>JASDFA010000002.1:62322500-72322500 GCA_035772735.1 Datura wrightii
AGGAGCAGATCCCTCTTAGCTTCCAGCCAGGATTAGAAAAGAGTCGGCTCCTTTCCTTTAGAGCTTATAAATAGAAGGTGTACTCCTTTTGATTGTGTAGTTCATGGGTAGGTTGGTGCCCTGTCCTGACCATCATATCACTCCTAGAGGCTTGCAGGTTATTTCTATTTCCTTGTGGTTAGCTGTTGTTGGCTGTATGGGGCCCGTATGTGTTTTATCTTGTATGTTGGCCGCGTGGGGCCCTATTTAGCTGATAGTTAGCGACCTTATTGGCTATAGCTTAGTTTATCATCAGATTTAAGTTTCAGTCACAACTAGACATCATGTTGGGCTCGTCGGCCCGTATACGACTCCCTGTTGCTATATTTGCCTGGTTAGCTGTTTTTTTGTGACAGGTGGCTATAAGGCCCTGTCGGCCAAGGGCTGTGTTTACAGTCTAGATATAGCCCATTATTTTCTTGATTTCAGAGTTAGTATTAGCCCTACACCAGGAGTGCTTAGGCTCAATCAGCTTAGTTAGATCCCAGTAGGGTACGAGCTGCCAGTCATGCCTCCCTAAGTGGGGCCATGACAAACTTGGTATTAGAGCAGGTCATATCCCATGGAGTCTACAAGCCGTGTTAAGTAGGGTCTTGTATATGGATATGTTGTGCACCACATTCTATAGGCAGGAGACTGCGAGGCATTATAGGATGGTTGCCCTTTTTTCTTATCCAGTCGTGCTATAGAGTTGTACAACGTAGGGTTTATTCCCTAAGCTTACCATATTCTTTTATCTACAGAGAAATGATAGACCCATGACACACCATGACTGGTAGGAGATTAGATGTTACAATAGGGGAAGGCACTAGCAGGGTGCCCCAGTCAGAGTCAGCCCGATCTGAAGGCGATAGGGTGACTTCATCTCGGTCTCTCCAACACTCTCCACTACATCAGGAGCCTCTAGGAGTGGAAAATATGACGGCACTGCCTCCAGCAATCTTTATACCAGTACAATCAGATTAGGAGGTTAGGAGTGTTGTTGTTATGCTATCTTAGATGATGGTTGCACAACATAAGCCAGTGGCACCCGTAGTCGCAGAGTCCGTTGGAGGACCTAGTAGTTCGAGGGTCTGGGAGTTTCTCACACTAAGTCCCCCGTAGTTTACAATGACGGATAGGGTGTAGGACCCTCAAGATTTCTTGGATCATATGGAGCGGATTTTCAGGGTGATGCATGCTACACCTACAGAGTCGTTGGAGTTAGCGGTATTTCAGCTATGGGACGTCGTAGTTCTGTTGTACGAGACTTGGGAGAGGTCCCGAGGGAAAGGTTTTTCCCCTCTGACTTGGCCCAACTTTTCAGAGGCTTTTTTGGACCACTACATACCACGGGAAATTCGATAGGCTCGGGTTGATCAGTTTCTACATCAAGAACAGGGGTCAATGAGTGTCAGGGAGTATGTTATGAGGTTCGACTCCTTGGCCCGATATGCACTAGCTTTTGTGGATACGATGCCAGCTAGGGGGCATCAATTTATTATGGGGCTGAATCCAGACTATGTGGAGACCTGTATTACGGCCACTCTATGAGAGGACATGGATATTGCATGCGTTTAGGCTTTTGCATAGAATATTGAAGGGATCAGACAGCGGCGCCGAGAGATAAGGAGGGCAGATCAGGAGCAGCGCCGTTGGGCCAGACCTAGTGACATGCAGGCGGAGTCTTAGGGTGGACCCAAGCCACGATTTTCAGGCAGACCACCCAGGTCCCCACCCCCACAACAGCAATAGGGGAGTTGATCTGGTCATCGGGGGTAGTCAGGACCCAGCAAGAGCTCATGATCAGTAGGTTTTACATTAGTAGAGAGCAGTGGAGAAGAGTAGATTCACCGTGCCGCTTTGCCCTATTTGCAGTCGACGTCACTCCGGGGCGTGCAGGTATGGTTCCATAGCCTGTTATACCTGTAGAAAGGAGGGTCACCAGATGAAAGATTATCTAGCCATGGGTAAGAGTGATCAATCCAGCAGGATAGATCTTCAGTAGGATCCCATGCCCCAGCATCTCCAGCAGGGCATAGGCCCTTAGCTCCAGCCGACAGAGGCCGAGGCAGATCAGGAGCATCTAGCTGAAGTGCCAGTCCAGATCACACTTATGCCTTATCGGGACGACAGGAGTCAGAATCATCGCCGGATGTGGTGACAGGTATGCTGGACATTTTATCTCACTCTGTTTATGTATTGATAGATCCACCATCCACCTTGTCTTATGTTACCCCATTAGTGTCTTGGAAGTTCGGTATTACGCCAGAATCACTTCAGCGACCTTTTTCAATGTCTACACTATCAGTGACTCTATCAAAGCCAAGAGGGTCTACCGGGGATGCACAGTAGAGGTTGTTGGTCTTCAGACTTTAGAAGACTTGATAGGACTATAAATGATTGATTTTGATGCAATTAGGGGTATGGATTGACTGGCTCCATGTTATGCAAATGTAGAATGCTGGACCAAGATTGTCCGATTCCACTTTCCTAGGGAGGCAATACGGGAGTCGAAAGGTAGTGTTGCTATGCTGGAAGGTAGGTTTATTTCCTATCTTCGAGCAAGAAAACTAATAGCAAAGGGATGTATTTATCATATTGTCAGGGTTCAGGATGTCCAAGAAGAATGTATGACTCTTTAGTCTATTCCAGTGGTCAATGAATTTCCAGATGTATTCCTAGATAAACTTCCCAGTATTCCCCCAGAATAGGAAATCAACTTTGCGATTGACTTATTACCGGGTACACAACCAATATCCATTCCTTCGTACCGGATGGCTCCTACTGAGCTCAAAGAATTAAAGGAGCAGTTGAAAGACTTGCTAGATAAAGGCTTTATCAGGCTGAGTAATTCACTGTGGGGAGCACCAGTTCTGTTTGTGAGAAAGAAGGATGGCTCCCTCCGTATGTGTATAGATTACCGGCAGCTGAATAAAGTCACTATCAAGAATAAGTACCTGCTTTCCAAAATAGACGACTTGTTTGACCAGTTGCTGGGGGCCAAGTATTTCTCAAAAATTTATGTAAGGTCAGGGCACCATCAGGTTCGGGTTCGTGAGAGGGATATTCTAAAAACCGCTTTCAGGACCAGATATGGCCACTTTCAATTTCTAGTAATATCCTTCGAGTTGAAAAATGCTCCAGCGGTGCTCATAGACCTTATGAACAGTATCTTTAGATCGTATATGGACCTGTTTGTGATAGTATTTATTAATGATATTCTAGTGTATTCCCGCTCAGAAGTAGAACATCGGGATCATTTACTAACAGTGCTCCAGATTCTCAAAGATCGTCAGTTCTAGGTGAAATTTTCCAAGTGTGAGTTTTGTCTGAATTCAGGGTCCTTCTCGGGTCATGTTGTGTTAGAAGTTGGTATCCAAGTAGATTCCCAAAAGATTGAGGCGGTAAAAACATGGCCTAGGCCGACAACTCCAACCGAGGTACACAGTTTCTTGGGGTTAGCCAGACAGGAGGTTTGTAGAAGGGTTTTCTACTCTATCAACACCCTTGACCAAGTTAACTCAGAAAGTAGCTAAATTTTACTTGACTGAAGCATGTGAACAGATCTTTCAGGAGTTGAAAAGTAGACTGACCTCAGCACCAATATTAGCCTTGCCAGAAGGATCAGAGGGTTATGCAATATACTACGATACTTCAGGCATCGGCTTAGGATGTGTTCTGATGCAGCATGGTAATGTAATTGCTTACGCTTCCAGGCAGCTAAAGAAGCATGAAAAGAACTACCCCACCCATGTCCTGGAATTAGCCATGGTGATTCATGGCTTGAAAATATGGAGGCACTATTTGTATGGCATTCATGTAGATATCTTCACTGATCACAAAAGCCTTAAGTACATTTTCACATGGAAAGAGTTGAATTTACGACAGCATCGCTGGTTAAAGCTATTTGAAAGACTATGATGTGAATATTTTGTATCACCCAGGGAAAGCCAATAGTGTAGCAGATGCCCTCAGCCGTAAATCCATGGGGAGTTTGGTACACCTGAAGCCAAGACAACGGGAGATGGCCCGAGAATTGCATCAATTAGCCAATTTAGCCGTCCATATAGTAGATTCAGGAGACATTGCAGCAGTAATTCAGAGTACGGCAGTATCGTCGCTAGTTATGAAGTGAAAGAACGGTAGTATGAAGACCCTAACATGGTTAAGTTAAGAGACAAGGTTCAGTGAGGAAAGTTACATATTTCTAGGTAACTGCAGACAGAGTTTTAAGGTATAGGGACCGCCTCTATGTTCTGGACGCAGCAGGACTTCGCCAGCAAATTATGGGCGAGGTGCATTATTCTTGTTGCTCTCTTCATCCGGGCTCAACAAAGATGTATCATGATATAAAAGAGATTTACTAGTGGCCGAGAATGAAAAAGGAGATAGCAGAATTTGTAGCTCAATTTCCTAATTGCCAGCAGGTGAAAGCTAAACATCAGAAACCCGACGGACTAACACAAGAGATAGTAGTGCCTATGTGGAAGTGGGAGGCAATTAATATGGATTTGTGACAGTGTTACCTAGTACCATGCATAAATTTGATTCCATCTAGGTGATTTTTGATAGGTTGATGAAATCAGCTCACCTTTTGCCAGTCAGGACCACTTTCTCAGCTGAGGACTATGCCGAGCTTTACATCAGGAATATAGTCAGATTACATGGTATCCCAGTATCTATCATTTGTAACAGGGGAGCACAATTTACTACTAAATTCTAGCAGTCTTTCTAGAGAGGTTTGGGAACCCAAGTTAATCTGCGTACGACATTCCACCCTCAGACAGATGGACAACCAGAACGTACAACTCAAACGCTCGAAGATATGTTACGGGCATGTGTGCTGGATTTTGGAGGCAGTTGGGATGAACACTTTTTGCTGATTGAGTTTTCTTACAATAACAGTTATCACTCGGCAATCCGAATTACACCTTATGAGGCCTTATATGGGTGGAAATGCAGGTCCCCAGTTGGTTGGTTCGAGGTTGGAGAATCAGGGTTAATTGGGTCATATATAATTCATCAGTCAGAAGAGAAAGTAAAGCTCATCAGAGAACATCTGCTAACAGCTCAAAGTCGCCAGAAATCTTACACCGATGTACGACATAGAAATCTGGAGTTCAGTATAGGTGACTGGGTATTTCTGAAAGTCTCGCCGATGAAAGGCGTGATGCGACTTGGTAAAAAATGTAAGCTAAGCCCGAGGTTTATTGGGTCGTATTGAATACTCTGGAAAATGGGCCAGGTGGCATATGAGCTAGATTTTCCTTCAAAATTGGAATTCGTCCATCCGGTCTTTCATGTGTTGATGCTATGAAAGTGTATAGGGGATCCGTCTCGAGTTGTGCCAGTTGAGTATGTCCAAGTTATTGAGGAATTAGCCTATGAAAATGTTCCAGTAGTTTATTGGATCGAAAGGTTCGCAGGCAGAGAACAAACGGTGTCGCTTCAATTAAAGTACTATGGAGAAACAAGAATAGAGGGGAAATGACTTGGGAAGCTGAGGACGACATGAAATACAGATGTCCTCATTTGTTTCAAACTTAGTCCAGATTATGTAATTAAGGTAAGTTATGGATTTAGTCATTGTTTCATGATTTGTGGTATATGTATTGCTCAGTTGACTCCAGCCTTATTGTGAAATAGTTGTTATAGTATTACATGAAGTGCATGTACTAGATTTTTCTGCGTTTCAGGATTTTTGGATAGTCCATATTACAGGGGGGACTCTACCAAAATTTTTCCAAAATGAGTAGTTATAAGAGTTATGACGCCTGTAAGCTAAAGTTAACATTCGAGGATGAAATGTTCCTAAGGGGGGGAGGATGTTACACCTTGTAAATTTCTAACATTTAGATGACCTATTCGTACGTTGGTAAAGAGTTTTAGAGTATAATACGTACGAGGAAGGGTCCTAGGAAGGTCGAACGAGCACGGAGTCAGAGCCGCACGGGAGAGCATCGGACCAACTACGCAAAGGGGCAATGTGGCACTGACCATACCTAGCGCCTTGGGATCCGTGGTACGGCCCAAAATTGGTGCGATAGGGTCCCTGGCACAGATCTCTGTCCACCGCCTCAAGTATATATAAGTCTCTTCCTTTGATTTTAAGTTATATTTCAATATATATGCCGGAAGAAGAGAGGAACCACGAGGAAGACAAGTAAAACTTGTTCATTTATGCTGCCAAAAGCCTCCCAAATTCAAATTAACTTACAGTATTGAAGTTTAAGGCTGCAGGGAGCATCGATGTGGATTTGATATCAGGAAATTCGCCCATAAAATCATAACTACGCCGATCTAAAGTTGTTGGAATTACTTCAAACAAGTGTTAATACGATCACAGGCTTAAAGTAAGCATTTCTCCCTTCTAGACTTTTGAGAAATTACGAGTTTTCAACCCTATTCAGTTAAGTTGAGGTATAGTTAATATTTATATATAAAGTTATCATTTTCTTCATATTAAATATTGAAATTAGCCTCATTATCCCAATAATACGATTGCAGTTGAGAGAAGCAGTTGAATACGAGCTGAAACTCGCCAGTTAATCTGTAATCGATGATTGAGGTATGTTAAGGCAGTTTCCTTCGGCAAGTTAGTTACTATAGCATTATAATTCAGTTTAAATCCCAGTAAGACGATCAGAAGTATGTTAATCATGAATAGTTGTTGTTATTTGCTGAGATTAGTATCCTACGCTTTGTTTGGGATTGGATTTACCTATATAGCCCTCCATGACCAAACCCAGGGTTATTAGATGTGTCGGCGCCCACCAAGGGCGAGATAAAGTCTCTCCAAAAAAAGTGGCATGCTGTCCGCGAGGGATGAAGATGGGGTCCCAGGTCATCATAGAGTCCATTCCATGGATGGACTATTGTACATACGCCGTATTTGCACCACATGCCCAACGAGCCTGGTGCCTGGGGTGCAGATATCAGGAGTCCACTGGACTCAGACACAGCTACAGTTAGGGGCCGAACGGGCTTAGTTGCAGAACCAGGCAACCAGTAGGACGGCTATAGTTATGAATTGATCCATTGTGACCCTAATAGGGGTATATAGGTTGATGTGTACTCATCAGGGCTTATGGGAACCCAAGGTGGGTTGTTTTGTGTTGGTTGTACCATCCGGCCTATGGGGGCCAGGTAAGGTTCTTGTTTACTTTAGTTATTGATAGACTAGATAATAGAGAATCCAGCTACTCAGGAATGACTCCTATCCCTTTTCTTTCAGTCATTTTCAGTTCTATCTTTTATATTCAGTTATTTACAGTTATTTTCTTACATACTCGATACATGTTGTACTGACGCCCTTTTGGGGTGCTGCACTACTTGCCTGCAGGTACGAATAGATGAGGAGAAGATCCCTCTTAGCTTCTAGCCAGGATTAGCAGAAGAGTTAGCTCCTTTCCTCCGGAGCTTATAAATAGAAGGTTGACTCCTTTTAATTGTATAGTTCATGGGTAGGTTGGGGTCCTGTGCCGACCATCATATCAGTCCTAAAGGCTTGCAAATTATTTCTATTTCCCTATGGTTAGCTGTTGTTGGTTGTGTGGGGCCCGTATGTGTTTTATCTTGTATGTCGGCCACGTGGGGTCCTATTTAGCTGATAGTTAGCGGCCTTGTCAGCTATAGCTTAGTTTAGAATCAAATTTGAGTTTCAGTCACAACTAGACATCATGGTGGCCTCGTCGGCCCGTATAGGACTCCCTGTTGCTATGTGTTCCTTGTTAGCTGTTTTTTTGTGATAGGTGGCTATAAGGCCTTGTCGGCCGAGGGTTGTGTTTACAGTCAAGATATAGCCCGTTATTTTCTTGATTTTTGAGTTAGTATTAGCCCTGCACCAGGAGTGCTTAGGCTCAGTCATCTCAATAAGATCCAAGTAGGGCACCAGGTGCTAGTCATGCCTCCCAAGGTGGGGGAGTGACACATTTCCTAAAACGTTTCGTAGCCTCTTCTTCATAAGCATGACGCGCTTCACACCCATGAAAAATACTCTACTTAAGGTGGCTTTTAGACTCCATAGGACACTCCAAACCTATGGCTCTGATACCAAGTTTGTCATGACCCAAGAGGAGACCTAAATCGTAGACACAGGACAAGGGACCCCAAGAGACCCCAAGTCAACCCATGGCATAAGCATTTACTAACTTATTCAATTAACATAAAGGAAACATAAATATAAACTCAACGGAAGACTAAATTAACATAACAGCAAAATGAACATCTAAAGCTAAATACATGTCTAAGTCTGATAAACCTCTAATCTGGATGAGCTTATGGGACAACAACCCCAACTATCTCAGAAATACTTAAACTGAAGTACACTCAAAATAACTTAAAGTCTACTCCTTGGAGGATGAGGACTCACCAAGCAAGCAAATGCTAACTCTAATAAGCGACTAGGAATGGGGCTGAACCTAAGAACCCGATCCTGCATCATGAAATGATGCAACATAGAAGGTATGCGGTCAGTACATGGAATGTATCGAGTATGTAAGGTAAGTAAAACCTCTAGAGCAATAATATTCTATCAAAATAAGTCATAAATATATGATATCCTTTAAGGATAAGAAAGGATCATAAGCATTCATTATGAAATCATTCTTATTTAATACATAGTCATGCATGGATTTAAAATATCATAACTAAATTGAATGACCTAAAGGTAAATCATAACATTTATATCAAAAGCTGAACAATGAGTCAAACCTTTATTTTTAAACATGCATGCATAGGATAATCATCATGAGTAATGGATATGCAAACCCGAATGATATAGATAGTGGGAGACTCGTCACTTAACTGACATACCACGATAGAGCTTACATAGCCCCGACTATTACACTCAAGTGGGCAGAGGCGTCCAAAACCTTGCTAGGGTTAGGGACGCTATCATGATATCTATATCAAGCTAAAAGGGCCAATCGGGTCAGGGATAGCTCACAAGGGAGGTCCTAATAATATAACAAAATCAACCTACATTGGCGCGTACTTCTGGGGCATAGTGTACTCGACCCTTAGCCCGCTCGGTGCTAGACTCTTCTCCCAAAACATGCCATGCTCTACATCATATAAATACGAAGCTCAACATCATCTAGTGACGAAGCTAAACATGAAATAATGCATAATCTCAACATCGTATGAAATGAAGCTCAACATTGTCTATTGACAAAGCTCATTATGAAATTATGCATACACTAAACATCATATAAATATGAAGCTCAACAATGTTGTCTTGACAAAGCTTAGAATGAAATCATGCTTAGACTCAACATCATGTGAAATGAAGCTTAATGTAAACATACATCTCAATTATGAATTCATGCATATGAGAAGCTTTATTATAATACCTACAACAAGCTCAAAGAATAATGGGAGACTTTACTCAAAAATCGTGTGGTAAGCCTACTTAGAAATATCACTTCATCATCATCAATATGAGGGCCTTGCCAAAAACCTTATCATGCTTGAACCCATTCAAATCATCTAAAAACATTATAATTTGGGAGATTTCACTCCAAAACGAAGTATTAAAGTGAATTCACGAAAATCATGATTCATACTCAACATTGGGCACTATACAAAGCTTCATCATACATGGGTATATTTAGTCTTCTTTAAAAACATCATCAAAATCATGGGTAAGATTGGAAACATGCTTTTCATCATCTACTCCATCATCATCACCTTCTATCATGAACTACCCACACATGGAAGTTTTAGATTCAATTTTAGAAAAAAAAAATTAAAAAGGAATTAAGATAGAATCCACCCAAGCTCAGTAAATCACCGATATCAACTCAATTTAATCATAACCATGAGTAGAAATGTAAGAATCATGAAATTAAATTAAGACCCATACTTTATCATCACAAACCAATCACAAATTGATAGGGAATGGGCATGGGTGTGGAAGAAAGCACCAACTCATAGCCTTACATACCTAGGATTGGAGAATCTTAACTCCTCCTAATTACCCAGTTGAGATTTCCCTTGAAAACCTTGAAATTCTCCTCACTTTCTTCCCTTCAATTTCTCACCTTGCATGCATGAAAAAAATGGCCTAGATGGGTCTTTCTCAGCTTAAAAACCCTCTATTACGAGCTTAAATGACGTAGTATAGGCCCTTAGGACTTAGGAATTACATAAAAGCCCTTACAGAAATCGCTGAAAATAACTGTCAGGGGGTCCTAACGGACGACCTGATGATTCGTTACTAGGGCACTTGATCCATTGGTTCACCCATAAAGTGCACTACCCCATCATTCATGAAAACTCCTCTAGCTTGGTAACGGCCCACCTAATAGGTCGTTAGGACTGACGATAAGTCATTGGATGCCATCCGTCAAGTACACTGGATAAGGTTCACTATCTCTCTCTAGGATCTCCCCACGACTGACCTGATGACTTGTTGTGTCTAACCACGAGTCGTTACATCGCCTGTGGGGACCTCAAGTCCTACATCACCTCAGGCCTTCCCCCCGAGTCACTTGACGACTCATTTGGCCTCTTCACGAGTCATTAAGTGACCTATTCTGCAACTGCTGCAACATTTTCCAGTTTTTCTCCTGATTCACTTCCGGGTCCGAATCTTGAATTCCCAAGGTATAACACTTTCCTCCCTCCAGAATGTTGCAGCTAAAAAATGAGATCTATAACTTTCGATAAATCATGGCAGAGGCACTTCATGAAACCTAGTTGAGGTTTAAAAAGAAGTTGACAAAGTGCCTAAACCATAAGATCCCAGATGACAATTTGTTGGAAATTTTTTATAGCTCTTTGAATAATAGCACCAAAGATGTAGCGGACACGGTGGCAAGAGGAGCATTGATGAGTCACACCTAGGAGAAAGCTGCTACTATCCTTGAAAGGGTGAACAAGACAAATAGGGCATGGCACGTGAGGGAGGCTGATGCAGCAGTCTTTACATATGTTGTTGGATTGACTGTAGACCAATGAAGGAAGAAAGAAAAACGTGACCAAGAGTTGTCTCACATGCGTACATCATTGGATTTTCTTATAAAGCACATCATGGGAGCAGGAGCCAATAAGGTAAATTCAGTGGGAACTCAAGGAATGGAGCCGAGAGAAGATCACTCGGATTCTGAAGAAGAGGCAAATTTCCTGGATAGCCAAGTGGTGGGTTTCCGAGCCAATGCCCAAGCGTCTAGACAAGACAATTGACGCCAAGGTTTTAGAAACCAAGGTCGGAACAAATACAGAGACAACTAAAATTGAAATGGATACAGAGATAGAAGTCGTGGTCGTGAGCGAGATGGTGAATGGAGAAGAAATGATGGATATCACAATGACTGGGCTGTAGTATATGTGCCTTCCAATGCACGAGAAGGAGAGGATGGGCAGTCTAATTTGGAGAGCATGATGGATGAAATGCTAAAAAAGGTAAGGTCCACTAATGATCAATTGACGGAGATCCGAAGTGACATATCAACTATGGGTCAGAAAGTGGAATCTCATGCTACAACCATCAAGAAGATCGAACATCAACTTGGGAAACTGTCAGCATCAATGAGCCCTAGACAAAAGGGTACACTACCTAGCAACATTATTCAAAGGCCAAAGTACAATGGACATTGCATGGTGGTGATGACTAGGAATGGTAAGACCACAGTTGAGCCATCGTTTTCGGTTGTGGTTGAATGAAAGAAAGAGAGCATTATTGAGGAAAGTTATAAGGGTGCTGAGATGGATAGCATTGAGTTGCCAGAGGCCCTGATAGAGGAGAAGGAACCTAACATTGATCAAGGAGCAACTCAAGTGCACAAGCTATCCCATGACCATCGCCACCCTTAAAGAATGAAGAAAAAGGCGGAAAATGGTAAGTTTCGAAAATTCCTTTCGATTCTTAAATAACTATCTGTGAACATGCCATTGGTAGAGGCAATTGGAACAAATGTCGGGATATGCGAAGTTTATGAAGGACTTGGTGACTAAGAAGAGATCCCTGAGCTATGAGCTAGTAGACAATGTATATCACTGTATTGCCATAGCTATACAGATCTTGGCTCAAAAGAATGAAGACCTAGGTGCTTTCACTATGTCGTTCACAAGTGGTAGTATCGAGTTCGCAAGGGCACTTTGTGATCTGGGAGCAAACATCAACTTGATTCCCTTGGAAGTGTTCAAGAAATTGGGCTTGGGAGCCCCACACCGACCACTATGCAGCTACTGATGGCCGGTAGAACTGTTAAAAAGCCAGTAGGGATCCTATTCGATGTGTTTGTCAAGGTATATAAATTTATATTCCCAGCAGACTTCGTGATTTTGGATTGCGAGGTTGATTATGAGGTCCCCATCATTTTGGGGCGACCTATGTCATGACGTGAAGTTAAATCGACCGCTTCTTAAGAAACCAAAGTTATTGAACTAATGTGTGCTCAGTGTGCAGGGAAACCAAAAATAGGAGGCAGAAAAACCGATGAAAAGGCAGCTTCTACGGCTCTCTGTACAGAATGTACCATGGAAAGTCCTTCTCTTTCAGTTGTTGTCTAATTGCGCTCTGTCGGTGAAAACCCTCCGGTCTTCTCAGTACGACTTGTGACAGCAGCAGCAGTTGTGGTGAGAATCAGATAAGTAATTCAAAGCAATGAGCTACGAGTCATCATACGAACCGTACCCACATGGTACGAGTCGTAAGATGCACTCATAGGTCTCCAGGTAAGTTTCTCAATTTTCTTAAGCACAGATCTAGGGGACGAGTCTTGGGGTCTTCCTATGACTCGTGGTATAAGTCGTGATGGGTCAAAAACATCATTACTACCCGATCCAGGCCTAGTTTATTTAATCTACCCCTTACCTATTTAAATCCTATATCTAAACAGATCCTTCTCCCATGCAAACAATAGAAGACCCACAACTTACACTCACCTTCCCCACACACCCGTGACTCAAAAGCTAAGAAGAATTGAGAAATTTCTTTCTCAACCCACAGTTGTGATTGTAAGTTGAAGAAAGAAGCAACAAGTAAGTAGTGTATCGAAATTGAAAAATATCAACTTGCTTGAAGCTTTCACTGTCAAAGCCCATGGGAGTATTGAATTTGATTGAAAAATTTCAATAATACAATGATCAGGGATGAAAACAAACCAAGAATGACTGGAAAACATCATATTTTTTTCATTGTTGGGTTGAACTTGTGAATCTAATTTTTTTTAAGGAAAATAAATTTTGAGTTACGGGTTGTGAATTAAAAAGGGGAAGGATGAGTAGTGTTTAGTTGATGAATGACATGACTAGAATTGGGGGAAATCTGAGTACCTAAATTGTGAAAAAGGACCCCTACAAACTGAGCAAAATCGACTAAGTCACGAAGATTTTATGAAACAAAGTACGGGTCATAGTTTGTCACTATGAATTGTACTGAGAATTCTTACCAAAGAACTAAACAAAGTAAACTAGAAAAGTCCTTTCTACGGCTCGTGGAATCGACCTACAGGTCATACGATGAGTCATGGAAAAATACAGAAGAAATCATAGCTGAGGCTTCATCAGACGACTCAGGGTACGAGTCGTACCTTCATGATATGAATCATACCTATGAGCTATAACATATATGTAGGAGTGATGGGTCTTCATACGAGTTGTACCTTCAGGGTACGACTCATACTGTCGACTCGTGATAAAATTCTGACACTGTTCTTACTTGATTTTTCTCAAATATGGAATTCTAACTTTCTTCTCTAGTTACAATGAAATACAAATGCAGAGCTGAAAATCAACTGCTCGAAGAACATTAATTGATGAAACGACTAAGTCATAGTCTGAGAAAGGAGGGAACTCACCTAGTGGTTCAGTCAAAGAGTATCAAGTTAATACATCTGATACAGATGGAACCCGGACCACTAGGGTAAAGGCAAAAGCTCATGTCGTTGCCACTGTCGCCGCATCAGCCCAAGCTCCCCAATCTGAGGAGGGAGCTAGAGAAGGTAATTAGGAGTCAGGAAGCGGCTCAAATGCAGTTGAGGGGGTTGAGGAGGCCCAATCAGGAGTGGAAAATGATAGTGATGACTCTGAAGAATAAGAGCCTAGGGAGGCTCGTACCATTTGGTGGACAGTACCAAGGGCCAAAGAAATTTATGAGGAGGGCATATCTCTCATCGCCAAATACAAACCCAGGCAGAGCATTCAGGAAGAACCGCGGATCCTCACAAACTCACTGAATGAAGTTGAGATGAAGCGAATATTTAGCTTCTATGGCTTTGAGTGGAGGTCCAAGAGTCCAGCTCAGCACACCCCAGAGATAGTCTACGAGTTCTACGCAAACTATTTTGCAACCATGGAGAAAAAGGCCAAGAAGGGGCAGAAAGTTAAAGATCAGCCCAGTTGGAGAGTGTTTTGGTGCGAGGTCGAGAGGTCGACATATTTGAGCGCACTATCTCTTGGGTTTTGTATGTGCCATAGTTCACACCTCCATGAGCTATGATAGAGTATGAGTATCGAGTGGAGGAAACTTAACAAATCTATAAGATAGGTCATGAGGAACGCCAAAGGCAGTTACAGTGGTTGACGGGTGTTTTGGCTGAGGACAAAGAGTCAGTAGAATGGGCCATTGGTGGAAATCAAGTTATAAAAGGCTTACTTAAATTCATAGAAAAAGCTTATTGGACACTAGTGCACCACAAATTAGCACCAACAGTCAATGACAACACCTTGAGTGCAGATAGAGAAGCTCTAGTGGCATGCATCATGTACAGATACCCAATAAACATCCCGCGGATCATTATAGTGGAGATATGAGATTGGGCAGTGGGGTTCAGCACCACTATCCCATTCCTGAGTATTGTATTCAATTTATATATGGAGGCAGGAGTTCCACGTAGTGATAAGTGCTTGATTGGCGGACAATGAATAGCATACATTTGTCCTATATGGGATAAGATGAACTCGGTAAGTCGTGCACGTCTTTCCACAACTATTCCATATAGCCAGTCAGCAGGGGGCGCACAGGTGAACACCCTCACTATACAGGAGAAAAGTTAGACACCAGCTTCAGATGTTGTTCATTCAGAGTCAGCTCCCAATACCTCAGTTGCACCACAGCCTAACATGCAGACTCAGACACTAGCAGGGCATATATTTGTACCACAAGACTTCCTCTAGAACTGGCCAAACGGTTTACCATGGCAGAGCCAAAGATTAAGGCCATGATGTAAAATGTAAAGCCATAGGTCAAGGCGGACATAGATACAACAGCTCAGGCTCTACATGCTCTCCTAGATGGATTTGAGAGCCACTTTAATGCACATATAGTAGAGTAGATAGACACCAGCAGTCTCCATGAGGAGTTAGGGGCTCTTCGGAGTCAAGTAGTTGAGTTGTCATCATGACAACTGACAGTTATTGCAACTCACACTCTTCCAGATCTAGATGCAAAATTTGACGAGAAGACTGACTTGGCAGCTTACTGGGAGACAATGATAGCTTCTAGAGATAAAGGAAAGAAAAGAGCTACTGAGGATGATAGAGAGGAGAGTCGGAGGAAGAATAGGAAGAAAGAAAGAAGGGACGCAAGCGGGCCAGAGTGGAGAGCCTGCAGACTCATGACGCACATATGTCTGAGCTACAGGAGCGAGCTAGAGGAAAAGGCAGCTCCATCATGCCTCAGCCCGACATTGCTAGTAGCCGCAACCCTTCAGATGAGCCACATATAGATGATTCACACTAAGACCGTTGAAGCAGCCAAAACTACTAAGGGGGGTAACCACTCCCCCTATTGATACTTCAAGGAGTGCGCCGGCCACCTCTAACGCCACGATTACAATGGAGGTACCTCCTTCTTAAGGTGACAGGAGCGCCTAGAGCGCCACAGGTATGTTCACTTCCCTTTGTTCTTCTATTTCATTATTCGGGGATGAAGCTAAATTTTCAAAAAGGGGAGGTGTTTACTTGTAATTTTTGGAATTTTTGAATATGTCTGAGGGTTTTTCTTGACGTGTTTCTTTTCCCTCGGGCATGTTATCTAGCAGAATCAACATGTTTAGGAGTTTTACTTTTACTTTGTGATTTTGTTTAATAAGGAAATAACTTAGGAGTACTCAGCTAATGAAAATGCACAAGTTTTGATTTGGAGACCCTGTTTAAAAATTTTTTATGCATTAGCTATGTATTTGTGATTGCATGTATGATTTCTGTGGATCTTTTTATTTCATTTATTCTATTATCATGAGGAGTCTTGTTAATCCATGTGTAAACTAGATAGGTGAGATGAATATAAGCCATGTACCATGAGTGAGTGAGTTAAAGTACTTAGTTTGGTATTGTGTAGAAGATCGAGAACTTGCCTGGTTGGTCTTTGCATAGGCTAAGATTGATTGGTTAGGATATGATTATAGGCCTTTTTTATTAAGATCACTTTTAGCCTAAATAACCTACCAAAATCATATGAATCCCTTGATCCCAATCTTGAGCCTTAATTGACCCATTTTTTCTTTGATTGAATCGTACCCATTTTTTTTATAATGAACCTATTTTGGCCCTGATCCTTCCTTGGATACTGTGAACCTCAACATAGGCAAAATTCCTATGTTGAGGGTGGCTAAAGTAGGGGTGCATAAATGTGGGAACGAGAAAAAGGGAAAGAAAAGAGAAAAAGGTGGGAAATGAGGTGTGGTGTAGTAAACAGATAAGAGATGAAAAAGTTAAGAATTTTGAAAAAGAAATTTCAAAAAAAAAAAATCTGCTTGAAAAGGTTGAAAATACACCACACCCATGCAAATGTATATAAAAAAGGTGAAAAGGGATGAAAAGGAAAGAAAAGAATAAAGGGTGAAATAGGTGATGGGCGAAGCCGATGTATGTAGTGCCAAGAAGGGATAGTCACTTAAAAACTTTTCGTATTTATCATGTCCAGCCCTAAGCCTACATTGCAAGCCATATCAAGTCCTATAGTGATCTTAATTTTACCATCCGACAAACCAAAGCAGAGAAAATAAGGGCAAACCTGTGGCATCTGATACATAGTACTTGGAACTTCTTTGTGAGGGTGAGTGTTTCATTTGTATAGTCCCATACATATTTGATACTATATCTATGAGTGCGGACTTCATTTGTTGTGAGAGTACATGGTTTATGTTTAATTTTGCCATGGGTCTTTGTGAAAAAACATTTGTGATGACTTAATTGCTTGTTGATAGCTAGATGACATGTCTTGATCCCTGTTAAGCATGTTTCGTGGTTTGCTTGAAGCACATTAGATAATGCTAGTTCATGGAGAAGGGGTCAGAAGTTTTTGTATATAAAGTGCAAATTTTGTTTAATTGTTGGTGGTAGTATCCTGAGTTTATTTTCTAGTTGAGCGTCATGTTTTAGTTTTTCTTTTCTTTGCCTAAGGACATGCAAAATTCATAAGTTAAGGGTGTTGATAAGATGTGAATTTACAGCAGTTTCGATACTCAAAACTAAAGAAAATAGCATGGACTTAGGTATGTTTATGTGGATATGAGGTACTTTTCTTGTGTTTTCAGTTAAACTTTGGTGTTGGAGTAAGTTTGTTCAAAAGATGCTTAGAAGAGCAAAAACTGAGCCAAAATGACAGTCTCAGTACGAGCCGTACATTGATGGTACGAATCGTGCTAACACTCGTGAAAATATTCAGAAGGATGAGCTGAGAAAGATGCAATTCACGATTCACAGTACGAGTCGCATGATCATGGTACAAGTTGTAACTTCAAGTCGTGGAAAAGTTCAAAGAAATTGCACAAAGGCTGACTCTGGGTACGGATGCGTACAGTACGAGTTGTGAAGGTGAGGTACAAGTCGTATTAACACAATTGTGACAAACTTCAGAAAAATTCAGAGTCTTCAGATTTAAACCACGGAAGCTCAGTATGACTAGTTGTACCAAGTCCCAACACTCAGCTGGATTTTAGCAAACTAAAGACCTACGGATAGCATGTACATCTCGTACAAGCCTGCTACGGGTCGTAGGTTTTTTCGTGGCTCGAGCAGCAGCAGATATGGAAGTTTACCCTATTAGCTTTGGAAAAAGATTTTTATGTCTGTATAAATGCGTTTTATGTTTTATTTTCATTAGAGAAGAGAAGAGGAGATTACTTCATACATTGTTAGTTTTCATGAGAGAACATGGAATTTAGTTGTTTAACTTGTGATCAACCTTTTCTTGATTTTTCTCTTGATCTTGTGAATTGTTCTTGATAAATTCCATATTTAATCAACGAAGTTTTTCTTTCATCTATGATTGTAAGTACTAATTTATGTATTTAATTATGCAAAAAAATCACAATCTTGCAATTATGAGAGGCTAAAACCTCCATAGCTAGGGTTGTGGAAACCATGGTGGATTAACAAGCTAGGGTTACATAAAAATGATTCAAAACCAATGCAAAACACTTGTATTGTATTCTCTTCATGCTTAAATGCTTCTTGACGGTGTACAACGATAGGACACTCCCGAATTCTTTACTTGCTTAGGTCTAAGAGGTAGAGATTAGGAAAAGAGAACTACAACAAAGCCTTGATCTTGATGATCAGTTTATTAACTTGAGTTGTGGTCGCACAATAGTTAAATTCGGGACATATTGATAACTAATAAATTGTAATCGCTCATGAGACCTGGTTGGGTGATTGGGTATAGTCATTCAATAGGGACTGGTCGGTCATTTGAATAAACCTAAATTATCAGTTCTACAAGTAAGCATTGCTGATGAGCAGGTATGTATACCCAAAGCAGTTATGAACCCATGCGGAAACACAAAACCCTAGTTATCTTTCAATCTTGATTTCAATTAAAGGTTTAACTGTGTTTTTAATTATTGTTTTCTTTAAACCCCCCCCCCCCCTTTTTTTTTGGAGTAACTACCTAACAAGTTCACTTACCGACTTTAGTCTAGCTCTTCCCTATTCCCTAGTGGTTCGACCCCAACCTCTTTGTTGGGTTCTTTATTGACGACGTCCACTTCATACTTCACTAGGAGGTATGGTTTGAGCGTTATCACTTCCTCCCACGAGTGACTCATTAACGCACCTCCTGCCACTATATCAGCCACCTCCTTAGTGTTGTTGTTCAAATACCTATAACAAATCCCCAACAAGCTCTCGTCCGTAATTTTGTGAGCCAGTCACTTAACTAGCTTCTTCTTGAATCTCAACCGTGGCTCATATAGTTCCTATATATTGAGATATCATAAATTGTAAATTTTCTTTGAGCTGCAGCATCCTGGAAGGTGGGAAAAAACTTTCCAAAAATTCTTATTTAAGCTCCCTCCAGTTGGTGATGGATTCGATGGTAACTCCAACAACCATAGTTTGGCTTCCCAAGATAGAGGGAACGGAAAGAGCCTTATCTTGATAGCATCTTGGATCACGCCAGGCAACCTATACTCCTTTAAAATACCCACAAAGTTCATTAGGTACGTATTTGCATCATCAAATACGCGATCACTAAACACCGCTTTTATGTTGAACAACTGGATCATGGTGCTAATGATGTCAAATTTTTCCCTAGCAGGATAAGTGGTGGTACAATAGCTCCTCTTGACCCAGCTTCATCTATATACGGACCCTCATCATCATCAAATTGAGGAGCATATCCATGGAACTGGTGTGGCTCATGGCCTCTGTTACCTCTTCTGTGACGACCAATATTAAGTATCTCTTCCTGAGCATCTTCTGCCTTTTGCAGTGCAGCTTGCTGAGCTAACCCTGCCTAGTGACCTTTAGCAGCTATTCTGGCTTGCATCTGCTCAAGGGTTTCATTGCGATCCCTATTTCTCTCAAGATCTAGTGGAATCGCAGGTTCTCCGCTTTGTTGAGTACTTGGCATCACGAAGTAGTAACCTGTGTTACTCAAAAAAAAGAAAATGTAAATGAGGAAATGAAGACTAAAAGTTAAACACAAGCAGTTAATCAAATTCTAAGACATATTCCCCAGTAACGACGCCATTTTTGATAACACTCAAATTACCCCTTGAAGATATATGGCGCGGAAGTTGTCAATAAAGAATCCAACTAAGGTTGGGATCTATCCCATAGAAAATATGATTAGGATGTAGAATAACGCTACTGTTTAGGCTTTTAGTTAAGTTATTTCATAACGGGGGGTTTAAAGAAATAATCATATTAGAATGCGGATAATTGGTGTTGTTATCAAGTTTATGCAATTAACTAGGGAAGTGTTCCTCATGGATTCATAACAACTTTAGATTAATACACTAGTGATCTATCCCAATACTCAGCTAGCAGAACTGATAAAATAGGTTCATCCAAAAGACTGATTCATCCCTCTTGGATGACTATACTCAATTGGAAGATTACATCTCTTGAATGATTTCACTTTAACCAGTACTAATTATTTCAAATTAATTATCCTGTGACCACAACTCAAGTTATTCAATGAAACTAAAGTTTAAGTCTTTGTTGTTCTTCTCTTTTCCTAATATCTATTTCTCTAGGCTCAAGCAAGTAGGGAATATGGGCAAGTCCTAATGTTGTGCACCATTAAAAAGTGCTTATGATGAAGAGATGAACAATATGAGTGTGCATATTTGTTTAGAATCACTTTATGTTAACCCTAATTAGTTATTTCACCATGGTTTCCACAACCCTAGATGTGAAGGTTTTAACTATTCATGATTGCAAGAAAAGAATTAGATTTCATGGAAGAAAACATAATTAACAACTTACAATGATGATTGAAGAAAAACCCAATTGATAATTGCACTATAAAAACTATTCAAAAATTAAGAATAATGATAGAATCTTCAAGAAAGTCTTGTATTTGATCTCTAAGAAGTGTTAGGAAACCAAAAAAATATGATTACAAAGTAAAGATTCTATCCCACTGAAAAATAACCTAAAAAACGTATTTATATAAATATTTAATAACCTTTTCTAAATTAACAAGGATACTATTGTTGATATGTCCTACAAGTGTGCGTATTTGTTTAGAATCACTTTATGTTAACCCTAATTAGTTATTTCATTATGGTTTCCACAACCCTAGTTGTGAAGGTTTTAACTATTCATGATTGCAAGAAAAGAATTAGATTTCATGGAAGAAAACATAATTAACAACTTACAATGATGATTGAAGAAAAACCCAATTGATAATTGCACTATAAAAACTATTCAAAAATTAAGAATAATGATAGAATCTTCAAGAAAGTCTTGTATTTGATCTCCAAGAAGTGTTAGGAAACCAAAAAAACATGATTACAAAGTAAAGATTCTATCCCACTGAAAAATAACCTAAAAAAAGTATTTATATAAATATTTAATAACCTTTTGTAAATTAACAAGGATACTGTTTTTGATATGTCCTACGAGTCGTAGCAAGATGGTACAAGTCATATGTTCCATCCATAGTATGCAATGCAACATTTAAATCTACCATGTCCTGAAAGTTGGTATGACTCGTACAATGATGTTACAAGTTGTACGTTGCCTGTCATGGTTTGGACTTATGAAGTCTTGCATCCTCTAATGTTTACCACGAGTCCTTGGTACAACTCATAACTTTGTGCTACGACTCGTGATATCTGCTCGTACCCTTGGATCTACAAATTAACATGTTCTCTGAATTTCACTACGGTTCCTTGGTATGGTTCGTATGTTAACACTATGGTTCCTAGCTTCTACTCGTACTAAAAGAATCTACAAGTGCACATTCTTCTGAAGTTTTCCACGACTTCTAGGTATGGCTCATACCAGGATGGTACAGCTCGTACCATGAGTTGTATGATGGTCCAACGCTTATGAAATTATTTGAATTCTGCCATGATAGCTAGGTACGACTCGTATAGAGGCCAACAACGGGCTCATTTTCTACACACTTCTGCTCTTTTTTCATAATCCAACTTCCAAACCTAGATTACCTAAAAACAAGGTAAAAACACCTCATATCTGTAGAAACATACTTAAGACAAAGCATTTTTCTATGTTTTAAGCGTCGAAAGTGCTACAAAACAACAATACATCACTCATTACCAAATATCACCATTCCACCAGCCCCAGCTAGAGTTCCAGCAGATAGACCTCTAGCTCCTCATGCCCTAGTGATACATGAGGGTGATAGAGTGGCAGACCCCCCAGCATATGTGGCACCCCCGATGGGTCTAAAAGGAAAAGGTTTTGAGGGAGTTTTTCAGTTGATGGCTCATGTAGCCATAGGTCAAGAGTGGCGATTGGAGGCAATTGATGACTTACTAACTCATTAGGCTTTTGCACATGAGTTTTTGCTTAGTTTTAAATAATTTTAGAGGATTTTATGCACTTTCTCTTTAGTTTTTGTAGATATTTAAATGAAGGAGAGAAAGAAAGAACTTGGGCAAAAGCATGGAATTAAAGAAGAGACTGAAGCTTGACCAGATGAGAC
Organism: Datura wrightii; assembly: GCA_035772735.1. Classification (NCBI taxonomy): domain Eukaryota; kingdom Viridiplantae; phylum Streptophyta; class Magnoliopsida; order Solanales; family Solanaceae; genus Datura; species Datura wrightii. The sequence goes on from JASDFA010000002.1 coordinate 62,344,876, forward strand.
TGGTGCTCTACCGGATGGAGCAGGCAAAAGGATGGCTGAAATGCAGGAGCTTACAGGTCCAAAGTGCAAAGTGCACCAGTGGAACGTGGGTCAGCACCTGCGAATCGCCGGTTTCAACACCGGTTAGACCTAGGTTCACTACCCTCGCACCTGCAATGTAATAGCGTTCCGTGGATGGGCACCGGTAGAACATCGATGACTCGTAAGTGAAACCGCCTGCAGGAAGGGAAAAATCATCCAACATGAGATTTTAGGAGCACTTTCTGACCTATTTCTACACTATCTTTAGAAAATACCTTATCATTCCATTCCTGATTTGTAGAAAGTTAGAGAGAGAAATTTTGAGTAGCTTTTTCTTCTTTTTCTTCAAGTGAAAAAACCTCCATTGAAGACAATTGTGAGCTTCAATTTTACTCTTGATGATGAATTGCATGGTTTTAATTATTGATATAATTTTGTATTTCTTATGAATGAGTAGCTAAATCTCTTTACTAGGGATGTTTGCACGAATTTGGGTTAAATTGGATTGGTGTTGCTAGATTAAACTTAGAGTTACTCATTTAATATAAATCTATTTTTTTCTCCCAATTTATAATTAAATTACTCAAAATTGCAAATGTGAGTTATGTTTACTTAATCTATCTTTTCTTGAAAAAGGAAAATTGAGTATGGATGAGAAAGCAATAGTGGGTAATTGGGTGTTGATTGTATAGGCTTAGGCTAGAGATAGCTAAAACCCATAATCATTCACCCATCAGTGATTTAAGGCTAGAAATAGCTAAAATCTGACCAAGTCTTAATGGATATATTAATTGCGACCTTGGGATTTGAGAAAACCCAAGGCAAAATGAACCCTAGTGGTTGAATAACATCGAGTGCCACCTCGTCCATGTTTATTTATATTTATGAGTAATAATTTGATTTCCTAGTCAATTCTAATCCAATTGAATCCCCATTCAAAACCATACCCCTAGCTCTCGCTCACTTTTGTCAATTCAAGTTGGTTATCTTGTTGATTGATCTATAGTTATTTTTACATTTTAATAGTAATCTTTTGAACCCCCAAATTTTAATTTTTTAGTTTTCAATACAATGATGCTTCTTAATTTGACTTGATAGAAAATTTTTGTGCTATCTAAGTACTATTCGCAATGGAATTTGACCCCGACACTCATTGGGTACATTTGTTTTGCCAACGACCATTTACACTCTCTCTTTATGAGTAGTGAATTTGGACATTATAAAAAATAGCATCATTGCTAGGGAATAGTGTTAGATAGCCCCTAGTTGATTGTTGAGTTAAATTAATTTAGCATCTTATGTTTTGTTCTCCCGTCGTTAAATTGTTGATTAGTGTGATAATGAGCCCCTTTGAAAGGCTAATTCAAAATCCTGAAGGGGCATCTTACATTGAATATCTCTGATTAATGGATAAAATATTGAGGAGGGAGGAGAGAAAAGATGCGGTGTTGATGGTAGTGATGAAGAAACTCGAGTTGTATAGCAAATTGTATGATGGGTTTACATATGAGGTACCAACAAGACAACCAGGGCTATTGGTATCCTTGTAATTAGAATCAAGGTCGGAACTCTATTTGTTCAGTCGAAACTAGTAGTCAGGGGAGTGAAGAGTCTTTCTCATCTCGCATTGAAAGCTTGCTTTAGGTTGTGCTTGAGCGAGTTGTTTCAATTGATTCATGGATTTAGGAGTTGCGAAGTAATCTCGTGGACCTCACTCGAAAGGTGCAGGACCACGCAGTTTCCATCAGACAGTTAGAATATAGAGTGAACTTTCTAGCATCTCAAATGACAACTCAAAAGGCGATGAAGGAACAAAATACTCCATCACTCCCAACCAATATAGAGGAAGAAGCCATAGAATGGGGGATGGAAGAAAAAAATTTGAAAGAAACATTCAAAAGCATTCTCTTGAATAGTGGAGGGTTCGAAGAGGTGTGTCATGTTAGCAAAGGGTAGGGAACGAACTTCTTTCAACCAAAGAAACTTGATCTTGACCTCAAGAATTGGCCAACTCCATCATCGCAACCATCCATCATTTCACCATCGGTCTTAGAGCTCAAAAGGGTTACCTGCCCATTTGTAGTATGCATATTTAATTGCAAATAAGATACTCCCAGTGATTATCTCAGCTAAGCTCAATAGCCAACAAGTGGAAGCACTTCTAGCAGTCTTAGGAAGCTGATCTTGGGCAAATTTATATGCCCAAGTGATACTCAAAGGTGTCATTTTAGCCTTGTTTATCTATCAATGTTTATACATTCTCATGTGATTGATAATAAAATGTGAATTTATACTAACCAACATGATTAGCGTTGTTTTGAAGGTGAAATATAATATTGGGAAGCTAAAATGCGTGTTGGGAGAGATTGGGGTTGGAATAGGATGTCAACAAGGAAAAAATGCAAAATTTGGCCTGTGGTGGAACAACAACGTGTCACGGAGGCAGTGCTCCGCGATACACAACATGTCACGGTGGCAGTGCTCCGCGATACACAACGTGTCACGGAGGCAGTGCTCCGCGATACACAACGTGACACGTTGCTTGTTATTCCGGAAAAAATTCCCACCAGTATAAATAGAATACTTAGGTTCATTTTTAATATTCTGACTTGGTGGAGCAAGAACGTGGGTTACAGGCAGTTGAGGGGACGAAATTATCAGGGTTTTTCTCTATCTCTTTCTTTAATTCAATTGCTTGTATGTTTAACACTCATTTAACGATGTTTAATCCACAAATGAGTGGCTAATTCCTCTTCTTGCTGAGGTTAAGAACAATTGTATTGAAATGTGATTGTTGATTAAGTTGGTTTTTCATCTTTTCTTCCATGGTTGTTCTATTGATTCTTGTTCTTACTACATTAATGTGTGGCCTATGTTAATGTATATCTAAAAAGTCTGGTTTCACTCGAGAGAGCAAGAAATTGGAAAGTTGTGAATCAATAGGATATGATCTTTTCTTAGTTTGGGAAAATTGAGAATTGATTTTCTTTCAGGATAGAAATATACCTGAAAGTCGTATTAGTCAATTTAGGAACCGGGTTTGTATGGCTAGAGCATGAATTTCGTTTAATCACAGAAATGTAGGTGGGCGGTTCATGATTCTTAAGTTGGGTTAAATACGAGAGTTTTAATCCATAGGCATTAGTTCTTGACTAGCAACCGGAGGAAAGGTTAACCAAATTATATCGATAATTAATTTCTTTACATGTTCAATTAACCTCAGTATGCTCACATTCATAGTTCAGACTCACATTAGATACTTGTTTTAGACTTAGCATAAAAATTAGAACCCAAAATATCTAACTCTTGGTTACACTGTTGTCTTCATTGTTAGAATTAAAATATAGTACACTTGGGCAGATTGTTACCTTATCCCAGTCCCTGTGGGATCGATACTTGGCTTACTTGAGCCACTTTACTACTTGTTTGACCACGTGCACCTGCGTGTAGTTATATACCCATATAACAAACAGCCGAACAAGTTTTGGCGCCGTTGCCGGGGACTGGCAATTGGTGAAATTTTCTTAAGTGTAAATTTACTATATTTTTTTTCGAAGTGCTGACAACTTGGTCTTAGTGTTTTTTTTAATTCTTTTTTTTATTTTTTTTATTTTATTTTATTTTTCTTCTTTTTCGGATACCCTTATTGACATGACATCGTGGAATACAAATGGTTTAAATGGTGGATACTCATATTTTGGCGAATCTTGTCTGAATTGCGGAGGACACCACTCGTGGCAACACTGTAACACGTGCAATATATGTGGTGGTCAAGATGGCCATTGGGATGGCTGTACGAATGCATATTCCCCTCCCCCAAGCCCCTACTATGATCCTTCTGTTGTTTTTTCTGAATATAGGCATGTTGAAAATGAGGACTTGGGATGCCAAGCTCAAATAGAAGACATGCTGAAATAACTCTTGGAGCAATCAGAAGCAATGAAGGAGGCAATGACAGTATTGAGAATCCAGCAAGAGGAGAATGCAGAGGCTCTAGAAAGGATGAGCGTCAGAGTCACGGAGATGATTGCTGAGGCTGAAGCTTGTGATAAATTGCAGGTAACAGTTTTAGCCGATATTCAAGAGGAACTACAAGAGGAAGACAAGGGTGAAATTTTGGATGAAGCCCAACAATTAGAATCTCTTGAGTGTCCCTGTGATGGGCTCACACTTATGGAAAATCCATTCATGGAAGAAGAGATAGAGTATCCCCCATTTGACTTTAATGGAGAGATAAATGTCGATGCTGAGAAGGTGTTTACAAGTAAGGAGGTCAAGCACAATGCAGTTTCAGAGTTGAGGTTTATTGGACCACACTCGAAGCATTTTTCGACATTAAGTTTTGTTGACAACATAGAAATAGAGTCTTCCAAGCTTATAGAGAAATGTCTAGAGGAGGACCAAGCCCCGTATATTTTGAAATTTGCTAACTCGGAGAGACAAAATGACTTCGCTTACTTGAGGGCCAATAGGTTTAAAAGGCAACATCTACTGCTTGGTCCTTACAATTTTTTACCACCAACCCTGGAGCATAAGAGGAAATTAGAGAAGAAATTAGGGGTGAGATTCATATCCTCAAGGTGGAGGAAAAAGTGGTGAAACTAGATACGTCGTGCCGCAACGTAAAATTAGGCGCTGCTTGGGAGGCAACCCAAGGGTACCATGGGTACCATTTTAATTTCTTGCATTTAAGTTGATTGTATTTATTTTTCATCTTGTGTTGTTTTTGTGGAAAGTTAATCACAGATGGAGGGGAAGTCTGAGTACCCGTGGAGGAGGAAGCTAACAAGCATGGAAGAGAAAAAGTGTGGGGTCGAACACCCACTTGTGCAAAGTTGAAGAAAGGCATGCTGTTAGCTAAGCCTAAAGGCCTCAGGGAGTATTTCTCACCCTCTTTAAATGTTAAGTCGATGCTATTGGGACATAGCATTATTCAAGTGTGGGGTGAGGAAAATTTTAAAATTTTTGTGCTTAATGATTTTTGGTGAATGTAATGCTTGTTAGAAATATTTGAAAAAAGAAAAAAAAATTGTGAGTCAAGCATGACTTCATCACCCGTTGGTTTTTCATTTCGATTCTTTTCCGATGGGGGGTCTTTGAACCGAAGAATAAAATTTTTTCTTTGTCTGTATATAATGTTTTTAGTCATAGTTAGAGACTGTTTCCAACGATGGATGGATGACGACCGTCTTGAGGAAAATTAGTCAGTAGGTTGGTTTTTGAACCCGTAGCTAATTGATGGCTTGATATTCTTGTTATGTGCTATAAATGATTGTAAGATGCAAGTATGTTTAGTGTTGAAGCATGCAAGTGGTATACTTATGTTTGAGACACCTAGGCTCTTGAATTTGACTTGATATGATTGAAGCTTAATTTTGAATTCTTGTGATTAGCTGAGTTAAGAGTCTACGGAATGTGTCTTGAATTGAGCATGTGTTGTGGGTGTAAGTTTTTTGAATATTCTGTGCTATTGTGGAATGTCTAGAACTTGCCTGGTGTGTATATAAAACAAAATGAAGGATGTGAATTGTAGGAGATGATTTAGGCATTTCTTTGAATGAACATAAATGTTATCCCTCACTTTACCTACCTTGAATATTTAATCCTAGTTAGCCCCATTGAGCCTTGAGCCTATTCTTTGATAGCTACAACATAAGCTTAATCATTTTTCTTTCATTAGCCTTGAATTTGATCCAAAACTCCTAAGCGCTTAAGTGAAAAAATTCCAAAGAATGAGGGAGTGAGAAGCGTGAAAAAGAAGGAAAAGTAGAAGTTGTGAAAGTTGAGAAAAGGACAAAGGTGCACTTGTGTAAAAATGGTTGATTATTAGTAGGGAGTAAGAAAATAAATGAAAGAAAAAAAAATTTTGCTTAAGTACTCCTTACTACTAAGCTGAGTGTGCTTAAAGAAATGGTAACAAGAAGAGAAAATTCAGGATTGAAAAGAATGAGGGTGAAGTAAGGGAAGAGATATCCTTAATGAAGGTTGAAGTTATTAAAAGTGCTTGGGGGAAGATAGTCACTATTACTGGCCAGAATAGTACCTACCCGTCCCTTAGCTTACATTACAACCCATTAAGTCCTACTTGATATTACGTTCAAACATCCTTAAATTAGTGGAGTAAAACACTAAGGGAAAGCTTATGGGTCATTACATGATGCATGTGAATTCTTTGTGAGAGTGAGCGTAATTCTATTCATTTACCCATACATGTTGTGATTTAAAAAATTGCGTGCGAAAAGGGGTAACTCTCTTGTTGTGAGGGCACATGTTTAATGAAGGATATAATTCATGTTGGATTTCTTGATCAGTTGATTTGCATGAGTTTTTCTAAGATAGAGAGTCAATTCTTGAGGTTAGGAAGTCTTAACATAATTGTATTCCATTTCAATGATTAAATCGAGCATGCTCTATTTTTAGCTTGCTATCTTAAACAGTCATTGTAGTTGTAGCTTGAATTGTCTTGCTAAAATTAGCTATGTGTAAGTCTTCATGTGCATGAGATGTAAAAGGTTTGTTCGAGGACGAACAAGACTTCAAGTGTGGGGTAAGTGATCTTGGGCAAATTTATATGCCCAAGTGATACTCAAAGGTGTCATTTTAGCCTTGTTTATCTATCAATGTTTATACATTCTCATGTGATTGATAATAAAATGTGAATTTATACTAATCAACATGATTAGCGTTGTTCTGCAGGTGAAATATAATTTTGGGAAGCTAAAATGCGTGTTGGGAGAGATTGGGGTTGGACTCGGATGTCAACAAGGAAAAAATGCAAAATTTGGCCTGTGGTGGAACAACAACGTGTCACGGAGGCAGTGCTCCGCGATACACACTGTTCGGTGGTTCGTTGGGTATCTAAACTGACACGCAAGTGCACGTGGTCGAACAAGTAGTAAGTGGCTTTAGTAAGCCAAGTATCAATCCGTCAGAGACTCGAATTAAGTGAAGTTTGCTTAAGTATACGATACTATATTTAACTTCTAAATATGTTGACAACAACGTAACCAAAAAGTGAATAATTTGTTTTATAAATTTTATACTAAACTACAAACAATTATCTACTCTGAATTCGGACTATGAATAAGAGCATGCTGAGGTTAAAGAACATGTAATGAAACTGATTATCATCATAAATTGGTTAATCTTTTCTTCCTGTAGCTAGCCAAGAACATTAGCCAAGAGATTAAAACTCTCGTATTTAATCTCACTTAAGAATCATAAACCATCCGTCTACATTTCTGTGATCAAATGCAATTCATGACCTAGCAATACAATTCCAGTTCCTAAATTGACTAATACGGCTTTCAAGTATATTTCTATCAGGAAAGCACATCAAAACTCAATTTTCCCAAATCAAGTAAAGAACAATATCCTATTAATTCACAACTTTCCAATTTCGTGCTCTCTCGAGTGAAATCGAACTTTTTAGATGTACATTAATGTAGGCCACACACCAATGCAGTAGAAACAAGAATTAATAGAACAACATGGAAGAAAAAGATGAAAAACCAGATAATTAATAATCAAAATTCATCACAAGTGTTCATAACCTCAGCAAGGAAGATAATTAGCCACTCATTTGTGGATTAATCATCCTAAAACAAGTGTTAATCATACAAACAATTGAATTAGAGAAGAAAGAAAGAGAGAAAAAACCCTGAACTTTTCGTCCCTCAACTGCCTGTAACCCACGTCCTTGCTCCACCAAGTCTGAATTATGAAAAATACACTTAAGTGTTCTATTTATACTAGTGGGAATTTTTCCCGGAATAATGAGCAACGTGTCACGGAGTGCATCGCGGAGCACTGCCTCCGTGACACGCCGTGGACGCGGACCCTCACTGGAATTGGGGGTCCGAGAATATAACACCAACGTGGCACGACGTGCAACGCGGAGGCTAGCCACCGTGCCACGGAGATGTCGCGAACCTCCACTGGAAATTGGTGAATTTTCACCATCCAGGCAGAATGCCTCCGCGATGGCAGCGTGACACGGCTCCATCGCGGAGCCCCTTTAATTTGTGTAGTCCAATGCATTTCCCTTGCTCGCATCCAAGTCTAACTCCGATATCATCCAACATGCATTTTAGCTCCTCGAAATCACATGTTACCTACAAAACAATGCTAATCATGTTGGTTAGTATAAATTCACATTTTATTACCAATTACATGAAAATGTATACACATTGCTAGATAAACAAGGCGAAAATGATACTTTTGAGTATCACTTGGGCATATAAATCTGCCCAAGATCACTTACCCCACACTTAAATCCTTGTTCGTCCTCGAACAACAAACATACAAGTCATGCAATTTACATCCCAACCTTCGCTACTATGGTGCGACAATGTGAGCTACGGTCATACTGATCATTCAGTATTGCAAATCATCAAGAAAACATGCATGGTCATAACAATGCAATGACCTTCAATACATTAAGACTTCCTAGACTTTACGAATCGACTCTCGATATCGGCAAACTCATGCAAATCAGCTAATCAAGATATCCGACACGATAATCAGTCTTTCCTCAAGCATGTGCCCTCACAACTCAAGAGAATCTTCCCCTTTTTGCTCATGTGACACACAAACATTCAAGTAGGGTCATGTAAAAATAATTTCACTCTCTCTCCCAAAAGAATTCACATGCATCATGTCATGACCCATAAGCTTGCCCTTAGTGTATTACTCCACTAATATAAAGAAATGCAATGTAAGATCACGTAGGACTTTAATGGGTTGTAATGGAAGCTATGGAACTAGTATATATTGGATTAGCCAATAATAGCCACTAGCATCCTTAAGCGCCTTTGCAACTCATTCCCATCAACTCATGGACAATGTTTCTCTCTTTTCTTTTCTTTTTTTTTTCATCATCCCATTCTTGACGATTTACTTTAGTATGGCCCATTTCATTAAGCACACTTGACACAATAACAAAGGTTATTCATGCACCTTCAATAGCATTTATTTATAGCAAGTGCACCTTCAACCTTTTCTTGTCTTTCCTCACTCTGCTTTTCTTTTTCTTTTCACCATTCTCACTCTTTGACACTTTGGGAACATTATTTTCTCTTCTTAAGTGCTTAAGAGTTTTGTATAGACTTTACGGCTAAAAAGAAAGAATTAAGCTCGGTTTATACTTTTTGGACAAAAGAAAGAAATAATAGGCTAAAGGCTCAAAGGGCTGACTAGGGTATACAAATCACAGAAAGGGGGAGTATGACAAGAAAAAAATTAGAAACTCTCGGTTAAAACAAAGAAATGCCTACATCCTTTCCAACAATACACCTCCTTCATTTCGTTTTGTACACACACCAGGCAAGTTCTAGACACTTCACAATAGCATGGAATAACAATACCTCACTTCACACTTTATGCACATGCTCGATTCAAGATGTATTCACAGACTCTTCAATCAGCTAATTACATGAATTCAAACATTAAGCCTCAATCACACTGAATCGAACTCTACAGCCTAGGTATCTCAACATATTTACAAGATTGCATGCTTTCATACGAATCACTTTTGCATTTTGAATATCAGGTACAACACGCAACCAACAATTCACAACCATATAGTAACTGCAGGTTTTGGGATGCAATCCACCAAAGAAAAAACTGAAAATAACTTAAAATAACTACTCCTACCGACTACATTTCCCTTAAGACGGTCGTCGTCCATCCATCATAGGGAACAGTCACTAACTATGACGTCGGTTCAATGGGACCATTCTCGGTAAAAGAACCAAAAACAAACGCCGAGAAACCCAAAAATTAAAAAATTGAAAAATTTTGCAAAACATCGATCATTTTGATAGAAAAATTATTTACAACATATTTTAAATATGAACAAAATATTTTCACAAAATTTTAAAAATATCGATCATTTCGATAAGCAAAAATATTTACAAAAATATTTACAGACTCAGCTAGCAACATTCCACAACACACATCAATTTCACAAATATGTAAAGATACAGAACAATTTAAAAATTCACAAACACAAGGAAACATAACATACAAAAATACAGAGGAAAAACATACAAGCAAACCAGCCCAGCCCAGCACTTAACTACTCCCACCCCACACTTAAGCTGAACACTGTCCCCAGTGTTCACAAAAATCAAATAGCACAAAATCGGGTGGTGGAACTCCCTGATCAGTCAAAGTATTCCACTTCTTCATCAGGTGCTGCTGCCTCATCTCCCATGTCCGAGTCGCCTCCATCGTCGTCATCAGACTCCACATCGGAGTCCTCCCGACATGTCTCCTCGTTCGTGGGGACATCATCGTCTGTGGGCTCTACAAAGGCTGGCCCCACTCGGCATAGAGCCCTGGCGTTTTCGCCAAACGGGTAATCTAGCTCAAGTTGCCATAGCTCCTCCTCTGTGGCTGGTCTCCCACCGATCCTTAGCTGGAGCATTTGCATCCCATACATCCGCGCCATGTACTAGTCATCACGACCATGTCACTCGCCAAGTGTCAGCACTGGCCCGTGGGTGGTGTCGGGAAGTCTTAGTTTTGGTCACATCCAAGGCCCGCCGCTCCAACTGCGGGATATAATCCAAAGCCTCCTCTTCGACGTTGAGGCCTCTGAGAAAGGTGGTGAGTAGTCCACCGAAACCATACCTGTGGCCCTGGTGCAATCGGGCTCTCTTCATGGCGAATATGATGACCGCCCCGACATTAATCTCCAGCCCTTTCATCAGGGCGTACACCAGGCAAACACGGTCCCGGGTCACATCAGTCATGTGTACCCCCGGGATTAGGCACGAGCAGACTATCTTCACCCAGATTCGGGCTTCCCTGTTCATTTGAGAATAAGGCAGAGTCTGGTGGTAGCCCCTTTCTTTCTGTCTGCTTCATCTAGCTATAGATCGAGCCCCACACAGTGTGCGTCTGATGTTGGCATACGGTGGGGTAATGTTCAGCTGGCAGAGAACGTGGGCGTCTGTGTCCCGTGCTCCGATGATGGCATTTAGCTGGTGGGGTTCCAGAGTGACTATCTGCCCTCTGATCTTGATGGTGTGGCTTCTGATGGACGGGTTCCAATTAGCATAGAACTCCCGGACCAGGTACAAGTTGCATTCTTTGGGCTCCTGAAATATGAAACCGAGCCCAACTGCCTCGATCCGGTGAACCATTCTGGGGAACTCCTGTGCCAATGGCTCCCATGCTATATGCTCTTCGGGGAAATATTTATTCTCTTTGTGCTTGGCGTACCACTTTTCCCCTCGTCAGTCACCCATCTCGTTCCGTATTGGCGGCGCTGGCCACGTGGAACTGCTGTGCCCAGTCTGAGTCTTTTCCTTCCGGTGCCTGAAGTTGATGCACCCTTACCTTTATCTTGCCTGCTTGCCATTTTACCTGTCAACACAAGTGAACAAGCTCAATGTCAAGCTAAATGAATATTAACTTCGGCTAAGGCCGGGTTATGCTAAATTTACCCCACACTTAGTCCTTAGCTACAGTTACGATACTGCGGCAAGAATAACTTTATTTACACCAAACAACCAACTATACAATCATGCTTAGTGCATTCAAACGAAAATTCGACGGTATAACTTCTGCATACTACTCAGACTTCGTCCAGCTAATCCCAATCACTACCGTCACTAGCATTTTAACCATCGCACTTAGCAAAGAAAAACAACGAAACAAAAACAACAACAAAATTTCTATACACATGAACCTATACAACCAACCAAATTTGAACAAAATTTCAATATTTTCCCTAAACCCGAGAATTCATCGTCTATTAACATTCAAACAATTTTTACAACTATTCAACCCATTCAACACGTACACCCCGGCATTGAATTCACGAATTCAACACATTACCAACTTCAAATTCAACAACAAAGCCCTAGAATTGATTTCTTCCATCAAATTCGAATAATTCATGCAATCCACAAGTTCAACCAATCATTACAACATTCCGAACGTTTATCAATCAACAAATAACTCGAATTCATGCTTAATTTCGACTTAGGGCGATTTATCTCACCTCCCATGCTTAATTTCGAATAAAATCTACAAAAACTTGAGAGAGAATCGGAAAACATACCTTGTAGTTGAGTAAGCGGAGAAAACTTGGTAATTTGTTGCCTTAAGTCGTGGCACGTTGATGGGAGAGGGGTTTTGGGACGTTTGGTCGCGGAGGAAAATGAAAATGAGGGGAAAAAAAGGGAGAAATCGGGGTTTAAAAGGTAGAAAACACGCGGGTCACCCGGCAACCCGGTGTGACCCATCGCGATATACACGGCAATGTGTCACGGAGTGCATCGCGGTGCACTGCCTCCATGACACGGTGCCATCGCGACAGCATACTGGAAATTTTAAAATTTCTGGATTACACCTCAATGTGTCACGGAGGGTAACGCGAAGGTCCTCCTCCGTGACACGGAGCTATCGCCCCAGCTCACTGTCTTCTACATTTTATTAATTTTTCATACCTCGCCTTTCCCTTCACGATTACGTGCACATTTTTCTCCGTTTGACCTGAAAATCATCTCACTAAACAAAATTGGTTAGAATAATAGGTTTCACCTAACTAAAAATAAAAAATACTAACTAAAACAAAAACTTTTGTAATAAATCAAGAAAAAGAAAAAGTAAAATCTATTTACACTTTACAAAATGAAAGAAAAATTTTTCAAGGGTTGCCTCCCGTGCAGCGCCTGTTTTACCGTCGCGGCTCGACGTCATTTAAGCTCAATTGTCCGCTAGGGTGATGGACGATTTCCCACGATCACTGTCCTCCCCCCAGTAGTGCTTACACCTATCCGGTGGTCTTCCCATTAACTCTCGGGAATGCTTCATCTGCTTAGCATTACCATGATCAATTACATTGATCACCGAGAGTTCTTCATGCACCATCGGGAGCTTGGGTGCTTTATACACATCGAACACCTCTACCTTGTCGTGTGCTCGCATTGTCAATTGCCCCGCAGCTACATCGATTAATGCTTTCCCGGTTGCCAAGAAGGGTCGTCCCAAAATAAATGGGACTTCCGCGTCTGGTTCAAAATCCAGAACAATAAAATCTATCGAAAAAATTAGGGAGCCAACTTGCACTAGAACATCCTCAACAATGCCATCCCGCCTAGCTAAGGATCGATCTGCCAACTACAAGATTACGGTTGTGGGTCTAGGACTCCCTAGACCCAACTTTCTGAATACCAAAGATGGCATCAGATTTATGCTCGCCCCCAAATCACACAATCCATGAGCTCGGATGCTTTGCCCAATAGTAAGCTGGATAGTAAAACTTCCAGGGTCTTTTAGCTTTGTGGGCAATCTATTTTGGATCCGGGAAGTGCACTCCTCCGTCAAAGCCACGGTGGCATACTCAGTCAAATGACTTTTGTTGGCCACGATGTCCTTTATGTATTTGGCATATTTCGGCACTCCCTGCAAGACATCAACAAGAGGTAAGTTAACATGTACCTGTTTAAGCACCTCTATGAATTTCTTGAAACACGCCTCCTCCTTGTATTTCTTGAGTCATTGAGGGAACGGGGGTGGAGGTCCTTCTGATTCAGCTTCTTTGGTCTTCCCCCTTTCCGAACTTTGCTCCCCCTCAACTTCTGCTGCTCCCAAATTTTGAGGTGGTCTTTCTGGTTCCACCTCCTTCAGCTGCAAACCACTCCTTGTGGTCACTGCATTTACCTGCTTCGGATTCGGATTCGTGTCGCTCGGCAGTCCTCCTCTGGGCCTTGTATTTTGGGCACTAGAAAATTTCCCAAATTGATACTCAAGAGCCTTGGTCGCTAACTAGTTATTTTTCACTTCGGCTGCCAATTTAACATAGTCAGCCTGCAATTGCGCTTGGTTAGCGATCATGGTCTTGAACATCTCCTCAATGCTGGGTGATGGTGGTGGAGGAGGTGCATTGTTATTTCTGAATTGAGATTGGTAGTTCTGTTGCCCTCCTTGATTCCTTTGTACCCTGACCCGAACTTTGGCCTTGATGGTTGTTGCTACCCCATGAAAAATTTGGATGGTTCCTCCAATTTGAATTGTAGCTACTCCCATACTGCTGGTGATTTCTTTGTGCATTACCCACAAAGTTTACCGAATCAAGATTTGCTCCACAGCACTCAGCTGAGTGCTCACTACTTCCACACACTTCACACCACAATTGCTGGACTGCATTAACTGGAGCTGACGGCTGGTTCAAAGTCATGTTGCTGAAGTGGTTGTTCAATTGATTTTGCAAGGCAGCTATCTGTGCAGCGATAACTATAAATCCATCCACTTCAAGCACTCCTGCTGCTTTCCTTGTTCCACCTCGTGATGAATCAGCATTCCATTCTAGATTGCCCTGTGAAATCCGGTTTAGCAAGGTATACAGCTCCTCATAAGTCTTTTCCAGCGCTTGCCCTCCAGCTGCTGAATCTAGCAAAATTTTGGTATGGGGTTCCAAACCCTCAATAAATGTGTGCACCAACACCTCATTGGACTGATGATGATGAGGACAGTCCCGCAACATGGATTTAAATCTCTCCCAGGCTTGATATAAATTTTCTCCCTCCCTCTGTTTGAAACTTAGAATTTGACTTCTAAGTCTTGCTGTTTTGCCAGAGGGAAAAAACTTATCAAGAACTTTCGTGCAAGATCATCCCACATTGAAATAGAATTTGGTGGCTCAGCTTTCAACCACCTCTTGGCTTCTCTGAGTAATGAGAATGGAAATAATGTAAGCCGAACATAATCAGGTGACACTCCAGCGGGTATATAAGTGTCACTTATCTCCAAAAAGTTTTGGAGATGCTGTTGTGGGTCTTCATGAGGGAGACCGGTAAATTGCCCGTTTGTGTGCAACAATTGCACCATATTTTGCTTGAGTTCAAATCTCCCTCCAGGCTCTGGTTTGCGGATATTGGATGTAACATTGTTGGCATGTGGGATTGCCACCTCGTGAACCGGCCTTGCTGCTGCTTCTTCGGGCACTAACACTGCCCTTACTACCGGTGGATTTTGTTGCTCCATAATGGTCTGTCTGAGCAACTGCAGCTTCCTTTGTAGAGCTTCTCTCCGTTTACTATGAAATATACGTTCAGGATCTATATAAGATTCCACTAGCTCTTTGTCTCTTGCCAGTGTTCACAGCAATTAAGTCTGCAAAATGCAGGCTAAGACCAAGTTGTCAACACTTAAGAAAATAAAATAAAAATACAGTAAATTGACACTTAAAACAATTTCACCAATTGCCAAGTCCCCGGCAACGGCGCCAAAAACTTGTTCAGTGGTTCGTTGGGTATCTAAACCGACACGCAAGTGCACGTGGTCGAACAAGTAGTAAGTGGCTTTAGTAAGCCAAGTATCGATCCCTCAGAGACTCGGATTATGTGAAGTTTGCTTAAGTATACGATACTATATTTAACTTCTAAATATGCTGACAACAACGTAACCAAAAAGTGAATAATTTATTTTATAAATTTTATACTAAACTACAAACAATTATCTACTTTGAATTTGGACTATGAATAAGAGCATGCTGAGGTTAAAGAACATGTAATGAAACTGATTATCATCATAAATTGGTTAATCTTTTCTTCCTGTTGCTAGCCAAGAACATTAGCCAAGAGATTAAAACTCTCGTATTTAATCTCACTTAAGAATCATAAACCATCCGTCTACATTTCTGTGATCAAATGCAATTCATGACCTAGCAATACAATTCCGGTTCCTAAATAGACTAATACGACTTTAAAGTATATTTCTATCAGGATAGCACATCAAAACTCAATTTTCCCAAATCAAGTAAAGAACAATATCCTATTAATTCACAACTTTCCAATTTCGTGCTCTCTCGAGTGAAATCAGACTTTTTAGATGTACATTAATGTAGGCCACACACCAATGCAGCAGAAACAAGAATTAATAGAACAACATGGAAGAAAAAGATGAAAAACCAGATAATTAATAATCAAAATTCATCACAAGTGTTCATAACCTCAGCAAGAAAGAGAATTAGCCACTCATTTGTTGATTAATCATCCTAAAACAAGTGTTAATCATACAAACAATTGAATTAGAGAAGAAAGAAAGAGAGAAAAAACCCTGAACTTTTCATCCCTCAACTGCCTGTAACCCACGTCCTTGCTCCACCAAGTCTGAATTATGAAAAATACACTTAAGTGTTCTATTTATACTAGTGGGAATTATTCCCGGAATAATGAGCAACGTGTCACGGAGTGCATCACGGAGCACTGCCTCCGTGACACGCCGTGGACGCGGACCCTCACTGGAATTGGGGGTCCGGGAATATAACACCAACGTGGCATGGCGTGCAATGCGGAGGCTAGCCACCGTGCCACGGAGCTGTCGCGAACCTCCACTGGAAATTGGTGAATTTTCACCCTCCAGGCAGAATGCCTCCTCGATGGCAGCGTGACACGGCTCCATCGCGGAGCCCCTTTAATTTGTGCAGTCCAATGCCTATTCCCTTGCTCGCATCCAAGTCTAACTCCGATATCATCCAACATGCCTTTTAGCTCCTCGAAATCACATGTTACCTACAAAACAATGCTAATCATGTTGGTTAGTATAAATTCACATTTTATTACCAATTACATGAAAATGTACACACATTGCTAGATAAACAAGGCGAAAATGATACTTTTGAGTATCACTTGGGCATATAAATCTGCCCAAGATCACACACCGTGTCACGGAGGCAGTGCTCTGTGATACGCAACGTGTCACGGTGACAGTGCTCCGCGATACACAACGTGTCACGGAGGTAGTGCTCTGCGATACACTTCGTGACACGTTGCTTGTTATTCCGTGAAAAATTCCCACCAGTATAAATAGAACACTTAGGTTCATTTTTAATATTCTGACTTGGTGGAGCAAGAACGTGGGTTACAGGCAGTTGAGGGGACGAAATTATCAGGGTTTTTCTCTATCTCCTTCTTCTTTAATTCAATTGCTTGTATGTTTAACACTCATTTAACGATGTTTAATCCACAAATGAGTGGCTAATTCCTCTTCTTGCTGAGGTTAAGAACAATTGTATTGAAATGTGATTGTTGATTAAGTTGGTTTTTCATCTTTTCTTCCATGGTTTTTCTATTGATTCTTGTTCTTACTGCATTAATGTGTGGCCTATGTTAATGTATATCTAAAAAGTCCGGTTTCACTCGAGAGAGCAAGAAAGTGGAAAGTTGTGAATCAATAGGATATGATCTTTTCTTAGTTTGGGAAAATTGAGAATTGATTTACCTTCAGGATAGAAATATACCTGAAAGTTGTATTAGTCAATTTAGGAACCGGGTTTGTATGGCTAGAGCATGAATTTCGTTTAATCACAAAAATGTAGGTGGGCGGTTCACGATTCTTAAGTTGGGTTAAATACGAGAGTTTTAATCCATTGGCACTAGTTCTTGACTAGCAACCGGAGGAAAGGTTAACCAAATTATATCGATAATCAATTTCTTTACATGTTCAATAAACCTCAGTATGCTCACATTCATAGTTCAGACTCACATTAGATACTTGTTTTAGACTTAGCATAAAAATTAGAACCCAAAATATCTAACTCTTGGTTACACTGTTGTCTTAATTGTTAGAATTAAAATATAGTACACTTGAGCAGATTGTTACCTTATCCCAGTCCCTGTGGGATCGATACTTGGCTTACTTGAGCCACTTTACTACTTGTTCGACCACGTGCACTTGCGTGTAGTTATATACCCATATATCAAACAGCCGAACAGAAGCATATCCTTACAACAGGATGGTCTATAGCTAATATCATTAATATACCTCCAGGTATTTTTATTCACAAGATCAACCTTTAGGAAGATTGTAGCCTTTTAATTGAGCATCAAAAATGTTTGATCCGCGATGGAAGAGGCAGTTAAGAAAGTAATTATCAAATGGTTAGATGCTAGAGTTCTGTGCCAAATAGCTGATACCAGTTGGGTAAGCCCAGTCCAATGCGTGCTTAAGAAAGGGGGAATTACAGTGGTTGCAAAAGAGAAGAATAAGTTGATTGCAACACGTCCAGTTACCGGATGGAGGGTGTATATGGACTACCATAAGTTGAACTCATGGACCGAGAAGGATCACTTTCTAGCCATTCATTGACAAATGTTAGATCGCTTAGCTAGAAAAGAATATTATTATTTTTTGGATGGATACTTAGGCTATAATTACATTTCTGTATCCCCTAACGATCAAGAGAAAATCACATTTACATGTCCTTATGGAACTCTTGCATTTAAGAGGATTCCCTTTGGGCTCTCCAATGCTCCAACTACTTTCCAGAGATGTATGATGTCAATCTTTTCGGACATGGTAGAGGAAACTATGGAAGTCCTCATGGATGACTTCTCGGTTGTGGGAAATTCATTTTAAGACTATTTAGTTCACCTAGAGGAGGTGTTGAAAAGATGCGAGGAAAAGAACATGGTACCTAATTGGGGAAAGTGTCACTTCATGGAAAAAGAATGTATTGCCTTGGGGCACAAGATTTCCGAGAAAAGGATTGAGGTAGATCAAACTAAAATTAATGTCATTGCTCATTTACCTCCGCCAAAAACTGTGAAGGGCATTAGGATTTTTTTGGGACATGCGGGATGTTACCACTGTTTTATCAAAGACTTCTCCAAGGTAGCACATCCTTTATTACTATTGTTGGAAAAGATGCAAAGTTTAATTTTGATGAGGATTGTATGAGGGATTGTATGCAATTGAAAGAGAAGCTTGTATCTATCCAATCAGAACCGCACTGGATTGGTCGAAACCCTTTGAATTAATGTGTGATGCTAGTGGTGTAGTGTTAGGGAAAGTTCTTGTACAGAGGAAAGAAATGATTTTTCACCCTATTTACTACGCTAGCAAAGCCTAGAATGGTGCAAAAGCAAACTATATAGTGACAGAACAAGAGCTGCTCGTAGTAGTATTTGCATTTGAAAATTTTCAGGCCTGCTAGCAAGTGAACAAGGTCGTGGTGCACACGAACCTTACTACACTCAGATACCTAATGAAAAAAAATTCTAAATCCAGGCTGATTAGGTGGCTCCTTTTGATCCAAGAATTCAATTTTGAAGTAAAAGACTGGAAGGTGCGAGAATCAAGTGGCTGACCATTTATCTCCCTTAGAGATAGATGGTAAGTCGGGGATACATGAGGAGATTAATGATGACATTCCTAATGATAATATTTTGGCTGCATCCCATGATTTAACACCTTGGTTTGCAAATTTTGATAATTACTTGGCGAGCAACATCACTCTCGTAGGGTTGACCTTTCATCAAAAGAAGAGATTCAAACATGATGTTCGAAAGTTTTATTGGGATGAACCATACCTCTTTCGTAGTTGTGTTGATGTTATAACTCGTAGATGTCTCCTTGCGGTTGAAATGGTGCCAATCCTCGAGGCTTGTCATTCATCACAGGTCGAGGGCCATTACAGGTGTGTTAGGACAGCAACAAAAGTGCTGCAGTATGAATTTTATTGGCCTACTCTCCACCAGGATGCCCTGACTTTGTTAAGCAGTATGATCGATGTCAACAAATAGGAAGTATTTCGAGGTGACATGAGTTTCCTTTGACACGAATCCTAGAGGTGGAATTGATTGATGTATGGAGAATCGATTTTATGGGCTCGTTTGTGAGCTATTATGGAAACACTTACATTATGGTGGTTGTTGATTATGTATCTGAATAGGTGGAAGCTGTGGCATTGCCCAACAATGAGGGGAGGAGCATAACAACCTTTTTGAAGAAGCACATTTTCTCTTGGTTTGGCACCCCTAGAGTTATCATCAGTGACGGAGGATCACACTTTCGCAATCGATTGTCCATTGCATCGCTAGCATAGTTGCTACCCCTTATCATCCTCAGACTAGTGGACAAGCATTAGTCTCCTATCGGCAAATCAAGTCTATCTTGACTAAAATAGTCAACGTCAATAGAATAGACTGGGCAAGGGAACTCGATGACGCCCTGTAGGCATACTAGACCGCATAAACACCAATCAGAATGTCTTCATATCAATTGGTCTTTGGCAAAGCTTGCCATTTATTGGTGGAATTGGAGCGTAAAGTCGTGTAGGCCTTGAAGAGTTTAAATCTTGATTGAGGGAAGGACGTTTAGGGGTGAGTGGAAAATCTTAATGATGTGGACGAGTTTAGGATGAGGGCTTATGAAAATGCTACAAATACAAAGCCTGAATGAAGTAGTATCACGATTAGAAAATCTAGCAAAAGGAATTCACTCTGGGAGATAGGATGCTACTTTTAAACTCTAGGCTGAGGTTGTTTCCCAGAAATCTTAAATCTAAATAGTCGGGACCTTTTAAGGTGTTCCATGTTTCCGAGAATGGAGTCATTGAGCTTGAAAGTGATGATGGGCTAAGATTCAAAGTTAATGGACAACGAGTAAAAAAATGTTTGGGATTGTCGGCAGAAATCAACATGGTGGAAGTTGCATACCTTTGATGAGATATAGAAAAACACCTTTTTCATGCCATACTGTTAAATAAGGCACTTCTTGGGAGGCAACCCAAGTGATTTTATATTTTGATACCTTGAGGATGTGTTGATTTTGTTTTTGTAGGATGATTTGATGAGAAACAAGGAGAAGGAAAACAGGGAGGCCACTATGCTAGACCAGCGAAACACCAGTGCCCAAGCATGAGTCGCCTCCCACATGAATGTGGAGTCCAGAATATGAAGGGAAAGAGGAGAAAACCAGTAGGTCATCGGCGAATACCGGTGCAAATCCGAAAAACGCTGATTCACTGCCAGTTACAACCGGTGTACTTGGGGAGGGGGTGATGAACTGCGACAGAATGCAGGTAACAACCCGCGTACCGCAAGTCAATGGAAACATTCAAACAGTGAACTGGGCATAAGTAGAGGCCATTGACGCTTGAGTCAGCAAAACAACGGTACCATCCGCGTTCGCCCGTTTAGTGCATGTAGAGGTACATGTTTCATTTTAAATCTTGACCGCCTGTTGACCAACCCAACCCAGCTTTTTTTATTACTGGTCAAAATTTCTATTAATTCCCCACAAACCATTCATTTTCACTTTCTCCCGTTCCCAATTACTCACTTTCCCACAGATTTCCACCTTCCCAACTTCCCTCTATTAAAATCCACCATTAACACTGTTATACCCCGTAGAATTCCCGGCATCTAGATGACCTATTCGCACGTTGGTTAAGCATATTTGAAGGCCATACGTTCTAGAGAAAGGCCCGGGAAAAGATCGGACGAGAAACCTGTCGAACCATCGCGGAAGGAGCTGAGGCAGAGCCCCTCCGCGATGGCAGCGTGTCACGGAGAAGGAGCCTCCGTGTTGGCTCCGTGACACGTTGGCCTTGTCCAGGCCCAAGTATATAAAGCCCACTTCGATTTTAAATCAGTTATATACTTAGAAATTTCCAGGAAACAGAGAGAGAAAACAGAGAAAGAGGATGAACGAAGAAATTATATAAATTTCGTCCGATTACGCTGCTAAACGTTGCCCAAACTCAAATTAATCCCAGATACCGAAGTATTTAGCAGCAGAGAGCATTCCTGCGGAATTAGTTTCGTGAAATACGGCCGACGAATCGGCGAGCCACCGAACTAAGGTAAGTAGAATTGCTCTAAATTAATATCTATATGTTCCTAGCTATGAAGTGAATATTTCTCCCTTCTGGGCCACTGAAAAATGGCGAGTTTCTGGCCGTCTTTGGATAAGCCTAAGTTTAGGCTATAAACTATATCGAAAGTGACGTTGCCTTTTGAAATAAAGTTGTATTTAGTATTGATTGACATATTTATGAATGCAGTTGGCAGAAAACAGTTGAAGTACCGGTCGAGCCTCGTCCGACAGACGTATAGTTCAAGGATAAGGTATGTAAAGTTAGTTTCCTCGGCAAGTTAAGTAATCTTGATACAGTATAGTAATTTAAAGGCCAGTAGATTGTCCAGAAGTCATGTGTTACGTTTGTTACGACTGTTGGTACGATATTAGAAGTATTGAGTTACAACTTGCGTGAAATTTGCTAGTACGATATAGATTCTAATATAAGCATTAGAAACTACACAGTATGCTCAGTATGCGATGTTACACAGAATGTTAGTATATCATTGAACTCAATCAAAACCCAGTAGAGCAAGTAGTATCTGTAAGAGAGCTCAGAAATAGAATGATAAGTTGGAATGAAGTTAGAAAGCATGTTAGGAATAGTAAATCATGTTACTATAGAAAATCAGTATACAACATAGTTTCAGCAGAAAGACTATATCATGTTCAGCATTAGCCTCAGTACAGTTTGGCAGAAGACTATATTCGTACATACATATATATTATTTCCAGCCTCAGCACGTATTAAGTAAGTACATATTTCTATCACTAGTCCAGCATATAGTGTATACAGATACCTTACCCCTATTAGCATCAGTATGGGAGACACGCAGACAGTATTACTAGTTGAGACCGTTGTATTGTTTGGGGTTGGACTACCTAGCATTCATGACCGCCAGGGTTGATAGCTGTATCGACTCATCCGCCAGAGGACGAGGATACGTCGCTCTACGGAGTGGCATGCCGTCCCACAGGGGACGAAGATGGGATGCCAGTTTCCCCATATTTTGCCTTGGTCAGCTTTTATACACCCCCGTCGAGCGGGTACGCCCGGGGTGTTGATTCAGGAGTCCTCCGGACTCAGATGCAGTTATAGTCAGGGGCTCAGCGAGCCCAAGTGCATACCCAGGGGACCGGTAGGATGCTTACAGCCATTATAGGAGATGGGATGACTGGGGTAGGGGTATAGATTCTATGCTGGTTGTACCTCCCGGATTATGGGGGCCGGGTAAGGTTTGTGTGTGCTATGTTATGTTATGATGTGTTATACCCTGTTACAGTAGATACGAGTAGATCGACAGTAGCACGATAAACTCTCAGGTACAATTCCTACTCCTTCCAGTGTAATTAAGGAAAGGTATGACTTACATTATCAGACAGTTAATTCATTCCTTTCTATTTCAGTTTCATCAGTTATATCATTGTTTCTCAAATATTTCTTTTAGTTGTTGCTTTACATACTCAGTACCAGCGGTACTGACGCCCGGTGGGGCGCTGCATTACTTGCCTGCAGGTACTCGTAGACGAGCAGGCAATACCACGTGATTCCTATCAGCGATTGAGTATTCAGCTCCTGTCATCCGGAGACTGAATTCCAGAGGTTTATTTCAATTCTTTTGTTGTAGAGTATGGGTAGGTCGGGGCCCTGTCCCGATCATTTCTATTGCTATTCCTAGAGGCTTGCAGTCTGTATATGTTTTCCCTGTGGTCAGATGAGCCGGCCGTGTGAGGCCGTGCGGTTGTTTAGCTGTTAGTATTTCTGTTTCTTTCATGTTGGCCGTGTGGGGCCATACTTTGCCAATAGTGGTGACCTTGCCGGTCACGTAGCTTTCTAGTATTCCATGATTGAGTTATAGATAACTAGACAGCATGGTGGCCTTTTCGGCCTGCATAGGTTTCCCTGAATTAATATATTTCTGGTCAGCTGTTAGAACAGGTACAGAAGGCTATAGGCCAATGGGCCGGGGGCTGTGTTTACAGCCGTTATATAGCCCTTTGTTTCAAGAAATATGAGTTAGAGCCAGCCAGGCACCAGATGTGCCCTGGCTTAGCAGTCCAGCAGTTCAGGTCCTAGCAGGGCACCAGGTGCCAGTCATACCCCCCATGGCGGGGTGTGACAAACTTGGTATCAGAGCAGGTCGTGTCCCAGGGAGTCTGCAAGCCGTGCTAAGTAGAGTCTTGTCTATGGATGTGTTGTGCACCACATACTATAGGCAGGAGGCTGCGAGGCATGATATGATGGTTACCCTTCCTTCTCAGTCAGTCGTGCTTTAGGGCGGTACAGTATAGGGTTGAGTCCCTGAGAACTTACCGTATTCTTTGATTACAGATACAAAGGCAGATCAGCATTACCCTATCACAGGCAGAAGATCAAAGATAGCAACGGAAGAGAGTATTAGTCAGTTACATGATAACTACAGCAGCAGGAGGAGGTATCAGAGACCTCCCAGCGTGATACCTTTATTGGCATTATTCCCAGTATACGTTGATAACGTCAGAATAGGAAGTCAGAAGTATAATGTACATATGAGTTGATTTACTTATTAGTTATATAAGATCTGATTAAGATTATAGACAAGGTCAGACCACCAGGTAAGTAGGAAAAAGAGAGGGAAATGCAGGAATCCCAAATACGTCTTTTCGGATATGGTACAGTCAAATGCTTTTACTTGTTGCAATAAGAAAAAGGGCTATTCCCACCCCTTGGTTTTGACGCCAGTATAGTAAAGAGGCATAAGACTTGAGATGGGGTTGCCAAATCAAGCAGTAAGTAAAGATGGGTTGATTGATCCAAGTAAGTATTAGAAAGTATAAAGAGCTCCTATAATTACGTAAGTTGTGCAGACCCTTATGATAACAAGTCAGTAAAGAAAGTAAGACTATTTAGCTTACCCGAAGCAGGGGTAAAAGATCTGTTAGTAATGAATGCTTAGTAATAGTCAAGTTTGAGTCAGAAAAAGGCCAAGTCCGCCACATATGCTAACAGATAGCAAGACATACTTGTAAGATTATAGTTATGATCTAGTTGTGACATCGAAAGATATAGAGGTCATGTGAATCATATGGGCTTGAGTATACGCCAGAGGAAGTATAGGCCGAGGCTTGATCAGTAATCTCATTAGCAATGAAAGGCAGGTACCTTGAACCCCAGAGTTCAGCTTAAGCAAGATGAGAGGAACAAGCAGGAATGCCAGATTTGGTGGGGAAATCAGGGTTACCCCCCCCCCCAGATTAATAGAGTATCGTATTAAGGAATAAGCCTCGGGCTGACAGTGGGATTGCGGTTCAGAATACTGCAGTACGTCCGCTATGGAAAAGTTAAGGAGTTACCGATACAGCAATTCTAATCTAGTGTAGCCTAGAGATAAGGCCCAGCAGGCAATTATGGGCTCTCAATATATGCCTAGTAAGGCTACAAGATTCGAACGTCGACTCCACATCGCAAGAGTGGCGGAATTTCAAACAGCAGACGATAACTAAAGTGTTTATGTTTGTTACTTTCAGAATGGGGTGACAATGCAATAAAATGATAAGTCAGGGCAGGAGGTATTATTAGGCCGTAAGAAGCAATGTATCATGTACGATATGAGACTCAGCAGAGCATGTCAGAGATTATGTATTATCGCAGAACTCAGTACATATTGTACGTAGCTATTGATATATATATATATATACAGATAAGAGATATGCTGTGAGTGGCTGCCTATAAGGGCTATAATCACAGATGTTGATTAGTAATAGAAAGCATATACAAATTGCATTGCAGGACACCACCCCCCCCCCCCCCCCCGCCAAAAAAAAAAGAAAGAAGAAAGAGGGGGAAGAAAGAAAGAAAAGAAGAAGAGAAAGGGTGGATTAGGTGTGAATTTCGTACGAAGTCATAGAAACTATCTCAATTTTCAGTTATTAGGTTAACAGACTTATGTGTTGCTGTCAGATCTAGGCTCTAGGAGTTTACCAGAGTTAATGGCCTAAAACAGACGGCTAGATGATAAGGGCGCAGTTAGACGGTCTACCGACCAGCTGGCACCTGCATTAGCAGGAAGGCGTCCCTGAAGATCGGTAACAGTAGTGCATGTGCTAGAACCAGGATTAGAGACCGAATAAGTAAATTTCAGAGATTAGCAATACCAAAAAATTGTTCTAGTATGTTAAGTGGTCGTACGTCATTTTTCCAGCCTTGTAGGTGAGAGTCGGCCTTAACCAATCTAGCAGTTATTATATGGAACACCCTATAAGTCAGCAGGCCGTCCCAGTCAGAATACCCGTGGGTACCCCAGGGAAGGGTCCACATCAGTAGTCAGCGACAGACTAGTACTTCAGCTGATCTTCGTGAGATATTCAGATACAGAGCCCTAGCAGAAGGCCAGTATTTACAGAATAGCTCATAAGACTGAGAATTCCCCAGAATAGCAGTATAACTCCAAGTGGATACACACAAAGCGTTAGAAATTGATAGTACCCTGCTAGCACAGTGTTTATTAAAAACCGGGGGATCAGTAGACTCCCCGTGAAGATCCAGAGATTGATCGCCTGGGAGTAAGTTGATTAAGCCCAGTCTTATAGTGGTTTAAGTAAAATAATAGAGCAATTAGATGCCCACAAGTCTGCGGTTACGCACGAACTATAAGCACTTAAGTATAATAGTTAGAGTATTGTTAGACTACTGCCACATTCGGGTCATTCAACCCGACTATTAAGTTATTTAAAGGTTATGCAGCTAGGTCATTAAAGGTCATGATCAATATCAGGACCCCCAGATCAGATACGGGCACATGGTGTGCAGATAGTCGTTCAAGATTACCTTAGCAACAAGTAGCCTTAGCATGCAGCCAGAAGGCCAGATAAGCTCTAGCTATACCGGTAGACTACTTGTCAGATTCTCCGGCATAATAAACCAGTATGACCGTCAGTTATATGTAAAATTTTGTAAAGGTGAATTTTGGTTGAGTTTAGTAGCCTTTTTTGTCACATTGTGTCGGAGGCTGGTGTACAGATAGATATACAGAAAATCGAAGTAGAGAAGACATAGTCTAGATCTACCACTCCAATCGAAGTACGCAGTCCCTGCGGTTAGCCGGGTATTACAGAAGGTTTATGGAAGGATTTTCTACCTTAGCAGCACCTCTGACTAAATTGACACAAAAGGCAGTAAAGTTCTAGCAGACTGAGGTGTGTGAGCAGAACTTCCAAGAGTTAAAATCCAGGTTAACATCAGCTCCAGTGTTAGTATCGCCAGGAGGTACAGAGGGTTGATGTAGCATGGTAAAGTAATAGCTTACGCTTTCAGGTAGTTGAAGAAACGTGAAGAGAATTATCTTACCCACGACCTGGAGTTAGCTGCAGTAGCTTATGCCTTAAAGAGTGAAAATTTTGTATCACCCAGGAAGGGCTAATATGGTAGCAGATGCCCTTAGTCGTAAATCTATGGGGAGTTGGCATACTTGCCGCCTGAACGGCGAGAATAGACCCAAGAATTTCACTAGCTAGCCGGTTTAGCCGTTCATATAGCAGAAATAAAAGATAACAGAGCGATAACACAGAATGTCGCAGCGTTGTCGTTAATGGTGGAAGTAGAGGAATGACAGTGTGGATTTTGTGGCAGGATTACCCCGTACTAGACACAGACGTGATTCCATTTGGGTAATAGTTGACAGGCTGACAAAATCAGCTCATTTCCTACCAGTAGGGGCTACCTTCTCAGCTGAGGATTATGCTGAGTTATATATCAGAGAAATAGTTAGATTGCATGGAGTGCCGGTATCTATCATTTCTGATAGGAGGCACAGTTTACAGGTAGATTCTGGCAGTCGTTCCAGAGGGGTCTGGAAACGCAGATTAATTTAAGCACAGTATTCTATGCTCAGACAGATGAGCAGGCTGAGCGCACAATTTAGACGCTCGAAGACATGTTGCGAGCGTGTGTGCCAGATTTCGATAGTAGCCAAAGTGAGCATTTACTGTTAATCGAATTTGCCTACAATAATAGCTATCATTCAGCCATCCAGATGGCGCCTTATGAGGCATTATACGAGCGAAAGTGCAGCTCGCCAAACGGTGTTTGAAATCGGAGAATCAGTGTTGGTTGGCCCAGATATTGTTCAGTAGTCAAAGGAAAAGGTAAAGCTTATCCGAAGAATGCTTACTGACTGCATAGAGCCGCTCGAAATCATATGCAGATGTGCGGCGCAGAAAATTGAAGTTTGATGTGTATGACTGGGTATTTCTGAAGTATCCCCAATGAAAGAGGTAGTAAGGTCCACCAAGAAAGGTAAGCTCAGCCCGAGATTTGTTGGGCCTTGTCGGATTTGTTCAAGGACAGGCCGAGTAGCATATGAGTTGAATTTGCCTCCAGAATTAGAATCCGTTCGTCTGGTCTTTCATGAATCTATGCTGAGGAAATGCATAGGAGACCCGTCCAGAGCAGTCCCAGTCCAGAATATCCAGGTGACAAAAAAGCTGGCCTATGAAGAAGTTCCAATAACTATCTTAAACAGACAGATTCGCAGATTGAGGACTAAAGATATTACGCCTATCAAGGTATTGAGGCGTAACAAGAACCGAGAGGAGATGACTTGGGAAGCGGAGGAAGGTATGAGGACCAGATATCCTCACCTATTTCAGGCCTAGTCAGGCGACAGGTATGTCCGTATTATTGCTTATGTAGTATCTTATGGTTGTATATGTATAAATGAGGAAAATTGATACGTAACCATCCAGTGAATCCTACAGTATTGTGTACAGTACCTGTATTGGACTTTTCTGCATTTCAGGTTTTTGGTATAGTCCATATTACAGGGGAAACTCTGCCGAAATTTTTCTAAACAAGAAAGTTAAGTAGTTCTCTAGATGGCAGTATACATTCGAGGACGAATGTTCTTAAGGGGGAGAGAATGTTATACCCCGTAGAATTCCCGGCATCTAGATGACCTATTCGCACGTTGGTTAAGCATATTTGAAGGCCATACGTGCTAGAGAAAGGCCCGAGAAAAGATCGGAGAAGAAACCTGTCGAACCATCGCGGAAGGAGCCGAGGCAGAGCCCCTCCGCGATGGCAGCGTGTCACAGAGGAGGAGCCTCCGCGTTGGCTCCGTGACACGTTGGCCTTGTCCAGGCCCAAGTATATAAAGCCCACTTCGATTTTAAATCAGTTATATACTTAGAAATTTCCAGGAAACAGAGAGAGAAAATAGAGAAAGAGGAAGAATGAAGAAATTATATAAATCTCGTCCGATTACGCTGCTAAACGTTGCCCAAACTCAAATTAATCCCAGATACCGAAGTATTTAGCAGCAGAGAGCATTCCTGCGGAATTAGTTTCGTGAAATACGGGTCGACGAATCAGCGAGCCACCGAACTAAGGTAAGTAGAATTGCTCTAAATTAATATCTATATGTTCCTAGCTGTGAAGTGAATATTTCTCCCTTCTGGGCCACTGAAAAATGGCGAGTTTTTGGCCGTCTTTCGATAAGCCTAAGTTTAGGCTATAAACTATATCGAAAGTGACATTGCCTTTTGAAATAAAGTTGTATTTAGTATTGATTGACATATTTATGAATGCAGTTGGGAGAAAACAGTTGAAGTACCGGCCGAGCCTCGTTCGACAGACGGATAGTTCAAGGATAAGGTATGTAAAGTTAGTTTCCTCGGCAAGTTAAGTAATCTTGATACAGTATAGTAATTTAAAGGCCAGTAGATTGTCCAGAAGTCATGTGTTACGTTTGTTACGACTGTTGGTACGATATTAGAAGTATTGAGTTACAACTTGCGTGAAATTGGCTAGTACGATATAGATTCTAATATAAGCATTAGAAACTGCACAGTATGCTCAGTATGCGATGTTACACAAAATGTTAGTATATCATTGTACTCAATCGAAACCCAGTAGAGCAAGTAGTATCTGTAAGAGAGCTCAGAAATAGAATGATAAGTTGGAATGATGTTAGAAAGCATGTTAGGAATAGTAAATCATGATACTATAGAAAATCAGTATACAGCATAGTTTCAGCAGAAAGACTATATCATGTTCAGCATTAGCCTCAGTATAGTCTAGCAGAAGACTATATTCATACATACATATATATTATTTCCAGCCTCAGCACGTATTAAGTATGTACATATTTCTATCACTAGTCCAGCATATAGTGTATACAGATACCTTACCCCTATTAGCATCAGTATGGGAGACACGCAGACAGTATTACTAGTTGAGACCGTTGTATTGTTTGGTGTTGGACTACCTAGCATTCATGACCGCCCAGGGTTGATCGCTGTATCGACTCGTCCGACAGAGGACGAGGATACGTCGCTCTACGGAGTGGCATGCCGTCCCACAGGGGACGAAGATGGGATGCCAGTTTCCCCATATTTTGCCTTGGTCGGCTTTTATACACCCCTATCGAGCGGGTACGCCCGGGGTGTTCATTCAGGAGTCCTCCGGACTCAGATGTAGTTATAGTCAGAGGCTCAGCGAGCCCAAGTGTATACCCAGGGGACCGGCAGGATGCTTACAGCCATTATAGGAGATGGGATGACCGGGGTAGGTGTATAGATTATGTGCTGGTTGTACCTCCCGGCTTTTGGGGGGCGAGTAAGGTTTGTGTGTGCTATGTTATGTTATGATGTGTTATACCCTGGTACAGTAGATACGAGTAGATCGACAGTAGCACGATAAACTCTCAGGTACAATTCCTACTCCTTCCAGTGTAATTAAGGAAAGGTATGACTTACATTATCAGACAGTTAATTCATTCCTTTCTATTTCAGTTTCATCAGTTATATCATTGTTTCTCAGATATTTCTTTCAGTTGTTGCTTTACATACTCAGTACCAGCGGTACTGACCCCCGGTGGGGCGCTGCATTACTTGCCTGCAGGTACTCGTAGACGAGCAGGCGATACCACGTGATTCCTGTCAGCGATCGAGTATTCAGCTCCTGTCATCCGAAGACTGAATTCCAGAGGTGTATTTCAGTTCTTTTGTTGTAGAGTACGGGTAGGTCGGGGCCCTGTCCCGATCATTTCTATTGCTATTCCTAGAGGCTTGCAGTCTGTATATATTTTCCCTGTGGTCAGATGAGCCGGTCATGTGAGGCCGTGCGGTTGTTTAGCTGTTAGTATTTCTGTTTCTTTCATGTTGGCCGTGTGGGGCCATAATTTGCCAATAGTGGTGACCTTGTCGGTCATGTAACTTTCTGGTATTCCATGATTGAGTTATAGATAACTAGACAGCATGGTGGCCTTGTCGGCCCGCATAGGTTTCCCTGAATTAATATGTTTCTGGTCAGCTGTTAGAACAGGTACAGAAGGCTATAGGCCAATGGGCCGGGGGCTGTGTTTACAGCCGTTATATAGCCCTTTGTTTCCAGAAATATGAGTTAGAGCCAGCCAGGCACCAGATGTGCCCTGGCTTAGCAGTCCAGCAGTTCAGGTCCTAGCAGGGCACCAGGTGCCAGTCATACCCCCCATGGTGGGGTGTGACAAACACCCACCTTTTACTACCCAATCACTCTCCCTCTATTCAACCTATATAAACCCCCATTTCCCATTCTCTTCTTCTCACTTCTACCCACTCAAACTCCTCCTTTTTTCATGCTTTGGAAAGCTATTGCTAGTTAAGCAAAAAAATTTAGTTTCTTTAATTTTTATCAATTCTCAACTCATATGTGTTCATGAACTCTTACATTGCTTTAATCTCACTGACTATTGAGAATGTAATCAAGTTTCATCTGATATTTTCAATACTCATGCTCCACATTCCCCATTTTGTGCTTTTTCATTGTGGAGTAATTCACATCTTATGGGTATGTTGGGGGGTATATTATTTGCATAATGTTGTTGTGAGGGTTCATTTTGGTTGAAAATATGAGGTTAAGTGTGTGTTGGATATAATAGTTGGGGTGATGTTTGAGTAACCCCAAGTGCTAAAAAGGCACAATTCGCCGGATGAAAAATTGGGTGACGTCGTTCTTAAGGGAAAATCATCAGGTTTGTTTATTTTTCTGTTTGAATGGATGAATCTTAATGTAAGAGGGTGTGACAAAGGTTTGTTTTTGGAGAGAAATTTTGGCTAATTATTTTGAGACAGAGCTAGTAGATGGTGTGTCACCGGCGACACACCGATCAAGACCGGTGAAACATCGGTTGAAGTACAGGTGAAGTGCTTGAGGTTTCAGGCCACTGCCCAACACCCACGGTTCACTGGTGCTTCACGAATCATGACCGAAAAAATGCCAGTGTAGCACCAGAGGGATAAGAGCTTGGAATAGAGAACTAGCTAGACATATGCCTCGACTGCATTTCGCCGCTTGAGTTATTGGTGCTACAGATGCCTGCTTTCACTATTTCACCTTGTTTGTCATCTAATCCTTAGAGTTTTATTCTTTAGCTTAGCATAGTTGTCGCTTTTTCTTTGTTGTTTTATTGTGACACTAACATTTATTTGCAGCATCATGACTATCTCTCGACAACATGGAAAAAGGAAAACGCCAATAACCGATGCCACAACTCTAGGTGTAGAGTTTGATGAGGAAACACAGATTGATCACCTACACTTTGCGCTTAGTAAAATGGAGAATTATTATGTTCACTCTAAGGAGCACCAGTCTACCACTACAGAAGCTCGATTTGAGGTTGACTCATTGAAGGACTTTCCAGATATTTATGATCAATTTAAAATTTGAGATTGGGAACCTTTAATAATGCCCTTGAATCCTTATTTCCCCTAGTTGGTGAAGGAGTTTTAAGCCTCATATAGGACACAATAGGACATCTTGAAACATAAAGGCAGAGTTGGTAAGATGCCCCGTTTATTATCGATACTGATATGTGGCCAAGAAGTTCCCATCACCCCAGAGGAAATAAACTCTATTTATTGGGCTGACCTAGTAAATCCAAGTCGAGATTTCAAAAGACAATTGGAGGACAAGGATGATCAATTTGAATGGGTGGCCTAGATAATTGTTTTGGGGCAACCGCATTGGGCTATAACAAAGGGCTAGATTCACCGGCATGATCTCAAATTTGAAGGATGAATGTAGCTCGATTTGGTATGTGCTCGTATCATTCACTCCAAGACCACAACTCATGTTCCCATTGAGATTGAAATCTTAGTGTCATGAATCATGGGTCGAAGGTACATAAATGTGGGGGAGATTATTGCTGTGCAGTTTAAAAGGAAGGCCAGGCAAAAGGCAACTTCTATGCCCTATCCTATTCTTATCAACCTTCTTTGCCTTCATGCCAATTGTTCCTTATTCAGGCCATTGGTCAAAACAGTTAAGGGTTGAGGGAGTGATTACTCTGGCCACTAAAATAGAAAAGGATGCTCCAAGATTAAAATGTCCCAAGATAGGCATTGAACCAGCAACTCCTTCACCTTCAAGGCCCCATGAAAATGAAATAGTTTCATCACCAAACAACAGTGCTACCTCTTCCTTAATGATGGGCATCCTGCAAATAGCACATAAGGCCCAGGCTCATGAAGCTCAATTGCTGAAATTCCCAAAGGCCATTCCTTCAATGATTCAGCAAGTCATTAAAAAGACCGTGAAATCAGTTCATTAAAAAGTAGGAGGTTTATGTGCGAGAGTTGAAGTGTTGAAGAGGGAAGTGGTGGACATAAGGATAGAACTTGACAACTACAAAGGGGCACTGGCACAAAAGTATATGAATCTAAATATACCATCCCTTGATGACACCCAACTAGCAAATAGTATAAGTCCACCAGATGATTGGTGTAGAGGATATGATAGCCTGTCTGAGGTGATATCGGATGAGGAACTATACCACAGAAGACCACCCCATCCAAGGATGTGCACTGTCTATGAAGTGGATCCATATTGGTGGCCTAGTAGGGTGGACGGGACTTCTTATCGTGAAATAAGAACCCTTCCATACTGTTGGGAAGTATCCTCACCGGGAAAACCGCTCACACTTCCACTTGATCCATTTGTGCCCTCCACCTACTCCTGGATTCCTCATTCCCCTCACCAGATCATTCAGGGAGACCTCTTTTCCTTAATTGTTCTTAACTTTTACATTAAGGGAAATGTTCTCTAATACTTGGGGTTGGGGTGCTTTCTCCCATGAAGTGCTTGTGTTGCTAGTGGGTGGCTATGTTGGATTTTGAAATGAATAAGATCTTTTGCTGAATTGTTAGTGCCAATGATGGGTTATTCTAAATTGCAAATAGTTATTGACCCATGTTTTGATTATCTCCTTTTGTTTGTAGTAGTTAGTGAATAAACTCCATGGATTTTCTTTATACCATGGTTCTTTCCCAAAGAGCGATTTTCTTTTCCTTTCTATTGTTGTTGAACTGGGTGGCGTTTTTCAATGATGTATTGAGAGGTGACTTTCTTAAGAGAAAATGCCAAGTTTATGTTCTTTTGAGTCAATTATTGCAATGGATTCTGAGAGGTAGACCAAAAAAATTTTCTTAAAGGGCATGACTGTTAGAAAAAATGAATTCTGAGAAAGAAAGGAGCCTTTGAATTTGAGAGTTGAGTACTGTTTTGTCATAAATTACACATTCTTTGTTTGGCTTCTTAATTCTCATG
Source organism: Datura wrightii (assembly GCA_035772735.1). NCBI lineage: Eukaryota > Viridiplantae > Streptophyta > Magnoliopsida > Solanales > Solanaceae > Datura > Datura wrightii. Next base: position 62,379,059 of record JASDFA010000002.1, read on the forward strand.
TTCTTTTCTTTTATGACTCTTGATGTGGTGATGAAAATGGTGTGAAACCCTTGGAGGGTGATGCATTGTGGAAATGGTTTTAATTTAATTTTCTTGCATGAACGATTGTCTAGAACTTGCCCCAAGTGTGACTCAAGGCAAAATCCTAGATGTGGTTGCACTTGGAAGATGATTTTTGTATTTCTTTTGGATATCTACTTTACCCATATAACCTCCTTGAGTATGAATCCTTATTAGCCAATGTTGAGCCTTTAAGACTTTTTCTTGGGAACCACATTACAAGTGCAATACATCTTTCCTAACCCCTCTTTGGCACCTATCCTCTCTAGTGCTAGTTGTGAGAAGAAATGCAAAAATGATGCTTGAAGTCCCAACATTATGGTGATAGAAAAGAGAAAGATGAGGCAACAGCCTAAGTTTGGGGTTGCATGAAGGAAAATGTGAAAAACGATGTGAACTTCAATCTGAGGTAGCACTAAATCATAAAAAGGGTAAATGAATTGCTAGAGTGAAAAGAACTGAATTGTAAAAAGGTGTTGCCTCTTGCTCAAGTAAGATTAAAAGTGGTTAAGGATAGATAAGGAGGGCTCTTATTTCAAAAATGGAAATAATGTTCAAGGAGAGATAAGGTGAGAGTAATCTAAGAAGAAAATGGAGCATGCAATAAGTTTCACAAAAGGGCATTAGGGAGGTTCTAGTCACTAAAACTTAAAAGTCATGCTACCTTTACCCCTAGCCTTCATCATGACCTTCAAGTCCAAATTGATTTTAAGTGTATCAACTCTACATTACTGGCGAGTTATATGAAGGGCAATCCTAGGGGTCAAGTTATGTGCATAAGTATTTCTTTGTGAAAGTGAGTGTATTTGTTTCATGCTATAATCCCTTGATTGTGAATTGCTTGATAACTAAATGAGATTCTCTCTTATTGTGAGTAGCATCACCTCAATAGGGGACATGCTTGCACGCGCCAAAGGATATCATTGAGACAAGATTGTAATGAGCTTGAAGGCAAACTTAAATGTGAATTTTTAATAACTTAAGGTGCCCTATAAGCTTGTTGTGACTAACAATTCCCCTTGTGTTGAATAAAGGAATCAAATGTGAATCATGCCAATTGATGGTGGTTATCTCTTGAAACATTTGCATAAAGTGTTGAGTCTCCTCCTTTCTTTTGTATTGGTGAGCGATCTTTGGGTTGTCTAGGTCATAGTGGTCCCTTGTGCATAATCTCATATGACATGCATTCCTAAAGTTCATATGTAAAGAATTGCATTACTTGAGGATAAACAACGGTTAAAGTTTAGGGGTTTGATTAGTTGGTAATTTACCAACTCATTAGGCTTTTAACATGAGCTTTTGCTTAGTTTTCAAGTCATTTGAGAGGATTTTATGCTCTTTCTCTTTAGTTTTTGTAGATATTTAATTTAGGGAGAGAAAGCAAGAACTCAGGAAGAATTGAAGAAGAAGATTGAAGCTTGATCGAATAGGACCAGCACTCCACCGGATGGAGCCGACGAAATACCGACTGAAATGCAGTAGCTTATTAGACCAGAGTGGAAGATGCATCGACAAAATGTGGGTCAGCACCTGTGAACCACCGGTGCTAACACTAGTTAGACCCAGGTTCACTTCCCTCGCACCTGCCATGCAGTAGCGTTCCGCGAAAGGGCACCGGCGGAACGCTAGTGACTCGCAAGTGATACATGTTCGGGTGTTATATGGGTATATAACTACACGCAAGTGCACGTGGTCGAACAAGTAGTAAAGTTGCTTAAGTAAGCCAAGTATCGATCCCACAGGGACTGGAATGAAGTGCAATCTGCTCAAGTGTACTATATTTCGAATCTAATAATGCAGACAACAGTGTAACCAAAAGTTTGATATTTTATTTTATAGTTTTTATGCTAAATCTAAAATAACTATCTAATTTGAATCTGAACTATGAATGAAAGCATGCTGAGGTTAAACGAACATGTAATGAAATTAATTATCGATGTAATTTGGTTAATCTTTTCCTCTAGTTGCTAGCCAAGAACATTTGCCAAGAGATTAAAACTCTCGTATTTAACCTCACTTAAGAATCATGAACCATCCACCTACATTTCTGTGATTAAATGCAATTCATGTTCTAGCCATACAAACCCAGTTCCTAAATTGACTAATACGACTTTCAGGTATATTTCTATCCTGAAAGTAAATCAATTCCCAATTTTCCCAAACCAAGTAAAGATCATATCCTATTAATTCAAAACTTTCCAATTTCTTGCTCTCTCGAGTGAAACCGGACTTTTTAGATATACATTAACGTAGGCCACACATTAATGCAGTAAGAACAAGAATTAATAGAACAACATGGAAGAAAAGATGAAAAACCACTATGATCAATAATCCATTTCACTACAATTGTTCATAACCTCAGCAAGAAGAGGATTTAGCCACTCATTTGTGGATTAAACATCGTTAAATGAGTGTTAAACATACAAGCAATTGAATACAAGGAGAAGGAAAAAGAGAAAAACCCTGATAATTTCGTCCCCTCAACTGCCTGTAACCCACGTTCTTGCTCCACCAAGTCAGAATATTGAAAAATGAACCTAAGTGTTCTATTTATACTAGTGGGAATTTTTCCCGGAATAACGAGCAACGTGTCACGGAGTGCATCGCGGAGCACTTCCTCCGTGACACGCTACGGACGTGGACCTTCACTGGAACTGGGGGTCAAGGAAATAAAGCCCAACGTGGCACGACGTGCAACGCGGAGCCAAGCCACCATGCCACGGACCCATCGCGAACCCACACTGGAATTGGGCTGAAAATTCCCACCCAGGCAGAAGGCCTCCGCGATGGCAGCGTGACACGGCTCCATCATGGAGCCCATTTATTTTGTGCTTTCCAATGTCTTGTCCCTTTCTCACATCCAAGTCCAACCCCGATATCCTCCAACATGCATTTTAGCTTCCCAAAATTACATTTTACCTGCAAAACAATGCTAATCATGTTGGTTAGTATAAATTCACATTTTATTACCAATTACATGAGAATGTATACACATTGATAGATAAACAAGGCTAAAATGACACTTTTGAGTATCACTTGGGCATATAAATTTGCCCAAGATCAATACCACCTACAAGAAGGGCAAAATCATCCAGCACGGGATTTTAGGAGAATTTTTTGACCTATTTTTATACATTTTTTAGAAAGTACCATATCATTCCATTCCTGATTTGTAGAAAGTTAGAGAGAGAATTTTTTTATTAGCTTTTTCTTCTTCTTCTTCAAGGTAAAAAACCTCCATTGGATACAGTTGTGATCTTGAATTTAACTCTTGATGATGAATGTCATGACTTTAAATGTTCATATAATTTCATAATTCTCATCAATGAGTAGCTACATCTCTTTGCTAGGGTATGTGCATGAATTGGGATTAAATTAGATTGGGTGTCACTAGATTAATCTTAGAGTTTCTTATTTAATATAACTTTGTTGTTTTCTCCCAATTTATAATTAAATTACACATATTTGCAAATGTGGTTTATGTTTACTTAGTCTATTTTTGCTTGAAAATGGGACATTGAGTGTGGGTGAGAAAGCAATGGTGGGTAATTGGGTGTTCACTGTGTGGAGTTAGGAAAGAGATAGATAAAACCCATAATAATTCATCCATGAGAAATTTGAGGCTAGAAATAGCTCAAATTTTGCCCAAATCTTAATGGATATATTGTTTTGGACCTTAGGTTTTGAGAAAATTCGAGGCAAAAAGGCACCCTAGTGGTTGAAAAACATCAGGTGCCTCCTCATCCATGGCTATTTATATTTATGAGTAACAATTTGATTTCCTAGTGAATTCTAATCCAATTGAATCCCTATTCAAAAGCATACCCCTAGCTCTCGCTCACTTTTGTTAATTCAAGTTGGTCATCTTCTTGGTTGATCAATAGCCGTTTTTACATTTTAATTGTAATATTTTGAGACCCCAAATTTTTCTTTGTTTGTTTTCAATAAAATGATGCTTCTTAATTTTACTTGACAGACAACTTTTCTACTATCTAAGTACTATTCCTTATGATATTCATGTATATTTGTTTTTCCAATGACCATTTACACTCTCTCTTTACGAGGAGTGAATTTGAACGATATCTGCGGTGGAGGGACACAAAGGACAGGTGACCGAGAGTTCCAGAGCCCACAAGTTCTTGAGTTTGAGCATGTACCTATTGGTTCAGACATGAGCAAAGATCCTCAGGAGTTTGTTGATCAGACATATAGGGTGTTGAAGGTGATACGAGATACAATGACTTAGGGAGTAGAGTGGGCGGCCTTCAGACTATGTGATGTGGCTATATTATTGTATGAGCTTTGGGCCTAATCCAGAGAAGTCGATGCCATGCCAGCTATGTGGGTAGAGCTCTGAGGCCTTTATGCACCACTATCTACCCCAAGAGCTTCAACAGGTTCTAGTTGAGTAGTTTTTACACCTAGAGAAGGGAAGTATGAGTGTGCGTGAGTATTTCCTTTGGTTTAATTCTCTGGCCAGGTATGCTCCGCACATAGTTCCGACGATGGAGTATAGAGTTCATTGGTTTGTGTTAGGGCTATGGCTTCATATAGATAAAGATTTTTTGGGCGTATCTACTAAGGAGCACATGGACATTGCGCAAATTCGGGGTTTCACCCAGAGGGCGGAGGATTTGGTTCATCAGTCACAGGATACTCGGAGACAGTAGGAGCAAAGGAAGAGAGCTAGGACCACGGGTCCTTATAAAGGGACGCAGAGTAACCCAGGGACTTAGTCATCCAGGCAGTCAGTTAGGCCTATAGGGAGTGCTCCACCTCAGACTCAGGGATAGAGGAAAGACCAGGGCCCGGCCCCATCTAGCTCTCCACGATAGGAGTAGGTAGGGAATAGGAGACCACCATTTCCACCTTATTGTCAGTGAGGAAGGTCCTATTCAGGCCAGTGCTGTCAGGGACAGAATGTATGCTATCATTGTGGGTAGCCAGGGCACTTTATGAGGGATTGCCCAGATAATATAAGGGTGGATCAGGTGCGATTAGAGTGATCAACAGTAACTTTATCATCCTTAGTTCGACCTCCCAAAGCAGATCCTCAGTTGGTAGAATTTTGTTGTAGAGGCAGAGGGAGAGAGGCTTCAGGTTCCTGGACAACCCAGAATCAATTTTATACTTTGGGTGGTCTGCATGACTAGGAGGCCTCACCTTAGGTTTTTACAGGTACTCAAATTTTTAATTCTCGCACAGTATATGTCTTGCTTGATCCTAGTTCTATATTCTCTTATGTTATACCATTGGTTGAGAGTCAGTTTGAGATAGTCCCTGAGTTATTGTATAGATCATTTGTTGTTTCTATGCTAATTTGCAAATGTATGTTAGCTAGACGGGTTTATCGAAATTATGTAGTATTGGTATGTGATAGATCGATCCTAGCCGACCTAGTTGAGCTTGAAATAGTTTATTCTTATGTCATTATGGGTATGAATTTGTTGGTGGCATTGATTTCTCCCAAATTACACCTCACAATTGAGATATAAAGCGGTTGATTGTCAAATATAGAACCCAACAAAGGTTGAGGTCGATCCAACAGGGAATATGGTAAGAACTTAAGTTAATGCGAATAGCTGCTACTATTGAGTTACTTATTTCCTACAGGGGGAAAGAAATAGAAGAATAAACAAAAGTAAAAGTGTTGAATGCTTAGATCAAATTCAATTTGTATTCAATTAACGACTTGTCTAGGATTGTGTTCCCCAAGATTTCATAACCACAAGGCTTATACACTAGTGATCTATTCTGGTGTTTAACATGCAATATTGGTAAGTTAGGTTCCCCTAAATGGTTGGTCCCCTATCTAGATGATTATCACCATGCAACTTGATCCGTATACAGGTGTACTTTAATTAACCCTTACCCTTAATATGGGATTAGCTATCCTCAGACAAGTTTAAGCGATTAGATGAGGGTTGATAGCCTCAAATCTCCATTGTTAATCCTTTTTCCCAATCATTACCTCCTTGGTCCGATAAGTAAGAATAAGGCAAGTCCTGACGTTTGAAACCATCAAGAATCAATCAAAACGAAGGGAAAAACAATACATGCATTAAACCCCGTTCAAGAATCACTATGTAATTTATCTATGTTCTTTAATTCATCTTGGTTCCCACAACCCTAGTTATGGGTTTAGCTACTCATGCTTGTATGATCACAATCACAAAATATTGAATAAATCATTATTGCAACTTATAAATTATTGTAGAAGAAAAACCAAGTAGATTGAATAAAACTCCAAAGTTGATGAATAAATTCTAATGTTGTTTTTGATCCTCAAATTCAAGAAAAAAATTGTAAACAATGTTTCTTGACTCAAGAATAATTGCACAAAACAAAAATACTACTTGAAAACTAATAACAATCAGCTTCTTTATAAAATTAAACCTAAATTGTGTATTTATAGTTCCAAGAAAACCTTTTCCTAACTAAAACTGAAAACTAGGTCAGCAGTGGCAATGGGCTTGGTGACGATTCGTTGAGCCCTCTGACGAGTCGTGCCTTGCTTAAAATAGTTGTCCTCAGCATTGTACCCAGTTGTGGAAACGGGTCACCTAACGACTTGTCATGCCTGGGCACGAGTCATTAGGTCCCTCGTGGTCTAACTTCTCCAAAATTCTAGTCCTCCTTACAGTTGGTTCTAGTGATCTGCCAATGAGTCGTTTAGTCAACGAACGACTTGTTAAGTCTGTCGTCAACTCCACTAGCTACTTTCGCAATATTTTCTCTCCTAGTCTTCATGAATGACTTCATGAATTGTTACCAGGTGTAACGAGTCTTTCCCTCAACCTGTCAGGTACACTATCTCAGCATCTTCAGAACTCATCTTTTGCCCACGGCTTCAGCAATGAGTGGTGATTCCTACCAACGACTTGTGAAGTGCCTGGTAGTCACCTTTTCAGTTATTTTCAGCATAAATTTGCCCAGTTCACTTCTGAACCTTTTTTCCTACAACATTAAGCACAAAACACATCATACCTACATAAACATACCCGGAATATGCATAATTTCTTGGTTTTAAGCATCGAAAGTGTCGTAAATCACGGCACATCAACACCCTCAACTTAGAACTTTTTCATGTCCTCAGGAAAAAACAAAATAAAAGTAAAATAATAAACTACTTCAATTCTTCAATCGAAAGAACTCTAGAAAACTACGGCAGTCACATTGATACATCAAATCAAATTTTCTAACCCCTTCCCCCATCACATTAACTCAAATCACTATGCATATGCAAAATTTTCAACTATGACACAGGGGAATCAAAACATTGCAAAACACTATCATATGCAACCACGCATATAAATCTGTAACACTGACCCAGACAATTTGCGGACGATTTTGTTTACCAAATGCTCTCACCTCAAAGAAGTTCCATACTCACACATGTGTATATGATTAATTCGATATATTTCTCTTGGGACTAGGTAAGATTCACTCAGTCTCACAAAGAAATTCGAACTGTGTGCATGCAATACCATAGGCTTGCCTTTACTTTTAATATCTCGATTTTCAGACAAGTAACCAGGATCAGTATAGGACTTTCTAGGCTTGTAACGTAGGCTCGGGCTTGGGTATAGTGCATATGGAATTAGTAGCTCAACCCTCCTTTGAACACACACCTCTTGGCTCCACTTTTCACCTTTTTTCCTATTTTCTCCCCTTTTCCCTTTAACTGCTTCTTCTTTTCTTTTCTTTTGCAACTACGGATGCGGTTTCTCTTTATTCAAGCACTCATTGATTTCACATTTTTGTTTTCTTTTCTTTTCTTTCTTTTTGACAACAATTTTTCTTTCTTTCTTTTCTTTTCATTATGCATACCACACCCACTCTTTCTTTTTCTTTTGTTTTTCATTACCCAATTTCCATTCCTCTCAAATCTTCTTAATCACCCCTATAGTAGCTATCCTCAACTTACGCGATTTTTCTGAGTTAGAGGTTCACAATGTCCAAAAGGAGGGACCAGGGCCAAAACAGGTTCATTCTTAATAAAAGCAAGAAGGTGAATTGGTGTAAACAAAAAGAAAGGTCAATTTAAGCTCAAACATTTGGATCAAGGGATTTTTATTCTCTTTTGGTAGGTCTTTTGAGGCTAAAGTGGGCTCGTAAATCAAAAACGGCCTATGATCCTTTCCTAGTTGTTTGGTGGTTTGGTGGTGAATACACGCAAGTGCACGTGGTCGAACAAGTAGTAAAATGGTTTAAATAAGCCAAGTATCGATCCCACAGGGACTGAACAAAGGTAATAATTAACTTAAGTGTCAATGAACTATACCTTTAAGAATGCAGACAACAATTTAAATAAGATTTTGAGAGTTTAGTTTCCTAATCAATCCGAATCTAAGACAAAATTATAAAGTGAGTCTGAACTATAGTAATGAGCATGCTGAGGTTAAAACGAACATGCGGGGAATTAATTTATCGATGCAGTCCAGTTAATCTTTCCTTCGGTTGCTAGTCAAGAATTATTGCCTATGGATTGGAACTTTCGTCTCCTATCCAACTTAAGAATCATGAACCTTCAATCTACATTTCTATGATAAAAGAATTTCATGTTCTAGCCATACAAAACCGATTCCTTATTAGACTAATAAGACTTTCAGATATATTTCTATTATGAACGTAAATCAATTCTCAATTTTCCCAAACTAAGAAGAGATCATATACTACCAATTCACAACTTTCCAAATTCTTTCCTTCTCAAAATCAAAATTGGATTTTTTAGATATACTTTAACATTGGCCAAACATTAATGCAGTAAGAACAAGAATTGATAGAACAACCATTGAAGAAAAGATGAAAACTAAAATGATCAACAATTACATTCCACTACAACTGTTCTTAACCTCAGCAAGAAGTGAATTTAGCCACTCATTTGTGGATTAAACATCATCAAATGAGTATAAATCATACAAACAATTGAGATAAAAGAGAAAGAGATAGAGAAGAACCCTAGAATTTTCGTCCCCTCAACTGCCTGTAACCACGTTCTTGCTCAACCAAGTCAGAATGTTTAAAAATAAACCTAAGTGTGCTATTTATACTATTGAGAATTTTTCCCGGAATAACAAGTAACGTGGCATGGATCGTATCGCGGAGCACTCCCTCCATGCCACAGGGGTATTGCGGACCCTCTCTGGAACTTGGCTCCTCAGAATTTTCACCTTGGTGTGCCACGGCCTGCATCGCGGAGCCTGGCCAATGTGCCACGGAGCTATCGCGCACCTATACTAGAAATTTATGTCCCAGGTAATTGTACTCAACGTGCCATGGCTTGCATCGCGTGGCATTGCCTCCTTGTCACGGAGGTAACGCGAGGCTTCACTGGAAATGGCCAAAATTAAATCACCCGAGGCAGAATGCCTCCACGATGGCAGCGTGACACGGCTCCATCGCGGAGCCCTTATTTTTGCTGCTCTTCCTTAACCTTTTCCACTCCTTGCTTCCAAGTCCATTCACAATTTTTACCAACATGTATCTTAGCTTCCCAAAATTCCATTTTACTTGCAAAACAACACTAATAATGTTGGTTAGTATAAATTCACATTTTAACTACAAATCACATGAGAATGCACAAATAACGATAGACAACAAAGACGAAATGAAGCATTTGAGTATCACTTGGGCATATAATTCTTCCCAAGATCACTTACCCCACACTTAAAACTTGTTCGTCCTCGAACAATACTCTCACATCTCATGCAATTGACACCCACGCATAGCTGTTTTGGATCGACAATTCAATCTATGGCTGTACCGATTATTTAATCTAGCAAATCATCAAGAAAACATGCATGGTCTTATCAATACAATGACATACCCCACATTAAGACCTCCTAGACTCAAGAATCGACTCTCGATCTCGGCAAACTCATGCAAATCAATTGATCAAGACATCCGACATGAAATTTAATCTCTCGTCAAGCATGTGCCCTCACAACACAAGAGAATCTCCCCATTTGCTATCATACGATTTCCAAAGCATTACATGTAGGGGTATATGAACACGATTTCGCTCTCTCTCCCAAAGAATTCACATGCATCATGTCATGAACCATAGGCTTGCCTCTAGTGTACTACTCCACTAATATAAGGACGCGTGATGTAAGATCACGTAGGACTTAACGGGTTGTAATGTAAGCTAAGGAACTAGTAAATACCGGGCTAACCAATAATAGCAACTACCTTCCTTAAGCACTTTTCAATACATCCCACCATCATTATGGGCATTGTTTCTTCCTTCATCCTCTCATTCTTGAAATTTTTCTTTGTTTTTGTTCCCATTTCTTTAAGCACACTCGACTTAATAACCAAGATTAGTTATACATCTTTATTTTATTTAATTTCAGCAAGTGCACCTTTGACCTTCTCCTTAACTTCCACCACTTCCGCTTTTCCTTCCTTTTCACCATTCTCACTCCTTTACACTGTGAAAATTATTTTTCTTGTGCGCTTAAGAGTTTTGGATCAATTTCAAGGCTAATGAAAAGAAGGGATTAAGCTCGGTTTGTACCTCTTCAAAGAAAGAAAAAAATAGGCTAAAGGCTCAATGGGGCTAACTAGGATGTACATTCAAGGTAGGTATGATAATGGAAAAACTTTCGGTTTAATTAAAGAAATGCCTACATCCTTTCCTACAATACACATCCTTCATTTCATTTCGTACACACACCAAGAAAGTTCTAGACACTTCACAATAGCATGGAATAATCGAAAACTCACCTCACACTCATTGCACATGCTCAACTCAAGATATATTCACAGACTCTTCAATCAGCTAATTACAGGAATTCAATATTAAGCCTCGATCACACCGAATCGAACTTTATAGCCTAGGTATCTCAACATGTTTATACATTTGCATGCTTTCATACGAATCACCTTTGCAACTTAATATCATGTACAACACATAACGAGAATTCCGAACCATGAAGTAGCGACACATTTGGGAAACAAACAAAAGAAAGAAAATAAAGAGAAACTACTCCTATCAACTACATTTCCCTTAAGACGGTCGTCATCCATCCATCATAGGGAACGATCACTAATTACGACTTTGGTTAAATGGGACTATTCTCAGTAAAAGCACCGAAAACAAAGGCCGAGAAACCCAAAATAAAAGAAATTTAACAAAAAATTTTATAAATTTCGATAATTTCGATAGAAAACAAAAATATTTACACAACAACCATTCAACAACAGCTCACACAACACACAACAGCTTAACATTCATTAGAACACCACTTAATTACAGAACACATAACACAAAGTCACAGGGTCACATTTTTCACAAGCACAACAACACAACACATACACATAAACAAAAACAACAACGAAACAGATGGCACCTAACTACTCCAACCCCACACATAAACCGAACACTGTCCCCAGTGTTCACAAAATTCAACATATCACAAAGGTGGGTGGTGAAACTCCCTAATCAATCGAAGTACTCAACTTCTTTATCAGGTGTCGTTGCCTCGTCTCCTATATCAGAATCGCCCCCGCCGTCTTCGTCTGACTCAACATCTGAGTCCTCACGGCATGTCTCCTCATCGGTGGGGACATCATCATCTACCGGCTCCACAAATGCTGGCCCCACTCTGCATAGAGCCCGAGTATTTTCGCCGAAGGGGTAATCCAAGTCAAGCTGCCAAAGCTCATCTTCTGTTGCTGGCCTCCCGCCAATGTGCAACTGCAGCATCTGCATCCCGTACATGCGGGCTATATACTGATCATCTCGAGCATGTCGCTCGGCTAGTGTGAGAACAGGCCCATGAGTAGTGTCGGGTGCCTTGGTTTTTGTGACATCCAAGGCACGCTTGTCAATTTCTGGAATGTAATCCAGGGCCTCCTCTTCGATATCATGGCCCCTCAGGAACGTGGTAAGCAAACCACCAAACCCGTACCTGTGCCCTTGATGTAAGAGGGCTCTCTTCATGGCGGAAATGATTACCGCCCCAACATTTATCTCAAGCCCTTTCATCAGGGCATACACCAAGCACACTCGATCCCGGGTGACATCGGTCATGTGCACCCCTGGGATCAGGCAGGAACACACAATTTTTAGCCAGATCTTGGCTTCCCTATTCATTTGAGAGTAGGGCAGCGTCTGATGGTAGCCCTTCTCCTTGTTCCTGCTCCACCGTGCTGTCGAACGGGCTCCACATAGAGTGCGTCTGATGTCCGCATAAGGTGGAGTTATGTTCAACTGCCGGAGTACATAGGCGTCTATGTCCCGTGCCCCCAATATAGCATTCAAGTGATGGGGCTCAAACGTGACAACCTGCCCTCTTATCTTGACGGTGTGACTGCGGAGGGTCGGGTTCCAGTTGGAATAGAACTCCCGAATTGGATGAAGATTGCACTCCTTGGGCTCTTCAAAGATGAAGTTCAGCCCAGCGGTGTCAATCCGGTGTACGATCCTCGGGAATTCCTGTGCCAGCGGCTCCCTTGCAATTTGCTCCTCTGGGAAGTATTTGGTTTCTTTGTGTTTTGCATACCATTTCTTCCCTTCGTCAGTCACCCATCGGGTTCCGTATTTTCGGCATTGGCCTCTCGGAACCGCTGGTGCTGCTGGAACTACTGTTCCCAATCTTATTCTTTTTCTGTCGGCGCTCGATGTGGATGCGCCCTTTCCCTTGTCTTTCCTGCCTGACATTGTTCCTGTACCATCGAACAGACAATCCCAATGTTATTCAAGTCACAATTAGCTTCAACTAAGGTTGGGTTGAGTTAGGCCACCCCACACTTAGTCTTTTAGCCGCAATTAAAATAATTCGGCAAGACATTCATGAATTACAAAGTTTTACATTCAACATGCTTAGTGCCTTCATCTAATTCGATGGAATAATTACTATGTACTTCTCAGACTTTGTATAATAATTAACAATATCACCATTGATTCCATTATATCATCATAGCACTTAGCCAACTTTTTGTTCTCAACAACCTATGCAATTCACCAATTTCATTTTTCCGAAATTCCCTTGTCTACTTAGCATATTCAACTTTTAATCACAAAATAATTCACATCACCCAACATGCACAACCCAATTTTTTTTTCACATTTCAAACAAATTTAGTTTTTTTCCTATTCAAATTCCAACCCTAGCTACCAATTTCGCAAAAATTCACTAAAACATGCATTCATCGAGTTCATATACTCACAACGATACTATGAACATCAATCAATCATAACTTAAATTTATTGAGCTTAATTTTCACTTAAGGGAAGTTTCAATCACTACCCATGCTCAAGAATCAAAAATTCAAGCAAAAATGAGGTTAAGTTCAAGAACATACCTTTTCTCTGATGAAATTGAAGAAAACTTGAAGAAAATCGATGCCTAGGTCCGTGTCACGTTAGGGGAGGAGGGAATTTGGGGTGTTGGTCGCGGAGGGTATGGAAAATAGGAAAAAAATTAAAGGGACTCGGGGTTTTAAATGTGTTTTTCGCACAGGTTACCCGGCGACCCGGTGTGACCCGACGCGAAATAACACTCAACGTGTCACGGAGAGTAACGCGGAGCACCCCCTCCGTGACACGGAGCAATCGCGCTAGTGTTCTGGAATTTTTCAAATATTCTGGGATAGGCTTCAACGTGTCACGGAGGGTAACGCGGAGCACCTCCTTCATGACACAGAGCCATCACGTAGGCTCACTGTCATGCCACATTTTATTTTTCTCACCTTGATTTTTTTTCCTTTGCGCTTCTTTGCATTTTTGCCCTCCGTTCCACCTGAAAATCATTTCAAAACAAAAAATTGGTTAGAATTCATAGTTTCCCATGCAAGCAATATTTTTTTATTTTCTTTTTTCTTTTTCTCTTTTTTTTTTCTCAACTAATTCTACTTATCTATTACAACAATTTCACGGGTTGCCTCACGTGCAGCGCCTAGTTTACCGTCGCGGCTCGACGTCATTTACGCTCAATCATCCTCTAGAGTGATGGACGTCTTCTCTCGAATAACGTCCTCACCCCAGTAATGCATACAACGCTGCCCATTAACCAAGAACGTGGCACTTCGATCTTCTTGCCACAACTCCACTGCCCCGTGCGGGGTCATTCTCACTACCTCAAACGGCCCTGACCATTTAGACCGCAATTTCCCTGGAAATAGCCTCAATCTTGAATTGAAAAGCAACACTTTCTGGCCCGACTCGAATATCCGATGCACCATATGCTTATCGTGCCACCTCTTTGTTTTCTCTTTGTAGCACTTGGCACTTTCATAAGCATTCCAATGAAACTCATCAAGTTCGCTGAGTTGCATAAGCCTCTTCTTACCTGCTAGCTCTAAATGCATGTTCAATTTCCTCACGGCCCAGAAAGCTCGGTGTTCTAGCTCTACAGGCAGATGACACTCCTTTCCATAGACGAATATATACGGAGAAGTCCCAATTGGTGTCTTGTAAGCAGTTCTATAAGCCGACAATGCATTGTCGAGTTTGCTTAACCAATCACTACGTTGTGCATTCACTATTTTCTGGAGAATCTGCTTCATTTCTCTGTTCGACACCTCTACTTGCCCACTAGTTTGGGGATGATATGTTGTTGCTACCTTGTGGCGAACCCCATACTTAGCTAGCAAGTTCTTGAAACTTGCATTGACAAAATGAGCCCCTCCAATACTGATAATGGCTCGGGGTGTCCCGATCTTGGTGAAAATGTGCTTTTTCACAAATTTCGTTACCACCTTGTTGTCATTCCTGGGGGAAGCGGTTGCTTCAACCAACTTTCATACATAATCAACGGCCACCAAGATGTAACTATTACCAAATGACGGTGGGAACGGGCCCATGAAATCTATGCCCCATACATCAAAGATCTCCACTTCTAGTATATGCTGCAGTGGCATCTTTTGCCTCCTACCAATTGTGCCTGTCCTTTGACATCTATCACACATTTTAACGTATGCCATAGAGTCTCTAAACAGTGTAGGCCAAAAGAAACCTGACTGTAGCACCTTGCGCACTGTCCGCTCGCCTCCGTGGTGCCCTCTATACAATGAAGAGTGACAACTCCTCAAAACTTCTGCAATCTGGCTCTCCGGGATGCATCTCCTCATAACCTGATCCGGTCCCTATTTAAACAAGTACGGCTCATCCCAAATAAAATACCAGCAATCATGCCACAACTTATTTCTCTGCTAAGCGTAGCCTCCGGTGGATAGACTCCACTCACTAGAAAATTCACTATGTCTGCGTACCAAGGGATATCAGCTTCCCTTATTGCCAAGAGCTGCTCATCCGGGAACTCCTCTTTGATGTTGTCACCTTCCTTCACATGCGACCGGCTTTCCAATCGCGATAGGTGATCTGCCACTTGATTCTCGCTCATCTTTCTGTCCTTAATCTAGGTCAAACTCTTGCAACAACAAGATCCATCTGATCAGCCTGGGCTTTGCATCCTTCTTGTTAAACAGATACCGAATTGCTGCATGGTCGGTATACACCACTACTTTAGAACCCACCAAATAGGACCTGAATTTATTAAATGCGAACACCAATGCTAGCATCTCCTTTTCTGTGAATGTATAATTAACTTGGGCAATGTCCAGTGTTTTGCTTGTATAATGAATAGAATGAAAAATTCTATTCCTCCGCTGCCCCAATACATCTCCCACAGCCACATCGCTTGCATCACACATCAGTTCAAACGGTTGTTCCCAGTCTGGAGAAATAAGGATAGGTGCTTCTTCAATTTCTGCTTCAACTCCTCGAATGCTTTGACACAATCTTCATCAAATTCGAACTTCACCTCTTTTTCTAGCAACCTGCATATTGGTCTAGAAATTTGAGAGAAGTTCTTAATGAACTGTTTGTAGAATCCTGCATGCCCGAGAAAACTGCGAACACCCTTCACTGACATAGGTGGTGGTAGCTTTTCAATAACTTCGATCTTAGCACGATCGACCTCCAACCCCTTTCAAGACACTTTATGGCCAAGGACGATACCCTCCTTGACTAAGAAATGACATTTCTCCCAGTTGAGTACAAGGTTGGATTCTTCACAGCGAGCTAGCACCCTATGAAGATTCTTCAAACAAGTAGCAAACGATTTACCGAAAACAGAAAAATCATCCATAAATACCTCGACGAAATCTTCCACCATGTCGTGAAAGATCGCTATCATGCATCTCTGGAATGTGGAGGGTGCATTGGATAAACCAAATGGCATCCGCCTAAAAGCATATGTCCCATAAGGACATGTGAAAGTAGTCTTCTCCTGGTACTCCAGTGCTATGGATATTTGGTTATAGCCAGAGTACCCATCAAGGAAACAATAATATTCTTGTCCAGCCAATTTGTCCAATATCTGATCAATGAACGGGATAGGATAGTGATCTTTCCTTGTGGCTTCATTGAGCTTTCTGTAGTCCATGCAAATCTGCCAGCCTGTGATGGTTCATTGAGCTTTTTGTAGTCCATGCAAATCTGCCAGCCTGTGACGGTGCGTGTAGGGATCAGCTCATTTTTCTCATTGGTGACCACGGTCATCCCTCCCTTCTTTGGGACACACTGAACAGGGCTGACCCATTCGCTGTTCGAAATAGGATAGACCACACCTACATCAAGCCACTTAATTACTTCTTTCCTAACCACATCCTTCATCATCGGATTCAACCTCCGCTGATGCTGTACAGTTGGATTTGCTCCTGTCTCCATGAAAATTCTGTGTATGCAAAAAGCTGGATTGATACCCCGAATATCTGACATCTGCCAGCCCATCGCTTTCTTCCTTCTTTTTAGAACCACCAGTGCTTCCTTTACTTGTGCCTCCGTTAATTCTACGGAGATGATGACTGGCAAAGTGTCATCTTCCCCAAAAAAGATATATTTTAAATGGGGAGGAAATGTTTTCAACTCCAGTTTTGGTGCTTCCTCAATAGATGGTTTCAGCAATGGTTCCAGGGACCTCATTAAAGGTTGAAAGTTATGCTTCCTGAGATACCACTTTGGTTCATTTAACATTTGCACCATCTCATAAGTATCTCTATCTCCGAAATGATCGTAGCTCATCAATGCTCTTTCCAATGGATCTCGAGAATCAACAATCTGAAGAATTTCTTCTTGATTTAGAACATTGATTGCTGAAAGCTCCTCATATATGGATAGAAGCTTCATGTCCTTATATAAATCAAATACCTCCACTTTGTCATGCGCTCGCATGGTTAGCTGCCCTGCAACTACATCAATCAAAGCTCTCCCGGTTGCCAAGAAAGGACGTCCCAAAATAAATGGGACTTTCGCATCCGGCTCAAAATCTAGAACAATAAAATCTACCGAGAACATAAGGGAGCCCACTTGCACCAGCACGTCCTCCACAATGCCATCTAGTCTAGCCAAGGAACGATCCGCTAATTACAAGATTACTCTAGTTGGTCTAGGACTGACCAGCCCCAACTTCTTGAACACCGATGTCGGCATCAAGTTAATACTCGCTCCCAAGTCACACAATCCGCGAGCTTGGATACTTTGCCCAATTGTTATCTGAATTGTAAAGCTCCAGGGTCCTTGAGCTTTGTTGGCAACCTGTTCTGTATCCGGGAAGTGCATCCTCAGTAAGTGCCACAGTAGCATACTCCGTCAATCTGCTTTTGTTAGCTACGATGTCCTTGATATACTTTGCATATTTCGGCACTCCCTGCAAAACATCAACTAAAGGAAAATTAATGTGTACCTGTTTAAGAACCTCCATGAACTTTTTGAAACAAGCTTCCTCCTTGTGTTTCTTTAGTCTTTGAGGGAACGGAGGTGGTGGTCTTTCTGCTTCAGCTGCCTTCTCCTTCCACCTCTCATCATCATGTTCCCTATATTTCTCCACTGCTCCTAACTGCTGAGGTGGTTTCTCTGGTTCCACCTCCTTGAGTTGTAAACCACTCCTTGTGGTCACTGCATTAACCTGGTTGGGATTTGGGTCAGTGTCACTCAGTAGTCCTCCTCTTGGCTTGGTGTTTTGAGCTCCAGCTAGTTTTCCAAACTGGTACTCCAACGCCTTTGTAGCTAACTAGTTGTTTTTTATGTCTGCTGCCAATTTCACATAATCAACCTGCATTTGAGCTTGGTTAGCTAACATTGTTTTAAACATTTCCTCAATGGTGGTGGGTGGTGGGTGGTGCAGGAGGTGCGTGTTCGGGGTTTGTTATATGGGTATATAACTACACGCAAGTGCACGTGGTCGAACAAGTAGTAAGTGGCTTTAGTAAGCCAAGTATCGATCCCACAGAGACTTGGATGAACTGCAATCTGCTCAAGTGTACTATATTTTACTTCTAAAAATGCAGACAACAGTGTAACCAAGAGTTTGATAGTTTGTTTTATAATTTTTATACTAAAGCTAAAACAATTATCTACTTTGAGTCTAACTATGAATGAGAGCATGCTGATGTTAAACGAACATGTAATGAAATTAATTATCATCAT
The DNA here is from genome assembly GCA_035772735.1 of Datura wrightii. Classification (NCBI taxonomy): domain Eukaryota; kingdom Viridiplantae; phylum Streptophyta; class Magnoliopsida; order Solanales; family Solanaceae; genus Datura; species Datura wrightii. Next base: position 62,397,558 of record JASDFA010000002.1, read on the forward strand.
AATTTGGTTAATCTTTTCCTCCAGTTGCTAGCCAAGAACTATTGCCAAGAGATTAAAACTCTCGTATTTAACCTCACTTAAGCATCATGAACAATCCACCTACATTTCTGTGATTAAATGCAATTCATGTTCTAGCCATACAAACCCGGTTCCTAAATTGACTAATACGACTTTCAGGTATATTTCTATCCTGAAAGTAAATCAATTCCCAATTTTCCCAAATCAAGTAAAGATCATATCCTATTAATTCACAACTTTCCAATTTCTTGCTCTCTCGAGTGAAACATGACTTTTTAGATGTACATTAACGTAGGCCACACATTAATGCAGTAAGAACAAGAATTAATAGAACAACATGGAAGAAAAGATGAAAAACCCAAGAATCAATGATCACATTTCATCACAATTCTTCATAACCTCAGCAAGAAGAGGAATTAGCCACTCATTTGTGGATTAAACATCTTTAAATGAGTGTTAATCATACAAGCAATTGAATTAAAGAAGAAAGAAAGAGAGAAAAAACCCTGATATTTTCGTCCCTCAACTGCTTGTAACCCACGTTCTTGCTCCACCAAGTCAGAATATTGAAAAATGAACCTAAGTGTTCTATTTATACTGTTGGGAATTTTTCCCGGAATAACGAGCAACGTGTCACGGAGTGCATCGCGGAGCAATGCCTCCATGACACGCTACGAACGTGGACCCTCACTGGAACTGGGGGTCTAGGTATTAAAGCTCAACGTCGCACGGCGTGCAACGTGGAGCCAAGCCACCGTGCCACGGACCGGACGCGGACCCTCTCTGGAATTTGGGAGAATTTTCCCTATCTAGGCTGAAGGCCTCCGCGATGGTAGCGTGACACGGCTCCATCGTGGGGCCCCTATAATTCATGCTGTCCAATGCTTTATCCCTTGCTCACATCCAAGTCCAACCCCGATATCATCCAACATGCATTTAAGCTTCCCAAAATTACATTTTACCTGCAAAACAATGCTAATCATGTTGGTTAGTATAAATTCACATTTTATTAACAATTACATGAGAATGTGTACACATTGGTAGATAAACAAGGCTAAAATGGTACTTTTGAGTATCACTTCGGCATATAAATTTGCCCATGATAACTTACCCCACACTTAAATCCTTGTTCGTCCTCGAACAACAATCCTACACCTCATGCAATTTACATCCCAACCTCGCTACTTTGGTTCGACACTTTAGGCTACGGTCATACCGATTATTCAATACAGCAAATCATCAAGAAAACATGCATGGTCTTATCAATGCAATGACCTTCAATACATCAAGACCTCCTAGACTTTAAGAATCGACTCTCGATATTGGAAAACTCATGCAAATCAGCTGATCAAGATATCCGACACGAAAATTAATCTTTCATCAAGCATGTGCCCTCACAACACAAGAGAATCTTCCCCTTTTTGCTCATATGACTCACAATATTTTAAGCAGGGGCATGTAAACACACTTTCGCTCTCTCTCCCAAAAGAATTCACATGCATCATTTCATGACCCATAAGCTTGCCCTTAGTGTATTACTCCACTAATATAAAGAAGTGCGATGTAAGATCACGTAGGACTTTAACGGGTTGTAATGGAAGCTACGGAACTAGTAAATATTGGGTTAGCCAATAATAGCCACTAGCATCCTTAAGCGCCTTCTCAACACATCCCATCAACTCATGGACATTGTTTCTTCTTTTTTTTTTCATCATCCCATTCTTGATGTTTTTCTTTAGTATGGCCCATCGTATTAAGCACACTTGACACAACAACAAAGATTATTCATGCACCTTCATTATAGTTTATTTATAGCAAGTGCACCTTCAACCTTTTCTTTTCTTCTCTAACTCTGCTTTTCTTTTTCTTTTCACCATTCTCACTCTTTGACACTTCGGGAAAATGATTTTCTCTTCTTAAGCGCTTAAGAGTTTTGTATAGACTTTACGGCTAATGAAAAGAAGGAATTAAGCTCGGTTTACACTTTATGACAAAAGAAAAAAAATAATAGGCTAAAGGCTCAACGGGCTGACTAGGGTATACAATCAAATTGGGTACAACAAGGAAAAATAGAAACTCTCGGTTAAAACAAAGAAATGCCTACATCCTTTCCTACAATACACCTCCTTCATTTCGTTTTGTACACACACCAGGCAAGTTCTAGACACTTCACAATAGCATGGAATAACAACACCTCACTTCACACTTTTTGCACATGCTCAATTCAAGATGTATTCACAGACTCTTCAATCAGCTAATTACAGGAATTCAAACATTAATCCTCAATCACACTGAATCGAACTCTATGGCCTAGGTATCTCAACATATTTACAAAGTTGCATGATTTCATACGAATCACCTTTGAATTTTAAATATCATGTACAACACGCAACCAGAATTTCGCAACCATATAGTAACTATAGGTTTTGGGATGCAACCCACCAAAGAAAAAAAAACTGAAAAATAATTGAAAAAAATCTACTCCTAACGACTACATTTCCCTTAAGACGGTCGTCATCCATCCATCATAGGGAATGGTACTACTATGACTTCAGTTCAATGGGACCATTCTCGATAAAAGAACCAAAAACAAACGCCGAGAAACCCAAGAGTAACAAAAAAGTCGAAAATATCGATCATTTCGATAGAAAAAATATGTACAAAATATTTTGAATATTTTTTTTAAAAAAAAAATATCGATCATTTCGATAACAAAAATATATACAGAATCAGCTAGCAACATTCAGCAACACACTTCAATTTAACATAAATTTACAAATACAGAACAACAACTTAATAATTCACAACTCACAAGGAACACAAAATTTCACATGCACGACAACAAATGAGAGCATACATACAAAACAACACAGCCCAACACCTAACTACTCCCACCCCACACTTAGCTCGAACACTGTCCCCAGTGTTCATAAAAATAAAATAGCACAAAATCGGGAGGTGGAACTCCCTGATTAGTCAAAGTATTCCACTTCTTCGTCGGGTGCTGCTGCTTCATCTCCCATGTCTTAATCACCCCCGTCGCCTTCATCGGACTCCACATCGGAATCCTCCCAACGTGTCTCCTCGTCTGTGGGGACATCATCATCTATGGGCTCTACAAATGCTGGCCCCACTCGGCATAGAGCCCTGGCGTTTTCGCCGAAGGGGTAGTCTAGCTCGAGCTGCCATAGCTCCTCCTCTGTCGCCGGCCTCCCGCCTATCCTCAGCTGGAGCGTCTGCATCCCATACATGCGAGCCATATACTGATCATCACGAGCATGTCGCTCGCCAAGTGTAAGCACTGGCCCGGGGGTGGTGTCGGGAGCCTTAGTTTTAGTAACATCTAAGGCCCACCGCTCCATCTGCGGGATATAGTCAAGGGCCTCCTCCTCGATATCTAGGCCCCTGAGGAAGGCGGTGAGTAGTCCACCAAAGCCATACCTGTGCCCCTGATGCAACCGGGCTCTCTTCATGGCGGAGATAATTACCGCCCCCACGTTGATCTCCAGCCCTTTCATCAGGGCGTACACCAGGCATACACGATCCCGGGTTACATCTGTCATATGTACCCCCGGGATGAGGCAGGAACAAACAATCTTCAGCCATATTCTGGCTTCCCTGTTCATCTATGAATAGGGCAGAGTCTGGTGGTAGCCCCTCTCTTTGTGTCTGCTCCATCTAGCTGTCGATCGAGTCCCACACAATGTGCGTCTGATGTCCGCATACGGTGGGGTAATGTTCAGCTGTCGGAGTATGTGGGCATCTGTGTCCCGCGCTCCTATGATGGCATTGAGGTGGTGAGGCTCCAAAGAGACTATTTGCCCTCTGATTTTGATGGTGTGACTTCTGATCGTCGGGTTCCAATTGGCATAGAACTCCCGAACTAGGTGCAGGTTACATTCCTTGGGCTCTTCAAAGATGAAATTTAGCCCAGCTGCCTCGATCCGGTGGACCATCCTAGGGAACTCCTGTGTCAATGGTTCCCGTGCTATATGCTCCTCGAGGAAATATTTGTTTTCTTTGTGCTTCGCGTACCACTTTTTCCCCTCATCAGTCACCCATCTCGTTCCGTATTGGCAGCGTTAGCCACGTGGAACTGCTGGTGCTACTGGGACTGCTGTGCCCAGTCTAATTCGCTTCCTTCCGGCGCCCGAAGTTGATGCGCCTTTCCCTTTCTCTTGCCTTCTTGCCATTTTACCTGTCAACCCAAGTAGACAAGATCAATGTTAAGCTAACGGATATTAACTTCGGCTAAGGTCGGGTTAATCTAGGTTACCCCACACTTAGGCCTTAGCTACAGTTATAACAATACGGCAAGATTATCTTTATTTACACACAATAACCAACTATACACTCATGCTTAGTGCGTTCGAAAAATTCGACGGTATATCTTCTGCGTACTACTCAAACTTCATACAGATAATCACAATCACTACCATCTCTAACATTTTACCCACGCACATAGCAAGGAAAAACAAAGAAACGAAAACAACGACAAAAATTTATCTACACGAACCTATACAACCAACCAAATTCTTACAAATTTCAACATTCCCTTAACCCGAGAATCCGTCGTTCTATTAACATCCTAACAATTAGTACATCGACTCATCTCATTCAACATATACATCCCGGCATGAAACTCACAAGTTCACTACATTTTCAACTTTAAATTCAAAATACAAGCCCTAGAATTGATATTATCAAGCAAATTCGATTAATTTATGCAATTGACAAGTTCAAACAATCATAACGACATTCCAAACACTCATCAACAACAATTCAATTGAATTCATGATTAATTTCTACTTAGGGCAATTTAGCTCACCTCACATACTCAATATCGAAGAAATTCGATGAGAATTTGAGAGGAGATCGAAAAACATACCTTGACTTTGAAGAATAGAGGAAAACTTGTTGAATTTCTTCGCCTACTCCATGTCACGTTGATGGGGGATGGGTTTTGGGGGGTTTGGTCGCGGAGAGATTGAAAAATAAGGGAAAAGGGAGGGTTTTCGGGGTTAAAAAGTAGGGAAATCGCGCGGGTCACCCGGCGACCCGGTGTGACCCGTCGCGATATACACGGCAACGTGTCACGGAGTGCATCGAGGTGCACTGCCTCCATGACACGGAGCCATCGGAGCCTGTTCTGGAAATTTTTAAAAAACTCAAATTATACCTCAACGTGTCACGGAGGTAACGCGGAGGTCCACCTCCGTGACACAGAGTTGTCGCCCCAGCTCACTGTTTGCCACTTTTTATTAATTTTCATACCTCAATTTTTCCTGTGTGATTCCGTGCATATTTTCCTCCGTTTGACCTTAAATTCATCTCACTATACAAAATTGGTTAGAATTATAGGTTTCACTCTAAATACAAATAAAACAAAAACTAAAACGAAAAATTTTGTAGTAAATCAAGAAAAGGAAAAAGAAAATAAAAATCTATTTACACTTTACAAAAAGAAAGAAAAATTTTTCACAGGTTGCCTCCCGTGCAGCGCCTGCTTTACCGTCGCGGCTCGACGTCGTTAAGCTCAGTTGTCCTCTAGGGTGATGGACGATTTCTCTCTATCACCGTCCTCCCCCCAGTAGTGCTTACACCGATCCGGTGGTTTTCCCAACAACTCCCGTGAATCCTTAATCTGCTTATCCTCAGCTTGATCAATCACATTGATCACCGAGAGTTCTTCGTGCACCATTGGGAGCTTGGGTGCCTTGTACACATCGAACACCTCCACCTTGTCATGTGCTCGCATTGTTAGCTGCCCCGCAGCTACGTCAATTAGCGCTTTCCCGGTTGCCAAGAAAGGACGTCCCAAAATAAATAGGACTTCCGCGTCTGGTTCAAAATCCAGCATGACAAAATCTACCGGGAAAATTAGGGTGCCAACTTGCACCAGAACGTCCTCCACAATGCCATCAGGTCTAGCCATGGATCGATCCGCCAATTGCAAGATTACTGTTTTAGGTCTAGGACTCCCTAGACCCAACTTTCTGAATACCGATGACGACATCAAATTTATGCTCGCTCCCAAATCACACAATCCACGAGCTCGGATGCTCTGCCCAATAGTAATCTGGATAGTAAAGCTCCCAGGGTCTTTGAGCTTTGTGGGTAGTCTATTTTGAATCCGGGAAGTGCATTCCTCCGTTAGAGCCACCATAGCATACTCAGTCAACCGACTTTTGTTTGCCACGATGTCCTTTATATACTTAGCATATTTTGGCACTCCCTGCAAAACAACAACAAGAGATAAGTTAATATGTACCTGTTTCGGCACCTCCATGAATTTCTTAAAACACGCCTCCTCCTTGTGTTTCTTTAAGCGTTGAGGGAACGGGGGTGGAGGTCTTTCTGATTCAGCTTCCTTAGTGTTCCCCCTCTCGGTACCTTGCTCCCTCTCAACTTCTGCTGCTCCCGACTGTTGAGGTGGTCTTTCTGGTTCCACCTCTTTCAGCTGCAAACCACTCGTTGTGGTCACTGCATTTACCTGCTTGGGATTGGGATCCGTGTCGCTCGGCAGTCCTCCTCTAGGCCTTGTGTTTTGGGCACTAGCAAATTGCCCAAATTGATATTCCAGTGCCTTGGTAGCTAACTGGTTGTTTTTCACTTCGGCTGCCAATTTCACATAGTCAGCCTGCAATTGAACTTGGTTAGCTATCATGGTCTTGAACATCTCCTCAATGCTAGGTGATGGTGGTGGAGGAGGTGCATTGTTGTTTTTGAATTGTGCTTGATAATTCTGCTGCCCTCCTTGGTTCCTTTGCGCACCCTAACCCAAACTTTGCCCCTGATGGTTGTTGCTACCCCATGAAAAATTAGGGTGATTCCTCCGATTGGAATTGTAGCTATTAGCATACTGTTGGTGGTTCCTTTGCGCATTACCCACAAAGTTTACTGAGTCAGGATTGGCTCCACAACACTCAGCTGAGTGCTCACTGCTTCTAGACACTTCACACCACATTTGCTGTACTGCATTAACTGGGGCTTGAGGCTGGTTCATTGTCATGTTGCCGAAGTGGGTGTTAAGTGGATTTTGCAATGCAGCTATCTGTGCATCGATAGCTGTAAACCCATCCACTTCTAGCACTCCTGCTGCTTTCCTTGTCCCGCCTCTTGACGAATCAGCATTCCATTCCGGATTGCCCTGCGAAATACGGTTCAACAAGGTATACAGCTCTTCATAAGTTTTCTCCAGCGCTCGTCCTCCAGCTGCCGAGTCTAGCAATATTTTGGTGTGGGGTTCCAGACCCTCTATAAAAGTGTGCACCAGCACATCATTGGACTGATCATGATGAGGACAATCCCGCAACATGGACTTGAATCTCTCCCATGCCTGATATAAATTCTCTCCCTCTCTCTATTTGAAACTTAGAATTTGACTTCTAAGTCTTGCTGTTTTACCGGAGGGAAAAAACCGTATCAAAAATTTCCTTGCAAGATCATCCCACGTAGAAATAGAATTTGGTGGCTCAGCTTTCAACCACCTCTTGGCTTCCCCCAATAGTGAGAATGGGAACAATGTAAGCCGGACATAATCTGATGACATTCCAGCGGGGATGTAAGTGTCACTTATCTCCAAGAAATTTTGGAGATGCTGCCGTGGATCTTCATGAGGGAGACCGGTAAACTACCCGCTAGTGTGCAGCAATTGCACCATATTCTGTTTAAGTTCAAACCTCCCTCCTGGCTCAGGTTTGCGGATGCTAGATGTGACATTATTAGCATGTGGGATTGCCACCTCGCGAACCGGCCGAGCTGCTACTTCTTCGGGCACTAACACTGTCCGTACTACTGGTGGATTCTGTTGTTGCTCCATGATCGTCTGTCTGAGCAACTGCAGCTTTCTTTGTAGAGCATATCTTCGTTTACTGTGAAATATCCTTTCTAGCTCTATATACGATTCCACCAGCTCCTTGTCTCTTGCCAGTGTTCAATAGAAATTAAGTCTGCAAAATACAGGCTAAGACCAAGTTGTCAACACTAAGAAAATAAAAATACAGTAAATTAACACTTAAAACAAATTCACCAATTGCCAAGTCCCCGGCAACGGCGCCAAAAACTTGTTCGGGGTTTGTTATATGGGTATATAACTACACGCAAGTGCACGTGGTCGAACAAGTAGTAAGTGGCTTTAGTAAGCCAAGTATCGATCCCACAGAGACTTGGATGAAGTGCAATCTGCTCAAGTGTACTATATTTTACTTCTAAAAATGCAGACAACAGTGTAACCAAGAGTTTGGTAGTTTGTTTTATAATTTTTATACTAAAGCTAAAACAATTATCTACTTTGAGTCTGAACTATGAATGAGAGCATGCTGAGGTTAAACGAACATGTAATGAAATTAATTGTCATCATAATTTGGTTAATCTTTTCATCCAGTTGCTAGCCAAGAACTATTGCCAAGAGATTAAAACTCTCGTATTTAACCTCACCTAAGAATCATGAACCATCCACCTACATTTCTGTGATTAAATGCAATTCATGTTCTAGCCATACAAACTCGGTTCCTAAATTGACTAATACGACTTTCAGGTATATTTCTATCCTGAAAGTAAATCAATACCCACTTTTCCCAAATCAAGTAAAGATCATATCCTATTAATTCACAACTTTCTAATTTCTTGCTCTCTCGAGTGCAATCGGACCTTTTAGATGTACATTAACGTAGGCCACACATTAATGCAGTAAGAACAAGAATTAATAGAACAACATGGAAGAAAAGATGAAAAACCCAAGAATCAATGATCACATTTCATCACAATTCTTCATAACCTCAGCAAGAAGAGGAATTAGCCACTCATTTGTGGATTAAACATCTTTAAATGAGTGTTAATCATACAAGCAATTGAATTAAAGAAGAAAGAAAGAGAGAAAAAACCCTGATATTTTCGTCCCTCAACTTCCTGTAACCCACGTTGTTGCTTCACCAAGTCAGAATATTGAAAAATGAACCTAAGTGTTCTATTTATACTGCTGGGAATTTTCCCGGAATAACGAGCAATGTGTCACGGAGTGCATTGCGGAGCACTGCCTCCGTGACACGCTACGAACGCGGACCCTCACTGGAACTGGGGGTCCAGGAATTAAAGCTCAACGTGGCACGGCGTGCAACGCGGAGCCAAGCCACCGTGCCACGGACCAGACGCGGACCCTCTCTGGAATTTGGGCGAATTTTCCCTATCCAGGCAAAAGGCCTCCGCGATGGCAGTGTGTCACGGCTCCATCGTGGAGCCCCTTTAATTAATGTTGTCTAATGCTTTATCCCTCGCTCGCATCCAAGTCCAACCCCGATATCATCCAACATGCATTTAAGCTTCCCAAAATTACATTTTACCTGCAAAACAATGCTAATCATTTTGGCTAGTATAAATTCACATTTTATTAACAATTACATGAGAATGTATACACATTGGTAGATAAACAAGGCTAAAATGGTACTTTTGAGTATCACTTGGGCATATAAATTTGCCCATGATCAGTGCGTTGTTGCCTCTGTATTGAGACTGATAGTTCTGCTGCCCCCCTTGATTTCTCTGAGCACCCTGATTCAAACTCTGCCCTTGATGGTTGTTACTACCCCAAGAGAAATTCGGATGATTCCTCCAAATCGAGTTGTAGTTGTTGCCATACTGTTAGTGATTATTTCTCTGTACATTCCCAACAAAGTTCACTGAATCTTGATTTGCACCACAACACTCAGCTGAGTGTTCATTACTACCGCATACTTCACACCAAATCTGCTGCACTACATTAACTAGGGCTTGAGGTTGATTCAAGCTCATATTGCTGAAGTGGGTGTTGAATTGATTTTGCAATGCAGCTATCTGTGCAGCAATCGCTGTAAAACCATCCACTTGAAAGACTTCTTCCGCTTTCCTTGTTCCTCCTCTAGTAGAGTCCGCATTCCACTTTGGATTTCCCTGCGAAATACGATTTAACAAAGTATACAGCTCCTCATAATTCTTTTCTAATGCTTGTCCCCCAGCTGCTGAGTCTAGCAAAATTTTTGTGTGGGTTTCCAAGCCTTCTATGAAAGTATGCACCAGCACATCATTGGACTGGTGATGGTGAGGACAATCCCTTAGCAATGATTTGAACCTTTCCCAAGCTTGATACAGATTCTCCCCCTCTCTTTGTTTAAAACTTAGAATCTGACTTCTAAGTCTTGCTGCTTTCCCGGATGGAAAGAATCTTATCAAAAACTTTCTTGCAAGATCATCCCACGTGGTGATAAAGTTAGGTGGTTCAGCTTTCAACAACCTCTTTGCTTCCCCCAATAACAAAAATGGGAATAATGTAAGCCTCACGTAGTCGGATGATACTCCAATAGGGATGTAAGTGTCACTTATCTCCAAAAAGTATTGGAGATGTTGTTGTGGATCTTCGTGAGGGAGACCTATGAATTGGCCGCTGGTGTGCAGCAATTGCACCATGTTCTGTTTAAGCTCAAACCTCCCTCCTGGCTCAGGTCTGCGAATACTTGATGTAACATTATTAGCATGTGGGATTGCCACTTCGCAAACCGGCCTAGCTGCCATTTCCTCGGGCACTAACACTGCCCTAACAAGTGGTGGATTCTATTGTTGCTCCAGAATTGCCTGTCTGAGCAACTGTAGCTTTTTCTCTAGAGCTTCCCTTCTTTGACGATGAAATTGTCTTTCCGGCTCTATGTATGAATCCACCAACTCCTTGTCTCTTGCCAGTGTTCAACAGAATTATATATCTACAAAAGACAGGCTAAGATCAAGTTGTTAGCACTTATATAGAAATTGTAAACTAACACTAAGAAAACAATTTTACCAATTGGCAGTCCCCGACAACGGCGCTAAAAACTTGTTCGATGGTTTGGTGGTGACTACACGCAAGTGCACGTGGTCGAACAAGTAGTAAAATGGCTTAAGTAAGCCAAGTATCGATCCCACAGGGACTGAACCAAGGTAATAATTAACTTAAGTGTCAATGAACTATACCTTTAAGAATGCAGACAACAATTTAAATAATATTTTGAGAGTTTAGTTTCCGAATCAATCCGAATCTAAGACAAAATTATAAAGTGAGTCTGAACTATAGTAATGAGCATGCTGAGGTTAAAAAGAACATGCAGGTAATTAATTTATCGATACAATTCAGTTAATCTTTCCTTCGGCTGCTAGTCAAGAATTATTGCCTATGGATTGGAACTTTCGTCTCCTATCCAACTTAAGAATCATGAACCTTCAATCTACATTTCTGTGATAAAAGAATTTCATGTTCTAGCCATACAAAACTGATTACTTAATTGAGCAATAAGACTTTAAGATATATTTCTATTATGAATGTAAATCAATTCTCAATTTTCCCAAACTAAGAAGAGATCATATCCTACCAATTCAAAACTTTCCAATTTCTTTCCTTCTCAAAATCAAAATTGGATTTTTTAGATATACACTAACATTGGCCAAATATTAATGCAGTAAGAACAAGAATTGATAGAACAACTATTGAAGAAAAGATGAAAACTAAAATGATCAACAATTACATTCCACTACAATTGTTCTTAACCTCAGCAAGAAGTGAATTTAGCCACTCATTTGTGGATTAAACATCATCAAATGAGTATAAATCATACAAACAATTGAGATAAAAGAGAAAGAGATAGAGAAGAACCAAGAATTTTCGTCCCCTCAACTGCCTGTAACCCACGTTCTTGCTCAACCAAGTCAGAATGTTTAAAAATAAACCTAAGTGTGCTATTTATACTATTGAGAATTTTTCCCCGAATAACAAGCAACGTGGCACGGAGTGTATCGCGGAGCACTCCCTCCGTGCCACAGGGGTATCGCGGACCCTCTCAGGAATTAGGCTCCTCAGAATTTTCACCTTGGCGTGCCACGGCCTACATCGCGGAGCCTGGCCAACGTGCCGCGGTGCTATCATGCACCTATACTGGAAATTCATGTCCCAGGTAATTGTACTCAACATGCCACGGCTTGCATCGCGTGGCATTGCCTCCGTGTCACGGAGGTAACGCGAGGCTTCACTGGAAATGGCCAAAATTAAATCACTCGAGGTAGCATGCCTCCGTGATGGAAGCGTGACACGGCTCCATGGCTGAGCCCTTATTTTTGCTGCTCTTCCTTGACCCTTTCCACTCCTTGCTTCCAAGTCCATTCCCGATTTTTACCAACATGTATCTTAGCTTCCCAAAATTCCATTTTACCTGCAAAACAACAGTAATCATGTAGGTTAGTATAAATTCACATTTTAAGTACAAATCACATGAGAATGCACAAATAACGATAGATAACAAAGACGAAATGAAGCATTTGAGTATCACTTGGGCATAAAATTCTGCAAGATCACTAATTTCCTATTCTCTATCTCAATACGACTGACTAGGCAAGTTCTAGATTCACACACACAATCGAATTCAGCTATTAAACCTCACTCACACATTTCTCAGGTCAACATCATCACTTCTACTAATTGCTAGTTCAGGTACAACCATACAATGGTAAACATGTTCACGGTTTTAATGTCATGCAAAGATTCACAAAGGTAATACTCATCAACTTTTACATACACAAAGATGGTACTCCTAGCTCTGAGTACCATCTTGAAAACTCAGGCGTCGTAACTGTGCAAGGCGCTCATTCATTTTCTTCTCAAAAAGCATCCAATCGAACATGCACCGAACTGGACAATGTCTCCAACTCTTTCGACACCCACGACATTACCTGCTCCATCAGAACTTTGACCTATAGAGTCGTGTGTGCCTGCTTCTTTTCACCCTTAGCTAGTTGCCTAGCCATATAACCTAAGAACTCCTGTGAAACTGTAACTAGGCCGGCTGTAATGGCTCGTGGAGGTACAACTGGTGGTCTGGGAGCTGCTGCTGTAGATGATGGCTCGGGAACATCAGTAGGTCTGGAGGTATCCACTGCATCTGTAGCCTTAGGCTAGCTACCTGTCTCCCTGCCCTCCATAGGCTTAGCCACCAAACTTAGCGAACTATGTTGCATCAGTCTACATCCCACTTCCAAATGCCTCTGCTAATATGGTCGCTCCAGCAGATGCAGTTGCCTGTGTCCTTGCCCTCGATACTGGGTTTGTGTCATCTCGAATCAACTCGATATCCGTTATCTTCTGGACCACTACTCTCTGGTCAACTGATGACAACTCTGACACCTTTGACTCCCAACAGAGTCTATCAATCAAGTAGGGAAAGGGGATTGTAGTACCTTCATCGATCGCCCGCTCTCTAATCTCCTCAGCAATGTACCGCGAGAAATTGATGGCATATCCCTCCATTACACTTTCTACCAAAGCTTCCCTATCAGGTGAGAGGATATCATCATTGCTGGTTGGTACCAGCCTGTGCCACACCAGTGACCACCAAAATTTTGCCTGAAAGTTCAATATGGCCTTTTTTATCTGAGACTCTGTGCCGTGCAGCTAGTCAACCAGCAGACCTCTTGTAGCGTAACAGAAATCTATGTTATAGGGTAAGTAAAGGTGCCCTTTGTTCTTGCTTTAAGAATTAATCCTAGTTAATAGTTAAAGTTGATATAAGCGTGTTTGAAGTATAAGATGAATAGATTTCTTAGACATTTTCATAAGCCAAATGTGTGTATTGATGGTCATCGTATGTTTTAGAACATCTACAAATGCTTAATTGCGAAATGGACACCACCGAATGTATTATAATGGACATGGATGTAAATCAATTATGAAGACCGTACCAAGATTGTATGACCTGTACTGAGACGTTTGGAAAATCTCCGAAGATTGGTAAAAGGCAAAGGAAAAGTACGACTCTCAGTATGAGCCGTACCATCCTGGTATGAGTCGTACCATCCTGGTACGAGCCATAACTTGAGTCATACAAAATTTTAGAGAAATTTTCACAACTGAAGTCTCCTGACACGGGTAGAACCTATGGATCATAGCTTCTACCAATGACCCATACCAAGAGCCATCGAAAGAATCAGTGATTTCTCGGACTTGGCAGATCTCATGATACAACAATTTGTTACGAGACGTAGGAGCAAGGTACGAGGTGTACCAAGACACTCATAGAAATCTTTAGAAGATGCCAAAGTTCTCAGGGGCAAACCATGACTTGATTGTATGACTCATGGGACAATGGTACAAGTGGTACTAGATGCCAACACTTAGAAAATTTTGCAGAAGCTAAAGGATATATGAGACAAGGCACGACCCATATAATACTGTTACGGTTCGTAGAGGTGTCGTAGGAAGCTTCGGCGCCAGATTTTGTTATTTCCCTGTTAACATAGGAAAATCATTTTATTATCTGTATAAATACTTTTTAGTTTTCTTTTAGTTCAAAGATGGTCAGAATCAGTTACAGGTCGATTATTATCAAGTTGTAATTAACTTTTGATAATATTGGAGAGAAATTCTTGAGATCATAACTTGGATTCTCTCAATTTTTCTTGAATTTGTTCAACACCTTTTCTTGCATTATCCAAAGCAGGTTTTCTTTCAATCATCGTAGTAAGTATTTAATTTTATGTTTGTCTATGAATACCAATCATCATCTTACAATCATGAGAGGCTAAAACCTCCACAACTAGGATTGTGGGAACTGTAGTGGATTAACAAACTAGAGTTACCTAAAGTGAATCGAAACCAATGCTAAATTCTTGTATTGTATTCTATTCATCTTGAATATTTCTTAAGAAGCACAACATTAGGACTTGCTTGAATTCTTTACTTGCTTGAATCTAGACAAGTAGATATTAGGAAAGGAGAATTATAACAAAGCCTTGATTTTGTATGATCATTGTATAACTTGACATGCGGTCGTACGATAGTTTATTTGCAATAAATTGATAACGGTTCAATTGAAATCACTCATGAGATCTAACCCTGGTAATTGAGTATAGACATCCAATAGGGATGAACCAATCATTTGGATGAGCCCTAGTTATCAGTTACACAAGAAAGCATTGGGGTAGATTACGAGTGTAAAATGTGAAGTAGTTATGAACATATGGAAAACACTTACCCTAGTTGATTGCAAATCTTGATAAACGGAAACTGATTTTTACGCTTGTTTTACAATTGTTTGTTTCTATAAACCCGCCAATTTGGAGATAACACATCAAAAAGCTAAAATACCAACATTAGTCTAGTTCTTACCATATTCCCTGTGGATTAAACCCCAACCTCTTTTTTTTTGTTTATTGGAAACATTCGCTTCATACTTTGTCAGGAGTGTGAGTTTGAGCGTTATCAAAAAGTAGCGTCGTTGCTGGGGAATACTGCTATGATTAGATTAATAGCTTGTGTTTAATTTTTGATTGTTTGTTCCTCATTTTACTTTTTCTCTTTTTCTTCTATGATTCGTTTAGGTTACACCAAGGAAGCTACCTCTGTGGGAACTCATATGGAAGACAAGAGGCTGCTAATGCCCATGGGAGATATGATGAATATTGATATACTAGTATCCTTCTTTATAAATTATGAGCAAGATGGAATACTGGGGTACACAGAACTGGTAAATGCTCTAGAAGGAACGGGGTCGTCTAACTTCAGACCAAAGAAGTTAGACCATAACTTGAAAACGTGTAACTCCGCCAGCAAAGCCATCGGTGGAGGTACCACCAGTTCTGGAACTTAAGGCATTACCCCCCACCTAAAATATCCATTCTTGGGGGAAAATAATACTTTGCTAGTAATTATTGCAGCTGATTTGGCAGACTAGCAAGTAGATGCTTTGGTCACAGTATTGGAAAGGCATAAAACGGCAATTGGATGGTCCATAGCTGACATCATGAGGATCCCTCTAGGCATATGCACTCACAAAATCCAGCTCAAGACGAATTGTGTACCAAGCATAGAGCATCAGCGATGATTGAACCCATCGATGCAAGAAGTAGTGAAGAAGGAGATTATCAAGTGGCTAGACGCTGGTGTAGTTTACCCCTTTGTAGATAGCAAGTGGGTAAGCCAGGTATAATGTGTGGAAAAGAAAGGTGGGATCACAGTGGTTCCCAATGAAAAAACTGAGTTGATACCGAAAAGACTAGTCACGAGTTGGCATGTATTTCTAGATTATCGAAAGCTAAACCACTGGACCCAAATTGACCATTTTCCAGTGTCATTCCTAGATTAGATGCTTGACAGGTTGGCAAGTAGAGTTTGGTACTTTCTTTCTTGATGGTTATTCGGGTTACCATCAGATCTCTATAGACTCGGAAGACCATGAGAATACCACCTTCACTTGACCGTATGAAACATTTGCTTTCAGGAGAATGCCCTTTGGGTTGTGCAATGCACCAGCCACATTCCAACGTTGTATGATGTCAATATTTTCAAATATGGTAGAGCATACCATCGAGGTATTTATGGATGATTTCTCAGTTGTGGGTGAATCATTCGAATCCCGCATCAAGCATTTGGGCAAAGTGTTGAACAAATGCGAAGAAACTAATCTGGTCTTAAATTGGGACAAATGTCAATTCATGGTCAAAGAAGAAATAGTGTTAGGTCACAAAATCTCTGGAAAGGGGATAAAGGTGGACAAGGAAAAAATTGAAGTAATAGCAGGGTTGCCACTGCCTATTTCTGTAAAAAGGGCAAGAAGCTTTTTAGGGCATGCAGGATTCTATAGGAGGTTCATCAAGGACTTTTCAAAGATTACAAAACCATTGTGCAAACTTCTTGAGAAGGAGGTGAAGTTCGTATTTTATGAGGCATGTCTGAAAGCCTTTCAGTGCTTGAAGGAGAAACTCACCACTGCTCCTATTATTATAGCTCTAGACTGGTCTCTTCCATTTGAGGTAATGTGTGATGCTGGTGGGGTGGCCCCCGGTGCTGTTTTAGGCCAACAGAGAGTGAAGATTTTTCACCCCATCTATTATTCTAGTAAAACACTCAATATAGCCCAAAATAACTACACAATCACTGAACAGGAGATTCTAGCAGTGGTCTTTGCATTTGAGAAGTTTTGGGTAGACTTGCTTGGAACTAAGGTAATTGTATATATAGACCAAGCTACTTTGAGGTACCTGATGTCTAAAAGGGAAGTGAAACCCATGTTTATCAGATGGGTGTGTTTCTCCAAGAAATCGAGTTTGAGATGAAAGACCATAAAGGAATAGAAAATCAAGTAGCCAATTACTTGTATGGACAAGATCTGGTCCTATCATCATAGCTTCACCAACTTCAAACCAACCAATAGGCAATCTAGATTTCCGCCTGTAGAGCAAACGGAGCCATCTAAATGTTGGAATGGTAGTTGTTATTGTATGCAAACTCAACAAGAGGCAAATGGTCATCCCAACTACCCTTGAAGTCAATCAAACATGCTCTCAACATGTCCTCGAGAGTCTGAATTATCCACTCCACTTGACCATCCATTTGCGGGTGAAACGTTGTACTGATCTTGACCTGATTTCCAAGTCCTTCTTGAAATGATCTCCAAAACTGAGTACCTCTATCTGATATTATGGACAAGGGAACTCCATGCAACCAAACTAGCTCTCGGATGTATAGTTTGGCATATTACTCCGATTAATTAGTGGTTTTGATCAGTAGAAAATGAGCGGCCTTGGTAAACCTGTCTACGACCACCCAAATGGATTCATACTGTCTACGAGTGTGAGGCAACCCTGTGATGAAGTCCATATTAATCTCCTCCCACTTCCGAGTAAGGATACTGATGTCTTGAAGCACACCTCCCAGTCTTTGGTGCTCAACCTTTATTTGTTTGCAATTTGGACACTTAACTACAAATTCTACGATGTCCTTCTTCATGTCATTCCACCAACAGACTTCCCATAGGTCATGGTAAATCTTGGTGGCACCAGGGTGTATGGAGTATCTGACCGGCGAACCTCATGCAACATACGACTTCTCAAACCATCAATGTCCGGGACACACAAGTGACCCTGATATTGAAGCACACTATCTCCCCCTTTGGAGAACATCTCTACCTTCTGATTCTGAACAACTTCCTTTAACTTTACCAAAATAGGGTCGTCGTCTTGTCTACCTTTCACATCAGTAACTAAGGATGATTTTGACCCATTCTAAACTATAACACTGCCAATAGTCGAATCAACTAAACAAACTCCCAACCTTGTAAGTCGATGCACATCCTTCACCAGCTCCTTCCTACCCTCCTCTATATGGGACACACTCTCCATAGAGAGTCTACTAAGTGTGCCTGCTATAAAATTGGCCTTACCCAGATGGTAAAGGACACTCATGTCATAATCCTTGAGTAGCTCCAACAACCTTCTTTGGTGTAGGTTTAGATCCTTCTGGGTAAACACATATTGTAGGATCTTGTGGTCCATAAACACATCAACATGGAACCTGTACAAATAGTGTCTCCAAATCATCAATGCAAATACCACTACCGCCAATTCAAGATCATTGGTTTGGTAATTCCTTTCATGCACCTTCAGCTGCCTGGAAGCATATGCTATAACCTTGTCGTATTGCATCAATACACAACCAAGACCGATCCTGGAAGCATCGCATACACCACAAACCCATCGGTACCCTCGAGTGGGGTTAACATCGGTGCTGAGGTGAGTCGAGTCTTCAACTCTTGTAAGCTCCTCTCACAACCATCCGACCATTGGAATTTCACTTTTTTTGGGTTAATTTTGTCAATGGCATTGCAATAGATAAAAATACCTCAATAAATCTGCAATAATAACCAACTAAGCTTAAAAAGCTCCTGATATCTAAAGAAATCACTGGTCTAGGCTAATTCTTTATCGCTTCTATCTTCTGAGAATCTACCTTTATGCCCTCATATGACACCACATGGCCCAAAAATGCCATTGAGTTCAACCAAAACTCATACTTGATGAATTCAGCATATAATTGGCGATCCTTGAGAGTCTGTAGCACCACCTTCAGATGAGCGGCATGCTCCTCTTCGCTCCGAGAGTATATCAGGATGTCATCAATAAACACGATCATGAACATATCCATGTATGGCTTGAACAGCATGTGCATCAAATCCATAAAATCTTCAGGAGCATTCGCTAGTCCAAAAGACATAACTATAAACTCATAATGTCCATATCGAGTCCTGAAAGCTATCTTCGGATGTCACTCTCTCGAAACCTGAGCTGATGGTATCTGGATCTAAGATTTATCTTCGAAAACCCCTTAGAACCCTGAAGCTGGTCAAACAAATCATCAATATTTCGAAGAGGATACCTTTCTTGATGGTGACCTTATTCAATTGCCGATAATCAATACACATACGAAGAGAACCACCCATCTTTCGAACAAAGAGAACTTGTGCACCCCATGGGGATATGATCTATCTATTGAATCCCTTATCTAAAAGGTCTTTCAACTTCTCCTTGAACTCCTTTAGCTCGGCTGGAGCCATTCTATCAGGAGGAATAGATATATGCTATGTATCGAGAAGAAGGTCAATACCAAAATCATTCTCCTACTTGGGAGGGATTCCCATTAGATCATTTGGGTAGATTTTTGGATACCTACATACCATTGGGACTAACTAGATAGTCGGGGTCTCGGATGTGGAATCCTTAACCCTAACTAAATGGTATACACAACCCTTGGGGATCATCTTTCTGGCCTTAATATAGGAAATGAAATGACCTACAGGCACACAACCTAACTACCTTTCCATTCTATGACTGGCTCACCTGGAAATATGAACTCTTCTGTCCGGGTTCTACAATTAACTGAGGCATAACATGCAAATATCCAATCCTTGCTGAGGATTGATAATGTCCAAAATATATCCTTCATGCAAACAATATACACGGCCAAAGTATCAACACAAGTAACCTGACGGGTGTCGGGGTCGAACCCCACAAGGAATAGTGAATGATAATTGCAAGTGTCGGTTGAGAAATTGAAGTTAGCTTGCACCACTTAGTGTTAAAATAAAAACAAATAAATTGGGGGTGATTGGAATTTGTAGTGGATTATATTTGGTAATTTTGTTGAATAAAATAGCAAAATCAGCATGCTTGTCAAAAAGAATGTGAAAGACCAGAGGTGTGGTGTAGATGATATACTAACTAGATAGGGACATGCTAGGTCATTTAATAAGTTCAATTTGTGTAAAAAATCTCTGGAAGTGGGTAATTATAGCTTTTAAACCTTATAACTACCTCTTACTAGAGTTTAATCAAACCTCTAGCCACTATTTAGCTCAACCTGATCAGATTTGGATTAGTAGCTACACTAATTTCTAGCTATTAGCTATAATTAGGAGTGAGAATGCTATTTTAGCTATTTCTAGCACAACTTCACAATCTCCCATCCATACCTACCGTTAAATTCTCTTCTAATACTTAATTATTCTTTTACAAGAACCAATCAAGTAAGAAAAAATAGACCCACATCATAATCAAGATCTTCCATTATAGATTGAAGAGAATCTAACAGATTTACACTTATTTAAACAGTATGAAGATGACTCTAGCAATACTCACTCTAATTAAGTATTCATCATCCCACACCTCCAGTAAATGACTTAGCTACTCGTAATTAATAAATTCAAAAGCACATTCAACAATAAACTCATTGAATCAAATTCACAAATAGTCTCCAACAATGGTTGTACCTTACTATTAAGAAGAAGAAGTAGAGAATGGTACTTTTCAAAGTCTACCAACCAAAATCTCCCTTTCTCTACTAAAAGAATATTCTAAAGCTATGAAAGGGAAGATGACTTGATATGCTCTGCTATGGTCTCCTCTTGTACACATTACTTTCTCTTAAAATTTATATCTAGAAAATAAGGCATCTTCTCTCTCTTTTTCTGTGTTGGACAATTTTACCCCTAAGCATCGTTCTAGAATTGGCGGTTCGCCCGGTTCAAATCCATGAACCTTCGGGTACAATATCTTAGCATTCACTAAAATCCAATGAGCATTGGCGCCACATTCTGCATCTCACCGATCTCAATCCATGATCACCAAGTCTTTGTTTTTTACTCCAGAAAATCGAATGTCATTCGGAGACTGGACCGGCGAGTTGCCGATGGCGACTCACATTTTGCTAGTGAAAATTTTCCTCTGAGGTAGTCACAATCGTCCTTTGGACGGCATTTTGTTGGTTTTGCATTGGTGGACCGCCGATTTGCTCTCACTTCCTTCTTTTTGATCCAAATTTGCTCTTTTCTACACATTTAGATATCTAGTCACAAAAAAGGAAAAAAGGGCATAAAATCCATATAATTAACTCAAAAACTAAGCAAAAACTCAAGCTTAAGAGCCTAATGAGTTGGTAAATTACCAACTCATCAAGGATAACATCAAAATCGATCATGGCTAACTCTACTAAATCTGCTGAGGTGACTTTCTGAAGGACTATGAATGGGAAACTTTTGTACACCCGTCTAGCTACAATTGAATCACCCACTAGAGTAGAGACTGAGAACGGTTTTGACAAGATTTCGAGACTGACTCCGAAACTGCTAGCAACATAGGGCGTCACAAAAGACAAGGTAGTCCCTGGATCTAACAAAGCATATATGTCAAGGTGGAAAACTCATAACATACTAGTGACTACTTCCGAGGAGACCTCCTGCTCCTGGCGGAATGCTAAGGCATAGAATCTGTTTTGTTGCTGAACCCCACCTGTGCTAGTAGATGCCCCTGTCTAGGTTGGGCATTCGAGTGATGTTGCTGAAATGGAAGCTAGGCCTCGGAACCCATCATGACCCTGTCTTGCTATTGTTCAATCTCTAAGCATATTTTTGGGCTTCCCGCACTTGAAGTAAGCACCTGTAGCTGCCAAACACTGACCCGTGTGCCTCCGACCACACCTATCGCAAACTAGGATACTGAAATTTACGGGCCTACTTCTATGACCCCTAGAGCTAGATGCTCGTCCCTTCTGGTCATACCTAGGTTGGGATGGCACACTCATCGCTGAAGATACTGGGGATGAAGATCTCTGGTGGGACTACTATCGATGCCTACCACCTGGTCTCAGCTGAGAGAACCTATAGTTGTTTGTCCTTGCCCCTTGGCCTCTCACTCCCTCAGATGCACTGCCTTCATCTGGTGGGCATACAAGACTATCCGAAGAAAATCCATATCCTGTTGGAGCATGGCAGTCCTGCAATCCTTGTCTAGATAGTTTGCCACCCCATGAACAAACCTGTTCACTCGAGCCCTCTGATCAACCACTAACTCTGGGGTGTACTTTGACAGATGAGTGAACTCTAGGGAATATTCCTACACTGTCATCTTTCCTTGTTTTAGATTCAAGAACTCGACCAGCTTCAGCTTCCTCATCTTGCGAGGGAAGAATCTATCTAGAAACGCGACATAAGACCCATCCCAATTGATAGGGCCTGCTCCAGTGCCCTATTATCCTTCCACTATTTAATCCATATGTGTGTGACCCACTTCAATTGATATGAGGCCAAATGGGCACATTCCTCTGTAGTCTCCTCCATGACCTGGGTGATCTTTAGAATCTCATAAATAAATTCATGTGGATCATCGTCCACCTTTGACCCAAGAAACTCTGGTGGGTTCATCCTTAGGAAATCTTTGACTCGTGTTGCCGCTGCATTCCTGTTCTGCTGAACATGCTCTACTGCGTGCTAGTTGACCTGGGCATTCAAGACCAGTACTAGCATCTGAATGGAAACCCTGAATTCGGCATGGGAAATCAGCTCTGGTGCATGGTGCTCATGGACTGGTGGGGCTTGTTGGTGCCCGTCTCCATTACCATCCTCGTGGCCAATTCCATTCCCATTTCTTCTGCCGTTAACTCTGCAAGGAGGAATGATTCTGTAATCGCGAGTAGCATGAGTTAGAAGGATAGAGAGACATTTCACCGCACGACATAGATCAAGAAATAAGGGAACATTTCCTAAATGTCTCGTAGCCTCTTCGTCATAAGTGTGGCATGCGCACACCCATGAAAAAGACTCTACTTAACGCATCTTTCAGAAACCCTAGGACACTTTAAAAACTATTTCACTGATACTAAGTTTGTCACAACCCGAACATAGGCTAGGATCGAGACACGGGACAAGGAGCCCCGAGAGACTCTAAGTCGACCCATGGCATGAACATACATCTAAATCCATCATAAGTGGAAGGTCGACATAATAACCTTAGCGGAAGTCTGAACACAACATAGCATTTAACATACATAACCAATGTGAAGCTAATTATACACTATGTCTGAAAGCCTCTAATTCTGATGATTTGATGGGACAAGATCCCAACTAACTCTCTAGCATGAAACTGCAAATACAAAGATAACTGATAATGAATGGTCCTCGGAAGATGATGAATCACCACTAAAGCTGGATGTTGACTCTGGAAACTAGCTTGTGACAGAGCTGAGTCTGAAGATCGAGGCATGTATTACAAAATGATACAACATAGAGTATGTGGTCAGTACGTGGAATGTACCGAGTATGCAAGGTAAGTTAAACCACTTAAATAAGTAAAATCATATAAAACATGCATAATATAAAACATAACCAAGATAAGAATCTGAGAGTAGGGCTTGCATTCTATTTTCTGAAAGCATGGTCCGAACATAACTAAACATCATAACTGAATTGAATGACCTAAAACTGAAATCTGATAATCGTAAGTAAAACTGAACATTGGGTCAAACCTGCTTTAGAACACATATATATATATATATATGTGTGTGTGTGTGTGTGTGTGTATATATCATGAATGATAAACATGCATAATTTAAATCATGAGGAACAATGGGAGACTCGTCATATAACCGACATTACCACGATAGAGCTTACGTGGTCCTGACTATCACACTCAAGTGGATAGAGTCGTCTAAGGCCTTTCCAGGGCTAAAGATGCTACCATGATATCGATATCAAGCTGAAGGCCCCTTGGGGTAGGGGAAATCTCACAAAGGAGATCCCAAATAATCTGATCATACATACATTGGCGTGTAGTTTTGAGGCATAGGGTTGACTGACCCTTAGCCTACTCGGTGCTAGACACTGCTCTCATAAACATGCATATGCTCTCCATCATTTTTCAATGAAGGTGACCATCGTCTAGTGACGAAGCTGAATAATCATGTACATATAAAATCTAAAATCATACATGAGGAACCTTGGCTCAAACCATATCACAAGCTAAACATAATTGGGAGTCTTTACTCCAAAACCATGTGGTAAGCTAATTGACTTGAAATCATAAATCATACTTGAACATATGGGCTTTCCCAGTACTTAAACATGCTTGAAAATACTTGATTCACTTTAAAACATCATCATCGATATGGGTAGCTTGAAAACATGCTTTTCATCATAAATATCTCATCATACTTGAACATAGATCATAAATCTCAACTTTCATTAATTTCTCATGGATGAGCATCATAATTTATAAAATATGGAAGCATAATTTATAATTGAAAACAATGTAAAACTTTCCCATAATCATAATTCAATAATAGAAACATGCTTAGATCATACCCATGGTAGAAACTTAGGAAATTCATGCCTTGGGTTAAAACCCCATAGGATTAACATATAGATTTTCATGAATTAGAGAGGGATTTGGGCATGGATGTGAAGAAATTCACCCATTCATAACCTTACATACCTGAAAGAATCTGATTCTATAACTTCTCTAATTGCCCAAGTAAGAATTGATGAAAAACTTGAAGGAATTAAGTTTAATCACCTCTCTAGACTTCTAAGTTTGCATGCATGGATAGGAATAACATAGAATGAATTTACCCCTCTTCAAACACACTATTCATAGCTTAAAATGACGTAGTTTAGGCCTTAGGATCATAGAAATTATGAAAAAGCCCTCACTAAATTCACAGAGAAAAACTGACTCCCAGTCCCAACGAGGGACTGGAGGAGTCATTACCACTAGGCATGAGTCGTTGTCTCCTATCTTTATGTACACTAGCCAATTTTCCTCAAAGGGTCCCCATGAGGGACCTGACGGCTCGTCACTGATGACCACGACTCGTGGTCACCTCTCTTTAACTCCATTGCCAAAAAATTTAATCCTTAACCAATAGCTGACCATGACTCGTGTAACGAGTCGTGGGGTACACTGCCAACTCATCCTTCATCCTTCAACTTCCCTTGACCATGGGTGACCTAACGGCTTGTGGGGTTAACCAAAACTCGTGGTCATAACCGTGGTTTCCCCACTTTGAAATCAGGCAAGTCAACACTCCTCAGCATGAGTCACTTAACGACTCATGGTCAACTTGACGGGTCACACGATGACTCGTTCTGTGAACTAGTGTAGAAAATTCCATTTTCCCCATTTCAACTCCCGGATTTGATCTTTGGGCTTCGTGGCATTACAATTTGGGCTCTAAAAAAGCTGAACTTAGATTGGAATGAAGCAGCAAAGTTGATACTCGACCAGCTTTATTAGTTAGATGAATTATGGCTTTAAGCTTATGAGAGTGCGTCCAATTACAAAGAAAGAATGAAGATCTATCATGATAGGAAGATTGCAAAGAGGGAGTTCAATGCTGGTGATTTGGTCTTACTGTTCAATTCAATGCTTTGTCTGCATCCCAAAAAGTTGAAATCTAGGTGGATGGGACCGTATAAAGTGGTGAATGTGTCCCCATATAGTGCAGTGGAGCTTGAAAATAAAGATGGTAAGAGGTTCAAGGAGAATGGGTAAAGATAATGTTGTATCTGGGAGACACCAAGGAAATAAGAGGAATTGATGCGGTGTACCTTGATGACGCCTGAAGAATCATGGAAGTTACATTGTGCCGCAATGTTAAATCAGGTGTTGCATGGGAGGCAACCTAAGAAAGGTGAAGTCTGAGTAACCACATGTATGTCTCTTTCCCTTGTTCTTTTCTATTCTATGCTTCGGGGTTGAAGCATGTTTTTCAAAAGAGGAGGGGGTGTACTTGTCTTTTTTGAGAATTTTTATTCGTTCGAGGGTTTTTCTTATTGCGTTTCTCTTTCCTCGGACATGCTATCTAGTAGAGCCGTCATATTTAGGATGTTTTTGTTTAATTTGAAAGTAGCTTATGATTACTTAGCCAATAAAATGCACTATTTTTGAAGTTTTGAGAAAAATGACCCAGTTTAAAAAAAATTATGTTAGTTATGCACTTTTTGATTGCAAAGCATGATTTCAATGGATCTTTTTATGTCATTTAGTGCATTAGCATGAGTAGTTATAGTTAGCCATGTATGAACTAGATAGGTAGAATGTAACACCCCAAAACTTTTATAGACCAGAGCCAGGATTTAAGAAAATTGAGCAGAAAACCAAAAAAACATTATCTCAGAACGAGTCGTGGTCAGCTCCAATGATTTGTTGCGTCAGTCGTGGTCACTAGGTTTTGGACACTTGGGAACCAATGAGACAAGGAACGACCCGTTGTGGGAAAGAATGAGTTGTCCTATTGGTCATGGTTTCCCCTAGCCTAGAATCCCTTCCCAGGACCCCATGACTCAACAAATGAATCGTTCTCAGAAACAATGACCCATTGTGTGTCGTCGTGTGAGATCTTTCTTCCAGTTTCACGTAATGAGTCGTTGTCAGCCCCATTGTTTCAACTTATACTTTTTTAGAAATATTTCTCCAGTGAACCTAATGACTAGACACGACGACCCGTTTGTTCAACCAACGAGTCGTTGTGTCACCCGTCGCCTAGCCTGTCAGCTTACTTGTCCAATGGCCACGGGAGGAACCAACGACCCGTTAATTCATCCATAGAGACATGTTGACCCCCGATTTCCAGGTCCAATGAATTCAGGACCCAAGCAGTAGAACCAACGACTGGTCCCAGCGAGTCATGGTCTCAACTAATGACTACTTGAGTAACCTATTGGGTCCCTTTCAGTAAGTATCCAGATTTTTTACTCCAGGGATATTTTTGTAATTTCCCACCTAATTAGTCCCTAAACTACATCCTTTTAGGTATAATTTCAGATGTATCAGAGGGATTGAACAGTTTTCTCCCTCATTCTCCACTTAAGTCTTAGAATATCGATCGAAGAATCCCAAGTCTTTTCTCTCAGGCAAGAACTAGGGCTCAGAGTCGGTTGCAGAACTTCAATTTTTCTTCTTCAGGGAATTCTTGTCCAGGTATGTGAGAATTCAACAAGGTAACAGTTCTTCCCTTGTGTCCCCAAATTCCTCCCTATTTTTCTCTATCTGTTGTAGCCCTAAAACTACTGAATCTCAAGAAATTGCTAGTCATACTTTGTCGAAATCATGTGGATTATTATTACCATTATAATTGTAGATATTTTTTTCATCAGTTTTTGACTGAAATGATATTAAATCTTGTGAAGTGAAATTTATCCCTCTTTCTTGAACTAGAAAATCTTGAAATTTGCATTAGTGTTTGAATATCGAAATCTTTCTTGGATTTATCAGTGTTGTGGACTCCCATGTTGCTAGTAGAATCAAAACTAAACTAGATTATTATTAGTTCAGTTTTAGTAAGAATGTTATAATTCTCAGTGTTAGTCAGAAAATGTAAGCTGATCGGTTTCACTATAGAAATTCTCGAGGTGTCAATAGTACCTCCCATTTATCAGAATTAGATTCACAATTTAGTTTTATTGGACCACTAGGCGGTCATTAAACTTTAGATAAATAGCTTTGACTAGCCTTAGGACCCCAGTTTTAGATTTTAGTTTGTTCTTTAGACGGTCACGACACTTCTAGATAAGCAGCTTGGACCAGTCTTAGAATTGAGTTTTAGAATCTGGTTTGATAAGACTCTCAGGGTGCTTCGAGATATATACCCGTGACTAGTCTTCGGCCCTAGTTTCTTGCTATCAGCTTAGTAATCAGACTAGGGCTATCTAGTGGGAGTAGGACTTAGCACGTTGCAGATCGGGGTTCCAGCGCACCCAGGTTCCCAGAACTACGTTGCCACAATAGATTACAGTATTTATTAGCCTGATTGGCCGCAGACTCTTGTGATCACCCAGTTCATGCCTTTATACCCTGGCAAGATATATTGGGTCCTACCGATGGGGTGTATACATCGGACTCCACGTCTAGCTAACGTGGTTATATGTCGGTTATAGACTCTCCCACTAGTTCAGTTCAGTTCAGATCACTATTCAAGATTTAGAACATGCTTTGACCATTAGACAGGGTCTTTTAGACTATTTTTGTTATTTCAGTCATTTAGTTCAGTAACTTTAGTTGGTGATTGCATGCCCTTTTTAGTTTAGCATTTTATTCCATTGTGTTATGTTACTCTCACTTACTCAGTACATTCAAAGTACTAACACATACTTTCATGTTGTATCATTTTATGATACAGCTGCAGGATCTCAGTCTCAGCCTCGTTAGCCGATCACTCGTCGAAGACATCAGTTGTTCTAGTTGGTGAGTCCTTATTCTTGAGGATGGAGATTATTTTCTTCAATTAGATTTTTCTTTCTTTTTTTCTAGATTTGGCGTTAGTTACGGGCTTGTCCCAACAACTCATCAGTCATAGTGGCTTTCAGATGCAGATTGGTTTTGTTTCAAACTTGCAGTTTTGTTCTAATGTTTTCAAATATTATGAACCAACATTGTTTCTCTCAAAGTATTTATATTTTTGCCTCAAACTTCCTCTATATATAGTTGCATGTTACTCAAAATTCTAGTGTATGATAGACCAGGGGTGGACTTGGGGTTACTTGTGACTCCAAGTACCGTGTCCCATCCAGGATGTAAACTCAGGGCGTGACAAACTTGGTGTCAGAGCACTAGGTTTGGAGTATCCTCAAATATCTGAAAGACGCATCGAGTAGAGTCCTCTTCATGGATGTGAAGCGGGCCACACTTATTACAAGGAGGCTATGAGATGTTATTGCGAAAAACTCCCTTTATTTCATACTCTTTATCTTGCGTTAAAATTCAGTTCCAGAATTATTCTCCTAACTCATGCTCTATTTCATTTCAGTGAATCATGCCTCCATGACGTGGTTATGGAAGAAGGGCCAATTATGCTCATCGACCTACCCCACCAGCCTCGGCAGCCCCTCAGGACCACTAAGTGTCAACCGCAAAATTCAAGGCGGCCATTCAGCTGCTCGCCCAAACTTTCACCAACCAGGTGAATCAGCAGGTGGTTCCAACCAACAACGGTTCCACAACAGCTGCCCAAGTGCGGGTTTTCACTCGTATGAATCCTCCGGATTTTCATAGATCTAAGTTGGTAGAGGACCCACAAGGATCTGTTGATGAAATTAAAAAGATCACCCGAATTATAGGTGTCAGTCCCTCATAGAGTGCCGAATTGGCTGCCTACCAGCTGAAAGGGGTAGTCTAGGTCTGGTACCAATAGTGGAAGGAGGGGAGGCTAGTGGAAGCAGGACCGGTAGAATGGGAGGAGTTTACTACAGTCTTCCTGGATAGATTCTTCCCTCTGGAGCTTAGGGAGGAAAAGGTAGCGGAGTTCATGAATCTGAGATAGGGAAACCGGACAGTAGAAGAGTATGCTTTGGAGTTCACTAGGCTGTCCAAATATGCTCCAGAGATGGTGGCCGAGCCAAGGGATCGCATGCTAAAATTTGTAAATAGGGTGTCGAACCCGGTCCTCAAAGAGTGTAAGACAGCGATGCTTATTAAGGATATCGACCTCTTCAGCCTGATTGTCTATGCCCAACAAATTGAGGCAAAAAAACTAAGAGACATGGAGTGAAAGAACAAGAGGGCAAGGATTGGCTAATAAGATTATGGCCACCAGAGGTCTGGCAGTAGTACTCGCCCACAACAACAGCAACATCGGAGGGCTCCAACACCTAGCTAAGCCAGCGCCCCTACCATTCGATCCAACCAGGATCGGAGGGGTGGAGCATCTGGCTCTCAGTCTTAGAGCTACAGTGCTGGCAACAAGTATCCAATTAGTCCCAAGTGCGCCAAGAACCACCCAGGAGAGTGACTTCAGGGTTGAGAGAGATGTTTTGGTTGTGGACAGCTTGGTCATCGACTTAAGGAATGCCCATCAGCAGGACGGGGATGGTCACAATCCACTACCTCAGCAGCTCCAACAGGCTGACCAGCTTAGAAGGATAACACATAAGGTACAGAGAGAAATCAATGCCAAAACCATTTTTATGCATTATCATCTCGTCAGGATCAAGAGAACTCACCAGATGTGGTCATGGGTATGTTACGTCTTTTCCACCAAGATGTATATGCCCTACTAGATCCAGGGGCCACACTATCATTCGTGAATCTATACATAGTTGTTCAATTTAATTTCAGTCCAGAGGTCCTCTCAGAACTACTTTCAATATCCACCCCAGTTGGCGAGTCAGTTAGAGCCAGCTGGGTGTATAGAAACTGCCCAATCTCAGTTTTCAATAAAGTCATTCCAGCTGACCTTGTAGAGTTAGACATGGTCGACTTCGACCACATTCTTGGCATGTATTAGTTACACTTTGGTTATGCCTCAGCCGATTGCAGACTAGGGTAGTCAGTTTTCAATTCCCTAATGAGCCAACTCTAGCATGTACGGGCAATAGTTCAGTGCCTAAGGGTGGTTTACTTCCTACCTTAAATCCAGGAAGCTTATATCTAGGGGATATATTTACCATCTAGTTTGGGTAAAGGATTTCGACTCTGAGACCCCAACTATCCAGTCAGTCAATGTTGTCATCGAATTTCTAGATGTGTTCCCGAAGATCTTCCTGGAGTTCCTCCTGAACGGGAAATCGACTTTGGTATAGACCTTATTCCAAATACTCATCCCATCTCCATCCCTCCTTATAGAATGACTCTAGCTGAACTTAAGGAGCTGACGGAGCAACTAAAAGATCTTCTTGATAAGGGTTTTATTAGACCCAACATCTCTCCTTGGGGTGCTCTAGTGTTATTTGTGCGAAAGAAAGATGGTACCCTCAGAATGTGCATCGATTACCATTAGTTGAATAAGGTCACAGACAAGAACAAGTATCCCCTACCCAGAATTGATGAGTTGTTCGACCAAGTTCAGGGAGCAAACTGGTTCTCCAAAATAGATCTCAGGTCGGGGTATCACCAGCTAAGAGTTAGAGAGTGTGATGTCCCAGAAACAACTTTCAGAACTCGATATTGTCACTACTAGTTTGTAGTTATGTCCTTCGGAGTAACAAATACCCCTGCAACCTTTATGGACCTGATGAACAGAGTCTTCAAGCAGTATATGGATATGTTCATCATTGTATTTATCAACGACATTCTAGTATACGCCAGAAATGAGGAAGAGCATGCTAATCACCTAAGGATAGTGCTTCAGTCACTCAGAGACTGCCAGCTATTCGCCAAGTCCAGCAAGTGCGCATTTTGGTTGAAGTCTGTGACTTTCTTGGGTCATGTGGTCTCGAGTGAAGGTATTCAGGTTGATCCTCAAAAGATAGCATCAGTAAAAGACTTGCCTACACCTACCTCCCCAACCAAATCAGAAGCTTCTTAGGTCTAGCCGGGTATTACCGACGCTTTATGGAAGGCTTTTCTTCTATAGCATCTCCTATAACTAAGAGGACTCAAAAGAAGGTGAAATTTCAATGGTTAGATGCGTGTGTGAAGGGTTTCTAGGTGTTGAAAACTCGACTCACTACCACTCCATTGTTAACCCTACCGGAAGGACCAGATGGATTTGTAGTATATTACGATTTTTCCAGAGTTGGGATCGGTTGTGTTCTAATGCAGCAGGGCAAAGTGATAGCCTACGCCTCCAGACAACTCAAGGTTCATGAGAAGAATTATCCGACTCATGACTTGGAGTTGGCAGCGGTGGTGTTTGCGTTAAAAATATGGAGACACTATCTGTATGGGGATCACGTGGATGTTTTCACCGATCACAAGAGCCTTCAGTATGTATTTAGTCAGTAGGACCTAACTTTTTGTCAGAGAAGGTGGTTAGAGCTCCTGAAGGATTATGACATGAGTATGCTATATCACCCGGGCAAAGCCAATGTGGTGGCTTACGCCCTAAGAAGAGTATC
Source organism: Datura wrightii (assembly GCA_035772735.1). Taxonomy (NCBI): domain Eukaryota; kingdom Viridiplantae; phylum Streptophyta; class Magnoliopsida; order Solanales; family Solanaceae; genus Datura; species Datura wrightii. The sequence goes on from JASDFA010000002.1 coordinate 62,429,498, forward strand.
TACGGGTAGCGTGGCTCATGTTGAGGAAGGAAAAATGGAATTGGTGAAAGATATTCATCGACTAGCTCCATTAGTGGTGCAGTTAGTTGACTCAGCTGAGGGTGGAGTGGTAATATAAAGCGGGTCAGATTCCTCTTTAGTTGTTGAAGTTAAGTCCAAACAGGATGACGATCCCATTTTACTTAAACTTAAGGAAGTAGTTCTCAGGAAAGAGGTTGAGGCTTTCTCCAAAGTATGAGATGGTGCGCTCCATTACCAGGGTAGATTGTGTGTACCAGATGTTTGTGATTTGAGACAACAGATATTGGCTGAAGCACATAGTTTGATGTACTCCATCCACCCTAGTGCTACTAAAATGTACCGCGATTTTTTGGATATATATTGGTGGAACGACATGAAGAGAGACATCATTCAATTCGTAGCTAAGTGCCCGAACTGCCAGCAACTCAAGGTAGAGCATTAGAGATCAGGAGGTATGACTCGGGATATCAGCATACCCATGTGGAAGTGGGAAGAAGTGAATATGGACTTTATTATGGGTCTACCTCGAACTCGTCAGCAACATGATTCTATTTGGGTAGTAGTAGACCGAATGACTAAGTCAGCACATTTCCTCCAAGTTAAAATGACAGATTCAGTGGAGGACTATGCTAGACTTTATATCCGGGAGTTGGTCAGGCTTCATGGGTTTCCGTTATCCATCATCTCAAATAGAGGTACCCAGTTCACCTTACATTTCTGGAAGTCTTTTTAGAAGGGACTTGGTACCCAGGTCAAGCTCAGCACAGCTTTTCACCCGCAGATAGATGGGCAGGCTGTGTGGACTATTTAGACCCTAGAATATATGTTGAGAGCATATGTGATAGAATTCAAGGGTAGTTAGGATGACCACTTGCCTCTTATCGAGTTCTCGTATAACAATAGTTATCACTCCAGTATCCAGATGGCCCCTGTTTGAGGCATTGTATGGTAGGAGGTGCAGATCTCCTATTGGGTGGTTTGAAGTTGGTGAAGCTACTACAATCGGGCCATACTCGGTTCATAAAGCTATATAGAAGGTATAACTCATCATAGAAAGATTGAAAAAATAGCTCAGAGCAGTCAGAAATCTTATGCTGATGTGAGGAGGAGAGAATTGGAATTTGTTGTGGATGACTGGGTCTATCTAAAAATTTCACCCATGAAAGGGGTGATGAGATTTGGGAAAAAAGGAAAGCTCAGTCCGAGATATGTGGGACCCTACAGAATTTTGAGGTGAATTGGCCAGGTAGCTTATAAGCAGGAATTACCTTTGGAATTGGCATCTGTGCACCCAGTATTCCACGTCTCACTATTGAAGAAATGCATCGGTGATCCAACTTCAATTGTGCCATTGGATAGCGTGGGAGTGAAAGATAGTCTCTTATACGAGGAGGTCCCAGTTTAGATCCTTGACCGTCAGGTTCATAAGCTGAGGAACAAGGAGGTAGCTTCAGTCAAGGTCTTATGGAGAAATTAGCATATAGAAGGAGCTACATGGGAAGCCGAAGCAGATATGATGGCTATGTACCCACATTTGTTCCCTTCTAGTTAAGTTTCGGCATCAGTTACTAAATTCCTCCCTAGTACTCTATTCCGTCCCATACTCACCTACTTTATATAGATTTTCTATGTGCATTGTAGTTGCATCAGCTATGTTAGTACGGTGAAGTTAGTTCACAGTCTATTACTCCTTCAGAAACCAGCTCATGGTATTAGTCTAGAAATCTCAGCTCTTTTCCTTGTTTTTCAGTAGTTTTAGTCTTCATTCGGGACTAATGATACCAAGGGAGAGATATTGTAACACCCCAAAACTTTCCTAGACTAGACTCAGGCTTCAAGAAAATTTAGCAGAAAACCAGAAAAAAATTATCTCAGAACGACTGAGACAACTCATCATGGTCAGCTCTAACGACTCGTCGTGTCAATCGTGGTCACTAGGTTTTGGCCACTTGGGAACCAACGATACAAGGAATGACCCGAAGTGAAAAATAAAATTCATCCTATTGGTCGTGATTTCCCAAAGCCCAGAAACCCTTCCCAGGACCCCATGACTCAACCAACGAGTCGTTGTCAGAAACAACAACCCTTGTGAGAGTCATCGTGTTAGATCTTCCTTATAGTGAAAACGAGAGGAAACAACAACTTATGGTTTCCCCCAATGAGTTGTTGTCAGCCCCGTGGTTTCAACTTATGCTTTTTCATAAAAATTTCTCCAGTGTACCTAATGACTGGACATGATGACCCGTTGGTTCAACCAATGAGTCATTGTGGCACCCATTGCCTAGCCTACTTGTTTCCTTGTCCAGTGGCTACAGGAGGAACCAATGACCCGTTAGTCCATCCAAAGAGTCTTAGTGACTCCCATTGTTAGGTTCAATGAATCCAGGACCCAGGCAGTAGAACCAATGATTGGTACCAATTAGTCGTGGTCTCAACCAACGACATGTTGAGTGACCCATTGGGTCCCCGTTGATCAGTTTCCAGATTTTTTACTCCAGTGTTATCTTTGTAATTTTTCACCTATTTAGTCCCTAAACTACATCTTTTTAGGTATAATTTCAGAGGTATTAGAGGGATTGAACGGTTTTCTCCCTCATTCTCCACTTAACTCTCAGAATAACGATCGAAGAATCCTAGGTATTTTCTCTCAAGCAAGAACTTGGGCTCAGAGTCAGTTGCAAAACATCAAGTTTTCTTTTTTAGGGAATTCTTTTCCAGGTATGTGGGAATTCAACAAGGGAACAGTTCTTCGCTTGTGCCCCCAAATTCCTCCCTTTTTTTCTATCTGTTGTAGCCTTAAACTTAATAAATGTCAAGAAATTGCTAGTCATACATTGTCTAAATCATGTGGATTATTATACCATGTTAATTATAGATATTTTTTTCATCAGTTTATGACGGAAATGATGTGAAGTGAAATTTATCCCTATTTCTTGAACTAGAAAATCTTGAAATCTGCATTAGTGCTTGAATATCGAGATCTTGCTTGGATTTATCAGTGTTGTGGACTCCCATGCTTCTATTAGAATTGAAACTAAACTAGATTATTATCGGTCAGTTTTAGTTAGAATGTTGGAATTCTCAGTGTCAGTCAAAAAATGTCAGCTGATCAGTTTGACTATAGAAATTCCCGAGGTGTTAGTATTACCTCCCAGTTATCAGAATCAGATTCAAAATTCAATTTTATTGGTCAACTAGGTGGTCATGACACTTTAGATAAATAGCTCTAACTATCCTTAGGACCTAGTTTCAGATTTTAGTTTGTTCTTTAGATGGTCACGACGTTTCTAAATAAGCAGCTCTGACCAGTCTTGCAACCCAGTTTCAGAATCTTGTCTTATAAGACTCTCAGGGTGCTTCCAGATATTTATCCCTGATTAGTCTTGATCCCTAGTTTTGAGTTATCAGCTTACTAATCAGATTAGGGCTATCTAGTGGGAGTAGGACTTAGCATCAAACATACCGGGGTTTCAGCGCACCTAGGTTCCCAAAATTACATTGCCACCGTAGGTGACAGTATTTATTGTCTTGATTGGCCCCAGACTCTTGTGATCACCCAGTTCATGCCTTTATACCCAGGCAAGATATATTGGGTCCTACCGATGAGGTGTATACATCGGACTCCACGTCTAGCTCACATGGTTATATGTCGGTTATAGACTCTCCCACTAGTCAGTTCAATCCAGATCAGTTCAGTTCAGATCAATATTCTGTATTTAGAACATGTTTTGACCATCAGACAGGGTCTTTCAGACCATCTCAGTTATTTTAGTCATTCAGTTTAGTAGCTTTAGTTGGTCATTGCATGCCCTTTTCAGTTTAGCATTTTATTCCATTATGTTGTGTTTCTCTCACTTACTCAGTACATTTAAGGTACTGACACATACTTTCATGCTCTATCATTTTATGATACAGCTGCATGATCTTAGTCTCAGCCTCGTTAACCGATCATTCGCCAAAGACTTTAGCTGTTCTAGTTGGTGAATCCTCATTCTTCGAGGATGGATATTATTTGCCTCAATTATATTTTCTTTTTTTCTAGATTTGGAGTTAGTTGGGGGATTATCCCAGCAATTCATCAGTCATAGTGGCTTTCAGATGCAAATTGCTTTTTTTTCAGACTTGTAGTTTCATTCTAATGTTTTCAAATAGTATGAACCAACTTTATTTCTCTCAAAGTAGTTATATTTTTGCCTCAAACTTCCGTTGTATATAGTATCATGTTACCTAGAATGCCAGTGTATGATAGACCATAAGTTGACTTGGGGTTACTTATGACTCCAAGTACCGTGTCCCGTCTAGGGTGTAAACTCAGGGCGTGACATAGAATGAATCCAAAACATGTACCAAGAATGGGTGAGGATCAATACTTAGTTCGATACTGCGTAGAGGATCTAGAACTTGCCCAGTTGGTCTTTACATAGATTTTAGGATGGTTGGTCAGGAAAGGACCATAGGTCATTTTTTTTTACCATTTTAGCTTAAATTTCCCTACCAAAATGATATGATTCTCTTGATCCCAATTTTGAGCCTTAAAGTAACAATTTTTGTTTGATTAAACGATTATTCTTACCTTTTCTTATAATGAACCTATTTTGGCCTTGGTCCCTCTTTGGACATTGTGAACCTTAACCCAGGCAAAATGCCTAAGTTGAGGGTGGATAGAGTAAGGGTGCATAGATCACGGGGAGGTGAAAAAAGGGAAAGAAAGAAAAAAGGGTCAAAATGAGGTGTGGTGTGACAAGAAAAGAAAAAAGAGCAAAGAAAGAAAAATTTAAAAGTAAATGCAAAAGAAAAAAATGAATGAAAAAGTGAAAACACACCATATCCATATATTGCATGAAAATGGAGATAAGGAGGAAAAAGTTTAAAAAATGGAAAATAGGTTGAAAAACGTGAAAAATGGAGCCACAAGCATGTAGTGCCAAGGAGGGTTTAGTCAGTAAAATCCCATATTCACCATACCCAACTCAAAGCCTACATTACAAGCCGAATAAAGTCCTAGAGTGATCCTAGCCTAACTGTTTGAAAAGCCGAAGTAGAGAAAACAAGGGCAAGCCTATGGTATCCAATGTGTAGTATTTGGAACTTCCTTGTGAGAGTGAGAGTCTTACTTGTTTTAGTTCCAAGTTTCATATTTTCATATATCTGTGAGTTGGGGAGTTTATTTTTTGTGAGGGCACATGGTTTGTGTTCTATTCTATCAGTTGTCTCTGTGAAAAGTATTGATAATAACTTCACTCTCTGCTAATAACAAGATGACATATCTTGATCCTTGTTTATTATGGTTTGTGGTCACTTGATGTGCATAGCTGACTTGTCTTACATGGAGAAGGGTCAAAAGTTGTTTGTGTTCATAGTGCATGTTTTTATTGTTGTTGGTCGTAGTATCCTAGGTTTATTCTCTAAATAAGCATTGTTTTTAGTTTCTTTTTTGCCTGACGACATGCAAAAGTCTTAAGTTGAGGGTGTTGATGTGTTATGAGTTTAGAGAACTTTCGACGTTTAAAACATAGAAAATAGCATGGACTTAAGTGTGTTTATATGGATATGAGGTGCTTTTACTTTGATTTCAGAAAAATAGGTGTTGGAGTGAAAATATGCAAAAGTTGCAGAAGAGTGCATAAAAGAGGCCAAGTATTGATCTCAATAAGTGTCATACCAAGATTATATGAGTCGTACTAAGATTCGTGGAAAATCTTAGAAGATTGGTACAAGGAAAAGGCAAAGTATGACTCTCAGTACGAGTTGTACCATCCTGGTACAAGACGTAACTTAATTCATAGAAAACTTTCAAAGAAATTTACATAATTGAAGTCTCTTTATACGGGTAGGACCTATGGATCATAGCATCTACCTATGTCCCATACCAAGAGCCACAGAAAACTTCAGTTATTTTTGGGAATTGGCAGATCTCATGATATGATAAGTTGTTATGATTCGTAGGAGCAAGGTACGAGGCATACCAAGACACTCTTAGAAATCTTCAGAAGATGCCAAAGTTCTCAAAGCCAAACCACGACTTAATTGTACGACTCGTGGGATTAAGTTACAAGTCGTACCAGATGTCAATGCTTAGCAAATTCTGTAGAAGCCAAACGATGTACAAGACAACGCATGACCTATACAATCCTGTTACGGATCGTATGAGGAGTCGTAGGAAGGTTGATAGCAGATTTGGTTATTTCCTTGTTAACTTAGGAAAAGGATTTGATTATCTATATAGATACTATTTTACGTTTCTTTTAGTTCATAGATGGTCAGAATTAGTCAGTGGTCGATTATTATCAAGTTCTAATTAGCTTTTGACAATATTGGAGAGCAATTCTTGATATCATAATTAAAATTCTCTCAATTGTTCTTGAATTTGTTCAACACCTTTTCTTGCAATATTCAAAGCAGGTTTTCTTTCAATCATCGTTGTAAGTATTTAATTGTGTGTTTGTCTATAAATACTAATCATCATCTTACAATCATGAGAGGCTAAAACATCCACAACTAGATTTGTGAGACCATGGTGGATTAACAAGCTAGGGTTACACAAAGTGAATCGAAACTAATGCTAAATGCTTGTATTGTATTCTCTTCATCTTGAATGTATCTTAACGATGCAAAATGTTAGGACTTGCCCGAATTCTTTGCTTGCTTGAACCTAGAGAAGTAGAGATTAGGAAAAGAGAATTACAACAAAGCCTTGTTATTTTATGATCATTGTATAACTTGAGTTACCGTCGTGGGATAGTTAATTTGGAACAAATTGATAATGGTTCAATTTAAATCGCTCATGAGGCCTAACCTGGTGATTGAATATAGTAATCCAATAGGGGAGAGCAGGTCTTTTAGATGAATCCTAGTTATCAGCTCTACATGTAAGCATTGGGATAGATCACGAGTGTAAAACTCAAAGTAGTTATGAACCTATGGGGAACTCTTACCCTAGTTAATTGCAAATCTTGATGAACAACAACTGATTTTCACACTTGTTTTACAATTCTTTTTCTTCTATAAAGCCCCCATATGGAAATAACATACCAAAAATCTTAAATACCAGCATTAGTCTAGTTCTTACTATATTCCCTGTAGGTTCGACCCCAACCTCTTTGTTGGGTTCTTCAGCAACAACTTCCACTTCATACTTTTCCAGGAGTGTGAGTTTAAGCATTATCATCTTCTCGTGAGGAGTAGGAGGCCTCTCCCGGTGTGGTCACTGGTATGTTGCGAGTATTCTATATTGATATTTATGCATTGTTTGATCTAGGAGCTACCTTATCTTTTGTGACTCCTTATGTTGCTGTTAGTTTCAAAGTCAGTCCTGAAATTCCATTAGAACCCTTCTTAGTATCTACTCCAGTAAATGACTCAATTATAGCTCAATGGTTATACAGAAACTGGCCTGTCACAATCCTTCAGAAAGTCACCTCAGCCGACCTGGTAGAATTAGATATGACCGATTTTGATGTTATCTTCATCATGGATTGGTTACATGCATGTTATGCCTCAGTCAATTGTAAAACCCGTATAGTAGAGTTTCTATTTTGGGTGAACCAGTTCTAGAGTGGAAGGGTGGTTCAGTTGTGCTTGTAGGTCGCTTTTTTCTAATCTCAAGGTCAGGAAGATGATCTCTAAGGGTTGTGTGTATCATCTAGTTTAGGTCAAGGATTCTACGTCTGAGACCTCGAATCTTCTGTTAGTTCCTAGAGTATGTGAGTATCTGGAGGAATTTCCAGATGACCTGCCAAAAGTCCCTCCCGAGCGGGAGATTGACTTTGGTATTGTCCTTCTCCCTGATAGGCAGCCCATATCCATTCCTCCTCACTGAATAGCTTCAACTAAGCTAAAGGAGTTGAAAGAACAGTTGAAAGATCTCCTAGATAAGGGTTTCATCAGGCTTAGTAAATCCCCATGGGGTGATCTAGTTCTCTTTGTCTTGAAGAAGGATGGTTCCCTTAGTGCATTAATTATCAGCAGTTGAACAAGGTCACAATCAAGAATATGTATCCCCTCCCTAGGATTGATGACCTGTTTGACCAGCTTCAGGGTGCTAAGTGCTTTTCAAAAATAAACCTAGATCCGGCTATCATCATCTTAGAGTTAGAGAGAGGGACATCTCAAAGATAGACTCCAGGATTCCATATGGTCACTACGAGTTCGTGGTTATGTCTTTTGGACTAATGAATATTTTTGCAACTTTTATGGATTTGATAAACAGGGTGTTCAAGAAGTATTTGGATATGTTCATGATTGTGCTCATAGATGATATTCTCATATACTCTCAAAACAAGGAGGAGCACGTCGCTCATTTGACGATTGTGTTACAGACTCTCAAGGATCACCAGTTGATTGCTAAGTTCAACAAGTGAGATTTTTGGCTGAACTCAGTAGCATTTTTTGGCCATGTGGTGTCTAGAAAGGGTGTGCAGGTGGACTCTCAAATGATTGAAGCGGTGAAAAATTGGCCTAGACTAGTTAGTCCTTCATATATTAGGAGTGTTTTAGGTTTAGCTTGCTACTATAGGAGATTCAATTCGTTGAGGTATTTTCATCCATCGTAGCACCATTAACTATGTTGACCTAGAAGAAGGTCAAATTTCAGTGGTCGGGCGCTTGTGAGAAGAGTTTTTAGGAGTTAAAGACTCGACTCAATTTGGCTCTTGTATTAACCCTATCGGAGGGAATGAATGGTTTCGTTCTATATTATGGTTCCTCTAGGGTTGTTCTTGGTTGTGTGTTGATGCAGCATGGTAAGGTCATTGTGTATGCCTCTAGAAAGCATAAGACTCATGAGAAGAATTATCCGACGCTTGACCTAGAGTTTGCAGTTGTGTTGTTTGCATTGAAAATTTGGAGGCACTACTTTTATGGGGTGCATGTGGATGTGTTCATGGACCACAAGAGCCTTTAGTATATGTTCACTCAGAAGGACCTATATTTGCGGCAAAGGAGATGGCTAGAATATTTCAAGGACTATGACATGAGTGTCCTTTATCATCGGGGCAAGGCCAATTTAGTGGCGGTTGCTCTTAGTAGGATGTCCTTGGAGAGTGAGTCTCATATTGAGGATGGACAAAAGGAGTTAACAAAGGATGTCCACAGGCTTGAACATTTAGGGGTTCGCCTTGCTGACTCAACAAATGGTGGTGTCATTGTTCAGAATGGGTTAGAATCTTCATTGGTGACTGAGTTCAAGGATAGCCAAGATGAGGATCCTATTCTAGTGAAGTTAAAAGATGCTATACGGAGTTAGAAGGTGGAGGTTTTCTCCCAATAGGGAGAAGGTGTACTCCAATATCTGGTTCGATTGTGTGAGCTAGCTGTTGATGACTTGAGAGAGCGGATGTTGAGCAGGGCTCATGGCTCTCGATATTCTATCTACCCGGGTGCCTCCAGAATGTACTATGATCTATGGAAAGTCTATTGGTGGAATGGCATGAAGAAGAACATAGCGGAGTTTGTGGCTAAGTTTTCGAATTGTCAGCAGGTGAAGGTTGAGCATCAAAGACCTAGGGGTATGCTTCAGGATATTAGCATTTGTACTTGGAAGTGGGAAGAGATTAATATGGACTTCAATACAGGTTTTCATCGTACACGCCAATAGTGTGACTATATAGGGGTAATTATGGACAGGTTGACCCAATCAGCCCATTTTTTACTAGTCAAAACTACCGATTCAGCTGCGGATTATGCTAGATTGTACTTTAAGAGTTATTGCATAAATTCCTTTATCCATCTTCTCAAATGGGGTTACTCATTTCACCACACAATTTTGGAGATTATTTCAAGAAGGACTTGGTACTTAGGTAAAGCTTATCACAACTTTTCACCCACAAACATATAGTCAGGCCAAGTGGACCATTCAGACGCTTGAGGACATGTTGATAGAGTGTGGGATTGATTTCAATGGTAGTTGGGATGACCACTTCCCTCTCATCAAATTTGGTTACAATAACAGTTACCACTCCAGCATTTAGATGGCTCCATTTGAAGCTCTATATGGGTGGAGGTGTAGCTCACCTATCGGATGGTTTGAGGTAGGTGAGGCTACAATGGTAGGGCAAGATTTAGTTTAACTTATTAATGAAAGGCTGAAAATAGCTCAGAGTCTTCAAAAATCTTATGCGGATGTGCGGAGGAGACAACTTGAGTTTGAGGTGGATGATTGGGTATTTCTAAAGGTGTCTCCCATGAAGGGTGATGAGGTTTGGAAAGAAAGGGAATCTTAGTCTCAGATATGTTTGTCCTTATAGGATTCTGAAGCGAGTCGTCAAAGTGGCATATGAGTTAGAGTTACCAGTGGAGTAAGATTTGGTACATCTAGTTTTCCATGTATCTCTATTGAATAAGTGCATTGGTGACCCAGCCTTAGTTGTTCCGGCAGAGAGCATGGGTGTGAAAGAAAGCCTTACCTATGAGGAGGTTCCGATTGAGATCCTTGATTGTCAAGTACAAAAGTTGAGAAACAAAGAAGTAGCTTCAGTAAAGGTGTTGTGGAGGAATCAGTTTGTTGAGGAGGCAACATGGGAAGTCAAAGTAGATATGATAGCTAGATACCCACAACTTTTCCCTTCCGACTTAGTTCCAGCATGATCTATCAGTTTCCACCTTAGTACACTCTTCAGTTTCATGTCAAGATCATGTCTCTAAGTTCCTTTCATTTCATAACATGTCTGTATGTTTCATTAATTTAGTTCAGTCGTGTGTATGAGTTCGGAGTCAGTCAATACGTTAGTTTTCAACTTCAGTTGTATAGTTTTGGGATTTCAGCTCCTTCCCTAGTCTTTCAATATGCTTAATCTACATTCGAGGATAAATGTTCCCAAGGGGGAGATAATGTAACACCCTAAAAGTTCCTAGGATCAAACCTGAGGATTGAAGCAGAGAAAAAAGGAAAATATTAGCAGAGTCACAGGACGATTCAAGGGATGAGTCGTTGAAGGGAACAACGAACCATTGTGTCGCTCATGGTAAGTCCCCAGTCAAATTTTTTAGTGATACGATGAGCCTAGGAATGACTCGTTGGAAGATACGATGGGTTGTCCTAAGTGGTCGTAGGATGGGGTTCAGAAAAGGCCCAGGTCCAAGTCAGTGATGACGAAAGGATATGACGAGTCATTGTTTCAAGTAACGAATCATCCTCTGTGGTTCGTTGGTTGGAGAATTAGAAGAGTAGCATAATATTCCCTGGAAGCAACGAATGGAGTAACGAGTCGCAGTTTCGTACAACGACTAGTCCTAATTAGTTTTTGGTTAGAGCTTCAGCAGGGTACAAAAATGTCAAGACCCGAACGTAGACCCGATTGTAACACGGGACAAGGAACCCCAGAGAGCCCCAAGTCGACCCATGGCATAAGAATACATCTAAATTCATTCGAAAGTACTATACATATACATAAGCTGAGTACTACATATTGTCTGAAAGCCTCTAACATGTAAGATGGGTTTATAGGACAACATCCCCAACTAACTCGGCCAAATACTGAAACATAGAACATCATACATGCTTAATCAAACGGCCCTCGCAACATGAGGACTCACCAACAAAGCTGAAAGCGAACTTTGGGATGGACTAAGGATAAGCATGAGCCAGAGAGCCGAGTCCTGTATTATAAAACAATACAGCATAGAAAATTTGCTTTCAGTATGTGAAATGTACCGATTATGCAAGGTAAGTAAAATGGACACTTAAAATATATAAACCTCATAAATGATCATAAGAGAAGGACATCATGCTCATATCATAAATATCGTAACATAACATACGACTCAAGGTTTTCAAAACATTTGTAATACAATCGTACCTATGATCATAAGAGAAAAGCTTTATTTAATATGAATTGAGCCAAAATACATAATCATAAACATACATAAATCATGAGGAACAGTGTGAGATTCTCTTAACCGACATACCCCATATGAGCACACATGAAGCCCGACTTGTAACCCTAGTCGGGAGGATGTCTGTATCTTTCCAAGGGTAGAACCCTGAAAGTGTGATATCACCGTGAAAAGGGCCATTTGGGCCGGGGACAGTCACAAAGGAGGTCCCAACATCCCTACGGTGGCATGTAGTTTATAAGATCCGGGGCAGAACCTAGGCCCCGAACCTACTCAGTGTTCGATACCACTCCCAAAACATATATAGTGCTCATAGTATAACATGTATGAATTCATGGGCTAATTGAATCATGATAATCATAAACATACTTGTACATACTTGAATTAGCCATGACATAAGGCCCGTGAGTCTGCCAAAACGTAACTCATAAATCATAGGTTTCATGCATACTTGTAAATCATACATATAACTTGTAGATCATCAAATCATGATGGGTAATTAGATAAATCCATATTTAAAATCATAAATTATGTTGGTCATATAAATGCCATCAATTGAAGAGAAGATCATAGATCGATTCATCATAGATCATGCTTAAATAGGCTTAATTCAGTAGAAATCGAAATCAATAACTTTATAAGAAAAATAGTTGTAAAATCTAATCAAAATTCATAAAATATGATGTAATTCGCATATTATAACAACCCATTAGTAAATCGTTAGATTTTGACAAAATTTGATTCAAAACCCCATGAGATTTTTGATAGATTTCATAAATTAATAGAGAATGGGCATGGGTGTGAACAGAAACACCAATTCATAACCCTACATACCTGAAGTGGAGTAAATATCTATCACTCCGTTGTTTATCCAAGAGGAAATTGAAGAAGAAGCCTTGAATCACCCTTGATCACCTCTCTGCCACTCTTTTATTCCTTTGCATGCATGAATAAGGACTTTAGGATAGTTTTCCCCTCTTAAACCCACCTTTCATAACATAAAATGACATAGTCTAGAACCCTAGGACTTAGGAATTATGGAGAAGCCTTTACTTAAATTGCAGAATTTTGCTGACTGCCAGTCCCCATGAGGGACTGGACCACTCGTCCCTTATCCATGACTCATAACCTAAATCTGTGGTGTTCACTACAAAAATTTCCATCAGGGGACCCCACCAATCGGGGTGGCTGACCATGACTCATGGTCACCACCCATGATACCCACTATCCAAAATTTCCTTGCCAACTTCCCGTCCAGGCCACGGGTGACTCGACGAGTCGTGTGGCCTAACCAAGACTCGTGGTCATGCCCGTGGTGTCTCCCCAAATCAGCCCATTTCCCTACTTGACCACGAGTCACTTCACGACTCATGGTCCCTCCTCACAGGTCACCTAACGACCCATTTTGTGATCTGGTGCAAAATTTCAGTTTTCCTCTATTTCAACTGCCAGGTCTGATCTTTGGGCTTTTGGGGTATAACAATATCTCCCCCTTGGGAACATTCGGCCTCGAACAATGGAAACACACCAAAAAAAAAAGAGAAATGCAATCGTTGTATGCAAATACTGATCATCTAAACTGAAATATGACGGAATGACTACCTTCGAAAAGATCTTACATAGCTGAACTGAAATCTCACATCACTTATATTTACCATAACATCAAAAAAACTTTCGCACATGAACTGAACATGAAAACTGATTAGAGTATTAAAGCAAAAGTTGTTACCTTAAACTGAAACTGAGCTGGTAGGGAACAGGTGAGGCTATTTAGCTATCATATCTGCTTCAGCTTCCCATTTAGCTCCTTCAACATGCTAATTTCTCCATAATACTTTAACTGAAGCTACTTCCTTGTTCCTTAGATTCCGATCTTGACGATCTAATATTTCCATCAGAACCTCCTCATTGCTAAGGCTATCTTTTACACCAACGCTTTCCACCATAATAACTAGAGTTGGATCTCCCAAACATTTCTTCAAAAGCGTTACATGAAACACAGGATGCACAGAAGACAACTCTGAGGGCAACTCCAACTCATACTCTACCTTACCAACTCTTCTCACGATCTGGTAGGGACCAACATAGTAGGGATTGAGTTTTCCTTTCCTTCCAAACCGCATCACTCCCTTCATGGGAGATACCTTCAAAAACACCCAATCATCAACTGCAAATTCTAATTCTCTTCTTCTCACGTCTGCATAGGACTTTTGACAACTCTGGGTAGTTTTCAACCTGTCTCTTATAAACTGAACCTTCTCCATTGCCTCATGAACCAAATCTCGCCCTATCATTGCTGCCTTACCAACCGCAACCATCCGATCAGCGATCTACACCTCCGCCCATAAAGAGCCTTGAAGGGCGCCATCTCAATACTATAGAGATAGTTGTTATTGTAGGCAAACTCAATTAGGGGAAAGTGATCATCCTAACTACCTTTGAAGTCCATCACACATGCTCTCAACATGTCCTTGGGGTCTGGATTGTCCACTCCACTTGACCATTCATTTGTAGGTGAAATGTTGTGCCGAGTTTAAACTATGTGCCAAACCCTTTTTGAAGAGACCTTCAAAACTAAGAGGTAAATTGAGTACCTCGATCTAAAATGATGGACAAGGGAAATCCATGAAATCGAAACAACTCCTAGAAATATAGCTTGGCATAATCCTCCGCTGAGTTTGTGGTCTTCACCGGTAAAAAATGTGCAGCCTTTGTCAACCTGTCTACCACAACCCAAATGGAATCATATTGTCGGTGAGTACGAGGTAGTCCTGTGATGAAGTACATATTAATCTCTTCCCACTTTCAAGTAGGAATGTTGATATCCTGAAGTACTCCTCTCGTCCTTTGATGCTTAACCTTTACTTGTTGATAGTTCGGACATTTGGCTACGAATTCTGCAATATCCTTCATGCCATTCCACCAATAGATTTCTCGTAAATCACAATACATCTTGGTGGCACCCGAATGGATAGAATACCAGGATCCATAGGCCTCGTGAAATATTCAGCTCCTCAGATCATCAACATCTAAGCACACCATCTCCCCCTTGGGAGAAGACCTCCACCTTTTGACTTCGAACAATTTCCTTCAAGTTTACCAAAATCAGGTCCTCATCTTGCCTAGCTTTCACATCAGTCACCAAGGATGATTCGGATCCGCTTTGAACAACAATACCGCCATAGGTAGAGTCAACCAACCTTACTCCTAACCTTGTGAGTCGATGCACATCTTTCACTAGCTCTTTCTTTCACACTCTCCATCGAGAGTTTACTAAGTGCGTCTGCCACCACATTAGCCTTACCGGGATGGTAAAGAACACTCATATTGTAGTCTTTGAGTAGCTCTAACCACCTCCTTTTCCGTAGATTGAGGTCTTTCTGTGTGAACACATACTGTAATCTCTTGTGGTCCATAAACACTTCCATATGGACCCCATACAAGTAATGTCTCCATATCTTCAATGCGAACACCACCCCGCCAATTCAAGATCATGGGTTGGATAATTCATCTCATGGATCTTCAACTATCGAGGCGTATGGTATCACTTTCCCCCGTTGCATCAACCATCGGGTCTGATTCTCGAAGCATCACAATACACCACAAAACCATCGGAGCCCTCGGGTAGGATCAACACCAATGCGGTAGTGAGTTGGGTCTTCAACTCTTTGAAGCTCTTCTCACAAGACTCCGACCAATGGAACTTTACCTTCTTTTGAGTCAACTTGGTCAAAGGGGATGCAATTGAGGAAAAGCCCTCAACAAATCTCCAGTAGCAACCAGCTAGGCCCAAGAAACTCCGGATATCCGAAGGATTCACCAATCTAGGCCAATTCTTCACTGCCTCAATTTTCTGAGAGTCTAATTTTATGCCCTTTCTTGATACCACATGGCCCAAAAATCTACTGAGTTCAACCAAAACTTGCACTTGCTGAACTTGGCTTACAATTAGCGATCCTTGAGTGTCTGAAGCACTACTCTCAAATGAGCGGCATGCTCCTCCTCGCTCCGAGAGTATATAAGGATATCATCAATGAACATGTCCAGGTACTGCTTGAACACCCTGTTCATCAAGTCCATAAAAGCTGCAGGAGAATTTGTTAGTCCAAAAGACATAACTACAAACTCATAATGACCATACCGCTTCCTAAAGGCTGTCTTTGGGATATCACACTCCCAAACCCTAAGCGGGTGATACTCGGATCTGAGATCTACCTTTGAGAAACACTTGGCACCTTGAAGTTGGTCAAACAAATCATTATTCCTGGGAAAAGGATACTTATTCTTAACGGTGACCTTTTTCAATTGCTGATAGTCAATGCACATCCGAAGTGAACCATCATTCTTTCGGACAAATAACACTGGTGCACCCCATGGAGACTTGCTCGGCCTAATGAAGCCCTTATCTAGCAGGTCCTTCAACTGATCCTTCAATTCTTTTAGCTTTACTGGAGCCATCCTTTAAGGAGGTATATATATAGGCTGCGTGTCGGGCTGAAGTTCAATACCAAAATCAATCTCCCGCTCAGGAGGAACACCTAGAAAATAATTAGGATAGACTTCTAGATACTCACGCACCACTGGAACTGATTGGATAATTGGGGTTTCAGACTCAACATCCTTAACCCTAAATAGATGATACATGCGACCCTTAGAAATCATCCTTCTAGACTTTAGATAGGAAATGAAATGACCTACAGGTACCATCGAACTACCCTTCCACTCCAAGACTAACTGACTCAAAAAACGAAATTCCACTGCACGGGGTTCTACAATTTACTGAAGCATAACACGCATACAACCAATCCATGCTAAGAATAATATCAAAATCAGTCATGGCTAATCTACAAGGTCTACGGAGGTGACTTTATGCAATGCAGTGACCTGGCATCCTCTATACACCCGCCTAGATACAACCGAATCATCAACAGGAGTAGAAACTGAAAATGGTTCTGATAGAGTCTCAGGACTAAATCCAAAGCTAGTAGCAATGTAAGGAGTCACAAAAGACAAAGTAGCCCCCAGATCTAGCAAAGCATAAACATCAATATGAAAAACTCGCAACATACCAGTGACCACATCTGAGGAGACCTCCTGCTCCTGGTGGGCTGTTAAAGCATAGAACCTGTTTTGGTGCTGACCTTCGGCTGAACTAGTCGAGGCACCCTACTGAGGGGGACGTGCTACTGGAACGGCTGAACTAGCTACTAGCATACAGGCTCCACCACCCCCTCATCTGGCTGAAGGGAAATCCCTGAGTCTGTGTACGGCTTTACCACACACAAAACAAGCATCCGAGCCAATTAGGCACCTCCCCAAGTGATTCTTGCCGTGCTTCGCACAAGCTGGGAAAGTGTGCTCTATCTGCATGCTACCCTGACCTCTCGAATCTGGAGCCCTGCTCCTCTGATCCCCTCGGAATCTAGATGGCGTACTGGTCGATGATGATGCTGGAGCAATAGACCTGTGTTAAGACTGCTGAAGCTGTCCACCCCCTGATTTGTCCTTAGAAGTCCCATAATCGTCGGTCCTGGCCCTCTTGCCCTCTCTTTGCCTCTGATACACCGATTCCATCTGCTGAGCATGCAACACAATGCCAGGAAAGACTATATCTCGATGAAACATGGAGATCCTACAGTCCTTATCCAGGTAGTCTGCCACTCGGTGTAAAAATTGGCTCACCCGAGCCCTCTAATTTGCCACAAACTCTGGAGCATACTTGTATGGATGGGTGAACTCCAATGCATACTCTTGAACTGACATGTCACCCTGCTTCAAGTTAACAAACTCAACTGCCTTTTGCTCCCTCATCTCCCAAGGGAAGAATCGATCCAAAAATGTTACGTGAAACTCTTCCTAATCTATAGGTCCTGCACCTACTTCCCTAGCATCTTTCCACTGTTTGAACCATATATGTGCCACCCCTTTTAGCTGGTAGGAGGCAAAATCAACATAATCTCCATTGGTCACCCCCCATAACATGGTGATTCTTAGAATCTCCTTGATGAAATCATGCAGATCTTCAACAACCTTGGACCCAAGGAACTTCAGAGGGTTCATCCTCAAGAAATCTCTAATCTGGGCCATTGACATATTTCCATTATGTGGGATATGTGCAACAGTCTGCTGGTTGACCTGAGCGGTCAAGTCCTGTGCCAACATCTGGATAGCCGCCCGAAACTTCGCGTGGGAAATTGGCTCAGGTGCTTGGGACTCCTGAATGGGTGGGTCTTGCTGATGCCCATGATCGTTGCCATCTCCATGGCCTTCACCGTTTCTGTTTCTCCTTCCATTCATCCTTCTAGGAGCCATGATTTTGCAATCGCGAGTAGCATGAATTAGAAGGATAAAAAGACTTTTCATCGCACGATATGGATCATGAAAGAAGGAAACATTTCTTAAACATCTTGTAGCCTCTTCGTCATAAGTGTGGCGCGCTTCAAACCCATAAAAAAGACTCGATGTAATGTGGATTTTGGACACTCTAGGACACTTCAAAACCTATGGTTCTGATACCAAGTTTGTCACGACCCGAACGTAGACCCGGATCGTAACACGAGAAAAGTAACCCCGAGAGGCCCCAAGTAGACCCATGGCATAAGCGTACTTCTAACTTCATTTACTTTGAGAGGAATACTGAACATAAGTCATAACGGAACGTAAATGTATCATAGCATGTCATAATATTCTGAAGTACTAGACATATCGATAAGTTGAGTACTACATACTTTTTAAAAACCACTAACATGTATGATGGTAGATAGGCAACACTCCCAACTAACCCAGCCAAATATTGAAACATAGAACATCATACATGCTTAATCAAATGGCCCTTGAAACATGAGGAATCACCAATAAAGCTGAAAGCGAACTCTGGGATAGATTGAGGATGAGATGAGCCTGAGAGTCGAGTCCTGTCTCATAAAATGATACAACATAGAAAGTCTACGGTCAATACGTGAAATGTATCGAGTATGCAAGGTAAGTAAAAAGGACATTTAAAAAATATAAAACTCATAAATTATCATAAGAGAAGGACATCATGCTCATGTCATAAATATCATAACATAAAATACAGCTCAAGGTTTTCAAAACATTCGTAATACAATCATACCCATGATCATAAGAGAAAAGATTTATTTAACATGAGTTGAGACAAACTACAAAATTCATGCATAAATCATGAGGAACAATGGGAGATTCTCCTAACCGACATACCCTATATAAGCACACTTGAAGCCCGACTTATAACCCAAGTCAAGAGGGTGTCCGTACCTTGCCAAATGTAGAACCATGAAAGTGTGATATCACCATGAAAAGGTCCATTTGGGCCGAGGACAGTCATAAAGGAGGTCCCAACATCCCTACAATGGCATGTCGTTTATGAGATCCAGGGTAGAACCTAGGCCTCGAACCCACTCAATGTTCTATACTACTCCCGAAACATATATAGTGCTCATAGTATAACATTCATGAATTCATGGGCTGGTTGAATCATGATAATCATAAACATACTTGTACATAGGTGAAATAGCCATGACATAAGGCCTGTGAGTCGGTCAAAACATAACTCATGAATCATAGGTTTCATGCATACTTGTAAATCATACATATAACTTGTAGATCATAAAATTATGATGGGTAATTGGATAAATCCATATTTAAAATCATAAAGCAGGGCTTGTAAATACCATCAATGGAAGAAAATATCATAGATCGATTCATCATAGATCATGCTTAAGTATGCTTAATTTTGTAGAAATCGAAATCAATAATTTTATAAGAAAAATAGTTGTAAAATCTAATCAAAATTCATAAAATATGATGTAATTCACAAATCATAACAACCCATTAGTAAATCATTAGATTTTCAAAAAATTGGATTCAAAACCCCATGAGATTTTTGATAGATTTTCATAAATTAATAGAGAATAGGCAAGGGTGTGAACGAAAACACCTATTCGTAACCCTACATACTTGATTTGGAGTAAATCTCTACACTCCCTTGATTACCCAAGAGGAAATTGAAGAGGAAGCCTTGAATCACCCTTGATCACCAGTCACTTCACGACTCATGGTCCCTCCTCATGGGTCACCTAACGACCCGTTCTGTGATCTGGTGCAAAATTTTAGTTTGCCTCCATTTCAACTCCCAGGTCTGATCTTTGGGCTTCCGGGGTATAACAAGGAAGTGCTTCAGATACAAAAGATGATCCAACAGCCCTTGGTATGCTACGACAACCCATTGGAGGTGTCATTGTAGCCAGTAGACAGTTATCTTATGCAATTTCCAGGGGCAGTTTCATAAACTCCCAAGCTCCTAACTTCCTAATAACATCGTTTTAAAGCATGGAAAGGAGTGTTTTAAGAGAGTTTAGTATTTTTAAGTCATTAGACTCCCATTCATGCAAGATATTGAGATTCCCTTTCAAGATCAAGCTTGAATTCTCCCCAATTTCTTCCTCATTTCCCTTGGGCTTTCAAGTCTAGTTTGAAGATCAGTTTACCAAAGTATGTAAGGCTATATATGTGGGTTTTATTCCACCCTCATGCCTAATCTTCCTTTCAAAGTCATGAATTTATGTTTTTAATCAAGTGAATTGATTCCTAGGTTTTTAACCCAATTTTATGAAATTACCTATGATATGTTTATGGGTCTAATCCCTTCATGATCTAAAGTATGTTTAAAGTGTAATGGGAAAATTTTATACTCAATTTGATTATAAATTTATTTTTTCAAGTTATTAGAAACTATGCCCTATTATGCATGTTTTTTATGTAGATCAAGCTTATGATTCCATGATTTCAAGCTGGTTGAATTATCAAAGTATGCATGAATGCTTATAAATTCTTAACTTATAATTCCACGATTTTGGCTTTTGAAGTCTATTTTAAATATGCATGATTTATGATTTGGGGAAGCCTATGAAAGTTGCATATGCTTATTATGATTTTAACCAAGGCTAACAAGATTAGTTTTGATATGACTCCCAATGTTCAAATTTAAGTTATGAATTTAAGAATACGATTATATGAGCACTATGCATATTTTGGGAGTAGTATCTAGCATTTTGTAGGCCAGCGGTTCTGAGGTTCCCGTTCATATAAACTACTAATGTGTTGTGAGTTTACAACACTTTCGATGCTTAAAACTATAAAAATAGAATGTACATAGATGTGTTTATATGGATATGAGGTTCTTTTACTTTGTTTTCAGGAAAAATAGATGTTGGTGATGAATTATGCAAAATTTTGAGAAACATGTAGAACAAAGGCTTATATGGATCTCGGTATGAGCTGTACTGAGAATTGTGAAAAGGTCCAGAAGCAAATTGTGAAGTAAAGTCAAGTTAAAGCTCATGGTATGGGCCATACCATCCTAGTACGAGTCATGCAATCATAGTCGTGAAAAGATCCAAAAGAATAGATGACTGGAAGAACTCAAGCTACAAGTAGGAGTTACGGATTGTGGAATGAAGGTACGAGTCGTACCATGCCATCCATGGAAGTTAGCAGAAGATGCTAGCTATCGCAAGATCAAGTCATGAGAAGATTGTACGACTCATAGGTTCTTGGTAGGAGTCGTACCATGTCTCAACACTCAGCCAAATTAAGTAGAAGCCAGCCAATGTACGAGTCAAGTTACTACCCGTACTATGTTGTTACGGGAAGTAGGTGAAGGCAGGGACAGTTTTTGGTAGTCTATCTCTTTACTTAGGAGAAGGTTAGAAATTAATTGTATAAATACTTTTTAGATTTTTTTCAGTACAGAGAAGCATAAAGAGACGATTAGACATAATTAGGGATAAGTTGTTGTGAATTTTAATTGAAGTCATGGATATATCTTTCTTGAATTTCTTCTTTGTTCTTGGATTATTCAACATCAATTCTGGAAATATTCAAAGTAGGTTTTATTTCAATCATCGGTGTAAGTATTGAATTATGTGTTTTTCTATGAATGCTAATAACAATCACACAATCATGAGAGGCTAAATCCTCCACAACTAGGGTTGTGGGAGCCATGATGGATTAACAAACTAGGATTACACAAAGTGATTCTATACCAATGCTAAATGTTTGTATTGTATTCTCTTCATATTTAATGTTTCTTAATGACGCACAACGTTAAGACTTGCCCAAATTATTTACTTGCTTGAACCTAAAGAAGTAGAGATAAGAAAAAGAGAATTACAAATAAAGCCTTGATCTTTATGGATCATTGTATAACTTGAGCTATGGTGGTTGGATAGTCAATTTGGAACAAATTGATTATGGTTAAATTTAAATTGCTCATGAGACCTAACCCGGTGATTGAGTATAGTTATCCAATAGGGACAAACCAGTCCTTTGGATGAACCCTAGTTATTAGATCTACAAGTAAGCATTTGGATAGATCACGAGTGTAAACCAGAAGTAGTTATCCATGGGGAACACTTACCCTAGTTAATTGCAAATTATGATAAACAGCTAAAGTTTCAATCTTGTTTTATAACTGCTTTAAGTAACCCCCTAATTTGGAGATAATATACCTAAAAGCTTAAATACCTACATTTGTCTAGTTCTTACCATATTCTCTGTGCATTCGATCCCAACCTTTGTTGCGTTCTTTATTAATAACGTCCGTTTTATGCTTTATCAGGAGTGTGAGTTTGAGTGTTATCAAAAAGTGGTGTCGTTGCCTAGGAATACGACTTAAGAATAGATTAATTGCTTGTGTTTAACTTTTAGTTTTTATTTCCTCATTTATGTTTCTTTTTGTTTTTAACACCCACATGTTATCTCTTGGTGAATTCCAAGTACTAGATGTAGTGGAAACCCCCTGATTCCTCTTGATATTGAATTAGAGCAGACACTACGAAGAATGGAGAACCAGGAGCAAAGAGAGGCTCGTCTTGCTGAGGAAGCTAGGCAAGAAAAGCTTCAATAAGATGTGGATGCTCTGGATGAAGTTGCAAATGGTTTCTACCATGGAAGGAGCAACAGAGACCAGAGATAATATGCACCTTAATTCTTTGATGAGGATGACTCGAATATTGATCAAGTTGGGTCAATTGGAGTTTTCGTTCCTCCATTTTTGCCTTCTTGGGCAAAGTTTGACATCACTAGCAACATGATATAGTTGCTAAATATGAAAGGGGTGTTTAGTGGTCATGCAACGCATGATTCCAACTTGCATTTGATGAACTTCATCAGAATATGTAAGGCGTATAGGTTGCCCGGTGTAAGTTGGGATGTAATAAGGCTGATACTCTTCCCCTTCTCTCTTTTTGGAGAGGCAACTCTATGGTTATCAGAGTTGCCCAACTCCATTACCAAGTGGAAGGAGCTCAAACAGGCTTTTCTAGAAAGGTTCTTCCCACCCTCCAAGATTCTACAACTTAAGGATGAGATCTATAACTCCCGACAACTAAAAACGGAGGCACTTCATGAAAGATGGTTTATATTTAAAAAGAATTTGATAAAGTGACCAAACCATAAAATTCTAGATGATAGTTTGTTGGAGATTTTTAACAGGTCATGGAATAATAGCATAAAATCTGTAGCGGATACTACGGAAATAGAGCACTGATGAGTCACACATTGGAACAAGCTACCACTATCCTTGACAGAGTGACTAAGACTAATAGGGCCTGGCACACTAGGGAAGTGGAAGTAGTTGTAGGTACGTATACTGTTGGTATGCCTGCAAACCAACGAAAGGAGGAAGAGCGTGATCAGGAACTGGCCCACATGTTTACATCATTAGACCTGCTCACAAAGCATATCATAGGTGCTGGGGCTAGAAAAGTAAATGCAGTGGGAGCTTAGGGACAGGAATCGAGGCTGGAGCATTCAGATTTCATGGAGGAGGAAAACTTCTTAGACAACCAGGCGTCT
The DNA here is from genome assembly GCA_035772735.1 of Datura wrightii. Taxonomy (NCBI): domain Eukaryota; kingdom Viridiplantae; phylum Streptophyta; class Magnoliopsida; order Solanales; family Solanaceae; genus Datura; species Datura wrightii. Next base: position 62,453,228 of record JASDFA010000002.1, read on the forward strand.
GGTTTTCGGGCCAATGCCCAAGGATATAGACATGACACTTGGCACCAATGTTTTGGTAATCAAGGCCAGAACCAATAATGAGACAAGTACAACTGTAATGGGTATAGATATAGGAGACGAGGTCATGAGCGAGAGGGAGAATGGAGAAGGAATGATGGTTATCACAACGAGTGGACATGATTGTATATGCCTCCTGATGCACGTGACGATGAGGTTGGACCATCAAAATTGTAGAGGATGGTGGTAGAGATGCTCAAGAAGGTGAGATCCATTGAGGAGCAGCTGAAAGACATTCATGGAGATACATCTGGCATGGGCCAGAAAGTTGAGTCGCATGCCACAACTGTCAAGCAAATAAAAGCAGCAGCTGGGTCAACTGTCAGCATCCCTGAACCCTAGGCAAAAGGGAACGCTACCTAGAAACACAATGCAAAATCCAGAGAATGATAATCACTGTATGTTTGTGATGTCTAGGAGTGGAAAGACCATAGTTGATCCCCTCTACTGGTTGTAGTTGAAATGAAAAGGAAGAAAGAGATCGTGATTGATGAGGATGCTGAAGTTACTGAGCACGAGCTTAAGGAAGAGGCTGATTTTAATGAGGATCCAATTGGGTAAAAGGAGTCTAAAGCTAAAAAGAGTAAGAAACAAGGGGCCACACAAATCTATAAGACTATCCCACAACCACCGTCACAATTCCCTCTAAGGATAAAGAAAAAGGCGGAGGATGGTAAGTTTCATAAATTTCTATCTATGCTTAAACAACTTTTCATGAACATAGAGCAGATGCCTTGATATGCCAAATTTATCAAGGACCTTGTTAACAAGAAAAGGTCGGTGAGCTATAAGCTAGTAAGTAGCTTGCATTATTGCAGTGCCATAGAGTCACGGGTCCTTGCTCAGAAGAAAAAGGATCCAGGTGCCTTCACCATTCCATGTACAATTGGTGATTTCGAGTTTGTGAATGCACTCTGTGACTTGGGAGCAAGCATCAACTTTATGCCATTGGTTGTGTTCAAATAGCTGGGCTTGGGAGCCCCCACACCGACCTCGATGCGGCTACTGATGGTAGACTGTACAGTTAAAAAGCCAGTGGGGATTCTAGTTGATGTACTTGTCAAGGTGGATTGCTTTATCTTCCCAACACTTCTTGATTGTGAGGTTGATTTTGAGGTCCCTATTATCCTAGGGTGACTATTCCTAGCTACTGGGAGAGCCTTGGTAGATGTGGAAGCTGGCCAATTCACCCACAGGCTGGGCCGAACCGAGCCGCCCAGGCCACAAGCGACAAAGAGGCAGATTCTCACTTTCAATTCTGTCGGTTAATGAACTAGCCCAATAAGTTCAGGGTTGTATCAGCAATTGATGATGACTCCAAGTTACAAGATGAATTTTGTGTAGTCAAGAGACTTGCGTCGTGCTGCAACTTTAGCTCAGGCGCTTCTTAGTAGACAACCCATGTGGTGGTTTTGTGAAGTCTGAGTAACCAGACAACCTGCGTCGTGCAACGGCATTAAATCAAGCGCTTCTTGGGAGGCAACCCAAGTAACTTAACTTTTGTGTGTTTAGTGTGCAGGCAAAACAAAAGCAGGTAGGAAAAATTTCAAACCAGACTAGTGCTATGAGCCTCAGTACGACTCATAGGAGGATTGTATGGGCCGTAACACCAGTCATGGAAAAAAGCAGAGGCAATTATTCATGTTATAGTTGGTCACTACGACTCGTCCCAAATTTGTACGGGTCGTAGTACTCACTGTAATCACAAAATGTGCTAAGTGTGGATTTTCAAAGAAAGTGACTTACGAGTCATTGTACGAACCATACAATCATTTTACAAGTCGTACCTTATACTCATAGGTCCCCAGGTAAGTTCTTTCAGTCTTATGCTACGGGTCAAAGGTATGAGTAGTAGGTCCACCCTACGACTCGTGGTATGAGTCGTTATGGGGTTAATAATTTATTTTGACCCGACCCTACCCGTGTATCCAAAATTCCACCCTAAACATATTTAAATCAGATTTCTCACTCTTCTACTCCCACGCAAACATAAGAACCAAACCCACCACTCTTACCCAACATCGACACATCCATAACGCACAATCGCAATCGTTTCAAGTTTGAAGTTGTGCAAAGTTGCATCTGCACACTCGAAAATCCTAGCCTAATTATGGAATCAAGCTAGAAAGACAAGATTATACTTGAAAATCAAGTAAGTAACACTGTTAAAAATTGCAAAATAGCTTGACTTGTTCAAACTACCATTCAAGCACTGTGATTCCTTGAGATCGTTGTCCTTGGGCTAAGGAAGATGATCAGTATCTAGGGTTATTTTGATTAAATAGGTTGAAATTCGCATGCTGAAACAACTGAACTAAAATTTTTATCTAATGAGTTACAGGGTGTGATGAATGTCAGGAGTGGACTGGGTAGACCTAAAATGGTCAGTGATTGCATAAAATGGGGAATTCTGAGTATTAGAAAACGAATTTAATTGTTTTCCTAAACAACTGAACAACATAAAGATGAGGGAAGGCTTTACGAGTCTTCCTACGACTCGTGGTTTCATACCAAGAATCGTAGGATGACTCATTGGGACTGTCCTAGGTGAATAAAAATGTAAAGAATTGGTAGGAAGCTTGGTACAATTCATAGAATCCCATTATGAGTCATACATGGTGGTCGTTCCATGAGGCGGTAAGAGTAAAAATCCAAAGGATATTGTACAACCCTACCTACAACTCATGAAAACAAAGTACGATATGTGACATGAGCCATAGAAAAATAAAGAACAATACAATTCTAGGAATCCCTCAATACGACTCTTAGTACGAATCATGCCATCATGGTGTGAGTCATACCTAGGAGTCATGACAGGACTGTTATAAACTACGTGTCTTAGTATGAGTCATACCACCATTGTACGACCCGTACTATAGACTCATGGAAAACATCAAAAGGTATTTTCTTGCTTTCTTTTTCTCATACCATATATACCAACCATGTTTCTCCACCGGTACAAGGACGATGAAGAAAAGAGAAACCAAATAGCCCAAGATAAGAAAGCTAGAGTTGAGATAACTGCTCAGAGGGAATTTAGAGATGAGCCCTTCGACTCTAAACAAGTAGAAAGATCTCCTAGTGGTTCGGTGGAGGAGTACAGAGTTAAGACATCAGACACCAATGAGCCACGGACCACTACGGCTCAAGAAAAAGCACAAGCTGAAGCCACTTCTGCCACTCCAGTCACTGCTCCCTAGTCTGAAGAGGGAGCAGAGGAACAGGTTCAAGAGTATGGGAATGACCCCAATAAAGATGAGGGGTCTAAGGAAGCCCAATATAGAGATGGTCAGGGAGTTCTATGCCAATTATTATGCAACGTTGGAGCAGATCTAGCAAGAAGCTGAAGGACTAGCCCAAACTCAACAAAGTATTAGTCCGGGGCATGAAATAAAGATTTCTGAGAAAACAATTTCCCGAATGCTTTATGGGCCGCAGCCATTGCTCCATCATCCATAGCAGAGTTCAACCACTAGATAGACGCCATGAAATGGATAAAGTAGTTGGTTGTTGAGAAGAGACAAAGAAAGATGAGATGGTTAGCCGGAGTCATCACAGAGGTCAAGGAGGAAGTTAAGTAGGTGGATGGTGAAAAGCAGGTCACCAAATCATCACTGAACTTTATAGAGAAGGCCTGCTGGACACTAGTCCATCATAGACTGATGCCAACAGTAAATGCTAATACACTAAGTACAGATAGGGAAACCCTGGTATCATACATCATGTCCCTGTATGAGATCAATATCCCAAGGGTGATAGCCAACGAGATCCGAGATCGTGCTTTTGGGTTGAGCACTACCATATCGTTTCCTAGCCATATCTACCAGTTGTACAGAGATGCTGGGGTCCAATTATTAAAAGATGTTGATGTAGAGATTGAAGGCTAGAGGACGGTAGATATAGGACTAATTTGGGATGAAATAAAACCGATGAGCTGGGCCATACTTTCAACTGTAATCCCTATACCACGTGTAGCTAGGGGAGTGCAGGTTAATTCCCCCACCTTGTTGGAGTTGGACGAGACATCAGCTATAGAGGTCAGTTATTCAAAGGCAACTCCTAACACTTTTGCTGCACCACCAATGGGTCTCCACTAGAACAAGCTAGATATGTTCTAGTCCCTCATGACTTCCTCCAAAAGTTAGTAAAGAGGCTAACGGTGGCCAAAAGGGAAATACAATCAATGGTGGAGAATGTCAATCCCAGGGTAATAGCAGAGATCGAGGAGGCCATGACAGGGTTGCACGGGTGGATAGATGGATTCGAGCATAGGTTCAATGAGCACTTGGTGGAGTAGCCGGACACTAGTAGCCTCCAGGAGGAGTTGGGGGTTCGTTGGAGCCAAGTGACCAAGTTGTCATCTAGACAGCCGGCGATCATAGCAGCTCCCACTCTCCCGGAATTGGATGCTGAGCTCGATGAGGAGCTAGACTTAGAGGCATACTAGGTCCCGTTGAGTAGAATTGGAGGAAAAGGTAAAAGAAGGGTCTTGGAGGAACATGAATATGATCCCTCAAGGAAGAAGAAAAAGAAAGAGAAGAAAAAAAGAAAGAGGGCGAGAGTAGAGAGCCTATAAGCTCGCAATGCACATATGTCAGAATTTCAGGAGCGAGCCAGAGGAGCGAGGAGCACCACTACTAATGAGAGATTTATATAGAGTGGAGAGGACCCTTCGGGGGAGCTACATTCAGCCAGACTTGATCCTGAGGCAGCAAAAGCGACCAAGCATGATGTGGGGGTAACCAATCCCCTAACAGATATACAATTGAGTGTGTCAGCCATTGTTATCAGCATGGATGTCGTGGAGGTACCACCTCCGTGGGATGGCAGGAGCACTTAGTGCACCACAGGTATGACCATTTCCCTTATGCTTATATATTCTACCCTTTGGGGATGAAGCATGCTTTTCAAAAGGGGGTGTACTTGTATTTTGGGATTTTTGATTCATTCGAGGGTTTCTCTTACTGTATTTATTTTCCCTCAGGCATGCTATCAAGTAGAACTGACATGTTTAGGTTATTTTTCTTAATTAGAATTATCTTGCAGTCTAGAATTACTTTGCAGCCAATAAATGCACTAGTTTGATGATTCAGAAAAAAATTGACCCTGTTAAAAAAAATTATGTTATTTGTCTAGTTTAATGGCAATTGAATGACCTTTGTGAATCTTTATATGGAATTTCAATTATGAGAATGAGTAGTTGTTGTTTAGTCGTGCATGAACTAGATAGGTAGATTCAATGCAAACTGGTACTATGAGTAAGTGTGGTTGTATAGCTAGTTCGATATTGCATTTAGGATCTAGAACTTGCCGAGTTGGTCTTTGCATAGGATTTAGGATAGTTTGTTAGCAGATGATCATAGGTTGTTATTTCTTGATTAGTTTACGTTAGCCTAAATTACCCAACCAAATGATGATGAATCCTTTGATCCTGATTTGGAGCCTTATATTGACCATTTTTCTTTGATTAACCTTCAACATTACCTATTTTTTGTAATGAACCTATTTTGGCCCTGGTCCCTCCTTAGACATTGTGAACCTCAAACAGGCAAAACGCCTAAGTTGAGGGTGGATAGAGTAGGGGTGCGTAGATTGTGGAGAGGTGAAAAAAGGGAAAGAAAGGGAAAAGGGTAAAAAATGAGGTGTGGTGTGACAAGAAAAGAAAAAAGAGCTGAAAAAGAAAATTGAAAAGAAAATACAAAAGAAAAAAGTGAATGAAAAAGTGAAAACACACCACACCCATATATTGCATGAAAATGGAGAAAAGGGTGTAAAAAGTTGAAAAAGTGAAAAATTGGATGAAAAACGTGAAAAATGGAGCCACAAGTATGTAATGCCAAGGAGGGGTTGGTCAGTAAAATCCCATATTCACCATACCCATCCTGAAGCTTATATTACAAGATGAATAAAGTCCTATAGTGATAGCCTAACTGTCCGAAGAGCCAAAGTAGAGAAAATAAGGGCAAGCCTATAGTATCCGATGTGTAGTATTTGGAACTTCCTTGTGAGAGTGAGAGTCTCACTTGTTTTAGTCCCGATTTTCGTATTTTCATATATCTATGAGTTGGGGACTTCATTTGCTTGAGGTTACCTGGTTTTTGTTTTATTTTATCAATTACTATGTGAATAGCATTGGTGATAGCTCAATTCTCTACTGATAGTTGTATGTCATATCTTGATCCCTATATGTCATTGATTGTGGTTACATGTGTGCATAGATGACTTAGTTTGAATATAAAAATGGTCAAAAGCTGATTACGGTTCATAGTGTAAATTTTGTTGCGTTGGTTGTAGGAATCATAGGTTTACTTTCTAGTTAAGTGTCATTTTTAGTTTTTGTTTTTTTTGCTTGAGGACATGCAAAAGTCTTATGCTGAGGGTGTTGATGTGTTGTGAGTTTACAATAATTTTGACGCTTAAAACTGGGAAATAGCTTGGACTTATGTGTGTTTATATGGATATGAGGTGCCTTTACTTTGTTTTCAAGGAAAATAGATGTCGGAGGTGAATTGTGCAAAAGTTAGAGAAAATGCAGAAAAGAGACCTAGTACGGATCTTAGTACGAGTCATATTGAGAATCGTGGAAAGGTCCAAGAGTAAATTATGAAGTAAATTCAAGTTACGACTCAGGGTACGAGCCGTACCATCCTAGTACGAGTCATACCGTGGCAGTCGTGATGAGTTCCAGAAGAAATTGCACAGGCCAAGTATCTTGGTACAGGTGGCACTCATCAGTTGTCAAACCTACCTAAGACTAGTACTAGGGAACTGTGGAAAAGGCCAGAAAAATAAATGACTGGCAGAACTAAAGGTACAAGAAGGAGTTATGTATCATGGAATAAAGGAACGAGTTGTACCATTCCATCTGTGGAAGTTAACAAAAGATGCCAGTTATTGCAAGATCAAGTCAGGGGAATGTTTTACAACTTGTAGGTTCTTGGTACGAGTCATACCATGTCTCAAGACTTAGCCAGATTCAGCGGAGCGATCCAACGTACAAGTCACGGTACGACCCGTACAATGCTGTTACGAGTCATAGGTGAAGGTAATGACAGTTTTTGATAGTTTCCTTGTTTACTTAGGAGAAGGTTCCAATTATTTGAATAAATACTTTTTAGGTTATTTTTAGTACAGAGAAGTGCAGAGAGACGATTAGACATAATTAGGGACAACTTGTTGTGAATTTTAATTCATGTGTTGGAGATTTCTTTCTTGAATTTCTTCTTTGTTCTTGGATTATTCAACAATAATCCTTGTAATATTCAAAGAAGGTTTTCTTTCAATCATCGTTGTAAGTATTCAATTATGTGTTTTCCTATGAATGCTAATAACAATCTTACAATCATGAGAGGCTAAAACCTCCACAACTAGGACTATGGGAACCATGGTGGATTAACAAACTAGGGTTACACAAAGTGATTCTAAACCAATTCGAAACGCTTCTATTGTATTCTCTTCATCTTTAATGTTTTTTAATGAAGCTCAATGTTAAGACTTATCCGAATTATTCACTTGGTTGAACCTAGAAAAGCTGAGATTAGAAAAATAGAACTACAACAATGCCTTGATCTTTATAGGTCTTTGTATAACTTGAGCTGCGATTGGAGGATAGTTAATTAGGAACAAATTGATAACGGTTAAATTGAAATCATTCATAAGACCTAACCTGGTGATTGATTATAGTCATTCAATAGGGACAAACATGTCGTTTGGATGAACCCTAGTTATCAGTTCTATAAGTAAGCATTGGATAGATCACAAGTGTAAATCTGAAGTAGTTATGAACCCATGGGGAACACTTACCCTAGTTAATTACAAATCTTGATAAATATCTAAAGTTTCAATCTTGTTCTATAACTTTTTACAATAAACCCCCTTTTTATGGAGATAACAGACCTAAAATATTAAATACCTACATTAGTCTAGTTCTTACCATATTCCCTGTGTATTCGACCCCAACCTTTGTTGGGTTCTTTATTGAGAATGTTTGTTGCATGCTTTATCAGGAGTGTAAGTTTGAGCATTATCAACTATTTGCCAATGTAGGTATATATTGGGACCTCTCATGAGAGTGCTTCCCCTTCCCAAGGGCACACCGTGATTCATGCCTTATAAATCCTTTTCCCTAGAAAGGCTTAGGATGGCTCTCCTCCACGTGGGAAAGATATGGGATCATTATGCACTCATACAAGGTGGTTGTCAATTATGGCGAGTCTCCTATTTGTCCTCATTCTTTCATTTATTTATTTTCATATATTATGATAGTATGTTTTATAGAAGATTTGACCCAATGATCAGTTTATGAGCTTTTACTTATGATTTCAGCTATGACAAGTCATATGATTTCCATTTATAAATCTTGGGCCATTATGTTTAGTTATGTTAACCAGCTTATAATTATGTATGTTTTAAATACAGCTTATCATGCAATTCTTACTCTCATGTTCTTTCAATTTACAAGCATTTTTCCCACTAATGATTTATTAAGCATGTTTACTTTCCTTAAATACTTAGTACATTCTAAGTATTGACCGCATACTCTATGCTATATCATTTCATGATATAGGTTCGGGTGATCCAGCTTAGTCTCACCGATAGCTGCTTTCTTTTTAGTCCAATCTAGCCCCTATATTGGGTGACTCCTCAATTTTTGAGGATAGTTAGTAGTTTCTCTTTGCATGTTACTTTCGTTTTGTCAGCTAGCGAGCTAGTTGGGGAAGTTGTCCCATCAGCTTATCAAATGTTTTAGAGGCTTTTCTGACATTATGTAGATGATTCAGCTTGTTGAGTATTGACTATGTTTTGGCCTATGTTGTATTTCAGACTTCCTCTTATTCATATTTTAGTTTTAATTTTCTGCTTTCATTTGTGCACTTGAGTTGCTATGCACATGTCATGGGTTGACTTGGAGCCATCCATGGTTCTAGATCCCATGTCTTGATTCGAGATCCCATCTTGGGACATGACAAACAACCCCTATTTTCTTTTTTATGGTTTCAAGGGGTACAACACTCCCTTGTTGCATTTTAGGGAACAAAAACTCCTATTTTTTTTTGGTTTCATAAGGTAGGATATTACTTGGTTGCATTTTAGGAAAAAAATCCTATTCTCTTTTTTTCATGGCTTAACAAGGTACAACATTCCCTAGTTTCATTTTAGGAAACAAAAACCTCTATTCTTTTTTTCATGGCTTCATAGGGTACGACATACCCTGGTCGAATTTTAGAAAACAAAAGATCCTATTTTATTTTTCATGGATTCATAGGGTATAACATTCCCTGGTTGCATTTTAGGAAACAAAAGTCCCTATTCTCTTTTTTCATAGCTATAGAGGGTACGACATCCCCTGGTTGAATTTTAGGGAACAAAAAACCCACTATTCTTTTTCTTTTTCTTCATGGCTACACAAGTATGGCATCCCTGGTTGCATTTTAGGGAACAAAAAATCCTATTCTATTTTTTCATGGCTTAATAGGGTATGGCATTCTTTGTTTGCATTTTAGAGAATAAAAACTCCTATTTTCTTTTTCATGGCTTCACATGGTGCGACAGTCCCGGTTGAATTTTTGGAAACGACATTCCATGCTTGCATTTTAGAGAAAAAACTCCTATTTTTTTTTTCATGGTTTCAAAGGGTACAATATTCCCTGATTTCATTTTAGGTAACAAAAATCACTACTCTCTTTTTTATGGCTTCAGAGGGTACGACACTCTCTAATTTCATTTTACGGAACAAAAACCCTTATTCACTTTTTCGGCCACTATTATCCTCGTTTTTTGGTACTTTTTTGTCTCCTAAGTTTTATTTCAATGGATTATGATTATATTCATATGTTTTCATTTTGTAGCTTTAATAGGTAAATGTGGTGGAAATCGACCCGGAATGAGCTATAAAGAAAGGTTCGGAGCTTTGGAGAAACTTTCGATGTTATTTCAGACAAAAGAAAGCTAGTGCATTGAGAGGCACATTGCACCAGAGCCTAAACATCAAAAAATAAAAGGTAGAAGTTTGGTGCAACAGGAGGCACAACGGGCCAACCCTGAAATTTTATTAGAATGTTTGTTCTGCAAACTTGTGTGATGTGTCGGGAATTAGCGAAACATCTTTACTTCATTTCTTAGAATCTTACATGTCTTTTGGAGTTAAATTATATGGAAACTAATCTTATTATCCTATGTTTCAGGAACTCAAGCAATGGAAAGATGAAAGGAGTTTAGGCTAGAGAAATGCTCAAAGGACGAGGCAATATATGGACCATCTATCTAAATGAAGGTCTGCATCTCCTACCATCCCTTCACAGCTATAGATTCCAGAAACCTAGCCAAAAGTGTCCTTACAGTACGGTTAAAAGGATGGAGTGTCTTCCAAAAGAACGGTTTGCCAATTGAAGAACAAACTCGAGCTAGGAAGAATGGGATTTCTAAGTACGGTGCAAGGTACGGACCGTCTTTCCAAAGGATGGTCTGTCAATCAAAGGATGACATACTGCTGGACAGAAGCTAAAAAGTAAAGTACAGACCAAAGGAAGGTCCGTCCTTTCAACAGACAGTCCATCCCTTTACACTTGTCACTCCAAAGTTTGAATTAGTTGGGTTTTTGGGACATAATATAAATATATTTTTCTTGTAATTTTTAGTGAGTCTTCATTATTTAGTTCATACTTGGAGTAGAGACTAGAAATTAGCTAGTTTAGCCCTAGATTTCAAAGTAGATTCTAGGTCTTAGCTTGTAACTTGAAGATTTTTATTCATCTATTGAAGATTTCAATTTCTTTTTGAAAGCATGTCTAATTACTTTAATTATCTTCTTCTTCTTGATATGTATAACTAAATCTTGATCTAGAGTTGTGAGCCCAATGGGTTGTGAATACTAATGATCCCAATTTATTAGAATTGAATTTGGGCTTATGAGCATTTGATTGGTTTTTTCTTTGTAATATGTGATTTGTATTTAGAGTTACCAAATACCACCCAATTACCTTTATATGTCTTGAAAGATCAAATTTAGATTGGGTTAGCATCAATCAATAGTAACTCAAGGCATAACCCTTTTTTAACAGATTCTCCTAGACATAGGTTGAATTCTAATTGGCAACAAGCAATTGGGTAGAAGGGAGTTCTCTTCCATTTGAAAAAATTGAAGTATATTGACATCTATGGTGCTATTCAAAGATATCCATGGATTGCCTAAGTAAATTTCTTGCATGTTCAGCCCTAGCCCACTCTCGATTATTCCACACTGGGTGATTTAGGGGGACCGACTTATAATTGGGGTCAGTTCCCTAGAATTATCTCTAATTGATTATAATCCTATTATATTGCACTCTGTATCCATGGTTAAATTTTATTACTCTCAAATTTGAATCGGCTCTGATCTTGCAATACTTCACTGTTTACTACTAGATAGTCTGGGCTTCAAGTAGTCTCTGTTGGGATTCGACCCCAAATCCTTTTTGGGTTTAATATTTGTTGTAATCATCTACACTACCCTATATTTAGAGTGGATTTGAACAACATCAAATATTACACTGAGAGGCGAGCGCGCCTATGGTTGACCGGAGCTGGATTTTTGGAACTTTTATTCCTAGCTTAAGTATGGCTAAGGGGTTATTTTCACGACTATATATATGAGCCTTAGGTGTTTTTGATAGGGGTTGGGACTTATATCTCAGATCAAGGGCAAGACGAGTTTCTCTTTTTGGGTTACTTCTTTTCCTAACATTTTCTCAATTCTTTGTTGTGAACTCATGAATTCCCTTCATATTTTGGGGATTATGAGTAGCTAAACATTATAGTTCTAGGGTTTTGGCATTAACATGAAGGTTTAATGTTGATTATTATTTATATTTATTAATGCTTTCCTTTATTGAGTTATTTATTTTTCTTGGGCTGAATTATTTAATTATTTTATGAAGTAGTTAAGCATTGTATACGACTCTTTAATTGAACTTAAAAAAGGGAATTGTGAGGGAAATTATAAGGAATAGGGCTTGTTTGTGAACCATATTGTGAAAGGGGAATGATTTGCTAATGTGGTTAGAAATATACCCATTAGTTTTGCTTAGTTGATATTGATGAAATCTTACATGCAAATCATTATTTTCCTACGACAATAGAAATATATGCATTTAGGATAGTAATATTTTGTTAGAGTTATTAGAAATGATGCTAAACTAAGTTATATCAACCTGCAACTAGCAACTTAGGAAATTGTGAATAAATATAGCAATTTTATACTTCAACTGGATTATTGATATTGCCAAGACCCTGGATCTTTTATATCATCTGAGAGATAACCAACCATTTAAGTGTCCACTCAAGTCTTTAATTTATGTAGTTAGTAGCATAAAAAAACTCTCTAAGAATTATGATTTTATTTTGGAATAGTTTGAATAAGAGTTTAAACTAGATGAATAATCTAAAAATCCCTATGGGTACAATATTTGGACATTCACTATTCTATATTACTTGACAATCATGTGTTCTTGCGCATGTGTTTAGATGTATCATGTTTTTGGCAATGTTGTCGGGGACTTGACAAAGATTGATTTTCTAGTATGAATTTTTATTTAGCTGTTCAATTTTTATTTGTTTTCTTGTTTTTGGTGTACCTCAGGTCATAGGTTATTGAATGTTAGATACTCGGAGTGAAGGATATCCCTTGATTGCACTTAATCCTGAAGTCGAAAGAACACTTCAAGAGTGAAGCCAAATAGATAAAGGAATTATGATCCTAACGTTGTTTATAGTAGGTAAGCGAGATTGGCTCGCGAGGTAGTACTGAGGATGATTCATGTGTTAAATTTTATTAGGCCTACCTAGAGAATGTATCAAAGGCTATTATGAAGCTTGAGATCGCAGGAAATTTCGAGCTGAAAGAAGGTCCAGTGTGGCTGGTGTCGAATATGTGCCACTATTAGGGTAAACCACATGAAGATCCACATAAGCACTTGTCCATGTTCATTGAGCTACATGAAAATTTTTACCATCATAATTTCTCAAATGAATATGTGAAGGTGACATTTTTTCCCTTCTCATTGATTAGAGAAGCAAGGGAATGGCTACAGAGTGAGCCTGCGGGATCTATTACCTCTTGGAAGATTTTGTCAAATAAATTCTTCAATAGATTTTTCTCGGGATATATTACCTCTTTGCAGATTTTGTCAAATAAATTCCTCAATAGATTTTTCTCTTCAAGAAGAACAAAAGAGTTAAGAGGGAAGATCTTAGGATTCATTTTAAAATATGGAGAATCTTTGGCTCAGCATTGGGAGCGATATAATGATTATCTAAGGATTGTCCTCATCATATGCAGCCAAAAGAAATTATAGGCCATAACTTTATTGAACGACTGAGGCAGGAGTTCAATATATTATTAGATTCTATAACTCAAGGGAAAATTTGGTCCAAGAGCTATGATGAAATTAAGGTTTTGTTAAATTTTATGTTTGTAGGTAGTCAAGACTATCAGGAGTCGAGCTGAGCATTTACCACTCAGAAGGGACTAGGTATGTTAGTGGTTGTGTAACACCCCAAAAATCCCAAGATTTAAACCATGAATTTGAAATGAGCTCAGCAAAAAAATCTGCAAAAGTTCCTCAGAACGACTCCTCTAACAAGTCGTTATAGGAACTAATGGGTCGTTGGATGAGTCGTCGAAAATGCTTTGGGGAGTTGACTCCCCACGGATATGACCATGAGTCATCGTCAGGCCCCATGACTCGTAAGGTCAGTTGTGGGAAGGGGTGATTGAGAAATGGAAGGACTCTGATGTTTTTGGTATGTCACATTCTCTGACCCTTAGCTGATGGTACCCCGACATGAGATCTACTTTGGAGAAAAAGTTGGTTCCCTGAATCTAATCGAACAAGTCGTCAATCCTGGGTAGGGGATACCTAGTTTTAACTGTGACCTTATTCAACTGACGGTAGTCGATACACATTCTTGAGGGTACCATCCTTCTTTCGCAAGAATAATACTGGAGCACCGCATGGAGAGATGTTGGGCCTAATAAAGCCTATCAAGGAGGTCTTTTAGCTGCTCCTTCAACTCTTTAAGCTCAGCTGGAGCCATTTTGTAAGGAGGGATGGAGATAGGTTGAGTGTCTAGGTGAAGGTCTATGCGAAATTTTATTTATCGCTCAGAAGGGACTCTGGGAAGATCTTTGGGAAACACATCAGGGAACTCACTGACAATTGAAACTGACTGGATAGTTGGGGTCTCAGAGATGGAATCTTTGACCCAAAGTAGATGATAAATACATCCTTTAGAAATAAGCTTCCTGGCCTTAAGGTAGGAAATAAATCAACCCTTTGGCGCTGAACTACTTGCCGTCCACTCTAGAACCATCTCATTAGGGAAGTCAAATCAGACGACTCTAGTTTTGCAGTTGATTGAGGCATAACCGGAGTGTAACCAATCCACGCCAAGAATGAGGTTGAAATCAGCCATGTATAAATCTACAAGATCAGCTGGAATGACCTTATTCAAGATTGAGACTAGGCAGTTTCTATACACCCCGCTAGCTCTAACTAACTCACAAACTAAGGTAGAGACTGAGAATGGTTCTGAGAGGACTTCTGGACTGATATCAAATTGGACAGCTACATAGGGAGTCACAAACAATAGTGTGGCTCTAGGATCTAGTATGGCATACACATCTAGATGGAAAGGACATAACATACCCGTGACCATATTAGGTGAGGTCTCCTGATCTTGATGAGAGGACAAAGCATAAAAATGTTTTTGGCGTTGACCGCCATCTGTACCTAAAGTGTTGGCTTGCTGAACTAGTCAAACTACTGGAGCTGTTGAAGTGTGGATTGTGATCTCCCCTTTCCTACTGACGGGAATTCTCTAAGCCGATGACCTAGCTGTCCACATCCAAAGCAACCCTCTCGGCCCTAAAAGAATTCCACTGGATGGTTCTTGCCACACATAGGGAAAGCAGGGTAGCAGTTACTGGCGCTGTGATTCTGGGACTATGAGCTAGATGCTCCACCCCTCCGATCCTTGTAGGATCAGAAGGTAGGGGTGCTGGCTAATGTGGGGGCCGGAACCCTCTACTGCTGCTGCTTCTACTGTGGGCGGCTACTACTGCTACACCTCTGGTGGCCATAATCTGATTGGCCAGTATTTTCCCGCTTATTCTCCCACTCCAAGTCTTTTAGTTTTTCTGCCTCAATTTGTTGGTCATGAACGATAAGGCTGGAGAGATCAATATCCTTAATAAACATTGCAATCCTACATTCCTTGAGGAGCAAGTTCGATACTCCATTGAAAAACTTCAGCATGCAAGCCCTTGGCTCGACTACCATCTCTGGAGCATATTTAGACAACCGTATGAATTCCAGTTCATACTCTTCCACCATCCTATTACCCTGTTTTAGATTCATAAATTTTGCCACCTTAGCCTCCCTGAGCTCCTAGGGAAAGAATTTGTCCAGGAAGGCTATTGTGAACTCCTCCCAGTCCACCAGCTCTGCTCCTGCTAGTCTCCCACCCTTCCACTGATCGTATAAGATCTGGGCTACCCCTTTTAGTTGGTTGGCAGCCAGGTCAACACTCTCAAAGGAGCTAACACCCATAATTCAGGTGATCTTCCTAATTTCATCCACGAACTCCTGTGGGTCCTCTTCCACCTTAGATCCATTGAAGGCTGGGGGATTCATCTAGGTGAATTCCCGAACTCGAGCAGCTTTTTCTGACCCATTAGTGTTAACCGGAACCACCTACTGGTTCACCTGGATCGTGACTTTCTGTGTGAGCAGCTGGATTGCTGCTCTGAACTCTACGGATGAAACTGGTTGTCCTGTGGGCTGCTGGAGCTGGAGGGGCAGGTCGGTGAGCGTTGTTGGCCCTTCTTCCTTTACCACGTCTTGGAGGCATGATTTCATTGAAATGAAATACAGCATGAGTTAGGAGAATGTGTCTAGAGTCAAACTTCAATGCATGATAAAGTGTATGAACAAAAGGGAATTTTCCTAATAACTTCTCGTAGCCTCCCCGTCATAAGTGTGGCGCGCTTCACACCCATAAAAAGGAATCTACTCGACGCGACTTTTAGATTCGTATGATACCTAAACCTTGTGCTCTAATAGCAAGTTTGTCATGATCCCAGTCTATACCCTGGACGAGACACGATACTTGGAGTCACAAGTAACCCCAAGTCAACCCATGGTCTATCATAACACTAGTAATTTGAGTAAAATCATAGCAGAAGCTTTAAAATAATGAATATCATTTATGAAGAAGAATTAAATCACAAAGCTTTATACAACTAAAAGCAAAACTAAAAGACTGAATTTGTGTCTGAAAGCTATCTATATCTGATGAGTTGCTAGGAAAAGCCCCCAACTAACACTAAAGTCTATTGAATGAAATATAACTGAAGAAAAAATAAACATCATCCTCGAGAGATGAGGACTCACGACTGGGGTAGCTGAAAACTCCTAGAAAAGATCTGCTAACAATGCTGAGACTGGGAACCTGCGGCTGTATTAGAAAATGATACAACATAGAAGGTATGCTTCAGTACTTTGAATGTACTGAGTAAGTAGGAGAAAACATTACAAAAAAATAAATAACTGAACAGTAATACATGCGATGACCAACTGAGATGCTAAAACTGAATAAATTGAAATATACTGGGATGGTTAAAATGACCCTGTATGATGATCAAAGACATGCACTAAATCTGAGATACTGATCTGAACTGAGAAATCTGAAACTGTTCTGAGCTAAGCTAACTAAGACTGTACTGATTAGTGGGAGAGTCTTTAGTTGACATATAACCATGTGAGCTAGACATGTAGTCTGATGTATAAATCCATTGGTAGGACCCAATATACCGTGCCAGGGTATAAAGGCATGAACTGGCTGATCACAAATCTGGGGCCATAAGGCCAAATAAAATATCCTATAATGGCAACATAGTTTTAGGAACCTGGGAGCGCTGGAACCCCAGTCTGTTCGGTGTTAAGTCCTACTCCCACTGGATAGTCCTAGACTGACTAGTAAGATGATAGCTTAAAACAAGGGCCCAAGACTAATTCAGGAATACCTATCTAGAAGTACCCTAAGAGCCTTATCGGACCAGATTTTGTAACTGGTGTTCTAAGACTGGCCAGAGCTGCTTATCTGAAAACGTCGCAACCATCTAAAGAACAAATTAAAATCTAAAGCTAGTGGTTCTAAGGCTGGCCTGAGCTACTTATCAAGAAGTCTCATGACATCCTAAAGAACCAATGAAATCTGACATCTGAGTCTAATGCTGATAATTGGGAGGCACCGCTGACACCTCAAGAAATGACTATTGTCAAACTGATCAACTGACATTAGGACGATACTGAGTATATTAATAATCTGACTGAAATTGTACTAACATGAATCTGATGGATATTTCAACATATACTAACAATAGGGGGATCTGGAAACAAATAGAATCAAGCTACAGGGAAACTAGTCCAACACGCAAGATTCTACTTCTACTAAACTTAGAACTAGGGCTAAATCAATCCTCTATATACTAGTTTCACAAAATTTTAAGAAATAGGGAATAAATAAGTAGGTAATATCATGAATAATATTCCACTTGAAATCGTAAAGAAATTTGTCTGAAAACTTTCTACATTTCGAATCCACAAGGCTATAACCGATAAAAGAAATAGAAAATGATTTTGGGGACACAAGGGAAGAACAACTCCCTTGTCGAATTCCCACATACTTGGTGAAGAAATCCCAGAAAGATTCCCTTGAAAATCTGAGAAAAAATCGAGTTCCCTAGCTTCTGCTCTAAGTCTTTCTGAGAGAGTTCTACGTTCTAACTTTTGAAAGGATGAGAGGAATGATGTAAAACCATCGGTTACCCCTCTAAATCCCCTCATTAAAACCCAAAACAATGTATTTTAGAGTCTAGGAGTTTAGGAAATTATAGAAATTGCCCTAGCAAATACACAGGAAAAAGGACCGTGCCAGTCCTCACGAGGCACTCCACAAGTCGTGAGGTCAGGGACGACTCGTGGTGCCTAGTCGTGAAGTATGCTGGAAACTTTTCTTAAAAACAACAGCCTGCCAACGACTAACTTCATGGGTCATCGGGAGGCCTAATGACTCGTGACGTCTTCTATTGCCATTGAACCAATATTTCTCTTCATAGGTCACCACGACTCATGGTGTACCCAACGAGTCGTGGTGACCAATCCATTAGGTACACTACCAAATTTTCCAATTTTCATCCAACTCTTGACCATGGTTCACACGACAACTCATGGTGTTGACCATGACTCATGGTCACATTCGTGGTCACTTAAATTCCTTAATTTTTCAACTAAGTTCATGTCCTTCCCCACAAGTCACTTAACGACTCGTGGTGTTCCTGACGGGTCACTAGATGACTCGTCCTATGAATTGGTGAAAAAATTTCTATTTTCTCCATTTCAACTCTTGGGTCTGATCTTAGAGTTTTTTGTGCATTACAGTATCATCTGGGATGGGTATATTCAGATTGATATCCTTGGTGGAAGTACCCCTTTGCGCTTGTCAAGTTCTATCCTTATGTACAACTTCACTCTCCAACACTTCAACTCTCGCACATAAACCTCCCAATTTGTCAATAACCAATTTCAGGGCCTTTTTAATGGATTACTTAATCATTGAGGGAATGGCCTTTGCTAATTTCAGTAATTGAGCTTTAGAAGCCCGATCCTTATGTGTTATCTACAGGATTCCCATTGTTGAAAAAGAGGTAGCCCTGTTGTTTGGTGATGAAACTGTTGCATTTTCATGGGGCGATAAGGTGAATGAGTTGCTACTTCCATGGCCAACTAGGGAAGTTTTGAACTTGGGGAATCCTTGTCTGTTTTACTGGCGAGAGTAATCACTCTCTCAGCCCTCATTGTTTTGTCCAATGGCCTGAATAGGGGACAATTGGCATGAAGGCATGATATGCCGTAATTTTACGGCACTTTCGATTCTTAAAACCAAGCAACTATGCACATTTCTGGTATGTTTATGTAGATATGATGCGTTTTTGTTGAATGTTGCAGGAAAACAGGTCAGGAACGAGAAATAGGCAAAGTAATGCAGAAAAGAACTAAAATGCAGGCTTCTAGGCACGTCACAAGTTGTCTCACAACTCAACTCGTGCCTAGAGTCGTGGGGAGAAGATCAAGTTTAATGCTGAAGAAATACTGCACTCAGTGGATTGAAGGAACGACTCGTTACGTTTGGTAATGAGTCGTTAAGACAGTCGTAAAGACTGGGAAGATGAATTATGAAAAATATCCCAGATAATGGGATGACTCATCAGGAGACCACTGGTAGGAATCATCAGGTGCACTGGAGTTTTGGAGAGCCAAGACCACGAGAGGCCTAATGACTCGTGCCCTGACATGATGAGTCGTTAGGTGACCAGTTACCACGACTGGGCCTACTACCAAGGATGGATGATTTTCACTGATCATGACTCATTGGGTGACCCAACGAGTCGTTAGTTGGCCCGTCACCAATGCCGACCTTGAATCCAAGTTTAGTAGGGATAAGATTTGTTTGGGACTATAAATACAATTTTTAGGTTTATTTTTCATACACAGTTATTTTTACCAACTTTCACGTAAATTCTAGTGTTGTGAACAATCATTCTTGGTTCAAGAAACAAAGTTTGTAATTTTGTTCTTGATTTTGGCAATCAAACGTCATTGGAGTTTTGTTCATGGGTTTTGGAGTTTTATTCAATTCACATGGTTTTCTTCTACAAATTTTTGTAAGTTACAATTATGATTTATTTTTTATTTTGTGATTGTGAATATTCAAGCATGTGTAGCTAAACCCATAACTAGGGTTGTGGGAACCATGATGAATTAACACACATAGGTAAAACACTTAGTGATTCTTGAATGGGGTTTAATGCATGTATTGTTTTTCCCTTCATTTTAATTATTTCTTAACGGTTGCAGACATTAGAACTCGCCTTATTCTTACTTATCGGATCAAGGAGGTAGTGAATGGGAAAAAGGATTAACAACGGAGATTTGACACTATCAACCCTCATCTAATAGCTAAAACTTGTCCGGGGATAGCTAATCCGATATTAAGGGTAAGGGTTAATTAAGCATACACCCGTATATGGACCAAGTTGCATGGTGATAATCATCTAGATAGGGGACCAACCATTTAGGTAAACCTAACTTACTAATATTGCATGCTAAACACCGAAATAGATCACTAGTGTAAAAGCCTTGTGGTTATGAAGTTATGGGGAACAAAATCCTAGTGACTTGTTGATTGAATACTAACCGAAATTGATTTAAACTTTTACTAGTCTTTACTTTTGTTTATTATTTTGTTTTTCTATTCTTTCCTCCCTAGGAAATAAGTCAGCTGATAGTAATAGCTATCCATATTAACTCAAGTTCTTTCCATATTCCTTGTGGGATCGACCCTAACCTTCGTTAGATTCTATATTTTACATCAACCACTTTATATCTCAATTGCGAGGTGTAATTTGGGCGACATCAGATTTTGGCGCCGTTGCCGGGGAATACGCCTAAGGCTTTTGTAATTGTGTTTGCTTTACTGTTGGTTCTTATTTTTTTTATATTTCTTTTGTGTTTTTCTTTTTAATAGGTCTTAGGTTGGTGCATGCCTAGTACTAGGAGCCAAGGAAAATCTCTGGTTCAAATTGGTCATGAACTTGAGCAAACACTTAGAAATCTAAGAAGAATGGCCAACATACAAGAACAAGAGACGGTGGACCAAGCTACAGCTAGAATGTTGGCTGAGGAACAAGCTCGGGCTAGAGATCGTGAGTTAGCTAGGGTTGCTGAAGAGAAATGCCTAGCTGCTGAAGCAGAGCGAGCTAGAAGGAACAGAGGTCCAGAACAGCAGAGACACCAGTATTTCGATGAGGATGATGATGCTGATATTGATAAAGATGGTGCCACTAGAGCTATTGTACCGCACCCTTTTCTTGTTGAGGCAAAGTTTGATATTACCAGTGCTATGATCCAGTTGCCCAACATAAAGGGGATATTTGCGGGTCATGCAACTAATGATGCACATACTCACATGACCAATTTCTTAGGTATCTGCAAATCTTATAAACAACAGGGAGTGAGTCAGGATGTGATTCAGCTGAGGTTATTTCCCTTTTCATTAGGGAGTGAGGCAACGCTCTGGTTGGCAGAACTACCCAATGATTTTATCACCACATGGAGGAAGTTAAAGAGAGCTTTTCTTGAAAGATTTTTCCCACCTTCCAGAGCCTTGCAATTGAAAGATGAATATATAACTTCAGGAAGATAAATTCTGAGGCACTTCACGAGACGTGGTTGAGATTCAACAAGAAGATTAAAAGGGTTCCCAACCACAGGATCCCAGAAGATACATTGCTGGAAATTTTCTACAGATCTTTAAATGTTAATACCAAAGAGGTGGCTGATACCGTGTCTGGCGGATCATTCATGAGTAACACTTATGCCGAGGTTGCTGAGCTACTTGGAAGAATCACCAAAACCAACTGCGCATGGCACACAAGAGAGTCAGAGATTTTGAACGGTTCTTATGTGGTAGATATGTCTGCAGAATAGATAATAAAGGAAGAAGAACGAGATCAAAACATTGCTGAGTTAAAGACCATAATGCTTGCTAAGCATTTGATGGGAGCCGGAGCTGAAAAAATGAATGTTTTAGGTTCTCAGGGCAAGGCCCCAAGAAATGATAGAGGTGAATCTGAATCTTAGGAGGAAGCTAACTATCTGAATGATCAAGGGGTGGGTTTTAGGACCAACACCCAAGGCTATAACCAAGACTCTTAGCGCCAAGGTCAGGGGAACCAAGGTCGGAAATATTACAGGGATAACAATTAAAAACAGAGGCCAATACAGAGACAATGGAGACTAGAAGAAGCATGAGGAGTACAAGAATGATAGAAGCGATCTGTATGTCCCTCCAAGGAATCGTGAGCCAATGTATAGTGGTTCAAGGTTAGCCTAGAAAATTCTATGAATATTACTTTAAGAAACTCAAAAAAAAAAAAATAGCCGCAAATTGTAACTCATGGTACTGACCCAAATATAATAGATCATTTATGAAGTGTTGGTCTAATTTTAATGGCTAGTGAGTTTGCATTTTGCATTTTTTCTTTAATCACAAACAATTTGCTTTTGGGTATCTAGATTGGCTTTACTGTATACTAAAGTGAAATGATAGATATTTTGAATTTTGTAGCTACAGGAGACAGCTCTTTTGAATCAAAATTCTTATACACTCTTATTATTCTCCTTTTACAATTCCCAAACTCCTTCATTCAAACACTTTTAGTTGCATCTCTTTAGTGTCTTTCCATAAGTAGTAGCAGCAAGTAGGTGAGCAGTTTTGCACAATTTATTTAATTATTCTCCAACTTGATGCATTTTCAATTTGGTTCTTATTAAAAAGAAAAGGATGAATTTCTTTCCTTGCTTGTTCACTTGTAAAATAGCTTTAGTTTCAGTTTCAAAATGCAGAGGAAAATTCAATCTGGATTATAGGTGATTTTGTATTGTTAAGTTGGTCTATTTCAAGGTAAAGAAGGTTGTGGGTAAGATGAGGATGGTGAATGTCTCAGTAGGTGATATAAATGCTATGTTTGTGAATAATCTAAGGAAATATTGAATAATTAAGACCCTTCTCTTTTGATCCTAAGTTAATTTACTCACTCACATGTATATTACTATAAACCACAGTTACAATCGCTTGTTTCACTAGTATAATGTAAATTGAACCATCTATGCAACAATAACTATTTAGCTGGTATAACTTAAACAATTATAAGTTGCAGTCGTTTATATTATAAGAGACATGAAAGTGATGTATTAACAATGACTACATGATAAAGATATATAGCAAGAAGAAATTGTTTTAAGAATCATAATTGGTCTCAGAACAGATGTATAGGAATTCCTAGTACAACATTTATTTTGGCATCCTAGAAGAGGTTTTCCCCAAAAGTTGGATTAGAACGTCCTGTTACCACATGGTTCTATACATTGAAACATGCCATCTTCACTAGATGGATGTTGTTGTTTCTTGTTGTCTTTTGGAGCCAATTTAGGAAAATAACAAAAAATAGGATCCATGTTTTAGGATCCATAATAAGCATTTATAACGTAGTACTTCAGAGTTACAAAAGGTGCTTAGGACCAATAATTGACATTTAAAGATTCACTCAACAGAAGTATAAGTAGGCTACAGTAGAATATTGATTTCAATTAGAACCAATGTGGCTAATTATTCTGATTAATCAGTTCAAGAATATCAGTAAGTCAGTTAGTCAACCCATAGCCAATACAACAGCACTCCAATCATCATAAAGATAAAAATAGGAAGAATTTTTTTCTTCCTTGTTCACTTGTAAAATAGCTTTAGTTCCAGTTTCATGGGGCAGAGGAAAAGCAGAACCTGCAGGTGAACCAGATCATTCATCAAACAATAATTAACTAGAACATTAATCTAGCTAGTTGTAATCAACAAAGGTAAGAGAAAACATACAGGTGATAGAGTGTCGAACCCTTCAGCAAATGATGAAAGTCACAAAGTTCTGGCTCCTTACGTGGATTATCCCCAACTTCCCACCTCCTCTCAAATTGAATTCAAGCAAGTACCTAGGAGAATGTGCAAATCTAAGAAGAATAAACCTCTAATTTCTCTCTCTACACATCTTTTCAATGACCTCCGACGACGAGTCGACGATGATACTCTCCGCTGATGGTCGACGAGCCACTGGAGGAAATGGGTGATATGAAAAATAGTGTGGACGGCGATATTCACTACAGTTGATGAGCCACCGGAGGAATTGGGGGAAATACAGTGACACTAATGTTCTTTATTGGGAAATGAAATTTAAGAAACACTTGACCGATGAAATCTTAGGGTGAAATTTTTAAGATTGGGTTTTGGGTGAAGAGCGGGTGTTTTTAGAATATGGAGGGAATTAGCTAAAATCTTATGAGAATTAATAGGCTACAGTTGTAAAGTGTTACTTTTATATATATGTAATTATAGCACATTTAAAAGGGTGATCGTATCTATAAATATGCGTTGCAAATTGTTTTATGATTTGATAATGCTTATAAACTGCAGCCTATAATTCTACAGAGCATTCTTTAAAAGAGTTGCCAATATTTTTGTGGCCAAAAGCTTTTTACAAAGGCTATGCTTTAAAAGTGCGTCGTAGATATCTTTGCCAACAATGTTTAGGCGTTGTCCAAAATTGGTGAGGCCGTAGACTAATTTGTTGTAGTGGTTTCAACTTATTAATACCTTGTTGCACCAAATCTTACCCTAATACTTCTCCCTCACCGAGTTTGAACCAACCCACCGGCGACCTACACTTTCGCCTATATAAAGCTTCATATGGGGCCATTTGGATACTCGACTGATAGTTGTTATTGTAGGCAAACTCTTTCAAGGATACATGATCATCCCAGCTTCCATTAGAATCCAACACAAAGATATGCAACATGTCTTTGAATGTCTTAATGGTGTGTTCAACCTATCTGTCCATTTGAGGATGAAATCCTATACTGAGAATTACTTAAGTGCCTTGACCTTTTCAGAAAGATTCCCAAAAGTTGGTTATAAACTGGGCACCTATGTCAGAAATAATGGATAAGGAAATACCGTGAAGGTGAACTATCTCCTGGATATAAAGTCTGACATAGTCCTCAACCACTTAAGTAGTTGTAAAAGGTAGAAAGTGGGATGATTTTGTCATCCTATTGACAATATCATGCTTCCTGTGTGTCGGAGGAAAACTTGCGATAAAATCCACATTGATCACCTCCCATTTCCACGCTGGGATCTCTATGTTCTAAATCAGGCCTCTGATGCTCGACTTCACCTGTTGACAATTAGGGCATTGAGTTACAAAACTCGTGATGTCTTTCTTCATGCCTTTCCACCAATACAACTACCTCAGGTCACGGTACATTTTGGTAGCACCGAGGTGTACTGAATATCGCGAACAATAAGCCTCTTTCATAATCCATATCCGTAGCTTGCCCATACAAGGTACACATAAGCGGCCCTGGTATCTAAGGACTCCATTTGACCAACAGTCAAATAAGTTTTGCTTTTGTTGTGGTATATTGTCCCTTAACTAGACTAATCTTGGGTCGTCATACTGATGTTGCTTAATTTCTATTACCAAAGATAACTCTACTGTATTCTGGACCACGACACTCCCATCTTTGATATTTAACAACCAAAATTTTAAGTTAGCTAACTACTGTATAGCCTATGTTATTTCAATTCAAGCATCCTAGATATAACTCAAGCTACCCATACATTTTTGATTCAGCACATCTGCTACAACATTTGCTTTGCCCAACTCACGTCATAATCCTTTAGCAACTGTAACTACCTTCTCTGTCTCAAATTCAGTTCTTTCTGCTTGAATAAATACTGGAGGCTCTTATGATTTGTAAAAATATCAATGTGTACCCCGTACAAAGAGTGATGCCATATTTTAAGTGCAAACACCACTACTACCAACTCCAGATCATAAATTATCCGTGCTTCCTCAACTGCCTCGAAGCATAGGCGATAACTTTTCGATGTTACATCAACACATAGCTCAATCCAACTCTGGAAGTATCACAATAAACTACATACCCCTCTGTATCTTCTGGGAGAGTCAACACAGGTGGCTGAAGTCAATCTATTCTTCAATTCCTGGAAGCTACACTCATACGCCTCTGTCCACTGAAACTTAGTAGCCTTATGGATTAACTTTGTCAATGGCACGGAGATGGTAGAAAAACCTTCTACAAACCTGCGATAATAGTCTGCCAAATCCAAAAAGCTACAAAGCTCTATAGGATTCAAGAGTCTAAGCCAACTATTTACCACCTCTATTTTCTGACTATCTATCCTTATACCTTCATCTATAATTACATGACTCAGAAAAACTGCATCTATTAGTCAAAATTCACATTTAGAAAATTTAGCATACAACTTATGCTCTAGGAGAGTTTGTAACACAGCTCTTAGATGACCCACATGCTCGGCCTCAGATCGAGAGTAAATCAGAATGTCATCAATGAAAACGATTATAAATACATCAAGGAAGGGCTTAGAAACTCTATTCATCAAGTCCATAAAAGTTTTTAGGGCATTAGTAAGGCCAAATGACATCACTAGAAACTCATAATGGACATAGCTAGTCCTGAAAGCAATTTGGGGAAATTCATTTCCCTAACCCGTATCTGGTGGTACCTGAATCTCAAATCAATCTTCGAAAAACACCTGAAACCCTATAACTGATCAAATAGGTCATCAATCCTGGGAGTAGATATTTATTCTAAGTCGTTACCTTACTATGTTTCCTATAATAAATACACATCCTCAACAATCTATCTTTCTATCGCACGAACAACACTAGTGCACCCCACAATGTGACACTAGGCTGGATAAAACCATTCTCTAGCAAATCTTTCAATTGCTCTTTTAATTCCCTTAGTTCGGTCAGGGTCATACGGTACGAAGGTATTGACATAAGCTAGGTGCCTGGAAGCAAGTCAATGAAAAAGTTTATTTCCCTCTCCAGAGGAATCCTAGGCAAATCTTCTAGGAAAACCTCGTGGAACTCATTTAATCCGCTACAAGAAATTTCACTTTTTGTGGCAACAAATGTCACTGCTAAAGACTCAATAATCGCCACAAAATATTTTTAGTGGCGACCTTATGATCGTTCCAAGTACTTCCATAACTAAAAGTTTTTTGTGTCGACTCTCAAAAGTCCCCCAAAAGATACATTCTGTGGCGACAAAACTTGCCGCAAAAAGCAAGAAAATACGCCACCAAAAATTTTACAAAATTGATCTCTTAAGGTGGTCGCTACTGAATATGATGCTTCTATGCTTTTAAAAGCAACCTTTGTCGCCACAAAATCCATTAGTAGCGACTTTAACTCGCCACAAAATCTTTAGCAGCGATTTAAATTGCCACAAAAAGCTTTAGAAGCGACCCTAACTTGCCGCAGATCAGTTGAATTTTCTTTTGTAATTATACTTTTTATAGCAACTAGGATTCGCCACTAATACTCACTTTTTTTCAAAAAGAAAATATATAATTATTACTTCTAAATTGGTCAATAATAAAACAGTAGTACTTTATGTATAAAGATAATATCCAGTACATTTCTCAATAATAGTATAGAGCATTCCGTCACATAAATGTCATAATATAACACAAACACTTCATTACTTCATCGTTATGGTACACAGAAAAAATTACAAAATATGTTAAAACATCTCCTCGCCAACAATTTCTATTATAGAGAATAACCTTGTCCCTGAAATTTAAAAAAAAAAACAAAGTTACACTTCTAACTTGATAATAAGCTGGAAAAGATTTGAGAAATTTTGAGATCATCTTGAAAATATGAGAAGGAATTGAAGTTTATACATATCATGAGTGAGAGCAATTCTATTTTTTTGGGTATTCACCTTATCGTAGAATTATTTTTACTCACTATTACATGAAATTGTACCTAGTCATTCTCCTCTCTATACGTACAACAAAATAATTCTAAGTTGGTCATTCTATATACTCTTTTCCTCTGAAAATATAAATAAATTATGCACTTACTAAGGCAAGTGATGATTTAAGTAGCTCAGATATTCCAAATATCAACATTTACTTTGTGCCCGATGATAAATATATCCAAAGGAGATAAGTATTTTCATGTGCTACAACAAATTTATAGAAAATCCAGTCACCTTGAATAACAACATACCTTAGTATAATGCAATAGACACCAATAAATTAGAATGAACTACTTCTTAGACACACAAGGTATTTCACAGGCCAGCTACGAATTATATAGCCACAAAAAGTCCCAGCAAAAGATATCTTTCTAGACTATCTTAAACCTTTCTCAATTGTTGGTGAGTTCAATCTACTAAAGTGAGACAAAGTAGATGCAAATATCAAATGGTTCAAAACCTTTCTAAGAATATGCATACAAAAGATAAAATGAGATAATAAATATATAACTGTCAAATTTTGTATCTTTTACTTTTCACAATATGATGTAATTGAAATCGCATTAAAAAACTTATAAGTGTGAATTTTCAAAAATTAATTTTCAAGAATAATAAATATCGCACTAAAACGCCAACTATCACAATATATGACCTCTATGAAAATTTTAATAGACTGAAAGATAATCAATTGAGATAGATCATACTAAGATAATCAATTGAGATAGACCATTCTTAAATATGCAATTACAGCATAGATGATCCTGTCTCTAAATTGAACCTTCGTGTCAACACTCTAAACTTCTGGTAGGAATGAGAGAAACATTTTCATTAGATGATACAATTATTGACATATCTTCTATTGTTGAAATATCTGTGTAGCTAATGCTTATTGATCTGCAATTTCGAAAGGAAGCTCAGAAATGGAGAAGTGGTGCCTTGCTTGTTTCCACTAATGGAATACCAAGAAGGCAAAAGTAACAGAAATATATGTTTAATGGACTTTCGCATGCCTCTTGATAAGTAAACTAAAGATTCTGTTAGCAGCATAACTGAAATGCTTGCAGTCCACTAATCAATTTCAGAGATAAAAGGAACATAGGATCCAAAGAAATCAAGAATTTAGTTGAGAATTTTTCAAGTCTTTGAATTAGCTTTACAAACCAGCCATTAATCCATCAGATGATGTAATTAGAGTAGCATTCACATTCAGATGGAATGATTAGTATTTCTTATTTTTAAACAGGAGAAGTGAACAAATTAACTATTGAAGAGCATTGAAATGAGTGGCTCTCATAAAGTTTTGTTCCAACCGTTACTTATTTTCTATTAATTAACATCATCTAAAAATGAACCTTATGTTATAATCTTCTAAAAATTTGAAAGTATATAGTGAGATTATCACAATGACATATGAAATTTTAATTGTATAATAAATATAATGCACCACTTACACGTGCAAAATGAATTAGCAACACATCAAATGTAATTTTCAGACTTGTATCTGATCTTGAAGGGCTTTGCAAGATATTGCAACTTCATGCAGCAGTGACGTTGTGTCTATCTGCAGTTGAGTTAGACCACCTTTAGAAATTAATTGGTACATACATAAAGAAAATGTGTGAAACTAGTTAGTAAATCAAACAATGATTAATATGTAGCTTCTAGTAATTAATTACCTTACCATAAAGAAGAAATTAGTTTTTGAGGAGTTGTGATCTTGTGAAATAACATTTGGCTTTCCTCGTAAACACCTAAAACATAAGCATATATTTACCTCCTTTTGAAAGCTAGTAACTTAATTTGTATTTATAGGATGTGGTCATAGCATGACAACAACTATTATAGGTTAAGAAAAACATAAAGAGTTAACATTTCTCTTCGAATGTGCTGGTGCTACTTGAATTGATCTTGAAAGCTCATTTAAGTTTGAATTTTATGGTAATTGAAGCTCTATGTCAAATACTACAAGTGACAACTTGATTTATATTCTTAGTAGAGAAAGAATCATAAACAGTTAAACTAATTACACTTTAGTTGCCTTCTATTATCAAGGTATCTTGGTAACAATGACATCCTAATCACTCCCATTTGGTTCCTACAGACAGTTGCAGAAGACGGATTAATTTGACTACTAGTAGCATTTATATAAACTCTACACTCTGTTTCAAGGTGATGAAGTCCTTATCTTAACCAAGCGACACTTTTAAGCAATAACAATAGATGTCTAACCTACAATAACTACCAACAGCCAAAAGTGATTGTGAAAAACCTTAGTACATCATATTAGATTTATTGCACCAGCTAAACCAACATCTATAGTGAAATGATATGGCTTGTTAAGTCATTAGTCTCATTTAACGTTGTATGAAAATAACTCATATTTTAATGGGTTTGATAAGTTTCTCTGATATAGCATGGTTGCAACCACAAAGCGATCAAGTTCTACCACAAAAAATACTAATTCTGAAAAAAGGATAAATATCATAATTACTTTCACACTTAATAAGTCTTACTCTATGAACATTCACCTAAAAGGAAAACATCTCATTTCAACAAATAGTACATAGAACTCAAATAATGTTAAAAGAGGCTTCAAGAGTTTAAAAAAATCTAAAGACAAACGATATCACAATCATTTATTGGCTTACTGCTTCTTTTAAAGTAGGAGTCCAACACAATCTACAACTGCTGCTTCACATTGGTTCCATGAAACAGAGAAAAAGTCCCAAACCTCCAACACCTGCACCAAATAATCTGCAAATTACTGAAACTATCAACTAAATCCAGTTTGAACCGTTTCAAGATTCTAGAAGAATCCTGAAAGAAAAAAAAGCCCTTACTGTTGAAAAGGATAAATATCATAATAAATTTCAGTTTTAATAAGCCTTAATGTAGTTAAGGTGATAATTCACCGCAATATTGCTAGTTCATACTAAAATGCTATTTTGAATACCAATCATTTAAGATGAAATGGGAAAAGTTAATTGTTTACCCTCAATTAGAAATGATGCTTTTTTCAAATGAACTATAAAATTCGTCAAAGTAAAAGGAAAATATGAGTAATACAAGCTTACTGTAACACTTAAATCTGATTTATCTGAATAATTTAATAGTTTTAAATTACTTGGAGCACTAGTAAAGGCCGAATACTGTGCAAACAGTAAAAGGCAAACACTATTCATAAATAGTAAGAGTCAGATACTATGTAAATAGTAAAGGTCAGTTACTATTCATGAATAGTAAAAGTCATGAATAGTAAATGTCATTGTAAATTTGTTTATAAATAGAAATTAGGACGGAAGACAAAGGCAAGCCGATCCACATTCCTCAATTATCTCTATTCTCTCCTAATTCCGCAACCCCAAATTGGTATCAGAGCTAGATAAACAAAAAATAAAAATAATCTATCTTAAAAATATTCATCTATGGAAAAATCTAGCAGTGATGCAAAACTACAAACTGAGGTATGTTTATTCATAATTATGAATAACTAAACTGTTATATTCTGATAATCTGCTAAGTATTATTTGTTAATATCTTCTTGTTATATCGTTTTTATGAATACCTGATTAAGTTTGCTATGTACGTGTTTAGTAAGTTATGAATAAGTATGCCCAGACTAAGACATCCTAACGTGGAAACCAGTTAGGCCAGGAGAGCCATTTTAGGGGAGTACACAGAGTTGAAGTCATTGTTAGGGTAACTAATCATAACTGAAAACGCATAGTAATGACCCAAAAGGATAATTCAGAATAACGATGTAAGAATTAGATAATCTCAAATAATGCCTAAGGAGATTAAAAGGAATATTATGTTTAGAAAAATTCATAAAATGAATTCAGACCTATCATGAATGAATCACAGATATGAACTACTTATCTTTTGCATGATAAAAATATTGTTTCAGATATTAGAAGAAGTAATAGAACTAGAAGAAACTATGAAACTAGTTAACCAAGACTGGACGGAAATGACTATAAAAGAAATTAGAAAATTATGTTAGAATATGTTAAAAGAATTAGACTTAGAAATAAAATATATTGGGAAGAAAGAAGGCTAAATAATAATTTAAAAATTCAAATAAAAAATCTACAAGGATATTTAGAATATATAAATTTTCTATTAGCTAATAATCAAGCACTACTTAATCCACCAGATCCAGGTATTATTTACTTTTCAGACAGATTCAGTGAAGATACAATTAGATATAAAGAATCTATAATTAGAGAAATAAATAGATTAGATAGAGAATTACATTTCAGCAAGATAAGATTAAGAATTGATATACAAAATAAAAAGATAGAATCCTCTATAGGGTAAAAATAGACCAATTAAAAAAATTTTAGTATCTAAAAACATAAAGAAATTACCACTAAAAATCGAATATTATATACAAGATTAATGAATAAAGAACTACAAAAGCCAAGAAAAGAAATATTCTATTTGGAAATCAAACTACAACACCTAGAATATAAATTACAACACGGACTACCATGAATAAAGAAGAATATGCAGTAGAAGAAGAAAACTATATGAGTCTAAAAGGAACAGAAATAAAAATTATACACTCAAACTTAGGACGAAGATTTAAAGTAATAGGAAATCAATTATATTTAATGTTAGAAAAAGAATCAGCAAAACTAGAAGACAGCCTAACAGCAATCGTAAGGATAAACAGAGAAAATGAAGAAATAGACAGAAAAAAGGAAATAGAAAAAATTAAAAAACAAGCACAAACAGAAGTTCAGCAAATTAAAGAAGAAAAAGACACGAAAATCCAAGAACTAGAAAAAGAATTACAAAAACTTAAACAATTATATGAAGAAAAATTAAAAGCTAAAGAAAAACAAAAAGAAGAGTTAAAACTTACAGAAGAAATAGAAAATTTTAAGATATTACTAGAAGAATCAGGAACAATAGAGAATCAACCTAAAATAGGAATAGACGACATAAGCGAACAAGATGATGAAGAAAACTTAGATCAATGTTCAGAAACCTCAGAAACCTATACTAACCTAATAGAAAAGGAAAACAACATAGAAATCAATGTAGAAGATATAGATGAAAAACCTAGTACGTCAGGAACTAGAAGTCCAAAAAGATTAAACACTACACCAACTTATTATACCTATGAAAGAGAAAATAGAAGTAGAACACTATGGGATAAAAGATTAAATAAAAAATGGACACCTAAACAAAATATAGAACAATATAATTTCTTAGACTTAGATTGTGTAGCAGACACAAATAAAACAATCCAATTATGGATAGGATATATTTCAAAACAATTAATAGACAATAAAATATTAATAACAGATGCCCCTGGATATATAGAAAGAACACTAATAGGGACAACTAAAATATGGTTACAAAATTTATCACCAGAAAGTTTAGAAACATTAAGAAATAATAAGAAAATTAATAATGAACCAGCAACAACATCTATAGATATACTAAACAAATACGAAATGACAATTAGAAATGAATTCAGTAGTATGACTACAGAAATAGATGAACGACAAAAGGATAAAGAACTAAACAGAAATCTAATAAATAAATTAAGTATATGTAAAATGAGCTATATGGATGAATACACATGTGCATTTAAAGAATACTACTATAAAGGACTATACAAAAATGAAGAAAGTAGAGAAATAAGAAAATTATACTATACAAAATTACCAGAACCATTTAGTTCGAAAATAACTAAAGACTGGCAAGAATCAGGACTAGTAGATACATTAGGATCTAGGATGAAATTTTTACAAAAATGGTTTACTGAATTATGTGAAAAACATAAAGAAGATATGAAAATGGAAAAAATATTAGTAAAAAACCTAGCATGTTGCAAACCTAGAACAGCACCGTAATTTGGATGCACAAATAAATATAAATATAAGAAAAGAATTAAAAAATACAGGCCATTCAGAACCAAATACAAATATAAAAAACCAAGAAAAAGATACTATATAAAAAATTATAAACAAAAAAGACCTCACAGAGCTAAGAAAAATATATCAGAATGTAAATGCTACAATTGTGGTAAATTAGGACATTTAGCTAGAGACTGTCGAGTACCTAAAAACATAAATAAAAAACAAATATCAGAAGTAGAAATAATAATCGAAGATGAAAAATACAAACAAATAGATTACATAGACTATGATTTAAATGATGAAGATAGTATATACGAATTAACAGAATATGAAAAAACAGATAATGAAAACGAGATAGAAGAATATGAAACAGGTAATGACTGAAACAGATATAAAAATTATAAGTAAAGAAGAATACCAAGATAACGAAAGTTCAGAACAAAAAATAATATTTGATAATAATATGTTTGAACAAATAAAAGGAAAAGAATTAGATTTAAGTATAGATAAAATATTAGAAGTACCTAAATTAAGAAATTTCTTTAAATTAAGACAAGAAGAGTATTATGTAGTAACCCAAAAAGAACACATAATAGATTGCAAATATGCCCAAGGAAGAGCTAAAATACCTATAATAAATAAAAAGATAATAAACAAAGAAATCCAAGAAATAAAGGCAAAAAATCCAATAAAATACGTACACCTAGGAGCAACAGAGATACTTATAAAAGCATGTTTTAGGGAAGGAATAGATACACCAATTGAACTATATTTAGCAGATGACAGAATAGTTCACCCAATAGAAAAAAGCGTAATAAGTGCAGTTAAGAGAAACTTAATATATCAAAAATTTAAGTTTATAATAAGTGCAAATTACTCAGTAGCAATAGATGATAGAAATATAGACAAATCACTAGTACTATACTGGAAAATGTCAGGA
This sequence comes from Datura wrightii, assembly GCA_035772735.1. NCBI lineage: Eukaryota > Viridiplantae > Streptophyta > Magnoliopsida > Solanales > Solanaceae > Datura > Datura wrightii. The sequence goes on from JASDFA010000002.1 coordinate 62,487,628, forward strand.
ATAGAACTGGCACCAGGTAGTAAAATATTTACAGCTAGATGTAAGAACTTATATGTGTTAACAACAAAACACAAAATAGTAGCCAAAAATAAAATTCAAAGAATTAAAATAGAAAACCCTTTTGATAAAATAGTTACCGTCATTGATAATAATGACTACAGTTACAAAGAAATGGATATTGAAGAAGATTTAGAAATAGTAAGAGAAAGACTAAGTACATCAAAAAGAATAAATTATGATACACCATCATCATCTAGAAATAGTACCTCAAGAAGGATAGACTATGAATTACAACCAAAATTATTAGAACAAAAAATAAACGAAATACAACCCTACCAATATTATATAACAGGAATATTAAACCAACGAAAATACTTAATAAAAATAGATACAGGACAAAATGAAAGCTATGTCACAAGAGAATTAATAAGAGAAGAGGAAATCAGTAAAAACGAAAATATAAACACAGAATTACCAGGAATATTGACAAACATGGAACAAACTACAGAACAAGAATTAATTATTGGAGGAATACCAATAAAAATAAAATTCAAAATATATCAAGGAAAAGATAATATTACTCTAGGAATAAAATGGCTAGAAACAGTAAAACCATACAATATAGATGAAAAGCAACTAACAATACATTACGAGAATAAAAAGATAATCATTAAAAGAACTTTAATATGAAAGAATGACAAAAATCTATATATTAATGAAAATAATAGTAGAAGGCTATTACAACAGATATTACACACCTATGGTAGATACAGGAGCAGGAGCAAATATGTGTAAACATAACTGCTTACCAGAAGATAAATGGGAAAAACTGAAAACACCACTTATAGTTACTGGATTTAACAATGAAGGAAGCATGATAACACACAAAGCTAAAAGTATAAAAGTACAGATATGGGATAAAATACTAATAATAGAAGAAATGTATAGTTACGAATTCACTAATAGAGATATACTATTAGGAATGCCATTTTTAGAAAAGTTATACCCACATACTATAACAAAAACACATTGGTGGTTTACTACCCCATGTAATAAGAAAATAGGAGCAAAAAGAGTAAATAATAAAATAAGAAAAAATACGCCATGGATTAAAGGAAGCGAAAAAATTACTCAAAAATTAGAAAATATAACACCAAACGACCAAAAGACTGAAATGATAATATTCACAATAGATAAAATACAAATATTACAAGATAAGTTAAAATCATTATATAATGAAAACCCATTACAAGGATGGGAAAAATATAAAACAAAAGTAAAAATCAAATTAATATATGAGAATAGTATAATAACACAAAAACCATTGAGATATAATTTTGAAGATCAAAAAGAATTCCAGATGCATATAAAAGAACTACTAGAAAATAATTACATACAAGAAAGCAATAGTAAACATAACAGTCCGGCATTTGTAGTAAATAAACATAATGAACAAAAAAGAGGAAAAAGCAGAATGATAATAGATTACAGAAATCTAAATGCAAAAACTAAAACATATAATTACCCAATTCCAAATAAGATACTAAAAATAAGACAAATACAAGGATATAATTACTTCAGTAAATTTGACTGCAAGTCAGGATTTTACCACCTAAAGCTAGAAGAAGAATCAAAACAATTAACAGCATTTACTGTACCACAAGGATTCTACGAATGGAACGTATTACCTTTTGGATACAAAAATGCACCAGGAAGATACCAACACTTTATGGATAATTATTTTAACCAACTAGAAAACTGTATAGTATACATAGATGACATATTACTTTATTCAAGGACAAAAGAAGAACATATAAGACTATTAGAAAAATTCATACACATTATAGAAATATCAGGAATAAGTTTAAGCAAAAAGAAAGCTGAAATACTGAAAAACCAAATAGAATTTCTAGGTATACAGATAGACAAAAATGGAGTAAAAATGCAAACACATATAGTACAAAAGATAATTAATTCTAAAGAATTATTAGATACCAAGAAAAAATTACAATCCTTCTTAGGATTAGTTAACCAAATAAGAGAATATGTACCAAAGTTAGCAGAAAATCTAAAACCATTACAAAGAAAATTTAAAAAGGATGTAGAATATCATTTTGATGAAAAAGACAAAAGCTATATAAAAAGGATAAAAGAAATGTGTAAGAAACTACCAAAATTATATTTCTCAGATGAAAATAAACAATTCACCTACATAGTAGAATCAGACTCAAGTAATCATAGCTATGGAGGAGTATTAAAATATAAATATGAAAACGAGAAAATAGAACATCATTGTAGGTACCACTCAGGATCATACACAGAACCACAAATTAAGTGGGAAATAAACAGAAAAGAACTATTTGCATTATATAAATGTTTACTTGCATTTGAACCATATATTGTTTATAACAAATTTATTGTTAGAACAGATAATACACAAGTAAAATGGTGGATAACTAAAAAGGTACAAGATTCTGTAACAACAAAGGAAATAAGAAGATTGGTATTAAATATATTAAATTTTTCATTTACAATTGAAGTTATCAAGACTGAAAAGAATACAATTGCAGATTACATCTCAAGAAACAAAGACTGATGAAGGAAAAAGGGATCAGATACTCGGACTCCTGAGTACACTTTGCAAAAAAGTGGAAAATATGGAGGAAGAGATACAAAAGCTAAAAAGCAAAGCTATTAGTCAGCAGCATGACTTAAAAAATGCGGAGCTACGTCGATCGGAAGACGGAAAACTTCCAGAGCTAAAAGGAGACGTTGGGAAACTCCTTAAAACCCAAGCTAACAATCCATCTATTTCAGTTGCAGGTACTTCAGGACCTAAAGAAAGGAGAGATATAATCAGAAAACAGTTATTTGATAAACCTTTTACACCTAAGAAAAACATACCACCTACTCCACCACCACAAACAACTACCTACAGAGAAAGTTTGAACCAAAACAAACAAACCTACAACCATATCACTACCAAATATATACAAAACATACATAGAATCCAAACTTTCCTAAATAAAAACCCAAGATCTGCCACTACAACAAAACCCGAAGAAGATTATGTAACCCAACATCTACAGGGATACAACAAATTAATCGCACAACCAAAAACTAGTGCCAATCAGGTAAGGACATGCTATGACTACGGATTACTTAACACCGTGTATACGACAACCGGAGAAGAAATAGCTATGATACCAGAAATATATAAGGCATTCACCACCTATAAGAGAATTACCAAAGGTACATTTTTCTACATAAAGATATACTCAGCACCCGCAGAGATACTATTGGTCGAGATAAAACCAATAATACAAGTAGTAAAAATTGGACTTACAAAGGAAATGATTATTCCAGAAAAAATCGAACAATAGGACGAGATAACACACGAAGAGATACCTGAGTTCTACTCTAACAAGAGGATAAACGAACTAGCAAACAACTATCTGAATGGAAATTCAGTATGGAATTATTACTCAAGAGATAACACAATCATCTATGCCAACTCAAAAGAATACAAGGAAGCAGATATGGAGGAGTTAAGGCAATGGATAGTAAGTTTGTTAAAACCAGAGCAACCACCAACCACCAGAGCTATACGAAAAAATTTCATCTCTTCAGCTTTGTTAACAAGATACTGCAAAACTGTAGGACAAAAATATCCAGACCACCATTGCACAAAATGCCATGGTGAAGAAAGCAGCCAGATACCAGATGTACAGCTAGAATAAATCCAACGGCTGAGAAAAACAGACAAGACAGGAAGAAAACGACAAAGAAAGAAGCTGAAAAAAGAAAGTAAAAGAAAAAAGAAGAAAAAGGTGTCGGCCAACAATGTCGGCCAACAAGAAAAGAAACAGATAAAGAAGAAGACAGATATGTAAAGTAAAGTTTTTTATTTTATTACTTTTTGTACAAAAGTCGTAAAATAAACAGTAGAAGGCGGCTACTTTAGTAAAGAAGTCGCAAAGTTTTTTGTTTTTATGTAAAAAATAGTAGTAAATAGTAAAAGTCAGTTACTATTTATAAATAGTAAAGGCCGAATACTGTGCAAACAGTAAAAGGCAAGAATACAAAATTGAAAGGAAATATTGTAGCAGTTACCTTGCTCCTCCTTGGTCAAAAATAGCTATAAGATTTGCTTTAGATTTCTTCTTATCTAGTTAGAAATTGTTACCTTGTGCTGTAGTTGAGCCTCCATTGCAATAGCCATATATCTTTGTGGATGCCTTGAGAGAGAGAGAGAGAGAGTGAAATGGGAGAAGCATTTGTAACCTAAAGTTGTGCGATGGTGATGGAGAAAAGAGTTGGGGTGGAAGGGGAAAGGGCAGGTAGGGTTTGGGGAAAAAATTGAGAGGGAACGAATGATTTTAGTATTACATATAATAAAAATATACTTTTGCTCATTAAAGGTAAAGAATGATTTAACCAGGGGTGGGCATAAATACGAAAAATCAAAAAATTAGACTAAATTGAATTAATTTGATTTTTTGGTTTTTTAATTTTTCGGTTTTGGTTTTTTAGTTTTTCAATTTTGCAGTTTGGTTTCGATTTTTTTTTTCTTAAAATTTCAGTTATTTGATTCGGTTTTTGGTTTTAAAATTTCAGAATTTCAATTTTTCGATTCAACCGAAATTTTATATATTTTTTTGAAAAAAATAAAAAATAAAAAATAAAATTATAACTTAATTTCAAAAATATAAAAATACTACACCCAACCCAAATCTCAAAGCCCATTTAGAGAATTATTTATATAATTGACACAATTGTTTAAGTATTTTTTTACAAATAACAAGTTTTATAATAGTTTTAGCATGTTAAGAAAATTCTTACTATTATTAATATGCTTTGAAAGAAAAATGAAATATCAATATTTATTTAGCAAGAAATTAGGGACCATAGATTATTGAAATCTTAAAAGACCCTTAATTTTTTATTGGTTTTGTTATAAGGATATTAAGCATATGAGAAAAATTATTATCAAAAATTTAAATGTTATGTATGTACTACTAAATGTAAATCAATTGATCCTGTTATTTTCTTACTTAAAAAGTTAAAATTAAGCTTAGTTGAATTAAACTTTAGAATTCAAACTTAAAATAATTTATTTTGAATTTAAAAAGATAAAACAACTCATTTTTAATTAAAAAAAAGTAGTTCATTTTGTAAGTAAAAAAATAACCCACTAATTAGGCCCATAACCGAAAAAACCGAATTAGAAAAACCGAACCAAACAAAACCGAATTTGAAAAAAACTGAACAGAACCGAATGAGTTTGGTTCGATGTTCGATAAACTAAATGAAAAACTGAAAACCGAAAACTGAGAAAACCAAACCAAAATTTAAAAAAACCGAACAGAAAAACCGAATGCCCACCCCTAGATTTAACAATTGGAAAATTCTTTTAGAGTCCATTTAGAAAGCAACCACGTAACTGAATTTAAATCTAATTGAAAGGGAGTAATTACACTCATTAATAAATTTGGCTTATATTGAATGATATAATTAAAATTGAATTTAGTTATTTAATAAAGTTATAAATTTATATTTTTCTTTTCCTTTGAATTATCTATATTTAATTATGTTGGAGCTTAATTTATATTTTATTTGAATTTGATATAAGAGTATTATGTTATTTTTAATTTTTTTTAAAATTTATGTTATAGTAAAGTATTATAGTTGTGAATATTAATTTTTTTTTGTCTAACATAAATATATTATATTCTTAAAAAATATGTGCTTTTAGTTTTTACTACTCAAATAAATTAAAATATATTAGTTACACATGTTAGTAGTAATTTCATTCTATATTTTAAAGAAATAATATTTATATCTTGAAATATCTCATTTAATAATATTTATAAAGGAACATATTTATCAAACATAACTTTTAGTTGTAGATAATTAAATTTTATTTTAAAATTTTGAATATAACCGTTGAATTACACTTGTGTAACTAAACAGTATATTTATAATTATACTGTAATTACGTCATGAAAAAAGATAGATCATCATAATTACTATACTATGTAATTACTATCCTAATAATTATACCAATTTCAATTACACAGTAATTTTTCAAACAGACCCTTAGAAAAAACTCTCGATATTAATTTACTAATATTGTTAACTATTGACTCATAAAATGACCTTTGAAATAAATATAGCAATATTCTAGACTTTTGGTATCAAATGTCATTAATTTTATAATATTTTTTCTAAATGTCACAATTTTTTTCCATATTTATATTATATGTTACTACATAAATATCTTCATATTTCTATTTTCTTATAGTGTATTAATATTTCTCAATATATGAATACTACTTATTAAAGCAAAATAAATGACCAAATATACATAAATATCTTTGTAATTATAATTTTAAAAAATATATCTTTATAATTATTAAAAATAAATAAATTTATATGCTAAGATTAAATACTTTTAGTGGCACTACAAATACTTTTTCAGTCATAGTTTGGTAGTTAAATTAGTACATTTTAGTGGCGATTTAAAAATAGTCGCCACTTAAAATGTTATTTTTCATAGCAACTGTATGAGGCACCACTAAACGTCTCACCTTTGTGGCAAATAGTTCTGGTCGCCGCAAATACCATAACTTCTGTGGCAATAAAATAAGTTGCCACAAATAGATGTCACAAAAACTAATATTTCTTGTAGTACAGAGACTGATTGGAGAGTTACAGGCTCACGTTCCAAGTCTGTTATCCGAAAAAATGTTGAATACAACCTTTGGATATCTACTAATGAGACTTAAGGTATGCAATAAAGTTACCTTTAGGCATAACAACATTACCTCGCCATTCCCGGGCTGGCTCGCCCGGAAAGTGCAATCTAGCAACTTTGATTCTACAATCAATATTAGCATAACATGCCGCCAATCAATCTATACCCATAATGACTTCAAAATCAACCATCACCAACTCAACCTGGTTAGCTAAGGCCAATCTATCACGCACTAACACTATGCAGTTTCGATAAATCCGCTTAGCTAAAAATAGCAAATGGTGTGGACAATATTTTTAGGGACTATCTAAAATTGACTCACAGCCAATGGTACAACATAAGAGAGTGTAGATATAGGATCAAGAAAGGCATACACAACAAGAAAGTAAATAGTCAAAGTACCTGTAACAACATTAGGGGACGCCTCCTGGTCCTGCCGACCACCTAAAGCATAGAATTATTCTGCACTGTCCCTGAGCTAGATGCCTCCCCCCTCGGCCCCTACTTGAGGTAGGCTGAGGAATAGGTCTTGGATGGAGGTCTGTAGTTGATAAAGCCACGGATGATCCTGATCGCTAAGTAGTCTGGCCCCACCCTTTATGTGGACAAAATCACTTAATATGACTTGGACGCCCACAATCATAACATATTGTCTACCCCTAATGACATAGACCTACATGTGTCCTTCCACACTAAATACAAGGGGGCAATAGTGTCCTTCCCTGCTCCAAACGCTCCTGCCTCTATGAAGGAATGGAACTCTGGTCCCATATCTTCTCCTATGATGAAAGTGTTGCACTCTCTTCAAATCATGCAATCAGACTCGATGACTGATCCCTAGAGTCACCCCAAGGCTCTTTGTAGAAACCTACAGTCCTAACCCTCTTCCTTTGTTCCTTCAGCCTATAAGTATCCCGCAGTTGATAATCAAATCCTCTACCCTCTAGGCGAAAGCCTGAATCCATTCAATGTCCATATGCTCCTAAGTAGATACCCCCAAATAGTCATGAGCTATATGAGGCCCTAGTCCCAACATGAACAAATGAACCCTATCTTCCATCATCTAAACCATGTGCTGAGTATACCTACCCAAAGAATTAATTTGAAGGCAATACTCAGGCGCACTCATACTTCCCTGATCCAAGTGCAAAAACTGCTAAGCTCGAGCCTGTTGAAGCTCTTGAGGCAAATACTAGTGCATAAAGACCTCTAAGAACTCCTCCCATTCAGCTGGCTGTGCATTGGCTCCTTTGGATAAAGCCTAAGCCTCATACGGCAATATAGCCATGTCATGTAATTTGAATGCCGCCAACTCTACCCCTTTTGTCACTATGACCCGTATCACCTTCAATACTTTATATGTCTAATCAATAAAGTTCTTGGGGTCCTCCCTCGGGTCTAATCCGGTAAACACTAGAGGGATTAAACCCAAGAACTCATGGGCTCTAAGACTCTCAGTCACATGGCTCTATGTCTGTCCATCGCTCAGATGAATAGTTCCTTGAAGACCCTATCCTTCCGAAACAATCGAAGGTACCACAAGTGAGGGAGGATCTGCCACTCTATCAGCCTTAGGTACTGTTGGTGCAGGAGTAGCTGAGGTCTATCTGCGACTACTCTAGCTAGGGCTGGAGGAACTGTAATACCTGGGGCTAGAGGTGGGCTTGGTATGGTATATACCGAATACCATACTGAAGCCAAAATTTTTGATATCGTGGTTTTTCTATTATAGTATGTGGTATGGTATTTTGTATGGTCTTAAAAATATTTTGGTATTTTGTATTTATAAAAAAATATCGAAATATCGAATACCATACCGAAGTATATAGGTACATATATAATTCATACATATATTTTTATTATACTACTAGAAAATATATAAAAAAATATTAGGACTAAACTAGTTATTTAGATATTGGAACTTTGACTATTCTATTTTAATTGAAATATTATTTTGTGTAACAGATTCAAGAAGAAAATTGTTTATGCGGTATTTTTAATATATTTACAATGGAAGATGTTAGTATGATATAATTGTGACATTTCTTGAAAAGTCGAAATCATAATTCTCTAATGTATGAGTATATGTAAGTCGAAATCAAATAAACTATAGTTACCGATTTACCGTATCGCAAAATACTGAAAGCGAACTCTAAAATACCAAACCATACCGATTAATTTGGTATGCTAATGGTATAGTATTCTTAAAAATCGATACCGAAATTACCATACTAGAGTTTTAAATACCATACCATGTTCACCCCTATCTGGGGTAGGAGGCTCACTCTGAGCCTCTGACCTGTCTCCCTGATCCACTGGAGGATAACTAGTACCATCTCCCGCAGTTGTGCCAATCAACCTCATAGTAATCTTCCTCGTCACAAGCATACTCTGAAACAATAACATGTTTTAGGTATCACAATACTTATGACCTCACTCTATAGCATGAACTATTAGTAAAAGAAGTGAAATGACTCCTAGATGTCTTGTAGCCTCTTGATTATAAGTATGATACACAACATACACTGTCACGACCAAAGCTAGGATCCAAGATCGTGACACGGGACCTAGAACCACGAATGGCTCCAAGTCAACCATGGCATGTGCATAGCAACTCTTAGCTGAAGTCTGAGTAACATAAAATGTATAACAAATGATATATCACAACGCTAAATTTCAAAGCTGAACATGATAGTCTATATTTGAAAAGCTTCTACTATCTGATGAGATGCTGGGAAATGCCCCCAGCTATCTCCAAATCTGAAACGAAACTGACATGATCAACATAACTAAATGAAGGTCCCCGGGATATGAGGACTCACCCAACAAGGCTAACTGAATTGAGAGGGAAGCGAGATAGTGACATGACTGAGCTAGATCACCTAAACCTATACCATAAATGATATAACATATAGTATGAGTTCAGTAATTTGAATGTACTGAGTATGCAAGGTAAGTAAAAACATTCTTAGTAAATGTTAACTGAAATCATGCATATAAATATAAATCATTAGATCATGAGAGCAGGGACTGCATGCTTGAAACTGTATCTGAGACATACATAGTCATAAGCTGGTTATCATAACTGAACATAGTGACCCAAGGTTTAGAAAATAGAAATCATATGACTTATCATTGCTGAAATCATAAGTAAAAACTCATAAACTAAACATTCGGTCATATCTACTGTAAAACATAATATCATAAGTCATGAACATGAGTAGCGAAAATCATGAGGAACAATGGGAGACTCATCATAATCGACACTATCATGATAGATCATACGTGATGCCCCAACTATCACACTCAAATGGAAAGAGCCATACAAAACCTTATCAGGACTAAGGATGCTACTATAATATCGATATCAAGTTGAGGCCCCTTGGGGCAGGGGGGAAACTCTCTTGATAGGTCTCAAACATGTAACATATACCTACATTGGCGCGTATTTCTACGATTAGGGACATCATATCCCAAGCCTGCTCGGTGCTAGACATTACTCCCAAGAACGTGCATAGTGCTCGTATCATTTTTCAATGAAGCTAAAATCATAATTACATGCATAGTACTCACATGATTTCTCAATGGAGCTGAAATCATAATCTATACATAGCCTAAAATCTAAACATTGGGAGTCTTGACTCCAAAATATAGCATAAGCCGCATTGGGAGTCTTGAATCCAAAACATATGATAAGTTGATCTTATTAGCCATGGCTAAATCATGAAAACATACTTAACTTGTGTGGGCTTGCCCAAATCATAAAATCATATATACTTGAAATAGACTTCATATACAAAATCATGGATTCAAACATGGGAAACTTATAAACATTCATTCTAGATATTTTATCATACTTGAAATCATAAATCATAAGCTTGACTTCTCATAAAACTTGCATAATAGGGCATAATAACTTTAAATATTGAATTTATAATCAAATATTGTATAAAATCTTCCCATTAGACTTAAAACATACTTTAGAACATGAGGGGATTAGACCCACAAACATATCATAGAGAATTTCATAAAACTATGTTTAAACCCTAAAAATCATACACTTGAATTAAAACATGAATTATTGAACTTGAGTTGAAATTTGGGCATGAGAGTGGAAGGAAACCCTCATTGATATCCCTATATACCTGCGTAAGCTGATCCTCAAACTAGCCTTGAAAGCCCAAGAGAATTGGGGAAAGAATTGAGAGAGTTCTAGCTTGATCTTGAAGAGGGTTCTCAATAACTTACATGCATAGGAGTATAATGACTTAGAATAGACTAAATACTCTTAAAACACCCCTTTCAAGTCTTAAAAAGACATCATTAAGAAGTTAGGAGCTTGAGAATTTATGAAACTACCCTCGAGAAATCGCATAAAAGAATTGCTTGTCGGCTACTACAATCAGTCCAACAGGTCATCGTAGCATACCATTGGCCATTGGATCGTTTGTTCTATCTAAACCACTTCTGATATTCTGCTGAGGTTCCAACTAATGACCGTTCAAGACGGGTTGTTTCATGAAACAATGACCTGGCACACCATCCGTTGCTTCTAGGGGAAATTATGTGACTCTTCTAATTCTCCAACTGACGACCAGACAGGATGAGTTGTTACTTGAAACAACGGCTCTTCATAACCTCTCGTTGTCACTAACTCGGAATTGGGCATTTTTTGAACCCCATTCAATAGTCACTCAGGACGACCCATTGGATCTCCCAACGAGTCGTTTCTAGGCTCGTTTTTTACTGGAAAAATTCTAACTAGGGCTTACGACAAGGGACACAACATGTTGTTGTTCCCTACAACGACTCGTCCCTTAAGTCATCCTGTGACTCTGGTGAAATTTCCTGCTTTTCTTTGATTCTACCCTCAGGTTTGATCTTAGGCACAATAGGCACTTGATTCTAAGATAATTGAGAAACTGACTTTATAGCGTCTATACTAGTAATGCTAATGCCAACTAGGCCACCTGTTGAAGCCAACCAAAATAGATATTAGACTCATTAGGTCTCGGCAACAACAATTAAACAACTGAAAAGCCTACAAGGCTAAAATAAGCTAAACTGCACCACGAAAGGCTGACAAGGCCACACAACCCAATGAGCTGTACAACTAGTCCACACAAGCCTCTAAAGAGTAGGTAACTAAAATACATGGGACAGGACCCCAGCTTACCCAACTGTACACAACTCAATCAGTCATAAAGGAAACACAGTTCCTAGAAGAAAAGAGCATACCACTACTATGCTAAAATCCATCGCAATAATACATCTATTTTGTTGAAATTGGGCTCCTATTGCGACTGTCGATCCGAGCCCCTACCTATACGTATAACACAATTGCAGGAAGGGTGTCCCCGAGTGAAGGGACATCAATACGAATGAAATATACTGGTATGTAAGGCTGAAAGAGTTAACTTATATACATTTAAGATACTGAAAATCAAAGTAGGGAATAGATACAACATATGACTCTGGAAGCTGATATCTGAACAAAATATGATACATCATGTGAATACAATCAAATAATAACATATACAAGTCACGCTGCATTATCGATAAGCTATACAATCCCTAATAAAATAATGACCTAATCTCGTCAATCAGTATTGCCTGCCGAGATGGCCGTCTTATAGGTAGCATAACTGAAGGGATATATACCCACCTGACATAACTACATCAGTGGTAAGTTCATAGTCTCATATCTGAAGGAAAATTCCCACCTGACATAACCGACACGATGGTAAGGTCATAGTCTCATATTTGAAGGACAACTGCCCACCTGAAATAACCACGTCAGTGGTAAGGTCATAATTCTCATGTATAAAATATGCCAAAGGACAACTGCCCACCAATCGTACCAAGCCAGTAGTAAGGTCATAGTATCATATTCAGAGCCAACTGGGCTCGTATCATATCTATCTAACAAATGTGGCATTAAAAAAAAAGACAAATTCCGAGACTGCGACTAGAATAGGCCTTTTACATAATTCATAGTTGCACATAAGCACATATATCACATAAACCTTTCAAATAACACTTAGATTCATATACTCAATGACTTCCATAGTTATAAGATAGTTTGGACAACATAAGGAATTCAACATGCTCCACAAAAAACAGTTAGGCCTATTTTGGATTTAAGAACTCGATAACATGACGTTTAGCTTAAGAGAGAGGAATAATGGGATCTCCCATTAGCCTCACATACCACATAACATATATATAAGATAAAGGAAAACCATTATAAGGCATTTCCACTTTGAGAAGCTCATTTACCCTTACTAGATTGTGACATCGATTCTTAGCTCAAACTCATCTATCCGTCACTGTCTTAACTCTTTTCTCAATTTCACTTTACAACTAGGCCTTTAGATATACTTAATATAACATATACACATAATACAGTAAAGGACCAGCCCACAAAGTCGATGGCAAGGGAAATTTAGACTCGATTTACAACTATAACAACATCGCATATAAAAATATTTCACTTCACATTAGTTTACTTCCTTAACGCTTCAAGCTTTATGTACTGCACTTTTGACCCTTCGAAAAGAATCATACTTGCTTCAATATTAGTGTCAAGACACAAAGATATTGGTCCTTTCAACAAGATATTTTTGTGCTTGAACAACGAGAATGGGACACCTTAACATACCTTGTTTCGACTAGCTTTTTTTAGTCGCTTCTTTCCTTCAAAAACCATAATTTATCCCCTTCAATTACTTGAGTTTATAACCAAGTTACAAGGCTGTTTCAAGCCAATATATCCAAAAAAAACGTCACACCAACAACAGCCACAACAATAACACATAAGGCAGCATTTTAGCATAATACTACAACTTGTTCTACACACTTTTAAGGAAAAAACAGAAGTAGGGAATTACCTAACTTCCTCTGTAACCAACTCCCGTCAACATGGAGTATATTTCCAGTAACACAGCTACAATAAACTTCAAAAACTAGCAGTAACCTTCAGCAAAATCGTACCAAAAATGGCAGCAAAACTTGGCGCCCAACTTCTATCTTCAAACTAGGATTTTGCAAATTTTAATACTAGAAACACTTACATTTTTCCGGGGTTTATTATTAATTAAAATAGGAGTATTTGAATTCAATTTCTTATCCAAAAATGTAGCAACCTTGTTGTTCAAAATGCAGCAAAAACAGTTCACAAACACATCAAACAAAAATTCAACTTCTAGTCTTTCACTCATGAGTTCAAGCAAGGTTAGTAGTAGAATTCTTATCTTTTTTTTACTTGTATTTAATCCCTAAAAAAAGGGAGCATATATTTATCTTATAAATTCTTCAAAAATGCAGCAAATTCACCATAACAACACTACCCAAATGCAATTACGAGGCAGCAACAACTTTATCACAACATTGCCTTCACTTTCATAAACTTTTTCTTGAGTTTTAATGGTGTATCCTTAATTGATTCCTCATGATTTCTTAGGCTTGGTTACTAGAAAAGAGAGGTTATATGTGTGTAAGAAATAGGCTTAGTTCAGGAATGTTTGGAAACTGAATCACAAGCCCAAAACTATATAATATATTTTTGGTGCGGTGCCCAAGTCATCACTTCACAAGGCCCTGGTAAAAGGCCTACAACTTTTTACTCTAAACTTCAATTGATGAATAGTTTGATGTTTTGGAAATCACTGTTACACCCCATAAGTTCTTGACACTTAGTTGGCCTATTCGCCTATTGGTTAAGAGTTTTAAAATGCCATATGTGCAAGAAAAGGGCCCGGGGAGAAATCGGGCAAGCGCTAAGTTGGAGCGTCGCAAGGCAAATGCGACTTATAAATCGCATTCAACAAATGCAACTTATAAATCGCATTCAACAAATGCGACTTAAGGGGGTTCAGGTCCAAGTATATAAAGCCCCACTTCGGTTTATTTTTGGTAATTTTCATTCTTGATTTCCAGAGAACAAACAGAAATAGGGAAGGGATGAAGGTTCAACATAAATTTCCTTCCGTTTACGCCGTCAAACGTAGTCCAAACTCAAATTAACTTTGGGTAGCGAAGTATAAAGCTGCAGGAAGCATTCCTACAGAGTTAGTTTCGTGAAATTCGGCCGAGAAATCATCGTCTCACCGAGCCAAGGTAAGTGAAATTGCTCCAAACTAGTGTTAATATACTCCCAGCATTAAAGTGAGTATTTCTCCCTTCTAGAATTCCGAGAAATTATGAGTTTTTGGTCGTTCTTTGATAAGTCGAACAATAGGCAGTAGGTATATCCACAAGTATGGTTTCTTTCCAAAATAATTGTAGAATTAATTTTATTCTTTCGTGAATATGAATACAGTTGGGAGAAATAGCTGAACATTAGCTGAGTTGCGCCAGTTAATCAGAAAGTCGCCAGGTGAGGTATGTAAAGCCAGTTTCTTTCGTCAAGCTAGTAGTTCCAGTATAACAAAATAGTACAAATTCTAGTAGAATATTTTAGAACTCGTATATTATATTCAGTATGAGTTCAGTAAGCATGTTAGAATTATTATACAGTGTTCAACATGAAACTCAGTAAAACAGTATAATTCCCAGCAGAATATTCCAGAAATATTATTTCAGACTCAGTATATCTCAGTATTAGATTTAGTATATTTCAGTATCAGATTCAACATATTTCAGTATCAGATTTAGCATATTTCAGTATGAAATTCAGAACAGAATACCAAAATAAAATATTATTATCAGATTCAGTATATATATATATTACATGTGGTTATTGCTATCTGTGGAGACATGATTGTTCTGTGTTGGGCACCCTTAGAGCTTCCTTGACCGCCCCAGGGTTAATAGCTATGTAGACTCGCCCGCTAGAGGGTGAGGATACGTTGCTCTACGGAGTGGCATGCCGTCCGTCAGAGGACGAAGATGGGATGTAGATTCCCCGTAGCAGGCTGATCAGCACTATACCACACCCCCTGTCGAGCGCTTGCGCCCGGGGTGCAGATTACAGTTTACAGTCGTTATATAGCCTGTTGTTTTCATGAATCCAAAATTAGAGCCAGTCCGGCACCAGAAGTTCTTAGGCTCAGTTAATCCAGTAGTCCAGGTCCTAGTAGGGCACCAGGTGCCAGTCATGCCTCCCAAGGTGGGGCATGACAAACTTGGTATCAGAGCAGGTCGTATCCCAGGGAGTCCGCAAGCTATGCTAAGTAGAGTCTTGTCTATGGATGTGTTGTGCACCACATACCATAGGCAGGAGGCTGCAAGGCATGATAGGGTGGTTACTCTTTCTTCATATTCCGTTGTGCCATAGAGCAATACAGTATAGGGTTGAGTCACTAAAGCTTATTATACTCTTTGTTCATAGATAAAATGTCAGATCAGCGACATCCTATCACAGGCAGAAGATTGGACATAGCAGCAGGAGAGGGCACCAGCAGGATGCCTCAGCCTCGTTTAGAATCAGCCCGATCTGAGGGCGATGCAGAGGCATCGTCCCGACCTTCTCAGCAGTCTCCACCCCATCAGGAGCCACTAGGGACGACACCACCTCTGACAGTTCCTATACCTACACCATCTGACCAGGAGGTCAGGAGTGCAGTAGTTATGTTAGCGCAAATGATGGCTACTCGGCACCAATCAATGCCACCTACAACGGCAGAATCATCAGGTGGGCCTGGTAGTTCGAGGGTTTGAGAATTCCTGGCACTAGGCCCCCCACAGTTTACGGGACAGATTGAACATGGGACCCCCAGTCCTGGATCAAATGCAGAGGATTTTCCGGGTAATGCATGTTACATCTACAGAGTCGGTCGAATTGGCGGTATTCCGACTGCGGGATATTGCTGTGTTGTGGTATGAGAGTTGGGAAAGGTCTCGAGGGAGAGATATTGGCCCTCCGACCTGGTTCAACTTTTCAGAGGCTTTCCTGGACAGTTACCTACCACGAGAGATCCGACAGGCCCAGATGGACCAGTTTTTACACCTGCAGCAGGGGGCGATGAGTGTTCGAGAATACGCCCTGCAGTTCGATTCTTTGGCGCGCTATGCTCCGGCCTTTGTAGACACCATGCCATCCAGAGTCCACCGGTTTATTATGGGGCTGAACCTAGAGTATATTGAGGCCTATATGATAGCTACTTTGTGGGAAGATATAGATATTGCTCGAGTGCAGGCTTTTTCTCAGACTATTGAAGGCCTCAAACAGCGGCAACAAGATAGCAGACGAATAAGACAGGAACAATTCCGTAGGGACAGGTCAGAAGAGTTACAGGGGGAGATTCAGAGAGGGCCTAGGCCACGGTTGTCAGATAGGCCACCTAGATCCCCGCCTCCATCACAGCAGCAGAGGGGTAGATTCAGTCGCTGAGGACAGTCAGAGTCTGACAGAAGTTCTCGAGCAGTAGATTCACCCCAGTAGAGGAGGGTAGAACAGAGCAGGTATACACCACCACTTTGCCCTATTTGCAGCCGACGCCACTCTGGAGCTTGTAGATATTGCTCCATAGGGTGTTATATATGCGGACATGAGGGTCATGTGATGAGAGATTGTCCAGCTAGGGGTCAGGGTGACTGGGATAGACAGGACAGGGCATCAGCAGGGTGGTGAGCTCCAGCAGCCCTGGCAGGGCACAGACCCTCAGTTTCAGCAGGTAGAGGCCGAGGCAGATCAGGGGCCTCTAGTTCAGGTGCGGGCCCAAGTTGTACCTATGCATTACCAGGGAGACAAGATTTAGAGGCGTCTCCAGATGTTGTGACAGGTATGATGACTATTTGCTCTCACCCTGCTTATGTATGAATCGATCCGGAATCTACCTTGTCCAATGTTACCCCATTAGTGGCTCGAAAGTTCAGTATTGTACCAGAATTGCTTCAGCAACCCTTTTCAGTATCTACACCTGTTGGTGACTCTATTATAGCCAGAAGGGTTTATCGAGGGTGTACAGTAGAGGTTGCTAACCGTCAGACCACATCAGATTTGGTAGAGTTAGAAATGGTTGATTTTGACGCCATTATGGGTATGGATTGGTTAGCTTCATGCTATGCCAATGTAGAATGCTGGACCAGATGGTCCAATTCCACTTTCCAGGGGAGGCAGTACGAGAGTGGAAGGGCAGTACAACTATGACAAAAGGTAGGTTTATTTCCTATCTTCGGGCGAGAAAGTTGATAGCCAAGGGGTGCATTTACCACATTGTCAGAGTTCAAGATGTTCGGGTAGAGCCTCTGACTCTCCAGCCTGTTCCAGTGGTGAATGAATTCCCTGATGTATTTCCAGATGAGTTGTTATACCCCGTAGAATTTCCGTCACCTAAATGACCTATTCGCACGTTGGTTAAGCATATTTGAAAGCCATACGTGCTAAGGAAAGGCCCGGGAAAAGATCGGACGAGAAACTTGTCGAACCATCGCGGAAGGAGCCGAGGCAGAGCCCCTCCGCGATGGCAGCGTGTCACGGAGGAGGAGCCTCCGCGTTGGCTCCGTGACACGTTGGCCTTGTCCAGGCCCAAGTATATAAAGCCCCACTTCGATTTATTTTAGAATTAACTTATATAAATTTCCAGAAAACAGAGAGCAAACGTAGAGAAGGGAACAGGATCGAAGAAATAATATAATTTTCGTCCGATTACGCTGCTAAACGTTGTCCAAACTCAAATTAACTCCAGATACTGAGGTATTTAGCAGCAGAGAGCATTCCTACGGATTCAGTTCGTGAAATACGGCTGACGAATCATCGAGCCACCGAGCTAAGGTAAGTGGAATTGCTCTAAACTGGTGTCTATGTGTTCCTAGCTGTGAAGTGAATATTTCTCCCTTCTGGACCTCTGAAAAATAGCGAGTTTTGGACCGTCTTTCGATAAGCCTAAGTTTAGGCTATAAACTATATCGAAAGTGATGTTGCCTTTTAAAGTAAAGCTGTATATAATATTAATTGACATATTTATGAATGCAGTTGAGAGAAAATAGCTGAAGTACCGGTTGAGTCTCGTTCGACAGACGAATAGTTCAAGGATTAGGTATGTAAAGTTAGTTTCCTCGACAAATTAGTAATCTTGGTACCGTACAGTAATTTAAAGGCCGATAGAATATTCAGAAGCCATGTTGACGTTTATTATGAATGATGGTACGATACTAGAAACGTTATGTTATGTTCAGCGCGAGACTTGCTAGCACGATATAAATTTTTATACAAGTATTAGAAACTGCACAGCATGCTTAGTATGTGATACAATACGGAATGTTAGGGTATCATTGTATTCAGTTAAAGCCCAGTAAAGCAATGTAATATCTGTAAGACATCTCAGAGATAGAACGACAAGTTAAAGTGAAGCTAGAAAGCATGTTAGAACTAGTAAATCATGTTACTATAGAAACTCAATAAACAGCATGGTTTTCAGCAGAAATACTATATCTTGTTCAGTATTAGCCCCAGAACAGTCTGGCAGGAGACTATATTCATATGTATATATTTACCAGCCTCAGCACGTATTAAATATGTACAGATTACTATCACTAGCTCAGCATGTAATATATACGATACTTTACCCCTATTAGCCTCAGAATGTGAGATATGCAGACAGTATTGCTAGTTGAGACCGTTGTATTGTTTGGGGTTGGACTACCTAGCATCCATGACCTCCCCAGGGTTGATAGCTGTATCGACTCGTCCGCCAGAGGACGAGGATACGTCGCTCTACGGAGTGGCATGCCATCCCACAGGGGACGAAGATGGGATGCCAGTTTTCCCCATATTATGCCTTGGTCGGCTTTGATACACCCCTGTCGAGCGGATACGCCCGGGTGTTGATTCAGGAGTCCTTCGGACTTAGGTACAGTTATAGTCAGGGGCTCAGCGAGCCCAAGTGCGTACCCAGGGAACCGGTAGGATGCTTACAGGGTTTATAGGAGATGGGATGACCGGGGTAGGGGTGCAGATTCCGTGCTGGTTGTACCTCCCGGCTTATGGGGGCCGGGTAAGGTTTGTGTGTGTTATGTTATATTATGTTATGCCATGTTACGTTAGATACAAGTAGATCAGCAGTTGAGTGATTCATATCCAGGTACGACCCATATTTCCTTTCCGTATAAGTAAGAGAAGGTATGACTTACATTATCAGACAGTTAATCTAATTCTTCTTACTTCAGTTTCATCAGTTACATTGTTGTTTTCAAGAGTTTGCTTTCAGTTATTACTTTACATACTCAGTACCAGCGGTACTGACACCCGGTGGGGCGCTGCATTACTTGCCTGCAGGTACTCATAGACGAGCAGGCGATACTACGTGATTCTTGTCAGCGATCGAGTATTCAGCTCCTGTCATCCGGAGACTGAATTCCATAGGTGTATTCCAGTTTCTTTTGTTGTATAGTACGGGTAGGTCGGGGCCCTGTCCCGATCATTTCTATTGCTATTCCTAGAGGCTTGCAGTCTGTATATATCTCCCTGTGGTCAGATGAGCCGGTCGTGTGAGGCCGTGCAGTTGTATAGCTGTTAGTACTCTTTCTTTCTTTTATGTTGGCCGTGTGGGGCCATAGTTTGCCAGTAGTGGTGACCTTGCCGGTCACGTAGCTTTCTAGTACTTCATGATTGAGTTATAGATAACTAGACAGCATGGTGGCCTTGTCGGCCCGCATAGGTTTCCCTATATTGACATGTTTCTGGTCAGCTGTTAGTACAGGTATAGGAGGCTATAGGCCAATGGGCCGGGGACTGTGTTTACAGCCGTTATATAGCCCTTCGTTTCCAGAAATGTGAGCTAGAGCCAGCCAGGCACCAGATGTGCCCAGGCTTAGTAGTCTAGCAGTTCAGGTCCTAGTAGGGCACCAGGTGCCAGTCATACCCCCCAAGGTGGGGTGTGACAAACTTGGTATCAGAGCAGGTCGTGTCCTAGGGGGTCTGCAAGCCGTGCTAAGTAGAGTCTTGTCTATGGATGTGTTGTGCACCACATACTATAGGCAGGAGGCTGCGAGGCATGATAGGATGGTTACCCTTCCTTCTCAGTCAGTCGTGCTTTAGAGTGGTACAACATAGGGTTGAGTCCCTATAAACTTACCGTATTCTTTGATTACAGATACAAAGGAAGATCAGCATTATCATATCACAGGCAGAAGATCAGATATAGCAACAGAAGAGGGCATCAGCCAGTTACATGGTAACTACAGTAGCAGGAGGAGGTACTCGAAACCTCCCAGCATGATACCTTTATCGGTACTATCCCTAGTATATGTTGATAACGTCAAAATAGGAAGTCAGGAATGTAATGTACATACGAGTTGATTTATTTATTAGCTATATAAGACCTGATTAAGATTACAGATAAGGTCAGACCACCAGGAAAGCACAAGGAAGAGAGGGAAATGCAGGAATCCCAACCACATTTTTTTCCAGATGTGGTACAGTTATATGTTTCTATCTATTGCAACAAGAAAAGGGCTATTCCTACCTCTTGACCTTGATCCCAGTACAGTAAAGTGGCATAAGAATTGAGGCGAGGCTTCCCAAAACAAGCAGTAAGTGAAGATAGATTGATTAATTCCAGTAAGTGTTAGTGAGCATAAAGAAGGAGTAAGACTGTTAGCTTACCCGAAGTAGGGGTAAAAGACCTGCTAGTGATGAATGCCTAATAATAGTCAAGTTTGAGTCAGAAAAAGGCCAAGTCCGCCATATATGCTAACAAATAGCAAGATATACCTGTAAGATTATAGTTATGATCCAGTTGTGACATCGAAAGATATAGAGTTCATATGAATCAGATGGGCCTGAATATAAGCCAGAAGAAGTATAGGCCGAGGCTTGATCAGTAATCTCATTAGCAACGAAAGGCAGGTACCTTGAACCCCAGAGTTCAGCTTAAGCAAGATGAGAGGAAGAAGCATGAATGCCAGATTTTGTGGGGAAATCAGGGTTACCCCCCCCCCAGATTAATAGAGTATGTTTTAAGGATTAAGCCTCGGGCTGATAGTAAGATTACGGTTTAGAATACCACAGTATGCCTGTTCATGGAGAAGTTAAGAAATTACTGATACAACAATTCTAATCTAGTGTGGCCTAGAATGGGGTGACAATACAATGAAATGATAAGTCAGGGCAAGAGATAGTATTAGGCCGTAGAAGTGGTGTATCATGTACGGTATGAGACTCAACAGAGCATGTCAGAGATTATGTATTACCGCAGAATTCAGTACATATTGTATGTAGCTAGCGATATATATATATACAGATAATAGGTATGCTGTGAGTAGATGCCTAAGGGGTATAATCATAGATACTGATTAGTAATAGGAAGCATGTACAAATTGCATTGCAGGATCCCCTTGCCAAAAAAAGAGAAAAAAAGAGAGAAGAGAGAAGAAAGAAAGAAAGGAGAGAAGAAAGGAGAAAGGGAAAGGAGAAGAGAAAGGGCAGATTAAGTGTGAATTACGTATGAAGTCATAGGAACTGTCTCAGTTCTCAGTTAATAAGTTAATGGACTTATGTGTTGTTGCCAGATCTAGGCTCTGGAAGCTTAGTAGAGTTAATGGCCTGAATCAGATGGCTAGATGATAAGAGCACAGTTAGATGGTCTAATGACTAGCTGGCGCTTATATTAGCAGGGAAGCATCTTTAAAAATTAATAGCATTATCGTATATGCCGGAACCAGAATTTTTCCAGTATGTTAAGTGGTCGTACATCATTTTCCCAGCCTTGTATGTGAGAGTCAACCTTAGTCAACCTAGTAGTTATTACAAGGAATACTCCGCAAGTCAGACAAGCCCGTGGGCACCCCAAGAAAGGGGTCCACATCAGTAGTCAGCGATAGACTAGTGCTTCAGCCAGTTCTCGTAAGATATTCAGATGCGGAGCCCTGGCAGAAGGCCAGTATTTACAGAATAGCTCATAAGACCGAGAATTCCCCAGAATAGCAATATAAATCCAAGTTGATACACACAAGGCGTAAGAAATTGGTAGTGCTCTGCTAGCACAGTGTTTACTAAGACAAGGAGATCGGTAGGTTCCCTATGAAGATCCAGGGACGGATCGCCTGAGAGTAGGTTGGACTAAGCACAACATCACAATTGTTCAATTAGGAGGACGAAACGGTTAGCTGTCTACAACCCCGCAGTTATGCATGAGCTACAGATGTCCGAGTAGGACATGTAGAGCATTATTAGACTACTGCAGCATTCGGATCATCTAACCCAGCCATTTAGTTAGTCGAGGTTATTCAGCCAGATTATTAGAGATCATGATCATTGTCAGAATCCTCTGATCAGATACGGGCACATGGTGTGCAGATAGTTGTTCAGGTTATCTCAGCAACAAGTAGCCTTAGCATGCGGCTAGAAGGCTAGATGAGCTCTAGTTATACCGGTAGATTACTTATTAGATTCTCCGGTATAATAAACCAGTATGACCGTCAGTTATATGTCAATTTTTTCTAAATGTGAATTTTGGCTGAGTTCAGTAGCCTTTTTGGTCGCATTGCGTCGGAAGTTGGTGTACAGGTAGATACACAGAAAAAAAATGAAGCAGTGAAGACATAGCCAGACCTACCACTCCGACCGAAATACGCAATCCCTGCGGTTAGTCGGGTACTACAGAGGGTTTGTGGAAGGGTCTTCCACCTTAGCAGCACCTCTGACTAAATTAACACAGAAGGCAGCAAAGTTCCAGCAGACCGAGGCATGTGAGTAGAACTTCCAGGATTTAAAAGACAGGTTAACATCATCCCCAGTGTTAGTATCGTCAGAAGGTACAGAGGGTTAATGCAGCATGGTAAAGTAATAGCTAATGCCTTCAGGCAGTTGGAGAAACATGAAAAGAATTATCTTATCTATGACCTAGAGTTAGCCGTAGTAGTTTATGCCTTAAAGAGTGAATATTTTGTATCACCCAGGAAGGGCTAATCTGGTAGCAGATGCCCTTAGCCGTAATTTATGGAGAGGTGACATATTTTCAGATAACCGGGGATGAAGTGTGGCGATGTAAAGGCCGCATTCGTGTTCCAGATATTTTGGGGCTTCGCCAGCAGATTATGAGCGAGGCGCATTACGCCCGCTATTCTCTCCGCCCAGGCACGACAAAGATGTACCATGATATCAAAAAAAACCACTGGTGGCCAGGTATGAAAAGAGAAACTGCTGAATTTGTAGCTCAGTGTCCTAATTGCCAACAACTGAAAGTAGAACATCGGAACCAGATGGTTTGACCCAGGACATAGCTGTGCCTCTCTGGAAATGGGAAGCAGTAAACATGGACTTTGTAGCAGGATTACCCCATACCAGGCATAGACACGATTTAATATGAGTAACGTTTGACAGACTGACGAAATCAGCCCATTTCCTGTCAGTAAAAGCTACTTTCTCTGCCTAAGATTACGCCAAATTGAATATCAGAGAAATAGTTAGATTACATGGTGTTTCAGTATCTATTATCTCTGATAAAAGAGCACAGTTGACGGTTAGATTCTGGCAGTCGTTCCAAAAGGGTTTGGGAACGCAGATCAACTTGAGCACAACATTCCACCCTCAGACAGATGGGCAGGCTGAGCGGACTATCCAAACGCTCAAAGAAACGCTACGAGCGTGTGTTCTAGATTTTGAGGGTAGCTGGGATAAGCATCTTTCGTTAGTTGAATTTGCTCATAATAACAGTTATCATTCAGCCATCCAGATGGCGCCTTCTGAGGCATTATACAGGCGAAAATGCAGATCACCAAATGGTTGGTTTGAAATAGGAGAGTCAGCGTCGGTTAGCTTAGACGTTGTTCGGTAGTCAGAGGAAAAAGTAAAGCTTATCCAAGAACGTTTACTGACTGCTCAGAGCCGCCAGAAGTCTTATGCAGATGTACGGTGTAGAAATCTAGAATTTGCGGTAAATGACTGGGTATATCTGAAAGTGTCTCCGATAAAAGGAGTAATGAGATTTGGCAAGAAAGGCAAGCTTAGCCCGAGAATCATTGGGCCATATCAAACTCGACAAAGAATAGGCCGAGTTGCATACGAATTGAACTTGCCTCCAGAGTTAGCATCTGTTCACCCAGTATTCCATGTCTCTATGTTGAGGAAGTTCGTAGGGGACCCTTCTACAGTAGTTCCAGTTCAGGATGTCCAGGTCACAGAAGAATTAGCATATGAAGAGGTTCCCGTGGCTATCTTAGATAGACAGATTCGCAGGTTGAGGACTAAAGATGTTGCATCTGTCAAAATATTGTGGCGTAACAGGAACCGTGAGGAAATGACGTGGGAAGCTGAAGAAGATATGAAAGCCAGATACCCTCACCTATTTCAGACCTAGTCAGGCGACAGGTATGTCCGTATTATTACTTATGCAGTACCTTATAGTTGTATGTGTGTGAATGAGAAAGATTGATACTTAGTTATCCAGTGGATCTTAAAATATTACGTGCAGTACCTGTGTTGGACTTTTCTGCATTTCAGGTTTTTGCTATAGTCCATATTGCAGGGGAAACTCTGCCAAAATTTTTCTAGAAAGGAAGTTAAGTAGTCCTCCAGATAGAGTGTGCATTCGAGGACGAATGTTCTTAAGGGGGGGAAAATGTTATACCCCGTAGAATTTCCGTCACCTAAATGACCTATTCGCACATTGGTTAAGCATATTTGAAAGCCATACGTGCTAAGGAAAGGCCTGGGAAAAGATCGGACGAGAAACCTGTCGAACCATCACGGAAGGAGCCGAGGCAGAGCCCCTTCGCGATGGAAGCGTGTCACGGAGGAGGAGCCTCTGCGTTGGCTCTGTGACACGTTGGCCTTGTCCAGGCCCAAGTATATAAAGCCCCACTTCGGTTTATTTTAGAATTAACTTATATAAATTTCCAGAAAACAGAGAGCAAACGCAGAGAAGGGAAAAGGATCGAAGAAATAATATAATTTTTGTCCGATTACGCTGCTAAACGTTGTCCAAACTCAAATTAACTCCAGATACTGAGGTATTTAGCAGCAGAGAGCATTCCTACGGATTCAGTTTCGTGAAATACGGTTGACGAATCGTCGAGCCACCGAGCTAAGGTAAGTGGAATTGCTCTAAACTGGTGTCTATGTGTTCCTAGCTGTGAAGTGAATATTTCTCCCTTCTGGACCTCTGAAAAATAGCGAGTTTTCGACCGTCTTTCGATAAGCCTAAGTTTAGGCTATAAACTATATCAAAAGTGACGTTGCCTTTTAAAGTAAAGCTGTATTTAATATTAATTGACATATTTATGAATGCAGTTGGGAGAAAATAGCTGAAGTACCGGCCGAGTCTCGTTCGACAGACGAATAGTTCAAGGATTAGGTATGTAAAGTTAGTTTCCTCGACAAGTTAGTAATCTTGGTACCGTACAGTAATTTAAAGGCCGATAGAATATTCAGAAGCCATGTTGACGTTTATTATGAATGATGGTACGATACTAGAAACGTTATGTTATGTTCAGCACGAGACTTGCTAGCACGATATAAATTTTTATACAAGTATTAGAAACTGCACAACATGCTTAGTATGTGATACAATACGGAATGTTAGGGTATCATTGTATTCAGTTAAAGCCCAGTAAAGCAATGTAATATCTGTAAGACATCTCAGAGATAGAACGACAAGTTAAAGTGAAGCTAGAAAGCATGTTAGAACTAGTAAATCATGTTACTAAAGAAACTCAGTAAACAACATGGTTTTCAGCAGAAATACTATATCTTGTTCAGTATTAGCCCCAGAACAGTCTGGCAGGAGACTATATTCATATGTATATATTTACCAGCCTCAGAATGTATTAAATACGTACAGATTACTATCACTAGCTCAGCATGTAATATATATGATACTTTACCCCTATTAGCCTCAAAATGTGAGATATGCAGACAGTATTGCTAGTTGAGACCGTTTTATTGTTTGGGGTTGGACTACCTAGCATCCATGACCGCCCCAGGGTTGATAGCTGTATCGACTCGTCTGCCAGAGGACGAGGATACGTCACTCTATGGAGTGGCATGCCGTCCCATAGGGGACGAAGATGGGATGCCAGTTTTCCCCATATTATGCCTTGGTCGGCTTTGATACACCCCTGTCGAGCGGATACGCCCGGGTGTTGATTCAGGAGTCCTTCGGATTCAGGTACAGTTATAGTCAGGGGCTCAGCGTGCCCAAGTGCGTACCCAGGGAACCGGCAGGATGCTTACAGGGTTTATAGGAGATGGGATGACCGGGGTAGGGGTGTAGATTCCGTGCTGGTTGTACCTCCCGGCTTATGGGGGCCGGGTAAGGTTTGTGTGTGTTATGTTATATTATGTTATGCCATGTTACGTTAGATACAAGTAGATCAGCAGTTGAGTGATACATCTCCAGGTATGACCCATATTTCCTTTCCGTATAAATGAGAGAAGGTATGACTTACATTATCAGACAGTTAATCTAATTCTTCTTACTTCAGTTTCATCAGTTACATTGTTGTTTTCAAGATTTTGCTTTCAGTTATTGCTTTACATACTCAGTACCAGCGGTACTGACGCCCGGTGGGGCGCTGCATTACTTACCTGCAGGTACTCATAGACGAGCAGGCGATACTACGTGATTCCTGTCAGCGATCGAGTATTCAGCTCCTGTCATCCGGAGACTGAATTCCAGAGGTGTATTCTAGTTTCTTTTGTTGTATAATACGGGTAGGTCGGGGCCCTGTCCCGATCATTTCTATTGCTATTCCTAGAGGCTTGCAGTCTGTATATATCTCCCTGTGGTCAGATGAGCCGGTCGTGTGAGGCCGTGCAGTTGTATAGCTGTTAGACTCTTTCTTTCTTTTATGTTGGCCGTGTGGGGCCATAGTTTGCCAGTAGTGGTGACCTTGCCGGTCACGTAGCTTTCTAGTACTTCATGATTGAGTTATAGATAACTAGACAGCATGGTGGCCTTGTCGGCCCGCATAGGTTTCCCTATATTGACATGTTTCTGGTCAGCTGTTAGTACAGGTATAGGAGGCTATAGGCCAATGGGCCGGGGGCTGTGTTTACAGCCGTTATATAGCCCTTCGTTTCCAGAAATGTGAGCTAGAGCCAGCCAGGCACCTGATGTGCCCAGGCTTAGCAGTCTAGCAGTCCAAGTCCTAGTAGGGCACCAGGTGCCAGTCATACCCCCCAAGGTGGGGTGTGACATGAGTTACCTGGTATTCCCCTAGAAAGGGAAATAGACTTTGCAATTGATTTTATTACCAGGCACCCAGCCCATATCAATTCCCCCTTATCACATGGCTCTTTCTAAACTCAGAGAACTAAAGGAGCAGTTGAAAGATTTATTAGATAAGGGCTTTATTAGGTCGAGTACTTCACCTTAGGGTGCGCCAGTTCTGTTTGTGAGAAAGAAGGACGGCTCCCTCCGTATGTGTATAGACTATCGGCAGCTGAATAAAGTTACGATCAAGAATAAGTATCCGCTTCCTAGGATAGATGATTTGTTTGATCAGTTACAGGGAGCTAGATATTTCTCCAAATTGACTTAAGGTTCGGATATCATCAGGTTCGGGTTCATGAAAGGGACATTCCAAAGATTGCCTTCAGGACCAGATACGACCATTTTGAATTCTTAGTCATGTCCTTTGGGATGACGAATGCTCCAACAGTATTTATGGACCTGATGAACAGTATGATTTCATTATAGGTCTACCTCATACGTGAAGACAGTATGATTTGATTTGGGTAGTTGTAGACCGGATAACTAAGGCAGCACATTTCCTAACCATCAAGACCATAGATTCAGCAGAGGATTATGCTAGGCTGTACCTCCAAGAGTTGGTTAGATTTTATGAGGTCCCTTTGTCTATCATTTCGAATAGGGGTACTCAATTCACCTTGCACTTTTGAAAGTCGTTTCAGAAGGGACTTGGTACTCAGGTTAAGTTTAGCACAACTTTTCATTAATAGACAAACGGCGAGGTTGAACGAACCATTCAGACCCTACAAGGGCTGTTGGAATCCTACCTCTCATTGAGTTTGCATATAATAACAGCTATCACTCCAACATCCAGATGGCCCCATTTGAGGCACTATATGGTAGAAGTTGTAGGTTTCCTATATGATGGTTTGAGGTTGGTGAAGCTACCTTCATAACGCCTGATTCAGCTCATGATGCCGTGTAGAAAGTTTAGCTTATGAGGGAAAGGTTAAAAATAACCCAGTCACTTGAAATCATATGCAGATGTGAGGATAAGAGAGTTGGAGTTTGCTGTGGATGATTGAGTATATCTGAAAATTTCACCTATGAAAGGGGTGATTAGGTTTGGGAAGAAAGAAAAGCTTAGTCCTCGATATGTTGGCCCTTATAGGATTCTAAGGAACATTAGAAATGTTTCCTATGAATTGGATTTGCTTGTGGAGTGAGCATCAGTGCATCCAGTCTTCCAAGTGTCTCTACTAAAGAAATGCATCGGTGATCTGACCTCAATTATGCAGTTAGAGAATGTTGGCATAAAAGATAGTCTATCTTAAGAGGAGGTCCAACTTGAGATTCTTGACCAACATTTTCATAAGTTGAGGAATGACGAGGTCGCTTCAGTGAAGGTTGTTTGAGGTACCATTTTATAGAGGGAGCTATATGGGAAGCCAAAGTAGATATGATGGCTAAGTACCCTCACCTATTCCCTTCCATCTCAACTTCAGCATCATGTACTAGTTTCTTCCTTAGTACTTTACTCAATTTAATGTTAGTTTCATGCCTTTAAGTTCTATTCATGTTTCAGTATGCAGTCGTGTTGCATGAATACAGTTCAGCCATGTACCATAGTCTGAAGTCCATTATTCCCTCAGCTTTTTAGTCTATAACATCAGTTCTAAGATTAGAATTCTTTCCCTAACTTTCCATTTTAGTTAATCTTCATTTGAGGAAAAATGTTACCAAGGAAGAGATAATGTAACACCTCAAAATTTCTTAAGACCATACTCGAGGCATGAAATGAATAAAACGAGAGAAACATGCACCAACACACAAAATGAGTCATTAAGTGACCCGTTAGGGCACTTAACGAATCATTAAGTGTGTATTTAAGTGAGGTAAGGTGGTGAAATGGTGAGGTTCATAGAGTCTTAATGGCCAGAGCAATGATCCGTTAAGTGTGATAACAAATCATTAAGAAGAGGTGCTAAGTGAAGAGCAGAGAATTTGATTTTTGTTCCAGGTGTAATGAATGGCTCCTACCGATCTGTTACTGTGCCTAATGGATCATTAGGTGTTCTATCAGGATTTTCGAGACATTTCCTTAGACAGGTTTTTAAGGGTATTTTTAGAATTTCCTAGGATCTTACTCCTCAACTATGTCATTTTGAGGTTAAATTTAAAGGATTTAGGGGAGTTAAATAGTTTCTCCTCTATTTCCCACTTAGACTTTCAGAACATCAGTAAGTAGAACTCAGAATTTCTCTCAAAAGCAAGAACTAGGGGTTTTCACTATTCTAAATAGGTTCAAGGCTTGTTCTAAGAGATTCTTCTTTAGGTATGTGATGATTCAACAAGGGTATCCTTTCACTCTTGTGTCCCAAATTATTTATTAGAAAAACTTAATCCTTTCTAGCCTTGTAGAAGATTATACGTTAAGGTTTTTCAGTCAGCTTATGAATCCTTAAATTTTAATAGTGCTTCAAATTTTCCATGACTATTATTATCTGAAATTCATGTCTTGGTTTCAATATACAGTCTGCTTTCCTAGCCTTGATTTTTAGCATGATTCTTGAATAAAAGTCGCACGATTTATAATATGCTTAGAAATGTATCATGATTCTATCACTTGAGCATGAATTCTCGCATAAATACTTTAAATAAAGTCATTGTTTTCATATTATGAGTATGCTCAGTATTTTCAAAAATATCACTTATCAATTATTAGTATTACCAAATTTTATGTACTACTCAATTTATTAGGTCCTTTAGACTCTCAGGATACTTTTAGATAAAGTAGTTCTGACTTAGCTATAGGACATCAGTTTCGAGCTATCAATAACGTTCGATATTATTAGATTTTTAGTTGGGAGTAGTACTTAGCAGTGAGAGGGCTAGGATTCTATCATGCCCCGCCTTGGGAGGCGTGACTGGCACCTGGTGCCCTGCTAGGACCCGAACTGCTGAACTGACTGAGCCTAAGCACCTCTGGTGCAGGGCTAACTCTAACTCTAGAATCAAGAAAACAACGGGCTATATAACGGCTGTAAATACAATCCCCGGCCGACAAGGCCTATAGCCACCTGTGAAAATAAACAGCTAACTAGAGACAAACAATCATAGGGAGTCCTATGCTAGCTGGCAAGGCCACCATGATATCTAGTTGTAACTGAAAAGTAAAATCAGATGCTAAACTGAACTATGACCGACAAGGCCACCAATCAACAGCTAAACAGGGCCACACACGGCCAACACACATAATTTAAAACACATATGGGCCCCACATGACCGATATCATCTAACCACATGGAAGTACCACAATCTGCAAGCCTCTAGGAGTAATAAGATGGTCGGGACATACTGCACAAATAAAAGAAGTAAACCTCTATCACACAAACTCCGGAAGAAGGGAGCTGACGGTTTTGTACAGCTGACTGGAACTACGAGGGACCTGCTCCTCGTCTATCTGTACCTGTAGGTAAGTAATGCAGCTCCCCAGAAAGGGCATCAGTACCATAGGTACTGAATATGTAAGGCAATAACTTTAAATGACTGAAAGTAAGAAATAGAACTGACAATGTCTGAAGTAAAGAAAATGGACTGAAGATGACTAAAGTAGTGAGATCAGGGTAAACATAACTGTAATAAGTAGGGTAGGGGTCATATCTGACAAACGAGGCATCTTACTGTCTAACTATCAGTAACTAAAGCAAACATAGACCTTACCCGGCCCCCCATAAGCCGAAAGGTACAATCAGCATAGAATAACCCACCTGGGCCCCATTAGCCCTAGTGAGTACACCTCGATCTATATACCCCAATCCAGGTCATACTGAGTCAACTACCATCTATAAGCGTCTTGCCGATCCCCTAGGTCTGCAACTGGGCCCGCTCGACCCCTGACTTTAGCTGTGTTTGAGTCCGGAGGACTCCTGATATCTACACCCCGGGCGTAAGCACTCGGCGGGGGTGTGTATAAGGCAAACCACGGCATATGAGGATCTAGATCCCCATCTTTGTCCCTTGCGGACGGTATGCCGCTCCGTAGAGCGACGTGTCCTCGCCCCTGGCAGGTGGCAACACAGCTATTAACCCTGGGGTGGTCACGGAAGCTATACAGGTGTAATCTATCCAAAAATAATACAATGTATGAGTCTCAACTGACAACAACAACTAGACATGATAACATACTCTTGACATGCTTTACTGGGATTCATACTGGACTACTATGCTGAAGAAACTAACTTGCTGAAAGAAAATGCCTTAACATACTTCATTCGCTGTTTACCGATTAACTGGCAAATTTTGGCTCGTGTTCAACTGCCCTTCTCAATTGTAATCATATTAAACGGAAGAATAAGGCTTCTTTATCTCTATATTCGAAGAAAACAATAACTTATATATATATATACTGACTATACTTCAACTTATCAAAAGACGATCAAAAACTCATCATTTCTCGGGAATCTAGAAGGGAGAAATACTTACTTTAGGCACGTGATCGTATTGACACTAGTTTGGAACAATTCCATCAACTTAAGCTCGGCGGGACGATGATTCGCCGGGCGTATTTTATGAAAATAACTCCGTAGTGATGCTCCCTGCAGCTTTATACTTCAATACCCAGAGTTAATTTGGATCTGGACGGCGTTTAGCGGCGTAATCGGATGATTTCCCAATGTTTTCCTTCGTTCTCCCTCTGTTCTGGCCGTAATTTATATGGAAATAACATAACATCTAAGTGTGAGACCTTTATATACTTGAGCCAGCAGACAAGGCAACGTGGCACTCTGCCCATCGCGCTGATTTATGGGCATGCCATGTTGGCTAACGCAGAGGAGCTGCTCCGTGCCACTTTGCCCCTCTGGGCAGCTTGGTTCGGCCTCCTCCCGTGAAATCCCGACTTTGTACTCGTTCGGCCTTTCCCCGGGTCCTTTCCTCTTACGTATGGCACTCTAAAACTCTCAACCAACATACGAATAGGCCGACTAAATGTTAAAAACTTATGGGGTGTAACATCCTCCCCCCTTAAGAACATTCGTCCTCGAATGTTAACTTCTGCTTGCAAGAACCTTAACCTTGCAATTACTTATTCTGGAAAAATTTTGGTAGAGTCCTTCCTGTAATATGGACTATCCAAAAACCCTAAAACGCAGAAAAGTCCAATACAGGTACTTCACACAATATTATGGCATTCATTTCACAATAGACTGAAGTCACTACTCCACATATACTTGTATATAATGCAACCTATGAAACAACAACAACAACATACCTCTAGCTGCACAATCTGACTAAGTCTGAAATAACTGAGGATATCTGGTTTTCATATCATCTTCTGCCTCCCAGGTCATCTCCTCTCGGTTCTTATTTCGCCATAACACTTTAATGGAAGCAACATCTTTAGTTCTTAGTCTATGAATCTTTCGATCTAGTATGGTTACTGGAGATTCTTCATAAGCTAATCCTCAGTGATTTGGACGTCTTTGACTGGGACAATTCGGGAGGGATCTCCTATGCACTTCCTCAGCATTGATACATGAAAAACTGGGTGAACAGATTCTAATTCCAGAGGTAAATCCAATTCATAAGCCACCTAGCCTATCCTTCGGCGAATCTGATAAGGTCCAACAAACCTCGGGCTGAGCTTGCATTTCTTCTCAAATCTCGTCACACTCTTCATCGGTGAAACCTTTAGGAATACCCAGTCACCCACATTAAACTCTAGGTTTCTCTATCGCATATCAGCATAAGATTTTTGGCAGCTCTGAGCCGTCAGCAGACGTTCCTTGATAAGCTTTACTTTCTCTTCTGACTAATGAATAATATCTGGCCCAATCAATGCTGATTCTCCTACCTCAAACCAACCAACTGGAGATCTGCACTTCCGTCCATATAACGCTTCATAAGGCGCCATCTGAATTGCTGAATGATAACTGTTTTTATAGGCAAATTCAATAAGCGGTAGATGTTCATACCAGCTACCTCCAAAATCCAGCACACATGCTCGTAACATATCCTCAAGCGTTTGAATCGTACATTCTGCCTGCCCGTCTGTCTGAGGATGGAAGGCTATGCTCAAGTTAACATGCGTCCCCAGGCCCCTCTGAAAAGACTGCCAAATTTTTGCTGTAAACTGTGCCCCTCTGTCAGAGATAATTGATAATGGAACACCATGCAATCGGACTATTTCTATAATATACAACTCAACATAATCTTCAGCTGAAAAGGTAGCCCTTACTAGCAGAAAGTGAGCAGATTTTGTCAACCTGTCAACAATTACCCAGATAGAATCATATTTACACCTGGTACGAGGTAATCCTACTATGAAATCCATATTAACTGCCTCCCATTTCCATAAAGGCACGACTATATCCTGTGTCAGTCCGCCTGGTTTCTGATGTTCAGCTTTCACCTATTGGTAATTGGGACATTGAGCTACGAATTCTGCTATCCCCTTTTTCATTCCCGGCCACCGGTAAGTCTCCTTCACGTCATGGTACATTTTTGTCGAACCTGGATGGAGAGAGTAACGAGCATAGTGTACCTCTCCCATAATTTGCTGGAAAAGCCCTGCCACGTCTGGAACGAAGAGGTGATCCCTATATCTCAAAACTTCGTCCTCGATTACCTGGAAATCTGTCACTCCCTTTGCTGGACCCTATTTCTGAGCTGAACCAGGCTAGGATCTTCATAATGTCATTATTTCACTTCCACAACTAATGACGATACTGCTGTATTCTAAATTACTACCCCATTGTCTCCTGAATCTACTATACGAACGACTAAACTGGCTAGCTAATGCAATTCTCAGGCCAATTCCTGCCGCTCGGGCTATAAATATGCCAGGCTTCCCATGTATTTACGGCTAAGGGCATGTGCTACAACATTGGCCCTTCCTGGGTGATATAAAATATACACATCATAATCCTTTAATAGCTCCAACCAGTGATGCTGCCGCAAATTCAACTCTTTCTGGGTGAAAATATACTGCAGGCTTTTGTGATCAGTGAAAATATCTATGTGGACGCCATAAGGTAGTGTCTCCATATTTCTAAAACATGAATCACCATGGCTAACTCCAGGTCATGGGTAGGGTAGTTCTTCTCATGCTTCCTCAGTTGCCTGGAAGCATAGGCAATCACCTTATCATGCTGCATCAAAATACATCCTAACCCAACACCCGAAGCATCACAATAGACTGCATAACCCTCTGCTTCTTCTGGCAACACTAGCACCAGTGCTGATGTCAATTTGTCTTTCAGTTCCTAAAAGCTCTGCTCACATGCCTCAGTATGATGGAATTTTGCTGTCTTCTGCGTCAATTTGATTAAAGGTGTTGCTAAAGTGGAAAATCCTTCCACGAATCTTTTGTAATACCCGACTAACACCAGGAAACTACGTACCTCAGTCGGAGTGGTAGGTCTAGGCCATGTTTTCACTGCCTCTATCTTCTGCGTATCTACCTGTATACTAGCATCTGACACAATATGGCCCAAGAAGGCTACTGAATTCAGCGAAAATTCATATTTACAAAATTTTTCATATAGCTGGCGATCTCTGAGAATCTGGAGCACTGTCCGTAGATTATTATGGTGATCCGCCTTTGAGCGCGAATACACCAGAATATAATCGATAAATACTATCATGAACAAGTCCAAGTATGGTCTGAAAACGTTGTTCATCAGGTCCATGAACACTGCTGGGGCATTTTTCATTCCGAAGGACATGACTAGAATTCAAAGTGGCCATATCTGGTCCTGAAGGCAGTCTTTGGAATATCTCTTTCACATACCCGGACCTGATGATATCATGATCTTAAGTCAATCTTTGAAAAATACCTCGGTCCTTGTAGCTGATCAAACAGGTCATCTATTCTGGGAAGCGGGTACTTATTCTTGACAGTGACTTTATTCAGCTGCCGATAATCTATGCACATACGGAGGGAGCTGTCCTTCTTCCTCATGAACAGAACT
Source organism: Datura wrightii (assembly GCA_035772735.1). Lineage (NCBI taxonomy): Eukaryota > Viridiplantae > Streptophyta > Magnoliopsida > Solanales > Solanaceae > Datura > Datura wrightii. Next base: position 62,523,435 of record JASDFA010000002.1, read on the forward strand.
GGTGCACCCCATGGTGAGGTACTCAGCCTGATAAATCCCTTGTCTAGAAAATCCTTCAATTGTTCCTTCATCTGATAAGAGGAATTGATATAGGCTGAGTGCCTGGTAGATCAATTGCAAAATCAATTTCCCTTTCTGGGGGAATACCAGGAAGCTCATCTGGAAATACATCGGGAAATTCATTAACCACTGGAATAGACTAAAGGGTCGGAGGCTCTGCCCGAACATCCTGAACTCTGACAGTATGATAAATTCACCCTTTTGCTATTAATTTTCTCGCCCGAAGATAGGAAATAAACCTACGTTTTAGCGTGGCTATACTACCTTTCCGTTCCCGTACTACCTCCCCTAGAAAGTGGAATCAGACAATCTTGGTCCAACATTCAACATTGGCATAGCATGGAGCTAGCCAATCCATACCCATAATGGCATCAAAATCAACCATATCTAGTTCTATCAAGTCTGTCATAGTCTGCCGACTGGAAACCTCTACTGTACACCCCCGATAGATCTTTCTGGCTATGATAGAGTCACCAACGGGTGTAGACACTAAGGAAGGTCGCCGAAGCAATTCCAGCATAATACTAAACTTCCGAGCCACTAACGGTGTAACATAGGACAAGGTGGATCATGGATCTATCAACACATGAGCAGGATGAGAGAAAATGTTCAGCATACCTGTCACAACATCTGGTGACGACTCTGACTCCTATCGCCCCGGTAGTGCATAAGTACGGTCTGGGCCGGCACCTGAACTGGAGGCCCCTGATTTGCCTCGGCCTCTGCCTGCTGAAACTGAGGGCCTACGCCCTACCAGGGATGCTGGAGCTCGTAATCCTGTTGAGGACCTATCCTATCGATCCCGGTCACCCTCACCCCTAGCTGGACAATTCCTCATCTAGTGACCCTCCTGTCTACAAATGTAGTATGTTGTGGAACTATACTTGCTTGCTTCAGAGTGGCGTCGACTGCAAATAGCGCAAAGTGGTATTGTAAACCCACTCTGGTCCACTCTCCTCTGCTGCTGTGAAACTACTGCTCGCGAACCTTCGCTGGGCTCTGGCTGCCCTTGGCGACTAGACCTGCTCCTCTACCATTGTGGTGGAGGCGGGGATCTAGGCGTCCTATTTGAGAACTGTGGCCTAGGTCCTCCCCAGGACTCCTCCTGTAATTCACCCGGTTTGTCCCTGCGGCGCTACTCCTGACTTGTCCTCCTAATCTCCTGCTGCCGCTGTCTGATACCCTCAATATTCTGAGCAAAAGCCTGCACAGGGGCAATATCCATATCCTCTCACAGTGTGGCTATGATGCAGGTCTCAACATATTCCGGGTTTATCCCCATAATAAAGAGGTGTACCCTGACTGGCATTGTGTCCACAAAAGCTGGCGCATAATGAGCCAAGGAATCAAACCGCATGGCATATTCTCGAACACTCATCGACCCCTACTCCAAGTGTAGGAACTGATCAACCCAGGCCTGTCGAATCTCCCGCGGTAGGTAATGATCCAACTCTCATACCACAGTACGACGATTTCCCATAGCTGGAATACAGCCAACTCAACCGACTTTGTAGGTGTAGCATGCATCACCCTGAATATCCTCTACATATGGTCTAAGAAGTCCTGAGGGTCCTCAGTCCGATCTGTCCCTTTGAATTGCGGGGGACTTAGTGCTAGGAACTCTCGGACCCTCGAGCTACCATGCCCTCCTAAGGATTTTGCAACTGTAGGTGGCACTAGCTGGCGCTGAGCAGCCATTATCTGGGCTAGCATAACCACCGAGCTCCTGACCTCCTACTCAGATGGTACGAGCATAGAAACTACTGGAGGCGGTGCCGTCACACCGGCCGTCCCAAGTGGCTCCTGACATGGTGGAAGACTGCTGAGGAGATCGAGATGATACCTTCGTATCATCCTCAGATTGGGCTGATTCTGACCGAGGCTGAGGCACCCTGCTGGTGCCCTCTCCCGCTGCTACATCTAGCCTCTTGCCTGTCATAGGGTGTCACTGGTCTGATATTTCTCTGTAAGCAAAAGAGTATAATGAGCTTTGGGACTCAACACTATACTGTACCGCTCTATAGCACGACTAAATAAGAAGAAAGAGTAACTATCATATTATGCCTTGCAGCCTCCTGCCTATAGTATGTGGTGCACAACATATCCATAGCCAAGACTCTACTTAGCACGGTTACAGACTCCCTGGGATACGACCTGCTCTAATACCAAGTTTTTTACGCCCCGCCTTGTGAGGCATGACTGGCACCTGGTGCCCTACTAGGACATGAACTGCTGATCTGACTAAGCCTAAGCACCTCTGGTGTAGGGCTGACTCTAACTCTAGAATCAAGAAAACAATGGGCTATATAGCGGCTGTATATACAACCCTCGGCCGGCAAGGCCTATAGCCACCTGTGAAAATAAACACCTAATCAGAGACAAACAATCATAGGGAGTCCTATGCTAGCCGACAAGGCCACCATGATATCTAGTTATAACTGGAAAGTAAAATGAGATGCTAAACTGAACTATGACTGACAAGGCCACCAATCAACAGCTAAACAGGGCCCCACATGGCCAACACACATAATTTAAAGCACATATAGGCCCCACACGACTGATATCATCTAACCATAGGGAAGTAACACAATCTGCAAGCCTCTAAGAGTAATAAGATGGTCGGGATAGGGCCCCGACCTACCCATACTATACAAACAAAAGAAGTAAACCTCTATCACACAAGCTCTGAAAGAAGGGAGCTGACGGTTCTATATGACTGACTAGAACTACGAGGGACCTGCTCCTCGTCTATCTGTACCTGCAGGCAAGTAATGCAGCGGCCCAAAAAGGGAGTCAGTAACATAGGTACTGAATATGTAAGGCAGTAACTTTAAATGACTGAAAGTAAGAAATAGAACTGACAATGTCTAAAGTAAAGAAAATGGACTGAAGATGATTGAACTAGTGAGATCAGGGCTAAGTATAACTGTAATAAGGAGGGTAGGGGTCATACCTGACAAATGAGGCATCTTACTGTCTAACTATTAGTAACTAAAGCAAACATATACCTTACCTGGCCCCCTATAAATCGGAAGGTACAATCAGCACAGAATACCCCACCTGGGCCCCCATTAGCCCTAGTGAGTACACCTCAATCTATATACCCCTATCCAGGTCTTACTGAGTCAACTACCAGCTATAAGCGTCTTGCCGATCCCCTGGGTCTGCAACTGGGCCCGCTCGGCCCCTGACTTTAGCTGTGTTTGAGTCCGGAGGACTCCTGATATCTACACCCTGAGAGTAAGCACTCGACGGGGGTGTGTATAAGGCCAACCACTACATATGAGGATTTTGATCCCCATCTTCGTCCCTTGCAGATGGCATGCCGCTCCGTAGAGCGACGTATCCTCGCCCCTGGCGGGTGGCGACACAGCTATTAACCCTGGGGTGGTCATGAAAGCTATACAGGTGTAATCCAGCCCAAAGCAATACAATTTACGAATCTCGACTAACAACAACAAGCAGACATGATAACATACTCCTGACATACTTTACTGGGATTCATACTAGACTACTATTTGAAGAAACTAACTTGCCGAAAGAAATGCCTTAACATACCTCGTTCGCTGTTTATCAATTAACTAGCGAGTTTCAGCTCGTGTTCAACTGCCCTTCTCAACTGTAATCATATTATACGGATGAATAGGGCTGATCTATCAGTATATTCGAAGAAAACAATAACTTATATATTTATATACTGACTATACTTGAACTTATCGAAAGACGATCAAAAACTCATAATTTCTCGGGAATCTAGAAGGGAGAAATACTTACTTTAGACATGTGATCGTATTGACACTAGTTTGGAACAATTCCATCAACTTAAGCTCGGCAGGACGACAATTCGCTGAGTGTATTTTACGAAAATAACTCCGTAGAGATGCTCCCTGCAGCTTTATACTTCAATACCTAGAGTTAATTTGGATTTGGACGGTGTTTAGCGGCATAATCGGATGATTTCCTATGTTTTACTTCGTTCTCCCTCTTGTTTTGGCCGTGATTTATATGGAAATAACATGACATCTAAGTGTGAGGCCTTTATATACTTGAGGCAGCAGACAAGGAAACGTGGCACTCTGTCTATCGCGCTGATTTACGGGCGTGCCACATTGGCTAATGCGGAGGAGCTGCTCCGTGCCACTTTGCCCCTCTAGGCAGCTTGGTTCGACCTCCTCCCGTGAAATCCCCACTTTGCACTCGTTCGGCCTTTCCCCGGGCCCTTTCCTCATACGTATGACACTCTAAAACTCTCAACCAACACACAAATAGGCCGACTAAATATTAGAAACTTACGGGGTGTAACAGATTCAGTGCATCCACATTCCATAATTGTGTGCTGTCGTAGGTCTTTAGCCCTAACTGGACTCAGTTAGTGATCGCACACACCAACCACTATACCCTAGCAAGGTACAGTGGACTCTATTCGATGGGGTGTATACGTCGAACTCCATGTCTAGCTCATATTGTTATATGCTGGTTAATAGACTCTCTTATAGTATAGTTATAGCTCCTAGTTCGGTCTCAATTTCAGATTTCAAGATATGCACATTACCCTTAACAGTTTTACTAGCTTTATAGTACTTTCAATTTTTAGACTACTTACAACATTCATGATTTAGATAGGGTTATTGCATTTTATTTCAGTATTACTTATAGTTTTTACTAGCATGTTTACCTTTTAAATTGTATAATATTACATACTACGTATATTCAAAGTAGTGAACACATATCTTCTATGTTATATCATCTTATAATATAGACTTAGGCACCCAGGCCCAGTAGCGCAATTAGTCTCCTCCCGATGTATATCAGCAAAAGTATGGTGGTGAGTCCTCATCTCCTGAGGACCTAGAGTTAGGTTCACATTTTAGTTGTATTATTGTAACTTTTAGTTTCAGACTTTGGAGTTAGCTAGGGGCTTGTCCCAGCAACTCATCATTAGTAGAGTCTTTCAGATAGAATGTTAGAATTTCAGCTTGATTTAGTGTTTTCCACCGATATCCAGTTATTTGTTTACTTTAGTACTTATACTTAATGGTTTATGTTTACTTAGATTTCGCTTAGTTTTCATCTTAATTTGTAGTTATGTTAGAATTATGCTATGCCATGGGTTATCTTGGGGTCACTTGTGGCTCTAGGCACTGTTTTGCGTCTAGGCTGTAGACTCAGGTCGTGACAGAGATTCATCGTGTCGCGATGTTAAATCAGAAACTTGTTGGAAGGCAACCCAATTTGTAATAGAATACTTTTTCTTATCATTATATAGTGTCACTTTTGTTTTATTTTGTATGCAGAGAATGGGAAGTCTGAGTGCCTAGAGTAAAGCTAAAGAACACGTTTTGAGCTTAAATGTGGCGTCATACGACTTGTGAATAAAAAAAAATGAATGGTGCAAGAAGTGAAATAAAATATGTGCTATAAGTAGGAAGCTATTTACAAAAAAAAAATTATCGCTCCTTACTAGTTATCAATAATTATATGCTTAAATAAATGAGAAAGAAAAGAATAACTGAGTGTGAGAAAAGTGGAAAAAAAGTTAGCAAGTTGAAGATTTTGCTTAATAAAGTTTAAAAAGTTGTGGAGTGTTAAAGTGATTAGGGAGGTTAGTTACTATTCCAGCCATATAATTCATACTAGTCCCTTAGCCTACATTACAACCATTTAAGTCCTACTTGATTCTAATATTTATATTCTTACATTAGTGGATTATTTATACTAAGGGAAAGCTTATTATTCAGTATATCTTGCATGAGAAGTTCTTTATGACAATGAGCATGAATTTCTTTATTTATACCCCTATATATGTGATTCTTTCATATTCTTGTGATAAAAATGTTGGAGACTCTCTTGTTTGTCAGGGAACATGGTTGACAAAGGATAAGTGAAATGTTTGGTATCTTGATTAGGTGACATATTTTTGTTACCCAACATTCACAGAGTTTGAGTTAGTTCTTGAGGTTAGATCCTCTTAAAAGGTTGTCCTTAAGCTTATTTTGAAAGTTAAGGCATTTTGTTTTAGAAACTTGCAATTTTGATGCGGTCATATTTGTCACGACCTGAGAAGACTTGTTCAATTGGTGTAGGCCATATAGGGATAACGTATAGAGCTTAAAGTGCATGCTCGAGGACGATTCAGGGTCTAAGTGTGGGGTGTTGATGAAAGGCCAAAAGTACATATTTTTGGCTGCTATTTTCCTCATTTTTTATTACTTTTGTTATCTATTTGAGTATCGCTTCTATGGATTATGCTTATATTACTATGTTGTGATTTTATAGGTACTTAATAGGTAAATGTAGCTATAAAGAAAAGTTCAGAGCTGTAGAGCTACTCTGGATGTGTTTTTGAACAAAACCAAGTTGGTGCATAGAGAGGCACACTGCACCAGAGCCCAAACATCAGAAAAATAAAAAGTAGCAAGTTGGTGCAATGGGAAGCTTAGTGGGCCTACCCTGAAACTTTAGAAGAAATTTTATTCTGCAAACTGGTGCACAGGGTGGCGCAACGCATCTATGGTTTTCAAGAATCGAATTATTTCCTTATTTTGAATAGTTTTTGAATAAGAGTTTAAATTGAATGAACAATCTAATAAGTCCTTGTGGATACGATATCTATACATTCACCATCCTATATTACTTGACAACCACGTGCACTTGTGCGTGCAGTTGGACACATCATATAATATATTCTGCTTGTATTTTAGGAAACAAAATATTTTTATTCTCTTTTTAATGATTTCACAGCGAACGACATCCTCTAGTTGCATTTAAAAAAAGACTTCATTTTTAATTTTATTTTTCATACCTAGCTAAAAAAACTTTTATTGTCTTCCTTTCCACTAGAGTAATTAGTTTATAATTTTCTAATAACACACAAAATATTCCTAATGCAAACCGAGGCAAAAAAACTTTATTTGTTTTATTTGTCTTTGGTGGCTTGTAGGTTTTCCCGCAAAGCGTAAATTTGATGTTCAAGTATAAAGTTCCCTTTGGTCAGAGAAAAGAAGAATGTTCAACCTAAAAGACTGTTAAAGTAAGTTTTGACACATATAACGGCTCAATGTCTCAAGCTTCATCTTCTCAGTTTCTGATCAAGAAAACAAGAATCCTCGAATAGTCTACAAATTGTCATTTAGAAGAGCTTTAACAACTCAGTCCAAGTTGCCTATTCATGTCTCAAATCCCAGTTTCAATATTAAGGCACTCACTAAAAGAAGGTGAGGGCATATCTAAACATCTAAAGTAAAGATTTAAAAGAAGACTCAAGAGAAGTAATGTATATAGAATCTTGTATTTTATTTTTTTGGTTGTATTTTCATCTTTCATGTAATAACAGGAGCCATAAACTGGAACCTTAATAGGATCTCTCTTGACTTGCCAATTCATCCTTCCATCCATCCATCCATTTGAACTTCATGTGACCTGATTTTCTTATAACCCGAGATATGTAGGTTGCACAAGGTCAGGGCTTGGTCACACCTCTTTCCTTTTATGTGTTCCTCTAGTTTGAATAAATGGTCAGTTCAAAAATTAGTCACGTGTTTCTTGAAAAATCTCCATGTTTGTAAGCAAAGAGGTCATACTATGAACACCAAATTTTTTACGAAACTTAAGATTTTACGCCATTTTAGTGTTTAAATGTTTCTTTTAGCGTTTAATTTAAATAAAATTAAATTTTATCTTATTTATATTAAGCTCATTTTAAATGATTTGACAATTGCAAAAATTAGAGCAACATTTTAGGACATGTTTTTTTTCAAAAGAAAAGAAAATTTGTAAAAATACGTTCTCTTTTAAGTTAGGTTTTAATAAATAAGTTAGAAATTTAGTTGCCACAAACCGAACATAGGCCCATATTGAGACACGAGACAAGCAACCCCGAGAGGTCCCAAGTCGACTCATGGCATGAACATAACATCTAACTCAATCAACAAAAGCGGAAGATCAATCATAATAAACATAGCTGAAGTCTAGACATAACATAACATCAGAATACAACACAAGTCTGAAGCTGAATACAATCTATGTCTGAAAAGCCTCTATTTCTGATGAGTTAATGGGACAAGACCCCAACTAACTCTCTATGCCTGAAACTGAAAAATATAAAGGTGACTGATAAAGGAATGGTTCTCAAGAGATGAGGAATCACCAACTGAGACTGGATATGCTACTTTGAAGGCTGGCTAGCAATGAGGTTGAGTCTAACTATCGAAGCCTGTATCATAAAACGATACAACATAGAGTATGCGGTCAATACGTGGAATGTACCGAGTATGCAAGGTAAGTAAAACTGCTTAAGTAAGTAAAAATCATTAAATCATGCATAATATAAAAACATAATCAAGATAAGGTTCTAAGAGTAAGGCTTGCATGTTGTTTTCTGAAATCATGATTTGAACATAACTGAATCGAATGTCTCAAAGCTGAAATATGATAATCATAAGTAAAATTGAACATTAGGTTAAACCTGCTGAAAACATAATATCATGACTGATGTACATGCATAACTGAAATCATGAGGAACAATGGGAGACTCACCATATAACCGACATTACCACGATAGAGCTTATGTGGTTCCGATTATCACAGTCAAGTGGGCAGAGCCTTCCAAAGCCTTTCCATGGCTACGAATGCTAACATGATATTGATATCAAGCTGAAGGCCCCTTGGGGTAGGGGAAAGCTAAAAAATAAGGTCCTGAATAATCTGAATATACCTACATTGGCTCGTAGTTCTAAGGCATAGGGTTGACTGACCCTTAGCCTACTCGGTGCTAGACAGTACTTCCAAAAACATGCATATGCTCTCCATCGTTTTTCAACGAAGCTAACCCTTATCTATTGACGAAGCTGAATAATCATGCACATACATAATCTGACATCATAACATGAGGATCCTTGGCTCAAACCATACCACAAGCTTGTTATACCCCGTAGGATTCCCGACACTTAGATGGCCTATTCGTGCATTGGTCAAGCATATTTGGAAGCCATACGTGCTAGAGAAAGGCCCGGGAAAAGACCGGACGAGTAACCTGTCGAACCATCGCGGGAGGAGCCGAGGCAGAGCCCCTCCGCGATGGCAGCGTGTCACGGAGGTGAAGCCTCCGCGTTGGCTCCGTGACACGTTGGCCTTGTCCAGGCTCAAGTATATAAAGCCCCACTTCGGTTTATTTTGGTTTTAAATCATAAAAATTTCTAGAAAACAGAGAGGAAAAACTAGAGAAAGGAAAAGAACGAAGAGGGTAATATAATTTCGTCCGATTACGCTGCCAAACGTAGTCCAAACCTAAATTAACCTCAGATACTGAGGTATTTAGCAGCAGAGAGCATTCCTACAGATTTAGTTTCATGAAATACGGCCGACGAATCGTCGAGCTACCGAGCTAAGGTAAGTAGAATTGCTCCAAACTAGTGTCTATGTGCTCCTAGCGGTAAAGTGAATACTTCTCCCTTCTAGCCCTCTGAAAAATAGCGAGTTTTCGACCGTCTTTCGATAAGCCTAAATTTAGGCTATAATTATATCGAAAGTGACATTGTTCTTTAGAATAAAGCTATATTTAGTATTAATTAGCGTATACATGAATGCAGTTGGGAGAAATAGCTGGAGTATTGGCCGAGCCTCGTCCGACAGACGGATAACTCGAGGTTAAGGTATGTAAAGCTAGTTCCTTCGGCAAGTTAGTAGCTTTAGCCTTGTATAGTACAATAAACTCCGTAGTAGAATCCCCGGAGTTGAATTTTAAGTATTGTGCAAAGTTCAGTAAACCTAGTTTGCGTTGTTATATCGTATTTAGTCTGAAAGTTAGAAAAGTATGCGCCCGAGGGCTAGTTAGTATTTCAGATTCAGTATAGCCTATTACGTGATTAGCAAGCATGTGGTAGCATAAAAGAAACAGATTCTCGTAATAATAGTTAATAAAGAAAGATTAGATAGACATACAGTTATGGCTACAGATTAGCCATTCAAACAAATAGTATCATGGCTACAGATTAGCCGTACAGTTAAACAGAGATTACAGAATCAGTATAATTAGTAAGAATCAGTTCAGTGTAGAGACAGATCAGAATAAGAAGTTAGATTTCAGATAGTCTTTTCAGTTATACATGCTTGCTATTTATATGTGCTATTTGTTTGTTGAGACCTGCTATGGCATGTGGGTGTCCCTTTAGCATCCCCACCGTCCCTGGGTGATAGTTGTGTCGATAACAGATTCAGATACCACCACCAGCTGGGCGATGCCGTCCGCCTAGAGGACGATGATGGCCGACCACCATGATAATACGGTCCAGACCACCCTGCTTGCAAGGGTAGTTCAGTTACTCTGCGCAGATCCAGATTACCCTATTTATAGGGGCAGATTACTCTGCGTGCGCTTGTGGCCGGGGGCAGTTTCAGATACAGATTTTCATAAAATCACCCTGTTGTGTGCTTGCACCCAGGGGCAGTTTTAATTACACACCCCGTGTGCACTTGCGCCCAGAGGCAGGAGTCTTCGGACTCAGACACAGTTTATTGTCAGAGGCCAAGGTCTGAGCTCCGTACCCGAGGGGACCGGTAGGAGGAGCTCACAGTTATCAGACGAGTGGAGTGACTTATTTTTGGTTGGTTTAGACCCGGGTAGGGGTAAATAGATTGAGTGTTGGTTGGCACCTTCCGGCTTATGGGGGTCGGTCAGGTATTGTGTGTATTTATATGTATACCTATATGTGCTATTAGATACTGATAGACGGTAGGACGACACGGCATCAGGTACGCTTAGTTTAGATATAAAATAATTAAACTCTCCCCAGTTATTCTCAGCTAGATAGACTCAGCTACTTCCTGCTTCTGCGTCATGTTACTGTTGTTATTCATTTCAGTTGTGTATTTCAGTTGCTTTACATGCTCAGTACCTGTGGTACTGACGCCCAGTGGGGCGCTGCATTACTTGCCTGCAGGTACTCATAGACGAGGAGGCGACCCCTCGTGAACCCAATCAACTATTGAGTATTCAGCTCCTGTCATCCGGAGTCTGATTTCCAGAGGTGTAGCTCTTTTCCTTTTATGTACAGTACGGGTAGGTCGGGGCCCTGTCCCGATCATTTCTATTGTTACTCCTAGAGGCTTGCAGTCTGTATATATTTCCCTGTGGTCAGTTGAGCCGGTCGCGTGAGGCCGTGCAGTTAGTTATAGCTGTTTAGCATTTTAGTTTATGTTGGCCGTGTGAGGCCTTAATTTGACAGTAGTGGTGACCTTGCCGGTCACGTAGTCTTACAACAGTTTTGTGTTGATATTACAGATGACTAGACAACATGGTGGCCTTGTCGGCCCGCATAGGTTCCTTGTTATGAGTATGTTTTGGTTAGCTGTTACTACAGGTACAGGTGGCTATAGGCCAGTTGGCCAGAGGCTGTGTTTACAACCGTTATATAGTCGGTTTATTTCTTGGAGTAGAGCCAGAGCCAGCCAAAGCACCAGATGTGCTCAAGCTGGACCATTTAGCAGTCCAGAGTCTAGTAGGCACCAGGTGCCCGTCATACCCCCCAAGGTGGGGTGTGACAAAGCTGAACATGATTGGGAGTCTTGACTCCAAAACCTTGTGATAAGCTAATTGACTTGAAATCATAAATCATACTTGAACACATGGGATTTCCCAATACTTAAACATGCTTGAAAATACTTGATTCACTTGAAAACATGATCATAGACATGGGTAACTCAAAAACATACTTTTCCCATAAATATCTCATCATACTTGAACATACATCATAGATCTCAACTTTCATGAACTTTTTATGGATGGACATCATAATTTATAAATCATGAAAACATGATTTATAATTGAAGACATTGTAAAACTTTCCCATGAATCATAATTCAACAAAAGAAACATGCTTAGATCATACCCATGGTAGAAACATAGGGAATTCATGCATTGGGTAAGAACTCCATAGAATCAACATGTAGATTTTCATGAAGTAGAGAGGGATTGTGAATGGGTGTGAACAATTTCACCCATTCATAATCTTATATACCTGAGAGAATGTGATTCTACAACTTTTCTGATTGCCCAAGGAATAATTGAGGAAGAGCCTTGAGACATTGAGCTTGGTCACCCCTCTAGACTTCTAAACTTGCATGCATGAATTAGGAATAACTTAGAATGAAATTATCCTTCTTAAAACTCGCTATTCAGAGCTTAAAACGACGTAGTTTAGGCTTAGGATCATAGAAATTATGAAAAAGCCATTACTAAATACATTAGGAAAAATAGACTGCCAGTCCCAACGAGGGACTGGACGAGTTGTCACCAGGGACCACGACTTGTGGTCTGGATTCAACATGTACACTACCAAGGATCTGCTGAAGGTTACCACAAGGGACATAATGGGTCTCTACTAGTGACCACGACTCGTGGTCACCTCCCGTTTCATTTACTGCCCAAATTCCTCTTCCTTCTACCAACCTTGACCATAACTGACTCAATGAGTTGTGGTGCTAACCACGATTCATGGTCATGTTCGTGGTGACCCAAAAACTTGAATTTCCAAATTAAGTCAAACTCCTTACCACGAGTCACTTAATGACTCATGGTCATCCTGACGGGTCACAGGACGACTTGTTCTGTAACCTGGTGCAGAAAATCCTAATTTTCTCCGTTTCAACTCCCAGGTCTGATCTTAGGGCTTTCAGGGTATAACAACATCTCCAACTTGGTAACATTCATCCTCGAATGTGGGAAATCACACAAAAAAATAGAGAATGCAACCATCATATTCAAATACTGATCAAATAAGCTAAAAACTGATGGAACAACTATCTCTGAACTGAACTACATGGCTGTACTAAATTCATGAATCATACATACATACTTTGACATGAAAGAAACTGGAAGACAAGAATGGAACATGAAACTGAATAGAGTTTTAGGGCAAAAACTAATACCTCAAGCTGAAACTGAGCCGGAAAGGAAAAGATATGGGTATCTAGCCATTATATCTGCTTCGGCTTCCCATGTAGCTCCCTCAACATGCTGATTCCTTCATAAAACTTTAACTAAAGATACTTCTTTGTTTCTTAGGCTTCGAACCTAACGATCCAATATTTCCACCAGAACTCTTCATAACTAAGGTTGTCTCTTACACCGATACTTTCCACCGGAACAACTAGAGCTGGATCACCCAAACACTTTTTAAGACCGATACATGAACAACTAGATGGACTGAGGCTAATTCCGAGGGAAACTCCAATTCATATGCTACCTTGCCAATCCGTTTCACAATTTGGTACGGGATGACATAACGGGGACTGAGTTTTTCTTTCTTTCCCAACCTCATCACTCCCTTCATGAGAGATACCTTCAAGAACACCCATTAATTAATTTCAAACTCAAGATCCCTCCTTTGCACATGGGTATATGACTTTTGGCAACTCTGAGTTGTTTTCAACCTATCCCTTATAAGCTAAACTTTCTCTATAGTCTCATGGACTGAATCTGGTCCTATCATCATAACTTTACCGACTTCAAACCATCCAATAGGCGATCAACATCTCTGCCTATAGGAAGCCATCTAAATGCTAGAATGGTAGCTGTTATTATATGCAAACTTAATGATAGGCAAATGGTCATCCCAACTATCCTTGAAGTCAATCACACACACTCTCAACATGTCCTCAAGAGTCTGAATAGTTCGCTCCGCCTGACCATCTGTTTGAAGGTTAAATGCTGTACTGAGCTTGACTTGAGTACCAAGTCCCTTTTGAATCGATCTCCAAAACTGGGAGGTAAACTGAGTACCTCTATTTGATATAATGGACAATGGCACTCCATACAACTGAACTAACTCCTAATTGTACAGTTTGGGTAATCCTCCACTGAGTCAGTAGTTTTGATCGGTAGAAAATGAGTAGCTTTGGTCAGCCTGTCCACCACCACCCAAATAGAGTTGCACTATTGACGAGTGCTAGGCAACCCTGTGATGAAGTCCATATTAATCTCCTCCCACTTCCAAGTAGGACTACTAATATCTTGAAGAACACCTCCCGGTCTTTGATGCTCCACTTTCACCTACTGACAATTCGGACACTTAACCATAAATTCTGCAATGTCCTTCTTCATGCCATTCTACCAAATAGACATCCCATAGGTCACAATACATCTCGGTGGCACCTGGATGTATGGAATATCTGGAACCATGAGCCTCGACGATCTCTCAAATCACTAACATCCGAAACACACAGATGACCCTAATATCGAAGCACACCATCTCCCCCTTTGGAGAACTCCCAACCATGTAAGTCGATGCACATCCTTCACCAGCTCCTTCCTCCCCTCATCTACATGTGACAAACTCTCCATAGAGAGCCTACAAAGTGCGTCTGCTACTACATTAGCCTTACCCAAATGGTAAAGGACACTCATATCATAATCCTTGAGTAGCTCCAACTACCTCCTTTGGTGTAAATTTAGATCCTTATGAGTAAACACATATTGTAGGCTTGTGTGGTCCGTAAATACATCCACATGGACCCCGTATAAATATTGTCTCCAAATATTCAAGGCGAATACTACCACCGCCAATTCGAGATCATGAGTCGGATAATTCTTTTTATGAACCTTTAGCTACGTGGAAGCATATGCTATAACCTTATCATGCTGCATCAATACACGCCCAAGGAAAATCCTCGAAGCATCATAATATACCACAAACATGTTACACTCCGTAAATTTTGATGACTAGTAAGCGTACACGTGGATTTGTGATGAATAAAAAGAGAGAGCGACACGTGTAGAGGAGCCCTCGAAAGTCGGGTCAAGCGAGGCCAGGCCATCAGAGCAACGCCCTTGGGCAACGCGGCACGCCAGCCCCTTGGCACGTTGAGGGGTGCGACGCGGGAGTTGGTTTGGCATGATGGGCGATGCGGGGCGCCTCCCTACCACCGCCCTAATATATATATATATATATATATATATAAAACCCTCTTATTCAATTGTGAATCATTTCCAAAGGTAGTCTCGGCCAGAGAGAGTAGGGGACAAGAAATCAACTATTTTTTGTCCGATTATGCTATCAAATACCGTCAAATTCAAATTAACTTTGGGTATCAAGTTTTAAGCCTACAGGGAATATTACTACAGAGTTATTTTCTTGAAATTCGCTCAGCAAATCGTAACGCCGCCGAGCAAAATTTGTCAGAATTTCTTCAAACAGATTTCTATATGATCACAGGCATCAAGTAAGTATTTCTCCCTTCTGAACCCTCGAGAATCTATAGGTTTTTGGCTATATTTTATGCAGTTGAAGTACTGTGATTATTAATATCAAAAGTTATCATTTTAAGTCGAATTTGGTATTGAAATTAGTTTCTTTCTCCCAATATTATGGTTATAGTTGAAAAGAGCTATCGAACATAAGTTGAATTTCGTTAGTTGTTCGGGAAATGACAATCGTGGTATGTTAAGGAAAATTCCTTTTGCAAGTTAGTTTATATAGCATTATAATATAGTTTGAACCTCAATAAGTAAGCCAGAAGTCTCATTGTTGTAAATAGCTATTGTTGTTAGCTGAGTTCAGTATTTGTGTTTAGTTTGGGATTGACTTTGCCCTGTTTAGCCTTCCATGACCAACCCTGGGTTACTAGCAGTGTCGTTGCCCCCCAGGGGCTAGATGACGCCATTCCAAGGAGCGGTATTCCATCCTCGAGGGACAAAGATGAGGTCCAAGGACCTTATATAGTTCAGTCCATGGATGGACTATTTATATGTCGTATCGACACCATACCCCCGTCGAGCGTGGTGCCCTGGTTGCAGATATCAGGAGTCCACTAGACTCAGACACAGCTATAGTTCAGGGGTCGAGCGGGCTCAATTGTAGACCCAGGGGACTAGTAGGACGGCTATAGCTATTAGTTGACATGTTTTGACCTTGTTAGGGGTATATAGATTGAAGTGTCGCACCAGGGCTTATGGGGGCCCCGGGTGGGTTATTTTGTGCTAGTTGTACTTTCCGGCTTATGGGGGCTAGGTAAGGTTCTTGTTTGCACTATTTACTAGTAGATTAGACAATAAAAAGTTAAGTTAATCAGGTTATGTCTCTACACGTTTCATTTAGTTACTTTCAGTTTTATTTCAAGTTTATTCAGTTATTTCCAGTTATTGCTTTACATATTCGGTACATATTATATTGACGCCCTTCTTGGGGCGCTGCATTACTTGCCTGCAGGTGTGAATAGAAATGGATCAAGACCTTCCTAGCATTCAGCCAGAATTAGTAGTGCAATCGGCTCCTCTCCTCTAGAGCTGATTAGTTAGAAGGTTTATTCTTCTAATTGTACAGTATGGGTAGGTCGGAGCCCTGTCTCGACCAATATTCTACTCTTAGAGGATTGCACATGTATAGTTTCCCTGTGGTTAGTTTGTTGCTGGCCGTGTGGGGCCTATGTATGCTTTATATCACATGGTGGCTATGTGGGGCCTTGTTTAGATGGTAGATAGTGGCCTTTTCAGCTATAGTATAGTTATAGTTGCTTGATTTATATTCCAATTAAAATTAGACAGTGTGGTGGTCTTGTCGGCCCTCATAGGACTCCATTCTATCGCTTGTTTTTGAGTAGCTGTTTTCTTTTATATGGCCTTATGGGCTGAAGGCTGTATTTACAGTCAAGATATAGCTCGTTGTTTTCTTGAACTGAGTTGTAGGAATGCACTAGACGTGCATAAGCCTAGCCAGGTTAGTTAGGTTCCAGTGTGGCACTAGGTGCCAGTCATGTCTCCCAAGGTGGGGCGTAAAAAACTTGGTATCACAGCAGGTCATATCCCAGGGAGTCTGCAAGCCGTGCCAAGTAGAGTCTTGCCTATGGATGTGTTGTGCACCATATCCTATAGACAGGAGGCTGCAAGACATGTTAGAGTGGTTACTCTTCTTTCTCTTCTAGTTGTGCTATAGAGTTGTGCTCTACAGGATTGAGTCCCTAAGCTTACTATAATCTTCTTTTCTACAGAGAAATGTTGGACACGCGACAAACCACGACTAACAGGAAGTTAGATGTCACAGCAGGAGAAGGCACTAGCAGGGTGCCTCAGTCAGAGACAGCCCGATCTGAGGGTGACAAGAAGACTTCATCCCGGTCTCCCCAGTACTCTCCACCACACCAGGAGCCATCCAAAGAGGCAGATGTTTCGGCACCGCCTCTTGTAGCTCCTATACCGACACCATCAGACCAGGAGGTCCAGAGTGCTGTCTTTATGATAGCTCAGATGATGGCTGTGCAACATCAGCCAGTGGCACCCGTGGTTGCCGAATCTTTAGGAGGACCTGGTAGTTCGAGGGTCCGAGAATTTCTTGCACTGAGTCCCCTGCAGTTCATAGGGATGGATCGAGATGAGGAACCTAAGGACTTTTTGGACCAGCTGCAGTGGATCTTCAGGGTAATGCATGCCACGACGGTGGAGTCGGTTTAGTTAATGGCATTTCGGTTGCTGGACATAGCAGTATTATGGTACGAGAGCTGGGAAAGGTCCCAAGGTAGAGATGTTCCTCCTCTAACCTGGCCCAGCTTTTTAGAGGCCTTCCTGGACCATTATTTTCTTCGAGAAATTCGACAGGCCTGAGTAGATCAGTTTCTACATTTGGAGCAGGGTTCGATGAGTGTTCGGGAGTATTCTATGAGATTTGGCTCCTTGGCCGATATGCACCAGCTTTTGTAGATACCATGCCAGCTAGAGTGCATCAATTTATTATGGGCTGCTTCTAGACTACATAGAAACTTGTATGACGGCTACGCTGCAAGAGGAAATGGATATTTCCTGTGTTTAGGATTTTGCTCAAAATATTGAGGGGATCAGGCAGTGACAGCGGGAGATAGAGAGGGAAAATTAGGAGCAACGCCGTAGGGCTAGAACTAGTGATACTCAGGTAGAGTTTCAGGGCAGACCCAGGCCATGACTATCAGGTAGGCCACCCATACCCCCACCTCCACAACAGCAGCAGGGTGGAAGACCAGGCCGTCGGGGGCAGTCAGGACCCGACGAGAGCTCACAGCCATCGGGTTCGCAGTAGTAGAGAGAGCCAGAGCAGAGTAGACTTACTGTTCCACCTTGCCCTAGTTGCAGTCGATGACACCTTTGGGTATGCAGGTATGGTTCTACTGCATGTTACACCTGTGGACAAGAGGGTCACTTGATGAGGGACTGTCGGCCAAGGGTCAAAGTGATCGGGACAGACAGGAAAGATCTTCAGTAAGGTCATGTGCCCCAGCATCTCCAGTTGGGCGTAGGCCCTCAGCTCCAACTGGAAAAGGCCGAGGCAGGTTAGGGGCATTGAGTTCAAGTACCGGTCCGAATCGCACCTATGCTTTACCGGGGCGACAGGAGTCAGAGTCGTCGCCAGATGTTGTGATAGGTATGCTAGACATTTTCTCTCATTCAATTTATGTTTTGATAGACCTAGGTTCCACATTGTCTTATGTTACGCCATTAGTGTCCCGAAAGTATGGTATAACGCCAGAATTGCTTCAGCGACCCTTTTCAGTGTCAACGCCCGTCGGTGATTTTATTATAGCTAAAAGGATCTATCGGGGATGCACAGTAGAGGTTGTTGGTCGCCAAACTTTGGCATATTTAGTGGAGCTATACATGATTGATTTTGATGTGATTATGAGTATGAATTGGCTAGCACCTTGTTACGCCAATGTAGAATGTTGGACCAAAACTGTCCGATTCCACTTTCTAGGGGAGGTAATACGGGAGTGTAAAGGCAATGTAGCCACGCTAAAAGGTAGGTTTTTATCCTATCTTCGAGCAAGAAAGTTGATAGCAAAGGGTTGGATCTATCATATTGTCAGGGTTCAGGATGTCCAAGATGAATCCCCGACTCTTTGTCCATTCCAGTAGTCAATAAACTTCCAGATGTAATCCTAGATGAACTTCCTTGTATTCCCCGAGAACGGGAAATCAATTTTTCTATTAACCTATTACCAGGTACTCATCCTATATCCATCCCTCCATACCAAATGGCTCTTGCTGAGCTTAGGGAATTGAAGGAACAACTAAAAGATTTGTTAGATAAGGGCTTCATCAGGCCGAGTACTTCACTTCGGGTGCGCCGGTTCTATTTGTAAGAAAGAAGGATGGCTCCCTCCGCATGTATATAGACTATCGGCAGCTAAATAAAGTCACTATCAAGAACAAATACCCACTTCCCAGGATAGATGACTTGTTTGATCAGCTACAGGGGGCCAAGTATTTCTCAAAAATCAACTTAAGGTCTAGGTACATCAGGTCCAGGTTCGAGAAAGAGATATACCGAAGATGGGTTTTAGGACTAGGTATGGCCATTTGGAATTCCTAGTCATGTCCTTCTGATTGACGAATGTTCCTACAGTGTTCATGGATGATGAACAACATCTTCAGGGCGTATCTAGATTTGTTTGTGATAGTATTTGTTCGACGCAAAACTACACGCAAGTGCACGTGGTCGTACAAGTAGTAAAGTGGCTTTATTTCAGGCCAAGTATCGATCCCATAGGGACTGAACTACAGTAGTAATTGACCTAAGTGTTAGCGAACGATATCTCTATGAATGTGGACAACCAAACAAATAATGTTTTATGAGTTAAGATTACTAAGTAATAAGAGTCTAAGTTAAGATTATAATTTGAAGTCTGAACAATAGCAATGAACAAGCTGAGGTTAAGGCAAGCATGCAGGGATGTAATTTTTTAATTCAATTCACCGAATCTTCCCTTCGGTTGCTAGTAAGGAATTAATTGCCTATGGATTGGATCTTTCGACTCCTATCCAATTAAAGAATCATGAGAACTTATTCTACATTTCTGTGATATAAGAATCTCATGCTCTAGCCATACATAACCGATTCCATAAATGACTAATAAGACTTTCAGATATATTTCTATTCTGAACGTAAATCAATTCTCAATTTTCTCAACTAAGAAAAGATCATATCCTACCAATTCACATCTGTCCAATTCCTTTCCTTTTCAGAATAAAAATTGGATTTCTAAGATATACATTAACATTGGCCAAACATTAATGCAGTAAAAACAAGAATTGATAGAACAACCATTGAAGAAAAGATGAAAATTGAAATGATTAATAATTACGTTCCTCTACAATTATCCTTAACCTCAGCAAGAGGTGAATTAGCCACTCATTTGTGGATTAAAAATCTTCAAATAAGTAGAATTCATACAAGCAATTGAAATTAAAGAGAAAAAGGAAGAGAATAACCCTAGAATTTTCGTCCTCTCAACTGTCTGCTACCCACGTTCTTGCTCAAAAAAGTTAGAATGTTTAAAATAAAACCTAAGTCAGAATGTTTAAAAATAAAACCTAAGTGTGCTATTTATACTATTGAGAATTTTTCTCGGAATGACAAGCAACATGGCACGGAGTGTAATGCGGAGCACGACCTCTGTGCCACGGTGCTATCACGCACCTTCACTAGAACTTGAGGTTCAAGGTAATCACACTCAACGTGACACGGAGTGCATCGCGGAGCACTGCCTCCGTGCCACGGAGGTAACGCGAACCTCCACTGGAATTTAACATATTTTCATCATCCCAGGCAGAATGCCTCCGCAATGGTAGCGTGACACGGCGCCATCGCGGAGCCCCTATTTTTGCCAACTTCCCTTGTCAACTTCCACTTCTTCCTTCCGAGTCCATCCCCACACTTCACCAACATGTAGATTAGCTTCCAAAATTTCCTTCTACCTGCAAAACAACACTAATCATGTTGGTTAGTATAAATTCACATTAACCTAAGATTCACATGAGATTGTACACATAATAATAGATAAACAAGTCGAAATGAAGCATTTGAGTATCACTTGGGCATGAAATTCTGCCCAAGATTAGTATTCATTGATTATATTCTGGTGTATTCTTGATCAGAAGTAGAACATTGAGATTATCTGCGAACAGTGCTCAAATTTCTCAGGGATCGTCAATTGTATGCAAAATTTTTTAAATGCGAGTTTTGGCTGAATTCTGTGGCCTTTTTGGGCCATATTGTGTCAGAGAATTGTATTCAGGTAGACTCATAGAAGATCAAGGCAATCAATACATGGGCTAGACCTACAACTCCAACTGAGGTATGCTGTTTCCTGGGGTTACCCAGGTATTACAGAAGATTTATAGAAGAGTTTTCTACCTTATCAACGCCTTTGACCAAGTTGACTCAGAAGGCAGCTAAATTTCATTGGATAGAAGCGTGTGAGCAGAGTTTCCAGGAGTTTAAAAATAGATTGACATTAGCGCCAGTACTAGCTTTTCCGGAAGGATAAGAAGGTTATGTAGTTAGGATGTGTTTTGATGCAACATGGTAAGGTAATTGCTTATGCTTCAAGATAGTTGAGGAATCACGAAAACAACTATCCCTCCCATGACCTGGAGTTAGCGGCAGTAGTTCATGCCTTAAAAATCTGGAGACACTACCTATATGGGGTGCACTTGGACATTTTTATTGATCATAAGAGCCTCCAGTACATCTTTACAAAGAAAGGGTTGAATCTACAACAATGTCGTTAGTTAGAATTGTTGAAGGACTACAACGTGAATATTTTATATCATCCAAGGAAGGCTAATATCAAGCAGGTGCTCGGTGCTTTGGGGTACGGGTAAAAATCGACACGCAAGTGCACGTGGTCAAACAAGTAATAAAGTGGCTAAGTAGCCAAGTATCGATCCAAGGAGGCTCAAGATATGTAAAATTGCCTAATTTACTATATTTCTATTTAACTTCTAATTATGCTAACAACAACGTACCCAAGAGTAATTGAATTTTTGTTTCTAAACTATATACTACAATTAATACAAACTATTTACTTTTGAATTCAGACAATGGATATGAACATGCCAAGGTTAAGAACAAGTAATGAACTTGATAATCATGATAATTTTGGTTAATTCTCTTCTTCATGTTGCTAGCCAAGAACATTTGCCTAGAAATTAAAACTCTCGTATTTAATTTCACTTTAGAATCATAAACCATCCGTCTACATTTCTGTGATCAAATGCAATTTATGACCTAGCACTACAATTCCGGTTCCTAATTTGACTAATACGGCTTCCAAGTATATTTCTATTAGGAAAGCACATCAAAACCCAATTTTCCCAAATCAAGTTAAGAACAATACCCTATTAATTCACAACTTTCCAATTTCTTGCTCTCTCGAGTGAAATTGGACTTTTTAGATATACATTAATGTTGGCCAATCACTAATGCAGTAAAGAACAAGAATTAATAGAACAACATTAAAGAAGAAGAATAAACCATATCAATGAAAATCATAATTCATTACACATGTTCACAACCTCAGCAAGAAAGAGAATTAGCCACTCATTCTTGGATTGATCATCCTAAAATGAGTGTAAATCATACGTACAATTGATAGAAAGAAGAAAGGAAGAGAAGAAATCCCTTAGCTTTTCCAATCTTCAACTGCTACTAACCCACGTTCCTGCTCTCCACTTCTGAACTCAGTCTAAAAACTAAAAAAACTACTTAAAATAAACCTAAGTGTGCTATTTATACTAGTGGGAAATTTTTCCCGGAATAACAAGCAACGTGTCACGGAGGCCAACGCGGAGCAATGCCTCCGTGACACGGCGTGGACGCGGACCCTCACTGGAATTTCCAGGGTCCAGTAATTTAACCTCAACGTGGCACGGAGGCCATCGCAGAGGCCTATCTCCGTGCCACGGAGCTGACGCGCATGCACACTGGAAATTGCAAATTTAATTCCTGCTCAGGCAGTGTGCTACCGCGATGGTAGCGTGGCACGGAGCCATCGCGGAGCCCCTATAAATCCTGCATTCCCGGGTCTTTTCCACGCTCGCATCCAAGTCCAACTCCGACATAGTTCCAACATGCATTTTAGCTCCTAAAAATCACATTTTCCTGCAAAACAAATGCTAATCATGTTGGTTAGTATAAATTCGCATTTTATTACCAATTACATGATATTATATACACATTGCACAACAAACAAGGTAAAAATGATACGTTTGAGTATCACTTGGGCATATAAATCTGCCCAAGATCACTTACCCCACACTTAAATCCTTGTTCGTCCTCGAACAACACATACACAACTCATGCAAATTACATCCCAACTTTCGTCACTATGGTGCAACAATTTACGCTACGGTCATACTGATTATTCAGTTTTTGCAAATCATTAAGAAAACATGCTTGGTCGTACAAGACAATGACCTTAATACATCAAGGATTCCTAGACTTTTAAGAATTAATTCTTGATATCGGCAAACTCATGCAAATCAACTAATCAAGAAATCCGACACGAAAATCAATCTTTCATCAAGCATGTGCCCTCACAACTCGAGAGAAACTTCCCCTTTATGTTCATGCAACACAAAACATTCAAGTAGGGGCATATAAAAATTAATTTCACTCTCTCCCAAAAGAATTCACATGCATCATGTCATGACCCATAGGCTTTCCCTTAGTGTATTACTCCACTAATATAAATAAATGCAATGTAGAATCAAATAGGACTTTTAATGGGTTGTAACGGGGCTATGGATCTAGTATGCTTATATTGGATTAGCCAATAATAATCGCTAGCATCCTTAAGTGCCTTTTCAACTCATTCCCATCGACTCATGGACATTGTTCCTCTCTTTTCTCTTTTTCTCCCATTCATGCTGGTTTACTTTCATACAGCTCATTTCATCAACCACACTTGACACAAAACAGAGGGTTTTCATGTACCCTCAATATCAATTAATTACAACAAGTGCCTCTTCAACGTCATCTTTTCTTTCCTCACTTTGCTTTTCTTTTTCTTTTCACTCTTTTCATCTTTAACACTTTGGGAAACATTTTCTGTTCTTTGTAAGCGCTTAAGAGCTTCTTAAAGACTTTAAGGATAATGAAAAGAAGGAATAAAGCTTAGTTCATACAATTTTGGACAAAAGAAAGAAATCGGCTAAAGGCTCAACGAGCTGACTAGGGTATACAACATATAAAATGGTAGAATTTGACAAGAAAAAAAAATGGAAACTATCGATTAAAACAAAGAAATGCCTACATCCTTTCCAACACTACACCTCCTTCATTTCGCTTTGTATACACACCAGGCAAGTTCTAGACAATTCACAATGACATGGAATAGCAAATCCTCACTTCACACTTCATGCACATGCTCGAATCAAGATGCATTCACAGACTCTTTAATTAGTCAATTACATGAATTCGAAATTAAGCCTCAACCATAATGAACCAAATTCTATAGCCTAGGTAACTCAACATATTTACAGAATTTCATGCTTTCAAACGAATCATTTTCACAATTTGAACATCAATTACAACACGCAACGAAATTTTAGCAACCATAAGCAACTACAGTTCATTGATGCAATCCACCAAAGAAAACTAAAACAACAATTAAAAATCCTACTCCTACCGACTACATTTCCCTTAAGACGGTCGTCATCCATCCATCATAGGGAACAATCACTAACTATGACATTGGTTCAATGGGACTATTCTCGGTAAAAGAACCGAAAACAAACTCCGAGAATCCCAAAAAAATAAAAATCGAAATTTTTTTTGCAACACATCGATCATTTCGATAGAAAGAAAATATTTACAAGTGCAATATATTTTCGCAAAAATTTTGAAAAATATCGATCATGTCGATAGAGAAAAAAAATTATTTACAAAATTTACAAAATATTTACCATTGCAACCATAACTTTCAAAAACACACATCATTAGCCACAAAACAAATATATACGTACATCATAAATCAGTTCACAACAGGGAAGGCACAACATACATAAACATCAAGGAAAAATTATACAGCAATTTAGAGCCTTGACCTAGCACCTAACTACTCCCCACCCCACACTTAAATCGAACACTGTCCCCAGTGTTCACAAAAATACAAAGCACAAAATTTGGGTGGTGGAACTCCCTGCTCAGTCGAAATATTCTACTTCCTTATCCGGTGCTGCAGCCTCGTCGCCCATATCTGAATCAGCTCCATCGTCGTCATCGGACTCCACATCAGAGTCCTCACGACGTGTCTCCTCATCTGTAGGGACATCATCGTCTGTCGGCTCCACAAAGGCTCGCCCCACCTTACATAAGGCTCTGGCATTCTCGCCAAAGGGGTAGTCCAGCTCCAGCTGCCATAACTCCTCCTCGGTGGCTGGTCTCCCACCTATCCGTAGCTGCAGCATCTGCATGCCGAACATACGGTCCATGTACTGATCGTCACGAGCATGTCGCTCGCCCAAAGTCAGCACAGGTCCGTGTGTACTGTCGGGGGCCTTAGTCTTTGTCACATCAAGGGCCCTCCGCTCCAGCTGCGGAATGTAATCCAAGGCTTCTTCCTCAATGTCGAGGCCTCGGAGGAAGGTGGTGATGAGTCCGCCAAACCCGTATCTGTGACCCTGGTGCAGTCTGGCTCTCTTCATGGCGGATATTATGACCGCCCCAACATTAATCTCAAGCCCTTTCATAAGGGCATACACCAAGTAGACACAGTCCTGGGTCACGTCTGTCATATGAACTCCCGGGATCAAGCACGAACACACAATTTTTAGCCAGATTCTGGCCTCCCTGTTCATCTGCGAATAGGGCAGAGTCTGGTGGTAACCCCTCTCCTTGTGTCTACTCCATCGGGCTGTGGATCGAGCCCCACACAACGTACGTCTGATGTCGGCGTACGGTGGGGTGATGTTTAGCTGGCGGAGAACGTGGGCGTCTGTGTCCCGCGCTCCAACGATGGCATTCAGCTGCTGGGGTTCCAGAGTGACAATCTGCCCTCTGATTTTAATAGTGTGGCTTCTGATGGCCGGGTTCCAGTTGGCATAAAATTCTCTGACCAAATGAAGGTTACACTCCTTGGGCTCCTGAAAAATAAAGTTGAGCCCAGCTGCCTCAATCCTCTGTACAATGCGAGGGAACTCCTGTGCAAGTGGTTCCCTAGCAATATGTTCCTCGGGGAAGTACTTGTTCTCCTTATGCTTTGCGTACCATTTCTTCCCTTCATCGGTGACCCATCGTGTTCCGTATCGGCGGTGTTGGCCACGCGGAACAGCGGGTGCAGTTGGGACTGCAGTGCCCAGTCTCATCCGTTTCCTTCCGGTGCTTGAGGTAGAAGCACCCTTGCCTTTGTCTTGCCTGCTAGCCATTGTACCTATCAATTTACACAAACAAGCACAACGTTAAGCTAAATAGTTGTTAGCTTCGGCTAAGGTTGGGTTACACAAAATTTACCCCACACTTAGTCCTTAACAATATTTACAAAATTTCAGCAAGGATAGCTCTATTTACAACCCCAAACACAAACAACTATACACATATTGCTTAGTGCGTTCGTAACAAAATTTCGACAGCATAACGGTTAGCGTACTACTCAAACTTCATACAGCGAATTCCCAATCCTACTATCGCTCGCAATTCAACCATCGCACAAGCAACAAAACAACCACAAACTAAAAACAACTAGAAAAATATTTTATATACAAGCTAATCTAACAATCTAACCAATTCACACATTATGCATTTTCCCACAAAAATTCAAGAATTAGTTGTCTTTTAACAGTTATACAAGATTTACCACGACTTATCTCAAATAATAAACACACCCCGGCATCAATTTCACCAAACTATCAAGTTTCCCAAGTCGAATTCAACAACCCAAGCCCTAAAATACAATTCGACAATCAATTTCAAGTTATTTACATAATCGACAAGTTCAAACGCCAAATACAACAATCCGAACAAAAATCAATCACAAAATAATTCAATATCATGTTCAATTTCTACCTAGGGTGATATTTCTCACCTTATATGCCCAAATTTGACAAAAATTGCCAAATAATTGAGTTAGACGATGAAACATACCTTAGAATTGAAGAATCGAAGAAACTTGACGTTTTTCTTTGCCTATCAACATGGCACGTTGCTTGGGGAGGGGGAAATGGGTGTTTGGTCGCGGAGGGAAGAGGGAATGGGGGAATTTGGGGCAAAATCGGGGTTATTATTTAAAGGAAACACGCGGGTCACCCGGAAACCCGGTGTGACCCAGCATTGGATAAAGGGCAACGTGTCACGGAGGGTAACGCGGAGCCCCTCCTCCGTGACACGGAGCCAACGCGTTGGCTTACTGGAATTTTGAAAAATCCAGATTTGCCTTCAACGTGTCACGGAGGCCAACGCGGAGCATTGCCTCCGTGACACGGCGCCAACGCGCCAGTGCTCTGTTTCACCAATAAATTTAATTTTCATACCTCGCCTCATTTTCTCGATTCCATGTATATTTCCTCCGTTATACCTGAAAATCACCTCACTAAACAAAAATTGGTTAAATTAATAGATTTCCCTAACTAAAAATAAAAGATACTAACTAAAATGCAAATCTAAACCTAGTCAACAAAAAGAAAAGAAAATTAAAAATTATTTACACTAAAAAGAAAGAAAGAAAATATTTTTCACGGGTTGCCTCCCGTGCAGCGCCTGGTTTACCGTCGCAGATCGACGTCTTTTAAGCTCATTTATCTACTAGGGAGATGGACAATTTGTCCCGATCATGATCATCCCCCCAGTAGTGCTCTACCTTGTCCGGTGGCCTACCTAGTAACTCTCAGAAATCACTCAATCTGTTAGCCTTCCCATGATCAATTACGTTGATCACCGAGAGATCCTTATAAACAGTCGGGAGCTTAGGTAACTTGTACACGTCGAACACTTCGACCTTGTCATGTGCTCGCATCGTGAGTTGACCCGCAGCTACATCGATTAATGCTTTTCCGGTTGCCAAAAAGGGTCGTCCCAAAATAAATGGGACTTCAGCATCTGGTTCAAAGTCCAGAACAATAAAATTGACCGGAAAAATGAGGGAGCCTACTTGCACCAACACATCCTCAACAATGCCATCCGGCTTAGCCAAAGACCTGTCTGCTAGCTGCAAGATTACCGTTGTAGGTCTAGGACTCCCTAGACCTAACTTTCTGAATACCGAAGAAGGCATCAGATTTATACTTGCCCCCAAGTCGCATAATCCACGCGCTCGGATACTTTGCCCAATAGTCAGCTGGATAGTGAATCTTCCAGGGTCTTTCAGTTTTGTGGGCAACCTATTCTGAATACGGAAAGTGCATTCCTCCGTTAAAGCTACCGTGGCATACTCAGTCAAACGACTTTTGTTAGCCACGATGTCTTTAATATACTTCGCATATTTTGGCACTCCCTGCAAGACATCAATAACAGGTAAGTTAACATGTACCTGTTTAAGTACCTCCATGAATTTCTGGAAACACGCCTCCTCCTTGTGTTTCTTAAGTCGTTGAGGGAACGGGGGTGGAGGCCTTTTTGGTTCATCTTCTTTACTCTTCCCCTTATCAGAACTTTGCTCTCCCTCAACATCTGCTGCTCCTGACTTTTGAGGCGGTCTTTCCGGTTCCACCTCCTTTAATTATAAACCACTCCTCGTGGTCACTGCATTAACCTGCTTTGGATTTGGATCCGTGTCGCTAGGTAGTCCTCCTCTGGGTCTAGTATTTTGGGCACTAGCAAACTGCCCAAACTGATATTCAAGAGCCTTGGTCGCCAATTGATTGTTCTTCACTTCGGCTGCCAATTTAACATAGTCAGCCTGCAATTGTGCCTGATTAGCGATCATGGTTTTGAACATCTCCTCAATAGTCGGTGATGGTGGTGGAGGAGGGGCATTGTGATTTCTGAATTGAGCTTGATAATTTTGTTGCCCTCCTTGGTTTCTGTGCATACCCTGCCTTGAACTCTGACCTTGTTGATTGTTGCTACCCCACGAAAAATTCGGATGGTTCCTCCAATTTGAGTTGTAGCCACCACCAAACTGCTGTTGATTTCTCTGTGCATTGCCCACAAAGTTAACAGAATCAGGATTTTCACCACAACATTCAGTTGAATGCTCACTACTACCACACACTTCACACCACATCTGTTGAACTGCATTGACTGAAGCTGAAGGCAGGTTCAAATTGATATTGCTGAAGTGAGTGTTTAACTGATTTTGCAAAGCAGCTATCTGTGCAGCGATAGCTGTGAATCCATCCACTTCAAGCACTCCCGCTGCTTTCCTTGCTCCACCTCTTGAAGAATCTGCATTCCATTCTGGATTGCCTTGTGAAATTCGGTTGAGCAAAGTGTACAGCTCCTCATAAGTCTTCTCCAGCGCTTGCCCTCCAGCTGCTGAATCTAACAGAATTTTAGTGTGGGGTTCCAAACCCTCAATAAACGTGTATACCAACACCTCGTTGGACTGATGATGGTGAGGACAGTCCCGCAACATGGATTTGAATCTTTCCCAGGCTTGATATAGATTTTCCCCTTCCCTCTGTTTAAAACTTAGGATTTGACTCCTAAGCCTGGCTGTTTTACCAGAAGGGAAAAATCTAATAAGAAACTTCCGTGCAAGATCATCCCACGTTGATATAGAGTTGGGTGGTTCAGCTTTTAACCACCTCTTGGCTTCACCAAGTAAGGAAAATGGAAATAAAGTGAGCCGAACATAATCGGGTGACACTCCAGCGGGTATATAAGTGTCACTTATCTCCAAAAAGTTATGGAGATGTTGTTGTGGATCTTCGTGAGGGAGACCGGTAAATTTCCCGCTTGTGTGCAAAAGTTGCACCATATTCTGCTTTAATTCAAACCTCCCTCCAGGCTCTGGTTTGCGGATGCTAGAATGGACATTATTAGCGTGTGGAATTGCCACCTCGCGAACCGGCCTTGCTGCTGCTTCATCGGGCACTAAAACTGCCCTAACAACTGGTGGATTTGGTTGCTCCATCATAGTCTGTTGAAGCAACTGCAGCTTCTTCCGAAGAGCTTCTCTACGTTGGTTATGAAATTCACGCTCGGGCTCTAAGTAAGATTCCACCAGATCTTTGTCCCTTGCCAGTGTTCACAGAAACAAAATCTGCAAAATACAGGCTAAGACCAAGTTGTTAACACTTAAGAAAATAAAAATACAAATACAGTAAAATTTAAACTAAACACAATTTTACAAATCGCCTAGCCTCCCCGGCAACGGCGCCAAAAACTTGCTCGGTGCTTTGGGGTACGGGTAAAAACCGACATGCAAGTGCACGTGGTCAAACAAGTAATAAAGTGGCTAAGTAGCCAAGTATCGATCCAAGGAGGCTCAAGATATGTAAAATTGCCTAATTTACTATATTTCTATTTAACTTCTAATTATGCTAACAACAACGTACCCAAGAGTAATTGAATTTTTGTTTCTAAACTATATACTACAATTAATACAAACTATTTACTTTTGAATTCAGACAATGGATATGAACATGCCAAGGTTAAGAACAAGTAATGAACTTGATAATCATGATAATTTTGGTTAATTCTCTTCTTCATGTTGCTAGCCAAGAACATTTGCCTAGAAATTAAAACTCTCGTATTTAATTTCACTTTAGAATCATAAACCATCCGTCTACATTTCTGTGATCAAATGCAATTTATGACCTAGCACTACAATTCCGGTTCCTAATTTGACTAATACGGCTTCCAAGTATATTTCTATCAGGAAAGCACATCAAAACCCAATTTTCCCAAATCAAGTTAAGAACAATACCCTATTAATTCACAACTTTCCAATTTCTTACTCTCTCGAGTGAAATTGGACTTTTTAGATATACATTAATGTTGGCCAATCACTAATGCAGTAAAGAACAAGAATTAATAGAACAACATTAAAGAAGAAGAATAAACCATATCAATGAAAATCAGAATTCATTACACATGTTCAAAACCTCAGCAAGAAAGAGAATTAGCCACTCATTCTTGGATTGATCATCCTAAAATGAGTGTAAATCATACGTACAATTGATAGAAAGAAGAAAGGAAGAGAAGAAATCCCTTAGCTTTTCCAATCTTCAACTGCTACTAACCTACGTTCCTGCTCTCCACTTCTGAACTCAGTCTAAAAACTAAAAAAACTACTTAAAATAAACCTAAGTGTGTTATTTATACTAGTGGGAAATTTTTCCCGGAATAACAAGCAACGTGTCACGGAGGCCAACGCGGAGCAATGCCTCCGTGACACAGCGTGGACGCGGACCCTCACTGGAATTTCCAGGGTCCAGTAATTTAACCTCAACGTGGCACGGAGGCCATCGCGGAGGCCTATCTCCGTGCCACGGAGCTGACGCGCATGCACACTGGAAATTGCAAATTTAATTCCTGATCAGGCAGTGTGCTACCGCGATGGTAGCGTGGCACGGAGCCATCGCGGAGCCCCTATAAATCCTGCATTCCCGGGTCTTTTCCACGCTCGCATCCAAGTCCAACTCCGACATAGTTCCAACATGCATTTTAGCTCCTAAAAATCACATTTTCCTGCAAAACAAATGCTAATCATGTTGGTTAGTATAAATTCACATTTTATTACCAATTACATGATATTATATACACATTGCACAACAAACAAGGTAAAAATGATACGTTTGAGTATCACTTGGGCATATAAATCTGCCCAAGATCAGCAAGTGCCCTAAGTCGTAGATCATTGGGGAGTTTAGTGCACTTGAGGCACGAAAAGCGGGAGTTGGCCCGAGAATTGCACCAGTTAGCTAGTTTGACCGTCTGAATAGTAGACTCAGGAGACCGTGAGGTAATGATTCAGAATACTACAGTATCATCCCTAGTTGTAGAAGTAAAGGTACGGCAGTATGAAGATCCTAACCTAGTACAACTCAGAGAAAAAGTTTAGTGAGGGAAAGTATCAGCTTTTGCGGTAACCGAAGACGGGGTCTTGAGATGTAGTGGTCGCCTCTGCATTCCAAATGTGGCAGGACTTTGCCAACAGATCATGGAAGAGGTACATTATTCCTGTTATTCTTTGCACCTGTCACGACCTGAACGTACACCCAGATCGTAGACATAGGACACGGGACCCTGAGAGACCCCAAGTCGACCTATAACACATGCATACATCTAATCTCATTTAATAAAGTGTAATACTTAGCATAAAACATAGCGGATACGTAATCATAGTGTAACAACTAGAAATAATGGGCATATACATAAGCTGAGTTCTACATCCTGTCTGAAAGACTCTACTACGTAAGATGGGTTGATGGGACAATATCCCTAACTAACCCGACCAATACTGAAACATAAGATAACATGAAAGTCTGTCAACGGCCCTCGAAACATGAGGATTCACCAATAATCTGAGAGCGTAAGCCGAGATGGATTAAGAATGAGGATGAGCCTGGGATCCGGAACTATGTCATGAAATGATACAACACAAAATTCAGGCAAGTCCTAATGTTGTACACTATTAAGAAACTTTTAGGAATGAAGATAAGACAATACAAGTGTTTTGCATTTGGTTTTGAATCACTTTTATGTAACCCTAGCTTGTTAATCCACCATGGTTCCCACAACCCCAGCTATCGAGGTTTTAGCCTCTCATAGTTGAAAGATTGTGATTTTATTGCATAACTAAAGACATATATCAGTACTTACAATCGTAGATGAGAGAAAAGCTCGTTGATTAAATTTGGAATTTATCAAGAACAATTCACAAAATCAAGAAGAAAATCAAGAAAAGGTTGATCACAAGTTAACCAACTCAATTCTATCTTCTCTCATCGCCTCTCTCTTCTCTCTCTTTTTTTGAAAATAAAATATAAAACATATTTATACAGACATAAAAATCCTTTTCCTAAGCTAACAGGGTAAACTTCCATATCTGTTGCCGATCGTGCCACGATCAGAACTATGACCCTTGACAGGCTTGTACGGGTGGTACCTGCCATCAGTAGGTTTGTTGCTTGCTAAAATCCGGCTAAGTGTTGGTGCTGTGGTACAACTCATACCATCTTCCTACGAGTCATACTAAGCTTCCATGATTTAAATCTGAAGACTCTAAATTTTTCTGAAGTTTGTCATGAGTGCCTTGGTATGACTCGTACCTTGCCATTACTACTCATACTGTAGTCATCCGTACCAAGAGTTAGCTTTTGTGCAATATTTCTGAATCTTTCCACTACTTGAAGTTACGAATCATACAACAATCATATGACCCGTACTATGAGTCGTGGGTTGCATCTTTCTCAGCTCATCCTTCTAAACATTTCCACGAGTCTTGGTACGATTCGTACCATCAGTGTACGACACGTGTTGAGTCTGTCAGTTTGGCTCATTATCTACTCTTTTAAGCTTCTTTTACATAATCTTGTTCCAAAACCTAAGTTTACTTGAAAACACAAGAAAAGTACCTCATATCCATATAAACACACCTAAGTCCAAGCTATTTTCTTTAGTTTTAAGTGTCGAAAGTGCTTGTAAATCCACAACACATCAACACCCTCAACTTTAAATTTTTGCATGTCCTCAGGCAAAGAAAAGAAAAACTAACACACAATGCTCTACTAGAAAGTAAACCCATGATACTACAGCCATTATGTAACCAAAATTTGCACTATACATACAAAAACTTCTAACCGCTTCTGCATGGACTAGCATTATCTAATATACTACATGCAACCACAAAACATGCTAAACAGGGATCAAGACATGTCATCTAGCTATCAACAGGCAATCAAATCATCACCAATGCTTTTCACACAAATCAATGGCAAAAACAAGCATAATCCATGTACCCTCACAAAAAATGAAGTTCACACTCACAGATATAGTATCAAATATGTATGGGACTAGACAAATGAAACACTCACCATCACAAAGAAGTTTCAAGTACCATATATCAGATACCATAGGCTTGCCCTCATTTTCTCTACTTTGGTTTGTCGGATAGTCAAATTAGGATCACTGTAGGACTTGATATGATTTGTAATGTAGGCTTAGGGCTGGACATGATAAAGATGAGAGACTTTTAAGTGACTATCCCTTCCTTGGCACTGCATACATTGGCTTCAGCTTTCACCTACTTCACCATTTATTCCTTTCATTCCTTTTCTTCCCTTTTCACCTCTTTTGTATACATTTGCATTGGTGTGGTGTATTTTCAACTTTTTCAGAATTTTTATTTTCTTTTGAATTTCTTTTTCAAGATTCTCAATATTTTTCATCTCTTTTCTTTTCACCACACCACACCTCATTTTTCACCTTTTTCTCTTTTCTTTCCCTTTTTCTCGTTCCCAACATTTACGCACCCTTACTTTAGCCACCCTCAAATTAGGCATTTTGCCTATGTTGAGGTTCATGATATCCAAGGAAGGAACAGGGCAAAAATAGGTTCATTATAAATAAATGGGTACGGTTCATTGGTTAATCAAAGAAAAAAATGGGCCATATCATCCCGGATAAGCCCTATGTCTCCTATCCTATGGCCTCCAATCAACCGCTCCTCAACCCATCTTATTGGCACCCCTGCCACTATACATAGCCTGAATACAAGACTCGGGAATGGGATGGTAGTGCTTACTCCCACTGCTCGGTCTTGTATCTCATCTACAATGATCCTCAGGATGTTGATTGGATAGCGACACATGAGGCATGCCACCAAAGCTGCCCTGTTAGCACTGAGGGTATTGTCATTGATGGTGGGTGCTAGTCGGTGGCGTACTAGTGTCCAACAGGCCTTGGCAATAAAATTCAATGAACTCTTGGTAACCTTCTTTCCTCCATCAACCCACTCAACTCCCTCCTTGTCCTCAGCTAAAACACTCGCCAACCATTGTAACCGCCTTTGGTGTTCCTCAAAACCTAACTGCTGGAGTTTTTTAAGTGCCTTCGCTCTATACTCATACTCTAGCATAGCTCGTGGAGGTATGAATTGTGGCCCATACAAAACCCGGGAGATGGTGCGCTCGGATATGTCGACCTCTCTTCCTCGGACCAACACACTCTCGAGTCGGGGGTGGTCTTTTATTTTCTGCCCCTCCTTCGTATTTTTCTCTATGGAAGCCAAGTAGTTGGCGTAGAACTCCCGAACTATTTCTTCTGTATATTGGGCTGGAGTCTTTGCCATCTACTCGAAACCATAGAAGTTGAAGATCATCTTCATCTCTTCCACTTAAATCAGGGAGTTAGTGAGGATCCATGGTTCTTCCTGAATACTCCGCCTCGACTTGTTTTTGGTGGTGAGAGAGATGCCCTGCTCATATATTTCTCTAGCTCCCGGCACTCTCCACCGGACTGTGCAGTTCTCTCTGGGTGGGGTCTGTTCTTGTGCAGCATCTGGGGCCTCCTCCTCTGATTCATCATTGCCACTTGCTTCCTTGGACTCTTCTTTTGCATTTGATTCATTTCCCAACTCCTGATTATCTCCTCTAGCTCCCTCCTCAGACTGGGGAGCTTGGAAGATGTGGTAGTGGCTGCTTTAGCTTGTGCTCTTGCTTTCACCCTAGTGGTTCTAGTTCTATCTGTGTCTGAAGTGTCTATCTGGTAGTCCTCAACTGAACCACTAGGGTAGTTTCCTTCTTGCCTAGCCTCAGACTCAGATGTTTCATCATAATGTTCTCTGGGCTGTTTCTTTAGATGCCTTTGACTTCTGTGTCATTGTACCTATAGAAAAAAGATTTAGAATTCCATATTTGAGAAAGAATAATTAGAAAAGAAAGTTTCAGATTCTCATTATGGGTCGACAGTACAATTCGTACCAAAACAGTACGACTTCGTATGAAGACCCAACACTCCTTGATGTATGTTACAGCTCACAAGTAATTCATACAATGAAGGTACAACTCGTACCTTGAGTCATCTTAGGAAGATTCAGTTATGGTATCTTCTGTAATTTTCCACGACTCGTGGTATGACCCGTAGGTCGATTCCATGTCGTAGGAAGGACTTTTTTATGCACTTTGTTTAGTTCTTTGGTACAAATGCTTGTTCAGTTCTTTGGTACGAATGCTCAGTATGACTCGTAGTGACAAACTATGACCCGTACTGTGCTTTAAACCACTTTCAGGGGTTCTCTTTTTCATAATTTAGGTACTCAGATTTCCCCCAGGTCTAGGCATGTCATTAATCAATTAAACACTACTCATCCCTCTCCTTTTTAATCATAACCCGAACCCAAAAATTTAAAAAAATTAAATTTACAAGCTCAACCCAACAATGAAAACAAATATGGTGTTTTCCAGTCGTTCATGATTTATTTTCATCCCCGATCATTGTATTATTGAAATTTTTCGAACAAATTCAATACTCCCAGGGGTTCCGACAGTGGAAGCTTCAAGTAAGCTAAAATATTTCAATATTCAATGCACTACTTGTTCCTTCTTCCTTCGACTAAAAAATCACAAATGTGGGTTGAGAGGAACTTTGGTTGAGCAAGAAATTGCTCGATTCTTCTTTAGCTTTTGAGTTACGGGTTAGAGTGTTTGGGAGATAGGGTTTGTAGGTTTGTTTTGTTTGCATGGGAGAAGGGTCAGTTTTTGTATGAAGTTTAAATAGGTAAGGGGGAAGATTTAAAAATCTGGGCTGAGTCGGGTAATTTTGAAGTTTTTAACCTGTCACGACTCGTACCATGTAGGAAGACCCCACGACTCGTCCTGTAGACCTGTGCTTTAGAAAATTATGAAACTTACCTGTGGACCTATGAGTACATTCTACGACTCATACAATGTGGGTACAGTTCGTATGATGACTCGTAGGTCGATGCTTTGAATAACTTCTTTGAACCTCACCACGACTACTGCTACGGCTCGTAGTGTGCCGTCACGAGTCGTAGTGAGAGTCGTAGCAGCTGCTATTTCAGTAGCTTTTTAGCCTCCTGTTTTTGTTTTTCCTGCACACTTAGCACACATTAGTTCAATAAGTTAGGTTGTCTCCCAAGAAACACTTGATTTAACATCGCGGCATGACGCAGGTGGCCCAGTTACTCAGACTTCACTAAGACACCACTTGGGTTGCCTCCCAAGAAGCGCCTAAACACTTCCAAGGGCACTAAGTTGATGCTATCTCCCAATCACAAAGTGCCCTTGCAAACTCGACATTCCCAATGGTGCAAGGTATAGTGAAAGCCGGGTCTTCCTTCTTCTGAGCTAGGGCCCTTGTAGCTATGGCACTACAGTGATGTACATTGTCAACTGACTTATAGCTCACAGATCTCTTCTTAGTCACCAAGTCCTTTATAAACTTTTCATATCCTGACATTTGTTCCAATGCCTCAACCAATGGTATTTTCACAGATAACTATTTAAGCATTGAAAGAAATTTCTGGAACTTACCATTTCCGCCTTTTTATTCATCCTTTGAGGGAATGGTGGCGGTGGGCGTGGGATAGCTTTGTAGATTTGCGGTGCTCCTTGGTCATTGTTAGGTTCTTCTTCACCTCTTGGGGCCTCATCATGCTCAGCGCCCTTTGTCTCAACACTCTTCTCATTCTCATCCATTATACTTTATTTCATCCATTCAACTACAACTGGAAACGGGGGGTCAACTGTGGTCTTACCACTCCTAGTCATCACCGCCATGCAATGGCCATTGTTCTTTAGGTTTTGGACGGTGTTGCTAGGTAGTGTACCCTTTTGTCTAGGGTTCATTAATGCTGACAGTTGCTCAAGTTGATGTCCGATCTGCTTGATGGCTGTAGCATGAGATTCCACTTTCTGACCCATACTTGATAAGTCGCTTCGGATCTCCTTTAGTTGCTCTTCAGTTGACCTCACGTTCTTCAACATCTCAGCCATCATGCTCTCCAACTTTGATTGCCTAACCTCCCCCTCTCGTGCATTGAGAGGCACATAAACTCCAGACCGGTCATTGCGGTATCCATCGTTTCTTCTCCATTCTCCTTTGTGCTCACGGCCTCGACTCCTGTCTCTGAACTCGTTTCTGTTGTAGTTGTCTCTATATTGGTTCCGACATTGATTTCTAGAACCTTGGCATTAATTTTCTTGTCCAGATGCTTGGGCGTTGGCTCGAAAACCTGCCACTTGGTTATCCATGAAGTTTACCTTTTCCTCAGAATCAGAGTGACCAGCTCCCTATTCCATTCCTTGAGTTCCCACTGCGTTTATCTCTTTAGTTACAGCTCCCATAATATGCTTTGTCAGTAAGTCCAATGATGTGCACATATGAGCCAACTCCTAATCGCATTCTTCTTCTTTCCTTCATTGGTCTATGTTGCGCTCCAGCGCACTCGCAAGCGTACGCGGTCGTACAAGTAATATAGTGGCCCTTTTTAAGAGACGGATGTCGAAACCTAAGGGAGTGGACCAATTCAGCAAATTATAAAGTTAAAGTGTGAGATTAACCTTTCCAAGTGTTGATTATAGAAGTTTTCGATAAAGTATAATTAAGTTTTGGGGTGGTCACAAAACAATCTGGAAACAATATAAGAAGCAACTAGAGTTAAGGCCGGATAATCATGAAATGTCACACTTTGTAATAGTTCAAGTATGAAATTATCAATTATTGTCTCACATAGTTGGAATATGTGATTTTCATGGTCTTTTGAGCCTCTAAACACGACAAACTAGCCTCACAACTACATCGTTGAGTGGGGATGTGACATCCTAGTTCGTGGGCAATTCACTATATGGATGTGGTTTACGGGGTTTTTGCTCTTGATTAGGGACTTTCGTACATCTAATCCTTTAACCTAACATAGCTTCACAACTACTTATATGAGTGGTGGAGTGATAATTCTAAGCCGGTGTCTTTCTATCATCCCGTTTTCTCAACCAAGCAAGGCAATCTAGGTATAATTTCTATCCTAATTGCGAATCATATCGTAAGATAAGAACTTGCTCCATACATTCCTATGTTCTTGCCTAGGGTTGCTCTTTCAAGCTTTACCTATGCTTAACATGTATGTTTTCATGGTGATCAAGCATAAAAACAACAATAATGAAGAATTTAAGACAAAACAACAATTAACAACTCAAACCAAAACGAATTAATGAAATTACAATCATATCACGTGGCCTTAAACCTAGAGGAAGGGTTTTAGCCACTCATGTTCGTAAAATAACTTAAAAACATCGTTAAAGTAGAGTACTTACAAGAATAGGTAAAAGAGAATGTAAAATTAGTGAACTCTAGGTGAGTTCTTCACTTCTCCCTTCGCTCCTCTACGGTTTTCAGAAAATATTTCGTGACATTTGATTTTGGAAGCTAAGGGTTTAATTTATAGTAAATAGGGAATGTGCCAATTTTTGCCTGTCATGGAATGGCTCCGTGGCACGAAGGTGGACGCGCCAATTTGCCTCCATGACACAGAGGTATTGCGAATGCACACTGGAACTAGCCTAAAAAATGACCTTTGGCCGAGCCATGCCGCGATGGCACCGTGGCACGACGCTTAGGCTGCGGGATGGCCTGCGTGACATGGACACTGGCGCGCAGATGTGCCTAGCGTGGCACGACGCTGGCGCACAGGCAGCCTATTTTGCTGCATTCTTCTTGCGCCTGGCATTGACGTGGCACGGCGCTGGGCGCGGCACACGCACAGCGTGGCACGCTGCCTGGCCCGGCCAGCCTTGCCATGGTATGCTTCCTTGCCGACTTTTGAAATTTGGTTTCCATTCCATTCCTCCACTTCACCCATCATTATTTAGTCCCTTAAATGCATTTTTCACTTACAAAACAAGGACTAATCATGTTGATTAGTATATATCCAAATTTACATAAAATCACATGAGAATGTAAATGCATAAATAGACAAACATGACTAAACTAAGTTATAAAATAGCACTTGGGCACGCAATTATGCCCAAGATCACTACCCCACACTTAAATCTTTGTTTGTCCTCGAACAAACCTTTTACATCTCATACACATGAAGACTCACACATAGACAATTGAGCAAGACAATTTAAGCTACGGCTACAATGATTGTTTATTGATAGCAAGTTAAAATAGAGCATACAAGATTTAACCCTTAAAATAAAATATAACTATGTGAAGACTTCCTAACCTCAAGAATTGACTCTTAATCTCAACAAACTCAGGCAAATCAACCGACCAAGAAATCCAACATGAATTTTATCCTTCATTAAACATGTGCCCTCACAACACGAGAGTTACCCATTTTTACTCACACATTTTCAAATCATACTGTGTATGGGTATATAAATAAGAATTAAGCTCACTCTCACAAAGAATTCACATGCCAAGTGTATTGACCCATAAGCTTGCCCTTAGTATAATACTTCACCAATTTAAGGATGTTTGAACGTAAGATCAAGTAGGACTTATTGGGCTGTAATGTAAGCTAAAGAACGGGTATGTACTATTATGGATAATATAGTGGCTATGTTTCCCAAGCGCTTTCAATACATTACACATTCATTGCGGACATCTCTTCTCTTACTTCACCCTCGTTCTTTTCACTCTTAAATTTCCTCTTCTTGTTCCCATTTCTTTAAGCACACTTAGTTTATTAGTAAGGAGTACTTAAGCAACTTTTTCATTCATTTGTTTTCTTACTCCCTACCAATACTCAATCTTTTTCAAACAAGTGCACCTTAGACCTTTCCTCAACTCCCACCACTGTTATTTTTCCTTCTTTTTCACAATTCTCACTCCTTTACTCTTTTGGTATTTTTTTCACTTATGCTTAGGAGTTTTGGAGAAATTTCAAAGCTATTGAAAGAAAAGGATTAAGCTTATGTTGTATCTATCAAAGAATCGGCTTAAGGCTCAATGGGGCTAACTAGGATCAGACATTCAAGGTAGGTAAAGCGAGGGATAAAAATTAGGCTCATTCAAAGAAATGCCTAAATCATCTACTACAATCGACATCCCTCATTTTATTTTGTATACACACCAGGCAAGTTTTAGACACTACACAATAGCATGAAATATTCAAAAATCTTACACTCACAGCACATGCTCAATTCAAGACAAATTCATCAGACTCTTACTCAGCTAATCACAAGAATTCAAAAATTAAGCTTTAAGCATATCGAGTCATATTCAAGAGTCTAGGTGTCTCAAACAAAGTTATACACTTCTTACATGCTTCAACACTAACCACACTTGCATCTCACAATCATGTATAGCACATAACAAGAACATCAAGCCATCAATTAGGTACGGGTTCAAAA
Source organism: Datura wrightii (assembly GCA_035772735.1). Taxonomy (NCBI): domain Eukaryota; kingdom Viridiplantae; phylum Streptophyta; class Magnoliopsida; order Solanales; family Solanaceae; genus Datura; species Datura wrightii. The sequence goes on from JASDFA010000002.1 coordinate 62,564,497, forward strand.
ACCAAAACTTATTAACTAATTTTCCCTCAAGACGGTCGTCATCCATCCATCGTCGGGCATAGTCCATAACTATGACTAAAAACAACTATGTTCAGACAAAGAAAAATTTTTATTCTTCGGTTCAAGGACCCCCCGTCGAAAAAGAACCGAAAAGAAAAACCAATGGGTGAGTGAATCATGCTCAAATCAAAAATAATTTTACAATTTTTCCACAACAAATATATTAAGCACCACATTCACCCAAAGTCATTAAGCACAAAATTTTTGAAATTTCCCTCACCCCACACTTGAATCATGCTATGTCCCAAAGCATCCCATTAAAATTCAAAAGGGTGAGAAACACTCCCTGGGCCTCTAGGCCTAGCTAACAACATGTTTTTCTTCCTTTGAACAAGTGGGTATTCAACCCCACACATTTCCTCTTTCATGCTTCTTAGCTTCCTCCTCGCAAGGTACTCAAACTTCTGTTCCATTTGTGCTTAATTCTCCACCAGAAACAACAACAAGATGAAAATAAACAAAATCAACACAAATTAAAAGTTAAAAATTTGTACCTGTGGTACCCTTGGGTTGGCTCCCAAGCAGCGCCTCATTTTACGTCGAGGCATGACGTGGACTATCCTTTTCAGGATATCCTCATACCCATGTTCCCTTTCGAGAACCATCTTCTTCTCTTTTTATTTTTCTAGCGAACATCCACCACTCTGTCCCTCTCTACCTCTAACTCCTTCTCTAATAGAAGCCCTTCATTAGATTCAGGCTGAAAAGCAATTATCTCCTGTGTCTATGGACCTGTGGAATCTGCCACCCACACTTAGCCTCTGCTAACACACTGACCTTACAAAGGCCTTTGTAATATGTGGGTGGGTTAATATCTTGGTAAACCCGAAAGAGTTCTTCTTCATCGTCGACCCTTATTTTCAGGGTCCCTGCTCTTACATTAATAATCGCTCCTCCAGTAGCCAAGAATGGCCGTCCCAAGATCAGGGGTACCTTGTCATCAACTTGAAAATTCAATATGACGAAATCAGCGAGTATAATGAACTTACCCACTTTGATGAGGAGGTCCTCAATTATTCCCTCTGGTGCCACATGCAACCTGTCTGCCATCTACAATATCAATCTTGTTGGTCTCGATTGACCCAACCCCAAGGTGTTAAACAAAGATAAGGGCATTAGATTAACTGCTGCCCCTAAATCACATAGAGCACTTATCACCTCAGCTTTACCAATTTATATGGGGAGGGTAAAACTCCCTGGGTCTTTGAGCTTTCTAGGTATTTTGCTCATTACCCCGTGGCTTCACTCCTCAGTCAGTGCTACTGTTTGAACATCCACCAATCTGACTTTGTTGGCCACCACATCTTTCAAGTATTTAGCATACTTGGGCATTCCTTGCAAAACATCAAGCAAAGGCAAATTTATGTGAAGTTCTTTAAAAATATCAAATAACTTTCTAAAGCATTCCTCCTTGCTCTTTTTGAATCTTTGCGGAAATGATGGTGGTTGTCTTTGTGCTGGCTGCGATGATGATTTTGCATTTTGTTTCCCAACACTCTGATTCTTTTCTTCTTTAGTGGATGGTCCCATTCTAACCAACTCCGGCTGCACCTCATTTCTCTTCTCTTTCGGTGGTGCATCAGCCAATTGCTTGCCACTCCTCAGGCTGATGGCATTGACCTGTTGGGGGTTTGTGTCTGTGTCACTGGGTAATCCTCCCTGCGGTCTAGTGTGGTGAGCAGCTGCTATTTTACCCATTTGCTTCTCTAGATTGTGAGTGGCCAATTGCTGATATTTCAAATCTAATGCCATCCTCGCCTGATTCTCTGCCAATTGGGTCTGTGTCTCCATGATCTTCTACAACGTCTCCTCAATGTTGCTTCTCAACTGGCGATCATTCTGCCTATTCTGCTGATGATACTGCTGTTGCTGAGGTTGCTGGTAGCTTTGCCTTTGATTTCCACCCCAAGAAAAATTTGGGTGGCTCTGCCAATTCTTGTTGTAACTATTCCCAAAATTCTGATTGTTCCTCTGAACATTCCTAACAAAATTGACTGATTCAGGATTTGCCCCACATGATTCTGCATTATGCCCATTATTGCCGCAGATTTCACACCAACTCGGAGCTTGCTGAACTGTATTTACCTGACCCTATTGTTGGTTCATACTCAGTTTATTGAACTGAGTCATCATCTGATGCTGAAATGATTCTAGCTATGCCGCCAAGGCATTTACACCATCTATCTCTATCAGCCCTGCTGTTCTCTTTCCTGCCCCTCTCGATGACTCGCTGTGCCACTTTGGATTTCCGTGAGCAATCCTGTTCAACAAAGTGTACAACTCATCATAAGTCTTCTCTTAGGCTTGCCCACCCGATGCAGAGTCTAGTAAAATTTTTGTGTGTGGGTCTAGACTTTCTACAAAGGTATGGGCTAGCACTTCATTAGACTGCTGATGATGGGGGCAGTCTCTTAATAATGACTTGAATCTCTCCTAAGCCAAATACAAGTTCTCCTCCGGCCTCTGCTTGAAACTTAAAATTTCACTCCTGAGTTTGGCAGTCTTGCCTGAAGGGAAGAATCTGACAAGGAACTTCTTTGCCAAATCATCCCAAGAAGTTATGGAATTCGGTGGCTCAGATTTCAACCACCTCTTTGCCTCTCCAAACAATGAGAATGTGAAGAGGGTAAGTCGGACATAATATGTGGACACTCTGGTGGGCCCGAACGTGTCACTAATCTCAAGAAAGTTCTGTAAGTGCTGTTGTGGGTCCTCATGAGTCATCCTAGTGAACTGGCCACTAGAATGTAACAGCTGCACCATATTTTGTTTCAATTCAAAGTTTCCTCCAGGTTTTGATTTGCGGATACTAGAGGTCACATTTGTCGCTAGTGGGATAGCCACTTCGTGAACTGGTCGGGCTACCATGATATCAGGTAACAACTTTGCTGTCCTGCCGGTGGTTGTTGTTGTAACCTCTCCTGAAGTCTCTTTAGCTTTTGCTCTAGAGCTTCCCTCCTACGCAAATGAAGTTGACGTTCAGGTTCAAGCAACGGTTCCACTAGCTCTCTATTCCTTGCCAGCTTTTGCAAGGATAACTTGTCACCTGTAATATATCAAACTAAGACCAAGTTTCTCAACACTTAAGGAAATTAAAAATCACACAAAAACAAAAATATTTACTAAACTTCGCCAGTCCTCAGCAACGACACCAAAAACTTGTTGCGCTCCAGCGCACTCGCAAGCGTATGCGGTCGTACAATTAATACAATGGCCCTTTTTATGAGACAGATGTCGAACCCTCAGGGACTGGACCAATTCAGCAAATTATGAAGTTCAAGTGTGAGATAAACCTTTCCAAGTGTTGATTATATAAGTTTTCGATAAAGTATAATTAAGTTTTGGGGTGGTGACCAAATAATCTGGAAACAATATAAGAAGCAACTAGAGTTAAGGCCGAATAATCATGCAATGTCACACTTTGTAATAGTTCAAGTATGAAATTATCAATTATTGTCTCACATAGTTGGAATATGTGATGTTCATGGTCTTTCGAGCCTATAAACACGACAAACTAGCCTCACAACTACATCGTTGAGAGGGGATGTGACATCCTAGTTCATGGGCAATTCACTATATGGATGTGGTTTTCCGGGGTTTTTGCTCTTGATCAGGGACTTTCGTACCTCTAATCATTTAACCTAACTTAGCTTCACAACTACTTCTACGAGTGGTGGAGTGATAATTCTAAGCCGGTGTCTTGCTATCATCCAGTTTTCTCAACCAAGCAAGGCAATCTAGGTATAATTTCTATCCTAATTGCGAATTATATCGTAAGATAAGAACTTGCTCCATACATTCCTATGTTCTTCCTAGGGTTGCTCTTTCAAGCTTTTACCTAAGTTTAACATGTATGTTTTAATGGTGATCAAGCATAAAAACAACAATAATGAAGAATGTAAGACAAAACAACAATTAACAACTCAAACCAAAATGAATTAATGAAATTACAATCATATCACGTGGCATCAACCCTAGAGGAAGGGTTTTAGCCACTCATGTTCGTACAATAACTTAAAAACACCGTTAAAGTAGAGTACTTACAAGAATAGGTAAAAAAGAATGTAAAATTGGTGAACCCTAGGTGAGTTCTTCACTTCTCCCTTCGCTCCTCTACGGTTTTCAAAAAAATATTTCGTGACATTTGATTTTGGAAGCTAAGGGTTTAATTTATAGTAAATAGGGAATGTGCCAATTTTTGCCTGTCGTGGAATGGCTCCGTGGCACGAAGATGGACACGCCAATTTTCCTCCATGACACAGAGGTATTGCGAATGCACACTGGAACTAGCCTAAAATAATGACCTTCGGCCGAGCCATGCCGTGATGGCACCGTGGCACGACGCCTAGGCTGCGCGATGGAAATTGGGCACACAATTATGCCCAAGATCAATCTACAGTCAAACCTAAAGCATATGTATCGACCACTGCATCATCCTCCCTTGTATGCCAGGCCCTGTTCGTCTTAGTCACCCTGTCAAGGATAGTGGAAGCTTGCTCCCAGGTGTGAATCATCATTGTTCCTCCTTCCACTGTGTCTGCTACAACTTTGGTGCCATTATTCAAAGACCTATAAAAGATTTCCAACAAGCTGTCAGTTGGGATCTTGTGGTTCGATCACTTTGTCAACTTCTTTTTTAACCTCAACTAGGTTTCATGAAGTGCCTCTGTCTTAATTTTTCGGAAGATATAGATATCGTCTTTTAGCTGCAACATTTTGGAGGGGGGAAAGAATCACTCCAAGAAGGCCTGTTTAAGCTCCCTCCAGTTGGTTATGGAGTCATTATGCAACTCCAATAACCATAACGTGGCTTTCTCTGATAGAGAGAAGGGGAAGAGTTTGAGTCGTATGGCATCTTGGCTTACACCGGGCAATTTGTACGCCTTTCATATTCCTATGAAGTTCATCAAGTGCAGGTTGGCGTCATTCGCAAAATGACCACTAAACACCTCTTTCATTTTTAGCAATTCAATCATGGTGCTCGTGATATCAAATTTGGCCCCAGCGGGCTGTGGTGGTGGCACAATTTCTCCGGTAGACCTAACTTTATCAATGTCTGGGTCCTCATCATCGAAGAATTTCTGGGAAAGTCTGTAACCTCTGTTGCTCCTCCCGTGCTGACCAGCATTCACTACTTCTTCTCTAACATCATCTGCATCTTGAAGTGCAACTTGCCGAGCTAGCTCGGCTTGCCTAGCTTCTTCAGCTATGCGTGCTTCTCTTTGATCTTAGTTCTCCATTTTGTATAGTGCTCATTCGATTTTTGGATTCAATGGAATAAGAGGATCTCCGCTACTCCGAGTGCATGGCATTCATGGGGAATAGCCTGTGGGTGTCAAGAAAAAAAAAGAAACATGTAATTAAGGAAATAACTACCAAAAAGTCAAATACAAGCTAATAATCTAGTCTTATCCGTATTCCCCGGCAACGACACTAATTTTTGATAACACTCAAACCATACCTCCCACCAAAGTATGAAGTGGACGTTGTGAATAAAGAATCCAACAAAGAGGTTGGGGTTGAACCCACAGGGAATATGGAAGAGCTAGACTAAAACCAGTAAGTGAACTTGTTAGGTAGTTCCTCCAAATTGGTGGTTTTAAAGAAAAAAATAGTAATTAAAAACACAGTTGAAATTATGGGTGAAATCAAGATTTAAAGATAACTAGGGTTTTGTGTTCCCCATGGGTTCATAACTTCTTTGGGTATACATACGTGTTCATCACCAATGCTTACTTGTAGAACTGATAACTAGCGTTCATTCAAATGACTGACCAGTCCCTATTGAATGACTATACTCAATCACCCGACCAGGTCTCATGAGGATTACAATTTTACCATTATCAATATATTCAAATTTTTAACTATCCCGCAACCACAAATCAAGTTAATACAATGATCATCAAGATCAAGGCTTTGTTGTGATTTTTTTTCTAATCTCTACCTCTTAGACCTAAGAGAGTAAAGAATTTGAGCAAGTCCTAATGTTGTACACCATTAAGAAAAGTTTAAGCATAAAGAGAAGACAATACAATTTTTTTCCATTGGTTTTGAATCACTTTTATGTAACCCTAGCTTGTTAATCCACCATGGTTCCCACAACCCTAGCTATGGAGGTTTTAGCCTCTCATAGTTGCAAGATTGTGATTTGATCGCATAATTAAATACATAAATCAATACTTACAATCATAGATGAGAGAAAAACTTCATTGATTAAATATGAAATTTATCAAGAATAATTCACAAAATCAAGAAGAAAATCAAGAAAAGGTTGGTCACAAGTTAACCAACTCAATTCTATCTTCTCTCGTCTCCTCTCTCTCTCTTCCACGAGTATTGGTACGATTCATACCATCAGTGTACGACTCATACTGAGACTGTCAGTTTGGCTCATTTTCTGCTCTTTTAAGATTCTTTTGCACAATCTTGTTCCAACACCTAATCTTACCTGAAAACATAAGAAAAGTACCTCATATCCATATAAACACACCTAAGTCCATGCTATTTTCATTAGTTTTGAGTGTCGAAAGTGGTGTAAATCAACACATCAATTCTTAACCCTAACTAGACGGTACACGCAACCCTTAGAGATCATCTTTCTGGCCTTAAGGTAGGAAATGAAACGACCTATAGGCGCAGCTGAACTACCCTTCAACTCTAAGACTGGCTCACCCAGAAATCTGAACTCCACTGCCCAGGTTCTACAATTGACTGAGGAATAGCATACAAATGCCAATCCATGCCAAGGTCAAAATTGGTCATGGCTAACTCTACTAGATCCGTTGTGGTGATTTTCTTAAGGACTGTTGTTACACCCCGTAAATGTTAATGATTAGTGAGCATACACGTGGATTGTTGATGAGTAACAAGAGTTTGACGCGTGTGGAAAAAGCCTCGAAAGCGGGGTCGGACGAGACCAATGCGCACAGGGCCAGCGCGGGGCGCCAGGCCTATTGGCTCTTTGAGAGGCACGGGGCTCCAGGCCTGCTGCCTCAATGAGAGGCGCGGTGCGCCAGGGTGGTAGCCTCAATGGGAGGCGCAAGGCACACCCTTGCCACCAACCTCACATATATATATATAGCCCGTCTTCAATTGTAATTCATTTTCCACATTTGCTTTAATCCAGAGAGAGTAATAAATGAAGCTTTTAATGGTTTTTCATCCGAATACGCTACCAAATGCCATCCAAGTTCAAATTAACTTTGGGTATCGAAGTTTAAGCACGCAGGGAACATTACTACGGAGTTATTTTCGTGATATTCGCCCGGTGAATCGTAACCCCGCCGAGCCAAAGTTATCTAAATTTCCTCAAACTGATTTCTATATGATCACAGGCTTCAAGTAAACATTTCTCCCTTTGGACTCTTGGGAAATAATACGTTTTTGGCTATGTTTCATTAAGTTGAAGTATAGTCAATATTGGTATTAAGACTTACATTTTACGCCGAATTTTGGTAATGAAATTCATCTCTTTCTCCTAATATAACAGTTACAGCTGAAAAGACTGGGCGAATACAAGTAGAAACCCAACGGTTATTCAGGAGATAAAAATCGAGGTATGTAAGGTTTAACCCTTGGCAAGTATACTCTTTGTATAATGTTACTGATCTTGGGCAGAATTATATGCCCAAGTGATGCTTAAATAATCTATGTCGTCTTGTTTCTCTATCATTATCTGTACATTCTCATGTGATTTGTAGTTAACATGTGAATTTATACTAACCAACATGATTAGTGTTGTTTTGCAGGAAAAATGTAATTTTAGGAAGCTAAGTTGCATGTTGGTGAAAATCGGGAATGGACGCGGAAGCGAGCAATGGAAAAGGTCAAGGGAAAGAAGCAAATAAATGGGCTCAGTGATGGAGCCATTTCACACTGCCATCGCGGAGGCAGTCTGCCTTGGATGAGTTATTTTGGAAAATTTCCAGTGAAGGTTCGCAACGGCGCCGTGGCACATCGGCCAAGCCCCGCGTTACATGCCGTGGCACGTTGCCTATATTTACCTGGAACATAAAATTCCAGTGAGGGTCCGCGTTTGCACCGTGTCATGGAGGCAGTGCTCCGCGATGTACTCCGTGACACGTTGCTTGTTATTTCGGAAAAAATTCCCACTAGTATAAATAGCACACTTAGGTTTATTTTTAATTATTCTGACTTAGTTGAGCAAGAACGTGGGTAACAGGCAGTTGAGGAGACGAAAATCTTAGGGTTCTTCTCTAACTCTTTCTCCTTTATTTCAATTGTTTATATGATTTATACTCATTTGATGATGTTTAATCCACAAATGAGAGGCTAAATTCACTTCTTGCTGAGGTTAAGACATCTGTAGTTGTTGATCATTTTGGTTTTTCATCTTTTCTTCCATGGTTGTTCTATCAATTCTTGTTCTTACTGCATTAATGTCTGGCCAATGTTAATGTATATCTAAATCCAATTTTATCTTGAAAAGGAAAGAAATTGGAAAGTTGTGAATTGGTAGGATATGATCTCTTCTTAGTTTGGAAAAATTGAGAATTGATTTACCTTCAGAATAGAAATATATCTGAAAGTCGTATTAGTCAATTAAGGAATTGGTTTCGTATGGCTAGAACATGAAATTATTTTATCACAGAAATGTAGGTTGAAGGTTCATGATTCTTAAGTTGGCTAGAATACAAAAGTTTCTCTCCATAGGTAATAATTCTTGACTAGCAACCGAAGGAAAGATTAACCGAATTGTATCGATAAATTACTTCCCTACATGTTCATTTTAGCCACAACTTTCTCATTACTATAGTTCAGACTCACTTTATAATTTTGTTTTAGATTAGTCTAAATTAAGAAACCAACTCTCAACATCTTCTTTAAATTTTTGTCTGATTCGATTACTACCTTGGTTTAGTCCCTGTGGGATCGATACTTGGCTTACTTTAGCCATTTTACTACTTGTTCGACCACGTGCACTTGCGTGTAGTTGCGAAACACCCCGAACAAGTTTTTGGCGCCGTTGCCGGGGACTGGCAATTGGTAAAATTGTTTTCTTAAGTGCTAGTTTACGATTTCTATATTGTGCTGACAACTTGATCTTAGCCTGTCTTTTGCATATATTGAATTCTGTTGAGCACTGGCAAGAGACAAGGAGCTGGTGGATTCATACTTAGAGCCGGAAAGACAATTTCACCATCAAAGAAGAGAAGCTCTAGAATAGAAGCTACAGTTGCTCAGACAAACAATCCTGGAGCAACAACAGAATGTACCACTTGTAAGGGCAGTATTAGTGCCCGAGGAAATGGCAGCTAGGCCGGTTTGCGAAGTGGCAATCCCATATGCTAACAATGTTACATCAAGCATTCGCAAATCTGAGCCAGGAGGGAGGTTTGAGCTGAAACAGAATATGGTGCAATTGCTGCACACCAGCGGGTAATTCACAGGTCTGCCTCACGAGGATCCACAACATCTCCAAAACTTTTTGGAGATAAGTGACACTTACATCCCCGTTGGAGTATCATCTGATTACGTAAGGCTTACATTGTTCCCATTTTCACTATTGGGAGAAGCAAAGAGGTGGTTGAAAGCTAAGCCACCTAATTCCATTACCACTTGGGATGATCTTGCAAGGAAATTCTTGATACGGTTCTTTCCATTCGGGGAAACAGCAAGACTTAGAAGTCAGATTCTAAGTTTTAAACAAAGAGAGGGGGATAATCTGTATCAAGCTTGGGAAAGATTCAAATCCATGTTACGGGATTGTCCTCACCATCACCAGTCCAATGATGTGCTGGTGCATACGTTCATAGAGGGTTTGGAACCCCACACAAAAATTTTGCTAGACTCAGCAGCTGGGGGACAAGCATTAGAAAAGACTTATGAGGAGCTGTATACTTTGTTAAATCGTATTTCGCAGGGAAATCCAGAGTGGAATGCGGACTCTTCTAGAGGAGGAACAAGGAAAGCGGCAGGAGTCTTGGAAGTGGATGGGTTTACAACTATCGCTGCACAGATAGCTACATTGCAAAATCAACTCAACACCCACTTCAGCAACATGAGCTTAAATCAATCTCAAGCCCCAGTTAATGTAGTGCAGCAGATTTGGTGTGAAGTATGCGGTAGTAATGAACACTCAGCTGAGTGTTGCGGTGCAAATCTAGATTCAGTGAACTTTGTTGGTAATGTATAGAGAAATAATCACTAACAGTATGGCAACAACTACAACTCTAATTGGAGGAATCATCTGAATTTCTCCTGGGGTAGTAATAGCCATCAAGGGCAGAGTTCGAATCAGGGTGCACAGAGAAATCAAGGAGGGCAGCAGAACTATCAGACTCAATACAGAAGCAACAATGCACCTCCTCCACCACCACCACCAAGCATTGAGGAAATGTTTAAAACAATGATAGCTAACCAAGCTCTTGCAGGCTGACTATGTGAAGTTGGCGGCAGATGTAAAGAACAATCAGTTAGCTACAAAGGCGTTGGAGTACCAGTTTGGCAACTAGCTGGAGCTCAAAACACTAGGCCAAGAGGAGGACTACCGAATGACACTGACCCGAATCCCAAGCAAGTAAATGTAGTGACCACAAGGAGTGGTTTACAACTCAAGGAGGTGGAACCAGAAAGACCACCTCAGTAGTCAGGAGCAGTGGAGAAAGAAAGGGAACACGATGATGAGAGGGGGAAGAAAAAGGAAGCTGAACCAGAAAGACCACCACCCCCGTTCCCTCAAAGATTAAAGAAACACAAGGAGGAAGCGTGTTTCAAAACGTTCATGGAGGTGCTTAAATAGGTACACATTAATTTACCTCTTGTTGATGTTTTGCAGGGAGTGGCGAAGTATGCAAAATATATCAAGGACATCGTGGCGAACAAAAGTAGATTAACGGAGTATGCTATGGTGGCGCTTACAGAGGAGTGCACTTCCCGGATACAGAATAGGTTTCCAACAAAGCTCAAGGACCTTGGGAGTTTTATGATTCAAATCACAATTGGGCAAAGTATCCGAGCTCGTGGACTATGCGATTTGGGAGCGAGCATTAACTTGATGCCTACATCGGTATTCAAGAAGTTGGGCCTGGGCAGTCCTAGACCAACTACAATGATCTTGAAATTAGCGGATCATTCTTTGGCCAGACCAGATGGCATTGTGGAGGACGTGCTGGTGCAAGTGGGCTCCCTTATCTTCCTGGTAGATCTTGTTGTGCTGGATTTTGAGCCAGATGCGAAAGTCCCATTTATTTTGGGACATCCTTTCTTGGCAACCAGGAAAGCTTTGATTGATGTAGCCGTAGGGCAGCTAACCATGCGGGCGCATGACAAAGTGGAGGTATTTGATGTATTTAAGGCCATGAAGCTTCCGGCCATACATGAGGAGCTTTCAGCAATCAGTGTGCTTGATCAAGCAGAAATTCTTCAGATTGTTGAATCCCGAGATTCATTGGAAAGAGCATTGCTGAGCTCCAATCATTTCAGAGATAGAGATACTTATGAGGTGGTGCAAATGCTAAATGAACCACAAAGGTATCCAAGGAAGCAGGACTTTCAGCCTTTAATGAGGTCCTTGGAACCATTGACGAAACCATCTATTGAGGAAGCACCAAAGCTGGAATTGAAAACATTGCCTCCCCATTTAAAATATGTCTTTTTGGGGGAAGAGGATACTTTGCCAGTCATCCTCTCCGCAGAATTGACAGAGGCACAGGAAAAGGAAGCATTGGTGGTCCTCAGAAGAAGGAAGAAAGCAATGGGTTGGCAAATGTCAGATATTTAGGGTATCAACCCAGCTTTTTGCACAAATAGAATTTTCATGGAAACAGGAGCAAAGCCAACTGTTCAGCCTCAGCGCACGTTGAATCCGGCAATGAAAGACATGGTTAGGAAAGAAGTAATTAAGTGGCTTGATGCAGGTGTGGTCTATCCTATTTCAGACAGCGAATGGGTCAGCCCTGTTTAGTGTGTCCCAAAGAAAGGAGGGATGATCGTGGTCACCAATGAGAAGAATGAGCTGATCCCTACTCGCACCATCACAAGCTGGCGGATTTGCATGGACTACAGAAAGCTCAATGAAGCCACAAGGAAAGATCACTATCTTAACCCATTCATTGATCAAATATTGGACAGATTGGCGGGACAAGAATGTTATTGTTTCCTTTATGGGTACTCTGGCTATAACCAAATAGCCATAGCACCGGAGGATCAGGAAAAGACTACCTTTACATGTCCTTATGGGACATATGCTTTTAGGAGGATGCCATTTGGGTTATGCAATGCACCCTCCACATTCCAGAGATGCATGATAGCTATCTTTCACGACATGGTGGAGGATTTCGTCGAGGTATTTATGGATGATTTTTTTATTTTCGGTAATTCGTTTGCTACTTGTTTGCAGAATCTTGACAGGGTGCTAGCTCGCTGTGAAGAATCCAACCTTGTACTCAACTAAGAGAAATGTCATTTCTTAGTCAAGGAGGGTATCGTCCTTGTCCATAAAGTGTATTGCAAGGGGTTGGAGGTCGATCATGCTAAGATCGAAGTTATTGAGAAGCTACCACCACCTGTGTCGGTGTAGGGTGTTCGCAGTTTTCTCGGGCATGCAGGGTTCTACAGACGGTTCATCAAAAACTTCTCCAAAATTTCTAGAACATTATGCAGATTTCTAGAAAAAGAGGTGAAGTTCGAGTTGGATGATGAGTGTTTCAAAGCATTCGAGGAGTTGAAGCAGAAATTGATAGAAGCACCTATCCTTATTTCTCCAGATTGGGAACAACCATTTGAACTGATGTGTGATGCAAGTGATGTGGCTGTGGGAGCTGTATTGGGGCAGCGGAGAAATAGAATCTTTCATTCTATTCATTATGAAAGCAAAACACTGAACACTGCCCAAAGTAATTATACAGTCACATAAAAGGAGATGCTAGCATTGGTGTTTGCGTTTGATAAATTCAGGTCCTATTTGGTGGGTTCGAGAGTAGTGGTGTATACCAATCATGCAGCGATTCGATATCTGTTTAATAAGAAGGATGCAAAGCCCAGGCTGATTAGATGGATCTTGTTGTTGCAAGAGTTTGACCTAGAAATTAAAGACAGAAAGGGGAGCGAGAATCAAGTGGCAGATCACGTATCGCGATTGGAAAGCCGGTCGCATGTGAAGGAAGGTGATGGCATCAAAGAGGAGTTCCCGGATGAGCAGCTCTTGGCAATAGGGGAAGCTGAGATCCCGTGGTATGTAGACATAGTGAATTTGCTAGTGAGTGGAGTCTATCCACCGGAGGCTACAGCTCAGCAGAGAAAAAAATTGAAGCATGATTGCAGGTATTTTATTTGGGATGAGCCATACTTGTTTAAACAGGGACTAGATCAGGTTATGAGAAGATGCATCCCGGAGAGCCAGATTGCATAAGTTTTGAGGAGTTGTCACTCTTCATTGTATGGAGGGCACCACGGAGGCGAGCGGACAGTGCACAAAGTGCTACAATCAGGTTTCTTTTGGCCTACACTGTTCAGAGACTCGATCACATACGTCAAAATGTGTGATAGATGTCAAAGGACATGCAAAATTTGTAGGAGGCAAGAGATGCCGCTGTAGCATATACTAGAAGTGGAGATCTTTGATGTATGGGGTATTGATTTCATGGGCCCGTTCCCACCGTCATTTGGTAATCGTTACATCCTGGTGGCCGTTGATAATGTATCAAAGTGGGTTGAAGCACTAGCTTGCCCCAAGAATGACAACAAGGTGGTAACAAAATTTGTGAAGAAACACATTTTCACCAAGTTCGGGACACCTCGAGCCATTATTAGTGATGGAGGGGCGCATTTTGCCAATGCGAGTTTTAAAAAGTTGCTGGCTAAGTATGGGGTGCGCCACAAGGTGGCAACAACATATCATCCCCAAACTAGTGGGCAAGTGGAGATGTTGAACAGAGAAGTGAAGCAGATTCTCCAGAAAATAGTGAATGCACAACGTAGTGATTGGTCAAGCAAACTCGACGATGCATTGTGGGCATATAGAACTGCTTACAAGACACCAATTGGGACTTCTCCATACCGATTGGTCTATGGAAAAGCGTGTCATCTGCTGATGGAGCTAGAACACCGAGCTTTCTGGGCCGTGAGGAAATTGAATATGGACCTAGAGCTAGCAGGCAAGAAGAGGCTGATGCAACTCAGCGAACTTGATGAGTTTCGTTGGCATGCTTATGAAAGTGCCAAGGGCAACAAAGAGAAAACAAAGAGGTGGCACGATAAGCATATGGTGCATCGTATTTTCAAGCCGGGGCAGAAAGTGTTGCTTTTCAATTCAAGATTGAAGCTGTTTTTGGGGAAATTGAGGTCCAAATGGTTAGGGCCATTTGAGGTAGTGAGAATGACCCCCCACGGGGCAGTGGAGTTGTGGTAAGAAGATCGAAGTGCCACGTTCTTAGTTAATAGGAAGCAGTGTAAGCATTATTGGGGTGAGGACGTTATTCAAGAGAAAACGTCCATCACTCAAGTGGATGATTGAGCTTTAATGACGTCGAGCCGCGACGGTAAACCAGGTGCTGCACGGGAGGCAACCCGTGAAATTGTAGTAATAGATGAGTAGAAGTAGTTAAAAAGAAAAAGAAATGAAAAAGAAAAGAAAAAGAAAATAAAAATAAAAACAATTTTTTTTTTCATTCGTGTTTGAAACCTATAAATTCTATCCAATTTCTTGTTGTGAGATGATTTTCAGGTGTAACGGAGGGCAAAAATGCAAAGGATCGCAAAGGAAAATAAATCGAGGTGAGAAAAATTTAAAAGTGGCAAAACAGTGAGCCTGCGCGATGGCTCCGTGTCACAGAGGAGGGCCTCCGCGTTACCCTCCGTGACACGTTGAAGGTGTTTTGGAATTTTCACAAATTCCAGAACCCCTGCGCGATGGCTCCGTGTCACGGAGGGGGTGCTTCGCGTTACCCTCCGTGACACGTTGAAGTGTTATTCGCGACGGGTCATACCGGGTCGCCGGGTGACCCGCGCAAAAAATCCTCTTTTTAACCCCGAAAACACCTCATTTTTCCCATTTCTCACTCCCCTCCGAGACAACTTCCCTAAAATCCCCCCTCCCCCAATGTGACACGGACCTAGGATCAAATTTTCTTCAACGTTTCTTCAAGTTCATCGAATTAAAGGTATGTTCTAGAACTTAACCTCAATTTTTGCCGAAATTTTCAATTTTTGAGCATGTGAGGTGACTAAAACTTGCCCTAAGTGTAAATTCAGCATGAATTCATTTATGTTATTGATGATTGATGTTCGTAGTATCGTTATGATTATATGAACTCGATAAATACATGTTTGATTGAATTTGTGCGAAATTGGTAGCTAGGGTTGGAATTTGAATAGGAAGAAATTAAATTTGGTTGAAAATTTGAAAATGATTGGGTTGTGCATGTTGGGTGATGTAAATGATGTTGTGAATATGGATGAATACGCTAAATAAACAACGGAATTTTTGGGAAAATGAAATTGGTGAATTACATAGGTTGTTGTTGTTGAGAAAAATTTTGGCTAAGTGCTATGTGATGTAATGGAATCGATGGTGAAATTGTGATTAGTTGTATGAAGTCTGAGTAGTACTTAGTCATTATTCCCTCGACTTATCTTAATGCACGAGGCATGTTGATTGTTAAAAATTGGAAAAGAATGATTGTTTTGCCGAATTGTTTTCATTGTGGCTAAAGATTAAGTGTGGGGTGGCCTAACTCAACCCAACCTTAATCGAAGAAAATGTTTGACTTGAATAACATTGGGACTGTCTGTTTGATTTGACATGAATGATCTCAAGCAGACAAGAAAAAGGAAAGGGATCATCTACATCAGGCGCCGAGAGAAAAAGGATTAGACTGGGAAAGGCAGTCCCAGCAGCACCAACGGTTCCACGCGGCCAACGCCGTCAATACGGAACCCGATGGGTGACGGACAAAGGGAAGAAATGGTATGCAAAGCACAAGGAGACCAAATACTTCCTTGAGGAGCACATTGCAAGGGAGCCATTTGCACAGGAATTCCCCAGAATCGTACATAGGATTGATGCTGCCGGGCTGAACTTCATCTTCGAAGAACCCAAGGAGTGTAATCTCCATTTAATTCAGGAGTTCTACGCAAACTGGAACCCCACACTCCGCAGTCACACCGTCAAGACAAGGGGGCAGGTTGTCACCTTTGAGCCCCATCACCTTAATGCCATCTTGGGGGCGCGGGACACAGACGCCCATGTACTCCGGCAACTGAACATAACTCCACCCTATGCGGATATCAAACGCACTCTATGTGGAGCCCGTTCGATAGCACAGTGGAGCAGGCACAAGGAGAGGGGCTATCATCAGACACTGCCTTACTCTCAAATGAACAAGGAAGCCAGGATTTGGCTCAAAATAGTGTGTTCCTGCCTGATCCCGGGGGTGCACATGACAGATGTCACCCGAGATCGAGTGTGCTTGGTTTATGCCCTAATGAAAGGGCTGGAGATTAATGTTGGGGCGGTGATCATCTCCTCCATGAACAGAGCCCGTTTGCATCAAGGGCACAGGTATGGGTTTGGTGGTTTGCTGACCATGTTTCTGAGGGGCCTTGACATCAAGGAGGAGGCCCTAGACTACATCCCGCAAATGGATAGGCGTGCCTTGGACGTCACCAAAATCAAGGCACCCGACACCACTCACGGGCCAGTTCTCACACTAGCCGAGCGCCATGCTCAGGATGATCAGTATATGGCCCGCATGTACAGGATGCAGATGCTACAGTTGCGCATAGGGGGGAGGCCAGCAACAGAAGATGAGCTATGGCAGCTCGAGCTAGATTACCCCTTTGGCGAAAATGCCCGGGCTCTATGCCGAGTGGGGCCAGTTTTTGTGGATCCTGTAGACGATGATGTCCCCACTGATGAGGAGACATGTCGCGATGACTCAGATGTTGAGTCAGATGAGGACAGCAGGGGCGATTCAGATATAGGGGACGAGGCAATGACACCCGAAGAAGAAGTTGAATACTTTGATTGATCAGGGAGTTTCACCACCCACCTTTGTGATAAATTAAATTTTTTGAACACTAGGGACAGTGTTCGGTTTAAGTGTGGGGTGGGAGTAGTTAGGTGTTGTATGTTTCGTTGTGGTTTTTGTTTTTTTATGTCTTGTGTTGTTGTGCCTGTGAAATAAAACTGTGACCCTGTGATTTTGTGTGTATGTTTTGTATTGTAATTCGGTGTGTAATGAATGTTAAGCTGTTGTGTGGTGTGTTGAGTTGTTGTTAGCTGGTTGTGTAAATATTATTTTTCCTATCGAAATTATCGATATTTTAAAAAATTTTTGTTGAATTTTTTATGATTGGGTTTCTCGGCCTTTGTTTTCGGTGCTTTTACAGAGAATAGTCCCATTGAACCAAAGTTGTAAATAGTGACTGTTCCCTATGATGGATGAATGACGACCGTCTTAAGGGAAATGTAGTCGATAGGAGTAGTTTTTTCTTTCTTTTATTTTCTTTCTTTTGGTTGTTTCCCAAACGTGTCGCTACTTCATGGTTCGGAATTCTGTTGCGTGTTGTACATGATATTAAAGATGCAAAGGTGATTCGTATGAAAGCATGCAAATGTGAAACATGTTGAGATACCTAGGCCATAGAGTTCGATTCGGTGTGATTGAGGCTTAATATGGAATTCTTGTAATTAACTGATTGAAGAGTCTGTGAATAAGTCTTGAGTTGAGCATGTGCAATGAGTGTGAGGTGAGGTTTCGATTCTTCTATGCTATTGTGAAGTGTCTAGAACTTGCCCGGTGTGTGTACGAAACGAAATGAAGGATGTGTACTGTAGGAAAGGATGTAGGCATTTCTTTGATTAAACCGAAAGTTTTTTTTCTTATTATACCTACCTTGAATGTACATCCTAGTTAGCCCCATTGAGCTTTTAGCCTATTTTTTTCTTCTTTCATTGAAGAGGTAGAAACTGAGCTTAATCCCTTCTTTTCATTAGCTGTGAATTTGATCCAAAACTCTTAAGCGCTCAAGAAAAAAATAATTTTCCCACAGTGTCAAGGAGTGAAAAGTGTGAAAAAGAAAGGAAAAGCGGAAGTGGTGAAAGTAAAGATAAGGTCAAAGGTGCACTTGTCAAATTTAAATAAAATGAAGATGTATACCTAATCTTTGTTATTAAGTCAAGTGTGCTTAAAGAAATGGGAACAAAAATAAAGAAAGACTTCAAGAATGGGAGGATGAAGGAAGAAATAATGCCCATAATAATGGTGGGATGTATTGAAAAGCGCTTAAGGAGGCTAGATGAGATTATTGGTTATTCAAGTATTTACTAGTTCCTTAGCTTACATTACAACCCGTTAAGTCCTACGTGATCTTAATCACACATCCTTATATTAGTGAAGTAATACACTAGAGGCAAGCCTAAGGTTCATAACATGATGCATGTGAATTCTTTGGGAGAGAGAGCGAAATCGTGTTCATATACGCCTACATGTAATGCTTTGGAAATCATATGATTGAAAAATGGGTAATTCTCTTGTGTTGTGAGGGCACATGCTTGACGAGAGATTGAATTTCATGTCAGATGTCTTGATCAGCTGATTTACATGAGTTTGCTGAGATTGAGAGTCGATTCTTGAGTCTAGGAGGTCTTAATGTGGTGAATGTCATTGTGTTTATGAGACTATGCATGTTTTATTGATGATTTTCTATATTACATAATCGGTATAACCGTAGCTTGAATTGTCGAGCCAAAGTAGCTATACGTGGGTGTCAATTGCATGAGATATGAGAGTATTGTTCGAGGATGAACAAGGTTTTAAGTGTGGGGTAAGTGATCTTGGGCAGAATTATATGCCCAAGTGATGCTCAAATGATCTATTTCGTCTTGTTTATCTATCGTTATTTGTACATTCTCATGTGATTTGTAGTTAACATGTGAATTTATACTAACCAACATGATTAGTGTTGTTTTGCAGGAAAAATGTAATTTTAGGAAGCTAAGTTGCATGTTGGTGAAAATCGAGAATGGACGCGGAAGCGAGCAGTGGAAAAGGTCAAGGAAAAGCAGCAAATAAAGGGGCTCCGCGATGGAGCCGTGTCGCGCTGCCATCGCGGAGGCAGTCTGCCTCGATGAGTTATTTTGGCAAATTTCCAGTGAAGGTTCGCGACGGCGCCATGGCACGTTGGCCAAGCCCCGCATTACATGCCGTGGCACGTTGCCTATATTTACCTGGAACATAAAATTCTAGTGAGGGTCCACGTTTGCACCATGTCACGGAGATAGAGCTCCGCGATGCACTCCGTGACACGTTGCTTGTTATTTCGGGAAAAATTCCCACTAGTATAAATAGCACACTTAGGTTTATTTTTAATTATTCTGACTTAGTTGAGCAAGAACGTGGGTAACAGGCAGTTGAGGAGACGAAATCTTAGGGTTCTTCTCTAACTCTTTCTCCTTTATTTCAATTGTTTGTATGATTTATACTCATTTGATGATGTTTAATCCACAAATGAGTGACTAAATTCACTTCTTGCTGAGGTTAAGACATTTGTAGTGGAATGTAATTGTTGATCATTTTGGTTTTTCATCTTTTCTTCCATGGTTGTTCTATCAATTCTTGTTCTTACTGCATGAATGTCTGGCCAATGTTAATGTATATCTAAAACATCCAATTTTATCTTGAAAAGGAAAGAAATTGGAAAGTTGTGAATCGGTAGGATATTACCTCTTCTTAGTTTGGGAAAATTGAGAATTGATTTACCTTCAGAATAGAAATATATTTGAAAGTCGTATTAGTCAATTAAGGAATCGGTTTCGTATGGCTAGAACATGAAATTCTTTTATCACAGAAATGTAGGTTGAAGGTTCATGATTCTTAAGTTGGCTAGAATACGAAAGTTTCTCTCCATAGGCAATAATTCTTGACTAGCAACTGAAGGAAAGATTAACTGAATTGTATCGATAAATTACTTCCCAGCATGTTCGTTTTAGCCTCAGCTTGGTCATTACTATAGTTCAGACTCACTTTATAATTTTGTTTTAGATTAGTCAAAATTAAGAAACCAACTGTCAACATCTTCTTTAAATTGTTATCTGCATTTTTAGAGTTCATTAACACTTAATTCGATTACTACCTTGGTTCAGTCCCTGTGGGATCGATTCTTGGCTTACTTTAGCCATTTTACTACTTGTTCGACCACGCGCACTTGCGTGTAGTTGCGAAACACCCCGAATAGTTACGACTTATGTTTTATAATAGAAATGACGATTTCATATGTTATAGATAGCTGCTACCATTAGATTGTGATTAGACATGTCGTAATTAGCTGTTGCGGGTATATAGAGATCAGATACGCTGTGATTAGCTGCTATTCGTAGATTATGGTTAGATAAGTTTTTGTTAGTTGCTAGAAAACACATATGGATTTTATAGTAGCATTCCTTGTTGAACAGGAGCATGTTAAGTGCGACACGTGCTAGAAGCATCATAGAAACTTTTCTATTCTCCAATTCATTGTGTTAGTAGAATTCTATGTTTGTTGTCAGGCCTAGATCTTAGGAGCTCGTGAGAGTTATCGAGCCTGAGCTAGTAAGTTGAGCAGCATGGGCGTAGCTAGGCAGTTTAACTACCAGTTTGCATCTGTATTGTCAAGAAAGCACGCCTAGAGGCCATTGGCGTATCCCTACGCCACAGGGCCAAAAATATAGACAGGAAGGCCATGTTTTAGAGTCAGCAGCCTAAGGTTGTCTAGTGAACTGAGTGACAGCTTGTCACCCTATTAGTTATTACTAGTGATTATCAGTCTTAGTGGGCATAGCACTTATCATATAAGTCACCCAGGAAGCCAGCCCAGTCGTCCAGGTCAAATAGACCCGTGGGTACCCTAAAGAAGGGGACATTATCAGTAGTTAAAGGTGGGGCCAACACACTAGACGGTTCCTATCATCCACAGGTTTCCAGCAAAATAACAGGTTAGGTCTATATAAAGTTGTTTATAAGGTTAAGAATCACCGAGAAAAGTAATATAAGATCCGGCTAGACCAAGATAAGGTCTAAGGGACTAGTAGCACCACGTTAGTAAAGTACTACTCGCAGGCTAAGTATGTCAGTAAACTTCCTATGGAGGATTAGGGGCCGATCGCTCAAAAGCATGTTCGGCCAATACCAACCCTACTATTGTCCTAAGTAGAGGAACTGAGTAGCTAGTCATTCATGACCCTGCAGTTATTATGAGCTATTGATGTCCGGGCAGGACATATAGAGAGTTGTGTTGGACCACTCCAGATATTGCCCTATTCAGTCGAGACTATTAGAGATCATGATCACTATCTGGATCTTCTGATCAGGTACAGGGGCACAGTGTGCCTGCTAGCAGCCTTACGAACTAGCCTAGGGGGGTTAGCAGTAGTGCCATTAGTCCCAGAAGGCCAATTACGCCTTTTGAGTGGCTAGATTGAGATGTTAGTACAACACCTTGGTTGAGCTTGCCCTTACTTAGGAGCCATCCATGACCACCTTAGGGTTACTAGTTGTGACGACGCCCACGAGGGGCTAGATGACGTTGCTCCGTGGAGTGGTATGCCATTTGTGAGGTACGAAGATGAGGTATGAGGTCCACATACAGTCCATTCCATGGCTGGACTACTCTTATGCCGTATCGACATACCCCATCGAGTTTAGTACCTAGGGTACAGACAACAGGAGTCCATCGGACTCAGACATAACTATAATTCAGGGGCAAAGCAGGCTCAGTTGTAGACCCAGGGTGCTGGTAGGTTAGCTACAGTATCAGTAGAATCATAGAAACCTGGATAGGGGTATATAGATCGAGATGTGCTTTCCAGTGCTTATGTGGGCCTGAGCGAGTTATTCGGTGTTGAGTGTACCTTTTGGCTTATGGGGTACAGGTGAGATTCTTGTTTGTATTCTTTTCTGCTAGTTATAGTTTATAAATGTGTAATTATATGGTCTTAGCTTACGTACATGTATTGTTGGTTAGATGTACATTACGGATCAACAGGTGTACATATTAATCTTTCTGCCCTTCTTTCTATTTACTTTCGATCTTTATTAGCTTATCTTTTGCCTTACATATTCGGTACATATTGTACTGACGACCTCCCCTGGGCGTTGCATTACTTGCCTGTAGGTTTAGACAGACAGGGTTCAGGATCTCCAGTAGCAGCTGTTCAGAGTCCGCAGTTGGGTCAACTCCTTTCATTCGGAGTTTCCAAGTTGTAGAGATTTCTGTAGATCAGTCATATAACATTTTGGGTAGGCCGGGGCCCTGTCTCAACCACTATTTGTATTCTTACAGGCTTGCAGACTATAGTCGTCAGTCAGTTAGTGGTATGTTGGCCGTGTGGGGCCTTAATCAGTTATGCTTCGTGTGTTGGACGTGTGGGGCCTAGTATAGTAGCTCGTCCTTATTTTTGTTATAACTAGACAGCATGGTGGCCTTGTCAGCCCGCATAGGATCCCTTCTGTTGCCTGTTGTTGGTTAGATTTTTTCATTTGCAGGTGACTATACGGCCTTATCGGTTGAAGGCTGCATTTATGGCCTAGATATAGCTCGTTGTTTTCTTGAATTGAGTCTTAGGCTGGCACCAGACGTGCATAAGCCTAGCCAGGGAAGTTAGTTGCCAGTGTGGCACCAGGTGCCAGTCATGCCTCCCAAGGTGGGGCGTGACAAACTTGGTATCAGAGCAGTTCATATTCTAGGGAGTCTGCAAGCCGTATCTAGTAGAGTCTTGTTTATAAATGTGTTGTGCACCATATTTTATAACCAGGAGGCTATGAGGTATGATAGTATAGTTACCCCTCTTTCTTCTCAAATCGTGCTATAGAGAAAAGTTGTATAGGGTTGAGTCCCTAAGCTTTGCTTATTATTTCAGTCTAGGAAAATGTTTTATATAAGACAGACTTCAGCCAGTTGCAAGAGAACTACAACAGCAGGAGAAGGTACTGGTGAATTGCTACATTTGAGAGGCAGTTAGCCCAAGGGCTGAAGTAGACGTCTTTTACATTTCCCCATCATCCTCCCAAGGTACCAGGAACCTTATAATGAGATAGATATGCCTGTTCCATTCCCAGCTCTCCCTACAACCTCAAATAGGGGGTTAGGAGTATAGTATATATGTACATATGAGATAGTTTACCTACTAGATATTTAGAATTAACCAGGGGCAATAGTTAATGTTGAATTATCTGAAAGGTGCAAAGAAGGGGGAAATTGTAGGATTCCTACCTCAAAATCTTTAGATATTATAAGGTTCCATACCTCAGTCTAACAGAAAGTGTAAGTATCAGTACTATGGTGCCCAAAATGAATAGTAAAGAAGGGCTAGAATTCTTGCTTCCGAGGAGGATTAGAGAGTGGTTAAGACCCTTAGTATTTACAAGTTATCTAGACCCTTAAGGTAGTACACCAGAAAGGGGGATAAGGGTGTCAATACCACTCGAATGTGTATGAGAGAGTCCAACAGCGATCAGCCCCTAGAAATAGTAAAGCTCAAGTTAGAAAAAGGGAGCTCATTCTGCCATAACATGATAATGACAACAGGGCCTACCTGTACAATAATGGTTATGACCCTAGCTGGTGATATCGAAGGACAGGGAGATCATATGAACAAGATAAGCCCAAGTGCAAGTCAGGAGGGATACAGGTCAGTAGACCTGGTCGGTAAAATCCTTAACAGTATGAGGTGGGGAGCACGAACCTCAAAACTCAGCCTAAGGGAGCACGAGGAACGACACAAGTATCTAATAGGGTTAAACCAGAATCACCTCTAGGTTGATAGAACATAGGATTATTACCTAATATGGAGAACTAAGCATCAGGGTAACAGTTAAGAGATAGTAAGGTTGTAACCTAGAATGCTGCAATACCCCCGCCAGTTGAGGAGGTAAAGGAGTACCGACACAGAGACTTTAACCTAGAATAGCTTGGAAACAAGGCCCAGTAGGAAGTCATTGACCCTCAAGACAATAAGTGGCGGAGTCACCTAGAGGTCGACTCTACGTTCCAAGGGTAGTGGAATTTCAAACAGCAGACCATAACTAAGGTGCACGTGTTCGTTACTCCCAGAATTTAATGAATACACAATGGTCCAAAAAGAGAGACCTACTGATGGCACGGAAAGACAAAAGATATCATTGAATCATAGCAGTAGAGCTCTATTGACAGTATAGAAAAGACAAAATAGTAGGAATCGAGCAATCCAATATAGGAGATGGTCGTGTCTGCAAGGGAGTGGAGAGTAATTGACATGGATATAGTCACAAGGTTATCTTATACCAAGTGTAATTTGACTTTATTTAAACCAGTATAAAGAGACTAGTGAGATTCATTCGTGTCTCACCAGATGAAATTATGTTGCAGTTAAGACTTATGCCGAGTTAAATATCCCAGAAATAGTTGGAGTGCGTGGAGAACCAGTGTTTGATAAACTCTAACGGAAAGACGCAATTTACAACTAAGTTCTAGGAAAAGGCGTTAGAATAGATGGCGACACATGTAAACTCAAGCACGGTTCCTCGTACCTAAACAAGTGGCCAAGCAGAATATACAACTCAGACTTTAGAGGTCCATTATAAATGGGAGTGGAAGCCCCCTGAATGATGACTTAAAGAAGATAAATCGGAGGTAGGAAAACCTAGGCATGTTAAAACAGGTAGACGAAAAAAGCCAAACTTATCAGGAAAAAGGGTACCGATAGCCAGGGTCATCAAAAACATTACCCTAACATATGGCATAGGCAGTTAAGAATTGAAGCAGTGGCTGGATATCCTTAAAGTTCATCAGCGCAAGGTTTTATGAGATTTGCAAAGCTTAGTTGTAGATTCATTGCTCATATCCTATCCTCTAGAGAATAGGCCAAGTGACATATGAATTGGAGTTGCCTTCAGAGCTCGAACCAGTCCTTTCAACTTTCATATGTTGATTCTACGAAAGGGCATAGATGACCCATTCCGAGATGTTCCAGTTGAGGGCGTTCAATTTACTGGGGAATTAACCCACGAAGAGGTTCCAATCATCGTATTAGATTGGCAAGTTCGCAGGCTAAGGACTATCAATGTGGTCTCTATTAAAGTATTGTAGAGAAACGACAATAAGAAAGAAGCGACCTGGAGAACTAAGGATGACATGAGATCTAGGTATCCCCACTTGTCCCAGGATTATTATATAATTCAGATAATGTTACCACTTAGCTGCTATGTTATTGCTTATGTTATCAGTTTTGTTCAGTCGACTACAATCTTGTTGTGAAATAGTTTTGATAGTGTCATATGAAATGTGTGTGTTGGACTTTTTCTGCATTTCAAGATTTTCAAATAGTCCATATTAAAGGGGAGACTTTACCAAAACTTTTCCATAATAATAGTCCAAAAAGTTTAGCTCCTGCGAATTGAAGTAGACATTCGAGGAAGAATGTTCCTAGGGGGGGGAGGATGTTACACCCCATAAATGTTAACAATTAGTAAGCGTACACGTGGATTGTTGATGATTAAGAAGAGCTTGACGCATGTGGAAAAAGCCTCAAAAGTGGGGTCGGATGGGACCAGTGCGCACAGGGCCAGCGCGACGCGCCAGCCAGGAGTGCACTAGCCAGCGCGGGGCACCAGGCCTGTTGGCGCTTTGAGAGGCGCGAGGCACCAGGCCTGCTGCTTCAATGAGAGGTGCAGGGCGCCAAGCCTGCTGCCTCAATGAGAGGCGCGACACGCCAGGGTGGCAGCCTCAATGGGAGGCATGAGGCACACCCCTTCCACCGACCTCACTTATATATATATAGCCCCTCTTCAATTGTAATTCATTTTCCACATTTTCTTTCGGCCAGAGAGAGTAATAAATGAGGTTTTGAATAGTTTTTCATCAGATTATGCTACCAAAAGATGTCCAAGTTCAAATTAACTTCGTGTATCGAAGTTTAAGCCGGCAGGGAACATTATACAGAGTTATTTTCAAGAAATTCGCCCAGCGAATCGTAACCCCGCTGAGCCAAAGTTATCAAAATTGCTTCAAACTAATTTCTATATGATCACAAAAATTAGGTAAGCTTTTCTCCCTTTTGGACTCTCGGTAAATAATATGTTTTCGGCTGCGTTCCATTAAGTTGAAGTATAGGCAATATTGGTATTAAAAGTTATCGTTTTACACCGAATTTTGGTATTGAAATTCATCTCTTTCTCCCAGTATAACGGTTATAGTTGAAGAGAGTGGGCGAATAAAAGTGGAAACCCAACGGTTATTCAGGAGACGACAATCGAGGTATGTAAGGCTTAACCCTCGGCAAGTATACTCGTCGTACAGTGTTACGACTTATGTTTCAGAACAAAAATAATGATTTCATATGTTGTAGATAGCTTCTACCATTACATTGTGATTAGATATGTCGTAATTAGCTGTTGCAGGTATATAGAGATCAGATACGCTATGATTAGCTGCTATCTGAAGATTACGATTACATAAGTTTTTGTTAGCTGCTAGAAAACACATATGGATTTAATAGCAGCATTTCTTGTTGAATAGGAGCATGTTAGGTGTGATATGCACTAGAAGCATCATAGAAACTTTTTTATTCTTCAGTTCATTGTGTTAGTAGAATTCTATGTTTGTTGCCAGGCCTAGATCTTAGGAGCTCGTGAGCGTTATCGAGCCTGAGCTAGTAAGTTGAGAAGCATGGGCGCAGCTAGGTGGTTTAACTACCAGTTTGGCGTCTGTATTGTCAGGAAAGCATGCCTAGAGGCCATTGGCGTATCCCTACGCCCCAGCGCTAGAAATTTAGATAGGAAGGCCATGTTTTAGAGTCAGCATCCTAAGGTTGTCTAGTGAACTGAGTGACAGCTTGTCACCCTATTAGTTATTACTAGTGATTATCAGTCTTAATGGGCTTAGCAGTTATTATATAAGTCATCCAGGAAGCCAACCCAGTCGTCCAGGTCAAATAGACCCGTGGGTACCCTAAGGAAGGGGACATTATCAGTAGTTAAAGGAGGGGCCAACACACTAGCCGGTTCCTATCACCCACAGGTTTACATGAAATAACAGGTTAGGTCTATATAAAGTTGTTTATAAGGTTAAGAATTGCCCAGAAAAGTAATATAAGATCCGAATAGACCAAGATAAGGTCTAAGGGACTAGTAGTACCACGTTAGTAAAGTACTACCCGCAGGCTAAGGATGTCAATAAACTTCCTATGGAGGATTAGGGGTCGATCGCTCAAAAGCATGTTCGACCAGTACCAGCCCTACAGTTGTCCTAAGTAGAGGAACTGAGTAGTTAGTCATTCCTGACCCCGCAGTTATTATGAGCTATAGATGTCTGGCCAGGAAATATAGAGAGTTGTGTTAGACCACTCAAGATCTCACCCTATTCAGTCTAGACTATTAGAGATAATGATCACTATCAGGATCCTCTGATCAGGTACAGGTGCACAGCGTGCCTCTAGCAGCCTTATAGACTATCCTAGGGGGTGAGCAACAATGGCATTAGGCCCAGAAGGCCAGTTACTCCTTTTGAGTGGATAAATTGAGATGTTAGTACTGCACCTTGGTTGGGGTTTCCCTCACTTAGGAACCATCCATGACCACCTCAAGATTACTTGCTGTGTCAATGCCCGCAAGGGGCTAGATGGCGTTGCTCCGAGGAGCGGTATGCCGTCCGTGAGGGATGAAGATGAGGTCCGAGGTCCTCATACAGTCCATTCCATGGCTGGACTACTCTTATGTCGTATTGGCACACCCCGTTGAGTTCGGACCCGGGGTACAGACAACATGAGTCCACCGAAATCAAACATAACTATCGTTCAGGGGACAAGCAGGCTCAGTTGTAGACCCAGGGGACCGACAGGTTGGATACAGTACCAGTAGAGTCATAGAAACCTGGATAGGGGTACATAAATTGAGATGTGCTCGCCAGGGCTTATGGAGGCCCGAAGGAGTTATTCTGTGTTGAGTGTACCTTCCGGCTTATGGGGGCCAGGTGAGGTTCTTGTTTGTATTCTTGTCTTCTAGTTGTAGTTTATAAATGTGTAATTATATGGTCTTAGATTACATACATGTAGTGTTGGTTAGATATAGATTACGGATCAGTAGGCGTACATGTTAATCCTTCTGCCCTTATTTCTATTTACTTCCAGTCTTTATTATCTTATCTATTGCCGTACATATTTGGTACATATTGTACTGACACCCTACCCTGGGCACTCCATTACTTTCCTGCAGGTTTACACAAACAAGGTTCAGGATCTCCGGTAGTAGCTGTTCAGAGTCCGCAGTTTGGACAATTCCTTTCATTCGGAGTTTCCAGGTTGTAAAAATTTATGTATTTCAGTTATATAGCTACTGGTATGTAGGCCGTGTGGGGCCTTAATCAGTTATGCTTCGTGTGTTGGCCGTGTGGGGCCTAGTATAGTAGCTCTTCCTTATATTTGTTATAACTAGACAGCATGGTGGCCTTGTTGGCCCGCATAGGATCCCTTCTGTTACCTATTGTTGGTTAGCTATTTTTGTTTATAGGTGGCTATACGGCCTTGTCGGCTGGAGGATGCATTTACAACTGAGATATAGCCCGTTGTTTTCTTGAATTGAGTCGCAGGCTTGCACCAAACGTGCATAAGCCTAGCCAGATCAGTTTGCTGCCAGTGTGGCAACAGGTTCCAGTCATGTCTCCCAAGGTGGGGCATGACAACTATGACAGGGCAATTTCTATACACCCGTCGAGCTATAACTGAATCACCAATAGGAGTAGAGACTGAGAAGGGTTCTGATAGGATTTCAGGACTGACTTCGATACTACAAGCAACATAGGGCATCAAAAAGACAAAGTATACCCTGGATCTAACAGAGCATATACATCAAGGTGTAAAACTCATAACACACTAGTGACTACGTCCGGGGAGACCACCTGCTCCTGGCGGGATACTAGGGTATGCTGGAATCTGTGGGCCTACTACTCTGGCCTCTAGAGCCTGATGCTCATTCTCTCTAGTTGTTCCTAGATTCGAATGGCACACTCATAGCCGATGATGCTGGGGATGACAATCTCTGGTGGGACTGCTGACGGTGCCCGCCACCTAGTTTCTGTTGAGAGAACCCATAACTTTCTGTCCTGGCCCTCTTGGGCTTTTCTCTCTCTCTCTCTCTCAGATGCACCGCCTCTATCTTCTAGGCGTACAAAACCATCTGCGGAAGATCCATATCCTGATGAAGCATGCGGTCTGGCCATTGTTGTCTAGGTAGCCCGCCACTCAATGAACAAACTTGCTCACTCGAGCTCTCTGATCAACCACTAACTCTGGTGCATACTTGGATGAGCAAACTCTTAGGCATACTCCTACACTGTCATCTTCCCTTGTCTCAAATTCACAAATTTGGTAGCTTTTAGCTCCCTCATCTCACGAGGGAAGAACCGATCTAGAAGAGCGGCATGGAACTCATCCCAGTTGATAGGGCCTGCTCCAACTGCCCTACTATACTTCCATTTTTTATGAAAAATGTGCGCAACCCCATTAAATTGATATGAGGCTAAGTCAGCACACTCCTCCTCGGTCACCCCCATGACCTGGGTGATCTTTAGAATCTCATCGATGAACTCATGTGGTTCCCTCGTCCACTTTGACGCAAGAAACTCTGGAGGGTTCATCCTTTGAAAATCTTTGACTCGTGCTACCACTGCATTCTCATTCTAAAGGACATGTGCTACCACTTGATGATTGACCTGGGTGGTCAAGGCCTGTGCTAGCATCTGAATGGCTACCCTGAATTCAGCGTGGGCAACTGGCTCGGTGCATGGTTCTCATAGGCTAGTGGGGCCTATTGATGCCCGTCTCCATTTCCATTCTCGTGGCCATTTCCATTCCCGTTTCTTCTACCGTTAATTTTGCGCGGAGGCATGATTCTGCAAACGCAAATAGCACGAGTTAGAAAGACAGAGAGACATTTCACCGCACAACATAGATCATGAAATAAGGGAACATTTCCTAAACGTTTTGTAGCCTCTTCACACCAATGAAAAAGACTCTACTTAACACGACTTTCAGACACTATAGGACACTTCAAAACCTAATGCTCTGATACCAAGTTTTTCACGACCCTAACATAGGCCCAGATCAAGTCACGGGACAAGGAACACCGAGAGGCCCCAAGTTGACCCATGGCATCATCCTTCTCCTCACCTCCCTATTCACTCTTTGACTTCTTTGGCATCTCGTCAATTCCATTTTCCTCATTTGATTTAGGATCATTAACCTCCTTGGGCTTCACTAGTGTGTCTCCAACCACTTTACCACTCCTAGTAACAATAGCCATGCATTGACTATCTTTCTTTGGGTTTGGCATTGTGTCACTTGGTAGCATTCCGTTCATTTGAGCGGAAAAGTGATTCATTTGAGCTTCCAAATCTTTATGGAGGCTGAATGAGAGATCACTATTTGGGCAAGGTTAGGCACCTCCCCTCTCAATTCCTCGACCCCGCTCTCATTTGACTCCACTTTCTTGAGGACTCTTGCTAGCATTTCTTCATATTTTGACTACTAGTGTCACTCACACCTGGCTGACTTTGGGAGCTTGCAACTTTTGTAGAGGGAACATACAGGTTTGAACTTTGATGATAGCAGTCTCCCTCTTGATTCTTCTCTCTATTTCCCCATCTTTCATTTCTTTCGGGTCATCCCTGTGCATCACAATTTCTCCAGCCTTGATTTTGTTCCCTTGGGTGCCAAGGGCCTTGATTGGTCCCTTCAAACCTAGGTCAAGGACCTCCCATTTGATTTCCCATGTATTGGCATTCTTCCTCGTACCTTGGTGGTGATGATTCTCCTTCATATTGCAAAAGTCCTTGCATACCTACAACATTTACCACCTTGGGTGCTGCCCCCATCACATGTTTTGTCATTAATTCCATCTGTTTCATCTAGAAAGATTTTCATCTCTCTCTTCATCTCTTTTCCGCAACTCAATTGCCAATGCACTAGAGCTGATCTCCTGTGTAGATACATTTATCTCTTACGTGTGCCAGGCCCTATTGGTTTTTCTCATTCTGTCCAAAAGGGCTTTAGCCAACCCATATGTTTGATCCATAATAGACCCTCCAGCTAAATTATTGCCAATAGATTTGTTGATGGAGTTAAGGGCTCAGTAAAATCTTTGGAGAAGCACTCCATCAAGAAGGCCTTAATTGGGACAAAGAGCAACCTTCTTTTTGAACTATAGACATGCCTCATGAAAAGGCTCTCCTGGATCTTGCTTGAAGTTTGTGATGTCATTCCTCAGCTGCAACATTTTTGATGGAGGGAAGAAATGATCCAAGAAGGCTTCAGTTAATTCCTTCAAAGATGTTATACAACCAGGAGGCAACTCTTTCAACAACACCATCGCTTCTCCCATTAGATGTCACGACCCGAACAGACGCCCAGATCGCAACACGGGACAAGGAGCCCCGAGAGACTCCAAGTCGACCCATGGCATGAACATACATCTAACTCAACTAATAAAACTGAAGAATCAACAAGATAATCATAGTGGAAGTCTAAATTAAACATAATATCAGAATACACAATCTGAAGCTGAATACATCCTTTGACTAAAAAGCCTTTAAACAAGATGAGTTGATGGGACAAGACCCCAACTAACTCAATAAAGCTGAAACTGAAAATATGTAAAGGAAATTCGAATAAGTCTAGTCCTCGAGAGATGAGGACTCACCAACAACGTAAGGTGCTAACTCTGAAGACTGACTATGAATAGGGATGAGCCTGAGTGCCGGGTCCTGTATCATGAAATGATACATCATAGAGTATGCGGTCAGTACGTGGAATGTACCGACTATGCAAGGTAAGTAAAACCGCTTAAGTAAGTAAAATCATTTAAGAACATTCATAATGTAAAACATAAAAAATAAGGATCTGAGACTAGGGCTTGCATGCATTCTTTCTGAAATCATGATCTCATCATTACTTAACATAACATCATAACTGAATCAATTGACTCAAAGATGAAATACGATAATCATGAGTAAAACTGAACATTGAGTCAAACCTTCTTTGAGACATATATAGATATAGAAATCTAATGAATGATAGACATGCATAATTGAAATTTTGAGGAAGAATGGGAGACTCGTCTTTTAACCGACATACCACGATAGAGCTTATGTGGTCCTAACTATCACACTCAAGTGGGTAGAGTCGTCCATAGCCTTGCCAGGCCTAGGGACGATAACATGATATCAATATCAAGCTCATGGCCCAATAGGGCAGGGGATTGATCACAAGGGAGGTCCCGAAGTAATACATATAAGTATAAACCTACGTTGGTGCGTAGTTCTGAGGCATAGGGTGATCTACCCTTAGCCTGCTTGGTTCTATACACTACTCCCAAAAACATGCATATGCTCTCCATCGTTTTTCAATGAAGCTCAACATCATCTATTGATGAAGCTCAATAATCAAATACATCTCGAATATGAAATTATTCATATGAGAAGCTTTAACTCAAATCATACCATAAGCTGAAAGATAAATGGGAGTTTTTGCTCCAAAACCATGTGGTAAGGTTAATTCAAGAAATCATAAATCATGCTTGAACATGTGGGCGTTGCCTAATAGCTTCTCATGATTGAAAATACTTAATTCACATCGAAAGCATGATTGTGAACATGTGTAGCTTGAAAACATGCTTTTCATCATAATATCTCATCATAATCATACATTCATCTCAAATCTCATCTTTCATGAACTTCTCATCAATGGGCTTTTTAATTCATAAAACTTGAAACATGATTTTATTGAAAACATTATAAAAATTGTCCATGCTTCATAATTCAATAGTAGAAACATATTTAAATCATACCCATGTATAGAATTTAGAAATTTCATGCATTAGATTAAAACCCCATAGATTAGACATAGGAACTCATGATTTAGAGAGGGATTACGCATGGGTGTGAAAGGAATCATTCATTCATAACCCTAATGTAATACCCCGAAAATATTTAACATTAGGCCCAAGGTCAAAAAAATGGAAGTTGGCTGAAAACTTGAAAAAAATTATGCAGGACGGAAGACCCCACGGATCGTTGGTCCAACCACCGACCTGTTAGATCCAGTCGTGGGAAGTGAAGTCTGGTGGCAGTGGGATGTAATGGGTCGTCCCATGACCCGTTATGTGATGTAATGACACATGGTCACTAGTCATTGTTTGGGCCGTTAAATATCCAGTGGACCTAATGGAAGGAGACCATGACTCGTTGGAAGAAACAACGAGTCATGGTGAGGCTCGTTGTGAGGGGAAGATCAGGTTCTCCAGGAGACAAATAGCGGCCGATCTAACGACTTGCTGGAGGTTGACACATCTTGCTGAGTTGTGGGCAAAATATGAGATCAGGTTTTGGGCAGTGCATATGACAGATCATACAAATAGTGGTGGTATTCTCCAATGACTCATTGGTACGTCCGTTAGCTCGACCAGTGTAGATTATTTAGGGTATTTCATGAAGGGTATTTTCATCATTCTGATGCTCTAGGGCCCTAAACTATGTCGTTTTATGATATTTTTTGGGTATGTTAAGATAGGTTAAGTCCCCCTAACCTATTCATTCTCATGCATGCAAATTTAGGAAGAATTAAGAGTGATCAAGCCAGTTCTCAAGCTCTTCTTCATCAATTCTCCCTTGGGCTTTTAAAGAGAGTTGAAATTCCGTCTTACCCAGGTACGTAGGGTTATGAATGGGTGTTTTCGTTCACCCATGCTCAATATCTCCTAATTTATGAGATTTGATCCAAAATCTTATGGGGTTTTAACTTGAATTTTGTGAAATCTTAATGATTTACTAATGAGTTGTTAATTTGAGATTTTCAACATGTTTTATGAATTTTGATAAGATTTTATAACTATTTTGATTATAAAATTATTGATTTCAATTTCTACTAAATTTAGCCTAATTAAGTATGATCTATGATGAATCGACTTATGATCTTTACTTCAATTATTGATATTTATGAACCCATCATGATTTATGATTTGAATTATGGATTTATTCAAATACCCATTATTATTTGATGATTTTCAAGGTATATGTATGATCTACAAGTATGCATGAAACCTACGATTTATGAATTATGTTTTCACCGACTCACGGGCCTTATGTCCTGGATAGTTTACGTATTTAAAAGTATGTTTATGATTACCATGATTTAACTAGTTTATGAATTCATGAATATTATACTATGAGCATTATATATATTTTGCAAGTAGTATTGAACACCGAGTAGGCTCTGGGCATAGGTTCGGCCCTGGATCTCATAAACTACGTGCCACCGTCGGATATGTTGGGACTTCCCTTGTAACTGTCCCATGGCCCAAATGTCCCTTTTTCATGGTAATATCATGCCCTTCATGGTTCTACCCTTGGCAAGGTATGAACGACCTCCCGAGTAGGTTTACAAGTCGGGCTCCATGTGTGCTCATATGGGGTTTGTTGGTTAAGAGAATCTCCCATTGTTCCTCATGATTTATGTTTGTTTTTGATTATGTATATTGGCTCAAGTCATGTTAAATAAAGCTTTTCTCTTATGATTATGATTACGATTGTATTACGAATGTTTTGAAAACCTTGGGTCTTATGTTATGTTACGATATTTATGATATGAGAATGATGTCCCACTCTTATGATCATTTATAAAATTTATATATTTTAAATGTCCGTTTTACTTACCTTGCATACTCGGTCATTCCATGTATTCACCGCATACTTTCTATGTTGTATCGTTTCATGATACAGGACCCAGCTCTCTGGCTCATCTCCATCATTAGCCCATCTCAGAGTTAGCTATCAGCCTTTTTGGTGAGTCCTCATGTTCCGAGGGCCATATGTTCAGACCATGATGTTCTTTAGCTTTAGTTTTGCTGGGTTTGATGGGGATGTTTTCCCATTAACCCATCTTATGTGATAGAGGCTTTTAGACCGTATGTAGTACTCAGCTGATGTGTCTTTCTAAGTATTTTCTTATTGTTATTCTATGCTATGTTAAGCTTATGTTTTTGTTATGTTGCATGTTCAGTATTCCTCCTTAAGTGATATAAAGTTAGATGTATGCTTATGCCATGGGTCTACTTGGGACCTCTTGGGGTTCCTTGTCCCGTGTTACAATTCGGGTCTACGATCGGGTCATGACAAACTCGGTATTAGAGCAATAGGTTTGAAGTGTCCTAGGGTGTCTGAAAGCCGCGTTAAGTAGAGTCTTTTTCGTGGGTGTGAAGTGCGGCAGTCTTATGGCGAAGAGGCTATGAGACATTTAGGAAATGTTCCCTTCTTTCATGATCTATGTCGTGCGATAAAAAGTGTTTCTATCATTCTAATTCGTGCTATTCACGATTGCAGCATAATGGCACCTCGAAGAATGAATGGTAGGAGGAATGGAAATGGTGAAGGCAATGAGGATGGCAATAGACACGGGCATCAGGTGCCTTACCAGTTCAGGAGCCCCAGGCACCAGAGCTAGTTGCTCACACTGAGTTTCGATTAGCTATCCAGATGCTTGCGTAGGCCTTTACCACTCAAGTTAACCAGCAGGCTGTTGCCATATTCCATAGGATGGCAATGCGGTAGTAGCTCGGATCAGAGATTTCTTGAGGTTGAACCCGACGGAGTTCCTTGGGTCTAAGGTAGATGACGATCCGAAAGAATTCATCGAAGAGATCCTAAAGATCACCTTGGTTATGGGAGTGACAAATGGATAGTGTGTTGATTTGACCTCCTATTAGCTAAAAGGGGTGGCGCATATATGGTTCAAGCAGTGGAGAGATGCTAGGGTAGTGGGTGTAGGAACGTTAGGTTGGGAAGAGTTTCACGCGACATTCCTGGATTGGTTCTTCCCTCGTGAGATGAGAGAACTAGAGGCGGTCGAGTTTGTAAACCTGAAGCAAGGTGATATGTCTGTTCAAGAGTACACTTTGGAGTTCACCTATTTTTTTAGGTATGTGCTAGAGTTGGTGGCAGACCAGAGGGCTTGAGTGAGCCAATTTGTTCATGGAGCGGCGGATTACCTGGATAAGGACTATAGGATCGCCATGTTGCATCAGGATATAGATTTTCCCCGCATAGTGTTGCAAGCTCAACAAATGGAGCCAGTGTATTGGAGGCAGAGTGTCACACCCCACCTTGGGGGGGTATGACGGGCACCTGGTGCCTGCTAGACTCTAACTCTATTTCAAGAAATGAACCGGCTATATAGCGGCTGTAAATATAGCCCCTGGCCGATTAGGCCTATAGCCACCCGCAAAGCACAACTGCTAACCAGAACAATGACACTATAATCTGAAGCAACTACGATTCACATTTGTGACCGACAAGGTCACTAACTATAACCAGAAGAAGGCCCCACACGGCCAACATCAACAACTAAACACATATATATGTGCACGGCCCCACACGACCTGCTCCACCACCACAGGAAACATCAGACTGCAAGCCTCTAGGAAGTAATAATAGAATGGTCGGGATAGGGCCCCGACCTACCCGTGCTATACAACAAAAGAAAATGAAATACACCTCTGAATATCAAGCTCCGAATGACAGGACTTGATAACTCTGTGCTGGCTAGGATCACGAGGGATCGGCTCCTCGTCTATGAGTACCCGCAGGCAAGCAATGCAACACCCCAACGGGCGTCAGTACCACAGGTACCGAGCATGTAAAGCAAACTGAAATATACAACTGAAATGGCTAACAACAATAACATGACATATAAGCAGGAAGTAGCTGAGTCTATCTAGCCTAGGGAGAGTTTACCTATTCTGTAACTAAACTAGGCATACCTGACGACGTGTGTCCTACTGTCTATCAGTATCTAATAGCACATATAGATATAAATATAAATACACACAATACCTGACCGACCCCAATAAGCCAAAAGGAGCCAACCAACAGAATAATCAATTTACCCCTACCCGGGTCTAAACCAACAAAAAATAAGCCACTCCACTCATCTGATAACTGTGAGCTCCTCCTACCAGCCCCCTTGGGTACGTAGCTCAGGCCTTGGCCTCTGACAATAAACTGTGTCTGAGTCCGAAGACTCCTGCCTCTGGGCACAAGTGCACACGGGGTAATCTGCTGCTGTATCTGTAACTGAAGCTGCCCCTGGGTGCAAGCACGCAACAGGGTAATTTTATAAAAATCTATATCTGAAACTGTCCCGGCCACAAGCGCACACAGAGTAATCTACCCCTGTAAACAGGGTAATTTGGATCTGCGCAGAGTAAACTGAACTGCCCCTACATGCAGGGTAATCTGGACCGTATTATTATGGTGGTCGGCCATCATCGTCCTCTAGGCGGACGGCATCACCCAGCTGGTGTCGGTATCTGAATCTGGTATCGACACAGCTATAACCCAGGGGCGGTGGGGATGCTAAAGGGTGCCCACATGCCATAACAAGTCTCAACATGCAAAACACATACACAGCAAGTATGCTCAAATGAAAAATACTAATCATATTCTCTTCTTTTATTTCAAGGCCAGTCCGTACTAAACAACTGATGCTATATTATGTTTTACACAGTTTATGATTGTTGGTCTAACTGCTACCTGACCTTTATCTGTTTATCTGATTATTGTTATCCGCGATCTGAAGCTATTTCTATATCTGATTACTGATCTGATTATATCTGGATATAACTCAATAACATAGAACATGCCATCCATAACTGGATATAGCTCAATAATATAAAATGTGCCATCTATTACCGGATACAGCTCAGCAAATGTAATATGTACTATCTGTAATCATTCTAATTCATTATATTGCTTTTACAACTTTCATTCTGGGTATTACGTAAGAACATACTGAGCTATTAGCGGATACCATATTACTATCTGAAATCATCTGACTATCCGTTATTCTAATTTTCGCATGATACGTGATGATATACTAGCACGCTTGCTGGAAATTATACAAAAATCATTCCTGTACGCTGGGTATCTGTTAATAGCCTTTATTCTATTTATTTTCTAGACTGTACTTCCTGGCTTGCCGAAAGAATAACTTTACATACCTGGTTTCTGAGTACCCGACTGACCAATGTGATTTCTGTCGGTACTTTTGCTGTTTCTCTCAACTACATTCATATACATATCAATTAGAACTAAATACATTAATATCCGGGAGAAATTATCATTTTTGATATATATTTATCCTAAACTTTGACCTTTCGGAAAACGGTCGAAAACTCGTTATTTCTCGATAGTCCAGAAGGGATAAATGCTCACTACAAGGCTAGGAACACATTGGTACTAATTTAAAGAAATTCTATTTAGTTTACCTCGGTAGCACGACGTTTCGCCGGCCAAATTTCACGAAACCAACTCCGTAGGATTGCTTTCTGTAGCTTTATACCTCGGTATCTAAGGCGGAATGGAGTTTAGACCGCGTTTCATAGCGTAATCGGAAGGAAATGTATATATAAAGTCATGGGTTTGCCTTAAAATGGCTACCCTCTGTTTTCTTTGGTTTTTTTTATTGATGAAGATGAAAAAAAACCGACTTTGCTAATTTTTTTTAAATCACTTAATCAACTTACCATTAGGCTATTTATTCATTTAAAATTTACGTGGTGTAACATCCTCCCCCCTTAAGAATATTCGTCCTCGAATGACATTCTGACTTATAGAAATCTTAATTGGTTGACTTATCCTTGGAAAAATTTCGGTAGAGTTT
This sequence comes from Datura wrightii, assembly GCA_035772735.1. Classification (NCBI taxonomy): domain Eukaryota; kingdom Viridiplantae; phylum Streptophyta; class Magnoliopsida; order Solanales; family Solanaceae; genus Datura; species Datura wrightii. Next base: position 62,603,237 of record JASDFA010000002.1, read on the forward strand.
CCCCTGTATTATGGACTATCTCAAAATTCTTGAAAAGTAGAAAAGCCCAATACAGGTACTCCACACGATATAATAACATTCATATATAACTAGCTGTCTATAATCAATCACCTGCTTTCATATATGAAATATAAGCATTCATAAGGAAAAACAGTTCTAACATACCTCCTGTATGCCTATGCCTGAAATAAGTGGGGATATCTGGCTTTCATATCCTCCTTGGCTTCCCAGGTCATCTCTTCTCCGTTCCTGTTACGCCACAATACCTTGACAGACGCAATATCTTTAGTTCTCAATTTACGAATCTGTATGTCTAAGATAGCTACTGGAACCTCTTCATATGCTAACTCTTCTGTGACCTGGACATCCTGAACTGGAACAACTGTGGAAGGGTCTTCTACGAATTTCCTCAACATAGATACATGGAATACTGGGTGAACAGATGCTAACTCTGGAGGCAAGTTCAATTCGTAGGCTACTCGGCCTATTCTTCGCCGAATTTGATATGGCCCAATGAACCTCGGGCTAAGCTTGCCTTTCTTGCCAAATCTCATCACCCCTTTCATCGGAGACACTTTCAGATATACCCAGTCATCTACTGCAAATTCTAGATTTCTGCGCTGCATATCTGCATAAGACTTCTGGCGGCTCTGAGCAGTCAGTAGGCGTTCTCTGATAAGCTTCATCGCCTCTTCTGACTGACGAATAACATGCGGCCCAATTAACGTTGTCTCCCCCACTTCAAACCAGCCAACGGGTGATCTACATTCCGCCCGTATAATGCTGCAAAGGGCGCCATCTGGATAGATGAATGATAACTGTTATTATAGGTAAATTTAATCAACGGCAGATGCTCATCCCAGCTACCCGCAAAATCTAGTACACACGCTCGTAGCATATCTTCGAGCGTCTGGATAGTTCGTTCTGTTTGCCCGTCTATCTGAGGATGAAAGGCTGTACTTAAGTTAATCTGTGTCCCCAGGCCTCTCTGGAACGACTGCCAGAATCTCGCTGTAAATTGTGCTCCTCTGTCTGAAATAATAGATACCGACACTCCATGTAATCTAACTATTTCTCTGATATATAATTCGGCATAATCCTTGGCCGAGAAGGTAGCTTTCACTGGCAGGAAATGAGCTGATTTTGTTAGCCTGTCAACTATTACCCAAATAGAATCGTTTCTGCATCACGGGGTAACCCTGTTACAAAATCCATATTTATCGCTTCCCATTTCCACAAAGGCACAACTATATCCTGCGTCAGACCGCCTAGTTTCTGGTGTTCTACTTTCACCTGCTGGCAGTTAGGACATCTAGATACAAATTCAGCTATTTCAGCTTTCATACCTTGCCACTAGTAGATGTCTCTGATGTCGTGGTACATTTTCGTTGCTCCTGGATGGAGGGAATAGCGAGCGTAATGTACCTCATGCATGATCTGCTGGCGAAGCCCTGAAACATTCGGGACACATAGGCGGCCCTTACAATGTAGCACTTCATCCTCAATGACTTGGTAATCTGGCTCCTTACCTTTCTGAACTCTATCTCTGAGCTGGACTAAGTCAGGGTCCTCGTACTGTCGTTCTTTTACCTCTGTAACTAATGATGACACAGCGGAGTTCTGAATCACCGCTCTGTTATTTTCTGTTTCTACTACTCGAACGGCAAAACCAGCTAGCTGATGAATTTCCTTGGCTAACTCCCGCTTCTCGGGTCGCAAATACGCCAAACTCCCCATTGACTTACGGCTGAGGGCATCAGCTACTACATTAGCTCTCCCTGGGTGGTAGAGAATATTTACGTCATAATCTTTCAACAATTCTAACAAACGATGCTGTCGTAGATTTAACTCCCTCTGTGTGAAAATGTACCGCAGGCTTTTATGATTGGTAAAAATGTCTACATGAACGCCATACAGATAATGCCTCCAGATTTTCAGAGCGTGGATCACTGCGGCCAGTTCCAGGTCATGAGTCAGATAGTTCTTTTCGTGCTTCCTCAACTGTCTGGAAGCATAAGCAATTACCTTTCCATGCTGCATCAGTACACAACCCAGTCCAAAGCCTGAAGCGTCGCAATACACCGCATACCCATCTGTTCCCTCTGGCAATGCTAGTACTGGGGCGGAGGTCAATCTGTCTTTCAATTCTTGAAAACTCTGCTCACATGCCTCCGTCCACTGAAATTTTGATGCTTTCTGCGTCAGCTTTGTCAGAGGTGCTACTATAGTGGTGAATCCTTCAACAAATCTCCGGTAATACCCTGCTAAACCCAGGAAACTGCGGACCTCAGTCGGAGTGGTAGGTCTGGGCCATGTCTTGACCGCCTCTATTTTCTGTGTGTCCACCTGTATATCGGCATCCGACACAATATGCCCCAGAAAGGCAACTGAGTTCAGCCAAAACTAACACTTAGAAAACTTGGCGTACAACTGATAGTCTCTAAGGATCTGGAGTACTGTTCGTAAATGGTTCTGGTGATCTGTCTCTGAACGAGAATATACCAGAATATCATCGATAAATACTATCACGAACAGATCCAAATACAGTCTGAATATGTCGTTCATCAGGTCCATAAACACTGCGGGAGCATTCATCAGCCCAAAAGACATGACTAGAAATTCAAAGTGACCATACCTGGTCCTGAAAGCAGTCTTTGGAATGTCCCTTTCACGAACCCAGACCTGGTGGTATCCGGACCTCTGATCTATCATAGAGAAACATCTGGCCCTTGCAACTGGTCAAACAAATCATCTATTCTAAGGAGCAGGTATTTGTTTTTAACTGTTACCTTATTCAGTTGCCGGTAGTCTATACACATACGAAGTGAGCCATCTTTCTTTCTCACAAACAGAACTGGCGCACCCCATGGGGAAGTACTAGGCCTGATAAAGCCTTTGTTGAGCAAATCTTTTAACTGCTTTTTCAACTCTCTAAGCTCAGCTGGTGCCATGCAATACGGGGGAATGGATATAGGTTGTGTCCCTGGCAACAAGTCAATTGCGAAATCTATCTCCCTTTCGGGAGGGATACCAGGCAACTCATCTGGAAATACGTCAGGGAATTCATTGACCACTGGAATAGAATGAAGAGTCGGAGGTTCCACCCGAACGTCCTGGACTCTAACTAGGTGGTAAATATATCCCTTTGCTATTAATTTCCTCACCTGAAGGTAGGAAATAAACCTACCTTTTGGCATAGCTGTGCTGCCTTTCCACTCTCGCACTGCTTCCCCCAGAAAGTGAAATCGGACCATCTTGGTCCAGCATTCTAAGTTGGCATAGCATGGAACTAACCAGTCCATACCCATAATGGCATCGAAGTCGATCATCTCAAGTTCTATTAAGTCTACTGTGGTCTGGCGATCAGCAACCTCTATCGTACACCCTCGGTAAACTCTTTTAGCTGTAATCAAGTCACCGACCGGTGTAAGCACTGAAAAGTGCTGCGGAAGCAATTCTGGTTCGATACCCAACTTCCAGGCCACAAATGGTGTAATATATGACAAGGCAGACCCTGGATCAATCAATACATAAACAGGGCATGAGCAGATAATCAATATACCTGTGACCACGTCGGGAGATGCCTATGAATCCTGCCTCCCTGGTAATCCATTGGTACGGTTGGGGCTTGCACCTGAGCCAGAGGCTCCTGATCTACCTCGGCCCCTATTTGCTGAACCTGAGGGTCTGCGCCCTACTGCGGCTGCTGGAGCTCGTGGTCCCGCTGACGCTCTATCTAGACTATCCTGGCTACCCTGTCCTCTGGCCGGACAATCTCTCATTAAATGCCCTTCCTGTCCGCAGTGATAGCACCCTGAAAAGCCTTGCCTGAAGGCTCCAGAATGAGGTCGGTGGCATATAGGACAAGGGGTAGGTGCAAATCTACTCTGATCTGCCCTCCGCTGCTAAGGTGATGCTACTGTCCGCAAACTGCTACCGGACTTTGAAGGACTCCGGCGAACAAATCTGCCTCTCTGCTGCTGTACCGGAGGTAAAGATCTGGGTGGCCTATCTGAAAGCCGTGGTCTCGGCCCCCTAGGGGTTTCCCCCTGAATCTAAGCGGGTCTATTTCTACGGTGCTGCTCTGAAGTCGCCTGCCTGTCACCCCGCTGCTGCTGTCTCAGGCCCTCAATTGTCTGTGCAAAGGCGGTACCCTGGCTATGTCCATATCCTCTCTCAAAGTAGCCGCCATGCACGTCTCTATGTAATCTGAATTCAGGCCCATAATAAAGCGGTGGACTCTGGACGACATGGTGTCCACAAATGCTGGAGCATAGCGGGCTAAGGAGTCGAAGTGTAAAGAATACTCACGGACGCTCCTGGCCCCTTGCTCTAAGTGGAAGAACTAGTCCATCCGGGCCTGTCTAACCTCCCGGGGTAAGTAGTGGTCCAGGAAGGCCTCTGAGAAGCTAGACCAAGTAGGAGGGGCTGCATCTCTTCCCCGAGATCTTTCCCAACTTTCGTACCACAAAATAGCAATATCCCTTAACCGGAACACTGCTAACTCAACTGATTCTGCAGGGGTTACGTGCATGACTCTAAATATTCTCTGCATCTGGTCCAGAAAGTCTTGAGGGTCCTCCGCTGAATCCGATCCTATAAATTGAGGGGGTCCCAATGCCAAGAATTCTCTAACCCTGGAACTACCTAGCCCACCTAGAGATTCTGCTGCTGCAGGTGGTACTGGCTGACACTGAGTAGCTAGCATCTGGGTCAACATAACCACCGCACTCCATAGCTCCTGATCAGATGAAGTGGGTGCAGGAGCTGTGGGAGGTGGTGCTGCCTCAAATGGTATCTGGCGAGGCGGAGACTATTGGGAGGGTCGAGATGAAACCTCCGTATTGCTCTCAGACTGGGCTGAATCTGGATGTAAGTGAGGAATTCTGCTGGTGCCTTTGCCCGCTGCTGTATCCAATCTCCTGCCTATAGCTGGGTGCCACTGGTCTGCCATAGTATCTGTAAACAAAGAGGGTGGTAAGTTTCAAAAGAACCAACCCTATACTGTACTGTGCTAGGCACGACTGAGTATGAAAGAAGGGTAACTATCCTATTATGCCTCGCAGCCTCCTGCCTATAGTATGTGGTGCACAACACATCCATAGACAAGACTCTACTTAGCACGGCTTGCAGACTCCTTGGGACACGAACTGCTCTGATACCAAGTTTGTCACACCCCACCTTGGGGGGGTATGACGGGCACCTGGTGCCTGCCAGACTCTGACTCTATTTCAAGAAACGAACCGGCTATATAGCGACTGTAAATGCATCCCCCAGCCGATTAGGCCTATAGCCACCTGCAAAGCACAACAGCTAACTAGAACAATGACACTATAATCTGAAGCAACTACTATTCACATTTGTGACCGACAAGGTCACTAACCATAACCAGAAGAAGGCCCCACACGGACAACATCAACAAATGAACACATATATACGTGCACGTTCCCACACGATCGGCTACACCACTACAGGAAACATCAGACTGCAAGCCTCTAGGAAGTAATAATAGAATGGTCGGGATAGGGCCCCGACCTACCCGTGCTATACAACAAAAGAAAATGAAATACACCTCTGAATATCAAGCTCCGGATGATAGGAGTTGATAACTCTGCGCTGGCTAGGATCACGAGGGATCGGCTCCTCGTCTGTGAGTACCTGCAGGCAAGCAATGCAGCACCCCAACGGGCGTCAGTACCATAGGTACTGAGCATGTAAAGCAAACTGAAATATACAACTGAAATGGGTAACAACAATAACATGACATATAAGCAGGAAGTAACTGAGTCTATCTAGATGAGGATAACTGGGGAGAGTTTACCTATTCTGTAACTAAGCTAGGCGTACCTGACGACGTGTCGTTCTACTGCCTATCAGTATCTAATAGCACATATAGATATACATATAAATACACACAATACCTGACCGAACCCCATAAGCCGGAAGGTGCCAACCAAAAGAACAATCTATTTACCCCTACTCGGGTATAAACCAACAAAAAATAAGCCACTCCACTCATCTGATAACTGTGAGCTCTTTCTACCGGCCCCCTTGGGTACGTAGCTCAGGCCTTGGCCTCTGACAATAAACTGTGTCTGAGTTCAAAGACTCCTGCCTCTGGGCGCAAGTGCACACGGGGTAATCTGCTGTTGTATCTGTAACTGAAACTGCCCCTGGGTGCAAGCACATAACAGGGTAATTTTATAAAAATCTATATCTGAAACTGTCCCGGCCACAAGTGCACACAGAATAATCTGCCCCTGTAAATAGGGTAATTCTGCTCTGCGCAGAGTAAACTGAACTGCCCCTGCAAGCAGAGTAATCTGGACCGTATTATTATGGTGGTCGGCCATCATCGTCCTCTAGGCAGATGGCATTGCCCAGCTGGTGGCGGTATCTGAATCTGGTATCGACACAGCTATAACCCAGGGGCGGTAGGGATGCTAAAGGGTGCCCACATGCCATAACAAGTCTCAACATGCAAAGCACATACACAACAAGCATGCTCAAATGAAAAATACTAATCATATTCTCTTCTTTTATTTCAAGGCCAGTCCGTACTAAACAACTGATGCTATATTCTATTTTACACTATTTCTGATTGTTGGGCTAACCGCTACCTGGCCTTTATCTGTTTATCTGATTATTGTTATCCGTGATCTGAAGCTATTTCTATATTTGATTATATCTGGATATAACTCAATAACATAGAACATGCCAACCATAACTGGATATAGCTCAATAATATAAAATGTGCCATCTATTACCGGATACAGCTCAGCAAATGTAATACATACTATCTGTAATCATGCTAATTCATTATATTGCTTTTACAACTTTCATTCTGGGTATTACGTAAGAACATGCTGAGCTATTAGCGGATACCATATTACTATCTAAAATCATCTGACTATCCGTTATTCTAATTATCGCATGATACGTAATGATATACTAGCACGCTTGCTGGAAATTGTACTAAAATCATTCCTGTACGCTGGGTATATGTTAATAGCCTTTATTCTATTTATTTTCTAGACTGTACTTCCTGGCTTGCCAAAAGAATAACTTTACATACCTGGTTTCTGAGTACCCGACTGACCGATGTGATTTCCGTCGGTACTTCTGCTGTTTCTCCCAACTACATTCATATACATATCAATTAGAACTAAATACATTAATATCTGGGAGAAATTATAATTTTTTATATATATATTTATGCTAAACTTTGACCTTTCAGAAAACGGTCGAAAACTCGTTATTTCTCGATAGTCCATAAGTGATAAAAGCTCACTACAAGGCTAGGAACACATTGGTACTAATTTAAAGCAATTCTATTTATGTTACCTCGGTAGCACGACGTTTCGCCGGCCAAATTTCACGAAACCAACTCCGTAGGATTGCTCTCTGCAGCTTTATACCTCGGTATCTAAGCCGAAACGGAGTTTAGACCGCGTTTCGTAGCGTAATCGGAAGGAAATGTATATATAAAGTCGTGGGTTTGCCTTAAAATGGCTACCCTCTATTTTCTTTGGTTTTTTTATTGATGAAGATGAAAAAAAAACGACTTTGCTAATTTTTTTTAAATCACTTAATCAACATACCATTAGGCTATTTATTAATTTAGAATTTATGGGGTGTAACACAGAGAGAGGCCAAGAGGTCCAGGATGGGCAATTATGGGACTTCTCAGGACAAATCGGGGGTGGACAGCGCCCACAGTCTCAGCATAGGTCTATTGCCCCAACACCATCATTCGCCAGTACACCATTTAGATCTTGAGGGGATCGGAGGAGCAGGGATGCAGATTTGAGAGGCCAAGCTGGCATGCAGATGGAGCCCACTTTCCCCACATGTTCGGGGTGCGACAAGAACCATCTAGGGAAGTGCCTAGTTGGCGTAGCTGCTTGCTTCGGGTGTGGTGAATTCGGACACTGACTCAAGGATTTCCCTTCTACCAAATCAGGGGGCAGCGGAGCCCGTATGCCAGCTGCTAGTTTAGCTGCTCTAGTAGAACATCCCCCTCAGCAGGGTTCCTAGACTAGTTCAGCTAGCGGTAAGAGTCAAAACAGGTTCTATGCTTTAGTATCCCACCAGGAGAAGGAGGTCTCCTCGGATATGGTCACTAATATGTTGCGAGTTCTCCATATTGATGTTTATGCTTTGTTAGATCCATGGGATACCTTGTCTGTTGTGAAACCTAATATTGCTAGTAGCTTTTGATTTAGTACCGAGACTTTGTTAGAATCATTTTCAGTTTCTACACCTGTTGGTGAGTCGGTGATAGCTAGGCGGGTGTATAGAGGATTCCCGGTCACTATATTGCATAAAGTCACCTCTGCAGACCTTGTAGAGTTAGACATGACTAACTTTGATATTATTCTTGGCATGGATTGGTTGTATGTGTGTTATGCTTCTATTAATTGTAGAACCCGTGCAGTGGAGTTTCATTTTTTGGGTGAGTCAGTCTTGGAGTGGAAGGGTATTTCGGTCGTACCTGTAGGTCGTTTCATTTCATATATTAAGGCCAAGAAGATGATCTCCAAGGGTTTTATGTATCATTTAGTTAGGGTTAAGGATGTTGAGTCCGAAATTCTGACTATCTAGTCACTTCCGGTGGTGCGCGAGTACCCAGAATTATTCCCATATTATTTACCATATGTTCCTCCTGAGAGGATAATTGATTTTTATATTGACCTTCTGCCCAACACGCAACCTATCTATCCCTCCTTACAAGATGGCTCCATCCAAGCTAAAAGTGTTGAAGGATCAGTTGAAGGAGGTGTTAGATAAGGGTTTCATTAGACCGAGCAAGTCCCCATGGGTGCACTAGTATTATTTGTCCAAAAGAAGGATGGTTCCCTTTGGATGTGCATTTATTATCGACAACTGAACAAAGTCACCATCAAGAACAGGTATCCTCTACCTAGGATTATTGGTTTATTTGACCAACTTCAGGGTGCCAAGTGTTTCTCAAAGATAGATCTCAGGTTCGGGTATCATCAGCTCAGGATTTGGGAGTGCGATATTCCAAAGACAACCTTATGGACATGGTATGGTCATTATGAGTTTTTAGTTATGCCTTTTGGACTAACAAATTCTTATGCAACTTTTATGGACCTGATAAACAGGGTGTTCAGGCCATATCTAGACATGTTCGTGATCGTTTTCATTGATGATATCCTTATATACTCTCGGAGCGAGGAGGAGCATGCCACTCATTTGAGAGTGGTGCTTCAAACTCTTAAGGATCGTCAATTTTACGCCAAATTCAGCAAATGCGAGTTTTGGTTGAACTCCGTAGCATTTTTGGGCCATGCGGTATCAAGTGAGGGCATAAGGGTAGATTCTTAGAAAATTGAGGCTGTGAAAAATTGACCTAGCCCGGCGAATCCTTCAAATATTCAGAGTTTCTTGGGCTTAGCTGGCTACTATCAGAGGTTTGTTAAAGGTTTCTCATCTATTGCAGAACCTTTGACCAAATTGACCTAGAAGAAAGTGAAGTTCCAATGGTCAAAGGCTTGTGAGAAGAGCTTCCAAGAGTTGAAGACTCAACTTACTACAACACTAGTGTTGACCCTATCCGAGGGTACTGATGGTTTCGTGGTGTATTGCGACACTTCAAGAATTGGACTCGAGTGTGTATTGATGCAGTGTGGGAAGGTGATAGCATATGCTTCTAGACAGTTGAATGTCCATAAGAGGAATAATTCGACCCATGATCTTGAATTTGCTGCGGTGGTGTTCACATTGAAGATATGGTGGCATTACTTGTATGGGGTCCATGTGGATGTTTTTACGGACCACAAGAGCTTACAATATGTGGTCACGCAGAAAGATCTCAATTTACGACAAAGAAGGTGGTTGGAGCTACTCTAGGACTACGATATGAGTGTCCTTTACCATCTGGGTAAGGCAAATGTTGTAGCAGACGCACTTAGTATATTCTCTATGGGGAGTGTGTCCCATGTGGATGAGGGGAAGAAGGAGCTGGTGAAAGATGTACGTCGATTCGCAAGGTAGGGAGCTAGGTTGGTCAAGTCGACCGATGGTGGTTTTGTTGTCCATAATGGATCAAAATCATTCTTGGTGGCTGATGTGAAAGCTAGCCAAGATGAGGACCCAATTTTGGTAAAATTGAAGGAAGCCGTTCGAAGTTAGAAGGTGGAGGTCTTCTCCCAATGGGGAGATGGTGTGCTTCGGTACCAGGGTCACCTATGTGTTCTAAATGTTGATGATTTGAGAAGCCGGATGTTGCATGAAGCTCATGGATTTAGGTACTCTATCCATGTATCGTGATTTATGGTAAATCTTTTGATGGAATGGCATGAAGAAGGATATTGCAGAATTCGTAACCAACTGCCCGAACTGTTAGCAAGTAAAGGTTGAGGTTCAAAGGCCAGGAGGCGTACTTTCGGATATTAGCATTCCCACTTGGAAGTGGGAAGAGATTAATGTGGATTTCATCAAAGGTCTGCCTTGTACTCGTCGTCAATGTGATTCCATTTGGGTTGTGGTAGACAAGTTAACCAAGGCTTCTCATTTTCTACTGGTCAAAACCACGGATTCGGCAGAGGATTATGACAAACTATATATCCGAGAGATAGTTCGATTGCATGGAGTGCCCTTATCCATCATTTCAGATAGAGGTACTCAATTTCCTCTCAATTTTGGAGGTCATTTGAAAACGGGCTTGGTACGTGAGTTAAGCTCCGCACAACATTTCAACCACAAATGGATGGTCAAGCGGAGCGGACAATCCAGACACTCGAAGACATGTTGAGATCATTCCTGATGGACTTCAAAGGTAGTTGGGATGATCACTTTCCCCTAATCGAGTTTTCTTACAATAACAACTATCACTAGTATTCAGATGGCGCCGTTCGAGGCTCTTTATAGGCGGAGATGTAGATCACCCATCGGATGGTTTGAGGTTGGTGAGGCAGCTATAATAGGGTCAGACTCAATTCATGAGGCTATGGAGAAGGTTCAAGTGATAAGGGACACGTTGAAAACTGCCCAGAGTCGCCAAAAAGCTTATGCAGACGTGAGAAGAAGAGAATTAGAATTTGAAGTCGATGGCTAGGTATTTTTGAGAGTGTCTCCCATGAAGGGAGTAATGCGGTTCAGAAAGAAAGGGAAACTTAGTCCCTACTATGTTGGCCCCTATCGGATTGTGAGAAGAGTTGGCAAGGTGGCATATGAATTGGTGTTTCCCTCAAAGTTATCTTCCGTGCATCCTGTGTTTTATGTATAACTCTTGAAGAAGTGTTTGGGTGACCCAGCCCTAGTTGTCCTGGTGGACAGTGTTGGTATAAAAGATAGCCTTAGCTATGAGGAGGTTCCAGTGGAAATATTAGATCATCATGTTTGGAGGCTATGGAATAAGGAAGTAGCTTTAGTTAAAGTGTTATGGAGGAATCATCATGTTGAAGGAGCTACGTGGGAAGCCGAAGTGGATATGATGGCTAGATACTCACATTTATTCTCTTCCTGCTTAATTCTTACTTGAGGTATCAGTTTTGCCCTAAAACTCTATTTAGTTTTCATGTTCAGTTCATGTGTTCAAGTTTCTTTTATGTATATGGATGTGTATGTGAATCATATAATCAGATAAGCTATGTGGTGTGAAACGGAGGTAGTCATTCCGTTAGTATTCGGTTTAAATGATTAGTATTTGGGTGTAATGATTGCATGTTTTTATTTTTATGCTTGTTTCCGACATTCAAGGATGAATGTTCCCAAGGGGGAGATATTGTAATACCTCAAAAATGCCTAAGATTAGACTCGGGGTCAAAAAAATGGAAGTTGGCTGAAAACTAGAAAAAAATTGTGCAGGATGGATAACCCAATGAATCATTGGTCCAACCAATGACCCGTTGGATCCAGTCGTGGGAAGTGAAGTCTGGTGGAAGTGGGATGTAACGGGTCATCCCACGACCCATTGTGAGATGTAACGACCCGTGGTCACTAGTCATTGTTTGTGTTGTTAAATTTCTAGTGGACCTAATGGAAGGAGACCACGACTCGTTGGAGGAAACAACGAGTCGTGGTGAGGCTCGTTGTGAGGGGAAGATCAGGTTCTCCAGGAGACAAAAAATGGTTGATCTAATGACCCATTAGAGGTCACGATGACTTGTCCTGTTGAGTCCTGGTTTGAATTCGAGATCAGGTTTTGGCTGGAGCTTATGACGGATCATACCACGAGTCGTGGCATCCTCCAACGACTCTTTGGTACGTTCGGTGGAACGACCAGTGCAGATTTCTTAGGGTATTTCATTAAGGGTATTTTCATTATTCCTATGCTTTAGGGCCTAAACTATGTCGTTTTATGATTTTTCTGGGTATGTTAAGATTGGTTAAGTCCCCCTAACCTATTCATTCTCATGAATGCAAAGTTAGGAAGAATTAAGAGTGACCAAGCCAGTTCTCAAGCTGTTCTTCATTAATTCTTCCTTGTGCTTTCAAAGAGTGTTGAAATTCGGTCTTACCCAGGTATGTAGGGTTATGAATCGGTGTTTTCGTTTACACCCATGCCCAATATCTCCTTATTTAAGAGATTTGACAAAAAAATCTTATGGGGTTTTAACTTGAATTTTGTGAAATCTTAATGATATACTAATGGGTTATTATAATTCGAGATTTTCATAATTTTTTATGAATTTTGATAAGATTTACAACTATTTTGATTATAAAATTATCGATTTTGATTTCTACTAAATTTAGTCTAATTATGTATGATCTATAATGAATCGACTTATGATCTTTACTTCAATTATTGATATTGACGAACCCATCATAATTTATGATTTAAATTACAGATTTATTCAAATACCCATTATGATTTGATGATTTTCAAGGTATATGTATGATCTACAAGTATGCATGAAACCTATGATTTATGAATTATGTTTTGGCCAACTCACGGGGCCTTATGTCATAGCTAGTTTATGTATTTACAAGTATGTTTATGATTATCATGAGTTAACTAGACCATGAATTCACGCATATTATAGTATGAGCAATATATATTTTTTGGGAATAGTATTGAACCTCAAGTAGGCTCGGGGCATAGGTTCGACCCCGGATCTCATAAACTATGTGCCACCGTAGGATATGCTGGGACCTCCCTTGTAACCGTCTCCTGGCCCAAATGTCCCTTTTTCATGGTAATATCACGACCTTCATGGTTCAATCCTCGGTAAGGTACGAATGACCTCCCGACTAAGTTTACAAGTCGGGCTCCATGTGCGCTCATTTGGGGTATGTCGGTTAAGAGAATCTCCCACTGTTCCTCATGATTTATGAATGTTTGTGATTTTATATATATTGGCTCAAGTTATGTTAAATAAATATTTTCTCTTATGATTATGATTGTTAGGAATGTTTTGAAAACCTTTAGCCTTATATTATGTTACGATAGTTGTGATATGTGCATGATGTCCTACTCTTATGATCATTTATGAGATTTATATATTTTAAATGTCCGTTTTACTTATCTTGCATACTCGGTCATTCCACGTACTCACAACATACTTTCTATTCTATATCGTTTCATGATACAAGTCCAAGCTCTTAGGCTCATCTCCATCATTAGACCATCTCAGAGTTAGCTATTAGCCATTTTGGTGAGTCCTCATGTTCCGAGGGCCATATGTTCAGACCATGAAGTTCTTTAGCTTTAGTTTTGCTGGGTTAGATGGGGATGTTTTCCCATTAACCCATCTTATGTGATAGAGGCTTTTAGACCGTATATAGTACTCAACTGATGTGTATTTCTAAGTATTTTCTTATTGTTATGCTATGCTATGTTATGCTTAAGTTTCCGCTATGTTGCATTTTCAGTATTCCTCCTTAAGTGATATGAAGTTATATGTATGCCTATGCCATGGGTCGACTTGGGACCTCTCGGGGTTCCTTTTCCCGTGTTACAATTCGGGTCTACGTTCGGGTCATGACAAACTCAGTATTAGAGCAATAGGTTTGAAGTGTCCTAGGGTGTCTGAAAGCTGCATTAAGTAGAGTATTTTTCATGGGTGTGAAGTACGACACTCTTATGAAGAAGAGGCTATGAGACATTTAGGAAATGTTCCCTTCTTTCATGATCTATGTCGTGCGATAAAAAGTCTTTCTATCATTCTAATCGTGCTATTCACGATTGCAGAATAATGGCTCCTCGAAGAACGAATGGTAGGAGGAATGGAAATGGTGAAGGCAATGAGGATGGAAATGGACACGGGCATCAAGTTCCTCACCAGTTCAGGAGCCCCAAGCACCAGATCCAGTTGCCCACGCCGAGTTTCGGGCAGCTATCCAGATGATTGTGCAGACCTTGACTGCTAGGTTAACCAGCACTGTTGCGCATATTCCATAGAATGGCAATGCGGCGTCTTGGATTAGAGATTTCTTGCGGTTGAACCCGCCGGAGTTCCTTGGATCCAAGGTAGATGAGGATCCGCACGAATTCATTGAAGAGATCCTAAAGATCACCCAAGTTATGGGGGTTACAAATGGAGAGTGTGTTGATTTGACCTCCTATCAGCTAAAAGGGGTGGCTCATATATGGTTCAAGCAGTGGAGAGATGATGTGGCAGTGGGTGCCAACCCTAAAGGTTGGGAAGAGTTTCACGCGACATTCCTGGATCAGTTCTTCCCTTGTGAGATGAGAGAACTGAAGGCGGCCGAGTTTGTAAACCTGAAGCAGGGTGAGTCAGTTCAAGAGTACGCTTTAGAGTTCACCCATTTATCGAAGTATGCACCAGAGTTGGTGGCAGACCAGAGGGCTCGAGTGAGCTAATTTGTGCATGGAGTAGATAACTACCTGGATAAGGATTGTAGGATCGCCATGTTGCGTCGGGATATAGATTTTCCCCGCATAGTGTTGCATGCTCAACAGATGGAGTTAGTTTATCGGAGGCAGAGGGAGGCCAAGAGGACTAGGACAGACAATTATGGGACTTCTCAAGCTAGATCGGGGGGTGGACAGTGCCCACAGTCTCAACACAGGTCTACTGCCCCAGCACCATCATCCGCCACTACACCATTTAGATTATGAGGGGATCAAATGAGCAGTGATGCAGTTTCGAGAGGCCAGGGTCGCATGCAGATAGAGCGCACTTCCCCAGCTTGTGCAGGGTGTGACAAGAACCACCTAGGGAAGTGCCTATTTGGCGTATATGCTTGCTTCGGGTATGGCAGACCTGGACACTGACTCAAGGATTGCCCATCATCCAAATCAGGGGGTAGCGGAGCTTGTATGCCAGTAACTAGTTCAGTCTCTCCAGCAGCACGTCCCTCTCAGTAGGGTGCCTTGACTAGTTCAGCTGACAGTCAGCATCAGAATAGGTTCTATACTTTAGCATCCCACCAGGAGCAGGAGGTCTCCTTAGATGTGGTCACTGGTATGTTGTGAGTTTTCCATGTTGATGTTTATGCTTTGTTAGATCCATGGGATACCTTGTCTACTGTGACACCTTATATTACTAGTAGCTTTGGAGTTAGTCCAGAGACTCTGTCAGAACCATTTTCAGTTTCTACTTTTGTTGGTTAGTCGATGGTAGCTAGGTGGGTGTATAGAGGATGCCCGATCACTATATTATATAAAGTCACCTCTGTAGACCTTGTAGAGTTAGCCATGACTGACTTTGATATTATTCTTGGCGTGGATTGGTTGTATGCGTGTTATGTTTCTATTAATTGTAGAACCCGTGCAGTGGAGTTTCGTTTTTCGGGTGAGTCAGTCTTGGAGTGGAAGGGTAGTTCGGCCGTACCTGTAGGTCATTTTATTTCATATCTTGATTCCAGGACGATGATCTCCAAGGGTTGTATGTATCATCTAGTTAGGGTTAAGGATGTTGAGTCCGAAACACCGACTATCTAGTCAGTTCTGATGGTGCGCGAGTACCGAGAAGTATTCCAATATGATTTACCAAGTATTCCTCTGGAGAAGGAAATTGATTTTGGTATTAATTTTCTACTCGAAACGCACCCTATATCTATCCCTCCTTATAGGATGGATCCAGCCGAGCTAAAAGAGTTGAAGGATCAGTTGAAGGACCTGTTAGATAAGGGTTTCATTAGACCGAGCAAGTCTCCATGGGTGCACTAGTCTTATTTGTCCGAAAGAAGGATGGTTCCCTTCGGATGTGCATTGCTTATAGGCATCTGAACAAAGGCACCGTAAAGAACCGGTATTCTCTACCCAGGATTGGTGATTTATTTGACCAGCTTTAGGGTGCCAAGTGTTTCTCAAAGATAGATCTCAGGTCCGGGTATCATCAGCTCAGGGTTTGGGAGTGCGATATCCCGAAGATAGCCTTCTTGACGTTGTATGGTCATTATGAGTTTGTAGTTATATATTTTGGACTAACGAATTCTCCTACAGCTTTTATGGACCTGATGAACAGGGTGTTCAAGCCATATCTAGACATGTTTGTGATCGTGTTCATTAATGGCATCCTTATAGGAGCGAGGAGGAGCATGCCGCTCATTTGAGAGTGGTGCTTCAGACTCTCAAGGATCGTCAATTGTATGCCAAATTTAGCAAATGCGAGTTTTGGTTGAACTCCATATCATTTTTGGGCCATGTGGTATCAAGTGAGGGCATAAGGGTAGATTCTTAGAAAATCGAGGCGGTGAAAAATTGGCCTAGACCGGTGAATCCTTCAGATATTTAAAGTTTCTTGGGCTTAGATGGCTATTATCGGAGGTTTGTTGAAGGTTTCTCATCTATTGCGACACCTTTGACCAAATTGACCTAGAAGAAAGTGAAGTTCCAATGGTCGAAGGCTTATGAGAAGAGCTTCCAAGAGTTGAAGACTCGACTTACAACAACACTGGTGTTGATCCTACCCGAGGGTACTGATGATTTCGTGGTGTATCATGACACTTCAAGAATCAGACTCGAGTGTGTATTGATGCAGCGTGGGAAGGTGATAGCATATGCCCCTAGACAGTTGAATGTCCACGAGAGGAATTACCCGACCCATAATCTTGAATTGGCCGTGGTGGTGTTCACATTGAATATATGATGGCATTACTTGTATGGGGTCCATATGGATGTGTTTACGGACCACAAGAGCTTACAATATGTGTTCACGCAGAAAGATCTCAATCTACAGCAAAGAAGGTGGTTGGAGCTACACAAGGACTACGATATGAGTGTCCTTTACCATCCGAGTTTTAACTTGAATTTTGTGAAATCTTAATGATTTACATGGATTATTATAATTTGAGATTTTCATAATGTTTTATGAATTTTGATAAGATTTATAACTATTTTGAGTATAAAATTATCAATTTCGATTTCTACTAATTTTAGCCTAATTATGTATGATATATAATGAATCGACTTATGATCTTATGACTGTTCCCTGGCCCAAATGGCCCCTTTTCATGGTGATATCACGCCCTTCATGGTTCTACCCTTGACAAGGTACGAACGGCCTCCCGACTAGGTTTACAAGTCAGGCTCTATGTGTGCTCATATGGG
Organism: Datura wrightii; assembly: GCA_035772735.1. Classification (NCBI taxonomy): domain Eukaryota; kingdom Viridiplantae; phylum Streptophyta; class Magnoliopsida; order Solanales; family Solanaceae; genus Datura; species Datura wrightii. The sequence continues at coordinate 62,620,725 of JASDFA010000002.1, forward strand.
GTATGTCGGTTAAGAGAATCTCCCACTGTTTCTCATGATTTATGCATGTTTGTGATTTTATATATATTGGCTGAAGTCATGTTAAATAAAGATTTTCTCTTATGGCTATGATTACAATTGTATTAGGAATGTTTTGAAAACCTTGTGCCTTATGTTATGTTACGATATTTATGATATGAGCATGATGTCATACTCTTGTGATCATTTATGAGATTTATATATTTTAAATATCTGTTTTACTTACCTTGCATTTTCGGTACATTCCACGTACTGACCGCATACTTTATATATTGTATCGTTTCATGATACAGGACTCGGCTCTCAGACTCATCTACATCATTAGCCCATCTCAGATTTATTTATCAACCTTTTTACTAAGTCCTCATGTTCCGAGGGCCATATGTTCAGACTATGATGTTCTTTAGTTTCAGTTTGCCGGGTTAGTTGGGGATGTTGTCCCATCAATCCATCTTATGTGATACAGGCTTTCAGACCGTATGTAGTACTCAACTGATGTGTATTTCTAAGTATTTTCCGAATGTTATGCTATGCTATGTTACGTTTATCCTTCTGCTATGTCGCATGTTCAGTATTCTGCCTTAAGTGATATGAAGTTAGATGTATGCTTATGCCATGGGTCGACTTAAGACCTCTCGGGGTTCCTTGTCCCGTATTAAAATCTGGGTCAATGTTCGGGTTGTGACACCTACATACCTAAATACAACTGATTCTTACACTTCTATGATCGCCCAAGAGGAATTGAAAAGAATTTGAAGAAGAACAAGCTTGATCACCCCCTCTAGCGTTCTATCCTGCATACATGAATGAATATGGCCTAAAAATGAACTTAACCATCTTAAAAGACATCATTCATAACTTAAAACGACGTAGTTTAGACCCTAGTATCTTAAGAATTATGGAAAAGCCCTTGCTAAATTCGAAGAAAATAACTGCCAGGTAGTCCGCATGAGGGACCAAATGACTCGTCACCTTGGGCCACGAGTCGTGGAATCATCCGTCGAGTACACTACTTCTCAAGTCTTCTAGGCTCGACACGGGTGTCTTAACGATTCGTTACCTGGTGACCACGAGTCGTGGTCACCACTCGTCAGGTACACTGCCTATAACTTAAAATAACTTTTATTCAGCTAAGCACAACTCATCCCACGAATCGTTGTGACTGACCACGACTCTTGTGTTCCTTCCATTAGGTACACTGTCTTCCTTTTTCTCTTTACTCAATCACCACTCCCCACGACTGACCTAACGAGCCGCGGGGCTTGACCATGACTCGTGGTCACATCCGTGGGGATCCTATTTATCAAATTTAAAATCCAACCCCTGAGCCTCACCAGGAGTCACATCATGACTCATGGGCTGCTCTCATGGGTCACCTCACGATCCGTTCTGTGCTTGATATTAGTTTTTGAACTTTTCTCTGTTTCAACTCTCGGGTCTGATCTTTTGGCCTTCGGGGATAACAATATCTCCCCCTTGCGAACATTCATCCTCGAATATTGAAAAACATACAGAAAAGCAGAGAATCAATCATCATGTTCTAATACTGATCATTAAAGCTGAAAAGTGACGGAATGACTATCTCCGATTCAAACTACATAGCTGAACTGATTTCACGAATCATACATACATCCATATACAGAAATGAAACTTGGGCACATGAACTGAACATGAAAATTAAGTAGAGTTTTAGGGAAAAACTGATACCTGAAACTGGAACTAAGCCGGTAGAGAATAAATGCTAGTATCTAGCCATCATATCTGCTTCGGCTTCCCACGTAGCTCCCTCAACATGATGATTCCTCCATAACACTTTAATTTAAGATACTTCTTTGTTCTTTAGCCTTCGAACTTGACAATCCAGTATTTCCATCGAAACCTCCTCATAATTGAGACTATCTTTCACACCAACACTGTCCACCAGGACAACTAGAGCTGGATCACCCAAACACTTCTTTAAGAGCGATACATGAAAAACAGGATGCACGGAAGCTAATTCTGAGGGAAACCCCAATTCATAAGCCACCTTGAAAACACGTCTCACTATCCTATATGGGCCAACATAGCAGGGGCTGAGTCTTCCCTTCTTTGCAAATTGCATCACCCCTTTCATGGGCGACGCCTTCAAAAAACCCAATCATCCACTTCGAACTCTAGCTCCCTCCTCCTCACATCAGCATAAGACTTTTGGTGACTTTGAGCTAGTTTCAACCTGTTCATTATCAACTGAAGCTTCTCCATAGCCTCATGAACCGAATCTGGTTCTATCATCTCCACTTCTCTAACCTCAAACCAACCAATGGGCGATCTACATCTCCGCCCATAGAGAGCCTCAAACGGCGCCATCTGAATACTGGAATGATAGTTGTTATTGTATGCAAACACAATAAGAGGCAAATGTTCATCTCAACTACCTTTTAAGTCAATCACGCATGCTCTCAACATGTCTTTGAGAGTATGAATTTTCCGCTCCTCTTGACCATCTGTTTGCGGGTGAAACACTGTGTTGAGCTTAACCTGAGTAAGTCCTTTTTGGGACGACCTCCAAAATTGAGAGGTAAATTGGGTACCCCTGTATGAAATGATGGATAAGGTCACTCCATGCAATCTAAGTAGCTCTCGGATATATAGCTTGGAAAAATCCTCCACCAAATCTGTGGTTTCTACTGGTATAAAATGAGCGGCCTTGGTCAACCTGTCTATCACCACCCAAATGGAGTCATATTGTCGATGAGTGCGAGGCAACCCTGCGATTAAGTCCATATTGATTTCTTCCCACTTTCAAGTATAAATACTTATATGCTGAAGCATACCACCCGGTCTTTGAAGCTCAACCTTTACTTGCTGACAGTTTTGACACTTAGCTACGAACTCAAGGATGTCATTCTTCATGCGATTCCACCAATAGAATTCCCGTAAGTCATGGTACGTCTTGGTGGCGCCTGGATGGATGGAATACCTAGATCCATGAGCCTCATGCATCATCAGGCTCCTCAATTCATCCACATCAGGAACACATTAGCGACCCTAGTATCAAAGTACACCATCTCCCCCTTTGGAGAAGACCTCTACCTTCTAATTTTGAACGACTTCCTTTAACTTTACCAAAATTGGGTCTTCATCTTGCCTAGCCTTTAAATCAGTCACCAATGATGATTCTGATCCATTCTGAATGATAACACCACCATCATTCGAGTCAACTAACCTAACCCCCAACCTTGCGAGTCGATGCACATCCTTCACTAGCTCCTTCTTCCCTTCATCCACATGGGACATACTCTCCGTAGAGAGTCTACTAAGTGCGTCTGCTACTACATTGGCCTTAACCAGATGGTAAAGGACACTCATATAATAGTCCTAGAGTAGGTCCAACCACCTTATTTGCTGAAGGTTGAGATCCTTCTGGGTAAACACATATTGTAAACTCTTATGGTCCGTATACACATCCACGTGGACCCCCTATAAATAATGCCTCCAAATCTTCAAGGAGAATACCACCACGGCTAATTCAAGATCATGGGTCGCGTAATTCTTCTGATGTACCTTTAGCTGTCTGGAGGAATATGCTATAACCTTCCTGTACTGGATCAACATACCCCCAAGTCCGATCGTCAAAGCATCCCCAATACACCATGAACCCATATTACCCTCTGGTAGAGTTAACACTGGTGCTGAAGTAAGTTGAGTTTTCAACTCTTGGAAGCTCTTTTCACAAGCCTCCGACCATTGGAATTTCAACTTTTTCTGGGTCAATTTGGTCAAAGATTCTGCAATCAATGAGAAACCTTCCAAAAATCTCCAATAGTAGCCGGCTAAACCTAAGAAGCTCCAAATATCTGAAGGGTTCACCGGTCTAGGCCAATGCTTTACTGCTTCTATTTTCTGAGAATCCACCTTTATACCCTCACTTGATACCATATGGCCCAAAAATGTGACAGAGTTCAACCAAAACTCACACTTGCTGAATTTGGCATATAATTGGTGATCCTTGAGAGTCTACAACACTACTCTCAAATGAATGGCATGCTCCTCCTCACTCCGAGAGTATATCAGGATATCATCAATAAACATCATGAACATATCCAGGTATGGCTTGAACACCTTATTTATCAAGTCCATAAAAGATGTACGAGCATTCGTTAGTCCAAAAGACATAACTACAAACTCATAATGACCATACCGGGTCCTGAAGGCTGTCTTCGGGATGTCGCTCTCCTAAACTCTGAGCTGATGGTACCCGGATCTGAGATCTATCTTTGAGAAACACTGGCACCCTGAAGTTGGTCAAATAAATCATCAATACTAGGTATAGGATACCTATTCTTGATTGTGACTTTATTCAATTGCCGATAGTCAATACACATTTGATGAGAACCATCTTTCTTTCGGAAAAGAAACTGGTGCACCCCATGGAGACTTGCTGGGTCTAATGAAACCCTTATCCAACAGATCCTTCAGTTTTTCTTTCAACTCCTTTAGCTCAGCTAGAGCCATTATTTAAGGAGGAATAGATATAGGCTTCGTGTCGGGAAGAAGGTTAATACCAAAATCAATCTCCCGTTTGGGAGGGATTCCCGGTAGATTATCTGGAAAGACTTCTGGATACTCACGTACTACTGGGATAGACTAGATAGTAGGGGTCTCGGACTCAATATCCTTAACCCTAACTAGATGGTACACACAACCTTTAGAAATCATCTTTCTGTCCTTAAGGTAGGAAATGAAATGACCTATAAGCACAGCTAAACTACCCTTCAACTCTAAGACTGGATCATCCGGAAATCTGAACTCTACTGCCTAGGTTCTAAAATTAACTGAGGCATAACATGTAATAGCCAATCCATGCTGAGGATAACATCAAAATCGGTCATGGATAACTCTATCAAATCTGCTGAGGTGACTTTCTGAAGGACTGAGACTGGGAAAACTCTACACACCTATCTAGCTATAACTAAATCACCTACTGGAGTAGAAATTGAGAAGGGTTCTGACAAGACTTTGGGACTGACTCTGAAACTACTAGCCACACAAGATGTCACAAAAGACAAGGTAGCCCCCGAATCTAACAAAGCATAAACATCAAGATGGAAAACTCATAACATAACAGTGACTACATCCAGGGAGACCTCCTGCTCCTAGTGGAATGCTAAGGAATAGAATCTATTTTGGTGCTAACCACCACCTATGCTAGTAGATGCCTCTTGATGTTCTGAGCGTATGGGTGGGGCTGCTGAACTAGAAGCTGGGCCTCAGCCCCCATCATGATGCTGTCTCGCTGCTAGGAAATCTTTGAGAATGTGTCTGGGCTCCCCACAACTGAAACAAGCACCTGAACCTTCCAAGCACTGGTCCATATGCCCCCGACCACACCTGCGGCAAACTGGGATGCTAGAATCTGTGGGTCTGTTGCTCTGACCCCTTGAGCCTGATGCTCGCCTCCTATAATCATGCCTAGTCCTAGATGGCACACTCAATGCTGAATATTCTAGGGATGATGACCTCTGGTGGGTTTGCTATTGGTGTCCACCACTTGAACTCGGCTGTGAGAATTTGTGGTCATCGGTCTTGGCCTTCTTGGCCTCCCTCTCTCTCAGATGTGCTGCCTCCATCTACTGGGCGTACAAGACTATTTGAGGGAAGTTCATGTCCTGGTGAAGCATAGACATCCTACAATCCTTTTACAAATAGCCCGCCATTCCATGAACGAACCTGCTCACCCGCGCTCTCTGATCAACCACTAACTCCGGGGAGTACTTCAATAGGCGAGTGAACTCAAGGGCATATGATCTTGGGCAGATTTATATGCCCAAGTGATACTCAAACGTATCATTTTCATCTTGTTTATTGTGCAATGTGTATACAATTTCATGTAATTGGTAATAAAATGTGAATTTATACTAACCAACATGATTAACATTGTTTTGTAGGTAAAACATGATTTTGAGGAGCTAAAATGCATGTTGGAACAATATCGGAGTTGGACGTGGATGTGAGCACGAAAAAGACATTGGACTGCACAATGTAAAGGGGCTCCGCGATGGAGCCGTGCCACGCTACCATCGCGGAGGCACACTGCCTGGAGGGTGATTTAATTGTCAATTTCCAGTGGAGCCTTGCGACAGCTCCGTGGCACGGAGGCAAGCCACCGCGTTGCATGCCATGCCACGTTGCCCTATATTTTGTGATGGGTCACACCGGGTTGCCGGGTGACCCGCGTATTTTTCTTCATTTTAAACCTTGATTTTAGGCCCTTTCCCCTCATTTTCTCTCTTCTCCGCGACCAAACACCCATATTTCCCACCCCAATCAACGTGCCACGGTATTAAGCAACCAAGTTGTCGAGTTTCTTCGATTATTCAACTTAAAGGTATGTTTTCCTATGCTCTCTCAAGTTTTCATCGATTTTAGTCGAATTTGAGCATGGGAGGTGAGATAAGTCACCCTAAGTGGAAATTTAGCCTGAAATTGAGTTATTCTTTGATTGATAAATGTTCGGAATGTTGTAATGAGCATTTGAACTTGTCGATTGCGTGAATGATTCGAATTTGATCGTGAAATTCAATTCTAGGGCATTGGTTGTTGAATTCGAAATGGGTAACTTGGTAAAATTGGTGAATTATATGCCGGGGTGTGCTTGTGAATTGAGATAAGTCGTTGTAAATATTGTGTGAATGTAATAGACGACGAATTCTCGGGTTTTTGGGAAAAATGTGAAAATTGTTCGAATTGGTTGATTACATAGGTTCATGTGTATATAGAAGTTTTGTTGTTGTTTTTGTTTGTTGTTTTCGTTGCTAAGTGCGATGGTTGAATTGCTAGCGATGGTAGGATTGGGATTAGTACGCTAAAGTTATACTGTCGAAATTTTCTTTGCGAACGCACTAAGCATAAATTGTATAGTTGTTTGTTTTTTGGTGTAAATAAAGTGATCCTTGCCGTAGTATCGTAACCGTAGCTAAGGAATAAGTGTGGGGTGAACTTAGTTTAACCCGACCTTAGCCGAAGCTAATATGCATTTAGCTTGACATTGTGCTTGTTTATTTGTATTGACAGGTACAATGGCAAGTAGGCAGGATAAGGGTAAAGGTGTTTCTACTTCAGGCACCGGGAGAAAACGACTTAGATTGGGCACAGCAGTCCCAGCTGCACTAGCTGTTCCACGCGGCCAACGCCGCTAATACGGAACGAGGTGGGTAACCGATGAAGGGAAGAAGTGGTACGCTAAACACAAGGAAAAAAAATACTTCCCTGAGGAGCATATTGCGTGGGAACCACTAGCACAGGAGTTCCCCCGTATAGTGCAGAGGATCGAGGCAGCTGGGCTCAGCTTCATATTTCAGGAGCCCAAGGAGTGCAACCTACATTTAGTCCGGGAGTTCTATGCAAATTGGAACCCGGCAATCAGAAGCCACACAATAAAGATCAGAGGGCAGATTGTCACTCTAGAACCCCAGCAATTAAATGCCATCATTGGAGCGCGAGACACAGACGCCCACGTTCTCCGCCAGCTGAACATCACCCCACCATATGCCGATATCAGACGCACATTATGTGGTGCTCGATCCACAGCCAGATGGAGCAGACATAAGGAGAGGGGTTACCACCAGACTCTGCCGTATTCTCAAATGAACATGGAGGCAAGAATTTGGCTGAAGATAGTCTATTCGTTCTTAATCCCGGGAGTGCACATAATGTGACCCGGGACCGTGTCTGCCTGGTGTATGCCCTGATGAAAGGGCTAGAGATTAATGTTGGGGCGGTCATCATATCCGCCATGAAGAGAGCCCGACTACACCAGGGCCACAGGTATGGGTTCGGAGGACTTATCACCACCTTCCTCCGGGGCCTCGACGTCGAGGAAGAGGCTTTGGACTACATCCCGCAGTTGGAGCGGAGGGCCCTTGATGTGACCAAAACTAAGGCCCCCGACACCACACACGGGCCAGTACTGACACTTGGGGAGCGACATGCTCGCGATGACCAGTACATGGCACGGATGTTTGGTATGCAAATGCTTCAGCTTCGGATTGGTGGGAGACCAGCCACGGAGGAGGAGCTATGGCAGATGGAGCTGGATTATCCATTTGGCGAAAACGCCAGGGCTTTATGCGGAGTGGGGCCAACATTTGTAGAGCCCACTAATGATGATGTCCCCACGGATGAGGAGACACGTCGGGAGGACTCCGATGTGGAGTCCGATGACGACGATGGAGGTGACTCGGACATGGGCGATGAGGTAGCAGCACCGGATGAAGAAGTCGAATATTTCGACTGATCAGGGAGTTCCACCACCCAAAATTTTGTGATTTGAATTTTTGTGAACACTGGGGACAGTGTTCGATTTAAGTGTGTGGTGGGGAGTAATTAGGTGCTGGGGCTACGTTGGTTTTCTTGTATGTTCTTTCCTGAGTTTGTTTTGTATGTTTAAGTTTTCCTGTGTTTGTGAAGTGCAAACTGGTTTGTATCTGTATATATTTGTGGTAATTGATGATGTGTGTTGTGAAATGTTGTGGTTTGCCAGCTAAGTCTGTAAAAATTTTTTGTAAATATTTTCTTATGTTTTTTTTGCTCTATCGAAATGATCGATATTTTTAAAATTTTTGCGAAAATATTTTTTACATATTAAAAATATTTCGTAAATATTTTTCCATTGAAATGATCGATGTTTTGCAAAAATTTTTCTATTTTTATTTTTGGGTTTCTCGGAGTTTGTTTTAGGTTCTTTTACCGAGAATAGTCCCATTGAACCGAAGTCATAGTTAGTGACCGTTCCCTATGATGGATGGATGACGACCGTCTTAAGGGAAATGTAGTCAGTAGGAGTAGTGATTTTAATTTATTTTTAGTTTTTTTCCTTGGTGGATTGCATCACGGAACCTGTAGTTACTATATGGTTGTAAAATTATGGTTGCGTGTTGTAACTGATATTCAAAATGTAAAAGTGATTCGTATGAAAGCATGCAATTTTGTAAATATGTTGAGTTACCTAGGTTGTAGAATTCGATTAGGTGTGATTGAGGCTTAATTTTTGAATTCATGTAATTGGCTAATTAAAGAGTCTATGAATGTATCTTGAATCGAGCATGTGCATAAAGTGTGAAGTGAGGTATTGTTATTCCATGCTGTTGTGAAGTGTCTAGAACTTGCCTGGTGTGTGTACAAAACGAAATGAAGGAGGTGTAGTGTTGGAAAGGATGTAGGCATTTCTTTGTCTTAACCGAGAGTTTCTATTTTTTTCTTGTCATACACTACCTTTTTATGTGATTGTATACCCTAGTCAGCCCGTTGAGCCTTTAGCCGATTATTTCTTTCTTTTGTCCAAAATTGTATAAACTAAGCTTAATTTTTTCTTTTCATTAGCCGTAAAGTCTATACAAAACTCTTAAGCGCTTAAGAAGAACAGAAATTTTTTTCCCAAAGTGTCAAAGAGTGAGAATAGTGGAAAGAAAAAGAAAAGCAGAGTGAGGAAAGAAAAGAAAAGGTTGAAGAGGCACTTGTTATAATGAAATGATAATGAAGGTGCATGAAAAACCTTTGTGTCATGTCAAGTGTGTTTGATGAAATGGACCATACGAAAGTAAACAAGCATGAATGGGATGATGAGAAAAAAGAAAAGAGAGAAGCAATGTTCATGAGTTGATGGGAATGTGTTGAAAAGGCGCTTAATGATGCTAGTGGCTATTATTGGCTAATCCAATATGTACTAGTTCCATAGCTTCCATTACAACCCATTAAAGTCCTACGTGATCTTACATTGCATTTCTTTATATTAGTGGACTAATACACTAAGGGCAAGCCTATGGGTCATGACATGAGGCATGTGAATTCTTTTGGGAGAGAGAGTGAAATTAATTTCTACATGCCCCTACTTGAATGTTTGTGTGTCACATGAACAAAAAGGGGAAGATTCTCTTGAGTTGTGAGGGCACATGCTTGATGAAAGATTGATGTTCGTGTCGGATATCTTGATTAGCTGATTTGCATGAGTTTGCCGATATCGAGGGTCGATTCTTAAAGTCTAGGAAGTCTTGATGTATTAAAGGTCGTTGCATTGTAAGACCATGCATGTTATCTTGATGATTTACAATATTGAATGATCGGTATGACCGTAGCTCAAATTGTCGCACCATAGTGGCGAAGGTTGGGATGTAATTTGCATGAGTTGTGTATGTGTTGTTTGAGGACGAAAAAGGATTTAAGTGCGGGGTAAGTGATCTTGGGCCGATTTATATGCCCAAGTGATACTCAAACGTATCATTTTCGTCTTGTTTATTGTGCAATGTGTATACATTTTCATGTAATTGGTAATAAAATGTAAATTTATACTAACCAACATGATTAGCATTTTTTTGTAGGTAAAACATGATTTTGAGGAGCTAAAATGCATGTTGGAACAATATCGGTGTTGGACGTGGATGCGAGCACGAAAAAGACATTGGACTGCACAATGTAAAGGGGCTCCGCGATGGAGCCGTGCCACGCTACCATCGCGGAGGCACACTGCCTGGAGGGTGATTTAATTGTCAATTTCCAGTAGAGCCTCGCGACAGCTCCGTGGCATGGAGGCAAGCCACCGCGTTGCATGTCGTGCCACGTTGAGGCTTTATTCCCGGACCCCAGATTTCCAGTGAGGGTCCGCGTCCACGCCGTGTCACGGAGGCAGTGCTCCGCGTTGGCCTCCGTGACACGTTGCTTGTTATTCCGAGAAAAATTCCCAACAGTATAAATAGAACACTTAGGCTTATTTTTAATTAATTCAGACTTGGTGGAGCAAGGACGTAGGTTACAGGCAGTTGAGGGACGAAAAAGCTAAGGGTTTTTCTCTCTTTCTTTCTTCTTTCAATCAATTGTTTGTATGATTAACACTTGTTTTAGGATGATTAATCCACAAATGAGTGGCTAATTCCCTTCCTTGCTGAGGTTATGAATGATCTTGGGCAGATTTATATGCCCAAGTGATACTCAAACGTATCATTTTTACCTTGTTTGTTGTGCAATGTGTATATAATATAATGTAATTGGTAATAAAATGCGAATTTATACTAACCAACATGATTAGCATTTGTTTTGCAGGTAAATGTGATTTTTAGGAGCTAAAATGCATGTTGGAACTATATCGGAGTTGGACTTGGATGCGAGCGTGGAAAAGACATTGGAATGCACATTTTATTGGGGCTCCGCGATGGAGCCGTGCCACGCTACCATCGCGGTAGCACACTGCCTAAACAGGAATTAAAATGGCAATTTCCAGTGTGCCATCGCGTCAGCTCCGTGGCACGGAGAGAGGCCTCCGCGTTGGCCTCTGTGCCACGTTGAGGCTAATTTACCGGACCCTGAAATTCCAGTGAAGGTCCGCGTCCACGCCGTGTCACGGAGGCAGTGCTCCGCGTTGGCCTCCGTGACACGTTGCTTGTTATTCCGGGAAAAATGTCCCACTAGTATAAATAGCACACTTAGGTTTATTTTAAGCAGTTTTTAGTTTTTAGACTGAGTTCAGAAGTGGAGAGCAAGGACGTGGGTTAGGAGCAGTTGAGGAACGAAAAGGCTAAGGGATTTCTTCTCTTCTTTTCTTCTTTCTATCAATTGTACGTATGATTTACACTCATTTTAGGATGATCAATCCACAAATGAGTGGCTAATTCTCTTCCTTGCTGAGGTTTTATCACTTGTAATGAATTTTGATTATAATTGATATGGTTTTCTTCTTCTTCTTCCATGTTGTTCTATTAATTCTTGTTCTTACTGCATTAGTGTGTGGCCGACATTAATGTACATCTAAAAAGTCCAATTTCACTCGAAAGAGCAAGAAATTGGAAAGTTGTGAATTAATAGGGTATTGTTCTTAACTTGATTTGGGAAAATTGGGTTTTGATGTGCTTTCCTGATAGAAATATACTTGAAAGCCGTATTAGTCAATTTAGGAACCAGAATTGTATTGCTAGGTCATAAATTGCATTTGATCACAGAAATGTAGATGGATGGTTTATGATTCTAAAGTGAAATTAAATACGAGAGTTTTAATTTCTAGGCGAATGTTCTTGGCTAGCAACATGAAGAAGAGATTAACCAAATTATCATGATTATCAAGTTCATTACTTGTTCTTAACCTTGGCATGTTCATATCCATTGTCTAAATTCACAGTAAATAGTTGTTATTAATTTTAGTATATATAGTTTAGAAACAAAAACTCAAGTAACTGTTGGTTACATTGTTGTTAGCATAATTAGAAGTGAAATAGGAATATAGTAAACTAGGCAACTTTACATATCTTGAGCCTCCTTGGATCGATACTTGGCTACTTAGCCACTTTATTACTTATTTGACCACGTGCACTTGCGTGTCGGTTTTTAACCCCTACCGGAACACCCGAACAAGTTTTTGGCGCCGTTGCCGGGGAGGCTAGGCGATTTGAGAAATTGTGTTTAGTGTAAATTTACTGTATTTTTATTTTTATTTTCGTAAGTGTTAACAACTTGGTCTTAGCCTGTATTTTGCAGATTTTGTTTCTGTGAACACTGGCAAGGGACAAGGAGCTGGTGGAATCTTACTTAGAGCCTGAACGTGAATTTCATAGTCAACGTAGAGAAGCTCTACAAAAGAAGTTGTAGTTGTTTAAACAGTCTATGATGGAGCAACAAAATCCACCAGTTGTGAGGGCAGTTTTAGTGCACGATGAAGCAGCAGCAAGGCCGGTTCGCGAGGTAGCAATCCCACACGCTAATAATGTACATTCTAGCATCCGCAAACCAGAGCCTGGAGGGAGGTTTGAATTAAAGCAGAATATGGTGCAACTTTTGCACACAAGCGGGCAATTTACCGGTCTCCCTCATGAAGATCCACAACAACATCTCCAAAACTTTTTGGAGATAAGTGACACTTATATACCCGCTGGAGTGTCACCTGATTATGTTCGGCTCACCTTATTTTCGTTTTCCTTACTTGGTGAAGCCAAGAGGTGGTTAAAAGCTGAACCACCCAATTCTATATCAACGTGGGATGATCTTGCACGGAAGTTTTTGATTAGATTTTTCCCTTCTGGTAAAACAGCCAGACTTAGAAGTCAAATTCTAAATTTTAAACAGAGGGAGGGAGAAAATCTATATCAAGCCTGGGAAATATTTAAATCCATGTTGAGGAACTGTCCTCATCATCATCAGTCCAATGAGGTGTTGGTACACACATTTATTGAGGGTTTGGAACCCCACACTAAAATTCTGTTAGATTCAGCAGCTGGAGGGCAAGCGCTGGAAAAGACTTACGAGGAGCTGTACACTTTGCTCAACCGAATTTCACAAGGCAATCCAAAATGGAATGCAGATTCTTCAAGAGGTGGAGCAAGGAATGCAGCGGGAGTGCTTGAAGTGGATGGGTTTACAGCTATCGCTGCACAGATAGCCGCTTTGCAAAATCAGTTAAACACTCACTTCAGCAATATGAATTTGAACCAGCCTTTAGCTTCAGTCAATGCAGTTCAACAGATGTGGTGTGAAGTGTGTGGTAGTAGTGAGCATTCAGCTGAATGCTGTGGTGCAAATCCTAATTCTGTTAACTTTGTGGGCAATGCACAGAGAAATCAGCAGCAGTTTGGTAGTGGCTACAACTCAAATTGGAGAAACCATCCGAATTTTTCGTGGGGTAGCAACAACCAACAAGGCCAAAGTTCTGGTCAGGGTATGCAGAGAAATCAAGGAGGGCAACAAAATTATCAAGCTCAATTCAGAAATCACAATGCCCCTCCTCCACCACCATCACCTACCATTGAGGAGATGTTCAAAACCATGATCGCTAATCAGGCGCAATTGCAGGCTGACTATGTTAAATTGGCAGCCGAAGTGAAGAATAATCAATTGGCGACCAAGGCTCTTGAGTATCAGTTTGGGCAATTTGCTAGTGCCCAAAATACGAGACCCAGAGGAGGACTACCTAGCGACACGGATCCTAATCCGAAGCAGGTAAATGCAGTGACCACGAGGAGTGGTTTGCAGTTAAAGGAGGTGGAACCGGAAAGACCGCCTCAAAAGTTAGGAGCAGCAGATGTTGAGGGAGAGCAAATCTCAGATAAGGGGAAGACTAAAGAAGATGAACCAGAAAGGCCTCCACCCCCGTTCCCTCAACGACTTAAGAAACACAAGGAGGAGGCGTGTTTCCAGAAATTCATGGAGGTACTTAAACAGGTACATGTTAACTTACCTCTTGTTGATGTCTTGCAGGGAGTGCCAAAATATGCTAAATATATTAAAGACATCGTGGCTAACAAAAGTCGTTTGACTGAGTATGCCACGGTAGCTTTAACGGAGGAATGCACTTCCCGTATTCAGAATAGGTTGCCCACAAAACTGAAAGACCCTGGAAGTTTTACTATCCAGCTTACGATTGGGCAAAGTATCCAAGCTCGTGGATTATGCGACTTGGGGGCAAGCATAAATCTGATGCCATCTTCGGTATTCAGAAAGTTAGGTCTAGGGAGTCCTAGACCTACAACGGTAATCTTGCAGCTAGCAGACAGGTCTTTAGCTAAGCCGGATGGCATTGTTGAGGATGTGTTAGTGCAAGTAGGCTCCCTCATTTTTCCGATCGATTTTATTGTTCTGGATTTTGAACCAGATGCTGAAGTCCCATTTATTTTGGGATGACCCTTTTTGGCAACTAGAAAAGCATTAATTGATGTAGCTGCGGGTCAACTCACGATTCGAGCACATGACAAGGTCGAAGTGTTCGATGTGTACAAGGTACCTAAGCTCCCGACTGTTTATAAGGAACTCTCGGTGATTAATGTGATTGATCATGGGAATGCTAATGGAATGAGTGATTCCCAAGAGTTACTAGAAAGGCCACCGGATAAGGTTGAGAACTACTGGGGGGATGACCATGATCGGGACAAATCGTCCATCACCCTAGTAGACAAGTGAGCATAAAGGACGTCGAGCCGCGACGGTAAACCAGGCGCTGCACGGGAGGCAACCCGTGAGAAAAATATTTTATTTTTCTTCTTTTTGCACAGTGTAGTTAATTTTTATCTTTATTTTTGTTTTTATTTTTTTATTTCCAATTGTTATTTTTCTTTTTCTTTTCTTGATTAGGTTTAGATTTTCATTTTAGTTAGTATTTTTTATTTTAGTTAGGGAAATCTATTAATCTAACCAATTTTTATTTAGTGAGGTGATTTTTAGGTATAACGGAGGAAATATACATGGAATCGAGAAAATGAGGCAAGGTATGAAAAATTAAATTAATTGAAGAAACAGTGCACTGGCGCGTTGGCGTCGTGTCACGGAGGTAGGGCTCCGCGTTACCCTCCGTGACAAGTTGAAGGCAAAATCCGGATTTTCAAAAATTCCAGTAAGCCAACGCGTTGGCTCCGTGTCACGGAGGAGGGTCTCCGCGTTACCCTCCGTGACACGTTGCCGTGTATTTGGTGCCGGGTCACACCGGGTTGCCGGGTGACCCGCGTGTTTTCTTAAATTAAAACCCCCGATTTGGCCCCATTTCTTCCCATTCCCTCTTCCCTCCGCGACCAAAACACCTATTTCCCCCTCCCCAAGCACCGTGCCACGTTCCTAGGCAAGGAATACGTCAAATTTCTTCGGTTTCTCAATTCAACGGTATGTTTTCATCATCTATCTCAAATTTTTAGCGATTTTAGTCAAATTTGGGCATGTGAGGTGAGATATATCACCCTAGGTAAAAATTAAACATGAATGTTGGATTATTTGTGATTGATATATGTTTGGATTGCTGTATTTAGCGTTTGAACTTATCGATTGCGTAAATAATTCGAATTTGATTATAGAATTGTATTCTAGTGCATGAGTTGTTGAATTTAACTTGAGTGACTTGATAAGTCGGCAAATTAGATGCCGGGGTGTGTTTGTAATTTGAGAGAAGTCGTGGTAAATATTGGGTAAATGTTAAAAGACGACAAATTCTCAAATTTTTTTGGGAAAATGCAAAAAGTGTGTAAATTGGTTAGATTGTTTGGATTAGATTGTATATAGAATGTTTTTATCGTTGTTTTTATTTTGTTGTTGTTTTTGTTGCGAAGTGCGATGTGTGAATTGTTAGCGATAGTAGGATTGGGATTAGCTGTATGAAGTCTGAGTAATACGCTAACCATTATGCTGTCGAAATTTTTTTGTGAACGCACTAACCATGAAGTGTATAGTGTTGTCTGTGGTGTAATTAGAGTTATCCTTGCCGTAATTTGTAGAAGTAGCTAAGGCCTAAGTGTGGGGTAAATGTTGTGTAACCCGACCTTAGCCGAAGTTAACAAGTTTTTAGCTTAACTTTGTGCTTGTTTGTGTAAATTGACAGGTACAATGGCGAGCAGACAAGATAAAGGCAAGGGTGCTTCTACCTCAGGCACTGGTAGGAAAAGGATGAGACTGGGCACCGCAGTCCCAGCTGCACCCGCTGTTCCGCGCGGCCAACGCCGCCAATACGGAACAAGATGGGTAACCGAGGAAGGAAAGAAATGGTATAATAAGCATAAGGAGAGCAAGTACTTCCCGGAAGAACATATTGCATGGGAACCACTCGCACAGGAGTTCCCTCGCATTGTACAGAGAATTGCAGTAGTTGGGCTCAGCTTTATCTTTCAGGAGCCCAAGGAGTGCAACCTTCACTTGGTCCAAGAGTTCTACGCAAATTGGAACCCGGCCATCAGAAGCCACACAGTGAAAATCAGAGGGCAGATTGTCACTCTGGAACCCCAGCAGCTGAATGCCATCGTTGGAGCACGGGACACAGACACCCACATTCTTCGCCAGCTAAACATCACCCCACCGTATGCCGACATCAGACGTACGTTGTGTGGGGCTCAATCCACAGCCCGATGGAGTAGACATAAGGAGAGGGGTTACCACCAGACGCTGCCTTATTCGCAGATGAACAGGGAGGCCAGAATATGGCTGAAGATTGTGTGTTCGTGTTTGATCCCGGGAGTTCATATGACGGACGTGACCCGAGACCGTGTCTGCTTGGTGTATGCCCTTATGAAAGGGCTTGAGATTAATGTTGGGGCGGTAATAATATCCACCATGAAGAGAGCCAGACTGCACCAGGGCCACAGATACGGGTTTGGCGGACTCATCACCACCTTCCTCTGAGGCCTCGACATTGAGGAAGAAGCCTTGGACTACATTTCGCAGTTGGAGCGGAGGGCCCTCGATGTGACAAAGACTAAGGCCCCCGACACTACACACGGACCAGTACTGACTTTGGGCGAGCGACATGCTAGTGACGATCAGTACATGGCCCGTATGTTTGGCATGCAGATGCTACAGCTACGGATTGGTGGGAGACCAGCCACCGAGGAAGAATTATGGCATCTGGAGCTGGACTACCCCTTTGGCGAGAACGCCAGAGCCTTATGTCAGGTGGGACCAGCCTTCGTGGAGCCGACGGATGACGATGTCCCTACTGATGAGGAGACACGTCGGGAGGACTCCGATGTGGAGTCCGATGATGACGATGGAGCTGATTCAGACTTGGGTGACGAGGCCGCAGCACCGGATGAAGAAGTCGAATATTTCGACTAATCAGGGAGTTCCACCACTCAAATTTTTTGTGTTGTAATTTTTGTGAACACTGGGGACAGTGTTCGATTTAAGTGTGGGGTGGGGAGTAGCTAGGTGCTGGGACTTGGGCTCTAATTTGCTGTATGTTTTTCCTTGGTTTGGATGAATGTTTGTGCTTTCCCTGTTGTGAACTGTTTTGTGATGTATCTGTATATATTTGTTTTGTGGCTAATGATGTGTGTTATGAAAAGTTATGGTTGTCAGTGTAAATATTTTGTAAATAGTTTGTAAATATTTTTTTCTATAGAGATGATCGATATTTTTCACAAATTTGCGCGAAAATATTTTGCACTTGTAAATATTTTCTTTCTATCGAAATGATCGATGTGTTGCAAAATTTTTCAATTTTTATTTTTTTGGGTTTCTCAGAGTTTGTTTTCGGTTCTTTTACCGAGAATAGTCCCATTGAACCGATGTCATAGTTAGTGACCGTTCCCTATGATGGATGGATGACGACCGTCTTAAGGGAAATGTAGTCGGTAGGAGTAGGATTTTTATTTGTTTTTAGTTTTTCTTTGGTGGATTGCATCAATAAATTGTAGTTGCTTGTGGTTGCTAAAATTTCGTTGCGTGTGTAACTGATGTTCAAAAAGTGAAAATGATTCATTTGAAAGCATGCAATTTGATAAATATGTTGAGTTACCTAGACTATAGAATTTGATTCAGTATGATTGAGGCTTAATTTTGAATTCATGTGATTGGCTAATTAGAGAGTCTGTGAATGCATCTTGATTCGAGCATCTGCACGAAGTGTGAAGTGAGGTATTGTTATTCCATGCCATTGTGAATTGTCTAGAACTTGCCTGGTGTGTATACAAAACGAAATGAAGGAAGTGTTGTGTTGGAAAGGATGTAGGCATTTCTTTGTTTTAACCGATAGATTCCATTTTTTTCTTGTCAAATTCTACCTTTTTATATGTTGTATACCCTAGTCAGCCCGTTGAGCCTTTAGCCGATTTCTTTCTTTCTTTTGTCCAAACTTGTATAAACTAAGCTTTATTCCTTCTTTTCATTAGCCTTAAAGTCTATATGAAACTCTTAAGCGCTTACAAAGAAAAGACAATGTTTCCCAAAGTGTTAAAGAGTAAAGAAAAAGAAAAGCAGAGTGAAGAAAGAAAAGATGATGTTGAAGAGGCACTTGCTATAATTAAATGATAGTGAGGGTACATGAAAACCCTTTGTTTTGTGTCAAGTGTGTTTGATGAAATGGGCTGTACGAAAAGGAAACCAACATGAATGGGAGAAAAAGAGGAAAGAGAGGAACAATGTCCATAAGTCGATGGGAATGAGTTGAAAAGGCGCTTAAGGATGCTAGCGACTATTATTGGCTAATCCAATATATATATACTAGATCCATAGCCCCGTTACAATCCATTAAAGTCCTACGTGATCTTACATTGCATTTCTTTATATTAGTGGAGTAATACACTAAGGGCAAGCTTATGGGTCATGACATGAGGCATGTGAATTCTTTTGGGAGAGTGAGTGAAATTAATTTTTGTATGCCCCTACTTGAATGTTTGTGTGTTGCATGAACATAAAGGGGAAGATTCTCTCGAGTTGTGAGGGCACATGCTTGAGGAAAGATTGATTTTCATATCGGATTTCTTGATTAGCTGATTTGCATGAGTTTGCCGATATCAAGAATCAATTCTTAAAGGTCTAGGAAGTCTTGATGTATTAAAGGTCATTTTATTGTAAGACCAAGCATGTTTTCGTGATGATTTGCAAAAATTGAATAATCGGTATGACCGTAGCGTAAATTGTTGCACCATAGTGACGAAGGTTGGGATGTAATTTGCATGATTTGTGTATATGTTGTTCGAGGACGAACAAGGATTTAAGTGTGGGGTAAGTGATCTTGGGCAGATTTATATGCCCAAGTGATACTCAAACGTATTATTTTTACCTTGTTTGTTGGGCAATGTGTATATAATATCATGTAATTGGTAATAAAATGCGAATTTATACTAACCAACATGATTAGCATTTGTTTTGCAGGTAAATGTGATTTTTAGGAGCTAAAATGCATGTTGGAACTATATCGGAGTTGGACTTGGTTGTGAGCGTGGAAAAGACATTGGAATGCACATTTTATAGGGGCTCCGCGATGGAGCTGTGCCACGCTACCATCGCGGTAGCACACTGCTTGAACAGGAATTAAAATGGCAATTTCCAGTGTGCCATCGCGTCAGCTCCGTGGCACGGAGAGAGGCCTCTGCATTGGCCTCCGTGCCACGTTGAGGCTAATTTACCGGAACCTGAAATTCCAGTGAAGGTCCGCGTCCACGCCGTGTCACGGAGGCAGTGCTCCGCGTTGGCCTCCGTGACACGTTGCTTGTTATTCCGGGAAAAATTTCCCACTAGTATAAATAGCACACTTAGGTTTATTTTAAGCAGTTTTTAGTTTTTAGACTGAGTTCAGAAGTGGAGAGCAAGGACGTGGGTTAGGAGCAGTTGAGGAACGAAAAAGCTAAGGGATTTCTTCTCTTCTTTTCTTCTTTCTATCAATTGTACGTATGATTTACACTCATTTTTGGATGATCAATCCACAAATGAGTGGCTAATTATCTTCCTTGCTGAGGTTTTGTCACTTGTAATGAATTTTGATTATAATTGATATGGTTTTCTTCTTCTTCTTCCATGTTGTTCTATTAATTCTTGTTCTTACTGCATTAGTGTGTGGCCGACATTAATGTACATCTAAAAAGTCCAATTTCATTCGAAAGAGCAAGAAATTGGAAAGTTGTGAATTAATAGGGTATTGTTCTTAACTTGATTTGGGAAAATTGGGTTTTGATGTGCTTTCCTGATAGAAATATACTTGAAAGCCGTATTAGTCAATTTAGGAACCGGAATTGTATTGCTAGGTCATAAATTGCATTTGATCACAGAAATGTAGACGGATGGTTTATGATTCTAAAGTGAAATTAAATACGAGAGTTTTAATTTCTAGGCGAATGTTCTTGGCTAGCAACATGAAGAAGAGATTAACCAAATTATCATGATTATCAAGTTCATTACTTGTTCTTAACCTTGGCATGTTCATATCCATTGTCTAAATTCACAGTAAATAGTTGTTATTAATTTTAGTATATATAGTTTAGAAACAAAAACTCAAGTAACTGTTGGTTACATTGTTGTTAGCATAATTAGAAGTGAAATAGGAATATAGTAAACTAGGCAACTTTACATATCTTGAGCCTCCTTGGATCGATACTTGGCTACTTAGCCACTTTATTACTTGTTTGACCACGTGCACTTGCGTGTCGGTTTTTAACCCCTACCGGAACACCCGAACAATGAACAATGGTGATGAATTTTGATTATTGAATTGTATGGTTTTTCATCTTCTTCTTCTATGTTGTTCTATTAATTCTTGTTTCTACTGCATTGGTGTGTGGCCGACATTAATGTACATCTAAAAAGTCCGATTTCACTTGAGAGAGCACGAAATTGGAAAGTTGTGAATTAATAGGGTATTGGTCTTAACTTGATTTGGGAAAATTGGGTTTTGATGTGCTTTCCTGATAGAAATATACTTGAAAGCCGTATTAGTCAATTTAGGAACCGGAATTGTATTGCTAGGTCATAAATTGCATTTGATAACAGAAATGTAGACGGATGGTTTATGATTCTTAAGTGAGATTAAATACGAGAGTTTTAATCTCTAGGCTAATGTTCTTGGCTAGCAACAGGAAGAGAAGATTAACCAAATTAGGATTATAATCAAATTCATTACTTGTTCTTAACCTTGGCATGCTCATATCCATAGTTTAAATTCAAAGTAGATATTTGTTAATAGTTTTAGTATATAATTTATAAACAAAAATTATTTAACTTTTGGTTACGTTGTTGTCAGCATATGTAGAAGTAAGATAGAATATAGTATACTTGAGCAATTTTTACTTATCCAGAGTCTCCTTGGTTCGATACTTGGCTTACTTAGCCACTTTATTACTTGTTTGACCACGTGCACTTGCGTGTCGGTTTTTAACCCCCCTACCCAAGCACCGAACAAGTTTTTGGCGCCGTTGCCGGAGAGACTAGGCAATTGGTGAAATTGTGTTAAGTGTAAATTTACTGTATTTTTGTTTTATTTTCTTAAGTGTTGACAACTTGGTCTTAGCCTGTATTTTGCAGACTTGAGTTCTGTGAACACTGGCAAAGGACAAGGAGCTGGTGGAATCTTATATAGAGCCTGAACGTGAATTTCATAGTAAACGCAGAGAAGCTCTACAAAAGAAGCTGCAGTTGCTCAGACAGACTATGATGGAGCAACAAAATCCACCGGTTGTGAGGGTCGTGTTAGTGCCCGACGAAGCAGCAGCAAGGCCGGTTTGCGAGGTGGCAATCCCACATGCCAACAATGTACATTCATGTATCCGCAAACCAGAGCCTGGAGGGAGATTTGAATTAAAACAGAACATGGTGCAATTGTTGCACACAAGCGGGCAATTTACCGGTCTCCCTCATGAAGACCCACAACAACATCTCCAAAACTTTTTGGAGATAAGTGACACTTATATACCCGCTGGAGTGTCACCTGATTATGTTCGGCTCACACTATTTCCGTTTTCCTTACTTGGTGAAGCCAAGAGGTGGTTAAAAGCTGAACCACCAAATTCTATATCAGCGTGGGATAATCTTGCACGAAAGTTCTTGATAAGATTTTTTCCCTCTGGTAAAACACCCAGACTTAGAAGTCAAATTCTATGTTTCAAACAGAGGGAGGGAGAAAATTTATATCAAGCCTAGGAAAGATTTAAATCCATGTTGCGGGACTGTCCTCATCATCATCAGTCAAATGAGGTGTTGGTACACACATTTATTGAGGGTTTGGAACCCCATACTAAAATTTTGCTAGACTCAGCAGCTGGAGGGCAAGCGCTGGAAAAAACTTATAAGGAGCTGTACACTTTACTCAACCGGATTTCATAGGGCAATCCAGAATGGAATGCTGATTCATCTCGAGGTGGAGCAAGGAAAGAAGCAGGAGTGCTTGAAGTGGATGGATTTACAGCTATCGGTGCACAGATAGCTGCCTTGCAGAATCAGTTGAACAACCACTTCAGCAACATGAACTTGAACCAGCCTTCAGCTTCAGTCAATGCGGTCCAGCAAATGTGGTGTGAAGTGTGTGGAAGCAGTGAGCACTCAGCTGAGTGCTGTGGAGCAAACCCAGATTCGGTTAACTTTGTGGGCAATGCACAGAGAAATCAACAGTAGTTTGGTAGAGGCTACAACTCAAATTGGAGGAACCATCCAAATTTTTCGTGGGGTAGCAACAACGAACAAGGCCAAAGTTCGGGTCAGGGTATGCACAGGAATCAAGGAGGGCAACAGAACTACCAATCTCAATTCAGAAATCACAATGCCCCTCCTCCACCACCATCACCTACCATTTAGGAAATGTTTAAGACCATGATCGCTATTCAGGCGCAATTGCAGGCTGACTATGTTAAATTGGCAGCCGAAGTGAAGAACAATCAATTAGCGACCAAGGCTCTTGAGTATCAATTTGGGAAATTTGCTAGTGCCCAAAACACAAGGCCCAGAGGAGGACTGCCTAGCGACACGGATCCTAATCCGAAGCAGGTAAATGCAGTGACCATAAGGAGTGGGTTGCAGCTGAAGGAGGTGGAACCAGAAAGACCGCCTCAAAAGTCAGGAGCAGCAGATGTTGAGGAAGAACAAAGTTCGGATAGGGGGAAGACCAAAGAAGCAGAATCAGAAAGGCCTCCACCCCCGTTCCCTCAACAACTCAAGAAACACAAAGAGGAGGCGTGTTTCAAGAAATTTATGGAGGTGTTTAAACAGGTACATGTTAATTTACCTCTTGTTGATGTCTTGCAGGGAGTGCCAAAATATGCCAAATATATTAAAGACATCGTGGCCAACAAAAGTCGTCTGATTGAGTATGCCACGGTAGCTTTGACGGAGGAATGCACTTCCCAGATTCAAAATAGACTGCCTACAAAGTTAAAAGACCCTGGAAGTTTTACTATCCAGCTTACTATTGGGCAGAGTATCCGAGCTCGTGGATTGTGTGACTTGGGGGCGAGCATAAACCTGATGCCATCTTCGGTATTCAGAAAGTTGGGTCTAGGGAGTCCTAGACCTACAACCGTAATCTTGCGGTTAGCAGACAGATCCTTAGCTAGGCTGGATGGCATTGTTGAGGATGTGCTTGTGCAAGTGGGATCCCTCATTTTTCCGGTTGATTTTATTGTTCTGGATTTTGAACCAGACGCTGAAGTCCCATTTATTTTGGGACGACCCTTTTTGGCAACCGGGAAAGCATTAATCGACGTGGCTGCGGGTCAACTTACAATGCGAGCACATGAAAAGGTAGAAGTGTTCGATGTGTACAAAGCACCCAAGCTCCCGATGGTAAATGAAGAACTCTCGGTGATCAATGTAATTGATCATGGGAATGCTAAACAAATGAATAATTCCCGAGAGTTGATGGGAAGACCACCAGATAAGGGTGAGCACTACTAGGGGGAGGACAATGATCGTGAAAAATCGTCCATCACCCTAGTGGATAATTGAGCATAAAGGACGTCGAGCCGCGACGGTAAACCAGGCGCTGCACGGGAGGCAACCCGTGAAAAATATTTTTTCTTTTATTTTGTAAAGTGTAATTAGATTTTATTTTATTTTTATTTTTCTTGATTTAGTACAAATTTTTCGTTTTAGTTAGTATTTTTCATTTTAATTAGGGAAATCTATTAATCTAACCAATTTTGTTTAGTGAGGTGATTTTCAGGTCAAACGGAGAAAAATGTGCACGGAATCGGGAAGGAAAAGGCAAGGTATGAAAAAATGAATAAAATGAAGAGACAGTGATGTGGGGCGATGGCTACGTGTCACGGAGGAGGGGCTCCGCGTTACCCTCCGTGACACGTTGGAGGTTAAAATCTGAAATTTTTAAAAAAATTCCAGTAAGCCATCGCGATAGCTCCGTGTCACGGAGGAGGGGCTCCGCGTTACCCTCCGTGACACGTTGCCCTATATTTTGTGACGGGTCACACCGGGTTGCCGGGTGACCCGCGTATTTTTCTTCATTTTAAACCCCGATTTTAGGCCCTTTCCCCTCATTTTCTCTCTTCTCCGCGACCAAACACCCATATTTCCCACCCCAATCAACGTGCCACGGTATTAAGCAACCAAGTTGTCGAGTTTCTTCAATTATTCAACTTAAAGGTATGTTTTCCTATGCTCTCTCAAGTTTTTGTCGATTTTAGTCGAATTTGAGCAAGGGAGGTGAGATAAATCACCCTAAGTCGAAATTTAGCATGAAATTGAGTTATTCTTTGATTGATAAATGTTCGGAATGTTGTAATAAGCATTTGAACTTGTCGATTGCGTGAATGATTCGAATTTGATTGTGAAATTCAATTCTAGGGCTTTGGTTGTTGAATTCGAAATGGGTAACTTGGTAAAATTGGTGAATTATATGCCGGGGTGTGCTTGTGAATTGAGATAAGTCGTTGTAAATATTGTGTGAATGTAATAGACGACGAATTATCGGGTTTTTGGGAAAAATGTGAAAATTGTTCGAATTGGTTGATTACATAGGTTCATGTGTATATAGAAGTTTTGTTGTTGTTTTTGTTTGTTGTTTTCGTTGCTAAGTGCGATGGTTGAATTGAGAGCGATGGTAGGATTGGGATTAGATGTATGAAGTCTGAGTAGTACGCTAAAGTTATACTGTCGAAATTTTCTTTGTGAACGCACTAAGCATAAATTGTATAGTTGTTTGTTTTTTGGTGTAAATAAATTGATCCTTGCCGTAGTATCGTAACCGTAGCTAAGGACTAAGTGTGGGGTGAACTTAGTTTAACCCGACCTTAGCCGAAGCTAATATGCATTTAGCTTGACATTGTGCTTGTTTATTTGTATTGATAGGTACAATGGCAAGTAGGCAGGATAAGGGTAAAGGTGTTTCTACTTCAGGCACCAGGAGAAAACGACTTAGATTAGGCACAGCAGTCCCAGCTGCACCAGCTGTTCCACGCGGCCAACGCCGCCAATACGGAACGAGGTGGGTAACCGATGAAGGGAAGAAGTGGTACGCTAAACACAAGGAAAACAAATACTTCCCTGAGGAGCATATTGCGCGGGAACCACTAGCACAGGAGTTCCCCCGTATAGTGCAGAGGATCGAGGCAGCTGGGCTCAGCTTCATATTTCAGGAGCCCAAGGAGTGCAACCTACATTTAGTCCGGGAGTTCTATGCAAATTGGAACCCGGCAATCAGAAGCCACACAATAAAGATCAGAGGGCAGATTGTCACTCTGGAACCCCAGCAATTAAATGCCATCATTGGAGCGCGGGACACAGACGCCCACGTTCTCCGCCAGCTGAACATCACCCCACCATATGCCGATATCAGACGCACATTATGTGGGGCTCGATCCACAGCCAGATGGAGCAGACATAAGGAGAGGGGTTACCACCAGACTCTGCCGTATTCTCAAATGAACAGGGAGGCAAGAATTTGGCTGAAGATAGTCTGTTCGTGCTTAATCCCGGGGGTGCACATGATTGATGTGACCCGGGACCGTGTCTGCCTGGTGTATGCCCTGATGAAAGGGCTAGAGATTAATGTTGGGGAGGTCATCATATCCGCCATGAAGAGAGCCCGACTACACCAGGGCCACAGGTATGGGTTCGGAGGACTTATCACCACCTTCCTCCGGGGCCTCGACGTCGAGGAAGAGGCTTTGGACTACATCCCGCAGTTGGAGCGGAGGGCCCTTGATGTGACCAAAACTAAGGCCCCCGACACCACACACGGGGCAGTGCTGACACTTGGCGAGTGACATGCTCGCGACGATCAGTACATGGCACGGATGTTTGGTATGCAAATGCTTCAGCTTCGGATTGGTGGGAGACCAGCCACAGAGGAGGAGCTATGGCAGATGGAGCTGGATTACCCATTTGACGAAAACACATTTGTAGAGCCCACTAACGATGATGTCCCCACGGATGAGGAGACACGTCGGGAGGACTCCGATGTGGAGTCCGACGACGACGATGGAGGTGAATCGGACATGGGCGATGAGGTAGCAGCACCGGATGAAGAAGTCGAATACTTCGACTGATCAGGGAGTTCCACCACCCAAAATTTTGTGATTTGAATTTTTGTGAACACTGGGGACAGTGTTCGATTTAAGTGTGGGGTGAGGAGTAATTAGGTGCTGGGGCTATGCTGGTTTGCTTGTATGTTCTTTCCTCTGTTTGATTTGTATGTTTAAGTTTTCATGTGTTTGTGAAGTGCAAACTGGTTTGTATCTGTATATATTTGTGGTAATTGATGATGTGTGTTGTGAAATGTTGTGGTTTGCCAGCTAAGTCTGTAAAAAAATTTTGTAAATATTTTCTTATGTTTTTTTTTGCTCTATCGAAATGATCGATATTTTTAAAATTTTTGCGAAAATATTTTGTACATATTAAAAATATTTTGTAAATATTTTTCCATCAAAATGATCGATGTTTTGCAAAAATATTTCAATTTTTATTTTTGGGTTTTTCGGAGTTCGTTTTTGGTTCTTTTACCGAGAATTGTCCCATTGAACCGAAGTCATAGTTAGTGACCGTTCCCTATGATGGATGGATGACGACCGTCTTAAGGGAAATGTAGTCAGTAGGAGTAGTGATTTTAATTTATTTTTAGTTTTTTTCCTTGGTGGATTGCATCACGGAACCTGTAGTTACTATATGGTTGTGAAATTATGGTTGCGTGTTGTAACTGATATTCAAAATGTAAAAGTGATTCGTATGAAAGCATGAAAAAAAGTAAATATGTTGAGTTACCTAGGCTGTAGAATTCGATTCGGTGTGATTGAGGCTTAATTTTTGAATTCATGTAATTGGCTAATTAAAGAGTCTGTGAATGTATCTTGAATCGAGCATGTGCATAAAGTGTGAAGTGAGGTATTGTTATTCCATGCTGTTGTGAAGTGTCTAGAACTTGCCTGGTGTGTGTACAAAACGAAATGAAGGAGGTGTAGTGTTGTAAAGGATGTAGGCATTTCTTTGTCTTAACCGAGAGTTTCTATTTTTTTCTTGTCATACACTACCTTTTTATGTGATTGTATACCCTAGTCAGCCCGTTGAGCCTTTAGCCGATTATTTCTTTCTTTTGTCCAAAATTGTATAAACTAAGCTTAATTTTTTCTTTTCATTAGCCGTAAAGTCTATACAAAACTCTTAAGCGCTTAAGAAGAACAGAAAAATTTTTCCCAAAGTGTCAAAGAGTGAGAATAGTGGAAAGAAAAAGAAAAGCAGAGTGAGGAAAGAAAAGAAAAGGTTGAAGAGGCACTTGTTATAATGAAATGATAATGAAGGTGCATAAAAAACCTTTGCGTCATGTCAAGTGTGTTTGATGAAATGGACCATACGAAAGTAAACCAGCATGAATGGGATGATGAGAAAAAAGAAAGAGAGAAGCAATGTTCATGAGTTGATGGGAATGTGTTGCAAAGGCGCTTAATGATGCTAGTGGCTATTATTGGCTAATCCAATATGTACTAGTTCCATAGCTTCCATTACAACCCATTAAAGTCCTACGTGATCTTACATTGCATTTCTTTATATTAGTGGAGTAATACACTAAGGGTAAGCCTATGGGTCATGACATGAGGCATGTGAATTCTTTTGGGAGAGAGAGTGAAATTAATTTCTACATGCCCCTACTTGAATGTTTGTGTGTCACATGAACAAAAAGGGGAAGATTCTCTTGAGTTGTGAGGGCACATGCTTGATGAAAGATTAATGTTCGTGTCGGATATCTTGATTAGCTGATTTGCATGAGTTTGCCGATATCGAGGGTCGATTCTTAAAGTCTAGGAAGTCTTGATGTATTAAAGGTCGTTGCATTGTAAGACCATGCATGTTTTCTTGATGATTTACAATATTGAATGATCGGTATGACCGTAGCTCAAATTGTCGCACCATAGTGGCGAAGGTTGGGATGTAATTTGCATGAGTTGTGTATGTGTTGTTCGAGGACGAACAAGGATTTAAGTGTGGGGTAAGTGATCTTAGGCAGATTTATATGCCCAAGTGATACTCAAACGTATTATTTTCGTCTTGTTTATTGTGCAATGTGTATACATTTTCATGTAATGGGTAATAAAATGTGAATTTATACTAACCAACATGATTAGCATTGTTTTGTAGGTAAAACATGATTTTGAGGAGCTAAAATGCATGTTGGAACAATATCAGAGTTGGACGTGGATGCGAGCACGAAAAAGACATTGGACTGCACAATGTAAAGGGGCTCCGCGATGGAGCCGTGCCACGCTACCATCGCGGAGGCACACTGCCTGGAGGGTGATTTAATTGTCAATTTCCAGTGGAGCCTCGCGACAGCTCCGTGGCATGGAGGCAAGCCACCACGTTGCATGCCGTGCCACGTTGAGGATTTATTCCCGGACCCCAGATTTCTAGTGAGGGTCCGCGTCCACGCCGTGTCACGGAGGCAGTGCTCCGCGTTGGCCTCCGTGACACGTTGCTTGTTATTCTGGGAAAAATTTCCAATAGTATAAATAGAACACTTAGGCTTATTTTTAATTAATTCAGACTTGGTGGAGCAAGGACGTGGGTTAGAGGCAGTTGAGGGACGAAAAAACTAAGGGTTTTTCTCTCTTTCTTTCTTCTTTCAATCAATTGTTTGTATGATTAACACTTGTTTTAGGATGATTAATCCACAAATAAGTGGCTAATTCTCTTCCTTGCTGAGGTTATGAATAATGGTGATGAATTTTGATTATTGAATTGTATGGTTTTTCATCTTCTTCTTCTATGTTGTTCTATTAATTCTTGTTTCTACTGCATTGGTGTGTGGCCGACATTAATGTACATCTAAAAAGTCCGATTTCACTCGAGAGAGCACGAAATTGGAAATTTGTGAATTAATAGGGTATTGTTCTTAACTTGATTTGGGAAAATTGGGTTTTGATGTGTTTTCCTGATAGAAATATACTTGAAAGTCGTATTAGTCAATTTAGGAATCGGAATTGTATTGCTAAGTCATAAATTGCATTTGATCACAGAAATGTAGACGGATGGTTTATGATTCTTAAGTGAGATTAAATACGAGAGTTTTAATCTGTAGGCTAATGTTCTTGGCTAGTAACAGGAAGAGAAGATTAACCAAATTAGGATTATAATCAAATTCATTACTTGTTCTTAACCTTGGCATGCTCATATCCATAGTTTAAATTCAAAGTAGATATTTGTTAATAGTTTTAGTATATAATTTATAACAAAAATTATTTAACTTTTGGTTACGTTGTTGTCAGCATATGTAAAAGTAAGATAGAATATAGTATACTTGAGCAATTTTTACTTATCCAGAGTCTCCTTGGTTCGATACTTGGCTTACTTAGCCACTTTATTACTTGTTTGACCACGTGCACTTGCGTGTCGGTTTTTAACCCCCCTACCAGAGCACCGAACAGCATACTTCTGCACTGTCATCATCCCTTGCTTCATATTTACGAACTCAGCTGCCTTTAGCTCCCTCATCTCACGAGGGAAGACCAATCTAAGAATGCTACATGGAACTCTTCCCAAGTGATAGGACCTACTCCAGCGGCCCTACTATCTTTCCATTGTCGAAACCAGATGTGTACGACCCCTTTCAGTTGGTATGAGGCCAACTCCGCACACTCAACTCCATTCACCCCCACAACTTGGGTGATCTTCACTATCTCATCTATGAACTCATGTGGGTCCTCATCTACTTTTGACCCAAGGGACTCTAGCGGGTTCATCCTCAAGAAATCCCTGACTCGAGTTGCCGCCCCATTACCATTTTTTAGAACATGTGCAACTGCCTAATGATTGACCTGAGCGGTCAAGGCCTGTGCGAGCATCTAAATAGCTACCCAAAACTCAGCATGGGCAACTGGCTCCGGTGCTTGGTGCTCCTGGACTGGTGGGGCCTGCTGGTGCCCATTTCCGTTGCCATCCTCGTGGCCATCTCCATTCCCATTCCTTCGACCATTTATTCTTCGGGAATCCATGATTCTGCAATCATGAATAGCACAAATTAGGAGGATAAGGAGACATTTCATCGTACAACATAGATCATGAAAGAAGGGAACATTTCCTAAACGTTTTGTAGCCTCTTCATCATAAGTGTGGTGCACTTCACACCCAAGAAAAAGACTCTACTTAACGCGGCTTTCAGAAACCGTAGGACACTTCAAACCTATGGCTCTAATACTAAGTTTGTTATGACCCGAACGGAGGCCTATATCACAACACCGGACAAGGAGCCTCGAGAGACTCCAAGTTGGCCCATGACATGAACATACATCTAACTCAACCGATAAAACTAAAGAATCAATAAGATAATCATAGTGGAAGTCTAAATTAAGCATAACATCAGAATACACAATCTGAAGTTAAATACATCCTTTGTTTGAAAAGCCTCTAAACATGACGAGTTGATGGGACAATACCCTAACTAACTCAATAAAGCTAAAATTGAAAATACATAAAGGACATCTGAATAAGTCTAGTCCTCAGGAGATGAGGACTCACCAACAACGTAAGGTGCTAACTCTGAAGACTGTCTATGAATGAGGCTGAGCCTTAGTGCCGGGTCCTGTATCATAAAACGATACAACATAGAGTATGCGGTCAGTACGTGGAATTTACCGAGTATGCAAGGTAAGTAAAACCACTTAAGTAAGTAAAATCATTTAAGAACATGCATAACGTAAAACATAAATAATAAGGATCTGAGAGTAGGGATTGCATGCATTCTTTCTGAAATTATGATCTCATCATAACATAACATAACATCTTAACTGAATCGATTGACTCAAAGAAGAAATTCGATAATTATGAATAAAACTGAACATTGAGTCAAACCTGCTTTAGAACGTATATAGATATAGAAATCTCATGAATGATAAACATGCATAACTGAAATCGTGAGGAAAAATGGGAGACTCGCCTTTTAACTGATATACCACAATAGAGCTTACATGGTCCCAACTATCACATTCAAGTGGGTAGAGTTGTCGAAAGCCTTGCCAGGGCTAGAGACGATACCATGATATCAATAATAAGCTCGCAGCCCAATAGGGCAGGGGATAGCTCACAAGGGAGGTCCCAAAGTAATATATACAAGTATAAACATACATTGGCGCGTAGTTCTTAGGAATAGGGTGATCGACTCTTAGCCTGCTCGGTGCTAGACACTACTCCCAAAAACATGCATATGCTCTCCATCATTTTTCAATGAAGCTCAACATCATCTATTGATGAAGCTCAATAATCAAAACATCTCAAATATGAAATCATGTATATGAGAAGCTTTAACTCAAACCATACCACAAGCTGAAAGATAATTGGGAGTCTTTGCTCCAAAACCATGTGGTAAGCTTAATTCAAGAAATCATAAATCATGCTAGAACATTTGGGCATTGCCCAACACTTTCTCATGGTTGAAAATACTCAATTCACATTGAAAACATGATTATAAACATAGGTAGCTTGAAAACATTCTTTTCATCATAATATCTCATCATAATCATATATTCATCTCAAATCTCATCTTTCATGAATTTCTCATCAATGGGCTTTTTAATTCATAAAACATGAAACATGATTTTAATTGAAAACATTATAAAATTTTCCCATGATTCATAATTCAATAGTAGAAACATATTTAAATCATACCCATGTACAGAATTTAGGAATTTCATGCATTAGATTAAAACCCCATAGATTAGACATAGGAACTCATGATTTAGAGAGGGATTGGGCATGGGTGTGAAAAGAATCACCCATTCATAACCCTACATACTTGATTATAGCTGATTCTTACACTTCTCTGATTGCCCAAGAGGAATTGAAAAGAATTTGAAGAAGAACAAGCTTGATCACCCCCTCTAACCTTCTATCTTTGCATGCATGAATGAATATGGCCTAAAATGAACTTAACCCTTTTAAAAGGCATCATTTATAACTTAAAACGATGTAGTTTAGGCCCTAGGATCTTAGGAATTATGGAAAAGCCCTTACCAAATTCACAGAAAATAACTGCCAAGTAGTCCCCACGAGGGACCTAACGGCTTGTCACCTTGGGCCACGAGTCGTGGCATCATCCGTCGAGTACACTACTTCTCAAGTCTTATGGGCTCGTTACGGGTGTCTTAACAATTCGTTGCCTAGTGACCAGACTCGTGGTCACCACTCATGATGTACATTGCCTATGACTTCAAATAATATTTATCCAGCTGTCCACGACCCATCCCAAGAATCGTGGTGACTGACCACGACTCGTGGGTTCCTTCTATTAGGTACACTTTCTTCCTTTTTCTATTTACTCAACCACCACTCCCCACGACCGACCTAATGAGTCATGGGGCTTGACCACAACTCCTGGTAACGTCTGTGGGGATCCCATTTCTCAAATTTCAAACCCAACCCCTAGGCCTCACCACGAGTCATATCACGACTCGTTTGGCTTCTCTCACTGTTCACCTCACAATCCGTTCTGTGCCTGATGCCAGCTTTTGAACTTTTCTCCATTTTAACTCCCACGTCTGTTCTTTGGGCCTGCTGGGTATAACATTAGAGAAAATTTGAAAAGCCTTAGACTGATAGACTCTTGACTTATGTTTGTGATGTTGAAACGCTGGCATATCTCTAAGAAATTTCTCAAATGCTGATTTGTGTCCTCGCTTGATTTACCCATAAAGAGTCCCTTCATTTGCAAAAAATGTAACATGGTGCTTGTGACATAAAATATGACATTCCCTACCGTGGGTGGTAGGCGAATGAAGCTCGCAATCTTTGGCATCACTAGGTTATTATCCTCATGCTCCATGTTACCTTCCACTGAGCTATCCTCTGCTTGGGAGTGCTGATTCATATGGTTGTAATATCCTAACAAGAACAGAAAATCACATTAAGTAACTAAGATGCAAAGCTATTTCAAATTAATACTCAACACAAGAATATCAAGCGCTAGTCCCCAGCAACGACACCATTTTTGATGACGTCCAAAATATACTCCTCATATGAAGGGTATACAAGGTCACTATATAAAAAAAAGTACCCCGACGGATGTCGGGGGTCGAATCCCACAAGGACTTGTGAGTGATAATTATAAGTGTCGGTTAAGAAATTGAAGTTAGCTTGCACCACTTAGAAATAACATAAAAATAAACAAGTTGGGGGAGATTGGAATTCGTAATAGAGTACGATTGCTAATTTGGTTTCCTACAATAGAAAAATTACCAAGGTTGTTGACAAGAATATGAAAGACTAGAGGTGTTGTGTAGATGATATACTAACAAGATAAGGGCATGCTAGGTCATCTCATAAGTTCAATTAGTGTAAATAATCTTGGGAAAATGGGTATTTACTACTTTTCAGCTTTATAAATACCTCTTACTAGAGTTTTGTCAAACATCTAGCCACCATTAGCTCAAACCAATCAGATTTGGATTAGTAGATGCACTAATTTCTAGCTATTAGCTACTAATTAGGAGTGATAATGTAATTTTTGCTATTTGTAGCCTAATTTAACAATCTCTCATCCATATCCACCATTAAATTGTCTTCCAATACTTAATTATTCATTTGAAAGCAACAATCAAGTAAGAACAATTAGACCCACATCATAATCAATGGATCTTCCATTATAGATTGAAGAATATCTAACAGATTTACACTTATTTAAACAATATTGAGATGATGATGTGCTGTGAGTTTTCAACACTTTCGATGCTCAAAACTAAGAAAATAACACGGACTTAGGTGTGTTTATATGGATATAAGGCACTTTTTCTTTGATTATAGGACAAATAGGTATTGGAGAAAGAATGTGCGAAAAATAGCCTAAAAGTGCAGAAAATGGGCTAAAGTCACAGTCTCAGTATGAGCTGTAAGATAATGCTTCGAGTCGTACTGAAGATCATGAAAAGTTTCAGATGGCTGAGTTGTGAAGAGTGCATCCTATGACTCTCAGTGCGAGTCGTACAACGTTGGTATGAGTTGTAGCATTGAGTCGTGGAAATATTCAGAAGAATTGCACATGAGGCTGACTCCTGACATGGATAGACAATACGGGTCGTGGCGTCAAGGTACAAGTCATACCATCACACTCATGACAAACTTAAGAAAAATTGGGAATTCTATGAGTCAAGCCACGAAAGAACAATACAACTAGTAGGAAGCATGTACGAGTCGTACACAGGCCCAACACTTAGCCAAAGTTTAGCAAGCCAAGGACATATGGATAGTAGGTATGACCATACAATCCTGCTATGGGTCATAGGATCTGTCATGGCTCAGGCGGCACCAGTTATGAAAATTTACCGTGTTAGCTTAGGAAAGGTTCTTATGTTTGTATAAATACTTTTTATGTTTTATTTTCAGTAGAGGACGTGAGAGGACGTTAGAGAACTTTAGGGAACACTGAGACAACATAGAATTGAGTTGATTGACTTGTGATCAACCTTTTCTTGATTTCTTCGTGATCTCTATGAATTGTTCTTGAGTTATTTCGGGTATAATAAAAGAAGTTTTACTCTTATCTATATTTTAAGTATCGATTTATGTGTTTAACTATGAATGCATGTCACAACCTTGCAACTATGAGAGGCTAAAACCTCCATAGCTAGGGTTATGGGAACTATGGTGGATTAATGAGCTAGTGTTGCACAAAAGTGATTCAAAACCAATGCAAAATGCTTGTATTGTATTCTCTTCATGTTTAAATGTTTCTTAATGGTGTACAGTGTTGGGACTTGCTCGAATTCTTTACTTGCTTGATCCTAGAGAGATAGAGATTAGGAAAAGCGAATTACAGAAAAACCTTGATCTTAATGATCGTTGTGTTAACTGGAGCGTGGTCGTAGGATAGTTAAATTTGGAGCAAATTGATAATAGTTAATTTGAAATTGCTCATGAGACCAAATCCGGTAATTGAGTATAGTCATTCAATAGGGATGAAATAGTCATTTAGATGAACCCTAGTTATTAGCTCTGCAAGTAAGCATTGGTATTGATCACGTGTGTATACCCGAAGAAGTTATGAACCATGTGAAATAAAAACCCTAGTTAGTCTTAACTATTGATTTTACATCACAGTTTCAATCATTCTTTAAAATTATTATTTTTCTTCAACCCCCCAATTGAAGTAACTAACCAACAAGTTCACTTATCGGCATTAGCCTAGATCTTCCATATTCCCCATGGGTTCGACCCCAACCTCTTTGTTGGGTTCTTTATTGACAATATCTGTTTCATACTTCAGTAGGAGGTGTGGTTTGAGTATTATCAAAAAGTGTCGCTGTTGCTCGGGGAATATGGCCAAGACTAGATTAATTGCTTGTATTTGACTTTTGGTAGTTATGTCCTTAATTACGTTTTCTTTTTGTTTGTGATACCCACAAGTTGTTTTCCGGTGAATTCCAAGCACTCAGAGTAGTGGAAATCCCCTAATTTCGTTGAACCCCGAAATTGAACGGACACTGCGCAGAATGGAAAACCAGGAACAGAGAGGTTCCTGCATAGCTGAAGAAGCTAGGGAAGCTGAGCTAGCTCGGCAAGCTACACTTCAAGATGTGGAAGGTGCTGGAGAAGTGATTGTTAACGTCGGACGACATGGTCAGGGCAACAGAGGTCATAGTATTTCCCCTCTGTTCTTCGATGATGAGGACCCAAAAATTGATGAAGTTGGGTCAAGTAGAGCAATTGTACCACCATCCCTGCCCGCTGGGGCCAAATTTGACATCACGAGCACCATCATTCAAATGTTAAACATGAAAGGGGTGTTCAGTGATCACGCAGCGGACGACGCCAACTTGCACCTGATGAACTTCATTAGAATATGCAAGGCGTACAGGTTGCCTGGAGTTAGCCAAGCTGCCATCAGGCTCAGAGTATTCCCCTTTTCTCTATCAGGGGAAGCCACTTTATGGTTATCAGATTTGCCCAACGACTCCAGAACCAACAGGAGGGAACTCAAGCAAGCCTTCTTGAAGAGATTCTTTCTCCTCTCCAGAATGTTGTAGCTTAAGGATGAGATTTACAATTTCTGATAGCTTAAAACTGAGGCATTTCATGAAACCTGGCTGAGTTTCAAGAAGAAGTTGACAAAGTGCCCAAACCATAAGATTCTAGATGACAGTTTGTTGGAAATTTTTTATAGGTCTCTATACAATAGATCAAAAGCTATGGCGGTAATGGTGGCAGGAGGAGCATTGATGAGTCACACCTGGGATCAAGCTGCTACTATCCTTGATAGGGTGACTAAAATAAATAGGGCATTGCATATCAGGGAGGCACATGCAGCGGCCGGTACATATGCTGTTGGTTTGACTGCAGACCAATGTAAGAAGGAGGAAGAACGCAACTACGAGTTAGCTGATATGTGCACATTTTTTGATTTGCTTACAAAGCAAATTATAGGAGCGAGAGACAAAAAGGTAAATGCAGTGGGGATACAAGAACTGGAGCTAGGGGCAGATCACTCTAATTTTGAGGAGGATACAAATTTCCTAGACAGCCAGGTGGCGGGTTTCCAAGCCATTGCCCAAGTGTCTAGACAAGACAATTGGTGCCAAGGTTCTGGAAACCAAGGTCGGAACCAATACAGAGATAACTACAACCAAAATGGGTACAAAGACAGAAGCTGAGGTCGTGAGCGCGATAGAGAATGGAGAAGGAATGACGGTTGCTGCAATGACTAAGCTGGAATATATGTGCCTCCAATGCACGAGAGGGAGAGGATGGCAAGTCAAATCTAGAAAGAATGATGGCCGAGATGCTGAAAAAGGTGTGGTCCATTGATGATCAATTGAAGGAAATTCATGGTGACATATCAATCATGGGTTAGAGAGTGGAATCTCATGTGACAACCATCAAGTAGATTGGACAGCAGCTTGGGCAACTGTCAGCAACACTAAACCCTAGACAAAAGGGTACACTACCAAGCAACACCAAACAGAACCCAAAGAATGATGGCCACTGTATGGCGGTGATGGCTAGGAGTGGTAAGACCACAGTTGACCCCCCTTTTCCGGTTGTAGTTGAACAGAAGAAACAGAGCATAATTGAGGAGAATGAGAAGAGTGCTGAGATGGAGGGCGCTAAGAATGCTAAGTTGCCAGAGGCCCCAATAGGTGAGAAAGAACCTGACATTAATCAAGGAGCAACTCAAATTTACAAAGCTATTCAATAACCACCACCGTTCCCCCAAAGAATGAAGAAAAAGGTGGAAAATGGTAAGTTCCAGAAATTCCTGTCAATGCTTAAATAGTTATTTGTGAACATACCATTGGTTGAGGCATTGGAACAAATGCCGGGATATGCTAAATTTTTGAAGGGCTTGGTGACAAAGAAGAGGTTCATCAGCTATGAGCTGATAGATAATGTACATCATTATAGTGCCATAGCTACACGGGTCCTAGCTCAAAACAAGGAAGATCCGGGTGCTTTCACTATACCTTTCACCATTGGCAATGTCGAATTTGCAAGGGCACTTTGTGATCTGGGAGCGAGCATCAACCTAATGCCCTTGGCAGTGTTCAAGCAATTGGGCTTAGGAGTCCCCATACCGACTACGATGCGGCTATTAATGACCGACAAAATAGTGAAGAAGCTAGTGGGGATCCTGTTTGACATGCTTGTTAAGGTAGACAAATTCATATTCCCAATAGACTTCATGATTTTAGATTACGAGGTTTGTTATGAGGTCCCCATCATTTTGGGGTGAGCATTCCTTGCAATTGGGAGGGCTTTAGTAGATGTGGAGGCGGGCCAATTGAAGTTCATACTGAACAAAGAAGAGGTCACCTTCAACATCTGCCAGTCAATGTAGCAACCAAAGGAATTCAGTGTAGTCTCTACACTAGAGGATGAATCTGAGTCACTTGACGAATTTTGAGTAGTCAAGAGACCTGCGTCATGCCGCGACGTTAAATCAGGTGCTTCTTGGGAGGAAACCCAAGTAGTAGCTTGGTGAATTCTGAGTAACCAAGCCACCTATGTCATGCTGTGACATTAAATCAAGCGCTTCTTGGGAAGCAACCAAAGTAACTTAACTGATGTGTGTTTAGTGTGCAGGGAAGCAAATACAAGTAGCATAAAAATTGTTGAAAAAGTAGCTGCTATGGCTCTCAGTACGATTCGTGATAGCATCATACGAGCTGTAGTAAGAGGCGTGGTGAGAATCAGTGAGATGCTTTAGAGCAGGGGTTCAGGGTACGGTTGGTCCTACAATTCATAATGTAAGTACACAGATCGTAGTATTCACTGTGCCTGTGAACTAGCCAAATCATACGAGATAAAGGCCTACGAGTCATAGCATGACCCATACCCTCGTGGCACAAGTCGTAAGATGAATTTGTAGGTCCCAGGTAAGTTTCTCAACTCTCTAAAGCACAAGTCCACAGTATGAGTTATGGGGGCTACCTACGACTTGTGGTACGAGTCGTGATGGGTCAAAGTCCATGAAATTACTCGACTCAGCCTCGATTTTTAAATTCTACCATTTCACTTATATAAACTTCAAACCTAAACGGACCCTTCTCCCATGCAAACAACACAAAGTCACTACTTTTACTCACCACTCCCCCATACCCGTAACTCAAAACCAAAGAAAAATTTGAGAAATTTCTTGCTAAATTGAGTCCCTCTCAACCCTAATCCTTAATTACTAGTTGAAGTAAGCGGCTAACAAGTAAGTGTAGTTCTTTGAAAAATGATAGAAAAAATTGTATGCTTGATGTTATGCTTCCAAAGCTCCTATGAGTCATCATGGTTTCTAAAAAAAATTTCTTTTAGTGCAAAAGACAATGAACAGGGGTGTTATCGAGTTGTCTGCGACTGGGAAAAACTTTAAAAATTTGATGAACTTATGCATTTAACCATTCATAATGAGTTATGGGTACTGAATAAAAAGGGCGAGGGAAAAGTATTTTTCAAGAATAGAGTTAAAAATAGATGCCTAAACTAGGGGAATTTTGAGTACCCAAAACATGAAAAAGACTCCTTGTAAACTGGACCAAAATCAAGACAGGGATAGGCTTCACAAGCCTTCCTACGACTCATGATTTGATACTGCGACTCGTAGGATAGCTCTTTGGGACTATCCCAAGCTAATATAAGTCAACTCTAGAGGTACGAAACCCAATACAGTTTGTGGTTCACCACTACGAGTCGTACTGTGCATTCGTACCAAAGGCATGAGTAGGGCCAAGTTCAGATGAGGCAGAATGGTCTTTCCTATGACTCATGGAATCGACCTACAGGTCGTACCATGGGTCATGGAAAAATACAAAGAAATTTGTAGTGGAGGGGCATCCTTAGATGATTCAAGGTATGAATTGTACCTTCGTGGTACAACTCGTACCTGTGAGTCGTAATGTGCACATAGGATTTTTGGGACTTCATACGAGTAGTACCTCCAAGGTACAACCCGTACTGTTGATCTGCAATTAGATACTGAGAATTTCACTTCTTTTTCTTTTTAGATATGGAATTTTAACTCTCTTCTCTATAGGTACAATGACGATGAAGCGCAAAGCATCCAAAGCATTTCTTGGAGGATATTACTTGATGAAACATCTGAGTCTGAGCCTGAGCAAGCAGGCAACTCCCCTAATGGTTCAGTTGAGGAGTACCAGGTTGATACATCAGATACCGACGGAACCCAAACCACTAAGGAAAAGGCAAAAGCATAAGACGTCGCAGCTATTGCCATATCTTCCAAAGCTCCCTAGTCTGAGGACGGAGCTAAAGAAGGTAATCAGGAGTGGTGAAGCGGCTCAAATGCAGAGGAAGGTTCTGAGGAGACCCAATCGGGAAAGGAAAGTGGTAGTTCTGAGTCTAAGGAGGAGGCTCCCAATGCTGAGCAGCAGCAGATCTGCCTAGGGAGAGTTGAACCATCTGGTGGAGAGTGCCAGGCACATAGAAAATCTATGAACAAGGCATTCCTCTCACCGCCAAAAACAAACCTAGGTGGAGCATCCAAGAAGAACCACGGACCCTTACCAACACTTTGAGTGAAATAGAGGAGATGAAGCGGATATTCGGCTTTTATACGCTTGAAGGAGGCTAGGACGCCGGACCAGTACACTTCAGAGATAGTCAAAGAGTTATACGCCAACTACTTGGAGACCATGGAGGAAAAGGCAAAGAAGGGGAAAAAAGTGTATGACTAGCCTAGATTGGAGAGTGTCATGGCTAGAGGGTGAGAGGTAGACATCTCTGAGCGGACCATCTATCGCTTCCTGTAGAGGCCCCAGATCATACCTCCACATGCCACGCCGGAATATGAGTACCGAGTGGAGGCATTGAAAAAAATTAGGAAGCTGGGATTTGAGGAGAGACAAAGGCAGCTATAGTGGTTAGCAGGTGTTATAGGTGAGAAAAAAGAGGAAGCAGAATGGGTCTCAGGTGGAAAGCAGGTTACCCAAAAACTCACTAAACATCAAAGGTAAAGCTTGTTAGACACTATGGATTAGCACCTATGGTCAATGAAAACACTTTGAGTGTATATAGAGAAGCTTTGGTGGCATACCTTATGTCTAGATACCCCATCGAAATCTCGAGGATCATCACAGAGGAAATACAAGATCGAGCTGTGGGATTGAGCATTACCATCCCATTCCCGAGCCTCGTTTTTAGATTATGTAAAGAGGCAGGAGTGCCAGTGCGATAGGGTGAGAAATGTTTGATTGGAGTGCATAGGATAGAAGACATCGGCTTAATCTGGGATGAAATGAACTCGGTGAGTAGGGCCCGACTTCCCACAGTAGTTCCCCAGACCCAGCCAGCAGGGGGCGCACTGGTGAATGCCTCTACCTCACAGGAGTAGAGAGAGACACCGGCTACAGATGCCCATCATTCAGAGGCAGCTCCTAGAACTTCTTCTATACCACTGCCTAGCTTGCC
Organism: Datura wrightii; assembly: GCA_035772735.1. Taxonomy (NCBI): domain Eukaryota; kingdom Viridiplantae; phylum Streptophyta; class Magnoliopsida; order Solanales; family Solanaceae; genus Datura; species Datura wrightii. The sequence goes on from JASDFA010000002.1 coordinate 62,662,269, forward strand.
GACTCAGACTCTTGTAGGGTACATCTTAGTGCTCCAGGATTTTCTCTAGAAATTAGCCAAGAGGTTAACCATGGCCGAAAGAAAAATTCAAGCTATGATGTAGAATGTGAAGCCTTGGGTAAAAGTAGAGATTGACACAACAGCACATGCCTTACATGCTTGCCTGGATGGATTTGAGAGCCGATTCAACATGCATATGGTGGAGCATACGGATACCAGCAGTCTCTATGAGGAGTTGGGGGCTCTTTGGATCCAAGTAGTCGAGTTGTCCTCATGAAAATCAGCAGTCATATCAGCCCCCACTCTTATGAACCTTGATGAAGAGCCTGATGAGGAGATTGATTTGGCGACTTATTGGGAGCCGATGATAGCTGCTAATGAAAAAGGGAAGAAAAAAGTCTCCAAGGATGTTGAAGAAGAAATTTTCAGGAAGAAAAGGAAGAAAGAAAGAAGAGAATGCAAGCAGACACGAGCAGAGAGCCTACAGACTCATAACTCACATATGTTAGAGCTGCAGGAGTGAGCTAGAGGAGTAGGTAGCTCTACCATGTCTCAGCCCAAGCTTGCTAGTGGCAAGGACCCTTCAGGCAAGCCACATTCAGCCCCGATCACCACAGAGGCCGTAGAGGCGGCCGAAACTACTGAGGGGGTAACCATTCCCCCTATTGATACACCATTGAGTGCATCGACCACCACTAGCACCATGATTGCAGCGGAGACAACTCCTCCACAAGATGAGCACCTAGAGCGCCACAGGTATGTTCCCTTCCCTCTGTTCTTGTAGTTCATGCTTCGGGGATGAAACATAATTTTCAAGAAGGAGAGAAGGTGTATTTGTGATTATTGGGATTTTTTTTGGATACGTCCGAGGGTTTTTCTTGTGTTTCTTTTCTCTTAGGCATGCTATCTAGCAGAACTGACATGTTTAGGAATTTTTTTTCTTATTTTGTGATTTTTGTTTAATTAGGAAATATTGTAGGAGTACTCATCGAATGAAAGTGCACTAGTTTTGAATTTTTGAAAAAAATTGACCCTGTTTAAAATTTTTGATGCATTAGCTATGTATTTGTGACTGCATGCATGCTTTCTATGATTTTTTGATGTCATTTAGTTTATTAGAATGAGTAGTCTTGTTAAACCATGTGTAAACCAAACAGGTAAAATGAATATAAGTTATGTGCCATGAGTGAGTGAAGTTGGATATTTAGTTCAGTACAGTGTTGAAGATCTAGAACTGCCTGGTTGTTCTTTGCATAGTCTAAGATGGTTGGTTAGGGTATTGTCATAGACCATTTTTATTAAGCTCACTTTTAGCCTAAATGACCCTACCAAAATCATATGATTCCCTTGAGCCCAATTTTGAGCCTTTAATAGACCATTTTTCTTTGACTAATCGATGAACTATACCCATTTTTTATAATGAACCTATTTTGGCCCTAGTCCTTCCTTGGACATTGTAAACCTCAACATAGGCAAAATTCCCAATTTGAGGGTAGCTAGAATAGGGGTGTATAAATGGTTGGAACGAGGAAAAGGGAAAGAAAAGAGAAAAGTTTTAAAATGAGGTGTGATGTGACAAATAAGAAAAAAGGGAGAGGAAAAAGTTGTAAATCTTGAAAAAGAGAATTCAAAAGAAAAAAAATAAAATAATAATAATGCTTGAAAAGGTTTAAAATACACCACACCCATACAAATGCATAAAAAAGAGGTGAAAAGGGAGGAAAAGGAATGAGAAGAAAAGAGGGTGAAATAAGTCAATGGTGAAGCCAATGCATGTAGTGCCAAGGAAGGGTTACTCACTTCAAAATCTCTCATATTTATCATGTACAGCACTAAAGCCTACATTACAAGCCACATCAAGTCCTATAGTGATCCTAATTTGTCCATCTAACAGACCGAAGTAGAGAAAATAAGGGCAAGCCTATGGTATCTGATACACAGTACTTGAAACTTCTTTGTGTGAGAGAGATTCTTGCTCGTTTAGTCCCACGCAATATCTTACACTATATCTATGAGTCGGGACTTCATTTGTTGTGCGGGTTCATGGGGTATGTTTACTTTTACCATTGGTCTGTGTGAAAAGCATCGCCGATGACTTGATTGCCTATTGATAGCTAGATGACATGTCTTGATCCTTGCTTAGCATGTTTTGCGATTGCTTGTGGTACATTAGTTGTTCATGGTTCATGGAAGAAGGGTCAAAAGTTGTTGAATGTATAGTGCAAATTTTGTTTGGTATTGGCCGCAGCATCCTAGGTTTATTTTCTAGTTGAGCATCGTGTTTAGTTTTTTTCTTTTCTTTGCCTAAGGACATGCAAAAGTCTTAAGTTGACGGTGTTGATGTGCTGTGAGTTTACAGCACTTTCGACGCTCAAAACTAATAAAATAGTATGTACTTAGGTGTGTTTATATGGATATATGGAACTTTTTCTTTGATTACAGGACAAATAGGTGTTAGGGCAAGAATGTGCAAAAAATAGCCTGAAAGTGCAGAAAATGGGCTAAAGTCACAATTTCAGTGCGAGCCGTAGGATGATGCTAAGAGTCGTACTGAAGATTGTGAAAAGTTTCGGATGACTGAGTTGTGAAGAGTGCATCCTATGACTCTCAGTATGAATCGTACAACACTGGTACGAGCCATAGCATTGATTCATGGAAATATTCAGAAGAATTGCACAAGAGGTTAACTCCTGACACAGATAGACAATACGGGTTGTGGAGGCAAGGTACAAGTCATACCATCACACTCGTGACAAACTTTGGAAAAATTGAGAATTCTCAGAGTCAAGCCACAAAAGAATAGTACGAATCGTAGGAAGCATGTATCAGTCGTACCAAGGCCCAACACTTAGCAAAATTTCAGCAAGCCAAGGACATATGGATAGAAGGTATGGCCCGTACAATCCTGCTACTGGTTGTAGGATTTGTCGTGGCTCAGGCAGCGCCAGTTATGGAAATTTACCCTGTTAGCTTAGGAAAAGAATTCTTGTGTTTGTATAAATACTTTTCATTTTTTATTTTCAGTAGAATATGTGAGAGGACATTAGAGAACTTTAGAGAACATAGAGACAACATAGAATTAAGTTGATTGGCTTGTAATCAACCTTTTCTTCAATTTCTTCTTGATCTTTGTGAATTGTTCTTGAGTTATTTCGGGTATAATCAAAGAAGTTTTACTCTCATCTATAATTGTAAGTATTGATATATGTGTTTAATTATGAATGCATATCACAATCTTGCAACTATGAGAGGCTAAAACCTCCATAGCTAGGGTTGTGGGAACCATGGTGGATTAATGAGCTAGGGTTGCATAAAAGTGATTCAAAATCAATGCAAAATGCTTGTATTGTATTCTCTTCATTCTTAAACATTTCTTAGTGGTGTACAACATTAGGACTTGCCCGAATTCTTCACTTTATTGAGCCTAGAGAGGTAGAGATTAGGAAAAGAGAATACAACAAAGCCTTGATCTTGATGATCATTGTGTTAACTTGAGCTGTGGTCGCAGGATAATTAAATTTGGAGCAAATTGATAATAGTTAATTTGAAATCGCTCATGAAACCTGATCCGGTGATTGAGTATAGTCCTAATAGGGACGAACCATTCATTTGGATGAACCCTAGTTATCAGCTCTGCAATTAAGCATTGGTATGATCACGTATGTATACCCGAATATGAACCCATGGGGAACACAAACCCTAGTTAGTCTTAAATCTTGATTTCAATCATTGTTTTTAATTATTATTTTTATTAAACCCCCCAATTGGAGTAACTAACCAACAAGTTCACTTACCGGCATTAGTCTAGATCTTCCATATTCCTTGTGGGTTCGACCCCAATCTCTTTAATGGGTTCTTTATTGACAATGTCCGCTTCATAATTCAGTAGGAGGTATGGTTTGAGCGTTATTAGATAACTCTAGCAATGCCCACTCTAATTAAGCATTCATCATCACAAACCTATACTTAATGATTTAGCTACATATGATTAAGAAATTCAAAAGAACATTTAACAATAAACTCATTGAATTCAATAACAAGAGTAGTAAAATCAAGTTCACAAGTAGTCTTCAACAATAGCAGTACCTTGCTATTAAGAAGAAGAAGAGAATAATACTTTTCAAATTCTACCAATCAAATTCTCCTCTTCTCTGCCAAAGGAATGTTGTAAAGCTAGGAATGGAAAAAGATGATATGATATGCTTAGTACAAAGTACTTTCTCTAGAATTTATATATCCAAGAAAATGGGGCCTCTTCCAATTTTTCCCCTAAGCAGCATTCTGGAATTGGTGAGACTACCAGCGGTTCACTGATTGCAATTCGTGGACCACCGATTATATTATTTGCCGCTTCAATGCATTCAAGTAGCTATCGACTGTTCATTCGTCATTTCGCCAATCTCCATCCGCGCACCGCCGATTCTTTGCTATTCAATCAAGCAAGTCAAGTGTCATTTGATGGATAAACCGGTGAATCGTCATTGGCAACCCGCATTTCGCCAGTTGCTTGTTTCTCAGAGGCAGTGGTGATTGGCTTTAGACCGATGTTTTGCCGGTCTTCTTCGGTGGAATGCAAAAGTACATCCACTTCCTTTGTTTTGCTCCATTTCTTACTATTTTCTTCACATTAGTCATATGCACACAACAAAATCAAAAAGGGCATACGATCCACATAAAAAACTCAAAAACAAAGCAAAAATTTAGGTTTAAGAGCCTAATGAGTTGGTGAATTAGCAACTCATCAAATGTCTACTCCTTCCTACTCTAGTTCTTCCTCATTGTAAACATATATTGGTGCTCTTGTAACTATATCACTCACTTCATCACTTGCTTTATGATAAAAACTTTCTTGGCCTTGACACTAGCATAAGCTATAGCTTTTCCACTCCTTGTGACAATAGTAATGCAATGATTATCCTTCTTCGGATTGGGTATGGTATCACTCGAAAGGGTTCCTTTCATTCGGGGGTTCATTTGTGTTGAGAGATGGTTCATTTGAGCCTCTAAATGCTTGATACAGGCTGAGTGTGAGCTCACACTTTGCGCAAGGTTAGAGACCTCCCCTTTTAATTCCTTCACTCCAATATCGGTACTATACTCTTTTCCTTACCCTAAGCAACATATCCTCAATTTTTGAATTGCCAAAAGCACCTACTCTTGGTTGAATTTAGGCCACATCCACTTCGGGTGTAGGTATGTATGGATTTGAGCTTCTATGATACCCCTCACGATTTTTCTCTTGATTCCCCATCTATCATTTCTATTAACCTTTATTTTCATGAGCTCTCAAACCTTGATTCTCCTAACGAGGATGCCAAGGGACTTGATTGGCACCTTCGTGTCATTGACGGAACCCCCCATTTGACTCGCCATGTATTTTCATTCCTCATTTTATCTTGGAGGTGAAATATCTCCCTCATATTGACCATGTCACTAGGTTCCTACAACATTCACACTCTTGGCTCTGGCCCCCATAACATGTTTAGTGGTTACCTCAAGGTGTGTCATTATCTTTGCCAAGGTTTCATCTCTTTCCTCATCATACCTTCTCATTTCAGCGGTTACAAGGTTAGAAATGGCACCACTTGGGGACACCTCACCGTCTCTAGTGTGCCATGCTCTATTTATTTGGGTAATACGATTAAGAAGAGCTTTAGCCATTCCAAATGTTTCGTTCATAGGGGACCCACCAGCAAGGTTGTTGGCCACCGACTTGTTGATCGAGTTGACAGAAAGATAGAAGCTTTAAAGTAAGACTTCATCCGGTTAACCATGGTTGGGGCATATTGCAACCTTCTTTTTGTAACAGAGACAAACCTCATGAGTGGCTCTCCTGGAAGTCGTCTAAAATTGGTAATCTCGTCCCTCAATTAAAGAATCCTTAAGGGAAGAAAGAATTTGTACAAAATAGCCTCTATCAACTCCTACCATGAAGTGATCGAACTAGGGGGAAGTGTTCCAACTGAACAGTGGCTTCCCCGTTAAAGAGCATGGGAAAAGCCTCAGCCAAATTAACTCTTGGTTAATGTTGGTAATATTAAAGGGTCGACAAATTTCAAAAAAATTGTGGAGGTGTCTATTTGCATCTTCACTTGGTTGCCCTCTGAATAATTCCTTTATTTGCAACAAGTATAGCATGGTTCTCATCACATAAAAACTGGCATTCCTATAGTAGGAGTAGGCAAATAGCACCAACTATGTCGGGCAACATCAGCTCATCATCATCATGGTCCATGTGGCCTTCCATAGAACCTACTTGAGAGTCTTGGCTCATCAAGTACAACCTATACAAGCAATGAATAAAACAACTTATGTAAAGTCACACAAGATGCTTAGCTAGTTCAAATCAACAAACAACTCTAGGCTATTAATGACCACTCACCGACAATGGCATCAAAATTGATAACTGATCTTGGGCATAATTGCATGCCCAAGTGATACTTTAATACTTCATTTCGACTTGTTTATCTACTTTTATGTGTGCATTCTCATGTGATTTTTATGTAAATGTGAATTTATACTAACCAACATGATCAGTGTTGTTTTGCAGTATAGAAGGAATTTTTGGAAGCTAATCTACAAGTTGGTGAAATGTGGAAATGGACTTGGAAGCAAGAAGTGGAAGTTGACAAGGAAAATTGGCCAAAATAGGGGCTCCGCGATGGCTCCATGTCATGCTACCATCGCGGAGGCATTTTGCCTAGAGGGGAATTTTATGTCAAATTCTAGTGGAGGTGCGCGATGGCACCGTGGCACGGAGGTGAGTCTCCGCGATACACGATGTGCCACGCTGAAGGGCCGCGACAGGGCCGTGGCACAATGGTGATGCTCCGCGATACAATCCGTGCCACGTTGCTTGTTATTTCGGGAAAAATTCTCACTGGTATAATCGCACACTTAGGTTTTATTTTAAACAATCTGACATTTTGGGCAAGAACGTGGTTAGCAGGCAATTGAGAGGAAGAATTTCTAGGGTTAATTCTCTTCCTTTTTCTCTTTAATTTCAATTGCTTGTATGAATTTTACTTGTTTGAAGATGTTTAATCCACAAATTAGTGGCTAATTCACCTCTTGCTGAGGTTAAGGATAATTGTAGAGGAATGTAATTACTAATTATTTTAGTTTTCATCTTCTCTATAATGGTTGTTCTATCAATTCTTGTTTTTACTACGTTAATGTTTGGCCAATGTTAATGTATATCTTAGAATTCCAATTTTGATTCTAAAACGGAAATTAATTGGATAGATGTGAATTGGTGGAATATGATCTTTTTTTAGTTGAGAAAATTGAGAGAAGATTTACGTTAAGAATAGAAATATATCTGAATGTCATATTAGTCATTGATGGAATTTGTTATGTATGGCTAGAGCATGGGGTTTTTGCATCACAGAAATGTGTAATGTAAGTCTCATGATTCTTTAATTGGAGAGGAGTCGAAAGATCCAATCCATGGATTATTAATTCCTGACTAACAACCGAAGAGAAGATTGACTGATTCTAATCAATAAATTACATCCCTGCATGTTTTCCTTAACCTCAGCTTATTCATTGCTATTGTTCAGATTTTAATTTATAATCTTTGCTTAGGTTTTTATTAACTATTAATATTGACTCATAAAACATTATTTGTTTGGTTGTCTACCTTCATAGAGATATCGTTCACTAACAATTAGGATAATTACTACCATAATTCAGTCCCTGTGGGATCGATACTTGGATTGAAATAAAGCCACTTTACTACTTGTACGACTACGTGCACTTGCGTGTAGTTTGGTCCGAACAATAACGTCCAAATCCACTCCTCAAAGTGAGAGAGAGTACACGGTCATATCAAATATAAATTACCCAACTATGAGTAGGGTTGAATCTATAGGGGATGAGGAACGATTGCTACTAAAGTTTTAAATCAATCAGAACTAACTAGCATCATTATATAACAACTTGTAAAGTAAATTTTGGGAGAAAATAAGATCACTAGATGACTATAAAAACATTAATAAAATAGGGCAATGTGGATTGAAGCAACAATGAGAGAAAGTACAAAGGATGTGTTGTTGATGGGGCGCCGATAAGATTGGGATTAATATCTACGTCTAAGGAACCAATCACAAGCATGAATAGTCATGGACAAGGCTGCACATGATTTTTCTCAACCCCTTAGGTACATTTTACTTGGGTTCTGTCACAACCGAACATAGGCCCGAATCGAGACACGGGATAGGGAACCCCGAGAGGGTCCAAATTGATCCATAGCATGAACATAACAATAAGGAGCATAATATAAGCAGATGCTGACATAACAAACATGTTTCAACGGAAGTCTGCTTACATATTATCTAAAAGAAAGATCCAACAATGACAAACCGATTATTACTTCATGTCTGAATAACCTCTAACAATACTGATGAGCTGATGGGACAACACCCCCAACTGGATTGAAAAAGTCTGAAATAGAAAACATAACCATAGATAGAAGGATGTCCTCGAAGGATGATGACTCACCAACAACTCACTAAATAGGGCTGAGGGATGAGCAAGAGTAGAGATGTGGCTGAGACTAAACCCTGGAACCTGTATCACGAGATAATATATCATAAAGTATGCAGTCAATACTTTGAATGTACCAAGTATGCAAGGTAAGTAAAAGAGAAAGTTAAAATACATAAGAGTACATAAGGATATGACAACATGAATGTACAGTAAATATCATAACATAACTTGAGCGCTCAAGATTTTTAAATCGTTCATAATTCATTCGTAATCATAATCATAGGAAAGTTTCTTAGAAACTTAACTTAAGCCAAAGTAACATAACATAACAATGCATAAAAACATGCGGAACAATGTGAGGACTTGTCATAACCGACACCATCATGATAGAGCTTACATGATGCCCCAACTATCTCACTCAAGTGGGCAGAGCCATCCCAAGCTTGCCAAATAAATAATAACATCATTGATCCCCATCTAAAATACATGTTTTGCCATGAATAAGGCCCCATGAATTGGCCAAGAGTCATAAATACATCAATCATGAAATCTATGCATACTTGTGAAACATGTATAAACTTGACATTTCATAAATCCACGATAACTACCTGAGAGAAATCAAATCATAAAGCATAAGTCATAATTGGGCTAATTAAAATCAAGATCATAATGAAATCATAATTTGACTTTTCATAAAACATACATAACTGGGCATAATTGGATTTAAATTCAAATCTATAATTTATAGTCAAAATAGTTATAAAATCTATCCATAGATCATTAAACATAATTTAATACATGAAAGGAATTGACCCATAGATAGATCATTGAGAATTTCACAAGAATTGGAATAAATGTTATAGATCATGAAAATTGAGTTCTAGAATTGGAAACCCATGGAATTAGGAAGAATTTAGGGCATGAGAGTGAAAGGAACTCTCATTCATGGCCTCGTATACCTGGGTAAATCTAATTAGCACTCTCCCTTGAAAGCCCAAAGGAATTAGAAGAGAATTTAGAGAGATTCTTCAAACTTGATCTTAAAGGAAAGGCTCTAAGTTGCATGCATGGAGTTGAGATACTTAGAATAGGTTTAACACCCTTAAAACCCTACTAACTGATCTTAAAACAACGTAGTTTAGGACTTTAGGGCTTAGGAATGATGAAAATACACTTAATGAAAAACCTGGAAATTCTGCACTACTAGTGACAACGACTGGTACAACGGGTCATTACAAGCTCCAATGGGTCGTTACTTCCCTCGTTGGTTCATCCCATTTTCTAGTCCCAGACCTCCTACCACGACAGGTACCACAAGTCATATCCCGCTCCCACGACTCGTAGTAACCATCAGTTGTCACCATTGCCCATTTTCTGGAATCCTTCCAACGGGAGCATACCACGACCCATGGCTCCAACTAACGAGTCATTCCATGACTCGTGACTGACTCCTTGATCATGACCACCCTTACCACAAATCCCTTCCAATGGCCCATCACATAAACTAATGCGTCGTCCTTAAACCTATTGTCACAGAACTCCTCATACCAGAACCCAACCACAATTGTTTCTTATGATTCGTCAGACCTACCAACGACTCATACCACGAGTCATTCTATGGGAAATTTCTGGTTTCTCTGCTACTTTTTATTTCAAATCCCAAGTCTAGTCTTAAGAACTTCTGAGGTATTACAATATTTCACCCCATTGAGAACATTCATCCTCGAATGTTTGTAAGCATACTGAAAAGCTGAGAAATGCAACTACCATGCCAAATACTGAACATTTAAGCTGAACACTGACGGAGTGACTAACTCCGGACTAGCATACACAGCTGAATTGAATTCATGAATCACACGTACATATATTGACATAAAAGAAACTAGGGAAGATGAAATGAACATGAAACTGAATAGAATACTAAGGAGGAAACTGATACCTCAGGTTGGAACTAAGTCGGAAGGGAATAGATGCGGGTACTTAGCCATCATATCTACTTTGGCCTCCCACGAAGCTTCTTCAACTTGGTAGTTCCTCCACAATACCTTCACTGAGGCTACTTATTTGTTTTTTAGCTTTTGAACCTGATGATCCAGTATTTCTACCAGAACCTCCTCATAGCTAAGGCTATCCTTCACACCTATTCTCTCCACAGGAACAACGAAAGTCGGGTCACCCAAGCACTTCTTTAAGAGTGATACATGAAAGACTGGGAACTAAAGCTAATTCTGGGGGAAACTCCAACTCATATGCCACCTTGCCAACCTGTTTCACAATCCAGTATGGACCGACATAACGGGGACTAAGTTTTACCTTCTTTCAAACCTCATCACTCCGTTCATGGGAGATACCATCAGAACCACCCAATCATCAACTTCAAACTCTAGCTCCCTCCTCCTCACATCCGCATAAGACTTTTGACGACTCTGAGCCATTTTCAACCTTTCCCTTATGAGTTAAACCTTCTCCATCACCTCATGAACTAAATCTGTTCATATCAATGCAGTTTCACCGACTTCGAACCAACCAATAGATGATCTACATCATGTCCCATAGAGTGCCTCAAATGGAGCCATTCGAATATTGCAATAGTAGTTGTTGTTATATGCAAACTCAATGAGAGGAAAATGATCATCCCAACTACCCTTGAAATCAATCAAACATTCTCTCAACATATCCTCAAGAGTATGACTGGTCCGCTCTTCCTAACCATCTATTTGCGGGTGATATGTTGTGCTAAGCTTTACCTGAGTACCAAGTCCCTTCTAAAATGATCTCCAAAACTAGGAGGTAAACTTAGTGCCTCTGTCTGATATGATGGACAAGGGCACTCCGTGCGACCGAACTAATTCCCGAATGTACAATTTTGCATAATACTCTGCTGAGTCGGTAGTTTTGACCGGTAGGAAACGAGCTGCCTTAGTCAACATGTCTACAACCACCCAAATAGAGGCATATTGTTGATGAGTGCGAGGCAACCCTGTAATGAAGTCCATATTTATCTCTTCCCACATCAGGGATGCTAATATCTTGAAGCATACCTCTAGGTCTTTGATGCTCCACTTTCACTTATTGACAATTCGAACATTTAGCAACAAACTCTGCTATGTCCTTCTTCATGCCACTCCACCAATAGACTTCCCCATAGGTCATGATACATCTTGGTGGCACCTATATGAATAGAATATCTGGAATCATGAGCCTTGTGCAACATCCGATCTCTCAAATTATCAACACCCCGAACACATAAACGACCCTGATATCGTAGCACACCATCTCCCCCTTAGGAGAAGACCTCCACCTTCTGATTCTGAATAGCTTCCTTCAACTTTTCTAGAATAGGGTCCTCATCTTTCCTAGCTTTGACCTCGGTCACCAAGGAAGATTCTGATCCATTCTGGACAATGACACAACCATCCGTCGAGTCAACAAGATGAACTCCTAGTCATGCAAACCGATGCACATTCTTCACTAGCTCTTTCCTCTCCTCATCTACATAGGACACACTTTCCATAGAAAGCCTACTAAGAGTGTTTGCCACCATGTTAACCTTGCCCGGATGATAAAGGACACTAATATCATAATCTTTAAGAAGCTCCAACCACCTCCTTTGATGTAGGTTTAGATCCTTCTTGGTAAACACATACTGTACGCTTTTGTGGTCCGTAAACACATCTACATAGACCCCGTACAGATAGTGTCTCCAAATCTTCAATGCAAAAACTACCGCTGCCAACTCAAGGTCATGACTAGGGTAGTTCTTTTCATGGACCTTTAGCTTCCTGGAAGCATAGGATATATAACCTTACCCGTGTTGCATTAGTACACAACCAAGGACAATCCTCAAAGCGTCACAATATACCACAAATCCATCGGTACCCTCAGGAAGGATCAACATCGCTGCTGAGGTGAGTCAAGTCTTCAACTCTTGGAAGCTCTTCTCATAAGCCTCCGACCATTGAAACTTCACTTTCTTCTGGGTAAATTTAGTCAATGGTGCCGCAATGGATGAAAACCCTTCAACAAACCACTGATAATAACCAGCTAAACCTAAGAAACTCTTGATATTCGAAGGACTAATTGATTTAGGACAATTCTTTACTGCTTCTATCTTTTGAGATTCCACCTGTACAGCCTCACTTGACACCACACGACCCAAAAATGCCATTGAGTGTAACCAAAACTCACAATGCTGAACTTAGCATACAACTGGCGATCCTTCAAGGTCTGTAGCACCTCCCTCATATGAGCGGCATGCTTCTCCTCGCTCTGAGAGTATATAAGGATGCCATCTATGAACATAATCACGAACATATCCAAGTATGGATTGAACATCGTATTCATCAAATCCAGAAAAGCTATAGGAGAATTCGTTAGTCCAAAATACATAACTACAAACTCATATTAACCATACTGAGTCCTAAAGGCTGTCTTCGGAATATCACTCTCTCTAACTCTAAGTTAATGATACCTGGATCTGAGGTTGATCTTCGAAAAGCACTTAGCACCCTAAACCTGGTCAAACAAATCATCAATCCTAGTGAGAGGAAACCTGTTCTTGATGGTAACCTTGTTTAATTGTCGATAGTTAATACATATTCGAAGAAACCCATCCTTCTTCTGAACGAAGAGAACTGGTGCAGCCCATGGGGATTTGCTAGGTCTGATCAAACCCTTGTCTAAAACATCCTTCAAATTCTTCCTCAACTCCTTTAGCTCAGTTGGAGCCATTTTGTAAGGAGAAATAGATATAGGTTGTGTATTCGGAAGAAGGTCAATACCAAAGTTGATCACCCGCTCGGGAGGATCCCAAATAAATCATATGGATACACTTCTGGGTACTCACACACTACAGGAACTGACTGGATAGTCAGGGTTTCGGATATAGCATCCTTAACTCTAACTAGATGGTACACGCAATATTTAGAAATCATCTTTCTGGCCTTAAGGTGGGAAATAAAGCGACCTACAAGCATAATCGAACTACCCTTCAACTCTAGGACTGGATCACCCAAAAATCTGAACTCTACTGTAAGGGTTTTACTATTGACCGAGGTATAACATGCACGTAGCCAATCCATGCCAAAGATAACATCAGAATCATTCATGGCTAGCTCTACTAAATCTGTTGAGGTGATTTTCTGAAAGACTATGACAAGGCAATTTCTATATATCCATCGAGCTATAACTGAATCACTGACCGGAGTAGAGACTAAGAAGGGTTCTGATAGGATTTCGGGGCTAACTCCAAAACTACTAGCAACAAAAGATAAAGTGGCCCTTGGATCTAATAATGCATAAACATCAAAGTGGAATACTCGTAACATACCAGTGACCACATCTAGTGAAGTCTTCTGCTCTTGTCGAGATGCAAGGGCATAAAACCTATTCTGGTGCTGGCTATCACCTGCACTGGGGATGCACCCTGCTGAGATGGGCATACTGGTGTTGTTGCTAAGTCGGTAGCCTAAGCTTGACCTCTACCATTACCCTGTCTAGCCAAGGAACACTCCTGGTGCATGTGGATGGATCTACCACACCCAAAATAGATATATGATCCCATCAAACACTCTCCCATATGACTCTTGCCACACTTCCCGCTGGAAAAAAAAGGTACACTTTGTCTGCCTACTGCTCGAGTCCCTCGAACCTGAGGCTCTGCTCCTCTGATCAACTCGCGGCCTAGATGGAGAAATGGGCGAGGATAACGCTAGAGCTAACGACCTCTGATGAGACTGCTGGCGATGTCCTCCTTTTGATCTCTGTAGAGAGAACCTATAACTTTCTGTCCTGGCCCTCTTGGCCTCTCTCTCTCTCAGATGCACTGCCTCCATCTATTGGGCGTACAAAACGAATTGAGTAAAGTCAATGTCTTGGCGAAGCATAGTATTCCTACAATCCTTGATCAGGTAGTCTGCTACTCTGTGCACAAACCGGCTCAACCGAGCTCTTTGATCAGCCACCTTCTGGGGCATACTTGGATGAGCGAGTGAATTCCAAAGCATACTCCTGGACCATCATAATACCCTACCTTAGTTTCACAAACTTAGTGCTTTAATCTCCCTCATCTCACGAGGGAAGAACCGATCAAAAAATGCGGCATGAAACTCATCCCAACTAATGGGGCCTGCTCAAACTATCCTGCTATCCTTCCATTGCCTGAACCAAATGTGCACAACCCCTTTCAATTGATACGAGGCTAGATCTACGTACTCCTTCCCGATCACCCCCATGATATGGGTGATCTTCATAACTTCATCAATAAACTCATATGGATCCTCGTCCACCTTTGACCCAAGGAACTCCAGAGGGTTAATCCTTAGAATATCTTTGACTCGTGCCGCCACCGCATTCACATTCTGAGGGACACGCGCTACCGCCTGTTGGTTGACCGGGCGGTCAAATCTTGAGCTACCATGTCATGCTCCAAGTTCACACCCTGAACGAAACACGGTACTTGGAATCACAAGTAACTCCAAGTCAACCCCTGGTCTATCATACACTGGCATTTCGAGTAACATGCAACTATATACAGCAGAATTTTAAGGAAAAAATATAAATACTTGAAAGAAATAAAGCTAGTTCATAATATTTGAACATATTAGAATAAAGCTACAAGTCTGAAAAACCAATCTACGTCTGAAAGCCGCTATGAATTATGAGTTGTTGGGACAAGCCCCCATCTAACTTCAAATTTAAATAAAAAGGAAAGAAAGTACAACTTAAGCAATAAATCTCCATCCTCGAAGAATGAGGACTCACCAACTAGAACAACTGAAGTCTGCGGTGAGTGATCGACTAGCGAGGCAGAGACTGAGATCCTACAACTGTTTCATAAAATGATACAACATAAAAGTATGTTTCAGTACTTTTAATGTACCGAGTAACTGAGAGAAACATAACACAATAGAATAAAAATGCTAAACTGAAATGACATACCATGACTGAAATAACTGAGATGGTCTGAAAGACCTTGTCTGATGGTCAAAGCATGTTCTAAATCTAGAATAATAATCTGAACAGAACTGAAACTGGATTGAACTGACTAGTGGGAGAGTCTATAACCGACATATAACCACGTGAGCTAGACATGGAGTCCGATGTATACAGCCTATCGGTAGGATCCAATATATCTTATTAGAGTATAAAGGCATAAACTAGGTAATCATAAGAGTCTGGGGCCAATCGGGCCAACAAATATTGTAACCTACGATGGAAATGTAGTTCTGGGAACCTGAGTGCGATGGAACCTCGGTCCGCTCGGTGCTAAGTCCTACTCCCACTGGAAAGTCCTAGACTGAGTACTAAGCTAATAACTCAAAAATAGGGCCCAAAACTAGTCAGCGAAACAAATCTGAAAGCATCCTGAGAGTCATATCAAATAAGATTCTGAAACTAGGTTGTAAGACTGGCTAGAGTTTCTTATCTAGAAGAGTCATAACCGTCTAAAGAACAATCTAAAATCTAAAACTGGGGTTTTAAGGCTAGTCACAACTTTTTATCTAAAGTTTCATGACCGCCTTGTGGAATAATAAAACTAAATGCTGAATTTAATTCTGATAGTTGGGAGGTACTACTGACACCTATGGAATTTCTGTAGTCAAACTAATCAACTAACATTTTCTGACTAGCACTAAGAATTCTAATTACTAAAACTGAATTGACAATATTCTGATTTAGTTTCAATGCTACTAACAACATGGGAGTCCAAACACTGATAAATCGAAGCAGGATTTCAATATTCAAGCACTAATGCAAAATTCAAGATTTTCTAGTTCAAGAAATAGGGCTAAATTTCACTTCACAAGATTTTACATCATTTTAGTCACAAACTAGTAGAAAATATCTGTAATTAACATGGTATAATAATCCACATGATTTAAACAAGGTAGGACTAGAAATTTCTTGACATTTAGTAATTTTGGGGCTATAACTCATATAAAGAAATAGGGAGGAATTTGGGGACACAAGGGAATAACGATTCCCTTGTTGAACTCCCACATACCTGGTGAAGAAGCCCGAAGAATTTCTTGAGAAATAGAGGAGAAAAGGTTTCCCTAGCTCTTGCTCTGCAAAGCTTTCAGAAAAGTTCTACAATGATTTCTGAGAGTCTGGATGGGGAGAATGAGGAAAGAAACCATTTAATCCCCCTAATAAATCTAAAAACATGCTTAGAATGACGTAGTTTAGAGTTTAGAAGGGTAGAAAATTACTGAAAGAACCATGAAAACTCGCAAGGGAAAACTGATCGTCAGTCCACACGGGTGACCTAACGGGTCGTGGTCAATGACCACGACTCATGGTCACACTCGTGAGGTGCACTGCCTGGAATACACTAATGGTCACCACGAGGGACGTAACGAGTCATGGTTAGTTACCACGACGTGTGGTCACCTTTCATGGACTACACTTCCTTAAAAGCCTTGGAGTCCCCACAGGTGACACCAGGAATCATGGTGTCCCAAACGAGTCGTGGTGAAGACCCATTGGGTACACTACCTAATATTTCCCGGTCTTAAATTATTCTTGACAACGGGTCATATCACGACTCATAGGGGTTGACCACGACTTGTGGTCACCCTCATGGTCACCTTTTTTCCAAATTTCAAATTAAGCTCCCAGTCCTCACCACTAGTCACTTAACGACTCGTGGTCACCTCCCATAGGTCACAGAATGACTCGTTCTGTGACCTAGTGCAGATTTTTTAGTTCCTCTTCTTTAAGTCCCGGGTCTAGTCTTTGCGTTTCCAGTGAATTGTAATATCTCCCCTTTTGAAACATTCGTCCTCCAATGTTAGAAAACTCATAGGAAAGTAGAGAATGGCAACTTTTATACACGAATACTGAGAATGAAAGCTGAAACTAGCGGAATGACTACCTCTAAACTGAATCACAAGTCTCAATTGAATTCACTAATCATGTACATTTTCTTTTACATGAAAGAAGCTGAGACACATGAACTAAATGCAGTTTCTGGGAGGGAATTGATACCTAAAATAGAAACTGAGTCGGAAGGGAACAAATGGAGGTATCTGGCCATCATATCCGTTTCAGCCTACCATGTAGCCCCCTCAATCAGCTGATTGCTCCACAAGACTTTGACTGAATATACTTCCTTGTTCCTCAACTTACGAACCTGACGGCCAAGTATATAGATTGGGACCTCCTCGTATGAGAGACTATCTTTCACTCCCACACTTTCCAATGGCACAATTGAAGTTGGATCACCGATGCACTTCTTCAATAGTGACACATGGAATAAAGGGTGCACAGACACCAACTATGAAGGTAATTCAAGCTCATAAGCCACCTTGCCAATTCACCTTATAATCCTATAGGGTCCCACATATCTCGGGCTGAGCTTTCCTTTCTTTCCAAATCTCAGCCCCCTTTCACAGGTGAAATTTTCAAATAGACCCAGTCATCCACAACAAACTCTAATTCTCTTCTCCTCACATCAGCATAAGATTTCTGATGGCTCTAAGCTATTTTCAATCTTTCCCTAATGAGTTGTACCTTCTTTATAGCTTCATGAACTGAGTCTTTCCCGATTATAGTACCTTCACCAACCTCAAACCATCAAATAGGAGACCTGAACCTTCTACCATACAATGCCTCAAATGGGGCCATTTGGATACTAGAGTGGTAACTGTTGCTGTACGTAAACTTCATAAGAGGCAGGTGGTAATCCCAATTGCCCTTGATAATTGATCCTGCATGCTCTCAACATATTTTCTAGGGTCTGAATAGTCCTCTTAACTTTCCCATCTGTCTACGAGTGAAAAGTTGTGCTGAGCTTGACCTGTGTACCAAGTCCCTTCTGAAAAGTTTTCTAGAAATGTGAGGTGAGCTGGGTACCTCTATCTCAAATAATGGATAATGGCACCCCATGAAGTCTGACCAACTCCCAAATATAAAGCCTAGCATAGTCCTCAGCTAAATTTGTAGTTTTAACTAGGAGGAAATATGCTGACTTAGTCATCTGATCTACTATTACACAAATAGAATCATGTTGCCAATGAGTTCGAGGCAGTCCCACAGTAAAGTCCATATTTACTTCTTCCCACTTCCATATGGTTATGCTGATATCCTGGGCCATACTTCCCGATCTCTGTTGCTCTATCTTGACTTGCTGGAAGTTTAGGCACTTAGCTATAAATTCAGCAATGTCTCTCTTCATGCTGTTCCACCAGTAAATATCCCGCAAATCGCGGTACATTTTAGTAGCACCAGGGTGGATGCAGTACCTCCAAATGTGTGCTTCATCCAGTATCTGTTTTCTCAAATTACCGACGTTCGGTACACATAACTTGCCCTAGTAACGGAGCATACCATCTCCCCCTTTAGAGAAAGCCTCAACCTCCTTCCTGAGAACCGCTTCCTTAAGCTTAAGTAAAATGGGATCTTCATGCTATTCGGACTTACCTTCAACAGCCAAAGAGGAATCTGCTCCGCTTTTCATTACCACTCCACCTTCAGATGAGTCAACCAAATGCACCCCTAACTGAGCTAGTCTGTGAATATCCTTCTCCAAATCCTTCTTTCCTTCCTCAACATGAGCCAAGCTACCCATAGACGCCCTGCTTAGGGCATCAACCACCACATTGGCTTTGCCTAGATGATATAGAACGCTCATGTCATAATCCTTCAAGAGCTCTAACCACCTTCTCTGATGAAGATTTAGGTCCTTTTGACTGAATACATACTGAAGGCTCTTTTCATCGATGAAAACATCAACGTGAGCCCTATACAGGTAATGTCTCCATATTTTCAACGCAAACACCACCGCTGCCAACTCCAAGTCATGAGTTGGATAATTCTTCTCATGAACCTTATGTTGTGTGGAGGCGTAGACTATCACTTTTCCCCGCTGCATTAGAACACAATTGAGTCCAACTTTGGAAGTGTCTCAATATACTACAAATCCATCTGATCCTTCCAGTAGGGCCAACAGTGGAGCGGTAATGAGTTGAGTTTTTAATTGCTGGAAACTTTTCTCACATGCATCTGACCATTGAAATTTCACCTTCTTTTGAGTCAGCCTAGTCAATGGAGATGCTATAGAAGAAAAACCTTCCAGAAAGCATCGGTAACTTGGCTAGACCCAAGAAACATCTAATTTCTTTGGGTAGGTAGGTCTGGGCAGTCTTTCACTACTTTTATCTTTTGAGGATCAACTTGAATACCCTCACCCGAGACCACATGACCCAGGAAAGTCACATACCTGAATCAGAATTTGCACTCGCTGAACTTGGTGAACAGTTGGTGGTCTATGAGTGTTTAAAGAACTATCCTCAGGTGATTAGCATGCTCTTCCTCATTTTTGGAGTATACCATAATGTCGTCAATAAATACAATAATGAACATATCTAGATACTGCTTGAAGACTCTTTTCATCAGGTCCATAAAGGCTGCAGGGGCATTAGTTAGTTCGAAGGATATAATCACAAACTCACATTGACCATACCGAGTCCTTAAAGCTATTTTTGGTATGTCACACTCTCTGACTCTTAGCTGGTGATACCTCGACCTGAGATCTATTTTGGAGAAACAACTGGCTCCCTGAAGTTGGTCGAACAGGACGTCAATTCTAGGTAAGGGATACCTGTTCTTGACTGTGACCTCATTCAATTGACGGTAATCGATGCACATTCTAAGGGTACCATCTTTCATTCACAAAAAAGCACTGGAGCACCCCAGGGAGAGATGTTGGGTCTAATAAAATCCTTATCAAGAAGATCTCTTAGCTGCTCCTTCAACTCCTTAAGTTTAGCCGGAACTATTCAATAAGGATGGATGGAGATGGGCTGAGTATTTGGAATAAGGTCTATACCGAAGTCAATTTCCATTCAGGAGGAACTCTGGGAAGATCTTCAGGGAATACATCTGGAAATTTGCTGACAACAGGGATTGACTAGATAGTTAGGGTCTTAGAATCAGAATACTTGACCAGAACTAGATCGTAAATACACCGTTTAGATATGAGCTTCCTGGCCTTAAGGTATTAAATAAACCTACCCTTAGGAGCTAAAATACTGCCCGTTCATTCTAGAGCTGGCTCATTAGGGAACTGAAACTTGACGACCCTAGTTCTAATATCGACTGAGGCATAATCGGAGTGTAACTAATCCATGCCAAGAATGAGGTCGAAGTTGACCATGTATAACTCTATAAGGTCATCTAGAATGACTTTATTGCATACTGAGATTGGATGGTTTCTATACACCCGACTGGCTCTAACTGCTCGCCAACTTGGGTGGAGATTGAAAATGGTTCTGAAAGGACCTCTGGACTGATATCAAACTGGACTGCTATATATAGAGTCACAAATGATAGTGTGGTCCCCATATCAAGTAGGGCATATACATATAGATGGAAAAGACGTAACTTATCCGTGATAACATCCGGTGAGTTCTCTTGATCCTGACGAGATGATAATGCATAAAAATTGTTTTGGCATTGACCGCCCTCCATACCTGATGTATTAACCTGCTGAACTGGTCGACATGCTGGAGTTGCTGAGGTGGTGGATTGTGAACTTCCCCGTCCTACTGACGGGCATTCCTTAAGCCGATGACCAAGCTTTCCATAACCAAAATGACCCTCTCGACCCTGAAGCTCTCTCCTGGGTGGTTCTTGCCGCACTTGTGGTAAGCTGGATACCTATTACCGGCACTGTAGCTCTAGGACTGAGGGCCAGATACTCCACCCCTCCGATCCTGGCGGGATTGAAAGGTAGGGGTGCTGGCTGAGCTGGGTGTTGGAGCCCTCTACTGCTGCTGTTATGGGTGGCTGCTACCACCAGACCACTGGTGGCCATAATCTAATTGACCAGTCCTTGCACTCTTGTTATTTCTCTCCATGTCCCTTAGTTTTTCTACCTCAATCTGTTGGGCATAGACAATTAGGCTGGAGAGGTCGATATCCTTAATCAGCATCACTGTCCTACACTCTTTGAGGGACAGGTTCCACACCACATTTACAAATTTCAGCCTGTGAGCCCTTGGATCGGCCACTATCTCTGGAGCGTGTTTGGACAACCTAGTGAACTCTAGAGCATACTCTTCCACTGTCTGGTCTCCCTATCTCTTGTTCATGAACTCCACTACTTTTGCCTCCTAGAGTTCCCGAGGGAAGAATCTCCACAGAAAGGCTATAGTAAACTCCTCCCATTCCACCAGTCCTGCTTCCGTTGGCCTCCCTCCTTCCACTGCTCATACCATACTTGGGCTACCCCTTTCAGCTAGTAGGAAGCCATGTCGGCACTCTCTGAGGGACAGACACCCATAATTTGGGTGATCTTTCTAATTTCGTCCACAAATCCTTGTGGGTCCTCTCCCACCTTAGATCCATGAAAATCCAGAGGGTTCATCCAGGTGAAGTCCTGCACTCGAGTAGCTATTGAGAACCTTTGATTGAAACCACCTGATGGTTCACTTGGTTGGTAATAGTTTGGGCGAGCAGCTGAATGGCCGCCTTGAATTCTACGGTAGACACTGAGTCATCCTAAGGGGCTAGTGCGGCAGGTTGGGGAGCATTTTCATCCCTTCTTCCATTACCACATCGTGGAAGCATGATTCACTGAAATGAAATAGATTACGAGTTAGGAGAATGATTCTAGAACTGAATTTCAACGCATGATAAGGAGTATGAAATGAAGGGAATTTTCGTAATAACATCTCATAGCCTCCCCGTCATAAGTGTGGCACACTTCACACCCATGAAGAGCACTCTACTCGATGTGGCTTTTAGACATTCGAGGATACTCTAAACCTAGTGCTCTGATACCAAGTTGTCATGCCCCGAGTTCACACCCTGGATGGAACATGGTACTTGGAGTCACATGTAACCCCAAGTCAACCCCTGGTCTATCATACACTGGCATTCCGAGTAACATGCAACTATATATAGCAGAAGTTTAAGGAAAAAATATAAATACTTGAAAGAAATAAAGCTGGTTCATAATATTTAAACATATTAGAACAAAGCTACAAGTCTTCAAAAACCAATTTGCGTCTAAAACCACTATGACTGATGAGTTGCTGGGACAAGCCCCAACTAACTTCAAATCTAACTGAAAAAGAAAGAAAGTATAACTGGAGAAATAAATATTCATCCTCGAAGAATGAGGACTCACCAACTAGAACAATTGAAATCTGCGGTGAGTGATTGGCTAGCGAGGCTGAGACTAAGATCCTGCAGCTGTCATAAAATGATACAACGTAAAAGTATGCGTCAGTACTTAGAATATACTGAGAAAGTGAGAGAAACATCAATGGAATAAAAATGCTAAATTGAAATGACATACCATGACCAACTAAACCTACTAAACTGAATTGATGAAATAACTGAGACGGTCTAAAAGACCTTATCTAATGGTCAAAGCATGTTCTAAATCTTGAATACTGATCTGAACTGAACTGAACTGAAACTGGACTGAGTTGACTAGTGGGAGAGTCTATAACTGACATATAACCACGTGAACTAGACGTGGAGTCTGATGTATACACCCCATCGGTAGGACCCCATATACCTTGTCAGGGTATAAAGGCATGAACTAGGTGATTACAAGAGTTTGGGGCCAATCAGGCCAACAAATACTGTAACCTACGGTGGCAAAGTAGTTCTGGGAACCTGGGTGTGTTGGAACACCTGTCCTCTTAGTGCTAAGTCCTACTCCCACTGGATAGTCCTAGACTGACTACTAAGCTAATAGCTCAAAACTAGGGCCCAAGACTAGTCAAGGATACATATCTGAAAGCACCCTGAGAGTTTTATCGAACCAAATTTTGAAACTGGGTTCTAAGACTGGCTAGAGCTGCTTATCTAGAAGCGTCGTAACCGTTTATAAAATAATATAAAATCTGAAACTGGGGTCCTAAGACTAGTCAGAGTTGTTTATCTAAAGTGTCATGACCACCTAGTGGACCAATAAAACTTAATTCTGAATCTTATTCTAATAGCTGGGAGGTACTATTGACATCTAGGGAATTTTTGTAGTCAAACTGATCAGTTGACATTTTTTGATTGGCACTGCGAATTCTAATATTCTTACTAAAACAGAACTGACAATATTCTAATTTAGTTTCAATGCTACTAATAACATGTAAGTCCACTGATAAATTCAAGCAAGATTTTGATATTCAAGCACTAATGCAAATTTCAAGATTTTCTGGTTCAAGAAATAGGGCGAAATTTCACTTCACAGGATTTTACATCATTTTAGTCACAAACTAGTGGAAAATATCTGCAATTAACATGGTATAATAATACACATGATTTAAACAAGGTATGACTAACAATTTTTGACATTCAGTAATTTTAGGGCTATAATTGATAGAGAGGAACAATGGAGGAATTTAGGGACACAAGGGAAGAACTATTCCCTTGTTGAATTCCCACATACCTGGTGAAGAAGCCCAAAGAATTTCTTGAGAAACTAAGGAGAAATGGTTTCCCTAGCTCTTGCTCTGCAAAGCTTTGAGAAAAGTTCTACGATGATTTCTGAGAGTCTGGATGGGGAGAATGAGAAATAAACCATTTAATCCCTCTAATAAATCTAAAAAGATGCTTAAACCAACATAGTTTAGAGTTTAGGAGGGTACAAAATTACTGAAAGACCCTTGAAAACTCACAAGGGAAAAATGATCGTCAGTCCTCATGGGTTACCTAACGCGCCATGGTTAGTGACCACGACTCATGGTCACACTCATGAGGTGCACTGCCTGGAACACACTGATGGTCACCACGAAGGACCTAAAAGTCGTGGTTACTGGCCACAACTCGTGGTTACCTTTGTTGGACTATATTGCCTTAAAATCCCTGGAGACCCCACGGGTGACATCACGACTCGTGGTGTTCTAAACGAGTCGTAGTGAAGACCCGTTGGGTACACTACCTAACATTTCTTAGTCATAAATTATTCTTGACAATGGGTCATATCACGACTCATGGGGGTTGACCATGACTTGTGGTCACACCTGTGGTCACCCTTTTCTCTAAATTTCCAATTAAGCTCCCAGTCCTCACTACGAGTCACTTAACGACTCGTGGTCACCTCCCACGGGTCACAGAATGACTCATTTTGTGACCTGGTGTAGATTTTCTAGTTTTCACTGATTTAAGTCTCGGATATAGTCTTTGAGTTTTTGGGGCATTACATAGCATCTGATTAGCAGCCCTAAACTCTACATAGGCCACCTGCTCGGGTACATGATCCTCACGGGCTGGTGGGGCCTGCTAGTGCCCATCCCCATTGCCATTCTCATGGACATTTCCATTTTCATTTCTTCTTCCATTGTTGTGGCATGAAGGCATGATTCTACAAATTCGTATAGCACGAGTTAGAAGGAAAGAGATACATTTCATCGCACGATATAGATCATGAAAGAAGGAAACATTTTCCTAAACGTTTCGTAGCTTCTTCATCATAAGTGTGGCGCACTTCACACCCATGAAAAAAGACTCTATTTAACGCGGCTTTCAGTCACCTTAGGAAACTTCAAAACCTAAGGCTCTGATACCATGTTTGTCACGATCCGAACATAGGCCCAAATCGAGACACGGGACATGGAACCCCGAGAGGCTCCAAGTCGACCCATGGAATGAACATAACAATTAAGGAGCATACTATAAGCAGATACTGACATAGCAAATATGCTTCAACGGAAGTTTGCACACATATCATCTAAAAGAAATAATCAACAATGACAAACTTATTACTACATCATGTCTGAATAGCCTCTAACAATACTGATGAGCTGATGGGACAACACCCCCAAAGAGCTTGACAAAGTCCAAAACTGAAAACTTAACCATATATAGTAGGATTTCCTCGAAGGATGATGACTCACCAACAACTCGCTAAACACACCTGAGGGATGAGCAAGACTAGAGATATGGCTGAGACTGAACCCCCAAACCTCTATTATTAGATGATATAACATAAAATATGCGGTCAGTACTTGGAATGTACCGAGTATAAAAGATAAGTAAAACAAACAATTAAAATACATAAGAGTACATAAGGATAGGACAACATGAACGTATAGTAAATATCATAACATAACATGATGGCTCAAGGTTTTCAAATCATTCATAACTCATTCGTGATCATAATCATAGGAAAACTTTTTAGAAACTTTACTTGAGAAAAAGTAACATAACATAACAATGCATTAAAACCTATGGGAAAATGGGAGGACTCGTTATAACCGACACCATCATGATAGAGCATACATGATCCCCTAACTATCTCACTCAAGTGGGCGGAACCATCCTAGGCTTTCCAGGCAAGGGACATGCAATATGTGATATCAAGAAAAGGGGATCCATTAACATTTTTATATATATAAATTTATGGGGGCACGTAGTTCTGAGACACAAGTGTAGTCCTTTGAACGCCGGGCTACTCGATACTAGACACTGCTCCCAAAAAATGCACATTAGGGCTCGTATAGTAACCGTATCATTCATGATGTTCGTGTTGAAATAAATAATAACATCATTGATCCCCATTTAAAATACATGTTTATCCATGAACAAGGGCCCATGAATTGGCCAAGAGTCATAAATCCATCAATCATGAAATCCATGCATACTTGTGAAACATGTATAAACTTGACATTTCATAAATCCATGATAAGTACTTGGGAGAAATCAAATCATAAAGCATAAGTCATAATTGGCTAATTAAAATCAAGATAATAACGAAATAATAACTTGTCTTTTCATAAAACATACATAATTGGGCATAATTGGATTTAAATTTAAATCTATAATATACATTCAAAATATTTATAAAATCTATCCATAGATCATAAAACATAATTTAATACTTGAAAGGAATCGACCCATAGATAGATCATTGAGAATTTCACAAGAATTGGAATAAACATCATAGATCATGAAAATTGAGTTCTAGAATTGGAAACCCATTGAATTGAGAAGAATTTAGGGAATGAGAGTGAAAGGAACTCTTATTCATGGCCTCACATATCTGGGTAAATCTGATCAACACTCTCCCTTGAAAGTTCAAAGAAAATAGAAGAAAATTTAGAGAGACTCTTCAAAGATGATCTTCAAGGAAAGGCTATAAGTTGAATGCATGGGGTGGAGTTACTTAAAATAGGTTTAACACCCTTAAAACCCTACTAATTGAGCTTTAAATGACATACTTTAGGACCTTAGGGCTTAGGAATGATGAAAATTCCCTTAATGAAAAACCTGGAAATTCTGAACTGCCAGTGACAAGGACTGGTACAACGGGTCGTTACAGGCTCCGACGGGTTGTTATTTCCCTCATTGGTTCATCCCATTTTCCAGTCACAGACCTACTACCATGAGTCGTACCCAGCTCCAATGACTCGTGTTTACCATCCGTTGTCACCACTGCCCATTTTCCGGAATCCTTTCAACGGGAGCATACCATGACCCATGGCTCCAACTAACGAGTCGTTCCAGGACTCGTGACTGCCTCCGTGATTGTGACCACCCTCACCATGACTCCATTTCAATGAACCATTACATCAACTAATGGGTCATCCTTAAACCCATTGTCACAGAACTCCTCACAGTAGAACCCAACCACGACTGCTTCTAATGATTCGTCAGACCTACCAATGAATCGTACCACGAGTCGTTCTGAGGGAAATTTCTGGTTTCTCTGCTACATTTCATATCAAATCCTGAGTTTAGTCTTAAGATCTTCCGGGGTATTACAGGTTCTCTTGGACCTCAAGGTCACATAACAAAATAGCCATATTAACTTGGAGAAGAGTTAAGCTATTTCTTGACTCAACTCTTGAATCAATTATGAAAATGGGTATTGTCTATCTCTAGCCCAACCCCACACCTTTAACATTTAATTTCCCACTATTTCTTACTTGCACAAATCCTACTTCTCTTTCTCAAGGAAAAGTCAGATAAGTAAACATAATTTATGTTTGCAGCCACAAATATTTCAATTAAAACTTAGAGAATGATATAAATTCATGATAGAAAATTACATCTAACACTAAGACAACAAGACCCAATCCATTCTAGAACCTACCTAGCACACACCCCTAGTAATATAATTTGCTACACATGAACGACGGTAATAAGATTAAACCAATAAATGATTCATCAACATTCATCATTGAATAGAAAACTCAAGCTTAAAAAATATGCTTCAGTGGTGGGTTTTTCCCTAGCTACATGAAGAAGAAGAAGGAAAAGCTCTCACTTCTCTCTGTCTTTCTCTCTCTATAATATGATGAGTCCAAAAAAGTTTTTCTCTCGTATTAAGGGTGTGTATAAATTAGAGAAATTATTCTCCTTTTTATTGTGCGTAGATTCCTATTTTTGCCCTTAGAAGCATCCACAGTATCTTAGTGCCAAAGCTGAACATTTTTACCCGTATCAATATGGAGCCCACTTGCGCGACTCCTGCATTTCGTAGGTGCCCATGCGTAAAACGCGGGTCTTCCGCAGGTTTGGTCAGAATAGTTGGATCATCTTTTGCGGTTGCACCTGCATTTCACAGGTGCTCTTCAGCTTTAGGCCAGTATTCTCTGCATGGCACATGTATTTCATAGGTGCTAAAGTGTGTTGCACAGATCCTCTACTTTCACTAACTTTGCTTTTTGTATAATTCCTTTGCTTTCATTGCTTATATTTAATACCTGCAAAATCAAAGAGAAAAGACATAAAACCTTTCTAACTGAGTTGAAAACAACGTATAAGCCTGTGCTTAAAAGCCTAATGAGTTGGTAAATTACCAACTCATCAAACCCTCAAACTCATGCAAGGTATTTCCTCATAACTAAGAAATTGACTTAGCATTTCGTAATACAAGAGTTGCGCACAAAGAACCACTAAAATTTAGGACAACCCCAAAATAACACATCGACTCAATATGAAGTAGAGACTCAAACATGTTCCATACACTTCAAGAGATAACTATAAACAATTGGCATATTTCATAAATATTTCCTTTCATTTAAAACAAGGGGCCTAACTAAAAAAATCAAGATCCAATAGCATCTCAAGTCATTGACTATCCTCATTCAAGGTTTGCTTTCAAGTTTACAAAACACTTGTCTCATTCACATTTCTCAATCGGAAATACACTTAAGCTTATACCCCAAGGCAGTGATGCCACTCACACAAAGAAAGAATCCATTTCAATTTCATGTATTTCACACTTTAGGATTATAAAATAAAGCAAATACGCTCACTCTCACAAAGAAATTCAAGTGCATCCAAATTGACCCATAGGCTTGCCCTTCGTGTAAGTTACCACTAATGTAGAGTCGCTACACTCGGAATCACTACGATCTTGAGAGTCATAATGAAGACTCGGGGTAAGGGTAGGATAAACTTTTAGTTCTAGTGGAAAAAACCTCCCTAAAGCCTTTTGTGAACATATGCAAACATCCCTATTAAGTATTGGGATCACTCTACCTTATCTTTCTTTGTTCATCACTTCATTTTTCATCAAGAACCACCCTTATAACACCTTGGCTTCCACAATTAGCCTCTTATAAGCATGAGATAACTCTTTTCAAATATTATTTTTTTCCCTAATGATAGGAGGGTTTAACAAACCTATTTTTTTAATTCATTTCATCCATAAATTGGTGTAACATAACATTGAAGCTCACATATTTCCTTTTCTTTATAAACCCCAAAACGTAGGCTTTTGCCTCATGTCAAGTCATTTCCTTATCTCTCCCCAACCCTAGGTCATCACACCCAATTTTTCATTCTTTCACCACTTGTACTAGGGAGGATGGACGCCAAGAGAGATTAAAAAAAGGTAATAGGCTTGTAATGTGGTTTCCAAAGAAAAGGGTCAAAGGCTCAAATATTGGCTAACAAAGATAGATGCTCAAGGAGCTGATTTTGGATGAAGTTACTATCCAAAAAAGCCTAAGATCATGTTTTTTAAGTGGATCCACATATAGAATTTTTCCTTGAGTCACACTTAGGGAAAGTTCTAGACAATTATGCACACACGAGAATTCAGCTAAAAACTTCACCGCATAAGGCATCACAATCCAAGGAATTTACAAATTTTTAAGATCACATCAAGAGTGTGATTTTAGACAATGTAGCATGTGAATTTAAAAAGAAAATCAATGAATGTGCGACCCATGACGAGAGAATTCCCATTTACAATTTCAAGTGCCCTTTTTTTTCACAAAACTCATTTGCAATGCCAATAAAAAAAAATTGTTTTTGTGGTACGTCTTAAAGTAAGTGCAACCAAAATTTTCAAAGACACTAGAATTGGAATTTTCCCTTAAGAAAGTCATCTTTCAATCTATCTAAGGGAAATGTCACCCGGTTCAACAATAAAAGAAAAGAAAGAAAATTTTGCTCCTTGGGAAAGAACCGTGGTATAAAGAAAACTCTTGGAGTTTATTTGCTATATATTATGAACAAAGAAGATTATAAAGATGGGTCATGAATCATTTTACAAAGTGAAATAGACCCATCAATAGAAACTAAAACTCAAAAAGACACTAGACTTGACATTTTCGCGTAAGAGCTTTAAAGACACTTTGGATTAGTTTTTGGACAAAACCAAGATGGTGCATTAAGAGGCGCACTGCACCAGAGCCCAAAATAAGAAAAATAAAAGGTAGCAGGTTGGTGCAATGGGAGGTGCAGTGCCCCTACCCTGGGACTTTAAAAGAAATTTTATTCTGCAGACTAGTGAACAAGGTGGCGCAACGTGCCTATAATTGTCCGGAATTAGATTATTTTTTATTTTAGAATAGTTTGAATAAGAGTTTAAATTGAATGAAAAATCTTACCAGTCCTTGTGGGTATGATATCTAGACATTCACCATCCTATATTTCTTGAGGACCGCATGCAGTTAGGCGCATCATACAGTATCCCCTTGTTGTATTTTAGGAAATAAAAATCTTTATTCTCTTATTCATAATTTCACAAGGTGCGACATCTCCTAATTGCATCTTAAGAACACAGACTTCATTTTTTATTTTATTTTTCATACCTAGCTAAAAATTGTCATTGTCTTCCTTTTCATTAGAGTAACTGATTTATAATTTTACTAATAACTAATATTTTATTCCTAATGCAAAATGAGGCAGAAAAATTTATTTGTTTTTGTTTGTATTTGATGGCTTGTAGATTTTCCCGCAAAGAACAAATTTGATGTTCAAGAATAAAGTTCTGTCTAGTTAGAGAAAAGAAGATTGTTCAACCTCAAAGACTATTAGAGTCAGATTTGACACATATAGTGAATAAACGTGTAATACCCTGAAAGTGCCTAAGACTAGACTAGGAATTGATAATGAAGTGCAGCAGAAAAGTTGGGAAATCATCTAAGGATGACCTGTTGTACGAGTCGTGGGAAGAACCCATGAACTGTGGGTCCCTGTCATGGTCAGAATGTTGGTCGGCAGGTCTAGGATCAAGGAGCCATGAAACGACTCATTGGTCAGTGTAATAGGTCGTGCCAAGAAGTAGTTGTGAGAGTTGTCCCTGTCAAGGTGACTTGAACGAGTCGTGGTACGACTTATGGTATGGAACAACGAGTCGTGGCATGTTTTCACTGGGAGCACTACCAGAGGATGAGTAGTTGCAGGTAGTGGTGGTAGCGGACAAAAATGATGAGTCATTGGGACAAGTAATGACTCATCCTATCCAGTCGCGATCGAAGACCTGAGTTTAGAAAATAGAGTGAACCAACGAGAGAAGTAACAACCCATTGGAGCTAAGGACGACCCGTTGGATAAGTCTTTATTCTGGGCAGTATGAATTTTCCTGCGAAGTTAGTAAGGGTAAATTCATAATTTCTAAGATCTAATCCATATACTATATTGTTTTAAGCTCAAATTAGGGGAGTTTTCAGAGGGTTAAATCTATTCTAACCTATTCCCTCCACATGCATTTAAACTAGAGGATTCCTAAGGAAGAACAAGCTTAGAGCTCTTCCAATTCCTTTGGGCTTTCAAGGAAGAGTGTAAGATCAGAATTTCCAGGTATGTAGGGTTATGAATGGATGTATTCCTTAACTCCCATGCCCAAATCCTCTTCTAAATTCATGAAATTCAAGGTTGATAAATCTATGGGGTTTTAATCCAGTTTGTGAAATTCTCTAAGTATCTATGATGGGTAAATTCTATTAATGTTTCTAATATTATTTTAAGATTCATGGGCATGTTTTATAATGATTTCAATTAAAAATTTATGATTTCAAAGTCTTAAAATTATGATGCCCATTTATAGAAGTTCATGAAGAGTTGAGATTATGATCTATGTTTTCAAGTGTGATGAAAGTATGATTTTGAATTACCCATGTGTATACTCATGATTTTGAGTATCAAGTCTATTTTAAAGCATGTGTAAGTTTGGGCAAGCCCATATGATCAAGTATATTTCATGATTTACTTTAATTTCATGTTATTAGCTTACCATATGATTTTGGAGTTTAGACTCCCACTTTTCAGCTTGTGGTATGATTTGAGCGGAGGCTTCTCATGAAATGTTTCCAAATTATGCATGTGTTGTAATGATTCAGCTTCATCGCAAGACGAAGGTTTACCTTCATTGAAAAATGATGGAGAGCATATTCATGATTTTGGGAGTAGTATCTAGCACCGATTAGGCTAAGGGCTTAGTTAATCCTATGCCTTAGAACGACCTGCCAACATAGGTATGTTCGTATTATTTGGAACCTCCCTTGTGAGCCTTCCCTTCCCCCGAGGGGCCTTTAGCTTGATGTCAATATCATGGTAGTGCCCCTAGCCCTGACAAGGATTTGGACGGCTCTAGCCACTTGAGTGTAATAGTTGGGACCATGTAAGCTCTATCGTGGTAATGTCGGTTATATGACATGTCTCCCATTTTTCCTCATGATTCCAGTTATGTGTGTTCACTAGTCATGATATTATGTTTTTAGCAGGTTTGACCCAAATGTTAGTTTTACTTATGATTATCAGTTACAGTTTTGGGCCATTCAATCTAGTTATGATAATCAATAATGTTTAAATCATGTTTCAGATAATACCATGCAAGCCTTACTCTAAAAATATTATGCAGAAATGTTTTATAATACACATGATTTTAGTTTTGCTCACCGATTTTACAAACCTTTCATACTCAGTACATTCTAAGTACTTACCACATACTCTATGTTGTATCATTTTATGATACAGACTCGGACATTCAGGTGCATTCCCGCCGCTAGTCATATTCTTGGAGTTAGCATTTCCCGCTTGTTGGTGAGTCCTCATCCTCCAAGGACCTTTTTTCCAATTTAATTTTAGTTTTAGTTTTATCAGTGAGTTAGTTGGGTATTGTCCTATCAAATTTTTAGATTGTATAGGCTTATCAGACATAGTATGTAATGCCTCGGAAACTCAAAATCAAATTTTCGGACTTAAAACAGGAAATCTAAAAAAGCTACAAAAAGGCTTCAGGACGACCTCACGACTTGTTAGATCAGTCGTGAGAAGAAGGAGTAAATTTTGCTGATGAGAGGCAGTGCACCCAACGAGGGACTGTATGAGTCGTGGTCACTGACCATGACCCGTTGAGTCACTCGTGGTCAGGCCTGAGTTGAGAATTTCATTGGTGGATCAGTTTACTTGATGGGTAGGGGCAACGAGTCGTGGTCCCTAGAAATGACTCGTTATGTCCCTGTTACTAGCCCTAGTGAGTTTTAGCCAAGCACCTAACGAGTATCACAACGAGTTGTCGTCAGTGGTAATGACTCGTTAGGTGACTAGTTACCAGCTTAGCACTTAATCTTCAGCAGTGAGGCAGTATGGTCCATGAATGGTGACCACGAGTCATGGTTAGTTAGAACAACTCATTAGGTCCCTCGTGGTGACCTACTGAGGAACCTATGCAGTGTACCTGACGGGAGTGACCATGAAACATGGTTAGGCACCACGACCCGTTAGGTTTCCCATTAAGGTCACTTGGCAGTTTTTCCCAGCGAATTTCTAAGGGCTATTTAGTAATTTCCTATTTTCCTAAGCTCTAAACTACATCATTTTGAACGTAAATTCAGACTTATTAGAGGCTTTCGATGGTTCCTCCCCTCATTCTCACGTTTACACTCAGAAAACAATCGATGATTTCCTCAAGAAAACTCTCAAGCAAGCTTAGGGTTGTCCTCCATTGTAGCAATTCAAGTTCTCTTCTCTGGGATAATATTAGTCATGTATGTGGGAATTCAACAAGGGAATTATTCTTCCCTTGTGCCCTCCAATATCCTCCCATGATTTCCCTATCAACTTAGCCCTGAGATTTTCAAATATGCAGAGATTTTTATGTTGATTATCATTAATTTCAATTGGGTTATTATCCATGTTTATTACTCATATGATTTTCATCAATTCATAAGTGAATAGTTGTTGTTATTGCCAAGATGATTTATAGTCCTAATTTTTTGAGTAAAGATTATTGCGTATTAAATTCCATCTATTTTGCAAAGTATGTTTTCGGATGAATATCCCATAAATTCTTATTATATATATATATATAAATTATTCCCTTGATGGGAATGATTTACCCTTTTTGGATGAAACCCTTTTAAATTCTTGAAATTTCGTCATATTATGAAATTCCCGTGTTGTTGGAATGCGTTAAGTTCTCTATTAGATGCTAGTAGTTCAGTCCAGTTAGAACGTAGAGTCTCTTCAGTATCATTCAGAAAATTATCAACTAATAAGTTTGACTTCAGTCTTATTCCGAGGTGTCAGTGGTGCCTCCCAGTTATCAAAATCAGACTTAGATTATAGTTATTTGGTCCATTAGGCGGTCATGACATTCTAGTTATATAGATATGACCAGCCCTAGGACCCTAGTTCAGTTATAGTTTGTTCTTAGATGGTTACGATGCTTCCAGATAAGCAGCTCTGACCAGTCTAGAACCCTATTTCAGAATTTGGTCCAATAAGACTCTCAAGGTACTTCCAGTTATATGTCCCTGACTAGTCTTTGGCCCCAGTTTTCAATTATAAACTTAGCAGTTCAGTATAGATTTCTAGTGGGAATAGGACTTAGCACCGAGTGGGTCGGGGTTCCAGTGCACCCAGGTTCCTAGAACTACATTGCCTGCATAGGTTATAGTATTACTTAGCCTGATTGGCCCTAGACTTTTGTGATCACCTAGTTCATGCCTTTATATCCTGGCAAGGTATATTGGGTCCTACCGGTGGGGTGTATACATCAAACTCCATGTCTAGCTCACGTGGTTAAATGTCGGTTATAGACTCTCCCACTAGTTAGTTCAGTTCAGTCTCAGTTTTGACAGTTCAGCTCAGTTCAATCAGTTCATGTGATCTCTTAGACTGAGAACCTTCAGATCTAGGGCATGTCTTTGACCACCAGACAGGGTCATTTGACCATCTCAATTACTTCAGATAATTTCAGTTCAGATAATTAATTGTTCATTGCATGTCTTTCCAGTTCAATCACTTACATCTATCAATATATTCCTCTCACATATTCAATACATTCAAAATACTGAAGCATACTTTTATGCTGTATCATTTCATGATACAGCTGCAGGTTCTCTGACTCAATACCGCTAGCCGCCATAGTCCAGATTCTCCACCTCAGCAGTGAAGTGTGAGTCCTCATCATCCGAGGGCATTATTTGTTTCTTTCAGTCATTTATTAGTTTCAGTTAGAATTTGAGTTAGCTGGGGGCTTGTCCCAGCAACTCCTCAGTTAGATGGCTTTTAGATAGACATGATTTTCTTTCAGAATTATCAGTATTATTCAAATTTTTTGAACTTTATGGTTTCATACTTGAATTTCATAAATGTTTTATGATAATATTTCAAAGTTCTGTTGTGCATATTTAGTCAGAATACCAATGTATGATAGACTAAGGGTTGACTTTGGGTCACTTGTGACTTCAAGTACCGTGTTACATCCAGGGTGTAGGCTCGGATCGTGACAAACTTGGTATCAGAACACTAGGTTTAGAGTATCCTCAGAATGTCTGAAAGCCAAATCGAGTAGAATCCTTTTCATGGGTGTGAGGCGCACCACACTTATGATGAGGAGGGTACGAGATGTTATTAGGAAAACTCTTGTTCATACTCTTTATCGTGCGTTAAAGTTCAATTCTAGAAATGCCCTTATAATTCGTGCTCTGTTTCGTTTAGTGAACTATGCCTACTAGACATGGTAATGGAAGAAGGGTCGGTAATGTCAACAAACCTTCCCCACTAGCCCCAATAGCTCCTCAAGATGATTTGATGTCTACCGCCGAATTCAGGGCGGCCATTCAACTGTTGGCCCAAACAGTGACCAACCAGGTGAACTAGTAAGTGGTGATGGTGAGCACCAACGGGTCTACAATAGCTGCGAAGGTGCGGGACTTCACCCGGATGAACCTTTCAGATTTTCATGGAACAAAGGTGGGAGAGGACCCACAAGGGTTCGTAGACGAGATTAAGAAAATCACTCGAATTATAGGTGTCAATCCCTTTGAAAGTACCGACTCGGCTGCCTACCAGCATAAAGGGGAAGCTCAAGTCTAGCATAACCAGTGGAAAGAAGGGCGGTCAGCAGGAGCAGGACCAGTGGAGTGGGAAGAATTTGACATAGCTTTCCTAGAGATATTTTTCCCTCGGGAGCTGAGGGAGGAAAAGATGGTGGAGTTTATAAACTTGAGACAGGGAAACAGAACTGTGGAGGAGTATGCTCTGGATTTTACTAGGCTGTCTAAGTATGCTCCGGAGATGGTAGCCAACCCAAGGGCTCGCATGCTGAAGTTTGTAAATAGAGTGTCAAATCTGTTCCTTAATGAGTGCAGGACCATGATGCTGATTAAGGACATAGACCTTTCTAGCTTGATTGTTTATGCCTAGCAGATTAAGGCTGAAAAGCTGAAGGATATGGAGCAAAAGAACAAATGGGAAAGGACTGGCCAATTAGATTTTGGCCATAAGAGGTCCAGCGGTTGTTGTTTCCCACCGTAGTAACAGTAGAAGCAGAGAGCCCCAACATCCAATTCAGCTAGCGCCCCAACCTTTCGGTCCCACCAGGATTGGAGGGGTGGGTCTTCTAGCACCCATTCTCAGGCTCATAGTACCGGGAACAAGTATCCAGCTTGTCCCAAGTGTGGTAGGAATCACCCGGGAGAATGTCTTCAGGGATGAGAGGGTTGTTTTGGGTGTGGAAAGCTTGGACATAGGCTTAAGGAGTGCTCGTAAAAGGGCGAGGGAGATCACAACATACCACCTCATCAGCCCCAGCTGGCCGACCAGCTTAGCAGGCCAACACATTAGGTACAGATGGTGGTCAGCGCTAAAATCGCTTCTATTCTCTATCTTCTCGTCAGGATTAGAAAAGTTCACCTGATATAGTTACTGGTATGTTATGTGTCTTTTATCTAGATGTGTATGCCCACTTAGATCCAGGAGCCACTCTTTCATTCGAGACCCCCTATATAGCAGTCTAGTTCAACATCAGTCCAGAGGTCCTCCCAGAACCATTTTCAGTCTCCACCCTAGTTGGCGAGTCAGTTAGAGTCATTCGAGTGTATAGAAACTGCCCAGTCTCAGTCCTGAGTAAAGTTCTTCTAGCTTATCTTGTAAAGTTAGACATGGTCGACTTTGACCTTATTCCCAGCATAGATTGGTAACGGTCCTTTTATGCCTCAATCGATTGCAGAACTAGAGTTGTCAACTTTCAGTTTCGCAACGAGCCAGTGTTAGAAAGGAAGGCTAACAGTTCAGCTCCTAAGGGTAGGTTTATTTCCTATGTTAATGCCTAGAAACTCATCTCCAAAGGATGTTTATATCATCTGGTTCAGGTCAAGGATTCCACTTTTGAGACCCCAACTATAGTCAACTCCAGTAGTTAGTGAGTTCCCAGATGTTTTTCTTGAGGATCTTCCCGGAGGTTCCTCTAAAAGGGAAATAGACTTCGGAATAAATCTCCTCCCAAATACTCAGCCCATCTCCATCCCTCCTTAAGGAATGGCTCTATCTGAGCTGAAGGAGTTGAAGGAGTAGCTAAAAAATCTTCTTGAGAAGGGTTTTCTCAGACCCAGCATCTCTCCCTCGGGTGCTCCAGTTCTATTCATGCGAAAGAAAGACGGTACCCTCAGAATGTGCATAGATTACCACCAGTTGAACAAAGTCACAGTCAAGAATAGATATCCCCTTCCTAGAATTGATGACCTGTTCGACCAACTTTAAGGAGCCAGTTGCTTTTCAAAAATTGATCTCAGGTCAGGGTACCATCAGTTAAGAGTTATAGAGAGTGACATACTGACAAAAGCATTCAGAACTCTGTATGGTCACTACTAGTTTGTGGTGATGTCCTTTAGGTTAACGAACGCCCCAACAGCTTTTATGGATTTGATTAATTGGGTCTTCAAGCAGTACCTAGATATGTTCATCATTGTATTTATCGTCGACATTCTAGTGTACACTAGAAATGAGGAAGAGCATGCAAATCACCTAAGGTTAGAATTACAGACCCTATGAGATCGCCAGTTATTCACCAAGTTTAGCAAGTGTGAATTCTGGTTGAATTCTGTGACCTTGTTTGGTTATGTGGTCTTAGGTGATGGGATATAAGTAGATCCCCATAAGATTGCAGTAGTGAATGATTGGCCCAGACCTACCTCTCCCACTGAAATCAGGAGCTTCCTGGGCTTAGCAAGTTATTAACGATGGTTTGTGGAAGGTTTCTCCTCCATAACATCTCCCATGACCAATTTAACCCAGAAGAAGGTGAAATTTCAGTGGTCGGACGAGTGTGAGAAGAGTTTCCAGGAGTTGAGGACTCGACTCACTATTTCTCCAGTTTTGACCTTGCCATAACAAACAGATAGATTGGTTATTTATTGTGATGCTTCCAGGGTTGGACTCGGTTTCGTTCTGATGCAGCGGGGCAAAGTGATATCTCACGCCTCCAAACAACTCAAGTTTCATTAGAAGAAATATCCAACTCATGACTTGGAGTTGGCAGCGGTGGTGTTTGCGCTAAAATTATGGAGGCATTACTTATATGGAGCTCATGTAGATGTATTTATAGATTATAAGAGTCTTCAGTACATGCTGAGTCAGAAAGATCTAAATCTGCGCTAGAGAAGGTGGTTGGAGTTGCTAAAAGATTATGACATGAGTGTACTGTATCACCCGGGCAAAGCCAATGTTGTGGCTGACACCCTAAGCAGACGGTCTATGGGGAGTGTGACTCATATTGAGGAAGATAAAAAGGAGTTAGCAAGGGATGTTCACAGACTAGCCCGATTAGGGGTGCAGTTGGTGGATTCAGCTAAAAGGTGGTGTGGTAATGCAAAGCGGGTCGGATTCATCTTTAGTAGTTGAAATTAAGTCCAGACAAGATGAAGATCCAGTCCTGCTTAAACTTAAAGAAGCAGTTCTCCGAAAGGAGGTTGAGGCTTTCTCTAAAGGTGGAGATGGTGTATTCCATTACTAGGGAAAATTGTGTGTATCGGATGTTGGTGAGTTGAGACAGCAGATACTGGTTGAGGCACATAGCCGGAGATACACCATTCACCCCGCTACTACCAAAATGTATCACAATTTGTGGGATATTTATTAGTGGAACAACATGAAAAGAGACATTGCTGAATTCATAGCCAAGTTCTCGAACTGCCAACAAATCAAGGTAGAGCATCAAAGGCCAGGAGGCATGACACAAGATAGAAGGATACCCATGTGGAACTGGGAAGAAGTGAATGTAGATTTCGTTATGGGTTTACCTCGGACTCGCCGACAGCATGACTCAATCTAGGTGGTAGTAGTCGGATGACTAAGTCAGCTCTTTTCCACCATATTAAAACCACAAACTCAATTGAGGACTATGCCAAGCTTTACATCCGAGAGTTAGTCAGACTACATGGGGTGCCTTTGGCTATCATTTCAGTTAGGGGAACGCAGTTCACCTCGCACTTCTGGAAGTCATTTCAGAAGGGACTAGGCACTCAGGTCAAACTCAACATCAGTTTTCACCCACAAACTAATGGGCAAGCGGAGCATACCATTCAGAACATAGAATATATGCTAAGAGCGTGCACGATAGATTTTAAGGGTAATTGGGATGACCACTTGCCTCTTATCGAGTTTGCGTACAACAACAACTACCGTTCTAGTATCCAAATGGCCCCATTTGAAGCATTGTATGGTAGAAGGTGTAGATCTCCTATAGGGTTGTTCGAGGTTAGAGAAGCTACCTTGATAGGGCCAAACTCGGTTCACGAGGCAATGTAGAAAGTTCATCTCTTCCGAGAAAGGTTGAAAATAGCTCAGAGTCAACAAAAATCTTATGCTGATGTGCGAAGAAAAGAGTTGGAGTTTGCAGTTGATGACCGGGTTTACCTAAAAATTTCGCCCCTGAAAGGGGTGATGAGGTTCAGCAAGAAAGTAAAGTTCAGTTCGAGATATGTGGGACCTTATAGAATTCTGAGGTGTCTCGGAAATGTAGCCTATGAGCTAGATTACCTTTAGAACTAGCAGCTGTGAACCCAGTTTTCCATGTGTCACTTTTGAAGAAGTGCATCGCAGATCCAATCTCAATTGTGCCATTGGACAGTGTAGGAATAAAAGATAGTCTCTCACATGAGGAAGTACCAGTCCAGATCCTTGACCTCCAAGTGTGTAAGCTAAGGAACAAGGAAATAGCTTCAGTTAAAGTCTTATGGAGAAATCAACAGGTTTAGGGAGCTACGTGGGAGGCTGAAGCAGATATGGCCAAATACCGGCACTTGTTCCCTACCGGCTTCGTCACAACTTGAGATATTAGTTTTGACCCTAGAAATCAATTTAGATTTCATGACTCAATTAAGATGTTCAAGTCTCTTTTATGTTTTTGAATGTATGTATGAAAAGTAAATTTAGTTCAATTATGTATCTTGAAGCGAAGGTAGTCATTCCGGCAGTTTTTGAGTTAAATGAGCAATACTTGGAAAGTTTGATTGCTATTTTTATGCTTCCTGTGTATTTTCTAACATTTGAGGATGAATGTTTACAAGGGGGAGATATTGTAATGCCCCGAAAACTAAAAATCAAATTCTGAGACTTAAAACAGTAAATTTGGAAAAAGATGTAGAAAGGCTTCAAGATGGCCCACCTAATGAGTCGTTAAGTGACTTCATGACTCGTTAGGTTAGTCGTGAGAAGAAGGAGTAAGTTTTACTGATGAGAGGTAGTGCACCAATGAGGGAATTTACGAGTCGTGGTCACTTACCACGACTCGTTGAGTCACTTGTGGTCAGAGCTGGGTTGAGAATTTCATTGGTGGATCAGTGTACTTGACGAGTGGGGGCAATGAGTCGTGGTCCCTAGAAACGACTTGTTATGTCCCCCATTACCAGCCCTAGTGAGTTTTAGCTAGTGCACCTAACGTGTGTCACAACGAGTCATCGTCAGTGGTAATGACTCGTTAGGTGACTCGTTACTAGCTTAGCACTTAATCTTCTATAGTGAATGTAAAACCCCGGGAAGGCCTAAGAAAAGACCCGGGTGTATGGAAGTTAAAACTGCAGAAAACTGGAAGAAACACCACAGAAAGGAATGACCCAATGGATCATGGGTTCAACCAATGGTCTGTTGGAGCTAGTGGAGGTTTCTAAGGTTCA
Source organism: Datura wrightii (assembly GCA_035772735.1). Classification (NCBI taxonomy): domain Eukaryota; kingdom Viridiplantae; phylum Streptophyta; class Magnoliopsida; order Solanales; family Solanaceae; genus Datura; species Datura wrightii. The sequence goes on from JASDFA010000002.1 coordinate 62,703,359, forward strand.
GGTGGCAGTGGATGTAACGAGTGAAGTGACGACTCGTTGCTTGAAACAACGAGTCATTGTTTGTACCCATGGGAGGCATTGACCTGAGCAAGTTTGGGAAGTAACGGGTCATCCAACAACCCGTCATTAGTTACAATGACCAGATGTTTGAAGTCGTGGTAGGGGGAAATGAATTTCTAGTGCATATAACGGATGGAGACCACGACTCATTGGAGGCAACCACGAGTCATGGTGAAGCTCGTGGTAAGCGAAGTTCAGAATTTTCAAGAAGCTGACAACGATCGATCCAATGACCCATCGACTTAAACAACGACTCGTCCTGCCGAGTCATGGGAAGAACCTGAAGCATGAAGTGAAGAAGTGGACTCAACAACTCGGTACCACGAGTCATGGTATTATGCAACGGCTTATGGGATCGGTTGTTGGTCTGTCCAGACCAGTTTTTCAGTTTTATTAATGTTATTTTTGACTTTTCCATGCTTTGAGGCCCTAAACTATGACGTTTTGTGTATTTTTCTGAGTATGATAAGATGGGTTAAGTCCCTTTGCGGTCTTTTAAGGAAGAGTAAAATTGTTACACCCCATAAATTCTCGACATGTAGATGGCCTATTCGCATGTTGGTTTAGAGTTTTAGAATGTCATACATGCTAGGAAAAGGCCCGGGCAAAGACCGGATAAGCGACACGTCGAACCATCGCAAGAGGAGGCTGGCAGACCTCCTCTGCGATGGCCAGAGTGTCACGGAGGCTCACCTCCGCGATGGCCAGCGTGTCACGAAGGCTCACCTCCGTGATGGCCAACGTGCCACGGAGGTGAGGTGCAGCCCCGAGTATAAAAGCCTCCAAACATCGGTTTTACCTCATTTTAACTTAAAGATTTCCAGAAAATGGACCAGAAATAGAGGGCACGAGAGGGTTAGTGAGATTTCCTTCCGTTTACGCCATCAATCGTGGTCCAAACTCAAATTAACTCCAGATACCGAAGTGTAAAACTGCAAAGAGCATTCCTACGGGTTTAGTTTCGTAAAATTCAGACAGCGATCCATCGTGCTACCGAGCTAAGGTAAGTGGAATTGATCTAAATTAGTGTCAATATACTCCTAGCCCTAAAGTGAGTATTTTTCCCTTCTGGACTTCCAAGAAATAGCGAGTTTCCGGCCGTTTTTCGATAAGTCAAAGTTTGAGCTACATATATATACATTAAAAGTGATATTTTCTCTCAGAATATTAATGTATTTAGTCCTAATTGATATATAGATGGATGCAGTTGGGAGAAATAGCGGAATATTGACCGAATTACGCCAATTAGCCGGGAAATCAGAAACGGAGGTATCTAAAGCCTGTTCCTTCGGCAAGTTAGTAATCCTAGTATAGTAAATAGCGTGAACTCTAGAAGAAAGAATTCAGAAGTCGAGTATTGAGGCCAGTATGAATCCAGCAAGCATGTTTTATGTTATTATGCTATATTCAGAATAAAGGTCAGTAAATCAGTATCAGACAGCCAGATATTATTTTAGATATAGTTAGCCCAGTAACAGAATCAGTTTAATATAGAAAAGAGATTCAGAATAGAATATCAAAACATGGATAGTATTTTCAGATCGAACATGCTTGATATAGATGAATATTGTTTGTTGAGACATGTTTGTGCTGTCAGGGCACCCTTAGAGCTTCCTTGCCGCCCCATGTTTAATAGCTGTGTCGATTCGCCCACCAGAGGGTAAGGATACATCACTCCAAGGAGTGGCATGCTGTCCATAGTAGGACGAAGATGGGATGCAACATTCCCCATATCAGGCTGATGAGCATAGCATTATAGCTTACCCTGTCGAGCGCTTGCGCCCAAGGGGAAGATTACAGATACATATACAGATACAAATTACAGTTTACAGCTACAAGAGTACTCCGGACTCAGATACAGTCATAGCCAGGGGCTCAGAGAGCCCAAGCTGCATACCTAGGGGGCCGGTAGAGGTGCTCATAGTTAGTAGGCGAGTGGAGCGATTTACCTTTGGATTGTTTTGACCCGGGCAGGGGTATATAGATTTTGTGTTGGTTGGGACCTTTCGGCTTATGGGGGCTGGTATAGGTCCTTGTAAGTTATATATGCATATACATGTTATTTATTAGCTGATAGATAGTAGGATGCCACATCGATAGGTATGCTTCTACCTAACCTTCAGTACAGATAAGCTTATTTCAGATTCCGCCAGCCCATGCAGTTTCAACTACTTTTTGCTATTCAAAACTACCAGTACTATTGCTTATATTCAGTTATGTTCAGTTTGCTTTACTTACTCGGTACCAGTGGTACTGACGCCCATTTGGGGCGCTGCATTACTTGCCTGCAGGTACTCATAGATGAGGAGCCGATCCCTCGTGATTCTAGCCAGCTCATAGAGTCATCAGCTCCTGTCATCCGGAGCTAGACAGCTAGAGGTTTATTTCTTTTCTTTTGTTGTATAGTATGGATAGGTTGGGGCCCTATCCTGACCATCTTATCAGTACTCTTAGAGGCTTGCAGACTGCATATTTCCCTATGGTTAGTAGTGTCGGTCGTGTGAGGCCGTGCGTATGTTTTAGTTGTTTATGTTTGCCGTGTGGGGCCTTATCCAGTTAGTAGTTGGTGACCTTGCCGGTCACAGAGTAGTTTAGCTTCTGATTCAGTTCTTAGTGAAAACTAGTCAGCATGGTGGCCTTGTCGGCCCGCATAGGTTCCCTTATATTGATGTAATTCTGGTTAGCTGCTGTTGTTGTACAGGTGGATATAGGCCTAGCCGGCCGGGGGCTGTATTTACAGCGGCTATATAGCCCGTTGATTCCGTGAATTAGAGTTAGAGACAGCCAGGCACCAGAAGTGCTTAGGCTTAGTAGCCTAGCAGTTCAGGTCCTAGTAGGGCACCAGGTGCCAGTCGTACCCCCCAAGGCGGGGTGTGAAAAACTCGATATCAGAACAGGTCATATCCCAGGGAGTCTGCAAGCCGTACTAAGTAGAGTCTTGTCTATGGATGTGTTGTGCACCACATACTATAGGCAGGAGGTTGCAAGGTATGATAGGATGGTTATTCTTTCTTCTTATTCCATCGTGCTATTGAGCTGTACAGTATAGGGTTGAGTCCCTAAAATTTATCATACTCTTTTTATACAGATACAAGTCAGATCAGTGATGTCCTATCACAGGCAGAAGATCAGATATAGCAACAGGAGAGGGCACCAGCCAGTTACAAGGTAACTACAGCAGCAGGAGGAGGTATCAGGGACCTCCCAATGTGATACCTTTATCGGTACCATCCCCAGTATATGTCGATAACTTTAGAGTAGGAAGTCAGAAGCATAGCGTATAAATGAGTTGATTTTATTTGTTAAATATATAAGATTTGATTATGATGATAGACAATATTAGATTATCAGATAGGTGTGAGAAAGAGAGGGAAATGTAGGATTCCCACCTCCATCCTTTTAGATGTGGTACAGTTCCATGTTTTGTTTCACTGCAGTAAGTTCCTACCTCTTAGTTTTGATTCTAGTATAGCAAAGGGCATAAGGATTGAGGTGATGTTGCCCAAAGTAAGTAGTAAGTGAAGATGGATTGGTTGATTCTAAAAAGTGTTAGAAGGAGTAAGGAGCCCCTGTGATTACATAAGTTGTGCAGACCCTCACGATAATAAGTCAAAAGAGCGAGTAAGACTATTAGCTTACCCAAAGTGGGTGTAAAGGACCTTTTAGTGATGAACTCCTAGTAATAATTAAGTTTGAGTCAAAAAAAGGCTGAGTCCGCCATAACACGCTAATAACGGCAGGATATACCTGCAAGATAATAGTTATGATTTCAGTTGTGATATCAAAAGGTAGGGAGGTCATATGAATCAGATGGGTCCGACTGCAAGCCAGAAGAAATATAGGCTGAGACTTGACCAGTAACCTTATTGACAATGTAAGGCAGGTACCTTGAACCCCAGAGCTCAGCTTAAGTAAGATAAGGGGAAGAAGCAGGAATACCAGATTTTGAGGGGAAATTAGAATCACCTCCAGATTGAGAGAACATCGTGTATTAAGGACTAAGCCTTGGATTGACAGCTAAGAGACAGTAAGCTTATAGTCCAGAATGACATGGTATGTCCGCCTAGGGGGAAGTTAAGAGACTGCCAACACAGAGACTCTAATCTAGTACGGCCTGGAGATCAAGCCAAGTAGGCAGTCAAAGGCCCTTAATATAAGACAGAGTAAGGCCATATGGTTTGGATGTTGACCCCACATTGTAAGAGTGGCGAAATATCGAATAGCATATCATAGCTAAAATGCGTGTGGTTGTTGCTTCCAGAATGGGATGAAAAATCCAATGAAATGGTATGAGAGGACATGAGATATTATTAGACAATAGAAGCAGTATATCATGTGCAGTATGAAATTTAGTAAAGCATGTCAGAGATTACGTATTACTACAAAAATCCAGTATGTATGGTACGTAGTTGTTGATATGTTTATATACACATGCCAGATATGCTGTGAGTAGCTGCCAACAGGGGTTACAGTCACACAGGTAGATCGTACTGCAGGACCCCTCGCCAAGAAAGGGTCAGGTAAGAGTGATTCACGTATGAAGTCATAGAAACTTTCTCAATTCCCAGTTTATTGAGTTAATGGACTTACATGCTTGTTGCCAGATCTAGACTTCAGAAGCTCACAAGAGTTAGTAGTCTGAATCGGGTAATTAGATGATACGGGCGCAGTTAGACGGTCTAACGACCAGCTAGCGCCTGTATTAGTAGGGGAGCATCCCTAAAGATCATTAATGTGATTGCATATGCCAGAACCAGGGATAGAAACCGACTAAGCATATTTTAGAGGTTGGTAACACTAGGATTCTCCAACATGTTAAGTAGTCGTACATTGCTTTCCTAGCCTTGTAGGTGAGAGTCAGCCTTAGTCAACCTAGCAGTTATCATGCAGAACACCCTGCAAGTCAGCCAGCCGTCCCAGTCAGACAAACCCATGGGTACCCCAAGGAGGAGTCCACATCAGAAGTTAGTGAAGGACTAGTACCTCAGCTGGTTCTCGTAAGATATTCGGGTATAGAATCCTAGGAGAGGCCAGTCTTTACAGAATTGATTATAAGACCAAGAATTTCCCAGAATAGCAGTATAGATCCGAGTGGATACGAACCAGGCATAAGGAATTGGTAGTACTTTTCTAGCATAGTGTTTACTAAGACAAGGAAATCGGTAGGCTCCCTATGAAGATTCGGGGACTGATCATCTGAGAGTAAGCCCGACTAAGCCCAGCTCTACAGTTGTTCAATTAGAAGAACAAAGTAGTTAGCTGTCCACAACTCCGTAGTTATGCATGAGCTACAGATGTCCGAGTAGGACATTTAGAGAATTGTTAGACTACTGCAGCATTCAGGTCATTCAACCTAGCTATTCAGTTATTCACAGTTATTTAGCCAGATTATTAGAGATCATGATCACTATTAGGATCCTCCGACCAGATATGTGCACATGGTGTGCGGACAGTCATACAGATTATCCCAGCAGCAAGTAGCATTAGCATGCGGCCCAGAAGGCCAGATAAGCTCTAGCTATATAGATAGATTACTTGTCGATTTCTCTGGTATAATAAACCAGTATGACCGTCAATTAAATGCCGAGTTCTCCAAATGTGAATATTTTGTATTAATCAAGAAGGGCCAATGTAGTAACAAACGCGCTTAGCCATAAATCTATGGGGATTTTGGCGTACTTATGGCCGAACAACGGGAATTGGCTCGGGAATTGCACCAGCTAGCCAGTTTAGCCGTTCGTGTAGTAGAAATAGAGGACAACAGAGCGGCAATTCTGAACACTGCAGTGAGGTCATTAGTTGTGGAGGTAAAGGAACGGCACTATGAGGATCTTGACCTGGTTCGACTTAAAGACAAAGTTCAGCAAGGAAAAGTGCCAGATTTTCAGGTAAATAAGGATGAAGTGTTGTGATGTAAAGGCCGCCTTTGTGTTCCAGATATTTCAGGGCTTCGCCAGCAGATTATGACTGAGGTACATTACGCCCGCTATTCTCTCCACCCAGGCGCGAAGAAAATGTACCACGATGTCAAAGAAATTTATTGGTGGCTAGGTATGAAGAGGGAAATAGCAGAATTTGTAGCCCAGTGTCCTAACTGCCAACAAGTAAAAGCTAAACACCAGAAACCAGGCGGATTGACTCAGGACATAGCTGTGCCTCTTTGGAAGTGGGAAGCAGTAAACATGGACTTTGTAGCACGATTACCCTGTACCAGACATAGACATGATTCGATTTGGGTAATTGTTGACAGACTAACGAAATCAGCCCATTTCCTGCCAGTAAAAGCTACTTTCTCTTCCGAAGATTATGCCGGATTATATATCAGAGAAATAGTTAGATTACATGGTGTTCCAGTATCTATTACCTCCGATAGAGGAGCACAATTTATAGCTAGATTTTGGTAGTCGTTTCAGAAAGGTCTGGGAATGCAGATTAATTTGAGCACAACATTCCACCCTCAGACAGATGGACAGGCGGAGCGACTATTCAGACGCTCGAGGATATGCTACGGGTGTATGTGTTGGACTTTGGAGGTAGTTGGGATGAGCATTTACCACTGATTGAGTTTGCTTATAACAATAGTTACCACACAGCTATCCAGATGGCGCCCTTTGAGGCATTGTATGGGCGAAAATGTAGATTGCCAGTTGGCTGGTTTGAAGTAGGAGAGTCAGTGCTGATTAGGCCATATATTATTCATCAGTCAGAGGAGAAGATAAAGCTTATCAAAGAACGCCTACTGACTGCTCAGAGCCGCCAGAAATCGTATGCTGATGTGTAGCGAGAAACCTGGAATTCAATGTGAATGACTGGGTGTTTTGAAAGTTTCTCCAATGAAAGGGGTGGTGAGATTCGGAAAGAAAGGTAAGCTCAGCCTGAGATTTGTTAGGGCCTTATCAGATCCGTCGAAGAATAGGCCAAGTGGCATACGAGTTGAACTTGCCTCCAGAATTAGAGTCTGTCCATCCAGTTTTCCACGTGTCCATGCTGAGGAAATATATAGGAGACCCCTATAGAGTTGTCCCAGTCCAGGATGTCCAGGTTATGGAAGAGCTGGCCTACGAAGAGGTTCCAGTAGCCATACTAGACAAACAAATTCGTAGATTGAGAACTAAAGATATTGCTTCTGTCAAAGTATTATGGCATAATAGGAACCGAGAAGACATGACTTGGGAAGCAGAGGAAGATATGAAAATCATATATCCTCACTTGTTCCAAGCCTAGTCAGTCAAGAGGTATATTAGTATTGTTATCATATGAAATGCCTTATATTATATGTATAAATGAGATGGACGACTCTAGTCTTTTACGTAATGAACGATATAATATTGTGTGGAGCACCCGTATTGGACTTTTCTGCATTTCAGGTTTTTTTGAGATAGTCCATATTACAGGGGAAACTTTATCGAAATTTTCCTAAAAGTAAGTGAGTAAGTCGAGACCCCTATAAATAGAAGTTTACATTCGAGGGTGAATGTTCTTAAGAGGGGGAGGATGTTACACCCCGTAAATTCTCGACATGTAGATGGCCTATTCGCATGTTGGTTAAGAGTTTTAGAATGCCATACATGCTAGGAAAAGGCCCGGGGAAAGACCGGATAAGCGACATGTCGAACCATCGCGCAAGAGGAGGCTGGCAGACCTCCTCCGCGATGGCCAGAGTGTCACAAAGGCTTACCTCCGCGATGGCCAGTGTGTCACGGGAGGCTCACCTCCGCGATGACCAACGTGCCAGGGAGGTGAGGTGCAGCCCCAAGTATAATAGCCTCCAAACTTCAGTTTTACCTCATTTTAACTTAAAGATTTCCAGAAAACAGACCAAAAATAGAGGGCAGGAGAGGGTTAGTGAGATTTCCTTCCGTTTACGCCATCAAACGCGGTCCAAACTCAAATTAACTCTAGATACCAAAGTATAAAGCTGCAAAGAGCATTCCTACGGGATTAGTTTCATAAAATTCGGCCAGCGAACCGTCGTGCTACAGAGCTAAGGTAAGTGGAATTGCTCCAAATCAGTGTCAATATACTCCTAGCCCTAATGTGAGTATTTCTCCCTTCTGGACTTCCGACAAATAGCGAGTTTCCGGCCGTTTTTCGATAAGTCAAAGTTTGAGCTATATATATACATTAAAAGTGATATTTTCTCTCAAAGTATTAATGTATTTAGTCCTAATTGATATATATATGGATGCAGTTGGGATAAATAGCAGAATATTGACCGAATTACGCCAATTAGCCGGGAAATCAGAAATGGAGGTATGTAAAGCCCGTTCCTTCGGCAAGTTAGTAATCCTAGTATAGTAAATAGCGTGAACTTTAGAAGAAAAAATTCAGAAGTCAAGTATGAATCCAAAAAGCATGTTTTATGTTGGTATGCTATATTCAGAATAAAGGTCAGTAAATCAGTATCAAACAACCAAATATTATTTTAGATATAGTTACCCCAGTAACAGAATCAGTTTAATATTGAAAAGAGATTCAGAATAGAATATCAAAACATGGATAGTAATTTCAAATCGAAGATGCTTGATATTGGTGAATATTGTTTGTTGAGACCTATTTGTGCTGTGATGGCACCCTTAGAGCTTCCTTATCACCCCAGGGTTAATAGCTGTGTTGACTCGCCCACTAGAGGGTGAGGATACGTCAGTCCAAGGATTGGCCTGCCATCCGCAGTAGGACGAAGATGGGATGCAGCATTCCCCATATCAGATTGATCAACATAGCATTATAGCTTATCTGTCGAGCGCTTGCGCCCAGGGGGAAGATTAAAGATACAGATACAGATACAAATACAGATTACAGTTTACAGCTACAAGATTTCTCCGGACTCCAATACAGTTATAGCTAGGGGCCCAGAGAGCCCAAGCTGTATACCTAGGGGGCCAGTAGAGGTGCTTGTAGTTATTAGGCGAGTGGAGCTATTTACTTTTAGATGGTTTTGAGCCAGGTAGGGGTATATAGATTGTGTGTTGGTTGGCACCTTCCGGCTTATGGGGGCTGGTATAGGTCCTTGTATGTTATATATGTATATACATGTTATTTATTAGTTGATAGATAGTAGGACGCCACTATCACGCCCCACCTTGGCGGGTATGACTGGCACCCGGTGCCCTTGTAGGACCTAGACTGCTATCTGGTGATCCTAAGCACAGCTGGCGCCTGACTAGCTCTAACTTAGATTTCTGGAACAAAAGGGCTATATAACGACTGCAAACACGGCCTCCGGCCAACTGGCCTATACCACCTAAACCAGTAATAACAGCTAACCAGAAACATACTTGTAACAAGGAACCTATGCAGGTTGACAAGGCCACCATGCTGAGTAGTCATCTTAAACTTCAACACAAGACTACTGTAAGACTACGTGACCGGCAAGGTCACCACTATTGTCAAACTAAGGCCTCACATGGCCAAAAATAAACTGAAATGCTAAACAACTATAACAAACTACACGGCCTCACACGACCGGCTCAACTGACCACAAGGATATATATACAAACTGCAATCCTCTAGGAATACTGATAAGATGGTCGGGACAGGGCCCCGACCTACCCGTACTGTACAACAAAAGGAAATGATATAAACCTCTGAAATATCAAGCTCGATGACAGGAGCTGATGACTCTGCACTGGCTAGGATCACGAGGGATCGCCTCCTCGTCTATGAGTACCTGCAGGCAAGTAATGCAGTACCCCACTGGGTGTCAGAACCATAGGTACCGAGTATGCAAAGAAACTGACTATAATAACATAACTAGCAATTCTGAATAGCAGGGAAATACTGAATCTGTAAGAACTGATATGAACTGAATCATACTTCCTGTGCTGTGATAAGGCAGGAGCGTACCTGTAGACGTGGCGGCCTGCTTCCTATTAACTAACATGTAGCACACAAATACATATATATATATATATATATATATATATCAAACAAGATTCGATACCAACCCCCATAGGTCGGACACCGCCAAACAAGCAAACAATCTATATAGCCCTACCCGGGTCAAAACCAGCCAAAAATAAGTCACTCCACTCATCTGCTCACTCGGAGCTCCTCTACCGGCCCCTTGGGTCTCCGTCTCGGGCCATAGCCTCCAATATAAATAACCGTGTCTGAGTCCAGGGGACTCCTGTGCAGACAGTAATAGATAGGGTCTGGTTCCCTGGACACAACTCAACAGGGCTATCTGAAACTGGAGCTGCACCTATAATAAGATCTGTAACTGTAACTGTATCTGTATTTGTTCCCTGGGCACTTGCACACAAAAGGGCTATCTGTACTGTAATGCTGATTAGCCTGATATGGGGAAAACTTCATCCCATCTTCGTCCAAACTGGGGACGGCATGCCACTCCTTGGAGTGACGTAAACCCACCCGCTCAGTGGGCGACACGATTACCAACCCAGGGGTGGCGAGGATGCTCAATAAGGTGCCCTCACGCCACATCAAGTCTAAACAAACAAATAGCACATATAAATAGCAAGCATGTATAACTGAAAAAAAACTATCTAAAATCTGATTTCTTATTCTGATCTGTTTCTATACTGAACTGATTCTTTACTGATGATACTGATTCTGAATTCTTTCTTTAACTATTGGCTAATCTGTAGCAAATATTCCATCTGTCTGAATGGCCAGTCTATAGACATAAAACTGTCTGTCTATCTGATTTTACTTTAGTAACTTTTATTCTACAACATGCTTGCTAATCACACAATAAGCTATACTGAACCTGGAATGCTAACTCGCCCTTTGGCGCATGCTTTACTAACTTTCGGACTGAGTACGATACGGCAACACAACTCAGAACCTATTAGACTTACTTAATTCTCAACATTCAACTCTGAGAGTTTCAAATACGGAGTTTACTATGATTTACCAAGCTAAGACTTACTAACTTGCCGAAGAACAACTTCACATACCTTAACCTCAAGTTATGCAACTGTCGGACGGGGCTCGGTCAATATTCCAGCTATTTCTCCCAACTGCATTCATATACACGTTAATTGGTGCTAAATACAACTTTATTCTGAAGGAAAACATCACTTTCGATATAATTATAGCCTAAACTTAGGCTTATCGAAAGACGGTCAAAAACTTGCTATTTTTCAGATGTCCAGAAGGGAGAAGTATTCATTTCACAGCTAGGAACACATAGACACTAGTTTGGAGCAATTCCACTTACCTTATCCCAGTAGCACGATCATTTGTCGACCGAATTTCGCGAAACTAAATCCATAGGAATGCTCCCTGCTGCTAAATACCTCGGTACCTGAGGTTAATTTGAGTTTAGACTATGTTTGGCAGCGTAATCAACGATTATAATATTAACATTCTTCGTCTCTCTCAGTTTCCTCACGAGTTCTGGAAATTATTTGGTGGAAAATGAGATTAAAACCGAAGTGGGGGCTTTATATACTTGTGCCTGGATAGGCCCAACGTGTCATGGAGCCAACGCGGATGCTCCACCTCCGTGACACGTTGCCATCGCGGAGGGGATCTGCCCAGGCTCCTTCCGCGATGGTTCGACAGGCTACTCGTCCGATCCTTTCCCGGGCCTTTCCCTAGCACGTATGGCTTTCAAATATGCTTAACCAACGCGAGAATAGGTCATCTAGGTGCCGGGAATCTTATGAGGTATAACATTCTCCCCCCTTAGGAACATTCGTCCTCGAATGAAAGTGTTATTTAGAGGAGTATTCATTAACTCAACTTGCTCCTAAGGAAATTTCGGCAGAGTTTCCCCTGTAATATGGACTATCCCAAAAATCTGAAACATAGAAAAGTCCAATACATGTACTGTACACAATACTTTAAGATTCACTGGATAGCTAGACATCAATCTTTCTCATTTATACATACACAATCACAAGGTACTGCATAAGTAATAATACGGACATACCTATCGCCTGCCTAGGCCTGGAATAGGTGAGGATATCTAGCTCTCATATCTTCCTCAGCCTCCCACGTCATTTCTTCTCGGTTCCTGTTATGCCACAATACCTTGACAGACGCAATATCTTTAATTCTCAATCTACGAATCTGTCTATCTAAGATGGCTACTAGAACTTCTTCATAGGCTAGCTCTTCTGTGACCTGGAAATCCTGGACTGGGACTACTCTGGACGGGCCTCCTATGCATTTCCTCAGCATGGATACATGAAAGACTGGATGAACGACTTCTAATTCTGGAGGCAAGTTCAACTCATATGCCACATGGCCTATCCGTCGATGAATTTGATAGGGCCCAACAAATCTCGGACTAAGCTTACCTTTCTTGCCGAATCTCATCACCCTTTTTATCCGAGATACTTTCAGAAATACCCAGTCATTCACATCAAATTCCACGTCTCTACGCCACACATCAGCATATGATTTCTAGCGGCTCTGTGTGGTCAGTAAGCGTTCTTTGACAAGCTTTACCTTTTCCTCTGACCGTTGAATGATGTCTGGCCCAATCAGTGCTGATTCTCCTATTTCAAACCAGCCAACCGGCGATCTGCATTTTCGCCCATATAATGCCTCGAAAGGCACCATCTGAATAGTCGAGTGATAGCTATTATTATAAGCAAACTCAATTAAGGGAAAATGCTCATCCCAACTACCACCTAAATCTAACACACACGCTCGCAACATGTCTTTGAGCGTCTAAATAGTGCGCTCAGCCTGTCCATCTGTCTGAGGGTGGAATGCTGTGTTCAAATTAATCTGCGTTTCCAGACCTCTCTGAAACGACTGCCAAAATCTAGCCGTAAACTATGCTCATCTGTCTGAAATAATGGATACTGGTACTCCGTGCAACCTGACTATTTCTCGGATATACAACTCGGCATACTCTTCAGCCGAGAAAGTAGTTCTTACTGGCAGGAAATGAGCTGATTTTGTCAATCTGTCAACTATCACCCATATAGAATCATGTCTGTGTCTAGTACGGGGTAATCCTACCACAAAATCCATGTTAATTTCTCCCCATTTCCAGAGAGGCACAGCTATGTCTTGAGTCAATCCGCCCGGTCTTTGGTGTTCCTCTTTTACTTGTTGGCAGTTAGGACACTGGACTACAAATTCTGCTATACCCTTTTTCGTTCCTAGCCATCAATAGATTTCTTCCAAATCATGGTACATCTCTATTGAACCGAGATGAAGAGAATAATGGGCATAATATACCTCTCCCAATCTGCTGGCGAAGCCCTGCAACACCTGGAACACAAGGCGGCCTTTACATCGCAACACTTCATCCCCGGTTACCTGGAAGTCTAACACTTTTCCTTGCAGAACTCTGTCTTTAAACCGAACCAGGTAGAGATCCTTATGTTGTCGTCCCTTTACTTCCACAACTAACGACGACACTGTGCTGTTCGAAATTACCACTCCGTTGTCTTCTGTTTCTACCACACGAATGACTAAACTGGCTTATTATGCCGGAGAACCCGACAGGTGATCTACCGATATAGCTAGAGCTTATCTGGCCTTTTGACCGCATGCTAAGGCTACTTGTTGCTGAGATGACCTGAACGACTATCTGCACACCAAGTGCCCGTATCTGATCAGAGGATCCTGACAATGATCATGATCTCTAATACTCTGGCTGAATAACCTTGACTAACTACATAGCTGGGTTAAATGACCTGAATGCTGCAGTAGTCTAACGATGCTCTACATGTCCTACTCGGACATCTGTAGCTCATGCATAACTACGGAGTTGTGGACAGCTAACTGTTTTATCCTCCTAATAGAACAATTGTGGTGTTGTGCTTAGTCCAACCTACTCTCAGGCGATTCGTCCCTGGATCTTCATAGGGAACCTACCAATCTCCTTGTCTTAGTAAACACTGTGCTAGCGGAGCACTGCCAATTTCTTACGCCTTATTCGTACCCCCTTGGATTTATATTACTGTTCTTGGAAATTCTCGATCTTATAAGCCATTCTGTAAAGACTGGCCTTCTTTTAGGGCTCTGTATCTGAATACCTTGCGAGAACCAACTGAAGTACTAGTCCGTCACTGACTAGTGATATGGACTCTTTCTTGGGGTACCCACAGGTTTGTCTGACTGAGACGGTCGGCTAACTTGCGGGGTGTTCCACATAATAGCTGCTAGGTTGACTAAGGCCGACTCTCACCTACAAGGCTGGGAAAATGATGTACGACCACTTAACATGACCCCCCTCTTTTGGTGAGGGGTCCTGCAGTATGATCTATATATATTTCCTAGCAGCTAACCAAAATCTGTGTGACTGTAACCCCCATAGCCAACTACTCACATTATATCTATCTTCTGTAGATATATATATATATCAACAACTATGTACAATACATACTGAATTTTGTAGTGATACGTAATCTCTAACATGCTTTACTGAATTTCATACTGCACATGATATACCGCTTCTACGGTCTAATGATATCTCATATCCTCTCGTATCATTTCATGGGATTTTTTTTTCATCACATTCTGGAAGCAACACACACATGCACTTTAGCTATGATCTGCTATTTGAAATTTCACCACTCTTACAATGTTGGGTCAACATCTGAACCTTGTGGCCTTACTTGGCATTATATTAAGGCCCATGACTGTCTGTTGGACCTTGTCTCTGGGCCACACTAGATTGGAGTCTCTGGTTCGGTACCCTATTACCTTCTACTTGGGTGGACATACCGCAACATTTTAAACTACAATCTTACTGTCTCTTAGTTGTTCGTCTAAGGTTTAGTCCTTAATACATGATGTTCTATCAATCTAATGGTGATTCTGATTTCCCCTCAAAATCTAGTATTCATGCTCTGCACCCTCATCTTCCTTAAATTGAGCTATGGGGTTCAAGGTACCTGCCTTACATTGTCAATAAGGTTGCCAGTCAAGTTCCAACCTATACTTCTTCTGACTTGCAGTCGGACCCATCTTATTCATATAATCTCCCTGTCTTTTGATATCATAGCTAAGATTATAACTATTATCTTGCAGACATACCCTGCCGTCGTTAGCATGCCACGACGGATTCAACCTTTTTCTGACTCGAACTTGACTCTTATTGGGAATCCATCATTGATGGATCTCCTACACCCACTTCGAGTAAGCTAGTAGTCTTACTTGCTCTTCTGACTTATTACCGTGAGGGTCTGCACAACTTACATAATCATAAGGGCTCCTTACTCTTTCTAACACTTTCTGGAATCAACCAATCCACCTTTCACTTACTGTCTGCTTTGGGCAACATCGTCTCAATCCTTATGCCCTTTGCTATGCTGGGATCAAAACTAAGGGGTAGGAATGACTTTTTCTTACTACAACGAAACGAAGACATGGAACTCTACCACACCTGAAAGAATGGAGGTGGGAATCCTACATTTCCTTCTCTTTCTCACACTTATCTGATAATCTAATATTGTCTATTATCTTAATCAGGTCTTATATATATATCTAACAAATAAGTCAACTCATTTATACGTTATGCTTATGACTTCCTATTATGAAGTTATCGACATATACTAGGGATGGTACCAATAAAAGTATAACATTGGGAGGTACCTGTTACCTCCTCCTGCTGCTGTAGTTACCTTGTAACTGGCTGATGTTCTCTCCTGTTGCTATATCTGATCTTCTGCCTGGGATAGAATTTCGCTGGTCTGACTTGTATCTGTATTCAAAGAATATGATAAGATTTAAAAGGACCAACCCTATACTGTACTATGCTATGGCACGACTGAGTATGAAAGAAGGGTAACCATCCTATTATGCCTCGCAGCCTCCTACCTATAGTATGTGGTGCACAACACATCCATAGACAAGAATCTACTTAGCACGGCTTGCAGACTCCCTGGGACACGACCTTCTCTGATACCAAGTTTGTCACGCCCCACCTTGGGGGGTATGACTGGCACCTGGAGCCCTTGTAGGACCTAGATTGCTATCTGGTGAGCCTACGCACAGCTGGCGCCTGGCTAGCTCTAACTCAGATTTCTAGAACAAAGGGGCCATATAACGACTTTAAACACAGCCTCCGGCTAACTGGCCTATAGCCACCTGTACCTATAATAACAGCTAAGCAGAAACATACTCGCAACAAGGAACCTATGCGGGCCAACAAGGCCACCATGCTTACTAGTCATCTGAAACTTCAACACAAGAATACCGTATGACTACGTGAACGGCAAGGTCACCACTACTGTCAAACTAAGGCCTCACACGGCCAACATAAACTGAAATGCTAAACAACTATAACAAACTGCACGGCCTCACACGACCGGCTCAACTGACCACAGGGAAATATATACAGACTACAAGCCTCTAGGAATACTGATAAGATGGTCGGGACAGGGCCCCGACCTACCCGTACTGTACAACGAAAGGAAATGATATAAACCTCTGAAATATCAAGCTCTGGATAACAGGAGCTGATGACTCTGCGCTGGCTAGGATCACGAGGGATCGCCTTCTCGTCTATGAGTACCTGCAGGCAAGTAATGCAGAGCTCCACTGGGCGTCAGTACCACAGGTACTGAGTATGCAAAGTAACTGAATACAATGACATAACTAGAAATTCTGAATAGCAGGGAAATACTGAATCTGTAAGAACTGATATGAACTGAATCATACTTCCTGTGTTGTGATAAGGCAGGAGCATACCTGTAGACGCGGCGGCCTGCTGCCTATTAACTAACATGTAGCACAGAAATACATATATATATATATATCAAATAAGAGCCGATACCAACCCCCATAAGTCGGACGACGCCAAACAAGCAAACAATCTATATACCCCTACCTGGGTCAAAACCAGCCAAAAATAAGTCACTCCACTCATCTGCTCACTCGGAGCTCCTCTACCGGCCCCCTGGGTCTCTGGCTCGGGCCATAGCCTCCGATATAAATAACCGTGTCTGAGTCTGGGGGACTCCTGTGCAAACAGTAATAGATAGGGTCTAGTTCCCTGGACACAACTCAATAGGGCTATCTGAATCCGGAGCTGCACCTGTAATAAGATCTGTAACTGTAACTGTATCTGTATCTGTTCCCTGGGCTCTTGCGCACAACAGGGTTATCTGTACTGTAATGCTGATCAGCCTGATATGGGGAAAACTTCATCCCATCTTCGTCCAAACTAGGGACGGCATGCCACTCCTTGGAGTGACGTAAACCCACCCGCTCAGTGGGCGACACGATTACCAACCCAGGGGCGGCGAGGACGCTCAATAAGGTGCCCTCACGCCATATCAAGTCTCAACAAACAAATAGCACATATAAATAGCAAGCATGTATAACTGAAAAAGACTATCTGAAATCTGATTTCTTATTCTGATCTGTTTCTATACTGAACTGATTCTTTACTGATTATACTGATTCTGAAATCTTTCTTTAACTGTTGGCTAATCTGTAGCCAATATTCCATCTGTCTGAATGGCTAGTTTATAGCCATAAAACTGTCTGTCTATCTGATTTTACTTTACTAATTTTTATTCTGAAAAACTATCTCTTTTTATTTTACAACATGCTTGCTAATCACACAATAAGCTATACTGAATCTGAAATGCTAACTCGCCCTTTGGCGCATGCTTTACTAACTTTCAGACTGAGTACGATACGACAACACAACTCAGAACCTATTAGACTTACTTAATTCTCAACATTCAACTCCGAGAGTTTCAAATACGGAGTTTACTATGATTTACCAAGCTAAGACTTACTAACTTGCCGAAGAACAACTTCACATACCTTAACCTCAAGTTATGCAACTGTCGTACGAGGCTCGTTCAGTATTCCAACTATTTCTCCCTACTGCATTCATATACACATTAATTAGTGCTAAATGTAACTTTATTAGGAAGGAAAACATCACTTTCGATATAATTATAGCCTAAACTTAGGCTTATCGAAAGATGGTCGAAAACTTGCTATTTTTCAGAAGTCCAGAAGGGAGAAGTATTCACTTCACAGCTAGGAACACATAGACACTAGTTTGGAGCAATTCCACTTACCTTATTCCGATAACACGATGATTTGTCGGCCGAATTTCGGAAAACGAAATCCATAGGAATGCTCCCTACTGCTAAATACCTCGGTACCTGAGGTTAATTTGAGTTTAGACTACGTTTGGCAGCGTAATCAACGATTATAATATTAACCCTCTTCGTCTCTCTTTGTTTCATCACGAGTTCTGGAAATTATTTGGTGGAAAATGAGATTAAAACCGAAGTGGGGGCTTTATATACTTGTGCCTGGACAGGCCCAACGTGTCACTGAGCCAACGCGGATGCTCCACCTCCGTGACACGTTGCCATCGCGGAGGGGCTCTGCCCCGGCTCCTTCTGTGATGGTTCGACAGGCTATTCATCCGATCCTTTCCCGGGCCTTTCCCTAGCACATATGGCTTTCAAATATGCTTAACCAACGCGCGTATAGGCCATCTAGGTACCGGGAATCTTACGGGGTATAACAGCCACGTCGAAAGGTGTGCTTCTACCTTACCTTGAGTACAAATAAGCTTATTTCAGATTCCTCCAGCCTAGGTAGTTTCAACTACTTTCTGGTATTCAGAACTACCAGTATTATTGCTTATATTCAGTTATGTTTAGTTTGCTTTACTTACTCGGTACCAGTGGTACTGATGCCCATTTGGGGTGCTGCATTACTTGTCTACAGGTACTCATAGACGAGGAGCCGATCCCTCGTGATTCTAGCCAGCTCGTAAAGTCATCATCTCCTGTCATCCGGAGCTAGACAACTAGAGGTTTATTTCTTTTCTTTTGTTGTACAGCATGGGTAGGCTGGGTCCCTATCACGACCATCTTATCAGTACTCTTAGAGGCTTGCAGACTGCATATTTCCCTGTGGTTATTTGTACCGGTCGTGTGAGGCCGTGCTTATGTTTTAGTTGTTTATGTTGGCCGTGCGGGGCCATATCCAGTTAGTAGTTGGTGACCTTGCCGGTCACAGAGTAGTTTAGCTTCTGATTTAGTTCTCAGTTAAAACTAGTCAGCATGGTGGCCTTGTCGGCCCGCATAGTTTCCCTTATATTGATGCGATTCTGGTTAGCTGTTGTTGTTGTACAGGTGGCTATAGGCCTAGCTTGCCGGGGGCTGTATTTACAGACGCTATATAGCCCGTTGATTCTGTGAATCAGAGATAGAGCCAACCAGGCACCAGAAGTGCTTAGGCTCAGTAGTCTAGCAGTTTAAGTCCTAGTAGGGCACCAGGTGCCAGTCATACCCCCCAAGGCGGGGCGTGACAAAAATCAGTCTACCTCAGGTGTATAGGGTTTAGAATGGGTGATTTCTTCCACATCCATGCCTATATTTCGAATTTAATCATGAATTCTCCTATTTAATTACATGGGGTTTTACCCAAATGCATGAAAATGTGAATTCTCTTTATGGGTTTGATTTAATTGTGTTTTGATTGTTCAATTATGAATAATTGTCAGGTTTTATATTATTTTCTTGAAAATTATGTTTCAAGCTTTTATAAATCTAAAATACCCATTGATAAGTGTTCATGAAAGTTATGATTTTTGATGAATATTTAATATTTTGTGTTTATTGATGATGGAAAAGCATGATTTCAAGTTACACATGCTTATGAGCATATTTTTGAAAGAATTGAGTATGTCAAAGTATTGGGAAATTCACACATGTTGAAGAATGATTTACGATTTATGAAACGAATTCCATATTTTATCAATTTATGATATTGGCCAATAAACAGGCCTTTGATTTTTGGCTAAGCATGTTTTAAAGGGGATCATTGATGATAAATGTTATATTTTAGCCAATGAATTTTAAATGCATGACGTTATTGATTTATGTATGAGTCTACATGCATGCTTTTGGGAGTCGTGTCTAGCACCGAGCAGCCCGACGTTCAAAGGACTACGCCGGTGTCACATAACCATGTGCCACCGTGGGTTTCTAATGATATATTGTATTGATAGTGATACCCTTAAATGTGATATCACGCCTAATGCACGTCGCCTACCTGGAAAGCTAGGGTCTGCTCGAACCATTTGGGTGAGATACTTGGGGCATCATGAAAGGCTCTACCATGATGGTTGATCTTGGGAAGAATTTCATGCCCAAGTGATACTCAAATGCTTCATTTCGACTTGTTTATCTATTGTTATATGTACAATCTCATGTGAATCTTAGGTAAATGTGAATTTATACTAACCAACTTGATTAGTGTTGTTTTGCAGTTAGAAAGAAATTTTGGAAGATAATCTACATGTTGGTGAAGTGCGGGGATGGACTCGGAAGCAAGAAGTGGAAGTTGACAGGGGAAGTTGGCAAAAATGGGGGCTCCGCGATGGTGCCGTGTCACGCTACCATCGCGGAGGCATTCTACCTGGGATGATGAAAATATGTCAAATTCCCGTGGAGCTTCGTGTTACCTCCGTGGCACGGAGGCAGTGCTCCGCGATGCACTCCGTGTCACGTTGAGTGTGATTACCTTGAACCTCAAGTTCCAGTGAAGGTGCGCGATAGCACCGTGGCACGGAGGCAATGCTCCGTGTTACACTCCGTGCCACGTTGCTTGTCATTCCGGGAAAAATTCTCAATAGTATAAATAGCACACTTAGGTTTTATTTTAAACATTCTGATTTTTTTGAGCAAGAACGTGAGTAGCAGGCAATTGAGAGGATGAAAATTCGAGGGTTATTCTCCTCTTTTTTCTCTTTAATTTTAATTGCTTGTATGAATTCTACTTATTTGAAGATGTTTAATCCACAAATGAGTGGTTAATTCACCTCTTGCTGAGGTTAAGGATAATTGTAGAGGAATGTAATCATTTCAGTTTTCATCTTTTCTTCAATGGTTGTTCTATCAATTCTTGTTTTTACTTCATTAATATTTGACCAATGTTAATTTATATCTTAGAAATCCAATTTTGATTCTGAAAAGGAAAGTAATTGGACAGATGTGAATTGGTAGGATATGAGCTTTTCTTAGCTAAGAAAATTGAGAATGGATTTACGTTCAAAATAGAAATATATCTGAAAGTCTTATTAGTCATGTATGGAATCGCTTATGTATGGCTAGAGCATGAGTTTCTTATTTCACAGAAATGTAGAATAAGGTCTCATGATTCTTTAATTGGGTAGGAGTCGAAAGATTCAATCCATAGGAGATTAATTCCTGACTAGCAACCAAAGAGAAGATTAGCTGATTTGAATTAAGAAATTACATCTCTGCATGCTTGCCTTAACCTTAACTTGTTCATTGCTATTGTTCAGACATCAAATTATAATCTCTACTTAGGTTCATATTATTTAGTAATCTTAACTCATAAAACATTATTTGTTTGGTTGTCTACATTGATAGAGATATCGTTCACTAATGCTTAGGTTAATTACTACCATAGTTCAGTCCCTATGGGATCAATACTTGGCTTGAAATAAAGCCACCTTACTACTTGTACGACCACGTGCACTTGCGTGTAGTTTTGCGTCGAACAAGTTCTTGGCGACGTTGCCGGGGACTTGCAATTGGTAAATTTATTTTCTTAGTGTTAGTTTACAAATTCAATATAAGTGTTGACAACTTGGTCTTAGCCTTTCTTTTGCAGGTATCGAATTTTTCTGAACGCTGGCAAGAGATAAGGAGTTGGCGGATTCATTTATAGAGCCAGAGAGACAATTTCATCGCCAACGAAGGGAAGCTTTAGAGAAGAAGCTACAATTGCTAAGATAGGCAATTCTAGAGCAGGAAAAGAATCCACCACTTGTAAGGGCAGTTTTATTGCCCGAAGAGATGGCAGCAAGACCAGTCCGCGAAGTGGCAATCCCACATGCAAATAATGTTACATCTAGTATTCACAGACCAGAGCCAGGAGGAAGGTTCGAGCTTAAGCAGAATATGGTGCAGTTGTTGCACACCAGCGGGCAATTTACAGGTCTCCCTCATGAAGATCCACAACAACATCTCCAAAACTTTTTGGAGATAAGTGAAACTTACATCCCCGCTGGAATATAATCTGACTATGTGAGGCTTACATTATTCCCGTTCTCACTTTTGAGAGAAGCAAAGAGGTGGTTAAAAGTTGAACCACCTAATTCTATCACCACTTGGGATGATCTTGCAAGGAAGTTTTTGATACGATTCTTTCCATCTGGGAAGACAGCCAGACTTAGAAGTCAGATTCTAAGTTTCAAATAGAGAGAGGGTGAGAATTTGTATCAAGCTGGGGAGAGGTTCAAGTCAATGTTAAGGGATTGTCCTCATCATCACCAGTCTAATGATGTGTTGGTGCATACATTCATCGAGGGTTTGGAACCACATACTAAAATTCTGTTAGATTCAGCAGCTGGTGGGCAGGCATTGGAGAAGACTTATGAGGAGCTTTACACTTTGTTAAACCGTATTTCACAGATGGAATGAGGATTCAACTCGAGGAGGAACAAGGAAAGCTGCAGGGGTCTTTGAGGTGGATGGTTTTACAGCTATTGCTGCGCAGATAGCTGCATTGCAAAATCAACTCAACACCCACTTCAGCAGTATGAGCTTGAATCAAGCACAAGCCCCAGTCAATGCAGTTCATAAGGTATTTTGTGAAGTATGTGGGAGTGGTGAACACTCAATTGAGTGTTGTGGTGCCAATCCAGACTCTGTAAATTTTATTGGGAACGTCCAGAGGAACAATAATCAACAATATGGCAACAGTGACAACCCGAATTAGAGGAACCATCCGAATTTTTCTTGGGGGGGGGGTAATAGCCATCAAGTATAGAGTCTAAATCAGGGCGTGCAGAGAAATCAAGGGGGTATCAAAATTTTCAGTCGCAATATAGAGGAAAGAATGCACCTCCTCCACCACCCAACAACATTGAGGATATGTTCAAGATGATAATAGCTAACCAAGCGCAGATGCAGGCTGATTATGTCAAATTAGCGGCTGACATGAAAAATCAGCAGTTAGCTACAAAGGCATTAGAGTATCAGTTTGGACAGTTAGTTGGAGCTCAAAACACCAGGCCCAAGGGAGGACTACCAAGTGATACTGATCCAAATCCCAAGAAGGTCAATGCAGTTACAATAAAGAGTGGCATTCAACTTAAGGAGGTGGAACTAGAATGACCACCTCAGCAATCTGGAGCATTGGAAAAACATGGGGAACATGATGATGTGAGGGGGAAGGAAAAGGCAGTTGAGATAGAAAGACCACCACCCCCGTTCCCTCAGAGATTAAAGAAGCACAAGGAAGAAGCTTGCTTTAAGAAATTTGTGGAAGTGCTGAAACAGGTACATATTAACTTACCTTTAGTTGATGTTTTGCAGGGAGTGCCGAAATATGCCAAGTACATCAAGGACATCGTAGCAAACAAAAGAAGATTGGCGGAGTATGCTACGGTGGTGCTTACTGAGGAGTGCACCTCCCGAATACATAACAGGTTGCCGACACAGCTCAATGATCCTGGGAGCTTTACCATTCAAATTACAATTGGGCAATGTATTCGAGCTCACGGATTATGTGATTTGGGAGAAACCATAAACTTGATGCTGACATCGGTGTTCAAGAAGTTGGGGCTGGGCAGCCCTAGACCCACTACTGTGATCTTGCAGCTAGCTGACCATTCATTGGCCAGACCAGATGGTATTGTGGAGGATTTGCTAGTGCAAGTGGGCTCCCTCATTTTCCCGGTGGATTTTATTATGTTGGATTTCGAGCCGGATGTGGAAGTCCCATTTATTTTGGGACGTCCTTTCTTGGCAACCGGGCGAGCATTGAATGATGTGGCTGCTGGGCAGCTAACCATGAGAGCACATGACAAAGTAGAGGTTTTTTATGTGTACAAGGCCATGAAGCTACCGACCATTTATGAGGAGCTATTAGCAATCAATGTGCTAAATTAGGAATCAATTCTACAGATTGTTGACCCACAGGACCCATTGGAGAGAGCCTTGATGGGCTCCAATCATTTTGGAGACAGTGCTACGCATGAGATGGTGCAGATGCTGAACAAGCCAAAATGGTTTACCAGGAAGCAAGACTTTGAGCCATTGATGAGGTTTTTGGAACCATTGCCAAAGCCATCAATTGAGGAGGCACCGAAATTGGAGTTGAAGACATTGCCTCCACATTTGAAGTATGTATTTTTGGGGGAATATGGCACCTTGCCAGTCATCATTTCCGCAGAACTGACAGAGGCAGAAGTAAAAGACGCATTGTTGGTCCTCAAGAGGCGGAAGAAAGCAATGGGTTGGCAGATGTCGGAAGAAAGGAAGTGATCAAGTGGCTTGATGCAGGTGTGGTATATCCCATTTCAGATAGTGAATGGGTTAGCCCAGTTCAGTATGTTCCAAAGAAAGGAGGGATGACCGTGGTCACCAACGAAAAGAATGAGCTGATTCCCACATGCACAGTCACAGGCTGGCGAATTTGCATGGATTACAGGAAGCTAAATGAGGCCACGAGGAAAGATCATTATCCTATCCCATTTACTGATCAGATTTTGGACAGGTTGGCCGGTTAAGAGTATTATTGTTTTCTTGATGGATATTCCGGCTATAATAAGATAGCCATAGCACCGGAGGATCAGGAGAAGACACTTTTACATGTCCTTATGGGACATATGCTTTCAGGCGGATGCCATTTGGTCTATGCAATGCACCATCCACATTCCAGAAATGCACGATGGCGATCATTCACGATATGGTGGAAGATTTTGTCGAGGTATTTATGGATGACTTTTCTGTTTTCAGTAATTCGTTTGCTACATGATTGCAAAATCTTGACAGGGTGCTAGCTCGATGTGAAGACTCTAACCTTGTGCTCAACTGGGAGAAATGTCATTTTTTAGTCAAGGAGGGTATCGTCCTTGGCCATAAGGTGTCATGAAAAGGGTTGGAAGTCGATTGTGCAAAGATTGGAGTGATCGAAAAGCTACCACCACCAGTGTTAGTGAAGGGTGTTCGCAGTTTTCTCAGACATGCGGGGTTCTACAGACAGTTCATCAAGAACTTCTCTAAAATTTCTAGACCGATATGCCAGTTGCTAGAAAAAGAGGTGAAGTTCGAGTTTGACGAGGATTGTGTTAAAGCATTTGAGGAGCTAAAACAGAAGCTGGTAGAAGCGCCTATTTTCATCTCTCCGGATTGGGAGAAACCTTTTGAATTAATGTGTGATGTGAGTGACGTGGTTGTAGGAGCTGTATTGGGGTAGTGGAGGAATAAAATTTTTCATTCCATTTATTATGCAAGAAAAACACTTGACGCAGCCCAAGTCAATTATACAGTCATGGAAAAAGAGATCCTAGCATTGGTGTTCGCATTTGATAAATTTAGGTCCTACCTGGTGGGTTCAAAAGTAGTGGTGTATACTGATCATGCAGCAATTTGGTATTTGTTTAACAAGAAGGATGCAAAGCCCAGACTAATCAGATGGATATTGTTGCTACAAGAGTTTGACCTAGAGATTCGGGACAGAAAGGGGAGCAAGAATCAAGTGGCAGATCACCTGTCGCGATTGGAAAGCCAGTTGCATGTAAAGGAAGGTGACAACATCAAAGAAGAGTTCCCAGATGAGCAACTCTTGGCAATAAGGGATGCTGAAATCCCTTGGTATGCAGATATTGTGAACTCGCTGGTAAGTGGAGTCTACCCACCGGAGGCTACGGCTCAGCAAAGAAAGAAGTTGAGACATAATTACAGATATTACATATGGGATGAGCCGTATCTATTTAAGAAGGGACCGGATCAAGTGATGAGACGATGCATCCCAGAGAGACAGATTGCAGAAGTATTGAGGATTTGTCACTCATCGTTGTATGGAGGGAACCACGGAGGGGAGCGGACAGCTCACAAGGTGCTCCAGTCAGGTTTCTTTTGGCCTACACTGTTTAGAGATTCTATAGCATACGTAAAAATGTGTGATAGATGTCAAAGAACAAGCATAATTGGTAGAAGACAGGAGATGCCACTATAGCAGATATTAGAGGTTGAGATTTTTGATGTATGGGGAATAGACTTCATGGGCCCGTTTCCACCATCATTTGGTAATCGTTACATCTTGGTAGCGGTTGACGATGTGTCTAAGTGGGTTGAGGCAGTAGCTTGTCCCAGGAACGACAACAAGGTGGTGACAAAATTTGTGAAGAAGCAAATTTTCACCAGGTTCGGGACACCCCGAGCTATTATCAGTGATGGAGGGGCTCATTTTGTGAATGTGAGTTTCAAGAATTTTCTAGCTAAGTATGGGGTGCGGCACAAGGTAGCAACAACATATCATCCCCAAACTAGTGGGCAAGTAGAGGGGCCAAACAGAGAGATAAAACACCCATTGGGACTTCTCCGTACAGATTTGTCTATGGAAAGGCATGTTATTTACCTGTGGAGCTGGAACATCGAGCTTTTTGGGCCATGAGAAAGCTGAACATGGATCCAGAGTTAGCAGGGAAGAAGAGGTTGATGCAACTCAGCGAACTAGATGAGTTTCAATGGCATGCCTATGAAAGGGCCAAATGCTATAAGGAGAAAACTAAACGGTGGCACGATAGGCATATGGTGCATCGTATCTTTGAGTCGGGGTAGAAAGTGTTGTTATTTAACTCAAGGTTGAAGCTTTTTCCAGGAAAGTTGCGGTCCAAGTGGTCAGGGCCATTTGAAGTGGTAAGAATGACCCCACACGGGGCAGTGGAATTGTGGCAAGAAAATAGAAGTGCCACATTTTTGGTGAATGGGCAAAGATGTAAGCATTATTGGGGTGAGGACGTTATTCGAGAGAAGACATCCATCACTCTAGAGGATGATTGAGAATTAATAGCATCGAGCCACGACGGTAAACCAGGCGCTGCACGGGAGGCAACTCGTGAATGTGTTGTAATGGAAGAGTAGGATTATTTGAAAAAAAAACAAAGAAAAAGAAAAATAAAATTTGTTGAGAGGCAACCTATGATTTCTAACGAATTTCTTGTGGTTGAATGATTTTAAGGTGGAACAGAGGGCAAAAATACAAAAAAAAATGCAAAGGGAAAAAAACTCAAGGTAAGATAATAAAAATTGGCACATTCCAGTGAGCCTACGCGATGCTCAAGGTAAGAAAATAAAAATTGGCACATTCCAGTGAGCCTACGCGATGGCTCCGTGTCACGGAGGGCCTCCGCATTACCCCCCGTGACACATTGAAGGTATTCCAGAATTTTTTAAAATTCCAGAATACCTACGCGATGGCTCCGTGTCACGGAGGCAGTGCTCCGTGTTACCCTTCGTGACACGTTGAGGTGTATTTCGCGTCGGGTCACCTCGGGTCACCGAGTAACCCGCGTGAAAAACCTCATTTTAACCCCAATTTCCTTCATTTTTTCCCTATTCTCTCATTTCCTCCGTGACCCACACCCAAAATTCCCTTCTCCCCCAGCGTGACACGGACTTAGTGATCAACTTCCTTCGCGTTTTCTTCAATTTCATCGAAGTAAAGGTATGTTCTTGAATTTTTCCTTAGTATTGCTCAAATTTTCGATTCTTGAACATGTTTTGTGATGAAACTTTGCCCTAAGTGAGAAATAAGCTTGAAATCAATTGAGTTATGATTGAATGATGTTCATAGTATCGTTGTTAGTAGATTAGCTCAATGATTGCATGATTATTGAAATTCTTACGATATTGTTAGCTAGGGTTGAGGATTGATAAGGAAGAAGACAAAATGCATGAAAATGTTGATAAATTGGGTTGTGCATGTTGTTTTAAGTGAAATGTATTGTGATTGATGTTGAATATGCTAAGAGGGATTTTTGGGAAAATGCAATTGGACAAATACATAGGTTGTTGTGGTAAAATTGCAAAGTGTTAAGGATGATATAATTGAATCGATGGAGAAATTTGTATTCATTGTACGAAGTCTGAGTAGTACAAAGTAATTGTTCCATCGACTTATATGAATGCACTAAGCATGTTGAACGCTAAGAATGGCAAAATCATGAATGTCTTGTCGAATTGTGTTGATTGCGGCAAAAGACTAAGTGTGGGGTGATCCAATTAAACCCAACCTTAGTGTAGCCGGCTATGGCTTGAATAACATTCGAACTGTATGTTTGAATGTACAGGAATAATGTCAGGACGACAGGACAAGAGCAAGGGTGCATCCACATCGGGCGCTAGCAGAAAGAGAGTAAGATTGGGGACAGCAGTACCAGCAGCACCAGCGGTTCCTCGAGGGCAACGCCGATAGTACGAAACCAGATGGGTGACTGATGAGGGGAAGAAGTGGTATGCTAAACACAAAGAAACCAAATACTTCCCAGAGGAGCAAATAGCACGGGAACCACTGGCACTGGAATTCCCGCGGATTGTACACAGGATTGACACCATTGGGCTAAACTTCATTTTCGAAGAACCCAGTGAGTGCAATCTCCATCTTATCTGGGAGTTCTATGCCAATTGGAAGCTGACCTTACGCAGCCACACCATAAAAATCAGAGGACAGGTAGTCACCTTTGAACCCCACCATTTGAATGCAATCCTGGGGGCGCGGGACACAGATGCTCATGTCCTCCGTCAGCTGAACATCACTCCACCTTATGAAGACATCAGACGCACCTTATGTGGAGCCCGATCGACAGCCAGGTGGGGTAGGCGTAAGGAAAGGGGCTACCATCAGACATTGCCATATTCTCAGATGAACAGGGAGACCCGGATTTGGTTGAAGATTGTTTTTTTGTGCCTGATCTCGTGGGTGCACATGACAGATGTCGCCCGGAATAGAGTTTTTCTGGTGTAAACACTGATGAAGGGGCTGGAAATCAATGTTGGGGCGGTGATCATCTCCACCATGAAGAGAGCCCAACTGTATATGGGGCATAGATATGGGTTCGATAGTCTGCTTACCACGTTCCTGAGGGGCCACGATATTAAGGAGGAGGCCCTAGATTACATCCGTCAGATTGACAGGCGTGCCTTGGATGTCATCAAAACCAAGGCACCTGACACTACTTATGGGCCAGTGCTCACACTAGCCGAGTGACATGCTCGGGATGATCAGTACATGGACCGCATGTATGGGATGCAGATGTTGCAGCTGCGCATCGGTGGATGGCCCGCAACGGAGGATGAGTTGTGGCAGCTCGAGTTGGATTACCCGTTCAACGAGAATGCCCAAGCCTTATGCCGAGTGGGGCCCGCATTTGTGGAGCCCATGGATGATGATGTCCCTACTGATGAGGAGACATGCCGGGAGGACTCAGATGTTGAGTCAGACGAGGACGGCGGGGGCGATTCTGATATGGGAGACGACGCTCTAGCACCTGATGAAGAAATTGAATATTTTGATTGATCAGGGAGTTTCACCACCCAACCTTTGTGATATTTTTCAATTATGTGAACACTGGGGACAGTGTTTGGATTAAATGTGGGGTGGGAATAGTTAGGTGCTAGCTGTTAGGTTTAATGTTTGTTATGATTATGCAAATTGTGATCCTGTGACTCTGTGTTTCGTGTCTGTAATTGATGTTGGTGTTGTAATGAATCTTATGTTGCTGTTATGTGTGATGTGTAAATATTTTTCAATCATATTTTTATCTTTTTCTATCGAAATTTTTTTATGTTGGGATTCTTGGTTTTTGTTTTTGGGTGCTTTTCCTGAGAATAGTCCCGTTGAACCGACGTCGTAGATAGAGACTGTTCCCTATGATGGATGGATGAAGACCGTCTTAAGGGAAATATAGTCGATAGGAGTAGTTTTTTTTCTTTTTCTTCTTTCTTTTGTTTGTTTCACAAACGTATCGCTAATTAATGGTTTGGAATTCTTGTTACGTGTTGTACATGATATTATGATGCAAGTGTGATTCGTATGAAAGCATGAAAATGTGTTAAACATATTGAGATACCTAGGCCATAGAGTTCGATTCGGTGTGATTGAGGCTTAATAGTGAATTCTTGTAATTAGCTGATTGAAGAGTCTGTGAATATGTCTTAAGTTGTGCATGTGCAATGAGTGTGAGGTGAGGTTTCGACTATTCCATTCTATTGTGAAGTGTCTAGAACTTGCCTGGTGTGTGTACTAAACAAAATGAAGGATGTGGATTGTAGGAGAGGATGTAGGCATTTCTTTGAATAAACCGAAAGTTTCTCCCTTATCATACCTACCTTGAATGTTACATCCTAGTTATCCCCATTAAGCCTTTAGCCTATTCTTTGAGAGGTACAAACCGAGCTTAACCCCTTCTTTTCATTAGCCGTGAATTTGATCCAAAACCCTTAAGCGCTTAAGAAAAATAATTTTTTAACAAAGTGTAAAGGAGTGAGAAGTGTGAAACGGAAGGAAAGCGGAAGTTGTGAAAGCTAAAGAAAAGGTCAAAGGTGCACTTGTTGAAATTGGTTTATTAATAGTAGAGAGTAAGAAAATCAATGAATGAGAAAAAAAATAAAGATGCATAAATACTCTTTGCTAGTAAGTCGAGGGTGCTTAAAGAAATGGGAACAAAAACAAAGAAGAAAATTCAAGAATGAGAGGATGGAGGAAGAAGCAATGTCCGTAATGAAGGTGGGATGTATTGAAAAGAGCTTAGGGAAGCTAGTTGTTATTATTGGTTAGCCCAGTATTCACTAGTTCCTTAGCTTACATTACAACCCATTAAGTCCTACGTGATCTTACATCACGCATCCTTATATTAGTGTAGTAAAACACTAGAGGCAAGACTATGGGTCATGACATGATGCATGTGATTTCTTTGGGAGAGCGAGCGAAATCATATTCATATACCCCTACACGTAGTGCTTTGGAAATCTTATGATCGCCAATGGGGTAATTCTCTTGAGTTGTGAGGGCACATGCTTGACGAGAGATAAAATTTCGTGTTGGATGTCTTGATCAGTTGATTTGCATGACTTTTCCAAGATCGAGAATCGATTCCTGAGGTTAGGAGGTCTTAATGTGGTGTACTTTATTGTATTGATGAAACCATGCATGTTTTCTTGATGATTTGCTATCTTAAATAATTTGTATAGCCATAGCTTGAATGGTCGAGCCAACTTAGCTATGTGTGGGGTTAAATTGCATGAGATGTGAGAGTATTGTTCGAGGACGAACAAGGTTTTAAGTATGGGTTAAGTGATCTTGGGCTGAATTTCATGCCAAAGTGATACTCAAATGCTTCAGTTCGACTTTTTTATCTATTGTTATGTGTACAATCTAATGTGAATCTTAAGTAAATGTGAATTTATACTAACCCACATGATTAGTGTTGTGTTGCAGGTAGAAGGAAAATTTGGAAGCTAATCTACATGTTGGTGAAGTGCGGGGATGGACTCAGAAGCAAGAAGTGGAAGTTGACAAGGGAAGTTGGCAAAAATAGGGGCTCCGCGATGGCACCATGTCATGCTACCATCGCGGAGGCATTGTGCCTGGGATGATGAAAATATGTCAAATTCCAGTGGAGGTTCGCGTTACCTCCGTGGCACAGAGGCAGTTCTCCGCGATGCACTCCGTGTCACGTTGAGTGTCATTACCTGGAACCTCAAGTTCTAGTGAAGGTGAGCGATAGCACCGTGGCACGGAGGCAGTGCTCCGCGTTACACTCCGTGCCACATTGCTTGTCATTCCGGGAAAAATTCTCAATAGTATAAATAGCACACTTAGGTTTTATTTTAAACATTCTGATTTTTTTGAGCAAGAACGTGGGTAGCAGGCAGTTGAGAGGATGAAAACTCTAGGGTTATTCTCTTCCTTTTTCTCTTTAATTTCAATTGCTTGTATGAATTCTACTTATTTGAAGATGTTTAATCCACAAATGAGTGGCTAATTCACCTCTTACTAAGGTTAAGGATAATTGTAGAGGAATGTAATCATTAATCATTTCAATTTTCGTCTTTTCTTCAATGGTTGTTCTATCAATTCTTGTTTTTACTGCATTAATGTTTGGCCAATGTTAATGTATATCTTAGAAATCCAATTTTGATTCTTAAAAGTAAAGTAATTGGACAGATGTGAATTGGTAGGATATGATCTTTTCTGAGTTGAGAAAATTGAGAATGGATTTACGTTCAGAATAGAAATATATCTGAAAGTCTTATTAGTCATGTATGGAATCGGTTATGTATGGCTAGAGCATGAGTTTCTTATATCACATAAATGTAGAATAAGGTCTCATGACTCTTTAATTGGGTAGGAGTCGAAAGATCCAATCCATAGGAGATTAATTCCTGACTAGCAACCAAAGAGAAGATTAGCTGATTTGAATTAAGAAATTACATCACTGCATGCTTGCCTTAACCTCAGCTTGCTCATTGCTATTGTTTAGACATCAAATTATAATCTCTACTTACGTTCTTATTATTTAGTAATCTTAACTCATAAAACATTATTTGTTTGGTTGTCTACATTCATAGAGATATCATTCACTAATGCTTAGGTTGATTACTATCGTAGTTCAGTCCCTGTGGGATCGATACTTGGCTTGAAATAAAGCTACTTTACTACTTGTACGACCACGTGCACTTGCATGTAGTTTTGCGTCGAACAATGGTTTCAGTTATGAAAAGTACTCCCATTGTTCCACATGTTTTATGCATTATTATGATTATGTTTTTGGCTCAAGTTATGTTTTGATAAAGTTTACTTACTCTTATGATAATGAATGATTTAAAAGTCTTGAGCCTTATGTTTTCTTACGGAATTTATGATATAAGCATGACGTCTTTCTCCTATGATTATTTATGAGTTTTATTTCATTTTAAATGTTTGTTTTACTTACCTTGCATACTCCGTACATTTCACGTACTGAGCACATACTTTCTTTGTTGTACCATTTAATGATATAGGGTCCGGATCTCAAGTTCAACCTCATCCTTAGTTCATCTCAGCTCTCACTCTCATCTTAATGGTGAGTCCTCATATTCCAAGGGCCGTTTGACAGACTTTCATGTTATTTATGTCTTAGTGTCAGTCAGGTTAGTTGGGGATGTTTCCTATCAACCCATCTTATGTACTATAGGCTTGCAGATAGGATGTAGAACTCAGCTTACGTATATGTCTAGTACTTCTAGGTGTTATACTATGATTCGTTTCCGCTATGATGATATGCTTAGTATTTCTCTTAATTGATTAAGATTAGATGCATGCTTATTCCATGGGTCGACTTGGGGTCTCTCGGGGTCCCTTGTCCCATGTCCATGATCTGGGTGTACGTCCGATTCGTGACAAAGATGGTATCAGAGCAATAGGTTTGAAGTGTCCTAGGGTGTTTGAAAGTCGCGTTAAGTAGAGTCTTTTTCATGGGTGTGAAGTGCACCACACTTATGACGAAGAGGCTGCTATACGTTAAGGAAATGTTTCCTTCTTTCATGATTCTACCTCGTGCCATGAGTTTAACTCTCTCCATTCCTCTAACTCGTGCTATACGCATGTGCAAAAACATGTCTTCTCAAAAAATGATGGGAGTCAGCCATCACCACCAACTTTGATGGATTTCATGCAATTTACTAATGCAGAGCTTGGAGCCGCTCTTAGAGCATTGATGCGAGCTATCATCACCCAGTCTGGCCAGTGGGCTGTCTCACCGATGGACCCTATCAGAGAAGCAGCAGCTATTGGGACTCAAGGACTCATGAAGGAGAGCCCACCGGAGGTTGGTAACTCGAGGGTGGTTGGGAAGTATAGAGGGGGTAGGATGGAGAACAAAAGGCCCAGGGCCAGTGACCTTGAGGGGTCCCAACAAGGGTCGAGAAGGGGGAGTCACTCTCAAGTCCGTCAGAAGTCTCAAGCCCAAGCTCGGGGATACAAGCCTCGGGTGAGGGAGATTACTTACCCAACTTGCGGGCGTTATGGGAAGCACCACCGAGGAGAATGCTTGGTAGGTTAAGATGTTTGCTTTTATTGTGGCCAACTCAGTCATAAACACAAGGATTGCGTTGTAGCCAAGCGAGATGGTCAGAAAGGCCATGTTCTGAATCCCTCTCTATCAGTTCCAGCAAGTCGCCCACCTCCACAACATAGGGTGTCTAGAGCGAGTGGTGGTCGACCTCAAATGTACGTCCCAGGTATGTTATATGCTTTTCCATCGACCCTACCATGATCTCTAGTTCTGAGAGCCTATTGTACAAGGTAGGGGATTACTGTGTGCACCTTAGAATGATATTTTTTTTGTGGGAGGTAGGCAATGGCTAAGAGTATGAAATATTCAGTGATAGCTCTAGAGGTGAATGAGTAGTTTGGAGCTAGTGATATTAGTGCAACTTTAATGAAGGGTCCTAGAGCCTTAGAATGATAGCTCTAATCTAAGAGAGAGATGGTAAGTGAAGAGTCATGTTGATTCTTAAGTTTTAGAAAAGAAGTTCTAGAGATGGTACTTAGGGATAGTCAACCCATTCTTATGTAGATATTTCTCTTGTATGTCTCCTGATATTACGCTCAATCCACGCTTACGTTCAGAACTCTAAGATGATGGGCAACCCCATCAGTCAGCAATTCCAACATTACTCTATGACTCCATAAATTCACCTTCTTGTCATGACCCTCATTGCATATGTGAGTTCATATCCCTTAGTACGCTCAGCTTTATAAACTCAGTCCTTAAGATCTGCCTTATTGGCTCATGAGAATCGTGTATATCAGGAACATGCCCAACTTGGATTCCTTGAATAATTCGTGCTCATGATTTCCTTAATCTAGGATCTATGGGCGTTCCCCACGATGTAAATGAAAGTTAAGATGTATATGTCCAGGATAACTCCCTACCCCTGCTATAAGTGCCAGGCATGTAGAAGTTCAGAAAGTGCAATGATTAGGCAAAACCTAGAAGTGCAACAACCTACATGGTCATCTCGTGATTTTGACCCGTTTCCCTAGTTTGAACCTTTCTATATCTGTATTTCGCTACTTATCACTTGCGGGGATGGGTGACACCATTTCCAAGATGATCTAATGAAGATTGGATAAGATTCTTAGTTTTTGGGAGGTCTGAAGTTTGAGAGGTTCGACCAAGGTCAATATTTCAGGTTAACGAGGTTGTATTTGGGTTTTTGAAAGTTCTGTTAGTACCGTATGGTGACTTATGACTTAGTTGGGTAGTTGCGTAGGTCCCGAGGTGATTCGGGAGTAATTTGAACTTTTTTGTTAAGTTGGAAGCTTTAAGGAGGTTGAGTTCGACCATGGTCGACTTTTGATAAAACAACCTGATATCTGTGGTTGATGATTCCAATAGGTCTAGAATGTGTTTTACAATTGAATTGCATATTTGGGTTGTGTCCGAAGGATTTCAGATGAGCTTCGGGTGGAATTGAACGTTTTGTGTGTTTAGCTTGATCCTAAGTATAAGGTGTGGTGTCATGGTTCAGGATGGATCGAAAATTTTCTTGATGACCAGGGTAAAAGCTAGGTAAGGTGAGGATCATATCTTAGTAAGGTCGAAGGTGGTCGTCCATGTCAGAAGGTAGAGGTTGTTCCAAATGGGGAGATAGGGTACTTCAATAATATGGTAGTTGGGATGATCATTGCCTCTTATTGAGTTTGCTAACAATAATAGTTATAATGCCAGCATTGGGATGGCTCCGTTTAAGGATCTTTATGGGTAGAGATAAAGATCGTCCATCGGATGGTTTGAGGTTGGTGAAGCAGCAATGATAGAGCCAAATTCAGTTCATGAAGCTACGGAGGAGGCTTAGATAATAAGGGAAGGATTGAAAATAGCTCCTACTCTTCAAAAGTCTTATATGGATGTGAGAAGGAGGGATATTGAGTTTGAGGTGATGATTAGGTGTTTTGAAAGTATTCCCCATGAAAGGAGTGATGTTGTTTGGAAAGAAGGGGAAACTCAGCCCTCGTTCTGTTGGTCCCTACCGGGGTAGTGAAACGAGTTGGTAAGGTGGCATATGAGTTGGAGTTGTCCTCAGAGTTATCTTTTGTACATCCTGTGTTTTATGTATCTCTTTTGAAGAAGTGCTTTGGAGATCCAGCTTTAGTTGTCCCAGTGGATAGCATCGGTGTAAAAGACAGTCTTAGCTACGAGGGAGTTCGGTGGAAATATTGGATCGGCAGGTCCGGAGGCTAAGCATCAAGGAAGTGGCTTCCGTTAAAGTATTACGGAGGAATCAACATGTTGAAGGAGCTGCATGTGAAGCCGAAGTGGATAGATGGCTAGATATCCACATTTGTTCTCTAACGGCTTAGTTCTGACTTGGGGTATCAGTTTTTCCCCTCTGACTCAATTTAGTTTTCATGATTCTATCTATGTGAGCAAGTTCAATTTATGTTATGATGAATGTATGTGAGGTCTGAATTTGGTGCAGCCATGTGGATCTTTTCGGAGGTAGTCATTCCGTCAATTTTCGGGTTAAAATGATTAGTATTGAATATGGTGAATTTGTATGTTTATTTTTCTACTTGTTTCCTATATTCTAGGATGAATGTTCACAAGGGGGAGATATTATAATACCCCAGGAAGGCCTAAGAATAAACC
This sequence comes from Datura wrightii, assembly GCA_035772735.1. Classification (NCBI taxonomy): domain Eukaryota; kingdom Viridiplantae; phylum Streptophyta; class Magnoliopsida; order Solanales; family Solanaceae; genus Datura; species Datura wrightii. The sequence goes on from JASDFA010000002.1 coordinate 62,739,798, forward strand.
TGGGAGTTTGGAAGTTAAAACTGCAGAAAACAGGAAGAAACACCACAGAACGGACGACCCAACGGATCGTGGGTCCAACCAATGGTCCGTTGGAGCCAGTCGTGGTTTCAAGGGTTCGGGTGGCAGTGGATGTAACGAGTGAAATGACGACTCGTTGCTTGAAACAATGAGTCGTTGTTTGTACATGTGGGAGGCATTGACCTGAGCATGTTTGGAAAGTAACGGGCCATCCAACGACCCGTCGTTAGTTACAATGACCCACTGTTTGAAGTCGTGGTAGGGAGAAATGAATTTCCAGTGCATATAACGGATGGAGACCACGACTCATTGGAGGCAACCACGAGTCATGGTGAGGCTCGTGGTAAGGGAAGTTTAGAATTTTCAAGGAGCTGACAACGGTCGATCCAATGAACCATAGACTGAAACAATGACTTGTCCTGTCGAGTCGTGGGAAGAACCTGAAGCATGAAGTGAAGCATTGGACTAAACGACTCGGTACCACGAGTCGTGGTATTATGCAATGGCCCATGGGATCGATTGTTTGTCCGTCTAAACCAGTTTTTCGGGGAAGTTTTATTAAGGGCATTTTTTACTTTTCCATGCTTTGAGGCCTAAACTACATCATTTTTGTATTTTTCTGAGTATGATAAGATGGGTTAAGTCCCTAATGCATACCCATTCCCATGCAAGAGTTATTAGAGAGGTTTTAGGGAGATTCAAGGTCTTCTTCTCTAAGGTTTTCATCAATTTCTTTGTGGGCTTTCAAGGGGGAGTAAAATCAGTCTACCTCAGGTATGTAGGGTTTAGAATGGGTGATTTCTTCCATACCCATGACCAGATTTCGAATTTAATCATGAATCCTCCTATTCAATTCCATGGGGTTTTACCCAAAAGCATAAAAATGTGATTTCTCTTTACTGGTTTTATTTAATTGAGTTTTGATTCTTGAATAATTAATGATAGGCAGGTTTTATATTATTTTCTTAAAAATTATGTTTCAAGCTTTTATAAATCTAAAATGCCCATTGATGAGAGTTCATGAAAGTTACGATTTATGATGAATATTCAATATTTTGAGTTTATGATGATGGAAAAGCATGATTTGAAGTTACCCATGTTTATGAGAATATTTTTGAAAGAATTGAGTATGTCAAAGTATTGGGCAATGCCCACATGTTGAAGAATGATTTACGATTTATGAAAGGAATTACATGTTTTATCGATTTATGATATTGGCTGATAAAAAGAGCCTTTAATTCTTGGCTAAGCATATTTTGAAAGGGGATCAATGATGATAAATATTATATTTAAGACAGTGAATATTTTATGCATGATGTTATTGATTTATGTATAAGACTATATGTATATTTTCGGGAGCCGTGTCTAGCACCAAGTAGCCCGGTGTTCAAAGGACTACGCCAGTGTCTCATAACCACGGTCCACTGTGGGTTTCTAATGATATATTGTATTGATAATGATCCCCTCAAATGTGATATCACACCTAATGCACGACCCTCGCCTGGCAAGCTAGGGTCGGCTCTTCCAACTTGAGTGAGATAGTTGGGGCATTTCTACCATGATGGTGTCGGTTGTGATGAGTCCTCCCATTTTTCCGTATGTTTCATGCACTATTATGTTTATGGTATTGGCTCAAGGTATGTTTTGATAAAGTTTACTTACGCTTACGATAATGAATGATTTATGAAGGATTAGAAAGTCTTGAGCCTTATGTTTTCTTATGGAATTATCATATAATCATGATGTCCTTCTCCTATTATTATTTATGAGTTTTATTTCCTTTTAAATCTCCGTTTTACTTACCTTGCATACTCAGTACATTCCACGTACTGACCGCATACTTTCTATGGTATATCGTTTTATGATACAGGGTCCGGATCTTAGGTTCAACCTCATCCCTACTTTGTCTCAGCTCTCGCTCTCATCTTATTCGTGAGTCCTCATGTTCCGAGGGTCGTTTGACATACTTTCATGTTATTTTTGTCTCAGTGTCAGTCAGGTTAGTTGGGATGTTTTCCCATCAACCCATCTTATGTAGTAGAGGCTTTCAGGTAGGATGTAGAACTCAGCTTACATATATGTCTAGTACTTCCGGGTGTTACACTATGATCACGTTTCCGCTATGATGATATGCTAAGTATTCCACTTATTTGAATAAGATTAGATGCATGCTTATGCCATGGGTCGACTTGGGGTCTCTCGGGGTTCCTTGTCCATATCTACGATTGGATGTACGTCCAGGTCGTGACAGTAAGGCAATATGGTCCACAAATGGTGACAACAAGTCCTGGACAGTGACCATGATTCATTAGGTCCCTCATGGTGACCTACTGAGGAACCTATGCATTGTACCTGATGGGACTGACCATGAGTCGTGGTCAGGCACCACGAGTCATGGTCAGGCACCACGACCCGTTAGGGTCACCTGACAGTTTTTCCCTACGAATTTATAAGGGCTATTTAGTAATTTTCTATTCTCCTAAGCTCTAAACTACGTCATTTTGAACGTAAATTCAGACTTATTAGGGTTTGGACGGTTCCTCCCCTCATTCTCACATTTACACTTAGAAAACTATCAAAGAGTTCCTCAAGCAAGCTTAGGGTTGTCCTCCATTGCAACAGTTCAAGTTCTCTTCTCTGGGAGAATATCAGTCATGTATGTGGGAATTCAACAAGGGAATTTTGCTTCCCTTGTGTCCCCCAATATCCTCCCATGATTTCCTTATCAGCTTAGCCTTGAGATTTTCGAATATGCAGAGATTTTCATGTTGATTCTCATTAATTTCAATTGGTTTATTATCCATGTTTATTACTCATATGATTTTCATCAATTCATAAGTAAATAGATGTTGTTATTGCCAAGATGATTTATAGTCCTAAATTTTCGAGTAAAGATTATTGCGTGTTAAATTCCATTTATTTTGCAAAGTATGTTTTGGGCTGGATATCCTAGAAATTCTTATTATATATATGAGAAATTATTCCCTTGATGGGAATGATTTACAATTGTTGCATGAAACCCCTTTAAATTCTTCAAAATTTTGTCATATTATGAAATTCTCGTGTTGTTGGAATGAGTTGAGTTCTCTATTAGCTGCTAGTAGTTCAGTCCAGTTAGAATGTAGAATCTCTTCAAAATCATTCAGAAAATTGTCAAATGATCAGTTCGACTTCAGTCTTATTCCGGATGTCAGTGGTGCCTCCCAGTTATCGAAATCAGACTCAGATTATAGTTATTGGGTTCATTAGGCGGTCATGACATTCTTGTTATACAGCTATGACCAACTCCAGGACCCCAGTTCAGTTACAGTTTGTTCTTAGATGGTTATGACGCTTCCAGATGAGCAACTCTGACTAGTCTAGAACCCAGTTTCAGAATTTGGTCCTATAATACTCTCAGGGTACTTCCAGTTATATGTCCCTGACCAGTCTTGGGCCCTAGTTTCGAGTTATAAACTTAGTAGTTCAGTATAGGCTTTGAGTTGGAGTAGGACTTAGCACCGAGCAGGCTGGAGTTCCAGCATACCTAGGTTCCCAAAACTACATTGTCAGTTTAGGTTACAGTATTACTTGGCCTGATTGGCCCCAAAATTTTGTGATCACCCAGTTCATTCCGTTATACCCTGGCAAGGTATATTAGGTCCTACCAGTTGGTTGTATACATGGAACTCCACGTCCAGCTCACGTGGTTAAATGTCGGTTATAGACTCTCCAACTAGTCAGTTCAGCTCAGTTCAGATCAGTTCAGTGTGATCTCTCAAACTCTTAACCTTCAGATCTAGGACATGTGTTTGACCACTAGACAGGGTCATTTTGACCATCTTAGTTACTTCAGATGATTTCAGCTTAGATAATTACTTGGCCATTGCATGTCTTTCCAGTTCAGTCACTTACATCTATTAGTATATTCCTCTCATATATTTAGTACATTCAAAGTACTAACACATACTTTAATGCTGTATCATTTCATGATACAACTGTAGGTTCTCAGACTTAGCACGGTTAGCTGCTGCAATCCAGATTCTCCACCTTAGCAGTGAAGTGTGAGTCCTCATCATTCGAGGGAATTATTTCTTTCTTTCAGCCATTTATTAGTTTCAGTTAGACTTTGAGTTAGCTGGGGCCTTATCGCAAGAACTCCTTAATTAGATGGCTTTCAGAAGGACATGATTTTCTTTCAGAATTATCAACATTATTCAAATATTTTAAACTTTATGTTTTCAGACTTGACTTTCATAAATGTTTTATGATATTATTTCAAAGTTCTGTTGTGCATGTTATTGAATCGGACTTCCGCTATTTCAAGTGTTAGATTTTCTCATGTTTTTATGTTGAGCTTTAGTTGTCATGTTCATGCAATGGGTCGACTTAGATTCATTTATGGTTCTAGGTTCAGTTTCTAAATTCGAGCCTATGTTCGGTTCATGACTAACATGGTATCAGAAAATTAGGTTTTGAAGTGTCCTGGGGTGTCTGATAGCTGCGTTAAGTACAGTCTTTTCCATGGGTGGGAAGCACAGCACACTTATGATGAAGAGGCTATGAAACATTTTAGGAAATTTCCCTTATTTCGTGATCAATATCGTGCGATGACATGTCTCTCTATCCTTCTAACTCATGGTACATGCATTTGCAGAATCATGCCTCCTCAGTGAGTTAATGGAATAAGGAACAGGAACAGAAATGGCCATGAAAATGGCAATGGAGATGAGCACTAGCAGGCCCCACCAACCCCGAGGATCATGTGCCAAAGAAGGTTGCCCATGCAGAGTTTAGAAAAGCCATCCGGATGTTGGCACAGGAGTTGACTGCCCAGGTCAACCAGTAGGCACTGGCACATGTTCCCCAGAATTAGAATGCAGTAGCAACAGAGGCAAGAGTCAGGGACTTCCTAAGGATGAATCCTCCTGAGTTCCTTGGGTCGAAGGTAGACGAGGATCCATACGAGTTTGTTGATGAAATTTTGAAGATCACCCAAATCATGGGGATGACCTGGAGGAGTTTGCAAACTTAGCCTATTATCAATTCAAAGATGTTGCCCATATCTGATTCAGACAATAGAGGATAGCAGGGCAGTTGGAGTGGGTCCTATTAGTTGGAATGAGTTTCTTACCGCATTCTTGGATCGGTTCTTTCCCCGAGAGATGAGGAAACTGAAGATAGCTGAGTTTGTGAACATGAGGCAAAACAACATTATGATCCAGGATGTATGCTTTAGTTTAGAGTTCACCCTCTTGTCCAAATATGCACCTGAGATGGTGGCGGATCAGAGAGCTCGAGTGAGCCAGTTAGTGCATGGGATAGTAGATTATTTGGTCAATGATTACCCAACCACGATGCTTCATCAGGATATTGATATCTGACAATTGGTTCTGCATGCCCAGCAGATAGAGGCGGTACAATTTAGTGAGTGGGAGAGAGAAGCCAAGAGGGCCAGGACCGACAGTTTTGGGTTCTCCCAGCCGAGGACTGGTGGTGGGCATCATCAATAGTCCTGACGGAGGTCATCAGCCCCAGCGCCATCAGCACCAAGTGTGCCATCCATATCTAGGCATGACCAAAGGGGACGAGCGTTAGGCTCTCGATATCAGAGGAGCATACCTACAGAGCCCAACATTCTAAGTTGTCACAGGTGTGGCAGGAGGCACATTGGTTAGTGCTTAGCAGGTACAGGTGCTTGCTTCGGGTGCGGGAAGCCCAGACATATGCTCTGAGATAGTCCAGCAGGTAGACATTGCCAGAGTAAATGCCAAGACCCAGCCACTAGTTCAGCAACCCCACTAGCATGCTTAACTCAGTAGGGTGCCTCCACCAGTGCAAGTGTGGCCAGCGTCAAAACAGGTTCTATGCCCTCGCATCTTATCAAGGGAAAGAGGTCTCTCCAGGTGTAGTCACTGGTATGTTATAAGTATTCCACCTTGATGTATATGCATTGTTACATCCAAGGGATACTTTATATTTTGTGACGTGCTATGTTGCTAATAGTTTCAGAGTTAGTCCTGAAATCCTATCAGAACCCTTCTCAGTCTCTACTCTAGTTGGTGATTCAGTTAGAGCTCAACGGGTATACATGAATTTCCCTGTCACAGTCCTTCAGAAAGTCACCTCAACAGATTTAGTAGCGCTAGCGATGACAAATTTTGATGTTATCTTTGGCATGGATTGGCTACATGTAGGTTATGCCTCAGTAAATTGTAGAACCCGTGCGGTAGAGTTTTGATTTTCAGATGAGCCAGTCCTAGATTGGAAGGGTAGTTCAGTTGTGCCTGTAGGTCGTTTCATTTCCTACCTTGAGGCCAGAAAGATGATCTCTAAGGGTTGCATGTACCATCTAGTTTAGGTTAAGGATGCTACATCTGAAAACCCAACTATCCAGTCAGTTCCTATAGTGTGCGAATATCCAAAAGTGTTTTCAGATGATCTATCGAGAATACCTCCTGAGCCGAGATCGACTTTGGCATCGACCTTCTTCCCGATACGCAGCCTATATCCAATCTTCCTTACAAAATGGCTCCAACTAAGCTAAAGGAGTTGAAGGAGTAGTTGAAGAACCTCTTAGAAAAGGGTCTCATCAGATCTAGCAAGTCCATGTGGGGTGCACCAGTTCTTTTTTTTTGGAAGAAGGATGGTTCCCTTTGGATGTGCATTTACTATCGACAATTGAGCAAGGTCACTATTAAGAACAGGTATCCTTTCTCCAGAATTGATGACTTGTTTGACCAGCTTCAGGGTGTCAAGTTGTTTTTCAAAGATAGACCTCAGATTCAGATATGATTAGCTCAGAGTTAGAGAGAGTGACATTCTGAAGACAACCTTGAAGACTCGGTATGGTCACTATGAGTTTGTTGTTATATCTTTTGGACTAACGAATACTCCTGTAGCTTTTATGGTTTTTATAAATAGGGTCTTCAAGCCATATTTAGACATGTTCGTGATTGTGTTCGTAGATGACATTCTCATATACACTCGGAGCAAGGAGGAGCATGCCTCTCATCTGAGGGTAGTGCTACAGACTCTCAAGGATCACCAGTTGTATGCTAAATTCAGCAAGTGTGAGTTTTGGCTGAACTTAGTAGCATTTTTTGTCATATGGTGTCAAGTGAGGGTGTACAGGTGGAAATTTAAAATATATAAGCTGTGAAGGGTTTTCATCCATTGCAGCGGCAGAAGAAAGTGAAGTTTCAATAGTTGGAGGCCTGTGAGAAGAGCTTCCAAGAATTGAAAACTCGACTCACCTCAGCACTAGTGTTGACTCTACCTGAAGGCACCGATAGGTTTGCGGTATATATTGACACTTAAAGAATCGGACTTGGTTGTGTATTAATGCAGCACGGTAAGTTATAGCCTATGCTTCCAAACAACTTAAGATCCATGAGAAGAACTATCTAACTCACGACATTGAGTTGGCAGCAGTAGTATTTGCCGTAAAGATTTGGATACACTATTTGTAACGGGTCCATGTGGATGTGTTTATGGACCATAAAAGCCTATGGCATGTGTGTACTCAGAAGGATCTAAATCTACGTCAAAGAAGGTGGTTGGAGCTTCTTAAGGATTATGATATGAATTTCCTTTATCATCAAGGCGAGGCTAAAGTAGTGGTATATGCTCTTAGCAGGCTTTCTATGGAGAGTGTGTCCCATATAGATGAGGGGAGGAAAGAGTTAGCGAAGCATGTGCATCGGCTTTCATAACTAGGTGTTCGTCTTGTTGAGTCAGCAGATGGTGGTGTCATTGTTTAGAATGGATTAGAATCTTTCTTGGTGACCAAAGTCAAGGCTAGGCGAGATGTGGATCTTATTTTTGTAAAGCTGAAGGAGGTGGTTCAGAATTAGAAGGTGGAGGTTTTCTTCCAAGGGGGAGATAGTGTACTACAATATCAGGGTCATTTGTGTGTTCCGGGTGTTGATGATTTGATGGACCAGATGTCTAATGAGGCTCATGGTTCCATATATTTAATACATCTAAGTTCCACCAAGATGTACCATGACCTACAAGAAATCTATTGGTGTAATGGCATGAAGAAGGACATAGCAGAGTTTGTAGCTAAGTACCCGAATTGTCAACAATTGAAAGTTAAGCATCAAAGACTTGGAGGTGAGCTTCAGGACATCTGTATCCCTACTTGGATGTAGGAGGAAATCATTACGTACTTTATTACAGGGTTTCCTCACACTTGTCGACATTATGACTCTATTTGGCTAGTTGTGGATAGATTGACCAAAGCAGCTCATTTTATATTGGTCAATACTACTGATTCAGTGGAGGATTATGCCAAATTCTATATTCAGGAGTTAGTTCGGTTGTATGGAGTGCCTTTGTCCATCATATCAAATAAAGGTACTCAGTTTACCTCCCAATTTTAGAGATCGCTTCAGAAGGGACTCGGTACTCAAGTCAAGCTTAGTACAACTTTTCACTAGCAGACAAATGGTCAGGCAGAATAGACCATTTAGACTTTTGATAATATATTAAGAGAATGTGTGATTGATTTTAAAGGTAGTTGGGATGACCATTTTTCTCTCATTGAGTTTGCATATAACAACAGCTACCATTCCAGCATTCAAATGGCTCCATTTGAGGCTCTTTATGGGCGGAGGTGTAGATCGCCTATTAGTTGGTTCGAAATCGGTGAAGCTACGTTGATAGGGCCAGATTCAGTTCATGAGGCTATAGAGATAGTCATCTTATAAGGGACAGGTTGAAAACAGCTCAGAGTCGCCCAAAGTCCTATGCAGATGTAGAGGAGGGAGCTTGAATTTGAAATTGATGATTAGGTATTTCTTAAAGTATCTCCCATAAATGGAGTGATGAGATTCGGAAAGAAGGGGAAACTTAGTCCCCTCTATATTAGAACATACAGGAGTGTGAGACATGTTGGTAAGGAAAGTTATGAGTTGGAGTTTCCCTCAGAGTTATCTTTTGTACATCCAGTTTTCCATGTATCTCTTTTGAAGAAGTGCATGGGTGACCCAGCTTTGGTTGCTCCGGTGGAGATCGTAGGTGTGAAGGATATCCTTAGCTATGAAGAGGTTCCGGTTGAGATACTTGACCATCAGGTTCGGAAGCTATGAAAAAAAGAAGTAGCTTTAGTAAAGGTTTTGTGGAGAAATCAACATGCTGAGGGAGTTTAGTAGGAAGCCAAAGCAGATATGATGGTTAGATACCCACATCTTTTCCCTTCCGGATTAGTTCCAGCTTGAGGTATCAGTTTCCTCCTTCGTACTCTATTCAGTTCATGTGCCCCAGTTTCTTTCATGTCAATGCATGTATGTGTGATTCATTAATTCAGTTCAGTCATGGATTTCAGTCTCGAGTCAGTCACTCCATTAATTTTCAGCTTTAGATGTTCAGTATATAGGATGACAGGATTTTCCCCAGTTATACAGTTTGTTTACCCCATATTCAAGGATGAATGTTCCCAAGAGGGAGATGTTGTCATATCCCGGAAGTGCCTAAGACTAGACTCGGGAGTTGAAATGAAGTGCAACAGAAAAGTTGGGAAATCATCTCAAGATGACCCATTTTACGAGTCGTGGGAAGCTCCCACAAACCATGGGTCCCTGTCATGGTGTGAATGTTGGTCGGCAGGTCCAGGACCACAGAGCTATGGAACGACTCATTGGACAGTGTAATAGGTTGTGGGAAGCAGTCATTGTGAGAGTTGTCCTTGTCAAGGTGACTGCCAGGAGTTGTGGTACAACTCATTGTATGGAACAACGAGTCGTGGCATGTTTCCATTGGGAGGACTTCCAGAAGGTGGGTAGTTGCGGGCAGTAGTGGCAACGGTAGGAAACAACAAGTCATTGGGACAAGTAACGACTCATCATGTCTAGTCTTGATAGCAGACATGAGTTTGAAAATGGTGCGAAGCAACGAGCGACGTAACGACTTGTTGGAGCTAAGGACGACCCGTGGATGAGTCGTTACTCTGAGCAGTATGTATTTTCCTATGAAGTTATTAAGGGTAAATTCATAATTCTTAAGCTCCTAAGCCCTTTACTATGTTGTTTTAAGCTCAGTTAAAGTGAGTTTTAAGAGGGTTAAATCTATTCTAACCTATTCCCTCCCCATGCATGCAAACTAGAGTATTCCTAAGGAATAACAAGCTTAGAACTCTTCCAATTCCTTTGGCCTTTCAAGGAAGAGTGTAAGATCAGAATTTATAGGTATGTAGGGTTATGAATGGGAGCATTCCTTCACTCTCATGCCCATATCCTCTTTTAAATTCATGAAATTCAAGGTTGATGAATCTATGGGGTTTTAATCCAGTTTGTGAAATTCTCTAAGTATTTACCATGGGTAAATTCTATTCATATTTCTAATGTTATTTTAAGAATCATGGGCATGTTTTATAATGATTTCAATTACAAATTTATGATTTCAATGTCTTACAATTCTGATGCCCAATTATGAAAGTTCATGAAGAGTTGAGATTATGATCTATGTTTTCAAGTATGATGAAATGTCTATGATGAAAGTATAATCTTGAATTACCCATATTTATATTCATGATTTTTGGCTATAAAGTCTATGACAAAACATGTATAAGTTTGGGCAAGCCCATATGATGAAGTATGTTTTATGATTTACTTGAATTTCATGTTATTAGCTTACCACATTGTTTTGGAGTCTAGACTCCCACTTTTCAGCTTATGGTATTGTTTGAGCCGAGGCTCCTGAAGAAATATTTTCATATTATGCATGTACTATTATGATTCAACTTCATTGAAAATTAATGGAGAGCATATGCACGTTTTTGGGAGTAGTGTCTAGCACCGAGTAGGCTAAGAGTTCAATTATCCCTGTGCCTCAGAACTATGTGCCAACATAGGTACGTTTAGATTATTTGGGACCTCCCTTCTGAGCCTTCCCTTCCCTTGAGGGGCCTTCAATATGATATCAATATCATGGTAGTGCCCTTAGACCTGACAAGGCTTTGGATGACTCTTCCCACTTGAATGTAATTGTCTGGACCACGTAAGCTCTATCGTGGTAATGTCGGTTATATGACGTGTCTCCCATTGTTCCTCATGATTTCAGTTATGCATGTTCACCAATCATGATATTATGTTTTTAGTAGGTTTGACCCAAATGTCCAATTTAACTTATGATTATCAGTTTGAGTTTTGGGTCATTTGATTTAGTTATGATATTCTATTATGTTTAAATCATGTTTCAGATAATAGCATGCAAGCCTTACTCTCTTAATATCATGTTGAAATATTTTATGATACGCATGATTTCAGTTTTACTTAGCGATTTTACATACCTTGCCTACTCAGTACATTCCATGTACTGACCCCATACTCTATGCTATATCGTTTCATGATACTAGCTCGAACATTCAAGTGCAGTCTCGCCGCTAGTCATATCCTCGGAATTAGCATTTTACGGCTTGATGGTGAGTGCTAATCCTTCGAGGACCTTCTTACCATTTTATTTTCAGTTTTTAATTTATTAGTGAGTTAGTTGGGGTCTTGTCGCATCAACTCATCAGATTGTTGAGGCTTATCAGACATAATATGTATTCAGCTTCAGATCAGTGTTATGTATTCCAATGTTCAGATTGTTATTAGATTTTCAGACTTCCGCTATTTCAAATGTTAGATTTTCACATCTTTTTATGTTGAGTTTTAGTTTTCATGTTCATGCCTTAGCTCGACTTGGAGCCATTTATGGTTCTAGGTTCCATGTCTAGATTCAGGCCTATGTTCGGGTCGTGACACAACGTCTCAAGATTTATCTTCTCAGATTCTAATCAAGAAAACTAGCATCCTCGAAAAATCTACAAATTGTCATTTCGAAAAGCTTTATCGACTCAGTCCAAATTGCAAGTTCATGTCTCAAATCCCAACTTCAAGATAAATTTGTAATGAGTGTTAGAGCCATAAAATGCATTCTTTAGTCAAGCAATGAGAAAGATTGACCAATCTCCTTGATTTTGCTACGCTTGGTGTGAATCCAGAAGAATTATTATTAGGTAGAACAAAGAATAGAGTAATGTGTTCTTGTTGTCATGCCCCATCTTGGGAGACATAACTGACACCTAATGCCACACTGGATCTTGAGTTGATCTAGCTGGACATATACACCTCTGTACATACCAGCAACACGTAATCAAGAAGACAATTAGGTATAACTCGACATTAGCATAGCCTAAGGCTGACAAGGCCACAATATAAATACCTGCGCAGATAATTAGTTGACCCAACACTTCACAATAGTAATAACATCCTATGCGGGCGTACAAGACCACTGTTCGGTGGTTTGCTATATGGGTTAAAAACCGACACGCAAGTGCACGTGGTCAAACAAATAATAAAGTGGCTAAGTAAGCCAAGTATCGAACCAAGGAGACTCTGGATAAGTAAAATTGCTCAAGTATACTATATTCTATCTTACTTCTATATATGCTGACAACAACGTAACCAAAAGTTAAATAATTTTTGTTTATAAATTATATACTAAAACTATTAACAAATATATACTTTGAATTGAAACTATGGATATGAGCATGCCAAGGTTAAGAACAAGTAATGAACTTGATTATAATCATAATTCGGTTATTCTTCTCTTCTAGTTGCTAGCCAAGAACATTAGCCAAGAGATTAAAACTCTCGTATTTAATCTCACTTAAGAATCATAAACCATTCGTCTACATTTCTGTGATCAAATGCAATTTATGACCTCGCAATACAATTCCGGTTCCTAAATTGACTAATACGACTTTCAAGTATATTTCTATCAGGAAAGCACATCAAAACCCAATTTTCCCAAATCAAGTTAAGAACAATACCCTATTAATTCACAATTTTCCAATTCCGTGCTCTCTCGAATGAAATCGGACTTTTTAGATGAACATTAATGTCGGGCACACACTAATGCAGTAGAAACAAGAATTAATAGAACAACATAGAAGAAGAAGATGAAAAACCATACAATTCAATAATCAAAATTCATCACCATTGTTCATAACCTCAGCAAGGAAGAGAATTAGCCACTCATTTGTGGATTAATCATCCTAAAACAAGTGTTAATCATACAAACAATTGATTGAAAGAAGAAAGAAAGAGAGAAAAACCCTTAGCTTTTTCGTCCCTCAACTGCCTGTAACCCACGTCCTTGCTCCACCAAGTCTGAATTCATTAAAAATAAGCCTAAGTGTTCTATTTATACTATTGGGAATTTTTCCCGGAATAACAAGCGACGTCTCACGGAGGCTAACGCGGAGCACTGCCTCCGTGACACGGCGTGGACGCGGACCCTCACTGGAAATCTGGGGTCCGGGAATAAAGCCTCAACGTGGCACGGCATGCAACGCGGTGGCTTGCCTCCGTACCACGGAGCTGTCGCAAGGCTCCACTGGAAATTGACAATTAAATCACCCTCCAGGCAGTGTGCCTCCGCGATGGTAGCGTGGCACGGCTCCATCGCGGAGCCCCTTTACATTGTGCAGTCCAATGTCTTTTTCGTGCTCGCATCCAAGTCCAACTCCGATATTGTTCCAACATGCATTTTAGCTCCTCAAAATCATGTTTTACCTACAAAACAATGCTAATCATGTTGGTTAGTATAATTCACATTTTATTACCAATTACATGAAAATGTATACACACTGCACAATAAACATGACGAAATGATACGTTTGAGTATCACTTGGGCATATAAATCTGCCCAAGATCACTTACCCCACACTTAAATCCTTGTTCGTCCTCGAACAACACATACACAACTCATGCAAATTACATCCCAACCTTCACCACTATGGTGCGACAATTTGAGCTACGGTCATACCGATCATTCAATATTGTAAATCATCAAGAAAACATGCATGGTCTTACAATGCAACGACCTTTAATACATCAAGACTTCCTAGACTTTAAGAATCGACCCTCGATATTGGCAAACTCATGCAAATCAGCTAATCAAGATATCCGACACGAACATCAATCTTTCATCAAGCATGTGCCCTCACAACTCAAGAGAATCTTCCCCTTTTTGTTCATGTGACACACAAACATTCAAGTAGGGGCATGTAGAAATTAATTTCACTCTCTCTCCCAAAAGAATTCACATGCCTCATGTCATGACCCATAGGCTTGCCCTTAGTGTATTACTCCATTAATATAAAGAAATGCAATGTAAGATCACGTATGACTTTAATGGGTTGTAATGGAAGCTATGGAACTAGTACATATTGGATTAGCCAATAATAGCCACTAGCATCATTAAGCGCCTTTTCAACACATTCCCATCAACTCATGAACATTGCTTCTCTCTTTTCTTTTTTCTCATCATCCCATTCATGCTGGTTTACTTTCGTATGGCCCATTTCATCAAACACACTTGACATGACGCAAAGGTTTTTCATGCACCTTCATTATCATTTCATTATAACAAGTGCCTCTTCAACCTTTTCTTTTCTTTCCTCACTCTGCTTTTCTTTTTCTTTCCACTATTCTCACTCTTTGACACTTTGGAAAAAAAAATTTTGTTCTTCTTAAGCGCTTAAGAGTTTTGTATAGACTTTACGGCTAATGAAAAGAAAGAATTAAGCTTAGTTTATACAATTTTGGACAAAAGAAACAAATAATCGGCTAAAGGCTCAACGGGCTGACTAGGGTATACAATCACATAAAAAGGTAGTGTATGACAAGAAAAAAATAGAAACTCTCGGTTAAGACAAAGAAATGCCTACATCCTTTCCAACACTACACCTCCTTCATTTCGTTTTGTACACACACCAGGCAAGTTCTAGACACTTCACAACAACATGGAATAACAATACCTCACTTCACATTTTATGCACATGCTCGATTCAAGATGCATTGACAGACTCTTTAATTAACCAACTACATGAATTCAAAAATTAAGCCTCAATCACACCGAATCGAATTCTACAGCCTAGGTAACTCAACATATTTACAAAATTGCATGCTTTCATACGAATCACTTTTACATTTTGAATATCAGTTATAACACGCAACCACAATTTCACAACCATATAGTAACTACAGGTTCCGTGATGCAATCCACCAAGGAAAAAAAACTAAAAATAAATTAAAATTACTACTCCTACTGACTACATTTCCCTTAAGACGGTCGTCATCCATCCATCCCAGGGAACGGTCACTAACTATGACATCGGTTCAATGGGACTATTCTCGGTAAAAGAACCGAAAACAAACTCCGAGAAACCCAAAAATAAAAATTGAAAATTTTTTGCAAAACATCGATCATTTCGATGGAAAAATATTTACAAAATATTTTCGCAAAATTTTAAAAATATCCATCATTTCGATAGAGAAAAAACATAAGAAAATATTTACAAAAATTTTTTCTACAGACTTAGCTGGCAAACCACAACATTTCACACAACACACATCAATTACCACAATTATGTACAAATACAGACCAGTTTGCATTTCACAAGCACAAGGAAACATACGCAACATACAAAACAAAGGAAGAACATACAGCAAATAAGCCTAGCCCCAGCACCTAGCTACTCCCCACCCCACACTTAAATCGAACACTGTCCCCAGTGTTCACAAAAATTAAAAATCACAAAATTTCGGGTGGTGGAACTCCCTGATCAGTCGAAATATTCGACTTCTTCATCCGGTGCTGCTACCTCATCGTCCATGTCCGAGTCACCTCCATCGTCGTCATCGGACTCCACATCGAAGTCCTCCCGACGTGTCTCCTCGTCCGTGGGGACATCATCGTCAGTGGGCTCAACGAAGGCTGGCCCCACTCGGCACAAAGCTCTGGCGTTTTCGCCAAATGGGTAATCCAACTCCAGCTGCCATAATTCATCCTCTGTGGCTGGTCTCCCACCTATCCGAAGCTAAAGCATTTGCATACCAAACATCCGTGCCATGTACTGGTCGTCGCGAGCATGCCGCTCGCCCAGTGTCAGCACTGGCCCATGTGTGGTGTCGGGGGCCTTAGTTTTGGTCACATCAAGGGCCCTCCGCTCCAATTGCGGGATGTAGTCCAAAGCCTCTTTCTTGACGTCGAGGCCCTGGAGGAAGGTGGTGATAAGTCCTCCGAACCCATACCTGTGGCCCTGGTGTAGTCGGGCGCTCTTCATGGCAGATATGATGACCGCCCCAACATTAATCTCTAGCCCTTTCATCAGGGCATACACCAGGCAGACACTGTCCCAGGTCACATCAGTCATGTGCACCCCCGGGATTAAGCACGAACAGACTATCTTCAGCCAAATTCTTGCCTCCCTGTTCATTTGAGAATACGACAGAGTCTGGTGGTAACCCCTCTCCTTATGTATGCTCCATCTGGCTGTGGATCGAGCCCCACACAATGGACGTCTGATATCGGCATATGGTGGGGTGATGTTCAGCTGGCGGAGAACGTGGGCGTCTGTGTCCCGCGCTCCAATGATGGCATTTAATTGCTGGGGTTCCAGAGTGACAATCTGCCCTCTGATCTTTATTGTGTGGCTTCTGATTGCTGGGTTCCAATTTGCATAGAACTCCCGGACTAAATGTAGGTTGCACTCCTTGGGCTCCTGAAATATGAAGCTGAGCCCAGCTGCCTCGATCTTCTGCACTATACTGGGGAACTCCTGTGCTAGTGGTTCCCATGCAATATGCTCCTCAGGGAAGTATTTGTTTTCCTTGTGTTTAGCATACCACTTCTTCCCTTCATCGGTTACCCACCTCGTTCCGTACTGGCGACGTTGGCCGCGTGGAACAGCTGGTCAAGCTGGGACTGCTATGCCCAGTCTAAGTCGTTTTCTCCCGGTGCCTGAAGTAGAAGCACCTTTACCCTTATCCTGCCTACTTGCCATTGTACCTGTCATTACAAATAAATAAGCACAATGTCAAGCTAAATGCATATTAGCTTCGGCTAAGGTCGGGTTAAACTAAGTTCACCCCACACTTATTCCTTAGCTACGGTTACGATACTACGGCAAGGATCACTTTATTTACACCAAAAAACAAACAACTATACAATTTATGCTTGTGCGTTCGCAAAGAAAATTTCGACAGTATAACTTTAGCGTACTACTCAGACTTCATACAGCTAATCCCAATCCTACCATCGCTAGCAATTCAACCACTACACTTAGCAAGGAAAACAACAAACAAAAACAACAACAAAAATTCTATATACACATGAACCTATGTAATCAACCAATTTGAACAATTTTCACATTTTTCCCAAAAACCCGAGAATTCATCGTCGATTACATTCACACAATATTTACAACGACTTATTCTCAATGTACGAGCACACCCCGACATATAATTCACAAATTTACCAAGTTACCCAATTTGATTTCAACAACCCAATCCCTAGGATTGAATTTCACAATCGAATTTGAATCATTCACGCAATCGACAAGTTCAAACGCGTATTACAACATCTCGAACATTTATCAATCAAAGAATAACTCAATTTCATGCTAAATTTCGACTTAGGGTGATATATCTCACCTCCCATGCTCAAATTCGACTAAAATCGACAAGAACTTGAGAGAGTAGAGGAAAACATACCTTTAAGTTGAATAATCGAAGAAAACTCGATAATTTCTTAGCTTAATACCATGGCACGTTGATTGGGGTGGGAAATATGGGTGTTTGGTCGCGGAGAAGAGAGAAAATGAGGGGAAAGGGCCTAAAATCGGGGTTTAAAATGAAGAAAAATACGCGGGTCACCCGGCAACCCGGTGTGACCTATCAAAAAATATAGGGCAACGTGTCACGGAGGGTAACGCGGAGCCCCTCCTCCGTGACACGGAGCTATCGCGATGGCTTACTGGAATTTTTTAAAAATTTCAGATTTAACCTCCAACGTGTCACGGAGGGTAACGCGGAGCCCCTACTCCGTGACACGGAGCCATCACCCCAGCTCACTGTCTCTTCATTTTATTCATTTTTTCATACCTTGCCTTTTCCTTCCCGATTCCGTGCACATTTTTCTCCGTTTGACCTGAAAATCACCTCACTAAACAAAATTGGTTAGATTAATAGATTTCCCTAATTAAAATGAAAAATACTAACTAAAATAAAAAATTTGTACTAAATCAAGAAAAAGAAAAATAAAATAAAATCTAATTACACTTTACAAAATAAAAGAAAAAATATTTTTCACGGGTTGCCTCCCGTGCAGCGCCTGGTTTACCGTCGCGGCTTGACGTCCTTTATGCTCAATTATCCAATAGGGTGATGGACGATTTTTCACGATCATTGTCCTCCCCCCAGTAGTGCTCACCCTTATCTGGTGGTCTTCCCATCAACTCTCGGGAATCATTCATTTGTTTAGCATTCCCATGATCAATTACATTGATCACCGAGAGTTCTTCATTTACCATCGGGAGCTTGGGTGCTTTGTATACATCGAACACCTCTACCTTGTCATGTGCTCGCATTGTAAGTTGACCCGCAGCCACGTCGATTAATGCTTTCCCGGTTGCCAAAAAGGGTCGTCCCAAAATAAATGGGACTTCAGCGTCTGGTTCAAAATCCAGAACAATAAAATCAATCAGAAAAATGAGGGATCCCACTTGCACAAGCACATCCTCAACAATGCCATCCGGCCTAGCTAAGGATCTGTCTGCTAACTGCAAGATTACGGTTGTAGGTCTAGGACTCCCTAGACCCAACTTTCTGAATACCGAAGATGGCATCAGGTTTATGCTCACCCCCAAGTCACACAATCCACAAGCTCAGATACTCTGCCCAATAGTAAGCTGGATAGTAAAACTTCCAGGGTCTTTTAACTTCGTAGGCAGTCTATTTTGGATCCGGGAAGTGCATTCCTCCGTCAAAGCCACCGTGGCATACTCAGTCAAATGACTTTTGTTGGCTACGATGTCTTTAATATATTTGGCATATTTTGGCACTCCCTGCAAGACATCAACAAGAGGTAAATTAACATGTACCTGTTTAAGCACCTCCATAAATTTCTTGAAACACGCCTCCTCCTTGTGTTTCTTGAGTCGTTGAGGGAACGGGGGTGGAGGTCTTTCTGATTCTGCTTCTTTGGTCTTCCCCCTATCCGAAGTTTGTTCTTCCTCAACATCTGCTGCTCCTAACTTTTGAGGCGGTCTTTCCGGTTCCACCTCATTCAGCTGCTACCCACTCCTTGTGGTCACTACATTTACCTGCTTCGGATTAGGATCCGTGTCGCTAGGCTGTCCTCCTCTGGGCCTTGTGTTTTGGGCACTAGCAAATTGCCCAAATTGATACTCAAGAGCCTTGGTCGCTAATTGATTGTTCTTCACTTCGGCTGCCAATTTAACATAGTCAGCCTGCAATTGCGCCTGATTAGCGATCATGGTCTTGAACATTTCCTCAATGGTAGGTGATGGTGGTGGAGGAGGGGCATTGTGATTTCTGAATTGAGATTGGTAGTTTTGTTGCCCTCCTTGATTCCTGTGCATACCCTGACCCGAACTTTGGCCTTGTTGGTTGTTGCTACCCCACGAAAAATTTGGATGGTTCCTCCAATTTGAGTTGTAGCCGCTACCAAACTGCTGCTGATTTCTCTGTGCATTGCCCACAAAGTTAACTGAATCTTGGTTTGCTCCACAGCACTCAGCTGAGTGCTCACTTCTTCCACACACTTCACACCACATTTGGTGGACCGCATTGACTGAAGCTGAAGGCTGGTTCAAGTTCATGTTGCTGAAGTGGTTGTTCAACTGATTCTGTAAGGCAGCTATCTGTGCAGCGATAGCTGTAAATCCATCCACTTCAAGCACTCCTGCTGCTTTCCTTGCTCCACCTCGAGATGAGTCAGCATTCCATTCTGGATTGCCCAGTGAAATTCGGTTGAGCAAAGGGTACAGCTCCTCATAAGTCTTTTCCAGCGCTTGCCCTCCAGCTACTGAGTCTAGCAAAATTTTAGTATGGGGTTCCAAACCCTCAATAAATGTGTGTACCACCACCTCATTTGACTGATGATGATGAGGACAGTCCCGCAACATGGATTTAAATCTTGCCCAGGCTTCATATAAATTTTCTCCCTCCCTCTGTTTGAAACTTAGAATTTGACTTCTAAGTCTGGCTGTTTTACCAGAGGGAAAAAATCTTATCAAGAACTTTCGTGCAAGATCATCCCACGTTGATATAGAATTTGGTGGTTCAGCTTTTAACCACCTCTTGGCTTCACCAAGTAAGGAAAACGGAAATAGTGTGAGCCGAACATAATCAGGTGACACTCCAGCGGGTATATAAGTGTCACTTATCTCCAAAAAGTTTTGGAGATGTTGTTGTGGGTCTTCATGAGGGAGACCGGTAAATTGCCCGCTTGTGTGCAACAATTGCACCATGTTCTGTTTTAATTCAAATCTCCCTCCAGGCTCTAGTTTGCGGATACTTGAATGTACATTGTTGGCATGTGGGATTGCCACCTCGCGAACCGGCCTTGCTGCTGCTTCGTCGGGCACTAACACTGCCCTCACAACGGGTGGATTTTGTTGCTCCATCATAGTCTGTCTGAGCAACTGCAGCTTCATTTTTAGAGCTTCTCTGCGTTTACTATGAAATTCACGTTCAGGCTCTATATAAGATTCCACCAGCTCCTTGTCCTTTGCCAGTGTTCACAGAAATCAAGTCTGCAAAATACAGGCTAAGACCAAGTTGTCAACACTTAAGAAAATAAAGCAAAAATACAGTAAATTCACACTTAACACAATTTCACCAATTGCCTAGTCTCCCCGGCAACGGCGCCAAAAACTTTTTCGGTGGTTTGCTATATGGGTTAAAAACCGACACGCAAGTGCACGTGGTCAAACAAGTAATAAAGTGGCTAAGTAAGCCAAGTATCGAACCAAGGAGACTCTGGATAAGTAAAATTGCTCAAGTATACTATATTCTATCTTACTTCTATATATGCTGACAACAACGTAACAAAAAGTTAAATAATTTTTGTTTATAAATTATATACTAAAACTATTAACAAATATATACTTTGAATTGAAACTATGGATATGAGCATGCCAAGGTTAAGAACAAGTAATGAACTTGATTATAATCATAATTCGGTTATTCTTCTCTTCTAGTTGCTAGCCAAGAACATTAGCCAAGAGATTAAAACTCTTGTATTTAATCTCACTTAAGAATCATAAACCATCCGTCTACATTTCTGTGATCAAATGCAATTTATGACCTCGCAATACAATTCCAGTTCCTAAATTGACTAATACGGCTTTCAAGTATATTTCTATCAGGAATGCACATCAAAACCCAATTTTCCCAAATCAAGTTAAGAACAATACCCTATTAATTCACAACTTTCCAATTTCGTGCTCTCTCGAGTGAAATCGGACTTTTTAGATGAACATTAATGTCGGCCACACACTAATGCAGTAGAAACAAGAATTAATAGAACAACATAGAAGAAGAAGATGAAAAACCATACAATTCAATAATCAAAATTCATCACCATTGTTCATAACCTCAGCAAGGAAGAGAATTAGCCACTCATTTGTGGATTAATCATCTTAAAACAAGTGTTAATCATACAAACAATTGATTGAAATAAGAAAGAAAGAGAGAAAAACCCTTAGCTTTTTCATCCCTCAACTGCCCGTAACCCACGTCCTTGCTCCACCAAGTCTGAATTCATTAAAAATAAGCCTAAGTGTTCTATTTATACTATTGGAATTTCTCCCGGAATAACAAGCAACGTGTCACAGAGGCCAACGCGGAGCACTGCCTCCGTGACATGGCGTGGACGTGGACCCTCACTGGAAATCTGGGGTCCGGGAATAAAGCCTCAACGTGGCACGGCATGCAACGCGGTGGCTTGCCTCCGTGCCACGGAGCTATCGCGAGGCTCCATTGGAAATTGACAATTAAATCACCCTCCAGGCAGTGTGCCTCCGCGATGGTAGCGTGGAACGGCTCCATCGCGGAGCCCCTTTACATTGTGTTGTCCAATGTCTTTTTCGTGCTCGCATCCAAGTCCAACTCCGATATTGTTCCAACATGCATTTTAGCTCCTCAAAATCATGTTTTACCTACAAAACAATGCTAATCATGTTGGTTAGTATAAATTCACATTTTATTACCAATTACATGAAAATGTATACACATTTCACAATAAACAAGACGAAAATGATACGTTTGAGTATCACTTGGGCATATAAATCTGCCCAAGATCAACCACCATGTCATCTAAATGAGATAAGGTGAAAGATTAGCACATATATGCATATATACAAGCCATCAGGGATGCTGACGAACAAAAAAACTAGGCCCACATGTTTAAGAATGCATGTCTAACAAACTCATAGTCTACAAGCCTCTAGAAAGTAGGTCATTGGCTAGGACAGGGCCCCGATCTACTCCAAAACTAATCAGCAAAAGAAAGGAAAACCTCTAATGTATGGCAACTCCGGAGGAATGGAGCTCACCACTCTGCTGAGTTTGAATGGCTACTAGGGAGGTCTTAGAAGCTGTCTGTCAGAACCTATAGGCAAGTATGTAGCACCCCATGCATGGGCGTCAATACAACATATACCGAGTATGTAAGGAAATAATAAGCTAGAACTAAAATTGATAATAAGAATTGAACCTAAACAACTAAAAATGTCATAGAATAACCTGAACAATCTCATCTTTAAAATCATATACTAGCAAAGATTAGACAAACAAGAACCTAACCTGGTCCCCACAAGCTCGGCAGGTACAAAAAATCAAAAAATAACCTACTTGGCCCCCATAGGCCCCGACAAGTATATCAATACCACTATAGCCCCGAAGGTGTTCTATAGTTTATCTAAAACTAGCCCTAAACTGGAAATCAACATGAATCTATATGTTTTTCTATAGCTCAACCGTAATTATCCCATCATATGCAATCAACGTGTACCTATAAGTACTG
Source organism: Datura wrightii (assembly GCA_035772735.1). NCBI lineage: Eukaryota > Viridiplantae > Streptophyta > Magnoliopsida > Solanales > Solanaceae > Datura > Datura wrightii. The sequence goes on from JASDFA010000002.1 coordinate 62,762,682, forward strand.
CCCTAATCAATTAATGTATCTCTGTAAGTACCCTCTCAGGTGACTGTAGGTAAGCACATGAGACTCCTGTTTCTGTATCTTGAGCCTTCTGGGCTCTTGTAACTGCACCCTAAGAACCCAATGCTCTTCTAAGGGTTAGTAATGCCAACTCAGGCATAAAGGAAATCCGTCAGGGCACCAGACTTCAAGTGGCTCTAAAATCCTCAATATAGTTACTCTAGACTTCATACTGAATTGTGAGCACAACATAGCCCCATAGGCACTTTATATGTAATACCCCAAAAGTACCTAAGATCATAACCGATGGTTCAAGTGATGAAACAGAAAATGTAGCCTAGGCCACAGGATGAGTCATCTAGTGACCCGTGGGAGGACTTCATGAGTCATCTAGTGACCCGTGGGAGGACTTCATGAGTCGTTAAGTGACTCATAAAATGAGGGGACAAGTGGCAAAGATTCATGGTCTGGGGTGACCATGAGATGCAGCCACGAGTCATGAAGTGACTCCATGACTCGTGGAGTTGGTCGTGGTCAGGAGCAGGTTTGGATGGTTGATTTTGGGTAGTGTACTTAACGAGGGGGTCACCACTAGTCATTAGGTACAACATGAATCATGGTGTCCCTCATGGTGACTGAGAATGAATAATTTCCCTGTGTTTATGTTAGGGTGTTTTCATAATTTCCTAGTCGTTAGGTCCTAAATTACATCATTTTAAGCTCAGTTAGGAGGGTTTTAGGGGTGCTTAACTTATTCTAGGCCTTCCTATTCCGTGCATGCAAGATTTAGAAGTTCATTGGAGATCAAGCTAGAGGATTTCTTAGGTTCTTCCTATATTCACTTGGATTTTCAACGGAGAATGTGAAATCAAAGTACTCAGGTATTTTAGGGTCATGAATAAGTGTATTCCTTCACTTTCATGCCCAAATCCTCTTCTAAATTATGAAATTTAAGACGATGAATCTATGGGGTATAACCCAATTTGTGAAATTCTCTAAGTATCTATCATGGATAAATTCTATTCATGTATCAAATGTTGTTTTAAGATTCATGGGCATGTTTTATAATAATTTCAACTACAAGTTATGATTTCAAAATTATACAATTATGATGCCCAATTATGAAAGTTCATGAAGAGTTGAGATTATGATCTATGTTTCAAGTATGATAAAATGTCTATGATGAAAGTATGATTTCAAATTACCCACGTCTTTGTCCATGATTTCGACTATGTAGTCTATTTCAAAGCATGTTTAAGTTTGGGCGATCCCATATGATCAATAACGTTCATGATTTACTCAATTTCATATTAATAGCTTACCACATGGTTTCGGAGTCTAGACTCCCACTTTTCAGCTTGTGGTATGGTTTGAGCCAAGGCTCCTCATGTTATGGTTTCAAATTATGTCTGTAATGTTATAATTCAGCTTCGTCGAAAGACGATGGTTTAAGTTCGTTCAAAAATGATGGAGAGCATATGCATGTTTTTGGATGTAGTGTCTAGCACTGAGCAGGCTAAGGGTTTAATTAACCTTGTACCTCAGAACTACGTACCGATGTAGGTATGTTTATATTCTTTAGGACCTTCCTTGTAAGCTTTGCTTGCTACCGAGGGGCCTTCAGCTTTATATCGATGTAATGGTAGTGCCCTTAGCCCTTTTCACGACTCGAATGGAGGCTCGGATCATAGACACGAGACAAGGGACCCCGAGAGAGCCCAAGTCGACCAATGTCATACGCATACATCTAACTTAATCAATAAACTGAAGAATCAACAACATAAACATAGTGGAAGTCTAACTCAACATAACATCAGAATAAGCATCTGATGCTGAACACATACATAGGTCTGAAAAGCCTCTAATCTGGACGAGTTGATGGGCCAAGACCCGAACTAACTCCATAATACTGAATCTTAAAATACATAAGGGAAACTGAAATACATAAGGAAAAGATAGATAGTCTAGTCCTCGAAAGATGAGGACTCACTAATAAGCAGATGCTAACTTCGATGAACTGCCTAAGAGCGGGGCTGAATCTGAGAGACGGGTCTTGTATCATGATATGATACAACATAGAAGTATGTGGTCAGTACGTGGAATGTACCGAGTATGCAGGTAAGTAAAACAACTTAAGTAAAGTAAATCATTTAAAGCATTCATAACATATCATAAGCTTTCAAATATCAGAGGAGGCTTGCATGCATTCTTTCTGAAATCATAATCTTTTCATAACATGAAAATGCATAGCTTCATAACATCATAACTGACTCGAATGACTTAAAGCAGAAATATAGCATTTATAAGAAAAGCAGAATAATGAGTCAAACCTTTTTTAGATCATGCATGTATAAAATAATAACCATGAGTAATGAATGTGCAAATATGAATCATATAGACAATGGGAGACTCGTCACTTAACTGACATACCACGATAAAGCTACGTGGTCCCTACTATTACAATCAAGTTGGCAGAGCCATCCAAAACTATGCCAGGGCAAAGGATGCTACCATGATTAGATATCAAGTTCATGGGCCATTAGGGTCGGGGATAGCTCACAAGGGAGGTCCCAAATATAATAGTATCAACCTACGTTGGCATGTAGTTCTGGGGCATAGAGTGATCGACCCTTAGCCCGCTCGATGCTAGACTCTTCTCCCAAAACATGCAATGCTCTACATCATATATAACAAAGCTCAACATCGTCTACTGATGAAGCTCAACAATGAAATCATGCATAAACTCAACATCGTATGAAAATGAAGCTCAACATTATCTATTGACAAAGCTCAATAATGAAATCATGCATAGACCCGACATCATATGAAAACGAAGCTCAATAATATCATACCTCTCAATAGTGAATTCATGCATATGAGAAGCTTTATTTGAAACATATCACAAGCTCAAAGATAAGTGGGAACCTTTACTCCAAAACAATGTGGTAAGCTTATCTTAGAGATACTACATCATCATACTCGATATAAGGGTTTTGCTCAAAACATTATCATGCTTGAATCTGCTCAATTTATTTTGAAAACAATATCATAATCATGGGTAGCTTTAGAAAGATGATTTTCATCATCAAATCTCATCATCATCATACATTCATCATCATTCTCTTCTTTCATGAACTTATTGCCCATGGGCCTTTAATTTCATAAAACTAGAAGACACAATTTTTGATTGAAAATAATTTAAAATCTTCCCAAGCTTCACAATTCATCAACATAATCTAATCGTACCGATGTGCATAAATATAAGAATTATGCAATTGGGTGAAAACCCCATAACTTGATCATAGGAATTTCTCATACATAGATAGAGATTGGGCATGGGTGTGAAAGGAAACATCCACTCATAACCCTACATACCTGGAAGGGATTGATTCCACCAAATCTTTGATTATCCATGAGGAAATTGGATGGAAACCTTGAATACTAGCCTTGAATCACTACTTTAACATCTCAAGCTTGCATGCATGGTAGGAATAACTTAGAATAGGTTTCCCCCTCTTAAAACTCACTAAAATGAGCCTTAAACAACATATTAGAAGGATTAGGAACTTAGGAATTATAAAAAGGCCCTTATCGAATTCGAAGGAAAATACTGCCCGGTGGTCCTAACGGACGACCTGACAACTAGTGGTCCACGGAAACGACACCTCACCTAGCTCGTTAAGTACACTGCCTACCTGATCTCTTGCGCTTATAAAAACTGACATAATGACTTGTTAGGGGTAACCAGGACTCATGGTCACCAGTCGTGAAGTACACTGTTCTTTTTCCTTCTTTTTTCCTTCTGACCACCCCACGGCTGACCTAACGACTCATAGGGTTTGACCACGAGTTGTTGCCACACCCGTGGGGACCCTTTTCCCCAAACTTCCCAACTCCTCACTGGTCTCCCCCATGAGTCACCTGAAGACTCGTGGGCTGTCCTCATGAGTCGTGGTCCTGTGCCTGCAACATCAGTTTTACATTTTCCCTGTTTTAACTCCCGGATCCGATCCTTGATCTCCTTAGGCATAACATCCCTGGAAAGGCTTTGGACCACTCTGCCCACATGAGTGTAATAGTAAGGACCACGTAAGCTCTGTCATGGTAATGTCGGTTACATGACGATCTCCCATTGTTTCTCATGATTTCATTAATGTATGTTCATCATCATGATATTATGTCTTCAACAGGTTTTACCCAATGTTCAGTTTTACTTATGATTATCAGTTTCAGCTTTGGGTCATTCGAATCAGTTGTGATATTTAGTCACATTTAAATCATGTTTTCACACCATAGCATGCAAGCCTTACTCTCAGAAACTTATGATGAAATGTTTTATGATATGCATGATTTCAGTTTTACTTACTTAGTAGTTTTACTTACGTAGAAGTTTTACTTACCTTGCATATTCGGTACATTCCAAGTACTGACCGCATACTCTATGTTGTATCATTTCATGATACAAGCTTGAACATTCAGGTTCAGTCTCGCCCCTAGCCAGATTCACGAAGTTATCATTTTCCTAACTTGTTGGTGAGTCCTCATCCTTTGAGGACCTTCTTACCAATTTATTTTTAGTTTCAGTTTTTTAGTGAGTTAGTTGGGTTCTTGTCTCATTAACTCGTCAGATTATTAAGGCTTATCAGACATAATATATATTCAGCTTCAGATTAGTGTTATGTATTCCATTATTCAGAAATTATAGTTATTTAGACTTTCGCTATTTTTAAAAATGTTAAGGTTTCCATATTTATTACATTGAGCTTTAGTTTTCATGTTAATGCCATGGGTCAACTTGGAGCCATTTATGGTTTTAGGTTTTGTTTCTACATCCGTATCTATGTTCAGATCATGACAAACTTGGTGTCAGTGTAATAGGTTTTGAAGTGTCCTACAGTGTTTGAAAGCCATGTTAAGTAGAGTCTTTTACATGGGTATGAAGCGCTACACTTATGACGAAGAGGCTACAAAGCATTTTTAGGAAATTTCCTTCTTTCATGAACTATGTCATGCAGTTAAATGTCTCTCTATCCTTCTAACTCGTGCTACACACGTTTGCAGAATCATGCCTCTTCCCCGAGTTAACAAAAGAAGGAATGGGAATGGAAATGTCCATGAGAATGGCAACAGAGATAGGCACTAGTAGGCCCCATCAGCCCCTGAGGATCATGTGTCCGAGTTGGTTGCCCATGTTGATTTTAGGGTAGCCATCTAGATGTTGGCATAGGCATTGACCGCCAAGGTCAACTAGCGGATGATGGCGCATGTTCCCCAGAATGGGAATGCAGCAGCGACAAGGGTCAGCAACTTTCTGAGGATGAATCCTCCTGAGTTCTTTGGATTGAAGGTGGATGAGGATCCATAGGAGCTTATTTATGAAATCCAAAAGATCACCCAGATTATGGGGGTGATAGGGGAAGAGTGCGCAGACCTAGGCTCTTATCAATTTAAAGAGGTTGCCCATATCCGATTTAGATAATGGAAGAATAGTAGAGTAGTTGAAGTAGGTCCCATTGGTTGGGATGAGTTTCTTACCGCATTCTTCGATTGATTCTTTCCCTTTGAGATGAGGGAAATCAAGGAAGTTGAGTTTTTGAACCTGAGGCAGAACAAAATGATAGTCTAGGAGTATGCTTTAGAGTTCACCCGCTTGTCCGAATATGCATCAGAGATGGTGGCTAATCAGAGAGCTAAAATGAGCAGGTTCATACATGGTATAGCGAACTATTTGGTCAGGGATTGCAGGAACACTATGCTTGATAAGGATATGGATTTCTCATGGTTGGTTCTGTACGCCCAACAGATAGAGGGAATACAGTTGGGTGAGTAGGAAAGAGAGGCCAAGAGGGCCAGGATTGACTGTTTTGGGTTCACCTAGAAGAGGCCTGGTGGTGGGCATAATCAGCAATCCCACCGGAGATCATCAACCCTAGTGCAGTTAGCAGTGAGTATGCCTTCCAAATCTAGGCGCGATCAGAGGTGACGAGTGTCAGGCTCTCGAGCTCTGGGGAGGAAGCCCGTAGAGCCCAACATTCTAGGATGTGATAGGTGTGGTAGAAAGCACACTGGTTAGTGCTTAGCAAGTACATGTGCTTGTTTTGGGTGTGGGAAGCCTAGACATATGCTCGGAGACTGTCTAGTAGCTAGAGAAGGCCATGGTAGAGGTCGAGACCCAGCCGCTAGTTCATCAGCCCCACCAGCACATTCTGCTCATCAGGGTGCATCCACTAGTGCGGGTGGTGGTCAGTGTCAGAATAGATTCTATGCCCTTGCATCTAGTTAGGAGAAGGAGGTCTCTCCGAATGTAGTCACTAGTATGTTATGAGTATTCCACCTTCATGTATATTCCTTGTTAGATCCAGAGGATACTTTATCTTTTGTGACACCCTATGTTTCAAGTAGTTTCAGAGTCAGTCTCAAAATCCTATCACAACCCTTCTCAGTCTCTACTCCATTCTTCAATTTAGTTATAGCCCGATGGGTATATAGAAATTACACTATCACAATCTCACAAAAAATCACCTCGGCGGATCTAGTAGAGCTAGCCATGACATATTTTGATGTTATCATTGGCATGGATTGGCTACATGCATATTATGCCTCAATAAATTTTAGAACTCATGTGGTAGAGTTCATGTTTTCGAGTGAGCCAGTCCTAGAGTTGAAGGGTAGTTCAATTGTGCCTGTAGGTTTCTTCATTTCTTACCTTAAGGCTAGAAAGATGATCTCTAAGGGTTGTGTGTACCATTTAGTCTGAGTTAAGGATGCTAAATTCAGAACCCCGACTATCCAGTCAATTCCAATAGTGTGTGAGTACCCAAAAGTGTTTCCAGATGATTTACTGGGAATTTCTCCCAAGCAGGAGGTCGAGTTTGGCATCGAACTTCTTCCCGATACGCAACCTATTTGTAATCCTCCTTACAGAATGGCTCCAGCTGAGCTAAAGGAGTTGAAGGAGTAGTTGAAGGACCTCTCTGACAAGGATTTCTTCAAACCTAGCAAATCCCCGTGGGGCACACCGGTACTCTTTTTACGGAAGAAGGATGGTTCCCTTTGGATGTGCATTGACTATCGGTAGTTGAATAAGGTCACAATCAATAATAGGTATCCCCTCCCCAGGATTGATGATTTGTTTGACCAACTTTAGGGTGCTAAGTTCTTTTCAATGATAGACCTCAAATCCGAATATCATCAGCTCAGATTTAGAGAGAGTGACATCCCGAAGACAGTCTTCAAGACTCGGTATGGTCACTATGAGTTTTTAGTTATGTCTTTTGGACTAACAAATGCTCCTGTAGCTTTTGTGGATTTGATGAGAAGGGTGTTCAAGACATATTTGTACCTATTTGTGATCGTGGTCATAGATGACATTCTAATACCCTTTCTGAGCAAGAAGGAGCATGCTGCTCTTCTGAGGCTGGTGCTACAAACTCTTAAAGATTGCCAGTTGTATAAATTCAGCAAGTGTGAGTTTTGGTTGAACTCAATAGCATTTTTGGGTCAGTGGTGTCAAGTGAGGGTGTACAGGTGGACTTTCAAAAGATAGAATCTGTGAAGAATTGGCCTAGACCAGTTAGTTCTTCACATATCAGGAGTTTCTTGGGTTTAGTTGGTTACTACCGAAGGATCGTTGAGGGTTTTCATCCATTGTAGCACAGTTGACTAAGTTGACCCAGAAGAAAGTAAAGTTTCAATGGTCAGAGGCTTGTGAGAAGAGCTTCAAAAAATTAAAGACTCGAGTCACCACAACGCCAGTGTTGGCTTTACCTGAGGGTACCAATGGATTTGTAGTTTATTGTGACACCTCGAGGATCAGCCTTAGTTGTGTATTAATGCAACATGTTAAGGTTATAGCCTACGCTTCTAGGCAGCTTAAGGTCCACAAAAAGAATTATCAAATTCACGACCTTGAGTTGGCAGCAATAGTATTCGCCTTGAAGATTTGGAGACACTATTTATACAATGTCCACGTGGATGTGTTTACGGACCACAAAAGCCTATAGTACGTGCTTACCCAGAAGGATTTAAATCTACGTCAAAGAAGGTGGTTGGAGCTTCTTCAAAATTATGATATGAGTGTCCTTTATCATTCGGGCAAGGCAAATATGGTAGTAGATGCTCTTAGAAGACTTTCTATGGAGAGTGTGTCTCACGGAGATGAGGGAAGAAAAGAGTTGGTAAAGGATGAGCATTCGCTTGCACGACTAGAGTTCATCGTGTTGATTCGATAGATGGTGGTGTCATTGTCCAAAATGGATCAAAATCTTCCTTGGTGACCAAAGTCAAGGCTAGGCAAGATGAGCATCCTATTTTTGTAAGGTTTAAGGAAGTTGTTAGAATCAAAAGGTGGAGGTCTTCTCCTAAGGGGGAGATGTCGTACTACGATATTTGGGTCGTTTTTGTTTTCAGGGTGTGCTAATTTAAGGGACCATATGTTGCATCAGGCTCGTGGTTACATATATTCTTGTCACGACCCAAACGTACACTCAAATCATAGACATGAGACAAGGGACCCCGAGAGACCCAAATCGACCCATGGAACATGCTTACAACTATTCTTATTCAAATAAGCGGAATGATAATCTTAAAACATAGAGAAAACATATTATTGAATAAAATCAAGAAATATTGGGCGTATACACAACGGAGCACTACATGCTTGTTTGAAAGCCTCTAATACATAAGATGGGTTGATGCGACAACATCCCCAACTAACCCGACCAAAACTAAATATAAACAACATGAAAGTCAATCAAACGACCCTCAGAACATGAGGACTCACTAATAAGCTGGAAGCGTAAGGTGAAATGGACTAAGGATGAGGATGAGCTTGAGATTCGAACCCTGTATCATGAAACGATACAACACAAAAAGTACGCGGTCAGAACGCAGAATATACTGAATATGCAAGGTAAGTAAAACGGACATTTAAAAGTAAAACAAACCTCATAAGTAACATAAGAGAATGAAATCATGCATATATCATAAACTTCGTAAGAAAACATAAGGCTCAAGGCTTTCAAATCATTCGTAAAACATTCATAAACATCATCGTAAGTAAACATATCAAACAGAACTTGAGAAAATAACATAAATATAACAATTCATAAAACATGCGAAACAATGGGAGGACTCATTGTAACCGACACCATCATGGTAGCGCCTTTCATGATGCCCCATTGTCTCTCTCAAGTGGGCCGAGATAACCTTGGCTTGCCAGGCAAGGGTCGTGCATAAGGAGTGATATCACATTTGAGGGGATCATTATCAATACAACGTATCATTAGAAACCCACGGTGGCACGTGGTTATAAGACACCGACGTAGTCCTTTGAACACCGGGCTGCTCGGTGCTAGACACAGCTTCCAAAAACATGCATATAGGCTCATACATAAATCAATAACATCATGCATTAAGATTCATTGGCTAAAATAAAACATTTATCATCATTGATCCCCTTTAAACATGCTTAGCCAAGAATCAAAGCCCTTTTCATCCGCCAACATCATAAATCGATAAATCATGTAATTCATTTCATAAATCGTAATTCAATCTTCAACATGTGGGCATGCCCAATACTTCATCATATTCTATTCTTTCAAAACATGCTCACAAACAAGGGTAGCTTGAAAATCATGCTTTTCTATCATCAATAAACTCATCATAAATCATAAGTTCCATGAACTTTCATCAAATGGGCATTTTTAGATTCAAAAGATTGAAACATGATTTGAAGAAAATAATAATCGAACCTTCCCATCATTCATAATTTGATAATTAAAACTCAATCAAATCAGACCTATAAAGAGAAATCACGATTTCATGCATTTGAGTAAAACCCCATAGACTTTGATAGGAGGATTCATGATCTAAATCGAAATTGGGCATGGGTTGGTAAGAATCCCACCCATTTTAAAACCCTATATACCTGGGAATGGATGGACTTAAAGTTCCTTGAACACCCACAAAGAAATTGATGAAAATTTGGGGAAGAAGGCGTTGAATCTCCCAAAAACCTCTCTAAGCTTTTGCATGACAATGGGCATGCATAAAGGGCTTAACCAATCTTACCTAACTCAAAAACATAGCCAAAACAATGTAGTTTCGACCTTAGGGACTTAGAAAATTATGAAAACACCCTTATTAAAATGCAGGAAATTTTTGGTCGCCAGTCCTTACGAGGGACCTAACGGGTCGTTGCCACAGGGAACGACTCGTGGTCATGGTCTATTAAGCCCACTTCCCTAACATCCAAGGGGACCCCACGGGTGACTTCACGAGTCGTGAGGTGAGACCATGACACGTGCTCACATTCCGTGGCCTACACTGCCCATCCCTACTTGCCAAAACATCCAAGGTAGACCACGAGTGACCTCACAAGTCGTGAGGTCTGACAGCACTCGTGGTCAGGCCCGTGGCCTTCTCACACAAGCTTTGCCAAAGCATGCTGACCACGAGTCACCTCACGACTCGTGTTCACTCCTCACGACCAACCTCACGGGTTGTTCTAAGACCTGGTGCGATTAGTGTTTCTCCGTTTTTGCTTTTGAGTCTGATCCTTGGGTTCTCGGGGTATAACAATATCTCCCCCTTGGGAACATTCATCCTCAAATGTTAGAAACATGCAAAAAACTCAGAAACAAGCTATCACCATATACAATTACCAGTTATTTAAGTCGAAAACATACAGAATGACTACCTCCGAAAAGAACTACATAGCTGAACCAAATTCAGACATCACATACATCTACCATATCATAAAAAAAACTCGTACACATGAACTAAACAGGAAAAGCTGATTAAGGGTTTAGAGCAAAACTGATACCTCAAACTGAAACTGAGCCGGTAGGGAACAAATGAGGGTATTTAGCTATCATATCTGCTTTGGCTTCCCAAGAAGCTCCCTCAACATCCTGATTTCTCCACAATACTTTAACTGAAGCTACTTCTTTGTTCCTCGGGCTCGAACCTGACGATCCAAGATCTCTACCGGAATTTCATCATAGTTGAGGCTATCCCTTACACAAACGTTGTCTATCGAGACTACCAAATCTGGATCACCCAAGCACTTTTTCAAGAGCGATACATGAAACACAAGATGAACTAAAGAAAATTCTGAAGGCAATTCCAAATCATAAGCCACCTTACCAACTCTCCTAATAACCTGGTAAGGACCAATGTAGCGGGGACTGAATTTCCCTTTCTTTTTGAACCACATGATCCCCTTAATGGAAGATACCTTTAGAAATGCCCAGTCATCCACATTAAACTCCATATCCCTTCTCCTCACATCAGCATATGATTTCTGACAACTCTGAGTGGTTTTTAATCGGTCCCTTATCAACTGAACCATCACCATCGCCTCATGAACCGAATCTGGTCCTATCATAGCTACCTCGCCAACCTTAAACCACCTGACGGGAGATGTACACCTTCGCCTGTAAAGAGCCTCGAATGGGGCAATATGGATACTAGAGTGATAACTGTTATTATAGGCAAACTCGATCAAGGGAAAATGATCTGTTGCACCCCGAAATTTTTTTGATGATTATTTGATGGTTATATGTCATATTAAGGGAATTATGGGTTGTATGTTGTCCGTAGGTGAGGAAGGAAACATGTGCAAAGGGAAAAGCGAAGAGTATGTGAATTTTTAAATAAGGGTCAACTTTAAATTGACATATCTCCAAATATATAATGATTCAAAGGTCCTATAACATATCAAATGAGAGGTATTTGAGTCTAGTTTACAGTGAAAAAACCGCTCATCAATCGGAGTTCAGAATAAAAAGTTATTCTTGTTTGAAGACAACACTGTCGACTGGAAAAGCGCCCATGCGTGCGGGCGCCGAGACAGGCAGGCAGCAGGCATGCGCGCACACGGGCGAGGGCACATTGCACAGGCGCCGCACGCAGGCACCTCCCAGCCCACCTATATGAAGTAATTTTGAGCTAAAAAGCTCATTTCTACTCCGTTTCACCTCATTGTTTTCAAAATTCAGATAATTGAGAGCTCTATTCAATGGTGAAAATAAATACGAGGTAATAGATTTTATGGATAGGTCAAATTTTTTTATAGTCAAAGCTTGGAAAGGGTTTCCTATGTCGTGAGCTTCTAATCGTCGAGTTGCTGCATATTTGGCTGCGAAAATGCTGCGTTTTTGGGCAGTCGTAATTCTACCTTCATATTTGTAAGAGTTGAGTGCGAAAGGAGGTAGGTGTTTTTACTATTTAAATTATCATGAATTAACAAGTTATGCTGGAAGTGAAGTTGGAACTTATGTGTTGCTTGGGTGTGTGTTGTTGTTGCGGTTTGGCAGCATGGTTGCTACATTTTAGTACAGAATTTAGTTGTAAAGGAACCCCATTTGGGCATGGGTTATACACAAGTGAAAGGTAAGTGTTCATACTTGGTTTATCCACTCAAATTCACAAGCTAAAGTAAGGAAATGACATAAAGTCAATATGTGTTTTATGTGATATTTGACTGAGGTTTCTTCCCATTTCTGGGAGGTTGTCACAGCTATATAGATGCTGGAATTTAACAAAGAGATGGATGGAATACACCACACCTTTTGGAGGTTAAACACCAAAAGCACGTAAGCGAAACTCTCTTGAATTGCCTCAAGTTTAAGACGCCTAAGGTACGTAGGATTGCTGAAAATTATATTATGATGTGGCTGCTTGGTTGCACATTTTTGGACATGAATTGTGACTGGGAACTTGACATAGACCAGTCCTCATTCCATGTAGTGTAAGTAAGGAAGTTGAAGGTGTTGGAGTTTCTAGCAAGCGGAAGAAATTGGCTAAAAAGATGCGACGAAGTGAGGTATGTAATGGCCTCCCTATTCTTATTTTTCAAGCACGAAATCTTGTTCTTGATCGGGCCAATGTTCCTATGTTTTGTGTTCCTATTGAGGCATACATGATTCTACCACAAGTATTAGAAATACTTCATAGAAACCTTGAAGAGTTAAATATGCTTGAAGTGAACAAACGTGAAGTGGAAGACGTATTGTTTACGATTATTGTTATAGTTGTAAATCGAGTCTGAAGTCCCCTCAGCGTGGGCCCAGTGAGCTGGTCCTTTAAATTATTTCATGCATGTGATATCAGATGTTTTCAAAATTCTAGTTTCTATGTGAAATTGGTAAGAAGGAAAGATGACGTCACGCGAACGAACTTAACGCTAGAAAACAATTTTAAGCTAAATAAGGGTAAATGAGAACAGCAAAATGAAAATGACTTACAATAATTATCCACCCTCTTATGAACATGTTATAAGGTATATAAGGCCAAGAGGAGATTCCTTGATTCTCTCCCTTTATCTAACTGACTAGTTAATGAGTTTCTGAACAAACCGATACGTTGATCTAGAAAGACAGAACTCGAATGTGTAAATTATTGATATTTCTATGAAACCATCTTTATGGGAAGTTTATACACAGTATTTTAATTTTAGAAGGTTATATTAAAATAAGTATATAGTTACGCTTATTCTTACGTTCAAGTTACACGCTAGGGCAACAAGAATTGTCTTTAGAGTGTCGCCATAAATTTAATGTAACTCTTGTGCTATCTGAACCTCCTGAGAGTCGACAAGGAATTGAGTTAAATAAGTGATATAAATACATTATGTGGTAATGATATAATGAATATTAGGTGACGACCTTCTATAAATCAGCTAGAGTTGAACGTTTGTAAAATAGTAACTTAAGTTAAAGAGAAGGTCTCTGCTATACCCCTAAGTGTTTATGTTATGTTATCAATTCTAAGTGTTGAAATTGTCTTCCATGACCGAAAAGGGTGATCCTAGGAGCTTATAATCCATTTATAATGATGTAAGCTTTCATAAGCTCCTCAGGTAATTACAAAGTTGTGAAAGTCAATCCAGCATCGTCCGAATTATGGTTATAAGTATTTATTTGCCTATTAGGAAGCACTTGGAGAGTTGCTTATGAATTCTCAAGTTGAACAAATCCAAATCTCAAATTCTTAAGTAATGTCTTCTAGTCCCTAAGTTATGTTGCAGTGTGTTATGCTAAGAAGTTTTCAAGAGATCATATTTTGAGAATCATGTTAATGTCTCGATCAAGTATTTGAAGTTGCGTACCAGCCTAAGAAATTAAGTCTTTATATGTCTTTCCAGTAAGAAGTCTTAATGTATGTGATTTTCATATTATAACATACAATTGAATTCTTTTAGTTATATTCAAGTGATGCGTCTATATGTTTAGCTCTTGTTGAGTTATCATTTGAATTCCCTAAATTCAGAGGAGAGATTCTCCCATGTACCAATGTTCCTAATGTCTAAGTAAGTATAAGCACAAGCTATGAAAATGATCAGTTAAGCTTAGAACTTCTAATTGCAGGAAGTCATCTTGAGGTCACTCAGCTGACTAAATACGAGCTTATACGTTATACAGAAGTCACATACATTGTATTTTTATAATTCAGCTCTCAGCTCTATGCATATGTTAAGCGTTATCACAATAACTCCAAGCTTTATGGTATAAGTCCCATGTTTTCTTGCAAATAAGGCAAATGAATTGAGAACTGCATGTGCTCATCGACGTGATAAGTTTGGCAATGAAATTCCAATGTATAGTTGTTGATACATGTAAAGGAACCACCCTGTGGGCAGTAAATATATGTAGTTCCCAGATATCAAAGGATTGTTTAGAAATGGGAATCTATGTGCTTCTACTCAAGCGATACGTTAAATTGGTAAGACTATCTATAGGACATTGCTTGTAAGTCTACTAAAATTCTTATGTTGGCTAAACCTCCTGAAGGTCCGTCGAGTCATTGAGTTGACATGTTTGTATATAATTTGACAGCTTTACGTGATATATATGCATATTTGCTAATTTTACATGGTATATGTCCTCACATGCGTTTATATGTTAGGAAAGAGACCTATTACGGCCACAGATTAAGCATTTGTCATTTCAATGCTACATATGTTAAATTGACTCAATATAAGCTTTGTCGGTTCCATTCATGATTATCATTGAGAATATTTTTATTTTATCCCGGTATAGCGCACCATGAGCTGGTCCTTTATATTATTTCATGCATGTGATATCAAATGTGTTCAAAATTATAGTAGCTATGTGAAATTGGTAAGAAGGAAAGACGACGTCACGCAAACAAACTTAATACTAGAAAACATTATTAAGCTAAATAAGGGTAAATGAGAACAACGAAATAAAAATGACTTACAATAGTTATCTACCCTCTTATGAACATGTTCTAAGGTATATAAGGCCAAGAGAAGATTCCTTGATTTCTCTCCCTTTATCTAACTGACTAGTTAACGAGTTTTCGAACAAACCGATATGTTGAACTTGAAAGATAAAACTCGAATGTGTAAATTATTGATATTTATATGAAACCATATACAATTACCAGTTATTTAAGTCGAAAACATACAGAATGACTACCTCCGAAAAGAACTACGTAGCTGAACCAAATTCAGACATCACATACATCTACCATATCATAAAAAAAACTCGTACACATGAACTAAACAGGAAAAGCTGATTAAGGGTTTAGAGCAAAACTGATACCTCAAACTGAAACTGAGCCGGTAGGGAACAAATGAGGGTATTTAGCTATCATATCTGCTTTGGCTTCCCAAGAAGCTCCCTCAACATCCTGATTTCTCCACAATACTTTAACTGAAGCTACTTCTTTGTTCCTCGGGCTCGAACCTGACGATCCAAGATCTCTACCGGAATTTCATCATAGTTGAGGCTATCCCTTACACCAACGTTGTCTATCGAGACTACCAAATCTGGATCACCCAAGCACTTTTTCAAGAGCGATACATGAAACACAAGATGAACTAAAGAAAATTCTGAAGGCAATTCCAAATCATAAGCCACCTTACCAACTCTCCTAATAACCTGGTAAGGACCAATGTAGCGGGGACTGAATTTCCCTTTCTTTTTGAACCACATGATCCCCTTAATGGAAGATACCTTTAGAAATGCCCAGTCATCCACATTAAACTCCATATCCCTTCTCCTCACATCAGCATATGATTTCTGACAACTCTGAGTGGTTTTTAATCGGTCCCTTATCAACTGAACCATCACCATCGCCTCATGAACCGAATCTGGTCCTATCATAGCTACCTCGCCAACCTTAAACCACCTGACGGGAGATGTACACCTTCGCCTGTAAAGAGCCTCGAATGGGGCCATATGGATACTAGAGTGATAACTGTTATTATAGGCAAACTCGATCAAGGGAAAATGATCTGTTGCACCCCGAAATTTTTTTGATGATTATTTGATGGTTATATGTCATATTAAGGGAATTATGGGTTGTATGTTGTCCGTAGGTGAGGAAGGAAACATGTGCAAAGGGAAAAGCGAAGAGTATGTGAATTTTTAAATAAGGGTCAACTTTAAATTGACATATCTCCAAATATATAATGATTCAAAGGTCCTATAACATATCAAATGAGAGGTATTTGAGTCTAGTTTACAGTGAAAAAACCGCTCATCAATCGGAGTTCAGAATAAAAAGTTATTCTTGTTTGAAGACAACACTGTCGACTGGAAAAGCGCCCATGCGTGCGGGCGCCGAGACAGGCAGGCAGCAGGCATGCGCGCACACGGGCGAGGGCACATTGCACAGGCGCCGCACGCAGGCACCTCCCAGCCCACCTATATGAAGTAATTTTGAGCTAAAAAGCTCATTTCTACTCCGTTTCACCTCATTTTTTTCAAAATTCAGATAATTGAGAGCTCTATTCAATGGTGAAAATAAATACGAGGTAATAGATTTTATGGATAGGTCAAATTTTTTTATAGTCAAAGCTTGGAAAGGGTTTCCTATGTCGTGAGCTTCTAATCGTCGAGTTGCTACATATTTGGCTGCGAAAATGCTGCGTTTTTGGGCAGTCGTAATTCTACCTTCATATTTGTAAGAGTTGAGTGCGAAAGGAGGTAGGTGTTTTTACTATTTAAATTATCATGAATTAACAAGTTATGCTGGAAGTGAAGTTGGAACTTATGTGTTGCTTGGGTGTGTGTTGTTGTTGCGGTTTGGCAGCATGGTTGCTACATTTTAGTACAGAATTTAGTTGTAAAGGAACCCCATTTGGGCATGGGTTATACACAAGTGAAAGGTAAGTGTTCATACTTGGTTTATCCACTCAAATTCACAAGCTAAAGTAAGGAAATGACATAAAGTCAATATGTGTTTTATGTGATATTTGACTGAGGTTTCTTCCCATTTCTGGGAGGTTGTCACAGCTATATAGATGCTGGAATTTAACACAGAGATGGATGGAATACACCACACCTTTTGGAGGTTAAACACCAAAAGCACGTAAGCGAAACTCTCTTGAATTGCCTCAAGTTTAAGACGCCTAAGGTACGTAGGATTGCTGAAAATTATATTATGATGTGGCTGCTTGGTTGCACATTTTTGGACATGAATTGTGACTGGGAACTTGACATAGACCAGTCCTCATTCCATGTAGTGTAAGTAAGGAAGTTGAAGGTGTTGGAGTTTCTAGCAAGCGGAAGAAATTGGCTAAAAAGATGCGACGAAGTGAGGTATGTAATGGCCTCCCTATTCTTATTTTTCAAGCACGAAATCTTGTTCTTGATCGGGCCAATGTTCCTATGTTTTGTGTTCCTATTGAGGCATACATGATTCTACCACAAGTATTAGAAATACTTCATAGAAACCTTGAAGAGTTAAATATGCTTGAAGTGAACAAACGTGAAGTGGAAGACGTATTGTTTACGATTATTGTTATAGTTGTAAATCGAGTCTGAAGTCCCCTCAGCGTGGGCCCAGTGAGCTGGTCCTTTAAATTATTTCATGCATGTGATATCAGATGTTTTCAAAATTCTAGTTTCTATGTGAAATTGGTAAGAAGGAAAGATGACGTCACGCGAACGAACTTAACGCTAGAAAACAATTTTAAGCTAAATAAGGGTAAATGAGAACAGCGAAATGAAAATGACTTACAATAATTATCCACCCTCTTATGAACATGTTATAAGGTATATAAGGCCAAGAGGAGATTCCTTGATTCTCTCCCTTTATCTAACTGACTAGTTAATGAGTTTCTGAACAAACCGATACGTTGATCTAGAAAGACAGAACTCGAATGTGTAAATTATTGATATTTCTATGAAACCATATTTATGGGAAGTTTATACACAGTATTTTAATTTTAGAAGGTTATATTAAAATAAGTATATAGTTACGCTTATTCTTACGTTCAAGTTACACGCTAGGGCAACAAGAATTGTCTTTAGAGTGTCGCCATAAATTTAATGTAACTCTTGTGCTATCTGAACCTCCTGAGAGTCGACAAGGAATTGAGTTAAATAAGTGATATAAATACATTATGTGGTAATGATATAATGAATATTAGGTGACGACCTTCTATAAATCAGCTAGAGTTGAACGTTTGTAAAATAGTAACTTAAGTTAAAGAGAAGGTCTCTGCTATACCCCTAAGTGTTTATGTTATGTTATCAATTCTAAGTGTTGAAATTGTCTTCCATGACCGAAAAGGGTGATCCTAGGAGCTTATAATCCATTTATAATGATGTAAGCTTTCATAAGCTCCTCAGGTAATTACAAAGTTGTGAAAGTCAATCCAGCATCGTCCGAATTATGGTTATAAGTATTTATTTGCCTATTAGGAAGCACTTGGAGAGTTGCTTATGAATTCTCAAGTTGAACAAATCCAAATCTCAAATTCTTAAGTAATGTCTTCTAGTCCCTAAGTTATGTTGCAGTGTGTTATGCTAAGAAGTTTTCAAGAGATCATATTTTGAGAATCATGTTAATGTCTCGATCAAGTATTTGAAGTTGCGTACCAGCCTAAGAAATTAAGTCTTTATATGTCTTTCCAGTAAGAAGTCTTAATGTATGTGATTTTCATATTATAACATACAATTGAATTCTTTTAGTTATATTCAAGTGATGCGTCTATATGTTTAGCTCTTGTTGAGTTATCATTTGAATTCCCTAAATTCAGAGGAGAGATTCTCCCATGTACCAATGTTCCTAATGTCTAAGTAAGTATAAGCACAAGCTATGAAAATGATCAGTTAAGCTTAGAACTTCTAATTGCAGGAAGTCATCTTGAGGTCACTCAGCTGACTAAATACGAGTTTATACGTTATACAGAAGTCACATACATTGTATTTTTATAATTCAGCTCTCAGCTCTATGCATATGTTAAGCGTTATCACAATAACTCCAAGCTTTATGGTATAAGTCCCATGTTTTCCTGCAAATAAGGCAAATGAATTGAGAACTGCATGTGCTCATCGACGTGATAAGTTTGGCAATGAAATTCCAATGTATAGTTGTTGATACATGTAAAGGAACCACCCTGTGGGCAGTAAATATATGTAGTTCCCAGATATCAAAGGATTGTTTAGAAATGGGAATCTATGTGCTTCTACTCAAGCGATACGTTAAATTGGTAAGACTATCTATAGGACATTGCTTGTAAGTCTACTAAAATTCTTATGTTGGCTAAACCTCCTGAAGGTCCGTCGAGTCATTGAGTTGACATGTTTGTATATAATTTGACAGCTTTACGTGATATATATGCATATTTGCTAATTTTACATGGTATATGTCCTCACATGCGTTTATATGTTAGGAAAGAGACCTATTACGGCCACAGATTAAGCATTTGTCATTTCAATGCTACATATGTTAAATTGACTCAATATAAGCTTTGTCGGTTCCATTCATGATTATCATTGAGAATATTTTTATTTTATCCCGGTATAGCGCACCATGAGCTGGTCCTTTATATTATTTCATGCATGTGATATCAAATGTGTTCAAAATTATAGTAGCTATGTGAAATTGGTAAGAAGGAAAGACGACGTCACGCAAACAAACTTAATACTAGAAAACATTATTAAGCTAAATAAGGGTAAATGAGAACAACGAAATAAAAATGACTTACAATAGTTATCTACCCTCTTATGAACATGTTCTAAGGTATATAAGGCCAAGAGAAGATTCCTTGATTTCTCTCCCTTTATCTAACTGACTAGTTAACGAGTTTTCGAACAAACCGATATGTTGAACTTGAAAGATAAAACTCGAATGTGTAAATTATTGATATTTATATGAAACCATATTTATGAGAAGGTTATACATAGTATTTTAATATTATCAGGTTATATTAAAATTAGTATATAGTTACGCTTATTCTTAAGTTCAAGTTACACGTTAGGGCAACAAAAATGTCTTTAGAGTGTCGCCGAAAATTTACTGTAACTCTTGTGCTATCTAAACCTCCTGAGAGTCGACGAGGCATTGAGTTGAATAAGTGATATAAATACGTTATGTGGTAATGATATAATGGATATTAGGTGACGACCTTCTATAAATCAGCTAGAGTTGAACGCTTGTAAAATAGTAACTTAAGTTAAAGAAAAGCTCTCTGCTATACCCCTAAATGTTTATGTTAAGTCATCGATTCTAAGTGTTGAAATTGTCTTCCATGACCAAAAAGGGTGATCCAAGGAGCTTCTAATCCATTTATAATGATGTAAGCTTTTGTAAGCTCCTCGGGTAATTATAAAGTTGTGAAAGTCAATCCAGCGTCGTCCGAATTATGGTTATAAGTCTTTATTTGCCTATAAGGAAGCACTTGGAGAGTTGCTTATGAATTGTCAAGTTGAACAAATCGAAATCTTAGATTCTTAAGTAATGTCTTCCAGTCCCTAAGTAATGTCGAGGTGTGTTATGCTAAGATGTTTTCAAGAGATCATATTTCGAGAATCATGCTAATGTGTCGGTTAAGTTTTTGAATTTTCGTACCAGCCTAAGAACTTAAGTGTTTATATGTATTTCCAATAAGAAGTCTTAATGTATTTGATTTTCATATTATAGCATAAAGTTGAATTCTTTCAGTTATATTCAAGTGATGCGTCTATATGTTTAGCTCTTGTTGAGTTATCATTTGAGTTACCTAAATTCAGAGGATAGATTTTCCCATGTACCAATGTTCCTAATGTCTAAGTAAGTATAAGCACAAGCTATGAAATGATAAGTTAAGCGTAGAACTTCTAATCCCAGGAAGTCACTTGGAGGTCACTCAGCTAACTAAATACGAGTTTATACGTTATACAGAAGTCTCATACATTGTATGTCTATAATTCAGCTCTCAACTTTACATATATGTTAAGCATTATGACAATAACTCCAAGCTTCAATTAAAAGTCCCGTGTTTTCCTTCAAATAAGGCAAATGAATTGAAAACTGCATGTGCTCATCGACATGATAAGTGTGGCAATGAAATTCCAATGTATAGTTGTCGATACATGTAAAGGAACCACCCTGTGTGCAGTAAATATATGTAGTTCCCAGCTATCAAAGGATTGTATAGAAATGGGAATCTATGTTCTTCTACTCAAGCGATACGTTAAATTGGTAAGACTATCTATAGGACATTTCTTGTAAGTCTACTGAAATTCTTATGTTGGCTAAACCTCCTGAAGGTCCGTCGAGTCATTAAGTTGACATGTTTGTATATAACTTGACCGCTTTACGTGATATATATGCATATTTTCTAATTTTACGTTGTATATGTGCTCACTTGCATTTATATGTTACGAAAAATACCTATTACGTCCACAGATTAAGCATTTGTCATTTCAATGCTACATATGTTAAATAGACTCAATATAAGCTTTGTCGGTTCCATTCATGGTTATGATTGAGAATTTTTTTATTTTACCCCGGTATGGCTCACCGGCTGGAGATATTTTTTTTTACCCCGGTTTGGTACACTGGCTGGAGATATTTTTATTTTTACCCCGTTATGGTACACCAGCTGGAGATATTTTATTTTACCCCGTATGGCACAATGACTGGAGATATTTTTATTTTTACCCCGATATGGTATATCAGCTGGAGATATTTTTTTTTACCCCAGTGTGATACTGAAGATATTTTTATTTTTTCCTGTTATGGTACACTGGTTGGACAAATTTAATATACGGATTTATGGTTGGCTAGTTAGTAGCATTACAGTTATAGTTTTTCTTGTGCATTACTTGGTTGTCGTTTCACTTCAGTATTGACTTATTGTCAGGTTTCAGTTTCCAGGATTCTAGGTTGTCACTATTCCTTATTTCTATATCCGTTATCATTGTTATCTTACATGTTTACAGTTTTCTGCCTTACATACCAGTACATTTCATTCGTACTAATGTCCCTTCGCCTGGGGACCTGCGTTCGTGCTGCAGGTGCAGGTAGAGGTCGGGATTGCCAGTTGCAGTAGTAGTTCATGAGATTAGCGGATGTGTTGGTATGCTCCTTTCTTTCTGGAGCTAAGGCTGGTTTTGTTTCAGTTAGAGTTTTGAGATGCAGTTATGGGTAGGTTGGGGACCTGTTCCGACCATCAGTCAGTTTACCCTTTAGAGGCTTTGTGGACTTAGTGTGTACAATGGAATTCAGTTTGTGGCCTTGTCGGCTTTTTGTTGTTTAGTTTAGCATACTCATAGCCTTGTTTTCATTTCATTTGTTTATCCTATATTTTTGAGACATTTGGGTTCAGTTTGTGCTCTAGTTGATTGTGACTGGTGGCCTGGACGACCTAAGTGTTATAGTTACAGATGTCATATAGCCAGCTTCTCAGTCAGTCAGGTATGGGGAGCCAGTCGCGCCCTCCCCCCAGTTATGGGGCGTGACATGGTCATCCCAACTACCTTTGGAATCCATAACACATGCCCTCAACATATCATCAAGGGTCTGAATGATTTGTTCTTCCTGGCCGTCTGTTTATGGATGGAAGGTTATACTGAGCTTAATTTGCATCCCAAGGCCTTTTTGAAAAGGCCGCCAAAACTAAGAGGTAAATTGAGTACCTCGGTCAGAGATGATAGACAATGGAACTCCATGAAGTCGAACCAACTCACGAATATACAACTTGGCATAATCCTCTGCTAAATCTGTGGTCTTAACTGGTAGGAAGTGTGACGCCTTAGTTAGCCTGTCCACCACCACCCAAATAGATTTATAGTGTCGGCAAGTACGAGGTAGGCCTGTAACAAAATCCATATTAATCTCTTCCCACTTCCAAGTGGGGATGCTGATATCCTGAATTACGCTTCCTGGCCTTTGATGTTCGACTTTCACTTGCTGGCAGTTTGGATATTTTTCTACGAAGTCCTCAATATCTTTTTTCATACCATCCAACCAACAGATTTCTCGCAAATTCTGATACATTTTTGTGGATCCTGGATGAATAGAATATCTGGTACCATGTGCCTCATGCAATATCTGAACTCTCAAATTATCGACATCCGGAACACATAGTCAACCCTGGTATCGTACCACACCATCTCCCCCTTGGGAGAAGACCTCCACCTTCTGACTCTGCACTGCCTCGATGATCCCCTATGGGCTTACAGAACAGCTTATAAGACTCCCATTAGTTCATCTCCGTACGAGCTAGTTTACGGAAAAGCATGCCACTTACTAGTTGAACTAGAGCATAAGGCATTATGGGCTCTAAAATGGCTGAACATGAACCGAAACAAAGCTACCAAGTAAAGACTTAACCAGCTTAATGAGTTGGATGAATTCCAACTCAAGGCTTATGAGAGTTCATCCATCTATAAAGAAAGAATGAAGATCTACCATGACAAAAAGACTGCAAGAAGGGAGTTCAACCCAGGTGATTTGGTCCTACTGTTCAACTCAAGACTCCGATTGCATCTTGGGAAGTTAAAATCTAGATGGATGAGACCATACAAAGTAGTGCAAGTATCTCCATATGGTGTAGTGGAACTTGAGAATAAATAAGGAAAAAGATTTAAAGTAAATCGGGCAGAGAATAAAAGTGTATCTGGGAGATTAGGAAGAATTAAAAAGAATAGAGGAAGTATACCTTGATGATGCTTGAGGAGTCACAAAAGTCACGTCGTGCCGCGACGTTAAATCAGGCGCTGCATGGGAGCCAGCCCATGAAAGGTGAAGTTTGAGTAGCCCCAGGTATGTTCTCTTCCCTGTGTTCTTCTAAATGATGCTTCGGTGACTAAGATTACTTCTTAAATAGGGGAGGGGGTGTACTTGTGATTTTTGGGATTTTTGGTTCGTGTGAGGGTTTTTCTTGCCGTGTTTCTTTTCCCTTAGACATGCTATCTAGTAGAACCGGCATGTGTAGGATTTTTTTTTTTAGTTTGTGATTTTTGTTCAATTAGAAAGTATCTTAGGAATACTCAACCAATAAAAATGCTCTAGTTTTGGTTTTTGAAAAAAAAAGTGAAAAAAATTGACCCTGTTTAAAATTTTTTGATGCATTAGCTATGTATTTGTAACAACATGCATGATTATAATGGATCTTTTGATGTCATTTAGTTTGTCAACATGAGTAATTTTGCTAAGCCATGTATAAACCAAACAGGTGAGGTGACAATAGTTCATGTACCATGTGTGAGTGAGGTATAGTAGGTAGTTCGATATTGTATTGAAGATCTAGAACTTGCCTGGTTGGTCATTGCATAGACTAAGGATGGTTGATTAGGATATGATCATAGGACATTTTTTTTTGTTTAGTTCACTTTTATCCTATATTACCCTACCAAAAGTTTCATGAATCCTTTGATCCCAAGTTTGAGCCTTAATAGACCATGATTTCTTTGATTTACCAATTAACCGTACTCATTTTTTGTAATGAAACTTTTTTAGCCCTGGTCTTTTCTTGGATATTGTGAACCTCAACATAAGAAGAATACTCAAGTTGAGGGTGGCTAGAGTAGGGGTGTGTAAAATGTAGGAACGGAAGAAAGGAAAAGAAAAGAAAAGAAAAAAAGTAATGATGAAGAATGAAGTGTGGTGAGATGATGAAAAGACGAGATGAAAAATGCTAAAGATTTTGAAAAAGAAAGCTAAAGGAAATTGAAAATACTGAAAAAAGTTAAAAACTCACCACACCCATGCATATATGTATAAAACGGAGAGAAAGGGAAGAAAAGGGAATGAAAGAATAAAAGGGTGAAATAGGTGAAAGGTGTAGGCAATGTATGCAGTGTCAAGGAAGGAATAGTCACTTATAAAATCTTTCATCTTTACCATGTACAGCCCTGAGCCTACATAACAAGCCATATCAAGTCCTATAGTGATCCTAACCTGACCATCTGATAAACCAAAGAAGAGAAAATTAGGGCAAGCCTATGGTATCTGACACATAATACTTGGAACTTCTTTGTGAGAGTAAGTGCCTAACTTGTTTAGTCCCATATTATATTTGTCACAATCCGAACATACACCCGGAGCGTAGACACTGGACAAGGGACACCGAGAGACCCTAAGTCAAACCATGACACATGCATACAGCTAATCTCATTTAATAACATGGAATACTTAGCATAAAACCTAGTGGAAATCTAACCATAGTGTAACATCTGAAAATACTAGACATACACATAAGCTAAGTACTCGATACTGTGTGAAAGCCTATACTACATACGATGGCTTGATAGGACGACATCCCCAACTAACCTGACCAATACTGAAACACAAGATAACATAAAAGTTTGTCAAACGGCCCTTGAAACATGAGGACTCACCAATAATCTGAGAGAGAGAACTGAGATGGACTAAGGACGAGGATGAGCCTGAGATCGGGACCCTGTATCATAAAATGATACAGCACAATAAGTATGCAGTCAGTACGTGGAATGTACCAAGTATGCAAGGTAAGTAAAATAGACATTAAAGTAAAATAAACTGACAAATAAGCATAGGAGAAGGACATCATGCGTGTATCATAAACTTCGTAAGGAAGCATAAGGCTCAAGGCTTTCATGTAATTCATAAAGCTTTACTAATCATAATCGTAAGTAAACTTTATCAAACCATAACTTGATCCAATAACATAAACATAACAATGCATAAGACATGCAATGGGAGGACTCGTCATAACTGACATCTTCATGGTAGAGCCTTTCATGATGCCCCAACTATCTCACTCAAGTGGGCAGAGCCGACCCTGGCTTGGCCGGCAAGGGTCATCCGTTAGACGTGATATCACATTTGAGGGGATCATTATCAATACAATATATCATTAGGAACCCACTAAGGCACGTGGTTATGAGACACCGGCGTAGTCCTTTGAATGTCGGACTGCTCGGTGCTAGACATGGCTCCCAAAAACATGCATATAGGCTCATACGTGAATCAATAACATCATGCATTAAGATACATTGGTTAAAATATATCATTTATCATCATTTATCCCCTTTAAAACATGCTTAGACAAGAATCAAAGGCCCTTTTCATCAGCCAACATCATAAATCGATAAATCATATAATTCGTTCATAAATCGTAAATCATTCTTCAACATGTGGGCATTGGCCAATACTTTAACATACTCGATTCTTTCAAAATATATGCTCATAAACATTGGTAACTTGAAATCATCCTTTTCCATCATCAATAAACTAAAAATATTGAATGTCCATCATAAGTCATAACAGTCATGAACTTTCATCAATGGGCATTTTAGATTTAAAAAGCTTGAAATATGATTTTAAAGAAAATAATATAAAACCTGCCCATAATTCAATAATTAAACTCAATTAAATCATACCCATAAAGAGAAATCACATTTTCATGCATTTGGGTAAAACTCCATAGAACTTGAATAGGAGAATTCCTGATTTAATCGAAATTTGGGCATGGGTGTAAAAGGATTCACCCATTCTAAATCCTACATACTTGGGAATGGACTGATTTCAAAGTTTCTTTCAAACCCACAAAGAAATTGATGGAAACTTGGAGGAGAAGACCTTAAATCTCCCTAAAACCTCTCTAAAAGCTCTTGCATGAGAATGGGTATGCATTAAGGACTTAACCTATCTTGTCACACTCAGAAGAATACACAAAATGATGTAGTTTAGGCTTTAGGAACTTAGGAATTACGAAAACACCCTTATTAAAATGCAGGAAAAACACTGCCAGGGCCCCTAACGGGGGACCTCACAATTTGATGCCAAGGGGCACGACTCGTTGCCAGGACCCGTGAAGTCCACTGCCCAAAACACTTAGGGCGACACAATGAGGGACGCCACGAATCGTGGTGGTTGACCACCACTCGTGACCCCTACTGCCTCAAATCCTTGACCAATCCTCCAATGCAGACCACGAGTGACCTCACAATTCATGAGGTGTGAACACGACTCATGGACAGGCCCGTGGCCTCCTCAACCTTAGCTTGCCCAGCTTGCTGACCACGAGTTACATCACGACTCGTGGTCACTTCTCATGACTCACCTCACGAGTCATCCTGCAACCTGATGCGAATTTTCAGTTTTTCTTTGTCTTGACTCCCAGGTATGATCCTTGGGTTCCCGGGGCTTAAAAATATCTCCCCCTTGGGAACATTTGTCCACGAATGTTAGAAACACACAGAAAACTTAGAAACAAGTAATCATCATATGCAATTACTGATCATTTAAGATGAAAACTGACAGATTGACTGCCTCGAAAATGAAATACATAATTGAATTGAACTCAGACATCTCATATATTTACCACATCATAAAACAAACTTGTACGCATGAACGGAACATGAAAATTCATTAGAGGTTTAGGGTAAAAACTGATACCTCAAATTGAAAATGAGCCGGTAGGGAACAACTGTGGGTATTTAGCCATCATATCCGCTTCAACTTCCCATGTAGCTCCTTCAACATGCTGGTTTCTCCATAATATTTTAACTGAAGCTACTTCTTTGTTCCTCTTCCTCCGAACCTGACGATCCAAGATTTTCACCGAAATTTCTTCGTAGATGAGGCTATCCTTTACACCAATGCTGTCCACCGGGACTACTAAAGTTGGATCGCCCAAGCACTTTTTCAAAAGTGACACATGAAACATAGGTTGAACTGAAGATAACTCCGAGGGCAAGTCCAACTCATATGCCACCTTACCAACTTTCCTCACAACCCGGTAGGGGCCAACATAGCGGGAATGGAGTTTCCCTTTCTTCACAAACCGCACAACCCCCTTCATGGGAGATACCTTTAGAAATACCCAGTAGTCCACCTCAAACTCCAAATCTCTTTTCCTCACATCGACATATGATTTATGATGACTCTAAGCGATTTTCAACCGGTCCCTTATCAACTGAACCTTCACCAATGCCTCATGAACCGAATCTAGCCCTATCATAGAGGCCTCACCAACCTCAAACCATCCGATGGGCGATTTACACCTTCACACGTAAAGAGCCTCGAATGGTGCTATTTGGATGCTGGAGTGATAATTATTATTATAAGAAAACTCGATTAAGAGCAAATGATCATCCCAACTACCTTTAAAATCCATAACACATGCCCTTAACATGTCCTCAAGAGTATGGATTGTCCATTCCGCCTGGCCACCGTTTGCGAATGGAATGAGGTGCTGAGCTGAACCTGAGTCCTAAGCCCCTTTTGGAAAGGCCGCCAAAACTGAGAGGTAAACGTGTACCTCGGTCTAAAATAATATACAAGGAAACTCCATGGAGTCGAAACAACTTCTGAATATACAACTTGGCGTAATCATCCGCTGAACCCATGGTCTTGATCGGCAAAAAGTGTGCAGCCTTGGTTAACCTGTCCACAACAACCCAAATGGAGTCATACTGTCTCCGAGTGCGGGGAAAACCTGTTATAAAGTCCATGTTAATCTCATCCCAATTCCATGTAGGAATGGTGATATCCTGAAGTACACCTCCCGACCTTTGATGCTCGACTTTCACTTGCTGACAGTTTGTACATTTAGCTACGAACTCCGCAGTATCCTTCTTCATACCATCCCACCAATAGATTTCTCGCAAGTCCCGATACAACTTCGTGGATCCCAGATGGATAGCATATATGGTACCATGTGCCTCATGCAATATCTGAACCCTCAAATTATCAACGTCTGAGACACATAGTCGAGCCTGGTATTGTAGCACCCCATCTCCCCCTTGGGAGTAAACCTCCACCATTTGACTTCGCACTGCTTCCTTCAGCTTCCTCAGAGTCGGATCCTCATCTTGCTTAGATTTTACATCGACCACCAAGGAAAATTCTGACCCATTCTGCACAATAACGCCGCCGTTAGTCGAGTCAATCAATCAAACTCCCAATCTTGCAAGTCGGTGGACATCCTTCACCAACTCCTTCTTTCCCTCATCTACATGGGACACACTCTCCATAGAGAGCCTACTAAGTGCATCTGCAACCACATTAGCCTCGCCCCCGTGGTAAAGAACACTCACATCATAGTCCTTTAATAACTCCAACCACCTCCTTTGCCAAAGATTGAGATCTTTCTGCGGAACACATATCACAAGCTCTTGTGATCCGTGAATACATCCATGTGGACCCCATACAAGTAATGCCGCCCTATCTTCAATGCAAACACCATCGCGGCCAACTCAAGATCATGGGTCGGGTAATTCTTTTCGTGAACCTTT
Source organism: Datura wrightii (assembly GCA_035772735.1). Classification (NCBI taxonomy): domain Eukaryota; kingdom Viridiplantae; phylum Streptophyta; class Magnoliopsida; order Solanales; family Solanaceae; genus Datura; species Datura wrightii. The sequence goes on from JASDFA010000002.1 coordinate 62,792,153, forward strand.
AGCTATCGAGAGGCATATACTATTTCTTTCCCATGCTGCATAAAAACACATCCCAGTCCAACTCTCAAAGCATCACAATCCACTACAAAGCCATCAGTACCCTCAGGTAGAGTCAACACTGGTGCCAAAGTTAGTCGGGTGTTCAACTCTTGGAAGCTTTTCTCACAAGCATCCGACCATTGGAACTTCACCTTCTTCTGAGTCAACATAGTCAAAGGTGCCGTAATAGACAAGAAACCCTCAACAAATCTCCAATAGTATCCTGCTAGGCCCAAGAAACTCTGAATTTCTGAAGGATTCACCGGTCTGGGCCAATTCTTCACCGCTTCGATTTTTTGGGAATCTAAGTTTATGCCCTCACCTGATACCACATGGCCTAGAAATGCCACCGAGTCCAACCAAAACTCATATTTGCTGCACTTTTCATACAACTGATGATCCTTAAGGGTTTGAAGCACTATTCTAAAGTGAGTGGCATGCTCCTCCTCGCTCTGAGAGTATATAAGGATGTCATCAATGAACACAATCATGAACATGTACAAATATGCCTGGAACATCTTGTTCATTAGATCCATAAAAGCTGCAGGGGTGTTGGTTAGTCCGAAAGACATAACAACAAATTTGTAGTGACCATCCGAGTCCTGAAAGTTGTCTTCGGGATGTCACTTTCCCGATCCATGAGCTGGTGATACCTAGACCTAAGATCAATCTAGGAGAAGCACTTAGCACCCTGAAGCTTGTAAAACAAATCATTGATCCTAGGTAAGGGGTACCTGTTCTTGATGGTAACCTTGTTCAACCGCCGATAGTCAATACACATGCGAAGGGAACCGTCCTTCTGTCGAATAAATAGAACTAGTGCACCCTATGGAGATTGGCTCGGTCTAATGAAGCCCTTATCCAACAGATCCTTTAACTGATCCATCAATTTTTTTACCTCGGCTGGAGCCATCCTGTAGTGAGGAATAGAGATAGGATGCGTATTGGGTAAGAGATCAATGCCGAAGTCGATTTCCCTCTCAGGAGGGACACCTGGCAAATCACTAGGAAAAACATCAAGATACTCACACACCACCTAAACTGATTAGATAGTCGGGGTCTCGGACTCAACAACCTTAACCATAACTAGATGATACATACAGCCCTTAGAAATCATCTTCCTGGCCTTAACATAGGGAATAAATCGACCTGCTAGTACCGCAGAACTACCCTTCCACTCCAAAACTAACTCACCCAGAAAACGAAATTCCACTGTATGGGTCCTATAATTAATTGAAGCATAACATGCAAACAATCAATCCATGCCAAGAATAATGCCAAAGTCAGTCATGGCTAACTCTACGAGGTCTGCGGAGGTAAATTTATGCAACATAGTGATCGGGCATTCTCTATATACTCGTCTAGCTATGATCAAATCACCAATAGGGGTTGAAACTGAAAATGGTTCTGACAAGGTCTCGGGACTAACTCCAAGGCTAATATAAATGTAAGAAGTCATGAAAGACAAGGTAGCTTCCATATCTAGCAAGGCATAAACATCAATATGAAAGACACACAAAATACTAGTGACCATGTCTGGTGAAGTGTCCTTCTCCTGGGGTGAGGCAAGGGCATAGAATCGATTTTGGCACTGTCCGACACCTCCACTAGTCGATGCTCCATGTAGATCGGAATAGGCTGCAGCTGCTGCTGTCCGAGTGGTCTTTGCACGTCCCCTATCTTCACCCTGTCTAGCATATGGGCATTCTCAGCGCATGTGCCAAGATGTACCACACCCATACCAAATATCTGAACCGAGAAGGCACTCCCTGACATGACTCTTGCCGCACTTCCCGCAGGCTGGAGAGGTATACTCCAACTGGGTGCCCCTCTGATCCCTCGACCCTGAAACCCTGCTACTTTGATCACCCCTGGGTCTGGATGGAACACTAGCTGATGATGGTACTGGGGCTAGTGATCTCTGCTGAAGCTGTAGAGGTAGCCATCGCCGGACCTCTGATGTGAAAACCCATGACTATCCGTCTGAGCCCTCTTTGGCTCCCTCTCCATTAAATGATCCGCCTCCATCTGCTGGGTGTACAACACTATGCGAGGAAAGTCCATATCCTAGTGAAGCATGGCAGTCCTGCAATCCTTGTCTAAATAACCAGCCACACCATGAACGAATCGGCTCACCCGCGTCCTCTGATCAATCACTAACTCTGGGGCGTACTTTGACAAATGAGTGAACTCAAGATAATACTCCAACACTATCATCTTTCCCTACTGGAGGTTTCACAAACTTAGCTACTTTATACTCCCTCATCTCCTGAGGGAAAAACCTATCTAGAAAGGCCATGTGGAACTCATCCCAACTGATAGGGCCGGCTCCCGCTGCCTTGCTATCCTTCCATTACTTGTACCAAATATGTGCGACCTCTTTTAGTTGATAAGGAGCCAAGTCAACACGCTCCCCATTTGTTACCCCCATAACCTGAGTGACCTTCAAGATCCCTTCAATGAACTCATGTGGATCCTCGTCCACCTTTGATCCCATGAACTCAGGAGGGTTCATTCTCAAGAAGTCTCTAATCCGAACCGCCATATTTCTATTCTATGGGACCTGGGCAACAGCCTTCTGGCTGACCTAAGCGGTCAAGACTTGCGCCAACATCTAAATAGCCACCCAAAACTTAGTGTGGGAAGCTGGCTCGGTGCCTGGGGCTCCTGAACAGGTGGGGCTTGTTGATGACAATGGTCGTTGCCACCTCCGTGGCCTTTACGTTTCCATTCCTCCTTCCGTTTATTCTTCTAGAAGCCATAATTCTGCGATCGCGAATCTTACGAATTAGAAGGATGTAGAGACTTTTCATCGCATGAAATAGAACATAAAAGAAGGGAACATTTCCTAAACATCTAGTAGCCTCTTCGTCATAAGTGTGGTGCGCTTCACACCCATAAAAAAGACTCTATTTAACACGCGTTTTAGACATCCTAGGACACTTCAAGCCTATGGCTCTGATACCAAGTTTGTCACGACCCAAACGTACACCTAGATCGTAGACACGGGACAAGGGACCCCGAGAGACCCCAAGTCAACCCATGGAACATGCATATAGCTAATCACGCTTAATAACGCGGAATAAGTAGCATAAAGTATAGCGGAAACGTAACTATAGCGTAACATCTGAAAATACTAGACATACACATAAGCTGAGTAGTTCATACTGTTTTAAAGCCTCTACTACATACGATGGGTTGATGGGACAACATCACCAACTAACCCGACTAATACTGAAACACATGATAACATAAAAGTCTGTCAAACGGCCCTCGAAACATGAGGACTCATAGATAATTTGAGAGAAAGAATTGAGATGGACTAAGGATGAGGATGAGCCTGAGATCTAGACCCTGTATCATGAAATGATACAGCACAGTAAGTATGTGGTCAATACGTGGAATGCACCCAGTATGCAAGGTAAGTAAAACGTACATTAAAGTAAAATGAACTCATAAATAAGCATAGGATAAGGTCATCATGCTTGTATCATAAACTTCATAAGGAAGAATAAGGCTCAAGGCTTTCAAGTCATTCATAAAGCATTCATAATCCTAATCGTAAGTAAACTTTATCAAAACATAACTTGAGCCAATAACATAAACATAACAATTCATAAGACACGAGGAACAATGGGAGGACTCGTCATAACCGACACCATCATGGTAGAGCCTTTCATGATGCCTCAACAATCTCACTCAAGTGGGCAGAGTCGACCCTAGCTTGCCAAGCGAGGGTCGTGCATTAGGAGTGATATCACATTTGAGTATATCATTATCAATATATTATATCATTATAAACCAAAGTCGGCACGTGTTATGAGACACCGACGTAGTCCTTTGAACGTCGGGCTGCTCGGTGCTAGACACGGCTCCCAAAAACATGCATATAGGCTCATACGTGAATCAATAAGATCATGAATTAAGATCCATTGGGTAAAATATAATATTTGTCATCATTGATCCCTTTTATAACATTCTTAGCCGGGAATCAAAGGCCCATTTCATCGGCCAACATCATAAATCGATAAATCATGTAATTAGTTTAATAAATCAAAAATCATTCTTCAACATGTGGGCATTGCCCAATACTTTAACATACTCGATTCTGTCAAAAAATATGCTCATAAACATTGGTAACTTGAAATCAGGCTTTTCCATCATCAATAAACTCAAAATAGTGAATATTCATCATAAGTCATAACTTTCATGAACTTTCATCAATGGGCATTTTAGATTCAAAAAACTTGAAACTATTTTAAAGAAAATAATATTAAATGTATCCATCAATCATAATTAAATAATTAAACTCAATGAATGTCACACCCCACCTTGGGGGGGCGGGAGGGGTATGACGGGCACCTGGTGCCCTAGTAGGGCCTGGACTGCTAACTAGTGAGCCTAAGCACATCTGGTGCCTGGCTAGCTCTAACTCAAATGTATGGAATCAACGGGCTATATAATGGCTGTAAATACAGCCTCCGGTCGACTGGGCCTATAGCCACCTGTACTATAACAACAACTAACAAGAATCATGCCAATATAAGGGAGCCTATGCGGACCGACAAGGCCACCATGCTGTCTAGTTATCTCTAACTCAATATAACAAATGCGGAACAGCTACGTGACCGGCAAGGTCACTACTACTGACTGTATAAGGCCTCACACGACCAACATAAGCAACTAAACATACGCACAGCCCCACACAACCGGCACAACTAACCACAGGAAAATATATACAAACTGCAAGCCTCTAGGAATACTCATAAAATGGTTGGGACAGGGCCCCGGCCTACCCGTACTATACAACAAAAGAAAATGAAATACACCTCTAAATATCAAACTCCGGATGACAGGAGTTGATGACTCTGTAAGCTGGCTGGAATCACGAGGGATCGCCTCCTCGTCTGTGAGTACCTGCAGGCAAGCAATGCAGCGCACCTACGAGCATCAGTACCACAGGTACTGAGCATGTAAAGCAAACTGAAATATATAACTGAAATGGGTAATAACAATAACATGACATATAAGCAGGAAGTAGCTGAATCTATCTGGCTGAGGATAACTGGGGAGAGTTTATCTATCCCATAACTAACTAGGCGTACCTGACGACGTGCCGTCCTACTGTCTATCAGTATCTAACAGCACATATAGATATACATATAAATACACACAATACCTGACCGACCCCCATAAGCCGGAAGGTGCAACCCAACACACAATCTATTTACCCCTACCCGGGTCTAAACCAACAAAAAATAAGTCACTCCACTCATCTGATAACTGTAAGCTCCTCCTACCGGCCCCCTTGGGTATGTAGCTCAGGCCTTGGCCTCTAACAATAAACTGTGTCTGAGTCCGAAGACTCCTGCCTCTGAGGGCAGGCGCTCAACGGGGTAATCTGCTGCTGTATCTGTGACTGAAACTGCCCCTGGGTTCAAGCACGCAACAGAGTAATTTTATAAGAAATATGTATCTCAAACTGCCCCCGGCCACAAGCGCACACAGAGTAATCTGCCCCTGTAAACAGGGTAATCTAGCTCTGCGCAGAGCAAATTGAACTGCCCCTGCAAGCAGGGTAATCTGGATCGTATTATCATGGTGGTCGGCCATAATAGTCCTCTAGGCGGACGACATCGCCCAGCTGGTGGCGGTATCTGAATCTGGTATCGACACAACTATAACCCAGGGGCGGTGGGGATGCTGAAGGGTGCCCACATGCCATAACAAGTCTCAACAAACAAAACACATACACAGCAAGCATGCTCAAATGAAAAATACTAATCATATTCTCTTCTTTTATTTCAAGGCCAGTCCGTATTAAACAACTGATGCTATATTCTGTTCTACACTGTTTCTGATTGTTGGGCTAACTGCTACCTGGCCTTTATATGTTTCTAGAGCTATATCTGTATCTGGAGCAATATCGGTGTCTGGAGCTATTTCTACATATGATTACTGATCTGGTTATATCTGGGTATAACTCAATAACATAGAACATGCTATCTACAACTGGATATAGCTCAATAATGTATAATGTGCCATCTATTACCGGATACAGTCTCAACAAATGTAATACATAGTATCTGTAATCTTGCTAATTCATTATATTGCTTTTACAACTTCCATTCTGGATATTACGTAAGAAAATGATGAGCTACTAGAGGATACCACATTACTATCTGAAATCGTCTGACTATCCGTTATTCTGATTCTTGCATGATACGTAATGATATACTAGCATGCTTGCTGGAAATTATACTAAAATTGTTCCTATACGCTGGATATCTGTTAATAGCCTTTATTCTATTTATTTTCTAGACTGTACTTCCTGGCTTGCTGAAAGAATAGCTTTACATACTTGGTTTCTAAGTACCCGACTGACCGATGTGATTTCCGTCGGTACTTTTGCTGTTTCTTGATCACGGGCAAAAATAGCATGCCCGAGATACACTTTATGACTTAAATTAGTCTTGTTTATCAAAGTTATTGTATACGTTTTCATGTAATTTTATATGAAGTGAAGATATGTGCTAACCAACATGATTAGCCTTTGTTTTGTAGGTTTTGATGACTTTTGAGTAACTAATCCAAGAGTTGGTGAAGTAGATGCTTGGAAACGGAATTAACACGCGAACGTTGGCAAAGAGGAGGAACAAAACAGCCCACCTGCACATTGGCAACATGCCACGGCAGGCAGGCCGACCACAACAGCCCACCTGCGCATTGGCAATGTGCCACGGCAGGTTGGCTGCGCGACTACGAGGTGGCAACGCACTGCCCAAGCAGCGTGACACGCTGCCAACGCGGCAAGGTGCTGCCGGGGCCAAGTTCGGGTGATTTCCAGAGATCCTCCGCGTCCGTAGCGTGTCACGGAGGCAGTGCTCCGCGATGCACTCCGTGACACGTTGCTTGTTATTCCGGGAAAGAGTCTTACTACTATAAATAGCACACTTAGGTTTATTTTTCATAATTCAGACTTGGTTGAGCAAGGACGTGGGTTATAGGCAGTTGAGGGACGAAAAGTTCAGGGTTTTTTCTCTCTTTCTTTCTTCTCTAATTCAATTGTTTGTATGATTAACACTTGTTTTAGGATGATTAATCCACAAATGAGTGGCTAATTCCCTTCCTTGCTAAGGTTATGAACACTTGTGATGAATTTTGATTATTGAATTATATGGTTTTTCATATTTTTCTTCCATGTTGTTCTATTAATTCTTGTTTTTAATGCATTGGTGTGTGGCCTACATTAATGTACATCTAAAAAGTCCGATTTCACTCGAGAGAGCACGAAATTGAAAATTTGTGAATTAATAGGATATTGTTCTTTACTTAATTTGGGAAAATTGAGTTTTGATGTGCTTTCCTGATAGAAATATACTTGAAAGCCGTATTAGTCAATTTAGGAACCGAAATTGTATTGCTAGGTCATGAATTGCATTTGATCACAGAAATGTAGACGGATGGTTTATGATTCTTAAGTGAGATTAAATACGAGAGTTTTAATCTCTTGGATAATGTTCTTGGCTAGCAACTGGAAGAAAATATTAACCAATTTATGATGATAATCAGTTTCATTCCATGTTCTTTAACCTCAGCATGCTCTTATTCATAGTCCAAATTCAAAGTAGATAATTGCTAGTAGTTTTAGTATAAAATTTATAAAACAAATTATTCACTTTTTGGTTACGTTGTTGTCAGCATATTTAGAAGTTAAATATAGTATAGTATACTTAAGCAAACTTCACTTAATCCGAGTCTCTGAGGGATCGATACTTGGCTTACTAAAGCCACTTACTACTTGTTCGACCACGTGCACTTGCGTGTCGGTTTAGATACCCAACGAACCACCGAACATTTCTCCCAACTACATTCATATACATGTCCATTAGAACTAAATACACCAATATTCTGAAAGAAAACGTCACTTTCGATATATTTATAGTCTAAACTTTGGCATATCAAAAGACGGCCAAAAACTTGCTATTTCTCGAGAGTCTAGAAGGGAGAAGTACTCACTTTAGGGATAGGAGTATATTGACACTAATTTGGTGCAACTCCACTTACCTTAGTTCGGTAGCACGATGATTCGCCGGCTGAATTTCGCGAAACTAAATCTGTAGGAATGCTCCTTGCTGCTAAATACCTCGGTATCTAGAGTTAATTTGAGTTTGGACCGCGTTTGACGGCGTAATCGGAAGGAAATTATCAAGAACCCTTCATTCCTCTTCCTCTCTGATTTTCTCTCTATTTTCACTGGAAATTATAAGAATTTTAACATTTAAACCGAAGTGGAGGGCTTTATATACTTGGGGCTAGACAGGGCCAACGTGTCACGGAGCCAACGCGGAGGCTTCACCTCCGTGACACGTTGCCATCGTGGAGGGGCTCTGCCCCGGCTTCTTCCGCGATGGTTCGATAGGTTTCTCATCCGGTTTTTTCCTGGGCCTTGTTCTAGAATGTATGGCCTTCAAATACTCTTAACCAACACGCGAATAGGCCATCTATGTGTTGGGAATTTTACAGGGTAAAACATTCTCCCCCCCTTAAGAACATTCGTCCTCGAATGTAAACTTCTATCTAGAGGACTTCTCAACTTACTCAACGCGTTTCTAGAGAAATTTCGGCAGAGTTTCCCCTGTAATATGGGCTATCCCAAAAACCTAAAATGCAAAAAAGTCCCATACAAGTGCTCCACATAATACTATAGTATTCATCACATGAAAGATTGGAATTGATTACCTTATTTATACATGTACTGTAAGGCACTGCATAAAATAATAATACTAACATACCTGTCGCCTGACTAGGCCTGAAATTAATGAGGGTATCTGGTCTTCATATCTTCCTCCGCTTCCCAAGTCATCTCCTCCCGGTTCCTATTACGCCACAATACCTTGACAGACGCAATATCTTGAGTTCTCAATCTACGAATCTGTCTGTCTAAGATGGCTACTGGAACCGCTTCATATGCTAACTCTTTTGTGACCTGGACATCCTGAACTGGAACAACTGTGGAAGGGTCTCCTACGAACTTCCTCAACATAGATACATGGAATACTGGGTGAACAGATGCTAACTCTGGAGGCAAGTTCAATTCATATGCAACTCAGCCTATCCTCCGCCGAATCTGATATGGCCCAACGAACCTGGGGCTAAGCTTGCCTTTCTTGCCAAACCTCATCACCCTTTTCATCGGAGACACTTTAAAATATACCCAGTCACCCGCTGCAAATTCTAGATTTCTGCGTCGATATCTGCATAAGACTTCTGGCGGCTCTGAGCAGTCAGTAGGCGTTCTTTTATAAGCTTTACCTTCTCCTCTGACTGTTGAATGATGTCTGGCCCAATCAACGCTGATTCTCCCACTTCAAACCAGCCAACGGGTGATCTACATTTTCGCCTGTATAATGCTTCAAAGGGCGCCATCTGGATAGCTGAATGATAACTGTTATTGTAGGCAAATTCAATCAACGGCAGATGCTCATCCCAGCTACCCCCAAAATCTAGTACACACACCCGTAGCATGTCTTTGAGCGTCTGGATAGTTCGTTTTGCTTGCCCGTCTGTCTGAGGATGAAAGGCTGTACTTAAATAAATCTGTGTCCTCAGACCTCTCTGAAACGACTGCCAAAACCTAGCTGTAAACTATTCTCCTCTGTCTGAGATAATAGACACCGAAACACCGTGCAATCTTACTATCTCTCTGATATACAGTTCAGCATAATCCTCAACCGAGAAGGTAGCTTTCACTGGCAAAAAATGAGCTGATTTTGTTAGCCTGTCAACTATTACCCAAATAGAATCGTGTCTATGTATGGTACGAGGTAACCCTATTACAAAATCCATATTTATCGCTTCCCATTTCCACAAAGGCACAATTATATCCTGCGTCAGACCGCCCGGTTTCTGGTGTTCTGCTTTCACCTGCTGGCAGTTAGGACATCTAGATACAAATTTAGCTATTTCAGCTTTCATACCTGGCCACCAATAGATGTCTTTGACGTCGTGGTACATTTTTGTTGCTCCTGGATGGAGGAAATAGCGAGCGTAATGTACCTCATGCATGATCTGCTGGCGAAGCCCTAAAACATTCGGGACACATAGGCGGCCCTTACAACGTAGCACTTCATCCTCAGTCACTTGGAAATCTAGCTCCTTACCTTTCTGAACTCTATCTCTGAGATGGACTAAGTCAGGGTCCTCGTACTGTCGTTCTTTTACCTCTGTAACTAACGATGACACAGCAGAGTTCTAAATCACCGCTTTGTTATTTTCTGTTTCTACTACTCGAATGGCTAAACCAGCTAGCTGATGAATTTCGTTAGCTAACTCCCGCTTCTCGGGTCGCAAATAGGCCAAACTCCCCATTGACTTACAGCTCAGGGCATCTGCTACTACATTAGCTCTTCCCGGGTGGTAGAGAATATTTACGTCATAATCTTTCAGCAATTCTAACCAGCGATGCTGCCGCAGATTTCACTCCCTTTGTGTGAAAATGTACTGTAGGATTTTATGATCTGTAAAAATGTCTACATGAACGCCATACAAATAATGCCTCCAGATTTTCAGAGCGTGGATCACTGTGGCCAGTTCCAAGTCGTGGGTCGGATAGTTCTTTTCGTTCTTCCTCAGCTGTCTAGAAGCATAAGCAATCACCTTACCATGCTGCATCAACACACAACCCAATTCCAAGATTGTAGCGTCGCAATACACCGCATACCCATCTGTTCCCTCTAGCAATGCTAGTACTGGGGAAGAGGTCAATCTGTCTTTCAACTCTTGAAAACTCTGCTCACATGCCTCCGTCCACCGAAATTTCGCTGCTTTCTATGTCAGCTTTGTCAGAGGTGCTTCTATAGTGGAGAATCCTTCAACAAATCTCCGATAATACCCTGCTAAACCCAGGAAACTGCGAACCTCGGTCGGAGTGGTAGGTTTGGGCCATGTCTTGACCGCCTCTATTTTCTGCGTGTCCACCTGTATACCAGCATCCGACACGATATACCCTAAAAAGGAAACTAAGTTCAACCAGAACTCACACATAGAAAACATGACATATAGCTGACGGTCTCTAAGGATCTGGAGTACTGTTCGTAAATGGTTTTGGTGATCTATCTCTGAACGAGAATATACCAGAATATCATCGATAAATACTATCACGAACAAATCCAAATACGGTCTGAATATGCTGTTCATCAGGTCCATAAACACCGCGGGAGCATTCGTCAGCCCAAAAGACATGACTAGAAATTCAAAGTTACCATATCTGGTCCTGAAAGCAGTCTTTGGAATGTCTCTCTCATGAACTCGGACCTGGTGGTACCCAAACCTCAGATCTATTTTAGAGAAACATCTGGCCCCCTGCAATTGGTCAAACAAATCATCTATTCTAGGGAGCAGGTATTTGTTTTTAACCGTTACCTTATTCAGCTGCCAGTAGTCTATACACATAAGGAGTGAGCCATCTTTCTTTCTTACAAACACAACTGGCGCACCCCACGGGGAAGTACTAGGCCTGATAAAGCCTTTGTCGAGCAAATATTTTTACTGCTCTTTCAACTCTCTAAGTTCAACTGGTGCCATGCGATACGGGGGAATGGATATAGGTTGAGTCCCTGGCAACAAGTCAATTGCAAAATCTATCTCCCTTTCGGGAGGGATACCAGGCAACTCATCTGGAAATACTCAGGGAAATTATTGACCACTGGAACAGACTGGAGAGTCAGAGGTTCCCCCCGAACGTCCTGGACTCTAACTAGGTGGTAAATACATCCCTTTGCTATTAATTTTCTCGCTTGAAGGTAGGAAATAAACCTACCTTTTGGCGTAGCTGTGCTCCCTTTCCACTCTCGCACTGCTTCCCCCGGAAAGTGAAATCGGACCATCTTGGTCTAGCATTCTAAGTTTGCATAACATGGCACTAACCAGTCCATACCCATAATGGCATCGAAGTCGACCATCTCAAGTCCTATCAAGTCTACTGTGGTCTGGCGATCAGCAACCTCTATCGTACATACCCGGTAAACTCTTTTAGTTGTAATCGAGTCACCGACCAGTGTAAGCACTGAAAAGGGCTGCTGAAGTAATTCTGGTTCGATACCCAACTTCCGGGCCACAAATGGTGTAATATATGACAAGGTAGACCCTGGATCAATCAATATATAAACAGGGTATGAGCAGATAATCAATATACCTGTGACCACATCGGGAGATGCCTCTGAATCCTGCCTCCCCGGTAATGCATAGGTATGGCTGGGGCCTGCACCTGAGCCAGAGGCTCCTGATCTACCTCGGCCCCTATTTGCTGAACCTGAGGGTCTGTTCCCTACTGAGGCTGCTGGAGCTCGTGGCCCCGCTGATGCTCTATCCAGACTATCCTGGCTACCCTGTCCTCTGGCCGAACAATCTCTCATTAAATGCCCTTCCTGTCCACAGTAATAGCACCTTGAGAAGCCTTGCCTGCAGGCTCCAGAATGGGATCGGTGGCACATAGGACAAGGGGTAGGTGCAAATCTACTCTGTTCTGCCCTCCGCTGCTGTGGTGATGCTACTGTCCGTAAACTGCTACCGGACTCTGACTGACTCCGGCGAACAAATCTGCCTCTCTGCTGCTGTACCAGAGGTAAAGATCTGGGTGGCCTATCTGAAAATCGTGGTCTCGGCCCCCTAGAGATTTCCCCCTGAATCTCAATGGGTCTGTTTCTACGGCGCTGCTCTGAAATCGCCTGCCTGTCGCCCCACTGCCGCTGTCTCAGGCCCTCAATTGTCTGTGTGAAGGCCTGTACCCTGGCTATGTCCATGTCCTCTCTCAAAGTAGCTGTCATGCACGTCTCTATGTAATCTGAATTCAGGTCCATAATAAAGCGATGGACTCTTGACGACATAGTGTCCACAAATGCTGGAGCATAGCGGGCTAAGGAGTCGAACTGTAAAGAATACTCACGGACGCTCCTGGCCCCCTGCTCTAAGTGTAAGAATTGGTCCATCCAGGCCTGTCTGACCTCCCGGGGTATGTAGTGGTCCAGGAAGGCCTCTAAGAAGCTGGACCAAGTAGGAGGGGCTGCATCTCTTCCCCGAGATCTCTCCCAACTTTCATACCACAAAACAGCAATATCCCTCAATCGGAACACTGCTAACTCCACTGATTCTGCTGAGGTTACGTGCATGACTCTAAAGATTCTCTGTATCTGGTCCAGAAAGTCTTGAGGGTCCTCCGCTGAATCTGACCCCGTAAACTGAGGGGGTCCTAATGCCAAGAATTCTCTAACCCTGGAGCTACCTGGCCCACCTAGGGATTCTGCTGCTGCAGGTGGTACTGGCTGACGCTGAGTAGCTAGCATCTGGGTCAACATAACCACCGCACTACGTAGCTCCTGATCAGATGAAGTGGGTGCAGGAGCTGTAGGAGGCGGTGCTGCCTCAAATGGTGTCTGGCGAGGCGGAGACTGCTGGGAGGGTCGAGATGACACCTCCGTATCGTCCTCAGACCGGGCTGAATCTGGCTGTAAGTGAGGCATCCTGCTAATGCCTTTGCCTGCCGCTGTATCTAATCTCCTGCCTGTAGTAGGGTGTCGCTAGTCTGCCATTTTTATATGTAGACAATGAATATGATAATTTTTAAGAACTCAACCCTATACTGTACTATGCTATGGCACGACTGAGTATGAAAGAAGGGTAACCATCCTATTATGCCTCGCAGCCTCCTGCCTATAGTATGTGGTGCACAACACATCCATAGACAAGACTCTTCTTAGCACGGCTTGAGACTCCCTGGACACGACCTGCTCTAATACCAAGTTTGTCACACCCCACTTTGGGGGGGGGGGTATGATGGGCACCTGATGCCCTAGTAGGGCTTGGACTACTAACTGGTGAGCCCAAACACATCTGGTGCCTGGCTAGCTCTAACTCAAATTTATGGAATCAACGGGCTATATAAAGGCTGTAAATACAGCCTCCGGCCAACTGGGCCTATAGCCACCTGTACTATAACAACAGCTAACAAGAATCATGCCAATATAAGGGAGCCTATGCGGGCCGACAAGGCCACCATGCTGTCTAGTTATCTCTAACTCAATATAAAAAATGTGGAACAGCTACGTGACCGGCAAGGTCACCACTACTGACTGGATAAGGCCTCACACGACCAACATAAGCAACTAAACATACGCACGGCCCCACACGACCGGCACAACTAACCACAGGAAAATATATACAGACTGCAAGCCTTTAGGAATACTGATAAAATGGTCGGGACAGGGCCCCGGCCTACCCATACTATACAACAAAAGAAAATGAAATACACCTCTAAATATCAAGCTCCGGATGACAGGAGTTGATGACTCTGTAAGCTTGTTGGAATCACGAGGGATCGCCTCCTCGTCTGTGAGTACCTACAGGCAAGCAATGCAGCGCCCCTACAGGCGTCAGTACCACAGGTACTGTGCATGTAAAGCAAACTGAAATATACAACTGAAATGGGTAACAACAATAACATGACATATAAGCAGGAAGTAGCTGAATCTATCTAGCTGAGAATAACTAGGGAGAGTTTACCTATCCCGTAACTAACTAGGCATACCTGACGACGTGTCGTCCTACTGTCTATCAGTATCTAATAGCACATATAGATATACATATAAATACACACAATACCTAACCGACCCCCATAAGCCGGAAGGTGCCAACCAATACACAATCTATTTACCCCTACCCGGGTCTAAACCAACCAAAAATAAGTCACTCCACTCATCTGATAATTGTGAGCTCCTCCTACCGGCCCCCTTGGGTACGTAGCGCAGGCCTTGGCCTCTGACAATAAACTGTGTCTGAGTCTAAAGACTCCTACCTCTGGGTGCAAGCTCTCAACGGGGTAATCTACTGCTGTATCTGTGACTGAAACTGCCCCTGGGTGCAAGCACGCAACAGGGTAATTTTATACAAAATATGTATCTCAAAGTGGCCCCGGCCATAAGCGCACACAGAGTAATCTGCCCTTGTAAACAAGGTAATCTGGCTCTACGCAGAGCAAACTGAACTGCCCCTACAAGCAGGGTAATCTGGACCGTATTATCATGGTGGTCGGCCATCATCGTCCTCTAGGTGGATGGCATCGCCCAGCTGGTGATGGTATCTAAATCTAGTATCGACACAGCTATAACCCAGGGGCGGTGGGGATGCTGAAGGGTGCCCACATGCCATAACAAGTCTCAACAAACAAAACACATACACATCAAGCATTCTCAAATGAAAAATACTAATCATATTCTCTTCTTTTATTTCAAGGCCAGTCTGTATTAAACAACTGATGCTATATTCTGTTCTACACTATTTTTGATTGTTGGGCTAACTACTACCAGTACTTTATCTGTTTCTGGAGCTATATATGTATCTGGAGCTATATCGGTGTCTGGAGTTATTTCTATATATGATTACTGATCTGATTATATCTAGGTATAACTCAATAACATAGAACATGCCATCTACAAGTGGATATAGAACAATAATGTAAAATGTGCCATCTATTACCGGATACAGTCTCAACAAATGTAATACATACTATCTGTAATCTTGCTAATTCATTATACTGCTTTTACAACTTCCATTCTGGATATTACGTAAGAACAGGCTGAGCTACTAGCGTATACCACATTACTATCTGAAGTCGTCTGACTATCCGTTATTCTGATTATTGCATGATACGTAATGATATACTAGCATGCTTGCTGGAAATTATACTAAAATCGGTCCTCTACATTGGATATCTGTTAATAGCCTTTACTCTATTTATTTTCTAGATTGTACTTCCTGGCTTGCCGAAAGAATAGCTTTACATACCTGGTTTCTGAGTACCCGACTTACCGATGTGATTTCCGTCGGTACTTCTGCTGTTTCTCCCAACTACATTCATATACATGTCTATTAGAACTAAATACTCCAATATTCTGAAAGAAAATTTCACTTTCGATATATTTATAGTCTAAACTTTGGCGTATCGAAAGACAGCCAAAAACTTGCTATTTCTCGAAAGTCCAGAAGGAAGAAGTACTCACTTTAAGGATAGGAGTATATAGACACTAATTTGGAGCAAATCCACTTACCTTAGTTCGGTAGCACGACGATTCACCGGCCGAATTTCACGAAACTAAATCCGTAGGAATGCTCCTTGCTGCTAAATACCTCGGTATCTAGAGTTAATTTGAGTTTGGACCGCGTTTGACGGCGTAATCAGAAGGAAATTATCAAGAACCCTTCATTCCTCTTCCTCTCTGATTTTCTCTCTATTTCCACTGGAAATTATAAGAATTTTAACATTTAAACCGAAGTGGAGGGCTTTATATACTTGGGGCTAGACAGGGCCAACGTGTCACGGAGCCAACGCGGAGGCTCCACCTCCGTGACACGTTGCCATCGCGGAGGGGCTCTGCCCCGGCTTCTTCCGCGATGGTTCGACAGGTTTCTCGTCCGGTCTTTTCCTAGGCCTTTTTCTAGCATGTATGGCCTTCAAATACTCTTAACCAACACGTGAATAGGCCATCAATGTGTTGGGAATTTTACGGGGTATAACAATTAAATCATACATTAAGAGAAATCACATTTTCATCCATTTGGGTAAAACCCAATATAACTTGAATAGGAGAATTCATGATTTAATCGAAATTTGGGCGTGGGTGTGAAAGGATTCACCCATTCTAAACCCTACATACCTGGGAATGGACTGATTTTAATGTTCCTTGAAAACCCACAAAGAAATTAATGGAAACTTGGAGGAGACGACCTTGAATATCCCTAAAACCTCTCTAAAAGCTCTTGCATGGGAATTGGTATGCATTAGGGCCTTAACCCATCTTATAACACTCAGAAGAATACACAAAACGACGTAGGCTTTAGGAACTTAGGAATTATGAAAATACCCTTATTAAAATGCAGGAAAAACACTGTCAGGGCCCCTAACGAGGGACCTCACGATTTATTCCCAAGGGGCACCACTCTTAGCCAAGGCCTGTGAATTCCACTACCCAAAACACTCAGGGGGACACCACGAGGGTCCCCATGAAATGTGGTGGCTGACCATGACTCGTGGTCGCCACCTGTGACCCCTACTGCCTCAAAGCCTTGTCCAACCCTCCAATGCAGACCACGGGTGACCTCACAAGTCGTGAGGTCTGAGCATGAATCATGGCCAGGCCCGTTGCCTCCTAATCCTAAGCTTGCCTAGCCTACTGACCACGTGTCACATCACGACTCGTGGTCACTTCTCACGACCCACCTCATGAGTCGTCCTGTAACCTGATGCGAATTTTCAGTTTTTCTTTGTTTTGACTCTCGGGTGTAATCCTTAGGTTCCCGGGGTACAACAATATTTTACATCTCATATCTAAGTGGGGATTTCATTTATGTGAGGGTATATGGATTATGTTTGCTTTTACCATTGGTATGGGTGTGGAAAACATTGGTGATGACTTGATTGCCTGTTGATAGACGAATGACATATTTTGATCCCTATTTATGATGTTTTAAGGTATCTTGTAATACATTAGCTGATGGTGTTCCATGAGAAAGAGTCAATAGAGTTTGTATAGAAAGTGTAAATTTTTTTGAGTATTGGCTGTAGTATCTTAAGTTTATTTTCTAGTTGAGCGTCGTGTTTTAGTTTTTCTTTTCTTTGCCTGAGGGCATGCAAAAGTCTTAAGTTGAGGGTGTTGATGTGTTGTGGATTTACAACACTATCAACGGTAAAAACTATGAAAATAGCATGGACTTAGGTGTGTTTATGTGGATATAAGGCACTTTTACTTTGGTTGCAGGATAAATTAGTGTTGAATCTGAAAATTGCAAAAGAAAGCTTGAAAGATGCAAAATATGCTCAGATTGCAAACCATAGTACGAGCCGTAGGCAGGACCTATGGGTTGTACTAATGGTCGTGTAATGCTGCAAAGGCTAAGTTGAAGAAATGCAATGCACGAGTCTCATTACGGGTCATACCAAGCTGGTACGAGTCGTGGTGATGAAATCGTGACAAGATATAGCAAAAATTGCATAAGATGTTAACTCTTTCTATGAAAAGATAGTACGACCTATGGGAAGAAGGTACGAGTCGTACCATGACGATTGTCATGAACTTCAGAAGAATTCCAAAGTTTTTGAATCTAACCACAGGAGCTCAGT
Source organism: Datura wrightii (assembly GCA_035772735.1). NCBI lineage: Eukaryota > Viridiplantae > Streptophyta > Magnoliopsida > Solanales > Solanaceae > Datura > Datura wrightii. The sequence goes on from JASDFA010000002.1 coordinate 62,810,364, forward strand.
ACGGGTCGTATGATGGAGGTAGGAATCATACCAGGATCCAACACTTAGCAAAAATTCAGCCAACAATGCAAGGTACGATAGGAAGCTACGAGTCGTAGGAAGCTGCTACAGATCATAACATGGCTCGTGACGATGGAGGCACCAGATATGGAAATTCATCCAGTTGGCCTAGGAAAAGGATTCTTGTGTCTGTATAAATACGTTTTAGGTTTTATTTTTCTGTAGACAATGGTAGACTAGGAGAAAAGACACAAAAAGACAAGGAGAGAAGAGATATGTAGGGGAACTGAGTTGATTCAACTTGTGATCAACCTTTTCTTGAATTTATCTTGTTCTTGCTACTTGCTCTTCAAGATTATGCTGATTAATTAAATAAAGTGTTTTTCTCATTCATTCTTGTAACTATTGATTTATGTTCTTAATCATGAATACAATTCACAACCTTACAACTATGATAGGCTAAAACCTCCATAGCTGTGGGAACCATGATGGATTAAAAAGCTAGGGTTACACAAAGTGATTTTAAAACCAATACAAATACCTATATTGTATTCTTTTCATGATTAAATATTTCATAACAGTGCGAACGTTAGGACTTGCTCAAATTCTTTAGTTGCTTTGGTCGAAGAGGTAGAGAGATTAGGAAAAGAGAATTACAATAGAGCATTGATTTTGATAATCATTGTATTAACTTGAGCTGTGGTCGCAAGATAGTTAAACCTGGAACTTAGTGATAACAGATAGTTTGAAACCACTTATGAGACTTGGTCGAGTGATTGAGTATAGTCATTTAATAGGGACTGGTCGGTCATTTGAATGAACCTAAGTTATCAATTCTATAAGTAAGTATTGGTGATAATCACAAGTGTATACCCAAAGCAGTTATGAGCCCATGGAACACAAACCTTAGTTATCCTTTAATATTGACTCAACATCAGAACTGTGATACTTGTTTTTATTGTTGGTTTCTTTTAGAATCCCCTATTTTGAAGTAACTACCTCACTAGTTCAATTACAGGCGATAATCAAGTTCTCCCTATTCCCTATGGGTTTGACCAAAACCTCTAGTTGGGTTCTTTATTGACAACATCCACTTCTCATTTCAGTAAGAGGTTTGGTTTGAGCATTATCAATGCAACAAATAGCTACAAAGCATAGCTCCACAAAAAATATTGCACACAACCAACTATGATAACAAAAGCAACAATATAAAGTTTGAGTAGGTATCTCACCTCAACTGTAACTATTTGAGTTGGAGTGTTGTTGTTTTAGGGTATGGAACAAGTGAGGGTATCTAGACCTCATGTTGTGCTAAGCTTCCCAAGTCATTTCTTCTACATTTTTGTTTCTCCGCAAGACTTTAACCGAAGCAACATCCTTGGTCCTCAATCTACGTACCTATCAATCTAGTATAGCAATTGGAGCCTCCTTATAGGAAAACTCCTCTGTGATCTGAACATCCTCAACTGGGACAACCCGAGAAGGGTCTCCTATGTACTTTTGTAGCATCGATACATGAAAAACTGGATGAAAGTATTCTAGCACCGAAGGAAATTATAGCTCATAAGCCACTTGGCCTATCTCCCAGAGGATCCAATATGGCCCAACAAATCTTGGGCTAAGATTTCCCTTTTTGCCAAATCTCATAACACCCTTCATAAGCAAGACATTCTGGAATACCCGGTCATCGATATCGAACTCTAAGTCTCTACGTCGTATATTGGAATAGGACTTTTGATGACTCTGGGTTTCCATAATCATTCTCTAATGAACTTAACTTTTTCTTCAGACTAATATATCATGTCAGGTCCAATAAACCCTAGCTCACCTACTTCAAACCATCCTATGGGGAACATGCATTTTCGCCCATAAAAGCCTCGTAAGGCACAATCTTAATAGTATAATGGTAACTATTATTATATGCAAACTCAATAAGAGGTAGGTGTTCATCCCAAGTTCCTCTGAAGTTTAACACACAAACCCATAACATATCTTCAAGCATCTGAATTGTGCGCTCATCTTGGCCATCTTTCTGGGAATGAAATGCTATACTCGAGTTAACCTGCATCCCCAAACATTTTTAAATAACTTACAGAATCTTGTTATGAATTGTGCACCTCTGTCACAGATGATAGACACTGGGACACCATGCAATCGGACTATCTTTCTAATGTACAACTCAGCATAATATTCAGCTGAGAACGTAGCAGGCAAGAAATGGACTGATTTTTTCAACCTGTTAACAATGACCCAAATAGATTCAAATTTAAGCCTACTACGGGGTAAACCTATAACAAAATCCATATTTATTGCTTCCCACTTCCACACAGGCATGACTATTTCCTGAGTCAATTGTCGGGCTTCTAATGTTCATCTTTTACATACTGGAAATTAGGACATTGCGCTACAAATTCGATAATTTCTTTCTTCATCCCATGACACCAATAGATCTATTTTACAACATATACATTTTGGTCAAAGCTGGGTGAAGAGAACAGCCTGCACCTCTACCATGATTTGTTGGTGAAGCTTTATAATGTTTGGAAGATAGAGTTGACTGCTACATCTCAAAAGTTCATTCCCTATTACCTCAAAGGATAATAACTCTTCCTATTGAGCCTTTCCTCTAGGTTGTGCTGAGTTAGGGTTTTCATACTATTGTTATTTCACCTACACAACTAGAGATGGTACTGCAGTATTCTAGATCACAACCTACTACCATCTGAGTTCATCAGTTGGTATTCTAATTAGGAAAACTGTCAGTATTCTAATTAGTTGAACCGGTACTGCTCTTCGAGCCAATTCTCTCTGTTCTAGCCCTAAATATGGTAAGCTACCCATGGCTCTGTGATTAAGGGCATCAGCTACAATGTTATCCTTCCCTGGGTGATACAACATATCTATGTCGTAGTACTTCAGCAACTCAAGCTAATGAAATTGCAAGTTGAACTATTTTTGCTTAAAATATACTGGAGTCTCTTGTGATTAGTAAAGATATCTACATGAACACCCTATAAATAATGCTTCCAAATTGTTAGGGCATGAACAATCGCAACCAACTCTAAATTATGGGTGGGGTAGTTCTTCTCGGGCTTCCTTTGCTACCTCAAAGCATAGGCAATCACCTTACCATGATGCATCAGAACACATCCTAACCCAATGCCTGAAGCATTACAATATAAAACATAACCTTTTAAATCCTCTAGTAAGGCTAATAAGTTGGTAATTTACCAACTCACTATGCTTTTAAACCTGAGTTTTTGCTTAGTTTTCAAGTCAATTAGGTGGTTTTATGCCTTTTCTCTTTGTTCCTTGTAGGTACTTAATTTGAATGAAGAAAAGCATAAAATTAAGCAAAAAGCATGGAAATAGAGTTAATTATCGGCGCTCCTCCGGAGGACACCGACGAGATGCAAGATTGATCGTAGTTGCCTACTGTCTAGAAGAAAGTTGGAGACCGGTGGACCATAGATGAGCACCAATGAACCGCCGGTGCCATCGTGGAGTGCTGAAGAGTTTATTGCCAGGAGTTGGGACCAACCAAAAATCCGCACATCAACACCGGCGAACCGCCGGTTCCAGTGCCGAAGAGCCATAAAGCCTCACTATCTTGCACCTCTAGATGACCGGCTTTTTGTGAAGCTGCACTAGTGAACTACAAGTGAGGCCCATCAGCCAGGGCAAAAAATGTCAAACACGAAAAAAGAGGAGCAAATCTGTACCCTATTTTCTATACCTTTCAGAAAAGACTTAAATATTCCTTTCTAGAAGTATTGAATATTCATATTGCTTTTGGATTGTATAGAAAGTATAGAGAAGTAGAAAGAGAGTCATCTTCTTCATTATGAGTATAGAAATTCCATTGAAGTTCAAACCTTGCTTGAATTTTTTTACTCAAGTTTGTCAATAGATATTGAATTTTTGATTAATGCAATGTCTTATTTTACTTACATGAGAAGATAAATTAATTTTTAGGGGTGTGTGAATGGGGTTGAATTGGGTTGGCTATTGTGAATTTGATCTTAGATTTACTCAATTAGTATGATTTTAGTGTTTCCTCTAAATTTTAAGTTGAAGACTCATATTTGCAAATGTGGGATGTACTTTCTTACTTTGATTTTGCATAAAAAGGTAATTTATTATGGGTGAGGAAACACTTGTTATACCCCAGAAGCCCTATGTCAAAACTAGGAGTTGAAATGGAGAAAATAGGATCTTCTTCACCAGGTCACAAAACGAGTTGTCCTGTGACCCATCAGGTTGACCACAAGTCGTAAAGTGACTCTTGATAAGGAGTATGACTTGAGTTGGAAATTTCTGGTTTTGAGTTCCCACGGACATGACCCAAGTCGTTGTCAGCCCCACAAATCGTTGAGTCAATCGTGGTCGGGGATGAGGTGCAGGTAGAAAGAATTAGGCAGTGCATCTAATGGGTAGGTCACCGTGACTCATTGGGTGCACCACGAGTTGTGGTGTGCCCCATGGTGAGCCCCAGATATGTTTTGGGAAGTGGAGTTAATGAGAGGTGACCACGAGTCATGGTCACCAGTGACAAGCCGTTAGGTCCATCGTGGGGACCCTTTGAGGAAAATTGTCTAGTGTACTTAACGATAGGAGATAACGACTCGTTCCTGATGGTAACAACTCGTCCAATCTCTCATTGGGACTGGTAGTTAGTTTTTCTCTGCGGATTTATTAAGGGCTTTTCCATAATTTCAATGATCCTAAGGTCTAAACTACGTCGTTTTAAGCTATGAATAGTGTAGTTTAAGAGGGGTAAGTTAATTCTAAGCTATTCTTATTCATTCATGCAAGAGTAGAAATCTAGAGAGGTGATCAAGCTTAATTCCTTCAATTTTTTCATCAATTCTTCCTTGGGCAATCAAAGAAGTTGTAGAATCAAATTCTCTTAGGTATGAAAGGTTATGAATGGGTGAATTTGTTGAAACCCATTCCCAATTCCTCTCTAATTCATGAAAATATATATGTTAATCCTATGGGGTTTTAACCCAATGCATGAATTTCCTAAGTTTCTACATAGGTATGATCTAACTAGGTTTCTATTATTGAATTATGATTCATGGGCAAGTTTTACAATGTTTCCAATTATAAATCATGTTTTCAAGTTTTATAAATTATGATGCCCATTCATGAGAAGTTCATGAAAGTTGATATCTATGATGTATGTTAAAGTGTGATGAGATATTTATGATGAAAATCATGTTTTCAAGTTACCCATGTTTATGATCATGTTTTCAAGTGAATCAAGTATTTTCAAGCATGTTTATGTATTGGGAAAGCCCATATGTTAAAATATGAGTTATGATTCATGTCAATTAGCTTACCACGTGGTTTTGGAGTCAAGACTCCCAATTATGTTCAGCTTGTGGTATGGTTTGATCCAAGGCTTCTCATGTATGATTTCAGATTTTATAAGTATGAGATTATTCAGCTTCGTCACTAACGATGGTCAACTTTGTTGAAAAACAATGGAGAGCATATGCATGTTTTTAGGAGTAGTGTCTAGCACCGAATAGGCTAAGGGTCAATCAACCCTATGCATCAGAACTATGCGTGAGCTTTGGAACCTCCTTTGTGAGCTTTCCCCTACCCCAAGGGGACTTCAACTTGATATCGATATTATGGTAGCATATTTATCCCTGCAAGGCTTTAGATGACTCTGTCCACTTGAGTGTGATAGTCGGGACCACGTAAGCTCTATCATGGAAATGTCGTTTATATGATGAGTCTCCGATTATTGCTCATGATTTCAGTTATACATGTTTAGCATTCATGATATATGTGTGTGTGTGTCTATATATATATATATATATGTTCTAAAGCAGGTTTGACCCAATGTAAAGTTTTACTTATGGTTATCAGATTTCATCTTTAGGCCATTCGATTTAGTTATGATATTCAGTTATGATCAGATCATGATTTCAGAAAATAGCATGCAAGACCTACTCTCAGATTCTTATCTTGATTATGTTTTACATATGCATGTTTTAATGATTTTTCTTACTTTAGCGATTTTACTTACCTGGCATACTCAGTACATCCTATGTACTGACTGCATACTCTATGCTATATCATTTCATGATGTAGGCTCTGATCTTCAGACCCAGCCCCATCACTAGGAAGTTCTCCGAAGTTAGCATCTAGCTTTAGTGGTGAGTCCTCATCTCCCGAGGACCATTCGTTACCAGTTATCTTGTATTTTTAGTTTTCAGACTTATCGAGCTAGTTGGGGGGTGTTGTCCCATAAACCCATCAAATATGTTAGAGGCTCTCAGAATGTATGTAGTAATCAGCTTGCATGTATGAAGTCAATTTTAGTTCTAATGTTATGTTATGATTACACTTCCATTACATCCATTATGTTAAGTCTTCTGCTTTACTTGATCGAGTTAGATGTAAGTTCATACCATGGGTCGACTTGGAGTTTCTCAGGGCTCCTTGTCTGTGTCTCGATCCAGGCCAAGGTTCGGATCGTGACAAACTTGGTATCAGAGCAATAGGTTTCGAAGTGTCCTAGGGTGTCTGAAATACACGTTAAATAGAGTCCTTTTCATTGGTATGAAGTGTGCCACCTTATCAATATTCTTAGAGGCTTGCAGACTGTATATTTCCCTGTGGTTAACTTTGCTGGTCGTGTGAGGCCGTGCGCATGTTTTAGCTGTTTATATTGGTCGCGTGGGGCCTTATTCAATACATAGTTGGTGACCATGCCGGTCACAGAATAGTTTAGTTCCTGGTTCAGTTCTTAGTGTAAATTAGTCAGCATGGTGGCCTTGTCGGCCCGCATAGGTTTCCCTATATGAATATGATTATTGTTAGCTGATGTTATAGTACAAGTGGCTATAGGCCTAGTCGGCCGGGGGCTATAATTACAGTCGTCATATAGCCGTTGATCCCATGAATCAGAGTTAGAGTTAGCCAAGCACCACAAGTGCTTAGGCTCAGCGGTCTAGCAGTTCAGGTCCCAGTAGAGCACCAGGTGCCAGTCATACCCCCCAAGGCGGGGCATGACAAACTTGGTATCAAAGCAGGTCGTGCTCATGGAGTCTGCAAGCTGTGCTAAGTAGAGTCTTGTCTATGGGTGTGTTGTGCACCACATACTATAGGCAGGAGGCTGCAAGACATAGTAGGATTGTTACTCTTTCTTCATATTCAGTCTTTCCATAGAGCAGTACAGTATAGGGTGGAGTCCCTAAAACTTATCATACTCTTTGTTTACAAATTAAAATGGCAGACCAGCGACACCCTACCACAGGCAAAAGATTGGACACCGCAGCAGGAGAAGGCACCAGCAGGATGCCTCAGCTTCATTTAGAATCAGCCCAATCTGAGGGTGATACAGAGGCATCATCATATCCTTCTCAGCAGCCCCCACCTCACCAAGAGCCATTCGGAACGACACCGCCTCCGATAGCTCCTGTACCTACCCCATCCTACTAGGAAATTTGAAGTGCAGTAGTTATGTTGGCACAAAGGATGGACACTCAGCGCCAGTCAGTGCCACCCGTAACAGTAGAGCCATCAGGTGGATCTGGCAGTTCGAGGTTTAGGGAATTTTGGGCATTAGGTCCCCCACAGTTCACAGGGTCAGATCAGGTAGAGGACCCCCAGGATTTCCTAGACCAGATGCAGAGAATCTTCTGGGTCATGCATGTAACACCTACAGAATCAGTTGAGTTAGCAATATTCCGATTGCGAGACATTGTTGTGTTGCGGTACGAGAGTTGGGAAAGGTCTCGAGGGAGGGATGTTGCCTCTCCGACCTAGTCCAGCTTCTCAGAGGCCTTCCTGGATCGTTATTTTCCACAGGAGATCCGGCAGGCCCAGATGGACCAGTTCTTGCACTTGGAGCAAGGGGCGAGGAGCGTACGAGAATATACCCTACAATTTAATTCCTTAGCCCATTATGCTCCAGCTTTTATGGACACCATGTCATCTAGAGTCCACCAATTTATTATGGGTCTGAACCCGGAATATATTGAGGCATGCATGACAGCTATGCTGCGGGAGGATATGGATATTGCTCAGGTGAAGGCCTTTGCCCAGACTATTGAGGGCCTTAGACAATGACAACAAGATAGTAGATGTGTAACCCAGGAGCAGTGCCACAGGGATAGATCAGATGAAATACAGGGGGAGATCCGGAGAGGGCCTAGGCCACGGTTATCAGATAGGCCACCTAGACCCCCACCTCTATTTCAGCAGCAGAGGCGTAGATTCATCCACCGGGGACAGTCAGAGTCTGGCAACAGTTCCCGAACGGTAGATTCACCTCAGCAAAGGAGGGTAGAGCAGAGCAGATACACACCTCCACCCTGCCCTATTTTTAGCTGACCCCACACTGTAGCTTGTAGATATGGCTCCATAGGGTGTTATATATATGGGCAGGAGGGGCATATGATGAAAGATTGTCCAGCCAGGGGACAAGGTAGGTGAGATATCCAGGACAGGGCATCAGCAGGGCCACGAGCTCCAGCAGCCTCGGCAGGGCGTAGGCCCTCAGGTCCAGCAGGTAGAGGCCGAGGTAGATCAGGAGCCTCTAATTTAGGTACGGGCCCAAGCTGTACTTATGCATTACCAGGGAGGTAGGACTCATAGGTGTCTCAAGATGTGGTAACAGGTATGATGACTAGTTGCTCGTACCCTGCCTATGTATTGATTGATCCAGGGTCTACTCTGTCCTATGTTACCCCATTTGTGGCTCGAAAGTTTAGTGTTGCACCAGAATTACTTCAGCAGCCTTTTTAATTATCTACACCCGTCGGTGACTCCATTATAGCCAGAAGGTTTATCGAGGGTGCACAGTAGGGGTTGCTAATCGTTAGACCACAATGGATCTGGTAGAACTAGAGATGATTGATTTCGATGCCTTTATGGGTATGGATTGGTTGGTGCCGTGCTACGCCAACGTAGAATGCTGGACCAAGATGGTCCGATTCCACTTTCCAAGGGAGGTAGTACGAGAGTGAAAGGGCAGCACAGCTACGCCAAAAGGTAGGTTTATTTCCTACCTTCAGTCGAGGAAGTTAATAGCTAAGGGATGCATTTACCACCTAGTCAGAGTCCAGGATGTTCGGGTAGAGCCTCCGACTCTCCAGTCTGTTCCAGTGGTTAATGAATTCCCTAACGTATTTCCAGATGAGCTATCTAGTATTCCCCCAGAAAGAGAAATAGATTTTGCAATTGATTTGCTACCAGGCACTCAGTCCATATCAATTCCTCTGTATTGTATGGCTCCTGCTGAACTCAAAGAGTTAAAGGAGCAGCTGAAAGATCTATTAGATAAGGGCTTTATCAGGTCGAGTACTTCACTTTGGGGTGCGCCAGTTCTAATTGTGAGAAAGAAGGATGGCTTGCTCCGCATGTGTATACATTACCTGCAGTTGAATAAGGTTACAATTAAGAATAAGTATCCGCTTCCCAAAATAGATGATTTGTTTGATAAGTTACAGGGGGCAAGATATTTTTCCAAGATTGATTTGAGGTCCGAATACCATCAAGTTCGAGTTCGTGAAAGGGACATTCCGAAGATAGCCTTCATGAACAGATACGGCCACTTTGAATTCCTAGTTATTTCTTTTGGGCTGACGAATGCTCCCGTAGTATTTATGGACCTAATGAATAGCATCTTAAGACCGTACCTGGACCTATTCGTGAGTGTTCATTGACGACATTGTGGTATATTCTCGCTCAGAGGCAGATCACTAGAATCATTTACGGACAGTGCTTCAGATTCTCAGGGACCATTAGTTGTATGCCATGTTCTCCAAATGTGAATTCTGGCTGAACTTAGTAGCTTTCTTGGGATATATTATGTCGGATGCTGGTGTACAGGTAGACACGCAGAAAATAGAAGCAGTCAAAACATGGCTCAGACCTACCACTCCAACTGAAGTCCGTAGTTTTCTTGGATTAGCAGGGTACTACAGAAGATTTGTTGAAGGATTCTCCACCATAGCAGCACCTCTGACTAAGCTGACGCAGAAAGAAGTAAAGTTTTAGTGGACAGAGGCATGTGAGCATAGTTTCCAAGAATTAAAAGACCGATTAACCTCTGCCCCAGTGTTAGCATTGCCAGAAGGTACAGAGGGTTATGCAGTGTATTGCGACGCTTTGGGTGTTGGGTTAGGATTCGTGTTGATGCAGCATGGTAAAGTAATTGCATATGCTTCTAGACAGCTGAGGAAACATGAAAAGAATTATCCTACCCATGACCTAGAACTAGCCGCGGTAATCCACGCCTTAAAGATATGGAGACATTACTTGTATGGCGTTCATGTGGATATTTTCACTGACCATAAGAGCCTAAAGTATATCTTCACTCAGAGGGAGTTGAATTTGCGGCAGCGTCGCTGGTTGGAGTTATTGAAAGATTATGATGTGAACATTCTGTATCATCCGGGAAGGGCCAACGTAGTAGCAGATGCCCTCAGCCGCAAATCTATGGGGAGTTTGGTGTACTTGCAGCCCGAATAGCGGGAGTTGGCTAGAGAAATACATCAATTAGCCAGTTTAGCCGTTCGTGTGGCAGAAACATAAGACAACAGAGCGGTAATTCAGAACACCGCAGTGTCGTCACTAGTTGTGGAGGTAAAGGAACGACAGTATGAAGATCCTTACCTGGTTCAGCTTAAAGACAGAGTTCAGCAAGGGAAAGCACCAGATTTTCAGGTAACTGAGGATGAAGTGTTGCGATCTAAAGGCCGCCTTTGTGTTCCAGATGTTTCAGGGCTTCGCCAACAGATTAATGAGTGAGGTACATTACGCCCGCTATTCTCTCCACCCAGGCACGACAAAAATGTACCACGATATCAAAGAAATCTACTAGTGGCCAGGTATGAAGAGGGAAATAGCAAAATTTGTAGCCCAGTGTCCTAACTGCCAACAAGTAACAGCGGAACACCAAAAACCAGGTGGATTGACTCAGGACAAAGCTGTGCCTCTCTGGAAGTGGGAAGCAGTAAACATGGACTTTGTAGCAGGATTACCCCGTACCAAGCATAGACATGATTCAATTTGGGTAATTGTCGACAGACTAACGAAATCAGCCCATTTTCTACCAGTAAAAGCTACTTTCTCTGATGAAGATTACGCCGAATTGTATATCAGAGAAATAGTTGGATTACACGGTGTTCCAGTATCTATTATCTCTGACAGAGGAGCACAATTTACAGCTAGATTTTGGCAGTCATTTCAAAGAGGTTTGGGAACGCAGATTAATTTGAGCACAGCATTTCACCCGCAGACGGATGGACAGGCGAAACGCACTATTCGGACGCTCCAGGATATGCTACGGGTGTGTGTGATTGACTTTGGAGGTAGTTGGGATGAGCATTTACCGCTGATTGAGTTTGCTTATAACAATAGTTACCACTCAGCTATCCAGATGGCGCCCTTTAAGGCATTATATGGGCGAAAATGTAGATCGCCAGTTGGTTGGTTTGAAGTAGGAGAGTCAGCATTGATTGGGCCAGATATTATTCATCAGTCAGAGGAGAAGTTAAAGCTTATCAGAGAACACCTACTGACTGCTCAGAGCCACCAGAAATCGTATGCTGATGTACGACGTAGAAACCTGGAAGTTAATGTGAATGACTGGGTATTTTTGAAAGTATCTCCAATGAAAGGGGTGATCAGATTCAGCAAGAAAAGTAAGCTCAGTTCGAGATTCATTGGGCCTTATTAGATTCGGTGGAGAGTAGGCCAAGTGGCATACGAGTTGAATTTGCCTCCAGAATTAGAGTCCGTTCATCCAGTTTTCCACGTATCTATGTTAAGAAAGTACATAGGAGACCTCTCCAGAGTTTTCCCAGTCCAAGATGTCCAGGTTACGGAAGAGTTGGCCTATGAAGAGGTTCCGGTAGCCATACTAGATAGACAAATTCGTAGATTGAGAACTAAAGATATTGCTTCTGTCAAGGTACTGTGGCGTAATAAGAACCGAGAGGAGATGACTTGGGAAGCAGAGGGAGACATGAAAGTCAGATATCCTCACTTATTTCAAGCCTAGTCAGCCAAGAGGTATGTTAGTATTGTTATCTTATGAAATGCCCTATATTATATGTATAAATGAGTTAACCGACTCTAGTCCTTTATGTGATGAATGCTATAGTATTGTGTGGAGTGCCTGTATTGGACTTTTATGCATTTCAGGTTTCTGAGATAGTCCATGTTACAGGGGAAACTCTGCCGAAATTTTCCTAAAAATAAGTAAGTAAGTTGAGACCCTTATAAATAGAAGTTTACATTCGAGGACGAATATTCTTAAGGGGAGGAGGATGTTACACCCCATAAATTCTCGACATGTAGATGGCTTACTCGCATGTTGGTTAAGAGTTTTTGAATGCCATACATGCTACAAAAAGGCCCGGGGGAAGACTGGACGAACATCACATCGAACCATCACGGGAGGAGCTGGGGCAGAACCCCTCCGCGATGGCGCCGTGCCACGGAGGGAGGGCCTCCGTGGTGGCGCCATGCCACGGAGGCCCTATCCAGGCCCCTCTATATAAACCCCACCTTCGTTTATTTCATGAAATTTCTCATAATTTCCAGTAAGAAACAAAGGGCAAATTAGAGAGAGGGAAACACGAACAAAATCTACCATTTTCCTTCCGATTACGCCGTCAAACGCGGTCCAAACTCAGATTAAACCTAGATACCAAAGTATAAATCTGCAAAGAGCATTCCTACGGGTTTAGTTTCGTGAAATTCAGCCGGCGAACCATCGTGCTACCGAGCTAAGGTAAGTGGAATTGCTCCAAATTAGTGTCAATATATCCCTAGCCCTAAGGTAAGCATTTCTCCCTTCTTGACTTTCGAGAAATAGCGTGTTTTCGATCGTTTTTCGATAAGCCAAAGTTTGGGCTATATAAACGCTACAAGTGATATTTTCTCTCAGAATATTAATGTATTTAGTCCTAATTGATATATATATATTGATGCAGTTGGGAGAAATAGCGGAATATTGACTGAATTACGCCAATTGGCCGGGAAATCAGAAACGGAGGTATGTAAAGCTTGTTCCTTCGGCAAGCTAGTAATCCTACTATAGTAAATAGCGTGAACTCAAGAAGAAAGAATTTAGAAGTCGAGTATTGAGTCCAGTATGAATCCAGCAAGCATGTTTTATGTTATTATGCTATATTCAGAATAAAACTCAGTAAATCAGTATCAGACAGCCAGATATTATTTCAGAAACAGTTAGCCCAGTAACAGAATCAGTTTAATATAGAAAAGAGATTCAGAATAAAATATCAAAAAATGGAAAGTATTTTCAGATCGAACATGCTTGTTGTATGTGAATATTGTTTGTTGAGACCTTTTTGTGCTATGTGGGCACCCTTATAGCTTCCTTGCCGCCCAGGGTTAATAGCTGTGTCGACTCGCCCGCTAGAGGGTGAGGATACGTCACTCCAAGGAGTGGCATGCCGTCCTCATTAGGACGACGATGGGATGCAGCATTCCCCATATCAGGCTGATCAGCATAACATTATAGCTTACCCTGTCGAGCGCTTCGCCCAGGGGGCAGATTACAGATACAGATACAAATTACAGTTTACAGTTACAGGAGTCCTATGGACTCAAATACAGTTATAGTCAGTGGCCCAGAGAGCCCAAGCTTCATACCCAGGGGGCCGATAGAGATGCTCGTAGTTGGTAGGTGAGTGGAGTGATTTACTTTTGGATGGTTTTAACCCGGGTAGGGTTATATAGATTGTGTGTTGGTTGGCACCTTCCGGCTTATGGGGGATGGTATAGGTCCTTGTATGCTATATATATGTGTGTGTTATTTCTTAGATGATAGATAGCAGGACGCCACATCGACAGGTATGCTTCTATCTTACCTTTAGTACAGATAAGCTTATTCCAGATCCCGCCAGCCTAGACAGTTTCAGCTATTTTCTGCTATTCAGACTACCAGTATTATTTCTTATATTCAGTTATGCTTAGTTTGCTTTACATACTCGGTACTAGTGGTACTGACGCCCATTTGGGGCATTGTATTACTTTCTTGCAGGTACTCACAGACGAGGAGCCGATACCTCATGATTCTAGCCAGAACACAGAGTCGTCAGCTCCTTTCATCCGGAGCTCGATAGTCAGAGGTCTACTCTATTTTCTTTGTTACAATATGGGTAGGTTGGGGCCCTATCCCGACCATCTTATCAGTATTCTTAGAGGCTTGCAGACTGTATATTTCCCTGTGGTTAGCTTTGTCGGTCATGTGAGGCCGTGCGCAAGTTTTAGTTGTTTATATTGGCCGCGTGGGGCCTTATTCAGTATATAGTTTGTGACCTTTCCGGTCACAGAATAGTTCCGTTCCTGGTTAAATTCCTCAGTGAAAATTAGTCAGCATGGTGGCCTTGTCGGCCCACATAGGTTTCCCTATATGAATGTGATTCTGGTTAACTGATGTTATAGTACAGGTGGCTATAGGCCTAGTCGGCCGGAGGCTATAATTACAGCTGTCATATAGCCGTTGATCCCATGAATCAGAGTTAGAGCCAGTCAAGCACCAGAAGTGCTTAGGCTCAGCAATCTAACATTTCAGGTCCCAGTAGGGCACCAGGTGCCAGTCATACCCCCCAAGGCGGGGCATGACAGATCTCTTCTTTATCACAAGGCAGGTTTCTAGTTAAGAGCATCTTCAAGTACTTTGAAAATCCTAGCATCTCTTTGATCGCATCAATGAATGGGACCCCGAGTGTTGCCTCTTTAAGTCCCTCAATATGCTTTTGCCACTTCTGCACAAGGGCTTATTGAGAAATTCTTTGTGAAAATAGAGGGACAGGAATGTATTTTGCAAAGTATTCTACTCCACCCCTAACCTTTCCCTCACTTTCAGGGCAACTAGCACATATGTTTGAATTTCTTCACATGGTGAATTTTTTGATCCACCCTCAACTGCCTCATAAACACAAGGCTTATTAGGAATCTCTTCTAGATCATGCAATTTAGTCATAGTTTCATACTTGTCCTCCACCATACCATCTTCAGCCTTCTCATCAATAGGCTGCACAATCTTCCCACTCCTAATGACTATGGTCATACATTGAGCATTAAAATATCTCACATGTCCTTTAAGATTCACCACTATATCAATAGGGATATGGCCTTTTAACTTGGGATTTAGATCACAAGAAAGATTCCACACCTATTACTCTAATTTCTGAACGGAAGCTGTGTGAGAGCCTAAAATCTTTGTGAGATTCTTGAGACAAGCATCCATTCTTTCTTGGTTGAAAAGCACCTTTTCTAGCATCCCTTAAATCTTTGAGACCCCATGGTCATGTGAAGGACCCTCCCTCTAGTTTTAGGAGTTAGAGGGGGGACCTCTACGCGAAGTATAAGAAGATAAGCATCTATTCTAGTAGTTCTCATTATTTTGCCAAGCTTGATTTTCCGACCACAATTGTTCCTAGGGTAATATGACCTTGACCTTGAGGTTGAGGTCTCCATTGCCCTCGGTATGAAGAAGTGGTGTGGCCTTGATGATACTGCATTCTAGAGCCAACGGATGAGTTGCCAACATAGTTGGCATCTCCTACTTGCAAAGGTAGTGGCTTTGATAATGATTGATATTGGTAAGGAGGAGGAGGGCATCCATGACCGTACTAAAATCCAATCATGGTCTTATCAATAGAATGCACTTTCTTGACCTCAAACTCGATCAATTTCTTTGGTGATGAGAGCTATGTTGGTTTCCATAGTGGCAATCATTTGATCACGCTCCTGATTCTCTTAAATCAAAAGAGATAGAGATGGAGTCCCAACATTGATTCCTCCACTTTGATCCCCATCATTCCAAGCATGGTTGTGCTTTGCTCTTTTGTCCCAGATGATGGATTATGTTGAATGTCTTATCCATGAAGCATCCACCTGTGGTGTTAATGGAAACAGACTGTGTCAAGGCATCTAGACTGGTATAAAACTTCTCAAACAGGATATGATTCGGTAACCCGTAGTTGGGCATCGAAAGGATGTTTTGTCGGAATCTCTCCATGCTTTGAACAAATGTTCACCTGGTAACTGTTGAAAATAAAATATCTTATCTCGTTTCTTGACCTTTTTGCTAGGCAGAAACCATTTCATTAGGGAGACACTCACCAACTTTTTCCAAGTATAAATTATTTTTCAAGGGAGTCTATGCAACTAATTCCTCTTGATCTTGGGCATATTTATACGACCAAATTCCATGTTTTCACCCATACTGTAGCCTAGTTGAGGATAATACCTATATATTCATGGATGTTTTGAATGATTAATGCTTGTGGACTAATAAGTATGATTAGACTATTTGCAGGTGGAAATATAGTAAATTCAACTTGACTTTTCGGATGGATGCTCGGAATTGGAGAATGGGAAGTTAAAAGAGCTAAAAAGTGATAGTGGAAGTCATGTCCATGCCACATTGTAGATTGGTTGCATTCAACAACCTACCACAGTGCCTTGGTATAAAAATTAAGCTTGGAAGGCACAAAATAGTGGATCTCTACGATAGCAACGTGCCACGGAGGAGGTTTGAAGCGATGACCTCCATGACAATTGAGGTGTTGTCAGTTTGGAAAAGCTTTCCAATGAAGGACCACGATATGTCCATGTCACGGAGCTGGATCTCTACGATGGGTTTCGTGACATGGTGATGGTGTTGATTAGCATGGTTAAACTTCCAATGCATGTTCGCAATGGGTCCGTGTCACAGAGTTGGTCCTCCGCGGTAGCCTCTATTACATGTCTATGGTCATCCGTTGTGTTATTTTTCATTTATATAAATAGAACACTTAGTCATTTTTATTTGAGGATCTAAATTTTTAGGAAGGACATCGGAAAGTGGCAGTTGAGCGAAAGAAAATTCTAGGGTTCTTTCTCTTCTCTTTTCTTCTAAGTTCAATTTTGCCTATGGTTAAAACTTGTTCGGAGAAGTTTAATCAAAGAATGAGTGGCTAAATTACCTCATTCTAAGGTTGAGTCTATTTGCATGAATGTATAACGTGATTTTATTTTTAGTTTAAGTTTTTCTATTGTGAATGGTTGTCCTTATATTCTTGTTTTTTTTTATTTTAATGTTTGGCCAACATTAGGATAAATTTGTAATGAGTGCTAGAGCCATAAAATGCATTCTTTCGTCAAGTAATGAGAAAGATTGACAAATCTCCTTGATTTCGCTACGCTTAGTGTGAATTGGGATGGATTATTACTAGGTTAGAACAAAGAATAGAGTAATGTGTTCTTGTTGTCATGCCCACCTTGGGAGGCATAACTGACACCTAATACCACACTGGATCTTGAGCTGACCTAGCTGGACATATACACCTATGATACATACCAATAACACGTAATCAAGAAGACAATTAGGTATAACTCGACTTTAGCATAGTCTAAGGCTGACAAGGCCACAATATAAATACCTGCACAGATAATCAGTTGACCCAACACTTCGCAATAGTAATAACATCCTATACGGGTGGACAAGACCACTATGTCATCTAAATGAGATAAGGTGAAATATTAGCGCATATATGCATATATACAAGCCATCAGGGATGCTGACGAACAAAACAACTAGGCCCACATGATCAAGAATGCATGTCTAACAAACCCATAGTCTGCAAGCCTCCAGAAAGTAGGTCATTGGCCAGGACAGGGCCCTGATCTACCCCAAAACTAATCAACAAAAGACAGGAAAACCTCTAATGTGTGGAAACTCCGGAGGAAGGGAGCTCACTGCTCTACTGACTTTGAATGGATACTAGGGAGGTCTCAGAACCTGTCTGTTAGAATCTATAGGAAAGTATGTAGCGCCCCATGCATGGGCGTCAATACAATATATACCGTGTATGTAAGGCAATAATAAGCTGGAACTGAAATTAATAATAAGAATTGAACCTAAAAAGCTAAAAATGTCATAGAATAACCTGAACAATCTAATCTCTAAAATCATATACTAGCAAACATTAGACAAACAAGAACCTAACCTGGCCCCCATAAGCCGGGCAGGTATAAAAAATCAAACAGTAACCTACCTGGCCCCCATAGGCCCCGACAAGTATATCAATACAACTGTAGCCCCGAAGGTATTCTATAGTTTATCTAAAACTAGCCCTACACAGGAAATCAACATGCATCTATGGTTGTTCTATAGCTCAACCGCAATTATCCCATCATATGCAATCAATGTGTACATATAAGTAGTGCCTTAGGCAATTAATGTATCTCTATAAGTACCCTCTCAGGTGACTATATGTAAGCACATAAGACTCCTATTTCTATATCTTGAGCCTTATGGGCTCTTGTAACTGCACCCTAAGCACCCAATGCTCTTCTGAGGGTCAGTAATGCCAACTCAGGCATAAAGGAAGTCCGTTAGGGCACCAGACTTCAAGTGGCTTTAAAATCCTCAATATAGTTGCTCTAGACTTCATACTGAATTTCGAGCACAACATAGCCACATAGGCACTTTTTATGTAATACCACAAAAGTACCTAAGATCATAACCGATGGTTCAAGTGAAGAAACAAGAAAATGTAGCCTGGGCCACAGGATAAGTCTTCTAGTGACCCGTGGGAGGACTTCATGAGTCGTTAAGTGACTCGTAAAGCGAAGGGACAAGTGGCAACGATTCTTGGTCTAGGGTGACCACGAGAGGCAGCCACGAGTCATGAAGTGACTCCACGACTCGTGGAGTTGGTCGTGGTCAGGAGCAGGTTTAGATGGTTGATTTTGGGTAGTGTACTTAACGAGTGGGTCACCATAAGTCGTTAGGTAAAGCATGAATCATGGTGTCCCTTATGGTGACTGAGAATGAGTAATTTCTTGTGTTTATGTTAGGGTGTTTTCGTAATTTCCTAGCCCTTAGGTCCTAAATTACATCGTTTTAAGCTCAATTAGGAGGGTTTTAGGGGTGCTTAACTTATTTTAGGCCTTCCTATTCCATGCATGCAAGATTTAGAAGTTCATTGGAGATCAAGCTAGAGGATTTCTTAGGTTCTTCCTCAATTCACTTGGGTTTTCAAGGGAGAATGTGAAATCAAAGTACCCAGGTATTTTAGGGTCATGAATGAGTGTATTCCTTCACTTTCATGCCCAAATACCCTTCTAAATTATGAAATTCAAGATGATTAATCTATGGGGTATAACCCAATTTGTAAAATTCTCCATGTATCTATCATGGATAAATTCTATTCATGTTTCAAATGTTGTTTTAAGATTCATGGGCATGTTTTATAATAGTTTCAACTACAAGTTATGATTTCCAAATTTTACAATTATGATGCCCAATTGTGAAAGTTCATGAAGAGTTGAGATATGATCTATGTTTCAAGTATGATGAAATGTCTATGATGAAAGTATGATTTCAAATTACCCACGTCCTTGTCCATGATTTCGACTATCTAATCTATTTCAAAGCATGTTTAAGTTTGGGCGATCCCATATGATCAATTATGTTCATGATTTACTCAATTTCATATTAATAGCTTACCACATGGTTTTGGAGTCTAGACTCCCACTTTTCAGCTTGTGGTATGGTTTGAGCCAAGGCTCCTCATGTTATGGTTTCAGATTGTGTCTGTAATGTTATGATTCAGCTTCGTCGAAAGACGATGGTTCAGCTTCGTTCAAAAATGATGGAGAGCATATGCATGTTTTTGGAAGTAGTGTCTAGCACTGAGCAGGCGAAGGGTTTAGTTAACCCTGTGCCTCAGAACTACGTACCAATGTAGGTATGTTCATATTCTTTGGGACCTCCCTTGTAAGCTTTGCCTGCTACCGAGGGGCCTTCAGCTTTATATCGATGTAATGGTAGTGCCCTTTTCCCTTTTCATGACTCGAATGGAGGCTCGGATCATAGACACGGAAAAAGGGACCCCGAGAGACCCCAGGTCGACCAATGGCATACGCATACATCTAACTTAATCAATAAACTAAAGAATCAACAATATAAATATAGTGGAAGTCTAATTCAACATAACATCAGAATAAGCATCCGAAGCTGAACACAAACATAAGTCTGAAAAGCCTCTAATCAGGACGAGTTGATGGGACAAGACCCGAACTAACTCCACAATACTAAATCTGAAAATACATAAGGGAAACTGAAATACATAAGGAAAAGATTGATTGTCTAGTCCTCGGAAGATGAGGACTCACTAATAAGTAGACGCTAACTCCGATGAACTGTGTAAGAGCGAGGCTGAACCTGAGAGACGGGTCTTCTATCATGATATGATACAACATAGGAAGTACGTGGTTAGTACGTGGAATGTACCGAGTATGCAAGGTAAGTAAAACAGCTTCAGTAAAGTAAATCATTTAAAGCATTTCATAACATATCATAAGCTTTCAAATCTCATAGAAGGCTTGCATGCATTCTTTCTAAAATCATAATCTTTCAATAACATGAAAATGAAAAGCTTCATAACATTATAACTGACTCGAATGACTTAAAGCTGAATATAACATTTATAAGAAAAGCGGAACAATGAGTCAAACCTTCTTTTAGATCGTGCATGTATAAAATAATAACCATGAGTAATGAATATGCAAATTTGAATCATATAGACAATGGGAGACTCGTCACCTAACTGACATACCATGATAGAGCTTACGTGGTCCCTACTATTACAATCAACTGGGCAGAGCCATCCAAAACTATGCCAGGGCTAAGGACGCTACCATGATATAGATATCAAGTTCACGGGCTATTAGGGCTGGGGATATCTCACAAGGGAGGTCCCAAATATAATAGTATCAACCTACGTCGGCGCATAGTTCTGAGGTATAGGGTGATCGACCCTTAGCCCGCTCGGTGCTAGACTTTTCTCCCAAAACATGCAATGCTCTACATCATATATAACAAAGCTCAACATCATCTATTGATGAAGCTCAACAATAAAATCATGCATAAACTCAACATCGTATGAAAATGAAGCTCAACATTATCTATTGACAAAGCTCAATAATGAAATCATGCATAGACCCGACATCATATGAAAACGAAGCTCAATAATATCATACCTCTCAATTGTGAATTCATGCATATGAGAAGCTTTATTTCGAAACATGTCACAAGCTTAAAGATAAGTGGGAACCTTTACTCCAAAACAATGTGGTAAGCTTATCTTAGAGATACTACATCATCATACTCGATATAAGGGTTTTTCTCAAAACTTTATCATGCTTGAATCTGCTCAATTTATTCTGAAAACAATATCATAATCATGGGTATCTTTAGAAAGATGATTTTCATCATCAAATCTCATCATCATCATACATTCATCATCATTCTCTGCTTTCATGAACTTATTGCCCATGGGCCTTTAATTTCGTAAAACTAGAAGACATAATTTTTGATTGAAAATAATTTAAAATCTGCCCAAGCTTCACAATTCATCAATAGAAACATAATCTAATCGTACCGATGTATATAAATTGAAGAATTATGCAATTGGGTGAAAACCCCATAACTTGATCATAGGAATTTCTCATACTTAGATGGAGATTGGGCATGGGTGTGAAAGGAAATATCCACAAATAACCCTACATACCTGAAAGGGATTGATTCCACCAAATATTTGATTATCCAGGAGGAAATTGGATGGAAACCTTGAATACTAGCCTTGAATTACCTATTTAACCTCTCAAGCTTGCATGCATGGTAGGAATAACTTAGAATAGGTTTTCCCATCTTAAAACTCACTAAAACGAGCCTTAAACAACGTATTATAGGGATTAGGAACTTAGGAATTATGAAAAGGCCCTTATTGAATTCAAAGGAAAATACTGCCGGGTGGTCCTAACGGACGACCTAACAACTAGTGGTCCAAGGAAACGACACCTCACCTAGCTCGTTAAGTACACTGCCTGCCTGATCTCTTGTGCTCATAACAACTGACATAATGACTCGTTAGGGGTGACCAGGACTCGTGGTCACTAGTCGTGAAGTACACTGTTCTTTTTCCTTCTCTTTTCCTTCTCCCCACCCCACGGTTTGACCTAACAACTCATAGGGTTTGACCACAAGTCGTTGCCACGCCTGTGGGGACCCTTTTCCCCAAACTTCCCAACTCCTCACTGGTCTCCCCCACGAGTCACCTGAAGACTCGTGGACTGTTCTCATGAGTCGTGGTCCTGTGCCTGCAACATCAGTTTTACATTTTCCCCGTTTTAACTCCCGGGTACGATCCTTGATCTCTTGTGGCATAACATCCCTGGCAAGGCTTTGGACCGCTCTGCCCACATGAGTGTAATAGTCATGACCACGTAAGCTCTATCATGGTAATGTCTGTTACATGACGATCTCCCATTGCTTCTCATGATTTCATTAATGTATGTTCATCAGTCATGATATTATGTTTTCAGCAAGTTTTACCCAATGTTCAGTTTTACTTATGATTATCAGTTTCAGCTTTGGGTCATTCGAATCAGTTATGATATTCAGTCACGTTTAAATCATGTTTTCAGACCATAGCATGCAAGCCTTATGATCTTTGGCAAATTTATATGCCCAAGTGATACTAAAATGTGTCATTTTAGCCTTATTTATCTATCAATGTTTATACATTGTCATGTGATTGATAATAAAATGTGAATTTATACTAACCAACATGATTAGCGTTGTTTTGCAGGTGAAATATAATTTTGGGAAGCTAAAATGCGTGTTGGGAGAGATCGGGGTTGGACTCGGATGTGAGCAAGGGAAAAAGCATTTGAAGGCACAAATTAAAGGGGCTCCGCGATGGAGCCGTGTCACGCTGCCATCGCGGATGCCTTCTGTCTGGATAGGGAAATTTTGCCAAATTCTAGTGAAGGTGCGCGTTAGGGTCGTGGCACGTTGGCCTAGCCCCGCGTTGCACGGCATGCCACGTTGGGCCTTAATACCTGGACAATCAATTTCCAGTAAGGGTCCGCGTCAGTGACGTGTCATGGAGGCAGTGCTCTGCGATGCACTCCGTGACACGTTGCTTGTTATTCCGAAAAAAATTCCCACTAGTATAAATAGAACACTTAGGTTCATTTTTAATAAAGGCTGACTTGGTGGAGCAAGAACGTGGGTTACAGGCAGTTGAGGGGACGAAAATTTCAGGGTTTTTCTTTATCTCCTTCTTCTTTAATTCAATTGCTTGTATGATTAACACTCATTTAACGATGTTTAATCCACAAATGAGTGGCTAAATTCACTTCTTGCTGAGGTTAAGAACATTTGTATTGAAATGTGATTATTGATAAATTGGTTTTTCATCTTTTCTTCCGTGGTTGTTCTATTGATTCTTGTTCCTACTGCATTAATGTGTGGCCAACATTAATGTATATCTAAACAGTCCGGTTTCACTCGACAGAGCAAGAAATTGGAAAGTTGTGAATTGATAGGATATGATCTTTTCTTAGTTTGGGAAAATTGAGAATTGATTTACCTTCAGGATAGAAATATACCTGAAAGTCGTATTAGTCACTTAAGGAATAGGTTTTGTATGGCTAGAAAATGAATTTCGTTTTATCACAGAAATATAGGTGGAAGGTTCATGATTCTTAAGTTGGGTTAAATACGAGAATTTTTAATCCATAGGCAATAATTCCTGACTAGCAACCGGAGGCAAGAGTAATCAAATTGTATCGATAATTTATTTCTCTACATGTTCATTTAACCTCAGCATGCTCATACTTATAGTTCAGACTCAAATTATATATTGGTTTTAGACTTAGTATAAAATTAGGAAACAAAATATCAACCTTTTCTTCACATTGTTGTCTGCAATTTAGAGTTAAAGTTTATTGACACTTGAGTAAATTGTTACTTTAGTCCAGTCTCTGTGGGATCGATACTTGGCTTACTTGAGCCACTTTACTACTTGTTCGACCACGTGCACTTGCGTGTAGTTATACCAAACTGGCCGAACACCTTACTCTCAAAATCTTATGATGAAATGTTTTATGATATGCATGATTTTAGTTTTACTTACTTAGCAGTTTTACTTACTTACAAGTTTTACTTACCTTGCATATTCGGTACATTCCAAGTATTGACCGCATACTCTATGTTGTATTATTTTATGGTACAAGCTTGAACATTCAGGTTTAGTCTCGCCGCTAGCCAGATTCACGAAGTTATCATTTTCCTAACTTGTGGGTGAGTCCTTATCCTTTGAGGACCTTCTTACCAGTTTATTTTTAGTTTCAGTTTATTAGTGAGTTAGTTGGGTTCTTGTCCAATCAACTCATCAGATGACTAAGGCTTATCAGACATAGTATATATTCAGCTTCAGATTAGTGTTATGTATTCCATTATTCAGAAATTATAGTTATTTAGACTTTCGGTATTTTTAAAAATGTTAAGGTTTCAGTATTTATTACATTGAGCTTTAGTGTTCATGTTCATGCCATGGGTCAACTTGGAGCCATTTATGGTTTTAGGTGTTGTTTATAGACTTGTATCTATGTCCAGATCATGACAAACTTGGTGTAAGTGTAATAGGTTTTGAAGTGTCCTACAGTGTCTGAAAGCCATGTTTAAGTAGTCTTTTACATGGGTATGAAGCGCGCCACACTTATGTCGAAGAGGCTACAAAGCATTTTTCGGAAATTTCCTTCCTTCTAACTCGTGCTACACATGTTTGCAGAATCATGCCTCTTCCTTGAGTTAACGGAAGAAGGAATGGAAATGGAAATGGCCATGAGAATGGCAACGGAGATAAGCACTAGCAGGCCCCATCAGCCCCTGAGGATCATGTGTCTGAGTTGGTTGCCCATGCTGAGTTTAGGGAAGCCATCTAGATGTTGGCATAGGCATTGACTGCCAAGGTCAACTAGCACATAATGGCGCATATTCCCCAGAATGGGAATGCAGCAGCAGTAAGAGTCAGCAACTTTATGAGGATGAATCCTCCTGAGTTCTTTGGATCGAAGGTGGATGAGGATCCACTTGAGCTTATTGATGAAATCCAAAAGATCACCAGACTATGGGGGTGATAGGGGAAGAGTGCGCAGACCTAGGCTCTTACAAGTTTAAAGAGGTTGCCTATATTTGATTCAGCTAATGGAAGAATAGTGGAGTAGTTGGAGTGGGTCCCATTGGTTGGGATGAGTTTCTTACCGCATTCTTCGATTGATTCTTTCCCTTTGAGATGAGGGAAATCAAGGAAGCTGAGTTTGTGAACCTAAGGCAGAACAAAATGATAGTCTAGGAGTATGCTTTAGCCGCTTGTCTGAATATGCATCAGAGATGATGGCTAATTAGAGAGCTAAAATGAGCAGGTTCATACATGGTATAGCGAACTAATTGGTCAGGGATTGCAGGACCTCTATGCTTGATAAGGATATTGATTTCTCATGGTTGGTTCTGTACGCCCAACAGATAGAGGCAATACAGTTGAGTGAGTAGGAAAGAGATGCCAAGAGGTCCAAGATTGACAGTTTTGGGTTCACCTAGAAGAGGCCTGGTGGTGGGCTTCATCAGCAATCCCACCGGTGATCATCAGCCCTAGTGCAGTCAGCAACGAGTGTGCCTTCCAAATCTAGGCGCGATCAGAGGGGACGAGTGTCACGCTCTCGAGGTCTGGGGAGCAAGCCTGTAGAGCCCAACATTCTAGGATGTGACAGGTGTGGTAGAAAGCACACTGGTTAGTGCTTAGCAAGTACAGGTGCTTGTTTTGGGTGTGGGAAGCCTAGAAAAATCCTCAAGTACTGTCTAGCAGCTAGACAAGGCCATGGTAGAGGCCGAGACCCAGCCGCTAGTTCAGCAGCCCCACCAGCACATTCAGCTCATCAGGGTGCATCCACTAGTGCGGGTGGTGGTCAGTGTCAGAACAAATTCTATGCCCTTGCATCAAGTTAGGAGCAGGAGGTCTCTCCGGATGTAGTTACTGGTATGTTATGAGTATTCCACCTTGATGTATATTCCTTGTTAGATCCAGAGGATACTTTATCTTTTGTGACACCCTATGTTTCTAGTAGTTTCAGAGTCAGTCTCAAAATCCTATCACAACCCTTCTCAGTCTCTACTCCATTCATCAATTTAGTTATAGCTCGACGGGTATATAGAAATTGCGCTATCACAATCTTTCAGAAAATCACCTCGGTAGATCTAGTAGAGCTAGCCATGACATATTTAGATGTTATCATTGGCATGGATTGGCTACATGCATATTATGCCTCAATAAATTGTAGAACTCATGTGGTAGAGTTCAGGTTTCCGAGTGAGCCAGTCCTAGAGTGGAAGGGTAGTTCAATTGTGCCTGTAGGTTGCTTCATTTCTTACCTTAAGGCTAGAAAGATGATCTCTAAGGATTGTGTGTACCATTTAGTCCGAGTTAAGGATGCTACATTCGGAACCCCGACTATCCAGTCAATTCCAATAGTGTGTGAGTACCCAAAAGTGTTTCCAGATGATTTACTGGGAATTTCTCCCAAGCGGGAGGTCGAGTTTTGAATCGACCTTCTTCCCGATATGCACCTATATGTAATCCTCCTTACAGAATGGCTTCAGATGAGCTAAAGGAGTTGAAGGAGTAGTTTAAGGAACTCTCTGACAAGGGTTTCTTCAAACCTAGAAAATCCCCATGGGGCACACCGGTACTCTTTTTACGGAAGAAGGATGGTTCCCTTCAGATGTGTATTGACTATCGGTAGTTGAATAAGGTCACAGTCAAGAATAGGTATCCCCTCCCCAGGATTGATGATTTGTTTTACCAACTTTAGGGTGCTAAGTTCTTTTCAAAGTTAGACCTCAGATCCGGATATCATCAACTTAGATTTAGAGAGAGTGACATCCCGAAGACAGTCTTCAAGACTCGGTATGGTCACTATGAGTTTGTAGCTATGTATTTTGGACTAACGAATGCTCCTGTAGCTTTTTTGGATTTTATGAGAAGGGTGTTCAAGACATATTTGTACCTATTTGTGATCGTGTTCATACATGACATTCTAATACCCTTTCTGAGTAAGAAGGAGCATGCTGCTCTTCTGAGGGTGGTGCTACAAACTCTTAAAGATTGCCAGTTGTATGATAAATTCAGAATGTGTGAGTTTTGGTTGAACTCAATAGCATTTTTAGGTCAGTGGTGTCAAGTGAGGGTGTACAGGTGGACTTTCAAAAGATAGAAACTGTGAAGAATTGGCCCAGACCAGTTAGTCCTTCACATATCAGGAGTTTCTTGGGTATAGTTGGTTACTACCGAAGGATCATTGAAGGGTTTTCATCCATTATAGAACCGTTGACTAAGTTGACCCAGAAGAAAGTAAAGTTTCAATGGTTAAAGGCCTGTGAGAGGAGCTTCAAAAAATTAATGACTCGACTCACCACAACGCCAATGTTGGCTTTACCTGAGGGTACCAATGGATTTTTAGTTTATTGTGACACCTCGAGGATCGACCTTTGTTGTGTATTAATGAAACATGTTAAGGTTATAGCCTATGCTTCCGGGCAGCTTAAGGTCCATGAAAAGAATTATCCAACTCACAACCTTGAGTTGGCAGCAATAGTATCTGCCTTGACGATTTGGAGACACTATTTGTACTGGGTCCACGTGGATGTGTTTACGAACCACAAAAGCCAATAGTACGTGTTTACCCAGAAGGATTTAAATCTAAATCAAAGAAGGTGGTTGGAGCTTCTTCAAAATTATGATATGAGTGTCCTTTATCATTCCAACAAGGCTAATATGGTAGTAGATGCTCTTAGCAGACTTTCTATGGAGACTGTGTCTCATGTATATGAGGGAAGAAAAGAGTTGGTAAAGGATGAGCATCCGCTTGCACGACTAGAGTTCATCATGTTGATTCAATAGATGGTGGTGTCATTGTCCAGAATGGATCAAAATCTTCTTTGGTGACCGAAGTCAAGGCTAGGCAAGATGAGCATCCTATTTTTGTAAGGTTTAAGGAAGCTGTTAGAATCAAAAGGTGGAGGTCTTCTCCTAAGGGGGAGATGTTGTACTACGATATTTGGGTCGTTTTTGTGTTCACGGTGTGAAGATTTAAGGGACCATATGTTGCATGAGGCTCACGGTTCCATATATTTTTGTCACGACGCAAACGTACACTCAGATCGTAGACATGAGACAAGGGACCCCGAGAGACCCAAATTGACCCATGGAACATGCATACAACTAATCTTATTCAAATAAGCGGAATGATAATCATAAAACATAGAGAAAACATAATTTTAGCATAACATCAAGAAATATTGGGCGTATACACAGCGGAGCACTAAATACTTGTCTTAAAGCCTCTAATACATAAGATGGGTTGATGGGACAACATCCCCAACTAACCCGACCAAAACTGGATATAAACAACATGAAAGTCAATCAAACGGCCCTCGGAACATGAGGACTCACCAATAAGCTGGAAGCGTAAGGTGAGATGGACTAAGGATGAGGATGAGCTTGAGATTCGAACCCTATATCATGAAATGATACAGCATAGAAAGTACGCGGTCAGTACACGGAATATACTGAATATGCAAGGTAAGTAAAACGGACAGTTAAAAGTAAAACAAAACTCATAAGTAACATAAGAGAAGGACATCATGCATATATCATAAACTTCGTAAGAAAACAGAAGGCTCAAGGCTTTCAAATCATTCGTAAAACATTCATAAACATCATCGTAAGTAAACTTATCAAACATAACTTGAGAAAATAACATAAATATAACAATGCATAAAACATGCGAAACAATGGGAGGACTCGTCCTAACTGGCACCATCATGGTAGTGCCTTTTCATGATGCCCCATTGTCTCGCTCAAGTGGGCAGAGATGACCTTGGCTTGCCAGGCGAGGGTCGTGCATAAGGACTGATATCACATTTCAGGGGATCATTATCAATACAACGTATCATTAGAAACCCATGGTGGCACGTGGTTATGAGACACCGACGTAGTCCTTTGAACACTGGGCTGCTCGGTGCTAGACACAGCTCCCAAAAACATGCATATAGGCTCATACATAAATCAATAACATAATGCATTAAAATTCATTGGCTAAAATAAAACATTTATCATCATTGATCCCCTTTAAACATGCTTAGCCAAGAATCAAAGCCCTTTTCATCGGCCAACATCATAAATCGATAAATCATGTAATTCATTTCATAAATCGCAATTCATTCTTCAACATGTGGGCATGCCCAATACTTCATCATATTCAATTCTTTCAAAACATGCTCATAAACATGGGTAGCTTGAAAATCATGCTTTTCTATCATCAATAAACTCAAATTATAGAGTAGTCATCATAAATCATAACTTCCATGAACTTTCATCAAATGGGCATTTTTAGATTCAAAAGATTGAAACATGATTTGAAGAAAATAATAAATGAACCTTCCCATCATTCATAATTTGATAATTAAAACTCAATCAAATCAGACTCATAAAGAGAAATCACATTTACATGCATTTGAGTAAAACCCCATAGACTTGGATAGGAGGATTCATGATTTAAATCGAAATTGGGCATGGGTTGGTAAGAATCTCACCCATTTTAAAACCCTACATACATGGGAATGGATGGACTTAAATTTCCTTGAACACCCACAATGAAATTGATGAAAATTTGGGGAAGAAGGCGTTGAATCTCACAAAAATCTCTCTAAGCTTTTGCATGACAATGGGCATGCATAAAGGGCTTAACTCATCTTATCTAACTCAGAAACATATCCAAAACAACGTAGTTTAGGCCTTAGGGACTTATAAAATTTCGAAAACACCCTTATTAAAATGCAGGAAGTTTCTGGTCGCTAGTCCCCACGAGGGACCTACTGGGTCGTTGCCACAGGGAACGACTCGTGGCCATGGTCCATTGAGCCCACTTCCTTAACATCCAAGGTGACCCCACGGGTGACTTCACGAGTCGTGAGGTTAGACCATGACTCGTGGTTACCTTCCGTGGCCTGCACTGCCCATCCCAACTTGCCAAAACATCCAAAGTAGACCACGAGTGACCTCACGAGTCGTGAGGTCTGACACGACTCGTGGTTAGGCCCGTGGCCTCCTCACACAAGCTTTGCCAAACCATGCTGACCACGAGTCTCCTCACGACTCGTGGTCACTCCTCACGACCAACCTCACGGGTCGTTCTAAGACCTGGTGCGATTAGTTTTTCTCCATTTTCACTTCCGAGTCTGATCCTTGGGTTCTAGGGGTATAACAATATCTTCCCCTTGGGAACATTCATCCTCAAATGTTAGAAACATGCAGAAAACTCATAACAAGCTATCACCATATACAATTACCAGTTATTTAAGTCAAAAACATACGGAATGACTACCTCCGAAAAGAACTACATAGCTAAACCGAATTCAGACATCACATACATCTACCATATCATAAAACAAACTCATACACATGAACTGAACAGGAAAAGCTGATTAAGGGTTTAGAGCAAAATTGATACTTCAAACTTAAACTAAGCCTGTAGGGAACAAATGAGGGTATTTAGCTGTCATATCTGCTTTGGCTTCCCACGCAGCTCCCTCAACATCCTGATTTCTCCATAATACTTTAACTGAAGCTACTTCTTTGTTCCTTAGCCTCTGAACCTGACGATCCAAGATCTCCACCGGAATTTCCTCATAGCTGAGGCTATCCCTTACACCAATGTTGTCTATCGAGACTACCAAATCTGGATCACCCAAGAACTTTTTCAAGAGCGATACATGAAACACGGGATGAACTGAAGACAATTCTGAAGGCAAGTCCAAATCATACGCCAGCTTACCAACTCTCCTAATAACCCGGTAAGGACCAATGTAGCGGGGACTTAATTTCCCTTTCTTTTTGAACCGCATGACTCCCTTCATGGGAGATACCTTTAGAAATACCCATTCATCCACATTAAACTCCAGATCCCTTCTCGTGACATCAGCATATGATTTCTGACAACTCTGAGAGGTTTTTAATCGGTCCCTTATCCACTGAACCATCGCCATCGCCTCATGAACCGAATATGGTCCTATCATAGCTGCCTCACCAACCTCAAACCACCTGACGGGAGATCTACACCTTCGCCTGTAAAGAGCCTCGAATGGGGCCATATGGATACTAGAGTGATAACTGTTATTATAGGCAAACTCGATCAAGGGCAAATGGTCTATTGCACCCCAAAACTTTTTTTGATGATTATTTGATGGTTATATGTCATATTAATGGAATTATGGGTCGTATGTTGTCGTTAGGTGAGGACGGAAACATGTGCAAAGGGAAAAGCGAAGAGCGTGTGAAGTTTGTAAATAAGGGTCAACATTAAATTGACATATCTCCAAATATATAATGATTCAAAGGTCCTATAAAAAATCAAATGAGAGGTATTTGAGTCTAGTTTATAATGAAAAAACCGCTTATCAATCGGAGTTCGAAATAAAAAGTTATTCTCGTTTGAAGATAGAACTGTCAGCTGGAAAAGCGCCCATGCGCGTGGGCGCCTAGACAGGCAGCCAGCAGGCGCACACGCGCATGGGCGAGGGCACGTCGCACGGGCGCCGCACGCAGGCACCGCTCAGCCCTCCTATATGAAGTAATTTTGAGCTAAAAAGCTCATTTCTACTCCGTTTCACCTCATTTTTTTTTTAAAATTCACAGAATTGAGAGCTCTATTCAATGGTGAAAATAAATACGAGGTAATAGATTGTATGGGCTTCTAATCCTCGAGTTGCTACATATTTGGCTGCCAAAATGCTGCGTTTTTGGCAGTCGAGAGGTGAAGTTCTACCTCTATATTGGTGAGAGTTGAGTACAAAAGGAGGTAGGTGTTTTTACTATTTAAATTAACATGAATTAACAAGTTATGTTGGAAGTGAAGTTGCAACTTATGTGTTGCTTTGGTGTGTGTTGTTGCAGTTTGGCAGCATGGTTGCTACATTTTGGAACAGAATTTAGCTGAAGAGGAACCCCATACGGGCAGGGCTTATACACAAGTGAAAGGTAAGTGTTCATACTTGGTTTATCCGCTCAAATTCACAAGCTATAGTAAGGAAATGACATAAAGTCAATAAGTGTTTCATGTGATATTTGACTGAGTATTCTGCCCGTTTCTCGGAGGTTGTCACAACTATATAGATGCTGGAATTTATCAAAGATATGGAAGGAATACACCACACCATTGAGGAGGCTAAACACCAAAAGCACGTAAGCGAAACTCTCTTGAATTTCCTCAAGTTTAAGATGCCTAAGGTACGTAGGATTGCTAAAAATTATATTATGATGTGGCTGCTTGGTTGTACATTTTTGGACATGAATTGTGACTAGGAACTTGGCGTAGACCAGTCCTCATTCCATGTAGTTTAAGTAAGGAAGTTGAAGGTGTTGGAGTTTCTAGCAAGCGGAAGAAATTGGCTAAAAAGATGCGACGAAGTGAGGTATGTAATGGCCTCCCTATTCTTATTTTTTAAGCACGAATCTTGTTCTTGATCTGGCCAATGTTCCTATGTTTTGTGTTCCTATTGAGGCATACATGATTCTGCCCAAAGTAATAGAAATACTTCATAGAAACCTTGAAGAGTTAAATATGCTTGAAGTGAACAAACGTGAAGTGGAAGACGTATTGTTTACAATTATTGTTGTAGATGTAAACCGAGTCTGAAGTCCCCTCAGCGTGGGCACAGTGAGCTGGTCCTTTAAATTATTTCATGCATCTGATATCAAATGTGTTCAAAATTCTAGTTTCTATGTGAAATTGGTAAGAAGGAAAGATGGCGTTACGCGAACGAACTTAACGCTAGAAAACAACTTTAAGCTAAATAAGGGTAAATGAGAACAACAAAATGAAAATGAATTACAATAGTTATCCACCCTCTTATGAACATGTTATAAGGTATATAAGACCAAGAGGAGATTCCTTGATTATCTCCCTTTATCTAACTTACTAGTTAATGAGTTTTCGAACAAACCAATCGTTGATCTTCAAAGATAGAACTCGAATGTGTAAATTATTGATATTTCTATGAAACCATCTTTATGGGAAGGTTATACACAGTATTTTAATTTTACCAGGTTATATTAAAATAAGTATATAGTTACGCTTATTCTTACATTCAAGTTACACGCTAGGGCAGCAAGAATTGTCTTTAGAGTGTCGCCGTAAATTTACTATAACTCTTGTGCTATCTGAACCTCCTGAGAGTCGACAAGGAATTGAGTTAAATAAGTGATATAAATACGTTATGTGGTAATGATATAATGAATATTAGGTGACGACCTTCTATAAATCAGCTAGAGTTGAACATTTGTATAATAGTAACTTAAGTTAAAGAGAAGCTCTCTATTATACCCCTAAACGCTTATGTTAAGTTATCGATTCTAAGTGTTGAAATTGTCTTCCATGACCGAAAAGGGTGATCCTAGGAGCTTCTAATCCATTTATAATGATGTAAGCTTTCGTAAGCTCCTCGAGTAATTACAAAGTTGTGAAAGTCAATCCAGCGTCGTCCGAATTATGGTTATAAGTATTTATTTTCCTATTAGGAAGAACTTGGAGAGTTGCTTATGAATTCTCAAGTTGAACAAATCAAAATCTCAAATTATTAAGTAATGTCTTCCAGTCCCTAAGTTAGGTTGAAGTGTGTTATGTTAAGAAGTTTTCAAGAGATCATATTTCGAGAATCACGTTAATGTCTCGATCAAGTATTTGAAGTTGCATACCAGCCTAAGAAATTAAGTCTTTATTTGACTTTCCAGTAACAAGTCTTAATGAATGAGATTTTCATATTATAACATACAGTTGAATTCTTTTAGTTATATTCAAGTGATGCGTCTATATGTTTAGCTCTTGTTGAGCTATCATTTGAATTCCCTAAATTCAGAGGAGAGATTCTCCCATGTACCAATGTTCCTAATGTCTAAGTAAGTATAAGCACAAGCTATGAAAATGATCAATTAAGCATAGAACTTCTAATCGCAGGAAGTCACCTGGAGGTCACTCAGCTAACTAAATAGGAGTTTATACGTTATACAGAAGTTGCATACATTGTATTTCTATAATGCATCTCTCAGCTCTATGCATATGTTAAGCGTTATGACAATAACTCCAAGCTTTAAGGTATAAGTCCCATGTTTTCCTTCAATTAAGGCAAATGAATTGAGAATTGCATGTGCTCATTGACGTGATAAGTTTGGCAATGAAATTCCAATGTATAGTTGTTGATACATATAAAGGAACCACCCAGTGGGTAGTAAATATATGTAGTTCCCAGATATAAAAGGATTGTTTAGAAATGGGAATCTATGTGCTTCTACTCAAGCGATATATTAAATTGGTAAGACTATCTATAGGACATTGCTTGTAAGTCTACCAAAATTCTTATGTTGGCTAAACCTCCTGAAGGTCCGTTGAGTCATTGAGTTGACATGTTTGTATATAATTTGACAGTTTTACGTGATATATATGCATATTTGCTAATTTTACATGTTATATGTGCTCACATGCATATATATGTTAGGAAAGAGACCTATTACGGCCACAGATTAAGCATTTGTCATTTCAATGCTACATATGTTAAATTGACTCAATATAAGCTTTGTCGGTTCCATTCATAATTATTATTGAGAATGTTTTTATTTTATCCCGGTATGGCGCACTGGCCGGAGATATTTTTATTTTAACCCGGGTATGGTACACCGACTGGAGATATTTTTATTTTTACCCCGGTATGGTACACCGACTAGAGATATTTTATTTTACCTCAATATGGCACACCGGCTGGAGATATTTTTATTTTTACCCTGGTATGGTACACCGGTTGGAGATATTTTTATTTTACCCCGGTGTGATACATCGGCTGAAGATATTTTTATTTTTCATTGGTATGGTACACCGGTTGGACGAATCGTATATATGGATTTATGGCTGGCTGGTTACTGGAATTACAGTTATAGTTTTTCTTGTGCATTACTTGGTTGCATTTGCACTTCAGTATTGACTTATTGTCAGGTTTCAGTTTCCAGGATTCCAGGTTGTTACTATTCCTTATTTCTGGCTCAGTTATCAGTGCTCTCTTACATGTTTACAGTTTTCTGCCTTACATACCAGTACATTTCATTCGTACTGACGTTCTTTCGCCTGGGGACCTACATTCATGCCGCAGGTGCAGGTAGAGGTTGGGATTTCCAATTGCAGTGGCAGTTCGTGAGATTAGCTGATGTGTTGGTATGCTCCTTTCTTTCTGGAGCTAAGACTGGTTTTGTTTCAATTAGAGTTTTGAGATGCAGTTATGGGTAAGTTGGGGCCGTGTTATGACCATCAGTCAGTTTACTCTTTAGAGGCTTTGCGGACTTAGTGTGTACAATGGAATTCAGTTTGTTGCCTTGTCGGCTTTTTTTGTTTAGTTTAGCATACTCATAGCCTTGTTTGCATTTCATTTGTTTACCCTTTTTGAGACATTATGGGTTCAGTTTGTGCTCAGTTGATTGTGACTGGTGGCCTGGATGGTCTAAGTGTTACAGTTACGGATGTCATATAGCCAGCTTCCCAGTCAGTCAGGTATGGGGAGCCAGTCTCGCCCTCCCCCCAGTTATGGGGCGTGACAGACTTGGTATCTGAGCAAAGTCGTATCCTAGGGAATCCACAAGCCGTGTCTAGTAGAGTCTTGCTTATAGGTATGTTGTGCACCATACTTATAATCAGGAGGCTACATGGCATTTAGGGGTTGTTTCACTTTGTTCATTAATAGATCGTGCTATAGAGCAATGATGTAAGGGCTGTTTGAAATCTAAATCGTTCTTATGTTTTAGAATTCAACTGGAGTAAGAGAGATGGCTATGAGATTTACTGACACTGATGCTTGAAAGGGTCCTAGTCGCTCTCCTGTCGATCCGAGAAATAGATTAGAGGCTCGAAGCGAGTTTCCCATTCCTCGTACCAAAGTTCCTCCAAGTTCCAGTCGGAATTACTCTGGGAGGGGATTCATCCCCTCCTATTATTTCAGATTCGGTAGAGCTAAGAGAATGTAGAGTTATTGATCCTTCAGCACCTGTTGTACCTTAAGGTATATCAAAGGGACGAGATTTTGAGAAAGCATTTCAGATGTTAGCCCATGTAGACATGTTTCAAAATAAATAGTTAAAATTAATGGTAGGGTCCAGGGGAACTTTTGAGAGCTCTAGTGCCCATAGGTTTTGAGCCTAAATCCCCTAGCCTTCACGAAACAGTACTTACTACGGGAACTTCAACGAGTTCGAGCTAATAAGGTTTTGTACCTAGAGCAGGGCAGCATGAGTATTCGCGAATATAGTCTCAGGTTTAATTCTTTGGCCCAATATGTTTCAGATAGGGTGCGGAATATGAGGGATAGATGCTCGGTGCTTTGGTAGGGGTTAAAAACCGACACGCAAGTGCACGTGGTCAAACAAGTAATAAAGTGGCTAAGTAAGCCAAGTATCGATCCAAGGAGACTCTGGATAAGTAAAATTGCTTAAGTATACTATATTCTAGTTTACTTCTAATTATGTTGACAACAATGTAACCAAAAGTTAAATAATTTTGTTTATAAACTATATACTAAAACTATTAACAAATATTTACTTGAATTGAAACTATGGATAAGAGCATGCCAAGGTTAAGAACAAGTAATGAATTCGATAGCAATCATAATTCGGTTATTCTTCTCTTCATGTTGCTAGCCAAGAACATTAGCCTAGAGATTAAAACTCTCGTATTTAATCTCACTTTAGAATCATAAACCATTCGTCTACATTTCTGTGATCAAATGCAATTTATGACCTAGCAATACAATTCTGGTTCCTAAATTGACTAATACGGCTTTCAAGTATATTTCTATCAGGAAAGAACATCAAAACCCAATTTTCCCAAATCAAGTTAAGAACAATACCCTATTAATTCACAACTTTCAAATTTCTTGCTCTCTCGAGTGAAATTGGACTTTTTAGATGTACATTAATGTTGGCCACACACGAATGCAGTAAGAACAAGAATTAATAGAACAACATGAAAGAAAAAGATGAAAAACCATATAAGTCACAATCAAAATTCAATACACATGTTCAAAACCTTAGCAAGGAAGAGAATTAGCCACTCATTTGTGGATTGATCATCCTCAAATGAGTGTAAATCATACGTACAATTGATTGAAAGAAGAAAGAAAGAGAGAAAAACCCTTAGCTTTTTCGTCCCTCAACTGCTGCTAACCCCCATCCTAGCTCCACCAAGTCTGAATTATGAAAAATAAACCTAAGTGTGCTATTTATATTAGTAGGAATCTTTCCCGGATTAACAAGCAATGTGTCACGGAGTGCATCGTGGAGCACGGCCTCCGTGACACGCTACGAACGCGGAGGCTCTCTGGAAAATCACCCGAAATCGGCCCAGGCAGCACCTTGCCGCGTTGGCAACGTGTCACGCTGCCTGGGCAGCGCGTTGTAGCCCCATGGTCGTGGAGTCCACCTGCCGTGACATGTTGCCAATGTGCAGGTGGGCTGTTTTGAGCGGCCTGCCTGCCGTGGCACCTTGTCGACGCGCCGGTGGGCTGTTTTGTGCCTCTTCCTTGCCGACGTTCGCGTGTTAATTCCGTTTCCAAGCTTCTACTTCACCAACTCATGGATTAGTTACTCAAACATCATCAAAACCTACAAAACAAAGGCTAATCATGTTGGTTAGCACATATCTCCACATTATATAAAATTACATGAAAATGTATACAATAACTTAGATAAACAAGACTAATTGAAGTAATAAAGAGTATCTCGGGCATATATTTTTGCCCGTTATCACAACCCCACACTTAAAGCCTTGTTCGTCCTCGAACAACCTTTTACATATCATGCATATGGAGACTCCCACATAACTAATTTAGCAAGATAATTCAAGTTACGGCTATAATGATTACGTAAGATACAAGCTAAAAATAGAGCATGCCTGATTTGATCATTGAAATGAAGTACAACTATGTTAAGACTTCTTAACCTCAAGAGTCGACTCTCAATTTTAGCAAACTCATGTAAATCAACTGATTAAGAAATTCCACATGAATTTTATCCTTCATTAAACATGTGCCCCTCACGGAAAGAGAGTTACCCAATCACATGCAAAAACAATTTTTTACATCACAACATGTGTGGGCACATGAATAGAATTACGCTCACTCTCACAAAGAATTCACATGCATTATGTAATGACCCATAAGCTTGCCCTTAGTGTTTTATTCCACTAATTTAAGGATGTATGAATGTAAGATCAAGTTGGACTTTTTAGGTTGTAATGTAACTCAGGTGCGGGTAGGTACTATTATGATCAGTAATAGTGACTATCTTTCCTAAGCGCTTTTAATACATCACGCCTTCATTACAAACTTCCCTTCCCTCACTTCACCTTTTTCTCTTTTCATCTTTCTTTTTCCTCTTTTGTTCCCCCATTTCTTTCGGCACTTTTAGCTTATTAGTAAGGAGTTCTATAAGTAACTTTTCATTTATTTATTTTCTTACTCCCTACTAATACTCACCCATATTCAAACAGGTGCACCCTCGACCTTTCTCAATTTTTACAATTGCTACTTTCCCTTCTTTTTCATTCTTCTCACTCCTTTACTCTTTCGGATTTTTCCTTTAAGCGCTTAGGAGTTTTGGATCAAATTCAAGGCTAATGAAAGAAAAAGGATTAAGCTTATGTTGCAGCTGCCAAAGAATAGGCTCAACGCTCAATGGGGTTAACTAGGATTAATTTTTCAAGGTAGGTATAATGAGGGATAACATTAGGTTCATTCAAAGAAATGCCTAAATCATCTCCTACAATTCACATCCTTCATTTCGTTGTATATACACACCAGGCAAGTTCTAGACATTCCACAATAGCATAGAATACTCAAAAACCTTACACTCATGGCACATGCTCAAATCAAGACACAATCCGTAGACTCTTGCTCAGCTAATCACACGAATTCAGAATTAAGCTTCCATCATATTGAGTCAAATTCAAGAGCCTAAGTGTCTCAAACAAAGTTATACACTTGCATGCTTCATACTGAACATACTTGCATCTTACAACCATGTATAGCACATAAAAAGAACATCAAGCCCCAATTAGTTATGGTTTCAAAAACCCAAAACCTATCGACTAATTTTTCCTCAAGACGGTCGTCATCCATCCATCGTCGGAAACAGTACCTAGCTATGACTAAAAAAACTTTATATACAGACCAAGGAAAGAAAGAAAAAAAGAAAAGAAAAAAAAAATTTATTCTTCGGTTCAAATATCCCCATCGGAAAAGAACCAAAAAGAAAAACCAACGGGTGATGAAGTCATGCTTAATTCACAAAAATTTTTGAAATTTTTCGAAATTTTCAAATTTCTCACCAATTTTTGTACAAGCATTACATTCACCAAAAACCATTAAGCACAGAAATTTTGAAATTTCCTAGAAATTTCCCTCACCCCACACTTAAATCATGCTATGTCCGCATAGCATCAAACTAAAGGTTACAAAGGGTGAGAAATACTCCCTGAGGCCTTTAGGCCTAGCTGACAGCATGGTTTTCTTCAACTATGGACAAGTGGGTGTTCGACCCCACACTTTTTCTTTTCCATGCTTGTTAGCTTCCTCCTCCACGGGTACTCAGACATCCCCTCCATCTGTGCTTAACTTTCCACCAAAACAACACAAGATGAAAAATAAATAAAATAAACATAAATGCAAGAAATTAAAATGGTACCCATGGTACCCTTGGGTTGCCTCCCAAGCAGCGCCTAATTTTACGTCGCGGCACGACATACCAAGTTTCACGACTTTTTCCTCCACCTTGAGGATATGAATCTCACCCCTAATTTCTTCTCTAATTTCCTCTTATGCTCCAGGGGTGGTGGTGAAAAATTGTAAGGACCAAACAGTAGATGTTGCCTTTTGCATTTATTGGTCCTTAAGTATGCGAAGTCATTTTATCTTTCTGAGTTAGCAAATTTCAAAATATATGGTGCTGGGTCCTCCTCTAGACATTTCTCTACAAACTTGGAAGACTCTATTTCTATGTTGTCAACCAAATTTAATGTTGAAAAATGCGTAGAGTGTGGTCCAATACACCTCAACTCTAAAACTGCATTGTGCTTGACCTCCTTACTTGTATACACCTTCTCGACATTGTCATCTATCTCTCCATTGATGTCAAATGGGGGATATTCTTTCTCTTCTTCCATGAATGGATTTTCTATAGATATGAGCCAATCACGGGGACACTCAAGAGATTCTAATTGTTGGGCTTCATCCAAGAATTCACCCTTGTATTCCTCTTGTAGTTCCTCTTGAATATCGGCTAAAACTGTCACCTGCGAATTATCATAAGCTTCAGCCTCAACACACATCTCCGTGAGTTTGACGCTCATCCTGCTTACAGCCTCGGCATTCTCCTTTTGCTGAATTATCAATTCTGCCACCGACTCCTTCATTGCTTCTGATTGCTCCAGGAGTTGTTTCATCATGTCCTCTATTTGAACTTGGCGTCCCAAGTCCTCATTTTCAACATGCCTATATTCAGCAAAAACAACAGAATGATCATAGCGGGGGCTTGGGGGAGAGGAATAGGCCTTTGGACAATCACCCCAATGGCCATATTGACACCCACATATATTGCACATGTTACAGTTTTGCCACAAGTGGGGTCCTCCACAGTTCAGACAAGATTCACTAAAATATGAGTATCCACCATTGAAACCATTTATATTCCACGATGTCATGTCAATAAGGGTATACGAACAAGCAGAAAAATAAAATCAAATAAAGAAGAATTAAAACAAACACTAGACCAAGTTGTCACCACTTAAGAAAATAAAACAAAAATACAGTAAATTTATACTTAAAACAATTTCACCAATTGCCAAGTCTCCCCGGCAACGGCGCCAAAAACTTGCTCGGTGCTTTGGTAGGGGTTAAAAACCGACACGCAAGTGCACGTGGTCAAACAAGTAATAAAGTGGCTAAGTAAGCCAAGTATCGATCCAAGGAGACTCTGGATAAGTAAAATTGCTTAAGTATACTATATTCTAGTTTACTTCTAATTATGTTGACAACAATGTAACCAAAAGTTAAATAATTTTGTTTATAAACTATATACTAAAACTATTAACAAATATTTACTTGAATTGAAACTATGGATAAGAGCATTCCAAGGTTAAGAACAAGTAATGAATTCGATAGTAATCATAATTCGGTTATTCTTCTCTTCATGTTGCTAGCCAAGAACATTAGCCTAGAGATTAAAACTCTCGTATTTAATCTCACTTTAGAATCATAAACCATTCGTCTACATTTCTATGATCAAATGCAATTTATGACCTAGCAATACAATTCCGGTTCCTAAATTGACTAATACGGCTTTCAAGTATATTTCTATCAGGAAAGCACATCAAAACCCAATTTTCCCAAATCAAGTTAAGAACAATACCCTATTAATTCACAACTTTCCAATTTCTTGCTCTCTCGAGTGAAATTGGACTTTTTAGATGTACATTAATGTTGGCCACACACGAATGCAGTAAGAACAACAATTAATAGAACAACATGAAAGAAGAAGATGAAAAACCATATAATT
This sequence comes from Datura wrightii, assembly GCA_035772735.1. Lineage (NCBI taxonomy): Eukaryota > Viridiplantae > Streptophyta > Magnoliopsida > Solanales > Solanaceae > Datura > Datura wrightii. The sequence continues at coordinate 62,851,907 of JASDFA010000002.1, forward strand.
AACAATCAAAATTCAATACACATGTTCAAAACCTTAGCAAGGAAGAGAATTAGCCACTCATTTGAGGATTGATCATCCTCAAATGAGTGTAAATCATACGTACAATTGATTGAAAGAAGAAAGAAAGAGAGAAAAACCCTTAGCTTTTTCGTCCCTCAACTGCTGCTAACCCCCGACCTAGCTCCACCAAGTCTGAATTATGAAAAATAAACCTAAGTGTGCTATTTATATTAGTAGGAATCTTTCCCGGATTAACAAGCAACGTGTCACGGAGTGCATCGCAGAGCACGGCCTCCGTGACAAGCTACAAACGCGGAGGCTCTCTGGAAAATCACCCGAAATCGACCCAGGCAGCACCTTGCCGCGTTGGCAACGTGTCACGCTGCCTGGACAGCGCGTTGTAGCCCCATGGTCGCGGAGTCCACCTGCCGTGGCACGTTGCCAACGCGCAGGTGGGCTGTTTTGAGCGGCCTGCCTGCCGTGGCACCTTGTCGACGCGCCGGTGGGCTGTTTTGTGCCTCTTCCTTGCCGACGTTCGCGTGTTAATTCCGTTTCCAAGCTTCTACTTCACCAACTCATGGATTAGTTACTCAAACATCATCAAAACCTACAAAACAAAGGCTAATCATGTTGGTTAGCACATATCTCCACATTATATAAAATTACATGAAAATGTATACAATAACTTAGATAAACAAGACTAATTGAAGTAATAAAGAGTATCTCGGGCATATATTTTTGCCCGTTATCAATAGAGTATATCAATTGTATTAGGTTTGGGACCCCATTTGGCCTGAGATTGCTTGGGAATGTCTACCCAAACAAAAACATCTACTTCTTGGATGCTAGTATTTTCTCAAAAGAGGGACGATCTGATTCACCGTCTTCCAAGTAATGACAAGGTAGTGGAATAAAGTAAGAAAACTAGGCCGATAAGACTATTTAAGGACCCTTGTAGTGCTTGGAGACCCCATCCAGCCAGACATTCAGTTTCTCCTTGAGATTTAGTCTCTACTTTGTCCCTAGATTAGACTACAATTTCTTTTAGCCCCCGTTTCCAAGATAGGCAGTGATAGGTCGTGGTAAAAGCAAAGGTAAAAGAGCAACTTCAGGTTTGACACTGATTCTATATGTTAAGTGGTTAAGTTGTAATTTTCACTTTTTTTCTGTGATATTTCCTAATGGTATGAATTGAAAGGCGGTATTGGAGTAAATCTTAACTCCCATGGTTGTGTATTAATTTGCTTAGGGTTAGAAAAGTTACCAATTTTATGGTACTAAAGCATATCTATAATACATCTGACAAATAGATGGAGTTGAGTAAGTACGGTTTGATAAGAAGCGGCAATAGAAAGAGGATGTGCTTACTAAAAATGGAATGTATGTTTATGACACAACGAAAGGAAAATTTAAAGATGTTATGGCTAAAGTTACGGCTACTGAGGTATAACCCTCATTCAAGGACGAATGATTTTAAGGGGGGGAGAATGTTACATGCCGAAATTTTGTTTGATGATTATTTGATGGTTATATGTCATATAAAGGGAATTATGAGTCGTATGTTGACCGTAGGTGAGGAGAGAAACATGTGTAAAGGGAAAATCGAAGAGTATGTAAAGTTTGTAAATAAGGGTCAACTTTAAATGGACATATCTCCAAATATATAATGATTCAGAGGTCCTATAACATATCAAATGAAATTTATTTGAGTCTAGTTTACAGTGAAATAAACCGCTCATTAATCAGAGTTCAGAATAAAACGTTATGCTCGTTTGAAGATAGCACTGTCAGCTGGAAAAGCGCCCATGCACGCGGGCGCTGAGACAGGCAAGCAACAGGCGCACGCGTGCGGGTGAGGGCACGTCGCACGGGCGCCGCACGCGGGCACTGCCCAACCTGCCTATATGAAGTAACTTTAGCTAAAAAGCCCATTTCTTATCTGTTTCACCTCTTTTTTTTTCAAAATTCACAGAATTAAGAGGTCTATTCAATGGTGAAAATAAATCCCAGGTAATAAATTGTATGGATAAGTCAAATTTCCTTATAGACCAAGCTTAGAAAGGGTTTCTTATGTCGTGAGCTTCTAATCATCGAGTTGCTGCATTTTTGGCTGCCTGGCAGTAGGGAGGCGAAGTTCTACCTCCATATTGGTGAGAGTTGAGTATAAAAGGAGGTAGGTGTTTTTACTCTTTAAATTATCATGAATTAACAAGTTATGTTGGAAGTGAAGTTGGAACTTATGTGTTGCTTGGGTGTGTGTTGTTGTTGAGGTTTGGCAGCATGGTTGCTACATTTTTGGAACAGAATTTAGCTGAAGAGGAACCCCATATGGGCAGGGGTTATACACAAGTGAAAGGTAAGTGTTCCTACTTGGTTTATCCGCTCAAATTCACAAGCTAAAGTAAGGAAATGACATAAAGTCAATATGTGTTTTATGTGATATTTGACTGAGGTTTCTGCCCGTTTTTTGGAGGTTGTTACAGCTATATAGATGCTATAATTTATCCAAGAGATTTAAGGAATACACCACACCTTTGGGGAGGTTAAACACCGAAAGCACGTAAGAGAAACTCTCTTGAATTGCCTCAAGTTTAAGACGCCTAAGGTACGTAGGATTGCTGAAAATTATATTATGATGTGGCTGCTTGGTTGTACGTTTTTGGACATTAATTGTGACTGGGAACTTGGCATAAATCAGTCCTCATTCCATGTATTGTAAGTAAGGAAGTTGAAGGTGTCGGAATTTCTAGTAAGCGGAAGAAATTGGCTAAAAAGAAGCGACGAAGTGAGGTACGTAATGGCGTCCGTATTCTTATTCTCCAAGCATGAAATCTTGTTGTTGATCGGGCCAATGTTCCTATGTTTTGTGTTCCTATTGAGGCATATATAATTCTGCCAAAAGTCTTAGAAATACTTCATAGAAATCTTGAAGAGTTAAATATTCTTGAAGTGAGCAAACGTGAAGTGGAAGGCGTATTATTTACAATTATTGTTGTAGTTGTAAATCGAGTCTGAAGTCCTCTAAGCGTGGGCACCGTGAGCTGGTCCTTTATATTATTTCATGCATGTGATACCAAATGTTTTCAAAATTCTAGTTGCTATGTGATATTGGTAAGAAGGAAAGACGACGTCACGCGAACGAACTTAACGCTAGAAAACATTTTAAAACTAAATAAGAGTAAATGAGAACAACGAAATGAAAATGCCTTACAATAGTTATCCACCCTCTTACGAACATGTTCTAAGGTATATAAGGTCAAGAGGAGATTCCTTGATTTCTCTCCCTTTATCTAACTGACTAGTTAACGAGTTTTCAAACAAACCGATACGTTGAACTTGAAAGATAGAACTCGAATGTGTAAATTATTGATATTTCTATGAAACCATATTTATGGGCAGGTTATACACAGTATTTTAATATTAGCAGGTTATATGAAAATCATATAGTTACGCTTATTCTTACGTTCAAGTTACACGCTAGGGCAACAAGAATTGTCTTTAGAGTGTTGCCGTAAATTTACTATAGCTCTTGTGCTATCTGAACCTCCTGAGAGTCGATGAGGCATTGAGTTAAATAAGTTATATAAATACGTTATGTGGTAATGATATAATGGATATTAGGTGACGACCTTCTATAAATTAGCTAGAGTTGATCGTTTGTAAAATAGTAACTTAAGTTAAAGAAAAGCTCTCTGCTACACCCCTAAATGTTTATGTTAAGCTATCAATTCTAAGTGTTGAAATTGTATTCCATGACCGAAAAGGGTGATCCTAGGAGCTTCTAATCCATTTATAATGATGTAAGCTTTCGTAAGCTCCTCGGGTAATTACAAAGTTTTGAAAGTCAATCCAGCGTCGTCCGAATTATGGTTATAAGTCTTTATTTGCATATAAGGAAGCACTTGGATAGTTGCTTATGAATTCTCAAGTAGAACAAATCCAAATCTCAGATTCTTAAGTAATGTCTTCCAGTCCCTAAGTAATGTTGAAGTGTGTTATGCTAAGATGTTTTCAAGAGATCATATTTCGAGAATCATGCTAATGTCTCCATCAAGTATTTGAAGTTTCGTACCAGCCTAAGAACTTAAGTCTTTATATGTCTTTCCAGTAAGAAGTCTTAATGTATGTGATTTTCATATTATAGCATACAATTGAATTCTTTCAGTTATATTCAAGTGATGCGTCTATATGTTTAGCTCTTGTTGATTTATCATTTGAATTCCTTAAATTCAGAGGAGAGATTTTCCCATGTACCAATGTTCCTAATGTCTGAGTAAGTATAAGAACAAGCTATGAAAATGATTAGTAAAGCTTAGAACTTCTAATCCCTGGAAGTCACTTGGAGGTCACTCAGCTAACTAAATACGAGTTTATACGTTATACAGAAGTCTCATACATTGTATGTCTATAATTCAGCTCTCAACTTTACGTATATGTTAAACGTTATGACAATAACTCCAAGCTTCAATTATAAGTCCCATGTTTTCCTGCAAATAAGGCAAATGAATTGAAAATTGCATGTGCTCATCGACGTGATAAGTTTGGCAATGAAATTCCAATGTGTTGTTGTCGATACATGTAAAGGAACCACCCTGTGGGCAGTAAATATATGTAGTTCCCAGATATCAAAGGATTGTATAGAAATGGGAATCTATGTGCTTCTACTCAAGCAATACGTTAAATTGGTAAGACTATCTATAGGACATAGCTTGTAAGTCAACTAAAATTCTTATGTTGGCTAAACCTCCTGAAGGTCCGTCGTGTCATTGAGTTTACATGTTTGTATATAACTTGACAGCTTTACGTGATATACATGCATATTTGCTAATTTTACGTGGTATATGTGCCCACTTGCATTTATATGTTACGAAAGAGACCTATTACGTCCACAGATTAAGCATTTGTCATTTCAATGCTACATATGTTAAATTGACTAAGTATAAGCTTTATCAATTCCAGTCATGGTTATGATTGAGAATGTTTTTATTTTACCCCGGTATGGCTCACCGGCTAGAGATATTTTTATTTTTACCCCGGTTTGGTACACTGGCTGGAGATATTTTTATTTTTACCCCAGTATGGTACACTGGCTGGAGATATTTTATTTTACCCCGGTATGGCACACCAGCTGGAGATATTTTTATTTTTACCCCGATATGGTACATAGACTGGAGATATTTTTATTTTACCCCGGTGTGATATATCGGCTGAAGATATTTTTATTTTTCCCTGGTATGGTACACCGGTTGGACGAATCGTATATATGGATTTATGGCTGGCTGGTTACTGGAATTACAGTTATAGTTTTCTTGTGCATTACTTGGTTGCGTTTTCACTTCAGTATTGACTTATTGTCAGGTTTCAGTTTCCAGGATTCCAGGTTGTTACTATTCCTTATTTCTTTCTCAGTTATCATTGCTATCTTTCATGTTTATAGTTTTCTCCCTTACAAACTAGTACATTTCATTCGTACTGACGTCCCTTCGCCTGGGGACCTGCATTCGTGCCGCAGGTACAGGTAGAGGTCGGGATTGCCAGTTGTATAAGCAGTTCGTGAGATTAGCTGATGTGTTGGTATGCTCCTTTCATTTTGGAGCTAAGACTGGTTTTGTTTCAGTTATAGATGAGATGCAGTTATGGGTAGGTCGGGGCCCTATTCCAACCATTAGTCAGATTACTCTCTAGAGGCTTTGTGGACTTAGTGTGTACAATGGTATTCAGTTTGTGGCATTGTCGGCTTTTTGTTGTTTAGTTTAGCATACTCATAGCCTTGTTTGCCTTTCAGTTGTTTTACCCTATATTGTTGAGAAATTATGGGTCCAGTTTGTGCTCCAGTTGATTGCATTGGTGGCCTGGACGACCTAAGTATTACAATTTGATATGTCATTTAGTCGGCTTCCCAGTCAGTCAGGTATGGGGAGCCAATCGCGCCCTCCCCCCAGTTATGGGGCGTGACATGGTCATCCTAACTACCTTTGGAATCCATAACACATGCCCTCAACATATCCTCGAGGGTCTGAATGATTTGTTCTGCCTGGCCATCTGTTTGCGGATGGAAGGTTGTACTGAGCTTAACTTGCGACCCAAGTCCTTTTTGAAAAGGCCGCCAAAACTAAGAGGTAAATTGAGTACCTTGGTCAGAGATGATAGATAAGGGAACTCCATGAAGTCGAACCAACTCCCGAATATACAACTTGGCATAATCCTCTGCTGAATCTGTGGTCTTAACTGGTAGGATGTGTGACGCCTTAGTTAGCCTGTCCACCACCACCCAAATAGAGTCATAGTATCGGCGAGTAGGAGGTAGGCCTGTAAAAAAATCCATATTAATCTCTTCCCACTTCCAAGTGGGGATGCTGATATCTTGAAGTACGTCTCCTGGCCTTTGATGTTCGACTTTCACTTGATGGCAGTTTTGATATTTTGCTACGAACTCTGCAATATCTTTTTTCATACCATCCCACCAATAGATTTCTCGCAAATCTCGATACATTTCTATGGATCCTGGATGAATAGAATATCTGGTACCATGTGCCTCATGCAATATCCGAACTCTCAAATTATCGACGTCCGGAACACATAGTCAACCCTGGTATCATAGCACACCATCTCCCCCTTGGGAGAAGACCTCCACCTTCTGAATCCACACCGCCTCCTTCAGCTTCCTCAATATTGGATCCTCATCTTGTCTGGATTTAACATCAACCACCAAGGACGTTTCTGACCCGTTATGCACAACAACACCGCCATTGGTCGAGTCAATCAACCTAACTCCCAGTCTTGCAAGTCGGTGGACATCCTTCACCGACTCCTTCTTTCCCTCATCCATGTGGGACACACTCTCCATTGAGATCCTACTAAGTGCGTCCGCAACCACATTACCCTTGCCCGGGTGGTAGAGGACACTCATGTCGTAGTCCTAAAGTAAATCCAACCACCTCCGTTGCCGAAGATTTAGATCTTTCTATGTGAACACATATTGCAAGCTCCGGTGATTCATAAATACATCCACGTGGACCCCATACAAGTAATGCCTCCATATCTTTAATGCAAACACCACCACGGCCAACTCAAGATCATGGTTCAGATAATTCTTCTCATGAACTTTCATCTATGTCGAGGAATATGCTATTACCTTCCCACACTGCATCAACACACATCCCAACCCGACTCTCAAAGAATCACAATACACTACAAAGGCATCAGTACCCTCGGGTAAGGTCAGCACTGGTGCTGAAGTGAGTCGGGTCTTCAACTCTTGGAAGCTTTTCTCACAAGCATCCGACCATTGGAATTTCACCCTTTTTTGAGTCAACTCATTCAAAGGTGCCGCAATAGATGAGAAACCCTATAAAAAACCTCCGGTAGTAACCTACTAAACCCAAGAAACTCTGAATTTCTGAAGGATTCACCTGTCGAGGCCAATTCTTCACCGCTTTGATCTTTTGGGAATCTACCCTTATGCCTTCGCTTGATACCACATGTACTAGAAATTCCACCGAGTTTATCCAAAATTCACACTTGCTAAACTTTGCATACAACTGACGATCCTTGAGGGTTTGCAACACTATTCTCAAATGAGTGGCATGCTCCTCCTCGCTCCAAGAGTATATCAAGATGTTGTCAATGGACACAATCACGAACATGTCCAAATATGCCTTGAACACCCTGTTCATTAGATCCATAAAAGATACGGGGCCATTGGTTAGTCCGAAAGACATAACAACTAATTTGTAGTGACCATACCGAGTCTTGAAAGCAGTCTTTGGGATGTCATTCTCCCGCACTCTGAGCTGGTGATACCTGAACCTGAGATCAATCTTAGAGAATCACTTGGCACTATCGATCCTGGGTAAGGGGTACCTGATCTTGATGGCAACCTCGTTCAACTGTCGATAGTCAATACACATGCGAAGAGAACCGTCCTTCTTTCGAACAAATAAAACTGGAGCACCCCATAGAGACTGGCTCAACTTAATGAAGCCCTTATCCAATAGATCCTTTAATTGATCCTCAATTTCTTTAGTTCAGCTGGGTCCATCCTATAAGGAGGGATAGAAATAGGCTGTGTATCTAGCAATAGATTAATACCGAAGTCAATTTCCCTCTCCGGAGGAACACCGAGAAAATCATCAGGAAACACCTCTGGATATTTTCACACCACCGAAACTGAATGGATAGTCAGGGTCTTAGACTCCACAGCCTTAACCCTAACTAGGTTGGAGATCATTTTCCTGGCCTTAAGATATGAAATAAACTGACCTGCTGGTACTGCCGAACTACCCTTCCACTCCAACACTGACTCACCTGGAAAACAAAATTCCACCATATAGGTCCTACAATTAATCAAAGCATAACATGAAAACAACCAATCCATGCCAAGAATAATGTCAATGTTAGTCATGGCTAACTCTACAAGGTCTGCGGGGGTTAACCTTATGCAACACAGTGATCGGGCATCCTCTATATACTCGTCTAGGTATGACCGAATCACCAACAAGGGTCGAAACTGAAAACGGTTCTGACAAGGTCTTAGGACTAACTCCAAGGCTACTAGCAATGTGAGGAGTCACGAAAGAAAATGTGGCTCCCGGATCTTACAAGGCATAAACATCAATATGGAAGACACGCGACATACCAGTGACCACATCTGGCGAAGTATCTTGCTCCTGGTGCGAGGCAAGGGCATAGAATTGGTTTTGGCATTGTCCGCCACCCCCACTAGTCGATGCTCCCTGCGAAGCGGCATGGGATGGAGTTGTTGTTGTCCTGGTGGTCTTTGCACGACCCCTATCGTCACCCTATCTAGCTTATAGGCACGCTCGACGCATGTGCCTGGATCTAGAACACCCATAACAGAGATCTGAGTCATGCAGGCCTCTCTGGTGTGACTCTTTACGCATTTCCCGCAGGCTGGAGAGGTCTACTCTAACTGGGTGCCCCTCTGATCCCTCAACCTTGAAGCCCTGCTTCTCTGATCACCCTTGGGCCTGGATGGGACACTAGTTGATGATGGTGCTTGGGCTAGTGACCTTTACTAAAACTATGGACGGTAGCCACCGCCAGACCTCTGATATGAAAACCCACGACTATCTGTCCGAGCCCTCTTTGCCTCCCTCTCCCTTACATGAGCCGCCTCCATATGCTGGGCATACAACTCTATGCGAGGAAAGTCCATATCCTAGGGGAGCATAGCAGTCCTACAATCCTTGTCTAAATAATCGGCCACACAACGAACAAACCGGATCACCCGCGCCCTCTGATCTATCACCAACTTTGGGGCGTATTTTGACAACCAGGTGAACTCAAGCGAATACTCTAGCACTTTCATTTTCCCCTGCTTGAGGTTCACAAACTCCAATGCTTTCAACTCCCTCATATCCCGAGGGAAGAACTTATCGAGGGAGGCCATGTGGAACTCATCCCAGCTTAGAAGGGCCGCTCCCGCTATCCTGCTATTCTTCCATTGCTTGTACCAAATATGAGTGACCTCTTTTACCTGATATAAGGCCAAGTCTACACACTCCCCATTTGTCACCCCCATAACCGAGTGACCTTTAAGATCCCTTCAATGAACTCGTGTGGATCCTCATCCACCTTTGATCTCGTGAACTCAGGAGGGTTCATCCTTAAGAAGTCTCTAAACCGAGCAGCCGCTACATTACTATTCTACGGGACCTATGCAACAGCCTGCTTGTTGACTTGAGCGGTCAAGGCCTACGCCAACATCTGAATAGCCACCCGAAACTCAGCGTGGGAAGTTGGCTCTGGTGCTTGCGGTTCCTGAACAGGTAGGGCTTGTTCATTCCCATGGTCATTGCCATCTCTGTGGCCTTCATCATTTCCATTCCTCCTTCTGTTCATTCTTCTAGGAGCCATAATTATACAAATCGCACGAATTAGAAGGATGGAAAGGCTTTTCATCGCACGACATAGAACAAAATGAAGGGAATACTTCCTAAACGTTTAGTAGCCTCTTCATCATAAGTGTGGAGTGCTTCACACAAATGAAACAGAATCTACCTAACACGGCATCCATACTCCCTATGACACATCTAAACCTATTTCTCTAATACCAAGTTTGTCACGACCCGAACGTACACCCAGATCATAGACAGGGGACAAGGGACCGTGAGAGACCCCAAATCAACCCATGGCATATGCATACACCTAAAATTATTCAAATAAGTGGAATGATAATCATAAAACACAGTGAAAACATAATTATAGCATAACATCAAGAAATACTGGATGTATACACAATGGAGCAGTACATACTTTTCTGAAAGCCTATAATACATTTGATGGGTTGATGGGACAACATCCCCAACTAACCCGACCAAAACAGAACATAAACAACATGAAAGTCAATCAAACGACCCTCGGAACATAAGGACTCACCAATAAGTTGGAAGCGTAAGCTGAGATGGACTAAGGATGAGTACCGGATCCTGTATCATGAATATGCGGTCAGTACGTGGAATGTATGGAATATGCAAGGTAAGTAAAACGGACATTTAAAAGTAAAAAAACTCATAAGTGACCTAAGAGAAGTACATCATGCATATATCATAAAATTCGTAAGAAAACATAAGGCTCAAGGCTTTCAAATAATTCATAAAGCATTCATAAACATAATCGTAAGTAAACTTGTCAAACATAATTTGATACAATAACATAAATATAAAAATGCATAAAACATGCGGAATATTTGGAGGACTCTTCATAACCGACACCATCATGGTAGAGCCTTTCATAATACCCCACTGTCTCACTCAAGCTGGCAGAGCCGACCCTGGCTTGCTAGGTGCGGGTCGTGCATAAGGTGTGATATCACATTTGAGGGGATCATTATCAATATAAAGTATCATTACAAATCCATGGTGGCACATGGTTATGATACGCCGGTGTAGTCCTTTGAACGACGGGCTGCTCGGTGGTAGACACAGCTCCCAAAAACATGCATATAGGTTCATACATAAATCACTAACATCATGCATTAAGATTCATTGGCTAAAAAATAAATTTATCATCATTGATCCCCTTTAAACATGCTTAGCCAAGAATCAAAGCCCTTTTCATCAACAAACATCATAAATCGATAAATCGTGTAATTCGTTTCATAAATCGTAATTCATTCTTCAACATATGGGCATTTCCCAATACTTCATAAAATTCAATTCTTTCAAAACATGCTCATAAACATGAGTAGCTTCAAAATCATGCTTTTCTATCATCAATAAACTCAAATTACAGATTAGTCATCATAAATCATAACTCCATGAACTTTCATCAAATGGGCAGTTTTAGATTCAAAAGATTGAAAGGTGATTTGAAGAAAATAATAATAATATAACCTGCCTATCATTCATAATTTGATAATTAAAACTCAATCAAATCAGACCCAAAAAGAGAAATCACATTTTCATGCATTTGAGTAATACCCCATAAACTTTGATAGGAGGATTTCATTATTTAAATCAAAATTGGGCATGGGTGAAGAAGAATTTCACCCATTTTAAAACCCTACATACCTGGGAATGGATGAACTTAAAGTTTCTTGAACACCCACAAAGAAATTGATGAAAATTTGGGGAAGAAGGCCTTGAATCTCCCAAAAACATCTCAAAGCTTTTGCATGAGAATGGGCATGCATAAAGGTCATAACACCTCTTATCTAACTCAAAACCATATCCAAAACGACATAGTTTAGTACTTAGGGACTTAGGAAATTATGAAAACACCCTTATTAAAACGCAGGAAATTTCTTATCGCCAGTCCCCCCGAGGGACCTAACGGGTCATTGCCACAGGGAACTACTCATGCCCATGGTCCATTTAGTCCACTGCCCAAACATCCAAAGGGACCCAACGGGTGACTTCACGAGTCGTAAGGTCAGACCACGGCTCGTGGTCACCTTCCATGGCCTACACTACCCATCCTAACTTGCCAAAACATCCAAGGTAGACCACAGGTGACCTCACGAATCATGAGGTATGACCACAACTCATGGTCAGGCCCGTGGCCTCCTTACACAGGCTTTGCCAAACCATGGCGACCATGAGTCACCTCAAGACCAACCTCACGGGTCGTTCTGAGACCTGGTGCGAATTTTCAATTTTTCTCCATTTTCACTTCTGGGCCTAATCCTTGGGTTCCTGGGGTATAACAATTCTATACATCCAGGTGCCACCAAGATGTACCGTGACCAACACGAAGTCTATTGGTGGAATGGCATGAAGAAGGACATAACAAAGTTTGTGGCTAAGTGTCCGAATTGTCAACAGGTGAAAGTTGAGCACCAAAGACCTAGAGGTGTGCTTCAAGATATTAGTATCCCCACTTGGAAGTGGGAGGAAATCAATATGAACTTCATTACAGGGTTGCCTCATACTTGTCGACAATATGACTCTATTTGGGTGGTTGTAGACTGGTTGACTAAGACAACTCATTTTCTATCGGTCAAAACTACTGATTTAGTGGAGGATTATGCCAAATTGTATATTCAGGAGTTAGTTTGGTTTCATGGAGTTCCCTTGTCTATTATATTGGATTGAAGTACTCAATTTACCTCCCAGTTTTGAAGATCGTTTCAGAAAGGACTTGGTACTTAGGTCAAGCTTAGCATAGCTTTTCACACGTACATAGATGGCCAGGTAGAGCGGACCATTCAGACCCTCGAGGATATGTTGAGAGCATGTATGATTGAATTTAAAGGTATTTAGACTGATCATTTATCTCTCTTTGAGTTTGCATATAACAACAACTACCATTCCAACATTCAGATGGCTTCATTTGATGCTCCTTATTGGCGGAGGTGTAGATCACCTATTGTTGGTTCAAAGTCGGTGAAGCTACATTGATAGGACCAGATTTAGTTCATGAGGCTACGGAAAAAGTCCAGCTTATAAGGGAAGGGTTGAAAACATCTCAGATTCATCAAAAGTCCTATGCTGATGTGAGGAGGAGAGAATTTGAATTTGAAGTAGATGATTGCATGTTTCTTAAGGTGTCTCCCAATAAGGGAGTGATGAGATTCGGAAAGAAGGGAAAACTTAGTCGCCGCTACATTGGCCCATACCGGATTGTGAGGCGTGCTAGCAAGGTGGATTATGAGTTAGAGTTGCCCTCAAAGTTGGCTTTAGTGCATCCAGTTTTCTATGTATCGCTTTTAAAGAAGTGCATAGATGATCCGACTATTGTTGTTCCGGTGTAGAGCATAGTGTGAAGGATAGCCTTAACTATGAAGAGGTTTCCGGTTGAAATACTTGATTGTCTGTTCAGAAGCTAGGAACAAAGAATTAGCTTCAGTAAAGGTTTTGTGGAGGAATCAGAATGTTGAGGGGGCTACGTAGGAAGTCGAAACAGATATGATGGCTAAATACCTGCATCTTTTCCCTTCCGTTTCAGTTCCATCTAGAGGTATCAGTTTTTTCTTTAGTATTCTATTTAGTTTTATGTTCAGTTCATGTGTTCTAGTTTTTTTCATGTCAGTTCATGTAGGTGCGATTCATGAATCCAGTTCAATCATGTATCTAGTTTGTAGTCAGTAACTCTACCATTTGTCATCTTTAGATGTTCAGTATTTGGGATGATAGTGCTATTCCCCTAGCTTTTCAATATATTCATTTACATTCGAGGATGAGTGTTCCCAAAGGGGAGATATTGTAATACCCCAAAAAGTCCCTAAGATCAAACCTGAGGGTTCAAGCGAAGAAAATAGGAAAATGTAGCTTGGGCCACAAGATGAGTCGTCCAGTGACCCGTTGGAGGACTTCATGAGTTGTTATGTGACTCGTGAAGTGAGGGAATCAGTGGAAACAATTCTTAGCCTAGGGTTGACCACGAGCGGCAGCCACGAGTCATGAAGTGACTCTATGACTCATGGAGTTGGCCGTGGTCAGGAGCAGGTTTGGATGGTTTATTTTGGGTAGTGTACTTAATGAGTGGGTCACCATAAGTTGTTAGGTACACCAGGAGTCATGGTGTCCCTCTGTTATACTCCGGAAGCCTAGATATTAGACACGGGAGTTTAAATATAGAAAAGTTAAAATTTTATAGCAGACTCAAAACGAGTCGTGAGAAGACTCGTGAGGACTACCCACGGGTCGTGATGTGACTTGTGAGGAAGGCCCATGCATTTTTTGAGAAGGATGGAAGAAATGAGACCCCACGGGCAAGACCACGACTCGTGGTCAGGCCCCATGAGTCATTGGGTCAGCTGTGGGGGAGGGGAATTAGGAAAAGGAATGAATTAGGGCAGTAGACTTTATGGGAGGTCCCCACAAGTTGTGGTCAGTCCCCATGATTCATTGGGTGATTCATTGGCAAGCTTGGAGTGAAATTTGACGAGTCAAGGCAGTGTACGTAATGGACAAATCATGAGTTGTGCCCTCGGGAAACGAGTCGTTAGGTCACCCGTTAGGGCCACCTGACGGTTTTTTTCTATGAATTTACTAAGGGATTTTCCGTAATTCCTAAGTTCCTAAGGCCTAACTACGACGTTTTGGGTTATGAGTAGTGACTTTTAAAGGGGTTAAGTTCATTTTAGACATATTTATCCATGCATGCAAAGTACAAGAGAATTGAGAGGGTGGTCAAGCTTGTGATCTTCAAATTCTTTCAAATTCCTTTTGGGCATTCAAGGGATGGTAAGAATCAACTACAAATAGGTATGTAAGGTTATGAATGGGTGATTTCTTTTACACCCATGCCAAATCCCTCTCTAAAGTATGAAATTGAATGTCTAATCTATGGGGCTTTAATCCAAATGCATTAATCTTATATTTCTATACATTGGTATGATCTTATTATGATTCTATTATTGAATTACGAAGCATGGAATTTTTTTTTAATGTTTTCAATTTAAAATCATGATTATAGCTTTATGAGTTAAAAGCCCATGGATAAGGTGTTCATGAAAGATGAGATTTGCGATGAATATATGATAATGATGAGATATTATGATGAAGAGCATGATTTGAAGCTACCTATGTTAACAATTATGAATACGATGAGAATTGAGTATTCTGTGTATAATTAAGCTTTGGGCAATAACCATATGTTAAGTATGAATGATGATTTTCCGAAATTAAGCTTACCACATTACTTTGGAGCAAAGACTCCCAATTATATTTTCATCTTGTGGTATGTTTTGAGTTAAAGTTTTCTATGTGTAGCTTACCACATGGTTTTGGAGCGAAGGCTCCCAATTATATTTTCAGCTTGTGGTATGTCTTGAGCTAAAACTTCTCATATGCATGATTTCATATTTGAGATGTATTCGATCATTGATCTTTTATCAATAGATGATGTTAAGCTTCACTATCAAACGATTTAGAGCATATGCATGTTTTGGGAGTAATGTCTAGGACCGAGTAGGCTAAGGGTCTATTACCCTATGCCTCAGAACTTCACGCCAATATAGGTTTATACATTATGACTTTGGGACATCCATTGTGAGATTCTTTTTCCCAGATAGGCCTTCAGCTTGATATCAATATCATGATATCATCCCTAGACCTTGCTAGGCTTTGGACGGCTCTATCAACTTAAGTGTGATAGTTGGGACCACGTAAGCTCTATCGTGCTATGTCGATTAAAAGACGAGTCTCCCATTGTTCCTCATGATTTCAGATATGCATGTTTCATTACTCGTGAGATTTATGTAAATGCATGTTCTAAAGAAGGTTTGACTAAATGTTCATCTTTACTTATAAACATCAGAATTTAGCTTTGAGTCAATCGATTCAGTTATGATGTTATGAAGCTATGTTATGTTATGTTATTAAGAGATCATGATTTTAGAAAGAATGCATGCAAGCCCTACTCCCAGATCCTTATGTTTATGTTAGATTGTGCATTGTCTTTAAATGATTTTATTTGCTTTAGCGATTTTACTTACCTTGCATGCTCGGAACATTCTACATACTAACCGTAAACTCTATGTTGTATCGTTTCATGATATAGGACCCAGCTCCCAGATTCGTCCCCGCTCATAGTCAGCTTATCAAACTTAGCACTCTTATTGTGGGTGAGTCCTTATTTCTCGAAGACTAGACTATTCAGCTTTCTTTTATGTATTTCAATTTCAGTTTTGTTGAGTTAGTTGCGGTCTTGTCCCATCAACTCGTCATGTTTAGAGGCTTTTCGGAAAGATGTATTTATTTAGTTTTGGATTTCATGATGTTACTTTCAAGTTAGACTTCTGCTATGAGTATTTAATCGATTATTCAATTTCTTGATTGAGATTAGATGTATGCTTATGCCATAGGTCGACTTGGGGTCTCTCGGGGATCCTTCGCCCTACCAGTTCAGGAGCACCAGGCACAAGAGCTAGTCGCTCATGCGGAGTTCCGGGACACTATTCAAATGCCTGCAAAGGCCTTGACCGCTCAGGCCAAA
This sequence comes from Datura wrightii, assembly GCA_035772735.1. Lineage (NCBI taxonomy): Eukaryota > Viridiplantae > Streptophyta > Magnoliopsida > Solanales > Solanaceae > Datura > Datura wrightii. The sequence goes on from JASDFA010000002.1 coordinate 62,868,311, forward strand.
CAGCAGGGCATTGTGCATGTCTCGCAGAAGGGAAATGCAAAGGCGGCTCGAGTCAGAGACTTCTTGAGGATGAACCCACTGGAGTTCCATTGGTCCAAGGTAGATGAGGAATCACATGAGTTAATAGATGAGATAGTGAAGATCACCCAAGTCATGGTGGTGAATGGAGTTGAGTTAGCAGAGTTGGCCTCTTACCAGTTGAAAGGGGTCGCGCATATCTAGTTTTCCCAATAGTAGGATAGCAGGGTTGCCGGCAGGTCCTGTCACATGGGAAGAGCTCCATGTTGCATTCCTTGACCGGTTCTTCCCTCGTGAGATGAGGGAGTTGAAGGTAGCTAAGTTTGTGAATTTGAAGCAAGGGAGAATGACTATACAAGAGTATGCCCTTGAGTTCACTCACTTTCGAAATATGTACCAGAGTTTGTAGCCGATCAAAGAGCGCGGGTGAGCAGGTTCGTGCATGGAGTGGCGGGCTATTTGGACAAGGATTGTAGGACTGCTATGCTCCACCAGGATGTGAAGTATAAACAGAGAAAAAGATGAAATTTTGCAGCAGACTCAAAATATGTCATGAGGAGACTCGTGAGGATTACCCACTTGTCGGGATGTTATTCGTGGGGAAGGCCCATGCAATTAGTGAGAAGGTTGGAAGAAATGAGACCCCACGGGCAAGACCACGACTCGTGGTTAGGCCCCATGAGTCATTGGGTCAATCGTGGGGGAGGCAAATTAGGAAAAGGAAAGAATCATGGAAATAGACTTGATGAGAGGTCCCCACGAGTCGTGGTCAGTCCCCACGATTTGTTGGGTGAGTCGTTAGCTAGCCTGGAGTGAAATTTGATGATTCAAGGCAGTGTACATAATGGTCGACATCATGATTCGTGCCCCCAAGCGATAAGTCGTTAGGTCACCCGTTAGGGCCACCTAATGGTTATTTTCTATGAATTTATTAAGGGCTTTTTCGTAATTCCTAAGTTCCTAAGGCCCGTGGGTTATGAATAGTGACTTTTAAAGGGGTCGACGTTTTGGGTTATGAATAGTGACTTTTAAAGGGGTTAAGTTCATTTTAGACATATTCATCCATGCATGCAAAGTACAAGAGAATTGAGAGGGTGATAAAGCTTGTGGTCTTCAAATTCTTCCAAATTCCTTTTGGGCATTCAAAGGAGAGTAAGAATCAGATACCAACAGGCATGTAAGGCTATGAATGGGTAATTTCTTTCACACCCATGCCCAGTCCCTCTCTAAAGTATGAAATTCTATGTCTAATTTATGGGGTTTTAACCCAAATGCATGAATCTTCTATTTTTATACATGGGTATTGATCACGGGCAAAAATAGCATGCCCGAGATACGCTTTATGACTTAAATTAGTCTTGTTTATCTAAGTTATTGTATACATTTTCATGTAATTTTATATGAATGTGAAGATATGTGCTAACCAACATGATTAACCTTTGTTTTGTATGTTTCAAGGATTTTGAGGAACTAATTCATAAGTTGGTGAAGTAGAGGAATGGAGTCGGGAGCAAATGGCGAAAGTTGGCAAAGAAGCAAGCCTAGGCAAGGCTGGCCGCGCCAGGCAGCGTGCCACGCTGTGCGTGTGCCGCGCCCAGCACCGTTCCACACCTATGCCAGGCGCACGAGAGAAGGAAGCATGCAGGCAGGCTAGCTGCGCGCCAGCGCCGTGCCACGCCAGGCCAGCTGCACACCAGCAGCATGCCATTGCGCCGAATGAGCAGCGTGCCACGCCGGGCATCGCGGCAAGGGGCTGCCTAGAGTTGATTTTTGTTGATTTCCAGTGTGCCTCCATGTTACCTCTGTGTCACGGAGGAAGTTCTCCGCGATACACTCCGTGACACGGAGCCATTCCACGACAGGCTAAATTGTGCACGTTTCTCATTTATTATAAATAGGACCCTTAGATCCTAATTCCACTTTGTCACGATTTTATTCTGGATAACTACCTAGGAGTGAAGGGAGAAGTGGGAGAACTCATCTAGGGTTTGTCAAATTCCCTTCTCATCTACCAAATTCATGTAAGTATGTTAGTTTAGTAGTAGTTAGTTGTAGTTTTACTAACATGAATGGCAAGAACCCTTCCTCTAGGGTTGAAGCCATGAATGATGATTGTGATTTTATGAAATTGTTTTGGAATTAAGTTATTGATTGTTGTTTTCCTCTACATTCTGGATTGTTGCTCGTTTTTATGATTGATCACCATGAAAACATATACGTTAGCTTGGGCAATTGCTTGAGAAAGAATTACCTAGGTCAGGACATGAGAATGTAAGGAGCATGTTTGTATCTCACGATATAAATTCGTGTTAGGATAGAAATATACCTAACACGTTGCTTGGTTGATGAATGGGGGTTATCAAAGACCAACTTAGGATTATCACATCACGACTCGAAGAAGTAGTTGTGAGGCTAAGTTGAGTTAAATGGTTAGACACACGAAAGTCCCAAACCGTTTCCCTGTATACCACAACATAATTAACTGCCCGTGAACTAGAAATTAGCATCCTCGCTCACAATGATGCAGTGAGGCTAGTTTGCCTTGTTTAGAGGCTCTAAATACCATGAACATGCAATTCTAATTATGTCAAATAATAATTGATAGTTCCATGCTTAAACCATTGCAAATTGTAGTATTGCATGATTATCTGGTTTTAACTCTATGTTGCTCCTAAAGTAAACTCAGGATATTTCGTTGACCAAAACAAACTTAATTAAATCTCCCTCGAAAACTTCTATAACCAACACTTGAGAAAGTTAAGATCACACTTGAAATGGATAGTTAGAGGAATGGGTCCAGTCCCTGTGGGTTCGACATTCCAGTTCTCAAAAAGAGCCACTATATTACTTGAATGACCCGTACACTTGCGGGGCGTGAATAGGTATGATCTAATTATAATTATACTATTGAATTATAAAGCATGGGCAAATTTTATAATGTTTTCAATTTAAAATCATGATTGTAGCTTTCTGAGTTAAAAGCCCATGGATAAGATGTTCACAAAAGATGAGATTTGTGATGAATATATGATGATGATGAGATATTATGATGAAGAGAATGATTTTAAGTTACCCATGTTGACAATTATGATTACGATGAGAATTGAGTATTTCTATGTATAACAAAGCATTAGTCAATTCCCATATATTAAGTATGAATGGTGATTTTCTGTGATTAAGCTTACCACATTGTTTTGGAACAAAGACTCCCAATTATATTTTTAACTTGTGGTATATTTTGAGTTAAAGTTTCCTATGTGTAGCTTAACACATGGTTTTCGAGAGAAGGCTCCCAGTTATATTTTCAGCTTGCGGTATGTATTGAGCTAAAGGTTCTCATATGCATGATTTCATATTGGAGATGTATTTAATCATTGAACTTCGTCAATAGATGATGTTGAGCTTCATTATCAAACGATATAGAGCATACGTCTGTTTTGGGAGTAATGTCTAGCACCGAGCAGGCTAAGGGTCTATCACCCTATGCCTGACAACTACTCACCGACATAGGTTTATACATTATGACTTTGGGACCACCCTTGTGAGCTTCCCTTGCCCGGATGGGCCTTCAGCTTGATATCGATATCATGGTATCGTCCCTAGACCTTACAAGGCTTTGGATGGTTCTACCCACTTGATTGTGATAGTTGGGACCACGCAAGCTCTATCATGGTATGTCGGTTAAAAGATGAGTCTCCCATTATTCCTCATGATTTCAGATATGCATGTTTCATTACTCATGAGATTTATGTAAATGCTTGTTCTAAATAAGGTTTAACTCAATGTTCAACTTTACTTATAAATGTCAGAATTCAGCTTTGAGTCAATCGATTCAGTTATGATGTTATGAAGTTATGTTATGTTATGTTATGAAGAGATCATGATTTCAGATAGAATGCATGCAAGCCCTACTCCCAGATCCTTATGTTTATGTTACATTATGCATTGTATTTAAATGATTTTATTTGCTTTAGCAGTTTTATTTACCTTGCATACTCTGTACATTCCACGTACTGACCGCATACTATATGTTGTATCATTTCACAATACATGACCCAGCTCCCACATTCAACCTTGCTCGTAGTCAGCTTATCTAAGTTAGCACTATTATTATGGGTGAGTCCTTATTTCCCGAGGACTAGACTATTCAGCTTTGTTTTATCTATTTTAGTTTCAGGTTTGTTGAGTTAGTTGGGGTCTTATCCCATCAATTCATCATGTTTAGAGGCTTTTCAGACAAATATATGTATTCATCTTTGGATTTCGTATTCTGATGTTATGTTTAAGTTAGACTTCCGCTATGAGTATTGATCAAGGGCAAAAATAGCATGCCCGAGATACGCTTTATGACTTAAATTAGTCTTGTTTATCTAAGTTATTGTATACATTTTCATGTAATTTTATATGAAGTGAACATATGTGCAAACCAACATGATTAGCCATTGTTTTTTAGGTTTTGATGACTTTTGAGTAACTAATCCATGAGTTGGTGAAGTAGAGGCTTGGAAACAGAATTAACACGCGAACGCCGGCAAAGAGGAGGCACAAAACAGCCCACCTGCGCGTCGGCAACGTGCCACGGCAGGCAGTTCTCCGCGATGCACTCCGTGACACATTGCTTGTTATTCCGGGAAAAAGTCCCACTACTATAAATAGCACACTTATGTTTATTTTTCATTTTTTTCTGACTTGGTGGAGCAAGGACGTGGGTTACAGGCAGTTGAGGGACGAAAAGTTCAGGGTTTTTTCTCTCTTTCTTTCTTCTTTAATTCAATTGCTTGTATGATTAACACTCATTTTATGATGATTAATCCGCAAATGAGTGGCTAATTCCTCTCCTTGCTGAGGTTATGAACAATTGTGATGAAATTTGATTATTGATTCTATGGCTTTTCATCTTTTCTTCCATGTTGTTCTATTAATTCTTGTTCTTACTGCATTGGTGTGTGGCCTACATTAATGTACATCTAAAAAGTCCGGTTTCACTCGAGAGAGCACGAAATTGGAAAGTTGTGAATTAATAGGATATGTTCTTTACTTGATTTGGGAAAATTGGGTCTTGATTTGCTTTCAGGATAGAAATATACCTGAAAGTTGTATTAGTCAATTTAGGAACCGAAATCATATGGCTAGGACATGAATTGCATTTGATCACAGAAATGTAGACGGATGGTTCATGATTCTTAAGTGAGGTTAAATACGAGAGTTTTAATCTCTTGGCAAATGTTCTTGGCTAGCAACAGGAAGAAAAGATTAACCAATTTATGATGATAATCAATTTCATTACATGTTCGTTTAACCTCAGCATGCTCTTATTCATAGTTCAGATTCAAAGTAGATAATTGTTCTTAGTTTTAGTATAAAAATTTATAAAACAAACTATCAACTTTTTGGTTACATTGTTGTCTACATTTTGAGAAGTAAATTATAGTATACTTGAGCAAATTGCACTTAATCCAAGTCTCTGTGGGATCGATACTTGGCTTACTAAAGCCACTTACTACTTGTTCGACCACGTGCACTTGCGTGTTGTTTTGTATACCCACAAACACCCGAACAAGTTCTTGGCGCCGTTGCCGGGGACTTGGCAATTGGTGAATTTGCTTTAAGTGTTAATTTACTGTATTTTTGTTTTCTAAGTGTTGACAACTTGGTCCTAGTATTTTTTTTAAATTCTTCTTTATTTTATTTTATTTTTCTGCTTGTTCGTATACCCTTATTGACATGACATCATGGAATGTAAATGTTTTAAATGGTGGATACTCATATTTTAGCGAATCTTGTCTGAATTGTGGAGGACACCACTCGTGGAAACACTGTAACACGTGCAATATATGTGGTGGTCAAGATGGCCATTGGGATGGCTGTCGGAATGCATATTCCCCTCCCCCGAGCCCCTACATTGATCCTTCTGTTGTTTTTTCTGAATATAGGCATGCAGAAAATGAGGACTTGGGACGCCAAGCTCGAATAGAAGACATGCTGAAACAACTCCTGGAGCAATCAGAAGCAATGAAAGAGGCGATGGCAGTATTGAGAATTCAGCAAGAAGAGAATGCAGAGGCTCTAGAAAGGATGAGCATCAAATTCACGGAGATGATTACTGAGGCTGAAGCTTGTGATAAATTGCAGCTAACAGTTTTAGCCGATATTCAGGAGGAACTACAAGAGGAAGACAAGGGTGAATTTTTGGATGAAGCCCAACAATTAGAATCTCTTGAGGGTCCCCGTGATGGGCTCACACTTATGGAAAATCCATTCATGGAAGAAGAGATAGAGTATCCCCCAGTTGACAGTAATGGAGAGACAGATGTCGATGCTGAGAAGGTGTATACAAGTAAGGAGGTCAAGCACAATGCATTTTCAGAGTTGAGGTTTATTGGACCACACTCAAAGCATTTTTCGACATTAAGTTTGGTTGAAAACATAGAAATAGAGTCTTCCAAGCTTATAGAGAAATGTCTAGAGGAGGACCAAGCCCCGTATATTTTGAAATATGCTGACTCGGAGAGACAAAATGACTTCGCTTACTTAAGGGCCAATAAGTGCAAAAGGCAACATCTACTACTTGGTCGTTACAATTTTTCACCACCACCCCTGGAGCATAAGAGGAAATTAGAGAAGAAATTAAGGGTGAGATTCATATCCTCAAGGTGGAGGAAAAAGCGGTGAAACTTGATACGTCTTGCCGCGATGAAAAATTAGGCGTTGCTTGGGAGGCAACCCAAGGGTACCATGGGTACCATTTTAATTTCTTGCATTTAAGTTGATTTTATTTAATTTTTCATCTTGTCTTGTTTTGGTGGGAAGTTAAGCACAGATTGAGGGGAAGTCTGAGTACCCGTGGAGGAGGAAGCTAACAAGCATGGAAGAGAAAAAGTGTGGGGTCGAACACCCACTTGTGAAAAGTTGAAGAAAAGGCATGCTATTAGCTAGGCTTTAAGGCCTCAGGGAGTATTTCTCACCCTTTTTAATTTTTAATTGGATGCTATGAGGACATAGCAGGATTCAAGTCTGGGGTGAGGTAAATTTCAAGGGAAATTTAAATTTTTTTGTGCTTAACGATTTTTGGTGAATGTAATGCTTGTGAAAAATTTGAAAAATTTGAAAATTTTTTGTGAATTAAGCATGACTTCATCACCCGTTGGTTTTTCTTTTCGGTTCTTTTCCAACGGGGGGTCTTTGAACCGAAAGATAAAAATTTTCTTTTTCTTTTCATTGTCTGTATATAAGGTTTTTAGTCATAGCTAGGGACTGTTTCTGACGATGGATGGATGACGACCGTCTTGAGGAAAAATTAGTCGGTAGGTGTTGGGTTTTGAAACCATATCTAATTGGTGCTTGATGTTCTTTTTATGTGCTATACATGGTTGTAAGATGCAAGTATGTTCAGTGTGAAGCATGCAAGTGTATAACTTTGTTTGAGACAATTATGCTCTTGAATTTGACTCAATATGATGGAAGCTTAATTCTGAATTCTTGTGATTAGCTGAGTAAGAGTCTACTGATTGTGTCTTGATTTGAGCATGTGCCATGAGTGTAAGGTTTTTGAGTATTCTGTGCTATTATGAAATGTCTAGAACTTGCCTGGTGTGTATATAAAACGAAATGAAGGATGTGAATTGTAGTAGATGATTTAGGCATTTCTTTGAATGAACCAAACTTTTATTCCTCATTATACCTACCTTGAAAAATTAATCCTAGTTAACCCCATTGAGCCTTGAGCCTATTCTTTGACAGTTGCAACATAAGATTAATCCTTTTTCTTTCATTAGCCTTGAAATTGAACCAAAACTCCTAAGCGCTTAAAGGAAAAATCCGAAAGAGTAAAGGAGTGAGAAGAATGAAAAAGAAGGGAAAGTAGCAATTGTAAGAGTTGAGAAAGGTCGAGGGTGCACTTGTTTGAATATGGGTGAGTATTAGTAGGAGTAAGAAAATAAATAAATGAAAAGTTACTTATAGAACTCCTTACTAATAAGCTAAAAGTGCCTGAAGAAAGGGGGGAACAAAAGAGGAAAAAAAAAAGATGAAAAGAGAAAAAGGTGAAGTGAAGGAAGGGAAGTTTGTAATGAAGGCGTGATGTATTATAAGCGCTTAGGAAAGATAGTCACTATTACTGATCATAATAGTACCTACCCGTACCTGAGTTACATTACAACCTAAAAAGTCCTACTTGATCTTACATTCATACATCCTTAAATTAGTGGAATAAAACACTAAGGGCAAGCTTATGGGTCATTACATGATGCATGTGAATTCTTTGTGAGAGTGAGTGTAATTCTATGCATGCACCCACACATGTTGTGATATAAAAATTGTTTTTGCGTGTGAAATTGGGTAACTCTCTTTCCGTGAGGGGCACATGTTGATTGAAGGATATAATTCATGTGGGATTTCTTAATCAGTTGATTTGCATGAGTTTGCTAAGATTGAGAGTCGATTCTTGAGGTTAAGAAGTCTTAACATAGTTGTACTTCATTTCATTGATCAAATCAGGCATGCTCTATTTTTAGCTTGTATCTTACGTAATCATTATAGCCGTAACTTGAATTATCTTGCTAAATTAGTTATGTGGGAGTCTCAATATGCATGATATGTAAAAGGTTGTTCGAGGACGAACAAGGCTTTAAGTGTGGGGTTGTGATCACGGGCAAAAATAGCATGCCTGAGATACGCTTTATGACATAAATTAGTCTTGTTTATCTAAGTTATTGTATACATTTTCATGTAATTTTATATGAAGTGAACATATGTGCTAACCAACATGATTAGCCTTTGTTTTGTATGTTTTCATGACTTTTGAGTAACTAATCCATGAGTTGGTGAAGTAGAGGCTTGGAAACGGAATTAACACGCGAACGCCGGCAAAGAGGAGGCACAAAACAACCCACCTGCGCGTCGGCAACGTGCCACGGCAGGTAGGCTGATCACAACAGCCCACCTGCGCATTGGCAACGTGCCACGACAGGTTGGCTGCGCGACCAAGAGGTGCCAACGCGCTGCCCAAGCAGCGTGACACGCTGCCATTGCGGTAGGGTGCTTCCGGGGCCAAGTTCGGGTGATTTCCAGAGAGCCTCCGCGTCCGTAGCATGTCACGTAGGCTGTGCTCCGCGATGCACTCCGTGACATGTTGCTTGTTATTCTGGGAAAAAGTCCCACTACTATAAATAGCACACTTAGGTTTATTTTTCATTTTTTTCTGACTTGGTGGAGCAAGGACGTGGGTTACAGGCAGTTGAGGGACGAAAAATTCAGGGTTTTTTCTCTCTTTCTTTCTTCTTTAATTCAATTGCTTGTATGATTAACACTCTTTTTATGATGATTAATCCACAAATGAGTGGCTAATTCCTCTCCTTGCTGAGGTTATGAACAATTGTAATGAAATTTGATTATTGATTCTATGGCTTTTCATCTTTTCTTCCATGTTGTTCTATTAATTCTTGTTCTTACTTCATTGGTGTGTGGCCTACATTAATGTACATCTAAAAAGTCCGGTTTCACTCGAGAGAGCACGAAATTGGAAAGTTGTGAATTAATAGGATATGTTCTTTTACTTGATTTGGGAAAATTGGGTCTTGATTTGCTTTTAGGATAGAAATATACCTGAAAGTCGTATTAGTCAATTTAGGAACCGAAATCGTATAGCTAGGACATGAAATGCATTTGATCACAGAAATGTAGACGGATGGTTCATGATTCTTAAGTGAGGTTAAATACGAGAGTTTTAATCTCTTGGCAAATGTTCTTGGCTAGCAACAGGAAGAAAAGATTAACCAATTTATGATGATAATCAATTTCATTACATGTTCGTTTAACCTCAGCATGCTCTTATTCATAGTTCAGATTCAAAGTAGATAATTGTTCTTAGTTTTAGTATAAAAATTTATAAAACAAACTATCAACTTTTTGGTTACATTGTTGTCTGCATTTTCAGAAGTAAATTATAGTATACTTGAGCAAATTTCACTTAATCCAAGTCTCTGTGGGATCGATACTTGGCTTACTAAGCCACTTACTACTTGTTCGACCACGTGCACTTGCGTGTTGTTTTGTATACCCACAAACACCCGAACAAGTATTTAATCGATTATTGAGTTTCTTGATTGAGATTAGATGCATGTTTATGCCATGGGTCAACATGGGGTATATCGGGGCTCATTGTCCCGTGTCACGATCCGGGCCCCTGTTCGAGTCGTGACACCCTCGTGGTGACTGGTAGAGAGTAATTTTCCTGCGTTTAAATATGGAGGTTTTCATAATCCCTAAGCCCCTAGGTCCTAAACTAAGCCGTTTTAGCTTAGTTATGAGGGGTTTTAAGGGTTCTTAACCTATTCTAAGCCTTTCCATTCCATGCATGCAAGATTTAGAAGTTCAATGGAGGGCAAGCTAGAGGATTCCTTAGGCTACTCGTCAATTCACTTGGGTTTTCAAGGGAAATTGTGAAATCAAATTACCCAGGTATGTAGGGTCATGAATGGAAATATTCCTTTACTTCCATGCCCAAATCCTCTTCTAAATTGTGAAATTCAAGGTTGATAAATCTATGGGGTATAACCCAATTTGTGAAATTCTCTAAGTATCTATCATGGGTAAATTCTATTCATGTTTTAAATGTTGTTTAAGATTCATGGGCATGTTTTACAATGATTTCAACCACAAATTATGATTTCAAAGTTTTACAATTATGATGCCCAATTATGAAAGTTCATGAAGAGTTGAGATTATCATGTATGTTTCAAGTATGATGAAAGTACGATTTCAAATTACCCTTGTCTATGTCCATGATTTGGACTATCAAGACTATTTCAAAGCATGTTTATATTTGGGCAAGCCCATATGATCATGTATGTTCATGATTTACTCAATTTCATGTTATTAGCTGCCATAAGGTTTTAGAGTCTAGACTCTCACTTTTTAGCTTGTGGTATGGTTTGAGCCGAGGCTACTCATGTTATGTTTTTAGAATATGTATGTAATGTTATGATTAAGCTTCGTCGAAAGACAATAGTTCAGCTTCGTTGAACAATGATGGATAGCATATGCATATATTTGGGAGCAGAGTCTACCACCGAGTAGGATAAGGGTTCAATTAACCCTGTGTCTCAAAACTATGTGCCAACGCAAGTATGTTCAGATTCTTTGGGACCTCATTTGTGAGATTTCCTTTCCCTCAAAGGGCCTTCAGCTTGATATTGATATCATGGTAGCGCCCTTAGCCTTGGAAAGGCTTTGGACGGCTCTGCCTATTTGAGTGTACTAGTCGGGACCACGTAAGCTTTGTCTTGGTAATGTCAGTTATATGATGAGTCTCCCATTGTTCCTCATTATTTCAGTAATGCATGTTCATCAGTCATGATATTATTTTTTCAGCAGGTTTGACCCAATGTTTAGTTTTACTTATGATTATTAGTTTCATCTTTGGGTCATTCGAATTAGTTGTGATATTCAGTCATGTTTAAATAATATTTTCAAATAGTAGCATGTAAGCCTTACTCTCAGAATCTTATGATGAAATGTTTTATGATATGCATGATTTCAGTTTTACTTAGTGGTTTTACTTAACCTGCATACGTGGTGCATTTCAAGTACTGACCGCATACTCTATGTTCTATTGTTTCATGATACAGGCTTGGACGTTCAGGTTTAGTACCGCCACTAGCCAGATCCTCAGAGTTAACATTTTCCCAACTTGTTGGTGAGTCCTCATCCTTCGAGGACCTTCTTACCAGTTTATTTTTAGTTTCAGTTTATTAGTGAGTTAGTTGGGGTCTGGTCCCATCAACCCATCAAATTGTAGAGGCTTATCAGAATAGTATGTATTCCGTTGTTCAGATATTATATGATCGTGGGCAAAAATAGCATGCCCGAGTGATGCTTTATACCTTAATATAGTCTTGTTTATCTAATGTATTTTATACATTTTCATGTAATTTTATATAAATGTGAATATATGTGCTAACCAACATGATTAGTCCTTGTTTTGTAGGTTTCAATGATTTGGAGGAACTAATTTATAAGTTGGTGAAAGAAAGGAATGTAGTCGGAAGCAATCGGCTAAAGTCGGCAAGGCCTAGACATGGCAAGCGAGCAGATGCGGCAGCAGGCAGTGCTCCAGTGTGCCAGCAACGTGCCATGGAAGGCCATCCCCACGCCAAAGGAGTGTCAACGCGCTGCCCAAGCAGCGTGACACGCTGCCAACGCGTCAAGAAGGCTGCCTAGGGTCAATTTTGGGTGATTTCCAGAGAGCCTTCGCGTTACCTCCGTGTCACGGAGGCAGTGCTCCGTGATACACTCCGTGACACGGAGCTGTTCCATGACAAGCTAAATTGGGCACGTTTCTCATTTATTATAAATAGGTCCTTTAGCTCCTAATTCCATTTCGTCACGATTTTATTCTGGAAAACTACCTAGGAGTGAAGGGAGAAGTGGGAGAACTCATCTAGGGTTTGGCGAATTCCCTTCTCATCTACCAAATTCATGTAAGTATGTTAGTTTAGTAGTAGTTAGTTTTAGTTTTACGAACATGAATGGCAAGAACCCTTCCTCTAGGGTTGAAGCCATGAATTATGATTGTGATTTTATGAAGTTGTTTTAGAATTAAGTTATTAATTGTTGTTTTCGTCTTGCATTCTGGATTGTTGGTTGTTTTTATGATTGATCACCATTAAAACATATATGTTAGCTTGGGCAATTTCTTGAGAAAGAATTACCTAGGTCAGGACACGAGAATGTAAGGAGCATGTTTGTATCTCACGATATAAATTCGTGTTAGGATAGAAATATACCTAACACCTTGCTTGGTTGATAAACGGGGGTTATTAAACACCAACTTAGGATTATCACATCACCACTCGAAGAAGTAGTTGTGAGGCTAAGTTGAGTTAAATGGTTAGACGCACGAAAGTCCCTAATCGTTTCCCTATAAACCACAACATAATTAATTGCCCGCGAACTAGAAATTAACATCCTCGCTCACAATGATGCAGTGAGGCTAGTTTACCGTGTTTAGAGGCTCGAAGACCATGAACATGCAATTCTAATTATGTGAAACAACAATCGATAGTTTCATGCTTAACCCATTGCAAATCGTAGTATCGCATGATTATCTGGTTTTAACTCTATGTTGCTCCTAGAGTAAATTCAGGATATTTCGTTGACCAAAACTAGACTTAATTAAATCTCCCTTGAAAACTTCTATAACCAACACTTGAGAAGGTTAAGATCACACTTGAAATGGATAGTTAGAGGAATGGGTCCAGACCCTGTGGGTTCGACATTCCAATTCTTAAAAAGAGCCACTATATTACTTGCACGACCCGTACACTTGCGGACGTGCGAATCGGGCACGTCAAGTTTTTGGCGCCATCGCCGGGGACTCAGTGAAGTTTTGATAATTTATCTGTTTTTGTGTGATTTTTGAATTTCCTAAAGTATTGAGAAACTTGGTCTTTGTCTACTTATTGCAGGTGACAGGTTGTCCTGCTGAGCTGGCTAGAAATAGAGAGCTTGTGGAACTGTTGCTTGAACCTGAACGTCGAATCCATTTGCGAAGGAGAGTAGCTCTAGAGAAAAAGCTGAAGAGACTTCAGGAAAAGGTACAACAACAACCACCTGCGGGACAAGTACAATTTTCATCAGAAGCAATGGCAACAAGACCAGTTCGCGAAGTGGCAATCCCACTAGCGACGAATGTGACCTCTAGCATCCGTAAACCAGAGCCTGGAGGGCACTTTGAGCTTAAACAGAACATGGTGCAGTTGTTACATTCTAGTTGTCAATTCACTGGGATGGCACATGAGGACCCGCAGCAGCACCTACAGAGCTTTTTAGAGATTAGTGACACCTTTGTCCCCACCGGCGTGTCCACAGATTATGTCCGACTTACCCTCTTCCCATTTTCATTGTTAGGAGAGGCAAAAGAAGTGGTTGAAGGCTGAGCCACCGAACTCGATAATTTCGTGGAATGACTTGGCTAAGAAGTTCCTTTGCACGGCTAAAGGCAATGTCAAGTGTTCAACCCGAGTCTGATAGAGGACTTCAAATTGAGAAGAAGTTGGAGAAAGAAAGGAACAAAGTGGAGGCTGTTTCCTCTAAACAACAAAAGAAAAGGAGATGATTCTCGAAAGAGAACCCAAGTATGAGGATGTCCGAAAAAGGACAGTCCACGTCGGGCAACGACGTAAAATAAGGCGCTGCTTGGGAGGCAACCCAAGGGTACCTCAGGTACAATTTGTAATTTTCATTTTGTGTTGATTTTGTTATGTTTATTTTGTTTGTGTTTTTTGGTGGAAAGTTAAGCACAGATGGAGGGAAGTTTGAGTACCGAGAAGGTGGAAGCTAAAGAGCATGGAATAGAAGAAGTGTGGGGTCGAACACCCACCTCTGAAAACTTGAAAGGAAAGCATGCTTTTAGCTTGGCATAGAGGCTCAGGGAGTATTTCTTATCCTTTAAATGTTAATTTGATGCTATGAGGACATAGCATGATTTAAGTGTGGGGTGAGGGAAATTTCAAGAAAATTTCAATTTTTTTTGTGCTTAATGATTTTTGGTGAATGTAATGCTTGTGAGAAGAATTTTGAAAATTGTTTTATGAGTCAAGCATGACTTCATCACCCGTTGGTTTTTCTTTTCGGTTCTTTTCTGACGGGGGTATTTGAACTGAGGAATAAAATTTTTCTTTTTCTTTCCTTTGTCTGTATATAATGTTTTAGTCATAGTTAGGGACTGTTTCCAATGATGGATGGATGACGACCGTCTTGAGGAAAAATTAGTCGATAGGTTTTGGGTTTTTGAAACCATAACTAATTGGTGCTTGATGTTCTTGTGAGGTGCTACATGTGATTGTAAGATGCAATTATGTTCAGTGTGAAGCATGCAAGTGTATAACTTTGTTTGTGACACTTAGGCTCTTGAATTTGACTCAATATGATGGAAGCTTAATCTGAATTATTGTGATTACCTGAGTTAAGAGTCTGCTGAATGTGTCTTGAATTGAGCATGTTCCATGAGTGTAAGGTTTTTGAGTATTTTGTGCTATTGTGGATTGTCTAGAACTTGCCTGGTGTGTTTATAAAATGAAATGAAGGATGTGAATTGTAGGAGATGATTTAGGCATTTCTTTGAATGAACCAAATTTCCTACCTTGAAAAATTAATCCTAGTTAACCCCATTGAGCCTTGAGCCTATTCTTTGACAGTTGTAACATAAGCTTAATCCTTTTTCTTTCATTAGCCTTGAATTTGATCCAAAACTCCTAAGCGCTTAAGGGAAAATATGAAACAGTAAAGGAGTGAGAAGAAGGAAAAGAAAGGAAAAGTAGCAAGTTATAGAAGTGGAGAAAAGGACAAAGGTGCACTTGTGTGAAAATGGTTGATTATTATTAAGGAGTAAGAAAACAAATTAATGAATTTTTTTTTATAGAACTCCTTACTAATAAGCCAAAAGTGCCTAAAAGAAAAGGGGAACAAAAGAGGAAAAAGAAAGCTGAAAGGAAAAAAAGGTGAAGTAAGGGAAGGGAAGTTTGTGATGAGGGCATAATGTATTAAAAGCGCTTGGGAAAGTTAGTCACTATTATTAGCCAGAATAGTACCTACCCGTCCCTTAGCTTACATTACAACCCATTAAGTCCTACTTGATCTTACATTCATACATCCTTAAATTAGTGGAATAAAACACTAAGGGCAAGCTTATGGGTCATTACATGATGCATGTGAATTCTTTGTGAGAGTGAGTGTAATTCTATTCATGTACCCACACATGTTGTGATTTTAAAATTGTTTTTGTGTGTGAAATTGGGTAACTCTCTTTCTGTGAGGGCACATGTTAAATGGAGGATATAATTCATGTCGGATTTCTTAATCAGTTTATTTGCATGATTTTGCTAAGATTGAGAGTCGATTCTTGAGGTTAAGAATTCTTAACATAGTTGTATTTCATTTCGATGATCAAATCATGCATGCTCTATTTTTAGCTTGTTATCTTACGTAATCATTGTAGCCGTAGCTTGAATATTCTTGCTAAATGAGTTATGGATGAGTCTCCATATGCATGAGATGTAATAGGTTGTTCGAGGACGAACAAGAATTTAAGTGTGGGGTAGGTGATCGTGGGCAAAAATAGCATGCCCGAGTGATGCTTTATACGTTAATGTAGTCTTGTTTATCTAATGTATTTTATACATTTTCATGTAATTTTATATAAATGTGAATATATGTGCTAACCAAAATGATTAGTCCTTGTTTTGTAGGTTTCAATGATTTGGAGGAACTAATTTATAAGTTGGTGAAAGAAAGGAATGTAGTCGGAAGCAATCGGCGAAAGTCGGCAAGGCCTAGGCATAGCAAGCGAGCAGATGCGGCAGCAGACAGTGCTCCAGTGTGCCAGCAACGTGCCATGGAAGGCCATCCCCGCGCCAAAGGAGTGTCAACGCGCTGCCCAAGCAGAGTGACACGCTGCCAACGCGTCAAGAAGGCTGCCTAGGGTCGATTTTGGGTGATTTCCAGAGAGCCTTCGCGTTACCTCCGTGTCATGGAGGCAGTGCTCCGCGATACACTCCGTGACACGGAGCTGTTCCATGACAAGCTAAATTGGGCACGTTTCTCATTTATTATAAATAGGTCCTTTAGCTCTTAATTCCATTTGGTCACGATTTTATTCTGGAAAACTACCTAGGAGTGAGGGGAGAAGTGAGAGAACTCATCTAGGGTTTGGCGAATTCCCTTCTCATCTACCAAATTCATGTAAGTATGTTAGTTTAGTAGTATTTAGTTGTAGTTTTACGAACATGAATGGCAAGAACCCTTCCTCTAGGGTTGAAGCCATGAATTATGATTGTGATTTTATGAAGTTGTTTTAGAATTAAGTTATTAATTGTTGTTTTCGTCTTGCATTCTGGATTGTTGGTTGTTTTTATGATTGATCACCATTAAAACATATATGTTAGCTTGGGCAATTGCTTGAGAAAGAATTACCTAGGTCAGGACACGAGAATGTAAGGAGCATGTTTGTATCTCACGATATAAATTTGTGTTAGGATAGAAATATACCTAACACCTTGCTTGGTTGATAAACGGGGGTTATTAATCACCAACTTAGGATTATCACATCACCACTCGAAGAAGTAGTTGTGAGGCTAAGTTGAGTTAAATGGTTAGACGCACGAAAGTCCCTAATCGTTTCCCCGTAAACCACAACATAATTAATTGCCCGCGAACTAGAAATTAACATCCTCGCTCACAATGATGCAGTGAGGCTAGTTTACCGTCGATAGTTTCATGCTTAACCCATTGCAAATCGTAGTATCGCATGATTATCTGGTTTTAACTCTATGTTGCTCCCAGAGTAAATTCAGGATATTTCGTTGACCAAAACTAGACTTAATTAAATCTCCCTCGAAAACTTCTATAACCAACACTTGAGAAGGTTAAGATCACACTTGAAATGGATAGTTAGAGGAATGGGTCCAGTCCCTGTGGGTTCGACATTCCGGTTCTTAAAAAGAGCCACTATATTACATGCACGACCCGTACACTTGCGGACGCGCGAATCGGGCACGACATTATAGTTATTCAGACTTTCGCTATTTGTAAGAATGTTAAGATTTCCTTATTTATTACATTGAGCTTTAGTGGTCATGTTCATTCCGTGGGTCGACATGGAGGCCTTTATGGTTCTAGGTTCCATGTCTAGATCTGGGCCTATGTTTGGGTCATAAAATCATAATTATATTTCACTCCTTGAGAAGCCTGTATAGAATTTGACAGGCCTAACTTATATTTCCACGCATCGCTCGGTGAGCGTAGCATAGCTCCTTAGGCCTATACACCATTGTTACTTGCCCCTGTATCAACCTGCATAACATCCAATAGGAATATCCTATGTGTCCCCAGCTAGCCAGATAGTCATGAACATAATTATAGAATCAGCTCGCCTACAAAGAAAAGGGGGAGGTCAGGAGTGACCTAAATGATGATTTGAATGTCATAACATACTATAAGATCACTAATATTAGGCATATCCTGCTGCATCTAAACTACATAGCCCACTGGGTAGCAACAAAAAGTGCTACTTTGAAGGTAATCCATTAGGATGATAAGCATAATCGTTATGAAGGCATAGCAGTACAATAATGGCTTATAAGCGAATAATAATGTCGTAGGCGACCAAAATATACGGTTCCTTCGCCTAAAATGACTACAGGACTGCTAATAAAAAGATATGACTCTGAGCATCCAACTACAATAGCCTTATAGGCAGCCACAACGACTATTAACCTAAAGGTAGAATTACAATATTAAGATTCTAGCTCTATAGGCGTCAAGATACACCAAAGGCCCGTAGGTGGACTTTATCACACACAGGCATCATGAGCATGAATTTCTATCGCCAAGTTACTTCTTATTCTACCCAAATTAGATAGACATGATCACTAAATAACAATAAAGACTCTACGGCATCGGTAAGGCAGCAAGATATCAATAATCAAACTAAGCGACAACAATCCAACCAAGTTCTCTTATGTCGGTTTTAATGAAAGGAAAAGATAAATGTGCAAAGCCTCAACAAGGGATACTTATACTAATCAATAGGTTCAACTTTCAGCAGCTAAATATCCATCACAACATAGCCACGAATATATATTGCTAAACACAATGAGTCATACCAGCTATACGACTAAGAAACTTGCTGAAGGAGGTTTAACCTTAACATACCTTGTAGGCCATTCAATAGCTCAACTTTCCTTGGTCAAACTATCCCAAGATCAGCCACAACATAAAGCCCCAACATTTTATAGCTTTCAAGGCAGCTAAGACAGCCTTTGTATCAACAACAAAGAAGAATTCCGATGTCGGTAGTTGTTCGATATATATCACAAAACTTCTATAATGGTGGAGAGGTCCTTACCTTCCACTAGATGACAGAACACCACGAATAGATTGACAAATACAACCAATTCCCTTGGAAAAACCTAGCAAAACTTCAACTATTGAAGTTAAGAAGAGTTTGATGAACCTTACAACAGTTACTTACAAGATCACAATTTATTGGTGTTGAAGGCTTGGAAACTGACCCCAAAATCTAGAAATATGATCTCCAATGGATATCCCTTGAAGAGCTCTTAAATTTAAAAAAAGACGAGTTAAAACTAATTTAGGAATCAACAGTTATTTAAATAGAAGTGGGCACTGCCAAGTTAGCCATGGACGGGCGTGGTGTGTTGCTCCTTGCGCCTGCTCGCCTACACATCCCGTAGTTCCACGCACATGGGCTGCCTACGCATCGCACGGGCCTGTAAGCTAGTACGCGCGCGGCTCCCTACCAACATTTGCCTGCGCACGCGGCTCTCCAGCCGACATGCTGACATTCGACACCCAAGGCCGATTTTTCTCGAGCAACCTTATTTTATTATTATTTCACTTTCAGGCAATATAAAAATGAAAATTAGCCCGTAAAATTTTGTTTATCACAAAGCCATCAGCACCCACTCACGGGGCATTTCATCCTTCCCTCCTTAAGGAGATTCTTCCTCGAATGTAATTCAACCTCAATAGACTCAATTCTTAAGCATTGCAAGAAAATTTTCTGTAGAGTCTCCTTTATAGTATGGACTATCTGGGAAACGGAAATGCAGAAAATTCCAACATAGGCATCTCATAGGACGCATGATGTGCTGTGGATTTACAACACTATCGATGCTAAAAACTAAGAAAATAATATGTACTTAGGTGTCTTTATGTGGATATAAGACAATTTTCCTTTGGTTGCAGGATAAATTTAGTGTTGAATCTGAAAATTGCAAAAAAAATAAAGCCTGAAAGATGCAAAATATGCTCGGATTGCAGACTATAGTATGAGCCGTAGGCAAGTCGTACGAGTCATACTTATGGTCGTGAAAAGATGCAGAAGGCTAAGTTGAAGAGATGCAGTGTACGAGTCTTAGTATGGGTTGTACCAAGCTGGTACGAGTCTTGGTGATGAAATCGTGACAAGATCCATAAAAATTTTCATAAGGTGCTGACTCTTGCTATGGAAAGACAGTACGACCCGTGGGAAGAAGGTACGAGTCGTACCATAACAGTCCTGATGAACTTCAAAGAATTCCAAAGTTTCATAATCAAACCAAGGGGTATGAATCATACCAAGATGAAACACTTAGGGAAATTCAACCAACAATGCAAGGTACGACAGGTAGCTACAAGTCGTAGGGAGCTGCTATGGATCGTAACATGGCTCGTGACGGAGGCACCAGATATGGAAATTCATCCAGTTAGACTAGGAAAAGGATTCTTGTGTCTGTACAAATATGTTTTAGGTTTAATTTTTCTTTAGAAAATGGTAGAAAAGAAGAAAAGACAAAAAGATAAGGAGAGAAGAGATTTGTAGGGGGAATTGAGTTGATTCATCTTGTGATCAACATTTTCTTGAATTTATCTTGTTCTTGCTACTTGTTCTTCAAGATTTCTATGAAATTCAAGGAAGTGTTTTTCTCATTCATTCTTGTAAGTATTGATTTATGTTCTTAATCATGAATACAATTCACAACCTTACAACTATGAGAGGCTAAAACCTCCATAGCTAGGGTTGTGGGAACTATGGTGGATTAACAATCTAGGGTAACACAAAGTGATTTTAAAACCAATAAAAATTCCTATATTGTATTCTCTTCATGCTTAAACATTTCTTAATGGTGCGCAATGTTAGGACTTTCCCGAATTCTTTACTTGCTTTGGTTAAAGAGGTAGAGATTAGGAAAAGAGAATTACAGCAGATCCTTGATTTTGATAATCATTGTATTAACTTGAGTTGTGGTCTCAGGATAGTTAAATCTAGAACTTAGTGATAACAAATAGTTTAAAACCGCTCATGAGACTTGGTCAAGTGATTGAGTATAGTCATTCAATAGGGACTGGTCAGTCGTTTGAATGAACCTAAGTTATTAGTTCTATAAGTAAGTATTGGTGATAATCACGAGTGTATACCCAAAGCAGTTATGAACCCATGGGGAACACAAACCCTTGTTATCCTTTAATATTGACTCAACATCAGAATTGTGATACTTGTTTTTATTATTGATTTCGTTTAGAATCCCCCTATTTTGAAGTAACTACCTCACAAGTTCAATTACCGGCTATAATCTAGTTCTCCCTATTCCCTGTGGGTTCGACCCTAGCCTCTAGTTGGGTTCTTTATTGACAACGTCCACTTCTCACTTCAGTAAGAGGTATGGTTTGAGCATTATCAAAATGTGGCATCGTTGCCAGGGAATATAGCTGAAACTAGGTTATTAGCCTGTATTTGACTTATTGGTAGTTATATTACTTTTTACGTTTTCTTCTTTGTTTTTCTTTAGTGACCCTCAGGCTACATCGAAGGAACAAAATTTTAATCAAACATTCAAATAGATAATAACAAGATGCCAACACCCGTGGAAGAAATTGTGATTGATGATACATTGGCAACTGTGATAATGAATTAAGAAGAAGATGAAAACCTAGGATACACGAATACAGTTAATGCCTTAAATGGGTCTGAGTCGTATAACTTCAGCCCAAAGAAGTTAGACTTGGACTTAAAGAACCGTTCAACACCGCCGGCCAAGCGATCTGTGGAGGTACTACCAATCCTTGAACTGAAAGTATACCTCCTCATCTCAAGTATGCATTCCTTGGGGAGGACAACACCCTACTAGTCATCATTGCGGCAAACCTATTAGTGAGTTGTTGGAAGCCTTGGTTAGCATTCTGAAAAGATACAAAAAGGCAATTGACTAGACCATAGCTGATATCATCGGAATTCCACCAGGCATATGCACCCATAAGATCCAGCTCGAACCAGATTGTAGGTCGAGTATAGAGCATCAGCACCGCCTGAACCCGCCCATGCAAGAAGTGGTAAAAAGGAGATTATCAAGTGGCTAGACGCTGGGGTAATATATCCCATAGTTGAAAGTCAATGGGTAAGCCCTGTTCAATACGTACCAAAGACGGGAGGAATTACAGTGGTGCCCATTGAAAATAATGAGCTGATATCAACACGACCAGTCACAGGATGGCGTGTATGCATGGACTACAGGAAACTTAACCACTGCACCCAGAAAGATCATTTTCCGATGCCATTTTTGGATCAGATGCTTGATAGACTCGCAGGCAGAGAATGGTACTATTTCATTTATGGATATTCAGGGTATAATCAGATCATTATTTCTCCATAAGATAAGGAGAAGACAACCTTCACCTATCCATATGGGACCTTTGCCTTAAGAATAATGCCATTTAGATTGAGTAATGAAGCAGCCACTTTTCAGCGCTGTATGATCTCCATATTCTCAGACATGGTGGAGGATAATATTGAGGTATTTATGGATGATTTTTCTGTGGTAGGAAATTCATTTGAATCATGCCTTAATCATTTTGGCAGAGTACTGCAAAGATGTGAAGAAATAAATCTGGTTCTAAATTGGAAAAAATTTCATTTCATGGTTAAAGAGGGGATAGTGTTGGGCCATAAAATCTTAGGAAAGGGGATCGATGTGGACAAGGCAAATATCGAGGTTATGAAGGGTTGCCACCCCTTATTTCCGTAAAAGGGGTCAGAAGCTTTTTAGGGTATACAGGATTTTACCGGCACTTTATCAAGGATTTTTCAAAAATTGCACAACCATTGTGCAATTTACTGGAGAAAGAGGTAAAATTCATGTTCGATGAGGCATGTTTGAAGGCCTTTGAGTGTCTAAAGGAAAAGCTCACCGCTGCTCCTATCATCATAGCACCATATTAGTCTCTTCCCTTCGAGGTAATGTGTGACACTAGCGGTGTTTCGCTTTGTGCTATTTTAGGCCAAAGGAGAGAAAATATGTTTCATCCAATCTATTATGCAAGCAAAACACTCAACACAACCCAAAAGAATTACACAGTCACAGAACAGGAACTACTAGCGGTGGTCTTTGCATTTGAAAAATTTTGAGCATATTTGCTTGGAACCAGGGTGATTATTCATACAGACCATGCTGGCGTTGAGGTACCTGATGTCCAAGAAGTATGCCGAGCCCAGATTGATTTGGTAGGTGCTCTTGCTCCAAGAATTTGAGTTCGAGGTGAAGGCTCAAAAGGGAACAAAAAATTAGGTGGCAGATCATCCATCCAGGCTTGAGTCTGAAGCAAAGGAGAGGATGGAATGTGATATCAATGATGCCTTCTTAGTTGACCTAGTTCTAGCTGCATCGCAGGATTTGATTTCTTGGTTTGCCGACTTTGCAAATTACATGGTTAGTGATGTGATTCCAGCAGACCTAACTCCTCAGCAGAAGAAGTTCTTATTCGATGCCCGTTGATATTACTGCGATGAGCCATATTTATTTCGCATTTTTGCAAATAGTATTATTCATAGGTGTGTCCCTGAAGTAGAGATGCTGAGCATTCTAGAGGCATGTCATTCATCTCCAGTTGGGGGTCATCACAGTGGTATCAGAACGGCACATAAAATTTTAAAATGGGATATTTCTGGCCATCTATTGATCAAGATGCATATGACTTCGCCAAGTTTTATGATCAATTCCAAAGGCAGTGCAATATCACCCGTAGACATGAGTTGCCACCAACCTCTATCTTGGATGTAGAGTTGTTGGATGTGCGGGGGATTGACTTCATGGGAGCATTCGTTAGTTCATATGAAATGAAGTATATTCTAGCGGCTGTGGATTATGTCTCAAAATGGGTGGAGGCAATTTCCCTACCAAACAATGAAGACAGGAGTGTGATAGCATTCCTTAGGAAACATACCTTTGCCGGGTTTGGCACTCCCAGAGCTATTACCAGTGATGGTGGATCTTAATTCTACAATCACCTCTTCAAAATCTTGTTGG
The DNA here is from genome assembly GCA_035772735.1 of Datura wrightii. Classification (NCBI taxonomy): domain Eukaryota; kingdom Viridiplantae; phylum Streptophyta; class Magnoliopsida; order Solanales; family Solanaceae; genus Datura; species Datura wrightii. The sequence continues at coordinate 62,892,190 of JASDFA010000002.1, forward strand.
AAAAATATGGTGTCAAGCATAAGGTGGCCACACCCTGCCACCCTCAGTCGAGTAGACAAGTGGAAGTTTCGAACAAGTAAATCAAGACCATCCTGGCCAAGAGAGTGAACACTAGCCGGACAAATTGGTCAAGGAAGCTCGATGATGCCCTGTGGGCTTACAGAACAGCTTATAAGACTCCCATTAGTTCATCTCCGTACGAGCTAGTTTATGGCAAAGCGTGCCACTTACCAATTGAACTAGAGAATAAGGCATTATGGGCTCTAAAATGGCTGAACATGAACCAGAACGAAGCTGCCATGTTAAGACTTAACCAGCTTTATGAGTTGGATGAATTCCGACTTAAGGCTTATGAGAGTTCATCCATCTATAAATAAAGAATGAAGATCTACCATGACAAAAATATTGCAAGAAGGGAGTTCAGCCTAGGTGATTTGGTCCTACTGTTCAACTCAAGACTCTGATTGCCTCCTGGGAAGTTAAAATCTAGATGGATGAGACCTTACAAAGTAGTGCAAGTATCTCCATATGGTGTAGTGGAACTTTAGAATAAAGAAGGAAAAAGATTTAAAGTAAATGGGCAGAGAATAAAAGTGTATCTGGGAGATGAGGAAAAATTAAAAAGAATAGAGGAAGTATACCTTGATGATGCTTGAGTACAAAAGTCACGTCGTGTCGCGACGTTAAATCGGGCGCTACATGGGAGGCAGCCCATGAAAGGTGAAGTCTTAGTAGCCCCAGGTACGTTTTGTTTCCTATGTTATTCTAAATGATGCTTCGGGGACGAAGCTTACTTTTCAAATAGGGGAGGGGATGTACTTGTGATTTTTGGGATTTTGGTTCGTCTGAGGGTTTTTCTTGTCATGTTTCTTTTCCCTCAGGCATGCTATCTAGTAGAACCGGCATGTGTAGGATTTTTATTTTTTAGTTTGTGATTTTTTTTCAATTATAAAGTAGCTTAGGAGTACTCAGCCAATAAAAATGCACTAGTTTTGGTTTTTGAAAAAATTAAGTGAAAAACATTGACCATGTTTGAAATTTTTTGATGCATTAGCTATGTATTTGGAACAACATGCATGATTACTATAGATCTTTTGATGTCATTTAGTTTTTCAACATGAGTAGTTTTGCTAAGCCATGTATAAACCAAACAGGTGAGGTGACAATAGTTCATGTACCAAGTGTGAGTGAGGTATAGTAGTCAGTTCGATATTGTATTGAAGATCTAGAACTTGCCTGGTTGGTCTTTGCATAGGCTAAGGATGGTTGATTAGGATATGATCATAGGACAATTTTTTTTGTTTAGTTCACTTTTAGCCTATATTACCCTACCAAAATTTGCATGAATTCCTTGATCCCAAGTTTGAGCCTTAATAGACCATGATTTTTTTGATTTACCGATTAACCATACCCATTTTTTGTAATGAAACTGTTTTATCCCTGGTATTTTCTTTGATACTGTGAACCTCAACATAAGAAAAATGCTTAAGTTGAGGGTCGCTAGAGTATGGGTGTGTAAAAGGTGGGAACGGAAGAAAGGAAAAGAAAAGAAAAAAAATAATGATGAGGAATGAAGTGTGGTGAGATGATGAAAAGAAGAGATGAAATATGCTAAAAATTTTCAAAAAGAAAGCCAAAGGAAATTGAAAATACTTAAACAAGTTAAAAACTCACCACACCCATGCATATATGTATAAAAGGAAGACAAAGGGAAGAAAAGGGAATGAATGAATAAAAGGGTGAAATAGGTGAATGGTGTAGCCAATGTATGTAGTGTAAAGGAAGGAATAGTCACCTATAAAATCTTTCATCTTTACCATGTACAGCCCTGAGCCTACATAACAAGTCATATCAAGTCCTATAGTGATCCTAACCTGACCATCTGATAAACCAAAGCAGAGAAAATTAGGGCAAGCCTATGGTATCTGACACATAATACTTGTAACTTCTTTGTGAGAGTAAGTACCTAACTTGTTTAGTCCGATATTATATTTGTCACTATCCAAACGTACACCCGGATCATAGACACGGGACAAGGGACACCGAGAGACCCCAAGTAAAACCATGGCACATGCATACAGCTAATCTCATTTAATAACGTGGAATACTTAGCATAAAACATAGCGGAAATGTAACCATAGTGTAACATCTGAAAAATTCTAGACATACACATAAGTTAAGCACTCTATATTGTCTGAAATCCCCTACTACATACGATGGCTTGATGGGACGACATCCCCAACTAACCTAACCAATACCGAAACACAAGATAACATAAAAGCCTCTCAAACGGCCCTTGAAACATGAGGACTCACCAATAATCTAAGAGCGAGAACTGAGATGGACTAAGGATGAGGATGAGCCTGAGATCCGGACCCTGTATCATAAAACTATACAACACAGTAAGTATGCAGTCAGTACGTGGAATGTACCGAGTATGCAAGGTAAGTAAAATGGACATTAAAGTAAAATAAACTCACAAATAAGCATAGGAGAAGGACATCATGCATGTATCATAAACTTCGTAAGGAAGCATAAGGCTCAAGTCTTTCAAGTCATTCATAAAGCGTTACTAATCATATTATAAGTAAACTTTATCAAAACATAACTTGAGCCAATAACATAAACATAACAATGCATAAGACATGCGGAACAGAGGATTCGTCGTAACCGACACCATCATGGTAGCGCCTTTCATGATGCCCCATTGTCTCGCTCAAGTGGGCCGAGATAACCTTGGCTTGCCAGGCGAGGGTCGTGCATAAGGAGTGATATCACATTTGAGGGGATCATTATCAATACAACTTATCATTAGAAACCCACGGTGGCACGTGGTTATAAGACACCGGCGTAGTCCTTTGAACACCGGGCTGCTCGGTGCTGGACATGGCTCCCAAAAACATGCATATAGGCTCACACGTGAATCAATAACATCATGCATTAAGATCAATTGGCTAAAATATAACATTTATCATCATTGATCCCCTTTAAAACATGCTTAGACAAGAATCAAAGACCCTTTTCATCAGCCAACATCATATATCGATAAATCATATAATTTGTTCATAAATCGTAAATCATTCTTCAACATGTGGGTTGCCCAATACTTTAACATACTCGATTCTTTCAAAATATATTCTCATAAACATTGGTAACTTGAAATCATGCTTTTCCATCATCAATAAACTAAAAATATTGAATATTCATCATAAGTCATAACTTTCATGAACTTTCATCAATGGGCATTTTAGATTTAAAAAGCTTGAAACATGATTTTAAAGAAAATAATTTAAAACCTACCCATAATTCAATAATTAAACTCAATTAAATCATATCCATAAAGAGAAATCACATTTTCATGCATTTGGATAAAACTCCATAGAACTTGAATAGGAGAATTCATGATTTAATCGAAATTTGGGCATGGGTGTGAAAGGATTCACCCATTCTAAACCCTACATACCTGGGAATGGACTGATTTCAAAGTTTCTTTAAAACCCACAAAGAAATTTACGGAAACTTGGAGGACAAGACCTTAAATCTCCCTAAAACTTCTCTAAAAGCTCTTGCATGGGAATGGGCATGCATTAAGGACTTAACCTATCTTATCACACTCAGAAGAATACACAAAATGATGTAGTTTAGGCTTTAGGAACTTAGGAATTATAAAAACACCCTTACTAAAATGCATGAAAAACACTGTCAGGGCCCCTAACGAAGGACCTCACAAGTTGTTTCCAAGGGGCACGACTCGTTGCCAGGACCCATGAATTCCACTGCCCAAAACAATCAGGGGGACACCACGAGGGACCCCACGAATCGTGGTGGTTGACCACCACTCGTGGTCACCACCCGTGACCCCTACTGCCTCAAAGCCTTGACCAACACTCCAATGCAGACCATGAGTGACCTCACGAGTCGTGAGGTCTGAGCACGACTCGTGGACAGGCCCGTGCCCTCCTCAACCTAAGCTTGCCCAGCTTGCTGACCATGAGTCACATCACGACTCATGGTCACTTCTCACGACCCACCTCACGAGTCGTCCTGCAACCTGATGCGAATTTTCAGTTTTTCTTTGTTTTAACTCCAAGGTATGATCCTTGGGTTCCCGGGGCTTAACAATATCTCTCCCTTGGGAACATTCATCTTCGAATGTTATAAACACACAGAAAACTTAGAAACAAGTAATCATCATATGCAATTACTGATCATTTAAGCTAAAAACTGATGGATTGACTACCTCCAGAATGAACTACATAACTGAATTAAACTCAGACATCTCATACATTTACCACATCATAAAACAAACTTGTATGCATGAACGGAACATGAAAACTGATTAGAGGTTTAGGGCAAAAACTGATACCTCAAACTGAAACTGAGTCGGTAGGGAACAGGTGTGGGTATTTAGCCATCATATCTGCTTCGACATCCCATGTAGCTCCTTCAACATGCTGGTTTCTCCATAATATTTTTACTGAAGCTACTTCTTTGTTCCTCTACCTCCGAACCTGACGATCCAAGATTTTCACCGGAATTTCTTCATAGCTGAGGCTAGCCTTTACACCAATGCTGTCCACCGGGACTACTAAAGCTGGATCGCTCAAGCACTTTTTCAAAAGTGACACATGAAACACAGGATGACCTGAAGATAACTCCTAGGGCAAGTCCAACTCATACGCCACCTTACCAACTTTCCTCACAACCCGGTAGGGGCCAACATAGCAGGAACTGAGTTTCCCCTTCTTACCAAACCGCACAACCCCCTTCATGGGAGATACCTTCAGAAATACCCAGTCGTCCACCTCAAACTCCAAATCTCTTTTCCTCACATCGGCATATGATTTCTGACGACTCTAAGCAGTTTTCAACCGGTCCCTTATCAACTAAATCTTCACCATCGCCTCTTGAACCGAATCTGGCCCTATCATAGCTACCTAACCAACCTTAAACCATCCTATGGGCGATGTACACCATCGCCCGTAAAGAGCCTTGAATGGTTCTATTTGTATACTGGAGTGATAGTAATTATTAGAAGAAAACTTGATTAAGAGCGAATGATCATCCCAACTACCTTTAAAATCCATATCACATTCCTTCAACATGTCCTCAAGAGTACGGATTGTCCGTTCCGCCTAGCCATCCGTTTGCGGAAGGAATGCGGTGCTGAGCTTAACCTGAGTCCCAATCCCCTTTTGGAAAGACCGCCAAAACTGAGAGGTAAACTGAGTATCTCGGTCTAAAATAATAGACAAGGGCACTCCATGGATTCGAACCAAATCCCAAATATACAACTTGGCATAATCATCCGTTGAATCCATGGTCTTGATCGGCAAAAAGTGTGCAGCCTTGGTTAACCTGTCCACAGTAACCCAAATGTAGTCATACTGTCTCTGAGTGCGGGGCAAACCTGTTATAAAGTCCATGTTAATCTCTTCCCACTTCCATGTGGGAATGGTGATATCCTGAAGTACACCTGTCGGCCTTTGATGCTCGACTTTCACTTGCTGACAGCTTGGATATTTAGCTATGAACTCCGCAATATCTGATCTTGGGCAGATTTATATGCCCAAGTGATACTCAAACGTACCATTTTTACCTTGTTTGTTGTGCAATGTGTATATAATATCATGTATTTGGTAATAAAATTCAAATTTATACTAACCAACATGATTAGCATTTGTTTTGCAGGATAATGTGATTTTTAGGAGCTAAAATGCGTGTTGGAACTATGTCGGAGTTGGACTTGGATGCGAGCGTGGAAAAGACCTTGGATGGCACATTTTACACTGGCTCCGCGATGGAGTCGTGCCACGCTGCCATCGCGGTAGTACACTGCCTGGAGAGGAAATTAAGTGGCAGATTCCAGTGAGGCATCGCGACAGCTCCGTGGCACGGAGACAGGCCTCCGCGATGGCCTCCGTGCCACGTTGAAGCCAATTATCCGGACCCTGAAGTTTCCAGAGAAGGTCCGCGTCCACGCCGTGTCACGGAGGCCGTGCTCCGCGTTGGCCTCCGTGACACGTTGCTTGTTATTCCGGGAAAAATTTCCCACTAGTATAAATAGCACACTTAGGTTATTTTTAAAGGAGGTCTTCTTTTTGTTCTAGTTTTTAGCAGAGTTCAGGAGTGGAGAGAGGAACGTGGTTTTGTGGCAGTTGAAGAATAGAAAAGATAAGAGTTTTCTTCTCTTCCCTTCTTCTTTTCCTTCAATTGTATGCATGATTTACACTCATTCTAGGACGATTAATCCAAGAATGAGTGGCTAATTCCTTTCTTGCTGAGGTTTTGAACTTGTGTAATGATTATTGGTAATAATTGATATGGTTTCTTCTTCTTCTTGCATGTTGTTCTATTAATTCTTGTGCTTAGTACATTCTTGATTGGCCACCATTAATGTATATCTAAAAAGTCCAATTTCACTCGAGAGAGCATGAAATTGGAAAGTTGTGAATTAATAGGGTATTGTTCTTAACTTGATTTGGGAAAATTGGGTTTTGATGTGCTTTCTTGATAGAAATATACTTGAAAGCCGTATTAGTCAATTTAGGAACCGGAATTGTAGTGTTAGGTCATGAATTTCATTTGATCACAGAAATGTTGACGAATGGTTTATGATTCTAAAGTGAAATTAAATACGGAAGTTTTAATTTCTAGGCAAACGTTCTTGACTAGCAATATGAAGAAGAGGATGACCAAATTATCATAATTATCAACTCCATTACTCGTTATTAACCTTGGCATGAGCATATCCATTGTCTGAATTCAACGTAAATAATAGTTGTTAAGTTTAGTATATAATTAGTTTAGAAACAAAACTCCCTAAATTCTTGATTGGATAGTTGTTAGCATAGTTAGAAATAGAATAGAAATATAGTGAACTAGGAAATTTTGCATATCCAGAGCAGCCTCCTTGGATCGATACTTGGCTACTTATCCACTTTATTACTTGTTTGACCACGTACACTTGCGTGTCGGTTTTTAACACATACCGAACCAGCCGGACAGTATCCTTCTTCATACCATCCCAGCAATAGATTTCTCGCAAGTCCCGATACATCTTTGTGGATCCCTGATGGATAGAATATCTGGTACCACGTGCCTCATGCAATATCTGAACCCTCAAATTATCAACATCCGGGACACATAGTCGACCCTGGTATCATAGCACCCCATCTCCCCCTTGGGAGTAAACCTCCACCTTTTGACTCTGCACTACTTCCTTCAGCTTCCTCAAAGTCAAATCCTCATCTTTCTTAGATTTTACATCGACCACCAAGGAAAATTCTGACCCATTCTGCACAATAACGTCGCCGTTAGTCGAGTCAATCAATCAAACTCCCAATCTTGCAAGTCGGTGGACATCCTTCACCAACTCCTTCTTTCCCTTATCCACGTGGGACACACTCTCCATAGAGAGCCTACTAAGTGCATCTGCAACCATATTAGCCTTGCCCGGGTGGTAAAGAACACTCACATCGTAGTCCTTTAATAACTCCAACCACCTCCTTTGCTGAAGATTGAGATCTTTCTGCGTGAACTCATATTAAAAGCTCTTGTGATCCGTGAATACATCCACATGGACCCCATACAAGTAATGCCTCCATATCTTCAATGCCAACACCATCGCGGCCAACTCAAGATCATGGGTCGGTTAATTATTTTCGTGAACCTTCAGCTGTCAAGAGGAATATACTATTGCTTTCCCTTGCTGAATCAACACACATCCCAATCCGACTCTCAAAGCATCACAATCCACAACAAAGCCTTCAGTACCCTCGGTTAGAGTCAACACTGGTGCCAAAGTTAGTCGGGTCTTTAACTCTTGGAAGCTTTTCTCACAAGCATCTGGCCATTGGAACTTAACCTTCTTCTGAGTCAACTTAGTCAAAGGCGCCAAAATAGATAAGAAACCCTTAAAATATCTCCAGTAGTAGCCTGCTAGGCCCAAGAAACTCCAAATTTCTGAAGTTTGTCGATAGATATTGAATTTTTGATTAATGCAATGTCTTCTTTTACTTACATGAGAAGATAAATTCTTTGTTAGGGGTATGTGAATGATTGGGGTTGATTTGGGTTTCTATTGTGAATTTGATCTTAGATTTACTCAATTTGTATAATTTTAGTGTTTCCTCTGAATTTTAAGTTGAAGACTCATATTTTCAAATGTCGTTTGTATTTTCTTACTTTGATTTTGCATGAAAAAGTCAATTAATTGTGGGTGAGGAAACACTTGTTATACCCTGGAAGCCCTAAGATCAGAACTAGGAGTTGAAATGGAAAAAATAAGATCTTCTGCACCAGGTCAAGAACAAGTTGTCCTGTGACCCGTCAGGTTGCCCACAAGTCGTTAAGTGACTCTTGATAAGGAGTATGACTTGAGTTGGAAGTTTCTTGTTTTGAGTTCCCACGGACATGACCACGAGTCGTTGTCAGCCCCATGACTCGTTGAGTCAATCATGGTCAGGGATGAGGTGCAGGTAGGAGGAATTAGGTAGTGCATCTAACGGGTAGGTCACCATGACTCATTGGATGCACCACGAGTCTTGGTGTTCCCCATGGTGAGCCCCAGATATGTTTTGGGCAGTGGAGTTAATGAGAGCTGACCACGAGTCATGGTCACCAGTGACAAGCCGTCAGGTCCATCATGGGGACCCTTTGAGGAAAATTGGCCAGTGTACTTAATGATAGGAGATAACGACTCGTGCCCGATGGTAACGACTCATCCAGTCCCTCATTGGGACTGGTAGTCAGTTTTTCTCTGCGAATTTATTAAGGGCTTTTCTGTAATTCCAATGATCCTAAGGTCTAAACTACGTTGTCTTAAGCTATGAATAGTGTACTTTAGGAGGGGTAAGTTCATTGTAAGCTATTCTTATTCATTCATGCAAGAGTAGAAATCTAGAGAGGTGATCAAGCTTAATTCCTTTAAGTTTTTCATCAATTCTTCCTTGGGCAATCAAAGAAGTTGTAGAATCAAATTCTCTCAGGTATGAAAGGTTATGAATCGGTGAATTTTTTCAAACCCATGCCCAATTCCTGTCTAATTCATGAAAATCTATATGTTAATCCTATGGGGTTATAACCCAATGCATGAATTTCCTAAGTTTCTACATGGGTATGATCTAACTAGGTTTCTATTATTGAATTATGATTCATGGGCAAGTTTTACAATGTTTTCAATTATAAATCATATTTTCAAGTTTTATAAATTATGATGCCCATCCATGAGAAGTTCATGAAAGTTGAGGTCTATGATGTATGTTCAAGTATGATGAGATATTTATGATGAAAATCATGTTTTCAAGTTACCCATGTTTATGAACATGTTTCAAGTGAATCAAGTATTTTCAAGCATGTTTATGTATTGGGCAAGCCCATATGTTCAAATATGCGTTATGATTCATGTCAATTAGCTTACCACATGGTTTTGGAGTCAAGACTCCCAATTATTTTCAGCTTGTGGTATGGTTTGATCCAAGGGTCCTCATGTATGATTTCAGATTTTATAGGTATGAGATTATTCAGCTTCGTCACTAACGATGGTCAACTTTGTTGAAAAACGATGGAGAGCATATGCATGTTTTTAGGAGTAGTGTCTAGCAGCGAATAGGCTAAGGGTCAATCAACTCTATGCCTCAGAACTACGCGCCAATATAGGTATAATCAGATTATTTGGAACCTCCTTTGTGAGCTTTCCCCTTCCCCAAGGGGCCGTCAGCTTGATATCAATATTATGGTAGAATATTTATCCCTGGCAAGGCTTTAGACGACTCTGCCCACTTGAGTGTGATAGTCGGGACCACGTAAGCTCTATCATGGAAATGTCGTTTATATGATGAGTCTCCGATTATTTCTCATGATTTCAGTTATACATGTTTATCATTCATGATATATGTGTGTATATATATATGTTCTAAAGCAGGTTTGACCTAATGTAAAGTTTTACTTACGATTATCAGATTTCAGCTTTAGGTCATTCGATTCAGTTATGATATTCAGTTATGTTCAGATCATGATTTCACAAAATAGCATGCCAGACCTACTCTCATATTCTTATCTTGATTATGTTTTACATATGCATGTTTTAATGATTTTACTTACTTTAGCGATTTTACTTACCTTGCATACTCGGTACATCCTACGTACTGACTACATACTCTATGCTATATCATTTCATGATATAGGCTCCAATCTTCAGACTCATCCCCATCACTAGGAAGTTCTCCGAATTTAGCATCCAGTTTTAGTGGTGAGTCCTCATCTCCCAGGGACCATTCGTTACCAGTTATCTTGTATTTTTAGTTGTCAGACATGTCGGGCAAGTTGGGGGGTGTTGTCCCATCAACCCATCAGATATGTTAGAGGCTCTCAAAATGTATGTAGTAATCAGATTTTCATGTATGAAGTCAATTTTAGCTTTGTTGTTATGTTATGATTACACTTCCATTACATCCATTATGTTAAGTCTTCCGCTTTACTTGATCGAGTTAGATGTAAGTTCATACCATGGGTCGACTTGGAGTTTCTCAGGGCTCCTTGTCTTGTGTCTCGATCCGGGCCTAGGTTTGGATCGTGACAAACTTGGTATCAGAGCAATAGGTTTTTAAGTGTCCTAGGGTGTCTGAAATCCACGTTAAATAGAGTCTTTTTCATGGGTGTGAAGTGTGCGAAACTTATGATGAAGAGGCTACGAGACGTATAGGAAATATTCCCTTCTTTCATGATCTATGACGTGAAGTGAAATGTCTCTCTATCCTACTAACTCATGTTATTCGCAATTGCAGAACCATACCTTCCCACAGAGTAAATGGAAGGAGAAATGGAAATGGAAATGGCCACTACGATTGCAACGGGGACGGGTACCAACAGGCCCCACTAGCCCATGAGCACCATGCACCGGAGCCTGTTGCCAATGCTAAATTTAGGGCAGCCATTCAGATGCTAGCACAGGCCTTGACCACTCAGGTCAATCAGCATTCGGTAGTGCATGTCCCTCAGAATGGGAACGTGGCGGTAGCACGAGTCATAGATTTCTTGAGGATGAACCCTCCAGAGTTCCTTGGGTCAAAGGTGGACGAGGATCCACAAGAGTTCATCAATGAGATTCTAAAGATCACCCAGGTCATGGGGGTGAATGGAGAGGAGTGCACCAACTTTGCCTCGTATCAGTTGAAGGGGGTCGCACACATTTGGTTTAAATAGTGGAAGGATAGTAGGGCAGTCAGAGCAGGCCCTATTAGTTGGGATGAGTTTCATATCGCTTTCCTAGATCGATTCTTCCCTCGTGAGATGAGGGAGCTGAAGGCGACCAAGTTCATGAATCTAAAATAAGGAAAGATGAAAGTGCATGAATATGCCCTAGAGTTCACTCGTCTGTCAAGATACGCCCCAGAGTTAGTGATTGATTAGAGGGCTCGAGTGAGTAGGTTTGTTCATGGGGTGGCGGACTATTTGACAAGGATTGCAGAAGCGCCATGCTCCATTAGGATATGGATTTTCCTCAGATAGTTTTGTATGCACATCAGATGGAGGTAGCGTATCTAAGGGAGAGAGAGGCCAAGAGGGCTAGGACAGACAACTATAGGTACTCTCAGTTGAGACCAGGTGGTGGGCACCAACAACAGCCTTACCAGAGATCTTTAGTCCTAGTATCTTCAGTGATAAGTGTGCCATCTAGACCTAGGCACGACCAGAGGGGATGAGCATCAGGTTTTAGGGGTCTGAGCAGCAGGCCCACAGATTCCAGTATCCTAGTTTGTGATTGGTGAGGCCGGAGCCACACGGGTTAGTGTTTGGCGGGAACAGGTGCATGCTTCGAGTGTGGGAAGCTCGAATATATGCTCAAAGATTTCCCAACAGCTAGACAGGTCCAAGATAGGGGCCGAGGCCCAGCTTCCAGTTCAGCAGCTCCACCAGCATGCCCAGCCCACCAGGGGGCATTTACTAGCACAGGTGGCGGTCAGCGCCAAACAGATTCTATGCCTTAGCATCCCGCCAGGAGCAGGAGGTCTCCTCGGATGTAGTCACTGGTATATTATGAGTTTTCCATCTTGATGTATATTCCTTGTTAGATATAGGGGCTACTTTGTCTTTTATGATGCCCTACATTGCTAGTAGTTTCAGAGTCAATTCCGATATCTTGTAAGAACCCCTCTCAGTCTCTACTCCAGTCAGTGATTCCGTTATAGCTAGATGGGTGTATAGGGATTTCCCGGTTAGAGTTCTTTAGAAAATCACTTTAGCAGATCTATTAGAGTTATCCATGACCAATTTTGATATTATCCTCGATATGGATTGGCTATTTGCATTCTATGCTTTAGTTAATTATAGAACCCGAGTAATAGAGTTCAGATTTCCAGGTGAGCCAGTCTTAGAATGGAAGAGTAGTTCGGTCGTGCCTGTAGGTCGATTCATTTCCTACCTTAAGGCCAAAAAGATGATCTCTAAGGGTTGTGTGTACCATCTAGTTAGGTTTAAGGATGCTAAGTTTGAGACCCCGAATATCCAGTCAATTCCAGTAGTATGTGAGTATCCAAAAGTCTTCCCAGATGATCTACCGAGAATCCCTCCCGAATAGGAGATTGACTTCGGTATTGATCTTCTTCTCAATACGTACCCTATATCTATTCCTCCTTACATAATAGCCTTGACCGAGCTAAAGGAGTTGAAGGAGCAGTTGAAGGATCTCCTAGATAAGGGTTTTGATTAATTGGTAATTTACCAACTTATTAGGCTCTTAAACTTGAGTTCTTGCTTAGTTTTTAAGTTGATTGTATGGATTTTATGCCCTTTTTGCTTTTGTTGTGTGCAAATTCCTAAATGTATATAAAAGAGTAAAAATGGAGCAAAAAGAAGGAAGTGAGAGCAAATCGGCGGCCCACCGATAAAAATCGGTGAAACGCTGGCCAAAGACCAATTATCACTGCCTCTGCATAACAATGCCACCGATGATTCGTGAGTTGCAAACGACAACTCATCGGTCCATTCGCCGAAAGACACCCAGTTTTCTGGAAAAAAACATAAAAATCCGTTGGTTCACGAATCGATATCGGCTAAATGTCGGATGATCGGCGATGCTCACTGGAGTTGAGTGAGGGCCTAGATAAGACACCCGGTGGTTCATGAACTGGGATCGGCGAACCGCCGGTGTCTCCACCGATTCCAGAATAGCACTCGGGGGTATAATTGTCCAGCATGGGAAAAGAGAAAAAAAGTGTCCTACTTTTCAGGATATATGTAGCAGATAATGTACTGTGTACTAGCATATATAGAGATAGCGAGAGAGCAGAGCATATCATATCATTGTTTTCCTTTTGAGCTTTAGAATATTCTCTTAGCAAAAAAAGGGAGATTTTGATTGGTAAACTTGGAAAAAGTACTCTTCTCTACTTCTTCTTTGTAATAGTAAGTTTGAGCCATTGTTGGAGACTACTTTGTGAATTTGATTTTACTAATCTTTTTATTAAATTCGACGAAGTTATTGATGATGTTGCTTTTGAATTTCTTAATCATGAGTAGCTAAATCATTAACTAGAGTAGTGTGATGATGAATACTTAATTATAGTGGGTATTGCTAGAGTCATCTTCATATTATTTAAATAAGTGTAAATCCGTTAGATTCTCTTCAATCTATAAAGAAAGATCCATTGATTATGATATGGGTCTATTCATTCTTTCTTGATTATTACTTGTAAAAGAATAATTAAGTATTGGAAGAGAATTTATTAGTGGATATAGATAAGAGATTGTGAAATTGGGCTAGAAATAGATAAAATTGCCGTCTCAATCCTTATTAGTGGCTAATAGCTAGAAATTAGTGCAGCTGCTTGTTGTGCACTCCGCAAGTGTACGGGTCGTGCAGGTAATATAGTGGCTCTTTTTAAGAACCAGAATGTCGAACCCACAGGGACTGGACCCATTCCTCTAACTATCTAGTTCAAGTGTGATATTAAACGCCAAAAATGTCGATTACAAAAGTTTTCGAGGGAGGTTTAATTAAGTCTAATTTTGGTCAACGACATATTCTGAATTCACTCCAGGAGCAACACAGAGTTAAAACCAGATAATCATGCGCTATTACGAATTGCAATGGGTTAAGTATGAAACTATCAATTGTTGTCTCACATAATCAGAATTGCATGCTCAGGACCTTTCGAGCCTCTAAACACGAAAAACTAGCCTCACTGCATCATTGTGAGCGAGGATGCTACTTCTAGTTCGTGGGCAATTAATTACGTGGATGTGGTTTACGTGGAAATGAGTAGGGACTCTCGTGCACCTAATCATTTAACTCAACTTAGCCTCACAACTACTTCTTCGAGTGGTGATGTGATAATTCTAAGTCGGTCTCTAAATCATCCCATTTTATCAACCAAGCCAGGCATTAGGTATATTTCTATCCTAATGCAAATTATATCGTGAGATACAATCAAGCTCCTTACATTCTCATGTTCTGACCTAGGTAAATACCTTCTCAAGCAAATGCCCAAGTTAACGTGTATGTTTTCATGGTGATCAATCATAAAAACAACCACTGATCCAGAATGCAAGACAAAACAACAATCAATAACTTAATTCCAACACAATTTCATAAAAACACATTCATAATTCATGGCTTCAACCCTAGAGAAAGGATTCTAGCCATTCATGTTCGTAAAACTACAAGAAACTACAACTAAATTAACATACTTACAAGAATTGGTAGATGAGAAGGGAATTTGCCAAACCCTAGATGAGTTCTCCCACTTCTCCCTTCACTCCTAGGTGGTTTTCCAGAATAAAATCGTGACCAAGTGTTTTTAGGAGCTAAGAGACCTATTTATAGTAAATGAGAAACGTGCACAATTTAGCCTGTCGTGGAATGGCTTCATGTCACGAAGTGTATCGCAGAGCACTGCCTCCGTGACACGGAGGTAATGCGAAGGCTCTCTGGAAATTGCCTCCGGATGCTAAAACTGCCAAGTGTCACCGCGCTACCGACGTGACACGCTGCTCATGCAGTGCGTCGGCATGCTGCTGGCGCGCATCTCCCCTAGCGTGGCATGGTGCTGGCGCGCTGGAGCCTGCCTGCCTGCTGCCTCCTCTTGCATGCCTGGCATGGGCGTGGCACGGCACTGGGCGCGGCACACGCACAGCGTGGCACGCTGCCTGGCGCGGCCAGCCTTGCCATGGCATGCTCCTTGCCGACTTTCGCCAATTTCTCCCGACTCCATTCCTCTACTTCACCAACTTATGAATTAGTTCCTCAAAATCATTGAAACCTAAAAAACAAGGACTAAAATCATGTTGGTTAGCACATATATTCACATTTATATAAAATTACATGAAAATGTATATATATAAATAGATAAATAAGGAAAAACTAAGTTATAAAGTATTACTCGGGCATGCTATTTTTGCCCGAGATCACAAACCCACACTTAAACCCTTGTTCATCCTTCAACAAACCTTTTACATCTCATGCATATGGAGACTCACACATAACTAATTTAGCAAGAGAATTCAAGCTACGACTATACTGATTATTTAAGATAGCAAGTTAAAAATAGTGCATGCACGATTTGAACATTGAAATGTAATACTACCCTGTCAAGACTTCCTAGCCTCAAGAATAGACTCTCAATTTTAGCAAACTCATGCGAATCACTGATCAAGAAATCCAACATGAATTATATCCTTCATTCGACATGTGCCCTCACGGCAAGAGAGTTACCCATTTTCACACGCAAAAAATTTGTAAATCACAACACGTGTGGGTACATGAATAGAATTACGCTCAATCTCACAAAGAATTCATGTGTATCATGTAATGACCCATAAGCTTGCCCTTAGTGTTTTATTCCACTAATTTAAGGATGTATGAATGTAAGATCAAGTAGGACTTTTTAGGTTGTAATGTAGCTAAGGGACGGGTAGGTACTATTATGGCTAGTAATAGTGACTATCTTTCCTAAGCGCTTTTAATACATCACGCCCTCATTACGAACTTCCCTTCTCTTACTTCACCTTTTTCTCCTTTCAGCTTTCTTTTTCCTCTTTTATTTCCCCATTTCTTTAGTCACTCTTGGCTTATTAGTAAGGAGTTCTATAAGTAACTTCTCATTAATTTATTTTCTTACTCCCTACTAATACTCAACCATATTCAAACAAGTGCACCCTTGACCTTTCTCAACTTTAACAACTGCCAATTTTCCTTCTTTTTCATTCTTCTCACTCCTTTACTCTTTCGCATTTTTCCTTTAAGTGCTTAGGAGTTTTGGATCAAATTCAAGGCTAATGAAAGAAAAAGGATTAAGCTTATGTTGCAGCTATCAAAGAATAGGCTCAATGCTCAATGGGGCTAACTAGGATTAAATATTCAAGGTTGGTAAAATGAGGGATAACATTTAGGTTCCTTCAAAGAAATGCCTAAATCATTTCCTACAATTCTCATCCTTCATTTCATTTTATAAACACACCAGGCAAGTTCTAGACACTCCACAATAGCACAGAATGCTCAAAAACCTTGCACTCATGGCACATGCTCAATTCCAGACACATTTAGCAGACTCTTACTCAGCTAATCACAAGAATTCAGAACTAAGCTTCAATCATATTGAGTCAAATTCAAGAACCTAAGTGTCTCACACAAAGTTATACACTTGCATGCTTCAACACTAAACATACTTGCATGTTACAATCATTTATAGCTCATAACAAGAACATCAAGCATCGATTAGCTACGGGTTCAAAAATAAAAACTTATTGACTAATTTTCCTCAAGACAGTCGTTATCCATCCATCATCGGAGACAGTCCCTAACTATGACTAAAAAAATTATATACAGACAAAGAAAATTTTTATTCTTCGGTTCAACGACTCCCAATCGGAAAAGAACCGAAAAG
Source organism: Datura wrightii (assembly GCA_035772735.1). Taxonomy (NCBI): domain Eukaryota; kingdom Viridiplantae; phylum Streptophyta; class Magnoliopsida; order Solanales; family Solanaceae; genus Datura; species Datura wrightii. The sequence continues at coordinate 62,909,076 of JASDFA010000002.1, forward strand.
AAAAACCAACGGGTGATGAATTCATGCTTGACTCATAAAAATTTTTCAAATTTCTCACAAATTCCTCACAAGCATTGCATTCACCAAAAAACATTTGTTAAGCACAAAAATTTTGAAATTTTTCTCACCCCACACTTAAATCATGCTATGTCCTCATAGCATCAAATTAAAATTTAAAGGACGAGAAATACTCCTTGAGCCTCTATCCCAAGCTGAAAGCATGCTTTTCTTCAAGTTCTCCTAGGTGGGTGTTTGACCCCACACTTCTTCTATTTCATGGTTTTTAGCTTCCTCCTTCTCGTTACTCAGACTTCCCTTCCATTTGTGCTTAACTTTCCACAAAAAACACAAACATAATGAAAACAACAAAATCAACAAAAAATCAAAATTAAACAATTTGTACCTGAGGTACCCTTGGGATGCCTCCCAAGCAGCGCCTAAGTTTACATCGCGGCACGACGTGGACTATCCTTTTCAAGACATTCTCATACCTGAGTTTTCTTTTGAGAACCATCTCCTTTTCTTTTGCTGTTTAGAGGAAACAACCTCTACTCTGTTCCTCTCTTCCTCCAACTTCTTCTCAATTTGAAGCCCTTTATCAGACTCGGGCTGAACACTTGTCATTGCTTTTGGCCCTGCACCTGTGGAATCTTCCACTCCACACTCATCCTCAGACAACACACTAACCTGACAAAGGTTTCTACAGTGTGTGGATGGGTTCATTTCTTGGTAAATGCGGAAGAGTTCTTCTTCATCTTCGACCATCATTTTCAAGGTCCCTGCTCTCAAATCAATCAATGCTCCTCCGGTGGCCAGGAATGGCCGTCCCAAGATTAAGGGTACCTGGTCGTCAACCTGAAAATCTAAGACAATAAAATCAGCAGGTATAATAAACTTACCTACTTTGATGGGTAGGTCCTCTATTATTCCATCAGGTGTCACTCGTGACTTATCAGCCAGCTGCAGCATCAACCTCATTGGCCTAGGTTTTCCCACCCCCAGGGTGTTAAATAAGGATAGGGCCATTAGGTTAGCTATTGCCCCTAAATCACACAAAGCTCGTAGCACCTCATCTTTACCAATTTGTATAGGGGAGGGTAAAACTCCCTAGGTCTTTGAGCTTCTTTGGAATCTTGCTCAATACCTTGTGACTGCACTCCTCAGTCAGTGCTACAGTCTGGAAATCCACCAACCTAAGTCTATTCACCATCACGTCCTTCAGGTATTTAGCATACTTGCGCATTCCCTGCAAAACATCAATAAGAGGCAAATTTATGTGAAGTTCTTTGAAACTCTCAAAGAACTTTTTGAAGCATTCCTCCTTCTTGCTCTTTCTGAATTTCTGAGGGAATGGTAGTGGTGGTCTTTGTGCTGACTGCAATAAATATTTTGCATGTTGCTTCCTAGCACTCTGATTATCTCCCCTGTTGGTGGAAGGTCCTGGTCTAACCAACTCCGGTTGCACCTCCTTTCTTAGCTCTTTTGGCACTTCATCAGCTAATTGCTTTCCGCTTCTAATACTGATGGCATTGATCTGCAGGGATTAGGATCTATGTCGCTTGGTAATCCCCCTTGTGATATCATGTTTTGAGCAGCTGCTATATGACCCACTTGTTTTTCAAGATTGTAGGTGGCCATTTACTGATTCTTTAAGTCGTTGCAATCCTCTCCTGATTCTCTGCTAACTGAGTCTTGGTCTCTATGATTTTCTGCAATGTTTCCTCAATATTGCTGCTCACTTGACCATCATTCTGCCTATTCTGCTGATACTGCTGTTGTTGAGGTTGCTGATAACTCTGCTTTTGGTTTCCACCCCAAGAGAAATTTGGGTGGCCCGACCATTTTCTGTTGTAACTGGTTCAAAAATTCTGATTGTTGCGCTGCACATTACCAACAAAATTGACTGACTCCGGATTGGCTCCACAAGATTTTGCATTATGCCCATTGTTACCACAAATTTCGCACCAACTAGGAGCTTGCTGAACTGCATTAACCTGGCCCTGTTGTTGGTTGATACTCAATTTATTGAACTGAGTCATCATCTTATGCTGGAAGGAAGCTAGTTGCGCTACCAAGGCATTCATTCCATCTACCTCTATCAACCTTGATCTTTTTCCTGCCCCTCTCGTTGACTCGATGTGCCACTCTGGATTTCCTTGAGCAATTCTGTTTAACAAAGTGTACAACTCATTATACGTCTTCTTCAAGGCTTGTCCACCCGATGCAGAGTCTACTAATATTTTCGTGTGTGGGTCTAGACTTTCTACAAAGGTATGAGCCAGCACTTCATTTGATTGCTGGTGATGGGGACAGTCTCTCAACAATGACTTGAATCTTTCCCAAGCCAAATATAAATTCTCATCAGGCCTCTGCTTGAAACTTAATATCTCACTTCTCAACTATGCAGTCTTGCCTGAAGGAAAGAATCTGATAAGGAACTTCTTAGCCAAGTCATCCCACAATGTTATGGAGTTCGGTGGATCAGCCTTCAGCCACTTTTTCGCCTCTCCCAACAATGAAAATAGGAAGAGGGTCAGTCGGACATAATCTGTGGACACGCCGGTGGGGACAAACGTGTCACTAATCTCAAGAAAGTTCTATAAGTGTTGTTGCGGGTCCTCATGTGCCATCCCAGTGAATTAACCACTAGAATGTAGCAGCTGCACCATGTTCTGTTTAAGCTCAAAGTTCCCTCCATGCTCCTATTTCCGGATACTAGAGTTCAAATTAGTCGCTTGTGGGATTGCCACTTCGCGAACTGGTATAGTTGGCATTGCTTCCGATGACACTTGTGCTTGTCCCGCGGGTGGTTGTTGTTGTACCTTTTCTTGAAGTCTCTTCAGCTTTTGCTCTAGAGCTACTCTCCTTCGCAAATGGATTTGACGTTCAGGTTCAAGCAACGGTTCCACAAGCTCTCTAGTTTTAGCCAGCTCGGTAGGACACCCTGTCACCTGCAAATGATCAGACTAAGACCAAGTTTTTCAACACTTAAGGATATTTTAAAATCACACAAAAACAGATAAATTATCAAAACTTTGCCTAGTCCCGGGCAACGGCGCCAAAAACTTGTTGTGCGCTCTACAAGTGTACGGGTCGTGCAAGTAATATAGTGGCTCATTTTAAGAACCGAAATGTCGAACCCACAAGGACTGGACCCATTCCTCTAACTATCTAGTTCAAGTGTGATATTAAATGCCAAAAATGTCGATTATAAAAGTTTTTGAGGGAGGTTTCATTAAGTCTAATTTTGGTCAACGACATATTCTGAATTCACTCCAGGAGCAACATAGAGTTAAAACTAGATAATCATGCGCTATTACGAATTGCAATGGGTTAAGTATGAAATTATAAATTGTTGTCTCACATAATCAGAATTGCGTGCTCAAGGCCTTTCGAGCCTCTAAACACGACAAAGTAACCTCACAGCATCATTGGGAGTGAGGATGCTACTTCTAGTTCTTGGGCAATTAATTACGTGGATGTGTTTTACGTGGAAATGAGTAGGGACTCTCGTGCACCTAATGATTTAACTCAACTTATCCTCACAACTACTTCTTCGAGTGGTGATGTGATAATTCTAAGTCGGTCTCTAAATCATCCCGTTTTATCAACCAAGCCAGGCATTAGGTATATTTCTATCCTAACACAAATTATATCATGAGATACAATCAAGCTCCTTACATTCTCATGTTCTGACCTAGGTAAATACCTTCTCAAGCAAATTCCCAAGTTAACGTGTATGTTATCATGGTGATCAATCATAAAAAAAAACAATAATCCAGAATGCAAGACAAAACAACAATCAATAACTTAATTCCAACACAATTTCATAAAAACACATTCATAATTCATGGCTTCAACCCTAGAGGAAGGGTTCTAGCCATTCATGTTCGTAAAACTACAAGAAACTACAACTAAATTAACATACTTACAAGAATTGGTACATGAGAAGGGAATTTGCCAAACCCTAGATGAGTTCTCCCACTTCTCCCTTCACTCCTAGGTGGTTTTCCAGAATAAAATCATGACCAAGTGTTTTTAGGAGCTAAGGGACCTATTTATAGTAAATAAGAAACGTGCACAATTTATCCTGTCGTGGAATGGCTCCGTGTCACGAAGTGTATCGCGGAGCACTGCCTCCGTGACATGGAGGTAACGCGGAGGCTTTCTGGAAATTGCCTCCGAATGCCAAAACTATCGAGTGTCACCGCGTTGCCGACATGACACGCTGCTCATGCAGCGCGTTGGCATGCTACTGGCGCGCATCTCCCCTGGCGTGGCATGGCACTGGCGCGCTGGAGCCTGCACGCCTACTACCTCCTCTCGCGTGCTTGGCATGGGCGTGGCACGGCGCTGGGCACAGCACATGCATAGCGTGGAACGCTGCCTGGCGCGGCCATCCTTGCCATGGCATGCTCCTTACCGTCTTTCGCCAATTTCTCCCGACTCCATCCTCTACTTCACCAACTTATGAATTAGTTCCTCAAAATCATTGAAACCTACAAAACAAGGACTAATCATGTTAGTTAGCACATATATTCACATTTATATAAAATTACATGAAATTGTATATAAATAAATAGATAAACAAGGCAAAACGAAGTTATAAAGTATCACTTGAGCATGTTATTTTTGCCCGAGATCATTGCTATTCCAAATCTAATAGGGTTGAGCTAAATCATGGCTAGAGGTTTGACAAAACATTAGTAAGAGGTAGTTATAAGGCTAAAAACATGTAATTACCCATTTCCCAAGATTATTTACCCTTGTTGAACTCATAAGATGACCTAGCATGTCCCGATCTAGTTAGTATATCACCTACACCACACCTCTAGTCTTTCACACTCTTGTTAACAACTTTGCTAATCTTGCTATTTTATTCCACTAAATCACCAAATACAATTCACTGCAAATTTCAATTCCCTCAATTTGTTTGTTTTTATGTTAACTCTACATGGTGCAAGCTAACTTCAATTTATCAACCGACACTTATAACTATCATTCACTAGTCCTATCAGATTTGATCCTAACACTCATCGGGTTACTTGTTTTGACACTTCATCCATGTATATTCTTTGCATGAAGGATATATTTTGGACGTTATCAAGTTACATTAGACTGAGCAAATACCCCTACAGTGCACCAGTTCTCTTTTCTGAAAGAAGGATGGTTCTCTTTGTATGTGTATTGATTATCGACAATTGAACAAGGTCACCATCAAGAACAGGTATTCGCTCCGCAGAATGGATGATTTGTTTAATCAACATCAGGATGCTAAGAGCTTTTCTAAGATAGATCTCAGATTCAGATACCATCAGCTCAGGATTCGGGAGAATGATATCCCGAAAATAGCCTTCGGGATGTCGTATGGTCATTTTGAGTTTGTAGTTATGTCTTTTAGACTAACAAATGCTCCTGCAACTTTTATGAATTTGATGAACAGGGTGTTCAAGCTATATTTGGATATGTTCGTGATTGTGTTTGTTGATGATATCCTGATATACTCTTGGAATGAGGAGGAGCACGCCGCTCATTTGAGAGTGGTACTACAGACTCTCAAGGATCGCCAATTATATGCTAAATTCAGCAAGTGGGAGTTTTGGTTGAACTCAGTGGCATTTTTGGGCCATGTTGTGTCATGTGAGGGCATAAAGGTGGACTCCCAGAAAATTGAAGTGGTGAAGAATTGGCCTAGACCGATGAATCCTTTAGAAATCAGGAGTTTCTTGTGTTTAGCTGGGTACTATCGGAGATTTGTTGAGGGTTTTTCATCTATTGCAGTGCCATTGAACAAATCTACCCAAAAGAAAGTGAATTTCCAATGGTCGGAGTTTTGTGAGAGGAGCTTTCAGGAGTTGAAGACCCGACTCACCTCGGCACCGGTGTTAACTCTACCAGAGGGTACTGATGGGTTTGTGGTGTATTACGATGCTTCCAGGACCAGTCTTGGTTGTGTATTAATGCAACATGGCAAGGTTATAGCATATGCTTTTAGGCAGCTGAAGGTTCATGAGAAGAATTACCCAACCACATGATCTTGAATTGGCGGCAGTGGTATTTGCATTGATGATTTGGAGACACTATTTTTATGGGGTCTATGTAGATGTGTTTACGGACCACAAGAGCCTATAATATGTGTTTACCCAGAAGGACCTAAATCTTCATCAAAAGAGGTGGTTGGAGTTATTTAAGGATTATGATATGAGTGTCCTTTACCATCTGGGTAAGGCTAATGAAGTAGCATATGCACTTAATAGACTCTCTATGGAGAGTGTGTCCAATGTAGATGAGGGGAGGACAGCGCTGGTGAAGGATGTGCATCGACTTGCAAGGTTGGGAGTTCATTTGGTTGACTCAACCGATGGCGGGGTTATGGTTCAGAACGGATCATAATCGTCCTTGGTGATTGATGTAAAAGTTAGACAAGATGAGGACCCTTTCTTGGTAAAGTTAAAGGAAGCTATTCAAAATCAAAAGGTACAGGTCTTCTCCGAAGGGGGAGATGGTGTGCCTCGATATCAGGGTCACTTGTGTGTCTTAGATGTTGATGATTTGAGTAATCAGATGTTGCATGAGGCTCATGGTTCCAGATATTTGATACATCTAGGTGCCACCAAGATGTACTGTGACCTACCGAAAGTCTATTGATGGAATTTCATGAAGAAGGACATCACAGAATTTGTAGCTAAGAGTCCAAATTGTCAGCAAGTGAAGGTTGAGCATCAAAGATTGGGAGGTGTGCTTCAGGATATCAGTATCCCTACTTGGAAGTGGGAGGAGATTAATATGGACTTCATCACAGGGTTGTCTCACACTCATCGACACTATGACTCCATTTGGGTTGTCGTGGACAGGTTGACCAAAATCGCTCATTTCTACCAATCAAAACCACTGATCTAGTGGAGGATTATACCAAACTTTACATCTGAGAGCTAGTTCGGTTGCATGGAGTTCCCTTTTCCACCATATCAAACAGAGGTACTCAGTTAACCTCTCAGTTTTGGAGATCGTTTCAAAAGGGACTTGGTACTCAGGTTAAACTCTGTACAGCATTTCATCCACAAACTAATGGTCAGGCGGAATGGACTATTTAGACTCTTAAGGACATGTTGAGAGTGTGTGTGATTGACTTCAAGGGTAGTTGGGATGATCATTTGTCTCTCATTGAGTTCGCATACAATAACAACTATCATTTCAGCATTCAGATGGCTCCATTTAAGGCTCTCTATGGGAGGAGATGTAGATCGCCTATTGGTTGGTTTGAAGTCGGTGAAGCTGTAATGGTAGGACTAGATTCAATTCATGAGGCCATGGAGAAGGTTCAGCTCATACGAGACAAGTTGAAAACAGCTCAAAGTTGCCAAAGGTCCTATGCTGATGTGATGAGGAGAGAGAACTTGAGTTCGAAGTCAATGATGGGTGTTTCTAAAGTTGTCTTCTATGAAGGGAGTGATAAGGTTCGAAAAGAAGGGAAACCTCAGACCTCGTTATCTTGGCCCTTACCGGATTGTGAAACAGGTTGGTAAGGTAGCATATGAATTGGAGTTGCCCTCAGAATTAGCTTTCGTTCATCCTATCTTTCATGTATCGCTCTTAAAGAAGTGTTTGGGTGATCCAACTCTAGTTGTTCTGTTGGACAGTGTCAGTGTGAAAGACAGCCTTAGTTATGAAGAGGTTCAGGTGGAAATACTGGATTGTCAAGATCGAAGGCTAAGAAACAAAGAAGTAGCTTCAGTTAAAGTTTTATGGAGGAATCAGCATGTTGAGGGAGCTACTTAGGAAGCCAAGGTAGATATAATGGCTAGATACCCACATTTATTTCCTACCGGCTCAGTTCCAGCTTGAGGTATCAGTTTTTGCCCTAAAACTCTATTCAGTTTCATGTTCAGTTCATGTGCCCTAGTTTCTTTCATGTCTATGAATGTATGTATGATTCATGAATTCAGTTCAGCCGGGTAGTTCAGTTTGGAGGTAGTCATTCCGTCAGTTTTCGGCTTATATGAATAATATTTGAGTATGATGATTGCATTTCTCAATTTTTTTCTGTATGATTTTCAACATTCGAGGACGAATTTTCCTAAGGGGAAGAAATTGTTATTCCCCAGAAGTCCTAAGATCAGACCCAGGAGTTGAAATGAAGAAAATAAGATTTTTTGTACCAGATCACAGAACGAGTCGTCCTGTGACCCTTCATGTTGACCACGAATCTTTAAGTGACTCATGGTGAGGAGTATGACTTGAGCAGGAAATTTCTGGTTTTGAGTTCCAACGGACATGAAAATGAGTCGTGGTCAGCCCTACGACTCTTTGAGTAAGTCGTGGTCAGGGATGAGGTGCAGGTAGGAGGAATTGGGTAGTGCACCTAATGGGTTGGTCACCACGACTCGTTGGGTGCACCATGAGTCATGGTGAGCCCCAGATATGTTTTGGGAAATGGAGTTAATGAGAGGTGACCATGAGTGACGAGTCATCAGGTCCCTCATGGGGACCCTTTATGGAAAATTGGTCTGTGTACTTAACAACGGGAGATAACGGCTCGTTCCCAGTGGTAACAGCTCGTGCCCAGTGGTAACGGCTCGTCCAGTCTCTCATTGGGACTGGCAGTCAGTTTTTCTCTGCGAATTTATTAAGGGCCTTTCCATAATTCCTATGATTCTAAGGCCTAAACTACATCGTTTTAAGTTATGAATAAAGAGTTTTAAGAGGGGTAAGTTCATTCTGAGCTATTCCTATTCATGCATGCAAGAATAGAAGTTTAGAGAGGTGATCAAGTTTAATTCCTTAAAGTTTTTCATCAATTCTTCCGTGGGAAATCAGGAAAGTTGTAGAATCAGATTTTCTCAAATATGTAAGGTTATGAATGGGTGAATTTGTTCACACCCATGCTCAATCCCTCTCTAATTCATGAAAATTTGTATGTTTATCTTATGGGATTTTAACCCAATGCATGAATTTCCTAAGTTTCTACATGGGTATGACCTAAGTATGTTTCTATTATTGAATTATGATTCATGGGCAGGTTTTACAATGTTTTCAATTATAAATCATGTTTTCAAGTTTTATAAATTATAATGCCCATCCATGAGAAGTTCATGAAAGTTGAGATCTATGATGTATGTTCAAGTATGATGAGATATTTATGATAAAAAGCATGTTTTCAACTTACCCATGTTTATGATCATGTTTTCAAGTGAATCAAGTATTTCAAGCATGTTTAAGTATTGAGCAAGCCCATATGTTCAAATATGAGTTATGATTCATGTCAATTAGCTTACCACATGGTTTTGGAGTCAAGACTCCCAATTATGTTCAACTTGTGGTATGGTTTGAGCCAAGGCTCCTTATGTATGATTTTAGATTTTATAGGTACAAGATTATTCAGCTTCATCACTAACGATGGTCAGCTTCATTGAAAAATGATGGAGAGCATATGCATATTTTTGGGAGTAGAGTCTAGCACCGAATAGGCTAAGGGTCAGTCAACCCTATGCCTTAGAACTACATGCCAACGTAGGCATGATCAAATTATTTGGAACCTCCTTTGTGAGCTTTCCCCTGCCGCAAGGGGCCTTCAGCTTGATATCGATATCATGGTAGCATATTTAGCCCTGGCAAGGCTTTAGACGGCTCTGCCCACTTGAGTGTGATAGTCGGGACCACGTAAGCTCTATCATGGTAATGTTGGTTATATGATGAGTCTCCAATTATTCCTCATTATTTCTGTTATACATGTTTATCATTCATGATATATGTATATATATATATATATATATATATATATATATATATATATTCTCTAAAGCAGGTTTGACCCAATGTAAAGTTTTACTTACGATTATCATATTTCAACTTTAGGTCATTTGATTCAGTTATCTTTAGATCATGATTTCAGATAATAGCATGCAAGCCCAGCTCTTAAATTCTTATCTTTATTATGTTTTACATATGCATGTTTTAATGATTTTACTTTCTTAAACGGTTTTACTTACCTTGAATACTCGGTACATTTCATGTACTGACCACATACTTTATGTTGTATCGTTTCATGAAACAGGCTCCGATCTTCATAATCAGCCCCTTCACTAGCCAGTTCTCTAAAATTAACATCCAGCTTCAGTGGTGAGTCCTCATCTCCCTGTTATGCCCCGAAATCCCAAAGATCATACCGGAGAGTTAAAACGGAGAAAAGTGTAAAAAACTGTCACCAGGCACAAAACGATTTGTGGAGTGACATTAATACAGACCATGAGTCGTGATGTGACTCATGGTGAGGCTAGTGAGGAAGTTTTGGAATTTTGAGGAAAAGGATCCCCATGGGCGTGACAACAACTCGTGGTCAGACCCCATGAGTCGTTAGGTCAGTCGTGGGGTGGGTAAGGAAAGAAACGAGAAGAAGGAAGGTAGTGCACTCGATGGACAAACCCTACAAGTAGTGGTCAGTCCCCACGATTCATGGGGTGAGTCGTGGTCCAAGTAGGGAAAGTTTTTGTTGAAGCCCAGTCAGTGTACTTCACGACCGGCTCCACAAGTCGTGACCCTTGACCACGAGTCGTTAGGTCCCTCATTGGGACCACCTGACAGTTAATTTCTGCAAATTTAGTAAGGGCTTTTCCGTAATTTCTAAGTTCCTAGGGCCTAAACTACGACATTTTATTATGAATAGTGACTTTTAAAGGGGTTAAGATCATTTGAGGCGTCATTCATTCATGCATGAAAGGTAGAAGACTTGAGAGGGTGACAAAGCTTAGCATTCAATAATTTCTTTTCAATTTCCTGTTAGGCATCTAAAGAAGTGTTAGAATCAGCTACCAACAGGCATGTAAGGTTATGAATGGGTGATTTTTTTCACACCCATGCCCAATCTCTCTCTAAAGTATGAAATTCTATGTCTAATCCATGGGGTTTTAACCCAAATGCATGAATCTTCTATTTCTATACATGGGTATGATTTTATTATGATTCTACTGTTGAATTATGAAGCATGGGCAAATTTTATAATGTTTTCGATTTAAAATAATAATTCTAATCTTATAAATTAAAAGCCCCTAGATGAAATGTTCATGAAAGATGATATTTGTGATGAGTATATGATGATGATGAGGTATTATGATGAAAAACATGATTTGAAGCTACCCATGTTTACAATTATGTTTTCGATAAGAATTGAGTATTTCTAAGTATAATAAAGCTTCGGGAAATGCCCACATATTAAGTATGAATGATGATTTTTCCGAATTAAGCTTACCACATTATTTTGGAGCAAAGATTCCCAATTATATTTCCATCTTGTGGTATATTTTGAGTTCAAGTTTCCTATGTATAGCTTACCACATGGTTTTGGAGCAAAGGCTCCTAATTATGTTTTCAGCTTGTGGTATGTCTGGAGCTAAAACTTCTCATCTCCATGATTTCATATTTGAGATGTACTTGGTCATTGAGCTTTGTCAATAGACGATGTTGATCTTCGTTATAGAACAATGTAGAGAATATGCATATTTTTTTGGGGAGTAATGTCTAGCACTGAGCAGGCTAAGGGTAGATCACCCTGTGCCTCAGAACTACGCGCCAACGTAGGCTTATACATTATGACTTTGGGACCTCCCTCGTGAGCTCACCCTGCCTAGATGGGCCTTCAGCTTGATATCGATATCATGGTATCATCCCTAGCCCTCGGAAGGCTTTGGACGGCTTTACCCACTTAAGTGTGATAGTTGAGACTACGTAAGCTCTATCGTGGTATGTAGGTTAAAAGACTAGTCTCCCATTGTTCCCCATGATTTCAGATATGCATATTTCATTACTCATAATATTTATATATACATACATATATATATATATATATATATATTTTATATACATATATATATATATGCATGTTCTAAAGAAGGTTTGACTCAATGTTCAATTTTACTTACAAATGTCAGAATTCAGCGTTTAGTCAATCGATCCAGTTATGATGTTATAAAGTTATGTTATGTTATGAAGAGATCATGATTTCAGAAAGAATGCATGCAATCACAACTCTCAGACTCTTAATGTTAAGTTATATTATGCATTATCTTTAAATAATTTTATTTACTTTAGCGGTTTTACTTACCTTTCATACTCGGTACATTTCACATACTGACCCATACTCTATGTTATATCATTTCATGATACAGGACCCAGCTCCCAGGTTCAACCCCGCTCGTAGTCAACTTGTCAGAGTTAGCATTCTTATTATGGGTGAGTATTTATTTCCCAAGGACTAGACTATTCAGCTTTCCTTTATGTATTTCAGTTTCAGTTTTGTTGACTTAGTTGGGTTCTTGTCCGATCAACTCTTCATGTTTACAGGCTTTTCAGATATATGTATGTATTCAGCTTCGAATTTCGTATTCTGATGTTATGTTCAAGCTAGACTTCTGCTATGAGTATCTTATTAATTATTCAGTTTCTTGATTGAGATTAGATGTATGCTTATGTCGTGGGTCGTCTTGGGGTCTCTCGAGGCTCCTTGTCCCGTGTTACGATCTAGGCCCCCATTTAGGTCAGCACACTCCCGAGGACCATCCGTTACCAGTTATCTTGTATTTTTAATTTTTAGACTTATTGGGTTAGTTGGGGTTGTTGTCCTATCAACCCATAAGATATGGTAGAGGCTTTCATACTGTATGTAGTAATTAGCTTGTCATGTATGAAGTGAATTCCAGTTTTGATGTTATGTTATGATTAGACTTCTGTTACGTCCATTATGTTAAGTCTTCCGCTTTACTTGATTGAGTTAGATGTATGTTCATGACATGGGTTGACTTGGAGTCTCTCAGGGCTCCTTATCTCGTGTCTCGATCTAGACCTATGTTCGGGTCATGACAACACTAATGGGTATTTGGATGGTAATTATGTGGGGTTGGGCTAGACATAGCCAAAACCCAAAATTACACATCCATTAAGGATTGGAGCTAGAAATAGTAAATCCATACCCAAGATAATATGGTTGTTGTGATGATGAACTTTGAGATTTTAGAGAACCCAAGGTATAAGACGTCTAATTGGTTCAAAAACTTTAGATGTCACCTAATCCATATCTAATCATATTATTGAGTAAAGATAGGAGCAATTCATAATATCTACCCATTGAAACCCCTAATCGATATCACACCCCTAGTAGTCTCTGCATTGGTCTTTTCTATACCTTGCCCCTGTTTTAGAAATTCTATATTTTATTTCATAAATTGTGACTCCCGAAAATTTTCTATTCTTTGTTTTGCAACTTTGATATGAATTAATTCAAGTTAATAGACGACTATATTGTGTGATCAACTGACATTTCTTGTGGGATTCGACCCCAACACCCATCGGGTTATTTATTTTGATACAATGACCGTTTATGCTTTTTCGTAGAGAAGGGTGTAGTTTGGACATCATCAAAAAATGCACCACTGTCGGGAATGTAGTTTGATAGCCTTTAGTTGTTGTTACCTTGAATTGATCTTACATCTTAATTAGTTTGACTTTACAATCTTAGTTGGTGTCTTCTAGGTTGAAGTTGATATGAGCCAATATTCACTAGAAAAAGAAGGTTTGGTTGATGGGCATATGGATCATGAGAATGATGACCCCATGATGCCCGATGTAGTAGGTGTAATTTGCCTACCTCCTACGGTAGGTAACGCAATTTTCGATGTGATTAGTATAATGCTGCACTTACTTCAAAGGAAAGGACTCTTTGGAGGAAGGCTCAATGAGGATGCAAACAGGCATCTCCGTAATTTCTTAGAGATTTGTCCCTTAAACATTACATGCATCACTCAAGAGTAAATCAGATTGAGACTCTTTCCAGTCTCACTCACTAAGGAAGCCACCGCATGGTTGGAGGAGCTTCCTCCTAATATCTCTTAGAATGAACTCACAGAAGCATTTTTGGATAGGTTCTTTCCTCCTTCGAGGATGTTGCAGCTGAGAGATGACACTACTAATTTCCAACAACTTTCAGGTGAACAACTCCATGACGCAAGGTTGAGGCTTAAGAAAAAGGTAGCCATTTTTCCAAACCATGGCTTACCCGATGGGTCCTACTTAAAGCTTCTACCACCGATCAATGGATTTTATCAATAAGTCGGATGAAATAATTTGACTGGGGGATCAATCATGGATCAGACCTATGGAGTATCCAAGGCATTACTTGATAGAATAAGAAAGACTAATCAAGCATGGCATACTAGAGAAGCAGAGGTATCTTCTAGTGGTATTGCCTTAAATCTGTTGAGTGTGGAATTAAGTAAAAGAGACAAGGCTAGAGATGAAACTCTTTCCAAAATGATGAACCAACTAGAGTTGATGAAAAAACATGTGATGGGAGATGGTACAAAGAATGTGAATGTCGTGACTGCTCAACCCCATACCCATTTTGATGATGATACTTCACCCCCAAGATATGAGGAGGAGTGTCAGTACATGTCAGGCCAAATGGGGGGTTCTCGCCCTAGGTATCAAGGTGACAATCAAGGCCCTTGGCACCCAAGGGAGGAGAATCAAGGTTGGAGAAACTATGACAATCTTCGATTGGAGGAGAGAAATGATAGATGGTGGAATAAAGAGTGAAATCGTGAAGGAGAGAGATATCACTGAAGTTCTAACCCTTATGTACCTCCTCCAAAAGAAGAAACACCTCAAGGAAAGCCTGGGGTGAGTGATGTAGGATGCTCAAAGATTGAGGACATGCTTTCAAGAGTGTTGAAAAAAGTAGAAACCACTGACAGCGGGGTTCGAGAATTGAAAGGGGAGGTGTCTAACCTCGCCCAAACCATGAGCTCCCACTCAACTTCAATCAAACACCTCGAAGTGCAAATGAACCATTTATCTGCACAAATGAACCCTCGCATGAAGGGTGCACTTCCTAGTGACACTGTCCGGAACCCAAAGAAAGATGGCCATTGCATGGCAATCATTACTAGGAGTGGTAAGATATTGAAAGATATGGGGGTGAAACCCAAGGATGTTGATGCCCCAAAGGCAATTGATGATGATGTGTTGAATGAGGTTCCAAAAGTACCAAATGGTGTTGATAATAAGGAAGGAAAAATGAGGGAGATATTGATATGACGTCCTTGAATAATGTTCATGTGAAGACGGGCACGAAGATGAACTTTGAGATTTGAGAGAACCCAAGGTATAAAACATCTAATTGGTTGAGACACTTAAGATGTTGCCTAATCCACATCTAATCATATTGTTTAGTAAAGATAGGAGCAATTAATAATTCCTACCCATTGAAACCCCTAATCAATATAACACCCCTAGTAGTCTCTTCATTGATCTTTTCTATACCTTGGCCCTGTTTTAGCAATTCTATATTTTATTTCGTAAATTGTGACTCCCCCAAATTTTATCTTATTTGTTTTGCAACTTTGATGCGAATTAATTCAAGTTAATAGATGACTATAGCATGATCAACTGATGTTCCTTGTGGGATTCGACCCCAACACCCATCGGGTTATTTGTTTTGATACAACGACCATTTATGCTCTTTCATATAGAAGGGTGTAGTTTGGACATTATCAAAGGACAATGCTAGTGCAATGTCTATCTGTCTTTTATTTCAGGAAACTCTTCTCACTAGCCACGGACTGCTGGAATTTAGCTGCCTTTTTAGTCAGCTTTGTCAATGGTGTCGATAATACAGAGAATCCTTATACAAATATTTTGTAATACCTACCTAAGCCTAGAAAGCTATGAACTTCACAGGAGTTGTGGGCCTGTGCCAAGACTCTACGACCTTTATCTTTTGCAAGTCAACCTGAATGCTCGTATCTCATCATTTGGCTATGAATCCAAGTACTATCATCAGCTAATGTATAGGTGTGGTTCTAATATTTTCCAGAACTAAATGCTCCTATCTTGCCCCTTAGCTCCGTGTGCTAAAGTCTGGGATTTGTGCACCATGTACAATACTAGCAAGGATACTACTAGCTAGGTCTACTGACCCATATTGTCCTAACCCCTACTCGGACAGGTTCTCAACATAAAACCTTTTTATTTTTCAATAACAAGTTATGGGACCATAACTATAATTCTTCAGGTATTCCCTACCACAATCAACACAATATGTAGGAATTGGTCTACTCTTATCTGAGCTCCTTTACTATTAAGAGTCTAATAATTATGGACTCTCGCTTGGACTTAACTGTCCATGACAATCTTACCTGTTATCTTGGAATTACTGTAGTGAAGTCCTAGGTGGCATATTTAAAAAACAGGCCTAGCTTGACCACTTTTGAAATTTCTTGAAGGAATCAACTGGTCTAGCCCTCTTTTGCTATTTTCTCGGGATAACATATTGCCAACATTTACACCCCTCTTCTATATCGAGAAAAGGTTGAGGGCTGAGAAATGGCCATACCATTCTATAGTGGGGCTAAGGTATAGGACTGACAAACTCTGGAAGTCTTAAATTAAGGATCTCATAAATTCACAAACCTCCGCACCTTTTAGGAGATCTAACATTAGTTGGTGTTCCTATCTATTGCTAAGCAGTTACTAAGTGAGCCAACATATATACTGTACTCCTCGATCTTGATTAGATGAAAAAGGGAGTGACTGGAGGTAGCACCAATGATTCTGTAGTCACCAAAAGCTCCTGATGTAGTGGAGGAAACTGAGGAGATCAAGAAGATGTCTCCCCTTTGGCCTTAGGCTTGGCCATCTCCACTCATGACAAATTCCTTGTGCCTTCTCCTGCTACTGTATCTAGCACCTGATTGGCGGTAGTCTGCCTTGTAAGAATTATTTTCGTGTGTAGAAAACAAGGAAGAGCTCGAGAACTCCACCTTGTAAGACTCATCTCTAACGCACAAATTGAGCAGAAGAAGGATAACCATACTATCATGTCCCATAACTCCTTATAAAATATGGTGCACAACACATTTATAAATAATACTCTTCTAGACATGGCTTGCAAATTTCATAGGATATAACGTTGCTCTAATATCAAGTTTGTCACACCCCACCTTTGAAGGCGTAACTGGCACATGATGCCATACTGGACCTTGAGCTGACCTAGCTGGACATATACACCTCTAGTGCATACCAGAAACACGTAATCAAGAAGACAATTAGGTATAACTCGGCTTAAGCATAGCCCTAGGCCGTCAAGGTTGCAAAATAAACACCTATGCAGATAATCAGCTGACCCAATAGTTCACAATAATAATAACATCTTATGCGGGCCGACAAAACCACCATGTCGTCTAAATCAGATAAGGTAAAAGACAAGCATATATATACATATATACATATATACAATACATCAGGGCTACTTACTGACAAAACAACTAGGCCTACATGGCCAAGATTGCATATCTAAAAAAACCCATAGTCCACAAGCCTCTAGAGAGTAAGTCATTGGTCGGGATAGGGCCCCGACCTACCCTAAAACAGATCAACAAAATACAGGCAAACATCTAATATATAGAAACTCCGGAGGAAGGGAGATGACCACTCTGATAAGTCTGAACGGATACTAGGGAGGTCTCAAAACCTATCTATCATAACCTGCAGGCAAGTATGCAGCGCTCGAGTATATAAGATAATAATAAGCTGGAACTGAAACTGATAATAAGAGCTGAACGTAAACAACTAAAATAGTCATAGAGTAACCTGAGCAATCTCATCTGTATAATCATATACTAGCAAACATTAGACAAACAAGAACCTAACCTAGCCCCCATAAGCCCAGAAGGAACAAACAATCAAACAATAACCTACCCCAGCCCCATAGGCCCCGGCAAGTACAATCCAATCTGTATACCCCTATTAGTACCACTGTAGCCCCGAAGGTATTCTGTAGTTTTTTTGAAACTAGCCCTACATAATAAATCAACATGCATCTGTGTGTTGTTCTATAGATCAACTATAACTAGCCCTTCATAGGCAATTAATGTATCTCTATAAGTAGCCTCTCACGCGACTATAGGTGAGCACATGAGGCTCCTATATCTGTATCTTGAGCCTTTTGGGCTCTTGTAACTGCACCCAGAGCAACCAAAGCTTTTTTGAGGGTCAGTAATGCAAACTCAGGCATAAAGGAAGTTCGCTAATGCCCCAGACTTTAGCTGGCTATGAGACCTCAATATAGTCGCTCTAGACTTCATATTGCTCTATCAGTACAACATATCCCCATAGGCACTTCATAATTATATTTCACTCCTTGAGCAGCCTGTATAGCATCTTACATTCCGAACTTATATGTCTATACATCACTCGGCAAGCATAGCATAACACTCTAGGCCTAACACAACAATTACTTGCCCCTGTAGCAACCTATATAACATGCAACAGACATATCCTATGTGTCCATAGCTAGGCAGATAGTCATGAAGACAATTATAGAATCGGCTAGCCTAGAAAGAAAAGGGCAAGGTCCGAAGTAACCTGAACGAAAATCTGAATGTCATAACTAAGATCGCTAATATTATGTGTAGCCCCCTGTATCTAAACTGTGTAGCCCACTGGGAAGACACAATAAGTATTACTTTGAAGCTAATGCATTAGGACACTAAGCATAATCATTCTTAATGCATAGTGTTACAATAATGGCTTATAACGGAACATTAAGGTCGCACGCGACCAAACTATAAGGTTCCTTCGCCTAAAATTACTATCAGGCTGCTAATAACAAGATATCACTCTGAGAAACCAACTACAATAGCCTTACAGGCAGCCACAACAACTATTAACCTAAAGATAGAATTATAATATTAAGATTCTAGCTCTATAGGTGTCAAGATACGCCAAAGGCCTGTAGGCGGGCTTTATCACACATAGGCATCATGAGCATGATGTTCTATCGCCAAGTTACTCCTTATGCTTCCCAAATTAGATAGACATGATCATTGATTAAGAATAAAGACTCTATGCCATCGGTAAGGCAGCAAGATATCAACAACCAAACTAAGCAACAACTATCCAATCAAGTACTTTTATGTCACTTCTAATGAAAAGCAAAGCTATATATGGCAAGCATCGAAAAGGGATACTTATACTAATTAATAGGTTCATCTTTCAGCAGCTAACCATCCATCACAACATAGCCACGAATATATATTGCCAAATACAATGAGTCATACCAACTATACAACTAAGAAACTTGACGAAAGAGGTTTAGCCTTAACAAACCTCGTGGGCAATTCAATAGCTCAATGTTCCTTGGTCAAACTCTCCCAAGATCATCCACAACACAGAGCCCCAACATCTTATAGCTTTCGAGGCACCTAAGACAGCCCATGTATCAACAACAAAGAAGAATTCCGACGTCGGTAGCCATTTCAAGATATATCGCAAAACTACCAATTTTAATGGTAGAGAAGGGTGTAGAAGTCCTTATGATCCTATAGATGAAGGAACACCATAAATAGATTAACAAATACACTCAATTCCCTTGAAAACACCCAAAAAACTTCAACTATTGAAGCGAAGAAGAGTTTGATGAACCTCACAACAATTACTTACAAGATCACAACTTTTATTGGTATTGGAGGCTTGGTATTGGTATTAACCTAAGAATATGGAAATATGATCTCCAATGGATTGCTCTACAAGAGCTATCAAATTTTAAAAAGAGGGAGTTAAAACTGATTTAAGAATCAAAAGTTATTTAAATAGGAGTTGGCACCGCCAAGTTGTCCATGGACGGGCGCGTTGCGCCGCTTCTTGCACCTGTCGTCTCCACATCACGCAGCTCTGTGTTCCAGGCTGCCTGTGCATCGTGTGGCCGTATGATCTAGTGTATGCACGGCTCCATACCGATATGTGCGTATGCGCGCGTCTTTCTAGCCGACATGTTGTTGTTCGACACCCAAGGCCGATTTTTCTCGGGCATCTTATTTCCCTATTATTTCACTTCCGGGTAATACAAAAATAAAAAATTAGCCCGTAAAATTTATTTTCTGACTAGGCCCTTCAGCACCCATTCATGGCATGTTTCCTTTATCTTTGTTGTAAATTAAGGATATGATTCGCATGTGAGATAGAAATATACCTACAACACGCTTTCGATTGATAAATGGAACAATTGCTTCTAGACCTAAGATAAGTTCTTGCATCACAGTACAATAAGTGTAGCTGCAAAAGTTAGAGGTTACGAAGACCATAGTCAGGCCTTAATTCCTAATAACCATCAATCAGATAGAGGACTTAGCTAAAGAAAAATACACATTGCACATGATTAAATTCTATGCCTTAACCTTAGAATATTTTTTAATATTGATTACATCTACATCCTTTAATTCATTGTATGTTGCTTTCCTTATTTTTACACTTACAAAACTCATAAATTCTTGGGTTACTTATACACTTGTGTGAAATAATCGTGAATACTAAAATTGAAAACAAAATCAATAAGTCTTTAGTCCTTGTGGATTTGATAATCCTCTTGAAAGAGCCACTATATTACTTGTATAACCACATGCACTTACGTGTGCGATTGGGTGCAATAAGTTTTTGACAACATTGTTGGGGACTTGAAAAATTAGTGAATTTTTGAATTTTAGTTTTGCTATTATTTTGCAGGTGTTGACAACTTAATCTTAGCTGCTACACTTGCAGGTGCAAGGAGATTTCTAAAAGCTAGCACGTGATAGAGAATTAGTGGATCCATATTTGGAGCCTGAGTGATAGTTACATCTATTAAGGAGGGCAGCTCTCAAAAATCCTATTTCGCTAGTTCCATAGGCTCCACTAGTAGAAGCTCCACTAATTAAATAGGAAGAAGATTTACCAAAAAGGATGGAATCTAGACCAATGCGTGAAGTGGCAATTCCACATGTGAACAATGTTACCTCTAGTATCCATAGGCTAAAACCAGGAGATAGATTTAAGCTGAAACAGAATACGGTATAGCTCCTGCATACAATCGGATTGTTTACAAGTCTTCCCCATGAAGACCCAGAACAGTACCTACAAAATTTTCATGAGATAAGAGGCACGTATATACCCACAGGGGTATCATCAAACTATGCGAGGCTTACATTATTTCGATTTTTCTTGCTGAGGGAAGCGAAGAGGTGGCTAAAAGATGAACCACCTAACTCTATAACCACATGGGATCTGGAAAATAAATTTGATTAGGTTCTTTCCTTCTACGAAGACAGCAAAGCTCAGAAATCAGATTTTAAGCTTCAAAAAGAGAGATGGTAAGAACCTGTACCAAGCTTGGGAGAGGTTCATGTCTATGTTGAGAGATTGTCCTCATCATCACTAGTCAAATGATGTGCTGGAGCATACATTTATAGGAGGCTTGGAGCCCCACACAAAAATCCTCTTAGACTCTACCGCTAGTGGGCAAGCCTTAGAAAAGACTTATGAGAAATTGAATGCATTGTTGAATTGCATTTCACGGGGCAACCCAGAATGGAATGCTGACACACCTAGAGGTGGAGTGAGAAGAGCTACTGGTGTCCCATAGGTAGATAGGTTAATAGCCATTGTTGCACAGATAGACGCACTCCGAAAGTAGATAAACACTCACTTTAGTAACATGAACTTGGGGCAGCAGCAAGCTCTGGTCAATGCAGTCTAGCAAGCCTAGTGTGAAGTTTGTGGTAGCAGCGAACATTCAGTGGAGACATGTGGTGCTAACCCAGACTCAGTTTATGATATAGGAAATGCATAGTGAAGAAACAATCAGTATTATGGTAATAATTACAACCCCAACTGGAGGAATCACTCAAATTTTTCATGGGATGGTAATAGTCACCAAGGCCAAAGATTGAATCAGGGTCCATACAGAAATCGGGGGGAAAATTAGAATATTTAGCCCCAGTTCAAAGGAATAATTCTCCTACTCAGTCCAGCAACATTGAGGATATGCTGAAAACAATCATAGCTAACTAAGCACAGATGGGGGCTGACCAAGTAAAATTGACTGTCGAAATGAAAAATTAGCAGTTGGCTACAAAATCTTTGAAGATTCATTTGGGACAGCTGGCTGGAGCCTAGAATACTAGACCACCGAGTGGGTTTCCAAGTGATAATGACACCAACCTAAAGCAATTAAATGTCATCACCACTAGGAGTGGTAAACAGTTGAAGGAGTTGGTGTCAGAAAAGCCAGCATAAAAAGTTGTAACTATGGAGGAGGAGGGCAAGGAAATTGATAAAGAATTGAAGAGTGGAAACGCTTTAGGATTTATGAAATCACCACTACCACCTCGTTTCCCTCAGATATTGAGGAAGCTTAAGGAAGAAGCATGATTCCAAAATTTATTGGTGTGTTAAATTAGGTACATATGAATATTCCGTTAGGGGATGTTTCTCAAGGTATTCTGAAGTATGCAAAATACATAAAGGACATTGTGGAAAACAAGAGCAGGATGATGGAGTATGCCACAGTTTCACTTACTGAGGAATGCACGGCACGATACAAAATAGGCTGCCTACAAAGCTCAAAGATCGGAGAAGGTTTACTATCTTGATAACCATTGGGTAGTCCATTAGAGCCCGTGGCCTATGTGATCTTGGGGTGTGCATCACTTTGATGACTACCTCAATGTTCAAGAAGTTGGGTTCGGGTAGTCCCAGACCCACATCTATTATTTTAAAATTGGCGGATCGCTTGTTGGCTAGACCGGATGGAATTGTGGAGGATGTGATAGTGAAAGTGGGCTCCCTTATCTTTTCGGTGGACTTCATAGTCCTTGATTTGAGCCTGACTAGGAAGTCCCATTTATCTTTGGACATCCCTATTTGACAACCAGATGAGCCTTGATAGATATAGCTGGAGGGCAGCTAACAATGAGAGCCCATAACAAGGTTGAAGTGTTTGATGTATACAAAGCTATGAAGCTACCTACTATTTATGAGGAGTTGTCAGCTATTACTTTTAACACCCTGGAAGCCCAAAGAACAGACCTAGGAGTTGAAATGGAAAAAACTGAAAATTTTGCACCAGGTCACGAAATGAGTCGTTCTATGACCCGTGGGAAAAACAACAAGTCATAAGGTGACTCGCAATGAGGTTCCAGGCTCGGGTTGGATTTTTGAAATCTAAGATCCCCACGGACCTGACCACGAGTCATGGTCAGTCCCCACGGCTCGTTGAGTCAGCCGTGGGTAAGGAATTGAGGAAGGTAATAAAAATGGTAGTGTACCCTACGAAAGGCCCCCACAAGTCGTGGTCAGTCACCACGACTCTTGGGATGAGTCGTGATCAGCAGGATGGGAATTATTTTAAATTAAGGTAGTGCATGTGACGAGTGATGACCACGAGTTGTGGTCACCTGTAACGATTCGTGAGGTCTCTCATGACGAACCCCGAATGATCTGTTGGACAGTGTACTTGATGATTGATTCCACGATTCGTTCCCCTGGGCAATGACTCATCTAGTCGCTCATTGGGACTGGAAGTCAGTTAATTTCTGCGAATTTAGTAAGGGCTTTTCCGTAATTCCTATGATCCTAAGGCCAAAACTACTTTGTTTTAAGCTATGAACAGTGGGTTTTAAGAGGGGAAAACCTATTCTAAGTCATTCCTATTCATGCATGCAAGAGTAAGAGTCTAGAGAGGTAATCAAGGCCAATCCTTCAAGGTTCTTCTTCAAATATCCCTTGGACAACTAGAGAAGTGGTAGAATCGAACTCTTTCAGGAATGTAGGGTTATGAATGGGTTAAAATTGTGAAAATTCTCATGTTGATTCTATGGGGTTTTAACCCAATGCATGAAATTCCTAATTCTCTACATGGGTGTGATTTAAATGAGTTTCTTCTATCGACTTATGATTTATGGGCAAGTTTTATGATGTTTTCAATGAAAATCATGTTTCAAGCTTTATAAATTAAAATGCCTAATTATGAGAAGTTCATGAAAGTTGAGATTTATGATGAATGTTCTAGTATGATGAGATATCTATAAAGAAAATCATGTTTTGAAGTTACCCATATTTATGATCGTGTTTTCAAGTGAATTATGTATTTTCAAGCATGTCAAAGTATCGGGAAATGCCCATATGTTCAAGCATGATTATGATTTTACGAATTTAGCTAACCGCATGGTTTTGTAGAGAAGACTCCCATGTATGTTCAAGCTTGTGGTGTGGTTTGAGCCAAGCCTCCTCATGTATGATTCATATTTATGTATTCATGATTATTTAGCTTTGTCATTGACGATGGTCAGCTTCGTTGAAAGACAATGGAGAGCATATGCATGTTTTGGGGAGTAGTGTCTAGCATCAAGTAGGCTATGGGTCACTCAACCCTATGCCTCAGAACTACGTGCCAACGCAGGTTTATACTTATCCTATATATATTGGGACCTCCCTTGTGAGCTCTCCCTTTCCCCGATTGGGCCCCGAGCTGGATATCGATATCATGGTATCGTCCTTAGCTATGACAAGGCTTTGGACGGCTCTACCACTTGAGTGTGATACTTTTTACCATGTAAGCTCTATCGTGGAATGTCAGTTAAAAGATGAGTCTCCCATTGTTCCTCATGATTTCAATTATGAATGTGTATCACTCATGTTTTATATATCTATATATGTTCTAAAGTAGGTTTGACCCAATGTTCAACTTTATTTATGATTATCAAATTTCAGCTTTGGGTCAATCGATTCGGTTATGATGTTATGTTATGTTGAGATCATGTTTTCAGAAAGACACCATGCAAGCCCTATTCTCAAGTCTTTATTTATTCATATTTTACATTATGCATGTTTTAAGTAATTTTACTTATTTAAGCGGTTTACTTACCCTGCATACTCGGTACATTTCACGTACTAACCGCATACTCTATGTTGTATCATTTCATGATACAAGCCCCGGCACTCAACTTTAGCCCGATCAGTAGCCAGTTCTAGAGTTAGCACCCAGCCTAGTGGTGAGTCCTCATCACCCAAGGACCATTTTCTTTTAGATATTAATGTACTTCCAGTTTCAATATTAGAGAATTAGTTGGGGTCTTATCCCATCAACGCATCAGACCTAGAGGATTTTCAGACAATCGAATGTATTTAGCTTCATATTCGTGTATTTCTGATGTTATTCTTATTTTAGACTTCCGCTAAGATCATCATGTGAGTTCTTCTATTGCATTGATTGAGTTAGATGAATGTTCATGTCAGGGGTCGACTTGGGGTCTCTCGGGGCTCCTTGTCCCATGTCTCGATCCGGGCCTACGTTCGGGTCGTGAAATTACTGTTATTGACCAAGAGTCAACACTTTAACTCATTAATGCAAACGCCCCCTTAGAAAGAGCGTTGGTATGACATATTCAATTTGGGGCCGTTGCAACTCATGAAATGGTTCAAGCCTTGAATGCTGCCAATACGTCCTTTTGGAAGCAAGAGTTTGAATCTTTGTAAAGATCTTCAGAACCTCCACCTAAGTCATCTATTGAGGAGGCCCCCAAATTGGAGCTGAAGGCATTGCCTCCACACCTCAAGTATGCATTCTTGGGGGAAGCTAAAATGTTGTTGGTTATTATCTCTGCATGGTTAACAGAATCACAAGTTCAAGTAGCATTGGCAGTATTGAAAAAGACATAAAGGGCCATAGGTTGGTAGATGTCAGACATCCGAGGAATCAGTCCTGCCTTTTGCATGCACAATATATTAATAGAGTAGGGATCCAAATCGATTGTGTAGCATCAAAGGAGATTAAACCTAGTGATATGTTATTTGAAAAGAGGTTATTAAGTGGTTAGATGTGGAAGTGGTATATCCCATTGTTCGGGTGTTTGCTATATGCGTTATATAAAACCGACACGCAAGTGCACGTGGTAAAACAAGTAGTAAGTGGCTTAAGTAAGCCAAGTATCGATCCAAGGAGACTCTGGATAAGTAAAAATTGCTCAAGTATACTATATTCTATCTTACTTCTATATATGCTGACAACAAAGTAACCAAAAGTTAAATAATTTGTTTATAAATTATATACTAAAACTATTAACAAATATCTACTTTGAATTGAAACTATGGATATGAGCATGCCAAGGTTAAGAACATGTAATGAACATGATTATCAACATACATTGGTTAATCTTCTCTTCCAATTGTTAGCCAAGAACATTAGCCTAGAGATTAAAACTCTCGTATTTAATCTCACTTCAGAATCATAAACCATCCGTCTACATTTCTGTGATCAAATGCAATTTATGACCTAGCAATACAATTCCGGTTCCTAAATTGACTAATACGGCTTTCAAGTATATTTCTATCAGGAAAGCACATCAAAACCCTATTTTCCCAAATCAAGTTAAGAACAATACCCTATTAATTCACAACTTTCCAATTTTGTGCTCTCTTGAGTGAAATCGGACTTTTTAGATGTACATTAATGTCGGCCACACACCAATGCGGTAGAAACAAGAATTAATAGAACAACATGGAAGAAGAAGATGAAAAACCATATAATTCAATAATCAAAATTCATCACAAATGTTCATAACCTCAGCAAGGAAGGGAATTAGCCACTCATTTGTGGATTAATCATCCTAAAACAAGTGTTAATCATACAAACAATTGATTGAAAGAAGAAAGAAAGAGAGAAAAACCCTGAGCTTTTTCGTCCCTCAACTGCCTGTAACCCACGTCCTTGCTCCACCAAGTCTGAATTTTGAAAAATAAACCTAAGTGTGCTATTTATAGTAGTAAGACTCTTTCCCGGAATAACAAGTAACGTGTCACGGAGTGCATCGCGGAGCACGGCCTCCGTGACACGCTACGGACGCGGAAGCCCTCTGGAAATCACCCGAAATTGGCCCGGGCAGTACCCTGCCGCGTTGGCAGCGTGTCACGCTGCTTGGGCGGCGCGTTGGCAGCCCTTGGTCGCGGAGGCCACCTGCCGTGGCACGTTGCCAACGTGCAGGTGGGCTGTTGTGAGCGGCCTGCCTGCCGTGGCACCTTGTCGACGCGCCGGTGGGCTGTTTTGTGCCTCCTCTTTGCCGACGTTCGCGTGTTGATTCCGTTTCCAAGCCTCTACCTCACCAACTCATGGATTAGTTGCTCAAAAGTCATCAAAACCTACAAAACAAAGGCTAATCATGTTGGTTAACACATATCTTTACTTTATCTAAAATTACATGAAAATGTATACAATAATCTTAGATAAACAAGACTAATTTAAGTGGTAAAGCGTATCTCGGGCATATATTTTTTCCCGTGATCACCGATTATCAACATCGAGTGGGTCAACCCGATTTATTGCGTCCCAAAAAAAAGGGGCATTACAATTATGAGGAATGAGAACAATGAGTTAATTCCAACTTGCACAGTCGCAAGCTGGAGGATTTGCATGGACTATAGAAAACTAAATGAAGCCACTAGGAAAGACCACTATCCCATACCATTTATTGAATAGAGTTACACAGAGTGCCAGGCCAGGAGTATTATTGTTTTCTATACGGTTATTCTTGCTATAATCAAATAGCCATTGCCCCAAAAGATCAGGAGTATACCACATTTACCTGTCTATATGGGACATACGCCTTTCAGCGTATGCCTTTGGGGTTATGCAATGCACTGGCTACCTTTCAACAAGGCATGATGGCAATATTTCATGACATGGTGGAGGACTACGTGGAGGTATTTATGGATGATTTCTCTATTTTTAGTAACTCGTTTGCTAAGTTTTTGCAGAATCTGTACAAAGTTTTGGCTAGGTATGAAGATACATACCTAGTACTGGATTTGTAGAAGTTCCACTTTTTAGTTAAGGGAGGCATTGTCCTTGGCTACAAAGTGTCACAAAGAGGCTTGGAGGTTGACCATGCCATAGTGGAGGTAATTAAGAAGTTGCCACCGTCAGTGTCTGTAAAAGGTGTCCGCAGTTTCATGGTACACACTAGGTTCTATAGGTGGTTTATTCAGGATTTTTCAAAGATCTCTAGACCGATATGTATACTGCTGGAAAAAGACATAAAGTTTGAGTGTTGGGGAAGAATGTGTTCATTCTTTTGAGCAGCTAAAGAAGAAGCTAGTGGAAGCTCCTATTCTGATTTCTCCTAATTGGAACTCCCGTTTGAGCTGATGTGCGATGCTAGTGATGTGGTCGTGGGTGCAGCACTGGGGTAGAGGAGAGAAGAGACTTTTAACTTCATATAGTATGCAAGCAAAACTCTAGATGCTACCCAAGCTAATTATACAGTCACAGAGAAGGAGATGATGGCACTGTTGTACGCATTCGATAAGTTCAGGTGCTATTTTGTGGGAATGAAAATGGTGGTGCACACGGATCATGCTCCGATCTAATATTTATTCAACAAGAAGGATGCCAAGTCGAGGTTTATTCGGTGGATATTATTACTACAGGATTTTGTCTTAGAAATTCAAGACAGGAAGGGCAGCGAAAATCAGGTAGCAGACCACTTGTCGCGATTAAAGGATAGGTCACATATGAGTGATGATGGGCTTATTCGGGAAGAGTTTCCTGATGAGAAACTGTTAGCACTAAGTGTTTCTAAACTCCCTTGGTACGCCAACATAGTGAACCTAATTGTAAGTGGAGTGTACCCACCAGAGGCAACTGCTCAACAAAGAAAGAAGCTGATGTATGAGTCCCAGTTCTACATGTGGGATGAACCATATTTATTCAAGCAGGCACCAAATCAAGTGATCATATAGTGCATTTTAGAATGTCAGGTGACAGAGGTATTGGAAATCTATCATTCTTCACCATATGGCGGTCATCATGGAGGAGAGTGTACTGTTCATAAGGTGCTCCAGTCAGGCTTCTTTTGGCCAACCTTGTTCAAGGATACAGCAGCATATGTCAAGGTGTCTGATCAATGTCAAAGGATGGGCACAATTAGCAGGAAACATGAGATGCGTTGAACAACATCTTTGAGGTTGAGGTATTCAATATGTGGGGGATAGATTTGAAGGGGCCATTTCCACCATCATGCGATAATCAGTACATCCTATTAGAGGCAGACTACGTTTCCAAATAGGTCAAAGAAGCGGCTTTTCCGACTGATGATGCTAAGGTAGTGGATAAATTTATGAAGAGGCAGATATTTTCTAGGTTTAGAACCCCCTGAGAAATTATTAGTGATGGGGGTTCGCACTTTTTAAACAATTGGTTTTTAAATATTTTTGCTAAGTATGGGGTCATACATAAGGTTGGCACAAAATACAAACCTCAAACTAGCAGACAAGTTGAAGTTTTAAATAAGGAAGTTAAGTAGATTATATAGAAAATAGTGAATGCTCAACATAAGGATTGGGCAAGAAATTAGATGATGCATTGTGTGCGTATATGACTGCCTATAATACACTAATTGGGACTTCGCTGTACTGGTTGGTCTATGGGAAGGCTTGCCACTTGCCTGTGGAGCTCGAATATTAGGCATATTGGGCTGTGAGAAAGTTGAACGTACATTCTGAGTTAGCTGGGAAAAAGCGACTATTGTAGCTGCATAAACTTGAAGAATTTCAGTGGCATGCCTATGAAAATGCAAAGTTGTACAAGGAGAAAACCAAGAAATGGCACGACAAGCATATAGTGCCGAGAGTATTTTAGCCAAGGCAGATGGTATTGCTGTTAAACTCATGCTTGGTGCTATTCCCAGGGAAGTTACAATCCAAGTGTGTAGGACCATTTTAGGTTGCTCATAGGACCCCATACGGGGCAGTGGAGTTGCGGCAAGAAGATGAGAATGCCACATTTTTAGTGAATGGTCAACAGTGCAAGCATTATTGGGGTGAGGAAGTTAATCGAGAGAAGATGTCAATAACTTTATCCAATGAATGCCTCTATGGTAAATTAGGCGCTACACGAGAGGGAACCCGTCAATGTAATGTAATAGGATTTTTTTCGAAATTGGAAGCAGTTACTAATTCATGATCTTCCATGTACAGAATGAAAACTTTTCATTATTCAAAAATTCATAATAATGAAAATTGACTAAACAAATGTTCGACTTGGTTAGGATTTCATTTTCAGTTATAATATATATATATATATATATATATATATATATAAGAACCACTATGTCCTAATTTGTTTGTTGTTGTGGCAGTATTCAGGAACCAAGACTCATCCCAGAATCACCAGGTAAGTAAAAAGTCAACTTGAAAGCTTATCCAGTAGGCCTTTGCACTGGCAACCTTCCACGGAGTTTAAGCTTTGCATCTGGAATCGCACCATGGAGGCCCTAAGGTCCTTTAAAAAACTTCAACACTTAGGTAGTGGTGTTCCTCGATAGCTCTATGTCACAGAGTTTTTCCTCCGCGTTAGGCTCCGTGACATGGTCAGTTGAAATTTTAGTCGAGTTTCTTTAAAAAGATGGGTTGACCTATCCCCAACCCCTCCCCTTTTTATTTCATTTCCACATTTTCTCCCTAACTACCCCAACCAGTGCGATAACTCCGCCAAAATCCCCTCCCCTCTTCAACATGGCACGCAGCTATGTTCGAAAATCCTCTTCTCGCATCTCAAGAGCAAGACAACGGGTAAGGATTCTTGGTTTCATCTTGTCACTCTTTCATTTCCTTGCTTGCAAACATACAGTGAAGTGGGTACCCATGAACTGACGCTAGCATTGGTTGCTAAGTGCTCAATCATGCCTTTGTCCATTATTGTTGTTTTTACAAGTGTTATGTCTCCAATAATGTGTTTTGCGTTAATAGTACAAGTTGGTTGAATGTGAAATTGTTTGAACCCAAGTAGTGAAATCGATACAAGAATGATTTTGTAGATTGTATTGGGTGTTTTAACAATTGATATGTCTACAAATTTTGTGACTCGCATAGATGTTCGAAATGGGTTTGATTGAAGATTGAAACAGGGTGAAGTGATGGGTTAGTTATGAAATGTGTAGTGAGGGTCTTTTTTTTTCTTTTTATTTGGTTGTGCATTTCGAATTATGATTTGTTGGGTTGGTTGTTGTAAGTAGTAGGATGCACTATGAACTTGCATATTACCCTGCACTTATGCTCCATTGTACCAAAATTGTGTTCTCGTAAAATTGGGCATGAATAGATTATTGAGCAGGGTTGTTGGCTGAAACAATAGGGAAATGGAAAGGGGGGACTAAAAATTCTTGATTACAAGTTCAAAATTGCATGAAGTTTGAGTAAATAAATATTGACTTCATTTTGAATACCACAATGCAAAATGAGCAAATATAGTGCTAGTGTCTCGATTCTATATTTCATAATCGTATGAAGTCTGAGTAATACAATATGAATGCCATGTTGAATCTCAAAGTGCAAATTGCCTGAAGTGACAAATGCTATATGTCATTGTGCTTTTTTGAACTAGTCAATTTACTGAATGTGCCTAATTATGGAAGAACTAGTCAATGTGGTTTGAAAAAGGGGAAGTCTGAGTACCTAATAATTATGACCAGGCCCATGCAAGCAACTAAGTTTGAGGTGACCACAAAAGTCCTGAACTTAGTGTTGGATAGCCATGTTAACTTCCTACTGATTTGGTTTCTTTTTATTGTTTGAACAGGTTTAATATCTTCTCGACAAGACAAAAGAAAAGGTGCTTAGTCCTCCGGCGGAGGCCGAAAGAGGATCAGACTTAGTACATCTGTGCCAGCGGCCCCACCAGTTCCCAAGGGCCAAAAGAGAAGGTTTTGCACTTGATGGGTAGTTAATGAAGGCAAGAAATGGTATGCTAAGCATAAGGAGTCTACGTACTTTCTTAAGGAGCGGATCAACCGGGAGAGCTTGGCACAAGAGTTTCCCTACATAGTGCAATGGCTACACACCCTGGGTATGGGCTTCATTTTAAATGAGCCCAAGGGAATGCAACTTGCATATGGTCTAGGAATTTTATGCAAATTGGGACCCGACTCTCCAGTGCCACTCAGTCAAAATCCAAGGCCAAGTAATACCTTTTGAAGCTCACCACCTGAATGAATTCCTGGGCACACCTGGCACAGATCTGCACTAGCTCCACCAGCTTAACATCAAACCCCCATATGCTAAAATTAGGAATAAACTATACGGGTGGTGATCGACAGCCAGATGGACTCGCCACAAGGAAAGAGGTTACCAAACCTTGCCCTATGCACAGATGAACAGAGAGGCACGTGTTTGGATGAAGATTGTTTGCAGCTGCCTCATTCCAAGGGTATACATGACTGATGTTACCAGAGACAGGGTCTATTTGGTATACGCCCTAATGAGTGACATTGAGATAAATGCGGGGGTTGTGATCAAATCAGACATGAAAAGGCTAGGCTACATCAGGGAAATAGATACAGCTTCGGTGGCTTACTCACCACCTTTCTCAGAATCCATGACATTGAGGGAGAGGCCTTGGACTATCAGCCCAAAGTAGACGAGCAAGTAGTTAATGTGACCAAAACAAAGGCATCGGACACTACATATGGCCCTATGCTCACACTAGCCCAGAGACATGCTCGGTATGAATTATATGCTGCTAGGATGTTTAGGCTGCAGATGTTGTAGCTTCATATTAGTGCTCAGTCATGGATGAAAGAAGAGTTAAGGCAGGTGGACATTGAATATCCACTAGATGCTCATGCCAGAGCCAAGTGAAGGATTGCTCCAGCCTTTGTAGAGCCTCTGGGTAACAATGTGCCAACGAATAAGGAGAGACATCAAGTAGACTCAAACAATTGAGTTAGATGATGATGAGGCAGATGAATCTGACCTTGGTGAGGACATGCTCACACCAGATGAGGAGGAGGATACAGTTATTTGATCATGGAGTCTTCACCATCCTAACTTTATTTTTACATTATTTTGTTGCAAGCATTGGGGATAGTGCTCATTTTAAGTGTGGGGTGGTCATTTTGTTCTTGTCTACATGATTCTATGAAAATTTTGGTATATAATGAATGGTGACAAATAGATAGTGCGGCATGTAATTTGTAGCTAGGAACAAGACTTGGTACTTGGCATGTAATAGCTAATAATATTATCTGTTTCTGCTCCTATGTTGTTACTGTAATTATTTTTCATTTTGGGTTTCTCGGCTTTTCTTTTTGGTGTTTTTCCCAAGAATAAGCCCTTTGGTGTGGGGTGGTCATTAGTCTTTCTTAGGAAATAAAACCACCTCTAGTGAGCTAGAGTAGGCCACTTGTTTAAATCTAAATATTGTAAAGAAAGAAAAAAATTGATATTTGTGAGTTTAAGTCATGGGTACACACTCATTACATCACGGATGAGGATAAGTAAGTGAGGAAAAAACAAACTTAAAGGGGGAGGAATGAAGTGCTAAAAGGAAATTGCATAGGGATAAGAGTCACTATGATCCAAATAATCCTACACGTCCCTTAGCCAACATTACAACCATGAAAAGCCCTTTTGATCGTACAATTTGATGTCATGCTTGGTTGAATAGTACACTATAGGCAAACTTATGTTGTGTTAGGTATGCTTGAAATATTCTTTGGAGCATGAGAGAATCATTTTCTAGAATGTTCCTAAATGTGAACATATTTGTCTCATGAGGATAGGGACATTGCATAAAAGTGAGGGCACATAAGGGTAAGACTTTGGTGAAGCAAATGAACTCACTACTATCATGTACCCATGTTGGCCATATTTTTGGTTGAAAAGTTATTCATTAGGGCATGTGATTCTGCTTATGAATGTTGTGACTGATGAACGTACTTGATAGAATGAATTGTATGCCAGATTAAAGTGTTTGGCATAACTAGGTGTGGGTGATCTGGTTCCATTGATGATGGTAATGTTTAAATCATGTCAAAGATGTAAAAGGATTGTTCGGGGAAACAAGGTTATAAGTGTGTGCTGATGATCTTGGGCATATTTATACGACCAAACGCCATGGTTTCACCCATATTGTAGCCTAGTTGAGGATAATACCTATATATTCATGCATGTTTTGAATGATTAATGCTTTGGACTAATAAATATGACCAGACTATTTGCAGGTAGAAAATATAGTAAATTCAGACTGGCTTTGCGGAAGAATTCTTGAAGTTGGAGTATGGGAGGTTAAGAGAGTTAAAAAGTGATGTTGGAAGTCAAGTCTGTGCAACTTTGGAGATTGTTCGCATTCAACAATGTGCCACAGTGCCATGGTAGAAAAATTATTTTCGAAAGGCAAAAAAAAGTGGATCTCCGCGATAGCAACGTTCCATGGAGGAGGTTTGACGCGATGGCCTCCGAGACACGTTGAGGTGTTGCCAGTTTAGAGAAGCTTTCAACTGAAGGACCGCGATATGTCCGCGTCATGAAGCTAGATCTCCATGATGGGCTCCATGATACGGTGATGTTTTGATTAGCATGGTTCAACTTCTAGTGCATGCCCGCGATGAGTCCATGTCACGGTGCTGGTCCTCCACGAAAGCTTCCATGACACGGCTATGGTCATCCACTATGTTATTTTTCATCTGTATAAATAGAACAATTAATCATTTTTATTTGAAGATCTGAATTTTTAGCAAGGACGTGGGAAAGTGGCAGTTGAGCTAAAGAAAATTTTAGGATTCTTTCTCTTCTTTTTTCTTCTAATTTCAATTTTGTATATGATTTAAACTTGTTCGGAGATGTTTAATCAAAGTTCTAGTGGCTAAATTACCTCATTCTAAAGTTGAGGCTATTTTCATGAATGTATAATGTGATTTTATTTTCAGTTTAAGTATTTCTATCATGAATGGTTTTTCTTATATTCTTGCTTTTTGTATTTTAATCTTTGGCCAATATTAGGATAAATTTGTAATCTTGATGTGAATCTTAAAGAAGAGTTACTAGGGTAGAACAAACAATAGGGGAATGTGTTCTTCTTTTTATTGTAAATTAAAGATATGATTTGCGTGTGGGATAGAAATACGCCTACAATGTTGCATTCGGTTGAAAAAGGGAACAATTGGTTCTAGACCTACGATGAATTCTTGCATCACAATTCAATAAGTATAGTTGCTAAAGTCATTTTAGGCAAATGGCTAAAGGTTTGAAAGACCATAGTCAGACCTTACTTCCTAATAACCATCAACCAGATAGAGGACTTATCTGAAGGAAAATACATGTTGTACATGATTTCTTCCTATGCCTTAACCTTAGAATATTCTTGAATATTGATTAAATTGTCGTCCTTTAATTCCTTGTCTATTGATTTTATTATTTTTACACTTACAAAATTGTAAACTCTTGGGTTACTTACACACTTGTGCGAAATAATCGTGAATACTAAAATAGAAAAAAAATCACTAAATCTTTAGTCCCTGTGGGTTCAATATCGAGCTTAAAGGAGTCACTATATTACTTGTACGACCACGTGCACTTACGTGTGCGGTTGGGCGCAACACCTTGCCTCACTGGCCAACGAGTATTTGAACACTCGTAACCGGATAGCATCATCCGAAATATTATTTTTCTTATGAAGGTTGCACACCTCCAAGAAATTTTGTAAGTGTTGATGGGGGTCATCATCCATGGAGTTGCAAAACTGTCGCTCCACCTTTAGCGTAGTGTAGATACTGCTGTCAACTTTGATTGAGGCAGTATTTACCCTTGGTGAAAAGATCGCGCTCACATAGTCAACATCCTTATTGACATCTGCGAACACATTTCCCAAATCTCCAGCTGGAAGAGTGGCCATGATCCTATATCAAGAGATAAAACAAAAAGAAAAGGGAAAAGAATAGATCTAAGCAAGCAA
Source organism: Datura wrightii (assembly GCA_035772735.1). Classification (NCBI taxonomy): domain Eukaryota; kingdom Viridiplantae; phylum Streptophyta; class Magnoliopsida; order Solanales; family Solanaceae; genus Datura; species Datura wrightii. Next base: position 62,944,657 of record JASDFA010000002.1, read on the forward strand.
ACTAGACTGTTAGAACTAGACAAGGCTTATGTCATAGTGCGCCATAATATTTGATGTCATTTAAATCCACTCCTGATGTAGGATAGTGTAAACAATCTATATAAATATAGAAACCAAACAAGATTTTGGATTGAATTTCATGGAGAATAGTTGAGGACCAGACTATCTAGTGCTAAATCGCAAAGTATGGCAAGATTAGAATCTATTTGGATTGAGAGTAATAGAATTTAACTACGGGCACAAATTTTGCTAAGCTATGGTTTTAAGAAATTAAAGATAATTCTAGGGATGTGACCCCAATATTGGATTGATCCCCCTAAATCACCCAATGTGAAAGAATTGAGAGAGGGCTAAGGCTGAACATGCAAGAAATTTTCTTAGGCAACCCATAGGTATCTCTCAATAGCACTAGGTGTTAATCTACGTTAATTTTTTCAAATTGAAGAGAACTCCTTTCTACCCGATTGCTTTTTTCCAATTTTGAATTCAATCTATGTCTAGGAGAATACATTAAAAAAGGGTTATGCCTTGAGTCATTGTTGATTGATGCTCACCCAACCCAAATTTGATGTTACAAGACTCATTAGGGTAATTGGGCAGGATTGGATGATTCTCATCACCAATCACAAGTTACCATGCAAAAATCAATAAAATGTTCAATAGCTCATACTCTATTTTAATAAATTAGGATTCACAATCTTAGATCTTGATTTAATTACCAATGGCTAGGAGAAGAAGAAAAGCAAGGCAATAAGACATTCTTACCAAAAGGAATTGAAATCTTCACTTGATAGATGTTATATCCCGGAAGCCCAAGGATCAGACCAGGAGTTGAAACAAACAAAAATTAAAATTTGTCATGAGGTCATAGAACGAGTCATGAGGAGACCCGTTGGTGCAGCCCACGAGTTTTGATGTGGCTCGTAGAGAGGACGAGGTGAAGAGTTTGAAATTTGGGAAGTTGACTCCCCACGGACATGACCATGAGTCGGGGTCAGGCCCCATGACTCGTTAGGTCAGTCGTGGGGAGTGGTGATTGAGAAAAGAGGAAAAGCAAGACAGTGTACCTAACTGAAGGACCCTACGAGTCGTGGTCAGTCTCCAAAATTCATGGGATGAGTCATGATCAAGCATGGTAAAGTTTTATTTTAGACTAAGGCAGTGTATATGAAGAGTGGTGACCATGAGTCGTGGTCATGAGCAACGGATCGTAAAGTCACCTGTGAAATGCCCAGGAGACCTGACAAGCAATGTATTTGACGGACAACTACACGAGTTGTGGCCCAAGATAACGAGTTGTTAGGTCCCTTCATTGGGACCAACTGGCAGTTATTTTCTACGAATTTAGTAAGGGCTTTTTCATAATTCCTAAGTTCCTAAGTTCTAAACTACGTCATTTTGAGTTATGAATGATGACTTTTAAAGGGGTTAAGTTCATTTTAGGCAATATTTATTCATGCATGCAAGGTAGAAGGTGCGAGAGGGTGATCAAACTTAGTGTTCTTCAATTTCTCTTCAATTCCTATTGGGCATTTAAAGAAGTTTAAGAATCAGCTACCAAATGGTATGTAGGGCTATGAATGGATGATTCCTTTCACACCCATGCCCAATCCCTCTCTATATCATGAATTTCCAATGTCAAATATATGGGGTTTTAACCCAATGCATGAATTTCCTAAATTCTCTACATGGGTATGATTTAAATATATTTCTACTATTGAATTATGAAGCATGGGCAGGTTTTATATTGTTTTCAATTGAAAAGCATGTTTCAAGTTTTATGAATTAAAAAGCCAGTTATGAGAAGTTTATGAAAGAAGAGATTTGTGATGAATGTATGATTATGATGAGATGTTATGATGAAAATCATGCTTTCAAGATACCAATATTAATAATCATATTTTCTATGTGAATTGAGTATTTTCAATCATGAGAAAGTATTAGGCAATGCCCACACATTTAAGTATGATTTATGATTTCTCGAATTAAACTTACCACATGATTTTGGTGTGAAGACTCCCAATTATCTTTCAACTTGTGGTATGGTTTGAGTTAAAGCTTCTCATATGCATGATTTCATATTTGAGATGTATTTGGTTATTAAGCTTCATCAATAGATGATGTTGAGCTTCATTTAAAAACGATGGAGAGCATATGTATGTTTTTAGGAGTAGTGTCTAACACTGAGTAGGTTAAGGATTGATCACCATATGCCTCAAAACTATGCGCCAATGTAGGTTTATACTTATATATTTTACTTCAGGACCTCCCTTGTGAGCTATCCCCTGCCCTATTAGGCCATGAGCTTAATATCGATATCATGGTATCGTCCCTAGACCTGGCAAGGCTTTGGATGGCTCTACTCACTTGAGTGTGATAGGGTGGACCACGTAAGCTCTATCGTGGTATGTCAGTTAAAAGACGAGTATCCCATTGTTCCTCATGATTTCAGTTATACATGTTTATCATTCATGAGATTTCTATATCTATATATGTTCTAAAGCAGGTTTGACTCAATGTTTAGTTTTTACTCATGACTATCCTATTTTAGCTTTGAGTCAATCAATTCAGTAATGATGTTATGTTATGTTATGATGATATCATGATTTCAAAAAAAAATGCATGCAAGCTCTACTCTCAGATCCTTATTGTCTATATTTTACATTATGCATGTAAATGATTTTACTTATTTTAGTGGTTTTACTTATCTTGCATAGTCGGTACATTCCACGTACTGACCGCATACTCTATGTTGTATCATTTCATGATACAGCATCCGGCTCTCAGGTTCAACCTTATTCATAGTCAGTCTTCAGAACTATCATCTTACTTTGTTGGTGAGTCCTTATCCCCTGCAGACTAGACTTATTCAGACTTTCTCTATGTATTTTTAGTTCTAGTTTGGTGGAGTTAGTTGGGGTCTTGTCCCATCAACTCATCATGTTTAGAGGCTTTTTAGACATATGGATGTATTTATCTTCAGATTGTGTATTCTAATGTTAAGTTAAATCTAGACTACCGCTATGATTATCTTGTTGATTTATTCAGTTTTATTAATTGAGTTAGATGTATGCTTGTGTCATGGGTCGCCCTGGGGTCTCTCGGGGCTCCTTGTCCCGTGTTGTGATCCGGGCCTCCATTCGGGTCCTGACAAACTTAGTTTCAGAGTAATAGGTTTGAAGTGTCCTAGAGTATCTAAAAGCTGCATTAAGTAGAGTCTTTTTCATGGGTGTGAAGCGCGCCACACTTATGACGAAGAGGCTACAAAATGTTTAGGAAATGTTCCCTTCTTTTATGATCTATGTCGTGCGATGAAATGTCTCCCTATCCTCCTAATTTGTGCTATTCACAATTACAGAATCATGGTTCCCGAAAGAGTAAATGGTTGAAGGAATGGAAATGGAGAAGGCAACGAGGATAGCAACAGAAACGAGCACCAGCAGGCCCCACTAGTCCAGGAGTACCATGCACTAGAGCCAGTTGCCCATGCTGAGTTTCGGGTAGCTATTTGGATGCTCGCACAGGCCTTGACCGCTCAGGTCAATCAGCAAGCAGTTGCGTATGTCCCTCAAAATGGAAATGCGGTAGCGTCTTGATTCAAGGATTTCTTGAGGATGAACCCGCCAGAGTTCCTCGGGTCAAAAGTAGATGAGGACCCGCATGAGTTCATAGATGAGATTGTGAAGATCAGCCAAGTTATGGGGGTGAATCAAGTTGAGTGTGCGGAGTTGGCCTCATATCAGCTAAAAGGGGTCGCACACATCTAGTTTTGTTAATGGAAAGATAGCAGGACTGCTAGAGCAGGCCCAGTTACTTGGGAAGAGTTCCATGCTGCATTCTTAGATTGGTTCTTCCCTTGTGAGAAGAGGGAGCTGAAGGAAGCTGAGTTCAAAAATCTAAAGCAAGAGTGGATGACAAAGCAAGAGTATGCCCTTGAGTTCACTCGCCTATCAAAGTACGCCCCGGAGTTAGTGGCTGATTAGAGGGCGCAGGTGAGCAGGTTCATTCATGGAGTGGAGACTATTTGTACAAGTATTGTAGGACCACCATGCTTCACAGGACATGGACGTCCCTCGAATAGTCTTGTATGCTCAGCATATGGAGGCGGCCCATCTGAGAGAGAGGGAGGCCAAAAGGGTCAGGACTAATGACCACAGATTCTCATAGCCGAGGTCAGGTGGTGGGCACCGACAGTAAACCCACTAGAGATCGTTATCCTCAGCATTCAAGCCTAGGCATGATCAGAGGGGGTGAGGATTAGGCTCGAGGGGCCAGAGCATCAGACCCGCAGATTCTAGTATTCCAGCTTACCACAGATGTGGTCGGGAGCACACGGGCTAGTGCTTAGCAGGTACAGGTGCTTGTTTTTGGTGTGGGTGTTCGGTCTTTGTTATATGGATATATAACTACACGCAAGTGCACGTGGTCGAACAAGTAGTAAAGTGGCTTAAGTAAGCCAAGTATCGATCCCACAGGGACTGGGATGAAGTGCAATCTGCTCAAGTGTACTATATTTCGATTCTAAAAATGCAGACAACAGTGTAACCAAAAGTTTGATATTTAGTTTTATAATTTTTATGCTAAATCTAAAATAACTATCTAATTTGAATCTGAACTATGAATGAGAGCATGCTGAGGTTTAACGAACATGTACTGAAATTAATTATCGATATAATTTGGTTAGTCTTTTCCTCCGGTTGCTAGCGAAGAACTATTGCCAAGAGATTAAAACTCTCGTATTTAACCTCACTTAAGAATCATGAACCATCCACCTACATTTCTGTGATTAAATGCAATTCATGTTCTAGCCATACAAACCCGGTTCCTAAATTGACTAATACGACTTTCAGGTATATTTCTATCCTGAAAGTAAATCAATTCCCAATTTTCCCAAACCAAGAAAAGATCATATCCTATTAATTCACAACTTTCCAATTTCTTGCTCTCTCGAGCGAAACTGGACTTTTTAGATATACATTAACGTAGGCCACACATTAATGCAGTAAGAACAAGAATTAATAGAACAACCATGGAAGAAAAGATGAAAAACCAAAGAATCAATGATCACATTTCATTACAATTGTTCATAACCTCAGCAAGAAGATGAATTAGCCACTCATTTGTGGATTAAACATCGTTAAATGAGTGTTAAACATACAAGCAATTGAATTCAAGAAGAAGGGAAGAGAGAAAAACCCTGATATTTTCGTCCCCTCAACTGCCTGTAACCCACGTTCTTGCTCCACCAAGTCAGAATATTGAAAAATGAACCTAAGTGTTCTATTTATACTGGTGGGAATTTTTCCCGGAATAACAAGCAACGTTTCATGGAGTGCATCGCGGACCACTGCCTCCATGACACGCTACGAACGCGGACCTTCACCGGAACTGGGGGTCCAGGAAATAAAGCCCAACGTGGCACGGCGTGCAACACGGAGCCAAGCCACTGTACCACGGACCCATCGCGAACCCACACTGGAATTGGGCTGAAAATTCCCATCCAGGCAGAAGGCCTCCGCGATGGCAGCGTGACACGGCTCCATCGCGGAGCCCCTTTATTTTATGTTGTCCAATGTCTTGTCCCTTGCTCGCATCCAAGTCCAACCCCGATATCCTCCAACATGCATTTTAGCTTCCCGAAATTACATTTTACCTGCAAAACAATGTTAATTATGTTGGTTAGTATAAATTCACATTTTATTACCAATTACATGAGAATGTATACACATTGATAGATAAACAAGGCTAAAATGACACTTTTGAGTATCACTTGGGCATATAAATTTGCCCAAGATCACTTACCCCACACTTAAATCCTTGTTCGTCCTCGAACACAATCCTACACTTCATGCAATTTACATCCCAACCTCGCTACTTTGGTTCGACAATTTAGGTTACGGTCATACTGATTATTCAATACAGCAAATCATCAAGAAAACATGCATGGTCCTATGAATGCAATGACCTTCAATACATCAAGACCTCCTAGACTTAAGAATCGACTCTCGATATTGGCAAACTCATGCAAATCAGCTGATCAAGACATCCGACACGAAAATTAATCTCTCATCAAGCATGTGCCCTCACAACACAAGAGAATCTTCCCCTTTTTGCTTATATGACTCACAAAATTTTAAGCAGGGGCATGTAAACACAATTTCGCTCTCTCTCCCAAAAGAATTCACATGCATCATGTCATGACCCATAAGCTTGCCCTTAGTGTGTTACTCCACTAATATAAAGAGTGCGATGTAAGATCACGTAGGGCTTTAACTGGTTGTAATGGAAGCTACGGAACTAGTAAATATTGGGTTAGCCAATAATAGCCACTAGCATCCTTAAGCGCCTTTTCAACACATCCCATCAACTCATGGACATTGTTTCTTTTTTTCATCATCCCATTCTTGATGTTTTTCTTCAGTTTGGCCCATCGTATTAAGCACACTTGACACAACAACAAAGATTATTCATGCACCTTCATTATAGTTTATTTATAACAAGAGCACCTTCAACCTTTTCTTTTCTTCTATCACTCTGCTTTTCTTTTTCTTTTTACCATTCTCACTCTTTGGCACTTCGGGAGAATGATTTTCTCTTCTTAAGCGCTTAAGAGTTTTGTATAGACTTTACGGCTAATAAAAAGAAGGGATTAAGCTCGGTTTACACTTTTTGACAAAAGCAAAAAATAATAGGCTAAAGGCTCAATGGGCTGACTAGGGTATACAATCAAGGTGGGTACGACAAGGAAAAATAGAAACTCTCGGGTAAAACAAAGAAATGCCTACATCCTTTCCTACAATATACCTCCTTCATTTTGTTTTGCACACACACCAGGTAAGTTCTAGATATTTCACAATAGCATGGAATAACAACACCTCACTTCACACTTTTTGCACATGCTCAATTCAAGATGTATTCACAGACTCTTCAATCAGCTAATTATAGGAATTCAAACATTAAGCCTCAATCACACTGAATCGAACTCTATGGCCTAGGTATCTCAACATATTTACAAAGTTTCATGCTTTCATACGAATCACCTTTACATTTTAAATATCATGTACAACACGCAACCAGAATTTCGCAACCATATAGTAACTACAGGTTTTGGGATGCAACCCACCAAAGAAAAAAACTAAAAAATAATTAAAAAAAACTACTCCTAACGACTACATTTCCCTTAAGACGGTCGTCATCCATCCATCATAGGAATGGTCACTACTATGACTTCGGTTCAATGGGACCATTCTCGGTAAAAGAACCTAAAACAAACGCCGAGAAACACAAGAAGTAAAAAATGTTGAAAATATCGATCATTTCGATAGAAAAAATATGTACAAAATATTTTAAAAATATCGATCATTTCAATAACAAAAATATATACAAAATCAGCTAGCAACATTCAGCAACACACATCAATTTCACATAAATTTACAACACAGAACAACAACTTAATAATTCATAAATCACAGGGGACAACAAAATTTCACATGCACGACAACAGATTAGAGCATACATACATAACAACACAGCCCAGCACCTAACTACTCCCACCCCACACGCAGCTCAAACATTGTCCCCAGTGTTCACAAAAATCGGGTGGTGTAACTCCCTGATCAATCACAATACTCCACTTCTTCGTCGGGTGCTGCTGCTTCATCTCCCATGTCTGAATCAGCCCCGTCGTCATCATCGGACTCCACATCGGAGTCCTCCCGATGTGTCTCCTCGTCTATGGGGACGTCATCATCCGTGGGCTCTACAAATGCTGGCCCCACTCGGCATAGAGCCCTGGCGTTTTCGCCGAAGGGGTAGTCTAGCTCGAGCTGCCATAGCTCCTCCTCTATCGCCGGCCTCCCGCCTATCCTCAGCTGGAGCATCTGCATCCCATACATGCAAGCCATATACTGATCATCACGAGCGTGTCGCTCTCCAAGAGTAAGCACTGGCCCGTGGGTGGTGTCGGGAGCCTTAGTTTTAGTAACATCTAAGGCCCGCCGCTCCATCTGCGGGATATAATCAAGGGCCTCTTCCTCGACATCTAGGCCCCTGAGGAAGGTGGTGAGTAGTCCACCAAAGTCGTACCTGTGCCCTTGATACAACCGGGCTCTCTTCATGGCGGAGATAATTACCACCCCCACATTGATCTCCAACCCTTTCATCAGGGCGTATACCAGGCATACACGATCCCGAGTTACATCTGTCATATGTACCCCCGGGATTAGGCAGGAACAGACAATCTTCAGCCATATTCTGGCTTCCCTGTTCATCTGTGAATACGATAAAGTCTGATGGTAGCCCCTCTCTTTGTGTCTGCTCTATCTAGCTGTCGATCGGTTCCCACACAAGGTGCCTCTGATGTCCGCATACGGTGGGGTAATGTTCATTTGTCGGAGCACGTGGGCGTCTGTGTCCCGCGCCCCTATGATAGCATTGAGGTGGTGGGGCTCCAAGGTGACTATTTGCCCTCTAATTTTGATGGTGTGACTTCTGATAGTCGGGTTCCAATTGGCATAGAATTCCCAAACCAAGTGCAAGTTGCATTCCTTGGGCTCTTCAAAGATGAAATTAAGCCCAACTGCCTCGATCCGGTGGACCATCCTAGGGAACTCCTGTGCCAATGGTTCCTGGGCTATGTGCTCCTCGGGGAAGTATTTGTTCTCTTTGTGCTTTGCGTACCACTTCTTCCCCTCATCCGTTACCCATCTCGTTCCGTATTGGCGGCGTTGACCGCGTGGAACTGCTGGTACTGCTGGGACTGCTGTGCCCAGTCTGATTCGCTTCCTTCTGGTGCCAGATGTTGATGTGCCTTTCCCTTTCTCTTGCCTGCTTGCCATTTTACCTGTCAACCCAAGTAGACAAGATCAATGTTAAGCTAACGGATATTAACTTCGACTAAGGTCGGGTTAAGCTAGGTTACCCCACACTTAGTCCTTAGCTACGATTACAACAATACGGCAAGATCATACTTATTTACACACAATAACCAACTATACAATCATGGTTAGTGCGTTCGAAGAATTCGACGGTATATCTTTTGTGTACTACTCAGACTTCATACAGCTAATCACAATCACTACCATCGCTAACTTTTTATCCATCGCACTTAGCAAGGAAAAACAAAGAAACAAAAACAAAAACAACAACAAGAATTTATCTACACGAACCTATACAACCAACCCAATTCTTGCAAAATTTCACTATTTCCCTAACCCGAGAATCCGTCGTTCTTTTAACATCCTAACAATTAACACATCGACTCATCTCAATCAACATGTACATCCCGGCATGAATTTCACATGTTCACTACATTTTTCACTTCACATTCAAAAACAAGCCCTAGAAATGATAATATCAAGCAATTTCGATTAATTTATGCAATTAACGAGTTAAAGCAATCATAACGACATTCTGAACATTCATCAACAACAACTCAATTGAATTCATGATTAATTTCTACTTAGGGCAAACTTAGCTCACCTCACATGCTCAATATCGAAGAAAATCGACAAGAAATGAGATGGAAATCAAAGAACATAACTTGAAGTTGAAGCATTTAAGCAAACTCGATGATTTTCTTAGCCTACTCCGTGTCACGTTGACGGGGGATGTGTTTTGGGGAGTTTGGTCGCGAAGTGATTGAAAAAAAAGGGAAAGGGAGGGTTTTTCGGGGTTAAAAAGTAGTAAAATCGCGCGAGTCACCCGGCGACCCGGTGTGACCCGTCGCGATATACACGACAACATGTCACGGAGTGCATCGCGGTGCACTTCCTCCGTGACACGGAGCCATCGCGAGCCTATTCTGGAAATTTTTAAAAAATCCAGATTATACCTCAACGTGTCACGGAGGGTAACGCGGAGGTCCACCTCCGTGACACGGAGCTATCGCCCCAGCTCACTATTTTGCCACTTTTTGTTAATTTTCATACCTCGAATTTTCCTTTGCGATTCCGTGCATATTTTCCTCCGTTTGACCTGAAATTCATCTCAATATACAAAATTGGTTAGAATTATAGGTTTCACTCTAAATAAAAATAAAACTAAAACTAAAACGAAAAATTTTGTAGTAAATCAAGAAAAAGAAAAATAAAAATCTATTCACACTTTACAAAAAAAAAAAAAAATTTCCACGGGTTGCCTCCCGTGCAGCGCCTGATTTGCCGTCGCGGCTCGACGTCGTTAAGCTCAGTTGTCCTCTAGGGTGACGGACAATTTCTCTCGATCACCATCCTCCCCCCAGTAGTGCTTACACCGATCCGGTGGTTTTCCCATTAACTCTCGTGAATCCTTAATCTGCTCATCATTGCCTTGATTAATCACATTGATCACCGAGAGTTCTTCGTGCACCATCGGGAGCTTGGGTGCCTTGTACACATCGAACACCTCCACCTTGTCGTGTGCTCGCATTGTTAGTTGCCCTGCAGCTACGTCAATTAGTGCTTTCCCATTCTCCAAGAAAGGACGTCCCAAAATAAATGGGACATCCGCGTCTGGTTCAAAATCCAGCACGACAAAATCTACCGGGAAAATCAGAGAGCCAACTTGCACCAAAACGTCCTCCACAATGCCATCAGGTCTGGCTAAGGATCGATCCGCCAATTGCAAGATTACTTTTGTGGGTCTAGCACTCCCTAGACCCAACTTTCTGAATACCGATGACGGCATCAAATTTATGCTCGCTCCCAAATCACCCAATCCACGAGCTCGGATGCTCTGCCCAATTGTAACCTGTATAGTAAAGCTCCCAGGGTCTTTGAGCTTTGTGGGCAGTCTATTTTGAATCCGGGAAGTGCACTCCTCCGTTAGAGCCACCGTAGCATACTCAGTCAACTGACTTTTGTTTGCCACGATGTCCTTTATACAATTAGCATATTTCGGCACTCCCTGCAAAATATCAACAAGAGGTAAGTTAATATGTACCTGTTTCAGCACCTCCATGAATTTGTTGAAGCACGCCTCCTCCTTGTGTTTCTTTAAGCGTTGAGGGAACGGGGGTGGTGGTTTTTCTGATTCAGCTTCCTTAGTCTTCTCCCTTTCAGTACTTTGCTCCCTCTCAACTTCTGCTGCTCCCGATTGTTGAGGTGGTCTTTCTGGTTCCGCCTCTTTCAGCTGCAAACCACTACTTGTGGTCACTGCATTCACCTACTTGGGATTGGGATCTGTGTCGCTCGGAAGTCCTCCTCTAGGCCTTGTGTTTTGGGCTCCAGCAAATTGCCCAAATTGATATTCAAGTGCCTTGGTAGCTAACTGGTTGTTTTTCACTTCGGCTGCCAATTTCACATAGTCAGCCTGCAATTGAGCTTGGCTAGCTATCATGTCTTGAACATCTCCTCAATGCTGGGTGATGGTGGTGGAGGAGGTGCATTGTTGTTTCTGAATTGTGCTTGATAACTCTGCTGCCCTCCTTGGTTCCTTAACACACCCTGACCCGAACTTCGCCCCTGATGGTTGTTGCTACCCCAGGAGAAATTAGGGTGAATCCTCTAATTGGAATTGTAGCTATTACCATACTGCTGTTGGTTGTTCCTTTGTACATTTCCCACAAAGTTTACCGAGTCAAGATTGGCTCCACAACACTCAGCTGAGTGCTCACTGCTTCCACACACTTCACACCACATTTGTTGCACTGCATTAACTGGGGCTTGAGGTTGGTTCATTGTCATGTTGCTGAAGTGGGTGTTAAGTTGATTTTGTAATGCAGCTATTTGTGCAGCAATAGCTGTAAACCCATCTACTTCTAGCACTCATGCTGCTTTCCTTGTCCCGCCTCTTAATGAATCAGCATTCCATTCCGGATTGCCCTGCGAAATACGGTTCAAAAAGGTATACAGCTCCTCATAAGTTTTCTCCAGCGCTTGTCCTCCAGCTGCTGAGTCTAGCAATATTTTTGTGTGGGGTTCCAAACCCTCAATAAAAGTGTGCACCAGCAGATCATTGGACTGATGATGATGAGGACAATCCCGCAACATCGACTTGAATCTCTCCCAGGCCTGATATAAATTCTCTCATTCTCTCTCTTTGAAACATAGAATTTGACTTCTGAGTCTTGCTGTTTTACCGGAGGGAAAAAACCGTATCAAGAATTTCCTTGCAAGATCATCCCACGTAGAAATAGAATTCGGTGGCTCAGCTTTCAACCACCTCTTGGCTTCTCCCAATAGAGAAAATGGGAACAATGTAAGCCGGACATAATCTGATGACACTCCAGCGGGGATGTAAGTGTCACTTATCTCCAAAAAATTTTGGAGATGCTGCTATGCATCTTCATGAGGGAGACCGGTAAACTGCCCGCTAGTGTGCAGCAATTGCACCATATTATGCTTAAGTTCAAACCTCCCTCCTGGCTCAGGTTTGCGGATGCTAGATGTGACATTACTAGCATGTGGGATTGCCACCTCACGAACCGGCCGAGCTGCTACTTCTTCGGGCACTAACACTTCCCGTACTACCGGTGGATTCTATTGTTGCTCCATGATCGTCTGTCTGAGCAACTGCAGCTTTCTTTGTAGAGCTTCTCTCCGTTTACTATGAAATATTCTTTCTGGCTCTATATACGAGTCCACCAGCTCCTTGTCTCTTGCCAGTGTTCAACAGAAATTAAGTCTGCAAAATACAGGCTAAGACCAAGTTGTCAACACTAAGAAAACAAAAATATAGTAAATTAACACTTAAAACAAATTCACCAATTGCCACGTCCCCGGCAACAGCGCCAAAAACTTGTTCGGTCTTTGTTATATGGATATATAACTACACGCAAGTGCACGTGGTCGAACAAGTAGTAAAGTGGCTTAAGTAAGCCAAGTATCGATCCCACAGGGACTGGGATGAAGTGCAATCTGCTCAAGTGTACTATATTTCGATTCTAAAAATGCAGACAACAGTGTAACCAAAAGTTTGATATTTAGTTTTATAATTTTTATGCTAAATCTAAAATAACTATCTAATTTGAATCTGAACTATGAATGAGAGCATGCTGAGGTTAAACGAACATGTAATGAAATTAATTATCGATATAATTTCGTTAGTCTTTTCCTCCGGTTGCTAGCCAAGAACTATTGCCAATAACCTCACTTAAGAATCATGAACCATCCACCTACATTTCTGTGATTAAATGCAATTCATGTTCTAGCCATACAAACCCGGTTCCTAAATTGACTAATACGACTTTCAGGTATATTTCTATCCTGAAAGTAAATCAATTCCCAATTTTCACAAACCAAGAAAAGATCATATCCTATTAATTCACAACTTTCCAATTTCTTGCTCTCTCGAGTGAAACCGGACTTTTTAGATATACATTACTGTAGGCCACACATTAATGCAGTAAGAACAAGAATTAATAGAACAACCATGGAAGAAAAGATGAAAAACCAAAGAATCAATGATCACATTTCATTACAATTGTTCATAACCTCAGCAAGAAGAATAATTAGCCACTCATTTGTGGATTAAACATCGTTAAATGAGTGTTAAACATACAAGCAATTGAATTCAAGAAGAAGGGAAGAGAGAAAAACCCTGATATTTTCATCCCCTCAACTGCCTGTAACCCACGTTCTTGCTCCACCAAGTCAGAATATTGAAAAATGAACCTAAGTGTTCTATTTATACTGGTGGGAATTTTTCCCGGAATAACAAGCAACGTGTCACGGACTGCATCGCAGAGCACTGCCTCCATGACACGCTACGAACGCATACCTTCACTGGGGGTCCAGGAAATAAAGCCCAACGTGTCACGGCGTGCAACGCGGAGCCAAGCCACCGTGCCACCGACCCATCGCGAACCCACGCTGGAATTGGGCTGAAAATTCCCATCCAGGCAGAAGGCCTCCGCGATGGCAGCGTGACATGGCTCCATCGTTGAGCCCCTTTATTTTATGCTGTCCAATGTCTTGTCCCTTGCTCGCATCCAAGTCCAACCCCGATATCCTCCAACATGCATTTTAGCTTCCCGAAATTACATTTTACCTGCAAAACAATGCTAATCATGTTGGTTAGTATAAATTCACATTTTATTACCAATTACATGAGAATGTATACACATTGATAGATAAACAAGGCTAAAATGACACTTTTGAGTATCACTTGGGCATATAAATTTGCCCAAGATCAGTGGGAAGCCTAGACACATGCTCAGAGATTGCCCAGCAGTGACATAGGATCATGATGGCGGCCGAAGTCCAGCTTTTTGTTCAGCAGCCCCACCCGTACGCTAATCACATTAGGGGAATCTACCAGAATATGTGGCGATCAGTGCCAATACAGATTTTATTCCTTAGCATCCCTCTAGGAGCACGAGGTCTCCCTGGATGTGGTCACTGGTATGGTTACGAATTTTCCATCTTGATGTATATGCTTTATTAGATCCAGGGGATACCTTGTCTTTTGTGACACCTTCTGCGGCCAGTAGCTTCAGAGTCAGTCCTGAAGTCTCGACAGAACCCTTCTCAGTCACTACTCCAGTAGGTGATTCGGTTATAGCTAGACGGGTGTATAGAGGTTGCCCGCTCTCAATCCTTTAGAAAGTCACCTCACCATATTTGATAGAGTTAGCCATGAACGATTTTGTTATTATCCTTCGCATGGATTGGCTATTTGCATGTTATGCCTCAGTTAATATTAGAACACGGGTAGTAGAGTTCAGATTTCCGGGTGAACCAGTCTTAGAATGGAAGGGTAGTTCATTTATGCCTGTAGCTCGTTTCATTTCCTACCTTAAGGCTAAAAGATGATTTATAAGGGTTGTGTGTACCATCTAATTAGGGTTAAGGATATGAAGTCTGAGACCCCGACTATCCATTTTGTTCCAGAGTATGTGAGTATCCAGAGGTCTTTCCCGAAGATCTACCAGGAATCCCTCCCTCCCGAGAGATTGATTTTGGTATTGACCTTCTTCCCGACACACAACCTATATTTATTCCTCCTTACAGAATGGCTCCAACTGAGCTAAAAGAGTAGAAAGAACATTTGAAGGACTTGTTAGATAAAGTTTTCATTAGACCGAGCTAGTCCCCATGGGGTGCACCAGTTCTCTTTGTCCGGAAAAAAGATGGTTCTCTATGCATGTGTATTGACTATCGACAATTGAACAAAGTCACCATCAAGAACAGGTATCCTCTACCTAGGATTGATGATTTATACGACTAGATTCAGGGTGCCATGTATTTCTCGAAGATAGATCTCAGGTCCGGGTACCATCAGCTCAGAGTTAGGAAGTGTGACATCCCGAAGACAGCCTTCAGGACGCGGTATGGTCATTATAAGTTTGTAGTTATGTCTTTTGGACTAAGAAATGCTCTTGCAACTTTTATGGACTTGATGAACAGGGTGTTCAAGACATACCTGGATATGTTCGTAATTGTATTTATTGATGACATCCTGATATACTCATGGAGCGTGGAGGAGCATGCCGCTCATTTTAGAGTAGTGTTGCAGATTCTCAAGGATCACCAATTATATGCCAAATTTAGCTACTGCAAGTTTTGGTTGGACTCCGTAGCAGTTTTGGGCCATGTGGTATCAAGTGAGGGCATAAAGATGGATTCTCAGAAAATAGAAGTGGTAAAGAATATTCCTAGATCGGTGAATCCTTTAGATATTCGAAGCTTCTTGGGTTTAGCTGGATACTATCGGAGGTTTGTTGAAGGTTTCTCATCTATTGCGGCGCCTTTGACTAAATTGACCCAAAAGAAGGTGAAATTCCAATGGTCGGAGGCTTGTGAGAAGAGCTTCCAATAGTTTAAGACTCAACTTACTTCAGCACCAGTGTTAACTCTACCGGAGGGTACCGATGGGTTCTTGGTGTATTATGATTCTTCAAGGATCAAACTTAGGTGTGTATTGATGCAGCGCGGGAAAGTTATAGCACCCTCTAGACAGTTGAAAGTTCATGAGAAGAATTACCCAACCCATGATCTTGAATTGGCCACGGTGGTATTCTCCTTGAAGATATGGAAACACTATTTATATGGGGTCCACGTGAATGTGTTTACAGACCATAAGAGTTTGCAATATATGTTTACCCAGAAGGATCTCAATCTTCCGCAAAGGATGTGGTTGGAGCTACTCAAGGACTATGACATGAGTATCCATTACCATCCGGGTAAGGCCAATGTAGTAGCTGACACACTTAGTAGACTCTCTATGGAGAGTGTGTCTCATGTGAATTAGGGGAAGAAGGAGCTGGTGAGGGATGTGCATAGACTCGCAAGGTTGGGAGTTAAGTTGGTTGACTCGACAGATGGCGGTGTTATTGTTCAGAATGGATCAGAATCATCATTGCTGACCAATGTAAAAGCCAGACAAGATGAGGATCCAATTTTGGTGAAGCTGCAGGAAGTGGTTCAACATCAGAAGGTGGAGGTATTCTCCAAAGGGGGAGATGGTGTGTTAGGTACCAGGGTTTGTTATATGTTCCAAATGTCAATTATTTGAGGAGCCGGATGCTGCACGAGGCTCATGGATCAAGGTAGTCTATCCATCTAGGTGCCACCAATATGTACAATGAATTACAGAAAGTCTATTGGTGGAATGGCATGAAAAAGAACATCGCAGAATTTGTAGCTAAGTGCCCAAACTGTCAGCAAGTAAAGGTCGAGCACTAGAGACCGGGAGGTGTGCTTCAGGATATCAACATTCCTACTTGTAAGTGGGAAGAAATTAATATGGACTTCATGACAGGTTTACCTCGTACTCATCGTTAATATAACTCCATTTGGGTTGAGGCAGACAGGTTGACCAAGGCCGCTCATTTTATAACGGTCAAAACCACGGATTCGACGGAGGACTATGCTAAACTATATATCCAGGAGCTAGTTCGAATGCATGGAGTGCCCTTATCCATCATTTTAGATAGGGGTCCAAGTTTACTTCTCAATTTCAAAAGTCGTTTAAAAAAGGACTAGGTACTCAGGTTAAGCTCAACACAACATTTCACCTGCAAACGGATAATCAAGTGAAGCGAACAATCCAGACACTCCAGGACATGTTGAGAGCATGCATGATTAACTTCAGAGGTAGATGAGATGAGAATTTGCCTCTTATCGAGTTTACATACAATAACAGCTATCATTTCAGTATTCCGATGGCGCCGTTCGAGGCTCTTTATGGGCGGAGATGTAGATCTCCCATTGGTTGTTTTGAGGTTGGTAAAGTGGTGACGATAGCACCAGATTTAGTTCATGAGGAAATGGAGAAGGTTCAGTTGATAAGGGATAGGCTGAAAACATCTCAAAGTCGCCAAAAGTCCTATGCCGATGTGAGAAGGACGGAATTAGGATTCGAGGTGGACGATTGGGTGTTTCTGATGGTATCTCCCATGAAAGGGGTGATACAGTTTGGAAAGAAAAGAAAACTTAGTCGTTGTTATTTTGTCCCATAATGGATTGTAAAACAGATTAGCAAGGTGGCATATGAATTGGAGTTACCCTCTGAATTGGATTTTGTGCATCCTATACTCCATGTGTCGCTCTTGAAGAAATGTTTGGGTGATCCAGCTCTAGTCGTCCCGGTGAATAGTGTTAGTGTGAAAGGCAACCTTAGTTATGTGGAGGTTCCGGTAGAAATACTGGATCGTCAGGTTCGAATGTTAAGGAACAAGGAAGTAGCTTCAGTCAAAGTGTTTTGGAGGAATTAGCATGTTGAGGGAGCTACGTAGGAAGCCGAAGCAGATATGATGGCTAGATGCCATATTTATTCTCTATCGGCTTAGTTCCAGTTTGAGGTATCAATTTTGACCTAAAACCCCATTTAGTTTTCATGCTCAGTTTATGTGTCAAAATTTCTTTTATGTATATGGATGTATGTATGATTCGTGATTTCAGTTTAGCTATATAGTTTGAATCGGAGATAGTCATTCTATCAGTTTCCAACTTAAATGATTAGTATTTGAATATAATAATTGCATTTCTCAACTTTTCTGTGTGTTTTCCAACAATCGAGGACGAATATTCCCATGGGGGAGATATTGTTATACCATGGACGCCCAAGGATCATACCCAAGAGTTGAAACGGAGAAAAATTAAAATTTGGCATCAGGTCACAAAACGGGTTGTGACGTGACCCGTTGGTGCAACCCACGAGTCGTGATGTGACTCATGGTGAGGCCTAGGTGAAGAGTTTGAAATTTAGGAGGTTGACTTCAGATGGACATGACCATGAGTCATGGTCAGGCCCCATGACTCGTTAGGTCAGTCGTGGGGAGTGGTGACTGAGAAAAGAGGAAAATGAAGACAGTGTACCTAATGGAAGGACCCCACGAGTCGTGGTCAGTCTCCACGATCTGTGGGATAGTCGTGATCAAGCAGGGTAAAGTTTTATTTGAGACTAAGGTAGTGTACATGACGGGTGGTGACCATGAGTCATGGTCACCAACAACAGATCGTTAAGTCACCCGTGACGAGCCCAGGAGACCTAACAAGCTTTGTATCTGACGGACGACTCCACGAGTCGTGGCCCATGATAATTAGTCGTTAGGTCCCTCACTGGGACCAACTGGCAGTTATTTTCTATGAATTTAGTAAGGTCTTTTCCGTAATTCCTAAGTTCCTAAGGCCTAAAGTACGTCATTTTGAGTTATGAATGAAGACTTTTAAAGGGGTTATGTTCATTTTAGGCCATATTCGTTCATGCATGCAAGGTAGAAGGTGAGAAAGGGTGATCAAGCTTAGTGTTCTTCAATTTCTCTTCAATTCCTATTGGGCATTTAAAAATGTGTAAGAATCGGCTACCAACAGGTATGTAGGGTTATGAATGGGTGATTCCTTTCACACCCATTCCATATCCCTCTCTAATTCATGAATTTCCTATGTCAAATCTATGGGGTTTTAACCCAATGCATGAATTTCCTAAATTCTCTACATGGGTATGATTTAAATATGTTTCTATTATTGAATTATGAAGCATGGGAAGGTTTTATATTATTTTCAATTGAAAAGCATGTTTCATGTTTTATGAATTTGAAAGCCCATTGATGAGAAGTTCATGAAAGAAGAGATTTTTGATGAATGTATGATTATGATCTGATATTATGATGAAAAGCATGTTTTCAAGCTACCCATATTTATAATCATATTTTTATGTGAATTGAGTATTTTCAAGCATGAGAAAGTATTGGGAAATGCCCACATGTTTAAGTATGATTTATGATTTCTCGAATTAAGATTACCACATAGTTTTGGAGTGAAGACTCCCAATTATCTTTTAGCTTGTGTTATGGTTTGAGTTAAAGCTTCTCATATGCATGATTTCATATCTGAGATGTATTTGGTTATTTAGCTTCGTCAATAGACGATGTTGAGCTTTGTTGAAAAATGATGGAGAGCATATGCATGCTTTTGAGAGTAGTGTCTAGCACCGAGTAAGATAAGGGTCGATCACCCTATGCCTCAGAACTACACACCAACATAGGTTTATACTTATATATTTTACTTCGGGACCTCCCTTGTGAACAATCCACTGCCCTATTGGGCCACGAGCTTGATATCGATATCATGGTATCATCCTTAGCCTTTGCAAGGCTTTGGATGGCTCTGGCCACTTGAATGTGATAGTTGGGACCACGTAAGCTCTATCGCGGTATGTTGGTTAAAAGATGAGTCTCTCATTATTCCTCATGATTTCAGTGATGAATGTTTATCATTCATGAGATTTCTATATCTATATATGATCTAAAGCAAGTTTGACTCAATGTTCAGTTTCTATTCATGACTATCAGATTTCAGCTTTGAGTCAATCCATTTAGTAATGATGTTATGTTATGTTATGTTGAGATCATAATTTCATAAAGAATGCGTGAAAGCTCTAGTCTCAGATCCTCATTGTCTATATTTTTGATTATGCATGTCTTTTAATGATTTTACTTACTTAAGCGGTTTAACTTACCTTGCATACTCGGTACATTCCATGTACTGACCACATACTCTATGTTGTATCATTTCATGATACAGGACCTGGCTCTCAAGTTCAGCCCCATTCATAGTCAGTCTTCAGAGCTAGCATCTTACGTTGTTAGTGAGTCCTCATCCCTCGAGGACTAGACTTATTCATACTTTCTCTATGTATTTTCAGTTCCAATTTGGTGGAGTTAGTTGGGATCTTGTCCCATCAACTAGTCATGTTTAGAGGCTTTTCAAAATATGAATGTATTCAGCTTCAGATTGTGTATTCTGATGTTAAGTTAAATCTAGACTACCGCTATGATTATCTTGTTGATTTACTCAGTTTTATTGATTGAGTTAGATGTATGCTTATGTTATGGGTCGACTTGGGGTCTCTGGGGGCTCCTTGTCCCGTGTTGCGATCCGGGCCTCTCTTCAGGTCATGACAATAGATGATAATATTCAATTACAAAAACTAGATCTACAATCTACTTGAAAATGGGGCTATCATTAGCTAAGTTCTACTCTCTATACTAGCAATGAACTAAGTAATGTAAAAACTTCTCAGAAATTACAAGAAAATTGTATTTATAATATGTCCTAAAAACCCCATTTAATTTGAACATCGGAGTGGAAGGTGCATAGGGACGAACCATCCTTTGGAAGGACAGACCCTCATTTAGATTTCAGCTACTGTCCCTTGACCTGTCGTCCTTTGAGAGATAGACCGTCCTTTGAAACGACGACCGTACTTCACTCTACACTTTAGAAATTTCATTCTACCAAGCTTTGATCAAATCATCAATTGACGAACTGTCCTTTAGGAAGATGTTCCGTCCTTTTAACCGTACCCAAGGACCCAATTTTCTGAATTTCTAGAATTTCCAGTTGGGGTGGGACGGGCCGTTCTTCAGATTGACAGCCCGTCTGTTGCCTTGTCTATTGAGTAGTTTTAAGGCCTTAACTCCTTTCTTTTTTCCATGTCTTGGGATCCTAAAACATAGCACAATAAGGTTAGTTTCTACTTAATTTAACTCCAAATGACATGCAAAATGCTACAAAAAGAAGCAAAGATGTGACACTAATCCCCGACACATCAATTACTAGAAATGTGTTCCCCATGACTTCATAACTATATAGGTCTATCATACTCGTGATCTATCCCAATATTTAGCATGTTGAATTGATAATTTAAGTTCACCTAGATTGCTAGATCACCCCTATTAGTTGACTATCCTTAATTATCGGGGCTGGCGCTACGCTCCCGACGCATGCGGTCGTACAAGTAATATAGTGACTCTTAGCGAGTCGGATGTCGAACCCACAGGGACTAGATTCTTAGTTAATTATCAAGTTCAAATACTACTTCAAAATTAAAAAGTGCAGGTTTCCAAGATTTAAATGATTTGTTTGTTACTACAATCTAAGAGTGATCACAATTCAAATTGAAAACAATAATGAGAAGAATCCAAGGTGAAGACCAAACAACAATGTATAGTTAGAATTACATAGGTTCAAGTATTTATCTACACTATTTTCCCATGATATAAATTCCATGTTCATTGTCTTTCGAGCCTCCAAACATATATTCAAATTAGTTTCATAACTACATCATTGAGCAAGAATGTGACAACCTAATTCGTATGTATTTATCTAATCGAGTGGTTTATGGGGTTAATTCCCTTGGTTATGGACTTTCGAACCTCTAACCATTTAACCTAGACTTGACTTCACAACTACATCTAAGAGTGGTGATGTGACAATTCAACTCCAAGTGTCTTTCTATCTTCCCATTCAATAAGCAAGCGAGGCAAATTAGGTATATTTCTATTCTAAACGCGAATCAAGCATTGAAGAATTGAACTCGTTTCTTGCATTCCTAGTTCTATCCTAGGGTTTGCTCATTCAAGTTTGCCTAAGATTAACACATGCATTTCAATGGTGATGAAGCATTAAAATGATAAAAACAAGAATACAAGAATCAACAACAACGAAGAACTTGAACCAAATAAGAATTTAGACAAATACATTCATGTCATGTGGCCTCAACCCTAGAAGAAGGGTTTTAGAAACTCATGCTCTTAAAATGTACTTATAATTCATGTAGAAACAAGAGCAGAAAAAGGAAAGAAAATAGAGCCCTAGGTAGAGTCTTCTTTGTTCTCCCTCGCTCCTCTGCATTTTTCCCAAATTATAACATGATATCTAATAATATTATCCAACTGTTCAATTTATAGATATTGGAATTTTTTCCGTGGAAAAACACCTCCATGTCATGCGACTAGTCGTGCGGCTCAGCTAGTGTGACACGACCCTAATGCGGAGGGCTATTGGTCGTGGCATTGGCCTGGTCTTTTGGGGCATGGGATGGTGCCTATCGGGCGTGGCACGAAGTGCATCGCATTGTGTGGCCAGCATGGAACAGAGGTATCGTGGACAACCATTAGTATGCTTCCCATTGCATGCATGCATTTGGCCTTTGTAAGACACCTGCTGGTGTGGCACGATGTTGAACACGCAGCACGCCCAGCATGGCGTGGAGCCAACAGGCAGGCCCACTGCTTGGCAGCAACTCGTGCACACAGCCTTGGCGTGGCACGACGCCTAGCGTGCCAATGTCCCAGCGAGACATGCTGCCTTAGTTTTCAGCCCTCCTTTTATGCCATCCTCATGTTAATTCCTTTCCCTTCCTTCTATGTTTCCTTCTTGCTTATGCATCATCATATTTAGCCTCATCCTTACCATTTTTCATCTATAAAATAGGCTAATCACATAAGTTAATTCATGAAAGCATTTATAGATAGAACACATGAGAGTATGCTTAATTAAATTGAAAAACATGAGTAAAAATAAGGTATAAAATAGCACTTGGGCATGTAAATATGCCCGAGATCACTACCCTACACTTAAAGCCTTATTAATCATCGAACAGATCCTTTACAGTTCATGCCCATGGAAGACTCACACATTACTAATTGAAGCATGAACACTCAAATCAAGGCAATTATGACTAACTTAGATGGCAATTTCAAACAAAGCGTGCTATATGTGACACAATTAAGATCAAGCATAACTAAGTTAAGACCTCCTAGCCTCATGAACCAACTCCACAACCTTAGCAAGCTCATGCAAGTTAACAAATCACGAAGTCAAATATTACCCTATCTTTCCTCAAACATGTTCCTTCACAACAAGAAGTTACCCATTATGACTAATGGAGATACAATTTATAATAAGTATGGGTATATGAATACAACTAAGCTCACTTTCGCAAAGAATTCACATGCAACATGCAATCCATATGCTTGTCCTTAGTGCATTACTCCACTAATACAGGACATCTAAAAATAAGATGAAGTTGGACTTCATGGATTGTAATATAGGCTAAGGGACAGGTAGGTATTATTCTTCCCATTAATAGTGACTCTCTTCCCTAAGAGCTTTTAATACATCATGTAATCTCATTAAGCACACGCTTTTCTTCTTTTACTTCACCTCTTGGTTTGTTCATTTATCAATATCCCTTTTGTATCCCCATTTCTTTGAGGATTTTTATGCTACTGGTAGGGAATACTTAAGCATTAAAAACTTTTTCCTCAGGTACTTGTGCATTTTTAATATTTTGCACCCTTAGTCTTTTCTTCAGCTTTCACAACCACTATCTCCCCTTTTTCAATATTCTACTCCTTTAACTCTTGTGCATTCTTCACTTAAGCAATCAGGAGTTTCAAATCAATTTTAGGTCTACCGAAAGAAAAGGATTGAGCTTTTATTATGGATAACAAAGAATAGGCTAAAGGCTCAAGGGGGTTAACTAAGATTATGCATTAATGGTAGGTAAATAAGGGATTGGTACAAACTTATTTAAAGAAGTGCCTATATAATCTCCTACAATTACATCCCTCATTTCACTTTACAAATACGCCAGGCAAGTTCTAAATATTACATGATAGCATAGACTATACACAGAATCTTACACTCACTGCACATGTTCAATTCCAAACAAACCCAAATAGACTCTTAATACAGCTAATCACATGAATTCGGTATTTAAGCATAAAGCATACAGAGTCTTACTCATGAGCCTAGGTGTCTCAAATAAATCCATACAATTCACTCACATGCTTCTCAAGTAAATTTCACTTGCATCTTACAACCATGTATTGCACTCAACAAAAACATCAAACACTCAGTCAGTTAATGGTTAACAAAAATCCTATTGACTAATATTCCCTCAAGACAGTCGTCTTCCATCCATCTTTAGGAAAAGTCCTTAACTATGAATAATATAGCTATTCATAGACAACTCAAAAAATTCATTCTCGATTCAAAGTGCCCCCTTTTGTAAAAGAACCGAAAAGAAAAAACAAAGGGTGGGTGAAATGTGCTCAATTCAGACTCTCAATTTATATAATTTTCAGACCAAGCACATATTTCACCCTCAATCAATCATCAAATTTTTTTTAAATTTTCCTCACCCCACACTTAAAAGTATGATATGTCCCCAAAGCATCAATTAAAATGAAATAAGGGTTAGGGATACTTCCTAAGGCCTCAACACCTAGCTAGCAGTATGCTTTTAGCAACTTTTTGAACACAAGGGTTAACGAC
This sequence comes from Datura wrightii, assembly GCA_035772735.1. Lineage (NCBI taxonomy): Eukaryota > Viridiplantae > Streptophyta > Magnoliopsida > Solanales > Solanaceae > Datura > Datura wrightii. The sequence goes on from JASDFA010000002.1 coordinate 62,969,145, forward strand.
CCCACACTCATCTTTTTTCATGCTCCTTATCTTTTACTTCCATGGGCACTCAGACTTCCCCTGAATCTGTGCTTAATAACCAAAAATAAAAATAAAAGTGAAAATACCTAAAATTAAAAACAAAGAAAAAAATTATACCTGTGGTACAACTTGGGCTGCCTCCCAAGCAGCGCTTGATTTTATGTTGCGGCATGACATGTATCAACCTTTTCAGAATGTTCTCAAACGTTTTTTCCTTTCTGGAACCACCTTCTCTTTCTGTTAACTTTTGAGGAAAAAGTGTCCACACTTTTCCTCTCCTCCTCCATCACTTTCTTCACCATATTTCTTGGCATTTTTTCAACAGCAGGCTTGGGTCCTCTTTTAAAGAGATCCTTCAAAAGTGGACTTTGGCACTCCTCCACCCCACACTCATTCTTTGTTAACACACTGATCCTACAAAGATCTCTGTAATGTACTGGGGTGTTGATTTCTTTGTACACTCTAAAGGTCTCCTCCTCGTCATTCACCCTCATTTTCAGGTTGCCCGCTTGAACTTCTATCAATGCTCCACTTATGGCTAGGAACGGAGATCCCAAGTTGAGGGGTGCCCTGTCATCCACTTCCAAATCAAGGATGAGCAGGTTTTATGAACTTACCTACTTTAATGAGCACATCCTCGATTATCCCTTCTGGGGCCACCTTGAACTTGTCAGCTAGCTGCAGCATCACTCTCGTCGACCTTTGTTTTCCCAAAACAAGTATGTTAAACAATGATAGGGGCTTCAAGTTCACATCCACCGCTAAATCACACAAAGCGCACATCAGCTCACTTCCACCTATTTATACGGGGAGGGTGAAACTTCCTGGGCCTTTAAGATTCTTTGGAATCTTGCGTGTCACCCTAAAGCTTCACTCCTCAATGAGAGCTATAGTCTGCATGTCCACTAGCCTTATCTTGTTGGCCACCACATCTTTCAAGTACTTAGCATAGTTGGGCATTCCATGCAAAATATCAATTAAAGAAAAATTTATGTGAAGTTCTTTTAAAATGTCAAATAAATTTTTGAAGAAACTAACCTCCTTGCTTTTCTGGATCCTTTGCAGGAATGGTGGTGGTGGTCTCTGTATACGCTGCACTACTGATTTAGCCTTATTTTTTGTAGCCTTATGTTCATTGCTTCAGCTGATGTACCTAGCCCGGCCAACTCCGGTTGCACCTCATTTTTCTTATCTTTAGCTAGTGCATCAGCTAAATTTGTTCCACTCCTCAGACCGATAGTCATGACCTACCTGGGGTTTGGATCTGTGCCACTGGGTAAACCCCCCTACGGTCTAGTATTCTGAGATGATGCTATCTACCTTATTTTCTTCTCAAAATTGCAGGTGACCCTGATTCTTTGGCTTAGCTACCATTTTTTCATCGTCAGCTGCCATTTGAGTTTGGTTGGCCATGATTTTCTACAACATCTCCTTTATGTTTCTAGATTGGCTACTAGACTGCCTATTCTACTGCTGATGCTAATTCTGCGGCTACTGAAAGTTCTGACTCTACCCCTAATTTTCACCCCAAGAAAATTTTGGGTGATTTTGCTAGTTCCTGTTGTAGGTATTCACGTAGTTCTGATTTTCTCTTTGCATATTAACCATAAAATTTACTGACTCTAGGTTGGCTCCGCAAGAGTCTGCACCATGCCCGCTGTTGTCACAATTTTCACACTAGCTTGAGGCTGGTTGAACTGCATTTACCTGTGTCGACAGTTGTGTTATGCTCAAGTCGCTAAACTGAGTCATCATTTGATGCTGGAATGAAGCTAGCTAGTCTACCAATACATTTACACTGTCAACCTCTATCAACCCAGCTATCTTTCTGGATGCTCCCCTTGATGCATCGCTGTGCCACTCTGGATTTCCTTGTGCAGTCCTGTTCAGCAGAGTGTGCATCTCATCATACTTCTTCTCCAATGCTTCCCTACCTAATGCAAAGTCTAATAAGATTTTAGTGTGGGGTCAAGACTCCCCACAAAAGTATGAGGCTAGAACTTCATTGGAATGTTGGTTATGAGGACAATCTCTAAGAAGAGATTTAAGTCTTTCCCAAGCTAAGTACAAATTTTCTTCCGCCCGCTGCTTGAAGCTCAGTATCTCACTTCTCAATTTTGCATTCTTGCTAGATGGGAAGAATCTGATAAGGAACTTACTGCCAAGGTCATCCTATGTAGTGATGAAATTCGGTGGTTCTACCTTCAACCACCTCTTTGCTTCTCCCAAAAGGGATAATGGCAAAAGAGTGAGCCTCACATAATTAGTCGATACTCTGGTGGGGACGAATGTGACACAGATTTTCAAAACGTTATGCAGATGCTTCTGTGGATCCTCATGAGTCATCCTTGTGAATTTTCTACTTGTGTGCAACAACTGCACCATATTCTACTTGATCTCAAATCTACCTCCAAGTTTAGGTCTGCGGATGCTTGAATTAACATTGGTCGCAAGTGGGATTGCCACTTAGTGGACTGGTCTAGTGTTTATCTCTGTTGGTGCAACCTCATCCTGTAGAACCTGTTGGATGGAAAATAGAGTGGAACCTTCCCTTCTCAACTGTCGCAACCTTATTTCAGGTCGGAGTATGGTTCAACCAACTCTCTGTCCCTTGCCAGCTTGCTATAAAGTCCAACCTATACCTGCAAATTTGGTGACTAAGACCAAGTTGATAAGCACTTAAGAGAAAATAAAAATAACACAAAAACAAGAAATTCATTAAATGTTTCCAGTCCTTGGCAATGGTGCCAAAAAAACTTGCTATGCCTCTAGCGCACATGGTCATACAAGTAATATAGTTACTCTTAGCTAACCGATGTTGGAGACACAGGGACTAGACTCTTAGTGAATTATCTAAATCAAGTAGTACTTCAAAATTGAACAGTGCAAGTTTCCAAGAATTTAATGATTTGTTTGTTACTACAATCTAAAATTGATTCACAATTTAAATTGAAAACAATAATGAGAATAATCCAGGGTGAAGACCAAACAATCAAGTGTAGTTAGAATTCACATTGGTTCATGTATTTATCTACACTATTGTCTCACGAGATAGATACTATGTTCATGCTCTTTTGAGCCTCTATACATATATTCAAATTAGTCTCACAACTACATCATTGAATGTGGGATGTGACAACCTAATTCATATGCATTTATCTAGTGGAGTGGTTTACAGGGTCAATGCCCTTAGTTATGGACTTTCGAACCTCTAACCATTTAACTTAGATTTAACTTCACAACTACATCTAAGAGTAGTGATGTGACAATTCAAATCTAAGTGTCTTGTTATCTTCCCGTTCAATAACCAAGCAAGGAGAATTAGCTATATTTTTATCCTAAACATGAATCAAGCATTGAAGACGTGAACTCATTTCTTGCATTCCTAGTTCTATCCTAGGTTTCGCTCATTTCAGTTTTTCTAATATTAACACATGCATTTCAATGATGATCAAGCATTAAAATGATAAAAAGAAGAAGATAAGAAGCAACAACAATGAAGAACTTGAACCAAATAAGAATTTAAATTAATACATTCATGTCATGTGGCTTCAAACCTAGAAAAAGGGTTTCATCCACTTGTGCTCTTACAAGAATTCATAATGTACTTACAATTCATTTAGAAACAAGCGTGGTAAAAGGAAAGAAAATAGAACCCTAGGTAGGGTCTTCTTCATTCTCCTTCGCTCCTTTGCTCTTTCCCAAATTATACTGTGATATCTAATAAATTAACCAAGTGTTCCATTTATAGATGTTGGAATTTTTTCCATGGAAAAACACCTCCATGTCACACAACTGGTCGCGCTACTGGTTGCGCTACTCAGCCAACGTGACACGACCATAACACGGAGGGCTACTGGTTATGGCATTGTCCTGGTCCATTTGGGCATGGGATGGTGCCCATAGAGTGTGTCATGGAGTGCATTGCGCTGTGTGGCCGGCATGGCCCAAAGGTATCGCAGATAGCTACTGGTTTGCTGCCCATCGCATGCATTTGTTTAGCCTTGGCAAGACACCTACTGGTGTGGCATGTCGCTGTGCAGCACGCCCAGCGTGGTGGGGAGCCAATGTGCAGGCACACTGCCTGGCAGCAACTCGTGCGCATAGCCTTGGCGTGGCACGGCGTCTGGCGCGCAAATGTGCTAGTGTGACATGCTGCCTTGGTTTATAGCCCTCCTTTCATGCCATCCTCATGTTAATTCCTTTACCTTCCTTCCATGCTTCCTTCATGTTTATGCATCATCATATTTTGCCTCATTCTTGGCTTTTTTCATCTACAAAATAGGCTAATCACATGAGTTAATTCACGAAAGCATCTATAAACAGAACACATGATAGTTTGCGTAACTATATTGACAAACACGACTAAAACTAAAGTATAAAAAGCACTTGGTCATGTAAATATGCCCAAGATTAGCAGGTCTCATGAGTTTTGCAATCTAACCCTCATCATTGATTTCAGATTAGCTTTTCGGCAACCATGGCTCAAGCTATTAAATGAATGTTGATAGTTTCAAGTCTTTGTTGTTAATTTCCTTTTTCTAATATCTATCTCTCTAGGTTCAAGCAAGTAGAGAATACAGAAAAGTTCTAATGTTTCGCACCGTTAAAAAGTAATCACAACAAAGGGAATAATAGTGCAGGCGTGCATCTTTGTTTAGACTCACTACATACGTAACCCTGCTTCATTTATTCGTCATGGTTCCCAAAATCCTAATTATGGGATTTAGCTATGCATGTTCATAAGAACACAAGCAGAATCCATAAGAGAAAGCATAATTATGACTTACAATTTGAATAGAATAAATCTGAAACAGTAATTGTGATTTAATCTCCAAAATCCAATAACAAAATGATGTTTTCATTTCTTCAGCCTCAGAGGACATATGAAGTCTCCAAAAGAAGTGTAAAATCTTTGTACACTAGATAATTCAAAATAAAACCTAAAGGAAGTATTTATATAGAAAAGTAAAATTCTTTCCTAATTTAGCAAGGACTACAGAGACGAGAGATACTATGATTCTTGACAAGGTACCACAACCAATAGGATGTGGTCGTGGTTCCAAGGTTAGCATTGGACCTCTTAAGTACGAATGCCTAGGAAGGCTCGTGGTATAATAGTGCGAGTCGTGACTTCTGTTCATGGTTCGCAATCCCTCATTGCATGTTCTCTAAACTTCACACAATGGCTCTTCTATATGACCTGTCCTTTGCTAGTGAGTTCATGGTATTTGGTTGTGACTTAAAGGTGTCATTTTGATAATTTTATGTTTCTTACCACAGGTACTCAAGATACTTGTACCATGGCTCGCCCCCACATTTTCTTCCTTTCTCAATTCTTTTCTGAAGTCTAACTCCTAGAACCAGTTTTCCCTACAAAATCAACGTAACACATCATATCCACATAAACGGGCCTAAGTATTAGCATATTTTCGATGTTTTATGTCACGATTCGAGCGTAGATCCCAAACGTAACACGGGACTTAGAACTACCAATGGCTTTAAGATAAACCATGGCTCATGCATAATATAAGCATAAGCATTCACTAATCAAAAATCAAAGACATAGTATAAGGCACAAGTGAAAGTCTAAGATATCACAAAACATCAAAACTGAGGCAACAGGTCAAACAGCTAAAATAACTACACATCAAGTCTGAAATGCCTCTAGTCATGAGATGAGCTGTTAAGACAGGCCCCCAATTAACTCGGCTAAGTTCGAAAATTTAAAGACATAAAAAAAGAACATAAAGTTGAACTAATATCCTCAAATGATGAGGACTAACCCAAAGGTGAAGATGAGTTGACTTGAGCTATTATACCCCGCAAGTTTCTATCATTTAATGGAAACGTGCAAGCGTATGTTGAGAGTTTTGAAGTACGATGCATGCGGGAAAAGGCCTGGTGGATGAATACACGAAAATGGCATCGAGCAAGCAGGAGGCCGGGGCCAGGGGCCAGGCACCTTGGGCACCGCGCTATTTCAGTCGGTCTGGCGCTATGGTCGGCGCGTGGCACACCCCTGTCTGGCACTATGGCGGCGCGCGGCAAATCCTTTCCTGGTGCGATGGGTGGCGTACCGCACCAACCCTTGCCCTCTGCCTCACCTATATATATGTTTAAGTGTAGGTACAAATTCACTTTCAAACATTTCCTAAAACAAAGCTTCATACATACGCAGTATTCTCTCAACTTTTCAAGTGATTTTCATCGAATTATGCCATTAAACTCCGTCCAAATGCAAATTCACCTCGGATAACAAGTTCAAGGCATATGAGAGGCATCTCTACGGAGTGATTTCTTGAAAATTAGATTAGTGTAGCCGAACCCCGATGAGTAAAGTTTGTCAGAATTACTTAAAATTGAGTTATAAGTGGCTACAAGCAATAGGTAAGCATTTATCGCTTCTAAACTCTTGAAAAATTATGAGTTTTCAGCCAAATTAAACGGAGTTGAATTATAATTAATATTATTATCGAAAGATAATGTTGTTTGTCAAATCTTCATATTGAATAAAGCCTTATTCTCTCAGCGTAAAGGCTGCAATTGAGTGGAATTACTAGCTTCAGGTTGGAACTAATCAGATAAACGAAAGTCGGCATTAGGTATGTTAAGGCTTATCTCTTTGGCAAGTTGTTCTCGTCGTATAGTGATACGACCTATGCCTTCAAAATAATACAATGATCATGTACATTATAATTAGTTGCTGCCAGTAAATAATGAGCTTATGTGTTGTAATTAGCTGTTGCTAGTATATAACGATCATGTATGTTGTGCTTAGCTGCTGTTAGTAGATTATGATTATGTATGTTGTGGTTAGCTGCTAGAAAATGTGTTCAGAGTATATTGAAGTATCCCTTGTGGGAAAAGAGTATATTAAGTGTGACTCATGCTAGGAGTGTCATAGAAACTCCTCTAATCTTCTGTTCACAGTACTAGTAGAATTCTAATGTTTTGCTGTCATGCCAAGGCCTTAGAAGTTTATGGTTAGCTATGGGGCCTGATTTGGTAAGTTGGACAGCATAGGGCATATCCAGGCGATATAGCTTTCAGTGTGACGCCTATATTGTTAGTGAAGCTTGCCCAGAGGCCGTTGGCATACCTTGACGCCTCCAGTGCCAGAATTTGAATAGGATTGTCTTACACTAGTGTCAGCGGTGCTAGGGTCGCCTAGTGAATTGAAGGTCAGCCTGCCATGTAGTTGTCTACTGTCAGTGACTGTTAGCTTCTATCAACTTAGTTCTTGTCGTACAGGGCACTCAAAACACCATTCCAATTGTTCCAAGTCTGGTAGAGCAGTGGATACCCTAAGGAGGGAACTTCATTAGTAGTTAGATGTGGAGCCAACGCCCCAGCCTACTCTTATAGATGCCCATGTACATGTCGCGAGTGGCTAGTTCCAGATCAACCTTCCTACAAGGCTACAAAACACCCAAGGAAGCCATAGGAGATCTGAATAGACTAGGTTGAAGTCTAAAGTGACCCGTACCGTAGTATCACGGGGTTACTTCCAAGATAGGAGTTATGGTAAGCTGCCTATGGAGAGTTAGGGCTAGCTGCTTAGGAGCATGTCCCATTAGTAGAAGGCCCACAATTGTTCTTAGCGGAGGAACTAAATAGTTGGTCACCTGCAACCTTACAAAAAGCTTATTAGTTATCCTTGCCTCAGCATGACCTTTAGACTATCGCTTAGGTGACCTGGACCTCGACCTTTTCTATCTAAGTCAACAGAGGTTGTGATCACTACCAGGACCCTCTAGCAAGGTGTAGGCATACAAACTGTGCCTGTTGGCAGCTATATAGACTATTTCAGGGCTGAGTAAGAGTAGCAATTGCATTAGGCCTAAGGAGCCCAAACGGCTCATATTCAACTACAGGAGCACGAAAGGCTTACATTCAATTACAGGAGCTCAAACAGCTCACATTCAGTTACAGGAGGCCAGACAGCTCACATTCAATTACAGAAGCCCAGATGTCTCATATTCAGTTACAAGAGCCCAGATGGCTCGCATTTAGTTATAGGAGCCCAGATGGCTCGTATTCAGATACTGGAGCCCAGATGGCTCAAACATGATTACTGGAGCCCAGATGGCTCAGAGATGATTACAGAAGCCCAGTTGGCTCAGACACAGCTACAGGAGACTAGACAGCTTATATTCAGTTATAGGAGCCCAGAAGGCTCATATTTAGTTACAGGAGCCCAGAAGGCTCATATTTAGTTACAAGAGCCCAGACGGCTCATATTCAGTTACAAGAACCCAGAAGGCTCATATTTAGTTGCAGGAGCCCAGATGGCTCACATTCAGTTACAGGAGCCCAAAAGGCTTATCTTTAGTTACAGGAGCCTAGACGGCTCATGTTCAGCTACAAGAGCCCAGACGGCTCACATACAGTTATAGAAGCCCAGATGGCTCAGATACAGTTACAGTTACTTGCAGGGCCTTAGGGATACCAATAGGGGTATATAGACTGATTGGCACCTACCGAGGCTTATAAGGGTCCGGGTAGGTTATCTCTGTGTTGATTGTACCTTCCAAAATTATAGGGGCCAGGTTAGGTTCATGTTTGTATACTTGACTGTTAGTTTTATCTTATGAATGTATGGTTGTACACCTTCAGCTCATATATGTGTAGCGATTTACTAGATGCAGGTTATGGATAAGAAAGCTTACGGGTTATCTTCTTCCCCTTCTTGCTGCTTACTTTCAATCATTATCAGCTTTTATTCAGCTTTTTACTACTGCCTTACGTATTCAGTATTGTACTGACACCCAACTATGGGGCACTACATACTTGCCTATAGGTTTAGATAGATAGGTGTCAAGACCTCCGTTAGCAGCTATTGGGAGTTAGCAGATTGTTCATCTCCTTTAGTTTGGAGTTTCCAGGTGATTCCCCGACCACTATTCCACTCTTAGAGGCTTGCAGACTACAGTATTTAGTTAGTTGTTTGTTGTTGACCATGTGGGGCCCATGTATGTATTATTTTATGCGTTGGCCATGTGGGGCCTAGTATCGTTGCTTATTTTTATTCCTGTTATAACTAGACAGCATGTTGGTCTTGTCGGTCCGCATAGGATCCTTTTATTGTTATATTGGCTGGGTTAGCTGTTTTCTTTTATAGGTGTTGCATGGCCTTGTCAGCCTGAGGTGGTGTTTAAAATAGAGATATAGAAGTTTTCTTTCTTGATTTTGAGTCATTGGTAGACACCAGAGGTGCATATGCCTAGTCAGGTCAACCCAGATTCCAGTGTGGCATTAGGTGCCAGTCATGCCTCCCAAGGTGGGACGTGACAAATTTGGTATCAGAGTAGGTCATATCCCAGGGATTCTGCAAGCTATTTCTAGTAGAGTCTTGCTCATAAAAGTGTTGTGCACCATATTTTATAAGCAGGAGGCTACGAGGCATGATAGCATGGTTACCCTTCCTTCTTCTCGGATTGTACTATAGAGCCGAGTTGTATAGGGATGATTCCCTAAGATTTCCTTATTATGTTTATCCAGAATAATGTTTGATATGGGACAGACTTCAGTTACCAGTAAGGTACCATAGTTGGGGAACATTCAACCTAAGGGTAAAAGCAGATGTTTTTTAATCTCTCCAGCATCCTCCCAGGACACCAGGAATCTCATAAGGTAATAGATATGCCAGCATCATCCCCAATTCATTCTTCAGCCTCGGAATAGAAGGTCAGGAGTATAGTATACATATGAGTTGGCTTACGTAGTAGACATTTAGAATTAGACAGGGACAACAGTTAATGTTGGATTACCTGAAATCTGCAAAGGATTGTACGAGGTTTGTACCTCCAACTTATAGAGTTTGTTGAATTTCGCGCCTTAGCCCTGTTATAGAATGATAGAGTCATTTTCCAACTCCAGCTTGTTTTTTTCAGTACAACAGAAAGCGTACGTATCAATGCCATGTTGCCCAGAATAACTAGTAAAAGAGGACTGGAGCTGTTGATTCCGAGAAGTATTAGAAAGTGGTTAAGACCCATAGTGTTTACAAAGTTACCTATACCCTCACAGTAGTAAATCAAGAGGGAAGATAAGATTGCCAGTAGTGCTCAAGTACGTGTGAGAGACCATAAGTGATAAACCCCCAACAATAGTAAAGCTCAGGTTAGAAATAGGCTGATTCCACCGCAGTGTGCTAATGACGGTAGGATATACCTACAAAATAATGGCTATGGCCCTAGTTTGTTATGTCGAAGGATAGAGAGATTATATGAATGAAATTAGCCCAAGTGCGGGTCAGAATGATATAGGTTGGTAGGCTTGGTCAGTAATGTCCTTATCAGTACAATGCAGGGGGAAAGAACCCCATATCTCAGCCTATAGAAGTAAGAGAAAGGCATGAGTATCTAACTATGGAGGAGAACGAAATCACCTCCAGGCAGTAGTGAGCTGATAGAGCTTGGAATTGCCACAAAATGTTGATAAATAAGCATCAGGATGACATTTAGAGGATAGTAAGGTTGTAACCTAGAATACTACAATGTTATCACTAGTTGTGGAGGCAATGGAATGACGGTATGAAAACCCTCACCTAGTGCAGCCAGAGATAAGGCCCAACAGAAGGAGTCACCAGCCTTTGAGATAGTAGGGAGAGTCTTGAGACCCAGAGGTAGACTTTATGTTCTAAATGTGGCAGGGCTTCGTCGGTAGATTATAGAAAGGCATACCATGTCTGTTATTCCCCCCACTCGGGTTTGACGAAAATGCATTAGGTTATAAAAGAGATCTACTAATGGCATAGGAATAAGAAGGATATTACTGAGTTGTGGCGTAAAAATCCAATGGCCAGCAAAGAGAGGTTGGACATTAGAAATCAGCAAGATAATTTAGGAGATAGCCATGCCTGCGTAGAAGTGAGAAATAGATAGTATGAATATATCTACAGGGTTAACCCATACAAGGTGTAAATTTGATCCTATTCGAGTCAGTGTCAAAAGAGAAATGAGATTTATTCATTTCTTGCCAGTCAGAATTATGTTTCAGCTAAAGATTACGTTGAATTGAATATTAAAGAACTATGTCAATGATATTATGTCCCAATGTCTACTAAATTTTGACAAAGGCCACAACAACTTACAGCTAGGCTTTGGAAAAGCTGTCAGAACATATTAGAACGCAAGTTAATTTGAGTACAACTTCTTTTCCCCAGACAATGACTAAGTAGAGCGCACGACTCAGATGCCCGAGGATGTGTTAAGGGTGGAAATATAGGTCCCCTATATTACGGCCTGAAGCAGGTAAATGAAGGATAATTGAACCGAGCATACCATATCAGTTAGAGGGAAATAGTTAAACTAATTTGGAGATATGTACCAGTAGCCCAGGGTTGTCAGAAGTCTTATTCTAGCGTATGGAGAAGTTAGAGATTGAAGCAATGACTGGATATTCCTGAAAATTTCACCAATAAAGGGCGTTATGAGATCTGACAAGCATGGCAAGTCTAGCCCTAGATTCATTAAGCTATACCAGATCCTCCGGGAGATTGATCAAGTGGCCTATGAGATAGAGTTGCCTTCGGGGATAGGATCCTTTTATCAACACTACGCATGCATGTAGGAGGCCTTTTCTCAGATTGACCTAGTCGAGGATGCTTAGGCCACAGAAGAGCCGTCCCACGCGAAGGCTCCAACAATTATATTAGGTCACCGGGTCCATAAGGGGCTACTATGAGGATCAAGATGTGACCTATACGAGACTTAGAGAGGAACAAGAATATAACAGAGATGAATTGAGAAGCTAAGGATAAAATAAGATCCAAATATCTGCAGTTGTTCCAGGCTCTATTGTGACAACATACAGATTCAAACAAATTCATAAATGGCAAGATAGTTTTCATGTATTGAGTATAGCCCTTATTTATATTATTATCAGTCACTTATATATGTAATGGAACTATATTATTCAGTTGTAGATAGCGTCCTATGAGGCGCTTGTGTTGGACTTTTCTGTGTTTCAGGTTTTCGGATAGTCCATATTACAGAGGAGACTCTACTAAAATTTTTCTTGCAAAAGTTAAAGGAGTTTAATCTTTTAAGAATAAAGATTACATTCGAGGAAGAATGTTCCTAAGGGGGGATGATATTACACCCCATAAGTTTCTATCGTTTAATGGAAACATGCGTATGTTAAGAATTTTGTAGTACGACGCATGCGGGAAAAGGCCTAGGGGATGAATACACAAACTTGGCATCGAGCGAGCAGGAGGACGGGGCAAGGGGCCAGACGCCTTGGGTACCGCGCTGCGCTAGCCGGTCTGGCACTATGGCCGGCGCGCAGCACACCCTTGTATGGTGCTATGGCCGGCACACGACACACCCTTACCTGGCATGATAGGTGGCGCATGCCCCCCCCCTCCCTGCCCACCGCCTCACCTATATATATGTTTAATTGTAGGCTCAAATTCACTTGCAAACATTTCATAAAACAAAGATGCCCACGCCCCATCCTACTCTTATAGATGCCCATGTACAGGTTGTCGTAAGTGGCTAGTTCTAGATAAACTTGCCTACGAGGTTATGAAACACCCAGGGAAGCCATAGGAGATCTAAACAGACTAGGTCGAAGTCTAAAAAACCCGTAACATAGTATCATTGGGTTACTTCTAGACTAGGAGAGTTAGGGTTGGCTGCTTAGGAGAATGTCTAATTAGTAGCAGCCCCACAGTTGTTCTCAGTGGAGGAACTAAATAGTTGGTCACCTACGACCTTATAGACAACTTATGAGTTATCCTTGCCTCAACATGACCTTCAGACTATCGCTTAGGTCACCCGGACCTCGACCTTTTCCACCTAAGTCGACGAAAGTTGTGACCACTGCCAAGGCCCTATGGCTAGGTGTAGGCACACTGACTGTGCCTGTTGGTAGTTATATAGACTAGTTCAGGGGCAACTAAGAGTAGCAGTCACGTTAGGCCTAAGGAGACCATACTGCTCATATTTAGCTACAGGAGCCCGGACGGCTCATATTTAGTTACAGGAGCCCAAATGGCTCATATTCAGTAACATGAGCCCAGACGACTCATTTTCAGTTACAGGAGCCCAGAGGGCTCACACTCAGTTACAGGAGCCCAGAGGGCTCACATTCAGTTATAGAAGCCCAGATGGCTCATATTCAGTTACAGGAGCCCAGATGACTCAGACGTGATTATAGGATCCCAGATGGCTCAAACATGATTACAGAAGCCCAGCTAGCTCAGACACAGCTACAGGAGCCTAGACAACTCATATTCAGTTATAGGAACCTAGATGGCTCATATTTAGTTATAGGAGCCCAGACGGCTCATATTCAGTTACAGGAGCCCAGATGTCTCATATTCAGTTACAGGAGCCTAGAAGGCTCATCTCCAGTTACTGGAGCCTAAATGACTCATGTTCAGTTATAAGAGCTCAGACGGCTCACATACAATTACTGGAGCCTAAATGGTTCAGATACAATCACAGTTTCTTGCAGGGCCTAAGGGGTACCAATAGGGGTATATAGACTGATTGGCACCTGCCAAGGCTTATGGGGGCCCAGGTAGGTTATCTCTGTGTTGATTGTACCTTTCAGGCTTATGGGGTCCAGGTTAGGTTCTTGTTTGTATACTTGACTGTTGTTATAGCTTATGAATGCATGGTTGTGCAGCTTCAGCACATATACGTGTAGTGATTTACTAGATGCAGGTTATGAATAAGAAAGCTTACAAGTTATCTTTTGCCCCTTCTTGCTACTTACTTTCAATCTTTATCAGCTTCTATTCAACTTTTTACTACTGCCTTACATATTCAGTACATATTGTACTGACGCCCAACTATGGGGCGTTACATACTTGCATGCAGGTTTAGACAGACAAGTTTTAGGACCTCCGTTAGCAGCTACTCGGAGTCAGCAGATCGGTCAACTCCTTTCTTTCGGAGTTTCCAGGTAGTGGGAGTTTGTTCTTTTGTTGTATAGTTTTGGGTAGGTTAGGGCCCTGTCCTGACCACTACTCCACACTTAGAGGCTTGTAGACTACAGTATTTAGTTAGTTGGTTGTTGTTGGCCATGTGGGTCCCATGTATGTCTTATTTTATGTGTTGGCTGTGTGGGGCGTAGTGATGTGCTGTGGATTTACAGCACTTTCAACGCTCCAAACTAAGAAAATAGCATGGACTTAGGTGTGTTTTATGTGGATATAAGGCACTTTTCCCTTGGTTCCATAATAAATTAGTGTTGGATCTAAAAATTGCAAAAGAAAGCCTGAAAGATGCAAAATATGCTCAGATTGCAGACCACAATATGAGCAGTATGAAGGACCTACGAGTCGTACTGATGGTTGTGAAAAAATTTAGAAAGCTAAGTTGAAGAGATGCAATGTACGAATCTCAGTACAGGTCATACCAAGCTGGTACGAGTCGTGGGGATGAAATCGTGACAAGATCCATAAAATTTGCATAAGATGCCGACTTCTGCTACGGGAAGACAGTACGAACAGTGGGAAGAAGATACAAGTCATACCATGACGGTTGTGATTAATTTCAAAAGAATTCCAAAGTTTCATAATCAAACCACGGGAGCTCAGTACGGGTCGTATGATAGAGGTATGAATCGTACCTGGATCCAACACTTAGCAAAAATTCAACCAACAATGCAAGGTATGACAGGATGCTACGAATCGTAGGATGATGCTATGGATCGTAACATGACTGGTGATGACTGCGGCACCAGATATGGAAATTCATCCAGTTAGCCTAGGAAAAGGATTCTTGTGTCTTCATAAATATGTTTTAGATTTTATTTTTCTAGAGACAATCATAGACAAGTAGGAAAGACACGAAAATACAAGGAGAGAAGAGATTTTTTGGAGAATTGAGTTGATTCAACTTGTGATCAACCTTTTCTTGAATTTATCTTGTTCTTGCTACTTGTTCTTCGAGAATTTGCTATGTAATTAAAGGAAGTGTTTTTCTCATTCATTCTTGTGAGTATTGATTTATGTTCTTAATCATGAATGCAATTTGCAACCTTACAACTATGAGAGGCTAGAACCTCTATAGCTAGGGTTGTGGGAACCATAATGGATTAACAAGCTAGGGTTACACAAAGTGATTTTAAAACCAATAAAAATACTTATATTGTATTCTCTTCATGCTTAAATGTTTCTTAACGCTGCGCAACATTAGGACTTTCCTGAATTCTTTACTTGCTTTGGTCGAAGAGGTACAGATTAGGAAAAGAGAACTACAACTAAGCCTTGATTGTGATAATCATTGTATTAAGTTGAGTTGTGGTCGCAGGATAGTTAAATATGGAACTTAGTGATAACGGATAGTTTGAAACCGCTCATGAGACTTGGTCGAGTGATTGAGTATAGTCATTCAATAGGGACTGGTCGGTCGTTTGAATGAACCTAAGTTATTAGTTCTATAAGTAAGTATTAGTGATAATCTCGAGTGCATACTCAAAGCAGTTATGAACCCATGGGGAACACAAACTCTAGTTATCCTTTAATATTGACTCAACATCAGAATTTTGATACTTGTTTTTACTATTGATTTATTTTAGAATCCCCCTATTTTGAACTAACTGCCTCACAAGTTAAATTATCGGCTATAATCCAGTTCTCCCCTATTCCCTATGGGTTCGACACCAACCTCTAGTTGGGTTCTTTATTGACAACGTCCGCTTCTCTCTTTAGTTAGAGGTTTGGTTTGAGCGTTATCACAAAATTGGCATCGTTGTTGGGGAATACGGATGAAACTAGGTTATTAGCTTGTAATTAAATTTTTGGTAGTTATTTCCTTAATTATGTTTAATTTTTTTGTTTTTGATACCCACAGGCTGTTCTCCGGTGAATTCCAAGAACTTGGAGTAGAGGAGATCCCCTTGTTCCACTAAATCCAGAAATTGAAAGAGCACTGCATATAATGGAGAACCACAAGCAAAGAGAAGCCCGCATAGCTGAAGAAGCTAGGCAAGCCGAGCTAGCTCGGCAAGCTGCACTACAACGTGTGAAAGATGAAAAAGATGAGGTGGTGAATGATGGTCGACAGGGCAGGGGAAACAGAGTTCATATATTTTCCCCTCGGTTTTCTGATGATGATGATGACTCGGACATTGATGAATTCAGGTCGACTGGAGCAATTGTGCCACCGCCACAGCTCCGCTGGGGCCAAATTTGACGTTACGAGCACCATGATTCAATTGTTAAAAATGAAAGGGGTGTTTAGTGGCCACGCAGAGGATGACGCCAACCTGCACTTAATGAACTTCGTAGGAATATGCGAGGCGTACAAGTTGCCTGGAGTAAGCCAGGATGCAATACGGCTCAGACTCTTCCCTTTTTCTCTATCTGGGAAGCTACTTTGTGGTTATCGGATTTGCCCAATGACACCATAACCAACTAGAGGGAGATCAAACAGGCCTTTTTATAGAGATTCTTTCCCCCATCTAGGATGTTATAGCTAAAGGACGAGATCTATAATTTTCAACAGATTAAAATTGAGGCACTTCATGAAACTTGGTTGATATTCAAAAAAAAGTTGACGAAGTGCCCTAACCACAAAATCCCAAATGATAGTTTGTTGAAAATTTTTTACAGGTCTCTAAACAATAGCACACTAGTCGTAGCAGACACGGTGGTTGGAGGAGCATTGGTGAGTCACACCTGGGAGCAAGCTTCCACCATTCTTGAAAGGGTGACTAAGACAAATAGGGCCTGGCATACGAGGAAGTTGATGCAATGGCAAGCACATTTGTTGTTGGTTTGACTGCAGACCAATGAAGAAAAGAAGAAGAGCGCGGCTAGGAGTTGGCTCATATGCGCACCTAATTGGACTTTCTGAAAAAGCATATTATGGGAGCCAGAGCCAAACAGGTCAATACAGTGGGTACTCAAGGAATGGAGCAAGGAGCTGATCACTCTGATTCTAAGGAGGAGGCCAACTTCTTAGATAGCCAGGTGGCGGGTTTTCAAACCAACACCGAAGCGTCTGGACAAGACAATTGGCGTCAACGTTCTACAAATCAAGGTCGAAACCAATATAGAGACAACTACAACATAAACTTGTTCAGAGATAGGAGCTGAGGTCATGAGTGCAAAGGAGATTAGAGACAAAATGATGGATACTGCAATGACTGGGTTGGATTCTATGTGCCTCCCAATGCACGAGAAGGGGAGGCTAGGCAGTCAAAGTTAGAAAGCATGATGGTCGAGATGTTGAAGAAGGTGAGGTCCACTAATGATCAGCTGAAGGAAATCCGAGGTGACTTGTCAAGTATGGGTCAGAAAGTGGAATCTCAAGCTACCGCTATCAAGCAGATTGAACATCAACTTGGGCAACTATCAGCATCAATGAACTCTAGACAAAACTACCTAGCAACACTATCCGAAATCTAAAGAACGATGCACATTGTATGGCGGTGATGACTAGGAGTGGTATGACCATAGTTGACCCCCCGTTTCTAGTTGAAGTTGAATAGAAGAAAGAGAGCATAATCGAGGATGATGATACAAGTGCTGAGAGTGATACTGGTGAGTTGCAAGAGGCCCTAAGAGGTGAGAAGGAACCAGACATGGATCAA
The DNA here is from genome assembly GCA_035772735.1 of Datura wrightii. NCBI lineage: Eukaryota > Viridiplantae > Streptophyta > Magnoliopsida > Solanales > Solanaceae > Datura > Datura wrightii. The sequence goes on from JASDFA010000002.1 coordinate 62,986,728, forward strand.
GGGACAACGCAAGTGCATAAAGCTATCCCACAACCACCACCACCATTTTTCCAAAGGATGAAGAAGAAGGTGGAGAATGGTAAGTTCTAGAAATTCCTTTCAATGCTTAAGCAACTTTCTGTGAACATACCATTGGTCGAAGCTGATCTTGGGCAAAATTGCATTCCCAAGTGATACTCAAATGCTTCATTTCGACTTGTTTATTTATTGTTATGCGTATATTCTCATGTGATTCTTAGGTAAATGTGAATTTATACTAACCAATATGATTAGTGTTGTTTTGCAGGTAGAAGGAAATTTTGGAAGCTAATATATATGTTGGTGAAGTGCGGGAATGGACTTTGAAGCAAGAAGTGGAAGTTGACAAGGGAAGTTGGCAAAAATAGGGGCTCCGCGATGACGCCGTGTCACGCTACCATCGCGGGGGAATTCTGCCTGGGATGAATTATTTATGTCAAATTCCAGTGGAGGTTCGCGTTGCCTCCGTGGCACGGAGGCAGTGCTCTGCGATGCACTCCATGTCACGTTGAGTGTGATTACTTGGAACCTCAAGTTTCAGTGAAGGTGCGCGATAGCACCGTGGCACGGAGGCAAGGCTCCACGATACAAGTCGTGCCACGTTGAGGTGCAGTTTACTGGGAGTCGATTTCTAGTGAGGATCCGTGATATCCCCGTGGCGTGGAGGGAGTGCTCCGCGATACACTCCGTGCCACGTTTCTTGTTATTTCGGGAAAAATTCTCAATAGTATAAATAGCACACTTAGGTTTTATTTTAAACATTCTGACTTGGTTGAGCAAGAATGTGGGCTGCAGGCAGTTGAGAGGACGAAAATTCCAGGGTTATTCTCTTCCTTTTTCTCTTTAATTTCAATTGCTTATATGAATTCTACTTAGTTGAATATGTTTAATCCACAAATGAGTGGCTAATTCACCTCTTGTTGAGGTTAATGATAATTGTAGAAGAATGTAATCATTAATCATTTCAGTTTTCATCTTTTCTTGAATGGTTGTTCTATCAATTCTTGTTTTTACTGCATTAATGTTTGGCCAATGTTAATGTATATCTTAGAAATCCAATTTTGATTCTGAAAGGGAAAGGAATTGGACAGATGTGAATTGGTAGGATATGATCTTTTCTTAGCTGAGAAAATTGAGAAAAGATTTACGTTCAGAATAGAAATATATCTAAAAGTCTTATTAGTCATTTGTGGAATCAGTTATGTATGGCTAGAGCATGAGATTCTTATATCACAGAAATGTAAAATAATGTTTCATGATTCTTTAATTGGATAGGAGTCGAAAGATCCAATCCATAGGCAATTAATTCCTAACTAGCAACCGAAGAGAAGATTAGTTGAATTGAATTAATAAATTACATCCCTGCATGCTTGCCTTAACCTCAGCTTGTTCATCACTATTGTTCAGACTCAAATTATAATCTAGACTTAGATTCTTATTACTTAGTGATCTTAACTCATAAAACATTATTTATTTGGTTGTCTGCATTCATAGAGATATCGTTCACTGATGCTTAAGTTAATTAATACCGTAGTTCAGTCCCTGTGGGATCGATACTTGGCTTGAAATAAAGCAACTTTACTGCTTGTACGACCACGTGCACTTGCGTGTAGTTTTGGCTCGAACAAGTTCTTGGCGCCATTGACGGGGATCTGGCAATTGGTAAATTTAATTTCTTAGTGTTAGTTTACAAATTCAATATAAGTGCTGACAACTTGATCTTAGCCTTTCTGCAGGTACTGGATTTTTCTGAGTGTTGGCAAGAGATAAGGAGTTAGTGGATTCATTTATAGAGCCAGAGAGACAATTTCATCGTCAACGAAGTGAAGCTCTAGAGAAGAAACTTCAGTTGCTAAGACAGGAAATTCTGGAGCAGCAACAGAATCCACCACTTGTAAGGGCAGTTTTAGTGCCCGAAGAGATGGCAGCAAGGTCGGTCTGCGAAGTGGCAATCCCACATACAAACAATGTTACATCCAGTATTCACAGACCAGAGCCAGGAGGGAGGTTGAGCTTAAGCAGAATATGGTGCAGTTGTTGCACACCAGCGGGCAATTCACAGGTCTCCCTCATGAAGATCCACAACAACATCTCCAAAACATTTTGGAGATAAGTGACACTTACATTCCCGTTGGAGTATCATCCAACTATGTGAGGCTTACATAATTCTCATTCTCATTATTGGGGGAAGCAAAGAGGAGGTTGAAAGCTGAACCACCTAATTCTATCACCACTTGGGACGATCTTGCAAGAAAGTTTTTGATACGATTCTTTCCATCTGGGAAGATAGCCAGACTCAGAAGTCAGATTCTAAGTTTTAAACAGAGAGAGGGTGAGAATTTGTATCAAGCTTAGGAGAGGTTCAAGTCAATGTTAAGGGATTGTCCTCATCATCACCAGTCTAATGATGTGTTGGTGCACACATTCATTGAGGGTTTGGAACTACATACTAAAATTTTGTTAGATTCAACAGCTGGTGGGCAGGCATTGGAGAAGACTTATGAGGAGCTTTACACTTTGTTAAACCGTATTTCACAGGGAAATCCAGAATGGAATGCGGATTCAACCCGAGGAGGAACAAGGAAAGCTGTAGGAGTCTTTGAGGTGGATGGTTTTACAGCTATTGCTGCACAGATAACTGCGTTGCAAAATCAGCTCAGCACCCACTTCAGCAGTATGATCTTGAATCAAGCACAAGCCCCAGTTAATGTCGTTCATCAGGTATGGTGTGAAGTATGTGGGAGTAGTGAACACTCAGCTGAGTGTTGTGGTGCCAATCCAGACTCAGTAAATTTTGTTGGGAACGTCCGGAGGAACAACGATCAACAATATGGCAATAATTACAACTCAAATTGGAGGAATCATCTGAATTTCTCTTAGGGGAGTAATAGCCATCAAGGACAAAGTTCAAATCAGGGCGTGCAGAGAAATCAAAGGGGGTATCAGAATTTTCAGTCTCAATACAGAGGAAACAATGCAACTCCTCCACCACCCAACAACATTGAGGATATGTTCAAAACAATTATAGCTAACCAAGCGCAAATGTAGGATGATTATGTGAAATTAGCGGCTGACATGAAAAATCAGCAGTTAGCTACAAAGGCGTTGGAGTACCAATTTGGAAAGTTAGCTGGAGATCAAAACACCAGGCCCAGAGGAGGACTACCAAGTGTTACTGACCCAAATCCCAAGCAAGTCAATGCAGTGACCACAAGGAGTGGACTACAACTTAAGGAGGTGGAACTAGAAAGACCACATCAGCAATCTGTAACAGTGGAAAAAGATGGGGAACATGATGATGTGAGGGGGAAGGAAAAGGCAGCTGAGATAGAAAGACCACCACCCCCGTTCCCTTAGAGATTAAAGAAGCACAAGGAAGAAGCTTTCTTTAAGAAATTCATGGAAGTGCTAAAACAGGTACATATTAATTTACCTCTAGTTGATGTTTTGCAGGGAGTGCCGAAATATGCCAAGTATATCAAGGACATCGTAGCAAACAAAAGCAGATTGACAGAGTATGCTACAGTGGCGCTTACTGAGGAGTGCACCTCCCGGATATAGAACAGGTTGCCGACAAAGCTCAAGGATCCTGGGAGCTTTACCATTCAGATTACAATTGGGCAAAGTATTAGAGCTTGCGGATTATGTGATTTGGGAGCAAGCATAAACTTGATGCCGACATCAGTGTTCAAGAAGTTGGGGCTGGGCAGCCCTAGACCAACTACTGTGATCTTGCAGCTAGCTGACCGTTCTTTGGCCAGAATGGATGGTATTGTGGAAAATGTGCTAGTGCAAGTGGGCTCCCTCATTTTCCTGGTGGATTTTATTATCTTGGATTTTGAGCCAGATGCGGAAGTCCCATTTATTTTGGGACGTCCTTTCTTGGCAACCGGGCGAGCATTGATTGATGTGGCTGCTAGGCAGCTAACCATGTGAGCACATGACAAAGTAGAGGTTTTTGATTTATATAAGGCCATGAAACTACCGGCCATTTATGAGGAGCTATTAGCGATCAATGTGCTAAATAAGGAATCAATTCTTCAGATTATTGACTCTCAGGACCCATTGGAGAGAGCCTTGATGGGCTCGGATCATTTTGGAGACAGTGCTATGTATGAGATGGTGCAGACGCTGAACGAGCCAAAATAGTTTCCCATGAAGCAAGACTTTCAGCCATTGATGAGGTCATTGGAACCATTTCCAAAACCATCAATTGAGGAGGCACCAAAATTGTAGTTGAATACATTGCCTCCACATCTGAAGTATGCATTTTTGGGGGAAGATGACACCTTGCCAGTCATTATTTCCTCAAAACTGACAGAGGCACAAGTGAGAGATGCATTGGTTGTCCTCAAGAGGCGGGAGAAAGTAATGGGTTGGCAAATGTCGGACATAAGAGGAATTAATCCAGCTTTTTGCACACATAGGATTTTTATGGAAGAAGGATCCAAGCCAACTATGCAACATCAGCGGAGGTCGAATCCGGTGATGAACGATGTAGTTAGGAAGGAAGTGATCAAGTTTCTTGATGCAGGTGTGGTATACCCCATTTCAAATAGTGAATGGGTTAGCCCCGTTTAGTGTGTCCCAAAGAAAGGAGGGATGATCGTAGTCACCAATGAAAAGAATGAGCTGATTCCCACACACACAGTCACGGGCTGGCAAATTTGCATGGATTACAGGAAGCTCAATGAGGCAACAGGGAAAGATCATTATCCTATCCCATTTATTGATCAGATTTTGGACAGGTTGGCAGGTCAGGAGTATTATTGTTTTCTTGATGGATATTCTGGCTATAATCAAATAGCCATAACATCGGAGGATCAGGAGAAGACCACTTTTACATGTCCTTATGGGACATATGCTTTTAGGCGGATGCCATTTGGTCTATGTAATGCACCAGCCAAGTGCCAGAGATGCATGATGGCGATCTTTCACGATATGTTGGAAGATTTTGTCGAGGTATTTATGGATGACTTTTCTGTTTTTGGTAATTCATTTGCTACATGTTTGCAGAATCTTGACAGGGTACTAGCTCGATGTGAAGACTCTAACCTTGTGCTCAATTGGGAGAAATGTAATTTTTTAATCAAGGAGGGTATCGTCCTTGGCCATAAGATGTCATGCAAAGGGTTGGAAGTCGATCGTGCAAAAATTGAAGTGATCAAAAAGCTACCACCACCAGTGTCAGTGAAGGGTGTTCGCATTTTCCTCGGACATGCAGGGTTCTACAGATGGTTCACCAAGAACTTCTCTAAAATTTCTAGACCAATATGTCGGTAGCTAGAAAAAGAGGAGAAGTTCGAGTTTGAAGAGGATTGTGTTAAAGCATTCGAGGAGTTAAAACAGAAGCTGGTAGAAGCGCCTATTCTCATTTCTCCGGATTGGGAGCAACCATTTGAATTACTGTGTGATGCAAGTGACGTGGTTGTAAGAGCTGTATTGGGGTAGCGGAGGAATAAAATTTTTCATTCCATTTATTATGCAAGCAAAACACTTGACGCAACCCAAGTCAATTATACAGTCACGGAAAAGGAGATGCTAGCATTGGTGTTCACATTTGATAAATTCAGGTCCTACCTGGTGGGTTCTAAAGTAGTGGTGTATACAGATCATGCAGCAATTCGGTATCTGTTTAACAAGAAGGATGCAAAACCCAGACTAATCAGATGGATATTGTTGCTACAAGAGCTTGACCTAGAGATTCGGGATAGAAAGGGGAGCGAGAACCAAGTGGCAGATCACCTATCGTGATTGGAAAGTCGGTTGCATGTAAAGGAAGGTGACAACATCAAAGAAGAGTTTCTAGATGAGCAGCTCTTGGCAATAAGAGAAGCTGAAATCCCTTGGTATGCAGACATTGTGAATTTGCTAGTAAGTGGAGTCTACCCACCGGAGGCTACAGCTCAGCAAAGAAAGAAGTTGAGACATGATTGCAGGTATTACATATGGGATGAGCCATATCTGTTTAAGTAGGAACCGGATAAAGTGATGAGACGCTGCATCCCAGAGAGCCAGATTGCAGAAGTATTGAGGAGTTGTCACTCATCGTTGTATGGAGGGCACCACGGAGGCGAGCGGACAGCTTACAAGGTGCTCCAGTCAGGTTTCTTTTGGCCTTCATTGTTCAGAGATTCTATAGCATACGTAAAAATGTGTGATAGATGTCAAAGAATAGGAACAATTGGTAGAAGACAGGAGATGCCAGTGCAGCAGATATTAGAAGTGGAGATTTTTTATGTATGGGGAATAGACTTCATGGGCCCATTTCCACCGTCATTTGGTAATCGTTACATCTTGGTAGCGATTGACTATGTATCTAAGTGGGTTGAGGCAACAGCTTGTCCCAGGAATGACAACAAGGTGGTGAAGAAATTTGTGAAAAAGCAAATTTTCACCAGGTTAGAGACACCCAGAGCCATTATCAGTGATGGAGGGGCTTATTTTGTGAATGCGAGTTTCAAGAACTTGCTAGCTAAGTATGGGGTCCGCCACAAGGTAGCAACTGCATATCATCCCCAAACTAGTGGGCAAGTGGAGGTGTCAAATAGGGAGATAAAGTAGATTCTACAAAAGACAGTGAATGCACAACGAATTGGTCAAGCAAACTTGACGATGCGTTGTGGGCTTATAGAACTGCATACAAGACACCCATTGGGACTTCTCCATATAGATTGGTCTATAGAAAGGCATGTCATTTGCCTGTGGAGCTGGAACATCAAGCTTTTTGGGCCGTGAGAAAGCTGAACATGGATCCAGAGCTAGCAGGGAAGAAGAGGTTGATGCAACTCAGCGAACTAGATGAGTTTCGATGGCATGCCTATGAAAGTGCCAAATGCTACAAGGAGAAAACTAAAAGGTGGCACGAAAGGCATATGGTGCATTGGATCTTTGAGCCAGGGCAGAAAGTGTTGTTATTTAACTCAAGGTTGAAGCTTTTTCCGGGGTAAGTTGCGGTCTAAGTGGTCAGGGCCGTTTGAAGTGGTGAGAATGACCCCACACGGGGCAGTGGAGTTCTGGCAAGAAGATAGAAGTGCCACATTTTTCGTGAACGGGCGACGATGTAAGCATTATTGGGGTGAGGATGTTATTCTAGAGGATGATTGAGAATGAATAGTGACGAGCCGCGACGGTAAATCAGGCGCTGCACGGGAGGCAACCCGTGAATGTGTTGTAATAGAAGAGTAAAATTATTTGAAAAAAAAAGAAAAAAAACAAAAGAAAAATAAAAATTGTTGCATTGAAACCTATGAATTCTAACCAATTTCTTGTGGTGAAATGATTTTCAGGTGGAACAGAGGGCAAAAATACAAAAAACGCGCAAAGGAAAAAAAATCAAGGTAAGAAAATAAAAATTGGCACATTCTAGAGAGCCTGCGCGATGGCTCCGTGTCACAGAGGAGGGCCTCCGCGTTACCCTCCGTGACACCTTGAGGTGTATTCCGGATTTTTTAAAATTTCCAGACTACCTGCGCGATGGCTCCATGTCACAGAGGCAGTGCTCCACGTTACCCTCAGTGACACGTTGAGGTGTATTTCGCGTCGGGTCACCTCGGGTCACCGGGTAACCCGTGCGAAACACCTCTTTTAAACCCCAATTTCCTTCATTTTTTTCCTATTCTTTCAATCCCTCCGCGACCCACACCCAAAATTCTCTTCTCCCCCAATGTGACATGGACTTGGTGATCAACTTTCTTTGAGTTTTCTTTAATTTCACCTAAGTAAAGGTATGTTCCTGAATTTTTCCTTATCATTGCTCAAATTTTCGATTCTTGAACATGTTTTGTGGTGAAACCTTGCTCTAAGTGAGAAATATGCGTGAAATCAATTGAGTTATGATTGGATGATGTTTATAGTATCGGTGTGAGTAGATTAACTCATTGGTTGCATGTTTTGTTGAAATTCTTGCGATATTGTTAGCTAGGGTTGAGAATTGAATAGGAAGAACACAAAATGCATGAAAATGTTGATAAATTGGGTTGTGCATGTTGTTTGAAGTGAAATGTATTTTGATTGATGTTGAATATGCTAAGTTAGAAGAAGGATTTTTGGGAGAATTCAAATGGAGAATTACATAGGTTGTTGTGAAAAAAAATTTGCAAAGTGCTAATGATGATGTAATTGAATCGATGGAGAAATTCTTATTCATTGTACGAAGTCTGAGTAGTACTAAGAAATTGTTCCATCGACTTATATGAATGCACTAAGAATGTTGAATGCTAAGAATGGCAAAATCATGAATGTATTGTCGAATTGTGTTGATTGCGGATAAAGACTAAGTGTGGGGTGATCCAATTAAACCCAACCTTAGTTGTAGCTAATTATGACTTGAATAACATTGTTACTGTATGTTTGAATGTACAGGAACAATATCAAGAAGACAAGACAAGGGAAAGGGCGCATCCACATCGGGCGCCAGCAGAAAGAGGGTAAGATTGGCGACAACAGTTCCAGCAGCACCAGCGGTTCCTAGAGGTCAACGCCGACAATACGGAACTAGATGGGTGACTGATGAGGGGAAGAAGTGGTATGCTAAACGTAAAGAAACCAAATACTTCCCGGAGGAGCAGATAGCACGGGAACCACTGGCACAGGAATTTCCGCAGATTGTACACTGGATTGACACTGCTGGGCTGAACTTCATTTTCAAAGAGCCCAGGGAGTGCAATCTCCATCTTATCCGGGAGTTCTATGCCAACTGGAACCCGACCTTATGCAGCCACACCATAAAAATCAGAGGGCAGGTTGTCACCTTTGAACCCTACCATCTGAATGCAATCCTAAAGGCGCGGGACACAGACGCTCGTGTCCTCCGTCAGCTGAACATCACTCCACCCTATGCGTACATCAGACGCACCTTATGTGGAGCCCGATCGACAACCAGTTGGGGTAGGCACAAGGAGAGGGGCTACCATCAGATATTGCCCTATTCTCAGACGAACAGGGAGGCCCGAATTTGGTTGAAGATTGTTTGTTCATGCCCGATCCTGGGGGTTCACATGACAGATGTCACCCGGGATAAAGTTTTCTTGCTGTATGCCCTGATGAAGGGGTTGGAAATTAATGTTGGGGCGGTGATCATCTACGCCATGAAGAGAGCCCGACTGCATCAGGGGCATAGATACGGGTTCGGTGGTCTGCTTACCACAATCCTGAGGGGCCACAATATTGAGGAGGAGGCCCTAGATGACATCCCTCAAATCGACAGGCGTGCTTTGGATGTCACCAAAACCAAGGCACCTGACACTACTTATGGGCCGGGGCTCACACTAGCCGAGCGACATGCTCAGGATGATTAGTACATGGCCCGCATGTACGGGATGCAGATGTTGCAGCTGCGCAACGGAGGATGGCCCGCAATGGAGGATGAGCTATGGCAGCTCGAGTTGGATTACCCATTCAACTAGAATGCCCGAGCTTTATGCAGAGTCGGGCCCATATTTGTGGAGCCTGTGGATGATGATGTCCCTACCGATGAGGAAACATGCCGGGAGGACTCAGATGTTAAGTTAGACGAGGATGGCGGGGGCGATTCTGATATGGGCGATGAGGCACTGGCACCTGATGAAGAAGTTGAATACTTTGATTGATCAAGGAGTGTCACCACCCAACCTTTGTGATATTTTGCAATTATATGAACACTGGGGACAGTGTTCAGCTTAAGTGTGGGGTGGGAGTATTTAGGTGCTAGTTGTTTTGTTTATGTTTGTTGTACTTGTGCTAAATCTGACCCTGTGACTCTGTGTTTCGTGTTCTGTAATTAATGTTGGTGTTGCAATGAATCTTGAGCTGCTGTTGTGTTGAGCTTTTGTTGTGTGTGATGTGTAAATATTTTTCAATTATATTTTTATCTTTTTCTATCGAAATCTTTTGTTGAATTTTTTTTATGTTGGGTTTCTCGATTTTTGTTTTTGGTGCTTTTCCCGATAATAGTCCAATTGAACCGACGTCGTAGATAGCGATTGTTCCCTATGATGGATGGATGACGACCGTCTTAAGGGAAATGTAGTCGATAGGAGTAGTTTTTTTTTCCTTTTCTTCTTTCTTTTGTTTGTTTCCCAAACGTGTCGCTAATTAATGGTTAAAAATTCTTGTTACGTATTGTGCATGATATTAAGATGAAAAGGTGATTCGTATGAAAGCAGCAAATATGTTAAACATGTTGAGATACCTAGGCCATAGAATTCGATTCAGTGTGATCAAGGCTTAATAGTGAATTCTTGTAATTAGCTGATTGAAGAGTCTGTGAATATGTCTTAAGTTGAGCATGTGCAATGAGTGTGAGGTGAGGTTTCGACTATTCCATGCTATTGTAAAGTGTCTAGAACTTTCCTGGTGTGTGTACTAAAAGAAATGAAGGATGTGTGTTGTAGGAAAGATGTAGGCATTTCTTTGAATAAACCGAAAGTTTCTCCCTTATCATACCTACCTTGACTGTTATATCCTAGTTAGCCCCATTGAGCCTTTAGCCTATTCTTTCATAGGTACAAACCGAGCTTAATCGCTTCTTTTCATTAGTTGTGAATTTTATCCAAAACACTTAAGCGCTTAAGAAAAACAATTTTTTCCAAAATGTAAAGGAGTCAGAAGTGTGAACCGAAAGGAAAGCGAAAGTTGTGAAAGCTAAATAAAAGGTCAAAGGTGCACTTGTTGAAAATGATTAATTAATAGTAGAAAGTAATAAAATCCATGAATAAAAAAAAATAAAGATGCATAATTACTCTTTGCCAGTAAGTCAAGTGAGCTTAAAGAAATGGGAACAAAAACAAAGAAGAAAATTCAAGAATGAGATGATGGAGGAAGAAGCAATGCCCGTACTGAAGGTGGGATGTATTGAAAAGCGCTTAGGGAAGCTAGTTGCTATTATTGGTTAGCCAAGTATTTACTAGTTCCTTAGCTTACATTACAACCCATTAAGTCCTACGTGATCTGACATCACGCGTCCTTATATTAGTGGAATAAAACACCTGAGGCAAGCTTATGGTTCATGACACAATGCATGTGAATTCTTTGGGAGAGAGAGAGAAATCGTATTTGTATACCCCTAGGCATAGTGCTTTGGAAATCTTATGATGGCAAATGGGGTAATTCCCTTATGTTATGAGGGCACATGCTTGACGAGAGATAAAATTGTGTCGGATGTCTTGATCAGTTGATTTGCATGAGTTTTCCAAGATCGAGAATCAATTCTTGAGGTTAGGAGGTCTTAATGTGGTGTACTTCATTGTATTGATGAAACCATACATGTTTTCTTGATGATTTGCTATCTTAAATAATCTGTATAGCCGTAGCTTGAATGGTTGAGCCAAATTGGCAATGCGTGGGTTTCAATTGCATGAGATGTGAAAGTATTGTTTGAGGACAAACAAGGTTTTAAGTGTGGGGTAAGTGATCTTGGGCAGAATTGCATGCTCAAGTGATACTCAAATGCTTCATTTCGACTTGTTTATTTATTGTTATGTGTATATTCTCATGTGATTCTTAGGTAAATGTGAATTTATACTAACCAAGATGATTAGTGATGCTTTACAGGTAGAAGGAAATTTTGGAAGCTAATATATATGTTGGTGAAGTGCGAGAATGGACTTGGAAGCAAGAAGTGGAAGTTGACAGGGGAAGGTGGCAAAAATAGGGGCTTCGCGATGGCGCCGTGTCACGCTACCATTGCGGGGGCATTCTGCCTGGGATGAATTATTTATGTCAAATTCCAGTGCAGGTTCGCGTTACCTCCGTGGCACGGAGGCAGTGCTCCGTGATGCACTACGTGCCACGTTGAGTGTGATTACCTGGAACCTCAAGTTTCAGTGAAGGTGCGCGATAGCACCGTGGCATGGAGGCAAGGCTTCCTGATACAAGCCATGCGACGTTGAGGTGCAGTTACCTGGGAGCCGATTTCCAGTGAGGGTCCGCGATATCCCCGTGGCACGGAGGGAGTGCTCCACGATACACTCCGTGTCACGTTGCTTGTTATTCCGGGAAAAATTTTCAATAGTATAAATAACACACTTAGGTTTTATTTTAAACATTCTAACTTGGTTAAGCAAGAACGTGGGTTGCAGGCAGTTGAGAGGACGAAAATTCTAGGGTTATTCTCTTCCTTTTTCTCTTTAATTTCAATTTCTTGTATGAATTCTACTTATTTGAATATGTTTAATCCACAAATGAGTGGCTAATTCACCTCTTGCTGAGGTTAAGGATAATTGTAGAAGAATGTAATCATTAATCATTTCAGTTTTCATCTTTTCTTCAATGGTTGTTCTATCAATTCTTGTTTTTACTGCATTAATGTTTGGCCAATGTTAATGTATATCTTAGAAATCCAATTTCAATTCTGAAAGGGAAAGGAATTGGACAGATGTGAATTGGTAGGATATGATCTTTTCTTAGCTGAGAAAATTGAGAAAAGATTTACGTTCAAAATAGAAATATATCTAAAAGTCTTATTAGTCATTTGTGGAATCGGTTATGCATGGCTAGAGCATGAGATTCTTATATCACAGAAATGTAGAATAAGGTTTCATGATTCTTTAATTGGATAGGAGTCGAAAGATCCAATCCATAGGCAATTAATTCCTGACTAGCAACCGAAGAGAAGATTAGCTGAATTGAATTAATAAATTACATCCCTGCATGCTTGCCTTAACCTCAGCTTGTTCATCACTATTGTTCAGACTCAAATTAAAATCTTGACTTAGATTCTTATTACTTAGTGATCTTAACTCATAAAACATTATTTGTTTGGTTGTCTGCATTCATAGAGATATCGTTCACTGATGCTTAAGTTAATTAATACCGTAGTTCAATCCCTGTGCGATCGATACTTGGCTTGAAATAAAGCCACTTTACTGCTTGTACGACCACGTGCACTTGCGTGTAGCTTTGGCTTGAACAGAAGTGTTAGAGCAGATGCTAGGATATGCAATGTTTATGAAGGACCTAGTGACGAAGAAGAGATTTGTGAGCTATGAGCCTGTTGACAATATGCATCACTGCAGTGCCATAGCTACAAGAGTCCTAGCATAGAAAAAGGAATACCTAGGTGCCTTCACTATACCGTGTATGATTGGAAATGTCGAGTTTGGAGCACACTTTGTGATCTAGGAGCTAGCATAAATTTGATGCCCTTGGCTGTGTTCAAGAAATTAGGATTGAGAGTCCCCACACCGACCAACTTGCAGCTACTGATGGCCGACAGAACAGTTAAGAAGCTAGTGGGCATCCTGATCGATGTGACTGTCAAGGTAGATAAATTTGTATTCCCAACAGACTTCGTGATTTTGGATTGGGGGGTTGATTATGAGGTCCCAATCATTTTGGGGTGATCATTCCTTACAACCAGGAGGGCTCTAGTAGATGTGGAAGCTGGCCTGTTGAAGTTTAGGCTGAATCAAGAAGGGGTCACATTCAACATCTGCAAGACAATGAAGCAACCCAAGGAATTTAATGTGATCTCAAAACTGAAGGATGATTATGAATCACTTGACGAATTCTGAGTAGTCAAGAGATTTTCATCGAGCCACGATGTTAAATCAGGCAATTCTTGGGAGGCAACCCAAGTGGTAGACTGGTGAAGCCTGAGTAACCAGGTTACCTATGTCGTGTTGTGACGTTAGATTAGGCGCTGCATGGGAGGCAACCCATGGAAGGTTAAGCCTGGTGCGCCACAGGTATGTTCTTCTAAATGATGCTTTGGGGATGAAACTTACTTTTCAGAAAGGGGAGGGGGTGTACTTGTGATTTTTGGTATTTTTGGTTTGTTTGATGTTTTTTCTTGCTGTGTTTCTTTTTCCTCGGGCATGTCATCTAGTAGAACCGGAATGTGTAGGATTTTTATTTTTTAGTTTGTGATTTTTGTTTAATAAAGTAGCTTAGGAGTACTAAGCCAATAAAAATGCACTAGTTGGTTTTTGAAAAAAATTCAACCCTGTTTAAAAAAAATTGATGCATTATCTATGTATTTGTGATAACATGCATGATTGCTGTAGATCTTTTGATGTCATTTAGTTTTTCAACATGAGTAGTTTTCTTAACCCATGTATACGCCATACAGGTGAGGTGAAAATAGTTCATGTACCATGTGCGAGTGAGGTATAGTAGTCACTTTAGTATTGTATTGTAGATCTAGAATTTTTCTTGTTGGTCTTTGAATAGGCTAAGGATGATTAGTTAGGATATGATCATCGGCCATTTTTGTTAATTAACTCACTTTTAGACTATATTACCCTACCAAAATTTGCATGAATCCCTTGATCCCATGTTTGGGTCTTAATATACCATGATTTCTTTGATTTACCGATTAACCATACCCTTTTTTTTGGCAATGAACCTGTTTTAGCCCTGGTCCTTCCTTAGATATTGTGAACTTCAACATAAGAAAAATTCTTAAATTGAGGGTGTCTAGAATAGGAGTGCATAAATGGTGGGAACGGAAGAAAGGAAAAGAAAAGAAAAGAAAAGAAAGAAATGGTAAAGAATGAGGTGTGGTGAGATGATGAAAAGAGAGATGAAAAATGCTGAAAGTTTTGAAAAAATAGCCAAAGGAAATTTGAAAATGATGAAAAAAGTTGAAAACTCACCACACCCATGCAAATATGTATAATAAGGGGAGAAAGGGAAGAAAAGGGAATGAAAGAATAAAAGGGTGAAATAGGTGAATGGTGTAGCCAATGTATGTAGTGCCAAGGAAGGATATTCACTTATAAAATCTTCCATCTTTACCATGTACAGTCCTGAGCCTACATTAAAAGACATATCAAGTCCTATAGTGATCCTAGCCCGACCATATAATAAACCAACGCAGAGAAATAAGGGCAAGCCTTTGGAATCTGACACATAATACTTGTAACTTCTTTGTGAGAGTGAGTGTCTTGCTTGTTTAGTCTCATATTATATTTGACATCTCATATCTGAGTGGGGACTTCATTTGTGTGACGGTACATGGATTATTTTTGCTTTTACCATTGGTCTGTGTGGAAACCATTGGTGATGACTTTATTGTCTGTTGACAGATGAATGACATGTTTTGATCCCTGTTTATGATGCTTTCAGGTTGCTTGTAATACATTAGCTAATGTTGTTCCATGAGAAAGGGTCAATAGAGTTTGTATAGAAAGTGCAAGTTTTTTTTTAGTATTGGCTGCAGTATCTTAAGTCTATTCTCTAGTTGAGCATCATGTTTAAGTTTTTCTTTTCTTTGCCTGAGGACATGCAAAAGTCTTAGGTTGAGGGTGTTGATGTGTTGTGGATTTACAGCACTTTTAACGCTCAAAACTAAGAAAATAGTATGCAATTAGGTGTGTTTATGTGGATAAGGCACTTTTCCTTTGGTTGCAGGATAAATTAGTGTTGGATCTAATAATTTCAAAAGAAATCTGAAAAGATGCAAAATATGCTCAGATTGCATACCACAGTACGAGTCGTAGGAAGGACTTACAAGTCATACTGATGGTCGTGAAAAGTTGTAGAAGGCTAAGTTCAAGAGATGCAATGTATGAGTCTCAGTACGGGTCATACCAAGACAGTACTAGTCGTGGTGATGAAATCGTGACAAGATCCAAAAAAATTGCATAAGGTGCTGACTCCTACTACGGAAAGACAGTACGACCCATGGGAAGAAGGTACTAGTCGTACCATGATGGTCGTGAAGAATTTCATAAGAATTCCAAATTTTCAGAATCAAACCATGGGAGCTCAGTATGGGTCATATGATGGAGGTATGAATCATACTTGGATCCAACACTTAGCAAAAATTCAGCCAACAATGCAAGGTACGACAGGAGGCTACAAGTTGTAGGATAATGCGATGGATCGTAAAATGACTCGTGACGACTGTGGCACCAGATATGGAAATTCATATAGTTAGCGTTGGAAAAGGATTCTTGTGTCTATATAAATACTTTTTAGGTTTTATTTTTCTAGAGACAATCGTAGACAAGTAGGAAAGACACGAAAAGACAAGGAGAGAAGAGATTTGTAGGAGAATTGAGTTGATTCAACTTGTGATCAGCCTTTTCGAATTTATCTTGTTCTTTCTACATGTTCTTCAAGATTATTCTAAGTAATTAAAGGAAGTATTTTTCTCATTCATTCTTGTAAGTATTGATTTATGTTCTTAATCATGAATGCAATTTACAACCTTACAACTATGAGAGGCTAAAACCTCCATAGCTAGGGTTGTGGGAACCATGATGGATTAACAAGCTAGGGTTATACAAAATCATTTTAAAACCAATAAAAATACTTATATTGTATTATCTTCATTCTTAAACATTTCTTAACAGTGCGCAACGTTAGCACTTGCCCGAATTCTTTACTTGCTTTGGTCGAAGAGGTAGAGATTAGGAAAAGAGAATTACAACAGAGCCTTGATTGTGATAATCATTGTATTAACTTGAGCTATGATTGCAGGATAGTTAAATATGGAACTTAGTGATAACGGATAGTTTGAAATCGCTCATGAAACTTCGTCAAGTGATTGAGTATAGTCATTCAATATGGACTGGTCGGTCATTTAAATGAACCTAAGTTATTAGTTATATAAGCAAGTATTGGTGATAATGACGAGTGTATACCCAAAGAAGTTATGAACCCATGGGGAACACAAACCCTAGTTATCCTTTAATATTGACTCAACATCAGAATTTGATACTTGTTTTTATTATTGATTTTTTTAGAATCCCCCTACTTTGAAGTAACTACATGATAAGTTCAATTACCGGCTATAAGCCAGTTCTCCCCTATTCCCTGTGGGTTCGAACCTAACCTCTAGTTTGGTTCTTCATTGACAACGTTCAGTTCTCACTTCAATAAGAGGTGTGGTTTGAGCGTTATCACCTAGTATAGCTGCTTATGTTTATTCCTGTTATAACTAGACGACATGGTGGTCTTGTCAGCTCGTATAAGATCCCTTTTATTGTTATGTTGGCTGGATTAGCTATTTTCTTTTTACAGGTTTTGCATGGCCTTGTCGGCCTGACGCGATATTTACAGCAAGATATAGCAGTTTGTTTCTTGATTTTGAGTTACTAATAAGCACCAGAGGTGCATATGCCCAGCCAGGTCAGCCCAGATTCCTGTGTAGCATTAGGTGCTAGTCATGCCTCCCAAGGTGGGGCGTGACAAGAGAATTGGCGAATTTATCGATGGGGTTGCGACTAATTACCCTACCTTATATCATAAAATGATACGGCATAAAAGGATGCAGTCAGTACTTCGAATGTACTGAGTATATAGCATAACTAAAATATGATAGTAAAAAAGTCAATTGAAATCTTGTGTATGAGATAGTCTAAAACATGAGATTCTGATTGTAAACTGAATATAATGGCTCAAGATTTACAAAACTGGATCATAAAGCTGGACATGACTAAAATCATAAGTAATATCTTATAAAGTATATTTTTACCCAAAATATCATAATTCATAATATCATGAAGCATAAACATGAACATGTGTAGAAAATTATGGAACAATGGGATATTCTTATAACAGACATACTCTAAATGAGCATACATGGAGCCCAACTTGTAACCCTAGTTGGGAGGTGTGTTCATACCTTGCCAAGGTAAAAAAACATGAAGGTGTGATATCACTCATGAGCCCAGTAGCGTAAGGAAGACACTCTCAAATGGTGAGGACTCCTTAGTCAAGGGGCGAGAGAGACACTCTCAACTGGTGAGGACCCCTCATCCTACAGTGGCACGTGATGGGATTTGGGTTGTCTATAACCCTTATACGCTCGATGTTAAATACTAATCCCAAAAAATATATAGTGATCATATTATAATCATGAAACGGACTTGGTTTTGCATGGACTAGTTTAAATCATGATATTTATAAATTGCATAACATATGTGAAGTAGCTATGGAGACAATGTCGAAGACTAGCCATGATAAGCTTGAGATTCATGAAATTCATGCATAATTGAGTAAATTATCATAAGTTGAAAGTAGAGATTCATGAGAATCTATGGTAGAAAACATGCAATTATAATCATAAATGATAGTTTAGATCATGATAGAATCAAAATCAAAAGGGATCATAGAGTTTTCATCAAATTAGCTCTAACCCTAGAATTTCAATAAAAATCATAATTAGAGATTTTAATTCATGAAATTGATTTTAAATTGGGCATGAGGGTGGAAGAAATCCCCCATTCTTGTCCCTATATACCTGAGCTTTGAAGAAATCTTGCTAGAGTTTGAGATCCAAGAGAATTTGAGACGAAGGAGAACCTTGATTGCATGAGGACTGGAGAGGATTTAATCTTCAACTTCAGGTGTTGGGAATAGAATAATGGTTAGGGCTGAATAAAACCCCATAATACACCATTTTAGAAGCTCAAAATGACTTAATTTAGGAGTTAATAATATAGAAAGTACAGAAATACCTTTAATAAATCATCTAAGAAAGTCATCCCGACAGACTTAACCGCTCAACTAATGACCTGTTAGTCCACCTAATGGTTCGTTACCTCTTTCCTTCACCACTAAAGCAAAATTTCAACTCTCTAATCCTCACTTAACGCTTCTTCTTAATGATTCGCCATCATACTTAATAGATCATAGCTCCAGTTGTTAAGACTGCAAAATCTTACATTTTCTCCAACTTTCCTCACTTAACAAATCAATTGACGATTCGTTCTATGATCTAGTGCAAATTCTGCTATTTTCCCCGCTTTATATCTAGGATCTGATCTTAGGGACTTTTGGAGTATTACATTTTAAGCATCGAAAGTGCCATAAAACCATGGCACATCAAAAGACAATACAAAACAAAGCTTATTTGGCCAATTTCTTTGCAAATTTAACAGTGGAAGATTTGAACAACTACCTGCCAATATGATGAACCATGATCAAAACTAATAACCAAGGGAAAAAAGAGAAGCTTACCAAGCTTATCACCTATAAGACAGCTACCAACACCCTTGAAAATGCCACAAAACGCAAGCCATATAGAGGTTTCTAGCTTCCCGACACCAACAATCACCTTGGAAAATAAATTTTATCCTTATGATTAGCTAAAGCACAAAGATGAGAGTTAAAGAGTGTTTTTGGTCGTGAGAGCTACTGGAAAATAGATAATGATACAAGAAAACCGACCAAGCTATTACTTATAAGTAGCCACTGCCTCAGCAGCTCCGTGACACGATATCCATCACGCCATTGGAGGAGTGTGTCACGCTGCTCAATGCGTAGGAGGAGGGATGTGTGATAAAGTTCAAATTCACTCCTCTTAACGAGAGAGTGTAAATGGTCATTGGCAAAACAAATATACCCAACCGATGTCGGGGTCGAATCCCACATGGAATATTAGTTGATCACGCAAGAGTTGTCTATCAAATTGAACTTGCATCAATGTCTCAACAACAATAAAGTAAGAATTGGGGAATCACAACTTGTTAATTGAATTGGAAATTTGCTCATGAAAATAGGGACAAATTGTAGAAAATACCAAAGGAAAGACTACTAGGAGTGTGAAATTATTGGGGCATCATCAGATTGGAATTGTTAACATCTCCTAGCCTTACTCAATAGTATAATTAGTTGTGGACAAGGTGAAAACCTACGTTTCTCTATCAATAAGATGCCTTATACCTCAGGTTTTCTCAAACCCCAAAGCCTTTTTCACAACAGCCACACCAACTTGAGTAAGAATCAACTATTTCTAACTTTGATTCTTAATATGTTTGGCAATGGGTTTTGGCTATTTGTAGTCCAACCCCACATGATCAACACTGAATTATCCACTAATGTTTCATCACCTATACTCTAAATTTCTTTTTCACGAAAAATTAGTGTAATTAAATACAACCCACATTTGCAACTATGAGTATTTAGTTTAAAACTTAGATGAAACACTAGAATTATACTAATTGAGTAAATCTAAGATCAATTGAGCAATACCCAATCCAAATCAACCCCAATCATCCACATACCCCTAGCAAGGAATTTTGCAACTCATATAAGTAGAAGAAGACATTGCATTCAATAATAATTCAATATCCATTGACAAAATGAGTGACAAAAATTCAAGCTCAAGGTTTTGATCTCCAATGGAGTTTTCTACCTTTTCAAAGAAGAAGAAGATGAGTGCTTCTCCCCTACTTCTCTCTAATTCAATACAATGCACTTAGAATAATAATGGAATAGAATGTTTAGATCCTATTTGAGATGTACAAAAGTAGGGTACAAAGGTGCTCCTCTTTTCCTGAGCTAGACACATTTGCCCTTTTCTGACGAGCGTTACTTGTGAGACACCTGATTTGGTCTATTTTAAAAGGAATGAAGGAAGGAGCCGACGCATTGTTTAGCGATTTCATGCTTTCAATTTTGCCGGTGCTTATCTGAGGTCCGTCGGTCGATCACAGCTGATGGCTAGTGATTTCTTGATCACTTCGGCGTTGACACTGGCGGTTCTCCAGTGCTGATCCATAATCCCTGGTAATCAATCTTCCTCGATACAGTAGGAATCTACAGTTTACCAGTGTTTCGCTAGTGTCCTCCAGTGGAGCGCCGGTCCTCGTCTCCATTTTCATGCTTTTTGTCCAATTTCATGATTTTTCTACTCAAATTAAATACTTGCAAAGATCAAGGATAAGAAGCATAAAATCCATCTAAAAGACTTAAAAATCGAGCAAAACTCATGTCTAAGAGCCTAATAAGTTGGTAAATTACAAACTCATCAAACCCTTGAACTTGAACCATTGCTTGTCCTCAAGTAATGCAATTATTTACGGCTGAGCAAATGGAATAGCATGTTATACCATATGAGATTATGCACTAAAGACCACTGAACCTATGAAAACCCAAAAAATTCTCATCGACTCAATTAAAAGATAAGAGACTCCCCAAAATATGTTGCAAAAGTTTCAAGAGGTAACCACAATGAATAGGCATGATTCACAAATGTTTTCATCCTTCAACACCAAGGCATGGTTTATCAAAACGAGCACACATAGCATCTCAAATCGCTTGCCTTGAAGCACAAAACACTAATGTCCCAATCACTTCTTCGCACCAATGCAAGTATGTTCTCTTAGGGGGGTGATTCCACTCACAAGAAGAGAGAATCCCATTTTTTTCTAATCAAGCAATACACACACAAGGGATTATAAAATAGGACAACAACTCTCACTCTCATAAAGAAATTCTCCATGCATACAACTTGACCGATAGGCTTGCCTTTTGTGTAACTTGCCACTAATGTAGAGTTGCTACACTCAAAATCAATTAGGACTTGGGGTTCATAATGAAGGCTAGGGGTTAAGGTAGGATAAATAATGAGTTTGAGTGGTTAGAATCTCCCTAATGCCTACTTGTTGAACATCCCATCACACTTTTGAGATCATTCCACCTTATCTCTCCTTACTCATCATCTTCTTATTTTGTTTAACAAGAGCCACCCTTATAATACTTTTGGATTCCACATTCTACCTCATCTAAGTAAGAGGTAACACCTTCCACTATTATTTCTCTTTTCAATGATTCACGGTTTTTCAACCAACCAATTCAGTCATTTTTATCACAATTTGGTGCTACCTCACATTGAAGCTATCACATTTCTCCTTTTTCTGGTGAACCCTCAAACTTATGCTTCTGCCTTATTTTCTCACATTTCCTTGTCTCTCTCTATTCCTAGGCTTGCAGCCCCAGTTTTCATTCTTTCATCACTAGAAACTAGGGAGGATGGGTGCCAAAGATGGAGATTAAAAATGATTATTAGACTTGTAATGCGGTATCCAAAAAGGATCATATTAAAGGATCAAAGGCTCAACATTGGCTAGCAAAGGAAGATGTTTAAGGAGATCATTTTGGGTGTAGTGACTAGCAATAGAAAGCCTAAAATCATGTTCTAAGTGCAACTACCTCTAGGATTTCTCCTTGTATCACACTTAGGGAAAGTTCTAGACAGATGTATATGCATGGGAATCATTCAATCAACCTCACCATACAAGGCATCACACTCCAAAGAGTTCACACAATACATCGCCATAGCCACATTATGATTTTAAGACAATTGAGCATGTGAATCAATAAGCCAAATAAGGAATGTGCACTATATGACAAGAGAGTGCTACATTTTTCATTTCAAACGCCCCATTTCTTCAAAACTCATTTTTATATGCCACAAAAAAAAAATTGGTGGTACCCCTCAAAAATTATTTTAGCAAGACTCAAATACATGACATTTTTCCTTTAAAAAGTTTCTCCTTGGGAAAAAACCATGGTAAAAAAAATCCTTGGAGTTTATTCACTACCTACTATTTACAAAGGTGAAAATCAGACTTGCACTAAATATTCAAGACAAATATTTCTTTTCATCCAATCTGAACCCACCAAAGGCTCAACATCCATTCAACAAATATTGATGCAACATCCCGGCAAGAGCAACAGTACATTTATGTGGATATGATGTGTTTTAGTGGTTTTGCAGGTAAAATAGGCCTTAGGAGCTGAAATTGACAAAAGAATAGTAAAAGGGGTAAAATTGCCTCAGACGAGCCTTACCACGGACCGTTGGTCCTTACCACGAGTCATTCCAGTCAGTCGTTGAATCCAATTCAGAGAAGTGGTGAAGTAGAGGGCTAAGCAACAGATGGAACCCAAAGATTGTATGAACGTACAACAAACCATCTTATCCGGTCATAGGAAGGATATAAGAGTGACTACAGAAGGCCTTATTCAACTGACCAACAGAATGGGTCGTGTCGTCAAAGGGCGGTTCGTACTAAGCACCCGTACTCAGAGGATCAGAAATTATGTTCCGGAGACTAGGAAGAAAAGGACAAAATCAATAGCCCACAGGATCTCACAGGGAGCCGTTGTCTGAAGCCAGATTCTAAAAAAAGGCAAGTCAAAAGGGAAGAATTACTGGACCAATGAAGACTTCAAAGGGCTGTTGAAGCTTCCAACAGACCGTGGTACCTATTGACAGCAGAATCCAAATTGACTTAGGAAAGGATGTGTTTTATGTCTATAAATATTTTGTTTAGGTTTAATTTATAGTTTATGCTTTATGATGACTTTTTACCATATATTTCATTGTTGTTGATTGACATTGAGGTACAACAAAAAGCTTTGATAAGTTTTTCTTGAATTTGGGGATTCAAACAACTTCGGAATTATTAATCTTAAATTCTTGTTGATTTATTCAAGACGTGTGGTTTCCTCTACGAATTATTGCAAGTTACAATTATGGTTTCATCTACAATTCTTAATTCTTATTTTACAATCATGAGTAGCTAAACCCACAACAAGGGTTGTGCGAACCATGATGAACTAACACACATAGGAGAAACTACTTAGTGAATCTTGAACAGGGTTTATGCATGTTTTGTTTTTCCCTTCATTTTAATTGCTTCTTAATGATTGCCAACATTAGAATTTGCCTTCTTCTTACTCACCAGATCAAGGGGTAATGAATAGGAAAAGGGATTAACAACGGAGATTTGAGGCTATCAACCCTTATTTAATAGCTTGACCTTGTCCAAGAATAGCTAATCTGATATCAAGGGTAAGGGTTAATCAAGTATACAACCACATATGTATCAAGTTGCGTGGTGATAACCATCTAAGTAGAGGATAAACCATTTAGGTGAAGTTAACTTACTAATATTGCATGTTAAACACCAAAATAGATCACTAGTATAACACGCCTTGTGGCTATGAAGTCATAGGGAACACAATCCTAGTCAACTCATTCTTTTAATACAATCAACTTTAATTCAAGGATCTACTCATTGCTCTCTATTGTTTTTCATTATTTTTTGTTACAATTTCCCCCTAGGAAATAAGTAAGCCAATAGTAGTAGCTAAATGAGATTAACTGAGGTTCTTACCATATTCCTCATGGGATTCAACCCCAACCTTGGTTGGGTTTTATATTTTAACATCAACCGCTTTATATCTCATTACAAGGTGTAATTTGGGCAATATCATAGAGGAAATGGAGGAGGATCTATTTAGAAACTGTCTATAATAACCGATTAGTCCTAAGAAACTCCTAATGTCTGACGAAGAGGTGGGCCTCAGCCAGTTCTTAACTGCTTTGATCTTTTCAGGATCCACCTACATACCCTCACTGCAAATGACATCACCAAGGAACGCTGCTGATTTCAATTAGAACTCACACTTGCTAAACTTAGTGAATAACTAGAGATCCTTTGAGAGTCTGCAGGACTATCCTTAAATGGTCTACATGTTCATCCTCACTTCAAGAATAGACAAGGATGTCATGTATGAAGATGATGAAGAACATGTCCTACTCTACTTCCCCTGTAGGTAAGGGTATTTAGCTATCAGAACCTACTCTACTTCCCCTGTAGATCTATCAACTACCTAGTTCCTCCATAAAACCTTTATTGAAGCGATCTCATTGTTCCTCAGCTTACGAACCTAATGGTCTAGGATCTG
This sequence comes from Datura wrightii, assembly GCA_035772735.1. NCBI lineage: Eukaryota > Viridiplantae > Streptophyta > Magnoliopsida > Solanales > Solanaceae > Datura > Datura wrightii. The sequence continues at coordinate 63,011,160 of JASDFA010000002.1, forward strand.
AACTGGTACTTCTTCAAAGAGAGGTTATCCTTTACCCCAAAACTCTCTAGAGGCACTACTGAGGTCGGGTCACCAATGCATTTCTTTAACAAGGACACATGGAAGATTAGGTGCATCAATGATAACTCTGCAGGAAAATCCAACTCATAAGCCACATTGCCAATGCATCTTAGGATTATGTAAGGGCCAACATACCTGGGACTGAGCTTCCTTTCTTCCCCAATCTCAACATCCCCTTCATTGGTGAGATTTTCAGATATTCCCAATCATCCATAGCAAACTCTAACTCCTTTCTTCTTACATCCGCATACGATTTCTATAGGTTTTGAGCTTTTTTCAGCTATTCCATGATTAGCTGAACCTTCTGCATATCCTCATGTTCTAATACAGATCATATTAAGTTAGCTTCACCAATCTCAAACCAACCTATGGGAGATTTGCACCTCCTACAATATAATGCCTTGAACGAGGACATCTGAATAATAGAATGGAGCTGTTATTGTATGCAAACTCGATAAGAGGTAGGTGATCATCCCAACCGCCCTTGAAATCAATCACACAAGCTCTTAACATATACTTCAAAGTCTGAATAGTCTGCTTAGCCTGGCCATCGGTCTGTGGGTGAAAAGTTGTGCTGAGCTTAACATGAGTACCAAGTCTTTTTTGAAATAACTTCCAAAAGTGCAAGGTGAACTGAGCACCCCTGTCTGAAATGATAGGTAATACAACTCCGTGTAGTCTGACTAACTCCCAGATATATACTCTAACATAATCCTCTGTTGATTCTATGGTTTTAACTGGTAGGAAATATGTCGCCTTAGTAATTGATCTACCACCACCCAATTTGAATCATGTTGTCGGTGCATATGAGGTAAACCCGTGATGACGTCTATATTTATCACTTCCCACTTCCATGTAGGAATGTTGATTTCCTAAGTCATACCCCCAGGTCTCTGATGTTCAACCTTGACCCATTGGAAGTTTGGACACTTAGCCACAAATTCTTCAATGTCTTTTTTCATGCCATTCCACCTGTAGACTTGTCTTAGATCACAGTACATCTTAGTGGCACCTGGGCAGATAGAGTACCTAACACTGTGAGCTTCTGTCAGTATTTTCTACCCTAAATCATCTTCATCAGGAACATACAACCTGCCCTGATAACAGAGCACACCATCTCCCTCTTTGGAGAAAGCTTCCACCTCTTTCCTTAGGATTTCTTCCTTTAGCTTTAGTAAAATTGGGTCTTCATCCTACTTTGACTTAACCTCCACCACCTGGGAGGATTCTGATTCATCCTGGACTGCAACTCCCCTTTTTGCTGAATAAACCAACTGGACCTCTAACCGAGCTAGTCTTTGGATATGCTTAGCCAGTTTTCTTTTACCCTCTTCGACATGAGAAACACTCCCCATAAACAATTTGCTGAGGGCATCAGCCACTATGTTGTCCTTGCCCTAGTGATACAACACACTCGTATCATAATCTTTCAATAATTCTAGCCATCTTCTGTGACGAAGATTCAAATCCTTCTAACTGAGCACGTATTGTAGACTCTTGTGGTCAGTAAAAACATCAACATGAACTCCATAAAGGTAATGCCTCTAATCTTCAACAAAAATACCACCGCTTCTATTTCAAGATCATGAGTTGAACAATTTTTCTCATGAACCTTTAGTTTTCTAGAAGCATAAGCTATCACCTTACCATGATGCATTAGAACACAACCAAGACCAACTCTAGAGGCATCACAATAGATCACAAACCCGTCTGAACCTTCTAGCAGAGTCAGAATTGGGGCTATAATGAATCGAGTCTTTAGCTCTTGAAAGCTCTTCTCACATGCATCAGATCCCTAAAACTTCACTTTCTTTTGAGTTACTCTGGTTAAAGGAGAGCTAATGGAAGAGAATCCTTCTACAAACCGTCTGTAATAATGGTCAAGAACCAAGAAACTCCTAATATCTGTAGGAGAAGTGGATCTTAGCCAATCCATAACTACCACTATCTTTTAAGTATCTACCTGAATAACCTCTCTGGAGACCACATGGCCAACGAAGGCGATTGATTTAAGCCATATTTCACACTTTCTGAATTTGGCGAACAACTAGCTGCCCTGAGAGTCTACAAAATTATTTTTAGAAGGTCTGCATGCTCCTCCTCTGTTCTAGAGTACACTAAAATATCATCTATAAAGACGGTAACAAACATGTCCAGGTCTAGCTTGAATATGTTGTTCATTAGATCCATAAAAGCTGCAGGAGCATTGGTTAGTCCAAAAAGCATAACTACAAATCGTATAACCATACCGCGTTCAGAAGGCTATTTTTGAAATATTACATTCCCTAACCTTGATCTACTGGTATCCTTATATAAGATATATCTTGGAATAACAACTATCTCCCTTTAGATGGTAGAACAAGTCATCAATCCTGGGTAGAGGATACCTATTCTTGACTGTGACTTTGTTTAGCTGGCGGTAGTTGATGCCCATCCTGAGTGAATAATCTTTCATTTGCACGAATATGACTGGGGAACCCCATGGAGAGATACTAGGTCTAATGAAGCCCTTATCTAGACGTTATTTTAGCTATTCATCAAATCCTTAATCTCAGGTGCAGCCATTCTGTAAGGAGGATTAGAGATATGTTGGGCATTTGGGAGAAGGTCGGTGTCGAAGTCTATGTCCCTCTTGCGAGGGATTTAGCGGAGATCTTCTAGAAACTCATTTATAAAATTGGAACTAACTGAAGTATTGGGGCCTCGAAATTAAAATCTTTGACCCTAACCAAGTGATAGAATCACCCTTTAATTATCATTTTCCTATCCTTATGATATGAGATAACTGACCCTTAGGCGCTGAAGTACTATCCTTCCACTCTAGGACTGGTTCATTAGGAAATTGAAATCTAACGAATATAGTTGTGCAGTCAACTGAGGAATAACAAGAATGTAACCAGTCCATACAAAGAATAAGGTCAAACTCGACCATAGCTAGCTCTACCAGATCAATTGAGGTGACTTTATAAAGCACTGTAACTGAACAATCCCTATAAACCCTGTCATGACCCGAACATAGGCCTGGATCGATACAAGGGACACAGAACCCTGAGAGGCTCCAAGTCGACCCATGGCATGAACATGTTAACTAAACAAAACATAAATAAATGCGAAAATTCTAACATTCAAAATAGCATAAGTATGAAAATCCAGTAACACTTGAACAACAAAAAACATAGTACTGATCTGAAGCTGAATACATGCTATGTTTGATAAGCTTGTATAACCTGAAGAGTTTATATGACAAGACCCTAACTAAATCACTAACAAGCTGAAACTGAAAGTACTAATAACAAGCTGATAAGAATGTCCTCGGAGGATGAGGACTCACCAATTGACTAGGAAATGCTAACTTTGAGAATTTGGCTCGCGGCGGGACCAAACCTGAATGTCCGATCCTGTATCATGAAACAATAAAACATAGAGTATGCAGTAAGTACTTGTAATGTACTAAATATGCAAGTTAAGTAAAACTACGAAGTAAGTAAAACTAAAGTCATGCATATCATAAAAAATAATCAAGATAAGATTCTGAGAGTAATGCTTGCGTGCTATTATCTGAAAACATGATTTAAATAGGACTGAGTATCATAACTGATTCAAATGACCCAAAGTTGAAACTAATAATCATAAGTAAAACTGAATATTGGGCCAAACCTGCTGAAAACATAATATCATAACTGATGAACATGCATAACTGAATATCATGAGGAACAATGGGAGACTGGTCATATAACCGTCATTACAACGATAGAGCTTATGTGGTCCCGAATATTACACTCAAGTGGGCAAAGCCGTCGAAAGCCTTGCCACGGCTAAGGGCGTTACCATGATATCGATATCAAGCTGAAGGCCTCTTGGGGGTAGGGAAAACTCACAAGGAAGGTCTGAAATAATCTGTACATACCTACATTGCCATCTAGTTTTGAGTCATAGGGTCAACTGAACCCTTTGCCTACTTGGTGCTAGACACTAATCCCAAAAACATGCATATGCTCTACATTATTTTTCAACAAGCCTGAACCATTGTCTTTTCATGAAGCTGAATCATAAAATAATATAAATAATCTAAAAACATAACATGAGGAGCCTCGACTCAACCATACCACAAGTGAAAAGTGGGAGTCTAGACTCCAAAACATGTGGTAAGCTAATAAAATAAAATTGAAGTAAATCATGAAACGTACTTCATCATATGGGCTTGCTCAGACTTATACATGAATTGAGATAGTCAAAATCATTGATATAAACATAGGTAATTCGAAATTATACATCTCATCATACTTGAAAACATAGATCACAATCTCAACCTTTCATGAACTTTCATAGTTGGGCATCAAATTTGAGAGGATTTGAATTCATAAATTTGTAATTAAAATCATTGTAAAACATGCAATGAATCTTAAACATCATTAGAAATATGAATAGATGTTACCCATGACAGATACTTAGAAAAGTTTACAAATTGGGTTAAAACCCCATAGACTCATCAACCTTGAATTAGATGAGTTTATAAGAGAATTTGGGCATGGAAGTGAAGGAATACTCCAATTCATAATCCAACATACCTGGGTACTTTAATTTCACAATCTCTCTTGAGAATCCAAGTGAATTGAGGAAGGACCTAAAGAATCTTCTAGTTTGATCTTTAATAGATTCCTTGTTCTTGTATGCGTGGAATGGGGAGGTTTAAAATAGACTAAGTACTCTTGAAACCATTCTAACTGAGCTTAAAATGAAGTAGTTTAGAACTTAGGAGATTAGGAATTATGAAAAGCCCTTAATAAATTCGCAGGAAAACCACACTATCAGTCCCAATGAGGGACTAGATGACTCATTACACCCGATAACGACTCGTTACCTGCTCCCGTCACCAACACTGGAAAACTTACACTGCCAGTCACCACGAGGGACACCATGACTTGTGGTGTTCCTAATAACACATGGTGACCCAATCGTTGGGAACACTACTAAAAATTCAACATCCATGCCTGCTTCTGACCACAACCAACTCCATGACTCGTTGCCCTACCGACGAGTCGTAACTTCTATCGTGGTCACCCCCTGACCACAAATCTTAGCCAACTATCCCTCCACTTCACGAGTCAGTTAACAACTCATGAAGTCTCCTCATGGGTCACCTGATGACTCATCCTATGACCTGGTGCAAAATTTCCTATTTTTTTGTTTGAACCCTCGGGTCTGATCTTAGGGCATTCGGGGTATTACAATATCTTTCCTTGGGAATATTCATCCTTGAATGTGAATGGACAAATTAAAATGCTGGGGTATAGAATTGACATCTCAAATATGGAGCATCTAAAGTTGAAAACTGACGGAGTGACTGGCTCCGAACCGGAATACATGATTGAACTGAATTCATGAATCACACATACAGGCATTGACATGAAAGAAACTGGAATAGATGAACTGAACATGAAACTTAATAGAGTACTAAGGAGGAGACTGATACCTAAAGATGGAACTGAATCAAAAGGGAATAGATGCAGCTCCTTAACCATCATATCTTCTTCGGCTTCCCACATAGCTCCCTCAACATGCTGATTCCTCCACAAAACCTTTGCTGAAACTAATTCCTTGTTTCTTAGCTTCCAAAACTGAGGATCACGTATTTCAACCAGAACCTCTTCCTAGCTAAGGCTATCCTTCACACTTACGCTCTCCACTGGGACAACTAAAGTCGGGTCATGCATGCACTTGTTCAAAAGCGACACATGAAAAACTAGATGTACTGAAGCCAATTTTAAGAGTAACTCCAACACATAGGTAACCTTGCCAACACGTCTCACAATCTGGTATGGGCCAACATACCAAGGACATAGTTTTCTTTTCTTTCGGAATCTCATCAATCCATTCTTGGAAGATACCTTCAGAAATACTAATCATCAATTTTGAACTCAAGTTCTATCCTGCTCACATCCACATAGGATTTTTGATGACTCTAAGCTATTTTTAACCTGTCCCTTATAAGCTAAACCTTCTCCATAGCCTCATGAACTAAATCCAGTCCTATCAACATATCTTCCCTAAGGAAGACTCTGATCCATTCTAAACAATGGCACCACCATTTTTCAAGTCAAAAAGACATACTCCAAGTTGTGCATGCCAATGCACATCCTTCACTAACTCTTTCCTCTCGATAAAAATCCCACAAAGAGTATCTACCAAAACATTACCCTTTACCAGATGATAAAGGACACTCTTATCGTAATCCTTAAGAAGCTCCAACCACCTTCTTTGATATAGATTTATATCCTTCTAGGTAAACAAGTACAGTAGGCTTTTGTGGTCCATAAACACATCCATATGGACCTCGTATAGATAGTATCTCAAAATCTTCATGGAAAATACTATTGCTGCCTACTCGAGTTCGTGAGTAGGATAGTTCTTCTCGTGGACTTCAACGGCCTAGAAGCATAGGCTATAACCTTACCATTCTGTATTAATACACAACCAAGGTCGAACCTCGAGGAGCCATAATACATCACAAACCCATCGATACCCTCAGGTAGAGTCAACACTGGTGCTGAGGTGAGTCGAATCTCCAACTCTTGGAAGCTCTTCTCATAAGCCTCCGACCATTGAAACTTCACTTTCTTCTAGATAAACTTAGTCAACGGTGCTGCAATGGATGAAAATCCTTCAACAAAACTCATGTAGTAACCAGCTAAGCCTAAGAAACTCGTAATATCCGAAGGACTAACTAGTCTAGGCCAGTTCTTCACAACTTCTATCTCATAAGATTCCACACGTATACACTTACTTGACACCATATGACCTAAAAATGCTATTGACTTTAACCAAAACTCACACTTGCGGAATTTCGCATACAGTTGATGATCCTTCAGAGGCTATTGCACAACCCTCAAATGAGCGGCATGCTCCTTCTCGCTCGAGAGTATATGAGAATGTCATCTATGAAAACAATCACGAACATGTCCAAATACGACATGAACACCGTGTTCATCAAATCCATAAAAGCTATAGGAGGATTCATTAGTCCAAAAGACAAAACTACGAACTCTTAGTGACCATACCTAGTCCTGAAGGCCGTCTTTGGGATGTCACTCTCTCTAACCCTAAGTTGATGATATGTGGATCTAGGTCTATCTTTGAAAAGCATTTGGCACCATGAAACTGGTCAAACAATTCATCAATTCTGGGGAGGGGATACCTTTTCTTGACTATCACCTTGCTCTATTGCCAATAACAATGCACATCCGAAGGGAACCATCCTTCTTCCAAATGAAGAGTACTTGTGCACCCCATTGGGATTTTCTAGGTCTGATGAAACCATTGTCTAAAAGATCCTTCAACTGCTACTTCAACTCCTTTAGCTAAGATGGAGCCATTATGTATGGAGGAATAGATGTAGGTTGCGTATCGAGAAGAAGGTCAATACCAAAATCAATCCCCCCCTCGGGAGGAATTCTCGGTAAATCTTTTGGAAACACTTTCGGATATTCACACACTACAGGAACTAACTGGATAGTCAGGGTTCCAGATGTAGCATCCTTAACCCTAACTAGTAGGTACGCGCAACCCTTAGAGATTTTCTTTCTAGACATAATGTAGGAAATGAAGCGAGCTACAGGCACAGTTGAACTACCTTCCACTCTATGACTGACTCACCCAGAAATCAGAACTCTACTGCACAGGTTCTACAATTTACTGAGGCATAACATGCATGTAGCAAATTCATGCCAAAGATAACATCAAAATTTGTCATGGCTAGCTCTACTATCTGCTGAGGTGACTTTCTGAAGGACTGTGACATGGCTATTTCTATATACCTGTCGAGCTATAGTTGAATTACTGATTGGAGTAGAAACTTAGAAGGGTTATGATAGAATTTTAGGACTAACGCCAAAGTTACTAGCAACATAGGGTGTCACAAAAAATAAAGTAGCCTCTGGATCTAACAAAGAATATGCATCAAGGTGGAATACACTTAACATCCCAGTAACTACATTTGGAGAGGCCTCTTGCTCCTGACGAGATACAAGGGCATAAAATCTGTTCTAACATTAACAACCACCTGCACTAGTGGTGGCACCCTACTGAGCTTAGCATGCTAGTGGGGCCGCTACACTAGTGGTTGGGTCTCAACCTCTACCATGGCCCTGTCTAGCTACTGGAAAATCTCTGAGCATATTTCGGGCTTCCCAAACCCGAAACAAGCACCTGTACCTACTAGGCATAGGTAAGTATGCCTTCTACCACACCTGTCACAAGCTGGAATACTGGGATGTATGGACCTGCTCCGCTGACATCAAGAGCCTAACGCTCGTCCCCTCTGATTGTGCCTAGATCTAGATGGCACGTTGGGGCTAATGATCTCTGGTGGGACTGCTGATGATGCCCACCACCAGGCCTTAACTAAGAGAACCCAAAACTGTTGGTCCTGACCCATCTTAGCCTCTCTCTCCTGCTCACTCTTCTGTACTGCCTCTATCTGTTGGGAATACAGAACCAACCGTAAAAAGTCCATATCCTTATCCTCTGATCCGCCACCATCTCAGGTGTATATTTGGAAAAGCGAGTGAATTCTAAAGCATACTCATGGACTGTCATGTTTCTGCCTCAGGTTCACAAAATATGTTGCTTTGATCTCCCTCATATCTTGAAAATTGAACTAATCCAAGAACGCATTATGGAACTTATCCCAGCCAATAGGACTCGCTCCAACTACTTTGTTATCCTTCTACTGTCTAAACCAGATATGTGCAACCCCTTTCAACTGATAAGAGGCGAGGTTTGCGAACTACTCCCCTCTCACCGCCATGATATGGGTGATCTTCTAAATCTCATCTATAGACTTGTGTGGATCCTCGTCCACCTTGGATCGGAGAAACTCCGGAGGGTTCATCTTGAGGAAGTCCCTGACTCTTGCCGCTGCCGCATTCCCATTATAGGGAACATGCACTACCGCCTGCTGGTTGACTTGGGCGGTCAATGCCTGTGCTAATAGCCACTCAGTAAATGTCATTATCAATAATAACAAGGAAATCTTCTTTGATATGATTGATCATATTGAAGATAAAGATCTTAAAAGAAAATATTTAATAGAATTAAAAAATATAGTTCTTAACCAACAACATGACAAAGAAACAGTTGAGCCTTTTAATATGAAAAATGTACTAAATAAATTTAAAGAAAAAAGGTCTAGTACAACAGTACAAGATCTTCAAACCGAATTATTACATATTAAAAATGAATTCAAAGAAGTTAAGCAAAGACTTAACAAGCTAGAAACAGATGCCCTTGCTAATAAACTATTAAATGAACTAGAACCAATGCAAGAATCTGAGTTGTATCGATCCGAACCAGGAGAAACATCTAAAGTAGATAAAGGCGAAGAAGAAGATGAGTCTCTAGGGAACTCTCTAGAAGGTAAATCAGGGGTAAAAACTATTGTAATAGTTAAAGTCCATAGCTGGCATATACCTATTACATTGGTTATAAATAAAAATTATACTATTCACAAAATTGCATTATTAGACACAGGTGCAGACCAAAACTGCATTATTGAAGGAATAATCCCTACTAAGTACCTTGAAAAAAGTACAACGCGGTTATTCTCTACGATAGGTGAAAGACTCAAAATAAATTATAAGCTCCATAAGGCACATATATGCAATAATGGAATCTGCTTTATTAATGATTTTGTAATAACTAAAGATATAAATGAAGAAATAATATTAGGCACCCCCTTTATAACCCAAATAAAACCCTATGTCATTGATTTAGACGGCATCCACACCGCTGCTCTAACCGCGACCTGTACAAGTCCTATGTGGAGAAACTTATAGTTTTTCCTATATCTGTTAATGTCTTCAGCTGCTAATAGTTTAATAGTCTCAATAGATTTATTAATAGCGATCGTAGATTCAGAGGTTTTAATATTATAATTTTTAATAAAATTAAAGTGTCCAGTCTTATATACCTTTTCAAAACGTTCCTTTGGGATATTCCAATTTTGTAAAATGCTCTCTATCTTAGCTATTTTAGAAGTTGTGGCAGAAATATTAATACTATTTATTATGTTCTGATTTTCAGAGATGTCCATTAAAAATGTGCAGATAGTTTTAACTGAATAATTAATATATTATCTAATTGTCTTCTTTGTATAGACAAATTATGATTAACAAAACATAATTCATTATATAACCTTATTAGATTGTCAAGAATTGATTTTCTAGTTATTTTTCTAGAATAATTATCTAGAGTATCTGAAGGTATTAGTTTTTTATAATAGTCTAAGTTTTTTAATATTTCTGTTCTTTTCTTTTTATAGTTACTTTGATATTTTAAACATATCTATTTTCTCCTATTGTAGTATTTTATTTGTTCTGTAAATGGGTGTGTAAGCATAAATTTTAATATAATACAAAATATTCGGGGAAATGTTAGTACTATCCTGGGGCCAATATCTACTTTAGATGTTACTCCTCAATAGTTATTTCTAAGCAATGTTTTAAGAATTTGATTATATGAGCAATATGCATGTTTTGGGAAAAGTGTCTACCACCGGGTAGGACAAGGATTTTGAGGACCCCGATCTCTAAATTACACACCAACATAGGATGTATTTTATTGGGACCTCTCAAGAGAGTGTTTCTCCTACCCGAGGGCACACTGTGACATCACACCTCATTTGTCTTTTACCCTTGCAAGGCTTAGGATAGCTCTTCTCCACATAGACAAGATACCGGATCACCATGTGCTCATGTATGGTTGTCGGTTATGACGAGTCTTTCATTGTTCCTCATGATTTCAGTTACTCATGTTCATGAAATATGATACTTTGTTTTATAGCACATTTGACCGAATGATAAGTTTATGAGCTTTCACTTACGATTTCAAGCATGTCAAGTCATATGATGTCTATTTTTAAATCTTTGGTCATTATGTACTATTTATGATGAACAACTTATGATTATGCATGTCTCAATTATTTGGATTTTAGCATTTAGTCCTTACTCCCATGATATATTTTAATTTATACTTATTATTTCAGCTAGTGTTCTTACTAAGCATGTTTTAGTTACCTTACATACTCAGTACATTCAAAGTACTAATCGCATACTCTATGCTAATATCGTCTCATGATGTAGGTTAAGGTGATCCCTCCCAGTCTCTTCACTAGCTCGCACTCGCTCAGTTTTGCTCCATCTCGCTTTGAGTGTATCCTCATCATCCGAGGAAATCTATCAGCTATGCTTGTTATGTTTTGTTTCATTTTTAGACTTGGAATTAGCAAAGGGCTTGTCCCAGCATCTATCATCAGATGTAGAGGCTTCAAACATTGACTTAGCATGTTCATCTTTATGGTTTACCGTTGTGATGTTATCTCTCTTATTTACGTTTATGATATTTAGACTTCCGCTTATCCATGCTTATGTTAATTTCCTCTTGATTATGCTCTTATGACGTGCTATATATATACCATGGGTTACCTTGGAGCCATTCATGGTTCTTGGTCCCGTGTCTCAGCCAGGGGTCCATTCTTGTCATGACAATGCTCACGTGAGGTATGTCGGTTATAAGAATCTCCCACTGTTCCTTATATTTTTATTTGCTCATGTTCATGACTTATGATATTATGTTTTTCTTATATCGCAAACTTGACCCATTTACCAGCTTATGAGTTTTCACATATGATTTCAAGCATGGCAAGTTATACCATTTCTATATTATAAACCCTTGGTCATTATGTTTACTTTATGAAAGTATCTTAGAAATATCTATATATTTCAGATATATTTTTTTTAGCATGATGTCCTTACTCTCACGATCCTTTTGATTTATACGCATGATTTTATAGTATCATTTTCTAGCATGTTCTTATTTTCTCTACATACTCAGTACATTCAAAATATTAACCACATACTCTATGCTATATCGTCTCATGATAGGTTCGGGCGATCCATCCTAGTTTCGTCACTAGCTTGCACTTACTTAGATCATCTCCATCATGCTTTGGGTGAGTCTTCATCATCCAAGGACATCTATCAGTTATTCTTATTACATTTTGTTTTAGTTTCAAACTTGGAGTTAGCTGGGGGCTTGTCCCAGCAACTCATCAAATAGTAAAGGCTTCAAGACATACACTTAGCATGTTCAGCATTGTGATATTATATCTCTTGTTTACGCTTTATGATATTTAGTCTTCTGCTTATCCATGCTTTTGTTAATTTCTGCTTGATTATGCCCTTAAGTCATTGAAAACACTCAAATCACACCCTTGTAGAAGTACGACATGGACATTGTAATAAAGAACCCAACTAGATAGGGGTCGTTCCCACAAGGAATATGGTCAAGATGTAGAATAACGCTAGTATTATGCTTTTAGTATAGTTATTTCCTAATGTGGGGTTTTAAAGAAAGAATTAAGTTTGAAAGTAGTAGATTGTGGTTTTGATCAAATTTATGCACTTAACTAGGGAAGTGTTCCCCATGGATTTATTAACAACTTCAAGTTACTAAATTAGTGATCTATCCCCATACTTAGCCTATAGAATTGATAACATATATTCATCTCAATGACTGATTCATTCCTACTGGATCTATACTCAATAACTTGATTAGGTCTCTTGAGTGTTTTTAATTTAATCGTTATCAACTATTCCAACTTTACTATCCTACAACTGCAACTCAATTCATTCAATAAATCTTAAAGTTTAAGGCTTTGTTGTTCTTCTCTTTTCCTAATCTCTACCTCTCTAGGTTCAAGCAAGTAAAGAATTCGGGCAACGCCTATTGTTGCGCATCATTAAGAAACGTTTAAGATAAACAGATGAACAATACAAGCATGTGAATGGGTTTAGAATCACTTTTATATTATCTCTAATTAGTTAATTCATCATGGTTCCCATAACCCTACTTGTGGAGATTCTAGCTATTCATGGCTTGCAATAAAATAGGTACATATCATGAAAGAAAGCATAATTAACGACTTACAACATTTATTGAAGAAAAAACCAATTAATTACTGCACAATCAAAAGTATTATCAAGTCAAGAACAATCAATGGAATTTTAAAGAAATTCGTGAATTGGAACTCCATGTAATGTTAGGAAAACCAAGAATCACGATTAACACAATAATGAATCGGTCCTCTAAAGAAAATAACCTAAAATTGTATTTATACAAACAATTGGAAACCTATCCTAAATTAAAAGGGAAATTACCAAGACTACCACCACCAAATCCTACGTGTCATAGAATGAAGCTTTGAGTTATGGCTTTCCTGCATACTATGTTAGGCAGTCGTGAAATGTTCTAAGTCCTGGGAGAAGGTATGACTCATACAATGACACTATGAGTCATAGGTTGCCTATCGTGGTATGATCTTGTATTACGGTCCCTATATTGCTATTAGGACTCGTGGTTCCTATTCGTACTCTAAGACCTGCCAACTTGACATATTCAATTGACTTCACCACGGCTCGTTGGTACGAGTCACATGATGTTTCACAACTCATGCATTCCCTTTGTACTAGGATCTTCAGGCAAGTGCAAACTTCTGCTTATTTCCACGACTCCTTGGTAAGGCTCGTACCATGATTGTAAGTGATACCAAGAGTTGTACTCCAATACATGTGTCACGCCCCATAACTGGGGGGAGGGAGCGACTAGCTCCCCATACCTAACTGACTGGAAAGCCGGCTATATGACATCTGTAAATTGTAACACTTAGGCCATCCAGGCCACCTATTAGAATCAACAGGAGCACAAACTGGACCCATAATGTCTCAAAAATACAGGGTAAACAACTGAAATGCAAACAAGACTATGAGTGTGCTAAACTAAACAACAAAAAGCTGACAAAGCCACAAACTGAATACAATTGTACCCACTAAGTCCACAAAGCCTCTAAAGACTAAACTGACTGATGGTCGGAATAGGGCTTCAACCTACCCATAACTGCATCTCAAAACTCTAACTGAAACAAAACCAGTCTTAGCTCCAGAAAGATAGGAGTATACCAACACATTCACTAATCTCACGAACTGCTACTGCAACTGGCAATCCCGACCTCTACCTACACTTGCGGCACGAACACAGTTCCCCAAGTGAAGGGACGTTAGTACGAATGAAATGTGCTGGTATGTAAGGCAGAAAACTGTAAACATGTAAGATAGCAATGATAATTGAGCCAGAAATAAGGAATAACAACAACCTGGAATCTTGGAAACTGAAACCTGTCAATAAGTCAATACTAAAGTGCAAATGCAACCAGTTAATGCACAAGAAAAAGTAGAACTATAATGACAACAACCAACCAACCATAAATCCATATATCAAATTCGTCTAGCCAGTGTACCATACCAAGGAAAAATAAAAGTATCTTCAGCTGATGTATCAAACTGGGTTAAAATAAAAATATCTCCAGCCGATGTACCACATCGGGGTAAAATAAAAATATCTCCAGCTGATGTACCACACCGGGGTAAAATAAAAATATCTCTAGCCGATGTACCACACTAGGGTAACATAAAAATATCTCTAGTCGATGTACCACACCGAGGTAACATAAAAATATCTCCAGTCGATGTACCACATCGGGGTAAAATAAAAATATCTCCTACCGATGTACCACACTGGGGTAAAATAAAAATAATTCTCAATCATAATCATAAATAGGGTCGATACGGCTTATATTGACTCAATTTAACACGTATGGCATATAAATGACAAATGTTAAATTTGTGGCCGGAATAGGCCTCTTTCGTAACCCATAAATGCAAGTGAGCACCCATATCATGTAAAGCTAGAAAATATGTATATATATCACGTAAAGTTGTCAAATTATACATGAACATGTCGACTCAGTTACTTGAAGGACCTTTAAGAGGTTTATACAGCATAAGAACTTTTGTAGGCTTACAAACAATGTCCTACAAATAATCCTAGCAATTTAACATATCACTTGGATAGAAACACATAGAGCTCATTTCTACACAATTATTTAACATCTGGGAACTACAAATATATACTGTCTAGCAGGTGGATCCTTTAACCTGTATTAGCAACTATACATTGGAATTTCACTGCCAAATTTATCATGTAGATAAGCACATATTGTTCTTAGTTCATTTGACTTATTTGCAGGAAAACATGAAAATTATAACTAGGAACTTGGAGTTATTTGTCATATACATAGAAACTGAACTACAAACATACAACATATAAGACCTCTATATAATGTATAATTCATATTTAGTTAACTAGGTGACCTCCAGGATGCTTCCTGGTATTCAAAGTTCTGAGCTTAACTAATCATTATCATAGCTTGCACTTATACTTACTTAGACATTAGGAACATTGCTAACTGAGAGAATCTCTTCTCTGAATTTAGGAAATTCAACAGATAACTCAACAAGAGCTAAACATAAAGATGCATGACTTGAATATAACAGAAAGAATTCAACTGTATGTAATAACATGAAAATTGTACACATTAAGAGTTCTTACTGGGAAGACATATAAAGACTTGAGTGCATAGACTTGTATACAACATCAGATACTTGACCGAGACATTAGCATAATTCTCACAATATGATCTCTAAAAAACTTCTTAGATGAACTAGCACTTTTCAACATAAATTAGGGACGTAAAGACATAACATAAGGATCTGAGACCTGGAGCTCTATAACTTGGGAACTTGTGAGTAACTCTCTAAGTGATGCCTTATAGGTAAATAAAGATATATAGCCGTAATTCGGGTGATGCTAGATTGACTTACATAACTTTGCAATTATCTGCGGAGCTTAAGAAAGCTTACATAATCATAAGTGACTTAGAAGATCCTAGGATTACCCTCTTTAGACATGGTAGAAAATTTCAACACTTAGAATAGATAACTTAACATAACCGTTTAGGGGTATAGCAGAGAGCTTCTCAACTTAAGTTACTATTTTTCAGACGTTCAACTCTAATTATTTCTTAGAAGGTTAACACTTTAGTGGTTATTTGTCACACCCCACCTTGGGGTTTATGAAGGGCACCTAGTGCCTGCTAGACTCTGGCTCTATTTTAAGAAACGAACTGGCTATATAGCGGCTATAAATATAGCCCCTGGCCGATTAGGCCTATAGCCACCTGCAAAGCACAACAACTAACCAGAACATTCATATGTGGGGAAACCTATGCGGGCCGACAAGGCCACCATGCTGTCTAGTTATCCCTAACTCAATGTAACAAATGCAGAACAGCTACGTGACCGGCAAGGTCACCACTACTGACTGGATAAGGCCTCACACGGACAACATCAACAACTAAACACATATATATACATGCACGGCCCCACATGACCGGCTCCACCACCACAAGAAACATCAGACTGTAAGCCTCTAGGAAGTAATAATAGAATGGTCGGGCCAAGGCCCAGACCTACCCAAAATGTAATAAAAAAGGAAATAGGAACAACCTCCAAATGTTTAGCTCCGGAAGATAGGAGCTGATAACTCTGCTGACTGGATCACGAGGGATCGACTCCTCATCTATGTATACCTGCAGGCAAGCAATGCAGCACCCCCAGGGGCGTCATTACCACAGGTACCGAGCATGTAAAGCAAACTGAAATATACAACTGAAATGGGTAACAACAATAACATGACATATAAGCAGGAAGTAACTGAGTCTACCTGGCTGAGGATAACTAGGGAGAGTTTGCCCTTTCTATAACTAAACGGTGCGTACCTGACGATGTTTCGTCCTACTGTCTATCAGTATCTAATAGCACATATAGATATACATATAAATACACACAATACCTAACCGACCCCCATAAGCTGGAAGGTGCCAATCAACAGAACAATCTATTTACCCCTACCCGAGTCTAAACCAACCAAAAATAAGTCACTCCACTCATCTGATGACTGTGAGATCCTCCTACCGGCCCCCTTGGGTACTTGGCTCAAGCTTTAGCCTCTGACAATAAACTGTGTCTGAGTCCGAAGACTCCTGCCTCTGGGCGCAAGCGCTCAACGGGGTAACCTACTGCTGTATGTGTGACTGAAACTGCCCCTGGGTGTAAACACACAATAGGGTAATTTTATAAAAATCTATATCTGAAACTGCCCCTGGCCACAAGCGCACAAAGAGTAGTCTGCCCCTGTAAACAGGGTAATCTGGCTCTATGCAGAGTGAACTGAACTGCCCCTGCAAGTAGGGTAATCTGGACCGTATTATTATGGTTGTCGGCCATCATCGTCCTCTAGGCGGACGACATCGCCCAACTGGTGGCGGTATCTGAATCTGGTATCGACACAGCTATAACCCAGGGGTGGCGGGGATGCTGAAGGGTACCAACATGCCATAACAAGTCTCAACATGCAAAACACATACACAGCAAGCATGCTCAAATGGAAAATACTAAACATATTCTCTTCTTTTATTTCAAGGTCAGTCCGTATTAAACAACTGATGCTATATTCTGTTTTACATTGTTTCTGATTGCTGGGCTAACTGCTACTTGGAATTTATTTGTTTATCTGATTATTGTTACCCGTGATTTGAAGCTATATCAGTTTCTAGAGCCATATCTATTTCTGGAGCTACATCTGTATCTGGAGCTATTCCTATATCTGATTACTGATCTGATTACATCTGGATATAACTCAATAACATAGGACATGCCGTTTATAACTGGATATAGCTCAATAACATAAGATGTGCCATCTATTACCGGATACAGTCTCAACAAATGTAATACGTACTATCTGTAATCTTGCTAATTCATTATACTGCTTTTACAACTTCCATTCTGGGTATTACATAAGAACATGCTGAGCTACTAGCTGATACCACATTACTATCTAAATTATCTGACTATCTGTTATTCTAATTATTGCGTGATACGTAATGATATACTAGCATGCTTGCTGGAAATTGTACTAAAATCGTTCCTGTACGCTGGGTATCTATTAATAGCCTTTATTCTATTTTTTTTATAAACTGTACTTCCTGGCTTATCGAAAGAATAGCTTTACATACCTGGTTTCTGAGTACCTGACTGACCGATGTGATTTCCATTAGTACTTCTGCTATTTCTCCCAACTACATTCATATACATATCAATTAGAACTAAATACATTAATATCCGGGAGAAATTATCACTTTTGATATATATTTATCCCAAACTTCGACCTTTCGGAAAATGGTTGAAAACACATTATTTCTAGATAGTCCAGAAGGGATAAATGCTCACTGCAAGGCTAGGAACACATTGGTACTAATTTAAAGCAATTCTATTTACTTTACCTCAGTAGCACGATGTTTCGCCGGCCAAATTTCACGAAACCAACTCCGTAGGATTGCTCTCTGCAGCTTTATACCTCGGTATCTAAGCTGGAACGGACTTTAGACCGCGTTTCGCAGCATAATTAGAAGGAATTATATATATATAATATGGGTTTGCCTTAATATTGGCTTAACCCTTTGCTTGCTGGAAATTTTGCTATATTAAAGAGGAAAACCGACTTTCCCCTTTTTTTTTCCTTTTTCGCTTGCCTTCTAAATCCCTTAACCAACATGCGAATAGCCCATCTATGCGTTGGGGATTTACGGGGTATAACATTCTCCCCCCCTTAAGAACATTCGTCCTCGAATGTAAACTTCTATCTAGAGGACTTCTCAACTTACTCAACTTGTTTCTAGAAAAATTTTGGCAGAGTTTCCCCTGTAATACGGACTATCCCATATTTCCTGAAAAGCAGAAAAGCCTAATACAGGTACTCCACACGATACTATAGTATTTAAATGACAGATTAAAATAGACCTTCTCATTTATATATACTATAAGGCACTACACAAGATAATGATACTAACATACATGTCGCCTGACTAGGCTTGAAATAAATGAGGGTATCTGGTCTTCATATCTTCCTCCACCTCCCAAGTCATCTCCTCTAGGTTGCTGTTGCGCCACAATACCTTGACAAACGCAATATCTTCAGTTCCCAATCTACGAATCTGTCTGTCTAAGATGGCTACTGGAGCCTCTTCATATGCTAACTCTTCTGTGACCTGGACATCCTAAACTGGAACAATTGTGGAAAGGTCTCCTACGAACTTCCTCAACATAGATACATGAAATACTGGGTGAACAGACGCTAATTCTGGAGGCAAGTTCAACTCGTATGCAACTCAGCCTATTCTCCGCCGAATCTGATATGGCCCAATAACCTTGGGTTAAGCTTGCCTTTCTTGCCAAATCTCATAACCCCTTTTATCGGAGACATTTTCAAATATACCTAGTCATCCACTGCAAATTCTAAATTTCTGCACTGCATATCTGCATAAGACTTCGGGCGGCTCTGAGCAGTCAGTAGGCATTCTCTGATAAGCTTCACCGCCTCTTCTGACTGACGAATAATATTCAGCCCAATCAGCACTGTCTCCCCCGCTTCAAACCAGCCAATGGGTGATCTACATTTCCGCCCATATAATGCTGCAAAGGGCGCCATCTGGATAGCTGAATGATAACTATTATTATAGTCAAATTCAATCAAGGGCAGATGCTCATCCCAGCTACCCCCAAAATCTAGTACACACGCTCGTAGCATATCTTCGAGCGTCTGGATAGTTCGTTCTTCTTGCCCGTGTGTCTGAGGATGAAAGACTGTACTTAAGTTAATTTGTGTCCCTAGGCCTCTCTGGAATGCCTGCCAGAATATCGCTGTAAATTGTGCTCCTCTATCTGAGGTAATAGACACCAGAACACCGTGCAATCTAACTATCTCTCTAATATACAGTTCAGCATAATCCTTGGCAGAGAATGTAGTTCATACTGGCAGGAAATGGGCTGATTTTGTTAATCAGTCAACGATTACCCAAATAGAATCGTTTTTACGTCTGGTACGGGGTAACCCTGTTAAAAAATCCATATTTATCGCTTCCCACTTCCACAAGGACACAGCTAT
The DNA here is from genome assembly GCA_035772735.1 of Datura wrightii. Lineage (NCBI taxonomy): Eukaryota > Viridiplantae > Streptophyta > Magnoliopsida > Solanales > Solanaceae > Datura > Datura wrightii. Next base: position 63,031,173 of record JASDFA010000002.1, read on the forward strand.
ATCCTGCGTCAGACCGCCCGGTTTCTGGTGTTTTGCTTGCACCTGCTGGCAGTTAGGACATCTAGATAAAAATTCAGCTATTCCAGCTTTCATACCTGGCCACCAGTAGATGTCTCTGATGTCGTGGTACATTTTCGTTTCTCCTGGATGGAGAGAATAGCGAGCGTAATGTACCTCATGCATGATCTGTTGGCGAAGCCCTGAAACATTCGGGACACATAGGTGGCCCTTACAATGCAGCACTTCATCCTCAGTCACATGGAAATCTGGCTCCTTACCTTTCTAAACTCTATCTCTGAGCTGGACTAAGTCAGGGTCCTCGTACTGCTGTTCTTTTACCTCTGTAACTAACGATGACATTGCAGAGTTCTGAATCACCGCTCTATTATTTTCTGTTTCTACTACTCGAACGGCTAAACTATCTAGCTGATGAATGTCCTTGGCTAATTCCCACTTCTCGGGTCACAAATACGCCAAACTCCCCATTGACTTACGGCTCAGGGCATCTGCTACTACATTAGCTCTCCCCGGGTGATAGAGAATATTTACGTCATAATCTTTTAGCAATTCTAACCAACGACGCTGCCAGAGATTTAACTCCCTTTGTGTGAAAATGTACTGCAGGCTTTTATGATCTGTAAAATGTCTACATGAACGCCATACATATAATGCCTCCAGATTTTCAGAGAGTGGATCACTGCGGCCAGTTCCAGGTCATGGGTCGGATAGTTCTTTTCGTGCTTCCTCAGCTGTCTGGAGGCATAAGCAATTACCTTTCCATGCTGCATCAACACACATCCTAGTCCAAAGCCTGAAGCATCGCAATACACCGCATACCCATCTGTTCCCTCTGGCAATGCTAGTACTGGGGCGGAGGTCAATCTGTCTTTCAACTCTTGAAAACTCTACTCACATGCCTCCGTCCACTGAAATTTTGCTGCTTTCTGTGTCAGCTTTATCAGAGGTGCTGCTATAATGGAGAATCCTTCAACAAATCTCTGGTAATACCCTGCTAAACCCAGGAAACTGCGGATCTTGGTCGGAGTGGTAGGTCTGGGCCATGTCTTGACCGCCTCTATCTTTTGTGTATCCACCTGTATACCAGCATCTGACACGATATGCCCCAAAAAGGCAACTGAGTTCAGCCAGAACTCACACTTGGAAAACTTGGCGTACAGCTAACGGTCTCTAAGGATCTGGAGTACTGTTCGTAAATGGTTCTGGTGATATGTTGTTCGGGGTGTTATATGGGGTATATAACTCACGCAAGTGCACGTGGTCGAACAAGTAGTAAAGTGGCTTAAGTAAGCCAAGTATCGATCCCATTGGGACTGGGATGAAGTGCAATCTGCTCAAGTGTACTATATTTCGATTCTAAAAATGTAGACAACAGTGTAACCAACAAGTTGATATTTAGTTTTATAATTTTTATGCTGAATCTAAATAACTATCTAATTTGAGTCTGAACTATGAATGAGAGCATGCTGAGGTTAAACGAACATGTAATGAAATTAATTATCGATATAATTTGGTTAGTCTTTTCCTCCAGTTTCTAGCCAAGAACAATTGCCAAGAGATTAAAACTCTCGTATTTAACCTCACTTAAGAATCATGAACCATCCACCTACATTTCTGTGATTAAATGCAATTCATGTTCTAGCCATACAAACCCGGTTCCTAAATTGACTAATACGGCTTTCAGGTATATTTCTATCCTGAAAGTAAATCAATTCCCAATTTTCCCAAACCAAGTAAAGATCATATCCTATTAATTCACAACTTTCCAATTTCTTGCTCTCTCGAGTGAAACTGGACTTTTTAGATATACATTAACGTAGGCCACACATTAATGCAGTAAGAACAAGAATTAATAAAACAACATGGAAGAAAAGATGAAAAACCACTATGATCAACAATCCATTTCACTACAATTGTTCATAACCTCAGCAAGAAGAGGATTTAGCCACTCATTTGTGGATTAAACATCATTAAATGAGTGTTAAACATACAACCAATTGAATTAAAGAAGAAGGAAAGAGAGAAAAACCCTGATATTTTCGTCCCCTCAACTGCCTGTAACCCACGTTCTTGCTCCACCAAGTCAGAATATTGAAAAATGAACCTAAGTGTTCTATTTATACTGGTGGGAATTTTTCCCGGAATAACAAGCAACGTGTCACGGAGTGCATCATGGAGCACTGCCTCCGTGACACGCTACGGACGCGGACCTTCACTGGAACTGGGTGTCCAGGAAATAAAGCCCAACGTGGCACGACATGCAACGCGGAGCCAAGCCACCGTGCCACGGACCTATCGCTAACCCACACTGGAATTAGGCTGAAAATTCCCATCCAGGCAGAAGGCCTCCGCGATGGCAGCGTGACACGGCTCCATCGCGGAGCCACTTTATTTTATGTTGTCCAATGTCTTGTCCCTTCCTCGCATCCAAGTCCAACCCCGATATCCTCCAACATGCATTTTAGCTTCCCGAAATTACATTTTTACCTGGAAAACAATGCTAATCATGTTGGTTAGTATAAATTCACATTTTATTACCAATTACATGAGAATGTATACACATTGATAGATAAACAAGGCTAAAATGGTACTTTTGAGTATCACTTGGGCATATAAATTTGCCCAAGATCACTTACCCCACACTTAAATCCTTGTTCGTCCTCGAACAACAATCCTACACTTCATGCAATTTACATCCCAACCTCGCTACTTTGGTTCAACAATTTAGGTTACGGTCATACCAATTATTTAATATAGCAAATCATAAAGAAAACATGCATGGTCCTATCAATGCAATGACCTTTAATACATGAAGACCTCCTAGACTTTAAGAATCGACTCTCGATATTGGCAAACTCATGCAAATCAGCTGATCAAGATATCCGACATGAAAATTAATCTCTCATCAAGCATGTGCCCTCACAACACAAGAGAATCTTCCCCTTTTTGCTCATATGACTCACAAAATTTTAAGCAGGGGCATGCAAACACAATTTCGCCCTCTCTCCCAAAAGAATTCACATGCATCATATCATGACCCATAAGCTTGCCCTTAGTGTATTACTCCACTAATATAAAGAAGTGTGATGTAAGATCACGTAGGACTTTAACTGGTTGTAATGGAAGCTACGGAACTAGTAAATATTGGGTTAGCCAATAATAGCCACTAGCATCCTTAAGCGCCTTTTCAACGCATACCATCAACTCATGGACATTGTTTCTTTTTTTTTATCATCCCATTCTTGATGTTTTTCTTTAGTTTGGCCCATCGTATTAAGCACACTTGACACAAAAACAAAGATTATTCATGCACCTTCATTACAGTTTATTTATAACAAGTGCACCTTCAACCTTTTCTTTTCTTCTATCGCTCTGCTTTTCTTTTTCTTTTCACCATTCTCACTCTTTGACACTTTGGGCCAATTATTTTCTCTTCTTAAGCGCTTAAGAGTTTTGTATAGACTTTACGGCTAATGAAAAGAAGGGATTAAGCTCGGTTTACACTTTTTGGACAAAAGAAAAAAATAATAGGCTAAAGGCTCAACGGGCTAACTAGGGTAGACAATCAAGGTGGGTACGACAATGAAAAATAGAAACACTCGGTTAAAACAAAGAAATGCCTACATCCTTTCCTACAATACACCTCCTTCATTTCATTTTGCACACACACCAGGCAAGTTCTATACACTTCACAATAGCATGGAATAACAACACCTTACTTCACACTTTTTGCACATGCTCAATTCAAGATGTATTCACAGACTCTTCAATCAGCTAATTATAGGAATTCAAACATTAAGCCTCAATCACACTGAATCGAACTCTATGGCCTAGGTATCTCAACATATTTACAAAGTTGCATGCTTTCATACGAATCACCTTTGCATTTTAAATATCATGTACAACACGCAACCAGAATTTCGCAACCATACAGTAACTACAGGTTTTGGGATGCAACCCACCAAAGAAAAAACTGAAAAATAAATGAAAAATCTAATCCTAATGACTACATTTCCCTTAAGACGGTCGTCATCCATCCATCATAGGGAACGGTCACTACTATGACTTTTGTTCAATGGGACCATTCTCGGTAAAAGAACCGAAAACAAACGCCGAGAAACCCAAGAAGTTAAAAAAATGTTGAAAATATCGATCATTTCGATAGAAAAAATATGTACAAAATATTTTAAAAATATCGATCATTTCGATAACAAAAATATATACAAAATCAGCTAGCACCATTCAGCAACACACATCAATTTCACATAAATTTACAACACAGAACAACAACTTAACAATTCATAAATCACAGGGGACAACAAAATTTCACATGCACGACAACAGATTAGAGCATACATACATAACAACACAGCCCAGCACCTAACTACTCCCACCCCACACTTAGCTCGAACACTGTCCCCAGTGTTCACAAAAATTAAAATAGCACAAAAATCGGGTGGTGGAACTCCCTGATCAATCAAAGTACTCCACTTCTTCGTCGGATGCTACTGCTTCATCTCCCATGTCTAAATCACCCCCGTCGTCATCATCGGACTCCACATCGGAGTCCTCCCGATGTGTCTCCTCGTCTGTGGGGACGTCATCCTCCGTGGGATCTACAAATGCTGGCCCCACTTGGCATAGAGCCCTGGCGTTTTCGCCGAAGGGGTAGTCTAGCTCGAGCTGCCATAGCTCCTCCTCTGTCGCCGGCCTCCCGCCTATCCTCAGCTGGAGCATCTGCATCCCATACATGCGAGCCATATACTGATCATCCCGAGCATGTCACTCGCCAAGTGTAAGCACTGGCCCGTGGGTGGTGTCGGGTGCGTTAGTTTTGGTAACATCTAAGGCCCGCCGCTCCATCTGCGGGATATAGTCAAGGGCCTCCTCCTCGACATCTAGGCCCCTGAGGAAGGTGGTGAGTAGTCCACCAAACTCGTACCTGTGCCCCTGATGCAACCGGGCTCTCTTCATGGCGGAGATAATTACCGCCCCCACGTTGATCTCCAGCCCTTTCATCAGGGCGTACACCAGGCATACAGGATCACGGGTTACATCTATCATATGTACCCTCGGGATTAGGCAGGAACAGACAATCTTCAGCCATATTCTGGCTTCCCTGTTCATCTGTGAATAGGGCAAAGTCTGGTGGTAGACCCTCTCTTTGTGTCTGCTCCATCTGGCTGTCGATCGGGTCCCACACAAGGTGCGTCTGATGTCCGCATACAGTGGGGTAATGTTCAGCTGTCGGAGCACGTGGGCATCTGTGTCCCGCGCCCCTATGATAGCATTGAGGTGGTGGGGCTCCAAAGTGATTATTTGCCCTCTGATTTTGATGGTGTGACTTCTGATCGTCGGGTTCCAGTTGGCATAGAATTCCCGAACTAAGTGCAGATTGCATTCCTTGGGCTCTTCAAAGATGAAGTTGAGCCCAGCTGCCTCGATCCGGTGGACCATCCTAGGGAACTCCTGTGCCAATGGTTCCCGAGTTATGTGCTCCTCGGGGAAGTATTTGTTTTCTTTGTGCTTTGCGTACCACTTCTTCCCCTCATCCATCACCCACCTTATTACGTATTGGCGGCGTTGGCCGCGTGGAACTGCTGGTGCTGCTGGGACTGCTGTGCCCAGTCTGATTCGCTTCCTTCCGGCGCTCGAAGTTGATGCGCCTTTCCCTTTCTCTTGCCTGCTTGCCATTTTACCTGTCAACCCAAGTAGACAAGATCATTGTTAAGCTAACGGATATTAACTTCCACTAAGGTTGGGTTAAGCTAGGTTACCCCACACTTAGTCCTTAGCTACAGTTACATCATACCGGCAAGATCATACTTATTTACACACAATAACCAACTATACAATCATGCTTAGTGCGTTCGAAGAATTCGACGGTAAATCTTCTGTGTACTACTCAGACTTCGTACAGCTAATCACAATCACTACCATCGCTAACATTTTATCCATCGCACTTAGCAAGGAAAAACAAAGAAACAAAAACAGCAATAAGAATTTATCTACACGAACCTATATAACCAACCCATTTCTTGAAAAATTTCACTATTTCCCTAACCCGAGAATCCGTTGGTCTTTTAACATGATAACAACTAGCACACCGACTCCTCTCACTCAACATGTACATTCCGGCATGAATTTCACAAGTTCACTACATTATTCACTTCAAATTCAAAAACAAGCCCTACAAATGATATTATCAAGCAAATTCGATTAATTTATGCAATTAACGAGGTCAAGCAATCATAACGACATTCCGAACATTCATCAACAACAATTCAATTGCATTCATGATTAATTTCTACTTAGGGCAAACTTAGCTCACCTCACATGCTCAATATCGAAGAAAATCGACAAGAAATGAGATAGAATCGAAGAACATACCTTGAAGTTGAAGAATTTACGCAAACTTGATGATTTTCTTAGCTTACTCCGTGTCACGTTGAAGGGGGATGGGTTTTGGGGAGTTTGGTCGTGGAGTGATTGAAAATAAGGGAAAGGGAGGGTTTTTTGGGGTTAAAAAGTAGTAAAATCGCGCGGGTCACCCGGAGACGCGGTGTGACCCGTTACGATATACAGGGCAACGTGTCACGGAGTGCATCGTGGTGCACTGCCTCCGTGACACGGAGCCATCGCGAGCCTGTTCTGGAACTTTTTTAAAAAATCTGGATTATACCTCAACGTGTCACGGAGGGTAACGCGGAGGTCCACCTCCATGACACGGAGCTATCGCCCCAGCTCACTGTTTTGCCACTTTTTGTTAATTTCCATACCTCGAATTTTCCTTTGCGATTCCGTTCATATTTTCCTCCGTTTGACCTGAAATTCATCTCACTATACAAAATTGGTTAGAATTATAGGTTTCACTCTAACTAAAAATAAAAATAAAAACAAAAACTAAAATTTTGTAGTAAATCAAGAAAAAGAAAAAGAAAAATCTATTTACACTTCACAAAAAGAAAGAAAAATTTTTCACGGGTTGCCTCCTGTGCAGCGCCTGGTTTACCATCGCGGCTCGAAGTCGTTAAGCTCAATTGTCCTCTAGGGTGATAGATGATTTCTCTCGATCACCGTCCTCCCCCCAGTAGTGCTTACACCGATCCGGTGTTTTTCCCATTAACTCTCGTGAATCCTTAATCTGTTCATCATTGCCTTGATCAATCACATTGATCACCGAGAGTTCTTCGTGCACCATCGGGAGCTTGGGTGCCTTGTACACATTGAACACCTCCACCTTGTCATGTGCTCACATTGTTAGCTGCCCCGCAGCTACGTCAATTAGTGCTTTCCCGGTCGTCAAGAAAGGACGTCGCAAAATAAATGGGACTTCCGCGTCTGGTTCAAAATCCAGCACGACAAAATCTACCGGGAAAATTAGGGAGCCAACTTGCACCAGAACGTCCTCCACAATGCCATCAGGTCTGGCTAAGGATCGATCCGCCAATTAAAAGAATACTGTTGTGGGTCTAGGACTCCCTAGACCCAACTTTCTGAATACCGATGACGGCATCAAATTTATGCTCGTTCCCAAATCACACAATCCACGAGCGCGGATGCTCTGCCCAATAGTAATCTGTATAGTAAAGCTCCCAGGGTCTTTGAGCTTTGTGGGCAGTCTGTTTTAAATCCGGGAAGTGCACTCCTCCGTTAGAGCCACCGTAGCATACTCAGTCAACAGACTTTTGTTTGCCACGATGTCCTTTATATACTTAGCATATTTCGGCACTCCCTGCAAAATATCCACAAGAGGTAAGTTAATATGTACCTCTTTCAGCACCTCCATGAATTTCTTGAAACACGCCTCCTCCTTGTGTTTCTTTAAGCGTTGAGGGAACGGGGGTGGTGGTCTTTCTGATTCAGCTTCCTTAGTCTTCCCCCTTTCAGTAATTTGCTCCCTCTCAACTTCTGCTGCTCCCGATTTTTGAGGTGGTCTTTCTGGTTCCACCTCTTTTAGCTGCAAACCACTCCTTGTGGTCACTGCATTCACCTGCTTGGGATTTGGATTTGTGTCGCTCGGAAGTCCTCCTCTAGGCCTTGTGTTTTGGGCTCCAGCAAATTGCCCAAATTGATATTCAAGTGCCTTGGTAGCTAACTGGTTGTTTTTCACTTCGGCTGCCAATTTCACATAGTCAGCCTACAATTGAGCTTGGTTAGTTATCATGGTCTTGAACATCTCCTCAATGCTGGGTGATGGTGGTGGAGGAGGTGCATTGTTGTTTCTAAATTGTGCTTGATAATTCTGCTGCCCTCCTTGGTTCCTTTGCACACCCTGACCCAAACTTTGCCCCTGATGGTTGTTGCTACCCTAGGAGAAATTAGGGTGATTCCTCCAATTGGAATTGTAGCTATTACCATACTGCTGGTGATTGTTCCTTTGTACATTACCCACAAAGTTTACCGAGTCAGGATTGGCTCCACAACACTCAGCTGACTGCTCACTGCTTCCACACACTTCACACCACACTTGCTGCACTGCATTAAATGGGGCTTGAGGCTGGTTCACTGTCATGTTGCTGAAGTGGATGTTAAGTTGATTTTGCAATGCAGCTATCTGTGCAGCAATAGCTGTAAACCCATCCACTTCTAGCACTCCTGCTGCTTTCCTTGTCCCGCCTCTTGACGAATCAGCATTCCATTCAGGATTGCCCTGCGAAATACAGTTCAACAAGGTATACATCTCCTCATAAGTTTTCTCCAGTGCTTGTCCTCCAGCTGCTGAGTCTAGCAATATTTTTGTGTGGGGTTCCAAACCCTCTATAAAAGTGTGCACCAGCACATCATTGGACTGATGATGATGAGGACAATCCCGCAACATGGACTTGAATCTTTCCTAGCCCTGATATAAATTCTCTCCCTCTCCCTGTTTGAAACTTAGAATTTGACTTCTAAGTCTTGCTGTTTAACCGGAGGGAAAAAATCGTATCAAGAATTTCCTTGCAAGATCATCCCACGTAGAAATAGAATTCGGTGGCTCAACTTTCAACCACCTCTTGGCTTCTCCCAATAGAGAAAATGGTAACAATGTAAGCCGGACATAATCTGATGACACTCCAAGTGGGGATGTAAGTGTCACTTATCTCCAAAAAATTTTGGAGATGCTGTTGTGGATCTTCATGAGGGAGACCGGTAAACTGCCCGCTAGTGTGCAGCAATTGCACCATATTCTGCTTAAGTTCAAACCTCCCTCCTGGCTCAGGTTTGCGGATGCTAGATGTGACATTATTAGCATGTGGGATTGCCACCTAGCGAACCAGCCGAGCTGCTACTTCTTCGGGCACTAACACTGCCCGGACTACCGGTGGATTCTGTTGTTGCTCCATGATCGTCTGTCTGAGCAACTGCAGCTTTCTTAGTAGAGCTTCTCTCTGTTTACTATGAAATATACTTTCTGGCTCTATATACGAGTCCACCAGCTCCTTGTCTCTTGCCAGTGTTCAACAGAAATTACGTCTGCAACATACAGGCTAAGACCAAGTTGTCAACACTAAGAAAATAAAAATATAGTAAATTAACACTTAAAACAAATTCACCAATTGCCAAGTCCCCGGCAACGGCGCCAAAAACTTGTTCGGGGTGTTATATGAGGTATATAACTCACGCAAGTGCACGTGGTCGAACAAGTAGTAAAGTGGCTTAAGTAAGCCAAGTATCGATCCCAATGGGACTGGGATGAAGTGCAATCTGCTCAAGTGTACTATATTTCGATTCTAAAAATGCAGACAACAGTGTAACCAACAAGTTGATATTTAGTTTTATAATTTTTATGCTAAATCTAAAATAACTATCTAATTTGAGTCTGAACTATGAATGAGAGCATGCTGAGGTTAAACGAACATGTAATGAAATTAATTATCGATATAATTTGGTTAGTCTTTTCCTCCAGTTGCTAGCCAAGAACAATTGCCAAGAGATTAAAACTCTCGTATTTAACCTCACTTAAGAATCATGAACCATCCACCTACATTTCTGTGATTAAATGCAATTCATGTTCTAGCCATACAAACTCGGTTCCTAAATTGACTAATACGACTTTCAGGTATATTTCTATCCTGGAAGTAAATCAATTCCCAATTTTCCCAAACCAAGTAAAGATCATATCCTATTAATTCACAACTTTCCAATTTCTTGCTCTCTCGCGTGAAACCGGACTTTTTAGATATACATTAACGTAGGCCACACATTAATGCAGTAAGAACAAGAATTAATAGAACAACATGGAAGAAAAGATGAAGAACCACTATGATCAACAATCCATTTCACTACAATTGTTCATAACCTCAGCAAGAAGAGGATTTAGCCACTCATTTGTGGATTAAACATCGTTAAATGAGTGTTAAACATACAAGAAATTGAATTAAAGAAGGAAAGAGAGAAAAACACTGATATTTTCGTCCCCTCAACTGCCTGTAACCCACGTTCTTGCTCCACCAAGTCAGAATATTGAAATATGAACCTAAGTGTTCTATTTATACTGGTGGGAATTTTTCCTGGAATAACAAGCAACATGTCACGGAGTGCATCTGTCACACCCCGCCTTGGGGGGGCTTGACTAGCACCTGCTGCCCTACTGATACCTGAACTGCTGAACTATGGCCCCACACGGTCAACATAAAATAAAGAAAGAGTACTAACAGCTATACAACTGCACGGCCTCACCCGACCGGCTCATCTGACCACAGGGAGGTATATACAGACTGCAAGCCTCTAGGAATAGCAATAGAAATGATCGTGACAGGGCCCCGACCTACCCGTACTATACAACAAAAAGAACTGAACTACACCTCTGGAATTCAGTCTCCGGATGACAGGAGTTGAATACTCGACCACTGACAGGAATCACGTAGTATCGCCTGCTCGTCTATGAGTACCTGCAGGCAAGTAATGCAGCGCCCCACCGGGCGTCAGTACCGCTGGTACTGAGTATGTAAAGCAATAACTGAAAGCAAAGTCTGAAAACAACAATGTAACTGATGAACTGAAGTAGGAAGACTTTGATTAACTGCCTGATACAGTAAGTCATACCTTTTCTCTATTATACTGGCTGGGATAGGAGTTATACCTGGAGGCATATCCCTCTACTGCTGTTCTACTCGTATCTATCGTAACATGGCAGAGCATGAAATAACATAACATGGCACACACAAACCTTACCCGGCCCCCATAAGCCAGGGAGTACAACCAGCACAAAATCTACACCCCTACCCCGGTCGTCCCATCTCCTATAATAGCTATAAGCACCCCGCTGGTCCCCTAGGTATGCACTTGGGCTTGCTGAGCCCCTGACTATAACTGTACCTGAGTCCGAAGGACTCCTGAATCAACACCCGGGCGTATCCGCTCGACGGGGGTGTATAAAAGCTAACCAAGGCAAAATATGGGGAAAACTGGCATCCCATCTTCGTCCCCTAGGGGACGGCATGCCACTCCATAGAGCGACGTATCCTCGTCCTCTGGTGGACGAGTCGATACAGCTATTAACCCTAGGGCGGTCATGGATGCTAGGTAGTCCAACCGAAAACAATACAACGGTCTCAACTAGTAATACTGTCTGCATATCTCACATGCTGAGGCTAATAGGGGTAAGGTATCATATATACTACATGCTGAACTAATGATAGTAATCTGTACGTATTTAATACGTGCTGAGACCGGTAAATATATATATATATATATGAATATAGTCTCCTGCCAAACTGTATTGGGGAAAATGCTATACAAGATAGTGTTTCTACTGAAAACTATGTTGTTTACTGAGTTTCTGTATTAACATGATTTCATATTCCTAACATGCTTTCTAAACTTTAGTTTAGCCTGCCATTCTATTTCTGAGGTGCTTTACGGATATTGCAACACTTTACGGGGTTTCAACTAAATACAATAATATCTTAACAGTTCATATTACATCACATACTGAGCATACTGGGCAGTTTCTAACACTTGTGTTAGAATCTAGGTCGTACTAGTAAGTTTCACGCAAGTTACAACTCGATACTTCTCATATCGTATCAACATTCACAATAAACGTACCACTCGACTTCTGAACATTCTACTGGTCTGTAAATTACTACACTGTACCGATATTACTTAACTTGCCGAGGGAACTTAACTTTACATACCTTATCCTTGAATTATTCGTCTGTCGGACGGGACTCGGCCGGTACTTCAACTATTTTCTCCCAACTGCATTCATAAAGATGTCAATCAATACTAAATACAACTTTACTTTAAAGAGTAACGTCACTTTCGATATAGTTTATAGCCCAAACTTAGGCTTATCGAAAGACGGTCGAAAACTCACTATTTTTCAGTGGTCCAGAAGGGAGAAATATTCACTTCACAGTTAGGAACACATAGACACTAATTTAGAGCAATTCCACTTACCTTAGCTCGGTGCATCGACGATTCGTCGGCCGTATTTTACGAAACTGAATCCGTAGGAATGCTCTCTGTTGCTAAATACCTCAGTATCTGGAGTTAATTTGAATTTGGGCAACGTTTAGCAGCGTAATCGGACGAAAATTATATAATTTCCTTCGTTCTTACTTCTCTCTTCCGCTCACCCTCTGTTTTCTGGAATTAATTGTGTGGTTAAATGATTTAAAACCGAAGTGGCCTTTATATACTTGGGCCTGGACAAGGCGAACGTGTCACGGAGCCAATGCGGAGGCCCCTCCTCTGTGACATGCTGCCATCGCGGAGGGGCTCTGCCTCGGCTCCTTCTGTGATGGTTCGACAGGTTTCTCGTTCAATCTTTTCCCGGGCCTTTCTCCAGCACGTATGGCCTTCAAATATGCTTCACCAACGTGCGAATAGGTCATCTAGGTGCCGGAAATTCTACGGGGTATAACAGCATCGCGGAGCACTGCCTCCGTGAAACGCTACGGACGCGGACCTTCACTAGAACTGGGGGTCCAGGAAATAAAGCCCAACGTGGCACGACGTGAAATGCGGAGCCAAGCCACCGTTCCATGGACCTATCGCGAACCCACACTGGAATTGGGCTGAAAATTCCCATCCAGGCAGAAGGCCTCCGTGATGGCAGCGTGACACGGCTCTATCGCGGAGCCCCTTTATTTTATGTTGTCCAATGTCTTGTCCATTGCTCGCATCCAAGTCCAACCCCGATATCCTCCAACATGCATTTTAGCTTCCCGAAATTACATTTTACCTGCAAAACAATGCTAATCATGTTGGTTAGTATAAATTCACATTTTATTACCAATTACATGAGAATGTATACACATTGATAGATAAACAAGGCTAAAATGGTACTTTTGAGTATCACTTGGGCATATAAATTTGCCCAAGATCATCTGTCTCTGAACAAGAATATACTAGAATATCATCGATAAATAATATCATGAACAGATCTAAATACGGTCTGAATATGCTGTTCATCAGGTCCATAAACACTGCGGGAGCATTCATCAGCCCAAAAGACATGACTAGAAATTCAAAGTGACCATATCTGGTCCTGAAAGCAGTCTTTGGAATGTCCCTCTCACGGACTCGGACCTGGTGGTATCCGAACCTCAAATCTATCTTAGAGAAACATCTGGCCCCCAGCAACTGGTCAAACAAATCATCTATTCTAGGGAGCGGGTATTTGTTTTTAACCATTTCCTTATTCAGCTGTCGATAGTCTATACACATACGGAGTGAGCCATCTTTCTTTCTTACGAACAGAACGGCGCACCCCACGGGGATGTTCTAGGACTAATAAAGCCTTTGTCGAGCAAAATCTTTTAACTGCTCTTTCAACTCTCTAAGCTCAGCTGGTGCCATGCGATACGGGGGAATGGATATGGGTTGAGTCCCTGGCAACAAGTCAATTGCAAAATCTATCTCCCTTTTGGCAGGGATACCAGGCAACTCATCTGGAAATACGCTAGGGAATTCATTGACCACTGGAACATACTGAAGAGTCGGAGGTTCCACCCGAACGTCCTGGACTCTAACTAGGTGGTAAATATATCCCTTTGCTATTAATTTTCTAACCTGAAGGTAGGAAATAAACCTACCTTTTGGCGTAGCTGTGCTCCTTTTCCACTCTCGCACTGCTTCCCCCGGAAAGTGAAATCGGACCGTCTTGGTCCAGCATTCTAAATTGGCATAGCATGGCACTAACCAGTCCATACCCATAATGGCATCGAAGTCGACCATCTCAAGTTCTATCAAGTCTACTGTGGTCTGGCGATCAACAACCTCTACCATACACCCTCGGTAAACTCTTTTAGCTGTAATCAAGTCACCAACCGGTGTAAGCACTGAAAAGGGCTGCTGAAGCAATTCTGGTTCGATACCCAACTTTCGGGCCACAAATGGTGTAATATATGACAACGTAGACTCTGGATCAATCAATACATAAACAGGGTATGAACAAATAATAAATATACCTGTGACCACGTCGGGAGATGCCTCTGAATTCTGCCTCCCTGATAATGCATAGGTACGGCTGGGGCCTGCACTTGAGCTAGAGGCTCCTGATCTACCTCGGCCCCTATTTGCTGAACCTGAGGGTCTGCGCCCTGCTGAGGCTGCTGGAGCTGGTGGCCCCGCTGATGTTCTATCAAGACTATCCCGGCTACCCTGTCCTCTGGCCGGACAATCTCTCATTAAATGCCCTTCCTGTCCGTAGTAATAGCACCCTGAGAAGCCTTGCCTTCAGGCTCCAGAATGGGGTCGGTGGCATATAGGAAAGGGGTAGGTGATGCTACTATCCGTAAGCTGCTACTGGACTCTGACTGACTTCGGCGAACAAATCTGCCTCTCTGCTGCTGTATCGGAGGTAATGATCTGGGTGGCCTATCTGAAAACCATGGTCTCGGCCCCCTAGGGGTTTCCCCCTGAATCTCAGCGGGTCTGTTTCTACGGCGCTTCTCTGAAGTCGCCTACCTGTCTCCCCGCTGCCGTTGTCTCAGGCCCTCAATTGTCTGTGTGATGGCCTGTACCCTGGCTATGTCCATATCCTCTCTCAAAGTAGCTGTCATGAACGTCTCTATGTAATCTGAATTCAGGCCCATAATAAAGCGATGGACTTTGGACGACATGGTGTCCACAAATGCTAGAGCATAGTGGGCTAAGGAGTCAAACTGTAAAGAATACTCACGGACGCTCCTGGCCCCCTTCTCTAAATGTAAGAACTGGTCTATCCGGGCTTGTCTGACCTCCTGGGGTAACTAGTGGTCCAGAAAGGCCTCCGAGAAGCTGGACTAGGTCGGAGGGGCAACATTTCTCCCTCGAGACCTTTCCCAACTCTCGTAACATAATATAGCTATGTCTCGCAACCGAAACACTGCCAGCTCAACTGATTCTGTATGGGTCAAATGCATAACCCATAAAAATCTCTGCATTTGATCTAGGAAATCCTGGGGGTCCTCTGCTTGATCTGACCCAGTGAACTGTGGGGGTCCCAATGCCAAGAATTCTCTAACCCTGGAACTACCTGTCCCACCTAGAGATTTTGCTGCTGCAGGTGGTACTGGATGACGCAGAGTATCTAGCATCTGGGTTAACATAACCACCGCACTACGTAGCTCCTGATCAGATGAAGTGGGTGCAGGAGTTGTGGGAGGCAGTGCTTCAAATGGTGTCTGGCGAGGCGGAGACTGCTGGGAGGGTCGAGATGACACCTCCATATCGCCCTCAAACCGGGCTGAATCTGGCTGTACGTGAGGCATCCTGTTGGTGCTTTCGCCCGCCGCTGTATCCAATCTCCTGCCTGTAGTAGGGTGCCACTGATCTGCCATAGTATCTGTAGACAAAGAGGGTGGTAAGTTTCAAAAGAACCAACCCTATATTATACTGTGCTATGGCACGACTGAGTATGAAAGAAGGGTAACCATCCTATCATGCCTCGCAGCCTCCTCCCTATGGTATGTGGTGCACAACACATCCATAGACAAGACTCTACTTAGCACGGCTTGCAGACTTCCTGGGACACGAACTGCTCTGATACCAAGTTTGTCACACCCCACCTTGGGGGGTATGACGGGCACCTGGTGCCTGCTAGACTCTGGCTCCATTTCAAGAATTGAACAGGCTATATAGCGGCTGTAAATACGGCCCCCGGCCGATTAGGCTTAAAGCCACCTGCAAAGCACAATAGCTAACCAGAACATTCACATGTGGGGAAACATATGCGGGCCGATAAGGCCACCATACTGTCTAGTTATCCCTAACTCAATATAACAAATGTGGAATAGCTACGTGACCGGCAAGGTCACCACTACTTACTGGATAAGGCTTCACACGGCCAACATCAACAACTAAACACGTATATATACATGCACGGCCCCACACGACCGGCTCCACCACCACAAGAAACATCAGACTGTAAGCCTCTAGGAAGTAATAATAGAATGGTCGGGACAGGGCCCAGACCTACACAAACTGTAATCAAAAAGGAAATAGGAACAACCTCCAACTGTTTAGCTCCGGAAGATAGGAGCTGATAACTTTGCTGACTAGATCACGAGGGATCAACTCCTCGTCTATGTATACCTGCAGGAAAGAAAGCAATGCAGCGCCCCCACAGGTGTCAGTACCACAGGTACCGAGTATGTAAAGCAAACTGAAATATACAACTGAAATGGGTAACAGCAGTAACATGACATATAAGTAGGAAGTAACTGAGTCTATCTGGCTGAGGATAACTAGGGAGAGTTTACCTATTCTGTAACTAAACGGGGCGTGCCTGACGACGTGTCGTCCTACTATCTATCAGTATCTAATAGCACATATAGATATACATATAAATACACACAACCAACAGAACAATCTATTTACCCCTACCCAGGTCTAAACCAACCAAATATAAGTCACTCCACTCATTTGATAACTGTGAGATCCTCCTACCGGCCCCCTTGGGTAGGTAGCTCAGGCCTTGGCCTCTGACAATAAACTGTGTCTGAGTCCGAAGACTCCTGCCTCTGGGCTCAAGCGCTCAACAGGGAAATCTACTGTTCTATCTGTGACTGAAACTGCCCCTGGGTGTAAACACACAACAAGGTAATTTTATAAAAATCTGTATCTGAAACTGCCCCCGGCCACAAGCGCACACAGAGTAGTCTGCCCCTGTAAACAGGGTAATCTGGCATTGTGCAGAGTGAACTGAACTGCCCCTACAAGCAGGGTAATCTGGACCGTATTATTATGGTGGTCGGCCATCATCGTCCTCTAGGCGGACGGCATCTCCCAACTGGTGGCGGTATCTGAATCTGGTATCGACACAGCTATAACCCAGGGGTGGCGGGGATGCTGAAGGGTACCCATATGCCATAACAAGTCTCAACATGCAAAACACATACACAGCAAGCATGCTTAAATTGAAAATACTAAACATATTCTCTTCTTTTATTTCAAGGTTAGTCCGTATTAAACAACTGATGCTATATTCTATTTTACATTGTTTCTGATTGCTGGGCTAAATACTACCTGGCCTTTATCTGTTTATCTGATTATTGATACCCGTGATCTGAAGCTATATCAGTTTCTAGAGCCATCTCTATTTCTGGAGCTACATCTGTATCTGGAGCTATTCCTATATCTGATTACTGATCTAATTACATCTGGATATGACTCAATAACATAGGACATGCCATCTATAAATGGATATAGCTCAATAGCATAAGATGTGCCATCTATTACCGGATACAATCTCAACAAATGTAATACATACTATCTGTAATCTTGCTAATTCATTATAATGCTTTTACAACTTCCATTCTGGGTATTACATAAGAACATGCTGAGCTACTAGCTGATACCACATTACTATCTAAAATCATCTGACTATCCGTTATTCTGATTATTGCATGATACGTAATGATATACTAGCATGCTTGCTGGAAATTGTACTAAAATCGTTCTTGTACGCTGGGTATCTGTTAATAGCCTTTATTCTATTTATTTTCTAAACTGTACTTAATGGCTTACCGAAAGAATAGCTTTACATACCTGGTTTCTGAGTACCCGACTGACCGATGTGATTTCCGTCAGTACTTCTGCTGTTTCTCCCAACTGCATTCATATACATATCAATTATAACTAAATACATTAATATCCAGGAGAAATTATCACTTTTGATATATATTTATCCCAAACTTTGACCTTTCGGAAAACAGTTGAAAACTCGTTATTTCTCGATAGTCCAGAAGGGATAAATGCTCACTACAAGGCTAGGAACACATTGGTACTAATTTAAAGAAATTCTATTTACTTTACCTCGGTAGCACAACGTTTCGCCGGCCAAATTTCACGAAACCAACTCCGTAGGATTGCTCTCTGCAACTTTATACCTCGGTATCTAAGCTGGAACGGACTTTAGACCGCGTTTCGCAGCATAATTAGAAGGAATTATATATATATAATATGGGTTTGCCTTAATATTGGCTTAACCCTTTGCTTGCTGGAAATTTTGCTATATTAAAGAGGAAAACCGACTTTCCCCTTTTTTTTTTCGCTTGCCTTCTAAATCCCTTAACCAACATGCGAATAGGCCATCTATGTGTTGGGGATTTTACGGGGTATAACATTATTCATCAACCTAACACATACTGAATCTTGCGCTCTGCCATGGTCAATCTCTTAGCTAGCTTTTGGAGGAAGTCCTGTGGTACCAAGATGTACCCTACTTGTGTCTAAGCCTACATGCCGGGCAGTGGTATAGCTAAGGTACTGGGAGCTGACTCTGAATGACCGGTGTCTGTAGCAAGTGTCTCACTTTGCTCCTGTGTCATGGGGACATTCACCTGTACGTCCCCTGCTGGCTGGGCTGCTCGGATATCTGTAGGAATCCTAAATCTACTTTTCGGGTTCATCTCATCCCAAATAAGGCCTATGTCTGCAATCCTTTGGCCTCCAATCAACCGCTCATCACCACGTGGAACTTCTGCCTCCATGCATAATTTGAATACCATACTCAGGAATGGGATAATAGTGCTTACCCCCACTGCCCGATCTTGTATCTCATTGACTATGATCCTCAGAATAATAATGGGGTAACAAGACATGAGGCATGCAACCAAAGCCACTCTGTCAGCACTCAATGTGTTGTCAATGATCGTAGGTGCTAACCGATGGTGCCCTAGTGTCCAACAGGCTTTTACAATGAAGTTCAGTGAATTCTTGGTCACCTGCTTTCCTCTTCTAACCCATTCAGTCTCATCCTTGTTCTCAACAATCACCTCAGCTAGCCATTGCAGCTGCCTCTGTCGCTCCTGTACACTCAAGGACCTGATCTGCTTTATCGCCTCCACCCTGTAATCATACTCTGGCATCATCTTGGTAGGCATGAACTGTGGGCCACACAACAATCAAGCAATGGTCCGTTCGGATATATCAACTTCTGGACCTCGAACCATAACACTCTCTAGACGAGGCTGGTCCTTTATTTTCTAACTTTATTTTGCCTTTACCTCCATTATGGCAAAGTAGTTGGCATAGAACTCCCGAACAATGTTTTCTGTGTACTATGTTGGAGTCTTGGACATCCACTCAAAACCACAAAAGCTAAAAATCCACTTCATCTCCTCAACTTCATTCAATACAGTTGTGAGGATCCGTAATTCTTCTGGAATACTCCATCGTGGCTTATTTTTGGCGGTGAGAGAGATGCCTTGTACATATATTTGGCTTCCGACACTCTCCATCGGATTGTGTGGTTTTTCTTGGGTGGGGTCTGCTCTTGTGCAACAATAGGAGCCTCTTCCTCCGAATCATCAATGCCGCTTTCCTCTTCACTGTGGGTCCCTCCTAACCCTTCCTTAGCATTGGAGTCGCTCCATGACTTTTGATGTTCCTCTCTAACTCCCTCTTCAGACTGTGGAGCTTGAGAGGATGTGGCAGTGGTTGCTTCAGTTTGGACTTTTTCTCTCGCCCTAGTGATTTTAGTTCCATCGGTTTCCTAGGTGTCTATTTGATACTCCTGAACTAAACCACCAGGTGAGTCTTTGGCCTTGTCAGACTCCGAGTCAGTCGGTTCATCAATCAATCTCCATTGGGCTGCTGATTTATCTGCCCTGCATTTGTATGTCATTGTACCTGTAGAGAAAGATGTTAGTATTCCATTTTTAAAAAAGAGAAGTTAGAAAAGAAAGTTGCAGCTTTACACCACTAGTCAACAGTACGTGTCATACCACGAAGGTACGACCTGTGGAAAGTCCATGAATTGCAACTTGTTTTCAGTACGACTCGCAGGTATGACTTGTACCACATGGGTATGATTTGTACTTCGAGTCGTCTGATGAAGCCTTGATTTTATGTTGTTATGTATTCTTCCACGACTCATGGTACGACCCGTAGGTCGATTCCACGAGTTGTAGGAAGGACTTTTTTACGCAATTATGCTAAGATTGGTGGCACGAGCGCTCAATACGACTCGTAGTGGCATTCTACGGTCATTACTGTGCCTCATACCACTTCAAATTTTCTTTTCTCAGTTTTTGCAAGGACTCTTTTTTTCAAGTTTTAGGGTACTTAGACTCCCACCCCCCAATGTATAGGCACATCAATCACTCATTTTAACTCAAGCCCAATCTTTCCCTTTTCTTAACCCGCTACCGTAACTCATTTATTTTTAAAAACTTAATTCATCTAGAATCTAGCATCTCTTTTGGTCGAAGAATCACAGTAGCAACACCTTGACCATTTTCCATTATCAACATCATATTCCAAGTCAACTCACTAACTCATAGGGGTTTTGACACCTTCAAGCTCAATATGTGACTTTTTAATAATTTTTAACACAACATACTTACTTGATTGATGCTTTATCAATGGTACCTGACAATCCTAGGGTTTACTGAGCTTGATTCGAGCAATAAGTTTTCTTGATTCTTTGGTTGTTGTTGGGTTACGGGTAGGGGAAGTGGAGTGGAGTCGTGTGTTTGAATGTTTGAGTATGGGAGAATGGGTTAAGGAAGTTTAAATTGGTAAGGGAAAAATTTTAAAAATTTGGGCTGAGTTGGGTATTAATGCTAATTTCAACCCGTCATGACTCGTACCACGAGTCGTAGGAAGATCCTACAGCTCATCCCTTGGACTCGTTGGCAACTTGTTAAAGAAAACTTACCTAACGACCTATGAATACATCCCATGACTCGTACCATTGAGATACGATCCGTAGGATGACTCGTAGGTCAGGGATTGGAATCTTTTTGTTTTGAACCTCACCATGACTGTGCTACGACTCGTAGGGTCTCATTACAGGTCATATTGAGAGCCATAGCAACTGATGCTTCATCCACCTACTTTCAATTTTCTATGCACACTGAGCACAAATTAGTTCATTAACTTAGGTTGCCTTCCAAGAAGCGCATGATTTAACATCATGCACGACATAGGTAGACTGGTTACTCAGACTTCACCAATTCACCACTTGGGTTGGCTCCCAAGAAGCGCCTGATTTAACATCATAGCACGACGCAAATCTCTTGCGTATTCAGAATTCGTCAAGTGGTTCATACTCATCCTCCAGTGTTGATATCACACTAAACTCCTTGGGTTGATTCATTGTTTTGAAGATGTTGAATGTGACCTCCTCTTGATTTAGCCTAAACTTCAATAGGCCATCTTCTACATCTACTAGAGCTCTCCCGGTCGCAAGGAATAGTCTCCCCAAAATGATGGGGACCTCAGAATCAATCTCGCAATCCAAAATCACGAAGTCTGCTGGGAATATAAATTTATCTACCTTGACAACCACATCGATTAGGATCCCCACCGGCTTCTTAATTGGTCTATCGGCCATCAGTAGCCGCATGTTGGTCAATGTAGGAGTTCCCAATCCTAACTTCTTGAATATAGCCAAGGGCATCAAATTGATGCTAGTTCCAAGATCACAGAGTGCCCTTGTGAACTCAACATTATCAATCATGCATGGTATAGTGAAGGCACCTGGGTCCTCTTTTTCATGTGCTAAGACCCTTGTAGCTATGGCACTGCAGTGATGCACATTGTCAATAGGCTCATAGCTCACAGATCTTTTCTTTGTCACCAGGTGCTTCATAAACTTTCCATATCCTGGCATCTGCTCTAAAGCTTCGACTAATGGTATGTTCTTAAAAAGCTTCTTAAGCATTGAAAGGAATTTCGGGAACTTACCATTCTCCACCTTCTTCTTCATCCTTTGGGGGAATGGTGGTGGTGGTCGTGCGATTGCTTTTTGCAGTTGCGTTGTCCCTTGATCCATGGCAAGTTCCTTCGCACCTCTCGAGGCCTCTTGCAACTCACCAGTCTCATTCTCAGCACTTTTTTCATCTTCCTCCATTATGCTCTCTTTCTTCCATTCAACTACAACTAGAAATGGGGGGTCATACGTTGTTTTACCACTCCTAGTCATTACCTGCATACAATGTGCATCATTTTTCAGATTTTTGACAGTGTTGTAGGACAGCGTACCCTTTTGTCTAGGGTTCATTGATGGTGACAGTTTCCCAAGTTGGTGTTCAATTTGCTTGATGGTAGCAGCATGTGATTCCACCTTTTTACCCATACTTGACAATTATCATCGGATCTCTTTCAATTGATCATTGGTGGACCTCACCTTTTTCAACATCTCAGCCATTATGCTCTCCAACTTTGATTGACGAGCCTCCCCTTCTAATGCATTGGGAGGCACATAGAATCTAGCCCGGTCATTGTGATAGCCATCATTGCGCCTCCAATCACCTTCGCGTCCACGACCTCGGCTCCTATCTCTGAACTATTTCTATTGAAGTTGTCTCTATACTGGTTCTGAACTTGATTTCTAGAACCTTGGCGCCAATTTTCTTGTCCAGAGGCTTGGGCATTATTTTAGAAACCCACCACCTGGTCATCCAAAAAGTTTGCCTCCTCCTCAGAATTAGAGTGATCAGCTCCTTGCTCCTTTCCTTGAGTATCCACTTCATTAACTTGCTTGGCTCCAGCTCCCATTATATGCTTTGTCAGCAAGTCCAATGATGTGCGCATGTGAGCCAACTCCTAGTCACTCTCTTCTTCTTTTCTTTGTTGGTCTGCAGTTAGACCAACAACATATGTGTCTGCCACTGCATCAGCCTCCCTCGTATGCCAGGCCCTGTTTGTCTTAGTCACCCTGTCAAGAATTGTAGCATCTTGCTCCTAGGTGTAACTCATCAATGCTCCTCCAGCTACTGTGTCTGCTACAGCCTTGGTGCTATTGTTCAGAGATGTAAAAAGTCTCCAACAAACTATCATCTGGAATTTTTTGGTTGGGGCACTTAGTCAACTTCTTTTTGAATCTCAACCAAGTTTCATGAACTGCCTCAGTCATCATTTGTCAAAAATTATAGATCTCATCTTTTAGATGTAACATCTTGGACGGGGGAAAGAAGCTCTCCAAAAAGGCCTGTTTAAGCTCCCTCCAGTTGGTTATGGAGTCATTGGGAAACTCTAATAACCACAAAGTAACTTCCCCAATAGAGAAAAGGGGAATAGTCTGAGCCGTATTGCATCCTGGCTTACTCCGGGCAACCTGTACGCCTTGCATATACCTACAAAGTTCATTAGGTGCAGGTTAGTGTCATCCGTTGCGTGACCACTAAAAACCCCTTCCATATTTAGTAACTGAATCATGGTGCTTGTAATGTCGAAGATGGCCCCAGCGGGCAATACTGGTGTCACAATTGCTCCAGTTAACCTAACTTCATCAATATCCGGGTCATCATCATCATCAAAGTACTGAGGGGAGAATCTATGAGCTCTACTGCCCCTCCCTTGTCGACCAACACTTACCACTTTCTCTCTCTCTCATCTTCTGTATGCTATATTGCAGCTTGCCGAGCTAGCTCGGCTTGCCTAGCTTCTTCATCTATGTGGCTTACGCAGTGCTCTTTCAATTTTTGGATTTAATGGAACAAGAGGATCTCCTCTACTTTGAGTGCCTGGCATTCATCGGAGAACAGCCTCTGGGTATCAAAAACACAAAAATAAACGCAATTAAAGAAATAATTACCAAAAAGTTAATTACAAGCTAATAACTTAGTTTCATCCGTATTCCATGGCAACGACGCCACTTTTTGATAACGCTCAAACCACACCTCTGACGGAAGTGAGAAGCAGACGTTGTCATTAAAGAACTCAACTAGAGGTTGGGGTCGATCCCACAGGGAATAGGGAGACTGGATTGTAGTGGATAACTGAACTTGTAAGGTAGTTACATCAAAGTAGGGGGATTCTAAAGAAATCAATAATAAAAGCAAATATCAAAATTCTTAGGTTAAGTCAATATCAAAGGATAACTATGGTTTGTGTTCCCCATGGGTTCATAACTGCTTTAGGTATACACTCGTGATTATAACCAATACTTATAGAACTGATAACTTAGGTTCATTCAAATGACTGACCAGTCCCTATTGAATGACTATACTCAATCACTCGACCAAGTCTCATGAGCGGTTTCAAATTATCCGTTATCACTAAGTTCCATATTTAACTATCCTGCGACCACAACTCAAGTTAATACAATTATTATCAAAATCAAGGCTCTATTATAATTCTCTTTTCCTAATCTCTACCTCTACGACAAAAGCAAGTAAAGAATTTGGGAAAGTTATAACATTGCGCACCGTTAAGAAACATTTAAGCATGAATAGAACACAATATAAGTAATTGTATTAGTTTTAGAATCACTTTGTGTAACCTTAGCTTGTTAATCCACCAAGGTTCCCACAATCCTAGCTATGGAGGTTTAGCCTCTCATAGTTGTAAGGTTGTGAATTGCATTCATGATTAAAGAAATAAAGCAATACTTACAACAATGATTGAGAAAAAACACTTTATTCAGTTACTCTGCAAAATCTTAATAAACAAGTAGTAAGAGCAAGAAGAATTCAAGAACAGGTTGATCACAAGTTAAGACCAACTCAATCATCACTTTCTCAAGGTTTCTACTCTTTAAAACTATCAAAACTGATGTCCCCTATAATAGTAAAACCTAAAACATATTTGTACAGACACAAGAATCCTTTTCCTACACCAACAGGGTGAATTTCCATATCTGTCGCCGCCAGTGCCACGACTCGACCTACGATCCATAACATAGTCCTATGATCTGTGGCTTCATCTCATAGAATCTCAGCTCGCTAAATTCTAGCTAAGTGTTGGATCTGGGCATAACTCGTACCATCAAATCACGACTTGTACTGAGCTCCCATACTTTGAATTAGTGATTTTGATGTTTTTTCGAACTTCATCACCACCAGAATGGTACGACTAGTATCTTAATCTCATGGGTTATACTTGCTTGTCGTAGCAGGAATCAGACTCAGATGCAATTCTTTTGGATTTCATCAGGACTTCCTCATCACGACTCGTACAAGTCTGATACTAATCGTACTGGGACTCGTGAGTCACATATGCTCAACCTTAACTTTCAGCAACTTCTCACAGCCATCAGTACGACTCATAGGTCCTTCTTACGATCCGTATTGAGGTCTGCACTTTTTGACCATTTTGCACTTTTTAAGCTATCTTTTGCAATCATTAGTTCGAACACATTTTTATCCTATAACAAAAGGAAAAACACCTCATATCCAAAAAAAATACACCTAATTCCATGCTATTTTCTTAGTTTTGAGTGTCGAATGTGCTGTAAACCCACAACACATCACTCCTTCACCTCGACAACTAGATATGATACTGCCGTATTCTGGATCACAAACCCACTGTCATTTGAGTCCATCAGTCAGAATCCTTAACTAGCCAGTTGCTACAGCTCTCGAGCCAATTCTCACTTTTCTGGCCTCAAGTATGATAAGCTACCCATCCATCTGCGACAAAGGGCATCAGCTAAAATGGTATCCTTTTTCAGGTAGTATAAGATATCTATATCACAGTCCTTCAGCAACTCAAGCCAACGACATTGCCTTAAGTTCAACTTTTTCTACATAAAAAATATGCTGGAAGCTCTTTTGATTAGTAAAGATATCTACATGTACACCATATAAGTAATGTATCCAAATCTTTAGGGCATGAACAACTGCATCTAATTCTAAATCGTGGGTGGGATAGTTTTTCTCGTGCTTCCTTAACTGCCTTGAAGCATAGGCAATTACCTTGCCGTGCTACATTGAACACATCCCAATCCAATGTTTGAAGCATCACAATATACAATGTAGCCCTCTGAACCCTCTGGCAAGGCTAATATTGGTGCAGATGTCGATCTATCTTTCAACCCCTGTAAGCTCTGCTCATAAGCCTCAGCCCACTGAAAGTTAGTTGCTTTCAGAGTCAGCTTCATCAATGGTGCTGATAGGGTAAAGAATCTTTCCACAAACCTTCTGTAATACCCAGCTAACCCTATAAAGCTGCAAACCTTAGTTGGTGTTGTGCGTGTAGGCCAAGTCTTTAAGACCTCTATTTCTTGTGAGTCTACTTGGATGCCGGTGTTTGACACATTGGGGCCCAAGAAATCCACAGAATTCAACTAGAACTCGCATTTAGAAAAATTAGGATATAACACATGATCTCTAAGCACCTGGAGTACTGCTCACAGATGATCTCTATGCTCAGCTTATGAGTGTGAGTATACCAGGATATCATCAATTTATACAATCACGAACAAATCTAAAAAGGTCCTAAATATGTTGTTCATCAGGTCTATAAACACTGCTGGGCCATTCGTCAATTCGAAAGACATAACCAAAAACTCAAAATGACCATATTTGATTTTGAAGGTTGTCTTCGAAATATCTTTTTTCGCTAACTCGTACCTGATGATATCTTGACCTTAAGTCAATCTTTAGAAGTATTTCACCCCCTGCAGGAGATCAAACAAATTCTCTATCCTTAGAAGGGGATATCTGTTCTTAATAGTGACTTTATTCAGTTGCTGATATTCTACACATATTCGTAGTGAGCCATCTTTCATTTTCACATATAAGATTGGCACACCCCATGGTGATGCACTATGCCTAATGAAGCCTTTATCTAACAAGTCTTTCAATTGATCCTTCCATCCTTCACCTAGGTAGGAGCCATTTTGTACGGAGGAATAGATATGGTTGTGAATCTGGTAGCTTATCAATGGAGAAGTCAATTTCTCATTCTGGGAGGATACTAGGAAACTCATCTGGAAATACATCTGGGAACTCACTAACTACCGAAATAGATTGAGGCGTCGAGGATTCTGCCTACACATCCCGAGCCCTAATAATATGATAGGTACAACCGTTTGTAATTAGCTTCCTTTCCTATATATAGGATAACCTACCTTTTGGTGTAGCTGCATTGCCTCTCCATTCCTGCACTAGCTCTCCTGCGAAGTGGAATCAGACAGTCTTTGTCTAGCAATCAACATTGGTATAACATGGAGCTAGCCAATCCATGCCCATAATCACCTCAAAGTCAATCATTTCTAGCTCTACGAAGCCCGTAGATATTTAGTGGCAATCAATGTCCACAGTACAATCGCAATATAATCTCCTGTTGATAATAGATTCACCAACAGGTGTAGATACAAAAAATGATTGTTGGAGTAATTTTGTACTATAGAAAGCTTTTGTGCCACTAGAGGAGTAATATAAAATAAGGTACAACCTATGTCTAGCAAAGCATAAACCAAGTGGGAGCCCACATTCAATGTACCTATCATAAAATCTAGCAACTCCTTAAAATCCTGTCTCCATGATAATGCATAAGTATGATCCGAATCACTGCAAGAACTGGATACTCCTGATCTACCTTTGCCTCTACCTACTGGAGCTGAGGGTCTGCGCCGTGTAGAAGGTATTAGAGCATGTGACCCTACTGAGGACCTACTTTACTGGCCTCGACCACTCTAATCTCTAGTTGGAAAATCTCTCATCATGTAACTCTCTTTCCCACAAGAATAACAAGCAGTAGAGCCATATCTACATCTCCTAAAATGTCGCCTACCGCATGTACTACAACGTGGTACCGCTGGGCTCATCTGGTCTGGGCCCCTCAGCGGCTGCTGGCCTGACACTCGTGAGCTATCGTCCGCACCTTACTGCCTACAAAATCATATCTTCTGCCCTTATGCAACTGAGGTGAGGTCCTAAGTGTCCTAGATGATTAGCGAGGCCTAGGACCACCCTGAAATTCCACCTAAAAATCAATTGGTATAGCCCTCCAAAGCTGCTCCTGATCTACCCTTTTGGCCCCATACTAATGTTTTTTGATTTTTTCTATATTCTGAGCAAACGCCTTAATTCATGATATATCCATGTCCTCTCAAAATGTGGTTGTAATACAAGACTCCACATACTCCAGTGCAAGTCCCATTATAAACCGGTATACCCTGGCTAGCATAGTACAAACAAATGCTAGTGCATATCAAGCCAGTGAATCAAACTTCAATGTGTATTCTCGGACGCTCATCCTTACCTTCTCCATGTGTAAGAATTTCTCTATTCTGGCCTGTCGAATCTCTCTAGGTAAGTAGTGATCTATGAAGGCTGTAGAGAAGCTGGGCCATGTGGGTGGAGGTGCATCTTTGCCTCTAGACTTTTCCCAACACTCATACTACAGAACTGCTATATCTTGTAGCCGAAACACTTCTAGCTCAATTGACTCTGTGGATGAAGCATGCATGACCCTAAATATCCTTTATAATTGATCTATGATGTTTAGAGGGTCCTCTTTGTGGTCTGTACCTATAAACTCTGGAGGACTCGAAGCAAGAAACTCATGAACCCTCGAACTTCTAGGTCCCTCAGTAAGCTCAACAACAACTGGTACTACTGGCTGACGCTGAGCAGCCATGATTTAGGCCAACATATATACTGCACTTCTGACATCCTGGTCTGAAGATATAGGAAGAACTGGATGTGGTGTTGGTGCTTCTCTTTCCCTAAGAGGTTCTTGGCGCCATGGAGAATACTAGGGAGATCGAGAAGATATCTCCCTTTTTACCTTTAGGCTGGGCTGTCTCCAATCGTGGCACCCTACTAGTACCCTTTCCTGCTACCTTATCCAGCTCTATGGCCGTGTTCTATCTTATATAAGACATTTTTGTAGACAAACACAACATGTAAGCTTAGGTACTCAACCCTATATAACTCGACTCTATAGAACAATTTGAGAAGAAAGAGGGGTAACCATGCTATCGTGACTTGTAGCTTCCTTCGTATAAAATGTGGTGCACAACACATTTATAAACAAGACTCTACAGGACACACCTTGCAGACTCCCTAGGATACGACATTGCTCTAATACTAAGTTTGTCATGCCCCACCTTGGGAAGCATAACTGGCACTTAATGCCACATTAGACCCTGAGTAGACCTAGATGGACAAATACACTTCTGGTGCATACCAACAACACATATTCAAGAAAAAAATAAGTTAATAGCCTTAGGTCGACAAGTCCGCAACATATACACCTACACAAAATCAACTAACCCAACAACTGCAACAATAATATCATCCTATGCTAGTTGACCAGACCAACATGCTATCTAAATCATATAAAAAGGAAGACAGGTGCATATATAAATATACACAAGCCAAAAACGCTTCCAACAAAATACAATTAGGTCCCACATGCCCAACAAATGCATGTCTAAAAACACGTAGTCTTTTGGAAGATATTGGTAGGGACAGGGCCTTGGCCTACCAAAAACTATACATCAGAAGACTGAAAAACCTCTAATCAAATGGCAACTCTGGAGGAAAGGAGTTGGCCAATATGATGAATCTAAATGGCTACTACAGAGGTCTCGAAACCCGTTTGTCTTAAACTGCAGGCAAGTATGCAACGCCCCATCCATGGGTGTCAGTATAACACATACCGAATATGTAAGCTATGTAAAAGATGATAGAGGAACTGAAAGTAATAAGCAATAAGAGCATAAGTTAACCTGTATGATCTCAAAAACATGAACTGTAACTAATAGGTAATATTCGAACAAGAACCTAACCTAGGTCCCCATAAGCTGAGAAGGTACAAACAAGACAGAATAACTTATTTGGGCCCCCAAAAGCCCCGACAAGTACAAATCAATCTATATACTTCTATCTGTACCACTGTAGCCCTGCAGGCATGGTGTAACTAACATACTCGTCTTCTGAGGTTGTATCCAAGCCTTCTTGGCTCCTATGACTGTGTCTGAACCTTCTGGGCTCCTGTAATGCTATCTGAGCCTTCTAGGCTCCTGTAACTATATCTGAGCCTTATTGGCTCCTTTGACTATATTTGAGCCTTCTAGGCTATTGTTACTGCACCCCGAGCACATAAGACTCTACTGAGGGTTAGTGATGCAACTATGGCATAAGGGAAATCCATAAGTGAATAGACTTCAATGTGGCTCTGCAGGCCTCAATCTGGTCATTCAAAATATCATATAGCTCCTGTGAGCAAACTGTAGCCCTGTAGGATAATATACTTGAACATAGCCCTTCTAGGCAGCATGTATGTGGGAGTCTATATGAGTAGCCAGAGGCATTTTTCCCCACATCTAACATCTGATAAGATCAATGATATAGGATATCGCATAGTCTATTGGATTACTAAAAGCTAGAGTGATTTCCTGAGCAGCCTATACGACAAGCTGTAAGTCGTACGAAGCTTATATGGTCATTGGAAATACATAGTTCATCTAATAACCTATCACCAAGTTCATTAGGCAAATCCTGGTACCACTAACTCGAAGGTGAGACTGTATTACCAAGATTCTAGACTTGTAGGCATCAAGGTACGCCAACGGCCTATAGGCAATCTTTACTACATATATAGGTGTCTAAACAGAAGGTTATATCACAACATTGCACCCTATGTTTCCCAATTTAACAATGTATGCTAAATAACTAACCAAAGCCTCTATGGCCTCGGTACGACAACATAACCTCACTAGCCCCTCTAGACGGCAATAAAATAAATAGCTAATCTCTATGCCGCTTCTAGTGAGAGGCACAGCTGAATATAGTCATTCTCGACAAGGCATACTACACTACAACATCAATTCATCTCATATCAGCTAACCGCAACATACTTAAACATGAACTACTACCAGAGCACAAGTTGTATCAACTATACGACGAGAATATCCTGCCGAAAGAGGTTAGCCTTAACATACCTCAATTACCAAACTCTGCTCTACTAGTCCTGCTTTGATTAAAACCTTGTAATCGCTCTATATCATAGCTCCTACGTCAAGGAAATAGAGATATTTTATTTCAGGAAGTAGGCCGTCAATATCATCACACAAACACAATGATGATAAGTCATAATGAGTTCAATTAGGCAAAATCTTAAGAATTCTTATAGATTAGAAGGGTAGAAGTACTTACTATCACTTGTAGGCATACTAGTCATAATGTCACGACCCGAACATAGGCCCGATCAGAATACAAGACAAAGAACCCCAAGAGGCTCCAAGTCGACCAATGGCATGAACATTAAATCTAAACTCGATATAATAATGCAGAAGTTTATATAAGATAGAGAAAATCTGAATATCTCATATCATCGAATATCTGAATATATAACAACAATGTGAAACTAAAAACATACTATGTCTGATAAGCCTCTACATATTGACGAGTTGATGGGACAAGATCACCATCTAACTCACTAAAACGATACTGAACATATTACATACAAGTTGAATAAAATAGGTCCTCGAAGGATGAGGACTCACCAACTCTGTCTCAGAGATGCTAACTCCGAGGATCTGGCTAACGACAGGACTGAACCAAAATATCCAAGTCTGCATCATAAATTGATACATCATAGAGTATACGGTCAGTACGTAGAATGTACCGAGTATGAAAGATAAGTAAAACCACTAAGTAAAATAAAAAATCATGCATATCATAAAACATTTCATCATAAGATTCTGAGAATGGGGCTTGCATGCTAGTATCTGAAAACATGACTTAAACATAACTGAATGTAGTAACTGAACCGAATGACCTAAATCTAAAACTAATTATTCATAGGTAAAACTAAACATTGGGTCAAACCTGCTGAAAACATAATATCATGAGTGATGAACATGCATAATTGAAATCATGAGGAACAATAGGACAGTCGTCATATAATCCACATTACCATGATAGAGGTTACATTTTCCCTACTATTACAATTAAGCAGGCATAGCCATCAAAAGCATTGTCAAGGCTAAGGATGCTACCACGAAATTGATATAAAGTTGAAGACCTCTTGGGGCAGGGGAATCTCACAAGGGAGGTCCCAAATAATCTAAACATACCTACATTGGCACGTAGTTCTGAGGCACGGGGTTGACTGAACCCTTAGCCTGCCCGGTGCTAGACACTACTCAAAAAAACATGCATATGCTCTCCATCGTTTTTCAACGAAATCGAACAATCATCTAGTGACAAAGATGAATCATAATAATACATGTATAATACAAAAACATATCATGATGAGCCTTGGCTCAAACCATACCACATGTTGAGATTGGGAGTCTAAACTCCAAGACCATGTGGTAAGCTAATAACATGACATTGAAATAAATCATAAACATACCTGATCATATGGGCTTGCCCAAACATATACATACGTTTAGATAGTCAAAATCATGGATATAAACATGGGTAATTCAAAATCATAATTTCATCATATACATCTCATCGTTCTTGAAAATATATATCATAATCTAAACGTTTCATGAACTTTCATAAATGGGCATTTTAATTTGTAAAACTTTGAAAACATGAATTGTAATTGAAAACATCATAAAACATGCCCATGAATCATAATTCAACATTAGAAACATGAGTAGAGTATACCTATGATATATACTTTGAGAATTCACAAGTTGGGTTAAAACTCCATAGATTCATCAGCTTAGGATTACCATGAATTTTAGAAGGAATTGGGCGTACTAATGGATGAATACACCCATTCATAACCCTACAAGGGTACTTTTGATTTCACAACCTTCTTGAATGCCCAAAGGAAATTGAAGGAGAATTGATGAATTTTTAGGCTTGATCACTCTTAGGAAATTCTAGGCTTGCATGCATGGAGTGGGATGGTTTAGAATGAGCTAAACCCTCTTAAAACACACTTATTTGAGCTTAAAACGATGTATTTTAGGTCTTAGGAGCTTAGGAATTACGGAAAAGCCCCTAAAAATTTTGCAGGAAAAGTTACACTATCAGTCCTAATGAGGGACTGGACGACTTGTTGCCTGAGGGATGACTCGTGGTGACGAGTCGTTGGGTTTACTGCCAAACATTTCCACATTCATGCCGGCTCCTGACCACGGCTGACTCTTTCAATCATTGCCCTAACTGCAAGTAGTGGCTTATCTCGTGGTCAAACCCCAATTAACAAGATCCAACCAACTATCACTTCACTCCACGAGTCACTTAACGACTCGTGGTGCACTTTACGGGTCACTGGGTGACTCGTCCTGTGGCCTGGTGCAGAAATTCCTGTTTTCTCCGTTTCAACCCTTGGGTCTGATCTTAGGGCTTTTGGGGTATTACAATATATGCCCCTTGGAAACATTCATCCTTGAATATGGGAATACATACTTAATAGCTTGGGAAAGCAACTGTGATACCACATACTGAACATCTAAAGCTGAAAACTGACGGTGTGATTGACTCCAGATTGAAATACATGACTGAACTGAATTCATGAATCACACATCCATACATTTATATGAAAGAAACTTGATACATGAGATGAACATGAAACTGAATTAAGTACAAGGGATGAAACTAATACCTCATGCTGGAACTGAGCCTGAAGGGAATAGATGCAGGTATTTAGCCATCATATTTGCTTTGGCTTCCCATATAGCTCCCTCAACATGGTAATTGCTCCGCAAAACCTTTACTAAAGCTACTTCCTTTTTCCATAGTTTCAAAACCCGACGATCAAGTATTTCCACCGGAACCTCCTCATAGCAAAGGCTATCATTCACACTTGCACTCTCAACCAGAACAACCAAAACTGAATCACCAATGCACTTATTTAAAAGCGACACAGGAAAACTGGAAGTACTGAAGCTAATTCTAAGGGTAACTCCAACTCATACGCTACCTTACCAACATGGCTCACAATTCGGTATGGGAAAACATAACAGTGACTGAGTTTCCCCTTCTTTCCGAATTTCATCGCTCCCTTCATGGGCGATACCTTCAGAAACACCCAATCACCAACTTCAAACTCGAGTCTTCTCCTCCTCACATTCGCATAGGACTTTTAACAACTCTGGGCTATTTTCAACCTCTCCCATATAAGATGAACCTTCTCCATAGCCTCTATACTGAATCTGGTCCTATCAACACAACTTTACCAACTTAAAACCAACCAATAGGCAATCTACACCTTCGCCCGTAAAGAGCATCAAATGGAGCCATCTGAATTATGGAATGGTAGATGTTGTTATATGCAAACTCGATAAGAGGTAAATTCTCATCCCAACTACTTTTGAAATCAATCACACACGCTTTCAACATATCCTCAAATGTCTGAATGCTCCGTTCAGCCTGACCATCTAATTACTGGTGAAATGTTGTGTTAAGCTTCACCTGACTACCAAGTTCCTTC
Organism: Datura wrightii; assembly: GCA_035772735.1. Lineage (NCBI taxonomy): Eukaryota > Viridiplantae > Streptophyta > Magnoliopsida > Solanales > Solanaceae > Datura > Datura wrightii. The sequence goes on from JASDFA010000002.1 coordinate 63,065,694, forward strand.
TAAAACGATCTCTAAAACTGGGAGGTAAACTGATACCTCTATCTGATATAATTGATAAAGTCACTCCATTCAACCGAATAATCTCCTAAACGTACAATTTAGCATAATCCTTCGCTGAATCATTAGTTTTGACCAGTTAAAAATGAGTTGTTTTATTCAACCTATCTATAACAACCCAAATAGAGTCATAATGTTGACGAGTATGAGGCAACTATGTAATGAAGTCCATATTGATTTCCTCCACTTCCAAGTAGGGACACTAATGTCTTGAAGCACACCTCCAGATCTTTGATGCTTAACTTTCACTTGTTGACAATTCGGGCACTTTTCCATAAACTCTGCTACATCCTTCTTCATTCCATTCCACCAATAAACTTCCCATTTTGGCGGCACCTAGATGTATAGAATATTTGGAATCATGAGCCTCATGCAATATTCGATCTCTCAAATCATCAACAGCCGAAACACATAGATGACCCTAATATCGAAGCACACCATCTCCCCCTTGGGAGAAGACCTCCACCTTCTGATTCTGAACAGCCTCCTTCAACTTTACAAAAATAGGATCCTCGTCTTATCTAGTCTTGACTTCAGTCACTAAGGACTATTCTGATCCATTTTTAACAATGACACCTTCATCTGTCGAATCAATAAGACGCACTCCTAGTCGTGCAAGCAAGTGCACATCCTTCACTAACTCTTTCCTCTCCTCATCTACATGAGTCACACTCTTCACTGCAAGACTAATAAGAACATCTTCCACTACATTAGCCTTGCCCAGATGATAGACGACACTAATATCATAATCCTTAAGAAGCTCCAACCACCTTCTCTAATGTAGATTTAGATCCTTTTGAGTAAGCCTGTACTGTAGGCTTCAGTTGTTCGCAAAGACATCCATATGGACCCCGTACAGGTAACGTCTCCAAATCTTCAACGCAAATACAACAACCACCAACTCAAGGTCATGAGTTGGATAGTTCTTTTCATGGACTTTCAGCTTCAAAGAATCATAGGCTATAATCTTACCATGTTGTATAAATACACGGGCAAGGCCAATTCTTGAGGCATCACAATATACCACAAGCCCACTCAACCCTCAGGTAGGGTCAACACTGGTGCTAAGGTGAGTCAAGTATTCAACTCTTGGAAGCTCTTCTCACAAGCCTCTGACTATTGAATCTTCAACTTCTTCTAGGTCAACATAGTCAACGGTACAGCAATGGATGAATATCCTTCCACAAACCTCCTATAGTAACTAGCTAAGCCTAAGAAACTCCTGGTATCTGAGGGGCTCATTGGTCTAGGCCAATTCTTCACAGCTTCTATCTTTTGAGAGTCCACCAGTACTCCCTTACTTGACACAACATGACCCAAAAATGCTACTGATTTTAACCAAAACTCACGCTTGCTGAATTTAGTATACAACAAGCAATCCTTAAAAGTCTATAGCACCACCCTTAAATGAGCGGCATGCTCTTCCTCGCTCTAGGAGTATATAAGAATGTGATCTATGAAAAAGATCACAAACATGTCCAAATACGGCTTGAATACCCTTTTCATCAAATCCTTAAAAGCTGATGGAGAATTCCTTAGTCCAAAAGACATAACCACAAACTCATAGTGACCATATCGAGTCTTGAGGGCTGTCTTCGGGATGCACTCTCCCTAACTTTGAGATGATGATATTAGGATCTGAGGTCTATCTTTAAAAAAAATAGCACCCTGAAGTTGGTCAAACAAGTCATCAATTCTAGGGAGGGATACGTGTTCTTGACGGTGACCTTGTTCAACTGCCGGTAATCGATGCATATTAGAAGAGAACCATCCTTCTAACAGACAAAGAGAACTAGTGCACCCTACGGGGATTTTCTTGGTGATGAAACCCTTTTCTAGAAGTTCCTTCAACTGCTTCTTCAACTCCTTTAGCTCAGCTGGAACCATTTTGTAAGGAGGAATAGATATAGGCTGCATATCAGAAAGAAGGTCAATACCAAAATCAATCTCCCACTCAGGAGGATTTCCCAGTAAATTATCTGGAAACACATTTGGATATTCACACACTATGGGAACTGAATGGATATTCGGGATCTTGGATGTAGCACCCTTAACCCGGACTAGATGGTGCATGCAACCTTTTGAAATTATCTTTTTGGCCTTAAGTTAGAAAATGAAATGACCTACAGGCACAACTGAACTACCCTTCAACTCTAAGACTGACTCACCTGGAAACAAAAACTCTACCGCATGGGCTCTACAATTTACTGAGGCGTAACATACATGTAGCCAATCCATGCAAAAGATAACATCAAAATCTATCATGGCTAGATTAATTAAATCAGAAGAGGTGACATTATGAAGGACTATGATAGGGAAATTTCTATATACCCGTCGAGCTATAACTGAATCTCCAGCTAGAGAAGAGACTGAGAAGGGTTCTGATAGGATTTTTTGACTGACTCCGAAACTACTAGCAACATAGAGCGTCAAGGAAGATAAGGTAGCTCCTAGATCTAAAAATGCATATATATCAAGGTGGAATACTTTTAACATACCAGTGACCACATTTGGAGATATATTCTGCTCTTTGCGAGATATGAGGGCATAAAACTTATTCTGCTGTTGTTCACCACCTACACTAGTGTAGGCTCCCTACTGAGCTGAGAGTGTTGGTGGTGCTGCTGAACTAGTGGCTGGGTCACAGCCTCTACCATGGCCCTGTCTAGCTGCTGGACAATGTCTGAGCATATCTCTGAGCTTCCCACAGCCGAAACAAGCACATGCACCTACTAAGTTGGAACACTAGGCTCCATAGATCTGCTCCCCTGACATCGAGAGCCTGATGCTCGTCCCCTCTAGTCGCGCCTAGATTTGGATGGCACACTTAATGTTGATGGTGATTGGGCTGAGCTAACAATCTCTTGTAGGACTACTACGGTGCCCACCACTAGGTTTCTATAGGGAGAATCCAAGGCTATCAGTCCTGGCCCTCTTGGCTTCTCTCTCCCTCTGACTCACCTGTACTGCCTCTATCTTCTGGATGTGCAGAACTATCCGTGAGAAATCAATTTCGCGGTGAAGCATCACGGTCCAGCAATCCTTGACCAAATAGTTTTCTATCCCATGCACTAACCGACTCACTCGAGCCCTCTGATCTCCCACTGTCTCAAGTGTATATTCGGATAGGAAGGTGAACTTTAGAGCATACTCCTGGAAAGTCATATTATTCTGTCTCAAATTAAAAATTTCAGCTGCTTTGATTTCCCTCATCTCATGGGTCAAAACCCGATCCAAAAATGCGGCATGGAACTCACCCCAACTAATAAGGCCCGCTCCGACTACCCTACTATCCTTCCATTGTCTAAGCCAGATGTGTGAAACCCCTTTAAGCTGATAAAAGGCTAATTCTTCGCACTTCTCCACTGTCACCCCCATGATTTGGGTGATTTTATGAATCTCATTAATAAACTGGTATAGATCTTCGTCCACCTTTGATCCGAGGAACTCTGGAGGGTTCATCCTAAGAAAGTCCCTAACTCTGGCTGTTGCCGCATTTCCATTCTGGGAACATGCGCTACCTCCTGTTGGTTGACCTGGGCAGTCAAAGGCTATGTAAACATCTGGATGACAGCCCTAAACTCTGCATGGGCCACCTACTCGGGTACATTATCCTCGGATGCTGGTGGAGCCCGCTGGTACCCCTCCCTATTGTCATTCTCATGGCCATTTCCATTCCTATTTCTTCTTATGGTAGCTCGATGAGGAGGCATGATTCTGCAAATGCCTATAGCACGAGTTAGAAGGATAGAGAGACATCTCATCGGACAACATATATCATGAAAGAAGGGAAGTTTCCTAAGACGTTTTATACCCTTTTCGTCATAAGTGAGTCGCGCTTCACACCTATGAAAAAGACTCTACCTAACATGGCTTTCAGACACCCTAGGACACTTCAAAACCTAATGCTCTGATACCAAGTTGTCATGACCCGAAAATAGGCCCCGATCAAAATACGATGCAAAGAACCCTGAGATGCTCTAAGTGGACCGATGGAATGAACATGAAATCTAAACTCAATATAATAATGCGAAAGTTTAACATATAAGATAGCAAAAATCTAAAAATCAGATATCATTGAATATCTAAATACATAAAAGCAATCTAAAATTAAAAATATACTACGTCTGATAAGTTGTACACACTGACAATTTGATGGGACAAGACCCACAACTAACTCACTAAAAATGATACTAAACATACTAAACACAAGATGAATAAAAGGGGTCCTCGAAGGATGAGTATTCACCAAATCTGGCAAAGAGATGCTAAATGTGAGGATCTAGCTAACGACAGGTCTGAACCTGAATATTTGAGCCTATAACAGGAAATGATACAACATAGAGTATGCGGTCAGTACGTGGAATGTACCGAGTATGCAAGGTAATTAAAATCACTAAGTAAGTAATCAGAAATCATGCATATCATAAAACATTTCATCATAAGATTTTGAGAATGGGGCTTGCATGCTAGTATCTGAAAACATGACTTAAACATAATTGAATATCATTACTCAATCAAAAGATCCAAAGTTGAAACTAACTTTCATAAGTAAAACTGAACATTGGGTCAAACCTGTTGAAAACATAAAATCATGACTGATGAACATGCATAACTGAAATCATGAGGAACAATGGGAGACTCGTCATATAACTGACATTACCACGATAGAGCTTACGTGGTCCCAACTATTACACTCAAGTGGGAAGAGCCATCCAAAGCCTTGCCAAGGCTAAGGATATCAAGTGGAAGGCCTCTTTGGGTAGGGGAAGCTCACAAGGGAGGTCCCAAATAATCTGAACATACCTAAGTTGGCACGTAGTTTTGAGGCACAGGGTTGATTGAACCATTATCCTACTTGGTGCTAGACACTACTCTCAAAAACATGCATAGCTCTCCATTATTTTTCAACGAAGTTGAACGATCGTCTATTGACGAAGTTGAATCATAATAATACATGGGAAATCCAAAAACATATAATGAGGAGCCTTGGCTAAAACCATACCACAAGCTGAAGAGTGGGAGTCTAGTTCCAAGACCATGTGGTAAGCTAATAACATGACATTGAAGTAAATCATAAATATACTTGATCTTATGGGCTTGCCCAAATTTATCCATACTTTTAGATAGTAAAAATCATGGATATAAACATAGGAAATTTGAAATCATACTTTCATCATGTACAACTCATCATACTTGAAAACATATATCATAATCTAAACCTTTCATGAACCTTCATAAATGGGCATTTTAATTTGTTAAACTTTGAAAACATGATTTGTAATTGAAAACATTATAGAACATACCCAATGAATCATAATTCAACATTAGAAACACGAATAAAGCATGCCCATGATAGATGCTTAGAGAATTTACAAGTTGGGTTAAAACCCCATAGATTCACCAACTTAGAGTTTCCATGAATTTGAGAAGGAATTGGGCATGGGAATGGATGAATACACCCTACATACTTGGGTACTTTTGATTTCACAACCTTCTTGAATGCCTAAAGGAAATCGAAGGAGAATTGATGAATTTATAGGCTAGATCACCCTTAGGAACTTCTAGGCTTGCATGCATGGAGAGGGATAGGTTTAGATGAGCTAAACTCTCTTAAAACACACTTATTTGAGCTTAATACAATGTAGTTTAGGTCTTAGGATCTTAGAAATTAAGGAAAGCCCTTAAAAATTTTGCATGAAAAGTCACACTAGCAATCCCAATGAGGGACTGCATGACTTATTGCCTTTGGGATGTCTCGTGGTGACGAGTCATTTGGTTCACTACCAAATATTCCCACCTTCATGTCGGCTCCTGACCACGGCTGACTCCACAACTCGTTGCCCAGACCATGAGTCGTGGCTTGTCTCATGGTAAACCCCCAAGTCACAAGATCAAAACAACTCTCCCTTCACTCCATGAGTCACCTAACAACTCGTGTGCACTTCACGGGTCACAGGAATACTTTTCCCGTGACCTGGTATAGAAATTCATGTTTTCTCCATTTCAACCCTCGGGTCTGATCTTAGGGCTTTCGGGGTATTACACATAAATATAGATGCTTTCTATGGCTTCTACTCTATAGGGATCCATCAATAGAAGACAATTTCAATGATTCAACTTCGTAGATACATCCTTCATAGGCTCAAGATTCATTACCCAAGAAGAATTTGTATTCAGACGTGACTTGATGCGTAATTTTCCTTCACCTTGATGGAAACAAGAGAGAAATCACCTTGGGGCGCCTGCTTCCTTCATGACTTAACTTAAATGAATCACTCAAGGCATAAAATATATATATATAGAGAGAGGGGTGGGTGCCAAGGTCTGCGGTGTGCCTCCCATCACGGCGGAGCAGAGGCGCGACGCACTGCTCCCTGCGTTGGCGGAGATCCGCGGCACAACACCTATTGCAGCTTGCCTTCGGCTCTGATTTCTCGCTTTCTCAATAACGCGCTCACTCACTCTTCTCTTAAACCTTCTCCCACATGTGGCGTACTCTAAGAACTGTCAATAAGCACACACACAAATCGGTTAGACGAAGAAAATTTACATGGTGTAACATAAAGTATTTATAGGTTATATTTAATGTAACACTCCAATAGTTCCTTAAACCAAACCCAGACATAGAACTAAAAACCAAAAAAGGAACCAAAAAGTTTTTGCCTCAGAACGACTCAATAAATGAGTCATTGTCAGTAATGATGACCCGTTGTGTCAGTCATTGTTAGACTCTGTAGATTTCTTCCCCAGATTCAACGAGAAATATAATGACTTGTTGCTTCATATAGTGAGTCATATTTTGGATCTGTTAATAGCAGTCCAGAAGCTTGTCAAATCATCCCTCCAAGTAATGATTCATATGATGAGCCATTATAGTGTATAACGACTCATTTTGGGGAGCCGTTGGAGGAAAGTTAAAAATCACTTCAAGTGACAATGAGTAGCAACAATGACCCATTGTCCTGCCCAAACGAGTCATTGTTCCCATCCGTCGGTCTAGTTTAGGAATCAATTAGAATCTCCAGTGGTGACGATGAGCAGTGACAACGACCTGTTGTGTCAACCAATGAGTCATTGTGTCGTCTGTTGGTAAAAGTTTTGAAAATTTTCAAAATCCTTCCCGTGACTACGACTGGATACAATCAACCATTGTTATATTCAATGAGTCATCTTGTATGTCCATTGGTTGAGTCCAAAAATAAAATTTTCATGGCATAGGACCAACAACTGGTCCCAACAATCCATGGTCACAACAAATGACTCATTGTATGATCCATTGGATCCCAACCGGCAGTTTTCCAAACATTCTTCTATGGAATTTTTGTAGCTTTCCATTATTTTAACTCCTAAACTACGTCATTTTAGAGTTAATATTTAGGGGAATCTAGAGGGTTAGTTGAGATTCCTCCCTCATTTCTCACCTTCCTCTCAAAAACCAGTACATAGAAGACTCATTCATGTAATTTAAATTAAGAGCCAAGGCATCCATCTTCTCTCAGAATCTCCAAGAAAAGTTCCCAGGAATTCTCCTATTAGGATTATGTTTCAGATAAATTATGGGTGTTCCTAACTCCAATTGTCTTGCTAATTGTTATTACCCTAGCATATGATTGTTATTTTTTAATGTGGATTTCATAGTATGATCTTCGCCCTAGTTTAGTATGATTTGGGTTGATTCTTGCATGATTAAGAACTAAGACAAGAATGTCATTTTTTTTTGTAAATTTCACCCAAATTTTGAATGTTCGTACAGATACATGAATAGAAGTTAATATTTTAGTATATTCAATCTAAGAATTTTAGTCAGTACTTAGTATATTAGTATTCACCAAAAATGTCAGCTGATAAGTTTGACTTCTATCAGTCTTTTGACAAACTCAATAAACTCAATAGTATTAGTTTATTAACTTGTTAGTTGTTCTTTAGGACATTACGATGCTTTCAGATGAAGCAGCTCTGAAGAGTCTTAGAACCTAGTATCTTTCAGGTCCTTACACCCTCAGAACACTTCTAGATAAGTAGTTCTGACTTAGTCTTAGGATATCAATTTCGATCTATTAGCACAGTTAGACACATTTAGGATTTCTAGTGGGAGAAGTATTAAGCACCAAGCATGTCGGGGTTCATTGCACCCAGGTTCTCAAAACTACGTTTCCACTGTAGGTTATTAGCCCGAATGGGCCCCAGATAGTGATCAATCAGTTTAGCTACTATACCTTGGCAAGGCGTCAGACCCCACCTTGGGAGGCATAATTTGCACCTAATGCCACATTGGACTATAAGCTGACCTGGCTGGAAACATACAATTCTGGTGCATGCCAGTAGAACATAGCAAGAAAACAAATAGCTATATCTCGGCTGTAAACACAACCTAAGGCTGACTAGGCCGCAATATATAACCTACATGAGACAGCTAATCCAGTAATCACGATAATGAAAGAATCCTATGAGGGCCAACAAGACCACCATGCTGTCTAAGTCATGACAAAAGGAAGGCAGGCAGTTCTATAAAAACTATTGCATACAAGGCTGCCAACTAAAATCTAAACTAGACCCTACACGTACAACATACAAAACATAACATATATAGGCCCCACACGGCCAACAATGCACAACTGGCTAGGAACTGAACACTTACGTATGCAAGCCTCTAAGAGTGAAATATTGGTTGGGACAGGGCCCCGGCCTATCTAAAAACTATATAACAAAGGTCAGGAAAACCTCTACTCTCTGGCAACTTTGAATGAATGGAGCTGACCAATCCGTTGAATCTGAATGGCTGCTGAGATGGTCCCGAAACCTGTTTGTCTAAACTACAGGCAAGTAAGCAGTGACCCATGTATGGGTGTTAGTAAAATATGTGCCAAATATGTGAGGCAGTAATAAAAGCTGAATAGAAGCTTATAAAGAACTAAAAGTAATACGCGAAAAGGGGAAAAAGTTACTATATGCTTTCATAACCATAGCCTGAGTCTAGCAGACAATTATACAAATAGGAACTTAAGTTGTATGTTTACACATCCATAAGCTATATTTAGCAAGCAAGAATACAAACAAAAACCTAACCTAGCCCCCATAAGATTGGAAGGTATAATCAACATAGAGATAACCTTCCTGGGCCCCCATAAGCCTCGACAAGCGCCAATCAATCTATATACTCCTAATTGTACCCCTAAGGCCTTGTAAGTAACTGCAACTATGTCTCCGGCACACCAAGCCCTAGTGAAGGACGATAACTCTGTCTTGTAATAGAAGGATTTTATAAGAGACTCCAACGTGGTCCCAAAGGATTCACTTTAGTCCTTTAAGACGATTAATAACTCTGTAAGCAATTCAAGTTCGTAGCTCCAAAAGTAGTCTATAGTTTTGTTAATGATTGCAACATTGTAGATCCATAATCAATCTATAGCTCTGTAAGCATTAGCAGTATCATAGCTTCATAAGCAGTTTACAGCTCCGTAAGAAGTTCGTACAACTAGTAACCTCTTAGCTACTCATGGCGAGAGGCAGTACACTATAATTGACCCCAACTAGGGTCACTATGCTACAATCTCAAACAAGAACCTAACCTGGCCCCCATAGGCATAGGAGGTACAATTAACATAGAGATAACCTACCTGGGCCCCCATATACCCCGACAAGCACCAATTAGTCCATTAACCCTATTAGTACCCCTAAGGCCTTGTAAGTAGCTACAACTGTGTCTCAGGCACAGCAGGTCCTAGTGAGGGTCGGTAATGTTATAATGGCATAGAAGGCGTTCATAGGTGACTCCAACGTAGCCTTGAAGGCTTCACTTTAGTCCTTTCAGACAATTAATAGCTCTGTAAGCAATATAGTAGCTTTGTAAGAAATTCAAGTTCGTAGCTCTAAAAGCAATCTATAGTATTATAAATGATAGCAACATTGTAGCTCCGTAAGCAATCTATGGCTCCTTAAGCAATCTATAGCTCTGTAAGCATTAGCAGCATCATAGCTCCGTATGCAGTTCGTACAACTAGTAGCCTCTTAGCTATTCATGGAGAGAGGCAATACAAAATACGATAAACCCTAATTAGGGTAACTATGCTACAATCTCCAATCTAATCACTCGAAAGGCGTACCTATCCCTATAGGCCTAATAACCGCCATTCGCCCCTAAAATAGTCTCTGTAGCTACCAACAGGCACACCCCATGTGCCTACACCTGACCAAAGGGTCTTGGCAGTGATTACAACCTCAGTCGACGTAGACGGACAAGGTCAAGATCTGGCGTGACCTGAGCGATACTCTGAAGGTCATGCTAGGACAACAACAACTCATTGCAAATAGGAAGGTCATAGTTGACCATCTATATAGTTCCTTCTCTTAGAATGACTATAGGGCTACCACTAATTGAACATGTTCCTAAGCGGTTTGCACTAACTTCCCATTGGTAGCTTACTATAATTCTTAGCTTGAAGGTAATACAGTGATACTATGGTTCTAGTCCCTTAGACGTCAACCTTTTCTATCTAGATAACATATAACTCCTTTAAGCAATTCATAGCTCCGTAGGTAGGTATATCTGGATTAAGCTCTTCAAGGTAAAATGTACGTGAGCGTTTGGAAAAATAGCCTCGAGCTTAGCCCCACGTCTAATCCCTGAGAAAGTTCCCCCTTAGAGTATCACTTACCCAATCAGATTTCTAACAACTGGGTGGTTTCATAAGCGACCTATATGAAAAGCAGTAAGTTGGATGAAGCTAACGATCACTGACAGTAGCAATTCACATGGAAAGCTATTGCTCAGTTCATTATGAAACCCTGGTGCCATTGACTCGAAGGTAATACCACACTATTAAAATTCTGGCCCTAGAGGTGTCAAGATATGCCATCGGTCGGTGGGCGAGCTTTACTATCTATATAGGCGTCAAATAGAAAGTTATATCAGTCAGCTTCCCCTATGATGTCAAACCCTACCAAATTAGTCCTAACATCTAACTACAAGCTTCTAAGTCTTTGGTACAACAACGTGACATCAGAATCCCTCTAAATTATAAACAAATTTCTAGGAAAATATTTATGATGCCCTAAGCTTTTGTCACATGGTGTATACTATTCCCCGATGGGAAATACTATGTTACAACGTCAATTCGTCTTGTAGTAGCTAATGACAACATCTATAATCATGATCTACTTATTTCAGCTAATCATAACATACATACTTTCAACTAGCTTACAAAGGTGTAGGTCATATCAACAATACAACGGGATTACTTTCCAAAAGAGGTTAGCCTTAACATACCTCAATAGCCAAATTCTACTCAATCAACCCTGCTTCAATTTTGAACTCCTATTTCCTTCATATCCCAGCTTACACGTCAAGGAAATAGGGCTTCCTAATTTATGAGTTAGGCCTGTATCCATAACCCACAAAGCATAACAATAATAAATCAAAACGAGTTCAATTTTGCAGGAACTTACGAATTTAAAAGAATTTAGAAGGTAGAAACACTTACTATTTGCTTGTAGATGATAACACTTGATTAGAAGTTATTCCGTATGACTTTTATCAGCGGGAGTCCATTACACTGAGCCAATTTCAATAATTCAACTCTGTAAATAGCTTCTTTACAGGCCCGGAAATCATCACCCAAGATGAATTTATGATAAAATGAGGTTTAGCAGCGTAATGTTACCTTTATTTAGCGGAAGATTATAGAAGGAGATCGCCCAAGCCATAGGTCTACTTAGGAAATGTTTAAAATAATTTAACTTTTCACTTAACATATATATATAGGGGAGGAAGTGGCCAAGAGAGGGGTGTGGCATGCCTCCCATCGTGCCAACATATGGGGGTGGTGTGCCTCCCATCGCACCAAGGGAGGGTTTGAAGTGCCGGCCATTGCGCCATGGGAGGGGCACGTTGTGGTGCCTGGGGATCTTGCCCCAAGCCCCGACCTTCCGCTCGCTCAATGAGACACTCACATTTTCCTCCGCTGAGCCTTCCTGCACGCATTGTTCTCTAGACATTCTCAATAGCACATGCACACGTCCACTAATCAATGATAACTTACGGGGTGTAACATCATCTCCTCATTACAAACATTCATCCTCGAATGTAATTCAACCTTAAGAGGTTTTGTTCTTTAATATTTTCCCGAAAAGCTAGGCAGAGTTTCCCCTGTAACATGGACTATCCGAAAACCTAAAACAAAAAAAAGTCTTGCGTCTGAAAGGATGCTACCTGAAAACTTTCATTACCTTTAATTATCTGAGTCTGTATACTATAGTTGTAGAGCCTAAAACAACTGAGGATATCTAGACCTCACATCATCCTTAGCTTCCCAATTTATCTCTTCTATATTTATGTTCCTCCATAAGACTTTAATAAGCTACATCCTTGGATCTTAAGATAGCCCTTGCAGATCTGATGATCTAGTGTAGCTATTGGAGTCTTCCCGTGGGATGGCTCTTCTATAACCTGAGCATCTGATCTTGGGCAAATTTATATGCCCAAGTGATACTCAAAAGTACCATTTTCGCCTTGTTTATCTACCAATGTGTATACATTCTCATGTAATTGGTAATAAAATGTGAATTTATACTAACCAACATGATTAGCATTGTTTTTCAGGTAAAATGTAATTTCGGGAAGCTAAAATGCATGTTGGAGGATATCGGGGTTGGACTTGGATGCGAGCAAGGAACAAGGCATTGGACAGCATAAATTAAAGGGGCTCCGCGATGGAGCCATGTCACGCTGCCATCGCGGAGGCCTTCTGCCTGGATAGGGAAAATTCTCCCAAATACCAGTGAGGGTCCGCGTTTGGTCCGTGGCACGGTGGCTTTGCTCCGCGTTGCACGTCGTGCCACGTTGAGCTTTAATTCCTGGACCCCCAGTTCCAGTGAGGGTCCGCGTCCGTAGCGTGTCACGGAGGCAGTGATCCGTGATGCACTCTGTGACACGTTGCTCGTTATTCCAGGAAAAATTTCCACTAGTATAAATAGAACACTTAGGTTCATTTTTCAATATTCTGACTTGGTGGAGCAAGGACGTGGGTTACAGGCAGTTGAGGGACGAAAATATCAGGGTTTTTTCTCTCTTTCTTTCTTCTTTAATTAAATTGATTGTATGATTAACACTCATTTTAAGATGTTTAATCCACAAATGAGTGGCTAATTCCTCTTCTTGCTGAGGTTATGAACAATTGTGATGAAATTTGATCATTGATTCTTTGGTTTTTCATCTTTTCTTCCATGTTGTTCTATTAATTCTTGTTCTTACTGCATTAATGTGTGGCCTACGTTAATGTACATCTAAAAAGTCCGGTTTCACTTGATAGAGCAAGAAATTGGAAAGTTGTGAATTAATAGGATATGTTTTTTACTTGGTTTGGGAAAATTGAGTATTGATTTGCTTTCAGGATAGAAATATACCTGAAAGTCGTATTAGTCAATTTAGGAACCGGAATTGTATGGCTAGAACATGAATTGCATTTAATCACAGAAATGTAAGTGGATGGTTCATGATTCTTAAGTGAGGTTAAATACGAGAGTTTTAATCTCTTGGCAATAGTTCTTGGCTAGCAACTGGAGGAAAAGATTAACCAAATTATGATGATAATTAATTTCATTACGTGTTCGTTTAACCTCAGCATGCTCTCATTCATAGTTCAGACTCAAAGTAGATAATTGTTTTAGCTTTAGTATAAAAATTATAAAACAAACTATCAACTTTTGGTTACACTGTTGACTTCATTTTTAGAAGTAAAATATAGTACACTTGAGCAGATTGCACTTCATCCAAGTCTCTATGGGATCGATACTTGGCTTACTAAAGCCACTTACTACTTGTTCAACCACGTGCACTTGCGTGTCGTTTTATATACCCACAAATCAGCCGAACAAGTTTTTGGCGCCGTTGCCGGAGACTTGGCAACTGGTGAATTGTTTTAAGTGTTAATTTAATGAATTTTTATTTTCTTAGTGTTGACAACTTGGTCTTAGCCTGTATTTTGCAGACTTAATTGCTGTTGAACACTGGCAAGAGACAAGGAGCTGGTGGAATCGTATATAGAGCCAGAAATAATATTTCACAGTAAACGGAGAAATGCTCTACAAAGAAAGCTGCAGTTGCTCAGACAGACGATCATGGAGCAACAATAGAATACACCGGTAGTAGTACGGGCAGTGTTAGTGCCCAAAGAAGTAGCAGCTCAGCCGGTTCGCGAGGTGGCAATCCCACATGCCAATAATGTTACATCTAGTATCCGCAAACCTGAGCCAGGAGGGAGATTTGAACTTAAACATAATATGGTGCAGTTGCTGCACACTAGCGGGCAGTTTACCGGTCTCCCTCATAAAGATCCACAGCAGCATCTCCAAAATTTTTTTGAGATAAGTGACACTTACATCCCCGCTGGAGTGTCATCAGACTATGTCCGGCTTACATTGTTCCCATTCTCATTATTGGGAGAAGCCAAGAGGTGGTTGAAAGCTAAGCCACCGAATTCTATTTCTACATGGGATGATCTTGCACGAAAGTTTTTGATACAGTTTTTTCCCTCAAGTAAAACAGCAAGACTTAGAAGTCAGATTCTAAGTTTCAAACAGAGAGAGGGAGAAAATTTATATCAGGCCTGGGAGAGATTCAAATCTATGTTGCGGGATTGTCCTCATCATCATCAGTCCAATGATGTGCTGGTGCACACTTTTATAGAGGGTTTGGAACCCCACACCAAAATATTGCTAGACTCAGCAGCTGGAGGGCAAGCGCTGGAGAAAACTTATGAGGAGCTGTATACCTTGTTGAACCGTATTTCACAGGGCAATCCAGAATGGAATGCTGATTCATCAAGCGGTGGGACAAGGAAGGCAGCAGGAGTGCTAGAAGTGGATGGGTTTACAGCTATCGCTGCACAGATAGCTACATTGCAAAATCAACTTAACACCCACTTCAGCAAAATGACATTGAACCAGCCTCAAGCCCCAGTTAATGCAGTACAACAGATGTGGTGCGAAGTGTGTGGAAGCAGTGAGCACTCAGCTGAGTGTTGTGGAGCCAATCCCGACTCGGTAAACTTTGTGGTGAATGCGCAAAGGAACCACCAACAGTATGGTAGTAGCTACAATTCCAATTGGAGGAATCACCCTAATTTCTCATGGGGTAGCAGCAACCATCAGGGCCAAAGTTCGGGTCAGGGTGTGCAAAGTAACCAAGGAGGGCAGCAGAATTATCAAGCACAATTCAGAAATAACAATGCACCTCCTCCACCACCATCACCCAGCATTGAGGAGATGTTCAAAACCATGATAGCTAACCAAGCTCAATTGCAGGCTGACTATGTGAAATTGGCAGCCGAAGTGAAAAACAACCAGTTAGCTACCAAGGCACTTGAATATCAATTTGGGCAATTTTCTAGTGCCCAAAACACAAGGCCTAGAGGAGGACTCCCGAGCGACACGGATCCCAATCCCAAGCAGGTAAATGCAGTGACCACAAGGAGTGGTTTGTAGCTGAAAGAGGTGGAACCAGAAAGACCACCTCAACAGTTGGGAGCAGCAGAAGTTGAGAGGGAGCAAAGTACTGAGAGGGGGAAGACTAAGGAAGCTGAATCAGAAAGACCTCCACCCCCATTCCCTCAAAGACTAAAGAAACACAAGGAGGAGGCGTGTTTCAAGAAATTCATGGAGGTGCTGAAACAGGTACATATTAACTTACCTCTTGTTGATGTCTTGCAGGGAGTGCCGAAATATGCTAAGTATATAAAGGACATCGTGGCAAACAAAAGTCGGTTGACTGAGTATGCTACGGTAGCTCTAACGGAGGAGTGCACTTTCCGGATTTAAAATAGACTGCCCACAAAGCTAAAAAACACTGGGAGTTTTACTATCCAGATTACTAGTGGGCAGAGCATCCGAGCTCGTGGATTGTGTGATTTGGGAGCGAGCATAAATTTGATGTCGTCTTCGGCATTCAGAAAGTTGGGTCTGGGGAGTCCTACACCCACAAATGTAATCTTGCAGTTGGCGGATCGGTCCTTAGCCAGACCTGATGGCATTGCAGAGGACGTTCTGGTGCAAGTTGGCTCCCTAATTTTCCCGGTAGATTTTGTCGTGCTGGATTTTGAACCAGACGCGGAAGTCCCATTTATTTTGGGACGTCTTTTCTTGGCAACCGGGAAAGCACTAATTGACATAGCTGCGGGACAGCTAATAATGCGAGCACACGACAAGGTGGAGGTGTTCGATGTGTACAAGGCACCCAAGCTCCCGATGGTGCAAGAAGAACTCTCGGTGATCAATGTGATTGATCAAGGCGATGATGAGTAGAGTAAGGATTCACGGGAGTTGTTGGGAAAACCACCGGATAGGTGTAAGCACTACTGGGGGGAGGACGGTGATCGAGAGAAATCGTCCATCACCCTAGAGGACAATTGAGCTTAATGACGTCGAGCCGTGACGGTAAACCAGGCGCTGCACGGGAGGCAACCCGTGAAAAAAAAAATTCTTTCATTTTGTAAAGTGTAAATAGAATTTTCTTTTCTTTTTCTTTTTCTTGATTTACAAAAAAAAAAATTCGTTTTAGTTTTTGTTTTATTTGTATTTAGAGTGAAACCTATAATTCTAACCAATTTTGTATAGTGAGATGAATTTTAGGTCAAACGGAGGAAAATATGCACGGAATCGCGAAGGAAAAGTCGAGGTATGAAAAATTAATAAAAAGTGGCAAACAGTGAGCTGAGGCGACAGCTCCGTGTCACGGAGGTGGACCTCCGCGTTACCTCCGTGACACGTTGAGGTATAATCCTAGAATTTTTAAAAAATTCCAAAACAGTCTCGCGATGGCTCCGTGTCATGGAGGCAGTGCACCGCGATGCACTCCGTGACACATTGCCTTGTATATCGCTACGGGTCACACCGGGTCGCCGAGTGACCCGTGCGATTTCCCTACTTTTTAACCCTGAAAACCCTCCCTTTTCCATCATTTTTTAATCTCTCCGCGACCAAACCCCCCAAAACCCATCCCCCATCAACGTGACACAGAGTAAGGCAAGAAATTCAACAAGTTTTCTTTGATTCTTCAAAGACAAGGTATGTTTTTTGATTTCCTCTCAATTCTTGTCGATTTTCTTCAATATTGAGCATGCGAGGTGAGCTAAATTGCCCTAAGTAGAAATTAATCATGAATTCAAGTTTAATTATTGTTGATGAGTGTTAGGAATGTCGTTATGATTGCTTGAACTTGTCGATTGCATAAATTAATCGAATTTGCTTGATAATATCAATTCTAGGGCTTGTTTTTGAATTTGGAGTTGAAAATGTATTGAACTTGTGAGTTTCATGCCGGGATGTAAATGTTGAATGAGATGAGTCGATGTACAAATTGTTAGGATGTTAATAGAACGACGGATTCTCGGGTTGGAAATTTGGTTGGTTGTATAGGTTCGTGTAGATAAATTTTTGTTGTTATTTTTGTTTCTTTGTTTTTCTTTGCTAAGTGTGATGGGTAAAATGTTAGCGATGGTAGTGATTGTGATTAGCTGTACGAAGTCTGAGTAGTATGCAGAAGATATACCGTCGAATTTTTCGAACGCACTAAGCATGATTGTATAGTTGTTTATTGTGTGTAAATAAAGATAATCTTGCCGTATTGTTGTAACTGTAGCTAAGGACTAAGTGTGGGGTAACCTAGCGTAACCCGACCTTAGCCGAAGATAATATCCGTTAGCTTAACATTGATCTTGTTTACTTGGGTTGACAGGTAAAATGGCAAGCCGACAAGAGAAAGGGAAAGGCGCATCAACTTCGGGCGCCGGAAGGTAGAGAATCAGACTGGGCACAGCAGTCCTAGCAGCACCAACAGTTCCACACGGCCAACGCCGCCAATACGAAATGAGATGGGTGACTGATGAGGGGAAAAAGTGGTACGCAAAGCACAAAGAAAACAAATATTTCCCCGAGGAGCACATAGCACGGGAACCATTGGCACAGGAGTTCCCGAGGATGGTCCACCGGATCGAGGCAGCTGGGCTCAATTTCACATTTGAGGAGCCTAAGGAATGCAATTTGCACCTGGTTCGGGAGTTCTATGCCAATTGGAACCCGACTATCAGAAGTCACACTATCAAGATCAGAGGGCAAATAGTCACTCTGGAGCCCCACCACCTCAATGCCATAATAGGAGCGTGGGACACAGACGCCCACGTGCTCCGACAGCTGAACATTACCCCACCATATGCGAACATCAGACGCACATTATGTGGGACCCGATCGACAGCTAGATGGAGCAGACACAAAGAGAGGGGTTACCACCAGACTTTGCCATATTCACAAATGAACAGGGAAGCCTGAATCTGGCTGAAGATAGTCTGCTCATGCCTAATCCCGGGGGTACATATGATAGATGTAACCCGGGATCGTGTATGCCTGGTGTACGCCCTGATGAAAGGGCTGGAGATCAACGTGGGGGCGGTAATTATCTCCGCCATGAAGAGAGCCCGGTTGCACCAGGGGAACAGGTATGGCTTTGGTGGACTACTCACCACCTTCCTCAGGGGCCTAGATGTCGAGGAGGAGGCCCTTGACTATATCCCGCAGATGGAGCGGCGGGCCTTAGATGTTACTAAAACTAAGGCTCCCGACACCACCCACGGGCCAGTGCTTACACTTGGTGAGCGACATGCTCGTGATGACCAGTATATGGCTCGAATGTATGGGATGCAGATGCTCCAGCTGAGGATAGGAGGGAGGCCGGTGACAAAGGAGGAGCTATGGCAGCTCGAGCTAGACTACCCTTTCGGTGAAAACGCCAGGGCTCTATGCCGAGTGGGGCCAGCATTTGTAGAGCCCACAGATGATGATGTCCCCACAGATGAGGAGACACGTCGGGAGGACTCCGATGTGGAGTCCGATGAAGACGACGGGGGCGACTCGGACATGGGAGATGAAGCAGCAGCACCCGACAAAGAAGTGGAATACTTTGACTGATCAGGGAGTTCCACCAGCCGATTTTGTGCTATTTTAATTTTTGTGAACACTGGGGACAGTGTTCGAGCTAAGTGTGGGGTGGGAGTAGTTAGGTGCTGGGTTGGGCTGTTTTGTATGTATGCTCTATTCTGTTATCGTGTATGCGAAAATTTGTTTGTCCCTGTGAGTTGTGAATTTGTTGTTCTGTTTGTAAATTTATGTGAAATTGAAGTGTGTTGCTGAATGTTGCTAGCTGATTCTGATTCTGTACATATTTTTGTTATCGAAATGATCGATAAATTTTTAAAAAATTTTCAAAATATTTTGTACATAATTTTTTCTATCGAAATGATCGATATTTTCAATATTTTTTTAATTCTTGGGTTTCTCGGCGTTTGTTTTCGGTTCTTTTACCGAGAATGGTCCCATTGAACCAAAGTCATAGTAGTGACCATTCCCTATGATGGATGGATGACGACCGTCTTAAGGGAAATGTAGTCGTTAGGAGTAGATTTTTTTCAATTATTTTTCAATTTTTTTCTTTGGTGGGTTGCATCCCATAAACCTGTAGTTACTGTATGGTTGCGAAATTCTGGTTACGTGTTGTACATGATATTTAAAATGCAAAGGTGATTCGTATGAAAGCATGCAACTTTGTAAATATGTTGAGATACCTAGGCCATAGAGTTCGATTCAGTGTGATTGAGGCTTAATGTTTGAATTCCTGTAATTAGCTGATTGAAGAGTCTGTGAATACATCTTGAATTGAACATGTGCAAAAAGTGTGAAGTGAGGTGTTGATATTCCATGCTATTGTGAAGTGTCTAGAACTTGCCTGGTGTGTGTACAAAATGAAATGAAGGAGGTGTATTGTAGGAAAGGATGTAGGCATTTCTTGGTTTTAACCGAGAGTTTCTATTTTTCCTTGTCGTACACACCTTGATTGTATACCCTAGTCAGCCCGTTGAGCCTTTAGCCTATTATTTTTTTCTTTTGTCATAAAGTGTAAACCGATCTTAATTCCTTCTTTTCATTAGCCGTAAAGTCTATACAAAACTCTTAAGCGCTTAAGAAGAGAAAATCATTTTCCCAAAGTGTCAAAGAGTGACAATGGTGAAAAGAAAAAGAAAAGCAGAGTGAGGGGAGAAAAGAAAAGGTTGAAGGTGCACTTGCTATAAATAAACGATAATGAAGGTGCATGAATAATCTTTGTTGTTGTGTCAAGTGTGTTTAATATGATGGGCCATACTAAAGAAAATCATCAAGAATAGGATGATGAGAAAAAAAAGAAACAATGCCCATGAGTTGATGGGATGTGTTGAAAAGGCGCTTATGGATGCTAGTGGCTATTATTGGCTAATCCAATATTTACTAGTTCTGTAGCTTCCATTACAACCCGTTAAAGTCCTATGTGATCTTACATCGCACTTCTTTATATTAGTGGAGTAGTATATTAAGGGCAAGCTTATGGGTCATGACATGATGCATGTGAATTCTTTTGGGAGAGAGAGCGAAATTGTGTTTACATGCCCCTTCTTGAATGTTTGTGAGTCATATGAGCAAAAAGGGGAAGATTCTCTTGTGTTATGAGGGCACATGCTTGATGAAAGATTAATTTTCATGTCGGATATCTTGATCAGCTGATTTGCATGAGTTTGCCAATATCGAGAGTCAATTCTTAAAGTCTAGGAGGTCTTAATGTATTGAAGGTCATTGCATTGATAAGACCATGCATGTTTTCTTGATGATTTGCTGTATTGAATAATCGGTATGACCGTAGCCTAAATTGTCGAACCAAAGTAGCGAGGTTGGGATGTAAATTGCATGAAGTGTAGGATTGTTGTTCGAGGACGAACAAGGATTTAAGTGTGGGGTAAGTGATCTTGGGGAAATTTATATGCCCAAGTGATACTCAAAAGTACCATTTTCGCCTTGTTTATCTACCAATGTGTATACATTCTCATGTAATTGGTAATAAAATGTGAATTTATACTAACCAACATGATTAGCATTGTTTTGCAGGTAAAATGTAATTTCAGGAAGCTAAAATGCATGTTGGAGAATATCGGGGTTGGACTTGGATGCGAGCAAGGAACAAGGCATTGGACAGCATGAATTAAAGGGGCTCCGCGATGGAGCCGTGTCACGCTGCCATCGCGGAGGCCTTCTGCCTGGATAGGGAAAATTCGCCCAAATTCCAGTGAGGGTCCGCGTTTGGTCCGTGGCACGGTGGCTTGGCTCCATGTTGCACGTCGTGCCACGTTGAGCTTTAATTCCTGGACCCCCAGTTCCAGTGAGGGTCCGCATCTATAGGGTGTCACGGAGGCAGTGCTCCGCGATGCACTCCGTGACACGTTGCTCGTTATTTCGGGAAAAATTTCCACTAGTATAAATAGAACACTTAGGTTCATTTTTCATTATTTTGACTTGGTGGAGCAAGGACGTGGGTTACAGGCAGTTGAGGGACGAAAATATCAGGGTTTTTTCTCTCTTTCTTTCTTCTTTAGTTCAATTGCTTGTATGATTAACACTCATTTTAAGATGTTTAATCCACAAATGAGTGGCTAATTCCTCTTCTTGCTGAGGTTATGAACAATTGTGATGAAATTTGATCATTGATTCTTTGGTTTTTCATCTTTTCTTCCATGTTGTTCTATTAATTCTTGTTCTTACTGCATTAATGTGTGGCCTACGTTAATGTACATCTAAAAAGTCCGGTTTCACTCGAGAGAGCAAGAAATTGGAAAGTTGTGAATTAATAGGATATGTTCTTTACTTGGTTTGGGAAAATTGAGTATTGATTTGCTTTCAGGATAGAAATATACCTGAAAGTCGTATTAGTCAATTTAGGAACCGGAATTGTATGGCTAGAACATGAATTGCATTTAATCACAGAAATGTAGGTGGATGGTTCATGATTCTTAAGTGTGGTTAAATACGAGAGTTTTAATATCTTGGCAATAGTTCTTGGCTAGCAACTGGAGGAAAAGATTAACCAAATTATGATGATAATTAATTTCATTAAATGTTCGTTTAACCTCAGCATGCTCTCATTCATAGTTCAGACTCAAAGTAGATAATTGTTTTAGCTTTAGTATAAAAATTATAAAACAAACTATCAACTTTTGGTTACACTGTTTTCTTCATTTTTAGAAGTAAAATATAGTATACTTGAGCAGATTGCACTTCATCCAAGTCTCTGTGGGATCGATACTTGGCTTACTAAAGCCAGTTACTACTTGTTCGACCACGTGCACTTGCGTGTCATTTTATATACCCACAAATCAGCCGAACAGCATCCTCGACTGGAACAACCTGAGAAAGGTCTCTTACGCACTTGCGTAGCATTGATTCATGAAAAAATGGATGAACCAATTCTAGCCCCGAAGGCAATTCTAACTCATAGGCCACTAGGCCTATCTTTCAGAGGATCTAATATCGTCCCAAATAGGTCTAGGGATGGACTTTCCCTTCTCGTTAAATCTCATAACTCCCTTCTTTGGAAAATTTTTTAAGGATGGTTACTCATTGTATCAACCTCTAAGTCCCTATGTCATACATCGGAGTAGGACTTTGACGACTATGGGCTGTCAGCAAATACTCTCTGATGAGGTTAACCTTCTTTTCTTATTGGTGCATCATGCCAGGTCAAATTAACCCTAATTCACTCACCTCAAACCATCCAATGGGGGAACTACATTTTCATCTATATAAACCTCATAGGGCCCTATCTTAATGGTAAAATGGTGACTATTATTATATACAAATCCTGTAACTGGTAGATGGTCGTCTCAACTTCCTTGAAGTCTAGCATACATGCCTATACATATATTTGAGCATCTGAAATGTGCACTCAACTTGGCCATCTGTCTAGGGATGAGAACTTGTACTCAAATAGACACTAGGACAGTAGGTAGCCAGACTAATTTTTAAATATACAACTCAGCATAATCTACAACTGCAAACGTAGTCCTGACAGGTAATAAATGGGTTGATCTTATTGGCCTTTCAACAATTACAAAACTAGGGTCATGTTTACGCTTGGTAGTGGTAAATCAATAGCTAAATTCATATTGACTACATCCCATTTTTATGCAGGAACATCTATCTCCTGAGTTAGCCCGCCAAGCTTCTGATGTTCAAGTTTTACCTACTGGCATTTAGAACACTATGCTACAACTCAACATTATCTTTCTTTTTTTTCTTTATATCATGATATGTTATCGTCAAAACTGCGCGGAGAGAATAACGGACATGGTGTACCTTTGCCATAATCTACTAACGGAGGCCTGCCACGTTGGGAACTCAGAGTCAAACTCTGGGCCTCAAGACTCTGCCCCCTGCTATCTCAAAGGCCAATGACTCTTTCTGCTAGGCCTTGCCTCAGAGTTGTACTAGGCTGGAGCTTCGTACCACCGCTCTTCATTCCTACCACCAGAGATGGCATCGTATGGTTCTATCACCACCCCACCATCCCCTAAATCTATTACCTCAGACCACTAGTTTGGCTAGCTAGTGTAGCTCTCAAACCAATTCTCCTTTTCCTGGTCTTAAATATAATAGGTTGCCCATGAATCTTTAGAGCATGATAACTATAGTTAATTCCAAATCATCAGTGGGGTAATTCCTTTTCGGGCTTCTTCTACCTTCTACGTGCCAACTTGATGCTCATATCTCGATACTCAGCGGCGATTCCAAGATCTATTAGTCTGCTACAACCTAGGTGTCGTTCTGTTCTCCGCTAGAACTAGATGCTCTCGTCTTGACCTTACATCTATACGCTGAAATTCGGGATTCATGCATGTATACTATACTAGCTAGGACATTTCTAGTCAAGTCTATTAACCTATATCGTCCTGACACGCACTCGGGTTGGTTCCTATCATATAACCTTTATGTCCTTTAATATAACGAACTAGGGGGTCATGGACATTATTTTCCAAGTATTCACTACCGCCCCTAACACACTGTGGTAGGATTTGTGTATTCCTGACCTGAGCTTTACTATTACTTGAAGTCTATTTCTTATGAACCCTCACACATACTTGGTTGTTGCTAGCAATCTTACCTGCTATCCTAATTTTTACTGTAGTGAAGGTCTAGGTGGCTTATTTAAGTGTTAGGGGTCTTGACCTAATACCCCCTTGGAATCAAAGGGTCTAGCCCTCCTCTGTTATTTACACTTTGTAACATAGTGTCAATACTTACGCTCGTTATTATATTGAGAAAAGGTTAGGAGGCGGGAAATAATCACATCTTTTAGTAGTGCGGCTAATGTATGAAACTCAACAAACTCTAAAGGGTTGGAGGTAAGAATCTCACAATTTCATAATCCTTCATACCTTCTAGGTAATACAACATTAACTGTTACCCTGTACGATCATGGGTAGCTACTAAGTAAGACAACATATACACTACACTCCGGGCATCCTAATTCGAGGCTGTAGGAAAAACTGGGAACGGTGTTAGCATATGTGTTACCCTACGAGGTTCCTGGTGCCCCGAGAAATGCTGGGGAAATTGAGAAGATGTCTCCCTTTCGCCCTTAGGCTGGACCATGACCAACTGTGGCACCTGCTGGTTCCCTCTCCTTCTATTGTATTTAACTCATGGATGGTTGTAGTTTATCTCGTATAAAATTTAATTCTAGACAGACATAATGATGTAGGCTTAGGGATACAACCCTATACAACTCAGCTCTATAGCACAATCTAAGAAAAAGGAGGGGTAACCATACTATCATGCCTCGTAACTCCTTGCTTAAAAAATGTGGTACACAACACATTTATACCCGAGGCTCTACTAGATAGGGCTTGCAGACTCCCTAGGATACGAAGTTGCTCTGATACTAAGTTTGTCAGGCCCCACCTCGGGAGGCATAACTGGAACCTAATGCCACTCTAGACTCTGAGCTGACCTGGCTGGACACATACACTTTTGGTTCATGCCAGCAACACATAGCAAGAAAACAAACAACTATATCTCGACTGTAAACACAGCCTAGGGCCAACTAGGCCGCAATATATAACCTACATGAGACAGCTAACCCAACAATCACGATAATGAAAGGATCCTATGCAGGCCGACAAGACCACTTTGTCGTCTAAGTCATAACAAAAGGAAGGAAGGCATTTCTATAAAAGCTAAAACCGACAAGGATGCTAACAAAAAGCTAAACTAGGCCCTGCGCAGCCAACATATGGAACATAACATATATAGGCCCCACACGGCCAACAACGCACAATTGGCTAGTAGCTGAATACTATTGTCTGCAAGCCTCTAAGAGTGAAATATTGGTTGGGATAGGGCCCGGCCTACACAAAAACTATATAATAAAGGTCAAGAAAAACTCTACTATCTGGAAACTCCGAATGAAAGGAGATAACCAATCCACTGACTCCGAATAGCTACTAAGAAGGTCCTAAAACCTATGTGTCTAAACCTGTAGGCAACTTTGCAATACCCCATGTATGGGTGTTAGTACAATATGTACCGGATATGTAAGGCAATAATAGAAGCTAAATAAAAGTTGATAAAGAACTGAATGTAATTAGCAAAGGGGGGTAGAAGTTAACCTGTATGCTTTCAAAACCATAGCCTACATCTAGTAAACAATTATACAAATAGGAACTTAAGCTGTATGTTTATACATTCATAAGCTATATCTAGCAAGCAAGTATACAAATAGGAACCTAACATGGCCCCCATAAGCCTAGAAGGTATAATCAACATAGAGATAACCTTCCTGGGCCCCTATAAGCCTCGGTAAGCGCCAATCAGTTTATATACCCCTAATTGTACCCCTAATGCCTTGTAAGTAACTGCAATTGTGTCTCAAGCACACCAGGCCCCAGTGAGGGTTGATAATTTTGTCTTGGCATAGAAGAAGTTTATAAGAGACTCCAACGTAGCCCCAAAGGTTTCACTTTAGTCTTTTCAGACAATTAATAGCTCTATAAATAATATAGTAGCTCTTTAAGCAATTCAAGTTCGTAGCTCCGAAAGCAGTATATAGTTCTGTTAATGATTGCAACATTGTAGCTCCTTAAGCAATCTACAGCTCTGTAAGCATTAGCAATATCATAGCATCATAAGAAGTTTATAGCTTCGTAAGCAGTTCGTACAAATAGTAACCTCTTAGCTATTCAAGGCCAGAGGTAGTACGAAATACAATTGACCCCAACTAGGATCACTACGCTACTATACCAAATCTAATAACTCAAAAGGCGTACCTAGCCTTATAGGCCTAATGCAACCCTTATTCGCCCCTAAAATAGTCTACATAGCTGCCAATAGGCACACCCCATGTGCCTACACCTAACCTGAGGGTCCTGGAAGCTATTATAACCTCAGTCGTCTTAGACGGACAAGGATGAGATCTGGGGTTACCTAAACGATACTCTGAAGGTCAAGCTAGGAGAACAGCAGCTCATCGTGAATAGCAAGGTAGTAGCCAACCATCTATATAATTCCTTTTCTTAGAATGACTATACGGCTACTACTAACCGAACATGTTCCTGAGCGATCAGCCCTAACTTCCCACAGGAAGCTTATTGTAATTCTTAGCCTGAAGGTAATATTGTGATGTTAGGGTTTTATTCCCCTATATGTCAACCTGGTGTATCCAGATAACATATAGCTCCTCTAAGTCATTCACAGCCTCGTAGGAAGGTATATCTGGATTTATCTCTCCATAGCAAAATGTATATGGTCGTCTGTAAGACTAGCCCAGGATATTGGCCCCACGTCTAATCCATGACAAGGTTTCCCCTTAGGGTATCACTTAGTCTATCAGATTTCTAACAACTGGAGTGGTTTCCTAAGCGACCTACATGACAAGCAGTAAGTTGGCTAAAGCTAACGATCACTGGTATTAGCCAATCTATGGCAAGGTATCGCTCAGTTCATTAGGCCACCATATTAAGATTCTGGCCCTGGAGGTGTCAGATGTGCCATCAACCTGTGAGTGATCTTTATTGTCTATATAGGCGTCAAACAAAAATTTATATCGCCCAACTGCTCCCTACACTGTCCAACCCTACCAAATTAGGACCAATAGCTAACTATAAGCTTCTAAGGCCTTGGTACAATAGTGTGACATCAGAATCCCTCTACACTGTAAACAAATGACCAGGGAAATCTCCATGACACTCCTAGTATTTTTCACAAGGTGTATACTCTTCCACGATGGGGAATACTATGATACAACCTCAATTAATCTTGTAGCAGCTAACCAAAACATAGATAATCATGATCTACTTGTAGCAGCTAATCACAACATATGTACTTTCCACTTTCTTACAAAGGTATAGGTTGTATTAACTATACGACCGGAATACTTTCTGAAAGAAGTTAGCCTTTACATACCTCAATAGACAAATCATGCTCAATCAACCCTGCTTCGATTTAGAACTCGTATTTCCTTCATATCCTATCTTACACATCAAGGAAATAGGGCTCCCTGATTCAAGAGTTAGCCCTGTAGGCATAGCCCACAAAGCATCACAACAGTAAGTCAAAATGAGTTCAATTCAATAGGAATTTATGAATTCCAGAGAATTTAGAAGGTAGAAACACTTACTTTTCACTTCTAGATGATTAAGACTTGATTAGAAGTGATCCCTATGACTTTTACTCGGCGGGAATCCATCACACTGGGCCAATTTCAATGATTCAACTCTATATATAAGTTCTTCACATGCTTGGGATTCATTACCCAAGATGAATTTGCAATAAAATGAGGTTTAGAGACATAATCTTACCTTTATATGGCAGAAAATTAGAGAAGGAGGTCACCTAAGCCGTGGGTCTGATTTGGGAAAGGTAAAATGATTTAACTTTTCACTAAACACATATATATAGGGGGAGGCAGTGGCCAAGGGGGGCTGCATCACGCCTCCTATTATGCCAACATATGGGCGTGACGCGCCTCCCATTGCACCAAGGGAGGGGGGCAACGCACTAGCCATTGCACCTTGGGAGGGGTGTGATGTGGCGCTTGGGGTGCCCTACCTCCAGCCCCTACCTTCCGCTCGCTCGACAACGCACTCACTCGTTCCTCTCTTTAGCCTTCTCCCGCATGTTTCATGCTCTAAACACTCTCAAAAGTGTGCACACACGTCTGCTAATCAATGTTATCTTACAGGGTGTAACACAAGGTACAGTGGGCCTTCTTGGATGAGGGTCTATACATCTGACTCCACATTTAGCTCAAGCGGCTACATGTCAGTTATAGTCTCTCCCACAATATAGTTTAGTCCAATATAGTCATAGTCTCTAGTTTAGTTCAGTCTCTCAAATTTCAAGATATGTTTATTATCTTCAAACAGTTACTAGTACTATAGCATTATTAAACATTCAGATTCTTTCAGTACTTACGAATTTAGATATGGTCATTTCATTTCTTTTCCATATAGTTTACAGATATTCAGTATTCCTATGTTTATCTTATACCTCACATACTCAGTACATTCAAAGTATTGATCACATACATATATGTGCTATATCATTTTATGATATAAGCTTAGGTATTCAGACTCAGCACCGCAGTTAGATTCTCTTGGTGATATCCCAGCAACTTCAATGGTTAGTCTTCATTTGTCGAGGGAAAATATTCCATCTTCAATTGTATTTATTTTTTTTACTTTAGACATTAGAGTTAGCTAGGGGATTGTCTCAGCAACACATATGTTCATTTTAGTAGGCTTTCAGACAGTATTTATAGACTCAGCTTGGGTTTCAAATTTTTTCAATATTTAGTATTAGTTTCTTTCTATTGTAAACTTCCATTTCATTATGATTATTTTTAGCAAATCAGTCATATTAGAAATGTGCTTTACTAGGGTTTTCTTGGGGTTACTTGTGATCTTAAGTACCATGTTGCATCCAGGATGTGAACTCGGGTTGTGACAAACTTGGTATCAGAGCATCAGCTTTAGAGTGTCCTAAGACTTCTAAAGCTACGTCAGGTAGAGTCCTTTTCATTGGTGTGAAGAACGCCACACTTATAAGGGGGAGGCTACGAGGCATTTTAGGAAAATTCTGTTTCTTCATGATTCTTATCATGTGCAGAGTTTGATCTCTAAAATTATCCTCCTAACTCATGCTTTACTCTTTTCAGTTAACAATGCCTCCAAAAAGGAAAAATGGAAAAAGGATCAGAAATGCTAACTGGCCAACCCCACCAGCTCCCGTAGCCCCTCGACGACAAGGTGTCCTACAAAAAATTCTAGTTTGTTATTAAAATGCTATCCCAGGAAATGACCAACTAGGTTAATTAGCACGTTATTGTACCAGTTAATAGAAATGGGTCTGCAACTGTTGCCAGAGTCTAGAATTTCACTCGGATGAATCCCCCAGCATTTCAAAAGTCTAAAGTAGATGAGGAACCGCAAGAATTCATTGATGAGATTTAGAAGATCACCCAAATCATGGGTGTTACCTCTGCACAAAGTATTGATCTGGCTGCTTATTAGATGAAAGGGGTGGCTCAGATTTGCTACAAGTAATAAAAGGGGGGAAGGCAGAATGGTGCAGGTCCGATGGAATAGGATGAGTTCTTTATAGCATTCCTGGACAGGTTCTTTCCTCTGGAGTTAAGGGAAGCTAAGGCTGCAGAATTTATGAACTTTTGGCAGAACAACATGATAATATATGAGTACACACTAAAGTTCACTGAACTGTCGAAATATGCTCCAAAAAATGTTGCAAGGCTGAGGGCTCACATGGTCAAGTTTGTCAATGGAGTCTCAGACTTGGTGTTCAAGGAATATAGGACTGCTATGCTCATCAAAGACATAGACCTCTCCGGTCTCATCATTTATGCACATCAGATAGAAGTAGAGAAGTCGAAGGAGATAGAGAGGGAAAGTAAATGGGCTAGAACAGGCCAGTGTGAGCATTCTCAATAGAGGTCAAGAAGTGGTAATTGCCCCCAACAATAGAAACAGAGGCCTCCAACTCCTTCTTCAACTAGTGCCCCATTTTCTAGCCCCGATAAAGATAGGAGGGGTCGAAAATCAGGCTCCTAGTCCTTGAGCCATGTCTCCAGTAGCCGCACTTTTCCAACACGTCCTAGATATGGGAAAAACCATCTAGGGGATGCCATCTAGGAAAGGATGGTTTTTTTGGTATGGCCAGTTGGGTCACAAATTGAGGGATTGCCCATCAACAAGATGGGGGAAGGTCCAATCCACCATATCTGCAGCTTCGCCAAGCCACTCAGCTCGGCAGGGTACTACCTCAGGTACGGGTGGCAATCATTTCCACTTTTATGCCCTATCATCTTGTCAGGACTTGGAGAACTCACCCACCATAGTGATTGATATGTTATGTCTCTTTCAGATAGATGTGTATGCTTTACTAGATTTGGGAGCCACACTTTCCTTCGTGACTCCTTACATTGCCGTCTAGTTTGATATACATCCAAAAATTCATTCAGAACCATTTTCAATTTCTACTCTGGTTGGTGAGTCAGTTAAAGCTAGTTGGGTGTATAGTGATTGTCTGGTCACTATGTTGCATAGAGTCACCTTAATTGATCTAGTAGAGCTACACATGGTCTAGTTCGACCTTAATCTGGGCATGGAATAGCTACATTCTTGTTATGCTTTTGTTTACTGCAGAACATGGGTCGTTAGGTTTCAGTTTCCTAATGAACAATTCTGGAGTAGAAGGGTAGTACTTCAGCGCCTAAGGGTCATTTCATTTCATGCCTTAAGTATGGGAAGATGATCGCTAAAGGGTACATCTACCACCTAATTAGGGTTAAAGATTTTAGTTTGAAGGCCTCGACACTTTAGTCAATTCTAGTATAAGTGAGTTTTCTATTGTGTTTCCTAAAGACCTTCCTGGATTCCCTCCTGAGCGAGAAATAGACTTCAGCATAGACCTTCTTCTAGACACACAGCCTATCTCTATCCCTCCTTATAGAAGCTGAGCTTAAGGAGTTGAAGAAATAACTAAAAGACCTTCTAGATAATGGCTTCATCCGACCCCGTATCTTTTCATGGGGTGCCCCAGTCTAATTCATGTGAAAGAAAGATGGTACACTTACAATATGCATCGACTATCGTTAGCTGAACATAGTCACAATCAAGAACAGGTATCCCCTACCAAGTATTGATGACTTGTTTAACCAACTTCAGGGAGCTAGTTGTTTTTCTAAGATAGATCTCAGATCAGGATACTACCAGCTCAGCGTCAGAGAATGTGATATTCCCAAAATAGCCTGCAAAACTCAATATAGTCACTATGAATTTGTAGTTATGTCTTCTGGAATAACCAATGCTCCTGCAGATTTTATGGATCTAATAAATAGGGTATTCAAGTCATACCTAGACATGTTCATTATTGTCTTTATAGATGATATTCTGGTTTACTCCACAATAGAGAAGGAGCATGAAGACCATCTGAGAATAGATTTGCAGAATATCAAGGACCACCAGTTGTTTGACAAATTTAGTAAGTGTGGATTCTGGCTGAAACAGCTACCTTCCTCGACCCGATGGTCTCCAGAGAGGGTATTCAGGTGGATCCTCAGAAGATAGCGGTAGTTAAACACTACCCAAGACCCATTTATCCAATAGATATTAGAAGTTTCTTGGGTATAGCCTATTAATATGAATGGTTCATTGAAGGGTTCTCCTACATTGCCTCCCCTTTGACCAAAGTAACTCAGAAGAAGGTGAAGTTTCATTTTTTTGATGCATATGATCAAAGCTTTCAGGAGTTCAAGACTCGACTCCTACAGCCCTAGTTCCAACTCTACAAGAAGGTTCAGATGGGTTTGTGATCTATTGCGATGCCTCAAGAGTTGGCCTCAGTTATGTTCTGATATAGCATGGCAATGTCATAGCTTATGCTTCCAAATAGCTCAAGGTTCATGAGAAGAACTATCTAACTCACGAACATAAATTGGGAACGGTAATGTTCTTTTTGATGATTTGGAGACACTATCTCTATAGGGTTCATGTGGATGTTTTTATGGATCACAAGAATTTACAATATTTGTTCAGTTAGAAAGACCTGAATCTATATCAAAAAAGGTTGTTAGAGTTGTTAAAAGAGTACGATATAAGCATCTCGTATCACCTAGGTAAGGCTAACATAGTGGCTGACACCCTCAATGGATTGTCTATGGGGATTATTGCTCATGTTGGGGATAATAAGAAAGAACTGGTTAGAGATGTTCTCAGATTGGCTTGGTTAGGGGTCCAGTTGGTTGACTCAGCAAAAGGTGGAGTTATAGTCCAGAGTGAGTCAAAATCCTCGCTAGAGGTAGAGGTTAAGTCAAAGAAGGATGAAGACCCAATTTTGTTCAAGTTGAAGGAAGCAGTCCTAAGGGAAGAGGTGGAAGCATTCTCCAAAAGAAGAGATGGTATTCTCCGTTACCAGGGAAAGTTGTGTATTCCAGATGGAGATGACTTAAGGCAGCGAATATTAACAAAAGCTCGCAGCGCCAGGTACTCCATCCACCTTAGTGTCACTAAGATGTACCATGATCTACAAGAAGTCTATTGGTGGAATGTCATGAAGAAGGACATTACAGAGTTTATAGCTAAGTGTCGAAATTGCTAGCAAGTCAAGGTTGAACAATAAAGACCTGGGGGTATGAGCATTCCTACTTGGAAGTGGGAAGATGTGAATATGGACTTCATCACAAGCTTACCTCAAACTTGCTGACAGCATGACTCAATTTGGGTGGTTATAGACCGGATGACTAAGTCAGCACATTACCTACCAGTTAAGACCGTTGACCCAACAGTGGATTATGCAAGACTGTACATCCAAGAGTTAGTCAAACAACATGGGGTTCCCTTGTCTATCATTTCTGATAGAGATACTCAGCTCACCTCGCCACTTATGGATGTCATTCCAGAAAGGACTTGGTAGTCAAGTTAAGCTCAACAAAGCTTTACACCCACAGACGGATGACTAGGCTGAACAGACGATTCAGACTTTCGAGGATATGTTGGGAGAGTTTCACCCTGTAAATTTTTATCGTCTAACGCGTGCTTATGTATGTTGAGAGTTTTGAAATACGATGCATGCGAGGATCTGAGGGTGAGTATACAAACATGGCATCGAGCGAGCAGGAGGTCGGGGTTGAAGGCCAGGCACCTTGGGTGTTGCGCCACACTACCAGGCCGGCGCATCGCCCCCTTGGCCTGGAGTTGTGGTCTGCGTGCCGCGCCACCCCTGCCACTACCTCAATATCTATATAATACCCTTGTGAGTTGCTTGATTCATTTTAAAAGTTCCCCTAGGAAAAAAAGAGAGAGTAAGCGTGGGTTTCTTCCGTTTTTCGCTGATTTACGCTGTTAAACTCCATCTGACTGCAAATTCATCTTTGATAACGAGTTCTAGGCCTATGAGGAACATCACTATGGAGTTATTTCTGGAAAATTCACTCGGAATAACGAAACCCCACCAAGTAAAAGTTGTAAGAATCACTTTTAATTAACTCCTAATAAACTTCAAGTGATAGGTAACCATTTCTACCTTCTAAACTCTTGAGATTTTGTGAGTGTTTAGCCAAATTAAATGGAGTTGAATTATAGTTAATATTATTGAAATATATCATTGCTTGTTGAGTTATAGTATTGAAAATAACCTTGTTCTTTCAGCGTAGAAGCTACAATTGGGTGGAATTGCCAGCTACAGGTTGGAACTAATTAAATAAGCAAGAAATCGAATTAAAGGTATATTAAGGCTAATCTCTTCAGCAAGTTATCCCTGTCTTATAGAAATAAGACCTACGTCCTTGTAAGAAATCCATAAGAATGTATGTTGTGATTAGCTACTGCCTTTAGTTTTCAGATGAAAGTTGATTATTTTGGTTGGGACTGACCTCACCAATTGTAGCCTTCCGTCGAACAACCTCAGGGTTACTAACTGTGTCATTGCCTACGGTGCCATAGATGGCTCAGAGGAGGTATATGATGTCTGACAAGATTATATTCAAGCCTATAGGGCAATATTACAGTCCATCCATGAATGGACTTTTTCTTTTATATTGTATCGGCATCACTGACCCCTCGTCGAGCCTTGTGTGCTTAGGGTGTAGTTATAGGAGCTTAGAAAACCCAGACATAGCTACCCGAGCCTAGGGGCTCAATTGCATACCAAGAGGATAGGTAGGTTTGCTATTGTTACATGTTGAGTCATATTGACCATGATAGGGGTATATAGACTATATTGTATTTTCCAGGGCTTATGGGGGCCCAGGTGGGTTATTTTGTGTTTATTGTACCTTCCGGGATTATGTGGTCCAGGTAAGGTTCATGTTTGTATTAATTATTTGTTAGTTATACTTCAGGTTGTGAGGCTATTCAAGTTATAACTCTTATCCTCTCTATTGATTACTTTTAGTTTTTTATCAGTTTTATTCAGTCATGTTCATTACTTCTTTACATATTCGGTACATAATGTACTGACACCCCTCTTTGGGGCGCTGCATACTTGCCTGCACCTACGGATTGGCATGGTTCAGGACCTTCTTAGCTATCAGCCAGAGTTAGCAGTTCAGTCAGCTCCTTTCCTCCATTGTTGATAATTGGGAAGGTATGCTCTTTTGTTTTATAGTTTTTGATAGGTCGGGGTCCTGTCCCGACTACTATTCCACTCTTAGAGGCTTGCGGACTATAGTTTTTCAGTTGTTGATTGTTGTAGGTCGTGCGAGGCCTAGTTTAGCTAGTTAGTTAGTAGCCTTGTCCACTATAGTATGAATATGACTGCCGGTTTTCATTTTGTTATGACTAGACAACATGGTGATCTTGTTAGTCCGCATAAGATCCCTTTATTGTTATGTTGTTAGGTTAGTTGTTTTCTTTTACAGGTTTAAGGGGTTACCTTGTCGGCCCGAGGCTATATTTATAGTCGATATATAGTATTTTGTTTTTTTGATTCTAGTTACAGGCAGGCACCAGAGGTGCATATGCCCAGCCAGGTCATCCCAGGTCCCAGTGTGGCATTAGGTGTCAGTCATGCCTCCAAAAGTGGGGCGTGACAAAGGGCTTATGTGATTGATTTCAAGGTAAGTTGGGATGATTACCTACCTCTTATCAAGTTTGAATACAACCATAAATGCCATTCCAGTATTTAGATGGCCCAGTTCGAGGCATTATATGGTAGAAGGTGCAGATCTCCTATAGGGTATTTTCACATTGGTGAAGCTACCTTGATAGGACCTGATTCAGTATGGAAGGCCATGCAAAAGGTTCAACATATCAGAGAATGATAGAAAATAACTCAAAGATGGCATAAATCATATGCAAATGTAAGGAGAATGGAGTTGGAGTTTGTTGTGGATGATTGGGTGTACCTAAAAATGTCACCTATAAAAGAGGTCATGAGATTTGGGAAGAAAGGAAAGCTCAGTCCCAGACATATTTGCCCTTACAGAATCCTGAGATGCATTGGTAATATGGATTACTGTCACGACCCAAACATAGTCCCGGATCGAGACACAGACAAGGAACCCCAAAAGTCTCCAAGTCGACATATGGCATGAACATGACATCTAAACTCAACATAATAATGCGGAAGTATAACATATATAAAATAGTGGAAGTCTGAAAATCTGATAACTTCGAATATCTGAATACATAATAGTGATTTGAATCTAAAAACATACTATGTATGATAAGCCTCAACATACTGACAAGTTGATAGGACAAGACCCTAACTAACTAACTAAAACTAAAACTGAAGATACTGAATACAAATAGAAAAAAAAGGTCCTCAAAGAATGAGGACTCACCAACTCTAGCTGGAGATGCTACTCAGAGGATCTGGCTAACGGCGGGACTGAACCTAAATGTCCGAGCCTGTATGATAAAACGATACAACATAGAGTATGTGGTCAATAAAAATAGAGATCATGCATATCATAAAATATGTCATCATAAGATTGTGAGAGTAGGGCTTGCATGTTATTATTTGAAACATGATTAAAACATAACCGAATATCATAACTGAATTGAATGACCCAAAGCAGAAACTGATTATTCATAAGTAAAACTTAACATTGGGTCAAACCTACTAAAAATATAATATCGTGACTAATGAAAATGCATAACTAAAATCATGAGGAACAATGGGAGACTCATCATATAACCGACATTACCACGATAAAGCTCAAGTGGTCCCAACTATTACAACTCAAGTGGGTAGAGCCGTCCAAAGCCTTTCTAGGGCTAAGGACGCTACTGTGATATCGATATCAAGCTGAAGGCCCCTTCGGGCAGGGGAAGCTCACAACGGAGGTCCTAAATAATCTAATCATAACTACATTGGCGCGTAGTTCGGAGGTATAGGGTTCACTGACCCTTGGCCTTCTCGGTGTTAGACACTACTCCCAAAAAATACATATTCTCTCCATCGTTTTTCAATGAAGTTGAACCATCATCTTGTGACGAAGCTGAATCATAATCATACATGCATGATCTGAAAACATGACTTGAGGAGCCCTTGCTCAAGCCATACCACAAGCTGAAAGGTGTGGGAGTCTAGACTCTAAAATCATGTGGTAACCTAATAACATGAAATCGTGATAAATCATGAAACATAGTTGATCATATGGGCTTGCCCAAACTCTAACATACATGAAATAGACTTTGATATTCAAAACATGAATGTAGACATGGGTAATTTGAAATCATACATTCATCTTAAACATCTCATTATCCTTAGAAACATAGATCATAATCTTATCTTTTCATGACCTTTCATAATTGGGCATCATAATTTTTAAAACTTTGAAAACGTGAATTGTAATTGAAAACATATAAAACATACCCACGAATCATAATTCAACATTAGAAACATGATTAGAATGTACCCATGATACATATTTATATAATTCATAAGTTGGGTTAAAACCCCATAAATTCATCAACTTAGAATTTCCATGAATATGTGAAGGGATCGGGTGTGGGAGTGGACGGATACACCCATTCATAACCCTACATACCTGGGTACTTCTGATTTCTCACTCTCTTAAATGCCCAAAGGAAATTGGAGACGACTTGATGAATTTCTAATCTTGATCACCCTTAGGAACTTCTAGGCTTGCATGCATGGAGAAGGATAGGTTAAGCATAAGTTGAACCCTCGAAAAACACACTTATATGGGCTTAATACAACGTAGTTTAGGGCTTAGAAACTTAGAAATCACGGAAAAGCCCTTAATAGATTCGTAGGAAAAAACACATTGCCAGTCCCAACGAGGGACTGGATACTGGTTGCCTGATGGACCATTGGTGGTGATGAGCCATTGGGTTCACTACCCAAAACATCCATCTTCAATCCAGCTCCTGACCATGGCTAACTCCACGACTCATTTCCCTGACCACAAGTCGTGGCTTGTCTCATGGTCAACCCCGAATTTCAAAAATCCATCCAACTCTCCCTTTACTCCATGAGTTACCTAACGACTCGTGGTGAGCCTCATGGGTCACTAGACGACTCGTCCTGTGATATGGTGTAGAAATATCTGTTTTTTCCATTTGAACCCTTGGGTCTGATCTTAGGGCTTTCGGGGTATTACAATTATGAGATGGATTTGCCTGCATAGTTTGCATCGATGAACCCAATCTTCTATGTATCCTTGTTGAAGAAATGCATCGGTTACCCGACCTCAATGGTGCCTCTCGAGAATGTTTGGATAAAGGACAATCTCTCTTATGAAGAAGTTCTAGTTCAAATCCTAGGCTGTCAGGTTCTTTAGTTGAGGAAAAAAAAGATTGCTTCAGTAAAAGTATTATGGAGGAACCAGCTAGTTGAGGGAGCTACACAGGAAGTAGAAGTAGACATGATGTCTAAGCGATGGCCTGCGTGACACGGCCCCTAGCGCGCGGATGTGCCTGGCGTGGCACGGTGCTGGTGCGCAGGCGCCCTAGAGTTGCTGCATTCTCTTGTGCCTGGCAATAGCATGGCACAGCGCTGGGCGCGACGCACGCACAGCATGGCACGCTACCTGGCGCAGCTAGCCTTTCCATGGCGTGCTTCCTTGCCAACTTTTGCAATTTGCTTCCCATTCCATTCCTCCACTTCACCCATCATTAGTTAGTCCCTCAAATGCAGTTTTCACCTACAAAACAAGGACTAATCATATTGATTGGTACGTATCCAAATTTACATAAAATCATATGAGAATGTAAATGCATAAATAGACAAACAAGACTAAACTAAGTTATAAAATAGCACTTGGGCATTTAACTATGCCCAAGATCACCTATACGCCCACAAAGCATCATCTAATTTGCTTCCCCAATCCTTTCGTTGAGCATTCACTATTTTCTATAGAATCTGCTTGACTTCCCAGTTTGATACTTCTACCTGCCCACTAGTTTGAGGGTGATACGTTATAGCCACCTTATGCCGAACTCCATATTTGTCCAATAGATTCTGGAACCAGTCATTAACAAAGTGTGAACCTCCGTCGCTGATAATTGCTCGTGGGGTTCCAAACCTGGTAAAGATATGCTTCTGGACAAACTTAGCCACTATCTTGGCATCATTAGTGGGAAAAGTTGCAGCCTCAACCCATTTAGACACATAACTACCTGATATATTGATTGCCAAATGATGGTGG
Source organism: Datura wrightii (assembly GCA_035772735.1). NCBI lineage: Eukaryota > Viridiplantae > Streptophyta > Magnoliopsida > Solanales > Solanaceae > Datura > Datura wrightii. The sequence continues at coordinate 63,104,284 of JASDFA010000002.1, forward strand.
AAATGGACCCATGAAATCTATCCCCCACACGTCGAACACCTCGACTTCCAAGATGTTGTACAACGGCATCTCATATCTTCTGCTGATTGTCCCTGTTCTATGGCATTGATCACAAGACTTGGCATATGTTGCTGCAACTTTGAATAACGTTGGCCAAAAGAAACCTAACTGGAGAACTTTATGAGCAGTGAGTTCTCCGCCATGATGACTGCCATAAGGCCAGGAATGAAAGCTTCTCAACATTTCAACTACCTGACTCTATGGAATGCACCTTCTCATCACTTGATCTGGCCCTGCTTGAATAGATATGGCTCATCCCACATATAGTACCGGGACTCATGCTTCAGCTTCTTTCTTTGTTGAGCGGTTGCCTCTGATGGGTACACTCCACATACTATCAGGTTTACTATATCTGCATACCAAGGAGTAGCTCATTAGGGAACTCTTCTTGGATGCGCCCAACATCATTCACATGTGACCTGTCCTCTAGTCATGACAGATGATTTGCTACCTAATTTTCACTGCCCTTCCTGTCTCGGATTTCCAAGTCAAACTCTTGCAGCAATAATATAAACCTAATTAACCTGGTCTTTGCATCTTTCTTTCTTAATAAGTACGAAATTGCAGCATGGTCCGTGTGTACAACCACCTTCGTCCCAACTTGATAGGACCTAAACATGTCAAATGCATAAACAAGTGCTAGCATCTCCTTCTTTGTGACTGTATAATTTGCCTGAGCAGCATCTAGAATTTTACCTGTATAGTATATGGAGTGAAAAGTCTTTTCCCTCCACTTCCCCAATACTGCACCCACAACCACATCACTTGCGTCACACTTCAGCTCAAATGGGCGTTCCCAGACAGAAGCAATGAGAATGGGAGCTTACACTAGCTTCTTCTTCAGCTCCTCAAAAGCTTTAACACAATCTTCCCCAAACTCAAACTTTATATATTTTTCTAGTAGTCGGCACATCGGTCTAGAGATCTTTGAGAAATCCCAAATGAACCGTCTATAAACCCTAGCATGTACCAAGAAATTGTGGGCACCTATAACAGACACTGGTGGTGATAACTTCTCAATCACCTCAACCTTTGCAGGATAAATCTCCAAGTCACTTTTTTACACTTTATGTCCAAGGAAAATTCCTTCCTTCACTAAAAAGTGACACTTCTCCTAATTTTGCACCAGGTTTGTATCTTCACACCTATCCAAGACCCTGTCCAGATTCTGCAAACATACATCAAATGAGTTACAAAAAATAGAGAAATCATCCATAAATACCTCAACATAGACTTCCACCATGTCATGAAATATGACCATCATGCATCGTAGGAAGGTAGCTGGTGTATTGCATAACCCAAAAGGCATACGCTTGAAATTGTAGGTCCTATAGGGACAGGTAAATGTGGTCTTCTCCTGATCTTCTTGGGCTATAGCTATTTGATTATAGCCAGAATAACCATCTAGAAAGCAATAATGCTCGTGGCTTGCAAGTCTGTCCAACATCTGGTTGATGAATTGTATGGGATAGTGATATTTCCGGGTGGCCTCATTTAATTTTCTGTTATCCATGAAAATCCTCTAACTTGTGGCAGTGCGAGTGGGAATTAACTCATTCTTCTCATTAGTGACAACTGTCATGCCCTCTTTCTTGGGGACACATTGAACTGGGATGACCCCCTCACTGTCAAAGATCGGATATACCACTCCTGCATCTAGCCACTTAATCACCTCCTTTCTCACTACATCTTTCATTACTAGGTTCAACCTCCTTTGATGTTGTACAATTGGCTTGGATCCTTCCTCCATTAATATCTTGTGCATGCAGAAAGCCGAACTGATTCCATGGATGTCTGACATTTTCCATCCTATGGCTCTCTTTCTCCTTTTCAAACCAACTAATGCATCTTGAACCTGTGAATCTGTTAGTTCTGATGAAATAATGACCGGCAATGTATTCAGCTACTCCCAAAAATACATACTGAATGTGTGGAGGCAATGCTTTCATCTCCAATTTGGGTTCCTCCTCGATTGATGTCTTGGGTGGAGGTTCCAAGGATCTCTGTAGGGATTCGAAGTCCTACTTTTGAAAGAACATTTTGGCCTCATTCAAAACTTGAACCATTTCTTGCGTTGCAATATCCCTGAACCTATCATGTCCCACCAATGCATTTTCCAAGGGATCATTTGGGCCAATAAGCTGAAGTGCGAACTCTTGGTCAACAATAGTGATGGCTAACAACTCTTCATAAATAGCAGGTAGCTTCATGGCTTTGTAGACATCAAAAACTTCTACCTTGTCTGTAATACCCCGAAAGGGGCCTAAGAATAGACCCAGGAGTTGAAGTGGAAAACTGCTGCAAACCTAGAATTTTGCACCAGTACAACTCGAGGTACAAATTGTGGTGAGGACCTACAACTCGTGACTCGAGTCATGATGAGTTTGGGAGCCTGAGGTTATACCACGAGTAGTCCTATGAGTCGTGGCAAGTGGATACAACTCGTGGTTGGGAGTCGTGGTGAATTTCTCAGTGGTTCCAAAGTGGGTCATCATGGGTCATGGTACAACTCGTAGGATATAGCAACGAGTCGTGGTGAGGAGTTGTGGTTAAGTCATATTGGTTTCGGTGGATTGTATCATGATTGACAGTACAACCCGTAGGATATTGGTACGAGTCGTGGTATCCCAGTCGTGGACAAATTCTGAAAATTGGGATAAATGGTGAGGCGACCACAAGAAGTAACCACGAGTCGTGACTTGATGGTACGACTCGTGGTATGAGTCGTGGTTGGGGCCAAACCTATTTTTAAGGAAAATTTCATTAAGGGCAATTTCAACTTTTTAACGCTTTTGGACCCTAAACCACATCGTTTTGAGGTCAGGACAAGGTATTTTAAGGAGGAAAAACTCATACTAAATCTCATTTGGCATTTGCAAGAACTACATAAGGGAGTAGGAGGAGATTCAAGTGTTCTTCTTCAATTCTTCAAGTTTTTGGCTAGGGTATTTCAAGGGAGTTGAGAATCACGTAATTCTAGGTGTGTGGGGTTTTGAATGGGTAGTTTAGTCCCTACCCATGTCCAATTTCTCCTTAATTCCATGTTTAAGTTACCAACTTTTGATGGGTCATAACCCTAATGCATGTTCCCTCACAAATCGATATGAGTATGTTGTAGTATGTCTAAAATCATGGGTTTAAATTATTGGGTTGTTTTCACTTATTTTATTCATTATTTGATGATTTAATCCCTAAAAGAACATGTGACCAAATCATGGGGTTTTGGTGAAATTCATGGTTATGGTGATTTTCTCAAGCATGATATGAACTCTTGAATTTAAGCATGTTTTCAACTACTCATGTTATTATGAACATGTTTCCTATAATTTAAACATTTCATGTATGATTGAAACTATGGGAAGTGCCCACATGTCATTTATGATTTATGAACTATGATTTTGGCCGATTCACGGGCCCAATTCAATGGCTAGTACTACAAATTCTCAAGCATAATATGATTCTCATGATTTAACTAGCCATGCATATCATGTATGAAATTCTATGAGCACGTTGCATGTTTTGGGAGTAGTAATTAACACCGAGTTGGTTCATGGCCCAGGTTACGCTTCGAATCTCAGAACTACGTGCCATCGTAGGTTATGTTGGGACATCCTTAGTGACTGTCCCCTATGCCCTACGAGGCCTTCACGAGTGATATCACCCCTTTCATGGTTCATACCCTTGGCAAGGTATGGACGACCTCCCGACTAGGTTTATTGGTGGGCTCCATGTGTGCTCGTATGGGGTATGTCGATTATAGAAATCTCCCATTGTTCCTCATGGTTTTTAAGTGAATACATGATTATGTTTCTTCTGGCTCAAGTTATGTTTTATGAAATGTTTTCCCCACATGTTATAACTATGATAGGTTTACGAATATTTTTGAAGTACTGAGCCTCGTGACATACTTACGATTTCAGTCTTATGATCATGATGTCCCCTTTCCTTTAACCTTTATGTTTTTAAGAATTGTTTGGCATACCCTACATACTCAGTACCTTCCAACTACTGACCCGCATATTTTCAGGATCTGGTTCGCAGGTTCAGCATCGTTCCTAGCTTGCTCTTAGTTCTGCTCTCACCTTTCAGTGGTGAGTCCTCATGATTCGAGGACTTCATGTTCAAACCTTTTTTATCTTTTGTGTTTAGAATGTTGGGGTTAGTTGGGGCTCTTGTCCCTTCAACCCGTAAATTATGATTAGAGGCTTTCAGACTTAGATGTAGTATTCCTGTATTTATGCTCGGATTATGTATTATCATTTCTTATAATTCATGTCACGTTTCATTTAAATTCTTGATTTTTAAGTTATGGCTTCAGGCTTATGTTTATGAATTATATTTATGCTAATGCCATGGGTTGACTTGGAGTCTTTCGGGGCTCCTTGTCCCATGTCTACGATTCGGGTGTACTCTCGAGTCGTGACAAACTTGGTATCAGAGCCATAGGTTTAGATGAGTCCTAGGGATCTGAAAGCCACGTTAGGTAGATTCTTTTTCATGGGTGTGAAGCGCACCACACTTATAAAGAAGAGGCCACTAAATGTTGTAGGAAATATCCCCTTCTTTCATGATCTATGTCCTGCGGTGAAAACCTCTCCATCCTTCTAATTTGTGCGTTTCGCGATTTCAGAAAATTATGGTGCCCAGGAGGACGATCCGAAGGAGGAATAAAAATGATGAAGGCCACGAGGGTGGCCATGATAATGGGCGTCAGCAATCCCCACTGGTTCAGGAGCCCCAGGCATTAGAGTCAGCTGCCCACGCCGAGTTTTGGGCGAAGATTCAAATGTTGGTGCAGGCTTGACCACTCAAGTCAACCAGTAGGCTGTCGCGCATGTTTGTCAGAACGGCAATGCAGCAGCAACCCGAATCAGGGACTTTCTAAGGATGAACCCTCCCGAGTTCTCTAGGCAAAGGTTGACGAGTATCCATACAAATTCATTGAGGGGATTTAGAAGGTCACTCAGGTGATGGGGTTTACAAGTGAAGAGTGTGTCGACTTGGCCTCATATCAGCTAAAGGAGGTCGCTTACATTTGGTTCAAGTAATGGAGGGATGGTAGGGCAGCAGGAGCAGGCCCTATCAGCTGGGATGAATTCCATATGGCCTTTCTCGTTAGGTTCTTCCCTCGGGAGATGAGGGAATTGAAAGCAACCGAGTTTGTTAACCTCAAGTAAGGGAAGATGACGGTGCTAGAATATTCATTTGAGTTCACTAGCTTGTCAAAGTATGCCCCGGTGTTAGTGATGGACCAGAGGGCGCGGGTGAGTAGATTCGTGCAGGGAGTAGCTGAGTATCTGGATAAGGATTGCAAAACAACCATGCTTCACTACCCATTGATAGTCCTCTATGCCCAGCAGATGGAAGCAGCTCATATGAGGCAGAAGGAGGCCAAGAGAGCCAAAAATAATAGCCACAGGCTCTCCCAGCTGAGGCTAGAGGATGAGCCTCACCAACATTCCCAGCACAGGTCCATTACACCATCACCATCTTTAGTTAGTAGTCCATCCAGGCCACAAGACGGTCAGAGGAGCAGGGCCTCATGTTCAAGGAGTCAAAATAGCATGAGCACAGAGCGCACATTCCCAACTCATGCTAATTGTGCCAAGAATCACCCAAGGAAGTGTTTGGTGGGCTCAAATGCTTGTTTCAGGTGTGGCAAACCCGAACACAGACTCAGGGATTGCCCCGCAGCTAGGTCAGGGGGTAGTGGATTCTGCACTTGAGCAGCTAGTTTAGCGGTTCCATTGGCACGTCATACTCAGCAGGGTGCTTTGACCAGTTCAGCTAGCAGCCAGCGCCAGAACCGATTTTATTCACTTGGCTCTTGATAGGAGTGGGAGGCTTCTCCCGATGTGGTTACGGGTATGTTATGAGTCTTTCATATTGATTCTTATGCTTTGTTAGATCCAAGAGCTACATTGTCTTTTGTGACACCTTACATTTCTAGTCACTTTAGAATCAGTCCCCAAATCTTGTCAGAACCATTCTCTGTATCTACTCTGATTGGTGATTCAATCGTACAAAGGTGGGTATATAGAGGTTTCTCCATTACCGTATTGTATAAGGTTTCCTCCGCAGACTTAGTAGAATTGTTTATGACCAATTTTGACATTATTTTGGGTATGGACTAGTTGTTTGCATGTTATTATTCTGTTAACTGTAGGACTAGAGCGGTGAAGTTTCAATTTCCAAATGAACTAGTGTTAGAATGGAGGGGTGGTTCTGCAGTACCTGTAGGTCGCTCTATCTCCTATATCAAGGCACCGAAAATGATTGCTAAAGGTTGTATATACCATTTGGTTAGGGTTAAGGATTCCACATCCGAGACCCCGACCATTCATTAGTCCTTGTAGTATGTGAGTATCTCGAGGTGTTTCCAGATGACCTAATAGGCGTTCCTCCCGAGAGGGAGATTGATTTTGAAATTGACCTCTTGCCTAACACGCAGCCCATATCAATTCCTCATTACCAAATGGCTCCTATCAAGCTAAAAGAGTTAAAGGAACGGTTGAAGGATTTGCTAGATAAGGGTTTCATCAGGCCGAGCAAATCTCCATAAGGAGTCACAGTGTTGTTCATCCGGAAGAAAGATGGTTCCTTTCGGATGTATATTGACTATAGAAAGGTGAACAAGGTCCATAAAGAATAGATACCCTTTACCCAGGATCAATGACCTATTCAATAAGCTTTAGGGTGCCAAATATTTCTCCAAGATAGATCTCAGGTCCGGGTATCACCAGCTCAGGGTTCGGGAGAATGACATCCCAAATACTCCTTTCAAGACCCGGTATGGCCATTTTGAATTCGTTGTTATGTTTTGACTAACCAATGCCCCTGCAACTTTTATGGACCTGATGAACAGGGTATTCAAGGTATATTTGGATATGTTCGTGATCGTGTTCATTGATGACATATTAATACACTCCCGGAGAGAGGAGGAACATGCCGCACACCTCAGGGTAGCACTCCAGACCCTCACGGACAACCAGTTATACGCCAAGTTCAGCAAATGTGAATTTTGGCTGAAGTCAGTTGCATTCTTGGGACATGTGGTGTCAAGCGAAGGTGTAAGGGTGGACTCTCAGAACATAGAGGTAGTAAAGAACTGGCCCAGACCGGTAAATCCTTTGGAGATCAGAAGCTTTTTGGGCTTAGTAGGTTACTATCGGAGGTTCTTGGAAGGTTTCTCATCCATTACAGCCCCACTGACTAGATTGACTCAGAAAAAGGTGAAGTTCCAATGGTTGGAGGCTTGTGAGAGGAGCTTCCAAGAATTGAAGGCCAGGCTCAGTTCAGCACCGGTGTTAACTTTACCATAGGGTACCAATGGCTTTGTTGTATATTGTGATGCTTCGAGGTTTGGACTGGGATGTGTATTGATGCAGCATGGGAAAGTTGTAGTATATGCTTCCAGAGAGTTGAAAACTCACGAGAAGAATTAACCAACCCATGATCTTGAGCTGGCCGCGGTGGTATTTGATTTAAATATATGGAGACACTACTTGTATGGGGTTCATGTAGATTTATTCACAGACCACAAGAGCTTACAATATGTGTTCACCCAGAAGGAACTGAACCTTCGGCAACGGAGGTGGTTGGAGATACTTAAGGACTACGACATGAGTGTCCTATATCACCCAGGCAAGGCCAACATGGTAGCAGATGCTCTTAGTAGAATTTCTATGAAGAGTGTGTCACATGTGAGTGTAGACAAGAAGGAGCTGTTATAGGAGGTACATCGACTTGCCCGTTGGGAGTTAGGTTAGTTGGTTCGACCGATAGTGGGGTGGTAGTTCAGAACAGGTCAGAGTCATCTTTAGTAGCGGAGGTGAAGGCTAAACAAGATGAAGATCCAACATTGGTAAAGTTGAAAGAAGCTAGTCAAGGTCATAGAGTAGAAGTCTTCTCCAAAGGGAGAGATGGTGTGCTTCGGTACCAGAGTTGCTTATGTGTTTCGAATGTGGGGGATTTGAGGAGTCGGATGTTGCATGAGGCTCATGGATCCATATATTCTATCCATCCGGGTGCCACCAAAATGTATCATGCCTTGCAAGAAATCTACTAGTGGAATGGCATGACGAGGGATATTGCGGAATTTGTAGCCAAGTGCCCAAATTGCCAACAAGTGAAAGTCGAGCACTAGAGACCGGGGGTATACTTCAAGATATCATCATTCCTACTTGGAAGTGGGAAGAGATCAACATGGACTTTGTAACAGGTTTGCCCCGCACACATAGACAGTATGACTCCATCTGGGTTGTGGTGGATAGGTTAACTAAGGCTGCTCACTTCCTACCGGTCAAAACCACCAATTCAGTAGAAGATTATGCAAAGTTGTACATCCAAGAGTTGGTTAGATTTCATGGAGTGCCCTTGTCCATTATATCAGAGAGGTACTCAGTTCACCTCCCAGTTTTGGAAATCTTTTCAAAAGGGACTTGGCACTCAAGTGAAGCTTAGCACGGCATTCCATCCGCAAACAGATGGTCAGGTGGAGCAGACTATCCAGACTCTTGAGTAAATGTTGAGAGCTTGTGTCATTGACTTCAAGGGTAGTTGGGGTGAGCGTTTGCCTCTTATTGAGTTTTCCTACAACAACAACTATCACTCCAGCATTCAAATGGCACCGTTCGAGGCTCTTTATAGGCAAAGGTGTAGATCACCAATTGGGTGGTTTGAAGTCGGTGAGGCTTCGTTAATGGGTCCAGATTAAGTCCATGAGGCTATGGAGAAAGTTCAGTTAATAAGTGGAAGGCTGAAAATGGCTCAAAGTCGCCAAAAGTCTTATGCTGATGTGAGGAGAAGGGAGCTTGAGTTCGAGGTCGACGATACGGTATTTCTGAAGGTATCTCCCATGAAGGGAGTGATGATATTTGGGAAGAAGGGAAACTCAGCCCCCGCTATATTGGCCCATATTAGATTATGAGGTGAGTGGGTAAGGTAGCCTATGAGTTAGAGTTACCTTCAGAGTTGGCTTCAGTTCATCCCGTATTTCACGTATCGCTCTTGAAAAAGTGCATGGGAAATCCAACCTTGGTGGTTCCGGTGGAAAGTGTTGGTGTTAAAAAGTGCATGGGAGATTCAGTTTGAGGAATCAGTTTTTCCCTAAACTTCTATTTAGTTTTTTATGTTCCATTCATTCTTGCAAGTTTGTTTCATGATATGATATATGTATATGACGTCTGAATTCATTCCAGCTATGTAGTTCTTTTCGTGGGGTAGTCATTCCATCGGTTTTCAGTTTAAATGATCAGAATTTTCACATGGTAATCGTATGTTTCTGTTTGCTGCTTGTTTCCTACATTCCAAGATGAATGTTTCCAAGGGGGAGTTATTGTAATACCCCGAAAGGGTCCTAAGAATAGACCCGGGAGTTGAAGTTGAAAACTGCAAAAAATTAGAATTTTGCACCAGTACAACTCGTGGTACGAATCGTGGTGAGGACCTACGACTCGTGATTCGAGTCGTGATGAGTTTAGGAGCCTGAGGTTATACAATGAGTAGTCCTATGAGTCGTAGAGAGTGGGTATGAATCGTGGTTAGGAGTCATGGTGCATTTCTCAATGGTGCCAGAATGGATCATCACGGGTCATGGTACGACTCGTAGGATGTAGCAACGGGTCGTGGTAAGGAGTTGTGGTTAAGTCGTATTGATTTAGGTGGATGGTACCACAGTTGGAAATATGACCCGTAGGATGTTGGTACGAGTCGTGGTATCCCCTTCGTGGGCAAATTCTTAAAATTTGGAAAAACGGTAAGGTGACCACGAGAGGTAACCATGATTCGTGACTTGATGGTACGACTCGTGGTACGAGTCGTGGTCGGGGCAAGACCTATTTTTCAGGAAAAATTCATTAAGGGAAATTTCAACTTTTAAACACTTTTGGACCCTAAACCGCGTTGTTTTGAGGTCGGGACAGGGTCTTTTAATGAGGAAAAACTCATACTAAATCTCATTTCACATTTGCAAGAACCAGAGAAGGGAGTAGGACGAGATTCAAGTGTTCTTATTGAATTCTCCAAGTTTTTGCCTAGGGTTTTAAAGGGAGTTGAGAATCACGTAATTCCAGGTATGTGGGGTTTTGAATGGGTAGTTTAGTCCCTACCCATGCCCAATTTCTCCTTAATTCCATGTTTAAGTTACCAACTTTTGATGGGTCATATCCCAAATGCATGTTTCCTCACAAATCGATATGAGTATGTTGTAGTATGTCTAAAATCATGGGTTTGAGTTATTGGGTTGTTTTCACTTATTTTATTCATTATTTGATGATTTAATCCCTAAAAGCACATGTTACCAAATCATGGGGTTTTGGTGAAATTCATGGTTATGGTGATTTTCTCAAGCATGATATGAACTCTTGAATTTAAGCATATTTTCAACTACTCATGTTTTTATGAACATTTTTCCTATAATTTAAGCATTTCATGTACAATTGAAACTATGGGAAGTGCCCACATGTCATTTATGATTTATGAACTATGATTTAGGCCGATTCACGGGCCCAATTCCATGGTTAGTATTACGAATTCTCAGGAATAATATGATTCGCATGATTTAACTATCCATGCATGTCATGTATGAAATTCTATGAGCACGTTGCATGTTTTGGGAGTAGTACTTAACACCTAGTAGGTTCGGGGCCCAGGTTACACTTCGAATCGCATAACTACGTGCCACCGTAGATAATGTTGGGACATCCTCAATTACTGTCCCCTATGCCCTACAGGGCCTTCACGAGTGATATCACGCATTTCATGGTTCATACCCTTGGCGAGGTATGGATGACCTCCCGACTAGGTTTATAGGTCGGGCTCCATGTGTGCTCATATGGGGTATGTCGGTTATAGCAATCTCCCATTGTTCCTCATGGTTTTTAAGTGAATTCATGATTATGTTTCTTTTGTTTAAAGTTATGTTTTATAAAATGTTTTCCCCACATGTTATAACTCTGACAGGTTTACGAATATTTTGGAAGTACTGAGCCTTACGACATACATACGATTTTAGTCTTATGATCATGATGTCCCCACTCCTTTAACTTTTATGTTTTTAAGTATTGTTTAACATACCCTACATACTCAGTACCTTCCAAGTACTAACCCGCATGTTTTCAGGATCTGGTTCGCAGGTTCAGCATCGTTCCTAGCTTGCTCTCAGTTCTTCTCTCAGCTATAAGTGGTGAATCATCATGATTCGAGTACTTCATGTTCAGACCTTGTTTATCTTTTGTTTTCAGTATGTTGGGGTTAATTGGAGGTCTTGTCCCTTTAACCCATCTATTATGATTAGAGGCTTTCAGACTTAAATGTAGTATTCCGCTATTTATGCTCAGATTATGTATGGTCGTTTCTTATATTTCATGTCACGTTTCATTTAAGTTCTTGAATTTTAAGTTAAGTCTTCAGCTTTATGTGTATGAATTAGATTTATGCTCACGCCATGGGTTGACTTAGAGTCTTTCGGGGCTCCTTATCCCGTGTTTACGATCCGGGTGTACTCTCGGATCATGACATTGTTATGGGCTCTCATAGTTAGCTGCCCTGCAGCTACATCTATTAAGGCTCGTCTGATTGCCAAAAAGGGACGTTCCAGAATAAATGGGACTTCCGAGTCTGGCTCAAAGTCAAGGATTATGAAATCCACTGGAAAAATAACGGAGCCTACTTGCACTAGCACATCCTCCACAATTCCATTTGGCCTCGCTAATGAGCGATCAGCTAGCTGAAAAATCATAGTGGTAGGTCTTGGACTACCTAGACCCAACTTCTTGAATACAGATGTGGGCATCAAATTAATACTTTCCCTTAGATCACATAAACCACGAGCTTTGATGGACTACCCAATGGTGATCTGAATAGTAAAACTTCCCAGATCTTTGAGCTTTGTAGGCAATCTATTTTGTATCCATGAAGTGCACTTCTCAGTAAGTACAACTGTGGAGTACTCCTTCAGTCTGCTCTTATTCGCCATAATGTCTTTTATGTACTTGGCATATTTAGGAATACCCTGCAAAAAATCTACCAAAGGATGATTAATGTGTAGCTGCTTCAATACTTCCATAAATTTCTTGACGCATGCTTCTTCCTTGTGCTTGCTCAATCTCTGTGGGAATGGGGGTGGTGGTGGTGACTTCACAGTTTTTGTTGGTTTCCACTCCCCACTTCCTTATCATTCTCTTCGGCCTCCTATGTTGTTTCAGCTTACTGTGCTGGCTTTTCGGGCACCAACTCCTTCAAGTGTTCTCCACTCCCGGTGGTGACAACATTTACCTTCTTGGGGTTGATGTCTGTATCACTTGGCAACCCGCTCGGGGATCTAGTATTATGTGCTCCATCTAACTGTCCCAACTGAAACTCCAAAGCCTTTGTAGCCAACTGTTGATTTTTCATGTCAGCTGTAAATGTTACTTGGTCAGCCTGTATCCGAGCTTGGTTGGCTATAATGGTCTTCAACATATCCTCTATGTTGCTGGACTGAGTAGGCGCATTATTCCCTTTGAATTAGGGCTGGAAATTTTGGTGTGCCCCCTAATTTTTGTGAGGACCCTGATTTTAACTTTGGCCTTGGTGACTGCTACTCCCCCATGATCTTGGGCATAATTACGTGTCCAAGTGCTATTTTATAGCTTAATTTAGTCGTGTTTGTCAAATTATACACTTACATTCTTAGGTGATTTTTGTGTAAATTTGGGTATCCACTAACCAACATGAATAATCCTTTTTTTATAGGTGTAAAATGCATGTGTGGGACTAAAATATGACGGTTGAAGCAAAGGAATGAAGTTCGGACTCGATGGCAAATGAAGGCAACATGGCAGGCTAAAGATAGGGACTGCCAGGAAGGGTAGCATGCCACGCAGCACAAGCTGTGCACTGAGGGCCATACCACCCCATGCCATGTCATGCAAGGAGTGTCATCCTGTGGCCCTGCACAACGGCATTGTGCCACGACAGGCACATGGTGCGACCAGCAGCATGCCACACCGGGTAACGTGCAGGTACCTCGCGCAAGACCTGCCGAGAAGACACGTCCAGTAGCTGTCCGTGTTTGCTCCGTGGCACGCAGGAAAATCTCCGTGATAGCCTCCGTGACACAGAGTTGTTACCCCACATGCCAAAATTTTCATTTTTTCAGCTTAGTGTAAACTGAACCCTTAACTTCTAAAATCATTTTATCAAGAAATAACTTCGGGAAACTGTAAAGAAGTGAAGGGAGAAGTGAAGAAATATACCTAGGGTTTATTATATTTCATTCTAATTTAATTAGTCTTGTAAGTACACTACTTTAAACATGTTTTTGAGTATTTGTACGATCATGAGTAGCCAAAACCCTTCATCTAGGGTTGAGGCTACATAAGATGATAGTAATTGCATGAATTCTTCTTAGTTTGAGTATTTAGCTGTTGTTTTGTCTTACATTCTTCATTATTGTTGTTTTTATGCTTGATCTCCATGAAAACAAATGTGTTAAGATTAGGTAAAATCTTGAGAGAGTAACCCTAGGCTAGAACAAGAGAATGTAGGGAGCAAGTTCTTACTTTTATGATAGGATTTGCAATTAGGATATAAATTATACATAATTTGCCTTGCTTGGTTACTAAAATGGGATGATCTAGATACCAACTTAGAATTATCACATCACCAATCATACAAGTTGTTGTGGAGATAAGTTCGATTAAATGATTAGAGGTACGAAACTCCATAATCAAGGGTGCAAACTGCGTAAACCACATCCATGTAGTTAAATTGCTGAAACATTAGGACGTCACATCCCCGCTCAACGGTGTAGGTGTGAGACTAGTTTGTCGTGTTTAGAGGCTCTAAAGACCATGTACATAGAATTTTAATTATGTGAGACAACAAGTAAAGTTTTCATACCTGAACCATTGAGAATTGTAGCATTGCATGATCATTAGGTCTTAACTTCTAGTTGCTCCTTGTGTTGTTTCTCGAGTATTTTGTGATCACCCCAACACTTAATTATACTTTCTTGAAAATTTCTATAATCAACACTTTTGAAGGTTAATTTTAACACTTGAAATTGATAATTCGCTGAATTGGTCCAGTCCCTGTGGGTTCGACATCCGGCTCTTAAAAAGGGCCACTCTATTACTTGTATGACCGCGTATGCTTGCGAGTGAAAAACTTGTTGCGCTCCAGCGCACTCGCAAGCGTACGCAGTCATACAAGTAATACAGTGGCCCTTTTTAAGAACCGAATGTCGAACCCATAGGGACTGGACCAATTCTTATCAAGTTCAAGTGTTAAAATTAACCTTCACAAGTGTTGATGATAGAAATTCTCGGGAAATTATAATTAAGTCTAGCGGTGATCACAAAAAACTCGAGAAACAATATAAGGAGCAACTAGAGTTATGGCCTAATAATCATGCAATGCTACAATTCTCAATGGTTCAAGTATAAAAACTTCAGTTATATTCTCATATAATTAAAATGATATGTTCATGATCTTTCGAGCCTCTAAACACGACAAACTAGTCTCACACCCATATCTTTGAGCAGGGATATGATGTCCTGATTCATGAGCAATTTAACTACATGGATGTGGTTTATGGAGTTTGCACACTTGATTATGGAGTTTCGTACCTCTAATCATTTAACCGAACATAGCTTCACAATTACTTCTACTAGTGGTGATGTGATAATTCTAAGTTCGGTTAAATTAGTGGTATGAAACTCCATAATCTAGGGTGCAAACTCCGTAAACAAAATCCATGGAGTTAAATTGCTCACGAATTAGGATGTCACATCCCCGCTCAATGATGTAGGTGCGAGACTAGTTTGTCGTGTTTAGAGGCTCGAAAGACCATGAACATAGCATTTTGATTATGTGAGAGAACAACTGAAGTTTTCATACTTGAACCATTGAGAATTGTAGCATAGCATGATTATTAGGCCTTAACTTTAGTTTCTCCTTATATTGTTTCTCAAGTATTTTGTGATCACCCCTAGACTTAATTATAATTTCCCGAGAATTTCTATAGTCAATACTTGTGAAGGTTAATTTTAACACTTGAACTTGATAATTTGCTGAATTGGTACAGTCCCTGTGGGTTCGACATCCGGCTCTTAAAAAGGGCCAATGTATTACTTGTACGATAGTGTACGCTTGCGAGTGCACTGGAGCGGAATAA
The DNA here is from genome assembly GCA_035772735.1 of Datura wrightii. Taxonomy (NCBI): domain Eukaryota; kingdom Viridiplantae; phylum Streptophyta; class Magnoliopsida; order Solanales; family Solanaceae; genus Datura; species Datura wrightii. Next base: position 63,119,504 of record JASDFA010000002.1, read on the forward strand.
GTTTTTGGCGCCATTGTCGGGGATTGGCAAAATTGGTGAATTTCTTTTTTTGTGTTAGTGTCAAATTTTCTAAGTGTTGAAAAAAAAATTATTTATTAGTTTCACATTTCTTTTAATTTTTTTTTTAGTTGATACCCTTCTTGACATGACATCGTGGAACACAAATGGGTTGAATGATGGATACTCATATTTTGATAAGTCCTGTCTGAATTGTGGAGGACCCCACTTGTGGAAACAATGTCCTATATGTAATATATGTAGTGGTCAGGATGGCCATTGGAATGGTTGTCCAAATTCGTATTCCCCTCCCCCAAGTCCCTACTGTGATCCTTCTGTTGTTTTTTATGAGTACAGAAATGATGAAGAGGAGGACTTAGAATACCAAACTGAGATAGAAAATATGTTAATACAAGTCCTTGAGTAGACAAAAGCGATGAGGAAGAAGATGGAAGCGGAAGTAAGAATGTCGGCTTGAGTAGCGCAAACATATTTGGTGGAGTGGGTGGACGTACTCGGGAAGGAAATGATCTTTACATGGAAATGGAAGAATCTGATAATGAGAATTTGGACTAAGGAAAATGGTGAGGCCCTAGAGATGATAAGCACCAAGTTCACAGAGCTAATGACTGAGGCTGAATCTTGCACTGTTTGCAAGTAACGGTCTTAGCCAACACTCAAGAGAGATTTCAAGGAGAAGAAAAGAGTGAGTTCTTGGACCAAGCTCAACAATTAGAAGCTCCTGAGAGCCTCAGTGATAGTCCCTCATATATGGCCAACCTAGTCACAATAAGAAAGATAGATTTCCAACCATTTGACATTCATGTAGAGTTAGATGTTGATGTGGAGAAGGTGTACAAGAGTAAGGAGGTCAAGCATAGTGCAGTTTCAGAGTTGAGGGGTAGTGTATCCCACTCAAAGCATTTTCGGACATTAAGTTTGGTTGACAACATAGAAATAGAGTCTTCCAAGCTTGTAGAGACATGTCAAGAGGAGGAACAAGCCCCGTATATTCTAAAATTTGTTGATTCTGAGAGACAAAATTATTTTACTTACATAAGGGCCAACAAGCGCAAAAGGTCGAATCTACTACTTGGTCCTTTAATATTTTCACCACCACCCCTGGAGCATGAGAGGAAATTAGAAAAGAAATTAGGGGTGAAATTCATATCTTCAAAGTGGAAGAAAAAGTGGTGGAACTTGATGCGTCGTGCCGTGACGTAAAATCAGGCGCTGCTTGGGAGGCAACCCAAGTGTACCACCGGTACAAATTAATTTTTTTTCTTTGTTTTGATTTAGTTTATTTTCACTTGTTGTTGTTTGTTTTGTAATTAAACACAGATTGAGGAGAAGTCTGAGTACCCTTCGAGAAGGAAGCTAAGGAGCATGAAGGAGGATGAGTGTGGGGTCGATAACCCACTTGTGAAAAAATGAAAGATAAACATGTGGTTAGCTAGCCCTAGAGGCCTCTAGGAGTATTTCTCACCCTTGTATTACTTTCAATTGATGCATTGGGGACATAGCATGATTCAAGTGTGGGGTAAGAGAAATTTCAAAATTTTTTGCTTAATGATTTCGGGTAAATTTAGTTCTTGATATGGTATTGGTTGATGAAAAATTCTTGAGTTGAGCATGATTCACCCACCCGTTGGTTTTTCTTTTCGGCTCTTTTCTGACGGGGGGCACTTTGAACCGATGCATAAAATTTTTCATTGTCTGTACATAGTTGTTTTAGTCATAGTTAGGGACTGTTCCCTATGATGGATGGATGACGACTGTCTTGAGGGCAGATTAGTCAATAGGTTTTTATTTTGGAACCCATAGTTGATTGATGGCATGATGTTCTTGTTACGTGTTATGTATGATTGTGAGATACATGTGTTATTAATGTTGAAGCATGTGAGTAGTTATGTAACTCTATTTGAGACACCTAATCTCTTGAGTGTGACTCAATGTGCTTAAAGCTGAATTTTGCATTCTTGTGATTAGCTGAGATAAGAGTCTGCGGAATTTGTCTCAAATTGAGCATGTGCTGTGTGTGTAAGGTTTTTGAATATTTCATGCTCTTGTGTAGTGTCTATAACTTGCCTGGTGTGTATACAAAGTGAAATGAGGGATGTCAATTGTAGGAGATGATTTAGGAATTTCTTTGAATGAGCCTAATTTTTATCCCTCGCTTTACCTACCTTGAACGTCTGATCCTAGTTAGCCCCATTGAGCCTTTATCCTCTTCCTTGTTATCCACAAAATGATCTTAATCCTTTCTTTTCATTAGCCTTGAATTTGATCCAAAATTCCTAAGCGCTTATGTGAAAATGCAAAAGAAGTTAAGGAATGAGAAGTGGAATAAGAAGGAAAATAGTAGTTGTGGGAGTTGAAGAGAAGACTAGGGGTGCACTTGTTTAAAAAAATGAATAAGAGTTAGTAAGGAGTAAAAGAAGAAAAATGCGAAAATAATTGATTAAGTACTTCTTGCTAATAGCTTTAGTGTGCCAAATGAAATGGGGAAACAACAGAGGAAAATGGGAGAGAAAAGAATAAAGGTGAATAAGAGGATGGAGATTCCTAATGAATGTGTGATGTGTTAAAACGCTTAGGGTAGATAGTCATTATTACTGGACATAATAGTACCTACCTGCCCTTATCTTACATTACACCCATAAAGTCCTACTTGATCTTAATTTTGAACATTCTTAAATTAGTGGAGTAAAACACTAAAGGCAAGCTTATGGGTCAATACACGTAGCATGTGATTTCTTTGTGGGGGTGAGCTTATTTCTTATAAATATACCCATGCATGTTATAATTTGAAAAACATATGAGTGAAAATGGGTAACTCTCTTGTTGTGAGGGGACATGTTTAATGAAGGATAAAATTCATTTAGGATTTCATGATCGGCTGAATTACATGAGTTTTTTGAGATTGAGAGTCTATTCTTGAGGTTAGGAAGTCGATTCTTGAGGTTAGGAAGTCTTAACATTGTTATATTTGATTTTAATGGTTATACCGTGCATGCTATATTTTTTAACTTTCTACCTAAAAACGATCGTTGTAGCCGTAGCTTGAATTATCTTGCTTCAATTAGCTATATGAGAGTCTTCATGTGCATGAGATGTAATAGCGTTGTTCAAGGACAAACAAGGCTTTAATTGTGGGATAGTGATCTTGGGCATAATTATGTGCCCAAGTGCTATTTTATAGCTTAATTTAGTCGTGTTTGTCAAATTATACACTTACATTCTTAGGTGATTTTTGTGTAAATTTGGGTATCCACTAACCAACATGAATAATCCTTTTTTTATAGGTGTAAAATGCATGTGTGGGACTAAAATATGACGGTTGAAGCAAAGGAATGAAGTTCGGACTCGATGGCAAATGAAGGCAACATGGCAGGCTAAAGATAGGGACTGCCAGCAAGGGTAGCATGCCACGCAGCACAAGCTGCGCACTGAGGGCCATACCACCCCATGCCATGTCATGCGAGGAGTGTCATCCAGTGGCCCTGCACAACGGCATTGTGCAACGGCAGGCACATGGCGCGACCAGCAGCGTGCCACACCGGGTAACGTGCAGGTACCTCGCGCAAGACCTGCCGAGAAGACACGTCCAGTAGCTGTCCGTGTTTGCTCCGTGGCACGAAGGAAAATCTCCGTGATAGCCTCCGTGACACAGAGTTGTTACACCACATGACAAATTTTTCATTTTTTCAGCTTAGTGTAAACTGAACCCTTAACTTCTAAAATCATTTTATCAAGAAATAACTTCGGGAAACTGTAAAGAAGCGAAGGGAGAAGTGAAGAAATCTACCTAGGGTTTATTATATTTCATTCTAATTTAATTAGTCTTGTAAGTACACTACTTTAAACATGTTTTTGAGTATTTGTATGATCATGAGTAGCCAAAACCCTTCATCAAGGGTTGAGGCTACGTAAGATGATAGTAATTGCATGAAGTCTTCTTAGTTTGAGTTTTTAGCTGTTGTTTTGTCTTACATTCTTCATTATTGTTGTTTTTATACTTGATTGCCATGAAAACAAATGCGTTAAGCTTAGGTAAAATCTTGAGAGAGTAACCCTAGGCTAGAACAAGAGAATGTAGGGAGCAAGTTCTTACTTTTATGATAGGATTTGCATTTAGGATACAAATTATACATAATTTGCCTTGCTTGGTTACTAAAATGGGATGATCTAGATACCAACTTAGAATTATCACATCACCACTCATAGAAGTTGTTGTGGAGCTAAGTTCGATTAAATGATTAGAGGTACGAAACTCCATAATCAAGGGTGCAAACTGCGTAAACCACATCCATGTAGTTAAATTGCTGAAAAATTATGACGTCGCATCCCCGCTCAACGATGTAGGTGTGAGACTAGTTTGTCATATTTAGAGGATCGAAAGACCATGAACATAGCATTTTAATTATGTGAGACAACAACTGATGTTTTCATACTTGAATCATTGAGAATTGTAGCATTGCATGATTATTAGGTCTTAACTCTAGTTGCTCCTCCTGTTCTTTCTCAAGTATTTTGTGATCACCCCTAGAATTAATTATAATGTCACGAAAAATTCTATAATCAATACTTGTGAAGGTTAATTTTAACACTTGAACTTGATAATTCGCTGAATTGGTCCAATCCTTGTGGGTTCGACATCCATCTCTTAAAAAGGGCCACTATATTACTTGTACGACCGCGTACGCTTGCGAGTGCGCTGGATCGCAACACCACACGAAAATTTAGGATGGCTCCTCCAGTTGGGGTTGTAGTTTTTTCCACAATGCTGATTATTTCTCCTTTATGCATTCCCAACAAAATAAACTAAATCTGGGATGGAACCACATGTCTCCGCTGAGTGCTCACCGCTACCACAAACTTCACAACATATTTGCTGGACTGCATTGACTGGAGCTTGTGGCTGCCCCAAGCTCATGTTATTGAAATGAGTGGTCATATGATTTTGTAATGCAGCTATCTGTGCCTCAATAGCTTTGAGTCCATCTACCTCTAAGACACCTGCTGCTTTCTTTACCCCGCCTCTATGTGTGTTAGCATTCCATTCTGGGTTGCCTTGCGAAATTTGGTTCAGTAGTGTATACAATTACTCATAAGTCTTTTCCAAGGCTTGCCCACCAGCTGCATAGTCTAACATGATTTTGGTATGAGGTTCCAAGCCTTATATAAAAGTATGCACCAACACATCATTTGACTGGTGGTGGTGAGGAAAATCCCTCAACATCGACTTGAACCTCTCCCATGCTTGGTACAAATTCTCACCCTCTCTCTGCTTGGAGCTTAGAATCTGGCTTCTAAGCCTTGCTGTCTTCCCAGAAGGAAAGAACCTGATCAAGAATTTCTTTGCCAAGTCATCCCAAGTGGTGATAGAACTAGGTGATTCAGCTTCCAGCCACCGCTTAGCTTCTCCCAGTAAGGAGAACGGAAACAATATCAGCCTCACTTAATCTGATGACACCCCCGTGAGAATGTAGGTGTCACTTATTTCAAGGAAATTTTGGAGGTGCTGCTGCGGGTCTTCGTGGGGAAGACCTGTGAACTGTCCGCTTGTATGTAATAGCTGCATATATTCTGCTTTAGCTCAAACTTACCTCCTAGCTTCGGCCTGCAGATGCTGGAGGTAACATTATTCGCTTGTGGGATTGCCACCTCACTTACTAGTCTTGCTTTCATTACTTCAAGCACTAACTCCACCTGCCCAACTGGGGGTTGCTATTGTTGTTCCAGGATATCCCTCTGTAGCAACTGGAACTTCCTTTCAAGAGCTTCTCTCCTTTGTACATGAAACTATCTTTCTGGCTCCAAAAATGGGTCCACCAATTCCTTATTCCTTGCATTATCCAGAACTTGCCCTATACCTGCAAGTGTAGCAGCTAAGATCAAGTTGTCAACACTTGCACAGAAACTTGCAAAACTAAAACTAAAATATTTCACTAACGTTGCCCGTCTCCAGCAACGGCGCCAGAAACTTGTTGTCGCCTAAACACACGCAAATGTACTTGGTCGTACAAGTAATATAGTGTCTCTTTCAAGACGGATGTAGAATCCACAGGGACTATAACTTAGTGATTTTTTCTATTTTAGTAGTCAAAATTACTCTATGTAGGTATGTAAATATACAATGAATTAAGAGTCCAAGAAATGATAATAGATAAAGTAATACTAATTGAAGCTAGAACTGTTGGTTAATTAATAGCAAGAACAATCTAAGGTTAAGGCATAAAATGCAATCATGTATAACTTGTATTATTCTTTAGCTACCTTCTCTTTCCGGTTGATGGTCGGGAACGATTAGAGTCTGACTATGGTATTTCCATCCTCCAGCCAATTGCCTAAGTATGAACCTTGCAACTACACATGTCTGTGATGCAATAACTCATCCTAGGTCTAGTAAACAAAATTTCCCTTTATTAACCAAATATGAAGTTACAGGTATATTTACATCCTGCACGCGGATCTTACCTTCGATTTACATAAAAGATAAGAACATATTCCCCTATTCCTAGTTCTACCATGAAAATTTTCCTTTCAAAGTCAAATTAGGATTATGAATTTATGTTAATGCTGGCCAAACATTAAAACAACACAAATCAAGAATATAAGAACAACCATTCATAAGAGAAGAAAATTCAGCTGAAAATAATATGAAATTATAAAATCATGCAAACAGCCTCAACCTCAGAATGAGGAAATTTAGCCACTCATTTGTTGATTAAACATCTTCAAACAAATTTCTAACATAGGAACAATAGAAATTTTGAAGAAAAGAGAAGAAAAATAACCCTAAAAGTTTCTTCAACTCATGTTGTTTCCCACGTTCTTGCAAATATTTTTCAGATAATGAAAATAAAAGTCTAAGGTTCTATTTATACAGGTGCAAAATTTCACAGTGGTAAACCAGCTCTATGGCACAGAGCTCATCGTGGTGAAATAGCTCCGTGAATGGAGTTATCGCGGAGGTGCACTGGAATAGAGACATAGCTGGAAGTCCTTGCTCTGTGTCACGAAGCTGAATGAGGAGGATTTGGTCGAGTGATACAGAGCTGTCGTGGACCTTTATCGAAACTTTTGTATATTTGAATCATTAAGCTCCGTGTCATGGAGCTTAACACGCCAAGTCTTCTTCGTGACATGGACTTGTCACGTACCCTCACTGTTTTGTGCCTTCCAAATTCAATAATTTTCTTCCTCTACCCATGCACTGTGGCACATTGTTCAATGCGAAAAATCCTTGACGTGACACGGTGGTGAACTTCCAAATCAATATTAACGCTCTCCAAACATTTCCATACTCCCACTCGGAGTTTCACTCGCTACTTCCCGCTGAAATTTTTATCTTATCCACCTGCAAATACTCACAGCACAATTATTAGTCCAAAAAAGAAAAAAACAATAATTAACTCAAAACATGCATGAATACATCTTATCCTTAACTAGGCTCCCGAAGGGTTGAAAATACGGAGTTTGGTCATATAAATACGCCCAAGATCAACACCTTATCGATAGGACCCAATATACCTTGCCAGGGTATAAAGGCATGGTTGTGTGATCACTAAATTTAGGCCCATGTGGGCTAATAACCTACGGTGGCACATAGTTCTAGGAACCCAGGTGCACTGAACCTTGGCCCACTTAGTGCTAGGTACTACTTCTAACTAGATACTTATATATATATATATATACACACACACATACACAACACACACACACATATATATATAGAGGGAGAGAGAGAGAGCTTGAAATCTGATGCCCCAAAACTAAGTCAGACTACTTATATGGAAGTGTCTTGAGAGTCTATATTGTAATACTGATAATACTGTTGTTACTATGTATAGTATAAAATGTTGTAATTACTGTAAGGTGTAGATGCATAATTCTTTAGAAAATCATATATACCTTGACAAATAATGGTAATTGAGAATAATTCTAGTTCATGAAGTAAAATCTCTAAAATCATGCAAGGACCAAGATCATGGAAGAGATACTATGTTAGCTTAAAACAACTTCATGAAAACACATGATTCTAGTCATGCAAACCTTACAACATAATGGAGATACGGGGAAATTCAACAATTAGAAGAAAATCCTAACACATGATTTCTAGAAAAAAGAACATCATAGCCAGGGTTTGCTGAAAATCTTAGGACACAAGGGTGAAAGAAGACCCTTGTTGAAGTCCTACATACCTGGAGAAGAAAACCTCTCTAATGGAAGCTTGAATTCTGAACTTTGAGGAAGAACCTTAGTTTGTCCTTGAGAGAAAACTTGAACTTCTATGGTCTATTCTTGAAAACATAGGAGAGAATGGGATGGAATGATAGATTAATCCCCTAAATCCCTTTCCAAACTACCCCATTACTATGTAGTTTAGGAACTGAAATAGCATAAAGTTATGAAAATGCCCCTAGAAAGTTGCACTAAAAATCTACCCGTTACTAGCCACAACTCAACCTACGATCCATAGGTCCCTACCACGACGCATACTGAGCCTTATGGTTCCTACGCCTGACCCTATTCATTCTCTGAACCTCTTCACAGGTACCAACAATGACCCATACCACCATAGCATGGACCATACCATGGCTTGTGGTTTCTCAAAAAATCCCTGAATAGTTCTTCATATCCATTGCCATGACCCTTCAGTATGTCTTATACCATCTTAGTATGATTGTGGGTGCCTGTCGTGGTTTCTAGTCAAAATCTACTGAATTCTCTAGAAACCACTCTGTGGCCATTGGTACGACTCGTACCAAGAAACGAGCCATTCTGAGGCTCGTGCTGGGGGAAAAAGGACAAGTTTTCTATTGGTTCAAATTCCATATCTAGGGTCTAGTCTCAGGGACTTTTGGGGTGTTACATATTTCTTAATGGGTTAACCCTTGGTACAATTTTATGAGGCGTTGCATCATTCTCTCTTAGGATCATTTCATCCTCAATGGAGAACTATAGCTCTACAAAATATTAGCTTCCCAAAATTTTGAAAATTTCGGCAGAGTTCTTTTGTAACTAGAGCAAATTCCGAAATTCTTAATCATAACCAGCAGAATAAAAACACATAAGATAGCCTCAGACAGAGCCAACCAACACATTGAGCATCAAATAGGAAACAATTCATATGTAGGGTTCTTCCTGGGCCAATAGTTCTAAGAGATGACATACGTTCATACAATTCTTTTACTACTGCCTACTTACTTACGTCACAACATTTGTTGTGAGCATAACACACATACAATATTTAAGAAAGGAAATTCATAGGAACGATTTTACATATCTAGAGGCATATGTACCTAATTTTTAAGTATGAAATATTCAACATCACTTCTTACCCTAGTGTCCTCTTCTAGACCTTGGAATAGGTGGGGATATTTGGCTTTCATTACCTCTTCTGCCTCCCATGTAGCTCCTCGACAACTTGAACACTCCATAAAACCTTAATGGAGGTCACTTCTTTATTTCTTAACTTTTGCACTTGGTGGTCAAGAATATCTCAGATGGATAGAAGGTAACTCTAATTCATAAGCCACCTATCCAACTCTTGTCAATATATGATATGGGCCAATATACCGCGGATTAGCTTTCCTTTCTTTGTGAACCTAATCACGTCCTTCATAGGTGTATTAATAAATACCCAATTACCAACCTCAAACTCAAAGCTTCGATGACAAATATCGAAATAGGACTTTTGTTGACTCTGAGCGGCTCTTAATCAATTTTGGATTATCCCGACCTTTTCTATAGCTTGATGAAATAAATCTAGCCCGAAAAAATTTCTTCACCCACTTCAAATGACCTAACGGGGAATCTACATTACCGCACATATAGTGCTTCATAAAATGCCATTTTTATTCTAGATTGGTAGTCATTATTGTATGCAAACTTGATGAAGGGAAAATGCTATTCCAGTTGACTTTAATGTCCAGAGTTCAAGTCCTCAACATATCCTCGAGCATCTGAATCATGCGCTCAGGTTGGCACAGTTTGACGGTAAAAATATTCATATTTTTATTAACCTTCATACCAAATCTCTTCTAGAAAGACCTCTACAAGCTTACTATATATTGGGCACCATGATCTAAACTAATAAAAGATGGAGTCTCATGCAATCGGGCTATTTCTTTGATATATAATTTAGCGTAGTTAGTATTTTTAACTAGAAAAAAGGGGCTAACTTCATAAGTCGATCTTAAATTACCTAAATCGAATCATATCTCTTAAATGAGTTGGGCAAACCCATCACAAAATCCATACTAATCATTTCCCACTTTCATTCTAGGATTATTATGTTCTAAGCTAACCCACTAGGTTTTTAATGCTTCGGTTTGACTTGTTGGAAATAATGGCATTTAGATACAAAGTCTGTTGCAACACTTTTATATCATTCTACAAATAGATCTCCTTGAAGTCATAATACATCTTCATGGAACCACGATTAATTTTAACACCGCAAACCATGAGCTTTAACAGATATTCCCTCACATAGACTATTAATATCAAGGACACACAGTTTATCTTGACACCTCATAGTATTATCTCCCTGAGTTCAAAAGTTGACATTCCATGGTTGAGAACTCCATCTCTTAACCAAAGTAAAGTAGGATCATCATATTGGGTTACTTTAACCTTCGCTACTAAAAACAATTTATCTCTATTCTAGGGAGCTACACTACTATCCTTGGAGTCCAAAAGTCATACCCTAGGCTAGACGAACTCAGGACCCTGGTTATATGTTTTTTTACTTTCTTTAAGACAGGCTACACTTCGCATAGATCATCGGCGGAGAGCATCAACTATAACATTTGCTTTACCTAGGTGATAGAGGGTGATCTATTCATCATCCTTGATTAATTCAATCTACCTACATTGCCTTATATTTAACTCCCTTTAGGTGAGAAAATACTAGATAATCTTATGGTAAGTAAAGAATTAATAGCTCGTACCCTCGGTTGTGGTTGGGATCATTAGACGTATGAATTAGAAGCTAAACAGGTAAATATGGTGGTACATAGGTGTAAGGTCAATTCTAAATTATGGGAAGTGTGTTGGATGTAGTCTAAGGCAGTAAGGTAACTCTAGAACAAAGTTGAGTTGAAAGCTTCCCTATTGATGAAGTTTTTTAGAAAATTTGGTCCAAGGTCCAAGGTCCAACTTCAAACAAGGATATCTCCAAAAATATGATGATTTATACGGTGGAATACTATCAAATTAAATATATACGAGTCTAGTTTCCAATGCATCAAATGGTTCATCATTTGAACCTTCCTACAAAAAGGAATGATGGTTTTACCAAAAGGTAGCAAAGCAGAAATTTCACCGAGAAATTTTGTGGCCATTCTGCGGACCGCAGAACAAGGATCATAGTCTCAGGCATTTTTTCAACTTCTACTACTAAAGGAAAAATAATAGAACCATTGGACCACAGAATGGTTGATGGGACCATTTAAAACACTTTTCTCAGATTTTTCATTTTATTTTTCACTCCCATTAGCCCGAGGATGATATTCCCTTCTCTTCTCAACCTCCAACACTAATTTATGTTCCTTCTATGTATTCCTAAGTAATTTTAGGCATCCTCAGTCTATATTGGTGAATTCCTAATAATATTTTAGCACCACAATCTTAGAATTTTCAAGATAATCCCAACTCAAGGTTCAAGAAATTTTTTTGCTTTCTCTTATTCAAAGATCAGCCTTTTCTTGGGTATTTGATTCCAATGGAGGTATGTAAGGCTATTCAAAGTGACAAACCTCATTTTCCTCAATTCCTAAATCTTTAATGTTAGTGTTTGATGAACTTAAGAACTAGGGCTTTTACCTAAAGTGTGTGAACTTGATTCTTTCCCTATAATTTGGGTTACTCATTGTTATTCTATCATTATACATATTGATATCCCTATCTCCTATTATTATTGGTTGATGGTTCATGTTGCTCAATCCCGTGACCCCCTTTCTAGGAAAGAGTGATATTCTTTAAAGCATTATTATATTTGCTATATACGTTATTTTTCATAACTATGGTAGCTTTAGATCTTAGAAAAGTATTTTAGAAAAGAGATACATCTTAGTCTATTTTTGCTTCAACACATGATTTTGCTAAGAGAAGGTAAAAGTAGCTTTAGAAATGTAGTTTGGAACATTGAGCCTCACTAGTAGTAGTCTCAGTCAATTGAGCACCAGGCTCACTAGTATTAGCATGCACATTGATTTTGAGCTAGAAAGCTCTACAACAGACATTTGTAGTTGCCTTAGATAGACTTTACTTTATGAGAATTATTTTGGTAGCATTATTTAGCATGGAGACAGGTGATGGTCAGATAACCCAAACCCCAAAACTACATTCCCAGTGTAGGATAGGATCATGTCGTTGATTCGGGAGACTCCTCAGATAGCCTCTGGTAAGACTTTAGTATGGATCTATAGTTCAGTATCATTTCTTACCTTGTAAGGTTTGGAACAGCTCTCCCAACCAGGAAAGAGGTTGAACATCATATGCTCATGTGATGTTTGTCACTTAAGAGAAACTCCCGACTAAGCTAAAGTATTTTTAGAACTTATCTTTGATAAATGTTTTTCAATTGCATAACATTTTCACATAATATATATACTTGTGATTTATTGAATAATTTAGTGCATTCAGTTTCATTTAGTTTGCTCTTTTACCTCAGCATTTCAGTTTAGTCTGTTTTTTCATTTAGCTATTTTACATACTATACACTCATAAGTTCTTATGCTATTTTGCTTGTGCATCTTTATATGATGTAGATTCATGTGTTCAAGATAAAAAACAGATGAATCAATAGGATCTATTTCACTCATCATTGGTGAGACCTCCTACTTTTCGAAGGGCTCCAGTTTATCTCTTATCTATTAGCAGTTTTAATATTTCATTAAGGTAGCTAGGGGTCTTATTCTGGTACCCTACTATAGTGTTAGAGGCCCATAGACTAGTCGATTAAGTTAGTATTTTCGGATGTCTTACAACCATTTATACATTCAGATTTCAATTATATAGTCATTCAGTTTGCTTATCTAAAAGTAATTGAATTTGATTTCTAAAAAGGTTTTGCATGCCCATTAAACTTACATTTTTCGCGTAACTAGTTCAGTATTCAAGCTAGGTCAAGGGTTTGCTCGGGCCATTAGTAGTTTTGAGTATCGACCACCCTAGGGTGTAGCTCAGGGCGTGATAGAAGATATCCACATGGACTCCATAGAGGTAATTATGTGATATTTTTAGTGCGAACACTATTTCTTCTAATTCAAGGTCATGCATTGGATAATTCCTCTCATGGTTTTTAAGTTGTCTTGAAGCATAAACGACCACTTTATTATGTTGCATCATGACACAACCCAAACAAACCCTAGAAACATTAAAGTATACCACAAACCTCTCTTAGAATTCTAGTAGAGTTAATACTGAAGCCAAAGTTTACTTTTCCTTTAGCTATTGGAAGCTTTTCTCATAAGCATCTGGCCGTTAGGACTTTGTCGCCTTCTGTGTCAACTTTGTCAATGGAGTGGATATAGTAGATAACCTTTCCAAAAATCTCAAGTAGTAATCATTAAGCCATGGAAGCTTTGAATCTTAGTGACATTTGCAGGCCTTGGCCAATCCCTTACCGCCTCGATTTTCTACAAGTCGAACTGAATTCCTTTATCTAAAATAACATGGCTCAAAAAGGCCAAGGACTTTAAACAGAATTCGCATTTGGAGAATTTGATGTACCACTAATGGTCCCTGAATGTTAGCAACACAACCTAACGATGATCAGCAAGGTCCCCTTCATATCGAGATTATACAAGGTATTCTTGATTACAAAAATGTCAAGAAAGGGCTTGAAAACTCTATTCATTAGATCCATAAAAAGGTAGCTAGAGCATTGGATAATGTTAATGACATCAGAAGGAACTCAAAGTGGTCATAATGAGTTCAAAAAGCCATTTTTTGGATATCTGCCTCTATGATCATCACTTGGTGGAAACCCAACTTTAAGTCAATTTTTGAGAAATATTTCACACCTTGAAGTTGGTCAAACAAGTTATCAAATCTAGAAAGAGGGTACTTGCACTTGATGATAAGTTTATTTAGTTGTCGGTAGTTGATGCACATTCTTAAGGACCCATCCTTCTTGTGTATAAACAAGATTGGTGCACCCCAAGGTCAGATGCTCCGCCTAATGAAGCTTTTCTCGATAAGGTCCTTCAATTGAAGTTTCAATTCACTTAGTTCTGCTGGGACCATTTTATATGATGGAATAGATATGGGTAGGGCATTAGGAAGAACATCAATGCCAAAATCTATTTCCCTATCTGGAGGAATCCCAAGAAGTTCTCCATGGAAAACTTTTGTGTTTTCATTAATGATGTGTTGTAGTGTTACAGAACTTTCGACACTTAAAACTAAGAATATGCATGATCTTAGGTGTGTTTATACATATATGATGCACTTTTGCTTTGTTTTCAAGGAAGTCAGGTGTTGGAGTTGAAATCTACAAAAGAAGGGAAAAGAGTGTAAAAAATGGGCTAAGTACAGGTCTCAGTATGAGCCATACCTTGGTGATGCGAGTCATACTATGATTCATGATAGACTTTAGAAGACCTGCTTAAGGCAATGGCCAATTACGACTCTTGGTACGAGTCACTCCATCCTAGTGGTAGTCGTACCAGGGAAGTCATGGAAATCTTTAGAAGGACCTGCACTTGACTAAACTCTTGGTACTAGTGGAAACTACGAGTCGTGATGACAACCTACGACTCGTAACGAGGAGTTGTGGTAAACTTCTGAAAGAATGTTGAATAGCAGATTCTGTGGTACTAGAGGTAACCACGAGTTATAAGACCAAGGTACGATTCATATTAGAGCACTTGTGGAAATATTCAGAGGATGCCATAAATAACAAGATCAGACCACGACATAGATGTATGAGTCGTACCAACTCCCAGCACTTCACCAAATTCAAGGTTGTTGTTAAACCCTAGAAGCCCTAAGATCAAATTCGAAAGTTGAAACAGAGAAAATTAAAATTTCTACACCAAGTCACAGGACAAGTCATCCCGTGACCCATGGGATAGGCCACGAGTCGTGTAGTGACTCGTGTAGTGAAGATTTTCCATGCTTTGGAATCTTGACTTTAGGGTGACCACGGACATGACCACGAGTTGTGGTCAGCACCATGACTCATCAAGTCAGTCATGGTCAAGGATGATTTGAAGGAAGAAGAAGGGGGAGAGTGTACCTAACGAATTGGTCACCACAACTCGTTGGGTACACCATGAGTCATGGAGTCCCCCGTGGTGACTGAGAGAGGAATTTTGGTAGTGTTATGCATGACTGATGGCTGAAATTCGTGGCCATGGACAATGACCCATCCAGTCCCTCATTGGGACTGGTAGTCTGTTTTTCCCTATGAGTTTATTAAAGGCTTTTCCATAATTACTATGTTACTAAGGCCTAAATTACGTCATTTTAAGCTTTGAATAGTGAGTTTTAAGAAGGGAAAGTTCATTCTAAGCTTATCCAAATTAGTGTAGGCAAGTTAGAGGTTTAGAGAGGTGATCAAGTCTAGTTCTTCAATTTTCTTTCTCATCCACTTTGGGCAATAAAGGAAGTGTGAAAATCAGATCTCTTCATTTATGTAAGGCTATGAATGGGTGCAATTGTCCACACCCATTCCCAATTCACTCTTAATTCATGATGTTCTAATTGATGATTACATGGGGTTCCTACCCAATGAATGCATTCCTAAGTATTAATTATGGGTATGATCTAAGCATGATTTGAATGATGAATTATGATTAATGGACAAATTTTACAATGTTATAAATTATAAATTATGTTGTCAAATTCTCTAAACTACGATGCCCATCCATGAATATTCATGAAAGTTGAGATCCATGAGATATATGTTCAAGTATGATTTGATGTTTATGAAGAAAGTATGATTTCGAAATACCCATGTTGTGTTCATGTTTTCAAAGTGAATCAAGTTGATTTCAAGCATGTTTAACAATTGGGAAACCCATATGATCAAGTACATTTTATGATTTCATGAATTAGCTTACCACATGGTTTTGAAGTCAAGACTCCTATTATTTTTCAGGTTGTGGTATGGTTTGAGCCAAAGCTCCTATGTTATGATTTCAGACTATGCATGTATGTTATTATTTAGCTTCTTCACTAGATGATGGTCAGCTTCGTTCAAAAATGATGGAGAGCATATGCATGTTTTTGGGAGTAATGTCTAGTGCCGAGTAGGCGAAGGGTCAGTCAACCCTATGCCATAGAACTATGCACCAACATAGGTATGATTAGATTATTTGGGACCTCCTTTGGAGCTTTCCCATACATCCAAGGGGCCTTGAGCTTTATATTGATATCATGGTAGAGTCCTTAGCCCTGGCAAGGCTTTGGACGGCTCTACCTACTTGAGTGTGATAGTAAAGACCATGTAAGCTCTATCGTGGTAATGTTAGTTATATGAAGAGTCTCCCATTATTTCTCGTGATTTTAGTTATGCATGTACATCAGTCATGATATTATGTTTTCAGCAGGTTTGACCCAATGTTTAGTCTTACTTATCATTATCTTATTTAAGCTTTGGGTCATTTGATTCAATTATGATGTTCAGTTATGTTCAGATCATGATTTCAGGAAATAGCATGTAAGCCCTACTCTCAGATTCTTATGTTGATTATGTTTTATATTATTCTTGTTTGATGATATTACTTACTTAGGGATTTTACTTACCCTGTATACTCGGTACATTCCATATACTAATCTCATAATCTATGTTGTATCATTTCATGATACAGGCTCCGATATTCAGACTTAGCCTCGTTGCTAGCCAGCCCTCCAGAGTAGCGTACCCAATCTCAGTTGGTGAGTCCTCATCTCCTGAGGACCATTCCTTATTAGTGATCTTTATATTTTTAGTTTCAAGCTTAGAGAGTTAGTTGGGTCTTGTCCCATCAAATCATTAGATATAGAGGCTTTTCAGACATAGACATATATGTTGTATGTTCTGATGTTATGTGATGTTCAGACTTCTACTATGTTTATTACGTTGATATTATATTTTTATTGATTGAGTTAGATGTATGTTCATGCCATGGGTCAACTTGGAGTCTCTCGGCGCTCCTTGTCCTGTGTCTCGATATGGGCCCATGTTCGGGTTGTAACAAACTTGGTATCAGAGCATTAGGTTATGAAGTGTCCTAGGGTGTGTGAAAGCCATGTTAAGTAGAGTCTTTTTCATGGGCGTGAAGCACGCCACACTTATGACGAAGAGGCTACGAGCCGTTTAGGAAATATTCCCTTCTATCTTGATCTATGTTGTGCGGTGAAATGTCTCTCTATCCTTCTAACTCATGCTATATGCATTTGTATAATCACGTCTCCCCACAGAGTTAATGGAAGGAGAAATAGAAACAAAAATGGCCACGAGGAAGACAATGGAGACGCGCATCAGCAGGACCCACTAGCACATGCAGAGCATATACTCGAGCCAGTTGCCCATGCTGAGTTCAGGGAAGCCATTCAGATGCTAGCTCAGGCCTCGATCGCCCAGGTCAACCAGCAGGCGGTAGAGCATGTCCCTCAGAATGGGAATGCGGCGGCAGCAAGGGTAAGAGATTCTCTAAGGATGAACCCTCTGTATTTTCTTGGCTCAAAGGTGGACGAGGATCCACATGAGCTCACTGACAAGATGCTAATGATCACTCAGACCACGGGGGTTATTGGAGAGGAGTGCGCCGAATTAGCCTTATATCAGTTAAAGGGGTTTGCGCACATTTTGTTTAAACAGTGGAAGGATAGTAGGGATGTTGGAGCAGGCCCTAGCACGGGTGGCGGACAACGCCAAAATAGATTCTATGCCCTAACATCCCGTCAGGAGCAAGAGGTATCCCCGAATGTGCTCACTGGTATGTTATGAGTATTCCATCTTTATGTATATGCATTGATAGATCCAGGGGCTACCTTATCTTTTGTGACGCCCTGTATTGCTAGTAGTTTCGGAGCTACTCCCAAAATCTTATCAGAACCCTTCTCAGTCTCTACTCCAATTGGTGATTTAGTTATACTTAGACGGGCCTATAGAGATTGCCCTATCACAATCCTTCAGAAAGTCACCTCAGTAGATCTAGTAGAGTTAGCCATGATCAATTCTGATGTTATCCTCGACATGGATTGGCTATTTATATGCTATGCCTCAGTCAATTGTAGAACCATGTAGTAGAGTTTAGATTTTTGGGTGAGCCAATCCTAGAGATTAAGGGTAGTTCAGCTGTCCCTGTAGGTCGTTTCATTTCCTACCTCAAGGCTAGAAAGATAATTTCTAAGGGGTTTGTGTACCATATAGTTAGGGATAAGGACGCTATGTCTGAGAACCTGACTATCCAGTCAATTCCAGTAGTATGTGAACATCCCAAAGTGTTCGCAGATGATCTACCGGGAATCCCTCCAGAGTGGGAAATCAATTTTGGTATTGACATTCTTCCTAATACGCAGCCTATATCTATTCCTCCTTATAGAATGGTCCCAGCCGAGTTAAAAGAGTTGAAGGAGAAGTTGAAAGACCTTCTAGATGATGGTTTCATCATACCTATCAAATCCTTGTGGGGTGCACCAGTTCTCTTTGTCCGCAAGAAAGATGATTCTCTTCATACGTGCATTTATTACTGGCAATTGAACAAAGATACCATCAATAACAGGTATACTCTCCCTAGGATTATGATTTGTTTGACCAGCTTCAGGGTGCTAAGTGTTTTTCAAAGGTAGACCTTAGATCCAGATACCATCAGCTCAGGGTTTGAGAGAGCGATATTCCAAAGACAGCCTTCATGACTCAATATGGTCATTATGAGTTTGTAATTATGTCTTTTGGACTAACGAATTCTCTGATAGCTTTTATGGATTTGATAAACAGGGTGTTCAAGCCATACCTGGATATGTTCGTGATCGTGTTAATAGATGATATCCTGATATATTCTAGGAGCGAGGAGAAGCATGTCGCTCATTTGAGGGTGATGCTATAGACCCTCAAGGATCACCAGTTGTATGATAAATCTAGTAAATGCGAGTTTTGATTGAATTCATTGGCGTTCTTGGATCATGTGGTGTCAGGTGAGGGTGTACAGGTAGACTCTCAGAAGATAGAAGCAGTGAAGAATTGGCCTAGGCTAGTGAATCCTTCAAATATTAGGAGTTTCTTGGGTTTAGCTGGTTATTATCGAAGATTTGTTAAGGGGTTTTCATCTATTGTAGCCCCATTGACAAAGCTGACCCAGAAGAAGGTAAAGTTTCAATGGTCGGATGCTTGTGAAAAGAGCTTCCAAAAGTTTAAGACTTGACTCACCTCAGCACTTGTGTTAACCCTACTCGAGGGTACCGATGGGTTTGTGGTATATTGTGATGCTTCGAGGATCAGCCTTGGTTGTGTATTGATGCAGCATGGCAAGGTTATAGAATATGCTTCCGGGCAGCTGAAAGTCCATGAAAGGAATTACCCTACTCATGATCTCAAATTAGCGGCGGTATTATTTGCCTTGAAGATTTGGAGACACTATTTGTACTGGATCCACGTAGATGTGTTTATGGACCACAAGAGCCTACAATATGTGTTTACCCTGAAGGATCTAAATCTACGGCAAAGGAGGTGGTTGGAGTTACTCAAGGATTATGATATGAGTGTCCTTTACCATCGGGGCAAGGCTAATGTGGTGGCAGACGCTCTTAGTAGGCTTTCTATGGAGAGTGTTTCCCATGTAGATTAGAAAAGGAAGGAGCTGTGAAGGATGTGCATCGGCTTACATGGTTGGGAGTTCGTTTGGTTGATTCGACCGATGGTGGAGTTATTGTTCAGAACGGATTAGAATCATCCTTGGTGACTGATGTAAAAGCTAGAAAAAATGAGGATCCTATCTTGGTGAAGTTAAAGGAAGCCATTCAATATGAAAAGGTAGAGGTCTTTCCCAAAGGGGGAGATAATGTGCTTTGATATTAGGATTGTTTGTGTGTTTCGGATGTTGATGATTTGAGAGATTGGATGTTGCACAAGGCTCATGGTTCCAGGTACTCTATACATACAGGTGCCACCAAGATGTACCATGACCAACGAAAAGTCTATTGGTGGAATGGCATAAAGAAGGACATTGCGGAATTTGTGGCTAAGGGGCCGAATTGTCAACAAGTGAAGGTTGAGCACTAGAGACCAGGAGGTGTACTTCAAGACATCACCATTCGTACATGGAAGTAGGAGAAAATAAATATGGACTTCATCACAGGTTTGCCTCGCACTCCTCGGCAGCATGACTCCATTTGGGTAGTTGTGGACAGGTTGACCAAAGCAGCTCATTTCCTAGTAGTCAAAACTACCGATTCAGTGGAGGATTATTCTAAGTTGTACATTCGGGAGTTAGTTCGGTTTCATGGTGTGCCATTGTCCATCATATCAGATAGAGGTACTGAGTTTACCTCCCACTTTTTGAGATCGTTTCAAAAGGGACTTTGTACTCAGGTCAAGCTTAGCACAGCGTTTCATCCGCAAATAGATGGTTAGGCAGAGAGGACTATTTCGAATCTCGAGTTCATGTTGAGAACATGTGTGATTAACATAAAGGGTAGTTGGGATGATCATTTGCCTCTCATTGAGTTTGCATATAACAACAACTACCATTCCAGCATTCAGATGGCTCCGTTTGAGGCTATCTATGGGTGGAGATATAGATCTCCTATTGGATTGTTTGAAGTAGCTGTAGAAGCAATAATAGGCCCAGATTCAGTCCATGAGTATATGGAGAAAGTTCTTCTCATAAGGGACAAGTTGAAAATAGCTCAGAGTCACCAAAAGTCCTGTGTGGATGTGAGGAGGAGAGAACTTGAGTTCGATATCGGTGATTGGATGTTTCTAAAGGTATTTCCCATGAAGGGAGTAATGAGATTTGGAAAGAATGGGAAACTTAGTCCCCGTTATGTTGGCCTGTACTGGGTTGTGAAATGGGTTGGCAAGGTAGCATATGAGTCGGCGTCGCCCTTAGAATTAGCTTTAGTCCATCCAGTTTTCCATGTATCGCTCTTAAAGAAGTGTTTGGGTGATCCAGCTCTAATTGTTTCGATGGACAATGTCAGTGTGAAAGACAACCTTAGTTATGAAGAGGTTCCGGTGGAAATATTGGATCGTCATGTTTGAAGGCTAAGAAACAAAGAAGTAGCTTTAGTTAAAGTTTTATGGAGGAATCAATATGTTGAGAGAGCTACGTGTGAAGCTGAAGTAGATATGATGGCTAGATACCTACATCTATTCCCTTCCAGCTTAGTTTCAGCTTGAGGTTTCAATTTCTTCCTTAATACTATATTCAATTTCATGTTTAGCTCATGTACCTCAGTTTCTTTCATGTAAATGGATGTATGTGTGGTTTGGGAACTCAGTTCAGTCATGTAGTTCAAATCAGAGTCAGTCACTTCGTCAGTTTTCAGCATGTATGTTTAGTATTTGAGTTTGATGATTGCTCTTCCCTACTCTTCTATATGATTTTCAACATTCGACGATGAATATTCCCAAAGAGAAGATATGTTATACCCTGGAAGCCCTAGGATGAGCCTTGGGAGTTGAAATGGAGAAAACTGAAATTTCTGCACCAGTCATCCTGTGACCAGCGATGTAGGCAACGAGTCGTGGGATGACTCATGGTGTGAAGATTAGCTATTTTTTGGAATTTTGACTTTGGGGTGACCACGGACATGACCACGAGTCGTGGTTAGCACCACGACTCATTAAGTCAGTCGTGGTCAAGGATGAATTGAAGGAAGAAGAAAGGGGGGCAGTGTACTTAACGTATTGGTCATCATGACTCGTTGGGTACACCACGAGTTGTGGTGTCCCCCGTTATGACTCAGAGAGGAATTTTGGCAGTGTTGTGCACGACTAGTGGCTACGAGCCGTGGCATAGACAACAACCCATCCAGACCCTCGTTGGGACTAGCAGTCTATTTTTTTCCTACAAGTTTATTAAGGGATTTTTCGTAATTCCTATGATCCTAAGGCCTAAACTACATCATTTTAAGCTCTGAATAGTGAGTTTTAAGAAGGGTAAGTTCATTGTAAGCTTATCCTAATTTATGCATGCAAGTTTAGAGGTTTTGAGAGGTGATCAAGTCTAGTTCTTCAAAGTTATTCCACAATCCTCTTTGGGAAATCAAGGAAGTGTGAAAATCAGATCTCATTAGGTATGTAAGGCTATGAATGGGTGCAATTGTCCACACCCATACCCTATTCTCTCCCAATTCATGATGTTCTAATTGATGATTCCATAGGGTTCCTACCCAATGCATGAATTCCTAAGTATTAATCATGGGTATGGTCTAAGCATGTTTTGAATGATGAATTATGATTAATGGGCAAATTTTATGATGTTTTAAATTATAAATTATGTTTTCAAATGTTGTAAACTATGATACCCATCCATGAATGTTCATGACAGTTGAGATCCATGAGATATATGTTCAAGTATTATGTGACGTTTGTGAAGAAAGTATGATTTCGAAATACCCACGTTATGTTCATGTTTTCAAATTGAATCAAGTTGATTTCAATCATATTAAAGTATTCGTCAAGCCCAGATGATCAAGTATGTTTTACGATTTCTTGGATTAGCTTACCACATACATTTGGAGTCAAGACTCCTATTATTTTTCAGCTTGTGGTATGGTTTGAGCTAAGGCTCCTCATGTTATGATTTCAGATTATGCATGTTTGTTATTATTCAACTTTGTCACTAGACGAGTGGTTAGCTTCGTTGAAAAATGATGGAGAGCTTATGCATGTTTCTGGGAGTAGTTTCCAGCATCGAGTAGGCTAAGGGTCAGTCAACCCTATGCCTCAGAACTACGGGCTAATTTAGGATGATCAAATTATTTGGGACCTCCTTTGGAGCTTTCCCCTACCGCCAAGGGGCCTTGAGCTTGATATCAATATCATGGTAGCATCCTTATCTCTGAAAAGGCTTTGGACAACTCTGCCTACTTGAGTGTGATAGTCGAGACCATATAAGGTCTATCGTGGTAATGTCGATTATATGACGAGTCTCCCATTGTTCACTATGATTTTAGTCAGGCATGTACATCAATCATGATATTATATTTTTAGCAGGTTTGACCCAATGTTTAGTTTTGCTTATGATTATCATATTTCAGCTTTGTGTCATTTGATCCAGTTATGAGGTTCAATTATGTTCAGATCATGATTTCAGGAAATAGCATGCAAGACCTACTCTCAGATTCTTATTTTGATTATTTTTTATATTATGCATGTTTAATGACTTTACTTACTTAGAGGTTTTACTTACCTTGCATACTCGGTACATTCCACATACTGATCGTATACTCTATGCTGTATCGTTTCATGATATAGGCTCTGATATTCGAGTCAGCCTCATTGCTAGCCAGCCTTCCAGAGTAGCGTATCCAGTATCAGTTGGTCAATCCTCATCTCCCGAGGACCATTCCTTATCAGTTATCTTTATATTTTCAGTTTCAAGCTTAGAGAGTTAGTTGGGGTCTTTTCCCATCAACTCATCAGAAATAGAGGCTTTTCAGACATAGATTGTATTCAACTTCAGACTTATGTTGTATGTTCGGATATTATGCTATGTTCAAACTTCTGCTATGTTTATTATGTTGATCTTCCCCTATTATTGGTTGAGTTAGATGTATGTTGATTCCATGGGTTGACTTGGAGTCTCTCGGGGTTCCTTGTCCCATGTCTCGATCCATCCCCATGTTTGGGTCATGACAGTTGCCAAGCATTGTATGAGCAACAACTAGTCGTATAATCATGGTACAGTTTGTTGGAGGAGGCGACAATAATTTTAATCAATTTTCTTGTTAATGTTGGAATGCTTTCTGATTATTTGTATAAATAATTTTCTAGGTTATTTTTGTAAGGGACCACGCTTTAAGAGAGAATTGTGGATAGAGAACGAATACTTGGGTGATTCTTCTTGAGTTTTCCAATATTCTTGCAAATTTACTCATTTTTCCTAGATTGTTTGAAGTTGAATTGTGCAATAATCAATTGGGTTTTATTTTAATCATCATTGTAAGTCTTTAATTATGACTTCTGTTATGAATTCCAATTCTTCTCTTACAACCATGAGAGACTAAAGCCTTCACAACTAGAGTTGTGGGAACCAAGGTGAATTAACCAACTATAGTTTGCACAAAAGGGATTCTAGATCAATATGGATTCTTGTATTGTCTACAGTTCATCTTAAACGTGTCTTAATGGAGCGCAACATTAGGACTTGCCCGAATTATATACTTGCTTGAACCTAGAGAGGTAGAGATTAGGAAATGAGATGAACAACAAAGCCTTAAACTTTATAGTTCATTGTATAACTTGAGTTGGAGTCACAGGATAGTTAACTTGGAATAAATTGATAATGGTTAAAGTGAAATCACTCAAGAGACATAGTCCGGTAATTGAATATAGTCATCCAATATAGAGAATCAGTTGTTTGGGTGAAGCTGTGTTATCAGTTCTACAAGCTAAATATTGGAATGGACCACAAGTGTAAAACCCAAATTAGTTATGAATCCATGGGGAACACCTCTCTAGTTAATTGTATAAATTTGACAACAACTTCAATTTACAATACTCTTACTCAATTATTTCATTGAAACTGCTCTTTAAGAAATAATTGCACAAAAAGCGTAAAATACTAGCTTTATTCTACATCTTGATCATATTCCCTATGGGATCGTTCCAACATTTGTTGGGTATTTTTATTTACAATGTCCGCGCCACACTTTTACAGGAGTGTGATTTGAGTGTTATCAAAAATGGCATCATCGTCGGGGAATATAGCTTAGAGTTAGATTAATTGCTTAAATTTAAAGTTTAGTCTTTATTTCCTCATTTATGTTTGTTTTCTTTTTGTTTAGATCTATTCAGGCCACAACAGGTATTCCATAACTTAAGGGCAACCTCCGTGAACAGCAGGATGGAGGATAAGAGATTGCTCATGCCTTAAGAGGAGTCTGAGTATTTTGAAAAATTTTGAGTAGTAAAGAGACTTTTGTCGTGCCGCGACATTAAATCAGGTGCTTCTTCAGAGGCAACCCATGAGGTGGTTTGGTGAAGTCTGAGTAACTGAACCACCTGTGTCATGCCGTTAACTTTAAATTAGGCACTTCTTGGGAGGCAACCCAAGCATCTTGACTTATGTCTGTTCAGTGTGCAGGTGAAAAAAAAAGTGGTGGGTGAAAATTTTGCAGAACAGAACTGTATTACGAGCCTCAATATGGATCATAGGATGATTGTATGGCTCGTAGTATTGTCTATAGTGAAAAATAGAGACTTGTTCAAGTGCATGAGTTCACATCACGATTGTTCATTATGAACCGCACCTCCATGGTACGAGTCATAGCACTCACTATAATGGTGAACCATTCTAAGTGTGGAATGTGCAAAAAAAACACCGACCTACGAGTCATGTTACAGGTCGTGTTACCTAGGTATGAATCATACCACATAATCGTAGGTCCGCAACTAAGTTCCTCAGTCTCTAGGAATGAGTCCATGGGACGAGTTGTAGGTATGATGAGTCGTGATGGACTGAATAAATAAAATAACCCATGTGACCCAAATCGATCCGAATTGTTTTAATCCGCCCCTAACCTATTTAAAATTAAAAATGTCGGACTTCAACCACCATGCAAAAAAAATCAAAACCCACGATCACTTCTCTCAATCTTCAATCACCCATAACTAAAGCAAAAATTGCTGAGCTCAGATCTATGAAAATAAACTTGCACTAGCCACTCGAATTCCTAACCCAAAACTGAAACAAGCAAGAAATTGTGCAAGAACTTGAAATTGCAAGTAAGTGACCACTTTTTAATTGAAATTTCTTGCTAAGTGTTCGTCGTACGTGAAATATGATTCCTCAACTCATGAAAATGAGGAAGAGGCATGTGACCATAGGCTAAATATGCATATGTATAGACTGGGTTGTCGAGGAGATGAAGTGGGTTTTTAGCTTCCATGGGTTTCAATGAATGGCTAGAACCCCTGATAGCTACAGTGCTAAATTAGTCAAGGAGTTCTATGCCAATTACTTGGCGATAATGGAGCAGAAAGCAAAGGCTATGCAGAAATTAAAAGAGCAACCCATGCTTAACAATGTCATGGTTTGAGGATGAGTAGTTGGTGTCTCAAAGAGGACCATTACTTGGATTCTGTATAGGCCACAATTTAGAGCTCCAAATGCGATAGTCGAGTATGATTACAAAGTGGATTCCCTGAAAAGGGTTAAGCAACTAAGCCTAGAGGAGAGGCAGAGCCAAGTGAAATGGCTAGCGGGGATAATAGTAGATGACAAGGATGAGGTTGAATGGGTGACCAGTGGAGGGCAAGTCACAAAGGCTTCACATAGCTTCATAGCAAAGGCCTGCTTTACACTAGTCTACCAAAGGCTGGCATCGATAGTTAACGACAATACATTGAGTACTGACAGAGCAACATTTTTTTCCTGTAACATGTCTCAATACGCTATCAACATCCCATGAGTGATAGCTAAGGAGATCCGAGATCACGCTCTAGGCCTGAGCTCCACTATCCCATTCCCGAGTCTCATTCATAGACTTTGCAGAGACGTCGGGATGAGGGTGTTAAGGGAGATTAATACTGAGGTTAGAGGAAACAAGATTGCAGATATAGGGTTGATTCGGGATGATATGAACCCGATGAATCCGGTTAGATTACCATTAGAAGTTCCACCTCCACAGCCAGTAGAGGGAAAGCAGATAAATTCCGTTACCTCACAAGAGCAGAGCGAGATGCCTCTACAATGGCCGACCACACAGCAGTAGCTTTGAGTACATCCTCCTCTACTCTAGTTAGCATACCTAGCTAGGTTCCATATGGCTACATCTTGATTCCCCAGGATTTTCTCCAGAAGATGGCAAAAAGATTGACATTGATCGAGAAAAAGGTCAATTTGATGATGGAGAATGTCAAGCCTTGGGTGAAGGCTGAGATAAAGAAGGATTCTATAGGGTTTCACAGTGGGTTGGACATCTTTGAGCTCTGTTTAAATGAGTGAATAGCTGAGCAATCAGACAAAGGCATCTTGAGAAAGGAGTTGGGGTTGCTATGGAGTCAGGTAGCGGAGTTTCTAGACAACCGACCATACTAGCAGCCTCCACCATTCCTGAGTTAGATGCGGAGCTTGATGTGGAGTTAGATCATAGGCATATTGGGCTCCTACATCACCTAGTGTAGATAAGGGGAAGAAGAGGGCTCGAGAATAGTTGATGAGGAGCACTCAAAGAAGAAGAAGAGAAGGGAGAAAAAAGAGCGCAAGTGGGCGATAGTGGAGAGCTTGCTGTCTCATGAAGATCACTTGTCAAAGTTGTAGGAGTCACCTAGAGGAGCGGGGAGCTCCACCATGGCCCCTAGAGAGCTTGCGGGTGGCAAGGACCCTTCGGGTGAGCCATATTTAGCCAGAGATATTATTGAGGTCATCGAGACGATCGGTATTGTTGAGGGGGTAACCTCTACCCCGTGTCCCATATCATTGAGTGCTTCAACTACCACTATGCCACAACTGCAGCTGATGGGAGTGTTCCTGCACACCTATCTCCACAGGATGATAGGAGCGTTTAGAGTTCCAAAGGTATGTCCCTATCTAGTTCTTACATTTTTACTGCTTTGGGGACAAAGCATGTTTTTTAGGTGGGTGAACTTGTCCTTGTTTTTGATTTTTGTCTGAGGGTTGTTTTTACATGTTTGTTTTCCCTCAAATATAAAATCTAGTAGAACCAACATGTTTAGGATGTTGTTGTTGTTTGTGTAATTAGAAGTAGCTCAAGAGTACTTTGCAACCGATAAATTCACATTTTTGATGTTTTGATAAAAATGACCTTTTTTAAAATTTTGTGTCTAGTTGTGCATGTTGACTGCAAGGTATGACTATTGTGGATCTTTGTATGTAATTTGATAGATTGGCATGTGTAATTATAGCTTAGTTGTGCATGACCAGATAGGTAGAATAAATGTAAACCTATATCATGTGTAAGTGAGGATTCTTACCTAGTTCAATACTTCATGATGGATCTAGAACTTGCCCAATTGGTCCTTATATAGGTTGTAGGATAATTCTTTAGGAAAGGATCATACGCCATTTTTGATTAGCCCACTTTAGCTTATATGGCCCTACCAAACAAAATGAATTCCTTGATCCCGTATTTGAGCCTAAAAGTTGACAATTTTTTTATTACCCATTCACCTTTCTCATGTTTATAATGAACCTGTTTGGCCCTAGTCCTTCCTTGGACATTGTGAACCTCAACTCAGATAAAATTCCTAAGTTGAGGGTGGCTATGGGTGCGTAGACAGGTTGGGGTGAAAAAGAAAGGAAAAGTCAAAGAAAAGTGGGGTATGGTGTAAAAAAGAAAAAAAGAGCTAAAATGTCAAGAGAAATAGAAAATTAAAAGAAAAATACAAGAAGTAAAGTTGATAAAAAAAAAGATAAAATTTACCACCTCCACAAATGACAGTTGAATGGAGTAAAAGGGAGGAAAAAGTGGAAAAAGGAAAAAAGGGGTAAAAATTGAATAGTGGAGTAAAGTTGTGTAGTGTCAAGGAGGGTTATTCACTATTTCCATATCTACCACTCCCAACCCAAAGCCTACATTACAAGCCAATGAAATTCCTATAGTGATCCTAGCTTAACTATCTGAAAAACCAAAGTAGAGAAAATAAAGGCAAGCCTATGGTATCCGTTGTGCAGTATTTAGAACTTCTTTGTTAGAGTGTGAGTATACTTGACTAGACCCAGGAGTCCTTTATATATATCTGTGAGTATTGGGGACTTCATTTGTTGTGAGGATGCAAGATTTGTGTTGCATTTTGCTAGTTTTCTATGTAAATAGCATTGGTGGTAGCTTAATTTTCTACTAATAGTTGGATTCAATATCTAGATCCCTGTATGTCCTGATTTATAGTTGCATATATGTATAGCTATCTTACTTTGAATGAAAAAGGGGTCAGTATCTGATAATGGTCTTTTGTGCAAATTTTTATGTGTTGGCAGTAGGACTTCTATTTTACTTTATAGTTAAATGTTGTTTATAGTTTCATTAAGTCTTAAGTTGAGGGAGGAGTTGTTGATAACACTCAAACTCACACTTCCTGGCAAAGTATGAAGCGGACGTTGTCAATAAAGAACCCAACAAAGAGGTTGGGGTCAAACCCACAGGGAATGGGGTAAGATCTAGACTAATGCTAGTACTTAAACTTTTTGGTATGTTTCTCCAAATTGGGAGTTTCAAAGAAAAACAATACCAAAACAAAATTATTGTTGTGATTGATATCAATATTTACAAATAACTAGGGTAAGTGTTCCTCATGGGTTCATAACTACTTCGGGTATACACATGTGATCAATCCAATGCTTACTTGTAGAACTAATAACTAGGGTTCATCCAAATGACTGGTTCATCCCTATTGGATGACTATACTCAATCACTAGGTTAGGTCAAATGAGTGATTTCTTTCAAACCATAATCAATATGTTCCAAATTAACTATCCTGCGACCACAGCTCAAGTTAATACAATGATCATAAGGGATCAAGGCTTTGTTATAATTCTCTTTTCCTAATCTATACTTCTGTAGGTTCAAGCAAGTAAAGAATTCAGAAAACTCGTAACATTGTATTAAGAAACATTAAAAGATGAAGAGAATACAATACAAGCATTTAGCATTGGTTTTGAATCACTTTTGTGTAACCCTATTTCGTTATTACATCATAGTTCTCACAATCCCTAGTTGTTGAGGTTTTAGCCTCTCAGGATTGTAATATTATAATTAGCATTCACAGACAAAGACATAATTAAATACTTATAACAATAAATAAAAGAAAACCTGATTTAAATATCAAAGAACAATCTCAAGAACAATGGATGAAATCAAAAAATTGATCCTAAGAATTGCTCTTCAAAACTTGATAAAAATTCCACAAATATTCCTCTTCACACGCCTCTACTACTTCCCTTCTAGCTTCTCCTACTAAAATAAAACATAAAAGGTATTTATACAGACATTAGAAACTTTTTCCTAAGCTAACAGGGAATTTTCCATATCTGGCGCCGGCTATATCATGATTGATCCTACAACCCGTAATAGTATTGTACGGGTAGTACCTACTTCTCAGACATCCTTGGCTGCTATAGATTTTTCTAAGTGTTGGTAGGCTAGTACGACTCGTACCACAATCCTACGAGTCTTACAATACATCCGTGGTTTGGCCCTGAGAACTCTGACATCTTCTAAAGTTTTCCACGAGTGTTGTGGTATGCCTCATATCTTCCTCCTATGACTCATACTACTTATTGTATCTAAAGTTCTGCTATGTCTTGAAGCTCACCATGGCTTTTGGTGCGGGTCGTATGTGGTTGCTGCAATCCATGGATTCCACCCGTACCAAGAGACTGCCTTGTGCAAATTTCTCTGAAGAATTACACGAATCTAGTTACGACTCGTACCATCTTAGTACGGCTCATACTGAGAGTCGTACGTTGCCTTCCTCTTAATTCTGCCTTCTGATTTTCACCACAACTATCAGCATAACTCATACAATTAATGAAGGCTCATACTGAGACTTGCACTTGGTTGATTTTCTACACATTTATGCCTCTTTTGCACTTTTTTGCTCCAACACCTATTTTACCTGAAATTAAAGTAAGAGTACCTCATATCCATATAAACATATCTAATTCCATGCTATTTTCTCAGTTTTAAGTATCAAAAGTGTTGTAAACTCACAACACATCAACACCCTCAACTTAAGACTTTTGCATGTCCTCAAGCAAAGAAAACCAAAAAAAAATAAACACGACACTTAACTAGAAAATAAACCTAGGATACTACAACCAACAAAAACTTTGCACCATAACTTAAATAGCTATTGAACCTTTTCCCGTGAATCAAATCAGCACATGCACATCAAGCAACCACAAAACATGATAAATAGGGATCAGGATATATCATCTAGTTATTAACAGATAGTCAAGTCATCGCCAAATGCTTTTCACATAGACCAGTGATAGAATTAACTACAAATCATGTACCCTCATAGCAAATGAAGTCCCCCATTTTGAAATATAGTAAAATATGAAATATGGGACTAAACAAGTAAGACTCACTTTCACAAAAAGTTTCAAAAACTATATAACGGATACCATAGGCTTGCCCATATTTTCTCTACTTTGGTTTGCCAAATGGTCAGGCTAGGATCACTATAGGACTTTATTCGGCTTGTAATGTAGGCTTTCAAGGTAGGTATGGTAGAGATGGAATCTTTTTAGTGACTAAACCTCTCCTTGGCACTATATACATGTGGCTCCATCTTTTTCACTTTTTCACCATTTTTTCTTTTACCACTTTTTCCTACCTTTTCACCCTTTTTATGCACTTGTATAAGCGTGGTATGTTTCTTCAAATTTTTATGCATCTTTCTCTTTTTGCATTTTTATAAATTTTTCTTCCTTTTTCTTTTGTCTTTTGTCACACCACACCTCATTTTTCACCTTTTTATTTTCTCTTCCTTTTTCATCTCCCCAATATTTATGCACCCCTACTCTAGCCACCCTCAACTTAGGCATTTTGCCTATGTTGAGGTTCAAAATGTCCAAGGAGGGGACTAAGGCCAAAATAGGCTCATTATAAAAATGGTTACAGTTAATTGGTTAATCAAAGAAAAATGATTCATTTAAGGCTCAAAATTGGGATTAAAGGAATTATATCCCTTTGGTAGGGTCATTTAAGCTAAAAATGGGCTAAACAAAAATGGTCTATGATCCTTTCCTAACCAACCATCCAAACCCTATGTAAAGACCAACCATGCAAGTTCTAGATCCTCTACATAGTATTGAACTAAGTATCAGTCCTCACTCACTCATGGTACATGTTTTGCATTCACTCTATTTGTCCAGTTTATACATGGCTAACAAAAAATATTCATGCTAATACACTAAATGACGTAAAAGGTTGTAATACCCTGAAAGCACTAAGATTAGACCTGAGGATTCAAACATAGAAGATAGATGTTTCTGCACTAGGTCACAGGACGAGTCGTCCAGTGACCTGTGAGGTGCACCACGAGTCATTAGGTGACACGTAGAC
Source organism: Datura wrightii (assembly GCA_035772735.1). Lineage (NCBI taxonomy): Eukaryota > Viridiplantae > Streptophyta > Magnoliopsida > Solanales > Solanaceae > Datura > Datura wrightii. The sequence goes on from JASDFA010000002.1 coordinate 63,151,703, forward strand.
TGAAGGGAGAATTGGCTAGTATCTGAAATTTGGGGTTGACCACGAGACAAGGCACAAATCGTGGTCTGGGTAATGAGTCGTGGAGTCATCCGTGTCAGGAGCCGACTTAAAGATGGAAATTTTGGGCAGTGAAGCCAACGACTCATCACCACTAGTCGTCCTTCAGGCTACAAGTAATCCAATCCCTCGTTGGGACTGGCAGTGTGCTTTTCCCTACAAATTTATTAAGGGATTTTCCATAATTCCTAAGTCCCTAAGACCTAAACTACATCATTTTATACTCAGATAGGTGTGGTTTAAGAGGGTTTAACTCATTCTAAACCTACACCTCTCCATGTATGCAAGCCTACAAGTTCCTACGGGTTATCAAGCTTAGATATTCATCAAGTCTTCTCCAATTTCCTTTGGGCATTCAAGAAGGTTGAGAAATCAAAGTACCCAGGTATGTAGGGTTATGAATGGGTGTATTCATCCACTCCCATGCCCAATCCCTTCTCAAATTCATTGAAATTCTAAGTTGATGAATCTATGGGGTTTTAACCCAACTTTGTGAATTCTCTAAGTATCTATCATGAGTATAATCTATTCATATTTCTAAAGTTGAATTATGATTCATGGGAATGTTTTATAAGGTTTTCAATTACAAATCATGTTTTCAACATTTTACAAATTATGATCCCCAATTATGAAAGTTCATGAAAAGATGAGATTATGATCTATGTTTCTAAGTATGATGAGATGTTTATGATGCAATTATGATTTTGAATTACCCATGTCTATATTCATGTTCTTGAATATCAAAGTCTATTTCAAATATGATTATGTTTGGGAAGGCCAATAAGATCAAGTATGTTTCATGATTTACCTCAATTTCAGGTTATTAGCTTACCACATAGATTTTTTGGAGTTTAGACTCGCACTCTTTTCAGTGTGTGGTATGATTTTAGCCAAGGCTCCTCATGTTATGACTTCAGATTTTACATGTATTATTAGAATTCAACTTCATCGCTAGACAATGGTCCAGCTTCGTTGAAAAATGATGGAGAGCATATGCATGTTTATGGGAGTAGTATCTAGCACCGATTAGGCTAAGGGTCAGTCAACCTTGTGCCTCAGAACTACATGCCAACGTAGGTATGTTAAGATTATTTGGGACCTCCCTTATGAGCTTTCCCTGCCCCAAAGGGCCTTTAGCTTGATATCGATATCATGGTAGTGTCCTTAGCCCTAGAAAGGCTTTAGACGGCTCTGCCCACTTGAGTGTAATAGTCGGGACCATGAAATCTCTATTGTGGTAATGTTGGTTATATGAAGAGTCTCCCATTGTTCCTCATGATTTTAGTTATGCATGTTTATTAGTCATGATATTATGTTTTCAGCAGGTTTGATCCAATGTTCAGTTTTACTTATGAATAAATAGTTTTAGCTTTGGGTCATTTGATTCAGTTATGCTTAAATCATGTTTTCAAATAATAGCATGCAAGCCCTACTCTCATACTCTTATGATGAAATATTTTATGATATGCATGTATCTGATTTTACTTACTTATCAGTTTTACTTACCTTGCATATCGGTACATTCCACATACTGACAACATACTCTATGTTGTAGTATTTCATGATACAGGTTCTGACATTCATGTACAGCCCTGCCGTTAGCTAGATCCTCAGGGTGGTACCTCCTAACCAAAGTTAGTGAGTCCTTATCCTTCGAGGACCCTTTTATTAGTTGTATTCAGTATCTTCAGTTTCAGTTTTAGTGAGTTAGTTGGGCTCTTGTCCCATCAACTCATCAATATGTAGAAGCTCATCAGACATAGTATGTTTTCAGTTTCAATCACTGTTATGTATTCAGATATTCGATGATATCAGATATTTAGACTTTTTCTATTTTATATATGTTAGACTTCCACAGTATTATGTTGAGTTTAGAGGTCATGTTCATGCCATTGGTCGACTTGGAGCCTCTCGAGGTTCCTTTTCTGGTGTCTCGATCCAGGCATATGTTTAGATCGTGACAAACTTGGTTTAGAGAATTAGGTTTTGAAGTGTCCTAGGGTGTCCGAAAGAAGCATTAAGTAGAGTCTTTTTCATGGGTGTGAAGCGCGTCACACATATGACGAAGAGGCTACGAAACATTTTAGGAAATGTTCCCTTCTTTCATGATCTATGTCGTATGATGGAATGTCTCTCTATCCTTCTAACTCGTGTTATATGCATATGTAAAATCATGCCTCCTTCTCGAGTTAACGGAAGAAGAAATAGAAATGGAAATAGCCATGAGAATATCAATGGGGTTGGGCACCAGTAAGCCCCACCAACCCCCGAGGACATATGCCCGAGTAGGTGTCCCATGCGAAATTTAGGACTGCCATCCATATGTTAGCTTAGGTGCTGACTGTCCAAGTCAACTAACAGGAGGTAGCACATGTCCCCCAGAATGGGAATGCAGCAGCAGCAAGAGTCAGGGACTTTTGTAGGATGAACCCTCCAGAGTTTCTTGGATAAAATGTGGATGAGGATCCACATGAGTTTATTGATGAGGTTTAGAAAATCACCCAAATCATGGGGGTCACAAGGGAGGAGTGTACAGATTTAGCCTCTTATCAGCTGAAAGGGGTTTCACATATCTGGTTCAAATAGTGAAAGGATGGTAGGGCAGTCAGAGCAGGCCCTATTGGTTGGGATGAGTTTCATACCACATTTTTGGATTGGTTCTTCACTCATGAGATGGAGATCAGAATAGTTGAATTTGTGAAATTCAGACAGAACAACATGATGGTCCAAGAGTATGCTCTAGAGTTCACCCGCTTATTGAGATATACATCGGAGATGGTGGCAGACCATAGGGCTCGAGTGAGTTGGTTCATGCATGGGATAACAAACTATTTGGTTAGATATTTCCAGACCATGATGCTTTATCAGGACATTGACTTCTCATGGATAGTGTTGTACGCCCAGCAGATTGAGGCAGTACAGGTGAGTGAGTGGGAGAGAGAGGCCAAGAGGGTCGGGACTGACAACTTTGGATTCTCCCAGTAGAGACCTGGTGGTTCGCACCGTCAGTAGTCCAACCAGAGATTATCAGCCCTAGCACCATCAACAATGAGTGTACTATCCAGATCTAGGCGCGACCAGAAGGGACGAGCATTAGGCTCTCGAGGTTAGGGGAGCAGATCTATGGAGCCTAGAATTCCAGCTTGTTATAGGTGTGGCTGGAGATACACTGCTCAACGTTTAGCAGGTACAGACGCTTGTTTGGGGTGTGGGAAGCCCGGACATATGCTCAAGGATTACCCAGCGGCTAGACAGGGCCATGGTAGTCGAGACCCAACCACTAGTTCACCAGATCCACCAGCATGCTCAATCAAAAGGGAGCCTTCAATAATGTAGGTGGTGGTTAGTATTAGACCATATTTTATGCCCTCACAGCTCGTTAGGAGCAGGACGCCTCTCCAGACATAGTCACTGGTATGTTATAAGTATTCCACCTTGATTTATATGCATTGTTAGATCCAGGGGATAACTTATCTCTTGTGACACCCTATGTTGTTAGTAGTTTCGGAGTCAATCTCGAAATCCTATCACAACCCTTCTCAGTCTCTACACCAGTCAGTGATTCAATTATTGCTCGATGGATATATAGAAATTTCCCTATCATGCTCCTTCAGAAAGTTACCTCAGCAGATTTAGTAGAGCTAGCCATGGCAATTTTAATGTTATATTTGGCATAGATTGGTTACATGCATGTTATGCCTCAATAAATTATAGAACACATGTGATAGAGTTTCAGTTTTTGGGTGAGCCAGTCCTAGAGTGGAAGTAGTTCAGTTGTGCCTATAGGTCACTTTATTTTGTACCTTAAGGCCAGAAAGATGATTTCGAAGGATTGCATGTACCATCTAGTTATGGTTAAGGATGATACATCTGAAACCTTGAATATCCCGTCAGTTCCTGTAGTGTACGAACATCCATAGGTGTTTCCAAATGATTTACTGGGAATTCCTCCCAAGCGGGAGATCAATTCCGGTATTGACCTTCTTCCCGATACGAAGCCTATATCCATTCCTCCTTACAAGATGGCTCCAGCCGAGCTAAAGGAGTCAAAGGATCTCCTAGATAGGGGTTTAATTAGACCTAGCAAATCCCCGTTGGGTGCGCCAGTTCTCTTTGTTCGAAAGAAGGATGGTTTCCTTTAGATGTGCATTGATTACCGACAATTAAACAAGGTCGCCATAAAGAACAGGTATCCCCTCCCCAGGATTGATGATTTGTTTGACCAGCTTCAGGGTGCTAAGTGTTTTTCAAAGATAGACCTCAGATCTGGGTATCATTAGCTCAGGGTTCGTGAGACTGACATTTCGAAGACAGGCTTTAGGACTCGATATGGTCACTATGAGTTTGTAGTTATGTCTTTTGGACTAATGATGCTCATGTAGATTGTATGGATTTGATGAACAAGTTCTTCAATCCGTATTTGGATATGTTCGTGATCGTGTTCACAGATGACATTCTCCTATACTTTCGGAGCAAAGAGGAGCATGCTGCTCATTTGAGAGTGGTGTTGTAGACTCTTAAGGATCGCCAACTGTATGCTAAGTTCAGCAAGTGCATGTTTTGGCTAGAATCAGTAACATATTTGGTTCATGCTGTGTCAAGTGAGGGTGTACAGGTGGACTCTCAAAAGATAGAAGCTATGAAAAATTGGCCTAGACCAGTGAGTCCTTCGGATATCAGGAGTTTCTTTGGTTTAGCTAGTTACTACTGGAGTTTTATTGAAGGGCTTTCATCCATTGCAGCACCGTTGACTAAGCTAACCCAGAATAAAGTGAAGTTTCAATTGTCATAGGCTTGTGAGAAGAGTTTCTAAGAGATGAAGACCCGACTCACCTTAGTACCAGTGTTGACCCTACCTGAGGGTACCGATGGGTTCATGGTATATTGTGACGCCTCAAGGATCCGCCTTTGTTGTGTATTAATACAACACGGTAAGGTTGTAACCTATGCTTCCAGGCAGTTGAAATTCCATGAGAAGAACTATTCCAGTCATGACCTCGAGTTGGCAGCAATAGTATTTTCCTTGAAGATTTGGAGACACAATCTATAAAGGGTCCACATGGATGTTTTTACAAACCACAAAAACCTACAATATGTCTTTACCTAAAAGGATTTGAATATACATTAGAAGAGGTGTTTGGAACTTTTGAAAGATTATGATATGAGTGTCCTTTATCATCCAAGCAAGGCTAATATGGTGGAAGATGCTCTTACTAGACTTTCTATGGAGAGTGTGACCCATGTAGATGAGGAGAGGAAAGAGTTAGTGAAGGATGTGCATTGGCTTGCACGACTAGAAGTTCACCTTGTTGGCTCAACGGATGGTGGTGTCATTGTTCAAAATGGATCAAAATCTTCCTTGGTGACCAAGGTCAAAGCTAAACAAGATGAGGATCCTATATTTGTCAAGTTGAAGGAGGTTGTTCAGAATTAGAAGGTGGATCCCAATGGGGATATGGAGTAGTGCGATATTAAGGTCATTTGTGTGTACCGGAAGTTGATGACTTGAGGGAGAGGATGTTGCATGAAGCTCATGGTTCTAGATATTCTATACATCCATGTGCCACCAAGATGTACCATGACCTACGGGAAGTCTATTGGTGGAATGGCATGAAGAAGGACATAGCAGAGTTTGTGGCTAAGTGTTTGAATTGTTAGCAGGTGGAGGTTGAGCATCAAAGACCTGGAGGGGTGCTTCAAGACATTAGTATCCCCATTTGGAAGTGGGACGAAATCAATATGGACTTCACTATGGGGTTGCTTCGTACTCGTCGACAGTATGACTCTATTTGGGTGGTTGTAGACAAGTTGAGTTAAGCAGCTCATTTCCTACCGGTCAAAGATACTAATTCAGCGAACACTACCAGAAATTAGGCCTATGGCAACAGACTTTTTAGCAATGGTTCAGAAACCATTGCAATAGACCTCTATCACAACGGTTTAAACCGTTGCTAAAAGGTTTGACTCTAATGATATGATTTAGCGGTACAAGTGTTGCTATTGTGATATAACTGTTGTGGTAGAGGTTATATTGCAACGGTTTCAGAACCGTTACCATAGAGTTATCTATGAAAACACTTCATAATAAAAAATTACCTATTACAACGGGTATTAAGTAATTTCAGCATATGAGTTTCCCACCCTTATTTTCAAAAACCCACCAAAGTTAAAAGAACCCATTAATATTTTTCTCTCACTATAGTTGGGTCGTCTCTCTCACATTAGCTGCTCGAAATATTCAATCCTCTCATAGTAGCTATGCGAAAATCTCAAAAATTCTCGAAAATTATCACAAAAGGACATTCCTATTCTCCACCATTAGAGAGAACCCATTCTTATTTCTCAAAAAATCGAAGACAGATTTGTTGGGTTAATCAAAGGACAGATTTGTTGGGTGGTTTTCTTCGGACTTAAAATTGTTGGAGGCTTTGTCAGACAAATCTCAGATTTTGGCTGAAGAAATTTAAAATTGCTGGGGTTCAAGGTTAGTATGTTTGATGTCAACCTTTTAACTACCCCTCTGAATCTGACTTCCTTTTATGACTATATTACTTAGCTGTTTGATTCTGAATTTTTGTTTTTAGTACAGAACTGCTTAATTTGATTGATGAAAATATCTGTTTTCCATTGTTCTATGTGGATGAAGTTATATTTGCTAAGATCTTAGTGATGGAATGTAAAATTTGAACTGATTCATATACTGGATTTGCTAAAATAAATTACTTTTATCTTCTTTTATTTGGATTGAAATAGAAATACATTTTGTTCCTTCACTTCTTTCTCTTTGATCTGTGTTGAAATAAATTTCTCAGATCCTATTTCTGGATTGGAACATTCCGGTTATCGGAAAGTTGCATTTTTTGTGTCTCTTTAATTTTTAGCATGATTTGTTTTGAGGCATGTATCCCCTAGCAATGGATTTCGAATTTAAAAAACCTAGGTGGTGGTAATGCTTGAGTAGCCGTCATTTTTATCTTGGTCTTACACCAAGATTGAGGCTTTATCACAAATAATTTGAAGCTGATAAACTATTGAAGATTCAAGTTTTGAAAAAGTTAGATGTTCTAACTTCTGGTAGTGTGTTGGAGTTTCTTATTTCTCTGGTTATGTTGGGTTGATGAACTAAATTCTCTTGACATAGTTGTTTGATTCTCTGTTGCACGAGTGTTGGGGCAGCTTGGGTGTATATTTTTTTTATTTGGTGTTTGATTTTTGTTGGGTTCTCTTTACATTGATGTTTGATTTTTCTGTTGCACGAGTTTTAGGACAGTTTGGTTGTAGATTTTTTTGTTGGGTGTTTTATTCTTTTTTTTACTGTGGTTAAAACCCTGATCAGCTTAGCTACAAGCCTCAGCATCCATTAGTGTCACATTTAGGATTTGAATTGTATTCCATAATGTATCCCATTGTCTTTGTGTAGAATGACACATAGTCCAGTCTTCCATCTATCTTTCATATAGCTTCTGTCTATATGGAGCTGTAAAGACCCTGAATCATCTAGTAAGTGATATAGCTATAATTGATTCTTTAATTTGCCTCAGGCGCTCAGCTTCTCGGTCTATAAACATAGTTGATTCCATTCCATATTGAAATTGAAGCTAGCATAAGTAATGGATAGTGTAGCATTTATCATCCATGTATATCCTTCTTCATATTAAATATCGAGAAGTTTTTATTCTCATTGTATAATAGCACACCTACATTTCGCGATATTCTAACAAATAGCAAGAGGAATTATCCTAATGACAACCCTGTGAATAGTATTATTGGAAACAACCTTTCACCAATTATTTTTAGCAAAAAGATGATGTGGCCTCCTGTGTGGAAAAGTTCTCCAGGGAATAACCAAAATGCCTCCTAATATGATTTCTATTATCACTATCAAAGAACACATGCTGAATATCTTCACATTTAGGAGTAGCACAACAAGAGACGACATTAACTTCAAATCGTGTGATGGTATAATTATCAAAAGGGAGTTTATGCGAACACAATGTTCATCTTTGAAAGGAATATAATTTGAAATTTTCTAAAAATTTTGAGTGAAGCATTTTTGATTTACCTATTTAATAACTATTAAAACTAACATCTAGAAAAATAGTATCAAAAGTAGTTATTCTTCAATTTAGATGTAAATTTATTACATAATTTGAATGGTAATGTGTTTCTTTTCCTCCTTTAAGTCCTAATTTTGAAGATATTCCCCTCTTTGATATATTTAAATTGTCGTGTTGGATTGACATGCATTTGTTAAACTTATTGTGTTAAATAGGATTTTAATGGATGATAAGGATAAAAGTTAGTTGAATTTCCTATGATGGAGTGACTAGTTTAAGCGTGGAGTGATTATTTTTCTTGATAAGGCATTTGAACGAGTTTCTCAAGGAAATGAGATATTATGCCCTTGTAGAAAGTGTAAGAATCGTTATTGGCATTATGGAGATGTGGTGGAGGATCATTTGATTACTGAAGGGTTTGTTGTTGGTTACACCTAATGGACTTTCCATGGAGAAAGGCCTTCCTCTAGAAAAACACCTCATCCAATCAACGATGATGAAGGTTCTAATTTGTGTGACGATATTGATGGACTACTTCATGATACATTTATAAATGTAGAGGCTGAGTCAGGGCATGGAGAAGGAGTGGGAGAGGGATTACCTAAAGATGCAAAGAAAATTTTTGGACTATTGAAGGAAGGAAAACAAAATTATATCTGAGGTGTGAAAATTTTACTAAACTGAGTTTCACCATTAGATTTTACTTGTTTAAATCATTGCATGGGTTGAGTAATGTAGCACTTCCAGAGTTGTTAGTGTTGATAAAAGAGGAATTTCCCTTTGCTCAACTACCAGAGTCTTTCAATAAATCTAGAAAGGTGAAAAGAGATTTGGGTCTTAATTATGAAAAAATACATGCATGCCCTAATAATTGCATATTATTCTGGAAGGACAATGAAAAAGCTGAGAACTGCTCTGTATGTGGGTCTTCTAGATGGAAGAGTGTTGGTGGTACCTCAACGAATGGAAGCTCTAAAATTCCTGTAAAGGTTTTAAGATACTTTCCATTAAAACCTAGGCTTCTGAGGATATTCATGTGTCCTGAAACAGCCATTGCAATGAGATGGCATGCTAATGAACGACCAAACGATGAAAATTTAAGGCATCCTGCTGATGGGGAAGTGTGGAAGGATTTTGATCATTTGTACCCAGACTTCTCCAGAGATCCTCATAATGTTAGGTTGGGTCTTTCAAGTGATGGTTTCAATCCATTTAGAACCATGAGTATTTCTCATAGCACGTGGATTGTTATGTTGATGAACTATAATTTATCTTCATGGATTTGCATGAAACCAGAGTATATTATGTTGTCAATGATCATTCCAGGACCATCATCTCCCAAAAATGATATAGATGTGTACTTACAACGACTAATTGAAGAATTGAAGGAACGATGGGAACCTGGGATAGAAACATATGATGTTGAAGCCAAACAAACATTCCTAATGCGTGTAACCTTAATGTGGACAATTAGTGATGTTCCAGCATTAGCAATGCTTTCTGGATGGAGCACTAAGGGAAAATTGGCATGCCCTACTTGTAATTATGACACGTGCTCTCAATATCTCAAACATAGTTGTAAGATGTGTTACTTGGGTCATCGGAGATTTTTACCTCTTGATCATCCATTGAGAAGAGATAAGAAGTCATTTGATGCTAAAGAGGAGGACAGATCTGCGCCTACTCCTTTTGTTGGGTATAGAAGTTCTTGAAGAGCTGCGTGAATTCAACAATAATTTTGGAAAGGGAAAAAAGAAAAGGTGTCAAGATAATAAGGGTCCTAGGAAAAAAAGATCTGTTTTTTTGAATTGTCATATTGGGCACATAACAAGTTGAGGCACAATCTTGACGTGATGCACATAGAAAAGAATAAATGTGATAGTTTGCTAGGGAATTTAGTGGAGATAGATGGAAAGTCAAAGGATCATGTAAATTCTATATATGACTTACAAGAAATGGGAATACGAAAAGAGCTACAACCAATAGAAGAAATAATGGAAATGTAAGTTTGGCTCAATCTTCTTTCATCACGAAACCAGAACAGAAAAGGTTATTTTGCAGCATCTTTAAAAATGCCAAGCTACCTAAAAGGTATGATTCAAATATATTAGATCGTGTGCATACGAAGGAGATGATGATATCAGGGTACAAGAGTCATGATGCTCATTTTATAATGCATCACTTGCTCCAAGTTGCTGTTAGAGAAGTGTTGCCCAAGAATTTTTCATTGACATTGATTAGGATGTGCAATTTCTTTAGCGCATATGTAGTAAGGTAATAAGGCAAAGAGATCTTGATAAACTAGAGTCTGAGATTAGTGAAATAACATGTGACCTTTAAATGATTTTTCATCCAACATTTTTTGATATAATTCCACATTTGCCTATTCATTTAGTGAATGAAATTAAGCTTGGGGTTCCGAGCCATCTTCGTTGGATGTATTTCATTGAGAGGGATCTGTGTAACTTTAAAGGGCTCGTTCATAATCGATCTTGTCCATAACCATCAAATAGCAGAGGGTTATTTGGCTGAAGAGTGCCTGAATTTTTATTCAAGATACCTACATGATGGCGTGAAGACACGATTTAGTGGGTACCAAACTGAGGATGAGGAATGCACTCAGAATTTGTCACCTATATTTCCTAAGATAGGTCATCCAATTGGAAGTGAGAAAAAAAGGATTGCACTTTTTTTATGGATTCACAGTTACTTTATAAAGCACATCGGCATGCCCTTTTCAACATGGGAGATGAAGAAGTGGAACAGTTTATCGAGTAAGATAAATTATATAACAATTATTTACATTTTAAACTTTATTTATTTGGTCATGATAATGTACATTAAAATCCATTTATAAAGGCCTTGTAATTAAATTTATAATATTCATGATTACAGGGAACATAAGAATTTAATGAGTAATCATCCTAGATTGAATGCATGGACAAGAGCAAGGAATCATAGTCGTGAATTCAACAATTGGTTTGAAGAGAAAGTTAAAAATGTTGAAGTATCTCATCATTTAAAATGGCTAGCTAAAGGGCCTAATGTGGTGGCGAAGAGATATACTACATATTTCATAAATGGATATCGATTTCATACAAAAAATCGGGATGCCCCACAAGACTCAAAATAGTGGAGTGACTTTATCAACAATAATAGATAGTTTTGTTAGTGCTAGGGACCAGAATCCCATAGATGGAGAGGTTGTTTATTATGGAGTTTTTTAAGATATCATTGAGATTGATTACTATGGTTGCTTTAGTGTTGTGTTGTTTAGATGTGATTGGTATCAGAATGAAGTAGATGAGTATGGATTAACTCGGGTATACTTCAACAAGTTATGTAGTAAAGATGATTCTTTTGTGTTGGCATCACAAGTTTATCAAGTTTTTTATGTCGCGGATCCAGTTGAGAAAGATGTTTATTATGCAAGGAATAAATTCCTTGTTGGTTTGTGTGATCTAGATGAAGAGAATTTCCCTAATATAAGAGACAAATTTTGGAGGGATCCTAATGATGACATTGGTCCCTCAGCTAGATTAGATGAGTATGACTTTAGATGGTCAAAAGAAGATGTAGCCATTGATGTTGTTGATATTCCATCTATTGCATAACATTTAGAAGATACAATTATGGAAGTATCGGAGGAGGAGGATGAGTTTGATGATTCTGATTTGGATTGGTCGAAGGCAGATGATTAGATAAAAAAATTCTAAAGTTCTTTTAAATATATGCTCATTATTATTTTTAATTTTTATTTTGTGAGTGATAAATGCCTTTTTCATACATATTTTGTGTTCATTGTTGTTTATATCTTTTTAATCATTTTTATTTAGAATTTTATTCCGCTGATACTACAATTTTTCATATTATTTGATGCTACTGGTTTCAAAATGCAGCTTAGATGTTTTTAGTTTTGCTTGCGATGCATTTGGATACTTAACATAAATTGATTGGTTGTGCTATTAGAAATCATTGGAAAGGTTGAAATAATCAAATAGTATTTAGCTTAATGTTCTCAATTTTTTTTCCTGACTATCAATTCTCTTGTTATTTTGTGTAGTGTTCACCATATTAGCAACTGTGATGCCTTATATAGTTTATAATTAGCAGTTCAATCATTATGTATAAGAAAATGTATGTTTTATAAGGAGTACACATATTTCTAGTTACAATGTTTGTAGTCTCTTCATGTTCGTATTGGTTTGAAAATGAACACAAATATAAATAGAAAGATTTAAGCCATCGTGTCAGACTGTTTGGGGTTGAGATAATTTTAGCCATTGGTATAGTTTTAACAGACTTGTTCTCTTTAACAGCCAGTGCTATATTGTCAAAAATTATGCGTTCTCTTTAATTGTCAGTGACGTTAAGCTTATTTGCTATGGATTTTGTTTTATTTTGAGATATAGAGCACACTTTCCAAAACATTAGACTCTCTCTTGCTGGTGGGTGCATCATGTCTTAAGCTCACTTTTTGATTGCATTCATGTAGTTGCTGACATGAATCTAAGCTCAGTTTTTGAAAAATTTTCTGTTTAAGAACTTTTATTTAATTGGTGAACATGAAGAGGAAAGCCTATTAGGTTTTGCAACAGTTTGTTATGCTTGAATTCTAGAATGAAGATTCCTATTTGTTATCACCAAAGCTGATACTCTGGTGCCTGTAAGTTAACACGTCACAATATGCATCTGGTATGCTTATCAATTTATACTTAGCGTTGTTTCACCATAATTGCAATATCTGAGAGTAACCAACAAAAGTTATGAGAGTAAACATCATAAAGGTTGTGTGTTAATCATCAATACTGCGGCCATTTCAAACTTTTCAATAGGTCTCTGTTATTTCTGTAGTCTCTGATCTACTATCAGAATTGAATCCTGACCTTGAGTATGAATATGTCTACCTTACTGAGTAGGTCTTTCTTGCAAACCAATTGTTTCCTTTTCTTCATGTCTTTCCTCATTTGAGCTGTTTTTAGATTTCTATCATTGACCAAACTCTAAAAAGTTCAAATACTTTTTTCAGTCCTCATCTTTATATCTCATCTACCCACTAAACTAAGCCCCGACAAATCAAGGACCAGATATCTAAGCCCCGGTTGTTTCTTGGTTTTTTCCTCTCCCTCTGCCTCGTAGTCTTCTATCCATCTTGAAATCCTTTGTTTGTGAAAATAACAAGTAAATACGGAAAGAAAAATTCAATTAATAAATGCAGCTAATAGTAGTAGGTACTATACTAACCTTTCCTTAAGATAAGTAGCATTAGCAAAGTTTATTGGAACTTCAATACTTAAAATGAGAAAACTAGCAACACTCTCAGCTTCCTTATAATGATCAAGATCTCTATAAATTCCAGTTCCAAGTATACTCCCTAACATCATTGTTTTTGGCCTTGTAATTTGAAGCAATGGCAAGACCATCTTGAACAGAAATGAAAATGACACCCGCGAATGCACATAGCAAGACTGTGAAATCGAATTTATCAATCTTCTAGATTTGAAGACCAGCAGGGATGTCGATAAGGCCAATAAAAGCAGTTACAAGTTGATTTCCTTTTTAAACAATTGAAAGCGGGAAAAAAAGGTGCAATGTAACGGTTGTGACATAGAAGGAAGTAGAGGAACCAAAAATGTTCATGAGTCCAATAGCAATCATCTCTTTGTTTTCATCCACTTGATAGTTCTTTAAAGCAGCAAAAGTCCTTCCAACTGCAATTCCTTCCTGTTTGTTTTGTTTCCACACCCATTTTTCAGATTTCCTACTTTTGTTCTTTTTATCCACTGTTTTGTTCTAAAGTTCCTTTGTTGACTCTTTTACAGGTGATTCTACTTCAAGAATATTAGATGGTTTATTGGATTTTGGCTAGATCTTGGACTATTTGAGTCTACCTTAATAGCCCTGAGATGTGTGTGAATTATGAACTGGGGTTGATAGAAAAATCAAGGTCAATGCACAATTTGCTTCCTTAACTTATAAAAAAAAATTATGTTGTCTCAGATTTGAGGTCAATGCACAATCTACGTGACATTATTCTCTCTTCTATTTTGTGATTTATTCAGGTTTCATGGTTGCTCTTCACAAAACAGAATAATTACAGTTATAAGTAGTTGTATATGTGTTTACTAATTTTAGAAGGTGGTTCAAGCTGGCAAGGAGCATTCCAGTTGTTATCTTTCAAGCTTAGAGAATTTTCAATCAAGAAACATCATAAGTTTTCTTTATTAAAAAATTAATCTAAAAGGAAAGATTTATTGGATGTTTAGCTTCCCTTTTGGCTTTCTAGCAGCAGATAGGAGTTGTGCAATATCTTGATGGGTCACTCTAGATCAGTTTCATCCTTGGCTATATTATGCATTAGTCAAGCTAGTAATTTTTTTTAATCTTGTAATTGCAGGTGAATCATTCAAGAGAACTGTGGTTTCACTGGTAAAATACCTGAACAATCATGAATCAAGAAGGGTGTTCAAGAAAAAGCCAGAAAGTTAAGAATTTAAACTATGTCTCAACCAGATCACTTGCATCTTTATGAAACAAACAAGTATTAAAACACAAGAACAAGCAGAACTCAGACTATATTCCACCTGTTCAAGTTATGAAGTCAAAGGAAATGGATTATAGGCACAAGAAGAACTCAAACTACATTCCAGTTGGATCTCAAGTGTTGGAACAAGTGCAGCAAGTGTCTCTAGATTTTGTCTTTCCTGTAGCACTAATAGTACACGAGCAAGTGCAACAAGTACTGCCAGATTCCACCATTCCCGCATCACAAGCAGCACATGAATAAGTGCAACAAGATTCACAACTTCCCACCACTTCTGTATCACAAGCATCACATGAACAAGTGCAACAAGAGTCACAACTTCCCACCACTTTTGCATCGCAAGCAGTTCATCAACAAATGCAGCAACATCGACAAGATTCTACCAATGTTGAAGCAACTAACCAATCTGAAGAACAAGGCAAGATTATATAGATTTTAGTTCATACTATTTTTCAAATTATCTGCATAACTATTGACACCTTTGTTTGTATTATCTTAGGCTCTTCCACTAACAAAAGAAAAGGAGGTGGTACACAAATCCAAGCTATGCATGGATGTAGGGAGCGCAAACTGATCGTGCTAAATGAATTAAACCAGCCCATTGGTCCAACTAAAGCAGTGGTAACTGAGTTCGACAGCTTCCTTGGCACATTGGCAAGGAATGGGATATTTTATCCTCTTAATGTATTTAATTGGAAGAAGCTGAAGACACAAGATGATATGTGGAGCTATATCCAGGTTTGAAGTTCTTAATGTTCTGATTTTTAGTCGAAAATATTTCACATTTTTCGCGCTAACCAAATTGCACCAAATTGTAGGTGAAATATGATATTCCTGATGTTGGGAAAGAGTGGGCTATGACAGCAATTCAAGGTTCTTGGAGAGGGTATAAAACTAGGTTTAAGAGAAAACACTTCTATGCCTACGCCACTGATGAAATTTGAATGGCAAAAAGGCCTCAAACTATTTCAGAATCAATATTTAAGGATATCCTTGTATATTGGAACTCCAAAGAATATAACGTATGATACAAATTATTGACACTTATGATATTTTTCTTTATTGTATTTAATTCTCTAAAAATAGCTTTTGAATAGATAGTGTCAGTGTCATTGTTAGAGTTTCATAATTATGTTACCTGGATACTCACTACTAGCCATTTAAAGATCTTTTTTATGAATAAACTCTTTCCTACAGGATATGTCCAATACTAATAAAGAGAATCGAAAAAAGTTGAGGTATCCACATACTGTTGCCAAAATAAGTTTTTCAATAATCCGTGAGGTTTAGTGTTTCTCGTATTTTCCAGTGAGCTTGTTGACTTTATTTAGGATGATTTTAATGTTAACTTGCATGTAACTATGAAAAAAAGAAGGAAACTCCTAATGCTTGGTCAAGTAAGGACTTTTTTGTGGCTACTAGAAGAAGGAAACCTGATCGAGTATACAAGGACTCGTATGAAGATACGACTAATAAAACTGTATGAAATTTTATGATTCAAAGTTTATTGAGACCATTTGTTTCTTCTAAAATATTGGATCATTTTAATTCAGTTGAACTCTCTTCTATTGAATTTAATTTGTAGGCTGAAATGGAGAGACTGGAAACTCAAGAAAGTGAAGATGGTACTCAATCATCAGTTGACACATTTGGAAAAGTTATGGGACTTGATCATCTAGGTTGAGTAAGATTGTATGACGTGGGGTTACCAAGACTCTTTTAAAAAAAAAGCGGGAGATTCTAGAACATCTTCAAATGTTGTAGAAAAAGAAATGGTGCAGAAAAGAATGGATGAGATGGAAGAGAGGATGCAACAAATAATGTTGAAAAAACTCAATGAGAAAAAATATACCATAGAACGAGAAGTCACAATTAACATCATTACGCTACTTCAGCATCTAAATCCAGGACTAACACTTGATCCAAACATGCTCAGATTTAGTGTTCATTCGCCGGAAGAAGAGGCTGCTATTCAACCAACTAACCTTCCATCTATTGGTAGTAATAATTAAGGTCAGTATTTTATTTTTTCTGGTCTCTTTCTTCTTTTTCTTCTTATTCTTTTGCTTCTCATTTTTCTTCTCATCCATCTTGCTATTGGACAGTGATCATTATGTTTCTTAAGCTTTATATTCTTGATGAAATCCTATGTTTGCTGGTTGTTTTATAAGGAATGGATAAAATATGTAGCTCTGACTTTCTTGTTCTGTTATATTGGCTGCTCGGTTGTTGGTATATTACATGTGCCTGGTTGTTTTATAAGAAATGAAAAAAATATGTAGTTCTGCTTATTGGCTGCTTATGGGCTCCTTATGCTGGCTGATTTGATGGGTATTTTCCAACTCTGTGGTGTGTCTTCCTACTTAATCGTGTGTTTTGTTATATGGGTTTTCTAGGGCTGGACATTAGTGGTTGTTAAAGAGTTTTTTGATATGTCCTCCTATTTGAAGGGTGTAAAAATAACTTTACTAATTATAATCTAGTACTAGTACCAGTAGGAACATTTCATACAATAGGTGAGTTCAAATCTCACAATTGCTTTCATATGTACTATATATGGTGATATAGTTCAGATCTTGTTTATGGTGATATAGTCTGTTTGAAGAAAGGACATTCAGTTCCTGCACATGGTTTATTGGTTTCGAGTGACAAATTAGAGTTGTTCCATCTAGCTTCAGTTTTTGCGCCCGCTTATATCAAGATAGACATCCAAGCCCAAAGAATAACTTCGATTCTTCTTCTTCTCTTATTATTCTTCTTCTACTATTACTACTACTCATGATGTTTTGATTCCTTGTACTTTCTCGTTGAATTGTCATTGCATGAATCAAAATTAGGAAGGCTCAAATTACTGTAACTAAATAGGGAGCTACAAATTCCTTATTGAGAGATGTTGACCATTTTGTTGGATTTGTTTTGTTATGCTTATGTTTGGTCTCAAAGATTGAAGTGGGAAATATTCTGTATGGTATGGTAGCTTGTTTCTCTCCTTATCTTATGGTGTAAATCACATGGAGGGATCTTGATCCTTGAATCCAGGGAACCTTCTTATTTATACCTTATACTAATTTCTCAAGCTTCAAACTCTGTATCTTCTCTGTCACGACATATATACATTCCCCCTTTTGATTTCTCAAACAATAGTCATATGAGCTCCTACCTGGATTGCATCTACTTGTTCCATATGTATTACACTTGAAGTTTTCTAGTATTGTTGATATTTTCATAGTGAAATCTTAAATTGTAAATTTTAAGAAGCTTCATTAAACCTGTCCAGCTGGTAGGGATCTATTTAAGTTTTGAAAATGTAGATTTTGTCAGCTGCCAAAGTCCTAATGTAACATGCTATTCTAACATGTTATAGCTTATTTCCCTTTTAATGTTTGATGGATTTTCTTCTCCTCCACTGTTCCCAGAGAATAATGGTAGGAATTGTTGTTACCATTGGCTTTAATTTGTGCTAATGTTAGTCCTTCAATGTTTATATCTGCAAAAATAGGAACTTTGCATTTAAGGATATCCTCAAATATTTATCCTCTTTGATTTGTAGGTGTCGAAAATGAATAAAGGGAAGAAGAAAACAGTGATGAAGATCTTACTTAAGAAGACTTGAATTGTTGATGACTTTTTCTATTTTTGAAGAAGAACATAGACTTTAGCTATCTAAATTTTGATACTTTTAACTCTTGAAATCATGTAAAGATTAACTAATCATTTTCTTGGAGTTGAACATTCATTTTGCTTTTAGGAGTTGAATAGCTTGTTGAATATTTTGAATTATGAATGTTTATGAAAAAATCATTTCGTGATTTATATAATTTGTAATGTTCTATAATTTATTAAGTAAGTAGATATTGATTTAAAATAAGGATTGCTATTTCATCTAAACCATTGTAATTTGTCATTGTGGCTGCTCGGTGCGTTGTTGGGGTTATAAAACTGACACGCAAGTGCACGTGGTCATACAAGTAATAAAGTGGCTAAGTAAGCCAAGTATCGATCCAAGGAGGCTCAGGGTATGTAAAAATTGCCTAAGTATACTATATTCTTATTTTACTTCTAACTATGCTAACAACAACGTAACCAACAGTTAATTGAGTTTTTGTTTATAAAATATATACTAACACTATTAACAATTATTTACTATGAATTTAAACTATGGATATGAGCATGCCAAGGTTAAGAACAAGTAATGAATTCGATTGTAATAATAATTCGGTTAATCTCTTCTTCATGTTGCTAGCCAAGAACATTAGCCTAGAAATTAAAACTCTCGTATTTAATTTCACTTGAGAATCATAAACCATTCATCTACATTTCTGTGATCAAATGCAATTTACGACCTAGCAATACAACTCCGGTTCCTCAATTGACTAATACAGCTTTCAAGTATATTTCTATCAGGAAAGCACATCAAAACCCAATTTTCCCAAATCAAGTTAAGAACAATACCCTATTAATTCACAACTTTCCAATTTCTTGCTCTCTCGAGTGAAATTGGACATTTTAGATGTACATTAATGTTGGCCAAGCACTAATGCAGTAAGAACAAGAATTAATAGAACAACATGAAAGAAGAAGAAGAAAACCATATCATTTACAATCAAAATTCACTACACATGTTCAAAACCTTAGCAAGGAAGAGAATTAGCCACTCATTTGTGGATTGATCATCCTAAAACAAGTGTAAATCATACATATAATTGATTGAAAGAAGAAAGGAAGAGAAGAAATCTCTTAGCTTTTTCGTCCCTCAACTGCTGCTAACCCACGTCCTAGCTCCACCAAGTCTGAACTAAAACTCAACTGATTAAAATAAACCTAAGTGTGCTATTTATACTAGAGGGAAATTTTTCCCGGAATAACAAGCAACGTGTCACGGAGGTCAACGCGGAGCACTGCCTCCGTGACACTGCGTGGACGCGGACCTTCACTGGAAATCCAGGGTCCGGTAAATTAGCCTCAACGTGGCACGGAGGCCAACGCGGAGGCCTATCTCCGTGCCACGGAGCTGTCGCGAGGCCCCACTGGAATTTGCCATTTAATTCTCTCCAGGCAGTGTGCCTCCGCGATGGTAGCGTGGCTCGGCTCCATCGCGGAGCCCCTATAATTTGTGCATTCCAATGTCTTTTCCACGCTCGATTCCAAGTCCAACTCCGATATAGTTCCAACATGCATTTTAGCTCCTAAAAATCATATTTACCTGCAAAACAAATGCTAATCATGTTGGTTAGTATAAATTCACATTTTATTACCAATTACATGACAATATATACACATTGCACACAAACAAGGCGAAAATAATACGTTTGATTATCACTTGGGCATATAAATCTGCCCAAGATCACTTACCCCACACTTAAATCCTTGTTCGTCCTCGAACAACATATACACAACTCATGCAAATTACATCCCAACCTTCGTCACTATGGTGCGACCATTTACGCTACGTTCATACCGATTATTCAATTTTTGCAAATCATCACGAAAACATGCTTGGTCTTACAATACAATGACCTTTAATACATCAAGACTTCCTAGACTTTAAGAATTGATTCTTGATATCGGCAAACTTATGCAACTCAGCTAATCAAGAAATCCGACCCGAAAATCAATCTTCATCAAGCATGTGCCCTCACAACTCAAGAGAATCTTCCCCTTTTTGTTCGCAACACACAAACATTCAAGTAGGAGCATATAAAAATTAATTTCACTCACTCTCCCAAAAGAATTCACATGCATCATGTCATGACCCATAGGCTTGCCCTTAGTGTATTACTCCACTAATATAAAGACATGCAATGTAAGATCACGTAGGACTTTAATGGGTTGTAACGGGGCTATGGATCTAGTATATATATTGGATTAGCCAATAATAGTCGCTAGCATCCTTAAGCGCCTTTTCGACACATTCCCATCGACTCATGGACATTGTTCCTCTCTTTTCTCTTTTTCTCCCATTCCTGCTGGTTTACTTTCGTACTGCCCATTTCATCAAACACACTTGAAACAAAACAAAGGGTTTTCATGTACCCTCAATATCATTTAATTTCAACAAGTGCCTCTTCAACATCATGTTTTCTTTCTTCACTCTGCTTTTCTTTTTCTTTTCACTCTTTTCACTCTTTAACACTTTGGGAAACATTTTCTTTTCTTTGTAAGCGCTTAAGAGCTTCGTATAGACTTTAAGGATAATGAAAAGAAGGAATAAAGCTTAGTTTATACAATTTTGGACAAAAGAAAGAAAGAAATCGGCTAAAGGCTCAACGGGCTGACTAGGGTATACAACATATAAAAAAAAGGTAGAATTTGACAAGAAAAAAAATGGAAACTATCGGTTAAAAACAAAGAAATGCCTACATCCTTTCCAACACTACACCTCCTTCATTTCGTTTTGTAAACACACCAGGCAAGTTCTAGACAATTCACAATGGCATGGAATAACAATACCTCACTTCACACTTCATGCACAAGCTCGAATCAAGATGCATTCACAGACTCTCTAATTAGCCAATCACATGAATTCAAATTAAGCCTCAATCATACTGAATTAAATTCTATAGCCTAGGTAACTCAACATATTTACCAAATTGCATGCTCTCAAACGAATCATTTTCACATTTTGAACATCAGTTACACACGCAACGAAATTTTTGCAACCATAAAGCAACTATAGTTCATTGATGCAATCCACCAAAGAAAAATTAAAATCAAATTAAAATCCTACTCCTACCGACACCTTTCCCTTAAGACGGTCGTCATCCATCCATCATAGGGAACGGTCACTAACTATGACATTCGGTTCAATGGGACTATTCTGGGTAAAAGAACCGAAAACAAACTCCGAGAAACCCAAAAAAAAAAGAACCAAAAATTTTTGCAACACATCGATCATTTCGATAGAAAGAAAATAATTACAAGTGCAAAATATTCTCGAAAAGTTTTGAAAAAAAATATCGATCATCTCGATAGAAAAAATAAAAAAATATTTACAAAATATTTACACTGGCAACCATAACTTTTCATACCACACATCATTAACCACACAAACAAATATATACACATACACCACAAATCAGTTCATAACAGGGAAAGCACAAACATACATACAAACCAAGGAAAAACATACAGCAAATTAGAGCCCAAGTCCCAGCACCTAGCTACTCCCCACCCCACACTTAAATCGAACACTGTCCCCAGTGTTCACAAAAATTACAAAACAAAATTTCGGGTGGTGGAACTCCCTGATCAGTCGAAATATTCAACTTCTTCATCTGGTGCTGCTGCCTCGTCGCCCATATCTGAGTCAGCTCCATCGTCGTCATCGGACTCCACATCGGAGTCCTCACGACGTGTCTCCTCATCAGTAGGGACATCGTCATCCGTCGGCTCCACAAAGGTTGATCCCACTCGGCATAAGGCTCTGGCATTCTCGCCAAATGGGTAATCCAGCTCCAGCTGCCATAATTCTTCCTCGGTGGCTGGTCTCCCACCAATCCGTAGCTGCAGCATCTGCATGCCGAACATACGTGCCATGTACTGATCGTCACGAGCATGTCGCTCGCCCAATGTCAGCACTGGCCCGTGTGTGGTGTCGGGGGCCTTAGTTTTTGTCACATCGAGGGCCCTCCGCTCCAACTGCGGAATATAGTCCAAAGCCTCTTCCTCAATGTCGAGGCCTCGGAGGAAGGTGGTGACGAGTCCGCCAAACCCGTATCTGTGGCCCTGGTGCAGTCTGACTCTCTTCATGGCGGATATAATGACCGCCCCAACATTAATATCAAGCCCTTTCATAAGGGCATACACCAAGCAGACACGGTCCCGGGTCACATCCGTCATGTGAACTCCTGGGATCAAGCACGAACACACAATCTTTAGCCATATTCTGGCCTCCCTGTTCATCTGCGAATAAGGCAGAGTCTGGTGGTAACCCCTCTCCTTATGTCTACTCCATCGGGCTATGGATCGAGCCCCACACAATGTACGTCTGATGTCGGCGTACGGTGGGGTGATGTTTAGCTGGCGAAGAACGTGGGCGTCTGTGTCCTGCGCTCCAACGATGGCATTAAATTGGTGGGGTTCCAGAGTGACAATCTGCCCTCTGATTTTTATTGTGTGGCTTCTGATGGCCGGGTTCCAGTTTGCATAGAATTCCCGGACCAAATGTAGGTTGCACTCCTTGGGCGCCTGAAAGATAAAGCTGAGCCCAGCTGCCTCGATTCTCTGCACAATACGTGGGAACTCCTGTGCAAGTGGTTCCCGTGCAATATGTTCCTCGGGGAAGTACTTGTTTTCTTTTTGTTTCGCGTACCACTTCTTCCCTTCATCGGTTACCCATCTTGTTCCGTATTGGCGGCGTTGGCCGCGCGGAACAGCTGGTGCAGCTGGGACTACAGTGCCCAACCTCAATCTTTTCCGTCTGGTGCCTGAGGTAGAAGCACCCTTGCCCTTGTCCTGTCGACTTGCCATTGTACCTGTCAATATACATAAACAAGCACAAAGTTAAGCTAAATACAAGTTAACTTAGGCTAAGGTCGGGTTAAACTAAGTTTACCCCACATTTAGTCCTTAACTATATTTACAATACTTCGGCAAGGATTACTCTATTTACAACCTCAAACACAAACAACTATAAGGTATATTGTTGAGTGCGTTCACGAAAAATTTCGACAGCATAACGGGTAGCATACTACTCAGACTTCATACAGCTACTCCCAATCCTACTATTGATAGCAATCCAATCATCGCACTTAGCAACAAAACAAAAAAACAAAAACAACAACGAAAATTCTATGTACATACAAATCTAAATAATCAAACCAATTTACAAAATTTTCGCATTTTCCCCAACAATTCGAGAATTCGTCTTCTCTTAACATTCATACAATATTTACATCGACTTTTCTCAATTTACAACCACACTCTGGCATCTAATTCATCAAACTATCAAGTTCCCCAATTCAATTTCAATAACTCAAGCCCTAGAATGCAATATTTCAATCAAATTCGAATTATTCACATAATCAACAAGTTCAAACGCTAGTTACAACAATCCGAACATAATCAATCACAAAATAATTCAACATCATGTTTAATTGCTACTTGGGGTGATATATTTCACCTCACATGCTCAAATTCGACTAAAATCGCCAAAAACTTGAGAGAAACGATGAAAACATACCTTTTAGTTGAAGAACCGAAGAAATTTGACGTTTTCCTTGCCTATTAGCGTGGCACGTTGGTTGGGGAGGGGGAATTGGGTGTTTTGGTCGCGGAGGAGGAGAGAAATGGGGAGAAAAGAGGCAAAATCGGGGTTAATTTAAAGAAAAACACGC
This sequence comes from Datura wrightii, assembly GCA_035772735.1. NCBI lineage: Eukaryota > Viridiplantae > Streptophyta > Magnoliopsida > Solanales > Solanaceae > Datura > Datura wrightii. The sequence continues at coordinate 63,175,696 of JASDFA010000002.1, forward strand.
GGGTCACCCGGCAACCCGGTGTGACCCGGCACTGAATAAAGGGCAACGTGTCACGGAGGGTAACGCGGAGCCCCTCCTCCGTGACACGGAGCCAACGCGTTGGCTCTTTGGAAATTTTTAAAAAATCTGATTTTGCCTTCAACGTGTCACGGATGGGTAACGCGGAGCCCCTCCTCCGTGACACGGAGCCAACGCCCCAGTGCACTGTTTCTTAAATAAAAATTATTTTCATACCTTGCCTTATTTTTCCCGCTTCCATGCATATTTTTCTCCGTTAGACCTGAAAATCAGCTCATTAAACGAAATTGGTTAGATTAATAGATTTTCCTAACTACCATGAAAAAATACTAACTAAAACGAAAAAATTTGTACGAAATCAAGAAAAAGAAAAATTAAAAATAAAAAATAAAAAAAATACAAATTATGTACACTATACTAAAAGAAGAAAAATAGAATATTTTTCTTTTCACGGGTTGCCTCCCGTGCAGCGCCTGGTTTACCGTCGCGGCTCGACGTTCATTATGCTTAATTATCTACTAGGGTGAGGGACGATTTTTCACGATCCTTGTCCTCCCCCCAGTAGTGCTCAACCTCATCTGGTGGCCTTCCTGTTAACTCTCGGGAATCATTCATTATATTAGCATTCCCATGATCAATCACATTGATCACCGAGAGTTCCTCATTTACAATCGGGAGCTTGGGTGCTTTGTACACGTCAAATACTTCTATCTTGTCATGTGCCCGCATTGTAAGTTGACCCGCCGCTACATCAATTAATTCTTTTCCGGTTGCCAAAAAGGGACGTCCCAAAATAAACGGGACTTCAGCATCTGGTTCAAAGTCCAGAACAATAAAATCGACCGGAAAAATGAGGGAGCCCACTTGGACTAACACATCCTCAACAATACCATCTGGTTTAGCTAAGGACCTGTCCGCTAGCTGCAAGATTACTGTGGTAGGTCTAGGACTCCCTAGACCTAACTTTCTGATCACCGAAGATGGCATCAGATTTATACTTGCCCCCAAGTCGCATAATCCATGAGCTCGGATACTTTGCCCAATAGTCAGCTGGATAGTAAAACTTCCTGGGTCTTTCAGTTTCGTGGGCAGTCTATTCTGAATCCGGGAAGTGCATTCCTCCGTTAAAGCCACCGTGGCATACTCAGTCAAACGACTTTTGTTAGCCACGATGTCTTTAATATATTTTGCATACTTTGGCACTCCCTGCAAGACATCAACAAGAGGTAAGTTAACATGTACCTGTTTGAGCACCTCCATAAATTTCTTGAAACACGCCTCCCCCTTGTGTTTCTTAAGTCGTTGAGGGAACGGGGGTGGAGGCCTTTCTGATTCTGCTTCTTTAGTCTTCCCCCTATCAGAACTTTGTTCCTCCTCAACATCTGCTGCTCCTGACTTTTAAGGCGGTCTTTCCGGTTCCACCTCCTTCAACTGTAAGCCACTCCTCGTGGTCACCGCATTTACCTGCTTCGAATTAGGATCCGTGTCGCTAGGTAGTCCTCCTCTATGTCTTGTATTTTGGGAACTAGCAAATTGCCCAAACTGATATTCAAGGGCCTTGGTCGCCAATTGATTGTTCTTCACTTCGGCTGCCAATTTAACATAGTCAGCCTGCGATTGTGCCTGATTAGCGATCATGGTTTTGAACATCTCCTCAATAGTCGGTGATGGTGGTGGAGGAGGGGCATTGTGATTTCTGAATTGAGCTTGATAGCTTTGTTGCCCTCCTTGATTTCTCTGCATACCCTGACCAGAACTTTGGCCTTGTTGGTTGTTGCTACCCCACGCAAAATTCGGATGGTTCCTCCAATTTGAGTTGTAGCCACTACCAAACTGTTGCTGATTTCTCTGTGCATTGCCCACAAAGTTAACAGAATCAGGATTTGCACCACAACATTCAGCTGAATGCTCACTACTACCACACACTTCACACCACATCTGCTGGACTGCATTGACCGAAGCTGAAGGCTGGTTCAAGTTCATATTGCTGAAGTGATTATTTAACTGATTTTGCAAGGCAGCTATCTGTGCAGCGATAGCTGTAAATCCATCCACTTCAAGCACTCCCGCTGCTTTCCTTGCTCCACCTCGAGATGAATCTGCATTCCATTCTGGATTGCCTTGTGAAATTCGGTTGAGCAAAGTGTACAGCTCCTCGTAAGTCTTTTCCAGTGCTTGCCCTCCAGCTGCTGAATCTAACAGAATTTTAGTGTGGGGTTCCAAACCCTCAATAAATGTGTGTACCAACACCTCATTGGACTAATGATGATGAGGACAGTCCCGCAACATGGATTTAAATCTTTCCCAGGCTTGTTATAGATTTTCTCCCTCCCTCTGTTTAAAACTTAGAATTTGACTTCTAAGTCTGGCTGTTTTACCAGAAGGGAAAAATCTAATCAAAAACTTCCGTGCAAGATCATCCCACGTTGATATAGAATTGGGTGGTTTAGCTTTTAACCACCTCTTAGCTTCACCAAGTAAGGAAAACAGAAATAAGGTGAGCCGAACATAATCAAGTGACACTCCAGCGGGTATATAAGTTTCACTTATCTCCAAAAAGTTTTGGAGATGTTGTTGTGGATCTTCATGAGGGAGACCGGTAAATTGCCCGCTTGTGTGCAAGAGTTGCACCATATTCTGCTTTAATTCAAACCTCCCTCTAGGCTCTGGTTTGCGGATGCTAGAATGTACATTATTAGCGTGTGGGATTGCCACCTCGCGAATCGGCCTTGCTGCTGCTTCATCGGGCACTAACACTGCCCTCACAACTGGTGGATTTTGTTGCTCCATAATAGATTGTCGGAACAACTGTAGCTTCTTTTGTAGAGCTTCTCTACGTTGACTATGAAATTCATGTTCAGGCTCTAAGTAAGATTCCACCAGCTCCTTGTCCCTTGCCAGTGTTCACAGAAACAAAATCTGCAAAATACAGGCTAAGACCAAGTTGTTAACACTTAAGAAAATAAAAATAAAAATACAGTAAATTTACACTAAACACAATTTCACAAATTTGCCAAGCCTCCCCGGCAACGGCGCCAAAAACTTGCTCGGTGCGTTGTTGGGGTTATAAAACCGACACGCAAGTGCACGTAGTCAAACAAGTAATAAAGTGGCTAAGTAAGCCAAGTATCGATCCAAGGAGGCTCAGGGTATGTAAAAATTGCCTAAGTATACTATATTCTTATTTTACTTCTAACTATGCTAACAACAACGTAACCAACAGTTAATTGAGTTTTTGTTTATAAAATATATACTAAAACTATTAACAATTATTTACTATGAATTTAAACTATGGATATGAGCATGCCAAGGTTAAGAACAAGTAATGAATTCGATTGTAATAATAATTCGGTTAATCTCTTCTTCATGTTGCTAGCCAAGAACATTAGCCTAGAAATTAACACTCTCATATTTAATTTCACATAAGAATCATAAACCATTCGTCTACATTTCTGTGATCAAATGCAATTTACGACCTAGCAATACAACTCCGGTTCCTCAATTAACTAATACAGCTTTCAAGTATATTTCTATCAGGAAAGCACATCAAAACCCAATTTTCCCAAATCAAGTTAAGAACAATACCCTATTAATTCACAACTTTCCAATTTCTTGCTCTCTCGAGTGAAATTGGACATTTTAGATGTACATTAATGTTGGCCAAGCACTAATACAGTAAGAACAAGAATTAATAGAACAGCATGAAAGAAGAAGAAGAAAACCATATCATTTACAATCAAAATTCACTACACATGTTCAAAACCTTAGCAAGGAAGAGAATTAGCCACTCATTTATGGATTGATCATCCTAAAACAAGTGTAAATCATACATATAATTGATTGAAAGAAGAAAGGAAGAGAAGAAATCTCTTAGCTTTTTCGTCCCTCAACTGCTGCTAACCCACGTCCTAGCTCCACCAAGTCTGAACTAAAACTCAACTGATTAAAATAAACCTAAGTGTACTATTTATACTAGAGGGAAATTTTTCCCGGAATAACAAGCAACGTGTCACGGAGGTCAACACGGAGCACTGCCTCCGTGACACGGCGTGGACGCAGACCTTCACTGGAAATCCAAGGTCCGGTAAATTAGCCTCAACGTGGCACGGAGGCCAACGCGGAGGCCTATCTCCGTGCCACGGAGCTGTCGCGAGGCCCCACTGGAATTTGCCATTTAATTCCCTCTCCAGGCAGTGTGCCTCCGCGATGGTAGCGTGGCACGGCTCCATCGCGGAGCTCCTATAATTTGTGCATTCCAATGTCTTTTCCACGCTCGTATCTAAGTCCAACTCCGATATAGTTCCAACATGCATTTTAGCTCCTAAAAATCATATTTACCTACAAAACAAATGTTAATCATGTTGGTTAGTATAAATTCACATTTTATTACCAATTACATGAGAATATATACACATTGCACACAAACAAGGCGAAAATAATACGTTTGAGTATCACTTGGGCATATAAATGTGCCCAAGATCATCGGCCGTTGCAATAGGTCAATTAAACTATTGCAATAGGTCAAATAAACTATTGCAATAGGTCAAATAAACTGTTGCAATGATCAAATAAACCATCGCAATAGGTCAAATAAACCGTTGCAATATATCAAATAAATCGTTGTAATAGATCAAATAAACCATTGCAATAGAACAAATAAATTGTTGCAATAATGTGATAGTGTTAGTTTGTTAAAACAAAATACCCATTGCAATAAAGTTATGGAAACAATTTAGAACCATTGGAAACACCTATGGCAACGGTTCTACAACCATCGTAATTAAACAATACAAACATCGCAGTAGAAGAAAAAAATAACTGTTGCTATAGATACATCTATGGAAACGGTTTTTGTTAACCGTTGCCATATATCTATGGCCACGCGTGCAGATGAAACGGGTGCTAAACCGTTGCTACAGAGCTAAGGTGACGATTCTGCTATATATTGCAACGATCTTTGGAGTGCTTCCATAGACCTATTTTCCAATAGTTGAGGATTATGCTAAGTTGTACATTCAGGAGTTAGTTCAACTGTATGGAGTGCCCTTGTCCATCATATCAGATAGAGGTACTCAGTTTACCTCATAGTATTTGGAGATCGTTTCTGAAGGAAGTTGGTACTCAAGTCAAGCTTAGCATAGCATTTCACATGTTGAGAGCATGTTGATTGATTTCAAAGGTAGTTGGGATGACCATTTACCTCTCATTGAGTTTGCGTATAACAACAGTTACTATTCCAACATTCAGATAGTTTCGTTTGAGGCTCTTCATTGGTGGAGATGTAGATCACCTATTTGTTGGTTCGAAGTGGGTGAAGCTGCGTTGATAGGACAATATTCCATTCAAGAGGCTTTGGAGAAAGTTCATCTTATAAGGGAGAGGTTGAAAATAGCTCTGAATCGTCAAAAGTCCTATGTGAATGTGAGGAGGAGAGAATTTGAGTTTCAAGTTGATGATTGGGTGTTTTTGAAGGTATCTCCCATGAAGGGAGTGATGAGGTTCAAAAAGAAAGGGAAACTCAGTCCCCGTTATGTTGGCCCGTACCGAATTGTGAGATGGGTTGGCAAGGTATCGTATGAGTTGGAGTTTCCCCCAGATTTGACTTCAGTGCATCTAGTGTTTCGTGTGTCACCTTTGAACAAATTCATGGGTGATCCAGCTTTGGTTGTCCCGGTAGAGAGCTTGGGTGTTAAGGATAGTCTTAGCTATGAGGAGGTTCCGGTGGAACTACTTGATTGTCAAGTTCGGAAGCTAAGAAACAAGAATGTAGCCTCAATAACGGTTTTGTGGAGGAATTATCATGTTGAGGGAGCTAAGTGGGAAGCCGAAGCAGATATGATGGCTAGATACCCGCATCTATTCTCTCCCGGCTCAGTTTCAGCTTGAGGTATTAGTTTCCTCTCTAATACTCTATTTAGTTTCATGTTCAAATCATGTACCCCAGTCTCTTTGATGTCGATGTATGTATAGGTAATTCATGAATTAAGTTCATTCATGTAATTCAGTCCGGAGTCAAACACCCCGTCAGTTTTCATCTATAAATGTTCATAATTTGGTATGATGGTTTCAATTCTGAACTTTGTTGCATGTTACCCACATCCGAGGATGAATGTTTCTAAAGAAGAGATGTTGCAATACCCCGAAAGCCCTTAGATCAGACCCAAGGGTTGAAATGGAGAAAATAGAAGTTTCTGCACCAGGTCACAGGACGAGTTGCCCAGTGACCCGTGAGGTACACCACGAGTCATTAGGTGACTCGTGGAGTGAAGGTTGAATTGGCTGGTTTTTGAAATTTGGGGTTGACCACAAGACAAGCCACGACTCATGGTCAGGGTAACGAGTCGTGGAGTCAGCCGTGGTCAGGAGTCCGCTTAAAGATGGAAATTTTGGGCAGTGAATCCAATGACTCGTCACCACAAGTCGTCCCTCAGGCAACGAGTCGTTCAGTCCCTCGTTAGTATTGGCAGTGTGTTTTTTTCTGCGAATTTATTAAGGGCTTTTCCATAATTCCTAAGTCCGTAAGACTTAAACTACGTCGTTTTAAGCTCAGATAGGTGTGTTTTAAGAGGGTTTAACTCATTCTAAACCTATCCCTCTCCATGCATGCAAGCCTAGAAGTTCCTAAGGGTGATCAAGCTTAGACATTCATCAAGTCTTCTCCAATTTCCTATGGGCATTCAAGAAGGTTGAGAAATCAGAAACACCCAGTATGTAGGGTTATGAATGGGTGTATTCATCCACTCCCATGCCCAATCTCTTCTCAAATTCATGGAAATTCTAAGTTGATGAGTCTATGAGTTTCTCACCCAAGTTGTGAATTCTCTAAGTATCTATCATGGGCATAATATATTCATGTTTCTAATGTTGAATAATGATTCATGGGCATGTTTTGTAAGGTTTTCAATTACAAATCATGTTTTCAATGTTTTATAAATTATGATGCCTAGTTATGAATGTTCATGAAAAGATGAGATTATGATCTATGTTTCTAAGTATGATGAGATGTTCATGATGCAATTATGATTTTGAATTACCCATGTCTATCTTCATGTTCTTTAATATCAAAGTCTATTTCAAGTATGATTATGTTTAGGAAGGCCCATATGATCAAGTATGTTTCATGATTTACCTCAATTTTAGGTTATTAGCTTACCACATAGACATTTTGGAGTCTAGACTCCCACTCTTTTCAGTTTGTGGTATGATTTGAGCCAAGGCTCCTCATGTTATGATTTCAGATTTTACATGTATTATTAGAATTCAGCTTCATCACTAGACAATGGTCCAGCTTCTTTGAAAATTGATGGAGAGCATATGCATGTTTTTGGGAGTAGTATCTAGCACCGAGTAGGCTAAGGGTCAGTCAACCCTGTGCCTCAGAGCTACGTCCCAACATAATTATGTTCAGAATATTTGGAACCTTCCTTGTGATCTTTCCCTACCCCAAGGGGCCTTTAGCTTGATATTGATATTAGGGTAGCATCCTTAGCCCTAGCAAGGCTTTGGATGGCTCTTCCCACTTGAGTGCAATAGTCGGGACCACATATGCTCTATCGTGATAATGTCGATTATATGACGAGTCTCCCATTGTTCCTCATGATTTCAGTTATTCATGTTCATCAGTCATGATGTTATATTTTAAGCATGTTTGACCCAATATTCAATTTTACTTATGAATAATCAGTTTCAGCCTTGGATCATTCAGTTCAGTTATGATATTTAGTAATGTTTAAATCACATTTTTAGATAATAGCATGCAAGCCCTACTCTCATACTCTTATGATGAAATGTTTTGTGATATGCATGATCTCTAATTTTTACTTACTTAGAGGTTTTACTTACCTTGCATACTCGATACATTCCATATACTGACAGCATACTCTACGTTATACCATTTCATGATACAGGCTCTGATATTTAGGTATAGCCCCGCCGTCGGCCAGATCCTCTGAGTAGTACCTCCCAGCCAGAGTTGGTGAGTCCTCATGCTTCAAGGACCCTTTTATCAGTTATATTCAGTATCTTCAGTTCCGTTTCACTGAGTTAGTTGGGGTCTAGTCCCATCAACTCGTCAGTATGTAGAGGCTTATTAGACGTAGTATGTTTTCAATTTCAGATCGCCGTTATGTGTTCAGATATTCTATGATATCAGATTTTCAGACTTCTGCATTATTATGTTGAGTTTAGAGGTCATGTTCATACCATGGGTCGACTTGGAGCCTCTCAGGGTTCCTTGTCCTGTGTCTCAATCGGGGCCTACATTCGATCGTGACAAAGATCCACAAAAATCATGCTTTGTAATCAACAAGTACGTAGCTAATCGTCAAAATATTTAAAATAGTGTCAATTTTCACAAATTCAAAACTAGTATAATTTGTTGACTGAGTACTCCTAAGGTACTTTCTAATTAAACAAAAAACACAAAAAAATAGAATCCTAAACTTGCCGGTTCTACTAAATGTCATGCCTGAGGAAAAAGAAACACAACAAGAAAAACCCTTGGATGAATCAAAATCCCAAAAGTACAAGTATACCCCCTCTCCTTTTTAAAAAGCATGCTTCATCTCTGAAGTATAGAATATAAAGAAAAAAGAAGGGAACATACTTGCGGTGCACTAAGTGCTCCTGTCATCCTGCAGAGAAGATAGCTCTGCTGCAATCGTGGCGCTGGCAGTGGCCAATGCACTCACTAGTGTCTCTATAGGGGGAGTGACTTCCCCCTCAGTAGTAAAGGTCGCCTCTATGACCTGTAGAATCACCAGGGCTTAATGCGGCTCGCCCCAAGGGTCCTTGCCACCTGCAAGCTCTGGCTAGACTGTGGTGGAGCTACCCGCTCCTCTAGCTCTCTGAAGCAGCTCCAACTGGTGCTCATCATGAGTCTGCAGATACTTCAATCTTGCCCTCTTGCTCTCTCTCATTTCTCTCTTTATCTTCTTCTTTGGGGTCTCGTCTCCAACATCCTCAGATACCCTATTTTTTCCTTTCTCCTTCTCGACTCCTGTAAGCTCCCAATAAGCCACCAGATCAAGATCCTCATCAATACCAATGCCGAGGTCAAGAAGATTTGGGATTTTATGATTGTCGGCTGTCATGATAACAACTCAGCCACTTTACTTTGAAGAGCCCCCAACTCCTCACGGTGGCTACCTGTGTCAGTTTGCTCAGCCATATGCATGTTGAATCTTCTCTCAAAACCATCTAGCCTGGCATGTAGGGCTTGTGCGGCTGTCTCAAACTCAACATCTATCCAAGGCTTGACGTTCTCCATCATTGACTGAACCTTCTTCTCAGCTACGATCAGTCTCTTGGCTAGCTTCTGGAGAAATTCCTGAGGCACTAGTATGTACCCAGCTGGAGTTTGGTTCGGGAGGCTCATAGGTGTTGCAGAGGAGGTGCTAGGAGTTGTATCTGAATGACCAGCATTTGTAGCCGGTGTCTCGCACTGCTCCTGTGAAGTGGGGGCCCTCACCTATGCGCTCCCAACCATCCGCGATAATGGGACTGCTGTAGAAAGTCTTGCCTGACTTACTAGGTTCATCTCATCCCAAATTAGGCCAATATCAGTGATTCGCGGTCCTTTGATCAGGTGGTCCTCACCACAACACACCTTGATACCTGCCTCTATGAACAATTTGAATACGAGCTTGGGAATGGGATGGTAGTGCTCAATCGATAGGCAAATCCCGAATCTCCTCTGCAATGACCCTCGAAATATTGATGGGGTATCTGGGAATGATACAAGACATCAAAGCTGCTCTTTCTATGCTGAGGGTATTATCATTTACTGTCGAAAACATTCGGCAGGCATTAGGAATGAAGTTCAGAGAGTTCTTTGTGACCTGCTTGCTGCTAGTAACCCATTCTGCCTCTTGTTTGTCCTCAGCAATCACTCCGGACAACCATTGAATTTGCCTTTGCCTCTCGTGAAAACCCAGCTGCTTGATCTGTTTCAAGGCCTCCACCCGATAGTCATATTCTTGTGTAGCATGTGGTGGTATGAATTGGGGCCCATATAACACCCAAGAAATACTGCACTCGGATATATCCATGTTGCAGCCTCGTACCATGGCATTCTCGGCTTGGGCTAATCTTTCAACTTTTTCCCCTCTTTTGCTTTGCGCTCCATGGTTGCCAAATAATTAGCGTAGAAATACCAAACAATTTTTGAAGTTTATTGATTCGGGGCTTTATCCATCCAGTCGAATCCATAGAAGCTAAATATCCACTTCATCTCCTTTACCTTGTGCAGTGATTTGGTGCGACTCTTCTTGAATGCTCCGCCTAGGTTTGTTCTTGGTGGTGAGAGCAATGCCATGTTCATATCTGGGGCTCCTGGTACTCTCCATTGAATGGTACGTTCTCCCTAGGCGGAGTCCGCTCCTACTCGGCATTAGGTGCCTCCTCCTCTGGTCTAGACACACTATTTTCATCTCCAGATTGGCCTCCTCGGACCCCTCTTCTTCATTAGAGCCACTTCCAGACTCTTGGGCTCTTTCTTCCACTCCCTCCTCAGACTGGGAAGCACCAGTAGATGTGGCAGTGGCTTCCATAGCCTAGGCTTTAGCCTTCTCCCTAGTGGTTCGAGTCCCTTCAGTATCAGATGTATCGACCCGGTATTCCTCCACTGAACCACTAGAGGTGTTTCCCGCTTGTTTGGATTTGAAGGTTTCATCAATCAATGACCTCCAAGCTATTGCCTTGGATGCTTTTCTTTTCTAAATCATTGTACTTGTGGAGAAAAAGGGTTAGAATTCCAAACCGAAAAAAAAGAAAGCAATAAAAAAAATGTCCTCTATAATTTATCATGTGTCTACAGTACAGGTCGTACCTTGGAGGTATGATTCATACTAAGACTCGTAATATCATAGGTCAATATTACGCCTCCGAGGTATGACTCATACCATGAAGGTATAGTCCGTATCACGAGTCATATGAAGATGCACCTTGAAAACAAATGTTCTGTATTTTTCCACGACTCATGGTATGACCCGTAAGTCGATTCCACGAGTCGTAGGAAGGATCATACTATCACTTTTGGACTTGACCCTTTTCAAATTCTCGGTATGATTGCCAGGTACTGCTCTTAGTAGGATACCATGAGCATACTAGGATTCGCACCTCAAGATGTTTACAAGTTTTGTTGGAGCAGTCTCAATGAGCCATTTTACGAGTCATAGTATGAAACCACGAGTCATAGGAAGGCTTGTGAAGCCCATCCCTGCCTTATTTTTGATTCAGTTTGTAGGAGATTTTAATTTAGTGTTGGGTACTTAGAATTTCTCAAGTCCAGGCATGCATTTTTCATGTTTTACAGTTACCCATTCTTCCCATTTTTAATCACAACCCGTAACTCAAGTTTAACAGTTCATTGCACTCTTTTTACAAGTTAAATCCCTACCTAGTCGCACACTAACTTGTTCACATCCCTGGTCAGTGTCCTTTTTAATTTTTCAAGCATTGAGAGGACTCTCAGGGATTAAGCAGGTTTTCTTCAAGCACAACAGGTCATTATTATCAAATTCAACAAATAACAACTTACTTGAATGCTGCTTAATTTGACTGGAAAGCAGAAACTAGGGTTGGGATTTGGATTCATAGTGTTATCTCAACAAAGACTTTGTTCAATCAATCTTGATTCTGAGTTACGGGTGTAAGGGCATCGTGAGTTCTACTCGTGAATTGGTTTTTGAGTGCATGGGAGAAGGGTATGATTTGTTTGAAGTTCAAATATCTTGTAGGGGAAATTTGCAAAATTTGGGCTGAGATGGGTGATTTTAAACTTTTTGACCCATCACGACTCATACAATGACTCATATGAAGGCCCTATGACTCGTAGCAGATATGTTGAGAAACTTACTTGTGGATCACGAGTATATCTTACGACTCGTACTATGAAGGTACAACCCGTACTATGACTCGTAGGTCATTCTTTCTTTGAAGTCCATGCCTTGCATAGTTCATAACCACAGTGAGTACTACGACCCATACAATGAAGTTACGAGTCATAGGACCAACCGTACCCTGAACTCATGCACTGAAATACGTCTCTGCTTCTCACCACAACTCGTACTATGGCACATACAATCCTCTTACAAGTCGTACTGAGAACCGTAGTACCTGCTTGTTCAGCAATTCTTCTGCCACATATTTTTGTTTCCCCTGCAAATTGAACACACATAAGTCAATCAACTTGGGTTGCCTCCCAAGAATTGCTTGATTTAAATATTTCATCATGGCGTAGGTGGTTCGGCTACTCAGAATTAACCAAACCACCACTTGGATTGCCTCCCAAGAAGCACCTGATTTAACGTTGCGGCACGACGCAAGTCTCTTGACTAATCAGACTTCGTCAAGGAACTCAGATTCATCCTCTATTGCTGAGACAACTATGTACTTCTTTGGTTGCTTCATTGACCAGCAAACATTGAAGGTGACCTCTTCTTTATTGAGTCTAAATTTCAACTGCTTAGCCTCCACATCTACTAAAGCTCTCCTGTGGCAAGGAATGGTCACCCCAAAATGATAGGGACCTCAAAATCAACCTCGCAACCAAGGATCATGAAGTCTGCTAGGAATATAAATTTATCCACTTTAACAAGCACATGGAACAGGATCCCCACAGGCTTTTTCACAGTTCAGTCGGCCATTAACAGCTGCATAGTAGTCGGTGTGGGGGCTTCCAAGCCCAGCTGCTTAAACACAAGCTAACAACATCAAATTGATGCTTGCTCCCATATCGCAGAGTGTCCTCACGAACTCAACATCAACAATTATACATAGAATGGTGAAGGCACCTAGATCTTCCTTCTTCTGGGCAAGGACTCGTGAGGCCATAACACTACAATGATGCATATTATCCACAGGCTCATAGCTCACAAACCTTTTCTTCGTAATAAGGTCCTTCATAAACTTGGTGTATCCCGGCATATGGTCCAATGCCTCGACCTATGGGATGTTTACAAATAACTATTTTAGCATTGACAAGAATTTTTGAAACTTAACATTTTCTGCCTTCTTCTTCATTCTTTGAGGGAACGGTGGCGGTGGTCATGGAATAGCCTTGTAAATTTGTGTGTCTCCTTACTTCTCTCCTTGTTCAACTTCAGGCTCCTTTTCAACAAATGGAGAATCAGTCCACTTAGTATTCTCATTATTCTCATTCTTAGCAACAGCTTCCTCATCGTCGATTATGCTTTCTTTCTTCCTTTCAACTACAACTGGTAGAGGGGGATCAACTGTGGTCTTTCCACTCTGAGTCATCACAGCCATGCAGTGACCATCATTCTATGGATTCTGGACTATGTTGCTAGGTAGTGTACCCTTTTGCCTAGGGTTCATGGATGTTGAAAGTTTCCCTAGCTGCTGTTCGATCTGCTTGATAGTCGTAGCATGTGACTCCACTCTCTAACCCCTGCTCGATAGATCACTATGGATGTCTTTCGGCTGATCATCTATGGATCTCACCTTCTTTAGAATCTCATCCATCACGCTCTCCAACTTTGACTTTCTAGCCTCCCCCTCGTATGCATTAAGAGGCATGTTCAATCCTACTCGGCCGTTGCAGTAACCATCATTCCTTCTTCAATCTCCCTCACGCTCACGACCTCAGCTTCTACCTTTGTACCCATTCCAGTTGTAATTGTCTCTATATTTGTTCCGAGCTTGGTTTCCAAAACCTTGGCCACAAGTGTCTTGTCCAGACCCTTGGGCGTTGGCTCGAAAACCCGCCACCTAGTTGTCCAAGAAGTTTGCCTCCTCCTCAAAATTTGAGTGGTCAGGCCCTGGCTCCTGTCCCTATGTTCGTACTGCATTAACATTTCTAGCTCTAGCACCCATGATGCTTAGTGAGCAAGCCCAATGATGTGAGCATATGAGCCAATTCCTAGTCACATTCTGCTTCCTTCCTTCATTGGTCTGTAGTTAAACCAACATCATATGTACCAACCACTGCTTCCGCTTCCCGATTATGACATGCTCTATTTGTTTTGGTCACTCTATCTAGGATAGTGGTAGGTTGCTCCCAGGTGTGGCTCATGAATTCTCCTCCCGCCACTGTGTCTGCTACAGTTTTTGTATTATTGTTCAAGGATCTATAGAAAATCTCCAACCAACTATCATCAGGAATTTTGTCGTTCGGGCACTTGGTCAACTTCTTCTTAAACCTCAACCAGGTTTCATGAAGTGCTTCAGTCTTCAGTTGTAGGAAACTAAAGATTTCATCCTTAAGTTGAAGCATCCTGGAGGGTGGAAAGAATCTCTTTAGAAAATCTTTCTTGAGCTCCCTCCAATTGGTAATGGAGTCATTGGGCAACTCTAATAACCATAAAGTGGCTTGCCAAAATAGAGAATAGGGGAAGATTCTTATCCATATAGCATTGGAGTTGACTACGGGAAATTTGTACGCCTTGCATATTACCACAAAGTTCATCAGGTATAGGTTGGCATCATTAGCTGCGTGAAAAATAAATACCCCTTTCATATTCAATAATTGGATCATGGTGCTAGTAATGTCAAATTTCTCCCTAGTAGGCAATGTTGGTGGTACAATAGTTCCAATTGACCTGACTTCATCAATGTCCGGGTCATCCTCGTCAAAGAATTGAGGGGCATATCTTTGACCTCTATTTCCCCTTCATGGCGACCAGAATTGACAACCTCATCTTGAGAATCCTCTACATCCTGAAGTGCAGCTTGCTGAGCTAGCTCGGCTTTCCTAGCTTCATCAGCAATACGATCATCTCTCTGCTCTTGGTTCTATGTTCTTCACAGTGTTCTTTCAAGTACGAGACCCAAAGGAATTAGGGGGTTTCCACTCCGTCGAGTACTTGGCATTCACAAATCCACAACCTGTGGATATCCAAAAACAAAAACAAAATGTAATTTAGGAAATAACAACCAAAAGTCAAATACCAGTAATTGATTTAAACTTATCCATATTCCCCAACAACGGAGACACTTTTTGATAACGTTAAAACTCACACTTCCTGGAAAAGTATGAAGTGGATGTTGTCAATAAAGAATCCAACAAAAAGGTTGGGGTTGAACCCACAAGGAATAATGTAAGATCTAGAATAATGCCGATACTTAAACTTGTCTGTATGTTATCTCCAAATTGGGGGGTTTCAAAGAAAAGCAATATTAAAACAAAATTATTATTGTGATTGATATCAAGATTTTCAAATAACTAGGGTAAGTGTTCCCAATGGGTTCATAACTACTTCGAGTATACAGATGTGATCAATCCTAATTCTTACTTGTAGAACTGATAACTAGGGTTTATCCAAACAACTAATTCGTCCCTATTGGATAACTATACTTAATCATCGGGTCAGGCATGAGCAATTTCTTTCTAGTCGTCATCAATATGTTCCAAATTAACTATCCTGACCACAACTCATGTTAATACAATGATCATAAAGGATCAATGCTTTGTTCTAATTCTCTTTTCCTAATCTATACTTCTCTAGATTCAAGCAAGTAAAGAATTCGGGCAAGTCCTAATCTTATAAATTGTTAAGAAATGTTTAAAGATGAAGATAATATAATACAAGCATTTAGAATTGGTTTTGAATCACTTTTGTGTAATCCTATTTCGTTATTCCACCATGGTTCGCACAAACCCCTTGTTGTGAGGTTTTAGCCTCTCATGATTGTAAGATTATAATTAGCATTCATAGACAAACACATAATTAAATACTTATAACAATAATTAGAAGAAAACCTGATTTGAATATCAAAGAACAATCTCAAGAACAATGGATGAAATCAAAAGTTTGATCCTAAGAATTGCACTTCAAAACTTGATAAAAATTCCACAAATATTCCTCTTCACACGTCTCTACTACTTCCTTTCTGGCTTCTCCTACTAAAATAAAACATAAAAGGTATTTATATAGATATTAGAAACCTTTTTCTAAGCTAACAGGAAATTTTCCATATCTGGCGCCGACTGTATCACAACTGACCCTACGACCTGTAACAGGATTGTACGAGTCTTACCTGCTTCTCGTACATACTTGGCTGCTACAAATTAGTCTAAGTCTTGGCAGGCTGGTACGACTCGTACCATAGTCCTACAAGTCGTACAATGCATCCGTTGTTTGGCCCTGAGAACTCTGACAGATTTTTCTATCGATTGAAGTTATTATGCTGGCTGATTAAATCTCTGCCTAATGCCTTTAGGGGATGTTAAGAGAGCTATCTTCTAAAGTATTCCATGAGTGTTGTGGTATGCCTCGTACCTTCCTCCTATGACTCGTACTACTTGTTTTATCTGATGTTTTGCTAAGTCTTGAAGAATCACTTGAAGCTCACCATGGCTCATGGTACGAGTTATATGTGGTTGCTATGATCCGTGGGTTCCACCCGTACTAAGAGACTGCCCTATGAAGATTTCTCTAAAGAATTCCACGACTCCAGTTATAGCTTGTACTATCTTGGTACAACTTGTACTAAGAGTCGTACGTTGCCTTCCTATTAATCCAACCTTCTGATTTTCACCACGGCTATAAGTACGGCTCGTACTAAGACTTGCACTTGCCTAATTTTCTACACTTTTACGCCTTTTTTGCGCATTTTTTCTCCAACACCTATTTTCCCTGAAATTAAAGTAAAAGTACCTCATATTCATATAAACATACCCAATTCCATGCTATTTTCTCTGGTTTAAGCATCGAAAGTGTTGCAAACTCACAGCACATCAAATGTGTTGGGTTTGCCACACTTTTGATGCTTAAAACTGAGAAAATATCATGGTCTTCAGTGTCTTATATAGACATGATGAACTTTTGCTTTATTTTCAAGGAAATAAGGTTTTGAGTTTAAATCTATAAACGAAAGGAAAAGGGTGCAGATAATGGGCTAAGTACAAGTCTTAGTACGAGTCGTACCTTGGTGGTATGAGTCGTACTATGATTCGTGATAGACTTCAGAAGAGCTACTTAAGGCAATGGACAATTATGAATCTTGGTACGAGCCGTTCCATCCTAGTGCAAGTAATACCAGAGCAGTCATAGAAATCATCAGAAGGTCCTACACTTGATTAATCTCCTGGTACAGGTGGAAAATAAGAGTCGTGATGACTACCTACAACTTGTACCAAGGAGTTGTGGTAAACTTTAAAAAGAATGTTGAACGTCATATTCTATAGTACGAAAGGTAACCATGAGTCATACGAAAAAGGTAAGAGTCATATCAGAGCACTTGTGGAAATATTCAAAGGATGCCAAAAGTCACAGGATCAGATCACGATACAGATGTACCACTCGTAGAAGCATTGTACGAGTCATACTAACTCCTAGCACTTCACGAAAATCAGGGTTTCCAAGCATCGTAGCAGCAACAACTACGATTTGTATGATCATGGTGCGAGTCATAGGAGGAGGAGGCGATAGTTTAATCAGTTTCCCTATTAATTTAGGAAAGGTTTCTGAATATGTATATAAATACTTTTCTAGGTTATTTTTGTAAGGGAGCACGTTTTTAGAGAGAATTATTGATAGATAACAAATACTTGGGAGATTCTTCTTGAGTTTTCCAATATTATTGGAGATTTACTCATTGTTCTTGGATTGTTTGAAGTTGACTTATGCAATAATCAATTGTGTTTTATTTCAATAATCATTACAAATATTTAATTATGATTTTTTTCTATGAATTTTGATTCTTCTCTTATTACTATGAGAGGCTAAAACCTCCACAACAAGGATTGTGAGAACCATGGTGAATTAACCAACTAAGGTTTGCACAAAAGGGATTTTAGAACAATATAAATGATTGTATTGTCTTCTCTTCATCTTAAACATTTCTTAATGGAGCACAACGTTTGGACTTGCCCAAATTCTCTACTTGCTTGAACCTATAGAGGTAGAGATTAGAAAAAAAGAAGAACAACAAAGCCTTGAACTTTATGGTTTATTGTATAACTTTAACTGCAGTCAAAAGATAGTTAATTTGGAATAAATTGATAATGGTTAAAGTGAAATCACTTAAGAGACCTAATCCGGTAATTAAGCATAGTCATCCAACGGGGCCAAATTAGTCGTTTGGATGAACCTATGTTATCAGTTCTACAAGCTAAGTATTCCAATAGATCACAAGTGTAAAACCTGAAGTAGTTATGAATCCATGGGGAACACCTCCCTAGTTAATTCCACAAATTTGACAACTTCAATTTACAATATTCTTACTCAATTATTTCATTGAAACACCCCATTAGGAAATAATTGCAGTAAAACCATAAATACTAGCGTTATTCTACATCTTGACCATATTCGCTGTAGGATCGACCCCAGCCTTTGTTGGGTTCTTTATTGAAAATGTCCATATCACACTTTTACATGAGTGTGATTTGAGCATTATCAACTAACAACCAGCACTGCTAGGAGGTTAGATGCCTCAATATTAACATCACTAAATCTGACGAGGTGGTCTATAATTATAAATAACAGATATGCCGACAAGGCCATGACTATGATAGACAAAGCAACGGAAAGCCAACAAGGCCATAAAATGAATAATACTGTACATACTAAGTCCTCAAAGACCTAAAGAGTAAACTAAACTGATTGTTAGAATAGGGATCCGACCTACCCATAACTATATCTCAAAACTCTAATTGAAACAAAACAAGGTCTTAGCTCCAAAAGGAAAGGAGCATACTGACACATCCGCTAATCTCACAAACTGCTACTGCAACTGTTAATCATGGCCTCTACTAGCACCTGTGGCATGAATTTTGGTCCCTAGGCGAAGGGATGTTAGTCCGAATGAAATTTACAGGCATGTAAGGCTGAAACTATAAACATGATTACATCCAAGATACTAAAAACCAAAGTATGGATAGAAACAATCTGAGACTCTAGAAGCTGATATTTGAACAAGATATGATACGTCATGTAAATACAACCAAGTAAGAATATATACAAGTCATACTGTACAATCCATAAGCTATACAGTCCCTAGTCAAAATAATGATCTAGCCATGACAATCAAAACTACCCTATCGAGATGCCGTCTTGGAGGTCTCATAACTAAATGGACATCTACCCACCTGAAATAATCTCATCGATGGTAGGGTAATAAGTTTCATAACTGAAGGACAGCTGCTCACCTAACACCGGTGGTATGGTCATAGTCTCGCATCTGAAGTACAACTACCCACCTTACATAACCGCTCCGGTGGTAAAGTCATAAGTTTTATATCTGAAGGGACAATTGCGCACCTGAAAAATCCGCATCAGTGATAAGGTCATAAGTCTCATATCATAACTATATCTGCCCACTCAAAATAATTTCATCAGTGGTATAACTCGAAGCCCTGACAATTTCCATATATGGAACTGATCAAACTCATATTAAGTCAATCAACGCAGATGGCATAAAAGCGATGAACTTTGGGTCTATGGCCTAAATAGGCCTCTTTCATAATTCATAGCTTCACATACGCACATACGTCACATAAAGCTTTCAAACAACACTTAGACACACATATTCAAAGACTTGCATAGTTATAAGAAGGTTCAGATAACATAACAAATTCCACAAGTTCGATAGACAACACTCTGGCACATTTAGGATTCGAGAACTCGATAACATGACATTTAGCTTAAGGGTGAGGAGTCGTGGAATCTCCCATTACCCTCAAGTACTTCATAACCTATATATAAGATAAAGGAAAACTATGATAAGGAACAACATCTGACCCTGGTGACTCCAAAATAACCCTCATTCGGTAATCTATTGGAACCATTAAATACTGACTCGTGTGAAGAGAGATTTTAGCTTGATACATAACTAGTCATATCTGAGAGGATAAAGTTGTAAACATATCTTGGACTTTCACACAAAGTATCTGATCTGTTCTCAACTTAAATAATAGCTAGCAACCTTGCATTTATACTTGTTTACATGTTGGGAACATGTACATGTGAGAAGAACTCTTTTCTAGACTAAAGAAACTTAAGTAATAACTCGGCAAGAGCTGAACATAAAGACATGTGACTTGAGTATAACTACATGCTACAACATGAGAACTGTATACATTAAGACTTCTCGCTGACGGGACTTATAAAGACTTGATTTTTTAGACTTCTTGCAAATCCAAATACTTGGCTGAGTTATTAGCAAGGTTCTTGGAATATGATTACTTTAAACTTCTTATATTAGCATCACCCATTTCAACGTAACATATGAAGGCGAAGACATAGATTATAGATCTTTCATCTAGAGTTCTTTAGCTTAAACATTTCAAGCAATTCTCTAAGGACAGCCTTATAGGAAAATAAAGACCTATAGTCGTAATTTGAATAACATTAAGATAAATTACACAACCTTGTCAACTAACTGAGCAGCTTAAGAAAGCCTAGCATCATTATAAGCAGCTTAGAAGTTTAAGGATTAACCTTTTTACAACTTGTAACACACTTCAATCCATAGGATAATTAACTTCACATTATCATTTAGGGGGACAATGGAGAGCTTCCCTTTAACTTAAGTTACTATATTGAAGATGTTCAACTCCGATAATGTCCAAATCCACTCCTCGCAAGAAAAGAGTATAAATGATTGTTGGCAAAACAAATATACCAGATAGGTGTCAGGGTCGAATCCCACAAGGAATTGAGTCAGTAATCTAGAAGTTATAGACTAATTCAAACTAGAATACATTGTTGTTCAATATTTATAAAGTAAAAATGGGGGGAAAAGGGAAAATAATATCAAAGTCTAATTTAGAACTAAGTGGGGGGAATTCCAATTATTGCAATCACAAGTGAGATGGCTAGGGGTGTGTTATTGATGGGCCGACAACTAAAATGAGAATTACTTCATTGCCTTAGATTCAAATTTATCATAGATAGTGGCAGATAAATAACATTCTCTCATTTCTCAACCGCAAGAATGCTTATGCCTTCAGTTTTCTCAAACCCCAAGGCCAAATTCTAATTATCAACCATAAAAGCTTGAGGAAGAATCAATCTATATCTAGCCTTGAATCTTTAATGGAGTGTTAATGTGGGTTTTTACTATATCTAAATCAACCCCACACATCAACATTCCAACTCCTCCCTACTGTTTTCTCACCCAATTCTCAGTCCTCTTTCTCAAGAAAGAGCAAGAAAAGTAAACAAAATTCATGTTTGCAAACATCAATTCATACAATTAAAACTTATAGAAAACAATAGATCTATACTTGAAAACAGAATCAAATAACAATTAATCAGTACCCATTCAAGTTTACAAACCCACCATGCACAAACCCATAGCTAGCAAATTAGTATGCATATTTAGAGAGAGAGAAAGAGAGAAGATACAAAGAGGATTCTCCTCAACATTCATCATAATTCTTCACAATTATTCTTCACAAGGTCTTTCAACAATGGTGGAGTTCCCCCAAAATGGTTAAAGAAAAAAGAAGAAGAAAAGAAAATTCTATCACTACAATTCTATGTTATGTTTTTCTTCTCTCTAGAATCGAATGTGTGTTTTGTGGTGTACAATGAGGGTCATAAATATCTGCACTTTCTTGTGTGTAACTTTTCACAATTGCCCTTGGAGGCTTCTAGGTGCTTTGGGACCTTTTCTGGACGTTTTTACTCTTCCATCAGCAAAATGGTCACTTGCCCTTCGTTCTACGTTTCACTGGTGGATAGAAGTTGGTTCACAGGTGGAACTGTATTTCACCGTTGTTTAGCAAGTGCCAATCCACTAAACACAGGTGCAAGGTAGTAGCAACTACGTTCCACTTGTGTTTTGCATGTCCGGATTCGTGTTTTGCCGGTTAAAAGCATGTCTTTAGCAACTCTTTTTGAGTTCAAATCTTCCATTATCTTTGTCTCCTTCAAATTCCTACATATAGAAGGAAAAGGGAATAAAACCTTCCTAAATAAGTTGAAAATCAAGCAAAAGGTCATGCTTAAAAGCCAAATGAGTTGGTAATTTACCAACTCATCAAACTCTAATTGATTTGTAGAAGGTCGTCACATAATACTCATTATATCATTTTATCCCATAATGTATTTAGACCACTTATTTAATGCCTTGGTGACTCTCAGAAGGTTCAAATAGCACAAGAGTTCTAGTGAACTTACGGCGACACTCTAAAGAAAATTCTTGTTGTCTTAGTATATAACCTGAACGTAAGCATAAGAACATAATATATATATATATATATATATATATATATATATATATATATATTCTTATTTCCTTATGACTTGATAACATAAGGTACAGTGTATAAACTTCCCATAAAGGTAGTTTCGTAGATATATTGATAGTTTACAAATTCGAGTTCTATTTTCCAAGTGTAATGCATCGATTAGTTAAGAAACATGTTAATTAGCCTCTTAGCTTAAGGGAGAGGGATCATGGGACTTTCTCATGGCCCTAGGTACCTTAAAATATATATATATATATATAATAGGGTAGAAAACTATTGTAAGGCAATTCCATTTTATTGCCCTTGTTAGCCCTTATTGACTTAAAATCAATTTCAAATGTTCGGTTCGTCCGTGCATCGTCGTCTTGCCATGTTTACCAATTTCCATAGAAACCAGAATGTAAAACACCTTTTATTCCATACATACATAACATAATGTAAAGGACCAGCTCACAATGCCCACAGTGAGGGGACATCAAACTCAATTTAAAACTATAACCATAATCTAAGACAATTGCCTTTTTACTTTACATTCATATGTTCCAACTCTTTAGCAATGCAAGACTTAAGACCAAGTAATTCTAACACCTGGGTAGAACCATAATATTCTACTACATAAGCTTAAGTATAGGGAAATGCTAGATTCATCCTTGGCATGAATTCGTGCTTGAAAATCAAGAGACAAAGAGCGTCTTATAAACCTTGTTTCAACAAGCCCTTTTTAGTCGATATTTCATTTAATTGTCAACTTGAAATACCTTCAAGATACTTAGCTTCATACAAAATATAGATGCTGGTTCATGTCAAGTTTTATAGCCAAGAAACCAAGTCAAAACGTGCAACATACAAACAACAATACCTAATGTCGGTTAGCATGTTTACACACCTTATATGTCATGAATTTTAAGAACTTTCAAGAGAATTTTCATGCACCTTTCTTGGTGTTTATACTTCACAAAAATTGTTTATAACTTAAGCACATTTACAGCTGCATGAGCTTCATCAAAACAGTAGCAACTTCACATCACAACATATACAAAACAACACCACAACTTGCTAATTTTAGACTTAATTCCATAGACTTTTTAGAGGATTCAAGAGAGGGAAATCACTTAATATTTATTGTGTCCAACATCCCTATTTGTAGAGTAGATTCCAAGCAACACAAAGCTACACAAACTAACAAAAATGAGCAGCCACAACATAATAATGTAACACAATAACAACACAACAAGTTAGCTTCAATATCTAGTTTTAACTTGTGTTTTCTTGTAAGTTCAAGAAGGTTGAAATATTTCCTATTTCTTTTCCTTCAATTTCTGTGATAAGACAGTATATATGAAGCTTGATACTGTTCCAAAAAGCAAACAACAACAACACAAAACTCTGTCCAAGACGCAACAAAAATAGCTTACAAACACAACAAACACACCTCCAACTTCTACTCTGTTAATCACAAATTCAAGCAAGTTGAATAGTAGAATTCTCACCTTTTTACTTGTATCCAACTCCTTCAAGAGGATAGTGTATTCTTGTTATATCCCCAAAGCCCAAAGGTCAGACTCGGGAGTTAAAATAGAGAAAAGTTAAAATTTGGAAACATATCACGGAACGGGTCGTGAGGTGACCCTTTGGTGCAGGACACGAGTTGTGATATGACTCGTTGTGAGGTCCAGGTTAATAGTTGAAAATTTGGGAAGTTGCCTCCCCACGGCCATGACCACGAGTCATGGTTAGGCCCCACGACTCGTTAG
This sequence comes from Datura wrightii, assembly GCA_035772735.1. Lineage (NCBI taxonomy): Eukaryota > Viridiplantae > Streptophyta > Magnoliopsida > Solanales > Solanaceae > Datura > Datura wrightii. The sequence continues at coordinate 63,199,627 of JASDFA010000002.1, forward strand.
GTCAGTCGTGGGGAGTGGTGTTGAGACAATGGACTTAATGGAATGGACATAACTAGAAGACTTAACAGGAGGACTCCATGGGTCATGGTCAGTCCCCATGATTCATGAGATGAGTCATGACCAAGCAGGGAATAATATTATTGAGATTGAGGCAATGTACATCACGGATGGTGACCACGAGTCGTGGTCACCAGGTAACGAGTCGTTATGTCTTCCGTTACAAGCCTATAAGACTTGAGAAGTAGTGAGCTTGACGGACAACTCCACGAGTCGTGGCCATGATGACGAGTCGTTAGGTCCCTCGTTGGGACCAATTGGCAGTTATTTTCTGTGATTTTATTAAGGGCTTTTCCGTAATTCCTAAGATCCTAAGGACAAAACTACGTCGTTTTGAGTTATGAATGATGACTTTTAAAGGGGCTAAGTTCATTTTAGGCCATATTAATTCATGCATGCAAGATAGAAGGTGAGAGCGGGTGATCAAGCTTAGTGTTCTTTAATTTCTCTACAAATTCCTATTAAGCACTTAAAGAAGTGTGAGAATCAGCTACCATCAGATATGTAGTGTTATGAATGGGTGAATTCTTTCACACCCATACCTAATCTCTCTCTAAATCATGAATGTTCTATGTCTAATCTATGGGGTTTTAACCCAATGCATGAATTTCCTAATTCCTTACATGAGTATAATTTTAAATATGTTTCTACCATTAAATTATGAAGCATGGCTAAGTTTTATAATATTTTCAATCAAAAATCATGTTTCTAGTTTTGTTAATTACAAATCCCAATGATGAGAAATCATGAAAGATGAGATTTGTTATGAATGTAAGATGATGATGAGATAATATGATGAAAAGCATGTTTTCAAGCTACCCATGTTTATAATCATGTTTTCGATGCGAATTGAGTAATTTCAAGCATGGTAAAGATTTGGAGAATGCCCACATGTTCAAAGTAGGATTTATGATTCCCCGAATTAAGCTTACCACATGATTTTTGAGCGAAGACTCCAAATTATTCTTCAGCTTGTGGTATGGTTTGAGTAAAAGCTTCTCATATGAATGATTTCATAATTGAGATGTATTTGATTATTGAGCTTCGTCAATAGACGATGTTGAGCTTCGTTGAAAAATGATGTAGAGCATATGCATATTTTTGGGAGTAGTGTCTAGTACTGAGTAGGCTAAGGGTCGATCAACCTATGCCTAAGAACTATGTGCCAATGTAGGTTTATACTTATATACATTACTTCGTGACCTCCCTTGTGAGCTATCCCCTGCCTTGTTGGGCCCCGAGCTTGATATCGATATCATGGTATTGTCCCTAGCCCTTTCAAGGCTTTGGACAACTCTACCCACTTGAGTGTGATATTGGGACCACGTAAGCTTTATCGTGGTACGTTGATTAAAAGACGAATCTCCCATTGTTCCTCATGATTTCAGTTATGTATGTTTATCATTCTTGAGATTTATATATTGATACATGTTCTAAAGCAGGTTTGACTCAACGTTTAGTTTTACTTACAAATATCATTTTTTATCTTTGAGTCAACTGATTCATTTACGATGTATGATATGTTATGATGGGGTCATGATTTCAGAAAGAATGCATGCAAGCCCAACTCTCAGATTCTTAATGTTCATATTTTATATTATGCATTATCTTTAAATGATTTTGCCTACTTAAGCGGTTTTACTTACCTTGCATACTCGGTATATTCCACGTACTGACCGCATACTTTATAGTGATTGTTTCATGATACAGGACCCAACTCTTAGGCTCAGCCCCCCTCATGGTCAATCTTTTGAGATAGCATCGTACGTTGTGGGTGAGTCCTCATCTCCTGAGGACTAGACTCTTCATATTGTCTTCATGTATTTTCAGTTTCATCCTGTTGAGTTAGTTGGGGTATGTCCCATCAACTCATCATGTTTAGAGGTTTTTTAGACATGTAGATGTATTTAGCTTCAGATCGTGTATTTTGTTGTTATGTTTAATTTAGAAATTCCACTATGATTATCTTGTTGATTCTTCAATTTTATCGATTGAGTTAGATGTATGTTCACTCCATGGGTTGACTTGGAGTCTCTTGAGGCTTTTTGTCCCGTGTTGCGATTTGAGCCCCCATTCGGGTCATGACAAACTTGGTATCAGAGTAATAGGTTTGAAGTATCCTAGAGTGTCTGAAAGCCGCATTGAGTATAGTCTTTTTCATGGGTGTAAAGTGTGCCACACTTATGACAAAGAGGCTACGAGACGTTTAGGAAATGTCCCCTTCTTTCATGATCTATGTCGTGCAATGAAATGTCTCCCTGTCCTTCTAATTCATTCTATTCACGATTGCAAAATCATGGAACCCTGAAGAATAAATGGTAGAAGGAATGGTAATGGTGAAGGCCACGAGGATGGAAAAGGGAATGGGCACCAACAAGCCCCACCAGTTTAGGAGCACCAAGCACCGGAGCCGCTTGCCCATGCTGAGTTTCGGGCAGCTATTCAGATGCTAGCGCAGGCCTTGACTGTTCAAGTCAATCAGCAGGCAGTTGCGCATGTTCTGCAAAATGGCACTGCAGCGGCAGCTCAAGTCAGAGACTTCTTGAGAATGAACCTGCCAGAGTTCCTTGGGTCAAAAGTAGATGAGCACCCGCACGAGTTCATAAATGAGATTATGAAGATCACCCAAGTCATAGGGGTAAATGGAGTTGAGTGCGCAGAGTTGGCCTCGTACCAGCTGAGAGGGGTCGAGCACATCTGGTTTCGCCAATGGTAAAATAGTAGGGTCGCAAGAGCAGGCCCTGTCACTTGGGAGGAGTTCCATGTTGCATTCTTGGATCGGTTCTTCCCTCGTGAGATGAGGGAGATGAAGGCAACTAAGTTTGTATATCTGAAGCAAGGGAGGATAATAGTGCAAGAGTGTGCCCTTGAGTTTATTCGCCTATCGAAGTATGCCCCGGAGTTAGTGGTTGATCAGAGGGCGCGGGTGAACAGGTTCATTCATAGAGTGGTGGGCTATTTGGACAAGGATTGCAGGACAGCCATGCTCCATTAGGACATGGATTTCCCTCGGATGGTATTGTACGCCCAACAGATAGAGGCGGCGCATATGAGAGAGAGCGAGGCTAAGAGGGAGAGGACCGATAGTCATAGATTCTCATAGCCGAGGTCAGGTGGTGGGCACCGACAGCAGACCCACTAGAGATCAACAGTCCCAACATCTTCAGCATTTAGTATGCCATCCATATTGAGGCACGATCATAGGGGGCGAGCATCAAGCTCTAGGGGTCAGAGTTGTAGACTCATAGATTCTAGCATCCCAGCTTATCACAGATGTGGTCGGGAGCACACGGGCCAGTGATTGGCGAGTTCGTGTGCTTGTTTCGGGTGTGGGGAGCCTTGAAACATGCTCAAAGGTTTCCCAACAGCAAGACAGGATCATGATAGGGGTCGAGGCCAAGTTTCTAATTCAGCAGCCCCTCCCGCACACTCAACACATCAAGGGGCTTCTACTAGCACAGGTGACGGTCATCGCCAGAATAGATTCTATGCCTTAGCATCCCACTAGGAGCAGGAGGTCTCCCTGGATGTGGTCACTGGTATGTTATGAGTTTTTCAGTTTGATGTTTATGCTTTGCTAGATCCGAGGCTACCTTGTCTGTTGTGACACCTTACGTGGCCAGTAGCTTCAGAGTCAGTCCCCAGGTCTTTTTAGAATCCTTCTCAGTTTCTACTCCAGTAGGTGATTCAGTTATAGCTAAACGAGTGTATAGGAGTTGCGTTGTCTCTGTCCTTCAAAAATTCACTTCAGCAGATTTGATAGAGTTAGCCATGAATGATTTCGACGTCATCCTCGGCATGGATTGGCTCTTTGCATGTTACGCTTAAGTTAATTGTAGAACTGGGCAGTAAAGTTTAGATTTCTGGGTGAGCCTGTCTTAGAATGGAAGGGTAGTTCATATATGCCTGTAGGTGGTTTCCTTTCCTACCTTAAGGCTAGAAAGATGATTTTCAAAGGTTGTGTGTACCATCTGTTAGGGTTAAGGATGCGATATTCGAGACCCCAACTATCCAGTCTGTCCTAGTAGTACATCAGGATCCAGAAGTCTTTTCTGGTGATCTACTGGGAATCCCTCTCGAGCGAGAGATTGATTTTGGTATTGACCTTCTTCCCAACATACAGCCTATATCTATTCGTCCTTACGGAATGGCTCCAGCCAAGCTAAAAGAGTTAAAAGAGCAGTTGAAGGACCTGTTAGATAAGGGTTTCATTAGATCAAGCAAGTCCCCATGGGGTGCACCAGTTTTATTCGTATGAAAGAAAGATGGTTCTCTTCGATTGTGTATTGATTATCGGCAATTGAATAAGGTCACCATCAAGAATAGGTATCCTTTACCCAGGATTGATGATTTATTTGACCATCTTCAAGGTGCCAAGTGTTTCTCAAAGATAGACCTTAGATCTGGGTATCATCTGCTCAGAGTTCGGGAGAGCGACGCCTCAAATATAGCCTTTAGGACAGGTATGGTAATTATGAGTTCGTAGTTATGTCTTTTGGACTAAAGAATGCTCCTGCAACTTTTATGGACTTGATGAACAGGGTGTTCAATCCATACTTGGATATGTTTGTGATTGTGTTTATTAATGACATCCTGATATACTCTCGGAGCGAGAAGGAGCACGCTGCTCACTTGAGAGTGGTGCTACAGACTCTCAAGGATCACTAATTATACGCTAAATTCAGCAAGTGTGAGTTTTGATTGAACTACGTAGCATTTTTGGGCCATGTGATATCGAGTGAGGGCATAAAAGTGGATTCTAAAAAAATAGAGGCGGTGAAAAATTGACCTAGACCGGTGAATCCTTCGGATATTCGAAGCTTTTTTGGTTTAGCCGGCTAATATCAAAGATTTGTTGAAGGCTTCTAATCTATTGCAGCACCTTTGACCAAATTGACCCAGAAGAAGGTGAAATTCCAATGTTTGGAGGCTTATGAGAAGAGCTTTCAAGAGTTGAAGACTCGACTTACTTCAGCACCGGTGTTGACTCTACCGGAGGGTATCGATGGATTTGTGGTGTATTGTTATGCTTCGAGGATTGAACTTGGGTGTGTATTGATGATGCATGAGAAAGTTATAGCATATTTCTCTAGACAGTTAAAGGTTCATGAGAAGAATTACCCTACCCGTGATCTTGAGTTGGTCGCGATGGTATTTTCCTTGAAAATACGGTGACATTATTTGTATGGAATTGACGTGGATGTGTTCACGAACCATAAGAGTTTGCAATATGTATTTACCTAGAAGGACCTCAATCTTCGGAAAAGGAGGTGGTTGGAGCTACTCAAGGATTACGATATGAGTGTGCTTACCATCCGGGTAAGGCCAATATAGTAGCAGATGCACTTAATAGACACTCTATGGAGAGTGTGTCCCATGTGGATGAGGGGAAGAATGAGTTGTTGAAGGATGTGCATCGACTCGCAAAGTTGGGAGTTAGGTTGGTTGACTTGATCAATGGCAGTGTTATGGTTCAGAATGGATCAGAATCATCCTTGGTGACTGATGTAAAAGTTAGACAAGATGAAAACCCTATTTTGGTAAAGTTGAAGGAAGCCATTCAAAATCAGAAGGTAGAGGTCTTCTCTAAAGGGGGAGATGGTGTGCTTCGGTACCAGGGTCATCTATGTGTGCCAGATGTTGATGATTTGAGGAGCCAGATGTTGCACGAGGCTCATGGATCCAGGTATTCTATCATCCAGGTGCCACCAAGATGTACCATGACTTACGAGAAGTTTATTGGTGGAAAGGAATGAAGAAAGACATCACAGAATTTGTAGCTAAGTGTCCAAACTATCAACAAGTAAAAGTCAAGCACCAGAGATCGAGAGGTGTACTTCGGGATATTAGCATTCCTAATTGGAAGAGGGAAGAAATTAACATAGACTTCATCACATGTTTACCTCATACTCATCGACAATATTACTCCATTTTGGTTGTGGTCTACAGGTTGGCCAAGGCTGCCTATTTTCTACTGGTCAAACCACAGATTCGGTGGAGGATTATGCCAAACTATATATCCGGGAGCTATTCCGATTGCATGGAGTTCCCTCATCCATCATTTCAAAAAGGGATACTCAATTTACCTCACAGTTTTGGAGGTCATTTCAAAAAGGACTTGGTACTCAGGTTAAGTTCAGCACTTTATTCCACTACAAATGGATGGCTAAGCGGAGCGGACAATTCAGACCCTCGAGGACATGTTGTGATCATGTGTAATTGACTTCAAAGGTAGTTGGGATGAGCATTTGCCTCTTATTGAGTTTGCATACAATAACAGATATCACTCCAGTATTCAGATGGCGCCGTTCAAGGCTCTTTATGGGAGGAGATGTAGATCGTCCATTGGTTGGTTTGAGGTTAGTGAGGTGGCAATGATAGGACAAAATTTAGTTCATGAGGCTATGGAGAAGGTTCAGTTGATAAGCGACAGGTTGAAAACTACCTAGAGTTGCCAAAAGTCCTATGCTGATGTGAGGAGAAGGGAATTATAATTTGAAGTTGATGATTGGGTATTTCTGAAGGTGTCTCCCATGAAGGGAGTGATGAGCTTTGAAAAGAAGGGCAAACTTAGTCGCCGCTATGTTGGCCTATACATGATAGTGAGACGTGTTGGCAAGGTGGTTTATGAATTGGAGTTGCCCTCAGAATTAGCTTCTATGCATCCTGTATTCCACGTATCGCTCTTAAAGAAGTGTTTGGGTGATCTAGCTCTAGTTGTCCCGGTGGACAGTGTTAGCGTGAAAGACAGCCTCAGTTATGAGGAGGTTCTGGTAGAAATACTGGATCACTAGGTTCAAAGGCTAAGGAACAAATAATTAGCTTTAGTCAAAGTGTCATACAGGAATCAACATGTTGAGGGAGCTACGCGCGAAGCCGAAGCAGATATGATGGCTAAATTCCCATATTTATTCTCTACTGGCTCAGTTCCAACTTGATGTATCAGTCTTGACCAAAAACTCTATTTAGTTTCATGTTCAGTTCATGTGCCCAAGTTTCTTTTATGTATATGGATATATGTTTGATTCGTGAATTTACTTCAGCTATGTAGTTTGAATCGTAAATAGTCATTCCGTCAGTTTTCAGCTTAAATGATCAGCATTTGAATGTGTTGATTGCATTTCTCTACTTTTCTGTAAGTTTTCCAACATTTGAGGATGAATGTTCCCAAGGGGAAGATATTGTTATACCTCGGAAGCCCAAAGATCATACCCCGAAGTTAAAACGGAGAAAAGCTAAAATTTGACAATAGGATAGAACGGGTCATTAGATGACCCATTGATGCAACCCATGAGTCATGATATGACTCATGGTGAGGTCCAGGTGAAGAGTTGGAAATTTGGGAAGTTGCCTCCCCATGGACATAGCCACGGTTGTGGTTAGGCCTCACGACTCGTTAGGTCAGTCGTGGGGAGTGGTGTTGATTAAAGAGGAGAAAAGAGACAGTGGACTTAACGGGAGGACTCCACGAGTCATGGTCAGTCCCCACAATTTGTGGGATGAGTCGTGACTAATCTTGGGCAGAATTTCATGCCCAAGTGATACTCAAATGCTTTATTTCGAATTGTTTGTATATCATTGTTGTGTACATTATCATGTGATTTGTAGTTAAATGTGAATTTATACTAACCAACATGATTAGTGTTGTTTTGCAGGTAAAATGGAATTTTGGGAAGCTAAGATACATGTTGGTAAAATCGGGAATGGACTTGGAAACAAGGAGTGAAAAAGGACATGGAAGATCAAGAAAAACAAGGGCTCCGGGATGGAGCCGTGTCACATTGCCATCGCGGAGGCACTCTACCTCAGAGGAAATAAATTTGGCGATTTCCAGTGGAGGTGCGTGATAGCACCGTGTCACGTTGGCCAGGCTCCGCGATGCAGGTCGTGGCATGTTGAGGTTAAATTGCCTTGGGGGGCCGACTTCCAGTGAAGGTTTGCGATACCTCCGTGGCACGGAGGGAGTGCTCCGCGATACACTCCGTGCCACGTTGCTTGTTATTCCGGGAAGAATTCTCAATAGTATAAATAGCACACTTAGGTTTTATTTTAAACATTCTGACTTGGTTGAGCAAGAACGTGGGTTACAAGCAGTTGAGGGGATGAAAATTCTAGGGTTCTTCTCTATCTCTTTCTCTCTTATCTCAATTGTTTGTATGAATTACACTTATTTGATGATGTTTAATCCACAAATGAGTGGATAAATTCACTTCTTGCTGAGGTTAAGAACAATTGTAGTGGAATGTAATTGTTAATCATTTCAGTTTTCATCTTTTCTTCAATGGTTGTTCTATCAATTCTTGTTCTTACTGCATTAATGTTTGGCCAATGTTAATGTATATCTAAAATATCCAATTTTGATTTTGAAAAGGAAAGAAATTGGAAAGATGTGAATTGGTAGGATGTGATCTCTTCTTAGTTTGGAAAATTGAGAATTGATTTACATTCAGAATAGAAATATATCTGAAAGTCTTATTAGTCAATTAAGGAATCGGGAATGTATGGCTAGAACATGAAATTCTTTTATCACAGAAATAGAGATTAAGACTCATGATTCTTAAGTTGGATAGGAGTCGAAAGTTCCAATCCATAGGCAATAATTCTTGGCTAGCAACTGAAGGAAAGATTAACTGAATTGTATTGATAAATTAATTCTCTGCATGTTCTTTTTAACCTTAACTTGCTCATTACTATTGTTCAGACTCACTTTATAATTTTGCCTTAGATTCTTATAAATTAGTAACTCAAATTCTCAAAATATTATTCATTTGGTTGTCTGCATTCTTAAAGATATAGTTCATTAACACCTAAGTTAATTAGTACCGTAGCTCAGTCCCTGTGGGATTGATACTTGGCTTTACTTAAGCCACTTTACTACTTGTTCGACCACGTGCACTTGCATGTAGTCACCACAGAAGCCCCGAACAAGTTTTTGGTGCCGTTTTCAGGGACTGGCAATTGGTAAAATTATTTTCTTAGTGTTAGTCTACAAATTCTATTTAAGTGCTGACAACTTGATCTTAGCCTTTCTCTTGCAGATATTAAATTCTTCTGAACACTGGCAAGAGACAAGGAGTTGGTGGATTCATACATAGAGCCGGAAAGACAATTTCATCATCAAAGAAGGGAAGCTCTAGAGAAAAAGCTACAGTTGCTCAGACAGGCAATTCTTGAGCAACAACAGAATCCACCACCTGTGAGGGCAGTGTTAGTGCCCGAGGAAATGGCAGCTAGGCCGGTTCACGAAGTGGCAATCCCACATGCTAACAATGTTACATCAAGTATTCGCAGACCAGAGCCAGGAGGGAGGTTTGAGCTTAAACAGAACATGGTACAATTATTGCACACCAGCAGGCAATTCACAGGTCTCCCTCATGAAGATCCACAACAACATCTCCAAAACCTTTTGGAGATAAGTGACACTTACATTCCCACTGGAGTATCATCCGACTACGTGAGGCTTATATTATTCCCATTTTCATTATTGGGGGAAGCAAAGAGGTTGTTGAAAGCTGAACCACCTAACTCTATCACCACTTTGGATGATCTTGATAGAAAGTTTTTGATAAGATTCTTTCCATCCGGGAAAACAGCAAGACTTACAAGTTAGATTCTAAGTTTTAAACAAAGAGAGGGGGAGAATTTGTATCAAGCTTGGGAAAGGTTCAAATCATTGCTAAGGGGTTGAAGAAAATATTAGAGGTGCATAGCCACATGAGAAGCTTAATCCTCTTCTTTCAACAGACCTGAACTTGATCCAAAACTCCTAAGTGCTTAATTGAAAATACAAAAGAGTTAATGGAGTGAGAATCTTGAAAAGAAGGGAAATAGTGGTTGCGGAAGTTGAAGAAAAAATTAGAGGTGCAATGTTCAAAACGCATAAGTGATTGGTAGGGAGTAGAAAAGAATAAAAGAATGCTTAAGTACTCCCTACTAATAACATAAGTGTGCTTAAAGAATAGGGAAAATAAAAAGCAAGTTGAGAGTTGAAAAGAACAAGAGGTGAAGTAAAAGGAGAAAGTAAGAGCATGTGCTTAATGAGAACATGTGATGTATTATAAACGCTTAGGGAAGATAGTCACTATTACTGGCTAGAATAGTACTTACTTGTCCCTTTTTGCTTACATTACAACCCTTAAAGTCCTATTTGATCTTACTTTAGATGTTCCTGCATAAGTGGAGTAATACACTAATGGAAAGCATATGGATCATTATATGTTGCATGTGAATTCATTTTGAGAGTGAGCATAATTGTATTCATATACCCATACATGTTAAAATTTGAAAATTGTGAGTGAAAATGGGTATCTGATGTGTTGTAAGTTTATAATACTTTCGACGCTTAAAATTGAGGAAACTAGCATGGATTTAGGTGTGTTTATATGGATATGAGGTATGTTTACTTTGTTTTCAGGGAAACAGATGTTGGAGCTAAATTGTGCAAAAAATGCAGAAAAGTGGCTAAGTACGGATCTCAGTACGAGACATACAATCCTGGTATGAGTCGTACTGAGAGACATGGAAAGGTCCAGGACCAAAGCATGAGGCAAAGGCAATTTAGGACTCATGGTATAAGTCGTAGCATCCTGGTACGAGTTGTACCATAGCAGTCATAGTAAATTCTAGAAGTTTTTGCACAAGCCAACTATCCTGGTACGTGTAGCAACCACGAGTTGTGAGACCTACCTAAGACCCATACCAAGAAACCATGGAAAAGCTCAGAATATGAGAAGACTGGCAGAACTCAAGGTACGAGAAGGAGTCACGGATTGTGGAACTGAGGTACGAGTCGTACCAAGTCATCTGTGAAAGTTAACAGAGAATGTTAAAAAGTGCATGTTCAAACCACGGGAAGATTGCACGACTTGTACTCTTGGTACGAGTCGTACCAAAAGTCAACACTTAGCCAGATTTAGCAGAAGCCATCCAACTATGAGTCGAGGAACGACCCCTACAATCCTGTTACATGTCGTATGTAAAGGCGGCGATAGTTTTTGGTAGTTTCCCTATTTACTTAGGAGAAGGTCACAAATATTTGTATAAATACTTTTTAGGGTATTTTCAGTAGAGAGAGTCAAATGTTAAGTTTTTCTTACATTGAGAGACAAGTTGTTGTTAGCTTTAATTCAAGTCTTAGAGATTTTCTTGCTTTGATCTCTTCCTTGTTCTTGAATTATTCATCTTCAGTTCTTGCAATAATCAAGCAAGTTTATTTTCTATCATCTTTGTAAGTATTCAACAATGTGTTTGTCTATGAATACTAAGAACAATCTTACAGTCATGAGAGGCTAAAACCTCGACAACTAGGGTTGTGGGAACGATGGTGAATTAACAAACTAGGGTTACACAAAGACATTCTAAACAAATGTTAAAAACTTGTATTGTATTCACTTCATCTTTAATGTTTCTTAATGAAGTGCAACATTAGGACTTTCCTGAACTCTTTACTTGCCTGAACCTAGAGAAGTAGAGATTAGGAAAAGAGAATTACAACAAAGCCTTGATCTTTATGAGTCATTGTACAACTTGAGTTGCGGTCATAGGATAGTTAACTTGGAATAAATTGATAACGGTTGAATTTAAATCACTCATGAGACCTAACCCGGTGATCGAGTATAGTCATCCAATAAAGAAGAACAGTCATTTGGATGAACTCTAGTTATCAGTTCTACAAGTAAGCATTGGGATAGATCACAATTGTAAATCTAAAGTAGTTATGAATCCATGGGGAACACTTACCCTAGTTAATTGCAAATCTTGATAAACAACAACCAATTCTTAACCTCATCTTATAATTACTTTATAAAGCCCCTTTTTTGGAGATAACATACTTAAAAACTTAAATTCCTGCATTATTCTATATCTTAAGCATATTCCCTGTGGGATCGACCCCAACCTTTGTTGGGCTCTTTATTGACAACATCTATTTCAACTTTATCAGGAGTGTGAGTTTCAACGTTATCAAAAAGTGGCACCGTAGCCGGGAAATACTGCTTAAGATTAGATTATTTGCTTGTGTTTAACTTTTAGTTGTTATTTCCTCATTTATGCTTTCTTTTTGTTTTTGACACCCATAGGTTGTCTATTGGTGAATGCCAAGTACTTGACAGAGCGAAAACCCCCTGATTCCTCTTGATCTTGAACTAGAGCGAACACTGCGGAAGATGGAGAACCCTGAGCAAAGAGAAGCCTGTATTGCTGGAGAAGCTTGGCAGACTGCACTTTAGGAAGTCATGAATGTTGGCCGCCATGGAAGGGGAAATAGAAGCCATAGATATGCTCCTTAGTTCTATGATGATGATGACCCAATATTGATGAAGTTGGGTCAACTGGAGCTATCGTACCACCACCTTTGCTTGCTGGGGCAAAGTTTGACATCACTAACACAATGATACAATTGTTGAATATGAAAGGGGTGTTTAGTGGTCATACAGCTGATGATGCCATCCTACACTTGATGAACTTCGTCAAAATATGTAAGAAATACAGGTTGCCTGATGTAAATCAGGACGCAATAAGGTTGAGACTCTTCCCATTCTCTCATTCTGGAGAGGCTACTTTATGATTATCGAAGTTGCCCAACGACTCCATTTCACGACTCGAAATTAGGCCTAGATCAAGACATAGAACCTAGAATGATAAATGGCTCCAAGTCGACCCATGGCATGAACACGATAACTAACTCAACATAATCAAGGCGAAAAGGAATTGAATTCTGAATTAGCAAAAGTTTGAATATTAAACATTTGAACAACACAAATATATAACACTAAATCCGAACTAAATACAACACTTCTAAAAACCCTCTACATACTGACGAACTGATGGGACAAGACCCCCAACTAGCTCACTAACAGTCTAAAACTAAAAATAGCAATAGTAAAACTAACTGAAGGTCCACGAAGGATGAGGACTTACCAACAGTTGGCTGAATTGAACTCTGATGACCAGCTAATGGAGAGACTGACCCTGAACGTCTGAGCCTGTATCATGAAATGATACAGCATAGAGTATGCGGTCAGTACTTGGAATGTACTGAGTATGCTAGGTAAGTAAAATGGACTAATCAAAATACATAAGACTTCATAAGAGTAGGATAGTACAAAACATGCAATGATAGTCATAGCATAAACATGAGGCTCAAGATATTCAAAACTTTTCATAATCTAGTTATAATCATAATCATAAGAGAAACTTTGTAAAAACATAACCTGAGCCAAAGTATCATAAACATGACAATGCATAAATCATAAAGAACAATGGGAGAACTCATTTTAACCAGCACCATCATGATAGAGCTTACATGACGCCCCAAGTATCTTATTCAAGTGGGTAGAGCCATCCCAAGTTTTCCAGGTCAAGGACATGCATGACATGATATCACTAATTGGGAGCCATGTAATGTCCATAAATATATGTCTATGTTGACGAGTAGTTTTGAGACCATAGGATTACCTACACGCTAGGCCTACTCGGTGCTAGACACTTCTCAAAAAAACATGCGCATAAGGGCTTGTATAGTAATCGTGAACTCATTCATGAAGTTCATGACTAGATAAATCATAACATACTTGATCATACTTGAAATACATGATTAACCATAAAATAAGGCTTGTGAGTAGGCCAAAATCATAAACTCATAAATCATGAAGAATATACAAGCTTGAGAAAGATCACTATAATTGAAATTCAAAAATTCATGAAGAGTACTTGAAGGAAATTAATCATAAATCATAAATCATAATTTAGGGCTTAGGAGAATCATAATTTGACTTTTCATGGAACTTGCATAATTGGACATATATTGATTAAAGTTTGAAACCATGTATTAATAATCAAAATAGGTATAAAATCTGCCCATAGATCTTAAAACATGATTTGAAACATAAAGGAAATTGACTCATAGATAAGCCAAGAGAATTTTATAAAATTAGGAATAAGCTCCATAAGATCATGACTTGATCTAGAACTTAAATTCATGGATGTGAAGAGAATTTTGAGAATGAGAGTAAAAAGAACTCTCATTCATAACCTTATATACCTGGGAAATCTGATTCCATACTCTTCCTTGAAAGCCCAAGGGAATTGGAGGAGAATTGTAGGGTTTCTAGCTTGATCTTCAAAGAGAAACCTCTACTATTGCATGCATGCAAGTTAAATGAATTGGGATAGGTTTAACCCTCTTAAAATCTTCCTAAAAGAGCTTAAAATGGCGTACTTTAGGACTTAAAAACGTAGGAATTATGAAAATGCCATTAATGAAAATTTTGAAAAAAGGCGATTTCCATTCATCACGACTCTCACGATGAGTCGTACCATAAAGTAACAACTTGTGGTTACCTCTCGTGTTCGCCGCTGCTCCTCCCTACAACATCTATGAATCTCACCACGATTGCATATCACAACTCGTGGTGTCCTACCATGAGTCATACTGTCAGTTGTGACATCATTCCCTTCACCTGCCAAATCCTTACCATAACTCCCATCACGACTCATTATTACTTATAACGAGTCATGCCATGATCTGTGACATCATATCCTGGCACCATAAGGAAACTCATCACAACTTCTTACCACGAGTCATACTACACCTCATGACTCGTGGTGTGACTCGTGGTTTGGACACCAACTTTAGAACTCCACCACGAGTGAGACCACAACCCATCACTTCCTATCATGACTCATACCATGAGTCATTTTGGTGCAAAAATCTAGATATTTTCTGCAAAACTCATTTCAAATTCTCCCATCTATTTCTTAGGAACTTTTGGGGTATTACAATATCTCTGCTTGGGAACATTCGTCCGCGAATATGGGTAAACATACTGAATAACTGAGGAAAGGTCTGCACTCCAAATGCAGAACACCTGAAGCGGAAAACTGATGGGGCGACTGGCTTCAGACTAAAACACTTGACTGAACTAAATTCATGAATCATGCATATATACATTGACATATAGGAAATTGGGAGGCATGAACTATACATGAAACTAAATAAAATACCAAGGAGGAAATTGGTACCTCAAGCTGAAACTAAGCTAGAAGGGAAAAGGTGCGGGTATTTAGCCATCATACCTGCTTCGGCTTCCCATATAGCTCCCTCAAAATGTTGATTCCTCCACTAAACCTTTACTAAATCTATCTCTTTGTTCCTTAGATTTCGAACCTAACGATCAAGAATTTCAATTGGTACCTCCTCATAGCTAAGGCTATCCTTCACACCTACGCTCTCCACTAGAATAACCAAATTCGGTTCAGCAATGCACTTCTTCAAGAGTGAAACATGGAAAACTGGATGTACAGAAGCTAACTCTTAGGGAAACTCCACTTCATAAGCCACATTGCCAACGTGTCTCACAATCTATGTATGGACCAACATATTGGGGACTAAGCTTCCCTTTCTTCCCGAATCTCATCACTCCCTTCATGGGAGACACCTTTACAAATACCCAATCCCTAACTTCAAACTCAAGTTCTCTCCTTCTCACATTTGCATAGGACTTTTCATGCCTCTAAGTTATCTTTAGCCTTCCCCTTATATGTTGAACTTTCTCCATAGCCTCGTCAACTGAATCTGGCCCTATCAATGTAGCTTCACCTACTTCAAACCAACCAATAGGCAATCTACATCACTGCGCATAAAGAACCTCAAATGGATCCATCTGAATGTTGGAATGATAACTGTTGTTATATTCAAACTCAATAAGAGGTAAATGGTCATCCCAAATACCTTTGAAATCAATCACACATGCTCCCAGCATATCCTCAAGAGTCTGAATGATCTGCTTCGCCTAACCATCTGTCTGCAAGTGAAAAGTTGTGCTAAGCTTGACTTGAGTACCAAGTCCCTTCTGAAACAATTCAAAATTGTGAGGTTAACTGAGTACCACTATTTGAGATGATAGACAAAGTAACTCCATGCAACCGAACCAATTCCTGAATGTATAATTTGGCATAATCCTCTGCTAAATCTATAGTTTTGACTGGTAAAAAATGAGCTTCTTTAGTCAACCTGTCCACAATCACCCAAATCGAATCATACTATCGACGTGTACGAGGAAATCCTATAATGAAGTTCATATTTATTTCCTCCCACTTCTAGGTAGGGACACAAATGTCTTGAAGCACACCTCTAGGTCATTGATGCTCGACCTTCACTTGTTGACAATTTGGACATTTGTCCATAAACTCTGCAATGTCCCTCTTCATGTTATTCCACTAATAGACTTCCCATAGATCATGGTACATCTTGGTGGCACCTGGATGGATAGAATATCGAGAACCATGAGCCTCATGTAACATCCGATCTCTCAAATCCTCAACATCTAGGACTCACAAATGACCCTATTATCAAAGCACACTATCTCCCCTTGGGAGAAGACCTCTACCTTTTGATTTTGATCCGCTTCCTTCAACTTTACCAAGATCGAATCCTCATCTTGTCTAGACTTGACTTCAGTCACAAAAGAGGATTTTGAACCATTCTGAACAGTTACACCACCATTTGTTAAGTCGACAAGGCGAACCCCTAAGTGAGTAAGTCGACGCACATCCTTCACCAATTCATTCCTTTCCTCCTCCACATGAGACACACTCTCCATGGATAACCTTCTAAGAGCATCCGCCACTACATTGGCCTTGCCCAGATGATAAAGGACACTCATGTCAGTCCTTAAGAAGCTCAAAACCACCTCCTTTGTTGCAAATTTAGATCCTTCTAAGTAAACACATACTGAAGACTCTTGTAGTCTGTGAACAAATCTACATGCTCCCCATACAAGTAGTGGCTCCAAATCTTCAATGCAAACACCACTGCTACCAATTCTAGGTCGTGCGTCGAATAATTATTCTCGTGAGTCTTGAGCTATCTAGAGGCATACGCAATGACCTTTTCATGGTACATTAGCACACTGCCAAGTCCAACCATTGAGGCATCACAATATACCACAAATCCATCTGTACCTTCGGGTAAGGTCATTACTGGGGCTGAAGTGAGTCGAGTCTTTAATTCTTAAAAACTCTTGTTACATGTATCCGACCACTGAATTTAACTTTCTTCTAGGTCAACTTAGTCAGCAGTGCCACAATGGATGAAAGTCCATCAACGAACAGTAACTAGATAAACCCAAGAAACTCCTAATATTAGAAGGACTAACTGGTCTCCTCCAATTCATCACTGCTTCTATCTTCTGAGAGTCCACCTACACATCCTCACTTGATACCACATGACCAAAAAATGCTACTGAGTCCAACCAAAACTCACACTTGTTGATTTAGCAAACAACTAGCGATCCTTGAGAGTCTGTAGCATAATCCTCAAATGTGTGGCATGCTCCTCCTCGCTCCTAGAGTATATCAGAATGTCATCTATGAACACAATCACAAACATGTCAAAATATGGCTTGAACACCCTGTTCATCAAATTAATGAAAGTTGCAGGAGCCTTCGTTAGTCCAAAAGACATAATTACAAAGTCATAGTAACCATACTGAGTCCTGAAGGCTGTTTTCGAGATGTTACTCTCTCTAACTTTGAGCTGGTGATAACTGTACCTGAGATCTATCTTTGAGAAGCACATAGCACCCTGAAGTTTGTCAAACAAATCATCAATTCTAGGAAGAGGATACTCATTCTTAATTGTGACTTTGTTCAACTGCTGATAGTCAATGCACATACGAAGAGAACCATCCTTCTTTTGAACAAATAGAATTGGTGCACTCCATGGGGATTTGCTAGGTCTGATGAAGCCCTTGTCCAAGAAATCATTCAATTGCTCTTTCAACTCTTTTAGCTCAACTGGAGCCATTCTTTAAGGAGGAATAGATATGGGTAGTGTATCGGGAAGAAGGTCAAGACAAAAGTTGATCTCTCACTCTAGAGGGACTTCGGGTAAATCATCTGGGAACACCTCCGGATACTCACACACTATAGGAACTGATTGGGTAATTGGGGTCTCGGACGTAGAATCCTTAACCCGGGCTAGATGGTACATGCAACCCTTAGAAATCATCTTCCTCGCCTTAAGGTAGGAAATAAAGCGACCTACAGGCATAGTTGAACTACCCTTCCACTCTAGGACTGGCTCACCCAGAAACCGAAATTCTACCGCACGGGTTTTACAATTTACTAAGGCATAACATGCATGCAGCCAATCCATGCCAAAGATAATATCAAAGATTGTCATGGATAACTTTACTAAATCAGTTGTAGTGACTTTCTAAAGGACTGGGATAGGGCAATTTCTGTATACCCCTCGAGCTAAAATTCTAATCATCGACTAGAGTAGAGATTGAGAAGGGTTCTGATAGGATTTCAGGACTGATTCCGAAACTACTAGCAACATAGGGCGTCACAAAAGATAAAGTAACCCTTGGATCTAATAATACATAAACATCAAGATGGAATACTCATAACATACCAGTGACTACATCTAGGGAGACCTCCTGCTCCAGATGAGACGCTAGGGCATAAAACCTGTTATGACGCTGGCCAACACCTACACCAGTGGTTGCACTCTATCAAGGAAGATATGCTGCTTGAACTTCTACTGAACTGGTAGCTTGAGTACGACCCCTGCCATTGCGCTACCGTGACAAAGGACACTCCCGACACATGTGCTCGGATTTCCCACACCTAAAGCAAATATCTGATCCAATCAAGCACTCTCCTATGTGGTTCTTACCACATTTTCCACAAACTAGAAATGTGCGCTTTGCCAGCAGGTTCCTCTGTCTCCTCGAGCCTGATGCCCTGCTTCTCTGATCACCCCTATATCTGGATAGAACACTGACTGATAATGGCACTTGGATCGATCACATCTAGTGGGACTGCTGACGATGTCCACCGCTCGAAATCTGCTGGGAGAACCCAAAACTATCGGTCCTGGCCCTCTTGGCCTCTCTCTCTCTCTCTCTCTCATATGTATTGCCTCCATCTACTGGGCATACAAAACTAGTTGGGAGAAGTCGATGTTCTGATGTAGCATATCGGTCCTACAATCCTTGGCCATATAGTCTGCTACCCCGTTCACGAATCTTCTCACACGAGCCCTCTGATCGGCCACCATCTCTGGTGCATATCGGGACAAACGGGTGAACTCTATAGCATACTTTTGAACCATCATGTTATTCTATCTCAGGTTCACAAACTCTGCTTCCTTGGTTTCCCTCATCTCTCGGGGAAAGAATCGATCCAAAGATGAGGTGAGAAACTCATCCTAACCAACAGGACCTGCTCGGACTCCTTGGCCATCCTTCCACTATTTGTACCAAATATAAGCTTCAACTGATAAGAGGTTAGGTCTTCACACTCCTCCCCCATCACTCCCATAACCTAAGTGATCTTTTGAATCTCCTCAATGAACTCGTGTGGGTCCTTGTCCAACCTTGACCAAGAAACTCAAGGAGATTCATCCTGAGGAAGTCATGGACCCTAGCAGCTGTTGCATTCATGTTCTGGGGGACGTGAGCTACTGCATGCTGGATGGCCTGAGCGGTCAATGCATGTACCAACATCTGGATGGCTGCCTAAACTCAATATGGGAAACCTTCTCAGGTACATGATCCTTTGGGCTGGTGAGGCTTGATGGTGCTTATCTCTGTTGCTATTCTCGTGGATATTCCTGTTTCTGTTGCCGTTCCTTCTTTCGTTAATTCGACGTGGAGGCATGGTTCTGCAAATGTGTATATCATGATTTATAAGGATAGAGAAACATTTCATCGCACGACATAGATCATGAAAAAAGTGAAAATGTTTTGCAGCCTCTTCATCATAGGTGTGGTGCACTTCACACCCATGAAAAAGACTCTATGTAAGTAGCTTTCAGACACCCTAGGACATACTGAATCTTGGATCTAATGCCAAGTTTGTCATGACCCGAACTTAGGCTTGGACTGATACAAAAAACCAAGAACCGTAAATGGATCCAAGTCGACCCATGACATGAACACGGTAACTAACTCAACATAATCAATGCGGTAAGGAACTAAATTCTGAAATAGCAGAAGTTTGAATATTAAACATTTGAACAATAGAAATACATAACATTGAATCTGAACTAAATACAACACTATGTATGTAAAGCCTCTACATACTAATGAGCCGATGGGACAAGACCCCCAACTAGTGCAGTAACAGTCTGAAACTGAAAATAGCAATAGTAAAACTAATTGGCTGAGTTGAACTCTGATGACCGGCTAACAAAAAGAATGACCCTGAACATTTGAGCCTATATCATGAAACGATACAACATAGAGTATGTGGTCAGTACTTCAAATGTACTGAGTATGCATGGTAAGTAAAATGGAATAATAAAAATACATAAGAATTCATAAGAGTAGGATAGTACAAAACATGCAATAATAGTCATAACATAAACATGAGGCTCATGATTTTCAAAACTATTCATAATCTAGTCATAATCATAATCATAAGAGAAACCTTGTAAAAACATAACTTGAGCCAAAGTATCATAGACATGACAATGCATAAATCATGAGAAATAATGGGAGAACTCGTCTTAACCGACACCGTTATAATAGAGCTTACATGACGCCCCAACTATCTCACTAAAGTGGGAAAAGCCATCCCAGGTTTGCCAGGCCAAGGACGTGCATGACTAGCATGACCCCAACATAGGCCCGGATTGAGACACGAAGAACCTCGAGAGGCTCCAAGTCAACCCATGGCATGAACATGAAATCTAAACTCTATATAATAATGCGGAAGTTTAACATATAAGATAGCGAAAGTCTTAAAATCTGATACATCAAATATCTGAATACATAACAGTGATCTAAAACTGAAAGCATACTATGTCTGATAAGACTTTACATGCCGATGATTTGATGGGACAAGACACCAACTAACTCACTAAAGACTGAAATAGAAAATACTGAATACAACTAGAAGAAAGGGGCCCTCAAACGATGAGGACACACCAACTCTAGCTCGAAGATGCTAACTTTACGGATCTGGCTAACGGTGGGACTGAACCTGAATGTCCGGACCTGTATCATGAAATGATACAACATACAGTATGCGGTTAGAACATGGAATATATCGAGTATTCAATGTAAGTAAAAACCGCTAAGAAAATAAAAATCAGAAATCATGCATATTAAAAAATATTTCATTATAAGATTCTTAGAATTGGGTTTGCATGCTAGTATCTGAAAACATGATTTAAGCATAACTAAATATCATAACTGAATTAAATGACCCAAAGCTAAAACTTATTATTCATAAGTAAAACCTGGGTCAAACCTACTGAAAACATGATATCATGACTGATGAACATGCATAACTAAAATCATGAGAAACAATGGGAGACTTGTAATATAACTGACATTATCGCGATAGAGCTTACATGGTCCCGACTATTACACTCAAGTGGGAAGAACCGTCCAAAGCCTCTTCAGGGCTAAGGATACTACATTGATATCGATATCAAGCTGAAGGCCCATTGGGGCGGGGAAAGCTAACAAGGGAGGTCTAAAATAATTTGAACATACCTACGTTGCCACGTAGTTCTGAGGCATCGGGCTAACTGAACCCTTAGCTTACTCGGTGCTAGACACTACTCCCAAAAACATGCATATGCTCTCCATCATTTTTCAACGAAGCTGAACCATTGTCCTATGATGAAGTTGCATCATAATCATACATGCATAATTTGAAAACATAACATGAGGAACCTTGGCTCAAACCATACCACAAGATGAAAAGTAGGAGTCTAGACTCCAAAACCATGTGGAAGGCTAATAACATGAAATTGAAGTAAATTATGAAACATACTTGATCATCTAGGCTTGCCCAAATTTGTAAATGCTTTACATATTCAAAAATCATGGATATAAACATGGGTAATTCAAAATCGTACTTTCATCATATACATCTCATCATAATTGAAAACATATATTATACTCTCAACCTTTCATAAACCTCCGTAATTGGTCATCATATTTGTAAAACTTTGAAAACATGAATTGTAATTGAAAAGATTATAAAATATGCCCATAAATCTAAATTCAACATTAGAAACATAAATAGAGTATACCCATGATAGATACTTAAAAATTCACAAGTTGGGTTAAAACCCCATAGATTCATCAACTTAGAATTTCCATGAATGTGAGAAGGAATTGGGCATGGGAATGGATGGATACACCCATTCAAAGCCTTACATACCTGGGTACTTCTGATTTCTCAACCTTCTTGAATGCCCAAAAAAAATTGAAGAAGAATTGATGAATTTCTAGGCTTGATCACCCTTAGGAACTTCTAGTCTTGTCTGCATGGAGAGAAATAGGTTTAGAATGAGATAAACCCTCTTAAAACACACTTATTTGAGCTTAAAACAATGTAGTTTAGGTCTTAGGAGCTTAGGAATTACAGAAAATCCCTTACTAAATTCGCAGGAAAATTACACTGCTGGTCCCAATGAGGGACTGGGCGACTTATTACCTGAGGGGAAGACTCATCGTCTACACTCGTCCTTAGTACTGGAAAACATACCCCTAATGGTCACCACGAGGGATACCACGACTTGTGGTGACTATGTTGTGATGAACACTGCCAAGAAATTTCCACATTTGTGCCAACCTCTAAGCACAAGTAACCTAATGACTCGTTGTTCTGACCATGAGTCGTGCCTTTTCTCGTGGTCAACCCCCAAACCAAGGAAATCTTAGCCAACTTCCTTCCACCTCACGAGTCACTTATCGACTTGTGGGGTACCTCACGGGTCACTGGATGACTCATCTTGTGAACTAGTGCAAAAAATCCTATTTTTCTCAGTTTCAACTCTCGGGTATGATCTTAAGGCATTTGGTGTATTACAATATCTCCCTCTTGTGAACATTACCTCAAATATGAGAAAGCATTCTAAAAAGCTGGGAAAAGCAACTGTCATACCAAATACTAAACATTTAAGGCTAAAAACTAACGGAGTGACTAACTTCAGACTGAAATACATGATTGAACTGAATGGATGAATCATACATACATGTATTAACATGAAAGAAACTGAAGCACATGAACTGAACATGAAACTGAATGGAGTGCTAGGGAGGAAATTAATACCTCAAGCTTAAACTGGGCTAGAAGGTAATAAATGCGTGTATTTAGCCATCATATCTGCTTCGGCTTCCAACATAGCTCCCTTAACATGCTGATTCCTCCACAAAACCTTCACTGAAGCTAATTCTTTGTTTCTTAGATTTTGAACCTGACAATCAAGTATTTCAATCGGAACCTCTTCATAGCTAAGTCTACCCTTCACACCTACGCTGGCCACCGAGACAACCAAAGTCGAATCACCCATACACTTCCTTAAAAGTGACACATGGAAAACTGGATGTACTGAAGCTAATTCTGAGGGAAACTCCAACTCGTAGGCTGCCGTACCAACACGTCTCACAATCTAGTACAGGCCTACATAACGGGGACTAAGTTTCCCCTTCTTTTTGAACCTCATCACTCCTTTCATGGGAGACACCTTAAAGAACACCCAATCATCAACTTCGAACTCAAGCTCTCTCCTCCTCACATATGCATAGAACTTTTGGCGACTCTGAGCTATTTTCAACCTTTCCCTTACAAGCTGAACCTTCTCTGCAGCCTCATGAACTGAATCTGGTCCTATCAACATAGTTTCATCAACCTCGAACCAACCAATAGGTGATCTACACCTCCTCCCATAAAGAGCCTCAAACGGAGCCATCTAAATGATGGAATGGCTGTTGTTATATGCAAATTCAATGAGAGGAAAGTGATCATCCAAGCTACCCTTGAAATCAATCATACACGCCCTCAACATATCCTTAAGAGTCTGAATGACCCGCGTAGCCTGACCATCTATTTGTGGTTGAAATGTTGTGCTAAGTTTGACCTGAGTACCAAGTCCCTTCTAAAATGATCTCCAAAACTGGGAGGTAAACTGAGTACCTCTATGTGATATAATGGAAAAAGTCACTCCATGAAACTGAACTAACTCCCAAATGTACAATTTAGCATAATCCTTCACTGAATCAGTAGTTTTAACCAGTAGAAAATGAGTTGCTTTAGTCAACCTATCTACAACAACCCAAATAGAATCATATTGTCGACGAGTACGAGGCAACCCCTTAATGAAGTCCATATTGACTTCCTCCCACTTCCAAGTGGGAATTCTAATGACTTAAAGCACACCTCTGGGTCTTTGATACTCAACTTTTACCTACTGATAATTCAGGCACTCTGCCACAAACTCTGCTATGTCCTTCTTTATGTCATTCCACCAATAAACTTTCCGAAGGTCACCGTACATTTTGGTGGCACCTGGATGTATAGAATATCTAGAACCATGAGCCTCCTGCAACATCTGATCTCTCAAATCATCAACACCTAGAACACACAGATGACCCTGATATTGAAGCACACCATCTCCCCCATGGGAGAAGACCTCTACCTTCTGACTTTGAATAGCTTCTTTCAACTTTACCAAAATAGGATCTCATCTTTTTTAGGCTTGACTTTGATCACCAAGGAAGATTCTAATCTATTATGAATAATGACACCACCATCCGTCAAGTCAACAAGACGAACTCCTACTCGTGCAAGCCGATGAACATCCTTCACTAACTCTTTCCTCTTCTTATCTACATGGGACACACTCTCCTTAGAAAGCCTAATAAGAATGTATGCCACCATATTAGCCTTGCCCGGATGATAGAGGACACTCATATCATAATCTGTAAGAAGCTCCAACCACCTTCTCTGATGTAGATTCAAATCCTTTTGGGTAAACACATACTGTAGGATTTGTGGTCCATAAACACATCCAAATGGACACCGTAGAGATAGTATCTCCAAATCTTCAAGGAAAATACTACCACCACCTACTCAAGGTCATGAGTCGGATAGTTCTTTTCATGGACATTCAGCTGCTTGGAAGCATAGGTTATAACCTTACTTGTTGCATCAATACACAACCAAGGCCGATTATCTAGGCTCCACAATATACCACAATCTCATAGGTACACTCAGGTAGGGTCAATACTGGTGCTGAGGTGAGTTGAGTCTTCAACTCTTGGAAGCTCTTCTCACAGGCCTCCGACAATTGGAACATCACTTTCTTTTGTGTCAACTTAGTCAACATTGATGCAATGGATGAAAACCCTTCAACAAACCTCCGTTAGTAGCTAGCTAAACCCAAGAAACTCCTGATATCAAAAGGACTAACTGGTCTAGGCCAATTTTTCACTGTTTCTATCTTTTGAGAGTCCACCTATACTCCCTCACTTGACACCACATGAAAAAAAATGCTACTGAGTTTAACCAAAACTCAAATTCGCTGAACTTAGCATACAACTGGCGATCCTTAAGAGTCTGTAGCACCACCCTCAAATAAGCGGCATGCTCCTCCTTGCTTCGAGAGTATATGAGAATGTCATGTATTAACACAATAACGTACATATCAAAATATTCCTTGAACAGCCTATTCAACAAATCCATAAAAGCTACAGGAACATTCGTTAGTCCAAAAGACATAACTAAAACTTGTAGTGACCATATCGAGTCCTGATGGCTGTCTTCGGGATGTCACTCTCTCTAACCCTAAGTTGGTGATATCTGGATTTGAGGTCTATCTTTGTAAAACACTTGGCACCCTGAAGTTGGTCAAATAAGTTATCCATTCTAGGGAGAGGATACCTATTCTTAATAGTGACCTTTTTTAATTGCCAATAATTAATGAACATCCGAAGGGAACCATCTTTCTTTCGGATAAAAAGAACTGGCGCACGCATGAGGATTTTCTAGGTATGATGAAACCCTTGTCTAAGAGGTACTTCAACTACTCCTTCAACTCCTTTAGCTCAGCTAAAGCCATTATGTAAGGAGTAGTAGATATAGATTGCGTATCGGGAAGAAGGTCAATACCAAAATCGATCTCCCGCTTGGGAGGAATTCCCCGTAAATCATCTGAAAACACTTCTAGATATTCACACACTACAGGAACTGACTGGATAGTCAGGTCTTTGGATGTAGCATCCTTAAAAATAACTAGATGGTATACACAACCCTTAGAAATTAACTTTCTAGCCTTAAGGTAGGAAATGAAGTGACCTACAGGAACAGCTAAACTACCCTTCCACTCTAGGACTGGATCACCCAGAAACTAGAACTCTACTGCATGGGTTCCACAATTTACTGAGGCATTACATGCATGTTGCCAATACATGACAAAGATAACATCAAAATATGTCATGGCTAGCTCTACTAAATCCACTAAGGTGACTTTCTGAAGCACGGTGGTAGGGCAATTTCTATATCCTCATCGAGCTATAGTTGAATTGCCGACTGGAATAGAGATTGACAAGGGTTCTGATAGGATATCAGAACTAACTCTGAAACTACTAGCAACATAGGGTGTCACAAAAGTTAAAGTTGCCCCTATATCTAGAAAAGCGTATACATCAAGGTGGAATACTTGTAACATACCAGGACTATATATGGAGACGTCTCCTACTCCTGGTGAGACGCGAGGTCATAAACCTATTCTTCCGTTGTCCACCACCTGCACTGGTGGAGGCTCCCTACTGTACTAAATGTGCTGGTAGGGCTGTTGAGCTGGTGGCTGGGTCTCGGCCTCTACCATGGCCCTGTCTAGCTACTGGACAATCTCTATACATATGTTCTAGCTTCCTACACCTGAAACAAGCACCTATACCTGCTAAGCACTGACCAATGTGCCTCCTTCCACCCCTGTCACAAGCTGGAATACTAGGCTCTATAGATCTACTCCCCTGATCTTGAGAGCCTGATCCTCGACCCCTCTGGTCGTTCCTAGATATGGATGGCACACTCGATGCTGACGGTGCTGGGGCTAACAATCTCTGGTGGAACTACTAACGATGCCTATCACCGGGTCTCTGCTGGGAGAAACCAAAGCTATCAGTCCTGGCCCTCTTGGTCGCTCTCTCCCTCTCACTCACCTGTACCGCCTCTATCTGCTAGGCATAGAGAACTATCCCTGAGAAGTCAATTTCCTGATGAAGCATCGCATTCCAGCAATCCTTGACCAAACATTCTGCTATCCCATGCACGAACCGACTTACTCAATCCCTCTGATCTACCACCACCTCAGGGGCATATTTAGATAGGCGGGTGAACTCTAAGGCATATTCATAGACCGTCATGTTATTTTGCCTCAAGTTCACAAATTCAGCTGCCTTGATTTCCCTCATCTCTAGGGGAAAGAACTGATTTAGAAACGTGGTATGGAACTCAACCCAACCAATAGGGCCTGATTCAACTGACCTACCATCCTTCCACTATCTGAACTAGATAGGTGCAACCCCTTTCAGCTAATAAGAGGGTAAGTCTATGCACTCCTCCCCTATCACCCCCATGATTTGGGTGATTTTCTGAATCTCATAAATAAACTCATATGGATCTTTGTCAACCTTCGATCCTAGAAACTCCAGAGAGTTCATGCTAAGAAATTCCCTGACTTTTACCGTTGTTACATTCTCGTTCTGGGGAACATGCGCTACCGCATGTTGGTAGGCCTGAGTGGTCAATACTTGTGCCAACATCTAAATGGAAACCCTAAACTCTGCATGGGCCACCTGCTCAGGCACATGATCTTTGGGGGCCGGTGGGGCCTGTCGGTGCCCATCTCCGTTGCTATTCTCATGGACATTTCCATTTCTGTATCTTCTTCTGTTAAATCGGTGAGGAGGCATGGTTCTGCAATCGTGTATAGCACAAGTTAGAAGGATGGAGAGACATTACATCGCATGACATAGATCATGAAAGAAGGGAACATTTCCTCAATATTTTGTAGCCTCTTCGTCATAAGTGTTACGTGCTTCACACCCATAAAAGAGACTCTACATAACTCAGCTTTCAGACACCCTAGGACACTTCAATACCTAATGCTCTGATACCAAGTTTGTCACGACCTGAACATAGGCTCGAATCAAGACAAGGGACAAACAAAATCGAGAGGCTCCAAGTTAATCCATGGCATGAACATGACATCTAAACTCAATATAATAATACAGAAGTTTAACATAAAAGATAGAGGAAATTTGAAAATCTAATACATCAAATATCTGAATACATAACAACGATTTGAAACTGAAAGCATATTATGTCTGATGAGCCACTACAAGTTGACGAGTTGATGGAACAAGACCCCAACTAACTTACTAAAGACTAAAACTAATAAATATTGAATACAATTGGAAAAAGGGGCCCTCAAAGGATGAGGACACACCAACTCTAGCTCGAAGATGCTAACTCTGTGGATCTGGCTAACGGCGGGACTGAACCTGAATCTCCGGGCCTGTATCATGAAATGATACAGCATATAGTATGCGGTTAGTACGTGGAATATACCGAGTATTCAATGTAAGTAAAAACCGCTAAGTAAATAAAAATCAGAAATTGCATATTATAAAATATTTCATTATAAGATTCTGAGAATGGGGCTTGCATGCTAGTATCTGAAAACATGATTTAAGCATAACTGAATATCATAACTGAATCGAATGACCCAAAATTAAAACTTATTATTCATAAGTAAAACTAAAAACTGGGTCAAACCTACTGATAACATGATATCATGACTGATTAACATGAATAACTGAAATCATGAGGAATAATGGGAGACTCGTCATATAACCGATATTACCAAGATAGAGCTTACATGGTCTCGACTATTACACTCAAGTGGGCAAAGCCATCCAAAGGGTTGCCAGGGCTAAGGACACTACCATGATATCGATATCAAGCTGAAGGCCCCTTGGGGAAGGGGAAGATGACAAGGTCCCAAATAATCTGAACATGCCTATGTTGGCACGTAGTTCTGAGGCATTGGGTTAACTGAACCCTTAGCCTACTCTTTTCTAGACACTACTCCTAAAAACAAGAATATGCTCTCCATTGTTTTTCAATGAAGTTGAACCATTGTCCTATGACGATGCTGAATCATAATCATACATGCATAATCTGAAAATATAACATGAGGAGCCTTGGCGCAAACCATACCACAAGCTAAAAAGTGGGAGTCTAGACTCCAGAACCATGTGGTAAGCTAATGACATGATATTTAAGTAAATCATGAGACATACTTGATCATGTGGGCTTGCCCAAACTTGTACATGCTTTAGATAGTCAAAAATCATGGAAATAAACATGGATAATTTGAAAACATACTTTCATCATATACATCTCATCATACTTGAAAATATATATCATACTCTCAATCTTTCATAAACCTTCATAAATGGGCATCATATTTGCAAAACGTTAAAAATATGAATTGTAATTGAAAACATTAAAACATGCTCATGAATCAAAATTCAACATTAGAAACACGAATAGAGTATACCCATGATAGATACTTAGAGAATTCACAAGTTGGGTTAAAACCCCATAGATTCATCAACTTAGAATTTCCATGAATTTGAGAAGGAATTGGGCATGGGAGTGGATGGATACACCCATTCATAACCCTACATACCTGGGTAGTTCTAATTTCTCAACCTTCTTGAATGCCCAAAGGAAATTGAAGAAGAATTGATGAATTTCTAGGCTTGATCACCCTTAGGAACTTCTAGGCTTGCATGCATGGAGAAGAATAGGTTTAGAATGAGCTAAACCCTCTTAAAACACACTTATCTGAGCTTAAAACGACGTAGTTTAGGTCTTAGGAACTTAGGAATTATAAAAAATCCCTTACTAAATTCACAGGAAAATTACACTACAGTCCTAACGAGGGATTGGACGACTCGTTACCTGAGGGGACGACTCGTCGTCTACACCTATCCTCAGCACTAGAAAACATAACCCTAATGGTCACCACGAGGGACACCATAACTCATGGTGCACCCAACGACTCTTGGTGACCCAGTTGTGCTGAACACTACAAACAAATTTCCACATTCATGCCAACCTCTGACCATGAGTAACCTAACGACTCATTATCCTGACCATGAGTGGTGGCTTGTCTCATGGTTAACCCCCAAACCATAAATCTTAGCCAACTGCCTTCCACCTCACGAGTCACTTAATGACTCGTAAGGTACCTCACGGGTCACTAGACGACTCGTCCTATGATCTGGTGCAGAAATTTCTATTTTTCTTAGTTTCAACCCTCGGGTTTGATCTTTGGGATTTCGGGGTATTATAATGAAGTGATATCACTAATAGGGACCCACCTAAAGACCATAAACATAAGCCTATATTGGCATATAGTTCCGAGACCATGGAGTTTACCTGAACGCTGGGCCTACTCAGTGCTAGACACTGCTCCCAAAAACATGCACATAAGGGCTCATATAGTAATCGTAAAATCATTCATGAAGTTCATGGATAGATAAACTACAACATACTTGATCATACTTGAAATACATGATTATCCATGAAATAGGACCCGTCAGTCAGCCTAAATCATAAATTCATAAATCATAAAGAACATATATGCATGAGAAAAATCATTATACTTGAAATTCATAAATTCATGAAGAGTACTTGAAGGAAATCATATCATAAATCAAAAATCATAATTTAGGGCTTAGGAGAATAAAAATCATACTAGATCATAAACTTGACTTTTCATGAAACTTGCATAATTGGGCATAAATTGATTAAAGTTTGAAACCATGAATTAATAATCAAAATTGGTATAAAATCTGCCATAGATCTGAAAACATGATTTGAAACGTGAAGGGAATTGACCCATAGATAAATCATAGAGAATTTCATAAAATTAGGAATAAGCCCCATAAGATCATGAACTTGATCTAGAACTTATTTTCATGGAGTAGAAGAGAATTTTGAGAATGAGAGTGAAAGGAACTCTCGTTCATAGCCGTACATACCTGGGAAATCTGATTCCTAACTCTTCCTTCAAAGTCCAAGGGAATTGGAGGAGAATTGGCGGGTTTCAAACTTGATCTTCAAAGAGAAACCACTACTCTTGCATTCATGGAAGTTTAATGAATTAGGATAGATTTAACCCTCTTAATATCCTCCTAACAGAGCTTAAAATGATGTAGTTTAGGACTTAAGAGCTTGGTAATTACTAAAATACCCTTAATGAAAAGTCTTGAAAATGGAGATCAATGCAAAAAGCAGGAGGAGCGTGATCAGGAGTTAGTTCATATGTGTACATCATTACGCCTACTCAAGAAGAATATCATGGACATTGGGGATAGAAAGGTATACGCAATGGGAGCTCAGGGTCAGGAGCTGGGGAAAGAGCATTCAAATTCCGAGGAGGAGGCAAACTTCTTGGACAACCAAATGGCAGATTTTCGGGTGAACACCCAAGGGTCTGATAGGACTCTTTGCACTAAGGTTCCAAAAATGTAACATCCCAAAAATGCCTAAGATTAGACCCGAGATTTAAAAATGGAAGTTGCCAAAATCTGGGAAAACTCATAGAATGGGCCACCTAACGGATCGTTCGTCCAACCAACGACGCATAGGAAACACCCATGGTAAGGTCTGGACGGGTGGCAGTTATAGGTGAAGGGTCAAGTAATGACCCATTTTTTGATACAATGAGTCATTCTTTGAAGTCATAGTGGGATTGGGCCTCAGCCTAAGGGGAAGTAACGAGTCTTGGAACAACCCTTTGCAAGTTACAACAGGTCATGGTCATCAGCCATTGGAAGAAGTATTAAAAATCTCCAGTCAATGTAATGGAGGAAACCACGACTCTTTGAAAGGAGGAATGAGTTGTGGTTTGGCTCATCGGAAGGGTTGGTACAGATCATGAAGGGGGAAACAACGGACGACATTATTGATAGTCATTTGAAGCAACGAATCGTCTTATCGAGTCGTGGGATCGAACCTGAGAAGGTGAAGTTGGGCAGTAGATACGATGGATGGATACAATGAGTCATTGTCTCCAATAATGACTCGTTAGTTTGGTCATTTTTACCACTAGTGTAGAAGTTTCAGGAATTTCATTAAGGGCATTTTCATCATTCCTAAGTCCTAGGGGCCTAAACTATGTCGTTAAAGGATCTAAATGCAGTGTTTTATGAGGGTGAAATCTATCCTAGGATTATTCATATTCATGCATGCAAAGATAGGAAGTTGAAGGGGGTGATCAAGCTTGTTTTTCTTCAAATTCTCTTCAATTACTCTTGGGCAATCAAAGAAGTGTAAGAATCAACTATAATTAGGTATGTAGGGTTATGAATGGGTGAATCCTTTCACACTCATTCCCAATCCCTCTCTAAATCATGAATTTCCTATGTCAAATCTATGGGGTTTTAACCCAATGCATGAATTTCCTAATTCTCTACATGGGTATGATTTAAATATGTTTCAACTATTGAATTACGATTCATGGGTAGTTTTATATTATTTTCAATTAAAATCATGTTTCAAGTTTTATGAATTAAAAATCCCATTGATGAGAAGTTCATGAAAGATGAGATTTGTGATAAAAGTATGATTATGATGAGATATTATTATGAAAAGCATGTTTTCAATCTACCCATGTTTATAATCGGGTTTCGATGTGAATTGAGTACTTTCAAGCATGTTAAAGTATTGGCAATGCCCACATGTTCGTGTATGATTTATGATTTCCTGAATTAAGCTTACCACATGGTTTTGGAGCAAAGACTCCCAATTATTCTTCAGCTTGTAGTATGGTTTTAGTTAAAGCTTCTCATATGCATAATTTCATATTTTAGATCTATTTGATTATTGAGCTTCATTTAAAAATGATGGAGAGCATATGCATGTTTTTGAGAGTAGTGTCTAGCACCGAGTAGGCTAAGGGTCGATCACCCTATGCCTTAGAACTACACGCCAACGTAGGTTTATATTATTATACATATTAGTTTGGGACCTCCCTTGTGAGCTATCCCCTGCCCTATTGGGCTACGGGCTTGATATCGATATCATGGTATCATCCCTAGCCTTGGCAAGGCTTTGGATGACTCTACCCACTTGAGTGTGATAGTTGGGACCACGTAAGCTCTATCGTGGTATGTCGGTTAAAAGATGAATCTCCCATTGTTCCTCATGATTTTAGTTATTCATGTTCATCATTCATGAGATTTATACATCATTATATATTCTAAAGCAGAATGTTCATTTTTACTCATGACTATTAGATTTCAACTTTAAGTCAATCAATTCAATTATGATGTTATGTTATATTATGATGAGATCATGATTTTAGAAAGAATGCATGCAAGCCCTACTCTTAGATTCTTATTGTTTATGTTTTGCATTATGCACGCCTTTAAATGATTTTACTTATTTAAGAGGTTTTACTTACCTTACTGTTACATGCCAAAAAAATTTTGGAAATTATTTGATGTTCGTATGCTATTTTAATGGAAGTACGGGTTGTATATTGATTATAGATGACAAGGGAAATGTGTGCGAATGGAAAAAACAGTATGTAAAGTTTATAAATTAGGGTCAACTTTAAATGACCATATCTCCCAATATATAATGAATTAGAAGCCCCACGACCTATCAAATTAAAGGTCTTTGAGTCTAGTTTTCAGAACATCAAATATCTTTCAATCGTAGTTCGGAATAAAAATTTATAGGTGTTTTACGGTAGTACTATCGGGCAGTGACATGGCCACCGCTCTAAAAACGGCCACCGCCCAAACACCTTTATATTTTATGTTTTTGGTTATGAAATCATTTTCAAATTTTCCAGTTTTGAGGTGCTTGATTGCCCTCTGAAATCCTCTCTCTTTTACAGTAGAAAAGCCTTAGACACCAAGAGGAAATCCCTGAAGAAAACACCATCAAAACACAAGCAAAAGTTGATGGAAGTGAAGGCAACATTGTGGTGAAGTTGTTGTTGCCTTGTAGCTTCGTTTTGGCAGTGTTGTTGCTGCGTGTTTGGGACTATTTTGAGCTAATGTTATTCTCCATATTAGTAGGAATTTCTCCTAAGAAATAGTAAGCCACTTCCCTCTTTTGAAATCTCTAATAAGTGTATGAATTTTTGAAGGAAAATTAGAAGAAAGTTATGGTTTGTATGTTGACTTGCTGTAGTTGTTGTGCTGTTATTTTGCTGCGTTTTGGGCAGCAAGATTTCTGCATTATTGGGAAGTGATTTGGAGGAAAGTACTCCTATTATATCCAACAATATTCTCATGCCAAGAGTAAGTGTTTCTAATTTCTTAACTTGCCTAAAAATCCTAGCTAAAGCTAGAAGTTGGAGGTTATGTTGGGCTGCCGTTGTTGGTATGTTGTTGTTGAAGTTCTGCTCGTTTTTGAAGGTTGGAATAGCTGTGTTTTTCTGAGAATATACTCTATATTTGTGGGAATTTTTCATGAGAAAAGTGAGGTAATTTACTACCTCTATTTTCCCCCAAAGTTGTACAAACAAGTTGAAATAAGAAATGCTAAGTGTTGCCTTATTTGTTTGTGTTGTGACTGCCTATTGATGTAACATTTTGTCTGGATAAATTGGATTGAAACAACCTCGTCACTTGGTGATAAACTCAATTAATTTAAGGGGCTAAAGTTCTGGTTGTTGAAAGAAAGAAACAACATAAGAAAGCTCGCCGGAAAAAAAAGATATGTAAGGCGTTCTTTGTCTATTGATTTTCAAGCACGAATTCATGCCGGGGATTAATCCGGCATTCCCATGTGCTTGAGCTTATGTAGTATCATATTATGGTTCCTCCTAGCTGTTAGAATTACTTGGTATTAAGGTGTTTATTTGCTAAAGAGTTGGAACACATGAATGTGAAGCGGAGAGGGCAATTGCCTTCTATTATGGTCGTAGTTGTAAATTGAGTCTGAAGTCCCCTCGGCATGGGCACTGTGAGCAGGTCCTTTACTTATGTTATGTATTTTTGGTGCCAAAGTTGTTTCACATTATGATTTCTAAGAAATTTGGTAAGCATGGAAAGACGACAACGCGAAGATAAACCTAATAATTGAAATCGGGTTTTAACTCAATAAGGGCTAACGAGGGTAACGAAATGGAATTTCCTTATGAAAGTTACCTACCCTCTCATATTCATGTTTTAAGGTACCTAGGGCCATGAGATGATTCCCCTATCCCTCTTCCTTAAGCTAAGCGACTAATTAATGTGTTTCTTAATTAATCGATACGTTAAACATGGAAAATAGGGCCCGAATGGATAAACTATTGATATTTCTATGGAACCATCTTTATTGGCAGCTTATGCACAATATCTTGATATTAACAGGTTATACAAAAATCATGGTATATATATATTTATATGTAATCCTTACCGCTTTAGTGCGTAATGTTAATGTAAGAATAAACGCATATATATATATATATATATATATATATATATATATGCGTTTATTCTTACATTAAAATTACGCACTAAAGCGGTAAGGATTACCTTCCGAAAGTCACTATATGTTTATTGGAGCTCTTGAGTTATCTAGACCTCCTGAGAATTGCTTAAGGCTTTAAGTAGACACGTCGTATGTTCTTTTAAACTTGTAGATGTGTAAGGAAATCAACCTAAGAGTAAAGGTTGAGGCTCTTGTAGCAATAGATAGGGAAGAGTAAATATTAGACCTTTTAAGGTAAAATGTGAGTTATATGCCCTCTGTCCGTAGTTGATTTCAAGAACCTTTGAGAGATGTCAAATATGAACAAGACGATGTTTAAGAGATAAGGTTGGAAATTAGGTAAAAAGGTAAGTGCGTATAAGAAATTCTTTAATAATGAACACGAGAGTAAATAATTAAGTAGGGAATTACGAATCCTAGTTGGAAAAGAATTTATGGTGAATACGAAAAGTAAAGCCAAAGGTTGTTTTTAGATGATAAGGTGTTACGATTTTTAATGAGTTAGGAAAATAGCCAACAAGATTTACCCTATTCTAATGACATTTAGCAAAAAGAATTATAAATAAAGTTGGTTATGTTCAGTTGTGTTAAGCTAATAGAAGGCTAGTTAACACGTCGTCCTATTTAAACAATTATTTTTGATTATTTGTTCTATGAGTTGGAGTAACTTTCTCAAGTTTTAAAGGATTTTTTTTCTTGGAAGCTTCTAAACTCTTTATAATGCTGCTAAGCTTTTCTAAGCTCCACATATATTGCAATGTTTCACATGAGCTTTTCCTACGCTGTCTGAAGCACGACTATAAGTCTTTATTTATTTTAAGGCAGCCCCTAGACAGTTGCCTAGAATTTGTATATTCAAGAGCTTCGGGTTTGAGATACACAAGTTATGTCTTCCTGTTCATAAGTTACCTCAATATGTGATACGATGTGCAATGAATGAGGTATGCTCACAATTCTTGATATGAAAGTATGAAAGTCAAACGAGTATAAGCACAAAATGAATTCTAAGATTGTTTAGAAAATGTTAGGTTAAGTGATTCCTCTCTGCTCCTCGTGTTAGAATTGCTAGGAGATGTTTAAAATCATGAATGTGAGTCTACACATGTCTTTATGATATTCCAGTTCTAGGAACTTCCCTAGAATTCATTCACAGCATATGTATGTATTTAAATGATAAATGAAAGACCTATATGTGTATGGATAATTGTAGTGTTAGGGGTCGTGGTAAGATCCTACACATGTTATAGTTACTGATCAGCATATTTTATGGTTTCCAGTATTCAGATAATTTGTATGAGCTCTGTCAGCTCCATTTATGATGGTGATTAAGATTTATTTTTATTTGACCCCGGTGTGGTACACCGGCTGGAGATCTTTTTATTTTACCTCGATGTGGTACATAGGCTGGAGAATTTTTATTTTACCCCGGTGTGGTACATCAGTTGGAGATATTTTTATTTTACCCCGATGTGGTACACCAGCTGGAGATCTTTTTATTTTACCCTGGTGTGGTACATCAGATAGAGATATTTTTATTTTACCCCGATGTGGTACACCGGCTGGATGAATTTTATATATGGATTTATGGTTGGCTGGTCGCTGGCATTAAAGTTATAGTTTCTTTCTTGTGCATTTCTTAATTGCATTTTCATCTCTTTATAGAGTTATTATCAGGTTTCAGTTTCCAGGATTCCAGGTTGTTACCATTCCTTATTCCTGGTTCAATTATCTTGAGTTCACTTATGTTATAGTAAGTTGTTATTTATCACTTATGTTATAGTAAGTTGTTATCAATTACAGGTTGCAGAGTTCCAGGTTATATTTATCCTTTATATGTTTATGTGCTAAGTCAGTTATTACAGAATTGTTATCTCATGGTTATAGTTTCAGCCTTACATACCAGTACATTTCATTCGTACTGACGTCTCCTTGCTTGGGGACCTGCGTTCGTGCCGCAGGTGTATGTAGAGGTCAGGATGGCCAGTTGAGTAGCAGTTCGTGAGATCAACAGATGGTTGGTATGCTCCTTTCTTCCAGCTAGGGCTTAGTTATTTATGCTTGAGTTTTGAGATGCAGGTATGGGTAGGTCGGAGCCCTGTTCTGACAATCGGTTAGTTTACTCTTTAGAGGCTTTGTGGACTTAGTGTGTACAGTGTTATTCAATTTGTGGCCTCGTTGGCTTATTGTTTCTTGGCTAGCACACTAATTGCCTTGGTTGCATTTCAATTGTTTACCTCGTATTATTGAGACCTTATGGGTCATGTTTATTCTTCAGTTGATTGTGACAGGTGGCCTGGATGGCCTAAGTGTTACAGTTACAGATGTCATATAGCCGACTTCTCGATCAATCATGAATTGAGTGCCAGTTTCGCCCTATCCCAATTTAGGGGCGTGACACTTACATACTCAGTACATTCCACGTACTGACCACATACTCTATGATGTATCATTTCATGATACAGGACCCAGCACTCAGACTCAACCCCGTTAATAGCCAGTCTTCAGAGTTAGCATCTTACATTTGTTGGTGAGTCCTCATCTCCCTAGGACCATGATTATTCAGATTTCTCTATGTATTTTCAGTTTTCAGCTTACTCGAGTTAGTTGGAGTGTTGTCCCATCAACTCATCATGTTTAGAGGCTTTTCAGACAAAAGGATGTATTCAGCTTCAGATTGTGTATTATGATGTTATGTTTATTTTGGACTTCCTCTAAGATTATCATGTTGATTCTTCAGTCTTATTGGTTGAGTTAGATGTATGTTCATGCCATGGGTTGACTTGAAGTCTCTCAGGGCTCCTTGTCATGTGTTGAGATCTGGGCCTCTGTTCGGGTCGTGATAGAAAATCAAGGTCAGAACCAGTATCAAGATAGCTACAACTATAATGGGTATAGAGATAGGAGCTGAGGTCGTAAGCGAGAGAGAGAATGGAGAAAGGCGCGATCGCACAGGTTTGTATGTTCCTCCTAATGCATGTGAGGAGAGGCTGGACCCTCAAGATTAGAGAACATGATGGATGAGATGCTCAAAAAGGTAAAGCCCACTGATGATCAGTTGAGAGACATTCTGGAAGATATATCGAGTATGAATTTGAAAGTTGAATCACATGCAACTGCGATCAAACAAATTGAGTAGCAGTTGGGTCAGATATCAGCTTCCCTAAACCAGAGGAAGAAGGGAACACTTCGTAGAAACATAGTGAAAAATCTAAAAAATGACAGTCACTATATGGCTGTGATAACTAGGAGTGGAAAGACCACAGTTGACCCCCCTCTTCTAGTTGTAGTTGAGATGGAAAGACAAAAGCGGATTGAGCTTAGTGAAGAAGATGAAGTTGTTGAGCATGAGCTCATAGGTGAGGCTGAGTTGACTGGG
The DNA here is from genome assembly GCA_035772735.1 of Datura wrightii. NCBI lineage: Eukaryota > Viridiplantae > Streptophyta > Magnoliopsida > Solanales > Solanaceae > Datura > Datura wrightii. Next base: position 63,238,388 of record JASDFA010000002.1, read on the forward strand.
GCTCTAGTTGGTGCAAAGGAGTCCGAAGCTGATAATGGTAAGAATCAAGGGATAACACAAATTCATAAGGCTATCCCTCGACCATCACCACCATTCCCTCAAAGGATAAAGAAGAAGGTAGAAGATGGTTAGTTCTAAAAATTTCTCTCTATGCTTAAATAGTTATCTGTGAAGATATCATTGGTCGAGGCATTGGAGAAGATGCCTGGATATGCCAAGTACATGAAGGACCTTGTGACCAAGAAGAGGCCAATGAACTATGAGCCAATAGGTAACTTGCATCATTGCAGTGACATAGCTTCACGGGTCCTTGCTCAAAAGAAGGAGGATCCAGGTTCCTTCAGCATTCCGTATACGATTGGTGATTTTGAGTTTGTAAAGGCACTTTATGATTTTGGAGCAAGCAACAACCTGATGCCATTAGCTGTATTCAAACAGCTGGGCTTGGGAGCCCCCATACCGACATCAATGTGACTATTGATGGCAGACCATACAGTTAAAAGGACAGTGGGGATCTTAGTTGATGTGCTTGTCAAGGTGGACCATTATTTTTTCCCAGCGGACTTCGTAATCCTAGATTCGAGGTTGATTTTGAGGTCCCCATTATCTTAGGGCGACCATTCCTGGCCACTGGGAGAGCCTTGGTAGATTTGGAAGCTGTCCAACTAAAGTTCAAGCTAAATAAAGAAGAGGTCACTTTTAACCTCTGTTGGTCAATGAAGCAGCCCAATGAGTTCAGGGTTGTCTCATCAATGATGATTCTGAGTTTCTTGATGAATTCTTAGTAGTCAAGAGACTTGCATCATGCCATGATGTTAAATCAGGTACTTCTTGGGAGGCAGCCCATGAGGTGGTTGGTGAAGTCTGAGTAACCAGACCACCTGCACCATGCCGCAATGTTAAATCAGGCACTACATGGGAGGCAACCCATGAAAGGTGAAGTCTGAGTAGCCACAGGTATGTCCCTTTCCCTTGTTCTTACATATTTTATGCTTCGGGGATGAAGCATGCTTTTCAATGGGGGTGTACTTGTATTTTTGGGAATTTTGATTTATCTGAGAGTTTTTCTTGCCGTATCTCTTTTCCCTCGGATATGATATCTAGTAGAATTGGCATGTTTAGGTTGTTTTCATTTAATTAGAAATAGCTTAGAATTACTTTGCAGTCAATGAATGCACTAGTTTGATGTTTTTGAAAAATTGACCCTATTTAAAAAAATTATGTTGGCTGTGTAGTTAATTGCAATTACATTACTTCTATGGATTTTGTATGGAATTTAAATTATTAGCATGAGTTGTTGTAACTTAGCCGTGCATAATCTAGAAGGTAGATTCAATGCAAACCAGTACCATGAGTGAGTGAGGATGTATACCTAGTTCAATACTGCATTGAGGATCTAGAACTTTCTTAAATTGTCTTTGCATAGGCTTTAGGATAGTTGGTTAGCAGATGATCATAGGTTGTATATATTTTAGCCACTTTAGCTTAAACTACCCTAGCAAATGATGATGAATCCCTTGATCCTGAGTTTGAGCCTTATATTGACCATTTTTCCGTGATTAACCTTTAACCTTGCCCATTGTTCATAATGAACTTATTTTGGCTTTGGTCCCTCCTTGGACATTGTGAACCTCAACTCAAGCAAAATGCCTAAGTTAGGGGTGGCTATAGTAGGGGTGCATAGATATTGGGGAGGTAAAAAAGGAAAAGAAAGGATAAAGGTCAAAGATGAGGTGTGGTGTGATTAAAAAAAAGAAAGAAAAAGAGCTGAAAAAGAAAACTGAAAAGAACAGAAAATTCAAGAGAAAAAGAATGAAAAAGAAGATAAAAAACACCACAACCACATATTGCATATAAATGGAAAAAGGGATCAAAAAGTTGAAAAAGTGAAAAATGGGGTAAAAAGTGTAAACTGGAGCCACAAGTATGTCGTTCCAAGGAGGGTTTAGTCACTTAATTCTATATTTACCATACCCAGCCCGAAGCCTACATTACAAGTCGAAAAAACTCCTATAATGATCCTAGTTTGGTTGTCCAAAGAGCCGAAGTAGAGAATATAAGGGCAAACCTATGGTATCCGATGTGAAGTATTTGAAATTTCTTTGGGGAAATGAGAGTCCCACTTGTTTAGTCCCAAGTTTATCATTTTATATATCTATGAGTGTTGGGGACTTCATTTGCTGTGAGAATACTTGGTTTGCGTTCTCTTTTGCCAGTTGTCTGTGTAAATAGCATTGGTGATAGCTCAATCCTTTGCTAATCATTGGATACCATATCTTGATCCCTGTATGTCATTGATTGTGGTTAAATGTGTGCATAGCTAACTAATTCAGAATGAAAAAGGAGACATTAGCTGATTGTGGTTCATAGTGCAAATTTTTTTATGTTGGCTATAGGTATTCTAGGTTTACTTTCTAATTAAGCATCTTTTTTGGTTTTCATTTTATTTTCCTGGGGAAATGCAAAGTCTTAAGTTTAAGGTGTTGATATGCTATGAGTTTACAGCATTTCGATGCATAAAACTGAGGAAACTAGATGTGTTTTTATGGATATGAGGCACTTTTACATTGTTTTCAGGGAAATAGATGTTGGAAATGAATTGTGCAACAGATGGAGAAAAATGCAGAAAAGTGGCTAAGTACAGATCTTAGTACGAGCCGTACAATCCTAGTATGATACATATTGAGAGTCGTGGAAAGGTCCAGGACTAAAGCATGAGGCAAAGGCAACTTGCGACTCATGGTACGAGCCGTACCATAACAGTCGTAGTAAATTCCAGAAGGTTTTGCATAGGCCAAGTATCCTAGTACGAGTAGCAATGATGAGTCATGAGACCTACCTAAGACCCGTACCAAGAACCCGAGCAAAAGCTCAGAATAAGAGAAGACTGACTGAACTCAAGGTACGTGAAAGAGTCACGGATCATGGAACCGAGGTACAAGTCATACTAAGCAATCTATGAAAGCTAACAGAGAATGTCAGAAAGTGCAAGTTCAAACCACGGGAAGATTGTATGACTCATAGGTTGTTGGAACGACTCGTACCAAAAGTAAACACTTAGCTATGTTCAGCAGAAGCCAGCCAACGTACAAGTCAAGATACAACCTGCACAATCATGTTACGGGTCATATGTGAAAGCGGTGACAGGTTTTGGTAGTTTCCCTATTTACTTAGGAGAAGGTCCAAATTATTTGTATAAATACTTTTTAGGGTATTTTTAGTAGAGAGAGTCAAACATTAAGTTTCTCTTACATTGAGAGACAAGTTGTTGTTAATTTTAATTCAAGTCTTGGAGATTTTCTTGCTTTGATATCTTCCTTGTTCATGAATTATTCATCTTCAGTTTGTACAATAATCAAGCAGGTTTATTATCAGCCATCTTTGTAAGTATTCAATTATATATTTGCCTATGAACACTAAGAACGATCTTACAATCATGAGAGGCTAAAACCTCTAGAACTAGGGCTGTTGGAACCATGGTGAATTTGTGATCACACTTAGATTTAGAAACAAATCTCAAATCTTGGTAAATTAGTACTTTCGAAAATTGAATTAACATTTGAACTTGATTAATCTATAAATAGTATAGTCCTTCTGGGTTCAATATCCGGCTCTTAAAGAGTCACTGTTATTAATTGTACGATCACATGCGCTGGGGTGCAAAATGTTTTTGGCACCATTGTCGGGGACTGGCAACATTTGGTGAATTTCTAGTTTTTGTGTTATTTTTATTTTTTCTTAAATGTTAAAAAACTTGGTATTGGTCTATCAATTTGCAGGTAACAGGTTAATCCTTGCAGCAACCTAGCAAGGATAGAGAGCTTGTTGAACCATACCCTGAACCTGAAATAAGGTTACGCCAGTTAAGAAAGGAAGGTTCCACTGTATATCCCATCCAACAGGTTCAACAGGGTGAGGTTGTACTAGAGGTTATGGCAGCCAGGCCAGTCTGCGAAGGGGCAATCCCACTCGTGACTAATGTTACATCTAGTATCCACAGACCGGAGCCTGGAGGTTGATTTGAGCTGAAGCAAAATATGGTTCAGTTGTTGCACACAAGTGGGAAATTCACAGGGATGACACATGATGACCTATAGCAGCATCAGCAGAATTTTCTAGAGATTAGTGACACCTTCGTCCCTACCGGAGTGTCTACTGATTATGTAAGGCTCACCCTTTTACCATTTTCCTTGTTGAGAGAAGAGAAGAGGTGGTTGAAGGCAAAGCCACCTAACTATATCACTACTTGGGATGACCTGACAAGGAAGTTCCTACTCAGATTCTTCCCATCTAGCAAGACTGCAAAATTGAGAAACGAGATCCTGAGTTTCAGAAAATGGCCAGATGAGAAATTATACTTGTCTTAGGAAAGATTCAAGTCGTTATTGAGAGATTGACCTCATCACCAGCAGTGCAATGAAGTGCTGGCCCATACCTTTGTGGAGAGTCAAGATCCACATACAAAAATCCTACTAGACTCTGCATCAGGTGGGCAAGCACTTAAGAGGACTTATGATGAGTTGTACATTCTTTTGAATAGAACAGCACAGGGAAATCCAGAGTGGCACACAGTGCATCGGGGGGAGCAGTCAAGAGAGCAGCTTAGTTGATTGAATTGGATAGTGTCAATGCCTTAGCAGCTCAGTTGGCCTCCTTTTAGCATCAAATGATGACTCGGTTTAGCAAGTTGAGCATGGAACAGTCGCAGCCATAAGTAAACGCAGTTCAACCAACTCCTAGCTGGTGTGAGATATATGGCAACAATGTGCATGGTGCAGACTTATGCAGGGCAAATCCAGAGTCAGTCAACTTTGTGGGTAATGTGAAGAGAGGCAACAAGAATTATGGGAACACTTATAATCAAAACTGGAAGAATCACCTGAATTTTTCTTAGGGTGGTAATTAGGGGCAGTGTCAAATTTATCAACAGCCTCAATAGCAGTACAAACAGTAGGGCAGGCAGAGTAGTGGCCAATCCAGCAAGATTGAGGAGATGTTGCTGAAAATCATGGCCAATCAGACTAAGATGGCAGTTGATCAGGCAAAGATGGCTTCATAGTTAAAGAATCAGTAGCTGGCCACCAGAAAATTAGAGAAGCACATGGGTTAGTTGGCAGCTACGTAGCTTAATAGATTGTTGGGGGTTTTACCCAGTGATACAGACACAAACCCAAGGCAGGTCATGGCCATGGTAAACACTTGGCTGATGCACTACAAAAAGAGAAGAAGAATGAGGTGCAGCTAGAGTTGGTCAAACATGGTCCATCAGCAGACAAGAGCATAGAGAAGAAGGTTGTAGCCGACAATTCACTACAGAAACCACCACCACCGCTCCCATAAAGGCTTAAGAAGAGCAAGGAGGATTCTTGTTTCAAGAATTTTCAAAGAACTTCATATAAATTTGCCTCTGATTGACATTTTGCAGGGAATGTCTAAGTACACTAAGTACTTGAAGGACATGGTGGCCAACAACATGAGGCTAGTGGATGTCTAGACTGTCGCACTCAGTTAGGAGTGTAGTTTCAAGGTAACAAGCAAGATGCCTAAAAAGCTCAAAGACCCAGGGAGTTTCACCTCCCTATACAAACAGGTAAAAAAGATGTTATGAGGGCCTTGTGTGATATAGGGGTGGCAGTGAACTTAATGCCCCTATCTCCTTTCAATAAACTTGGTTTGGGAAAAGCAAGGCCCACCAAAGTGATGTTGTAGCTGGCAGACAAGTCAAAGGTGGCCCCAAAGGGGATTATTGAGGAGCTGCTCATCAAAGTTCATCATATCTGCTAATTTTATAACACTCGATTTTGAGGTTGATGACAAAGTATCCCTCATCTTGGGACGTCCATTCCTGGCTACTGGAGGAACTGTAATTGATGTGAGAGCCGGCACCCTAAAAATGAGGGTGAATGATGAGGAGGAGATGTTCAGAGTGTACCAAGAAATCCACCCACAACCCACTACGGAGATCATTACAAGATCAATGGACTAATAGAGGATGATAGTGGGGTGGTGGATTCCAAAGGTCCACTTCTGAAGGATCTCTCTCAATAAATGAGCCCGAGTCGGCTGTTGGTCATATGCCAAAGAATGTGATGGATATGGAGAGGGAAAGTGTGGAGGCTTTAACCTCAATATTAAAGAAAAAGAGAAGATGGTTCCCTAGAAGGAAGAGTTGTTTTAGAACATCTTGAGAAAGGATGGTTCCCGTCATGCCGCGACGTAAAATCAGGAGCTGCTTGGGAGGAAACCCAAGTGTACCACAGGTACAATTTCTTTTTCTTTTGTTTTTAATTTTGTTTATCTTCAGTCTTATTTTTGTTTTTGTTGAGATGAGAATAGATTGGGGGGAAGTATAAGTACCCTTAGAAGAAAAAGCCTAGGAGCATGGGAAAAAACAAGTGTGGGGTTGGTGACCCTTGTAATGAGAAATTGATAAAAACATGCTGCTAGCTAGGCCTAGAGGCCTCAGGAAGGATCCCTAACCCTTGTTTTGGATTTAAATTAATGCTTTGGGGACATAGCTTATTTTAAGTGTGGAGTGAGGGGGAAATTTCAAAAATTAAAAATTTGTGGATGTCAATTGAGGGTGAATAAGGGGCTTGGTTTGAAATGTGTATGATGTAAAGTCTGAGTTGAGAATAATTTACCCACCCTTTGATTTTTCTTTTCGGTTCTTTTTCGAAGGAAGGCACTTTGAACCGTCAATAAAATTTTTATCTTGTCTGTAAATAGTCATTTTAGTCATGGCTAAGGACTTTTTTGCTGGATGGATGACGACCATCTTAAGAGAAAATTAGTCACTAAGATGTTTTTTGTGAACCCTTAACTGATTGATAGCTTGATACTCTTGTTGAGTGCTATACATGATTGTAAGATGCAAGTGAATCTTAATTGTGAAGCACGTTGAGAATTTTATGACTTTGTTTGAGACACCTAGGCTCTTCGGTATGACTTTTTATGCTTATTTCTTAATTTTGAAGTCATGTGATTAGTTGGGTTGAGATTGTGTATGGGTCTGTCTTGACTTGAACATGTGCAGTGAGTGTGAGATATTGTGTAGTCCATGATTTCATGTAATTTCTAGAACTTTCTTGGTGTATTTGCAAATCAAAATGAGGAATATTAATTGTAGGAGATATGTAGGCATTGCTTTGAATAAGCGTATTTTCATCCTTTTCTTTACCTACCCTTAACGCATAATTTTAGTTAGTCCCATTAAGCCTTTAGCCTAGTCTTTGTTAGCCACATGAGAAGCTTAATCCTCTTCTTTCAATGGACCTGAACTTGATCCAAAACTCTTAAGCTCTTAAGTGAAAATACAAAAGAGTTAAAGAAGTGAAAATCTTGAAAAGAAGGGAAATAGTGGTTGTGGAAGTTGAAGAAATGATTAGATGTGCAATGTTCAAAATGCATAAGTGATTGGTAGGGAGTAGAAAAAAAGAAAATAATGCTTAAGTACTCCCTACTAATAACATAAGTGTGCTTAAATAATAGGGGAAACAAGAAGGAAATTGAGAGTTGAAAAGAACAAGAGGTAAAGTAAAAGAAGAAAAGAAAAGCATGTTCTTAATGAGAACATGTGATGTAATAAAAGCACTTAGGGTAGATAGTCACTATTACTGGATAGAATTGTACCTACCTATCCCTTATCTTACATTACAACCCTTAATGTCCTACTTGATCTTACTTTTAGATGTTCCTGCATTGGTAGAGTAATACACTAAGGGCAAGCATATGGGTCATTGCATGTTGCATGTTAATTTGTTTTGAGAGTGAGCGTAATTGTATTCATATACTCATACATGTTATAATTTGAAATATTGTAAGTGAAAATGGGTATATGATGTGCTATGAGTTTATAGCACTTTCGACGCTTAAAACTGAGGAAACTAGCATGGACTTAGGTGTGTTTATTTGGATATGAGGCACTTTTACTTTGTTTTTAGGGAAATAGATGTTGGAGCTGAATTATGCAAAAGATGGAGAAAATGCAGAAAAGTGGCTAAGTAGGGATCTAAATACGAGTCATACCATCATGGTACAAGCCATACTGAGAGTCGTGGAAAGGTCTATGACCAAAGCATGAGGCGAAGGCAACTTACGACTCATGGTACGAGCCCTACTATAACAGTCGTAGTAAATTCCATGATTTTGACCAAGTATCCTAGTACATGTAGCAACCACGAGTTCTGAGACCTACCTAAGACCAGTACCAAGAAACCGTGAAAAAGCTCAGAATAAGAGAAGACTAGCAGAACTCAAGGTACGAGAAGGAGTCACAGATTGTGGAACTGAGGTACGAGTCATACCAAACCATCCGTGAAAGCTAACAGAGAATGTCAGAAAGTGCAAGTTCAAACCACGGAAATATTGGATCACAAGTTCTTGGTACAATTCATACCAAAAGTCAATACTTAGCCAAATTAAGCAGAAGCCAGCCAACATAGAGTTAATGTACAACCCATACAATCCTGGTGCAGGTTGTATGTGAAGGTGGCGACAGTTTATGGTAGTTTCCCTGTTTACTTAGGAGAATGTCCCAAATATTTGTATAAATACATTTAAGGGTATTTTCAGTAGAGAGATTCAAACATTAAATTTTTCTTACATTGAAAGACAAGTTGTTAACTTTAATTCAAATCTTGGAGATTTTCTTGCTTTGATAGCTTCCTTGTTCATGAATTATTCATCTTCAGTTTTTACAATAATCAAGCAGGTTTATTTTCAATCATCTTTGTAAGTATTCAATTATATATTTGCCTATTACAACTAAGAACAATCTTACAATCATGAGAGGCTAAAACCTCCACAACTAGGATTGTGTGAACCATGTTATATTAACAAACTAGGGTTACACAAAGTGATTCTAAACCAATGATAAACACTTGTATTATATTCTCTTCATCTTCAATGTTTCTTAACAAATAGAAATATTAGGACTTTCCCAAATTCTTTACTTGCTTGAACCTAGAGAAGTAGAGATTAGAAGAAGAGAATTACAACAAAGCCTTGATCTTTGTGGGTCATTATACGACTTGAGCTGCGATCGCAGGATATTTAATTTGGAACAAATTAATAATGGTTGAATTGAAATCACTCATGAGACCTAACCCGGTGATTGAGTATAGTAATACAATAGGGTCAAACCAGTCATTTGGATGAACCCTAGTTTTCAGTTCTACAAGTAAGCATTGGGATAGATCACAAGTGTAAAACCCGAAATAGTTATGAATCCATGGGGAACACTTACCCTGGTTATTTTCAAATCTTGATAAACAACAACAAATTCTTAACCTTGTCTTATAATTGCTTTTATAAATCTCCATTTTTGGAGATAACCTACTTAAAAGATTAAATACCTACATTATTCTAAATCTTGACCATATTCCCTGTGGAATCGACCCTAGCCTTTGTTAGGTTCTTTATTAACAACTTCTGCTTCATACTTTATCAGGAGTGTGAGTTTGAGCATTATCAGTATCTCTCTTGTTGTGAAGGCACATGTTTGAGGAAAGATGAAAGTTCATGTCGGACTTTTTGATGGGTTAATGTGCATGAGTTTTCTATGGTTGTAGAGTCGATTCTTGAAGCTCAGAGGTATTAACTTGGTTGTATTTGATTTGATCAATGTTATATAAAGCATGCTCTATTTTGAACTTGCCATCTAAGTCAGTCATTATAGCATAGCCTTAACTTGAGTCGTCTTGTGTCGATTGGTGATATGTGAGTCCTTCGTGTGGATGAGATGCAATGGAGTTGTTCGAGGATGAATAAGGCTTTAAGAGTGGGGTAGTGATCTTGGGAATATTTACATGCCTAAGTATTATTTTATATCTTAGTTTTAGTAATGTTTGTTAATTAAATTAACTATATTCTCTTGTGTTTTGTATATGTTTGTGTGCATGAACTAACCAACATGATTAGCCCATTTTTGTAGGTGAAATATGATAAGTGATAACATTTAAATTCACTCCTCGTAAAGAGAGAATGTAAACGGTCGTTGGCAAAACAAATATACCGATGAGCGTCGGGGTTGAATCCCATATGGAATAGTACTTAGATGGAACGAAAGTTGTCTATCAAGTCAAGATAAGAAGCATCTTTGTATTTAAAACAAACAAATAAAAATTTGGGGGTTCAAAAGATTGCAATTAAAATATAAAAACAACTATTGATCAATCAACAAGATAACCAACTTGAATTAATAAAGTGAGTAAGATCTAGGGGTATGCTTTAGAATGGGGTGTCAATAGGATTGAAATTGACTAGATAGTTGAATTATTACTCATAAATATAAGTTGTCATGGACAAGGTGGCACCCAATGTTTTTCAACCACTAGGGTGCCTTTTTCCTCGGGTTTTCTCAAACCCTAAGGTCCCTCACAATATATCCATTAAGACTTAGGTCAGAATTGAGCTATTTTTAGCCTTTAATCTCTCATGGGTGAATGATTATGGGTTTTCCCTATCTCTACTCTAACCCTACATAATCAACACCCAATATCCACTATTTGTTTCTCACCCATACTCAATTTCCCTTTTTTAAGTAAAAATTAGAGTAAGTAAACATCACCCACATTGACAATTATGAGTAATTTAATTATTAATTGAGATAAAACAACATATTTATATTAAATGAGTAACTTTAAGATTAATCTAGCAACACCCAATCCAATTTAACCCCAATTCATGCACATACCCCTTAGCTACTCATTGATGAGAAATACAAAATTAAATCAACAATTAAAATCATGATATTCATCATCAAGAGTTAAAGTCAAGCTCACAATTATCTTCAATGGAGGTTTTTTACCATCAAGAAGAAGATAAAGCTACTCAATATTCTCTCTCTCTAACTTTCTACTATCTTCAAATCTGGAATGAATGATTTGGTACTTTCTAAAGAATACACAAAAATAGGTCAAAATTCTCCTAAAATCTCGTGCTGGATGATTTTTCCTTTCTTGCAGGCGGTGTCACTTGCAAGTCACCGGCGTTCCGCCAGTGTCTATCTGCGGAACGCTGCTGTGTCGCTGGTGTGAGGGCAGTGAACCTGGGTCCAACCGATGCTGGCACCGGTGATTTATAGGTATTGACCCACATTCCGCTAGTGCACCTTCCACTCTGGCTAGTAAGCTTCTACGTTCCAACCGGCATTTTGCTAGCTCCATCCAATGGAACGGCCGGTCACATCCAATCAAGCTTCAGTCCTATTCTTAAATTCCATACTTTTACCCAAGTTCTTTCTTTCTCTCCTTAAATTCAATACCTGCAAAAACTAAAAAGAAAGAACATAAAATCCTCTTAAATGACTTAAAAATTAAGCAAAAGCTCATTTTTAAAATCCAAATGAGTTGGTAAATTACCAACTCATCAAACCCCCAAACATGAACCATTGCTTGTCCTCAAGTAATGCAATTCTTTACATCTGAACTTAGGAATAAGCGTGTCATATGAGTTTATGCACAAGGGACCACTACGACCTAGACAAGCCAAAGATTGCTCACCAACACAAAGGAAAAGAGGATACTCAACACTTTATGCAGATGCTTTAAGAGATAACCATAATCAATTTGTCGTGATTCACATTTGATTTATTCATTCAAAACAAGGGGCCTTGATGGTCACAGCAAGCTTATAGAGCATCTCAAGTCATCAAAAATTCACATTCAAAGTTTTCCTTCAAGCTCACCACAATCTTGTCTCAATCATATCTTTTGGCATGTGCAAGCATGTCCCCCAAGGAGGTGATGCTACTCACAACAAGAGAGAATCCCATCTAATTATCAATTAATTTACACTCAAGGGATTATAGAATGAAATAAGTATGCCTCACTCTCACAAAGAAATTCTCATGCACATAACTTGACCCACAGGCCTTCCTTTTGTGTAACTCGCCACTAATGTAGAGTTGTTACACTCAAAATCAATTAGGACTTGGAGGTCATGATGTAGGCTAGGGGTAAAGGTAGGATGACTTTTAAGTTCTAATGACTGGAACCTCCCTAATGCACTTTTGTGAATCTTATTTCATACTCCATTTACTTCTTAGATTACCCTCACCTTATCTCTCCTTGAACATCATTTCTATTTTTGAAAAAAGAGCCCTTCTTTCTCTCCTTAGTAACCACTTCTTATCGTATTTGAGCAAGAGGCAGCACCTTTTTACAATTCAACTCTTTTCACTCAAGCAATTCATTCATTCTTTTCACAATGTGGTGCTACCTCACATTGAGGTTCACATGATTTTTACATTTTCCTTCTTGTAACCCCCAAACTTAGGCTTTTTCCTCATCTTTCCTTTTCTATTCCCGCATTGTTGGGACTTCAAGCATCATTTTTGCATTTCATCTCACAATTAGTGCTAGGGAGGATGGGTACCAAAGAGGGATAACGAAAAGGTAAAAGGCTTGTACTATGGTTTCCAAGGAAAAGGCTTGAGGGCTCAACATTGGCTAGCAAGGGTTCATGCTCAACAAAGTCATATGAGTAAAGTAGCTATCCAAAAGAAAGCGTAAAATCACCTTCCAATTGCAGCTACATCTAGTATTTCACCTTGAGTCACACTTGGGGCAAGTTCTAGACAATCGTTCATGAAAGAGGATTAAACTAAAACCTTTCCCAAAAAGCATCATCCTCCAAGAGTTTCACACCATTTTCATCACCACATCAATAGTTATAAAACAATATAACATAAGAATCAAGAAGCCAAACAAAGAATGTGTAATTTATGACAAAAGAGTAAACTTCTCAAATTCAAATGCCCCTTTCTTCCTCAAAATTTATTTTCTTTTCAACAGCCATGCCATTTAAGAAAATTTTTTCGGTGGTACCTCTTGGAAGCTATTGCAATCATTGACTCAAAAGAACTTAAACTTGGCATTTTCACTTAATAAAGTCTCCTCTCAATCCATCATTGGAAAATGTCACCCGGTTCAACAATAATGAAGAATGAAAAGAAAATTGCTCCTCGGGAAAGAACTGTGGTGTAAAAAAACTCATAGGAGTTTATTCACTAAGTAATATAAACAAATGGTGATAATTAAAACATGGGTCAACAAGATTTTGCACTTTAAAATGACCCATCATTGGCACTAACAATTTAAGTATAATTTTTTATTCATTTCTTTTTTCTTTCTTTCTTTCATCACATGCCCCACAAGAGCAACAACCAAACAACAATTCAAAATTACCAACCATCCACAACATCAGAAATTTCTCCCAACAAGGGAAACATAAATACCAAAACCAAGTCCAACATGGGCACAAGAATTCGCAAAAGAAATAACCACAAGAGAGAGATACTCATGCCACCCCCAACTAGAACAATACATTGTCCCCAGTATATGCATGAAAACAGAAAGGCTTGTTGGAACTCCCGGAAATGGATACTCATCATCATCATCATCACTGGCCATAACATCCTCATCCTGGACAACATCTCCCATATCCTCCTCTTCATCACCTAAGCTCTCGAACAAGTCTTTAATGGGGATTTAGGCTATAGACAGGGCAGCCATAGCTGCGTCAAGTACACTCATGTTGAGAACCTCCATTAGTGCCTAACTTCTCAATTCCCTCACTTCGGCCTGAAGAGAAGTGACAGCCCCCTCCACAACATCCACTCGAGAGCACAGCTTGGTTAAGTTATCATAAACTTTTTCATCTCCAGCTTCACGGTTTTGGCAGTAAGGGCCAGGAGATTCTAGGCTAGCTTTTGGAGCTGGCTCTCATGTGAAGTAGTTATCTCGGCAAACTTTTGTATGCCACTCGAGGGGGAGGATGTGGGGAGGAGGTGAGGATCCTCTAACAAGTTCTTCTCCGGAAGAAAGGCCTGATGCCTTAGCATGTGGCATGCTGAGATTAGGGGCAATGGGGTTCTTCCCTCTACCATGGGAAATGGACTCTTCAGGGTTCTCAAAGGCTTGCATCCTCTTCCACTTGCTCTGAGGAGCCTCCGCATCTCTCTTCCTATCAACAGTAATCATACTGATAGTGAAGCTAGGAGATTCATCCGAGAATAATGGCACTCCTACTCTAAGGAAAAGTTAGGATTTGAGCACGACATAGGGCATTGAAGTTCTAGCTTGCCTTTCTTTTCTTTCCATTTGTGTGACCACTATTTCTCCAAAATTTATTGGTACCCCAATCATAATACAAGCAATGAGAATGGATGCCTCCAAATTAACCCGTTGATCATTCTTCGAGGGCATAATGCGGCCGCAAATGAAATCAAGCCACAACTTAGCCTCAAACTTCAAATCCTGCCTAGAGATCTCACCACCCCTTGGAAGCCGAGAATGGTTGGCCATTGGCAATGACTGGAGCTATCCATCTAAACTGATTTTTCTTGTTGGCCACTTTTTCTGTGTACTCAATTCCTAGGTCAATCTTGTCAGCCCAAAATAATGTATTGATGGAATCCTTGGTGATATCAGCCTCCACACCCCTTATCCATACTAATGGTAGGCAAGAGAATTTATCAACTTACCCTCTGTGCTTCATGGCCTCCTGTCATGCCTGGTATGAAGCATAAAACTCAGGCACCAAGTGGTGTAGTACTCTAGTATCGGCTCCGCAAATACATGCCATTGTCAGTGGTCGAATAGGGCAATGATGTTGGGGAAGTCTCCCCTCAGCCCTACTAAATCTAAATCTTCTCAATAGTGATAGAGCAGCCTTCACAAATAGCATAGTGGCCTTTATGTCGGGCGCAAAAAATATGATGGTTTCTCTTGTGTTGGTGGGGGATGGGGTTGCCTTGGGTTTCCCTTTTCCTTTGCTTTTGGATGTAACCAGGGTTTTTCCCTTGCTGCGTTGTTTGGATGATGACATAATAAGTAAAGCCATGTTAGTGCCACACAAATAATACTTCTTTTTGTATTTTTATATTTTAATAATGGAAAAGAAAAATTAACATCTGTTCTAAACTAAGGAAAGAAATTATAAAGATGGATCTCAAACAAATTTAAGGGTTCAAAATTTAATTGTTAGGAGTACCGACAGAACGTTGGCAAAATGCAAGTGGAGACCCGCGAGGAACCGATGAGCCGCCAATGCTTTACAGAAGATTCGGTAAAAACTTATCCATCTGGTGCCAAAACAGCATTTCGCCGGTGATGAACCACAAAGCGCAAGTGAAATACAAGTCTGGGCAGTGGCCTCAAGCCTTGCCGCCGACCTGCGTTTCAACCGGCATTTTGTCTGGCCTTACCGGTGGTTCGCCGGTGAACGTCGTCCAGTGAATTTCACCCCCAAACTCAGTTAAATAGGACTTCATCACATTTATGACTCACTAACTCATTTCAAATTATGATTTTATTTGCTCAAATAACACAACAAAAATAAAAATGATGATTTTCCCTTAAGAATGACATCAGCCGATCTATCATCAGGCAAATCGTACATTCGAAGCACATCGAGCTACTCAGACTTATCAAGCACACCATACATGAAGTATTTTGCCAAAGAAAATATCCACATCAATATTTATCATTTTATCACCACTCCTAACATACACACATCTGAGAAATATTCAATAAATGAAAAAGCACAAAAATGGGTAGTGGGGAACAAAAGTATCGAAAATAATATATGCAACATGATTCACATTCTAAATAAATCATCAAGATTAAAGAAATGTAAGAGCTCATGGATATATACCAATTTGAGAAATTGGAAAGAAGTGCAGAAGTTAAAGCTTGGAGCGTGCCCGACAATTGTGGTGAAAAGAGTGAAAGTTTATGTTGATAAGAGAGATTTGAGTGAGTATAAGTGAGATTAAAGAATGAATATGGGGGTTTATATAGGTTGAAGAGAGGAAATATGATTGGATAGTGGAAAGGTGGATATTAATGGTGGGTTTTAATGGAGGGAAGGTAGGAAGGTGAAAAGGGTGTGGTTAGATGAAAAGTTGGAGAGAGCAGGATTTGAGAAGGTAAAAAGGTGTGTTTGACCAGTGTGAATAATTTTTAAAGTGTTACAGTTCAGGATAGTGGTCAGTCCAGATTCACAAATACACTTACTTACATCAACCAGTGCTAGACCTGCGACCGCCGGTGGATACCGGTGTTTTGCCGGTTCAAACACCGGTGACCTGCCCTTATGCCCAGTTCACTGTGTTCAAGCTGTGCTCAACCGGTATTTCGCGGGTCTCAACTTGCATTTCATCGGTGAGCCTCAGCTCACCCTTAGATTTCCAAAATTTCTCCAGGTGCACTGGTTCACACCTGCGGCAGATCGACGGCCCGCGAAATGCCACTAGCGTTTCGCCAGTCGAAAACTAGCTTCCAGTCTTTCTTACTCGTCTTCTGCTTCTCTCTTATGACAGGGCGGCAACTCATGTCTGGGCACTAGAATTTCACTAGTGTCCCGCAGTGTCTACCCTATTTTACTTCTCCTTGTTTTTCGTCCAATCTACCTACAAAACAAAGACAACAAAAACATCAAAGTGCCCAAAGTAAAAACACTTGGGTTGCCTCCAAAGAATCTCCTTATTCAACGTTGTGGCACGATGGATATCAACTCACTTCTTAATACTTCAGAGGATCATCCTCCAAATCGATATCATCAACACAACCTTCGTCGTGTGCTTCTTCATCATTCAAAACCCCTATCACCTTGCATTCATCCGGAGGCTCAGTGGTTTGACAAATTTTGAAGGTGACTTCCTCACCTCCCACTCGAAATCTCAACAAACCAAGCTCCACATCTACTAAAGCAATGCCCATGGCAAGCAATAGTCTCCTCGAGATGATACGTGCTTCAACATCCATACCACAACCAAGCACAACAAAGTCAGCTGGAAGGATGAACTTGTCAATCTAATCCAAGACATCCTCCAATACTCCCACCGATTTCTTTATAGATCAATTAGCAATCAATAGCCTCATTGAGGTGGACTTGGGACTCCCCAACCCCAACTTCTTGAAAATAGAGAAAGGCCTCAGGTTTATGCTTGCCCCAAGATCATATAGGGCCTTTTTGAATACACACAACCCAATGGTGCAGGGAATAGTAAAGGCTCCTGGGTCCTCTCTTTTGGGAGCGAGGTTGCTTGCAATCATGGCACTGCAATGGTGTGTCACCTCCCTTACACCAGCATCTATGATCCTCTTTTTCTTCAACAAATCTTTCAGAAACTTGTTATAACCGGGCATTTGAAGTAAAGTATCCACTAGAGGTATATTGATGGATAATTTACTAAACATCTCAATAAATTTTTGGAACTGATTTTCCTCCTTTTCTTGGCTAACCTCCGAGGATATAGAGGAGGAATCCCAGGCTCTTGGCCTATGTCGAGTAAAGCCTCTTTGCTCGTTTCCTCTTCAATAGCATTATTCACGGGAGTTACATCAACTTCTCCCTCATCCAATTCTTCTTCATCATTTACATCCTATGGTGCTTTTGGCACCGCATCCTTTATATCATCACTACTTATTTTTGGGTCAACAATATCTTTGGGCTTCACACCCACATCTTCCAACACTTTGCCACTTCTAGTCACAATGGCCATCCTTCTTTGGGTTAGGTACTATGTCACTCGGAAGTGTCCCCTTCATTTGGGGATTCATTTGGGAAGACAAATGATTCATTTGTGCTTCTACGTGCTTAATCGATGCCGAGTGGGAGTTAAGCATTTGGGCGAGGTTCGACACCTCCCCTTTCAATTCCTTGACTCCACTATCAGTGGATTCCACTCTCTTGAGTACTCTATCCAACATCTCTTCAATCTTGGAGCTTCCCAAATCACTCACACCAGGTTACACTTGGGGGTTTTCATCCTTTGGAGGGGGAACATATGGGTTTGAGCTTCGGTGATAACGTTCCCCATCATGATTTTGATCTTGGTTACCCCATCTTTCTTTGGAATCAACCTAGCCCTGGTTGTCACGATTCCTCTAACCCTGATTCTCTTCCCTTGGATGCCAACGGCCTTGATTTGCACCTTGGTACCCCGGGCGAGAAACCCCCATTTGATTTACCATGAATTGGCATTCTTCTTCATACCTCAGTGGTGAGGTTTCCCTTTCATACTACATTGGAACTTGAGTCTCCACGGCATTAACACTCTTTGACCCAGTTCCCATGACATGCTTCCATCAACTAGAGATGGGTCATCAATTTTGCCAAAGTCTCATCTCACTCCTCATCCCTCTTTCTCATCTCGACGGTCACAAAACTTGAACCTGCACCATTTGAAGGTTCTTCAGTTTCCCTTGTGTGCCAAGCTTGGTTCGTTTAGTCATCCAATCAACAAAGCAATAGCTATACATTGGGTTGGTCCATGAGATACACCCACCAAATTATTTTCCACAAAATTGTTAATGGAGTCCAAGGAATGATAAAAACTTTGAAGGAGCACTCCATCAAGAAGTCCGTGGTTGGGACATAGGGCCAGTTTCTTCTTGAACCTCAGACAAGCCTCACGTAAAGGTTCCCCCGGGATTTTCCTAAAGTTGGTAATTTCATCTCGATGGAGGGAAGAACCTGTCTAGGAAGGCTTCAGCCAACTCTTTCCATGAAGTGATACATCCTATAGGGAGTTCCTCAAGCCACATGGTTGCTTCCCAAGTCAAAGAAAATGGGAAGAGCCTTAATCTGATTTACTCTTGACTTATGTTTGTGATGTTTAAAGGTTCGCATATATCAACGAAATTTTGAAGATGGAGATTTGCTTCTTCACTTGGCTGACCTCCGAAGATTCCTTTCATTTGTAGCAAGTGTAACATTGTGCTGGTCATATGGAAAAGTGCATTCCCTACGGTGGGTGGTAGGCGAATAGCACCTTCTATGTCGGGAATCATGGGATCATCATCCTCGTGATCCATATAACCATCCACGGAACCTTTTTGAGATTGTTGGCAAATTTCCGTCATCCTATAAAGGTACCCAAAAACAACAACAATTGTAAAAACAAAATATAAGATGATAAATTAATTCAACTCAACAATCAACAAGGGGCTATCTAACACCATTCCCCAGCAACGGCTCCATTTTTGATAACTTCAAAATTCAGTCCTCATAGAAAGAGCATGTCAATGATCATTGGCAAAAAAATATACCCAACAAGTGTCAGGTCGAATCCATAGAGAATAGTGCTTAGATGGCTCGAAAGATGTATATCAAGTCAAATTAAGGAGCATCATTGTATTTAAAACAAACAAATAAAAATTTGAGGGTTCAAAAGATTGCAATTAAAATGTAAAAACAACTATTGATCAATCAACAAGATAACCAACTTGAATTAAAAAAAGTGAGCAAGAGATAGGGGTATGCTTTTGAAGGAGGTGTCAATTGGATTGGAATTGACTAGACAATCGAATTATTACTCATAAATATGAATCGCCATGGACGAGGTGGCACTCAATGTTTTTCAACCAGTAGTGTTCCTTTTGCCTCGGGTTTTCTCAAACCCCAAGGTCCTTAACAATATATCCATTAAGACTTGGGTCAAATTTGAGCTATTTCTAGCCTCTAACCTCTCATGGGTGAATGATTATGGGTTTTAGCTATCTCTAGCCTAACCCCACACA
This sequence comes from Datura wrightii, assembly GCA_035772735.1. NCBI lineage: Eukaryota > Viridiplantae > Streptophyta > Magnoliopsida > Solanales > Solanaceae > Datura > Datura wrightii. The sequence goes on from JASDFA010000002.1 coordinate 63,257,920, forward strand.
ATTAACACCCAATTACCCATAATTTCTTTCTCACCCATACTCAATTTCCCTTTTTAAAGCAAAAATAGAGTAAGTATACATTACCCACATTCGCAACTATGAGTAATTTAATTATAAATTGGGAGAAAACAACATATTTATATTAAATGAGTAACTCTAAGTTTAATCTAGCAACATCCAATCTAATTTAACCCCAATTCATGCACATACCCCTAGCAATGATATTTATCTACTCATTGATGAGAAATACAACACTAAATCAACAATTAAAATCATGACATTCATCATCAAGAGTTAAATTCAAGCTCACAATTATCTTCAACGGAGGTTGTTTACCTTTAAGAAGAAGAAGAAGAAAAAGCTACTCAATATTCTCTCTCTAACTTTCTACGGTCTTCAAATTTGGAACGAATGATCTGGTACTTTCTAAAGAATGTAAATAAATAGGTCCAAATGCTCCTAAAATCCTGTGCTGGATGATTTTGCCCTTCCTGCAGGTGGTGTCACTTGCGAGTCACCAGCTTCCACTTGTGCCCATCCGTGGAATGTCGTTGCGTCGCAGGTGCGAGGGCAGTGAATGTGGGTCCAACCGGCACTGGCACCACAAATTTGCAGGTGCTGACCCGCGTTCCACTGGTGCACCTTCCACTCTGTCCACCAAGCTTCTGCATTCCAACCTGTGTTTTGCTAGCTCCATCCAGTGGAACGCCGATCCCATTCGGTCAAGCTTCGATCCTCTTCTTAAATTTCTTGCTTTTGCCCAAGTTCTTGCTTTCTCTCTTAAAATAAAATACCTACAAAAACTAAAGAGAAAGAGCATACAATCCTCTTAAATAACTTGAAAACTAAGCAAAAGCTCATGTTAAAAGCCTAATGAGTTGGTAAATTACCAACTCTTCACTAAGGATGAGCTTATTATGAAGTTGTAAAAGAAAGGAGTAAAATTGATCTGGATGATCATTGTATTAACTTCAGTTGTTGTCGTAGGATAGTTATATCTGGAACTTAGTGATAACAGTTAGTTTGGAAACGCTCGTGAGACTTGGTCGAGTAATTGAATATAGTCATTCAATAGGGATTGGTCGATCGTTTGAATGAACCTAAGTTATCAGTTCTGTAAGTAAGTATTGGTGAAGATCACGAATGTATACGTAAAGCTGTTATGAGTCCATGGGGAACACAAACCCTAGTTATCCTTTAATTATTGATTCACAACCATAATCTTGGCAGCTGTTTTGTTTTTATTATTGATTATTATTAGAAACCCCCCAATTGTGAAGTAACTATCATACAAGTTCACTTACCGGCTGTAATCTAGATCTTCCATATTCCCTGTGGGATCGACCCCAACCTCTAACTTGGGTTCTTTATTGACAATGTCCGCTTCATACTTAAGTTAGATGTGTGATTTGAGCGTTATCAAAAAATGGCGTTGTAGTCAGGGAATACGGCTAAGACTAGGTTATTTGCTTGTATTTGACTTTTTGGTAGTTATTTCCTTAATTACGTTTATTTTTGTGTTTTTGATACCCATAGGCTATCCTCTAGTGAATGCCAAGCACTTGGAGTAGAGGAGACCCCCTTGTTCCATTAAATCCCGAAATCGAACGAGCACTTCATAGAATGGAAAACCCTGAGCAGAGAGAAGCCCGCTTAGCTGAAGAAGCTAGGCAAGCCGAGCTAGCTCGATTAGCTGCACTTCAGCAGGATGGTGATGACAGAGATGAGGTGGTGAACGCTGGTTGACATGGCAGGGGCAACCGAGCTCAGAGATTTTCCCCTCAATTCTTCGGTGATGAGGACCCAGATATTGATGAAGTTGGGTCAACTGGAGAAATTGGGCTGCCACCACTGCCCGCTGTGACAAATTTGATAGTATGAGCACCATGATCCAATTGTTAAATATGAAGGGGGTGTTCAATAGCCACGAAGCGGATGACGCCAACCTGCACTTAACAAACTTCTTAGGAATATGCAAGGTGTACAGGTTGCTCAAAGTAAGCCAGGATGCCATACGGCTCTGACTCTTCCCTGTTTCTCTATCAGGGAAGCTATTTTGTGATTAGCGGAGTTGCCCAATGACTCCATAACCAACTGGAGGGAGCTTAAACAGGCCTTTTTGGAGAGATTCTTTCCCCCGTCAAGGATGTTACAGCTAAAAGATGAAATTTATAATTTCTGACAAATTAAGACGAAGGAACTTCATGAAACCTGGTTGAGGTTCAAAAAGAAGTTGACTAAGTGCCCGAACCACAAAATTCCAGATGATAGTTTATTGGAAATTTTTTACAGGTCTCTGAATAATAGCACCAAAGTTGTAGCAGATACAGTGGCTGGAGGAGCATTGATAAGTCACACTTGGAAGGAAGCAGCCACTATCCTTTACAGGGTAACTAAGAAAAACAGGGCCTGGCATACGACGGAGGCTAATGTAGTGGCAGGTACGTATGTTGTTGGTTTGACTATAGACCAATGAAGGAAGGAAGAAGAACGCGATCAGGAGTTAGCTCACATGCGCACATCATGGTTTTTCTGACAAATCATATCATAGGAGCCCGAACCAAAAAGGTAAATGAAGTGAGAACTCAAGGAAGGGAGCAAGGAGCTGATCACTCTGATTATGAGGAGGAGGCAAACTTCCTAGATGGCCACGTGGCGGGTTTTCGAGCCAATGCTCAAGCGTGAAATCAAGGTCGGAACCAATTTAGAGACAACTACAATAGGAACGGTTTCAGAGACAGGAGTCGTGGTCGTGAGCGTGAGGGAGAATGGAGAAGGGAATGATGGATACCGCAATGACCAGGCTGGAGTCTACGTGCCTCCCAACACACGAGAAGGGGAGGCCGGATAGTCAAAGTTGGAGAGCATGATGGCTGAGATGTTGAAAAGAGTGAGGTCCACTAATGATCAATTGAAAGAAATTCAAAGTGACTTATCGAGCATGGGTCAAAAAGTAGAATCTCACTCCACCGCCATCAAGCAGTTAGAACACCAACTTGGGCAACTGTCAGCATCAATGAACCATAGGCAAAAGGGTACACTCCCTACCAACACTGTCAAGAATCCAAAGAACGATGCTCATTGAATGGCAGTGATGACTCGGAGTGGTAAGACCACAGTTTACCACCCGTTACTAGTTGAAGTTGAAAGGATGAAAGAGAGCGTGATTGATGAAGAAGAGATAGGTGCTGAGACACAAAATGGTGAGTTGCAAGAGGCCCCTAGAGGTAAGAAGAAAGGCAACATTGATCAAGGGTCAACCTAAGTGCATAAGGCTATTCCAAGACCACCACCACCATTCCCTCAGAGGATGAATAAAAAGGCAGACAACGGTAAGTTCCAGAAATTCCTTTCAATGCTTAAACAACTATCGGTGAACATACCGTTGGTCGAAGCACTTGAGTAGATGCCAGGGTATGCAAAATTCATGAAGGATCTGGTAACAAAGAAGAGATCTATGAGCTATGAGCCAGTTGACAATGTCCATCACTGCAGTGCCATAGCAACGAGGGTCTTAGCTAAGAAAAAGGAAGACCCAGGCGCCTTCACGATACCTTGCACCGTTGGTAATGTTGAGTTTGCGAGGGCACTCTATGATCTGGGAGCTAGCATTAATTTAATGCCCTTGGCGGTTTTCAAGAAGCTAGGATTGGGAGCCTACACACCAACTTACATGCGACTACTGATGGCTGACAAAACAGTTAAGAAACCAGTGGACATCTTAGTTGATGTGATCGTCAAGGTTGAAAAGTTCATATTCCCAGCAGACTTAGTGATTTTGGATTGCGAGATCGATTATGAAGTCCCCATCATATTGGGGCGACCATTCCTTGCCACTGGGAGAGCTCTAGTAGATGTGAAAGCGGGCCTGCTGAAGTTTAGACTAAACAAAGAAGAGGTCACTTTCAACATCTGCCAGACCATGAAGCAACCAAAGGAATTTAGTGTGATCTCAGCTCTAGAGGATGAGTATGAGTCACTTGACGAATTCTGAGTAGTCAAGAGACTTTCGTCGTGTTGTGATATTAAATCAAGCGCTTCTTGGGAGGCAACCCAAGTGGTGGTTTGGTGAAATTTGAGTAACCAGACCACCTGCGTCGTGCCGCGATGTTAAATCAAGTGCTTCTTGGGAGGCAACCCAAGTTATTGAACTAATGTGTGCTCAGTGTGCAGGGAAACAAAAATATGTGGCTGGAAAATCAGCTGCTATAGAATCTCAGTACGACCCGTGATAAGGTGCTACGAGCCGTAGCAGTAGTCGTGGTGAGAAGCAGAGAAAACTCAAAGAAAAAGTCAGGCCTACGATTCCTCCTACTAGTCGTACCTCAATTGTATGAGTCATAGGATTGAGTCGTAGGTCACCAAGTAAGTGTTTTCTGTTAAATTCACTTAGGGTCAGGGGATGAGTCATAGGTACCTCTTACGACTTATGGAATGAGTCATGATGGGTCAAAAACACCATTTATACCCAACTCGACCCAGATTTGTTTGATTTGTCCCTAAGCTATTTAAATCAAATCCACCCCTCTCCCACTCTAAACACTCAAGCTTACATCATTAAAATCACCTCCCCCATAACCCGTAACTCAACAATCAACAAGGAATCGAGCAAGCGTTTGCTCAATCCAAGTTCGGCCAACCCTACACAGTGATACCCAGTCGAACAAAGCCACCATCAAGTAAGTGTTTACATTGCAGATTCTAAATACCTTTGAAGTGAACTTAAGGGCATCAAAACCTATGAGAATCACTGATTAAGCCTGAAAATCAAGCTTCAAAGAAAAAACAAATGAAAAGGGTTAATGCAGTGGAGTTCGACTAGAAACCCCACTAGAAAAATGTTGAACTATGGCCTTGGAACACTTAAATGAAGTTACGGGTAGTGGTCGGAAAAGGGGGAGGTTTGGGTAGTGTTAAAATGGAGTCTATGATATGCCTAGACCTGGGGGGAATCAGAGTACCCAAAAATGTGCAAAAAGAAAACCAACACACTAAACAAAGAATTGTGAATGAGGACTGAAAAGGGGGCGAAGCACATTACAGGTCGTAGGTTGATACTACAAGTTGTACTAAGTGCTCGTACCACCAAATTGAAAAGGCTCGTCTGAGAAGTCCACCCTACAACTCGTGGAATCGACCTACGAGTCATACTGCGAGTCCTTGTGAAAAAAAGAGATTTACTAGCAATAAGACTTTTAGTTTCGATGGGTTCGAGTGGATGGCAAAGACTCCAGAACAGTACACAGAAGGCATTGTCCGGGAGTTCTATGCCAACTATTTGGCCACCATGGAGGTGAAAGCAAAGGAAGGGCAAAAGGTGAAGGATCAACCATGTCTAGAGAGTGTGATGGTCCGAGGTTGTGAGGTTGATATATCTGAGCGAACCATTGCTCGAATCTTATACTGGCCACATTTCTTGCCGACCAGAATGATGCCAGAGTAAGATTACAGGGTGGAGTTAATGAAGCAGATCAGAAGTCTGAGCAGGGGTGAGCGACAAAGGCAGCTGCAATGGCTAGCAGAGGTGATCGATGAGAATAAGGATGAGGTCGAGTGGGTAACAGGTGGCAAGCAGGTGACAAAGAATTCACTGAACATCATAGCAAAAGCCTGTTGTACACTAGTGCACCATCTACTAGCACCGACAGTTAATGACAACACACTAAGTATTGATAGGGCAGCTTTGGTGGCATGCCTCATGTCTCTTTACCCCCTTAATGTTCCAAGGATCATAGCTACTGAGATACGATATCGGGAAGTGGAAATAAGTACTACTATTCCATTCCCGAGCCTTCTATTCAGTTTATGCAGGGAGGCCAGAGTTCAAAGGAGTGATAAGCGATTGATTGAGGGGAAGAGGATTGCAGACATAGGCCTTATCTAGGATGAGATGAACCCGGTAAGCAAATCCAGGATTCCTACAGCTATCCCAGCAACTCAGCCAGCAGGGGACGTATAGGTGAATGTCCCCAGTACTCAAGAACAGAGCAATACACCGGCTACAGATGGCACTCATTCATAGTTAGCTCCCAGCACCTTAACTACACCACTACCCAGTGTACGAACTCGGACTCCAGCAGGGTACATCTTGGTACTGCAGGACTTCCTCCAAAAGCTAGCTAAGAGATTGACCATGGCAGAGCGTAAGATTCAGGCAATGATGGATAATGTCAAACCACGGGTCAAGTCAAAGATAGAGGCAGCAGCTCAGGCTTTACATGGCCGCCTGGACAGTTTTGAGAGCAGATTCAATCAGCGGATGGCAGAGCAGACAGACACTAGCAGTCTCCGTACAGTGTTGGGGGATCTTTGAAGCCAAGTAGTTGATTTGTCATCACGACAACCAACAGTTATAGCAGCCCCCATTCTTCCAGACCTAGATGCCGAGCTTGATAAGGATATTGATTTGGAAACATACTGGGAGTCGACTGCAACTGGTGATAAAGGCAAGAAGAGAGCTGTTGAATATGTTGGTGAGGAAAGTTTGAGAAAAAAAGAAAGAAGGAGAGGAAAGAGTGCAAGCGAGCTAGAGCGGAGAGTATGCAAGCTCATGACAAGCATATGTCTGAGTTGCATGAGAGAGCCAGAGGAGAAGGCGGCTCCACAATAGCTCATCCCGAGCTTGCCAGTGGCCATGACCCTTCAAGTGAGCCACATTCAGCCCCAGTTAATATAGAGGCCGATCAAGCAGCCACAATCACTGAGGGGGGAACTACTACCCCCGTTATTACACCATTGAGCGAGCCAGCCACTACTACTACCTCCACAAGATGACAAGAGTGCCTAGAGTGCCACAGGTATGTTCTCTTCCGTACATTTTTATAGTTTATGCTTCGGAGGCGAAGCTCACTTTTTCAAAAGGGGGAGGGGGTGTACTTGTATTTTTGGGAATTTTGTTCTTCTGAGTGTTTTTCTTGTCATGCTTCTTTTCCCTCAGGCATGCTCTCTAGTAGAACCGACATGTGTTATTGTGATTTTTGTTTGATTAGAAAGTAACTTAGGAATACTCAGCCAATAGAAATGCACTGGTTTTGTTTTTTTTGAAAAAATTGACCCTATTCAAAAAAAAATTCTATGTATTTGTGACAACATGCATGATTTTTGTGGATCTTTTTATGTCATTTGGTAATTAGTAGTAGTTATTCTAGTTAAGACATGTAAGAACCAGATAGGTGAAGTAAAAATAGTTCATGTACCATGTGTGAGTGAGGTTTTAGTATTCATTGCAATATGTTGTTGAGGATCTAGAACTTTCCTAGTTGGTCTCTGCATAGGCTAAGGACGGTTGGTTAGGATATGATCATAGGCCATTTTTGTTTTAGCTCTCTTTAAGCCTATATTTCCCTACCAAAGTTTCATGAATCCCTTTATCCCAAGTTTGAGACTTGATAAACCATATTTCTTTGTTTCACCTATTAACTGTACCCATTTATTTATAATGAACCTGTTTTGGCCCTGGTCCTTTCATGGATATTGTGAACCTCAACATAAGCAAAATTCTTAAGTTGAGGATGCCTAGAGTAGGGATGCATAAATGGTGGGAGCGGGAGAAAGGAAAAGAAAATAAGAGAAGAGAAAAGAGAAAAAATGGTGAAAAATGAGGTGTGGTGAGGTGACAAAGTAAAAGAGATATAAATCTTGAGAATCTTGAAAAAGAAAAATTCAAAAGAGCTTGAGGTTGTTTGAAAAATATGAAAAATCACCTCACCCATGCAAATATTCTTAAAATGGAAAAAAAGGGAAGGAAGGAAAATGAAAGAGTGAAGGGTGAAATAGGTAAATGGTGTTGCCAATGTATGTAATGCCAAGGAAGGGATAGTCATTCATAAAATCTTTCATCTTTATCATGTCCAGCCCTAAGCCTACATTACAAGCCATATCAAGTACTATAGTGATCCTAACTTGGCCATCTGACAAACTAAAGAAGAGAAAATAAGGGCAAGCCTATGGTATCTGATGCATAATACTTGCAAACTTCCTTGTGAGAGTTAGTGCTTCACTTGCCTAGTCCCATTTTGTGTTTTATACTTCATATTTGAGTGGGGACTTCATTTGTGTGAGGGTGCATGGGTTATGTTTGCTTTTACCATTGGTCCGTGTGAAAAACATTGGTGATGACTTGATTTCCTGTTGATAGCTAGATGACATGTCTTGATCCCTGTATATGATGTTTTGATGTTGCTTGTAATGCATTAACTGATGATGTTATATGAGGAAGGGTCAATAGAGTGTATATATAGAGTGAAAAAATTTATTTGAGTATTGGTTGTAGTATCTTAAGTGTATTTTCTAGTTGAGCGTCGTGTTTAGTTTTTCTTTTTCTTTGCCTGAGGATAGACAAAAGTCTTAAGTTGAGGGTGTTGATGTGCTATGGATTTACAACACTATTGATGCTCAAAACTAAGAAAACAGCATGGACATAGGTGTATTTATGTGGATATTAGGCACTTTTCCTTTGATTTTAGGATAAATGTGTGTTGGAGCGTAAATTTGCAAAAGGAAGCTAAAAGTGTGAAGAACAAGGAAAAAATGCAATCCGCAATACGAACCGTAGGATGGACCTACGAGTCGTATTGATGGCCGTGATAAGAAGAAGAAGGTTGAAGCTGGAAGAATGAACCTACAAGTCTTGCCACGGATCGTACCAAGCTTGTATGAGTCGTGGTAAGGCAGTCGTGATGAAATCTAGAAGAATTGCACAAGAGGCTGATTCTCAGTACGAGAGGAGACCACGACCCGTGAGAGCTTGGTATGAGTCATACTATACCGGTCGTGGTGAGCTTTAGACAAATTGCAAAGATTCAGAATCAACCCATGGGAGCCTGGAATGAGTCGTAGGAAGGAGGTACGAATCATACCTTGGCTCGACACATATCCAAAAAATCAGCCAACAATCCAACCACGACAAACTGCCATGGATCGTAGGATGCTCCTACGAGTCGTAGGATGACCCGTGATGAGGTCGACACCAGATATGGAAAATCGCCCTGTCATCCTAGGAAAAGGATTCTTATGTCTATATAAATATGTTTTATATTTTATTTTTCAGAGGAGTCATTAAGTAAAATAGGTTTTAGTTGGAAAACATTGTAGTAGACAATTTTAAATCTTTGAAAGAGAGAATTGAGTTGGTTCAACCTTGTGATCAACCTTTTATTGAATTCATATTGTTCTTGCTACTTGTTCTTCAAGATTTTGTGGGTTAATTAAAGGAAGTGTTTTTCTCAATCATATTTGTAAGTATTGTTTTTTATTTCTTTAATCATGAACACACTTCACAATCTTGCAACTATGAGAGGCTAAAACCTCCACAGCTAGGGTTGTGGGAACCATGGTGGATTAACAAGCTAGAGTTACACAAAGTGAGTCTAAAACAAATACTAATTACTTATATTGTATTCTCTTCATGTTTTAATGATTCTTAGCAGTGTATAACGTTAGGAAGTGCCTAAATTCTTTACTTGATTTGGTCAAAGAGGTAGAGATTAGGAAAAGAGAATTACAATGGAGCCTTGATCTTGATGATCATTGTACTAACTTGAGTTGTGGTTGCAGGATAGTTATATCTGGTACTTAGTGATAACAGTTAGTTTGGAAACGCTCATGAGACTTGGTCGAGTAATTGAGTATAGTCATTCAATAGGGATTGGTCGATCGTTTGAATGAACCTAAGTTATCAGTTCTATAAGTAAGTATTGGAGAAGATCACGAGTGTATACCTAAAGCTGTTATGAATCCATGGGGAACACAAACCCTAGTTATCCTTTAATTATTGATTCACAACCATAATCTTGACAGTTGTTTGTTTTCACTATTGATTATTATTAGAAACCCCCCAATTGTAAAGTAACTATCATACAAGTTCACTTACCGGCTATAATCTGGATCTTCCATATACCCTGTGGGATCGACCCCAACCTCTAAGTTGGTTTCTTTATTGACAAAGTCCACTTCATACTTCAGTTAGAGGTGTGGTTTGAGTGTTATCAGTTATGAATTAGGTAGTCACATCCCCGTTGAACGATGTAGTTGTGAGGCTAATTTGATTATGTTTAGAGGCTCAAAAGACCATGAACATTTCATTTATCTTGTGAGACAGCAAATGAAGACGCATCTTGAACCAATGTGAATTCTAAATTTACGTGATTGTTGGCCTTAAGTCTAGATGTTTCTCATTATTATTTTTCAACTAAATTTGTAATCACACATAGATTTAGAAACAAATCTCAAATCTTGGAAAATTAGCACTTTCGAAATTTGAATTAACATTTGAACTTGATAAATCTTTAAATAGTCTAGTCCCTGTGGGTTCGACATCCGGCTCTTAAAGATTCACTATTTACTTGTATGACCGTATACACTTGTGTGTGCACTGGGGCGCAACAAACTTGGGCATAGATAAAACAATATTCTCTCACTCTCCCAAAGAACTCAACATGTATGCAAAAGATGACCCGTAGACTTTCCCTTAGTGTAATACTCCACTAATATATAACATCGAATCTAATATCAATTAGGACTTAAGTAGGATAAGGGATGGGTAGGAATAATTTGGCCAAGAGAGTGACTAATCTCCTTAAGCACTTTAATACTTTGCAAATCTTTGACTGTTTTAGCACATTCTTCAATATACTTATTTTTCTCCTTATACCTCTCTTTTGTTTTTCAATTTAGGTGACTAGTAGGGAATTTTTTTTTTGACATTTAAGATCATTCACAATTTTTTCTTTTCATTCATGATTCATCTTTTCAATTTTTTTCTCTTTTTATTTCCCCACTATATATCACTCTCCTTATTTTGCATTTCACTCTTTCCTTTTCTTCTAATTTTCACATTTCAGCATGTTACCCTTTTTCCTCACTTGTGCTCCTTTCATGCAAATTTTCAATTAAATGCTCCAGGATTCATTTGGATCAAATAAAAGTCAATAAAATGAAAGGGATCAAGCTTATAATACGTCTATCAAAAGAATAGACTAAGGCTCAAAATGTCTAACTAGGATAATCACATCAAAGCAGGTAAAGCTAGGATACAAAATAGGCTACCAAAGAAATGCCTAATGTCGCTAAGTGCATGCAAGGCACGTGGTCATAAAGTAATATAAGACAATGAAGTCTTGATATCATACCCACAGAGACTTGATAGACTGATTAATTAAGTTTTGAACCTTCATTTCGTTATTCAGCAAAGACAAGTAAAATGGGGAAAATGGTTTTGGGATTATTCTACTAACTTGAAATTTTAATTATACTAAGGAACTAGAATTGTTTACAAAGTGTTTATAATTCAAATGATGATAGGAATCCAGGGTCTTGGCACTTTTGCTTCCAGGTTGAGTTCTAAGATTTGAATACACTAGACAACATTCTTCTAAGATTGCTAATTGCAAGTTACTAATTCATTTCTTACTATTCTCCCAAATAGGCAAGAACGATCTCATGAACCCTAACACCTATATCCCTATGTTTGCGGGAGAAACATGAGATGAAGGTTGACGAAAGTTGTTTCAATTAAATAGGGGTATAGGTTATATTCCTATCCTCAACACAAAATCAGTGTGATACCCCAAGAATTCAAGAATTGGACCCGAAAGTGAATCGGAGAAAAACTAGAAAATGTTGCAGCAGTTGCAGAACGAGTCACTGAACGACTCATGAAAAGACCCCATGAGTCGTCAAGTGACCCGTAGGAAGGCCTGGAGTGATAAAGGTATCAAAGTCCCCACGAATGAATCAATGACTTGTGGCAGCCACCACGAGTCATCATGTCAATCGTGGAGTGGAGTTGAAATGTTAAAGGAGGATTTATCCACTGTACTTAACGGATGGGACCCCACGAGTCGTGGTCAGTCCCAACAACTCGTGAGGAGAGTCGTGAGAAAGCATGTGGATTATTATTAGGAATTAAGGCAGTGTACTTGACGGAAGGTGACCACAAGTCGTGGTCTTGAGGCACAAGCCGTTATCTTCCCCGTTATGAGTCATTGCTCGTCCTGACGAATCGTCAGGTCACCCGTTAGGGTCACCTGGCAGTGTTTTCCCGCGAATTTAGTAAGGCTCTTTTCGTAATTGCTAAGTTCCTAAGACCTATACTACGTCGTTTTAATCTCATTTTAATGGGTTTTTAGTAGGGAAAACCCATTCTAAGCCTACTTTCATGCATGCAAGTTGAAGGTGTGAAGGGAAGGTTCAAGGTGAAATCTCAAGGTTTCCAATTGGAATCTTTGCTGGGCAATTAGGAAGAGTTAGAATTCTTCAATCCCAGGTATGTAAGGCTATGAGTGGGTGCTTCCTTCCACATCCATTCCTATTCCCTATCAATTTGTGATTGGTTTGTAATGATCAAGTATGGGGTTTCATTCAATTGCATGATTCTTACATCTTTATTCATGGGTATGATTAGATTGAGTTGATATTGATGGTTTACCAAGCTTAGGTGGATTCTAATTTAATTTCTGATACAAAATTGTTATTCTAAAAATTGAATCTAAAACGTTCATGTGTGGATAGTTCATAATAGAAGTGATTGTGGAAGAATGTGATGATGATGGAATAGATAATGAAAAGCATGTTTCCAATCTTACCCATGATTTTGATCATGTTTACAAAGAAGATTAAATAGACCCACGTATGGTAGAGCTTTGGGTGATGCCCATATGATTTTTTTAAATTAGTGATTTTCCCTGACATGAGCTTACCACATGGTTGAGATGAAATTTTCCCTTTACTCTTATTATGAATTCTAGCTTGTGGTATGTGTCAAAGTAAAGCCTTCTGTATGCGTAAATTCTTGATTGGTATGCATATTATTGTCAAGCTTTGTCAAGGACAATGTTAACCTTCACATGATGTTGAGTCCAAGCATGATTTCATCTTAAGCTTTATCGAGACGACATTGTTGAGCTTCATATTTATATGATGTCTAGTGTATGCATGATTTCATAATGAGCTTTGTCAATAAACAATGTTGAGCTTCTTTTCATACGATATTGAGTTTATGCATGATTTCACGTTGAGCTTCGTCACTAGACGATGTTGAGCTTTGTATTCATATGATGTATAGCATTGCATGTTTTGGGAGAAGAGTCTAGCACCGAGCGGGTTAAGGTTCAATTACCCTATGCCTCAGAACTACGCGCCAACATAGGTTGATACTATTATATTATCGAGACCTCCCTTGTGAGCTATCCCCAGCCCAATTGGCCCTTCAACTTGATATCGATATCATGGTAACGTCCATCGCCCTGGAAAGGTTATGGATGGCTCTACCCACTTGAGTGTGATAGTTGGGATGACGTAAGCTCTATCGTGATATGTCAGTTAAGTGACGAGTCTCCCATTGTCTATATCATTCAGATTTGCATATTCATTACTGATGATGATTACTTATGAATATGTGTTCATAAAGCAAGGTTTGACTCATTGTACAGCTTTTAATATATATGTTATGTTTCATCTTTGAGTCATTCGAGTCAATCATGATGTTCTAACACTAGGCATGGTTATGTTATGTTAAGAGTACGATTTCAGAATGATTGCTTGTAGCCTTCTATTTTCACTTAAAAGCTTATGATATGTCATGGAATGTTTTAAATGATTTATTACTTAAGCGGTTTTACTTATCTTGCATACTCGGTACATTCCACGTACTGACCGCATACTTTCTATGCCGGATCATTTCATGACGCAGGATCCGGTTCTCAGGTCTAGCCCCGTTCATAGTCTCTTGTCAGAGTCAGTACCTTCTTGGTTGGTGAGTCCTCATCTTTCGAGGACTAGACTTTCAGTTATATTGGTTGTATTTTCAGTTTCAGTAATGTTGAGCTAGTTGGGGGCGTTGTCCTATCATCTCGTCCAGATTAGAGGCTTATCAGAATTAAGACATGTATCCAGCTTCAGATGTTCATTCTGTTGTTATGTTAAGTTAGACTTCCACTGAGTTTATAATTCGGTTTTATTCATGTTTATTGAATTAGTTAGTGAATGCTTATGCCATGGGTTGACTTGGGGTCTCTTGGGTTCCCTTGTCCCGTGTCTATGATCCGGGTCTATGCTTGGGTCATGACAATCCCTTGTCCCGTGTCTATGATCAGGGTCTATGCTCAAGTCATGACAAACTTGGTATCAGAGCCATAGGTTTGATGTGTCCTAGGGAGTCTGAAAGTCGCATTAAGTAGAGTCTTTTCATGGGTGTGAAGCGCACCACACTTATGATGAAGAGGCTACTAGACGTTTTAGGGAATGTTCCCTTTCTTTCATGATCTATGTCGTGCAATGAAAAGCCTTTCTATCCTTCTAATTTGTGCTATCCGCGCTTGCATAATCATGGCTACTCGAAGGATGAATGGAAGGAGGAATGGAGACGGTGAAGGCCATGAGGATGGCATGGGTCGTGGGCATCAACAGGTCCCATCAGTTCAGGAGCGTCAGGAACCGAAGCCAGCCGCCCACGCTGAGTTTCAGGCCTCTATCCAGATGCTTGAGAAGGCCTTGACCACTCAGGTCAATCAGCAGGCCGTTGCACATGTTCTGCAGAATGGCAGTGCAGTGGCAGCTCGAGTCAGGGACTTCTTGAGGATGAACCCGCCGGAGTTTCTTGGGTCCAAGGTAGATGAGGACCTGCATGAGTTCTTGGTTGAGGTTATCAAGATCACCCAAGTTATAGGGGTGAGCAGTGTAGAGTGCGTAGAGTTGGCATCCTACCAGTTGAAGGGGGTTGTGCATATTTGGTTCCGCCAGTGGAAAGACAGCAGGGTTGCTAGAGCAGGTCCGGTCACGTGGGAGGAGTTTCAGGTTGCATTCCTTGATGGGTTCTTCCCTCGAGAAATGAGGGAATTGAAAGCAGCAGAGTTTTTTAATCTGAAGCAAGGTAGGATGACAGTACTAGAGTATTCCCTTGAATTCACCCGCCTATCAAAGTATGCTCCTGAGTTAGTGGCTGACCAAAGGTCGCAGGTGAGCAGATTTGTGCATGGTATAGCAGGTTACTTGGACAATGACTGCAGGATAGCTATGCTCCATCAAGACGTGGACTTTCCTCGTATAGTGTTGTACGCTTAGTAGATGGAGGCGGCACATTCGAGGGAGAGGGAGGCAAAAAGGGCCAGAACCGAGGGCCACAGGTTCTCACAGCAAAGGTCTGGTGGTGGGCATCGATAGCAAACCCACCAGACCTCATCAGCCCCAGCATCTTCAACACTAAGTGTGTCATCTAGGCCTAGGCATGATCAGAGAGGGCGAGCGTTAGGCTCGAGGGGTCAGAGCAGTAGGCCCGCAGACTCTAGCACTCCAGCTTTTCGCAGGTGTGGCTGAGGGCACACTGGCCAGTGTTTAGCAGGGTTGGATGTGGGCATCCTGGACATATGCTACAAGATTGTCCCGCTGCGAGACAAGATCAGGTTGGGGGCCGAGGCCCAGCTTCTAGTTCAGCAGCCCCTCCCCCACGCATAGCACATCATGGGGCATCTACTAGCACAGTAGGCTGACAGCGCCAGAATAGATTCTATGCCTTAGCCACTCATCGGGAGTAGGAAGCCTCACCAAATGTGGTCACCAGTATGTTAAGAGTCTTTCATGTTGATGTATATGCATTTCTAAATCTAGGGGCTACCCTATCTTTTGTGACACCTTATATAGCCAGTAGCTTCGGAGTCAGTCCCGATGTCTTATCAGAGCCCTTCTCAGTTTCTACTCCAATACGTGACTCAGTTATAGCTAGATAGGTGTATAGAGATTGCTCGGTATCAGTTTCATAAGGTCACCTCAGCAGACTTGATAGAGTTAGCCATGACCTATTTTGATGTTATTCTCGACATGGATTGGCTATTTGCATGCTATGCTTCAGTTAATTGTTGGACCCAATCGGTAGAGTTCAATTTCCGGGTGAGCCTGTCTTAGAATGGGAGGGTAGTCAGTTGTGCCTATAGGTCAATTTATTTCCTACCTTAAGGCCAGGAATATGATTTCTAAGGGTTGTTTGTACCATCTAGTTAGGGTTAAGGACGTGGAGTCTGAAACCCCGACTATCCAGTCCGTACCAATAGTACGTGAGTATCCAGAGGTATTCCCTGATGATTTGTTAGGTATTACTCTCGAGCGGGAGATTGACTTCGTTATTGACCTCCTTTCCGATATGTAGCCTATATCTATTTCTCCCTACAGGATGGCTCCAGCCGAACTAAAAGAGTTGAAGGATCAGTTAAAGGATTTACTAGATAAGGGCTTCATTAGACCGAGCCAGTCTCCATGGGGTGCACCAGTATTATTTGTTTGTAAGAAAGATGGTTCCCTTTGTATGTGCATTGGTTATCGACATTTGAATAAAGTCACTGTCAAGAACAGGTATCCCTTACCAGGATCGATTATTTATTCGATCAACTTCAGGGTGCTAAGTGTTTCTCGAAGATAGATCTCAGATCAGGGTATCAACAGCTCAGAGTTCGAGAGAGTGATATCTCAAAGACGACATTCAGAATCCTTGATTGCATAAATCCTTGATTGATATGCATATTATTGTCGAGCTTTGTCAAGGACAATGTTAAGCTTCATTTCACATGATGTTGAGTATAAGCATGATTTCATCTTAAGCTTGATCAAAATGACATTGTTGAGCTTCATATTTATATGATGTCTAGTGCATTCATGATTTCATAATGAGCTTTGTCAATAGATAATGTTGAGCTTCTTTTCGTACGATATTGAGTTTATGCATGATTTCATGTTGAGCTTCATCACTAGACGATGTTGAGCTTCGTATTGATGTAGAGCATTGCATGTTTTGGTAGAAGATTCTAGCACCGAGTGAGTTAAGGTTCGATTACCCTATGCCTCAGAACTACGCGCCAAGATAGGTTGATACTATTATATTATCGGGACCTCCTTTGTGAGCTATTCCCGGCCCAATTGTCCCTTCAGCTTGATATCGATATCATGGTATCGTCCATCGCCTTGGCAAGGTTATGGATGGCTCTACCCACTTGAGTATGATACCTGGGATCACGTAAGCTCTATCGTGATATGTCGGTTAAGTGACGAGTCTCCCACTGTCTATATCATTTATATTTGCATATTCATTACTGATGATGATTACTTATGCATATGTGTTCATAAAGCAAGGTTTGACTCATTGTTCATCTTTTAATATAAATGTTATGTTTCATTTTTGAGTCATTCGAGTCAATCATGATGTTCTAAAGCTAGGCATGGTTATGTTATGTTAAGAGTACGATTTCAGAATGATTGCTTGTAGCCTTCTATTTTCACTTAAAAGCTTATGATATGTCATGGAATGTTTTAAATGATTTATTACTTAAGCGGTTTTACTTATCTTGCATACTCGGTACATTCCACGTACTGACCCCATACTTTCTATGCGGCATCATTTCATGATGCAGGATACGGTTCTCAGGTCCAGCCCCGTTCGTAGTCGCTTATCAAAGTCAATACCTGCTTGGTTGGTGAGTCCTCATCTTTTGAGGACTAGACTTTTAGTTATCTTGGTTGTATTTTCAGTTTCAGTAATGTTGAGCTAGTTGGGGGTGTTGTCCCATCAACTCATCCAGATTAGAGGCTTATCAGACTTAGACATGTATCCAGCTTCAGATGTTCATTCTGTTGTTATGTTAAGTTAGACTTCCGCTAAGTTTATAATTATGTTTTCTTCATGTTTATTGAATGAGTTAGTGAATTCTTATGCCATGGGTTGACTTGGGGTAGCTCGGAGTCCCTTGTCCCGTGTCTACGATCCGGGTCTACGCTCGGGTCGTGACAATCAGCTCTTGAAATATTTGAACAAGATGATTAAAAACTATTATATGCTTCCTTTTAACCCTCTTAGTTCCCTCTCCCAAGATAAGCCAAGAACCAACAGATAATATTCGCAAGGTGATCAGTTTAACTAATAAATAATAAAAACAAGTAAGCATAAGCAATCTTTAAAAGAAGAATCAAAAGTCTAGCATAAATGAACAATCAAACTGCAACCATCAGCCATGGCCAAAACCCCAGAACAGGAGTTTAGCCACTCATGCTCAAGTGTAAACCCCAAGAATTCATCATTCAAATTAGCAAAGATAAAGTAAAGAAGAAAAATCTAGAAGAAAATGAACATCTTGTCTCTCCTCCAAAAAGACTACGTACAATTTGATCAATCCGATGAAAGATGCCTAAAAAATTCCCTAGACTAGGTATTTAGGATTGTAAAATTCCTAAGAAATTCTCTAGACTAGGTATTTATAAGCTAGTTAACAAATAACTCTTTTTCCCTCAGTTAGTTCAGCTTTTAGGCTTAGAAAATCCGCCACAAACAAGTCTTGGAGCACCGCACCGCTCATATCTCCACACTTGGCTTGAATTTCCTCTGAAGTTTGGTCTCTAGCATGCCGCACCAGCCATCTTTCCAAGGTCTTAGTAAAAATTCTAAAAATATGGGACCTGGCGCGCTGCTTATGCCAATACACCAGAGTGTTAGAAGATTTTCCCTAGTCCAAAACCCCTCTAGCGCGCTGCACCACTCAATTCGCCAAGGTGTTTATAAAAATTCTTCTGAAGTTTGAGCTCTGGCATGCTGAACTATCCATAGCACCAGCTTGAGTACAATTTTCTTGGAATTTCGGTGGCTGACACGCCATGCCAGCTACTTACCAGGCCGACTTTTCTCGAATTCTTCTTTCTTCACACCTTGGACCATTTTTGAGTCTTTTTCCATATGTTACCTACTAAAACCATCTAAAAATCCTTTTTAGCTCATTTAACACATATATTCATAAAATCAGCATTTCATAAGCATAAACATCTCAAAACAAGGTAAAAGTATGGCAAATGGGCATAAGAATATGTCCAACATCACCACCTCACACTTAAACCATTGTTCGTCCTTGAACAAATCCTTACTTATATGCAACAGACACTTCTTTTTTACACCACTTGTAACCTCTATACACTCTCACTCAAGCAACTATAATAGAGTGCATGACTAAATGGTTCATCATTTCATAACCAATCCACAGCACACACACAAAGAAGCTCTTCATATTCGAAACTACATACTTTCTATAACTGACTCATCTTTTTCAAAATAGGGCCAACATGTATGAAAATGTAGCACATAATACATTGATTCTGATCAACTTATTCCCTTACCTATTTAGTAATGTTCCTTCCCTTATATTATCAATCAAAGCTTGGAACATAGTAATCAAGGCACACTCACTCTTGCAAATGACATTTCATACACATGCAACATAACATAGGCTTGTCTCTCATGTACAATAAGATTACTTAATCACTTCAAAAATAGTAAGATCATAAGAACCTTTCCTGGTTGAAATATTGGCTAAGGGATGGGTAGGAATGATTTTCATTTTATAATGGCTACCAATCCTAAGGACTTTAAGATAATTTCACCTCATCTTTCTTGTCCACCTCTTTTTCTTCTCACTGCTCACTCTTTCTTTCACTAATCTCCTTCTTTTTTCTCATGCCCCTCTTTATACTACTCGATTGCTTATTTCTGCTTATGAGTTCAACAAGAATAATCAACCCTTAAAAATCATTCATTTATGTTCTAGCAGCAAGTAGACAGGTTATTTTTTGTGGGCACCTCTCTCTTCTATTTTCTCATCTTGCCATCCATATATTTTTCTTTCCTTTCCCTTTTTCTACTTTGGTGGAACCTTCTTTCTTAAATCTCAAAGTGCCTCAGACTATCTTTGGGTCAACAATTCTAGAGGTCACACAACAAAGGGAATAGGCTTCTTTTGTCGCTAAGAAGAAAATTAAGGTTTATAGCTCAACGGGGTTAACTAGGGTTAATGTTAATGAACAACAACAATGGACAAAATGGATTTTTCAAATAAATGCCTTAATCACATCTTACCTCTTTGGCAACTAGTTATCTTATACATACTTAGGCAAGTTCTAGATGTTACTCTATGTACAAAACACAATAATTCAAGCTCACCCCTCATGGCATCTTGATCTGAGTCAGTTTTTTATGGCCACATATCCACACAATTAAATTGAATGAATTCTTTCATTATTAAGCCATAAGATTTTTTTTTCATGAGTCAAGTAAAGAACCTATGTGTCTCTCATGAAATTCTTAATTCTTACGCATTCAAGATGACCACTTCATTGCATCTACCTTTGCTTCTACGTGGAGTATCAAGAGCACACAAATGGTGGTTTTTGAATTCATCCTAAAAAATTGTAAAAATTATGACTAATTTTTCCTTAAGATGGTCGTCATCCATCCATCATCGAGAAGGGTCACTACTCCTACGACAAACATAAAAAAATTTGACTCTCAATTGACAAACAAAAACAACTAGAGACGAACAAGCACATAACAAAGCATAGTTTTTGATAGCCATCATATAATAACTATATAGACCAAGCTACTAATACAGAAGTTTGACAACTATTGTCACATCCCACTACACTTTTAGCAAATATAGAATAAACAGGAAATCTATTTTCTCCACCCCACACTTAAATAATGCACTATCTTCAGTACACAAATATATTATATCAAGTAGGGAGAGAAAAAGAACTTCCTGGGCCTCTAAGCAAAGTCATCATCATCAGGATTATACTTGTGATCATCATCATCATCATGATTATACTCTTGATCATCATCATCATCCTCTCCTTCTGCGTCATCAACCTACATAGCACCAGTGGTGGCATCATCATCATCCTTCTCATCATCATCAATGGAATCAGTCAGCATTGTAGGCTCATCATCATCTAATGGATCCTCAAATGCCGACCCCACTTCGCACATCATCATTGCACTCTCTGTGAGTGAGTATCGCTTCTCTAGTGTCGCCATCTCCTTAACAGCCGTGGGTCTACCTCTAATCTTCATCTTCAGCTCAAATAACCCAAACATGCACCCTTACCAACTGTCATCCCGAGCATTGCGCTTGGATGGAGTAAGGAGTGGTGTTGATGAGTTGGTTGGCTCCTTCACTTTTGTGACATCAATCATTTTTCCTGCCAAGTGCCCTGCTATGGTTATACTAAAGGTCTTCCTCATGTTGTCCCTCAACATTATACTAAAGTTAATTGGCAGCCCCTTCATCAGCATATACATCAATGCCACCTTCTCTCGAGTGATGTCCATGTGTGTGTCCGTGGGAGAAGTACCATGCAGAACAACTTGACCCAAACTCTAGCCTCCTTAGTCAAGTAGGAGAATGAAAGTGTTGAATGAGTTCCATTTTCACCTCTTGCCCACCGGGCAGCTGAATGCTCTCCACACAAAGTATGGAGAATGTCATGATATGGGTCTTCTCAATAATCATGAAGCACATCTCTGGGTCCACCACTGGCGTGCCAAGGAATGCATTGAAAGACCTAGCAGTGAAACGGACCACTTGTTCCTGCACCTTGATCTTTATGCTCTCCATATGAGGTGTTTCATTTCGTATAAAATTCCCTCACTAAAGTGAGGTTGCACTCCTCTGGCTCAGCAAACACGTACCCAAGCCCCAACTCTCGGATGGTGTCCCAAATGGTGGGTAAATCAAGTGCCAGACGACCCTCATAAATCCAATTCTCTGGGGCATACTTGGCCTTCTTTTGGGAATTAAACCACTTGAGCCCATACTCCTCCACATCCTTAGCTCCAAACCTCCAAGCAGGGGATGTCTTTTGGGCTGATGAGCTCGATGCATCCCCTTGCTGAGTCTTTTGAACCCCTAGCTAACAACTGCTACTTCCTTTCCTTTGTCTTCTCGTGATGCCATAGTACCAGCCAAACAACAACAATAACCTTACAAAATTAGTTCATGAATAACAAGGCTAGCTAATTAGGTGTAAGAGGTGCAAAATGACCCCACACCTAATCTGGTAGCATAATCTTGAGAATTTGTCAAATAGAATACTCAGACTTCCCTCATTATCATACCAAATCTCATCAACCTAAATCATTCACCAACTTTACACTACAAACCATGCTCATAATTTTCCCTCACAACTCTCTTATCTATTTATTTTCAAGAGTACTTCAATTTAGCCACTTACTCCCTTCTCAACTCTTAATTCGCTATTCACAACAACCCAATTGTGAAAGTATTCAAAATAGATTCAACTAACCATAATCATGAATTTCACTAACTTTCCACAGTTACTTAACATGAAGTTTTGAACAGCCTAATATTTTCACAATTCAAGAATCACACTATTCAAGCAATTTCTTCCTTCACAAAAGTGCTCCAATTCACAAATTTCATGAAATTTCTTTACAACTCATTCATCACTCTCTTCACACCCACAATTTAGAATCACCAATATTCAACCAAAACAAGCAACCCAATAAATGATATAGAATTATTATGGAAGAACACATGAGATTTAAGTCATAAAAACCCACATTGTGAAGGTCAAGATTCATACCCAACAATGCTGATTTTGGGTTGTTTTCAACTTGGGGAAGAAAGGGTAATGGGAGAAAGCTTACAAAATTAATTACCAAAGGAGATAAGAACTTTACTTACTTGATTTGAAGAAGTTTTCTTCACCAAGATTTTTGGAGAAGACAATAACGAGGGAAGGGGGAGAGGAGTTCCAGCCAAGAGAGAGAAGAGAAAGAAAATTATTTTGTCTTTTTCTTTGAATTTTTAGAGAGAGAAGATGAATGAAAATTTAAAATAAAGGTGTATGTAATGGGTTTTTATTAATTTTGACCCAAGGACCCAAAAATGTTTGCGCAAATTACTCCTGGCGCAGCATGCAACTCATTTCATCCTACAATTAGAAAAAAGATTCTTGGTGAATTGGGTCTGGCACAGCACGCTAGCCACTATGCCAACTTAAAAAAGTAATATCTTCTAAAGTTCAACACCTAGTGCGGTGCGCAAGGTATTTCGCCCCAGACTTAGAATTTTTTCAGCTTCCTTTCTTCGCGTTTTCACCTCAAATTCCCTGTTTGTCTCTACAAAACAAAAATAAGTGAGAAAGATGGGTTGCTTCCCACCGAGTTCCTTAGTTATAGTCATGGAACAACATTCACGGGTTGCCTCCCATGCAGCACTTGATTTAACATCGCGGCACGATGCAAGACTTCTCACTCCTCCAGTTAAGTGAGATGATTAGTAACATGCTTCCCTGCTGATTCAACTTGCAACATATGTTGCTCAATAACCTACTTAGAATTTCCCAGCTCTTATCATTGTGCTCATCTTAAACTCCTCATAGTGAGGTGGCAACCTTGCCACCTTGAACATTTCAAAAATTGCCTCTTGGCAATCCACAGTCATTAACATCTTGTCTGACTTCACCCTTATAATTACATCAGTGGTGGTCAAGAATCCTATTCCTAAACTGATGGGACCTACTTTATCAACCTCATATTCAAGGATGATGAGATCCACCAGCAAGATGAATGGTCCACTTTGATCAACACATATTCAATAATGCCTTCGGGATAAGTGATGGACCTGTCAGCTAACTACAATGACACTGTGGTGGGTCATGGTTCTCCTAACCCCAATGTTCTAAACAATGATGCAGGAATGAGATTGATGCTTGCACCCAGATCACATAATGCTAAGCTGACCTCTCGGCTTCCAATTATAACTGGAATACTGAAGCTCCCGGGATCTTTCAGCTTCTTTGAGATCTTGTTATGAACCCGGGAATGGCACTTTTCAATGAGAGCTACAGTTTTGAACTCAGTGAGCCTTCTTTTGTTTTCCAAAATATCCTTCAATTACCTAACGTACTTAGGAACCTCTTGCAACAACTCTACCAATGGTATATTCACATGTAGTTGCTTCAACACATCAAGAAACTTCTTACAAGTGATGAGTTGGTAATTTACCAATTCATTAGGCTTTTAAGAATGACCTTTTTCTTGATTTTCAACTCAGTGAGGAAGGTTTTATGATCTTTTTATTCTCTATGTATTCATTTGAAGGGTACAAAGATAATGGGAGATTTGAACTCAAAAGAGCTGCTAAAGACATGCATTTAATTGGCAAAAGGCGGATCCGAACTTGTAAAACGCAGGTGGAACGCAAGTTCTACTGCCTTGCAACTGTCTTGAACCTGTGTTTAGCAGATTGGCATCTTTTAAAGCTCAGGTGAAATGTAGGTCAAACACAGTTTCACCCACGAACCAACTGCTAACCACCAACGAAATGCAGAATGAAGGGCAAGTGACCCATTTCGCTGATGGAAGGGTAAAAACATCCAGAAAATGTTCTAAAACACCTAGAAGAATCCAAACATCCAGAAAATGTTCTAAAGCACCTATAAGAATCCAAGGGAAATTGTGGAAATCTATACACAAGAAAGTACAGATATTTATGACCCTTATTGTACGCCACACAAGAGAACACATTCAATTCTAGAGATAAGAAAAAAACACCATAGAATTGTAGTAATAGAATTTGCTTTTCTTCTTATTTTTCTTTAACCCACTTTTGGGGAATTCCACCATTGTTGTAAGACCTTGTGAAGCAATATGATGAAAGTTTAGGGGAATCCTCTTTGTATCTTCTCTCTCTCTCTCTCTCTCTAAATATGTGTAGCTAATTTTCTAGTTAGGGGTGCGCGCATGTTGGGTTTGTAAACTTGAATGTATATTGATTAATTTTTTTTTATTCTAATTCCAAGTACATATC
Organism: Datura wrightii; assembly: GCA_035772735.1. Classification (NCBI taxonomy): domain Eukaryota; kingdom Viridiplantae; phylum Streptophyta; class Magnoliopsida; order Solanales; family Solanaceae; genus Datura; species Datura wrightii. The sequence goes on from JASDFA010000002.1 coordinate 63,282,552, forward strand.
TATTATTTTCTCTAAGTTTTAATTGTAAAAATAGAAAACATGAATTTTGTTTATTATACTTGCTTTTGCCTGAGAAAGAAAGGTGAGAATTGGGTAGAAAAATAATAAGGAGAAGTTGGAGTGTTGATGTGTGCGGTTGAGATAGAGATAGTCAAAACCCACATTCCCACTCCATTAAAGGTTCAAGGCTAGATATATTTGTGGTTGATAATTAGAATTTGTCCTTGGGGTTTAAGTAAACCCAAGGCATAAACATTCTCGTGGTTGAGAAATGAGAGAATGTATTTTATCCACTACTATCTATACTAATTTTGAATCTAAGTCAATAAATTAAATCCCATTCTAGTTGTTAGCCCATCAATAGCACACCTCTAGCCATCTCACTTGTAATTGCAACAATCGAAATTCCCCTCACTTTGTTCTGAATTTGGATTTGATATTGTTTTCCTTTTTCCCCCGCTTTTATTTTCCAAATGCTGAACTCCGATGCATTATAATTTGAATTAGTTTATAACTTTTGTATTACCAACTCAATTCCTTGTGGGATTCTACCCTGACATGCATCGGGTATATTTGTTTTGTTGACGATTGTTTACACTCTCTCCTAGCAAGGAGTGGATTTGGACGTTATCGACAAGCGATGTCCTGCTTCTACTTTTTGAATCTTTATGGAAATGGAGGAGGCGGTATAGCTTCTACCACTTTCAGTTGTGAATTACTTGACTCACCAACCTCCTTCTTGGACTTTACAACCTGCTCTGTATCTGTTTTTTTATCTCTGGGTATCACTTCACCCAGCTCTTTTCCACTGCGCAAAGAGATTGTGTTGACATTCTCCTTGGGGTTCTACTCAGTGTTACTTGGAAGATCCCCTTGCGTACTATTTGTCTTCAGAAGGGCCAATTAACCCATTTGCATTTCCAACTCATGGATTGACTTCTGCATCTCATTAACAACCTAAGTCTACTAAACCATCCACTACTTCATGGTATCCTCTAAAGAACCATCATGTTGATGGCCCTAAGGTCTCTAGAAGTTGTTCGAGAGACTCTGAAAGTTTTGATTCCCTACACATGAGGGATTAGTTGCATTCTTGTACCCGTGATTATAATTATTTCCTCAAAAACTCCACCATGACCTTGTTGGCCTACAAAATAAATAGACTCTGGGTTTAGGGGACAACCTAAATATGCATGACCTTCTCCACATGCCTCACATGATGCTTGTGGAGTTTAAACTTGTTAAACCTAATGAACTTGGCTTACAGCTAGTATAGTTACTAACTTGCTTATCACATTCACCAACTGACTAATATCTTCTCGAACTACCGCTACACCATCAACCTCAAGATTTCCTGGGACTTTAGTTGTTGTAAAACCTCTACCTGAATCTTGATAATCTTGTCTCGCAGCAAACATGAGATTCAACAGAGCCTCTATCTCAGTGTAGCTTTCGGAAAAGATTTGCCCCTGTGCAGTAGCATCCAGATCTTAGACTTTGGCTTCATCCCTTCTATGAAGTTGTGCCCAATAATCTCCTTTGGATACATATGTTGTGGACAATCTTGCAAGTATCCTTTGTATCTTTCCCAAGCCTGAGTTAGGGTCTCACCATCCTTCTGAACAAATCTTAGGATCTTTCCTCTCAACTCCTTCGTTCTCCTCGAAGAGAAAAACTTGTTTATGAACTTATTGGAAAGAGCTTTCCAGGAAGTAATGGACCTAGTGGGCTCATTTTGAAGCGACTCCTTTTTCACCAATTAATGAGAACGGGAATAGAGTGAGCTTAACATACTCATCTGAAACATTTTGATAGTGAAAATTTTCACTAAGTTCCACGAATATCATCAAATGCCTGTGCGGATCCTCATGTGGGTTTCCCTGATATTGACATGTGTTTTAAACCAACCACACGGTTCCCTCCTTCAGCTCCAAATTTCTAGTGATGGCCAGCTTGATGATTGCTTTGGAAGCATTCTCCAAGTTTGGTCGAGCAAAAGTGAGCACTAGAATTCTTTCTTGGTTGTTGCCCTATGCTTTCTCATTGTTATCTTCCATCGGTAATTGACGAAAAGTCCTTTCAATTTTTGGATCAAAGTGAGCCAACGGTTGTCCCTGACATCTAGTAGCTGGCATACACCAAACAAACACCACCAGAAACTTTCAACAACCAACAACAAACGTAAAGTGAAGAATAGTGTTGTAAAAATCCTAACCACAAACAATCAATTAATTCAAGTCCCCGACAACGGCGCCAAAAACTTGATATCGCCAAGTGCATGCAAGTGCATGTGGTCGTTAAGTAATAGAGGACGGTGAAGTCCTAATATTGTATCCAGAGAAACTTGATAGACTGATTGCTTAAGTTTTGAACCTTTATTTAACTATTCAAAAAACGCAAGTAAAATGTGGAAAATGGTTTTGGGATTATTCTACTAACTTAAAATGAAAATTAAACTAAGAAACTAGAATTGTTTGCAAAGTGTCTGTAATTCAAATGATGATAGAAATCTAGGGTCTTGGCAACTTTGCTTCTAGGTTGAGTTTTAAGATTTGAAAACTCTACACAACATTCTTCGAAAATTGCTAGTTGCAAGTTACTAATCCATTTCTAACTATTCTCCTGAATATGTAAGAACTATCTCATGAATCCTAACACCTATATCCCTATGGTTTCAACAGAAACATGAGATGACGGTTGACGATACTTGTTTCCACTAAATAGGATTGTAGGATATATCCCTATCCTTAGGAATGAAATCATCTTTTGAACTATTTGAACAAGATGATTGAAACCTATCCTATGCTTCCTTTTAACCCTATTAGTTCCCTATCTTGAGTTTAACCAAGAGCCAACAAATAATTTTTGCAAGATGATGTGCTAACGAATAAACAATGAACACAAGTAAGCATAAACAATCTTTAAAAGAAGAATTGAAAGTCTGGCATAAACGAACAATCAAACTACAACCATCATCTATGGCCAAAACCCCAGAACAAGAGTTTAGACACTCATATTCAAGTGTAAAACTCAAGAATTCATCATTCAAATTCCAAAGATAGTAAAGAAGGAAAAGCTAGAAAAAAATGAACTTCTTGTCTCCTCCAAAAATACTACGTACAACTTGAGCAATCTGATGAAAGATGCCTAATAAATGCCCTAGACTAGGTATTTATAAGTTGCATAACAAATGACTCTTTTTCATCAAGTAGTTCAGCTTTTAGGCTTAAAATATCTGCCCCGGATAGACCCTGGCATGCCACACCACTCATCTTGCCATTCTTGGCTTGAATTTTCTCTGAAGTTTGGTTTCTGGTGCACCACACCAGCCATCTCTCCAGGGTGTTAGTAAAAATTCTGCAAATATAGGACCTAGCGCGCCGCTTCTTCTAATGCAACAAAGTGATAGAAAAAAATTTCAAGTCTGGAACCCCTCTGGCACGCTGCACCACTCAACTCGCCAAGGTGTTGATGAAAATTATTCTGAAGTTTGAGCTTTAGCATGCCACACTAGCCATAACACCAGCCTAAGTACAATTTTCTTTTGATGTTTGGTGGCTTGTGCGCCATGCCAGCTATCTTACCAAGACAACTTTTCTCGAATTCTTCTTACTTCATACCTTGGACCATTTCATAAGGATAAACATCTCAAAATAGGGTAAAAGTATGGCAAATAGGCATAAGGATATTCCCAACATCAATGCCTATATCTCTTCCTAGATTCAACATTCTCATTTCGCTTAAGACACATATCAGGCAAGTTCTAGCTATCAAATTGCAAGTATGGAGTATACAAAAATATCTATCACACACAATGGCACAAATGGTTTGATAATGGCAATCAAGATTACATAAACACACATATCCGTATTGAATGTCTCACATTATTAAGCCCAATTTTTCAAGCATAGGAGTCAAGTTCCAAAAGTCAATGTGTTTCAACCTTTTCATGCATTTTTGAGTGAATTATACAAAGTCTCAATAATACCCTAAGTGAAGCACCTAGCATTCATAAGGTTTCAAGTTCTTTCTCTCCTAACAATGACTAATTTTCCCTTAAGATGGTCGTCATCCACCCATCATCGGGAATAGTCATGAATATGAATCACTCAAAAATTTTAGACACTCTAATTGGTTTTAAGGGACTTTCACCGGAAAAGTATCAAAAACAAAAACTGGGGGAACCCAAATAAAAACATCACAAAAATTACTACAAGCTAGCAAGAATAAGTCATGCATAACAAAGAAAATCTAGGCCCAACACAAACAAACTTAGTAATCAAGGCATATATGGTACGAGGAAGTTTACTTCTCTCACCCCACACTTAATCAATAGCACTGCTAAAATAATAATTCACAAGTAAAAGAGTGAAAGACAAACTCCTTGTGCTAAATCCTCATCGTATGTTGGGGCATAAATAGCTTCCCCCATATCTGAGTCCTCTCCATCATCAGCATAAATCGAAATTAGAGTCAACTCGAGCCTGCTCATCATAAATGGCATTGTTATCATAAAAGGGCTCCTACCTGGCCTAACTTTGCAAAAAGCTCTAGAATGCTCATAGAGTGGGTAGTCGATATTCAGCTACTCATCTGTGGCTAAAGCATTTGCAATTCATACAAGTGACTCAAACATTATCAATGTGTGCATTACACTCACTGATGGATAACACTGGACCATGTATACCTTTGGGCTCCTTTATCTTTGTCACATCTAGCCCCTTTGGGTTATATCATGCTTTATAGTCGACTACCTCCTCCTCAATATACTTCTCTCTCATAAATAGGGTCAAAAGACCCCCAAAACTAAATCTTTGCCCCTTCTTCACCCTCGCTCTCCTCAAGACATCCCTAATCACTGCTCCAATATTTATCGGCCTCGCAGTTATCAAAGAAAGAAGAAGACACACTCTTTCACACGTTTTCCAGGCACCAAGAAAGAATAAATAATTTTAAACCACATTCTAGCCTCTCTACTCATGTGTACATTAGGAAAAGACACGTGATGCCCGTACAGTTAATGTCGGGTCTATCATACTACCAACCTAGGGCCATTAAGAGTATGTCAGATCTCTCTATAAGGAGGTCTCGATAAAAGGTCTTTCATTGGTTGTGTATTGGTTGTGGATTAATATTAGGAGTACCAAGCAATCTATTCAAGTAGCAGGCATAAAATTCATAATTTTCCTCTAATCTTAACTTCGTTAGTCCTCTCCTTAGGCTCCCAATTTTCCAAAACTTCCCTCATCAAATTTAAATTACACTCCCCCGGATCATTAAACACAAAATCCAACCAAAGAGTATGTATTCTATCAATCATGTGCGGAAATCCAGATGCTAAGTTATCTTTATCAACACATAATTGATGAAAATATTTTTATTTTTTATGCTCTTTAAATCACTTTTTACCTTCTTGATCAATGACCCAGTAGAGTCCATATCGTCGTGGTGGTTGTTGTGGCATGCTAGCATCCATCATTTGTGTTGCTTGACCCAATATTGACCATTTTGTGCCTTGGCTTGAAGAAGCCACACCTTTCCCTTTGTTAGATTTTGGAGCCATTTATTGTGAAATCTCAAGAAAAATAAAGTCTTTTATAGTTCAGGCAAAGAAATTAGGAAGATTTTGCGAAGAAGATAAAGTTTTAGAGAGAAGTTTGAGAGAGTATGGGGGTGTGTGGCACGGATATAATAGAATGAGGGAGTAATTTTTAAGTTTTGATTTATAAAAGCCCTCCTTGGGTCGGGTTGAGTCATGTTTTACTCAAAAATTTTCACCTGGGTCGCGGCAGTGCCTGGGGGGGTTTGCCTGTGCTTCATGCTAATTTATGCAGCGTAAGGCCTGCAGTTCACGCCTATTCATGGGCTGCAGGGCTTGCGCATCACTCTTCCTCATACGCTAGCCAGGCCTAATTTTTTCGCACCCTATTTTCAACTATTATGATTAAAAATCCTTTCGTAGTTTATGGCTTAATTCTTACATACTTGAATAAACAAACCAATTCTAAAAATCAAAATCAAAATAAAAAATTAAAATACCTTGGGTTGCCTCTCAAGCAGCGCTTGATTTAATATCGTGGAAAAATGCAAGTATCTTGATTACTCAAACTTCATCGAGATACCTGTTTATGTCATGTTCAAATGAAATGACCCTTATTTCAAAGGTTAGAACGACGTCGTTAGGCAAGGTGCCCTTTTGTCTCTAATTGAGCGAGGGAGAGATTTGCCTTATCTATTGCTCTAGTTGCTTGATGGAGGTCGAATATGAATCTACCAACTGACTCAAGCTTGATAACTCACCCCGCATCTCTTTGACTCCTATTTCAGTGGAATCAACCTTTTTCATCATTCGACTCATCATGTCCTCCAACTTTGTTGTGCTAGGGTCGTTTGTAGCTGGCTTTCTCGCTCTTGGAGGTACATAAACTCCATTCCTGTCATTTTGTGGGGCATCGGTCTTTTTCCATGCACCTTGGTCCCTATCTCTGAACCCAGACCTGTCATAGTTATTCCCAAAGTAGTTCTGACCTTTATTTCCTTGACATTAATGCCAAGAATCTTGGTTATACCCTTGGGTGTTGGCCTGAAAATCCCCCTGATTGTTCACAAAATTGGCCTCCTCTTCCATATCAGGGAGTAATCGTCATACCTGGGGCCTTTTCTTGAGCATTCACCGCATGCACGTTTTGTGTATTCGTTGTCGTTAGATGCTTGGTGATCAGTTCTAATTGGGTTTTGAGATGGTTCATATCTTGATCTCGTTCTTCTTCTTTCTTCCACTGCTCCGCTATCATGCCTCTAGAATAATTTATTGCAGCGGCATCAGTATCATGAGTGTGCCATGCCCTGTTGGTCTTTGCCATCCTATTCAATATTTCACTAGCTTCTGCAATAGTGTGGGCCATCATAGACCCCTCTGTTATCTCATCTGCTACAGTTTTGTTGTAGGAGCTTACCCGTAAAATACCTCCAAAGGAACTTCCTTTGTAAGTTTGTGATTAGGATACTACTTCAGCTTTTTTTTTAAAAATCTTAGCCACGCCTCATGTAAGGCTTCCCCAGGTAATTGTCTAAAATTGTTAATTCATCCCTCAACTAGATCATCCATGACGGTAGGAAAAACCTTTACAAGAAAGCTATAGTCAGCTCTTCCCAGGTAGTTATAGACTCATCCGGAAGCTCATTCAACCACAGAGTAGCTTCCTCCTATCAATGAGAATGGAAATAACCCAAGTCTAATGGCTTCATGTGTAACTCCTGGCAGTCTGTATGCATTGTAGATCCCAATGAAATTGATTAAGTTCTGGTTCAGATCTTCACTAGACAAACCATTGAACGACCCCTTCATGCTCAACAATTGCATTATTGTACTTGTAAACATCGAACATAGTATTAGCCAGCAATGAGGGTGGAACAATGGATCCAATGTAACCAACGTTTTCCTGATCGTACTCCCCCTCGAAGAGCACATTCCATAATATATTACATCCACAAGAACGAGGGGAGCTTAGTCTATTTGGTTCTACCAAGCCGGCAGCTAATAGGGCAGCACCGGCTCTCTTACTACATCAGCTAGTTGAGCTTCTCCCGCCAATCGCACAGCTTCGGCTTGCTGCACTTCAGTCATCTCTTCCTCCAAAAGGAGGTTAACCTGTGCCACAAGGTTTTCCATGCTAACTTGTGAAAAATCAAAAAGAAAAAAATAAAAACATAAATCACGAAATAAGGACTACAAGAAGAATTTAAACACCAATTAACTATTTTTAAACTGCATTCCCTGGCAACGGCACCAAAATTTGATCATTCTCAAATTACACCTTTCTATGAATTATAAAGTGGTTGCTAACAAATATAGTAATCCAACTAGGTTAGGATCGATCCCACGGGGAATAGGATAGAAATAATATGTTAATGATGAGTAAATCAACCAGTAGTCAATATTTCGAAAAGGGGGTTGCAAATAAAAGAAAAAGTAATTTAAAACAGTCATTAAGTTGTTATCAAATTAATGAGACAAAATTAGAATTGTGTTCCCCATGATCTCATAACATGCTATACTTATTTTATTAGTGATCTATCCTATTGAATTTTGTGTAAGACTGATGATTTAGTTCATCTAACGTCTCTTGACCTAGATGAATTTCACCTAAATTCTCTTAGACTTTAACTACGTATTTTTTCCCTCACCATAAGTCTTCGATTAACTATCCTTGGTTAGAGCTCAAGTTAATTAGATGATGGTTGGTAACCTCAAATTTTCATTGTTATTCCCTTTTCCTAACTTCAACATCTTTGGTCGAGCAAGGTGATGTTACAGGCACGTTTCAACGTTTACAATCGTGAAAACTCATTAAAATGAAGAGAATAACAATTCATTCAATTCACCATTTAAGAATTACTATTTAATTTTGGCTACTTTCGTTAATCTATCATGGTTCCCACAACCTAGGTTAAAGAGATTTAGCCACTCAGGTTTGAAGAAACAATAACATACGATTTATTAGAAGTCATAATGAAATACTTATAATAATATGAAATTGTTAGACTGCAGAATCACAAGAACTTGATGTTTTCTCCAACACTAGAATGGAATAATGCTTTCCACACTTACAACAATTAACTCCTCAAGAATAGTCAAGAATTAAGTGGTATCTAATTCATAACTCAATTGTTTTTTGCTAAAAACATCCTAAGAGGGGTATATATAATAGTAGAATTAATATACATATGTTCCTACTTGGACTGGGATTGGATTTTTACAGGTTTTGCTTTGGACATTAGGATACGTGTCGATCCATCCCATGCACCATACTGGCAACGCGTCGTGCCACCCCTTCCTTGCATTGATGTGCCTACGTGATGGCATCTTCTATTATGTTGTGGCACTTGCTCTTTTTGAGTTTGTCTTGGAAACTCTTGCTCTTTTAAGCATCAAATAAGTCCATTTCATCACTTTAATACCTGCAAATATCTAATCATATGTGTTAGCTCTTTTTCACAAATATCATATAAAACCAAAGAAAAAACACACAATTCGTTCTCAAAACATACTTTAATATGGACAAAATATAGCGAATAAGTGCATAAATATGCCCAACATCAAACTTCAATTTCAAAAAAGTGCATTATGCTAAAGGTCCTTTGAGTCTCATAAATAAAATTCCAGGGATCCTCCTCGAGGTTTGAGCCTGTGAATACTAGAGGACCCAGATAAATAAACTCCCGAACTCTAGAGCCTATTGCCTCCTCTGATGGATTGTTATTGGGAGGAAACCTCCCTTGTCATTGATTCTGGCTTGCCACTATTTGGGTAAGCAACTAGATAGCTTCCCAAACACTAGGTTCGGTGAAATTTAATGGTGGAAAAAAGGATGAAGGAACTCCCATAGGCCCTTCTGCAATGGGTGGAGAAGAGGTTTGGGGTGCCTACTAGAAGGTACTCCTTGAGCCCTAGTCCAACCCCTAGGATAAATGGACTTGTGTTCACGCCAATGCTAGAACCTCGATTGGTTTTGATCTTGTCTATATAAGGCATTCTATGTTAGGAATAAGATTGACCACCTATTAATGTCAGTTTCTAAAACAACTTCTCTATTGCCCTATCTAAGAGAAGAAAGAAGGTCATTTTCCTAAAATATCCTAGAAGCCTCTCAAATATAAGTATGGTGCCTACACATCCATAAGGAGGAATATACTATACATTGCTTCATATATTACCTAGAATGCATGAACCTGGCTTTGATACATAGTTTTTCACGTTCCAAAACCATAGTGGGGAAGATTGGCACCTTGTGCCTTAACTTGCTCGAGCGGACTAGCTCTATGAGAATAATACATCTTAACACAATCATAAAAGGGGATATATGGAACCATGCAACATTTAAAAATGACTTCATCTCATATAGAATGGAAGATATGAATTCCCAATCTTGAGATTATCAAGGTTGTTTCAAAAGTCGATCCAACTAGATATTATAAAACAAAAGACATGCCCACAGGTTTATGAAGCCAGTAGAGATCCTATCAACTATAGAAATATCGACATAGGTCCCGAACGTACCCAAAACACTTATATACATACTAGGATCTTCTAAACAAAATCTTGCCCCAATTAGAAAGGGGCTCACCAAGAGTAATAGAACTAGAGGGAACATCCAAGCATGGATGTCTGTCAACCTGTGTGTCTATACCTGTGTTGTGAGTGCAGTATCCCTAGGTAAAGGGATGTGGGTGTATATGAAATAGTACTCGTATGATAAGTTAGGAAAAATAATGTAAAGCATCACAATAAACAATAGGAAGATGTACTAAATAGGATACAATATCATGAGAACTTAATGGTACCATATTGATTCATTATGCTTAGATTTGGAGACTTACCTACTTGTCTAGTTTCTCTGGGAACACACTCATTTTATCTTTCTTAATGTCTTTGGGAATAATATATGCCTTATCTCAAGGCTTTCGTGCTAGATATGGGAATTTCTATATTTTATGATGTTTTTTGTCACACCTAGACCTTAGCGCAGTAGAAACATCAATATGACGAGGTGGATGGTTATTTGCCACGTTCAGGGGCTTCATCCTTAGGACAATAAAGAAATGAAAGGAGTAGTTATTTAACATGATTGGGTCCTTCGTCCTTTGTTGGGTAATATCTTTTTAGCATTAATCTTATTAATGGAGATCATTCATTTGGCATATCATGCTTTGAGATTCGTGATAGCATAAACATTTTGAGACTTATCCCTCGTTCTATTAATGAACAATCTCTCCAGGGATTGTGCAAGATGTTCACTAGAAATATTCTTATTATTGCTTCGACTCAAAGAATTACATATTCTTTATCTTACATATTATTTAGTCTTTTGAGGTACCAATAGAGAATTAGATATACTCATATGAGAGGTGCAAGACACTATCAAGAGACATAAAGAACTTCAATACACGAGGATATAATAACCACACAAGTCATGAATATTTGAGAAGTACATCTAGGAGATTGTGAATTGGGAGGAATTTGCATAATATGAATAACTATTGTGAGATAGAGATTACTAAAGGAATTAGAAGGACAACATTAACACTTAATTGGAGAGTTAGGATGCTTCATGACTCATATTTGATTAGCACAACACTAAGGAGAGTCATGCAATATGGGGAAGATGATGTTTTTCCCTACATTCGTTTACAATTTGCCTCACAATATTACCATGAACCTGTAGTCTCTTATCAAGGTCAATCTACATGAATAACAAGGATACATATCACAATTCACATTAACACCCCGATTTCTAGTTTAGAGAGGCAATATCTTTGAACTTGGGAAAGGTATAGGTGGTCCGGGCCCTCTATGGGTGCAGTGGCCTGATCTTGGGCAGATTTATATGCCCAAGTGATACTCAAAAGTACCATTTTCGCCTTGTTTATCTAGAAATGTGTATACATTTTCATGTAATTGGTAATAAAATGTGAATTTATACTAACCAACATGATTAGCATTGTTTTGCAGGTAAAATGTGATTTCGAGAAGATAAAAGGCATGTTGGACGATATCGGAGTTGGACTTGGATGCGAGCAAGGAAAAGGCATTGGACAGCATGATTTAAAGGGGCTCCGCGATGGAGCCGTGTCACGCTGCCATCGCGGAGGCATTCTGCCTGGAGGGTGAAAATTCACCAAATTTCCAGTGAAGGTCCGCATTTGATCCGTGGCACGGAGCCAGTGCTCCGCGATGCACGCCGTGCCACGTTGAGCTTGAATTCCCAGACCCCCAGTTCCAGTGAGGGTCCGCGTTCATGGCGTGTCACGGAGGCAGTGCTCCGCGATGCACTCCGTGACACGTTGCTCATTATTCCGGGAAAAATTCCCACTAGTATAAATAGAACACTTAAGTTCATTTTTCATAATTCAGACTTGGTGGAGCAAGGACGTGGGTTACAGGCAGTTGAGGGACGAAAAGTTCAGGGTTTTTTCTCTCTTTCTTCCTTCTTTAATTCAATTGCTTGTATGATTAACACTCGTTTTATGATGATTAATCCACAAATGAGTGGCTAATTACCTTCCTTGCTGAGGTTGTGAACAATTGTGATGAAATTTGATTATTGATTATCTGGTTTTTCATCTTTTTCTTCCATGTTGTTCTATTAATTCTTGTTTCTACTGCATTGGTGTGTGGCCTACATTAATGTACATCTAAAAAGTCCGATTTCACTCGAGAGAGCACGAAATTAGAAAGTTGTGAATTAATAGGATATTGTTATTTACTTGATTTGGGAAAATTGAGTTTTGATGTGCATTCAGGATAGAAATATACCTGAAAGTCGTATTAGTCAATTTAGGAACTGGAATTGTATGGCTAGAACATGAATTGCATTTGATCACAGAAATGTAGACGGATGGTTCATGATTCTTAAGTGAGGTTAAATACGAGAGTTCTAATCTCTTGGCAAATGTTCTTGGCTAGCAACAGGAAGAAAAGATTAACCAATTTATGATGATAATCAGTTTCATTACATGTTCGTTTAACCTTAGCATGCTCTTATCCATAGTTTAGATTCAAAGTAGATAATTGTTCTTAGTTTTAGTATAAAATTTATCAAACAAATTATTCACTTTTTGGTTACGTTGTTGTCAGCATACTTAGAAGTAAAAATATAGTATACTTGAGCAAATTGCACTTAACCCAAGTCTCTGTGGGATTGATACTTGGCTTACTAAAGCCACTTACTACTTGTTCGACCACGTGCACTTGCGTGTCGTTTTATATACCCATATAAAACAGCCGAACATGGCCTTGCACCTACATCTAATACAACTCAATTTCAACACAATGAACAATTTTTAATTAACAAAATCACCCACATCTATCCTTGACTCCAAAATAGTCTCCTAGCCTTCTACCTCAGGTTATAGCATGAACTCATGATTTTCTATCACCATCCCATGAGTTCTAACCTTGGAGTAGCCCTAAGGAGTAAGAAATACTACCCATGCAAGAATTCAGATAGGATACTTACCTTAAAGAAAGAAGAGATGCTCACACTTCTGAGTCTTGAACCTCTGATGTTGTTCTTGACCTTGCTTATGGGAGAAATAGCATATTGATGCCAATTCTTGAAGAATTTCAGGGATGATGTTACAAGATAATGGATGATGTTTCTCTATATAGGGAAGGGGTTTCGAAAGCATTTGAGAGTTATTTGAGTCGAGTTATGACGAGAAAGTGGCGCAAAAAGAACATAAGGGTTATATTTAAAGACAACTTGAAAGGGCTAACTTACATCCAAATTTCCTCATCTGCGGATCGTTGAATCCATCTGTGGCCACAGATGGACTCTAAAATAATAATGAAGAGAGTATGTTTTACACATTATTCATTCTAAATTCGAGCAACTCAAGTATAAAAATTGTATAGTTATGGCCCTCACTTAGCCTTCTCTTTGGTAATTGACTCATAATATAAACAATGAAAAAGGGCCAAAAACACCCCTAACGTATAGGAAATACTTAATTTATTCATTAGGTTCCTATTTAGTTCTTTATCTTTCTGCCGTTCATCTATTTCGGTAGTCATACTACTAAATTCATTTCTTATTGCCATTTCGTATTTATTTAATATATCTATAGATGTTGTCGCTGGTTCATTATTAATTTTCTTATTATTTCTTAGTGTTTCTAAACTTTCTGTTGATAGATTTTGTAGCCATATTTTTGCTGTTCCTATAATTGTCCTTTCTATGTATCCAGGGAAATCTGTTATTAATATTTTGTTATCTATTAATTGTTTTGAAATATATCCTATCCATAATTGGATTGCTTTATTTGTATCTGCTACACAATCTAAATCTAAGAAGTTATATTGTTCTATATTTTGTTTGGGTATCCAGTTTTTATTTAGTCTTTTATCCCATAATATTTTATTTCTATTTTCTCTTTCGTAAGTGAAATAAGTTGTACTAGTATCTAGTCTTTTTGGGCTTTTAGTCCCTGATGTACTAGGTTTTTCATCTACATCTTCTACATTAATTTCTATGTCGTTTTCTTTCTCTATTAGATTAGTATAGGTTTCTGAAGTTTCTGAATATTGATCTAATTCTGCTTCCGAATTTTCATTATTTTGTTCATTTATTTCATCTATTCCTATTCTAGGTTGATTTTCTAAGGTACTTGTTTCTTCCAGTAATGTTTTAAATCTTTTTATTTCTTCTTTGAGTTTTAATTCTTCACGTTGTTTTTCTTTGGCTTTTAATTTTTCTTCATATAACTGTTTAAGTTTTTCTAACTCTTTTTCTAGTTGTTGGATTCTTGTATCTTTTTCTTCTTTAATTTGCTGAACTTCTATTTGAGCTTGTTTTTTAATTTTTTCTATTTCCTTTTTCCTGTCTATTTCTTCATTTTCTTTATTAATTCTTACCATTGCTGTTAAGCTATCTTCTAATTTTGCTGATTCTTTTTCTAACATTAAATATAGTTGGTCTCCTATCTTTTTAAATCTTCGTCCTAAATTTGAGTGTACAATTTTTATCTCTAGTCCTTTTTGACTCATATATTTTTCTTCTTCTAAAGCATATTCTTCTTTGTTCATGGAAGTCCGTGTTGTAGTTTATATTCTAGGTGTTGTAATTGAACTTCTAGATAAAATATTCCTTTTCGCTGTGCTTTAATTGATGTGTGGCATACTCCTGCAAATATGTTGTAATTTAATCTTTCTTTTCTAAATTCAATTTCATCTGTTATTTCATTTATTTTATTAAGTAGTTGTCGTCTATATTCTTCGTTGTTATCGATATTATTTCTCATTTTTGCTTTTTTAGATATTTTATATAATTATATTCTGTTTTTGAAATTAGGTCTATTAAGTATTCAAGTCTAATGTTGTTTGTTTTATTTGAGCTTAATTGCTTATATTCAGGATATAACATTTTTAATTGATTCTTTAATTTTTTAACTTTTTTCTGAATGTGTCCTTTTCTTGGCCTCTGTATTTCTTTATTCATTAATCCTGTGTAAACATTTTATTATAATATTCGATTTTTAATGGTTCTAATCTCTCTATTTCTTTTATATTTTCTAGTGCATATTCTAAGTGTTCTAGGTTTCTATTTCTCATATAATCTCTTATATTAGTTTCTAATAAAATTGTTGTTAATCTTATTTCTTCTATAGTTTCTAACCAGTATTCCATATATTCGTAGTTTACCATTACTAATCTGAATTTTTATCTAGTTCTCTAATTTCTGCTATAGTCATTTCTGTCCATCCTTGGTTCATTAGCTCTATAGTTTCATTGAGTTCTGTTATTTCTTCTAACATTTGAACTAAGATTTTTATTATACATAGGATAAGTATCTCATATCTACGATCTTTACCTGATAGGTTTGGATTCATTTTATGAATTTTTCTAAACATAATATTCCCTCTAATCTTCTTAGGTATTATTAGAAATTATCCAGTTATTATAACGTTATTTTGAATAGTCTTTTTCGGTCATTACTATGCGTTTTCAGCTTTGATCAGTTACCCTAACAGCGCCTCAACACCGTGTACTCCCCTAAAACGGCTCTCTTGGCCTAACCGGTTTCCACCTTAGGATGGCATAGTCTGGGCTTACTTACTCGCAGCTTACTAATCACGTACATAGCAAACTTAATCAAGCTTTCATCATAACGGTATAACAAGAAGATAATATCTTATAATACTTAGAAGATTATAAGGAATATAGCAGTTTAGCTATTCATGTTCATGAATTTCCATACCTTAGTTTGTAGATCTGCATCATTGCTAGATTTCTCCATAGATGATTATTTTTGAATAGATTGTTTTTATTTTCTGTTTTTAGCTCTGATACCAATATGGGGGTTGCGGAATTAGGAAGTAGAAATGAGAGGAAATTGTTGTGAAGGCGGATGCGGATTGCCTTTGGCTTCCGTCCCTTCTCTATTTATAAGCAAAGAAATTTACAAATGACTTTTTACAAGTGGCCTTTACTGTTCATAAACGACCTTTACTGTTTATGAATAGTGACTTGTGGCCGACACCTATCCTGTATACTTTCAGACTTTGTACAAAAGTAAAAAGTAACTTTACACCTGTCCTCTATTATTACATATCGGGACAAGAAACTTTAAAAACGAAACATATCTAATCTTCTTTATCTGATTCTCCATATGTCGTTTTCCCTCTATCTGAGCCTCTTCTTTTTTGCTGCGTATTATCTCACTCCAGTTGTACCTCCGGTATTTTGTCCATATCTTCACCATGGCATTTTGAGCAATGGTGGTCTGGGTACTTTTGTCCGATAACTTTACAGTATCTGGTTAATAGTGCCGGGGAGATGTAGTTTTTACGTATAGCTCTGGTAGTAGGTGTTTCTTCTGGTTTCAGTAAGCTGATTATCCATTGTCTTAATTCTTCCATATCAGCTTCTTTGTATTCCTTAGAGTTAGCGTATATTATTGTCTGATCTCGTGAGTAATAGTTCCAAACTGCATTTCCATTTAGGTAATTATTAGCTAGTTCATTCAATATGGTCGCGAGCCCTATTATCCTTTTGTTTGAATAGAACTCTGGTATCTCTGCATACGTTATTTCGTCCTGTTGATCTATTCTTTCGGGGATTATCATCTCCTTTGTTAGTCCTATTTTTACCACCTGTATGATGGGTTTTATCTCTTCATATAATATCTCTGCTGGTGCTGAATATATTTTTATGTAGAAGAAAGTGCCTTTGGTTATTCTTTTATATGTAATGAAGGCTTTATGTATCTCGAGTATCGTAGCTATTTCGTCTCCCGTTGTTGTGTATACGGTATTGAGTAGTCCGTAATCATAGAAAGTTCTGACTAGGTTTGCATTTGTCTTAGGTTGTGCAATAAGTTTGTTGTATCCTTGTAGGTATTGGGTTACATAATCTTCAGCTGGGTTATCTGTGTTTGTAGATCTCGGGTTTTTATTCAGGAAGGTTTGTATCCTGTGAATGTTTTGTATATATCTGTTGGTTATGTGGTTGTAGGTTTGTTTAGTCTGGTTCAGACTTTCTCTGTATGTTGTAGTTTGTGGAGTAGGCGTGAATGGTATATTTTTCTTGGGTGTAAATGGTTTTTCAAATAGTTGTTTTCTAATAATATCTCTTCTTTCTGCTGTAGATTTTGATGTACCTGCAGCTGCAATAGATGGATTGTTAGTCTGGGTTTTTTGGAGTTTCCCAATGTCTCCTTTTAGCTCTGGAAGTTTAACGTCTTCCGATCGACGTAGTTCCGCGTTTTTTGAGTCACGCTGCTGACTACTAGCTTTGCCTTTTAGCTGTTGTATCTCTTCCTCCATACTCTCCACTTTTTTACAAAGTGTAGTTAGGAGTCCGAGTATCTGTTCCATTTTACCTTCTTCAGGTTTTGCATCTTGAGATGTAATCTGCAATTGCATTCTTTTCAGTTTTGATGACTTCAATTGTGAACGAGAAATTCAATATATTTAATACCAATCTCCTTATTTCTTTTGTTGTTACAGAATCTTGCACTTTTCTAGTTATCCACCATTTTACTTGTGTATTATCTGTTCTAACAATAAATTTGTTATAAACAATATATGGTTCGAATGCCAATAAACATTTATATAAAGCAAATAATTCTTTTCTGTTTATCTTCCATTTTATCTGTGATTTTGTATATGATCCTGAGTAGTATCTGCAATGGTGTTCTATCTTCTCGTTTTCATATTTATATTTTAATACTCCTCCATAGCTGTGATTACTGGAATCTGATTCTACTATATAATTAAATTGTCTGCTCTCATCTGGAAAATACAGTTTTGGTAGATTTTTGCACATATCTTTTATCTTCTTTATATGATTTCTTTAAAATAAGACAAGAAGAGTATTATGTAGTAAGCCAAAAAGAACACATAATAGATTGTAAATACACCCAAGGTAAAGCTAAAATACCTATAATAAATAAAAAGATAATAAACAAAGAAATCCAAGAAATAAAAGCTAAAAATCCTATAAAATACGTACATTTAGGAGGAACAGAAATACTTATAAAAGCATGTTTTAGAGAAGGAATAGATACGCCAATTGAAATATATTTAGCAGATGACAGAATAATTCATCCAATAGAAAAAAGCATAATAAGTGCAGTTAAAGGAAATCTTATATACCAAAAATTTAAATTCATAATAAGCGCAAACTATTCAGTAGCATTAGATGACAGAAATATAGATAAATCATTAGTACTATACTGGAAAATGTCAGGAATAGAACTAGCACCCGGCAGTAAAATATTTACAGCCAGATGCAAAAACTTATACGTACTAACAACAAAACATAAAATAATGGCTAGAAATAAAATTCAAAGAATTAAGATAGAAAATCCTTTTGATAAAATAGTTACTATAATTGATAATAATGATTATAGTTACAAAGAAATAGACATTGAAGAAGATTTGGAAATAGTAAAAGAAAGATTGAGCACATCAAAAAGAATAAACTATGACACACCCTCATCATCTAGAAATAGTACCTCAAGAAGGATAGAATATGAAATACAACCTAGATTATTAGAACAAAGAATGGATGAAATACAACCTTATCAATATTATATAACAGGAATATTAAATCAACGAAAATATTTAATAAAAATAGATACAGGACAAACCGAAAGCTATATTACAAGAGAATTAATAAGAGAAGAAGAAATCAATAAAAACGAAAATATAAATACAGAATTACCCGGAGTATTAACAAATATGGAACAAAATACAAATCAAGAATTAATTATTGGAGGAATACCAATAAAAATAAAATTTAAAATATATCAAGGAAAAGATAATATTACTTTAGGAATAAAATGGCTGGAAACAATAAAACCTTATAATATAGATGAAAAACAACTAATAATACATTACGAAAATAAAAAGATAATCATTAAAAGAACTTTGATATGAAATAAATGACAAAAATCTATATATTAGCAAAAATTATAATAGAAGGATACTATAACAGATACTACACACCTATGATAGATACAGGAGCAGGAGCAAATATATGTAAGTATAACTGCTTACCAGATAGTAAATGGGAAAAATTAAAAACACCATTAATAGTTACTGGATTTGATAATGAAGGAAGTATGATAACACATAAAGCCAAAAATACGAAAGTACAAATATGGGATAAAATATTAATAATAGAAGAGATGTATAATTATGAATTCACTAATAAAGACATACTGTTAGGAATGCCCTTTCTAGAAAAACTATACCCACATACCATAACAAAAACACATTGGTCGTTTACTACCCCATGTAACAAGAAAATAGGAGCAAAAAGAGTTAATAACAGGGTAAGAAAAGATACGCCATGGATAAAAGGAAGTGAAAAAATTACCCAAAAATTAGAAAATATAGCACCAAGTGATAATAAGATAGAAATCATAATATTCGCAATAGATAAAGTACAAGCATTACAAAATAAATTAAATTCATTATATAGTGAAAATCCATTACAAGGATGGGAAAAACATAAAACAAAGGTAAAAATCGAGCTAATAGATAAAAATAGCATAGTAACACAGAAACCATTGAGATATAATTTTGAAGACCAAAAAGAATTCCAAATGCATATAAAAGAATTACTAGAAAATAACTATATACAAGAAAGCAATAGTAAACATAATAGCCCAGCATTTATAGTAAATAACCATAATGAACAAAAAAGAGGTAAAAGTAGAATGGTAATAGATTATAGAAATTTAAATGCAAAAACTAAAACATATAACTACCCAATACCAAACAAAATACTAAAAGTAAGACAAATACAAGGATATAATTATTTTAGCAAATTTGACTGTAAATCAGGATTTTACCACCTAAAGCTAGAAGAAGAATCAAAACAATTAACGGCATTTACTGTACCACAAGGGTTTTACGAATGGAATGTATTACCCTTTGGATATAAAAATGCACCAGGAAGATATCAACATTTTATGGATAACTACTTTAGTCAACTAGAAAATTGTATAGTATACATAGACGATATACTAATGTATTCAAAAACAGAAGAAGAACATATAAGATTATTAGAAAAATTTATACACATAGTAGAAATATCAGGGATAAGTTTAAGTAAAAAGAAAGCTGAAATACTGAAAAACCAAATAGAATTCTTAGGAATACAAATAGATAAAAATGGAATAAAAATGCAAACGCATATAGTACAGAAAATAATAGATTCTAAAGAATTACTAGATACTAAGAAAAAATTGCAATCCTTTTTAGGATTAGTCAACCAAGTACGAGAATATGTACCAAAACTAGCAGAAAACTTAAAACCGTTACAAAGAAAATTAAAAAAGGATATAGAATACCATTTTGATGAAAAAGATAGAAATCATATAAAGAAGATAAAAGATATGTGCAAAAATCTACCAAAACTGTATTTTGTTCTAAATGGTCTGTATTTTTTAATTCTTTTCTTGTATTTATATTTATTTGTGCATCCAAACTGTGGTGCTGTTCTAGTTGTGCAACATGCTAAGTTTTTTACTAATATTTTTTTCATTTTCATATCTTCTTTATGTTTTTCGCATAATTCTGTAAACCATTTTTGTAAAAATTTTATTCTAGATCCTAGTGTATCTACCAATCCTGACTCTTGCCATTCTTTAGTTATTTTTGAACTAAATGGTTCTGGTAATTTCGCATAGTATAGTTTTCTTATTTCTCTACTTTCTTCATTCGTATATAATCCTTTATAATAATATTCCTTAAGTACAAAGATCCTGTTGTTCATGTTTTGGCTGGAAAAATTCAAATTTGATGGGTTCATATGTGCCACTATACTCTAGTTGCCATAATCTATGACTCATCTCTCGGCTTTCTGTAATTGAACTGCAAGGGGAGTGGCGCTATTGTGAGGACACTAATCAGATTAAATAGGATAGACTAAACGGGTCAGTGGATTTGAATTTAAAAGTAGGTGAATTTAGTTTTTAAATTAAATATTATACGCGATCAGTCATAATAAGCCATGTGAATTTTTTTGAAAATTGGTCAAAAAACATCATGTTTATTCTTGAGCCAAGAAAAAAATAAATTGAAAATATCTTTGAATCAATAAACATATGAAGAATATTTAAAAATCATTTCTCATAAGTTAGAGATATTTTTAGCTATTTTCCACACAACAATATAAAGATTAGTCAAGGTTCACTAACGCCACACTAAGCCAATGGCTCTCATAGCCGATTTATAAATAACAACATTGACCTTCTTGAGAGGTACCAACCATTCGTGGAATAAGACTCTCACGGCTAATCTGAGAGTTAACATCGTCAACCTCTTGGTAAAAGTGAAGTTGCTCATGAGGAATGAAAAATATATTATTTTTGATCTCACGGTTCGTCTAATCCATAACTAAAAAGAATGCAGCAGCTAGGTACAATATGCCGCACAACTAGCGGAAGGATGACAACACCACTGGCAAAGACTACCAGGAACAGTCTGGTAGGCAAAAAGAAACCGTGGAGGAGCCTTAAGAACACCAGAGGAAACCACCTTATTAAGACTACCTACTAGCACCTAAACGGCGGAGTATTAACAGATACTGTCCTCAAATCTATATATTTATATAAATGAGGGACTTAGGCCCGCCTACGTGTCATACCTCACAATCTAGGAATCTCATTTATCTTTTTTCCTGTATTTTCTCCTTTTCTTTTCTAGTATGTTCATTAAAATTAAAAAAAAATCCAACAGTCACGTTTATTCATCCTAATAATTGACGTCTCTTCCTCTAATAACTTCTGCCAAAAGTACTCGCTTCCTCCCCCTCTTTCTTTTTCTCCTTCTCTGCATCTTCTTTTGCGCCTTTCCCTCTCTCATATTAAAAAGAGTGAGAAATAAGTTCATGTATAAAATTCTTGAGGATTGTTGATCAAAAAAAAAATTTCTTCCAATTCCTTTTATATCAATGGGGGAATATTAGTGCAATAGAAGGAAGTTTAAACAAACTTGATTGAAACATTGAGTTTATTTGAGATTACTACCTCAACAGAGGATAAGGGACAAGGATTATTCTTTTCGATTAGAGATTCTGTCCAAATTTACTCCTCGCCACCGAGATAAATCTTACTTATATCCTTTTGCGATTTTTAGCTTTTCTTATATGTTTAGTTGATGTTTCATGTATCTTCTTCCAATTTATTTTATATCAATGAAGGAATATATAGTGCAGTGGAAAGAAGTTGAAACGAAACTTGGCTGTAATATTGAATTTATTTTAGGAATTACTACCTCAACAAAGGATAAGGGATAAGAATTATTTTTCTCGATTAGAGATTCTGCCCAAATTTACTCCTCGCCACCAAGGTAAATCTTCTCTTTTCTCTTTTTACAGTTTTTAGTTTTTTTTTTAAATGTTAGTTGATGTTCCATGTATCTTTAAATTTATATTCTCGAATTCCTGGTTGATTTGGGTTTATGACATACTAAAATAATGCATCTCTTAGTTAATTTGTTGCCTATTTATGAGATTAATTTAATCTTTAAAAAAATATACAAAAATTAAATTTTTACACTTGAAGGATTTTAGTAACACCTCTTATGTTCGAATTTTAGGAAAATAAGACGCGAAGATTTGACATACAAAAATTTTAGGTTCTTCCACCCTTCTATTTCTGGTAGACTGCAACCACACAATGAGTTTGAGTCCTTTATGAGTTTGGACAATCCTAACAATAATTATGTATTTAAGAATAAGAAGGAGTGTTTCCTTTGAGTTTTGTCAAGTTACTTAGAATTAGAATAATTAGATGCTTAAAACAGTTTCATGATAAGTTCTACGCTTTTTTTATAAGGATAAGAACATGAATCTCTCCCTTGAAAATTAATGAGATATTATATACTGGTCAATACTTACCAACCAATTTCACAATAAATATAATAATTATTTACTGTCTATCATCGGAAAGAAAGTCAAACTTGATTATCAATCTTATTTCGCGAAATGAAACGTGGCTTAACATTAAATTTATTTTAGGAATTATTACCTCAATAGAGGATAAGAGAGAAGGATTATTCTTCTCGATTAGGGATTCTGCCCAAATTTACTCCTCGCCACCAAGGTAAATTTTCTCTTTTCTCTTTTTGCGATTTTTAGTTTCTTTTGGTTAATTTGTTGTCAATTTATGAGATTAGTTTAATCATTAACAAAATATACAAAATTCACATTCTTGCACTTGAAGGATTTTAGTAACACCTCTTCTGTTGAAATTTTAGGAAAATAAGACGCAAAATTTTGACATATAAATATTTTAGGTTCTTCCACCATTCTATTTCTGCTAGACTGCAACCACACAATGAGTTTATGTCCTTTAGGAGTTTGGAAAGTCCTAACAATAATTATGTGTTTAAGAATAAGAAGGAGTGTTTCCTTTGAGTTTTGTCAAGGTACTTAGAATTAGAATAATTAGATGCTTAAAACAGTTTCATGATAAGTTCTACGCTTTTTTTATAAGGATAAGAACATAAGTCTCTCCCTTGAAAATTAATGAGATATTATATACTGGCCAATATTTACCAACCAATTTCGTAATAAATATAATAATTATTTATTGTCTATCATCGGAAAGACAGTCAAACTTGATTATCAATCTTATTTCATGAAATGAAACTGGGTTGTAACATTAAATTTATTTTAGGAATTATTACCTCAATAGAGGATAAGAGAGAAGGATTATTCTTCTCGATTAGGGATTCTTCCCAAATTTACTCCTCGCCACCAAGGTAAATCTTCTCGTTTCTCCTTTTGCGATTTTTAGTTTTTTTAAAAAAATTTATTTGATGTTTCATGTATCTTTAAATTTATATTCTCGAATTCCTGCTACATTAAGGTTTATTACATTATTTAAAAAATGCATCTTTTGGTTAATTTTCTGTCTATTTATGAGATTCATTTAATCTTTCACAAAATATCAAGAAATACATTCTTACACTTGAAGGATTTTAGTAACACATGTTCTATTGGAATTTTAGGAAAATAAGACGCGAAGTTTTGACATACAAAAATTTCAGGTTCTTCCACCCTTCTGTTTCTGCTAGACTGCAACCACACAATGAGTTGGAGTCCTTTAGGAGTTTGACAGTCCTAACAATAATTATGTATTTAAGAATAAGAGGGAGTGTTTTTTTTTTGAGTTTTGTCAACGTACTTAGAATTAGAATAATTAAATGCTTAAAAAAGTTTCAGGATAAGTTCTACACTTTCTTTTAATGGTAAGAACATGAATCTCTCCCCAGAAACTAATGAGATATTGCATACCTGTCACCACTTATTAATCACTTTCATAATAAATATAATCATTATTTTTATTGTCTATCATTGAAAAGACAGACAGACTTGGTTATAAATCTTATTCCATATAATATTTGTTGGTAATTATATAGCATGTGACCTTTGGTTTAACCTTGAAAAGAACAGGTCAGTGCATTGAGAACCCACTATGAGTGTGTTCGGGGGAAGGATCAAATCAAATTGGGTCTTATTTATCAATATTACTTTACATTATTGCAAGAGGCTGTTTTGTAACTTGAACCTGTAACCTGGTCATACGACGACAACTTTTATAGTTACTCCAAGACTCGCCCAATGTTGACTTAAATTTGAAAACCAAAATAAAATTTTGAATTTTAAGAACACCAATAATTTATATATAAGCAAATAAAACTTTTGGTTACGATTTTGAGCCGCCTTTATTTTCAAAAATGAATAAAAAAGAGTAAGAATGAAAAATTTTACGGTTTTATCCCATTTTGATACATTAATGGGATGATAAACATTCATAACATTCTCTGCACTTGCATCTCTTCTTTTCTTGATCAGTTGCACAAAATGGAATGAATTGTAAAATCAAATACTTATGGTATTATATTGGACCTATCACTCATCATTATACGAGAGAAATATTTTCCTCCTCTTATTAGTAAAGCAACAAAAATAAGCTAAGTCATTTTTTTCCTAGATTGCTCTATTTTTAGAAAAATTAGAAATCACTTTTACTAATCTTAAAAATTGTGTCTCTTCCTCTAATTTCTCGAAAACTTATTTATCTAAAAATACTAAATACTCTATGTTACTCTCTATGTGTTGTGTACTTGGTCTTCAATTGCACTTACCAAAGAAGGAAAAGAGTAATAATTTTGTGTGAACTTTGTCGCAGTTATTTTGATGTGAGATGTCATGTACTTAAACTTTGGTGTTGAACAACATACACATACAACAGAGAAGTTCTAATCTTTCTTTATAAAGGAGTCACGTGAACTACACGTGCTAATATTTTTATTGAAAATATTATCTGGAGTGAACTCTTGATATTTTCTTATATCATTGGCCACCATGTTCCTCTTACACATTTGCATTAAATTCTTACTAGCAGTTCAAGTTTGATTTGCTCCTTGATGTGTGGATTCAAGATAACTTGATTCTGACATTTGTGTTGAAAAAAAAATTTACAAGTAAATCTATCAATAAGATGTTTTACCCTTGAAATAAACATGTCACCGAATTGTTATGTTGCTTCTCTTTTCAAGAGGTTCTGAATGACCAACCAAAATTAGTATTCCGCATTGAAGTTGTTCCCTTGAGTTATGGCTAATAGCACTTACCGATTCATTAGCTTAAACTTGAGTAAATTTTGGATTATCTATAATTTTTTCAAATGGAGAATCTATAAAGTTCTTCTTTTAATCTTCTAGCAAATTGAAAATTGCATGTGACGTACTTTCTGTATCATTTTTTTATCCCTATAAGAAAATATATGTTGTTAGTATAATTAAGTTCTTAGAGATAAGATCTTCATTGTATTTCTATACTTCAACCTACTTGAGTTATGCCAATGCTATATTTGTATAACTTGTTGGTATTCTTAACATTTGTAGAGTAAAAATATTTTTTTAAACCAAAAAATCAAGTATTTTTTGATTGAATTTTCATATTGTATTGAATTTTACAGAGGTTACCAGTAATCAAGTTACAGCCAGCATTCATGAGGGTCACAGAGTTATTCAGCAAATTTTACATTTAAAAGTATAAGAAAATTCTTATTGTTTCATTATTTCACCAAGGTATTGAAATATGTTAATAACAGGTATTGAAATTTGTTAGTAATCTTTCTTCATTTTATTTAATCTTACTTTATACCTCTCATAAATTGAGTTAATTTGGTTTGTAAAAGCTAAAGAAAAAATCTCCAATCTAAGACTATAGACGGGCAAAAGATTAGAGAAGATCTTATAAAGTACAAGAAAAAAGGAAGAAGAAGAAAGCTATGATGACTTTCAAATATTTTTATCGGGGTTCAATTCTCTTTTCCCTTTTGGCTTCTACAACCGATTTGTAAAAGTTCTATGTTCTTTATCTATCTATTTGGGGGTTTTCTGAAAAATTGTCTTTTTTTTTGTATTGAGCCGATTTTTTGAACCTTTAGTTGTTGAGTTAGTGAGGTTGATAAATTTTTGATTCTTTTTAGATTACCTCTATGTATAGTTGCGTTTGTTGCTTTTGTTGAGTTTTATTTTTGGAAGAGGTTGATCTAATTTTGTTTAAAGATTAGATATTTTTAATCATCTATATGACTTCGCTACTGCAGTCTGTAGGAGTCACATTTCTGTTACTATAGCTAGCAATTATTTACATCATTTTTTGAACGATAAGAAGCTTGTTAAAGGTATAATAAGAGATTGTGTCTATTACTCAAACTTTTTTTACCCCGGACATGAATATAGAAGCAAATATTCCTCATTAAATAGGATTACATAAAATATACATAGCTAAGTTTCATCCAGAAAAATCACAATGAAATGATTTTTCCTTCTTATTTTGGAATAGTGAATGTTCCTCCTCTAATTCTATGTATACTTGTATTGTTGCATGCATTAGTCTAAAATTTCTAGGTTATCTAATTTTTTTGTATAATGATTTATATTTTTTTGGTGTAATGGTGGTAGGATATACATTGAAGGTCAATTTTATTTATTAGACCTATGAATTGATATCTGAAGTATATGCTAATTGAGCATTTGCGCGGAGTTTTCGCTACTGAAATTGTTGAAGATACAATTAGAATTTTCTTTAAAGATCTATACAGATATCTCTTGAAGATAAATTCAAATTTGGTATGCCTATGGTAAAAATGTCAAGACCTTAAAAACCTTATTAGCCTTTGATATGTTCAACGAACCATGACAAGAAGATGAGAAGTAACAAAATTTTGACATGGTTTCAAGGATGTCGTGTCGGACGACCCATTTAGGAACATGACTGGAGTAAAACTTCTGTAGTCCCAAGAAATATCAAGCCATAAAAATACAACATAACTGAATCCAGGTATAGTATATAGTAAACTCTAGCTATGCACGTAATCTAGAAAAGGGTAAACCACATTACGTCTTAGAGTAAAGCATTCATTTCAAGTTGTTGAGACGAATACTCATATTGTAATTCTTGTTTTGTTGGTTAATTATGCATTTAAATTTTTCAACTTGTAAGTGTCATTTGACATGTCATAAACGGAACGTAATTTGAATTAAGGATTCGGTTGTTCGCCCATTTCATTTGTACGTAAATTTGATTTTGATTTACTATACAATAAATTATTTGCTCACATTCAGCAGAGAAGTGTGGATATATTTTCAAGTTAAACTGCAAGTTATAATGCTTCTTAAAGTAATAGATGTGTATTTCTAGACTAACATTGGAAAAAAAATATAGTTTTAAATTGAACCCTATCACTTTGGTATCCTGATTTATTATAAAGCACCTAAGGAACTTATTAATTTATTGAAATATTTTTTCGTCAAGTATATATATAATTAGTTGATTTTTTGTGTAATCATGACATATATTCCCTTTTATTTTTATTTTAATGATTTATTTTGGGCCATTTAAATGGGGAACATTTAAATGATATGTAATGCAAAAGGGAGGGGTGGACTTTCTACAAGAAAATATTAAGTTAAAACTAGAATATCTATTCACCTATTTTTCCACCTTTCTATTGTTCCTTTTACCAGTAATTATTTATTTATTAAAGAAAATTTAATTCACGTTGAAATTCATTTGATTCTTCTAAAATTTCAAATATTAACACTTCCAGAAAGCAAAAGGCTAAATAATAAAATAAAATCAAAGATGATTGATTCAAGGATGAATTATCATGTTACTATCATTTTCTTTTTCTCAATTAACATTTATCATTTTCTTTTTCTCAATTAACATTTGTTACTATGTAATTTCATATGTAAGGTATATATTATTGTAGTTCTAAAGGCTGATAGATTCTCTTCATATTATAGATATCGTATTTTTATGGCTTGATACAATAAAAAGATAAAGTGTTAGTGCTAATTGAGATAAATAAACTTATATTTGTTATTTATTTAATTTATAAAGTTATTTTGTACGCATATTTATTGTTTAATCTATTTGTTTTATTTTAATTAAATTTATAAAAGTATTATTTCATAAAATCAATGGTCTCAAATGACTGTGTATATCAAACGAAAGGG
This sequence comes from Datura wrightii, assembly GCA_035772735.1. Taxonomy (NCBI): domain Eukaryota; kingdom Viridiplantae; phylum Streptophyta; class Magnoliopsida; order Solanales; family Solanaceae; genus Datura; species Datura wrightii. The sequence continues at coordinate 63,311,112 of JASDFA010000002.1, forward strand.
AAAATGGAAGAAACACTATGCTGCACTAAAAGAAAATGCTAACGGTAGCAACAAGAGGTTAACCCTGCACACAATTCACACGGAAGCACACACGAAATCATGTTTGAGCAAGCTTATGAGGAGAGTCGCACAAATGTAAGCATCACAAAAGTGCCATTAGTTTACAGACAGCCTTGCAAATGATACCATTTTATTGAACAAAAGTCTTCCTACAACCATGATAATAAATATGATGGAGATGACTCTCAAAGTGTCCAGTGCACATTCTGAACAGAAGAATCATAATCTTTCGAGTGCTCCAGTTCCATGAATTGTCTTCCACTGTGCTGAGCCATTCCAGTCTCAGCTGAGTATTGATTGACAACATGGGGAGATATTTGACCTAAACCCAGATCAGGACGCATGTTATGTGAACTGCTACTACCTTCATTTCCTTTAAATCCCCATTGAGGGCCTGAGTAGTGATTGATTTGAGCAGCATGGGAGCCTGATGATTGAATATTATGTCCACCATCAGTGTTAACCAAGCTGTTAACCCCAAGGCCAGAGGGTTGGTTCCTTGAGCCCCAGGACTCATTTGACAGAAGAGAGAGAGCACCACTGGAATCTGAGACTCCAGGGAAGCAGTTTCCTGAAGGAATACTGGGACCAGAATAACTGGCCCTACCAGCTGAACCTTGCAGAATAAGGTCGGATGTAGAATTTTCAGAACTGTTCAGCCAAGAAGATTGTAGAAACTTCACTGATGTAGTGGTTTGATTATCCCATCCTCGCTCAGATGTTCTAATATTTGGCCATGTACCTTCAGTGAAGTTCGGGTATGCAGTGAAGTCTACCAGAAAGCTTCCAGATCTGCTATTGTTTTCTACAAGTGCAGATAACATAACCCAGTCAGCATAAGGTAGCAAAGCAAAATAAATGTTTAAGCTTTATTAAGTCTTCGTGCAAGGAATGGGAAATGCAAGGACTCTTACCAAAAATTGATGAAGAGAGACTTCCATAGCGAGTAGACAAAAGAGAACCAGGTGGAGGCTTTCTGCGACGCTCATTATGGCCAGCCAGGCGCCTGCGGCAACTGCGTTTCCCTTGGTCAAATTCGGGCAACCGATGGAACCTAGAAGCAAGGCACCAACAATTAACTCCATGCAAAGAGAAGCAACTGATAAAAGATAATGTTAGAACATAGTGATACATTAACCCACCTTGTTTGCAATAAATCATTCAGCTAACCATTTAAATTATGGGAAACTAACCTTAGCTTTACCAATACCTTAACCACTTAGACAAAATAAAGTAAGGTTCAATCATTGCAGTAGGTATAAAGAGTCAAATGTAATTAACTGTGGCAACCTTAAACGCACTTCTGTGTTTATATTACGTAAAATAGTTACATTTTATGGATGGACATGTCAAACATCATGCTGAGGTTTGTGCTCCCTCTTGGTGGTTTTTAACCTTTTTTATTGGTCAAACCACTTGATTCTTGTTGTTAGATCAACAATTGGCACTTCTGATGACACAAACGGATTTAACCTAAAGTTCAACAAATGATAATTAGCTTAACAATCACAAATAGCAATAATACTAAAGAATCTAACAAAAGCAACATCGCAAGAAAAAAAGGAGACATAAATCACCAATAAGGAATGCTTCACTGATATATGGAAACCAAAAAAAAAAAAAAATCATTAATGAACTTTAACTGTCCTACCTTTATCTACCAAACAAATGCAGCACGTAGGATATTTATATTCTGAAGAATATTTTAATTTAATGTGCAAGAAATTGTAAAATATGGCAAGAATCTACAACTACAACAACAAACCCAGTGTATTCCCACAAATGGGAAAATATAACAAGGATCTATTCCTTGTAAATCTGGGAAGGTTTAGAATCCCTATAATTGGATAATTAGGAGTTGGAATTTCTTTCTTCTCGATTTTTGATTACTCGCGAACTAATTCCTAACATGCTTTAGGGAATAATCAAGTTATTCAGTCTCAAATCTCTTCCTCCTCCTTTCTTTACATAGTATCGAAGTTGACAGTTCGAGGAAACAAATATGGAGATAGCTGATAGCTCAGAGTTGGTTGGCTGGCTGGAACACTTGGGCCTGTTGGGGACGCACAAAAGTCTGGTGGTTGTGTTTGATGCCCACAGAAAATACTCAGACAATGTAAGTAGCACATAACAAATCTCCAGAGAAGCCTAATCTTGGTGATGAGCTGACCCATCAGTCATGGTGGTAGGCCATGCAGTACTAGGTTTTAGCAGCCCTTCATCTTCCATGATGGACATGCAAAACTTAGTTCTAGCAGAAGATTCGTTTAGGTCGTGAAATTGATAGTTGAAGCGAAAAGAAGCTACATATAGGTATAGCCATAGTCTCAAATGGAGTAGGCTTTTTGGAGGAAAAAACTAGTCAGCTTGACCCAAAGCCGACAGAAATCACACCATATCAAGAGTGTCTTTAGGCAGGTAGGAGGCCCTAAAACTGCCGTTCACTTACTATTACCAAATGAGTAGTCCAAGATGTTACCCCAGAGGTGGTTAGAACCAAAAAGGAAAGGCATAAGTTAAGTACATCAGGATTTAGCAGCTAAAATATCTTTGAAATAGAAAACAAACATGAAAACATTTCCCTTGTCAGAAGAGCTAGTGCAAAATGACAAAGCAACAACTAACATCAAACCAAAAAATGTACTGCAGTTTCATTTTTATAAAAAATAAACTCACTAGGAGGATTATCAACTCTATCTCTATAGTAGAGAAATAGATCATTCTAGGCATTAACATTTCATCAAGAACACACCACATTGCTTACATCAAAACACTAAATTGGGTGTCCAATCAAAATAATTTAAGCCAATGTAGACAATGTAATGTAGCAACTTATCCATGCAGGACCTTTTGAAAGGGTACTTCTTGCATTCTGAAGGATTTCATTTTGTTGTGCAGACAATTAGAGTGCTAAAACTGGAGCTATTATGTCCTTGTTTCAGCTTGGAAAGGCACTGCAGTTACTTTATCTGATGCTGATACAGAACAACATTGCTGATCAAGATACACTTACAGGGTACTTTTTATTGCATCAAACAAACTGATCAAGTGCTATGCATTAGCCTTGGGCGACAACTTATGCTACTTGCTATGCTATAAGGTTGAGTGCAGTTGTTATTTTCATTTGTTGATTACAGTGCACATAAATATCAATTCTGTGAATCTCGAAAAAGGCTTTTGACATAGAAATCAAGGAGCTTGGTTGTTTCAAAGTACAAGAAAAATTTAGCTGAATGGACTTAGACAACATAAAATAAAGTTTAAGTTAAATCTTTTGCAGTACAAATTTTAAAATTGTTTACCAGAATACTTCACCATGCCCAGACTTGTGGATGAGACTACACGCGACACGCAACAGATAAATATGTTGATGAAGAATGGTTTTTTGCAATAAAGAACATGCCTTTAGTCAATAACTGTTGTTTCAAGAAATTGGATTTTTTTTCAATGAATTATGAAATATTGGATCAGATTTTATATATTTGAAAGCAAAAATTGTTCAAACAAAAAAACTGGCCCAAAAGGGACCAGCCTTGAAATGAATAGCATCCTATACGAAATAATGAAAAAGCAGCAAAATAAATGAGCCCAATATCCACGACCCAATCCATATTTATATCTCACTTTTATCTCTGATTTTGTCTTCATTTGGATTCCGCCCATTTGGAGAGGCATTAGCATTATTATTCGTGGTCATTTTTTTTTATAAGTGCATCATCATTGGTGATCATTAAATCACACTTTTCCTTCTTCTAGAAGGTGCTGCATGCATAATGTAAGCCAAATTCAAGAAGAATAGCAATGATCAGCAACTGAGCTCACTCATGTCTTCCAGATATTGAAAAGAAAATACTTAAACAAGATGAGGTTCTTCCTGATTTAAGCTGTGGCAACGTTTAGCCATAAGAACAGCTCTCCTCAACCCAACTCCCTTTCAGAATCTCAAATGGGAGTAAAGAGAAGAGAAGATGGAGGGTAAGAAAGAAAGAAATGAATGAAGTGTTGTTTGCACAATATCATTCCCAGTATAGAGAACAACCGAGGGATAGACCACCCTCCTTTTTAACTCTAACACAGTCCTTACTAACAAATAAGTTTTCTCATATAATAAATGTAGGTAAGCACCTGAGTTTTGTTAAGCAAAATCTCTTCTACAACAACTAAAACAGAAAAAATATCTTTCCACCAATACTCTCAACTTACTATACTTGGTGATAGCATCCACGGTGGCATACCTCCAATTAAAGGTTGACAAGCTTCAATGGGAAATTAAGAAGATGCTTATACAGGAAAAAATGTCTAAGGATAAGCCCAAGCAAATGCTTATCGCGGAAGAAGAGCTTAAGAATGAACCCAAAAATCATGGTGAAGAGTGAGCTAAGCTCTCCACATATTTCATGGGTCAAGTCCAAGTCCGAGAGGAGGAAGACTGGTCCACATGAAGCACAAGAGGAGCCACATGTTGTTCTTTCAAATATCAGATTTTTTTTGGATATTTGGAGATATTAAGGTAGGTAAGGCTATCTCACATATGGAAAACGTTATTGTTCTCCCCTCACGCTGTGTTTTCTTCAAAATCCATGAATTTTACTCCATGAACAATTTGGGCTTAGTGTGAATTTGTTCCTGCTACTTCACTATGGATGTCATGAACTCCTTGGGAATTCCTTAAAGCCCGTTTGGTTTAGCTTTAAAAAAGTGGCTTTTAAACATTAGTGCTTAAAGCACTTTTTAAGTGCTGAAACTTATTTATAAAATTAGTTATGTGTTTGGATAAGAGTGCTAAAGCTGAAAAAAAAATTATTAATGTGTTTGATACATAAGAGCTGTTAAGCACTTATTTTGGTTCAAATGAGTGACATGCCCTTAAAGTTGTTAGCACTATAAAAAGCGAATTACTACGATATTTTTATTTTAAAAATAATTAAAATTTAAATTAATTTATATTTTTATTTATTTTTAATATAAATAAATTATTTAAGTTATTTCTAATTTTTAAAATATATAATTTGAATAAAATTAGGCAAATCTCCCCTTTACTTTTTATTAGGAGTATAGTTCTATTTTTTATTCGTAAAATCAAATATAATAATTTAAATAAATTAATACAATCTCGATTTTTTTCTCTTTTTTTCTTTTCAGATTTTTAATTTTTTTTTTCTAATATGCACGAAAAAATAAAATTTTGACAAAGATTTGAGTGAGGGTACTATTGAAATTAGGAAAATATTATAGGATAAAAAGGTAAATAGTTTGGTCAAACTTAAATGGCTTATAAGCAAAAAAAAATAAAAAGTTGGTACCAACTTTTTGCTTTTGGGTTTTTTAAAGCATTTTTCAACTTTTCTTAAGCAGTTTTTGGTAAAACCAAACTTATAAAAAGTGAAAAAGTGCTTATAAGCTAGTTTGACAAGCTTATAAGCTAAACCAAACACCCTCTTAGCCACCCTTGAATTCTCATTGTATTTTCATTCCATGAACTCTATGATTTTCACCGTGCACAATAAAATATGAAAAGTATGTTTTTTCCTTGAAATCTAAATTAGACGATCCCCTTAAGGATTTTACATATGATATGACATTATGACTACGAACCATGATTCAAGAAGAGATGCCTATAAGGAAACATGACTAATGATTTATCAACTTTTTGAGCTAAAATATGAACGAGCAAGTCCTTTCACGTAGTACTCTTTGTGAATACTACTCCTAATTACGAAACTCCCTTGAATTCAGTCATCACTAGTACATGCTCTTATCTATGAAACTCTAAGTACCCTCATCAGCTAGGTATTCCCAAGGTCGAAATATTCATATTACTCTTAGAATCAATATCTATTAAGTCATCTATGTGGTTTAACTATCCAAAGTTCCAATAAGCTTTATGAACTCTCTCAAGATATTTTACTATTCATTTACATAAATGAAGTCTACAAATTTTCTCTGGACATTTTCATGATGTCTCTAAATATTTCATTACCTATTTTAAGACCTGTGACATGATGTTAAAAAAATATTATAGGTTATTCAGCCACACAATTTATGCTTTACTATGAAACCTTTTGAAGTTTCCCATGATCTTAAGACTTATGCTTTATAAAGATTATGGTTTTCTTAAAATGTTCACAAGATGGTTTTGAGGACGTTCCTCATTATTTATGCTATGATTTATGAAATGATGTCAATGGTTTAAGAAGAGGTAATAAGCTAGCATGATGATTTTATGTAAAAAGCCAACAGGTGCCAGCTCCATGAAAGGGCCAAAGGTGCCAAATTTATGAAAAATGCCAATAGGTGCCATGGTTATCATTTAAATATTTTGGGAGCATTCTAGAAACTGCGAAGGTATGGGTCACAAAGGCCATTACTCAAAACTACACATTCCCAATGTAGGATTACAACTGCTTCAGAGAAATGATAGTTAGTATTCCCCGCATTGGGATTCTCTTGGTTGGGATTATGTTTTTCATGTTATTATACACAGATATAATCCACCCACGCAGCAATCGTGGTTAAATACTTAGTTGATCGGGCTTTGAACGGATGCCAAGCAGTACCATGGTGACTTATTATTACATATGTCAATAACAAGAATCTCCCATTAAAAATGTAAAAGTCTCCTTTCAGTGATTTAAATATTTATTTTTACTCAGATATTTTCATGTGTATTTGAGTCATTTAAACTATGTTACTAAAAGACTTCTTGATGTCAAAAGTTTACTTACGTTTCCCATAAGGAACTAAATCATGTTGAAAGATGAATACGTTAAGCTCACCTTTATGATATGAATCCTTTAAATTCCTTCCATGCTTTACGTATGATTCTTTGTTTATCCTTTCAGTTCATGTACTTCTATTATGTTTCATTCTTCCATATTACATAAAATACAATTCCATATGTACTTACGTCCTTTTTGTCAGGGACGTTGCATTGTTTAATAATGCCCCACTCAGAAACTCAGACAGACGGTTGAGCAACATGTTAGCTTCGATATACATTTAGCTATTGGTAAGCCCCACTTGTTTTTGAGGCAATGTCTTTCATTCAGCTTCCCTAGTTTTGCTAAAGGTATGTGGATTGCATTATTCACATCATGTTAGAGGCTTCGTAGATTAGTCAAGTCTAGTATGTTCATTCATGATGTAAATTTGGAAAATATTTCTATTTATTGGATATTTCTTTGGGATTAAATGAAAGCTTATGAATGAAAATTATTTCATTTTTAAAGAAACTTTACTTATGATATTAATGCAAATCATCCTTTTCTGCATATTTTACGAGTCATGTCATGTAGTTGGTTCACTCGGACAAGTTAAGGCATTGGCACCGATCTCACCTAGGCAAGGAACGGGGCGTGACATTTGGTTTCTATTAAAATAAATTAAAGAAGGTAATTAATCTTATACTAATTATTCTCTCTAATTTCTTCAAAATAAGGGCCTAGATCACTTTTGATCTAAGTTGTTGAATTGACTCTATTAGTATCATAATTAGCTTAATCTGCTAATTTTTTAGTATTAAGATTAATTAGGGTTCTTAGCACTTATTTTGAAATTTGAAAATTTTATTCTCGAATTCACTATTTGCTCCTTAGGGAGGGTGCTAGAAGATTATGTAAGGATTATAAGGTGATTCTGAGTGAGAATCTTACAAACCAACATAAACTTCTAGTGATAAATTTGGAGATCATGAGGGGAAAGAAGAAGAGGGTGGTCGATGCTCGGCCAGGAATCAAATGAGTTGGCTTGACTATAGATAGTGCTGGAGAGATGGGGGTGAAGCTGATTAATATGGGGGCTTGGGAGAGTAGCGGGGAGCCAAACTATATGTTGGATAGGACAGCTAACTGCATCAGGGAAGTAGCTAGAGAGGTGTTGGAGGTCTCTGAGGGTTGTTTGGGTGGACACCGAGGGGACTGGTGGTGGATTGGAGAGGTCCAACAGAAGGTGGAGGCAAAGAAGGTGGCGTACGTGAAATTGGTGGAGAGTAAGGATAAGGAGGAGAAGAGGATGAATAGGGAGGAGTATAAGATGACTCAAAAGGAGGCGAAGCTAGCGGTTACGGCAACGAAAGCGGCAGCTTTTGAACGCCTGTATGCCGAATTAGAGGGCAAGGGAGGAGATAAGAAATTGTATAACCTAGCCAAGGCAAGAGAGATGAGGGTGCGTGATCTGGACCATGTAAAGTGTATCAAGGATGAGGACGGCAAGGTGCTGGTGGAAGAGCCTCTGATTAGTTGTAGATGGTAGGCATATTTCCATAAATGTTTAAATGAAGGAGGGGACGGAGACATTGTACTGGGGGAGTTGGAGCACTCAGAGGGGCGATACGACTGTGGGTGTTGTAGACGGGTAAGGGTTGCGAAAGTTAAGGGGGCTATGCGTAGGATGTGTAGAGGTAGGGCGACTGACCTCGAGAGATCCTAGTGGAATTTTGGAAGAGTGCAAGCAGGGTAGGTTTGGAGTGGTTGACAAAGTTGTTTAATGTCATTTTTAAGACAGCAAAGATGCTCGATGATGGAGATGGAGTACGATGGTTCCGTTGTACAAAAATAAGGGCGACATTCAGAATTGCAACAACTATAGGGATATCAAGTTGCTACGTTACACTATGAAGGTTTGGGAGAGAGTGATGGAGAGCAGGGTACGGAGGGGCGTGGCAATTTCGAAAAATCAGTTTGAATTCATGCCGAGGTGCTCGACTATAGAAGCCATCCATCTCGTAAGGAGATCGGTGGAGCAGTATAGGGAAAGGAGGAGGGATCTTCACATGGTATTCATCGACCTAGAAAAGGCCTATGACAAGGTCCCAAGGGAGGTTCTATGGATATGCTTGGAGATTAGAGAGGTGCTGGTGGCGTACATTAAGGCGATCAAGGATATATATGATGGAGTCAAGACCCGAGTAAGGACGGTAGGAAGAGACTCGAAGCACTTCCCAGTGGCGATGGGGTTGCGCTAGGGATCAGCACTTAGCCCATTTATATTCGCCTTGATGATGGAAACATTGACGCGAGGGATTCAAGGTGAGGTGCCTTGGTGTATGTTATTCGCAGATGACATAGTTCTGTTGATGAAACTCGTGGAGGCATAAATGCTAAGTTGGAGGTTTGGCAACAAGCCCTTGAGTCTAAAGGTTTTAGGTTGAGCAGGACCAAGACGGAGTATTTAGAGTGTAAATTTAGTGACGTGATGCACAGGGAGGATGAGGAGGTGAGGCTAGGTATGCAAGCCATCCAAAAGACTTTCTAGTACCTTGGGTCTATTATCCAAGGAAGTGGAGAGATCGACGAGGATGTTGTTTACCGTATTGGTGCAGAATGGATGAAATGGAGGCTCGCTTCTGAAGTTTTGTGTGAAAGAAGGTTCCGACAAAACTTAAAGGCAAGTTTTATAGAGTGGTGGTTAGACCGATTATGTTGTACAGGGCGGAGTGTTGACCAGTCAAGAACTCCCATGTGCAAAAGATAAAGGTTGCAGAAATGAGAATGTTACAGTGAATGTCTGGGCATACTAAGAGTGATAGGATTAGAAATGCCGATATCCGGCCCAAGGTGGGAGTGGCTGGAGTGGAGGACAAGATGCGCGAGGCAAGACTGAGGTGGTTCGAGCATGTGAAACGGAGGTGTCCGAGTGTCCCAGTGCGGAGGTAGGAACAGTTGTCTTTAGATGAATTTAGGAGAGGTAGGATAGACCGAAGAAACATTGGGGTGAGATGATTAGAAAAGATATGACTCATTTGCAGCTTATCGGGGACTTGACCTTAGATAGAAAGGTATGCGGTACATGGATTAGGGTAGCAGGGTAGCAGGGGGTGTGCGAGACAATGCTTTCGCGTTCTAAGGGGTAGGCCTAGTTGTGCTCGTATAGTGCCTTGTCTTTCATTGTCTGTTTCCACTGGTTGTGCTAGTTGTTATTTGTTTATCATTTAGTGTATTGTTGTTGTGTATGTGTGGTGCAAGTACTAATTGTTTTGATATTAAATGTTGTCTTCTGTGTTGCTATTGTGTTTTTGAGTCTATCTCTCCTAAGCCCAAGGTCTACTGGAAACAGTCTCGCTACCTCTGAGGTAGTGGTAAAGTCTGCATGCATTCTAACCTCCCCAGACCCCACTTGGTGGGATTTCACTGGGTTGTTGTTGTTATTCTCGAATTCACATATCTTTCAATTTCTTGTCTTTAATCTTCATATTTTTGCTTCCGCGGTTTTTTTTTTTGGTTTTCACCCAAGTAACTCGAATCTTATCAAGTGGTATCGGAGCGATTCTTATCAAAATTCCATTCTTGATAATCTTAAAAGGTATTTGACCCAAAAGAAAAAGGAAAAATAGATATTCTTATTTTAGTAGCTTAAAAGGTAAGTTACATAGCAAAAAGAGAAAAAAGCAAAAGAAACAAAAATTACAAAAAGAAAAAAAAGAGAGAGAGATAATTCAATTGCTTGAGAATTAAGGTATTTCTTAGGAAACTCCGAATTTGTTTTGATTCTTGGTTTCCTACGTCGGAGACGGACGGAGAGTTTATTTTTGGGACATAGCAAGTGGGAACATAATTCAAAAAGATGAATTTTAGAGTTTGCATATAATATCTTTCCAAAGAGACTTGACAATTCACATATTAGGGGGGATACCAAGTGAAGAGACTTTTCGGGACACAAATTAGCCTTACTTCATAGGCAAGTCAATATGATGGATAATTCTGATGTTTGGTCGTGGGGCCTGGGAAATAATGGAGTGCTCTCGGACAAGTCCTTTTATGAGAAACTATTGGTTAGGAAGGGACTTGTTTTCTCATATAACGCAACATGGGTTCCAAATGCACCAAGGAAGGTGTGTTTTTTCAATTGACTAGCCACTAGAGAGGTGATTCTAGCAACAAAAATATGAAAAAGTGGAAGGTCTTCTGCATCAGTTGGTGTTACAAGTGCAAGGAGGCGGGCGAGGACGTGGATCAACTTCTTCAACATTATGGGCTAACCATAAGAGTATGGTGGGATATGTTTAAGTGGTTTGGCACTTCTTGGGAAATGCTAAAAAGTGTGAAGGATTTGATGTTCAGTTGGAAGAGTGGGAGGAGAAGAAGTCGAGGGGCTTGAAAAGTAGTTTCGCTTGCGCTAACTTGGGTAGTCTGGAGAGAGAGAAATAGGAGAGCTTTTGAAGGAGTAGAATCAAGCTTCTCTTAGTTGAGGAGTAGTCTCCATTCACTTATTTTCTTTTGGTGTAATTAAAAAATCCCTTGTTATATAGATGACTGGATGGAATTTGTAGAGAATCATATTATGTAGATTATTTACCATTTGGAATACCCTTGTATACGGTCAGTTTTGACCATGTTTATGAATGAAAATACTTTTATTTGATCAAAAAAAGAATTTCGTATTTTCGCTTCCGCAGTATTTTCTTATTTTTATTCAAGTAACCCGATTCTTATCACTTGGTCTAATACTTCTCCTTTTTTACCTTTTACCAAATTCTTCAGTATGCATCACGCTGTCCAAAATGAAAGAACATATGTTCATCACATAAAATACATAACTTCGACTTCTCAAGAGAAAATTACCACGAGGACATTGTTAATTATGTCTTCTGATATATTTAGTAACATTTATTTTCTGAGATATTTCTTTGAATAAAACTGCTCGGAATGGCATATTAACACCTGTTCCATCATTAATCCTTTTTCTACAGATTTTATTACTTCCACATGAGTATATCTCCACGAGTGACAGTTCAACTTCACCTAAATTCAGAGTTATTCCTCTCTTTTTCCCCCGTGTCAAGAACCATGCAATATTTATGTTAACTTATAACTACATTTGTTTGTATGCTCGATGAACTAGTCCAAATTTAGAGATAGTCCAATTTCTGAAGAGGAAATCCTCCATTGTGTTAATCACATCAATTTAGGCACACCATTTTCCTTGACTAGTAGCTTGGCTTCAAAACAATGATTTACATAATTTTTTATGCTTCCACATTTCATACTTTTGCGACAAAATGCATGTTTTTAGTGAATCTTTTTAAAAGCAAACACCAGCTTACGGCCTCCCCGAACCAACAAAACTACATTCCTGAAAACTATAACACACCATTTAACATGATCATATCTAGAACTTTTGAACTTTGTCAATCTTGCAGCTGAAGGCACATTAATGTACTATAATTGCAGTACACCCTCTCTCCCAAAGTTAATCTCTTGTCGCCTCCCAAATCTATTTTACAGTCACTTTTTCTTTCGACGAAAAATGTATGACACAGTCATTCTGGAAACAAAAAAAAAAGTTCTACTAACATACATGTTACATAATTTCTGAATAGTTAAATTTTCTTTTCAAAAAGCGAATTGTGGTTTAAAAAAACTGGATCTTCATTAGGTAGTAACACTAGTATTTAATAGTTCCATTTTACACTCAAAATGTCAAAAAGTGCCAAAAATAAAGGCCTCTAGGTTACCTGATTAAGGGAGCAAGAATTATTGAAGCCATTTACAGAAACAAGCATCTAGTTTCTGCTAAGTCCTCCATAATAAGCAGAAAAATGCTCCATCCATCTCAGGAAGAAGCAGAAAATTGCAGTGAACATATATAAACAAAAATCAATTAATTTAATAAGCAATAAGATCATATTAGATGATTTGCAAACTCAATTCACGTTCAACCAAGTCATAGTTAAATTCACAGCTTTCACGCAGCTCTTGGATGTTATATTTAGGGGAGAAAGAGACACCTTCATGAGACAAAAATTAATACTATTATATAAATCCCCTTGCAGCAACGAATTAGTACCACCAAATTAACAATACATCTTAGTCAACTCTCTGAATAATCCAATATGCAAACCCACAGAAGCACAGGACCACAACTACATAAGCAAAAGAAATAAACAGCTAGCAATAGTTTAATATTTCAATCATGCGCATGCAGCTATATACTAATTAGTTCCTAGACCATAATATTCTTAATAAAAGTACTTAGAAATACGAAAATGAAGACATTTTTAATTAAGTCACCTGCTACACTGTTGACAAAATCTTTGTTCAAGACCAGCAACAATGACCATAGGAGACTTGGAGTGAGTGCCACAAACTTTGTGCCTCGAGTAGTAAGCTTTAACATCACTCAGATCTGCTTCACAACCTTCAACTTGACACTTAGGTGGCTGACGACCTTGAACCAACCCACCCCTTCCTTTCTTGGCCGTCGCTGGCGCCGGAACCGGAGAGGGTTGACCAGCTCCGTTCACCGGCAGCGACCCAGTAGCTGATTTGGGCTGAGCTCCAACACCCACATGCTCAAAATAGATTTTTTGACCAAATTTCAAACCGTTAGGAGAGTCGGGGGAAGTAGAGTTTCCAGAAGAAGAAGCCGAACCCAATTCCATTTCCGACTTGCTGAGCCCATTCATCACAAGCTTATATGAGTCAAATCATGATAAAAGGTGCCCATTCAGCTGCTATGACAACATTCACATTTATGGTGAAGCAGAGTTTGTGAAAGCTAAAAAAAGAAAAAAAAAATCTTTTTAAAAAAGTTGTGCTCTTTTGTGATAATCTCGATATAAATATGTTGAATATTTGTGAATCGGGAGTACCTAGTATTTAAAAAATAAATAAATAAATAAATAAATAAAATAAAATAAGGAGGCTTGGCGTAAGAAGTTTAAGTTGGGGTACCTGTTAAAATTTTTTTAATATTAATAGTGTAATTAATTTATCATAGTATATAATTGCTTTTAATTTTCAAAAGTCGTATCAGTTTGATATATAACAAATTCATGTTATGGCAGATCAAGTTAATCCAGTACTTATTGTAGAAATTATTTATATTATTTTTATTTGAATAATACGCACATTTTACATTATATTGACAATCAATGATAAATAGCTATTACTATAATATATATGAGTTGATAGATTATAAAAATAATGTTAGCTACTTATTTTAATTAGTTAAGAGTTTTAAGTTGCAGGTGACTATACATATATATATATATATATATGTTGTAACTCATCATATTATTATGATACTTATTTTAATTAGTTAAGAGTTTTAAGTTGCATATATATAATATATATATATATATATATATATATATATATATATATATATATATATATATATATATATATATATATATATATGTTGTAACCCATCATATTATTATGATACTGTACAACTAATCATACGATAGTTATGTATAACTTTAAACTTTTAGTTAGATTATATTTGATAGTGTAAAAAAAAGTATATTCACATCCTCAATTGTTCTTTTCCTTTGAGGAGGGTTTGTACTGGATGAAAAGAGGACAGCTGACAATGGGGCATCACGCCAGCTTGGGACTAAGAGACTGTCAAATAATGGAGGAGAAGAAAAGAGAGAGAATACAAAAGACTTTTTAGAGAATACAAAAGCTTATTTTTATTTTTTCTTTTGGCCTCTGGAGTTGCTCTTTTGGGACTTCTCAGCAGCTTTTACCTGCTGCTTTTGGGGGGTTCACTTCCACTTGCAAACACCTTTTTCATTCTTCCCAAATCCACCCTTCATTGTACTTGCCTATATACAAATACATTACAGATTTACTTCAAATGATAGTTTCAAGAAAATTTTAGTATGCACCAACTGCCAAAACCCCAACACCAAAACATCTGATTTCTACTCTTTAACAATTTTTTCCTCTACTTATAGTAAAGGGGTAATGCTAAATTGGCAGAATGGTGTGGGCAGAAAATGATAAAATGTTTATACTATTTGTTTATTTTTTTTATTTCAAACTCTACTTTTTTTCCCTCCAATGAATTCCCCTCTAAAAAAATTATAATCATATATTAGTATGTTAATCTCTTTATCTTCCCAATACACTGAACATTTAAATTAAATTTATAACCATAAATACTTAATATAAAAGTATATAAATTGAATTTCAATGAATACTTAAATTTAACTGAAAATTATTGCTGGTAAGAATTTCTAATGAAATGGTTAAAATTTAATTTTAGTTAATTTAATTAAATAACTAATGTATTGAAATAGAATTACTATCAGATTATTTCTAAATTCTTTTTTACTAATTCGTATTAATAATAATTTAATTTGTTACACTACGAAATATATATATAATACATCATATATATTTAAACCAACTCCTCTGCTTTTCACATACACAT
Organism: Datura wrightii; assembly: GCA_035772735.1. NCBI lineage: Eukaryota > Viridiplantae > Streptophyta > Magnoliopsida > Solanales > Solanaceae > Datura > Datura wrightii. The sequence goes on from JASDFA010000002.1 coordinate 63,326,334, forward strand.
GATCTATACATTTTACTAGTAAACATTTAACTTACAAGTTTCACACCTCAAGATTTGGACCTAGGTAGTATCGATACTCGATGTCTTAACTTGCTCGAATAAGATAGTTAACATAATTCCATTAATGAGACATACTCAGAAAAAGAATAAAATAGATCATATGATAAAAATAACTCTAAAAGGAAAGGAAAGGAATTTGATACAAGAAAAGTAAAGGTAAAGGAAGCTAGACACAAATTTGGAAGGAAAGGCAACCCTTATCAAAGAACAAAGACCTTAATTCAACAATCCAATAGCACCTAACCTATGAGAACAACCTCAAGGGAATTGAATTTTCTACCAACCCTTCTTTCTATACAAGTAACAATCTAAGGCTTCAACAAACACACTAACACTCAAAGTGTATATTCATCATACCATCAAAGTTATTATGAAAATTAAATAAACTCCTATTTATACTATGTAAGAAAGCTGGAAGAATATTACAAATATACCCTTAATGAATAAGGATCTTGTTTGGTTGTCTTCCTTTTTTTGAAATCAAGGAATGACCAATTGCAAATCTAGCCCATCTTCTTTATTAACATGGCCACTTGCGTTTCCCTTCATCCTCCCAAGCTATCATCCATACATAGGCACCTTGGTTGTATCATTCTCCCCTTCTTGAAAAGGATTCGTCCTCGAATCTAAATCTTCAAAAGCATAGAGAAGAGAAACAACAACAAGGACCTCATAGCATGAGGGTTAGCACAAGTGTAACAAAGCCTACCAACATGCCAAGGATGCGGAAACATATGATATAGCCAAAGATCAATTATTTGCATGAAGACCAAGCTTCTACATGAGGCACTAGGAACTTCGGTAAGCAAGATGGTACATAGACAAACACACACATATTCAAATGGCCAATGGGCTCAAAAGAAAAAGATATCCATCTATCTTGGTCAAAATAATAACCAATCATCTTGATAAAACCCCTTCTCTCACAAGTCAAACCCTAAATATAAGAATGAGTATCATCATATGAAAATAGGTGATAAAAAAAGGTGTAGAACAAGGCAACTTCATTCAAAGTGACCATATGTAAGATCACTATTAGATACAAAAATTTCATCACACACATTATCAAGAATTGAGACACTCAAAGACGAAGTACCCATTTGAACACGAGCATCACTTTCTTCGTCAATATCCCATAGTAGGTTATCGTAGAAGTTATATCTATGGATAATAGCTACATCACTATCATGTTGACTAATACTATGCCCGATATTAGAAGTGATCTCATCATCATCAAATAAGACATTATACTTTAATAGAGAACAATCAAACAAAGATGAAGAGTCAAAGCATGCAATTTCTTTCTCAAAAAGACTAATGTCATCATTCAAAGTATTGTTAAGCATGTGATCTCTATAAGCAAAGCAAGAGATCAAACCACGACTCGTGGGAACATGTTACGAGTCATACCAGATGCCAACACTTAGCCAATTCTACAGAAGCTAAGGAATGTAAGAGACAAGGCACGACCCATACAATCCCGTTACAGGTCGTATGACAAGTCGTAGGATGTGCCAGCGCCAAATTTGGTTATTTTTCTATTAACTTAGAAAAAGAATTTTATTGTTTGTATAAATACATTTTATGTTTCTTTTAGGAGAGAGACGGTCAGAATTAGTTGGTGGACAATTGTTATCAAGTTTGTAGTTAGTTTTTGACAACATTGGAGAGCAAATCTAGAGATCAAAACTTGAATTTCTCAATGTACTTGAATTTGTTTATCATATTTTCTTGCAATATTCACAGAAGATTTTTTTTAATCATCATTGTAAGTATTTAATTATGTGTTTATCTATGAATGTTAAATATAATCTTACAATCATGAGAGGCTAAAACCTCCACAACCAGGGTTGTGGGAACCATAGTGGATTAATGAATTAGGGTTACACAAAGTGATTCGAAACTAATGTTAAATGCTTGTATTGTATTCTGTTTGTCTTTAATGTTTCTTAACGAAGTGCAACATTAAGACTTTCCCGAATTCTGTAGTTGCTTGAACCTAGAGAAATAGAGATTAGGAAAAGAGAATTACAATAACGCTATGATTTTTATGATCATTGTATAACTTGAGCTACGGTTGCAGGATAGTTAATTTGGAACACATTGATAACGATTGAATTGAAATCGCTCATGAGACCTAACCTGGTGATTGAGTATAGTCATCCAATAGGGACAAATCAGTCGTTTTGATGACCCTCGTTATCAGTTCTACAAGCAAGAATTGGGATTGATCACGAGTGTAAACCTAAAGTATTTATGAACCCATGGGAAACACTTACCCTAGTTAATTGCAAATCTTGATTAACAACAACTGATTTTAACTCTTGTTTTATTATTGTTGTTCTATAAACCCCCCCAATTTGGAGATAACACATCAAAAAGTTTAAATACCGATATTAATCTAGTTCTTACCATATTCCCTGTGGGTTTGATCCCAACCTCTTTGTTGATTTCTTTATTGACAACGTCCGCTTCATACTTTATCAGGAGTGTGCGTTTGAGCATTATCAAAAAGTGGTGTGTTGCCGGGGAATATGGCTAAGATGAGATTAATTGCTTGTATTTAACTTTTGGTTGTTATTTCCCCGTTTATGTTTTCTTTAGTTTTCTTCTGTGATTCATTCAGGATACACCAACGAAGCTACCTCTGTGACCACCCAGATGGAAGACAAGAGACTGCTAGTGCCCATGGGAGAGATGATGAATATTGATACACTAGCAGCCGTCTTGATGAATTATGAGGAAGATGGAGTGTTGGGGTACACGAAACAGGTAAATGCTCTAGAAGGAATGGGGTCGTATAACTTCAGACCAAAGAAGTTATACCTTGACTTGAAGAACTGAGTCACTCCGTGAGCAAAGCCATCAATGGAGGTACCACCAGTTCTGGAACTTAAGGCATTACCTCCCAACCTCAAACATGCATTCTTGGGGGAAAACAATACTTTGCCAGTAATTATTGCAGCCGACTTGACAGACTGGCAAGTAAAAGCTTTGGTCACATTATTGAAAAGGCACAAAAAGGCAATCAAATGGACCATAGCTAACATCATCAGGATCCCCCCAGGCATATGCACTCATAAAACCCAGCTTGAGTCGAATTGTGTAACAAGCACAGAGCATCAGCGACGAGTGAACCCACCGATGCAAGAAGTAGTGAAGAAAGAGATTATCAAGTGGCTAGATGCTGGTGTGGTTTACCCCATTGCGGATTATATGTGAGTGAGTCCGGCACAGTGTGTGCCAAAGAAATGTGGGATCACAGTGGTATCCAATGAGAAAAATGAGCTGATAACAACAAGACCAGTCACAGGTTGGTGTGTATGCATGGATTACCGAAAGCTTAACCAATGGACCCAGAAGGACCATTTCCGATGCCATTCATGGATCAGATGCTTGGCAGGTTGGCAGGTAGAGGCTGGTACTATTTTCTTGATGGATATTCGGGGTACAGTCAGATCTCCATTGCTTTGAAAAACCAAGAGAAGACCACCTTTACTTGCCCGTATGGAATGTTTGCTTTCAGAAGATTGCATTTTGGGTTGTGCAATGCACCAACCATATTCTAGCATTGTATGATATCGATATTCTTAGATATGGTGGAGGATACCATCAAGGTATTTATGGATGACTTCTCAGTTGTGGGTGAATCATTCGAATCTTGCCTCAAGCATTTGGGAAAAGTATTAAACAGATACGAAGAAACTAATTTGGTCCTAAATTGGGAGAAATGCCACTTCATGGTCAAAGAAGGAATAGTTCTGGGTCACAAAATTTTTGGAAAGGGGATAGAGGTGGACAAGGCGAAAATTGAAGTAATAGTAGGGTTGCCACTTCTTATTTTCATAAAAGGGGTCAGAAGCTTTTAAGAAAATGCAGGATTCTATAGGAGGTTCATCAAGGACATTTCAAAGATTGAACAGCCATTGTGCAAGCTGCTCGAGAAGGAGGTGAAGTTTTTATTTGATGAGGCATGTCTGAAGGCCTTTGAGTACCTGAAGGAGAACTCACTACTATGCCTATTATTATAGCTCCAGATTGGTCTCTTCTATTTGAGGTAATGTGTGATACTAGTGGGGTGGCCTCGGTGCTGTCTTGGGCCAACAGAGAGCAAAGATTTTTCACCCTTTTTATTATGCTAGTAAAACACTCAACACAGCCCAAAAGAACTACACTATCACAGAATAAAAACTACTAGCAGTGTTCTTTGCATTTGAAATTTTTCGAGCGTACTTGCTTGGAACTAAGGTAATTGTCTACACAGACCATGCTTCTTTAAGGCACCTACTGTCTAAAAAGGATGCTAAAACCATATTGATCATATGGATGTTGTTGCTCCAAGAATTCGAGTTAGAGGTGAAAGACCGAAAAGAAACTAAAAATCAGGTAGTTGATCACTTGTCTAGATTGGAATCTAAGGCTAGAGAAAAAGAGGAGATTGATATCGATGATATTTTCCCATATGAACAGGTATTAGCTACATCTCAAGACTTGATCCCCTGGTTCACTGACTATGCAAATTATTTGGTCAGAGACATGATCCCAGCAGATATGACACCCCAGCAAAGAAAGAAGTTCTTGTTTGATGCTCGAAGGTACTATTGTGATGAACCATACTTATTCAGCATTTGTGCAGACGGGTTAATTTGGAGGTGTATGCCAGAGGTAGAGATATTGAACATTCTGGAGGCTTGCCACTCATCCATAGTTGGGGGTCATCATAGTGGTATTCGAACTGCGCACAAAATTCTGCAATGCGGGTATTATTGGCCCTCTATTCATCAAGATGCTTATGATTATGCCAAGACATGTGATCAGTGCCAAAGACAAGGTGGCATTACTCGCAAGCATGAGTTATCATTGACCCCTATACTGGAAGTTGAGTTTTTCAATGTATGGGGTATTGACTTCATAGGCCTATTTGTTAGCTCATATGGTATGAAATACATCTTGGTGGCGGTGGATTATGTCTCCAAATGGGTAGAGGCTATTACACTACGTAACAATGAAGGAAAAAGTGTCACAGCATTTCTGAGGAAGCATATATTCGCTAGGTTGGTACTCCCAAAGCAATCATCAGTGACGGTGGATCACACTTTTGTAACTGCCTCTTTAAAACTCTACTGGAAAAATATGGCGTGAAGCATAAGGTGGCAATGCCTTATCATCCTCAATCAAGTGGGCAAGTAGAAGTTTCTAATAGGGAGATAAAGACTATTTTGGCCAAAATGGTGAATACCAACCGGACAGATTGGTCTAGGAAGCTTGATGATGCGTTATGGGCATATCGAACAACTTATAAGAGCCCCATTAGTTCATCTCCATGTCTGCTGGTCTACGAAAATTCATGTCCTCTTCTAGTAGAGTTAGAGTATAAGGCATTATGGGCTCTAAAAAAGCTAAACTTAGATTGGAATGAAGCAGCCAAGTTGAGACTTGACTAGCTCAATGAGTTAGATGAATTCTGGCTTCGAGTTTATAAGAGTGCGGCCATTTATAAAGAAAGAATGAAGATCTATCATGATATGAATATTGAAAAGAGGGAGTTCAACATTGGTGATCTAGTCTTACTGTTTAATTCAAGGCTCCATTTTCATCTTAAAAAATTGAAATCTAGGTAAATGGGACCATATAAAGTGGTGAATGTGTCCCCATACGGTGAAGTGGAGCTTGAAAATAAATATGGTAAAAGGTTCAAGGTGAATGGGCAAAGGATAAAGTTGTATCTGGGAGACACTGAGGAGATAAGAGGAATTGAGGCGGTGTACCTTGATGACGCCTGAAGAATCATGGAAGTTACGTCATGCCACGACGTTAAATTTGACGCTGCATGGGAGACAACCCAGGGAAGGTGAAGTTTGAGTAGCCACAGGTATGACTCTTTCCCTTGTTTTATTATATTCTATGCTTTGGGGACGAAGCATGCTTTTCAAAAGGGGAGGGGGTGTACCTATATATTTTTGTGATTTTTGGATTTGTCTGAGGGTTTTTCTTGCCATGTTTCTTTTCCCTCGGACATGCTATCTGGTAGATCCGACATGTTTATTATATTTTTATTTAATTTGAAAGTAGCTTAGATTTCTCAACCAATAAAATGCACTAGTTTTGAAGTTTTAATGACCCTGTTAAAAATTTCTGGATGTTAGTTGTGTACTTCTTGATTGTAAAACATGATTTCTATAGATATTTTTGTGTCATTTAGTGTATTAGCACAAGTAGTTATAGTTGCCCATGTATGAACCGGATAGGTAGAATGAATGCAAAACATGTACCATGAGTGAGTGAGGTCTATACCTAGTTCAATACTGCGTAAAGGATCTAGAACTTGCCCGATTGGTCTTTACATAGGTTTTAGGATGGTTGGTTGAGAAAGAATCATAGGACATTTTTGTTTAGCCCATTTTAGCCCTACCAAAATGATATGATTTCCTTGATCCCGATTTTGAGCCTTAAATGGACCATTTTTCTTTGATTAACCAATTAACTTTACCCATATTTTGTATATTTTTGGGATTTTTGGTTCTTTTCCCTCGGGCATGCTATCTAGTAGAACCGGCATGTTTAGGACTTTTTTGTTTAATTAGAAAGTAACTTAGTATTACTTAGCCAATAAAATGCACCGGTATTGAAGTTTTTTAAAAAATGACCCTGTTTAATATTTTTGGATGTTAGCTGTGTAATTGTTAATTGTAAAATGTGATTTCTATAGATCTTTTTGTGTGTTTAGTGTATTAGCATGAGTAGTTATAATTTTCCATGTATGAACCAGACAGGTAGAATGAATGCAAAACATATACGATGAGTGAGTGAGGTCTTACCTAGTTCAATATTGTGTAAAGGATCTAGAACTCACCCGGTTGGTCTTTACATAAGTTTTAGGATGGTTGGTTGGGAAAGGATCATAGGTCATTTTTGTTTAGCCCATTTTAGCTTAAATTGCTCTACCAAAATGATATGATTCCCTTGATCCCGATTTTGAGCCTTAAATGTGGGTTCGACCCCAATCTCTTTGTTGGGATCTTTATTGATAATGTCCGCTTCATACTTTATCAGGAGTGGCATTATCAAATAATCATGTCTCGACCCCCATTGTTTCCTTCGAACCTATTATCCCTATATAGATCATCAATAAGGTAGTTTTCATGATAACTCTATGTCATGACCCCTGGTGCGCTACTAGGACCTGAACTGCTAGACTACTGAGCCTAAGCACGTCTGGTGCCTGGCTGGCTCTAACTCAGATTCACGGGACCAACAAGCTATATAACGGCTGTAAACACAACCTCCAACCGACTAGGCCTATAGCCACCTGTACTATAATATCAGCTAACCAGAGTCACATTCATATAGGGGAAACTATGCGGGCCGACAAGGCCACCATGTTGTCTAGTTATCTCCAAATCAATATAACAAATGCTGAACAGCTACGTGACCGGCAAGGTCACCACTACTGAGTGGATAAAGGCCTCATACGGCCAACATAAACAACTAAACATACGCACGGCCCCACACGACCGACACAACTAACCATAGGGAAATATATACAGACTGCAAGCCTCTAAGAATACTGAAAAGATGGTCGAGACAGGGCCCCGACCTACCCATACTGTACAATAAAAGAAAAGGGATAAACCTCTAGCTACCTAGCTCCGGATGACTGGAGCTGATGACTCTGTGAGCTGGCTGGAATCACAAGGTATCAGCTACTCGTCTATGAGTACCTGCAGGCAAGTAATGCAGCGGCCCCAACGGGCGTCAGTATTGCTGGTATTGAGTATGTAAAGCAACAACTGAAAACTATCTGAAAACAACAATACAACTGATGGAACTGAAATAGAAGGAAATAGACTAAACTGACTGAAAATGTAGAGCTACTCCTATTCTCAACTATACTGGAAGGAGTAGGAGTCATACCTAGAAATGTATCGCTCTACTGTCGATCTACTCGTATCTAGCATAACATGGCATAACATAACATAACATAACATAGCATAGCACACACAAACCTTACCCGACCCCCATAAGCCGGGAGGTACAATCAACAAGCAATCTATACCCCTACCCCGGTCGTCCCATCTCCTATAATAACTATAAGCATCCTGCCAATCCCCTAGGTATGCACTTGGGCTCGCTGAGCCCCTGACTATAACTGTACCTGAGTCTGGAGGACTCCTGAATCAACACCCCGGGCATACCCGCTCGACGGGGGTGTATAAAGGCCGACCAAGGCACAACATGGGGAAAACTGGCATCCCATCTTCGTCCCCTGTGGGACGGCATGCCACTCCGTAGAGTGATGTATCCTCGCCCTCTGGCGGACAAGTCGATACAGCTATTAACCCCGGGGAGGTCATGAATGCTAGGTAATCCAACCCCAAGAAAATACAGTGGTCTCAACTAGTAATACTAACTGCGTATACCACATGCTGGAACTAGTGAAAATAATGTGTATGTATATACTACATGCTAAAACTAATGATAGTGATATGTATATACTTAATACATACTGAAACTGATAATGGTATATATATACAATATTCTGTCATACTGTGCTGAGTCTAATGCTGAACAAGATATAATTTTTCTGCTGGGAATCAAGCTGTATAACTGGGTTTCATAGTAACATAATTTATCATTTCTAACATGCTTCCTAAACTTCATTTTAGGCTACCATTCTATTTTTGAAATACCTTACAGAGACTTAAATTTCTTTACTAAGTTTCAACTGAATACGATAATATCCTAACATACTTTACTAAATCACATACTGGGCATGCTGTACAGTTCCTAGCACTTTGTATTAGAATTTATATCGTGCTAGCAAGTTTCACGCTACACATAACATGATGCTTCCAATATCGTACTAATATTCATACTAAACATAACACACAACTTCTGAAACATTCTAATGGCCTTTGAACTATCTTACTATACCGAGACTACTAACTTGCCGAGGAAACTAGCTTTACATACCTCAGTTGTCGGCCTCCGGCTAACTGGTGTAGCTCGACCAATATTCAGCTATTCCTTCCAACTGTATTCATATATATATCAATTAGGGCTAAATACATTAATATCCTGGAAAAAGATAACACTTTTGATATATATATATCCCAAACTTTGGCTTATCGAAAGACGATCGAAAATCCGCTATTTCTCGGAAGTCCAGAAGGGAGAAATACTCACTTTAGGGCTAGGAGTATATTGACACTAATTTGGAGCAATTCCACTTACCTTAGTTCGGTAGCACGATGATTCGCCGGCCAAATTTCACGAAACTAAATCCGTAGGAATGCTCCTTACTGCTTAATACCTCGGTATCTGGAATTAATTTGAGTTTGGACCGCGTTTTACGGCGTAATTGGACGAAAATTATCAAAGAACCTTCGTTCCTCTCTGTTCTCTGTCGGGTTCTCTGGAAATTATAAGTTAAATGAAATAAAAACTGAAGTTGGAGGCTTATATACTTGGGCCTGTGATCTTGGGCAGATTTATATGCCCAAGTGATACTCAAACGTATCATTTTTACCTTGTTTGTTGTGCAATGTGTATATAATATCATGTAATTGGTAATAAGATGCGAATTTATACTAACCAACATGATTAGCATTTGTTTTGCAGGTAAATGTGATTTTTAGGAGCTAAAATGCATGTTGGAACTATGTCGGAGTTGGACTTGGATGCGAGCGTGGAAAAGACCTTGGAATGCACATTTTATAGGGGCTCCGCGATGGAGCCGTGCCACGCTACCATCGCGGTAGAACACTGCCTGAACAGGAATTAAAATGGCAATTTCCAGTGTGCCTTCGCGTCAGCTCCGTGGCACGGAGAGAGGCCTCCGCGATGGCCTCCGTGCCACGTTGAGGTTGATTTATCGGACCCTGGAAATTCCAGTGAAGGTCCGCGTCCACTCCGTGTCACGGAGGCAGTGCTCCGCGTTGCCTCCGTGACACGTTGCTTGTTATTCCGGGAAAAATTTCCCACTAGTATAAATAGCACACTTAGGTTTATTTTAATTAGTTTTTAGTTTTTAGACTGAGTTCAGAAGTGGAGAGTAGGAACGTGGGTTAGTAGCAGTTGAAGAACGAAAAAGCTAAGGGATTTCTTCTCTTCCTTTCTTCTTTCTATCAATTGTACGTATGATTTACACTCATTTTAGGATGATCAATCCACAAATGAGTGGCTAATTCTCTTCCTTGCTGAGGTTTTGAACATTTGTAATGAATTTTGATTATAATTGATATGGTTTTCTTCTTCTTCTTTAATGTTGTTCTATTAATTCTTGTTCTTACTGCATTAGTGATTGGCCAACATTAATGTATATCTAAAAAGTCCAATTTCACTCGAAAGAGCAAGAAATTGGAAAGTTGTGAATTAATAGGGTATTGTTCTTAACTTGATTTGGGAAAATTGGGTTTTGATGTGCTTTCCTGATAGAAATATACTTGAAAGCCGTATTAGTCAATTTAGGAACCGGAATTGTAGTGCTAGGTCATAAATTGCATTTGATCACAGAAATGTTGACGGATGGTTTATGATTCTAAAGTGAAATTAAATACGAGAGTTTTAATTTCTAGGCTAATGTTCTTGGCTAGCAACATGAAGACGATAGTAACCAAATTATCATGATCATCAAGTTCATTACTTGTTCTTAACCTTGGCATGTTCATATCCATTGTCTAAATTCACAAGTAAATAGTTGTTATTAATTGTAGTATATATAGTTTAGAAACAAAAACTCAAGTAACTCTTGGTTACATTGTTGTTAGCATAATTAGAAGAGAAATAGGAATATAGTAAACTAGGCAATTTTACGTATCTTGAGCCTCCTTGGATTGATACTTGGCTACTTAGCCACTTTATTACTTGTTTGACCACGTGCACTTGCGTGTCGGTTTATAATATATAATACCAACCTGAGCAGAACACCGCGAACAAGTTTTTGGCGCCGTTGCCGGGGAGGCTCCGCGATTTGTGAAATTGTGTTTAGTGTAAATTTACTGTATTTTTATTTTTATTTTCTTAAGTGTTAACAACTTGGTCTTAGCCTGTATTTTGCAGATTTTGTTTCTGTGAACACTGGCAAGGGACAAAGAGCTGGTGGAATCTTACTTAGAGCCTGAACGTGAATTTCATAGTCAACGTAGAGAAGCTCTACGAAAGAAGCTGCAGTTGCTTAAACAGTCTATGATGGAGCAACAAAATCCACCGGTTGTGCGGGCAGTTTTAGTGCCCGGTGAAGCAGCAGCAAGGCCGGTTCGCGAGGTGGCAATCCCACACGCTAATAATGTACATTCTAGCATCCGCAAACCAGAGCCTGGAGGGAGGTTTGAATTAAAGCAGAATATGGTGCAACTTTTGCACACAAGCGGGCAATTTACCGGTCTCCCTCATGAAGATCCACAACAACATCTCCAGAACTTTTTGGAGATAAGTGACACTTGTATACCCGCTGGAGTGTCACCTGATTATGTTCGGCTCACCTTATTTCCATTTTCCTTACTTGGTGAAGCCAAGAGGTGGTTAAAAGCTGAACCACCCAATTCTATATCAACGTGGGATGATCTTGCACGGAAGTTTTTGATCAGATTTTTCCCTTCTGGTAAAACAGCCAGACTTAGAAGTCAAATTCTAAGTTTTAAACAGAGGGAAGGAGAAAATCTCTATCAAGCCTGGGAAAGATTTAAATCCATGTTGCGGGACTGTCCTCACCATCATCAGTCCAATGAGGTGTTGGTACACACATTTATTGAGGGTTTGGAACCCCACACTAAAATTCTGTTAGATTCAGCAGCTGGAGGGCAAGCGCTGGAAAAGACCTATGAGGAGCTATACACTTTGCTCAACCGAATTTCACAAGGCAATCCAGAATGGAATGCAGATTCTTGAAGAGGTGGAGCAAGGAAAGCAGCGGGAGTGCTTGAAGTGGATGGATTCACAGCTATCGCTGCACAGATAGCTGCTTTGCAAAATCAGTTAAACACTCACTTCAGCAATATAAATTTGAACCAGCCTTCAGCTTCAGTAAATGTAGTTCAACAGATGTGGTGTGAAGTGTGTGGTAGTAGTGAGCATTCAGCTGAATGTTGTGGTGCAAATCCTGATTCTGTTAACTTTGTGGGCAATGCACAGAGAAATCAGCAGCAGTTTGGTAGTGGCTACAACTCAAATTGGAGGAACCATCCGAATTTTTCGTGGGGTAGCAACAATCAACAAGGCCAAAGTTCAGGGCAGGGTATGCACAGAAACCAAGGAGGGCAACAAAATTATCAAGCTCAATTCAGAAATCACAATGCCCCTCCTCCACCACCATCACCGACTATTGAGGAGATGTTCAAAACCATGATCGCTAATCAGGCACAATTGCAGGCTGACTATGTCAAATTGGCAGCCGAAGTGAAGAACAATCAGTTGGCGACCAAGGCTCTTGAATATCAGTTTGGGCAATTTGCTAGTGCCCAAAATACTAGACCTAGAGGAGGACTACCTAGCGGCACGGATCCTAATACGAAGCAGGTAAATGCAGTGACCACGAGGAGTGGGTTACAGTTAAAGGAGGTGGAACTGGAAAGACCGCCTCAAAAGTCAGGAGCAGCAGATGTTGAGGGAGAGCAAGGCTCAGATAAGGGGAAGACTAAAGAAGCTGAACCAGAAAGGCCTCCTCCCCCGTTCCCTCAACGACTTAAGAAACACAAGGAGGAGGCGTGTTTCCAGAAATTCATGGAGGTACTTAAACAGGTACATGTTAACTTACCTCTTGTTGATGTCTTGCAGGGAGTGCCAAAATATGCGAAATATATTAAAGACATCGTGGCTAACAAAAGTCGTTTGACTGAGTATGCCACGATAGCTTTAACGGAGGAATGCACTTCCCGTATTCAGAATAGGTTGCCCACAAAACTGAAAGACCCTGGAAGATTTACTATCCAGCTTACTCTTGGGCAAAGTATCCGAGCTCGTGGATTATGCGACTTGGGGGCAAGCATAAATTTGATGCCATCTTCGGTATTCAGAAAGTTAGGTCTAGGGAGTCCTAGACCTACAACGGTAATCTTGCAGCTAGCAGACAGGTCCTTAGCTAAACCGGATGGTATTGTTGAGGATGTGTTAGTGCAAGTAGGCTCCCTCATTTTTCCGGTCGATTTCATTGTTCTGGATTTTGAACCAGATGCTGAAGTTCCATTTATTTTGGGACGACCCTTTTTGGCAACCGGAAAAGCATTAATTGATGTAGCTGCGGGTCAACTCACGATGCGAGCACATGACAAGGTCGAAGTGTTCGATGTGTACAAGGTACCTAAGCTCCCGACTGTTTATAAGGAACTCTCGGTGATCGACGTGATTGATCATGGGAATGCTAATGGAATGAATGATTCCCGAGAGTTACTAGGAAGGCCACCGGATAAGGTTGAGAACTACTGGGGGGATGACCATGATCGGGACAAATCGTCCATCTCCCTAGTAGACAAGTGAGCGTAAAGGACGTCGAGCCGCGACGGTAAACCAGGCGCTGCACGGGAGGCAACCCGTGAGAAAAATATTTTATTTTTTCCTTTTTGCACAGTGTAGTTAATTTTTATCTTTATTTTTATTTTTATTTGTCTATTTCCAAGTTTAATTTTTCTTTTTCTTTTCTTGATTAGGTTTAGATTTTCATTTTAGTTAGTATTTTTGTTATTTTAGTTAGGGAAATCTATTAGTTTAACCAATTTTTGTTTAGTGAGGTGATTTTCAGGTATAACGGAGGAAATATACATGGAATCGAGAAAATGAGGCAAGGTATGAAAAATCAAATTAATTGAAGAAACAGTGCACTGGCGCGTTGGCGCCGTGTCACGGAGGCAGTGCTCCGCGTTGGCCTCCGTGACACGTTGAAGGCAAAATCCGGATTTTTCAAAAATCCAGTAAGCCAATGCGTTGGCTCCGTGTCACGGAGGAGGGGCTCCGCGTTACCCTCCGTGACACGTTGCCCCTTATTCAGTGCCGGGTCACACCGGGTTGCTGGGTGACCCGCGTGTTTTCTTTAAATAAACCCCCGATTTCGCCCCATTTTTCCCCATTTCCCTCTTACCTCTGCGACCAAACACCCATTTCCCCCTCCCCAAGCACCGTACCACGTTCCTAGGCAAGGAAAAACATCAATTTTCTTCGGTTCTTCAATTCAAAGGTATGTTTTCATCGTCTATCTCAAATTTTGGCAATTTTTGTCAAATTTGGGCATGTGAGGTGAGATATATCACCCTAGGTAGAAATTAAACATGAATGTTGGATTATTTGTGATTGATACATGTTTGGATTGTTGTATTTAGCGTTTGAACTTATCGATGGCGTAAATAATTCGAAATTGATCATAGAATTGTATTCTAGGGCTTGGGTTGTTGAATTTGATTTGGGCACTTGATAATTTGGTGAATTCGATGCCGGGGTGTGTTTATTATTTGAGAGAAGTCATGGTAAATATTGTGTAAATGTTAAAAGACGACGAATTCTCGAATTTTTGTGGGAAAATGCATAAAATGTGTGAATTGGTTAGATTGTTTGGATTCGTTTGTATATAGAATGTTTTTATTGTTGTTTTTATTTTGTTGTTGTTTTTTTTTGTTGCTTGTGCGATGTGTGAATTGTTAGCGATAGTAGGATTGGGATTAGTTGTATGAAGTCTGAGTAGTACGCTAACCGTTATGCTATCGAAATTTTGTTGTGAACGCACTAAGCATGAAGTTATGATGTTGTCTGTGGTGTACTTAGAGTTATCTTTGCCGTAATTTTGTAGAAGTAGCTAAGGCCTAAGTGTGGGGTAAATGTTGTGTAACCCGACCTTAGCCGAGGTTAACAAGTGTTTAGCTTAACTTTGTGCTTGTTTGTGTAAATTGACAGGTACAATGGCGAGCAGACAAGATAAAGGCAAGGGTGCTTCTACCTCAGGCACAGGTAGGAAAAGGATGAGACTGGGCACTGCAGTCCCAGCTGCACCCGCTATTCCGCGCGGCCAATGCCGCCAATACGGAACACGATGGGTCACCGATGAAGGGAAGAAGTGGTACGCAAAGCATAAAGAAAACAAGTACTTCCCCGAGGAACATATTGCACGGGAACCACTTGCACAGGAGTTCCCTCGCATTGTACAGAGAATCGAAGAAGCTGGGCTCAGCTTTATCTTTCAGGAGCCCAAGGAGTGCAACCTTCAGTTGGTCCGGGAATTTTATGCAAATTGGAACCCGGCCATCAGAAGCCACACAGTGAAAATCAGAGGGCAGATTGTCACTCTGGAACCCCAACAGCTGAATGCCATCGTTGGAGCGCGGGACACTGACGCCCATGTTCTCCGCCAGCTAAACATCACCCCACCGTATGACGACATCAGACGTACGTTGTGTGGGGCTCGATCCACGGCCCGATGGAGTAGACACAAGGAGAGGGGTTACCACCAGACTCTGCCTTATTCACAGATGAACAGGGAGGCCAGAATATAGATGAAAATTGTATGTTCGTGTTTGATCCCGGGAGTTCATATGACGGACGTGACCCGGGACCGTGTCTGCTTGGTGTATGCCCTTATGAAAGGGCTTGAGATTAATGTGGGGGCGGTAATAATATCCGCCATGAAGAGAGCCAGACTGCACCAGGGCCACAGACACGGGTTTGGCGGACTCATCACCACCTTCCTCCGAGGCCTCGACATTGAGGAAGAAGCCTTGGATTATATTCCGCAGTTGGAGCGGAGGGCCATCGACGTGACAAAGACTAAGGCCCCCGACACTACACACGGACCGGTGCTGACTTTGGGCGAGCGACATGCTCGTTACGATCAGTACATGGCCCGTATGTTCGGCATGCAGATGCTGCAGTTGCGGATTGGTGGGAGACCAGCCACCGAGGAGGAATTATGGCAGTTGGAGCTGGACTACCCCTTTGGCGAGAACGCCAGAGCCTTATGTCGGGTAGGGCCCGCCTTTGTGGAGCCTACAGATGACGATGTCCCTACTGATGAGGAGACACGTCGTGAGGACTCTGATGTGGAGTCCGATGACGACGATGGAGCTGATTTAGATATGGGCGACGAGGCCGCAACACCGGATGAGGAAGTCGAATATTTCGACTGAGCAGGGAGTTCCACCACCCAAAATTTTGTGCTTTGTATTGTTGTGAACACTGGGGACAGTGTTCGATTTAAGTGTGGGGTGGGGAGTAGTTAGGTGCTGGGACATAGGCTCTAAATTGCTGTATATTTTTCCTTGATATTTATGTATGTTTGTGCTTTCCCTGTGGCGAACTGATTTGTGATGTATCTGCATATATTTGTTTGTGTGGTTAATGATGTGTGTTTTTGAAAGTTATGGTTGCTAGTGTAAATATTTTGTAAATTTTGTAAATATTTTTTTTTCTCTATCGACATGATCGATATTTTTTAAAATTTTTGCGAAGATATTTTGCAATTATCAAAATCTTTTGTAAATATGTTTCCATCGAAATGATCGATGTGTTGCAAAAAATTTTCGATTTTTTTTTTTATATTATTTTTTTTGGGTTTCTCGGAGTTTGTTTTCGGTTCTTTTACCGAGAATAGTCCCATTGAACCGATGTCATAGTTAGTGACTGTTCCCTATGATGGATGGATGACGACCGTCTTAAGGGAAATGTAGTCGGTAGGAGTAGGATTTTTATTTGTTTTTAGTTTTTCTTTAGTGGATTGCATCAATGAACTGTAGTTGTTTATGGTTGCTAAAATTTCGTTGCATGTTGTAACTGATGTTCAAAATGTGAAAGTGATTCGTTTGAAATCATGCAATTCTGTAAATACGTTGAGTTACCTAGGCTATAGAATTTGGTTCAGTATGGTTGAGGCTTAATCTTGAATTCATGTAATTGACTAATTAAAGAGTCTGTGAATGCATCTTGATTCGAGCATGTGCATGAAGTGTGAAGTGAGGTTTTGCTATTCCATGTCATTGTGAATTGTCTAGAACTTGCCTGGTGTGTATACAAAACGAAATGAAGGAGGTGTAGTGTTGTAAAGGATGTAGGCATTTCTTTGTTTTAACCGATAGTTTCCATTTTTTCTTGTCAAATTCTACCTTTTTATATGTTGTATACCCTAGTCAGCCCGTTGAGCCTTTAGCCGATTTCTTTCTTTTGTCCAAAATTGTGTGAACTAAGCTTTATTCCTTCTTTTCATTAGCCTTCAAGTCTATAAGAAGCTCTTAAGCGCTTACAAAGTAAACAAAATGTTTCCCAAAGTGTTAAAGAGTGAAAAGAGTGAAAAGAAAAAGAAAAGCAGAGTGAAGAAAGAAAAGATGATGTTGAAGAGGCACTTGTTGTAATTAAATGATAGTGAGGGTACATGAAAACCCTTTGTTTTGTGTCAAGTGTGTTTGATGAAATGGGCTGTATGAAAGTAAACCAGCATGAAT
This sequence comes from Datura wrightii, assembly GCA_035772735.1. NCBI lineage: Eukaryota > Viridiplantae > Streptophyta > Magnoliopsida > Solanales > Solanaceae > Datura > Datura wrightii. The sequence continues at coordinate 63,343,805 of JASDFA010000002.1, forward strand.
GGGAGAAAAAGAGAAAAGAGAGGAACAATGTCCATGAGTCGATGGGAATGAGTTGAAAAGGCGCTTAAGGATGCTAGCGACTATTATTGGCTAATCCAATATATATATACTAGATCCATAGCCCCGTTACAACCCATTAAAGTCCTACGTGATCCTATATTGCATTTCTTTATATTAGTGGAGTAATACACTAAGGGCAAACTTATGGGTCATGACATGAGGCATGTGAATTCTTTTGGGAGAGAGTGAAATTAATTTTTATATGCCCCTACTTGCATGTTTGTGTGCTGCATGAACATAAAGGGGAAGTTTCTCTTGAGTTGTGAGGGCACATGCTTGATGAAAGATTGATTTTCGTGTCGGATTTCTTGATTAGCTGATTTGCATGAGTTTGCCGATATCAAGAAACAATTCTTAAAGTCTAGGAAGCCTTGATGTATTAAAGGTCATTGTATTGTACGACCAAGCATGTTTTCTTGATGATTTGCAAAAACTGAATAATCGGTATGACCGTAGCGTAAATTGTTGCACCATAGTGACGAAGGTTGGGATGTAATTTGCATGATTTGTGTATGTGTTGTTCGAGGACGAACAAGGATTTAAGTATGGGGTAAGTGATCTTGGGCAGATTTATATGCCCAAGTGATACTCAAACGTATCATTTTTACCTTGTTTGTTGTGCAATGTGTATATAATATCATGTAATTGGTAATAAGATGCGAATTTATACTAACCAACATGATTAGGATTTGTTTTGCAGGTAAATGTGATTTTTAGGAGCTAAAATGCATGTTGGAACTATGTCGGACTTGGACTTGGATGCGAGCGTGGAAAAGACCGTGGAATGCACATTTTATAGGGGCTCCGCGATGGAGCCGTGCCACGCTACCATCGCGGTAGCACACTGCCTGAACAGGAATTAAAATGGCAATTTCCAGTGTGCCTTCGCGTCAGCTCCGTGGCACGGAGAGAGGCCTCCGCGATGGCCTCCATGTCACGTTGAGGTTAATTTACCGGACCCTGGAAATTCCAGTGAAGGTCCGCGTCCACGCCGTGTCACGGAGGCAGTGCTCCGCGTTGGCCTCCGTGACACGTTGCTTGTTATTCCGGGAAAAATTTCCCACTAGTATAAATAGCACACTTAGGTTTATTTTAATTAGTTTTTAGTTTTTAGACTGAGTTCAGAAGTGGAGAGCAGGAACGTGGGTTAGTAGCAGTTGAAGAACGAAAAAGCTAAGGAATTTCTTCTCTTCCTTTCTTCTTTCTATCAATTGTACGTATGATTTACACTCATTTTAGGATGATCAATCCACAAATGAGTGGCTAATTCTATTCCTTGCTGAGGTTTTGAACATGTGTAATGAATTTTGATTATAATTGATATGGTTTTCTTCTTCTTCTTTAATGTTGTTCTATTAATTCTTGTTCTTACTGCATTAGTGATTGGCCAACATTAATGTATATCTAAAAAGTCCAATTTCACTCGAAAGAGCAAGAAATTGGAAAGTTGTGAATTAATAGGGTATTGTTCTTAACTTGATTTGGGAAAATTGGGTTTTGATGTGCTTTCCTGATAGAAATATACTTGAAAGCCGTATTAGTCAATTTAGGAACCGGAATTGTAGTGCTAGGTCATAAATTGCATTTGATCACAGAAATGTAGACGAATGGTTTATGATTCTAAAGTGAAATTAAATACGAGAGTTTTAATTTCTAGGCTAATGTTTTTGGCTAGCAACATGAAGAAGATAGTAACCAAATTATCATGATCATCAAGTTCATTACTTGTTCTTAGCCTTGGCATGTTCATATCCATTGTCTAAATTCACAAGTAAATAGTTGTTATTAATTGTAGTATATATAGTTTAGAAACAAAAACTCAAGTAACTCTTGGTTACATTGTTGTTAGCATAATTAGAAGAGAAATAGGAATATAGTAAACTAGGCAATTTTACGTATCTTGAGCCTCCTTGGATCGATACTTGGCTACTTAGCCACTTTATTACTTGTTTGACCACGTGCACTTGCGTGTCGGTTTATAATATATAATACCAACCTGAGCAGAACACCGCGAACAGCTTGGACAGGGCCTCCGTGACATGGAGCCAACGCGGAGGGGTTTTGCCCCGACTTCTTCCGCGATGGTTTGACGGATTTCTTATCCGGTATTTCCCCCGGGCCTTTTCCTAGCATTTATGGCATTTAAAAATTCTTAACCAACATGGGAATAGGCCATCTACATGTCGAGAATTTACGGGGTGTAACATTTTCATTATCTAATACGTATGCATGTGTGTTCCAGGAGTATTTAGAGTACGACGTGCAAGAGAAGGCTCGAAGGTAGAATGCGCGAGCATGTTATTGAGCGAGCGGGAGGTTGGAGCTGGAGGCAGGCCGCGTCGTGGACCTCGCTCCCATGCACGGAGCGGCAGAGCGCACCCCTGCTCTGCCGTGATGGGAGGCACGCCACATACCCCTTTCACCGCTGCCCTATATATATATATATATATTTAAGTGGTGTGTGTGTATTTCATTTAAAACATTTACCCCAATAGAGCAAACGGCTTAGGCGATTTTCTTCTTTGATTTTCAATGAATTGAAGGTAAATTGAGCTATCAAATCCCATCTAATTGCAAATTCTTCTTGGGTAATGAATCCTGGCTTTATGAAGAATGTATCTACAGAGTTGAATCATTGAAATTGGCTCGAATTGGTGGAGCCTTACGAAGTAGAAGCCGTAGAGATCATCTTTAACTAAGACCAGTACGTCTACAAGTGATACTGTATTTCCTTGACGTATGAGATAAAATATGGAAGGATTATGAGTTCTTAATCAAAGCAAGATTCGTAGAGTAGATTTTGGCAATTGAGGTATGTTAAGACTAACCTCCTTTGGCAAGTTATTCTCGTCGTGTAGTTGATATGACTTGTATCTTCATAGTAGTTCATGATTGTGTGTTTTGTGGTTAGCTGCTACGAGATGAATTGAGGTTATGGCATATTATCCCTTATCGGGAAGGACTATATTTAGTTTTTCTTATCGCTGGAGGTGATATAGAGATTTCCTGTTTATTTATTTGTCGTCTAAAGGAGCTAGAGATGTTTTACTGCCATACCGAGGCCATAGAGGCTTGTGGTTAGCTATTGAGAATACTTTGTTGCATAAGGATAGCATAGGGCGCAACTGGGCAATATAATTTTCTTTTTTGATGCCTATATATATAGCAAAGCTTGCCTACAGGCCATTGGCGAACCTTGATGCCTATAAGGCTAGAATCTTGATAGTGCAGTCTTACCTTCGAGTTAGTGACACCAGGATTGCCTAATAGACTGGGTGGTAGGTTTTTAGATGAAGTACGTATTGCTAGTGACCATATATCTTCATATGCCTTACAGTTTGTCCCATAAGTCGCTCAGGAAAGCACCCTAGTTGTTAGTATTCTAATAGACTATGTGATATCCTATATACTGATCTTATCAGCTGTTAAACGTGGGGTCAATGCCTCTGGCTACTCATACATATGCCCACGTACATGTTGCGTAGAAAAGCTAAGTATAAGTATATCTGCCTACGGGACTACAGATCGCTCACAGGGGCTATATAACATCTGGAAGAACCAGATTGAGGCGTAAAGAGCCATATTGAAGTCTATTCAGTGATGGGCTTCCCTTATGCCATAGTGGCATCACTGACCCTCAGTGGAGTCGTATGCTCGGGGTGCAGTCACAGGAGCCTAGATGGCTCAGATATAGTAATAGGAGCCCAGATGGCTCAGATGTAGTTAGAGGAGCCCAAATGGCTTAAACAAAGTCACAAGAGCCCAGAAGGCTCGGATATAATCTCAGATGATGAGTATGTTTAGTTACAGCATGCCTCTGGGACTATAGTGGTACAATTAGAAGTATATAGATTGCTTTGCACTTGTCGAGGCTTATGGGGGCCCAGGAAGATTTTTTTGTGTTGTTTGTACCTTCAAGGCTTATGGGGGTTAGGTTAGGTTCTTGTTTTAATATTATCTGTTAATTACAGTCCAGGCTTGTCAAATTGTACAAGTTAACTTCTATCCCTTATTGCTGATTACTTTCAGATCCTCTATTAGCTTCTACTCAGTTTATTATTACTCCTTTACATATTCGATACACATTGTGCTGACGCCAACGCATGTGTCTATAGGTTCAGATAGGTAGGTTTTAGACCTCCATAGTAGCCGTTTAGATTTAGAAGATTGGCCAACTCCTTTCCTTTGAAGGTTCCATTCGATTAGAGGTTGCCTGTCTTTTGATGTATAGTTTTTAGGTAGGCGGGGGCCCTGTCCCGATCACTATCTTACTCTTAAGAGGCTTGCAGACTACAGGTTGTTAGACATGCATTGTTGGCCGTGTGGGGCCTAATTGTTATCAGTTGGTAGCCTTGTTGGCTTGTATGCATGTATATGTGCGCCTGTCTTTCTTTTGATATGATTTAAACAACACGGTGGTCTTTTCGGCCTGCATAGGATGATATTACTATTGCAACTGTTGGGTCAGCTACTTTGTGCAGGAGTAGATTATGGCCTTGGCGGGCTAAGGCTATATTTTAAGCTGAGGTTTAGCTATTCGTTTTCTTGAATATGTGTTGCTGGTATGCAACAAAAGAGTATATGTCCTACCAATTCAGCTCAGGGTCCAGTGTGGCATTAGGTGCCAGTTACGCCTCCCAAGGTGGGGCCTAACAATCTTGGTATCAGAGCAATGTCATATACTAGGGAGTGTGCAAGCCACGTCTAGTAGAGTCTTGTTTATGAATGTGTTGTGCACTACATTTTATAAGCAGGAGGCTATAAGGAATGATAGTATGGTTACCCCTCTTTCTTCTCGAATCGTGCTATAGAGATGAGATATACAGGGTTGAGTCCCTAAGCTTATGTTTTTATGTATGTCTGCAGAGATATTTGATACAAGATATACTACACCTAGTCGAGAGTTGGATACAACAGCAGGAGAGGTACTAGTAGGGTGTCGCCTTGACTGAAGGCAAAAGGGGGACATCTTCTCAATCTCCCCAGCATTCTCTAGGGCACCAGGAACCTCCTAGGGCAACAGAAGCGCCAACACCACTTCCAGTTCTTCCTACACCTTTAGACCAGGATGTGAGGAGTGCAGTATACATGTTGGCTCGGATGATGGTTGCTCAGCACCAACTAGTAGCACTAGTTGTTGCCGAGTTTACTAAGGGACTCTGGAGTTCGAGGGTTCATGAGTTTCTCATCTTGAGTCCTCCATAGTTTGCAGGAACAGATTGTAGAGAGGACCCTTAGAACTTCATAGATCAATTACAGAGAATATTCAAGGTCATACATGCTTCATTCGCAGAGTTAGTTGAGTTAGTAGTGTTCCAGCTACGAGATATAGCGGTTCTGTGGTACGAGAGTTGGGAAAGGTCTAGAGGTAGGGATGCACCTCCACCTACTTAGCCTCATTTCTTTGACGCCTTTATAGACCATTACTTGCCTCAAGATATCCGACATACCAGAGTAGAGAAGTTCTTACATCTGGAGCAGGGTAGGATGAGTGTTTGAGAATACGCGTTGAGGTTTGATTCCTTGGCTAGATATGCACCAACATTTATTGATACTATGCCAGCGAGGGTACACTGGTTTATTATGGAACTTGCACCGAAGTATGTTGAGTCTTATATTGTTTCCATGTTGCGAGAGGACATGGATATCTCAAGAATTCAGGCCTTTTCTCAGAATATAGAGAAAATCATGCAGCGTCACTATAGGGCTGTAAGGGGAGATCAGGAGCAGCGTTGGAGGCTAAACCCACTAAATTTTAGGCAGAATTTCAGGGTGGACCTAGGCCTCGCTTATCAGGTAGGCCACCTAGGCCCTCACCTCAGCAGCGACAGGGCAACATATCTAATCATCATGGGAAGTCAGGTCCTGGCAAGAGTTCACGAGCATCAGGCTCGCAGCAGTAGAGAGGCCCAGACTAGATGAGGACAACGATACCACATTGTAGTACTTGTAGTAGGAAACATTTGGGGAGATGCAAATATGGATCCACTGCTTGTTATTCTTGTGGGCAGGAGGGTCATATAATGAGTGATCAGAGTGATCGCCACCAGCAGAGTAGGTCTTCAGCAGGGTCACATACCCCAGTACCTTTTGTGGGGAGCATGCCCTCAGCTCCAACAGGTAGAAGCAGAGGTAGATCAGGAACATCTAGTTCTGGCAGTGGTCTGGATCGTACTTATGCATTAGTAGGGCGATAGGATTCTGAGGCGTCGCCAGATGTTGTGACAGGTACATTGAATATTTGCTCCCACTTGGCTTATGGTTTGATAGATCTAGGATCTTATTACACCTCGTAAGTTTCTAACGTTTAGTTGGCCTATTCATATGTTGGTTGAAAGTTTTAGAGTGCCATACGTACGAGGAAAGGGCCTGGGGAAAGGCCGAACGAGTGCCAAGTCGAGATTTTGCGAGAGAAGGCCGAACCAAGCTGGCCAGAGGGGAAAAGTGGCACAGAGCTGCTCCTCCGCGTTAGCCAACGTGGCACGGAGCAGAATCAGCGCGTTGGGAAACGTGCCACGTTGCCTTGTTTGCTTCCTCAAGTATATATAGGCCTCACCCTTAGATTTCATGTTATTTACTTGTATAATTACAACCAGCAGAGGTGAGAACGAAGGAAAACATTTAATTTTCATTCGATTACGCCGCTAAATGCCGTCCGAATCCAAATTAACTTCGGGTATCGAAGTATAAGGCTGCAGGGAGCATTTCTACAGAGTTAGTTTCGTGAAATTCGCCCCGCGAATCGTCTTCCCGCCGAGCTTAAGTTGTTGGAATTGCTCCAAACTTGTGTCAATACGATCCCAGGCTTAAAGTAAGCATTTCTTCCTTCTAGTCTTTCGAGAAATAACGAGGTTTCGATCGTGTTCCATAAAGTTGGGAATATAGTTAATATTTATATATAAAGTTTTCCTTTTTGCCTAATTTAGTGTTAAAACTAGTCCTATCTTTCTAGTAACACGATTTCAATTGGGAAGAGCTATTGAGTACTAATTGGAACTCGCCCGTTAATCGGTAAATAGTGACCGAGGTATGTTAAGACATTTTCTTTCGGCAAGTTAGTTTCTTTAGCATAGTAATCCAGTATGAATCCCAGTAATGCATGTCAGGAGTATGTTATCATATTTAGTTGTTGTTGTCAGTTGAGACTCATAAATTGTATTATTTTTGGTTGGATTATACCTGTATAGCTTCCGTGACCACCCCAGGATTAATAGCTGTGTCGCCGCCCTCCAGGGGAGAGGGTACGTCGCTCTACGGAGCGGCATGCCATCCGCAAGAGATGAAGAAGGGGATCCAGATCCTCATATTGTCGTGGTTGGCCTTATACACACCCCCGCCGAGCATTTACGCCCGGGGTGTAGATATCAGGAGTCCTCCAGACTCAGATATAGCTATAGTCAGGGGCCGAGCGGGCCCAAATGCAGACCTAGGGGATCGGCAGGACGCTTATAGCTGGTAGTTGACTCGGTATGACCTGGATAGGGGTATATAGATTGAGGTATACTCACTAGGGCTAATGGGGGCCCAGGTGGGTTATTTTGTGCTGATTGTACCTTCCGGCTTATGGGAGCCAGGTAAGATTTATGTTTGCTTAGTTACTGATAGTTAGATGCAGAGGATTTTCAGGGTGATGCATGCTACACCTACAGAGTCAGTTGAGTTGGCAGTATTCCGTCTACGGGACATTGCCTTATTGTGGTATGAGAGTAGGGAGACGTCCCGAGGGAGAGATGTTTCCCCTCCGACCTGGCCCAGCTTCTCAAAAGCTTTCTTGGATCATTACCTACTGCGGGAGATTCGACAGGCCTGGGTTGATCAGTTTCTACACTTGGAGCAGGGGTCGATGAGTGTTCGGGAATATGTCATGTAGTTTGATTCCTTGGCTCGATATGCACCAATGTTTGTGGATACAATGCCAGCCAGGTTACACCCCTTTATTATGGGGCTGAACCCGGAATATGTTGAGACCTGCATCACAGCCACACTGTGAGAGGATATCTATATCGCCGTGTGCAGGCTTTTGCTCAGAATATTGAGGGTATCAGACAACGACAATGGGAAATTAAGAGGACAAGTCAGAAGCAGCGCCGCAGGGACAGACCGGGTGAATTACAGGAGGAGTCCCGGGGAGGACCTATGCCACGGTTATTAGATTGGCTGCCTAGACCCCCGCCTCCACCGCAGCGGTAGAGGGGCAAGTCTAGTCGCCGAGGGCAGCCATAGCTCGGTGAAGGTTCGCGAGCAGGAGGTTCACAGCAGCAGAGGGGAGTGGATCAGAGTGGGTTTACAATACCACTTTTCCCTATTTGCAGTCGACGCCACTCTGGAGCATGCAGGTATGGTTCCACAACATGCTATATTTGTGGACAAGAGGGTCATCAAATGAGGAATTGTCCAGCTAGGGGTCAGGGTGACCGGGATCGACAGGATAGGTCCGCAGCAGGATCACGAGCTCCAGCATCCTCGGCAAGGCGTAGGCCCTCTGTTTTAGCCGGCAGAGGCCGAGGCAGATTAGGGGCCTCTAGTTCAGGTGCCGGCCCAGACCGTACTTATGCACTACCGGGGTGACAAGAGTCAGAGTTGTCACCAGATATTGTGACAGGTGTGTTGAACATTTTCTCTCATCCTACTTATGTGTTGATAGATCCAAGATCTAACTTGTCCTATGTTACTCCTTTAGAGGCTCGGAAGTTTAGTATTATGCCAGAATTGCTTCGACGACCTTTCTCAGTGTCTACACCCGTTGGTGACTCTATTATAGCTAGGAGGGTCTATCGGGGGTGTACAGTAGAGGTTTCCAGTCGTCAGACTATGATAGACTTGATAGAACTAGAAATGGTTGATTTTGATGCTATTATGAGTATGGATTGGTTAGCTCCATGCTATGCCAATGTCTAATGTTGGACCAAGATTATCCGATTCCACTTTCTAAAGGAGGCAGTGCGGGAGTGGAAAGGTAGTACAGCCATGCCAAAAGGTAGGTTTATTTTCTATCTTCGGGCGAGAAGATTGGTAGCCAAAGGGTGCATTTATCATATTGTCAGAGTTCAGGATGTTCGGGCAGAGCCTCCGACCCTTTAGTCTATTCCAATGGTTAATGAATTTCCTGACGTATTCTCAAATCAGCTTCCTGGTATTCCCCCAGAAAGGAAAATTGATTTTGAAATCGATCTATTACCAGGCACTCAACCCATATCTATTCCTCCATATCGAATGACTCCTGCTGAACTCAGAGAACTAAAGGAACAATTGAAGGATTTTCTAGACAAGGGCTTTATTAGGCCGAGTACCTCACCATGGGGTGTGCCAGTTCTGTTTGTGAGGATGAAGGATGGCCCCCTCCGTATGTGTGTAGATTATCATCAGTTGAATAAAGTCACTATCAAAAATAAGTACCCACTTCCCAGAATCAACGATTTGTTTGATCAACTACAGGGAGCGAGGTATTTTTCAAAGATTGACTTAAGATTAGGATATCATCAGGTCCGGGTTCGTGAAAGAGATATTCCAAAGACTACCTTCAGGACCAGATACGACCACTTTGAATTTCTAGTCATGTCCTTCGGACTGAGAAATGCCCCAGCAGGGTTCATGGACCCGATGAACAACATTTTTAGACCATACCTGGACTTGTTTATGATAGTATTTATCGATGATATTCTGGTGTATTCTCGCTCATAGGAAGATCACTAGGATCATCTACGGACAGTGCTCCAAATTCTCAAAGATCACCAGCTATATGCAAAATTTTCTAAATGTGAATTTTGACTGAATTCAGTAGCCTCCTTGGGCCATATTGTGTCAGATGCTAGTACACAGGTAGATACGCAGAAGATAGAGGCAGTGAAAACATGGCCTAGACCTACCACTCCAACCGAGGTATGTAGTTTCTTGGGGTTAGCCGGGTACTACAGAAGGTTCATGGAAGGATTTTCCACTTTAGCAGCACCTTTAACCAAACTGACGCAGAAGGCAGCAAAATTCCATTGGACTGAGACATGTGAGCAGAGCTTTCAGGAACTGAGAGACAGATTGACATCGGCACCAGTGCCAGTGTTGCCAGAAGGGTTAGAGGGTTATGTAGTCTATTGTGACGCTTTGGGGGTTGGGTTAGGATGTGTTTTGATGCAGCATGGTAAGGTGATTGCCTATGCTTCCAGGCAGCTGAGGAAGCATGAGAAGAACTACCCTACCAATGACCTGGAGTTAGCCGTGGTAACTCATGCCTTGAAAATATGGAGAAATTACCTATATGGCGTCCACATAGATATTTTCACTAATCACAAAAGCCTGCAGTATATTTTCACCCAAAAAGAGTTGAATTTGCGGCAGCGTCGCTTGTTGGAGCTGTTAAAGGATTATGATGTGAATATTTTATATCACCCAGGAAGGGCCAATGTTGTAGCAGATGCCCTTAGCTGCAAATCCATGGGAAGCCTAGCGTATTTATAGCCCGAGCGGTAGGAATTGGCCCGAGAATTTCATCAGCTAGCCAATTTAGCCGTTCATATAGTAGAATCAGGAGATAATGGAGCGGTAATCCAGAATGTCGCAGTGTCATCATTGGTTGTGGAAGTTAAAGAATGGTAGTATGAAGATCCTAGCTTTTTTCAGCTCAAAAATAGGGTCCAGCAAGGGGAAGTGACAGATTTCCAGGTAACCGGGATGGAGTTTTGAGATATAGGGATCGCCTATGCGTTCCAGATGTGGCAGGGCTTCGCCAGCAAATTATGGTCAAGGTACACTATGCCCGTTACTCTCTCCATCCAGGTTTGACAAAAATTTACCATGACGTAAAAGAGATTTACGGGTGGTCGGGAATGAAAAAGGGGATAGCAGAATTCGTAGCTCAATGTCCCAATTGCCAATAGGTGAAAGCTGAACATCAGAAATCAGGTGGACTGACACAGGATATAGATGTGCCTTTATGGAAATGGGAGGTAGTTAATATGGATTTCGTACTAGGGTTACCTCGTACCAGGCGTAAACATGATTCTATCTGGGTAATTGTTGACAGGTTGATGAAATCAGCTTACTTTCTTCTAGTAAAGGCTACCTTTTCAGCCGAAGATTATGTTGAGATGTATATTAGAGAAATATTCCGATTGCATGGTGTTCCATTGTCAATTATTTCTGACAATTCAGCATAGTTTATAGCTAAATTTTGGCAATCCTTTTAGAGGGGCCTGGGGATGCAGGTTAACCTGAGCACAACCTTCTATCCTCAGATAGACGGGCAGGCAGAACGTACAATCCAGACACTCGAAGATATACTACGGGCATGTGTGCTAGATTTTTGAGGCAGCTGGGATGAACATCTATCGCTTATTAAATTTGCCTATAATAACAGTTATCATTCAACAATTCAGATGGCACCTTATGAAATGTTATATGGGCGAAAGTGTAGGTCTCCAGTTGGTTGGTTTGAGGTAGGAGAGTCGACATTAATTGGACCAGATATTATTCATCAGTTAGAAGAGAAAGTAAAGCTTATTAGGGAACATTTGCTGGCAGCTCAGAGCCGCTAGAAATCCTTACTGATGTGCGACGAAGAAACCTAGAATTTAATATGGGTGACTGGGTATTCCTGAAGGTTTCACTGATGAAGGGTGTGACGAGATTTGGTAAGAAAGGAAAGCTCAGCCCAAGGTCTATTGGGCCTTATAAGATTCACCGAAGGATAGGCCATGTGGCTTATGAATTGGATTTACCCCCAGAATTAGAATCCTTTCACCCACTTTTTCACATATAAATGCTGAGGAAGTGTATAGGAGATCCCTCCCGGATTGTCCCAGTTAAAGATGTCCAAATCACTGAGGAGTTAGCTTGAAGAAGCTCCAGTAGCCATATTAGATCGGCAGATTCGTAGACTGAGAACTAAAGATGTTTCTTCCGTTAAGGTGTTATGGTGAAATAAGAACCGAGAGGAGATAACTTGGGAGGCAGAAGATGATATGAAAACTAGATATCCTTAGTTATTTCAGACTTTGTTAGATTGTGCAGCTAGAGGTATGTTGTTGTTGTTGTTTCATAAGTTGCATTATATACATGTATATGTGAGATAATTGATTTCAGTCTATTGTGGAATGAATGCCATAGTATTGTGTGGAGTACCTGTATAAGATTTTTCTGCGTTTCAGGGTTTTGGATAGTCCATATTACAAGGGATACTCTACCAAAATTTTTTCAGAATAAGTAATTGCAAGGTTAAGGTTCTTGCAAGTAGAAGTTAACATTTGAGGACGAATGTTCTTAAGGGGGGGGGGAGGATGTTACACCCCGTAAGTTTCTAACTTTTAGTCGGCCTATTCATATGTTGGTTGAGAGTTTTAGAGTGCTATACGTACGAGGAAAGAGCCCGGGGAAAGGCCGAACGAGTGCCAAGTTGGGATTTTGCGAGAGGAGGCTGAACTAAGCTGGCCAGAGGGGAAAAGTGGCATAGAGCTGCTCCTCCGCGTTAGCCAACGTGGCACAGAGCAAAATCAGCATGTTGGGCAACGTGCCACGTTGCCTTGTCTGCTGCCTCAAGTATATATAGGCCTCACCCTTAGATTTCATATTATTTACTTACATAATCACGACCAGCAGAGGTGAGAATGAAGGGAAACATTTAATTTTCATCCGATTATGCCGCTAAACTCCATCCAAATCCAAATTAACTTTGGGTATCGAAGTATAAGGCTGCAGGGAGCATTTCTACGTAGTTAGTTTCGTGAAATTTGCCCGGTGAATCATTGTCCCGCCGAGCCAAAGTTGTTGGAATTGCTCCAAACTAGTGTCAGTACGATCCCAGGCTTAAAGTAAGCATTTCTTCCTTCTACACTTTCGAGAAATAATGAGGTTTCGATCGTGTTCCGTAAAGTTGGGAATATAGTTAATATTTATATATAAAGTTTTCCTTTTTGTCAAATTTAGTGTTAAAACTAGTCCTATCTTTCCAGTAACACGATTTCAGTTGGGAAGAGCTATTGAATACTAATTGGAACTCGCTAGTTAATCAATAAATAACGAACGAGGTATTTTAAGGCATTTTCTTTTGGCAAGTTAGTTTCTTCAACGTAGTAATCCAGTATGAATCCCAGTAAAGCATGTTAGGAGTATGTTATCATGTTTAATTGTTGTTGTCAGTTGAGACTCGTAAATTGTATTATTTTGGGTTGGATTATACCTGCATAGCTTCCGTGATCACCTCAGGGTTAATAGCTGTGTCGCCGCCTGCCAGGGGCGAGGATACGTCGCTCTATGGAGCGGCATGCTGTCCGCAAGGGACGAAGATGGGGATCCAGATCCTCATATTGTCATGGTTGGCCTTATACACACCCTCGCCTTACGCCCGACGTGTAGATATCAAGAGTTCTCCAGACTCAGATACAACTATAGTCAGGGGCCAAGCGGGCCCAGTTGCAGACCCAGGGGATCGGCAGGATGCTTATAGCTGGTAGTTGACTCGGTATGACCTGGATAGGGGTATATAGATTTAGGTGTACTCACTAAGGCTAATGGGGGCCCAGGTGGGTTATTCTGTGCTAATTGTATCTTCCGGCTCATGGGAGCCAGGTAAGGTTTATGGTTTCTTAGTTACTGATAGTTAGATAGTAAGACACCTAGTTTGTCAGGTATGACCCCTACTCTCCTTATTACAGTTATGTTTAGTCCTAATTTCATTTCTTCAGTCGTCTTCAGTCCGTTTTCTTTAGTTCAGTCATTGTTATTCCTTACATTCAGTTATTTAAAGTTACTACTTTACATACTCAGTACCTGTGGTATTGACGCCCTCTTCTAGGGCATTGCATTACTTGCCTGCAGGTACACATAGATGAGGATAAGGTCCCTCGTAGTTCCAGTCAGCCGTACAAAGCCATCAGCTCCTTTATTCCGGAGCTTGTGTGATAGAGGTTTACTTCTTTTATTTGTACAACATGGGTAGGTCGGGGCCCTGTCCTGACCATCTTGTTACTCCTAGAGGCTTGCAAATTACATTACTTCCCTGTGGTTAGATGATATCGGTTGTATGGGGCCCATATGTGTTTTAGACTATGTGTGTTGGCTGTGTGGGGCCTTTTTTAGCTATTAATTAGTGTCCTTGTTGGTCATAGCTCAGTTTAGCATATGATTTCGCTTTCCAGTTGTAACTAGATATCATGGTGGCCTTGTCGGCCCGCATAGGACTCCCTATGTTTGTTCGCCTCTGGTTAGCTGTTTGTTTTCATTGGTGGCTATAGGCCTTGTTGGCCGGGGGTTTTATTTACAGCCGCTATATAGCCAGTTGTTTTCTTGATTCCAGAGTTAGAGTCAGCCCTGCACCAGAGGTGCTTAGGCTTAATCAGCTCAGTAGTTCAGGTCCTAGTAGGGCACCAGGTGCTAGTCATGCCTCCCAAGGTGGGGCATGACAGATCTACCTTGTCTATGTTACTTCGCTAGTGGCATGAAAGTTTCTATAGTACCAAAGTTGCTCCAGTGACTATTTTTCGTATCTACACCTGTTAGTGTATCTATTGTCTCTAGGAGAATTTATCATGGTTGCACGGTGGAGATTATTGGCCGCCAAACCTTTGCAGACCTAGTAGAGATAGAAATGATTGAATTTGATGTGATTAAGGGCATGGATTGGCTAGCGCTATGTGATGCCAACGTTGAGTGTTGGGCGAAGACTGTCCGATTCCACTTCCCAAGGGAGATAGTGCGGGAATGGAAAGGCAATCTAGTTATGCCAAAAGGTAGGTTCATATCCTATATTCAGGCAAGGAAGCTGATTGCAAAGGGATGTACCTATAATATTGTCAGGACTCGGGATGTGCAGGCCGAATCCCTGACTCTTTAATCTATTTCGGTGGTTAGTAAGTTCCCAGATGTATTTCCAGATGATCTTCTTTGTGTTCCCTCAAAACGGGAAATTAAATTCTCCATTGATATGCTACCAAACACACAACCCATATCTATTCCTCCGTACAGAATGGTTCCTGCCATACTGAAGGAATTGAAGGATCAGCTGAAACACTTGTTAAATAAAGGCTTCATTAGGCCTAGTGCTTCACCATTAGGTGCACCGGTCTTATTCATGAAAAATAAAGATGACTCACTACGAATGTGTATTGATTATTGGCAGCGAAATAAAGTTACTATTAAGAACAAATATCCCCTTTCTAGAATAGATGATTTGTTTGATCAATTGCAGCGGGCAAAATACTTCTCAAAAATTGACTTAAGGTTAGGGTACCACCAGGTACAGGTTCGATATAAGGATATTTTGAAAACAACCTTAAGAACCAGATATGGCCATTTTGAGTTCCTAATTATGTCTTTCGAGTTGAAGAATGCCCCAACGGTGTTTGTGGACCTGATGAACAACGTATTTGGGCCATTTCAAAATTTGTTCGTGAAAGTTTTATTGATGATATTCTGGTATATTCACGTTCAAAAGCTGAGCATAAAGATCATCTGCAAATAGTACTCCAGGTCCTCAAAGACCGTAAGTTATATGCAAAGTTCTCTAATATGAGTTCTAATTAAACTTTGTAGCTTTCTTAAGCCATATTGTGTCAATGTAGGCATTCAGGTTGACTCATATAAGATAGAGGCCATAAAGACTTGGCCTAGAACCACAACTCCAACCAAAGTTCATAGATTTCTAGGGTTAGTCGGGTATTATAGAAGGTTTGTGGAAGGATTCTATGCCCTATCAGCACCATTGACGAAGCTGACTCAGAAAGTAGTTAGTTCCAGTGGACCGAGGCTTGTGAGCAGAGCTTCTAGGAGTTAAAAGACAGATCGACATCTGCGCCAATATTAGCCTCGCCAGAGGGTTTAGAGGGCTACACTGTGTATTATGATGCCTCAAGCATTGTGTTAGGATGTGTTCTAATGTAGCACGACAAGATGATTTCCTATGCCTGGAGGCAGTTAAGGAAGCACGAGAAGAACTACCCTACCCATGATTTAGAATTAGTTGGAGTTGTTCATGCTCTGAAGATTTGGAGCCATCATTTATATGGTGTTCATGTAGACATCTTCACTGATCATAAGATCCTCCAGTATAATTTTAACAAAAAGAGTTGAACTTGTGACAACGTTTTTGTCTTGTGTTGCTGAAGGACTACGACATAGATATCTTGTGTCACTCAGGGAAGGCCAACATTATAGTAGATGCCCTTAGCCACAGATCCATGGGCAGCTTATCATATTTGGGGCCAAAAAAGAGGGAATTGGCCCGAGAGCTGCACCAGTTAGCTAGTTTAGGAGTCCAATTGTTGGACTCAGATGATAGTGGGGTTGTGATCTTGAATACTACAGTGTCATCTCTAGTTGTAGAGGTGAAAGAGCGAAAGTACGAAGACCCTATCCTAGTAAAGCTCAGAGGCAAGGCTCAATAGGATGGGTTTTTGGCCTTTGAGGTAACAGGAGACGAAGTCTTGAGGTTCAGAGGTCGACTCTGTGTTTTGGATATGGCAGGGCTTTGCCAGCAGATTATGGAAGAGGTACGTTATTCTCGTTAATCTCTTCACCCAGGTTTGATGAAAATGTACCATGATATAAGGGAAATCTATTGGTGGCATGACATAAAGAAAGATATTGCTGAGTTTATAGCACAGTGTCCCAATTGCCAAAAGGTAAAAATCGAACATAGAAACCTGGTGAGCTGGCTCAGGAGATAGACGTACCTGTGTGGAAATGGGAAGCAATCAATATGGATTTTTTTATAGGTTTACCTTGTACGAGGCATAAATTTGACTCCAATTGGATCATTGTTGACAGGCTGACCAAATCAGCCTATTTCTTGCCAGTCAAAACTACGTTCTTAGCCGAAGATTATGCTGAATTGTACATTAAGGAGATAGTTCGACTGCATAGTGTCCTAATATCTATCATCTCTAATAGAGGGTCACAATTTACAGCTAGATTTTGGAAACTATTTCACAAAGGTTTGGGGACGTAGGTTAACTTGAGTACAACTTTTCATCTCTAGACAGACAGCCAAGCTGAGTGCATGATTCAGATGTTTGAAGATATGTTAAGGGACGTGTGGGCTAGACTTCAAAGGAAGTTGGGATGATCACCTACCTCTTATTGAATTTGCATATAATAATAGTTACAATTCTACCATTAAGATGGCGCCTTATGAGGCTTTGTATGAGCGAAAACGCAGATCCCCATAGAATGGTTTGAAGTAGATGAGTCTGGGTTGATTAGACCTGACATGATACATCAATCATAAGAGAAAGTTAAGCTCATTAGATAACGTTTATTGACAGCCTAAAGTCGCCGGAGGTCCTATTCTGATGTACGGCGTAGAGACTTAAAGTTTAATGTTGATGACTGGGTATTTCTGAAAGTCTCACCTATGAAAGGAGTTGTGAGATTTGGAAAGAAGGGAAAGCTTATCCCTAGATTCATTGGGCCATACTGGATCCTCCGGAAGATAGGCTAAGTGGCCTATGAGTTAGAATTGTCTTCGGGGCTAGAATATGTTCATCTAGTTTTTTCATGTATCAACGCTATGAAAGTTCGTAGGAGACCCTTCTCGGGTTGTCCCAATCGAGGATGTTCAGGCCACAGAGGAGTTGTCCTACGAGGAGGCTCCAATAAATATATTAGATCGATAGGTCTAGAAATTGTGGACCAAAGATGTAGCCTCAATTAAAGTCTTATGGAGGATAGAAGAAATAACTTAGAAAGCTAAGGACGACATGAGATGTAGATACCCTCGCTTGTTCCAGACTCTATGACATTCACACCAACTTAGAAAGTTACAGTTGAGGTGAAATAGTTACTCAGATATTGTTTTGTTACTTTCATCACCATTGTTATTGGTTGCTCACTTATTATTGTGGAGCTATGCCATATAGTTGCTTGTAGCGTCCTGTGAGATGCCTATATTGGAATTTTCTACGATTAAGGTTTTCAGATAATCCATATTATAGAGGATACTGTAATACCCCGAAATTGCCTAAGACTAGACCCAGGATTTAAAAATGGAAGTTGGCAGAAATCTGAGAAAAATCCCGCAGAACAGGTCACCTAACAGATCGTTGTTCCAACCAACGACCCGTGGGGAGCATCCCTGGTGAGATCTGGCCAGGTGGCAGTTGGAAGTAATGGGTCAATTAAAGACCTATTATTTGTTACCATGAGTCGTTGTATGTAGTTGTGGTGGGACTGATCCTTAGCCTAAGGGGGAAGTAATAGGTCATTGGATGACCCATTGTGAGGAGCAGCGAGTCGTGATGAGTAGTCGTGGGAAGGAATATTAAAAATCTCCAATCAATCGGTTATGTTATGATGCTATGTTATGTTATGATGGGATCATGATTTCAGAAAGAATGCATGCAAGCCCTACTCTCAAATTCATTTTGTTTAAGTTTTACATTATGCATGTTCTTAAATGATTTTACTTATTTGAGCGGTTTTACTTACCTTGCATACTTACTACATTCTATGTACTGACCGCATATTTTATGCTGTATCGTTTCATGATAGAGGACCCAACACTCAGAATTAGCCCTGTTCATAGCTAGTCTTCAGAGATAGCATCTTACGCTTATTGGTGAGTCCTCATATCATGAGGACCATGCTTATTCAAATTTCTCTATGTATTTTTAGTTTCCAGCTTTATCGAGTTAGTCGGGGTCTTGTCCCATCAACTCATCATGTTTAGAGGCTTTTTAGACAAAAGGATATATTCAGCTTCAGATTGTGTATTCTGATTATGTTTATTTTAGACTTCCTCTAAGATTATCATGGTGATTCTTCAGTCTTATTGGTTGAATTAGATGTATGATCATTGGGTCGACTTGGAGTCTCTCGGGACTCCTTGTCCCGTGTTGCGATCCCGGCCTCAGTTCGGGTCGTGAAAAACTTGGTATCAAAGCAATAGGTTTGAAGTGTCCCAGGGTGTTTAAAAGCCATGTTAAGTGGAGTCTTTTCCATGGGTGTGAAGCGCGCCACACCTATGACGAAGAGGCTACAAAACGTTTCGGAAATGTTCTCTTCTTTCATGATCTATGTCGTGTGATGAAATATCTCCCTATCATTCTAATTCGTGCAATTCGTGATTGCAGAATCATGGCTCCCCAAATAGTAAATGGTAGAAGGAATGGGAATAGAGACGACCACGAGGATGGTAACAGATATAAGCACCAGGAGGCCCACCAGTCTAGGAGCACCATGCACCGAAGCTGGTTGTCCATGCTGAGTTTAGGAAAGCTATTCAGATGCTCGCGCAAGCATTGACCACACAGGTCAATGAGCAGGTAGTTGCGCATGTCCCACAAAATGGCTATGCGGCAGCGGCTTGAGTCAGGGATTTCTTGAGAATGAACCTGCAAGAGTTCCTTGGGTCAAAAGTAGATGAGGACCCGCATGAGTTCATTGATGAGATTGTGAAGATCACCCAAGTCATGGGGGTGAATGGAGTTGAGTGTGCAGAGTTGGCCTCATATCAGCTAAAAGGGGTCGCACACATCTAGTTTCGTAAATGGAAAGACAGTAGGGCCGCCGGAGCAGGCCTTGTCACTTAGGAGGAGTTCCATGTTGCGTTTATAGATCGGTTCTTCCCTCGTGAGATGAGGGAGATAAAGGCAGCCGAGTTCGTGAATCTTAAGCCAGTGCAGGAGTATGCCCTTGAGTTCACTCGCCTATCGAAGTATGCCCCAGAGTTAGTGGCTGATCAGAGGGCGCGGGTGAGTAGATTTATTCATGGTGTGGCGGGCTATTTGGACAAGGATTGTAGGACCACTATGCTCCACCAGGATATGGATTTCCCTTGGATATTCTTGTACGCCCAGAAGATGGAGGCAGCGCATATGATAGAGAGGGAGGCCAAGAGGGATAGGACTGATAGTCACAGGTTGTACAACCGAGGTCAGGTGGTGGGCACCGACAACAGACCCACTAGAGATCTTTAGCCCCAGTATCTTCAGCATTGAGTGTGCCATCCAGGCCTAAGCATGATCAAAGGGGGCGAACATTAGGCTCGAGGGGTCAGAGCAACAGACCCATAGATTCTAGTATCCCAACTTGCCGAAGATGTGGCCAGGGGCACATGGGCCAATGCTTGGTAGGTTTAGGTGCTTGCTTCATGTGTAGGAAGCCTGGACACATGCTCAGAGATTTCCTGGCAGCGAGACAGGACCATGATGGGGCCGAGGCCCAGTTTCTAGTTCAGTAGCCCCACCCGCACGCTCAACACATTAGGGGGCATCTACTAGCACAGGTGGCGGTCAGCACCAAAATAGATTCTATGACTTAGCATCCCGCCAGGAGCAGGAGGTCTCCCCATATATAGTCACTGGTATGTTACAAGTTCTCCATTTTGATGCTTTATTAGATTTTGGGGCTACCTTGTCTTTTGTGACACCTTAGGTGGCCAGTAGCTTCGGAGTCAATCCCAAAGTCTTTTTAGAACCCTTCTCAGTCTCTAGTCCAACAAGTGATTCAGTTGTAGCTAGACGGGTGTATAGAGGTTGCCTAATCTCAGTCCTTCAAAAAATCACCTCAGCAGATTTGATAGAGTTAGCCATGATCAATTTTCATGTTATCCTCGGCATGGATTGGCTATTTGCATGTTATGCCTCAGTTAATTGTAGAACCCATGTAGTAGAGTTTAGATTTCCAGGTGAGCCAATCTTAGAATTGAAGCATAGTTCAACTGTGCCTGTAGGTCGTTTTATTTCCTACCTTAAGGCTAGAAAGATGATCTCTAAAGGTTGTGTGTACCTCCTAGTTAAGGTTAAGGATGTGATGTCTAAGACCCCGACTATCTAGTTTGTCCCAGTAGTATGTGAGTATCCAGAGGTCTTTCCTGATAATTTATTGGGAATTCCTCCTGAGCAGGAGATTGATTTTGGTATTGACCTTCTTGCCGACACACAACCTATATCTATTCCTCCCTACAGAATGGCTCCAACCGAGCTAAAGGAGTTGAAAGAACTGTTGAAGGACCTGTTAGATAAGGGTTTCATTAGACCGATAAAGTTCCCATGGGGTGCACCAGTTCTCTTTGTCCGAAAGAAAGATAGTTTTCTATGCATGTGTATTGATTCTTGGAAATTGAACAAGGTCACTGTCAAGAATAGGTATCCTCTACCCAGGATTGATGATTAATTCGACCAGCTTTAGGGTGCCAAGTGTTTCTCGAAGATTGATCTCAGATCCGGGTACCATCAGCTTAGAGTTCGGGAGAGCGACATCCCGAAGACGACCTTCAGGACACGGTGTGGGCATTATGAGATTGTAGTTATGTCTTTTGGACTGACCAATTCTTCGATAGATTTTATGGACTTGATGAATAGGGTGTTTAAGACATACTTGGATATGTTCGTGATTGTGTTTATTGATGACATCCTGATATACTCTCGAAGCGAGGAGGAGCGGTAGAGTAATGCTACAGACTCTCAAGGATCACCAATTGTATGCCAAATTCATCAAGTGCGAGTTTTGGTTGAACTCAGTGGGGTTTCTGGCCATGTGGTATCAAGTGAGGGTATAAATGTGGACTCTCATAAAATAAAAGCGGTGAAGAATTGGCCTAGACCAGTGAATCCTTTAGATATTCAAAGCTTTTTGGGTTTAGCTGGCTACTATCGAAGATTTGTGGAAGGTTTCTCATCTATTGCAGCATCCTTGACCATATTGACCCAGAAGAAAGTGAAATTCCAATGGTCGAAGGCCTGTGAGAAGAGCTTCAAAGAGTTGAAGACTCGACTTACTTCAGCACCAGTGCTAACCCTACCTTAGGGTACCGATGGGTTCGTGGTGTATTGTGATGCTTGAAAGATTGGACTTGGGTATGTATTGATGCCGCACAGAAAAGTTATAGCATATGCCTCCAGATAGCTAAAGGTTCATGAGAAGAATTACCCGACCCATGATCTTGAATTGGCTGCGGTGGTATTCGTCTTGAAGATATGGTGACATTATTTGTACAGGGTCCACGTGGATGTGTTTATGAAGTATAAGAGTTTACAATATGTGTTTACACAGAAGGATCTCAATCTTCGGCAAAGGAGGTGGTTTGAGCTACTCAAGGACTACATATGAGTGTGTTCTACCATCTGGGTAAGGTCGATGTAGTAGCAGACGCACTTAGAGACTCTCTATGGAGAGTGTGTCTGATGTGAGTGAGGGGAAGATAGAGCTAGTGAAGGATGTGCATCGACTCGCAAGGTTGGGAGTTTGGTTGGTTGAGTCGACCAATGGCGGTGTTATTGTTCAGAACAGGTCAGAATTATAATTGATGACTGATGTAAAAGCTAGACAAGATGAGGACCCTATTTTGGTCAAGTTGAGGGAAGTATTTCAAAATAAGAAGGTAGAGGTCTTCTTCAAAGGGGGAGATGGTGTGCGATACCAGGGTCTCTTATGTGTTTCGGATATGGATGATTAAGGAGCCGGATGTTGCACAAGGCTCATAGATCCAGGTATTCTATTCATCTAGGTTTCACCAAGATGTACTGTGACTTACGGGAAGTCTATTGGTGGAATGGCATGAAAAAGGACATCGCAAAATTTGTAGCTAAGTCTCCAAACTGTCAACAAGTAAAGGTTGAACACCAGAGATCAGGAGGCGTGCTTTGGGATATCAGTATTCCTACTTGAAAGTGTAAAGATATTAATATGGACTTTATCACAGGTTTACCTCGCACTCATTGACAATATGACTCCATTTGGGTTGTGGTAGACAAGTTGACCAAGGCCACTCATTTCCTACTGGTCAAAACCATGGATTCAGCGGAGGATTATGCCAAACTATATATTCAGGAGCTATTTCGATTGCATGGAGTGCCCTTGTGCATTATATCAAACAGAGGTACCCAATTTAACTCTCAGTTTTGGAGGCCATTTCAAAAAGGACTAGGTACACAAGTTAAGGTCAGCACAACATTTCACCCGCAAACGGATGGTCAAATGGAGAGGACAATTCATACTCCCGAGTACATGCTGAGAGCATGTGTAATTCTCTTCAATGGTCGTTGGGATGATCATTTGCCTCGTATTGAGTTTGCATACAATAACAACTATCATTCCAGTATTCAGATGATACCGTCTGAGGCTCTCTATGGGCGGAAATGTAGATCGCCCATTGGTTGGTTCAAAGTTGGTGAAGCAGCGATGATAGGACCGGATTCGGTCCATGAGGCTATAGAGAAGGTTCAATTCATACCGGACAAGTTGAAAATAGCTGAAAGTCGCCAAAAGTACTATGACGATGTGAGAAGGAGGGAATTAGAATTCGAGGTGGATGATTAAGTGTTTCTAAAGGTATCTCCCATGAAGGGAGTGATACGGATTGTAAAGAAAGGAAAACTCAACCCTCGTTATGTCGGCCTCTACTGGATTATAAAACGGGTTGGCAAGCTGGTATATGAGTTGGAGTTGCCCTCAAAATTAGCTTTCGTGCATCCTGTTTTTCATGTATCGCTCTTAAAGTAGTGTTTGGGTGATTCAACTCTCGTTGTCCTAGTGGACAGTGTTGGTGTGAAAGACAGCTTAGTTATGAGGAGGTTCCGGTGGAAATACTAGATCATAAAGTTTGAAGGCTAAGGAACAAGGAAATAGTTTTAGTGAAAGATTTATGTAGGAATCAGCATGTCGAGGGAGCTACGTGGGAAGCCGAAGCGGATATGATGGCTGAATACCCACATTTATTCTCTACCGGCTCAGTTCCAGCTTAAGGTATCAGTTTTTCTCTCAGACTCGAATTAGTTCTTATGTTCAGTTCATGTGCCAAGTTTCTTTCATGTATGTGGATGTGTATATGATTCATGAGTTCAGTTCAGCTATGTAGTTTGAATCAGAGATAGTCATTCCGTCAATTTTCAATTTAAATGATCAGTATTTGAGTGTAGTGATTGCATTTCTCTATTTTCTGTATGTTTTCCCACATTCAAGGATGCATGTTCCCAAGGGGGAGATATTGTGATACCCCGAAAGTGTTTAAGACTAGACCCGAGATTTAAAAATAAAAGTTGGTAGATATCTGGGTGAAATCCCATAGAACGGGTCACCTAATGGATCATTGGTCCAACCAACGACCCGTGGGGAGCATCCGTGGTGAGATTTGGCCAGGTGGCAGTTAGGTCAAGTAACGACCCATTGTTTGTTACCACGAGTAGTTGTATGCAATCATGGTGGGTCTGGTCCTCAGCCTAAGGGGGAAGTAACGGGTCATTGGATGACCTGTTGTGAGCAGCAACGGGTCGTGGGAAGGAATATTATAAATCTCCAGTTAATATAATAGAAGGATACCATGACTCGTTGGAAGGAGGAACAAGTTATGGTGTGGCTCGTGGGAAGGCTTGGTACAGATGATGAAGGGGGGAAACAACAGACGAAACAACAGATCGTTATTTGAAGCAATGACTCATCCTGTCGAGTCGTGGGATCGAATCTGAGAAGGTGAAGTTGGGCAGTGGAGACGACATATATATACAATGAGTCGTTGTATCCAAGAATGACTCATTAGTTTGGTCGTTGTTATTGCCAGTGCAGAAATTTCAGGAATTTCATTAAGGGCATTGTCATAATTCCTAAGTCCTAGGGGCCTAATCTACGTCGTTTAAAGCTCAAAATGCAGTGTTTAATGAGGGTAAAACCTATCCTAGGCTTATTCATATTCATGCATGCGAGATAGGAAGTTAGGGTGGTGATCAAGCTTGTTTTTCTTCAAATTCTCTTCAATTCCTCTTAGGCAATCAAAGAAGTGTAAGAATTAGCTATAATCAGGTATGTAGGGTTATAAATGGGTGAATCCTTTCACACCTATGCCCAATCCCTCTCTAAATCATGATTTCCTATGTAAATTCTATGGGGTTTTAACCCAATGCATGAATTTCATAATTTTCTACATGGGTATGATTTAAATATGTTTCTACTATTGAATTATGATTCATGAGCAAGTTTTATATTATTTTCGATTAAAATCATGTTTCAAGTTTTATGAATTAAAAAGCCTATTGATGAGAAGTTCATGAAAAATGAGATTTGTGATGAATGTATGATTATGATGAGATATTATGACGAAAATCATGTTTTCAAGCTACCCATGTTTATAATCACGTTTTCGATGTGAATTGAGTATTTTCAAGCGTGTGAAAGTATTGGGCAATGCCCACATGTTCAAGTATGATTTATGCTTTCCTGAATTAAGGTTACCACATGGTTTTTGGAGCGAAGACTCCCAATTATCTTTCAGCTTGTGGTATGTTTTGAGTTAAAGCTTCTCATATGCATGATTTCAAATTTGAGATGTATTTAGGTATTGAGCTTCGTCAATAGACGATGTTGAGCTTCGTTGAAAAATGATGGAGAGCATATGCATGTTTTTGGGAGTAGTGTCTAACACCGAGTATTCTAAGGGTCGATCACCCTATGCCTCAGAACTACACGCCAATGTGGGTTTATAATTATATATTTATTACTTAGGGGCCTCCCTTGTGAGCTATCCCCTGCCCTATTAGGCCACGAGCTTGATATCGATATCATGGTATTATCCCTAGCCTTGGAAAGGCTTTGGACGGCTCTTCCCACTTGAGTGTGACAGTTGGGACAACATAAGCTCTATCGTGGTATATCGGTTAAAAGACGAGTCTCCCATTGTTCCTCATGATTTCAGTTATGCATGTTTATCATTCTTGAGATTTATATATCTACATATGTTCTAAAGCAGGTTTGACCTAATGTTCAGTTTTACTCATGACTTCTAGATTTCAGCTTTGGGTCAATCGGTTCAGTTATGATGCTATGTTATGTTATGATGGGATCATGATTTCATAAAGAAGGCATGCAAGCCCTACTCTCAGATTCTTTTTGTTTAAGTTTTACATTATGCATGTTATTAAATGATTTTACTTGTTTGAGCGATTTTACTTACCTTGCATACTTAGTACATTTCATGTACTGACCACATACTCTATGCTGTATCGTTTAATGATACAGGACCCGGCACTCAGACTCAGCCCCGTTCATAGCCAGTCTTCAGAGATAGCATCTTACGCTTGTTGGTGAGTCCTTATCTCCCGGAACCATGCTTATTTAGATTTCTCTATGCATTTTTAGTTTCTAGCTTTATCGAGTTAGTTGGGGTCTTGTCCCATCAACTCATCATGTTTTGAGGCTTTTCAAACAAAATGATGTATTCAGCTTCAGATTGTGTATTCTAGTGTTATGTTTATTTTAGACTTGCGCTAAGATTTCATGGTGATTCTTCAGTCTTATTGGTTGAATTAGATGTATGATCATGCCATGGGTCGACTTGGAGTCTCTCGGGGCTCCCGGTCTCGTGTTGCGATCTGGGCCTCCATTTGATTCGTGACAAATACTATGCCAAAAACTTTCTAGAAATGCCTAAGAACTGAGTCTCTTAAGATTAAATTACATTCGAGGACGAATGTCCCTAAGGGGGGAATGATGTTACACCCCATAAGTTTTCATCATCTAATCAATGTATGCATCTGTGTAGCAAGAGTTTTTAGAGTATGACATGTGGGAGAAGGCTTGAATGTTGAAGGCATAAGCACGTTATTAAGTGAGCGGGAGGCCAGAACCGGAGGCAGGCTTCACTGGGCACTGCATTACCGCACCTCCCTCCCACACACGGAGCAGCGCGTCATGCCCATGCTATACCGTGATGGGAGGTGCGCCGCAGACCCCTTGCACTGCCTCCCTATTATAAATATATATATATATATATATATATTTAAGTGGTGTATGTTTATTTCATTTAAAACATTTCCCCGCAAAAGAGCAAACGACTTAGGCGATTTTTTTCCTTGATTTTCAATTAAATGAAGCTCAATTGAGCTTTTAAATCTTGTCTAATTGCAAATTCTTCTTGGGTAATGAATCTCGAGCCTTTGAAGAACATATCTATGGAGTTGAATCGTTGAAATTGGCTAGGATTGATGGAGCCCTATGGAGTAGAAGCTGTATAAATCATCTCTAAGTAAGACTAGTACGTCTACAAGTGATACTCTATTTCCTTGAAGTATGAGCTAAGATACAGAAGGATTACGAGTTCTTAATCAAAGAAGGATCGGTAGAGCAGAATTTGGCAATTGAGGTATATTAAGACTAACCTTTTTTAGCAAGTTAATCTTGTCGTATAGTTGATATGACTTGTATCTTCATAGTTGTTCGTGATTGTGTGTGTTGTGGTTAGCTGCTATTAGATTAATTGAGGTTGTGGCATAGTATCCCTTGTCGAGAAGGACTATATTCAATTTTGCCTATCGCTGGAGGCGATATAAAGATTTCCTCTTTATTTATTTGTCATCTAGAGGGGCTAGTGATGTTTTGCTGCTGTACCGATGCCATAGAGGCTTGTAGTTAGTTGTTGAGCATACTTTGTTGCATAAGGGCAACATAGGGTGCGGCTGGACAATATAATTTTCTATTTTGATGCCTATATATTGTAAAGCTCGCCTATAGGCTGTTGGCGTACCTTGAAGCCTACAAGGCTAGAATCTTGACAGTACAATCCTACCTTCGAGTTAGTTACACCAGGATTGCCTAATGGATTGGGTGGTAGGTTGCTAGATAAAGTACCTATTGCCAGTGATCGTATAACTTCATACGACTTACAGTTTGTTGTATAGGTTGCTCAAGAAACCACCCTTGCTGTTAGTAATCTGATAGACTATGTGATATCCTATATAGTGATCTTATCAGCTGTCAAACATAGGGCCAACGCCTCTGGCTACTCATACAGATGCCCATGTACATATTGCCTAGAAGGACTAAGTTTAAGTATATCTGCCTACGGGGCTACAGATCTCTCACAGGAGCTATATGACATATGAAAGAACTAGATTGAGGCTACCAAAGCCGTATTGAAGTCTTTTCACTTATGGACTTCCCTTATGCTGTAGTGGCATCACTGGCCCTAGGTAGAGTCTTATGTGCTTGGGGTGCAGTCACAGGAGCCTAGATGGCTCAAATACAGTTAGAGGAGCCCAGATGGCTCAAATACAATTACAGAAGCCCAGATAGCTTAGACACAGTCACAGGAGCCCTGAAGGATGACGAGTATATTTAGTTACAGCTTACCCGCGAGACTATATTGGTGTTAGAAGTTTGTAGATTGCTTTGCAATTACTGGGGCTTATGGGGGCCTAGGTAGGTTTTTCCGTGTTGTTTGTACCTTCCACACTTTTGGGGGCCAGGTTAAGTTCTTGTTTGAATATTACCTATAAATTGCAGTTCATGATTGTCAAATCATACATGTTAACTTCTAGTCCTTGTTGCTGATTACTTTCAGTGCCTCTATCAGCTTCTATTTAGTTCATTATTACTGCCTTACATATTCGGTACACATTATACAAATGCCCATACATGGGGCGCCATATACTTGCCTACAGGTTTTGAGACCTCCGTAGTAGCCGTTTAGATTCAGCAAATTAGCCAGCTCCTTTACTCCGGAGTTGCCATTCGATTAGAGATTTGTCTGTCTTTTGATGTGTAGTTTTTAGGTGGGCTGGTGCCCTGTCTTGACCAATATCTTATTCTTTAGAGGATTGCAAACTATAGGTTGTTAGACATGCATTGTTGGCTGTTTGGGGCCTAATTGTTATCAGTTGGCAGCGTTGTTGGCTTGTATGTATGTATATGTGTGCCTGTCTTCCTTTTGATATGATTTAGACAGCATGGTGGTCTTGACGACCCGTATAAGATGATATTACTATTGCAACTATTGGGTCAGCTGTTTTGTGCAGGAGTAGATTGTGGCCTTGGCGGCCTAAGGCTATGTTTTAAGCTAAGATATAGCTTATCCTTTTCTTGAATATGTGTTGCTGGTATACACTAAAAGAGTATATGTCCTACCAGGTCAGCTCAGGGTCCAGTGTGGCATTAGGTGCCAGTTATGCCTCCTAAGGTGGGGCATGGCAATTTTTTACGTTTGAAATCATACGTAAAACTCATAAACTGATCAATGGGTCAAATATACTATAAAACATGATGTCATAAATTCTAAACACGAAGAGACATGGAACATTAGGAACAGTGAAAGATTCTCATAACCGACAAACTCCAAGAGAGCATCATGGATGACCTGTACCCCTGGTCGGGAGGGTATCCATACCTTACTAGGAGTACGAACCACGAAGACATGATATCACTCATAAGCCCAGTAGCATAAGAGAGACACTCTCAACTGACAAGGACTCCTTAGGCTTGTGGCAAGGGAGACACTCTCTACTGGGGAGGAGCCCTTTATCCTACGGTGGCATGTAGTTCTAGGACGTAGGTGCGCTGAACACCGGCCTACTCGGTGTTAAATACTACCTCAAAAACCATACTTAGTGCTTATAATCATACATGAAATATGGGTTTTGCATGGGCTAGTTTAATATAACATGATAGATGCATAAACTTCTTGACAAACGTGAACAAGCCATGAAAATAATTGCTGAAAATATAGTCATGATACACAAGCTTGATGTTCATGAGAATACGTATTTGAGAAAAATCATGCTAACTTGAAAATAGAGAATCATGCGAGTTCTTCATAAAAATCATAATTAGAATCATGAGATCAAATTCATGAGAGATCATAGAGTTTTGCATAAAATGGTCTAACCCTAGAAATTCATGAAAATTATAACTGGAGACTTGAAGAAATTGAAATCATGAAATTAGACTTGAGATTGAGAATGAAGGTGGAAGAAATCCCCTATTCATAACCCCACATGCCTAGCTTGAAGAGTTCTTGACAATACTCGAGACCCAAGAGAATTTTAGAAGAAGAAGAACCCTAGTTGCTTGAGAGCCTTAAGAGAATATGATCTTCAATCTACATTGTTAGGAGAGGAGTGAGAGTTTAGGATCAATTTACTTGCTCCTCTTAGGAAACCCAAAATGGCCTAGTTTAGGAGTTAAAAAAATAGGAAGTTACAAAAATACCCTTAGAAAAATTCACTTAAAATTTACCTTCTAGTCATCACGAGTCGTACCACGACTCCCTCGTGGCCACTGGATCTATGTTGGTCAATTTCTGATCCTCTTCTCATGACTGCTCAGTACCATTTGTACCATAATGGTACGATTCATGATTTTTGGGACTAAATTATAATTTCTCCCCAACTTCATGTCACGAGTGGTGGTACTAATCATACTACCTCACTATCATTCGTACTGAGATTCATGGATACTGAAACAATTCATTAACATTTCTCTGACCTTCATACTACGATTGACTATCACGACCCTTATCACCATATCACGGGTCGTACTGAGTTTCATATTGAGGGAAAATTTCAATTTCCTACTGTTTTCTACTCCAAGTCTAGTGTTTAACCTTAGAGACTTTTGGGGTGTAACATTATATCCTTCTGGTAAACATTCATCCTCAAACGGAGACTAATAAAGCTAAAAGATAGGAAAAGAGCTGCAATTTGAAAACTGAATGCTAAACACTAAATACTGATGGAGTGACTGACTCCGAACTGAGATACACATACTGAACTAGATTACTGAATCATACATGAGAGAAACTAAAGGACATGAAACTGACATGAATCTAAGTAGATTACTAAGGAAAAAACTAGTACCTCATACTGAAACTGAGCAGGGAGGGAAGAGGTGAGGGTACTAGGCCATCATATCTACTTTGGCTTCCCAAGTAGCTTTCTCTACAAGCTAATTCCTCCAAAGGACTTTCACTGAAGCAACTGATCTTGGGAAAATTTATATGCCCAAGTGATACTCAAATGTGTCATTTTAGCCTTGTTTATCTATCAATGTTTATACATTCTCATGTGATTGATAATAAAATGTGAATTTATACTAACCAACATGATTAGCGTTGTTTTGTAGGTGAAATATTATTTTGGGAAGCTAAAACGCGTGTTGGGAGAGATCGGGGTTGGACTCAGATGTGAGCAAGGGAAAAAGCATTTGAAGGTACAAATTAAAGGGGCTCCGCGATGGAGCCGTGTCACGCTGCCATCGCGGATGCCTTCTGCCTGGATAGGGAATTTTTGCCAAATTCCAGTGAAGGTGCGCGTTGGGGCCGTGGCACGTTGGCCTAGCCCCGCGTTGCACGCCGTGCCATGTTGGGCCTTAATACCTGGACAATCAATTTCCAGTAAGGGTCCGCGTCAATGGCGTGTCACGGAGGCAGTGCTCCACGATGCACTCCGTGACACGTTGCTTGTTATTCCGGGAAAAATTCCCACTAGTATAAATAGAACACTTAGGTTCATTTTTAATAAAGGCTGACTTGGTGGAGCAAGAACGTGGGTTACAGGCAGTTGAGGGGACGAAAATCTCAGGGTTTTTCTCTATCTCCTTCTTCTTTATTTCAATTGCTTGTATGATTAACACTCATTTAACGATGTTTAATCCACAAATGAGTGGCTAAATCCCCTTCTTGCTGAGGTTAAGAACATTTGTATTGAAATGTGATTATTGATAAATTGGTTTTTCATCTTTTCTTCCATGGTTGTTCTATTGATTCTTGTTCTTACTGCATTAATGTGTGGCCAACGTTAACGTATATCTTAAAAGTCCGGTTTCACTCGAGAGAGCAAGAAATTGGAAAGTTGTGAATTGATAGGCTATGATCTTTTCTTAGTTTGGGAAAATTGAGAATTGATTTACCTTCACGATAGAAATATACCTGAAAGTCGTATTAGTCAATTAAGGAATCGGTTTTGTATGGCTAGAACATGAATTTCTTTTTATCACAGAGATGTAGGTGGAAGGTTCATGATTCTTTAGTTGAGTTAAATACGAGAGTTTTAATCCATAGGCAATAATTCTTGACTAGCAACCGGAGGAAAGATTAATCAAATTGTATCGATAAATTATTTCTCTACATGTTCATTTTAGCCTCAGCATGCTCATACTTATAGTTCAGACTCAAATTATATATTCGTTTTAGACTTAGTATAAAATTAGGAAACAAAATATCAACCTTTTCTTCACATTGTTGTCAGCAATTTCGAATTAAAGTTTATTGACACTTGAGTAGATTGTTACTTTAGTCCAGTCTCTGTGGGATCGATACTTGGCTTACTTGAGCCACTTTACTACTTGTTCGACCACGTGCACTTGTGTGTAGTTATACCCAAATAGACCGAACAAGTTTTTGGCGCCGTTGCCGGGGACTGGCAATTGGTAAAATTATTTTCTTAAGTGTTAGTTTACAAATTCTATATAAGTGCTGACAACTTGGTCTTATCCTTTCTCTTGCAGGTATAGAATTCTTGTGTTAGTCTTATTTTTGAAAGAAAAATAAAAATAAAAATAAAAATTGTAGATATTTGTTTTAATTCTTTTTGATTTTTTTTCGAATACCCTTCTTGACATGACATCATGGAATACAAATGGTTTAAATGGTGGATACTCATATTTTGGCGAATCTTGTCTAAATTGCGGAGGACCCCACTTGTGGCAACACTGTAACACGTGCAATATATGTGGTGGTCAAGTTGGCCATTGGGATGGCTGTCTGAATGCATATTCCCCTCCCCCAAGCCCCTACTATGATCCTTCTATTGTTTTTGCTGAATATAGGCATGCTGAAAATGAGGACTTGGGACGCCAAGCTCAAATAGAAGACATGCTGAAATAACTCCTGGAGCAATCAGAAGCAATGAAGGAGGCGATGGCAGTATTGAGAATTCAGCAAGAAGAGAATGCAGAGGCTCTAGAAAGGATGAGCGTCAAAGTCACGGAGATGATTGCTGAGGCTGAAGCTTGTGATAAATTGCAGGTAATAGTTTTAGCCGATATTCAAGAGGAACTACAAGAGGAAGACAAGGGTGAATTTTTGGATGAAGACCAACAATTAGAATCTCTTGAGTGTCCCCGTGATGGGCTCACACTTATGGAAAATCCATTCATGGAAGAAGAGATAGAGTATCCCCCAGTTGACATTAATGAAGAGATAGATGTCGATGCTGAGAAGGTGTATACAAGGAAGGAGGTCAAGCACAATGCAGTTTCAGAGTTGAGGTTTATTGGACCACACTCGAAGCATTTTTCGACATTAAGTTTGGTTGACAACATAGAAATAGAGTCTTCCAAGCTTATAGAGAAATGTCTAGAGGAGGACCAAGCCCCGTATATTTTGAAATATGCTGACTCGGAGAGATAAAATGACTTTGCTTACTTAAGGGCCAATAAGTTCAAAAGGCAACATCTACTGCTTGGTCCTTACAATTTTTCACCACCACACCTGGAGCATAAGAGGAAATTAGAGAAGAAATTTGGGGTGAGATTCATATCCTCAAGGTGGAGGAAAAAGTGGTGAAACTTGGTACGTCGTGCCGCGACGTAAAATTAGGCGCTGCACGGGAGGCAACCCATGAAATTTTTCTTTGTAAAATGTGAATAGATTTCTTTTTTTTTTGATTAACAACAAAATTGTTAGTTTTTATTTTTATTCTTATTTTTATTTTGAGTTTAACCTATAATTCTATCCAATTTCTTGTCGTAAGATGAATTTTAGGTTGAACGGAGGATAAATGTGCAAGGGATCGCAAAGGAAAATCCGAGGTATGAAAAATAATAAAAAGTGGCAAAACAGTGAGCCAGGGCGATGGCTCCGTGTCACGGAGGAGGGCCTCCGCGTTACCCTCCGTGACACGTTACAAGTAATTCTGGAATTTTTACAAATTCCAGAACACCTACGCGATGGCTCTGTGTCACGGAGGGAATGCTCCGCGTTACCCTCCGTGACACGTTGAGGTGTATATCGCGACGGTTCACACTGGGTCGCCGGGTGACCCGCGCAAAATTCCCACTTTTTAACCCCGATTCCCCCCTCATTTTCCCTCATTTTTCATTCCCTCCGCGACCAACATCCCAAAACCCCCTCCCCCCTCAACGTGACACGGACTTAGGCCCATAATTTCATCAAGTTTTCATCATTTCTTCGAATTCAAGGTATGTTCTTCAACTCTATCTCAATTCTTGTCGAATTTTTTCGATGTGGAGCAGGTGATATGAGCAAAACTTGCCCTATGTAGAAATTAAGCTTAAATTCAATTGAATTATTGTTGATTGATGTTCGGAGTATCATTGGGATTGTTTGAACTCGATAATTACATAGCTTAATCAAATTTTTGATAAAATCATAGCTAGGGCTTGCCTTTGAGTTTGAAATGGAAAAATTGAGTTGAACTAGTGAAATTCATGCTGGGTTGTACATGTTGGGTGAGATGAGTCGGTTGTGCTAACTGTGACTATGCTAAAAGACCGACGGATTCTCGGGTTAAGGAAATATTGGAAATTGCAAGAAATGGGTGAATTGTATAGGATCATATAGTTGAATTTTTCTTTTGTTTCTCCTTGCTAAGTGCGATGGGATAAAATGTTAGCGATGGTAAGGATTGTGGTTAGTTGTACGAAGTCTGATTAGTACATAGAATATATACCCTCGAATTCTCTGAATGCACTAAGCATATTTTTTATGTTTTGTTGTTTGTTTGTGTAAATAAGTACGATCTTGCCGTAACGTTGTAATTTTAGCTAAGGACTAAGTGTGTGGTAGCCTAGCTTAATCCAACCTTAGTCGAAGCTAATGTTAATTGGCTTAACATTGAACTTTTCTGTTTGGTTTGACAGGAACAATGGCAAGCAGGCAAGACAAGGGAGGCGCATCAACATCTGGCGCCGGAAGAAAAAGAATCAGACTGGGCACAGCGGTCCCAGCAGCACCAATGGTTCCACGCGGCCAACGCCGTCAATACAGAACAAGGTGGGTGACAGAGGAGGGGAAGAAATGGTATGCGAAGCACAAGGAGAGCAAGTACTTCCCCGAGGAACACATAGCAAGGGAACCGTTGGCACAGGAGTTCCCCAGGATTGTCCATAGGATCGAGGAAGCTGGGCTGAACTTCATCTTTGAAGAGCCCAAAGAATGCAACTTGCACTTGATTCGGGAATTCTACGCCAACTGGAACCCGACTCTCAGAAGTCACACCATCAAAATAAGGGGGAAAATAGTCACTTTTGAGCCCCACCACCTCAATGCTATCCTAGGTGCGCGGGACACAGACGCCCACGTGCTTCGACAACTGAATATCACTCCACCATATGCGGACATTAGATGCACTTTGTGTGGAACCCGATCGACGGCTCGGTGGAGCAGACATAAGGAGAGGGGCTACCATCAGACCTTGCCCTACTCACAGATGAACAAGGAAGCCAGGATATGGCTTAAGATCATGTGTTCCTGCCTAATCCCGGGGGTGCATATGACGGATGTAACTCGGGATCGTGTATGCTTGGTGTACGCCCTGATCAAAGGGCTGGAGATCAATGTGGGGGCGGGGATTATCTCCGCCATGAAGAGAGCCCATTTGCATCAAGTATAGATACGGGTTTGGTGGATTACTCACCACATTCCTGAGAGGCCTGGTTATTGAGGAAGAGGCCCTTGACTACATCCCGCAGATGGAGCGGCGGGCCTTAGATGTCACCGAAACTAAGGCACCCGACACCACCCACGGGCCAGTTCTTACACTAGCCGAGCGACATGCTCGGGATGATAAGTAAATGGCTCGCATGTACGGGGTGCAGATGCTCCAGCTGCGAATAGGCGGGAGGCCGGCAACAGAAGAGGAGCTGTGGCAGCTCGAGCTAGACTACCCTTTTAGCAAAAATGCCAGGGCTCTATGCCGAGTGGGGCCAGCTTTTGTAGAACCCATGGATGATGATGTCCCCACAGATGAGGAGACACGTCGTGAGGACTCCGATGATGACGATGGGGGCGATTCAGACATGGGAGATGAGGCAGCAGCACCTGATGAAGAAGTGGAGTATTTTGATTGATCAGGGAGTTCCGCCACCCATTTTTTGTGCTATGTTAATTTTTGTGAACACTGGGGACAGTGTTCGAGATAAGTGTGGGGTGGGAGTTGTTAGGTGCTGGTTGTGTTGTTGTGTATGTTTCTGTTCTATTGTCGTACTTGTGGAAAAATTTTGTGACCCTGTGATTGTGATGTTTCTGTTCTGTATTGTAATTAAATGTGAAGCTGTTGTGTGCTGCTGAATGTTGCTAGCTGATTTTGTACATATTTTTGTTTTATTGAAATGATCGATATTTTTAATTTTTTTTCAATTCTCAGGTTTCTCGGCGTTTGTTTTGGGTTCTTTTACCGAGAATGGTCCCATTGAACCGAAGTCTTAGTTAGTGACCATTCCCTATGATGGATGGATGACGACCGTCTTAAGGGAAATGTAGTCGTTAGGAGTAGATTTTGTTTCATTTATTTTCCAGTTGTTTTTCTTTTGTGGGTTGCATCCCAAAACCTGTAGTTACTTTATGGTTGCGGAATTCTGGTTGCGTGTTGTACATGATATTTGAAATGCAAAGGTGATTCGTATGAAAGCATGCAACTTTGTAAATATGTTGAGATACCTAGGTCATAGAGTTGATTCAGTGTGATTGAGGCTTAATGTTTGAATTTTTGTAATTAGCTGATTGAAGAGTCTGTGAATATGTCTTGAATTGAGCATGTGCAATAAGTGTGGGGTGAGGTTTTGTTTATTCCATGCTATTATGAAATGTCTGGAACTTGCCTGGTGTGTGTACGAAACGAAATGAAGGATGTGTATTGTAGGAAAGGATGTAGGCATTTCTTTGTTTTCAACCAAAAGTTTCTCTTTTTCATTATCGTACCCACCTTGATTGTACACCCTAGTTAGCCCGTTGAGCCTTTAGCCTATTATTTTTTTATTTTGTCAAAAATGTGTAAACCGAGCTTAACCCCTTCTTTTCATTAGCCGTAAATTTGATCCAAAACTCTTAAGTGCTTAAGAAGAGAAAATAATTTTCCCAAAGAGTCAAAGAGTGAGAATGGTGAAAAGAAAAGAAAAGCAGAGTGATGAAAGGAAAGAAAAGGTTGAAGGTGCACTTGTTATAAAGAAAATATAATGAAGGTGTATGAATAATCTTTGTTATTGAGTCAAGTGTGCTTAATAGGATAGGCCAAAATAAGGCAGACTTCAAGAATGGGAGGATGAAGAAAGAAACAATGCCCATGAGTTTGATGGGATGTATTGAAAAGGCGCTTAAGGATGCTAGTGGCTATTATTGGCTTGCCCAGTATTTACTAGTTCCGTAGCTTACATTACAACCCGTTAAAGTCCTACGTGATCTTACATCACACTTCTTTATATTAGTGGAGTAATACACTAAAGGCAAGCTTATGGTTCATGACATGCTGCATGTGAATTCTTTTGGGAGAGAGAGTGAAATTGTGTCTATATTCCCCTGCATGTAATCGTTTGAGTTCATGTGATTAAAAAGGGAAACTTCTCTAGTGTTGTGAGGGCACATGCTTGATGAGAGATTAAATTTCGTGTCGGATATCTTGATCAGCTGATTTGCATGAGTTTGCCAATATCGAGAGTCGATTCTTAAGTCTAGGAGGTCTTGATGTGTTGAAGGTCATTGCATTGATAGGACCATGCGTGTTTTCTTGATGATTTGCTCTATGAAATAATCGGTATGACCATAGCCTGAATTGTCGAACCAAAGTAGCCAGGATGGGGTGTAAAGTGCATGAGGTGTAAGATTGTTATTCGGGGACGAACAAGGATTTAAGTGTGGGGTAAGTGATCTTGGGCAAATTTATATGCCCAAGTGATACTCAAATGTGTCATTTTAGCCTTGTTTATCTATCAATGTTTATACATTCTCATGTGATTGATAATAAAATGTGAATTTATACTAACCAACATGATTAGCGTTGTTTTGCAGGTGAAATATAATTTTGGAAAGCTAAAATGCGTGTTGGGAGAGATCGGGGTTGGACTCGGATGTGAGCAAGGGAAAAAGCATTTGAAGGCACAAATTAAAGGGGCTCCGCGATGGAGCTGTGTCACGCTGCCATCACGGATGCCTTCTGCCTGGATAGGGAATTTTTGCCCAATTCCAGTGAAGGTGCGCGTTGGGGCCGTGGCACGTTGGCCTAGCCCCGCGTTGCACGCCGTGCCACGTTGGGCCTTAATACTTGGACAATCAATTTCCAGTAAGGGTCTGCATCAGTGGCGTGTCACGGAGGCAGTGCTCCGCGATGCACTCTGTGACACGTTGCTTGTTATTCCGGGAAAAATTCCCACTAGTATAAATAGAACACTTAGGTTCATTTTTAATAAAGGCTGACTTGGTGGAGCAAGAACGTGGGTTACAGGCAGTTGAGGGGACGAAAATCTCAGGGTTTTTCTCTATCTCCTTTTTCTTTATTTCAATTGCTTGTATGATTAACACTCATTTAACAATGTTTAATCCACAAATGAGTGGCTAAATCCCCTTCTTGATGAGGTTAAGAACATTTGTATTGAAATGTGATTATTGATAAATTGGTTTTTCATCTTTTCTTCCATGGTTGTTCTATTGATTCTTGTTCTTACTGCATTAATGTGTGGCCAACATTAACGTATATCTAAGAGAGAGCAAGAAATTGGAAAGTTTTGAATTGATAGGCTATGATCTTTTCTTAGTTTGGGAAAATTGAGAATTGATTTACCTTCACGATAGAAATATACCTAAAAGTCGTATTAGTCAATTAAGGAATCGGTTTTGTATGGCTAGAACATGAATTTCTTTTTATCACAGAGATGTAGGTGGAAGTTTCATGATTCTTAAGTTGGGTTAAATACAAGAGTTTTAATCCATAGGCAATAATTCTTGACTAGCAATCGGAGGAAAGATTAATCAAATTGTATCGATAATTTAATTTTCTACATGTTCATTTTAGCCTCAGCATGCTCATACTTATAGTTCAGACTCAAATTATATATCCGTTTTACACTTATTATAAAATTAGGAAACAAAATATCAACCTTTTCTTCACATTGTTGTCTGCAATTTCGAATTAAAGTTTATTGACACTTGAGTAGATTATTACTTTAGTCTAGTCTCTGTGGGATCGATACTTCGCTTACTTGAGCCACTTTACTACTTGTTCGACCACATGCACTTGCGTGTAGTTATACCCAAATAGACCGAACAGTGACCTCCTTATTCATCAACTTCCGAACCTAACGATCAAGAATCTAAATCGAAACCTCTTCATAAATGAGGGTATCCTTCACACCAATTCTCTACAGGTACTGTTAGAGCTTGATCGCCAATGCACTTCTTCAACAAGGACACATGAAAATCTAAATGCACTGATGGTAACTTTGCAGGCAATTCCAACTCATATTCCACGTCGCCAACACGTCTTAGAATCATGTAAGCACCACCATATCGGGGACAAAGATTCCCCTTCTTTCCAAACCTCATCACCCCCTTTACGGGTGAAACCTTCAGAAACACCCAACATCAACTGCAAACTCAAGCTCTTTCCTTCTCACATCTGCATAGGATTTTTGACAACTCTGGCCCTATCAACGTAGCCTCACTTACCTCAAACCATCCAATATGTGATCTACATTTCCGCCTATAATGCACCTCGAACGGAGTCCTCTGAATGCTAGAGTGATAACTATTACTATAGTAAAACTCAATGATAGGAAAATGATCATCCCAATCACTCTTGAAATCAACCACACAA
Source organism: Datura wrightii (assembly GCA_035772735.1). NCBI lineage: Eukaryota > Viridiplantae > Streptophyta > Magnoliopsida > Solanales > Solanaceae > Datura > Datura wrightii. Next base: position 63,383,374 of record JASDFA010000002.1, read on the forward strand.
GCTCTTAACATGTCCTCTAAAGTCTAAATGGTCCGCTCAACCTGACCATCTATCTGTAGGTGAAAAGTTGTGCTAACCTTAACTTGAGTACCAATGCCCTTCTGAAACGACTATCTTAAGGTTAGCTCTCTCAAGTTTGCCTAAGATTTCTAGGTGCATTTTAATGGTGATCAAGCATTAAAATGATAAAACAAGAATCAAGAACAATCATACAAGATATGTAATCAAACTAACAAAAATTTAAGCTTAAGCATTCATGTTTGTGGCTTCAACCCTAGAATGAGGGTTTTAGCCACTCATGATCTTACAAAAATTAAACAAAGTGTTTAAATCTATGTAATTAAAATAATAGAAAAGAAAAGAATCCCAAAATATTGAAGACCTTCGTCCCTCCTCTCCAGCCGCTCCTATTCCCAACAATACTTCTTGATACCTAAAAGTAATGCCTAGGTGTTCCTTTTATAAGGATGGAATTTTTGCCCATGGAAATCCACCTCCGTGTCACGTTGGCTGTCTAGAATCTAGGGTGGCATTATAGCCCTATTTTATACCCTAGGAATCCAAGGATCAGACTCGAAAGTCAAAACAGTGAAAAATTGAAAATTCAAGTTGCAGGCACAGAATGAGTCATTGGACAACTCGTGAGACCAGCCCATGAGTCGTCAGGTGGCTCGTGGGGAAGGCTAGTGAAAAGAAGGAAATTGGGGGATAAGGGTTCCAATGGGCGAGGGAACGTCTCGTGGTCAGTCACCACGAGTCATTAGGTCAACCGTGGGGTAAGGGAGTGTGAAAAATAGAAGAGGTCAACTAGTGCACTTAATGGGAGGAGGCCACGACTCGTCATGTCAGGCAATGAGTCGTGGTATACGTCATTGGATGATATACAAATGTATTGGTATAAGGGAGGCAGTGTACTTGAATATTGGTGAACACTAGTCGTGGTCACCCCTAACGAGTCATTACGTCCATCATTATGAGCCCCAAGAGTTTGTCAAGCAGAGAACCCGACGGGTAAACCAACGAGTCATTGGCTTCCGTCGGGACCACCTGACAGTGTTTTTTTGTGAATTCAGTAAGGGTCTTTTCATAATTCCTAAGTTCCTAAGACCTATAATATGTCGTTTAAGGCTCGTTTTACATCATTTTAAGAGGGTAAAACCTATTCTAAGCTAATTCATTCCATGCGTGCAAACTTGAGAGTTAGAAGAGAGGATTTAGAGCAAGTTTTGAAGGTTTCCATTGGAATCTCATCTTGGGAAATTAGAGAAGTGTTAGATCATCCCTCCAAGGTATGTAAGGTTATGGGTGGGTGTATACTTCCATACCCATTCCCAATTTCTATCATATCATGAAAATAACTTATGATCAAGTATGGTTTTGTTTTACCCAATTTCATAAATTCTTCAATCTCTATACATGGGTATGGTTAGATTCTATTTATATTGATGAATTGTGAAGCTTAGGAATATTTTTAAATTATTTTCAATCCAAAATTATGTTTCCTATATTATGAAAATTGAATGCCCATGGATGAGAAGTTCATGGAAGAAGAGAATGATGATGAATGTTTGATGATGATGAGATTTGATGATAAAAAGCATGTTTATAAAGCTACCCATGATTATGATATTGTTTTCAAAATGAATTTAGTAGATCCAAGTATGATAAAGCTTTGGGCAATGCCCATATGTTGATTTAAAATGATGATTTTTCCAAAATAAGCTTATCACATTGTTTGGAGCGAAGTCTCCCAAATTTCATATTATTAGCTTGTGGTATGTTGAGTTAAATATTCCTAGATATAGCTTACCACATGATATGGAGTAGATTATCCTACTTATATTTGAGCTTATGGTATGTTCAATATAGAGCTTCTCATATGCATGAATTCATAATTGAGATGTATGTTGTAATTGAGCTTCGTTTCATATAATATCTAGTCTATGCATGATTTCATTATTGAGCTTTTTCAAATGAAAATGTTGAGATTCGTTCATATGATATTGAGTTTATGCATGATATCATTGTTGAGCTTCGTCAATAGATGATTTTGAGCTTCGATATATACGATGTAGAGCATTGCATGTTTTTTTGGAGAAGAGTCTAGCACCGAGCTGGATAAGGGTCGATCAACCTATGCTCCAGAACTACGCACCAACATTGGCTGATACATATATATTATTGGGACCTCCATTGTGAGCTGTGATCTTGGGCAGATTTATATGCCCAAGTGATACTCAAACGTATTATTTTCGCCTTGTTTGTGTGCAATATGTATATATTCTCATGTAATTGGTAATAAAATGTGAATTTATACTAACCAACATGATTAGCATTTGTTTTGCAGGAAAATATGATTTTTAGGAGCTAAAATGCATGTTGGAATTATATCGGAGTTAGACTTGGATGCGAGCATGGAAAAGACATTGGAATGCGCAAAGTATAGGGGCTCCGCGATGGAGCTGTGCCACACTACCATCGCGGAGGCACACTGCCTGGAGAGGAAATTAAATGGAAAATTCCAGTGTGGCCTCGCGACAGCTCCGTGGCACGGAGATAGGCCTCCGCGTTGGCCTCCGTGCCACGTTGAGGCTAATTTACCGGACCCTGGATTTCCAGTGAAGGTCCGCGTCCACGCCGTGTCACAGAGGCAGTGCTCCGCGTTGGCTTCCGTGACACGTTGCTTGTTATTCTGGGAAAAATTCCCACTAGTATAAATAGAACACTTAGGTTTATTTTAATTAGTTCAGACTTGGTGGAGCAAGAACGTGGGTTAGAAGCAGTTGAGGGACGAAAAAGCTAAGGGATTTCTTCTCTTCCTTTCTTCTTTCTATCAATTGTATGCATGATTTACACTTGTTTTAGGATGATCAATCCACAAATGAGTGGCTAATTCTCTTCCTTGCTGAGGTTTTGAACATTTGTGATGAATTTTGATTGTTAATTTTATGGTTTTCTTCTTCTTCTTCCATGTTGTTCTATTAATTCTTGTTTCTACTGCATTAGTGTGTGGCCGATACTAATGTACATCTAAAAAGTCCAATTTCACTCGAGAGAGCACGAAATTGGAAAGTTGTAAATTAATAGGGTATTGTTCTTAACTTGATTTGGGAAAATTGGGTTTTGATGTGCTTTCCTGATAGAAATATACTTGAAAGCCGTATTAGTCAGTTTAGGAACCAGAATTGTATTGCTAGGTCATAAATTGCATTTGATCACAGAAATGTAGACGGATGGTTTATGATTCTAAAGTGAAATTAAATACGAGAGTTTTAATTTCTAGGCTACTGTTCTTGGCTAGCAACATGAAGAAGAGATTAACCAAATTATTATTATAATCGAATTCATTACTTGTTCTCAACCTTGGCATGCTCATATCCATAGTTTAAATTCACAGTAAATAATTGTTAATAGTTTTAGTATATATATATTTTATAACCAAAAACTTATTTAACTGTTGGTGACGTTGTTGTTAGCATAATTAGAAGTAAGATAAGAATATAGTGTACTTAGGCAATTTTACTTATCCAGAGTCTCCTTGGATCGATACTTGGCTTACTTAGCCACTTTATTTCTTGTTTGACCACGTGCACTTGCGTGTCGGTTTTTAACCCCTACCACAACACCGAACAAGTTTTTGGCGCCGTTGCCGGGGAGACTAGGCAATTGGTGAAATTGTGTTAAGTGTAAATTTACTATATTTTTGTTTTATTTTCTGAAGTGTTGACAACTTGGTCTTAGTATTTGTTTTAATTCTTTGTTCATTTTAATTTTTCTCTCTTTCGGATACCCTCATTGACATGACATCTTGGAATATAAATGGTGGATACGCATATTTCGGCGAATCTTGCATGAATTGCGGAGGACCCCACTTGTGGCAAAACTGTAACACGTGCAATATATGTGGGTGTCAATATGGCCATTGGGGTGATTGTCCAAAGGCATATTCCCCTCCCCCAAGCCCCTACTATGATCCTTCTGTTGGTTTTTCTGAATATAGGCATGCTGAAAATGAGGACTTGGGACGCCAAGTTCAAATAGAGGACATGATGAAACAACTCCTGGAGCAATCAGAAGCAATGAAGGAGTCGGTGGCAGAATTGATAATTCAGCAAAAGGAGGATGCCGAGGCTGTAAGCAGGATGAGCGTCAAACTCACGGAGATGTGTGCTGAGGCTGAAGCTTGTGATAATTCGCAGGTTATAGTTTTAGCCGATTCAAGAGGAACTACAAGAGGAATACAAGGGTGAATTTTTGGATGAAGCCCAACAATTAGAAACTCTTGAGTGTCCCCGTGATCGGCTCATACCTATAGAAAATCCATTCATGGAAGAAGAGAAAGAATATCTCCCATTTGACCTTAATGGAGAAATAGATGTCAATGTTGAAAAGGTGTCCACAAGTAAGGAAGTCAAGCACAATGCAATTTCAGAGTTGAGGTTGATTGGACCACACTCGAAGCATTTTTCGACATTAAGTTTGGTTGACAACATAGAAATAGAGTCTTCCAAGATTATAGAGAAATGTCTAGAGGAGGAACAAGCCCCGTATATTCTGAAATTTTCTAACTCAAAGAAACGAAATGACTTCACTTACTCAAGGGCCAATAAGTTCAAAAGAAAGCATCTACTGCTTGGTCCTTACAATTTTTCACCACCACCCCAGGAGCATAAGAGGAAATTAGAGAAGAAATTAGGGGCGAAATTCATATCCTCAAGGCGGAGGAAAAAGCGGTGAAACTTGGTACGTCGAGCCGCGACGGTAAACCAGGCGCTGCACGGGAGGCAACCCGTGAAAAATATTTTCTTTCTTTCTTTTTTAGTGTAAATAATTTTTATTTTTATTTTTCTTTTCTTGATTTGGTGTATTTTTTTATTTTTTTTATTTTTTATTTTTAGTTAATATTTTTCATTTTAGTTAGGGAAATCTATTAATCTAACCAATTTTGTTTAGTGAGGTGATTTTTCAGGTCTAACGGAGAAAAATATACATGGAATCGGGAAGGAAAAGGCAAGGTATGAAAAAATAATTTAATTGAAGAAACAGTGCACTGGCGCGTTGGCTCCGTGTCACGGAGGAAGGGCTCCGCGTTACCCTCCGTGACACGTTGAAGGCAAAATCTGGATTTTTTAAAAATTCCAGTAAGCCAACGCGTTGGCTCCGTGTCACGGAGGAAGGGCTCCGCGTTACCCTCCGTGACACGTTGCCTTATATTTGGTGCCGGGTCACACCGGGTTGCCTGGTGACCCGCGTGTTGTTCTTTAATTAAACCCCGATTTTCGCCTAAATTTTCCCCATTCCTTCTCCTTTCCGCAACCAAACACCCAAATCCCCCTCCCCAACCAACGTGCCACGCCACTAAGCAAAGAAATCATCAAGTTTCTTCGGTTCTTCAACGTAAAGGTATGTTTTCCTCGTTTCTCTCAAATGTTTGGCGATTTTAGTCGAATTTGGGCATGTGAGGTGAGATATATCACCCTAAGTAGAAATTTAACATGATGTTGAGTTATTTGTGATTGATATATGTTCGGATTGTTGTAATTAGCGTTTGAACTTGTAGATTATCTAAATAATTCGAATTTGATTGTAAAATTGTATTCTAGGGCATGGGTTGTTGAAATTGAATTGGGTTATTTGATAAGTTGATGAATTAGATGCCGGGGTGTGGTTGTAAATTGAGATAAGTAGTGTAAATATTGTGTGAATGTTAACAGACGACGAATTCTCGAATTGTTGGGAAAATGCGAAAATTGTGCAAATTGGTTTGATTATTTGGATTCGATTGTTGTAGAATGTTTTGTCTTTGTTTTTTTTATTTGTTGTTTTTGTTGCTAAGTGCGATGGTTGAATTGTTAGCGATAGTAGGATTGGGATTAGCTGTATGAAGTCTGAGTAGTACGCTAAGCGTTATGCTGTCGAAATTTTTGTGAACGCACTAAGCATAAATTGTATAGTTGATTGTTTTGGTGTAAATTGAGTTATCCTTGCCGTAGTTTGTAAAAGTAGCTAAGGACTAAGTGTGGGGTAAACGTTGTGTAACCCGACCTTAGCCGAAGTTAACATGTATTTAGCTTAACGTTGTACTTATTTGTGTATATTGACAGGTACAATGGCTAGTAGGCAGGATAAGGGCAAAGGTGCTTCTACCTCAGGCACCGGTAGAAAAAGAATGAGAATGGGCACCGCAGTCCCAGCTGCACCAGCTATTTCGCGCGGCCAATGCCGCCAATACGGAACAAGGTGGGTGACCGATGAAGGTAAGAAGTGGTATGCTAAGCATAAGGAAAGCAAGTACTTCCAGGAGGAACATATTGCACGAGAACCACTAGCACAGGAGTTCCCCCGTATTGTGCAGAGGATTGAAGCAGCTGGGCTCAACTTTATATTCCAGGAGCCCAAGGAGTGCAACCTACATTTGGTCCGAGAGTTCTACGCAAATTGGAACCCGGCCATCAGAAGCCACACAATAAAAATCAGAGGGCAGATTGTCACTCTGGAACCGCAACAATTTAATGCCATAGTTGGAGCGCGGGACACAGACGCCCACGTTCTCCGCCAGCTAAACATCACCCCACCTTACGCCGACATCAGACGTACGTTGTGTGGGGATCAATCCACAGCCCGATGGAGTAGACATAAGGAGAGGGGTTACCACCAGACTCTGCCGTATTCGCAGATGAATAGGGAGGCCAGAATATGGCTGAAGATTGTGTGTTCTTGCTTGATCCCAGGAGTTCACATGACGGATGTGACCCGGGACCGTGTCTGCTTGGTGTATGCCCTTATGAAAGGGCTGGAGATTAATGTTGGGGCGGTTATCATATCCGCCATGAAGAGAGCCCGACTACACCAGGGCAACAGATATGGGTTTGGCGGACTCATCACCACCTTCCTCCGAGGCCTCGATGTCGAGGAAGAGGCTTTGGATTACATCCCACAGTTGGAGCGGAGGGCCCTCAATGTGATAAAAACTAAGGCCACCGACACCACACACGGGCCAGTGCTGACTTTGGGCGAGCGACATGCTCATGACGATCAGTACATGGCACGTATGTTTGGCATGCAGATGCTTCAGCTACAGATTGGTGGGAGACCAGCCACCGAGGAAGAGTTATGGCAGCTGGAGCTGGACTACCCATTCGGCGAGAACGCCAGAGCTTTATGCTGAGTGGGACCAGCCTTTGTTGAGCCTACTGATGATGATGTCCCTACTGATGAGGAGACACGTCGGGAGGACTCCGATGTGGAGTCCGATGACGACGATGGAGCTGACTCAGACATGGGCGACGAGGCAGCAGCACCGGATGAAGAAGTCGAATATTTCGACTGAGCAGGGAGTTCCACCACCCAAAATTTTGTGCTTTGTATTTTTGTGAACACTGGGGACAGTGCTCGATTTAAGTGTGGGGTGGGGAGTAGATAGGTGCTGGGACTTAGGCTCTAATCTGCTGTATGCTTTTTCCTTGGTTTGTATGTATGTAAGAAATGTTCCCTTCTTTCATGATCTATGTCGTGCGATGAAAAGTCTTTCTATCCTATTAATTCATGCTATTCACGATTGCAGAATCATGGCTCCTTGAAGAATGAATAGAAGGAGGAATAGAGGTGGTGAAGGCCACTAGGATTGTTATGGGCATCAGCCAACCCCACCAGTTCAGGAGCCTCAGATGCTTGCGCAGGCCTTGACTACTCTGCTCAATCTATAGGACGTTGCGCATGTTCCGTAGAATGGAAATGCAGCGGCCGCTCGAATCAGAGACTTCTTGAGGATGAACCTACCGGAGTTCTTAGGGTCTAAGGTAGATGAGGACCCACATGATTTCATTTATGAGATTGTCAAGATCACCCAAGTCATGGGGGTGAGTAGTGTTGAGTGTAGAAAGTTGGTCCCCTACCAGTTGAAGGGGGTTGCGCATATATGGTTCCGCTAATGGAAGGACAACAGGGTCGCAGGAGCAGGTCCAACCACATGGGTGGAGTTTCATGTTGTATTCCTAGATTGGTTCTTCCCTTGAGAGATGAGGGAGCTCAAGGCAGCTGAGTTTGTAAACTTAAGGCAGGGAAGGATGACAGTGCTAGAGTATTCCCTTGAGTTCACTCGTCAATCAAAATATGCCCCGGAGTTAGTGACTGACTAGAGGGCATGGGTGAGAATATTTGTACATGATATAGCAGGGTATTTGGACAAAGAGTGCCGAATTTCTATGCGTCACCAGGATATGGATTTCCCTCACGTGGTGTTGTATGCCTAGCAGACGGAGGCGGCACATTCGAGGGAGAGGGAGGCCAAGAGGGCCAGCATTGAGGATCACAGATTCTCTTAGTAGAGGTCTAGTGGTGGGCACCGACAACAGACTCACTAGAGATTATCAACCCTAGCATCTTCGGCATTGAGTGCGCCATCTAGGCCAGACATGATCGGATAGGGCAAGCATCAGGCCGAGGGGTCAGAGCAGCAGACCCGCAGATTCCATCATCCCAGCTTATCGCAGATGTGGTCGAGGGCTCACAGGCCAGTGTTTGGTAGGTTCAGGAGATTTTTTTGGTTATGGGCAACCCGGACATATGCTTAGAGATTATCTAGCTGCGAGACAAGATCAGGTTGGGGGCTGAGGCCTAGCTTCCAGTTCAGTAGCCCCTCCTCCACGCTCAACACATCAGGGGGCATCTACTAGCACAGTTGGCGGTCAGCGCCAAAATAGGTTCTATGCTTTAGCTTCCTGTCAGGAGCAGGAGGTCTCCCCGGATGTGGTTACTGGTATGTTTCAAATCTTCCATATTGATGTTTATTCTTTGCTAGATTCGGGGGTTACCTTGTCTTATGTGACACCATATGTAGCCAGTAGCTTCGGAGTGAGTCCCTATGTCTAGTCAAAGCCCTTCTTACTTTCTACTCTAGTAGGTGACTTAGTTATAGCTAGATGGGTATATAGAGGTTTCCCAGTCTCAGTCCTTCATAAGGGCACCTCAGCAGACTTGATAGAGTTATCCATGACCGATTTTGATTTTATTCTTGACATGGATTGGCTATTTGCATGCTATGCTTCAGTTAATTGTAGAACCCAAGTAGTAAAGTTCAGATTTCCAGTGAGCCAGTCTTAGAATGGAAGGGTAGTTCAGCTGTGCCTGTAGGTCAATTCATTTCCTACCTTAAGGTTAGGAAGATGATTTCTAAGGGTTGGATGTGCCATCTAGTTAGGATTAAGGATGTCCAATCTGAAACCCCGACTATCCAGTCCATTCTAGTAGTACGTGAGTATCCAGAGGTCTTTCTTGATGATTTTCTAGGTGTCTCCGCCGAGCGGGAGATTGATTTCGGTATAGATCTTCTTCCCGACACGCAGCCTATATCCATTCCGCCCTACAGAATGGCTCTAGCCGAGCCAAAAAAGTTGAAGGATCAGTTGAAGAACTTGTTAGATAAGGTTTTTATTAGGCCAAGTAAGTCTCCATGGGTTGCACCAGTATTATTTTTCCGAAAGAAGGATGGTTCGCTTCGGATATACATTGACTATCGACAGTTGAACAAGGTCACCATTAAGAACAGGTATCCTTTACCTAGGATTGATGATTTGTTTAACCATCTTCAGCATGCCAAGTGTTTCTCCAAGATTGATATCAGATTCAGGTATCACCAACTCAGGGTTCAGGAGAGTGACATCCCAAAAACCGCTTTCAGGACCGGTATGGTCACTATGAATTTGTTGTTATGTCTTGACTAACCAATTCCCCTGCAATTTTTATGGATCTAATGAACAGGGTGCTCAAGGCATATTTGGACATGTTCGTGATTATGTTCATTGATGACATCCTTATATATTCTCGGAGCGAGGAGGAGCATGCCGCTCACTTAAGAGTAGTGCTTCAGACCATCAAGAATCATCAGTTGTATGCAAAGTTCAGCAAATGTGAGTTTTGGTTAGACTCTGTGGCATTTTTTGGCCATGTGGTATCGAGTAAGGGCATAAAGGTGGATTCTCAAAAAGTTTAGGCGGTGAAGAATTGGACCAGACCAGTGAACCCATTAGATATCAGGAGCTTTTTGGGCTTAGCGGGTTACTATAAGAGATCTGTTGAGGGGTTTTCATCTATTGCAGCACCTTCGACCAAGTTGACTCAGAAGAAGGTAAAGTTCCAATGGTCGGAGGCTTGTGAGAAAAGCTTCCAGGAATTGAAGACCCGACTCACTTCAGCACCAGTGTTGACCCTACCCGAGGGTACGAATGGATTTGTTGTGTATTGTTATGCTTCGCGAGTTGGACTAGGGTGTGTATTGATGTGGCATGGGAAAGTGATAACATATGCCTCAGGACAATTGAAAGTTCATGAAAAGAATTACCCGACCCATGATCTTGAGTTGGCCGCGGTGGTATTTGCCTTGAAGATATGGCGGCATTACTTGTATGGGGTCTACGTGGACGTGTTCATGGATCACAAGAGTTTGCAATATGTGTTCATGCAGTCTTCGATAAAGAAGGTGGTTGGAGCTGCTAAAGGACTACGACATGAGTGTGCTTTACCACCCGGGTAAGGCTAATGTGGTAGCAGATGCACTTAGTAGGCTTTCTATGGAGAGTGTGTCCCACGTAGATAAGGGAAAGAAGGAGTTGGTGAAAGATGTCCATCAACTTGCGAGGTTGGGAGTTAGATTGGTCGACTCAACCGATGGCGGTGTTGTTGTTGTTCAAAATGAATCAGAATCGTCCTTGGTGACAGATGTGAAAGCTAGGCAAGATGAGGATCCAACTTTGGTAAAGCTGAAGGAAGCCATTAGAAGTCAGAAGGTGGAGGTCTTCTCCCAAGGGGGATATGGGGTGCTGCGGTACCAGGGCCATTTATTTGTTCCAGATGTTGATAATTTGAGGGGCCGGATATTGCATGAGGCACATGGATCCATGTATTTTATCCATCCAGGTGCCACCAAGATGTATCATGATTTGCGGGAAATTTATTGGTGGAACAACATGAAGAAGGATATTGCAGAATTCATAGACAAGTGCCCGAACTGTCATCAAGTGAAAGTCGAGCATCAAAGATCGAGAGGCGTACTTCAAGATATTTTCATTCCCACTTGGAAGTGGGAAGAGATTAATATGGATTTCATTACAGGCCTACCTCGTACTCGCCGACACTATAATTCTATTTGGGTGGTGCTGGACAGGTTGACCAAGGCTACACACTTCCTACCGGTCAAAACTACAGATTCAACGGATGATTATTCCAAATTGTATATCCAAGCGTTGGTGTGATTACATGGAGTGCTCTTGTTTATTATCTCAAACCGAGGTACTCAATTTACCTCTCAGTTTTGGCGGTCTTTCAAAAAAGGTCTTGGGACTCGGGTTAAACTCAGCATAACATTTCATCCTCAAATGGATGGTCAGGCGGAGCGGACAATCCAGACTCTCGAGTACATGTTGAGAGCCTGTATGATGGATTTTAAAGGCAGTTGGGATGATCACTTGCCCTTGATCGAGTTTGCTTACAATTAGAACTATCACTCCAGCATTCAGATGACACCATTTGAGGCTCTTTACCGACGGAGGTTTAGATCGCCCATCGGATGGTTTGAGGTTGGTGAGGCAGCTATGATAGGACATGATTCGGTTCATGAGGCCATGGTGAAATTTTAGATGATAAGGGACAGGCTGAAAACTACGCAGAGTCATCAAAATTCATATTCGCACGTGAGAAGGAGAGAGTTGGAGTTCGAGGTGGACGATTGGGTGTTTTTGAACGTGTCTCCTATGAAGGGAGTCATGTGATTCGAAAAGAAAGGAAAACTCAATCCCCACTATGTTGGTCCCTATCGGGTTATGAGAAGAATTGGTAAGGTAGCGTATGAGTTGGACTTGCCATCGAAGTTATCTTCAGTTCATCTAGTCTTTCATGTATCACTCTTGAAAAAGTGTTTGGGTGATCCATCTTTAGTTGTCCCGGTGGAAAGCGTTGGTGTGGGAGACAACCTCAGTATGAGGAAATTCTAGTTGCAATCTTGGATAGTCAGGTTTGGAAGCTAAGGAACAAAGAAGTAGCTTTGGTAAAGGTGTTATGGAGAAATCAACATGTTGAGGGAGCTATATGGGTAGCCAAAGCGGTTATGATGGCCAAATACCCTCACCTGTTCCTTAGCGACTCAGTTTCAGTTTGAGGTATCAGTTTTTGCCCTAATTCTCTAATCAGTTTCCATGTTCAGTTCATGTGTACAAGTTTGATTTATGTTATCATAGATGTATGTGATGTATAAATTCAGTTCAGTTATGTTTTTCTTTTCGGAGGTAGTCATTCCGTCAGTTTTCGGTTTAAATGATCAGTGTTCGCATGTGATGATTGCATGTTTATGAGTTTCTGTGTATTTCTAACTCTCGAGGATGAATGTTCCTAAGGGGGAGATATTGTTATACCCTAGGAACCCAAGGATCAGACCTGAAAGTCAAAACGGTGAAAAACTAAAAATTCAAGTTGTAGGCACAGAACGAGTCGTTGGACGACTCGTGAGACCAACCCATGAGTCGTTATGTGGCGCGTGGGGAAGGCTAGTGAAAGCAGGAAGTTGGGGGATAAGGGTTCCCACGGGCAAGGGATTACTCGTAGTTAGTCACCACGAGTCGTTAGGTCAATCGTGGGGTAAGGGTGTGTGAAAAATAGAAGAGGTCAACTAGTACACTTAACGGGAGGACGCCACGACTCGTCATGTTAGGCAATGATTCATGATATGTGTCGTTGGATGATATACAAGTAAATTGGTATAAGGGAGGCATTGTACTTGACAATTGGCGACCACGAGTCGTGGTCACCCCTAACGAGTCGTTACGTCCGTAGTTATGAGACCCAAGAGTTTGTCAAGCAGTGTACCCAATGGGTAACCCTACGAGTCATTGGCCCTGGTAACGATCTGTCAGCTCGTCGGTTAGGACCACCTGACAGTTTTTTCCTGCGAATTCAGTAAGGGTCTTTTCATAATTCCTAAGTTCCTAAGACCTATACTACGTCGTTTAAGACTCGTTTTATAGGGTTTTAAGAGGGGAAAACCTATTCTAAGCTAACTCATTCCATGCATGCAAACTTGAGAGTTTGAAGAGAGGATTCAGAGCATGTTTTGAAGGTTTCCATTTGATCTCATTTTAGGCAGTTAGAGAAGTGTTAAAATAATCCCTCATAGGTATATAAGGTTATAAGTGGGTATCTCCTTCCACACCCATGTCCAATTTCTATCACATCATGAAGATCACCTATGATCAAGTATGGGGTTTTAACCCACTTTCATAGATTCTTCAATCTCTATACATGAGTATAGTTAGATTCTATTTATATTGATGAATTTTGAAGCTTGGGCAGATTTTTAAATTGTTTTCAATCCAAAATTATGTTTCCTAAATTATGAAAATTGAATGCCCATGGATGAGAAGTTCATGGAAGCAGAGAATGATGATGAATGTATGATGATGATGAGATTTGATGATGAAAAGCATGTTTGTAAAGCTACCCATGATTATGATATTGTTTTCAAAATGAATTGAGTATATCCAAGTATGATAAAGCTTTGGGCAATGCCCATATGTTGATTTAAAATGATGATTTTTCCGAAATAAGCTTATCACATTGTTTGGAGCGAAGTCTCCAAAATTTCATATTATTAGCTTGTGGTATGTTGAGTTAAATATTCCTACATATAACTTACCACATGATATGGAGTAGATGCTCCTACTTATATTTGAGCTTGTGGTATGTTCGAGATAGAGCTTCTCATATGCATGAATTCATAATTGAGATGTATGTTGTAATTGAGCTTCATTTCATACGATGTCTAGTCTATGCATGATTTCATTATTGAGCTTTGTCAAATGATAATGTTGAGCTTCGTTCATATGATATTGAGTTTATGCATGATATCATTGTTGAGCTTCGTCAATAGATGATGTTGAGCTTTGTTATATACGATGTAGAGCATTGCATGTTTTTTGGAAAAGCATCTAGCATCGAGCTGGCTAAGGGTCGATCAACCTATGCTCCAGAACTATGTGCCAATGTAGGTCAATACATATATATTATTGGGACCTCCCTTGTGAGCTATCCCTAGCCCAAATGGCCCATGAGCTTGATATCGATATCATGGTGGCGTCCTTAGTTCTGTCAAGGTTTTGGATGGCTCTGCCCACTTGAGTGTGATAGTCAGGATCACTCAAGCTCTATTGTGGTATGTCGGTTAAGTGACGAGTCTCCCATTGTCAAATGATTCATATTTGCATACTTATTACTCATGGTTATTATTTTATAGATGCATGTTCTAAAGGAAAGGTTTGATTCAATGTTCAGCTTTTCTATAAATGTCATATTCTAGCTTTGAGTCATTTGAGTCGGTTGAATGTCATAAATATGTATTGTCATGTTATGAAAAGATTATTATTTCTGAAAGAATGCATGCAAGCCCTACTCTCAGTTAATGATATTTATGTTTTGACTATTGCTTTATCTTAAAGTGATTTTACTTACTTTAGCAGTTTTACTTACCTTTCATACTCGATACATTGCACGTACTGACGACATCCTTTCTATGCTGTATCATTTCATGATGCAAGACCCAGCTCCCAGGCTCAGCCCCGTGTGTAGTCGATTGTCAGAGTTAGCTCCTACTTGATTGGTGAGCCCTCATCCTTCAAGGGCTAGACATTCAATTCCTTATGTATTTTCAGTTTTAGTATTGTTAAGTTAGTTAGGGTATTGTCCTATCAACTCGTCCAGATTAGAGGCTGTCAAACTTACGTATGTGTTAGCATCATAGGATTATTCTAATGTGATGTTGAAGTAGACTTTCGCTGAGATTATATTCATGATTTCTTCAGTTTATTATTTGAGTTAGTTGTATGCTTATGCCATGGGTCAACTTGGGGTCTTTCGGGGTCCCTTGTCCCGTGTCTACGATCCGGGCCCCCGTTTGGGTCGTGACACCTATAGTGCTGACACAGTAGATGTCGTCATTGGCATAGCCTGCTGGTGGCGTGGCATGGCGCGTAGAACGCAACACGTTTGGCGTGACATGTTGATGGGCATGGGAATGGCCTGGCATGGCACGACGCCTAGTGCGCAACATGCTTGGCGTGACAAGCTAATGGGCATGGGCACGACCTAGCATGGCACGGCGCAGACACACACAGTTACTCGACAGCATCCCCTAGCGTGCACAGCATGGGCATGGCACGGGCGCCCCGCCCACTAATCTTCCGGTGTGGCACATTGCCATTACCCAATCCATCTTCCTATGCCATTTACATGCCATCAACTTGGGAATTGATCCTTTTTGCCTTTTTGTTCATGCATCTTCATGTTTAGCCTTGTCCTTAGCATTTTTCACCTACAAAAATGGGCTAATCACATTTGCTAGTCCATGCACACATTTATTACCAAAACACATGAGATTATACTTAATTTAAGGTACAAACAAGGCTAACACATGGGTATAAAATAGCACTTGGGTGTGTAAACACGCCCAAGATCACTACCCCATACTTAAAGCCTTATTCATCCTCGAACAATTCTTTACATCTCATGCACATCGAAGACTCACACATTACCAATTGAGTCAAGACCACTCAAGTTAAGGCCACAATGACTAAGTTAGATGGCAAGTTTATATCAAGCATGTTATTTATGATACACTTAAATTCATGAACAACTCAATTAAGACTTTCTAGCCTCAAGAACTAACTCTACAACCTCAGCAAACTCATGTAAGTCAACCAATCAAGAACTCAAATATGCCACCTATATTTCATCCAACATGTGCTCTCACAACAAGAGAGTTACCCATTATCACTTAGAAATGTGCAATTTATAATAAGTATGGGTATATGAATAGTAATTACAGTCACTCTCACAAAGAATTCACATGAAATATATAATGACCCATAAGCTTACCCTTAGTGTATTGCTCCACTATAGGAAAACCTAAAAGTAAGATCAAGTATGACTTTACAGGTTGTAATGTAGGCTAAGCGATAGGTAGGTACTATTTTGGCGATAGTGACTATTTTCCTTAAGCACTTTTAATATGTTATTCTTTCTCATTAAGCACAGTCTTTTCTTTGTCTTTACCTCTTGTTCTTTTCATCTATCACTTCCTCTTTGTTTTCCCATTTCTTTAAGCACATTTACACTATTTGTAGGGAGTACTCAAACATTAAACAATTTTCATCATTTTATTCTTTTTTACTCCCTACCAACACTTATGCATTTTAAATAATTGCATGCTTAATCTTTTCTTCAACTTTCCACCCAACTTTCTCCCCCTTTTCTATATTTACTCCTTATACTTTTGTGCACCTTTCACTTAAGCGCTTAGGAGTTTTGGATCAAATTGAGGTCAAGTGAAAGAAACGGATTAAGCTTTTAATGTGGCTGTCAAAGAATAAACTAAAGGCTCAATGGCCTAACTAGGGTTATGCATTGAAGGCAAGTAAAGCAAAGGATAAAAATATGTTTATTAAAGAATGTGTATATCATTTCCTACAATTAACATCCCTCATTTCGCTTTACAAACACACAAGGTAAGTTCTAGACACTACATGATAGCATGGACTATACAAGAAACCTTACACTCATTTCATATGTTTAACTCAAGACAGACATATGCGGACTCTCAGTTCAGCTAACCACATGGATTCACAATTAAGCACAAAGCATACAGAGTCGTACTCATGTGGACTTGTCTGCTTGCACCCCTCCACCCCAAACTCATCCTCTTCTATCACCATGATCATGCAGAGATCCCTATAGTGTGTCGGGGTGTTGAGTGCTTGATACACTTTGAAATTCTCCTCTTCATCATCTACCCTCATCTTCAAGTTGCTAACCCTAACATCTATCAATTCCCCTCCTTTGTCTAGGAATGGACATCCCAATATGAGGGGTACCTTGTTATCAACCTCAAAGTCAAGAATAATAAATTTAGTAGGGATTATGAATTTACCTACTTTGCTGAGCACATCCTCTCTGATCTTATTAGGAGCTACCTTGGACTTGTCAGCTAGCGCAACATAACTCTGGTAGGAGTTGGTTTTCCCAAACCAAGTGTATTGAATAGTGGTAGGGGCATCAAGTTCACAGCTTCTCCTAAATCGCACAAGGCTTGCATTAGCTCACTTCCACCTATTTGTACCTGAAGAGTGAAGCTCTCTGGGTCTTTGAGCTTCTTTGGCATCTGGCTTAGAACTCTAGAACTGAAGACCTCAGTGAGTGCTACAGTCTCAACATCCACCAACCACTTCTTTTTGGACACCACATCTCTCAAGTATTTATCTTACTTGGGCATTCCCTGCTAAAGGTCAATAAGAGGCAAATTTATGTGATGTTCTTTGAAAATATCAAAGAACTTCTTGAAACAAACATCCTCTTTTCTTTTCTAAAGCCTTTGTGGAAATGGTGGTGGTAGTCTCTTTTGTGGTTGAACTGCTGGTTCTAACTTATGCTCTACAGCCACCTGTTCTTTGCCCTTATATGCTAATAGACCTAGTCTTGTCAGTTCTAGATGTACCTCATTCTTCTTCTCCTTTACTGGTGCATCATCTAACTCTTTGAAACTCCTCAAACTGATGGCCATTTATCTCAGGTTTGGATTTGTGTCACTCGATAAACCCCCCCAAGGTCTATTGTCCTGGGCTGCTGCTAGTTGCCCCGTCTTCTTCTCTAAATTTCTAGTGGATAACTACTAATTTTTGAGCTCCGCTGCCCTTTTTGCTTCATCAGCTACCATCTAAGTCTGGTTAGCCATGATTTTCTGCACATCTCCTCTATGTTGCCTGATTGGGCACTAGCTTGCCTATTGCTGATACTGCTTGATGATCTTGTAAATTACCAACTCATTCGTTTTTTTAAATATGAACTATTGCCTTGTTTCCACTCAGATTAGGAAGGTTTTATGCCTTTTCTCTTTGTTTGTGCAGGTATTTAACTCAGACAAGGAGGAAAATGGAAAAATTGAACTGAAAGCACTCCACCGGAGGCAAGAAGGACATATGTGCCATATATGAGCACCTGCAAAATGCAGGTGCCACACAGATGGAATTGGAGGATGAGCTAAGCTAAACCTGTGAGGCATGGGTGCCAACGCAGATTGCATCCAAACAACACTGTCTTAACCTGCGAAGCACCTGTTAGTCATAGACAGGCACCTATGAAATGCAGGTGCCACGCAGTGAATCAGATGTTAACAAGGGCAAAATTATCCATTTGTGGCACAAAAGTACCTAAGAAGCTTCCGAGGAAAATTTTGAAAAGCTGTGCAATTGGAATTTGGAGATTTTACCCCAATTGTACACATTTCATTAGGGATATGGAATATTGTAGTGGTAAGTTTTATAGAGATAAAAAGTGGAGTATATTTTACATCATCTTCTTCAAAACCCCATTGGACAAGAACTCTATTGTTGTAGATTTTTGAGCTTAATTTTAGAACTTAATGTGATGAAGTTAGAGGGAATCCTTATGGTTATAATTTGTCTTTTCTTATTCACAGTATCTAATCTATTAGCTAGGGGTGTGTGCATGATGGGTGTTTAAACTTGATTGGGTGTTGTTGATTTATTCTTAAATTCAATTAGTAAGCATAGATCTATTGTCTCTTCTAAGTATTAATTCAAAAATTAATTGTTGCAAATATTGGTTTAGCTTGCTTATCTTGCTTTTGCTTGAGAAAGAGGAATGAGACTTGGGTGAGGATTTAATAGTGAGGATTTGGATTGTAGATGTGTGGGTTTGAGATAGAGATAGTCAAAAGCTATATCTACACTCCGTTAATGGGTTGAGGCTAGAGACAGCTTAACCCTTCCTTAAGCTTTGTGGTTGATTAGTGATTATGGATTTGGGGTCTGAGAAAACCCAAAGCAAACACATCTTTATGGTTAAAAAACAAGAGGGTGTGGCTTTATCCACTAGTCTCCATGCTATAATTGAGTTTAAGGTTTTTCAATCAACCCAATCTAGTTGACACCCCATCAATTGCACATCCCTAGTTCCTTCTCATAAATTGCAACAAGTATTTTGCCCTTAATTTGTTTTACAATTTGAATTTGGATATTTGTTTTCCTTTTCCCCCAAATTTTTACTTTTTAATTTTTAGACAACGTTTCTTGCTAGTTTGAATTAGCTTACGACTCTTGAATTATCTTTCTCAATCTCTATAAGATTCGACCCTTACATCCGTTGGAAAATTTCTTTTTTGAAAACAACCACTGACACCACCTTTAAAAGGGAGAGATGTATTCAACATTATCACTGCTTTTGAGGCTACTAAAAATTTTGACAGTATCCCTGATTTCCACCCCAAGAGAAGTTGGAGTTATTCTTCTAGTTTCTATTGTAGGTGTTCTTATAATTTTGGTTGTCTCTCTGCACATTCCCTATAAAATTAGCTGACTCTAGATTTACTCTGCAAGAGTCTACCACATGAGCGCTGTATCCACAAATTTCACACCAACTTTGAACTGGTTGAACTGCATTCACCCTTTCCTGTGGTTGTGCCAAATTTAGCCTACTAAACTGATCCATCATTTGATTTTTAAAGGATGCTAAATGGATTGCTGATGCATTAACACTATCTACCTCTATCATCTCAACTATTTTTCTGACTGCTCCTCGAGATGGCTCGTTGTGCCACTCTCTATTTTCCTGTGCAATCCTGTTAATAGAGTGTAAAACTCATCATAAGTTTTCTCTAATGCTTGACCCCCTACTGCAGAATCTAATAGTATTTTGGTGTGTGGGACAAGACTCTCTATGAATGAGTGTGCTGTACCAGCACTTTATTACTTTACTGGTGATGGGGTAGTCTATGAGAAGAGATTTGAATCTATCCCATGCAAGATATAAGTTCTCATCCAACCACTGCTTGAAACTTAATATTTTACTTCTTAGCTTTGCAGTCTTTCTTGATGGGAAAAATTTGATGAGGAACTTCCTTGCTAAGTCGCCCCATATGGTGATGGAGTTTGGTGGTTCTACCTTTAACCACCTCTTGGCTTCTCCCAACAATGAGAAAGGGAAAAATTGAGCCAAATTTAATCAGTCGACACTCCAATGAGGACGAATGTGTCACTGATTTCTAAGAAGTTTTGCAAATGCTACTGTGGATCCTTATGTATTATAATACCCCGAAAACCCTGAGATCAGACCCGAGAGTTGAAATGGAGAAATTAGAAATTAGTACACCAAGTTACAGGATGAGTCGTCCCATGACCAGTCAGGAACACCATGAGTCATTAAGTGACTTATGGGGAAAGGTTTGGACTTGGTTGAAAATTTGGGATTTGAGGTGTGTAATACCTCGGGAGTACCTGAGACTAGACTCGGGATTTAAAAATGGAAGTTGGCAGAAATCTGAAAAATCATCAGAACGGGTCATGTAATGAATTGTTGGTTCCACCAACGATCTATAGGAAGTGTCCATGGTGAGGTGCAGCAGGGTCGAAGTTGGGGGTAACGGGTCAAGGAACGACCTGTGGCTTGATGTCATGAGTCGTTGTTTGTGGTCATGGTGAGATTGATCCTTAGCCTAGGAGGAGGTAATGGGTGGTGGAATGACTTGTAGTGAGCAGCAACGGATCGTGGTGACCAACCGTGGGAAAGAGTAGGAAAATCTCCAGTCGAGGTAACGGATGGAAACCATGACTCGTTGGAAGGAGGTACGAGTAGTGGTGTGGCTCATGGGAAGGCCTAGATGTAGGTCATCAGGGGGGAAACAATGGAGGATATAATAGAGCGTCGTCTGATGTAACGACTTGTCCTGTCAAGCCGTGGTGTTTGATATGAGGAGTTAAGATTTGGCAGTGGATGTAATGAACGGATACCACGAGTCGTGGTATCCTGGTACGACCCATAGGATCGCCCATGGTCATTGGCATTGCTGAATTTTTAGGAAATTCATTAAGGGTATTTCATCATTCCTAAGTCCTAGGATCCTAAACTATGTCATTTAAGGCTCGAAATGCAGTGTTTTTGGAGGGAAAAATCTATTCGAGGCTCATCCACATCCATTCATGCATATTGAAGGGGTTTAGGAGGTGATCAAGTTAGAGTTCTTCAAGTTTTCCTTCAATCTTTTATTGGGCTTTCAAGGGTTGGTAAAATAAGATCTTCCCCAGGTATGTAGGGTTATGAATGGTTGAATCCATTCGCAACCATGCCCAATATCTCTTTAAATCATAGAAATGCCTATGTTGATTCTATGGTTTTTTTTATCCAATGCATGAAATTCCTAATTCTCTACATGGGTATGATTTAAATGAGTTTTTACTATTGAATTATGAATCATGGGCAAGTTTTATGTTGTTTTCCATCAAAATCATGTTTCAAACTCTATAAATTCAAATGCCCATTTATGAGAAGTTCATGAAAGTTGAGATTTATGAAGAATATTCATGTATGATGAGGTATTAATGATGAAAAACATGTTTTCAAGTTATCCATGTTAATAATCATGTTTTCAAGTGAATTGAGTATTTTCAAGCATGCTAAAGTATGAGGAAATGCCCACATGTTCAAGTACGATTTGTGATTTATATGGATTTCATGATTGATCGATTTATGACGTTGGCCAATTTATGGGCCCTTGATTCATGGCTAAACATGTATATAAAAGGGGAATCAACGATGTTAAATGTTTATTTGGCCATGAATCTCGTGAATGATGTTTACGATTTGCATACGAGCCTAATGTGCATGTTTTTGGGAGCAGTGTCTAGCATCAAGTAGCCCAACGTTCAAAGGACTACGCCGGTGTGTCATAGCTACGTGCCACCGTAGGTTCATATTGATACATTACAATGTTAATGGATCCCCTCTTTTGTGATATCACATACTGCACGTCCCTTGCTTGGCAAGCCGGGACGACTCTGCCCACTTGAGTGAGATAGTTGGGGCATCATATACGGCTCTACCATGATGGTGTCGGTTATGACGAGTCCTCCCATTGTTCCGCATGTTTTTATGCGTTGTTATGTTTATGTTACTTTGGCTCAAGTTATGATTTATAAAGTTTCTACTGTGACTATGATGATGAATGGATTACGAATGTTTTGAAAACCTTGAGCCTTATGTTATATTGCGATATTTATGTTATGAGCATGTTGTCCTACTCTTATGAACTTTTATGTATTGTAAATGTCCATTTTACTTATCTTGCATACTCGGTACATTTCACGTACTGACCGCATACTCTATGCTATATCATTTCATGATATAGGCTCCGGTCTTCAAACCCAGCACCATCATTAGATCGTTCCCGGTGTTAGCATCGAGTTCATTGGTGAGTCCTCATCCCCAGAGGACCAGTTGATATTAGTTTTTTATTTATGTTCAGTTTTCTAGACTTGTTGGGTTAGTTGGGGGTGTTATCCCATCAACCCATCAGATATGTTAGAGGCTTTTAGACTATGTGTAGTATTCAACGGTCATGTATGCAGTACGTTTCACTTTCCATGTTATGTTATGATTATTCTTCCTCTATGTTATCATGTTGAGTATTTCGCTTTTTTGGATTGAGATGGATGTTTTCATGTCATGGGTCGACTTGGAGTCTTTCGGGGCTCTTTATCCTGTATTGCGATCCGGGTCTACGTTCAGGTGGTGATAAAATTGGTACCATAGTTTGAAGTGTCCCAGGGTGTATAAAAGCACCATTAAGTAGAGTCTTTTTCATGGGTATGAAGCGGGCCACACTTATGACGAAGAGGCTACAAGACAATTAGGAAATGTCCCCTTCTTTTATGATCTATGTCGTGCGATGAAATGCCTCCCTATCCTTCTAACTCATGCTATTCGCGATTGCAGAATCACGACTCCTCGTAGAGTTAACGGTAGGAAGAATGGGAATGGAAACTGCTATGAGGATGGCAACAGAGACGGGCACCAACAAGCCCACCAGTCCAAGAGCACCATGCACCGAAGCCAGTTGCCCATGCTGAATTTCGAGCAGCAGTTCAGATGCTAGCACAAGCCTTGATTTCTTAGGTCAACCAGTAGGTGGTGGCGCATATTTCCATAAAACAAAAATGCGGCGGCATCTCGAGTCAGAGATTTCTTGAGAATGAACCCGCCAGAGTTTCTTGGTTCTAAGATGGATGAGGATCGACATGAGTTTATTGATGAGATTGTGAAGATCACCAGGTCATGGGGGTGAATGGAGTTGAGTGTGTTGAGTTGGCCTCATATCAGTTGAAAGGGGCCACACACATTTGGTTTCAACAGTGGAAAGATAGTAAGGTCGTTGGAGTAGGCCCTATTACTTGGGAGGAGTTCCATGTTGCTTTCCTAGATTGGTTCTTTCCTCGTGAGATGAGGGAGTTGAAGTCAGTCGAGTTTGTGAATCTTAATAAGGGGGAAAATGACGGTACATGATTATGCCCTTGAGTTCATTTGCTTATCAAAGTACGCCCCAGAGTTAGTGGTGGACCAGAGGGCGCGAGTGAGCAGTTTTGTTCATGGGGTGGCGAACTATTTGGACAAAGAATGTAGAACCGCTATGCTCCACCAGGATATGGATTTCCCTCGGATAGTTTTGTACGCCCAGTAGATGGAGGCGGTGCATATGAGGGAAAGAGAGGCCAAAAGGGCCCGGACAGACAGTTATGGGTTCACTCAGCAAAGATCCGACAGTGGTCACTACCCTCAGATTCAGTAGAGGTCACTAGCTCCAGCACCATTATTAGCTAGTGTTCCATCTAGACCCAATGGTGATCAGAGGGGTAGGTCCTTAGGTTTGCGAGACCAGAGGGGCATTTAGGTTGTTACACCCCGTAAATTCTTGACATTTAGATGGCCTATTCGCATGTTGGTTAAGAGTTTTAAAATGCCATACCTGCTAGAAAAAGGCCCGGGGGAAGACCGGACAAGCGCCGCATCGAACCATCGCAAGAGGAGGCTGGGCAGACCCCCTCCGTGATGGCAACGTGTCACGGAGGCCGTCCCTCCGCGATGGCCAATGTGCCACGGAGAGGCTGTCCAGGCTCAAGTATATAAACCCCTCCACTTCGGTTTTATATCATCTTAACTTATAATTTCCAGCAGAAAACATAGGGGAACAGGGGAGAATGAGGATTTCTTATAAATATTCATCCGATTACGCCATCAAACGCAGTCCAAACTCGAATTAACTTCGGGTAGTGAAGTATAAAGTTGCCGGGAGCATTCCTGCGGAGTTAGTTTCACAAAATTCGGCCGGTGAATCGTCGTCATGCTGAGCTAAGGTAAGTGGAATTGCTCCAAATTAGTGTCAATATACTCCTATCCCTAAAGTGAGTATTTCTCCCTTCTTGACTTCCGAGAAATAGCGAGTTTTCGGTTGTTTTCCGATAAGTCAAAGTTTGGGCTATATATATATATATATTCAAAGTAGTATTTTCTTCTATAATATTAATGAATTTAGTTCTAATTGCTATGAATGTGAATGCAGTTGGAAGAAATAGCTGGGTATTGGCCGAGTTACTTCAGTTAGTCCAGAAGTCAGAAACTGATGTATGTAAATCCAGTTTCTTCGGCAAGTTAGTAATTCTAGTATAGTAAAATAGAATAAACTCCAGAAGGAAGTTCCAGAAGCCGAGTATTAAGTATGTTTGTATTATTATGCCATATTCGGAATAAAAGTCAGTAAATCAGTATTAAACCGTGAGATATTATTTCAGGCTCAGTACCAGATTCAGTTTAATTCCGCCAGAGAATCAAAACAGAATGTCAAAACATGAACAGTATTATCAGATTTATTATACATATTATATGTGATTATTATTGTTTGTTGAGACCTGATTGTGTTATGTGGGCACCCTTAGAGCTTCCTTGCTGCCCCAGGGTTAATAGCTGTGTCGACTCACCCACTAGAGGGTGAGGATACGTCACTCCAAGGAGTGGCATGCCGTCCACAGTAGGATGAAGATGGGATGCGACATTCCCATAGCAGGCTGATCAGCATTATAGCATACCCTGTCGAGCGCTTGCGCCCAGGGCACAGATTATAGATTACAGATACAAATCTCAGATTACAGTTACAAGAGTCCTCCGGACTCAGATACAGTTATAGTCAGGGGCCCAGAGAGCCCAAGCTTCACACCCATGGGGCCGGCGGGGTGCTCGTAGTTATTAGGTGAGTGGAGTGAATTTATTTTTGGATGGTTTGACCCGGGTAGGGGTATATAGATTGCATATTGATGGGCACCTTATGGCTTATGGGGGCTGGTATAGGTTCTTGTATGCTATATATATATATATATATATGTTAGTTATTAAGTTGATAAATAGCAGGACGCCGCATCGACAAATATGATTCTTCTCTTCTTTCTAGTACAGTTAAGCTCAGTACAGATTCTGCTATTCCAAAAAGTTTTAGCTACCCTCTGTCATTTCAGTAATTACCAGTTTACTATTTATCTTCAGTTATTTTCAGTTTGCTTTGCATACTCGGTACCAGTGGTACTGACGCCCGCTTGGGGGCACTGCATTACTTTCCTGCAGGTACTCATAGACGAGGAGCTGATCCCTCGTAATTCCAACCAACACATAGAGTCATCAACTCCTGTCATCTGGAGCTAGACAACTTGAAGTTTATTTCTTTTCTTTTTTTGTACAGTATGGGTAGGCCGGGGCCCTGTCCCGACCATCTTATCAGTATTCCTAGAGACATGCAGATTGTATATTCCCTGTGGTTAGCTGTACCGGTCGTGTGAGGCCGTGTTATGTTTTAGTTTGTTTATGGTGGCTGTGTGGGGCCTTATTCAGTTGGTAGTGGTGATCTTGTTGGTCACGTAGCAGTTTAGCACTTGTTTTCTTGATTCAGAAATAACTAGACAACATGGTGGCCTTGTTGGCCGGCATAGGTTCCCTATTGATTCAGTCGTTCTAGTTAACTGTTGTTTCTTACAACTGGCTATAGGCCTAGTCGGCCGGAGGCTGTATTTACAGCCGTTATATGGCCCGTCGTTTTTTTGAACCCAGAGTTAGAGCTAGCCTGACACCAGAAATGCTTAGGCTCAGCTAGCCCAGCAGTCCAGGTCCTAGTAGGGCACCAGGTTCCAGTCATGCCTCCCAAGGCGGGGCATGACACAGGTAGAGTGCACCTTTCCAGCCTGCAGGAAGTGTGGCAAGAGTCATGCTGGGGAGTGCTTGCTCGGCTCAAATATCTGTTATGGGTGCAGTAGATCTGGGCACATGCGCCAAGCGTGTCCATTTTTTAGACATGATGATGATAGAGGCTCTTCACAAACTACTAGGTCAGCAGCAGCTCCAGCATGCCCAACTCCGTAGGGGACATCCACTAGTGGGGGTGGCGGGGAGCACCAGAACATATTCTATGCCTTTGCCTCGTGTTAGGAGTAAAAGAATTCACTGGATGTGGTTACTAGTATGTTAGGAGTGTTCCACCTTGATGCTTATGCTTTTTTAGATCTAGGGGCTACTTTGTCTTTTGTGACACCTTATATTTCTAGTAGCTTCGGAGTCAGTCCCAAAATTCTGTCAGAACCATTCTCAGTCTCTACTGCTGTTGGTGATTTAGTTGTAGCTAGGCGGGTGTATAGAAGTTTCCCAATCATAGTATTGTAGAAAGTCACCTTCACAGACCTAGTAGAGTTAGCCATGACTGACTTTGATATGATTCTCGACATGGATTGGTTGTATGCATGTTATGCTTCGGTTAATTGTAGGACCCGTGCGGTGGAGTTCCGCTTTCAGGGTGAGCCAGACATAGAGTGGAAGGGCAGTTTGGTCGTGCCTATGTGTCATTTTGTTTCCTATCTTAAGGCTAGGAATATGATTGCTAAGGGTTGCGTGTACCATCTAGTTAGGGATATTGAGTCGGAGACCCCGAGTGTTCAGTCAGTTCCAGTGGTATGTGGGTATCCGGAAGTGTTCCTTGATGATTTACCGGGTATTCCTCCCAAGAGGGAAATCGATTTTGGAATTGACCTCCTTCTCAACACGCAGCCAATATCTATTCCTCCCTACAGAATGGCTCCAGCTGAGCTAAAAGAGTTAAAGGATCAGTTGAAGGATTTTTTGGATAAAGGTTTCATTAGATCAAGAAAATCCCCATGGGGTGAACCAGTTCTCTTCGTCTGAAAGAAAGATGGTTCGCTTCGTAAGTATATTAATTATAGGTAATTGAACAAAGTCACCATCAAGAATAGGTACCCTATACCCAGGATTGATGATTTATTTGACCAGCTTCAAGGTGCCAAGTGTTTTTCGAAGATAGATCTCAGGTTCGGGTACCATCAGCTCAGATTCCGGGAGTGCGACATCCCGAAGACAACCTTCAGGATGCGGTAAGGTCATTATGAATTCGTAGTTATGTCTTTTGGACTAATAAATGCTCCTGCAGCTTTTATCGACTTGATGAATAGGGTGTTCACGCCATACCTTGATATGTTCGTAGTTGTGTTTATTGATGACATCCTGATATACTCTTGGAGCGAGAAGGAGTATGCCACTCATTTGAGGGTGGTGCTATAGACTCTTAAGGATCGCCAACTATATGATAAATTCAGCAAGTGCAAGTTTTGGTTGAACTAAGTGGCGTTTTTGGGCCATGTGGTATCTAGTGAGGGCATAAAGGTGGACTCTCAGAAAATAGAAGCGGTGAAGAACTGGCCTTGACCGGTGATACCTTCAGATATCTAGAGCTTTTTTGGGTTAGCTGGCTACTATCAGAGATTTGTAGAAGGTTTCACATCCATTGCATCACCCTTGACCAAATTGACCCAAAAGAAGATGAAATTCCAATGGTCGGAGGCTTGTGAGAAGAGCTTCCAAGAGCTGAAGGCTTGACTTACCTCAGCACCGGTGTTAACTCTACCTTAGGGTACCGATGGATTCCTGGTGTATTTTGATGCTTCAAGGATTGGACATGGGTGTGTATTGATGCAACACGGAAAAGTTATAGTATATGCCTCCAAACATCTGAAAGTTCATGAGAAGAATTACCCGACCCATGATCTTGAATTGGCCGCGGTGGTGTTCGCCTTGAAGATATGGAGACACTATTTGTACAGGGTCCACGTGGATGTGTTTCTGGACCATAATAGTTTACAATATGTGTTTACCTAGAAGGATCTCAACATTCATCAAAGGAGGTGGTTGGAGCTACTCAAGGACTATAATATGAATGTCCTTTACCATCTGGGCAAGTCTAATATAGTAGTGGATGCACTTAGTAGACTCTCTATGGAGAGTGTGTCCCATGTGGACGAGGGAAGGAAGGAGCTGGTGAAGGATGTGCATCGACTTGCAAGGATGGGAATTCGGTTGGTTGACTCAACCGATGGAGGTGTTATTGTTTAGAATGGATCAACATCGTCCATGGTGACTGATGTGAAATTTAGACAAGACGAGGACCCGATTTTGGTAAAGTTAAAGAAATTCGCTCAGAATCAGAAGGTGGAGTTCTTCTCCAAAGGGGGAGATGGTGTGCTTCGATACTAGGGTCACTTATGTGTTCCCGATGTTGATGATTTGAGTAATCGGATGTTACATGAGGCTCGATTCTAGATATTCGATACATCTAGGTGCCACAACATGTATCGTGACTTACGAGAAGTCTATTGGTGGAATGGCATGAAGAAAGACATCGCAGAATTTGTAGCTAAGTTCCCAAACTCTTAGCAAGTGAAGGTTGAGCATCAGGGACCTGGAGGTGTGCTCTAAGATCTTAGTAGTCTTACTTGGAAGTGGGAAGAGATCAATATGGACTTCATAACAGGTTTGCCTCACACTTGATGGCAATATGACTCCATTTGGGTTGTTGCATACAGGTTGACCAAAGCCGCTCATTTTCTACCAGTTAAAACCACGAATTCGACAGAGTATTATGCCAAACTCTACATCTGAGAGCTAGTTTGGTTGCATGGAATACCTTTGTCCATCATATCAGATAGGGGTACCCAATTTACCTCTTAGTTTTGGAGGTCGTTCCAAAAAGGACTAGGTACCAGGTTAAGCTAAACATAATATTTCACCCACAAACGGATGGTCAGGCGGAGCAGACAATTTAGACTCTCGAAGACATGTCGAGAGCATGCATAATTGACTTCAAGGGTAGTTGGGATGATCATTTGCCTCTTATCAAGTTTGTATACAGTAATAACTACCATTTCAGTATTTGGATGGCCCCGTTTGAGGCTCTATATGGGAGGAGATGTAGATAGCCTATCGGCTGGTTCAAAGTTGGCAAAGCTGTGATGATAGGACCAGTTTCAGTCCATGAGGCTATGGAGAAGGTTCAACTAATACATGACAGGTTGAAAACAGCTCAAAGTCGCTAAAAGTCCTATATCGATGTGAGGAGGACCAAACTCGAGTTCGAAGTGGATGACTGGGTGTTTCTGAAGGTGTCTCCCATGAAGGGAGTGATGCGGTTTGGAAAGAAAGGAAAATTCAGCCCTTGTTATGTTGGCCTCTATCGGATTGTCAAATGGGTTGGCAAGGTAGCATATGAATTGGAGTTGCCCTCAGAATTAGCTTCTATGCATCTTGTTTTCCATATGTCACTCTTAAAGAAGTGTTTGGGTGATCCAGCTCTACTTGTCCCGATGGACGGTGTCAGTGTGAAAGACAACCTTAGTTATGATGAGGTTCCGGTGGAAATACAGGATCATCAAGTTCTGTAATACCGCGGGAAGGCCTAAGAATGGACCTGGGAGTTGAATTTGAGAAGTGCAGAAAACTGGCAAAAATATCACAGAACGGGTGACCCAATGACTCGTGGTTGGATACCACAAGTCATCATAAGCCGTTGTGGTATAAGGGTTCAGATATTTAGTGCATATATCAGATTGAGACCACGACTCATTAGAAGCAACCACGATTCATGGTGAGGCTCATGGTAAGTGAAGTTCAGAATGGTCAAGGAGTTGACAACAGTCGATCCCACGACCCGTGAATAGAAGCAACGACTCAACCTATCGAGTCGTGGGAAGAACCTGAACTATGTTTTGAGGAAGTGGACCCAACGACTCGATACCACGAGTCGTGATGTCGTGCAACGACCCATGGGATTGGTCTTCGGTCCGTCCATATTAGTTTTTAGAGAAATTTCATTAAGGGCAATTTCGACTTTCCCATGCTTTGAGACCCTAAACTACGCCGTTTTGTATATTTTTCTGAGTGTGATAAGATGTGTTAAGTCCCTAATGCATACCCATTCCCATGCAAGAGCTTTTAGAGAGGTTTTAGGGAGATTATAGATCTTTTTCTCCAAGTTTCCATCAGTTCCTTTGTGGGTTTTCAAGGAACTTTAAAATCAGTCCATTCCCAGGTATGTAGGGTTTAGAATGGGTGAATCCTTCCCCATCCATGCACAAATTTTGATCAAATCATGAATTATCCTATTCAAGTTCTATGGGGTTTTACCCAAATGTATGAAAATGTGATTTCTCTTTATGGGTATGATTTAATTGAGTTTTAATTATTGAATTATGAATGATGGGCATGTTTTATATTATTTTCTTTAAAATCATGTGTTCAAGCTTTTTAAATCTAAAATTCTCATTGATGAAGGTTCATGAAAGATATGATTTATGATGAATATTCAATATTTTGAGTTTATTAATGATGGAAAAAGCATGATTTCAAGTTTCCATGTTTATGAGCATATTTTGAAAGAATTGAGTATGTTAAGGTATTGGGAAATGCCCACATGTTGAAAAAATGATTTACGATTTATGAAACAAATTGCATGATTTATCGATTTATGATGTAGGCCAATGAAAAGGGCTTTTGATTCTTGGATAAGCATGTTTTAAAGGGGATCAATGATGATAAATATTATATTTTAGACAATGAATCTTAATGCATGATGTTATTGATTCATGTATGAGCCTATATGCATATTTTTGGGAGCCGTGTCTAGCACCGAGCAACCCAACATTCAAAGGACTACGCCGGTGTCTCATAACCACGTGCCACTGTGGGTTTCTAATGATATATTGTATTGATAATGATCCCATCAAATGTGATATCACGCCTAATGTAGGACCCTCGCTTGGCAAGCCAGGGTCGGCTCTGCCCACTTGAGTGAGATAGTTGGGGCATCATGAAAGGCTCTACCATGATGGTGTCGGTTATGACGAGTCCTCCCATTGTTCATCATGTCTTATAAATTGTTATGTTTATATTTTGGCTCAAGTTGTTTTGATAAAGTTTACTTACGATTATGATCATGAACGCTTTATGAATGACTTGAAAGCCTTGAGCCTTATGTTTTCTTACGAAGTTTATTATATAGGCATGGTTTCCTTCTCCTATGTTTATTTATGAGTTTATTTTACTTTTAAATGTTCGTTTTACTTACCTTGCATACTCGGTACATTCCACGTACTGACCGCATTCTTCCTGTGCTATATCATTTCATGATACAAGGTCCAGATCTCACGCTCATCCTCATCCTTAGTCGTCTCAGCTCTCACTCTCAGATTATTGGTGAGTCCTCATGTTTCGAGGGCCATTTGACAGACTTTTATGTTATTTTGTGTTTCATTATTGGTCGGGTTAGTTGGGGATGTTATCCCATCAACCCATCGTATGTAGTAGAGGCTTTCAGACGGTATGTAGTACTCAACTTATGTGTATGTCTAGTACTTTCATATGTTATGCTATGTGTCCGGCTGGTTCGGTATATGTAAAACCGACACGCAAGTGCACGTGGTCAAACAAGTAATAAAGTGGCTAAGTAAGCCAAGTATCGATCCAAGGAGACTCTGGATAGTAAAATTGCCTAAGTACACTATATTCTTATCTTACTTCTAATTATGCTAACAACAACGTAACCAACAGTTAAATAAGTTTTTGTTTATAAATTATATATACTAAAACTATTAACAATTATTTACTGTGAATTGAAACTATGGATATGAGCATGCCAAGGTTAAGAACAAGCAATGAATTTGACGATAATCACAATTTGGTTAATCTTTTCTTCATGTTGCTAGCCAAGAACATTAGCCTAGAAATTAAAACTCTCGTATTTAATTTCACTTTAGAATCATAAACCATTCGTCTACATTTCTATGATCAAATTCAATTTATGACCTAGCACTACAATTTCGGTTCCTAAATTGACTAATACGGCTTTCAAGAATATTTCTATCAGGAAAGCACATCAAAACCCAATTTTCCCAAATCAAGTTAAGAACAATACCCTATTAGTTCACAACTTTCCAATTTCGTGCTCTCTCGAGTGAAATTGGACTTTTTAGATGTACATTAGTGTCGGCCACACACTAATGCAGTAGAAACAAGAATTAACAGAACAACATGGAAGAAGAAGAAGAAAACCATATAATTAACAATCAAAATTCATCACCATTATTCAAAACCTCAGCAAGGAAGAGAATTAGCCACTCATTTGTGGATTAATCATCCTAAAACAAGTGTAAATCATACATACAATTGATTGAAAGAAGAAAGGAAGAGAAGAAATCCCTTAGCTTTTTCGTCCCTCAACTGCTTCTAACCCACGTCCTTGCTCCACCAAGTCTGAATTATAAAAAATAAACCTAAGTGTGTTATTTATAGTAGTAGGACTCTTTCCCGGAATAACAAGCAACGTGTCACGGAGTGCATCGCGGAGCACGACCTCCGTGACACGCTACGGACGCGGAAGCCCTCTGGAAATCACCCGAAATTGGCCCGGGCAGCACCCTACCGCGTTGGCAGCGTGTCACGCTGCTTGGGCAGCGCGTTGGCAGCCCTTGGTCGCGGAGGCCACCTGCCGTGGCACGTTGCCAACGTGCAGGTGGGCTGTTGTGAGCGGCCTGCCTGCCTTGGCACGTTGTCGACGCGCCGGTGGGCTGTTTGGTGCCTCCTCTTCGCCGACGTTCGCGTGTTAATTCCGTTTCCAAGCCTCTACTTCACCAACTCATGGATTAGTTACTCAAAAGTCATCAAAACCTACAAAACAAAGGCTAATCATGTTGGTTAGCACATATCTTTAATTCATCTAAAATTACATGAAAATGTATACAATAATCTTAGATAAACAAGACTAATTTAAGTCATAAAGCGTATCTCGGGCATATATTTTTGCCCGTGATCACAACCCCACACTTAAAGCCTTGTTCGTCCTCGAACAACCTTCTACATATCATGCATATGGAGACTCCCACATAACTAATTTAGCAAGAGAATTCAAGTTACGGCTATAATGATTACGTAAAATACAAGCTAAAAATAGAGCATGCACAATTTAATCGCATAAATGAAATACAATGATGTTAAGACCTCTTAACCTCAAGAATCGACTCTCAATCTTAGCAAACTCATGAAAATCAACTGATTAAGAAATCCCACATGAATTATATCCTTCATTCAACATGTGCCCCTCACGGATAGAGAGTTACCCAATCACACGCAAAAACAATTTTTTAAATTACAACATGTGTGGGTACATGCATAGAATTACGCTCACTCTCACAAAGAATTCACATGCATTATGTAATGACCCATAAGCTTGCCCTTAGTGTTTTATTCCACTAATTTAAGGATGTATGAATGTAAGATCAAGTAGGACTTTTTAGGTTGTAATGTAACTCAGGTGCGGGTAGGTACTATTATGATCAGTAATAGTGACTATCTTTCCTAAGCGCTTATACATCACGCCTTCATTACAAACTTCCCTTCCCTCACTTCACCTTTTTCTCTTTTCATCTTTCTTTTTCCTCTTTTGTTTCCCCCTTTCTTCAGGCACTTTTAGCTTATTAGAAAGGAGTTTTATAAGTAACTTTTCATTTATTTATTTTCTTACTCCCTACTAATACTCACCCATATTCAAACAAGTGCACCCTCGACCTTTCTCAACTCTTACAATTGCTACTTTCCCTTCTTTTTAATTTTTCTCACTCCTTTACTCTTTCGGATTTTTCCTTTAAGCGCTTCGGAGTTTTGGTTCAATTTTGAAGGCTAATGAAAGAAAAAGGATTAAGCTTATGTTGCAGCTATCAAAGAATAGGCTCAAGGCTCAATGGGGTTAACTAGGATTAATTTTTCAAGGTAGGTATAATGAGGGATAAAAGTTTGGTTCATTCAAAGAAATGCCTAAATCATCTCCTACAATTCACATCCTTCATTTCATTTTATATACACACCAGGCAAGTTCTAGACATTTCATAATACAGAATACTCAAAAACCTTACACTCATGGCACATGCTCAAATCAAGACACGATCAGCAGACTCTTAACTTAGCTAATCACAAGAATTCAGAATTAAGCTTCCATCATATTGAGTCAAATTCAAGAGCCTAAGTGTCTCAAACAAAGTTATACACTTGCATGCTTCACACTGAACATACTTGCATCTTACAACCATGTATAGCCTGTAACAAGAACCTCAAGCATCGATTAACTACGGGTTCAAAAACCACCCTACTGACTAATTTTCCTCAAGACGGTCGTCATCCATCCATTGTTGGAAACAGTCTCTAACTATGACTAACAACATTATATACAGACAAAGGAAAAGAAAAAAATTTTATTCTTCGGTTCAAAGACCCCCCGTCGGAAAAGAACCGAAAAGAAAAACCAACGGGTGATGAATTTATGCTTAACTCACAAAAAAAATTTCAATTTTTTCACAAGCATTATGTTCACCAAAAATCGTTAAGCACCAAAAATTTGAAATTTCCCTTGAAATTTCCCTCACCCCACACTTAAATCATGCTATGTCCTCATAGCATTAAATTAAAATTTAAAAAGGGCGAGAAATACTCCCTGAGGCCTTTAGGCCTAGCTAATAGCATGCCTTCCTTCAACTTTGCACAAGTGGGTGTTCGACCCCACACTTTTTCTCTTCCATGCTTGTTAGCTTCCTCCTCCACGGGTACTCAGACTTCCCCTCCATCTGTGCTTAACTCTCCACCAAAACAACACAAGATGAAAAATAAATGAAATCAACTTAAATGCAAGAAATTAAAATGGTACGCATGGTACCCTTGGGTTGCCTCCCAAGCAGCGCCTAATTTTTCGTCGCGGCACAACGTACCAAGTTTCACCACTTTTTCCTCCACCTTGAGGATATGAATCTCACCCCTAATTTCTTCTCTAATTTCCTCTTATGCTCCCGGGGTGGTGGTGAAAAATTGTAAGGACCAAGCAGTAGATGTTGCTTTTTGAACTTATTGGCCCTTAAGTAAGCGAAGTCATTTTGTCTTTCTGAGTTAGCAAATATCAAAATATATGGGGCTTGGTCCTCCTCTAGACATTTCTCTATAAGCTTGGAAGACTCTACTTCTATGTTGTCAACCAAACTTAATGTAGAAAAATGCGTCGAGTGTGGTCCAATACACCTCAACTCTGAAACTGCATTATGCTTGACCTCCTTACTTGGATACACCTTCTCAGCATTGACATATGTCTCTCCATTAATGTCAAATGGGGGATACTCTATCTCTTCATCCACGAATAGATTTTCCATAAGTTTGAGCCCATCACGGGGGCACTCAAGAGATTTTGATTGTTGGGCTTCCTCCAAAAATTCACCCTTGTCTTCCTCTTGTAGTTCCTCTTGAATATCGGCTAAAACTGTTGCCTGCGATTTATCACACGCTTCAGCTTCAGCGATCATCTCCATGAATTTGATGCTCATCCTTTCTAGAGCCTCTGCATTCTCTTCTTGCTGAATTCTCAATATTTCCATAGCCTCCTTCATTGCTTCTGATTGCTCCAGGAGTTGTTTCAGCATGTCTTCTATTCGAGCTTGGCGTCCCAAGTCCTCATTTTCAGCATGCCTATATTCAGAAAAAACAACAGAAGGATCATAGTAGGGGCTTGGGGGAGGGGAATATGCATTCGGACAGCCATCCCAATGGCCATCTTGACCACCACATATATTGCACGTGTTACAGTGTTGCCACAAGTGGTGTCCTCCGCAATTCAGACAAGATTCATTAAAATATGAGTATCCACCATTTGTACCATTTGTATTCCACGATGTCATGTCAATAAGGGTATTCGAAAAAGAAAAAAAATAAAATGAAAAAGAATTAAAACAAACACTAATACCAAGTTGTCAACACTTAAGAAAAATAAAAATACAGTAAAGTACACTTAAAACAAATTCACCTATTGCCAAGTCTCCCCGGAAACGGCGCCAAAAACTTGTCCGGTGCGTTTGTTTTAGGTAAAAACCGACACGCAAGTGCACGTGGTCAAACAAGTAATAAAGTGGCTAAGTAAGCCAAGTATCGATCCAAGGAGACTCTGGATAGTAAAATTGCCTAAGTACACTATATTCTTATCTTACTTCTAATTATGCTAACAACAACGTAACCAACAGTTAAATAAGTTTTTGTTTATAAATTATATATACTAAAACTATTAACAATTATTTACTGTGAATTGAAACTATGGATATGAGCATGCCAAGGTTAAGAACAAGCAATGAATTTGACGACAATCACAATTTGGTTAATCTTTTCTTCATGTTGCTAGCCAAGAACATTAGCCTAGAAATTAAAACTCTCGTATTTAATTTCACTTTAGAATCATAAACCATTCATCTACATTTCTGTGATCAAATGCAATTTATGACCTAGCACTACAATTCCGGTTCCTAAATTGACTAATACGGCTTTCAAGTATATTTCTATCAGGAAAGCACATCAAAACCCAATTTTCCCAAATCAAGTTAAGAACAATACCCTATTAATTCACAACTTTCCAATTTCGTGCTCTCTTGAGTGAAATTGGACTTTTTAGATGTACATTAGTGTCAGCCACACACTAATGCAGTAGAAACAAGAATTAACAGAACAACATGGAAGAAGAAGAAGAAAACCATATAATTAACAATCAAAATTCATCACCATTATTCAAAACCTCAGCAAGGAAGAGAATTAGCCACTCATTTATGGACTAATCATCCTAAAACAAGTGTAAATCATACATACAATTGATTGAAAGAAGAAAGGAAGAGAAGAAATCCCTTAGCTTTTTTGTCCCTCAACTGCTTCTAACCCACGTCCTTGCTCCACCAAGTCTGAATTATGAAAAATAAACCTAAGTGTGTTATTTATAGTAGTAGGACTCTTTCCCAGAATAACAAGCAACGTGTCACGGAGTGCATCGCGGAGCACGGCCTCCGTGACACGCTACGGACGCGGAAGCCCTCTGGAAATCACCCGAAATTGGCCTGGGCAGCACCCTACCGAATTGGCAGCGTGTCACGCTGCTTGGGCAGCGCGTTGGCAGCCCTTGGTCGCGGAGGCCACCTGTCGTGGCACGTTGCCAACGCGCAGGTGGGCTGTTGTGAGCGGCCTGCCTGCCTTGGCACGTTGTCGACGCGCCGGTGGGCTGTTTTGTGCCTCCTCTTCGCCGACGTTCGCGTGTTAATTCCGTTTCCAAGCCTCTACTTCACCAACTCATGTATTAGTTACTCAGAAGTCATCAAAACCTACAAAACAAAGGCTAATCATGTTGGTTATCACATATCTTTAATTCATCTAAAATTACATGAAAATGTATACAATAATCTTAGATAAACAAGACTAATTTAAGTCATAAAGCATATCTCGGGCATATATTTTTGCCCGTGATCACTATGGTTACTATTTCACCATGTTTTATGCTAAGTATTCTGCTTATTAAATGAGATTAGCTATATGCACGTGCTATGGGTCGACTTGAGGTCTCTCGGGGTCCTTTGTCCTGTGTCTATGATCCAGGCGTACGTTCGGGTCGTGACAAGTTCGAAGGCTAAGGAATAAGGAAATAGCTTCAGTGAAAGTTTTATGGAGGAATCAACATGTTGAGGGAGCTACATGGGAAGCCGAAACAGATATGATGGCTAAATACCCACATTTATTCTCTACCGGCTAAGTTCTAGCTTGAGGAATCAGTTTTTCTCTAAGACTCTAATTAGTTTTTATGTTCAGTTCATGTGACCAAGTTTATTTCATGTATATGGATGTGTATATGATTCATGAATTCAGTTTAGCTATGTTGCTTCAATGAGAGATAGTCAGTTCGTTAGTTTTCGATTTAAATGATTAGTATTTGAGAGTAGTGATTGCATTTCTATATTTTCTGTATGTTTTTCCATATTATAGGACGAATGTTCCCAAGGGGGAGATATTGTAATACCCCAGAATTGCGTAAGACTAGACTCGGGATTTAAAAATGGAAGTTGGCAGAAATCTAGAAAAAATCCCATAGAACGGGTTACCAAACACATCGTTGGTCCAACCAATGACCCGTGGGGAGCCTCCGTGGTGAGATCTGGTCAGGTGGCATTTGCAAGTAACGGGTCAAGTAATGACCTGTTGTTTGTTATCACGAGTCATTGTATGCAGCCATGGTGGGACTGGTCCTCAGCCTAAGGGGGAAGTAACGGGTCATTGGATGACCTGTTGTGAGGAGCAATGAATTGTGGTGAGTAGTCATGGGAAGGAAAATTAAACATCTCCAGTCAATGTAACGAAAGGATACCACGACTCGTTGGAAGGTGGCACGAGTCGTGGTGTGGCTCGTGGAAGGCCCAGGTGTAGGTCGTCAGGGGGGGAACAATGGAGGATAGAACAGACCGTCGTATGATGTAACAGCTCGTCCTGTCGAGCCGTGGTGTTTGAATCTAAGGAGTTAAGATTTGGAAGTGGATATAATGGACGGATACCATGAGTCCTGGTATCCTGGTACGACCCGTAGGATTGCCCGTGGTCACTGGTAGTGCTGAATTTTTAGGAAATTCATTAAGGGTATTTTCATCATTGCAAAGTCCTAGGGTCCTAAACTATGTTGTTTAAGGCTTGGAATGCAGTATTTTAGGAGGGGAACATCTATCTAGGCTCATTCACATCCATGCGTGCATATTAAAGGGGTTTAGGAGGTGATCAAGTTAGAGTATGTATTCAACTTCATACTTACATATATATATTCAGATGATATGTTATGTTTAGACTCCGCTGTGTTATTCTAAAGAAGAAACAAAAATGGAAATGGCGATGAAGATGGCAACGAAGATGGGACTCACCAAGCCCCACCAGCCTATGAGGATCGCGTACCCGAGCAGGTGGCTGTTCGCGTGATTGTGGGTATATAAAACGACACGCAAGTGCACGTGGTCGAACAAGTAGTAAGTGGCTTTAGTAAGCCAAGTATCGATCCCACAGAGACTTGGATGAAGTGCAATCTGCCCAAGTGTACTATATTTTACTTCTAAAAATGCAGACAACAGTGTAACCAAAAGTTTGATATTTTGTTTTCTAATTTTTTATACTAAAGCTAAAACAATTATCTACTTTGAGTCTGAACTATGAATGAGAGCATACTGAGGTTAAACGAACATGTAATGAAATTAATTATCATCATACTTTGGTTAATCTTTTCCTCCCGTTGCTAGCCAAGAACTATTGCCAAGAGATTAAAACTCTCGTATTTAACCTCACTTAAGAATCATGAACCATCCACCTACATTTCTGTGATTAAATGCAATTCATGTTCTAGCCATACAAATCCGGTTCCTAAATTGACTAATACGACTTTCAGGTATATTTCTATCCTGAAAGTAAATCAATTCCCAATTTTCCCAAATCAAGTAAAGAACATATCCTATTAATTCACAACTTTCCAATTTCTTGCTCTCTCGAGTGAAACCGGACTTTTTAGATGTACATTAACGTAGGCCACACATTAATGCAGTAAGAACAAGAATTAATAGAACAACATGGAAGAAAAGTTGAAAAACCAAAGAATCAATGATCAAATTTCATCACAATTGTTCATAACCTCAGCAAGAAGAGGAATTAGCCACTCATTTGTGGATTAAACATCTTAAAATGAGTGTTAATCATACAAGCAATTGAATTAAAGAAGAAAGAAAGAGAGAAAAAACCCTGATATTTTCGTCCCTCAACTGCCTGTAACCCATGTTCTTGCTCCACCAAGTCAGAATATTGAAAAATGAACCTAAGTGTTCTATTTATACTGCTGGGAATTTTTCCCGGAATAACGAGCAACGTGTCACGGAGTGCATCGCGGAGCACTGCCTCCGTGACACGCTACGAACGCGGACCCTCACTAGAACTGGGGGTCCAGGAATTAAAGCTCAACGTGGCACGGCGTGCAACGCGGAGCCAAGCCACCGTGCCACGGACTAGACGCGGACCCTCTCTGGAATTTGGGCGAATTTTCCCTATCCAGGCAGAAGGCCTCCGTGATGGCAGCGTGTCACGGCTCCATTGCGGAGCCCGTTTAATTCATGCTGTCCAATGTCTTGTCCCGTGCTCGCATCCAAGTCCAACCCCGATATCATCCAACATGCATTTTAGCTTCCCGAAATTACATTTTACCTGCAAAACAATGCTAATCATGTTGGTTAGTATAAATTCACATTTTACTACCAATTACATGAGAATGTATACACATTGGTAGATAAACAAGTCTAAATTGGTAGTTTTGAGTATCACTTGTGCATATAAATTTTCCCAAGATCACTTACCCCACACTTAAATCCTTGTTCGTCCTTGAACAACAATCCTACACTTCATGCAATTTACATCCCAACCTCGCTACTTTGGTTCGACAATTTAGGCTACGGTCATACCGATTATTCAATACAGCAAATCATCAAGAAAACATGCATGGTCTTATCAATGCAATGACCTTCAATACATTAAGACCCCCTAGACTTTAAGAATCGACCCTCGATATTGGCAAACTCATGCGAATCAGCTGATCAAGATATCCGACACGAAAATTAATCTTTCATCAAGCATGTGCCCTCACAACACAAGAAAATCTTCCCCTTTTTGCCCATATGACTCACAAAAATTCAAGAAGGGGCATGTAAACACAATTTCGCTCTCTCTCCCAAAAGAATTTACATGCATCATGTCATGACCCATAAGCTTGCCCTTAATGTATTACTCCACTAATATAAAGAAGTGCGATGTAAGATCACGTAGGACTTTAACGGGTTGTAATGGAAGCTACGGAACGAGTAAATATTGGATTAGCCAATAATAGCCACTAGCATCCTTAAGCGCCTTTTCAACACATCCCATCAACTCTTGGACATTGTTTCTTTTTTTTTCATCATTCCATTCTTGATGTTTTTCTTTAGTATGGCCCATCGTATTAAGCACACTTGACACAACAACAAAGATTATTCATGCACCTTCATTATCATTTATTTATAGCAAGTGCACCTTCAACCTTTTCTTTTCTTCTATCACTCTGCTTTTCTTTTTCTTTTCACCACTCTCACTCTTTGACACTTCGGGAAAATGATTTTCTCATCTTAAGCGCTTAAGAGTTTTGTATAGACTTTACGGCTAATGAAAAGAAGGAATTAAGCTCGGTTTACACTTCATGACAAAAGAAATAATAATAGGCTAAAGGCTCAACGGGCTGAATAGGGTATACAATCAAGGTGTGTACGACAAGGAAAAATAGAAACTCTCGGTTAAAATAAAGAAATGCCTACATCCTTTCCTACAATACACCTCCTTCATTTCGTTTTGTACACACACCAGGCAAGTTCTAGACACTTCACAATAGCATGGAATAACAACACCTCACTTCACACTTTTTGCACATGCTCAATTCAAGATGTATTCACAGACTCTTCAATCAGCTAATTACAGGAATTCAAACATTAAGCCTCAATCACACTGAATCGAACTCTATGGCCTAGGTATCTCAACATATTTACAAAGTTGCATGCTTTCATACGAATCACCTTTGCATTTTAAATATCATGTACAACACGCAACCAGAATTTCGCAACCATACAGTAACTACAAATTTTGGGATGCAACCCACCAAAGAAAA
The DNA here is from genome assembly GCA_035772735.1 of Datura wrightii. Lineage (NCBI taxonomy): Eukaryota > Viridiplantae > Streptophyta > Magnoliopsida > Solanales > Solanaceae > Datura > Datura wrightii. The sequence goes on from JASDFA010000002.1 coordinate 63,425,168, forward strand.
AAAAACTGAAAAATAATTGAAAAAAATCGACTCCTAACGACTACATTTCCCTTAAGACGGTCGTCATCCATCCATCATAGGGAACGGTCACTACTATGAATTCGGTTCAATGGGACCATTCTCGGTAAAAGAACCAAAAACAAATGCCGAGAAACCCAAAAAGTAAAAAAATATTGAAAATATCGATCATTTCGATAGAAAAATATGTACAAAATATTTTGAAATTTTTTATAAAAATATCGATCATTTCGATAACAAAAATATGTACAGAATCAGAATCAGCTAGCAACATTCAGCAACACACATCAATTTCACATAAATTTACAAACAGAACAACAAATTCACAACTCACAGGGACAAACAAATTTTCACCTACACGACAACAGAATAGAGCATACATACAAAACAGCCTAGCCCAGCACCTAACTACTCCCACCCCACACTTAGCTCGAACACTGTCCCCAATGTTCACAAAAATTAAAATAGCACAAAATCGGGTGGTGGAACTCCCTGATCAGTTAAAGTATTCCACTTCTTCGTCGGGTGCTGCTGCTTCATCTCCCATGTCCGAGTCGCCCCCGTCGTCTTCATCGGACTCCACATCGGAGTCCTCCCGATGTGTCTCCTCATCTGTGGGGACATCATCATCTATGGTCTCTACAAATGCTGGCCACACTCGGTATAGAGCCTTGGCGTTTTCGCCGAAAGGGTAGTCTAGCTCGAGCTGCCATAGCTCCTCCTCTGTCGCCGGCCTCCCTCCTATCCTCAGTTGGAGCATCTGCATCCCATACATCCGAGTCATATACTGGTCATCACGAGCATGTCGCTCCCCAAGTGTAAGCACTGGCCCGTGGGTGGTGTCGGGAGCCTTAGTTTTAGTAACATCTAAGGCCCGCTGCTCCATCTGCGGGATATTGTCAAAGGCCTCCTCCTCGACATCTAGGCCCCTGAGGAAGGTGGTGAGTAGTCCACCAAAGCCATACCTGTGCCCCTTGTGCAACCGGGCTCTCTTCATGGCGAAGATAATTACCGCCCCCACGTTGATCTCTAGCCCTTTCATCAGGGCGTACACCAGGCATACACGATCCCGGGTTACATCTGTCATATGCACCCCCGGGATTAGGCATGAGCAGACTATCTTCATCCAGATTTGGGCTTCCCTGTTCATTTGTGAATATGGCAAAGTCTGGTGGTAGCCCCTCTCCTTGTGTCTGCTCCATCTAGCTATCGATCGGGTCCCACACAATGTGTGTCTGATGTCCGCATACGGTGGGGTAATGTTCAGCTGTCGGAGTACGTGGGCGTCTGTGTCCCGCGCTCCTATGATGGCATTGAGGTGGTGGGGCTCCAAGGTGACTATTTGCCCTCTGATCTTGATGGTGTGACTTCGGATAGTCGGGTTCCAATTGGCATAGAACTCCCGAACCAGGTGCAAATTACATTCCTTGGGCTCCTCAAATATGAAATTGAGCCCAGCTGCCTCGATCCGTTGGACCATCCTAGGGAACTCCTGTGCCAATGGTTCCTGTGCTATGTGCTCCTCGGGGAAATATTTGTTTTCTTTGTGCTTTGTGTACCACTTTTTCCCTTCATCAGTCACCCATCTCATTCTGTATTGGCGGCGTTGGCCGCGTGGAACTGCTGGTGCTGCTGGCAATGCTGTGCCCAGTCTGATTCGCTTCCTTTCGGCGCCCGAAGTTGATGCGCCTTTCCCTTTGTCTTGCCTGCTTGCCATTTTACCTATCAACCCAAGTAAACAATATCAATGTTAAGCTAACGGATATTAACTTCGGCTAAGGTCGGGTTAAGCTATGTTACCCCACACTTAGTCCTTAGCTATAGTTACAACAATACGGCAAGATTATCTTTATTTACACCCAATAAACAACTATACAATCATGCTTAGTGCGTTCGAAAAATTCGATGGTATGTCTTCTGCGTACTACTCAGACTTCGTACAGCCAATCACAATCACTACCATCGCTAACATTTTACCCATCACACTTAGCAAAGAAAAACAAAGAAACAAAAACAACAATAAAAATTTATCTACACGAACTTATACAACCAACCAAATTCTTCCAAATTTCAACATTCCCTTAACCCGAGAATCCGTCGTTCAATTAACATCCTAACAATTAGTACATCGACTCATCTCATTCAACATATACATCCCGGCATTAAATTCACAAGTTCAATACATTTTCAACTTCAAATTCAACATACAAGCCCTAGAATTCATATTATCAAGCAAATTCAATTAATTTATGCAATTGACGTGTTCAATAAATCATAACGACATTCCGAACACTCATCAACAACAATTTAAATTGAATTCATGACTAATTTCTACTTAGGGCAATTTAGCTCACCTCCCATGCTCAATATCGAAGAAAATCGACAAGAATTGAGAGGAAATCGAAAAACATACCTTGTCTTTGAAGAATCGAAGAAAACTTGTTGAATTTCTTGCCTTACTCCATGTCACGTTGATGGGGGATGGGTTTTGGGGGGTTTGGTCGCGAAGAGATTAAAAAATGAGGGAAAAGGGAGGTTGTTCGGGGTTAAAAAGTTGGGAAATCGCGCGGGTCACCCGGTGAACCGGTGTGACCTATCGCAATATACACGGCAACGTGTCACGGAGTGCATCGTGGTGCACTGCCTCCATGACACGGAGCCATCGCGAGACTGTTCTGGAAATTTTTACAATTTTCAGATTATACCTCAACGTGTCACGGAGGTAACGCGGAGGTCCACCTCCGTGACACGGAGCTGTCGCCTTAGCTCACTATTTGCCACTTTTTATTAATTTTTCATACCTCGACTTTTCCTTCACGATTCCGTGCATATTTTTCTCCGTTTGGCCTGAAATTCATCTGACTATACAAAATTGTTTAGAATTATAGGTTTCACTCTAAATACAAATAAAACAAAAACTAAAACGAAATTTTTTTTGTAGTAAATCAAGAAAAAGAAAAAGAAAAGAAAAATCTATTTACACTTTACAAAAAGAAAGAAAAATTTTTCACGGGTTGCCTCCCGTGCAGCGCCTGGTTTACCGTCGCGGCTCGACGTCGTTAAGCTCAGTTGTCCGCTAGGGTGATGGACGATTTCTCTCGATCACCGTCCTCCCCCCAGTAGTGCTTACACCTTTCCGGTGGTTTTCCCAACAACTCCCGTGAATCCTTACTCTGCTCATCATCGCCTTGATCAATCACATAGATCACCGAGAGTTCTTCTTGCACCATCGGGAGCTTGGGTGCCTTGTACACATCGAACACCTCCACCTTGTCGTGTGCTCGCATTGTTAGCTGCCCCGCAGCTACGTCAATTAGTGCTTTCCCGGTTGCCAAGAAAGGACATCCCAAAATAAGTGGGACTTCCGCGTCTGGTTCAAAATCCAGCACAACAAAATCTACTGGGAAAATTAGGGAGCCAACTTGCACCAGAACATCCTCTACAATGCCATCAGGTCTGGCTAAGGACCGATCCGCCAACTTCAAGATTAATGTTGTGGGTCTAGGACTCCCTAGACCCAACTTTCTTAATACCGAAGACGGCATCAAATTTATGCTCGCTCCCAAATCACACAATCCACAAGCTCGAATGCTCTGCCCAATAGTAATCTGGATAGTAAAACTCCCAGGGTCTTTTAGCTTTGTGGGCAGTCTATTTTGAATCCGAGAAGTGCAATCCTCCGTTAGAGCCACCGTAGCATACTTAGTCAACCTACTTTTGTTTGCCACGATGTCCTTTATATACTTAGCATATTTCGGCACTCCCTGCAAGACATAAACAAGAGGTAAGTTAATATGTACCTGTTTTAGCACCTCCATGAATTTCTTGAAACACGCCTCCTCCTTGTGTTACTTTAGTCGTTGAGGGAACGGGGGTGGAGGTCTTTCTGATTTAGCTTCGTTAGTCTTCCCCCTTTCAGTACTTTGCTCCCTCTCAACTTCTGCTGCTCCCGACTGCTGAGGTGGTCTTTCTGGTTCCACCTCTTTCAGCTGCAAACCACTCCTTGTGGTCACTGCATTTACCTGCTTGGGATTGGGATCCATGTCGCTCAGCAGTCCTCCTCTAGGCCTTGTGTTTTGGGCACTAGCAAATTGCCCAAATTGATATTCAAGTGCCTTGGTAGCTAACTGGTTGTTTTTCACTTCGGCTGCCAATTTCACATAGTCAGCCTGCAATTGAGCTTGGTTAGCTATCATGGTCTTGAACATCTCCTCAATGCTGGGTGATGGTGGTGGAGGAGGTGCATTGTTGTTTCTGAATTGTGCTTGATAATTCTGCTGCCCTCCTTGGTTCATTTGCACACCCTGACCCGAACTTTGGCCCTGATGGTTGTTGCTACCCCATGAGAAATTAGGGTGATTCCTCCAATTGGAATTGTAGCTACTACCATACTGTTGGTGGTTCCTTTGCGCATTACCCACAAAGTTTACCGAGTTAGGATTGGCTCCACAACACTCAGCTGAGTGCTCACTGCTTCCACACACTTCACACCACATTTGTTGTACTCCATTAACTGGGGCTTGAGGATGGTTCAATGTCATGTTGCCGAAGTGGGTGTTAAGTTGATTTTGCAATGCAGCTATCTGTGCAGCGATAGCTGTAAACCCGTCCACTTCAAGCACTCCTGCTGCTTTCCTTGTCCCACCTCTTGATGAATCAGCATTCCATTCTAGATTGCCCTGCGAAATACGGTTCAACAAGGTATACAACTCCTCATAAGTTTTCTCCAGCGCTTGCCCTCCAGCTGCTGAGTCTAGCAATATTTTGGTGTGGGGTTCCAAACCCTCTATAAAAGTGTGCACCAACACATCATTAGACTGATGATGAGGAGGACAATCCCGCAACATGGACTTGAATCTCTCCCAGGCCTGATATAAATTTTCTCCCTCTCTCTGTTTGAAACTTAGAATTTGACTTCTAAGTCTTGCTGTTTTACCGGAGGGAAAAAACCGTATCAAGAATTTCCTTGCAAGATCATCCCACGTAGATATAGAATTTGGTGGCTCAGCTTTCAACCACCTTTTGGCTTCTCCCAATAGTGAGAATGGGAACAATGTAAGCCGGACATAATCTGATGACACTCCAGTGGGGATGTAAGTGTCACTTATCTCCAACAAACTTTGGAGATGCTGCTGTGGATCTTCATGAGGGAGACCAGTAAACTGCCCGCTAGTGTGCAACAACTGCACCATATTCTGCTTAAGTTCAAATCTCCCTCCTGGCTCAGGTTTGCAGATACTAGATGTAACATTATTGGCATGTGGGATTGCCACCTCGCGAACCGGCCGAGCTGCTACTTCTTCGGGCACTAACACTGCCCGTACTACCGGTGGATTCTGTTGTTGCTCCATGATCGTCTGTCTGAGCAACTGCAGCTTTCTTTGTAGAGCTTCTCTCCGTTTACTGTGAAATATCCTTTCTGGCTCTATATACGATTCCACCAGCTCCTTGTCTCTTGCAAGCGTTCAACAGCAATTAAGTCTGCAAAATACAAGCTAAGACCAAGTTGTCAACACCAAGAAAATAAAAATACAGTAAATTAACACTTAAAACAAATTCACCAATTGCCAAGTCCCCGGCAACGGTGCCAAAAACTTGTTCGCGGGATTGTGGGTATATAAAATGACACGCAAGTGCACGTGGTCGAACAAGTAGTAAGTGGCTTTAGTAAGCCAAGTATCGATCCCACAGAGACTTGGATGAAGTGCAATCTGCCCAAGTGTACTATATTTTACTTCTAAAAATGCATACAACAGTGTAACCAAAAGTTTGATATTTTGTTTTCTAATTTTTTATACTAAAGCTAAAACAATTATCTACTTTGAGTCTGAACTATGAATGAGAGCATGCTGAGGTTAAACGAACATGTAATGAAATTAATTATCATTATACTTTGGTTAATCTTTTCCTCCCGTTGCTAGCCAAGAACTATTGCCAAGAGATTAAAACTCTCGTATTTAACCTCACTTAAGAATCATGAACCATCCACCTACATTTTTGTGATAAAATGTAATTCATGTTCTAGCCATACAAATCCGGTTCCTAAATTGACTAATACGACTTTCAGGTATATTTCTATCCTGAAAGTAAATCAATTCCCAATTTTCCTAAATCAAGTAAAGAACATATCCTATTAATTCACAACTTTCCAATTTCTTGCTCTCTCGAGTGAAACCGGACTTTTTAGATGTACATTAACGTAGGCCACACATTAATGCCGTAAGAACAAGAATTAATAGAACAACATGGAAGAAAAGATGAAAAACCAAAGAATCAATGATCAAATTTCATCACAATTGTTCATAACCTCAGCAAGAAGAGGAATTAGCCACTCATTTGTGGATTAAACATCTTAAAATGAGTGTTAATCATACAAGCAATTGAATTAAAGAAGAAAGAAAGAGAGAAAAAACCCTGATATTTTCGTCCCTCAACTGCCTGTAACCCACGTTCTTGATCCACCAAGTCAGAATATTTAAAAATGAACCTAAGTGTTCTATTTATACTGCTGGGAATTTTTCCCGGAATAACGAGCAACGTGTCACGGAGTGCATCGCGGAGCACTGCCTCCATGACACGCTACGAACGCGGACCCTCACTGGAACTGGGGGTCCAGGAATTAAAGCTCAACGTGGCACGGCGTGCAACGCGGAGCCAAGCCACCGTGCCACGGACCAGACGCGGACCCTCTCTGGAATTTGGGTGAATTTTCCCTATCCAGGAAGAAGGCCTTCGCGATGGCAGCGTGTCACGGCTCCATCGCGGAGCCCCTTTAATTCATGCTGTCTAATGCCTTGTCCCGTGCTCGCATCCAAGTCCAACCCCGATATCATCCAACATGCATTTTAGCTTCCCGAAATTACATTTTACCTGCAAAACAATGCTAATCATGTTGGTTAGTATAAATTCACATTTTATTACCAATTACATGAGAATGTATACACATTGGTAGATAAACAAGGCTAAAATGGTACTTTTGAGTATCACTTGGGCATATAAATTTGCCCAAGATCAGTGGCCCACGCAGAATTTTGGGCTGCTATTCAAATGCTAGCACAGGCTTTGACTGCCCAGGTAAAGCAGTAGGCGGTAGCACATGTCCCTCAGAACAGGATTGCAGCGTCGAAAAGAGTTAGGGATTTTCTGAGGATGAACCCTTTGGCGTTTCTTGGGTCAAAGGTGGACGAGGATCCATATGACTTTATTGATGAGATTCTGAAGATCAACCAGATCATGGGGGTGACTTGAGAGGAGTGCGCCGATTTAGCCTCATATTAATTAAAAGGGGTTGAAACACGTCTGGTTTAAGCAATGGAAGGATAACAGGGAAGTTGGAGCAGGCCCTATTGGTTGGGAGGAGTTTCATGTTGCATTTCTGGAGCAGTTCTTCCCTTGTGAGTTGAGGGAGATTAAAGCAGCGGAGTTTGTGAACCTGAAGCAGGGTAACATGATAGTCTAGGAGTATGATTTGGAGTTCACTCATTTGTCTAAGTATGCACCAGAGCTAGTGGCTGATCAGCGAGCTCGGGTGAGCAAGTTTGTACATGGAGTGGCGGACTACCTGGACAAGGATTGTACATTAGGATATTGATGTTCATCAGGATATTTATTTTCTTGTATAGTTTTGCACGCCCAGCAGATGGAGGCGGTGCATTTGAGAGAGAGAGGCCATGAGGGCCAGGACAGACAATGTTAGGTTCACTCAGCAGAGATCTAGTGGCGATCGCCCTCAGTTCTAGCAAAGGTCATTAGCCCCAACACCATCATCAACTAGTGTCCCGTCCCGACCCAGACGTGATTAGAGGGGTAGAGCGTTAGGCTCGAGGGGCCAGGGAATCATTATAGGAGATCGCACTTTTATAGCTTGTGCAAAGTGTGGCAAGAACTACCTAAGGAGGTGTTTAGTTGGATCAGACGCTTGTTTTGGGTGTGGCCAACCCGGACAGAAGCTCATGGATTGCCCTTCAATGAGACCAGGTGATGGTGGAGCCCGTACCCCATCCACTAGTTCAGCAGTTCCAACAGCACGCCCCTTCCAACAGGGTGCTTCTACTAGTTCAGCTAGCGGCTAGCGCCAGAACAGGTTCTATGCCCTTGCACCTCGATAGGAGCAGGAGACTTCACCAGATGTGGTTACTAGTACATTACGAGTATTTCACCTTGATGTTTATGCATTATTAGACCCAGGAGCTAGTTTTTCTTTTGTGACACCCTATGTTGCTAGTAGTTTCAGAGTTAGTCCAAAAATCCTATCAGAACACTTCTTAGTCTCTACTCCAGTCGGTGATTCTATTATAACTCGACAGATATATAGAAATTGCCCCTGTTACAGTCCTTTAGTAAGTCACCTCAGCAGATTTAGTAGAGCTAGCCATGATGGATTTTGATGTTATCTTTGGCATGGATTGGCTACATGCATGTTATGATTTAGTAAATTGTAGAACCTGCGTGGTAGAGTTCCGATTTCTGGGTGAGCCAGTCTTAGAGTGGAAGGGTAGTTAGGCTATGCCTGTAGGTCGTTCCATTTCCTACCTTAAGGCCAGAAAGATGATCTCTAAGGGTTGTATATACCACCTAATTAGGGTTAAGGATGCTATGTATGAGACCTCGACTATCCAATCAGTTCCCATAGTGCGTGAGTATCGAGAAGTGTTTCCAGATGATTTACTGGGAATTCCTCCCCAAGGGGAGATTGATTTTGGTATTGACCTCCTTCCTGATACATAGCCTATATCTATTCCTCCTTATAGAATGGCTCTAGCTGAGCTAAAGGAGTTGAAGGACCTCCTAGACAAGGGTTTCATTAGACCGACCAAATCCTATGGGGTCCTCCAGTTCTCTTTGTTCGTAATAAGGATGGTTCTCTTCGCATGTGTATTGATTATCGGCAATTGAACAAGGTCACAATCAAGAATAGGTATTCTTTTCCTAGGACTGATGATTTTTTTGACCAGCTTCAGGGTGGTAAGTGCTTTTCAAAGATAGATCTCAGATCCGGATACCATCAGCTAAGGGTTCGGGAGAGTGACATCCCGAAGACAGCCTTTAGGAACTAGATATGGTCACTATGAGTTTGTATTTATGTCGTTTGGACTAACGAATGCTCTTGCAGCTTTTATGGATTTGATGAACAGGGTGTTCAAGCCATACTTGGATATGTTCGTGATTGTGTTCATAGATGATATTCTCATATACTCTCGTAGCGAGGAGGAGCATGCCACTAATTTGAGGGTGGTGCTATAGACTCTCAAGGATCACCAATTATCTATCAAGTTTAGCAAATGTGAGTTTTGGTTGAACTCAGTGGCATATTTGGGCCATATGTGTCAAGTGAGGGTGTGCAGGTGGACTCTCAAAAGATAGAAGCAGTGAAGAATTATCCTAGATCGGTGAATCCTTTGGATATCAGGAGTTTCTTAGGTTTAGCTGGTTACTATTGGAGATTTGTTGAGGGATTCTCATCCATTGCAGCACTGTTAACCAAACTGACCCAGAAAAAAGTGAAGTTTCAATGATCGGAAGCTTGTGAGAAGAGCTTCCAAGAGTTGAAGACTCGACTCACCTCCGCACCTATGTTGACCCTACCCGAGGGTACCGATGGGTTTGTGGTATATTGTGATGCTTCGAGGATCAGCCTTGAGTGTGTATTGATGAAGCACTGTAAGGTTATAGCATATGCTTCTAGGAAGCTGAAGGTTCAAGAAAAGAATTACCTGACTCATGATCTTGAATTGGCGGCGGTAGTGTTTGCATTGAAGATTTGGAGACATTATCTGTATGGGGTCCACGTAGATATGTTTACGGATCACAAAAGGCTACGGTACATGTTCACCCAAAAGGATTTGAATCTGCGCCAGAGAAGGTGGTTGGAGCTATTGGAGGACTATGATATGACTGTCCTTTATCATCCGGGCAAGGCTAATATGGTGGAAGACACTCTTAGCAGGGTTTCCATGAAGAGTGTATCTCATGTAGACGAGGAGAGGAAAGAGTTAGTAAAGGATGTGCCCCGACTTGCACGACTAGGAGTCTGACTGGTTGATTTGACAGATGGTGTTGTCATCATTCAGAATGGGACATAATCATCTTTGGTGACTGATGTTAAGGCTAGACAAGACGAAGATCCTATTTTGGTAAAGTTGAAGGAAGCGGTTCAAAATCAGAAGGTCGAGGTCTTCTCCCAAGGGGGAGATGGTGTGCTTCGATATTAGGGTCATTTGTGTGTACCAGATGATGGTTACTTGAAGGAGCGCATATTGCATGAAGCTCATGGTTCTAGATATTCTATCCATCCAGGTGCCACCAAGATGTACCATGACCTACGGGAAGTCTATTGGCGAAATGGCATGAAGAAGGACATCGCAGAGTTTGTGTCTAAGTGTCCAAATTGTCAACAGGTGAAGGTTGAGTGCCAAAGATCTGGAGGTGTGCTCCAAGATATTAGCATCCCTACTCGGAAGTGGGAGGAGATCAATATGGACTTCATCATAAGGTTGCCTCGCACTCGTCGACAGTATGACTCTATTTGGGTGGTTGTGGATAGGTTGACTAAGGCAGCTGATTTCCTACTGGTCAAAACTACTAAATCAATGGAGGATTATGCTAAGTTGTACATTCAGGAGTTAGTTCGATTGCATGGAGTGCCCTTTTTCATCATATCAGATAGAGGAACTCAGTTTACCTCCCAGTTTTGGTGATTGGTCAAAAGGGACTCGGTACTCAGGTGAAGCTTAGCACAACATTTCACCCGTAGACAGATGGTCAGGCCGAGCGAACCATTCAGACCCTTGAGGATATTTTGAAAGCATGTGTGATTGATTTCAAGGGTAGTTGGGATGATCATTTGCCTCTCATTGAGTTTGCATAGAACAACAACTACCATTCCAAAATTTAGATGGCTCCGTTTAAGGTTATCTATGGATGGAGATGTAAGTCAACTATTGGTTGGTTTGAAATCAGTGAAGCTGCGATGATAGGACCAGATTCAATCCATGAGGCTATGGAAAAAGTTTAGCTTATAAGGGACAGGTTGGAAACGGCTCAGAGTTGCCAAACGTCCTATGCGGATGAGAGGAGGGGAGAACTTGAGTTTGAAGTCGATGATTGGGTATTTCTGAAGGTATCTCCCATGAAGGGAGTGATGAGATTCAAAAAGAAAGAAAAACTCAGTCCCCGTTATGTTGGTCCATACCGGGTTGTGAAACGTGTGGGCAAGGTGGCCTATGAGTTAGAGTTACCCTCAAAACTAACTTCAGTTCATCAAGTTTTCCATGTATCGTTCTTAAAGAAGTGCTTGGGTGACCCGGCTCTAGTTGTTCCGGTGGAGAGCATAGGTGTGAGGGACAACCTTAGTTATGAGGAGGTTCCGGTGGAAATACTGGATCATCAGGTTTGAAATCTAAGAAACAAGGAAGTACCCTCAGTTAAGGTTTTGTGGAGGAATTAGCATGTTGAGGGAGCTACGTGGGAAGCCGATGCATATAGGATGGCTAAATACCCGCATCAATTCCCTTACGATTCAGTTTTAGCTTTAGGTATCAGTTTTCTCCATAGTATTCTATTCAATTTCATGTTCAGCTTATGTACCCCAGTTTCTTTCATGTTAATGAATGTATGTGTGATTCAGGAATTCAGTTCATCCATGTAATTCAAATTGGAGTCAATTACTCCGTCAGGTTTTAGCATGTATGTTCAGTATTTGAGTATGATGATTGCATTTCTCTGCTTTTCAGTATGTTTTCCCACATTCGAGGATGAATGTTCCCAAGGGATAGATATTGTAATACTTCGAAAACTCTAAGATTTGACCCGAGAGTTGAAATGAAGAAAATAGAAATTTATGCACTAGGTCATAGGATGACCCGAGAGTTGAAATTTATGCACCAAGTCACAGGATGACCTGTCAGGAACACCACGATTCATTAAGTGACTCGTGGGGAAAGGTTTGGACTTGGTTGAAAATTTGGGATTTGATGTGACCACGGGTGTGACCCCCAGTCGTGGTTAACACCATGAGTCGTCTAGTGATCCATGGCCAAGGAATGTTTGGAGGATTGGAAATTTAGTCAGTGGTGGTAATGAGTGGGTCACCATGAGTCATTGGGTATACCATGAGTCGTGGGGTCACTAGTGGTGACTTTCAGATGAAAAAGGGCAGTGCTGATCACGACAGGCATACAACGAGTCTTCCCCCAGACCACGAGTCGTTCAGTCCCTCGTTGGGACTGGCAGTATGTTTTTCCCTGCAAATTTATTAACGGTTTTTCTGTAATTTCTAAGTTCCTAAGGCCTAAACTATGTTGTTTAAAGCTTAGTTAGGATTGTTTTAAGAGGGTTTAGCTCATTCTAAATCACTCCTCTCCAAGCATGCAACACTAGAAGGTTCTTAGGGGTGATCAAGGCTAAAATCCATCAATTCTCCTTCAAATTCCTTTGGATGTTTAAGGAAAAGAGTAAAATCAATTTACCTAGGTATGTTAGTCTATAAATGGGAGTTCCTTTCACTCTCATGCTCAAAAATCTTCTAAATTTCCACTGATTTTAAATTCTAGATTCAAGTTTCATGATCTATGGGGTTTATTCCAGTTCTTGTAAAATTCTCTATGATTTATCAATGGGTCAATCCCTTTTATGTATTAAATCATGTTTTATGATCTATGGGCAGATTTTATGACTATTTTGAATATAAATTTATAGATTCAAATTTAAATCCAATTATGCCCACTTATGTATGTTTTATGAAAAGTCAAGTTATGATTTCATTATGATCTTGATCTAAATTAGCCCAATTACGATTTATTCTTTATAATATGATTTCTCTCAAGTACTTATCATAGATTTATGAAATATCAAGTATATACATGTTTTACAAGTATGCATGAATTTCATGATTTATGGATTTATGATTATGGCCGACTCACGGGCCTTATTTCATGGCTAGTTCACGTATTTCAAGCATAGTTATGGTTATTATGATTTCACTAGCCCATGAATCTCATGTATGTTTTTCCTATTATCATATGAGCACTATATGTATATTTTGGGAGTAGTATTTAACACCAAGTAGACCCGGTGTCCAAGCATACCCCGAGTCTCAAAACTTCACGCTAACATAGCCATGATGGGACCTCCCTTAAGACTATCCCTTTTTTTCCGAATGGGCCTTTCATGAGTGATATTATGCCTCTTTTCATGGTTCTACCCGTGGCAAGGTACGAATACCCTCCCGACTAGGGGTTTATAGGTCGGGCTCCATGTGTGCTTATATGGGGTATGTCGGTTATAAAAATCTCCCATTGTTCCTCATGATTTATGCATGGTTATGTTTATGATACTTTGGCTCAAGTCATGTTTAATGAAGCTTTTCTCTTATGATTATGATTACGACTGATTTACGAATATTTTGAAAACCTTGAGCCCGTATGTTTACATTATGATATTTACGTTATGATCATGTAGTCCTACTTTTATGAACTCTTATGTATTTTATCTGTCCGTTTTACTTATCTTTCATACTCGGTACATTCCACGTACTGACAACATACTCTATGCTGTATCATTTTTATGATATAGGCGCTGATATCTAGGCTCAGTCCTATCGCTAGTCTGATTTTCGGAGTTAGTATTTCTCAGTTGGTGAATCCTCATCTTTTGAGGGCCCTTCTTATAAGTTATATTCGTATTTTCAGTTTCAGACTTTAGTGAGTTAGTTGGGGTCTTGTCCCAACAACTCGTCAGTATTAGAGGCTTTTCAGACATAGTATGTATTCAGCTTCAGACTTATGTATATATATTCAGATGATATGTTATGTTTAGACTTCCACTATATTATTCATGTTGATCTTCCATTTTATTTGAATGATTTAGATGTCATGTTCATGCCATGGGTCGACTTGGAGAGTCTTGGGGTTCTTTGTCCTGTGTCTTGATCCGGGCCTATGTTTGTGTCGTGACATGTTAAGCCTATCAAATGTTCACTGGTATGAAAAAACTGCACCATGTTTTGCTTTAGCTCAAATCTGCCTCCAAGTTCCCATCTGCGGATGCTGGAGGTAACATTGGTTGCAAGTGGGATTGCCATTTCGCAAATGGGTCTATTATCCATCTCTACTAGTACAACCTCGTTTTGTTGAACCTACTGTATGGGATATAGAGTAGCAGCCTCTCTTCTCAGCTATCTCAACCTTCTTTCAGGGTTTGTGTGGGTTTTTACTAGCTCTCTATCCCGTGCCAGCTTGCTGCAAGGACCAAACTATACCTACCAAATTTGTGACTAAGACCTAGTCATCAGCCCTTAAGAAAAATCAACAGTGATAGAAAAATAAGAAATTCACTAATGTTTCCAATCCCCGGCGACGACGCTAAAAACTTGTTCGCGCTCCAGCGCACGCGGTCGTACAAATAGTAAAGTGGCTCTTGCGAGACGGATGTCGAACGCACAAGGACTAGACTTTTAGTGAATAATAAAATTTAAGTATTAATCTCAAATTTCACAAGTGCAAGAGTAACTAAGAATATGTGGTTGTTTGTTACTTAAATCTAAAAGTGATCACAAACTATGTACAAACAGTAATTGGTAAATAATCCAGAGTTGAAGACTACATTCATTCCTAGCATTAATCCAAAGTAGTCAATTACTCACTCAACTTGATTGTTGATTATGGGATTAATGACATGGTCATGGTGTTTCGAGCCTCTGACTATTTTGCATTTGAATTAACCTCATAACTACATCGTTGAGTGGTGATGTGATATCTCAATTCTCATGCATTAATCTATCTTCCCATTTTCTATAACCGAGTATGGTGTATTAGGTATATTTCTATCCTAAACATAAATCTTTTTCAAGAAAAAGATCATACTTCTTGCATTCCATATTCTATCTTAGGGTTTGTGCTGTCAAGTTTTCCTAAGATTTCTAGGTGCATTTTAATAGTGATCAAGCATTAAAATAATAAAACAAGAAGCAAGAACAATCATACAAGATAAGTAATTAAACCAACTAAGAATTAAGCTTAAGCTTTCATGTTTGTGGCTAAAACTCTAGAATGAGGGTTTAGCCACTCATGATCTTACAAGAATTAAACAAAGTGTTTAAATCCAGGTAATTACAAGAAAGGAATAGAAAAGAACCCTAAAATGTTGAAGACCTTTATCCCTCCTCTCCAGCCGCTCCTTTTTCCAAAACTATTTCGTGATACCAAAACATAATGCCTAGTTGTTCCTTTTATAAAGCTTGAATTTTTGCCCATGGAAATCCACCTCCGCATCACATTGGCTATCGGGCAGCTAGACTGGTCTGACACGGCCCTATCGTACCGGAACACTGGATGTCGTCATTGGCATAGCCTGATGGTGGCGTGGCATGGCACATAGCATGCAACATGCTTGGCATGACACGTTGATGAGTGAGGGAACGACCTAGCGTGCACGACGCCTAGTGTGTAACATGCTTGGCGTGACAAGATGATGGGCGCGGGCTAAAGACGTCCAAATCCACTCCTTGCTAGAAAATAGTGTAAACAATCATCGCAATATAATTACCTAACTTGTGAGTCGGGGTTGAATCTACAGGGAATAAATATTGATGTAATGAAAGTCGTCTATTGAATTAAACTAAGTAGCATCATTGAATTAAAATTAGAAAAGTAAATATTGGGGGGGTGTTAGGATCACAATTAAAATTCAAACTTAGTGACAAAACAAGGCAACCAACTTCAAAGTTACAAATATGAGCGAAGACTAGGGGTGTGCTTTTGATGAGGTATTAATAGGATTGGAGTTAACTACAAATTCCAAGCATTACTTATAAACATAAATAATCGTGGATGAGGTAACAACCGACGTTTCTTGATAACTTCCAGAATACACTCTTCTTTACAAAGGAGCGTACACGGTCATTGTATCAAAATAAATATCCTGACGGATGTTGGGGTCAAATCCCATAAAGACTAACAAGTGATATATGCAAGTGTTGTTTTGAAAATTTAAACTAGTTTGCACCACTCAAAAGAAATAAAGCAGAAAATATTTTGGGGGAAACTTGATGTTAACAATATGGTATGAATTCTAACTCAGCTAATTAGAGTAGCAAAATAACCAAAGTTGTAGACAATAATGAGAGTGACTAGGGGTGTGGTGTAGATGATGTTATGATTAAAAAAGGCTATGCTAGATCATCTCATCATTACAAATTGTGTAAATAACTTTGGACAGGTGGGCATTTTATGTTTTTCAACCTCTTGAATGCCTCTTTCTAGAGTTTTTTCGAACCACTAGACACTTAAATCAACCCAATCAAGTTTGGATTAATAACTGCACTATCTCTAGCTATTAGCTATCAATTAGGAGTTTGAATATGGGTTTAGGCTATGTCTAGCCCAACTCCACAACATCACGTTCGTTTCCCCCATCAAATTCTCTCGCAATACTCAACTCTTCTTTTTCAAGTATAAATCAAGTAAGAAAAGTAGACCCATATTTGCAACTATAGATCATCAATTATAAACTGGAGAGAACTTAACATATTTACACTAGTTAAGCAATATTGAGATGAATCTAGCAATACCCAATCTAATTAAGCACTCATCACCACACACCTCTAGTTGATAATTTAGCTACTCATGGTTAAGAAACTAAAGAGTATATTCAATAATAAACTCATTGATTTCATTAATAAGAGCAGCAAAATCAAATTCAAAAATATGTCTGCAACAATGGTGATACCTTGCTAAGGAAGAAGATGAAGAAAAGAAAAGCAAAATTCAATAATTTCCACCAATAGAATTCTACTTTCTTCCCAAGCAAAAGGAATGTTCAAAAAGCTAAAGTTAAGATCTGATATATATAGAGTACTTTCTTCTAGGATATATACAAAGATAGGGCAACCAATCTCTTCTTTTTCAATGTTAGACACAATTTTCCCTTTTCAGGCATTTTGGCACTTGCGAAAGCACCGGTGGTTCGCCGGTTAGATTCTGCAAACTGCCATCTGTCAACTTCTGCACTTTTAGTGATTTCTAAGAGTATTCGGCGACACCATCGATGATTCGCCGGCCTCTAACCGCACTACACCGGTTTCTTTCCTCCATGATTCAGCAAGTTTAGGCTCCTGTAGATGAGTCAACCGGCGAGTCGCCGGTTGATGTCCATGACTGCTAGTTGCATTAGTTCCTCAAAGAAGTGGTCATCTATATTTAGCTGGTGTTTCGCCGGTGTTCTCCAGTGGAGCGCCGGTTTTCACCTGATTTCCTTCTTTTTAATCCACTTCTTGCTCTTTTTCTTCAAATCATATATCTGCACATAAAAAGGCAAAAAGGGAAAAAAATTCATATAAATGACTTGAAAACTAAGCTAAAGCTCATGCTTAAGAGCCTAATGAGTTGGTAAATTAACAACTCATCAAATGCCCAAAGTTGAACAATTGTTTGTCCTTAAGTAATGCAGTTCTTATCAGTTGAGAAACATGCCACTCCACACGATTTTATACATCAATGGCCACTTAATATACGACAATGCAAGAATGTTCACCAACTCATAGAAAAAGAGAAGCAAATTGCCCTAAAAACAAAAATGGAAAAGTTTCAAGAGGCTACCACAATTCATAGACATGATTCACAAGAGCTTTCATTTTGCAAAAAAAGGGCATAGCTTATCTATGAAGTACACATAGCATCTCAATTCATAATCATTGCACATTCAAAGTTTTCTTTAGAGCTCAAACTACTCATGCCTTATGCAGACATTTACCTTAATAC
Source organism: Datura wrightii (assembly GCA_035772735.1). Classification (NCBI taxonomy): domain Eukaryota; kingdom Viridiplantae; phylum Streptophyta; class Magnoliopsida; order Solanales; family Solanaceae; genus Datura; species Datura wrightii. The sequence goes on from JASDFA010000002.1 coordinate 63,442,942, forward strand.
AATTGTGTCCTCAAAACGAATGATGCCACTCATAAAATAGAGAATCCCTTTTTCTTTATCATGAAATCAATGCATACACATAAGGGATTGTAGAAAAAGATGATCACACTCGCTCTCCCAAAAGAAATCTTCATGCACATAACTCGACCCATAGGCTTGCCCTTCGTGTAATTCGTCACTAATGTAGAGCAATTGCACTCAAAATCACTTATGACTTGTGGGTCGTAATGAAGGCTAGGGCTAAGGGTAGGATAAATATTGGGCTTTAGTGACTAACGCCTCCCTAATTCCTTTATAAATTCTTGTAGTGACCCAATATCTTGTTTAAATCACTCCACATTATTTATCCTTATTCATCATCTTCGTCTTTTGTGTAATACGAGCCACCCTTATAACATCTATAAATTTCACATTTAGCCTTATCTATGCAAGAGATAGCACCTATTAATTATTCTTTCTCTTCTGATGATTCAAGGTCTTTCAACCCATCGATTCACTCATCTCATCGCAATTTTGGTGCTACCTTAATTTTAGGCTTCTCATTTTCCCCCTACTCTTGCTAAACCCCAAACTTAGGATTTTTCCTCATCTCACATTCATTCCCTTATTGCTCCCCATTTCTTGGGTTTCAAGCCCCATTTTTCATTGTCTCATCACTAGAAATTAGGGATGATGGGTTCCAAAGAGAGGGATTTAAATAATGGTCATTAGGCTTGTAATGTGTTTTCAAAGAAATGGTCCAAGGCTCAAATGTTGGCTATCAAAGATTAATGTTCAAGGAGGGCATTTTGGGTGAAGTGAATTAAAAAAAGAGGGCCTAAGATCATGTTCGAAGTGTAGCTACATCTAGGATTTCACCTTGAGTCATACTTAGGGCAAGTTCTAGACAAGAAGCTATGCATTCGATTCACAAAGATCCTTACCACACAAGGAATCACACCCAAAGAGTCCACAAAAGTCATTATCACCACAAGATCTTGATTCAAGATACTAGAGCATGAAAATTCTTAGGCCAAATGAGGAATCTACAATGTATGACAAAGAGTACTACATTCTCATTTCAAATGCTCATTTTTTTTCTCATTTTCATGCCACATTTCAAAATTTTTGGTGGTACCTCTCAAAATAGCTCCACAAAAGACTCAAGAAAGACATGGCATTTTCTCTTAAGAGAGTCGCCTCACAATCTATCATCAGGAAGTGCCAACCCGATTCGACAACGAAGAGAAAAGAAAAAGAAAAATGCTCCTTGGGAAAGAATTGTGGTATGAAGAAAATCCTTGGAGTTTGATTACTATTCTACTATTTACACAGGCGAACAAAAGACTTGGGTCATAATGTAATACTTAACAATTCAAAGCAAGAACCCAATTTTCATCACTAGCACACTAACATCCAACAACTCATCCATTTCATTCATTCAGATTTTATCAACACTACTAGCCTGACAAGGGCAATCATCAACAATAATAAAACTAAGCCCGACAGAGGCTCACAACTCTTCATCAACAATAAAAACAAAATCCTGACAAAGGCTACATCAACTCATCACCAAATAAAACACAATTGACCCCCCAAAAAGCACTCATCCCACCCCCAACTTGAAGATTATATTGTCCCCAATGTATGCATGTAAAATAAAGTGGAGAGAGACTCCTTGAGTGGGTGACTCCTCGGATGATCCGCATCTGCTCCTGCCTGACCCTCAAAACTTGCATCACCTGGATCTTCTGTGTCATCTCCCAAGCCTTCAAACAAATCATCTAGAGGGCCTCGAACTGTATAAGGGGCAACCATTGCAGTGTTAAGAGCACTCAAATCAGGCGCCTCCACGAATATCCGACTCTTCGACCCCCGTACTTTAGTCCGGAGAGAGGTGACAACGCCCTCTACAACATCTACCCTCTTGCATAGTATGGTCAGACTTTCATACATAGATTTTATCTCCCTTTTAACCATTCGGGCGATGAGAGCAGGGAGGATCCTCGCTAACTTTTGAAGCTGACTCTTATTAGAGTATTTCATTTCCACCAGCTTGTGGAGAATTCTTGATTGGGAAGATGTTGGAGGAGGTGATACTCCTTGAAGAGGTATGTCATCGGATGCTTGGCCAAAAGCTTCTTGGTGGGGCATGTTCAATTCTGGGGCTTTGGGAAACTACTTTGAACCATGGGATAGAGAACCATCTGGCAAACCAAAACCCTACATCCACTTTCACTTGACTGCGGGTGCCTCAACATCTCTTTTCCAGTATAATGTGATGACGCCCAAAGTAGGAAAAAGGGTCTCATCCAGAAACAATGGAACTCCAGCTTGCAAGAGTAGTTGTGAAATGAGCACGACATATCCTGTCGTGCTTTCCTCATCATTTGCCGAGCCTTAATCTCCCCAAAGTGAATGGGGACTCCTAATATTATGCAGACTATAAGAATAGCCGTCTCCAAGCTAACCCGCTGTTCATTTTTAGAAGGGATGATGCATACATAGATGAAATATAGCCATAATTTGGCCTTAAATTTCATATCATGGAAAGAAATTTTTCCACCCATAGTAGCCCAAAGAGGTGTGTCAGCCGCAATGATAGGGGCTATCCAAGTGAATTGGTTCTTCATGTCAGCAATCCTGGTCATGTAGTCAGAGCCAGAGTTAATCTTGTCCTTATAGAATAGATGGTTGATGGCTGTTGGAGTGATGTCCACCTCTACCCCTCGCACCATGAATGAAGGCAGGCAGGGGAATTCATCGACCTTGCGTCTGTGGTTTATGCTTTCCTGCCTAGCCTGGTAGGAAGTGTAGAATTCCGGCACCAATCTTGGATAATAATCAGGGATAGGATTGGAGAAAGTGTGGCATTGCCTATTCGTGAATTGAGCGGTGATGTTGGGGAGGTCACCACATAGCCCTACCAAGTCAAACTGCTTTTTTACGGTGATTGAGCGGCCCTTGCAGATGGTGTAGTTCCCCTTTATGTCATGCACACATAACATGATAGCCTCCCTAGAGTTAGTGGGTTCTGCGGAGGCCTTTGCCTTTCCCTTTCCTTTGGTTGAAGAAGAAGCTGGAGATTTGCCCTTACCAGTGTTCTTGGATGAAGTCATTTTTTGCAAGCACAATGTTAGTGGCCTTTTTTAAAAAAATATTTTTTAATAATAAAAGGAAACAATAAAAATTTATAATAAAATTTAAAGGAGAAATAAAGATGAAGAATTAACATTCAAAGCACTGGCAGCACCAGTGCAACACCAGCGACCCGCGAGAGGGTATCCGCGGATCGTCGCTGAATCACCGGTGAGAAATAGAAAACTGGGGGAATATTCAATCAGCAATATAATAGCAAATTGCCTATCTTGGTCCATGAGCCTCTGATGTAACGCGGTATCTAAGAAGTGGTCTGAAGCCAATATTAGCCCTAATCGGCATTCCATCGGCGTCTTGCCAAACCTGACCGGTGAATCGTCAATAGTCATCATCCCCGATTCATCACCCTGAACTCCAATCTTATAATATCTCAAACACTCACACGCAACATTTAATACCCCGGAAGTGCCTAAGACTAGACCCGACGTCTAAAAATGGAAGTTGGCAGAAATATGGAAAATCATCACAAAACGGGCCATGTAACAGATTGTTGGTTCCACCAATGATCTATAGGAAGTGTCCCTGGTGAGATTCAGCAGGGTCGGAGTTTGGAGTAACGGGTCAAGGAATGACCTGTGACTTGATGTCACAAGTCGTTGTTTGTCATTGTGGGGAGATTGATCCTTGGTCTATGAGGAGGTAACGGGTTGTAGGACGACTTGTGGTGAGAAGAAATGGATCGTGGTGAGAAACTGTGGGAAAGAGTAGGAAAATCCCCAGTCGAGGTGATGGATGGAAACCACGACTTCTTGAAAGGAGGCACGAGTCATGGTGTGGCTCATGGGAAGGCCCAGATGTTTCATCAAAGGGAAACAACAGAGGACACAACAGACAGTCGTCTGATGTAACAACTCATCCTATTGAGTCATGGTGTTTGAATCTGAGAAGTTAAGTTTGGGCAGTGGATGCAACAGACGGATACCATGAGTTGTGGTATCCTGGTACGACCCGTAGGATCGCCCGTGGTCATTAACTGTGCTGAATTTTTAGGAAATTCATTAAGGGAATCTTTGTCATTCCTAAGTCCTAGAGTCCTAAACTACATCATTTAATTCTCAAAATGCGGTGTTTTAGGAGGGGAGAATCTACCCTAGGCTCATTCACATCCATACATGCATATTGAAGGGGTTTAGGAGGTGATCAAGTTAGAATTCTTCAAGCTTTCCTTCAATCTTTCATTGGGCTTTCAAGGGGTGATAAAATCTAATGTTCCCCAGGTATGTAGGATTATGAATGGGTGAATCCATTCACACCCGTGCCCAACCTCTCTTTAAGTCATAGAAATTCCTATGTTGATTTTATGGGGGTTTTGACCAAATGCATGAAATTCCTAATTCTCTACATGGGTATGATATAAATGAGTTGTATTGAATTATAAATCATGGGCAAGTTTTACGTTGTTTTCCATAAAAAAAATCATGTTCCAAGCTTTATAAATGTCCATTTATGAGAAGTTCCTGAAAGTTGAGATTTATGAAGAATGTTCATGTATGATGAGATATTAATGATGAAAAACATGGTTTCAAGTTACCCATGTTTATATTCATGTTTTCAAGTGAATTGAGTATTTTCAAGCATGTTAAAGTATTGGGCAAATGCCACATGTTCAAGTATGATTTATGATATGGATTTCATGATTGATCGATTTATGATGTTGGTCGATTAATGGGCCCTTGAATCATTGCTAATCATGTATGTAATTAAGGATCAATGATGTTAATGTTTATTTGGCCATGAATCTCATGAATGATGTTTATGATTTATGTACGAGCCTAATGTACATGTTTTTGAGAGCAGTGTCTAGCACCGAGTAGCCCGGCGTTCAGAGGACTACGGCGGTATCTCATAACTACGTGCCACCATAAGTTTATATTGATATGTTACAATATTAATGGATCCCCTCTTTCATGATATCACATACTGCATGTCCCTTGCCTGGCAAGCGGGGACAACTCTTCCCACTTGAGTGAGATAGTTGGGACATCATGTAAGGCTCTACTATGATGGTGTCGATTATGATGAGTCCTCCCATTGTTCTGCATGTTTTTATGTATTGATATATTTATGTTACTTTGGCTCAAGCTATGATTTATAAAGTTTTCTCTTATGACTATGATAATGAATGGTTTACGAATGTTTTGAAAACCTTGAGCCTTATGTTACATTATGAAATTCATGTTATGAGCATGTTATTCTACTCTTATGAGGTTTATGTATTTTAAATATCTATTTTACTTACCTTGTATACTTGGTACATTCCCGAACTAACCGCATGCTCTATGCTATATCGTTTCATGATATAGGCTCCAATCATCAAAACCAACACTGTCATTAGCTTGTTCCCGGAGTTTGCATCCAGTTCATTGGTGAGTCTTCATCACCCAAGGATCAGTTGATATCAGTTATCTCTTTATGTTCAATTTTCTAGACTTGTCAAATTATTTAGGGGTTTTGTACCATCAACCCATCAGATATGATAATGGCTTTCAGACTATGTGTAGTATTCAACTGTCATGTATGAAGTGCGTTTCGCTATGCATGTTATGTTATGATTATGCTTTCGCTATATTATCATGTTGAGTATTATTCTTTATTGGATTGAGATAGATGTAAGATCATGCCATGGGTCGTCTTGGAGTCTCTCAAGACTCCTTGTTCCATGTCTTGATCCGGGCCTACGTTCGGGTCATGACAAACTTGGTATCATGGCAATTGGGTTGAAGTGTCCTAGGGTGTTTGAAAGCTGCGTTAAATAGAGTATTTTTCATGGGTGTGAAGTGCACCACACCTATGAATAAAAGGCTACGAGATGTTTAGGAAATGTTCCCTTCTTTCATGATCTATATCGTGTGATGAAATGCCTCCCTATCCTTCTAACTCATGTTATTCGTGATTGCAGAATCATGGCTCCCCATAGAGTTAATGGTAGGAGGAATGGGAATGGAAATGACCATGAGGATGGCAATGGAGATGGGCACTAACAAGCCCCACCAGTCCAGGAGCACCATGCACCGGAGCTGGTTGCCCATGCTGAGTTTTGGGGCAGCTATTTAGATGCTCGCGCAGGCCTTGACTTCTCAGGTAAATCAGCAGGTAGTGGCATATATTTCGCAAAATGGGAATTTGGCGGCAGCACGAGTAATAAATTTCTTAAGGATGAACCCGATAGAGTTTCTTGGTTCCAAGGTGGACGAGGATCCACATGAGTTTATTTATGAGATTGTGAAGATCACCCAGGTTATGTGGGTGAATGGGGTCGAGTGTGATGAGTTGGCCTCATATCAGTTGAAAGGGGTCGCACACATTAGATTTCGATAGTGGAAAGATAATAGGGGCATCAGAGAAGGCCCTATCAGTTAGGAGGAGTTTCGTGTTGCTTTCCTAGATTGGTTCCTCCCTCGTGAGATGAGGGAGTTTAAGGCAGCCGCGTTTGTGAATCTTAAGAAGGGGAAGATAACGGTACAGGAGTATGACCTTCAGTTCACTCGCTTATCAAAGTACGCCCCAGAGCTAGTGGTCGATCAGAGGGCGCAGTAAGCAGGTTTGTTCATGGGATGGCGGACTATTTGGACAAAGATTGCAGGACTGCTATGCTCCACCAGGATATGGATTTCGCTCTAATAGTCTTATACGCCCAGCAGATGGAGGCGGAGCATATGAGGGAGAGAGAGGCCAAAAGGGCCCGGACAGACAGCTATGGGTTCACACAGTAGAGATTCGGCGGTGGTCACTACCCTCAGATTCAGCAAAGGTTACTAGCTCCAGCACCATCATCAACGAGTGTTCCTTCCAAACCCAAGAGTGATTAGAGGAGCAGGGCCTCAGGTTTGAGAGACTAGAGGGTCATGCAGGTAGAGCGCACCTTTCCAACCTACGGGAAGTGTGGCAAGAGTCATGCTGGGGAGTTCTTGCTCGGCTTAGATATCTATTATGGGTGCGGTAGATTCGACCACTTGCACTGTGCGTGTCCATTTACGAGATAGGATGATGATAGAGGCTGTGCACAGACTTCCAAGACAACAGTAGCTCCTGTGGGCTCAGCTCCACAGGGGGCATCCACTAGTAGGGGTGCCGGCAGCACCAAAATAGATTCTATGCCCTAGATGTGGTTACTGGTATGCTAATAGTGTTTCACCTTGATGCTTATGCTTTGTTAGATCCAGGGGCTACTTTGTCTTTTGTGACACCTTATATTTCTAGTAGCTTTGGAGTCAGTCCCAAAATTTTGTCAGAACCATTCTTAGTCTCTCCCTCGTTGGTGATTCAATTGCAGCTAGGCGGGTGTATAGAAGTTGCCTGATCACATTATTGCAGAAAGTCACCTTCGTAGACCTAGTAGAGTTAGCCATGACTGACTTCAATATTATTCTCAGCATGGATTGGTTGTATGCATGTTATGCTTCTTTTAATTGTAGAACCGGTGCAGTGGAGTTTCGCTTTTGGGGTGAGTCAGTCTTAGAGTGGAAGGGAAGTTCGGCCGTGCTTGTAGGTCGTTTTATTTCCTATCTTGAGGCCAGGAAGATGATTTATAAGGGTTTTATATACCATGTAGTTAGGGTTAAGGATGTTGAGTCTGAGACCCCGACTATCCAGTCAGTTCCAGAAGTGTTCCTTAATGATTTACCTGGTATTCCTCCCAAGAGGAAAATCGATTTTGGTATTGACCTTCTTCCCGACACAAAGCCTATATCTATTCCTCCTTACGGAATGGTTCCAGCCAAGCTAAAAGAGTTGAAGGAGCAGTTGAAGGATCTTTTGGATAAGGGTTTCATTAGACCGAGCAAGTCCCCATGGGGTGCACTAGTTCTCTTTGTCCGAAAGAAGGATGGCTCCCTTCGTATGTGTATTGATTATTGGCAATTGAGCAAGGTCACCATCAAGAACAGGTATCCTCTATCCAGGATCGATGATTTGTTTGACCAGCTTCAGGGTGCCAAGTGTTTTTTGAAGATAGATCTTAGATCTGGGTACCATCAGCTCAGATTTCGGGAGAGCGACATCCCGAAGACAGCCTTTAGGACATGGTGTGGTCATTATGAGTTTGTATTTATGTCTTTTGGACTAACAAATGCTCCCACAACTTTTATGGGCTTGATGAACAGGGTGTTCAAGCTATACCTGGATATGTTCGTGATTGTGTTTATTGATGACATCCTGATATACTCTAGGAGTGAGGAGGAGCATGCCACTCATTTAAAGGTGGTACAGACTCTCAAGGATCGCCAGCTATATGCTAAATTCAGCAAGTGCGAGTTTTTGTTGCACTCAGTCGCGTTTTTAGGCCATGTGGTATCAAGTGAGGGCATACAAGTGGACTCTCAAAAAATAGAAGCGTTGAAGAATTGGCCTAGACTGGTGAATCCTTCAGATATTTGGAGCTTTTTGGGCTTGGCAGGCTACTATCGGAGAAGGTTTCTCATCTATTGCAGCACCCTTGACGAAGTTGACTCAAAAAAAGGTGAAATTCCAATGGTCGGAGGCTTCTGAGAAGAGCTTCCAAGAGCTGAAGGCTCGACTTACCTTAGCACCAGTGTTAACTCTACCTGAGGATACCAATGGGTTCATGGTGTATTGTGATGCTTCAAGGATCGTACTTGGGTGTGTATTGATGCAGCAAAAAAAGGTTATAGCATATGCCTCCAGACAGCTGGAAGTTCATGAGAAGAATTACCCGACCCATGATCTTGAATTAGCTGCAGTGATATTCGCCTTGAAGATATGGAGACACTATTTGACTATTTGTACGGGGTCCACATGGATGTGTTTACAGAACATAAGAGTTTACAATATGTCTTTACCCATAAGGATCTCAATCTTTGGCAAAGGATGTGGTTGGAGCTTCTTAAGGATTACAATATTAGTGTGCTTTACCATATGGACAAGGAAAATGTAGTAGCATACACACTTAATAGACTTTCTATGGAAAGTGTGTCCCATGTATATGAGGGAAAGAAGGAGCTGGTGAAACACGTGCATTGACTTACAAGGTTGGGAGTTCGTTTGGTTGATTCGACCGATAGCGGTGTTATTGTTTAGAACGGATCAGAATCGTCTTTGGTGACTGATGTAAAATCTAGACAAGATGAGTACCCTATTTTGGTAAGGTTAAAGAAAGCCATTCAAAATTAGAAGGTAGAGGTCTTCTTCAAAAGGGAGAGATGGTGTGCTTCGATACCAGGGTCGCTTATGTGTTTCGGATGTCGATGGTTTGATAGATCGGATGTTGCATGAGGCTCGTGGATCTAGGTATTCAATCCATCCAAGTGACACCAAGATGTACCGTGACTTACCGTTAGTCTATTGGTGGAATGACATGAAGAAGGACATCGCAGAATTTGTAGCTAAGTGCCCAAACTGTTAGCAAGTAAAGGTTGAGCATCAGAGGTAGGGAGGGGTGCTTCAGTATGTTAGTATTCCTACTTGGAAGTGGGAAGAAATCAATATGGACTTCATAATAGGTTTTCCTCGCACTCGATGGCAATATGACTCCATTTGGGTTGTTGTAGACAATTTGACCAAAGCCGCTCATTTTCTACCATTCAAAACCACAGATTCAACAGAGGATTATGCCAAATTATACATCCGAGAGCTAGTTCGGTTCCATGGAGTGCCCCTATCCATCATATTAGATAGAGTTACCCAATTTACTCTCAGTTTTGGAGGTCGTTTCGAAAAGGACTTGGTACTCAGGTTAAGCTCAACACAACATTTCACCCGCAAATGGATGGTCGCGAAGAGAGGATAATTCAAACTCTCGAAGACATGTTGAGAGCATGTGTGATTGACTTCAAAGGTAGTGGGGATGATCATTTCCCTCTTATCAAGTTTGCATACAACAACAACTACCATTCCAGTATTCAGATGGCTCCGTTTGAGGCTCTCTATAAATGGAGATGTAGATCGCCTATTGGTTGGTTCAAAGTTAGGGAAGCTGTAATGATAGGATCAGATTCGGTTTATGAGGCTATGGAGAAGGTTCAGCTCATACGGGATAGGTTGAAAATAACTCAAAGTCACCAAAAGTCCTATGCCGATGTGAGAAGGAGAGAACTTGAGGTCTAAGTGGATGATTGGGTGTTTTTGAAGGTGTCTCCCATGAAGGGAGTGATGCGGTTTGGGAAGAAAGGAAAACTCAGCCCTTGTTATGTTGGCCCCTACCGGATTGTGAAATGGGTTGGCAAGGTGGCATATGAATTGGAGTTGCCTCAGAATTAGCTTCCGTGAATTCTGTTTTCCATGTATCGCTCTTAAATAATTTTTTGGGTGATCTAGCTCTAGTTGTTCCAGTGGACAGTGTTGGTATGAAAGACAACCTTAGTTACGAGGAGGTTTTTGGTGGAAATACTGGATCGTCAAGTTTGAAGGCTAAGGAACAAGGAAGTAGCTTCAGTCAAAGTATTATTTAGGAATCAACATGTTGAAGGTGCTATGTGGGAAGACGAAGTAGACATGATAGCTAGATACCCATATTTATTCCCTATCTGCCTAGTTCCATCTTGAGGTATCAATTTTTCCCTAAAACTCTATTTAGTTTTCATGTTCAGTTCATGGGCCCCAGTTTCTTTCATGTATGTTTATGTGTATATGATTCATGAATTCAGTTTGACCATGTAGTTTGAATCAGAGTTAGTCATTCTGTCAGTTTTCAGCTTAAATGATCAGTATTTGAGTATGATGATTGCAATTCTCTTTTTTCTATATGTTTTCCCACATTCGAGGATGAATGTTCCCAAGGAGGAGATATTGTAATACCCCGGAAGTACCTAAGACTAGACCCAGGATTTAAAAATTCATCATAGAACGGGTCATGTAACGGATTGTTGGTTCCACCAATGATCCGTAGGAAGTGACCGTGGTGAGGTGCAACAAGGTAGAAGTTGGGAGTAACGGGTTAAGGAACAACCAGTGGCTTGCTGTCACGAGTTGTTGTTTGTGGTCTTGGTGAGATTGATCCTTGATCTAAGAGGAGGTAACGGGTCGTAGGACGACTCTGGGTGAGCAACAATGGATCGTGGTGAGCAACCGTAGGAAAGAGTAGGAAAATCTCCAGTCGGGGTGACAGATGGAAACCACGACTTGTTGAAAGGAGGCACGAGTCATGGTGTGGCTCGTGGGAAGGCCCTGGCACAGGTCTTCAAGGGGAAACAATGGAGGACACAACATAACATCGTCTAATGTAACAACTCATCCTGTCGAGTCATAGTGTTCGAATATGAGAAGTTAAGTTTGGGCAGTGGATGCAACGGACGGATACCACGAGTTGTGGTATCTTGGTACGACCCGTAGGATCGCCCGTGGTCACTAATAATGATGAATTTTCAGGAAGTTCATTAAGGGTATTTTCATCTTTCCTAAGTCCTAGGTTCACAAACTACGTCTTTTAAGGCTCAAATGCAGTGTTTTAGGAGGGGAAAATCTACCCTAAGCTCATTCACATCCATGCATGCATATTGAAGGGGTTTAGGAGGTGATCACGTTAGAACTCTTCAATCTTTCATTGGGCTTTCAAGGGGTGAAGAATCTGATCTTCCCCAAGTATGTAGGGTTATGAATAGGTAAATTCATTCACATATGTTGATTCAATTGGGTTTTTGACCCAATGCATGAAATTCCTAATTCTCTACATGGGTATGATTTAAATGAGTTTTTATTATTGAATTATGAATCACGAGCAAGTTTTATATTATTTTCCATAAAAAAAAATCATGTTCCAAGCTTTATAAATTCAAATGCCAATTTATATGAAGTTCATGAAAGTTGAGATTTATGAAGAATGTTCATGTATGATGAGATATTAATGATGAAAAGCATGTTTTCAAGTTACCCATGTTTATAATCATGTTTTCAAGTGAATTGAGTATTTTCAAGCATGTTAAAGTATTGGGCAAATGCCACATGTTCAAGTATGATTTATGATTTATGATATGGATTTCATGATTGATCGATTTATGATGTTGTCCGATTAATGTGCCCTTGATTCAATGCTAAACATGTATGTAAATGGGGATCAGCGATGTTAATGTTTATTTTGCCATGAATCTCATGAATGATGTTTATCATTTAGGTACGAGCCTAATGTGCATGTATTTGGGATCAGTGTCTAGCACCGAGTAGCCCGGTGTTTAAAGAACTATGCCGGTGTCTCATAATTACGTGATACCATAGGTTCATATTGATACATTACAATGTTAATGGATACCCTCTTTCGTGATATCACATACTGCACGTCCCTTGCTTGGCAAGCCGGGACAACTCTACCCACTTGAGTGAGATAGTTGGGGCATCATACTCTACCATGATGGTGTCGGTTATGACATGTCCTCCCATTGTTCCGCATGTTTTTATGCATTGTTATTCTTATGCTACTTTCTCTCAAGCTATGATTATAAAGTTTTATCTTATGACTATGATAATGAATAGATTACAAATGTTTTGAAAACCTTGAGCCTTATGTTAATGTTACACCCCGTAAAATGCTATCTATTAGTAGGCGTACGCATGGATTTATAACGAATAAAGAGAGATTGACGTGTGTAGGATAAACCTCGAAAGCGGGGTCGGACAAGACCAGTACGCACAGGGCCAGCGTGACGCACCAGCCAGCAGTGCACTGGCCAGCTCGGTGCGCTAGGCCTGCTGGCACCTTGAGAGGCGCGGCACGGCAGGGTGGCTAGCGCTATGGGCAGCACGATGCGCCCCCTGCCATCTCCCTTAGTATATATAAGTCTCTCCTTTCACTTTGAATAAATTGCAAACATATTCCCACGGCTAAGTAGAGAGGGCATGTGAATTTCCAACATATTTTTGTCCGATTACGCTACAAAATGCCATCTAAATTTAAATTAACTTCGGATAACGAGTTCTAGGAATATGGAAAGCATTACTACGGAATTATTTTTTAGAAATTCACTCGGCAAATCGGATCTCCGCCGGGTAAAATTTGTTAGAATTGTTTCAAATTGATTCCTAATCAGCCACAGGCATTAGGTAAGCACTTCTTCCTTCTGAACTTTCAAGAAATTGTGGGTTTTCGCCGAGTTATTTGAAAGTTATGTTATGTTCCGAATTTAGTATTGAAATTAGCCCTATTCTCTCACTATTAGGGTTGCAGTGGGATAGAACCACCAGTTATAAGTAAAAAATTGCCAGCCAAACAAAAGTCAACACTCGAGGTGTGTAAGGCTATCCTTTCGACAAGTTACGATCGTCGTAAAGTTAGTAATACTTGTGTGTATATAGTATTTCAGAGTAAACCTATTGGGGTTAGCTATTATGAATTGAAATGAGACGTTAACGACGATATAGAAACCCTCATTAGAGTTAATCCTATCCAGCTCGATTGTTTTATACGATATTCAGGGTTTAAATGTTGTTGCCTATAAAATTATGTTTACAAGAGCAGTATAATGACCAAAGGGACCAAAGTGAGGCCATGAGGGTTGTATCCCATTTTTAGAGCTTCTATTATGACCCATAGTCGAGCCAAGGTTTGAGATCCAGCTACAACAGTTATATTACAGCCCGTAGTCGAGCCAAGGCTCGGGGATCTGCTACAACAGCTATAGTATGATCCATATCGAGCTAAGGCTCGGGATCTAGTTACAGTTGTCTCATTATGACCCATAGTCGGGCCAAGGCCTAGGGTCTAGTTATCAGAGATTATATTATGGCCCATAGTCGAGCCAAGGCTTAGGGCCCAGTTACACAGCCCAGACAACTCAGACATAGCCAGGAGCCTATCTTGCTCAAACACAGTTTTAGAGAATGAATATTCCTGAGGTACAGTATGTTTATGAACTTTCAATAGCCAGACAAAAGAGTGTACATTGTTTGTACTTGCCTGGGCTTATGGGGGCCTAGGTAGGTTATTTTATGTTGTTTGTACCTTTTAGGCTTATAGGGGCCCGATTAGGTTCTTGTTTGTGTATGTATACTTGTTAGTTAGATGTTTCAGGTAGTGAGACTGTTCAGGTTAAACTCTTATCCTTTTTCATGATTACTTCAGTTTTATCATCTTCCATTCAGTTATCATTTTACTGCCTTACATATTTGGTACATATTGTACTGACGCCCATCCTTGGGGCGCTGCATTACTTGCCTGCAGGTGCGGGAAAACGTGGTTCGGGACCCTCTAAGTCATCATCTGGAGTTAGCAGTCTATTCAGCTCCCTTCCTTTAGAGTTGGTAGTTAGAAGAGGTTGTTCTTTTGTTGTACGGGTAGGTCGGGGCCCTGTCTTGACCATTATTCCACTCTTAGAGGCTTGCAGCCTACATATTTCTAGTAGTTAGCTTTTTTTCTTGGCCGTGTCGGTTCTATGTATGTTATTTCATGTGATGGCCGTGTGGGGCCTTGTTTTTCTGTCAGTTAGTGGCCTTGTCGGCTGTAGCGTAGTTTTGTTGCATGATTTCATTTCAGTTATAACTAGACAACATGGTGGTCTTGTCGGCCTGCATAGGATCCCTGTTATTGTGTTGTTGGTGGTTAGTTGTCTTCTTTTACAGGTGGCCTTGTCAGCCAGAGACTGTATTTACAGTTGAGGTATAGCTTGTCGGTTTCTTGAATTAAGTTATAAGCGTGCACCAGAAGTGCACCAGGCCAACCAGGCTAGTCCAAATCCCTGTGTGGCACTAGGTTCTAGTCATGCCTTTTGATGTTGGGTGTGAAATACTTGGTATCAAAGCAGGCGGTATCCTAGGGAGTGTACAAGCCGTGTCAAGTAGAGTCTTATCTATGGATGTGTTGTGCACCACGTTCTACAAGGTATAATAGTGTGATTATTCTTCTTTTTCCTCTAGTCGTGCTATAGAGCTGTGCTGTATAGGGTGACTCTCTAAGCTTATGTTATTCTATTTATTTACAGAGAAGAATGTTTGACGGTCGACGAACCGCGGCTGGTCGAGATTTAGATGTGGCAGCAAGAGAGGGAACTAGTTGGGGGCCCCAGTCAGAGTCAACCCAATTTGAGGGCGACAGGGAGACATCACCTCGATCTCCCCAACTCTCACCACCGCACTCAAAGCCCGCTAGGGCAGAAGATATACCACCACCACCCCAGCTATTCTTGTACCACCAGATCAGGAGATCAGGGGTGCATTCTATATGTTGGTTCAGATGATGGCTGCCCAGCGATAACCTCAGGCAGTAGTATCAACTGCCGTTGAGCCCACTGAGAGGCCTAGTAGTTCGAGGGTCCGTGAGTTCCTTGCCTTGAGTCCTCACAGTTTACATGGACAGATCGTAGAGAGGACCCTTAGAACTTCATAGATCAGCTGCAGACAATATTCAGGGTCATGCATTCTTCGTCTACAATATCAGTTGAGTTAGCAGTATTCTAATTGCGAGATGTGGCATTCTTGTGGTACGAGAGTTGGGAGATATCCCAAGGAAGAAATGCACCTCCACCTACGTGGCCTAGCTTCTTGGAGGCTTTCATAGAATATTATTTGCCCCGAGAGGTCCGACAGACTAGAGTAAAGCAGTTTTTTATCTGGAGCAGGGAAGAATGAGTGTCATAGAATATGCATTGAGATTTGGTTCTTTAGCCAGATATGCACCCTCATTTGTTGATACTATGCCAGCCAGGGTACACCGATTTATTATGGGACTTGCACCGGAATATATAGAGTCCTGCATAACATCTACACTGTAAGAGGATATGGATATTTCATAGATCCAGGACTTTACTCAAAATATAGAGGAGCTCAGACAACATCAGTATGCCATGGAAAGGGCAGGTCAGGAGCAGCATCGGAGGGCTAGGCCCGTAGATTTTCAGGCAAATTTTTAGGGTGGACCCAGGCCTCGCCTATCAGGTAGACCACCTAGACCCTATTTCAGCAGCATTAGGATAACATATCAGATCATCGGAGGCAGTCAAGTCCCGGCGAGAGTTCATGAGCATCAGGCTCACAACAGTAGGGGGGCCAGATCGGATAGAATCGATAGTACCGCGATGCAGCACCTGTCATAGGCTACATTCAGGGAGATGAAGGTATCGTTCTACCACCTATTATTCCTATGGATAGGATGGGAACATAATGAGAGATTGCCCGACTAGGCGTTAGGGAAGTCAGGGCCAACAGGATAAATCCTCAGCAGGTTCATATGCCCCAGCACTGTCTATAGGGCGTAGGCCCCTAGCTCTAGCCGGCAGAGGCCGAGGCAAATTAGAGAAATCTAGTTTAGGCAGTGGTCAGGATCGCACATATGCACTACCAGGGAAACAATCATTAGAATCGTCGCCAGATATTGTGACTGGTACATTAGACGTTTGCTCTCACTCAGTTTATGCCTTGATAGACCTAGGCTTTACTTTGTCGTATATTGCTCCGTTAGTGGCCCAAAAGTTTGATATAGTGCCAAAATTGCTTCAATGACCCTTCTCAGTGTCTACACCCATCAATGACTCTATTACTGCAAAAAGAATTTACCAGGGTTGTATAGTAAAGATTGTTAGTCGCCAGACCTTAGCAGATCTAGTAGAACTATAAATGATCGATTTTAATATAATTATTGGTATGGATTGGCTGGAACCATGTTATGCCAATACAAAGTGCTGGAGTAGAATTGTCCGGTTCCATTTCTTGGGAGAGGTAGTGCAAGAGTGGAGAGGTAATATAGTTACGCCAAGAGGTAAATTCATATCCTATCTCTGGGAAAAAAAGTTGATAGCAAAGGATTGTATCTACCATATTGTTAGGGTTCAAGATATGAAAGAAGAATCCCCAACTCTCCAGTATATTCTAGTGGTTAATGAGTTCCCAGAAAAACTTCCCGGTATTCCCCTAGAGCGGGAAATAGATTTCTTTGTAGACTTGCTACCAGGTACTTGGCCTATATCCATCCCTATATATCGAATGGCTCCTACTGAATTGAGAGAATTGAAGGAGCAGCTAAAAGATCTATTAGATAAGGGCTTTATCAGGATGAGTATGTTGCCCTGGGGCATGCCAGTTCTATTTGTTAGAAAGAAAGATGGCTACCTCTTCATGTGTATAGATTATCGGCAGTTGAATAAAGTTACTATTAAGAATAAATACTCACTTCCTAGGATAGATCACTTGTTTGATCAACTACAATGAGCAAAATATTTTTCTAAAATTGATGTTAGATCCAAGTATCACCAGGTTCGAGTTCCGGAGAGAGATATCCCAAAGATAACTTTCAGGACCAGGTATGGTCATTTTGAATTCCTAGTCATGTCCTTCGGGTTGACAAATACCCCAACAGTGTTCATGGATCTGATAAACAATATCTTTAGGCCATACTTAGATCTGTTTGTGATAGTGTTTATTGACGATATTCTAGTATACTCTCGCTTAGAAGCAGAACATAAAGATCATTTGCTCGCAGTACTTTAGATCCTTAGAGAATACCAACTATATGCAAAGTTCTCTAAGTGCAAGTTCTGGTTAAATTTTGTAGCTTTCTTGGGCCACAATGTATCAAAGGCTGGTATTCCGGTTGATTCACATAAAATAGAGGTAGTAAAGATGTGTCCTAGACCTACAACTATAATGGAGGTTCGCAGTTCCTAGGATTAGCCGGGTATACAGAAGGTTTGTGGAAACATTTTCTACCCTATTAGTGACTTTGACTAAATTAACTCAGAAAGAAGCTAAGTTTTAGTGGACGGAGGCCTGTGAGCAGAGTTTCCAGGAATTGAAAAACAGATTGACGTCGGTGCTAGTGTTAGCTTTGCCAGAAGACTCAGAGGGTTACGTTGTGTATTGCGCCACTTCACTCATTGGGTTAGGGTGTGTTTTGATGCAACATGGAAAGGTATTTGCATATGCTCCAAGGCAATTGAGGAAACATGAAAAGAATTGTCCCACCCATGACCTGTAATTAGCTGTGGTAGTTCACGCCTTAAAGATATGGAGGCATTACTTGTATGGTGTACATGTGGACATTTTTACTTATCATAAAAGCCTCCAGTACAAATTCACGCAGAAAGAGTTGAATTTACGACAATGCCGTTGGATAGAATTGTTGATAGATTATGACATGAACATCTTGTATCACCCAAGGAAGGCCAATATTAAAGTAGATTACCTCATCCGTCCATCCATGGGTAGTCTATCATATCTGAGACTAGAACAGCGAGAAATGGCCCGAGAATTGCACCGACTAGCCAGTTTAGTAGTTCGGATAGTAGATTTAGAGGATAATGGGGCTATAATTCAGAATACAACAATATCGTTCCTGGTGGTAGAGGTAAAAGAGCAGCAGTATGAGGATTCTTATTTAGCACAACTCAGAGATAAGACTCAACAAGCTGAACTATCAACTTTCGAGGTAACTGGAGACAGGGTTTTGTGGTACAGAGGTCACCTCTGCGTCCCAGATGTAACAGGGCTCCACCAGCAAATTATGGCAGAGGTACACTACTCCCGTTACACTCTTTATCCACGTTCGATGAAGATTTACCATGACATAAAAGAGTTATACTATTGGCCTGGAATGAAGAAAGGTGTGGCCGAATTCATAGCTCAATGTCCTAATTGTCAATAGGTGAATGTCAAACATCAGAAACCTAGCGGCCTAACTCAGGAGATGGATATACCTATGTGGATGTGGGAGGTAGTCAATATGGACTTTGTGACAGGATTACCCCGTACTAGATGCAAATTTGATTCTATTTGGGTGATTGTTGACAGGTTGACAAAATTAGCTCACTTTCTGCCAGTTCAGAATACATTCTCAGCTGAAGATTACGCTAAACTATATATTAAAGAGATAGTCCATTTGCACGGTGTCCCAGCATCTATCATCTCAGAAAGGGGGGCACAATTTACAGCTAGATTTTGGCAATCATTTCAGAACGTTGTGGTGACACAGGTTAATTTGAGAACAACATTTCATCCTCAAACAGATGGTCAGGTAGAGCACACCATTCAGACACTCGAGGATATGTTACGGGAGTGTGTTCCAGATTTTGGAGGAAGCTGGGATGAACATTTACCCCTCATTGGATTTGCATATAATAACAGTTATCATTCCACAATTCAGATGATAGCTTATAAAGCATTATATGGGCAGAAATGTAGGTCCCCCATCGGATGGTTTGAGGTAAGAGAGGCAGAGTTAGTCGGACCATATATGGTTCACCAATCAGAAGAGAAAGTGAAACTTATCAGAGAGCGGTTACTGACAGCCCAGAGTCTCCAAAAGTCCTACTCCGATGTGCGGTGTAGACACTTGGAATTTAATGTAGATGATTGGGTATTCCTTAAAGTGTAGCCGATGAAGGGCATAATGAGATTTGGCAAGAAAGGCAAGCTTAGCCCGAGGTTCATTGGGCCATATAGGATCATTCAAAGGATAGGCCGAGTGGCATATGAATTAGAGTTACCTTAGAAATTTGAGTCTGATCACCCAGTATTTCATGTGTCTATGTTGAGAAAGTGTATAGGGGACCCGTCCCGAGTTGTGCCAGTTGAGGACGTCCAAGTTACTGAGGAATTAGCCTGCGAAGAAATTCCAATCGCTATACTAGATAGATAAGTTCGTAGACTGAGAACTAAAGAAATAGCCTTCGTTAAAGTACTATGGAGGAAAAAAATAAAGAAGAGATTACCTGGGAAGCTGAGGACGATATGAGGTCTAGATATCCTCACTTGTTCTAGGATTGATTCAGATTATGCATAAGGTGATATGGTTATTCGGTTGTCATTTTACTACTTATGTTATCAGTACTACCTAGTTAGCTACCTCTCTGTGGTGAAATAGATGTTTATAGCGTCCTGTGAGACGCCAATGTTGGACTTTTTTGCGTTTCAGGTTTCCAGATAATCCATATCACAGAGGAAACTCTGCCGAAATTTTTCTAAATATTGGTTAAAAAGAGTTAACTCCTTTAAGCCTAAAGATGTCATTCGAGGATGAATGTTCCTAAGGGGGAAGGATGTTACACCCCATAAAATGCTATCAGTTAGTAGGCGTACGCATGGATTTTTGACGAATAAAGAGAGCTTGACGCGTGTAGGAAAAAAACCTTAGAAGTGAGGTCAGAGGGGACCAGTGCGTACAGGGCCAGCGCAACGCGCCAGCTAGAAATGCACTGGCTAGCACAGCACGCTAGGCCTGCTGGCGCCTTGAGAGGCGCGGCGCGGCAGGGAGGCTGGCGCTATAGGCAGCGCGATGCGCCCCCTGCCACTGCCCTTAGCTTATATAAGTCCCTCATTTCACTTTGAATCAATTGCAGACATATTCCCATGACTAAGTAGAGAGGGCACGCGAATTTCCAGCATATTTTCGTCAGATTACGCTACCAAACGCCATCCAAACCTTAATTAACTTCGGGTAATGAGTTCTAGGCCTACCCGAAGCATTACTACGGAGTTATTTTTCAAAAATTCAATTGGCAAACCGAAGATCTGCTGGGTAAAAGTTGTCAGAATTATTTCAAATTGATTCCTAATCGGCCATAGGCATTAGGTAAGCACTTCACCCTTCTGAACTCTCGAGAAATTGCGGGTTTTCGCGAAGTTATTTGAAGTTGAATTATAGTAAATATTAGTATCGAAAGTTATCGTTATTTATGAAATTTTTTGTA
Organism: Datura wrightii; assembly: GCA_035772735.1. Lineage (NCBI taxonomy): Eukaryota > Viridiplantae > Streptophyta > Magnoliopsida > Solanales > Solanaceae > Datura > Datura wrightii. The sequence goes on from JASDFA010000002.1 coordinate 63,463,638, forward strand.
TTGAAATTAGCCCTATTCTCTTAGTATCAGGGCTGCAGTGGTATAGAGCTACCAGTTACAAGTCAAAACTCACCAGTCCAATGAAAGTTGGCACTCGAGGTATGTATGGCTATCCTTTTGGAAAGTTAAAATCGTCATAAAATTAGTACGACTTGTGTGTTTATAGTATTTCAGAGTAAACCTATTGGGGTAAGATGTTATGAATTGAATTGAAGCGATAACGGTGATATAGAAACCCTCGTCAGAGTTGACCCTAGCCAGCTTGATTTTTGTATATGATATTCGCAGTTTGAATGTTATTGCCTATAAAATTATGTCTACAAGAGTAGTATAACGTCCGAAGGGACCAGAGTGAGGCCGTGAGGGCTGTATGCAATTTTCAAAGCTTCTATTATGACCCATAGTCGAGCTAAGGCTCAGGGTCCAGCTATAGCAGTTATATTACAGCCCATAGCCGAGCCAAGGCTCGAGGCTCAGCTATAACAACTACAGTATGATCCAAAGTCGAGCTGAGGCTCAGGATCCAGTTACAACAGTCTCATTATGATCCATAGTCGGGCCAATGCCCGAGGTCTAGTTATTAGAGATTACATTATAGCCCATAGTCAATCCATGGCTCGGAGCCTAGTTACAAAGCCCAGACAACTCAGAAACAGATACAGCTACAGGAGCGTACCTGGCTCAAACACAGTTTAAGAGAATGAATATTCCTAAGTTATAGTATGTTTACGAACCTTCAGTAACCAGACAGAAGAGTATACATTATTTACACTTGCCCGGGCTTATGGGGGCCCAGGTAGGTTATTCTGTGTTGGTTGTTGTCACGACCCGAACGTACACCCGGATCATAGACATGGGACAAGGGACCCCGAGAGACCCCAAGTCTACCCATGGCACATGCATACAACTAATCTCATTTAAATAAGCGGAATATTAAGCATAAAATATCAAAAATGTAAGCATAGCATAACATCAGAAAATACTAGACATACACATAAGCTGAGTACTACATACTACTTGAAAGCCTCTTCTACATACAATGGGTTGATGGGACAACATCCCCAACAAACCCAAACAATACTGAAACACAAGATAACATAAAAGTCTGTCAAACGGCTCTCAGAACATGAATACTCACCACTAGTCTGAGACCGTGAGCTGAGATGGACTAAGGATGAGGATTAGCCTGAGCTCCGGACCTTGTATAATAAAATGATACAACATAGAAAGTATGCGATCAGTACGTGAAATGTGCCGAGTATGGAAGGTAAGTAAAATGGATGTTAAAAGTAAAATAAACTCATAAATAAACATAGGAGAAGGACATCATGCTTGTATCATACACTTCATAAGAAAACATAAGGCTCAAGGCATTTCAAATCATTCATAAAACGTTCATAATCATAATCGTAAGTAAACTTTATCAAAACATAACTTGAAACAATAACATAAATATAACAATGCATAGGACATGTGGAACAATGGAAGGACTCGTCATTAGCGATACCATCATGGTAGAGCCTTTCATGATGCCCCAACTATCTCACTCAAGTGGGCAGAGCCGACCCTGGATTGCCAGGCGAGGGTCGTGCATCAGGCGTGATATCACATTTGAGAGGATTGGCATCAATATAATATATAACATTAGAACCCACGGAGGTAGGTGGTTATGAGACATGGCGTAGTCCTTTGAACGCCGGGCTGCTCGGTGCTAGACACGACTTTCAAAAATATGCATATAGGCTCATATGTGAATCAATAACATCATGCATTAAGATTCATTGGCTAAAATATAACATTTATCATCATTGATCCCCTTTAAAATATGCTTAGCCAAGAATCAAAGGCCCTTTTCATCGGCCAACATCATAAATCGATAAATCATGTAATTCGTTCATAAATCGTAAATCATTCTTCAATATGTGAGCATTTTCCAATACTTTGACATAGTCAATTCTTTCAAAAATATGCTCATAAACATGAGTAACTTTAAATCATGCTTTTCCATCATCAATAGACTCAAAATATTGAATATTCATCATAAATCATAACTCTCATGAGCCTTCATCAATGGGCATTTTAGATTTAAAAAGCTTGAAACAAATTTTTCGAGAAAATAATATAAAACCTGCCTATCATTCATAATTCAACAATTAAAACTCAATTAAATAAAAACCATAAAGAGAAATCACATGTTCATGCATTTGGGTAAAACCCCATGGAATTGAATCGGAGGATTCATGAATAAATTCAAAATTTTGGCATAGGTGTGAAAGTATTTCACCCATTCTAAAACCCTACATACCTGGGAAGGATGAATCTACCACCTTGCTAATTGCCCAAGGAGAAATTGGAAGAAGAATCCCTTAGAGAAGCTCTTGATCACCTCCTAAAATTCAGAAACTTGCATGCATGGAAGGAATACACTTAGAATAGATTTCCCCTACTAAAATCCTCAAAAACGAGCCTTAAACAACGTATTATAGGGATTTAGGACTAAGAAATAACATAAATGTCCTTACTTAATTCGCTTAAAACTGGTCACTGGACCAAACAACGGGTGAACCAACGGGCCGTTGGAAGATACCATGACCCATGGTTTCTGCCCGTGCTAAGCACTGCCCCAACCATATCTCAAATTCAATCCATGAATGTATAGGACGAGCAGTTCTAGGGTCTAATGGGTCGTTGAACCAGTTGTTTTTTCCCTCTTCTGAAAATCTGAAATCCTTCACAACGAGCCTCACCACGACTCGTTGTATCCTACAAGGGGTCGTGGTTTCCATCTGTTGCTCCACTGTAAAGGTCCACTGCCTTCCACTACTCCAGAAAACGGGCCATATTTACTAACAACGGGTCGTTGTGACGCCCATTGTCTACATTGTCACCACGGCTAGCTTCTTACCATGACTACTTACAATGGCTCGTGGTTAAATACCACAAGTCGTTGTTCCTCTCGTCCTACAACTTTTTCCCCAATTTCTGCAGGTTTTCATTTTATCTTCCCGGGTCTACTCCTAGGCACTTCTGGGGTATTCCAATATCTCCCCCTTGGGAACATTCGTCCTTGAATGTAGAAAACAAGCAGGAAATAGAAGCATACAATTTATCATAGCCATAACTATTCATTTTAACGAAATTTTAAGGGAATAACTACTCTGAATAAAACCACATAGCTGAACTGATCTCATACTTCACATACACATTCATACACATAAAAGAAACTTGTACATATGAACTGAACATGAAAACTAGATAGAGTCATAGGGCAAAAGATGGTACCTCAAGTCAGAACTTAGCAGGTAGAGAACAAATATGGGTATCTAGCCATCATATCCGCTTTGGCTTCCCATGTAGCTCCCTCAACATTCCAATTTCTCCATAAAACCTTAACTGAAACTACTTCTTTGTTTCTCAATTTTCGAACCTGACGATCCAAGATTTCAACGGGAATTTCTTCATAACTGAGGTTGTCTTTTACCCCAATGTTGTCCATCGGGACTACCAAGGCTGGATCACCCAAACACTTTTTAAAAAGCAATCTATGAAACACCGGGTGTATGGAAGATAATTCTGAAGGCAACTCCTACTCATATGCTACTTTTCCAACTCTTCTCACAATTCAATAAGGAACAAAATAACGGGCACTGAGTTTTCGTTTCTTTTTGAACCACATGACTCCCTTCATAGGAGATACCTTCAAAAATACCCAATCGTCCACCTCAAACTCCAGGTCCCTCCTCCTCACATCAGCATATGATTTTTGCCGACTCTGAGCGGTCTTCAGCCTGTCCCTTATCAACTGAACCTTACCATGGCCTCATGAACCGAATAAGGCCCTATCTTAGTGGCTTCTCCAACTTCAAACCACCGGATGGGAGATCTACACCTCCTCCCATACAGAGCCTCAAACGGTGCCATCTGGATACTGGAGTCATAACTGTTATCGTAGGCAAATTCAACCAAGGGAAAATGATCATCCCAACTACCTTTGAAATCCATAACACATTCTGTCAACATATCCTCAAGGGTCTGAATGGTTCCTTCTGCCGGGCCGTCTACTTGCAGATGGAAGGGTGTACTAAGCTTAACTTGAGTCCCAACTCCCTTTTGAAAAGAACGCAAGAATTAGGTGGTAAACTGAGTATCTCGGTCTGAAATAATAGACAAGGGCACTCCAGGAAGTCGAACCAACTCCTGAATATAAAACTTGACATAATCGTTGTTCGCTCGTTTGTTGGGTATATAGCTACACGCAAGTGCACATGGTCGAACAAGTAGTAAAGTGACTTAAGTAAGCCAAGTATCGATCCCACAGGGACTGGGATAAGGTAACGAACTACTCAAGTGTTACTATATTTTAATTTTAACAATGAAGACAACAGTGTAACCAAGAGTTTGATATTTTTGGGTTCTAATTTTTATGCTAAGTCTAAAACGATTATCTAATGTGAGTCTGAACTATGAATGTGAGCATGCTGAGGTTAAATGAACATGTAATGAAATATATTATCGATATAATTTGGTTAACCTTTCCTCCGGTTGCTAGTCAAGAACTATTGCCAATGGATTAAAACTCTCGTATTTAACCCAACTTAAGAATCATGAACCGTCCACCTACATTTCTGTGATTAAACGAAATTCATGTTCTAGCCATACAAACCAGGTTCCTAAATTGACTAATACGACTTTCAGGTATATTTCTATCCTGAAGGTAAATCAATTCTCAATTTTCCCAAACTAAGAAAAGATCATATCCTATTAATTCACAACTTTCCAATTTCTTGCTCTCTCGAGTGAAACCGGACTTTTAAGATGTACATTAACGTAGGCCACACATTAATGCAGTAAGAACAAGAATCAATAGAACAACCATGGAAGAAAAGATGAAAAACCAACTTAATCAACAATCACATTTCAATACAATTGTTCTTAACCTCAGCAAGAAGAGGAATTAGCCACTCATTTGTGGATTAAACATCGGTAAATGAGTGTTAAACATACAAGCAATTGATTCAAGGAGAAGGAAAGAGAGAAAAACCCTGATAATTTCGTCCCCTCAACTGCCTGTAACCCACGTTCTTGCTCCACCAAGTCAGAATATGAAAAATGAACCTAAGTGTTCTATTTATACTAGTGGGAATTTTTCCCGGAATAACAAGCAACGTGTCACAGAGTGCATCGTGGAGCACTGCCTCCGTGACACGCCACTGACGCGGACCCTCACTGGAAATTGGGGGTCCAGGTAATCAGGCCCAACGTGGCACGACGTGCAACGTGGAGCTAGGCCACCATGCCACGGACCCAACGTGCACCCTTACTGGAATTAGGCCGAAAATTCCCTATCCAGGCATAAGGCCTCCGCGATGGCAGCGTGACACGGCTCCATCGCAGAGCATCTTTATTTTCTGCCTTCCAATGCCTTATCCTTTGCTCACATCCGAGTCCAACCCCGATCTCTTCCAACACGCATTTTAGCTTCCCAAAATTACATTTTACCTGCAAAACAATGCTAATCATGTTGGTTAGTATGAATTCACATTTTATTACCAATCACATGAGAATGTATAAACATTGATAGATAAACAAGGCTAAAATGACACATTTAAGTATCACTTGGGCATATAAATTTGCCCAAGATCACTTACGCCACACTTAAATCCTTGTTCGTCCTCGAACAACAATCTTACACCTCATGTAATTTACACCCAAACCTCGCTACTTTCGTTCGACAATTTAGGCTACCGTTATACCGATTATTCAATACAGCAAATCATCAAGAAAACACGCATGGTCCAATCAATGCAATGACCTTCAATACATCAAGACCTGCTAGACTTAAGAATCGACTCTCGATATTGGCAAACTCATGCAAATCAACTGATCAAGACATCCGACACGAAAATTAATCTCTCATCAAGCATGTGCCCTCACAACACAAGAGAATTTTCCCCTTTTTGATCATATGAACTCACAAAATTTCAAGCAGGGGCATATAAACACAATTTCGCTCTCTCCCAAAAGAATTCACATGCATCATGTCATGACCCATAAGCTTGCCTTTAGTGTATTACTCCTCTAATATAAAGAAGTGTGATGTAAGATCACGTAGGACTTTAACGGGTTGTAATGTAAGCTACGGAACTAGTAAATATTGGGCTAGCCAATAATAGCCACTAGCATCCGTAAGCGCCTTTTCCATACATCCCATCAAACTCATGGGCAGTGTTTCTTTCTTCATACTCCCATTCTTGAAGTTTTTCTTTAGTTTGGCCCATCTTATTAAGCACACTTGACACAACAACAAAGATTATTCGTACACCTTCATTATAGTTTATTTATAACAATTGCACATTCAACCTTTTCTTTCCCTTTATCACTCTGCTTTTTTTTCTTTTCACCATTCTCACTCTTTGACACTTTGGGAAAGTTATTTTCTCTTCTTAAGCGCTTAAGAGTTTTGGATCGAGTTTACGGCTAATGAAAAGAAGGGATTAAGCTCGGTTTACACTTTTTGACAAAAGAAAAAATAATAGGCTAAAGGCTCAACGGGCTGACTAGGGTATACAATCAAGGTGGGTACGATAATGAAAAATAGAAACTTTCGGTTAAAGACAAAGAAATTCCTACATCCTTTTCTACAATACACCTCTTTCATTTTGTTTTGTACACACACCAGGCAAGTTCTAGACACTTCACAATAGCATGGAATAACAAAACCTCACTTCACACTAATTGCACATGCTCAATTTAAGACGTATTCACAGACTCTTCAATCAGCTAATTACACGAATTCAAACATTAAGCCTTAATCACACTGAATCGAATCTATGGCCTAGGTATCTCAACATATTTACAAAGTTGCATGCTTTCATACGAATCACCTTTGCATTTCAAATATCATGTACAACACGCAATCAGAATTCCGCAACCATAAAGTAACTACAGGTTTTGGGATGCAACCCACAAAAGAAAAACAACTGTAAAATAAATGAAAAAGAATCTACTCCTAATGACTACATTTCCCTTAAGACGGTCGTCATCCATCCATCATAGGGAACAGTCACTAACTAAGACTTCGGTTCAATAGGACCATTCTCGGTAAAAGAACCAAAAACAAACGCCGAGAAACCCAAGAATTGAAAAAAAAATTTAGAAATATCGATCATTTCGATAAACAAAAATATGTACAATATCAGCTTAGCAACATTCAGCAACACACAACAGTTTCACATATAATTACAATACAGGACAACAACTTAACAATCACAAATCACAGGGTCACAAAAATTTCTCACAGGCACATCAACAAATTAGAACATACATAACAGCACAACCAGCACCTAACTACTCCACCCCACACTTATCTCGAACACTGTCCCCAGTGTTCACAAAATTAAAATAGCACAAAAATTGGGTGGTGGAACTCCCTGATCAATCAAAATACTCCACTTCTTCATCAGGTGCTGCTGCTTCATCTCCCATGTCTGAATCACCCCCATCGTCATCATCGGACTCCACATCGAAGTCCTCCCGACATGTCTCCTCATTTGTGGGGACATCATCATCCGTGGACTCCACAAAAGCTGGCCCCACTCGGCATAGAGCCCTGGCATTTTCGCCAAAAGGGTAGTCTAGCTCGAGCTGCCATAGCTCCTGCTCTGTTGCCGGCCTCCCTCCTATCCTCAGCCAGAGCATCTGCATCCCGTACATGCGAGCCATGTACTAATCATCTCGAGCATGTTGCTCGGCAAGTGTAAGAACAGGCCCGTGGGTGGTGTCGGGTGCCTTAGTTTTAGTGATATCTAAGGCCCGCCGCTCCATCTGCGGGATGTAGTCAAGGGACTCTTCCTCAACATCCAGGCCCCTCAGGAGTGTGGTGAGTAGTCCACCAAATCCGTATCTGTGCCCCTGATGCAACCGGGCTCTCTTCATGGCGGAGATAATCACCGCCCCCACATTGATCTCCAGCCCTTTCATCAGGGTGTACACCAGGCATACACGATTTCGGGTTACATCTATCATATGTACCCCAGGGATTAGGCAGGAACAGACGATCTTAAGCCATATCCTGGCTTCCCTGTTCATCTGTGAATAGGGCAAAGTCTGATGGTAGCCCCTCTCCTTGTGTCTGCTCCATCTAGCCGTCGATCTGGTTCCACACAAAGTGCGTCTGATGTCTGCATATGGTGGAGTGATATTCAGCTGTCGAAGCACGTGGGCGTCTGTGTCCCGCGCCCCTAGGATAACATTGAGGTGGTGGGGCTCAAAGGTGACTATTTGCCCTCTGATTTTGATGGTGTGACTTCTGAGAGACGGGTTCCAATTGGCATTGAATTCCCGAATCAAGTGCAAGTTGCATTCCTTGGGCTCTTCAAAGATGAATTTGATCCCAACTGCCTCGATCCTGTGGACAATCCTAGGGAACTCCTGTGCCAACGGTTCCCGTGCTATGTGTTCCTCGGGGAAGTACTTGCTCTCCTTGTGCTTTGCATACCACTTCTTCCCCTCTTCCGTCACCCACCTGGTTCCATATTGGCGGCGTTGGCCGCATGGAACCGCTGGTGCTGCTGGAACTGCTGTGCCCAATCTAATTCTCTTTCTTTAGGCGTCATATGTTGATGCGCCTTTCCCATTTTCTTGCCTGCTTGCCATTGTTCCTGTCAAACCAAACAGACAAGTTCAATGTTAAGCCCACGAAAATTTGCTTCGACTAAGGTTGGGTTAAGCTAGGCTACCCCACACTTAGTTCTTAGCTATAATTACAACATTACGGCAAGATCATACCTATTTACACAAATAAACAGCCAAATATACAAACATGCTTAGTGCATTCGAAGAATTCGACGGTATATATTCTATGTACTACTCAGACTTCGTACAGCTAACCACCATCATTACCATTGATAACATTTTATCCCATCGCACTTAGTAAGGAGAAACAAAGAAATGAAAACAACAAGAATTTATCTACATGAACCTATACAACTCACCCACTTCTTGCAAATTTCACTATTCCCCTAACCCGAGAATCCGTCGGTCTTTTAGCATAATAACAATTAGCAAATCGACTCATTTCACTCAAAATGTACAACCCAGCATGAATTTCATGAGTTCACTACATTTTTCCACTTCAAATTCAAAAGCAAGCCCTAGCTATGATTGTATAAAAATTTTTGATTAAATTATGCAATTAACAAGTTCAAGCAATCACAATGATACTCCGAACATCCATCAACAATAATTCAATTGAATTTACGCTTAATTTCTACTTAGTGCAAGTTTAGTTCATATCACATGTTCAATATCGAAGAAAATCGATGAGAAATGAGATGGAATTGAAGAACATACCTTGAATTCGAAGAATTGAAGAAAACTCAATGAAATCCTTGGCCTATTCTGTGTCACGTTGAAGGGGGAGGGGTTTTAGGGGGATTGGTCGCGGAGTGTGTGAGAAATAAGGAAAATTGAGGGTGATTCGGGGTTTAAAAGTGGGAAATTCGCGCGGGTCACCCGGTGACCCAGTGTGACCCATCGCGATATACACAGCAACGTGTCACAGAGTGCATCGCGGAGCACTGCCTCCGTGACACGGAGCTGACGTGAGGGTGTTCTGGAATTCATTTAAAATTTTGAATTTACACCTCAACGTGTCACGGAGGGTAATGCGGAGGCCCTCCTCCGTGACACAGAGCTATCCCCCTAGCTCACTGCTTTGCCACTTTTTCTTGATTTTTATACCTCGAATTTTCCTTTGCAATTCCTTGTATATTTTCCCTCCGTTCGACCTGAAATTCATCTTACTACAAGAAATTGGTTAGAATTATAGGTTTCACTCAAAATAAAAATAAAAACAAAAATAAAAACTAAAAATTTTGTTGTTAATCAAGAAAATAAAAAAAGAAAAATCTATCCACAATTTACAAAGAAAATTTTCACGGGTTACCTCCCGTGCAGCGCCCGATTTACCGTCGCGGCTCGACGTCATTCAGCTCAGTTGTCCTCTAGGGTGATGGACATTTTCTCTCGACCACCGTCCTCCCCAAAGTAGTGCTTACATCATTCCAGTGGTTTTCCCAATAACTCTCGTGAATCCTTTATCCACGCATCATTAACTTGATCAATCACATTGATCACCGAGAGTTCCTCATACACAGTCGGGATCTTGGTGGCCTTGTACACATCGAACACTTCCACCTTGTCGTGTGCTCGCATGGTTAGCTTCCCCGCAGCTACATCAATCAGCGCTTTCCCGGTCGCCAAAAAAGGACATCCCAAAATAAATGGGACTTCCGCGTCTGTTTCAAAATCCATCACGACGAAATCTACCGGGAAGATCAGGGAGCTAACTTGCACCATAATGTCCTCCACAATGCCATCAGGTCTGGCTAAGGACCGATCCGCCAATTGCAAGATCACTGTTGTGGGTCTAGGACTCCCTAGACCCAGCTTTTTGAATACCGATGACGGCATCAAATTAATGCTTGCTCCCAAATCACATAATCCACGAGCTCGGATACTCTGCCCAATAGTAATCTGTATGTAAAGCTCCCAGGATCTTTGAGCTTTGTGGGCAGTCGGTTTTTGTATCCGGGAAGTGCACTCCTCCGTGAGAGCCACCGTAGCATACTCAGTTAACCGACTTTTGTTTACCAAGATGTCCTTTATGTACTTTGCATATTTTGGCACTCCCTGCAAACCATCAACAAGAGGTAAGTTAATATGTACCTGTTTCAGTACCTCCATGAATTTCTTGAAACACGCCTCCTACTTGTGTTTCTTTAATCGTTGATGGAACGGGGGTGGTGGTCTTTCTGATTCAGCTTCCTTTTTCTTCCCCCTCTCATCACTTTGCTCCCTCTCAACTTCTGCTGCTCCCGATTGTTGAGGTGGTCTTTCTGGTTCCACCTCTTTCAGCTGCAAACCACTCCTTGTGGTCACCGCATTCACCTGCTTGGGGTTGGGATCTGTGTCACTCGGAAGTCCTCCTCTAGGCCTGGTGTTTTGGGCTCCAGCAAATTGCCCAAATTGATATTCAACTGCCTTAGTAGCTAACTGGTTGTTTTTCACCTCGGCTGCCAATTTCACATAGTCAGCCTGCAATTGAGCTTGATTAGCTATCATCGTCTTGAACATCTCCTCAATGTTGGGTGATGGTGGTGGAGGAGGTGCATTGTTGTTTCTAAATTGCGCTTGATAATTCTGCTGCCCTCCTTGGTTCCTTTGCACACCCTGACTCGAACTTTGCCCCTGATGGTTGTTGCTACCCTAGGAGAAATTAGGATGATTCCTCCAATTGGAATTGTAGCTGTTGCCATACTGTTGGTGGTTTTTCCTTTGTACATTTCCCACAAAGTTCACCGAGTCAGGATTTGCTCCACAACACTCAGCTGAGTGATCACTGCTCCCGCACACTTCACACCAAATCTGCTGCACTGCATTCACTGGGGCTTGAGGCTGGTTCATTGTCATGTTACTAAAGTGGGTGTTGAGTTGATTCTGTAAGGCAGCTATCTGTGCAGCAATAGCCGTAAAACCATCCACTTATAGAACTCCTGCTGCTTTCTGTGTCCCTCCTCTTGATGAATCAGCATTCCACTCCGGATTGCCCTGCGAAATACCGTTCAACAAGGTATACAACTCCTCATAAGTTTTCTCCAGTGCTTGTCCCCCAGCTGCTGAGTCAGCAATATTTTTGTATGGGGTTCCAAACCCTCTATAAAAGTGTTCACCAACACATCATTGGATTGACGATGGTGAGGACAATCCCGCAACATGGACTTGAATCTCTCCCAAGTCTAATATAGATTCTCTCCCTCTCTTTGTTTGAAACTTAGAATTTGACTTCTAAGTCTTGATGTTTTACCAGAGGGAAAAAATCGTATCAAGAATTTCCTTGCAAGATCATCCCACGTAGAAATAGAATTAGGTGGCTCAGCTTTCAACCACCTCTTGGCAAATGGGAACAATGTAAGCCTGACATAATCTTATGACACTCCAGCGGGGATGTAAGTGTCACTTATCTCCAAAAAATTTTGGAGATGCTGCTGTGGATCTTCATGAGGGAGACCTGTAAACTGCCCTCTAGTGTGCAGTAATTGCACCTTGTTTTGTTTGAGCTCGAACCTCCCTCCTGGCTCAGGTTTGCGGATGCTAGATGTGACATTATTAGCATGTGGGATTGCCACCTCGCGAACCAGCCGAGCTGCTACTTCTTCGGGCACTAACATTGCCCATACTACTGGTGGATTCTGTTGTTGCTCCATGAGTGTTTGTCTGAGCAACTACAACTTTCTTTCTAGAGCTTCTCTCCGCTGACGATGAAATAATCTTTCTAGCTCTAAATACGAGTCAACCAGCTCCTTGTCTCTTGCCAGTGTTCAACAGAGATTAAATCTACAAAATACAGGCTAAGACCAAGTTGTCAACACTAGTAAAGTGGCTTAAGTAAGCCAAGTATCTATCCCACAGGGACTGGGATAAGGTAACGAACTAATCAAGTGTTACTATATTTTAATTTTAACAATGAAGACAATAGTGTAACCAAGAGTTTGATATTTTTGGGTTCTAATTTTTATGCTAAGTCTAAAACGATTATCTAATGTGAGTCTGAACTATGAATGTGCGCATGCTGAGGTTAAATGAACATGTAATGAAATTAATTATCGATATAATTTGGTTAACCTTTCCTCCGGTTGCTAGTCAAGAACTATTGCCAATGGATTAAAACTCTCGTATTTAACCCAACTTAAGAATCATGAACCGTCCACCTACATTTCTGTGATTAAACGAAATTCATGTTCTAGCCATACAAACCAGGTTCCTAAATTGACTAATACGACTTTCAGGTATATTTCTATCCTGAAGGTAAATCAATTATCAATTTTCCCAAACTAAGAAAAGATCATATCCTATTAATTCACAACTTTCCAATTTCTTGCTCTCTCGAGTGAAACCGGACTTTTAAGATGTACATTAACGTAGGCCACACATTAATGCAGTAAGAACAAGAATCAATAGAACAACCATGGAAGAAAAGATGAAAAACCAACTTAATCAACAATCACATTTCAATACAATTGTTCTTAACCTCATCAAGAAGAGGAATTAGCCACTCATTTGTGGATTAAACATCGTTAAATAAGTGTTAAACATACAAGCAATTGAATTCAAGGAGAAGGAAAGAGAGAAAAACCCTGATAATTTCGTCCCCTCAACTGCCTGTAACCCACGTTCTTGCTCCACCAAGTCAGAATATGAAAAATGAACCTAAGTGTTCTATTTATACTAGTGGGAATTTTTCCCGGAATAACAAGCAACGTGTCACGGAGTGCATCGCGGAGCACTGCCTCCGTGACACGCCACTGACGCGGACCCTCACTAGAAATTGGGGGTCCAGGTAATCAGGCCCAACGTGGCACGACGTGCAACGCGGAGCTAGGCCACCATGCCACGGACCCAACGCGCACCCTTACTGGAATTAGGCCGAAAATTCCCTATCCAGGCATAAGGCCTCAGCGATGGCAGTGTGACACGGCTCCATCGCGGAGCCTCTTTATTTTCTGCCTTCCAATGCCTTATCCTTTGCTCACATCCGAGTCCAACCCCGATCTCTTCCAACACGCATTTTAGCTTCCCAAAATTACATTTTACCTGCAAAACAATGCTAATCATGTTGGTTAGTATGAATTCACATTTTATTACCAATCACATGAGAATGTATAAATATTGATAGATAAACAAGGCTAAAATGATACATTTAAGTATCACTTGGGCATATAAATTTTCCCAAGATCAATCGTCCACTGAATTCTTGGTCTTGACCGGTAGGAAGTGTGCTGCCTTGGTTAACTTGTCGACCACAACCCAAATGGAGTCGTATTGCCGACGAGTACGGGGTAGACCTATAATGAAATCCATGTTAATTTCTTCCCACTTCCAAGTGGGGATGCTGATATCCTGAAGTACACCTCCCGACCTTTGATGTTCGACCTTCACTTGCTAACAATTTGGACACTTGGCTACAAACTCCACAATATCCTTCTTCATACCATCCCACCAATAGATTTCCCACAAGTCCCGATACATCTTTGTGGATCCTGGGTGAATGGAATATTTGGTACCATGTGCCTCGTGCAATATCCAAACCCTCAAACTATCAACGTCTGGGACACATAGACGACCTTGATATCGTAGAACACCATCTCCCCCTTAGGAGAAAACCTCCACCTTTTGACTCCGCACTGCTTTCTTCAGCTTCCTCAAAGTCGGATCCTCATCTTGCTTAGATTTGACATCGACCACTAAGGACAATTCTGACCCATTCCGCACAATAACGCCACCATTAGTTGAGTCCATCAATCTAACTCCTAGTCTTTCAAGTCGGTGGACATCCTTCACCAACTCCTTCTTTCCCTCATCCACGCGGGACACACTCTCCATGGAGAGCCTATTAAGTGAATCCGCAACCACATTAGCCTTGCCCGGGTGGTAAAGGACACTCATGTAATAGTCCTTAAGTAGCTCCAACCACCTCCTTTGCCGAAAATTTTGATCTTTCTGTGTGAACACATATTGCAAGCTCTTGTGATTTGTAAGTACATCCACGTGGACCCTATACAAGTTGTGCCGCCATATCTTCAACGCAAACACCACCGCGACAAAATCAAGATCATGGGTTGGGTAGTTCTTCTCATGTATTTTCAGTTTTCTAGAGGGATATGCTATAACTTTCCCATGCTGCTTCAATACACATCCTAGTCCGACTCTCGAAGCAACACAATATACAATAAATCCATCAATACCCTCGGGTAGAGTTACATTGGTGCTGAAGTGAGTCGGTTGTTCAACTCTTGGAAGCTTTTCTCACAAGCATCCGACCATTGGAACTTCACCTTTTTTCTAAGTCAACCTGGTCAATGGGGCTGCAATTGATGAAAACCCCTCAACAAATCTTCGGTAGCAGCCTGCTAAGCCCAAGAAACTTTGAATTTCTGAAGGATTCACTAGTTTGGGCAAATTCTTCACCGCCTCGATCTTCTGGGAATCTACCCGTATGCCTTTGCTTAATACTACATGACCTAGAAATACCACCTAGTCCAACCAAAATTCATACTTACAGAACTTTGCATATAGATGATGATCCTTGAGTATTTGCAGCACTATTCTCAAATGAGTGGCATGCTTCTCCTCGCTCCGGCAGTGAATAAGAATGTTATCGATGAACACGATCACGAACATATCCAAATATTGCTTGAACACCCTGTTCATCAGATCCATAAAAACTGCAGGGACATTGGTTAGTCCAAAAGACATAACCAAAAATTCATAGTGACCATATCGAGTCTTGAAAGTGGTCTTCGGAATGTCACTCTCCCGAATCCTGAGCTGGTGATACCCGGACCTGAGATTAATCTTGGAGAAGCACTTGGAACACTGAAGCTGGTCAAACAAATCATTGATCTTGGGTAAGGGGTACCTGTTCTTGATGGTAACCTTGTTCTACTGCCGATAGTCAATACACATGTGAAGGGAACCGTCCTTCTTTCGAACAAATAGAACTGGTGCACCCCATGGAGACTGGCTTGGTCTAATGAAGACTTTATCCAACAGATCCTTTAACTAATCCTTCAATTCCTTTAGCTCGGCTGGAGCCATCCTGTAGGGAGGAATAGAGATAGGCTGCGTATAAGGTGAGAGATCAATGCCGAAGTCGATTTCTCTCTCAGGATGAACACCTGGCAATTTTTCGGGAAAAACATCTGGATATTCGCACACCACCAGAACTGACTGAATAGTTAGGGTCTAAAACTCCACATACTTAACGCTAACTAGGTGATACACGTAGCCCTTAGAAATAATCTTCCTGGCCTTAAGATAGGAAATAAATCGACCTGCTGGTACTGCCGAACTACCCTTCCACTCCGACACTGACTCACTCGGAATATGAAACTCCACCGTACGGGTCCTATAGTTAAACGAAGCATAACATGCAAAAAACTAGTCCATGCTAAGAATAGCATCAAATTCAGTCATGGCTAACTCTACAAGGTCTGTGGAGGTAACCTTATGCAACATAGTGACCGAGAATTCTCTATATACTCGTCTAGTCATGGCCTAATCACCAACAGGGTTCAAAACTGAAAATGGTTCTAACAAGGTCTCTGGACTAACTCCAAGCCTACTAGAAATGTAAGGAGTCACGAAATACAAGGTAGCTCCCGGATCTAGCAAGGCATAAACATCAATATGAAAGACACGCAACATACCCGTGACCACGTCTGGCGAAGTCTCCTGCTCCTAGAGCGAGGCAAGGGCATAGAATCAGTTCTTGCGCTATCCGCCACCTCCACTAGTCGATGCTCCCTGCGGAGCAGAACGAGGTGGAGCTACTGCTGACCTCATGGTCTGTGCACGACCCCTATCATCAGCCTGTCTAGCATATGGGCACGCTCGGCGCATGTGGCTAGATCTACCACACCCATAGCAAACATCTGAACTGAGCAGGCATTCCCCGACATGACTCTTGCCTCACTTCTCGTAGGCCAGAGAGGTATACTCTTACTGGGTTCCCTTATGATCCTTCGACCTTGAAGACGTGCCCCTCTGATCACTCCTATGTCTGGATGGAACACTAGCTGATGATGGTGCTGGGGCTAGTTCCGCTGAAAATATGGATGGTAGCCACCGCCAAACCTCTGATGTGAAAACCCACAACTATCCATCTGAGCCCTATTTTCCTCCCTCTCCCTCGCATGAGCTGCCTCCATCTACCGAGCGTACAACATTATGCGAGGAAACTCCATATCCTGGTGAAGCATGGAAATCCTTGTCTAAATAACCAACCACACCATGAATGAATCGTCACACCCGCACCCTTTAATCCATCACTAACTCTGAGGCGTACTTTGAAAAATGAGTCAACTCAAGCGAATACTCTAGCACTATCATCTTTCCCTGCTTGAGGTTCACAAACTCCGCTACTGTCAACTCCCTCATCTCCCGAGGGAAGAACCTATCAAGAAAAGCCATATGGAACTCATCCCAACTGATAGGGCCCGCTCCCGCTGCCCTGCTGTCCTTCCATTGCTTGTACCAAATATGAGCGACCACTTTCAGATGATAAGAGGCCAAGTCCACACACTCCCCATTTGTCACCCCCATAACGTGAATGACCTTCAAGATCGCTTCAACGAACTCGTGTGGATCCTCATCCACCTTTGATCCTGTAAACTCAGGAGGATTCATCCTCACGAAGTCTCTAATCCGAGCAGTCGCTGCATTGCCATTCTGTGGGACCTGCGCAACAGCCTGCTGGTTGATCAGAGCAGTCAAGGCCTGCGCCAACATCTGAATAGCCGCCCGAAGCACAATATGGGTAGCTAGCTCTGGTGCCAGGGGCTCCTGAACAGGTGGGGCTTGCTGATTCCCATGGTCATTGCCACCCCCATGGCCTTCATCATTTCTCTTCCTCCTTCCGTTTATTCTTCTAGGAGCCATAATTCTACAATCGCGAATTGCATGAATTAGAAGGATGGAGAGACTTTTCATCGCACGACATAGAACATGAAAGACGGGAACATTTCCTAAACATCTAGTAGCCTCTTTGTCATAGGTGTGGCGCGCTTCACACCCATGAAAAAGACTTTACATGACGCGGCTTTCAGACACCTTAGGACACTTCAAACCCATGGCTCTGATACCAAGTTTTTCACAACCCGAACGTACACCCGGATCGTAGAAACGGGACAAGAGACCCCGAGAGACCCCAAGTCGACCCATGGCACATGCATACAAGTAATCTCATTTAAATAAGCGGAACATTAAGCATAAAACATATAGGAAACGTAACAAAGAATAACATCAAAAAATACTAGACGTACACATAAGCTGAGTACTGCATACTGTTTGAAAGCCTCTACTACATATGATGGGTTGATGGGACAACATCCCCAACTAACCCGAACAATACTGAAACACAAGATAACATAAAAGTTCGTCAAACTGCTCTCGTAACATGAGGACTCACCACTAGTCTGAGACTGTGAGCTGAGATGGACTAAGGATGAGGATGAGCCTTAGATCTGGACCCTGTATCATAAAATGATACAACATAAAAAGTATGCGATCAGTACGTGGAATGTACCAAGTATGCAAGGTAAGTAAAATAGATGTTAAAAGTAAAATAAACTCATAAATAAACATAGGAGAAGGACATCATGCTTGTATCATAAACTTCATAAGAAAACATAAGGCTCAAGACATTTCAAATCATTCATAAAATGTTCATAATCATAATTATAAGTAAACTTTATCAAAACATAAATTGAGCCAATAACATAAACATAACAATGAATAAGACATGCGGAACAATGGGAGGACTCGTCATAACTGACACCATCATGGTAAAGCCTTTCATGATGCCCCAACTATCTCACACAAGTGGGAAGAGCCAACCCTATCTTGCTAGGAGAGGGTTGTGCATTAGGCGTGATATCACATTTGAGGGGATCGGTGTAAATATAATATATAACAATAGAACCCATGGTGGCACGTGGTTATGAGATACCGGTGTAGTCCTTTGAACGCCAGCTACTCGGTGCTAGACATGGCTCCCAAAAACATGCATATAGGCTCATACGTGAATCAATAACATCATGAGTTAAGATTCATTAGCTAAAATATAACATTTATCATCATTAATCCCCTTTAAAACATGCTTAGCCAACAATCAAAGGCCCATTTCATCAGCCAACATCATAAATCGATCAATCATGTAATTCGTTCATAAATCGTAAATCATTCTTCAACATGTGGGAATTGCCCAATACTTTGACATACTCAATTCTTTAAAAAATATGCTCATAAACATGGGTAACTTTTCCATCATCAATAGACTCAAAATATTGAATATTCATCATAAATCAAAACTATTGTGAGCCTTCATCAATGGGCATTTTGGATTTAATAAGCTTGAAACAAAATTTTCAAGAAAATAATATAAAACCTGCCCATCATTCATAATTCAACAATTAAAACTCAATTAAATCAAACCCATATAGAGAAATCACATGTTCATGCATTTGGGTAAAACCCCATGGAATTGAATAGGAGGATTCATGATTAAATCCAAAATTTAGGCATGGGTGTGAAAGGATTTCACCCATTCTAAAACCCTACATACCTGGGAAGGATGAATGTACCACCTCACTAATTGCCCAAGGAGAAATTAGGAGAAGAATCTCTTAGAGAAGCTCTTGATCACCTCCTAAAATTCATAAACTTGCATGTATGGAAGGAATACACTTAGAATAGATTTTACCCTACTAAAATCCTCCAAAATGATCCTTAAACGACGTAGTATAGGGCCTTAGGACTAAGAAATGACATAAATATCCTTACTGAATTCGCTGAAAATTGGTCACTGGACCAAATGACGAGTGAGCCAATGGGTTGTTGGAAGATACCATGACCCATGGTATCTGCCCGTGCTAAGCATTGCCCCAACCATATCTCAGATTCAAACAATGAACGTACATGACGACTCATTCTAGGGTCCAACGGGTCATTAAACTAGTCATTGTTTCCCTCTTCTGAAAATCTGAACTCCTTCACAATGAGCCTCACCACGACTCATTGTATCCGACAACGGGTCATGGTTTTCATCCCTCGTCTCCACTGTAAAGGTTCACTGCCTTACCACAATTCCAGACAACGGGCCGTCCTTCCTAACAATGGGTCGTTGTGACGCCCTTTGTCTACATTGTCACCGGGCCTAGCCTCTTAGCACAAATACTTACAATGGCTCGTGGCTACATACCACAAGTCGTTGTTCCTCTCGTCCTACAACTTTTTCCCAAATTTCTACAAGTTTGCATTTTAGCTTCCTAGGTCTACTCCCAGGCACTTCTGGGGTATTACATTTGTACCTTTCAGGCTTATAGGGGCCTGGTTAGGTTTTTTTTTGTGTATGTATACTTGTTAGTTAGATGTTTCAGGTAGTGAGATCGTTCAGGTTAAAATCTTACCCTTCTTCATGATTACTTCAGTTTTGTCTACTTTCATTCAGTTACTGCCTTACATATTTGGTACATATTGTACTAACGCCCATCCTTGGGGTGATGCATTACTTGCCTGCAGGTGTGGAAAGATGCGGTTCGGGACCCTCTTCATCATCAACTAGAGTTAGCAGTTTGTTCGGCTCCCTTCCTCTGGAGTTGGTAGTTAGAAGAGGTTTGTTCTTTTGTTGTGCATTTTAGGCCTTGTCTCGACCATTATTTGTTATACCCCGAGAATTCAAGAGTCGGACCCAGAAGTGAATTAGAGAAATACTGAAAAATGTTGCAGCAGTTGCAGAACGAGTCACTGAATGACTCATGAGAAGACCCCATAAGTCATCACGTGACCCGTGGGAAGGCCTGGAGTGATCAAGGGATCGAAGTCCCCACGACTGAATCAACGACTCGTGGTCAGCCACCATGAGTAGTCATATCAATCGTGGGGTGGAGTTAGAATGTTAAAGGAGGATTTATCCAGTGTACTTAACGGATGGGACCCTACGAGTCGTGGTCAGTCCCAATGACTCGTGAGGAGAGTCGTGAGCAAGCGTGCGAATTAATATTGGGAATTAAGGAAGTGTACTTGACGGTAGGTGACCATGAGTTGTGGTCTCGAGGCACGAGTTGTTATCTTCCCCGTTACGAGCCCCAGCAGATCAGTTGACCAGTGTACTTGACGGTCGACACGATGACTCATTGCCCGTCCTAACGAATCGTCAGGTCACCCGGTAGGTTCACCTGATAGTGTTTTCCTGTGAATTTAGTAAGGGTCTTTTCGTAATTCCTATGTTGTAAGGGCCTGTATTACGTCGTTTTAAGCTCGTAATAGAGGGTTTTTAGCAGAGAAAAACCTATCTCAGGCTATTACTGTCACACATGCAAGTTTGAAGGTTTGAAGGGAAGGTTCAAGGTGAAATCTCAAGGTTTCCAGTTGGAATCTCAGCTGGGCAATTAGGAAGGGTTAGAATTCTTGAATCGCCGGTATGTAAGGCTACGAGTGGGTGCTTCCTTTCACACCCATGCCCATTCCCTATCAAATTGTGATTTGGTTTGTAATGATCAAGTATGGGGGTTCATTCAATTGCATGATTCTTACATCTCTATTCATGGGTATGATTAGATTGAGTTGATATTGATAGTTTACCAAGCTTGGGTGGGTTCTAACTTAATTCTTTTTCCAAAAGTTGTTTTTCTAAGAATTGAATCTAAAATTCCCATATGTGGATAGTTCATAATACAAGTGATTGTGGAAGAATGTAATGATGATGGAATAGATGATGAAAAGCATGTTTCCAACCTTACCCATGATTTTGATGATGTTTTCAAAGAAGATTAAATAGAACCAAGTATGGTAGAGCTTTGGGTGATGCCCATATGATGTTTTCAAATAGTTATTCTCCTCGACATGAGCTTACCACATGGTTGAGATGAAATTTTCCTTTAACTCTTATTAAGAATTCTAGCTTGTCGTATGTTTCAAAGTAAAGCCTTCTCCATGCATAAATCCTTAATTGATATGTCTATTATTGTTGAGCTTTGTTGAGGACAATGTTAAGCTTCATTTTACATTATGTTGAGTCTAACTATGATTTTATTCAAAGCTTTGTCGAAATGACTTTGTTGAGCATCATATTTATATGATATCCAATGTATGCATGACTTCATAATGAGCTTTGTCAATAGACAATGTTGAGCTTCGTTTCATAC
The DNA here is from genome assembly GCA_035772735.1 of Datura wrightii. Taxonomy (NCBI): domain Eukaryota; kingdom Viridiplantae; phylum Streptophyta; class Magnoliopsida; order Solanales; family Solanaceae; genus Datura; species Datura wrightii. The sequence goes on from JASDFA010000002.1 coordinate 63,485,402, forward strand.
AATGTTGATTTTATGCATGATTTCATGGTGAGCTTCGTCACTAGACAATGTTGAGCTTCGTATTTATATGATATAGAGCATTGCATGTTTTGGGAGAAGAGTCTAGCACTGAGTGGGCTAAGGGTCGACAACCCTATGCTCCTGAACTACGACACAACATAGGTTGATACTATTATATTATTGGGACCACCCTTGTTAGCTATCCCTGACCCGATTGGCCCTTTAGCTTGATATTGATATCATGGTAGTGTCCATCGCCTTGTCAAGGTTATGGACAGCTCTTCTCACTTGAATGTGATAGTTGAGACCACGTAAGCTCAATCGTGGTATGTCGGTTAAGTGACGAGTCTCCCACTGTCTATATCATTCATATTTTCATATTCATTACTGATGATGATTACTTATGCATGTGTGTTCATAAAGCAAGGTTTGACTCATCGTTCAGTTTTTGATATAAATTTTGTGTTTCAGCTTTGAGTCATTCGAGTTAGTTATGATGTTCTAAATCTATGCATGATCACGTTATAATATGAGTACAATTTCAGAGTGTATACATGTAGCCTTCTACTTATACTCAATAGCTTATGGTGTGTATGAATTTCTTTAAAAATGATTTATTTTACTTTAGCGGTTTTACTTACCTTGCATACTCGGTACATTCCACGTACTGACCGCATACTTTCTATGTTGCATCATTTCATTATGTAGGATCCAGTTCTCAAGTCCAACCCCATTCGTAGTCACTTATCAGAGTCAGTACCCGCTTAGTTGGTGAGTCCTCATCTTTCGAGGACTAGACTTTCAGTTATCTTGGTTTTGTTTTTAGTTTCAGTATTGTTGAGCTAGTTGGGGTGTTGTCTCATCAACTCGTCCAGATTAGAGGCTTATCAGGCTTAGACATGTTTTCATCTTTAGACATTCATTCTGTTGTTATGTTAAATTAGACTTTCGCTGAGTTTATAATTATGTTTCTTCATGTTTATTGAATGAGTTAGTGAATGCTTATTCCATGGGTTGACTTGGGGCCTCTTGGAGTCCCTTGTCCCGTGTCTACGATCTGGTTCTACGATCGGGTCATGACAAACTCGGTATCAGAGCCATAGGTTTGAAGTATCCTAGGGAGTCCAAAAGCCGCATTAAGTAGAGTCTTTTTCATGGGTGTGAAGTGCGCCACACTTATGATGAAGAGGCTACTAGACGTTTTAGGAAATGTTCCCTTTCTTCCATGATCTATGTCATGCGATGAAAAGCCTTTATATCCTTCTAATTCATGCTATCCTCGATTGCAGAATCATGGCTCCTCGAAGGATGAATGGAAGGAGGAATGGAGGTGGTGAGCGCCAGGAGGATGGAAACGGTCATGAGCATTAGCCAGCCCCACCAATTCAGGAGCCTCAGGCACTGGAGCTAGCCGCTCACGCTGTGTTTCGAGCTGCCATTCAGATGCTAGCGCAATCCTTGACTGCTCAGGTCAGTCAGCAAGCCATTGCGCATGTTTCGGAAAATGGAAATCCAGCGGCGGCTCGAGTCAAGGACTTCTTGAGGATGAACCCACCGGAGTTTCTAGGGTCCAAGGTAGATGAGGACCTGCACTATTTCATTGATGAGATTGTCAAGATCACCCAGGTTATGGGGGTGAGCAGTGTTGAGTGTGCAAAGTTAGCCTCCTACCAGTTGAAAGGGGTCGTGCATATTTGGTTCCGCCAGTGGAAGGATAGCAGAGTCGTTGGAGCAGGTACGACCACGTGGGAAGAGTTTCAGGTTGCATTCCTCAATCGGTTCTTCCCTCGAGAAATGAGGGAGTTGAAAGAAGCATAGTTTGTGAATCTAAAGCAAGGGAGGATGACAGTACTAGAGTATTCCCTTGAGTTCACCCACCTATTGAAGTATGCTCCTAAGTTAGTGGCTAACCAGACGGCGCGGGTGAGCAGATTTGTGCATGGTATAGCAGGTTATTTGGACAAGGACTGCAGGACATCTATGCTCCATCAAGACATGGACTTTCCTCACATAGTGTTGTACGCTCAGCAGATAGAGGCGGCACATTCGAGGGAGAGGGAGGCAAAAAGGGCCAGGACAGAGGGCCACAGGTTCTCATAGTAGAGGTCCGATGGTGGGCATCGATAGCAGACCCACCAGACCTCATCAACCCCAATATCTTTAGCACAAAGTGTGCCATCTAGGCCCATACATGATCAGAGAGGGCGAGCGTCAGGATCGAGGGGTCAGAGTACCAGGCCCGCAGACTCTAGCACTCTAGCTTGTCGCAGGTGTGGCCGAGGGCACACAGGCCAGTGTTTGGCAGGGTCAGGAGCTTGTTTTGGATGTGAGAAGCCTTGACATATGCTTAGAGATTGTCCCGCTGTGAGATAGGGTCAAGTTGGGGCCGAGGCCCAGCTTCGAGTTCAGCAAACCCTCCCCCACGCATAGCACATCAGGGGCATCTACTAGCACAGGTGGTGGGCAGTACCAAAACAGATTCTATGCCTTAGCCACTCCTCAGGGGCAGGAGGCCTCACCAGATGTCATCACCAGTATGTTGAGAGTCTTTCATGTTGATGTATATGCATTGCTAGATTTGGGGGGCTACCCTATCTTTTGTGACACAATATATAGCCAGTAGCTTCGGAGTCAGTCCCAATGTCTTATCAGAGCCCTTCTCAGTTTCTACTCTAGTGGGTGACTCAATTATAGGTAGAAGGGTGTATAGAGATTTCCGGATATCAGTTCTTCATAAGGTCACCTCAGCAGACTTGATAGAGTTAGCCATGACCGATTTTGATGTTATTCTCGGCATGGATTGGCTATTTGCATGCTATGCTTCAGTTAATTGTAGGACCCGGTCAATAGAGTTCAGATTTCCGGGTGAGCCTGTCTTAGAATGGAAGGGTAGTTCATCTGAGCCTATAGGTCGATTTATTTCCTACCTTGAGGCCAAAAAGATAATTTCTAAGGGTTGTTTGTACCATCTAGTTAGGGTTAAGGACGTAGAGTTTGAAACCCCGACTATCTAGTCCGTACCAGTAGTACGTGAGTATCCAGAGGTCTTCCCTGATGATTTGCCAGGTATTCCTCCTGAGCAGCAGATTGACTTCAGTATTAACCTCCTCCCCAATATGCAACCTATATCTATTCCACCCGACAGGATGGCTTCAGCCGAGCTAAAAGAGTTAAACGATTAGTTAAAGGATTTTCTAGATAAGGGCTTCATTAGACCGAGCTAGTCTCCATGGGGTGCACCAGTATTATTTGTTTGAAATAAAGATGGTTCCCTTGGTATATGCATTGATTATCGATAGTTGAACAAAGTCACTGTCAAGAACAAGTATCCCTTACCCAAGATCGATGATTTGTTTGATCAACTTCAGGGTTCTAAGTGTTTCTCGAGGATAGATCTCAGATCTGAGTATCATCAGCTCAGAGTCCGGGAGAGTGATATCCTGAAGACGACATTCAGAACACGGTATGGTCATTACGCGTTTGTAGTTATGTCTTTTGGACTAACGAATTCTCCTGAAGATTTTATGGACCTGATGAACAGGGTGTTCAAGACATTTTTTGACACATTCGTGATCATGTTCACTGATGACATTTTTATGTACTCTCGGAGCAAGGAGGAGTATGCCGCTCACTTAAGAGTAGTGCTTCAGACCCTCAAGGACCGCCAATTGTATGCAAAGTTCAAAAAGTGTGAGTTTTGGTTGGACTCCATGGCATTCTTGGGCCATCTGATGTCTAGCGAAGGCATAAAAGTGGACTCGCAGAAAATTGAGGCTGTGAAGAATTGGCCCAGACCGGTGAATCCTTTAGATATTCAAAGTTTCTTTGGCTTAGCTGGCTACTATCGGAGGTTTGTTGAGGGTTTCTCATCCATTGCAGCGCCTTTGACTAAGTTGACTCAGAAGAAGGTGAAGTTTCAGTGATCATAGGCTTGTGAGAAAAGCTTCCAAGAGTTGAAAGCTCGACTTACTTCGACACTGGTGTTGACCCTACCCGAGGGTAACAATGGTTTTGTGGTGTATTGTGATGCATCCAGAGTTGGACTTGGGTGTGTGTTGATGCGTGGGAGGGTGATAGCTTATGCCTCTCGATACCTGAAGGTGCATGAGAAGAATTACTCGACCCATGATCTTGAATTGGCCGCGGTGGTGTTCGCATTGAAGATATGGCGGAATTACTTATATAGGGTCCACGTGGATGTATTTACGACCACAAGAGCTTGCAATATGTGATCACACAAAAAGATCTAAATCTTTGGCAAAGAAGGTGGTTGGAGTTACTTAAGGATTATGACATGAGTTTCCTTTACCACCCAAGCAAGGCTAATGTGGTTGCGGATGCGCTTAGTAAACTCTCAGTGGAGAGTGTGTGCCATGTCGATGAGGGGACGAAGGAATTGGTGAAAGATATTCACTGGCTTGCGAGGCTGGGAGTTAGATTGATCGATGCAAGCATTGTTGTTGTACATAATAGGTCAGAATCGTCCTTGGTGGTTAATGTTAAATCCAGGCAAGATGAGGATCCAAATATGAGGAAATTGAAGGAGGCGGTGCAGAGTCAAAAGGTGGAGGTTTTCTCCCATGACGGAGATGGTGTGCTACGATATTAAGGTAGTCTATGTGTCCCAGATGTGGACGATTTGAGAATTTGGATATTACATGAGGCACATGGTACTAGATATTCTATTCATCTAGGATCCACAAAAATGTATCGGGATTTGCGAGAAATCTATTGGTGAGATGGTATGAAGAAGGATATTACGGAGTTCGTAGTGAAATGTCCAAACTGCCAGCAAGTGAATGTCGAGCATCAAAGATTGGGAGGCGTACTATAGGATATTACCATTCCCACTTGGAAGTGGGAAGGAATCAACATGGACTTCATTATAGGTCTACCTCATACTCATTGGCAATACGACTCCATTTGAGTGGTGGTAGACAGGTTGACCAAGGCTGCACAGTTCCTACTGGTTAAGACCATGGATTCAGCGGATGATTATGCTAAGCTATGTATTCGGGAGTTGGTTCGGCTTCATGGAGTGCCCTTGTGTATTATTTCGAACTGAGGTACTCAGTTTACTTCTCAATTCTGGCATTTGTTTCAAAGGGGCTTGGGACTCAAGTGAAGCTAAGCACAACTTTTCATCCTCAGACGGACGTCCAAGAATAACAGACCATTCAGACCCTCGAGGACATATTGAGGGCATGTGTTATGGATTTTAAAGGTAGTTGGGATGATCATTTTCCCTTGATTGAGTTTGCTTATAATAATAGCTACCACTCTAGTATCCAGATGGCACTGTTCGAGGCTCTCTACTGGCGGAGGTGCAGATCTCCCATCAGATGGTTTGAGGTTGGTGAGGCAACTATGGTAGGACCAGATTCTTTTCATGAGGCGATGGTGAAGGTTCAGTTGATAAGGGACCGGTTGAAAACCTCTCAGAGTCATCACAAATCATATACTGATGTGAGGAGAAGAGATTTGGAGTTTGATGTGGACGACTGGGTGTTTCTAAAGGTATCTCCCATGAAGGGAGTCATGCGGTTCGAAAAGAAAGGTAAACTCAGTCCCCGCTATGTTGGCCCCTACTGGGTTGTGAGAAGAGTTGGTAAGGTGGCATATGAGATGGACTTTCCTTTAGAATTGGCTTCAGTTCATCCCGTGCTCCATGTATTGCTTTTGAAGAAGTGCTTGGGTGATCCGGCCTTGGTGGTTCCGCTAGACAGCGTTAGTGTAAAAGACAGCCTCAATTATGAAGAAATTCCGATTGAAATTTTGGATCGACAAGTTTGAAGGCTGAGGAACAAAGAGGTAGATTCAGTTAAGGTTTTATGAAGAATCAGCATGCTGAGGGAGCTATGTGGGAGGCCGAAGCAGACATGATGGCTAGATATCAACATTTGTTCTCTACCGGCTCAGTTCTGACTTGAGGTATCAGTTTTTGCCCTAATTCTCTAATCAGTTTCCATGTTTAGTTCATGTGGGCAAGTATGAATTATGTTATGATAAATGTATGTGATTCCTGAATTTAGTTCAGCTATGTGGTTCTTTTTGGAGGTAGTCATTTCGTGAAATTTCGGTTAAAATAATCATTATTGGAATATGATAATTGCTTGTTTTTTCCTTCTTGTTTCTAACATTCGAGGATGAAAGTTCCCAAGGGGGAGATATTGTTATACCCCGAGAATTCAAGAATCAGACCCGGAAGTGAATCGGAGAAAAATTGGAAAATGTTGCAGCAGTTGCAGAATGAGTCACTGAACGACTCCTGAGAGGACCCCACGAGTCGTCAAATGACCCATGGGAAGGCCTGGAGTGATCAAGGGATCGAAGTCCCAACGAGTGAATCAATGACTCCTGGTCAGCCACCACGAGTCGTCATGTCAATCGTGGGGTGGAGTAGGAATGTTAAAGGAGGATTTATCCAGTATACTTAACGGATGGGACCCCATAAGTCGTGGTCAGTCCCAATGACTCATGAGGAGAGTCGTGAGCAAGCATGTGGATTAATATTGGGAATTAAGGCAGTGTACGTGATGGAAGGTGACCACAATTCATGGTCTCGAGGCACGAGTCGTTATCTTCCTCATTACGAGCCCTAGCGGATCAGTTGACCAATGTACTTGACGGGCGACTCGACGAGTCGTTTCCCATCTTGACGAATCTTCAGGTCACTTGTTAGGGTCAGCTGACAGTGTTTTCCTGCAAATTTAGTAAGGGTCTTTTCATAATTCCTATGTTCTAAGGGCCTATATTACATCGTTTTAAGCTCATAATAGAGGGTTTTTAGCAGAGAAAAACCTATCTTAGGCCATTACTCTCATGCATGCAATTTTGAAGGTGTGAAGGGAAGTTTCAAGGTGAAATCTCAAGGTTTCCAATTGGAATCTCAGATGGGCAATTAGGAAGGGTTAGAATTCTTCAATCCCAGGTTTTTAAGGCTTTGAGTTGGTGCTTCCTTCCACACCCATGTCCATTCCCTTTCAAATTTTGATTTGGTTTGTAATGATCAAGTGTGAGGTTTCATTCAGTTGCATGATTCTTACATCTCTATTCATGGGTATGATTAGATTGAGTTGATATTGATGGTTTACCAAGCTTGGGCGGATTCTAGCTTAATTCTTTTTACAAAAATTGTTTTTCTAAAAATTGAATCTAAAACGCCCATATGTGGATAGTTCATAATTGAAGTGATTGTGGAAGAATGTGATGATGATGGAATAGATGATGAAAAGCATGTTTCCAACCTTACCCATGATTTTGATAATGTTTTCAAAGAAGATTAAATAGACCCAAGTATGCTAGAGCTTTGGGTGATGCCCATATGATGTTTTCAAAAAGTGATTCTCCCCGACATGAGCTTACCACATCGTTGAGATGAAATTTTCCTATAAATCTTATTATGAATTCTAGCTTGTGGTATGTTTCAAAGTAAAGCCTTCTCTATGCGTAAATCCTTAATTGATATGTATATTATTGTCGAGTTTTGTTGAGGACAATGTTAAGCTTCATTTCACATGATGTTGAGTCTAACTATGATTTTATTCAAAGCTTTGTCAAAATGACATTGGTAAGCTTCATATTTATATGATGTCTAGTTTATGCATGATTTCATAATGAGCTTTGTCAATAGACAATGTTGAGCTTCATTTCTTACGATGTTGATTTTATGCATGATTTCATGTTAAGCTTCGTCACTAGACGATGTTGAGCTTTGTATTTATATGATGTGGAGAATTGCATGTTTTGGGAGAAGTGTCTAGCACCGAGCGTGCTAAGGGTCGACTACCCTATGCCCCAGAACTACGCGCCAACGTAAGTTGATACTATTATATTATTGGGACCTCCCTTGTGAGCTATCCCCTGCCCGATTGGCCCTTCAGCTTGATATCGATATCATGGTAGCGTCCATTGCCCTGACAAGATTATGGATGGCTCTTCCCAGTTCAGAGTGATAGTTGGAACCTTGTAAGCTCTATCGTGGTATGTCGGTTAAGTGATGAGTCTCCCACTGTCTATATCATTCAGATTTGCATATTGATTACTGATGATGATTACTTATGCATGTGTGTTCATAAATCAAGGTTTGACTCATCGTTCAGCTTTTGATATAAATTTTATGTTTTAGCTTTGAGTCATTCGAGTCAATTATGATGTTCTAAAGCTATGTATGATCACGTTATGATATGAGTACGATTTTAGAGTGTATATATGTAGCCTTGTACTTATACTCAATAGCTTATTATATGAATTGCTTTAAAAATGATTCATTTTACTTAAGCGGTTTTACTTACCTTGCATACTTGGTACATTCCATGTACTGACCGCATGTTTTCTATGTTGCATCATTTCATGACGCCGGATCCGGTTCTCAGGTCCAGCTCTGTTTGTAGTCTCTTATCAGAGTCAGTACCTTCTTGGTTGGTGAGTCCTCATTTTTCGAGGACTAGACTTTTAATTATCTTGGTTGTGTTTTCAATTTCAGTATTGTTGAGCTAGTTGGGGGTGTTGTCCCATCAGCTCATCCAGATTAGAGGCTTATCAGACTTAGACATGTTTTCAGCTTCAGATGTTCATTCTGTTGTTATGTTAAGTTAGACTTCTGCTGAGTTTATAATTATGTTTCTTCATGTTCATTGAATGAGTTAGTGAATGCTTATTCCATGGGTTGACTTGGGGTCTCTTGGGGTCCCTTTTCCCGTGTCTTCGATCCGGGTCTACGCTTGGGTCGTGACATTATTCCACTCTTAGAGGCTTGAAGGCTACAAATTTCTAGTAGTTAGCTTTTTTTGTCGGTCGTGTGGGGCCTATGTATGTTATTTCTTATGATGGCCATGTGGGGCCTTGTTTAGCTGTCAGTTAGCAGCCTATCGGCTATAGCGTAGTTTAGTTGCATGATTTCATTTCAGTTATAACTACACAACATGGTGGTCTTATCGGCCCTCATAGGATCCCTGTTATTGTGTTGTTGTTGGTGACCTGTCTTCTTTTATAGGTGGCCTTGTTGGTCAGACACTGTATTTACAGCCGAGGTATAGCTCGTCGGTTTCTTAAATTAAGTTATAGGCATGCACCAGAAATGCACCAGGCCAACCAGGCTAGTCTAGATCCCAGTGTGGCACTAGGTGCCAGTCATGCCTCCCAAGGTGGGGCGTGACAGTTACATTATAAAATTTATGTTATGAGCATGTTTTCCTACTCTTATGAGCTTTATGTATTTTAAATGTCCATTTTACTTACCTTTCATACTCGATACATTTCACGTATTGACCGCATACACTATGCTGTATCATTTCATGATACAAGCTTGGATCTTCAGACCCAACACCATCATTAGCTCGTTCCCGGAGTTAGAATCTAGTTCATTGGTGAATCCTCATCCCCCAAGGACCAGTTGATATCAATTATCTCTTAGTGTTTAGTTTTCTAGACTTGTCGGATTAGTTGGGGGTGTTTTCCTATCAACCCATCAGAAATGATAGAGGCTTTCAGACTATGTGTAGTAGTATCCTACTGTCATGTATGAAGTGCGTTTCGCTTTCCATGTTATGTTATGATTATGCTTCCTCTATATTATCATGTTAAGTATTCCACTTTACTAGATTGATATAGATGTATGTTCATGCCATGGGTCGACTTGGAGTCTCTCGGGACTCCTTGTCCCGTGTCTCGATCTGGGCCTACGTTTGGGTCATCACAACATATAAAAGTTGTATCTCTACTCCAGAAAAAGGCTAAAACGATGGTTTACTCTTAAGAATAGCCTCACCCAATCTATTATAGGGAAAAGTATGTTTTTTTAATCCCTTTTTGGGTTACTCAGGCTTCACCCCATTTAACTTTACACAAGAATAACAAGTTCCCCCATACCCAATTCAGCAAGAAGCTTCTATCATCCCACTGATTTCGTATAACACAAGGATAGTATCAATAATCAAAATATTGGGGAGAATGTAAATAAAGAGGAGGGGAATGTATGTGATAGAAACATCTATGAACAACCATATTACCGTTGATGAGAAAATAAGGAAGTTAAGGGTACATTACCACTCTTAAGAGAATGTTTGGCAGAGACTAGCTGTGGAAGCTTGATAATGCTCAACAATGGCAAACTCTTGAGTCTAAGGGGTGTTTTTGTAGATTAGGGCGGCTACCACCAGATTTTGGGTCAGGCAGGGCCGACATTTGGTTAAGTATTTAAAAGAAAACCCATACCTTCATTAGCTTTACACTAGCTGTTCATCACCTTACCATCTCATGCTTGATTTTGTGCGCAGTTTACTATCTTGCACTCGGCGTTTGATCGGTGATTTCTGAACTAGATTCTGTGTTTTGCTAGTGTATTTCCGCTTGGGCACCCACTGTCAGGTGTTCGGGCTTACACCAGTGATAAAGTGGTGGTACGCGACTTTGCATCGGTGTTCTGCCAGCTCATTTGCCGGTCCATCAGTTTTATTCCCAGGTTTTTTCTTGGATGCTCAAAGGTTCGGCGTTCCGCGCATCAAGCTCGGTGATTCACCGGTCTAGTGCATTGACTGCCTTGTTCTTTTGTGCTTCCTCTCCTTTCTTCTCACCTAATTAGTCCTACAAAACCAAAACAAAAATGGCATTAAAACATTCAAAATAAGACACTTGGGTTGCCTCTCAAGAAGCGCCTTAGTTAACGTCATGGCACGATGTATTTCTTATTTAGCATTCATTCTTTGAAGGATCATCCTCCGACTCAAGCACCTCTATATCAACTCTGCTATACTCATTCACCTCATGCACCATTCCAATCACTTTGCATTCATCAGGAGATTTCGCTGATTGGCACACCTTAAACGTAACCTCTTCACGTCCAGCCCGAAACTTGAGATCTCCTAGCTCCACGTCTACCAAGGCTCTACCCGTGGCGAGCAATGGTCTCCCTAGAATGATTGAAACTTCTACATTCATTCCAATATCAAGAACCACGAAATCAACTGGTACAATAAATTTATCTACCCTTACCAAGACATCCTGTAACACACCTATATGTTTCTTTATGGGGGCGATCAACCATTAACAACCTTATTAATGTGGGTTTGGTGTTGCCTAGCTTTAATTTCTTAAATGTGGTACCCTAAAAGACCTTAGATCATACCCAGGAGTTGAAATGAGGAAAATAGGATTTTCTACACTAGGTCACAAAATGGGTCATCATGTGACCCGTCAGGTTGACGACGAGTCATTAAGTGACTCGTGGTGAGGGGTGTTGACTTATAAAGAAAATTCAGAGTTAGGGTGACAACGAGTCATGGTCAGCCCCACGAATCATCAGGTCATCCGTGGTCAAGGGCAATTGGAAGATAAAGGAGGGGTGGCAGTGTACCCCACGATTGGACACCATAAGTCGTGATCAGTCACCGCGATTTGTTTGGTGAGTCATGGTCAGCAGGTACTAATGATTTAAGGTTTCGGCAGTGAAAGTAAAGAGTGGTGACCACGAGTCGTGTCCACTAGTAACGGGTCATTAGGTCCCTCGTGGGGACCCCCCCCCCCAAGGAAAGTGGCAGTGGACTTCACGACATCATACGATGACTCGTTCCCCTAGTAACGACTCGTCAAGTCCCTCGTGGGGACTAGAAGTCAGTTATTTTCTGCGAATTTAGTAAGGGCTTATTCATAATTCCTATTATCCTAAGGCCTAAACTACATCATTTTAAGCTATGAATAATGAGTTTTTAAGAGTAGTAAGTTCATTCTAGGCTATTCCTATTCATGCATGCAAGAGTAAGGGTCTATAGAGGTGATCAAACTCTATTTCCTTCAAATTTTTTCCAATTCTTCCTTGAGAAATCAGAGAAATTATAGAATTAGATTCTCTTAGGTATGCAGGGTTATGAATGGGTGAATTTGTTCACACACATGCCCAATCCCTCTCTAATTCATGAAAATCTATATGTTGATCCTATGGGGTTTTAACCTAATGAATGAATTTCCTAAGTTTCTACCATGGGTCTGTTCTAAGCATGTTTCTATTATAGAATTATGATCATGGGCAAGTTTTACATTATTTTCAATTATAATCATTTTTTCAAGCTTTATAAATTATAATGCTCATCCATGAGAAGTTCATGAAAGTTGAGATTTATGATGTATATTCAAGTATGATGAGATATTTGTGATGAAAAGCATGTTTTCAAGTTACCCATGTCTATGATCAGGTTTTCAAGTGAATCAAGTATTTTCAAGAATATTTAAGTATTAGGCAAGCCCATATTTTCAAGTATGATGTATGATTTCATGTTAATTAGCTTACCACATGGTTTAGGAGTCAAGACTCCCAATTATATTCAGCTTGTGGTATGGTTTGATCCAAGGATCCTCATGTATGATTCAGATTTATATATATTCATGATTATTCAGCTTCTTCAAGACGATGGTCAGCCTCATTGAAAAATGATTGAGAGCATATGCATGTTTTTGGGAGTAGTGTCTAGCACTAGGTAGGCTAAGGGTCAGTCAACCCTATAAATCAGAACTACGGGCCAACGTAGGTATGATCAGATTATTTTTGGACCTCCTATGTGAGCTTTCCCCTGCCCCAAGGGGCCTTCATATTGTTATCGATATCATGGTAGCATCCTTCGCCCTGGCAAGGTTTTGGATGGCTTTGCCCACTTGAGTGTGATAGTAGGGACCATGTAAGCTCTATCATGGTAAAGTCCGTTATATGATGAGTCTCCCATTGTTCCTCATGATTTCATTTATTCATGTTTATCATTCATGATATGTATATATATATGTGTATATATATATATGATCTAAAGCATGTTTGACCCAATGTACAGTTTTACTTATGATTATCAAATTTTAGCTTTGGGTCATTCGATTCTATTATGATGTTCAGTTATGTTCAGATCATGATTTCGGAAAATAGCATGCAAGCCCTACTCTCAGATCCTTATCTTGATATTTTTTTATATTATGCATTTTTTAAATGATTTCACTTACTTAAGCGGTTTTACTTACCTTGCATACTTGGTACATTTCATGTACTGACCACAAACTCTATGTTGTATCCTTTCATGATACAGGCTCTGATCTTTGACTCAGCCCCGTCACTAGCCAACTTCTGGAGTTAGCATCCAGTCTCTATTGGTGAGTCCTCATCTATCAAGTTCCCCTCTTCCATTCAGTTACATTTACGTATTTTCAGTTTCAGACTTAGAGAGTTAGTTGGGGTCTTGTCCCATCAAATCATCAGAAGTGGAGGCTTTTCAGACAATAGAGTGTATTCATCTTCAGACTTGGGTTGTATATTCAGATTTTTATGTTATGTTCAGATTTCCTCCATGTTTATTATGTTAAGTCTTCCAGTTTACTTGATTGAGTTTGATGTATGTTCATGCCATGGGTCGACTTGAGTCTCTCGGGGCTCCTTGTCCCGTCTCTCGATCCGGGCCAATGTTTGGGTTGTGACATTAAAGATGATAAGGGACATCAAATTTATACTTGCGCCAAGATCGCAGAGGGATTTCTTAAACACACATAACCCAATAGTGTTGTGAAGGCTCCTGGATCTTCCCACTTTGAAGAAAGATTTCTCATCATCATCACACTATAGTAATGCGTTGTCTCTCCAGTGCCTATGTCTACTACCTCCTTCTTTTTCAACAGCTCCTTTATGAACTTGGAATATCCAGGCATTTGAAGTAGGGCATCCACCAACGCTATATTAATGGACAATTTATTGAACATGTCGATAAATTTACTGAACTGATCATCCTTCTTTTTCTTAGCTAACTATTGTGGATAAGGGGGTGGAGCTCTTGGTTCTGTTCTTTATCATTTGAGGTCTTCATGCCTGCCTCTTATTTATCAATATTTGAGGGAACTTCATCAACCTCTCCCTCACCTTTTTCTTAAACATTTTCACAACCACTTGGTACTTTTGGCACCACATTAGATTCATTTTTCATCAGTTGTTTTAGGAGAAACAACCTCCTTAGGCTTCATGCCTGCATCTCCAACCATTTTAGCACTCCTCATGACAATGGCCATGCATTGACTATCTCTCTTCGGTTATGACATTGTATCACTTGGGAGTGTTCCCTTCATTCGAGGGTTCATTTTGGAGGACAAGTGATTCAGTTTGAGTATCCAAATGCTTAATGGAGGCTGAATGAGAACTCACAGTTGGGCAAGGTTAGACACCCGTTCTTTCAATTCGTTGACCCCGCTGTCGGTTGATTCCACTTTCTTAAGGACTCTAGTTAACATCTCTTCAATTTTTGAGCTACCTGCATCACTCACACCTGGTTGATTTTGGGCATTCTCAACTTTAGGAGGGGAACATATGGGTTTGAACTCCGATGATGACGATTCTCTTCTTGATTTTTCTCTCTAGTGCCCCATCTTTCATTTCTATCAGGTCGTCCTTGTGCGTAGCATTTTTCCCAACCTTGGTCTCTTCCCATGGGCACCAAGGGCCTTGATTAGTCCCTTGAAACCCGAGACGAGAACCCCCATATTATTTGGCATGTGTTGACACTCCTCATCGTATCTCGGTGGCGACGATTCTCCTTCAAAGTGCAATGGACCCTGCATACCTACAACATTCATAACTTTTGGCCCTGCCCCCATCACATGTTTTGTCATTAGTTCCAGCTTCATCACCATTTTAGCAAGATTCTCATCTCGCTCTTCATCTCTTTTTTGCTACTCGGCTTCCAACACACTTGAACCAACATCACGTGTCGATACATTAGTCTCTCTTGTATGCAATGTCTGATTTGTCTTTGTCATTCTATCTAAAAGGGACTATGTCTGATCCATGATTGATCCTCCGGCTAAATTATTGGCAATGGATTTGTTAATGGAGTCTAGAGCTCGGTAAAAACTTTTAAGGACACTCCATCAAGGAGACCATGGTTGGGGCAAAGGGAAACCTTCTTCTTGAACCTTACCCATGCTTCATGCAATGGTTCCCTTGGCTCTTGCCTAAAGTTTGTAATATCATTCCTCATTAAAAACATTTTTCACATAGGGAAGAAACAATCCAAAAAGACTTCAGTCAATTCTTGCCACGATGTAATACAACCAGGAGATAGTTCCTCCAACCACATAGTTGCCTCTCCCGTTAAGAAGAATGAAAAGAGCATTAACTTGATCGACTCTTGACTTATATTTGTTATGTTGAAGGGCTGGCAGGTCTGTAAGAAATTCCTCAAGTGTCATTTGGTTTGCCCCAAAGAGCCCTTTTATTTGTAGCAAATGTAGCATTGTACTTGTGACATGGAACACGACATTCCCTATCGTAGGCGGTAGGAGAATGGCTCCTATAATTTCAGGCATCACTGGGTTATATTCTTCGTGCTCCATATTACCATCAACTGAGGTATTCCCTGCTTGTGAATGATGAATCATATGCCTTTACCCTAATAATCACTGCAAGATCAACGTCAATAACTAAGATGCAAGACTAATTCAAATTAACAATCAACACTAGAATATCAAGCACTACTCCTCGGCAACAACGCCATTATTGATAACCTCCAAAATACACTCTTCTTTACAAAGGAGCGTAAATGGTCATTGTATCAAAACAAATATCCCAATGGATATCGGGGTCAAATCCCATAGAGACTAACAAGTGATGTACGCTAGTGTTGTTTGGAAAATTTAAATTAGTTCACACCACTCAAAAGAAACAAAGCAGTAAATATTTTGGGGGGAAACTTGATGTTAACAATATGGTATGAATTCTAACTCAGCTAATTGGAATAGCAAAATAACCAAAGTTGTAGACAATAATGAGAGTGACTCGAGGTGTGGTGTAGATGATGTGCTAATTAAACAAGGCTATGCTAGATCATCTCATTATTGCAAATTGCGTAAATAACTTTGGTAAGGTGGGCATTCTATGTTTTTCAACCTCATGAATGCCTCTTTCTAGAGTTCTTTTGAACTACTAGACACAATTAAATCAGTCCAATCAAGTTTTGTTTAATAGATGCACTATCTCTAGCTATTAGCTATCAATTAGGAGTGTGAATATGGGTTTTGGCTATGTCTAGCCCAACTCCACAACATCACATCCATTTCCTCCATAAAATTCTCTCTCAGTACTCAACTCTTCTTTTTCAAGCAGAAATCAAGTAAGAAAAGTAGACCTACATTCGCAACTGTAGATCATCAATTATAAACTGGAGAGAACTTAACAAATTTACACTAATTAAGCAATATTGAGATGAATCTAGCAATACTCAATCTAATTAAGCACTCATCACCAAACACCTCTAGTTGATGATTTAGCTATTCATGGTAAACTAAAGAGTATATTCAATAACAAACTCATTGATTTCATTAATAAGAGCAGCAAAATCAAATTACAAATATGTCGGCAATAATGGTGATACCTTGCTAAGGAAGAAGATGAAGAAAAGAAAAGCAATATTCAATAATTTCCACCAATAGAATTCTACTTTCTTCCATAGGAAAAGGAATGTTCAAAAAGCTAAAGTTAAGATCTGATATGTACAGAGTGCTTTCTTCTAGAATATATACAAAGATAGGGCAACCAATCTCATCTTTTTTAGTGTTAGATGCAATTGCCCCTGTTCAGTCATTTTGGCACTTGCGAAAGCATTGGAGGTTCGGTGGTTACATTGTGCGAACCACCATCTGTTATCTTCTGCACTTTCAGTGATTTTCAGTAGCATTCTGTGACACCATCGGTAATTCGCTGGCCTCTAACCACACTACACTGGTTTCTATCCTCCTTGATTCAGTAAGTTCAGACGCCTGTAGGTGAGTTAACGGGCGAGTCACCAATTGATGTCCACGATCACCAGTTGCATTAGTTCGTCAAAGCAGTGGTCATCTGTGTTTAGCTGGTGTTTCGCCGGTGTTCTCTGGTGGAGCGCCGGTTTTCACCTGATTTTCTCCTTTTTACTCCAGTTCTTGCTCTTTTTCTTCAAATCAGATATCTGCACATAAATAGGCAAAAGGGCATAAAATTCATCTAAATGACTTGAAAACTAAGCTAAAGCTCATGCTTAAGAGGCTAATGAGTTGGTAAATTACCAACTCATCATTTCTCAACTACTTGGGTGCCTTTTGCCTCGAGTTTTCTCAAACCCTAAGGTCCCACAATTCAACCACTACGACTTGGGAAAAAATTGAGCTATTTCTAGCCTGAATTCTCTAATGGGTATATGAAAGTGGGTATTGGCTATTTCTAGTCCAATCCTACATAATCAAAATCCAAATAGCCACCATTATTTTCTCACCCATATTGTATTCCTCTTTTTCACGCAATAATAGAATAAGTAAGAACAATCTACACTTGCAATTATACATATTTCAATTATAATCTATAGAAAATACTAGATTTATGCTAAATAAGTAATTCTAAGATTAATCTAGCAACACCCAATCCAATTTAGCCCTTATCATGCACACACCCCTGGCAAGATGTTTAGCTACTCATATATGAAGAACAAGAGATTATGTTAATAAATAAATCCATATCATTCATCATCAAGAGTAAATTTCAAGCTCAAATTGTTCTCTAATAAAGGTTTTACCTTTAGAAAGATAAAGATGAAGAAAAGCTCTCTCTCTCTTTTTCTCTCTCTAGAAATTCAAAAACAATACAATACTCTCTATGCTATGGAATGGAATGTTATATTCATCTCAAAAGGTGTACAAAATAGGGTAAGTCTTCCCTTCCTTTTTGTGCACACATTCAAATTTTTCCCTAAAAAAGCATCCCAAAAGTCCTTGTGCCAGAGCTGGATTGTTTTACCCTCTTCAGCACAACCTCAGTTGTGAGGCACCTGCGAATCTGCGAGGCGCAGGTCACTCGCAACTCTAGTTTAGAAAACTGGTGGGGATTCTGCATTTGACCTGCATTTCGCAGGTCCTCTTCTCCCCTACTCCATGCTTTTTGTTCAATTACTTTACTTTACCCATTCAAATTCAATACCTACAAAATCAAAGAGAAAGGGCATAAAACCTTTTTTAATGAATGAAAAACTAAGCAAAATCTTATGCTTAAAAAGCTTAATGAGTTGGTTATTTACCAACTCATCAAACTTCCAAGCTTGAACCATTGCTTGTCCTCAAGCAAGGCATTTCTTTAGAGATGAAAAATTGAATCAAGCATGTCACATACCCGATTTGCTCACAAGGGACCATAAGGACTAAGAAAACCCCAAAAGCACACCGACTTAATGAAAGAAAAGACTCAATAATCCTGCAAATGCTTCAAGAGGCAACCACAAACAATTAGGATGATTCATAAGTGTTTCTTTTATTCAAATCAAGGGGTATGGATGATCCAAACAATCTCAAGTAACATCTCAAGTTATTGAAAATTCACATTCAAAGATTACCTTAAAGCTCACTGCACACTTGTCTTAATCACATCTTTTACTTCGCATAGATTCAAGCATGTTCCCCTAGGAAGTGATGCCACTCACATCAAGAGAGAATCCCATCTAATTTTCAAGCAATTCACACACACAAGGATTATAGAATAAAGAAAATACGTGCACTCTCACAAAAAAATTCTCATGCATACAAATTGACCCATTTTCTTTCCCTTTGTATAATTCTCCACTAATATAGAGTCACTACACTAAAAATTATTTAGGACTTGAGGGTCATAATGAAGGCTAGGGGTAAAAGGTAGGACAGTTATTTAGCTCTAGTGGCTAGAACCCCCTAAATTCCCTTTTGTGACCACTATTGCATACTCCATTTTTCTATTGAGATCACCACACCTTATCTCTCCTTGTCAACCCCTTCAATTTTGTAACAAAAGCCACCCCATACAACACCTTGATTTCCAATATTAGCCTCATTTAAGTGAGAGATAACACCTTTCAATTATTCTTTTTCCTCTTTTGATTAGAGGTGTTTTTTTTCAACCAACCAACTCGTTCATTTTATCACAATTTTGTGCTACTTCATATTGAAGCTCACATATTTTTTCCATTTTCCTTCGCAAACACCCAAGCTTAGGCTTTTGCCTTATTTCTCCTTTATCTTTCCCAAAATTTTAGGCATCAAGCCATATTTTTCATTTCTTTTCACAACTAGTACTAGAGAGGATGAGTGCCAAAAGAGGAATTATAAAAAATGACTTGTAATGTGGTTCTCAAAGAAAAGTGTTAAAGGCTCAAACTTGGATAGAAAAGATGGACGTTCAAGGAAGTCATATAGATGAAATTACTATCAAGAAAAGCCTAAAATCATGTTCTAAATGCAGCCACATCTAGGATTTTGCCTTGAGTCATACTTAGTGCAAGTTCTAGATAATCATACATACATGAAAATTAAGCTAAAAGAACCTCACCACACAAGGCATCACTCCCCAAGGAGTTCACACAATTCTCACAATCATATCAAGCGTATGACTTTAAACAAGATGGCATGTGAATCAAAAAGCCAAACAAGGAACAATGCAACTCATGAGAAAAGAGTGTTCATTTTTTTAAAAAAATTCAAATGCACCCTTTTTCCTCAATATCCATTTTCAATGCCATTTAAAATTTTTTTTGGTAGTACCTCTCAAAAGCAAACACAACAAAACCCAAAGACATGGCATTTTCCCTTAAGAAAGTCGCCTCTCAATCTATCATCAGAAAATGTCACCTGGTTCGACAACAAAAGAAAAGAAAATGAAATTGCTCCTTGGGAAAGAACCATAATATAAAGAAAACCCTTGGAGTTTATTTGCGAACTACTATAGAAAATTACAATTATTAAGACTTGGGTCATGAAGTATTGAGCGATTTAAAATGGACCCAATCAATGGAAACTAACAAATCAAAAGAAACATTTCATTCATTCAAAATCCCAACAAAGGCATTCAACCAACTAAGCAAATATTAGAACTAGAAACAACCGAAGCATAAGAAATTCAGCCTGACAAGGGCAACAAAAGACCAAGCATAGTCAATAAAAGAGAGACACAACCCACCCCCAACTATGAAATAAATTGTCTCTAGTGTATACATGAAGAACAAAGGGTGGTAAGAACTCCCTGATGTGGCTACTCTTCCTCATCATCATTGGCCTCCTCATTTTCATCACCCTCTCCTCTCTGCTCAGCTCCCTCTTTCTCATGAAAGCTCATGAAAAGATCATCTATTGGTCCTCGGGCTGTTGAGGGGACAGCCATGGTCGTACCAAGATATTGCAGATTGGGTTCAGCCATAGGTGCCCTATTTTGAGCTCTCTATATCATCTTGGGGAGAGGAGACTGCTCCTTCAACCACGTCCACATGGGAGCATAGTTTTTTCAAGATCTCGAAGACGTCCTTCATAGCCTTCTTCATCGATCTTTGGATAAGAGCGGGCAAGTCTTGGGCCAATCTTTGGAGTTGGTTCTCACGTGACCTTGCAATCTCCGCTAACTTGTGAATCCTACTCCTTCTTGATGAAGTTGGAGGAGGTGAAGGCCTGTGGGGTGGTGCCTCTCCAAAAGCATGCCCCGACATCTCGGGGTATGGCATGTTGAGGTCGGGAGCAATGGGAGTGTCAGCTATTCCATGAGAGGTGGATCCCTCTGTTGCATCCCAAGCTAGCATTTTCTTCCTTTTATTTTGGGGATCGTCCACATTTCATCTCTTGTCAACAACAATGACTCTGGTTGGTGTCCTCACTAGGTTTCCCTCCAAAGTAACCTTTCACCTGGAGCAAATGGAGCATAGTGCTTATCACATTAAAAAAGGCATTCCCTACCATACGAGGCAGTCAAATAGCCTCAGCTATGTCGGGTATCATCGGATCATCATCCTCGTAGTTCATGTGGCCATCCACAGAACCCTCTTGAGAATATTGTCTCATATAAGTCAATCATAAGAGATGCCAAAAACAATATAATGTAAAAACAAAACACAAGACACTCAATTAATTCAAATCAAAAAAAAATTTGGGGTTATCTAATCTTATTCCTCGGCAACGATGCCAAAATTGATGACGTCCAAATCCACTCCTCACTAGGAAAGAGTGTAAATGTTCATCACAATATAATTACCCAACTCATGAGTCGGGGTTGAATCCATAGGGAATAAAGATTGATGGCAGAATAATTGAACTAAGTAGAATCATTGTATTAAAATTAGAAAAGTAAATATTGGGGGATGGTAAGATCACAATTAGAATTCAAACTTAGCGACAAAACAAGGCAACCAACTTCGAAGGAACAAATATGAGGGAAGACTAAGGATGTGCTTTTGACGGGGCATTAATAGCATTGGATTTAACTAGCAATTCCAAGCATTACTTATAAACATACATAGTCATGGACCAGGTGGCACCCAATGTTTCTCAACCACTTGGGTGCCTTTGGTTTTCTCAAACCCCAAGGTCCTATACAATTTAACCAGTACGACTTGGGCAAGAATTGAGCTATTTCTAGCCTCAATTCTCTAATGGGTGTATGAAAGTGGGTATTGTCTATCTCTAGTCCAATCCCACACAATCAAAACCCAAATACCCACCATTATTTTCTCACCCATATTCTATTCCACTTTTTCAAGCAATAATAGAATAAGTAAGCACCATATACACATGCATTAATAGATATTTCAATTATAATATAGAGAAAACTATAGATTTATGCTAAATAAGTAATTCTAAGATTGATCTAGCAACACCAATCCAATCTAGCCCCTATCATGCACACACCCCTAGCAAGATGTTTAGCTATTCATAGATAAAGAACAAGAGATTATCTTAATAAATATATCCATATCATTCATCATCAAGAGTAAATTTCAAGATCAAGTTGTTCTCTAATGGAGGTTTTACCTTTAAAAAGATGAAGAAGATGAAGAAAAAACTCTCTCTCTTTTTCTCTCTCTAGAAATTCATAAATAATACAATACTCTCTATGCTATGGAATGGAATGTTCTATTCTTCTTAAAAGGTATACAAAATAGGGTAAGTCTTCCCTTTCTTCTTGTGCACACATTCAAATTTTGCCATAAAAAGGCATCCCAAAAGTCCTTGTTCTAGAGTTGGACCATTTTACCCTCTTCAACATGACTTCACTTGCGCGACACCTGTGAAACCGTGAGGAGCAAGTCACTTGCAACTCTGGTCCAAAAAAATGGTGGAGATTCTACGTTTGCACCTGTGTTTCACAGGCCCTCTTCTCCCCACTCCATGTTTTTTGTTCAATTCCTTTGGTTTACCCATTCAAATTCAATAGTTGAAAAACCAAAGAGAAAGGGTAAAACCTTCCTAAATGAATTGAGAACTAAGAAAAAGTTCATGCTTAAAAAGCTGAATGAGTTGGTAAATTAGAAACTCATCACGGGCATGGCCTGCCGTGGCACGGTGTAGATGCATGCAACTACTGGACAACATCCCTTCGAGTACACAACATAGGCATGGCATGGTGCCTGGAGCGCTAATCTACCAGCATGGCATGTTTTCATTGCCCAAGCCATCTTCCTATGCCATTTGTACCCCATCAACTTGGGAATTGATCCTTGTTGCCTTTTTTCTCATGCATCTTCATGTTTAGCCTTGTCCTTAGCATTTTTCACCTACAAAAATGGGCTAATAACTTGTATTAGCTTAGGAACACATTTATAACCAAAACACATGAGATTATACTAAATTTAAGGTACAAACAAGGCTAACATAGGTATAAAATAGCACTTGGGCATGTAAATATTCCCAAGATCATTGCCACCTTATGTTTGACACCATACTTCACAAGCAGTGTGATGAAAAATTCATTACAAAAGTGGAAGCCACCACCACTTATTATTGCCTTCGGTGTACAAAGCTGGAGAAGATGTTTCGCTTCAAGAATGTTGTGACACTTTTGCTCTCATTGTTTGGGAAGTGCTACAACTTCCACCCACTTTGAGAAATAGTCAATAGCCACTAATATATATTTTAGCACATACGAGTTCACAAATGGCCCCATGAAATAAGGGCCCCACACATCAAACACCTTAACTTCAAGGATTGCGGTCAAAGGTAAATCGTGCTTTCTTAATATACCCCCTTGCCTTTTGACATTGATCACAAGCCTTCACATAGTCTTGGGCATCGTGAAGAATCATGGGCCAATAGTAACCATACTACAAGATTTTCTTAGCTGTAAGGATGCCACTGTGATGGCCCCCAAAAGGGGATGAGTAGCATTCCTTGAGTATACTCATCATTTCTACCTCCGAAATACACCTTTTAATCATATTGTCTGCACAAAATTGGGACAAGTACGACTTATCCCAAAAGAATTTGTTCACATCATGTTGGAACTTCTTCCTCTGATAAAAAGTGATGTCTTCAGGTATTACATTAGAACCAGATACTTAGAATAATCGGCAAACCACACAATCAGATTATGAGATGCGGACAATACCTATTCATCAGTGGAAAAATTCATTTATCTTTATCTCATTCTTCGTGTAATCTAGAAAAATAATCAGCTAATTGATTTTTAGTACCCTTTCAGTCCTTGACTTTAAAGACAAATTCTTGCAATAGAAGAACCCATCTAAATAGTCTTGGCTTTGCATTTTTCTTGGTCATGAGTTACCGAAGGGCTACATGACCTGTACGCATAATGACTCTTGTGCCCAATCAGTATGATCTGAACTTCTCAAATGCATAAACCATAGCCAACAACTCCTGCTCAGTCACAGTGTAATTTTTTTGGGTCGCAATTAGTTCTTTGCTAGCATAGTAAATAATGGCAGGGTACGAACCATCTTTTGAAAGGATAAACTGTCCCTCCAACCATCGATGAAAGGGATGATGAGTACGGTTTCTGGATTTGAAAGGACGAAGGAAAAGGATGGGCTATCCTCTGAAAAGATGGAACACCAGTTCATCTGTCCTTTGAGACTAAGTCCAGCCTACTGTGAAGGACGAAGCAAAGGACGGACCATCCTCGGGAAAAACGGCCTGTCCCTGAAACCCCAATTTCCTTCTTCTAATTCTTACCCTTATCTATAAATACCCCCTCCCTAACCCTAGAGTATAATTTTCTCCTCCCTCTCAGTTAGAACAACATCCCCAAGTTCTCCCAAGATCTTCCAAGCTCTTCCAATATTAAGGTAAGTCTTGTCATCATCTCCTATAGATTTCCCTTTGCATGTGAGCTTAATCTAGTAAGCCTTAGTTTTCTCTCTCTTAGGGTTCAAGGAAGGACCCTCTACTAGTGGAAGAACTTAGAAAGACTCTTCTCTTTACCTCCTTTAGTGGACTCTCCTTCCTTGTAAAAGCATTAAGGTATGTAAGGAAACTTGAAATGTGGGATATCATGTTCTTCCCACCAATTTCCCCTATTTTCTACCACTATGCAAGATCTTAAGTATTCTTCAAGTTGAGCTATGAACTATGATTTCATTACAAAATGATTTGAGAACTTGCATACTTTTGGCATGATTTAGCATAATTTCAGCTCATGACTAATTTATAGAAAGTTTTATGAAGGTTCTTGCATCATGTTGAAAAATAACTATTTTTCCCTTATGTTGAAAATGCCTAAAATTCTATCCATGATTTCGGAATGATATTTGGCCAATGTCACATGTCTTATTGATGAACTAAGTAATGCTATTGTTGTACCTTGGCCAAGGCCATATGTTTTAAAGGAACTCTTAAGCATGAGTTAGCACTTCATTTTAATGCAATTTAGAAGGATTTTATGCCTTTTCTTCTTTTATGTGCTGGTATTTGTTTGAAACAAAGATGATTTAGGATTTGAACTTAAAGTAATCTGCCGGAGGAAAAATAGGTGACATGTGTGCCGCAACTCAATACCTATGTCTAGTAGGTACCATGCAGAAGGAGTTAAAAGCTTGTTGGGAATGGAACTGTGTGTTGAAAGTCTGCATCTATGCACCACAAGTGTCACACAAGAAGAAGCAAAAGAAGACTGCCCCGGACTTGTTATTGCATCAATGCATGTGCTAGCACAAGTGAGTCGCATTTCCTCCAAAGGGAAGAATTATCCAGAAGGCAAGTACATAAGTTCAAGCTTCCAATGGCATTTTGGGGATCTGTGTAGGGAATATATGTAGATCTTTTACTCCATTTGTATATACATTATTGAGGAGGAGAGATACTAAAAAAGAGAGTATAATTTTGAACTTTCTTCTTCTTCCTTGTGAAAACACCATTTTTGAGGATACAAAGCTTGAAATTGATTTTAATTTCTTGTGATGAATAGTTTTTAGGAATTCCTCTTTGGTATAATTTCTCTTTCCTTAATTATAAGTAACTAATTTCTCTTTTAAGGGTGTGTGTAAATGATGGGTGTTTAGAATTGATTAGGTATTGATTAATTGATCTTAGAATTGATTATAATACATGAATCTATTGATTTCTTTAATTTTTAATTCGAAAATTAATGGTTGCAAATATTAATTTAGTTCTCTAACTTTACTTTTTCTTGAGAAAGAGAAGTGAAGTTGGGTAAGACTTGAATAGTGAGGATTTGGAGCTTTGATCTATGGGCTAGAGCTAAAAATAGTCTATACCCAATTCAAGCATCATTCAAGGGCTAGAGCTAGAAGTAGTCTATGCCCACTCAAGAAACGTTTGGTTGTTATTGTAGATCTTGGTTTTGGGGTTTGAGAAAACCCAAAATATGCACGGTCTTGTGGTTGATAAACTTAGAGTGTAGCTAAAAACAAAGCTATCCATGCTCTAATTGATTCTAAGGCTTTCAGTTAATATCTATTAAGATGATGCCCCTTCAAATGTACACCCCTAGTCTCTCTAATCTTGTCAAAAATAATTGTGTTGCCTTGTTTTGATTTAAATTTTCATTTGATACTTGTTCAAACCACTTCCCCCAATTTTACTTTATGTTTACACATGATACTTACTCTTGTGAATTGATTCACAACTTTTGATAAATCTACCCTCCAATCTCTATATGAAATCGACCCCCACTCTTGTTGGATACTTGTTCTGCGTATGACCATAGCCACCTCCTTATTTGGAGAGTTTTTTTGGATATTATAAAAAATGGCCCCATTACCGGTAATTGGAATTGATTTCCATTTGTTTCTTTGTTGATTCACATTTTTTTTCTTTTACATTGTTTGTTGGCTTTGGTATTTGTGTAGATGACATGATAAACCATGGATATGAAGGATGTGCCATTCGTCTACCTCTAATGGAGGAGAATATCGTCTTTCAAATCACTAACACTATGCGTCATATCCTACTGATAAAAGGCTTATTTAAGGGCCTTTTGAGCGAGGATGCTAATCGATATTTAAATAAGTTTGTGGATATTTGCCATTCCTTGACTATAGGCAAGTTATCCAAGAGTCTATATGGTTGAGGCTATTCCTTTTTCCCTAATGGGACAAGTTCCAATTTGGCTTGAAGAACTTCCCATAGGGGCAATATCTTCTTGGAATAAGTTGTTTGATACTTTTCTTGACAGATTTTTTCTCCCATGATGGATGTTAAGATTATGAGATGAGATCACTAGTTCTGAGCAAGAGTATGGGGAACCTCTCCATGAGGTATGGCTAAGATTTAAGAGAAAAGTTGTGCAATGCTCGTCATAGCCTTCTGGATGACACACTACTTTAATACTTCTATCGCTCATTGGACTCTAACAACAAAACTATAATCAATAACTTAGCCGGTGGTTCTTTAATGGACCAAACTTTTGAGTCTACTAATGTCTTACTTGAGAAAGTGGGTAAAACAAATCGTGCATGGGGTGGATGTGGCATCGAAGGGGCAACGGGTGCCATCTCCATGAACATGCTTTAAGAGTAGAAAAGGAAAGGTGAAGTGTGGGATAGAAAAATGGAAGCTATCATGGAACTTCTTGAATGCTAATTAGGAAGGTGATAGAAGCAAAGGTATGTAGTGTGAATGCCATTGGGACAGTTGAAAGAATCGAACAAATTGATGATGAGGTTTATTTCCTTAGTGATGAAAAGGAGTGTGTTGTGGCAAACCATGGTATGGTTTCCTATCCCAGTCATCGAGAAGCAAATCAAGGCTCTTGGAGATAAGGATATGGGAATCAAGATCGGAACTATGAGCTTGTAGCTAATTAGGGAAATCAAGAGAGAGAAGAATCCATAAACTCAAATTAAATTCATGCTTGAAATATTTTTGGAAAGAGTGGTATCAACTGATTTGGTAGTTTGAGAGTTGAAGTATGATCTGTAATCCCTCACTTAAATTGTGGAATCTCATGCCATCTCCAGTAGGAACCTTGAAGAAAGAATTAGTCGATTGATATCCCAACTTAAGCCAGGTATAGGTGTGGATGTGAAGGGTCCAATTGTTGAAATGGTCACGACAAATCTTGAATGTGTTGGGTGTTGTGGGAAAAACATAATTAGGATTGGAAAAACTCTTCACAATAAGGTGTGGAATGTTCATGAAGAGAGTATGGAACAAGATTTTGAGGTAATTCTCTTTGAGAGCCACACGAAGCGGTCTTGTTGAATCATCATAGCCACGACATTAAAGGATTTAAAGAAGTGTGTTATGCTTTGATAGGACTAGGTTCCTACTCTTACTAAACAAAGAAGCTCGATTTTGATTTGAAAATTTAGAAAACTCCCCCACCAAAACCATCAACCATTGAATCTCCGGTAATGGAACTTAAACCTCTACCTTCCCACTTGAGGTATGCATATCTTGGTGCAAATGAAACCTTGTCAGTGATAATTTTTGTAAACTAGAAGAGCATCAATTGGAAGCTTTGCTAGAGATTTTAAAAAAGTGCATAAGAGCACTTGGTTGGACTGTTCCCGATATAATTGGCATACCTTCGAGTATTTGCACCCACATAATTAACATTCAATAGGATTGCACTGTTCGCGGTGTTCTGCTCAGGTTGGTATTATATATTATAAACCGACACGCAAGTGCACGTGGTCAAACAAGTAATAAAGTGGCTAAGTAGCCAAGTATCGATCCAAGGAGGCTCAAGATACGTAAAATTGCCTAGTTTACTATATTCCTATTTCTCTTCTAATTATGCTAACAACAATGTAACCAAGAGTTACTTGAGTTTTTGTTTCTAAACTATATATACTACAATTAATAACAACTATTTACTTGTGAATTTAGACAATGGATATGAACATGCCAAGGTTAAGAACAAGTAATGAACTTGATGATCATGATAATTTGGTTACTATCTTCTTCATGTTGCTAGCCAAGAACATTAGCGTAGAAATTAAAACTCTCGTATTTAATTTCATTTTAGAATCATAAACCATCCGTCTACATTTCTGTGATCAAATGCAATTTATGACCTAGCACTACAATTCCGGTTCCTAAATTGACTAATACAGCTTTCAAGTATATTTCTATCAGGAAAGCACATCAAAACCCAATTTTCCCAAATCAAGTTAAGAACAATACCCTATTAATTCACAACTTTCCAATTTCTTGCTCTTTCGAGTGAAATTGGACTTTTTAGATATACATTAATGTTGGCCAATCACTAATGCAGTAAGAACAAGAATTAATAGAACAACATTAAAGAAGAAGAAGAAAACCATATCAATTATAATCAAAATTCATTACACATGTTCAAAACCTCAGCAAGGAAGAGAATTAGCCACTCATTTGTGGATTGATCATCCTAAAATGAGTGTAAATCATACGTACAATTGATAGAAAGAAGAAAGGAAGAGAAGAAATCCCTTAGCTTTTTCGTTCTTCAACTGCTACTAACCCACGTTCCTGCTCTCCACTTCTGAACTCAGTCTAAAAACTAAAAATTAATTAAAATAAACCTAAGTGTGCTATTTATACTAGTGGTAAGTTTTTCCCGGAATAACAAGCAACGTGTCACGGAGGCCAACGCGGAGCACTGCCTCCGTGACACGGCGTGGACGCGGACCTTCACTGGAATTTCAGGGTCCGGTAAATTAACCTCAACGTGGCACGGAGGCCAACGCGGAGGCCTCTCTCCGTGCCACGGAGCTGACGCGAAGGCACACTGGAATTTGCCATTTTAATTCCTGTTCAGGCAGTGTGCTACCGCGATGGTAGCGTGGCACGACTCCATCGCGGAGCCCTTATAAAATGTGCATTCCAAGGTCTTTTCCACGCTCGCATCCAAGTCCAACTCCGACATAGTCCCAACATGCATTTTAGCTCCTAAAAATCACAATTACCTGCAAAACAAATGCTAATCATGTTGGTTAGTATAAATTCGCATCTTATTACCAATTACATGATATTATATACACATTGCACAACAAACAAGGTAAAAATGATACGTTTGAGTATCACTTGGGCATATAAATCTGCCCAAGATCACTTACCCCACACTTAAATCCTTGTACGTCCTCGAACAACACATACACAAATCATGCAAATTACATCCCAACCTTCGTCACTATGGTGCAACAATTTATGCTACGGTCATACCGATTATACAATTTTTGCAAATCATCAAGAAAACATGCTTGGTCGTACAATACAATGACCTTTAATACATCAAGGCTTCCTAGACTTTCAGAATTGCTTCTTGATATCGGCAAACTCATGCAAATCAGCTAATCAAGAAATCCGACACGAAAATCAATCTTTCATCAAGCATGTGCCCTCACAACTCGAGAGAAACTTCCCCTTTATGTTCATGCAACACACAAACATGCAAGTAGGGGCATATAAAAATTAATTTCACTCTCTCTCCCAAAAGAATTCACATGCCTCATGTCATGACCCATAAGCTTGCCCTTAGTGTATTACTCCACTAATATAAAGAAATGCAATATAGGATCACGTAGGACTTTAATGGGTTGTAACGGGGCTATGGATCTAGTATATATATATTGGATTAGCCAATAATAGTCGCTAGCATCCTTAAGCGCCTTTTCAACTCATTCCCATCGACTCATGGACATTGTTCCTCTCTTTTCTCTTTTTCTCCCATTCATGCTGGTTTACTTTCGTACAACCCATTTCATCAAACACACTTGACACAAAACAAAGGGTTTTCAAGTACCCTCACTATCAATTAATTACAACAAGTTCCTCTTCAACATCATCTTTTCTTTCCTCACTTTGCTTTTCTTTTTCTTTTCACTCTTTTCACTCTTTAACACTTTGGGAAACATTTTCTTTACTTTGTAAGCGCTTAAGAGCTTCTTATAGACTTGAAGGCTAATGAAAAGAAGGAATAAAGCTTAGTTCATACAATTTTGGACAAAAGAAAGAAATCGGCTAAAGGCTCAACGGGCTGACTAGGGTATACAACATATAAAAAGGTAGAATTTGACAAGAAAAAATGGAAACTATCGGTTAAAACAAAGAAATGCCTACATCCTTTCCAACACTACACCTCCTTCATTTCGTTTTGTATACACACCAGGCAAGTTATAGACAATTCACAATGACATGGAATAGCAAAACCTCACTTCACACTTCATGCACATGCTTGAATCAAGATGCATTCACAGACTCTTTAATTAGTCAATTACATGAATTAAAGATTAAGCCTCAATCATACTGAACCAAATTCTATAGCCTAGGTAACTCAACGTATTTACAGAATTGCATGATTTCAAAAGAATCACTTTCACATTTTGAACATCAGTTACAACACGCAACGAAATTTTAGCAACCATAAGCAACTACAGTTCATTGATGCAATCCACCAAAGAAAAACTAAAAAAAACAAATAAAAATCCTACTCCTACCGACTACATTTCCCTTAAGACGGTCGTCATCCATCCATCATAGGGAACGGTCACTAACTATGACATCGGTTCAATGGGACTATTCTCGGTAAAAGAACCGAAAACAAACTCCGAGAAACCCAAAAAAAATAAAAAAAAAATCGAAAATTTTTTGCAACACATCGATCATTTCGATGGAAACATATTTACAAAAGATTTTGATAATTGCAAAATATCTTCGCAAAAATTTTGAAAAATATCGATCATGTCGATAGAGAAAAAAAATATTTACAAAATTTACAAAATATTTACACTAGCAACCATAACTTTCAAAAACACACATCATTAACCACACAAAAATATATATGCAGATACATCACAAATCAGTTCGCCACAGGGAAAGCACAAACATACATAAATATCAAGGAAAAATATACAGCAATTTAGAGCCTATGTCCCAGCACCTAACTACTCCCCACCCCACACTTAAATCGAACACTGTCCCCAGTGTTCACAACAATACAAAGCACAAAATTTTGGGTGGTGGAACTCCCTGCTCAGTCGAAATATTTGACTTCCTCATCCGGTGCTGCGGCCTCGTCGCCCATATCTGAATCAGCTCCATCATCGTCATCGGACTCCACATCAGAGTCCTCACGACGTGTCTCCTCATCAGTAGGGACATCGTCATCTGTCGGCTCCACGAAGGCTGGCCCTACCCAACATAAGGCTCTGGCGTTCTCTCCAAAGGGGTAGTCCATCTCCAACTGCCATAATTCCTCCTCGGTGGCTGGTTTCCCACCAATCCGTAGCTGCAGCATCTGCATGCCGAACATACGGGCCATGTACTGATCATCACGAGCATGTCGCTCGCCCAAAGTCAGCACCGGTCCGTGTGTAGCGTCGGGGGCCTTAGTCTTTGTCACGTCGAGGGCCCTCCACTCCAACTGCGGAATATAATCCAAGGCTTCTTGGGCATACACCAAGAAGACACGGTCTGTGGCCCTAGTGCAGTCTGGCTCTCTTCATGGCGGATATTATTACCGCCCCCACATTAATCTCAAGCCCTTTCATAAGGGCATACACCAAGCAGACACGGTCCCGGGTCACGTCCGTCATATGAACTCCCGGGATCAAACACGAACATACAATTTTCAGCCATATTCTGGCCTCCCTGTTCATCTGCGAATAAGGCAGAGTCTGGTGGTAACCCCTCTCCTTGTGTCTACTCCATCGGGCCGTGGATCGAGCCCCACACAATGTACGTCTGATGTCGGCGTACGGTGGGGTGATGTTTAGCTGGCGGAGAACATGGGCGTCTGTGTCCCGCGCTCCAATGATGGCATTCAGTTGCTGGGGTTCCAGAGTGACAATCTGCCCTCTGATTTTCACTGTGTGGCTTCTGATGGCCGGGTTCCAATTTGCATAAAATTCCCGGACCAAGTGAAGGTTGCACTCCTTGGGCTCCTGAAAGATAAAGCTGAGCCCAGCTGCTTCGATTCTCTGTACAATGCGAGGGAACTCCTGTGCAAGTGGTTCCCGTGCAATATGTTCCTCGGGGAAGTACTTGTTTTCTTTATGTTTCGCGTACCACTTCTTCCCTTCATCGGTGACCCATCTTGTTCCGTATTGGCGGCGTTGGCCACGCGGAACAGCAGGTGCAGCTGGGACTGCAGTGCCCAGTCTCATCCTTTTCCTACCTGTGCCTGAGGTAGAAGCACCCTTGCCTTTATCTTGTCTGCTCGCCATTGTACCTGTCAATTTACACAAACAAGCACAAAGTTAAGCTAAACACTTGTTAACCTCGGCTAAGGTCGGGTTACACAACATTTACCCCACACTTAGGCCTTAGCTACTTCTACAAAATTACGGCAAAGATAACTCTAAGTACACCACAGACAACATCATAACTTCATGCTTAGTGCGTTCACAACAAAATTTAGACAGCATAACGGTTAGCGTACTACTCAGACTTCATACAACTAATCCCAATCCTACTATCGCTAACAATTCACACATCGCACAAGCAACAAAAACAACAACAAAATAAAAACAACAATAAAAACATTCTATATACAAACGAATCCAAACAATCTAACCAATTCACACATTTTATGCATTTTCCCACAAAAATTCGAGAATTCGTCATCTTTTAACATTTACACAATATTTACCACGACTTCTCTCAAATAATAAACACACCCCGGCATCGAATTCACCAAATTATCAAGTGCCCAAATCAAATTCAACAACCCAAGCCCTAGAATACAATTCTATGATCAATTTCGAATTATTTACGCCATCGATAAGTTCAAACGCTAAATACAACAATCCAAACATGTATCAATCACAAATAATCCAACATTCATGTTTAATTTCTACCTAGGGTGATATATCTCACCTCACATGCCCAAATTTGACAAAAATCGCCAAAAATTGAGATAGACGATGAAAACATACCTTTGAATTGAAGAACCGAAGAAAATTGATGTTTTTCCTTGCCTAGGAACGTGGCACGGTGCTTGGGGAGGGGGAAATGGGTGTTTGGTCGCGGAGGTAAGAGGGAAATGGGGAAAAATAGGGCGAAATCGGGGGTTTATTTAAAGAAAACACGCGGGTCACCCAGCAACCCGGTGTGACCCGACACTGAATAAGGGGCAACGTGTCACGGAGGGTAACGCGGAGCCCCTCCTCCGTGACACGGAGCCAACGCGTTGGCTTACTGGATTTTTGAAAAATCCGGATTTTGCCTTCAACATGTCACGGAGGCCAACGCGGAGCACTGCCTCCGTGACACGGCGCCAACGCGCCAGTGCACTGTTTCTTCAATTAATTTGATTTTTCATACCTTGCCTCATTTTCTCGATTCCATGTATATTTCCTCCGTTATCCCTGAAAATCACCTCACTAAACAAAAATTGGTTAAATTAATAGATTTCCCTAACTAAAACTAAAAAATATTAACTAAAATGAAAATCTAAACCTAATCAAGAAAAGAAAAAGAAGAATAAAACTTGGAAATAAACAAATAAAAACAAAAATAAAGATAAAAACTAACTACACTGTGTAAAAGAAAAAATAAAATAAAATATTTTTCTCACGGGTTGCCTCCCGTGCAGCGCCTGGTTTACCGTCGCGGCTCGACGTCCTTTACGCTCACTTGTCTACTAGGGATATGGATGATTTGTCCCGATCATGGTCATCCCCCCAGTAGTTCTCAACCTTATCCGGTGGCCTTCCTAGTAACTCTCGGGAATCACTCATTCCATTAGCATTCCCATGATCAATCACATTGATCACCAAAAG
This sequence comes from Datura wrightii, assembly GCA_035772735.1. Classification (NCBI taxonomy): domain Eukaryota; kingdom Viridiplantae; phylum Streptophyta; class Magnoliopsida; order Solanales; family Solanaceae; genus Datura; species Datura wrightii. The sequence continues at coordinate 63,519,343 of JASDFA010000002.1, forward strand.
TTCCTTATAAATAGTCGGGAGCTTAGGTACCTTGTACACATCGAACACTTCGACCTTGTCATGTGCTCGCATCGTGAGTTGACCCGCAGCTACATCAATTAATGCCTTTCCAGTTGCCAAAAAGGGTCGTCCCAAAATAAATGGGACTTCAGCATCTGGTTCAAAATCCAGAACAATGAAATCGACCGGAAAAATGAGGGAGCCTACTTGCACTAACACATCCTCAACAATGCCATCTGGCTTAGCTAAAGACCTGTATGCTAGCTGCAATATTACCGTTGTAGGTCTAGGACTCCCTAGACCTAACTTTCTGAATACCGAAGATGGCATCAGATTTATGCTTGCCCCCAAGTCGCATAATCCACGAGCTCGGATACTTTGCCCAATAGTAAGCTGGATAGTAAAACTTCCAGGGTCTTTCAGTTTTGTGGGCAACCTATTCTGAATACGGGAAGTGCATTCCTCCGTTAAAGCTACCGTGGCATACTCAGTCAAACGACTTTTGTTAGCCACGATGTCTTTAATATATTTCGCATATTTTGGCACTCCCTGCAAGACATCAACAAGAGGTAAGTTAACATGTACCTGTTTAAGTACCTCCATGAATTTCTGGAAACACGCCTCCTCCTTGTGTTTCTTAAGTCGTTGAGGGAACAGGGGTGGAGGCCTTTCTGGTTCAGCTTCTTTAGTCTTCCCCTTATCTGAGATTTGCTCTCCCTCAACATCTACTGCTCCTGACTTTTGAGGCGGTCTTTCCGGTTCGACCTCCTTCAACTGTAAACCACTCCTCGTGGTCACTGCATTTACCTGCTTCGGATTAGGATCCGTGTCGCTAGGTAGTCCTCCTCTGGGTCTAGTATTTTGGGCACTAGCAAATTGCCCAAAATGATATTCAAGAGCCTTGGTCGCCAACTGATTGTTCTTCACTTCGGCTGCCAATTTGACATAGTCAGCCTGCAATTGTGCCTGATTAGCGATCATGGTTTTGAACATCTCCTCAATAGTCGGTAATGGTGGTGGAGGAGGGGCATTGTGATTTCTGAACTGAGCTTGATAATTTTGTTGCCCTCCTTGGTTTCTGTGCATTCCCTGCCCTGAACTTTGGCCTTGTTGATTGTTGCTACCCCACGAAAAATTCGGATGGTTCCTCCAATTTGAGTTGTAGCCACTACCAAACTGCTGCTGATTTCTCTGTGCATTGCCCACAAAGTTAACAGAATCAGGATTTGCACCACAGCATTCAGCTGGATGCTCACAACTACCACACACTTCACACCACATCTGTTGAACTGCATTGACTGAAGCTAAAGGCTGGTTCAAATTTATATTGCTGAAGTGAGTGTTTAACTGATTTTGCAAAGCAACTATCTGTGCAGCGATAGTTGTGAATCCATCCACTTCAAGCACTCCCGCTGCTTTCCTTGCTCCACCTCTTGAAGAAACTGCATTCCATTCTGGATTGCCTTGTGAAATTCGGTTGAGCAAAGTGTACAGCTCCTCATAGGTCTTTTCCAGCGCTTGCCCTCCAGCTGCTGAATCTAACAGAATTTTAGTGTGGGGTTCCAAACCCTCAATAAATGTGTGTACCAACACCTCATTGGACTGATGATGGTGAGGACAGTCTCGCAACATGGATTTAAATCTTTCCCAGGCTTGATAGAGATTTTCTCCTTCCCTCTGTTTAAAACTTAGAATTTGACTTCTAAGTCTGGCTGTTTTACCAGAAGGGAAAAATCTGATCAAAAACTTCCGTGCAAGATCATCCCACGTTGATATAGAATTGGGTGGTTCAGCTTTTAACCACCTCTTGGGTTCACCAAGTAAGGAAAATGGAAATAAGGTGAGCCGAACATAATCAGGTGACACTCCAGCGGGTATATAAGTGTCACTTATCTCCAAAAAGTTCTAGAGATGTTGTTGTGGATCTTCATGAGGGAGACCGGTAAATTGCCCGCTTGTGTGCAAAAGTTGCACCATATTCTTCTTTAATTCAAACCTCCCTCCAGGCTCTGGTTTGCAGATGCTAGAATGTACATTATTAGCGTGTGGGATTGCCACCTCACGAACCGGCCTTGCTGCTGCTTCATCGGGCACTAAGAATGCCCGCACAACTGGTGGATTTTGTTGCTCCATCATAGACTGTTTAAGCAACTACAACTTCTTTCGTAGAGCTTCTCTACGTTGACTATGAAATTCAGGCTCTAAGTAAGATTCCACCAGCTCTTTGTCCCTTGCCAGTGTTCACAGAAACAAAATCTGCAAAATACAGGCTAAGACCAAGTTGTTAACACTTAAGAAAATAAAAATACAAATACAGTAAATTTACACTAAACACAATTTCACAAATCGCCTAGCCTCCCCGGCAACGGCGCCAAAAACTTGTTCGCGGTGTTCTGCTCAGGTTGGTATTATATATTATAAACCGACACGCAAGTGCACGTGGTCAAACAAGTAATAAAGTGGCTAAGTAGCCAAGTATCGATCCAAGGAGGCTCAAGATACGTAAAATTGCCTAGTTTACTATATTCCTATTTCTCTTCTAATTATGCTAACAACAATGTAACCAAGAGTTACTTGAGTTTTTGTTTCTAAACTATATATACTACAATTAATAACAACTATTTACTTATGAATTTAGACAATGGATATGAACATGCCAAGGTTAAGAACAAGTAATGAACTTGATGATCATGATAATTTGGTTACTATGTTCTTCATGTTGCTAGCCAAGAACATTAGCCTAGAAATTAAAACTCTCGTATTTAATTTCACTTTAGAATCATAAACCATCCGCCTACATTTCTGTGATCAAATGCAATTTATGACCTAGCACTACAATTCCGGTTCCTAAATTGACTAATACGGCTTTCAAGTATATTTCTATCAGGAAAGCACATCAAAACCCAATTTTCCCAAATCAAGTTAAGAACAATACCCTATTAATTCACAACTTTCCAATTTCTTGCTCTTTCGAGTGAAATTGGACTTTTTAGATATACATTAATGTTGGCCAATCACTAATGCAGCAAGAACAAGAATTAATAGAACAACATTAAAGAAGAAGAAGAAAACCATATCAATTATAATCAAAATTCATTACACATGATCAAAACCTCAGCAAGGAAGAGAATTAGCCACTCATTTGTGGATTGATCATCCTAAAATGAGTGTAAATCATACGTACAATTGATAGAAAGAAGAAAGGAAGAGAATAAATCCCTTAGCTTTTTCGTTCTTCAACTGCTACTAACCCACGTTCCTGCTCTCCACTTCTAAACTCAGTCTAAAAACTAAAAACTAATTAAAATAAACCTAAGTGTGCTATTTATACTAGTGGGAAAATTTTTCCCGGAATAACAACCAACGTGTCACGGAGGCCAACACGGAGCACTGCCTCCGTGACACGGCGTGGACGCGGACCTTCACTGGAATTTCAGGGTCCGGTAAATTAACCTCAACGTGGCACGGAGGCCAACGCGGAGGCCTCTCTCCGTGCCACGGAGCTGACGCGAAGGCACACTGGAATTTGCCATTTTAATTCCTGTTCAGGCAGTGTGCTACCGCGATGGTAGCGTGGCACGGCTCCATCGCGGAGCCCTTATAAAATGTGCATTCCAAGGTCTTTTCCACGCTCGCATCCAAGTCCAACTCCGACATAGTCCCAACATGCATTTTAGCTCCTAAAATTCACAATTACCTGCAAAACAAATGCTAATCATGTTGGTTAGTATAAATTCGCATCTTATTACCAATTACATGATATTATATACACATTGCACAACAAACAAGGTAAAAATGATACGTTTGAGTATCACTTGGGCATATAAATCTGCCCAAGATCATGCACCCTATCCATAGAGCATCAAACATAGTTGAATCCACCTATGCAAGAGGTGGTTAAAAAGGAGATCATTAAGTGGTTGGATGCGGGGGTTGTGTTCCCAATAGGCAATAGTACATGGGTGAGCCCAGTTTAATGTGTACCGAAGAAAAGAAGAATCACCATGGTTTCGAATGGGAAAGATGAAATGATAGCCATACGGCCGGTGACCAGATGGAGGGTATACATGGACTATTGAAAGTTGAATTTATTGACCAAGAAAGATCATTTCCCTATCCAATTCATGGATCAAATGCTTTATTGACTAGCTGGGAGAGAGTATTATTGCTTTCTTGATGGATATTCGAGGTATAATAAGATTTTAGTTGCCCAGAAGACCAAGAGAAAATGACTTTTACTTGTCCCTATGGAACATGTGCATTCATAAGAATGCTATTTGGGCTTTGCAATGCCCTAACCATGTTTCAAAGGTGTATGATTTCTATCTTCTCTCATATGGTAGAAGACACCATGGAAGTCTTCAAAGATGAAATCTCGGTGGTGGGAAATTCGTTTGAGGATTGTTTGTCTCACTTGAATGATGTTTTGAAGAAGTCTGAAAAAATGAATCTGGTCCTAAATTGAGAGAAATGTCATTTGATGGTGAAAGAGGGTATTGTTTTGGGTCATAAAATTTTAGATAAAGGAATAGAGGTAGAATAAGTAAAAATTGAAGTTATTTCCAAGCATTCCCCAATGAACATATTTTGGCGGCCTCTCATGATCTAATTTTGTGGTTTGCTGATTTTGCAAACATTTTGGCCAGTGATGTGATACCCGTAGGTTTGATATTCCACCAAAAGAAGGTCTTGCGTGATGTATGTAAATTTATTGGGATGAGCCTTACCTTTTCCGTATATGTGCTAATGGCATAATCTACAAACGTATAATAAGCATCACCTATCCCGGGCACTTCAATATACCCCCGAAAGTGAGTGGCATGATTTAGATAATTTTTTAGCTAACTACTTCAGGCCTTCTACACGAAAATATAGTTGGTAGGGTTAGCCGATCAAGCATAAGGGGACGAACTCCAAGCAAGCCTGGTGCACCAAGTCGGTTTCTAAAGTAATTTTAGTTGTTTAGACATTAAAGGCTATGCATAGTTGTGACTATTCTAAGGCATGATTAATGAAGTATTTTAGTTTATAGGTAAATTATATAGTGCATGATTTTGAACTCTTCTACAATATTTTTATGCATGCTTAACTATGATTCCTTATGCTCAGTTCTCACCTACCCATTGGGTTTCTATTATAGTTATTTTTTCAATCTTACATACAATACAATTCCTAGTATAATGCCCCTTATTTACGGGGATGCTGCATTGTTTTATAATGCAGCCTCAGGTAAAGATTCTCACATATAAGCCACTTAGTAGGCCCAACACAATTCCGCTTTTGGGTAAGCCCATTATCCTTCCTAGAGTATTTTGATTCATCAAAGTCTAGTTTTGATAAAGGCTAGGTCGTGGGCCTTGTCTTAACCAATTTCATATATTCAGTTGATTAGAGGCTTCATAGATAGTCAGTTGGTGTTCTCTTGATGTTAAACTTTGTTTTGACATATGGGTCCCCTTTTATATAAAAGCTGCTTTTTATGAGAGATATCTTAGTTATTGCCCTACCTCAATTTCTAGATGTGTGAGTACTATGTTTATTTCTATCTTAGTTGTTGGCTCATAGTTTCATGCCAGTTGCACAATATACTCGGACCTGCAATGGAACAAGGTGCTAGTCTCGCCTAGGCCCTAGGCTGAGGGCGTGACAAACTTAGTAACCAAGCCGCAGGTTGATGTTTCCTAGGGAGTCTACCAAGACGTGTCTAGTAGAGTCCTACTTATGGGCGTGTAGTGTGCCACACTTGTTATTGGGAGGCTGCAGGAAATTTAGGAAATGCCAACTCTTTTTTAATATAGAAATTATGTTGTAGAATGAGCTCCAAAAATTGAAATGCTAATTATTGTGTTCTTCTGAATTTCATCTCTTGACTTAAGAATGCCTCCTAAAGAAACGCATTTTACAGACTCGGAAGGAGAAACTATCATCCCAGTCAATCCAATTGGGATGCCCTGGACCTGACATGTCACTTGGAAAGAGTAACATGAAGCTCAGAATTGGGGTGTAGTCAAAACAACAGGCCGAAAGGTTAGCACCAGTACCAGTGTGCCAGTACAAAGAGAGGCTAGTGAACTGCTATGAACTCAGGAAGTGTAGACTAGATCTCGGGGTTCCTCAACAGGCCATATAGTTAGGCCATCTACTCCACCCTAGGGGTTTTCCTCTTTGTCCGCTCCACTGACCAAACTAACCAGAAGAAGAATTTTAGTGATTAGAGGCATGTGAGAAAAGCTTCCAAGAGTTAAAAGCCATGTTGATTACCACCCTATTACTGACCTTACCAGAAGGAATAGATAGGTTCGTGTTGTATTGTGATGCTTTAGGAACAGGTCTCGGGTGTGTGTTGATGCAGAATGGCAAGGTGATAGCCTATGCTTCAAGACAGTTGAAAGTTCGTGAGAAGAACTATTCGATGCATGACCTCAAATTATATATGATGATATTTTCCCTTAATATATGGCATCATTATCTATATGGAATCCATGTGGACATATTCACTTATCACAAGAGTTTGCAATATATCATAACGGAGAGGAATAAGAACCTTTGACGGTGAAGGTAGCTGGAGTTGCTCAAGGACTACGACATAAGGATCTTGTACCACTTAGGGAAGGCCAAGGTCGTGGCCGATGTTCTTAGCTGACACTCCATAACTCCATAACGAGTTTGGATCATGTTGAGGAAAGAAATAAGAAGTTGGTTAGAGGTATTAACTAATTGGCAAGCCTAGGGGTCCATCTAGTGGACTCCGAGGATGGGAGCACAGTGGTGTTGAACACTGTAGAATCCTCCTTAGTAGTGGAGCTAAAGAGGAAGAAGTATGAAGACTCCACCTTATTGCGAGTAAGGGAAGGGATCCACCGGCAGAGGAACATGGCTTTCGGGTAAGGGGAGATGGTACCTTGAGGTATCGGGGTAGTCTATGTGTTCCAGATATTGACGAGTTGCTAGAAAGAATCATGGCAGAGGCCTATAACTCTCGATACTCTATCCATCTAGGTTTCACCATGAGGTACCACGACTTGAATGAGATTTATTGGTGGCCAAAAATAAAGAAGAACATAGTTGGTCACATGGCTAAGTGTTTGAATAGCCAGCAAGTGAAGGCAAAGCACCAAAAGGCCGGGAGACCTAGCTCAGACTATAGAACGTCTAGTGTGGAAGTAGGAAATGAGTAGTATGGCTTTTATGATCGGTCTACCTCGCTCATTTTAGAAACATGACTCAATTTGGGTTATTATGGACCAACTCACTAAGTCAACACATTTCTTTCCTGTTAAGATGACAGATTCAGCAAAAGAGTATGCTAAGATGTACATCAAAGACATTGTCCGATTGCATAGGATTTCGGTGTCCATTATCTTAAATAGGGGTGCGCAATTCATGGCTCATTTTTGGATATCTTTTTAGAGGGGTTTAGGTACTCGTATCTACTTGAGTATGGCCTTCCACCCATATATAGATGGTAAGGATGAGTGCGCAATTCAAACACTCGAGGATAGATTGAGAGAATGCGTATTGGAATTCAAAGGTAGTTGGGACGACAATTTTCTGCTAATTGAGTTTGCCTATAACAACAACTATGACGTCAGTATCGAAATAGCTCCGTATGAAGCCTTGTATAGGAGAAGGTGTAGGTCACTTATCAATTTGTTCAAAGTAAGAGAAGTAGAGCTACTTGGGCTGGGCTTAGTCCACCAGGTGGTAGAAAAGGTTAAGTTGATCCAAGAATGGTCGAAAGCTGCTCAAAGATGATAGAAGTCTTATGCTGATATCCGAAGAAAAGACTTAGAATCTTTTGTTGATGATTGTGTATTTTTGAAGGATTTCACCTATGAGGTGTTATGAAGTTCGGAAAGAAAGGGAAGCTTAGCCCAAGGAACATTAGACCTTACCAAATCTTGCAAAGAGTTGGGCTAGTGACTTATGAGTTGGAGTTTCCCTTAGAACTAGCATTAGTATATCCTGTGTTCCATATGTCGAGGTTGAGGAAGTGTATAGGAGATCCATCCTTAGTAGTTTTGGTTGGAAATATTGGTTCCTAGGGAGACCTGACCTATGAAGAGGTTCCTGTGGACATCCTAGATTGCCAGATTCGCAAGTTGAGAACTAAAGAGATTGCCTCAGTGAATGTGTTATGGAGAAGCTATAATATCGAGGAGGCTATGTGGGAGGCAAAGGATGAAATAAAAGCCAAGTATCCGCAGTTATTCATTAAGCAGTAGGGCAAGGCCCCAGGTACCATTCTTATTCATTTTTAGTAACACTATAATCTCTTAGATAATGAAACCTTGTTATGAACTCCAACATGTTAAATTTCTCCTATGCTCTCTCTTCCTTTCCATGATTCATGCCTATAGTCATTTACTTCTTGTAATCCCATGAGTTTCTCCTTTTTGATATAGTGTTGAGTAGTGATATGGTCTCCTTCGTGGGAAAGATTAGTGAGATATGCTATAAGTGCTGAGGAATGTCCCCTTTTTGCATGTGTAGGCCTATGGGGGCGTAATGTGATTTGTTGTGTTTCATTTTTGTGTGATTTGTAAGAACTTTCCCAGGAGACTTATGTTGTTTTTCTTGTTAGCTGTTGGGATGATGTGCAATCTAGAGATAGTACCAGTTACGAAGGGAACTCTGGAGAAATTAATTTAGGGTTTCAGAGTCTAAGAGTATTTGGGGATTTCAAGGTTTCCCAGTATGGTCATAGCCATCATTCAAGGATGAATGATTCCAAGGTGGAGATATTATAATACTCACACTCTCAAAAGGAATTAGAGTGAGGCTAAATTGGAAATTAACCCTTTCCCGAGTGTAAAAGTATCTGGGAGTTGGAAGCGGAGCCTAAGGCTGGAAAGAAGTGATTGCACCAAAAAGCTGCAGAGAAAAGGATGGTTTGAAGGATGGACCACCGAAGTGAAGGATGAACCATTCCTTAGATCATCATTTGGAATGGGAAAATTAAAGTTTCTTGAAGCCAGGATGGAAGATATAATATGGACCATCTTTTTAAAAGACGAATTGTCCCTCCAATCATTGATGAAAGGGATGATGAGTATGGATTCTAGACGGGAAAGGACGAAGGGAAAGGACAGACCGCCCATACAAACCAGTACATTAATAGTTTTGTCATGGTTTCTATTATCATCACCTCCAAAGTTCATGATCACAGTGGCCAATGTCTCAACTGGAACCTCTCTTCGAAAGAAACTTCAACCACATCATTAATAGTATCGATCATATAAATGACACTTATGTCTCTTGACTGCTTTATAAATCTGCAAACATTCAATACAACTTCCTAATCAATAATAAAATTTTTATCTCACTGCTCTAAACATCAACGAATGCTCTAGTGGTAGCAAAAATGGTCTTCCCAGAATTATAGGAACTCCAAAATCAAACTTACAGTGTGATCAACCATCAATAACCACATTATTATCGGCTTGGCGGCTCCTAAGCCCAACTATTAGTAAATTGCGAGCAAATCAATTGATGTTTGCACTCAAATCACCTAACACCTTAGCAAAGTTGAATGCACCTATTGTGTATGGAATAGTGAAGGCCACATGATCTTCTTTATTTTGGACTAAAATGGTTCAAGTTATCAGTAGGTTCAAAACTCACCATCCTCTTCTTTCTCACTAGATCCTTAATGAAATTTGCATACCTAGGAATCTGCTCAAGTGCCTCAACCAATAGTATATTAATGAGCAACTACTTTAGCATGGATATGAATTTATGGAACTTGTCATGTCTTGCCTTCTTCTTAAGATGCTAAGGGAAGGGAGGAGCTAGCCCTAGAGGAGGATTTAATATTTTTGAAACCTCCTTCTTATTCCCTTGTCTCTTAACCTTAGATTTCTCATCACTTTCATTTTAATCAATAACGGTGGTTGGTTTCTTAGAATCAGATAACCTCTCTTTCTCTTTGGACTCATCAACAACAACCCATGAATCTAATGTAACATCTTCTCGTTCTTCATCATCAACATGTTTGGGCTTTGATCTTGGACATATTTGTACGTCTTCTTTCTACATTTTACCTATATATTTACCTTGTTTTGAGAAGAACATCTTTATATGAATTCACGTTTTTATGGAAATATCTTTGAAGGGACCTAATGGATGTAGTTAGATGTTTTTGTAGGAAAATATGATAGAAAGTGACCCAAAAGGAGCTAACAAGGAAAGTTTGGGTCACAAAGCATTGATAGAAGAGTTTTCGGACAAAATCAATGAGAAAAAATAGGAGGCGCGATGCACCTAGGTATAAGGTTCAAAAGAATCTCAAGAAAGTAGGCTGATGGGATAAGAGGTGCATTGCACCTACAACCAAACTTCAAGCAGTGGAAGTTTCCATCAGGCAGGCGCACTATTCGGCGTGGCACACCTAGGCCTGTCCAGACTGGGATTTCTTATGATTTTAAAGCTGAACTTATGTAGTGTAGAGGGGTCATTTTCCTACTACTATTTATATGTCCTTAAAACGTTTGTAAGCGACATTCATCACTTTAGAAATGAGAAAAGGCACAAAAGCTTTCATCACTTTTAAGGTTGTCTTCTTTTACTTTTCTTACATCAATAACTTGTATGATGATGAATATCTTGCGTTTGTATTTGAACATGTGTGACTAGAAGCCTCATTCTATGGTTTTGGAAAAAGACATGATGGTTATGGTTTGAGATTTCGTTTATGCTAAACTACTTTTCTCCATTATAAGATTGTTTAATTCTTCTCAGTTTCATAATTATTTATTAGTTTGATCACCTTGCGTATGATATTCAGGACTTGTTGATTGAACTTGAAAGAGAGAATCACAAGGGCAATAGAGTAGGTTCATGAACTTTGTTAAAAAGGTTGATATAGGTCACAACTTGGAAATCCTGCTTAGTTGATACAGGTCACAACTCATAAATGTCTTATAATTATCCTGCGACCATAAAGATATAGGCGCTAGGGATAGTATGGTAGTTCTTGAAATATTAAAAAGATATTTAGGAAATGTATACTTTTTCTACAACTAATAATCCTGGAGAACATGTTTAGTGTAGTGAATTTGATAACTCAAACTAATTGTGAACTAGCCAAGACTCTAGACTTTAATCATCATTTCAACAACAATTAACTTGAATATTCTAGTTGCAACTTTTACTTTGCTTTGTGAAGTTATTAGATCAATAACAATTCTTGTGAAATACACTATTTTATTTGAAGATTGAAATAAGAATTAAAACTAGAATAATTAATCTGACAAGTCCCTGTGGATGGTATCTATACTCTGTGTCTTATATTACTTGACGACTACGTACACTTGTGTGTGCGTTTGGACGCATCAAGTTTTTGGTGCCAGTTTTGGGGACTTGAAAATTAATTAATTAATTTTGGTTGGAATTATTATTCCACTTTTCATTATTTACGTTATTGCTAGTTGTTGTGCATTTCAGGTACTTGTGCTCAGTTATGCTAGTTACAAAAAGTCAAAGATGACCCTTGGCCTCTTTGATCCAGAAATAGATCGGACTTTCCACTGACTGGAAGTAATGGTGAAAACAATGAGTCTAATTTTTTGGACGACCAGGAACAGGTTCCTGTTTTGAATTTTATAGGCCTAGCTTAAAGAATTCTTCCAAGTTAATCATCAAACCAACGATCACTGGAAAATTTGAACTAAAAGAGGGGATAGTGCAGTTGGTGCATAATACATGGAAATATCAAGGCGAGCCTCATGAAGATCCACACAGGCATTTGATGACATTTGTAGAGCTGAGTTAGAATTTCCATTACTGGAATGTCTCTGACAATTACGTGAAACTCAATCTCTTCCCTTTCTCACTGATTGGGGAAGCTAAAGAATGGATGCAGAATGAACCATCAGGGTCCATCACTACATTGGAGGATCTTTCAAGCAAATTCATTAATAGATTCTTCTCTTCTATAAGTATAGAGGAAGTAAGAGGAAAGATCTCTAGGTTCCTTTAAAAAAGATGGAGAAACTCTAGCTCAGGCAGATGAGAGATACAAGGGCTATCTATGGGATTGCCCTCATCACATGCAATAGAAGAAGATAATAGGCCATAATTTCATAAAACAGTTGAATCAAGAGTCAAATATAGTGCTTGATGCTACAACATAGGGATAAATTTTGTCCGAAAGTTATGATAAGATCGACTATTTATTGAGTTTCATGTCGTTAGAAAGTCAGGACTACTAAGATTTAGGTAGGGGTTTTGTAGCATAGAAGGTTTTGGGGAAGTTAGAGGTTAATGGTGTAGCTAGAATATGATCTGACATCAGTCAATTGGTGAATGTTATCAACAAGTTGGTAAGTGTACCAAATGTGAGCCAAGTGCAACAGGTTCAACAAGTTTAGACTCCACAACCAACATATGGGGCTTGTGGAGAGAATTATATCTATTTAGGGTGTCCTCTAAATCCAGAATTGATTTATTATGTGGAACAACAGGGTCATAAATGGAGGATATCAAGAAAATAATTACAACTAGGGTTACATAGACATAGAAAATCCTCCGGGGGAGGAAACCAGAACTTTCATAGGCCTCAAAATAATTTTCAGCGAAATTAGGGTCAGCAGCCAAGTAGCTCATTAGAGGAGAAAATGAAGCAGCAGGTGGATTAGAAGACACAACTTGTTATTAAAATGCAGAAGTCCTTTCACAAATTTGAGTGTCAAATGGAAAGATGGCAATGCAACAGATAACCAGGCCTGAGGAAGCACTGCTGAGCAACACATAAAAAATGCTAAGGAGAATGTGAGTGCTATTACTCCTCACAATGGAAAGGGGAGTTGGGAAAGTGATACCTAGAGGCAAAAAATCAAAGGCAGAACTTGAGCCAGAACATAAATGTCACGCCCCAAGCCTAGACGTTAGACGTCGATCGACACTCATACAACATAGTGATCCAAGCAAACCCTTGGCCTAACTTACTATCAGCTTAGATCTCAATAAAGTATAGCAAAAGTAATAACTGCAATAGGTTAAACAAATAAACTATGATTTATTAACTGAAAGAAAAAAATTAATATTATAAAGTAACATTATTGACTCAACTCTAACTCTATCTATGAAGCCTCTATAACTGAAAATAGGTGCCAGGACGTAGCTTCCATGACTACCTCAAGCTCTATAAAATAAAATATATCAATGATTGGACTCTCCAAAAGTGGGAGGCCTCACCAACAACTAAACAATAGTAACATCCTAGCACTACATCTGTTGTTGATCCTATCTACCTAAGTCTGCATCATAATAAGATGCATCGCCAACGACGTCAGTATGTGGAATGTACTATATGTAGTAAAGCTGAATGAAACCATAGTTAAGAAAGAATATATGAACTGAAAGGGTAACTAACTAAAATAAACTGACTGAAACTGAAGATCTTAATGATGCATAAAACACAATATCATCAATATGTAAAATAATTATGAAATAAAACTGTGCATAAAACAATCTCTAAATATACATAATAAAGTGCATAACTTCAACTTGGGGATTTTTTCATAACCGACACCATCATGAATGAGCACATGATTCTCAACTATCTTGCTCAAGTTGGCAGAGCCGCTCAAACACTTGCCACTGCAGAGAACATTAAACTATGGATCCAGAATTGATGTCCTTACCATAGACATATCTAAGGAGTCACCAAATCAACCGCATGATCCTAACCTATACTGGCTACGTAGTTTTGGGGCTTTAGAGTTATCTGAACTCTTCTCCCGCTTAGTGCTAAATAATCCTCCCAAAACATATGCTCATACACTTATGCCTATATGAGGAATCTTAATAACATCTTTTGTGGAGCCTTTCGCTCAAAATATATAAACTTTAATGAGGAGCTTTTTTGCTCAAAACATTCTTTAAGAAACTTGGGAGCCTCTATGCTCGAAACATCTCATGAGTTTAAAAACAAGAATTCACTTTAGCTTTTGAAAATCATGATTAAAACTATGTTTTCTTTCTCAAAATCTCTTCAAATCTCCTCAACATTATGCAATAGGGTTCATGAGATAAGAGAGAAGAGAATATAATTAATAATATCAAGAGAAAAATAATCAATAGAAAAGGGATACAATGGATATAATTCAATATAGAGAGATTAACAATGAGCAACTCAATCAATAAGGAAGAAGATAATTCAAGAATTTAGCTAAAAACCAAGATATAGGGCACAAGGATTATTAGAAATCCTTTCTTAGGTTAGCCTTACATATTTGGAAAGTCAAACTTAGACCCAAGCTTGAAGAACCCTAGGTTGGAGAAGACTTCCTAGCTTGCTTGATGAATTTGAGAGCTAATAGTCTTGATTCTCACATTATAATGGAAGGAATAGGAGTTTAGACTAATTAAACCCTTAAATATACTCTTTAGAAATCCCAAAATATTCTTTTTTAGGAGATAAAAATATAGGAAATTAGTAAAATAACCCTGGAATTCCATCTGCAATTTTTGACCGTCAGTGGCAACGACCAACCTAATGAGTCGTTACCCAACTTGATGACTCGTTGGGTCCATTCGTTACCCCTATAACCAAGTTGGTCATTCTATGATTCTCACCTTAAAGTATGTAAGAATGACCTACTTAATGAATCATCACTTGTACCAATGAGTCGTGGCCTAACTCATTGGAACTGGAAAGGAAATATCAAGTTTCAAAAGTTAGCTCAGAGATGACTACACTTAAAGATCCATCAAGTCATCTAACGGCTCACTTGAAGAGTTATTTTGTGATATGGTGCGAATTTTGCTATTTTTCTACTTTATTTCTAGGATCTAATCTAAGGGACTTTTGAAGGTTGTTACAATATCTCCCCCTCAGATCATTCATCCTTGAATGAAGACTAAGCTGGACCGATAGGTGATCTAGCTGAGAGTATCTTAATTGAACTTAACTGAATCCACTAAACATGCAACCATACCAAGGACTTCAACATCAACTAATGGAACATGAAACTGATGAGAATGCTATTAGAGGGGACTGTTACGTTAAGATGATGTTGTAATAAGAGGGAATAGGTGAGGATACTTAGCAATCATATCTTTTTTAGCTTCCCAAGTAGCTCCCTCAACTAGTTGATCCCTCCATATCACCTTCGCTGAAGCCATTTCCTTGTTCCTTAGCTTATGAACTTGATGATCTAGAATATTAACAGGAACTTCCTCATATGATAGATTATCCTTAACTCCTACATTCTTCAAAGGGACAATGAGTGAGGGGTCACCAATACACTTCTTAAGCATAAAGATGTAAAAAACAGGATGAACTAATGCTAGTTCGGCTGGCAACTCCAACTCATAAACTACCCTGCCAACACTTCTCAAAATCCTATATGGACCAATGTAACAGGAACTAAGCTTCCCTTTCTTCCCAAATCTTATGACACCCTTCATGGGTTAAACCTTCACGTAAACCCAATCATCTACCTCATACTCAAGTCTTTATGCCTCATATCTGTATAAGGCTTTTGGCCACTCTCTGCAGTCTTCAACCTATCCTGTATGATCTTAACCTTTTTCATAGCTTGTTACATGATCTTGGGCATATTTACAAGTCCAAGTGATAGCTTATAACCATGTATTAGCCTTGTTTCGTGCTTATTTTATGTATAATCTCATGTAATCTTGCTTATAAATATGTGCATGAACTAGAAAATGTGATTAGCCATTTTTGTAGATGAAAAATGCTATGGAGGAGGCTAACTATGAAGTTCCATGAGCAAGAAGGAAGCATTCAAAGAATGAACATAAAAATAGCAAGAATTGTATATGGCCGCACAAGCCAACGTGCCACACCAAGCCCATGCGTTCATGTGCTGCTAGGTAGTGTACCGACCCGTTGGCTCTGTCCATGCCAGGTTGAGCTCGCGATGAAGGCCCAACCATACTAAGCGTGTGTGCACGATGGGCAAGAAACAACAGTTAGACGTGCTAGCTTTGTGCCACACCTGGCTTTGCACCAGGCTAGGCCGCATGTGACGCTAGGTGTACAGCGTGACACACACAATGCCACACCTGACCAACACCATGCCATGCCATAATAACCTACCAAAAATCCAATTTCCAGTGTGTGTGCTCACTACTCCATATTATGGAGGCTAAGCTGCACAATGGGCAGCATGACACGGAGGTGGTCTTCACACCGCCCAAAATCAAATATGATAAATAGCACACTTGGTTTATTTTATGGAAGAGCCCGTCATAATTTAAGAAAACACGGAGAAGGGATGGAACAAGAACGGAGGAGAAACTTCTTTATCTTAGGGTTCTTTTTCTTTCTTTATTTTTACATTCTTGTTATACATGAATTCAAACACAATGTTGGGTTCTTGTACTAGTATAAGTGACTAAAACCCTTCTTCTAGGGTTAAGGCCATATGACATGAACGTATTAGTTTAAGACTTACTTGGTTCAAGTTCTTCGTGGTTGTTTGTTCTTATATTTTTATTTTAATCATTTTAATTATTGATCACCATTGAGAATGTATTAATCTTAGGAAAACTTGAAATAGAAAACCCTTGGATAGAATGAGGAATGCAAGAAATGAGTTCAACTCTTCAAGACTTGCTTCGCGGCTAGGATAGAAATATATCTAATTCGCATCACTTGGTTATTAAACGGAAAGATAGCTAGACACTTGGAATTAAATTTTCACAGCACCATTCATAGATGTAGTCGTTAAGTTAATTCTAGGTTAAATAGTTAGAGGTTTGAAAGTCCATAACCAAGGCCATTAACCCCGCAAACCACTCCACTAAATTAATGAATATGAATTAGGTTGTCACATCCCAACTCAATGATGTAGTTGTGAGATTAGTTGAATATTTTTTTAGAGGATTGAAAGACCATAAAATGGCATAAATCATGTGAGGAAACTATGAAAATAACTGAAACCAATGTGAATTCTAGCTATACTTGATTATGTCACCTTAACTCTGGATTTTTCTCATGATTGTTTTCATCTTAATTTGTGATCAACCTTAGATTCTAGTAACAAAAATAAAACAAAATCTTGTACATTTGCACTTGTGAAAATTTGACATTAATATTTGAACTTGATAATTCTTTAAAAGTCTAGTCCTTGCAGGTTTGACATCTAAGTCGCAAAGAGTCACTGCATTACTTGTACGATCGCCTACCGTTGCGCGAGCGCCTGAGCACAAACATTGTACTATGTCTGGCCCTATCAAATCTACTTTACCAACTTCAAACCAACCAATCACAAGTCTACACCTTCGTCCATAGAGAGCCTCATAGGGAGCCATCTAAATACTAGAGTGACAACTGTTATTATATGAAAACTCTATGAGAGGAAAATGGTCATCCCAATTTCGTTTGAAGTCAATAACACATGCTCTCAACATATCCTCCAATATCTGAAAATTCCGCTCTACTTGACCTTCTGTCTGCAGATGAAAAGTTGTGCTAAGTTTCACCTTCAAATCCAAACCTCTTCGAAATGACTTCCAAACTGGGCAGTTAACCCCATATCTTATATGATAGAAAATGGAACACCATGAATTCGAACTATCTCTAAGTTAATCTCTTATTGTCCTCAGTTGAATCTATAGTCTTAACCTATAATAAATAAGCTGATTTGGCCATTCGATCTATAATCATCCAAATATTGTCATGTTGCTTATGCGACTTCGGTAGACCGGTGATAAAGTTTATATTGATAATCTCCCACTTCCATTTGGGGATTGCTATATTCTGAGCTACACTACATGGTCTTTCGTACTCGACCTTAACTTGTTAACAACTTGGGCATCTAGCCACAAAGTCAATGTCCCTGTTTATACCGTTCCACTAATACACTTCCCTTAAGTCATGATACATATTAGTGAAAACTAAGTGAATATAATATCTAAAGCTGTGTGCTTCTGCCATGATCCTCTCTTGAGGCCATCTATATTTGGAACATATAGTCTACCTTGATACCTCAGGACACTATCTCTCCCTTGTACGAAAACCAATACCTTTTGCTTATGAACATCCTTTAACTAAAACAAGAGGGGATCTTTGTCCTATTTTTCCTTAAATTTTGCCATTAGTGATGATTCGGCCCTACTCTGAGCAAGCATATTATTTGCTTTAAAGTGTAAGAGAAAGACTCCTAAGGGCGGGAGTTTGTGCACATCCTTCGCCAATTCTCTCTTTTCCTCCTCTATATGAGTTGTGCTTACCATGGATAGCCTGCTAAGAGCATTAATAACTACATTAGCCTTACTCGGGTGGTAGAGAATACTCATGTCATAGTCCTTAAGTAACTCAAGCCACCTCCTTTGTTTGAGCGTAACACCTCAGACCTCAGAATACATTAATGAAGGAAAATAATTGAAATTTGCAGGTTTGGTGTAGGGAGTGACGATGTGACTGATGGCCCATCATGTCCTTGACGGCGCAAGTGACGATCATCAGGAAGGCAACAAACCGTCACTGGTGATGTTCGGGTTTGAGGCGTGGCTAACGGCCCATCACAAACCTGATGGTGCTAGTGATGACCCTCGGACCAATGATAGACCATCAGTTAAGCTGTCAAAGGAAAATTTTTTGGCCTCGGGGTTGACGACAAACCTGACAGACTGTCGGAGAAGTGATGACCCGTCACTGTACTGTCAGAAGGAGATTTTGGCTGACCTCACTAGTTTAGGATGATGGCATGAATGATGGACCATTGGGAGTGTGACAGCCCATCACGGGTACTGTCTGGGTGCCTAGTCGTGGAAATTCTTCTAGATTTTCAGGGGCAATTTTATAATTTTCCATTCTTTTAACTCCTATACTACATTGTTTTAAGACCTAAAAGAAATGTATTAAGGGGAATTTAACCTATAAATCATTCCCCTCCCATGCATGCAAGATTTGGAATTCCCCATTGACGATCAAGCCAAGAATTCTTCAGGTTCTTCTCAAAATCTTTGGGCTTTCAAGGAAAAGTGTAGATTCAGTTTACCCAGGTATGTAAGGCTATGAATGAGGATTTCATTCACTCTCATGCTCAAATTCTCCTCAATTTCATGTATCAAGTCTGAACCCAGGTTATGATTGAAAGGGGGTTTTAATCCAATCTTATATAATTCTCTATCACTTGTTTATGGGTCAATCCCCTTTATGTTTTAAAGTATATTTGAAGATTCATGGTAAGATTTTAAGCATGTTTTGATTAAAAATTTATGATTTCAATTTTCAGAAGATTATGCTCAATTATGCGAATTCATGAAAAAGTAAAGTTTATGATTTATGATTTCAAGTATTATGAGACATCTAGCATGTATGAATGTTTTGAAATTACGTATGTATAAATTTATGATTTGGACCAATGAAGTCTATTTAAAGTATACATGATTTTGAGATTTGGGCAAGCCCACACAAGACAAGTATGTTTTATGATTTAGCCAAGGCTAACAAGATAAAATTATAGATATATATTTTGGAGTCAAGAATCCTCAAATGTATAGATTCAAGTTATGTTCTAGAATATGATTATATGAGAATTATACATGTTTTGGGAGTAGTGTCTAGCACTGAGTAGGCTAGGGGTTCCAAGGTTCCCCAGTCTCATAAACTACGTGCCAACGTAAGTATATTTTGGGGGCTCTCAAGAGAGCATTTCTCCCACCCAAGGGCACACCATGATATCAAACCTTACTTATCCTTTACCCTGGCAAGGCTTAGGATGACCTTCGTCCATATGGGAAAGATGTGGGATTATCATGTGCTCATACATGGTGGTTGTTGATTATGACGAGTCTCCCATTATTCCTCATGATTTTTGTTATACACGTTTATGACTTATGTTTATTATGTTTCAAGCAGGTTTGACCCAATGATTAGTTTATAGGATTTTACTTATGATTTCAGTTTTTGCAAGCCATATGATTATGTCTTTAGCTTTGGGTCATTCGATTTAGATATGCGATTTAGTTTATGACTATTCATGTTTTCAAATATCAACAGGATGTCCTTACTCTCATGATCTTATGATTTATGTTATGTGCATGATTTCAGTTATACTTATTCAGCCTATTTTACTTACTTTACATATGCAGTACATTCCAAGTACTGACTGCATACTTTATGCCGTATCATTTTATGATATAGATTCAGAAGCTCAGACTCAGTTCTGCAGTTAGCCAGTCTCCATAACTTAGTCCATTTCTTTTGTTGGTAAGACCTCATCCTTCGAGGACCTTCAGATTGTTGAGTTATGTTACTTTCAATTTTCAAACCTTTAGTGAGAAAGTTGGAGATGTTGTCCCATCAGCTCTTCAGTTATGTTCGAGGCTTTTTCAGACAATATGCAGAAATGTAGCTTTGTTAGTGTTGATTCTTTATGGTTGATATGTATTTAGAAATCTGCTTATTCATGTTTTCAGTTATCATCTATCATTTGAAGTATGTGCTTTAGTTATCATGTTCATGCCATGGGTCGACTTGCCATTTTTGGTTCTAGATTCCATGTCTCGGTCCGTACCTATGTTTGGGTTGTGATAAACATGGTATCAGAGCAAAGGTTCTGAGTGGCCTTGGGTGTCTAAAAACCGCGTTGAGTAGAGTCTTTTCCATGGGTGTGAAGTGCGCCACACTTATGGGGGTGAGTATACAAGATGTTTTAGGAAATTTTCCTTCTTTCATGATCTATGCCATGTGATGAAGTATCTATTTATCCTTCTAACTCATGTTATATGTGTTTGCAAAGTCATGCCTCCACACCGAGTAAATGGTAGAAGGAACAGAAGTGGAAATGGCCATGAAGATGGCAATGGAGATGGGCACCAGCAAGCCTCGCCTGCACCAACAGGTCCTTTGCCCGAGCAGGTCTCTCATGATGAGTTTATAGAGGCTTTTCAAATGTTTATGTATGACCACTCAGGTCAACTAGCAGGTGGTGGTCCATGCCCTTCAGAATGGGAATGTAGCAACAACTCGAGTTCGGGACTTCCTTAGGATAAATCTACCTGAGTTCCTTGGGTCAAGAGTGGATAAGGACCCATATGAGTTTCTTGAGGAGATATAGAAGATCACCCAGATTATGGGGGTGATGGGAGAAGAGAGCACAAACTTAGCTTCCTATCAGCTGAAGGGGGTTGCTTATATTTGGTACCGTTATTGGAGGGATGGTAGAGCAGTGGTAATTGTTCCCGTGTATTGGGATGAGTTCATGACTGCCTTCTTAGACAGATTCTCCTCTAGGGAGCTGAGGGAGGCAAAGGCGGCGAAGTTCATCAGCTTGAGGTAGAAAAATATGACTATGCAAGAGTACGCCTCGGAGTTCACCCTTCCGTCCCAGTATGCCTTCGAGATGATTGCGGATCAGAGAGCTCGTATGAACATATTTGTGTATGGAGTGGTTAATTCACTGGTAAAGGAGTGTAGGACCGCAATACTGAACAGTGATCTAGACTTCGCTCAATTGATTATATACGCCCAACAGATAGTGGCGGATCAGATGAAGGAAAGGGAGAGAAAGGCCAAGAGGGCTAGGTTTTCCCAATAGAGGTCTGGTGGTGGACATTGTTAGTAGTCCCATTAGAGATCATCAGCCCTAGCACCATCATCAGCCAGTGTTCCATCCATATCTAGGCGTGATTAGAGGGGAAATACATTAGGATCCAAGGGACGGGGGAGCAGGTCAGGGGAGCCCAGCGTGCTAGTTTGCGGAATGTGTGGCAGGAAGCCCCCCTGAGAGTGCCTAGCAGGGTCAAGTGCATGTTTTGGGTGTGGTAAGCCAAAATATTTGCTAAGAGACTTCCCTTCATCCAGATAGGGAAATAGTAGAGGCCATGACACAACCACAAGTTCAGCCGCTCCACCAGTATGCTCAGCTCAGCAAGGTGCATCAACTACTGCAGGTGGTGGACAACATCAAAATAGATTTTGTGCCATCTCATCTTGTCTGGAGCAGGAGGTCTCTCTAGATTTGGTCACTAGTATGTTACGAGTATTTCATCTTGACATATATTCATTATTAGATCCAGGAGCTATGCTATCTTTTGTGATGCCTTATGTTGCTATTAGTTTTTAAGTCAGTCCCGAAATCCTATCAGAACCCTTCTAAGTCTCTACTCTAGTCGGTGACTCAGTTATAGCTCAACGGGTATACAGAAATTGACCTGTAATAGTCCTTTAGAAAGTCACTTCAGCTGATTTAGTAGAGTTAAATTGGTATGGATTTGTTGCATGCATGTTATGCCTCAGTGAATTATAGAACCTGAACGGTAGAGTTTCACATTCCGGGTGAGCTGGTCCTAGAATGGAACGGTAGTTTAGCTGTGCCTGCAGGTCATTTTATTTCCTACCTTAAGGATAGAAAGATGATTTCCAAGGGTTGCATGTACCATCCAGTTTGGGTTAAGGATGTTGCATCTGATTCCCCGAGTCTTTAATCTGTACCTGTTGTACGAGAGTATCCAGAGGTTTACCCAGATGATCTACTAGGAGTCCCTCCTGAGCAGGAGATTGATTTTCGTATTGACCTTCTTCCCGATATGCAACCTACATCTGTTCCTCCATACAGAATGGATCTAGCGGAGTTAAAGGAGCTGAAAGAACAGTTGAAGGATCATTTAGATAAGGTTTTCATCAAACCTAGCAAATCTCCGTGGGGTGCACTGATTGTCTTTGTTCAAAAAAAGGATGGGTCTCTTCATATATGCATTGACTATCGGCAGTTGAACAAGGTTACATTCAAGAAAAAGTATCCCCTCCTTAGAATTGATGACTTATTTATCCAACTTTAGGGTGCTAAGTGTTTCTCAAAGATAGACCTCAAATTTGGCTATCACCAGCTCAGAGTTAGGGAGAGTGACATCTCGAAGACAGCCTTCCCTACTATAAGTTTGTAGTTATATCATTTGGACTAATGAACACTCCTACAGCTTTCATGGATCTAATGAACAGGGTATTCAAGCCATATTTGGACATGTTCATGATTGTGTTCATAGACGACATCCTCATATACTCTTGGAGTTAGGAGGAGCATGTCTCTCATTTAAGGATTGTGCTGCAGACTTGATTTTCCAAAGCTATGGAAAAGTAATGGATTCACCCATATTCATTTTGGTGTTGTCCAAATCGCCTTTTCATATCATGGAAGGAAAGGACAACCTATTGTTGCGCGCCATTCACTCCTTGATACTCGATACCAAGAGTACCAACATGCAAATTTCGGTACGACTGAGGTCACCTTTAATGCTGGGACAATTTTTGTCACCTTATATCCAAATTTCAATATGTCCCTAAGCGACCCATATCTTATTGAAGCCTTAAAGATCCAAGTCCAAATACACAGAGCTCCGTAAGCTAGAGATGCTATTCAGGCAACTCTTCACTACCAAATAGCTTGGCAAGTTTAGAACCATGCCATGGATCTTTCATTTTCGGGTGGAGATGATGCTTTACTGCTACATATAGATGCCACCAATGGAACTACCACATGCACCCAAATACCCATAAGAATACCAAAGGAAGAGCTTGTCAAAATTCTTCCTGACTCATGGGTTACCAATTATGAGCGGATGAGAGAACCCCCTGTTGAACCTCTTCGATCCATAGAAACAATCTTTGCCCAAAAATAGGATAAAACTGTAGCCATCATCTTTAAACACTCTCATCTTAAAAAACCAAATAGCACAACATTTTCTCTTCAGATGTACTAACCTACATCCGAACCTCTACCTGAAGATGAAGAGGATCCATTCGATTGGAGCCTTCTAGCCATCATGAATGAACATGATTGGATCAAACAGTTCAATCGTGAAGGTTATGATGTATGATTGTTCAAATGTCCCTATATCAGGAACTGCCCTTGGGATATCGAACGTGAATGATAAGAATGTTTGGAGGATGAAGTTGAATATATAGAGAAGAAGGTCCAAACCAAAAAGAAGAAGGGGAGATGCTCTTAAAAGGAATTTCGTAAGTGATATGAATATGGGGATCCCTCTATCGGTTCCCTTAGCCATCCAGGAAAATATGAACTACTTGTCTCCTACAAACCCCAAGATTGACCAACACTACCTACTCCAGCTAAAAAACCTCACAACCCTCAAATCTTTATGATGAGTCCACCTAGCTCTAGCCATACTCCAAAATTCCCATCACAACAACCCTTTTAAAAAGATGGTGTAAACCATGCACCAAAAATCGCAAAGAAAAATATTGTGTTTCCCACTGGAGAAAAGCCACCTACCAGTGATATTGAGACTGCCATCAACTGGCAATCAGAGAATGCAATCTGCCAGAACAGGGTGCTGACCAACATTGGCACTTCCCTCAATAAGGTTGCTCAAACATAGACTAAGATGATGAGCATGGTGTAAAACATTGAGAAGAAAGTGGAACAGACATCTAATAAACATGCCGGTCTTATCCGAGCCCTAGAACTACGACTGCAGAATATGCAGTATGAGATCTGTCCACAAGGCACTTCACTTTTCCACTTCTTTTCACAGCAACAGAAGGAAATGGCTGACATCAAAGAGTAAATCAAACTACTAAGACATGGACCTTTTGAGCCATAAAGAACCCAAAGCCACTCTCCAAAATCCTCCTTTTTCCCTATGTCGTCATAGACATACTCACTACCTAAATTGGCCCGTCCAGGTACTACCTCTCCTTTCACTCCACATGAACCCACACCTTATCCTAGAAAACCCAAACAAGAAATTGAGTTTTACATTGCAAAATAAGTTTGGGAAAAGAAACATGCCCTTGCAGCAAAAAAGCAGGCCAAAAGAAGGAAAAAGGTTGGCGAAAGTTCAAAGGAGCCAGATCTAGAAAACTTGATGATCTCAGATCAAGTTGTTCCGAAACTCAATGGCTTAGACGAGAATGATAACACAAGATCCATCATTGAAGAGACAACAGACAACGATCCTACTAATGAAACTGAAGAAATGGATATTGAGTCAAGTGAGGATCTCTCAGTAGACACCTCCAAGGAGGACAATCCACCGATATACATGAACCGACCAAGAGAACTAGAAGTTTATGAAGTCGATGATGATCAAGACGGGATAACAGAAGACCCAATTCCGAAAAGGAGACCGGAACAACCAATGCCAAAATCTGTTGGAACAGGATTCCACACTTTCACTCTCAATGATGTCAAGGTTTCAGAATGGCCACAAAGGATCCAAGATTTCCTTACTTGGATGGTTACGAAACACTTGGTAGAGAGAGAGAAATATCTAATCCCGTCAGAGTTCATATCAAGGTTCTACGTCATCCTAATAGATTGGTCTATCGCACTGGGGATGTATGTGTTACGCTCCAGTGCACTCGCAAGCGTACGCGGTCGTACAAGTAATACAGTGGCCCTTTTTAGGGGCTGGATGTCGAACCCACAAGGACTGGACCGATTCAGCAAATTATCAAGTTCAAGTGTGATATTAACCCTCACAAGTGTTGATTATAGAAGTTTTTGTTAAATTATAATTAAATTTAGGGGTGGTCACAGAAATAATCTAAAAAAATATAAGAAGCAACTAGAGCTAAGGCCAGATAATCATGCAATGCTACCCTCTATAATGGTTCAAGTATGAAATTATCAATTGTTATCTCACATAGTTGAAAATGCAATGTTCATGGTCTCTCGAGCCTATAAACACGACAAACTAGCCTCACAACTACATCGTTGAGCAGGGAAGTGATATCCTAGTTCGTGGGCAATTCAACTACATGGATGTGGTTTATGGGGTTTATGCTCTTGATTATGGACTTTTGTACCTCTAATCATTTAACTCAACTTAGATTCACAACTACTTCTACGAGTGGTGGAGTGACAACTCTAAGCCGGTGTCTTGTTGTCATCCCATTTTATCAACCAAGCAAGGAAAATTAAGTATAATTTCTATCCTAACCGCGAATCATATCGAAAGATAAGAACTTGCTCCCTACATTCTCTTGTTCTTGCCTAGGGTTGCTCTTTCAAGCTTTTACCTAATCTTAACGCATTTGTTTTCATGGTGATCAAGCATAAAAACAACCATAATGTATAATTATAAGACAAAACAACAATTAACAACTCAAACCAAAATGAGTTCATGCAATTACAATCATATCACATGGCCTCAACCCTAGAGGAAAAGTTTTAGCCACTCATGTTCATACAAATAGTCAAAAACGTCGTTAAGGTAATGTACTTACAAGAATAGATAAAAGACAAGGTAAGTTTGGTGAATCCTAGGTGAGTTCTTCACTTCTCCATTCACTTCTTTACGGTTTTCAAAAAATATTTCATGACAAATTGATTTTAGAAGCTAAGGGTCCTATTTATAGTAAATCGGAAATGTACAATTTTTGCCCGTCATGGAATGGCTCCGTGGCACCGAGTTGGTCGCGCTAATTTGCCTCCGTGACATGGAGGTATCGCGAAAGCACACTGGAAAGAACCTAAAAATGACATTCGACTGAAGCTTGCCGCGATGGCCGGCGTGGCACGCTGCCTGTGCGGCGCGATGGCCTGCGTGACACGCCCATGGCGCGCAGATGTGCCTTGCGTGACACGGCATTGGCGCGCAGACGGCCTGTTTGCTACATTGTTCTCGCACCTGGCATTGGAGTGGCACGGCGCTGGGCGCGGCACACGCACAGCGTGCCACGCTGCCTGGCGCGGCCAGCCTCGACCAGGCATGGTTCCTTGCCGACTTTTGTAATTTGCTTCCCATTCCATTTCTCCACTTCATCCATCATTATTTAGTCCATCAAATGCATTTTTAACATCCAAAAAAGGACTAATCATGTTGGTTAGTATATAGCCAAATTTACATAAAATCACATGAGAAATTAAATACATAAATAGACAAACACGACTAAACTAAGTTATAAAATAACACTTGGGCACGCTATTATGCCCAAGATCAGTATGAAAAGAATACTTTCCTCACGTCCCAAGATTTTTCTTTCAACATCAGAATCCTGCATGAAGTCTTTTGTGGGGACATAGGCCAAAGGCAAGAAAAGATAGGAAGACAATTCTTCGAGATGAAATGCGTATATCATTCGACAGAGATGTCATTGATATTCATTTTTAGAAGATGGAAAAAATATATTTTGAACTTGGTGGAGACGCCAGTTTGAAGCAGGCCTTTTGTTTCATCCTTGCCAAAGATGTTAGCAGGACGAACCATGGCGATTGGAAAAGTTCCAATCAATGATAATGCCTCAAGTTTGCTATATAAGGCAAGTAATTTTCATGGCGCTAGAAGATATCTATACAAAAAGATCTGTTCTAAAGAAGATCATGCACAACAATCCAGCCCTTGATAAAGCTTGCAGCAAGACTGACCTAATCACCGGGTCCAGTTACTCTTTCCATGCTCGAAGGCAAAACAAATACAAGAAATACAAGAAGTTCAAATGGATAAAGCCTACTGGAGGAAGATCCAAATACACCAGGCGAACAAAATACTTTAGGAGAAAGCGTCCAGGAAGGTTCTAGAAGAATGACAGATGCTTCATCTGCCACAAGATCGGACACTTCGCAAAGAATTGTCCCCAAGCTAAAAATTCTATCCACCTTCTTACTGAAATAGAAGAATACGCTGATGTCAGGGACAATGATCTAGAATCAATCCTTTCAGCAGAAGATGAGCCGTCAGAGGATACTCTTTTCTCCATGGAAGTGTATGAAGAACATGGGCATGACCATTACAAAATTTCAAAGGCTGAGGAAATCAACAGTATAATCAATATTCCTCAGGTCCAGTTGTATGTTTATCCGTCCAAATGGGATAAGCTAATTCAGGTCATTGCATTCATGGATACTGGTGAAGCCTCATCGCTGATGAATCCGACAGTACTTCCTGATGATCAGTGGATCACTCATTTCAAGAACTTCAACACCGCATCAAATGGAATCCTCACAACTATGATCATCACAAAACATCTGATAACAATTGAGTTCTTCCCAGGACTAAAATTCAGAACAAAACTGTTCAGGTCAGATGTCCTAGGAAAGGATCTCATAATCAAATTTGATATCTTTACACAACTCAAGGACTGACTCCACATTGGATCCTATGGAATAGCGTTCCAAAAGCAGTTCAAGCCATACTCAGAAGGCTCACGCTTATTCCAGACCACTGAAGATGAACAAATTAAAGAAATCAAGCAATAGTTGATGGAACATTCATTTGCAGAATCTCATAAGGAGTTCATGAAGAAATGTCACAACCCACTCTGGCTGAATAAAGAATTCTTCATCAAACTCCCATTTAAGAAGAATGAAAACATAAACCGAACCAAGGCAAGCCACTCTGGCATGAATTTAGAGCACTTTCAGCTTGCAAAGAAGGAGTGCACTGAACTCATAGAGTTTGGACTGATCGAGCTGTCTAATTATCAATGGGAATGTGAATCTTTCTATGTCAACAAGAGAGCTAAGCAGATAAGAGGTAAACTCAGATTAGTCGTAAATTACCAGCCACTCAACCATTTCCTCCAAGATGATAAATTCCCTATACCAAATAGGCTAACCCTATTTTCACACTTAGCCAAAGCTAGATATTTTTCCAAGTTTGATCTCAAATCTGGATTTTGGCAATCGGGGATAGATCATGAGGAAAGACCAAAAATAGGATTTTGCATGCCTGAGTAACACTTCCAATGGAAGGTTATGCCATTTGGGCTGAAACCTACACCCTCTCTATTCAAAAAATCCATGATCAAGATCTTTCAGCCTATCCTCCATACATCACAAGTATACATTGGAGATATCCTATTGTTCAGTGATACTCTGGAGGAACACTTTGCCTTAATCCGTCATTTTCATGATATAGTAAGAGCAAATGGAGTTATGCTCTCTGCGAAGAAAATGGTCCTTATTCAAAGAGAAATTGATTTCATAGGGATGCATTTTCACAATGGAGCATATAGTCCAGGTCCGCACATATGTTAGGAATTACTCAGATTTTCAGACACCAACTTCACCATAAAGCAGCTTCAACAATTTTTAGGGATTATAAATTATGTTAGAGATTTTAGTCCTAAAGTCTCTACATATATTTCTCCACTTACAAAGATGATAAAAGAGAATGCCCAAGCATGGGGTAAAGAGCAGGATGAAGCTGTCCAAAGAATCAAGCAGATGTCCTACCAGGTGAAGACTCTCCATATTCCTTTAGATGCAAAGAAGATACTACAGATTGATGCCAACAATGAATACTAGGATGCAGTTCTTATGGAATAAAAAGATGTCCATAGAAGGATATGCGGATATGCTAGCGGAAGATTCAAGGATTCAGAGCAGCACTACTATTCCACCTTTAAGGAGATTCTAGCCGTGAAGAATGGAATCAAGAAGTTCAACTTCTTCCTAATTCACACTGAATTCCTTATCGAGATGGATATGAAGGCGTTCCTGGAGATGATCCAGTTAATTTCAAAGATACTTCCACACCCGCAAATTCTCAGATGGGCACAATGGTTCTCACCCTACAAATTCCAAGTGAAGCACCTGAAAGGGAAATATAATTCCCTGGCATACTTTCTATCTCGACCAGATGAATTCGAAAAAAGGTTTTTACCAAAGAAACCCAGGAAGATGAAAGAACTAGCCGACCATGTGTTCATGATTACCAACCCACCAGGTCCCAGCTCATCAAGGATGCCAAGCCATCCACCAGACTTGTTCAGTCAATATGTGGACCTATTCAATCCATCCATCCTAATCAAAAGATGGACCTTCTATGAGCTACAACTTTTTAGAAAATATGGACGATCAATTTTAAAGCCTTATGGAGTCAACCCGGAATGCCCGTTCTGTCACGTGTTCATTCCACTTGCTAAAGATTTCTCACAGGAACTCTTATGGTTCTTCTGGTACTTATGTCACTAGTATTACATCCTGATGGAATTCAAATGCAACCTATTCAGGGATTTTGACAAGATTGAACCATCTTTGAAAATATTTCTACAGTGGTTCAAACCGCGGAAATACTAGGTTCAATGCTTCAAGAATTCATACAATGCAAAGACATTCATGCTGCATCGACCAATAAAGTTAGTCGATGAGAAAGTCCATGCCGAGCTAGAACTCTCTTCTGTTGGCAATTTTCAGTCTCTATTTTGTCCTTGGAAGAGGAATACTATGAAGCACAAAGGTTCATCTTCTAGAAAAATAAGTTCACTACAAAATAGATTCGGCCGAAAGACTTGGCACCATGGAACCACACTGATAAACATCCTCATTGGGAAGAAGTTCGAAAAGCAAAAAAGGAATATCAGGCACCCTACGAGATCACCAGGGCTAAAATCACTCAAGCAATTACACGGATTAGGCTGAACGTCCCATCAAATACTTCATCACAGGACTCTCAAAATATGGAGCAAGTCATTGCAAAAACATCAACTAGAAAATGCTACTTTACAAGATCGTTAAAATGGAGTTTTCCTCATACGACCTTCTCCGATGGCAAACTTGTTTTCCGGTGGAATTCAGGAGGAGAATGCTCAAACCCACCAATGGCACCTCCGCGAATTGTCCCACAGGATAATGGATAATGACGTGTGCAAGATGTGTGCGAGAATATGGAAGCTCACCGCCTCAAATCACCCGCTAAAATTTACTACCATATGAAGATGAAAGCGGGACCCACTTCACGTGCCATCACATGGGCTTCCTTGTGCATATTAGGCTACACGTTTTATTAGTCCATTTGGTTTATTAGGTGTCTATTGTTATTAGGCTTTGTAGATGAGTTTTTTTAAATAAACATGCCATATTTGTCTTTATCAGGCCATGTAAATAGGTGTGCCATATTTGTTTTGTTAGGCTTTCTAGAAAGATGTTCTAAGTCTATATTGTATGGAGTCTTATCATGTAGTCTCCTAACCTCTATATAAAGGAGGCTAGGTTGTCCAGAGTAGGGTAGAACAGAGCGAGTTGAGTCTTGTAAAAAATTTCCTATGTTCCATAATATGAGTGTTTGCTAAATTTTCTCTTGTTCTTCCTTTCCAAAGGCATTGTATGGCTGATCCTTTTGAAGTAGTATAGGGTCTCGACACGAAGGGTAAGCAAGCTTTTTACAAGTACAATAGTTTTCCAATGTTCATAAACAACTAAATTTATCAGTAGAGTAAAAGATTTCCCGAGTTGTGTAGCTTGGCAAACCGTCCAGGTGGATAGAAGCCAACCCCTTTTTGTAGGGAAATTCTTTTATGTCTATGATGAATGACTTGGCAAGCCGTCCTCCGGGATGTTGAAGCCGGGTTTCGTGGCAAGCTGTCCTTCGGGATGTTGAAGCCCAGTCCCCCTTCGTAGGAAAACTATTGTTCCTGCAATCTTTCCACCTTGCCCGCTGTATCCTCGCATTGTCTTACCCCATATTGGTATGAGATCCCTCTGCATACCCCATATTAGTATCACCAGCTATTTGCTAAATTCAACAAGTGTGAGTTTTGGTTGGACTTAGTAGCATTTTTGCGCCATGTGGTGTCAAGCGAGGGTGTGTAGGTGGACTCTCAAAAGATAGAGGTTGTGAAGAATTGGTCTAGACTAGTTATTCCTTTAGAGATCAAGAGTTTCATGGGTTTAGCTGGCTATTAAAGGAGGTTTATTGAAGGATTTTCATCCATTACAACACCGTTAACTAAGTTGACCTAGAAGAGAGTCAAATGTCAGTGGTCGGATGCCTGTGAGAAGAGTTTTCACGAGTTAAAGACTTGATGCACTTCTGCCCCACTATTGACCCAACCCTAGGGCATAGATAGATTTGTGCGTATTATGATGCCTCTAAGATTGGTCATAGTTGTTTGTTAATGAATCATGGTAAGGTCATTGTGTATGCCTCTAGATAGTTTAAGACTCCTGAGAATAATTACCCGATGCATGACCTTGAATTAGCAATGGTGGTGTTTGCATTGAAGATTTGGAGATACTACTTGTATAGGGTCCATGTGGATGTGTTTACGGACCCCAAAAGCCTACAGTATCTGTTCATCTAGAAGGATTTGAATTTGCGATAAAGAAGATGGTTAGAGCTACTCAAAGACTATGACATGAGTGTCCTTTATCATCTGGACAACACCAATGTAGTGGCGGATGCCATTAGTAGACTATCCATGGAGAGTGTTGCTCATGTGGAAGATGGAAGGAAGGAGTTGGTGAAGGTTGTGCATCGACTTGAATGATTAGGGGTTTGTCGTGTGGATTGAACAGATAGTGGTATCATTGTTCAGAATCCTATTTGGTAACTGAGCTCAAGGTTAGGTAAGACGAGGATCCTATATTAGTGAAGCTGAAGGAAACGGTTCAAAATTAGAAGGTGGAGGTCTTCTCCTAGGGGGAGATAGTGTGCCTCAATATTAAAGTCGTTTATGTGTTTTGAGTGTTGATGATTTGAGAGAACGGATGTTGCATGAGGCTCATGGTTCCCGATACTCTATATATGCAAGTGCCACCAATATGTACTGTCACCAAGTAGAAGTCTATTGGTGGAATGGCATAAAGAAGGACATAGCAGAGTTTGTGGCTAAGTGTCCAAACTATCAACAAGTAAAAGTTGAGCATCAGAGACCTGGAGGTATGCTAGAAGGCATCAATATTCCCCACTTGGAAGTGGAAAGAGATCAATATGGACTTCATCACAAGGTTTCCTTGCACTCACCATCAATATGTCTGTATATGGGTGGTGGTAGATAGGTTGACCAAAGCAACTCATTTTCTACCAGTCAAAAATACCAATTCAACTAAGGACTATGCTAGGTTGTACCTTCGGGAGTTAGTTCTGTTGCACAGGGTTCCCTTGTATGTCATCTCAAATAGAGGTACTTAGTTTACCTAGAAGTTTTGGAGGTTGTTTCAGAAGGGTCTTGGTACCCAGGTCAAGCTTAGCACAACTTTTCACCCGCATATAGATGGTTAGGTCGAGCGGACCATTCAGACTCTTGAGGATATGTTAAGAGCGTGTATGATTGATTTCAAAAGATAGTTGGATGATCATTTGCCACTCATCGAGTTTGCCTATAATAACAGTTACCACTCCAGCATTTAGATGGCCCGGTTAGAGGCTTTCTACGGGCGGAGGTGTAGATCACCTATTTGTTGGTTCGACATAGGTGAGGTTACAATGATCAGGCCAGATTTTGTTTATGAGGCCATGGAAAAGGTTCAACTTATTATAGAAAGGCTGAAAACAACTTAGACACATCAGAAATCTTATGCAGATGTTAGATGAAGAGAACTTGAGTTTGGGGTTGTCACGACCCGAGAGTACACCTCGATCATAGACATGGGACAAGGATCCCCGAAAGACCCCAAGTCAGCCCATGACATGAGCACATAACTAGTTCATTCACATAAGGCTGAAAAACTTAACTTAATAATCATAAACTAACTGAGAATCGAAACATGAGATGTAAGGAACAACAAAATAAATACGAACAGTAATGACAGAGTACTATCCATAAGTCTAAAATCCTCTACACATGATAGACGGGTTGAAGGGACAAGACCCCAACTAACCCAAACATTCTTAAAGAAAGACAGGAGATAGGTAATCAAGTCTAAACATGAAGCCCTCGAATCATGAGGACTCATCACTGAAGCCTGAAGAAACCTAAGGCATGCTAGGGACAGGGCTGAACTTGCGAACTGGATCCTGAAAATATATGGGTCGGTACTTCAAATGTACTGAGTATGTAGGATATACAAAACAATGCTAAAACATAAGAGTTAAGGGAGTAGGAATGTCATGATCTTAAAACTGA
Source organism: Datura wrightii (assembly GCA_035772735.1). Lineage (NCBI taxonomy): Eukaryota > Viridiplantae > Streptophyta > Magnoliopsida > Solanales > Solanaceae > Datura > Datura wrightii. Next base: position 63,553,079 of record JASDFA010000002.1, read on the forward strand.
AATCATACGTATATCATAAGGCTCGAGATTTTGAAATATTAGTAAAACTGTCATAATCACAACATGAGAGAGCATTTCATAAAATCATATTTGAGCCAAAAGAACATAACTGTACATGCAATGAAAAATTACCATGAGGAACAATGGGAGATTTCTACAACCGACATACCCCACATGAGCACACACGGAGCTCGACCTGTAAGCCTAGTCGGGAGGTCGTCCATATTTTGCCAAGGATATGAACTATGAAAGAGGTGATATCACTCATGAAGGCCCCGTAGGGCATAGGGGACAGTCACTGAGGAGGTCCCAAACATAACCTACGGTGGCACGTAGTTTTGAGATTCAGGGCGTAACCTGGGTCCTGAACCTACTTGGTGTTAAGTACTACTCCCAAAACATGCAACGTGCTCATAGAAATTCATACATGACATGCATGGCTATTCAAATTAACAATCATAACATGCCTGGAAATTTATAATCCTAGCCATCGAATTGGGCCCGTGAGTCGGCCAAAAGCATACTTCATAAGACTTAAGCAACATGTGGGCTTTTCCCATAAATTTAATCACAACATGAAATGCTTAAACTTGTACAAAACATGATCATGATAACATGGGAAATAGGAAACTTGAAGACATGCTTGAAATTCAAGAAGTCGTATTATGCTTGCGGAATCATCACGAACATGAATTTTACTAAAAAAATACTTCACAATTGGGCATCAAAACTTTTAAAGTTTTAAATCATGAAATATAAAATATACCAGTAAAAATCAGCCCAAATACTACAAACCCACAATTTAAACATATTACCACAAGCTCAAGTAAACTTTTGAGGAATCATGCAAATAGGGTTAAGACCCATAAGAATGTAGCAATTTGAACATAGAAAATGAGAAGAAATGGGCATGGGTAGGGACTTATCTACCCATTCAAAACCCCACATACCTGGAACTCTTTGATCCCTAACCCCCTTGCAAAGCCCTAGATGGAAACTTGAAGCACTTGAAGGTGAACACTTGAAACCCCTTTCATCCTCCCTCTCTACTATTACAAGTATAAAATGAGGTTTATCATGGATGATTTCCCTTTAAGAGACCCTGTCCTGACCTCAAAATGATGTAGTTTAGTCCTTAGGAAGGTAGGAAATTATGAGAAGGACCTTACTAATTCGCAGGAATTAACTGCCAGGTCACCCTAACGGGCGACCTGATGATTTGTTGCCAGCAGCAACGAGTCGTTGTCCACTGGAAATTTTCCCTTGGCTCTTAACGGAGGACATGACGACTCGTTCCCCGGTGACACGACTTGTTACCAGCTTTTGTGAAGTACACTGGATCACCCTTAAAATTCTTCTCTAGGACCTCTCCAAGACTGACATGACGACTCGTGGTTGCTGACCATGAGCCGTTACGCTCCCTGACGAGTCGTCCAATGACTCATCCTGCACTGCTGCAACATTTTCCAGATTTTTTCCCGTTTGACTTCCGAGTCTGATCCCTGGGTTCCCGAGGTATAACAATATCTCCCCCTTGGGAACATTCATCCTCGAATGTTAGAAACAGGCATAAAACTCATAAACAAAAACCACCATATTCAAATACTGATCATTTAAGTCGAAAACTAACGGAACGACTACCCCCGAAAAGAGCTACATAGTTGGACTGAATTCAGACATTACATACATATATCATATCCTAAAAAATATTTGTACGTATGAACAGAGCATGAAAAACTGAATAGACGTTTAGGGAAAAACTAATACCTCAAATTGAAACTTGGCCGGTAGGGAACAAATGGGGGTACTTGGCCATCATATCCGCTTCTGCTTCCCACGTACCTCCCTCGACATGCTGGTTTCTCCATAACACCTTCACGGAAGCCACTTCCTTGTTCCTCAACCTTTGAACCTGACGATCCAAGATTGCAACAGGAATCTCTTCATATCTGAGGCTACCCTTCACGCCAACACTTTCCACCGGGACCACTACGGTTGGATCTCCCATGAACGTTTTCAAGAGCTATACATGAAATAGGAGATGAACTTAAGCCAACTCTGAAGGTAACTCTAACTCATAGGCTACCTTACCCACTCGTCTCACAATTCGATATGGGCTAATATAGCGGGGGCTGAGTTTCCCCTTCTTCCCAAATCTTATTACTCCCTTCATGGGAGATACCTTCAGAAATACCCAATCGTCCACCTCGAACTCAAGATACCTTCTCCTAACATTAGCATAAGACTTTTGGCGACTCTGAGCCGTTTTCAGCCTTTCTCTTATTAACTGAACTTTCTCCATAGCTTCATGGACTAAATCTGGTCACATTAACAAAGCCTCACCAACTTCAAACCACCCAATGGGCGATCTACACCGTCGCCCGTAAAGAGCCTCGAATGGTGCCATTTGTATGCTGGAGTGGTAGCTTTTGTTGTAGGTGAACTCAATAAGAGGAAAATGTTCGTCCCATCTACCCTTGAAGTCAATAACACAAGCTCTCAGCATGTCCTCAAGAGTCTGGATAGTCCGCTCCACTTGACCATCAATTTGTGGATGAAATATCGTGCTAAGCTTGACTTGGGTGCCAAGTCCCTTTTGAAAAGATCTCCAGAATTGGGAGGTGAACTGAGTACCTCTATCTGATATAATGGCAAAGGGAACTCCATGCAATCTAACCAACTCTCATATGTATAATTTTGCATAATCTTCTGCTGAATTGGTGGTTTTAACTGGTAGGAAATGAGCAGCCTTGGTCAACCAGTCCACCACAACCCAAATGGAGTCATACTGTCTACGAGTGTGGGGTAAACATGTTACAAAGTCCATATTGATTTCTTCCCACTTCCAAGTAGGAATCCTGATATCTTGGAGCACACCCCCGATCTTTGATGCTCGACTTTAACTTGTTGGCAATTCAGGCACTTGGCCACAAATTCTGCATATCTCACTTCATGCCATTCCACCAATAGATTTCCCGCATGGCATGATACATTTTGGTGGCACTTGGATGGATAAAACATCTAGATCCATGAACCTCATGCAACATATGACTCCGCAAATCCCCCCACGTTTGGGACACATAAACGACCCTGGTACCGAAGCACACCATCTACCCCTTTGGAGAAGACTTCTACCTTCTGTCTTTGAACAACTTCTTTCAACTTTACCAATATTGGATCTTCATCTTCCTTAGACTTCACCTCCGTTACCAAGGATGACTCTGACCCGCTCTGACTACTACTCCGCTGTCGGTCGAACCGACTAACCTAACTCCCAACCGTGAAAGTCGATGTACCTCCTTTAACAGCTCCTTCTTGTCTTCACTCACATGTGACACACTACCCATAGAAAGTCTACTAAGCCACGTTGGCCTTAACCGGGTGATAAATGACACTCATGTCATAGTCCTTAAGTAGCTCAAACCACCTCTGTTGTCGAAGATTCAGTTCCTTCTGCGTGAACACATATTCTAAGCTCTTTTGGTCTGTGAATACATCTAGATGAATCCCATACAAGTAGTGTCGACATATCTTCAAAGCAAATACCACTGCAGTCAACTCAAGATCATGGGTCGGGTAATTCTTCTCGTGAGTATTTAACTGTCTAGAAGCATATGCTACAACCTTCCTGTGTTGTATCAATACAAAACCTAGTTTGACCCTTGAAGCATCACAATATACAACAAAGCCATTGGTACCCTTCAGTAGGGTCAACACCGGCGCTGAAGTGAGCCTGGCCTTCAACTCCTGGAAGTTCTTCTCACAAGCCTTCGACCATTGGAACTTCACCTTCTTTTGAGTCAATCTAGTCAGTGGGGCTGAAATGGATGAGCAACCTTCCATGAACCTCCGATAGTAACCCGCTAAGCCGAAAAAGCACCTGATCTCCGAAGGGTTTACCGGTCTGGGCTAGTTCTTTACTGCTTCTATTTTCTGGGAGTCCACCCTTACACCTTCGCTGGACACTACATGTCCCAAGAATGCAACTGACTTCAGCCAGAATTCAGATTTGCTGAACTTGGAGTATAGCTGATTGTCCTTGAGGGTCTGGAGTGCTACCCTCAGGTGTGCGGCATATTCCTCCTCTCTTCGGGAGTATATTAGAATGTCATCAATAAACACGATCACAAATATATCCAAATATGCCTTGAATATCCCGTTCATCAAATCCATAAAAGCTACAGGGGCATTGGTTAGTCCAAAAGACATAAAAACGAATTCATAATGTCCATACCGGGTTCCAAAAGCAGTCTTTGGGATGTCGCTCTCCCGAACTCTGAGCTGGTGATACCCGGACCTGAGATCTATTTGGGAGAAATATTTGGCACCTTGAAGCTGGTCGAACAAGTCATCAATCCTGGATAGGGGGTATCTATTCTTGATGGTGACCTTGGTCAACTGTCTATAGTCAATAAAAATTCGAAGGGAACCATCTTTCTTGCAAACGAACAACACTGGGGCACCCCATGGATACTTTCTCGGCCTGATGAAACCCTTATCTAGAAAATCCTTCAACTGCTCCATTAACTCTTTTAGCTCGGCAAGAGCCATTCGATAAGGAGGGATTAATATGGGCTGCGTGTCGGGAAAGAGGTCAATCTCAAATCAATCTCCCTCTCGAGAGGAACACCTAGTAGGTCATTTGGAAACACCTTCGGGATACTCACATACCACCGGGACTGACTGAATGGTCGAGGTCTCGGACGTGCTCTCCTTAACCCTTACCAAATGGTAAATATAACCCTTGGAAATCATTTTCCTAGCTTTGATATAAGAGATAAGGCAACCTACAGGTTCCATTGAACCACCCCTCCATTCTAACACCGATTCTCCTGGAAATCAAAACTCCACCGCTCTAGTCCTACAGTTAACTGAAGCATAGCACGCAAACAACCAATCCATGCCCAAAATGATGTCAAAATCGATCATATCCAATTCTACTAAGTCTGTGGAGGTAACCTTATGCAATATAGTAATGGGGAAACCTTTATATACCCATCTCGCTATGACTAAATCACCAACCGGAGTGATACAGAAAATGGTTCGGATAAGATTTCAGGACTGACTCCAAGATGACTAGAAATGTAAGGTGTTACAGAGGACAGTGTAGCTCCCAGATCTAACAAAGCATAAGCATCAATATGATAGACTCGTAACATACCCGTAACCACATCGGGAGAAGCCTCCTGCTCCTGTCGAGAACCAAGTGCATAAAATCGGTTCTGGCTCTTGCCACCAGCTTAACCAATTGAAGCACTCGGCTGAGTCTGACGTGCCACTGGAACCGCTGAACTGGCTGCTGAAATGCAGGCTCCACTACCCCCTGACCTAGTTGTGGGGCAATCCCTGAGTCTGTGTTCGGGTTTGCCACTCTCGAAACAAGCTTCTGAACCCACCAAGCATTTACCTGGGTGATTTTTTCCACCATCAGCACAAAATGGGAAGGTACACTCCGTGTTCATGCTATTCTGACCCGTCGAGCCTGAGGCCCTTCTCCTCTGACCGTCTCGAGGCCTAAATGGGGTATTAGCTGAAGATGGTGCTGGTGTAATGGACCTATGATGGGACTGGTGGTGAGACTCACCCTTTGGCTTTGGCTGGGAGAATCTGTGGCTATCAATCCTAGCCATCTTAGCCTCTCTCTGCCTCATATGAGTGTCTTCCATCTGCTGAGCATAGAGGACTATCCGTGGGTAGTCCATGTCCTAATGAAGCATGGCTGTTCTGCAGTCCTTATCTAGATACTCAGCTACTCCTTACACAAATCTGCTCACCCGCGCCCTCTGGTCCATCACTAACTACGGGGCATACTTTGACAGGCGAGTGAACTCGAGTGAATATTCTAGCACCATCATCTTTCCTTGTTTGAGGTTGACAAACTCAGTTGCTTTCAGTTCCCTCACCTCCCAAGGGAAGAACCTGTTGAGAAAGGCCATGTGGAACTCATCCCAGCTGATAGGGCCTGCTCTCACTACCGTACTATCCCTCCATTGCTTGAACTAAATGTAGGCAACCTCCTTTAACTGGTATGAGGCCAAGTCCATGCACTCCTCATTTTGCACCCCCATCACCTGTGTGACCTTCAAAATTCCCTCAATGAACTCGTGTGGATCCTCGTCCACCTTTGCCCTGGTGAACTCGGGAGGGTTCATCCTTAGAAAGTCCCTGATCCGAGCTATCACTGCTTTGTTGTTCTGAGGAATATGCCCAACAGTTTGTTGGTTGACCTGAGCGGTCAACGCCTGCGCCAACATTTGAATCACCGCCTCAAACTTGGCATGGGCAGTAGACTCAGGTACCTGGGGCTCCTGAACAGGTGGGGCTTGCTGACGCCCATCATTATTGCCACCCCCTTGGCCTTCATCATTCCTGTTCCTTCTTCCAATTATCCTTCTGGGAGCCATAATTTTCTGCAATCGCGAATAGCATGAATTAGAAAGATGAAGAGATTTTCACCGCACGACATGGATCATGAAAGAAAGGAATATTTCCTAAAATATTTAATAGCCTCCTCGTCATAAGTGTGGCGCGCTTCATACCCATGAAAAATGCTCTACCTAACATGGCTTTCAGACTCCCTAGGTCTCATTTGAACCTATTTCTCTAATACCAAGTTTATCACGACCCGAGAGTACACCTAGATCGTAGACATGGGACAAGGAGCCCCGAAAGACCCCAAGTCAACCCATGACGTGAGCACATAACTAGGTCATTCACATAAGGTGGAAAAACATAACTTAATAATCATAAAATAACTGAGAATCGTAACATGAAATGTAAGGAACAACAAAACAAAATACGAACAGTAATAACAGAGTACTACCCATAAGTTTGAAAGCCTCTGCACATGATAGATGGGTTGAAGGGACGAGAACCCAAATAAACCAAACATTCTAAAATAAAAACACGAGATAGGTAAGCAAGTCTGAACATGAAGCCCTCGAGTCATGAGGACTCACCACTAAAGCCTGAGAGAAACTGAGGCAAGCTAGGGACGGTGCTGAACCTGCGAACTGAATCCTGAAAATATGCGGGTCAGTACTTGAAAGGTACTGAGTATGTAGGATTATACAAAACAATGCTAAAATATAACAGTTATGGGAGTAGGGACGTCATGATCTTAAAACTGAAATCATACGTATATCGTAAGGCTCGAGATTTTCAAATATTAGTAAACCTGTCATAATAACAACATGAGAGAAAAGCATTTCTTAAAATCATATTTGAGCCAAAAGAACATAACCATACATGCAATTGACGTGCCTTTATTTGCGCGTTCGCAAGTGTACGGGTCGTGCAAGTAATATAGTGGCTCTTTTTAAGAACTGGAATGTCGAACCCACAGGGACTGGACCCACTCCCCTAACTATCCATTACAAGTGTGATCTTAAAAACCAAAAATGTTGGTTATAGAAGTTTTCGAGGGGGATTTTTTAATTAAGTCTAAATTTGGTCAACGAAATATTCTGAATGCACTCTAGGAGCAACATAGAGTTAAAACCAGATAATCATGCGATGCTACGATTTGCAATGGGTTAAGTATACAACTATCGATTGTTGTTTCACATAATTAAAATTGCATGTTCATGGTCTTTCGAGCCTCTAAACACAACAAACTAGCCTCACTGCATCATTGTGAGCGAGGATGCTACTTCTAGTTCGTGGGTTGTCAATTATGTTGTGGTTTAAGTGGAAATGATTAGGGACTTTCGTGCATATAATCATTCTCAACTTTGCCTCACAACTACTTCTTCGATTGATGATGTGATAATCCTAAGTCGGTCTTTAAATACCCCCGTTTTATCAACCAAGCAAGGTGTTAGGTATATTTCTATCCTAACACGAAATTATATCATGAGATATAAACATGCTCCTCACATTCTCATGTTCTAACCTAGGTCACTGATTTCTCAAGCCTATGCCAAAGCTAACGTATATGTTTTCATGCTGATCAATCATAAAGACAACCAACAATCAAAAATGCAAGACGGAAGCAACAATCAATAACTTAATTCCAAAACAATTTCATAGAATCACAATCATAATTCATGGCTTCAACCCTAGAGGAAGGGTTCTATCCATTCATGTTCGTAAAACTATAAGAAACTACAACTAAATTAATATACTTACAAGAATTTGGTAGATGAGAAGGGAATTTGACAAACCCTAGATAAGTTCTCCCACTTCTCCCTTCACTCCTAGGTAGTTTTCCAGAATAAAATCATGACAAAGTGTTTTTAGAAGCTAAGGGACCTATTTATAGTAAATGAGAAATGTGTACAATTTAGCCTGTCATGGAACGGCTCCGTGTCACGAAGTGTATCGCAGAGCACTGCCTCGGTGACATAGAGGTAACGCGGAGGCTCTCTGGAAATTGCCTCCGGAAGCCAAAACTGCTGAGTGTCACCTCGCTGCCAACGTGACACGCTGCTCATGCAGCGCGTTGGCCTTGCTCTGTCGCGCAGCTAGCCTAGCGTGGCACGACGCTGTCGCACTGGAGCCTTGCCATGGCATGCTCGTTGCCGACTTTCACCAATTGCTCCCGACTCCGTTCCTCTACTTCACCAACTTATGAATTAGTTCCTCAAAATCATTGAAACCTACAAAACAAGGACTAATAATGTTGGTTAGCACATATATTCACATTTATATAAAATCACATGAAAATGTATAAAATAAATTAGATAAATAAGACTAAATTAAGGTATAAAGCATCACTCGGGCATGCTATTTTTGCCCGAGATCACCTACCCCACACTTAAAGTCTTGTTCATCCTCAAACAACCTTTTACATCTCATGCATATGGAGAATCACACATAACTAATTTAGTAGGATAATTCAAGCTATGGCTACAATGATTACGTAAGATAACAAGCTACAAATAGAGCATGCACGATTTAATCATTGAAATGAAATACAACTTCGCTAAGACTACTTAACCTCAAGAAGCGACTCTCAATGTTAGCAAACTCATGCAGATCAACTGATTAAGAAATCCCACATGAATTATATCCTTCATTCTACATGTGCCCTCACGGAATGAGAGTTACCCATTTTCACACGCAAAAACTTTTTAAATCACAACATGTGTGGGTACATGAATAGAATTACGCTCACTCTCACAAAGGATTCACATGCATCATGTAATGACCCATAAGCTTGCCCTTAGTGTTTTATTCCACTAATTTAAGGATGTGTGAATGTAAGATCAAGTAGGACTTAATGAGTTGTAATGTAAGCTAAGGGACGGGTAGGTACTATTCTGGCCAATAATTGTGACTATCTTTCCTAAGCGCTTTTAATACATTACACCCTCATTACAAACTTCCCTTCTCTTACTTCACCTTTTTCTCCTTTCAGCTTTCTTTTTCCTCTTATGTTCCACCCTTTCTTTAGGAACTTTTTGCTTATTAGTAAGGAGCTCTATAAATAATTTTTCATTAATTTGTTGTCTTACTCCTTAATAATCAACCATTTTCACACAAGTGCACCTTCGTCCTTTTCTCCACTTCTACAACTTGCTACTTTTCCTTTCTTTTCCTTCTTATCACTCCTTTACTCTTTCATATTTTTCCCTTAAGCGCTTAGGAGTTTTGGATCAAGTTCAAGGCTAATGAAATAAAAAGGATTAAGCTTATGTTGCAGCTGTCAAAGAATAGGCTCAAGGCTTAATGGGGCTAACTAGGATTAATTTTTCAAGGTAGGTAAAGTGAGGGATAACATTAAGGTTCATTCAAAGAAATGCCTAAATCATCTCCTACAGTCCACATCCTTTATTTAATTTTATAAACACACCAGGCAAGTTCTAGACACTCCACAATAGCACAGAATACTCAAAAACCTTACACTCATGGCACATGCTCAATTCCAGACACATTCAGCAGACTCTTACTCAGCTAATCACAGGAATTAAGAATTAAGCTTCAATCATATTGAGTCAAATTCAAGAGCCTAAGTATTTTACACAAAGTTATACACTTGCATGCTTCAACACTGAACATACTTGCATCTTACAATCATTTATAGCACATAACAAGAATATCAAGCCATCAATTAGCAATGGGTTCAAATCCCAAAAACTTATTTACTAACTTCCTCAAGACGGTCGTCATCCATCCATCGTCGGAAACAGTCTCTATCTATGATTAAAAACATTATATACAGACAAAGAAATTTTTTATTTTTCTTCGGTTCAAAGGCCCCCCGTTGGAAAAGAACTAAAAAGAAAAACCAACGGGTGATGAAGTCATGCTTAATTCAAAAAAAAAATTTCAAATTTCTCCCAAATTTCACACAAGCATTCAATTCACCAAAAACTTGTTAAGCACAAAAGTTTTGAAATTTTTTCTCACCACACACTTAAATCATGCTATGTCCTCATATCATCAAATTAACATTTAAAGGATGAGAAATACTCCCTCAGCCTCTATGCCAAGCTAAAAGCACGCTTTCCTTTCAAGTTTTCAGATGTGGGTGTTCGACCCCACACTTCTTCTATCCATGCTCTTTAGCTTCCACCTTCTCGGTACTCAGACTTCCCTCCATCTGTGCTTAACTTTCCACTAAAAACACAAACAAAATGAAAATAACAAAATCAACACAAAATGAAAATTACAAATTGTACCTGAGGTACCCTTGGGTTGCCTCCCAAGCGACGCCTAATTTTCCGTCGCGGCACGACGTGGACTGTCCTTTTCAGGACATCCTCATACCTGGGTTCTCTTTTGAGAACCATATCCTTTTCTTTTGCTGTTTAGAGGAAACAGCCTCCACTCTGTTCCTCTCTTTCTCTAACTTCTTCTCAATTTGAAGCCCTCTATCAGACTTGGGCTGAACACTTGACATTGCCTTTGGTCATGCACCTCTCGATACTCGTTGTGCCACTCTGGATTTCCTTGGGGAATTCTGTTCAACAAAGTGTACAACTCATCATACGTCTTCTCCAAGGCTTGCCCACCCACTTCAAAGTCTAGTAAAATTTTATTGTGTGGGTCTAGACTTTCTACAAAGGTCTGAGCCAGCACTTCATTTGATTGCTGGTGATGGGGACAGTCTCTCAAAAATGACTTGAATCTTTCCCAAGCCAAATATAAGTTCTCATCAGGCCTCTGCTTGAAACTTAATATCTCACTTCTCAACTTTGCAGTCTTGCCTGAAGGAAAGAATCTGATAAGGAACTTCTTAGCCAAGTCATCCCACGAAGTTATGGAGTTCGGTAGCTCAGCTTTCAGCCACTTTTTTTCCTCTCCCAACAATGAAAATGGGAAGAGGGTCAATCGGACATAATCTGTGGACACGCCGGTGGGGACAAACGTGTCACTAATCTCTAAAAAGCTCTGTAAGTGCTGCTGCGGGTCCTCATGTGCCATTCCAGTGAATTGACCACTAGAATGTAACAGCTGCACCATGTTTTGTTTAAGCTCAAAGTTCCCTCCAGGCTCTGGTTTACGGATACTAGAGGTCACGTTCGTCGCTAGTGGGATTGCCACTTCGCGAACTAGTCTAGTTGCCATTGCTTCCGATGACAATTGTGCTTGTCCCGCGGGTGGTTGTTGTTGTACCTTTTCTTGAAGTCTCTTCAGCTTTTGCTCTAGAGCAACTCTCCTGCGCAAATGGATTTGACGTTCAGGTTCAAGCAACGGTTCCTCAAGCTCTCTATTTTTAGCCAGCTCGGCAGGACAACCTGTCACCTGCAAATAATAAGACTAAGACCAAGTTTCTCAACACTTAAGGATATTTAAAAATAACATAAAAATAGATAAACTATCAAAACTTCTTCGAGTCCCCGGCAACGGCGCGAAAAACTTAACGTGCCCTTATTCACGCGTCCGCAAGTGTACGGGTCGTGCAAGTAATATAGTGGCTCTTTTTAAGAACTGGAATGTCGAACCCACAGGGACTGGACCCATTCCCGTAACTATCCATTACAAGTGTGATCTTAAATACCGAAAATGTTGGTTATAGAAGTTTTCGAGGGAGATTTTTTAATTAAGTCTAAATTTGGTCAATGAAATATTTTGAATGCACTATAGGAGCAACATAGATTTAAAAACAGATAATCATGCTACGCTACAATTTGCAATGGGTTAAGTATACAACTATAGATTGTCATTTCACATAATTACAATTGCATGTTCATGGTCTTTCGAGCCTCTAAACACAACAAACTATCCTTACTGCATCATTGTGAGCGAGGATGCTACTTCTAGTTCGTGGGCAATCAATTATGTTGTGGTTTACGTGGAAATGATTAGGGACTTTCGTGCGTCTAATCATTTAACTCAACTTATCCTCACAACTACTTCTTCAAGTGGTGATGTGATAATCCTAAGTCGGCCTTTAAATACCACCGTTTTATCAACCAAGCAAGGTGTTAGGTATATTTCTATCCTAACACGAAATTATATTGTGAGATATAAACATGCTCCTCACATTCTCATGTTCTGACCTAGGTCACTACTTTCTCAAGCCTATGCCCAAGCTAACGTATATGTTTTCATGGTGATCAATCATAAAGACAACCAACAATACAAAATGCAAGACGGAAGCAATAATCAATAACTTAATTCCAAAACAATTTCATAGAATCACAATCATAATTCATGGCTTGAACCCCAGAGGAAGGGTTCTATCCATTCATGTTCGTAAAACTACAAGAAACTACAACTAAATTAATATACTTACAAGAATTTTGTAGATGAGAAGGGAATTTGACAAACCCTAGATAAGTTCTCCCACTTCTCCCTTCACTCCTAGGTAGTTTTCCATAATAAAATCGTGACAAAGTGTTTTTAGGAGCTAAGGGACCTTTTTATACTAAATGAGAAACGCACAATTTAGCCTGTCGTGGAACGGCTCCGTGTCACGGAGTGTATTGCGGAGCACTGCCTCCGTGACACGGAGGTAACGTGGAGGCTCTTTGGAAATTGCCTCCGGAAGCCAAAACTGCCGAGTGTCACCACACTGCCAACGTGACACGCTGCTCATGCAGCGCGTTGGCCTTGCTCTGTCGCGCAGCTGGCCTAGCGTGGCACGGCGCTGGCGCGCTAGAGCCTTGCCATGGCATACTCCTTGCTGACTTTCGCCAATTGCTCCCGACCCCGTTCCTCTACTTCACCAACATATGAATTAGTTCCTCAAAATCATTGAAACCTACAAAAAAAGGACTAATCATGTTGGTTAGCACATATATTCACATTTATATAAAATCACATGAAAATGAATAAAATAAATTAGATAAACAAGACTAAATTAAGGTATAAAGCATCACTCGGGAATGCTATTTTTGCCCGAGATCAGCAATGAATAAAAAACATGAGGAACAATGGGAGATTTCTACAACCGACATACCCCACATGAGCACACATGGAGCCTGACCTATAAACCTAGTCGGGAGGTCGTCCGTATCTTGTCATGGATATGAACCATGACAGTTGTGATATCACTCATTAAGGCCTCGTAAGGCATAGGGGACAGTCACTGAGGAGGTCCCAAACATAACCTATGGTGGCACATAGTTTTGAGATTCGCGGCATAACCTGGGCCCTGAGCCTAATCGGTGTTAAGTACTACTCCTAAAAAATTCAACGTGTTCATAGAAATTCATACATGACATGCATGGCTAGTCAAATCGTAACAATCATAATATGCCTTAAAATTTATAATCCATGCCATGGAATTGGGCTTGTGAGTTGGCCAAAAGCATAGGTCATAAGACTTAAGCAACATGTGGGCTTTTCCCATAATTTTAATCACAACATTAAATGCATAAACTTTTATGAAACATGATCATGATAACATGGGAAATAGGAAATTTGAAGACATGCTTCAAATTCAAGAAGTCATATTATGCTTGCGGAATCATCATGAACATGAATTTTACTATAAAATCCTTCAGAATTGGGCATCCATACTTTTAGAGTTCTAAATAAAAATATATAAACTATACAAGTAAAAATCATCCCAAATACTACAAAACCTACAATTTAAACATACTACCGCAAGCTCATGTAAACTTTTGAGGAATCATGCAAATGGGGTAAAGACCCGTAAGAATTTCAGCAATTTAAACATAGGAAATGAGACAAAATGGGAATGGGTAGGGACTAATCTACCCATTAAAAACCCCACATACCTTGAACTCCTTGATCCCTAACTCCCTTGCAAAGCCCTAGATGGATACTTGAAGAACTTGAAGGTGAACACTTGAATCCTCTTTCCTCTTCCACCTCTATGCTTACAAGCATCAAATGAGGATTATCATGTCTGATTTCCCTTTAAGAGACCCTGTATCGACCTTAAAACAATGTAGTTTAGGCCTTAGGAGGGTAGGAAATTATGAGAAGGCCCTTACTAATTCACAAGAATTAACTGCCAGGTGACCCTAACGGGCGACCTGACGATTCGTTTCCAGGAGCAATGAGTCGTTGGATCATTCCATCAAGTCCACTGGAAATTTTCCCTTGTCTCTTAATGGAGGACATGAAGATGCGTTCCTTAGTGACATGACTTGTTACCAGTTTTCGTCAAGTACACTAGATCACTCTTAAAATTCTTCTCTAGGACCTCCCCACGACTAACATGATGACTCATGGTGGCTGACCACGAGTCGTTACATCGCCTGTGGGTACCTCGAGTCATTTCATCAACACAGGCCTTCCCGCGAGTCACTTGACAACTCGTGGGGTCCCTAACGAGTTGTCCAATGAATCGTCCTGCACTGCTGCAACATTTTCCAGATTTTTCCCCGTTTGACTCCCGGGTCTGATCCCTAGGTTCTCGAGATATAATAGGGGTTAACGATTGGGTATTTCTAAAGGTGTCTCCCATGAAGGGAGTTATGAGGTTCGGGAAGAAGGGGAAGATTAGTGCCCATTATGTTGGGCCATACAAGATTATGAGGTGTGTTGGCAAGGTGGCATATGAGTTAGAGCTGCCCGTAGAGTTAGCTTCGATGCACCCAGTATTCCATGTATCTCTGTTAAAGAAGTGCCTTAGTGATCCAGCCTTGGTTGTTCTGGTGGAGAATATAGGTGTGAAGGAAAGTCTTACCTATGAGGAGGTTTCGGTTAAGATCCTTGATCCTCAGATTTTGAAGTTGAGAAACAAGGAAGTAGCTTCCGTGAAGGTGTTGTGGAGAAATCAACATGTTGAGGGAGCTACACGGGAAGCCGAAGCAGATATGAGGGCGAGATACCCATATCTTTTTCCTTCCGACTCAGTTCCAACCTGAGGTATTAGTTTTCTCCCTAGTACTCTGTTCTGTCTCATGTCAAGTTCATGTCTTCAAGTTTCTTTCATGTCCTTGCATGCATGTATGTTTCGCGAGTTTAGTTCAGTCATGTATTCTAGTCCGGAGTAAGTTTCTCTGACTGTTTTCCATAAAAAGTGCTTAATTTTGGAGTTGTAGTTCCCTCCCTTAGCCCTCCATAAGGTTTAAATCAACATTCAAGGATGAATGTTCCCAAGGGGGAGATATCGTAACACCTCAAACCTCAGAATAGCTTGATGAAGGAATATAATGAAAATTTGTAGGTCTAGTGCAGGGAGTGAGGGTGTGGCTGATGGCTCATCACGTCTTGATGACGTGAGTGATGGTCGTAACGAAGGCGACGAAACTTCATTGGTGATGTTCAGGTTTTACGGTGTGGATGACGGCCCATCATGGACTTGATGGTGCTAGTGACGGCTGTCAAACCAGCGATAGACAGTCAGTTGAGTCGTTCAAGGAAAATTTTACGACTCGGGGTTGAGAGAAGACCTGACAAACCATCAAGTAGTGACAGCCCATCAGAATGAGATTTTCGCTTAGTTCACAGTTTTAGGGAGATGACATGAATGATGGACCATTGGGAGTATGACGACCCGTCACGGATACCGTCGGGGTGCCAATTGTGGAAATTCTGCCCAATTTTCAGGGGAATTTTATAATTTACCATGCTTTTAAATCCTATACCACATTGTTTTAAGACCTAAAAGAAATGTATTAAGCGGAGTTTAACCTATAAATCATTCCCCTCCCATGCATGCAAGATTAGAAATTCCCCATTGACTATCAAGCCTAGAATTCATCAAGTTCTTCTCCAAATCATTGGGCTTTCAAGGAAAAGTGTAGATTTAGTTTACCCAGGTATGTAAGGCTATGAATAAGGATTCCATTCACTCTCATGCTCAAATTCTCCTCAATTTCATGTATCAAGTTTGAACCCAAGTTATGATCGAAAGGGGTTTTTAATCCAATCTTATATAATTCTCTATCACTTGTTTATGGGCCAATCCCCTTTATGTTTTAAAGTATATTTGAAGATTCATGGGAAGATTTTAAGCATGTTTTGATTACAAATTTATGATTTCAAATTTCAGAAGATTATGCTCAATTATGTGAGTTCATGAAAAAGTAAAATTTATGATTTATGATTTCAAGTATGATGAGACATCTAGCATGTATGAATGTTTACAAATTACGCATATATGATTTTATGATTTGGACCAATGAAGTCTATTTCAAGTATACATGATTTTAAGACTTGGGCAAGCCCACACAAGATAAGTATGTTTTATGATTTTGCCAAGGCGAACAAGATCAAATGATAGATATATATATATTTTGGAGTCAAGACTCCTCAAATGTATAAATTCAAGTTATGTTCTAGAATATGATTATATGAGAACTATACATGTTTTGGGAGTAGTGTCTAGCATCAGTAGGCTAGGGGTTCCAAGGTTCCCCCAGTTTTCAGGTGAGCCAGTCCTAAAATGGAAGGGTAGTTCAGCTGTGCCTGTAGGTTGCTTTGCTTCCTACCTTAAGGCCAGAAAGATGATTTCCAAGGGTTTTGTTTACCATCTAGTTTAGGTTAAGGATGTAACGTCCAAAACCCTGACTCTCCAATTTGTTCCTATAGTTTGTAAGTATCCAAAGGTTTTCCCAGATTATCAACCAAGGGTCCCTCCCGAGTGGGAAATTGATTTTGGTATTGACCTTCTTCCCAATATGCAACCTATATCTACTCCTCCTTATAGAATGGATCTAGCTGAGCTAAATAAGTTGAAAGAGTAGTTGAAGGATCTCTTAGATAAGGGCTTCATCATACCTAAAAAGTCCCTGTGGGGTGCACCAGTTCTCTTTGTATGGAAGAAGGATAGATCCCTTCGTATGTGTATTGACTACCGACAATTGAACAAGGTTACAATCACGAACAAGTATCCCCTCCCTAAAATTGATGGCATGTTTGACCAACTTCAGGGTGTCAAGTTCTTCTTAAAGATAGACCTTCGGTCTAGTTATCTTCAGCTCAGAGTTAGGGAGAGTGACATCCCCAAGACTGTCTTCAGGACTCGTTATGGTCACTATGAGTTTGTAGTTATGTCTTTTTGACTAACGAAAGCTCCTGCAACCTTTATGGATTTGATGAACAGGGTGCTCAATCCATACTTGGATATGTTAGTGATTGTTTTCATAGACGATATCCTCATAAATTCTCATTGCGAGAAGGAGCATGCCACTCATTTGAGGATTGTGCTATAGACTCTCAAGGATCGCCAACTATTTGCTAAATTCAGCAAGTGTGAATTTTGGTTGAACTTAGTGTCATTTTATGGTCATATGGTGTCAAGCAAGGGTGTGCAGGTAGACTCTCAAAAGATAAAAGTGATAAAGAATAGGCCTAGACTAGTTAACCCTTCGACTATCAGGAGATTCTTGGGTTTAGCTAGCTACTATAGGATGTTGTTAAATGATTTTCATCCATTGCAACACCATTGACTAAGTTGACCCAGAAGAAAGTTAAATTTTAGTGGTCGGATGCCTGTGAGAAAAGCTTTTAGGAGTTAAAGGCTCGACTCACTTCAGCCCTAGGATTGACCCGATCTAAGGGTACAGATGGATTTTTTATGTATTGTGATGCCTATAGGGTTGTTCTTGCGTGTCTGCTGATGCAGGTAAGATCATTTTGTATGCCTCTAGGAAGCTTAAGACTCACGAGAAGAATTATCCGACGCATGACCTAGAATTGGAAGCAGTGGTGTTTGCATTGAAGATTTAGAGGCACTACTTGTGTGGGGTGCATGTAGATATGTTCGGAGACCATAAAAGTCTACAGTATTTGTTCACACAGAAGGATTTGAATTTGTGACAAAGGAGATGGTTAAAGTTTCTCAAGGACTACGACATAAGTGTCCTTTACCACCGGGGCAAGGCCAATATAGTTGAAGATGACCTTAGCAGACTCTCTATAGAAAGTGTTTCTCATATGGAAGATGAAAGGAAAGATTTGGTGAAGGATGTGCATCAGCTTGCATGACTAAAGGTTCACCTTATTGATTCCACTGATGGTGGTGTCATTGTTCAGAATGGTTCAAAATCCTCTTTGGTGACTAAGGTTAAGGGTAGGCAAGATGAGGATCCTATTTTGGTAAATTTGAAGGAAGTGGTTCAAAATCATAAGGTAGAGGTCTTCTCCTAAGGGGGAGGTGGTGTACTTTAATATAGGGTCATTTGTGTGTTTTGAATGTTGATGACTTTGTGAGAACAGATGTTGCATGAGGCTTATAGTTCCTGATATTATATACATTCAGGTGCCACCTAGATGTATCGTGACCTATGGGAAGTTTATTGGTGGAATGTAATAAATAAGGACATAGCAGAGTTTATTGCTAGGTGTCCGAACTATCAACAAGTGAACTTTGAACATCAAATACTTGGAGGTGTGCTACAAGATATCAATATCCCCACTTAAAAGTTGGAAGAGACCAATATGGACTTCACTACAGGGTTTCCTTGTACATGTCGACAGTATGACTCTATTTGGGTGATTATAGATAGGTTGACCAAAGCAGATCATTTCCCACATGTCAAAACTACCAATTCAGCTGAGGACTATGCTAAATTATATATTTAGGAGTTATTTTTGTTTCATGGAGTTCCCTTGTCCATCATATTAAATAGAGGTACTCAGTTCACCTTGCAATTTTGGAAGTTGTTTTAGAAGGGACTTGGTACTCAGGTCAAGCTTAGTGTAGCTTTTCATCCCCAGACAGATGGTCAGGTCGAGTGGACCATTCACTCTTAAGGATATGTTGAGAGCATCTGTGATTGACTTCAAAGGTGGTTGGGATGCTTATTTACCTCTTGTTGAGTTTGCTTATAACAACATTTACCATTTGTGTATTCAGATGGCTCGATTTGAGGCACTTTACAGGTGGAGGTGTAGGTCGCCTATTGGTTGGTTCAAGGTAGGTGAAGCTACATTGATAGGGCTAGATTCATCTGATGAGGCTATGGAGAAAGTTTTACTTATAAGGGAAAGGCTGAAAATAGCTCAGAGTTGTCAAAAGTCATAGGTTGATGTTAGGCGGAGAGAGCTTGAGTTTGAAGTTGATGATTGGGTGTTCTAGAAGGTATCTCCCATAAAGGGAGTAATAAGGTTCGAGAAGTAAGGGAAGCTTAGTCCCTAATATGTTGGTCCCTACCGGATTGGGAGATGTGTTGGCAAGGTGGCCTATGAGTTAGAGCTACAAACAAAGTTGTCTTTGGTACATCTGGTCTTCTATTTATCATTGTTAAAGAAGTGCATTGGTGATTCGAGTTTGGTTGTTCTGGTGGAGAGAGTAGGTGTGAAGGATAACTTTAGCTATGAGGAGGTTCTAGTTAAGATCCATGATTGTCAGGTTCGGAAGTTGAGGAACAAAGAAGTAGCTTCATAAAGGTTCTGCGGAGAAATCAGCTTGTTGAGGGAGCTACATGGGAAGCCGAAGCAAATATGTTTGCAAAATACCCGCATTTGTTCCCTTCCAACTCCGTTCCAGCATGAGGTATTAGTTTCCTCCTTAGTAGTCTATTCAATTTCATTTTAGTTCATATCTCTTTGTTCCTTCATGTTAGTGCATGTATGTGATTCATGAATTTGGTTCAGTCATGTATATCAGTTTGGAGTCGATCACTCCGTCAATTTCAACTTCAGGCATTCAGTATTTGGAATGATAGTTCCTTTCCCTAGCTATTTAGTATATTACCCACATTTGAGGATGAATGTTCCCAAGGGGGAGATATTTGTAATAGCCCAAAGTCTCCTAGATCAGACTTGAGGGTTGAGCGGAGAGAGTTGGAAGAAATTTGCACAAGCCACTAATAATGTCCAAAATATATCCTTCATGCAAAGAATATGCACGGACGATGAATCAAAACAAGTAACCCGATTAGTGCCGTGGTTGAATCTCATGAGGACTAGGGAATGATAGTTACAAGTGTCGGTTGAGAAATTGAAGTTAGCTTGCACCGCATAGATTTAATGTAAAATACAAAAAAAATTGGGGGGAATTAAAATTTTGCAGTGAATTGTATTTGGTGATTTAGTGAAATGAAGCAGCAAGATCAGCAAAGTTGTCAACAAGAGTATGAAAGACTAGAGGTGTTGTGTAGATGAAATACTAACTAGATCGGGACATGCTAGGCCATCTTATGAGTTCAACAAGTGTAAATAATCTCGGGAAGTTGGTAATTCCAGCTTTTCATCCTTTCAACTACCTCTTACTAGAGTTTTATCAAACCTCTAGCAACGATTTAGCTCATCTCAATTCGATTTGGATTAGCAGCTGCACCAATTTCTAGCTATTAGCTGCTAATAAGGAATGATAATGCAATTTCAGCTATTTCTAGCCCAATTTCACAATCTCTTATTC
Organism: Datura wrightii; assembly: GCA_035772735.1. NCBI lineage: Eukaryota > Viridiplantae > Streptophyta > Magnoliopsida > Solanales > Solanaceae > Datura > Datura wrightii. The sequence continues at coordinate 63,573,756 of JASDFA010000002.1, forward strand.
TTACTGTCACCACCAGAACAGAGGCCCGGATCGTAGACATGGGACAAGGGACCCCGAGAGACCCCAAGTCGACCCATGACACATGCATACAACTATTCTTAATTAAACAAGCGGAACCATAAATAAAAAACATAACGGAAATGTAACCATAACATAACATCAACATATACTGGATGTATACAAGAGCTGAGTACTACATACTAGTATGAAAGCCTCTATTAGATACGATGGGTTGATGGGATAACATCCCCAACTAACCCAAAAAGTACTGAAACTCAAGATACATGAAAGTCTATCAAACAACTCTCGGAACATGAGGACTCACCAATGAGCTGATAGCGTAAGCTAAGATGGACTAAGGATGAGGACGAGCCTGAGATTCGAACATGTATCATGAAATGATACAACATAGAAAGTATGCGGCCAATGCGTGGAATGTACCGAGTATGCAAGGTAATTCAAACTATAAGGTAATATAAATCCATTTAAGAAAGTTATAGATATATCATAAGCTTTTAAGGATAAGAAGAAGACTACATGCATTCGTTATGTAATTATACTAATATTATACATGATCATGCATGGATTAGAACATCATCACTGACTCGAATGACTCCAGCTGAACATGACATTTATATGAAAAGCAAAACCATAAGTCAAACCTTACTTCTTATACATGTATGCATAACTAATCATCATGAATAGTGAATATGCAATCTGAATGATATGGACGGTGGGAGACTCGTCACTTAACCGACATACTACGATAGAGCTTACGTGGTCCCAACTATCACACTCAAGTGGTAAAAGTCATCCATAACCTTGCCAAGGCGATGGATGATACCAAGATATCTATATCAAGCTCAAGGGCCAATCGGCCGGGGATAGCTCACAAGGGAGGTCGCAATAATTTATAAGTATCAACCTATGTTGGCGCATAGTTCTGGGGCATAGGGTAGTTGATCCTTAACCCGCTCAGTGCTAGACTCTTCTCCCAAAAACATGCAATGCTCTACATCGTATATAATGAAGCTCAACATCGTCTATTGACGAATCTCAACATGAAATCACGAATGACTCAACATCGTATGAAATGAAGCTCAACATTGTCTATTGACAAAGCTCATTAATTAAATCATGCATAGACAAGACATCATATGAAAATGAAGCTCAACATTGTCCTTCTCCAAAGCTCAATAATGTTATACATCTCAATTATAAATTCATGCATATGAGAAGCTTTACTTCAAAACATACCACAAGCTCAATCATAGGTGGGAGCATCTACTTCAAATCATGTGGTAAGCTACATGTAGAAATATTTACTCGACATACCACAAGCTAGAATTTAAAATAAGAATTGGGAAACTTCTCTTTAAACAACGTGGTAAGCTTATGTTGGGAAAATCATCGCTTTAATCAACATGTGTGCATTTCTCAAAGCTTTATCATACTAGGAACTACACATTCTTATTTTTGAAAACACATCATAATCATGGGTAACTTTAGAATCATGCTTTTCATCACCAACTTCATATATCACACAGTTACCATAAATCACCTCTTTTATGAGCTCTTCACCCATGGACGTTTTAGATTCAATTTCTAGAAAAAACAAATTTTATAAGAGAAACAAGTTAGAATCCGCCCAAGCTTCGTAAATCATCAATATCAACAAACTATAATCACACCCATGAGTAGAGAGATAAGAATTATGCAATTGATCAAAACCCCATAATTGATTATTCATAATTTAACACTAATTGATAGGAATTGGGCATGGGTGTGGAAGGAAGACACCCATTAAAACCCTACATACCTGGAAATGGATTGACTCAAAATTCCTTGAACATCCACAAGGAAATTGATGGAAACTTAGGGAAGAAGACCTTGAATCTCCCAAAAATCTCTCTGAAGTTTTTGCATGAGAATGGGCATGCATAAAGGACTTAAATCATATTATCACACTCAGAAAATATCCAAAACGATGTAGTTTAGGATCTAAAAGGGTGAAAAAGTCAAAAATACCCTTAATGAACCTACCCTAAAATCTGGCCGGATGGAACCCACGAGTGGTATCAACGGGTCGTGGAAACAACACACGGCCCGTCTTGCCTCGTTGTTGAAAACACGACTAGAAGCCATTCCTTTGGTCGTTGTTTCCTTCTTCTGTAACTCTGCACACCCATTCAACGAGTCTCACCACGACTCATTGTGAGCTTTAATGGGTCGTGGTTCACACCTGTTATCTCCACTGCGATAGACCACATCCCTCCCACGACTGCTAAGAATGGACCGTCATTCGTCACAACAGGCCGTTGTAACACCCGTTGGCACTTCAGCCATCAGGGCTGACTCCTTACCCCAACCACCACAACGGCTCGTTGTTTCTTACACAGGTCGTCGAATAAACCATTTTCTCCCCCTTACATCTGAGCTCCTGAACCCACGGCCAAAAAGGATGGCCCATGTTTACTTACCACAGGTCGTGGTACCTGTCATTCTGCAACCTTTTTCCCAACTTTTTGCAGTTTTGCATTTTAGCTTCCCGGGTCTACTCCTAAGCGCCTCCGGGTATTACAATATCTCCCCCTTGGGAACATTCGTCCTCAAATGTAGAAAACAAGCAACAAACTGAAGCATAATATTTATCATAGCTATATATTGATCATTTTATCCGAAATTCCACGGAATGACTATCTCCAAATAAAACCACATAGCTGAAATGATCTCATACCTCACATACACATCCATACACATAAAAGAAACTTGCACACATGAACTGAAAATGAAAACTAAATGGGATCATAGGGTACAACTAATACGTTAAGTCAGAACCGAGCCGGTAGAGAACAAATGTGGATATCTAGCCATCATGTCCGCTTCGGCTTCCCATGTAGCTCCCTCAACATGCTAATTTCCAGACAAAACCTTAATTGAAGATACTTTTTTGTTTCCCAACTTTCGAACTTGATGATCCAAGATTTCAACGGGAATTTCTTCATAACTGAGGCTGTGTTTCACTCCAATGCTGTCTACCAGAACTACCAAGGTTGGATCACCCAAACACTTCTTCAGAAGTGACACATGAAAACGGGATGAATTGAGGGAACTCCAATGACACGTCCAACTCATAAGCTACTTTACCAACTCTCCTCACAACCTGGTAGGGACCTACATATTAGGGACTGAGTTTCCCTTTCTTTTCGAACTACATGACTCCCTTAATGGGAGATACCTTTAGAAATAACCAATCGTCCACCTCAAATTCCAAATCTCTTCTCCTTACATCAGCATATGATTTCTGATGACTCTAAGTGGTCTTCAGCCTGTCCCTTATCAACTGAATACTTATCCTTTCAATGACTTAGTTTCATGCTTGGAAAACAAGGAAAGGGACGCCTTTATATACCTTGGTACATTGACTCTAATTTTGCCAAAAATCTTCCTTTCAAGCTTACTCCTTAAGACTCCTTCCAAGTCCAATTTACAAATACAACAAGCAACAACTCCACTTCACCAAAGTTCTAGAAAAAATTGGGCAGCAATATGCCACAAGAACACAGAAAGAAAGAACAACACAATACTACAACATTCTCATGTTACAACCTCATAAACTCAAAGAAATCAAAAAGGGAGTTACTTACCCTTTCTTGGAGATGTTATTAGCTAAAGTAGGTGTAGACTCCATTTCACGACCCGAACATGCACTCGGATCGTAGACAGGGCACAAGGGACCCCAAGTTGACCCATGGCTCATGCATATAACTAATCATTCAAATAAGAGGAACAAAAATCATAAGGATATAGAGGAAACGTAATCATAAAATAGCATGAAGAAATACCAAATGCTTACACAGCTGAATACTACATACTTGTCAGAAAGCCTCTTAAACATAAGATGGGTTGATGGGACAACATTCCCAACTAACCAGACTAGTGCTGAAACATAATAAACATGGAAGTGTATCAAAAGACCCTTGGAACATGAGGGCTCACCAATAATATGATGTTGTAGGCTGGGATAGACTAAAGATGAGGATGAGCCTGAGATCTGGTCTCTATATCATGAAACGATACGACATAGAAAGTATGCAGTCATTACGTGGAATGTACTGAATAGGAAAGGTAAGTAAAACGAATATTTTAAAAGTAAAGTAAAACTCATAAACAGACATAGGAGGAGGACATCATGCTTGCATAAAAATCTTCTTAATATAACATAGAGCTCAAGACCTTCAAATCATTCATAATCATTTATTATCATAATCGTAAGTAACCTTATCAAAATATAACATGAGCCAAATAATGTAAACATAACAATGCATAGAAACATGTCGAACAATGGGAGGACTTGTCATAACCGACACCATCATGGTAGAGCCTTTCATGATGCCCTAACAATGTCACTCAAGTGGGCAGAGCCGACCCTGGCTTGCCAGGAGAGGGTCGTGCATTAGGCGTGATATCACATTTTAGGGGATCGGTATCAATACAATATATAATACATTATAACCCATACTGGCATGTGGTTATGAGACACCGACGTAGTTCTTTGAACGCCGGGCTACTCGGTGCAAGACACAACTCCCAAAAACATGCATATAGGCTCATACATAAAACAATAACATCTTGCATTAAAATTCAATGGCTAAAATATAACATTTATCATCATTAATCCCCTTTAAAACATGCTTAGCCAAGAACCAAAGGCCCTTTTCATTGGCCGACATCGTAAATTGATAAATCAAGTAATTCATTTTATAAATCATAAACCATTCTTCAACATGTGGGCATTTCCCAATAGTTTAATATACTCAATTCTTTGGAAAATATGCTCATAAATATGGGTAACTTGAAATCATGCTTTTCCATCATCAATAACCTCAAATATTTAATATTCATCATAAATCATAAATTTCATGAATTTTCATCAGATGGACATTTTAGATTTAAAAACATTAAAAAAAGATTTTAAATATAATAATATAAAACCTACCCATCATTCATAATTCAATAATTAGAACTCAATTAAATCATACCCATAAAGAGAAATCACATTTTCATGCAATTGGGTAAAACCTCGTAGAAATTGGATAGGAGAATTCATGATTTAAAGTGAAATTTGGGCATGGGTGTGAAAGGATTTCACCCATTCTAAACCCTACATACCTGGGAATGGAGAGACTCGATGTTCCTTGAACACCCACAAAGAAATTGCAGAACATTTTGGGGAAGAAGGCCTTGAATCTCCCAAAAATCTCTCTATAATCCTTGCATGAGAATGGGCATGTCTAAAGGACTTAACTCATATTATCATACTCAGAAAATATCCAAAATGATGTAGTTTAGGGGCTAAAAATGAGGAAAGGTCGAAAATATCCTTAAAATAATTTCCCTGAAAACTATCCCGAACGGACCAACGACCGACCCTACGAGTCGTGAAAACATACCACTGCTCGTGGTATCGATTCATCGGGTGCATTGCCTCATAACACATCTCAGATCCCTTCCCATGACTCATCAGGATGAGTCGTTACTTCAAACCATGGGTCGTTGAATCGACCGTCGTAAACTCCTTGACCAACCTAACTCCCCTTTCCACAAGCCTCATCACAACTCATTGTGACTTTCAATGAGTCGTGGTTTCCATCTGTTGAATGCACTGGAAACCTCAACCAACCAATAACGACTTGGAATGATGGGTCATTATCTCTCACCATGGATCATGGGACGGCTCGTTGCTTCCTCCTCAGCCTAAGTCCTAACCTCCCAATGGCTGGTGACCACGACTCGTTGTTCCTGACAATGGGTCGTTGTACCGTCCGTTGTTTCATCTGATTCCCTAACTTTCCCAAACCACAAATACATTCGTCGGGTCATCCGTCCTGTGATATTTTCGCCAGTTTTCTGCACTTATCAATTTTAACTCTCGGGTCTATTCTTAGACCTTCCCGTGGTATTACACTCTGACTCTTTCCTCTCCCTACAACCAGCTAAAAATGCAGCAACACCACAATCAACCATAAGACAACAATAAGACATGACTTTCTTCCAAGGGTATCTTCCCATAGCCTAAAAGAGACAAGAGTGAAGTTTCTCACCTGGGATATCTTTTCACCATGTTATAGGGCTTTTAATTCTGTATATTTAAAATAAATGAGGTGAAACGCAGTAGAAATGAGCTTTTCAGCTCCAAATTACTTGATATAGGCGGGCTGTGCGATGCCGACGTGTGCGCCCATACGACGTGTCCTTGCGCGCACACGCCTGCTGCCTGCCTGTCTCGGCGCCGGCGCATATGGGCACTTTTCCAACCAAAAGTGTTGTCTTAAAACAAGCATAAATTTTTTTCCGACCTCCGATTAACTAGTGTTTTTTTTTCACTATAAACTAGACGCAAATATCTGTCATTTGATAGGTTATAAGACTTCTGAATCATTATATGTTTGGAGATATGTCCATTTAAAATTGACCCTTATTTACAAATTTCACATACTCTTTGCTTTTCCCTTTACACATATTTCCCTCCTAACCTATGGACAACATACAACCCATAATTCCCTTAATATTACATATAACCATCAAATAGTGATCAAAAATATTTTTGGGGTGTAACAAGAAAACCCTCGGAGTTTTAATTACTGCACTACTATTTACAAGGGCGAAAAAGAAACAAGACTATGGGTCATTTCATTCAAGATTTCGCAATTCAAAACAAAGATTCCATTTTATCACTAGCCATAAAACATTGATAACGCTCAAACCTTACCTCCTATAGAAGTATGAAGCAGACGTTGTCAATAAAGAACCCAACTAGTGGTTGGGGTCGAACCCACAGGGAATACGGAAGAACTAGACTAAAGCCAGTTAGTGAACTTGTTAGGTAGTTACTCCAATTTGGGGGTTCTAAAGAAAAAAATAATTAAGAACATAGTTAAAACTTTAGTTGAAATCAGGAATGAAATATAACTACATTTTTGTGTTCCCCATGGGTTCATAACTGCTTCGGGTATACGTACGTGATCATCACCAATGCTTACTTGTAGACTTGATAACTTAGGTTCATTCAAACAATTGGTTCATCCTTATTTAATGACTATACTCAATCACCAGGTCAAGTCTCATGAGCAATTGCAAATTAACCATTATTACTGTGTCCCAAATTTAACTATCATGCGACACTGCGCAAGTTAATACAATGACCATCAAGATCAAGGCTTTATTGTAATTCTCTTTTCCTAATCTCTAACTCTATAGGCTCAAGCAATCAAAGAATTCGGGCAAGTCCTATTGTTGTACACTATTAAGAAATGTTTAAGCATGAAGAGAATACAATACAAGTGTTTTGTATTGGATTTGAATCACTTTTATGTAACCCTAGCTTGTTAATTCATCATGGTTCCCACAACCCTAGCTATGGAGGTTTTAGTCTCTCTTAGTTGCAAGATTGTGATTTGCATTCATAATTAAATACATATAAATCAATACTTACAATTATGGATGAGAGAAAAAACTCTTTGTACTAATCAGCAAAATCCTCAAGAACAATATGAAGATCAAAAGAAAACCAAGAAAAGGTTGCTCACAAGTCGAACAACTAAATTCTCACGTCTAATTCTCTCTAACTTGAGTGCTAATTACTTTTGATCACTACTAATCACCTCTCTAATAAAAATGAAACCTAAAACATATTTATGTAGACATAAAAATCCTTTTCCTAGGGTAACAGGGTGAATTTCCATAACTAAAGCCGTCTGCGTCATGACTTGTCCTATGACCCGTAGCAGGAATGTACCGGTCGTACCTGCTTCTTGTATGTCATTGGCTGGCTGAAATTTGGCTACGTTTTGGCCCTTGGTACGACTCGTACATGCTTCCTACGAGTCGTACTATGCTTCGGTGGCTTGACTTTGAGACTTTGAAATTTATCCGAAGTTCATCACGAGTGCTTTAGTACGACTTATACCTTAATGCCACAACTCATATTGTCTATCCATAGCAGGAGTAAACCTCTTGTGCAAATCTTCTGAATCTTTCCACGACTTTTTCACTACAGACCGTACAAGCTTTGCACGACCTGTACCGAGAGTCGTAGGTTGCACTTCTTCATCCTTAGCCTTCTAAAACTTCTCACAACTGATCTTGGGCAGATTTATATGCCCAAGTGATACTCAAACGTATCATTTTTACCTTGTTTGTTGTGCAATGTGTATATAATATCATGTATTTGGTAATAAAATGCGAATTTATACTAACCAACATGATTAGCATTTGTTTTGCAGGATAATGTGATTTTTAAGATCTAAAATGAGTGTTGGAACTATGTCGGAGTTGGACTTGGATGCGAGCGTGGAAAATACCTCGGATGGCACATTTTACAGTGGCTCCGCGATGGAGCCGTGCCACGCTGCCATCGCGGTAGCACACTACCTGGGCAGAAATAAAAGTGGCAATTTCCAGTGTGCCTGCGCGTCAGCTCCGTGGCACGGAGATTGGCCTCCGCGATGGCCTCTGTGCCACGTTGAGGCCAATTATCCGGACCCTGCAATTTCCAGAGAGGGTCCGTGTCCACGCCGTGTCACGGAGGCAGTGCTCCGCGTTGGCCTCCGTGACACGTTGCTTGTTATTCCGGGAAAAATTTCCCACTAGTATAAATAGCACACTTAGGTTATTTTTAAAAGAGAGTTTTTTAGTTTTAGTTTTTTTAGCCTGAGTTCAGAAGTGGGAGCAGGAACGTGGTTTTGTGGCAGTTGAAGAATAGAAAAGATAACAGTTTTCTTCTCTTCCCTTCTTCTTTCCTTCAATTGTATGCATGATTCACACTCATTCTAGGATGATTAATCCAAGAATGAGTGGCTAATTCCTTTCTTGCTGAGGTTTTGAACTTGTGTAATGAATGTTGGTAATAATTGATATGGTTTCTTCTTCTTCTTGCATGTTGTTCCATTAATTCTTGTGCTTATTACATTCTTGACTGGCCACCATTAATGTATATCTAAAAAGTCCAATTTCACTCGAGAGAGCATGAAATTGGAAAGTTGTGAATTAATAGGGTATTGTTCTTAACTTGATTTGGGAAAATTGGGTTTTGATGTGCTTTCTTGATAGAAATATACTTGAAAGCCATATTAGTCAATTTAGGAACCGGAATTGTAGTGTTAGGTCATAAATTGCATTTGATCACAGAAATGTAGACGAATGGTTTATGAATCTAAAGTGAAATTAAATACGGAAGTTTTAATTTCTAGGCAAACGTTCTTGGCTAGCAATATGAAGTTGAAGATGACCAAATTATCATGATTATCAAGTTCATTACTCGTTCTTAACCTTGGCATGTGCATATCCATTGTCTAAACTCAACGTAAATAGTAGTTATTAATTTTAGTATATAATTAGTTTAGAAACAAAACTCACTCAAATCTTGGTTGGATTGTTGTTAACCTAGTTAGAAATAGAATAGAGATATAGGAAACTAGGCAGTTTTGCGTATCTAGAGCAGCCTCCTTGGATCGATACTTGGCTACTTAGCCACTTTATTACTTGTTTGACCATGTACACTTGCGTGTCGGTGTATAATATATACCGAGCAGCAGAGCGCGAGCAAGTTTTTGGCACCGTTGCCGGGGACGCTAGGCGATTTGTGAAATTGTGTTAAGTGTAAATTTACTGTATTTTTGTTTTATTTTCTTAAGTGTTGACAACTTGGTTTTGGTATTTGTTTTAATTCTTTGTTCATTTTAATTTTTCTCTCTTTTGGATACCCTCATTGACATGACATCTTGGAATATAAATGGTGGATACACATATTTCAGCGAATCTTGCATGAATTGTGGAGGACCCCACTTGTGGCAAAACTGTAACACGTGCAATATATGTGGGTGTCAATATGGCCATTGGGGTGATTGTCCAAAGGCATATTCCCCTCCCCCAAGCCCCTACTATGATCCTTTTGTTGTTTTTGCTGAATATAGGCATGTTGAAAATGAGGACTTGGGACGCCAAGTTCAAATAGAGGACATGATGAAACAACTTCTGGAGCAATCAGAAGCAATGAAGGAGTCGGTGGCAGAATTGATAATTCAGCAAAAGGAGAATGCCGAGGCTGTAAGCAGGATGAGCGTCAAACTCACGGAGATGTGTGCTGAGGATGAAGCTTGTGATAATTTGCAGGTGGCAGATTTAGCCGATATTCAAGAGGAACTACAAGAGGAATACAAGGGTGAATTTTTGGATGAAGCCCAACAATTAGAATCTCTTGAGTGTCCCCGTGATCGGCTCATACCTATAGAAAATCCATTCATGGAAGAAGAGAAAGAATATCTCCCATTTGACATTAATGGAGAAATAGATGTCAATGTTGAAAAGGTGTACACGAGTAAGGAAGTCAAGCACAATGCAATTTCAGAGTTGAGGTTGATTGGACCACACTCGAAGCATTTTTCGACATTAAGTTTGGTTGACAACACAGAAATAGAGTCTTCCAAGATTATAGAGAAATGTCTAGAGGAGGACCAAGCCCCGTATATTCTGAAATTTGCTAACTCGAAGCAACGAAATGACTTCACTTACTCAAGGGCTAGTAGGTTCAAAAGAAAACATCTATTGCTTGGTCCTTACAATTTTTCACCACCACCCCTAGAGCATAAGAGGAAATTAGAAAAGAAATTAGGGGTGAGATTCATATCCTCAAGGTGGAGGAAAAAGTGGTGAAACTTGGTACGTCGTGCCGCGACGTTAAACCAGGCGCTGCACGGGAGGCAACCCGTGAAAAATATTTTTCTTTCTTTTTCCTTAGTGTAAAGTTTTTCTTTTATTTTATTTTCTTTTCTTTTTCTTGACTAGGTTTAGATGTGCATTTTAATTAGTAATTTTTATTTTTTTTTAGTAGGGAATCTAGTCATTTAACCAATTTTTGTTTAGTGAGGTGATTTTCAGGTATACCGGAGGAAAAATACGTGGAATCGAGAAAACGAGGCGAGGTATAAAAAATAAAATTTGATAGTGAAACAGAGCACTGGCGCGTTGGCGCCGTGTCACGGAGGCAATGCTCCACGTTGGCCTCCGTGACACGTTGAAGGCAAATCTGGAATTTTTTAAATTCCAGTAAGCCAACGCGTTGGCTCCGTGTCACAGAGGAGGGCCTCCGCGTTACCCTCCGTGACACGTTGCCCTTATCCCAGTGCCGGGTCACACCGGGTTTCCGGGTGACCCGCGTGTTTCTTTTAAATAAACCCCCGATTTTTGCCCATTTTTCCCCATTCCCTCTACCCTCCGCGACCAAACACCCATTCCCCTACCCCCAAGCTCCGTGCCACGTTAAGAGGCAAGGAAAACGTCAAGTCTTTATAGATTCTTCAATTCCAAGGTATGTTTTCATCGTCTATCTCAAATTTTTGTCGATTTTTGTCGATTTTGAGCATGTGAGGCGAGATATATCACCCTAGGTAGAAATTAAACATGACTTGAATTATTTTGCGATTGATTGTGTTCGGATTGTTGTAGTTGACGGGTGAACTTATCGATTGATTGAATAATTCATTGTTGATTGTCGAATTGAGTTCTAGGGCTTGGGGTTGTTGAATTTTAACTTGGGTAACTTGATAGTTTGACGAAATTGATGCCGGGGTGTGTTTATTATTTGAGATAAGTCATGGTAAATATTGTATAATTGGTGAAAGACGACTAATTCTCGAATTTTTGTGGGACATTGCGTAATATGTGAATTGGTTGAATTGCTTAGATTAGTGTATATAAAATGTTTGTATTGTTGTTTCTATTTTGTTGTTGTTATCGTTGCTAAGTGCTATGGGTGAATAGCTGTCGATAGTAGGATTGGGTTAGCTATATGAAGTCTGAGTAGTTCGCTAGCCGTTATGCTGTCGAATTTTTGTGAACGCGCTAAGCAATATGTTTATAGTGATTGTGTTTGGGGTGTAAATAGAGCTATCCTTGCTAACATGTTGTAAATATTGTTAAAGACTAAGTGTGGGGTAAATTTTGTTTAACCCGACCTTAGCCAAAGCTAACAAGTTTTTAGCTTAACGTTGTGCTTGTCTGTGTAAATTGACAGGTACAATGGCCAGCCGACAAGATAAAGGCAAGGGTGCTTCAACCTCAGGCACCGGCAGAAAGAGAATGAGATTGGGCACTGCTGTCCCAGCTGCACCTGTTGTTCCACGCGGTCAACACCGCCGATACGGAACGCGATTGGTCACCGATGAAGGGAAGAAATGGTACGCAAAGCATAAGGAGAACAAGTACTTCCTGGAGAAACATATTGCAAGGGAACCACTCGCACAGGAGTTCCCTCGCATCGTACAGAGGATTGAGGCAGCTGGGCTCAGCTTTATTTTTCAGGAGCCCAAGGAGTGCAACCTTCACTTGGTCTGGGAATTTTATGCCAACTGGAACCGGGCCATCAGAAGCCACACTATTAAAATCAGAGGGCAGATTGTCACTCTGGAACCCCAGCAGCTGAATGCCATCGTTGGAGCGCGGGACACAGACGCCCACGTTCTCCGCCAGCTCAACATCACCCCACCGTACGCCGACATCAGACGTACGTTGTGTGGGGCGCGATCCACAGCCCGATGGAGTAGACAAAAAGAGAGGGGTTACCACCAGACTCTGGCTTATTTGCAGATGAACAGGGAGGCCAGAATCTGGCTAAAAATTGTATGTTCGTGTTTGATCCCGAGAGTACATATGACAGACGTGACCCGGGACCGTGTCTGCCTGGTGTATGCCCTTATGAAAGGGCTTGAGATTAATGTGGGGGCGGTTATAATATCCGCCATGAAGAGAGCCAGACTACACCAGGGCCACAGATACGGGTTTGGCAGACTCATCACCACCTTCCTCCGAGGCCTCGACGTTGAGGAAGAAGCCTTGGATTACATTCCGCAGTTGGAGCGAAGGGCCCTTTATGTGACAAAGACCAAGGCCCCCGACACTACACACGGACCTGTGCTGACTCTGGGCGAGCGACATGCTCGTGGCGACCAGTATATGGCCCGTATGTTCGGTATGCAGATGCTGCAGCTACGGATAGGTGGGAGACCAGCCACCGAGGATGAATTATGGCAGCTGGAGCTGGACTACCCTTTTGGCGAGAACGCCAGAGCTTTATGCAAGGTGGGGCCAGCCTTTGTGGAGCCGACTGACGACGACGTCCCTACTGATGAGGAGACACGTCGTGAGGACTCTGATGTGGAGTCCGATGACGGCGAGGGAGCTGATTCAGATATGGGCGACGAGGCCGCAGCACCGGATGAGGAAGTCGAATAATTCGACTGAGCAGGGAGTTTCACCACCCAAAATTTTGTGCTTTGTATTTTTGTGAACACTGGGGACAATGTTCGATTTAAGTGTGGGGTGGGGAGTAGTTAGGTGCTGGGTCATAGGCTCTAAATCTGCTGTAGATTCTTCCTAGACGTTTATGTATGTCTGTGCTTTCCCTGTTGTTGTGAACTGATTTGTGAATGATGTGTATATATTTGTTTGTGGCTAATGATGTGTGTTTTTAAAAAGTTATGGTTGCCTTTGTAAATATTTTGTAAATTTTGTAAATATTTTTTTTCTTTTTCTCTATCGATATGATCGATATTTTTTAAAATTTTTGCGAAAAGATGTTGCACTTATCAACATATTTTGTAAATATATTTTTTTTTCATCGAAATGATCGATGTGTTGCAAAAATTTTGAAGTTTTATTTTTGGGTTTCTCGGAGTTTTTTTCGGTTCTTTTACCGAGAATAGTCCCATTGAACCGATGTCATAGTTAGTGAACATTCCCTATGATGGATGGATGACGACCGTCTTAAGGGAAATGTAGTCGATAGGAGTAGATGTTTTGTTTTTAGTTTCTTTGGTGGATTGCATCAATAAACTGTAGTTGCTTATGGTTGCTAAAATTTTGTTGCGTGTGTAATTGATGTTCGAAATGTGAAAGTGATTCGTTTGAAAGCATGTAATTGTGTAAATATGTTGAGTTACCTAGGCTATAGAATTTGGTTCATTATGATTGAGGCTTAATATTGAATTCATGTAATTGACTAATTAAAGAGTCTGTGACTGCATCTTGATTCGAGCATGTGCATGAAGTGTGAGTGAGGTTTTGCTATTCCATGTCATTGTGAATTGTCTAGAACTTGCCTGGCGTGTATACAAAGCGAAATGAAGGAGGTGTAGTGTCGGAAAGGATGTAGGCATTTCTCTGTTTTAACCGTTAGTTTCCATTGTTTTCTTGTCAAATTCTACCTTTTTATATGTTGTATACCCTAGTCAGCCCGTTGAGCCTTTAGCCGATTTCTTTCTTTTGTCCAGAATTGTATGAACTAAGCTTTATTCCTTCTTTTCATTAGCCTTAAAGTCTATAAGAAGCTCTTAAGCGCTTACAAAGAACAGAAAATTGTTTCCCAAAGTGTTAAAGAGTGAAAAGAGTGAAAAGAAAAGAAAAGCAAAATGAGGAAAGAAAAGATGATGTTGAAGAGGCACTAGTTGTAATTAAATGAAATTGAGGGTACATGAAAACCTTCCGTTTGGGGTCAAGTGTGCCTGATGAAATGGGCTGTATGAATGTAAACCAGCATGAATGGGAGAAAAAGAGAAAAGAGAGGAACAATGTCCATGAGTCGATGGGAATGAGTTGAAAAGGCGCTTAAGGATGCTAGCGACTATTATTGGCTAATCCAATATATATATACTAGATCCATAGCCCAGTTACAACCCATTAAAAGTCCTATTTGATCCTACACTGCATTTCTTTATATTAATGGAGTAATACACTAAGGGCAAGCCTATGGGTCATGACATGATGCATGTGAATTCTTTTGGGAGAGAGAGTGAAATTAATTTTTATATGCCCCTACTTGCATGTTGGTGTGCTGCACGAGCATAAAAGGGGAAGTTTCTCTCTAGTTGTGAGGGTACATGCTTGATGAAAGATTGATTTTCATGTCGGATTTCTTGATTAGTTGATTTGCATGAGTTTGCCGATATCAAGAATCAATTCTTAAAAGTCTAGGAAGCCTCGATGTATTAAGGTCATTGTCTTGTACGACCAAGCATGTTTTCTTGATGATTTGCAAAAATCGAATAATCGGTATGACCGTAACATAAATGGTTGCACCATAGTGACAAAGGTTGAGATGTGATGTGCATGATTTGTGTATGTGTTGTTCGAGGACGAACAAGGATTTAAGTGTGGGGTAAGTGATCTTGGGCAGATTTATATGCCCAAGTGATACTCAAACATATCATTTTTACCTTGTTTGTTGTGCAATGTGTATATAATATCATGTATTTGGTAATAAAATGCGAATTTATACTAACCAACATGATTAGCATTTGTTTTGCAGGATAATGTGATTTTTAAGAGCTAAAATGAGTGTTGGAACTATGTCGGAGTTGGACTTGGATGCGAGCGTGGAAAAGACCTCGGATGGCACATTTTACAGTGGCTCCGCGATGGAGCCGTGCCACGCTGCCATCGCGGTAGCACACTACCTGGGCAGAAATAAAAGTGGCAATTTCCAGTGTGCCTGCGCATCAGCTCCGTCGCACGGAGATAGGCCTCCGCGATGGCCTCTGTGCCACGTTGAGGCCAATTATCCGGACCCTGCAATTTCCAGAGAGGGTCCGCGTCCACGCCGTGTCACGGAGGCAGTGCTCCGCGTTGGCCTCCGTGACACGTTGCTTGTTATTCCGGGAAAAATTTCCCACTAGTATAAATAGCACACTTAGGTTATTTTTAAAAGAGAGTTTTTTAGTTTTAGTTTTTTTAGCCTGAGTTCAGAAGTGGGAGCAGGAACGTGGTTTTGTGGCAGTTGAAGAATAGAAAAGATAAGAGTTTTATTCTCTTCCCTTCTTCTTTCCTTCAATTGTATGCATGATTCACACTCATTCTAGGATGATTAATCCAAGAATGAGTGGCTAATTCTTTTCTTGCTGAGGTTTTGAACTTGTGTAATGAATGTTGGTAATAATTGATATGGTTTCTTCTTCTTCTTGCATGTTGTTCTATTAATTCTTGTGCTTATTACATTCTTGACTGGCCACCATTAATGTATATCTAAAAAGTCCAATTTCACTCGAGAGAGCACGAAATTGGAAAGTTGTGAATTAATAGGGTATTGTTCTTAACTTGATTTGGGAAAATTGGGTTTTGATGTGCTTTCTTGATAGAAATATACTTGAAAGCCGTATTAGTCAATTTAGGAACCGGAATTGTAGTGTTAGGTCATAAATTGCATTTGATCACAGAAATGTAGACGAATGGTTTATGAATCTAAAGTGAAATTAAATACGGAAGTTTTAATTTCTAGGCAAACGTTCTTGGCTAGCAATATGAAGAAGAAGATGACCAAAATATCATGATTATCAAGTTCATTACTCGTTCTTAACCTTGGCATGTGCATATCCATTGTCTAAACTCAACGTAAATAGTAGTTATTAATTTTAGTAGATAATTAGTTTAGAAACAAAACTCACTCAAATCTTGGTTGGATTGTTGTTAACATAGTTAGAAATAGCATAGAGATATAGGAAACTAGGCAGTTTTGCATATCTAGAGCAGCCTCCTTGGATCGATACTTGGCTACTTAGCCACTTTATTACTTGTTTGACCACGTACACTTGCGTGTCGGTGTATAATATATACCGAGCAGCAGAGCGCGAGCAACGACCTGCAGTATGGCTCGTAGTACCTTCCTACGACTCGTACTGAGAGGAGTGACTTAATCCTATTTTCTGCACTTTCAGGCTATCTTTTGCACATTTTTTCTCCAACACCTTTTTATCTTGTAACCAAAGAAAAAGTGCCTTATATCCATATAAATATACCTAAGTCCATGCTATTTTCTTAGTTTTGAGCGTCGAAAGTGCTGTAAACTCACAGCACATCAACACTCTCAACTTAAGACTTTTTCATGTCCTCGGGTAAAGAAAAAAGAAAAAATAAACATGACGCTCAACTAAAAAATAAACCTAGGATACTACAGCTAACACTAACAAAACTTGCACTACACATTCAACAATTTTCTGACCCTTTTCCATGAATTAACACAAGCTAATGCACCCCAAGAAACCACAAAACATGATAAAAAGGGATCAAGACATGTCATCTAGTTATCAATAGGTAATCAAGTCATCACAAATGTTTTTTATCACAGACCAATGGTAAAAGTAAACACAATCCATGTACCCTCACAAAAAATGAAGTCCCCACTCACATATATAGTGTCAAATATTGCATGGGACAAAACAAGCAAGGCGCTCACTCTCACAAAGAAGTTTCAAGTATTTTGTATCAGATACCATAGGCTTTCCCTTATTTTCTCTACTTCGATTTATCAGATGGTTGGATTAGGATCACTATAGGACTTGTTGTTGCTTGTAATGTAGGATTTAGGGCTTGACATGATAAATATTAAAGGTTTTATAAGTGACTATTCCTTCCTTGGCACTACATATATTGGCTACATCATTCACCTATTTCACCCTTTATGCTTTTCATTCCCTTTCTTCCCTTTTCAACTCTTTTATGTACATTTGTATGGGTGTGGTATATTTTCAAGTTTTTCTAACATTTTTTATGAATTTTCTTTTTCAATATTTTCAAATTTTTTTCATCTCTTTTTTCTTCACACCACACTTCATTTTTAACCTTTTCTCTTTTCTCTTCATTTTTCTCGTTCCCATCATTTATGCAACCCTACTCTAGCCACTCTTAACTTTGGCATTTTGCCTATGTTGAGGTTCACAATACCAAGGAAGGACCAGGGGCAAAACAGTTTCATTATAAAGAAATGGGTATGGTTAATCAAAGAAAAATGGTCTATTGAAGGCTCAAAATTGGGATCAATGGAATCATATGATTTTGGTAGGGTTATTTAGGCTAAAAGTGAGATTAACAAAAAGGGCCTATGACCATATCCTAACCAACCATCCTTAGCCTATGCAAAGACCAACCAGACAAGTTCTAGATCTTCAACACAATACTGAACTAAGTACTACACCTTACTCACTCATGGTACATGACTTATATTCACCTCACCTATCTGGTTTACACATGGCTTAACAGACTCCTCATGCTAATAACCTAAATAACATCAAAAGATCCACAGAAATCATGCATGTAGTCACAAATTCATAGCTAATGCATCAAAAATTTTTAAACAGGGTCCATTCTTTCAAAAATCAAAACTTGTGCATTTTCATTGGTAGAGTACTTCTAAGTTATTTCATAATTAAACAAAAATCACAAAATAAGAAATAAAAAAAATTCCAAACATGTCGGTTCTACATAGCATGTCCGAGGGAAAAGAAACACGACAAGAAAAACCCTCGGACGAATCAAAAATCCCAAAAATCACAAGTACACCCCCTCCCCATTTTGAAAATTAAGCTTCGGCCCCGAAGCATGACCTGTGGCACTCTATGCGCTCCTGGAGGTACCTTCGCTGCAATTGTGGCGCTAGCAGTGGCTGGTGCACTCAATGAAGTATCCATAGTGGTAGTGGTTACTCCCTCAGTAGTTTTGGCCACTTCTACGGCCTTTGTGTCGATCTGGGCTGAAGGTGGCTCTCCCCAAGGGTCACTGCCACCGACAAGATCAGGTTGAGTCATGGTGGAGCTGCCTGCTCCTCTAGCTCGCTCCTACAGCTTATACATATGTGAGTCATGAGTGTACAAGCTCTCTTATATGGCCCGTTGCGTTCTTTCCTTTCCTTTTTCCTCTTCTTCCTCAAACTCTCCTCTCCAACATCCTCAGTAGCTCTTTTCTTTCACTTATCTCCAAAAGCTATCATTGTCTCCCAATAAGCCACCAAGTCAATCTCCTCATCTAGCTCTGCATCTAGGTTTGGAAGAGTGGGGATTGCTATGACTACCGATTGTCTTGATGACAACTTAGCTACTTGGCTTGGCTCCGAAACGCCCTAACTCCTCACGGAGGCTGTTGATGTCTGTCTGACCGCCATCCACATATTGAATCAGCTCTCAAATCCATCTAAGAGAGCATGTAGAGCCTGAGCTGATGTATCTATCTCCGCTTTGACCTATGGCTTTACACTTTCCATCATAGCTTGAATTTTTCATTCAGCCATGGTCAACAGTTTAGCTAGTTTTTGGAGGAAGTCATGAGGCACCAAAATATGCCCTGTTGGTGTCTGAGTCTGTAGGCGAGGCCATGGTGCAGCTGAAGTGCTAGGAGCTGATTCTGAATGACCGACATCTATAGCCGGTGTCTCGCACTACTCTTGTAAGGTGGAGATATTCACCTGTGCGCCCCCTGCTGGCTGGACTGATGGAATGGCAGTGGGAATTCTGGCTTGGTTTACCGGGTTCATCTCGTCACGGATAAGGCCGATGTCTGCAATCCTCTGGCCTCCGATCAGACGCTCCTCACCCTATTGTATAGGAACCCCTGACTCTGTTCATAGCCTGAATATAAGACTCGGGAATGGGATAGTAGTGCTCACTTCCATCGCCCGATCTCATATCTCCTTTGTGATGATCCTCAGGATGTTAATAGGATAATGGGACATGAGGCATGCCACCAAAGTTGCTCTGTCAGCACTCAATGTATTGTCATTGACTGTGGGTGCTAATCGGTGGCATACTAGTATCCAACAGGCTTTTGCTATGAAGTTGAGCGAGTTCTTTGCCACCTACTTTCCACCAGTAACCCATTCAGCTTCGTCCTTCTTTTCAACAATGACACTTGGCAAACATTGCAGTTGTCTCTGCCTTTCCTGTAAGCCCAAATTCCTGATCTGCTTCATTGCCTCCACCCTGTAGTCATACTCAAGTATGATTCGTGTAGGCACAAACTGTGGTCCATACAAAACTTGAGAGATGGTCTGCTCTAATATGTCTACCTCTCATCCTCGGACCAACATACTCTCTGCAGGGATGGTCTTTCATTTTTTGCCCCTCCTTTGCCTTTTTCTCCATGTTGTCCTAATAGTTGGCGTAGAACTCCCAGACCAATTCTACTGTATACTGAGCTAGAGTCTTGGCCATCCACTCGAAACCATAGAAGTTGAATATCTGCTTCATCTCCTCAACTTCATTTGATGAGTTTGTGAGGATTCGTGGTTCTTCCTGGATGCTCCATCTTGGCTTGGTCTTGGCGATGAGAGAAATGCCTTGCTCATAAATCTCTCTAGCTCTCGTCACTCTCCACCGGACTGTGCGATTCTCTCTGGATAGGGTCTCTATTGTGCAGCATTTGGAGCCTCCTCCTCATATTCATTGCTGCCACTTCATTAACCTGATTGGATCTCCTCAGACCCTTCTTCTGCATTTGAGTCATTTCCTGACTCCTGGTTACCTCCTCTAGCTCCCTCCTCAAACTTGGGAGCTTGGGAAGATGTGGTAGTAGCTGCTTCGGTTTGTGCTCTTGCTTTTTCTCTAGTCATTCTAGTTCTGTCAGTTTTTGAAGTATCTACCTGTTAATCCTCAACCGAACCATTGGGGGAGTTGCGAACTTACCCAGCCTTGAACTCAGATATTTCGTCAATTAATGTTCTCCGGGCTATTGCTTTGGATGCTTTTCACCTCATTATCATTGTTCCTGTAGAGAAGAAAGTTAGAATTCCATATTTGAGAAAAAAGAGCTAGAAAAGCACAATTTCAGATTCTTAACATGGGTTAATAGTATGGGTCATACCCTGAAGGTACGACTCGTATGAAGGCCTAGAAACTCTATATGCATATTACGGCTTACAGGTACGACTCGTACCATGAAGGTATAACTCGTACCTTGATTCGTCTGATGAAGCCTCAACACTACCATTTTCTTAGTATTTTTCCATAACTCGTGGTATGACCCATAGGTCGATTCTATGAGTCATAGGAAGGACTCTTCAGCTTATCCATGTTCAGATCTTAGGCACAATGTACAGTACGACTCGTAGTGACAAACCACGAACCCTACTGTGTTTCATACCACTTTCTAGTCTTATTCAATTTTTTTTCAATTTGCAAGGATTCTTTTTCACAATTTGGGTACTCAAATTTCCCTAGGTCTAGGCATATCATCAATCAATTAACCACTACTCATCCCTCCCCTTTTTAATCACTACCCATAACTCAAATTTGAAAGGCTTCAATTCACAAGTTTATCCCAACAAAAATATAATTCTTTCCCAGTTGTTCGTGGTTCGATAACATCCCTGGTCATTGTATCTTTTCAGATTTTTTGAGCAAAAATCACTACTCACAAGGGTTTTGACAGTGATAACTTCAATCAAGTTAAGATTTTCAATATTCAAAGCATTACTTACTTGTTGCTTCTTTCTTCGACTGGTAATTGCAAATATGGGTTGAGACACATTTTATTTGAGCAAGAAATTGCTCGTAGATTTGGGTCACGGGTGTGTCAGATTCGTAGGTAGGGTTCATAGTTTTGATTTTGTTTGCGCGAGAAGAAGGGTTGTGTGAGGTCTTTGATTTAAAATAGGAAAAGTGCAGATGTGAAAACCTGGGTCGAGTTGGGTAATTTTAAAAATTTTGGACCATCACGACATGTACCACGAGTCGTAAGAAGGACGTACGACTCGTCCCTTGGACCCGTAAGTCTGAGTTTTGAAAACTTACCTGGGGACCTACGACTACATCATACGACTCGTACAAGGTGGGTACGGTTCGTAGATGACTCGTAGGTTGTTTATTTTGAATTATATCTATGAACCTCACCATGCCTCCTACTACAGCTCGTAGGATGTTGTCACGAGTCATACTGAGAGCCGAGCAGCTGCTTTTTTAGTAGTTTTCTGCCTCCAATTTTGGTTTCCCTGCAAACTGAGCACACATTAGTTTAATAACTTGGGTTGCCTCCCAAAAATTCCTTGATTTAACGTTGCGGCACAACACTGGTGGCCGGTTACTCAGACTTCACCAAGCCATCACTTCGGTTACCTCCTAAGAAGCGCCTGATTTAACGTCGCGGCACAAAGCAAGTCTCTTGACTACTCAGAATTCATCAAGTGACTCATATTCATCCTCTAGTGCTGAGAATACACCGTATTCCTTGGGTTGTTGCATTGTCCGGCAGATGTTGAAAGTGACCTCTTCTTTGTTTAGTCAAAACTTTAGCTGGCCAGCCTCCACATCTACTAAGGCCCTCCCAGTCACAAGGAATGGTCACCCCAAAATGATGGGGATGTCATAATCAACCTCGAAATCCAAAATCATGAAGTCTGCTGGGAATATAAATTTTTCCACCTTAACCAGTACATCGAACAGGATCCCCACTAGCTTCTTCACATTTATGTCGACCATCAGTAGCCGTATAGTGGTCGGTGTGGGGGCTCCTAAGCCCAATTTCTTGAATACTGCCAAGGGCATCAGGTTGATGCTTGCTCCCAAATCACAAAGTACCCTTATAAACTCGACATTGCCAATGGTTCACGGTATAGTGAAAGCACCTGGGTCTTCCTTCTTTTGAGCCAAGACCCGTGTATCTATGACACTACAATGATATACATTGTCTACCGGCTCATAGCTTATGAACCTCTTCTTCGTCACCAAGTCCTTCATAAACTTAGCATATCCCGGCATTTGTTCCAACGCCTCTACCAATGGTATGTTCCCAGATAGTTGCTTAATCATTGAAAGGTATTTATGGAACTTACCTTTCGCCTTTTCCTTCATTCTTTCAGGGAATGGTGGTGGTGGTCGTGGTATAGCTCAGTGCACTTGAGTTTCTTCTTGATTAATGTCAAGTTCTTTTTCCTCTGTCGGGCCTATGTCAACTCAACACTCTCCGTCTCTACACTCTTATCACTTTTCTCAATAATGCTTCCTTTCTTCCGTTTAACTACAACCAGAAAAGGAGGGTCAATTATGGTCTTAGCACACCTAGTCATCGACTCCATGCAATGGCCATCATTCATTGGGTTCTAGATGGTGTTGCTAGGCAGTGTACCCTTTTGTCGAGGATTTAAAAATGCTGACAATTGCCCAAGATGCTGCTCAATCTGCTTGATGGTGATTGCATGAGATTCTACTCTTTGATCCATACTTGATTTGTCACCATGGATCTCCTTCAATTGCTCATCAGTGGACCTCACCTTCTTCAGCATCTCAGCAATCATGCTCTCTAACTTTGATTGCCCATCCTCCCCCTCTCGTGTATTGTGAGGCATATAAACTCCAGCGCTGTCATTGCAGTAGTCATCATTTCTTCTCCATTTTCCATCATGCTCACGATCGCGACTCCTATCTCTGTACCCATTTCAGTTGTAGTTGTCTTTGTATTGGTTCTGACCTAGGTTTCCAGAGCCTTGGCGCCAATTGTCTTGTCCAATAATTTAGGCATTGCCTCAGAAACTCGCCACTTGGCTATCCAGGAAATTTTCCTCTTCCTCAGAATCAAAGTGATCCGCTCCCGGCTCCATTCCTTCTGTCCCCACTTACCTTTTTGGCTCCTGCTCCCATGATGTGCTTTGTAAGAAAATCAAATGATGTATGCATGTGAGCCAACTGTTGGTCTTGTTCTTATTCCTTTATACATTGGTCTACAGTCAACCAACAGCATATGTATCGACCGCTGCATCAGCCTCCCTGGTATGCCATGCCCTGTTCATCTTAGTCACCCTGTCAAGGATTGTAGCAGCTTGCTCCCAGGTGTGACTCATCAATGCTCCTCTTGCCACCGTGTCTGCAATAACTTTTTCACTATTATTTAAAGACTTGTAAAGATTTCCAACAAACTGTCATCTAGGATTTTATGGTTCGAGCACTTTGTCAACTTCTTTTTGAACCTCAACCAGGTTTAATGAAGTTCCTCTGTCTTGAGTTGTTGCAAATTGTAGATCTCATCCTTTAGATGTAGCATTCTGGAGGGGGAAAAGAAACGCTCCAAGAAGGCCTGCTTAAGTTCCCTCCAGTTGGTTATGGAGTCATTAGGCAACTCCGATAACCATAAAGTGGCTTCCCCTGATAGAGAGAATGGGAAAAGTCTGAGCCTAATGGCATCTTGGCTAACTCTGGGCAACCTGTACGCCTTGCATATTCCTACGACATTCATCAAGTGCAGGTTGGCATCATCTGCTGCGTGATCACTGAACACCCCTTTCATTTTTAACAATTGAATCATGGTGTTCGTGATGTCAAATTTGGCCCCAGCGTGCAGAGGTGGTAGCATAATTGCTCCAGTTGACACAACTTCTTCAATGTCCAGGTCCTCATCATCAAAGAACTGAGGGGAAATTCTATAACCTGTCGGTATCAAAAACAAAAATAATATGCAATTAAGGAAATAACTACCAAAAAAGTCAAATACTAGCAAATAATCTAGTCTTAGTCGTATTCCCCGGCAACGACGCCACTTTTTGATAATGCTCAAACCATACCTCCTACTGAAGTATGAAGAGGACGTTGTCAATAAAGAACCCAACTAGAGGTTGGGATCGAACCCACAAGGAATATGGAAGAACTAGACTAAAGACGGTAAGTGAACTTGTTAGGTAGTTACTCCAAATTGGGTGTTCTAAAGAAAACAATAATTAAAAACACAGTTAAAACTTTAGTTGAAATCAATAATGAAAGATAACTAGGGTTTTGTGTTCCCCATGGGTTCATAACTGCTTCAGGTATACATATGTGATCATCACCAATGTTTACTTGTAGAACTGATAACATAGGTTCATTCAAACAACTGGTTCGTCCCTATTCAATAACTATGCTCAATCACCGGGTCAGGTCTCATGAGCGATTGCAAATTAACCATTTCCACTATGTCCCCAATTTAACTATCCTGCGACCACAACTCAAGTTAATACAATGATCATCAAGATCAAGGCTTGTTGTAATTCTTTTTTCCTAATCTATACCTATGTAGGCTCAAGCAAGTAAAGAATTTGGGAAACTCTTAAAGTTGTACACCGTTAAGAAACGTTTAAGCACGAAAAGAATACAATACAAGTGTTTTGTATTGGTTTTGAATCACTTTTCTGTAACCCTAGCTGTTAATCCACAATGGTTCCCACAACCCTAACTATGGAGGTTTTATCCTCTTATAGTTTCAAGATTGTGATTTGCATTCATAATTAAATACATAAATCAAACTTACAATTATGGATGAGAGAAATTCTTTGTATTAGTTAGCAAAATCCTCAAGAACAATATAAAGATCAAAAGAAAACCAAGAAAAGGTTGCTCACAGGCTGAACAACTCAATTCTCATGTCTAATTCTCTCCAACTTGAGTTCTAATTACTTCTAATCACTCCTAATCACCTATATAATGAAAATGAAACCTAAAACATATTTATACAGACATTAAAATCCTTTTCCTAGGCTAACAGGGTGAATTTCATTAACTGAAGCCGCTTGCGTCATGACTTGCCCTACGACCCATAGCAGGTACGTATGGGTCGTACTTGCTTCCCGTATGTCATTGGCTGGCTAAAATTTTGTTAAGTGATGGCCCTTGGTACAACTCTTACATGCTTCCTACGAGTTGTACTATGCTTTCGTGGCTTGACTCTGAGACTTTGAAATTTTTCTGAAGTTCATCACGAATGCTTTGGTACAACTCGTACTATTTATCCATAGCAGGAGTCAGCCGCTTGTGCAAATCTTCTGAATCTTTCCATGACTTCTTCACTACGACCTGCACAAGCTTTGTACTACTCGTATTGAGAGTTGTAGGATGAACTTCTTCATCCTTAGCCTTCTGAAACTTCTCACGACCTGCAGTACGGCTCGTAGTACCTTCCTACGGCTTGCACTGAGAGCTGTGACTTAAGCCTATTTTCTGCACTTTCAGTCAATCTTTTGCACATTTTTTCTCCAACACCTATTTATCCTACAACCAAACAAAAAGTTCATTATATCCATATAAATATACGTATGTTCATTCTATTTTCTTAGTTTTGAGATTTGAAAGTGTTAAAAACTCACAGCACATCAACCATCAATAGCATTTTCAGCACCCCAAAAATTTCAACATCCAAATAGCAAGAATCACCCCCCCAAACATAAGTCAGACATTGCCCGCAATGTATTGAAAGAAAAGACAAGAAAGTAAAAGAGGCTTCCTGATTGAGTTAGTGATTGGGCCACAACTTCCAAGTATATGTGGCAGCATCAAAATGCCAAGATGTTGTCTCTTCATTTGTAGGTTGTTGTGGGTCAGGTGGAAGTGCTAGAGGTTTCCCGGGGCCTTGCACCACCCAATTGTCTGGTAAAGTTTGAAGCTCATGGTAAGACATTTTTGCCACTCCATCTAGTGTCCAAGAAGGACCGACATCATACACCAAGTGCATGGGAGGTGGAGGAGGAGGCTATGATAGGTTTCCTTATCGGACACTAATTCTGAATCACTTTCATAACCCACCCACCAATCATCCAGCGGGCTTCTAGGTGGTTCGGGCTATGCAGGAACCACCTCAGGTTCATAAAGGTTTGGTTGGCTAGTGGATGGAGGTGAAATGAGTGCATCCACCTCTTGTTTCAAAGTACCCACTTCACTTTTAAGGACATAAACTGTAGAGCATAGGCTGGCCAACTTGTCTTTAGCAGGATGCAAATGCTTTCTTGATGGCACTTTGTATCATGGACGGAATAGCCTTGGCTAACCGTACCAGCTGATTCTCATGCATTTTGTCCCTTTGTGCAATCTTGAGAAAATCAAGAGGTGGAGAACTGTGGAACTCGGTCGTATGGAGCGGGGCAGTTGTTGTGTGAGTAGATGCCGAAGGTGGTGGTGGAGTCGTGTTCCCTGTATACATTGCCCGCTTCATAACTGGAGCCTCTTTGATGATATTGGTGGCCAATGTAATCACACTATTTTCTTGCATAGTACTATCTAATGGCCGGAACAAAGGACAAGCTGCCCGTATACATAACATACTCACTAGGTTAGGGAATGACAATGTTGTGGCTTGTTGCTTGGCCTTTCGTTTGAACTGATCGACAATAATCTCCCCCACATTGATATGCACATAATCCATTATGCGAGCAAGGAGAATGGCAACTTCAATTGGAACTTCCGATGTATTCGTAGAGGATATTAGCGTAGAACAAACCAAATCTAACCACATGCGGGCTTCAAATTATAAATCATGCCGATGAATGAGGCCCTTAGAGATAGCCCATTATGGTCGACCTTTTGCAATCAAGTTGGCTGCCCATTGGAATTGGTTTGCTTTGTCCTCCACTTTATTGAGGAATATTAGGTAAGATGGGATCGGTTCGTCCCAATAAAGCGAATTGATTGCTCTAAAGTTACAAGCATCCCTTGACCTCGCAACCACACCGATGTTAGGCACGGGAATGCTTCAGTGTGGCCCATATGCTTCAGCAGTTGTTTCCTTGCTCTATATGATGCATTGAATTCCCACACCAGTTATGGAAGATTTGGGTCAAATGGTATGGTAAATGGGCCCCAATTGCGCCTCCCAATCTGGTAGTACAAATCTGGGAATGCAGTCTTGAAAGATTTCGCGTCAAACTGGGCTTCTGCATGGATGACACGCTTCTTTTTAAAGGCAATATGAAACTCCTTCATTCCTTGTAGCCCGAACCTAACTTGGGTGATATTGATGTGCGCTGATGCGTGGCCTGGATAAGAGTGCGGGGAGATAGACATGATGTTGCAAATGTAGGTTAGTAGTGTGCCATTATTTGTAACTCAAGAATAAGCCAAACAGAAGAAATCAAGTAAGACTCGGACAAGTACAAGTGCCAACAGCGAACCATCGGCGAGAGGCTGTTGCATTTTGCTAGTCGCCGATGACTCGCCGATAGGCACAGTGGGTAAGAAGACTTGGGCACATCGGCATTTCTCCGGTGAATCACCAAACTAGTCGTCATTCTGAGTATATTCACCCACAAATCACCTCCATATAGAAGCAAACCAATAACACTCATATCTCTGCAAAAATAACAAATTGCCCTTAAGAAAGGTGTCAATCAATCTATCATTGGGCAATTCACCCGGATACGCTGATTATACCCAGATACTTAGTGACCACAACAAATCCCCATTCACTCACATACGATAGAGAAACAAAACAAAATATGATAAACACGACAAGATCAACGTATCACCAATGTAGTTAGTTTCTTTAAAGCATGAGTGATAGAATTCTTACCTCCAATGGACTGTGCTTGTGAAACTTTGTGGAGGATTGAAGAAGACGAAGGCAATTGGGCATTTTTTAAATTGAAAAGGTAGGGAAGTTGAATGGGTGTTTGGGGTGGTAGTTATTAATGAGTGTTAGGTGGGAGTAATGGGTCTTTTGGGGAAAGGGTGATCTGGGGAGGAGATAGAGGAAAGAAAATAGGTAAATGGAAAAGTTTTGGGGGTTTTTTGAGATAGGGCTATTCCACCGTGGGCCACACCAGCGGTCGCCGAAATAAGCTAGCGGTCTGTCGATGTGTCCATTGCTAACATTACCTGTACATGACTCTGGGGGAAAAATAGAAATTTGACCGGCGTTTCACGAACTACATATGGAATTTTTTCGAGTGAGGAGCTGATGCCCGATCCGTTGCCGGGTACTCTGGTTGATAGCGGCGACAAACCAGTAGTCCACGTTTTGACATGGCGCTTTGCAAATTAGGCCGCTGATTCGTCTTGGAACCTTCTGTTTGCTGGATAGGATCGGCGCCCTAGCGGCGTTTCATGAAGTACCATAGGTGGTTCGCTGGTTTGAGCCGCCACTCTTCCTTGAATCTTTCAGTGCACTGGGAAGGTCGGCGCCTAAACTACGCTTCACAAAATTGGATCGGCGTTTTGCCGGTTGCAGCCCCGGTCTATTACTCTTCCTGAAGTGCACCATTCCCTTCTTAGAAAAATCAAAAAAAACAAAACATATAAGAAGAATCAGAAAAAAATGAAAGATGCTTGGGTTGCCTCCCAAGGAGCACGTTATTTAGTATCGTGGCCAGACAAAAGTTTCTCAAATCTTATGTTTCATCCAGATACACCACCTTTATTCGATCAACTTCATCCAACATCCCTAAATATATTTTAACCCATTGACCATTTACTTTGAACTTGCTCACATTCTCACTATGGAGTTCGATGGCTCCATTCTCGTATACTTGTGTCACCTTAAACGGCCCAGACCATTTAGACTATAGCCTTCTAGGGAATAGTCGTAGTCGGGAATTTAACAACAACACACAATCCCCTGAAACAAAACTATACTGCAACACTTTCTGGTCATGATAGTATTTCATTCTGGCCTTGTGAATTGCTACATTCTCATATGCCTTCATTCTGAATTCATCAATCTCATGTAAATTATGGATTCAATCATGGATAGCTCTTCCCCATTCCAGGTTTAAACTTTTCAATGCCCATAAGTCTTTGTTTTCTAGCCCCACAGGGAGGTGACTTGCTTTACCAACCATCAGCTGGTAAGGAGACATTCCAATCGGTGTTTTAAATGCAATCTGATATGCCCACAATGCATCATCTAACTTCCACGCCCAATCGGTTCTGTTCACATTGACTATTTTAGTCAAGATGGACTTTATTTCCCGGTTTGAAACATCCGTGGGTCTGCAGATGATACGGGGTGGCCACTTCATGCTTCACACCATATTTATCTAGTAGTATGCTGAACACCCGGTTGCAAAAATGAGAGCCTCCATTTCTAGTGATAGTTCTAGGGGTACCGAACCGCGAGAAAATATGTTTCTTTAAAAAAGTTGTTACACTTCTCGCTTTATTGTTTGGTAGCACAACAGCTTCCACCCATTTGGAAACTTAATCCACTACCAAAAAGATGTATTTGTTCCCATAAGAACTTACAAAAGGACCCATGAAATCGATCCCCCATGAAGTCGATCCCCCATACATCGAACAACTCAACCTCTAGCAGAAGTTCATGCCGCCTTGAAATACTCCATGTCCTCTGGTATCGATCACATTGCTTCACAAAATCACGTGCATCTTGATCTAATGTAGGCAAATAAAACTCGTATTGTAATATCTTAGCCGCTGTTTGCAGGCTCCCATAATGACCTCCAATAGGGGAAGAGTGACAAGCCTCTAGAATTGGGACCATCTCTACTTCAAGAATAAACCTCCATATTAACCCATATGCACAACTTCAGAAGAGGTAAGTTTCATCCCAAAAAAAATTTTTGGACGTCATGCATGAATTTCTTCTTTTGCTGAAAATTCAAACCTTCGGGTAAAATGTTGCTGGCCAGGTAATTAGCAAAATCAGAAAACCACGGTGTCAGGTGGTGGGTTGCGGCTAAGATTCACTTATCTGGAAAGACATCATCAATCTCCTCTTGTGTTCCTAGCTTCCCATTTGTCTCTAGGCGTGATAAATGGTTGGCCACTTGGTTCTCACATCCTCTACGGTCTTTCACCTCAAAGTCGAATTCCTGCAACAACAACACCTACCTGATCAATCTTGGTTTAGAATCCTTCTTGGCCATTAGATACCAGAGTGTTTCATGGTCCGTGTGCACCACCACTTTAGTTCCTAGAAAGTATGCCTGTAATTTTTTGACACAAAAGCTAGTAGCTCCTGTTCCATTACTGTGTAGTTTGTTTGTGCATTGTTCAGAGCTTTACTAGAATAGTAGATTGGGTGAAAGATCTTGTCTCTTCGCTGACCAAGGACCACTCCTAATGCCACCCCACTTGTATCACACATGAGCCCAAAGGGTTTTGACCAATAAGGTGCTACAATGATTGGAGAGGAAATCAATCTTTCCTTCATGTTATACCTCAGAAGACCAAAGATCAGACCCGGGATATTAAATGGGGAAAATGTAAAAGTGATGATGCAGATTCAGGACGAGTTGTGGGATGACTCGTGAGGATAGCCCACTAGTCGTCAAGTCACTTATGGGGGGAGGCCAGTGAGGAGTTGGGAAGTTTTGAGAAAAGGGTCCCCATGAGTGGTTAGGTCAGCCATGGGGTGAAAGAGAAGGAAAAGAGATGGAAGAAAATAGTGTAATCCACTGGTGGTGACCATGAGTCATGGTCAGCCACCACGATTCATGGTATCCTTTGTGGGGACCCCTGATGATGTTTGGGCAGTGTACATCATGACTCAAAGCCATGAGTCGTGGCCAGTGGGGACGAATCGTTGGGTCCCTCGTTGGGACCCTTGGCAGTTAATTTTCTATGAATTAGTAAGGACCTTTTCGTAATTCCTAAGTTCCTAAAGCCTAAACTACGTCATTTTAGCCTATGAAATGTGGGTTTTAGAGGGGAAAAACTATCCTATGTCTTCATTCATGCATGCAAGAGAATAGGAGGTGATCAAAGGGTCATTCAAGGTGTTCTTCTTCAATTCCTTTTTGGGCGCTCAAGGGAGAGAAAGATTCAGCTATCTTCAGGTATGTAAGGTTAAGAATGGGTGCTTCTATTCACACCCATTCCCAATCTGTACGAATTTATGGAAATCTATCGACAATCTATTGGGGTTTTAAAATAGAATTTTATGAAAACCTAATGCTTTACTAGTGGGCTTTTATGTTTTATGAATCTCAATATATTCTTTGGATTTTGATTAGGTTTTACAACATATTTGTACTCATAAAATTATCAATTTCAACTTCTATTAAATTAAGCCTATCTAAGCATGATCCATGATAAGTCGATTTATGATCTTTGCTTCAACTGATAATATTTACAAGCCCAGCATGATTTATGATTCAAAATATGAATTTATTCAATTACCTATTATGATTTGATGACTTCAAGTTATATGTATGATCTTCAAGTATGCATGAAACCTATGATTCATGAATTATGTTTTTGGCCAACTCACAAGCCTTATGTCATGGCTAGTTCATGTATGTATGATTATGTTTCTGATTATCATGATTTAACTAGCTCATGAATTCAAGCATGTTATATTATGAGCACTATATATGTTTTGGGATTAGTATCGAACAACAAGTAGGTTTAGGGCCTAGCTTCTGTCCCGGATCTCATAAACTACGTGTAACCAAAGGTATAATGGGACCTCCTTGTGACTATCCCTAGCCCAAATTGCCCTTTCCATGGTGATATCACACATTCATGTTCCTACCCTTGGCAAGGTATGGACACCCTCCCGACTAGGGTTATAAGTCGGGCTTCATGTGTGGTCATATAGGGTATGTCCGTTATGAGAATCTCCCACTATTCCTCATGATTTAGCCATTTCTATGGTTATGTATATTGGCTCAAGTTATGTTCAATACGGCTTTCCTCTCATGATTATGATTTCAATTATTTAACGAATGGTTTGAAAATCTCGAGCCCTAAGATATGTTATGTTATGATATTTATGATATGAGCATGATGTCATACTCTTATGTTGTTTTATGAGCTTTTGCACATTTTAATATTCATTTTACTTACCTTGCATACTCGGTACATTCCACGTACTAACTGTATAAATTTCTATGCTGTATCGTCATATGATACAGGTTTTGGTTCTCCAACTCATCCTCATATTTAGATCATATCCGATGCACTTCCAGCTTATGGGTGAGTCCTCATGTTTCGAGGACTGTTTGATAGACATTAATGCTACTTTTACATTTAAGTACTTGTCCGGATTAGTTGGGGTGTTGTCCCATCAACTATCGTATGTAGTAGGGGTTTTCAGATAGTATGTAGTACTTAGCTTGCATGAATGTCTGGGGATTTCCTTGCGTTGCAATATATAATGATTATGTTTATGTTTCTGCTATACCTTGTGATTAGTCTTTCGCTTATAATGAATGAAGTTAGATATATGCTTATTCCATGGGTCGACTTAAGGAATCTCGGGGCTCCTTGTCCCGTGTTACGATCTGGGGATATGTTCGGATCGTGACAAACATGGTATCAGAGCCATAGGTTTGAAGTGTCCTAAGGTTTTTGAAAGCTGCATTGAGTAAAGTCTTTCTAATGGGTGTGAAGCGCGCCATACCTATGACAAAGAGGCTATGAGACATATAGGAAATGTTCCCTTCTTTCATGATCTATGTCGTGCGATGAAAGGTCCTTATATTTTCTTTGAACTTTTGCTATTCGCGATTGCAGAATCGTGGCTCCTAGGAGAGTGAGCGGAAGGAGAAATGGGAACAGTGAAGGCCACAGAGATAGAAATTATCATGGGCATCAGCACGCCCCGCCTGTTCAGGAGCCCAGGCACCACAACTTGTTGCCCACGTTGAGTTTCGGGTGGCTATCCAGATGTTGGTGCAGGCCTTGACCGCTCAGGTCAACCAACAGGTTGTTGCGCATATCCCACAAAATGGAAATACGACATCGGCCCGGATTAGAGACTCCTTGAGGATGAACCTTCCGGAGTTCCTTAGGTCCAAAGTGGATGCGGATCCATATGATTTCATCGAGGAGATTCTAAAAATCACCCAGTTTATGGGGGTGGCCAATGGAGATTGCATTGATTCGACCTCCTATCAGCTTAAGGGGGTGGCCTACATATGGTTAAAACAATGGAGAGATGCTAGGAAAATAGGTGCAGGCCTAATCGGTTGGGAAGAGTTCCACACAATATTCTTGGATCGATTCTTCCCTCAGGAGAAGAGGGAATAAAAGCCAGTCTATTTCACTAACTTGAAGTAGGGTGAAATGCCCGTTCAAGAGTACGCATTGGAGTTCACCCGTTATCCAAATATGCGCCAGAGTTGGTGGAGGACCAGAGGGCTCGGGTGAGTCATTTTGTACATTGAGTGGCGGACTATTTGGTTAAGGACTGTAGGATCGCCATGTCGCATCGGGATATAGATTTTCCACATATTGTGTTACATGCTCAGCATATGGAGTCGGTGTATCAGAGTCAGAGAGGGGCCAAGAAGGCCAAGACCGACAGTTACAGGACTTCTCAAGTTAGATCAGGGGGTGGACAACGTCAGCAGTCTCACCATATGCCTATTGCTCCAGCGCCATCATCGACCAGTATGATATCTATATTCCGAGGGGATCAGAGGAGTAGGGCTTTAGATTTGAGAGACCAAGGCAGTATGCAGGGAGAGCGCACTTTTCCAACTTGTGCGAAGTGCGGCAAGAATCATCCTAGGAGGTGCCTAGTCGGCTCAGATGCTTGTTTCTGGTGTGGCAAAATCGGACACAGACTCAGGGATTGCCCTTCAGCCAAATCAGGGGTTGGTGGAGCTCTTATGCCAGCAACCAGTTTTGTCGCTCCTGCAGCATGTCCCCCTCAGCAGGGTGCCTTGACTAGTTCAGTCGGCGGTCAGCGCCAAAATAGGTTTTATGCTTTAGCACCCCGTTAGGAGCAGGAGGTCTCCCCAGATGTGGTCACTGGTATGTTGCGTGTTTTTCATGTTGAAGTTTATGCTTTACTAGATCTGGGAGCTACCTTGTCTTTTGTGACTCCTTCTATTGATAGTGTCTTTGGAGTTAGTACCGAGAATCTGTCAAATCCATTTTCAGTTTCTACTTCTGTCGGTGATTTGGTTGTAGCTAGGCGGGTATATAGAGGGTGCCCGGTCACTATATTGCATAAGGTCATATCTGCCAACCTTGTAGAGTAAGCCATGACTGATTTTGATATTATTCATGGCATGGATTGGTTGTATGCGTGTTATGCTTCTGTAAATTGTAGAACTCGTGAGGTGGAATTTCAGTTTTTGGGCGAGTAAGTTTTGGAGTGGAAGGGTAGTTCAGTTTTGCTTGTAGATCATTCATTTCCTACCTTAAGGCGAAGAAGATGATTTCTAAGGGTTTCGTGTAGTACCTGGTTAGGGTTAAGGATGTTGAGTCCGAGACCGCGATTATCCAGTCAGTTCTGGTGGTGCGTGAGTATCCAGAGGTCTTTCCCAATGATTATTCAGGTGTTCCTCCCGAGCGGGAGATTGATTTTGGTATTGACCTTCTACCCGATACGTAGCCCATCTTTATCCCTCGTTACAGGATGGCTCCAGCCGATCTAAAAGAGTTGAAGGATCAGTTGAAGGATCTGTTATATAGGGGCTTTATTAGACCGAGCAAGTCTCCATGGGGTGCACCAGTTTTATTTGTACGGAAGAAGGATGGTTCGCTTCGGATGTGCATTGACTATCGAGAATGAACAAGGTCACCATTAAGAACAGGTATCCTTTATTGAGGATCGATGATCTGTTTGATTAGCTTCAGCGTGCCAAGTGTTTCTCAGAGATAGATCTCAGGCCAGGATATAATCAGCTCGGGGTTCGGGAGGGCGCCATCACGAAGACAGCCTTCAGGATGCGGTATGGACATTATGAGTTTATAGTTATGTCTTTTGGACTAACAAATACTCCTGCATCTTTCATGGACTTGATGAATAGGGTGTTCAAGCAATATTTGTATATGTTCGTGATCGTGTTCATCGACAACATCCTTATATACTCTTAGAGGGAGGAGGAGCATGCCGCTCGCTTGAGAGTAGTGCTTCAGACTCTTAAGGATCGCCAATTGTATGCCAAGTTCAGCAAGTGCATGTTCTGGTTGAACTCGGTAGTATTTTTAGGCCATGTAGTATCAAACGAGGGCATAAAAGTAGATTCTTAGAAAATTGAGCCGGTGAAGAATTGGCCTAGACTGGTGAATCCCTCAGATATTCGGAGTTTCTTGGGTTTAGCTGGCTACTATCAGGATTTGTTGAGGGTTTCTCAACTATTGCAGCACACTTTGACCAAGTTGACTCAGGAAAAGGTGAAGTTTCAATGGTCGGAGACTTTAGAGAAGAGCTTCCGTATGATAGTCGCGTTGAAGAGATGGCGACATTACTTGTATGGGGTCCACGTGGATGTATTCACGGACCACAACAGTTTGCAATATGTATTCATACAAAAAGATCTCAATCTTTGGCAAACGAGGTGGTTAGAGCTACTCAAAGACTATGATATGAGTGTTCTTTACCATCCGGGTAAGACTAATATGGTAGCGGACGCACTTAATAGGATCTCTATGGAGAGTGTGTCCCATGTGGATGAGGGAAAGAAGGAGCTGGTGAAAGATGTCCATCGACTTGAAACGTTAGGAGTTAGATTGGTCGACTCAACCGATGGCGGTTTCATTATGCCAAATGGATCAGAATCGTCCTTGGTGACTGATGTGAAGGCTAGACAAGATGAGGATCCAATTTTGGTAAATTTGAAAGAATTCGTTCGAAGTCAGAAGGTGGAGGTCTTCTCCCAAAGGGAAAATGGTGTGCTTTGGTACCAGGGTCGCCTATGTGTTCCTGATGTTGATGATTTGAGGAGTCGGATATTGCATGAGGCTCATGGGTCCCGATACTCTATTCATCCAGGTGCGACCAAAATGTATCATGACTTATGAGAAATCTATTGGTGGGATGGCATGAAGAAGAATATTGCAGAATTCACAGCCAAATGCTCGAACTTTCAGCAAGTAAAGGTCGAGCATCAAAGCCCGGGAGGCGTACTTCAGGATATTAGTATTCCCACTTGGAAATGGGAAGAGATTAATATGGATTTTATTATAGGCCTACCTCATACTCGACGACACTATAAATTCTATTTGGGTGGTGGTAGACAGATTGACCAAGGCTGCATATTTTCTACCAGTGAAAACCACAGATTCGGCGGATGATTATGCCAAGCTATATATCCAAGAGTTGGTTTGGCTACATGGAGTGCCCTTGTCCATTATTTCGAACCTAGGTACTCAGTTTACCTCCCAATTTTGGTGGTCTTTTCAGAAGGGGCTTGGGACTCAGGTTAAGCTCAGTACAACCTTCCATCCGTAGACAGATGGCCAAGTGGAATGAACAATCCAAACTCTTGAGGACATGTTGAGAGCATGTGTGATAGACTTCAAACGTAGTTAGGATGATCACTTCCCCTTGATCAAGTTTGCTTATAATAACAACTATAATTCTAGTATCCAGATGGCACCGTTCAAGGCTCTTTGTAGATCATCCATCGAATAGTTTGAGGTTTGTGAGGTAGCTATGGTAGGGCCAGATTCAATTCATGAGGCTATGGAGAAGGTTCAGTTGATAAGGGAAAGGCTAAAAACCACTCAGAGTCATCAAAAGTCATATGCTGATGTGAGGAGGAGGGAGTTCGAGTTCGAGGTGGACAATTGGGTATTGCTGAAGGTGTGTCCTATGAAGGGAGTCATGCGGTTTGAAAAGAAAGGAAAACTCAGTCCCTGTTATGTTGATCCCTACAGGGTTATGAAAAGAGTTGGTAAGATAGCATATGAGTTAGACCTACCTCAGAGTTATCTTCCGTGAATCCTATGTTTCATGTGTTGCTTTTGAATAAATGTTTGGGAGACTCAGCCCTAGTAGTCTTGGTGGACAGCGTCGGTGTAATGGATAGCCTCAGCTACTAGGAAGTTCTAGTTGAAATATTGGATCGTCAAGTTCGGAGGCTTATGAACAAGGAAGTAGCTTCAGTAAAGGTGTTATGGAGGAATCAATATGTTGAGGGAGCTATGTGGGAGGTCGAAGCGAAGATGATGGCTAAATACCCACGTTTATTCTCTACCAGCTCAGTTTCGACATGAGATACCAATTTTACGTTACGACTTCATTTAGTTTTCATGTTTATTTCATGTGTTCAAGTTTCTTTTATAGGTATGGATGTGTATGTGAAGCATGAGATCAGTTCAGCTATGTTATATGAATCGTAGGTTGTTATTCCGTTAAATTTTTTATTTAAATGATTAGTGTCTAATAATGATAATTATGTATCTCTGCTTTTCTATATGTTTTCCAACATTCGAGGATGAACATTCCCAAGGTGGAGATATTGTTATACCCGGGAAGCCCAATGATCGGACCCGGGAGTTGAAAACGGGAAAATGTAAAAAGTGATGTTTAAGACTCAGGATGAGTCATGGGATGACTCGTGAGGACAACCCATGAGTCGTCAAGTGACTCGCGGGGGGGAGGCCAGTGAGGATTTCGGATGTTTGGAGAAAAGGGTCCCCACGGGAGTGGAAACAACTCGTGTTCAGACACCACGAGTAGTTAGTAAGCCGTGGGGTGAAGGAGAAGGAAAAGAGAAGGAAGAAAACAATGTACTTCACGGGTGGAGACCACAAGTCATGGTCAGCCACCACAATTCGTGGGGTCCCTCGTGGGGTCCCCTGATGATGTTCGGGCAGTGTACATCAGGACTCAAGGCCACGCGTGGCCAGTGGGGATGAATCATTAGGTCCCTCGTTGGGACCCCCGGCAGTTAATTTTCTGCGAATTAGTAAGGGTCTTTTTGTAATTCCTTAGTTCCTAAAGCCTAAGCTACGTCATTTTAGCCTACGAAAGGTGGGTTTTAGAGGGGAAAAACTATCCAAAGTCTTCATTCATGCACGTAAGAGAATAGAGAGGTGACCAAAGGGTGATTTAAGGTGTTGTTATTCAATTCCTTTCATTTCCTTTTTGGGCATTCAAGGGAGAGTAAGACTCAGCTATCTTCAGGTATGTAAGGTTATGAATGGGTGCTTCCGTTCACACCCATGCACAATCTCTAAGAATTTATAAAAATCTATCGACAATCTATTGGGATTTTGAAATAGAATTTTATGAAAATCTAATGATTTACTAGTGGGCTTTTATGTTTTATGAATCTCATTATATTCTATGGATTTTGATTAGGTTTTACAACGTATTTGTACTCATAAAATTATCAATTTTAACTTCTATTAAATTAGCCTATCTAATCATGATCCATTATAAATCAATTTATGATCTTTTCTTCAACTGATAATATTTACAAGCCCAACATGATTTATGATTCGAAATATGAATATATTCAATTACCCATTATGATTTGATGACTTTCAAGTTCATGTATGTACGAGATTATCATGATTTAACTAGCCCATGAATTCATGCATGTTATACTATGAGCACTATATATTTTTGGGGAGTAGTGTCGAACACCAAGTAGGTTCGGGGCCTAGGTTCTGCCCCAGATCTCATAAATTACGTGCCACCGTATATATAATGGGACCTCCTTGTGATTGTCCTCGGCTAAAATGATCCTTTTCATGGTGATATCATTATATAATGGTCCTACCCTTGGCAAGCTACGGGCACCCTCCCAACTAGGATTACAAGTCGGGATTCACATGTGCTCATATGGGGTATGTCGGTTAAGAGAATCTCCAACTGTTCCTCATGATTTACGCATGTCTATGGTTATGTATATTGGCTCAAGTTATGTTCAATACGACTTTCCTCTCATGATTATGATTTCGATTGTTTTACAAATGCTTTGAAAACCTTGAGCCCTAAGATATGTTATGTTATGATATTTGTGATATGAGCATTATGTCCTACTCTTATGTTGTCTTATGAGCTTTCACACATTTTAATATTCGTTTTACTTACCCTGCATACTCGATACATTTCATGTACTGACCACATACTTTCTATGTTGTATCATCTTATGATACATGTTCCAGCTCTCACGCTCATCCTCATATTTAGATCATATCCGAGTGCACTTTCATCTTACTGATGAGTCCTCATGTTTTGAGGGCCGTTTGATAGAAATTCATGCTACTTTTACATTTTAGTACTTGTCTGGGTTAGTTGGGGTGTTGTCCCATCAATCCATCATATGTAGTAGGGGCTTTCAGAAAATATGTAGTACTCAGCTTGCGTGAATGTCTAGAGATTTCCTTACGTTACGATATTTTAGATTATGTTTATGTTTCCGCTATGCCTTGTGATAAGTCTTCCACTTATCATTAATGAGGTTAGATGTACGCTTATGTCGTGGGTGGACTTGGGGCCTCTCGAGGCTCCTTGTCCCTTGTTACGATCCGGGGCTATGTTCGAGACATGACACTTCAACTCCATAAAAGCCTTCGAATAGTCTTCATCAAAATTGAACATAGCCACTTTCTCCAACAGTCAAAATAGGGGATGAGCTATCTTAGAGAAATCTTTAATGAATCGGCTATAGAAACCCGCATGTCCGAGGAATCTCTTAACACCCTTCACAGTACATGGTGGAGGTAACTGAGCAATGGCATCCACATTGTCTTAATCCACCTCAATCCCTTTTTCAGAAATTTTGTGTCCCAATAAAATCTTTTCTTTGACCATGCAGTGACATTTTTTCCCAATTTAGGACCAAATTTGTCTCTGTACATCTATTTAATACCTCGTCTAAATGTGTCAAACAGTCATCAAATGAGTAAACTGAGAAGTTGTCCATGAAGGCTTCCATAGTATCTTCCACCATGTCAGAAAAGATGGACATAATGCATCTCCGGAATGTGGCTGGGGCAATGCAATGACCAAAAGGCATCCTCTTGAATGTCAAAGTGCCATAGGGGCATGTAAATGTCATTTTTTCTTCATCCTCCAGTGTAATTGAGATTTAATTGTATCCCGAGTATCCATCCAAGAAACAATAATACTCTTTACAGGCTAGCTGGTCTAACATTTGGTCAATAAATGGCACTGGAAAATGATCCTTGATCCTTCTTTGTCCAGGAGTTTAACTTACGGTAATCCATGCAAACTCTCTATTCCGTGACTGGACGGGTAGTTATCAATTTCATTCTTTTCATTCAAAATATTAGTGATGCCTCCTTTTTTGGGCATGCACTGTACCGGGCTTACCCAACTACTGGCTGCTATAGGATATACCTCCTCAGTAATGACGCAATTTTTGATAACGTCCAAAATATATCCTTCATGAAAAGAATATACACGACTAAAGTATCAAAACAAGTAACCCGATGAGTGTCAGGGTAGAATCCCATGAGGACAAGGGAATGATAGTTACAAGTGTCGATTGAGAAATTGAAGTTATCTTGCACCACGTATATTTAATATAAAAAACAAATAAAATTGGGGGGAATTTAAATTTTGCAGTGAATTGTATTTGGTGATTTAGTGAAATGAAATAGCAAGATCAGCAAAGTTGTCAACAAGAGTGTGAAAGACTAGAGGTGTGGTGTAGATGAAATACTAACTAGATCGGGACATGCTAGGCGATCTCATGAATTCAACAAGTGTAAATAATATCCGCAAGTGGGTACTTCCAACTTTTCAGCATTTCAACTACCTCTTACAGGAGTTTTGTCAAACCTCTAGCCACGATTTAGCTCAACCTGATTCGATTTGGATTAGCAGTTGCACTAATTTCTAGATATTAGATGCTAATAAGGAATAAGAATGCTATTTCAGCTATTTCTAGCCCAATTTCACAATCTCTTATCCATATCGACTATTAAATTCTCTCCCTATACATAATTATTCTTTCATAAGCAACAATCAAGAAAGCATAAATAGACCCATATCATAATCAATAGATCTTCCTTTATAGATTGAAGAGAATCTAACAGATTTACACTTCTTTAAACAATATGAAGATGACTCCAACAATACCCACTCTAATTAAGTAATCATCATCACACACTTCTAGTTAATGATTTAGCTACTCATGATTAAGAGATTCAAAAGCACATTCATCACTAACGTCATTGAATTTAATAGCAATAGTAGTAAAATCAAGTTCACCAAATAGTCTCCAACAATGGTTGAAACTTACTATTACAAGGAAGAAATAGAGCAGAGTACTTTTTCCAAATTTACATATCAAAATATCCCTATCTCTACTAAGAGAATGTTCTCCTGCTCAAAAGGGAAACAATGATGTGATATACGCTTTGCTCTCTCTCAATATCTCTATTTTTATCTCCCCTTCTGTATATCCCAGGACAAAGTACTTATCAGCTATTTCTATCCTGAAAAGTAGAACACTTTTTATCTGTTTTCACATGTTGGACAATTATACCCCTAAGCACCATTATGGAATCGGCGAAGACATCGGAGGTTCACCATTCCTAATCCGTGAACCACCGGGTGTCTTATTTGGGCCCTCACTCAGCTCCAGTGAGCATCGATAGTTCACTCGACATTTAGCCGATACCATTCCGTGAACCACTGGATCTTCATGCTATTTTCCAAAACGTTGGGTGTCCTTCAGCAACTGGACCAAAGATTCGTCACTGGCAACTCATTAATCACTGGTAGCATTGTTCCTCAGAGGCAGTGATGTTCTGCCTTTGGCCGGCGTTTCACCGGTCTTCTTCGGTGGATTGTCGATTGGCTCTCACTCCCTTCTTTTTTTTCTCCATATTTGCTATTTTCTTCACATTTAGTCATCTGCACACAACAAAAGAGAAAAGAGCATAAAATCCATATAATCAACTCAAGAACTAAGTAAAAACTCAAGTTTTAGAGCCTAATAAGTTGGTAAATTACCAACTCATCAGCCAAAAAATGACTCGTTGGGTACCCCAACGAATCATGGAGTGGATCTTAATAGGATGCCAAACTAGTAACTAGTCATGGTCAGGGTTCTTAACAGATGGTGCAACGAATCGTGGTGTCACTTCACGACTCTTCAAATGGGTTGTGGTCAGGATGGTTAAGTTGGAGGTTGGTATTCCAGTGAAGGTAACGAGCGAGGGCCATTTGTCATCACTCCTCCTATTGACTCATGATGTCCCTTCTTGGGACTGGAGTGTTAATTTTACTGTGAAATTAGTAAGAGTATTTTCGTAATTCCTAAGCTCCTAATCCCTAAACTACATCATTTTAAGCTTTGTTAGGAGGGTTTTAAGAGGGTTTAGCCTATTCTAACCGATTTCCTTCCCATGCATGCAAGTTTAAAGGATTAGATCAAGCCTAGAATTCTTCAAGTTCTTCCCCAAATTTCTTGGGCTTTCAACGGAGAGGGTAGATTCAGCTTGCCCAGGTATATAGGGCATGAATGAGGGTTTCCTTTCACTCTCATGCCTAGATTTTTGTTCGAGTTCATGAATTCAATTATTGATTCAAGTCTATGATCATATGGGGTTTTAACCCAAATTTATGAAATTCTCCATCATTTATCTATGGGTTAATTCCCTCTAAATTCATGATTTCATGTTATAAAAGGTATTTCCCAATTATGCAAGTTCATGAAAAAAGAGTTAGTCTATGACTGATGATTTCAAATATGATGAAGTATCTAACATGTTTTACGTTTATGAATTACCCATATATGAATCTATGATTTTGACTAGTGAAGTCTATTTCAAGTATGCATGATCTTCAGATTTGAGTAATTCCGTTCAGTTTTAGCATGTTTTCATGATTTAGTTCAGTTATATAAATTAGCTTACCATATATTTTTGGGAGTCTATGCTCCTCTATTCAGCTTAGGGTATGTTTGGAGCTAGGACTCGCATTAGATTTCAGACTATGCATGTAATTTCATTATCAACTTCATTGAAAAATGATGGTTTCAATTTCGTTGAAAAAAGATGGAGAGCAGTTTGCATGTTTTTGGGAGCAATGTCTAGCACCGAGAAGGCTAGGGGTTCATGAAAACCCCATGTCTTAGAACTACGTGCCAATATAGGGTTATACAGTTACTTTGGGACCTCTCTCGTGAGCTTCCCCTGCCCCGAATGGGCCTTCATCTTGATGTCGATATCATGGTAGCGCCCTTAGCCCTGGCAAGACCTTGGATGGCTCTGCCCGCTTGAGTATGACAGTTGGGATCATGTAAACTCTATCGTGATAGTGTCAGTTATATGACAAGTCTCCCATTATTCCTCATGATTTCAATTATGTATGTTTATCAGTTATGATATTATGTTTTCAGTAGATTTGACCATGTGATCAGTTTATCAGTTTTACTTAAAAATCTCAGTTTCAGCTTTGGGTCATTTGATTCAGTTAAGAGATTCAGTTTATGTCAATTCATGTTTTTAGATATCATCATGCATCATTTATTGTCATAATCTTATGATGTTGTGATTTATGATATGCATGATTTCAATTTTTACTTACTCAACGTATTTTACGTACCTTGCATACTCTATACATTTCAAGTACTGATCGCATACTCTATAATGTATCATTTGATGATACAAATTTTGACATTCAGACTCAGTCTCGTCGCTAGTCAATATCTAGAGCTTGAATCCAGTTCTCCAGTTCGTGAGTCCTCATCCTTCGAGGAACTTCAGTTAGTTTAGTTATGTTGTTTTAGTTTCAGACTTCTAGTGATCTAGTTGGGGTGTTGTCCAATAAGCTTGTTAGTATGTTCAAGGCTTTCCAGACATAGACTCGTACTTTCAACTTCTGATTTA
This sequence comes from Datura wrightii, assembly GCA_035772735.1. Classification (NCBI taxonomy): domain Eukaryota; kingdom Viridiplantae; phylum Streptophyta; class Magnoliopsida; order Solanales; family Solanaceae; genus Datura; species Datura wrightii. The sequence continues at coordinate 63,617,813 of JASDFA010000002.1, forward strand.
GTGTTATGATGTTACCATTGGTTAGACATTTTGTTATTTAGACTTTTGCTATTTTAGAATTTAGTTATCATCTTTGTTTATGATGATCTTTAGTTATTATGTTCATGCCATGGGTTCACTTGGAATGTTTCTAGGTTCCATGTCTGGATCCGGAGTCTCAACTCGGGTCGTTCCACTATCACCTTACCACTCTGTATCAACACACACCCGAGGCCAATTCTAGAAGCATAAAAAATACATTACAAAACCATCAGTTGTTATACATCGAGCTTGGACCCGAGACCGCGACACAGGACCTAGAATCACCAATGACTCCAAGCTAACCCATGGTACATATATAACACAAATAAGAGCATAACTAAAGTAGAAATAAAACATGAACATAATATAAGTGGAAGTCTTCATAACATAAGAGCATAAGCATAGACGCCAGTCAACAATGCTGAATTGTCTATACGTCTATACATATTGTATGAAGAGCCTCAAAACATATGACGAGCTGATGTGTAATACCCCCAAAACCCTAAGATCATACCCATGAGTTGAAGCGGAGAAAACTAAATTTTTCTGCAGCAGGTCATAGGATGAGTAATCCCATGACTTGTGGGGTGCACCACAAGTTGTGGAGTGACTCATGGGGAGGGGGGCGTTCTATTCTTAGTTGAAATTTTAGTTTCGGGGTGACCACGGATGTGAGCACGAGTCGTGGTCAGCAACACGACTCGTTATGTCATCCATGGCCAAGAGATTCTTGAAAAAAGTGAAGTTTCGATAGTGGTGGTAATGGGTTTGTCACCATGAGTCGTGGTGTCCCTTGTGGTGACTCTCAGATGAAAAATGGTAGTGTTGATCATGACAGGCAGACGATGAGTCATCTCCCAGACCATGATACATTCAGTCCCTACTTGGGACTGGCAGGGTATTTTTCATTGCGAATTTATTAAGGGCTTTTTCATAATTCCTAAGTTCTTAAGGCCTATACTACATCATTTTAAGCTCTGAATAGTGTGTTTTAAGAAGGTCTAAGCCATTCTAAGCCTATTCCAATTCATACATGCAAGCTTACAGGTTTAAGGGGTGATCAAGCCTAGCTTCTTCAAGGTTCGTCGCCAAATTTCCATTGGGTAATCAAGGAAGTTGTGAAATCAGATATCTTTAGGTATGTAGGGTCATGAATGGGTGTAATTGTCCACATCCATTCCCAATCCCCTCTCAATTTATGAAAATTCTATTAGATGAATTTATGGGGTTTTTACCTAACATGTGAATTTCTGAAATATCTATCATGGGTATGATCTACACATGTTTCTAATGTTGAAATATGATTAATGGGCAGATTTTACAATGTTTTCAATTATAAATTATGTTTTCAAGTTTTATTAATTATGATGCCCATCCATGAAAGTTCATGAAAGTTGAGATCTATGAAATATGTATTCATGTATGATGAGACGTTTATGAAGAAAGCATGATTTTGAATTACCCGTGTCTATTTTCATGTTTTTTTAAATGATCAAGTCAATGTTAAAGCATGGTTAAGTACTGGAAAACCTCATATGATCAAGTATGTTTCATTAATTTATCTAAACTTCATGTATTAGCTTACCACAAGGATTTTGGAGTCTAGACTCCCACTATTTTCAGCTTGTGGTATGATTGGAGCCAAGGCTCCTCATGTTATGATCCAAATTTATGCATGTATGTTATGAGTCAGCTTCATCGATAGACGATGGATCAACATTATTGAAAAATGATGGAGAGCATATGCATGTTTTTGGGAGTACAGTCTAGCACCGAGTAGGCTAAGCGTCAGTCAACCCTATGCCTTAAAACTACGCGTCATGTAGGTATCTTCATATTATTTTGTAACCTCCCTTGTGAGCTTCCCTTTCCGCCAAAGGGGCCTTTAGCTTGATATCGATATCATGGTAGCATCCTTAACTCTAGCAAAGTTTTGGACAGCTCTGCCCACTTGAGTGTGATAGTCGAGACCACGTAAGCTCTATCGTGGTAATGTCGGTTATATGACGAGTCTCCCATTGTTCCTCATGATTTCAGTTATGCATGTCCATCAATCATGATATTATGTTTTCAGCAGGTTTGATCCAATGTTCAGTTTTACTTATGCTTATTAGTTTTCAACTTTGGGTCATTCGATTTAGTTATGATATTCAGTTATATTCAGATCATGATTTTAGAAAATAGCATGCAAGCCCTACTCTCAGAATCTTACATTGATATGTTTTATAATATGCATGATTTATGATTTTACTTATTTAGCGGTTTTATTTCCCTTGCATACTCAGTTCATTCCACGTATTGACTGCATACGCTATGCTAGATCGTTTTATAATATAGGCTCCGATATCCAGGCTTAGTCACGTCGCTAGTCAAATTTTCGGAGTTAGCATTTCTCAGTCTTAATTGGTAAGTCCTCATCTTTTGAGGGCCCTTCTTATCATCTATATTTCATATTTTCAGTTTCAGACTTTAGTGAGTTAGTTCGGGTCTTTTCCTATCAATTTTTCAGTATTAGAGGTTTTTCAGACAGAGTTTGTATTCAGCTTAAGATTTTTGTATGTATTCAGATGTTATGTTATGTTCATACTTCCGCTATATTTACTATGTTGATTTTTAGCTTATCTATGAATGAGTTAGTTGATATGTTCATGCCATGGTTTGACTTGGAGCCTCTCGGGGTTCTTTGTCCAGTGTCTCGATCTGGGCCTATGTTCGGGTCGTGACATAATGGGACAGCACCCACAACAAGCTCGCTAAAGTCTAGAACCAAATGACATAAGAAAAGAGACATGACCAAAACTGTCGTCCTCAGGCCATGAGGACTCACCATGACCTGGATGATACTGGACTGGAGCAGCAGTGAGCTAACATTGGATTGAGTAGGATCACCTGAACCTATATCATGAGATGATATAGCATAGAGTATGCGGTCCATACTTTAATTGTATTGACATGATGTGGTTATGGGAATTCTATGAGTATTCCATCTTGATGTATATGAATTATTAGATCTTGAGGCTACCTTATCTTTTGTCACTACTTATATTGTCGTTAGTTCTGGAGTCAGCCTAGAAATCTTATTAACACCCTTTTTGGTCTCTACTCCAGTTGGTGAGTTAATTATAACTCGAGGGTATACAGAAATTGCCTATCATAGTCCTTCAGAAAGTAACCTTAGCTGACCTAGTAGAGTTATAAATGACTTTGATGTTATCTTCGTTATAGATTGGTTGTATGCTTGCATTGCTTCAGTAAATTGTAGAACCCGTATGGTAGAGTTTCAATTTTTAGGTGAACCAGTTCAAGAGTGGAAGGGTAGTTCAGTTGTGCCTGTAGGTCAATTCGTCTCTTATCTTAAGGCCAGAAAGATGATCTCTAAGGGATATGTGTGTCATCTAATTTTGGTCAAGGATTCTACATCCGAGACCCCGACACTTCAGGCAGTTCCTGTTGTATGTAAGTATCCAGAGGTTTTCCCTGATGATCTAATAGGAGTCCCTCCCAAGCGGGAGATTGGTATTAATCTTCTCTTTGATACACAGTCTATATCTATTCCACCTTAGAGAATGGCGCCAGCTGAGCTAAAGTGATTAGTCGGTAATTTACCAACTCATTAGGCTTTTAAACATGACTTTTTATTTGTTTTCAAGTCATTTGAAAGGATTTTATGCTCTTTCTCTTAGTTTTTGCAGGTATTTAATCTAAGGAGAAAAATCAAGAACTTAGGCAAAAGCATTGAATTAAAGAAGAGGATTGAAGCTTGACCGGATGGGATCGCTCCACCGGATAGAGCCAACGAAATGCTAGTTTAAATGTAGGAGCTTACTGGCCAGAGTGGAAGGTGCACGAGAAAAATGCGGGTCAGCACCTGCAAACTACTAGGCCAGCACCAGTTGGACCTAGGTTTACTGCCCTCGCACCTGCGACGCACCGACGTTCAACAAATGGGCACCGGCGGAACGTCGGTGATTCGTAAGTGACACCCCCTGCAGGATGGGTAAATTCATCCAACATGGGATTTTAGGAGCATTTTATCCCTATTTCTGTACAATCTTTAGAAAGTATTATATCATTCCATTCTTGATTTGTAGAAACTGAGAGAGAAATTTTGAGTAGCTTTCTTATTCTTGTTCTTCAAGGTAAACAACCTCAATTCAAGACAATTCTAAGCTTGAATTTAACTCTTGATGATGATTGTCATCATTTTAATTGTTGATTTAATATCGTATTTCTCATCAGTGAGTAGGTAAATCTCTTTGATAGGGGTATGTGCATGAATTGGGTCTAAATCGGGTTAGGTGTTGCTAGATTAATTATAGAGTTACTCATTTAATATAAATATGTTGTCTTATCCCAATTTATAATTAAATTACTCATAGTTGCAAATGTGGGTTATGCTTACTTACTCTATTTTTGCTTGAAAAAGGAAAATTCAGTATGGGTGAGAAAGCAATTGTAGGTAATTGGGTATTGATTGAGTGGGTCAGTCTAGAGATAGGTAAAACTCACAATCATTCACCCATGCGAGATTTGAGGCTAGAAATAGCTCAAATCTGACCCAAGACTTAATGGATATATTATTTAGGACCTTACGGTTTGAGAAAACTTGAGGTAAAAGGAACCCTAGTGGTTGAAAAACATCGAGTGCCACCTCGTCCCTGGAGATTTGTATTTATGAGTACCAATTTGATTGTATTGCCGACTTTAATCCAATTGAAGCCCCATTCAAAAACATACATGTAGCTCTCGCACACTTTTCTTAATTCAAGTTGGTTATCTTGTTGATAGATTAATAGTTGTTTTTACATTTTAATTGTAATCTTTTGAACCCCAAAATTTTTTATTCATTTGTTTTCGATACAATGATGCTTCTTAGTTTGACTTGATAGAAAACTTTCGTGCCATCTAAGTACTATTCCCTATAGGATTCGACCGCAACACTCACTAGGTATATTTGTTTTGCCAACGACCATTTACACTCTCTATATATGAGGAGTGAATTTGGAAGTTATCAAAAATGGTGTTGTTGCCAGAGTATGGTGTTAGATAGCCCTTATTGATTGTTGAGTTAAATTAATTCAGCATCTTGTGTTTTGTTTTTACAATTTTTGTTGTTTTTCGGTACCTTTATTGGATGAGTGATATTGGCCAACAATCTCAAGGAGGTTCCGTGGATGGTCAAATGGACCACGAGGATGATGATCCCATGATGCCAGATATAGCAGTTGCCATTCACCTAGCACCCATGGTAGGGAATGCGATGTTTCATGTGACCAGCACAATGTTACACTTTCAACAAATAAAAGGACTCTTCAGAGGTTAGCCAAGTGAAGATGCAAATTGCCATTTTTGAAATTTTCTTGAGATATACCAACCTTTCAACATCACAAATATAAGTCAAGAGTCGACCAGATTGAGGCTCTTCCTATTTTCTTTGATTGGGGAAGTAACCATGTGGCTTGAAAAACTCCCTCCGGGATGCATCACTTCATGGCAAGATTTCACTGAAGCCTTCCTTGATATGTTCTTCCCTCTATCAAGGATGTTGTAGCTATGAGATGATATTAACAACTTTAGAAAAATTCCGGGGGAACCTTTACATGAAGCATGGCTGAGGTTCAAGAAGAAAGTGACCCTATCTCCCAACCATGGGCTTCCAGATGGAGTGCTCCTTCAAAGTTTTGATCGTTCCCTAGACTCCATTAACAAGTCCATGGAAAACAACTTGGTGATGAATCTCTCATGGACCAGCCCTATGGAAGGCTAGAGCTTTGTTGGATTGGATGACTAAAGGAACCTTGGCACACAAGGGAAACTGAAGTACCTCTGAGTGGTGCGGGTTCAAGTTTTGTGACCGCTGAAATGAGAAAGATGGACGAGGAGCGAGATGAAACTTTGGCAAAAATGATGACCCATCTCTAGTTGATGGAGAAGTATGTCATGGGAACTGTCTCAAAGAGGGTTAATGCCGTGGGGAATCAACGTCCAATGCAGTATGAAGGGGAAATCTCACAACCGAGGTATGAAGAAGAATGCCAATTCATGGCAAATCAAATGGGGCGTTCTCACCTGGGTACCAAGGTGCCAATCAAGGCCCTTGGCGCCTAAGGGCAGAGAATCAAGGTTAGAGGAACTGCGATAACCAGGGCTAGGTTGATCATAATGAAAGATGGGGTAACCGAGATTAAAATCGTGATAGGGAACACTACCATCGAAGCTCAAACCCATATGTTCCCCCCCAAATGCTGAAAACCCCCAATTACAACTTCTGTGTGAGTAATGTGGAAAGCTCCAAGATTGAAGAAATTTTGGCTAGAGTACACAAGAGAGTGGAATCCAATGATAGTGGAGTCAAGGAATTGAAAGGGGTGGTGTCGAACCTCTCCCAAATAGTGAACTCAACTTGGCATTGATTAAGTACTTGGAATCATTTTTCCTCCCAAATGAATTCCCGAATGAAAGTGACACAATGCCCAACCCGAAGAACGATGGCCATTGTATGGAAATTGAGACTAGAAGTGGAAAAGTGTTGGAAGACGTGGTATGAAGCCCAAAGAGGTTGTTAACCTGGCGGGGATGAGAAATGACTTTCCTTACATAGTATTGACCAATTCGCCCACCGTCAATGGCATGTATTTGCTGAGCCTCTACCAGAGTACTACACCAACTTGGTGCATGATTTTTATGCTTCATACTAAGCACGACAAGAGGCTATGAAGTATAAAGGGAAAGTGGATGAATTCCTTTGCCTCCCTTCAGCTCGGATCAGCAGTGTGGAGGTTGATATCACCCTAGATTCCATCAATTTATTATATTGGGTTGATGATATTAGCTCAGGAATTGAGTACACTAAAAGAGTGGCCAAAAATAAGCTCAGTTCAGATGGATAGCTCCGATTATTGCTAGTGGTCAGCCACTATGGGCCTCTATGGGTGGGGAAATTTTGAGGCACGACCTTAAGTTTGAGGCACAATTAGGGCTGGAGTTTATGTATGGCCGGATTAGGCCATCAAAGAATGACCAGAGGCCAGATTAGGCCATCAAAGAATGACCAGAGAGTGAACATGGAAGCTGCTATCCTTATCGCCTGTATCATGATAGGTGTGCCAATCAACTTTGGGGAGATCGTGGCTACTCAAATGAAAAGAAAGGTTAGGTAGCAGGGAAGTTGATGCAATATGTGGTGTTGATGTCTCAACTATGCCTCAATACGGGAGTGCCACTCTTTCCTGATGAGTCTCCTAGCTCGTCCACTAATGTGATCAACATGGAGAGAAAAAGGGATGTTGAGGCATCCAATGTGAAGAGAAAAAGGCTGCTGGCATTTGAGGCCCCCAAGGGCTCCACATCCCATGACATAGAAGAGAACCCATTCTTCGCGACCTTAATAATCCACACCCTGATACATTAGGTCAAGCATCGGGGGAAGCACAGTCTCGAGGGCCTTCACCGTCCCTTACATCCTCTCGCACAAGCGACATGCAAAAGATGCTTGAAATGACTGCTTCTCATGAGAGCTAACTACAAAAGGTAGCCCAAAACCTCTCAGGCCTTATCTCCAAAATTGTGAAGTGGGAGTTGAAGAATGTTTATGACAACCTAACCAAAATCTGCTCCCCAGTGGATGTAGTGGAGGGAGAAAACAAGAAAAAATCAGCTCACAAATGGTCCATCGACAGCTCACTTAGCTGCCAATTGTCAGATTTTTACTTTGCAATTTGAGAGGTTTAAAAGGAGTGAAATCCTTACCTTTTTTGGGGGGTTTTTTCTTGGTTAAAAATAGGATTAATTGACCTAAACTTATATTCCAAAAATGAAGCAACCTTGCTGTCCAAAATGCAGCAAAAAGAGTTCACCAACACACCAAACACACCTCCAACTTCTAGTCTTTTAATCAAGAATTCAAGCAAGGTTTAGGAATAGAATTCTTACCTTTTATACTTGTGTTTAATACCTACCAAGAGGGAACATATATGTAGCTTATAAAAGCTTCAAAGACACAGAAAATTCACCACAGCAACACTGTCCAAGTGCAGCCAAAACAGCCACCAACAAACCACTTTCACCTTATGATAGCTCCCCTTCACTTAGCTTTACTTTTAATGGAGTTTAGCTTGGTGTTTTCTTTATTTGGTTGCTGTAAATTTGAGTTAATTTCATAGGATTAGAAAGTACCTCAATTATGGAAATGTTGAAAATAAATTCATAACACACAACTTAAAATATAAAGGCTGTTGTGAGGTGGCTGTTTTTAGGGTGGTGTCCACCTCACTGCCCGACAGTGTCACGGTAAAATATCTATAACGTTTTACTCCGAACTCTGATTGATAAGTGCTTTAATGTTACGAAAATTATACTCAACGACCTTTCATTTTATAGGTATTTGGGCTTCTAATTCATTATATATTAGGAGATATGATTGTTTAAATTTGACCCTTACTTATGAACTTCACATACTCTTTGGTTTTCCGTTCGTACACATTTCCCTTGTCATCTATGACCAATATACAACCCGTACATCCTTAAAACTACCATAAAAACATCAAATATTCACCAAAAAAATATTGGGGTGTTATAAGAGATTGGGAAAAGAGAAGTACAACAAAACCTTGACTCTATGGGATCATTGTATAACTTGAGCTGCGGTCGCAGGATAGTTAATTTGGAACAAATTGATAATGGTTAAATTGAAATCTCTCATGAGACCTATCCTGGTGATTGAGTATAGTTATCCAATATGGACAAACCAGTCATTTGTATGTACCCTAGTTATCAGTTCTACAAGCAAAGTATTGGGATAGATCACAAGTGTAAAACCCAAAGTAGTTATGAATCCATGGGGAACACGCACCTTAGTTTGTTGCATTAATTTTAAATCAACATTAAAATTCTCAACATTGTTACTTGTTACTTTTACAAATCCTCCCTTTAGGAGATAATTGACTTAAAATCTTAAATACTAGTGTTCTCCAACATCCTGACCTTATTCCCTTTGGGTTCGACACCAACCTGTTTTTTAGGTTCTTTATTGACAACTTCTGCTTCTGTTGCACCCCATCAGTTTCTATCGCTTAACTGAGGCGTGCATACATACGTTGAGAATTTTAGGGTATGATGCATAATGAAAAGGGCTCGAGGGATCAGTATACGAGCACAGTACCGAGAGAGCAGGAGGCAGGGGCCAGAGGATAGGCGCACTTGGTGCCACGCCACGCTGCCAGTCTAGCACCCTAGCTGGCTCGTCATGCCCCTGGCCCGGCACGATGGGCGACGTTCCATGACCCCTGGCCCCTAAACTATATATATGTTGCAAGTTCATGTTTAAGTCATGAAAACATTTGCCAAAGAGCAGACTTCACCCCTACTATAGTCTCTCTTAACTTTTTATAAGTTTCTAGCAAAATTACGCCATTAAACTCCATCCAAATGCAAATTCGCCTTGGATAATGAGATTTAGGACTACGAGTAATGTCCCTGCGGAGTTATTTCTTGAAAATTTGCTTGTAGTACCAGAACCCCACAGAGTAAAAGTCGTAGAAATCGCTTCTAATTGAGTCCTAGGCGGCTACATGTGATAGATAAGCATTTTTACCTTTTAAACTCTCGGGAATTTATGAGTTTTTGGTCAAATTTAATGAAGTTGAGTTATAGTTAATATTATTGAAAGATATCATTGTTTTTTGAGTCCTATTATTGAAAGTAGCTTTATTCTTTCACCGTAGAAGCAACAATTGTGTGCAATTGTCGGCTACAGGTTGGAACGATTTGAATGAATGAAAATCAGCATTCAAGGTATGTTAGGGCTAATCTCTTCGACAAGTTATTCCTTTTATATTGTAATATGACCTACGTCCTTGTAACCAAGTTGCAAGCATGTTTATTGTGATTAGCTGCTACAAATAGTTTTCAGATTAAGGTTGATGTAACACCCAAAAGTTTCCCAAATTAGACCCCAGAGCTAGATGAAGTTTAGTAGAAAACCAACAGAAAAACTTCTCAGAACGACTCATCCAATGGGTCGTTGGGTTCCCTAACAGCCCATTACATGGAGCCATTAGAAGTGTTTCAAGAAAAAGGTGCCAACTATGTTTGATACCACGAAAGAAAATAAAGAGTCATTGCGGGATGCAACGACCCATAGACGTAGCCGTGGTAAGTTGGCAGTCCAGGCTTCCCAGATAGGATGAGCCAAGTGACGACCCATTGATTGTGTGAAAGGTCGTCTAGGGGGTCATTAGTTAGAGCTCAGAAAAGGGTTTGGTTTTTGGTTCAGTGACAATGGACGGTTACCACAAATCGTTAAGTGAAGTAATGACTCATTGTGACGGTCGTTGGAGGGATCTCAAGATGAGGAACCACTGGTTATGATGGGAAGTACTGATGAGTCATTTGATTAAGTAATGACACACCGATGAGTCGTTTGATTAAGTAATGACTCATTTTGTCGGTCGCTGGTTGAAGAAGAAGAATTTGGAAAAGGGACCCCAGAAGGAATGCACGGTCACAACGAGCCGTAGTAAGGACCAACGACTCGTGGTGTGGGTCGTGATTACTGGATGGGAAACTTTTTAATCTAAATACCAGGGTTATTTTTCTAAATTCCTATGCTCCCAGTTCTTAAATGATGTCGTTTTGGGTATTGTAAGGGTGGAATTAAAGGGGTTTCACTAGATTAAGCCCCTCATTCTCCAAAACCATCCGTAGAGTTTTCTTCTTCTTCTTCTCTCAAGCTCAAGAGCACCTAGGGTTTCTCTTCAAGGGTTGTAAGTTCCAAGACCAGTAAGGGAGTCTTCTAATCTGGTATGTGGGACTTCAACAAGGATCTCCTTTCATACTTGCGTCCCGATCATTATATTAAAACCCTAAACCCTTGATTTCTAGAAAAAAAGTGTGTTCTAAGGTGTTAATTTATGCATGAATTGTCATATATCTTCTAGGGATTCTAAGACCCATCATGATTAATAGCCGTGTATGCTTACAAAATTACTTCCACATTCTCGAATTATGTACATGATGTGTGAATAGTATGATTATAGAATTTTCACCATGATTTAGCATGAATTTCATTATGGGGTTTCATTAAATATTCACTTGCTCCTACCATGAACTCTTTATATAAGTTAAAGCATGATTCAATCATATGGGTCTTGATAAATCTAGAATATATGATTTTGTATATGTGTTGAAGTATGGTTAGAACTTATGGGTATGGGTGGATATGAAATATGTATATGCCTTCACTACGATTTTGGATATGTGTTAAAGTATGGCTTGGACCTATGGATCTTACATGAATCTAGACTATGACTTATACTATGAATTCGTGATTTAAATGTTATGAACTTTGAGGACAAAGCATGATAATGATCTTTCAGACTTTTGGGCTTGTTAATAGTAGAAAGTAGGATTGGACTTTAAATAATTTCAGTATGATGTAATTAGTTTAACACTCTGGTATATATGATTAGCTGAAGTAGAAAAGACTATATGAATGATTGTAAGATTGGTAACTTCATGTAAAACTTTTATCGGGACTCTCAATAGCCGAGAATGTTTCCCTTAGTTTAGTCAGGGAGTCTCAATAGAAGAGAATGTATCCCCTAGTCAATCCAGGATTCTGAATAGCAGAGAATATTTCCCTTAGCTCAGTAGGGATTCTGAATAGCTGAGAATGTTTCTCTTAGCTTAGTCAGGGATGCTTAAAAGAAGAGAATGCTTCCCTTAGTTTAGTTAGGGATTTAGAGAATGTTCCCCTTAGTTATCCAGGAACTTTCTATAACAGAAAATGTCTCCCTTAGTATACGATATCAGTTCAATACAGCTCCGTATAGTTTCAAACTTCAGTTTAAATTAGCTTAGCAGAATTCAGTCTCAGTTATAAGCAGATAGTCAGTACAATGCATGATATCAGTTACAACTTTAGTTCTCAGTATATGTACAACAGATGACCCTTATGCATAACTTTGATTATACTTTAGTAAATGTTTTAAAATAAAAGCTTCATGTCAATATATGTATATCTCTGACAAGGTTATTGTATTATAGTTCAGCTAAATGTTCAGTGTTGTACTCAGTTTATTTCCTCCCAATATACTTTCATGTTTTAGTTTTTTATGTTTCCCGCATACTTGGAACATTCTAAGTACTGACTTTATACTTTATGTGCTATATCGCTTCATGATATAGATTCATGTTTCTAGACTTTTCCACGCAGTTAGACAAGCTCCATTTCTATCTCAGCTGATTGTGGTGAGCCCTTATCTCTCGAGGACAAATGTTTTCCTATTTCTATTATATTTTACTTTTCAGACTTTAGGAGTTAATTGGGGGCTTTTCCCACCAACTTGTCAGTGTAGTAGAGTCTTTCATGCATGTATAGACAGATTCATCTTATGTTTCAGTATCTTAATAAACTATGTCTTGTGGTATTGATTAGACTCTTTCAGTTAGCTTCCGCTTAGTCATGATTATGTTAGCTGTTATCTCTTTAGTACTGTGCTATGATTATTCCATGGACCGAATTGGGGCCATTCGTGGTTCTAGGTCCCGCATTACAGCTAGGGTTTAAACTGGGGTCATGAAAAAATTGGTATCAGAGCAAAGGTTTAGAGTGTCCTAGGGTGTCTCAAAGCTGCATTAAGTAGCCTTTTTCATGAAGTGCGCCACACTTATGAAGAAGAGGATATGAGTCATTTTTAGGGAAGTTCCCCTTTCTTCATGATTCTTATCGTCCGTAGAGTATAAAATCTAATAGATCCTCTTCTAACTCATGCTTTATGCGCTCGCAGATAATGCCTCCCAGATGAGCAAATGGAAGGAGAAATTTTTATGGGCACCAACAAACCCCACCAGCCCCAACGAACTCGATGGATGAACATGTTACTCCTGCCGAGTTTAGAGCAGCCTTTCACATGTTGGCGCAGGCCATGACTACCTAGATTAATCCAGAGATGATGGCTCATATTCCTCAGAATGGGAACGTAGCAGCGGCTAGGGTAAGAGACTTCCTTAGGATGAACCCACCCAAATTCTTGGGGTCAAAGGTGAATAAGGATCTGTATGAGCTCTTAGAGGAGATTCAGAAGGTCAACTAAATTATTGGTGTGATAGGAATGGATAGCACAAACATAGCCTCCTATCAGCTGAAAGGAGTTGCTTACATATGGTTTTGCCAGTGGAAGGATAGTCAGGGCGTTGGAGTAGTCCCTGTGGGTTGGGATCAATTTATGATTGCCTTTTTGGATAGGTTTTCCCTAGAGAATTGAGGGAGCAAAAGGCGGTAGAGTTCTTCAACTTGAGGCAAAACAACATGACTATCTAGGAGTATGCGTTAGAGTTTCCATGGTTGTCCAAGTATGCACCGGAGATGGTAGCCGATCAGAGGGCTCATGTGACCATGTTCGTGAATGAAGTGTCAGACTCCTTGGTCAAAGAGTGCAGGACCGCCATGTTGCACGAAGACATAGACTTTCCACGTTTGGTGATATACACCCAACAAATAGAGGCGAAACAGGTGAAAGAAAAGGAGAGAGAGGCCAAGAGGGCTAGGACAGGAGATTCAGAGTTCTCCCATCAGAGGCCGAGTGGTGGACACCGCTCACGCTCACAGTAGAGATCATCAGCCCCAACACCCTCGACAGCCAGTGTTCTGTACCGACCTATGGTAAGGGAGATTACATATCCAGTTTGTAATAGCTATGGGAAACACCATTTGGAAGAATGCATGGCTGGCTCAGATGCTTGTTTTTGGTGCTGCAAGTTAGGTCATAAGCATCGAGATTGTGCAGTAGCTAAGCGGGGCGAGAGTAGAGCCCCAGCCACCTCTTCATTAGCTCCCATAAATTGCCCATTTTAGCAGGGTGCATGCTCTAGCGCAAGTGGCGGATAGCGTCAAAACCACTCCAATTCCTTGTCAAAACATCAGGATAAGGGAAAGTTGCCAGAAGTAGTCACTAGTATGTTATGAATTTCTCGTGTTACTCTTTGCATGTTGCTAGACCCAAAACCCCAGTATTGAATAGGAAGCTCTTGTGATTTTGGTTGAGAAGAGATTGTCGAAGTTTGGTGTGAAATAGCTGTGAGTATGAGGTTTGTAGTGAATGTTAGAGGGGGAGGAGGAGTCAAGAGTTAGTGGTGGTATCCCCAACCTTAAGAAAGATTCAGGAGCCTTAGAATGATGGCTTTAAGCTAAGGGGGAAATGGTAAGTCTATGAGACAAGTGGAATCTTATGTATGCTAGTAAGGGAGTTCAAGCCCTAACAACTATGGTATGTCAATCCCTTCAGATTAAGATAATACCTTTTATGTTTAAGTTGAAGCTATGCTCTATCCATTCTTATGTTCATACTTCCATAATATCTAGATAACCGCTTCAGACAGCGATGCCAGTCTTACTCTATGAATCCTTAAGGCTCATCTTCATGTTATAAACTAGTTATGTGTGTTAAATCATGTCTTGCAGTATGTTCAGCTCGAACTCGGTCTTTAGAAGTTGCTTTAGTAGCTCAGTAGATAAGGGTACCTCTTGTTTATGCTCAATTGTAGATGTCATGAAATATTTGTGCTCATGAGTCCCTTATTTTCAGTTAGACCAGATATCATGAATTCTAGTTTAGTATTAGAAAGCGATTCGAGAATGATGACTCAGTCCATATCAGCTCAATGACAATTAGAGGAAAAGAATCCTTCTTAGTGTTCTATCTATTTCCATGTCAGTTTCATGTCCTTCAGTCCCTCTCATGTCTTAGCATGCATGTACATTTAAGATATTAAGTTCAGACATGTATATCTGCCCGAAGTCAGATACTTCATCAGTTTCAGTTTTAAATGTTCAGTATTTGGGATATCAGTTCTTTCCACAGTTTTTCAGTATGTTTAGCCTACATTCGAGGACGAATGTTCCCAATGGGGAGATATTGTAACACCAAAAACTTTCCTAGATCAGACCCTAGAGTTAGATGAAGTTCAATAGAAAACTAGTAGAAAAACTTCTCAGAACGACTCTGCCAATGGGTCATTAGGTTCCCTAACAACCCGTTATTCATTGAAAGGGTTTCAAGAAAAAGGTGCTAAGTATGTTTCATACCATTAGAGAAAAAAATGAGTCATCGTGGGAAGCAGTGACCCGTTATATATAGCCATGGTAAGTCGGCAGTCCAGACTTCCCAGACACGACGACCCAAGTGATGACCCATTGGATGCCATGATGGGTTATTAGTTGGAGCTAAAAAAAGGGTTTGGTTTTAGATTTAGTGACAACAGACGATTACCACGAACAGTTAAGTGAAGTAACGACCCATCGTGACAGGCGTTGGAGGGATCTAAAGATGAGAAAGCTGTGGTGATGACAAGAAGTACCGATAAGTCATTGGATCAAGTAACGACTCATCCTATTAGTCATTGGTTAAAGAAGTAGAGTCTGGAAAAGGGACCTCAGAAGCAACGGACGGTCACCACAAGGTGTGGGTCGTGGTCACTGGACGGACAACTTTTTAATCTAAATACCAGGGGTATTTTTGTAGAGTCCTATGCTCCCAGTTCTTAAATGACATTGTTTTGGGTATTGTAAGGGTGGAATTAAAGGGGTTTCACTAGACTAAGCCCCTCATTCTCCAAAACGACCCGTAGAGTTTTCTTCTTCTTCTTCTCTCAAGCTCAAGAGCACCTAGGGTTTCTCTTCAAGGGTTGTAAGTTCCAAGACCAGTAAGGGAGTCTTCTAATAAGGTATGTGGGACTTCAACAAGGATCTCCTTTCACCCTTGTGTCCCGATCTTTATTTTGAAACCCTAAACACTTAATCTCTAGAAAAAAGTGTGTCCTAAGGTTTTAATTTATGCACGAATTCTCATATATCTTCTAGGGATTCTAAGATCCGTCATGATTAATATCCGTGTATGTTTACGAAATTACTTCCACGTTCTCGTGTTATGTACATGATATGTGAATAGCATGATAATAGAATTTTGACCATGATTTAGCATAAATTTCAAAATGGGGTTTCATTAAATATTCACATGCTCCTACCATGAACTTCTTATATATGTTAAAGCATGAGTCGATCATATGGATTTTCACAAATCTAGAATATATGATTTAGTATATGTGTTGAGGTATGATTAGAACTTATGGTCTTAGGTTGATATGAAATATGTATATGCCTTCACTATTATTTCGGGTATATGTTAAGGTAAGACTTGGACCTATGGATCTTAAATGAATCTAGAATCTATGACATATACTATGAATTCAGGATTGAAATGTTATGAACTTCAAGGACAAATCATGCTAATGATCTTTCGTACTTTCGGGCTTGTGGATAGTAGAAAGTAGTCTTGATCAGAATTTAAATGAATTCAGTATGATGTAATTAGTTGAACACTCAGATCACTGATTAGCTAAAGTAGCTTAGACAATATGAATGATTGTTAGATTGGTACCTTCATGTAAAAGTTTTATCGGGACTCTCAATAGCCGAAATGGTTTCCCTCAGTTCAGTCAGGGATTCTCAATAGCAGAAAACGTCTCCCCTAGTCATTCTATGATTCTCAATAGTGGATAATGTTTCCCTTAGCTTAGTCAAGGATTCTCAAAAATTGAGAATATTTTCGTTAGCTCAGTCAGGGATTCTCAATAGCGCAGAATTCTTCCCTTAGTTCATTTAGGGATTGTCAATAGCAGAGAATCTTCCCCTTAATCAACTAGGGACTCTCAATAGCAGAGAATATCTCCCTTAGTCTACGATATCAGTTCAGCTTAGCTCCGTATAGTTTTAGACTTCAGTTTTATTCAGTCTTAGCAGAATTCAGTCTAAATTATGAGAAGATAGTCAGTAAAGTATATGATATCAGTTACAACTTTAGTTGTTAGTATATATACAGTTCATGACCCTTATGCATCAGTTTGAGTATACTTCAGCAAATGTTTTCAAATAAAAGCTTCATGTCAATATAGGCATATCTCTAACAGGGTTATTGTATTTCTGTTCAGCTATATGTTCAGTGACGTACTCAGTTTATTTCCTTACAATATACTTTCATGTTTTAGTTTCTTTATATTTCCCGCATACTCGGTACCTTCCAAGTACTGACCGCATACTTTATATTCTATATCATGAATCCGCATTCTTTATATGCTATATCATTTCATGATATAGATTCAGGTTTCCTGACTCAACCATGCGATTAAACACGCTCCATTTCTATATCAGTTTATTATGGTGAGTCCTCATTTCTCGAAGACGAGATCTATGTTTTCCTATTTCAGTTATATTTCAGTTTTCAGATTTTAGGAGTTAGCTGGGGGCTTCTCCCAGTGACTCGTTAGTGTAATAGAGCCTTTCAGACCTGTATAGGAAGATTCAACTTATGTTTCAATGTCTTAATAGGCTATATCTTATGATATTGATTAGACTCTTTCAGTTATCTTCCGCTCAGTTGTGATTCTATTAGATGTTGTCTTGTTAGTACCATGCTATAATTATGCCTTAGGTTGACTTGGGGGCATTCATGGTTCTAGGTCCCATGTTATGGCTAGGGTGTAAATAGGGTCATGACAGTTGATTACTTCTATTGGGATTGACCCCACCTAATATAGCCTTCCGTCGACCAACTTCAGGGTCACTAGCTGTGCCATTTCCTTCGGGGCTATACGTTGCTTAGAGGAGCAATATGATATCCGACAGGACTATATTCAGGCCTATGAGGCCATAGTCTATCCATGAATGGACTTATTTTTATGTCATATCAGCATCACTGACCCTCCGTCGAGCCTTGTGTGCCCGAGGTGCAGTCACAGGAGCCCAGAGGGCTCAGACACAATTACAGGAGCCCAACGGGCTCAGTTCCAGACCTAAAGGCTAGTTAGGTTGGCTATAGTTACCCGTTGAATCATATTGACCATACTAGGGGTATATAGATTAAATTGTACATGCTAGGGTTTATTAGGGCCCAATAGGTTATTCTGTGTTGATTGTACCTTCCAGGCTTATGGGGGCCAAGTAAGGTTCTTGTTTGTAATACTTACTTGTTAGCTATACTTCAGGTTGTGAGGCTATTCAGTTATAACTCTTATCCTTATTATTGATTAGTTTTTGTTCTTTTATTAGTTCTATTCAGTCATTTCATTACTTCCTTACATATTCCGTACATATTATATTGACGCCCACCTATAGGGCGCTGTATACTTGCCTGCAGGTGCAGACAAACATGGTTCAAGACCTTCATAGCTATCAGCCAAGGTTAGCAGTTCAGTTGGCTCCTTTGCACTGGAGTTGATAGTTATAAAGGTTTGCTATTTTTGTTGTATAGCTTTTGGGTAGATCGGGGCCCTATCCCCACCACTATTCCACTCTTAGAGGCTTGCAGACTATAGTTTTTCAGATGTTGGCCATGTGGGGCCTATGTATATTATATTTTGCGTGTTTGCTCTGTGGGGCATAGTTTAGCTAGTTAGTTAGCAGCCTCCTCGACTATAGTATGAATATGACTTCCTATTTTCTTTCTTTTATGACTAGACAGCATGGTGGTCTTGTCGGCCCGCATATGATCCCTTTATTTTTATGTTGTTGGGTTAGCTTTTTTCCCTTATGGGTTTGCTACATGGCCTTATCTACACGAGGATGTGTTTACAGCCGAGATATATCAGTTTATTTTCTTGATTTTGAGTTGATGGCGGGCACTAGAGGTGCTTATACACAACTAGGTCAGCCCAGGTCCTAGTGTGGCATCAGGTGCCAGTCATGCCATCCAATGTGGGGCGTAACAACTTCATACTTTGTCAGGAGTGTAAGTTTGAGTGTTATCAAATGTGGTGCCGTTGACGGGGAATACGACTTAGGATTATATTAATTGCTTGTGTTTAACTTTTAGTCTTTATTTCCTATTTTACATTTTTGTTTTCTTTTTCTGACATGTCATAGGTTAGCATGGAAAAACAAGAAGCCAAAATGTGACCACAATCTCAACATGTATCTTGATGAAATCTGAGTAATCAAGATACCTATGTCGTGCCGGGACTTTAAATGAGGCGCTACTTGGGAGGCAACCCAAGATAATTTTTTATTTTTTTCAGAATTGATGTGTTTGTTCAAGTGTGCAGGAGTTAAGTCATAAACCATAATTTTTGAGCACGAACATTAAAAATGGGGTGCAAAACAATTGAACAGTGCATAGGGCAGTGCACAGATCAACCAGCGCAAGGCCTGGAGCAACGCGTAGGCCAGATGAAGAAGCAAGGGCCGCGACACGGAGCAAGGGTTCAAAGAAAAAACTTTGAGGATTAAATCATAAATTCCATCCGATGGGAGTACTTTAAAAGGCCTAGACCTAATTTTTCCAGCTCATTTGCAATAGAACTGCGCCGCACACCCCATTATTCATAAGAAAACTCTTTCAAAACTTCGTTTTTTCTTCAAATTCCTCCAAACCTTTTCACCAAGATAACAAAATATAATATTTTTATTGTGAAAGCCTCCATAAATTGAACCAAAACCAAGTAAGGGGAAAAGATTGGCTTCTTCAAGCCATGCGTCAAAAAGAGCAAGGATAACTAATGAAGAGGAGCACGAGGATAAGAGGATGGCACCACAACCATTAAGGCATTATGGGCTCCGTTGGGTAATAGAGAAAGAAGGTAAAAAATGGTATAAAGAGCATAAAGGATCTAAGTACTCACATGACATGTTCATTGATAGAAAAAGTTTAGCATATGTATTTCGTCACATGGTAGATAGATTACAAACTCTTGGTCTTGGTTTTGTGTTTGATGCTTTGGGTGATTGTAATTTGAATATGGTAATTGAGTTCCTTGCTAATTAGGAATCAAAAGAGTGGACAAATCAAGTAAAAATTAGGGGAAAATTATAAAATTTTCACCTATTGCTTTGAATAGATTACTTGGTACACCTAATGTTGAGCCACAACCTTTTATGAATATTTTGAAGAAACCCACTTATGGAGACAATAGACATACTCTTTATAGACTTAACTCTTTTTCAAGGTGGACTCACCACCAACAATTTGGGTATCATGTTTCATTCCTATATGCTCACATGAGTTGGGAAGCACGTATTTGCTTAAAGATTGTTTGTTCTTGTTTAGTTCCTGGGAAGCATGTAACCCATGTGACTAGGGAGAGGGCTTGTCTTGTCTATGCGCTAATGACTGGGATGCCAATAAATGTGGGTGTAATAATAAAAAATGTGTTAAGGAGAGCAAGGGTAAAAAAGGCCCAAAACTTTGGGTTTGGGGGTCTCTCGACCCGATTTTTGTGTGGGCATGATATAGAGGAGGAGGAGGCGGACTATAGGTCAGTTTAAGATTCGAAGGGAACTGATATGACTTAAACTAAGGTACCCAAGGGTGTAAATTTTAAAGTCCTTTCTATCAATGAGTGCAATGCGCGAACGGATAGCATGTTGAATCACTTGTAAGGCATACAAATACTATAGCTGAGAATGAATGGTGTAACCGAGGAGCAACTACAACACCTCAACATGGATTATCCTCTGAGCGAGCATTCATGAGACCTTTGCAGAGTTGGGCCTGGATTTGAGGAGCCTATTGATGATGACGTGGCCATAGAAGATGAGATGGCGTGAGTAGACTTTAATATAGAGTCTAGTGATGCAGAGGAGGAGGAATCTGAGATGGGGGAAGCTTCGCTTGCCCCAATAGATGATGAGGAGTAGAGGCCTAGGGAGTTCTTCTTTCACTCTTTTACTTTATGCTTTATTATTTTAGCATTAGGGACAGTGTTATAATTATGTGTGGGGTGGGAGAAGTTGTTACACCCCCCAAGTTTCTATTCTTTATCCGATGTGTGCGTACATATGGTGAGAGTTTTGGGGTACAACGCTTGTGGAAAAGGGCTCGGCGGGTGATCATGCGAGTATGTTGTCAAGCGAGCAGGAGGCCAGGCCGGAGGCTTAGCATGCTGGGCATCGGGTCATGCCGCCTGCCGGCACTGTAGCTGGCTCGTCATGCCCATGGCCTAGTGTGATGGGCAATGCGCGTGCCCCTAGTCACCATCTCAAGAGAATATAAGGGGTTTAAGTTCAAGTTTAATTCATTAAACATTTCTCCAAGAACAGAACTGCGGCTAAGGGATATTCCCCTTAAACTTTTCATCCGATTTTTGCTGAATTACGCCGTTAAATGCCATTCAACTGCAAATTCATCTTTGATAACAAGTTTTGGGCCTACGAAGAATATTCCTATGGAGTTATTTCATGAACTCTCACTCGAATTGTCGGAGTCCCGCCAAGTACAAGTTGTACAAATCACTTCTAATTGAGTCCTAAGTGGCTACAAGTGATAGGTAAGTGTTTCTACCTTTTAAATTCTTCGAAATTCATATGTTTTGGGCTAAATTGGATGAAGTTTGATTTGTATTTAATGCCTTCGAAAGATATTGTTATTAGCCGATTCCTAGTACTGAAAATAGCTTTATTCTCTAAACATAAGGGCTAAAAATTAGAGGAATCACCAGCTTTAGGTTGTAACTGTTTGGTTGAATGGAAATCGACAATTGAGGTATGTTAACACTAACCTCTTCGATAAGTTATCCTCGTTGTATAGTTGATACGACCCATGCCTTGTATGTAAGTGGCAAGAAGGTATATTGTGATTAGCTACTACAGATATATTTGAGACTAAGAGGTAGGACTTCGGTTGGAATTGACCCCACCGAATATAGCCTTCCATTAAGCAACCTCAGGGTTCCTAACTATTTCATTGCCTACGGGGCTATTGGTCACTCAAAGGAGCTATATGATTTCTTAAAGGACTATATTCAGGCCTATAAGGTGGTATCAAAGTCCATCTACGTATGGACTTTCTTTATTCCATAACAGCATCACTGACCCTCTGTTGAGCCTTGTAGGCCAAGGGTGCAGTTACAAGAGCCCAGAGGGCTCAGACACAGTTACAGGAGCCCAGAGGGCTCAACTAAAGACCAAAGGCCAGGTAGGTTGGCTATATTAACTTGTCGAATCATATTGACCTTGATAGGGGTATGTAGATTGAAATGTACTTGCTAGGGTTTAAGGGGGTCCGGGTAGGTTATTCTGTGCTTGTTCTACTTTCTAGGCTTGTGGGGGCCAGGTGAGTTTCTTTTTTGTATACTTACTTGTTAGCTATACTTCAGATTGCGAGGCTATTCAGGTTAAAACTCTTATCCTTCCTATTGATTACTTTTAGTTCTTTTATTAGTTTCTATTCAGCTTTTATTACTGCCTTACATATTCGGTACATATTATATTGACGACTACCTATGGGACACTGCATACTTGCCTGCAGGTATGGACAAACATGCTATAGGACTTTCTTAGCTGTCATCCTGGGTTAGCAGATTAGTCAGCTCCTTTTATTCAAGGTTGTTAGTTTGAAAGGTTTTCTCATCTTGCTGTACAACTTTTGGGTAGGTCAGGGCCCTGTCTCAACTACTATTCCACTCTTAGAGGCTTACAGACTACAGTTTCTAGTTATTGGTTGTTGTAGGCCATGTGGGGTCTATGTATGTTATGTTTTATGTGTTGGTCATGTGGGGCCTAGTTTAGCTATAAATTAGTAGCTTTGTTGGCTATAGTATATATATGACTTCCAGTTTTCCTTTTGTTAAGACTTAGAAAACATGGGGGTCTAGTCGGCCCGAGGCTGTATTTACAGTCGAGGTAAAGTTGTTTTTTTTCTTGATTTTAAGTCGCTGGCAAGCACCTGAGGTGGATATGCCCAGCCAGGTCAGCCCAGGTTCCGGTATGGCACTAGGTGCCAGTTACGCCTTCCAAGGTAGGGCATGACAAACTTGGTATCAAAGCAACGACATATCCTAGGGACTCTAGCATTGAGTAGAGATTGTATATGGGTATGTTGTGCACCACATTTTAGAGGTAGGAGCCTATGAGGCATAATAGCGTGGTTACCCTCCTTTCTTCTGCCAAATCATGCTATAGAGCTAAGTTGTATAGGGATGAGTCCCTAATCTTACCTTATTCTGCTTATCTACAAAGAAAATGTCTGACGCACAACAGACTACGGCTGGTCGGGAATTGAATACCACTGCAGGAGAGGGCACTAGCAGAGTGCCACCATAAGAGTTGGCCTGACCTGGGGGCGAGAGGGAGACATCACCTCGATCTCCCCGACATTCTTGCCACACCATAAGCCCTCCAGGGTGGCAAATACATTAACCCCAACATAGTTATCCCTATACCATCGGATTAGGAGGTTAGAAGTGCGTTTATATGCTAGCTCAGATGATGGTCGTTCAGTGCCATCCAGTGGCACCAGTTGTTGCTAAATCAACTAGAGGATCCAGAAGTTCAAGGGTTCATGAGTTTCTTGCCTTGAGTTCTCCATAGTTCATGGGAAAGACCGCGGAGAGGATCCTTAGGACTTCTTGGATCAGTTACAAAGGATATTCCAGGTAATGCATGCTACGTCTATAGAGTCAGTCGAGTTGGTAGTATTTCGGCTATGAGATATAGCGGTTTTTTGGTATGAGAGTTGGGAGAGGTCCTGAGGCAGAGATGTACCCCCTCCAACTTGGTCTAGTTTTATAGAGGCCTTAATAGATCACTATTTTCCTCAAGAGATCTAACATGCCCGTGTGGATCAGTTCTTGCACTTGGCGCAAGGTACGATGAGCGTTCGAGAGTAGGCGATAAGGTTTGACGTTTTGGCTAGATATGCGCGAGCATTTATGGACACCATTCCAGCCAGGGTACACCGGTTCATCATGGGGTATGTTCCAGAGTATGTGGAAACTTGTGATATAGCTACCTTATGGAAAGATATGGAAATTTCCCATATCTAGGCTTTTGCTCAGAATATAGAAGGGATTGGGCAGCATCAGCATGAAGCAGAAAGAGCGAATTAGGACCAGTGTCGAGAGGACAAGCTTATTGACATGCAGGCTAAATTTCAGGGTGGGCCGAGGGCGTGGATATCAGGTAGGCCACCTAGATTTATAGCTCAGCAGTAGCAAGTGGTAGATCTGATCGTTGTGGATAGTTAGGTCCCGGCGAGAGTTCGCGAGTGTCGGGTTCCTAGCAGCAGAGGGGATCAGATCAGAGCAGGCCCATTGCAAGATTTGCAAAAGACTACATTTTTGTAGGTGTAGATACGGCTCTACTACTTGTTATACTTATGGGTAAAAGGGTCATATGATGAGGGATTTTCCGACCAGAGATCAGGGTGACTGGGACCAGCAGAATAGGTCCTCGGTAGGATCACATGCTCCAGCACCTTCAGAAGGGTGCAGAACCTCAACTCCAGCTGGTAGAGGTAGAGCTTGATCAAGGGCATCTAGTTATGGCAATGGTTAGGACCGTACTTATGCCTTACAAGGACGACAAGAGTCAGAGTCATCACATGAAGTTCTGACAGGTATGCTGGATGTTTGCTCTTACCCAGTTTATGTTATGATAGACACAGGTCATACTCTATCTTATGTTATTCTGTTAGTTCCATGAAAATTTGGTATGACACCAGAATTGCTTCGGGGTCCATTTCCTGTATCCACACTAATTGGTGACTCTATCATTGCTAAGAGAATTTAGCAAGAATGTACAGTAGAGGTTGTTCATAGCCAGAATTTACCAGACTTAGTAGAGCTAAAAATGACTGATTTTGATGTAATTATGGGCATGGATTGGCTAGTTCCATGTTAAGCAAATGTGGAGTGTTGGACAAGGACTATCCGATTTCACTTTCCAAGGCATGTAATATGAGAATGGAAAGACAATGCAGCTACACCAAAAGGTAGGTTTATATCCTATCTTGGGGCGAGGAAGCTAATAGAAAAGGGTTGTAATTACCATATTGTTAGAGTTCGGGATATGCAGGCAGAATCCATGACTTTTCAGTCCATTCCTACGATCGGCGAATTTTTGAATGTATTCTTTGATGTACTTCCTGGTATTTGTTGCGCTCCCCAATCCACTCAAGTGCACGTGGTCGTACAAGTAATATAGTGGATTTTTTCAAGCCGGATGTCGAAACCACAAGGACTGTAGCGTGGCAATAAATTTCTCACTTAAGTAGTCACAACGTCTTTATACAAGTATATGGAGAACACCGAATGAGAATTTGTTAAAGATTAATAGTTAATGTACCGCTAATTAAAATGAAAAATGTGATTTAAGCAATAGCACGAGCAATCTAAGGTTAAGACAAAACAGGCAGGTATGTATAATGTGTATTATATATCAACTAACCCTTCTCTTAGGTTGATGGTCGGGGATGGCTGACCTATGGTTCCGGTCATTCAAACCTCTCCAACTATAGAATTATGAGCCTTACACAACACATTTCTTTGATTCAAGAGCTCATCTTCTAACAAATCACAGTAGTGTCGCTATGTAACCGAATATGAAGTTACAGGTATAATTCTATCCTGCACGCGAATCTTGCCTTTAATCCACAACAAAGACAAGAACGTATTCCCCTACTCCATGTCTATCCTAATAATTTTCCTCTATGAAACAAAATTAGGATTCTAAGTTAAACATTAATGATGGACGAACATTAACACAATGAAAAGCAAGAATAGCAGAACAACCTTTCTTAAGAGAAGAGAATTAAGCTGAATTAATAATACATTACACACTTTTGCAATTTGCCTCAACCTCAGACGGAGGTAGTTTAGCCACTCACTTGTTGATTCATCATCTTCAAACAAGTAGTAATCATACAAACAATTGAAATTTTGAAGAAAAGAGAAGAGAAATAAACCTAGGATTTTCTTCAGCTCAACTGCATGCCTCCTATGTTCGTGCATAAAAATGTCAGATAACAAAAATAAAAGACTAAGCGCTCTATTTATACGAGTGGAAAATTTCCTGAAATAAACTGGCAACGTGGCAGGGAGGCGATCGTGGAGGTCAGGCTTCGTGCCACGGAGCCATCGCGAGGGCTCACTGGATTTTGGGGCAGGGCACTAATTTCCTCTCAACGTGGTATGGAGGCCATCGCGGAGGTCAGGCTCCGTGCCACGAAGCCATCGCGAGGGTTCACTATTTTGTTCCTTCCCATTTTTCATCATTTCAATCCTCCCATGTAATGTGGCACGTTATTCAATGCGGACCATCCTTAGCGTGACATGGTGGGGGGGACTTTAAATTTCTCTTTACGCCCTCCAGATATTATCCTATTATCCCTCAGAGTTTGGCTTGCTCCTCCGGTTTTGCAATTTTCTTCTCCACCTGCAATTAGTCACCACACAATTATTAATCCGAAACAAAAAAAAAAGAAGAATCACCTTAATTAACTCTAACATGCACGAATACATCAATATTCTCCCTATTCAGACTCACAACGAGTTGAAAATATGGAGTTTGGTCGTATAAATACGCCCAATATCACTACCCCACACTTATACCCTTGTCTGTCCTCGGACAAACTTTTAGTATCCTCGACATGCTTGCAACTACTTAACCATCATGATGGGGCCAAAGTAACTCACATCTAGTTATGCTAAACACTTTAATCATGGAGTAAAATTAATTAAGCAAGGTATATTCATTATTCTATTGAGAAAAATCATACAGGCCTCATGATTAAGTCTTTAACTGAAAATCTGGCCAACATGTCTAAATCATAATAGCAAACTATTAGCTTAACAAAAAGTCCCCCAGCTTATGCCCTCACTGATGTACACCGGTTCTATTTCCATGAAGCCGAGATACTCATACTTATGCACATTATGCACTGAATCACTCACACTCCAAAGATTATTCCAAGAAAATCTAACGCATCATGAGTTTACCTTTAGTGTACTACTCAATCGATCATTGCATCACTTATAGGATCAGAAGGACTTTTTCCAGGTTGTAATGTCGGCTAAAGGACATGTAGGATTATTTGGTCTATAGTGACTCATATCACTCTGCAGTTTAAGACATTTCCACAATTTGCTTTTTGGAAATTTACTTCTTTCGCCATTCACTTCAATTACTTTCAAATTTTCTTCCTAGAAGCATCGATTTTTGTACCCTTGACTGAACTCATCAACAGACTATTTGTGCACAAGTGTCCATATATATATATATATATATATTTATATATATATATATGCACCCATATATATATACCTTATGATTTCATATGGAGCACTCACACTCTTTCTTTCCGTTTTTCCTGTTGCCTTAATAAAGTGCAATGGGATCTATTGGGATCAAAACAACATTTAGGATATTTGAACTAATGGGGTAAGGTTTCTTAGTGCGATTGTTTCAAAAAAAACTTAGGCTCAAAGGCTCAAACTGGCTCACTAGGGGAAATCGTTAAGGTTAGGAACCTGAATTAAATGGGCAAACTATCTCGGTTCACAAAGAAGTGCCTTAATCATGTCCTATAAGCTTAATGCCATTTCCAACTTTTTGTACACACAAGGCAAATTCTAGACGTTAGCTTGCATGAAATACAAATAGTTCTCACCACACATGGCAAAGAGGGTAACTTTTTGTTAGCTTATCTCCTTTCATGATTCCAACCATATTGAGTGACAAGCACAATTAAGCCTAAAATTCAACAATTTAGAGTTCAACTTTCATACCTATGTGATCTGCTTAAATTCAACCATTTGCTTATCCCAATGCAAGTGCCATGAAGTCTAGCATCTAACCGAGTTAAATGCTTTAGCCCAATAATGATGTATTTATTGTCTATTTCCTAGCGCGACTAACTTCCCTTAAGACGGTCGTCATCCATCCATCATAGGGAACATGTACCTATGACTTCGGTTCAAAGGGACTATCCTTGAGAAAAGCACCGAAAACAAAACTGAGGAACCCAAAACAATAGAAATTAAGAATCAAAATAGAAATAACAAAAACATCTTCCCATACACAGCAAAGTGCCCTCAAACAGAGCTTACTAGCTATTACAAACCAATTTTTCATGTCACAGCTAACCACACAAGTACACAAACATAGTATTACCAATCAAATTATACATGCCAGAATACCCACATAGATAAACAAACAAAATATAACCTCCACCCCACACTTAGTCTGAACACTTCCCTCAGTGTTCACACATATCAAGTTAAGAACAAACTTAGGGTGGTGAAAACTCCTTGATCAATCAATTGGTTCAATTTCTTCATCTGGTGCCAATGCCTCATCACCGAGGTCTGAGTCTTCTCCTCCATCTTCATGTGAATCAATGTCTGAGTCTTCATGGCGTGTCTCCTCATTGGTGGGTACATCATTGTCCACCGGCTCTACAAATGCTTGGCCAATCTTGCACCCATGGCTCGAGAATGCTCATTCATTGGGTAATCCATATCCACCTGCCATAATTCATCCTCTGTTGTGGGCCATCTACCTATCCACAGTTGTAGCATCTGCAGTCCAAATATCCTGGCAGCATAGCAATCATCACGAGCGTGTCGCTCTGCTAATGTGAGAACAAGGCCAAACGTGGTGTCTGGTGCCTTAGTCTTAGTCATGTCTAAAGCACGGCGGTCGAACCGCGGTTGGTAGTCTAGAGCCTCTTCTTCAATGTCATGGCTCCTGAGGTAAGTAGTGAGTAGACCACCAAATCCATACATGTGCCCTTGATGCAGTCTTGCCTTTTTCATGGCTGATATGATCACAACCCCAACATTAATTTCCAAGCCTTTCATCAGAGTGTATACCAGACAAACTTTATCATGGGTGACATCTGTCATATGCACCCTCGGAATGAGGCAAGTGCAAACAATCTTCAACAAAATTCTGGCTTCCCTGTTCATTTGTGAATATGGCAATGTTTGGTGGTACTTTTTATCCTTATGATGACTCCACTTGGCTGTTGATCTTTGTCCACATAATATGTGTCAGATATCAACATATGGTGGGGTGATATTCAGTTGGCGGAGAGGATGTGGATCTATGTCAGGTGTCCTCAAGATGGCATTTAGATGGTGTGCTTCAAAGTTACCTCCTGCCCCCGAATCTTGATGGTATGGCTGCATAGAGTAGGGTCCCAATTCGTGTATAATTCCCTCACCATGTGTAAATTACACTCCTTGGGTGCATCAAAGATGAAGTCCATACCCAAGGTGTGTATCCTGTGCAGTATCAGGGGGAATTCTTGTGCCAAAGGTCCCCTCTCAATTTGCTCTTCAGGAAAATACTTCGACTCCTTATGTTTCCCATACCACTTTTTGCCTTCCTCCACCACCCATCTAGTACCAAACTGTCTTCTCTGGCCCCTAGGAACTGGTGGGGCTGCTGGAACAGCTGAGCCCACTCTGTATCTTTTCCTGCCCGTGCTAGAAGTTGAAACACCTTTTCCCTTATCTTGTCGAGCCGACATCTTTCCTGTCAACAAAAACATGCACTAACACTATCATTAACAACATGGCTAGCTAATACTAAGGCCGAGCTTCAATTTGTCACCCAACACTTTTTTTCTAGCACGGTTTCACGAGTCATAGTCAGTCGGGTACTCAAACTTCCACTTTTTCACACTTCCATGCTCAATATTCCCACAATTGATGTGACTCACAACTTTGACAAGATAAGATGACACAATATTATCTAGAAACTACCAACAGGGCAATTTCTTGTACTACTCAGACTTCGTACAATTGAATTCTCATGTTCATTAGTCTAGAAATTCCATAAAATTAATGTTGCTTGACTCAGACTTAATGCAGTTGATAACTCACCCTGATGACTATTAGTCTTTGTAATTTTTCATGCCCCCTTTCACAAAGACCATCCTTGCAACCATCCTCTACACAAATTCTAATGCCCATTCTAAGTATACAAGAATTAATGGCCCACTTTCTAATTTTCCTATCTTCTTCCTCTTCATTCAACTCAACAAGCAGCCCTAACATTTAGATACTTATGAAATACAACAATAATCATTCAACTATTGAGTTTACAAAACAAATATTATCCTAATTACATTATTGTCCCATAAGATCTTGATTAAAATAAGTTTCCATGACCTAGGGCGGAATTTTGTTTACCCATAGTTCATGCTAAGAAATTTTGCATAAAACATGGAAAAACAAACCTTAAACATACCTGTTAATCTTAGTTATGGAGGAGGGAGGAAGATTTGTTGGAGCTCCGGCGTGGCACGCTCAAGAAAGAAGGGGGATGGGGGTTCTTTCGTGGAGGTCATGGAAAAAAATGAGGGTGATTGCTGATTTTTTTTGTTTAAAAATAATGGGTTTCGGCCGAGTCGACTCGTTTCTTTAAATCAACCCATCGACATTATAAGGGCAATGTGTCACAGAGGCCATCGCGGAGCTCAGGCTCCATGCAACGGAGCCAACGCACAGGCTCACTGGAATCCGGGACCCCTGCAAATGACCGCAACATGGCACCGAGGCCATCGGGGAGCTCAGGCTCCGTGCCACGGAACCAACCGTAGGCTCGCTATATCTTGTCCTTATTTTTTTTCAACATCATACCTTGGCTTGCACTTCTGCAATTTTGTTTGGCTCCGTACCTCCTACAAATCATCCCAAACCACCCATTAATCAGAAAACAGTGGGTTGCCTCCCACCTAGCGCCGTAGTTTTAGTCATGGCATGACTTTTTTTTCTTTTTTTTTTCATAATTTCTAACTATTACATTACATTCACGGGTTGCCTCCCGTGCAGCACCTGATTTACTGTCGCGGCACGACGCCTCTCATCTTCATTCATCCGCTAAGGTGATAGACATCTTCTCTCGATTCACGCCTTCACCCCAGTAGTGTTTATACCGCTGACCGTTTACTAAAAATGTGGCACTCTATCTTCTTGCCACAATTCAACAGCCCGTACAGGGTCATCCTTACCACCTCAAACGGTCCAAACCACTTAGAGCGCAGTTTTCCTAGGAATAACTTCACCCTGGAGTTGAATAGAAACACCATCTGGCCCTGCTCAAATATTCGATGCACTATATGCTTGTCAAGCCACCTCTTCATTTTTTCCTTGTACAATTTTGCACTCTCATATGCATGCCATCGAAACTCATCCAACTCACTCAATTGCAGCAACCGCTTTTTCCCATCTAACTCGGGATCCATGCTCAGCTCCACATAGCCCAATAGGCTTGATGTTCATGCTCTACAGGTAGATGACACGCTTTCCCATAAATTAACCGATACAGTGAAGTCCCAATTGGCGTATTGTACGCAGTTTGATATGCCCACAATGCATCATATAATTTGCTTGCGCAATCTCTGCGTTGAGCATTCACTGTTTTCTACAAAATTTGCTTGATTTCCTGGTTCGACACTTCTACTTGCCCACTAGTTTGGGGGTGATATGTTGTAGCCACTTTATGCCGCACCCCATAATTAGCCAACAACATTAGGAACAAGGCATTAACAAAGTGTGATCCTCCATCACTAATAATTGCTAGTGGAGTGCCAAATCTGGTAAAAATCTGCTTTGTCACAAATCTAGCCACCACCCTGTTATCATTCTTGGGACAAGACGCTGCCTCAACCCATTTAGACACGTAGTCCACAGCTACTAGAATGTACTGATTACCAAACAATGGTGGAAAAGGCCCCATAAAGTCTATCCCCCATACATCAAATACCTCAACTTCCAAGATGTTATGCAGTGGCATCTCATGTTTCCTGCTGATTGTCCCCGTTCTTTGACATTGATCAACGCCTTGACATAGGCTGCAACATCCTTGAATAATGTTGGCCAAAAGAAATCGGATTGGAGCACTTTGTGAGCGGTACGCTCTCCTCCATGATGACCACCATACGGTGATGAATGATAGCTTCTCAACACCTCACCTATCTGACTCTCTGGAATGCACCGCCTCATTATTTGATCTGGTCCTTGCTTGATTAAATACGGCTCATCCCACATATAGTACCGGGACTCATGCTTCAGCTTCTTCCTTTGTTGAGCAGTTGTCTCTGGTGGGTATACTCCACTCACTATCAGGTTTACTATAGATGCATACCATGGGAGTTCTGCCTCCTTCAATGCCAAGGGTTGTTCATCAGGGAACCCTTCTCAGATGCACTCACCCTCCTTCACATGTGACCAATTCTCTAGTTGTGACAGGTGATCTGCAACCTTATTTTCACTTCCCTTCTTGTCTCGGATCTCCAAGTCAAACTCTTGCAGCAATAATATCCACCTAATTAACCTAGGCTTTGCATCTTTCTTGCCAAATAAGTATCAAATTGCAGCATAATCCGTGTGTGCCACAACTTCTGACCCAACCAAATAGGATCTGAACTTGTCAAATGCATAAACAAGTGCCAGCATCTCCTTCTCGGTGACTGTGTAGTTCACCTGCGCGGTATCCAGCATTTTGCTTGCGTAGTAGATGGAATGAAAAATCTTTTTCCTTCGCTGCCCCAATACCGCCCCCACAGCAACATCACTAGCATCACAGATCAGCTCGAAGGGGTGTTCCCAGTCTAGAGAAATGAGAATGGGAGCTTCCAGCAGCTTCTTCTTCAGCTCCTCAAATGCTTTCAAACACTTATTGTTAAACTAAAACTTCACATCTTTTTATAAAAACCGACATATTGGTTTGGAGATATTTGAGAAATCCTGAATGAACCTTCTGTAAAAGCCAGCATGTCCTAAGAAACTGCGGACACCCCTAACCGATACTGGTGGTGGTATCTTCTCGATCACCTCTACCTTTGCACGATCAACCTCCAAACTGCGACACCTTATGGCCAAGAAAAATGCCCTCCTTGACTAGAAAGTGACACTTCTCCCAATTGAGCACAAGTTTGAGTCTTCACACCTAGCTAAAACCCTGTCTAAATTCTGCAAACACATAGGAAACGAGTTACCAAAAATAGAAAAATCATCAATAAATACCTCAACATAGTCTTCCACCATATCATGAAATATTGCCATCATACATCACTGGAAGGTGGCTGGTGCATTGCATAATCCAAAGGGCATCCGTTTCAAAGCATATGTCCCATAGGGACATGTGAATATGGTCTTCTCCTGATCTTCTGGGGCTATAGCTATTTGATTATAGCAAGAATAACCGTCCAGAAAGAAATAATACTCCTGCACTGCCAGTCTATCCAACATTTGATCGATGAATAGTATAGGATAGTGATCTTTACGAGTGACCTCATTGAGTTTCCTATAATCCATGCATATCCTCCAACCTGTGACTATTCGCGTGGGAATTAACTCGTTCTTCTCATTAGTGACAACTATCATCCCCCCTTTCTTTGGGACACATTGAACCGAGCTGACCCACTCGCTGTCTGAGATAGGATACACCACTCCTGCATCTAGCCACTTAATCACTTCCTTCCTGACTACATCTTTCATCACCGGGTTCAGCCTTCGTTGATGTTTTACAATTGGCTTAGATCCTTCCTCCATCAATATCTTGTGCATTCAGAAAGCTGGACTGATTCCCCTTATGTCTGACATTTGCCATCCCATCGCTCTCTTTTGCCTCCTCAAGACCACTAACGCATCTTGCACCTGTGAATCTGTCAGTTCTACTGAAAGAATGACCGGAAATGTGTCATCTTCTCCCAAAAATACATACTGCAGGTGTGGAGGAACTGTTTTCAGCTCCAATTTGGGTGCCTCCTTGATTGATGGCTTTGGTGATGGTTCTAAGGGCCGCTGCAAAGGCTCAAACTCCTGCTTTTGAAAGAACACTTTTGCCTCATTCAGATTTTGTACCATTTCATATGTTGCACCCTCCCTTGACTGACCATGTCCCACCAATGCTCTCTCCAAAGGATCCTTTGGGCCAATAAGCTAAAGTGTTGACTCTTGATCCACAATAGTGATGGCTGATAACTCTTCATAGATGGCAGGTAGCTTCATAGCCTTGTAGACGTCAAATACTTCTACCTTATCATGAGTTCTCATGGTTAGCTGCCCAGCAGCTACATCGATCAGAGCTCGCCTAGTTCCCAAAAAGGGACGTCCCAAAATAAATGGGACTTCCAAATCTGTCTCAAAGTCAAGAATTATGAAATCCACAGGGAAAATAAGGGAGCCCACTTGCACTAGCATATCCTCCACAATTCCATTTGGCCTTGCCAATGAACGATTGGCTAGCTGCAAGATTACTGTAGTGGGTCTGGTACTACCCAACCCCAGCTTCTTAAATACAGATGTAGGCATTAAGTTGATACTCGCTCCCAAATAACACAAACCACGAGCTAGAATTGAATGCCCAATAGTAATCTTGATAGTAAAACTTCCCGGATCTTTGAGTATTGTAGGCAATCTATTCTATATCCGAGAGGTGCACTCTTCAGTAAGTGCAACTGTAGCATATTCTATCAGTATGCTCTTGTTTGCCACAATATCCTTTATATACTTTGCATACTTAGGAACTCCTTGCAACAAATCTACCAAAGGAAGATTAATGTGCACCTACTTCAACACTTCTATAAACTTCTTGAAACATGCTTCCTCCATATGCTTTCTCAATATCTGTGGAAACGGGGGCGATGGTCTTTTATTCTCTGCTGCCTTTTCACTCCCCCTCACATTCTCATTCTCTTCAGCCTGTTTTGTTGCTTCAGCTTGCTGTGGTGGCTTTTCGGGTTCCAACTCCCTCAGTTGTTTTCCACTTCTAGTTGTAACAACATTCACCTGCTTGGGATTTGTATCTGTATCACTTGGCAATCCACCCCGAGGTCTAGTATTCTGTGCTCCAGCTAACTGTCCCAATTGAAACTCCAAAGCCTTTGTTGATAACTGCTTGTTTTTCATGTCAGCTGTCAATTTTACTTGGTCAGCTTGCATCTGAGCTTGGTTAGCTATAATGGTCTTCAGCATGTCCTCGATGTTTCTAGACTGAGTAGGTGCATTATTTCCTCTAAACTGAGACTGAAAATTCTGATGACCCCCTTGGTTCCTGTGCAAGCCCTAATTTGAACTTTGCCCCAGATGATTATTACTACCCCAGTTCCTCCAATTCGGGTTGTAATTATTTCCATACTGCTGATTGTTGCCCCTTTGCGCATTGCTAACAAAATAAACTGAATCTGGATTGGCACCACATACATCAACTGAGTGTTCACTACTACCACAAATTTCACACCATACCTGCTGGACTGTATTGACTGGAGCCTGCGACTGACCCAAGCTCATGCTACTATAATGAGTGTTGATCTAATTCTGCAGTGCGGCTATCTGTGTAGCAATAGCAGTGAGTCCATCTACCTCCATGACCCCTGCCGCTTTCTTCACCACCCCTCTGGTTGTGTCAGCATTCAATTCAAGATTACCTTGTGAAATACGGTTCAATAAGGTGTACAGCTCTTCATATGTCTTTTCCAGCGCTTGTCCCCCGGCTATAGAATGTAACAAAATTTTTGTATGAGGTTCCAAGCCTTTGATAAAAGTATGCACCAACACATCATTTGACTTATGATGATGAGGACAATCTCTCAACATCGACATGAACCTCTCCCAGGCCTGATACAAGTTTTCACCGTCTCTCTGCTTGAAGCTTAGATTCTGACTTCTGAGCCTGGTTGTCTTCCTTGACGGAAATAATCTAATTAAGAACTTCTTTGCCAGATCATCCCATGTTGTAATAGAATTAGGCGGTCAGCCTTTAACCACCTCTTAGCTTCTCCCATCAATGAAAATGGAAACAATGTAAGCCTCACATAATCCGATGATACACCAGCGGGTATGTATGTGTCACTGATCTCCAAAAAATTTTGGAGATGCTGTTGTGGGTCTTCATGAGGGAGACCTGTGAATTATATGCTGGTATGCAATAACTATACCATGTTCTGTTTTATCTCAAATCTACCACCAGGGTTCAGCCTGCGGATGCTAGATGTCACATTATTTGCGTAAGGGATTTCCACCTCACGTACCGGTCTTGCAGCCATCACTCCAGGCACTAACTCTGCCTGTTCCACTGGTGGGTGCTGTTGTTGTTCCAGAATTTCCCTCCTTAACAACTGCAACTTCCTTTCTAGAGCTTCCCTCCTCTGTAAATGAAACTGTCTCTCAGACTCCAAAAATGGATCCACCAATTCCTTATCTCTTGCCAGCGTTCAGAAAAGACTTAGTACCTGCAAGAGTAACCGTTAAGATCAAGTTGTCAATACTTGTATAGATCTTGTTAACTAACACTAAAAAATTTAATTCACCAATTACACCAGTCCCCAGCAACGGTGCCAAAAACTTGTTGCGCTCCCCAATCCACTCAAGTGCACGTGGTCGTACAAGTAATATAGTGGATTTTTTCAAGCCGGATGTCGAACCCACAAGGACTGTAGCGTGGCAATAAATTTCTCACTTAAGTAGTCACAACGTCTTTATACAAGTATATGGAGAACACCGAATGAGAATTTGTTAAAGATTAATAGTTAATGTACCGCTAATTAAAATGAAAAATGTGATTTAAGCAATAGCACGAGCAATCTAAGGTTAAGACAAAACAGACAGGTATGTATAATGTGTATTATATATCAACTAACCCTTCTCTTAGGTTGATGGTCGGGGATGGCTGACCTATGGTTCCGGTCATTCGAACCTCTAGCCAACTATAGAATTATGCGCCTTACACAACACATTTCTATGATTCAAGAGCTCATCTTCTAACAAATCACAGTAGTTTCGCATGTAACCGAATATGAAGTTACAGGTATAATTCTATCCTGCACGCGAATCTTGCCTTTAATCCACAACAAAGACAAGAACGTATTCCCCTACTCCATGTCTATCCTAATAATTTTCCTCTATGAAACAAAATTAGGATTCTAAGTTAAACATTAATGATGGACGAACATTAACACAATGAAAAGGAAGAATAGTAGAACAACCTTTCTTAAGAGAAGAGAAT
Organism: Datura wrightii; assembly: GCA_035772735.1. NCBI lineage: Eukaryota > Viridiplantae > Streptophyta > Magnoliopsida > Solanales > Solanaceae > Datura > Datura wrightii. The sequence goes on from JASDFA010000002.1 coordinate 63,654,618, forward strand.
TAAGCTGAATTAATAATACATTACACACTTTTGCAATTTGCCTCAACCTCAGACGGAGGTAGTTTAGCCACTCACTTGTTGATTCATCATCTTCAAACAAGTAGTAATCATACAAACAATTGAAATTTTGAAGTAAAGAGAAGAGAAATAACCCTAGGATTTTCGTCAGCTCAACTGCCTGTCTCCCATGTTCGTGCATAAAAATGTCAGATAACAAAAATAAAAGCCTAAGTGTTCTACTTATACAAGTGGAAAATTTCCCGAAATAAACTGGCAACATGGCACAGAGGCGATCGCGGAGGTCAGGCTTCGTGCCATGGAGCCATCGCGAGGGCTCACTAGAATTTGGGGCAGGGCACTAATTTCCTCTCAACGTGGTATGGAGGCCATCGCAGAGGTCAGGCTCCGTGCCACGAAGCCATTGCGAGGGTTCACTGTTTTGTTCCTTCCCATTTTTCATCATTTTAATCTTCCTCCCATGTAATGTGGCACGTTGTTCGATGCGAACCATCCTTAGTGTGACATGGTGGGGGGGACTTTAAATTTCTCTTTACGCCCTCCAGATATTAGCCTATTATCCCTCAGAGTTTGGCTTGCTCCTTCGGTTTTGCAATTTTCTTCCGCACCTGCAATTAGTCACCACACAATTATTAATCCGAAAAAAAAAAGAAGAATCACCTTAATTAACTCTAACATGCGCGAATACATTAATATTCTCCCTATTCAGACTCACAACGAGTTGAAAATATGGAGTTTGGTCGTATAAAGACGCCCAATATCACTACCCCACACTTATACCCTTGTTTGTCCTCGGACAAACTTTTAGTATCCTCAACATGCTTGCAACTACTTTACCATCATTATGGGGCCAAAGTAACTCACATCTACTTGTGCTAAAATTTAATCATGGAGTATCATTAATTAAGCAAGGTATATTCATTATTCTATTGAGCAAAATCATACAGGCCTCATGATTAACTCTTTAACTGAAAATCTGGCCAACATGTCTAAATCATAATAGCAAACTATTAGCTTAATAAAAAGTCCCCCAACTTATGCCCTCACTGATGTACACCGGTTCTATTTCCAAGAAACCGAGATACTCATTCTTATGCACATTATGCACTGAATCACTCACACTCCAAAGATTATTCCAAGCAAATCTAATGCATCATGAGTTTACCTTTAGTGTACTACTCAATCGATCATTGCATCACTTATAGGATCAGAAGGACTTTTTCCAGGTTGTAATGTCGGCTAAAGGATAGGTAGGATTATTTGGTCTATAGTGACTCATATCGCTCTACACTTTAAGACATTTCCACAATTTTGCTTTTTGGCAATTTACTTCTTTTGCCATTCACTTCAATTCCTTTAAAATTTTCTTCCTAGAAGCTTCGATTTTTGTACCCTTGACTGAACTCATCAACAGACTATATGTGCACAAGTGTCCATATATATATATATATATATTTATATTTATATATATATATATATATATATATATATATATTTATATATATATGCACCCGTATATATATACCTTATGATTTCATATGGAGCACTCACACTCTTTCTTTCCCTTTTTCCTGTTGCCTTAATAAAGTGCAATGGGATCTATTGGGATCAAAACGACATTTAGGATATTTGAACAAATGGGGTAAGGTTTCTTAGTGCGTTTGTTTCAAAAAAAAACTTAGGCTCAAAGGCTCAAACTGGCTCACTAGGGGAAATCGTTAAGGTTAGGAACCTGAATTAAATGGGCAAACTATCTCGGTTCACAAAGAAGTGCCTTAATCATGTCCTCTAAGCTTAATGCCATTTCCAAATTTTTGTACACACAAGGAAAATTCTAGACGTTAGCTTGCACGAAATACAAATAGTTCTCACCACACATGGCAAAGAGGCTAACTTTTTGTTAGCTTATCTCTTTTCATGATTCCAACCATATTGAGTGACAAGCACAATTAAGCCTAAGATTCAGCAATTTAGATTCCAACATTCATACCTATGTGATCTGCTTAAATTCAACCATTTACTTATCCAAATGCAAGTGCCATGAAGTCTAGCATCTAACCGAGTGAAATGCTTTAGCGCAATAATGATGTATTTATTGTCTATTTCCTAACGCGACTAACTTCCCTTAAGACGGTCGTCATCCATCCATCATAGGGAACCTCTACCTATGACTTTGGTTCAAAGGGACTATCCTCGAGAAAAGCATAATAATATTGTGTTTGCTTAACTTCCACTACCATGTACGATTCTGCTGAGTTTTTGACAATAACACCCCCATCTTAGGCATCCCATAACGAATCTGTAAGCCATTCAACTATTGTAGAGTCTTCGTCATTTCAATCCTTTCAACCTGAATATGACTCAAACTACCAATAGACTTCCGACTTAGTGCATCAGCTACAACATTTTCCTTGCTCGGATGATACAGAATGCTAACATCATAATCTTTCAGCAATTCTAACCACCTTCTCTAGCGTAAATTCAACTCCTGCTAAAACAAATATTAGGGGCTCTTATGATCTGTAAAGATATCAATATGTTCCCCGTATAAGTAGGGGCACCAAATCTTCAATGCAAATGCCACCGCGGCCAACTCAAGATCATGGGTAGGATAATTTTTCTCGTGCTTCCTTAATTGTTTAGAGGCATAAGCAATGACCTTGCCGTGTTGCATCAGAACACAACCTAGCCCAACTCTTGAAGCATCACAATAGACCACAAAACCCTCGACACTCTCTGGAACAGTCAGGACAGGTGTTGAAGTCAGTCTATCCTTCAACTCCTGAAAAATTTGCTCATATGCCTCTGTCCACTAAAACTTAGCTACTTTATGAGTCAAATATGTCAATGGCATAGTGACCGAAGAGAAGCCTTCCAAAAATCAATGATAATAACCTTTTAACCCTAGAAAGATGCGAACTTCTATAGGATTCAAGTGTCTGGGCCAAGTCTTTACTGCCTTTATCTTCTAACTGTCCACTCTTATACTTTCAGCTGTAATTACATGACCAAGGAAAGCCACAGATGTTAATCAAAACTCACATTTAGAAAATTTAGCATATAACTTGTGTTCCTATAGAGTCTGTAACACTGATCTCAAATGATTTGCATGCTCAGCCTCAGATCGTGAGTAAATCAAAATATCATCAACGAAGATGATCATAAATACATCACGAAAAGGCCTAAACACCCAATTCATCAGGTCCATAAAAGCTGTTGGGACATTAGTAAACCCAAATGACATAACCAAGAACTCATAATGGCCATATCTAGTTCTGAAGGCAATCATTGGGATATCAACTTCACTAACCCATAATTGATGTTACCCGGACCTCAAGTCAATCTTTGAGAAACATCTGGCACCCTATAACTGATCAAACAGGTCATCGATCCTGGGAAGTGGGTACTTATTCCTAATCGTAACCTTATTTAACTTCCTGTAGTCAATACACATTCTTAATGATCCATCTTTCTTTCGCACAAGGAGCACTGGGTACACCCCAAGGCAACACACTAGGCTGAATGAATCCCTTTTGGAGCAGATCTCTCTACTGCTCCTTTAATTCCCTTAGCTCTACTAGAGACATTCTATAAGGAGGGACCGATATAGGCTAAATACCTGGAATTAGATCAATAGAAAAATATATCTCCCTTTCAAGAGGAATTCAAGGCAAATCCTTTGGAAAGACCTCGGGGAACTCATTTACCATAGGAATTGACTGGACAGTCGTAGGCTCACATTCTAAGTTTATTACCCAAACCAAGTGAGAAATACAACCTTTGGATATCAAGTTCTGAGCCTTATGGTATGAAATAAACTTACCTTTAAGCGTAGCGGCATTACCTTGCCATTCCCTTACTGGTTCGCCGGGAAAATAGAATCTCACAACCTTAGCATAACATTCCACCAATCAATGCATACCCATAATGACATCAAAATCAATCATTTCAAGCTCAAGTAGATCAGCTAAGGTTGATCTATCAAATACCAATACTACACAGTTTCGATAAACTTGTCTAGCTAACACAAATTCGCAAATTAGCGTAGAAATAGCAAAATGGTATAGATAATAACCCAAGGACTGTCTCAAACTGACTCGCAACCAATGGTGTAACATAAGAGAGTGTAGAACCAGGATCAAGTAAGACATATATTGCACGATAATAAATAATAAAAATACCTGTACAAACATCAGGTGAGGCCTCCAAGTCCTGTCGACCACCCAAAGCATAAAATCGATTATGTGTTTCTCCAGAACTAGAAAGCTCTCTCCCTCTGCCTCTATCAAGGCCTGCTTCTAGCTGAGGATCAGGTCTAGGAGGTCGAATGGAGGATGATGAAGCAACTGTTGATAGCGCCTGATCCGCCTCGACCCTATATGAACAATGCCTCATAAAGGGCCCTGGCTGCCCACAATGATAGCATACATTCTTCCCCAAACGACACTGACCTGAATGAGATTTCCCACACTGAGGACAAGGAGGCAATGGTCGTCATCTCTTCCCCGCCCACTCCTGTCATCGTGAGCTAGATGGAGCTGGGCCTTGATCTCTTCTCTGTCCTTGAAACTGAGGAGGGGCACTCCCTACAGGCCTAGATGACTTCCTAGATGACTGAGCCCTTGGGTCACCCTGCGGCTTTCTTTAAGGACCCACAGTCCTAGCTCTCTTTCATTGCTCCTGCTGACTCAGAGTATCCCGTAATTGATGAACTAAATCCTCTACCCTTTAGGAAAAAGCTTGAATTCGTGCAATGTACATGTTCTCCTGAGTAGATACCCCTAAAAAATCTAGAGCTATATAAGCAACCCTAACACAAACCGATGAACTCTATCCTCCATCGTCTGAACCATGTGCGGAGCATACTTGGCAAGAGTGTTAAATCAAAGACAATACTCACACACACTTATACTTCCCTCTAGGTGCAAAAATTGCTCAACATGATCCTGTCGAAGCTCCCGGGGTAGATAGTGGTGCATAAAGGCCTCGGAGAACTCTTCCCACTTAGTTGGCAGTGCAGCGGCTCCTCTGGAACGAGCCCAAGCCTCATACCACAATATAGCCACATCATGTAGTCTGAAGGTCGCCACTCTACTTCCTCAGTTGTTGTAGCTTGCATCACCTTCAACACCCTATAATTCTGATCAATAAAGTCATAAGGATCCTCACTCGGGTCTAATCCGGTGAATATAGGAGGGCTCAAACTCAAGAACTCGCCGGCCTTAGAACTTTCAATTTCCTGGCCTCTATATCTCTCTATTGCCTCCAATTGTCGCTCCTAACCTGCGACTATACCAGCCATTAGCTGAATAGCTCCCTCAAGACCCTGTCCTTCTGGAACAATTGGAGGTACCACAGGCGTGGGAGGGTCTGCCACTCTACTACCCTCAAGTACTGTTGGTGCAGGAGGAATTGGAGGTTTATCTATCATGCTTTGACTGGTGCGGGGGGAACTATAATACCTGGGCAGGAGACTCACTCTGAGCCTCTAACCTGTCTCCCTGATCCCTTGGAGGGTGACTAGTAACCTCCCCAACGGCTGTGCCAATCAACCTCTTAGTCATCTTCCTTGTCACGGGCATACTCTGAAACAATAACACAATTTAGATATCACAGTACTTATGACCTCAACCTATAGCACGAACTATTAGTAAAAGAACTGAAACAATTCCTAAATGTCCTATAGCCTCCTGGTTAAAAGTATGGTGCAAAACATACCCATAAGAAAGACTCTACTAGACACAACTTTGTAGACTCCCTAGGACACGACTTCACTCTGATACCAAATATGTCACGCCCAAATTAGGGCAGGGCGCAACTGACACTTGATTCATGATTGATCAAGAAGACGGCTATATACCATCTATAGATGTAACACTAAGGATGACCTAGCCACCTGTCACAGCAAACCAAGATAAATATTGGATGCATAATTCCTTGACAACTATAAATATGCAACCTGGAAAGCTAACAAGGCTACAATAAAGAAAAGTAGAGCAATGAAAAACCAACACGACTACAGAATAAACACTATCATACAAACTAGTCCACATCAGCCTCTATAGAGTAAAAAAACTGAAATGCATGGGACGGGGCCCCATCCTACCCATGCTGTACACAAAACTTAAAATAGTCAAAACTAGGACATGGATCCTGGAAGAGAAGAGCATACCACTATTCTACTAAAATTTGGCTCCTACTGCATCCGATAATTTGAGCCTCGGTCTGTACCTGCAGCACAATTGCAGGAATGGTCCCAAGATGAAGGGACATCAGTACGAATAAAATTTACTGGTATGTAAGGCTAAAAACTGTGAACATGTAACATAAAAATGATAATTGGGCCAAAAATAAAGAATAGTAACAACCCAAAATTCTGAAAAAAGAAGCCTGACAATAACTCAATATTGAAGTGTAAATGTAATCATCTAATGCAAAACAAAGACTATAACTGTAATTCCAGCAACCAGCCAATCATAAAATCTATATACAATTTATCCAGTCAGTGTACCACACCGGTGTGAAAATAAAAAGGCCTCCAGCTAGTGTACCACACCGGGGTAAAATAACAATACCTCCAGCCGGTGTACCACACCAGGGTAAAATCAATAAATCTTATCAAAAATCAAAGATAGAGCTGATATGGCTTATACTAGACCAACTTAATACGTACAACATAGAAATGACGAATACTAAACATGTGGCCTGCATAGGCCTCCTTCGTAATGCATAACTGCAAGTGAGTACATATAACATGTAAAGCTAGAAAATAGAACTTAAATACATGTATTCATAACTTTATAAATTGTAAGGGACTGCGCACAACTTAAGAGTTTCAACAAAATTTATAGATCGTGTTCAAGGGACATTAGAGCTCAAAAACTTGCTAGCTTGTCGTTCGACTTAAAGGAAAAGGACCACCATAACTAGGTAACCCTAATTCAATAAGCTCATTTACCATTAATAGCCTGCGACGTCTTTACATGGCTTAAAATCATTTATACGTTATATAAACACATTTAACATCACATACATATATACATAACATAAATTAGGGACCATATAATAATGCCTACTCTGAGGGGTCTCCAACTCAAGGTATAACTACGACAACAATCAACACAATATCACACTTTAGATGTCTCACTTCGGCTAGGCATAATCTTAACATTTAACCTCAATAACAATGAAAATTTAAAGACTAAATTAAGCTTAACATACTGCCTCAAGATTTTTAAAGAGGTTTCTGGCTCATTTGGTTAACAACACACCAATCGTGCTTAAAAGAATGATAGACGGGATGCCTTACATACCTTTCTCCGATGAACTTTTCTCTAGCCGATTTTCTATTTCAATGATCAGCCTTAAACCTCTTTAATCTAGTGGTTTTGTAGTCCAATTACTAGCTTAATATATAGCACAAAATTCAGCCAAAATAACTAACCAAAGGCAGTCACAATAGCAACAATAACACATGGCAACATCAACAACATATAGCCATTTTCTCAACTAGTTTACACTAACTTTTGAGGGAGAAACAAGAGGAAATCTTACCTTAGTTTTTCTGTAATTATTCCACTCAATATAAAGTATGCTTCCAGAAAAAGAAAAAGCCGAAAAGCCTAAAGAAAACAAGAAAAACTCTGCTCACAAATGGTCCATCGACAGCTCACTTAGCTGCCAATTGTCAGATTTTTGCTTTGCAATTTGAGAGGTTTAAAAGGAGTGAAATCCTTACCTTTTTGGGGGGGGTTTGTTCTTGGTTAAAAATAGGATTAATTGACCTAAACTTATTGTTCGGTTTGTTATATGGGTATATAAAATGACACGCAAGTGCACGTAGTCGAACAACTAGTAAGTGGCTTTAGTAAGCCAAGTATCGATCCCATAGAGACTTGGCTGAAGTGCAATTTGCTCAAGTGTACTATATTTTACTTCAACAAATGCAGAAAACAGTGTAACCAAAAGTTTGATAGTTTGTTTTATAATTTCTATACTAAATGTAAAACAATTATCTACTTTGAAACTGAACTATGAATGAGAGCATGCTGAGGTTAAACGAACATGTAATGAAATTAATTATCATCATAATTTGGTTGATCTTTTCCTCCAGTTGCTAGCCAAGAACTATTGCCAAGAGATTAAAACTCTCGTATTTAACCTCACTTAAGAATCATGAACCATCCACCTACATTTCTGTGATTAAATGCAATTCATGTTCTAGCCATACAATTCCGGTTCCTAAATTGACTAATACGACTTTCAGGTATATTTCTATCCTGAAAGCAAATCAAGACTCAATTTTCCCAAACCAAGTAAAGAACATATCCTATTAATTCACAACTTTCAAATATCTTGCACTCTCGAGTGAAACCGGACTTTTTAGATGTACATTAACGTAGGCCACACGTTAATGTAGTAAGAACAAGAATTAATAGAACAACATGGAAGAAAAGATGAAAAACCAAAGAATCAATGATCAAATTTCATCACAACTGTTCATAACCTCAGCAAGGAGAGGAATTAGCCACCCATTTGTGGATTAAACATCTTAAAATGAGTGTTAATCATACAAGCAATTGAATTAAAGAAGAAAGAAAGAGAGAAAAAACCCTGATATTTTCGTCCCTCAACTGCCTGTAACCCACGTCCTTGCTCCACCAAGTCAGAATATTGAAAAATGAACCTAAGTGTTCTATTTATACTGCTGGGAATTGTTTTCGGAATAACGAGCAACGTGTCACGGAGTGCATCGCAGAGCACTGCCTCTGTGACACGCTACGGACGCGAACCCTCTTTGGAATTTGGGCGAATTTTCCCTATCCAGGCAGAAGGCCTCCGCGATGGCAGCGTGTCACGGCTCCATCGCGGAGCCCCTTTAATTCATGTTGTCCAATGCTTTATCCCTTGCTCGCGTCCAAGTCCAACCCCGATATCCTCCAACATGCATTTTAGCTTCCCGAAATTACATTTTACCTGCAAAACAATGCTAATCATGTTGGTTAGTATAAATTCACATTTTATTACCAATTACATGAGAATGTATACACATTGGTAGATAGACAAGGCGAAAATGGTACTTTTGAGTATCACTTGGGCATATAAATTTGCCCAAGATCACTTACCCCACACATAAATCCTTGTTCGTCCTCGAACAACAATCCTACACTTCATGCAATTTACATCCCAACCTCGCTACTTTGGTTCGACAATTTAGGCTACGATCATACCGATTATTCAATATAGCAAATCATCAAGAAAACATGCATGGTCTTATCAATGCAATGACCTTCAATACATTAAGACCTCCTAGACTTTAAGAATCGACTCTCGATATTGGCAAACTCATGCAAATTAGCTTATCAAGATATCCGACATGAAAATTAATCTTTCATCAAGCATGTTCCCTCACAACACAAGAGAATCTTCCCCTTTTTGCTCATATGACTCATAAAAATCCAAGCAGGGGCATGTAAACACAATTTCGCTCTCCCTCCCAAAAGAATTCACATGAATCATGTCATGACCCATAAGCTTTCCCTTAGTGTATTACTCCACTAATATAAAGAAGTGCGATGTAAGATCACGTAGGACTTTAATGGGTTGTAATAGAAGCTACGGAACTAGTAAATATTGGATTAGCCAATAATAGCCACTAGCATCCTTAAGCGCCTTTTCAACACATCCCATCACTCATGGTCATTGTTTTCTTTTTTCCTCATCATCCCATTCTTGATGATTTTCTTTAGTATGGCGCATCATATTAAGCACACTTGACACAACAACAAAGATTATTCATGCACCTTCATTATCGTTTATTTATAGCAAGTGCACCTTCAACCTTTTCTTTTCTTCTCTCACTCTGCTTTTCTTTTTCTTTTCACCATTCTCACTCTTTGACACTTTGGGAAAATGATTTTCTCTTCTTAAGCGCTTAAGAGTTTTGTATAGACTTTACGGCTAATGAAATGAAGGAATTAAGCTCGGTTTACACTTTATGACAAAAGAAAAAAATAATAGGCTAAAGGCTCAACGGGCTGACTAGGGTATACAATCAAGGTGTGTACGACAAGGAAAAATAGAAACTCTCGATTAAAACAAAGAAATGCCTACATCCTTTCCTACAATACACCTCCTTCATTTCGTTTTGTACACACACTAGGCAAGTTCTAGACACTTCACAATAGCATGGAATAACAACACCTCACTTCACACTTTTTGCACATGCTCAATTCAAGATGTATTCACAGACTCTTCAATCAGCTAATTACAGGAATTCAAAATTAAGCCTCAATCACACTGAATCGAACTCTACGGCCTAGGTATCTCAACATATTTACAAAGTTGCATGCTTTCATATGAATCACCTTTGCATTTTGAATATCATGTACAACACACAACCAGAATTTCACAACCATACAGTAACTACAGGTTTTGGGATGCAACCCACCAAAGAAAAAAACTGAAAAATAATTGAAAAAGATCTACTCCTAACGACTACATTTCCCTTAATATGGTCGTCAACCATCCATCATAGGGAATGGTCACTACTATGACTTCGGTTCAATGGGACCATTCTCGATAAAAGAACCGAAAACAAACGCCGAGAAACCCAAGAAAAAAAATGTTGAAAATATCGATCATTTCGATAGAAACAATTATGTACAAAATATTTAAAAAAATTTAAAAAATTTATTGATCATTTCGATAACAAAAATATGTACAAAATCAGAATCAGCTAGCAACATTCAGCAACAGACATCAATTTTCACATAAATTTACAAACAGAACAACAAATTCACAACTCACAGGGACAACCAAATTTTCACATACACGACAACAGAATAGAGCATACATACCAAACAGCCCAGCCCAGCACCTAACTACTCCCACCCCACACTTAGTTCGAACACTGTCCCCAGTGCTCACAAAAATTAAAATAGCACAAAATCGGGTGGTGGAACTCCCTGATCAGTCAAAGTATTCCACTTCTTCGTCGGGTGCTGCTGCTTCATCTCCCATGTCCGAGTCGCCTCCGTCGTCATCATCGGACTCCACATCGGAGTCCTCCCGACGTTTCTCCTCGTCTGTGGGGACATCATCATCTGTGGGCTCTACAAATTCTGGCCCCACTTGGCATAGAGCCCTGGCGTTTTCGCCAAAAGAGTAATCTAGCTCGAGCTGCCATAGCTCCTCCTTTGTCGCCGGCCTCCCTCCTATCCTCAGCTGGAGCATCTGCATCCCATACATCCGAGCCATATACTGGTCGTCACGAGCATGTCGCTCGCCAAGTGTAAGCACTGGCCCGTGGGTGGTGTCGGGAGCCTTAGTTTTAGTAACATCTAAGGCCCGCCGCTCCATCTGCGGGATATAGTCAAGGGCCTCCTCCTCGACATCTAAGCCCCTGAGGAAGGTGGTGAGTAGTCCACCAAAGCCATACCTGTGCCCCTGGTGCAACCGGGCTCTCTTCATGGAAGAGATAATTACCGTCCCCACGTTGATCTCCAGCCCTTTCATCAGGGCATACACCAAGCATACACAATCCCGGGTTACATCTGTCATATGTACCCCCAAGATTAGGCATGAGCAGACTATCTACAGCCAGATTCGGGCTTCCCTGTTCATTTGTGAATATGACAAAGTCTGGTGGTAACCCCTCTCTTTGTGTCTGCTCCATCTAGCTGTCGATCGGGTCCCACATAATGTGCATCTGATGTCCGCATACGGTGGGGTAATGTTCAGCTGTCCGAGTACGTGGGCGTCTGTGTCCCGCGCTCCTATGATGGCATTGAGGTGGTGGGGCTCCAAGGTGACTATTTGCCCTCTGATCTTGATGGTGTGACTTCTGATAGTCGGGTTCCAATTGGCATAGAACTCCCAAACCAAGTGCAAATTGCATTCGTTGGGCTCTTCAAATATGAGATTGAGCCCAGCTGCCTCGATCCCGTGGACCATCCTAGGGAACTCCTGTGCCAATGGTTCCCGTGCTATATACTCCTCGGGGAAATATTTGTTTTCTTTGTGCTTTACGTACCACTTTTTCCCCTCATCAGTCACCCATCCTGTTCCATATTGGCGGCGTTGGCCGTGTGGAACTGCTGGTGCAGTTGGGACTGCTGTGCCCAGTCTGATTCATTTCCTTCCGGCGCCTGCAGTTGATGCGCCTTTTCCTTTCTCTTGCCGTCTTGCCATTTTACTTGTCAATCCAAGTAAACAAGGTCAATGTTAAGCTCACGGATATTAACTTCGGCTAAGGTCGGGTTACGCTAGGTTACCCCACACTTAGTCCTTAGCTACAGTTACAACACTACGGCAAGATTATCATTATTTACACACAATAAACAACTATACAATCATGCTTAGTGCGTTCAAAAAATTCGACGGTATAACTTCTGCGTACTACTCAGACTTCGTACAGCTAATCACAATCACTACCATCGCTAACATTTTACCCATCGCACTTAGCAAAGAAAAACAAGGAAACAAAAACAACAACAAAAATTTTATCTACACGAACCTATACAACTAACCAAATTCTTCCAAATTTCAACATTCCCTTCACCCGAGAATCCGTCGTTCTATTAAGATCCTAACAATTTGTACATCGACTCATCTCATTCAACACATCCATCCTGGCATGAAATTCACAAGTTGAATACATTTTCAACTCCAAATTCAACATACAAGCCCTAGAATTGATATTATCAAGCAAATTCGATTAATTTATGCAATCGATAAGTTCAAGCAATCATAACGACATTCCGAACATTCATCAACAACAATTAACTCGAATTCATGCTTAATTTCTACTTAGGGCAATTTAGCTCACCTCCCATGCTCAATATTGAAGAAATCGACAAGAATTGAGAGGAAATCGAAAAACATACCTTGTCTTTGAAGAATCGAAGAAAACTTGTTGAATTTCTTGCCTTACTCCATGTCACGTGGATGGGGGATGGGTTTTGGGGGGTTTGGTCACGGAGAGATTAAAAAATGAGGGAAAAGAGAGGGTTTTCGGGGTTAAAAAGTAAAGAAATCGCGCGGGTCACCCGGCGACCCGGTGTGACCCATCGCGATATACAAGGCAACGTGTCACGGAGTGCATCGCGGTGCACTACCTCCGTGACACGGAGCCATCGCGAGACTGTTCTGGAAATTTTTAAAATTTCCGGATTATACCTCAACGTGTCACGGAGGTAACGCGAAGGTCCACCTCCGTGACACGGAGCTGTCGCCTCAGCTCACTGGTTGCCACTTTTTAATAATTTTCCATACCTCGACTTTTCCTTTGCAATTCCGTGCATATTTTTCTCCGTTTGACCTGAAATTCCTCTCACTATACAAAATTGGTTAGAATTATAGGTTTCACTCTAAATACAAATAAAACAAAAACTAAAACGAAAATTTTTTGTAGTAAATCAAGAAAAAGAAAAAGAAAAGAAAAATCTATATACACTTTACAAAAAGAAAGAAAAAATTTTCACGGGTTGCCTCCCGTGCAGCGCTTGGTTTACCGTCGCGGCTCAACGTATCGAGTTTCACCGCTTTTTCCTCCATCTTGAGGATATGAATCTCACCCCTAATTTATTCTCTAATTTCCTCTTATGCTCCAGGGGTAGTGGTGAAAAATTGTAAGGACCAAGCAGTAGATGTTGCCTTTTGAACCTATTAGCCCTCAAGTAAGCGGAGTCATTTTGTCTCTCCGAGTTAGCAAATTTCAAAATATACGGGGCTTGGTCCTCCTCTAGACATTTCTCTATAAGCTTGGAAGACTCTATTTCTATGTTGTCAACCAAAATTAATGTCGAAAAATGCTTCGAGTGTGGTCCAATACACCTCAACTCTGAAACTGCATTGTGCTTGACCTCCTTACTTGTATACTCCTTCTCAGCATCGACATCTATCTCTCCATTAATGTCAACTAGGATACTCTATCTCTTCTTCCACGAATAGATTTTCCATAAGTGTGAGCCCATCACGGGGACACTCAAGAGATTCTAATTGTTGGGCTTCATCCAAAAATTCACCCTTGTCTTCCTCTTGTAGTTCCTCTTGACTATCAGCTAAAACTGTCACCTGCAATTTATCACAAGCTTCAGCCTCAACAATCATCTCCGTGAATTTGACGCTCATCCTTTCTGGAGCCTCTACATTCTCTTCTTGCTGAATTCTCAATACTGCCATCGCCTCCTTCATTGCTTCTAATTGCTCCAGGAGTTGTTTCAGCATGTCTTCTATTTGAGCTTGGCGTCCCAAGTCCGCATTTTCAGCATGCCTATATTCAGCAAAAACAACAGAAGGATCATAGTAGGGGCTTGGGGGAGGGGAATATGCATTCGGACAGCCATCCCAATGGCCATCTTGACCACCACATATATTGCACGTGCTACAGTGTTGCCACGAGTGGTGTCCTCCGCAATTCAGACAAGATTCGCCAAAATATGAGTATCCACCATTTAAACCATTTGTATTCCACGATGTCATGTCAATAAGGGTATCCAAAAAAAATAAAAAAGAATTAAAACAAACACTAAGACCAAGTTGTCAACACTAAGAAAAAAAATATAGTAAATTAACACTTAAGAAAATTTCACCAATTGTCAGTCCCGGCAACGGCGCCAAAAACTTGTTCGGTCTGTTATATGGGTATATAAAATGACACGCAAGTGCACGTGGTCGAACAAGTAGTAAGTGGATTTAGTAAGCCAAGTATCGATCCCACAGAGACTTGGATGAAGTGCAATTTGCTCAAGTGTACTATATTTTACTTCTAAAAATGCAGACAACAGTGTAACCAAAAGTTTGATAGTTCGTTTTATAATTTCTATACTAAAGCTAAAACAATTATCTACTTTGAAACTGAACTATGAATGAGAGCATGCTGAGGTTAAACGAACATGTAATGAAATTAATTATCATCATAATTTGGTTGATCTTTTCCTCTAGTTGCTAGCCAAGAACTATTGCCAAGAGATTAAAACTCTCGTATTTAACCTCACTTAAGAATCATGAACCATCCACCTACATTTCTGTGATTAAATGCAATTCAAGTTCTAGCCATGCAATTTCGGTTCCTAAATTGACTAATACGACTTTTAGGTATATTTCTATCCTGAAAGCAAATCAAGACTCAATTTTCCCAAACCAAGTAAAGAACATATCCTATTAATTCACAACTTTCCAATTTCTTTCTCTCTCTAGTGAAACCGGACTTTTTAGATGTACATTAACGTAGGCCACACATTAATGTAGTAAGAACAAGAATTAATAGAACAACATGGAAGAAAAGATGAAAAACCAAAGAATCAATGATCAAATTTCATCACAACTGTTCATAACCTCAGCAAGGAGAGGAATTAGCCACCCATTTGTGGATTAAACATCTTAAAATGAGTGTTAATCATACAAGCAATTGAATTAAAGAAGAAAGAAAGAGAGAAAAAACCCTGATATTTTCGTCCCTCAACTGCCTGTAACCCACGTCCTTGCTCCACCAAGTCAGAATATTGAAAAATGAACCTAAGTGTTCTATTTATACTGCTGGGAATTTTTTCTGGAATAACGAGCTACGTGTCACGGAGTGCATCGCGGAGCACTGCCTCTGTGACACGCTACGGATGCGGACCCTCTTTGGAATTTGGGCAAATTTTCCCTATCCAGGCAGAAGGCCTCCGCGATGGCAGCGTGTCACGGCTCCATCGCGGAGCCCCTTTTATTCATTCTGTCCAATGCTTTATCCCTTGCTCGCATCCAAGTCCAACCCCGATATCCTCCAACATGCATTTTACCTTCCCGAAATTACATTTTACCTGCAAAACAATGCTAATCATGTTGGTTAGTATAAATTCACATTTTATTACCAATTACATGAGAATGTATACACATTGGTAGATAAACAAGGCGAAAATGGTACTTATGAGTATCACTTGGGCATATAAATTTGCCCAAGATCACTTATTTTCCAAAAATGCAGCAACCTTGCTGTCCAAAATGCAGCAAAAAGAGTTCACCAACACACCAAACACACCTCCAACTTCTAGTCTTTTAATCAAGAATTCAAGGAAGGGTTAGGAGTAGAATTCTTACCTTTTATACTTGTGTTTAATCCCTACCGAGAGGGAACATATATGTAGCTTATAAAAGCTTCAAAGACACAGAAAATTCACCACAGCAACACTGTCCAAGTGCAGCCAAAACAGCCACCAACAAACCACTTTCACCTTATGATAGCTCCCCTTCACTTAGCTTTACTTTTAATGTAGTTTAGCTTGGTGTTTTCTTTATTTGGTTGCTGTAAATTTGAGATAATTTCATAGGATAAGCAAGTACCTCAATTATGGAAATGTTGAAAATAAATTCATAACACACAACTTAAAATATAAAGGCTGTTGTGAGGTGGCTGTTTTTAGGGTGGTGGCCACCTCACTGCCTGACAGTGTCACGGTAAAATATCTATAACATTTTACCCCGAACTCTGATTGATAAGTGGTTTAATGTTCTGAAAATTATACTCAATGACCTTTAATTTGACAGGTAGTTGGGCTTCTAATTCATTATATATTAGGAGATATGATTGTTTAAATTTGACCCTTACTTATGAACTTCACATACTCTTTGGTTTTCCGTTCGTACACATTTCCCTTGTCATCTATGACCAATATACAACCCGTACATCCTTAAACCTACCATACAAACATCAAATATTCACCAAAAAAAATATTGGGGTGTTATAATAGATTGAGAAAAGAGAAGTACAACAAAACCTTGACTCTATGTGATCATTGTATAACTTGAGCTGCGGTCGCAGGATAGTTAATTTGGAACAAATTGATAATGGTTAAATTGAAATCTCTCATGAAACCTATCCTGGTGATTGAGTATAGTTGTCCAATATGGACAAACCAGTCATTTGGATGAACCCTAGTTATCAGTTCTACAAGTAAAATATTGGGATAGATCACAAGTGTAAAACCCAAAGTAGTTATGAATCCATGGGGAACACGCACCTTAGTTAATTGCATTAATTTTGAATCAACATTCAAATTCTCAACATTGTTACTTGTTACTTTTACAAATCCTCACTTTAGGAGATAATTGACTTAATAGCTTAAATACTAGCGTTCTTCAACATCCTGACCTTATTCCCTGTGGGTTCGACACCAACCTGTTTTTTAGGTTCTTTATTGACAACGTCCGCTTCTGTTACACCCCGTCAGTTTCTATCGCTTAACTGAGGCGTGCATACATATGTTGAGAATTTTAGGGTGTGAAGCATAAGGAAAACGGCCTGAGGGATCACTATACGAGCACAATACCGAGCGAGCAGGAGGCAGGGGCCAGAGGATAGGCGCACTTGGCACCACGCCACGCTGCCAGTCTAGCGCCCTGACTGGCTCGTCATGCCCCTGGCCTGGCGCGATGGGCGACGTTCCATGCCCCCTGGCCCCTAAACTATATATATGTTGCAAGTTCATGTTTAATTCATGAAAACATTTACCAAAGAGCAGACTTCACCCCTACTATAGTCTCTCTTAACTTTTCATAAGTTTCTAGCAAAATTACGCCATTAAACTCCGTCCAAATGCAAATTTGCCTTGTATAATGAGATTCAGGACTACGAGGAATGTCCCTGCGGAGTTATTTCTTGAAAATTTGCTTGTAGTACCAGAACCCCACAGAGTACAAGTCGTAGAAATTGCTTCTAATTGAGTCCTAGGCGGCTACATGTGATAGATAAGCATTTTTACCTTTTAAACTCTCGGGAATTTATGAGTTTTTGGTAAAATTTAATGAAGTTGAGTTATAGTTAATATTATTGAAAGATATCATTATTTTTTGAGTCCTATTATTGAAACTAGCTTTATTCTTTCACCGTAGAAGCAACAATTGTTTGCCATTGTCGGCTACAGGTTGGACGATTTGAATGAATGAAAATCAGCATTCAAGGTATGTTAGGGCTAATCTCTTCGACAAGTTATTCCTTTTATATTGTAATATGACCTACGTCCTTGTAACCAAGTTGCAAGCATGTTTATGGTGATTAGCTGCTACAAATAGTTTTGAGATTAAGGTTGATGTAACACCCAAGAGTTTCCCAAATTAGACCCCAGAGCTAGATGAAGTTTAGCAGAAAAGCAACAGAAAAACTTCTCAGAATGACTCATCCAATGGGTCGTTGGGTGCCCTAACAGCCCATTAGATGGAGCCATTGGAAGTGTTTCAAGAAAAAGGTGCCAACTATGTTTGATACCACGGGAGAAAATAATGAGTCATTGCGGGATGCAACGACCCATAGATGTAGCCATGGTAAGTTGGCAGTCCAGACTTCCCAGATAGGATGAGCCAAGTGACGACCCATTGATTGTGTGAAAGGTCGTCCAGGGGGTCATTAGTTAGAGCTCGGAAAAGGGTTTGGTTTCGGGTTCAGTGACAATGGACGGTTACCACAAATTGTTAAGTGAAGTAATGACTCATTGTGACGGTCGTTGGAGGAATCTCAAGATGAGGAACCACTGGTTATGATGGGAAGTACCGATAAGTCGTTTGATTAAGTAATGACACACCGATGAGTCGTTTGATTAAGTAATGACTAATCTTGTCGGTCACTGGTTGAAGAAGAAGAATTTGGAAAAGGGACCCCAGAAGGAATGCATGGTCACAACGAGCCGTAGTAAGGACCAACAACTCGTGGTGTGGGTCGTGATTACTGGATGGGAAACTTTTTAATATAAATACCAGGGTTATTTTTCTAAATTCCTATGCTCCCAGTTCTTAAATGATGTCGTTTTGGGTATTGTAAGGGTGGAATTAAAGGGGTTTCACTAGATTAAGCCCCTCATTCTCCAAAACCATCCGTAGAGTTTTCTTCTTCTTCTTCTCTCAAGATCAAAAGCACCTAGGGTTTCTCTTCAAGGGTTGTAAGTTCCAAGACCAGTAAGGGAGTCTTCTAATCTGGTATGTGGGACTTCAACAAGGATCTCCTTTCATACTTGCGTCCCGATCTTTATATTGAAACCCTAACCCTTGATTTCTAGAAAAAAAGTGTGTTCTAAGGTGTTAATTTATGCATGAATTGTCATATATCTTCTAGGGATTCTAAGACCCATCATGATTAATAGCCATGTATGCTTACAAAATTACTTCCACATTCTCGAATTATGTACATGATGTGTGAATAGTGTGATTATAGAATTTTCACCATGATTTAGCATGAATTTCATTATGGGGTTTCATTAAATATTCACATGCTCCTACCATGAACTCTTTATATAAGTTAAAGCATGATTCAATCATATGGGTCTCGATAAATCTAGAATATATGATTTTGTATATGTGTTGAAGTATGGTTAGAACTTATGGGCATGGGTGGATATGAAATATGTATATGCCTTCACTACAATTTTGGATATGTGTTAAAGTATGGCTTGGACCTATGGATCTTACATGAATCTAGACTATGACATATACTATGAATTCGGGATTTAAAATGTTATGAACTTTGAGGACAAAGCATGATAATGATCTTTCAGACTTTCGGGCTTGTTAATAGTAGAAAGTAGGATTAGACTTTAAATAATTTCACTATGATGTAATTAGTTTAACACTCTGGTATCTGATTAGCTGAAGTAGAAAAGACTATATAAATGATTGTAAGATTGGTAACTTCATGTAAAACTTTTATCGGGAATCTCAATAGCCGAGAATGTTTCCCTTAGTTTAGTCAGGGAGTCTCAATAGAAGAGAATGTATCCCCTAGTCAGTCCAGGATTCTGAATAGCAGAGAATATTTCCCTTAGCTCAGTAAGGGATTCTCAATAGCTGAGAATGTTTCTCTTAGCTTAGTCAGGGATGCTTAATAGAAGAGAATGCTTCCCTTAGTTTAGTTAGGGATTCAGAGAATGTTCCGCTTAGTTATCCAGGAACTCTCTATAATAGAGAATGTCTCCCTTAGTATACGATATCAGTTCAACACAGCTCCGTATAGTTTCAAACTTCAGTTTAAATTAGCTTAGCAGAATTCAGTCTCAGTTATAAGCAGATAGTCAGTACAATGCATGATATCAGTTACAACTTCAGTTCTCAGTATATGTACAACAGATGACCCTTATGCATAACTTTTATTATACTTTAGTAAATGTTATAAAATAAAAGCTTCATGTCAATATATGTATATCTCTGATAAGGTTATTGTATTATAGTTCAGCTAAATGTTCAGTGTTGTACTCAGTTTATTTCCTCCCAATATACTTTCTTGTTTTAGTTTTTTATGTTTCCCGCATACTTGGAACATTCTAAGTACTGACTGTATACTTTATGTGCTATATCGTTTCATGATATAGATTCATGTTTCTATACTTTTCCACGCAGTTAGACAAGCTCCACTTCTATCTCAGCTGATTGTGGTGAGTCCTTATCTCTCGAGAACGAATGTTTTCCTATTTCTATTATATTTTTGTTTTCAGACTTTAGGAGTTAACTGGGGGCTTGTCCCAGCAACTTGTCAGTGTAGTATAGTCTTTCAGGCATGTATAGACAGATTCATCTTATGTTTCAGTATCTTAATAAACTATGTCTTGTGGTATTGATTCGACTCTTTCAGTTAGCTACCGCTTAGTCATGATTCTGTTAGCTGTTATCTCTGTAGTACTGTGCTATGATTATTCCATGGCCGAATTGGGGCCATTCGTGGTTCTAGGTCCCACGTTACAGCTAGGGTTTAAACTGGGGTCATGAAAAACTTGGTATCAGAGCAAAGGTTTAGAGTGTCCTAGGGTGTCTAAAAGCTACATTAAGTAGCCTTTTTCATGAAGTGCGCCACACTTATGAAGAAGAGGCTATGAGTCAATTTTAGGGAAGTTCCCCTTTGTTCATGATTCTTATCGTCCATAGAGTATAAATCTAATAGATCCTCTTTTGACTCATGCTTTATGCGCTCGCAGATAATGCCTCCCAGATGAGCAAATGGAAGGAGAAACTTTTATTGGCACCAACAAACCCCACCAGCCACAACGAACTCGATGGATGAACATGTTACTCCTGCCGAGTTTAGGGCAGCCTTTCACATGTTGGCGCAGGCCATGACTACCTAGGTTAATCCACAGATGAGGACTCATATTCCTCAGAATGGGAACGTAGCAGCGGCTAGGGTAAGAGACTTCCTCAGGATGAACCCACCCAAATTCTTGGGGTCAAAGGTGAACAAGGATCCGTATGAGCTCTTAGAGGAGATTTAGAAGGTCACCCAAATTATTGGTGTGAAAGGAATGGAGAGCACAAACATAGCCTCCTACCAGCTGAAAGGAGTTGCTTACATATGGTTTTGCCAGTGGAAGGATAGTCAGGGAGTTGGTGTAGTCCCTGTGGGTTGGGATCAATTTATGATTGCCTTTTTGGATAGGTTTTCCCTAGAAAATTGAGGGAGGCAAAGGCGGTAGAGTTCTTCAACTTGAGGCTAAACAACATGACTATCTAGGAGTATGTGTTAGAGTTTCCCTGGTTGTCCAAGTATGCACCAGAGATGGTAGCCGATCAAAGGGCTCATGTGACCATGTTCGTGAATGAAGTTTCATATTCCTTGGTCAAAGACTGCAGGATCGCCATGTTGCACGAAGACATAGACTTTCCATGTTTGGTGATATACGCCCAACAAATAGAGGCGAAACAAGTGAAAGAAAAGGAGAGAGAGGCCAAGAGGGCTAGGACAGGAGATTCAGAGTTCTTGCATCAGAGGCCGAGTGGTGGACACCGCTCACGCTCCCAGTAGAGATCATCAGCCCCCACACCCTCGACAACCAGTTTTCCGTACTGACCTATGGTAAGGGAGATTACATATCCAGTTTGTAAGAGCTATGGGAAACACCATTTGGAAGAATGCATGGCTAGCTAAGATGCTTGTTTTTGGTGCTGCAAGTTGGGTCATAAGCATCGAGATTGTGCAGTAGCTAAGCGGAGCGAGAGTAGAGCCCCAGCCACCTCTTCAGTAGCTCCCATAAATTGCCATTTCAGCAGGGTGCATCATCTAGCGCAGGTGGCGGATAGCGTCAAAACCACTCCAATGCCTTGTCAGAACATCAGGATAAGGGAAAGTTGCCAGAAGTAGTCACTAGTATGTTATGAATTTCTCGTGTTACTCTTTGCATGTTGCTAGACCCAAAACCCCAGTATTGGATAATAAGCTCTTGTGATGTTGGTTGAGAAGAGATTGTCGAAGTTTGGTGTGAAATAGCTATGAGTATGAGGTTTTTAGTGAATGTTAGAGGGGGAGGAGGAGTCATGAGTTAGTGGTGGTATCCCAACCTTAAGAAAGATTCAGGAGCCTTAGAATGATGGCTTTAAGCTAAGGGGGAAATGGTAAGTCTATGAGACAAGTGGAATCTTATGTATGCTGGTAAGGGAGTTCAAGCCCTAATAACTATGGTATGGCAATCCCTTCAGATTAAGATAATACCTTTTATGTTTAAGTTGAAGCTATGCTCTATCCATTCTTATGTTCATACTTCCATAATATCTAGATAACCGCTTCAGACAGCGATGCCAGTTTTACTCTATGAATCCTTAAGGCTCATCTTCATGTTATAAACTAGTTATGTGTGTTAACTCATGTCTTGCAGTATGTTCAGCTCGAACTCGGTCTTTAGAAGTTGCTTTAGTAGCTCAGTAGATAAGGGTACCTCATGTTTGTGCTCAATTGTAGATGTCATGAATTATTCGTGCTCATGAGTCCCTTATTTTCAATTAGACCAGATATCATGAATTCTAGTTTAGTATTAGAAAGCGATTCGAGAATGATGACTCAGTCCATATCAGCTTAATGACAATTAGAGGAAAAGAATCCTTCTTAGTGTTCTATCTATTTCCATGTCAGTTTCATGTATTTCAGTCCCTCTCATGAGTTAGCATGCATGTACATTTAAGATATTAAGTTCAGACATGTATATCTGCCCGAAGTTAGATACTTCATCAGTTTCAGTTTTAAATGTTCAGTATTTGGGATATCAGTTCTTTCCGCAGTTTTTCAGTATGTTTAGCCTACATTCGAGGACGAATGTTCCCAATGGGGAGATATTGTAACACCAAAAACTTTCCTAGATCAGACCCTAGAGTTAGATGAAGTTCAATAGAAAACTAGCAGAAAAACTTCTCAGAACGACTCGGCCAATGGGTCTTTAGGTTCCCTAACAGCCCATTAGTCATTGAAAGGGTTTCAAGAAAAAGGTGCTAAGTATGTTTCATACCATGAGAGGAAAAAATGAGTCATCGTGGGAAGCAGTGACCCGTTATATATAGCCATGGTAAGTTGGCAGTCCAGAGTTCCCAAACACGACGAGCCAAGTAACAACCCATTGGTTGCCGTGATGGGTTATTAGTTGGAGCTAAAAAAGGGTTTGGTTTTAGATTTAGTGACAACAGATGGTTACCACGAACCGTTGAGTAAAGTAACGACCCATCGTGACAGGCGTTAGAGGGATCTAAAGATGAGAAAGTTGTGGTGATGACAGGAAGTACCGATAAGTCGTTGGATCAAGTAACGACTCATCCTATTAGTCATTGGTTAAAGAAGTAGAGTCTGGAAAAGGGACCTCAAAAGAAACGGACGGTCACCACAAGCCGTGGTAAGGACAAACAACACATGGTGTGGGTAGTGGTCACTGGACGAACAACTTTTTAATCTAAATACCAGGGGTATTTGTGTAAAGTCCTATGCTCCTAGTTCTTAAATGACATCGTTTTGGGTATTGTAAGGGTGGAATTAAAGGGGTTTCACTAGATTAAGCCCCTCATTCTCCAAAATGACCCGTAGAGTTTTCTTCTTCTTCTTCTCTCAAGCTCAAGAGCACCTAGGGTTTCTCTTCAAGGGTTGTAAGTTCCAAGACCAATAAGGGAGTCTTCTAATAAGGTATGTGGGAATTCAACAAGGATCTCCTTTCACCCTTGTGTCCCGATCTTTATTTTGAAACCCTAAACACTTAATCTCTAGAAAAAAAGTGTGTCCTAAGGTTTTAATTTATGCACGAATTCTCATACATCTTCTAGGGATTCTAAGACCCATCATGATTAATATCCGTGTATGTTTACGAAATTACTTCCATGTTCTCGAGTTATGTACATGATATGTGAATAGCATGATAATAGAATTTTGACCATGATTTAGCATAAATTTCAAAATGGGGTTTCATTAAATATTCACATGCTCCTACCATGAACTTCTTATATATGTTAAAGCATGAGTCGATCATATGGATTTTCACAAATCTAGAATATATGATTTAGTATATGTGTTGAGGTATGATTATTACTTATGGTCTTGGGTTGATATGAAATATTTATATGCCTTCACTATTATTTCGGGTATATGTTAAGGTAAGACTTGGACCTATGGATCTTAAATGAATCTAAAATCTATGACATATACTATGAATTCAGGATTGAAATGTTATGAACTTCGAGGACAAATCATGCTAATGATCTTTCATACTTTCGGGCTTGTCGATTGCAGAAAGTAGCCTTGATAAGAATTTAAATGAATTCAGTATGATGTAATTAATTAAAACACTCAGATCACTTATTAGCTAAAGTAGCTTAGACAATATGAATGATTGTTAGATTGGTACCTTCATGTAAAAGTTTTATCGGGACTCTCAATAGCCAAAATGGTTTCCCTCAGTTCAGTCAGGGATTCTCAATAGCAGAGAACGTCTCCCCTAGTCATTCTAGGATTCTCAATAGTAGATAATGTTTCCCTTAGCTTAGCCAAGGATTCTCAAAAGTTGAGAATATTTTCCTTAGCTCAGTTAGGGATTCTCAATAGCACAGAATTCTTCCCTTAGTTCATTTAGGGATTCTCAATACAAG
Organism: Datura wrightii; assembly: GCA_035772735.1. Lineage (NCBI taxonomy): Eukaryota > Viridiplantae > Streptophyta > Magnoliopsida > Solanales > Solanaceae > Datura > Datura wrightii. The sequence goes on from JASDFA010000002.1 coordinate 63,679,488, forward strand.
AGAATCTTCCCCTTAATCACTACCTGTGCCATTTCCTTCGGGGCTATACGTTGCTTAGAGGAGCAATATGATATCCTACAGGACTATATTCAGGCCTATAAGGCCACAGTCTATCCATGAATGGACTTATTTTTATGTCATATCGGCATCACTGACCCTCCGTCGAGCCTTGTGTGCCCGAGGTGCAGTCACAGGAGCTCAGAGGGCTCAGACATAATTATAGGAGCCCAACAGGCTCAGTTCCAAACCTAAAGGCTAGGTAGGTTGGCTATAGTTACCCGTTGAATCATATTGACCATACTAGGGGTATATAGATTAAATTGTACATGCTAGGGTTTATTGGGGCCCAATAGGTTATTCTGTGCTGATTGTACCTTCCAGGGTTATGGGGGCCAGGTAAGGTTCTTGTTTGTAGTACTTACTTGTTAGCTATACTTCAGTTTGTGAGGCTATTCAGTTATAACTCTTATCCTTATTATTGATTAGTTTCTGTTCTTTTATTAGTTCTATTTAGTCATTTCATTACTTCCTTACATATTCCGTACATATTATATTGACGCCCACCTATAGGGCGTTGCATACTTGCCTGCAGGTGCAGACAAACATGGTTCAAGACCTTCATAGCTATCAGCCAAGGTTAGCAGTTCAGTTGGCTCCTTTGCACTGGAGTTGATAGTTAGAAAGGTTTGATATTTTTGCTGTATAGCTTTTGGGTAGATCGGTGCCCTATCCCCACCACTATTCCACTCTAAGAGGCTTGCGGACTATAGGTTTTCAGATGTTGGCCATGTGGGGCCTATGTATATTATATTTTGCGTGTTTGCTCTGTGGGGCATAGTTTAGCTAGTTAGTTAGCAGCCTCCTCGGCTATAGTATGAATATGACTTCCTATTTTCTTTCTTTTATGACTAGACAACATGGTGGTCTTGTCGGCCCGCATATGATCCCTTTATTTTTATGTTGTTGGGTTAGCTTTTTTCCCTTATGGGTTTGCTACATGGCCTTATCTGCACGAGGATCTGTTTACAGCCGAGATATATAAGTTTAATTTCTTGATTTTGAGTTGATGGCGGGCACCAGAGGTGCTTATACACAACTAGGTCAGCCCAGGTCCTAGTGTGGCATCAGGTGCCAGTCATGCCATCCAATGTGGGGTGTGACAACTTCATACTTTGTCAGGAGTGTAAGTTTGAGAGTTATCAAATGTGGCGCCGTTGTCGGGGAATACAACTTAGAATTATATTAATTGCTTGTGTTTAACTTTTAGTCTTTATTTCCTATTTTACATTTTTGTTTTCTTTTTCTGACATGTCATAGGTTAGCATGGAAAAACAAGAAGCCAAAATGTGACCACAATCTCAACATGTATCTTGATGAAATCTGAGTAATCAAGATACCTATGTCATACCGGGATGTTAAATCAGGCGCTACTTGGGAGGCAACCCAAGATAATTTTTTATTTTTTTCAGAATTGATGTGTTTGTTCAAGTGTGCAGGATTTAAGTCATAAACCATAATTTTTTAGCATGAACATTAAAAATGGGGTGCAAAACAACTGAACAGTGCATAGGGCAGTGCACAGATCAACCAGCGCAAGGCCTGCAGCAATCCGTAGGCCAGATGAAGAAGCAAGGGCCGCGACACGGAGCAAGGGTTCAAGGAAAAAACTTTGAGGATTAAATCATAAATTCCATCCCATGGGAGTACTTTAAAAGGCCTAGACCTAATTTTTTCAGCTCATTTGCAATAGAACTGCGCCGCACACCCCATTATTCACAAGAAAACTCTTTCAAAACTTTGTTTTTTCTTCAAATTCCTCCAAACCTTTTCACCAAGATAACAAAATATAATATTTTTATTGTGAAAGCCTCCATAAATTGAACCAAAACCAAGTAAGGGGAAAAGATTGGCTTCTTCAAGCCATGCATCGAAAAGAGCAAGGATACTTAATGAAGAGGAGCACGAGGATATGAGGATGGCACCACAACCATTAAGGAATTATGGGCTCCTTTGGGTCATAGAGAAAGAAGGTAAAAAATGGTATAAAGAGCATAAAGGATCAAAGTACTCACATGACATGTTCATTGATAGAAAAAGTTTAGCATATGTATTTCCTCACATGGTAGATAGATTACACACTCTTGGTCTTGGTTTTGTGTTTGATGCTTTGGGTGATTGTAATTTGAATATGGTAATTGAGTTCCTTGCTAATTAGGAATCAAAAGAGTGGACAAATCAAGTAAAAATTAGGGGAAAATTATAAAATTTTCACCTATTGCTTTGAATAGATTAATTGGTACACCTAATGTTGAGCCAAAACCTTTTATGAATATTTTGAAGAAACCCACTTATGGAGACAATAGACATACTCTTTATAGACTTAACTCTTTTGCAAGGTGGACTCACCACCAACAATTTGGGTATCATTTTTCATTCCTATATGCTCACATGAGTTGGGAAGCACGTGTTTGCTTAAATATTGTTTGTTCTTGTTTAGTTCCTGGGAAGCATGTAACCCATGTGACTAGGGAGAGGGCTTGTCTTGTCTACGCGCTAATGACTGGGATTCCAATAAATGTGGGTGTAATAATAAAAAATGTGTTAAGGAGAGCAAGGGTAAAAAAGGCCCAAAACTTTGGGTTTGGGGGTCTCTCGACCCGATTTCTGTGTGGGCATGATATAGAGGAGGAGGAGGCGGACTATAGGTCAGTTTAAGATTCGAAGGGAATTGATATGACTTAAACTAAGGTACCCAAGGGTGTAAATTTTAAAGTCCTTTCTATCAATCAGTGCAATGCGCGAATGGATAGCATGTTGAATCACTTGTAAGGCATACAAATGCTATAGCTAAGAATGAATGATGTAACCGAGGAGCAACTACAACACCTCAACATGGATTATCCTCTGAGCGAGCATTCATGAGACCTTTGCAGAGTTGGGCCTGGATTTGAGGAGCCTATTGATGATGACGTGGCCATAGAAGATGAGATGGCATGAATAGACTTTAATATAGAGTTTAGTGATGCAGAGGAGGAGGAATCTGAGATGGGGGAAGCTTCGCTTGCCCCAACAGATGACGAGGAGTAGAGGCTTAGGGAGTTCTTCTTTCACTCTTTTACTTTATGCTTTATTATTTTAGCATTAGGGACAGTGTTATAATTACGTGTGGGGTGGGAGAAGTTGTTATACCCCCCAAGTTTCTATTCTTTATCCGATGTGTGCGTACATATGGTGTGAGTTTTGGGGTACAATGCATGTGTAAAAGGGCTCGGCGGGTGATCATGCGAGTATGTTGTCAAGCGAGCAGGAGGCCAGGCCGGAGGCTTAGCGTGCTGGGCACCGGGTCATGCCGCCTGCCAGCGCCACAACTGGCTCGTCATGCCCATGGCCTAGTGTGATGGGCAGTGCGCGCGCCCCTAGTCACCATCTCAAGAGAATATAAGGGGTTTAAGTTCAAGTTTAATTCATTAAACATTTCTCCAAGAATAGAACCGCGGCTAAGGGATATTCCCCTTAAACCTTTCATCCGATTTTTGCTGAATTACGCCGTTAAATGACATTCAACTGCAAATTCATCTTTGATAACAAGTTCTAGGCCTATGAAGAATATTTCTATGGAGTTATTTCATGAACTCTCACTCGAATTGTCGGAGTCCCGCCAAGTACAAGTTGTACAAATCACTTCTAATTGAGTCCTAAGTGGCTACAAGTGATAGGTAAGTGTTTCTACCTTTTAAATTCTTCGAAATTCATAACTTTTGGGCTAAATTGGATGAAGTTTGATTTGTATTTAATGCCTTCGAAAGATATTGTTATTAGCCGATTCCTAGTATTGAAAATAGCTTTATTCTCGAAACATAAGGGCTGAAAATTAGAGGAATCACTAGCTTTAGGTTGTAACTGTTTGGTTGAATGGAAATCGACAATTGAGGTATGTTAACACTAACCTCTTCGGCAAGTTATCCTCGTTGTATAGTTGATACGACCCATGCCTTGTATGTAAGTTTCAAGAAGGTATATTGTGATTAGCTACTACAGATATATTTGAGACTAAGAGGTAGGACTTCGGTTGGGATTGACCCCACCTAATATAGCCTTCCATTGAGAAACCCAAGGGTTGCTAACTATGTCATCGCCTACGGGGCTATTGGTCACTCAAAGGAGCTATATGATTTCTTAAAGGACTATATTCAGGCCTATAAGGCGATATCAATGTCCATCCACGTATGGACTTCCTTTATTCCATAACAGCATCACTGACCCTCTGTCGAGCCTTGTAGGCCAAGGGTGCAGTCACAAGAGCCCAGAGGGCTCAGACACAGTTATAGGAGCCCAGAGGGCTCAACTAAAGACCAAAGGCCAGGAAGGTTGGCTATATTAACTTGTTGAATCATATTGACCTAGATAGGGGTATGTAGATTGAAATGTACTTGCTGGGGCTTAAGGGGGTCCGGGTAGGTTATTCTGTGCTTGTTCTACTTTCTAGGCTTGTGGGGGCCAGGTGAGGTTCTTTTTTGTATACTTACTTGTTAGCTATACTTCAGATTGTGAGGCTATTCAGGTTAAAACTCTTATCCTTCCTATTGATTACTTTCAGTTCTTTTATTAGTTTTTATTCAGCTTTTATTACTGCATCACATATTCGGTACATATTATACTGACGGCCACCTATGGGACACTGCATACTTGCCTGCAGGTACGGACAAACATGCTATAGGACTTTCTTAGCTGTCATCTTGGGTTAGCAGATTAGTCAGCTCCTTTTCTTCATGGTTGTTAGTTTGAAAGGTTTTCTCATCTTGCTGTACATCTTTTGGGTAGGTCAGGGCCCTGTCTCAACTACTATTCCTCTCTTAGAGGCTTACGGACTACAGTTTCTAGTTATTGGTTGTTGTAGGCCATGTGGGGTCTATGTATGTTATGTTTTATGTGTTAGTCATGTGGGGCCTAGTCTAGCTATAAATTAGTAGCTTTGTTGGCTATAGTATATATATGACTTCCTGTTTTCCTTTTGTTATGACTTAGAAAACATGGTGGTCTAGTCGGCCCGAGGCTGTATTTACAGTTGAGGTAAAGTCGTTTGTTTTCTTGATTTTAAGTTGCTGGCAAGCACCTGAGGTGGATATGCCCAGCCAGGTCAGCCCAGATTCTGGTGTGGCACTAGGTGCCAATTACGCCTTCCAAGGTAGGGCATGACAAACTTGGTATCAAAGAAATGTCATATCCTAGGGACTCTAGCGTTGAGTAGAGTCTTGTCTATGGGTATGTTGTACACCACATTTTATAGGTAGGAGCCTATGAGGCATAATAGCGTTGTTACCCTCCTTTCTTCTTCCAAATCATGCTATAGAGCTAAGTTGTATAGGGATGAGTCCCTAATCTTACCTTATTCTGCTTATCTACAAAGAAAATGTTCGACGCACAACAGACTATGGCTGGTCAGGAATTGAATACCACTGCAGGAGAGGGCACTAGCAGAGTGCCACCATAAGAGTTGGCCCGACCTGGGGGTGAGAGGGAGACATCACCTCGATCTCCCCGGCATTCTTGCCACACCATAAGCCCTCCAGGGTAGCAGATATATTAACACCACCATAGTTATCCCTATAGCATCGGATTAGGAGGTTAGAAGTGCGTTTATATGCTAGCTCAGATGATGGTCGTTCAGTGCCATCCAGTGGCACCAATTGTTGCTAAATCCACTAGAGGATCCAGAAGTTCAAGGGTTCGTGAGTTTCTTCCCTTGAGTTCTCCATAGTTCATGGGAAAGACCAGCGGAGAGGATCCTTAGGACTTCCTGGATCAGTTACAAAGGATATTCTAGGTGATGCATGCTATGTCTATAGAGTCAGTCGAGTTGGTAGTATTTCGGCTATGAGATATAGCGGTTTTCTGGTACGATAGTTGGGAGAGGTCCTGAGGCAGAGATGTACCCCCTCCAACTTGGTCTAGTTTTATAGAGGCCTTCATAGATCACTATTTTCCTCGAGAGATCTGACAGGCCCGGGTGGATCAGTTCTTGCACTTGGAGCAAGGTACAATGAGCGTTGAGAGTACGCGATGAGGTTTGACTTTTTGGCTAGATATGCGCGAGCATTTGTGGACACCATTCCAGCCAGTGTATACTGGTTCATCATGGAGTATATTCCAGAGTATGTGGAAACTTGTGCTATAGCTACCTTATGGAAAGATATGGAAATTTCCCATATCTAGGCTTTTGCTCATAATATAGAAGGGATTGGGCAGCGTCAGCATGAAGCAGAAAGAGCGAATTAGGACCAGTGTCGAAAGGACAAGCTTACCAACATGCAGGCTCAATTTCAGGGTGGGCCGAGGGTGTGGATATCAGGTAGGCCACCTAGACTTATTGCTCAGCAGTAGCAAGCGGTAGATCAGATCGTTGTGGATAGTTAGGTCCCAGCGAGAGTTCGCGAGTGTTGGGTTCCTAGCAACAGAGGAGATCATATCAGAGCAGGCCCGTTGCAGCGCATTGTAAGATTTGCAAAAGACTACATTTTTGTAGGTGTAGATACGGCTCTACTGCTTGTTATACTTATGGGCAAAAGGGTCATATGATGAGGGATTGTCCGACCAGAGATCAGGGTGACCGGGACCAGCAGAATAGGTCCTCGGTAGGATCACATGCTCCAGCACCTTTGGAAGGGTGCAGAACCTCAACTCCAGCTGGTAGAGGTAGAGCTTGATCAAGGGCATCTAGTTATGGCAGTGGTCAGGACTGTACTTATGCCTTACAAGGACGACAAGAGTCAGAGTCATCACATAAAGTTGTGACAGGTATGCTAGATGTTTGCTCTTACCCAGTTTATGTTATGATAGACACAGGTCATACTCTATCTTATGTTATTCTGCTAGTTCCATGAAAATTTGATATGACACCAGAATTTCTTCGGGGTCCATTTCCTGTATCCACACCAATTGGTGACTCTATCATTGCTAAGAGAATTTAGCAAGAATGTAAAGTAGAGCTTGTTGGTAGCCAGAATTTACCAGACTTAGTAGAGCTAAAAATGACTGATTTTGATGTAATTATGGGCATGGATTGGCTAGTTCCATGTTGAGCAAATGTGGAGTGTTGGAAAAGGACTATCCGATTTCACTTTCCAAGGCATGTAGTATGAGAATGGAAAGACAATGCAGCTACGCCAAAAGGTAGGTTTATATCCTATCTTGGGGCGAGGAAGCTAATAGAAAAGGGTTGTAATTACCATATTGTTAGAGTTCGGGATATGCAGGCAGAATCCATGACTTTTCAGTCCATTCCTATGGTCGGTGAATTTTTGAATGTATTCTTTGATGTACTTCCTGGTATTTGTTGCGCTCCCAATCCACTCAAGTGCACGTGGTCGTACAAGTAATATAGTGGCTTTTTTCAAGCCGGATGTCGAACCCACAAGGACTGTAGCGTGGCAATAAATTTCTCACTTAAGTAGTCACAACGTCTTTATACAAGTATATGGAGAAAACCGAATGAGAATTTGTTAAAGATTAATAGTTAATGTACCGCTAATTAAAATGAAAAATGTGATTTAAGCAATAGCACGAGCAATCTAAGGTTAAGACAAAACATGCAGGTATGTATAATGTGTATTATATATCAACTAACCCTTCTCTTAGGTTGATGGTCGGGGATGGCTGACCCATGGTTCCAGTCATTCGAACCTCTAGCCAACTATAGAATTATGAGCCTTACACAACACATTTCTATGATGCGAGAGCTCATCTTCTAACAAATCACAATAGTTTCGCTATGTAACCGAATATGAAGTTACAGGTATATTTCTATCCTGCACGCGAATCTTGCCTTTAATCCACAACAAAGACAAAAACATATTCCCCTACTCCATGTCTATTCTAATAATTTTCCTCTATGAAACAAAATTAGGATTCTAAGTTAAACATTAATGATGGACGAACATTAATACAATGAAAAGCAAGAATAGCAGAACAACCTTTCTTAAGAGAAGAGAATTAAGCTGAATTAATAATATATTGCACACTTCTACAATTTGCTTCAACCTCATACGGAGGTAGTTTAGCCACTCATTTGTTGATTAATCATCTTCAAACAAGTAGTAATCATACAAACAATTGAAATTTGGAAGAAAAGAGAAGAGAAAAAACCCTAGGATTTTCTTCAGCTCAACTGCCTGCCTCCCACGTTCGTGCATAAAAATGTCAGATAACAAAAATAAAAGCCTAAGTGTTCTATATATACAAATGGAAAATTTCCCGAAATAAACTGGCAACGTGGCACGGAGGCCATCGCCGAGGTCAAGCTTTGTGCAACGGAGCCATATCAAGGGATCACTGGAATTTGGGGTAGGGCACTAATTTCCCCTCAACGTGGCACGGAGGCCATCGCGGAGGTCAGGCTCCATTCCACGTAGCCATCGCGAGGGTTCACTATTTTGTGCCTTCCCATTTTTCATCATTTTAATCTTCCTCCCATGTAATGTGGCACGTTGTTCGACGCAGACAATCCTTAGCATGACACGGTGGGGGAACTTTAAATTTCTCTTTACGCCCTCCAGATATTAGCCTATTATCCTTCGGAATTTGGCTTGCTCCTCCAGTTTTGCCACTTTCTTCTCCACCTGCAATTAGTCACCAGACAATTATTAAACTGAAACAAAAAAAAAGAAGAATATCTTAATTAACTCTAACATGCGTGAATACATCAATATTCTCCCTATTCAGACTCACAACGAGTTGAAACTATGGAGTTTGGTCGTATAAATACGACCAATATCACTATTATTCTAGAACGTGAGACTGATTTCTCTATCGACATGCCACCAGCTACGCATTCTATATCCATCCCTTCGTATCGAATGGCTCCTGCCAAGCTGAAGGAATTGAAAGAACTATTGAAAGATTTGCTAGAAAAAGGCTTTATTAGGCCTAGTACTTCACCACGGGTACGCCAGTTTTTTTGTAAGAAAGAAGGACGGCTCCCTACAAATGTGTATAGATTGTTGGCAGTTGAAAAAAGTTACTAACAAGAATAAATATCCCCTTCCTAGGATAGATGATTTGTTTGATCAGCTGCAGGGGGAAAAATATTTATCAAAAATCGACTTAAGGTCAAGGTATCATTAGGTGCGAGTCCGAGAGAAAGATATTTTGAAGACAGCCTTCAAGACCAGGTATGGTCATTTTGAATTCCTAGCCATGTCCTTCGAATTTACAAATTCCCCAGCAGTGTCTATAGATATGATGAACAACATCTTCAGGCCATATTTAGATTTGTTTGTGATAGTGTTTATTGATGATATTTTGGTATATTCATGATCAGAAGCTGAACATAGAGATCATTTGTGAACAGTACTCCAGGTCCTCAAAGATTTCCAGTTATATGTGAAGTTCTCAAAATGTTAGTTATGGTTAAATTCTATAGCTTTCTTGGGCCATATTCTGTCAGATGCAGGTATTCAAGTTGACTTTCAGAAAATCGAGGTTGTAAAGACATGGCCTAGACCCACGATTCCAATTGAGGTTCGTAGTTTCCTGGGGTTAGCCAGGTATTACAGAAGGTTCATAGAAGGATTCTCTACCTTATCAGTTCCATTTACAAGATTGACTCAAAAAGCAGTTAAATTCCCCTGGACCAAGGTTTGTGAGCAGAGTTTCCAAGAGCTGAAAAATAGATTGACATATGCACCAGTATTAGCCTTACCAGAACGTTTAGAGGGCTATGCTATATATTGTGATGCTTCAGGCATTGGATTAGGGTATGTTCTGGCGCAATATGGCAAGGTTATTGCATATGCTTCGAGGAAACTAAGGAAGCACGAAAAGAACTACCCCACCCATCATTTAGAGTTAGTTGTAGTAGTTCATTCTTTGAATGTATGGTGTGCATGTGTACATCTTTACTGATCACAAAAGTTTCTAATATATTTTAACGTAGCAAGAGTTGAATATGTGGCAATGTTGTTGGCTAGTTACTAAAGGACTACGAAGTGAATATCTTATATCATCTAGGAAAAGCTAATGTTTTAGCCGATGCCCTCAGCCATAGATCCATGGGCACCCTGGCATATCTGAGGCCAGAACAATGGGAAATGGCTCGAGAGTTGTACCATATAGATAATTTAGCAGTCCGGGTAGTGGATTCAGAAGATAACGAGGTTATGATCTAGAATACATCAGTATCATCTCTAGTTGTAGAGGTGAAGGAACGACGGTACGAGGACACTAGCCTACTGCAGCTTACAGACAAGGTTCAGCAGGATAAACTATCGGTGTTTGAATTAATGAGACACGATTTTTAAGGTTTAGAGGTCGACTCTTTATTCCAGATATAGCAGGGATTCGCCAGCAGATCACTCCAGAGGTACATTACCCTTATTACTCTCGTCACCCAAGTTCGAATAAGATGTACCACAATATAAAGGAGATATATTGGTGTCCTGGAATGAAGAAAGTGTAGCTGAGTTTGTAGCACAATTTCTTAATTGCCAACAGGTAAAAGCTGAACATTAGAAACCTAGAAGATTAACTCAGGAGATAGATGTATCTATGTGGAAATTCAAAGCAATTAATATGGACTTTGTTACAGGATTACTTCGCACCATACATAAATTTGACTCCATTTGTGTCATTGTCGACAAGTTGACGAAATCAGCTCATTTCTTGCCAGTCGGCTACGTTATTAGCCGAAGATTATGCTGAGTTATATATTAAGGAGATAGTATGATTGCATGGTGTCCCATCATCTACTATTTCTGATAGAGCGTCATAATTCATAGCTAGATTTGGAAGTCATTTCAAAAGGGTTTGGGGACACATGTTAATTGGAGTACAGCTTTCTATCCCAAGGCTGATGGCCAGGCGGAGTGCACTATTCAAACACTCCACGACATGCTATGGGCGTGTGTGCTAGACGTTGGAGGGAGTTGAGACGAGCATCTACCTCTTACAGATTTTGCATACAAAAATATTTTTCATTTTTCTATTCAGATGGTGCCTTATGAGGCTTTAAATGGGTGGAAATGTAGGTCCCCTATAGTATGGTTTGAAGTAGGGAAAGAAAGGTTGATCAGACCTGATATGGTACATCAATTAGAAGAAACTTGAAGCTTATCAGGGAGCATTTTCTAACAGCCTAGAGTCATCAGAAGTCCTATTCTAATATATAACATAAAGACTTGGAGTTTAATGTTGATGATTGGGTATTTCTTAAGGTTTCATCTATGAAGGGCGTGATGAGGTTTGGAAAAAGGGCATGCTTCGCCCTAGGTTCATTGGCCCATATTGGATCTTACAAAGGATAGGCTGGGTAATTTATGAGTTAGAACTGCCTTTAGGGATAGAATCGCTCAATCTAGTTTTCCATGAGTCGATGCTACGGAAGTGCATAGGAGACCCATCCCGGGTTTTCCGTTGAGGATGTTCAAGTCATTGACGAATTTTCCTACAAGGAGACTCTAGTTGCTATACTAGTTCGATAGTTTCAGAAATTAAGGACTAAAGATATAGCCTCCATTAAAGTCCTATGGAGAAATAGAAATTTGGAGGAGATGACTTGGGAAGCCGAGGATGACATGAGGTCTAAATATCCTCACTTATTTCAGGCTTTACTCAAATAGTGCAGTTGAGGTGAGATTGATATTCTGGTATTATTTGGTTGCTTATATTATCAGTAATGACTAGTTGCTCATTTTTATGTTATGAAGTGGTTGGTTGTAGCGTCCTTTAAGATGCCCATGTTAGACTTTTCTGTGTTTCAGGTTTCCGAATAGTCCAAATTACAGAAGAGAGTCTGCCAAAATTCTTTCAGCAATTGTTAAAGGAGTTGAGTCTCTTAACTTTAAGATTACATTCTAGGACCAATGTTTCTAAGGGGGGATGATGTTACACCCCAGAAGCTTCTATCGTTTAACCGATGCGTCGTATGGTGAGAGTTTTGGGGTACGATGCATGCGCGAAATGGCACAAAGGGATGAGCATGCGAGTACGTTGTCAAGCGAGCAGAAGGCCGAGGCCGAAGGCTGGGCACCGCGCCATGCTGCCTGCCCAGCGCCATGGCTGGCGCATCGCGCCTGTGGCCTGGCACGATGGGCGGCGCGACGTGCCTCTAGCTACCATCTCAAGCTTATAAATGGTTTTAAGTTCCAATTTCATTAAAAATTTGTCCAAGAACAGACCCTCGGCTATGCGATATCCCCCTTCAACCTTTCATCCAATTTTTGCCAAATTACGCCATTAAACTCCGTTCAAATGCAAATCGTCTTGGATAATGAGTTTTGGGCCAATGAAGAACATTTTTACGGAGTTATTTCTTGAAATATGACTCAGATTGTCAGTGTCCAACCGAGTAGAAGTTGTAGAAATCACTTGTAATTGAGTCCTAAGTGGCTACAAATGATAGGTAAGTGTTTCTACCTTCTAAATTCTTTGGAATTCCAAAGTTTTGGGCCAAATTGGATGAAGTTCCAAATTGGCCCAAAAATATGTCTTGAAGAGTTAATTTTCAAAGGCTAAGTGATTTCGAGCTTTGACAACTTAATGGTTGATCCTATATCCGTGAGAGTGAATTATTGAAGCGTTATTGATTTGTCTCATGATCCAATGTGCAAGTAGACCTTTTCGTAGGATGAATTTTTTGTCTAAATTTGAAAGGGGAAGTAGTACACTGTTAGAGGACGAACAACAGTTTATGTATGGGGTGCTGATGAAAAGCGTATTTACACACTTCTTAGCCATTTTTGCCAATACTTTACTATATTTGCATGTGATGTATGATATATATTTTCAAAAAGAGCTAATGTATATGATTAGATGTTTTCAGGGTTAAAAGTGATGGATTTGGGTTTATTTGAGGCTATTGGAATGAAGGTGAAGAAGTTGGAATGAATAAGTCAAAATCATGACATTTAGCACCACTGGCCACACCTACGGGACCCACAGCACGGCGTGCAGACCTTGCTGGGAGATCAGATGTTCAAGGCGAGTCAAAAACATTATGACTATAGGCACGAGGAACCGGCCCTTCAGCGCAATGACAAGCGCGATGCGGCCCTAATCTAGCACAATGACATGCGCGGTGCGGCACCCTTGCCTGCGCAATGCCAGGCACGACGCCCCAGTCCTGTTTCGGTGCCAATAAGTTTAACATACTTAAACCAGGAAAAGGAGCTACAAATACCAAATCAAATCCATGAAGGAACAAATAAGGTGTAAATCAACTGTTATAAATACCCTTTATTTCTTTGTAATAGAGAGTGAGCTAACAACTTGAACTGGGATTGAGAAGTTCACATACATTGATATACTTTTTGTTGTATTCTTCTTCCCTATTTTTGCATTAATCAAGTGGGTTTTTTTTTCAATCATTGTTGTAAGTATTAATTCATGTGTTTTTCTATGAATGTTATTAATTGACTTATGGACATGATAGGCTAAAACCTCCACAACTAGGGTTGGGAGAACCATGGTGGATTAACGAACTAGAGTTACACAAAGTGATTCGAAATGAATATTAAATGCTTGTATTATATTCTCTTCATCTTTAAACATTTCTTAACGATGTGCAGCATTAAGACTTTCCCGAATTCTCTACTTGCTTGAGCCTAGAGAGGTAGAGATTAGAAAAAGAGAAGTACAACAAAGAACTTGATTCTTTATTATCATTGTATAACTTGAGCTGCAGTGGCAGGATAGTTAATTTGGAATAAATTGATAACAGTTAAATTGAAATTGCTCATGAAACCTAACCTAGTGATTGAGTATAGTAATCCAATAGAGATGAACCAGTCATTTGGATGAACCCTAGTTATTAATTCTACAAGTAAAGTATTGGGATAGATCACAAGTGTAAAATCCAAAGTAGTTATGAATCCAAAGGGAACACTCACCCTAGTTAATTGCATTAATTAGGAATCAACATTCAAATTCTGAACATTGTTACTTGTTACTTTTACAAATCCCCTCTTTAGGAGATAATTAACTTAAAATCTTAAATACTAGCATTCTTCATATCCTAACCCTATTCCCTGTGGGTTCGATCCCAACCTCTTTGTTGTGTTCTTTATTGACAACGTCTGTTGCATATTTTGTCAGGAGTGTGAGTTTGAGCATTATCAACAAGTTATATATGTTATTATGATTTAGCCAAGGCTAATAAGATGAGGTTATGATATGATATGCAGTCAAGACTCCCAATGCATCGTATGATATGATATGGAGTCAAGACTCCAAATGCTCAGATCAAGCTACGTTTTGAGTATATGATTTCAGCTTTGTTGAAAAGCAATGTGCGCTATATGCATCTTTTGGGAGTAGTATCTAGCACCGAGTAGGCTTGGGGTTCAAAGGTTCCTCGATCTCATAAACTAAGCGCCAACATAGGTATATGTATATATGTTTGGGATCTCTCAAGAGAGTTTCCTCTTTCCCCAAGGGGCTCAGATTGATATTGATATCATGGTTTAGTGTCCTTATCCCTGGCAAGGTTTTGGACGGCTCTTCTTACTTGAGTGTGTTAGTTGGGGTATCATGTAAGCTCTATTGTGATGGTGTTGGTTATGACGAGTCTCCCATTGTTTCTCATGATTTCAGTGACTCATGCTCAAGACTTATGATATGATGTTTTACAGCAGATTTGACCCTATGATCTGTTTATGAGCTTTTACTTATGATTTCAGCTATTACAAGTCATATGAGTTCTATTTTTAGATCATGAGTCATTATGTTCATCTATAATAACCATCTTATGATTATGTATATCTCAGGTACAACTTTTAGCATACAGTCCTCACTATCATGATCCTTTTGATTTGTGTGCATGTTTTCAATTGAAATTTTACTAAGCATGTATTACTTACATTACTTACTCAGTACATACCAAGTACTGACCGCATACTCTATGTTATATCATCTCATGATATTGGTTCGGTTGATCCAACTCAGTCTCGTCTATAGCTTGCTCCAATATCAATCCAGTTCAGCCCCTGCTTTGTGTGAGTCCTCATTTTTCCAAGGATAGTTAGTAGTTATGTTTTGTGTGTAATCTCAGTTTCAAACTCTAGAGAGCTAGTTGGGGGTGTTGTCCCATCAGCTCATCAGATGATTTAGAGGCTTTTCAAACATTATATAGATGATTCAGCTTATCGAGTGTTGACTCTATTTATGGAACTTGTTATATTTTAGACTTTTTCTTACTCATATTTCCTTTAATATCAACTTTAGTTATGCTTTTGAATTGCTATACATGTGCCATGGGTTAGCATGGAGCCATTTGTGGTTCAAGGTCCTGTGTCTCGGTCCGGGCCTATGCTTAAGTGATGATGATACCCAACTACCTAGCTAAAGTCTGGAACTAAATGACATAGGAAAAGAGACATGACCAAAACTGCCATCCTAGACCATGAGGATTCACCAAGATCGGGATGATACTGGATTGGAGCGAGAGCAAGCTAACATTGGGACTGAGTCGGATCACCTGAACCTATATCATGAGACGATATAGCATAAAGTATGTGGTCAGTACTTTGAATGCACTGAGTATGTTGGGAATGTAAAAATATACCAGTAAAACGATAGTCCGATATCATGAGTATAATATAGGATAGAACATGAGAGTAAGGACAATATGCTAAAAGCCATATACTGAAATAAACATAATCATGATATATTCATCATAAGCTAAACCTAATGACCCAAGGTTTAGAATAGAAATCATATAGCGTACGGTACTTGAAATCAAAAGTGAAAACTCATAAACTGATTAATTGGTCAAATATGCTATAAAACATAATATCATAACACATGAACAAAAGTATCGTAAAACATGAGGAACAATGGACGAGTCATCATAAACGGCACCATCATGAGAGAGAATACATGATGCTCAACTATCCCGCTCAAGTTGGCAGAGCCGTTCCAAGCATTCCAAGACAAGGAACAATTAAGGTGTGATATAACTCTAGAATCCCCATAGGATTTGAACATTAATATATACCTACGGTGGCATGTTGTTATGAGACTTAGGATCTTGAGACCCCCGGCCTTCTCGGTGCTAGACACTACTCCTAAAAACATGCACATATCTTGGAAACGTTGTCGTGAAACAATACTTGAACTTTCATGGGCTAGCCGAAATGTGAAATCATAATTATACTTGATATGTGGGGAAAAACAATGAAAAGGATGCCATAGAGTTGGACATGATATTTGAACTTGAATTTCATGAAAATAATACAATCTTGAATAAATCATCATAACTTTAAATCATAAAATTCATAAACTTAAGATTCATAAACTTTCATATATATATTTTGATAATACATTAGGACTTGAAATCACAGTCTCATAAACTTGAAATTGATAAATCATGCACTATTGGGCAAAAATCACCATAAAAATAAAATCATGAATTCATGAGGAAGCTGAGGGTTACATCTTCCCTAATAACCTTAATTCAACAATTGAAACATGAAAGAATTGAACCTATAGAGAGACCATGGGTAATTTAATTGAATTGAATCTAACCCTAAAATTTCAAAATTTGGAACTTGAGGAATAGAGATCATGAGATGGAGCTTGAAAAGGGAATGACAGTATAAGGATTCCCCCATTAATAATACTACACACCTGGGATTGATGAGATTCTTGCTAGGTTTTGATACCCAACATGAATTAGAAAAGAAGAAATTGAGGAAACCTTTCTTCCTTGAGAGCTTGCTCTTTCCCAACCTTGGTGTATGAGAGGAGTGACGAATAAGCTAAGTAAAACCCTCAAATACACCCTTAAGGATCCCCAAAATGACGTTAATTAGGCATTAAAAGCTTAGGAAATTAAAACAATGACCGTAGAAAATCAGGTTGGATTGCATCACTGAACGTCTTGATGGTGGAAGTGACGGCCTGTCACTCGCCCGACAGTCTGTCGACATTACCATCACCTTTAACAAGAGGGGGTCCTGACTTTTCCCTCACCAACTATCGGAGTGATGGGTCATCACTACCTTGATGGTCTGCCGACCTTCCGTCACTTCAGGAACATCGAGGTCTGATCGCGACGAGACAAGTGATGGTTAGTCGCTAGACTAACAACCATCAAACTCCCCATTAGAGCTGTGATGCCACAGGAAATAGTTCGTCGCTCACTTAACGAGCCATCGATTTCCTCTATCACCCCTTACACCAGATCGAAGACCACTTGTTCCTTGTTACGAGAAGCCATTTTGAGGTTTGAGGTGTACATTAGTACCCTCCGATAGGGCCAAGATAAGAGTAGAAATGAGTTGAGCCTTTTATTTGTGAACACTCTTCTCACACACATAGGACCACTGAAATTTGACCTTATTATGGGTTAACCTGGTCAAAGTTAAGGCAATGGATGAAAATCCCTCTATGAAGCCTGTAGTAGGTAGATAAAACCAAAAGGCTTCTAATGTTTGTATGGTTAATAGGTCTAGGCTAGTTTATCACTACCTCTATCTTCTGAGAGTCTACCTGCACACCATTGATAGACACCACATGACTAAGGAATACAACTGACTTCAACCAAAATTCACACTTGTTGAATTTAGAAAATACCTAATAGTCCATAAGAGTTTGCAACAATCCTCAAATGAGCAGCACGCTCCTCCTCACTCCAAGTGTATATGAGGATATCATCCATGAAGAAAATGATTAAAATATCCAAATACTTCTTGAACACCCTATTCCTCAAATCCATAAAAGCTGCAGGAGCATTCAGTAGATGAAAGTGATCATATCGAGTCCTGAAGGTTGTCTTCAGACTGTCACACTCTCTAACTCTGAGCTAATAATAACCGGATCTGAGGACTATCATTAAGAAGCAATTAGCACCCTAAAGTTGAACAAACAAGTCATCAATCTGAGTAATGGGATACTTATTCTTGATTGTGACCTTGTTTAACTAGCGGTAGTCAATGTACATCCTGAGAGAATCATATTTCTTTCACACGAAAAGGACTAGAGCGCTCCACGGAAACTTACTAGGCCTAATAAAAACCTTATCTATGAGATCCTTCAACTCCTTAAGCTCGGCTAGAGCCATTTTGTAAGAAGAATTGATATAGGTTACGTATTAGGGAGAAGGTCGATTCCAAAGTCAATCTCTCACTCTGGAGGGACTCCTTGTAGATTATTCAGGAGCATCTCTGGATACTTACAAACAATAGGAATTGATTGAAGAGTTAGGGTCTCGGACATAGAATACTTAACCTGAACTAAATGACATACACAACCCATCGAAATCATCTTCTTCGCCTTAAGACAGGACAAAATGACCTATAGGCACTAGTGAACTATATTTCCTCTAAAGCACTAGTTCACACGAAAATTGGAACTCTACTATTTGGGTTCTATGATTGAATGAAGCATAACAAGAATACAACCAATCCATGCTGAAGATAGCATTAAATTTGGTCATGTCTAACTCTACTAGGTCGTCTCAGGTGACCTTTGAAAGAACTATAATAGGGCAATTTCTGTATACCCTCCATGCTAAAACTGACTCACAGACATGAGTAGAGATAGTGAAGGGCTTTGAGAGAATTTCAAAACTGACACCAAAGTTGATGGCGACATAGGGAGTTACAAATTATAACGGGGCCCTTGGATCGATCAATGCTTACACATTAAGATGGAAAACTCATAACATACGCGTGACCAGATCTAGTGAGCTCTTTTGCTCTAGGCATGATGAAAGTGCATAGAAACTATTCTACCGTTGTTTGTGACCTGCACTAGATGATGCACTTTAACACCCAAAAGTCCCCATGATCAAGCATTAGACATGTAAGAAGTTCAATAGAAAAATCTGCATTTCTCTCTCAGGACGACTCGTGGTATAAGTTGTTGTACCATAGTACGAGTCGTAAGTTGAGTCGTGATGAGCTAGTAGTTGTTAGGTCTTGGTCCAATGTGTCAAGGTATAACACATTGTTTGGTGTGACGAGTCATGGAAGGAGTATTTGTTGGCAGCAGAGTCTTCTAGCCTAGTGACGATGGCTCGTGTTACGAGTCGTAGGAGGTTGTAACAGGTCATGGAATGTAGTCATGGTTTGAACCTGTCGAGGGATGGAGTGATATCATGATCAAAGTATGACTCCTTTGAGTCTTGGAAGGTGTCCATGGTTAGAATCATATATATGAAAATTTGGACTGATAGGCAATGGAAAGAAACCACGAGTTGTGGTTTGGTGGTATGAGTCGTGGTGACTAGCAATGACCTTTTTCCAGATGAATCATTAAGGGCATTTTTGCAATTCCTAAGATCCTAAATTCCTAATGACATCGTTTTAACCCCTGATAAGAGTGTTTTAGAAGGGTTTATCCTATCCTAAGTCATTAGGCTTCCATGCATGTATTTTATTGAGATTCCCTCCAAGATCAAGCTAGAGTTCTCTCTAATTTCTTCCCCAGTTCACTTGGGCTTTCAAGGCTAGTTTGAAAATCAGTTTACCAAGGTATGTAGTGCTATGAATTGGGAATTTCTTCCACCCTCATGCCTAACCTTCTTCTCAAATTCATGAATTCAAGTTCTTAAGCAAGTATATTGATTCCTCGAGTTTTAATCCAATTCTATGAAACTACCTGTGCTATGTTTATTGGTCTAATCCCCTCATGTTCTAAAGTATGTTTTTAGTATAATGGGTAGATTTTATCCTCAATTTGATTATAAATTCAATATTTCAAGCTATTAGAATTTATGCATTATTATACATATTTTATGAAAAGTCAAGCTTATGATCCATGATTTTAATTATGATGAGATATCTAGTATGCATAAATGTTTTTGAACTCTCAACTTATGATTCCATGATTATTATTTATGAAGTATATTTCAAGTATGCATGATTTTATGATGTGGGGCAAGCCCATGCAAGCTAAGTGTGTTTATTATGATTTAGCCAAGGCTAATAAGATCAGCTTATCATATGATTTAGAGTCAAGACTCCTAATGCAGCTTATGGTATGTATGGAGTCAAGACTCCCAATATTCAGATTCAAGCTTGTATGAGATTATGATTTCATCTTTGTTGAAAAACGATGTGGGCACTATGCATATTCCTTGGAGTAGTGTCTAGCACCGAGTAGGCTTAGGGTCTCAAATGTCCTTGGTCTCAAAACTATGCACCAATGTAGGTATATGTATACCATTTTGGGACCTCTCAAGAGAGTTTCCCCTGCCCTTAGGGGGTCTAGCTTGATACTGATATCATGGTTTAGTGTTGTTAGCCCTAGAAAGGTTTTGAATGTCTCTATTTACTTGAGTGTGATAGTTGGGGCATCACGTTAAGCTCTATTATGATGGTATCCGTTATGATGAGTCTCCCATTGTTTTTCATGATTTCAGTTAGTCACATTCATGACTTATGAGATTATGTTTTATCGTAGATTGTCCCAATGATTAGTTTATAAGTTTTTACTTATGATTTCAGCTGTTATACCCTGTAGGATTGCCGGCACCTAGATGACCTATTCGCACGTTGGTTAAGCATATTTGAAGGCCATACGTGCTAGAGAAAGGCCCGGGAAAAGATCAGACGAGAAACCTGTCGAACCATCGCGGAAGGAGCCGAGGCAGAGCCCCTCCGCGATGGCAGCGTGTCACGGAGGTGAGGCCTCCGCGTTGGCTCTGTGACACGTTGGCCTTGTCCAGGCCCAAGTATATAAATCCCCACTTCGGTTTATTTTAGAATTAAATCATATAAACTTCAGAAAACAGAGAGCAAACGCAGGAGAAGGAAAAAGGAACGAAGTAGTAATATAATTTTCGTCCGATTACACTGCTAAACGTTGTCCAAACTCAAATTAACCTCAGATACCGAGGTATTTAGCATGAGAGAGCATTCCTATGGATTTAGTTTCGTGAAATACGGCCGGCGAATCGTCGAGCCACCGAGCTAAGGTAAGTGGAATTACTCTAAACTAGTGTCTATGTGTTCCTAGCTGTGAAGTGAATATTTCTCCCTTCTGGACCTCTGAAAAATAGCGAGTTTTCGATTGTCTTTCGATAAGCCTAAGTTTAGGCTATAAATTATATCGAAAGTAATGTTGCTCTTTAAAATAAAGTTGTATTTAGTATTGATTGACATATTTATGAATGCAGTTGGGAGAAAATAGCTGAAGTACCAGCCGAGCCTCGTCCGACAGACGGATTGTTCGAGGATAAGGTATGTAAAGCTAGTTTCCTCGGCAAGTTAAGTAATATCGGTACAGTACAGTAATTTAAAGGCCAGTAGAATGTTCAGAAGTCATGTATTACGTTTATTACAAATGTTGGTACGATATTAGGAGTATCGAGTTATAACTTGCGTGAAACTTACTAGTACGACATAGATTTTTAATACAAGTGTTAGAAACTGCACAGCATGCTCAGTATGTGATGTAATACGAAATGTTAGGATATTATTGTATTCAGTTAAAACCCCGCAAAGCGATGCAATATCTGTGAGACATCTCAGAAATAGAATGATAAGTTAAAATGAAGTTAGAAAGCATGTTAGGAATAGTAAATCATGTTACTATAGACACTCAGTATACAAAATAGTTTCAGCAGAAAGACTATACCTTGTTCAGCATTAGCCCCAGTACAGTCTGGCAGAAGACTATATTTATACATATATATTATTACCAGCTTCAGCATGTATCAAGTACGTGCATATTACTATCACCAGTTAAGCATATAGTATATATACATACTTTACCACTATCAGCCTCAGTATGTGAGACACGCAGATAGTATTTCTAGCTGAGACCGTTGTATTGTATGGGGTTGGACTACCTAGCATCCATGACCACCCCAGGGTTGATAGCTTTATTGACTCGTCCGCCAGAGGACGAGGATACGTCACTCTACGGAGTGGCATGCCGTCCCACAGGGGACGAAGATGGGATGCCAGTTTTTCCCATATTGTGCCTGGGTCGGCCCTTACACACCCTTGTCAAGCGTATACGCCCGGGTGTTGATTCAGGAGTCCTCCGGACTCAGATGCAGTTATAGTCAGGGGCTCAGCGAGCCCAAGTGCATACCCAGGGGACCGGCTGGATGCTTACAGGGTTATAGGAGATGGGATGACCGGGGTAGGGGTATAGATTCAGTGCTGGTTGTACCTCCCGGCTTATGGGGGCCGGGTAAGGTTTGGGTGTGCTATATATGTTATGATATGTTATACCGTGTTACAGTAGATACGAGTAGATCGACAGCAGAACGATAAATCCTCAGGTATGACTCCTACTCCTTCCAGTATAATTAAGAAAAGGTATGACTTACATTATCAGACAGTTAATCTATTTCTTTGTACTTCAGTTTCATCAGTTATATTATTAGTTTCAGATATTTCTTTCAGTTATTGCTTTACATACTCAGTACCAGCGGTACTGACGCCCGGTGGGGCGCTGCATTACTTGCCTATAGGTACTCATAGATGAGTAGGGGATACCACGTGATTCGTGTCAGCGATCGAGTATTCAGCTCCAGTCATCCGGAGACTGAATTCCAGAGGTGTATTTTATTTTCTTTTGTTGTATAGTACGGGTAGGTCGGTGCCCTGTCTCGATCATTTCTATTGCTATTCCTAGAGGCTTGTTGTCTGTATATATTTCCCTGTGGTCAGATGAGCCGATCGTGTGAGGCCGTGCAGTTGTTTAGCCGTTAGTACTTTTGTTTCCTTTATGTTGGCCGTGTGGGGCCATAGTTCGACAGTAGTGGTGACCTTGCCGGTCATGTAGCTATCCAGTACTTCAGGGTTGAGTTATAGATAACTAGACAGCATGGTGGCCTTGTCGGCCCGCATAGGTTTCCTTATAGTTGCTTGTTTCTGGTTAGCTGTTATTACAGGTACAGGAGGCTATAGGCCAATGGGCCGGGGGCTGTGTTTACAGCCGTTACATAGCCCTTTGTTTAAAGAAATGTGAGTTAGAGCCAGCCAGGCACCAGATGTGCCCAGGCTCAGTTGTCTAGTAGTTCAAGTCCTAGTAGGGCACCAGGTGCCAGTCATACCCCCCTAGGCGGGGTGTGACAAACTTGGTATCAGAGTCAGGTCGTGTCCCAGGGAGTCTGCAAGCCGTGCTAAGTAGAGTCTTGTCTATGGATGTGTTGTGCACCACATACTATAGGCAGGAGGCTGCGAGGCATGATAGGATGGTTACCCTTCCTTCTCAGTCAGTCGTTCTTTAGAGCGGTATAGTATAGGCTGGAGTCTCTAAAAACTTACCGTATTCTTTGAATACAGATACAAGTCATACCAGTGAAATCCTATCCCAGGAAGAAGATCATATATAGCAACAGGAGAGAACATCAGCTAGTTACAAGGTAACTACAGCAACAGGAGGAGGTAACAGGGATCTCCCAATGTTAATCTTTTATTGGTATCGTCCCCAGTATATGTCGATAACTTCAGAATAGGAAGTCATAAGCATAACGTATAAATGATTCGATTTATTTGTTAGATATATATATATATATATAAGACCTAATTAAGATAGTAGACAATATTGGATTATCAGATAAGTGTAAGAAAGAGAGGGAAATGTAGGATTCCCACCTCCATTCCTTCAGGTGTGGTACAGTTCCATGTCTTCGTTTCGTTGCAGTAAGAAAAAGTTATTCCTACCCCTTAGTTTCGATCCCAGTATAGCAAAGGACATAAGGATTAAGACGATATTGCCCAAAGCAGGCAGTAAGTGAAAGGTGGATTGGTTGATTCCAGAAAGTGTTAGAACGAGTAAGGAGCCCTTATGATTATTTAATTTGTGCAGACCCTCACGGTAATAAGTCAGAAGGGCAAGTAAGACTACTAGCTTACTCGAAGTGGGTGTAGGAGATCTGTCAATGATGGACTCCTCGTAAGAGTCAAGTTCAAGTCAGGAAAGGGTTGAATCCGCCGTGGCATGCTAACACCGACAGGGTATGTCTGCGAGATAATAGTTATAATCTTAGCTGTGATATCAAAAGACAGGGAGATTATATGAATAAGATGGGCCCGACTGCAAGCTAGAAGAAGTATAGGCCGAGGCTTGATCAGTAATCTCATTAACAACGAAAGGCAGGTACCTTGAACCCCAGAGTTCAGCTTAAGCAAGATGAGGGGAAGAAGCAGGAGCGTCGGATGTTGTGGGGAAATTAGAATTACCCCCGAATTGATAAAATATCATATTAAGGATTAAGCCTCGGACTGACAGTAAGATTGCGGCTCAGAATACCGCAGTATGTCCGCTATGGAGAAGTTAAGAAGTTACCGATACAGCAATTCTAATCTATTGTAGCCAAGAGATAAGGCCCAGCAGACAGTCATGGGCTCTCAATATATGCCTAAGGCTACAAGATTCGAACGTTGACCCTACATCGCAAGAGTGGCGGAATTTCAAACAGCAGATAATAACTAAAGTGTTTATGTTTGTTACTTTCAGAATGGGGTGACAATACAATGAAATGATAAGTCAGGGCAGGAGATATTGTTAGGCCGTAGAAGCGGTGTATCATGTACGGTATGAGACTCAGCAGAGCATGTCAGAGATTATGTATTACCGCAGAATTCAGTACATATTGTACGTAGCTATTGATATATATATATATATATATATATATATACAGATAATAGATATGCTGTGAGTAGCTGCCTATAAGGGGTACAATCACAGATGCTGATTAGTAATAGAAAGCATGTACAAATTACATTGCAGGACCCCCCCCCCCTGCTAAAAAAAAAGGGGAGAAGAAAGAAAGAAAAGGAGAGAAGAAAGGAGAAAGGGAAAGGAGAAGAGAAAGGGCAGATTAAGTGTGAATTACGTATGAAGTCATAGAAACTATCTCAGTTCTCAGTTATTAAGTTAGTAGACTTATGTGTTGTTGCCAGATCTATGCTCTAGGAGCTTACCAGAGTTAATGGCCTAAACCAGATGGCTAGATGATAAGGGCGCAGTTAGAAGGTCTACCGACCAGCTGGCGCCTGCATTAGCAAGGAAGCATCCCTGAAGATCGGTAACAATAGTGCATGTGCTAGAACCAGGATTAGAGGCCGGATAGGTAAATTTCAGAGATTAGCAATACCAGAATTGTTCTAGTATGTTAAGTGGTCGTACGTTATTTTCCCAGCCTTGTAGGTGAGAGTCGGCCTTAGCCAACCTAGCAGTTATTATATGGAACACTCCATAAGTCAGCCGGCCGTCCCAGTCAGAATACCTGTGGGTACCCCAAGGAAGGGTCCACATCAGTAGTCAGCGACAGACTAGTACTTCAGCTGGTTCTCGTAAGATATTCAGATATAGAGCCCTAGCAGAAGGCCAGTATTTACAGAATAGCTCATAAGACTGAAAATTCCCCAGAATAGCAGTATAAATCCAAGTGGATACACACAAGGCGTAAGAAATTGATAGTACCCTGCTAGCACAGTGTTTATTAATACCAGGGGATCAGTAGACTCCCGGTGAAGATCCAGAGATTGATCGCCTGGGAGTAAGTTTGATTAAGCCCAACTTACAGTGGTTCAAGCAAATAACAAGCAATTAGATGCCCACAAGTCTGCAGTTATGCATGAACTATAAGTACTCAAGTAGAACAGTTAGAGCATTGTTAGACTACTGCCACATTCGGGTCATTCAACCCAACTATTCAGTCATTTAAGGTTATGCAGCCAGATCATTAAAGGTCATGGTCAATATCAGGATCTTCTGATCAGATAAAGGCACAAGGTGCACAAACGGTCGTTCAGGGTATTCCAGCAACAAGTAGCCTTAGCATGTGGCCGGAGGGCCAGATAAGCTCTAGTTATGCCTGTAAACTACCTGTCGATCTCTTCGGCAAGACAAGTCAGTATAACCGTCAATTATATGCCGAGCTCTCTAAGTATGAAAATGTTATACTAGCCAAGAAGAGGTAATGGAGCAACAACCGATCTTAGCTATAGATCTATTAGAAGTGTGGTGTGTGGGCATCCCGAGCAACGGGAGTTGGTCAGAAAGATACATCAATTGGTCAATTTAGCCGTTCATGTAATAGAAATGAAGGACAACAGAGCGGTAATTTAGAACACCGCCGTGTCGTCATCAGTTGTGAAAATAAAAAGAATGGTAGTATAAGAATCCTGACCTGGTTAGCAGGGGAAAATGCCAGGTTTTCAGGTAACAGAGGGTGGAGTGCTGCGTTGTAAAGGCCGTCTATATGTTCCAGATGTTTCAGGGCTCCACCAGCGGATTATGAACGAGGTACATTACGCCCGTTATTCTCTTCACCTCGGCACGACATAATGTGCCATGACATCAAAGAAAACTACTGGTGGCCAAGTATGAAAAGGGAAATTGATGCGTTTGTAGCCCAGTATCCTAACTACCAGCGGGTGAAAGCAGAACATCAGAAACCAGGCGTGATTCAGGACATAACTGTACCTCTCTGAAAATGGGAAGCAGTAAATATGGATTTTGTGGCAGGATCACCCCGTACTAAACATGGATATGATTCCATTTGGGTAATAGTTGACAGGCTGACAAAATCAGCTCATTTCCTGCCAGTGAGGGCTACCTTCTCGGCTGAGGATTATGCCGAATTATATATCAGAGAAATAGTTAGATTGCATAGAGTGTCGGTATCCATTATTTCAGATAGGGGAGCACAGTTTACAGCTAGATTCTGGCAGTCGTTCCAGAGGGGTCTGGAAACGCAGATTAATTTAAGCACAGCATTCTATCCTCAGACAGATGAGCAGGCTGAGCGCACAATTCAGACGCTCGAAGACATGTTGCGAGCGTGCGTGCTAGATTTCGGTAG
Organism: Datura wrightii; assembly: GCA_035772735.1. Classification (NCBI taxonomy): domain Eukaryota; kingdom Viridiplantae; phylum Streptophyta; class Magnoliopsida; order Solanales; family Solanaceae; genus Datura; species Datura wrightii. The sequence goes on from JASDFA010000002.1 coordinate 63,706,255, forward strand.
CAGCCAAAGTGAGTATTTACCGTTAATTGAATTTGCCTACAATAATAGCTATCATTCAGCCATCCAGATGGCGCCTTTTGAGGCATTATACGAGCAAAAATGCAGATCGCCGAATGGTTGGTTTGAAATCGGAAAGTCAGTGTTGGTTGGCCCAGACATTGTTCAGCAGTCAAAGGAAAAGGTAAAGCTTATCCGAGAACATTTACTGACTGCTCAGAGCCGCCAAAAGTCTTATGCAGATATGCAGCGCAGAAATCTAGAATCTGTGGTAAATGACTAGGTATATCTGAAGGTGTCTCCAATGAAAGGGGTGATGAGATTTGGCAAGAAAGGCAAGCTTAGCCCGAGATTCATTGGGCCATATCAGATTCGGCGAAGAATAGGCCGAGTTGCATACAAATTGAACTTGCCTCTGGAGTTAGCATCTGTTCACCCAGTATTCCAAGTCTCTATGCTGAGGAAATGCATAGGAGACCCGTCCAGAGCAGTCCCAGTCCAGAATATCCAGGTTACGAAAAAGCTGGCCTATGAAGAGGTTCCAATAACTATCTTAAACAAACAGATTCGCAGATAGAAGACTAAAGATATTACGTCTATCAAGGTATTGAGGCGTAACAGGAACCAAGAGGAGATGACTTGGGAAGTGGAGGAAGATATGAGGACCAGATATCCTCACCTATTCCAGGCGTAGTCAGGCGACAGGTATGTCTGTATTATTGCTTATGTAGTATCTTATGGTTGTATATGTATAAGTGAGGAAAATTGATACGTAGCCATCCAGTGAATCCTACAGTATTGCGTACAGTACCTGTATTGGACTTCTCTGCATTTCAGGTTTTTGGTATAGTCCATATTACAGGGGAGACTCTGATGAAAGTTTTTCTAAACAAGTAAGTTAAGTAGTCCTCTAGATAGCAGTATACATTCGAGCACGAATGCTCTTAAGGGGGGGAGAATGTTATACCACGTAGGATTCCCGACACCTAGATGACCTATTCGCACGTTGGTTAAACATATTTGAAGGCTATATGTGCTAGAGAAAGGCCTGGGAAAAGATCAGACGAGAAACCTGTCGAACCATCGAGGAAGGAGCCGAGGCAGAGCCCCTCCGCGATGGCAGCGTGTCACGGAGGTGAGGCCTCCGCGTTGGCTCCGTGACACGTTGGCCTTGTCCAGGCCCAAGTATATAAAGCCCCACTTCGGTTTATTTTAGAATTAAATCATATAAACTTCAGAAAACAGAGAGCAAATGCAGGAGAAGGAAAAAGGAATGAAGTAGTAATATAATTTTCGTCCGATTACGCTGCTAAACGTTGTCCAAACTCAAATTAACCTCAGATACCGAGGTATTTAGCAGCAGAGAGCATTCCTACGGATTTAGTTTCGTGAAATACGGCCGGCGAATCGTCGAGCCACCGAGCTAAGGTAAGTGGAATTGCTCTAAACTAGTGTCTCTGTGTTCCTAGCTGTGAAGTGAATATTTCTCCCTTCTAGACCTCTGAAAAATAGCGAGTTTTCGATTGTCTTTCGATAAGCCTAAGTTTAGGTTATAAATTATATCGAAAGTAACATTGCTCCTTAAAATAAAGTTGTATTTAGTATTGAGTGACATATTTATGAATGCAGTTGGGAAAAAATAGCTGAAGTACCGGCCGAGCCTCGTCCAGCAGATGGATTGTTCGAGGATAAGGTATGTAAAGCTAGTTTCCTCGGCAAGTTAAGTAATATCGGTACAGTACAGTAATTTAAAGGCCAGTAGAATGTTCAGAAGTCATGTATTACGTTTATTACAAATGTTGGTACGATATTAGGAGCATCGAGTTATAACTTGCGTGAAACTTACTAGTACAACATAGATTTTTAATACAAGTGTTAGAAACTGCACAGCATGCTCAGTATGTGATGTAATACGAAATGTTAGGATATTATTGTATTCAGTTAAACCCCCGCAAAGCGATGCAATATCTGTGAGACATCTCAGAAATAGAATGATAAGTTAAAATGAAGTTAGAAAGCATGTTAGGAATAGTAAATCATGTTACTATAGACACTCAATATACAGAATAGTTTCAGCAGAAAGACTATACCTTGTTCCGCATTAGCCCCAGTACAGTCTGGCAGAAGACTATATTTATACATATATATTATTACCAGCTTCAGCATGTATCAAGTACGTGCATATTACTATCACCAATTCAGCATATAGTATATATACATACTTTACCACTATCAGCGTCAGTATGTGAGACACGCAGATAGTATTTCTAGCTAAGACCGTTGTATTGTATGGGGTTGGACTACCTAGCATCCATGACCGCCCCAGGGTTGATAGCTGTATCGACTCATCTGCCAGAGGACGAGGATACATCACTCTACGGAGTGGCATGCCGTCCCACAGGGGACGAAGATGGGATGCCAGTTTTCCCCATATTGTGCCTTCGTCGGCCCTTACACACCCCTGTCAAGCGGATACGCCCGGGTGTTGATTCAGGAGTCCTCCGGACTCAGATGCAGTTATAGTCAGGGGCTCAGCGAGCCTAAGTGCATACCCAGGGGACCGGTAGGATGCTTACAGGGTTATAGGAGATGGGATGACCGGGGTAGGGGTATAGATTTTGTGCTGGTTGTTCCTCCCGGCTTATGGGGGCCGGGTAAGGTTTGGGTGTGCTATATATGTTATGATATGTTATACCGTGTTACAGTAGATACGAGTAGATCGACAGCAGAACGATAAATCCTCAGGTATGACTCCTACTCCTTCCAGTATAATTAAGAAAAGGTATGACTTATATTATCAGACAGTTATCTATTTCCTTCTACTTCAGTTTCATCAGTTATATTATTGGTTTCAGATATTTCTTTCAGTTATTGTTTTACATACTTAGTACCAGCGGTACTGATGCCCGGTGGGGCGCTGCATTACTTGCCTGCAGGTACTCATAGACGAGCAGGCGATACCACATGATTCCTGTCAGCGATCGAGTATTCAGCTCCTGTCATCCGGAGACTAAATTCCAGAGGTGTATTTCATTTTCTTTTGTTGTATAGTACGGGTAGGTCGGGGCCCTGTCCTGATCATTTCTATTGCTTTTCCTAGAGGCTTGCAGTCTGTATATATTTCCCTGTGGTCAGATGAGCCGGTCGTGTGAGGCCGTGCAGTTGTTTAGCTGTTAGTACTTTTGTTTCCTTTATGTTGGCCGTGTGGGGCCATAGTTTGACAGTATTGGTGACCTTGCCGGTCACGTAGCTATCTAGTACTTCAGGGTTGAGTTATAGATAACTAGACAGCATGGTGGCCTTGTCGGCCCGCATAGGTTTCCTTATAGTTGCTTGTTTCTGGTTAGCTGTTATTACAGGTACATGAGGCTATAGGCCAATGGGTCGGGGGCTGTGTTTACAACCGTTATATAGCACTTTGTTTCCAGAAATGTGAGTTAGAGCCAGCCAGGCACCAGATGTGCCCAGGCTCAGCAGTCTAGTAGTTCAAGTCCTAGTAGGGCACCAGGTGCCAGTCATACCCCCCAAGGCGGGGTGTGACATCAGCTATGACAAGTCATATGATTTCTATTTCTTAATTTTGGTCACTATGTTAAGTACTGATAACCAAGACATAGTTTTCAGCATGCAGTCCTTACTCTCATGATCTTTTAATTTATGTGCATGTTTTCAACTAATGTTTTACTAAACATGTTATATTTACCTTATATACTCAGTACATTACAAGTATTGACCGCATACTTATGCTCTATCATCTCATGATATTGGTTTGGGATATCCAGCTTAGTCTCTCCGTAGCTTGGTTCCATCTCAGTCCAGTTTGGCCCCTTCTTTAGGTGATCCTCATTTCACCGAGGATAGTTAGCAACTATGTTTTGTATGTTATTTCAGTTTTCAAACTCTAGCAAGCTAGTTAGAGGTGTTGTCCCATCAGCTTATCAAATGTTTAGAGGCTTCTCAAACATTATGTAGATGATTCAGCTTGTCGAGTGTTGACTCCATTTATAGCCTTTGTTAAATTTTTGACTTTCGCTTATTCATGTTGCCTTTCATGGGATAAGAGACATGAATCAACCTCAGCAATCAAGAATCAAGAATCAAGATCAACAAAGTATGATCAACAATCAATAGAGTATGATTACAATCAAGAGGCATCAATAAAAAACTCAATATCAAGAATATAACAATTGAAATTAAACATATGTAGATAGGGAAGAAGACAATTTAAGAATTAAGTAAAAACCCAACCTTTCATCTCAATGAGTAGATAGGGAAGAAGACAATACAAGAATTGAGTAAAAACCCAACCTTTAATCTTAACAAATTCTTGCATAGTGTAGGGAATAAGGATGAATGTGAATACTTACTTAGCTTAACCTTACATACCTGGAAAAATAGAACCTTAGACTTAAGCTTGAAGAACCCTATTTTAGAGAAGAAAACTTCCTAGCTTCTTGAAACACTTGATAGCTTTGATTCTTGAATTCTACATTGTTATGGATAAACTAGGTGTTTAGGCTTTAAAAGTATATAAAAATTACTTTTAGAAATCTCACAACATCTGGGTTGATGCAATTAAACCATGGGAATTCCCTAAAACAAATTTAAGATCAATTTCGATAACTTTATTGGTCAGTGAATTTGACCCGTCCAGTGACGACAAGTCACTTAACAGTGCTTAACTAAAATGCTCATAATGTTTTACTCAGAACTCTGATTGATGCAAGGTTGGATGCATTGTAAAGAAGTGATAATGACACTAATAGAGGAAGACTCTAAGAAATTAGTAGATTAGAAAGGGAGAAGGAATTGATTCTTGAAAAGAGCAGAAACAAGAAATAGTTAATTAAGTAAGAAAAAGTAGAAGAAGACAAGGAGGGACGAAGCTCAAATAAGGAATCTTACTATTGAAGAAATCCAAGCTATCGTTCAAAGTAGAACAAAAAGGGAATAACCCTAAGAGAACCTACAAAGGTATCCACAACCCACAAGGCTTCTACTAATATATTAAATCAAACTTAGTTACAATGAAGAGAAAGAACCCCTTTTATATAGAATCCTAGATGGGGCTGGTGAAAGACTCAAGTAAAGAAATTATATTCCCTAGGGACATAAAAGGTTGTCCATATTTAGACCAATATAGTCAATATAGATTAAAATAAAACACTAAATGGCATAGAAAGTTGGCACACACTAAATCCTAGGAAGTCAACATAGAATAAAACAACTCGTAAATATAATTCTCGAAACTAATAAAAAATTATTGCAATATTTTCTCCCATTGGAGGCTGATTTGGGCCCCATTTCATCTCCTCTTGAACTTTAATTTGGGCCTACAAATAGATGTATGACTTGAAGAAAATATCTTCATTGGTCTTGAGATCTTCTTCCGTCACAAGACACTTTTTAATAGCTAACTGCAGCCTATTTGAGTTTGTCTTGAAATTTCTTATTCGATGGAAATTCTAAATCTTTATCCATGTCTTGTAATGACATATTCCATGGATGCTACATTCTCCTCTTCTTAAAGAAGATTCATCCTTGAATATGGACATTGACTATATCTGCCCCTTCATTGGATTTGAGCCTCTTTGGGCCCCATTCCATCACCTCTAGGACTTTAATTTAGGCCTCCAAATAGGTGTTTGACATGAAGAAAATATCTTCATTAGGCTTAAGATGTTCTTCCAACACAAGACACTTTTTAACTGCTAATTGCAGCCTATTTGAGTTTGTCTTGAAATTTCTTATTCGATGGAAATTCCAAATCTTTATCCATGTCTTGTAATGAAATTGATATTCCATGGATGCTACATTCTCCTATTCTTAAAGAAGATTCGTCCTTGAATATGGACATTGACTATATTTGTCCCTTCATTGGATTTGAGCGTCTTTGGTTGCCATCATTCTCCCCCATTTAAAGAAGATTTATCCTCAAAGCTTGACCAGTACCACATTTTCTCTTTCTAAACAACTTAACCTCACCATTGGATATACCATAGTCAAGATATGGATCAAAAGCAATTCTTAAGAGAAGTGGCATGGTTTGAACCTGTAAAAAAGGATCTTCAGTATAAGATAAAGATACTATCAAGTTAGCAGCCTGTGAGCACTTCTCCTTCTCTACTCATGAGATGTTATATTTTTCATTTAGCTCAATATTCTCAATATTTATGACTTCAAATGTTTCGTGTGTCTCATTGCTTTTATTGGCAATTTCTCCAATGATATTCTTAAATCATAAGGGATTAGAGAACACTTTAAAGTCTTCTCCAATTTCTTCCCACAATGAGTTATTGTACACTTTAAAATCTTGGCTAATGCTAGTTTCTTTTCAAATGAGTTACTATCATCCTCTTCAAAAGTTTCTTTCTCAAATTTCTGCATGGATTGAGAAGTGATATTAAGGAAAGAAAGATTTAGCAAATTAGAAGGTGAAAAAGATCCATTCCCTCTCAAATTCCTTTTGTTTTGTTCACTCAAGTTATCTTTCACCTCTTTCATCACATTTTGTGACAGATTGCTCATATGCGAAGCATAATAAAAAAAGGGAAGGATCACTCCCAATTTTAGTTATATCTTTACTTAAAACTTTGGCCTCATGAATTTGTGGTACAAGTGCAATTTCATTTGAAACAAATAGATCATCTATAAGGTCATACCATATGAGATAATCAAGGTCAAACTTGTCTTCAACTTGCAATTCCTTCCATAAATCATTGGCTTTTGCACTTTCCAAATCCTCTTTAAAATTGAATTTCCTTACTTTATGCAATTGTTGGTCCAACACTTTATTGATTTCTTCTTCATTAACTTGCACATTTGGAATAGAAACACTAGAAATATAATGTTAATTAGTTAGAGCTTGAACAAGAATCTCTTAAACTTATGCACGCTATTCTTTTAATCTTGTCTTTTTTTCATCACTCAAATGCACTGGTTCACTCTCTATTTTACATCTAAAACTCACATCACTCAATTTTGTCCACTCATTCTTACTTTTTGCCAACTCACTCTCTTCACTCATCACTTCCTCTCATTTTTCCTATCTTGAGTTGTCACGACTAGTACGTAGACCCGGATTGTATCATGGGACAAGGAACCCTGAGAGGTCCCATGTCGACCCATGGCATAAGTATACATCAAACTTCATTCACTTTAAGCAGAAGAGTGAACATAAGGCATAGAGGAAATGTAAACATAACATAACATAACATTCGGAGACACTGAACATATACATAAGCTAAGTACTACATACTATCTTAAAGCCTCTACTGTATAAGATGGATTGAAGTGACAACACCCCCAACTAACCCAGCCAAACACTGAAACATAGAATAACATAAATATCTAGTCAATCGGCCCTCGGAACATGAGGACTCACCAACAAAGATGATAAAAATCCTGGGATGGTCAAAGGATAAGGATGAGCCTGAGAGCCAAGTCCTGTATCATGAAACGATACAATATACAAAGTATACGGTCAGTACGTCGAATGTACCGAGTATGTAAGGTAAGTAAAATGGACATTTAAAATACATGAAAACTCATAAAACATCATAAGAGTGGGACATCATGCTCATATCATAAACATCATAACGCAATGTAAGACTCAAGATTTTCAAATCATTCTTAAACCATTCATTATCATAATCTTAAGAGAAACTTTATCAAATCATCACTTGAGCCAAAAATCATAAACATAACAATACATAAAACATGCAAAACAATGGAAGAACTCGTCATAACCGACACCATCATGGTAGAGCCTTTCATGATGCCCCAACTATCTCACTCAAGTGGGCAGATTCTCCCTTGGCTTGCCAGGCTAGGGACGTGCATTATGTGATATCACGAAAGAGGGGATCATTATCATTGCAATGTATCATTATAAAAAAATAGTGGCACGTGGTTATGAGACACCGGCGTAGTACGTTGAACACTAGGTTGCTCGGTGCTAGACACGGCCCCCCAAAACATGCATTAGGCTCATACGTAAACAATAAAATCATTCAGTAAGATTCATGGCTAAAATAAACATTCATCATTCACTGATCCACATTAAAATATTATTAGACAAGAATCAAAGGCCCTTTAGTCAGCCAACATCATAAATAGATAAATCATGAGATCCATTTCATAAACCGTAGTCATTCTTCATCATATGAGAAATGTGCAATATTTCACCATGCTTTACAATTCTCAATTCATTCGAAACCATGCTTGTAAACATGGTTAACTTGAAAAAATTATTTTCTTCATCCATAGTTTATAAATCCTAAGGCTCATGCATACTTGAAGATATGCATAAACTTGTAAATCATCAAATCATGTCGGGTATTTGAATAAATCCATATTTCAAATCATAGATCATTTTGGGTTTGTAAATATCAACAATTAAAGTGTAGATCTTAAGTCAATTCATCATAGATCATGCATAATTAGGTTTAATTGAGTAGAAATCGAAATCAATAAATTTATAATAAAAAATAGTTGTAAAATCTAGTCAAAATCCATGGAATATAATGTAAATCACAATTCATAATATCCATTAGCAAAACATTAGATTTTCACAAAAATTGAATTCAAAACACCATGAGATTTTTTATAGAGAACAAGCATGGGTGTGAATGGAAACACCCATTCGTAACCCTACATACTTGGGTAAGATTAGATTCTAAGGTTCCTTGATTTTCCAAGGGAGGATTGATAGGGAAGAGCTTGAAGCTATGCTTGATCTCTCTCAAATTCTCTTAATTTGCATGCATAGGAATGGCTTATGCAAGAGGGAGTTAACCTATCTTATCATGCCCAGAAAAATACATAATAGGACATAGTTTAGGGTCTAAGAGCATAGAAAGGTCGAAAATACTCTTAATGAAATTTCCCTAAAAAACTGAACAGGGTGAACCAATGACTGATCCCACGAGTCGTTACTTGAAACCACAACTAATCCCATGAGTCGTTGCTTGAAACCACGACCTGTTGTATCCAGTCGTTAGGTCCACTTCATCCCTTACACTTTTGAATTCTTCCCATAACTCAACAATTTGAGTCATTACTTCAAACGACGGGTCGTTAAATCGATCGTTGCCCGCCCCCTTTAAAAACTTCAACTTCCTTACCACAAACCTCACCATGACTTTTGGTTGCTTCCCACCAGTCGTGGTAACCATCCATTAGATGCATTGGAAATCTGACCACCTAGACAATGATTCGTGATAATGGATCATCATAGCTCAAAAATAGTAATTGAAAGACTCCTTACATCCCCATGCTTAAATCCAGCACTCACCCATGATTACCAACAACGACTCATCATTTCAAGCAATGAATCGTTACTCCACCAGTTGTATCCACTGCCACCAGGTCTCTCATAACCATGACTGCATACAACGACCTGTGGTTTCCAACCATGAGTTGTTACGTCACCCGTTCTGTGACACTTTCCCAGCTTTTCAGCCTGTCACTTCCTGAGTCTACACCCTGAATGGGATATAGTACTTGAAGCCACAAGTGACCACAAGTCAACCCCTAGTCTATCATACACTGGTATTCTGACTAAAACAAATTTAGTAGAAGTTTTGAAATAATAGCATAAAAGCATTCATGAAAACAAAACTGAAATCATAAAGTTTAAGAATATCAAATGTTTGAAATTAGTTCTATGTTTGAAAGGCCTCTAACTGATGAGTTGCTGGGACAAGCCCCCAGCTAACTCTAAGTCTCGATAAAAATAATAAACTAACTAAAAGAAATAAAATAAGGCCCTCGAATGATGAGGACTCACACTTCAACTGCTGAGGAGGAGGATCTTAACCGGGGCGACTAACAGTGCTGAGTGAGAACCTGCAATTGTATCATGAAGTGATACAACATAAAAGTATGCGTCGTTACTTTGAATGTACTGAGTAAGTGGGAGAAAACATAATTGAATATGATGCCTAAATTGATATAACATGCAATGACCAATAAGTAAATTGAATTGAACTACTGAAGTAAATTGGGGTTGTCAAAATGACCATGTCTGATGGTCAAGGCATATCCTATGTCTGAAAGAACTGAGTCTGAGATGCTGAACTGAACTGAGCTAAACTGATAGAATTAAAACTTAACAGAGCTACTTATTCTAAAACTAGACTGCACTGACTAGTGGGAAAGTCTATAACCGACATGTAACCATGTGAGCTAAATGTGGAGTCCGATGTATACACCCCATTGGTAGGACCCAATATACCTTGCCAGGGTATAAAGGCATGAACTGAGTGATCACAAGAGTCTGGGGCCTATCAGGCCATGTAATATTATAACCTACAATTACAACGTAGTTTTGGGAACCTGGGTGTGCTGGAACCCCAGCTCGCTCGATGCTAAGTCCTACTCACACTGGAAAGCCTATACTGAACTACTAACCTGATAGCTTGAAACTAGGGTCCAAGACTAGTCAGGGACATATAATTGAAAGTACCTTGAGATTCTTGTCAGACCAGATTCTGAAATTGGGTTCTAGACTTGTCAGAGCGGCTTACGTAGAAGCGTCGTAAATGTTTAAGAACAATTGTAATCTTAACTGGGCTCCTAAGGATAGTTAGAGCTATATATCTAAAATGTCATGACCGTCTAATGGACCAAAAAACTATATTCTGAATCTGATTCTGATAACTAGGAGGCACCACCGACGCCTCAGGGAAAGAATGAAGTCAAACTAATCAGTTGACAAGATCTAAATAGTTCTGAAAAGATTCTACCTTCTAACGGAACTTAACTACTAAGCAACTAATAGAGAACCCAACTCATTCCAACAACACGGGAATTCCATAATATGGCAAAATTTCAATAATTAAAGATATCTTAGCTGACATGGCTAAAATCATTCTTATCAATGGAGTATTTACACAACATATAAACAATAAGAAATACTAGAAAATTCAGCCCAAATCACATTTCACAACTAGACGGAATTTGATACACAAATTGTCTTTACTCGAAAAGTTTGGGCTTAACTTCACTTTGACAAGAATATCAACCATTTAGGTAAAAATTGATGGAGATCGTATCAATAATAATCAAGGATATCACTCTATGTGAAATTTACGAAAGACAACAAGTAATCTTCTCGTTTCGAAAGCTTAGGGCTAAAACTGATAGAGGAACGATGAGGGGGTTTTGGTGGACAAAAGGAAAGGACAATTCCCTTGTTGAATTCTCATATACCTGACTAAAAAGCTTCCATAGAAGAAAGCTTGAACTGCTGCAATGGAGCACAACCCTAAGCTTTTTTGAGAGTTTTCTTGAAGGACTCTTCGATGAACTTTCTGAGATTAAACGTGGGAATGAGGGGAGGAACCACCCAAACCCTCTAATAAGTCTGAAACTACATCCAAAATGACGTAGTTTAAAGCTTAGGAGAATAGGATGTTACTAAATATCCCTTAGAAAGTCATAGGGAAAAACTGTCAGGTGGCCCTAATGGGTCGTGGTTAGTGACCACGAGTCGTGGTGACACTAGTTAGGTGCACTTCCTAACAATTGACTAGGGCTGGTAACGAGGGACTTAATGAGTCATTACTGGTGACCACGACTCGTGGTCACCATCCGTCTAGTATACTACCCAATAATTTAATTCCTAACGCGGCCTACTCACGAATGACCGAACGGGTTGTGGTGACTGACCACGACTCGTGAGGTCTTCCGTTGGGTACACTTCCTCTCCCTTATCCTATCTCATTCCTCCTTCCTATGACTGACTTACCGAATCGTTAGGTCTCTCAACGACCTATTAGGTTAGTCGTTCTATGATAATTTTTGCAGATTTCCAGATTGTTTGATTTAAGTCCCGGATCTAGTCCTTGAGTTTCAGAGGCATTACACAGCCAACTTCAAATTTTGATCCCGAGTTTAATCTCAAGCATTTTCAGGGTATTATATGAGTTGTTAAGTTGATCACCCTTACTTCTCTCTTTGTTTTGTCTCTCATCCTTAGTTTATTTGGTGTGGAGAAGTTTGTCACTGTCTAGCTCCCATGTACTTCCCAAGAATCCCTCTTTTATCCTTCGGAGGAATTCTAAGACCAACTCTAATTTTAGGCTTCTCAAACCTGTTGTTGTTTCTCCTCTTGCATTTCTTTTCCTTTTCAAACACCTCCATTGATCTTCTAATCCTTAATTTATCTTCTTGAATCTCTGTAGGTTCCAAAGAAACAAGGGCAGTCTTTTTTCCATCATCTTTCACCAAGAAGTACCTATACTTTTCTAGATCATATAAATCTTTTCTATAGAGATACCATGGCCTTCCAAATAACACATGACATGAAGAATAAGGGAACCACAACACATCAAACCTCATCCTTGTATCTCCTAAGATTAAATTGGACCAGCACTCTCTTGCCCACCTTTACTCCTTTGAAGATGTAGGGTGAAGCATGCTTAACACAAGGTAAACCCTTCTTTTTAACAAAGTAAACAATGACTAAGTTGTGAAAGTATCAATTTTAGCAGCACACACATAAGACAATACTTCCATTCTAGTTTGAAAAATCTTGTTAACTCTAGTAAGCTCATGGACTCTTTTAAGATTCCTCCCCAAACTAGATCTTATTGGAGTACATTTAATAAGGAGTCCACTTCCAACTCCAACATAAGAATTCATCACTATAACTAGTCTCGTCATAATTAGAAGATTCATCACTATAATATCCATCACAAGCGTTATTGGTTTTACTCAAATCACAAATCTGATGTGATTCATCATAGGCACCACACTCATAACAAGAATTATAGTACATGTCCCTTCCATCATTCTTTGCATCTGATTCCCAATCATCCACACTATAATTATCCATTTCTTCATTCCAATTGCTTTCAAAATTATAGAAGACATGCTTTCAAACAAGAGATTGTTAGTAGTGAAGTTTTCCCACATGCACTCTCTCACGTGTATCTTGTAATGGCTGTCAATACTCGTACATCACACAATTAGGCTTTTACCCTCAAATAATATCACCACTCTTTCCTTTTACCACTCAAAGGATGCTCCTCAAAGTTCTTCTATGTACCAACAACTCAAACACTTCAAAGAAAGTTCCAATGTTTGGTTCAAGAATGAAGTTTATGTCAAACAAAGAAAAGGATAGTAAAACTATAACGATTCTGGAAACAAAAAAGTACACAATGAATATAAAGAGAAAAGCATTAAAAATATCACACAAAATTGAAAAATGTGCACAAATCACTAAATTACACTAAGTATGAACAAATACTTAAAGTATCTAGCAATAGAATAATAGGAAACTAAATATAGTGTATAAACACTATCAAGGACACCACGAACATATCCAATGAGCTTTTTAAATACACGGAGCTATAGTGACCTTTACGATCCCCAATTGACATTTGAGTTTCTTGTTGACCAAAATCCAAAGAACCTTCAAATCAAATGATATATTAAAGAGATTGATCAGATTTTTAATAAATCAAAATCACCAAATCGTAATTATAAAATATAGAACAAAACATGAACAAGTGAAGAACACTAGAAGCTACTGTTCCCGTCACTATTCACTTGAGGAAATAATTTTTTTTATAACTTTTTATTTGGGTTACTACTCATGCTATAGTATCTTTTCATTTTCTTTTTTTTTGATATTTTTTTGAATTTTTCTATGATTCAAATTAGTAGATCGGGTAAGTATAAGAATACCCAACTATCCAAAGCTTTGATGCCACTTGATAACGACATAAACAATAGAAGACACTAAAATATTAGAATGTTAGAAAGGGGGAAGGAATTGATTTTTTTAAAGAGAAAAAAAAAGAAATAGTAAATCAATTAAGAAGAAGTAGAAGAATAAAATGGGGGAGGAAACTCAAACAAGGAATCTTACCATTGAAGAAATCAAAGCTATGGTTCAAAGTAGAACAAAAAGGGAATCACCCAAAGAGAACCTACAAAGGTCTCCACAATCTATAAGGCTGCTATTAATATATTAAATCAAACTTAATTACAATAAAGAGAAAGAACCTCCTTTATATATAATCCTAGATGGGGTTTGTCAAAGACTCAATTAAAGAAATTATATTCCCTAGGGACATAAAAGGTTGTCCATATTTAGACCAATATAGTCAATATAGATTAAAATAAAACACTAAATGACATAGAAAGTTGGCACACACTAAATCCTAGGAAGTCAACATAGAATAAAACAACTCGTAAATATAATTCTCGAAACTAATAAAAAATTATTGCAATATTTTCTCCCATTGGAGGCTGATTTGGGCCCCATTTCATCTCCTCTTGAACTTTAATTTGGGCCTACAAATAGATGTATGACTTGAAGAAAATATCTTCATTGGTCTTGAGATCTTCTTCCGTCAAAAGAGACTATAGATGTATGACTTGAAGAAAATATCTTCATTGGGCTTGAGATCTTCTTCCATCAGAAGACACTTTTTAATATCTAATTCCATCCCATTCTAGTTTGTCTTGAAATTTCTTATTCAATGAAACTTCCAAATCTTTATCCATGTCTTTTAATGACATTGAGATGTCATGGATGCTATCAAAAAGACTTAAAGGGATTAAATTTGATCGGTTGAATCATACAAAAACACTTCATAATTTAGGAGCTATGGTCGTTTGATATACCCTTATAAGAACATATATGAAAACTCAATCGATAATAAATCTCTCAACTCAATTATGCTAGAGGTTTCTTATGACCTAATTTGTATCAAATTCAATTTTCACACTTAAGAGTTGATCTTAACACTTAGTTTCTATAAAATTCTTTGGTTTTCAGTGTATCCACATACTTAGAACAGTTTCAAACTTAGTCTGGAAGTTCTAGGTATTATAGGTTGCCTCCCAAGAGGAGCTCCATTTGACATCGCGACACGATGAAAAATACCTAAATAAACAAAATAGTGAATTATACTTATGACGAGACTTCCTCAACCACTTTCTTATTTTTGATCCATATATGTATTTGTTCACCCATTTGATTTTGGCCTTCTTGTTTTTGGGTGATTCCAAAGATCCATGCTCAGCTCCTCCCACTTTATTTTCAACAACGCTAGCCATACAAATGTTCCTAACATCTTTGGGAAATAAGTAGCTCTTTCCATCTTTGAAGGGGATGCTTTCATTCTTGGCCCAAAATATGATCTTATGCTTCTCTAAGTCCATATGTATCCTCTTGATAGACAGAAAAGGATTATTAGGATATCCTTATTAATACCTCAATCCAACACCATAAAATCAGCCAGAAGTATAAATTTTCCGACCTTGACCAACACATCCTCCACCACTACTACCCCGGTATTTTGATAGACTTATCGATTATTTGGAGTTGATTAGGTGGGCTTTAGCATGGAAAATATGGATTTCTTGTATATAGCTAGGGGCGTCAAATTTATACTAGCCCTGTTGTCATATCAGGCATGCAAGCAATCATATCTTCCAATTTAGCAAGGCACGGTGAACTCACCCGAATCACCATTTTTCTCAATAGTAGTATCAACAATGATGGCACTCACATGATGTGTCACAGGAACCAACTTTTCATTATCACTTGACAATTCCTACTTAGCAATATCTCAATGTACTTTGCAAAACCCGACATCTCATTGATTGCATTAATAAATGAAACCTAAAGTGTTGCTTCCTTTAGTCACTTGATGTGTTTCTCAACATTTATGTCAATAGCTTGTTAAACTAACCTTTGTGGAAAGGGGGGAATAGGCAGAGGAAATGATTTAGCAATGTCATCAATGCCTCCCTTGGCTTTCCTCTTTCAATTAGAAGCAACTATAGCTTTTTTATCAACCGCCTCTATCATTGGATTCTTTACTCCATCATCAACAATATCACCAACCCGCGACTCTATCAACCCCTCATTTTTATCATCACCCTGATGAGCTGGTAATTTACCAACTCATCTGGTTCTTAAGCATGAGTTATTGCTTTTTTTTAACACAATTTAAAAGGGTTTTATGCCTTTTGTCCTCTTTTGTTTAGGAATTTAGCTGGAATAAAGAAGATGAAGTACTTGAACTCAAAGCAATCAGTAGGAGGAGAAACAAGGACATGCATCCCATAAGTCTGCACCTACATTTAGTAGGTACCATGCAAGAAGATCAAGGAAGTTGCTGGAACCACACCTGCATGCCGCAAGTTGGTATCTGCAGGCTGCCAGTGCCAATACAAGAGGTCCTAAGTGATCACTGCTTGAGCCTATTTATTAACCTGTGAGTCACACATCTGCAGTTATGAAATGTAGTTGGTAGCACATGTGAGTTGTGTCTCCTCTGAAAGGAAAAATTGTCCAAAAAAGAAAGAATGTACTTGAGATGCTTCTAAAGGAATATTTTGGGTAGCTGTGCGAGGAATTTATATAGAATTCTTACCCCATTTGTAAAGACACATTAGAGATAACATTACACTAGAGATAATATTGTAGAAGAGAGGTAGTGATAGAGATAGTACAACTTCACGCTTTCTTCATCTTCTTCTTTGTGAGAAAACGACATTGCTGCAGGTTCTAAGATGAAAGTGATCTTAATTGCTCAATATGATTGGTTTTGAGAAATAGCCTATTGACATAATTTCTCTTTCTTTAAATATGAGTAGCTAATTTCCCTTCTAGGGGGTGTGTGTAGATCTAAGTGGGTATTGACTAATTAATCTTATATTAGATTAGATTGCATGAATTTATTAATTTCTTCAAGGGATAATTGGATAATTAATGGTTGCGAATATTAATTGAGCTCTCTAACTTTTCTTTTTCTTGAAAAAGGAAAGTAAAGTTGGGTAAGACTTCAACAATGTGGATTTGGAGTTTTTGATCTAGGGATTGGAGGTAGAGATAGTCTATGCCCAATTCAAACTCCAATAAAGGGTTAGAGCTAGAAATAGTCTAAACCCTTCCTCAAGCATTGTTTAGTTGTTTTGTAGATTTTAGCTTTGGGGATTGAGAGAAACAAAAGTTGACACTCTTTTTGTTAAGAAACTTAGAGTGCGCCCCAAAGCCAAGGCTATCCATGCACTAGTGGAATATAAGGCTATTAGTTAATGCCCATCAAGTTGATGCCCCATCAAACGCACACCCCTAATCTCTCATCTTGGCAGCAACAATCGTTTTCCCCTACTTTGATTTCATATTTTTAATTGATACTTGTTCGCACCATTTCCCCCAAGTCTTACTTTATGTTTAGATACGACACATGCTTGTGTGAACTACTTTACAACATTTGATAAATCTTGCCCCAATGCTTGTGGGATTTGACCCGACTCTCATTGGGTATTTGTTTTGCAACAACCGTAGCCACCTCCCTAATGGGAGAGTTGTTTTTGACATTATAGAATAATGTGATTGCTGGGGATTAGAATTTAATTTCTATTTGTTGTGTATTGATTCACCTTCATGTTGCATATTATTTTCTTTTATGTTGTTTTGTTGTTTTTGCTGACTGAATAGGATAAAGGATGAACCATGCTAGTCATGTTAGTAGTGTGGATGGATTCATGGATGTTGAGGATGAGCTAGTGGCTTAGAATATGGCTTGTGCTATTCCCCTACCTCCAATGGTAGGGAATGCAACGTTTCATGTTATTAGCACCATGCTATAATTCATCTAGATGAAACAATTGTTTGGTGGCCTAGTTAGTGAGGATGCCAACCAACATCTAAGGAATTTTGTTAAAGCCTGCCAGCCATTCACTATAACAAACATCAGCAAAGAATCCATTCAGCTAAGGTTTTTCCCATTCTCTCTCACAGGATATGCTACAACATAGTTGGAAGAGCTACCTCAAGGGTCTATCACATCATGGAATGAGTTGATTGAGGCATTCCTAGATCAACTTTTTCCACCCTTATGGATATTGCAATTACATGAAGAGATATAAACTTCTCACAACTTCTGGGAGAACCATTGTGTTAGGTGTAGTTGCGATTCAAAAAGAAAGTGGTCATGTGTCCGAAACATAAGTTGTCGGATGGAGTGCTCTTATGAAGTTTCTACGGGTAACTTGACTCCATTAACAATTCTGTGGTGAACAATCTTGTGGGTAATTTAATCACGGACCAAATGTTTGAACTTGCGAAATCCCTACTAGATAGGATGACTAAAACAAATCGAGCTTGGCGTACAAGGGTGATTGAGGTATCCCCAAGTGCCCCTAACCTGATGACAAGTGAGATGAAGAGAAAGGATGAAGAGTGGGATGAGACCTTGGAGAAAATGATGACTCAAATAGAGTTGCTTGCTATGCATTGATGGGCACCGAAACTAAAACTGTAAATGCTATTGGAGCCCTAGGAAACAACTCATTTGAGAATTATGCTCTATATGCTAGATTTGATGAAGATTTTCAATATATGACAATCCAAATGGTGGGTTCTCATTGGGGTACGAAGGTGCAAACCAAGGCCCTTTGCATCGTCGAGATGGGAATCAACATTAAAGAGATCATGTTGGACAATGGAGAGAAAGGATTGGCCAACAAAGAGTTCATGAACGCGAGAGAGAGGGTGACAGATATAACCACCGAAGCTTAAATCCATACAGACCTCATCTGAAAACTAATGTGGCTCCAATGTAAACAAGTGTTAGTGATCCCAAGAATTAAAAAATTGAGGAAATATTGGCTTGGGTGTTGAAATTAGCTGAACAGACCGATAATAGAGTGAAAGAGTTGAAGGATGAGGTATCTAACCTTGCTCAAATTATAAGCTCCCATTAGGAATCAATCAAAAACCTTGAGGCTGAAATGAACCATCTTTCCGCTCAAATGAACCCTTAGATAAAGGGAATGCTTCCTAGTGATATTCTTCCAAACCCAAAGAATGATGGCCATAGTCTGGCAATTTTCACTAGGAGTGGAAGAATAGTCAAGAATATATGTGATAAGTCCAATGAGGTTGTTAGTAAAATGAAGAGTGATGAGAAGTTGAAGGATTGGGTGCCAAGTGCACCTATGGTAGTTGATGATGAGAAGTTGGTGGAGGATGAAATGGTAGATATTCCTTCACATGTTGTGATTGATGATGAAGAAGGCAAGAAGGATTAGATTCTATGGACCCGATGCCTAAATGCCCACCTTTGTATCCCCAACAGATGATTTAAAAGAATTAGGACAATCAGTTCAAGAAGTTCGTTGACATGATCAACAAATAATCTGTGAATATCCCATTGGTGGATGCATAATTACAAAATGCCCAGATATGCTAAATTCATGAAGGAGTTGTTAGAAAAAAGAGGTAATCGATGTGGCATGGTGGAGGTGTCGCATTTATTGCAGCTCAATCATCACCAACAATTTAGCTCCAAGAGAGAACATCCAAGGGCTTTCATAATTCCATGCACCATTGGGGTGTATCTGTTTAACAAGGCCTTATGCGACCTAGGAAAGCATAAACTTGATGCCCCCTGTGATTCTTAAGAATTTATGCTTGAGAAATCCTAAGCCTACTTTTGTAAGGTTGCTTATGGTGGATAGATTGATAAAATGATTAGTGGGGATGCTTTTTGACATGTTGGTTAAAGTTGATAAATTCATCCTCTCGGCAGATTTTGTGTTGCTGGATTGCGATGTAGATCTCAAGGTGCCTATCATCTTTGGTCACCCATTCTTATCCACCGAATGAACATTACTGGATGTTCAGTTAGGAGAACTTAAATTTTGGGTGGATAATGATGAGGTCAACTTCAATGTGTGCAAACTAATGAAGCCCATAGATGAATGCAGGGTTGTGGTAGTGATTGACACAAGTGACGAGTGGGTTTAGGTCCCTTATGAGGAGGTCAAACCTATGGATCCTTGTTAACCATTGAGGTGATATCATCGATCCGCGACGTGAAATCAAGCGCTTCTTGGAAGGCAACCCAAGTGTTTTTCAATTTATTTACTTCACTTCTTTGTTTTTTTTTGTGCTGTTGTAGGAATTGAAGAAGTTGAAATATGGAAAAAGGTTGAGGAGGTCAGGTCGAGGCACTTTGCTGGACCTATAAAATACAGGTCCTACTCTATAGCATGCAGGTGAAGTGCAGGCCCTGTCTAGAATACCTTGAAGTAAAATGTTCAAAAGTGGTTTATCTGCGCTTCATCTGGGAGACAAATACATGGACTTGTAGCACACATGTGAAACATAGATCTAAAGTAGTGCATTGACACAAGAAAGCCCCACCTGCACTTCACATGTGTGTCGCAAGTTGACACTTTCAGCCGCATGTCAAGACGCAGGCCCAGGTATGAGATTTTTAATAGTTGAATGACCCATTTGACAAAAATATGACCTGGCTCCAATCCACAACCTTTAACCTTCCACGAACCCCGTAACTCCTAAGTTTTCAACCATTTCCTCCATTTTCAATCCCCACAACTTCTCTACTAACAACATATAACTCCCTGCACTCCACCACTCCAACTCTCACATTATCCTCTCATCACCTCACCAATAAACCACTGGGCAAAGCCACTGACGGTGACCACCATTACCAAATAGAAAAGCATGAATTTTCACTCACCTATTTCTTCTCACTCATTTGAGGTATGCTCCTTTTAATTAAATCATTGTTTTCTATATGTTTTAAGAGCATTGTGGTCTATGAATAGTAGTAATAATTTTTGTATTTCCCCATCTGTGTTCCTTATGATTTTTATGAAATTAACTTTGTGGTGTGTTTTGGGTCGACTTGAAATTGAAAATTTTTTGGGGGATTATTGCTTCATTTGATTGGGTATGTTAGTGTGATGCATTATATCATGGAATTTTGTTGGGGTAAAGTCTGAGTAACCAACTTGATTGTGATGCTTGATTTAGCCTTATGATAGATTGGGTGACGTCATACTTAAGGAAATATCATCATTGCTTCAAGTTGTTATTGTAGATGTTTGTGGGTTTCCTTTGGTATCCTATTATGCTTGGTTATTTTTATGAAAATTTATCATGTTTAGTGAGAATTTTGGGTTGTTGTGAGTGATAATATTGCTGGTGGTAGTGGTAGGAGTGGTAACTAGAGTTTCCTGATGATAGATGGGGTAACGTCCTTCTTAAGAAAAGTCATTGAGTTGTTTTTAGTGGTCATCTAGTGATGTTGATCTTGTCAGATTTTCTTGCGGGGAAGTCTGAGTACCCATTATACTTTGTGAACTAAAGGTTGAAACACTGTAGAGCCCATGCGTGCCACAGATATTGCTCTGTGGAAAGCAAGTCTAACACAGGTGGTCAAGAGTGATATGCTCACTGCCTTCCACCTGTGTTCCACTAGTGTATCACAAATCTCCATCCATGAAATGTAGATGCAAATGTAGGTGCAATAAAATATTGCGAATGTTCTATTTATATATGTGCCTCATCTGTGTGACATTGGTCTCCACCTACGACACGCAGGTGGCTCGCAGATGCAAGCAGAAAGATTTCTGCTACTTGTTTCTTTTTGCATTCCAATTCTTTTTCTTTTCTTAGCTTCCTGTATATTTTTTTCTTTATTTTTATAATGGAAAATTACAAAAAGTGTTTGGTCGTGTTTTCCTGGTATTTACATCATTCTGCAGTACCATGACATCTAATAGAAACACCACTTATACGAATGCCCGCAAAGCTTCATCTTCTACCAAAAGAAAATGGAAGGGCAATGGCAAAAGAAAGGATACTCCTGTCCCTGCAAGCTCTAGGGAAAGTCTCTTCTTTTGTGTTAAGGGCATGAAGCCCTACTTTATCAAGTACAGGGATGGCCAGTCCGTCACACTAGAAAAAAGCTTCCACTTGCTAGGACTAGGGATGAGTTCTCCAATATAAAAAAGTAATTTATTGCACGAGATTCGCTATAATTTTTAGATGCACCTGGAGGGTACTACCCTAACCTAGTGCTCGAGTTCTATGCCTCATATCAAGCAACTCAAGACTCAATGAAGCATTCGGTAAGGGTAGATGAGTTCCCATGTATGTCGGTTGTAATCGTATCAGGGAAGAAAATTGACGTCACCCCTGGCACTATCCACTCCATTTATTGGGAGGAACCAATTGCCCAAGGGACTAAGTTTGTAGAGCAAATTGCTACAAAGAGCTACTACCTCAAATGGGTGGTCGAAATCATTGCAAACGGTCAGCCGACTTGGGACACTTTGGGTAGAAAATTCCCAAGAAGGATCTCCATTTTGAAGCTAATCTATGGCTAGATTCCATTTGCTCCTGACTAATACAATCCGAGAATGATTAGAAACTGCACATTCAGGCAGCCATCCTAATAGCCTGTACTATATCAGGAGTTCATGTGAACTTCAAGGAGGTGGTAGTGATTCAGATCAAAGGAAAAAGTCGACAACCTACTCCCCCCCATGTTGATTAGCCAGCTGTGTGCTAGAGCGGGGGTGCATTACTTCTAAGCTGGTCGTGCCTGCTCTGCTACCAGAGTGATTGAAAAGTACAAGAAGCGGAATGCTGATGCCCCTAAGAGTAAGAAGCAGAGAATGCAATCGTGGGACATCCCTGAGAGTTCCCTGTAGTAGTAGCTATATGATTTGTTAGATCTTGGTTTGTAATAGCTAGTATGATGTTGATGAGTTGTGATGCCTTGTGATGTTGGATACTCTGTTTGTATTTAGTAGTTGTGAGTGTTAGCTTAATTTTAGAGTCTAAATTTTGTTGATCAAGTGTGAGTATGTCTATTGAGCTTTGTTTGAAAATTGTTTGAATTTGGCATACCTCACCCATCCTTCGATTTTTCTTATAGGCTCAAATTTTTTCCGAAGGGGAGTCCTTTGAATTGGGTAATTTTAAAATTTTAAGGAGTCAGTGTCATTGTAAAGTAGTGAGCCTTCCCTATGATAGATCGATGACGACTGTCTTAAGGGAATTTAGTCACTTTTTTTATTTTTTAGGATTGAGTCATAGATCATTCACTTGTGTGCTAGTTGCATTCTACTTTGCTACTATGCTAAAGTCAATAAAGTGGTTATCTTGAATGTATAAGTGAGGAATCTATGAGAGACACACATATCTCTATAATATGACTCAAAATGATTCTTAGGGCTTAATAATGAAAATTTCATTCAATATGATTGTGTAAATGTGTAGCTGTTGAAAGCTGACTATATTCTTATTTCCATGAGAGATGAGCAAAATTATCTTTTGTGTACATATTCTAGCATCTAGAACTTACCTTAGTTTACATAGGATGGCTAGTTGTTAGGGAGTTGGGATATGATCAAGACATTTCTTTGTAAAAGCCCATTTTTTTCCATCCTGTTTTACCTTCCTTTATATTATCCCTAGTTAACCCCATTTGAGCCATACGCCTTATTCTTTTATAGCCATGAAAGTAGCTTAATCACTTTCTTTGTGAGACCTCATACATGTCGAAACAAAGTATTCTTAAGAACTTTGAGACTTGAAAGCAAAGGTCCACTGAAGTATAATGTTAAGGGAAAAGAAAAAAGTTGTGGTAAGAGCAGAAAAATAGGAAGAAGGGGTGCTCACAAAATTGTGTTCTTTACTTGCTGCTAGGACAATGAAATATAGAGATTTAATTGAAAAATTCTTATTGATTCTATAAGCAGAGACTAGCAGTCAAGTAGTGAAAAACGGGCATGAGAAGAAAAGAAAGAAAAAGAGTGAACAAACAAGGAAAAGGTGGTGGACGTGAAAAGTGAAACATGTCTTAAAAGTGCTTAGGCGGTACACACTACAAAAGAAATATTATTCCTATCCATCCTTTAGCCAACATTACAACCAAGAAAAGACCTTGTGATTCTAATCTCCTGAAAAAACCAAGTAGTTTAAATGTACATGAATGACAAGCTTATGGTATGTGACATATGTGCATTGCATCATTTATAAGTGTGAGAGTGCTTGGCTTTCTATGTTCTATGTTTTTTTATTAATAATCTAAGAGAGGAACATCACTAAAAGTGAGGGACACAAGATCTCTACGTAGATATACTATTTGTTGCATATTTCATACTTAATCATGTTGTCCCTATGTTTTGAAAAGATGAGTCAATTATAGAGGTTGCATGGTCTTGAGTGTGAAAATTTTGCATGTACTTGATGAGAATTGTTGTACGTTGATGAACCACTTGTTTTATCCTCTATACTAGTTGGTTGAGTATGAATCGATAGAGGTAGCAAGTATGATGGTAAATAATGAGTTTATGTGTGAATTAAGGATTGTTTGAGGATGAATAATAGTTTAAGTGTGGGGTGGTGATGTTGGGCATAATTGTATGCTCATTTGCCTTGTTTTTTCCCATATTTTGCTTTTTTTGAGTTCATAATCCTTAAGAAATGCATAATTCATATGCATTTGTGTTTTGTATGATAAAAAATGATTTGAGGTGTTTTGAGCAAGAAATGAAGGAAAAAGGACCAAAATGAACCAAGGTTGAAAGTTTGAGAAGCTGAGAAGAAGGTTCAGGGGCTATGGGTGCGCCCAGCGCCTGGTCCTCAACTTCATGAGATAATTTCATCATTTTTGGGGCTATAGCTGGTGCCCCGAACCATGTCCTTAACTTTCGAGGATGTTAATTCAACACCTTGGCGAGATGGTGGGCATGGAGCCCTAGTGCTTCCCCAGACATAGGGAAAATTCCCAAAATTCTCGTGAGATAAAGGAACCATGCACCGGAGGTGTCCTATTGTGCGAAATTTTAACCAACACTCTGGTGTTGTGGTTAGAGTGTTGCGCTAGAGGTGCTAGAAGTGCAGAACAATTGGCTAAGTCCTTGGTGAGATGATAGGGGTGTCGCACCAGGTCCATCCTAGAGCTGAAATTGCTGGAAATTTGACTAACTCTGTGGTGAGATGGTGAGGGGGGCGAGCGAAATCCTTCCAGAGCGGAAATTTCTGATTTGAAAGCTAAGTGCTGGAGGACTGAAGCGTCATTTAAAGGCTTAACTATAAATAGAACCTCTAGGTCGTTTATTAAGAAGCTTTGCCTCATTTTTATACTTTGTATTTTCATTTGTGGAGGCTTGTAAGCTGTTTGGAAGGAAGAAAAATTCTAAATCTCTTCTTTACTATTTTATTTTGAATAATGATGATTAAATATTTATTTTCCACTTGTCCATAAGTGGCTAAACTCATACTATATGGTTTTTTCCATTGTGGATGGTTGATTATTTAAAAGACTGATTTAATCTAGATTCGATTCTTCTTTAATGGTTTTTTGTGTTTACTTGTTTTAATTGCTTATTTTTGAGACTGATCACCTTATAAGTAAATCTGTTGGCTTTCGATTAAACTTGGGATAGGGAATTAAAAGTGGTTAATGGTTAATATAGAATAGGAATTCAAAGACTCTCGAACACATTGGTGAGAGGATAGCAGTTTTGTTGAGGATAGAGATATACCCTTCAACTCTATCAAGTTGAAGTACAAGTCGGTATAATCGCCATTTCATGTTTCTCCTATGACCATAAGGATATAGGCATTAGGGTTCATGAAATAGCCCTTGATGCTAGGGATAATGGCAAGGAATGGGATAGTAACTTGCAACAAGCAACAATAAGAAGAATCGTTCTAGTGTAATAACATCTCGAAAACTCAACCAGAAATTGATCAAGTGCCATTTCCTTAGATTTTCATCATCATCGACATAAAACCATGCTTAAAATCATTGTAGTTAATTTTACATTTAAAGCTTTTAATAATTAAATTTCCCAAACCATTCCCCATTTCAACTAGTTTTGTTAGAATAATAAAATAAAGTAATTACCTTATAACAATAGAACTGACAGGTGTCTGGGGGTACGATAATCAGGGCCTCCAGCCCTATATTACTTGAAGACCATGTGCACCTGGGCGACATCACACAGCAGGCCAGGTCCCAGGTGGATACATACTTATGCCTCATGATTTCTTACAAAAGCTTACCAAGAGGCTGACCTTTCCTGATAAGAAGATCAATGTATTGATGGAGCTAGTAAAGCCTTTGTCAAGGTTGATATTGAGGAGATAGCTAGAGGGTTTCACAGTAGACTGGACTGCTTTGAGCTACTGCTCAATGAGAGATTAGCTGAGCAGCTGAACATATGGAGTCTGCTAAAGGCGCTGGGGTCAAGTAGGAGTCAGGTAGCCAAGTTGTCGTCTCGACAACTGGCCCTATTACCAGCCTCTGCAATTTTATTATTTGAGGATGATCCCAAGCATGAGCTGGATCTAGGGGCATTTTGGACCCACAAGCCGATTGGTGGAGATAGGGGAAAGAGGAAATCTGCGGAGGCGGTACATAAGGAGGCCTCCAGGAAGAGGAGAAAAAGATAGAGAAAGAAGTGCAAGAGGGCAACAACATCTAGTTTGCAAACTCATGACCAACACATATCTGAGTTGTAGGAGAGAGTTCGTGGAGCTGGGAGTTCAGCTATTGTGCCTACTGAGCTTGTGGGTTGCAAGGACCCTTTGGGTGAGCCGCATTCAGACCAGAGAGATACAAATGCTGAGGGCATGACCAAAACCCCCTATCACATCATTGAGTGCGTCGGGCATTGTTTGCACCATGATTTCAGAGGCGGAGAGTGTTCCTTCACACCCACCTCCATAGGATAACATGAGTGCTTAGAGTGTCATAGGTACGTCCCTTGATATGCTGTGAGTTTACAACACTTTCAACGCTTAAAACTGGGAAAATAGCTTGGACTTAGGTGTTTTTGTATAAATATGATATGCTTTTACTTTATTTTCAGGAAAATTATGTATTGGAGTTGAAATATGAAAAATAAGAGAAAAGAGTGCTGAAAATGGTGAAATTGTAGACCTCAGTACGATTCGCTTGGAGGTATGACCCATACGTAGCATTCGTGATTAAATTCAGAGGAACTACATAAGGCACTGGCCATGTATGACTAATGGTATGAGCCATACCATCCTCGTAGGATTCATACCATAGCAGTCGTGGAAAATTACAGAAATATTACACTTGTGTGAGCTTATGGTACGGATAAAAGATACGAGTCGTAATGACCACATACGACTCGCACCAAAGAGCCATGGTGAACTTTAGCGAAAATATGATTGGCAGATCCTAGGGCATAAGGCAGTCATGAGTCATGATATCAAGGTACGAGTCGTACCACAACACTCATGAAAATATTTAGAGGATGCCTGATATCAGAAGATCAGACCACGATAGGAATTGTACGACTTGTAAGAGCATTGTACGAGTTGTACCAACTTCCAAGACTTAACTAAATTCAAGGCTTTTGAGCATTCTACTAGAGGAAGCGACGACTTGTAGGTTCATGGTACGAGTCATAGGATCAGGCAGCGACAATTAAATCAGTTTCCCTGTTAAATTAGGAAAACTTCTAATTATTTGTGTAAATACTTTTCTAGGTTATTTTTAAAAAGTCCAATCCCACTTCAACTAGGAAACGGAGTTATGAATTCCAATTCTAGTCCATGAATGAACAAGGAAGTCTTACTCTACTATTTTAAATACCCTTTATTTTTATGTAATAGAGAAGTGCATTGGAGAGAACGGATTAGTAGACGTGTGACTACATTGAGAGAAGGTTTCTAGTTAATTGATTGTGAATTATTATCAAGTTTTGGAGAGCAATTCTTGAGATCAACACTTGGTTTTCTCAATTGTTCTTGATTTTGTTCATCAATATTCAAAGAAGGTTCTCTTTCAATTATTGTTGTAGGTATTCATTATGTGTTTGTCTATGAATACTAATTACAATCTTACAATCACGAGAGGCTAAAACCTCCACAACTAAGGTTGTGGGAACCATGGTGGATTAACAAAGTAGGGTTACACAAAGTGACTCAAAACCAATGCTAAATGCTTGTATTGTATTCTCTTCATCTTTAAATGTTTCTTAATGGTGTGCAATGTTATGACTTGCCGAATTCTTTACTTTCTTGAACCTAGTGAAAAGAGATTAGGAAAAGAGAATTACAACAAAACCTTGATTTTTATGATCATTGTATGACTTGAGTTGCGGTCGCAGGAACGTTAATTTGGAACATACTGATAACGATTAGTTTACATTCACTCATGAGACCTGACCCAGTGACTGAGTATAGTCATTCAATTGGGATGAACCAGTCATTTGGATGAACCCTAGTTATGGGTTCTACAAGTAAGCATTGGAATATATCACACGTGTATATCCGCAGTAGTTATGAACCCATAGGGAACACTTACCCAAGTTATTTGCAAACCTTGATAATGACCAAAATGGCAGTCTTGCTTTATTATTATTATTCTTTAAACCCCCCAAATTTAGAGATAACTTACCAACAAGTTTATATACATGCATTAGTCTAGTTCTTACCTTATTCCCTATGGGTTCGACCCCAACCTCTTTGTTGGGTTCTTTGTTGAAAACTTTCAACTCATACTTTGCCAGAAAGTATAAGTTTGAGCATTATCATCCCTCTCCTAGTTTTTATATCTTTGCATTGGGGACAAAGCAGGTTTTTTTGGGTGTATTTGTTTTTGTATCTATTTTTGTTCTTCCGAGAATTTTTGTTGCCATATTTTTTTTCTGGACATGTTATTTAATAGAACTGGCATGTTTAGGATGTTTTGTTTGTTTAACCTTAAGTAGCTTAAGAATACTTAACAACCAATAAAATGCATATGTTTTGATGTTTTGATATTTCTTGAAAAAATTACCCTTTTAAATTTTTTTTGTATGTTTAGCTCTGTGTGTTGACCTCAAAGCATGACTATTGTGAATCTTTTTATGGAATTTGATAAATTAGCATGAATAACTGTAGTATAGTTGTGCATGGACCAAATAGGCAGTGTGGTTCCAACCTATAACATGTGTGAGTGAGGACTCTTTCTTAGTTTAATACTTTGGAGGTGATCTAGAACTTTCCCGGTTAGTATTTGCTTAGATTGTAGGATAGTTGGTTAGGAAAGGATCATACACCATTTTTTGATTTAGCGCACTTTAACTTAAAGTATCCTACCAAATGAATTGAATCCCTTGACCTAATTTTTTGAGCCTAAATTCACAACTTTCTTTTATTAACCCATTCACCTTCCCACTTGTTTATGATGAACCTATTTTTTCCTTGGTCCCTCCTTGGACATTGTGAACCTCAACTCAGGAAAAATGCCAAAGTTGAGGGTGGCTATTGTATAGGTGCATTGATGAGGTCGGGTGAAAAGAAAAAGCAAGTCAGTAAAAGGTTGGGTGTGGTCTGAACAAAAAGAAATTTGAATTTTTTTTTTAAAAAAAGTGAAAAATGAAAAATACACCATACCCACTATTCTAAAGCTAAATAAAATGGAGAAAGGGAGGGAAAAAGAGGAAAATAGTGAAAAAGGGAAAAAAGTTAAAAGTGAAGCCAAGAGTTTTGTAGTGCCGAGGAGGGTTAGTCACTATTTTCATATTTGTCATACCCATCCCTAAGTCTACATTACAAGCCAATAAAAGTCCTATTGTAATCCTAACCTAACTGTTTGAAAAACTATAGTAGAAAAAATAAGGGCAAGCCTATGCTATCTCTTGTGCAGTATTTGAAACTTTATATATATATATATATATCATTGTGGGTGTTGGCTACTTCATTTGTTGTGAGGGTATATGGATTCTGTTGCATTCTGCAAGTTGTCTATGTAAATAACATTAGTGATAGCTCAGTTGTCTGTTATTAGCTAGATGTCGTCTATAGATCCCTTTGTGTCATGCGTTGTAGTTATATGTGTATATAGCAGTTTTGGTTTAGAAGGTTTGAAAAAACGTGGGTCAATTCTTGATAATGGTCATGTGTGCAAATTTTGATGTTGTTGGCTGTAGGTCTTCTGGTTTACTTTCTAGTTAAGCCATTGTGTTTATAGTAGTGTTTTTTTTTTTGCATGAGGAAATGCAAAATATCTAAGTTGAGAGTGTTACGCTCCACAGATTTACGACACTTTCGATGCTTAAAAAGGAAATATGTTTGTACTTAGGTATGTTTATACGAATATCAAGTGTTTTTACCGTGTTTCAAGGGAAATCAGGTCCAGAAGTTGGATTATAGCAAAGGTGCTAAAAGAGAGCAGAAAATTAACAAGTTGCAGGTCTCAGTATGAGCCGTACAAAGCACTCACTACTAAAATTTTGGAG
Source organism: Datura wrightii (assembly GCA_035772735.1). NCBI lineage: Eukaryota > Viridiplantae > Streptophyta > Magnoliopsida > Solanales > Solanaceae > Datura > Datura wrightii. The sequence goes on from JASDFA010000002.1 coordinate 63,736,321, forward strand.
AAATTGCAAAATGCTGATCTTAGAGTACGACTGGTGGTACGAGCCGTACCAAGGAGTTGTGAAAAAACTTAGAGGATATTCAGTTGCAGTAGATCTTAGTATGAGTGGAATCCATGAATTGTGATTATAATATATGGACCATACCTAGGTATCGTGGTGAGATTTAGAGAGTTGGGCACTTGACAGATTCAGGGCATGAATAGGTTGTACGAATCATACCAGCATAGTACGAAACGTGACCAGGGCTCATGTGGGGAACAAAAGTGATGCAATGTTTCAAAGGTTCATACAATGGTAGGATCCTACGACTCGTAGCATTAATGTACAAGTCATACCATCCTCCATTACCTGAGAAGATAGAAGCTGCAGACTAATGCTACGACTCGTAGGACGAAGTGGCAGCAGTGTCCCTGTTAAATTAGGAAAGGTTTCATTAATTGTATAAATAGTTTTTGGTTAATTTCTTTTTATAGAGGCCGATACTTTTGACTTGTATTCACAGTTTTTGGGTTTCCTATATTTTTGGAGAGCAAATACACGAATACTTGTGACATAATTCATCATTGTTCTTGGATATTTGACAACTGATTGTGAAACATATTCTTGGGTTCTTCTTTCATTATAAATATGTCTTTAATTATGTTTTCTTCCATGTAATCTGATCTTATTTTTGCAATTATAAATAGCTAAACCCTCCACAACTAGGGTTATAGGCACCATGGTGGAATAACAAACTAGGCTTAACACAAAGTGATTCTAAACCAATACAAATGCCTGTATTTTCCTTTCTTCCTATTTAATGTTTCTTAACGGTGCATAAAGTTAGGACTAGCCCGAATTGTCTACTTGCTTGAACCTAGAGAAGTATAAATTAGAAAAAGAAAAGAACAGCAAAGCTTAGAAATTAAGTTTTATTTAATAGCTTGAGCTACGGTCATAGGAGAGTTAGTTTGGAACTATTAATAAAGGTTAAAGAGAAATGGTTCATGAAACCTAACGCGATGTTTGAGTAGAGTCATCTGATAGAGATGAATCTGTCATTTAGATGAGCATAATTTGCCAGTTCTACCGGCTAAGTACTGAGATAGATCACGAGTGTAACAATGTACCCTAGTTAAGAAGACATGGGGAACATTTCCCTAGATTATTGCATAACTATTAATCACTACTCCATTTTAAAAAATTGTTACTTGATTTAAAATTCCCCCCTTAGGTAATTGAACTAAAAGTGTGAATACTAGCATTAATCTATATGTTGACCATATTTCCTATGAGATTGACCCCAACCTTAGTTGGATTCATCATTGACAACCTCCGAGTTATACTTCTTAAGGGGTGTAATTTAAGTGTTATCATTACCTTTCTTCATTTCATAGGATCCTGCGACTTGAGTTGAGTCATATGAATCTATGATTAACTCAAGCGTTATTATGTTGTTATATCCATGCCTTTGATAAAGTTGAATACTGCTAGTCAACGAGCCAATGGTGATGCAGGAGAAGGCACTAGTTGTGCCCGCCTGAATAGGAAATTAGGCTTGAAGCCTAGGGTAAATCATCAGTATTATTGGCACGTCTTGGGGTGCAAGAGATAGATCAAGTAGGAAGGGATCCAATAACCTAGCCCCCATGTTCCACCCTCTTCTGATGTAGAAGTTATAGGAGACCAGTTCCCTAGTTTCTCTATTTGGCTCAACAGTTAGGGACATTGTCACAGCCCGAATATAGGCCCGGATCGAAACATGGGACAAGGAGCCCTAAGAGACTCCAAGTCGACCCATGGCATGAACATACATCTAACTCAATCATTAAAAGTGGAAGACTTAACATGATAAAAATAACAAAAGTCTAAGCATAACATAACATCAGAACATACAAGGCGATCTTGAATATGAATACAATCTATATCTGAAAAGCCTCTACGTCTGATGACTTGATGGGATAAGACCCCAACTAACTCTCTACGTCTGAAACTGAAAATGTAAAGAAACAACTAATAAAGGAGGGTCCTCAGGAGATGAGGACTTACCAACTGAGACTTAATGCTAACTCCCAAAGCTATCTAGTGATGGGGCTGAGTCTAAAGATTGGAGACCATATCATAAAACGATACAACATAGAGTATGTGGTCAGTACATGAAATGCACTGAGTATGCAAGATAGTAAAACAACTCAATAAGTAAAATAATTAAAACATGCATAATATAAAACATAATCAAGATAAAAATATGAGAGTAGGGCTTGCATGCTATTTTCTGAAATCATGATCTAAACATAACTGAATTGAATGACCCAAAGCTAAAATCTGATAATCATAAGTAAAACTGAACATTGGGTAGAGCCTGCTTTAGAACTTATATATATATCATGAATGATAAAAATGCATATCTAAAATCATGAGGAACAATGGGAGACTCATCATGACATTACCATGATAGAGCTTACATGGTCCCAACTATCACACTCAAGTGGCCAGAGCCGTCCAAAGCCTTGCTAGGGCTAAGGATGCTACCATGATACCGATATTAAGCTAAAGGCCCCTTGGGGCAAAGTAAAGCTCACTAAGGAGGTCTTGAATAATCTGATCATACCTATGTTGGTTTGTAGTTCTGAGACATAGGGTTGACTGACCCTTAGCCTACTCGGTGCTAGACACTACTACCAAGAAAATTCATATGCTCTCCATTATATTTCAATGAAGCTGACCATCGTTCAGTGATAAAGTTGAATAATCATGTATATATAAAATTTGAAATCATACTTGAGGAGCCTTGGCTTAAACCATATCACAAGCTGAACATAATTGGGAGTCTTGAGTCTAAAACCATGTGGTAAGTTAATTAACATGAAATCATAAATCATACTTGAGCATATAGGCTTTCCCAATACTTAAAAATGTTTAAAAATACTTGACTCACTTGAAAACATGATCATAGACACGGGTAACTTGAAAACATGCTTTTCATCACAAATATCTCATCATACTTGAACATACATCATAGATCTCAACTTTCATGAACTTCTCATGTATGGGCATAATAATTTATAAAACTTGAAAACATGATTTATAATTGAAAACAGTGTAAAACTTGCCCATGAATCATAATTGCATAATAGAAACATACTTAGATCATATCCATGGTAGAAACTTAGGAAATTCATGCATTGGGTTAAACCCCATAGGATCAACATATAGATTTTCATAAATTATAGAGGGATTGGACATGGGTGTGAACAAAGTAACCCATTCATAATATTAGATAATTGAAAGAATATGATTTTACAACTTCTCTGATTGCCCAAGGAAGAATTTAGATGAATTTGGAAGGAATTAAGCTGGATCACCTCTCTAGCCCTCTAAGCTTGCATGCATGAATTGGAATAGCTTATAATGAACTCACCCCTCTTAAAACTCATTATTCATAGCTTAAAAAGATGTAATTTAGGACTTAGGATCATAGGAATTACGGAAAATCCCTTACTAAATTCGCAGAGAAAAACTGATTGACAGTCCCAACGAGGGTTAGATGAGTCGTTACCACTGGGAACGAGTCGTCATTTCCTGTCATTAGTATAGTGGCCATGTTTCCTCAAAGGGTCCTCATGAGGGATGTAAAGGTTCGTCCTTGGTGACCACGACTCGTGGTCACCACTTTTTCTTTCATTGCAAAAACTCACCTGGGGCTCACCGTGGGGCACACAACGACTCGTGGCGCACCCAAAGAGTCGTGGTAACCCACCCGTTAGGTGCACTACCCAATTCCCCCTACCTACACCTCATCCCTAACCATGACTAAGTCAACGATTTGTGGGGCTGACCATGACTAGTGGTCATGTCCATGGTGACCCAAATAAGAAATTCCAACTCAAGTCATACTCCTCACCACGAGTCACTTAACTGTCACACCCCAAACTCGAGGTGGCGTGACTGGCACCTGGTTCCACCCTGATATGAGCATAACCAATGCCCAAAATATAAAACAAAGGCTAGAACCGAGGAGGTTCATCAACACAACAACTGTAAAATCAGAGTAAGACGATAGACTGTAGCAGAAGCTGGCTCACCTGACCAACCAAAAAAATAAATACCATATGCCGTCAAGGCCATGGAAAGTATAACAACTATACAACATGTCCCACTTGGCCTATAACAACATATTAAAACCACAGTAATGTCTATGAGCCTTTATGAATACATTAGTAATGAAATGATTGGGACAGAGCGTCGAACTACACTTAACTCAAACATCTGGCGACTTTGAAAGACCTGGAGCACAACAACTCAGCTGGAACTCCACTCAGCACCCAAGAACTCGATATAATAGCCCACCATCACTTGCAAGCATGAATGCAGCGCCCCGACTAGGGTGTCAGTATAATAGTGTACCGAGCATGAAAGGCAGAAACAACTGGAAGACGTAGATTAGAGATCAACAGATATACCAGTTATCGCAGAAGGAGACTCAACATAAGTAAACACATAAAATCTACCTGGCCCCCATAATCCTTGAAATTACAAACAAACGTACAAACAAAACCTACCTAGCCCCCATAAGCCCGACAAGTTTAAAAGTAAACAAAAGCATAGCGACACCTAGCCAACATAGCTCACCTATCATCGCCTCTAGACCTCTCTACGACTTCCATCTAACATTAGCCAACATCTAGCATCCACTTCTATCAGATAATATATAACACGAGCAGCAAATATAATGCCAAGCATATCAAAAGTAAACACCTATCAGTGAACATCATCAATCAAGCATTGCTGGACTCTCTCTCGACTGCGCACAGTTAGCGGAGTTCAATCCATCTAGAAGAACCAAATTGCGATCCCAGAAAGGCTCAGATATGTCGGACCACTCTTGAATCATGTCTCAACTCGACACTACGGAGGACATCATTCTCAACCCTGTAGGTCATTTCACACCTTAGGCTCAACCCCTCAGCCGAAAACACTCTCGTGCGCCAAGTATCCACAAGCCACAAGGTACCGCGGGCTCGATCCCTAGCCGGAACAACTCTCGTGCATCGGGTATCCACAAGCCACAAGGCCTCAAACATAGCACACACATAATCAACAATAATGATAATAAATGATCAAACAGCCCACAAGATGCTTTACTCACCACTAACATCAAGGGGCATGTCCAAACCAGCCCAAGTGTCACCACGGTCATCACGTGCCATCGACACGACCACCGAATCAAATATAACAACAGATCATCGTGACCATCGACCTTAACCACTCTAAACCCTTATTAACTCAAACAACGCACAACTTACTACAAGAACCACACGCCTCACATACAGCCTCTCGACACGAGCCTAATAATTTGCCATGTGTACGATTCTCCGCACTCAAGTCCGAGCCACTGGCTAAAAAAGCACCCCAAACACACCATTATCACCATATAAATAGCAGAACAAGAGTTCAATAATATAAAAACACAATCCATCATAAACAGCCAACACACACGTCAACACGGACGACAACGGCTATGGAATTCATGCCGACAAACGGAGGGACAAGCCTAACATACCTTATCTTCAAGCCTAGCCACACTTGAGCCTTCAACACCATGGACACACTACCTAAAGGCAGTCCAATATTCTGCAAAAACACAGCCTACACAACTCAATAACAAAACAAGATAAACAAAGCTTATCCGATAAGATTCATAGGAATTCGACAGTTGAAATTTTGAGAAAATAACCTACTGGTGTTAACACACATATAAAAAACCTTAAAAACTAAGGAGAACAAATGAAAGAAGGCTTACCAAAAGCTTCACCACGAAACAGCCACCAACAGCCCTGAAAAAACACCAAACCACAGACTACACGCGATTCCCGACTTTTCGACACCAAAATCATGTTAAGCCATGGCTTCTAGCCTCAAAACCCAAAAAAGACCATGGAGAGAACTTGAGAGAGGTTTCATAAGAAATATATTCTGGAAAATGAATTTTTGATGAAGAACAACCGACGAAGGGGCTATTTGTAGTTCTCCACCGCCTTAAGACCTTGTGAGGTGCCTGCTTGCGCAGTCTTGCGAAAAACGCGAATATCTCTGTACTCTAAAGTTGGATTGTCAAACGGTTTGATGCGCTGGAAACTAGACTCATAGATCTTTAATTTTACAGGTCTCACACCTCTGACTCTTTATATTTAGGGTGAAACACTTTGATACATTTGACCTAAATTTCAAGAAATCTCAAGAAGGAAATTTTGCGATAACTTTTTCCAAAATTTTTTCTACAACTTGATTAACGTCCAATATTAATTATGATCATAGAGTGATTCAAATTAATCATAACACATCCTTATTAGCCTATTAGGTACTCCTAGTCCTACCTCGAAAGCACGATTTTATCGTCCAAACTATCTGGGGTGTTACATTAATGACTCGTGGTCATCCTGATGGGTCACATGATGACTCGTTCTGTGGACTGATGCCGAAAATCCTATTTTCTCAATTTCAACTCCTGGGTATGATCTTTGGGCTTTCGGGGTATAACATATATTCGGAAGGCAATTCATTGTTGAGACAGATAGTAATATTACAACAATAATAAATGGTTGAATCTTCTAATGGCTCTAAAAGTTTAAGTGGGATTTGTAAGCTTGAATCCTTCTACATTTATAGGTTCTAATCCAAAAGAGGAACCCCAAGAGTTTATTGATCAGTTTCATAGTGTACCTAAAGTCATGCAAAACTCACTGATAAAAGTAATGGAATTAGCATGTTTTAGAGTACAAGATATGGCTATTTTATGGTATGAGGCCTGTAAGAGATCTTGGGAATTAGATGCACCTCCAGTAGAATGGAAGGAACTTTCAGCAATCTTTCTATACTAATGTATTCCATGATAAGTTAGACAATACAGAGTTGAACAGTTTTTAAACCTCAGATAGGAAAGAAAGATTGTTCGAGAATAAAGTCTCAGGATTGACTTTTTAGCCAGATATGCTACTTCCATATCCAATGCAAGCCATATTCCATAACTTTGTGAATGGTTTGAGACCCTATCTGATAAGAGATTTCACCTTAGCATCCTTTAGAGAGAACATAGACATTTCTTGAATCCAAATAGTTGTCCAAAACATAGAGAATCTCAAGAATCAGTTTCGGGATAGTCAAAATAGAGGAAGGGAATAGGGAAAAAGAGCATGATCTTTAGAGTCTTCAAAAGGATTCTAGGGTGGTATTAGGCCCCAATCTACCCAACAACTAACATACACTGCAGATGGTACTCCACCCCAATCACAACGACACATATATGAGTATTACATTTAGTTCGGGTCAACAGGGTCCTAAAGCACTTACCTCCCAGCGTCAGGAGCATTCAGTTCAGATGAGAATATGTTTTCAACCTTGTCAATATGATAGATGAATACATCTGGGACCATCCCTTTAGGGTATGGATGTGTGTTATAGATGTGGGCTTACAAGGCACTTGATGCAGTACTGTTTGAATAATGTTAAGGATGCTACAACACAACTATTTGTGTCAGCAATAGCCTCTTCTTGTACTATTTCCCCCCATAGGAGGGCGATTAGAAATCCATAGGTTGAGATAGAGCTAGGGGAAGTAGATCTTTGCGTTCAGATGGCGTTCAAAATCTTTCTATGCACTGACTGGTTGTTAGGACTCTGAGGCATCTCAAGATGTTGTTATAGGTGTACTATCTATTTTCTCACATGAAGTATATGCACTAATAGATATAAGGGATATGTTTTCATATATTACTCCTTATATTGCTGGTAAGTTTGTGGTAGAACTAGAAAAGTTGTGGGAACAATTTGCAATGTCAACTCCAGTTAGAGAGTCACTTATAGCCAGGCGGATCTGTTGAAATTGTACCATTATGGTGAGTATCAAAGATCCTATAGATGGTAGAATCGAGCTTGACATGGTTGAATTCAACCTTATCATCAACGCAAATTGGTTGTCTTATTTTTATGCCACTACTGACTTTTATGCTAAATTTGTATAGTTCCAATTTTCGCGGCAGCTGGTCCCAAAATGGAAAGGAATTTTGTGATGCCTATGTTTCAATTAATTTCCTACCTTAAGGAAAGGAAACTAGTTACAAAAGAGTTCCTATATCATATGGTACGTGTAAGGGATCTTAGTGCTGAAGAGGACACACCAAATCTCCAGTCTATACCAATTGTAAATGAATTCTTTGTGGAACTTCTGGGGCTTCCAACAGGTAAAGTAATAGACTTTGGTACCGATGTGAATCCCAGTACTTATCTTAATAATTTCTATTCCACCTTATAGGTTGTCCATGAAAGAGCTGAAGGAGATAAAAGAATAACTGAAATATGTTCTTAATAATAGGTTTATCAGACCTAGTATATCCCTCTGGGTGCGCCTATATTGTTTTTATGAAAGAAAGATGGTTCATTATAAATGTGTATATAATATAGGAAACTGAATAAATTCACAATAAAGAGCAAATATCCACTCACTAGGAATGATGAATTGTTTGATCAACTAAATGGGGTCAAATGTTTTTCAAAAAATGTTTTAACGTCCGGATACCATTAGCGAAAGATTAGGGAAGTAGACATCCCAAAAACAACATTCCAACAAGATACTGGCATTTTGAATTTCTTTTCATATCCTTTGGCTTAACAAATGCTCTAGCAGCCATCATGGACCTTATGAATAGAGTGTTCGAACCCTTTCTTGATTTGTTCATGATTGTGTTTATAGATGATATTCTTATATACTCACAAAGTGAAGAAGATCATACATGTCATCTTAGGGAAGTATTACAGAAACATCGAGATCATCAATTGTATGCCAAGTTTTCCTAGTTTAAGTTTTGGTTGAGGGCAGTATAAATTCTGGGACACATGGTCTCTAGTGAAGATATCAGCGTGGATTTTTAGAAAATAGAGGAGGTAAAGAATTAGACTAGACCTATGACACCTATAGAAGTTCATAGTTTTAGTCCTAGGCGCCTATTAGCAAAGATTTATGAAAGTCTTTTCATCCATTTCTGCACCTTGTACTAAATTAACCCCCAAAGCAATTAAATTTTAGTGGTCAGAAGCATGTGAGTAGAGCTTCATAAACTAAACATAGACTTATATTAGCAAGACTGTTGTTCCTTCTAGAGGGGACGTAAGGATATGTTTTATATTGTGATGTTTTAAGATTTGGCTTAGGTTTTTTCCTGATGTAGCTTGGCAAACTCATTGCATATGTCTCAAGACAGCTGAGAAAACGCTAGCAGAAATAACCAACTTATGATCTTGAGTTAGCAGTAGTAGCGTTTGCCTTAAAAATTTTGTTTCACTATTTATATGGAATTGATGTTGATATTTTCACAGATCACAAAAGCCTTCAATATATCTTTAAGTAATGAGTGATGCAAAGGTGATGGAGTGAGTTATTAAAGGATTATGATGTTGATATCTTATACAATCCAGACAAGGCTAATGTAGTATCAAACACCCTCAGCCACAAATCTATCGGTAGCTTGAAGGATATAGAATTACATAAGGTAGAGATGACTAAAGGGCTACATCAACTGGCTAGTTTGAGAGTTCGGTTCCTAGATCCAAATGATGGAGGAGTTGTCATTCAAAATATAGCAGAATTATTTTTTATATAAAAAGTAAAGGAGTGATGGCACAATGAACTGCAATTAGTACGATTGATGGATGAAATTCCACAACAAAAGAAACCTATATTGGGAATTAAAGAAGATAGAGTTCTTATATATCAAGATCAGTTATGTGTGCCAGATATTGAGACACTCTGAAAAAAAATTATGGCAGAAGTTCATCACTCTTATTATTCAATTAACCTAGAAGCTAAAAAGATGTACGACAACTTAAAAGAGATCTATTTGGTAGAGTAATATGAAAAAAAAGGATATTTCAGAATTTATAAATCAATACCCAAATTGACAGCAAGTAAAGGTGGAGCATCAGAAACACGGAGGATTAACCCAAACCATAGAGATTCAAATATGGAAATGGAAAGTGAATAATATGGATATTATTATAAGATTTCCTTGCACTAGCCAAAAGTATGATTCTATACGGTTAATAGTAGAAAGTCCATCAATCAAGGGATGGAAAGAGACCAGACAGAAGCTGAATTAAAGTGATGACTCAAAGGACGATCCGTCCTTTCAAGGGATAGTCCGTCCTTGCACACTTAGGACCCTCCAATTTTAAATGAATTGGGGTTTTTGAGATTTAGGAAAAATAGAACTATTCCTTTCATTTTTACATATTGTTGAAGATAGTTTTAATATAGTTCATAATAGAGAGATAGATAGTTTTCAATAGTGTGGTAAATCAATATTTTAATTGAAGATCGAAGATCAAAATCATCAATTCAAGTTTTCTTCTCCTAATTGTGATTTCATTAGTGAATTGCTTACTTTTTCTCTTCCTACTAAGGTAACTAAATCCATATATAGTGTTGTGAACCCTAATGATCTTAATTGGGTAAAATTTATTATAGGATTAAGAATATTTGGTTGATTTGGTGTGTGTAAAGTGTGATTCACAATGAAAGTCATTCAATGCTTTCCAAACTCCTTTATTGTGCTTCAAATAGCAAACTTAGGTTATGTTAGCTTCAATCAATGATAAATCAAGGTAATAACCCTTATTTAATGGCTTCTCCTAGGCATAGGTTAAATCCAACTGGCAACATGCAATTGGGTAGAAGGGAGTTCTCTTCAATTCTATAAAATTGAGGTAGATTGACACCATTGGAGTTATTGAAAGATACCCATTGGTTGCCTAAGTGATTGTTTTCATATCCATCAAATGTCATTCCCAATTTTTCCATATTATGTGATTTAGGGGGATCAATCAAAATTTGGGGTCAGTTCCCTAGTGTTTGTCATTAATGATCACAATCCAAGCATTTACATTAATTAGTTATAGCTATATGTTTCCTAATCTTAATTTGAATAGCATCTAAACTCTCAAATCTGAACTGAAAACTACTAGATAGTTTGGGTCTACAAATGTCGCTGTGGATTTGACCCCGACACTTAGTTGGGTATTATATTTGCATTGACCATGTACACTTTCTTATTGGTGTGGATTTAAGTGATGATCAAATTTATGGCACCGTTGTTGGGGCTTTTGGCATCGACCATATCTAGCAATTTTTATTTAGTTTTTTTAATTAGAGTTATTCTTTCACTTTTTCTTTTACTTGTTGTTTGAAGCAGGAGGATGGTTCTATTGGAAGGAGAGGTGGACAATGGGTCTGTGGAAGTCAATGACGAGGTTGACTATGCAAGCACAATTATGTTGCCTAGGGTCAATGCTACATCTTCAAAAATATGTAGTAGCATATACACTATGCTTAAAGTGGAAGGCCAATTTTATAAATCCACTGTAATAATACTCATCAACACCTAAGAAATTTCTTGGAGATTTGCAATCTCCAGAAACAGAATAACGCCTCTGATGATGCTACTCGACTAGGAGATTTCAGATACTCGTTAGCCAGGAAGTTAGAGTGTGGTTCCATAGCATTCCTCAAAATTCAATCCACACATGCGAAGAACATGAAACATGTTCCTTAAGAAGTGGTTCCCATCATGTAAGAAGGAAAATCAGCAGGATAAAATCTTTCAATTCTGACAGCTCCCTGGGGAGAAACTCCTTGAAGCTTGGGAATGATTCCAGCATATTTTGCTCAAACATTTCTATACGGGCTTGGATCCATTAACAATCTGTAGCAAAAATGCAGTTGGGGATGCTTCATGGACAAGAATTCAATCATATTTCCATTATTTTGGATCGGATTGCAAAGCACAACAATGTATGCCATGGTGGAGACCAAAGTGGAGGGCCAAATGTGGTACTCCTTCATTATCTCACTTGATTTATGAGAACCAAGATCATGATCAGATGATGGAAGACATGGACACTAACACCGGCCTGTTAACTAAGAAGTTGACTGAGGCTAATGTCAAAAAAGGTGCATGCTCTTAAAGAAGCCCCAAATGATTCTCCATATGGGCATGGATTCTCCCCCTCCTCCATATCAACAGTACCAAGAGCCACCTCCCATGCAAGTAGAAGATACTATCTATGTTGGCAACACATCTAGAGATTATAGACCACAATACCTGTAATAATATCAAGTCCATCCGCCTTACTCATATCAAGGACAATGGCAGCCTCAATTGCAAGACCAAGGTTAGCAGTACCCGGGAATAATTATGGTGGTCCAAGTCAAGGTTGACACAACAACAGAAACTATCAAATAAGTTGTTCAAATCCCTATATCTCACCAAGGGGCCCTTCTTCTAATTCTTAAAGCCAGAGCAACGGACCTTCTCAAGAGCAAAGAGGTTGCAAGCTTGAAGGGATGTTAGAAAAGGTACTTGTAGATTAAGAAAGGTTTGACATATTCTTAAAGAGCTAGACAGAAATTGTTGGCTCACATACAACGTCCACTAAAAAATAAGAACAACAAATAAGGGAAATTTCCTATGAACAAAACCACAAGAAAAAGGGACACCTCCCTAATGACACTGTGGCCAACCCTAAGGGGAACGTCAGTACGTCTAATGCTCAGTATATGGCCATTGTCATTAGGAGTGGAAAGATTGTGCAACCGACTGGTGGTGAGATTATTGATGATGTGTTTGGTAAAGAAGTTGAGAATGTGCATGAGGGTGATGATAAAAATAAGTGGTTTATGAAGCCACAGGTTGGTGAGATTGTTTATGATGGAGTAAAAAAGACACCAATAGAGGCAGTAAATACAGATGTTATAGTTGCTTCAAAAAGAAAGGGGAAGTCCAAGGGAGGGATTGATGACATTGTTAAATCTTTTCCTCCTCTTCACCTCTTTACCACAAAGGCTAGCTGAACAAGCTATTGACTGAATGGTTCATGAACATATTGAGCGGCTGAAGGATGCCATATTTCAAGTTCTATTTATCAATGCAATCAAGGAGATGCTAGATTTTGCAAAGTACCTTTAGATATTGCTGACTAGGAAGTTGGCACGTGATAATGAAGAGTTAGTTCTTGTGAAACATCCTGTGAGAGCCATCATTACACTAGAAAAAGGGTGATCGCAGGGAGTTCACCATGCCTTGTCGAATTAGAGCACGTGAGTGCTTGCATGCCTTGTGTGAAAATAGGCCTAGTCTAAATTTGATTCCACTTATTATATACAAGTAATCCAGATTATCCATGCTAAAGCCCACCTCTATTCAATTCCAAATGTCCAATAGGTCTATCAAACTACCGGTAGGGGTAGTGGAGGATATGTTGGTCACGGTCAAAAAAATTGTGCTTCCAATTGATTTTATGGTGTTGGATTACGATACGGATAGGACCATCTCATTTATTCTTGGGAGACCTTTTCTGGATACTAGGAGGACTTTTATGGACTCGTAGAAGAATGAAATCATGTTCTCGGTCAAGAATGAAAGCAACACTTCAAATCCAAAAAGAGATACTTATTGCCCATAGATGTTGGGAATATTTATGTGGCTAGCATTGCCGAAAATTAGGAGGAGCTGAGCATGGACCCAAGGTATCACCCCAAAGAAAAGAAGGCCAAAATGAAATGGGTGAAGCAATATATCTATGGATATAAAAAAAAGATAGTGGGTGATATGTATTATGGATAACTCGCAATTTTGTGATTTAGGTATTTGCACCATGTTGCGATGTTAAATTAAGCACTTCTTAGGAGGCAATCTAAGGGATGCTACATTATATGTAGTATCCACATCATTCTGCGATGTTAAATGAAACACTTCTTGGGAGGCAACCTAAGTAGTTTTGGATTAATGTGTGTTGATGTATGCAGGTGAACTTAGGAGTGTGGAGAAAATTGGTTCAAACAGAAAAGGAAAATTTTGGCATCCAAGAGACAATGGAAAAGATAGACAACATCTTCAAGCAGTGGATGATCCATCTTCCTGTCTCTTTGAACCAGGTTTTGACAGGTTCGAGTTTTCAAAACAGTCAAGGATACACTACTAGTTAAGGAGATAAACATCCCTACACTTATGATGCATACCCAGTATATAGAGGAGGATAAACAAAATGATAGAAAAGAACATCAGGGATTAGAGAGTTTCTTAGGAATAAATCCACCAGTATTCACAGGGTCAAAAGATTGATGAAGACCCCATAACTTTATCGATGGAATAAGAAATTTTTTGAAAAGGATGCACATAACAGAAAAAGAAGGAGTCAAGTTTACTTCATATTAGCTAAAGAATGTTTCCAATGTATGGTATGATCAGTTAGAGCCTTTTAGTGTTTCTACTCCGATCGATGAGTCAGTTCTAGATAAAAGAATCTATAGAGAGTGTACAGTTTCAATCCATCATAGAGACACCATAATTGACTTGATTGAGATAGACATGGTGGACTTTGATGTTATTCTAGGAATGGATTGGCTATGTTCCTATTATTCTACAGTTGATTGTACGATCCGAGTAGTAGAGTTCCAGTTTGCAGATGAGCTAGTTCTAGTTTGGGAAGGTAGTCCTGTCATGCCTAAGGGTCGTTACATTTCATATATTTAGGCCAGAAACATAATCTCAAAGGAGTGTGTCTATCATCTAGTGAGAGTGAGAGGCTATGATATTAAGACCCTATCCCTTCAATTAGTTCCTATTGTCAATGAGTTTCCTAAGGTTTTCCTCGATGATCTTCCAAGAGTTCCTCAGATAGGGAAATAGATTTCAGAATAGATATTAGTCCTAGTATTCAGCCTATATATATTGTTCCATACAAAATGGCTCTAGCTAAGTTTCAAGATAATGGCTCTCAAGTTTATCAAGAAATATAGGAAATCTTTTTAATGATCCAAAAACCCTAAGATCAGACCCGGGAGTTGAAATGGAGAAAATAGGATTTTCTGCACCTTCGCTCAGAACGAATCGTCAAATCACCCGTCATTTACCTAACGAGTCGTTAAGTTACTCATAAGTCCTAAACTACATTGTTTTAAGATCAGTTAGTAGGGTTTTAAGAGTGTTAAGTGTATTCTAAGCCTTACCATATCATGGCTGTAAATTAGAGCTCTTCCTTAAGTCAAGCTTGTAGAATTTCTCTAATTTCTCTCCAATTCTCTTTGGGCTATCAAGGAAGTGTGAGAATCAGATGCCTTCAGGTATGTAGGGTTATGAATGGGTGAAATTGTTCACATCTATGTACAAATCTTCTTTAATTTGTGAAATGCCTTTGATGATTCCATGGGGTTTTATCCAATTCCTATGAAATCCTTACGATCTATCTATGGGTTCATCGCTTTCATGTATCAATTCATATTTTATAAATCTTGGTCAGATTTTATAGCTATTTAAATTATAAATATATAGATTAAAATTTCTACAAACTATGCCCAGCTATGTCTGTTTCATGAAAATTCAAGTTATGATTTCCTTATGATTTTGGTGTTCTTTAGCCCATTATGATTTATGATTTATGACGTGACTTATCTCAAAAGCTCATCATGAATTTATCAATATCAAGTATAAATGATTTACAAGCATGAATAAATCTCATGATTTATGGATTTATAATTTGACAAACTTACAAGCCTTATTTCATGGCCAGTAACATATTTCAAGCATGCTTATGATTATCATGATTTAACTAGCCCATGAATCTCATGTATATTATCCTATGAGAATTACATATGTTTTGGGAGTATTATTTAACACCGAGTAGATTCAAAGTCCAAGCATATCCCGAATCTCAAAACTACGTGCCAATGTAGCCATGATAGGGCCTCCTTTGAAATTGTTCCCTTTTGCCCTTATGGGCCTTTCACTAGTGCTATCACACTTATTTTCATTGTTCTATCCTTGGAAAGGTATGAACATCCTCCCGACTAGGATTTACAGGTCGGGCTTTATGTGTGCTCATATGGAGTATGTCGATTATAAGAATCTCCCGCTGTTCCTGATAATTTATGCATGGTTATTATTATGTACTTTGGCTCAATTCATGTTTAGTAAAGCTTTATTCTTATTATCACGATTATGATTAACTTACAAATGTTTTGAAAAACCTTGAGCCCTTATGTTTATATTATGATGTTTACGTTATGATCGTGTTGTCCTAGTCATATGAACTTTTATGTATTTTTAACTACCTGTTTTACTTACCTTGCATACTCGGTACATTCCACGTACTGACCTCATAGTCTACGTTGTATCATCTTATGATACAGGCTCCGATATCCAGACTCAACCCCGACACTGGCCAGCTTTTCGGAGTTAGCATCCAGTCTCTATTGGTGAGTCCTCATCTGTCGATGGCTCCTTTCTAGTTAGTTATGATATGTATTTTCTTTTTTAGACTTAGTGAGTTAGTTGGTGTCTTTTCCCATTAACTCGGCAGTATTAGAGGCTTTCTCGTACATAGTATGTATTCAGTTGTAACTCATGTGTTGTACTCAACTTTATCTTATGTTTAGACTTCCTCTATGTTGTGTATGTTTATCTTCCGCTTTTATTGATTGAGTTAGTTGTATGTTCATTCCATGGGTCGATTTGGAGTCCCTCAGGGTTCCTAGTCCCATGTCTCGATTCAGGCCTATGTTTGGGTCGTGACAGTCTTCTTTTCCAATGTAGGGTTTCTTAAAGCTAGAGTCTAAGCTTAATTTTCAGGTATGTAAGGCTAATTAAAGTGAGGATTTCTAGTCATCCCCATTCCCTAAATCTATACAGGTTTAATTGATACTAAAGCTAAGGGTTTTACCTAAATTCTTGAATTGTCTTCTTCCTTATATATACATATATATATGTTGAATTGCCATTATTGAAATCCTCATATAGAGGTTATTATTGATGTCCTTTATTATTAATTATTGTAATGCCCCGATTGTGCCCAAGATTAGACCCGAGATTTAAAAATGGGAGTTGGCTGAATCTAGGAAAAATCCCACAGAACGGATGACCCAACAGATCATTGATCAAACCATAGACCTATGAGAAGTAGTTGTGGGAAGGTTTTGCCTAGTAACAATTGGAAGTAATGAGTGAAGTAATGACCTGTTGTTTGATACAATGAATCGTTATGTGGAGTCATGGTGGGAACTGATCCTAAGCCTAAGGGGGAGTAACGGGTCGTGGGACGACCCATCATGAGGAGTAACTGGTCTTGGTCACCAGTCGTGGGAAGGAATATCAATAATCTCCAGTCTATATAATGGAAGCAAACCAAGACTTGTTGGAGGAAAGAACAAGTCGTGGTGTGGCTCGTGGGAAGGATTGATACAGAACTTGAAGGGGGAAACAATGAATGATAAAACAGATTGTCACTTGAAGGAACGACTCATCCGGTCGAGTCGTGGGAAGTGAATCTGAAAGTGTGAATAGGGCAGTGGATCGAACTCGGGTCCTAAATTACATCGTTTAAGGCTAAAAATTAAGTGTTTATTGAGGGTAAAACCTATCCTAGGCTTATTCATATCCATGCATGCAAAGTTAGGGAATTAAGGAGGTGATCAAGCTTGTTCTTCAAGGTTTTCTTCAATTTTCCATTGGGCTTTCAAGGAGTGGTGAAATTTGATTTCCCCTAGGTATGTAGTGTTGTGAGTGGGTGAATCCTTTCACACCCATGCAAAATCTCTTTCAAATAATGAAATTTCCTATCTAAATTCTATGGGGTTTTTACCCAATGCATGGCATTGTGATTTCTCTACATGGGCTTGATCTAATTGAGTTACTATTATTGAATTACAAATTATGGGCAAGTTTTATGTTGTTTTTCACTAAAATCATGTTTCTAGTTTTAAAAATTTAATATTCCCATTTATGAAAAGTTCATAAATGTCAAGGTTTATGATGAATGTTCATGTCTGATGAATTATTGATGATGAAAAGAATGTTTACAAGTTACCCATGTTTATAATCATGTTTTCAAATGAATGGAGTATTTCAAGCATGTCAAAGTATTTAGAAATGCCCACATGTTCAAGAATGATTTACATGCCATTGTAGGTTTATATTGATACATTACAATGTTAATGATCCCCTCTTTTGTGAAATCACATAATGCGCGTCCCTTGCCTGGCAAGGGAGGGGCAACTCTTCCCACTTGAGTGAGATAGTTGGAGCATCATGTATGGCTCTACCATGATGGTGTCAGTTATGATGATTCCTCCCATTGTTCTGCATGTTTTATGCATTGTTATGTTCATGTTATTTTGGCTCAAGTTATGATTTAATAAAGCTTATCTTATGACTACGATAATGAATGGATTGCGAACGATTTGAAAACCTTGAGCCTTATGTCATATTATGATATTTATGTTATGAGAATGTTGTCCCTCTTTTATGATCATTTTTGAGTTTTTATGTATTTTTAAATATCCGTTTTACTTACCTTTCATACTCGGTACATTCCATATACTGACCTCATACTTTATGTTGTATTGTTTTATGATACAGGCTCCGATCTTCAAATCCAGCACCATCAATTGTCCATCTCGGAGTTTAGCATCCAACTTTTGATGATTCCTCATTATCTGAGGACCATATGTTTCAGATGTTGATGTTTCTTGTAGTTTTCAGTTGTTTCGAGTTAGTTGGGGATGTTGTCCCATCAACACATCAGTTACGTTAGAGGCTTTCAGACTATATGTAATACTCAATTATTATGTATGTAGTACATTCTACTTATAAGGTTATGTTGTGTTTATGCTTCTGCTATATTATTATGTTAAGTATTCCACTTTAATGATATAAAGTTAGATGAATGTTCGTGCCATGGGTTGACTTGGAGTTTCTCGGGGATTCTTGTCCCGTGTTACGATCAAGGGCTACGTTCGGGTCATGAAAAACTTGGTATAAGAGCAATAGGTTTGAAGTGATCTAGGGTGTCCGAAAGCCACGTTAAGTAGAGTCCTTTTCATGGGTATGAAGTGTGCCACACTTGTGATGAAGAGCTATGAAATGTTCAGAAAATGTTCCCTTCTTTCATGATGTATGTCGTGCGATGAAGTGTCTCTCTATCCTCCTAATTCGTGCTATTCGCGATTGCAGAATCATGGATCCCTGAAGAATAAATGGTAGGAGGAATGGAAATGGAGATGGCCACAAGGATGGCAATAGTAACGGGCACCAGCAGGCCCCACAGTTCAAGAGCACCAGGCACAGGAGCCAGTTGCCCATACTGTGTTTCGGGTAGCTATTCAGATGCTCGCGCAGGCCTTTACCGCTCAGGTCAATCAATAGGCAGTTGCACATGTTCCAATAAATGGAAATGCAGCAGCCGCTCAAAGTGAGTGATTTGTTGAGAATGAACCTGCCAGAGTTCCTCGGGTCAAAAGTAGATGGGGACCCGCATGAGTTCATTGATAATATTGTGAAGATCACCCAGGTCATGGGGGTGAATGGGGTTGGATGTGCAAATTTGGCCTCGTATCAATTGATAAGGGTCATGCATATCTGGTTTCGAAAATGGAGAGATAGTAGGGCTACGGGAGCAAGCCCTGTCACTTGGGAGGAGTTCCATGCGGTGTTTCTAGATCGTTTCTTCCCTCCGGAGATGAGAGAGTTGAAGGCTACAGGATTCGTGAATCTTAAGTAGGGGAGGATGACAGTACAAGAGTATGCTCTCGAGTTCACTTTCTTGTCAAAGTATGCCCCGGAGTTGGTGGTTGATCACAGGGAGCAGTGAGCGGGTTTGTTCATGGCGTGGCGGGCTATTTAGACAAAGATTGTAGGACCGCCATGCTCAACCAGGACATGGATTTCCCTTGGATAGTTTTGTATGCCCAGTAGATGGAGGCGGTTCATATGATGGAGAGAGAGGCCAAAAGGGTCCAGATAGATAGCCATGGGTTTGCTCATCCGAGATCAGGCGGTGGTCACCGCCCTCAGTTCAGTAGAGGTCACTAGCTCCAGCACCATCATTAGCTAGTATTCCATCCAGACCCAAGGGTGATTAGAGGAGAAAGGCTTCAGGATCGACGGACTAGAGGGGCAGGCAGGTAGATCGCACCTCTCCATTCTGCGGAAAGTGCAGCAAGAGTTATGTCGGGGAGTGCTTGCTCAGCTTAGATATTTGTTACGGGTGCGGTAGATCTAGCCACATGCGCCAAGCATGTCCATTTGCTAGACAGGATGAGGATAGAGTCCATGTGCAAACTACCAGGTAAGTAGTACCTCCAGCACATTCAGCTCCGCAGGGGGCCTCTATTAGTGGGGGTGGCGGACAGCGCCAAAACAAATTCTATGTCCTCGCCTCGCGTCAGGAGTAGGAGACCTCACCGGATGTGGTTAGTGATATGTTGCAAGTGTTTCACCTTGATGCTTATTCTTTATTAGACCTAGAGGCTACCTTTTCTTTTGTGACACCATATATTGCTAGTAGCTTTAAAGTCAGTCCCGAAACTCTGTCGGACCCATTTTCAGTTTCTACTCCTGTTGGTGATTCGGTTGTAGCTAGGCGGGTGTATAGAAGGTTCCCGATCACTATATTGCACAATGTCACCACTGCAGACCTTGTAGAGTTAGCCATGACTGACTTTGAAATTATACTATGCATGGATTGGTTGTACACGTGTTATTCTCTTGTTAATTGTAGAACCCGTGTGGTGAAGTTCCGCTTTCTGGGTGAGTCAGTCTTTGAGTGGAAGAGTAGTTCAGTCGTGCTTGTAGGTCATTTTATTTCCTATCTTAACGGTAGGAAGATGATTTCCTAGGGATGTGTGTATCATTGTCACGACCCGGACATACACCCAGATCGTAAACACGGAACAAAGAGCCCCGAGAGACCCCAAGTCGACCCATGGTATGAGCATACATCCTATTCATTAACATGAGCGGAAGTATTAACATGAGGAAATGAAATCATGACACAATAACGGAGAAAAACAATACATGATCCATACATGATAGCTGAATACAACTTATAGTTTGAAAAGCCTCTAATCATGAAAGACGGGTTGATGGGACTATACCCCAACTAACCCTACAATACTGAAACTGAAAGAGAACAATAGAGTCTGAACATATGGCCCTTGGAACATAAGGACTCAAAAAACAAGCTGATAGCGAACTCTGAGGAGCTACTGAGGAGGGTGAGCCTGAGAGTTGGGTCCTATATCATTGAGATGATACAACATATAAAATATGCGGTCGGTACGTGGAATGTACCGAGTATGCAAGGTAAGTTAAATGGACCTTTTAAAATATATAAAAACTCATAACGATCATAAGAGTAGGACATCATGCTCATATCGTAAACATCGTCAAATAACATATGGCTCACGGTTTTCAAAACAATCATAATACAAAGTAATCATATCCATAAGAGAAAAGCTTTACTTAACATGACTTGAGCCAAAATACATAATCACAACATGCATAAATCATGAGGAACCTAGGACATTCTCTTAACCAACATATCCCATATGAGCACACATGAAATCCGACCTGAAAACCTAGTCGGGAGGCCATTCGTACCTTGCCAAAGGTAGAATCATGAAAGGCGTGACATCACCATGAAAAGGGACAATTGGGCCAGGGACAGTCACAAAGAAGGTCCCAACATACCTATGGTGGCATATAGTTTGTGAGATCCGAGTTTAACTTGAGCCCCGAACATACTCGGTGTTCGATACTACTCCCAAAACATATATAGTGCTCATAATATAACATGCATGAACTCATGGGCTAGTTAAATCATGATAATCATAAATATAATTGTACATACATAAACTAGCCATGAAATAAGACTTGTGAGTTAGCCAAAACACAATTCATGAATCGTAAAGTTCATATATATACTTGTAGATCATGCATATAGCTTGAAATTCATAAAGTCATGATGGGAAATTGATTAAATCCATAATTTAAATCATAATTCATGGTGGGCTTGTAAATATCATTATTCAAAAAGTAGATCATAAATTGATTCATCATGAGTCATGCATAATTAGGCTTAATTCCATAGAAATTAAAATCCATAACATTATAAATGATTTAAATCATAAAAGCTGATAAAAAAACCCATAGAATATGATAAGATTCTAAAATCATAAAGCCCATTAACAAATCATTAGATTTTTATATAATTCTACTTAAAAACCTAATAAACTTTCGATAGAATTTTCACAAAATCATAGAGGATGGGCATGGGTGTTAACGGAAACACCCATTGATAGCCTTACATACCTGAAAACAACTAATTCGTAATCCCCCTTGAATGCCCAAGAAGGAAGCGCAAGAATTTGAAGAGAAAAGACTTGAATCACCCATGATCATCCCACTATACTCTTGCATGCATGAATGAAGACTTAGAATAAACTATCCCTCTAAAACCACACCTTTCATAAGCTAAAACGACGTAGATTAGGGTCTTATAGCATGAAAAAGTCGAAAATGCCCTTGATTAATTTTCCCTGAAAACTGTCCAGATCGGTTCAACAGGTGATATCAATATGCCATTGGAAGGAACGATGACCCGTCGTATGGCACGTCGTGAGCACTGCTGAGACTAGCCTTCGGAACTGAACCATGGATGGACAGGACGACTCGTCCTTTGGACCAACGGGTCGTGAAGTGGACTATTGTTTGCCCCTTCACAAAAGTTGAACCTCCTTAACATGAGCCTCACCGAGACTGCATACAATGACTTGTGGTTTGATACCACGAGTCGTTACATCGCCCATTCTGTGATAATTTTCCTAGTTTCAGCAGTTTTAAACTTTTAACTCCTGGGTGTACTCCTAGGCAGTTTTGGGGTATTAGAATATCTCCCCCTTAGGAAAATTTGTCCTCGAATGTAGGAAACAAGCAGAAAATAGAAACATGCAATTATCATATGAAAATACTAATCATTTAGCCCGAAAACTGACGGAATGACTACCTCTGATTCAAAATATACAGCTGAACTGAATTCGCAAATCACATACTCACCCATATACATAAAATAAACTTGCGTGTATGAACTTAACATGAAACTAAATAGAGTCATAGAGCAAAACTGATACCTCAAGTCAGAACTGAGTCGGTAGAGAATAAATATGGGTATTTAGCCATCATATCCGCTTTGGCTTCCCATGTAGCTCCTTCAACATGCTGATTCCTCCATAACACTTTAGCTGAAGCTACTTCTTTATTCCGTAACCTTCGAACATGTCGATCTAGTATTTTCACAGGAACCTCCTCATAGCTAAGACTATCCTTTACACCAATGCTATCCACTGAAACTACTAAGGATGGGTCTCCCATGCATTTCTTTAAGAGCAATACATGAAAGACGAAATGACCTGAAGATAACTCTAATGGCAAGTCCAACTCATATGCTATCTTACCAACTCTTCTAATAATCTGGTAGGGACCAACATATCGGGGGCTGAGTTCTTCTTTCTTTTCAAACCACATGACTCCCTTCATGGGAGACACCTTCAGAAATACCAAATCGTCCACCTCAAACTCCAACTCTCTCCTCCTCACATCAGCATATGACTTTTGACGACTTTAAGCGGTTTTTAGCCTGTCCCTTATCAAATGAACCTTCACCATATCCTTATGAACCGAATCTGGCCCTATCATAGCTGCCTCACCAACCTCAAATCATCTGATGGGCGATCTACATCTCCGCCCATAGAGAGCCTCGAATGGTGTCATATGGATACTGGAGTGATAACTGTTACTGTAAGCAAACTTGATCAGTGCCAAATGATTATCCCAACTACCTTTAAAGTCCATCACATAAACTCTCAACATGTCCTCGAGAGTCTGGATTGTTCGTTCCGCCTGAGCATCTGTTTGCGGATGAAATGTTGTACTAAGTTTAACCTGAATCCCAAACCCTTTTTGAAAATAACACCAAAACTGAGAGGTAAACAGAGTACCTCGGTCTAAGATAATAGACAAGGGCACTCCATGTAATCGCACCAACTCCTGGATATACAGTTTGGCATAATCATCCGCGGAATCTATGGTTTTGATCGGTAAAAAGTGTGCAACCTTGGTCAACCTGTCAACCACCACTCAAATAGAATCGTAGTGTTGACAAGTAGAAGGTAGGCCTGTAATGAAATCCATATTAATCTCTTGCCACTTCCAAGTAGGAATGCTAATATCCTGAAGTACTCCTCCAAGCCATTGAGGCTCGACTTTTATTTGTTGACAGTTCGAGCACTTGGCTACGAATTCCGCAATAGACTTCTTCATGTCGTTCTACCTATATATTTCTCGCAAATCATGATACATCTTGGTTGCACCCGGATGGTTAGAGTACCTAGATCCATACGCCTTATGCAATATCCAGCCCCTAAAATTATCAACATCTGGAACACATAGACGACCCTGGTACCACAACACACCATCTCCCCCTTGGGAGAAGACCTCCCCCTTTTGACTTCGAATGGCTCCTTTCAACTTTACAAAGATCGAATCCTCATATTGTCTAGCTTTCACATTAGTCACCAATGACGATTTTGATTCATTTTGCATAACAACGTCACCATAGGTTGAGGCGACCAATCTAACTCCCAACCTTACAAGTTGATGGACATCTTTCACCAACTCCTTCTTTCCCTCATCCACGTGGGACAAACTCTCCATGGAGAACCTACTAAGTGCATCCGCAACTATATTAGCCATACCCTGGTGGTAAAGGACACTTATATCGTAGTCCTTGAGTAGCTCCAACCACCTCTTTTGCCGAAGATTGAGATCTTTCTGCGTCACACATATTGCAAGATCTTGTGGTTCGTAAATACATCCACGTGGACCCCATACAAGTAATGCCGCCATATCTCCAATGCAAACACCACCGCGACCAATTGAAGATCATGGGTCGGGTAACTCTTCTCATGGACTTTCAACTATCTTGAGGCATATGCTATTACTTTCCCATGCTACCAACACACTCCTAAATCCGATTCTCGAAGCATCATAATACACCACAAAACCATCGGTACCGTCATGTAGGGATAACACTGGTGCTGAAGTAAGTCGAGTCTTCAACTCTTGGAAGCTTTTCTCACAGGCCTCCGACCATTGGAACTTTACCTTCTTCTGGATCAACTTGGTCAAAGGTGCTGCGACGGAGGAGAAACCGTCAACAAACCTCCGATAGTAGCCAGCTAAACACAAGAAACTCTGAATATCCGAAGGATTCACCAGTCTGGGACAACTCTTCACTGCCTCAATTTTCTGACAGTCTACCCTAATGCTCTCACTCTATACCACATGGCCCAAAAATTCTATAGAGTCCAACCAGAATTCACACTTGCTGAACTTTGCATATAGCTAATGATCCTTGAGGGTCTGAAGCACTACTCTCAAGTGAGCGGCATGCTCCTCCTCCGATAGTATGTAAGGATATTATTGATGAACATGATCATGAACATGTCTAGATATTACTTGAACACCTTCTTCATTAGGTCCATGAAAGATGTAGGAGCATTTCTTAGTCCAAAAGACATAACTACGAACTCATAATGGCCATACCATGTTTTGAAGGCTATCTTCGGGATATCACACTCCAAAACCCTGAGATGGTGATACCCGAACTTGAGGTCTATCTTCGTGAAACATCTGGCACCCTAGAGTTGGTCAAACAAATTATCAATCCTAAGTAAGGGGTACCTATTTTTTATGGTGACCTTGTTAAATTGTCGATAGTCAATGCACATCTAAAGTGATCCATACTTCTTTCGGACAAATAAAACTAGTGCACCCTATGGAGACTTGCTCGGTCTAATGAAACACTTATATAACAAGTACTTTAATTGCTCTTTTAACCCTTTTATCTCAGCTGGAGCCATTCTATATAGAGGGGTAGAGATAGGCTGCGTATCGGGTAAGAGGTCAATACCAAAATCCATTTCCCTCTCAGGAGGAATACCTGGCAAATCGTCAGGAAAGACCTCCAGATACTCACACACCAGCGGAACTGACTGGATAGTCGGGTCTCGGACTCAACATCTTTAACCCTAACTAGGTGATACATGCAGCCCATAGAAATCATTTTCCTAACCTTAAGATATGAAATAAATCGACCGGTTGGTACAACTGAATTTCCATTCCACTCCAAAACTGACTCACCCGAAAATCACAATTCCACTATGCGGGTCCTACAATTAATCGAAGAATAACATGAAAACAACCAATCCATTCCCAAAATGATGTCAAAGTCAGTCATAGCTAATTCTACTAAGTCTGCGGTGGTGACCTTATGCAACATTGTAATGGGGCAACCTTATACACTTGCCTAGCTACAACTGAATCACCTACTGGAGTAGAGACTAAGAACGGTTCTGACATGATTTCAGGGCTACCCCCGAAACTACTAGCAATACAAGGGGTCACAAAATCACAAAGTAGCTCCTGGATCTAACAAGACATAAGCATCAATATGGAAGACTTGTAACATATCAGTGACCACATTTGGTGAAGCCTCCTACTCCTGGCGGGGCACAAAAGCATAAAACCTATTTTGGAGCTGACTGCCTGTTGAACTAGTAGAGGCACCCTGCTTAGGGGGACGTGCTGCTAGAGCGGTAGAACTGGCTGTTGTCACCCGGGCTCCCCCGAACCATGATCTGGTTGAGGGGAAATCCTTAAGTCTGTGTCCGAGTTTGCCACACCCGAAGCAAGCATCAAGGCCAACTAAGCACCTTTTGGGGTGATTCTTTCCATACCCCGCACAAATTGGAAAAGTGCGCTCCACCTGCATGCTACCCTGGCCTCTCGACTCTGAAGCTCTGCTTCTCCAATCCCCTCTAAACCTATACGGCGTGTTGGCCGATGATGGATCCGGAGTGATAGACCTGTGTTAGGGATGCAGACATTGTCCACCCCTTGACCTGACTTGGGATACCCCATAGTTGCCGGTCTTGGCCCTTTTGGCCTCCCTTTACCTTCAATAGACTGATTCCATCTGCTTTGCATGCAACACAATGCGGGGAAAGTCGATATCCTAATGTAGCATGGCGATCCTGCAATCCTTGTCCAAATAATCTGCCACCCTATGAACAAAACAACTCACCCGAGCCCTCTTGTCCGCCACCAACTCTGGGGCATACTTGGATAATCAGGTGAACTCCAATCCGTACTCCTGAACCTACTATTTCAATTTAACAAACTCGGCCTCCTTGGTCTCCCATATCTCTCGAGGGAAGAACCAATCCACAAATGCCGCATGAAACTCTTCCCAACCTATCGGGCCTGCACCCTCTGCCTTGGCATCTCTCCACTGCTTGAACCATATGTGATCCACCCCCTTTAGCTGATAGGAGGTCAAGTCAACACATTCTCCATTGTTCACTCCCATAACCTAGGTGATCTTCAAAATCTCCTCTATGAAATCCTGTGGATCCTCGCCCACTTTTGACCCCGTGAACTTAGGAGGGCTCATTGGCAAGAAATCCCTCACCCAAGCTGCCACCACATTCCCATTCTGAGGGTAATGTGCCACTGTTATATTAAGAACCTGAGCAGCCATGGCCTATTTCAGCATCTGAATCGCTGCCCTAAACACAACGTGGGCAGCTGGCTTTGGTGTGTGCTCCTCGTGGACGGGTGGGGCTGGCTGCTGCTCCTCACTATTGGCACCTTCATGATCATTATCGTTACCATTTCTTGTGGTGTTGACTCAGCGTGGAGGCATGATTATGCAAACGCGAATAGCCTGAATTAGAAGGTTAAAGGACTTTCATCGCACGACATAGGTCATGAAAGAAGGGAACATTTCCTAAATGTCTCGTAGCCTCTTCGCCATAAGTGTAGCGCACTTCACACCCATAAAAAAGACTCTACTTGATGCGACTTTCAGACACCCTAGGACACTTCAAACCTATGGCTATGATACCAAGTTTGTCATGCCCCATACGTACACCCGGATTGTAAACACGGGACCAGAAGCCCTGAGAGACCCCAAGTCGACCCATGACATTAGCATACATCAAATTCATTCACATGAACAGAAGTCTTAACATAAGGAAATGAAATCATGACATAATAATGGAGAAAGACAATACATGATCCATACATGACGGTTGACTATAACTTATAGTCTGAAAAGCCTCTAATCATGAAAGACGGGTTGATGGGACAATCACCCAACTAACCCTACAATACTAAAACTGAAAGAGAACAATGGAGTTTAACATATGTCCCTTGGAATATGAGGACTCACCAAATAAGATTATAGGTAACTCTGAGGAGCTACTGAGGTGGGTGAGCCTGAGAGTCGGGTCTTGTATCATGATACGATACAACATAGAAAGTATGTCGTCAGTACGTTGAATGTACCAAGTATGCTAAGTAAGTAAAACGGATATTTTAAAATATATAAAAACTCATAATGGTCATAAGAGTAGGACATCATGCTCATACCGTAAACATTGTAATATAACATAATGCTCAAGGTTTTCAAAACAATTGTAATACAACATAATGATATCCATAAGAGAAAAGCTTTACTTAACAAGAGTTGAGCCAAAATACATAATCGTAACATGCATAACTCATAAGGAATAGTGTGACATTCTCTTAACCGACATACCTTATATGAGCACACATGAAGTCCGACCTGTAAACCTAGTCGGGAGGCCATTTATACTTTGCTAAGGGTAGAACCATGAAGGGCGTGATATCACCATGAAAAGGGTCAATTGGGCCAGAGAGAGTCATAAAAGAGGTCCAAACATACGTACAGTGGCATGTAGTTTGTGAGATCTGGGGCTTAACCTGAGCACCGAG
Organism: Datura wrightii; assembly: GCA_035772735.1. Lineage (NCBI taxonomy): Eukaryota > Viridiplantae > Streptophyta > Magnoliopsida > Solanales > Solanaceae > Datura > Datura wrightii. The sequence continues at coordinate 63,765,039 of JASDFA010000002.1, forward strand.
CCTACTCGGTGTTCAATACTATGCCCAAAACATATATAGTGCTCATAGTATAACATGAATGAATTCATAGGCTAATCATGATAATCATGAACATACTTGTACATACATGAACTAGCCATGAAATATGACCCGTGAGTCGGCCAAAACATAATTCATGAATCATAAAGTTCATATATATACTTGTAGATCATGCATATAGCTTGAAATTCATAAATTGATGATGGGTAATTGATTAAATCCATAATTTAGATCATAATTCATGCCAGGTTTGTAAATATCATTAATGGAAAAGTAGATCATAAATCGATTCATCATGAGTCATGCATAATTGGGCTTAATTCCATAGAATCAAAATCGATAACATTAAAAATAATTTAAATCATAAAACCTAATCAAAAACCCATAGAATATGATAAGATTCTAAAATCACTAAGCCCATTAACAAATCATTATATTTTTATATAATTCTACTAGAAAACCCAATAAACTTTTGATAGAGTATTCATGAAATCGTAGAGGATGGGCATGGGTGTGAAAGGAAACACCCATTGATAGCCTTACATACGTGAAAACAACTGATTCTTAATCCCCCTTGAATGCCTAAGAAGGAATTGGATGAATTTGAAGAGAAAAGCCTTGAATCACTGTTGATCACCCATATATACTCTTACATGCATGAATGAAGACATAGAATAAATTATCCCTCTATAAAACCACCTTTCATAAGCTAAAACAACGTAGTTTAGGGTCTTATAGCATGAAAAAGTCAAAAATGCCCTTAATGAATCTTCCCTTAAAATTGTCCAGATCGGTCCAACGGGTCGTACCAGTGAGTCGTTGGAAGGAACGACGACCCGTTGTATGGCCCGTCGTGAGCACTGGTGAGACTAGCCTTTGGAATTAAACCACGGGTGGACAGGATGACTCGTCCTTTGGACCAACGGGTCGTCAAGCCAACCGTTGTTTTCCCCTTCACAAAAATTTAATTTCCTTACGTTGAGCCTCACCATGACTGCATACAATGACCCTTGGTTTGATACAACGAGTCGTTACATCACTTGTTTTGTGATAATTTTCCCAGTTTCAGCAGTTTTCAACTTTTAACTTTCGGGTCTACTCCTAGGCACTTTTTGGGTATTACAATAATCTAGTTAGGGTTAAGGATGTTGAGTCTGAGACCCCAACTATCCAGTCAGTTCCGGTAGTGTGTGAGTACCCCCAAGTATTCCCTTATGATTTACCGGGTGTTCATCTCGAGAGGGATATTGATTTTGGCATTGGCCTTCTTCCCGACATATAGCCTATATTTATCCCTCCTTACAGAATGGCTCCACCCGAGCTAAAGGAGTTGAAAGAATAGTTGAGGACCTGTTAGATAAGGATTTCATTAGACTGAGCAAGTCCCTATGGGCTGCACCAGTCCTATTTGTCCAAAAGAAGGATGGTTTCCTTTGGATGTGCATTGATTACTGGAAATTGAACAAAGTCACTGTCAAGAACAGGTATTCTCTACCCAGGATTGATGATTTATTTTACCAGCTTCAGGGTGCCAAGTGTTTCTCGAAGATAGATCTCAGATCCAGGTACTATTAGCTTAGAGTTTGAGAGAGTGATATCCCGAAGACAGCCCTCAAGACGCGGTATACTCATTATGAGTTTGTAGTTATGTCTTTTGGACTGACGAATGCTCCTACAACTTTTATGGACTTGATAAATAGGGTGTTCAAGCCATACCTAGATATGTTTGTGACTGTGTATATTGAAGACATCTTGATATACTCTCGAAGCGAGGAGGAGCATGCCGCTCATTTGAGGGTGGTGCTACAGACTCTCAAGGATCGCCAATTATATGCTAAATTCAGCAAGTGCGAGTTCTGGGTCAACTTAGTGGCGTTGTTGGGCCATGTTGTATCAAGTGTGAGCATACACGTGGACTCACAGAAAATACCAGCGGTGAAGAATTGGCCTAGACCGGTGCATCCTTCTGATATTCGGAGGTTTTTGGATTTAGTTGGCTACTATCTGAGATTTGTTGAAGGTTTCTCATCTATTGCAGCATCATTGACAAAATTGACCCAAAAGAAGGTAAAATTCCAATGGTCAGAGGCTTGTGAGAAGAGCTTCCAAGAGTTGAAGACTCGGCTTACCTCAGCACCAGTCTTGACCCTACCTGAGGGTACCAATGAGTTCGTAGTGTATTGTGATTCTTCAAAGAATGGACGTGGGTGTGTATTGATGCAGCACGGGAAAGTCATAGCCTATGCCTCCAGACAGTTAAAGGTTCATGAGAAGAATTACCCGACCCATGATCTTGAATTGTCTACGGTGGTATTCACCTTGTATATATGGAGTCATTATTTGAACGGGATCCATGTGGATGTGTTCACGGACCATAAGAGTTTACAATATGTGTTTACGTAGAAGGACCTCAATCTTCGGCAATGGAGGTGGTTGGAGCTACTCAGGACTATGATATGAGTGTCCTTTACCATCGGAGTAAGGCTAATGTAGTAGCCGAGTGTGTCCCATGTGGATGAGAGGAAGAAGGAGCTGCTGAAGGATGTGCATCGACTCGCAAGGTTAGGGGTTAGGTTGGTTGACTCGACTGATGGCAGTGTTGTTTTTCAAAACAAATCAGAATCATCATTGGCGATTGATGTAAAAGGTAGACAAGATAAGGAATCGATTTTGGTAAAGTTGAAGGAAGTCATTCAGAATCATAAGGTAGAGGTCTTCTCCAAAAGGGGGAGATCGCGTGCTTCGTTACCAAGGTCACCTATGTGTTTTGGATGTTGATGATTTGAGGAGTCGGATGTTGCACGAGGCTCATGGTTCCAGGTATTCTATCCATCCAGGTGCCACAAAGATGTACTGTGACTTATGAGAAATTTATTGGTGAAAAGGCATGAAGAAGGACATCGTAGAGTTTGTAGCTAAGTGTCAAAACTATCAGCAAGGTAAGGTTGAGCATTAGGTACCAGGAGGCGTGCTTCAGGATATCAGCATTCCTACTTGGAAGTAGGAAGAAATTAATATGGATTTCATCACAAGTTTATAATCTTGAGCATCGTGCCCAAGTGCTATTTTATAACTTAGTGTAGTCAAGTTTGTCGGTTTAATTAATTATATTCTCATGTGATTTTATATCATTTTGTGCATAAATTAACGAATGTAATTAGCTCTTTGCTTGGTAGTTGAAAAATGCAAAGCATGAGCTTAATATGATGATGCATAAAGATAAAGGAAGTTTGGGATTAAGTGAAAGTGTGCCACAGCAGGAGACTGCCGCGATGGGCACCATGTCACATAGGCAGGAGTGTGCATGAGAAATAGCCAGGCAATGCGTCTGCGCATTGGCGTCGTGCCACGCAAGGCCATGTTGCGCCCCTGTGTCCATGTCACGTCGTGCGTCACGCGTAAGATGGGTCGTGCCATGTCAGGCAACCCGCATAGCCTATACCATTGACATGCAAATACCGAGTTTTTCAGTGAGCATGCGCATTTCCTTTGTTTCACAAAGCAAAATTGGCGCAACCAGGTCTGTGACACAGAGCTAGTACAACCAAGGCCAAATTTTGTAGTTTCTCACTTATTATTAATAGGACACTTAGCTATTAAAATCATTTTTGTCACGAAATATTTTGAGAACAATGGAAAGGAGCGAAGGGAGAAAGGAGAGGTCTACCTAGGGTTCCTTAATTTTCTTTCTCTTTTAACTACTATAGTAAGTATTTTACTTTAATCATGTTTTTAAGTATTTGTACGAACATGAGTGGTTAAAACCTCTTCCTCTAGTTAAGGCTACATGATATGAATGTAAATGCATGAATTCATCTTTGGTTTTAGTTTTTAGTTGTTGTTTTATCTTGCATTCTTAATTATTGTTGTTTTTATGCTTGATCACCATGAATCTAACTTGTTAAGCTTAGGTAAAAGCTTGAAAGAGTAACCATAGGTTAGAACGGAAGAATGTAGGGAGAAAGTTCTTGTCTTTACTATAAGATTTGCAGTTAGGATAGAAACTATGCCTAGTTTGCCTTGCTTGGTTAATAATATAGGATGATAGCTAGACACCGACTTAGAATTGTCACATCACCGCTCATAGAAGTAGTTGTGAAGCTAAGTCAGGTTAAACGATTAGAGGTATGGAAGTCCATAATCAAGGGCATTAACCTCATAAACCACATCCACATAGTTAAATTGCTCACGAATTAGGACGTCACATCCCCGCTCAACGATGTAGTTGTGAGACTAGAGGCTTGAAAGACAATGAACACTGCATTGTAACTCTGTGAGACAACAATTGAAATTTTCATACTTGAACTATAGTGAATTGTAGCATTGCATGATTATTAGGCCTTAACTCTAGTTGCTTCTTGTATTGTTTCTCGATTATTTTATGATCACCGCTAGATTTAATTACAGTTATCCAAAATCTCTTAAATCAACACTTGTGAAGGTTAACTTGACACTTGAACTTGAATATTCTCTGAATTAGCCCAGTCCCTGTGGGTTCGACATCCGGCTCTCAAAAAGGGGCATTGTATTACTTATATGACAGCGTATGCTTGCGCGTGCTTGGGGCGCAAACAAGTTTTTGGTGTTGTTGCCGGGGACTGATAGCATTTAGTGAATTTTTAGTTTTTGTGTGATTTTTAATTTCATTTACTGGTGAGGTCTTAGTCTGCTATATTGCGGGTAACAGGTTGTCCTTGCTGAACTGGCAAGGAATAGAAAGTTGGTGGAACCTTTGCTGGAACTTAAATGCCAGCTAGATTTTTTTCAGGAGGGAACCTCTAGAGTGGATGTTGAAAATGTTACAAGAGCAGTTACAACAATATCCACCAGTTGGGCAAGTAGAGTTGTTACCTAATTTGATGGCAGCCCGACCAGTCTCGCAGTGGCAATCCCACTAGCAATGAATGTGACCTACAATATCTGCATATCGAAGCCCGAAGGGAACTTTGAGCTTAAGTAGAATATGGTGCAACTATTACATTCGAGTGGTTAGTTAACTGGGATGACTCATGAGGACCCACAACAGAACTTACAGAATTTCCTGGAGATCAGTGACACTTTTTTCCCCACCGGAGTGTCAACTGACTATGTCCGACTCACACTCTTCCCATTTTCATTGTTGCGAGAGGATAAAAGGTGGCTGAAGGCTGAGCCACCTAATTCCATAACTTCTTGGGACAACCTAGCAAGGATGTTACTCATCAGATTTTTCCCTTCAGGCAAGATGGCCAAGCTCATAAGTGAGATATTAAGTTTCAAGCAGAGGCTGGAGGAGAAGTTATATTTGGATTAGGAGAGATTCAAGTCATTATAGAGAGACTGCCCCCATCACCAGCAGTCCAATGAGGTGTTAGCTCACACAATTATGGAGAGTTTAGACCCACATACAAAACTCTTACTACACTCTGCATCGGGTGGGCAAGCACTGGAGAAGACATATGATGAGTTGTACCCTTTGTTGAACAGGATTGCTCAAGGAAATTCGGAGTGGCACAACGAATCATCAAGAGGGGAAAGAAATAGAGCAGCAGGGATGATAGAAGTGGATAGTGTCAATGCTTTAGCAGCACATCTAGCATTATTTCAGCATTAGATGATGACTCAGTTCAACAAACTAAGTATGAACCAACCGTAGGGACAGGTGAATGCAATTCAGCAGGCTTCGAGTTGGTGTGAAATCTGTGGTAATAATGGGCACATCACAGAATCTTGCAGGGTAAAGCCAGAATATGTTGATTTTTTAGGGAATGTTTAGAGAAACAATCAGAATTATGGGAACACCTAGAATAAGAATTGGCAGAGTCACCCAAAATATTCCTGTGGGGGCAACCAGAGTCAGAGCTACCAAAGGCCTCAACAGCAGCAGTATCAGCAGCAGAACAAGAAAAACGATGGCCAATCGAGCAACAACAATATTGAGGATATGTTGCAGAAAATTATGGTGACTCAGACCCAATTGGTAGAGAATCCGGCACAGATGGCTTCAGATTTCAAAAATTAGCAGTTGGCCACTCGTAATCTAGAGAAGCAGAGGGGTCAATTAGTAGCTGCTCAACACACAAGACCTCAGGGAGGGTTACCTAGTGATACAGATACAAACCCTTGACAAGTTAATGCCATTAGTTTGAGGAGTGAAAAGCAATTGGCTGATGCACCACTGAAGGAAAAGAGAAATGAGGTGCAACCAGAGATGGTTAGACAGGGTCTGTCCATTGACAAGGAAGATAATCGGAGTGCGAAAAAACGCAATGCACAATCATCCTTGCAGCCAACACAGAGACCACCACCACCATTCCCGCAAAGGCTTAAGAAGAGCTAGCAGGAACAATGCTTTAAAAATTTCTTTTATATTTTCAATGAACTTCACATCAATTTGCCCTTACGTGATGTTTTGCAGAGAATGCCAAAGTACGCTAAGTACTTGAAAGATGTGGCAGCCAACAAATTTAGATTGGTGGATGTCCAAACAGTACAACTGACTGAGGAGTGCAGTTACAGGGTGATGAGCAAGATACCGAAAAAGCTCAAGGACCCAGGGAGTTTTACCCTCCCCAAATAAATTGGTAAAGATGAAGTTATAAGGGCTCTTTGTGACTTAGGGGAAATAGAAAATCTAATACCCCTATCATTATTTAACGCCCTGGGGTTGGGTCAACTGAGGCCAACATGAGTAATGGTGCAGCTGGCAGCCAAGTCCACAGTGGCACCAGAGGGGATAATTGAGGACCTTCTCATCAAAGTGGGTAATTTCATTATACCTACTGATTTCATCATTCTTGACTTTAAAGTTGATTATAAGGTACCCTTGATCATGGGACAACCATTCTTGGCAATTGGAGAAGCCATCATAAATGTGAGAGCAGGTACCCTTAAAATGAGGGTCGATGATGAAGAAGAGCTCTTCATAGTTTACCAAGAGATCAACCCACCCACACACTACAGAGATCTTTGCCAGATCAATGTGTTGTCAAATGCTAAGTGTGGGGTGGAAAATTCCATGTGTCCACTATTGCAAGAGATGATGACATTTCAGCCCAAATCCAATGGAGGGAAAAAATTTGAAAAGAAGTTGGAAGAAGAGAGGGACAGAGTGAAGGCTATTCCCTCTAAATACAAAAAGAGAAGAAGATGGTTCTCGAAAGGGAAAATTCGTTTGAGGATATCCTGATAAGGATAGTCCACGTTGTGCAGCGACGTAAAATCCGGAACTGCTTGGGAGGCAACCCAAGGGTACCACATGTACAATTTATTTTTCTTTTGTTTTGTTTTGGTTATTTTCACTTTGTTTTTGTTGTTGTGGTGTCTTGAGCATAGATTGAGGTGAAGTCTGAGTACCCTTAGAAGAGGAAGCTAAGGAGCATGACCAGTAGATGAGTGTGGGGTCGATGAGCCACTTGTTCAAGAATGAGGAAGAATATGTTGTTAGCTAGGCCTAGAGGCGTCGGAGAGTATTTCTCACCCTTATATTATTTCTATTTGTATTTTGGGAACATAGCATGAGTCAAGTGTGCGGTGAGGAAAATTTCAGTATATTTGGTGCTTTAATGATTTCGGGTGAAGTTAATGCTTGGTAGGATATTATGTGATGAAAGAGTTTGAGTTGAGAATAATTCACCCAACCTTTGATTTTTCTTTTCGGTTCTTTTCCAAAGGGTGGCACCTTGAATCGATGAATAAATTTTTCTATGTCTGCATAGCTATTTTTAGTCATAGTTGGGGACTTTTCCCGATGATGGATGGATGACGACCGTCTTGAGGGAAAATTAGTCAATAGGTTTTTGCTTTTAAACCCTTAGCTGATTGATGTCTTGATGTTCGTGCTATGTGCTATACATGATTGTGAGATGCAAGTAACGTAAATGTTGAAGCATGCTTAGAAGTTGTATAACTCTGTTTGAGACACCTAGGCTCTTGGATATTGTTCTATGTGCTTAAAGCTTAATTTTGAATTCTTGTGATTATCTTAGTTAAGAGTCTACTAAATCTGTCTTGAATTGAGCATGTCTTATGAGTGTAAGGTTTTTGAATATTCCATGATATTATGTAGTTTCTAGAACTTGCTTGGTGTGTATACAACACGAAATGGGGGATGTGAATTGTAGGAGATGACCTAGGCATTTCTTTGAATGAGCCTAATTTTTATCCTTTGCTTTACATACCTTTAATATGTGATCCTAGTTAGCCCAATTGATCCTTTAGCCTATTCTTTAGTGGCCACAAAATGAGCTTACACCTTTCTTTTTAATAGCCTTGAATTTGATCTTAAACTCCTAACCGCTTAAGTGAAAAATGCAAGAGAGTTAAGGAGTGAGGAGTTGGAAGAAGAAGGAAAAGAGTAGTTGTCGGAGTTGAAGAAAAGACTAGAGGTGCACTTGTTAAAAATGAATAAGAGTTAGTAGGGAGTAAAGGAAGAAAATAGTGAAAAAGAAACTTTCTCAAGTACTCCTTACTAAGAGCTTAAGTGTGCCTAATGAAATGGGGAAACAAAGAGGAAAAATGAGAGTTGAAAAGAATAAAGGTGAAGTAAGAGGATAGATATACGTAATGAAAGTGTGATGTATTTAAAGCTCTTAGGGAAGATAATCACTATTACTAGCCAGAATAGTGCCTACCCATCCCTTAGCTTACATTACAACCTATTAAGTCCTACATGATTTTACGTTCAAACATTCCTAAATTAGTGGAGTAAAACACTAAAGGCAAGCTTATGGGTCAATACATGTTGCATGTGAACTCTTTGTGAGAGTGAGTGTATTTCTTATTCATATACCATACATGTCATAATTGGAAAACATATGAGCAAAAATATTGAGTAACTCTCTTGTTGTGAGGGCACATGTTTGATGAAGGATAAAATTCATGTCGGATGTCTTACTTTGTTGATGTGCATATGTTTGTTGAGGTTGAGAGTCGAATCTTGAGGATACGAAGTTTAACAGTAGTTATATGTGATTTTAATGGTTATATATTGCATTCTCTATTTCTAACTTGCCATCTAAAAGAAATGGCCTAGCCGTAGCTTGAATTGTCTTGCTTCAATTAGCTATGTGTGAGTTCTTCATGTGCATGAAATGGAATGGAGTTGATCGAGGAGAACAAGGCTTTAAGTGTGGGGTAATGATCTTAGGCATAATTATGTTCCCAAGTGCTATTTTATAACATAGTTTTGTCAAGTTTGTCAATTTAATTAATTATATTCTAATGTGATTTCGTATAATTTTGTGCATAAATTAACCAATGTGATTAGCTCTTTGTTTTGTAGGTGAAAAATGCAAAGGATGATCTTAATATGATGATGCATGAAGATAAAAGAAGTTCTGGATTAAGTGCAAGGAAGATGGCATGAAGAAAACATGGAAGTGCCTTGATCACACCCTGCAGCGTGCCACGTCAAGAGATTTCCGCAGTGGGCACCGTGTCACGCAGGCAGGAGTGCACGCGAGAAGCAGTCAGGTAGTGCGCCCGGACGTTGGCGTTGTGCCAAGCCAGGCCATGCTACGCGCTTGTATCTGTGTCATGCCATGCATCTCGCCCAAGATGGGTCATTCCACACTAGGCGACGTGCTTATCCTGTGCCCTTGACATGCGAATTCTGAGTTTTCTAGTGAGCTTGCACATTTGCTTCATGTCATGGAGCATAATTGGCGCAACCAGGTCCGTGAAAGGGAGCTAGTTCGAGCATGGCCAAATTTTGTAATTTCTTACTTAATATAAATAGGACACTTAGCTACTAAAATCATTTTTGTCAGGAAATATTTTGAGAACAACAGAAAGGTGCGAAGGGAGAAAGGAAGAACTCTACCTAGGGTTCCTTTATTTTGATTCTCTTTTAACTACTCTTGTAAGTATTGTACTTTAATCACGTTTTTAAGTATTTGTTCGAACATGAGTGGCTAAAACCCTTCCTCTAGTTGAGGCTACATGATATGAATGTAAATGCATGAATTCATCTTTGGTTTGAGTTTTGAGTTGTTGTTTTGTCTTGCATTCTTAATTATTGTTGGTTTTATGCTTGATCACCATGAAAACAAACTCGTTAAACTTAGGTAAAAGCTCAAAAGAGTAACCCTAGGTTAGAACGGAAGAATGTAGGGAGCAAGTTCTTGTCTTTATGATAAGATTCGGGGTTAGGATAGAAACTATACCTAATTTTCCTTGTTTGGTTAATAAGACGAGATGATAGCTAGACACCGACTTAGAATTGTCACATCACCGCTCATAGATGTAGTTGTGAAGCTAAGTCAGTTAAATGATTAGAGGTATGAAAGTCCATTATGAAGGGCATAAACCTTGTAAACCACACTCTCATAGTTAAATTGCTCATGAATTAGGAAGTCACATCCCCGCTCAATGATGTAGGTGTAAGACTAGTTTGTTGTGTTTAAAGGCTCGAAAGACCATGAACATTGCATTGTAACTCTGTGAGAAAATGACTGAAATTTTCACTCTTGAACCATTGTGAATTGTAGCATTGCATGATTATTAAACCTTAACTCTAGTTTCTTCTTGTATTGTTTCTCGATTATTTTGTGATCACCCCTAGATTTAATTACAATTATCCAACATCTCTTAAATAAACACTTGTGAAAGTTAACTTGACACTTGAACTAGAATATTCGCTAAATTAGCCCAGTCCCTATAGGTTCGACATCCGGCTCTTAAAAAGGGCCAATGTATTACTTGTTTGACTGCATACGCTTGCGCGTGCGATGGGTTGCAAATAGTTTACCTCACACTCGTCGACAATATGACTCCATTTCGGTTGTGGTAGACAGGTTGACCAGGGCTACCCACTTTCAACCGGTCAAAACCACGAATTCGATAGAGGATTACGCCACATTATATATTCGGGACCCAGTTCAATTGCATGGAGTGCCCTAATCTATCATTTCAGACAGGGATACCCAATTTACCTCTCAGTTTTGGAGGTTTTTTCAATAAGGACTAGGTACCCAGGTGTCACGACCCGACAGTACACCCGAATCGTAGACACAGGGTGAGGAATCCCAAGGGACCCCAAGTTAACCCATAGCGTAAGCAAATAACTTGACCATTCACATAAGGCTGAAGACTTGGCTTAATAATCATGAACTAACGGAAAATCGTAACATGAGACGTAAGAAACAACAATACAAGATCCAAATATAAATGGCTGAATACTACACATAGGTCTGAAAGCCTCTATCCATAATAGATGGGTTGAAGGGACAAGCCCCCAACTAACCCCAACATTCTAAAAACAAAGGTAAACAAGGTCAGAACATGAAGCCCTCGAATAATAAGGACTCACCACTGAAAGTAGAGAGCAGAACTGAGCGCAAGCTATGAACGGTGCTGGACCTGCGAACCGGATCCCGAAAATATGTGGTTGAGTACTTGGAAGGTACTGAGTATATAAGGTATGCAAAACATTGCTTAAAACATAAAAGTTATAAGAGTGGGGACATCATGATCATAAATATTGAAATCATAACTATACCGTAAGGCTCAAGATTTTTGCAAATATATTCGTAAATATGTCATAGTCATAACATGAGGGAAAACAGTCCATAAAACATAACTTGAGCCAAAAGAACATAATCATACATGCATTACAAAAATGAGGAACAGTGGGAGATTTCTATAACCGACATACCCCATACGAGCACACATGGAGCCCGACCTGTAAGCCTAGCCGGGAGGCCGTCCATACCTTGCCAAGGGTACGAATCATGAAAGGTGTGATATCACTCATGAAGACCCCATAGGGCATAGGGAATAGACACTGAGTCGGTCCCAAACATAACCTATAGTGGCACGTAGTTCGGAGATTCGAGGCATAACCTAGGCCCTGAACCTACTCGGTGATAAGTACTACTCCCAAAACATGAAACGTGCTCATAAAATGCATACATGACATGCGTGGCTAGTTAAATCATGAAAATCATAACATGCTTGAAAATTCGTAGTACCAGCCATGGAATTGGGCTCGTGAATAGGCCAAAGATCTTAGTTCATAAATCACAAGCGTCATGTGGGCATTGCTCATAATTTCAATCATATTTGAAATGCTTAAATTTATAAGAAAACATGATAATAATAGCATGAGTAATTGAAAACCTTCTTAAATTCACGAGCTCATATCATGCTTGAGAAGTCACCATAACCATGGTTTTCACTAAAACCCCATGATTTTGGGAACATGTGCTTTTAGGGATTAAATCATCAAATATTGAATAAAAGAAGTGAAAACAGCCCAATAACTTAAACCCACGATTTTAGACATGCTACAACATGTTCATATTGATTTTTGAATAAACATGCATTTGGGTTATGACCCATCAAGAATCGGTAACTTTAAACATAGAATTAGGGAGAATTTGGGCATGGGTAGGGACTAAAATACCCATTCAAAACCCCACATACCTGGAACTTCTTGATTCTTACTCCCTTGAAAAGCCCTAGATGGAAACTTGAAGAACTTGAAGGAGAATACTTGAATCCCTTTCCTCTTTCCTCTCTAGTCTTACAAGTATCAAATGAGGTTTATCATGGATGATTTCCCTTTAAAAGACCCTGTCCTGAGCTCAAAACAACGTAGTTTAGGTCTTAGGAGCATAGAAAATTACAAGAAGGCCCTTACTAATTCACAGGAAATAATTGTCGAGAGACCCCACGAGAGACCTGATGACTCGTTACCAGGGACAATGGATCGTTTGGTCGTCCATCAAATACACTAGATACCAGGTCGACTGGGCTCGCAACAGGTGACTCAATGACTCATCACAAGAGATCACGAATCGTGGTCACCTTCCGTCAAGTACACTGCCTCATTCTTAATTAAATTTCCACAGGCTTGCTCACGACCCACCTCACGAGTCGTTGGGACTGGCCACGACTCATAGGGTCCCCTCCGTTAAGTACACTGGTCAAACCTTCCAGGTAACTCTTAATCACCCCACAAGAGACCTGACGACTCGTATTGGCTGACCACGAGTCGTTCCCACACCTATGGGGAGCTCAACTCCTTAGCTTAGTCTAACCTTCCCACGATCCACCTAAGGACTCGTGGCGTCTCCTCACGAGTCGTTTAATGACTCGTTCTGCACTGCTGCAACATTTTCAAGATTTTTCCTCATTTGATTCTCAGGTCTGATCCTTGGGTTCCCGGGGTACAACAATATCTCCCCCTTTGGAACATTATTCCTCGAATGTTAGAAATATGCAGAAAACTCATAATCCAACAATCACCATATACATGTATTGATCAATTATGCAGAAAACTAGAAGAACGACTACCCTCGAAAAGAATTACATAGATGGGCTGAATTCAGACATCACATACATATATCATATCATAAAACAAACTTGCACGCATGAACGTAACATGAAAAGCTGCATAGAGGTTTAGGGCAAAAATTGATACCTCAAACTGAAACTGAGTTGGTAGGAAACAAATGGGGGTATTTAGCTATCATACCCGCTTCGGCTTCCCATGTAGCTCCCTCAACATGCTGATTTCTCCATAACACCTTTACTAAAGCTACTTTCTTGTTCGTCAGTCTTCGAACCTGACGATCCAAGATTGCAATGGGAAATGGAATTTCCTCATAACTGAGGCTATCCTTCACACAACCACTTTCCACCAGAACCACTAGAGCTGGATACTCCCAAGCACTTTTTCAAGAGCGATACCTGAAATATAGGATGAACTGAAGCTAACTCTGAAGGTAACTCTAACTCATAGGCTAGTCTACCCACTCGTCTCACAATTCGGTATGGGCTAATATAGCGGGGGGCTGAGTTTCCCTTTCTTTCCGAATCTCATTACTCCCTTCATGGGAGATACCTTCAGAAACACTCAATAATAAATTTCAAACTCAAGCTCTCTTCTTCTTACATCTGCATAAGACTTTTGGAGACTTTGAGCCATTCTCAGCCTTCTTTTTATTAGCTGAACTTTCTCCATAGCCTCATGGACTTAATTTGGACCCACTAACGAAGCCTCACCTCCTTCAAACCAACCGATGGGTGATCTACACCTTCACCTCTAGAGAGCCTCGAACGGTGCCATTTGGATGCTAGAGTGATAACTGTTGTTGTAGGCAAACTCAATAAGAGGTAAATGCTCATCCCAACTACCTTCAAAGTCAATAACACAAGCTCTCAACGTGTCCTCAAGGGTCTGGATAGTCTGTTCTGCTTGACCATATGTCATCTGTTTGCAGATGAAATGCAGTGCTGAGCTTGACCTGGGTACCAAGTCCCTTTTGAGACGATTCCAGAACATAGAGGTGAACTGGGTGCCTCTATCTGATATAATGGACAAGGGCACTCCATGCAATCTAACTAGCTCTCAGATGTATAAATTAGCATAATTTTCTACTGTATCAGTGGTTTTAACCAGTAAGAAATGAGCAGCCTTGGTCAACCTATTGATCACAACCCAAACGGAGTCATATTGTCTACGAGTGTGGGGTAAATTGGTTACAAAGTCCATATTGATTTATTCCCATTTCCAAGTAGGAATGTTGATATCTTGGAGTACACCCCCTAGTCTCTGATGCTCCAGTTTCACTTGTTGGCAATTTGGGCACTTAGGCTACAAATTGTACAATATACCTCTTCATGCAATTCCACCAATAGATTTCCCACAAGGCATGATACATTTTTGTGGCACCTGGACGGATAGAATATCTGGATCCATAAGTCTCATGCAACATCCGACTCCTCAAATCCCCCATGTTCAGAACACATAAGCGACCCTGGTACCAAAGCACACCATCTCCCCCTTTGGAGAAGACTTCTACCTTCTGACTTGAACAACTTCTTTCAACTTTACCAATGCTGGATCTTCATCTTGTTTAGCCTTCACCTCCGTTACCCATTCTGAACTAGTACCCCACCATCGATCGAACCAACCATTCGAACTCCCAACCATGCAAGTCGATGCATCTCCTTCACCAGCTCCCTCTTGTCTTCACTCACATGCGACACACTCTCCATAGAGAGTCTACTAAGGGCATCTGCTACCATGTTTGCCTTACCCCGATGGTAAAGGAAACTCATGTCATAGTCCTTAAATATTTCCAACAACCTCCATTGCCGAAGATTGAGATCCTTCTACATGAACACATATTGTAAGATTTTATGGTCAGTGAATACATCTACATGAACTCCATACAATTAGTGTTGCCATATCTTCAAAGAAAACACCACCGCGGTCAACTCAAGATCATGGGTCGAGTAATTCTTCTCATGAATTTTTAACTGTCTGGAAGCATATGCGACGACTTTCCTATGCTGCATCAATACATATCCCAGTCCGAGTCCCGAAGAATCACAGTATACAACAAAGCCACCGGAGCCCTCCGGTAAAGTCAACCCGGTGCTGAAGTGAGTCTGGCCTTCAATTCCTAAAAGCTCTTCTCACAAGCCTTCGACCATTGGAACTTCAACTTTTTCTGAGTCAATCTAGTCAGTGGGGCTGCAAGGGATAAGAAATCTTCAAAGAACCTTTGTTAGTTATCTTCTAGGCCCAAAAAGCTCCTGATCTCCGAAGGGTTTACCGGTCTGGGCCAGTTCTTTACCGCCTCTATTTTCTGGGAGTCCACCCTTATAACATCACTTGACACTACATGTCCCAAGAATGCAACGGAATTCAGCCAGAACTCACATTTGCTTAACTTGGTGTATAGCTGGTTATCCTTGAGGGTTTGGAGTGCTACCCTCAGATGTGCGGCATGCTCCTCCTCACTCCTAGAGTACATTAATATGTCGTCAATGAACACGATCAAGAAAATATCCAGATATACCTTGAATACCCTGTTCATCAGGTCCATAAAAGCTTTAGGGACATTGGTTAGTCCAAAAGATATAACAACGAATTCATAATGGCCATATCAAGTCCTGAAAGCAGTCTTCGAGACGTCGCTCTCCTGAAACCTGAGCTGGTGATACCCGGACCTGAGGTCTATCTTGGAGAAATATTTGGCACCCTAAAGTTGGTCGAATAGGTCATCAATCCTTGGTAAAGGGTACCTATTCTTGTAGGTGACCTTGTTTAACTGCCTATACTCAATATACATCCGGAGAGAACCATCTCTCTTTCGGATGAACAACACTGGGGCACCCTATGGGGATTTACTTGGTCTAATGAAACCCTTATCCAGCATATCCTTCAACTGCTCCATTAACTCTTTTAGCTCGGCTGGGGCCATTCAATTGGGAGGAATTGATATGGGGGTTGTGTGTCGGGTAAAAGATAAATCTCAAAATTAATCTCCCTCTAAGAGGAGCACCTAGTAGTTCATCTGGAAATACCTCGGGATATTCACATACCACAGGGACTGACTGAATGGTCAACGTCTCCGACGTGACATCCTTAACCCTAACCAAATGGTAAATACAACCCTTGTAAATCATTTTCCTAACCTTGAGATATGAGATAAAGTGACCTACAGGGATCGCTGAGCTACCCCTCCATTATAAAATTGGTTCACCCGGAAACCGAAACTCCATCGCTTGGGTTCTACATTTAAAAGAAGCATAACATGCAAACAACTAATCCATACCAAAAATAATTTCAAAATGAGTCATAGCCAATTCTACTAAGTCTAAGGAGGTAACCTTATGCGATATAGTAACGGGGAAACCTCTAAATACCCACCTCGCTACGACTGAATCCCCAATCGGAGTAGACATAGAAAATGGTTCTGACAAAGTTTTAGGACTGACCCAAAAGTTACTAGCAATGTAACGTGTCACAAAAGACAGTGTAACTCCCGGATCTAGCTAAGAATAAACATCAATATGAAAGACTCGCAACATACTCATGACCATATCAGGAGAAGTCTCCTGCTCATGTTGAGAGCCAAAGTGCATAAAATCGGTTCCAGCGCTAGCCGCCAGCTGGACCAGTCGAAGTACCCTACTGAGTCCGACGTGCCACTGGGGTTGTTGAACTAGCTACTGGAGTGCAGGCTTCACCATCCCTTGACCTGGCCGTAGGGCAATTCCTAAGCCTGTGTTCGGGTTTTCCACCCCCGAAACAAGCATTTGAGCCCACCAAACACTTCCTTGGATGGTTCTTTCCACAACTAGCACAAGATGGGAATGTGCGCTCTGTGCGCATGCTATTTTGACCCTTTAAACCTGAGGTCCTGCTCTCCTGCTCGTCTTGTGGCCTGGAGGGGGTACTGGCCGATGTTGGTGCTAGTGTAATAGACCTGTGCTAGGACTGCTGGTGAGGCCCACCTCCTGGCCTCAATCAGGAGGACCTGTAGCTATCAGTTCTGGTCCTCTTGGCCTCTCGCTTCCTCATATGAGCTGCCTCAATCTACTGGGCATAACGGACTATCTGTAGGTAGTCCATATCCTTATAAAGCATGGCTGTTCTACAGTCCTTGTCTAGATACTCGGCTACTCCCTGCACGAATCTGCTCACCCACACCATCTGGTCCATCACAAACTCAGGGGCATACTTTGATAGGCGAGTGAACTCAAGTGAATATTCTAACACCATCATCTTTCCCTATTTGAGATTAACAAAGTCAGCTGCTTTCAATTCCCTCATCTCCCGAGGGAAGAACCTATCGAGAAAGTCCATGAGGAACTCATCCCAGCTAGTAGGGCCTGCTTTCCCTGCCCAGCTATCCTTCCATTGCTTGAACCAAATATTGGCGACCTCCTTAAGATGATAAAAGGCCAAATCAACACACTCCTCATTTGTCACTCCCATAACCTGAGTGACCTTCAAGATCCCTTCAATGAACTCATGTGGATCCTCATCCACCTTTTTCCCCTATGAACATGGGAGGGTTCATCCTTAGAAAGTCCCTGATCCAGGCTACCACTGCATTGCCATTATGTGGAACATGCGCAACAGCCTACTGGTTGACCTAAGCAGTCCAGGCCTGCTCCAACATTTGAATAGCCACCCGAAAATCGGCATGGGCAGCTGGCTCTGGTGCCTGGGGCTCATGAACAAGTAGGGTTTGCTGATGCCCATTATCATGGCCACCCTTGTGGCCTTCATCATTTCTGTTCCTCCTTCCGTTCATCATTCTGGCAGCTATAATTTTTCTGTAATTGCGAATAGTACGAGTTAGAAGGATGGAGTGGTTTTCACCGCACGACCTAGATCATGAAAGAAGGGGATATTTCCTAAAACATTTAGTAGCCTCTTCTTCATAGGTGTGGTGCGCTTCACACCCATGAAAAAGAATCTACCTAATGCGGATTTCAGACTCCCTAGGACACATCTGAACCTATTGCTTTGATACCAAGTTTGTCACAACCCGAGAGTACACCCAAATTGTAGACATGGGACGAGGAACCCCGACGGACCCCAAGTCAACCCATGGCGTAAGCAAATAACTAGACCGTTCACATAAGGCGGAATACTTGGCTTAATAATCATGAACTAATGGTAAATTGTAATGTGAGATGTAAGAAACAATAATACAAGATCCAAATATAAACGGCTAAATACTACACATAGGTTTGAAAGCCTCTAACCATAATAGATGGGTTGAAGGGACAAACCCCAACTAACCCCAACATTCTAAAAACAAGGGTAAACAAGGTCTGAGCAAGAAGCCCTCGAATCCTAAGGACTCAACATTGAAAGTAGAGTGCAGAACTGAGCGCAAGCTAGGAATGGTGCTGGACCTGCGAACCGGATCCTGAAAATATGTGGGTTAGTACTTGGAAGGTACTGAGTATATAAGGTATGCAAAACAATGCTTAAAACATAAAAGTTATAAGAGTGGGGACATCGTGATCATAAAGATTGAAATCATAACTATACCGTAAGGCTCGAGATTTTTCCAAATATATTCGTAAACATGTCATAGTCATAAGATTAGTGAAAACAATCCATAAAACATAAGTTGAGCCAAAATAACATAATCATACATGCATTACAAATATGAGGAACAGTAGGAGATTTCTATAATCGACATACCCCATACGAGCAAACATGGAGCCCGACGTGTAAGCCTAGTTGGGAGGCTGCCCATACCTTTTCAAGGGTATGAACCATGAAAGGCATGATATCACTCATGTAGACCCCGTAGGGCATAGGGAATAGACATTAAGGCTGTCCCAAACATAACCTACAGTGGTACGTAGTTTTGAGATTTAGGGCGTAACCTAGGCCCCGAACCTACGCGGTGTTAAGTACTACTCCCAAAACATGCAACGTGCTCATAAAATTCATACATGACACGCGTGGCTAGTTAAATCATGACAATCATAACATGCTTGAAAATTTATAGTATTAACCATGGAATTGGGCCCGTGAATCGGCAAAAAATCTTCATAAATCACAAGCGACATGTGGGCATTGCCCATAATTTCAATCATACTTGAAATGCTTAAATTAATAAGAAAACATGATCATAATAACATGAGTAACTGAAAACATGCTTAAATTCACGAGTTCATATAATGCTTGATAAATCACCATAACCATGGTTTTCACTAAAACCCCATGATTAGGGCACATGTGCTTTTAGGGATTAAATAATCAAATATTGAATAAAATAAGTGAAAACAGCCCAATATTTTAAACCGTGATTTTAGACATGCTACAACATCTTCATATCGATTTTTGAGGAAACATGCATTTGGGTTACGACCCATCAAGAATCGATAACTTTAAACATAGAATTAGGGAGAATATGGGCATGGGTAGGGACTAAACTACCTATTCAAAACCCCACATACCTAGAACTTCTTGATTCTTACTCCCTTGAAGAGCACTAGATGGAAACTTGAAGAACTTGAAGGAGAATACTTGAATCCCTTTCCTCTTTCCTCTCTAGTCTTACAAGTATCAAATGAGGTATATCATGGATGATTTTACTTTAGAAGACCCTGTCCCGACCTCAAAACAATGCAGTTTAGGTCTTAGGAGTGTAGGAAATTATGACAAGGCCCTTACTAATTCGCAGGAAATAACTATCGGGAGACCCCAACGGGCGACCTGACGAGTCGTTACTAGGGAAAACGGATCATTGGGTCATCCGGTAAATACACTAGATACCAAGCCGACTGGGCTCGCAATTGGTGACTCAACGACCTACCACAAGAGACCACGAGTCGTGGTCACCTTCCGTCAAGTACACTACCTAATTCTTAAATAAATTTCTACAGGATTGCTCACGACCCATCTCACGAGTAATTGGGATTGGACACGACTCGTGGGGTCCTGTCCATTAGGTACACTGGTCAAACCTCCCAGGTAACCCTTAACCTCATCCCATGGGAGACCTGACAACTCATGGTGGCTGACCACGAGTCGTTCTCACGCCCTGGGGACCTCAACTCCTTAGCTCAGTCCAACCTTCCCACGAACCACCTGATGACTTGTGGGGTCTCCTCATGAGTCGTTTAACGACTCGTTTTGCACTACTAAAATATTTTCCAGATTTTTCCCCGTTTGACTCCCGGATGTGATCCTTAGGTTCCTGGGGTATAATATCAGGTTAAGCTCAACACAACATTTCAACCAAAAATGGATAATCAAGTGGAGCAAATAATCCAGACTCTCAAAGACATGTCGAGACCATATGTGATTGACTTCAGAGGTAGCTGGGATGATCATTTGCCTCTTCTCTAGTTTGCATACAACAACAACTACCATTCCATTATTCAGATGGCCCCGTTTGCGGCCCTTTATGAGCGGAGATGTAGATCGCCCATTGGTTTGTTCGAGGTTGGTGAATCTGCGATGATAGGACTATATCTGGTCCATGAGGCTATGGAGAAGGTTTAGCTCATACGGGATAGGTTGAAAATAGCTCTTCCAAAAGTCCTATGTCGAAATGAGAAGGAGAGAATTAGAGTTCGAGGTGGACAATAGGGTGCTTTTGAAGGTATTCTCCATGAAGGGAGTGATGCAGTTTGGAAAGAAAGGAAAACTCATCCCTCGTTATGTTGGCCCCAACCGGATTGTGAAGTGAGTTTGCAAGGTGGCATATGAGTTGGAGTTGCCCTCAGAATTAGCTTCAGTGCGTCCTATTTTCCATGTGTCTCTCTTAAAGAAGTGTTTGGGTGATCCATCTCTAGTTGTCCCGATGGACAGTGTTGGTATGAAAGACAGCCTTAGTTTTGAGGAGGTCCTGGTAGAACTACTAGATTGTCAGGTTCGAAGGCTAAGGAAAAAGGAAGTAGCTTCAGTTAAAGTGTTATAGAGGAATCAACATGTTAAGGAGCTACGTGGGAAGCCGAAGAGGATATGATGGCTAGATACCCACATTTACTCTACCGGCTTAGTTCCAGCTTGAGGTATCAGTTTGTGCACAAAACTCTATTTAGTTTTCATGTTCAGTTCATGTGCCCAAGTTTCTTTTATGTATATGGTTGTATGTATGATTCATGAATTTAGTTCAGCTATATAGTTTGAATCAAAGATAGTCATTCAGTCAATTTTTGGTTTAAATGATTAGTATTTGAGTATAATTATTGCATTTATCTATTTTCTGTATGTTTCCCACATTCGAGGATGAATGTTCCCAAGGGAGAGGTATTGTAATACCCCGAAAGTGTCTAAGATTAGACCTGGGATTTTAAAATGGGAGTTGGCTGAATCTGGGAAAAATCCCACAGAACAGATGACCCAACGGATTGTTGGTCCAATCAACGATCCGTGGGAAGTAGTCGTGGGAAGGTTTTTCTTGGTAACAGTTGGAACTAACGAGTGAAGTAACGACCCATTATTTGAAACAATGAGTCGTTATGTGTAGTCGTGGTGGGAATGATCCTAAGCCTAAGGGGGAGTAACGGATCGTGGGATGAACCGTCGTGAGGAGAAACGGGTCGTGATCACCAGTTGTGGGAAGGGATATCAATAATGTCCAGTCTATATAACGGAAGAAAACCACGACTCATTGGAAAAGAATGAGTCATGGTGTGGCTCATGGGAAGGAGTGGTATAGAACTTGAAAGAGGAAACAATGAACGATACAAAGGATCGTCGCTTGAAGGAATGACGCATCATGTCGAGTCGTGGGAAGTGAATATGAAAGCGTGAATGGGGCAGTGGATCCAACGGTTCGATACCACGAGTCATGGTATCATGTAACGACTCGTGGGACCATCTATGGGTTCACCCAGTGCAGAAATTTCAGGGATTTCATTAAGGGAATTTTTTCATTTCTAAGTCCTAGAGTCCTAATCTACATTGTTTAAGGCTCGAGATTCAGTGTTTATTGAGTGTAAAACCTATACTAGGCTTATTCATATCCATCCATGCAAAGTTAGTGTCATGACCCGAATGGAGTCCAAGACCGCGACACAATACAAGGAGCCCCGAGAGACCCCAAGTTGACCCATGGCGTAAGCATACATCTAACTCAATCAAGAACTGAACAACCATCAATACAATCGTGGTGGAAGTCTAACTTGAATATAACATCGGAATATAAAATCCGAAGCTGAATACATACATACGTCTGAATAGACTCTAAATATGACGAGTAGATGGTACAAGACCCCAACTAACTCAACAAGATGAAAACTGAAATACATAAAGAAAATATAGATAGTCAGATCCTCGGTAGATGAATACTCACTAATAAGCAAACGCTAACTCCGATAAGCTGTCTAAGAGCGGGGCTGAAGCTGAAAGTCGGGTCCTATATTATAAAATGATACAACATAGAAGTATGTGGTCAGTACGTATAATGTACAGACTTTGAAAGGTAAGTAAAATCGCTAAAGTAAGTAAAAATCCTTTTAAACACAATATGTTAATTAAACATAAACATCAGTAAACTAAGAGTAGGGCTCGCATACATTCTTTTTGAAATCATGATCTTTTCATAATATGACAATGCATATCTTTATACGTCAAACTAACTCGAATAACTCAAAGATGCAATATGATATTTATAGAAAAGCTGAACATTGATTCAAACCTTTCTTTTAGAACATGCATGTGTACATAATAATCATGATCAATGAATATGAATATTTGAATCATATAGAACAATGGGAGACTCGTCACTTAACCGATATACCATGATAGAGCTCACATAGTCCCAACTATTACACTCAAGTGGGCAGAGCCATCAAAGACCTTTCCAGGGCTAAAGATGCTACCATGATATCGATATCAATTTCATGGGCCATTAGGGCTGGGGATAGCTCACGAGGGAGGTCCCAAAAATATAATAGTATTAACCTACATTGGCCCGTAGTTCTGGGGCATAGGGCGATGACCCTTAAACCGCTCGGTGCTAGACTCTTCTCCAAAAAACATGAAAATGCTCTAGATTTTATGTAATGAAACTCAACATCGTCTATTGATGAAGATCAATGATGAAATACATCTCAAATACCAAATCATGCATATGAGAAGCTTTAGTTCAAAACATACCACAAGCTGAAAAAATACTTGGGAGCCTTTGCTCCAAAACCATATCATAAGCTATGCGAAGGAAGACTTAAGAAAAAATATACCACAAGCCAGAATTAAAAATTTGGGAGTCTTCGGTCCAAAACAATATGGTAAGATTAGTTCGGGAAAAATCATCATTTAAACTTAACATGTGGGCATTGCCCAAGGCTTTATCATACTTAGAAATACACAATTCTCATTGAAAACATAATTATAAATATGGGTAGCTTCAAATCTTGCTTTTCATCAGAATATCTCATCATTATCACATTTACATCACAAATCTGACTTTTCATGATGATATCATTAATGGGCTTCAACATTCATAAGGCTAGAAACATAATTTTAATTGAAATCATTATAAAATTAGTCCATGCTTCACAATTCGATAATAAAATCATAATCAATTCATATCCATGTGAAGAAATTGAAGATTCATGTATTTGGGTAAAAACCCCATAACTTGATCATAGGAAATTCTCATACTTAGATAGTAATTGGGCATGGGAGTTGAAGGAAACACCCACTCATAACACTACATACCTTGAAGGGATTGATTCTACCACTTCTCTGATTGCCCAAGAAGGATTTGAATGAATACCTTCAAGACTCGCTCTAGATCACCTCCTGAACCCCCCCCCCCCCAAAGTTTGCATGCTTGGAAGGAAATAACTTAAAATAAGTTTTTCCCTCCTAAAACCCACTAAAGAGAGCATATGAACATATGAATTATGAAAAGGCCCTTACTAAATTCACAAGAAACTACTGCCAGGTGGTCCTAACGGATGACCTGACGACTCATGGTCTAGGGAAATCACTCATCACCCTGATCATCAAGTATAGTGCCTTAAATATCCTCCTGGGCTCGTCACGGGTCACTTCGTGACTCATTAAGGGTGACCATGACTCATGGTCACCATTCATTGAGTACACTACCTTACTTCTTCATTTCTCATTACTTCTTCCCATGACTCTCACCACGACTCGTTACTTCCTCCAACAAGTCGTGGTCAGCTCTGTCGCATACACTGCCAATCCAATTTCCCAACAACATTTCCTTCCACACGAGTCACCTAATGACTCGTGGGCTGTTCTAACGAGTCTTGACATGACTCATCTTGAGGCTGCAACAAAAATTCCCAGTTTTTCCCATTTCAACTCCCGGGTCCGATCTTTGAGCTCCCGAGGTATAACAATATCTCCCCTTTGGGAACATTCATCCTCGAATGTTGGAAACAAGCAGAGAACAGAAATAAGAAATTATCATATTCAAATGCTGATCATTTAAATTGAAAATTGACAAAATGACTACCTCCAATTCAAAATATACAACTGAACTGAATTCACAAATCACATACACACCCATATACATAAAAGAAATTTGTGTGCATGAACTGAACATGAAACTAAATAGAGTTTTAGGTCAAAACTTATATTTCAAGCTGACATTGAGCCGGTAGAGAATAAGTGCGGGTATTTAGCTATCATATCCGCTTCGGCTTCCCACGTAGCTCCTTCAACATGATGATTCCTCCATAATACTTTAACTGAAGCTACTTCTTTTTTCCTTAGCCTCTGAACCTGACGATCCAATATTTCCACCGGAACCTCCTCATAGCTAAGGCTATCTTTCACACCAACACTTTCCACCGGGACTACTAGAGCTAGATCTCCCAAACATTTTTTCAAAAGCGATATATGAAATAGAGGATGCATAGAAAATAACTTTGAGGGTAAGTCCAACTCATATGCTAGCTTACCAACTCTTCAGATAATCCGGTAGGGACCAACATAACGGGGATTGAGTTTTCCTTTCATCCCAAACCGTATGACTCCCTTCATGGGAGATACCTTTAGAAACACGCAATCATCCACCTCAAACTCTGACTCTCTCCTCCTCACCTCAGCATACGACTTTTGACGACTCTAAGCGATTTTCTTTATGTCCCTTATCAACTGAGCCTTCACCATTGCGTCATGAACCGAATCATCCCCTATTATAGCTACCTCACCAGCCTCAAACCATCCGATGGGGGATGTACATATCTGCCCATAAAGGACCTTGAAAAGCACCATCTGGATGCTAGAGTGATAGTTGTTATATTAAGAAAACTCGATCAGGGGTAACTGGTCATCCCAACTACCTTTGAAGTCCATCACACATGCTCTCAACATGTCCTAGAGAGTATGGATTGTTCATTGTGCTTTGCCATCCTTATTGAGTTTAACCTGAGTCCTAAGCTCTTTCTGAAATGACCGCCAAAACTGGGAGGTAAATTGAGTACCTTGGTCTGAAATAATAGACAAGGGCACTCCATGTAGACAAACTAACTCCAGGATGTAGGGTTTGACATAATCACCCACTGAATTTGTGGTTTTCAACAGTACGAAATGTGTAGCCTTGGTCAACCTTTGTACCACCACTCAAATAGAATCATATTGTCGATGAGGACGAGGTAGGCCTGTAATGAAATCCATGTTAATCTCTTCCCACTTCAAAGTAGGAATGCTGATATACTATAGTACTCCTCCCAGCCTTTGATGTTCAATCTTTAGTTGCTGACAATTTGGGCATCTAGCTACGAACTCTGCGATATCTTTCTTCATGCCATCCCACCAATAGATTTCTCATAAATCACAATACATCTTTGTGGATCCTGGATGGATAGAATACTTGGTTTCTTATGCCTCATGCAATATTTGGCTCCTTAAATCATCCACATCTGGAACACACAAACGACCCCGGTACCACAGCAGACCATCTCCCCCTTAGGAGAAGACCTCCACTTTCTGACTTTGGGCAGCTTCTTTCAGCTTTACCAACATCGGATCCTTATCTTGCCTAGCTTTCACATCAGTCACCAAGGATGATTCTGATTCGTTTTGCACAACAACACCGCCATCAGTGAGTCGACCAACCTTACTCTCAACCTTGCAAGTCGATGGACATCTTTCACCAGCTCTTTCTTTCCCTCATCCACATGGGACACACTCTCCATAGAGAGCCTACTAAGTGCATCCACTACCACATTAGCCTTACCCGGATGTTAAAGAACACTCATATTATAGTCTTTGAGTAGCTCTAACCACCTCCTTTGTTGTCGATTGAGGTCTTTGTGTTTGAACACATATTGTAAACTCTTGTGGCCCGTAAACATATCCACATGGACCCCATATAAGTAATGTCGCCATCGCTTTAATGCAAACACTACCACTTCCAATTGTAGATCATAGGTTGGGTAATTCTTCTCATGGATCTTTAACTGTCTAAAGGCATATGCTATTACCTTCCCCCACTGCATCAATACGCGCCCGAGCCCAATTCTTGAAGCATCACAATACACAACAAAATCATCCATACCTCAGGTAGGATCAACATTGGTGCGGTAGTGAGTCGAGTCTTTAATTCTTGGAAGCTCTTCTCACAAGCCTTTGACTATTGAAACTTCACCTTTTTCTGAGTCAACTTGGTCTAGGGTGCTGCAATTGATGAAAAACCCTCAACGGATCTTCGTTAGTAGCCTTCTAGGACAAAGAAACTCTGAATATCTAAGGGACTCACCGATCTAGGCCAATTTTTCACCGCCTCAATTTAATGAGAATCTACCTTTATCCCCTCCCTCGATACCACATCGTCCGAAAATGCCACAGAGTCCAACCAAAACTCACACTTGTTGAACTTGACATACAATTGGCGATCCTTGAGAGTCTGAAGTACTACTCTCAAGTGTGTGACATGCTCCTCTTCGCTCCTAGAGTATATAAGGATGTCATCAATGAACACAATCATGAACATGTATAGATATTTCTTAAATACCATATTCATCAAGTCCATGAAAGCTGCAGGAGCATTCATTAGTCCAAAAGATATAATTACAAACTCATAATGACCATACCGTGTCCTAAAGGCTGTCTTCTGGATATCACTATCCTAAAATCTAAGTTGTTGATACCCGGACCTGAGATCAATCTTGGAAAAACACTTGGCAACCTGAAGCTGGTCAAAGAAATCATCGATTCTGGGTAAAGGATACCTATTCTTAACAATGAACTTGTTCAATTGTCGATAGTCAATGCAAATTTGAAGTGAACCATCCTTCTGGACAAATAACACTGGTGCACCCCATGGAGACTTGCTTGGTCTAATGAAGCCCTTATCTAACAGGTCCTTCAATTGCTCTTTCAACTCTTTTAGCTTGGATAGAGCCACTCTGTATGGAGGAATAGATATAGGCTCTGTGTCGAGAAAAAGGTCAATACCGAAATTAATATTCCGCTCAGGAGGAACACTTGGAAAATCATTAGGAAAGACCTCGGGGTACTCACGTACTAGTGGAACTGACTGGATTGTCGAGGTTTAAGACTCGACATCCTTAACCCTAACTAGATGGTACATGCAACCCTTAGAAATCATCTTCCTAGCCTTAAGGTAGGAAATAAATCGACCTAAAGGCACAACTGAACTACTCTTCCATTATAAGACTGGCCCACCCAGAAATCTGAACTCTATTGCCCAGTTTCTACAATTAACTAAAGCATAGCATGAAAATAGCCAATCCATGCCGAGAATAACATCAAAATTGGTCATGGCTAATTCTATCAAATCTGCTAAGCTGACCTTATGAAGGACTAAGACTGGGCAACCTCTATACACCTGTCTAGCTATAACTAAGTCACTTACTGGAGTAGAAACTGAGAAGGGTTCTAACAAGACTTCGGGACTGACTCCAAAGATACTGGCCACATAAGGTATCACAAAAGACGAGGTAGCCCCCGGATCTAGCAAAGCATAAACATAAATATGGAAAAGTCACAACATACCGGTGACCACATTCTTGGAGACCTCTTGTTCTTGACTAGATGCTAAAGCATAGAATCTATTCTGGCGCTGACCGCCAACTGTGCTAGTAGCTTCCCCCTGAAGTGCTAAGCATATGGGAGAGGCTACTAAGCAAGAAGCTGGGCCTCGGCCCCCATCCTGGTCCTGTCTCACAGTTGGACAATCTCTAAGCTTGTGTCCAGGCTTCCCACACCCAAAACAAGCACCTGAACATGCAAAAACTTGGCCTGTGTACCCACGACCACATCTACGACAAGCTGGGATGCTAGAATCTGTGGTTCTACTTCTAGACCCCTTGAGCCTGATGCCCGCCCCCTCTGATCATGTTTGGTCCTGGATGGCACACTCAAGCTGAAGATGCTAGGGCTGATGATCTTTGGTGGGTCTACTGTCGGTGCCCACCACCGGACCTCTATTGAGAAAATTTGTGGTCCTTGGTCCTTTCCCTCTTGGCCTCCCTCTACCTCGAATTTGCCGCCTACATCTACTGGGCGTATAACACTATCTGAGGGAAATCCATGTCCTGATAGAGCATAGCAGTCTTGCAATCCTTGTCAAAATAGCCCACTACTCCATGGATGAATCTGCTCACTCGCATCCTCTTGTTGGCTACCAACTATGCGGCATATTTTGATAGGAGAGTGAACTCAAGGGAATACTCTTATACAGTCATTCTCCCTTGCTTCAAATTCACAAACTCAGCTGTCTTCAGCTCCCTCATCTCCCAAGGGAAGAACCGGTATAGAAATGCAACATGGAACTCTTTCCAAGTGACCGGACCTGCTCCTGCGACCCATCTATCCTTCCATTGACGAAACCAGATGTGTGTGACCCTTTTAGATGACAAAGGCCAACTCGGAGCACTCAACCCCATTCACCCCCATGACTTGGGTGATCTTGATAATCTCATCCACAAACTTATATGGGTCCTCATCTACCTTGGACCCAAGGAACTCCGACAGGTTCATCTGTAAGAAGTCTTTAACTCAAGCCACTACTGCGTTGCCATTTTGCAGAACATGTGCAACGGCTTGCTGATTGACTTCAGCGGTTAAGGCCTATGCAAGCATCTAGATAGCGGTCCAGAGCTCAGCATGGACTGTTGGCTCCAATGCCTAGGGCTCCTGACCTTGTGGGGCTTGCTGATGCCCATGACCATTTCCATCCTCGTGGCCTTCTCCATGTCCATTCCTTCTTTCATCCATTCTTTAAGGAGCCATGATTTTGCAATCGCGAATAGAACAAATTAGAAGGATAGAAGGACTTTTTATGGCATGAAATAGATCATGAAATAAGGAAACATTTCCTAGACGTCTCGTAGCCTCTTCGTCATAAGTGTGGCACACTTCACACCCATGAAAATGACTCTACTTAACGCGGCTTCATGACACCCTAGGAAACTTCAAACCTATCGCTCGGATACCAAGTTTTTCACGACCCCAAAATGGAGGCTTGGATCACGACACTAGACAAGGGTCCCCGAGAGACCCTAAGTCGACCAATAGCATAGGCACACATCTAACACAATCCAGAACCAAATAACCATCAATACAATGATTGAGAAATTCTAACTTGAATATAACATTAGAATATAAAATCCGAAGCTGAATACATACATATGTCTGAATAGCCTTTAAATATGATGAGTTGATGGGACAAGGCCCTAACTAACTCAACAAGCTAAAAACTGAAATACATAAAGAAAAGATAGATAGTCAGGTTATCGGAAGATGAGGACTCACCAATATGAAGACACTAACTCTGATAAGCTATCTAAGAGCGGGGCTGAAGTTGAGAGCCAAATTCTATATCATGAAACAATACAACATAGAAGTATGTGTTTATTACGTTGAATGTACCGGGTATGCAAGGTAAGTAAAACTGCTAAAGTAAGTAAAAATCCTTTTAAACACAATGCGTTAAATAAACATAAACATCAGTAAACTAAGAGTAGGGCTCACATGCATTCTTTTAGAAATCATGATCTTTTCATAACATGAAAATACATATCTTTATGCGTTAAACTAACTCAAATGACTCAAGGCTGCAATATCATATTTATAGAAAAGCTGATCATTGAGTCAAACCTTGCTTTTAGAACATGAATGTGTATATACTAATAATGGGTAATGAATATGCAAATCTGAATCATATAGAACAATGGGAGACTCATCACTTAACCGACATACTACGATACAACTTGTGTGGTCCCAACTATTACACTTAAGAGGACAGAGTTGTCCAAAACCTTTCCAGGGCTAATGACGCTACAATGATATCGATATCAAGCTCATGGGCCATTAGGGTTGGGGATAGCTCATGAGGGAGGTCCAAATAATATAATAGTATCAACCTACGTTGGCGCATAGTTTTGGGGCATAGGTTGATCGACCCTTAGCTTTCTCGGTGCTAGATTCTTCTCCTAAAACATGCAAATGCTCTACATCATATATAACGAAGCTCAACATATCTATTGATGAAGATCAATGATCAAATACATCTCAAATACGAAATCATGCATATAAGAAGCTTTAGTTAAAAACATACCATAAGCTGAAAACATACTTGGGAGCCTTTGCTCCAAAATCATGTGGTAAGCTATGCGTAGGAAGACTTAACACAAAACATACCACAAGCTAGAATATAAAATTTGGAAGTCTTCGCTCCAAAACAATGTGGTAAGCTTAGTTCAGGAAAATCCTCATTTAAACTTAACATGTGGGCATTGCCCAATGTTTTGTCATAGTTAGAAATACTCAATTCTCATTGAAAACATAATTATAAACATAGATAGCTTCAAATCAGTCTTTTCATCATAATATCTCATCATTATCACATTTACTTCACAAATGTCACTTTTCATGATCATATCATCAATGGGCTTCAACATTCGTAAGGCTAGAAACATAAATTTTTATTGAATTTATTATAAAATTAGCCCATGCTTCAAAATTCAATAATAAAATCATAATCAATTCATACCCATGTGAAGAAATTGAAAATTTGTGCATTTGGATAAAAATCTCATAACTTGATCATAGGAAATTCTCATACATAGATAGAAATTAGGCATGGGTATGGAAGGACACACCCACTCATAACCTTACATACATAGAAGGGATTGATTCTACAACTTCTCTTATTTCCCAAGAAGGATTTTAATGAAAACCTTGAAGACTTGCTCTAGATCACCTCCTCAACCCCCCCCCCCCCCCCGAGTTTGCATGCATTGAAGGAAATAATTTTGAATAGGTTTTCCCCTCCTAAAACCCACTAAAATGAGTTTTAAACGATGTAATTTAGACTTTAGGAACTGAGGAATTACAAAAAGGCCCTCACTAAATTCGCAGAAAATTACTGCCAGGTGGTGCTAACGGACGACTTGACAACTCATGGTCCAGGAAAACTACTCGTCACCCTACTCGTCAAGTACACTGCCTTTTCTATCCTCCTGGACTCGTAACGGGTCACTTCACAACTTGTCATGGGTGACCGCGACTCGTGGTCACCAATTATTAAGTATACTGCCTTACTTCTTTATTTTTCATCACTTCTTCCCACGACTCTCACAACGACTTGTTACTTCCTCCAATGAGTCGTAGTCAGCTTCCGTCAGGTACACTGTTAATCCAATTTCCCAACTACATTTCCTTCCTCACGAGTCACCTGAGGACTCGTGGGCTATCCTCACAAGTCGTGAGATGACTCGTCCTGAGGCTGCAAAAAAAATTCCCATTTTGCCGTTTCAACTCCCGGGTCCGATCTTTGAGCTCCCGGGGTATAATAGTTAGGGAATTAACTAGGTGATCAAGCTTTTTCTTCAAGGTTTTCTTCAATTTTCCATTGGTCTTTCAAGGAGTGGTGAAATTTGATTTTTCCCAGTTATGCAGGGTTATGACTGGGTGAATCCTTTCACACCCATGCCCAATCTCTTTCAAATCATGAAATTTCCTATCTAAATTGTATAGGTTTTTTACCAAATGCATGGAATTGTGATTTCTCAACATGGGCTTGATATAATTGAGTTACTATTATTGTATTACGAATTATGGGCAAGTTTTATGTTGTTTTTCATTAAAAATCATGTTTCAAGTTTTTTAAAATTTAAAATGCCCATTTATGAAAATTTCATGAAAGTCAAGGTTTATGATGAATGTTCATGTATGATGAATTATTGATGATGAAAAACATGTTTTCAAGCTACCCATGTCTATAATCATGTTTTCAAATGGATTGAGTATTTCAAACATGTCAAAGTATTGGTCAATACCTACATGTTCAAGAATGATTTACGATTTACAATAAAGATCTCATGATTTATTGATTTATGATGTTGACCAACTAAAGGACCCCTGATTCTTGGCTAATGATGTATCTTAATGGGGATCAATGATGATAATGGTTATTTGGCCATGAATATCAACGAATGATGTTATAGATTTACATACGAGCCTAATGTGCACATTTTTGGGAGTAGTGTCTAGCACCGAGCAGCCTGACATTTAAAGGAATATGCCGGTGTCTCATAAATACATGCCAGCGTAGGTTTATATTGATACGTTACAATGTTAATGATCCCCTCTTTCGTGATATCACATAATGCACGTCCTTTGCCTGGCAAGCCAGGGGCGACTCTACCCACTTGAGTGAGATAGTTGAGGTATCATGTACGGCTCTACCATGATGGTGTCGGTTATGACGAGTCCTCCTATTGTTTTGCATGTTTTATGCATTGTTATGTTCATGTTATTTTTTCTCAAGTGATTATTTAGTAAAGCTTCTGTTATGACTATGATAATGAATGGATTACGAACGATTTGAAAACCTTGAACCATATGTCATCTTATGATATTTATGTTACGAGCATGTTGTCCCACTCTTATGATGATTTATGAGTTTTTATGTACTTTTAAATGTTCCTTTTACTTATCTTTCATACTAAGTACATTCCATATACTGATCGTTTTATGATACAGGCTCCGATCTTAAGATCCAACACTATCAGTAGTCCATCTCGGTGTTTAGCATCCAGCTTTTGGTGAGTCTTCATTCTCCGAGGACCACCTGTTTCAGATATTGATGTTTCTTTTAGTTTTCAGTTGTGCCAGGTTAGCTGGGGATGTTGTCCCATCAACCCATCATATACGTTAGAGGCTTTCATACTATATGTAGCACTCAGCTGTTATGTATGTATTATGTTCCGCTTACATGGTTATGTTATATTTATGCTTCTGCTATATTGTTATGTTAAGTATTCCTCTTTAATTATATGGAGTTAGATGAACGTTCATTGCATGGGTCGACTTGGAGTCTCTCGGCGCTTCTTGTCCCGTGTTGCGATCTGGGTGTATGTTCGGGTCGAGAAAATTATAATCCTACTTTGTTGAATTGTTGATAATGTTACACCCCGTATAATTTAAGCGATAAACATGTTCTTTCGAGCTATGGCCAAGAATGCTTAGTTCCACAATAAAGATGTGTTACGAGGTATTCATATCACTAAATGATTGTACGTTAAAATTTGAAGTCGAGAAAGTTGAAAAATGAAAATCGGCAAAGTTATCGCAAGTTACTTTTATAAAATCTTTGAAATTTGGGTCAAATGTCTTGCGAATTTTCTCTAAATCTATAAAGATTTAGGAGAACCATAATATATCAAACTAAAGATCTTTGGGTTTAGTTCCCATAACATCAAACCGCTCATCATTCTGTCATCGGAGCAAAGAGTTATAAGTGTTTTATCATGGACTAGGGCAGAAGTGGGTAATGGGCCAGCCGGGTCAGGTTACCTTTTGGGTAACCTATTTAAGGAAATTTTCGGCCCAAAATTCATTATTTCATCATCATAATTTCTAGAAGATCTGAGCAGCACTTTCTCCCAACATTTCCTCTAAATTATTCATGATTTTGAATAAAATTGAAGGGCCAAATCATCTCCAAATATCAATCCAACTTGGATATAGGTTATTGAGGGTGTGGAGAGCATCGTGAAAGATTTTTTTCATCAATTTTGGATCAGATGTGGACGTGCTAAGATGGTAGAAGTTCTGAAAATTGACATCCTCCAAGGTTAAGTTCATTTAAAATTTCGGGTAAGTACTTCTTCCTCCCTATCGTAAGAAATTCCTAGTTCTACGTCTCGTCGGAGGTTGTAAGTGATTGGATGTTTTTTTATTATTGCTAGTTGTATATGGATGTTTAGAAGATGTGTATGTGCTAGTATAATTAGCTAAAGGATAAAGGAATCACAAGCTTGAGCTAGATTTCTTGCTGGTAAAGTCGAACCTATGAAAAGCGATATG
Organism: Datura wrightii; assembly: GCA_035772735.1. NCBI lineage: Eukaryota > Viridiplantae > Streptophyta > Magnoliopsida > Solanales > Solanaceae > Datura > Datura wrightii. The sequence continues at coordinate 63,799,585 of JASDFA010000002.1, forward strand.
TTATGGCTAATCTTTTCTTTTGGCAAGTTATTCTTGTCGTATAGTTGATACGACTTGCACCTTTACAGTAGCTTATGATTATAAATGTTGTGGTTAGCTTCTATGAGATTAATTGAGGTTATAATATAGTATCCCTAGTAGGGAAATATTATATTCAGTTTTGATTATCGCTAGAAGCGACATAGATATTCCCTGTTCATTTATTTACTATCTAGAGAGGTTAGTAGTGTCTTGCTGTTGTGCTAAGGCCATAGAGGCTTGTGGTTAGCTGTTGGGCAGCATAGGGTTCAATTTAGCAATATAACATTCTGTTTTGATTCTAATACATGTAGTAAAGCTTGCCTGCAGGCCGTTGGCATATCTTGACACCTACAGGGCTAGAATCTTGGTAGTACAGTTTACCTATGTGTTAGTAGCACCAGGGTTGCCTAATGAATGGGGTGGTAGCTTGCTGGGTAAACTACCTTCTGTGAAGGACCATATGGCCTTGTCAACTTATAGTTAGTTGCATTGGTCGCTCAAAGACCACCTTAGTCGGTACAAGTCTAGTAGACTATGTGTTATGCTAAGTAGGGATCTTACCAGTTGTTATACATGGGGCTAATGCCTCTAGCTATTCATATAGTTGCCCGTGTACATGTCGCCAAACGGATCAGATATAGTTAGAGGAGCCCAGAATGCTCAGATATAGTTAAAGTATCCCAAATGGCTCAAATACAGTAATAGGAGCCCAGACGGCTCAAATACAGTTATCGTAGCCCAAACGGCTCAGATACAATTACAGGAGCCCAGATGGATCAGGTACAATTATATGAGCCTAGACAACTTAGATACAAATATAGATATAGGAGCCTAGATGGCTCAGATATAGTCAGAGGAGCCTAGAAAGCTCGATCACAGTTTTAGAGGTTGAATATACCTTAGTTACAACTTACCTATGGGCTTATAGTGATACATATAGGAGGGTCTGATTACTTGCACTTTCTAGGGCTTATGAGGGCCCAGGTATGCTATTTTCTGTTGTTTGTACCTTCCAGGCTTATGGGGCCACGTTAGATTCTTGGTTGCATATTTTCCTGTTAGCTACAACTCATACTGTGAGATTATTCTAGTTAACTTCTGGGCTGTATTACTGATTACTTTCAGGTCCTTATTAGCTTTTACTCAGTTATTATATTTTTGCCTTACATATTCGATATATATTGTACTGACGCCCATATATGGGGCGCTGCATACTTGCTTGTAGGTTCAGACTGACAGGTTCCGATACCTCCTTAGTAGTTGTTCAAACTTAGTAGATTGGCCAGGTCCTTTCCTCTGGAGTTTCCTGACATTAGAGGTTTGCCTATCTTTTTTTGTATAGTTTTGGTTAGGACGTGGCCCTGTCCCAACCAATAATCCACTCTTTAGAGGCTTGCAGACTATGGTACTTATTATATATGTGTTGTTGGCCATGTAGGGCCTAGTTGTGTTATTGCTTAGCAGCCTTTTCAGCTTATATTTGTATATGTGCACCTGCTTTACTTCTGTCATGATTTAGTCAGAATGGTTGTCTTGTTGGCTCGCATAGGATGCCATTATTGCAATTTTTGATTTAGGTGATTTAACGCAGGCGTTTATTTAGCGGCCTTGTCAGCCCAAGGCTATGTTTTGATCTAAGAAATAGCTATTTGTTTTCTTTATATGTGCATCAGGTATGCACCAGAAGTGTATATGACTAGCTAGGTTAGCTTAGAGCTTAGTGTGGCATTAGGTGCTAGTTATGCCTCCTAAGGTAGGGTGTGACAAACTTTCTATCAGAGTAAAGTCGTATCCTGGGGAATCTGCAAGCCATTTCTAGTAGAGTCTTGTTTATAAATGTGTTGTGCACCACATTTCATAAGCAATAGTCTACAGGACATGATAGTATGGTTACCCCTCGTTCTTCTTAAAACGTGTTATAGAGATGAGTTATATAAGATTGAGTCCCTAAGATTATATTATTATATCTGTCTATAGAGATGTCTGATATATGATAGACTGTAGTCAGCCTTGAGTTAGATATAGCAGTAGGAGAGGGTGCCACAGTTGGGGACAGCCAAGCCCGAGGTTGAAAGGGAGAAATCTTCTCGATCTCCCTAGCACTCTCCAGGACACCAGGAATCTCCTAGGGCAACAGAAGCACAGACACCACCTTCAATTCCTCCTACACCTTCAGATCAGGAAGTTAGGAGTGCAGTATGTATGTTGGTTGCTTAGCATCAGCCTGTGGTACCAGTTGTTGCCGAGCCTACTGAGGGGCCTGGAAGTTCGAGGGTTCATGATTTTTGTTGCCTTGAGTCCTCCATAGTTCTTAGGGACAGACCGCAGAAAGGACCCTCAAAACATAGATCAGTTATAGAGGATATTCACGGTCATGCGTGCTTCATCCAAAGAATAAGTTGAGTTAGCAGTGTTCCAACTATGAGAGCTTGCAGCTCTGTGGTACGAGAGTTAGGAAAGGCCCATAGGCAGATATGCACCTTCACCTACTTGGCCTTGTTTCTCTGAGGCCTTCATAGATTATTACTTGCCTTGAGAGATCTAACAGGCCAGAGTAGAGCAGTTCTTACAGCTGGAGTAGGGCAGGATGAGCATCAGAGAATACGAATTGAGGTTCGATTCCTTGGCTCGATATGCGCCAGCATTTGTTGATACATGCCAGCCAGGGTACATCGGTTTATTATGGGGCTTGCACAGGTGTATATGGAGTCCTATATTATAGCTACATCACGAGAGGATATGGATATCTCACGAATTCAGTCCTTTGCTCAGAATATAGAAGAGATCAGGCAGTGTCAGTATGGGATTGAAAGGGCAGGTCAGGAGCAGCGTCGAAGGGCTAGACCTGTTGATTTTTAGGAAGAGTTTTGAGGTGGTCCCAAGCCTCGCTGGTTAGATAGACCACCTAGGCCCTCATATAAGTAGAAATAGGGCAGTATATTAGATTGTCGGGGACAGTTAGGTCCCAAGGAGAGTTCACCAGCATCAAGCTCACAATAGTAGAGAGACCCAGATCAGGTGAGGCCCGTGGTACCACATTGTAGTACTTGAAGAAGGCGACATCTTGGGAGATGCAAATATGGCTCCACTGCCTATTACTCCTATGGGCAAAAGGGTCACATGATAAGAGATTGTCCGACTAGAAATCATAGTAGGTCCTCAGCAGGGTCTCATACTCCATCACCCTCTGCAGGGTGCAGGCCCTTAACTCCAGCTGGTAGGGGCAGAGGTAGGCTAGGAGCATCTAGTTCTGGTAGTGGTCCAGATCGTATTTACACATTAGCAGGGCAGCAGGATTTTGAGGCATCGCAAGATGTTGTGACGGGTACATTGAATGTTTTCTCCCACTTATTTAATGCTTTGATAGATACAGGCTCTACCTTGTCTTATGTTACCCCTCTTGTGGCACTGGAGTTTAATATAGTATCGGAGTTACTTCAACAACCATTTTTTGTGTCTACACCTAATGGTGAATCTGTTTCTACCAGGATAATCTATTGAGGTTGTACGGTGGAGATTGTTGGGCGTCAAACCTAGGCAGACCTAGTAGAACTAGAAATGATTGATTTTAATGTAATTATGGGCATGGATTGGCTACTTCAATGTTATGAAAATGTCGAATGTTGGACAAGGACTATACGATTCCACTTTTCAGGAGAGGTAGTACCAGAATGGAAAGAAAATACAGCTATGCCGAAAGGCAAGTTTATATCCTATCTTCAGGCAAGAAAGTTGATTGCAAAAGGTTGTACCTATTATGTTGTCAGGGCTCGGGATATGCAGGAAGAATCCCCGACTCTCAATCCATTCCATTAGTTAGTGAGTTCCCAGATTTATTTCTAGATGAACCTCCTGGTACTCCCCAGAACGGGAAATTTACTTCCCCATTGATATACTACCGGATACACAACCCATATCTATTCCTCCACACAGAATGGCTCCTGCTGAGTTGAAGGAATTGAAGGATTAGCTAAAATACTTTTTAGATAAGGTTTTCATTAGGCCTAGTGCTTCTCCATGGGGTGCATTAGTCTTATTCTTGAAAAAGAAAGATGGCTCACTGCAAATGTGATAGATTATCGGCACGTAAATAAAGTTACTATTAAGAACATATATCCCCTACAAAGAATCGATAATTTGTTTGATTAGCTGCAGGGGACGAAATACTTCTCAATGATTGACTAAGGTCAGGGTACCACCATGGATGGGTTCAGGAGAAGGATATTTCGAAAACAACCTTTAGAACTAGAGATGGCCATTTTGAGTTTCTTGTTATGTCTTTCGGGTTCCTGAATGCCCCATCAGTGTTTATGGATTAGATAAACAACATATTTAGGCTATTTTACATTTGTTTGAGATAGTGTTTATGTTATACCCCGAAAACCCAAGGATTAGACCCGAGAGTTGAAACAGAGAAAAATTGAAATTTTGCACTAGGTCACAAAATAGGTCGTTAGGTGACCCATGAGGAGGGACCACGTGTCATGAGGTGACTTGTGCTCAATGGGATGTGAATGAAGTTTTGAAGGGTCACCACGGGCATGAACACAAGTAGCACATGACTCGTGGAGTCACCCGTGGACTAGACAGGAAAGTTGTAAGGATAGTTGCATAGTGTAAGCCACGGATGGTGACCACAAGTCGTGGTCACTCACCATGATTCGTGGTGTTCTCCATGAAGTCCCATGGTTATTTTTGGCAGTGTACGTCACGACTCAAGGCCATGAGTCGCGGGCCCTGGTGACGAGTCGTCCAGTCCTCATAGGGACTGACAGTCAGTAAAATTCTATGATTTAAGTAAGGGCTTTTCCATAATTTCTAAGTTCTAGTGTCCTAAACTGCATTGTTTTAACCTCAGAAATGTGGGTTTAAGAGGGTAAAGACTAGCCTATGTGTTCATTCTTGCATGTAGAGTAGTAGAAGGGTGATAGATGGGTGATGAAGGTGATTACAAGGTTTGCTTCCTCAATTTCCTCTTGGGCAATCAAGGGAGTGTAGAGATTTAACTCCAAATCATGTATATATTGAATCATGTATATATTGTTTTAATGGGTGGTTTAATCAACACCCATGCCCAATTCTCCCTAATCTATGAATTCTACAATTCAATTCTTATGGGGTTTTAACCCAATGCATGAATCCTCAAGAAATCGATATGGGTATGTTACTAGTATATCTAAATTGATGGGTTTCGAATAATGGGATGATTTTATATTGTTTTAATTAATTATTTTGTATACTAGTGTTTTGAACTTAAGGTCCCCAATTATGAAAAATTCATAAGAGTTCATTATTATGATGATTTTACAAGTATGATGTAAAATTTAGATTGAGAAGCATGTTTTCGATTACCTTTGTTTTTATGATCATGATTTCCATCAAATGTAGTATTTCAAGTATGTTTAAATATCGGGTAATGCCTACTTTTCAAGCGTGATGCATGATTTATGACTTTGGCCGACTCATGGGCTCGATTTCATGACTAGTTCACGAACCTTCAAGCATGTTTATGATTATCATGATTTAACTAGCCCATGTATGTCATGTATGTTACTTTATGAGAACGTTACATTTTTTGGGAGTAGTATTTAACACCGAGTAGGTTCGAGGTCCAGGTTACGCTCCGAATCTCAATAGTACGTGCCACCGTAGGTCATGTTTGGGACCTCCCTTAATACTGTCCCCTTTTGCCCTAATGGGCCTTTGATGAGAAATACCACGCCTTTCATGGTTCTACTCTTGGAAATGTACGAACGGCCTCGCCACTAGGTTTATAGGTCGGGCTCTATGTGTGCTCATATGGGGTATGTCGGTTATAAGAATCTTCTACTATTCCCATGGTTTATGCATGTATGAATGTGTTCTTTGGCTTAAGTAATGTCTATTAAATGCTTTTCTCTCATATTTATGATTACAACAAGTTATGAATTTTTTGAAAACCTTGAGCCTTACATTTATTTTATGATTTGCGTATTATGTTCATGTTGTCCTACTCCTATGAACTTTATGTACTTTAAATGTTCATTTTACTTACTCTGCATACTCGTTACATTCCACGTACTGACCTGCATACTATCTATGTTGTATCGTCTCATGATACAGGACATGGATCTTAGGCTTATCCTCCTCAATAGTCCATTTAGAGCAAGCTATTTGCCTTTTTGGTGAGTCCTCATGTTCCGAGGGCCATATGTTTAGACTTGACGTTTCTTTCAGTTTTCAGTCTTGTAGGGTTAGTTGGGGTGTTGTCCCATCAACCCATCGGTTATGACTACAGGCTTTCAGGCTATATGTAGTACTCAGCTGTCATGTGTGTATTATGTATGATCTTTCTTTCTATCTTATGTCATGATTTTATTCCCGTTATATTTTTATTTTAAGCCTTCTACTTTACTTGAATGAATTTGATGTACTCTCATTCCATGGATCGACTTAGAGCCTTTCGGGGTTCCTCCCGTATTTACAGTCCGGGTCTAGGGTGACTGAAAGCCATGTTATGTAGAGTCTTTTTCATGGGTGTGAAGCATGCTACATTTATGACGAAGAGGCTACTAGAAGTTTAGGAAATGTTCCCTTCTTTCATGATCTATGTCGTGCGATGAAAATTCTTTCTATCATTCTAATTTGTGTTACTCACATTTGCAGAATCATATCTCCACACTGAGTGAATTTCATAATTAATAGCAGTGGAAATGATCATGAGGGTGCAAATGGTGACGGGCATCAACTAGCCCCACCCACTCATGAGGAGCACGCACTAGAGCCAGCTGCCCACACTGAGTTTAGGGTAGCGATTCAAATGCTAGCATAGGCCATGGATGCCTAGGTTCATAATCAGACAGTGGTGCATTACCCTAAGCATGGGAATGCGGAAGCACCTAGGGTAAGGGTTTTCTTGGGGATGAACCCTCCTGAGTTCACAAGGTCGAAGGTGGACGAGAATCCACATGAGTTCATTGAGGAGATCTTAAAGGTCACCTAGGTTATGGGGGTGGAAAATGGTGAATGTGTTGAGTTGGCCTCCTATCAGCTATAGGGGGTCACTCATGTTTGGTACAAACAATGGGAAGTCAGCAGGGCAGTGAGAGCGGTCCCTATCAGTTGGGATGAGTTCCACATGGCCTTCCTTGATTGGTTTTTCCCATGGGAGATGAAGGAGTTGAAGGTAGTCATGTTCGTGAATTTTAAGTAGGGAAAGATGACAGTGCTGGAGTATTCACTTGAGTTCACTCGCTTGTCAAAATACGCCCTAGAGTTACTGGTTGACCAGAGGGCATGAGTGAGCAAGTTTGTGCACGGGTTGGTAAAGTATCTAGACAAGGATTGAAGGATAGCTACGATTCACTAGGACATGGACTACCCCCGGATAATCTTATATGCCCAGCAGATGGAGGCAGCTCATATAAGGGAGAGAGAGGCAAAGAGGGCCAGGACTGACAACTATAGGTTCTCTCAATTGAGACCAAGCGGTGGGCATCACTAGCAGTCTCAGCACATGTCTGTTGCACCAGCACCATCATCAGCTAGTAAACCATCCAGGCCCCGAGATGATCAGAGGGGTAGGGCCTCAGGTTCGAGGAATCAGGGTAGCATGCGGACAGAGCGTACTTTTCCAACCTGTGCAAGTTGTGGAAAGAATCGCCCAAGGAGGTGTTTAGTGGGCTCAGATACATGTTTCAGGTGTGGCAGACCTGGACATAGACTCAGGGATTTTCCTTCATCCAGATCAGGAGGTGGTGAAGCCCGTACCCCAGCCGCTAGCTCAGCAGCTCTAGTGGCACATCCTTCCCAGCATGGTGCTTTGACTAATTATGCTGGTGGCCAATGCGAAAATAGGTTTTATGCACTTGCCTCTTAATAGGAGCAAGAGACTTCCCGTAATATGGTTACAGGAATGTTGCAAGTCTTCCATATTGATTCTTATGCCTTGTTAGATTTAGGAGTCACCTTGTCTTTTGTGACACCTTATATTGCTAGTAGCTTTGGAGTTAGCCCTGAAATTCTATCAGAACCATTCTCAGTTTCTACTCTTGTTGGTGATTCAGTTGAATCTAGGCGGGTGTAGAGGTTTCCCCATTACAGTATTATGTAAGGTCACCTCCACAGACTTAGTAGAGTTAGGTATGATTGACTTTGACATCATTCTGGGCATGGATTTATTGTTTGCATGTTATGCTTCTGTTAATTGTAGAACCTATGCGGTGGAGTTTCGTTTTCATGCTGAGCTAGCCTTGAAATGGAAGGGTAGTTCGTTTATGCTTGTAGGTCACTTTATATCCTATATCAACGCTAGGAAAATGATTTCTAAGTGTTGTATTTAACATCTACTCAGTGTTAAGGAAGCTACGTCTGCGACCCCAATCATTTAGTCAGTCCTCGTAGTATGTGAGTATCCTGAGGTATTTCCAGACAATCTACAAGGTGTTCCTCCCGAGAGGGAGATTGATTTTGGGATTGACCTCCTACCTGACACTCAGCCTATATCTATTCCTCATTGTATAATGGCTCCAATCGAGCTAAAAGAGTTAAAAGAGCAGTTGAAGGACTTGTTAGATAGGGGTTTCATTAGACCGAGTAAGTCTCCATGGGGTGCACCAATCCTATTCGTCCGTATAAAAGATGGTTCTCTCTGGATGTGTATTAATTTTAGATAGGTTAAAAAAGTCACAATAAGGAACAGATAACCTTTACCCAGGATTGATGACTTATTGGGTCAACTTCAGGGTGCCAAGTATTTCTCCAAGATAGATCTCAGGTTTGGTATCACCAGCTCAAGGTTAAGGAGAGTGACATCCCGAAAACCTATTTCAAGAAACGATACACTAGTAATTTGTCGTTATGTCTGTTGGACTAACCAATGCCCCTGTAGCTTTTCTGGACCTAATGAACAGGGTGTTCAAGGAATATCTGGAAATGTTCATGATTGTGTTCATTGATGACATCTTGATATACTCTCAGAGCGAGGATGAACATGCTGCTCATCTGAGAATAGTACTTTAAACTCTCAAGGATTGCCAGCTATATGCCATATTCAGCAAGTGCGAGTTTTTTTTGGATTCAGTAGCGTTCTTGGTTCACGTGGTTTCAAGTGAAGGTATAGAGGTGGATTCTTAGAAAAAAGAGGCGGTGAAGAATTTGCCCAGACCGGTAAACCCTTTAGATATCAGAAGCTTTTTGGGCTTAGCGGGTAACTATCGGAGATTTGTTGAGGGCTTCTCATCTATTGTAGCACCTTATACCAAATTAACCCATATGAAGGTGAAATTCCAATGGTCGAAGTCTTATGAGAAGAGCTTCCAAGAATTGAAGACTCGACTCACTTCAGCACCGGTATTGACCCTACTCGAGGGTACTTATGGATTCGTAGTGTATTATGATGCTTCAAGGATCGAACTTGGGTGTGTGTTGAAGCAGCATGGGAAGGTTATAGCATATGCATCTAGACAGCTGAAAGTTCATGAGAAAAATTACCCGACCCATGATCTTGAAATAGCCGCAGTAGTATTTGCCTTGAAGATATGGCGACATTATTGGTATGGCGTCCACATGGATGTATTCACGGACCACAATATCTTACAATATGTGTTCATGCGCAAAGATGTCAATCTTCGGCAAAGGAGGTGGTTGGATCTACTTAAGGACTATGATATGAGCGTCCTTTACCACCCAGGTAAGGCCAATGTGGTAGCGAATGTACTTAGTAGACTCTCTATGGATAGTGTGTCTCATGTGGATGAAGGGAAGAAAGATCTTGTGAAGGTGGTGCATTGACTCGCAAGGTTGGGAGTTAGGTTGGTTAACGCAATCGATGGCAGTGTTATTGTTCAGAATAGATTAGATTCATCTTTGGTGACTGATGTGAAAGCTAGACAAGATGAGGATACGATATTTGTAAAGTTGAAAGAGGCCATTCAAAATCAGAAGGTAGAGGTCTTCTCGAAAGGGGGAGATGGTGTGCTTCGATACCAGGGTCGCTTATGTGTTCCAAATGTGGATAATTTAAGGATCCAGATGTTGCATGAGCCTCATGGATCCGGGTATTCTATCCATCTGGGCCACCAAGATGTACCATGACTTGTGGGAAATCTATTGGTGGAATGGCATGAAGAAGGATATTGCAGAATTCGTAGCCAAGTGCCCGAACTGTTAGAAAGTAAAGGTTGAGCATCAGAAATCGGGGGGTGTACTTAGAGACATCATCATTCCTACTTGAAAGTGGGAATAAATCAACATGGACTTCATAACAGGTTTGCTCGGCACTCGTAGATAGTATGACTCCATTTTGGTTGTGGTGGACAGGTTGACCAAGGCCGCTCATTTTCTACCGGTCAAAACTACAGAATCAGCGGAGGATTATGTCAAGTTATACATTTAGGAGTTGGTTCGATTTCACGGAGTGCCCTTGTTCATCATATCGAATAGAGGTACTCAGTTCTAGAGATCTTTCCAAAAGGGACTTGGTACTCAAGTGAAGCTTAGCACAGTGTTCCATCCGCAAACAGATGGTCAGACGGAACAAACTATTCAGACTCTTGAGGACATGTTGAGAGCCTGCATCATCGATTTCAAAGATAGTTGGGATGATCACTTGCCTCTTATTGAGTTTTCCTACAACAACAATTACCATTCCAGTATCTAGATGGCTCTATTTAAGGCCTTCTATGGTCGAAGATGTAGGTCTCCCATTGGTTGGTTTGATGTCGGTGAGGCTACGTTGAAAGGTCCGTATTTTGTTCACAAGGCCATGGAGAAAGTTCAGTTGATAAGGGAAAGGCTGAAAACGGCTCAAAGTCACCAAAAGTCCTATGCGGATGTGAGAAGAAAAAAGCTTGAGTTCGAAGTCAATTATTGGGTGTTTTTGAAGGTATCTCCCATGAAAGGAGTGATGATATTTTGAAAGAAAGGGAAAATCAATCCCCGCTATATTGGCCCATACCGGATTGTGAAACGTGTGCATAAAGTGTCTTATAAGTTAGAGTTACCTTCAAAATTAGCTTCAGTTCATCCCATCTTTCATGTATCGCTCTTGAAAAAGTGCTTGGGTGATCCATCTTTAGTTGTTCCGGTGGAAAGTGTGGGTGTGAGAGATAGCCTCAACAATGAGGAAATTCTGGTTGAGATATTGGATCATTAGGTTCAAAGGCTAAGGAACAAAGAAGTAGCTTAGTAAAGGTGTTATGGCGAAATTGACATGTTTAGGGAGCTATGTGGGAAGTCGAATTGGATATGATTGCTAAATATCCTCACTTGTTCACTGCTGGCTCAGTTTCAGTTGAGGTATCAGTTCTTGCCTTAATACTCTAAACAATTTCCATGTTTAGTTCACGTGCGCAAGTTTGTTTTATGATATGATAAATGTATGTGATGTGTGAATTTGGTTCAGTTATGTAGTTCTTTTCGAAGGTAGTCATTCTGTCAGTGTTCATCTTAAATGATCAGTATTTGCATATAGTAATTGCATGTTTCTACTTTTCTTGTGTGTTTCTAACATTCAAGGATGAATGTTCCTAAAGGGGAGATATTGTTATATCCCGGAAACCCAAGGATCCGACCTGGGAGTTGAAATAGAGAAAATTGAAAATTTTTCACCTTGTCATAGAACGGGTAGTTAGGTGCCCCCTGAGGATGGACAATGAGTCATGAGGGACTCGTGCTAAAAGGGAAGTGAATGAAGTTTTGAAGGATCACCACAGGTATGAAAACGAGTCATGGTCAGGCCACACGACTCGTGGAGTCACCTGCGGTCAGGACAGGAAATGTTGCAAGGATAGTTAGGCAGTGCAGGCCACGGATGGTGACCACAATCGTGGTCACTCACCACGATTCGTGGTGTTCCCAATGGGGTCCTATGGTTATTTTCGGCAGTGTACCTCATGACTCAAGGCCACAAGTCATGGGCCCTGGTGATGAGTCGTCTAGTCCCTCATGGGGACTGGCAGTCAACAAAATTCTGTGATTTAAGTAAGGGCTTTTATGTAATTCTTAAGTCCTAGGGTCCTAAACTGCATTTTTTAACCTCAGAAAGGTGGGTTTAAGAGGGAAAAGACTAGCCTAAGTGTTCATTTATCCATGCAAAGGAGTAGAAGGGTGATAGAGGGGTGATCAAGGTGATTTCAAGGCTTGCTTCCTCAATTTCCTCTTGGGCAATCAAGGGAGTGTAGAGATTTAACTCCAAATCTGGTATGTAGGGTTTGAATGGGTGGTTTAATCCACACCCATGCCCAATTCTCCCTAATCTATGAATTCTACAATTCAATTCTTATGAGGTTTTAACCCAATGCATGAATTCTCAAGAAATCGATATGGGTATGTTACTAGTATGTCTATATTGATGGGTTTCGAATAATGGGCTGATTTTATATTGTTTTAAATCATTATTTTGTATATTATTTTTTTTAACTTACGGTGCCCAATTTTGAGAAATCCATGAGAGTTCATGATTATGATGATTTTACAGGTATGATGTGAATTTTTGATATAGAAGCATGTTTTCAATTACCCTTGTTTTTATGATCATGATTTCCATGAAATTTTGTACTTCAAGTATGTTTAAATATTGAGAAATGCCCACATGTCAAGCATGATTCATGATTTAAGACTTTGGCCGGCTCACTGGCCCGATTTCATGGCTAGTTCACGAGCCATTAAGCATGTTTATGATTATCATGATTTAACTAGCCCATGTATGTCATGTATGTTACTTTATGAGCACGTTGCATGTTTTGGGAGTAGTATTTAACACCAAGTAGGTTCGGGGCCCAAGTTACGCCCTGAAACTCAGAGCTACTGTTATACCCTGACAACTCAAAGATCGAACCGGGAGTTGAAATGGGGGAAAATTGAAAATTGCAGTTGCAGGCAAAAAATGAGTCGTTGGATGACTCGTGAAACCATACCACGAGTCGTCAGGTGGCTCGTGGTGAAGGCTAGGGAAGAGCAAGATGTCGGAGGATAAGGAGTCCCCACGGGCGTGGCAATGACTTGTGGTCAGACACCACAACTCGTTAGGTCAACCGTGGGAAGGAGGTGTATGAAAAATAGAAGAGGTCAACTAGTGAACTTATTGGAAGGAGGCCACGACTCGTCATGTCAGGCAGCGAGTCGTGATATGCGTCATTGGATGGTATACAAGGAAAGTGATATGATAGAGGCAGTGTACTTGACGATTGGTGACCATGAGTCGTGGTCACCCCCGGCGAACTGTTAAGTGATCGGTTATGAGCCCAGGTGTTTTGACTAATAGTGTACCTAGAAAGCGACATAAAGAGTCATTTGGGCCCGTGACGATCCATCAGGTCATCCGTTAAGACCACCTGGCAGTAGTTTTCTGCGAAATAGTAAGGGCCTTTTCGTAATTTCCTAAGTCCTAAACTACGACGTTTTGGGTTATGAATAGGCAAATTTAAAGGGGTTAAATTCAGTTTTCTCTTCATTCATGTATGAAAGAATAGTAAGAGGAAATCAAATGATTTTCTAGGTTCTTCTCTTCAATTCTTCCAATTTCAATCTTGGGTAACCGAGGTTGTAATACCCCGGAAGTGCCTAAGAGTATACCTGGGAAGCTAAAATGCAAAACTACTGAAAGTTGGGAAAAAGTTGTAGGACGAGAGGAACAATGACTCGTGGTATGATACCATGAGTCATTGTTGGCATTCGTGGGTTCAGGTGTTCAGGTGGCAGTGGAGGAAACGATTGATGTAACGACTCATAAAAAACAATGAGTCATTGTTAGTGGTCGTGGTAGGAGATGGGCATAGCAGTTGGGGAGTTTAACGGGTCATGCAACGACCCGTTGTGGCTTGCAACAACCCGTTGTGAAGAGTCATGGTAATGGATCCCAGATCTGCAGTGGGAAATGACGGATGGGAACCACGACCTGTTGTATCTTACAATGAGTCGTGGTGAGGCTCGTTGAATAGAAGTGCAGAGTTTAAGAAGAAGGAAACAAAGACTGAAGGAACGACCCGTTGAAACTTAGGACGACCTATCCTGTATGTCTGTGGTTTGATTCCGAGATATGGATTGGGGCAGTGCTTAGCACGGGCTGATACCACGGGTCATGGTATCTTCCAACGACCCGTTGGTTCATCCGTTTTTTGGTCCAGTGGGCAATTTTCTACATAATCGGTAAGGGTATTTTTGTTATTTCTTCATCCTAAGGCCCTATACTACGTAGTTTTAAGCTCATTTTAGTGGGTTTTTAGCAGGGAAAACCTATTCTAAGTGTGTTCCTTCCATGCATGCAAGTTTATGAAATTTAGGATGTGATCAAGAGCTTCTCTAAGGGATTCTTCTTCCAATTTCTCCTTGGGCAATCAGTAAGGTGGTAGATTCATCCTTCCCATGTATGTAGGATTCAGAATGGTTGATTTCTTTCACACCCATGCCTAAATTTTGAATTTAATGATGAATCCTCCTACTCAATTCCATGGGGTTTTGCCCAAATGCATGAAAATGTGATTTCTCTTTATGGGTATGATTTAATTGTGTTTTAAGTCTTGAATTATGAATGATGGGCATGTTTTATATTATTTTTTTTAAAATCATGTTTCAATCTTTTTAAATCTAAAATGCCCATTGATGAAGGTTCATGAATGTTATGATTTATAATAAATATTCAATATTTTGAGCTTATTGATGATGGGAAAGCATGATTTCAAGGTCCCATGTTTATGAGTATATTTTTGAATGAATTGAGTATGTTAAAGTATTGGGCAATGCCCACATGTTGAAGAATGATTTATGGTTTATGAAACGAATTACATTATTTATCGATTTATGATGTCGGCTTATAAAAAGGGCCTTGATTCTTGGCTAAGCATGTTTTAAAGCAGATCAATGATGATAAATGTTATTTTTTAGCCAATGAATCTTAATGCATAATGCTATTAATTTACGTATGAGCCTATATGCATGTTTTTGGGAGCAATGTCTAGCACCGAGCAGCCCGGCATTCAAAGGACTACGCCGGTGTCTCATAACCATGGGCCACCGTGGGTTTCTAATGATGTATTATATTGATAATGATCCCCTCAAATGTGAAATCACTCCTAATGCACGACCCTCGCCTGGCAAGCCAGAGTCGGCTCTGCCCACTTGAGCGAGATAGTTGAGGCATCATGAAAGGCTCTACCTGATGGTGTCGGTTATGACTAGTCCTCCCATTGTTCCGCATGTCTTATGATATGTTATATTTATGTTATTGGTTAGAGTTATGTTTTGATAAAGTTCATTTACAATTATGATAATGAATTATTTACGAATGATTTGAACGTCTTGAGCCTTATGTTTACTTACGAAGTTTATGATACGAGCATGATGTCCTCCTCCTATGTTTATTTATGAGTTTATTTTACTTTTAATGTTCGTTTTACTTACCTTGCATACTCGGTACATTCCATGTATTGACCACATACATTTTATGTTGTATCATTTCATGATACAGGGTCCGGATCTCAGGCTCATCCTTATTCTTTGTCCATCTCAGCTCATTGATCTTGGGAATAATTGCATGCCCAAGTGCTACTGTATAACTCAATTTAGTCTTGTTTATCTACTTATTCATATACATTGTCATGTGATATTATGTAAATGTGAATATATACTAACATACACGATTAGTCCTTGTTTTTGAAGGTTAATAATGCATTTGAGGAACTAGTTCATGATTTTGAAGTGGAGGAATGGAATGAAGAGCAAAACGTGAAAGCCAACAAGAAAACATGCAATAACTGAAACCCTGCGCGATAAGGGCCGTGGCATGCTGCCAACACTTGGCCGAAAATTGCATTTTTTGGCACATTCCAGTGAGGGTACGCGTTACCTCCGTGTCAAGGAGGAAAGGCTCCGCGTTTACCTCCATGACACGTTGCCATTCCACCACAGGTAAAAAATCTGCAGATTCTCATTTTCTATAAATAGGAACCTTGCCCCAAAATTAGGGTACACATGATTTCCGGAAAACCACGAAGGAGACGCGAAGGAGACTTGAAGAACTCCTATTGGGTTCATCGTTTCTTGGTTTTTTTTCATCTATTCTTGTAAGCATATTAATCTAAACATGTTTTTGAGTATTTGTACAAACATGAGTGGCTAGAACCCTCCATCTAGGGTTGAGGCCATGGATATAATTGGTATTTTCTTAGATTCGTTGTGGGTTGAGTTGTTAGTTGTTGTTTTGTCTTACAATCTTTATTATTGTTGTTTTTATGCTTGATCACCATGAAAAAAAGTGGGTTAAGATTGGGTGGAAGCATGGAAGAGCAAACCTAGGCAAGAACATAAGAATGTAGGAAGCAAGTTCTTGTCTTTTGATAAGATTTGTGGTTAGGATAGGAATATACCTAATTTACCTCGCTTGGTTGATAAAATTCGAAGATAGAAAGACACCAACTTAGAATTGTACTCCACCACTTGTAGAAGTAGTTTTGAAGATAAGTTTGGTTAAATGGTTGGAGGTACGGAATTCCCCAATCAAGGCATAAACCCCATAAACCACATCCACTTAGTGAATTGCCCATGAACTAGAAATAACATCCTAGCTCAAAGATGTAGTAGTGAAGCTAGTTTGTCATGTTTAGAGGTTTGGAAGACCATGAACATGCAATTCAATTATGTGACACAACAATTGATAATTTCATACTTAACCCATTATGAATTGTAGCATTGCATGATTATCCGGCCTTAACTCTAGTTTTGTTTTGTATTGTTTCCAAATTATTTCGTGTCACCACTAAGATTTAATTATAATTTATCTAAAACTTTTAAAACTGACTTCTTAACTAATACTTGAACTTGATAATTTGCTGAACCAGTCCCTGTGGGTTCGACATTTCAGCTCTTAAAAAGGGCCACTATATTACTTGTACGATCCGTATACTTGCGGGCTCATCAAGTTTTTGGGCAAGGCTCCGCGTTCACCTCCGTGAAACGTTGCCATTCCACCACAGGCAAAAAATATGCAGATTCTCATTTACTATAAATAGGAACCTTTCCCCAAAATTAGGGTACACGCGATTTTCCGGAAAACCGCGAAGGAGGCGCGAAGGAGACTTGAAGAACTCCTATTAGGTTCATCATTTCTTGGTTTCTTTTCATCTATTCTTGCAAGAATATTACTCTAAACATGTTTTTGAGTATTTATACAAACATGAGTGGCTAGAACCCTCCATCTAGGGTTGAGGCCATGGATATAATTGTATTTGCTTAGATTCGTTTTGGGTTGAGTGGTTAGTTGTTGTTTTGTTTTACAATCTTTATTATTGTTGTTTTTATGCTTGATCACCATGAAAACAAGTGGGTTAAGATTGGGTGGAACCTTGGAAGAGAAAACCTAGGCAAGAACACAAGAATGTAGGAAGCAAGTTCTTGTATTTTGATAAGATTTGTGGTTAGGATAGGAATATACCTAATTTACCTCGCTTGGTTGATAAAATTGGAAGATAGAAAGACACAAACTTAGAATTGTACTCCACCACTTGTAGAAGTAGTTGTGAAGATAAGTTTGGTTAAATGGTTGGAGGTACGTAAGTCCTCAATCAAGGGCATAAACCCCATAAACCACATCCACGTAGTGAATTGCCCATGAACTAGAAATAACATCCTCGCTCAATGATGTAGTAGTGAGGCTAGTTTGTCGTGTTTAGATGTTTGGAAGACCATGAACATGCAATTTCAATTATGTGAGACAACAATTGATAATTTCATACTTAACCCATTACGAATTGTAGCATTGCGTGATTATCCGACCTTAACTCTAGTTTTGTTTTGTATTGTTTCCAGATTATTTCGTGTCACCACTAAGATTTAATTATAATTTATCGAAAACTTTTAAAACTGACTTCTTAACTAACACTTGAACTTGATAATTTGGTGAACCAGTCCCTGTGGGTTCGACATTCCGGCTCTTAAAAAGGGCCACTATATTACTTGTACGACCCGTACACTTGCAAGCTCATCAAGTTTTTGGGCAAGGCTCCGCGTTCACCTCCGTGACACGTTGCCATTCCACCACAGGCAAAAAATCTGCAGATTCTCATTTACTATAAATAGGAACCTTGCCCCAAAATTAGGGTACACGCGATATTCCGAAAAATCGCGAATGAGGCGCGAAGGAGACTTAAACAACTCCTATTGGGTTCATCTTTTCTTGGTTGCTTTTCATATATTCTTGTAAGAGTATTACTCTAAACATGTTTTTGAGTATTTGTACTAACATGAGTGGCTAGAACCCTCCATCTAGGGTTGAGGCCATGAATATGATTTTATTTGCTTAGATTCATTTTGGGTTGAGTTGTTAGTTGTTGTTTTGTCTTACAATCTTTATTATTGTTGTTTTTGTGCCTGATCACCATGAAAACAAGTGGGTTAAGATTGGGTGGAAGCTTGGAAGAGCAAACCTAGGCAAGAACATAAGAATCTAGAAGCAAGTTCTTGTCTTTTGATAAGATTTGTGGTTAGGATAGGAATATACCTAATTTACCTTGCTTGATTGATAAAGTGGGAAGATAGAAAGACACAAACTTAGAATTGTACTCCACCACTTGTAGAAGTAGTTGTGAAGATAAGTTTGGTTAAATGGTTGGAAGTACGGAAGTCCCCAATCAAGGGCATAAACCCCATAAACCACATCCACGTAGTGAATTGCCCACAAACTAGAAATGACATCCTCGCTCAATGATGTAGTAGTGAGGCTAGTTTGTTGTGTATAGAGGTTTGGAAGACCATGAACATGCAATTCCAATTATGTGAGACAACAATTGATAATTTCATACTTAACCCATTATGAATTGTAGCATTGCATGATTATCCGGCCTTAACTCTAGTTTTGTTTTGTATTGCTTCCAGATTATTTTGTGCCACCACTAAGATTTCATTATAATTTATCGAAAACTTCTAAAACCGACCTCTTAACTAACACTTGAACTTGATAATTTGCTGAACCTTTCCCTGTGGGTTTGACATTCCGACTCTTAAAAAGGGCCACTATATTACTTGTACGACCCGTACACTTGCGGGCTGAACACTCATGCTCTCAGATTATTGGTGACTCCTCATGTTTCGAGGACCGTTGGACAGATTTTTATGTTATCTTGTGTTTCCGTACTATTCGAGTTAGTTCGGGATATTGTCCCATCAACTCATCATATGTAGTAGAGGCTTTTAGACAATATATCGTACTCAACTTATGTGTACATCTAGTATTTCCTGATGTTATGCTATGGTTACACTTTTGTTGTGTTTAATGTTCATTATTCCACTTGTTTAAATAAGAATAGCTATATGCATGTGCCATGGGTCGACTTGGGGTCTCTCTGTGTAAGACCCCAAAACTTTTCTAGACCAAATTCAGACATTGCATGAAGAACCACATAAACCAGAAAAAAATATCTGTCTATGGAGACCCCTAAAACGGACCATTGGTGGAACCAATGGACCGTTGTAATGACTCATGGATTGAAGCAGTATTGTTCCAGGGGAAAAAAATGAGTCATAGGACGACTTATTGATCCTTACAATGGGTCGTCCTATCGTCCATTGAATCCAAATTCAGAGGTCTACCGGACCTTTTCTTCGAAACAACGGGAGAGAACCCCGTGGTAGCCTTTAATGAGCTATTGTGACCACCCGTTGTTCAGTTCCAGAACCCAGCCATGTGAACCACGAGGGAATACAACAGCCCATTGGTCCTACCAATGAGTCGTTGTTATCACCCGTTATCCCCGTGCCTAGTTTTCTTTCCAGATCCAACGGGAGGTATCAATGGCCTGTTGTTCATTTCAATAGGCCATTTTAAGTAACCGTGGGTCACCAGTGTGAATTTGGTTTCTGAACCAAAAAACCACGGCCAGATTCAACAGGCTATCGTTTCTACTAACAACCTGTTCTGAGGCTCGTTGGTTCCTGTCGGCCAGATTTCAAATTTAAATCCCAGGGTTATTTTTGTAAAACTTCACCTACCTAGTGCCTAAACTACATCGTTTGGGGTTCATTCAGGGGTTTTAAAAGGGGTAACCAACGGTTTCTACCCATATTCCTTCTTTCATTCTCAAGAATAGAGCGTAGAATTCCTCTGGAAGAACAGAACAGAAGCTAGGGCAAACGACAACCTTCTCAGTTTTTCCCATAGATTTTCACCAAATTCTTCTATAGGTATGTTGGAATTCAGCAAGGATACTGTTCTCCCCTTGTGTCCTCCAAAAACCCTTTCTCAGTTAACTTTTGATCCTAGCCGTGAACTTATGAAATTGAAGATATTGTTATTGTTCCTGATTAATTCTTGAGGAATCCTAATTTATGTTCATTGTTGCTACTTCCACAAGTTTTGACTAAAATGATGCCTATTCTAGTGAAGTGGAATTTCAGCTTAACTTTTGGAGTAGAAAATAGAATCCTGTATATTTACTAAGTTATTAAATCATGCTTTAATCCTTCAAAGTTAGGAAATTCCTATAGTATTTGTATGTATCAGAAGGTTTAAATAGTCAGTCTCATTCAGAAATTTATTTACTGGATATCGCTCAGGAATGTCAGTCTAGCCTCAGTCATATTGTTAGCAACCTTCGGGTTGACAAGAATAATGTCAGCTGATCAGTTTGACTATAGTCTTTTTCCGAGGTATTAGTGGTGCTTCTCAGTTATCAGACTCAGACTTAGATTACAATTATTTGGTCCATTAGGAAGTCATGACATTTCAGTTATTTAGCTCTGACCAGCCCAAGAACCCAGTTTTGTTATTAGTTTCTTTTCTACACGGTTACGACGCTTCCAGATAAATAACTCTGACCAGTCTTAGAACTTAATTTCCAAATCTTGTCCTATAAGACACTCAGGGAACTCTCTGACAGTATCCCTGGGTCAGTATAGTCTTGGGCCCCAGTATCGAGCTATCCGCTTGTCCATTGTAGTAGTAATAGGATTATCCAGTGGGAGTAGGACTTAGCACCGAAAGGGCCGGGGTTCCAGTGCACCCAGGTTCCAGAACTACATTGTCACCATAGGTTATATTTATTTGATCTCTTGGCCCCTCTAACAGTTATTCTCAAAGTCCATGCCTTTATACCCTGGAAAGGTATATTTGGTCCTACTAGTGGGGTGTATACATCGGACTCCACATTTAGCTCACGTGGTTATCTATTGGTTATAGTCTCTCCCATTAGTCAGTTTAGCTCATTCTAGATTTCTCAGTTCATCTCACTTCAGATCAGATCAGTGTAGTATTTCAGACACAGTATTACAAACATAGAACATGTCTATGACCATTAGCCAGGGTCACTTTTGACCATATCAGTTTTATACCAGTTGCATCAGTTTTCAGCATTTTAGTTGGTCATTCATGTCTAACAGTTTAGTTACCAGTTCTATCATGTTACACATGTTTCTCTCACTTTCTTAATACATTCAAAGTACTGACACATTCTTTTATGCTGTATCATTTTATGATATAGCTGCAGGTTCTCAGACTCAGCACCGCTAGACACCGCAGTTCAGATTCTCCACATCAGCAGTTGAAGTTTGATTCCTCATCATTCGAGGTCATTATTTCCTTATCTCTGTCATTTATTAGTTTCAGTTAGACTTAGAGTTAGTTGGAGGCTTGTCCCAGCAACTCCTCAGTAGGATGGCTTTTAGACAGACATGATTTTCTTTCATTTTTATTAGTACTATTCAAATATTTTGAACTGTATGTTTTCAGACTTATCTTTCATCAGTCTTTTATGATATTATTTTAAATTTCCTCTATGCATGTTTACTCAGAATGCTAGTGAATGATAGACCAGGGGTTAACTTGGGATAACTTGTGGCTTCAAGTACCATGTTACGTCCAGGGTGTAGACTCGGGGTGTGACAAAGTTGGTATCACAACACTAGGTTTAGAGTAACCATGGAATTTTTGAAAGTCGTATCGAGTAGAGTCCTTTTTCGGTGTGAAGCACGCCGCACTTATGACGAGGAGGCTACGAGATGTTATTAGGAAAATTCCCTTTTATTTCATATTCCTTATCGTGCGTTAAAGTTCAATTCCACAAATGCCCTTCTAATTCATACTCTATTTCTTTTCAGTAAACCATGCCTTTCAGAAGCAGTAACGAAAGAAGGGCTGGTAATGCCAGCATATCTGCCCCACCAGCCCTGGCAGCTCCTCAAAGTTATTCAGTTTCTACCATGGAGTTTAGGGTGGTCATAAGTTACAGGCTCGAACCGTGACCAACCAGGTGAATCAACAGGTTGTGCGGGTGAACTCGAACGGGTCTGCAGTAGCTGCAAGGGTGCGGGACTTCACCCGTATGAACCCTCCATCATTTTAGGGATCTAAAGTGGGGGAAGACCCCTAGGAGTTTGTATGTGAAGTTAGGAAGATTACTTGTATTATTGGTGTCAGCTCCTCCGAGAGTATTGAACTGGCTGCCTACTTGCTGAAAGGAGTAGCCAAGGTTTGGTATGAGCAGTAGAAGGAGGGGCGGCCAGTCGAAGCAGGACCGGTGGAGTGGGAGGAGTTCCACACAGCTTTCCTAGATAGGTTTTTCCCCCGAGAGTTGAGGGAGGTGAAGATGGCAGAGTTTATGAACATGCAACAGGGCAACGGACAGTGGAGGAGTACCCTTTGGAGTTTACCAGGTTATCAAAGTATTCTCCAGAGATGGTGGCCGAGCCAAGGGATCGAATGCTGAGGTTCGTTAATAGAGTATCTACTCTGGTCCTCAAGGAGTGTAGGACCACAATGCTAATAAAGGACATGGACCTTTCTAGTATGATTGTTTATGCCCAGCAACTTGAGGTTGAAAAATTGAAGGATATGGAGAGAAAGAACAAGCGCGCAAGAATTGGCCATTCAAATTTCAACCATTAGAGATCTAGCAGTGGTAGCCGCCTACAACAGCAATAGTAGCAGCGGCAACACAAGGCCCCAACACCAGCTCATCTAGAACCCACACCTTTCGGTCCCCTAAGATCGGAGGGGTGGGTCAACTGGCACTTAGTCTCAGGCTTACAGTATAGGGAACAGGTAACCAATTTGCCACAAGTGCGGAAAGAATCATCCTTGAGAGTGTCTACAGGTCAGAGAAGATTGTTTTGGATGTGGACAGCTTGGGCATAGACTCAGAGAATGCCCATCAGCAGGGCGAGGGAGATCATCATCCACTACCTCAGCAGCTCCGGTAGGTCGACTAGCCCAGCAGGCCCACTCACCAGGTACAGATGGCGGTCAATACTAGAACTGTTTCTATGCTCCATCTTCTCTTCAGGATTAGGAAAGCTCACCTAACGTTATTACTGGTATGTTACGTCTCTTCCATCTAGACGTATATGCCCTCTTAGATACAAGATCCACTCTTTTATTTGTTACTCCATATATAGCAGTCAAGTTCAACATCTGTCTAAAGGTCTTATCAGAACCATTCTCAGTCTCCACCCTAGTTGGCGAGTTAGTTAGAGCCAGCTGGGTGTATAGAAACTATGCAGTCTTTGTCCTAAATAAAGTCATTCCAGCTTATCTCTTATAGCTAGAAATGGTCGACTTCAACCTTATTCTTGACATGGATTGGTTTCACTCCCGCTATGCCTCAATTTACTACAGAACAAGAGTTGTGAAGTTTCAATTTCCAAATGAACCAATGTTAGAATGGTCGGGTAGCAGTTTAGCGCCTAAGGGTAGGTTTATTTCCTACCTTAAGGCCTAGAAACTCATTTCCAAAGGATGTCTATATCATCTAGTTTGGGTCTAGGATTCCAACTCTAAGACCCCAACCATTCAGTCAGTTCCAGTTGTGAGCAAGTTCCCAGATGTGTTTCCTGAGGATCTTCCCAAAGTTCCCCCTAATAGAGAAATAGACTTTGGAATATATCTCCTCCCAGGCACTTAGCCTATCTCCATCCCTCCTTACAAAATGGCTCTATCTGAGCTTAAGGAGCTGGAGGAGCAGTTAAAGGATCTTCATGATAAGGGTTTTATCATATCCAACACCTCTCCCTGGGGTACTCCAGTGCTATTCGTGCATAAGAAAGAGGTACCCTCAGAATGCACATACATTCAGCTGAAAAAGGTCACAGTTAAGAACAACTATCCTCTACTCAGAATTAACGATCTGTTTGACAAACTTAAAGGAGCTAGTTGTTTCTCAAAAATCTATCTCAGGTCAGGGTACCATCAGCTAAGGGTTAGGGAGTGTTACATACTGAAAACAACATTTAGAACTCAGTCTGGTCACTACGAGTTTGTGGTGATGTCCTTTGGGTTAACGAACACCCCAGCAACCTTCATGGATTTTATCATGTTCATCATTGTTTTTATCGACAACATTCTGGTGCACTCCAGATATGTGGAAGAGCATGCCAATCACCTAAGGCTAGCCTTACAGACCCTCAGAGACCGCCAGTTATTCGCCAAGTTCAGCAAGTGTGAATTCTAGTTGAAGTCTGTGACTTTCTTGGGTTATGTGGTCTCAGGTGAGGGGATACAAGTAGATCCTCATAAGATAGAAGCAGTGAAATATTGGCCCAGACCTACCTCTCCCACTGAAATCAGGAGCTTCCTGGGCTTAGCGGGTTATTACCAACGGTTTGTGGATGGTTTCTCCTCCGTAGCATCTCCTCTAACAAAGTTAACCTAGAAGAAGGTGAAATTCTAGTGGTAGAACGAGTGTTAGAAAAGTTTCCAAGAGTTGACGGCTCTACTCACTACCGCCCCAGTGTTAACCTTTCCATAAGGAAAATATGGGTTGATTGTTTATTGTGACGCCTCCAGAGCCAAACTCGATTGCGTTCTGATGCACAGGGGCAAAGTGATAGCCTATTCCTCCAGACAGCTCAAAGTTTATGAGAAGAATTATCCAACTTATGACTTGGAGAGTTGGTAGCGGTGGTATTCACGTTAAAAATATGGAGACACTACTTGTATGGACTCACGGGGATGTGTTCATAAATCACAAGAGCCTTCAGTATGTGTTCATCCAGAAGGACCTAAACCTGCGTCAGAGACGGTGGTTGGAGCTGCTAAAGGATTACGACATGAGTGTGTTGTACCACCAGGGTAAGGCCAATGTGGTGGCTGACACCCTAAGTAGATGGTTTATGGGAAGTGTAGCTCACATTGCAGAAGACAAGAGGGAGCTAGCGAAAGAAGTTCATAGGTTAACCCGGTTAGGGGTGCAGCTGGTGGATTCAGCTGAATGTGGCCTGGTTATGCAAAGTGGGTAAGACTTATCCTTGGTAGTTGAAGTCAAATCCAGACAGGATGAGGATCCCATTTTACTTAAACTTAAGGAAGCAATCATCAGAAAAGAGATAGAAGCTTTCTCCGAAGGGGGAGATGGGGTGCTCTATTACCAGGGCATATTGTGTGTACTAGATGTTGCTGAGTTGAGACAAAAGTTACTGGCTGAGGCAGACAGCTTGAGATACTCCATTCACCCCTGCGCTAAAAAGATGTACCATGATCTGCGAGATATTTGTTTGTGAAACGACATGAAAAGAGACATTGCTAAATTTATAGTCAAGTGCCTAAACTGCCAGCAAGTTAAGGTGGAACATCAGAGACCAGGAGATATGACTCAGGATATCATTACACCCACACAAAAGTGGGAAGAAGTAAACATGGACTTCATTATGGGTCTACCTCGGACTCATCGGCAACATGATTCAATCTGGTTGATAGTAGACCGGATGACTAAGTCAGCATATTTTCTTCTAGTCAAAACCATAGATTCAACTGTGGAATATGCCAAACTTTACATCCGAGAGTTATTTAGACTCCATGGGGTGCCCTTGGCAATCATTTCAGACAGGAGAACACAGTTCACCTCACACTTTACGAAGTCCTTTCAGAAGGGACTAGGCACTCAGGTCAAACTCAGCATTGCTTTTCATCCGTAGACCAATGGACAAGCTGAGCGAACCATTCGGACCCTAGAAGATATATTAAGAGCGTGGGCGATTGATTTTAAGGGTAATTGGGATGACCATTTTCCTTTTATCGAGTTTGCATACAACAACTGCTGTCACTCGTGCACCAGATGGCCCCATTTGAAGCATTGTATGGTAGAAGGTGTAAATCTCCTATAGGGTGGTTTAAAGTTGGTGAAGATACCTTGATAGGGCCAGACTCAGTACATGAGGCAATGCAGAAAGTTCAGCTCAGTCGAGAAAGGTAGAAAACAACTCAGAGCCGTAAAAAATCTTATGCAGACGTGTGGAGAAGAGAGTTGGAATTTGCAGTTGATGACTGGGTATACCTGAAGATTTCACCCATGAAAGGGGTGATGAGATTTGGGAAAAAGGGAAAGTTCAATCACCAATATGTGGGACCCTATAAGATTCTGAGGTGGATTAGTTAGGTGGCCTATGAGCTAGAGTTACCTTTAGGACTAGCAGTTGTGCACCCAGTTTTCCATGTGTCACTTATGAAGAAATGCATTGGTGATACAACTTCAGTAGTTCCATTGGAAAGTGTAGAGATAAAGGATAGTCTCACTTATGAGGTGGTACCAGTCCATATCCTTGACCGTCAGGTTCGTAAGCCGAGGAATAAAGAGATAGCTTCAGTCAAGGTCCTATGGAGAAATCAGCAAGTTGAGGGAGCCACATAGGAAGCAGAAGTAGACATGATGTCCATATACCCTCATTTTTTCTCTTCCAGTTCAGTCCTAAAATCAGGTACTAAATCCCTTCTCAGCACTCTACTCAGTCCTGTACTCATCATCCTTATTTAGATTTTCTATGTGTATTCTAGTTGCATTAGCTCTGTTAGTACGGTTAAGTCAGTTACTCCTTCATAAATCAGTCATAGCCACAATTTTTAGAAATCTCAACTATTTTCCTAGTTTTGGTCTTCATTCGGGGACGAATGATCTCAAGGGGGAGATATCGCAACACCCCAAAACTTTCCTAGATCAAATTCAGACGTTGCATTAAAAACCACAGAAACTAGAAAAAAAATTCTCTCTTAGATGACCCCTGTAAAGGACCGTTGGTGGAACCAATGGATCATTGGAATAGTAATGGGTTGCAGCAGCATTGTTCTAGGGGAAAAAAATGAGTCATAGGATGACCCATTGATCCTTACAATGGTACGTCCTATCGTCCGGTGAATCCCAATTTAGAGGTCTAACCAGACCCTTTACTTGAGACAACGGGAGAGAACAGCAGCCCGTGGTACCTCCAACGAGCCGTTGTGACCACCTGTCGTTCAGCTCCAGAACCCAATCGTGTGAACCACAAGGGGATACAATGACCCGTTGTTTCTTTCAATGGACCATTGTACCTAAACCATGTGTCACCAATGTGAATCTAGATTTTGAACCTGGAAACCACGACCAGATTCAACGGGCCATAGTTTCTACCAATGACCCATTCTGAGGCTCGCTGGTTACTGTCGGCCAGATTTCAGATTTAAATCCGAGGGTTATTTTTGTATAATTCCACCTACCTAGTCCTTAAACAATGTCGTTTGGGGTTCATTCAGGTGTTGTAGAAGGGGTAACCAACGGTTTCTCCCCATATTCCTTCTCCCATTCTCAAGAATAGAGTGTAGAATTCCTCTGGAAGAACAGAACAGAAGCTAGGGCAAACGACAACCTTCTTTGTTTTTCCCATAGATTTTCACCAAATTTTCTTCTACATGTATGTGGGAATTCAGCAAGGAGATTTTTCTCCCCTTGTGTCCTCCAAAAACCCTTTCTCAGTAAACTTTTGATCCTAGCCGTGAACTTACGAAATTGAAGATATTGTTATTGTTCCTGATTAATTCTTGAGGAATCCTAATTTATGTTCATTGTAGCTATTTCCACCAATTTTTGACTAAAATGATGCCTATTCTAGTGAAGTGGAATTTTAGCTTAACTTTTGGAGTAGAAACTAGAATCCTTTATATTTACAGAGTTATTGAATCATGCTTTAATCCTTCAAAGTTAGGAAATTCCTATAGTATTTGTATGTATCAGAAACTCAGTTAAATGTTTAAATAGTCAGTCTCATCCAAAAATTTATTTACTGAATAACGTTTAGGAATGTCAGTATACCCTTTGTCAGATTTTTTAGCAACCTCCGGGTTGACCAGAATAATGTTAGCTAATCAGTTTGTCTATAGTCTTTTTTTGAGGTATAAGTGGTTTTTTCTCAGTTATCAGACTTAGACGCAGATTAAAGTTATTTAGTCCATTAGGCGGTCATGAAATTTCAATTATTTAGCTTTGATCAGCCCTAGGACTCAAGTTTAGTTATTAGTTTGTTCTCTAGACGGTTATGACGCTTCCGGATAAGCAACTCTGACCAGTCTTTGAACTCAGTTTCCAAATCTGGTCTTATAAGATGCTCAGATGGGTCAGTATAGTCTTGGTTCCTAGTATCGAGCTATTCGCTTGTCCGTAGTAGCTGTAGTAGGATTATCCAGTGGGACTAGCACTTAGCACCGAAAGGGTCGGGGTTCCAATGCACCTAGGTTCCAGAACTACGTTGCCACAATAGTTTATATTTACTTGGCCTCTTTGCCCCTCTGACAGTGATTCTAACAATCCATGCCTTTATACCATGGCAAGGTATATTGGGTCCTACCAGTGGGGTGTAAACATCGGACTCCATGTTTAGCTCATGTGGTTATATGTCTTTTGCAGACTCTCCTACTAGTTAGTTTATCTCATTCTCAGATTTCTCAGTCTAGCTAAGTTCTGATCAGATTAGTGCAGTATTTCAGACTTAGGATATGTCTATGACCATCAACCAGGGTAACTTTTGACCATATCAGTTTTATACAGTTGTATCAGTTTTCAACATTTATGTTGGTCATTTCATTTCGTATCAGTTCAATTACCAGATCTATTATGAAACACATGTTTCTATAACTTACTCAGTCAATTCAAATTACTAACGCATACTTTTATGTTCTATCGTTTGATGATACAGCTACAGGTTCTCAGACTCAGCACCACAGTTCAAATTCTCCACACATCAATTGAAGTGAGAGTCCTCATCAATCGAGCGCATTATTTCCTTCTTTCAGTGATTTATTAGTTTTAGTTAGACTTAGAGTTAGCTGGGGGCTTGTCCCAGCTACTCTTCAATTAGATGGCTTTTAGACAGACATTATTTTCTTTTAGTTTTATCAGTACTATTCAAATGTTTTGAACTGCATGTTTTCAAACTTGTCTTTCATGAATGTTTTATGATATTATTTCAAAGTTCCGATGTGCATGTTTACTCAGAATACTAGTAAATGATAGACCAGGGATTGACTTGGGGTCACTTGTGGCTTCAACTACCGAGTTATATCTAGGGTATAGACTCGGGGCGTGACACTCGGGGTCCCTTGTGCCATGTCTACGATCTAGGTATGCGTTCGGGTCGTGACAAACTCGGTATCAGAGCAATAGTTTTGAAGTATCATAGGATGTCTGAAAGACACATTAAGTAGAGTCTTTTTCATGGATGTTAAGCGCACCACACTTATGACTAAGAGGCTACTAGACATTTAGGAAATGTTCCCTTCTTTTATGTTATATGTCGTGTGATGAAAATTCTCTCCATCCTTCTAATCGTTCGATTCACGATTACAGAATTATGGCTCCTAGAAGAATGAACAGAAGGAGGAATGGAAATGATGAAGGCCATCGGGGTAGCAATGACCATGGGCATCAGCAAGCCCCACTAGTTCAGGGGCCCCAAGCACCAGAGCCAGCTGCCTACGCTGAGTTTCGGGCGGCTATTCAGATGTTGGCATAGGCCTTGACTGCTCAGGTCAACCAGCGGGCTGTTGCATAGGTCCCATAGAATGGCAATGCAGCGGCGACTCAAATTAGAGACCTCTTAAGGATGAACCCCCCCTGAGTTCACGGGATCAAAGGTGGACAAGGATCCACACAAGTTCATTGAAGGGATCTTGAAGGTCACTTAGGTTATGGGGTGACAAATGGGGAATGTGTTGACTTTTCCTCTTATCAGCTAAAAGAGGTCGCTCACATTTGGTACAAGAAATGGAAGGACAGTAGGGCAGCGGGAGCAGGCCCTATTAGCTGGGATGAGTTCCACATGGCCTTTCTCGACAGGTTCTTCTCTCAGGAGATGAGGGAGTTAAAGGCAGTGGAGTTTGTGAACCTCAAGCAAGGAAAGATGATAGTGTTGGAGTATTTTCTTGAGGTCACTCATTTGTCAAAGTATGCCCCAGAGTTAGTGATGGACCAGAGGACACAAGTGAGCCAATTCGTTCATGGTGTGGCTGGTTACTTAGACAAGGATTGCAGGACCGCCATGCTCCACCAAGATATGGAATTTCCTCACATAGTGTTATACGACTAGCATATGGAGGAAGCTCATGCGAGGGAGAGGGAGGCAAAGTGGGCTTAGACGGATAGCCATGGGTTTTCACATCAGAGGTCCGGCGGTGGCTACCTTCCACAGTTTCAGCAGAGATCACTAGCCCCAGCACTATCATCAGCTTGATAATGGAATCCGGGGACAACCAATGAGGTACGGTGGTAATAAAGTTAGACCTACGAGTGATAAGAGGAGTAGGGATTCAGGGTTGAGGGATCAAAGGGGCACTAGTTGGAGTATACCTCTCCAGCCCGTGGGAAGTGCGGTAAGAGTCATTCCGGGGAGTGACCACTCGTTCAGATGTTTGCTATGGGTGTGGTAGATTTGGGCACATGCGCTGAGCGTGCCTATATACTAGATAAGGTGATGATAAGGGTCGTGTGTAGACCACCAATTCAGAAGTAGCTCCATCCCATTTTGCTCCGCAGGTAGTATCGACTAGTGGAGTGGTGGATAACGCCAAAACTGATTCTATGCCCTTGCCTCGCGCCAGTAGCAGGAGACTTCGCCAGATGTGGTCACCGGTATGTTGCGTGTCTTTTATATTGATGTTTATGCCTTGCTAGATCTGGGAGCTACCTTGTCTTTGTGACTCCTTACATTGTTGGTAGCCTTGCAGTTAGTCCTGAGACCTTATCAGAACCGTTTTCAGTTTCGACCCCTATTGGTGATTCGATCATAGCTAGACGAGTATATAGAGAATTCCCTATCAAAGTGTTGCACAAGGTTACCTCCATAGACCTTGTAGAGTTAGCCATGACTGACTTTGACATTATTCTTAGCATGGATTGGTTTTTTGCATGTTATGTTCGATTAATTATAGGACCCGTACGATGGAATTTCGTTTTTCGGGTGAGTTAGTGTTGGAATGGAAGGGTAGTTCAGCGATACCAGCAGGTCGATTTATTTCCTATTTTAAGGGCAGGAAGATGATTTCTAAGGGCTGCATGTATCATCTATTTAGGGTTAAGGATGTTGAGTTCGAGACCCCGACTATTCAATAAGTTCTGGTGGTGTGTGAGTATCCGACTGTTTTTCCTGACAAATTGCAAGGTGTTCCTCCTGATATGGAAATTGAATTCTTCATTGATCTCTTACCTGATATGCAACCTATCTCTATTTCTCCCTATAGGATGGCTCCAGCCGAGCTAAAGGAATTGAAGGATCAATTAAAGGATTTGTTGGATAAGGGCTTTATTAGACCGAGCCAGTCTCCATTGGGTGCACTAGTTCTATTTGCTCGGAAGAAAGGTGGTTCCCTTCACATGTCTTTTGACTATAGGCAGTTGAACAAGGTTACCATCAAGAACAAGTGCCCCTTACCCAGGATCGATAATTTGTTTGACCAGCTTCAGGGCGCCAAGTACTTCTCCAAGATTGATCTCAGGTTCAAGTATTAGTAGCTCAGGGTTCGGGAATCAATGCCCCTGCAGCTTTTATGGATCTAATGAACAGGGTGTTCAAGGCATATTTGGACATGTTCATGATTTTTTTCATTGATAACATCTTGATATACTAACAGAGCGAGGAGGAGCATGCCATTACATGAGAGTAGTACTTCAGACCCTCAAGGATCGTCAGTTATATGCAAAGTTCAGTAAGTCTGAATTTTGGTTAGACTCGGTGGCATTACTTGGACATGTGGTATCAAGCGAAGGCATAAGGGTAGATTCCCATAAGATTGAGGCAGTGAAGAATTGGCCCAGACCAGTAAATCCTTTAGAAATTCGGAGTTTCTTAGGCTTAGCAGGCTACTACCGAAGATTGTTTGAGGGATTTTCATCAATTGCAGCCCCATTGACCAGGTTGACTTAGAAAAAGGTGAAGTTCCAATTGTCGGATGCTTGTGAGAAAAGCTTCCAAGAGTTGAAGACCCGTCTCACTTCAGCACCAATGTTGACTTTACCCGAGGGTACTGATGGCTTTGTTGTATGTTGTGATGCTTTGAGAGTCGGACTGAGATGTGTGTTGACGCAGCACGTGAAGGTAATAGCATATGCCTCGAGACAGCTGAAAGTTCATGAAAAGAATTACCCGACCCATGATATTGAGTTGGCCGCAGTAGTGATTACATTGAAGATATGGTGGCATTACTTGTATGGGGTCCACATAGATGTATATACGAATCACAAGAGCTTGCAACATGTGTTCACACAAAAATATCTAAAGCTTTTGCAAACGAGGTGTTTGGAGTTACTAAAGGACTACGACATGAGTGTCCTCTACCATCTAGGAAAGGCTAATGTGGTTGCAGATATGCTTAGTAGGATCTGTATGGAGAGTGTGTCCCACATGGACGAGGGAAATAAGGAGTTGGTAAGAGATGTCCATCGACTTGCAAGGTTAGGGGTTAGATTGATCGACTCGACTGATGGCGGCATTATTGTGCATAATGGGTCAGAATCGTCCTTAGTGGTCAATGTCAAATCTAAGAAAGATGAGGATCCGACTTTGACGAAGCTGAAGGAAGTAGTGGAGAGTTAAGGTGGAGGTTTTCTCCTAAGGGGGAGATGGTTTTCTACGATATCAGGGTCGTCTATGTGTCCCGGACGTTGACAATTTGAAGGTTTGGATATTGCATGAGGCACATGGTACCAGATATGCCATCCATCCGGGATCTACGAAGATGTATCGGGATTTGCGGGAAAACTTTTGGTGGGATGGTGTGAAGAGGGATATTTCAAAGTTCGTAGCGAAATGTCCAAACAGCCAGCAAGTGAAGGTCGAACATCTAAGGCTGGGAGTTGTACTTCAGGATATTCGAACTCCCACTTGGAAGTAGGAGGAGATGAATATGGATTTTGTCACAGGCCTATCTCGCACTCGCCGACACTATGACTCCATTTGGGTGGTGGTAGACAGGTTAACTAAGGCTGCACACTTCCTACAGGTCAAGACCATGAATTCAGTGGATGATTATGCCAAGTTGTACATCCGTGAGTTGGTTCAACTTCATGGAGTGCCCTTGTCTATTATTTCAGACTGAGGTACTCAGTTTACCTCCCAATTCTAGCGTCCTTTTAAAAAAGGACTTGGGACTCAAGTTAAGCTCAGTACAGCCTTCCATCCTAAAATAGACGGCCAGGCAGAACGAACCATTTAGACCCTCGACGATATGTTGAGAGCATGTGTTATGGATTTCAAAGGTAGTTGGGATGATAATTTGCCCTTGATCAAATTTTCCTATAATAATAGTTATCTCTGCAGTATCGAAATGGAACCATTCGAGGCTCTTTACAGACGAAGGTGTAGATTGCCCATCAGATGGTTTAAGGTTGGGGAGGCACCCATGATAGGACCTGAATTGGTTCATGAGGCCATGGTAAAGATCCAGTTGATAAGAGACTGGTTAAAAACCGCTCAGAGTCGTCAGAAATCTACTGATTTTCCCTTTGGCTATGTTATGATTACGTTCTAATATGATAAGTCTTCCATCCATGTGATTGGATTAGATGTATGCTCATGCCATGGGTCGACATAGGGTCTCCCGGGGCTCCTTGTCCCATGTCTACGATCCGAGTGTACGTTTGGGTCATGAAAAACTTGGTAGCAGAGCCATAGGTTTTGAAGTGTCCTAGGAAGTCTGAAAGCTGTGTTAAGTAGAGTCTTTTCCATGGGTGTGAAGCGTGCCGCACTTATGACAAAGAGGCTACTACACATTTAGGAAATGTTCCCTTCTTTCGTGATCTATGTCATACGATGAACGTCCTTTACTCATCTAATTTGTGCTATTCGCATTTGAAGAATCATGCCTCCACGTCGAGTAAATGGCAGGAGAAAAAGTAATTGTAATGATTATGAGGGTGGCCATGATGGTGAACATCATCCAACTCCGCCCGTTCATGAGAAGCGCGTACCAAAGCCAGCTGCCAGCATCTAGTTTAAGGCAGCGATTCAGATGCTGCCATAAGCTATGACTGCCCAGGTCCAGAATTAGACAGTGCGCATTTCCCTCAGAATGTGAATGCAGCGGCAGCTAGGGTGAGGGATTTATTGAGGATGAGCCCCCCGGAGTTCACAAGGTTAAAGGTGGACGAGGATCCACTCAATTTTATAGAGGAGATTCTGAAAATCACCCAGGTTATGGGGGTGAACAATGGGGAACGCGTTGACTTGACCTCCTACCACCTAAAGGGGGTAGCACATATATGGTTTAAGCAATGGAGAGATTCCAACGCTGTGGGTGCAGGCTCGATATGTTGGGATGAGTTTCACATAGCATTCACGGATCGATTCTTCCCTCAGGAGATGAGGGAGCTCAAAGCGGCCGAGTTTGTTAATCAAAAGAAAGGTAATATCTCGGTCCAAGAATATGAATTGGAGTTAACTTGGTTATCTAATTTTTCTCTGGAGTTGGTGGTGGATCAGCGCGCTCGGGTGAGCCATTTTATGCATAGAGTAGTAGATTACTTGGACAAGGATTGCTTAATCGCCATGCTTCACCGGGAAAATGATTTTCCCCATATTGTATTGCATACGCATTAGATAGAGTGAGTCTACCGGAAGTAGAGAGAGGCCAAGAGGGCCAAGACTGATAGCTATGAGGTTTCTCAAGCCAGGTTAGGGGGTGACCACATCAGCTGACCCAGCACAGGTCCATTGCTATAGCTCCATCATCAGCCAGCAAGCCATCCATGTTCAAGGGAGACTAGAGAAGCGGGACTACAGGCTTGAGGGATCATGGTATCATGGAGGTAGAGCGCACTTTTTCAGTTTGTGCAAAGTGCGACAAGAATCATCACGGGAGGTGCCTGGTTGGCACGGATTCTTGTTTTGGGTGTGACAAACCTGGACACAGGATCAGAGATTGCCCTGTATCCAGTTCTACCACTCCATCAGCACGACCCCCTCAATAGGGTGCCTCCTCTAGTTCAACAGGTGGTCAGCGCCAAAAAAGGTTTTATGCCCTACTACCTCGATAGGAGCAGGAGGATTCACTAGATGTGGTCACGGGTATGTTGCAAGTCTTCCATATCGATGCTTATGCTTTGTTAGATTCGGGAGCTACTTTGTCTTTTGTGACCTCTTACATTGCTAGTAATATTGGAGTTAGTCCTGAAATTCTGTCATAATCATTCTCCGTATCTACTCCAGTCGGTGAATCAGCGGTAACTAGGCGGGTATATAGAGGGTGTCCCATCACAGTGTTGCATAAGGTTACCTCTACAGACTTAGTCGAGTTGGCCATGATGGACTTTGACATCATCTTGGGTATGGATTGGTTGTTTTCATGTTATGCTTTGATTAGTTGTAGGACCCATGCTGTGGAATTTCAATTTCCGAATAAGTCGGTTTTGAAATGGAAGGGTAATTCCACTATACCAGTTGATCGGTTTATTTCATCTCTTAAGGCTAGGAAAATAATCTCTAAGGGTTGCATGTACCACCTAGTTAGGGTTAAGGATGTGAGTTCGAGACCCTGACTATTCAGTCAGTTCTAGTGGTGTGTGAGTATCTCGAGGTTTTTCTCAATGATTTGCCAGGTGTTTGATCTTGGGCAAATTTATATGCCCAAGTGATACTCAAAAGTACCCTTTTAGCCTTGTTTATCTACCAATGTGTATACATTCTCATGTAATTGTTGATAAAATGTGAATTTATACTAACCAACATGATTAGCAGTGTTTTGCAGGTAAAATGTAATTTCGGGAAGCTAAAATGCATGTTGGATGATATCGGGGTTGGACTTGGATGCCAGCAAGGAACAAGGCATTGGACAACATGAAATAAAGGGGCTCCGCGATGGAGCCGTGTCACGCTGCCATCGCGGAGGCCTTCTGCCTGGATAGGTAAATTTCGCCCAAATTCCAGAGAGGGTCCGCATCTGGTCCGTGGCACGGTGGCTTGGCTCCGCGTTGCACGCCGTGCCACATTGATCTTTAATTCCTGGACCCCCAGTTCCAATGATGGTCCGCGTTCGTAGCGTGTTACGGAGGCAGTGCTCCGCGATGCACTCCGTGACACGTTGCTCTTCATCCGGGAAAAATTCCCAGCAGTATAAATAGAACACTTAGGTTCATTTTTCAATATTCTGACTTGGTGGAGCAAGAACGTGGGTTACAGGCAGTTGAGGGATGAAAATATCAGGGTTTTTTCTCTCTTTCTTTCTTCTTTAATTCAATTGCTTGTATGATTAACACTCATTTAAAGATGTTTAATCCACAAATGAGTGGCTAATTCCTCTTCTTGCTGAGGTTATGAACAATTGTGATGAAATGTGATCATTGATTCTTTGGTTTTTCATCTTTTCTTCCATGTTGTTCTATTAATTCTTGTTCTTATTGCATTAATGTGTGGCCTACGTTAATGTACATCTAAAAAGTCCGGTTTCACTCGAGAAAGCAAGAAATTGGAAAGTTGTGAATTAATAGGATATGATCTTTACTTGATTTGGGAAAATTGGGAATTGATTTACTTTAAGGATAGAAATATACCTGAAAGTCGTATTAGTCAAGTTAGGAACCGGATTTGTATGGCTAGAACATGAATTGCATTTAATCACAGAAATGTAGGTGGATGGTTCATGATTCTTAAGTGAGGTTAAATACCAGAGTTTTAATCTCTTGGCAATAGTTCTTGGCTAGCAACTGGAGGAAAAGATTAACCAAATTATGATGATAATTAATTTCATTACATGTTCGTTTACCCTCAGCATGCTCTCATTCATAGTTCAGACTCAAAGTAGATAATTGTTTTAGCTTTAGTATAAAAATTATAAAACAAACTATCAAACTCTTGGTTACACTGTTGTCTGCAGTTTTAGATGTAAAATATAGTACACTTGAGCAGATTGCACTTCATCCAAGTCTCTGTGGGATCGATACTTGGCTTACTAAAGCCACTTACTACTTGTTCGACCACGTGCACTTGCGTGTAGTTATATACCCATATAACAAACAACCGAACAAGTTTTTGGCGCCGTTGTCAGGGAATTGGCAATTGGTGAATTTGTTTTAAGTGTTAATTTACTGTATTTTTATTTTCTTAGTGTTGACAACTTGGTCTTAGCCTGTATTTTGCAGACTTAATTTCTGTTGAACACTGGCAAGAGACAAGGAGCTGGTGGAATCGTATATAGAGCCAGAAAGGATATTTCATAGTAAATAGAGAGAAGCTCTACAAAGAAAGCTGTAGTTGCTCAGACAGACGATCATGGAGCAACAACAGAATCCACCAGTAGTACGGGCAGTGTTAGTGCCCGAAGAAGTAGCAGCTCGGTCGGTTCGCGAGGTGGCAATCGCACATGCTAATAATGTCACATCTAGCATCCGCAAACCTGAGCCAGGAGGGAGGTTTGAACTTAAATAGAATATGGTGCAATTGCTGCACACTAGCTGCAGTTTACCGGTCTCCCTCTTGAAGATCCACAGCAGCATCTCCAAAATTTTTTGGAGAGAAGTGACACTTACATCCCCGCTGGAGTGTCATCAGATTATTTCCGGCTTACATTGTTCCCATTCTCACTATTGGGAGAAGCCAAGAGGTGGTTGAAAGCTGAGCCACCGAATTCTATTTCTACGTGGGATGATCATGTAAGGAAATTTTTGATATGGTTTTTTCCCTCCAGTAAAACAGCAAGACTTAGAAGTCAAATTCTAAGTTTCAAATAGAGAGAGGGAGAGAATTTATATCAGGCCTGGGAGAGATTCAAGTCTATGTTGCGGGACCCTCCTCATCATCATCAGTCCAATGATGTACTAGTGCACACTTTTATAGAGGGTTTGGAACCCTACACCAAAATATTGCTAGACTCAGCAGTTGGAGGACAAGCGCTGGAGAAAACTTATGAGGAGCTGTATACCTTGTTGAACCGTATTTCGCAGGGCAATCCAGAATGGAATGCTGATTCATCAAGAGGCGGGACAAGGAAAGCAGCAGAAGTGCTAGAAGTGGATGGGTTTACAGCTATCGCTGCACAGATAGCTGCATTGCAAAATCAACTTAACACCCACTTCGGCAACATGACAATGAACCAGCCTCAAGCCCCAGTAAATGCGGTGCAACAAATGTGGTGTGAAGTGTGTGGAAGCAGTGAGCACTCAGCTGAGTGTTGTGGAGCCAATCCTGACTTGGTAAACTTTGTGGGTAATGCACAAAGGAACCACCAACAGTATGGTAATAGCTACAATTCCAATTGGAGGAATCACCCTAATTTCTCATGGGGTAGCAACAACCATCAGGGGCAAAGTTCGGGTCAGGGTGTGCAAAGGAACCAAGGAGGGCAGCAGAATTAGCAAGCACAATTCAGAAACAACAATGCACCTCCTCCACCACCATCACCCAGCATTGAGGAGATGTTCAAGACCATGATAGCTAACCAAGCTCAATTGCAGGCTGACTATGTGAAATTGGCAGCCGAAGTGAAAAACAACCAGTTAGCTACCAAGGCACTTGAATATCAATTTGGCCAATTTGCTAGTGCCCAAAACACAAGGCCTAGAGGAGGGGTGCCGAGTGACACGAATCCCAATCCCAAGCAGGTAAATGCAGTGACCACAAGGAGTGGTTTGCAGCTGAAAGAGGTGGAACCAGAAAGACCACCTCAACAGTCGGGAGCAGCAGAAGTTGAGAGGGAGCAAGGTACCGAGAGGGGGAAGACTAAGAAAGCTGAATCAAAAAGACCTCCACCCCCGTTCCCTCAACGCTTAAAGAAACACAAGGAGGAGGCGTGTTTCAAGAAATTCATGGAGGTGCTAAAACAGGTACATGTTAACTTACCTCTTGTTGATGTTTTACAGGGAGTGCAAAAATGTGCTAAGTATATAAACGACATCGTG
Source organism: Datura wrightii (assembly GCA_035772735.1). NCBI lineage: Eukaryota > Viridiplantae > Streptophyta > Magnoliopsida > Solanales > Solanaceae > Datura > Datura wrightii. Next base: position 63,838,686 of record JASDFA010000002.1, read on the forward strand.
GCAAACAAAAGTCGGTTGACTGAGTATGCTATGGTGGCTCTAACGGAGGAGTGCACTTCACGGATTCAAAATAGACTTCCCACAAAGCTAAAAGACCCTAGGAGCTTTACTATCCAGATTACTATTGGGCAGAGCATCCGAGCTCATGGATTGTGTTATTTGGGAGCGAGCGTAAATTTGATGCCGTCATCGGTATTCAGAAAGTTGGGTCTAGGGAGTCCTAGACCCACAACAGTAATCTTGCAATTGGCGGATCAATCCTTGGCCAGACCTGATGGCATTGTGGAGGACGTTCTGGTGCAAGTTGGCTCCCTAATTTTCCCGGTAGATTTTGTCGTGCTGGATTTTGAACCAGATGCGGAAGTCCCATTTATTTTGGGACGTCCTTTCTTGGCAACCGGGAAAGCACTAATTGACGTAGCTGCGGGGCAGCTAACAATGCGAGCACACGACAAGGTGGAGGTTTTCGATGTGTACAAGGCACCCAAGCTCCCGATGGTGCACGAAGAACTCTCGATGATAAATGTGATTGATCAAGGAGATGATGAGCAGATTAAGGATTCACGGGAGTTGTTGGGAAAACCATTGGATCGGTGTAAGCACTACTAGGGGGAGGACGGTGATCAAGAGAAATCATCCATAACCCTAGCGAACAACTAAGCTTAATGATGTCGAGCCGCGACGGTAAACCAGGCGCTACACGGGAGGCAACCCGTGAAAAATTTTTCTTTCTTTTTGTAAAGTTGTAAATAGATTTTTCTTTTCTTTTTCTTTTTCTTGATTTACTGCAAAATTTTTCGTTTTAGTTTTTGTTTTATTTGTATTTAGAGTGAAACCTATAATTCTAACCAATTTTGTATAGTGAGATGAATTTCAGGTCAAACGGAGGAAAATATGCACGGAATCGCGAAGGAAAGGTCGAGGTATGAAAATTAATAAAAAGTGGCAAACAGTGAGCTGGGGCGCCAGCTCCGTGTCACGGAGGTGGACCTCCGCGTTACCTCCGTGACACGCTGAGGTATAATCTGGATTTTTTAAAAAATTTCCAGAACAGGCTCGCGTTGGCTCCGTGTCAGGGAGGCAGTGCACCGCGATGCACTCCGTGAGACGTTGCCGTGTATATTGCGACGGGTCACACCGGGTCGTCGGGTGACCCGCGCGATTTCCCTACTTTTTTAAACCCTAAAACCCTCCCTTTTCCCTTATTTTTCAATCTCTCCGCGACCAAACCCCCCAAAACCCATCCCCCATCAACGTGACATGGAGTAGGCCAAGAAATTCAACAAGTTTTCTTCGATTCTTCAAAGTCAAGGTATGTTTTTTGATTTCCTCTCAAATTCTCTTCGAATTTCTTCGATATTGAGCATGTGAGCTGAGCTAAATTGCCCTAAGTAGAAATTAATCATGAATTCAATTGAATAGTTGTTGATGAGTGTTCGGAATGTCGTTATGATTGCTTGAACTTGTCAATTGCATAAACTAATCGAATTTGCTTGATAATATCAATTCTAGGGCTTGTATTTTGAATTTGAAGTTGAAAATGTAGTGAACTTGTGAGTTTCATGCCGGGATGTACATGTTAAATGAGATGAGTCGATGTACTTATTGTTAGGATGTCAATAGAACGACGGATTCTCGGGTTAAGGGAATGTTGAAATTTGTAAGAATTTGGTTGGTTGTATAGGTTTGTGTAGATAAATTTTTGTTGTTGTTTTCATTTCTTTGTTGTTCTTGGCTAAGTGCGATGGGCAAAATGTTAGCGATGGTAGTGATTGTGATTAGCTGTACGAAGTCTGAGTAGTACGCAGAAGATACACCGTCGAATTTTTCGAACGCACTAAGCATGATTGTATAGTTGGTTATTGTGTGTAAATAAAGATAATCTTGTCGTATTGTTGTAACTGTAGCTAAGGACTAAGTGTGGGGTAACCTAGCTTAACCCGACCTTAGACGAAGTTAATATACGTTAGCTTAACATTGATCTTGTCTACTTGGGTTGACAGGTAAAATGGCAAGCAGGCAAGAGAAAGGGAAAGGCGCATCAACTTCGGGCGTCGGAAGGAAGCGAATCAAACTGGGCACAGCAGTCCCAGCAGCACCAGCAGTTCCACGCGGCCAACGCCGCCAATACGGAACGAGATGGGTGACTGATGAGGGGAAAAAGTGGTACACGAAGCACAAATAAAACAAATATTTCACCGAGGAGCATATAGCACGGGAACCATTGGCACAGGAGTTCCCTAGGATGGTCCACCGAATTGAGGCAGCTGGGCTAAATTTCATCTTTGAAGAGCCCAAGGAATGTAATTTGCACCTGGTTCGGGAGTTCTATGCCAATTGTAACCCGACAATCAGAAGCCACACCATCAAAATCAGAGGGCAAATAGTCACTTTGGAGCCCCACCACCTCAATGCCATCATATGAGCTCGAGACACAGACGCCCACGTACTCCGACAGTTGAACATTACCCCACCGTATGTGGACATCAGACACACATTGTGTAGGACTCGATCGACAGCTAGATGGAGCAGACACAAAGAGAGGGGCTACCACCAGACTCTGCCCTATTCACAGATGAACAGGGAAGCCAGAATATGGCTGAAGATTGTATGTTCCTGCCTCATACTGGGGGTACATATGACAGATGTAACCCGGGATCGTGTATGCCTGGTGTACGCCCTGATTAAAGGGCTGGAGATCAACGTGGGGGCGGTAATTATCTCCGCCATGAAGAGAGCCCGGTTGCATCAGGGGCACAGGTATGGCTTTGGTGGACTACTCACCACCTTCCTCAGGGGCCTAGATGTCGAGGAGGAGGCCCTTGACTATATCCTGCAGATGGAGTGGCGGGCCTTAGATGTTACTAAAACTAAGGCTCCCGACACCACCCACGGGCCAGTGCTTACACTTGGCGAGCGACATGCTCGTGATGATCAGTATATGGCTCGAATCTATGGGATGCAGATGCTCCAACTGAGGATAGGCGGGAGGCCGGCGATAGAGGAGTCCCCATGGGCATGTCAACGACTCATGGTCAGACACCACGAGTCTTTAGTTCAACCGCGGGGTGGAGGTGTATGAAAAATAAAAGAGGTCAACAAGTGAACTTAACGGAAGGAGGCCACGACTCGTCATGTCAGTAAACTAGTCGTGATGTGCGTCGTTGGATGGTATACAAGGAAAGTGATATGATAGAGGCAGTGTGCTTGACGATTGGTGACCATGAGTCGTGGTCACCCCCGACGAACCGTTAAGTGATCCGTTATGAACCCGGGAGTTTTGACTAACAGTCTACCCGGCGAGCGACATAACGAGTCGTTTGGGCCAGTGACGATCCACTAGGTCGTCCATTAGGACCTCCTAGCAGTTGTTTTCTGCGAGATAGTAAGGGCCTTTTCATAATTTCCTAAGATCCTTAGGCCTAAACTATGATGTTTTGGGTATGAATAGTGAAATTTAAATGGGTTAAGTTCAGTTTTCACTTCATTCATGCGTGTAAGAATAGTGAGAGGAAATCAAAGGAGATTCTAGGTTCTTATCTTCAATTCTTCCAATTTCATTCTTGGGTAACCAAGTGAAGTTAAGAATCAGATAATCCCAGGTATGTAAGGCTATCAATGGGTGATTTCTTCTACACCCATGCCCTTACTCTATGATTTTACTTTTAATTTATCAAAAACTCATGGGGTTTTGTATTTGATTTATAGAAAATCTAATGATTTAATTATGGATTTTGTGATTTTGAAATCTTATCATAATCTACAGATTTTGTTATACCCCATAAGTTTCTAACTTTTAGTCGGCCTATTCGTATGTTGGTTGAGAGTTAGAGTGCCATACGTTCAAGGAAAGGGCCCATGGAAGGACCGAACGAGTGCAAAGTCGGGATTTTGCAGGAGGAGGCCGAACCAAGCTTCCCAGAGGGGAAAAGTGGCACGGAGCTGCTCCTCCGCGTTAGCCAACGTGGCACGGAGCAGAATCAGCGCGTTGGGCAGCGTGCCACGTTGCCTTGTCTGCTGCCTCAAGTATATAGAGGTCTCACACTTATAAATGAGATCATAATTCATATAATCTCGACCAGTAGAGGTGAGAACGAAGGGAAACATTTAATTCTCATCCAATTATGCCGCTAAACGGCGTCCAAATCCAAATTAACTTCGGGTATCAAAGTATAAGGCTGCAGGGAGCATTTCTACGGAGTTAGTTTCGTGAAAGTTTCCCAGCGAATCATCGCCCCGCAGAGCCAAAGTTGTTGGAATTGCTCCAAACTAGTGTAAACATTTCTCCCTTCTAGACTTTCGAGAAATAACGAGGTTTTGACCGTGTTCCGTAAAGTTTAAATATAGTTAATATTTATAAATAAAGTTTTTCTTTTTGCTGAATTTAGTGTTAAAACTAGTCAAATATTTCCAGTAACACGATTTCAGTTGGGAAGTGCTATTGAATACCAATTGGAACTCGCCAGTTAATTGGTAAACAACGAACGAGGTATGTTAAGGCATTTTCTTTCAGCAAGTTAGTTTCTTCAGTATAGTAATCCAGTATGAATCCCAGTAAAGCATGTCAGGAGTATGTTATCATTTTTAGTTGTTGTTGTCAGTTGAGACTCGTAAATTGTATTGTTTTTGGTTGGATTAGACCTGTATAGCTTCCGTGACCACCCTAGCGTTAATAGCTGTGCCGCCGCCCGCCAGGGGCGAGGATACGTCGTTCTACGGAGTGGCATGCCATCCCCAAGGGACGAAGATGGGGATCCAGTTCCTCATATTGCCGTGGTTGGCCTTATACACACCCCCGCCAAGCGTTTATGCCCGGGGTGTAGATATAAGGAGTCCTCCAGACATAGACACAGCTACAGTCAGGGGCTGAGCGGGCGCAGTTGCAGACCCAGGGGATCAATAGGACGCTTATAGCAGGTAGTTGACTTAGTATGACCTGGATAAGGGTATATAGATTGAGGTGTACTCAGTAGGGCTAATGGGGGCCCAAGTGGGTTATTCTGTGCTGATTGTACCTTCCAGCTTATGGGGGCGAGGTCAGGTTTATGCTTGCTTTAGTTACTGATAGCTAGACAATAAGACGGCTCCTTTTCCAGGTATGAAGCCTACCTTCTTTATTACAGTTATGTTTAGTCCTGATTTCACTACCTAAGTCAGCTTTAGTTCATTTTCTTTACTTCAGTTATTGTCAGTTCTATTTCTTACTTTCAGTCATTTAAATTTATTGCTTTACATACTCAGTACCTGTGGTACTGACGCCCTCTTCTGTGGCGCTGCATTAGTTGCCTGCAGGTGCTGATAGAGGAGGAGAAGGTCCCTCGTAATTCCAATCAGTTGTACAGAGCCATCTGCTCCCTTCTTCCGTAGCTTGTGTGATATAGGTTTACTTCTTTTGTTTGTACAGTATGGGTTTGTCGGGGACCTGTCCCGACCATCTTATTAATCCTAGGGGCTTGCAGATTGCATTACTTCCCTTTAGTTAGATGATATCAGCTGTGTGGGGCCCATATGTGTTTTAAGCTATGTGTTGGTTGTGTGGGGCCCTATTTAGCTGTTGATTGGTGGCCTTGTCGGTCATAGCTTAGTTTAGCATCTGATTTTACTTTCCAGTTATAACTAGATATCATGGTGGCCTTGTCGGCCCGCATAGAACTCCCTATGATTGTTTGTCTCTGGTTAGCTATTTATTTTGACAGGTGGCTATAGGCCTTGTCAGCTGGGGGTTGTATTTACAGCCGCTATATAGCCCGTTGTTTTCTTGATTCTAGAGTTAGAGTTAGCCCTGCACCAGAGGTGCTTAGGCTCAGTCAGCCCAGCAGTTCAGGTCCTAGTAGGGAACCAGGTGCCAGTCATGCCTCCCAAGGTGGGGCGTGACAAACTTTGTATCAGAGAAGGTCGTATCCCAGGGAGTCTGCAAGTCATGCTAAGTAGAGTCTTGTCTATGGATGTGTTGTGCACCACATACTATAGGCAGGAGGCTGAAGGGCCTAGGAGGACCTGGTAGTTCGAGGGTCCGAGAGTTCCTAGCACTAAGTCCCCCGCAATTCAGAGGGATAGATCGAACCGAGGACCCTCGAGACTTCTTAGACCAGATGCAGAGGATTTTCAGGGTGATGCATGCTACACCTACAGAGTCACTTGAGTTGGCGATATTCCGGCTACGGGACATTGTTGTACTGTGGTATGAAAGTTCAGAGAGGTCCCGAGGGAGAGATGTTTCCCCTCTGACCTGGCCTAGCTTCTCGGAGGCTTTCTTGGATCATTAGCTACCGTGGGAGATTCAACAGGCCCGAGTTGATCAGTTCCTACACTTGGAGAAGGGGTCGATGAGTGTTTAAGAATATACCATGCGGTTTGATTCCTTGGCTCGATATGCACCAGCTTTTTTGGACACAATACCAGCAAGGGTATACCACTTTATTATGGGGCTGAACCAGAAATATGTTAAGACCTGCATCATAGACACACTGCGAGAGGATATGGATATAGCGCGTGTGCAGGCTTTTGCTCAGAATATTGAGGGTATTAGACAGCAACAACCGGAGATTAGGAGGACAAGTCAGTAGCAGCGCCGCAGGGACAGACTAGGTGAATTATTGGAGGAGTTTCAGGGAGGACCTACGCCACGGTTATCAGATAGCCCACCTAGACCCCCGCCTCCACCGCAACGGCAGAGGAGCAGGTTTAGTTGCCGAGGGCAGCCAGTACCCGGCGAAGGTTCACAGCAGCCGAGGGGAGTGGAGCAGAGTGGGTTTGCAACACCACTTTTCCCTGTTTGTAGTCGACGCCACTCTAGAGCATATAGGTATGGTTCTACCACATGCTACATTTGTGGACAGGAGGGTCACCAGATGAGGAATTGTCCGGCTAGGGGTCAAGGTGATCGGGATCGACAGGATAGGTCCTCGGCAGGATCACGAACTCCAGCATCCCAGGCAGGGAGTAGGCCCTCAGTTTTAGCCAGTAGAGGTTAAGGCAGATTAGGGGCCTCCAGTTCTGGTGCTGGCCTAGACCGTACTTATGCACTACCAGGGCGACAGGAGTCAGAGTCGTCACCAGATGTTATGAAAGCTATGCTGAACATTTGCTCTCATCCTGCCTATGTGTTGATAGATCCTGGATCCACCTTGTCCTATGTTACACTGTTAGTGTCTTGGAAGTTTAGTATTATGCCGGAATTACTTCGGCGACCTTTCTCAGTGTCTACACCCGTTTATGACTCTATTATAGCTAGAAGGGTCTATCTGGGATGTACAGTAGAGGTTGCCAATCATCAAACCATGGCAGACTTGATAGAACTAGAAATGGTTGATTTTGATACTATTATGGGTATGGACTGGCTAGCTCCATGCTATTCCAATGTCGAATGTTGGACCAAGATTTTTCGATTCCACTTTCCACGGGAGGCAGTACGGGAGTGTAAAGGTAGTACATCCATGCCATAAGGTAGGTTTATTTCCTATCTTCAGGTAAGAAAATTGATAGCAAAAGGGTGCATTTATCATATTGTTAGAGTTCAGGATGTTCGGGCAGAGCCTCCGAATATTCAGTTTATCCCAGTGGTTGATGAATTTCCCAACATATTTCCAGATGAGCTTCCTGGTATTGCCCCAGAAAGGGAAATTGATTTTGCAATCGATCTATTACCAGGCACTCAACCTATATCTATTCCTCCATATAGGATGGCTCCTGCTGAACTCAAAGAACTAAAGGAACTATTGAAGGATTTTCTAGACAAGGGTTTTATAAGGCTGAGTACCTCACCATGGGGTGTGCCAGTTCTGTTTGTGAGGAAGAAGCACGGCTCCCTCTGTATGTGTGTAGATTATCGGCAAATGAATAAAGTTACTATCAAAAATAAGTACCCGCTTCCCAGAATAGACGATTTGTTTTATCAGCTAAAGGACCGAGGTATTTTTTAAAGATTGACTTAAGATCAGGATATCATCAGGTCCGGGTTCGTGATAAAGATATTCGAAAGACTGCCTTCAGGACCAGATACAACCACTTTGAATTTCTAGTCATGTCATTCGGATTGACAAATGCCCCAACAGCGTTCATGGACCTGATGAACAACATTTTCAGACCATACCTAGACTTGTTCATGATAGTATTTATTGACGATATTCTGGTGTATTCTCGCTCAGAGGCAAATCACCAGGATCATCTACGGATAGTGCTCCAGATTCTCAATGATCGCCAGCTATATGCAAAATTTTCTAAATGTGAATTTTGGCTGAATTCAGTAGCCTTCTTGGGCCATATCGTGTCAGATGCTGGTATAAAGGTAGATACGCAAAAGATAGAGACAGTGAAAACATGGCCTAGACCTACCACTATGACTGAGGTACGTAGTTCCTGGGGTTAGCCGGGTATTAAAGAAGGTTCGTGGAATGATTTTTCCATTTTAGCAGCACCTTTAACCAAATTGACGCAGAAGGTAGCAAAATTCCATTGGAATGAGGCATGTGAGCAGAGCTTTTAGGAATTGAAAGACAGATCGACATCAGCACCGGTGCTAGCATTGCCAGAAGGAACAGAGGGCTATGCAGTCTATTATGATACTTCGGGTGTTGGGTTAGGATGTGTTTTGATATAGCATGGTAAGGTGATTGCCTATGCTTTCAGGCAGCTGAGGAAGCATGAGAAGAACTACCCTAGCCATGACCTAGAGTTAGCCGCAGTGATTCATACCTTGAAAATATGGAGACACTACCTGTATGGTGTCCGCGTAGATATTTTCACTGATCAGAAAAGCCTGCAGTATATTTTTACCCAGAAAGAGTTGAATCTGCGACAGCGTTGCTGGTTGGAGCTGTTAAAGGATTATGATGTGAATATTTTATATCACTTAGGAAGGGCCAATGTTGTAGCAGATGCCCTTAGCCGCATATCCATGGGAAGCCTGGCATATTTACAGCCCGAGCGGCAGGAATTGGCCTGATATTTGCATCAGTTAGCCAGTTTAGCCCTTCGTATAGTAGAATTAGGAGACAATGTAGCGGTAATCCAGAATGCCGCAGTGTCATCATTGGTTGTGGAAGTGAAAGAATGGCAGTATGAAGATCCTAGCCTGGTTCAGCTCAGAAATAGGGTCCAGCAAGGCGAAGTGACATATTTCTACGTAACCAAGGACGGAGTTTTGAGATATAGGGATCGCCTCTGCGTTCCAGATGTGGCAGGGCTTCGCCAGCAAATTATGGGCAAAGTACACTATGCTCGTTACTCTCTCCATCCAGGTTCAACAAAAATGTACCATGACATAAAAGAGATTTACTGGTGGCCGGGAATGAAAAAGGGGATAGCAGAATTCATAGCTAAATGTCCCAATTGCCAATAAGTGAAAGCTGAACATTAGAAACCAGGTGTACTAACACCGGATATAGCCGTGCCTTTATGGAAATGGGAGGCAATTAATATGGATTTCATAGTAGGGTTACCTCGTACCGGGTGTAAATATGATTCTATCTGGGTAATTATTGACAGGTTGACAAAATCAGCTCACTTTCTGCTAGTAAGGGTTACCTTTTCAGCCGAAGATTATGCTGAGGTGTATATTAGGGAAATAGTCTAATTTCATGGTGTTCTGCTGTTAATTATATCTGAAAGAGGGGCACAGTTTACAGCTAAGTTTATAGCTAAGTTATGCCCACGTACATGTCGCTAAATGACTCAAATATAGTAACAGGATCCCAAATAGCTCGAATATAGTTACAGGAGCTCAAACAGCTCAAATACAGTTACAGGAACCCAAATGGCTCAGATACAGTTATAGGAGCCTAGATGGCTCAGATATAGTCACAGGAGCCCAAAAGGATCAATCACAGTTTCAAAGGTTGAATATACCTTAGTTACAACTTACCTACGGGCTTATAGTGATACAGATCAGAGGGTATGATTGCTAGCACTTGCTAGGGCTTATGGGGGCCCAGGTAGGTTGTTCTGTGTTGTTAGTATCTTCCAGGATTATGGGGGCAAGGTTATGTTCTTGGTTGCATATTAACCTGTTCGCTATAATTCATACTGTAAGATTATTTAGGTTAACTTCTAGGCCTTATTACTGATTACTTTTAGTTCCTTATCAGCTTTATGCAATTATTATATTTCTTCCTTACATATTCGATACATACTGTGCTAACGCCAATCTATGGGGCACTTCATACTTGCCTGTAGGTTCAGACAGACAGGTTTCGAGACCTCCTTAGTAGTTGTTCAGACTTAGCAGATTGGCCAGCTCCTCTCCTCCGGAGTTGCTAGACATTAGACATTTTCCTATCTTTTGTTTAATAGTTTTGGTTGGACGTGGCCCTGTCCCGACCAATATTTCACTCCTTATAGTTTTGCAGACTACAGTACTTGTTAGATATGTGTTCTTGGACATGTGGGGCCTAGTTGAGTTATTTTTTAGTAGCCTTGTCGGCTTATATATACGTATATGTGTGACTGTTTTCCTTCTGTCATGATTTAGTCAGCATGGTGGTTTTGTCGGCCCACATAGGATGCCATTGTTGCAACTATTAGGTTTAGATGATTTGATGTAGGTGTTTATGTAGCAGCCTTGTCGGCCTAAGGCTATTTTTTTGCCGAGATATAGCTATTTGTTTTCTCGATATGTGTGGCTGGTATGCACAAGAAGTGTATATGTCTAGGTCGATCAGCTCAGAGTCCACTGTAGAATTAGGTTCCAGTTACGCCTCCTAAAGTGGGGCATGACAGAATCCTTTCTTTCTGGAGATGTGGAATAACCTTAATATGTAAAATTAGCTTAAAGATAGCTCCAGGAGTACTCCCTTCATACAATTTATTCACATCTATTTCAACCTCAATTTTTCTATTGAATTCACACTGTAAAAGGGGAAAGGGGTGCCTTTACATATCTCAAATCTTTGATTTCAACTTAGCCGACAACAATTTCAACTTTAGACTTGTAATCCTTCCAAGCTCTAGCCATGAATCAAAAGAACAAGGATATTTCATTCCTAAAATTTGGCCAACAATATAACCTATAAGAACATGATAGTAATAAGTCATAACAAGTTTAGTTCGGTGCTTACTCATGAATTCTCATGGATTAAAAGGATATAAATACTTATGTTTCTTGTATATAACCTTGGCATTATTAGAAATTATTTATAGAATTTCTATGAACTTGGGATCCTATGATCTGAGCCAATTTCAATAAAATAACTATGTAAAAGTATTCTCCTCAGCTTTAACAAATTTTACCCTAGTGGAATTTGTGTTGGATGTTGTTTGATGGAATCCTAGAGAGAAAATAACCATTAAATAAGTTGTTGCCTTTGTGAAATAAGGAAATGATTTAAAATAGAACACCACTTGACATATATATTTTCCACTGCCACAGGCATAGGCACCGTGTGCAGGACAATGCAGGGGAAGTAGCCTACATCACATAGTCCCTTCAACCTCTTTTCTATTGTGTCACGCACCTCCCTGTGCTTGTGGGAATCTGTGTCATGCAGGCCCTTTGGATTAGCCTTTCTCAATCCGTTCATTCGGCGACAATTCTACATGTTTAATACCTGATCCTTCTATAACACACAATCCATATTCTTAAATCTCTCAACATGTGCATACATACATCAACTAAGTAACAAAACGTTTTTGAGGTATAACATCCTCCCCTCCTTAGAAACATTTGTCCTAGAATAAGGGTTAAGATTTATTTCTAGAACTAACGAATTTAATAAAAACAAAAAAACACTAACTTCATGCCTCGATATCACATCTGCCTTGCAAATAGGGGAGGATAGTTTTGTCTTGCCTCCCCTCCGCTGCCCATGCCATTACATCAATGTTGTTATTTCTCTATACCACTTTTATTGAGGCGACTTACTTTTTTCTAAGATTACTGATCGGTCGATTATGAATAGCAACTGGTACCTCTGTATAGGTTAGCTCCTAAAAAATCAACATCCTTAATAGGCATAACACGTGCTAAATCTCTTATACATTTTTGTAGCATTGATATGTGGAACACCAAATCTTGTTCTATTGGTAAGTAAAGCTCATATTCTAGCTTGCCTTTCTTGCGAATGATTCTATAGAGTCCAACATACCTTCGGCTTAGCATGCCCTTTCTGCTAAAAATGCATAATGCATTTCACAGGGGACACCTTCATAAAGACCCAATAGTCACCATCAAGCCCTAGCGCTCGATGACGTGCATCAGTATACAACTTCTGCCCTCTTTGAGCAATCTATAATCTATCTCTGATAAGCATCACTTTATCAATATCCCGCTGCACCAAGTCTGGCCTCAATAACTATCATGACCCGAGTATACACCCTGGACGCAACACGGTGCCTAGAGCCATAAGTGACCCTAAGCTAACCCATGGTAAAGGCATAAATCTATTATAACTGCCGTTTAGCATAAACATTTTGCACAAGCATAAATATCACTCATCATCTGATATAGAATATCAAAAGTACTAATCAAATTGTAATTAGCGGAATACTTTGACTAGGTTTGAAAGCATCTAATAAGATGAGTTATTGGGACAAGTCCCCAACTAACTCCAAGTATAGAAAATTAAAAAAGTACAACTAAAATAGAAGGAACTACTTCAATTCTCAAAAGATAAGGACTCACCAATAGAACCCTACTGCAGTAAGTCTGAAAGAGAAGCTAACTACATTGTTGAGCCTAAGAGCCTGAGCCTATATCATAAAACAATATAACATAGAAAGTATGTGTCAGGACTTTGAATGTACTGTGTATGCGAGGTCATGAAATTTTAGAATATAATCATGTTGAAAGAATATTATCAATAAACATGTTGAATAATGTGAAATTACCCTGACTAAAATTATACATGTTGTAGGTAAAACTGATATATGGGTCATAAGCATATTGTAAGATCTGAGACTAAACTACACTATAGGAGATACTCTTAACAAAATACCATGTGATCTAACAGTGGAGTTCGATGTATGCACCTCACCGAAGAAAGCCCATTATACCTTTCCATGGTATAGTGGTTGGACTATGTGATCACTGTCTGGGACCCATAAGGCTAATAACCTGTAGCAGGACATAGTTATGGGAATCTGGGTGCACTGAACCCCGACCTTCTCAATGCTAAGTACTATTCCCAATTGAAATTATAGTTATACCTAACTGGACTAATTAGCTCAAAACTAATATTCTAAGGCTAAGACAGAACGATTTATTTGAAAGTGTCCTAAGAGCCTAAGGGACTTGATAACTGAAGATACTGAATTTCATAATAGACTAATATAGGGACAAGTTGATTGATAACATCCAAATTCACACCTCTTAATGAGGGAGTGTAAATGGTCATTGGAATATCAAATATACCCGATGAATGTCGGGGTTGAATCCCATAGGGAATAGTAGTTGATAATGCAAGAGTTGTTTATCAAATTGAAGTAACTTGCATCATTGTCTCAACAACGGTAAAGTAAAAATTAGGTAAATCACGTCTTGTCAATTGAGCTACAAAATTTGCCCATGAAAATAGGGAACAAAGTGTAGAAAATACCAAAGGAGAGAATACTAAGAGTGTGAAATTATCGAAGCAATCATCGGATTGGTATTATTAACATCTCCTAGCCGTAGTCAATAGTATAATTAGTTGTGGGAGAGGTGGAAACCTGTGTTTTTCAACCAATTAGATGCCTTATACCTCGGGTTTTCTCAAATCCCAAAGCCTTTTCACAATAGCCACATCAACTTGGGTCAGAACCAACTATTTCTAGATTTGATTTTCAATGGGCGTTAGACAATGATTTTTGGCTATTTCTAGCGCAACCCCACATGATCAACACCCAATTACCCACTAATGTCTCATAACCCATACTCTAAATTCCTTTTTAAAGCAAAAATAGAGTAAGTAAAAATAACCTACATTTCCAACTATGAGTATTTTGATTAGAACTTAGATGAAATACTTGAATTATACTAATTGAGTAAATCTATGATTAATTGAACAATACCCAATTCAAACCAACCCCAAACATTCAAACACCCCTAACAAGAAATTTAGCTACTCATGTCAGTAGAAGAAAATATTGGATTCAATAACAATTCAATATCCATTCAAAAAAATGATTAACGAAAATGCAGGCTCAAGGTTTTGATTGCCAATGGAGTTTTCTACCTTTTCAAAGAAGAAGATGAGTGCTTCTCCTTCTACTTTTCTCTAATTCAATACAATGCCAATAGAAGAATATGGAATAGAATGTTCAGATCCTTTATGAGATGTACAAAAGTAGGGTACAAAAATACTCCTCTTTTTTTGAGGTGGATACCTTTGCCTTTTTTCTAAAGGGTGTCACTTGTGAGACACCAGCGGTTAGCCAGTACTAGTTCGCAGTAGGCCGGTTGGTAACAACAGATGACCAGTGATTTCCCGAGCAATTCGGTGTTGGCACCTACAGTTCATTGATGCTGATCTATGATCTACTAGTAGCCATTCTTCCTTAGCATAGTATGCATCTGCGGTCCACCGGTGTCCTTCGGTGGAGCGTCGGTCCTAGTCTCTATTTTCATGCTTCTTGCTCCATTTCATGCTTTTATATTCAAATTAAATACCTTCAAAGATCAAGGAGAAGGATCATAAAATCCACCTAAATGACTTGAAAATCGAGAAAAAACTCATTTCTAAAAGCCTAATGAGTTGGTAAATTATCAACTCATCAAACCTCCAAACTTGAACCATTGCTTGTCCTAAAGTAATGCAATTCTTTACAATAGAGCAATTGGAATAGCACGTTAAAACATATTATATTATGCACCAAGGACCATTGAACCTATGACAACCCAAAACTTTCTCACCGACTCAAGGAAAAGATAAGAGACTCCCCAAAATATGTTGCAAAAGTTGTAAGAGGTAACCACAATGAATAGGCATGATTCACGAATGTTTTCATCCTTCAACAGCAGGGCATGGTTTATCAAAACAAGAACTCGTAGCATCTCAAATCATTACAAATTCACATTCAGAGCTTGCCTTGAAGCTCAAAACACTGATGTCCCAATCACTTTTTTGCACCAATGCAATCATGTTCTCTAAAGGGATGATGCCACTCACAAGATAAGAGAATCCTTTTTTTTAATCATCAAGCAATGCACACACAAGGTATTATAGAATAGGACAATAACGCTCACTCTCACAAAGAAATTCTCCACGCACCACAACATGACCCATAGGCTTGCCCTTCGTGTAACTTGCTACTAATGTAGAGTTGCTACACACAGAATTAATTAGGACTTGGGGATTATAATGAAGGCTAGGGGTTAAGGTAGGATAATAATGAGTTTTAGTGGTTAGAACCTCCCTAATGCCTATGTGGGAACATTTTAATCATCCCAATACAATATCGAGATCACTCCACCTTATCTCTCCTTATTCATCATCTTCTTCTTTTGTTTAACAAGAGCCACCCTTATAGCACTTTTTGATTCCACATTCCGCCTAATCTAAGCAAGTGATGTGTTGTGGATTTACAACACTTTTGACGCTTAAAACTGAGGAAACTAGAATGGACATAGGTGTGTTTGTGTGGATATGAGACACTTTTACTTTATTTTCAAGGAAAATAGATGTTGGAGATGAATTGTGCAAAAGAGAGAGAAAAATGCATAAACGTGGCTAAGTATGGACCTCTGTATGAGCCATACTAAGAGACGTGGAAAAGTCCAGGAACAAAGTATGAGGCAAAGACAAGTTACAGCTCATGGTACGAGCCGTAACATAGCAATAGTAGTAAATTCCAGAAGGTTTTGCACAGGCCAAGTATCCTGGTATAGTAGCAACCACGAGTCGTGAGACCTACCTAAGACCCATACCAAGGAACCGTGGAAAGTTTCAGAATAAGATAAGACTGGCAGGTCTCAAGGTAAGAGAATGAGTCACGGATCGTGGAACTGAGGTATGAGTCATACCAAGCCATCAGTGAAAGTTAGTAATGAATGTCATCAAGTGAAATTTCAATCCATGGGAAGTTTGTACGACTCACAGGTTCTTGGAATGAGTCATACCAAAAGGAAAGAATTAGCCAGATTCAGCAGAAGCCAGCCAACGTACGAGTCAAGGTACAACTCGTATAATCCTGTTACAGGTCGTATGCGAAGGCGGCGACAGTTTTTGGTAGTTTCCCTATTTACTGATAACGTCCAAAATATAATATTCATACAAAGAGCATAAACGGCTGTTGTATCAAAACAAATATCCTGATGGATGTCGGGGTCGAATCCCACAGGGACTTGTGAATGATATGCTTGAGTGTCGTTTGAGAAATTGAATTTAGCTTGGTCCACTTGAAAATAACATGGAAATAAACATTTTGGGTGAGATTGAAATTTTCAATAGAATACAACTTCAGATTTGGCTGACTACAACTGCAAATTACCACGGTTGTTGACAAGAATGTGAAAGACTAGAAGTGTGGTGTAGATGATATGCTAACTAAATAAGGTCATGCTAGGTCGTCTCTTAAGCTCAATTTGTGTAAATAATCTCGGGAAAGTGGGCATTTAATACTTTTCAACCTCCTAAATACCTCTTGGTAGAGTTCTTTCAAACCCTAGACACCATTAACTCAACCCGATCAGATTTGGATTAATAGATGCAGTAATTTCTAGTTATTAGATGTTAATTAGGAGTGAGAATAAAATTTTGGATATTTGCAGCCAAATTTCACAATCTCTCGTCCATGACCACCATTAAATTCTCTCCCAATACTCAATTCTTTTTTTGCAAGTAAAAATCAAGAACAATTAGATCCACATCAACCACAATGGATCTTTAGTTATAGATTGGAGAGAATCTAGCAGATTTACACTAATTAAACAATATTGATATGAGTCTAGCAATACCCACTCTAATTAGCATTCATCACCACACACCTCTAGTTAATGATCTAGCTACTCATAGTTAAGAAATTCAAAAGAACATTTAACAATAAACTCATTGAATTCAATAATAGGAGTAGAAAAATCAAATTCAACAAGAAGTCTTCAACAACGGTAGTATCTTGCTATTGTGGAAGAAGAAGAAGAAAAATAAACAATTCTTTTCAAATTCCACCAATCAAATTCTTACTTTCCTCTCTACCAAGAGAATGTTCTAAAAGCTAAAAATTAAGATTTGATGAGTACAGAGTACTTCTCTCTAGAATATATCCAAAAGTAGGGTATCCACCTCTCTCTTTTTCTGTGATGGACATTTTTACCCCTTATCAGTGTTCTAGAACTTGCGGGAGTACCGGCGGTTCACCGGTTACATTCCACAAACCACCGGCTCTAAATAATTTTGCCTCTTGTGAGTTTCAGTAGCCTTAGGCGATTCCTTCGGTCTTTCGTTGGTATCCATCCGCATGCCTCCGATTATTTTCTCTTCGATCCAAAATTTTCAGGTGTCATTCGGCGAAAGGACCGGCGAGTCGCCGATTGACTTTTGCGTTCACCGGTTGCTATCATTCCCAGAGGCGGTGTTCATCAGCTTTCAGCAAGCGTTTGGCTAGTGTTTCGCTGGTCTTCTTCGGTGCCAGTTTTCCCCAGATTCCCTTCTTTTTACTCCTTTTCTTGCTCTTTTATCCAAATTAGATATATACACATAAAAAGGAAAAAGGGGCATAAAATCCATCTAAATGACTTGAAAACTAGACTAAAGCTCATGCTTATGAGCCTAACGAGTTGGGAACTTACCAACTCATCAAACCCCTAAACTTGAACAATTGCTTATCCTCAAGTAATGTAGTTATTACCAGGCAAACAACATGCCACTTCATAAAAATGTATGCGTTAATGACCACTCTACTTTAGACAACCTAAAAAATGCTCATCGGCTCACTAAAAAAGAGAAACAAAATCCCCCAAAACAAGAAAGATGGAAACATTTCAAGAGGCCACCACCATTCCAAAGCGTGATCACAAGAGCTTCTTTTTTTTTTGCTAAACAAGGAGATAACTCATCCATGAAGTACACATAGCATCTTAATTCATAACCATTGCACATTCAAAGATTACCTTAGAGCTTGCATTTCTCATGCCCTATGCACAAATTTACCTTTAATGCAATTGTGTCCTTAAAGGGGATGATGCCACTCACTGAAGAGAAAATCCCTACTTTCTTCATGAACTCACCGCATTCACATAAGGGATTGCACAAAGAGAAGATTGCACTCAATCTCCAAAAAGAAATCTGCATACACCCAACTCGACCCATAGGCTTGCCCTTCGTGTAATTCACCACGAATGTAGAGCACTACATTTAAAATCACTTAGGACTTGTGGGTTATAATGTAGGCTAGGGTTTAGGGTAGGATAAATGTTTTTCTTTAGTGACTAATGCCTCCCTAATGCCTTTATAAACACTTGCAACATCCCATTATCTTATTGAGATTACTCCACCTAATTTCTCCTTGTTCATTATCTTCATCATTTGTATAACACAAACCACCCTTTTAACACCCATGAATTCCACATTTCACCTTATATATGCAAGAGATAGCACCTTTTTACTATTTTTTTCTCTTCTAGTGATTGAGGTCTTTCAACCCATCGAATTCATTCATTTCATCACAAGTTTGGTGCTACCTCACATTGAAGCTCTTGTTTCCCCCCTTCTCTTGCAAACCCCCAAACTTAGGCTTTTGCCTCATCTAACATGCATTTCCTTATTGCTCCCCATTTTATGGGCTTCGAGCCCCATTCTTTCATTATTTTATCACTAGCAATTAGGGAGGATTAAAAAAGGTCATTAGGCTTGTCATGTGGTTTCCAAAGAAAGGGCCAAAGGCTCAAACATGGGCTACCAAAGATTAATGTTCAAGGAGGTCATTTTGGGTGAAGTGAATTAACAAAAGAACGTCTAAGATCATATTCTAAGTGCAACTACATCTAGAATTTTTCCTAGAGTCCCAATTGGGGCATGTTCTAGACAAGACGTTGTGCATGGAATTCACAAAAATCCTTACCACACAGGGAATGACACCTAAAGAGTCCACAAAAGTCATTATCCATACAGAATCTTGAGTTAAGACATCAGAACATTCAAATTCATAAGTTAAGAAAGGAATCTACAAAGTATGACAAAGTGTGTTATGTTCTAGATTTAAACATCTGCTCATTATTTCTCATTTCCTTGCCCCATTTTAAAATTCAATTTCAAAATTTTTTCCGGCGGTGCCTTTCAAAATAGCTCCATAAGAGACTCAAAAACAACATGGCATTTTTCCTTAAGAAAGTTGCCGCTCAATCTATTATCGAGAAGTGCCAACCAGATTCGACTACAAAAGGGAAAGGAAAAACAAAGAAATGTTCCTCAGGAAAGATTCGTGGTATGAAAAAAAACCCTGGAGTTTAATTACTATTCTATTATTTACACGAAGAATAAACAAAGGACATGGGTCTTATAGGAGTAAACAATTCAAGACAAGGACCCCATTCTCATTATTACCCACTAACGTTCATCCAAAAATTTCAGCAAAGTTGTTCAAATATTTCAACAAAATCATTCAACATCACAGGCCCGACAAGGGAAATCATCAACAAAATTAAAAACTAAACCGACAAATGCTCACAATCTATCACAGATAATAAAAAAACAAAAAAGCCCGACAAGGGCTACTTCAACTCATCTTTAAAATAAAACATCAGTGACCCCCCAACAAACACTCGTCCCCTCCCCCAGCTAATAGAATACATTGTCCCCAATGTATGCATGAAAAATAAAGGGGTAAGAGACTCCCTGAGTAGGTCAGTCCTCATCCTCAATATCTATAGCTTTCCTCGCTCTTGTGGCACCAGCAAAACCAACCTCTCCAAGATCTTAGGTGTCGTCCCCTAAGACTTCAAATAAATCATCAATTGGGCCTCGAACGGTGGAAGGAGCAGCCATCGCAGCATCAAGAGCACTCATGTCAGGCACTTCCATAGGTGTTCGACTTTTTTCCATTCCCGCACCTCGGTTCGGAGAGAAGTAATTTCCCCCTCCACTGCATCCACCCTTTTGCATAATGTTGTAAGGCTCCTATTGGGCTGTTTGAGAAAAAAGTGTGGGGAGACTTGTAGAAAACTTTCGGAGTTGACTCTTATGAGAGATGGTCATTTCCACGAGCTTATGGAGACCAATTGCCTAGAAGGATGTAGGAAGAGGAGATGCTCCCTAAGAGGTGTGTCGCTAGAGGTTTGGCCCATAGCTTCTTGGTGGGAAACATTCAAATCTAGGGCATGCACTGACTGCTCTGAACCGTGGGATAATGATCCTTCAGCTAGCCTAAAAGCATGCAATCTCTTCCTCTTGACTACAGGTGCCTCGGCATCTCTTTTTCTGTCCAAGCGATCACTCCGAAGGCTACAATCTCCCCAAAGTTAATGGGAACTCCGGACATGATACAAGCTATGAGGATTTTTGACTCCAAGCTAACCCGCTGCTCATTTTTGGAAGGAATGATGCGACAAGAAATAAAATCCAGCCATAACTTGGCTTTGAACTTCAGATCATGGAAAACAATTTGCCACCTATGGAGGCCTAGAGTGTGGTGTAAACTGCGATAATGGGGGCTATCCAGGTGAACTGATTTTTCATGTCCACAATTCTTTCCATATACTTTATGCCACAGTCAATTTCGTCTTCCCAAAACAAATAGTTGATTGCAACTGGAGTTATGTCTACCTACCCCTCCTTAACCCTAACTAGGTGATACAAGCAACCCTTAGAAATCATTTTCCTGGCCTTAAGATATGAAATAAACCGCCCGTCTAGTACAACTAAATTTCCCTTCCACTCCAAAACTAACTCAAGAAGAAATCAGAATTCCACCTCATGGGTCCTACAATTAATTGAATCATAACATGAAAAAAACCAATACATGCCCAAAACGATATCGAAGTCAGTCATAGCTAACTCTACTAAGTCTGCAGAGGTGACCTTATGCAATACTATAATGGGGAAACTCTATACACCCGCCTAGCTACCACTGAATAACCGATTGGAGTATAGACTGATCACGGTTCTGACAAGACATCAGGGCTAACTCCAAAACTACTAGAAATATAAGGGGTCACAAATGACAAAGTAGCTCCTAGATCTAACAAGGCATAAGCATCAATATGGAAGACTTGCAACATACCAGTGACCACATCTGGTAAAGCCTCTTTCTCCTAGCGGGTCACTAAAGCATAAAACTTTTTTGGCGTTGATCACCTACTGCACTTGTAGAGGCACCATTAAAAGGAGGACGTGCTGCTAGAGCAGCAGAACCGGCTGCGGTCACATGGGCTCCACCAACCCCTGATCTAGATGAAGGGAAATCCTTAAGTCTGTGTCTGGATTTGCCACACTCGAAGCATGAATCTGAGCCAACTAAGCACCTCATGGGGTGATTCTTGCCGCACCCCACACAAACTGGGAAAGAGAGCTCCATCTTCATGCTACCCTGGCCTCTCGACTCTGAAGCTCTATTCCTCCAATCTCGTATGAATCTAGATGGAGTGTTGGCCGATGATGGAGCAGGAGCAATAGACCTGTGCTGGGACTACTGACGCTTTCCACCCCCTGACCTGCCATGAGAAGTCCCAAAGCTTTCAGTCCTGGCTCTCTTGGACTCCCTATACCTTTGGTAGACCGACTCCATTTGCTGAGCATGTAACAAAATGAGTGGAAAGTCAATATCCTGATGTAGCATGGCCATCCTGCAATTCTTGTCCAAATAATTCTCCACCCCATGCACAAAATGACTCACCCGAGCCCTCTGGTCCGCCACAAACTCTGGAGCCTAATTAGATAATCGAGTGAACTCCAATGCATAATCCTTAAGTGACATGTCACCCTACTTCAAATTAACATACTCGACCACTTTGAGCTCCCTCATCTCCCGAGGGAAGAACCGATCCAAAAATATTGCGTGGAACTCTTCCCAACCTATCGGGTCTGCACCCACTACCCTATCATCTCTCCACTGCTTGAACCATATGTGAGCCACCCCCTTAAGCTGATAAGGGTAAAGTTAACACACTCCCCATTATTCACCCCTATAACCTAGGTGATCTTCAGAATCTCCTTCATGAAATCGTGTGGATCCTCATCCACCTTCGCCCCCATGAACTCAGGAGGGCTCATCTTCAAGATATCCCTCACCCTGGCTGCCGCTGCATTCCCATTCTGAGGGTAATGCACCACTATCTGATTTTGGACCGTGGCTATCATGGCCTATGCCAGAATCTGAATCGCTGCCCTAAACTTAACGTGGGTAGCTGGCTTTAGTGTGTGTTCCTCGTGAATGGTTGGGGCTGCTCCTCACTATTGGCACCCTCATGATCATTGTCATTACCATTTCTTCTAGTGTTCACGCAGTGTGGAGGTATGATGTTGTAAACGTGAATAACACAAATTAGAAGGGTAGAGGACTTTCATCTTATGACATAGATCATGAATGAAGTGAACATTTCCTAAATGTCTCGTAGCCTCTTCATCATAAGTTTTGAGCACTTCAAACCCATGAAAATGACTCTACTTAACGTGGCTTTTAGACATCCAAGGATACTTCAAACTTATGTCTCTGATACCAAGTTTGTCACAACCCGAACTTACACCCGGATCATAGACACGGGACAAGGAGTCCTGAGAGACCCCAAGTCGACCCATGGCATGAGAATACATCTAATTCATACACATAAGTGGAAGACTTAACATAAGAAAACTTAAACATGTCATAATAATGGAGAAAAGACAATACATGATCCATACATGATGGCTGAATACAACATATCTTCTAAAAAGCCTCTAATCATGAAAGACGGGTTGATGGGACAATACCCCAATTAACCCTATGATACTGAAACTGTAAGAGAACAATAGAGTCTGAACATATAGACCTTGGAACATGAGGACTCACCAAAAATGCTGATAGCAAACTCTGAGCAGCTACTGAGGAGGGTGAGCCTGAGAGTTGAGTCCTGTATAATGAAGTGATACAACATAGAAAGTATGTGCTCAGTACGTGAATGTACTGAGTATTCAAGGTAAGTAAAACGGACATTTAAAATACATAAATCTCGTAAATGATCATAAGAGTAGGAAATCGTGCTTGTATCATAAATCACCATACATATCATAAGGCTCAAGGTTTTCAAACATTCGTAATACAACATAATCATGATCATAGGAGAAAAGCTTTACTTAACATGTCTAGAGCTAGAAATACATAATCATAACATGCATAAATCATGAGGAACAGTGGGATATTCTATTAACCGACACACCCCATATGAGCACGCATGAAGTCCGACCTGTAAACCTAGTCGGGAGGCCGTTCGAACCTTGCCAAGGGTAAAACCATGAAGGGCGTGATATCACCATTAAAAGGGACAATTGGGCCGGCGACAGTCACAAATGTGGTCCCAACATACCTACGGTGGCACGTAGTTTAATAGATTCGGGGCTTAACCTATGCATCCAACCTACTCGGTGTTCGTCACTACTCCCAAAACATATATAATGCTCATAGTATAACATGAATAAATTCATGGGCTAGTAAATCATGATAATCACAAGAATAATTGTACATACATGAACTAGCCATGGAACAAGGCCTGTGAGTCGGCCAAAACATAATTCATGAATCATAAAGTTCATACATACTTGTAGATCATGCATATAGCTTGAAATTCATGAAATCATGATGGTAATAGATTAAATCTGTAATTTAAATCATAATTCCTGCTGGGCTTGTAAATACCATTAATGGAAAAGTAAATCATAAATCGACTCATCATGAGTCATGCATAATTAGGCTAAATTCAATTGAAATCAAGAATCGATAATATTGTAAATAATTTAAATCATAAAGTTGGTCAAAGTCAATTAGAATATGATAAGATTCAAAAATAACAAAGTCCATTAGTAATCATTAGATTATTATATAAATCTACTTCAAAACCCCATAATCTTATGATAGAATTTTCATAAAATCATTGAGAATTGGCATGGGTGGGGAAGGAAACACCCATTGATAGCCTTATATACCTGAAAACAATTGGTTCTTAACCTCCCTTGAATGCCCAAGAAGGAATTGGAAGAATTTGAAGAGGAAAGCCTTGAATCCCTGTATGATCACCTCTCTATACTATTGCATGCATGAACAGAGACTTACAATAAATTATCCCCCTAAAAACCAACCTTTCCTAAGCTAAAACGATGTAGTTTAGGGTCTTATAGCATGGAAAAGTCGAAAATGCCCATAATGAATCTGGCTTGAAAACTGTCCAGGTTGAACCAACGAACAGAACCCACGAGTCATTAGAACTGACGACGACCCGTTCTGTTGCTCGTTGTTTGCACTACTGGAACTTGCTTCCGAAACTGACCAATGGACGGACAGGATGACTCGTCCTCTGAAAAAATGAATCATTACATCGACCGTTGTTTTCCCTTCACAAACATTGAACCTTCTTACCATGAGCCTTACCACAACTCGTGGTTGCTTCCAACGAGTCGTGTTATTGATCCATCATATGCACTGGAAATTCTTGCAACCTAACGACGACCGATAACCATGGGTTGTCACTTCTCACAATGAGTCGTTGGACGACCCGTTGTATCCCATCTGCTAAACCCAGCCTTCTCCAATGCCTGCTAACAATGGCTCATTGCTTCAAATAATGAGTCGTTGTGTCGTCCATCATCTCCACTTCCACCCAAACTTCCCTCACCACGACTGCATACAATGTCCCTTGGTTTGATACCACGAGTTGTGACATGAACCATCCTGTGCTATTTTTCCCAATTTTAGCAGTTTTCAATTTTTAACTTCTAGGTCTACTCTTATGCACTTTCAGGGTATTACAACCCTAGAACATCAATGGATCGCAAAAGAAAATGAATGATGTCTCGTGTATAGAAATCAGTAAACTACTGGTTCCATTGCAAGTGAGTACACGCCTGAACAGGGAAAAATCATCAAAGCCTAAAAAAGAGGAGAATGTTTGCCTTATTTTTGTATATATTCTGGAAGAAAGTACTCTTAACATATTATTGAATATTCCCTTACTTTTTGAGAGTGAAGAACTCCATTGGAGAGAAAAAAAGATTAGAATATTACCTTTTATCTTCATTTACTTCTTCATCAAGGTATAACTATTATTATAGAAACAATGTGAGTTTGATGTTGTTTACTCCTAATGAGAAAATTATTGAGTTTATTATTGAATATGATCTTGTGTTTCTCAATTATGATTAGCTAAATCTATAGCTAAAAGTGTGTGATGATGAGTGTTTAATTTCATTGGATATTTATCTTGTTATTACTTAATTAGTGTAAATCTATTGAATTCTCCTCAGATTATAGTTGATTGCTCAAGTTGCAAATATTGATATTGTTTTCTTAATTAATTTTAGCTTGAAAAAGAAAATTAAGTAATGGTAGAGAATTTAATGGCGGATTGGGATTTGATTATGTGGGGTTAGGCTAGAAATAGCCAAAACGCATGATCATAATCCCTTAAGAGGTTGATGGCTCGAAAAAGCTCATCCTCTAATCCAAACCATATTGGAATAGTTTAATTGTGTCTTCAGATTTGAAAGAACTCAAGGATAAGGAGCCCAATTGGTAGAAGAACATCGGGCTCCATCTTTTTCCAAGGTTATTTACATATATTAGTTATAATTTGACTATCTAATAATTTCCAATTTGATTGACATCTCATCTACACCACACCTCTAGCCTTTGCTCATTATTGTTTCTCAATTTTGGTTATCTTGCTCTCTTCATTAGCTGATTTTTGAATCCACAATATTTTTGCCTTCATTTCTTGGATGTGAATCAATTAAATTTACTAAATGACTCTTGTGCAAATCATTCTTTAGTCCTTGTGGGATTCGATCTTGACACTCGTCAAGTTATTTATTTTGATACAACAATCACTTACATTCTCTCTAAATGAGGAGTGTAGTTTGAGCATTATCAAAAATAGCACCATTGTCGGGGACTAGTGCTTGATATCCTTGAGTTGGTACAACTATAATCCCTCTTTTTTTTTGGCACACAATGAACGGGACTTACCCAACTACTTCCAGTTACCCCCTTCTCATTTGATCAGTCAACCTATTTTAGGTCATTAGATTTATTGAGATTGAGTAAGTATGTTTAACTTACTAAAATTTTATATTTCTTGTTGTAGATACCACAGAGCCATGCCTGTAATAATTGATTCGGGGTTATACAGCCTTAATAAATCAGATCTCTTCTGGCTTCCATAGAAAAGGAGTATGCCAACAACTTTTGAACTATTCACAAGTGAGAATTTTGTGTATTTGTGTGTTAATTTCAGTTGATGCAAAAAGAAGCAATCAAGCTCTTTTAGCGGTGATGCTTTCGTAATTGTCATTCCCATCTTTCAAAAACAAATTAACTCATCCAAAACATCCAATAAAGAGCCTCTAAATTGTTCTTTGGGTTGGTTTCAGGCTAGTTTTCAGCCAGTTCTATCGTAAAATCAGGACATACATTCTCTAACATGTGTTCCTTTCTACATAATTCAAGAATGTTGTCATTGCTTCTAAGCTATTTGCATCCTATCCCTTAGGTTCCTTTCTACATAATTCAAGAATGCCGTCATTGAGTGCACAAAGTTACTATTCCTTTCAACAACAGACAGGTAATTTGTTACTAGTGCTTTTATCTTGTTCATTCCATCTGATAGGTTTGATACTGAACTTGCTATGACATCCAAGTCCATTGTGGCTATTTTCTTGACATTGCGTAGCTCTGTGCCTAGACCAAAAACATGATCGAGACCCATCCTTATGTAGTCTCCCTCTCTGTCTGCAATATTTTTACACTTGCTTCATTGATTTGAGTTCCTTGTAGGCCACATAAGAGAGTAATTTTTTACAAGTTTGGTCAGTTAGTCAGTTTTAATAGATGAAAGTGAGAAAAATTACTTACTTTTTGTTGTTTACCTCTAGCATTGAGAAAGATATTTTGAGAAGAGTAAATCTTGCCTTTCTATTTGGATTGAATTGAAGTGAACAGAGTTGACTAGACATGAACTGAAGAGAGTAGACTATAGTAGTTGATCAATTTGAAAAAATATTTTATTTTTTGAACATGCAAAGTATTGAACAATCATGAATCAAGAAGGGTGTTTAAGAAAAAGTTAGAAAGTTAAGAACTTAAACTATGTCTCAACTTGATCACTTGCGGCTTCACGAAACAAACAAGTATTGAAAAATAAGAACAAGCAGATGTCAGGCAACATTCCACCTATTCAAGTTATAATGTCAAAGGAAAAGGATCATAGGAAAAAGTACAACTCAAACTACATTCCAGCTGGATCTCAAGTGCTAGAATAAGAGCAACAGGTGTTTATGGATTCTGTTTTTCCTGTAGCACTAATAGTACATTAGTAAGTGCAACAAGTGTTGCCAGATTACACCACTTCCACATCACAAGCAACACATGAACAAGTGCAGCAAGAGTCACAACTTCCCACCACTGCTACATCAAAAGAAGTTCATGTAGATTCTACCAATCTTGAAGCAAATGGCCAATCTAAAGAACAAGGCAAGATTATATTGATTTTAGTTTATACTATTCAAGAATTTATCTGCATCACTACAATTATTTTTTCATATTATTCTATGTCCTTCCACTATCAAAAGAAAGAGAGGTGGTGCAAGCGGTACATGGAAAGAGTGAGCGCAAATTAATCGTGCTAAGCGAATTGCACCATCCTATTGGTCCAACTAAAGTAGTGGTAGCTGATTTCGGCAGCTTCCTTGGCACTTTTGCAAGGAATGAGACATTTTTTCCTGTTAATGTATTTAATTGGATGAATTTGAAGACACTTCATGATATGTGGAGCTATATCCAGGTTTGAAGTTCTCAATGTTTCGAGTTTTAGTTGAAAATATTTCACATTTTTTGGGCTAACCAAATTGTATCAAGTTGTAGGAGAAATATGATATTAGTGAAGCTGGAAAAGTGTGGGCTACGAAAACAATTCAATCTACTTGGAGAGGGTATAAGACAAGTTTAAAGAGAAAACCCTTTTATGCCTGTGCCAGTGATGAAATTTGAATGGCAAAAAGGCCTCAAACTAATTCAGAATTTGCATTTAAGAATATCCTCAAATATTGGAATTCCAAAGAAGCTAAGGTATGATATAAATCATGGACAGTTTGTGAGTATTTTTCTTTATTGTATTTTATTCTCTAAACATTAACTTTTGACTAGATAGAGTGAGTCTCATTGTTAGAGCTACATGATTATGTTATTTGGATATTTACTATGAATAAACTCTTTCCTGCAGGATACACCAATACTAATAAAGGAATTGAAAAAAGTTGAGGTATCCGCACACTGTTGGCAAAACATCTTTTGCTATAATCTGCGAGGTTTGTTGTTTCCTTGTATTCTATAGTGAGTTTTTTGAATCTATTTAGGATGATTTTAATGTCGACTTGCATGTAACTAGGAGAAAAAGATGGAAACTCCTAATGCTTTGTCAAATAAGGACTTCTTTGTGGCTACTAGAAGAAAAAAACCTGATCGAGTATACAAGGACTCATATGAAGATATGACTAATTAAATTTTATGATTCAAATTTTATCTAGATCATTTATTTCTTCTTAAATATTGGATCAGATTAATTTAGTTGAACTCTCTTCGCTTGAATGTGATTTGTGGGATGAAATGGAGAAACTTGAAACTCAAGAAAGTGAAGATGGTACTCAATCATCAGTTGACACATTTGGAGCAGTTATGGGACTTGATCATCCAAGTCAAGTAATATTGTATAGAAGTGGGGTTACCAAGACTCTTTTGAAAGAGAAGGCGGAGATTCTGGACCCTCTTCAAGTGTTGCTGATAATAAAATGGTGTAGAAAAGAATGGATGAACTTGAAGAGATGATGAAACAAACAATGTTGGAAAAATTCAATGCTCAAAAAGATACCACAGAATGAGACTTCATAATGAATATCAGTGCGCAAATTCAGTGTCTAAATCCACAATTAGTACTTGATCCAAACATACTAAGGTTCAATGTTTGTTCCCCGGGAGAAGAGGCTACTATTTAACCAATCAACCGTCCATCTGCTGGTAGCAATAATCAAGGTTAGTACCTTACTTCTCCTAATCTCTTTCTTATTCTTCTTCTTGTTCTTCTTCTTGTTCTTCTTCTTCTTCTTCTTCTTCTTCTTCTTATTGTTGATCTTGCTACTGGACAGTGATTATAATTTCTTAAGCAACGGATCACAAAATATGTATTTCTAGTTTTCCCAAAAGAGGCTGCTATATTTGCTGGTTGTTTTGTAAGGAATGGAAAAAATATGTAGTCTATTAATCGCTTATATATTTTCTAGTTTTACCAAAAGAGGAAGCTATATATATGTTTGCTGGTTGTTTTAGCTAGCCAATCTTATTATTGTGGAGTTGTTTCTGCTTTGTTTTCTTTGGGCTCATTGGTTATTTTTCCTTGTGATCTCCAAACATCATAAGTATTAGCTAGCTTAACTTTGTGCATAAAAAGACAAATAGTGGTGGGGGAATAGGTGGGCTGATTTTTAATGATTTTTTTCGAAAGGTAGAAGAGATGAAGGTTATTTATTGATAGAATATTTAAAACATGGGTTCTTCATATATTGTGAACTGATCAGAATAATCATAGAAATAATTAGTGATATTGTTGTTATTAGTTTGAAAAGCTTGAAGATAATAGCAGAGGTTCACCTTTCTTGATCAGCTGGATGAATGAATCTATTAAGAGAAAGAATGAAAAAATAAGAAAAAGGACAATGTTTAAGGAGTATATTTTGTTCTGCCTCTCTTCCTTATATATAGAACTTTTAATATTAATATTTGTGATATAAATGAATTGGCACAATATAATACAAATATTGCATGATCTTGCCTTAATTTGAATGTATTCACATCCACAAGAAAGAAGGAATTAAAATCTGGAGTGTTTAAGCCTCGTGTTATTTTGTTCATCTTTAAGTTATGAACCCAATACATACATATGCACAAGCTGTTAAACTAAATGTTGGCAAATTGCCATGGCAGAGAAAGTTAGAAGTATGTAGAGACTTATCAAAAAAATTGAAAAAAAAAAAGATAGTTTGTAGAGACTATAGTTGTGCCAGAAAAGATTACCCAAAAAGAAGAATACAACGAAAAGAAAAAGCAAGAAATTGTGTGCTTACATTCCTGAAGGTGCTTACATTTTAGTTCTCAAATTTTTTAGGTGCAACAGATGTTGGTATATCTTTGATTCATGGAAGTATCTAGCGTTTCATTCAAAACCCATTCATATAGCAAATTGTGTGCATTAGTAAGGGGTGGCTAAGTCATCGCAATCAAGACATTTTTTATAGTATGTTTGTTAAATATTACTTCCTGAATCCAATATCAAACCACTCTCAATTATTAGACAAGTAAAATAATCATTTATTTGTAGTTAACTTGATTACCCTTCTTCATATTACATTGCCACTAAGTATCACATTGACACCTTCATTACATTAGTCAAAGTTTGATTCATAAATCTTTTTATATTTATATTTTCTTAATCCATTGAGCCAATATCTCTAATTTATGCTCTTAGTCGCTAAATATTTTCCCAAAATACTTATGCTAACTGCTTAGCCCGATTCAAGGTGCTAACTGCTCATAGTGGAACCATGTTGCTATTGATTTACTTGGTCACATCAGATCTAAAAACTGCATAGAATATACAATTACTTTTATCAAATTGATGCTATTTATCCTCTTTAATTTGTAGGTGTCTAAAATGATCAAGAAAGGGAAGAAGAAAGCAGTGATGAAGATCTTACTTAGGAAGACTTTTGAATTGTTGACGACTTTTGCTATTTTGGAAGTAGAAATGTAGACTTTTGCTATCTCCATTTTGATACTTTAACTTTTCACATCATGTAAAAATTAACTAATAATTTTTTTTAATTTGAACATTTTGCTTTTGCGGCTATATTATAATTATAGCATGTTGAATATTTTGAATAATGAATATTTATGAAAAATTTTGTTTCATGATTTATATAATTTGTAGTGTTTTATAATTTATTAAGTATGTAAATATTGTCAGAATTGCTATTTCAACTAAACCATTATAATTTGTTATTGGGAGTATTGGAATAGGTCAAATAAACCATTGCAATAGGTCAAATAAATCGTTGCAATGATGTTGTATTGTTAATTTATTAATCAAAAATATCTATTGCAATAAAGCTATTGCGATGATCTATAATCATTGCTAAAGCTATATGGAAATTTCTCTATATATTCGCCACGCCAAAAGGAAAAGTAATTGTTTCCATAGATGAACCTATGGCAACAGTTTTAGTCAATCATCGCTTAAACCGTTGGCATAGATCTGTTGCTACACGTGCAGATGAAATGGCTTCTGAACCGTTGCGGTATCTCTATGGCAATGGTTCCCTTCTATATTGCAATAGTTTTTTAACCGTTGCCATATGTTTATTTTTCAGTAGTGGTTGCAAGCAATAGATGTTGCATCTTGCATTTCATGGGAGTTAAAGTAGGAATGTTCTTGGGTCTTGTTGGCATGACATATTCTAAGATGAAGCTACTTTTATCTTCCTCATCAACATCCTCTATAGACTTGGTTGCCTCCATTTCTCTATCATTAACCAAGTTCAATGTTGAAAATGATTGGATGGTGGCTTAAGTTTCTCCATTCTCAAGCATGCTTCTTTCTTGACATTCTCCTTCTCAGTAGCACTAAATTCCTCAAGAAAAATTTTTTGGACTTCTCTTTTGAACTCCATTGTCACTTGTTCACTTATGGCATCTTGCATTGTAGTTAGGTTGGTTGATTGGAAATTTACCTTGACCTCATCAAAGTTCACCTTTACCTCTTCTTCATCATTATGTTGAGTTTCCTTCTATGGGACATATTGGACTAGGTTCCATTGCTCACTCTTACTTGTTATGCTTCTCAACATTTCCTCGGTTTCTACTTTTAGAGAACTACATTTTTCTTCTTGAGGAGTTGACAAATCCATGGGCATTAAGGAGTTGGCTTCCTTATCTGAATTAGCTCCCGCTTCAAAAAAACTTGGAGAACTGATTCCATGCCGTCATATGTAGTGCTTCTTCCCTCACATGCCATGACATCATTCCTATGAAGCTTAAGAAAACAACAATCATTTCTATCATAGAACCTATATCGAGAAGTGAACTCATTAGGACAACCACCCCAATGTCTACCATGACCACCACATGAAGTGTAGCTATACCCATCATAAGAGAAAGAAGGTGCACACATCTCTCTTCTAGGGACGTATTTACAATCTTTCCAATGGTAGAGTCCTCCACAATAGGGACACACGCCATCAGGATGAGCGTTGAAACCACTAAACCTCCATTCATTCCTCAATACCATAGTAAAACATAAAAACTAACAAAAGTAAACACAAAACAAGAAGAAAAACAAGATGCAAAACATGTTTGAATCAATAAACAACTATTGGCTATCAAAACTGATTTCCCCAAGAACGACGCTATTTCTTGATAACGCTCAAATCAAATCTCTAAATTGAGGATGAAGGCAGTGATTGTTATTAAGAACAAATATACCCGATGGTTGCTGGGTCGAATCCCACAAGAAATTGAGTCGATAATTCAAAAGTTATAAACTAACTCAAACTAGGATGCATCGATGTTCAACATTTGGAAAGTAAAAATGCAGGAAAATGGAAAACAATACCATATTTTAATTTTAAACTAGGGGAGGGGAATTCCAATTATTGCAATCACAACTGTGATTGCTAGGGATGTGCTAATGATGGGCTAACAACGAAAATGAGATTTACTTTCTTGCCTGAGAATAAAATTTAGCATAGATAGAAGTGGATAGAATACATTCTCTCATTTCTCAACAACAAGAATGTTTATAAATTCAAATTATCAACCACATGAGCTTGAGGAAGAATTAAGCTATCTATAGCCTTTAACCTTTAATGGAGTGAGAATGTGGGTTTTGATTATCCCGAGCTCAACCCCACACATCAACACATCAAATCCTCCCTATTGTTTTTCTTAGCCTTCTTTCTCAAGTAAAAGTAAGAAAAGTAAACAAAATTCAAGTTTGCAACCATCAAATTTTAAAATGGAAACTTAGATAAAACAATAGATCTTTACTTGCAAATTGAATCCAAGAATATTTAATCAATATCCATAAATATTTACAAACCCACCATGCACATATCGCTAGCTAGCGAGTTAGCTACTCATATTTAGAGAGAGAGAGAGAGAGAGAAGATACCAAGAGGAATTCCCTCAAAATTCATTATATAGGTTCACCAACTTACTTCACAAGATCTACAACAATGGTGGAATTCCCCACAATTGGGTTTTTGAAGAAGAAGAAGAAGAAGAAAAGTACTTTCTCTTTCTACAATTCTATGATGTGTAAAACTCTCTAAAATCTATCTATCAACGAATGGAAAATGTGTGGTGTACAATTTTGGATGATAAATATTTGTACTTTCTTCTATATAACCATCCACAATTTCCCGTGAGGTTTGTAGATGTTTTTGCCCTTCCATCAGCGAATTGGGTGACTTCCCCTTCATTCTGTGTTTAGGGGTTGCCAATCCACTATAGAAGTTGCAAACAGACCCTAAATGCTTTTCACCTCCATTAAGTAGGATGCCAATCCATAAACGCAGGCGCAAGGGCAGTTATAAGGCATCCCTCCAACGCTTGGCCTACATTTCGCAGGTCTAGATCTGCATTTCACAAGTGAAAAGCATGTACTAAGTAGCTCACTTCATGTTCAAATCCTCCATTATATTTGTCTCCATCAAATGCTTGCATAGAGAAGAAAAGGGAATAAAAGCTTTCTAAATGAGTTGTAAACAAAGCAAAAATTCATGCTTAAAAGCTTAATGAGTTTGCAAATTACAAACTCATTAGGCCTGAGCACACTCCTCATCAGATTGGGATGAAGATCCTAGAGACCTTGTCCCTTTGCAGATGCCATCCGGACTGAGGGAGTAGTGACACTTTTGCTGTCTGGTCGGTGGTCCTCTGTCTTTCCGGTGACAAGTACTCCTCATCCACGCCCCTGAGTTGGGACTCTTTGGTATACTAGACTTTCCCCCTCTAGGTACTACTCAGTTTGGTTCCATTTACCTGTTATCATGCATTAACTTGTCATAACATGGACTAGGGGTAATAAAAAATTAGAAGAAAATAGCAACAGACGGCTGGAACGACGTTATGTACTCTAAAGAAACAGATTGTACCCTGCACCATCAATTGTATCCATAAATTATCATATCTGTTGTTTTGATGGACTATTCAAGGTGTAGATCATCCTTTCAAGAAAAGGTCCATCCTTTGATACGTCCTTTGACTAATAAGATTGAATGCTTCATGTCCAATCGATAGAGACACAGACTGGCCATCTATGGAAGAGATGGTCCATCAATTCCTCCGTCCTTTGGGAGTTAACTGTTGTTCCAACATCATCGGCAATTCAATTTTTAACATAGCTTATAAATGGTATGGGGATATACCAATTTCAAGATCAAGAAGCCATTTATCAACATTTAACACATTCAAACAATCACCTAAGCCTTGTCAAAAGTTCTAGCAATTTTAACCCAAGTTCTCCCTCCCCCCATGTCATACTCCAATCATAGGTTCATAATACCCCCATATCATTAAATTATACACATCACATTAGGCATTAAAAATAAATCTCAACATTTAATATTAAGTACCTGAATGAATTCATGTGCTCGTTTGCTTGAGTGAAGAAATGCATGAACTGTTGGGGTTTCCAAACCCTAGGTTGTAGTTGTGCTTAGTGTGCTCATGATAGGTGCAAGGAAAGAAGTATTGTGAGAAATAAAGTAACATGTATGGATATTCATAGCAACAGGGAGAAGAAAATATGGAGAAGGAAAGAAGAGACGGAGAGCTTTCAGTCGTCGGGAAAAAGTGCCCCTGACATCTTCTTGGTTTTTATTTTATAATGCAATGGTCGGATTGGTTCATCCCATGAGAGGCTAATTAAAGACCAACCCAGAGCATATATTCAATAACCCGACCCAAATCCATCTTAATAAAGGTCTTGCTGGATCCAATAAGTCCAACATTTATTCCTTTTGAATCATTTAAAAACTAAAGATGATCCAATTGATAGATAGTCTGTGAAGAGTATGGTCCACATATTGGACCATCTCTTTCCCTATTCTTATAAGAAAACGATTCTTAAAGGAAAGAAAAACATGTGATCTATCCTTTGAAAGGACGTTCCATCTATTCAACCGTATTTCACACACCAAATTTTCCCTTTTCTGTTTTAGATCACATTCCTCCATTGTTTCAAGTGTACCTACATGCACTAACACCTATTTGTCTAAAAATTCTTGGGTTGCCTCCTAGGAAGCTCTTGATTTAATGTTTCCCATTAGTGCAAAAATACTTGGGTTTCCTCATAAGATGTGCTTGATTTAACTTCACGGCATGATGAAAATACTACATATGGTGTAGCTTCCCTTGGGTTGCCTTAGAAGAAGCACCTGATTTGACATTGTGGCATGAACCAAGATACCTGATCATGAACATGGTGAACCATCCTTGGGACGAGACTTCATAACCCACTTTTTATTTTTGGTGCCACAGAGTGTACTGCTGCTATTTTGATTTGGCGTTCTTCCTCTTGGGTGATGCAGCATTGGTATTTTCTGCCACTTTATCAGCACTTTTCTCAACATTAACCACAAAGATGTCCCTAAATCCAATGGGTAACAAATGAACTCTCTCGGCTTTGAATGTGATGCTCTCATTCTTGACCTGAAATATGATTTCGTGCCTTTTTAAGTCAATTAAGGCCCTCTCAGTAGCCAAATAGGGTCTCCCAAGTATGATGGGAATATATCAATCCACATTAATGTTAAGAAGCATAAAATCAACTAGAAGCACAAACTTTCCAACTTTCACAAGCGCATCTTTCGATGCCCCCACCAGTGGCTTGATTGTCTTATCGGTCATTTGGAGCCGAATAAAGCTGGACTTCAAAATGGAAAACTCAAACCACATGTACTTAGCTAGATGCATTAAATTACTAATCACCCCATTGTCACAAAGGGTATGCAATCAGTCATATCTAACAATCTCTCAAGGTACGATAAATTCCCTTGGATCTCCTTTATTCTTAACACACGTTCCTTGAATATGACACTAACTCAATGCATCACTAGAATCAGCTCCTCTTTGTCACACGACAGCTTTCTTGTTAACAACATCTTCAAATACTCAGCAAAACTGGGCATCAGTTTGATAGCATCTATAGATGGTAGCAGAAGTGTTGCTTTTTTTAGCTGCTCAATATGCTTTGCCACTTTCGCAACAAGAGCTTATTGAACTATTCTTTTTGGAAACAGAGGAATAGGTGGAGGGAAATATTTTGTAAAGTCATCTACACCTCACTTGGCCTTCCCTCTCTCCTTTGGAGTAACTGAACTATCTTTACAACTTCCCCAATAGGTGGCCTTTTGGCTCCACCTTCAACTTTCTCATCAACAAAAGGCTATCCTCTCCACTTGATCATCAACTTCAAACAAAATCTAGGATTCTTTGTCAACTGTACCATTCTCGACCTTAACATCCAGTGGCTGCACAATCTTTCCATTCCTTGTGACAATGGACATACATTGAGCATTAGAAGGTCCAACATTTCCTTTTAGATGCTTTGGATTTTGATCAGGAGAATTAACCTGCACCTATTGCTTTAACTTTTGAACGAAAGATGTGTGAGAGCCTATAATTTATATGAGGCTCTTAAGACAAGCATCCAATCTCCTACTATCTTTGTGAGGCTCTTGAGACGCATCCGATCTCATGGTTGGCAAGAACTTTCTACAACATCCCTTCATGTTTTGAGCCTCCATGATCATGTGAAGGACCCTCTTTCAAATTTTGAGAGTTAGATGGGGATCTCTTTGCATAATATAAGAAGATGAGCCTGTATTCTAGAAATTCACACCATTATTCCAACCCTGATAGTGGCCACCATAATCATTCCTTGAGTAGCATTCTCCTTGACCTTACAGTTGAGGTCTCCATAGCCCTTGATACAAAGATTAAGGGTGGCCTTATTGATATTGTATTCTATAGCCACCAGAAGAGTTGGCAACATAGTTGTGGTCTTCAACTTGCACAGAAGGTGGCTCTTTTAATGGTTAATATTAGTATAGAGGTAGGGGCATCGATGCCCATATTGAACACTGGTCATGGTCTGATAAATAGTATTCACCTTTTTTACCTCAGACTCTATCAACTTCTTAGTGAGAAGTGCTATAATGGCTGCCATAGTGTCACAACCCGGGCATAGGCGCATATCATAACACGGGACAAGAAGCCTCGAGAGACCTCAAGTCGACCCATGGAATGAAAATTCATCTAACTCAATCAATACAATGGAAGAATTAACATGATGATCTTAGAGGAATCTGAAATAAGCATAACATTATAAATACACGAATCTAAAGTTGATTACATTCTATGTATGAAAAGACTCTAATACTGATGACTTGATGGGACAAGATCCCCAACTAACTCTTTAAGCCTGAAACTGAATACATAAAGAAAACTGATAGAGCCTGGTCCTCGGGAGATGACGATTCACCAACAGTTTGGGATGCTAACTCTGAAAGGCTGGCAAAGGACTAGGCTGAGTCTGAGTACCGGGGCCTGTATCATGAAACAATACAGCATAGAGTATGTTGTCAGTACATGGAATATACTGAGTATGCAAGGTAAGTAAAACCGCTTAAATAAGTAAAATCATTTAACACACGCAAAATGTAAAACATAAACAAAATAAAAATATGACAGTAGGGCTTGCATGCTATCTTTCTGAAAACATGATCTCAACATAACATAACATCATAACTAAATTGATTGACCCAAAGCTGAAATCTATTATCATAATTATAGCTGAACATTGGGTCAAACCTACTTTAGGACACATGTAGATATATACATAAAATGAATGAAAAAAATGCATAACTGAAATCATGAAGAACAATAGGAGACTCATATTTTAACCGACATACCACGATAGAGCTTACGTGGGACCAACTATCACACTCAAGTAACTAGAGCTGTCCAAAACCTTGCTAGGACTAAGGACGATACCATGATATCAATATCAATCTTGTGGCACAATCGGAAAAGGGGATAACTCGCGTAGGAGGTCCAAATATAATCTGATCATACCTACGTTGGTGCGTAGTTCTAAGACATAGGGTTGATTGACCCATAGCCTACTCGGTGCTAGATACTACTCCTAAAAACATGCATATCGTCTCCATCATTTTTCAACGAAGCTGACCATCGTCTGTTGACGAAGCGAATAATCATGAATCTATAAATATGAATCATACATGAGGAGCCTTGGTTCAAACCATACAACAAGTTGAACATAGATGGGACTTTTCGCTCCAAAACCATGTGGTTAGCCTAATTTGTAAAGTCGTAATCATACTTGAACTTATGGGCATTACCCAATACTTTAACATGCTTGAAAATACGTAATTCCATTGAATATATGATCATAAACATGGGTAACTTGAAAACATGTTTTTCATCATAAATATCTCATCATACTAGAACATTCATCAAAAATCTCAACTTTCATGAACTTGTCATAATTGGGCATTTTAATTTATAAAGCTTGAAACATGATTTTTCATCGAAAACATCATCAAACTCTCCCATAATTCCTAATTCAATAGTAGAAACATATTTAAATCATACCCATGTAGAGGTTAGGAATTTCATGCATTAGGTTAAAACCCCATAGAATCAACATAGGAATTTTCACGATTTTAAAGAGAGATTGGGCATGGGTGTGCACGGATTCACCCATTCATAACCCTACATACCTTATTATAGCTGATTCTTACACTTCTCTGATTGCCTAAGAGGAATTGAAGGGAACTTGAAGGAGAATAAGGTTGATCACCACTAACTCTCTAACTTTGCATGCATGAGTAAGAATGGCCTAAAATGAACTTAACGCTTAAAACTCATCATTCATAACTTAAAACGACATAGTTTAGGCCTTATGGTCATAGGAATTACAGATAAGCCCTTACTAATTTAATTGGAAATTACTGACTGCTAGTCCCAATGAGGGACTAGACGAGTTATCGCCAACGGGAATGAATCGTGGCATCAATCGTCAAGTACAATATCCAACAGATCATTCAGGGTTCGTCACGAGGGACCTTACGAATCATTATAGGTGACGATGACTCGTGGTCACCACTCATCACATGCACTGCCTGAATCTCAATTACATTCTATATCTGCTGACTACGACCCATCCAACGAATCCTGGTGACTTACCATGACTCGTGGGGACCTTCCGTAGGGTACACTTCTAGTTTTCTTCACCTTCTCAAAATCATTGCCCACGACTGACTCAACGAGTCCTGGGGCCCCACCACGACTTATGGTCATGTTCGTGGGGCCTTAAATCCCAAAATTCAAACTCACACCCCTAAACCTCACCACGAGTCACCTCACGACTCGTGGTCTTCCCCATGGGTCACAAAATGACTCATTTTGTGACCTCATGCCAAATTTCCCGTTTTTCTCCATTTAACTCTCGGGTCAGATCTTTAGTGTTTCGGGGTATATCAATATCTCACCCTTGGAAACTTTCATCCTCAAAAGTTGAAAATCATATAGAAAAGTAGAGAAATACAATCACCATATACACATACTGATCATTTAAGCTGAAAACTAACGGAATGACAAACTCCGATTCAAACAACACAGCTGAACCGAATTCACGAATCACACATACATCCATATACATAAAGGCAAATTGGGAAAATGAAATTAACATGAAAACTAATTAGAGGACTGGGGCAAAAACTGATACCTCAAACTTGAACCGAGCTAGAGGGGAGTAGGTGCGGGTATCTAGCCATCATATCTGCTTCGGCTTCCTATGTAGCTCCCTCAACCTGACGATTCCTCTATAAAACTTTGACTGAAGCTACTTCCTTGTTCCTTAGCCTTCCAACTTGAAGATCCAATATTTCCATCGAAACCTCTTCATAACTAAGGCTGTCTTTCACACCAACACTGTCCACCGGAACAACTAGAGCTAGATCACCCAAACACTTCTTTAAGAGCGATACATGGGAAAAAAGATGCATGGAAGCTAATTCTAAAGCCAAATCCAATTCATATGCCTGCTTGCCAACTCATTTCACAATCTGGTAGGGGCCAACATAATGAGGGCTGAGTTTTCGTTTCTTCCCAACCGCTTCACTCCCTTCATGGGAGACACCTCAAACAACACCCAATCATCCACTTCAAACTCGAGCTAGAGGGGAATAGGTGCGGGTATCTAGCCACTTTGAGCTATTTTCAACTAGTCCCATATGGGCTAAACCATCTTAATAGCCTCATGGACTGAATCTGGTCCTATCATTGCATCTTCACCAACTTTGAACCAACCAATAGGCGATCTACATCTCCACCCATAGAGAGCCTCAAAGGGAGCCATATGAAAACGGGAATGGTAGTTGTTATTGTATGCAAACTCGATAAGAGCCAAATGATCTTCCCAACTACCTTTGAAGTCAATCACGCATGCTCTCAACATTTCTTCAAGAGTCTGAATTGTCCGCTACGCTTGGCTATCTGTTTGTGGGTGAAATGTTGTCCTGAGCTTAACCTGAGTACCAAGTCCTTTTTGAAACCACCTCCAAAACTAAAAGGTAAATTGGGTACGTCTATCTAATATGATAGATAAAGGCACTCCATGTATCCAAACTAGCTCTCGGATATATAGCTTGGCATAATCCTTCGCTGAATCTGTGGTTTTGACAGGTAGAAAATTAGTGGCTTTGGTTAACCTGTCTACAACAACCCAAATGGTGTCATATTCCCGACGAGTGCGAGGCAACCCCATGATGAAGTCCATATTGATATCTTGAAGCACACCTCCCGGTATCTGATGCTCAACTTTTACTTACTGATAGGTTGGATACTTAGCCAAAAATTCTGCTATGTCCTTCTTCATGCCATTCCACCAATAGACTTCCCATAGGTCACGGTAAATCTTGGTGGTAGCTGGATGTATCGAATATCTGGAACCACATAGTTCTAAGGCATAGGGTGATCGACCCTTAGCCTACTCGGTGCTAGACAGTACTCCCAAAAACAAGCATATGCTCTCCATCCTTTTTTCAATGAAGGCTCAACATCTTCTATTGACGAAGCTCAATAATCAAATACATCTTAAATCTAAACTTATGCATATAAGAAGCCTTAACTCAAATCATACCACAAGCTGAAAAATAATTGGGAGTCTTCTCTCCAAAACCATGTGGTAAGCTTAATTCGAGAAATTATAAATCATACTTGAACATGTGGGCATTGCCCAATGCTTTAATATGTTTGAAAATACTCAATTCATGTCGAACCATGATTATAAATCTAGGTATCTTGAAAACATGCTTTTCATCATAATATCTCATCATAATCATACTTTCATCGCAAATCTCATCTTTCATAAACTTCTTATCAATGGGCTTTTTAATTCATAAAACTTGAAACATGATTTTAACTGAAAACAATATAAAACTTTCCAATGAATTGTAATTCTATAGTAGAAACATATTTAAATCATACCTATGTAGAGAATTAGGAATTTCGTGCATTGGGTTAAATCCCCATAGATTTGACATAGGAATTCAAGATTTAGAAAGGGATTGGGCATGGGTGTGAAAGAATTCACCCATTCATAACCCTACATACCTTATTAAGCTGATTCTTGGACTTATTTGATTGCCCAAGAGGAATTGAATAGGATTTGAAGAAAACAAGCTTGATCACCCCCTTTAACTTCCTATCTTTGCATGCATGAATATGAATAATCCTAGGATAGGTTTTACCCTCATAAAACACAGCATTTCGAGCCTCAAAAGACGTAGTTTGGGCCCATAGAACTTAGGAATGACGAAAATGCCCTTAATGAAATTCCTAAAATTTCTGCACTGGTGGAACAACGACCGAACAAACGAGACGTTCTTGGATACAATAACTCGGTATATCAATCCATCATCTCCATGCCAAACTTTACCTTCTCAATTTCGACCCCACGACCCGACAGGATGAGTCATTGCTTCAAAAGACGATTTGTTGTGTCATCCGTTGTTTCCCCCTTCATGATCTGTACCAAGCCTTCCCACGAGCCACATCATGACTTGTTCCTCCTTCCA
This sequence comes from Datura wrightii, assembly GCA_035772735.1. Lineage (NCBI taxonomy): Eukaryota > Viridiplantae > Streptophyta > Magnoliopsida > Solanales > Solanaceae > Datura > Datura wrightii. The sequence continues at coordinate 63,880,985 of JASDFA010000002.1, forward strand.
ACGAGTCATGATTTCCTTCTGTTACATTGACTGGAGATTTTTAATACTTCTTCCCACAGTTGATGACCACAATCCACTGTAACCAGCAATGAGTCGTTCCACGACTCGTTACCTTCCCTTAGGCCAAGGACCAGTTTACCCACAACTTCAAACGATGACTCGTTGTTTTAAACAATGGGCCGTTACTTGACTCGTCAACTCCAACTGCTACCCGACAAGACCTCACCATGGGTGCTTCCCACGGGTCGTTGATTGGACCAACGATCCGTTAGGTGGCCGATTCAGTGTGTTTTTCCTAGATTCTGCGAACTTCCATTTTTAAATCCCGGGTCTAATCTTAGGCACTTCCGAGGTATTACAATATCTCCTCCTTGGGAACATTTGTCCTCGAATGTGGGAAAACATACAAAAAACAGAGAAATGCAATCATTACACTCAAATACTGATCATTTATGCCAAAAACTAACAGAATGACTATCTCCGATCCAAACTACATGACTGAACTAAATTCATGAATCATACATACATCCATATACATAAAAGAAACTTGGGCACATGAACTGAACATGAAAATTGAATATAGTTTTAGGTCAAAACTGATACCTTAAGCTGGAACTGAGCTGATAGAGAATAAATGTGGGTATCTAGTCATCATATCCACTTTGGTTTCCCATGTAGCTCCCTCAACATGCTGATTCCTCCATAACACTTTAACTGAAGCTACTTCCTTGTTCCTTAGCCTTCGAACCTGACGATCCAGTATTTCTACCGGAACCTCCTCATAACTAAGGTTGTCTTTCATGCAAACACTGTCCACCGGGACAACTAGTTCTTGATCACCCAAAGACTTCTTTAAGAGAGACACATGGAAAATAGGATGCAAAAAAGCTAATTCTGAGGGCAACTCCAATTCATATGCCACCTTGCCAACCCTTCTCACTATCCGGTAGGGGCCAACATAACAAGGGATGAGTTTTCCTTTCTTTCCAAACTGCATCACTCCCTTCATGGGAGATACCTTCAGAAACACCCAATCATCTACCTCTAATTCTAATTCCCTCCTTCTCACATCCGCATAGGACATTTGGTGACTTTGAGTTGTTCTCAACCTATCCCTTATGAGTTGAAAATTCTCCATAGCCGCATGAACCGAATTTGATCCTATCATCACAGCTTCACCAACTTGGAACCAACAAATGGGCGATCTACATCTCTGCCTATAGAGAGCCTCAAACAGAGCCTTCTGAATACTTGAATGGTAGTTGATATTGCATGCAAACTCGATAAGAGGCTAATGGTCATCCTAACTACCCTTGAAGTTAATCACGCATGCTCTCAACATGTCTTCGAGAGTGTGAATTGTCTACTCCACTTGACCATATGTTTGTGGGTGAAATGTTGTGCTGAGCTTAACCTGAGCACCATGTCCTTTTTGAAATGACCTCCAGAACTGAGAGGTAAATTGGGTACCTCTGTCTAATATAATGGACAAGGACACTCCATGAAATCAAACTACCTCTAGGATATAGAGTTTTGCAGTCCTCCATTGAATCCATTGTTTTGACTTGGAAAAAATAAGCGGCCTTGGTCAACCTGTCTACCACCACCCAAATAGAGTCATATTGTCGACGAGTGCGAGGCAAACCTGTGACGAAATCCATGTTTATCTCTTCCCATTTGCAATTAGGAATACTGTTATCCTGAAGCACACCTCATGGTCATTGATGCTCGACCTTCACTTTCTGATAGTTTGGACACTTAGCTACAAACTTTGCGATGTCCTTTTTCATTTCATTCCACCAATAGACTTCTTGTAAGTCACAGTACATCTTGGTGGAACTTAACTCCCAACCTTGCGAGCCGATGCACATCCTTCACTAGCTCCTTCTTCCCCTCACCCACGTGAAACACACTCCTCATAGAGAGTCTACTAAGTTCGTCTTCCACTACATTGGCCTTACCCGCATGATAAAAGACACTCATATCAGTCTTTAAGTAGCTCCAACCGCCTCTTTTGCTGAAGATTGAGATCCTTCTGAGTAAACAAATATTGTAAACTCTTATGGTCCGTAAACACATCCACGTGGACACTGTACAAATAAGGTCGCCATATCTTCAAGGCGGATACCACCGCAGCCAATTCAAGGTCATGGTTCGGGTAATTCTTCTCAGGAACCTTTAGCTGTCTGGAGGCATATTCTATAACTTTTTCATGATGCATCAATACACACCCAAGTCCAATCCTTGAAGCATCACAATACACAACGAACCCATCAGTACCCTCAGGTAGGGTTAACACTGGTGCTGAAGGAATTCGAGTGTTCAACTCTTGGAAGCTCTTCTCAGAAGTCTCCGACCATTAGAATTTCACCTTTTTCTGGGTCAATTTGGACAAGCTGCATTCGATGAGAAAATTTATACGAATCTTTGATAGTAGCCAGCTAAACCCAAGAAGCTCCGAATATTTGAAGGATTCACTGGTCTAGGCAAATTCATCATCGCTTCTATTTTCTGATAGTCCACCTTTATACCCTTACTTGATACCACATGGCCCAAAAATGCCACTGAGTTCAACCAAAACTCGCACTTGCAGAATTTGGCATATAATTGGCGATCCGTGATAGTCTGCAACACTACTCTCAAATGAGCGGCATGCTCCTCCTCGCTCCGAGAGTATATCAGGATGTCATCAATAAACACAATCATGAACATATCCAAGTATGCTTGAACACCTTGTTCATCAATTCCATAAAAGCTACAGGAGCATTCATTAATCCAAAAGACATAACTACAAACTCATAATGGCCGTAACGCATCTTGAAGCTGTCTTTGGGATATCGCTTTCTCAAACTCTGAGCTGATGCTACCCGGATATGAGATCTATCTTCGAGAAGTACTCCACACCCTAAAATTGGTCAAATAAATCATCGATCTTGGGTATAGGATACTTTTTCTTGATGGTGACTTTGTTCAATTGTTGATAGTCAATAAACATACGAAGAGAACCATCTTTCTTTCGGACAAAGAGAACTGGTGCATCCCATGGGGACTTGCTCGGTCTAATGAAACCCTTATCTAATAGGTCCTTCAACTACTCTTTCAACTCCTTTAGCTCAGATGGAGCCATTCTGTAAGGAGGAATAGATATAGGTTGTGTGTCAAGAAGAAGGTGAATACCAAAATCAATCTCCTACTCGGGAGGGATTCCTAGTAGATCATTAGAAAAGACCTCTGGATACTCACATACTACTGGGACAAACTGGATAGTTAGGGTCTCGTATGTCGTATCCTTAACCCTAACTAAGTGGTACACACAACCTTTGAAGATCATCTTTCTGGAATTAAGGTAGGAAATGAAACGACCTACAGGCATAGCTGAAATACCCTTCCACACTAAGACTATCTCTCTCGGAAATCTAAACTCTACTGCCAGGGTTCTACAATTAACTGAGGCATAACATGCAAATAGCCAATCCATGCCGAGGATAATATAAAATCAGTCATGGCTAACTCTATTAAATCTACTGATGTGACTTTTTGAAGGATTGAGACCGGGAAACCTCTATACACCTATCTAGTTACAACTGAATCACTTACTGGAGTAAAAACTGAGAAGGGTTCTGACAAGATTTTGAGACTGACTTTGAAGCTACTGGCCACATAAGGTGTCAAAAAAGACAAGGTAGCCCCTAGATCTAACAAAGCATAAACATCACGATGGAAAACTCATAACATACCAGTGACCACATTCGGGGAGACCTCCTCCTCCTAGCAGGATGCTAAGGCGTAGAATCTATTTTGGCGTTGACCACCACTTGTGCTAATAGATGCCCCCTGATGTGCTTAGCGTGCGGGTGGGGCTGTGTTCGGTGTTCTGCTCAGGTTGGTATTATATATTATAAACCGACACGCAAGTGCACGTGGTCAAACAAGTAATAAAGTGGCTAAGTAGCCAAGTATCGATCCAAGGAGGCTCAAGATACGTAAAATTGCCTAGTTTACTATATTCCTATTTCACTTCTAATTATGCTAACAACAATGTAACCAAGAGTTACTTGAGTTTTTGTTTCTAAACTATATATACTACAATTACTACAAACTATTTACTTGTGAGTTTAGACAATGGATATGAACATGCCAAGGTTAAGAACAAGTAATGAACTTGATAATCATGATAATTTGGTTAATCTCTTCTTCATGTTGCTAGCCAAGAACATTTTCCTTGAAATTAAAACTCTCGTATTTAATTTCACTTTAGAATCATAAACCATCCGTCTACATTTCTGTGATCAAATGCAATTTATGACCTAGCACTACAATTCCGGTTCCTAAATTGACTAATACAGCTTTCAAGTATATTTCTATCAGGAAAGCACATCAAAACCCAATTTTCCCAAATAAAGTTAAGAATAATACCCTATTAATTCACAACTTTCCAATTTCTTGCTCTTTCGAGTGAAATTGGACTTTTTAGATGTACATTAATGTTGGCCAAGCACTAATGCAGTAAGAACAAGAATTAATAGAACAACATTAAAGAAGAAGAAGAAAACCATATCATTTACAATCAAAATTCATTACACATGTTCAAAACCTCAGCAAGGAAGAGAATTAGCCACTCATTCTTGGATTGATCATCCTAAAATGAGTGTAAATCATACGTACAATTGATAGAAAGAAGAAAGCAAGAGAAGAAATCCCTTAGCTTTTTCGTTCTTCAACTGCTACTAACCCACGTTCCTGCTCTCCACTTCTGAACTCAGTCTAAAAAACTAAAAAAAACTAATTAAAATAAACCTAAGTGTGCTATTTATACTAGTGGGAAATTTTTCCGGGAATAACAAGCAACGTGTCACGGAGGCCAACGCGGAGCACTGCCTCCGTGACACGGCGTGGACGCGGACCTTCACTCGAATTTCTAGGGCCTGGTAAATTAACCTCAACGTGGCACGGAGGCCAACGCGGAGGCCTCTCTCCGTGCCACGGAGCTGACGCGAAGGCACACTGGAATTTGCCATTTTAATTCATGTTCAGGCAGTGTGCTACCGCGATGGTAGCGTGGCACGGCTCCATCGCGGAGCCTCTATAAAATGTGCATTCCAAGGTCTTTTCCATGCTCGCATCCAAGTCCAACTCCGACATAATTCCAACATGCATTTTAGCTCCTAAAAATCACATTTACCTGCAAAACAAATACTAATCATGTTTGTTAGTATAAATTCACATTTTATTACTAATTACATGATATTATATACACATTTCACAACAAACAAGGTAAAAATGATACGTTTGAGTATCACTTGGGCATATAAATCTGCCCAAGATCAGGCTGCTGAACTAGAAGTTGGGCCTCATCCCCCATCATGATCTTGTCTCCCTGCTGGGCAATATCTGAGCATGTGTCCGGGTTTTCCACACCCGAAGAAAGCACTTGAACCTTCCCAGCACTAGCCCGTGTGCCCCGACCACATCTACACAAGCTGGGATACTAGAATCTGCGGATCTACTGCCTCACCTCTCAAGCCTGATGCTCTCCCCTTTTGATCATGCCTAGGCCTAGATGTCATACTCAATGCTGAAGATGCTGGGGCAGAAGATCTCTGGTGGATCTGCTGTCGGTGCCCACCACTTGACCTCAGTTGTGAGAATCCATGACTATTAGTACGACCTTCTTCACCTCCCTCTCTCTCATGTGCGCCACCTCCATCTGCTGGGAGTACAAGACTATCTGAGGAAAATACATATCCTCGTGGAGCATAGTGGTCCTGCAAACCTTGTCCAAATAGCCCACCACGCCATGAACAAACCTGCTCACTCACGTCCTCTGAACAACCACTAACTCTGGGCGTAATTTGATAGGCGAGTCAACTCAAGGGCATACTCCTGCACCATCATTCTCCATTTCTTAAGATTCACAAACTCAGTTGCCTTCAGCTCCCTCATCTCACGAGGGAAGCACTGATCTAAGAACGCAACATGGAACTCTTCGAAAGTGACAGGGCCTGCTCCAGCGGCCCCCAACTATCTTTCCATTGATGAAACCAAATGTGTGCAACCCCTTTTAGTTGATATAAGGCCAACTCCACACACTCAACTCCATTCACCCCCATGCCTTGGGTGATATTAACAATTTCATCAATGAACTCATGCGGGTTCTTATCTTTTTTTGACCCGAGGAACTCTAGCGAGTTCATTCTCAAGAAATCACTAACTCAAGTTGCCACCGTATCACAATTTTGCGGAACATGCGCAACTTCCTGCTGAGTAACCTGAGCGGTCAAGGCCTGTGCGAGCATCTATATAGCTGGACAAAACACAGCATGAGCAACCGACTCTAATGCATGGTGCTCCTCGACTGGGGGGCTTGCTGGTGCCTGTTTCTTTTTCCATCCTCGTGGCCTTCTCCATTCCCATTTCTTCTACCATTAACTCTGCAGTGAGCCATGATTCTATAATCACGAATAACATGAATTAGAAGGAACTATGTAAGGATAATGTAGTAGAAGATGCTCTTACTAGACTCTCTATGGAGAGTGTGTTTCATGTAGATGAGGGGAGGAAGGAGCTGGTGAAGGATGTGCATCAACTTGCAAGGTTAGGAGTTTATTTGGTTAACTCAACCGATGAAGGTGTTATTGTTCAAAATGGATCAGAATAATCCTTTGTGATTGATGTAAAAGCTAGAAAGGACGAGGATCCTATTTTGGTAAAACTAAAGGAAGTCATTCAAAATCAAAAGGTAGAGTTCTTCTCGTAAGGGGGAGATGGGGTGATTCGATATCAGGGTTATCTGTGCGTTTCAGATATTGGCGATTTGAGAGATCGGATGTTGCATGAGGCTCACGGTTCTAGGTATTCAATACATCCAGGTGCCACCAATATGTACCGTGACCTACGAGAAGTCTATTGGTGTAATGGAATGAAGAAGAACATCGCTGAATTTGTGGCTAAGTGCCCGAATTTCCAACAAGTGAAGGTTGAGAACCAGAGACCAGGAGGTGTACTTCAGGATGACAGTATCCCTACTTGGATGTTGGAAGAAATCAATATGGACTTCATCACAGGGTTTCCCCTCACTCGTCGATAATATGACTCCATTTGGGTGGTCGTGGATAGGTTGACCAAAGCCACCTATTTTCTACCGGTCAAAACTATGGCTTCAGCAGAGGATTATGCAAATTTATAGATTCGAGAGCTAGTTTGGTTTCATGAAGTGTCCTTGTCCATCATATCATATAGAGGTACTCAGTTTACCTTTTAGTTTTAGAGATCGTTTCAAAAAGGACTTGGCACTCAAGTCAAGCTCAGTACAACATTTCACCCGAAAATCGATGGTCAAGCAGAATGGACTATTAAAACTCTCGAGGACATGTTGAGAGTGTGTGTAATTGATTTTAAGGGTAGTTGGGATGACCATTTTCCTCTCATTGAGTTTGTATATAATAACAACTATCATTCCAATATTTAGATGGCTCCGTTTGAGGCTCTCTATGGGTGGAGATGTAGATCGCCTATTGATTGGTTTGAAGTCGGTAAAGATATGATGATAGGACCAGATTTAGTCCATGAGGCCATGTAGAAAGTTTATCTCATATAGGACAAGTTAAAAACAACTCAATGTCGCAAAAAGTTCTATGCGGATGTGAGGAGGAGAGAACTTAAGTTCGAAGTTGATGATTGGGTGTTTTTGAAGGTATCTCCCATGAAGGCAGTGATGAGATTCGGAAAGTAATGGAAACTCCGTCCCCATTATGTTGGCCCATGCTGAATTGTGAAACGGGTTGTTAAGGTAGCATATGAATTGGAGTTGCCCTCAGAATTAGCTTCAGTCCATCTAGTTTTCCATGTATCGCTCCTGAAGAAGTCTTTCGGTGATCTAGCTTTAGTTATTCAGGTAGGCAGTGTTGGTGTGAAAGACAGCCTTAGTTATGAGGAGGTTCTGATGGAAATAATGGATCGTCAGGTTTGAAAGCTAAGGAACAAGGAAGTAGCTTCGGTTAAGGTTTTATAGAGAAATGAACATGTTGAGAGAGCTACATGGGAAGCCGAAGTAGATATTATGGCTAGATACCCATATCTATTCCCTACTGGCTCAGTTCTAGCTTGAGGTATCAGTTTTTTCCCTGAAACTCTATTCAGTTTCATGTTCAGTTCATGTGCCGCAGTCTCTTTCATGTCTATAAATGTATGTATGATTTATGAATTCAGTTCAGTCATGTAGTTCAATTCGAAGGCAGACATTCCGTCAATTTTCAGCTTATGTGATCAGTATTTGAGTCTGATGATTGCATTTCTCTACTTTTCTGTATGATTTTAAACATTCAAAGATGAATGTTCCCAAGGGAGACATATTGTTATACCCTGAAAGACCTAAGATTAGACCCGGAGTTGGAATGGAGAAAACTGGTTTTTCTAAACCAGGTCACATAACGAGTCGTCCTGTGCTCCGTCAGGATGACCACGAGTCGTTAAGTGGCTCGTGGTGACAAGTATGACTTAAGTTTAAATTTCTGGTTTTTGTATCACCACGGACATGACTAAGAGTTGTGGTAAGCCTTACAACTCGTTGTGTCAGTAGTGGTCAGGGATGAGGTGCAGGTAGGAGGAATTCGGTAGTGCACCTAACAGGTGGGTCACCATGACTCATTGGGTGCACCATGAGTCGTGGTGTGCCCCGTGGTGAGCCTCAGGTAAGTTTTTGCAGTGAAGGAAATGAGAGGCAACCACGAGTTGTGGTCACCAATGACGAACCGTTAGGTCCCTCTTGAGGACCCTTTGAGGATATATGGCCAATGTACCTAACGACGGGAGATCACGACTCGTGTCTAATGGTAACAACACGTCTAGTCCCTCATTGGGACTGGCAGTCAATTTTTCCCTTCGAGTTTATGAAGGGACTTTTTGTAATTTATATGATCCTAAGGCCAAAACAATGTCGTTTTAAGCTATGAATAATCAGTTTTAAGATGGTATGTTCATTCTAAGTTATTCTTATTCATGCATGCAAGTGTTGAAGTCTAGAGAGGTGATCAAGCTCAATTTCTTCCAAGTTCTTCTCAACTTTTCCTTGGGCAATCGGAGAAGTTGTAGGATCAAATTCTCTTAGGTATGTAAGGTTACGAATGGGTGAATTTGTTCACACCCATGCCCAATCCCTCTCCAGTTCATGAAAATCTATATGTTGATCCTATGGGGTTTTAACCCAATGTATGAATTTCCTATGTTTCTATCATGTGTATGATCTAAGTATGTTTCTATTATTGAATTATGATTCATGGGAAAGTTTTACAATATTTTCAATTATAAATCATGTTTTCTAGTTTTATAAATTATTATGCCCATCCATGGAAGTTCATAAAAATATAGATCTATGATTTATGTTCAAGTATGATGAGATATTTATGATGAAAAACATGTTTTCAAGTTACCCATGTCTACGATCATGTTTTCAAGTGAATCAACTATTTTCAAGCATGTTAAATATTGGGCAAGCCCATATGTTCACATATAATTTATGATTTCATGTCAATTAGCTTACTAGATGGTTTTGGAGTCAAAACTCCAAATTGTGTTCAGCTTGTGGTATGCTTTGAGCCAAGGCTGCCCATGTATGATTTTAGGCTTTATATGTAAATGATTATTTAGCTTCTTCACTAGAGGATGGTCAGCTTCGTTGAGAAATGATGGAGAGCATATGTAAGTTTTTGAGAGTAGTCTCTGGCACCGAGTAGGCTAAGGGTTAGTCAACCCTATGCCTCAAAACTACGAGACAACGTAGGTATGATCAGATTATTTGGGACCTCCTTTGGAGCTTTGTCGTTCCCTGATCACGGGCAAAAATAGCATGCCCAAGATACGCTTTATGACTTAAATTAGTCTTGTTTATCTAAGTCATTGTATACATTTTCATGTAATTTTATATGAAGTGAAGATATGTGCTAACCAACATGATTAGCCTTTGTTTTGAAGGTTTTGATGACTTTTGAGTAACTAATCCATGAGTTGGTGAAGTAGAGGCTTGGAAACGGAATTAACCCGCGAACGTCGGCAAAGAGGAGGCACAAAACAGCCCACCTGTGCATCGGCAACGTGCCACGGCAGGCAGGCTGATCACAACAGCCCACCTGCACGTTGGCAACATGCCACGGCAGGCTGGCTGCGCGACATGAAGATGTCAACACGCTGCCCAAGCAGCGTGACACGCTACCAACGCGGCAGGGTGCTGCCGAGGCCAAATTTCGGGTGATTTCCAGAGAGCTTTCGCGTTGCCTCCATGTCACGGAGGCAGTGCTCCGCGATACACTCCGTGACACGGAGCCGTTCCAGGACAGGCTAAATTGAGCACGTTCTCCGTTTACTATAAATAGGTCCCTTAGCTCCTAATTCCATTCGGTCACGATTTTATTTTGAAAAACTACCTAGGAGTGAAGGGAGAAGTGGGAGAACTCATCTAGGGTTTGGCAAATTCCCTTCTCATCTACCAAATTCAAGTAAGTATGTTAGTTTAGTAGTAGTTAGTGTAGTTTTACGAACATGAATGGCAAGAACCCTTTCTCTAGGGTTGAAGCCATGAATTATGATTGTGATTTTATGAAATTGTTTGGGAATTAAGTTATTGATTGTTGTTTTCATCTTGTATTCTGGATTGTTGGTTGTTTTTATGATTGATCACCATGAAAGCATATTTGTTAGCTTGAGTAATAGCTTGAGAAAGCATTACCTAGGTCAGGACATGAGAATGTGAGGAGCATGTTTGTATCTCGGGAGAGATTTTTGTGTCAGGATAGAAATATACCTAACACCGTGCTTGGTTGAGACACGGGGGTTATGAAAGACCAACTGGGGATGTCACATCACCACTCAAAGAAGTAGTTGTGAGGATAAGTTGAGTTAAATGGTTAGACGCACGAAAGTCCCTAATCATTTCCCCGTAAACCACAACATAATTGATTGCCTGCGACTAGAAATTAAACTCCTCGCTCACAATGATGCAGTGAGGCTAGATTGTCGTGTTTAGAGGCTCGAAAGACCATAAACATGCAATTCTAATTATGTGAAATAACAATTGATAGTTCCATGCTTAACCCATTGCAAATCCTAGTATCGCATGATTAATTGGTTTTAACTCTATGTTGCTCCTAGAGTAATTTAAGAATACTTCGCTGACCCAAACTTAGACTTAATTAATCTCAATCGAAAATGTATATAACCAACACTTGAGGTATTTAAGATCACACTAGAAATGGATAGTTAGAGGAATGGGTCCAGTCCCTGTGGGTTCGACATTCCAGTTCTTAAAAAAAGCCACTATATTACTTGCACGACCCGTACACTTGCGGGCACGAACGAATTTTTGGCGCCGTTGCCGGGGACTCGGCGAAGTTTTGATAATTTATCTATTTTTGTGTGATTTTTGAATTTCCTAAAGTGTTGAAAAACTTGGTCTTAGTCTGTTTATTTGCAGGTGACCGGTTGTCCTGCCGAGCTGGCTAGAAATAGAGAGCTTGTGGAACCGTTGCTAGAACGTGAACGTCAAATCCATTTGCGAAGGAGAGTAGCTCTAGAGCAAAAGCTGAAGAGACTTCAAGAAAAGGTACAACAACAACCACCCGCGGGACAAGCACAATTGTTATCGGAAGCAATGGCAGCAAGACCAGTTCGCGAAGTGGCAATCCCACCAGCGACGAATGTGACCTCTAGCATTCGTAAATCGGAGCCTGGAGGGCACTTTAAGCTTAACCAGAACATGGTGCAACTGTTACATTCTAGTGGTCAATTCACTGGGATTGTACATGAGGACCCGCAGCAGCACCTATAGAGCTTTTTAGAGATTAGTGACATGTTTGTCCCCACCGGCGTGTCCACAAATTATGTCCGACTGACCCTCTTCCCATTTTCACTGTTGGGAGAGGTGAAAAAGTGGCCGAAGGCTGAGCCACCGAACTCCATAACTTCGTGGAATGACTTGGCTAAGAAGTTCCTTATCAGATTCTTCCCTTCAGGCAATACTGCAAAGTTGAGAAGTGAAATACTCAGTTTCAAGCAGAGGCCTGATGAGAACTTATATATGGCTTGGGAAAGATTCAAGTCATTGTTGAGAGACTGTCCCCATCACCAGCAAGCAAATGAAGTGCTGGCTCATACCTTTGTAGAAAGTCTAGACCCACACACAAAAATATTACTAGACTCTGCATCGGGTAGTCAAGCCTTGGATAAAACATATGATGAGTTGTACACTTTGTTAAACAGAATTGCACAAGGAAATCCAGAGTGGTACAGCGAGTCATCGAGGGGGGCAGGAAAGAGATCGGGGTTGATAGAAGTAGATGGTTTGAATGCCTTGGCAGCACAGTTAGCTTCATTCCAACATCAAATGATGACTCAGTTCAATAAACTAAGTATGAACCAACACCAGGGCCAGGTTAATGCAGTTCAGCAAGCTCCGAGTTGGTGTGAAATTTGTGGTAATAATGGGTACATTGCAGAATCTTATGGAGCCAATTCGGAATCAGTCAATTTTGTTGGTAATGTTCATAGGAATCAGAATTTTGGGAACAACTCCAACAGAAATTGGCAGGGTCACCCGAATTCTTCTTGGGGTGGAAACCAAAAGCAGAATTATATGCAACCTCAACAACAGCAGTATCAGCATAATAGGAAGAATAATGGGCAATTGAGTAGCAGCATTGAGGAAACACTGTAGAAAATTTTGGAGACCCAGAATCAGTTAGCGGAAAATCAGGCGAGGATGGGAACAGACTTAATGAATCAGCAAGTAGCCACCCGAAATCTTGAAAAATGAGTGGGTCAGATAGCAGCTGCTCAAAACATGAGATCACAAGGGGGATTACCAAGCGACACAGATCCTAACCCCCGGCAGATCAATGCCATCAGTTTGAGAAGCGGTAAGCAATTAGCTGATGCAGTGCCAAAAGAGCTGAAAAAGGGGGTGCAGCCGGAGTTGGTTAGACCAGAACCATCCATCAACATGGGAGATAATCAAAGTGTTGGACAATAAAGTGCGCAACTTTCATTGCAGCCAGCACAAGGACCACCATCATCATTCCCTCAGAAATTCAGAAAGAGCAAGGAGGAGGAATGCTTCAAAAAGTTCTTTGAGAGCTTCAAAGAACTTCACATAAATTTGCCTCTTATTGATGTCTTGCAGGGAATGCCCAAGTATGCTAAATACTTGAAGGACGTGATGGCGAACAAAGTTAGATTGGTGGATGTCCAGACTGTAGCACTGACTGAGGAGTGCAGTCACAGGGTATTGAGCAAAATGCCAAAGAAGCTCAAAGACCCAGGGAGTTTTACCCTCCCCATACAAATTGGTAAAGCTGAGGTGCTACGAGCTTTGTGTGACTTAGGGGCAGCAGTTAATCTAATGCCCCTATCCTTATTCAACACCCTGGGGTTGGGAGAACCGAGGCCGACAAGGTTGTTGCTGCAGCTGGCTGACAAGTCACGAGTGACACCTGAGGGAATAACAGAGGACCTCCTCATCAAAGTAGGTAAGTTTATTATACCTGCTGATTTTATTATTCTAGATATTTAGGTTGATGACCAGGTACCCTTAATCTTGGGATGACCATTCTTGTCCACCGGTGGAGCGGTGATTGATTTGAGAGCAGGGACCCTGAAAATGAGGGTCGAAGATGAAGAAGAACTCTTCCGCGTTTACCAAGAAATGAACCCATCCGCACACTACACTAACCTTTGTCAGGTTAGTGTGTTGGCAGAGGATGAGTGTGGGGTGGAGGATTCCACAGCTGCACAGCCAAAGGCAAGGTCAAGTGTTCAGCCCGAGTCTGATAGAGGACTTCAAATCGAGAAGAAGTTGGAGAAAGAGAGGAACAGAGTGGAGGTTGTTTCCTCTAAACAGCAAAAGAAAAGGAGATGGTTCTCAAAAGAGAACCCAGGTATGAGGATGTCCTGAAAAGGATAGTTCACGTCGTGCCACGACATAAAATAAGGCGCTGCCTGGGAGGCAACCCAAGGGTACCTCAGTTACAATTTGTAATTTTGATTTTTGTGTTGCTTTTGTTATTTTCATTTTGTTTGTGTTTTTGGTGGAAAGTTAAGCACAGATGGAAGGGAAGTCTGAGTACCGAGACGGTGGAAGCTAAAGAGCATGGAAGAGAAGAAGAGTGGGGTGAACACCCACCTCTGAAAACTTGAAAGGAAAGCATGCTTTTAGCTTGGCATAGAGGCTGAGGGAGTATTTCTCATCCTTTAAATGTTAATTTGATGTTATGAGGACATAGCATGATTTAAGTGTGGGGTGAGGGAAATTTCAAGAAAATTTCAATTTTTTTCGTGCTTAACAATTTTTGGTGAATGTAATGCTTGTGAGAAGAATTTTGAAAATTTTTTATGATTCAAGCATGAATTCATCACCCGTTGGTTTTTCTTTTCGGTTCTTTTCCGACGGGGGTCTTTGAACCGAAGAATAAAAATTTTCTTTTTCTTTCCTTTGTCTGTATATAGTGTTTTTAGTCATAGTTAGGGACTGTTTCCAACGATGGATGGATGACGACCGTCTTGAGGAAAATTAGTCGATAGGTTTTGGGTTTTTGAAACCATAACTAATTGGTGTTTGATGTTCTTGTTATGTGCTATACGTGATGGTAAGATGCAAGTGTGTTCAGTGTTGAAGCATGCAAGTGTATAACTTTATGTGAGACACTTAGGTTCTTGAATTTGACTCAATATGATTGAAGCTTAATTCTGAATTCTTGTGATTAGCTGAGTAAGAGTCTGCTGAATGTGTCTTGATTTGAGCTTGTGCCATGAGAGTAAGGTTTTTGAGTATTCTGTGCTATTCTGGATTGTCTAGAACTTGCCTGGTGTGTTTATAAAACGAAATGAAGGATGTGAAGTGTAGGAGATTATCTAGGCATTTCTTCGAATGAACCAAATTTTTATCCCTCATTTTACCTACCTTGAAAAATTAATCCTAGTTAACCCCATTGAGCCTTGAGCCTATTCTTTGATAGCTGCAACATAAGCTTAATCCATTTTCTTTCATTAGCCTTGAATTTGATCCAAAACTTCTAAGCGCTTGAGTGGAAAAAATCCGAAGGAGTAAAGGAGTGAGAAGAATGAAAAGAAAGGAAAAGTAGCAAGTTGTAGAAGTGAGAAAAGGACAAGGGTGCACTTGTGTGAAAATGGTTGATTTTTAGTAAGGAGTAAGAAAACAAATTAATGTAAAATTATTTATAGAGCTCCTTACTAATAAGCTAAAAGTGCCTAAAGAAAGGGGGAACATAAGAGGAAAAAGAAAGTTGAAAGGAGAAAAAGGTGAAGTAAGGGAATGGAAGTTCGTAGTGAGGGCGTGATGTATGAAAAGCGTTGAGGAAAGATAGTCACTATTACTGGCCAGAATAGTATCTACCCCCAACTGAGTTACATTACGACCTAAAAAGTCCTACTTGATCTTACATTCACACTTCCTTAAATTAGTGGAATAAAACACTAAGGGCAAGCCTATGGGTCATTACATGATGCATGTGAATTCTTGGTGAGAGTGAGCGTAATTCTATTCATGTACCCACATATGTTGTGATATAAAAATTGTTTTTGCGTGTGAATTTGGGTAACTCTCTTTCCGTGAGGGCACAAGTTGAATGAAAGATATAATTCATGTGGGAATTCTTAATCAGTTGATTTGCATGAGTTTGCTAAGATTGAGAGTCGATTCTTGAGGTTAAGAAGTCTTAACATAGTCGTACTTCATTTCAATGATCACACCGTGCATGCTCTATTTGTAGCTTGTTATCTAACGTAATCACTATAGCCGTAACTTGAATTATCTTGCTAAATTAGTTATGTGGGAGTCTCCATATGCATGATATGTAAAAGGTTGTTCGAGGACGAACAAGGCTTTAAGTGTGGGGTTGTGATCACGGGCAAAAATAGCATGCCCGAGATACGCTTTATGACTTAAATTAGTCTTGTTTATCTAAGTCATTGTATACATTTTTGTGTAATTTTATATGAAGTGAAGATATGTGCTAACCAACATTATTAGCCTTTGTTTTGTAGGTTTTGATGACTTTTGAGTAACTAATCCATGAGTTGGTGAAGTAGAGGCTTGGAAACGGAATTAACCCGCAAACGTCGGCAAAGAGGAGGCACAAAACAGCCGACCTGCGCGTCGGCAACGTGCCACGGCAGGCAGGCTGGTCACAACAGTCCACCTGCACGTTGGCAACGTGCCACGACAGGCTGGCTGCGCAACATGAAGGTGTCAACACGCTGCCAATGCGGCCGGGTGCTACCGAGGCCAAATTTCGGGTGATTTCCAGAGAGCTTTCGCATTGCCTCCATGTCACGGAGGTAGTGCTCCGCGATACACTCCGTGACACTGAGCCGTTCCAGGACAGGCTAAATTAAGCACGTTCTCTGTTTACTATAAATAGGTCCCTTAGCTCCTAATTCCATTCGGTCACGATTTTATTCTGAAAAACTACCTAGGAGTGAAGGGAGAAGTGGGAGAACTCATCTAGGGTTTTGAAAATTCCCTTCTCATCTAACAAATTCATGTAAGTATGTTAGTTTAGTAGTAGTTAGTGTAGTTTTACGAACATGAATGGCAAGAACCCTTCCTCTAGGGTAGAAGCCATGAATTATGATTGTGATTTTATGAAATTGTTTTGGAATTAAGTTATTGATTGTTGTTTTCGTCTTGCATTCTGGATTGTAGGTTTTATTTGTGATTGATCACCATGAAAGCATATTTCTTAGCTTGAGTAATAGCTTGAGAAAGAATTACCTAGGTCAGGACATGAGAATGTGAGGAGCATGTTTGTATCTCGGGAGAGATTTTTATGTCAGGATAGAAATATACCTAACACCGTGCTTGGTTGAGACACGGGGGTTATGAAAGACCAACTGGGGATGTCACATCACCACTCAAAGAAGTAGTTGTGAGGATAAGTTGAGTTAAATGGTTAGACGCACGAAAGTCCCTAATCATTTCCCCGTAAACCACAACATAATTGATTGCCTGCGACTAGAAATTAAACTCCTCGCTCACAATGATGCAGTGAGGCTAGATTGTCGTGTTTAGAGGCTCGAAAGACCATAAACATGCAATTCTAATTATGTGAAATAACAATTGATAGTTCCATGCTTAACCCATTGCAAATCGTAGTATCGCATGATTAATTGGTTTTAACTCTATGTTGCTCCTAGAGTAATTTCAGAATACTTCGTTGACCCAAACTTAGACTTAATTAATCTCAATCGAAAATGTCTATAACAAACACTTGAGGTATTTAAGATCACACTAGAAATGGATAGTTAGAGGAATGGGTCCAGTCCTTGTGGGTTCGACATTTCGGTTCTTAAAAGAGCCACTATATTACTTGCACGACCCGTACACTTGCGGGCACAAACATTCCCCAAGGAGCCTTCAGCTCTATATCGATATCATGGTAGTGTCCTTAGCCCTGGCAAGGCTTTCGACAGCTCTTCCTACTTGAGTGTGATAGTTAGACAGCGTAAGCTCTATCGTGATAATGTCGGTTATATGACGAGTCTCCCATTATTCCTCATGATTTCAGTTATTCGTGTTTATCATTCGTGATATATATATATATATATATATTCTAAAGTAGGCTTAACCCAATGATCAGCTTTACTTATGATTTATCACATTTCATCTTTGGGTCATTCGATTCAGTTTTGATGTTTAGTTATGTTTAGATCATGATTTCAAAAAATAGCATGTAAGCCCTACTCTCATATTCTTATCTTGATTCTGTCTTATATTGTGCATATTTTGATGATTTTACTTTATTAAGCGGTTTTACTTACCTTTCATACTCGGTACATTGCACGTACTCACTGTATACTTTATGTTATATCGTTTTATGATACAGGTTCTGATCTTCAGGCTCAGCCCCGTCACTAGCAAGTTTCTGGACTTAGCAACCAGTCTCAGTTTGTAAGTCCTTATCTCCCAATGAACCTCCCTTATCTGTTGTTTCCTTACATTTTCAATTTCAGACTTAGAGAGTTAGTTGGGGTCTTATCCCATCAACTCATTAGACGTAGAGGATTTTCAGACATAGATTGTAATTCAGCTTCAGACTCGCGTTGTATGTTCTGATGTTATGTTATGTTTAGACTTACGCTATGTTTATTATGATAAATCTTCCGTTTTATTGATTGATTTAGATTTATGTTCATGCCATTGGTCGACATAGAGTCTTTCGGGGTTTCTTGTCTCGTGTCTCGATTCGGGACCATGTTCGGATCGTGACATAAGGCCCGTGAGTCGGCCAAAATCATAAGTACATAAATTATGAAATTCATGCATATTTGTAAACATATATATACTTGATATTTCAAAAATCCATGAGAAGTACTTTAGATAAATCATATCATAAAGCATAAATCATAATTGGGCTAATTTAAATTAAGATCATAATGATATCATAACATGACTTTCCATAAAAATTTACATAATTGGACATAATAGGATTTAAATTCAAATCTATAAATTTATATTCAAAATAGTCATAAAACCTACCCACAGATCCTAAAACATAATTTAATAAATGAAAGGAATTGACCCATAGATAGATCATAGAGAATTTCACAAGAATTGGAATAAACCCCGTAGATCATGAAACTTGAATCTAGAATTGAAATCCATGGAAATTGAGAAGAGTTTTGAGCATGAGAGTGAAAGGACCTCTCATTCAAAAGCTCACATACCTGGGTAAATTGAATTCACACACCTATTTGAAAATCCAAAGGGAATTGGAGAGAATTTGATGAAATCTCTCAAACTTGATCTTCAAGGAAGGCCCTAGGTTGCATGCATGGAATGGGGATACTTTGGATGAACTTACCCCCTTTAAAACCCTCTATTTAGAGCTTAAAACAATGTAGTTTAGGACCCTAGGTCTTAGGAATGAGGAAAATACCCTTAATGAAATTTATGGAGAAATTGCACTACCAGCGGTGAAGGGCGTCACAACAGACCGTTACTGGCTCCCACGTTCTATTACACCCCTCGTTGGTTCACCACGATTACCATACCTACACCTGGCACCACGACAGGTTGCAGGAGTCGTACCCAGTCCCAACGACTCATTGCAACGATTCGTTATCACCACTGTCCCTTTTTTCGAAAACCTTCAAATGGAACCAAACCATGACCTGTGGCTCGAACAAATGAGTCGTTCCATGACTCATTACTTCCTCCCTGATCAAGATCAACCTCACAATGACTCCCATCACACAACTCATTACAACAACCAATGGGTGGTTCTGAGACCCATTACTCTCCAGTACGATTTTGCAGCTTCTCAACATGGGCACCTTCCACAGGTTGTTAGTCTCACCAAGTACAATGAGTTGCCATGAAGAAAATTTTCAAATTTCCTGCTACTTTTCATTTCAAATCTCGGGTCTAGTCTTAGGATCTTCCGAAGTATTACAATATCTCCTCCTTGGGAACATTCATCCTCGAATGTGGGTAAACCTACTGAAAAGCTGGGAACAATGCAACTACCACACCAAATATTGAACCTTTAAGCTGAAAACTGATGTAGTAACTGACTCCGGACTAGAATACATGCCTAAAATGAATTCATAAATCACACATACATACATAGTCATGAAGGAACCTGGGGATACATGAACTGAACATGAAGATGAAGAGAATACAAAGAAAGAAACTGTTACCTCAAGATGACACTAAGTCATAAGGGAATATATGTGGGTATTTAGCCATCATATCTGCTTCAGCATCCAATGTAGCTCCCTCAACATGCTGATTCCTCCACAAAACCTTGATTGAGGGTACTTCCTGGTTTCATAGCTTTCAAACCCGACGGTCAGGTATTTCTACTGGAACCTCCTCAAAACTAAGGCTATCTCTCACACCGTCACTGTCCACCAGAAAAACTAGAGCTGGATCACCCAACCATTTCTGAAAGAGCGGTACATGAAGAACTGGATGGACTAAAGCTAATTCTGAGGGCAACTCCAACTCATATGCTACCTTGCCAACCCGTTTCACAATCCGGTACGGACCAACATATCGTGGACTGAGTTTCCCTTTCTTTTCGAACATCATCACCCCCTTTGTGGGGGACACCTTTAGAAACACCCAGTCATCGACTTCAAACTCAAGTTCTCTCCTCCTTACATCCGCATAGGACTTTTGGTGACTCTGAGCTATTTTCAACCTATCCCTTATAAGCTGAAATTTATCCATAGCCTCACGCACTGAATCTAGAACTATCATCACAGCTTCATCGACTTCAAACCAACCAATAGGTGATCTACATCTCCGCCCACAAAGAGCCTCAAACGGAGCCATCTGGATGGTAGAATGGTAGTTGTTGTTATATGCAAACTTAATGAGAGGCAAATGATCATCCCAACTAACCTTGAAATCAATCACACATGCTCTTAACATATCCTTAAGAGCCTGATAGTCTGCTCGGCCTGGCCATCTATCTGCAGGTGAAAGGTTGTTCTAAGCTTGACCTCAGTACCAAGTCCCTTCTGAAACAATCTCCAAAACTGGGAGGTAAACAGAGTACCTCTATCCGATATGATGGAAAATGGTAATCCATGCAACCGAACTAACTCCGAAATGTTTAATTTTTAGCATAATCGTCTACTGAATCGGTAGTTTTGACCGGTAGGAAATAAGCTGCTTTAGTTAACCTGTCCACAACCACCCAAATGTAGTCATACTATCGACGAGTGCGAGGAAACCCTATGATGAAGTCCATATTGATCTCCTCCCACTTCCAAGTACACCTCCTGGTCTCTGGTGCTCAACCTTCACTTGATAACAATTCGGACACTTAGCCACAAACTCCGCTATCTCCTTTATTCATGCCATTCCACTAATAGATTCCCCGTAGGTCACGGTATATCTTGGTGGCACCTGGATGTATAGAGTATCTAGAACCATGAGCTTTATGCATTATCCGCTCCCTAAAGTCACCAGAATCCGATAAACACAAACGACCCTGATATTGGAGCACACCATCTCCCCCTTGGGAGAAAACCTCGACCTTCTGATTCTTAACCACTTCCTTCAACTTCACCAAAATGGGATCCTCGTCTTGTCTAGCCTTAACATTGGTCACCATAGATGATTCTGATCCATTCTAAATGATGACACCACCATCCCTCAAATCAACTAGAAAAACTACTAGTCATGCAAGACGTGCACATCCTTTTCTAACTATTTCCTCTACTCATCTACATGAGATACACTCTGAATGGAAAGCCTGCAAAGGGCGTTTGCCACCACATTAGCCTTGCCCAGATGATAAAGAATACTCATATCATAATCCTTCAAAATCTCCAACCACCTTCTATGGCGTAGATTCAAATCCTTTTGGGTGAACACGTACTGTAGGCTTTTGTAGTCCATAAACACATTTACATGATCCCCATATAGATAGTGTCTCCAAATCTTCAAGGAAAATACTATTGCCGCCAATTTGAGATCATATGCCGCGTCACTCTTTTCATGAACCTTCAACTGCCTGGAACCATATGCTATAAACTTACTGTGTGGCATCCATACACAAGCAAGGCCGATCCTCGAAGCGTCACAATATACCACAGACTCATCGGTACCCTCAGGTAGGGTCAACACCTGTGCTGAGGTGAGTCGAGTCTTCAACTCTTGGAAGCTCCTGGCACAAGCCTATGACCATTGGAACTTCACTTTATTTTAAGTCAGTTTAGTCAATGGTACTGCAATGAAAGAAAACCCCTCATCAGACCTCCGATTGTAACCAGCTAAACCCAAGAAACTCTTGATATTCGAAGGATTCAGCGGTATAGGACAATTTTTCACCTCTTCTATCTTTTGAGAGTCCACCTACACACCCTCACTTGACACCACTTGGCCCATAAATGCCACCGAATTCAACCAAAACTCGCATTTGCTAAACTTAGCATATAACTGGCGATCCTTGAGAGCCTGCACCACCATCGTCAAATGTGCGACATGCTCCTTCTCGCTTCGAGAGAATATAAGGATGTCATCTATGAACACAATCATGGACATATCCAAGTATGGATTGAACACCCTATTCATCAAATCCATGAAAGCTATAGGAGAATTTGTAAGTCCTAAAGAAATAAATACAAACTCGTAGTGACCATACAACGTCCTAAAGGTTGTCTTCGGGATGTCACTCTCCCGAACGCTGAGCTGATGGTATCCGGACCCGAGGTCTATCTTTGAAAAGCACTTAGCACCCTGAAGCTGGTTAAACTAATAACTAATTCTGGGAAGAGGATACCTGTTCTTGATGGTAACTTTGTTCAATTAACGATAATCAATGCATATACAAAGAGAACCATCCTTCTTGCGGACAAAAAGAACTGGTGCATCCCACGGGGATTTGCTAGGTCGGATGAAACCCTTGTCCAAAAGATCCTTCAACTACTTTATCTCAGCAGGATCCATTCTTCAAGGAGGAATAGATATAGGCTGCATATCATGAAGAAGATCAATAACAAAATCGATTTCCTGCTTGAGAGGGATTCCCAGTAAATCTTCTGGGAACACCTATAGATGCTCACACACTACAGGAACTGAGTGGATAGTCGGGTTTTTGGATGTATCATCGTTGAACCTAAATAGATGGTACACGCACCCTTTAGAAATCATCTTTCTGGCCTTAAGGTAGGAAATGAAGTAACCTAAAGGCACATCTGAACTACCCTTCCCCTCTAGGACTGGCTCACCCAAAAATGTGAACTCTACTGCATTAGTTCTATAATTGATTGAGTCATAAAATGCACATAACCAATCCATGCCGAGGATCACATAAAAATTAGTCATGGCTAACTCTACTAAATCTACTTAGGTGATTTTCTGAAGGACTGTGATAGGGAATTTTCTATATATACCCGTCTAGCTATAACTGAATCATCGACTGGAGTAGAGACTAAGAAGGGTTCTAATAATATTTTGAGATTGACTCCAAAACTACTAGCAACATAGGGCGTCACAAAAGACAAAATATCCCCTGGATTTAATAATGCATATACATCAAGGTGGAATACTCATAACATACCAGTAACCATATAGGGCAAAATTTCCTACTCCAATCGTGATGAGAGTGCATAGAACCTGTTCTGGCACTAGCCGCCAACAGATCTAGTAGAAGCACTCTGTTGAAAGGGACGTGCTACTAAAGCCGCTGAACTAGCGGTTGGGATACGGGCTCCACCATCACCTAGTCAGGCTAAAGGGCAATCCCTGAGTCTGTGTCCAGGTTTGCCACACCTGAAAGAAGCGTTTGAGCCAACTAACATCTTCCTGGGTGATTCTTTCCACACTTCGTGCAAGCTGGGAAAGTGCAATATCCCGCAATGCTCCCATGGCCCCTCGAGCCTGACACTCTACCTCTCTAATCACGTTTGAGTCTGGACGGGACACTGGCTAATGATGGTGCAGGGGCTAATGACCTGTTCTTTAACAGAGGGAGGTGACCGCCACCAGTTCTCTACTGAGTGAACCCTAAACACTATCTGTCCTAACCCTCTTAGTCTCTTTCTCTCTCAAATGTATTGCCTCCATTTGCTGGGCGTGCAAAACCATCTGTGGAAAATCAATGTCCTAATGAAGCATAGAGATCCTACAATCTGTGTCCAAATAGTCCGCCACTCTATGTACAAACCTTCTCACCCAAGCTCTCTAATCAGCCACTAGCTCTGGTGAATACTTAGACAAACGAGTGAACTCCAAAGCATACTCCAAGACTATTATGTTACCCTACTTTAGGTTCATAAACTCCGCTGCTTTAGTCTCCCTCATCTCACAACGGAAGAACCGATCCAGAAATGCAGCATGAAACTCCTCCCAACCAATAGGCCCTTTTCCAAGTACCCTGCCATCCTTCCATTTCTCAAACCAGATCTGCGCAACCCCTTTCAACTAATAAAAGGCTATATCGATGCACTCTTCTCCGATCACCCCTATGATTTGGGTGATCTTCAGAACCTCATCAATGAACTCGTTTAGATCCTCGTCCACCTTTGACCCAAGAAACTCCGAAGGGTTCATCCTTAGAAAATCTCAAACTCTTGCTGCCGCCACATTCCCGTTTCGAGGGACATGCGCTACCACCTACTGATTGACCTGGGCGGTCAAGGCTTGATCTAATATATGAATGGCTTCCCTAAACTTAGTGTAGGCACCCTACTCGGGTACATGATCCTCATGGGCTGGTGGGGCCTGTTGGTTCCCATCTCCATTGCCATTCTCGTGGCCATTTCCATTCCCATTTCTTCTTCCGCTAAGTCGGCAAGGAGGCATGATTATGCAAACGTGTAGCACGTGTTAGAAGAATAGAGAAATATTTCATCGCGTGACATAGATCACGAAATAAGGGAACATTTCCTAAACGTCTCGTAGCCTCTTCATCATAAGTGTGGCGTGCTTCACACCCATGAAAAAGACTCTACTTAACGCAGCTTTCAGACACCCTAAGATACTTCAAAACCTAATGCTTTGATACTAAATTTGTCATGACCCGAATATAGGCCCAGATTAAGACACGGGAAAAGAAACTCCGAGAGGCTCCAAGTCGACTCATGGCATGAACATAACATCTAACTCAAAATAGTAAAACAGAAGATTAACATAATCAATATGGCAGAGTCTGCATACATATATTTATATCAAGGTAGTACTAAATCAACAACGACAAGTTGATTTCTATATAATGTCTAAAAGCCTATAACATAACATATGAGCTGATGGGACAGCACCCCTAACTAGCTCGACTAAGTATGAAACTAAAAGGAACATAACAACTGTAAATGACTAAACATCCTCGAAGGATGAGTACTCACCAACACCGGCTGAACAGGTCATAGAGGGAAGCAGGGGCTAATGATGCGGCTTAGACTGATCCCTCAGGCCTATATCATGAAACGATACAGCATAAAGTACGCAGTCAGTACTTGGAATGTACTGAGTATACAAGTTATGTAAAAATGGACAGTTAAAATACACAAGTGTTCACACGAGTAGGACATCATGATCATAACATAGATATCATAATGTAACATAAGGGCTCAAGGTTTTCAAAACATTCATAAATTAGAAATACTCATAATCATAGGAGATAAGCTTCATTAAACATTACTTGAGAAAAGTAACATAAACATAACCATGCATAAATCATGAGGAACACTGAGAGATTCTTATAACCGACATACCCCACATAAGCACACATAGAGCTCAACCTGTAAACCTCTATTCAAGAGGGTGTTCATACCTTGACAAGGGTAGAACCATGAAAAGAGGAATGATATTACTCATGAAAGGCCCATACAGGCAAAAGGGGACAGTCTCAAGGGAGGTTCCATCAAGGCTACATTGGCACATAGTTTTGAGACTCGGGGTATGCTTGGACCCCGAACCTACGCTATGTTAAATACTACTACAAAAACATACATATTGCTTACATTATAGTAGGAAAAACATACATGAGATTCATTGGGCTAGTTTAAATCGTAATAATCACAAGAACACTTGAAATACGTGAACTAGCCATGTAATAAGGCCTATGAGTCAGCCATATTCATAAGTCAATAAATCATAAAATTCATGCATATTTGTAAAATATGTATATACTTGATACTTCATAAATCCATGATAAGTACTTGAGAGAAATCATACATAAAGCATAAATAATAACTGGGCTAATTCAGATCAAGATCACAATGAAATCATAACTTGATTTTTCATAAAAACATACATAATTGGGCATAATTGGATTTAAATTGAAATCTATAAATTTATATTCAAAATAGTCTTCAAACCTACCCATAGATCATAAAAAATAATTTAATACATGAAAGAAATTGACCTATGGATAAACTATAGAGAATTTCACTAGAATTGAAATAAACCCCATAGGTCATGAAACTTGATCCTAGAATTAAAATCCATGGAAATTGAGAAGAGTTTTGAGCATGAGAGTAAAAGGAACTCTCATTCATAGACTCACATACCTGGGTAAATAGAATTCACACACCTACTTGAAAACCCAAAGGGAATCGGAGAGAATTTGATGAAATCTCTCAAACTTGATCTTCATGGAAGGCTCTAGGTTGCATGCATAGAGTGGGAATACATAGAATGAACTTACCCCCCTTAAAACACATTTTTTAGATCTGAAAACAATGTAGTTTCGGACCTTGGGATTTAGGAATGAAAAAAATACCCTTAATGAAATTTCTAGAAAAACTGCACTGCCAGCAATAACGGGCGTCACAACGGACCGTTATGTCACGACCCAAACATAGGCCCGGATCGAGACACGGGACCAGGAGTCCTGAGAGGCTGCAAGTCAACCTATGGCATGAACATACATCTAACTCAATCAAGTAAAGCGGAAGACATAACATAATAAACATGGCGGAAATCCAATCATAACATAACAATTTGAAAATACAACACAAGTCTAAAGCTGAATACAATCTATTGTCTAAAAAGCCCCTAAGTCTGATGAATTAATAGGACAAGACTCCGTCTAACTCTCTAAGTCATTGATGGGACAAGACTCCAACTAACTCTATAAGTCTAAAAACTGAATATACGAGGATAACTGATAACAAGTGGTCCTCGGGGGATGAGGACTCACCAATAGAGACTAGATGCTAACTCTGAAAGATGGCTAACGACGAGGCTGAGTTTGGAGATCGGATCATGTATCATAAAATAATACAACATAGAGTATACGGTCAGTACGTCAAATGTACCGAGTCTTCAAGGTAAGTAAAATCACTTAAATAAGTAAAATCATTTAAAATATGCATAATCTAAAACAACATCAAGTTAAGAATCTGAGAGTAGGGCTTGCATGCTATTTTCTAAAATCATGATTTGAACATAACTGAACATCATAACTCAATCAAATGACCCAAAGTTAAAATCTTATAATCATAAGTAAAACTGTACATTGGGTCAAACCTGATTTAGAACATATATGTATATATATCATGAATGAAAACATGCATAATTGAAATCATGAGGAACAATGGGGACTCGTCCTTTAACCGACATTGCTGCGATAAATCTTACATGGTCCCGACTACCACACTCAAGTTGGTAGAGCCGTCCAAAGCCTTGCTAGGGCTAAGGACGCTATCATGATATCGATTTCAAGATGAAGGCCCTTTGGGGAAGGGGAAAGCTCACAATGGAGGTCCCAAAATAATCTGATCATACTTACATTGGCGCGTAGTTCTGAGGCATAGGGCTGACTTATCGTTAGCCTACTCGGTGCTATACACTACTCCCCAAAATATGCATATGCTCTCTATTGTTTTACAGTGAAGTTAACCATCGTCTATTGACGAAGCTGAATAATCATGTACATATAAAATCTTAAATCATACATAAGGAGCCTTGGCTCAAACAAAACCACAAGCTGAACATAATTGGGAGTCTTGACTCCAAAACCATGTGGTAAGCTAATTAACTTGAAACCATAAATCATACTTGAACATATGGACTTGCCCAATACTTAAACATTCTTGAAAATACTTGATTCACTTGAAAACATGATCATAGACATGGGTAACTTGAAAACATGTTTTTCGTCATAGGTATCTCATCATAATTGAAAATACACCATAAATCTCAACTTTCATGAACTTGTCAAGGATGGGCATTATAATTATTGAAGCTTGAAGACATTATTACAATTGAAAAAAATTTAAAACTTGCCCATCAATCATAATTCAATAATAGAAACATACTTGGATCATACCCATGGTAGAAACCTAGGAAATTCATGCCTTGGGTTAAAACCCCATAGGATTAAAGCCACGACCCGACCGTAGACCGGGATCGTAACACGGGGCAAGGAAGCCCTAGAGGCCAAAAGTAGACCCATGGCATAAGCATACATCTAACTTGAATCACTTTAAGCAGAAGATTTTAAACATAGAGCATAGCGGAAACGTAATCATATCATATCATAACATAACATAGGGAGTCACTACACATACACGCAAGCTGAGTACTACATACTGTCTGAAGGCCTCTACTACATATGATGGGTTTATGGGACAACACCCCCAACTAACATGGCCAAGTACTGAAATATAATTAACATAACTGTCTGTCAAACGACCCTCAGAACATGAGGAATCACCAATAAGCTAAAAATAATCTCTGAGATGACCTAGTTATGAGGATGAGCCTGAGAACCAGATCCTGTATCATGAAATGATAAAACATAGAAAGTATACGGTCAGTACGTGGAATGTACCGTGTATGCAAGGTAAGTAAAATGGACATTTAAAATACCTGAAAACTTATAAAAAAAACATCATATAAGTGGGACATCAGTCTTTAATCATAAACATCATATCATAAATAGAGATCAAGGTTTTCAAATCATTCATAAACCGTTCATTATCATAATCATAAAGAAACTTTATCAAATCATCACTTGAGCCACTATTGAGACATGACAATGCATAAAATGTGTGGAATAATGGGAGGACTCGTCATAACCGACGCAATCATGGTAGAGACTTTCATGGTGCCCCAACTATCCCACTCAAGTGGGAAGATTCGCCCCTGGTATGCCAGGCAAGGGACATGCATTATGTGATTTCACGAAAAGAGGGGATCACTATCATTATAATGTATCATTATATACCCATGATGGCACATTGTTATGAGACACCAGTGTAGTCCTTTGAACTTCGGGCTGCTCGATACTAGACACGGCTCCCCAAGAAAATGTATAAAAAATGTATAATAGGCTCATACGTAAATCATTGACATCATTCATTAAGATTCATGGCTAAATATAATCATTCATCATTCATTGATCTCCATTAAAACATGATTATCCAAGAATTAGAGGCCCTTTAGTCGGCCAACATCATAAATTGATAAATCATGAAATCCATTTCATAAACCGTAATCATTCTTTATCATGTGGGCATCGCTCAATACTTTATCATGCTTTACAATACTCAATTCATTCGAAAACATGCTTATAAACATTGGGTAACTTTAAAACATACTTTTCATCATCATTAGTCCATAAATCATAAAGTCCATGCATACTTGAAGATCATGTGTATAACTTGTAAACCATCAAATCATGTTGGGAATTTAAATAAATTCATATTTCAAATCATAAATCATGGTAGATTTGTAAATATAAACAAACGAAGGGAAGATCATAAATCGATTCATCATAAACCATGCATGATTAGGATTATTTGAATAAAAATCAAAATCGATAATTTTTTGAGTAAGATAAATTGTAAAATCCCAATCAAAATCCATAAATCATGATGAGAATCATAAATCATATAGCCCATTAGCAAATCATAAAGTTTCCTCAAGAATTGAATTAAAACCCCAATAGATTTTTTTTATTGATTTTCATAAGTTAATAGAGAATGGGCATGGGTGTGAACGGAAAGACCCATTTGTCACCTTACATAGCTAATGGAGACTGAATCTTGCTCTCCCTTTAAAGCCCGAAAAGGAATTGAAAGGAATGGAAGAAGAAAACCTTGAATCACCCTTTGATCACCTCTCTATCGCTTTACTATTCTCTTGCATGCATGAAAGAAGATTTTAGGATAGTTTCCCCCCTCTAAAACCCACCTTTCATAGGCTAAAACGATGTAATTTAGGACTCAATGACTTAGGAATTACCGAAAAGCCCTTACTAAAATCGCTGAATTTTATAGACTGCCAGTTGATCACGGGCAAAAATAGCATGCCCGAGATACGCTTTATGACTTAAATTAGTCTTGTTTATCTAAGTTATTGTATACATTTTCATGTAATTTTATATGAAGTGAAGATATGTGCTAACCAACATGATTAACCTTTGTTTTGTAGGTTTTGATGACTTTTGAGTAACTAATCCATGAGTTGGTGAAGTAGAGGCTTGGAAACGGAATTAACACGCGAATGTCGGCAAAGAGGAGGCACAAAACAGCCCACATGCGCGTCGGCAACGTGCCACGGCAGGCAGGCCGATCACAACAGCCCACCTGTGCGTTGGCAACGTGCCACGGCAGGTTGGCTGCGCGACCAAGAGGTGCCAACACGCTGCCCAAGCAGCATGACACGCTGCCAACACGGCAGGGCGCTGCCGGGGCCAAATTCAGGTGATTTCCAGAGAGCTTCCGCATCCGTAGCGTGTCACGGAGGCAGTGCTCCACGATGCACTCCGTGACACGTTGCTTGTTATTCCGGGAAAAAGTCCCACTACTATAAATAGCACACTTAGGTTTATTTTTCATAATTCTGACTTGGTGGAGCAAGGACGTGGGTTACAGGCTGTTGAGAGACGAAAAGTTCAGGGTTTTTTCTCTCTTTCTTTCTTCTTTAATTCAATTGCTTGTATGATTAACACTCATTTTATGATGATTAATCCATAAATGAGTGGCTAATTCCCCTCCTTGCTGAGGTTATGAACAATTGTGATGAAATTTGATTATTGATTCTATGGTTTTTCATCTTTAATTCCATGTTGTTCTATTAATTCTTGTTTTTACTGCATTGGTGTGTGGTCTACATTAATGTACATCTAAAAAGTCGGGTTTCACTCGAGAGAGCACGAAATTGGAAAGTTGTGAGTTAAGAGGATATGTTCTTTACTTGGTTTGGGAAAATTGAGTCTTGATTTACTTTCAGGATAGAAATATACCTGAAAGTCGTATTAGTCAATTTAGGAACCGGAATTGTATGGCTAAGACATGAATTGCATTTGATCACAGAAATGTAGACGGATGGTTCATGATTCTTAAGTGAGGTTAAATACGAGAGTTTTAATCTCTTGGCAAATGTTCCTGGCTAGCAACAGGAAGAAAAGATTAACCAAGGTATGATGATAATTAATTTCATTACATGTTCGTTTAACCTCAGCATGCTTTCATTCATAGTTCAGATTCAAAGTAGATAATTGTTCTTAGTTTTAGTATAAAATTCATAAAACAAACTATCAACTTTTTGGTTACACTGTTGTCTGCATTTTTAGATATAAAATATAGTACACTTGAGCAATTTGCACTTCATCCAAGTCTCTGTGGGATCGATACTTGGCTTGCTAAAGCCACTTACTACTTGTTCGACCACGTGCACTTGCGTGTCAGTTTATAACCCCATATAACACCCCAAACAAGTTCTTGGCGCCGTTGCCGGGGACTTGGCAATTGGTGAATTTGTTTTAAGTGTTAATTTACTATATTATTTTTTCTTATGTGCTGACAACTTGGTCTTACTGTTTGTTTTAATTCTTTTTCATTTTATTTTTCTCTTTTTCGGATACCCTTATTGACATGACATCATGGAATACAAATGGTTTAAATGGTGGATACTCATATTTTAGCGAATCTTGTCTGAATTGCGGAGGACACCACTCGTGGCAACACTATAACATGTGCAATATATGTGGTGGTCAAGATGGCCATTGGGATGGCTGTCCGAACGCGTATTCCCCTCCCCCAAGCCCCTACTATGATCCTTCTGTTGTTTTTGCTGAATATAGGCATGCTGAAAATGAGGACTTGGGACGCCAAGCTCGAATAGAAGACATGCTGAAACAACTCCTGGAGCAAGCAGAAGCAATGAAGGAGGCAATGGTAGTATTGAGAATTCAGCAAGAAGAGAATGTAGAGGCTCTAGAAATGATGAGCATCAAATTCACGGAGATGATTGCTGAGGCTGAAGCTTGTGATAAATTGCAGGTGACAGTTTTAGCCGATATTCAAGAGGAACTACCAGAGGAAGACAAGGGTGAATTTTTGGATGAAGCCCAACAATTAGAATCTCTTGAGTATCCCTGTGATGGGCTCACACTTATGGAAAATCCATTCATGGTAGAAGAGATAGAGTATCCCCTAGTTGACATTAATGGTGAGATAAATGTCGATGCTGAGAAGGTGTATACAAGTAAGGAGGTCAAGCACAATGCATTTTCAGAGTTGAGGTGTATTGGACCACACTCGACGCATTTTTCGACATTAAGTTTGGTTGACAACATAGAAATAGAGGCTTCCAAGCTTATAGAGAAATGTCGAGAAGAGGACCAAGCCCCGTATATTTTGAAATTTGCTAACTCGGAGAGACAAAATGACTTCGCTTACTTAAGGACCAATAAGTGCAAAAGGCAACATCTACTGCTTGGTCCTTACAATTTTTCACCGCCACCCCTGGAGCATAAGAGCAAATTAGAGAAGAAATTAGGGGTGAGATTCATATCCTCAAGGTGGAGGAAAAAGTGGTGAAACTTGTTGCGTCGTGCCGCGACGTAAAATCAGGCGCTGCTTGGGAGGCAACCCAAGGGTACCATGGGTACCATTTTAATTTCTTGCTTTTAAGTTGATTTTATTTATTTTTCATCTTGTGTTGTTTTGGTGGAAAGTTAAGCACAGATGGAGGGGAAGTCTGAGTACCCGTGGAGAAGGAAGCTAACAAGCATGGATGAGAAAACGTGTGGGGTCGAACACCCACTTGTGCAAAGTTGAAGGAAGGCATGCTAGTAGCTAGGCCTAAAGGCCTCAGGGAGTATTTCTCACCCTTTTTAAATTTTAATTTGATGCTATGAGGATATAGCATGATTTAAGTGTGGGGTGAGGGAAATTTCAAGGGAAATTTCAATTTTTTGTGCTTAACGATTTTTGGTGAATGTAATGCTTGTGAGAAAATTGAAAATTTTTTTTATGTGAGTTAAGCATGAATTCATCACCCGTTGGTTTTTCTTTTCGGTTCTTTTCCGACGGGGGGTCTTTGAACCGAAGAATAAAAATTTTCTTTTTCTTTCTTTCCTTTGTCTGTATATAGCGTTTTTAGTCATAGTTAGGGACTGTTTCCGACGATGGATGGATGACGACCGTCTTGAGGAAAAATTTGTTGGTAGGTGTTGGGTTTTTGAAACCATAACCAATTGGTGCTTGATGTTCTTTTTATATGCTATACGTGATTGTAAGAGGCAAGTATGTTCAGTGTGAAGCATGCAAGTGTATAACTTTGTTTGAGACACTTAGGCTCTTGAATTTGACTCAATATGATGGAAGCTTAATTCTGAATTCTTGTGATTAGCTGAGTAAGAGTCTACTGATTGTGTCTTGATTTGAGCATGTGCCATGAGTGTAAGGTTTTTGAGTATTCTGTGCAATTGTGGAATGTCTAGAACTTGCCCGGTGTGTATATAAAACGAAATGAAGGATGTGAATTGTAGGAGATGATTTAGGAATTTCTTTGAATGAACCAAACTTTTATCCCTCATTATACCTACCTTGAAAAATTAATCCTAGTTAACCCCATTGAGCCTTGAGCCTATTCTTTGACAGCTGCAACATAAGCTTAATCTTTTTCTTTCATTAGCCTTGAAAATGAATGAAAACTCCTAAGCGCTTAAAGGAAAAATCCGAAAGAGTAAAGGAGTGAGAAGAATGAAAAAGAAGGGGAAGTAGAAATTGTAAAAGTTGAGAAAGGTCGAGGGTGCACTTGTTTGAATGTGAGTGTGTATTAGTAGGGAGTAAGAAAATAAATAAATGAAAAGTTACTTATAGAACTCCTTACTAATAAGCTAAAAGTGCCTAAAGAAAGGGGGGAACAAAAGAGGATAAATAAAGATGAAAAGAGAAGAAGGTGAAGTGAAGGAAGGGAAGTTTGTAATGAAGGCGTGATGTATTTAAAGCGCTTAGGAAAGAGAGTCATTATTACTGGCAATAATAGTACTTACCCGCACCTGAGTTACATTACAACCTAAAAAGTCCTACTTGATCTTACATTCATACATCCTTAAATTAGTGGAATAAAACACTAAGGGCAAGCTTATGGGTCATTACATGATGCATGTGAATTCTTTGTGAGAGTGAGTGTAATTCTATGCATGTACCCACACATGTTGTGATATAAAAATTGTTTTTGGGTGTGAAATTGGGTAACTCTCTTTCCGTGAGGGGCACATGTTGAATGAAGGATATAATTCGTGTGAGATTTCTTAATCAGTTGATTTGCATGAGTTTGCTAAGATTGAGAGTCAATTCTTGAGGTTAAGAAGTCTTAACATAGTTGTACTTCATTTCAATGATCAAATCAGGCATGCTCTATTTTTAGCTTGTATCTTACGTAATCATTATAGCCGTAACTTGAATTATCTTGCTAAATTAGTTATGTGGGAGTCTCCATATGCATGAGATGTAAAAGGTTGTTCGAGGACGAACAAGGCTTTAAGTGTGGGGTTGTGATCACGGGCAAAAATAGCATGCCCGAGATACGCTTTATGACTTAAATTAGTCTTGTTTATCTAAGTTATTGTATACATTTTCATGTAATTTTATATGAAGTGAAGATATGTGCTAACCAACATGATTAGCCTTTGTTTTTTAGGTTTTGATGACTTTTGAGTAACTAATCCATGAGTTGGTGAAGTAGAGGCTTGGAAACGGAATTAACACGCGAACGTCGGAAAAGAGGAGGCACAAAACAGCCCACCTGCGCGTCGGCAACGTGCCACGGAAGGCAGGCTGATCACAACAGCCCACCTGTGCGTTGGCAACGTGCCACGGTAGGTTGGCTGCGCGACCAAGAGGTGCCAACGCTCTACCCAAGCAGCGTGACACGCTGCCAACGCGGCAGGGTGCTGCTGGGGCCAAATTCGGGTGATTTCCAGAGAGCTTCCGCGTCCGTAGCGTGTCACGGAGGTAGTGCTCCGCGATGCACTCCGTGACACATTGCTTGTTATTCTATGAAAAAGTCCCACTACTATAAATAGCACACTTAGGTTTATTTTTCATAATTCTGACTTGGTGGAGCAAGGACGTGGGTTACAGGCAGTTGAGAGACGAAAAGTTTAGGGTTTTTTCTCTCTTTCTTTCTTCTTTAATTCAATTACTTGTATGATTAACACTCATTTTATGATGATTAATCCACAAATGTGTGGCTAATTCCCCTCCTTGCTGAGGTTACGAACAATTGTGATGAAATTTGATTATTGATTCTATGGTTTTTCATCTTTTCTTCCATGTTGTTCTATTAATTCTTGTTTTTACTGCATTGGTGTGTGGTCTACATTAATGTACATCTAAAAAGTCGGGTTTCACTCGAGAGAGCACGAAATTGGAAAGTTGTGAGTTAAGAGGATATGTTCTTTACTTGGTTTGGGAAAATTGAGTCTTGATTTGCTTTCAGGATTGAAATATACCTGAAAGTCGTATTAGTCAATTTAGGAACCGGAATTGTATGGCTAAGACATGAATTGCATTTGATCACAGAAATGTAGACGGATGGTTCATGATTCTTAAGTGAGGTTAAATACGAGAGTTTTAATCTCTTGGCAAATGTTCCTGGCTAGCAACAGGAAGAAAAGATTAACCAAAGTATGATGATAATTAATTTCATTACATGTTTGTTTAACCTCAGCATGCTTTCATTCATAGTTCAGATTCAAAGTAGATAATTGTTCTTAGTTTTAGTATAAAATTCATAAAACAAACTATCAACTTTTTGCTTACACTGTTGTCTGCATTTTTAGATATAAAATATAGTACACTTGAGCAATTTGCACTTCATCCAAGTCTCTGTGGGATCGATACTTGGCTTGCTAAAGCCACTTACTACTTGTTCGACCACGTGCACTTGCGTGTCAGTTTATAACCCCATATAACACCCCAAACAAGTTCTTGGCGCCGTTGCCGGGGACTTGGCAATTGGTGAATTTGTTTTAAGTGTTAATTTACTATATTATTTTTTCTTAAGTGCTGACAACTTGGTCTTACTGTTTGTTTTAATTCTTTTTCATTTTATTTTTCTCTTTTTCGGATACCCTTATTGACATGACATCATGGAATACAAATGGTTTAAATGGTGGATACTCATATTTTAGCGAATCTTGTCTGAATTGCGGAGGACACCACTCGTGGCAACACTATAACATGTGCAATATATGTGGTGGTCAAGATGGCCGTTGGGATGGCTGTCCGAACGCGTATTCCCCTCCCCCAAGCCCCTACTATGATCCTTCTGTTGTTTTTGCTGAATATAGGCATGCTGAAAATGAGGACTTGGGACGCCAAGCTCGAATAGAAGACATGCTGAAACAACTCCTGGAGCAAGCAGAAGCAATGAAGGAGGCAATGGTAGTATTGAGAATTCAGCAAGAAGAGAATGCAGAGGATCTAGAAAGGATGAGCATCAAATTCACGGAGATGATTGCTGAGGCTGAAGCTTGTGATAAATTGCAGGTGACAGTTTTAGCCGATATTCAAGAGGAACTACCAGAGGAAGACAAGGGTGAATTTTTGGATGAAGCCCAACAATTAGAATCTCTTGAGTATCCCTGTGATGGGCTCACACTTATGGAAAATCCATTCATGGTAGAAGAGATAGAGTATCCCCTAGTTGACATTAATGGTGAGATAGATGTCGATGCTGAGAAGGTGTATACAAGTAAGGAGGTCAAGCACAATGCATTTTCAGAGTTGAGGTGTATTGGACCACACTCGACGCATTTTTCGACATTAAGTTTGGTTGACAAGATAAAAATAGAGGCTTCCAAGCTTATAGAGAAATGTCTAGAAGAGGACCAAGCCCCGTATATTTTGAAATTTGCTAACTCGGAGAGACAAAATGACTTCGCTTACTTAAGGACCAATAAGTGCAAAAGGCAACATCTACTGCTTGGTCCTTACAATTTTTCACCGCCACCCCTGGAGCATAAGAGGAAATTAGAGAAGAAATTAGGGGTGAGATTCATATCCTCAAGGTGGAGGAAAAAGTGGTGAAACTTGTTACGTCGTGCCGCGACGTAAAATCAGGCGCTGCTTGGGAGGCAACCCAAGGGTACCATGGGTACCATTTTAATTTCTTGCTTTTAAGTTGATTTTATTTATTTTTCATCTTGTGTTGTTTTGGTGGAAAGTTAAGCACAGATGGAGGGGAAGTCTGAGTACCCGTGGAGAAGGAAGCTAACCAGCATGGATGAGAAAAAGTGTGGGGTCGAACACCCACTTGTGCAAAGTTGAAGGAAGGCATGCTAGTAGCTAGGCCTAAAGGCCTCAGGGAGTATTTCTCACCCTTTTTAAATTTTAATTTGATGCTATGAGGACATAGCATGATTTAAGTGTGGGGTGAGGGAAATTTCAATTTTTTGTGCTTAACGATTTTTGGTGAATGTAATGCTTGTGAGAAAATTGAAATTTTTTTTATGTGAGTTAAGCATGAATTCATCACCCGTTGGTTTTTCTTTTCGATTCTTTTCCGACGGGGGGTCTTTGAACCGAAGAATAAAAATTTTCTTTTTCTTTCTTTCCTTTGTCTGTATATAGCGTTTTTAGTCATAGTTAGGGACTGTTTCCGACGATGGATGGATGACGACTGTCTTGAGGAAAAATTAGTTGGTAGGTGTTGGGTTTTTGAAACCATAACCAATTGATGCTTGATGTTCTTTTTATGTGCTATACGTGATTGTAAGAGGCAATTATGTTCAGTGTGAAGCATGCAAGTGTATAACTTTGTTTGAGACACTTAGGCTCTTGAATTTGACTCAATATGATGGAAGCTTAATTCTGAATTCTTGTGATTAGCTGAGTAAGAGTCTACTGATTGTGTCTTGATTTGAGCATGTGCCATGAGTGTAAGGTTTTTGAGTATTCTGTGCTATTGTGGAATGTCTAGAACTTGCCCGGTGTGTATATAAAACGAAATGAAGGATGTGAATTGTAGGAGATGATTTAGGAATTTCTTTGAATGAACCAAACTTTTATCCCTCATTATACCTACCTTGAAAAATTAATCCTAGTTAACCCCATTGAGCCTTGAGCCTATTCTTTGACAGCTGCAACATAAGCTTAATCTTTTTCTTTCATTAGCCTTGAAAATGAATGAAAACTCCTAAGCGCTTAAAGGAAAAATCCGAAAGAGTAAAGGAGTGAGAAGAATGAAAAAGAAGGGGAAGTAGAAATTGTAAAAGTTGAGAAAGGTCGAGGGTGCACTTGTTTGAATGTGAGTGTGTATTAGTAGGAAGTAAGAAAATAAATAAATGAAAAGTTACTTATAGAACTCCTTACTAATAACCTAAAAGTGCCTAAAGAAAGGGGGGAACAAAAGAGGATAAAGAAAGATGAAAAGAGAAGAAGGTGAAGTGAAGGAAGGGAAGTTTGTAATGAAGGCGTGATGTATTAAAAGCGCTTAGGAAAGAGAGTCATTATTACTGGCAATAATAGTACTTACCCGCACCTGAGTTACATTACAACCTAAAAAGTCCTACTTGATCTTACATTCATACATCCTTAAATTAGTGGAATAAAACACTAAGGGCAAGCTTATGGGTCATTACATGATGCATGTGAATTCTTTGTGAGAGTGAGTGTAATTCTATGCATGTACCCACACATGTTGTGATATAAAAATTGTTTTTGGGTGTGAAATTGGGTAACTCTCTTTCCGTGAGGGGCACATGTTGAATGAAGGATATAATTCGTGTGAGATTTCTTAATCAGTTGATTTGCATGAGTTTGCTAAGATTGAGAGTCAATTCTTGAGGTTAAGAAGTCTTAACATAGTTGTACTTCATTTCAATGATCAAATCAGGCATGCTCTATTTTTAGCTTGTATCTTACGTAATCATTATAGCCATAACTTGAATTATCTTGCTAAATTAGTTATGTGGGAGTCTCCATATGCATAAGATGTAAAAGGTTGTTCGAGGACGAACAAGGCTTTATGTGTGGGGTTGTGATCACGGGCAAAAATAGCATGCCCGAGATACGCTTTATGACTTAAATTAGTCTTGTTTATCAAAGTTATTGTATACATTTTCATGTAATTTTATATGAAGTTAAGATATGTGCTAACCAACATGATTAGCCTTCGTTTTTTAGGTTTTGATGACTTTTGAGTAACTAATCCATGAATTGGTGAAGTAGAGGCTTGGAAATGGAATTAACACGCGAACGTCGAAAAAGAGGAGGCACAAAACATCCCACCTGCGCGTCGGCAACGTGCCACGGCAGGAAGGCTGATCACAACAGCCCACCTGCGTGTTGGCAACGTGCCACGGCAGGTTGGCTGCGCGACCAAGAGGTGCCAACGCGCTGCCCAAGCAGCGTGACACGCTGCCAACGCGGCAGGGTGCTGCTGGGGCCAAATTCGGGTGATTTCCAGAGAGCTTCCACGTCCGTAGCGTGTCACGGAGGCAGTGCTCCGCGATGCACTCCGTGACACGTTGCTTGTTATTCCGGGAAAAAGTCCCACTACTATAAATAGCACACTTAGGTTTATTTTTCATAATTCTGACTTGGTGGAGCAAGGACGTGGGTTACAGGCAGTTGAGGGACGAAAAGTTCAGGGTTTTTTCTCTCATTCTTTCTTCTTTAATTCAATTGCTTATATGATTAACACTCATTTTATGATGATTAACCCACAAATGAGTGGCTAATTCCCCTCCTTGCTGAGGTTATGAACAATTGTGATGAAATTTGATTATTGATTCTATGGTTTTTCATCTTTTCTTCCATGTTGTTCTATTAATTCTTGTTTTTACTGCATTGGTGTGTGGCCTACATTAATGTACATCTAAAAAGTCGGGTTTCACTCAAGAGAGCACGTAATTGGAAAGTTGTGAATTAAGAGGATATGTTCTTTACTTGGTTTGGGAAAATTGAGTCTTGATTTTCTTTCAGGATAGAAATATACCTGAAAGTCGTATTAGTCAATTTAGGAACCGGAATTGTATGGCTAGGACATGAATTGCATTTGATCACAGAAATGTAGACGGATGGTTCATGATTCTTAAGTGAGGTTAAATACGAGAGTTT
Source organism: Datura wrightii (assembly GCA_035772735.1). Classification (NCBI taxonomy): domain Eukaryota; kingdom Viridiplantae; phylum Streptophyta; class Magnoliopsida; order Solanales; family Solanaceae; genus Datura; species Datura wrightii. Next base: position 63,920,816 of record JASDFA010000002.1, read on the forward strand.
TAATCTCTTGGCAAATGTTCTTGGCTAGCAACAGGAAGAAAAGATTAACCAAAGTATGATGATAATTAATTTAATTACATGTTCGTTTAACCTCAACATGCTTTCTTTCATAGTTCAGATTCAAAGTAGATAATTGTTCTTAGTTTTAGTATAAAATTCATAAAACAAACTATCAACTTTTTGGTTATACTGTTGTCTGCATTTTTAGATATAAAATACAGTACACTTGAGCAATTTGCACTTCATCCAAGTCTCTGTGGGATCGATACTTAGCTTGCTAAAGCCACTTACTACTTGTTCGACCACGTGCACTTGCGTGTTGGTTTATAACCCCATATAACACCCCGAACACCAGTCCCAATGAGGGACTGGACGATTCACTACTAGGGCCCATGACTCGTGGCCTTGAGTCGTTCTGCTCACTACCAAAAATTCATCAGGGGACCGCATGAGGGACCCCATGAATCATGGTGGCTGACCATGACTCGTGGTTAACACCCGCGATCCTCATTGTCCAAAAATTCTTGCCAATCATCCAGTCCAGGCCACGGGTGACCTCACGAGTCATGTGATCTGACCAAAACTCGTGGTCACTCCTCACGGGTCACCTAACGACCCGTTCAGTGACAAGGTGTAGAATTTTAGTTTTTTTCTGTTTCAACTCCCGGGTCTGATCCTTGGGTTTCCAGGGCATAAAAATATCTCCCCCTTGTGAAAGTTCATCCTTGAATGTTAGAAACACGCAGAAAAAGGAGAACATACAACCATTATATGCAAATAAAGATCATTTAAGCCAAAATCTGACGGAATGACTATCTTCAGAAGAACGACATAGCTGAAGTGAATTCAGGCATCACATACATTTACCCTAACATATAACAAACTTGTGCACATGAACTGAACATTGAAACTGATTAGAGTATTAGGGCAACAACTGATACCTCAAACTGAAGCTGAGCTGGTAGGGAACAGGTGATGGTATTTAGCCATCACATCTACTTCGGCTTCCCACATAGCCCCCTCAACATGCTGATTTCTCCATAACACCTTTAGTGAAGCTACTTCCTTGTTCCTTAGCTTCTGAACCTGACGATCCAATATTTCAACTAACATTTCATCATAGCTGAGGCTATCTCTCACACCCATACTCTCCACCTGGACAACTAGAGCTGGGTCCCCCAATAACATTTTCAAGAGCGTTATATGAAAGACAGGATGCACGGAAGATAACTATGATGGAAAGTCCAACTCATATGCTACCTTACTAACTTTCTTATAATCCAATAGGGACCCACATAACGGGGATTGAGTTTTCCTTTCTTTCCGAACCGCGTGACTCATTTCATGGGAGTTACCTTCAGAAATACCCAATTTTCCACCTCGAACTCCAACTTTATCCTCCTCACATTAGAATATGACTTTTTACGACTCTGAGCAATCTTCAGCATGTCCCTTATTAACTGAACCTTCACCATAGCCTTATGAACCGAATCTGGCCCTATCATAGCTGCCTCACCAACCTCAAACCATTCGATGGGCGATCTACACCTCTGCCCATAAAGAGCCTCGAACGGTGACATCTGAATGCTAGGGTGATAGCTGTCAGTATAAGCAAACTCGATCAGGGGCAAGTGATCATCCCAACTACCTTTGAAGTCCATCACACATGCTCTCAACATGTCCTCGAAAGTCTGGATTGTTCATTCTGCTTGGCCATCCATTTACGGATAAAAGGCTGTGCTGAGCTTAACTTGTGTCCTAAGCTCCTTCTGTGAAGTCCGCCAATATAGGGAAGTAAACTGAGTACCTTGGTCCAAAATAATGGACAAGGGCACTCCATGTAGCCGAACCAACTCTCAGATATACAATTTGGCATAATCATCCACTGAGTCTGTGGTTTTCACCGATAGGAAATATGCAACCTTGGTCAATCTGTCTACCGCCACCCAAATGGAATCATATTATTGATGAGTACGAGGTAATCCTGTTACGAAATCCATGTTAATCTCTTTCCACTTCCAAGTAGGAATGTCGATATCCTAAAGTACTCCTCCCGGCCTTTGATGTTCAACCTTTACTTGCTGACAGTTTATAAATCTGGCTACGAACTCCGCAATATCCTTCTTCATGCCATCCTAGCAATAGATTTCTCTTATATCACGATACATCTTGGTGGAACCCGGATGGATATAATACCTGGTTCCATGTGCCTCATGCAATATCCAACTCCTCAAATCATCAATATCTGGAACACATAGGCGACCCTGGTACAAAAGCACACCATCTCCCCCTTGTGAGAAAACCTCTACCATCTGACATCGAAAAACTTCTTTCAACTTTATCAGAATCGAGTCCTCATCTTGTCTAGATTTTACGTCAGTCACCAAGGACAATTCAGATTCACTTTGAATAACAACACCGCCATCGGTACAGTTAACCAACATCACTCCTAACCTTAGGAGACGATGCACATCCTTCACTATCTCTCTTTTTCCTTCCTCCACCTGGGACACACTTTTCATAGAGAGCCTACTAAGTGCGTCCGCCACCACATTAGCCTTTCAAGAATGGTAAAGAACACTCGTATCATAGTATTGAGTAGCTCTAACTACCTTCTTTGTCATAGATTAAGGTCTTTCTGCGTGAACACATATTGTAAGCTCTTGTGGTCCGTAAACATATCCACATGAACCCCATACAAGTAATGTCACCATATCTTCAATGAGAACATCCCTGCTGCCAACTCAGGATCATGGGTCAGGTAATCCCTCTCATAGACTTGAAATTGTGTCGAGGAATATTCTCTTACTTTCCCTAGCCGAATCAACACACACCCGAGCTCGATTCTCAAACCATCACAATACACCACTAAACCATCCATACCCTCAGGTAGAGTCAACACCAGTGTGATAGTAAGTCGAGTCTTTAACTCACAGAAGCTCTTCTCGCAAGCCTCCGACCATTGAAATTTCACCTTCTTCTGAGTCAACTTGGTCAAAGGTGCTACAATAGATGAGAAACCCTCAACAAACCTTTGATAGTAGACAGCTGAACCCAAGAAACTCTAAATATCTTAAGGATTCACCGGTCTAGGCCAATTCTTCACCGCCTCGATTTTCTGAGAATCTACTTTTATGCCCTTGCTTGAAACCACATGGCCCGAAAATGCTACCGAGTTCAAGTCCTTGAGGGTCTGAAGCACTACTCTCAAATGAGCAGCATGCTTCTCCTCGCTCCGAGAGTATATAAGGATGTCATCAATAAACAAAATGATGAACATGTCCAGTTACGGCTTGAAAAACCTATTCATAAGTCCATGAAAGCTGCAAGAGCATTCATTAGTCCAAAAGATATAACTACAAACTCATAATGACCATACCGCATCCTGAAGGCTGTCTTCGGGATATCACACTCCCAAACTCGGAGTTGATGATACCCGGACCTGAGATCTATCTTTGAGAAACACCTTGCACCATGAAGCTAGTCAAACAAATCATCGATCCTAGGTATAGGATGCCTGTTCTTAATGGTGACTGTGTTCAATTGTCAATAGTCAATGCACATCCAAAGCGAACCATCCTTCTTATGAACAAATAAGACCGGTGCACCCCATAGGGACTTGCTCGGTCTAATGAAGCCCTTCTCTGGCAGGTCCTTTAATTTCTTTATCTCGGCTAGAGCCATCCTGTAAGAACGTTGTGTGTCCAATAGACTTCCCGTAGATCACGGTACATCTTGGTGACACCTGGATGTGTCCAATACCTTGAGCCGTGAGCCTCATGCAACATCCAATATCTCAAATCATCAACATCCGGGACACACAAGTGACCGTGATATCGACGTACACCATCATCCCTTTGGAGAAGACCTCTACCTTCTGATTCTGAATGGCTTCTTTTAACCTTACAAAAATAGGGTCTTCATCCTGTCTAGCTTTTACATCAATCATCAAGGACGATTCTGATCTGTTATGAGCAATAAAACCAACATTTTTTGAGTCAACCAAATGAATTCCCAACCTCGCAAATCGATGCACATCCTTCACCAACTCCTTCCTTCCCTCATCAACATGGGACACACTCTCCATAGAGAGTCTACTAAGTGAATTTGCTGCTACATTAGCCTTTTCCTGATGGTAAAGGACACTCATATCATAATCCTTGAGTAACTCCAACCACCTTCTTTTCTGCAGATTTCGGTACTTCTGGGTAAACATATTTTGTAGGCTCTTGTGGTCCGTAAACAAATCTATGTGGACTCCGTACAAATAGTGTCTCAAATATTCAATCCAAGTATCACCGCTGCCAATTCAAGATCATGGGTCAGGTAATTCTTTCATGAACCTTCAGTTGTCTGGAAGTGTATGCTATCACTTTACCATGTTGCATCAATACACAACCAAGGTCGATTCCAAAATCATCGCAATACACCACAAATCCATCGTCACCCTCTGGTATGGTTAACACCACTGTTGAGGTAGGTTGAGTCTTCAACTCCTAAAAGCTTCTCTCACAACCATCCAACCAATGAAATTTCTTCTACCGTTAACTCTACGGGGAGCCATGATTCTGCAATCGCAAATAGAACAAGTAGAAGAATAGGGAGACATTTCATCGCACGACATAGGTTATGGAAGAAAGGGACATTTCCTAAATGTCTCGTAGCCTCTTCATCATAAGTGTAGCGTTCTTCACACCCACTAAAAAGACTATACTTAATGTGTCTTTCAGACACTGTAGGACACTTCAAACCTATGGCTCTAACACCAAGTTTGTCACAATCCGAACATAGACCCGAATCGCAACACGAGACAAGGAGCCCCGGGTTGACTATGGCATGAACATACATCTAACTCAATCGAATAAAGAGGAATACTCAACGTAATAACATAGCGGAAGCATAATCATGAGATAACCCAAGAACAAGCTAATGACAGTGCTGGGTCTGAAAATCGGAGCATGTATCATGAAATGATACAACATAAAATATGTGGTCATTAAGTGAAATCTACCGAGTATGCAAGGTAAGTAAAACAGACATTTAAAATATATAAAAATTCATAAGACTAGGACAACATGCTCATAACATAAATATAATAATGTAACATTAGGCTCAAGGTTTTGAAAAGATTCATAAACCAGTGATAATCATAATAATAGGAGAAAAGCTTCATTAAACATAACTTAAGCCAAAATAATATGAATATAACCATGCATGAATAATGAGGAACAATGGGAGGAATTTTCATAACCGACATCATCATGGTAGAGCCTTACATGATGCTCCAACTATCTCACTCAAGTGGGCAGAGTCGTCCCAGGCTATCTACGCAAGGGACGTGCAGTATGTGATATCACGAAAGAGGGGATCCATTAACATTGTAATGTATCTATATGAACCTACGGTGGCACGTAGTTATGAGACACCGGTGTAATCCTTTGAACGCCGGGCTACTCGCTACTACACACTGCTCCCAAAAATATGCATATTAGGCTCGTATGTAAATCATAAACATCATTCATTATATTCATGGCCAAATAAACATTATCATCATTGATCCCTATTTAAATAATGTTTATCCATGAACCAAGGGCCCATGAACAGGCCAACATCATAAATCGATCAATCATAAAGTTTATATCATAAATCATAAATCATACTTGAACATGTGGGAATTGCCCAATACCTTAACATGCTTGAAAGTACCCAACTTCCTTGAAAACATGATTATAAACATAAGTAACTTGAAAACATGCTTTTCATCAATAATATCTCATCATACATGAACATTTATCATAACCTCAACTTTCATAAACTTATCATAAATGGGCATTTAAATTTATAAAGCTTGAAAAATGATTTTTATGGAAAACAACATAAAAATTTCCCATGATTCATAATTCAATAATAAAAACTCATTTAGATCATACCCATATCAAGAATTTGGAACATCATGCATTTGGTTAAAACCCCATAGAATCAACATAGAAATTTCCATGATTTAGAGAGAGATTGGGCATGGGTGTGAACGGATTCACCTATTCATAACCCTACATATCTAGGAAAGATCTGATTTTACCACTCCTTGAAAGACAAATGAAAGATTGAAGGAAAGTTTGAAAAAATCTAACTTGATCACCTCCTAAACCCCTTCAATATGCAGGCATGAATGTGAATGAGCCTAGGATAGATTTTCCCCTCAAAAACATTGCATTTCGAGCTTTAAATGGTGTAGTTTAGGACCCTAGGACTTAGGAATGACGAAAATACCCTTAATGAATTCCTTGAAAATTTTGCACTGGCAGTGATAACGAGTGATCCCACTGGTCGTGCCTTTATACCACGACTCGTGGTATCCGTCCATTATATCTCCTTCCAATTCTTAACTTCTCAGATTCTAAGAACACCATCTTCCCCTTCGGAGAAGACCTCTACCTTATGATTCTGAACAGCTTCGTTTAACCTTTCCAAAATAGGGTCTTCATATTGTCTAGCTTTTACATCAGTCACAAAGGACGATTTTGATCCATTCTGAACAATAACGCCGCCATCGGCCGAGTCAACCAACCGTACTCCCAACCTCGCAAGTCGATGCACATCCTTTACCAAATCCTTTCTCCCCTCATCCACATGGGACAAACTTTCCATGGAGAGTCTACTAAGTGTATCTTCTAGTATATTAGCCTTGCTCGGATGATAAAGGACACTCATATCGTAATACTAAGTTTCTCCAACCACCTCCTTTGCTGAAGATTGAGATCCTTCTAGGTAAATACATAATGTAAAAACTCTTATGATCCGTAAACACATCTACATAGACCTCCTACAAATAATGTCTCCAAATCTTCAAGGAGAATACCACCGCTGCGAATTTAAGATCGTGGGTCGGGTTATTCTTCTCATGAACTTTCAGCTGTCTAGAAGTATATGTTATAACTTTGTTGTGCTGCATCAAAACAAAACCAAGGCTGACCCTTAAAGTAGCGCAATACACCACAAACCCATCAGTACCCTCCAGTAGAGTTAACACGGGTGCTGAGGTAAGTCGAGTCTTCACCTCCTGAAAGCTTCTCTCACAAACCTCCAACCATTGGAATTTCACTTTCTTTTGGGTCAATTTGGTCAATGGTGATGCAATAGATGAAAAGCCCTGAACAAATCTCTGATATTAGCTAGCTAAGCCCAAAAAGCACTGGATATCTGAAGGATTCAGAGATCTAGGCAAATTCTTCACCAATTCTATTTTCTGAGAGTCCACCTTTATATCCTCAGTTGATATCACATGGCCCAAAAACACCATTGAGTTCAACCAAAACTTGCACTTGCTGAATATAGCATATAATTGGCGATCCTTGAGAGTTCACCGCCCTCAAAAAAGTGGCATGCTCCTCTTCGCTCGGAGAGTATATCAAGATGTCATCAATGAATACGATCACGAACATATCCAAACATGAATTTAACACCCTATTCATCAAATCCATAAAAGCTGTAGGAAAATTCGTTAGTCGAAAAGACATAATTACAAACTCATAATGAACATATCGCATCCTGAGGGCTATCTTAAGGATGTTGCTCTCCTGAACCCTGAGCTGATGGTATCTATACCTGAGATCTATTTTTGAAAAGCACTTGACACCCTGAAGCTGGTCAAACAAATCATCAATTCTAGGTAGAGGGTACCTGTTCTTGATAGTGACCTTGTTCATTTGCCGATAAACAATACACACACGAAGCGAGCCATCTTTCTTTCGGATAAAGAGAACTGGTGCACCGAATAGGAATTTTCTTGATCTAATGAAACCCTTATCCAAAAGATTCTTCAACTGTTCCTTCAACTCTTTTAGTTCTGTTGGAGCCATTTAGTAGTGAGGAATAGATATAGATTGCATATTAGGAAGAAGGTCAATACTAAAATCAATCTCTCACATGGGAGGAACTCCTGCCAAATCATTTGGAAAGACCTCTGGGAACTCACTTACTACTGGGGCTGACTCGATAGTTGGGGTCACGGACTCAACATCTCTAACCCTAACTAGATGGTATACACAACCCTTAGAAATCATTTTCCTGGCCTTAAGATAGGAAATAAAACAACCTACAGGCATGGATGAACTACCCTTCTACTCCAAAAAGGACTAACCCGAAAAGAGAAACTCTACCGGATGGGTTCTACAGTTAACGAAAGCATAACATGCATACAACAAATCTATGTCGAAAATAATATCAAAGTCTATTATGGCTAACTCTACTAGGTCTGCGGAGGTGACTTTCTGCAATACTGTGATCGAGAAACTAATAAGCACCTGCCTAGCTACAACTGAATCACCAACGGGAGTAGAGACTGATTCTGATAGAATTTCGGGACTAACTCCAAAGCTACTAGCAATATAAGGTGTAATAAAATACAATGTAACCCCTGGATCTAACAAAGCATAAGCATCAAGATGAAATAGTCATAACATACCAATAAACACATTCAGTGAAGTCTCATGTTCCGGACGTGAGAAGCAAGGGCAAAGAATCTGTTTCGGTGTTGTCTGCCAACCCCACTAGTGGATTCCCCCTGCGGAGCTGAGCGTGCTGGAGCTGATGCTGACCTGGTTTTTTAAGCACGTCCTCTATTATCACCCTACCTAGCCAATGTACACGCTCAGCGCATGTGGTCAGATCTACTACACCCATAACAAATATCTGAGCCGAGTAAGCACTCCCCGTCCTGACTCTTGCCACACTTCTTGCAGGCCGGAAATGAGCGCTCTACCTGCATTCCCCTATGGTTCCCCGAACCTGAGGCCCTAGTTGGTGATGGTGCTGGAGCTAGTGATCTTTGTTGAATCTGAGGCGGTGACCACCGCCAGATTTCTGCTGAGTGAACCCATAACTGTCTTTTCGTGCCCTCTTGGACTCTCTCTCTCTCTCTCTCTCATATGCACCGCCTCCATCTGCTGGGCATGCAACACTATCCAGGAAAAGTCAATATCTCGATGGAGCATGGCAATCCTACAATACTTGTCCAAATAGTCTGCCACCCCATGAACAAACTTGCTCACCCGAGCCCTCTTGTAAGCCACTAACTTTGGGGCGTATCTAGACAAATGGGTGAACTCCAAAGCATACTCCTAAACCTTCATCTTTCCTTGCTTCAGATTCACGAACTCTGTTACTTTAATCTCCCTCAATTCTTGAGGGAAGAACTAATCCAGAAAAGTGATGTGAAACTCTTCTCAACCAATAGGACCTGCTCCCACAACCCTACTATCCCTCCATTGCTTAAACCAAATGTGTGCAACCCCATTCAACTGATATGAGGCCAAATCAGCATACTCCTCCCCAGTCACCCCCATTATTTGGGTGACCTTCAAAATCTCATCAATGAACTCATGCGGGTCCTCATCTACTTTTGACCCAAGGAACTCCGGTGGGTTCATCCTTAAGAAATCTCTAACCCGTGCGGTTGCCGCATTTCCATTTTGACGGACATGCGCCACTGCCTGTTGGTTGACTTGAGCAGTGACGGCCTGTGCTAGCATCTGAATGGCTGGCTGGAATTCAGCATGGGCAACTGGCTCCAGTACATGGTGCTCCTGGACTGGTGGGGCTTGTTGGTGTTCATCTCCGTTTCCAACCTCATGTCCATTTCCATTTCAATTTTTTCTACTGCTAACTCTACGGGGAGCCATGATTCTACAATCATGAATAGCACGAGTTAGAAGGATATGGAGACATTTCATCGCACGACATAGATTATGAAAGAAGGGGACATTTCCTAAATGTCTCGTAGCCTCTTCATCATAAGTGTGGCGCTCTTCACACTATGAAAAAGACTCTACTTAATACGGCTTTCAGACACCCTCCAAGATCGCAACACGGGGCAAGAAGCCCCGAGAGACTCCAAGTCGACCAATGACATTAACATACATCTAATTTAATCAAATAAAGTGGAATACTCAACATATATACATAGCGGAAGCATAATCATGACATAACATAGAAAGAGAAACGCACTTTATCTATGATAGTTGGATACTACATATAGTCTGAAAGCTTCTAACATATTTGATGGGTTGATGCGACTACACCACCAACTAACTTGACAAGTCTAGAAAATTGAACATAAAGGATAACTTATATAGACTGATCCTCGGGAGATGAGGACTCACTAATGAACTGGATTCTAACTCTGAGAACGAGCTAGTGGCGGTGTTACGTCTGAAGATCGAAGCTTGTATCATGAAACGTTAATACATAAAGTATGCGATCAGTACGTGGAATGTACCGAGTATGCAAGATAAGTAAAATTAACATTTAAAATATATAAAAGTTCATAAGAGTAGGACAACATGCTCATAATATAAATATCATAATGTAACATAAGGCTCAAGGTTTTCAAAAGATTTGTAAACCAGTAATAATCATAATAATAAGAGAAAAGCTTCATTAAACGTAAGTTAAGCCAAAATAATATGAATATAACCATGCATAAATCTTGAGGAACAATGCAAGGACTAGTCATAACCGACACCATCATGGTAGAGCCTTACATGTTGCCCTAACTATCTCACTCAAGTGGGCAGAGTCATCCCAGGCTTGCCAGGCAAGGGACGTGCACTATGTGATATCGCGAAAGAGGGGATCCATTAACATTGTAATGTATCAATATAAACCTACGCTGGCATGTATTTATGACACACTGCGTAGTCCTTTGAATGCTGGGCTACTCGGTGCTAGACACTGCTCCCAAAAATATGCACATTAGACTCGTATGTAAATCATAAACATCATTCATGAGATTCACGGCCAAATAAATATTGTCATTATTGATCCCCATTTAAACACATGTTTAGCCATGAACCAAGGGCCCATGAATCGACCAACGTCATAAATCGATCAATCCATATCATAAATCAAAAATCATACTTGAACGTGTGGGCATTGCCTCATACCTTAACATGCTTGAAAATACTTAATTCCTTTGAAAACGTGATTATAAACATGGGTAACTTGAAAGCATGTTTTTCATCAATAATATCTCATCATACATGAACACTTATCATAACCTCAACTTTCATAAACTTCTCATAAATGGGTGTTTAAATTTATAAAGCTTGAAACATGATTTATTTGGAAAACAACGTAAAGCTTGCCCATGATTCATATTTAAATAATAAAATCTCATTTAGATCATACCCATGTCGAGAATTAGGAACTTCATGCATTGGGTTAAAACCCTACAGAATCAACATAAGAATTTCCATAATTTAGAGAGAAATTGGGCATGGGTTTGAACAAATTCACGCATTCATAACCCTACATACCTGGGGAAGATCTGATTTTACCACTCCTTGAAAGACCAATGAAAAATTGAAGGAAAGCTTGAAGAAATCTAACTTGGTCACCTCCTAAACCCCTTCAATATGCATGCATGGATGTGATTGAACCTAGGATAGATTTTTCCCTCATAAAACACTACATTTCGAGCCTCAAATGACGTAGTTTAGGACCCTAAGACATAGGAATGAAGAAAATACCCTTAATGAATTCCATGGAAATTCTACACTGGCAATTATAACGACCGATCGTACGAGTCGTGGCTTGACACTACGACTCATGGTACCCATCCATTACATCTCCTGCCAATTCTTAACTTCTAAGATTCTAATCCCATGACTAAACAGGATGAGTCATTACATTATACGACGATCCATCGGATCCTCCCATTACTTCCTCCTGATGACCTGCACCCGGGCTTTCCTACGAGCCACACCACTACTCGTGCTTCCTTCCAATGAGTCATGGTTTCCATCTGTCACCTCGACTGGAGATTTTCCTACTCCTTCCTATGGTTATTTACCACGATCCGTTGTTACTTACAACCAGTCGTCCTACAACCTATTTCTTCCTCCTAGACTAAGGACCAGTCTCACCACGACCACAAACAACGGCTCATGACATCACACCACGGGTCTAGTCTTAGGCACTAGGCACTTCTGGGGTATTACAGAATACTTCTAGATACCCACATACTATTGGGACTGACTAGATAGTCGAGGTCTCGAATGTGGCATCCTTAAGCTTAAATAAATGATACACGCAACCTTTGGAGATCATCTTTCTGGCCTTAAGAAAGGAAACGAGATGACCTACTGTCACAACTGAACTACCATTCCACTCTATGACTGGATCACCTGAAAATCTAAACTCTACTCCCAAGTTCTACAATTAACTGAGGCTCCATGTTGAGGATAACATCAAAATCGGTCATGGCTAACTTTTCTAGATCTACTGAGGTGTCTTTCTGAAAGATTGTGACCAGAAAACTTCTATACACCCATCTAACTATGACTGAATCACCCACTGGAGTAGAGACTGAGAAAGGTTCTGAGAAGATTTTGGGACTTACTCCAAAACTACTAGCCACATAAGGTGTCACAAAATACAAGGTAGCCCTTGGATCTAACAAAGCATATACATCAAGGTGGAAAACTCGTGACATACTAGTGACTACATTTGGGGAGACCTCCTTCTCCTGGCGGGATGCTTGGGCATAGAATCTGTTTTGGTGCTGACAACCGCCTGTGCTAGTAGATGTCCCCTATTGGGCTGCGTGTGTGGGTGGAGCTACTAAACTACAAGATGGGCATCGACCCCTATCATGACCCTGTCTCGATACTGGAAAATGTCTGAGCATGTTTCCAGGATTTTCGCACCCGAAGCAAGCACCTGTACCCGCCAAACACTAACCCGTGTGCCTCCGACCACACTTGTCACAAATTGGAATACTGGAATCTGCGGGCTTGCTGCTTTGACCTAGATCCTGATGCTCATCCTCTATGATCGTGCCTAGGTCTGGATGGATCACTCATTGCTAAAGATGCTGGTGCTGAAGATCTCTAGTGGAACTTCCATTGATGCCCACTGCCTAGTCTTAGCTGAGAGAACCTATAGCTATCTTTCCTAGCCCTCTTGGTCTCCCTCTCCCTCAGATGTGCCACCTCCATCTACTGGGCATTCATGTCTATACGAGGAAAATCCATATCCTGACTGAGCATGGCAATTCTACAATCCTTGTCGAGATAGACCAGCACCCCATGGACAAACCTGCTCACTCACGCCCTCTGATCAGCCACTAACTCTGGGGCGTACTTTGATAGACGAGTGAACTCTAGGGAATATTCCTGCACTGTCATCTTCCCCTATTTTGGATTCACGAACTCGGCCGCCTTCAACTCCCTCATTTCCTAAGGGAAGAACTGATCTAGGAACGTGACATGAAACTCATTCCAACTGATAGGACCCGCTCTGACTGCCCTACTATCCTTCCACTATTTAAACAAAATGTGTGCGACTCCCTTCAACTGGTATGAGGCCAAATCGACACACTCTTCTCCATTCACCCCATTATCATGATAGGAACATAGGCCCAGATTGAGACACGGGACAAGGAACCCCGAGGGACTCTGAGTCGACCCATGGCATGAACATCCAACTAACTGAATCAATAAATGTGGAAGATTGAACCTACATAACATAGAGAAAATCTAAACATGGCATAATATCTGAAATACATCACATGCATTTAAAACTGAATGTAAACTATGTTCGAGAAAGCCTCTATCACTAATGAGTTGATGGGACAAGACCCCAACTAACTCTCTAAAACCAAAATTGAAATACACCAACATATCTGAATAAAAGAGGAGGCCTCAAAAGATGAGGACTCACCAACGGAGACTGATTCTTTTCCGAAAGCTGACTAGGGTTGAGGCTTAATCAGATTACCGGAGCCTATATCATGAAATGATACAACATAGAGTATGCAGTCAGTATTTGAAATGAGACGAGTATTCAAGGTAAGTAAAATGGACATTTTAAAATATATAAATATTCATAAGAGTAGGAAAACATGAATATAACTTAAATAGCATAATGACAAAAAAGGCCCAAGGTTTTCAAAACATTCGCAATTCATTCATAATTATGCGCACGAGGGAAAAGATTTATTAAACATGACTTGAGCCAAAGTATACAATCATAATCATACATAAATCATGAGGAATAGTGGGAGATTTTTATAACCGACATACCCCAAATAAGCATACATGGAGCCCGACCTGTAAACCCCTAGTTGGAAGGTGTTCATACCTTGCCAAGGGTAGAACCATGAAAGGTGCGATATCACTCATGAAAGGCCCATTTTGGGCAAGGGGGATCTTCTTAAAGGAGGTCCCATCATGACCTACGATGGAACATAGTTCTGAGATTCGGGAAAAACCTGGGCCCTAAACCTACTCGGTGTTAAATACTACTCCCAAAACATATATATTTTTCATAGAGTAATATACATGGAATTCATGGTCAAGTTAAATCATGATAAAAATAAACATTCTTGAAATACGTGAACTAGCTATGAAATAAGGCCCGTGAGTCGGCCATAATAATAAATCATAAATCATGAGGGTTGATGCATACTTTTAAACATGTATATACTTAGTAATCATAAATTCATGATGATAGTTTGAGTAAATCCATATCATAAATCATAAATCGTGATGGGTTAGAGAACATCAAAATGAAGGTAAAATCATAAGTCGATTTATCATAGAATATGCATAATTGGGAATAATTTTATAGAAATTTAAATTAATAAATTTGTAATCGAATTAGTTGTAAAATCTTCCCATGATTCATAAAATATGATGTTCAACATGAGAGATATTAACCCATAGATAGATCATTAGAAATTCATAAGAATTTGCGATGAAACCCCATAAGATTTTCAAACAGAATTTCATGAATTAGGAGAGATTGGGCATGGGTGCAAATGAATTCACCCACTCATAACCCTACATACTTGAGAGACTTGGATTCTATCACTCCCTTACTTGCCCAAGAGGAATTGAAGAACAATTGGTGAAGAGCCATGGGGTTTTATGCTTGACCACCTTCTACACCTTTGAACTTTGCATGCCTGAGTTTTGAATAGGCTAGAATGACTTAACCTATCTTAATACAACTTGGAAATAACTTAAAACGATATAGTATAGGATCCTAGGGCTTATGAATGACAATAATACCCTTAATAAATTCGCAGTTAAAAACTAACTACCAGTCCCAACGAGGGACTGGACGTGTCGTCATCCAAGGTCATGACTCGTGGGCACCAACATTACCCTGGGACTCATCATGGTCCACTTCACGAGTCGTTATTAGTGACCATGATTTTATGTCACCACTCGTGGTCCTCACTGCCAACTGCTCAACTTTAAATAAATCTGCTAACCATGACCATCCCAATGAATCATGGTGCCTGTCCATGACTTGTGGGGTCCAACCGTAGGGTGCATTGCCACTGAAACTTCTCCTTTCAATTTCCCTTGGCCACGGCTGAGTCAACGAGTCTTGGGTCCTGACCACGACTCATGGTCATGCCCGTGGTGACCCCAAAATAACAAGCCTCCATCTCAAGACCAGCACTTCACCACGAGTCACTTCACGACTCATGGTTTACTCCCACGGGTCAAAGAATGGCTCGTTTTGTGAACTGGTACAGAATTTCTAGTTTTCTCCATTTTCATTTCCGAGTCTATATCTATTCTGATGAGCTCAAATCATGATATTTGTCCTACTTCTACATAGCACGTCATCTACAAATCTCTTCCAATAAATTGAATCTTCTAATAAGATTGATACCACACATCGGATAGATTTTTTTTAGATGAAGTGATACATCTTAGGAAGCCTATATATCCGTATAAAATGTAATACCAGATCTTCTCTATGTATATTATGTCTTTAATCCTTAGCTTATTTTTCCTTCTAGCAATACTTTACTATTGTACTTACAATTGATCTTCAACTGTTAAACTTATATCTCTTTCTTCTGTTCTCTAGTCCATGCTCTCTCTGTTGATGTTGAAACTTGTATTTTGATGATTTTTTATTCTCAAGCTAGGTGTCTATGATTTTTCTAGATTAAGAACTTTCCTGCCTTTTGATGGAATCTCCTAAAATGAGTTATATATGCTTGTACTTATAAAATCAAAAGATAAGTTAGTGAAATAATTGGCTAGTTTATTTCCCTTCCTGAAGACATGCTCCACTGGAATATTATGTCTACTTCTTAGTGAATAGATCCTCCTAACATACTCAATAATATTCCAAGGAACCTCCCAAACCCCATTTTTGAGCTTTCGGGGTATAACACCCATGAGCTAGGTGATCTACAGAATCTTTTCAATAAACTCATAGGGATCCTCGTCCACCCTTGCCCCAAGAAACTATGGTGGGTTCATCCTTAGGAAATATCTAACTTGTGCTGCCACCACATTCCCGTTTTGCGGGACATGCGCCACTGCCAGCTGGTTGACCTGGGCAGTCAAGGCCTGGGCTAGCATATGAATGGCTTCCTGGAGTTCAGCGTGGGTAACCGACTCTAGTGCATGGTGCTCATGGACTGGTGGGGCCTGTTGATGCCCGTCCCCATTACCATCCTCATGGACATTTCCATTTATATTCCTTCTACCGTTAACTCTGCGGGGAGGCATGATTCTGCAATCGTGAATAGTATGAGTTAGAAGGATAGAGAGACATTTCACCACACGACATAGATCGTGAAAGAAGGGAACATTTTCCTAAATGTCTCGTAGCCTCTTAGTTATAAGTGTGGCACGCTTCACACCCATGAAAAAGACTCTACTTAACACGGCTTTTAGATATCCTAGGACACTTCAAATCTATTTCTCAGATACCAAGTTTTTCACGACCCTAACATAGGCACGAATCGAGACACGGGACAAGGAGCCCCGAGAGACTCCAAGTCAACCCATGGCATGAACATACATCTAACTCAATCAAGTAAAGCAGAAGATTTGACATACTAAACATGTCAGAAATCCGATCATAAATAATAAGTGGAATATACAACACAATTCTAAAGCTTAATATAATCTATTGTCTGAAAAGTCTTTAAGTCTGATGAGTTGATGGCACAAGACCCCAACTAACTCTCTAAGTCTAAAAATTGAATATACGAGGATAACTGATAACAAGTGGTCCTCAAGGGATGAGGACTCACTAATAGAGACTGGATGCTAACTCTGAAAGATGGATAATGACGGGGTCGAGTCTGGAGATCAGAGCCTATATCATAAAATAATACAACATAGAGTATGTGGAAAGTACTTGGAATGTACCGAGTATGCAAGGTAAGTAAAACCGCTTAAATAAGTAAAATCATTTAAAACATGCATAATTTAAAACAAAATCAAGATAAGAATCTAAAAGTAGGGCTTGCATGTTATTTTCTGAAATCATGATTTGAACATAACTGAACATCATAACTTAATCGAATGACCCAAAGCTGAAATCTGATGATCATAATTAAAACTGTACATTGGGTCAAACCTGCTTTAGAACTTATATGTATATAAATATATATATCATGAATGATAAACAAGCATAGTTGAAGTCATGAGGAATAATAGGATACTCATCTTTTAACCGACATTACTATGATAGAGCTTACGTGGTCCTGACTATCACGCTCAAGTGGGTAGAGCCCTCCAAATCCTTGCCAGGGCTAAGGACACTACCATGATATCGATATCAAGTTAAAGGCCCCTTGGGGCAGGGGAACATTCCCATAGGAGGTCCCAAAATAATCTGATCATACCTACGTTGGCGCGTAGTTCTAAGTCATAGGGTTGATTGACCCTTATCCTACTCGGTGCTAGACACTTCTTCCAAAAACATGCATATTCTCTTCATCATTTTTCAACCGAACCAGACCATCATCTATTGATGAAGCTGAATTATCATGTACATATAAAATCAAAAATCATACATAAGGAGCCTTGGCTCAAACCATATCACAAGATGAACATAATTGGGAGTCTTCACTCCAAAACCATGTGGTAAGCTAATTAAATTGAAACCATAAATCATACTTGAACATATGGGCTTGCCAAATACTTAAAAATTATTGAAAATAGTTGATTGAGTTGAAAATATGATCATATGCATGGGTAACTTGAAAACATGCTTTTCATCATAAATATCTCATCATACTCGAACATACACCATAAATCTCAACTTTCATGAACTTCTCATGGATGGGCATTATAATTTATGAATTTTGAAGACATGATAATAATTGAAAACAATGTAAAACTTTCCCATGAATCATAATTCAATAGTAAAAACATACTTGGATCATACCCATGGTAGAAACCTAGGAAATTCATGCATTGGGTTAAAACCTCATGGATCAACATATATATTTTCATGAATTAGAGAGGGATTGGGCATGGGTGTGAATAAATTCACCCATTCATAATCTTACATACCCGAGAGGAACTGATTTAACCACTCCCTTGATTGCCTAATGCAGAATTGAAGAAAACGTGAAGGAAAATGAGCTTGATCACTTCTCTAGACCTTTACTCTTGCATGTATGAATAATAATAGCCTAGAATGAACTTACCCCTCTTAATATTCACTATTCATATCTTAAAACGATGTAGTTTAGGCCTTAGGATCATAGGAATTATGGATAAGCCCTTACTAAATTTGCAGAAAATAACTGACTGTCAGTTCCCATGAGGGACTGGACGAGTCGTTACCATGGGGAATGGGTCGTCGCCTACTATCGTGAAGTCCACTGCCACTTTTCCTCAAAGGATCCCCATGAGGGACCTAAAAAATCATCATTGGTGACCATGACTCATGGTCACCACTCGTTACCTTCACTGCCCAACTCCTTAAATCATTCACCAAATGATGATCAAGACTCACCTAACAACACATGGTGTCTGACCACGACTCGTGGGGTCCAATCGTGAGGTACACTACAAAATCCTTCTTCACCTTCTAATTTTCCTTGACCATGGGTGCCCTGGCAACTCGTGGGGGCTGACCATGACTCGTGGTCTCACTTGTGGTCACACTAAATTGAAAAATACCAGGCAAGAAAACATTCCACACCACGAGTCACCTAACGACTTGTGGTCAACCTGACGAGTCAATGGAAAACTCGTTCTTTGACCTGGTGTAGAAAATCCTATTTTCTCCATTTCAACTCGGGCTTGATCTTTGGGCTTTCAGTGTATAACACGTTATTGGCTCCCACGGTCCGTTACACCCCTCGTTGGTTCACCCCGATTATTATACCCAAACCTGGCACCATGATAGGTTCCACGAGTCATACCCAGTTCCAACGACTCGTGGCAACCATCCATTATCACCACTGTCCCTTCTTTCAGAAACACTCAAACGGGACCATGCCATGACCCGTGGCTTGAAACAAGAGTCGTCAAATGACTTGTTACTTCCTCCCTGATCAAGATCAACCTCACAACGACTCCCATCCAACGACTCGTTACAACAATCAATGGGTCGTTCCGAGACCTGTTACTCCCTAGTCCGATTTTGCAGCTTCTCACCACGAGCACATTGCATGGTTCATTAGTCCCACCAATGATCTGTACAGCGAGTCATTTGGAGAAATAATTTTAGATTTCCTGCTACTTTCAATTTTAAATCCCGAGTCTAGTCTTAGGCAATTCTGGGATATTACATCAAGACTCCTCATGTTATGATTTCAGATCATTACATATATTGTTATAATTTAGCTTCATCATTAGACGATAGTTCAACATCGTTGAAAAAAAGTGGAGATTATATGTATGTTTTTCGAAGTAGTGTTCAGCACCGAGTAGGCTAAAGGTCAGTCAACTTGTGCCTCAAAACTACATGCAAACATAGGTATGTTCAGATTATTTGGGACCTCCATTCTGAGCTTCCCCTACCCCGAGGTGGCCTTCGACTTGATATCAATATCATGGTAGCATCCTTATCCTTGGAAAGACTTTGGAAAGCTCTTCCCTCTTGAGTGTAATAGTCGGGACTACGTAAAATCTATCATGGTAATGTCCATTACATGATGAGTCTACCCATTGTTCCTCTTGATTTTAGATATGCATGTTCATTAGTCATGATATTATGTTTTCAGCAGGTTTGACCTAATGTTTGGTTTTATTTACCAATACTCAGTTTTAGCTTTGGGTCATTCGATTCAGTTATGTTTACATCATGTTTTTAGATAATAGCATGCGAGCCCTACTCTCAGAATCTTATGGTGACATGTTTTTACGATATGCATGATTTCTTATTACTTACTTAGCGGTTTTACTTACGTTGCATACTTGGAACATTCCACGTTCGACCGCATGCTCTATTTTGTATAGTTTCATGATATAGGCTCGAATATTTAGGTTCAGTCCTGTCTTTAGCCAGATCCTCAGAGTAGCATCTCCTATCCAGAGTTGGTGAGTCCTCATCCTTCAAGGACCCTTCGATGATTTGTATTCAGTATTTTCAATTTCAGTCTTAGTAAGTTAGTTGGGGTCTTATTCCATTAACTCATTAGTGTGTAGAGTCTTATCAAACATATTGTGTATTCAGCTCTGGACCGTGTAATGTAATAAGATATTTGATGTTATCAGATTTTAATATTTCCAAAATATTATATATGTTAGACTTCCACATTATTATGTTGAATTTAAATTTCATGTTCATGCCATGGGTCGAATTGGAGCCCATCAGGGTTCTCTATCCCGTGTCATTGATCTAGGCCTATGTTTGGGTCATGACATAGTTATTGAGTCTTTTATTCATTGATCTAGATTTATCTAGGGGAACATTTCCTTATCATCCATTTTCGAGTGTTTAGAGGCTTCACAAATTGAGTTACATATTGGTACTCAAGTAAAGCTTAGCACAATATTTCACACGCAAACAGATGGTCAGGCTGAACGGATCATTTAGACTCTTGAAGATATGTTGAAGGAATGTGTGATTGATTTCAAAAGTATTTGGGATGATCATTTGCCTCTCATTGAGTTTGCATATAACAATAGCTATCATTCCAGCATTCAGATGGCTCCATTTGAGGCTCTCTATGGGAGGAGATGTAGATCACCTATTGGTTAGTTTGAAGTTGGTGAAGCTGCATTTATAGGAATAGATTCAGTCTATGAGGCTATGGAGAAGGTTCAGCTTATAAGGGAAAGGTTGAAAACGGCTCAGAGTCGTCAAAAGTCCTATGTGAATGTGAGGAGGAGAGAACTTGAGTTTGAAGTTGATGATTGGGTATTTTTGAAGGTATCTCCCATGAAGGGAGTGATGCGATTCGGAATGAAAGGGAAACTCAGTTCCCATTATGTTGGTCCATATCGGATTGTGAGATAGGTTGTCATTGTAGCATATGTGTTGGAGTTGCCCTCAAAATTTTCTTAAGTGTATCCGGTGTTTCATGTGTCGCTTTTAAAGAAGTGCATGAGTGATCCGGCATTAGTTGTCCCAGTGGAGAGTGTAGGTGTGAATCATAGCCTCAGCTATGAAGAGGTCTTGGCGGAAATACTTGATAGTCGGGTTTGAAAGCTAAGGAACAAAGAAGTAGCCTCAGTACAGGTTTTGTGGAGGAATCAGCATGTCGAGGGAGCTTTGTGGGAAGCTGAAGCAGATATGATGGCCAAATACCCGTATCTATTACCTCCCCACATAGTTCTAGCTTGAGGTACCAGTTTCCTCCTTAGTAATCTATTCAGTTTTATGTTTAGTTCATGTGCCCTAGTTTTTTTCATGTCAATGCACGTATATGTGATTCGTGAATTTAGTTCGGCTATGTATTCAAGTCTTGAGTCAGTCACTCCATCAGTTTTCAGCCTTAGAAGTTCAGTATGTGAGATGTCAGTTTTCCTTAGGTTTTTTGTATGGTCTTTCACATTTGAGGAAAAATGTTCCCAGGGGGGAGATATTATAATACCCGAAAGTTTTTATGACTAGACTGAAGAAGTTGAAATGAAAACAACAGAAAAATCTGAGATTTCTCTCAGAATGATTCATGGTACGGGTCATTAGTGGGTCTAGCGACCTATTGGAGGCGCTCATGGTGAGGCTCTGCAAAAGTAACTGGCCTATGGACGACCTGTTGGTTGTTACATTGAGTCATTTTAAGTGCCCATGGGATGAGCAGGGAAAATTCCCCAGTCAAGTAACGGATGGAACCCAAGACTTGTAGGAGGAAGGTACAAGTTGTGGCGTGACTTGTGGGAAGTTCAGATGCAATTTCACCAGAGGCGGTAATGAGAGGATATGATGAATCACTATTTGATGTAATGATTTGTCCTGTGGAGTCGTGGTATTAGGACCGGAGAACTAAAGAATGAGGGAAGGGAAGTAACGGACAGACACCACGAATCGTGGTAGCAAGGTAAGATTCGTGGTATCACTTATTGTCACTGGCAGTGCAAAAATTCTAGACTTTTTATTAAGGGTATTTTCGTAATTCCTACACCTTAAGGTCCTAACTACATTGTTTTATGATCAGTTAGCAGGGTTTTAAGGGTGTTAAACCTATTCCAAGTCTTACCATTCTATGCACGCAAATTAGAACTCTTTCTTGGAGGTTAAGCTTGAAGAACTTCCTCAATTTCTCTTCAATTTCCTTTGGGCTTCCAAGAGGGAGTGTATATCATATTTACCTAGGTATGTAGGGTTATGAATGGGGGTATCCATCCACTCCATGCCTAATTCCTTCTCACATTAATGGACATTCTAGTTGATGAATCTATAGGATTTTAACCCAACATGTGAATTCTCTAAGTATCTATCATAGGTATACTCTATCTATGTTTCTAATGTTGAATTATGATTCATGGGCATGTTTTATTATATTTTATCATGTTTTCAAAGTTTTATAAATTATGATGCCCAATTATGAAAGTTCATGAAAGGTTGAGATCGTGACATATGTTTTCAAGCATGATGAGATGTATATGATAAATGTATGATTTTGAATTACCCATGTATATATTAATGTTTTTAACTATCAAAGTCTATTTCAAGTATTTTTATGTTTGGGCAAACCTATATGATCAAGTGTGTTTCATGATTTATCTCAATGTCATGTTATTAGATTACCACATGGATTTTGGAGTCTAAAATCCCACTCTTTTCAACTTGTGGTATGGTTTGAGTCAGGACTCCTCATGTTATGATTTCAGATATTTAGATATATTGTTATGATTCAGCTTCGTCACTAGACGGTGGTTCAGCTTCGTTGAAAAATGATGGAGAGCATATGCATGTTTTTAGGAGTAGTATCTAGCACCGAGTAGGTAAGGGTCGTTCAACCCTGTGCCTCAGATCTACGTGCCAACATAGGTATGTTCAAATTATTTGGGACCTTCCTTGTGAGCTTCCCTTTCCCCAAGGGGACCTTCAGCTTGATATCGATATCATGGTAGCATCCTTAGCCCTAGCAAGACTTTGGACGACTCTGCCCACTTGAGTGTAATAGTGCGGACCATGTATGCTCTATCGTGGTAATATCGGTTACATGACGAGTCTCCCATTGTTCTTCATGATTTCAGTTATGCATGTTCATCAGTCATGATATTATGTTTTCAGCAGGTTTGATCCAATATTCAGTTTTACTTATGAATACTCAGTTTCAGCCTTGGGTCATTCGATTCAGTTATGATATTCAGTTATGCTTACATCATGTTTTCAGTTAATAGCATGCAAGCCCTACTCTAAGAATCTTATGATGACATGTTTTCATGATATGAATAATATTTGATTTTACTTACTTAGTGGTTTTACTTACCTTTCATACTCGGTACATTCCATGTACTAACTGCATACCTTATGTTGTATTATTTCATGATACATGCTCAGATATTCGGGTTCAGTCCCTCTATTAACCAGATCCTCAAAGTAGGATCTCCCATCCAGAGTTGGTGAGTCCTCATCCTTCGAGGACCCTTCTATCAGTTGTATTCAGTATTTTTAGTTTCATTCTCTATGTGTTAGTTGAGGTCTTGTCCCATCAACTCGTCAGTGTGTAGAGGCTTATAAGATATATTGTGTATTCAGCTTCAAGACCATGTTATGTAATCAGTTATTTGATGTTATGAGATTTTTAGATTTCCACTATATTATATATGTTAGACTTCCGCATTATTATGTTGAGTTTAGATGTCATGTTCATACCATGGGTCGACTTAGAGCCCCTCGGGGTTCTTTGTCCCGTGTTATCGATCCGGGACTATGTTTGGGTCGTGACATAGTTATTGAGTCTTTTATTCATTGAGCTAAAGTTATCTGGGGGAACATTTTCTCGTCATCCCTTTTCGAGTTATTAAACGCTTCACGAATTGAGTTACATATTGAGTCAATAATGTCACTTTCGAACACTTATTATAGTTATAGAATAGATTCCTTCTTATATTATTATGCTCACTATGTTTCAGCTTTATAATGCCCCGGAAGCTCAAAATCAATATCCGAGACATAAATCAGAAAATCTGGAGAACTACATAAAAGTTGCAGAATGACAAACCTGACGGGTCGTTAAGGGATCCAACGACTTGTCAAGTCAACTGTGAGAAGGATGCCAAGATGATGAGTTAGTGTTTCCCAATGAATGACCCCAAGAGTTGTTATCAGGTCGCAAAACTCATTAAGTCGCTCGTTGCCAAGCCGAAGTTTCAGAATTTGAGAAGTATATAGGGTACTTGACAGAAGGTTACCACGAGTCGTCATAAGAAGTAACGACTTGTCAGGTCCTTCATTTCTAGACCTTTCTAACCTTCATACCAGTGCACCTGACCTCCGACACGACGAATCGTTTCCAGTCATGATGACTCATCAAGTGCCCATCAGGAGTTAGTAGGGATTTTCTAGTGAACTTGACGGGAGGACCCAACGACTCATTGGACCTAGTAATGAGTCAGTAGGTCGCCCGTTAGGAACACCTGACAGTTTTTCCCAGCGAATCTCTAAGGGCTACTTCATAATTTCCTTTCCTCCCAAGCCCTAAACCGTGTCATTTTGGCTACAATTTCAGATGTTTTTGTGGGGAAAAGCGGTCCATTCTCCATTCCCCACTCTTAGTTCTCAAGAAATCATCGAAGTCTCCTCTCAAGAAAAGTCTAAGGTTCCTCACCAACTTCAGTCATTCAAACTTCTTTATCTGGAGAAATTTAGCCAGGTATGTGGGGTTTTCGCAAGGGGATTATTCTTCCCTTGTGCTTCCAAGATCCTCCTCAATTTCTTCTATTAGTTTTAAGCGCTGAGTTTTTCGAGTATGAAAAGGATTCATGGTTATTTTCGTTGATTTCACTTAGAACGATGTTCTTGTATATTGTTGATATGATCCCCATAAATTCCTAATAAATTATTAGTGTTTATACATAAGTAAATCTAAGCCCTAACTTTTGAGTTATAAATTTTGCTTATTAAATTTCCTCTAGTGAATGAAGAATGCTATAGGATGAATTTTTCTAGAATTTAATATATATTTATATATATGGAGTAGATATTCCATGAATGAGAATGACATTTTGCGCTGTTGAATGAAATTCCCAAAATTCTTGAAATTTGCCTTATATTATGAAGTTGTCCGTGTTGTTTGCATAAATGAGCCCTCTATTAGCTGCTTAGTAATTTAGCTAGTTAGAACACAGAACTCTATCAGTCTAGTCTCCGTCAGATTTTAGCAACCTCAGTGTTATCCATAAAATGTCAACTGATCAATTTGACATCAGTTTATTTTTGATGTGTCAGTGGTGCCTCCCAGTGTTAAGACCCAGATTTGAATTTCAGTTAAGTGGTCCATTAGGCACTCATGACATTCAGTTATAACACTGACCAGCCCCAGCACCCCAGTTCAGTTATTAGTTGTTCTGTAGACGGTTATGACGCTTCTAGATAAGCCCCTCTGACCAGTCTCAAAACCTAGTTTTAGAATCTGGTCCGATAAGGCTCTCAGGGTACATGCAGTTATTCGTCCTTGACTAGTCTTGAGTCCCAGTTTCGAGCTATTAGCTTCATAGTTCAGTTTAGGCGTTCCAGTGGAGTACAACTTAGCACCGAGCAGGTCGGGGTTCCAACGCACCTAGGTTCCTAGAACTATGTTGCCAACGTAGGTTTAGTATTACTTGGCTTGATTGGCCCCAGATATATTTTTTTGATCACTCAATTCATGCCTTTATACCCTGGCAAGGTATATTGGGTCCTACCGGTGGGGTGTATACATCGGACTCCACTCCTAGCTCACGTAGTTAAATGTCGGTTATAGACTCTCCCACTAGTTAGTTCAGTCCAACATCAGAATAAGTAGCTCAGTTCAGTCCAGTATCTCAGATTCAGTGTTTCACATTTAGGGAATGTCCTTGACCATCAAAAAGGGTCGTCTTGACCGTTTCAGATTATATCAGTAGTTCAGTTCAATTTACCTGTTGGTCATGGCGTGTCATTTTCAGTTCATACATTATATTCTGTATATTGCTCCCACTTACTCAGTACATTCAAAGTACTAAAGCATGCTTTCCATTCTGTATCATTTCATGATACAGCTGCAGGTTCTCAGGTCCAGCACAAATAGTTACTTCAGTTTCAAAGCATTCCATTTCAATAGATCAGAGTCTGAGTCCCCCTCATTCGAGGGATATCTTTATTTATTTCATTTGGATATGGTTTTGTTTAGACTTACAGTTAGCTGGGGGCTTGTCCCAGCAACTCCACAGTTAGATGGATTTCAGACAGATATGACTTTCAATTTATTTAGTGTATTTAAAGATTGGAACCTTTACTTTTAGATTTGTTTTTCTTAAATAATTTATGTTATTATTTTAAGTTCCACTGCGCATGTTTACTCAGAATGCTGTGAATGATAGACCACGAGGTTGACTTGGGGTCACTTGAGGCTTCAAGCATCGTGTTACGTTGAGGGTTTAGACTCGGGGTGTGACAAACATGGTATTAGAGCCCTAGGGTTAGAGTATCCTCGGAAAGTCTAAAAGCCGCATCGAGTAGAGTCCTTCTCATGGGTGTGAAGCGTGCCACAGTTATGACGAGGAAGCTACAAGATGTTATTAGTAAAATATCCTTTTGTTCAGATTCTTTATCGTGCATTAAAGTCCAAATTCCAGAAATGCCCTTCTAATTCGTGCTTTATTTCCTTTCAGTGAACAATATCTCCTCGACGTGGAAATGGACGAAGAGCCGAAAACACCCACAGACCCACTTAACCAACTTCGACAGTTCTTTAGGGTGACACTTTGTCTACCACCGAATTCAGGGCATCCATTCAGTTGCTTGCTCAGACCGTTACCAATAAACTGAACAAGCAGGTGGTTCCAGTAGCAAATAGTGGGTTTGCAGCTGCGGCCCTGGTACGTGATTTCACCCGGATGAACCCTCCCGACTTTCATGGAACAAAGGTGGGAGAGGACCCACAAGGCTTTGTAGATGAGATCAGAAAGATCACCCGGATCATGGGTGTCAGCTCCTCCAAGAGTGCTGACCTTGCTTCTTACAAACTAAAAGGGGTAGCCCAGGTTTGGTACGAGCAGTGGAAGGAGGGGCGGTCAGCAGAAGCAGGACCGGTTGAGTGGGAGGAGTTTCATATAGCTTTTCTGGATAGGTTCTTTCCTCGGGAGATGATGGAGGCTAAGGTGGCAGAGTTTATAAACCTACGACAGGGTAACCGGACAGTGGAGGAGTATGCTCTGGAGTTTACTAGACTATCAAAGTATGCTTCAAAGATGGTGGCCGAGCTAATGGCTCGCATGCTAAAGTTCGTAAATGGAGTATCTAATCTGGTCCTCAAAGAGTGCAGGATGGCAATGCTAATCAAGGACATGGACCTTTCTATTTTAATTATGTATGCCCAGCAGATTAAGGCAGAGAAGCTGAAAGATATGGAACATAAGAACAAGCAGGCAAGAATTGGTCATATAGATTTTGGTCACCAGAGGTCTGACGGTGGTAGTTGCCCACAACAGCAATAGTAGAGGGCCCCAACACCTAGCTCATCCAGCGCACCAACCTTTCTGTCCCACCAGGATCGGAGGGGTGGGTCTTCTAGCACTCAGTCTCAGGCCCACAATACAGGAAACAAGTATCCAGCTTGTTCTAAGTGTGATAAAAATCACCCAGGAGAATGCCTTTAGGGATGAGAGGGTTGTTTTAGGTGTGGACAACATAGACACAGGCTTAGGGAGTGCCCATCAGTAAGGCGAGGGAGATCACAATCCACTACCTCATCAGCTCCAAAAGGTTGAGCAACTCAGCAGGCCAACCCATCAGGTACAGAAGGAAGTCAATGCTAGAATCATCTTTATGCTTTCTCTTCTTGTCAGTATTAGGAAAGCTCACCTGACGTAGTTACTGGTATGTTACGTTCTTTCACCTAGACGTGTATGCCCTCCTAGATCCAGGAGCTTTCATTTGTAACTCCTTATGTAGCAGTCCAGTTTGGCATTAGTCCAGAGGTCCTATCAGAACCCTTTTCAGTCTCCACCCCAGTTGGCATGTCAGTTAGAGCCAGTTGGGTGTATAGAAACTGCCTAGTCTCAGTCTTGAGTAAAGTCATACCAGCTGATCTTGTAGAACTAGACATGGTCGACTTTGACCTTATTCTTTGCATGGATTGGTTACACTCCCGCTATGTCTCAGTTGAATACAGAAGTAGAGTTGTCAAATGCCATTTGGACTAGGTAATGCATTAGGGACATTCCAGAGGTGTATGATGGCCATTTTCACTGACATGGTCGAAAACATTGTGGAAGTGTTCATGGATGATTTCTCAATCTATGGGGATGACTTTGAAGATTATTTGAAGCATCTAGATGTGGCCTTAGCTTAATGTGAAGAGATAAATCTTGTTATGAATTGAGGAAAGTGCCACTTCATAGTACATGAAAGGATAGTTCTGGGTCACAAGATCTCGAAGGCAGGTATCGAGGTCAATCAAGAAAAAATGAGGCCGTAGAAAGCTGCCACCCCCGGTGTCTATGAAAGGGGTGCACAATTTCCTGGGACATGTTGGCTTTCATAGGAGGTTCATGCAAGACTTCTCAAAGTAGCCTTTCCTATGTGCAGGCGGTTAGAAAAGGATGTCGAGTTCTCATTTGATGCAGAATGTCTGCAAGCCTTCAATATTTTAAAGGAAATGTTCGTAATGGCTCCAATTATCATTACTCCAGATTGGTCATTAACATTCATTGTAATGTGTGATGCTAGTGATCTTGCTATTTGATTTGTTTTGGAGAAGAATAGAGGAAAGAAATTTCAGCTACCTATTATGCAATCAAGTCACTAGATGCAGCTTAGAAAAACTACTTAATGACCGAGAAGGAGTTATTGGCAGTTGTATTTTCCTTTGACAAATTCAGAGCTTATCTAGTGGGTACAAAGGTGGTGGTGTATACTGACCATGCTATGATAAGATATCTATTTTATCAAGAAAGATGTCGAGCTATGGCTCATTTGGAGGAGATTATTACTACACAAGTTTGATATTAAAATCAAAGACCGGAATGGAATAGAAAATCTGGTAGGGGATCATTTTTTTTATTGGAGGACACGAAACATATTGATAGTGAAGTAGGGATTGTGGAAATAATCCTTGATTGAATAGCTTTTTTCTTTTCACATACCTAAGCTGCCATGGTGTGCCAATATAGTTAATTTTCTGATAAGTGTTATTTACCCCCTGGGTGCAACCCCAGACATAAAGAGGATGCTGCTTCATGATAGAAGGTTCTACATTTGGGATGAGTTGTGCTTGTACAATGTAGGGCCAGACAAGCTGGTTAGAAGATGTGTGCCAGAAGGTGAAGTGCAACAGATTTTTAAGAGTTGTCATTCTTCCCATATAGGGGATATCCTAGTGGAGATAGGACAACTACAAATTTCCTTCAAATCCAAATTTTATTGGCCCACCCTATTAAAGGATGCATATGCATTCATGAAATCTTGTGATAACTACCAAAGAATAAGGAACATCTCAAGAAGGCACGAAATGCTTCAAAAGGGTATCATGGAGATAGAAGTGTTTGATTACAGGGAAATCAATTTCATGGGGCCATTAATCCATCAAACAGTAACAAGTACATCATTGTAGTCATAGACTACGTGTCAAAGAACCAGTGCCATTGCCTATGAATCATGCTTAGGCTATAACCAAGTTTCTAAAGAACATTTTCACCTATTTTGGATACCTCAAGCTATCATCAAGGATGAAAGTATGAATTTTGTAACTGGATTTTCAATAAACTATTGGCTAAGTATAATGTTAAGCACAGGGTAGCCACAACTTATCATCTGCAGACCAGTGAGCAAGTAGAGGTTTCCAATCAAGAAATCAAAAGAATCCTCAGAAGACAGTGAGCACTTATAGGAAAGATCATTCTAGAAAATTGGATGATGTGCTTTTGGCGTGTAGGACTTCTTTTAAGACCCCTATCAGCACCTCCCCATATTGATTAGTCTTTGGAAAACTGTTTCATCTGCTGGTTGACCTAGAACATTAAATGTATAGGGCCATACAAAGGTTGAATCTGGATATCAAGTATGTGGGAGAGTAAAGGTTGTTACAGCTTCATGAGCTTGATGAGTTTCGCTTTAGTCATACGAAAACACGAAGTTATACAAGTGGCAGAAAAAGAAATGGCATGATAAGCACATCTAGCCTCGTGTGTTTAGTTCGAGATAGATTGTGTTGTTGTATAACTCAAGGCCAAAGTTGTTTGGTGGTAAGCTGAAGTCAAAATGTTCAAGACCCGAGCATAGGCCTCGGATCGAGACATGGAACCTAGAACTACGAATGGCTCCAAGTCGACCCATGACATGAACATAGAGGCTAAAAATCATAAATCAAGCAGAAAATTATAAGCTAATCATAAATAAGTTGGAAGTATTAATACACATCAATCATAAACAAAGTCAAGACTGACAAAACTAAAATTCTATATATTGTGTGATAAGCCTCTAACATGTTTGAAGAGCTGATGGGACAACATCCTAGACTAGATCACTATTACACCCCGTAAGTTTGTAGCATTTAGTCGACCTATTCACATGTTGGTTGAGAGTTTTAGAATTCCATACGTGCAAGAAAAGGGCACGGGGAAAGGCTGAACGAGTGCCAAGTTGGATTTTCGCAAATGGAGGCTGAACCGCGTTGCCTAAAGGGGCAAAGTGGCACGGAGCTGGGACCTCCGCATTAGCCAACATGGCACGGAGCCAAAACAGTGCGTTGGCCAATGTGCCACATTGCCATGTATTTTGCTGCAAGTATATAAAGGCCTCGCACCTCGTTTTTAAGTCATTCCTCATATTATTTTCAGTGTAAACAACTAGAGAACAGAGGAGGACGAAGGGTTACTATAAATTTCTATTCGATTACGCCGTCAAATGCAGTCCAAACTCAAATTTACTTTGGGTACTGAAGTATAAAGCTACAGGGAGCATTTCTATGGAGTTAGTTTCACGAAATTCGCCCGGCGAATCGTCGTCCCGCTAAGTCCAACTGATTGGAATTGCTCCAAACTAGTGTTAATACACTCCTAGGCTTAAAGTGAGTATTTCTCCCTTCTAGACTTCCGAGAAATTTCGACTTTTCGGTCGTTCTTCGATAAGTCGAAGAATAGTCAACAAGTTATATATATAGTATTGTTTTTCTCTAGTATAATAATGATGTTAGTTTTATTCCTTCGTAAATATGATTACAGTTGGGGAGAATAGCTGAATACTAGCCGAACCTCTCGAGTTAATTAGTCAACCAACAATCCAGGTATGTAAAGCCAGTTTATTTCGGCAAGTTAGTTGTCCCAGTATAGTAAAATAGTATATATTCCAGTAGAGTATTCCCAAGAACAGTACAGCGTACTCAGTATGAAATTTAGTAAAGCACGTTAGAAATATTATATCGTGTTTAGCATGAAACTTAGTAAAACAACATAAGTCCCAGCAGATTATTTCAGAAATGTTATATCATGCTTTAGTATGAGATTCAGTACAGCATGTCAGAGATTATATTATTATTATAAAATTTAGTACGTATTATATGCAGTCATTGCTATTAGTTCAGACTTGTTGTATTGTTTTGGGCGGGATTACCTAGCTTTCGTGACCTCCCCAGGGTTAATAGTTGTATCGACTCATCCGCCAGAGGGCAAGGATACGTTGCTCTAGGGAGTGGCATGTCGTCCGCTAGGGACGAAGATGGGACGCCAGTTTCCCCATATTTTGCCGTGGTTGGCCTTTATACATCCCTGTCGAGCGCTTGCACCTGGGGTGTTGATTTCAGGAGTCCTCCGGACTCAGGTACAGTTATATTCAGGGGCCCAGCGGGCTCAAGTTGCATACCTAGGTGATCAGCAGGTTGCTTATAGTTACTAGGTGATGTGGTATGACCTGGGTAGGGGTAAATAGATTATGAGGATTGTACCTTCCGGCTTATGGGGGCCAGGTAAGGTTTATGTTGTGTTATGTTATGTCATGTTATTTTAGTTATGGTTAGATAGACAGTAGGATGCCACCTCACCAGTTATGACTCCTACTCTTTTCAAAATAGTTAAGGTTAGTCCGGAACCCACTATTCCAGTCAGTTTCAGTCTATCTTTCTTATTGCTCCAGTTACTACCAGTTTCATTATTTACTTTCAGTTATTTTCAGTTGTTGCTTTGAATACTTAGTACTAGTGGTACTGATGCCCATTATGGGGTGCTACATTACTTGCCTGCAGATACTCACAGACGAGGAGCAGATCTCTCATAGTTCCAGTAAGCTATACAGAGCCTTCAGCTCCTTTCATCCGAAGCTTGAAAGACAGAGGTTTACTCTCCTTTTGATTGTGCAGTATGGGTAGGCCGGGGCCCTATCCCGACCATCTTATTATTCTTAGAGGCTTGCATTTTATATTATATTCCCTGTGGTTAGATGTATGTGATGGTCGTGTGGGGCCTTGTTCAGTTTTTAGTTGGTGACCTTGTCGGTCACAAATCAGTTTAGCGCCAGATTTCATTTTTTAGATATAACTAGACAACATGGCGGCCTTGTCGGCCCACATAGGATCCCTTGTAGTTGGTTGTTCGGGTTAGCTGTTTATATCCTTATAGGTAGCTATAGGCCTTGTCGGCTGGAGGCTGTGCTTACAGCCATTATATAGCCCGTCATTTTCTTGAATTCAGAGTTAGAGCCAGCCTGGCACCAAAAGTGCTTAGGCTCAGGTAGTCCGACAGTCCAGATCCTAGTAGGACACCAGGTGCCAGTCATTCCTCCCAAAGTGGGGCGTGACAATCACTAAAGTATAAAATTGAAAGTCACATAACTCGACTCTAACTGAAGGTCAGGCTCACCATAGTGGGAACTGCACTGAGCTAAGCTATAGGAAACTAGCTGGCGGTAGAACTGAATCTAATCATCTGAACCTATATCATGAAATGATACATCATAGATTATGCGGT
Source organism: Datura wrightii (assembly GCA_035772735.1). NCBI lineage: Eukaryota > Viridiplantae > Streptophyta > Magnoliopsida > Solanales > Solanaceae > Datura > Datura wrightii. The sequence goes on from JASDFA010000002.1 coordinate 63,954,136, forward strand.
TAATACTTGGAATACACTGAGTATGATGGGTAAGTAAAACATGATGAATAAATATAAACTTAAATCATACATATAAACGCAAATCATAAGATCGTGAGAGTAGGGACTGGATGCTGAAATCTATATCTGAATCATGTATAGTCATAATCTGAAAAACATATCTGAATAGAGTGATCCAAGGCTAAAATAGATATCGCATAGCTTGCCATAACTGAAATCATAAGTAAAAATTTATAAGCTGATCATTAGGTCAAACCTGCTGAAAAACATAATATCATAAGTCATCAACATGCATAACTGAAATCATGAGGACCAATGAGAGGACACATCATAACAGACACCATCATGATAGAGCTTACATAATTCCCCAATTATCTCTCTTAAGTGGGCAGAGTCGTCCAAAACCTTGCCAGAGTTAAGGACGCTACCATGATATCGATATCAAGATGATGGCCCTCGGGCGGGCGGGAAAAATTCTCTTGATAGGTCTCAAATATTAATATACCTACGTTGATGTGTAGTTCTCAGACCGGAGAACCTTGGAACCCCAAGCCTACTTGATGATAGACACTACTCCCAAACAACATGCATTATGCTCCTATCATTTTTAAATGAAGCTGAAATCATAATCATATGCATATTCTGAAATCTGAACATGGGCAGTCTTGACTCCAAAACATATCATAAGCTATAGTGGGAGTCTTGACTCCAAAACGTATGATAAGCTAATCTTATTAGCCTTGGCTAAATTATGAAAACATTCTTAACTTGTGTGGACTTGCCCAATTCATAAAATCATGCATACTTGAAATAGACTTCATAAGTCAAAATCATACATTCATATATGGGTAATTTGTAAATATTTATTCATACTAGATATCTTATCATACTAGAAACCATAAATCATAAACTTGAATTCTCATGAAACTTGCATAATTGGGCATAATTTTCTAAAACTTGAAATAATGAATTTATAATCAAAATAGTTATAAAATCTGCCCATGTATCTTAAAACATACTTTGGAATATGAAGGAAATTAACTCATAAACAAATCATAGAGAATTTCATGAAATTGGGCTAAAACCCAATAAGATCATCAACATGAATTCAGACTTGAATTCATGAACTTGAGGAGAAATTTGGGCATCAGAGTTATCACGACCCCAGCATGGACCCTCTATCGAGACCTGGGACCTAGAAACACGAATGGCTTCAAGCTAACCCATGGCATGTGCATAGCAACTCAAGAGCATAAATAAAAGCGGAAACTTAAAACTTAAGCAAGAATACACGAAATCCTGAATATTATAAAACGTAAACAAAAGTGTTAACATCACAACACCAAGCCAGAAGCTGAAAATTCTAGTATATGTCTGTGAAGCCTCTAATGTTTGATGAGATGTTGGGACAAGCCCCCAGCTAAGTCCAAGTCTTAATCTAAATTGACAAATTAACATGATGAGAACTCACCAACACTGGGCTACTGCGGTCTGATATGAGAGCAGGACTTACGACGGGATTGGATCTTATTGTTCGGACCTGTATCCTGAAATGACAGAACATAGAGTATGCGGTCAATACTTGGAATGTACTGCATATGTGGGATAAGTAAATATGGACAATAAAATACATAAAAGTCGTGAGAGTTAAAGATTCTTGAAACATGAGGTAATAATCATAAACTTAATAATGAGGGCTCAAGCTTTTCAAAATTGTCCATACACTAGTCATAATCGTAACCATTTGAGAAAACTTGAAAAAACATAACTTGAGCCAAGATATCATATACATGATCATGCATAAACATAAAGAATAATGGGAGTACTCGTCATAACTGACACCATCATGATAGAGCTTATAGGATGCCCAACTATCTCGCTCAAGTGGGCAAAGCCGTCCTAAGGCTTGGAAGGGAAAGGGACGATAACATGATGTGATCACTGAAGAGACTCCGTAGGGTTTACATGAATATGGACCTACATTGGCATGTAGTTCTAAGACTCATGGTTCGCCGAAACCCTGAGCTTACTTGGTTCTAGACACTACTCCCAAAAACATGCACATGGGTCATAATCAGTATCATAAAATCATACATGAAGTTCATGGGCTAGTTTAAATGGTGATAATCGTGTACATGCTTGACATATGTGAACTAGCCATGAAATGAGGGCCCATGAGTTAGCCATAATAAAAAACTTGATAATCGGGAATGTCATGCATACTTGGAAAAATCCACATACTTGAAATTCAAAAATTCATGAAGAGTTTTTGTTATATATCATGTGTCATAAATCATAAATCATAAATTAGGGCTTGCGAGAAATGATATCATAATAGAATTCTAGAATTTCATAAAAAGGAATGTTAGCCCTAAAAGTTCATAATCATGCTTGTAACATAAGAGACCATAATTGCATGAAATCTTGAAGAAATCCTAAAATCCTAATCATGAAAATTATAATTTCGGATTAATTCAACTATACTGATAAGGGATTTATGGAGAAATTAGATAACCCAACATAAACTCTCTAAATTTTGATAATTGGGATTTGGGAAAATGGGTGGTCATGAGTTTGAACAGACAAGGGAATGAGGGTGGAAGAACCCATTATTGAATAGTCCCACATACTTGGATAAACTGATTTGGTGACTTGGATTGAGACCCAAGAAGATTTGATAAAGATGAAGATGATGAACCTTAGCTTTACTCTTGAGAGCCTTGAGGGAATTTGATCTTCTAATTAGGGTTTGAGGAAGAGAATGAAGGTTCTACGGTTGATAACACCCTTAAAACACTCTTTCCGAATCCTAAAATGACGTAGTTTAGGATTTAAAAGCTTAGAAATTATGAAAATGCCCTTAATGGTTTGACAGAAAATTTCATACTACCGGAAATGATGAGTCATTTGATGACTCATTAGGCAAATGATGAGTGATTTGACGTCTTGTTAGGCAAATGAAAAACTCATTTCCCTTAATCAGTGAAGTACACTTGAATTCCCCACTTTCTCCATTGTTGCTCAAATGACGTGTCATTTAACTACTCGCTAGGCAAATGATGAGTCATTTCGCTTAATCCATCACGACTGTCCAATAAATTGCATTTCTCCAAATGACGAGTCATTTGAAAACTCATTAGGCGAATGACAAGTGGTTTATTTAATCTGTCATGATTGTAAGAAAATTAATAGCATTTTCCCCAAATGACAAGTCATTTAATGACCCGTTAGGCAAATGACGAGTCACATTATGATCTTTACAAACAATGAGTCATTTTCCAACACATTAGGTAACTGACAAGTAACTTAATGACTCGTTAGGCAAACGATGAGTCATTTGACAACTCATTCTGTGACCTGGTGTAGATTTTCATGTTTTCTCTATTTCCACTCCCCACTATGATCTTAGCAACTTTTGGGGTGTTACATTATCTCCACCATGGGAACATTCATCCTCGAATGTAGATTAATGATACTGACGGGGTAGGGAAGGAACTATAATCCCAAAACTGGACAACTAAAGTTGAAAATTGATGGAGTGACTGACCCGGACTTAAATACATGATTGAACTGAATTCATGAAACATACATCCATGTAAGGACATGAAAGAAACTAAGAAACATGAAATTGACATGAAACTAAATAAAGGACTAAGGAGGAAACTGATACCTCATGCTGGAACTAAGCCAGAATGAAAAAGATGCGGCTATCTAGACATCATATATGCTTCGGCTTCCCACATTGCTCCCTCAACAAGCTGATTTCTCCACAACACTTTAACGGAAGCTAAATGTTTCTCAACTTTCGAACCTGACAATCAAGGAACTCAACAAGAACGAACTCATAGGAAAGGTTATCCTTCACACCTATGTTCTCCACTGGAAGAACTAAGGCCGAGTTACCAATACACTTCTTCAATAAAGATACATGAAAAACTAGGTATACCAAAGCTAACACAACTGGTGGCTCCAACTCATATGCCACCTTTCCAACCCGCCTTAGAATCCTATAAGGACTAACATATCAGTGACTAAGCTTTCCTTTCTTTCTGAACCTCATCACTCCCTTCATGGGGGACACCTTCAGAAATACCCAATCATGAATCTCAAACTCAAGCTCTCTTCGTCTAACATCCGCATAAGATTTCTAATGACTCCGAGCTATTTTCAGCCTTCTCTAATAAGTAGAACATTCTCCATTGCCTCGTGAACTGTATATGGATCGATCAATGTAGCCTCACCTACCTCAAACCATTCTATAGGTGACCTACACCTCCACTTGTAAAGAGACTCAAACGAAGCCATCTAAATGCTGGAGTGGTAGCTGTTGTTGTATGAAAAGTTAATGAGAAGTAGGTGATCATCCCAACTACCCCTGAAAATGATTAAACAAGCTCTGAACATATCCTTAAGAGTCTGAATGATTCGCTCTGCCTGAGCATCTGTTTGTGGGTGAAAAGCCATGCTAAGCTTCACCTGAGTACCAAGACCTTTTTAAAACGACCTCCAAAACTGAGAGGTGAACTGAGGTTCTCTATCTTAAATGATGGATAGTGGCACTCCATCTAACTGGAATAACTTCCGAATGTACAATATAGTATAATCCTTAGCTGAATCAGTGGTTTTGATTAGTAAGAAATGAGTTGCTTTGGTCAACCTGTCCACAACCACCCAAATAGAGTCATACTATTAGTAGGTATGAGGAAACCCATTGATGAACTCCATATTGATCTCTTCCTACTTCCAAATGGGAATATTGATGTCTTGTAGCATACCTCCAAGTCTTTGATGCTTAACTTTGACTTGTTTGCAATTTGGAAACTTAGCCACAAACTCCTCTATTTCCTTCTTCATGCCATTCCACCAATAGACTACCTGTAGGTCACGGTACATCTTGGTTCGAACCTGGATGGATAGAATATCGAGAACCATGAGCCTCATGCAATATCCGTTCTCTCAAATCATCAACATTTGGATCACATAAATGACCCTGATATCCTAGCATATCATCTCCCTCATGGGAGAAGACCTCCATCTTCTAATTTTGAAACACTTCCTTCTACTTCACTAAGACAGGGTTCTCATCTTGCCTAGCCTTGACCTCAGTGACCAAAGAAGATTCGGACCCATTCTGAACAATGACACCACCATTTGACGAGTCAAAAAGGCGAACGTCTAACCATGCAAGGCGATGCACATCCTTCACCAACTCCTTCCTCCCATCCTATACGTGGGACACTCTCTCCATGGTTAATCTACCAAGGTCATCCGAAACTGCATTAGCCTTGACTGGATGGTAAAGGACACTCAAATTGTAATCCTTTAGAAGCTCTAGCCACCTCCTTTGTCACAAATTCAAGTCCTTCTGAGTGAACACAAATTGTAGGTTCTTGTGGTAAGTGAACACATCACCATGCACCCCATACAAATAATGCCTCAAAATAATCAAGGAAAAGACCAACACTGCCAACTCGAGATCATGAGTTAAATAGTTTTTCTCATGGGTCTTAAGCTGTCTAGAAGCATCTGCAATAACTTTGCTACACTACATCAATATGCACCTAAGGATGATCCTCGAAGAATCACAATTTACCACAAAACCATAGGTACCCTTAAGTAAAATCAAAATTGGGGCTGAGGTGAGTTGAGTCTTCAACTACTGAAAGCTCTTCTCACAAGCATTAGACCACTGAAACTTGGCCTTTTTCTGAGTCAACTTGGTCAACAGTGCTTCTATAGAGGAAATACACTCTACAAACCTTTGGTAATAGCCAGCTAAACCCAAAAAGCTCCTAATAACCGTAGGAGTGACTAGTCTAGGCCAATACTTCACCGCCTCAATCTTTTGAGAGTCCACCTAAACACCTTCAATAGACACCACATGACCAAAGAATGCCACAGAGTCAAGCCAAAACTCAAACTTGCTAAACACAGAAAACAATTGATGGTCCTTAAGAGTCTGCAGTACAACCCTCAAGTGAGCGGCATGCTCCTCCTCGCTTTGAGGGTATGTGAGGATATCATCTATAAAGACAATTATGAACATATCCAAGTACTGTTTGAACAATCTGTTCATCAAATCCATGAAAGTTTCAGGGGCATTTGTTAGTCCAAAATACAAAACTATGAACTCATAGTGACCATACCACATCCTGAAGGCTGTCTTCGAAAAGTTACTCTCCCTAACCCTAAGCTGGTAATAGCCAAATTTGAGGTCTATCTTGGAAAAGCATTTAGCACCCTGAAGTTGGTCAAATAAGTCATCAATCATGGGAAAGGGATACTTGTTCTTGATTGTGACCTTGTTCAGTTGCCGATATTCGATACACATTCGAAAAGACTCATCCTTCTTTCAAACAAAGAGAACTGGTGCACACCATGAAGACTTGCTAGGCCTGATAAACCCCTTGTCTAGGAGGTCTTTCAACTATTCCTTAAACTCCTTTAGATCAGCTGGAGCCATTCTATAAGGAGGAATAGATATAGGTTGCGTATCGGGAAGAAGGTCAAAACAAAAGTCAATCTCCCGCTCAGGAGGGACGCTTGGTAGATCATCTTGGAAAACCTCTGGATAGTCATATACAATAGGGACAAACTGAAGAGTTGGCATCTGAGATATAGTAACCTTAACTAGAATTAGATGGTACATGCAACCCTAGATATCATCTTTCTTGCCTTAAGATAGGAGAAAAATAGACCTGTAGGCACAACTGAACTACCCTTCCACTCTAGAAATGGCTCACCCAAAAATCGGAACTCTACTGAACAAGTTCTACAATCAACTGAAGCATAACATACATGTAGCCCATCCATGCCAAAGATATCATCAAAATCTGTATATGCAACTCTACTAGGTTTTCTAAGGTGACTTTCTGAAGGACTGTGATAGGGAAATTTTTGTACACTCATCGAACATTAACTGAGTCACCGACTGGAGTAGATACTTAGAAGGGTTTTGATAGAATTTCAGGACTGACATCAAAATGGACAGCAACATAAGGATTCACAAAGGATAATGCAGCTCCAAGATATAGCAATGCATATATATCAAGATGAAATGCTCGTAACATACTAGTAACCACATTGGGTGAAGTCTCATGCTCCTGGAGAGATGAGAGGGCATAGAATTTGTTCTAGCACTAACTGTTAGGCGCACTGGAAAAAGAACCCTGTTGGAAAGGGCATGCTACTGGAGCTGCTACTAAGCTAGTGGCCTAGGAATAGCCTCTATTGTCACCTTTTCTATCCAAAGGGCACTCCCTACAGATGTTCCCGGGCTTCCCACACTCGAAACATACATCTGAGCCAACTAGGCACTCTCCTATGTGATTTTTACCATATTTTCTACAATCTAGAAAGTGTGCTCCATCGGCGTGCTCCTCTGACCCTTAAAACTGACACCCTACTCCTCTAATGACCTCGAGGTCTGGACAGAAACTGGCTGATGAAAGTGTTGGGGCCAATAACCTCTGGTGGGACTACGGTTGGTGTCCACCACTGGATCTCTTCTAGTAGAACCCAAAGCTTCCTATCTTGGCGCTCTTGGCCTCTCTCTCCCTTTCCTTCATCTGCTCCACCTCCATCTGTCGGGCGTATATGGAAGATTTAGATAAGTCTGTGACATTATGCGACATGGCGGTCCTGCACTATTTGAGCAAAGAGTCTACTATTCCATTCAAGAACAGGCTTACACGAGCCCTCTAATCAGCCACCATCTTTGGTGCATATTTAGAAAATCGAGTAAACTCCAAATCATACTCTCGGATAGTCATATGGTTCTATTACAAGTTGAAGAATTCCGCTGCATTTGCCTCCCTCAACTCTATATGGAAGAATCTGTCCAAGAAAGCAGTCATGAACTTATCCCAACTGACGGGAACCGCTCCAACTCCCCCACTTTCCTTCCACTGATGGAACCAAATGTGAGAAACCCCTTTCAACTGATAAGAGGCTAAATATACGCTCTCCAATCCCATGACCCCCATAATCTGGGTGATCTTCTTTATCTCTTCAAGGAACTCATGTGGGTTCTCATCCACCTTTGACCCCAAAACTCAAGTGGGCTCATCTTAAGGAAATCCCATACTCTCACTGCCACCACATCCCAATTCTGGTAAACATGAGGTATAGTCTGCTGGTTGACGTGAGCGTTCATGTCCTAGGCCAGCATCTGGAAAGCTTCCCTAAACTCATTGTGCATAACCTACTCTGGTAGAGGATTCGCTGGGGTTAGTAGGGCTTGCTGATGTCCATCTCCATTTCCATTGCCATGGCCAATCCCGTTGCCATTTCTTCTACCATTAACTCAGTGAGGAGGAATGATTCTATAAATGCATAAAGCTAGATATATAGGAATAAAGAGAGTTCGACTTATAGCATGAAGTAGAATCATGAAAGAAGGGAAATTTTCCTAAAACATTTCATAGCCTCTTCGTCATAAGTGTGGCGCGCTTAACACCCATGAAAAGGACTCTACTTAATGTAGCTTTCATACACCCTAGGAAACTCTAAACCTAATTCTCTAATACCAAATTTCTCACGACCCGAGCATGGACCTCGAATCGAGACACGGGACCTAGAACCATAAATGGCTCTGCATATGCATAGCAACTCAAGAGCATAAATAAAAGTGGAAACTTAAAACATAAGCAAGAATACACAAAAATATGAATATTATAAAACATAAACAAAAGTGTTAACATCACAACACCGAGCCAAAAACTAAACATACTGGTCCATGTCTAAAAAGTCTCTACTATCTGATGAGATTTTGGGACTAGACCCCAGCTAACTCAAAGTTTGAAACCAAGTTGATAAATTAACATGACCCAAAAAATGTCCTGGGTATATGAGGACTCACCAAAACTAGGCTACTGCAATCTGAGACAAAAGCAGGACTAGAGGCAAGACTAGGTCTGATCGCTTGGACTTGTATCATAAAATGATACAACATTGAGTATGCGGTCAGTACTTGGAATGTACTTCGTATGCAGGATAAGTAAATACAGACAATAAAATACATAAAAGTCGTGAGACTTTAATATTACAGAAACATGAGGTAATAATCATAAACTTAATAATGAGGGATCAAGCTTTTCATAACTATTCATATGCTATGAGTCGTGGTCACTAGTAGTGTTAAATTTCCAGATTTTTTTTATTAATGGTATTTTCATATTTCCTAAGCTCTAAGGACCTAAGCTACGTCTTTTTAAGCTTAGTTAGAGGGGTTTTTAGGGTTCTTAACCTATCCTACGCCTTACCATTCCATGAATGAAAAATTTGAGTGTTCCATAGGAGATCAAGCTTGAGAAATTCCCCAATTTTCTCCAATTCCATTTGGGCTTTCAAGGAAGGGTGTATATCAGATTTACCCAGGTATGTAGGGCTATGTATGAGAATTCCTTTTACTCTCATGCTCAAACTTCTTCTTATTTCCATGAATTCAAATTCTAGATTCAAGTTCATGATCTTATGGGGTTTATTCATAATTTTTGTGAAATTATCTGTGATCTATCTATGGGTCGATTCCCTTAATGTATCAAATTATGTTTTAAGAATGGCCAGATTTTATACCTAGTTTGATTATTAATTCATAGATTCATATTTCAATTTAATTATGCCCAATTATGCAAGCTTCATGATAAGTCAAGTTATGATTTTATTATGATTTTGATCTTACTAAGGCTGAAATTATGATTTATCTTCATGTACTCTTCATGGATTTATTAATAGCAAGTATATGTGTTTTCACAAGTATGCGTGTTATTCATGATTTATGAATTTATTACTCTTGTCCAACTCACGGGCCCTTATTCATCGCCAAATATGTGTTTCAAATATGATCAAGTATGTTATGATTTATTTGGCCATGAACTTCATCAATGATTCACGATTATGATATGAGACTCATGTGCATATTTTTGGGAGCAGTGTCTAGCATCGAGTAGACCTGGCATTCAGGTAAAGCCCGTGGTCCCAAAACTATGTGCCATCATAGGTATATATATATTTATGGATCCCTATGATATAACATCATGCACGTCTCTTGTCTGATAAGCCTAGATGGCTCTGCCCACTTGAGCGAAAAGTGGGGGCATCATGTAAGCTCTATCATGATGGTTTCAGTTAAGAAGATTCCTCCCATTGTTTCCCATAATTTATGCATGGTTATGTTTATGCTACTTTAGCTCAAGTAAAGTTTTATAAAGTTTCTCTTATGACTATAATTATGATTGGATTATGAATGGTTTGAAAACCTTGAGCCCTTATGTTTACATGATAATATTTACTTCATGATCATGTTGTCCTACTCTTATGAACTCTTATATATTTTGACTATCCGTTCTTACTTACCATGCATACTCAGTACATTCCAAGTACAAATCACATACTTTATGTTGTATCGTCTCATGATACAAGCTCAGACGTTTAGGTTCAGTCCTACCATTAGTCAGATCTTCAGAGTTAGCATCCCAGCCATTGGTGAGTTCTCATCTTTTGAGGGCCTTTTACGAGGGCTTTTTTATCAACTCGTATCAGTATTTTCAGTTTTAGTTTTGTAGTGAGTTAATTGGGGTCTTGTTCCATCAACCCATCAGGTTATAGAGGCTTATCAGACATAGCATGTATTCAGCTTTGGATCAGTATTATTCTTTCCATTGATTAGATGTTATTGGATTTTTAGACTTCTATTTAAGCATGTTTTATTAATTCGGTTTCCACTTATTGAATGGTCTTAGCTATTATGTTTATGCCATGGGTCCACTTGGATCCTCTCAGGGTTCCTTGTCCCATGACTCTATCCGGGGTTATGTTCAGGTCGTAGAAAACTTGGTATTAGAGCATTAGGTTTTGAAGTGTCCTAGGGTGTCTGAAAGACACGCTAAGCAAAGTCTTTTTCATAGATGTGAAGTACGCCACACTTATGAAGAAGAGGCTACAAATGTTTTAGGAAACTTCCCTTCTTTCATGATCTATTTTGTGCGATGAAATGTCTCTCTATCCTTCTAACTCATGCTATACACATTTGCAGAATCATGCCTCCTCACCGAGTTAATGGATGAAGAAACGGAAATGGAAATGGCCATGAGAATGGCAATGGAGATGGGCACCAGCAGGACCCACTAGCCCCCAAGGATCATGTGCATGAGCAGGTTGCCCATGTAGAGTTTAGTGCAGCCTTCCAGATGTTGGCACAAACATTGACCGCCCAGGTCAACTAGTAGGCGGTAGTGCATGCTCCCCAAAATGAGAATGCGGCAGCGGCAAGAGTCAGGCATTTTCTTAGGATGAACCCTCCGGAGTTTCTAAGATTGAAGGTGGATAAGGATCCACAGGAGTTTATTTAAAGGATTCAAAAGATCATCCAAATCATGGGGGTGATGGGGGAAGAGTGCGCAGACCTAGCCTTTCATTAGTTGAAAGGGGTTGCACATATCTGGTTTAAAAAGTCAAAGGATAGTGGAGCTATTGGAGCGGGTCCCATTATTTGGGATGATTTTCTTACTGCATTCTTGGATCATTTCTTTCACCATGAGATGAGGGAGATCAAGGAAGCTAAGTTTTTGAAGGTGAGGAAGAATAATATGACAGTCTAGGAGTATGCTTTAGAGTTCACCCATTTGTCGAAATATGCTCCAGAGCTGGTGGCTTATCATAGGGCTCGGGTGAGCAAGTTTGTGCATGGAGTAGCGGACTAATTGGTCAAGGATTGCATCAAGACATTGACTTTCCTTGATTGGTTTTATACGTCTAGCAAATGGAGGCGGTGCATCTGAGAGAGAGAGAGAGGTCAAGAGGGCCAGGACAGGCAATTATGGGTTCTCCTAATAGAGATCGAGAGGCAGAGATCATCAACAGTCCCATTATAGATCATTAGCTCCAGCGTTATCATCGGTCAGTACTCTAACTAGACTGCGAGGTGACCAGAGGACCAGAGTATCAGGCTCGAGCGGATAGAGGAGCATGGAGGTAGAGCTTACCTTTTCGTTCTGCAAGAAGTGTGGCAAGAATCACATAGGGGAGTTCTTGATTGGGTTAGATATCTGTTTTGGGTATGGTAGACATAGGCATAGGCACCGGTAGTGTCCTTTGTCTAGGTAGGATAATGGTAGAGGTCGTTCTCAGGATACCAGTTCAGTAGAAGCACCACCCAGCTCAGCAGGGTGCATCCACTAGTGCAGTTGGCGAGCAGCACCAGAAAAGGTTTTATGCCCTTGTATCTAATCATGAGTAGGAGACTTCACCAGATATGGTCACTGGTATGTTATGAGTACTCCATTTTGATTTATATGCATTTTTAGGTCCAGGGCTACCTTATCCTTTATGACGCCCTATGTTTCTAGTAGTTTTGGAGTCTGTCCTAAAATCCTATCAGAACCCTCCTCAGTCTCTACTCCAGTCAGTGACTTGGTTATAGCTCGATGGGTATATATAAATTGCCCTGTCACAATCCTTTAGAAAGTCAACTCAGTAGATTTAGTAGAGCTAGACATGATAGATGTTGATGTTATCTTTTGCATGGATTGGCTACATGCATGTTATGCCTCAACAAATTATAGAACCCGTGCGGTAGAGTTTCAGTTTCAGGGTGAGCTAGCCTAGAGAGGAAGGGTAGTTATGTTGTGCATGTAGGTCGCTTTATTTCCTACTTTAAGGAAATAATGATGATCTCTAAATGTAGTGTGTACCATTTAGTTAGGGTTAAGGATGCTACATATGAAACCCCGACTATCCAGTCAGTTCCTGTAATGTGTGAATATCCAGTGTGTTTCCAAATGATTTACCGGGAATTCCTCCCGAGCGGGAGATCAATTTTGGTATTGACCTTCTTCCCGATATGTAGCCTATATCTATTCATCCTTATAGAATTGCTCCATCTGAGGTAAAGGAGTTGAAGGAGTAGTTGAAGGATCTTTTAGAAAAGGGTTTAATCAGACAGAGCAAATCCCCATGGTGTGCACCATAACTTTTTGTCCATAAGAAGGATGGTTCCTTTCGGATGTGCATAGACTATCTCCAGTTGAACAAATTCACCATCAACAACTTTTATCCCCTCCCTAGAATTGATGACTTGTTTAAAAAGTTTTAGGGTGCCAAGTGTTTCTCAAAGATAATCTCTGATCCGGATATCATTAGCTCAGGGTCAGAGAGAGTGACATTCCAAAGACAAACTTTAGGACTTGGTATGGTTACTATGAGTTTGTAATTATGTCGTTTGGACTAATGAATGCTCCTGTAGGTTTTATGGATTTTATGAACAAGACGTTCTAGCCGTATTTGGATATGTTCATGAACGTGTTCATAGACGATATTCTCATATACTCTCAGAGCGAAGAGGAGCATGCCGCTCATTTGAGTGTGGTGCTACAGACTCTTAAGGATCGCAAGTTGTATGCTAAATTCAGCAAGTGTGAGTTTTGGTTAAACTCAGTAGCATTTTTGGGTCATGTGGTGTCAAGTGAGGGTGTACAGATGTACTCTAAAAGATAGAAGCTGTGAAGAATTGGCCTAGACCAGTGAGTCCCTCGTATATGAGGAGTTTCTTATGCTTAGCTGGTTACTACAGGAGGTTTTTGGAAGAAATTTCATCCATTGCAGCACCATTGACTAATTTAACTTAGAAGAAAGTGAAGTTTCAATGGTCGGAGGCCTGTGAGAGGCACTTCAAAGAGTTGAAGACTAGACTCACCTCAGCACTATTGTTGACTCTACCTGAGGTTACCGATGGGTTTGTAGTATATTGTGACGCCTCAAGGATCGGCCTTCTTTGTCTGTCAATGAAGCACGGTAAGGTTATAGCGTATGCTTCTAGGCAACTGAAAGTCCATGAGAAGAACTATCCAACTCACCACCACAACTTGGCAGCGGTAGTATTTTCCTTGATGATTTGGAGACACTATATGTACGAAAGTCCATGTGGATGTGTTTATGGACCAAAAAAGCTTACAGTATGTGTTTACCTAGAAGGATCTAAATCTACGTCATAGAAGGTTGTTGTAGCTTTTTAAAGATTATGATATGAGTGTCCTTTATTATTCTGGCAAGGATACTGTTGTGGTAGATGCTCTTAGCAAGCTCTCTATGTAGAGTGTGCACCATGTAGGAGAAGAAAGTATTAGTGAAGGATGTGCATCGGCTTGCAATACAAGGAGTTCGCCTTCTTAACTCGATAGGTGGGGTGTCATTGTTAAGAATGGATCAGAATCTTCCTTGGTGACTGAAGTCAAGGCTAGGCAAGACGAGGATCCTATTTTGGTAAAATTAAAGGAAGTTGTTCAGGATTAGAAGGTGGAGGTCTTCTCCTAAGGGGGAGATGGTGTACTACGATATCAGCATCATTTTTGTATATCGGATGTTGATGACTTGAGGGAGTGGATGTTACATGAGGCTATGTTTTTAGATAATCCATACATCCAGGTTCCACCAATATGTACCGTGACCTATGGGAAGTCTATTAGTGGAATGGCATGAAAAAGGACATAGTAGAGTTTTTGGCTAAGTGTCCGAATTATCAACAGGTGAAAGTTGAGCGTTAAAGACCTAGAGGTGCACTTCAAGACATTACTATCCATACTTGGAAGTGGGAGGAGATCAATATGGACTTCGTTACAGGATTTCCTCGTACTCGTAAATAGTATGATTCCATTTGGGTTGTTGTAGATAGGTTGACTAAAGAATCTCATTTTCTACTGGTCAAAACTACCTATTTAGTAGAGGATTTTTCTATGTTGTATATTATGGAGCTAGTTCGGTTGCATGGAGTGCCCTTTTCCATCATATCAGATAGAGGTACTCAGTTTACCTCCCAGCTTTGGAAATTATTTCCAAAGGAACTTGGTACTAAGGTCAAGCTTAGTACCGCCTTCCACCCACAAACAGATAGATAGGTTGAGCGGACCAATCAGACTATTAAGGATATGTTGAGAGGGTGTTTGATTTATTTCAAGGGTAGTTGGAATGATAATTTACCTTTCATCGAGTTTGCATATAACAAATGTTACCATTCTAGCATTCAAATGGCTCTGTTTGAGGCTATTTATCGGTGGAGGTGCAGATCGCCAATTGGTTGGTTTGAAGTCGATGAAGCTACACTGATAGGAGCAGACTCTATTCATGAGGCTATAGAGAAAGTTCAGCTTACAAAGGAAAGGTTGAGAACACCACAGAGTCATCAAAAGTCGTATATGGATGAGAGAAGGAGAGAACTTGGGTTTGAACTTTATGATTGGGTGTTTTTGAAGGTGTCTCCCATGAAGGGAGTGATCTGGTTCGAAATGAAGGGGAAACATAGTCCCCCTTATGTTGGCCCATACCCAATTGTGAGATGTGTTAGCAAGGTGGCCAATAAGTGGAGTTTCCCTTAGAATTGGCTCAGTACATCCAGTTTTCCATGTGTCGCTTTTAAAGAAGTGCATGGGAAACCCAGCTTTTGTTGTCCCGGTGGTGAGTGTAGGGTTGAGAGTGTAGGGTTGAAGGATAGCCTTAGAAATGAAGAGGTTCCAGTTGAAATTCTAGATCGTCGGGTTCTAATGTTAAGAAATAGTGAAGTAGCTTCAGTTTTGTGGAGGAATCATCATGTTGAGGGAGCTACGTGAGATGCTGAAGTAGATATGATGGCTAAATACCCGCATCTATTCCCTTCTAGTTCAGTTCTAGCTTGAGTTATCAATTTCCTCCTTAGTACTTTATTTAGTTTCATGCTCAATCCATATGTTCCTATTCTTTCATGTCAATGTATGCGTGATTAATGAATTCAGTTCTGTCATATGTTTCAGTCTGGGGCTAGTCACTCCGTCTGTTTTCGGCTCTAGATGTTTAGTAATTGGGATGGCAGGTTTTCCCCAATGATTCAATATGTTTACCCTACATTCGAGGATGAATGTTTCCAAGTGGGAGATATTGTAATACCCCGTAATTGCCTAAGAATAGACTCGAGAATTTTAAACGAGAACAACATAAAAGAATATGTGATTTTGACTAATAATGACTCATGGTATGAGTCGTGGGAATGAGTAATGAATTGTTAATGGGACTCGTGGAAAGCTGCTGGGTGTGAAGGTCTTGACTAACGGGCCATGGTATGACTCATTGGTTGATGTGACGACCTGGCGTCATGGGTCGTAGTTAGTAGCTGAAGAACTAAGGGTCTGGAGTAATGAGACAAGGTATGACCCATAGGATGATGTAACGGGTTGTAGGCTGTAATTGTTGTTTGTCATTGAGGTACCAGGGTTGGATGGTACGAGTCGTTGTATGACTCGATCTAAATAACAACGAGTCGTAGTAAGTTACCATAAGAAGGAGCAGGAAATTCTCCCAATCGTGGTAACATATGGAACCCACGACTCATTAGATGAAGGTACGATTCATGGTGTGACTCGTGGAATTGTCCAGAATACATGTTTCATCAGAGGCAGTAACGGATGGTAACCACGAGTCGTGATAAGGATGTATGACTTGTGGTATGAGTCGTGGTCACTAATAGTGTTAAATTTCCAGATTTTTTTTATTAATGGTATTTTTATATTTCCTAAGCTCTAAGTTCCTGAGCTACATCTTTCTAAGCTCAGTTAGAGGGATTTTAAGGGTTCTTAACCTATCCTAAGCCTCACCATTCCATGAATGCAAAATTTGAGTGTTCCATAGGAGATTAAGCTTGAGAAATTCCCCAATTTTCTCCAATTCCCTTTGGGCTTTCAAGGAAGGGTGTATATCAGATTTACCAGGTATGTAGGGTTATGAGTGAGAGTTACGTTCACTCTCATGCTCAAAATTCTTCTCATTTCCGTGAATTTATATTCTAGATTCATGTTCATGATCTTATGGGGTTTATTCCTAATTTTTGTGAAATTCTCTATGATCTATCTATTGGTCAATTCCCTTCATGTATCAAATCATGTTTCGAGATCTATGAGTAGATTTTATACCTATTTTGATTATTAATTCATAGATTCAAATTTCAATTAAATTATGCCCAATTATTCAAGCATTAAGAAAAGTCAAGTCATAATTCTATTATGATTTTGATCTTACTAGGTCTAGAATTATGATTCATGTTATGATTTGTGTTCAAATACTCTCCATGGATTTATTAATATCAAGTATATGTATTTTCACAAGTATGCATGTTATTCATGATTTACCAATTTATGACTCTTGGCCAACTCACAGGCCCTTATTCATGGCTAATCATGTATCTCATGTATGATCAAATATGTTATGATTTATTTAGCCATGAATTTCTTGAATGATTAACGATTACGACACGAGTCTCATGTGCATATTTTTGGGAGCAGTGTTTAGAATTGAGTAGACCCGGCATTCAGGTAAACACCGTGGTCTCAGAACTATGTGTCACTGTCTGTATATGCGTATATTTATGGATGCCCTGTTATATCTGTTTGGTGTTTTATATGGGTATATAACTCACACGCAAGTGCACGTGGTCGAACAAGTAGTAAGTGGCTTTAGTAAGCCAAGTATCGATCCCTCAGAGACTTGGATGAAGTGCAATTTGCTCAAGTGTACTATATTTTACTTCTAAAAATGCAGACAACAGTGTAACCAAAAGTTTGATAGTTTGTTTTATAACTTTTTATACTAAAACTAAGAACAATTATCTACTTTGAATCTGAACTATGAATGAAAGCATGCTGAGGTTAAACGAACATGTAATGAAATTGATTATCATCATAATTTGGTTAATCTTTTCCTCCAGTTGCTAGCCAAGAACATTTGCCAAGAGATTAAAACTCTCGTATTTAACCACACTTAAGAATCATGAACCATCCGTCTACATTTCTGTGATCAAATGTAATTCATGTCCTAGCCATACAATTCCAGTTCCTAAGTTGACTAATACGACTTTCAGGTATATTTCTATCCTGAAAGCAAATCAAGACTCAATTTTCCCAAACCAAGTAAAGAGCATATCCTATTAATTCACAACTTTCCAATTTCTTGCTCTCTCAAGTGAAACTGGACTTTTTAGATTTACATTAACGTAGGCCACACACTAATGCAGTAAGAACAAGAATTAATAGAACAACAAGGAAGAAAAGATGAAAAACCAAAGAATCAATTATCAAATTTCATTACAATTGTTCATAACCTCAGCAAGGAGAGGAATCAGCCACTCATTTGTGGATTAAACATCATAAAATGAGTGTTAATCATACAAGCAATTGAATCAAAGAAGAAAGAAAGAGAGAAAAAACCCTAAAATTTTCGTCCCTCAACTGCCTGTAACCCACGTCCTTGCTCCATCAAGTCAGAATATTGAAAAATGAACCTAAGTGTTCTATTTATACTGCTGGGAGTTTTTCCCGGAATAACGAGCAACGTGTCACGGAGTGCATCGCGGAGCACTGCCTCCGTGACACGCTACGAACGCGGACACTCACTGGAACTGGGGTCCGGGAATTTAGGCTCAACGTGGCATGGCGTGCATCGCGGAGCACTGGCTCCATGCCACGGAGCAAACGTGGACCCTCTCTGGAATTTGGGCGAATTTTCCTCATCCAGGCAGAATGCCTCCGCGATGGCAGCGTGACACGGCTCCATCGCGGAGCCCCTTTAATTCATGTTGTCCAATGCCTTTTCCCTTGCTCGCATCCAATTCCAACTCCGATATCATCCAACATGCATTTTAGCTTCCCGAATTCACATTTTACCTGCAAAATAATGCTAATCATGTTGGTTAGTATAAATTCACATTTTATTACCAATTACATGAGAATGTATACACATTGATAGATAAACAAGGCGAAAATGGTACTTTTGAGTATCACTTGGGCATATAAATTTGCCCAAGATTACTTACCCCACACTTAAATCCTTGTTCGTCCTCGAACAACAAACATACAATTCATGCAGTTTACATCCCAACCTCGCTACTTTGGTTCGACAATTTAAGCTACGGTCATACCGATTATTCAATACAGCAAATCATCAAGAAAACATGCATTGTCTTGTCAATGCAATGACCTTCAATACATTAAGACCTCCTAGACTTTAAGAATCGACTCTCGATATCGGCAAACTCATGCAAATCAGCTGATCAAGATATCCGACACGAAAATTAATCTTTCATCAAGCATGTGCCCTCACAACACAAGAGAGTCTTCCCCTTTTTGCTCATATGACTCACAAACATTCAAACAGGGGCATGTACACACAATTTCACTCTCTCACCCAAAAGAATTCACATGCATCATGTCATGACCCATAAGCTTGCCCTTAGTGTATTACTCCACTAATATAAAGAAGTGCGATGTAAGATCACGTAGGACTTTAACGGGTTGTAATGGAAGCTACGGAACTAGTAAATATTGGATTAGCCAATAATAGCCACTAGCATCCTTAAGCACCTTTTCAACACATCCCATCAACTCATGGACACTGTTTTTTTTTCTTTCATCATCCCATTCTTGAAGGTTTTCTTTAGTATGACCCATTTCTTTAAGCACACTTGACACAACAACAAAGATTATTCATGCACCTTCATTTTCGTTTATTTATAGCAAGTGCACCTTCAACCTTTTCTTTTCTTCTATCACTCTGCTTTTCTTTTTCTTTTCACCATTCTCACTCTTTGACACTTTGGGAAAATGATTTTCTCTTCTTAAGCGCTTAAGAGTTTTGTATAGACTTTACGGGTAATGAAAAGAAGGAATTAAGCTCGATTTAAACTTTTTTTGACAAAAGAAAAAATAATTGGCTAAAGGCTCAACGGGCTGACTAGGGTATACAATCACAGAAAGGGGGTATGACAAGGAAAAAAATAGAAACTCTCGGTTAAAACAAAGAAATGCCTACATCCTTTCCTACAATACACCTCCTTCATTTCGTTTTGTACACACACCAGGCAAGTTCTAGACACTTCACAATAGCATGGAATATCAACACCTCACTTCACACTTTTTGCACATGCTCGATTCAAGATGTATTCACAGACTCTTCAATCAGCTAATTACAGGAATTCAAACATTAAGCCTCAATCACACTAAATCGAACTCTACAGCCTAGGTATCTCAACATTTTTACAAAGTTGCATGCTTTCATACGAATCACCTTTGCATTTTAAATATCATGCACAACACGCAACCAGAATTTCGCAACCATAGAGTAACTATAGGTTCCGGGATGCAATCCACCAAAGAAAAACTGAAAAATTGAAAAATAATTGGAAAAAAAATCTACTCCTAACGACTACATTTCCCTTAAGACGGTCGTCATCCATCCATCATAGGGAACAGTCACTACTTAAGACGTCGGTTCAATGGGACTATTCTCGGTAAAAGAACCGAAAACAAACGCCGAGAAACCCAAAATTAAAAATATGTTGAAAATATCGATCATTTCGATAGAAAAATTATTTACAAAATAATTTAAAATTTACAAACTATTATAAAATTTTTTAAAAATATCGATCATTTTGATAACAAAAATATGTACAGAATCAGAATCAGCTAGCAACATTCAGCAACACACATCAATTTAACAAATATTTACAAATACGAAACAACTTGAAAATTCACACTCACAGGGACAAACACATTTTCACATACATGACAGCAAAATAGAGCATACATGCAAACCAGCCCAGCCCAGCACCTAACTACTCCCACCCCACACTTAGCTCGAACACTGTCCCCAGTGTTCACAGAAATTCAAATAGCACACATTCGGGTGGTGGAACTTCCTGATCAGTCAAAGTATTCCACTTCTTCGTCGGGTGCTGCTGCTTCATCTCCCATATCCGAGTCGCCTCTGTCGTCATCATCGGACTCCACATCAGAGTCCTCCCGATGCGTCTCCTCATCTGTGGGGACATCATCGTCTGTGGGCTCTAGAAATGCTGGCCCCACTCGGCATAGAGCCCTGGCGTTTTCGCCAAAAGGGTAGTCTAGCTTGAGCTGCCATAGCTCATCCTCTGTCGCCAGCCTCCCACCTATCCTCAGCTGGAGCATCTGCATCCCATACATCCGAGCCATATATTGGTCATCCCGAGCATGTCGCTCGCCAAGTGTAAGCACTGGCCCGTGGGTGGTGTCGGGAGCCTTAGTTTTAGTAACGTCTAAGGCCCGCCGCTCCAACTGCGGGATATAGTCAAGGGCCTCCTCCTCAACATCGAGGCCCCTGAGGAAGGTGTTCAGTAGTCCACCAAAGCCATACCTGTGCCCCTGGTGCAACCGGGCTCTCTTCATGGTGGATATAATAGCCGCCGCGACATTGATCTCCAGCCCTTTCATCAGGGCGTACACTAGGCATACACGATCCCGGGTTACATCTTTCATATGTACCCCCGGGATGAGGCATGAGCAGACTATCTTCAGCCAGATTCGGGCTTCCCTGTTCATCTGTGAATAGGGCAAAGTCTGATGCTAGCCCCTCTCTTTGTGTCTGCTCCATCTAGCTGTCGATCGGGTCCCACACAGTGTGCGTCTAATGTACGCATACGGTGGGGTAATGTTCAGCTGTCAGAGTACGTGGGCGTCTGTGTCCCGTGCTCCTATGATGGCATTGAGGTGGTGGGGCTCCAGAGTGACTATTTTCCCTCTGATCTTGATGGTGTGACTCCTGATCGTCGGGTTCCAATTGGCATAGAACTCCTGAACCAAGTGCAGATTGCATTCCTTGGGCTCTTCAAAGATGAACTTGAGCCTAGCTGCCTCGATCCGGTGGACCATTCTAGGGAACTCCTGTGCCAATGGTTCCCGTGCTATGTGCTCCTCGGGGAAATATTTATTTTCTTTATGCTTCGCGTACCACTTTTTCCCCTCATCGGTCACCCATCTCGTTCCGTATTGGCGGCGCTGTCCGCGTGGAACTGCTGGTGCAGCTGGTACTGCTGTGCCCAGTCTGATTCGTTTCCTTCCGGCGCCTGAAGTTGATGCGCCTTTTCCTTTATCTTGCCGGCTTGCCATTTCACCTGTCAACCCAAGTAAACAAGATCAATGTTAAGCTAACGGATATTAACTTTGGCTAAGGTCGGGTTATGCTAAGTTACCCCACACTTAGTCCTTAGCTACAGTTACAACACTACGGCAAGATTATCTTTATTTACACACAATAAACAACTATACAATCATGCTTAGTGCGTTCGAAAAATTCGACGGTATAACTTCTGCGTACTACTCAGACTTCGTATAGCTAATCACAATCACTACCATCGCTAACATTTTAACCCATCACACTTAGCAAAGAAAAACAAAGAAACAAAAACAACAACAAAAATTTATTTACATGAACCTATTCAACCAACCAAATTCTTACAAATTTCAACATTTCCCCCAACCCGAGAATCCGTCATTCTATTAACATCCTAACAATTTGTACATCAACTCATCTCATTCAACACATCCATCCCGACATAAAATTCACAATTTCAATACATTTTCAACTTCAAATTCAACAAACAAGCCCTAGAATTGATATTATCAATCAAATTCAAATAAGTTATGCAATCGACAAGTTCAAGTAATCATAACGACATTCCAAACATTCATCAACAACAATTGACTCGAATTCATGATTAATTACTACGTAGGGCAATTTAGCTCACCTCCCATGCTTAAAATCGAAGAAAATCGACAAGAATTTGAGAGGGAATCGAAGAACATACCTTGACTTTGAAGAATCGAAGAAAACTCGGTGAATTTCTTGCCTTACTCCTTCACGTTTATGGGGGATGGGTTTTGGGGGGTTTGGTCGCGGAGGGATTAAAAAATGAGGGAAAATGGAAGGGTTTCGGGGTTAAAAAGGAAGAAAATCGCTCGGGTCACCCGGCGACCCGGTGTGACCCATCGCGATATACAAGGAAACGTGTCACGGAGTGCATCGCGGTGCACTGCCTCCGTGACACGGAGCCATCGCGAGACCATTCTGGAAATTTTTAGAATTTCCGAGTTATACCTCAACGTGTCACGGAGGGTAACGCGGAGGTCCTCCTCCGTGACACGGAGCTATCGCCCCAGCTCACTGTTTTCCACTTTTTATTAATTTTTCATACCTAGACTTTTCCTTCGCGATTCCATGCATATTTTTCTCCGTTTGACCTGAAATTCATCTCACTATACAAAATTGGTTAGAATTATAGGTTTCACTCTAACTACAAATAAAACAAAAACTAAAACGAAAAATTTTGTTGTAAATCAAGAAAAAGACAAAAAAGAAAAGAAAAATCTATTTACACTTTACAAAATGAAAGAAAATTTTTTTTTTCACGGGTTGCCTCCCGTGCAGCGCCTGGTTTACCGTCGCGGCTCTATGTCGTATCAGCTCAATTGTCCGCTAGGGTGATGCACGATTTCTCTCGATCACCGTCCTCCCCCCAGTAGTGCTTACACCTTTCCGGTGGTCTTCCCATTAACTCTCGGGAATCCTCCATCTGCTTATCATTACCTTGATCAATAACATTGATCACCGAGAGTTCTTCATGCACCGTCAGGAGCTTGGGTGCCTTGTACACATCGAACACCTCTACCTTGTCATGTGCTCGCATTGTTAACTGCCCCGCAGCTACGTCGATTAGTGTTTTCCCGGTTGCCAAGAAGGGACGTCCCAAAATAAATGGGACTTCCGCATCTGGTTCAAAGTCCAGCACGACAAAATCTACTGGGAAAATTAGGGAGCCAACTTGCACTAGAACGTCCTCAACAATGCCATCCGGTCTGGCTAAGGATCGATCCGCCAACTGCAAGATTACCGTTGTGGGTCTAGGACTCCCTAGGCCCAACTTTCTGAATACCGAAGACGGCATCAAATTTATGCTCGCTCCCAAGTCACACAATCCACGAGCTCGGATGCTCTGCCCAATAGTAATCTGGATAGTAAAACTCCCAGGGTCTTTTAGCTTTGTGGGCAGTCTATTTTGAATCCGGGAAGTGCACTCCTCCATTAGAGCCACCGTAGCATACTCAGTCAACCGACTTTTGTTGGCCACGATGTCCTTTATGTACTTAGCATATTTCGGCACTCCCTACAAGACATCAACAAGAGGTAAGTTAACATGTACCTGTTTCAACACCTCCATGAATTTCTTGAAACACGCCTCCTCCTTGTGTTTCTTTAGTCGTTGAGGGAACGAGGGTAGAGGTCTTTCTGATTCAGCTTCTTTGGTCTTCCCCCTCTCAGAACTTTGCTCCCTCTCAACTTCTGCGGCTCCCGACTTTTGAGGTGGTCTTTCTGGTTCCACCTCTTTCAGCTGCAAACCACTCCTTGTGGTCACTGCATTTACCTGCTTGGGATTGGGATCCGTGTCGCTGGGCAGTCCTCCTCTAGGCCTTGTATTTTGGGCACTAGCAAATTGCCCAAATTGATATTCAAGTGCCTTGGTAGCTAACTGGTTGTTTTTCACTTCGGCTGCCAATTTCACGTAGTCAGCCTGCAATTGAGCTTGGTTAGCTATCATGGTCTTGAACATCTCCTCAATGCTGGGTGATGGTGGTGGAGGAGGTGCATTGTTGTTTCTGAATTGAGCTTGGTAGTTTTGCTGCCCTCCTTGGTTCCGTTGCACACCCTGACCCGAACTTTGGCCCTGATGGTTATTGCTACCCCATGAGAAATTAGGATGATTCTTCCAAATGGAGTTGTAGCTACTACCATACTGTTGGTGGTTCCTTTGTGCATTACCCACAAAGTTTACCGAGTTAGGATTGGCTCCACAACACTCAGCTGAGTTCTCAGTGCTTCCACACACTTCACACCACATCTGCTGTACTGCATTAACTGGGGCTTGAGGCTGGTTCAATGTCATGTTGCTGAAGTGGGTGTTAAGTTGATTTTGCAATGCAGCTATCTGTGCAGCGATAGCTGTGAACCCATCCACTTCAAGCACTCCTGCTGCTTTCCTTGTCCCACCTCTTGATGAATCAGCATTCCATTCTGGATTGCCCTGTGAAATACGGTTCAACAAGGTATACAGCTCCTCATAAGTCTTCTCCAGCGCTTGCCCTCCAGCTGCTGAGTCTAGCAATATTATGGTGTGGGGTTCCAAACCCTCAATAAATGTGTGCACCAGCATATCATTGGACTGATGATGGTGAGGACAATCCCGCAACATGGATTTAAATCTCTCCCAGGCCTGATATAAATTTTCTCCCTCTCTCTGTTTGAAACTTAGAATCTGACTTCTAAGCCTTGCTGTTTTACCAGAGGGAACAAATCATATCAAAAACTTCCGTGCAAGATCATCCCACGTAGAAATAGAATTCGGTGGCTCAGCTTTCAACCACCTCTTGGCTTCTCCCAATAATGAGAATGGGAACAATGTAAGTCGGACATAGTCTAATGACACTCCAGCGGGTATGTAAGTGTCACTTATCTCCAAAAAATTTTGGAGATGCTGCTGTGGATCTTCATGAGGGAGACCAGTAAATTGCCCGCTAGTGTGCAACAACTGCACCATATTCTGTTTAAGTTCAAATCTCCCTCCGAGCTCTGGTTTGTGGATACTCAATGTAACATTATTGGCATGTGGGATTGCCACCTCGTGAACCGGCCGTGCTGCTGCTTCTTCGGGCACTAACGCTGCCCGTACTACCGGTGGATTCTGTTGTTGCTCCATGATCGTCTGTCTGAGCAACTGCAGCTTTCTTTGTAGAGCTTCTCTTCACTTACTGTGAAATATACTTTCTGGCTCTATATGCGATTCCACCAGCTCCTTGTCTCTTGCCAGTGTTCAACAGCAATTAAGTCCGCAAAATACAGGCTAAGACCAAGTTGTCAACACTAAGAAAATAAAAATACAGTAAATTAACACTTAAAACAAATTCACCAATTGCCATGTCCCCGACAATAGCGCCAAAAACTTGTTCGGTGTTTTATATGGGTATATAACTCACACGCAAGTGCACATGGTCGAACAAGTAGTAAGTGGCTTTAGTAAGCCAAGTATCGATCCCTCAGAGACATGGATGAAGTGCAATTTGCTCAAGTGTACTATATTTTACTTCTAAAAATGCAGACAACAGTGTAACCAAAAGTTTGATAGTTTGTTTTATAACTTTTTATACTAAAACTAAGAACAATTATCTACTTTGAATCTGAACTATGAATGAAAGCATGCTGAGGTTAAACGAACATGTAATGAAATTGATTATCATCATAATTTGGTTAATCTTTTCCTCCAGTTGCGAGCCAAGAACATTTGCCAAGACATTAAAACTCTCGTATTTAACCTCACTTAAGAATCATGAACCATCCGTCTACATTTCTGTGATCAAATGCAATTCATGTCCTAGCCATACAATTCCGGTTCCTAAATTGACTAATACGACTTTCAGGTATATTTCTATCCTGAAAGCAAATCAAGACTCAATTTTCCCAAACCAAGTAAAGAACATATCCTATTAATTCACAACTTTCCAATTTCTTGCTCTCTCGAGTGAAACTGGACTTTTTAGATTTACATTAATGTAGGCCACACACTAATGCAGTAAGAATAAGAATTAATAGAACAACAAGGAAGAAAAGATGAAAAACCAAAGAATCAATGATCAAATTTCATTACAATTGTTCATAACCTCAGCAAGGAGAGGAATTAGCCACTCATTTGTGGATTAAACATCATAAAATGAGTGTTAATCATACAAGCAATTGAATCAAAGAAGAAAGAAAGAGAGAAAAAACCCTGAAATTTTTGTCCCTCAACTGCCTGTAACCCACGTCCTTGCTCCACCAAGTCAGAATATTGAAAAATGAAGCTAAGTGTTCTATTTATACTGCTGGGAATTTTTCCCGGAATAACGAGCAACGTGTCACAGAGTGCATCGTGGAGCACTGCCTCTGGGACACGCTACGAACGCAAACCCTCACTGGAACTGGGGGTCCAGGTATTTAGTCTCAACGTGGCACAGCCTGCATCGCGGAGCACTGGCTCCGTGCCACGGAGCAAACACGGACCCTCTCTGGAATTTGGGCGAATTTTCCTCATCCAGGCAGAATGCCTCCGCGATGGCAGCGTGACACGGCTCCATCACGGAGCCCCTTTAATTCATGTTGTCCAATGGCTTTTCCCTTGCTCGCATCCAAGTCCAACTCCGATATCATCCAACATGCATTTTAGCTTCCCGAAATCACATTTTACCTGCAAAACAATGCTAATCATGTTGGTTAGTATAAATTCACATTTTATTACCAATTACATGAGAATGCATAGACATTGCTAGATAAACAAGGCGAAAATGGTACTTTTGAGTATCACTTGGGCATATAAATTTGCCCAAGATCAATATCACATCATGCACGTCCCTTGCCTGACAAGCTTGGGACTACTCTTCTCACTTGAGCGAAAAGGTCGGGCATCATGGAAGGTCTATCATGATGGTGTCAGTTAAGACGAGTCCTCCCATTGTTCCTCATGATTTATGCTTTATATTTTTATGTTAGTTTTGCTCAAGTTATGTTTTATAAATTTTCACTTACGGCTATGATTATGATTCGATTAAGAATGGTTTGAAAACCTTGAGCCCTTATGTTTACATTGTGATATTTACTTCATCCTCATGTTGTCGTACTCTTATAAACTCTTATATATTTTAACTGTCCGTTCTTACTTACCTTGCATTCTCAGTACATTCCAAGTACTGACTGTATACCCTATGTTGTATCGTTTCATGATATAGGCTCAGATGTTTAGTTTCAATCTCGCCGTTCGTCAGATCTTCAGAGTTAGCATTATCCAGCCATTGGTGAGTCCTCATATTTTCAGGGCCTTTTTACCAGTGCTTTATCAGCTTATATCAGTATTTTTAGTTGCAATTTTGTAGCGAGTTAGTTGGGGTCTTGTCCCATCAACTCATCAGGTTATAAAGGATTGTCAGACATTACATGTGTTCAGCTTTGGATCAGTATTATGTTTTCTATTGTTCAGATGTTATTGGATTTTTACACTTCCTCTTAAGCATGTTTTATCATTTTAGTTTCTTCTTGTAGTATGGTCTTCGCTATTATGTTTATGCCATGGGTCGACTTGGAGCCTCTCGGGGTTCCTTGTCCCGTGTTTCCATCCAGGCGTTTGTTTGGGTTGAGACAAACTATGTATCAGAGAATTAGGTTTTGAAGTGTCCTAGGGTATCCAGAAGACGCAACAAGTGGAGTCTTTTTCATTGGTGTGAAGCGCGCCACACGTAAGACGAAAAGGCTATGAAACGTTTTAGGATACTTCCCTTCTTTCATGATCTATGTCTTGCGATTAAATGTCTCCCTATTCTTTTAACACATGCTATATGCGTTTACAGAATCATGTCTCCTCACCGAGTTAATGGAAAAAAAAATGGAAATGGAAATGGCCACAAGAATGGCAATATAGATGGGCACCAGTGGGCCCTACCAGGCCCTACAGATCATGCGCTCGAGAAGGTTGCCCATGGAGAGTTTAGTGCATCCATCTAGATGTTGCACAGGCATTGATCCCCCAGGTCAAGCAGCAGGTAGTAGTGATCTTGGGCATAATTACATGCCCAGGTGCTACTTTATAACTCAATTTAGTCTTGTTTATCTAATTATTTATATACATTCTCATGTGATTTTATGTAAATGTGAATATATACTAACCAACATGATTAGTCCTTGTTTTTGAAGGTTAATAATGCATTTGAGGAACTAATTCATGATTTGGTGAAGTGGAGGAATGGAATCAAGAGCAAAACGTGAAAGTCAACAAGAAAAAATGCAACATTTGGCCTGTGGTGGAACAACAACGTGTCACAGAGGCAGTGCTCCGCGATACACTCCGTGACATGTTGCTTGTTATTCCAGGAAAAATTCCCAATAGTATAAATAGGACACTTAGGTTTTATTTTAGAAATGCTGACTTGGTGGAGCAAGAACGTGGGTTACAGGCAGTTGAGGGGACGAAAATCTCAGGGTTTTTCTCTATCTCCTTCTTCTTTATTTCAATTACTTGTATGATTAATACTCATTTAACGATGTTTAATCCACAAATGAGTGGCTAAATTCCCTTCTTGCTGAGGTTAAGAACATTTGTATTGAAATGTAATTATTGATAAATTGGTTTTTCATCTTTTCTTCCATGGTTGTTCTATTGATTCTTGTTCTTACTGCATTAATGTGTGGCCAACGTTAATGTATATCTAAAAAGTCCAGTTTCACTCGAGTGAGCAAGAAATTGGAAAGTTGTGAATTGATAAGATATGATCTTTTCTTTAGTTTGGGAAAATTGAGAATTGATTTACCTTCAGGATAGAGATATACCTGAAAGTCGTATTAGTCAATCAAGGAATCGATTTTGTATGGCTAGAACATGAATTTCTTTTTATCACAGAGATGTAGGTGGAAGGTTCATGATTCTTAAGTTGGGTTAAATACGAGAGTTTTAATCCATAGGCAATAATTCTTGACTAGCAACCGGAGGAAAGATTAATCAAATTGTATCGATAATTTATTTCTCTACATGTTCATTTTAGCCTCAGCATGCTCATACTTATAGTTCAGACTCAAATTGTATATTCGTTTTAGACTTAGTATAAAATTAGGAAACAAACTATCAACATCTCTTCTTCACACTATTGTCTGCATTTTAGAGTTAAAGTTCATTGACACTTGAGTAGATTATTACTTTAGTCCAGTCCCTGTGGGATCGATACTTGGCTTACTTGAGCCACTTTTCTACTTGTTCGACCACTTGCATTTGCGTGTAGCTATATACCCAAAAAGCACCGAACAAGTAGCGCATTTCCCTAGAATGGGAATGCGGCAGCGGCAAGAGTCTGGGATTTTCTTAGGATGAACCCTCCAGAGTTTCTTGGATTAAAAATGGGCAAGGATTCGCATGAGTTTATTGATGTGATTGAAAATATCACCTAGATCCTGGGGGTGACGAGGGAGGAGTACGCAGACCTAGCCTCTTATCAATTGAAAGGGGTTGCACATATCTGGTTTAGACAGTGGAAGGATAGTAGAGATATTGGAGCAGGTCCCATCGGTTTGGATTAGTTTTTTACCGCATTTTTGGATCAGTTCTTTCCCCATAAGATGAGGGTGATCAAGGTAGCTAAGTTTGTGAACCCGTGGAAGAATAATATTACAGTCCAGGTGTATGGTTTGGAGTTCACCCATTTGTCCAAATATGCACCAGAGCTTGTGGCTTATCAAAGGGCTCGGGTGAGCAGGTTCGTGCACGAGTAGTGGACTACCTGGTCAATGATTTTAGGTCTACTATGCTTTACCAGGACATCAAATTTACTTGATCAATTTTGTACACCCAGCAGATGGTGGCGGTGCATCTGAGAGAGAGAGACCAATAGGGCTAGGATAAACAGTTATGGCTTTTAACAGAGATCGGGTGATGAACATCATTAGCAAGCCCATCAGAGGTAACTAGCTCCAGCGCCATTATCGGCTAGTGGTCCATCTAGACTGAGAGGTGACCAGAGGAGCAGAGTATCAGGCTCAAAGGGACAGAGGAGCATGCAAGTAGAGCCTACCTTTCTGATCTCCACAAAGTGTGGCAAGAATCACATATGGGATTCCTTGATTGGGTCAGATATCTATTTTTGGTGTGGTAGACCCAGGCACAAACACCGGGAGTGTCCATTGGCTAGGCAGAATAATGGTAGAGGCCGTGCTCAGACTACCAATTTAGCGGCAGCACCAGCACGCCCAACTTAGCAGGGTGCGTCCACCAATGCAGGTGGCTATTAGTGCCAGAACTGGTTTCATGCCCTTGCATCTCGTCAAGAGAAGGAGACTTCACCAGATATGGTCACTGATATGTTACGAGTACTCCATTTTGATATTTATACATCATTAGATCCAAGGGCTACCTTATCCTTAGTTATGCCCTATCTTGCTAGTAGTTTCAGAATCTATCTGAATCCTATCTAAACACTTCTTAGTCTATACTCCAGTCGGTGATTCAGTTATATCCCGATAGTATATAGAAATTGCCCTGTCATAATCCTTTAGAAAGTCAACTCAGCAGATGTTGTAGAGCTAGCCATGACAGATCTTGATGTTATCTTTAGAATGGATTGGCTGCATGCATGTTATGCCTCAGTAAATTGTAGAACCAGTGCTATAGTGTTCCTATTTCTAGGTGAGCCGTTCCTAGAGTGGAAAGGTAGTTCAGCTGTGTCTGTAGGTCGGTTTATTTCCTACCTTAAGGCCAAAAAGATGATCTCTAAAGGTTGTGTGTATCAATATAGTTTGGGTTAAGGATGCTACATCCAAAACTCTGACTATCCAGTTAGTTCCTATAGTGTGTGAATACCCAAAAGTATTTCCAGATGATTTATCGGGATCTGTTGAGCGGGACATCGATTTTGGTTTTGATCTTATTCCCGATATGCACCCTATATCTATTCCTCTTTATAGAATGGCTCCAACTAAGCTAAAGGAGTTGAAGGAGCAGTTGGAGGATCTTTTAGACAAGGGTTTCATCAGACCGAGCAAATCCCCATCGGGTGTACCAGTACCTTTTGTCTAGAAGAAGGACGATTACCTTCGGATGTGTATTGACTATCGGCAATTGAACAAGGTCACCATCAAGAACAGGTATCCCCTCCCCAGAAATTTGTTTGACCATCTTTAGGGTGCCAAGTTTTTGTCAAGGATAGATCTCAAGTCTGGATATCATCAACTTAGGGTTAGAGAGAGTGACATTTTGAAGAAAGACTTCAGGACTCGGTATTATCAGAGTTTGTAGTTATGTCTTTTGGAGTATTGAATGCTCCTACAGCTTTTATGGATTTGATGAACAAGATGTTCAAGCTGTATTTGGACATTTTCGTGATCGTGTTCATAGACGACATTCTCCTATACTCTCGAAGCGAAGAGGAGCATGCCCCTCATTTGACGGTGCTGCTATAGATTCTTAAGGATTTCTAGTTGTATGTTAAATTCTGCAAGTGTGTGTTTTGTTTAAACTCGGTAGCATTTATGGGTCATATGGTGTCAAGTAAGGGTGTACAGGTGGACATTCAAAAGATAGAAGCTGTGAAGAATTGTCCTAGACCAGTGAGTCCCTCGGGTATTAGGATTTTCTTAGGATTAGCTGGTTACTACAAGAGGTCTGTTGAAGGATTTTCATCCATTGCAGCTCCATTGACTAAGTTAACCTAGAAGAAAATGAAGTTTCAAAGGTCGGAGGCCTGTGAGAGGAGCTTCCGAGAGTTGAAGACTCGAGTCACCCTCAGCACCAGTGTTGACTCTACCTGATTGTACCAATGGGTTTGTGACCAACGCTAGGTAAGACGAGTATGCTATTTTAGTAAAATTTAAAGAAGTTGTTCAGAATCAGAAGGTGGAGGTCTTCTCCTAAGGGGGTGATGTTGTACTACGATATCAGGGTCATTTGTATGTACCAGGTGTTGATGAATTGAGGGAGCGAATGCTGCATGAGGCTCATGGTTCTAGATATTCCATACATCCAGGTGCCACCAATATATACTGTGACCTACAGGAAATCTATTGGTGGAATGGCATGAAGAAGGACATATTAGAGTTTTTGGCGAAGTTTCCAAATTGTCAGCAAGTGAAAGTTGAGCATCTAAGACCTGAAGGTGTTCTTCAAGACATTACTATCCATACTTGGAATTCGAATAAGATCAATATGGATTTCATTACAGTGTTGCCTCGTACTCATTGACAGTGTGATTCCATTTGGGTTGTTGTAGACAAGTTGACTAAACCACTTCATTTTCTACTAGTCAAAACTACCAATTCAGTGGAGGATTACACTAAGTTATATATTCGGGAGCTAGTTAGATTGCATGGAGTTCCCTTGTCAATCATATCAGATAGACGTACTTAGTTTATCTCCAGTTTTGGGGATCATTTTAGAAGGGACTTGGTACTCAGGTCAAGCTTAGTACAATCTTCCACTCGCAAATAGATGGACTGGCTGAATGGACCATTTAGACTCTTTAGGATATGATGAGAGCATGTGTGATTGATCTCAAGGGTAGTTGGGATTATCATTTACCTCTCATCGAGTTTGCATATAACAACAGTTATAATTTTAGCATTTAGAAGGCTCCATTTGAGGCTCTTTTTGGGCTGAGGGTTAGTTCGCCAATTGGTTAGTTTGAATTCAATGAAGCTATGTTGATAGGAACATACTCAATTCATGAGGCTATGGAGATAGTTCAGCTTATAAGGGAATGGCTGGGAAAAGCTCAGAGTCGTCAAAATTCCTGTGCAGATGTGATGAGGAGAGAACATGAGTTCAAAATTGATGATTGGGTGTTTTTTAAGGTGTCTCCCATGATAGGAATGATGAGGTTCATAAAGAAGGGGAAACTTAGTCCCCGTTATGTTGGCCCGTACCGGATTGTGAGACATTTTGGCAAGGTGGCCTATGAGTGGAGTTGCCCTCAGAATAGGCTTCAGTACATCCAGTTTTCCATGTTTCTCTTTTAAAGAAGTGCATGGGAGACCCAACTTTGCTTGTCCTAGTGGAGAGCGTAGATTTGAAGGATAGCCTAAGCTACGAAGAGGTTCCAGTTGAAATACTTGATCGTCAGGTTTGGAAGCTAAGAAACAAGGAAGTAGCTTCAATAATGGTTTTGTGGAGGAATCAACATTTTAAGGGAGCTACGTGGGAAGCCGATGCAGATATGATGGCTAAATACCCGCATCTATTCCCTTCCGGTTCAGTTCTAGCTTGAGGTATCAGTTTTCTACTTAGTACTCTATATAGTTTCATGTTCAGTCCATGTGTTCCAGTTCTTTCATGTCAATATATGTATGTATGATTCATGAATTCAGTTTAGTAATGTGTTTCAGTCCGGGGTTAGTCACTCTGTTATTTTTCGGCTCTAGATGTTCTGTAATTTATATGGCAATTATTCCCAATGATTCAGTATGTTTACCCCACAACCGAGGGGGAAAATTCCCAAGGTGGAGATATTGTAATACCCTGAGAATGCCTAAGACTAGACTCGGGAATTTGAAATGAGAATAGTAGAAAAGAATCAAAGATTTTCACTTAGAATGACACGTGGTATGAGTTATGGGAATGAGTAATGAATCATTAGTGGGAGTATTGGTAAGCTTCCGAGTGTGAAAGTCTGGATTAACTGGCCACGGTACGACTCGCTAGTTGATGAGATGACCCATCATCATGAGTCCTGGAGAGTAGCTAAAGATATAGGGGTCTAGAGTAATGAGTCGGGTTACGACCCGTAAGATGATGTAATGGGTCGTAGGTTGGAATCTTTGTTTGTCTATGAGGTACCACGTTTGGATGGTACAAGTCATAGTACGACTTGTTGTAAGGAATGAGTCAAGGTAAGTTCCCGTAGGAAGGAGTAGGAAATTCTCCCAATCGTGGTAACGGATGGAACCCACAACTTGTTGGATGAAGGTAAGACTCGTGGTGTGACTCATGGAGAGGTCAATAATGCAGGTTTCATCAGAGGCAGTAACGGATGGTAACCATGAGTTTGCTAAGGAAGTACGACTCATGATATGAGTCGTGGTCACAAGTACTATTAAATTTCCAGATTTTTTTATTAATGGTATTTCCATAATTTTTCAACTCTAAGGTCCTAAGCTACGACGTTTTAAGCTCAGTTAGAGGGTTTTAAGAGTGCTTAACCTATCCTATGCCTTACCATTCCATGAATGCAAAATTTGAGTGTTCCATAGTAGATCAACTTTAGAAATTCCCCAATTTTCTCCAATTCCCTTTGGGCATTCAAGGAATGGTGTAAATAAGATTTACCCAGGTATGTAGCCCTATGGATAAGAGTTCCTTTCACTCTCATGCTTAAAATTCTTTTCATTTTCATGAATTTAAATTTTAGATTCAAATTCATGATCTTATGGGGTTTATTCCTAATTTTTATGTAATTCTCTATGATCTATCTATGGGTCAATTCCTTTCATGTATCAGATCATGTTTTAAGATATATGGGTAGATTTTATACCTATTTTGATTATTAATTCATAATTAAATTTTAACCAATTATGTAAGCTTCATGAAAAGTCAAGTTATGATTCTATTATGATTTTGATGTTACTAAGTCTACAATTATGATTTATGATTCATGTTATGATTTCTCTTCAAGTACTCTTCATGGATTTACGAATATCAAGTATATGTATTTTCACAAATATGGATGTTATTCATGATTTATGAATTTATGACTCTTGGCTGAATCACTACTCTTTTTCATGGCTAATCATGTTTCCAAGTATGATCAAGTATGTTATGATTTATTTGGCCATGAACTTAATGAATGATTCATGATTACAATATGAGGCTCAGGTGCATATTTTAGGGAGAAGTGTCTAGCATCGAGTAGACCTCGCATTTAGAGAAACATCGTGGTCTCAGGACTACATGCCACTCTAAGTATATATATATTTATTGAACCCCTGTGAAATCACATCATGCACGTCCAATGCCTGGACAGCCTGGGACGGCTCTACCTACTTGAGCAAAACGTTGGGGTATCATGTAAGCTCTATCATGATGGTGTCAGTTAAGACGTATCCTGTAATACCCTGAAGGCACTAAGGTAAGATCCGAGGGTTCAAGTAGAAAAAAATAGGAAATTTTGCACCAGTTCACAGAAGAGTCATCCAGTGACCAGTGAGGAGACTTCACGAGTCGTGAAGTGAAGGGGGAGTTGGCAACGATTGGTTGTCATGGGAAGACCACAAAGGGAGATTGTGAAGGATACTCCCATTCATAACCCCTCAGTTCACTTGGATTCTCAAGAGAGATTGTGAAATCAAATTATCCAAGTATGTGGGGTTATGAATGGGAGTATCCTTCACTCCCATTCCCAAATTCTCTTCTAAACTCATGTAATTAAAGGTTGATAAGTCTATGGGGTTTTAACCCAAATTGTAAAATTTTCTAAGTATCTATCATGGGTAATGTTATACCCCGTAAGATTCCCGACACCTAGATGGCCTATTCGCGTGTTGGTTAAGCATGTTGAAAGCCATACGTGCTTGAGAAAGGCCCGGAAAAAGACCGGATGAGAAACCTGTCGAACCATCACGGAAGGAGCCGGGGCAGAGCCCCTCCGCGATGGCAACGTGTCACGGAGGTGGAGCCTCCGCGTTGGCTCCGTGACACGTTGGGCCTGTCCAGGCCCAAGTATATAAAGCCCCCACTTCGGTTTGTGATATTATAACCTTTATTTTATTTCCAGACAAACGTAGAGAACAGAGAGAGATGAAGAGGGTTAATATATTATCATCCGATTACGCTACCAAATGTAGTCCAAACTTAAATTAACTCCAGATACCGAGGTATTTAGCAGCAGGGAGTATTCCTACGGATTTTGTTTCGCGAAATACGACCGATGAATCGTCGAGCTACCGGACTAAGGTAAGTGGAATTGCTCCAAACTAGTGTCTATGTGTTCCTAGCTGTGAAGTGAATACTTCTCCCTTCTGGACTTCTGAAAAATAGCGAGTTTCCGACCGTCTTTCGATAAGCCTATGTTTAGGCTATAATTAAATCGAAAGTGACGTCGTCCTTTAGAATAAAGTTGTATTTAACACTAACTAACGTGTATATGAATGCAGTTGGGAGAAATAGCTGGAGTACTGACGGAGCCTCGTCCGACAGTCGGATAACTCGAGGGTAAGGTATGTGAAGTTGTTCTTCGGCAAGTTAGTAAGCCTTAGCTTGGTAAATCATAGTAAACTCTGCATTTGAAACTCTCGGAGTTGAATGTTGAGAATTAAGTAAGTCTAATAGATTTTGAGTTGTGTTGTCGTATCGTATTCAGTCTGAAAGTTAGTAAAGCATGCGCCAAATGGCGAGTTCGCATTTCAGATTCAGTTTAGCTTATTGTATGATTAGCAAGCATGTTGTAGAATAAAAA
Source organism: Datura wrightii (assembly GCA_035772735.1). NCBI lineage: Eukaryota > Viridiplantae > Streptophyta > Magnoliopsida > Solanales > Solanaceae > Datura > Datura wrightii. The sequence goes on from JASDFA010000002.1 coordinate 63,990,957, forward strand.
GATACAGATTTTCAGAATAAAAGCTAATAAAGTAAAATCAAATAGACAGACAGTTTTATGGCTACAGATTAGCTATTCAGACAGACAGTATCCCGGCTACAGATTAGCCAAATAGTTAAATAGGGATTTCAGAATCAGTATAATCAGTAAAGAATCAGTATAATACAGAATGAGATTAGAATAAGAAATCAGACTTTCAGATAGTCTTTTTCAGTTATACATGCTTGCTATTTGTATGTGATATTTGTTTGTTGAGACTTGATGTGGCGTGAGGACACCTTATTGAGCGTCCTCGCCGCCCTAGGGTTGGTAATCATGTCGCCCACTAAGCGGGTGGGTTTACGTCACTCCAACGAGTGGCATGCCGTCCCCAATTTGGACGAAGATGGGATGAAGCTTTCCCCATATCAGGCTGATCAGCATTACAGTACAGATAGCCCTATTGTGCGCAAGCGCCCAGGGAACAAATTCAGATACAATTACAGTTACAGATCTTATTACAGGTGCAGCTCCGGTTTCAGATAGCCCTGAGGAGAGTTCCAGGGAACCAGACCCTATCTGTTACTATCTGCACAGGTGTCCTCTGGACTCAGACACAGTTATTTATATCGGAGGCTATGGCCCGAGCCAGAGACCCAGGGGCCGGTAGAAGAGCTCCGAGTGAGCAGATGAGTGGAGTGACTTATTTTTGGTTGGTTTTGACCCGGGTTGGGGTATATAGGGTCGAGTTTCTAAAACTTATCGTATTCTTTGTCTACAGATAAGAATGGAAGATCAGCGACACCCTACCACAGGCAGAAGACTAGACACAGCAGCAGGAGAAGGCACCAGCAGGATGCCTCAGCTTCAGTCAGAGTCAGCCCGATCTGAGGGCGATATAGAGGCTTCATCACAGCCCTCTCAGCAGTCCCCCTCACATCAGGAGCCGTTGGGTACGACACCGCCTCCGATAGTTCCTGTGCCTTCGCCATCAGATCAGGAGGTTCGTAGCGTTGTAGTTATGTTGGCACAGATGATGGCCACACAGCGCCAATCAGTGCCACCTGTAGCAGCAGAGTCTTCAAGTGGGTCAGGTAGTTCCAGGGTTAGGGAGTTTTTGGCACTAGGTCCCCCACAGTTCACTGGGTCAGATCAGGAATAGGACCCCCAAGACTTCCTAGATCATATGTAGAGGATTTTCCAGGTTATGCATGTGACCCCTACAGAATCAGTTGAGCTGGCAGTGTTTTGGTTGCGGGACATAGCTGTGTTATGGTACGAGTGTTGGGAAAGGTCTCGAGGGAGAGATGTTGCCCCTCTGACCTGGTCCAGGTTCTCGGAGGCCTTCCTGGACCGTTATTTGCCACGAGAGATCTGGCAGGCCCGGATGGATCAATTTTTGCATCTATAGCAAGGGGCGAGGAGCGTACGCGAGTATGCTTTACAGTTTGACTCCTTAGCCCGTTATGCTCCAGCATTTGTTGATACTATGCCAGCTAGAGTTCACAGATTTATTATGGGTCTGAACCCGGAATATACTGAGGCACGTATGACGTCTACATTACAGGAGGATATGGATATCGCCCGAGTACAGGCCTTTGCTCAGACCATTGAGGGTCTTAGACAGCGGCAACAGAATAGTAGACAGACCAGTCAGGAACAGTGCCGCAGAGACAGATTAGATGATTGGCAGAGGGAGGTTCAGAGAGGACCCAGGCCACGACTATCAGACAGGCCCCCTAGACCCCCACTCCACCACAGCAGCAGCAGCGAGGTAGATCTGCTCGTCGAGGGCAGTTAGAGCCCAGTGGCAGTTCCAAAATAGTAGAGTTCCCGCAGCAGAGAAGAGGAGAGCAGAGCAGATTTACACCCCCACCCTGCCCTAATTGCGGATGACCTCACACCGGAGCCTATAGATATGGCTCCACTGGGTGTTATATTTGCGGACAGGAGGGGCATCGGATGAGAGATTGTCTGACCAGAGGTCAGGGGAGTAGAGACAGTCAGGACAGGGGATCCACAGGGCCACGAGCCCTAGCAGCCTCAGCGGGGCGTGGGCCTTCAGGTTGAGTAGGCAGAGGCCGAGGTAAATCAGGAGCCTCCAGTTCAGGTACGGGTTCAAATCGTACTATACACTACTAGGGAGGCATGATTCAGAGGCGACTCCGGATGTAGTAATAGGTACGATGACTATTTGTTCATTCCCTTCTTATGTATTGATTGATCCAGGATCCACCTTGTCATATATTACCCCATTTGTGGCATGAAAGTTCAATATTGCACCAGAATTATTACAGTAGTGCTTTTCAGTATCCACGCCCGTCGGTGACTCTATTATAGCTAGCAGAATTTACCGAGGGTGTACAATGGAGGTTGCTGACTGCCAGACTACAGTAGATCTGGTAGAGTTAGAAATGATAGACTTCGATGCCATAATGGGTATGGATTGGCTAGTGCCGTGCTACGCCAATGTAGAATGTTGGACCAAGACGGTCCGATTCCACTTTCCAGGAGAGGCAGTGCGAGAGTGGAAAGGCTGCACAGCTACTCCAAAAGGTAGGTTTATTTCCTACCTTCAGGCGAGGAAATTGATAACTAAGGGATGTATCTACCACCTAGTCAGGGTTCAGGATATCCGAGCAGAATCTCCGACAGTCCAGTCTGTTTCGGTGGTGAACAAGTTCCCTGATGTGTTTCTAGATGAGTTACCTGGTATTCCCCGATGAAGGGAAATAGATTTCGCTATTGATTTATTACCAGACACTCAACCTATATCAATTCCTCCTTATCGTATGGCTCCTGCAGAACTTAGAGAGTTTTAGGAGCAGTTAAAAGATTTGCTAGACAAAGGTTTCATCAGGCCGAGTACTTCACCATGGGGTGCGCCAGTTCTATTTGTGAGGAAGAAAGATGGCTCGCTCCGTATGTGCATAGATTATCGGCAGTTGAACAAAGTTACAATAAAGAATAAGTATCCGCTTCCCAGAATATATGATTTGTTTGATCAGCTACAAGGAGCCAGATATTTTCTGAGATTGACTTGCGGTCCGGATATCACCAGGTTCGAGTTCGTGAAAGAGATATTCCCAAAACGGCGTTCAGGACCCGATATGGACACTTTGAATTTCTAGTTATGTCCTTTGGGTTAACGAGTGCCCCAACAGTATTCATGGACCGGATGAATAGTATTTTCAGATCATACCTAGAACTATTTGTGATAGTGTTTATTGATGATATTTTGGTGTATTCTCGCTCCGAAGCAGATTACCGAACTCATTTACGGACAGTGCTCCAGATTCTCAGGGATCGCCAATTATATGCTAAGTTCTCCAAGTGCGAATTCTGGCTTAATTCAGTAGCCTTTCTAGGGCATATTGTGTCGGATGCTGGTATATAGGTTGATACGCAGAAGATATAAGTAGTCAAATCGTGGCCTAGGCCTACCACTCCGACCGAAGTCCGCAGTTTTCTGGGGTTAGCGGGATATTACAGGAGATTTGTTGAGGGATTCACTATTATAGCAGCACCTCTGACCAAACTAACACAGAAGGCAACGAAGTTTCAGTGGACAGAGGCATGCGAGCAGCGTTTCCAAGAGTTAAAAGACAGATTAACCTCTGCCCCAGTGTTAGCATTGCCGTAAGGTACAGAAGGTTATTTAGTGTATTGCGACGCATCAGGCGTTGGGTTGGGTTGTGTGTTGATGCAGCATGGTAAGGTGATTGCGTATGCTTCCAGACAGCTGAAGAAACACGAGAAGAACTACCCTACCCACGACCTGGAATTAGCCGCAGTGATCCACGCCTTGAAAATGTGGAGACATACTTGTATGGTGTCCATGTTGATATTTTTACAGATCATAAGAGCCTACAGTATATCTTCACTCAGAGGGAGTTGATCTGCGACAACGTCGCTGGTTGGAACTGTTAAAGGATTATGACGTAAACATTCTGTATCATCTGCGAAAAGCCAATGTAGTAGCAGATGCTCTTAGCCGTAAATCAATGGGAAGTTTGGCGCATTTGCATCCCGAGAAGCGGGAGTTGGTCAGAGAAATACATCAATTAGCCAGCTTAGCTGTTCGTATAGTAGACACAGAGGACAACAGAGCGGTAATTCAGAACACCGCCATATCATGATTAGTTGTGGAAGTAAAAGAACGGCAGTATGAGGATCCTAACCTAATCTAGCTCAAAGACAGAATCCAGCAGGGTAAAGCGCCAGATTTTCAGATAACTGAGGGAGAAGTGCTGTTATGTAAAAGTTGCTTCTGTGTTCCAGATTTTTCAGGACTCCGCCAGCAGATTATGAATGAGGTACATCACGCCCGTTATTCTCTTCACCCTGGCGCGACAAAAATGTACCATGATATCAAGGAAAACTACTGGTGGCCAGGTATGAAAAGAGAAATTGCTGAATTTGTAGCCTAGTGTCCTAATTGCCAACAGGTGAAAGCAGAACATCAGAAACCAGGCGGGTTAACTCAGGACATAGCTGTGCCTCTCTGGAAATGGGAAGCCGTGAATATGGATTTTGTAGCAGGATTACCCCGTACCAGACACAGACATGACTCTATATGGGTGATAGTTGACAGATTGACAAAATCAGCTCATTTCCTGCCAGTAAGGACTACCTTCTCGGCCGAAGATTATGCGGAGTTGTATATCCGAGAAATAGTCAGGTTGCATGGAGTACCAATATCCATTATTTCAGACAGAGGAGCACAGTTTATGGCTAGATTTTGGCAGTCGTTTCAGAGAGGTCTGGGAACGCAAATTAATTTAAGCACAGCATTCCACCCTCAGACAGATGGACAGGCTGAGCGTACTATTCAGACGCTCGAGGACATGCTACGAGCGTGTGTGGTAGATTTTGGAGGTAGCTGGGATGAGCATTTGCCATTAATTGAATTTTCTTATAATAATAGCTATCACTCAGCCATCCAGGTGGCGCCTTTTGAAGCCTTGTATGGGCGAAAATGTAGATCGCCGGTTGGCTGGTTTGAAATAGGGGAATCGATGTTGATTGGGCCAAACATTGTTCAGTAGTCGGAGGAAAAGGTAAAGCTTATCAGAGAACGCCTACTGACTGCACAGAGCCGCCAGAAATCATATGCTGATGTGCGGCGCAGAGACTTGGAATTTGATGTGAACGACTGGGTATTTCTGAAAGTATCTCCAGTGAAAGGGGTGATGAGATTCGGCAAGAAAGGTAAGCTCAGTCCCAGATTTGTTGGGCCTTATTAGATTCGTCGAAGGATAGGCCGTGTAGCATATGAGTTTAAATTACCTCCAGAGCTAGAATCCGTTCATCCGGTCTTTCATGTATCTATGCTGAGGAAATGCATAGGAGACCCATCTAGAGCAGTCCCAGTCCAGGATATCTAGGTTACAGAAGAGCTGGCCCATGAAGAGGTTCCAGTAGCCATCTTAGACAGACAGATTCGTAGATTGAGAACTAAAGATATTGCGTCTGTCAAGGTATTGTGGCGTAACAGGAACCGAGAGGACATCACGTGGGAGGCTGAGGAAGATATGAAATCTAGATATCCTCACTTATTCCAGGCCTAGTCAGGCGACAGGTATGTCCGTATTATTACTTATGCAGTACCTTGTGGTTGTGTATGTATAAATGAGAAAGATTAATGTTTAGCTATCCAGTGAATCTTAAAGTATTATGTGCAGTACTTGTACTAGACTTTTCTGCATTTCAGGTTTTTGGGATAGTCCATATTACAAGGGAAACTCTGCCGAAATTTTCTTAGAAACAAGTTGAGAAGTCCTCTAGATAGAAGTTTACATTCGAGGACGAATGTTCTTAAGGGGGGGAGAATGTTATACCCCGTAATATTCCCGGCACCTAGATGGCCTATTCGCGTGTTGGTTAAGCATGTTGAAAGCCATACGTGCTTGAGAAAGGCCCGGGAAAAGACCGGACGAGAAACCTGTCGAACCATCACGGAAGGAGCCGGGGCAGAGCCCTTCCGCGATGGCAACGTGTCACGGAGGTGGAGCCTCCGCGTTGGCTCCGTGACACGTTGGGCCTGTCCAGGCCCAAGTATATAAAGCCCCCACTTCGGTTTGTGATGTTATAACCTTTATTTTATTTCCATAAAAATGTAGAGAATAGAGAGAGACGAAGAGGGTTAATAATTATCATCCGATTACGCTGCCAAACGTAGTCTAAACTTAAATTAACTCTACATACCGAGGTATTTAGCAGCAGGGAGCATTCCTACGGATTCACGAAATATGGCCGACGAATCATCGAGCTACCGGACTATGGTAAGTGGAATTGCTCCAAACTAGTGTCTATGTGTTCCTAGCTGTGAAGTGAATACTTCTCCCTTCTGGACTTCTGAAAAATAGCGAGTTTCCGACTGTCTTTCGATAAGCCTAAGTTTAGGCTATAATTATATCGAAAGTGATGTCGTCCTTTAGAATAAAGTTGTATTTAACACTAACTAACGTGTATATGAATGCAGTTGGGAGAAATAGCTGGAGTACTGACCGAGCCTCATCCGACAGTCGGATAACTCGAGGTTAAGGTATGTGAAGTTGTTCTTCGGCAAGATAGTAAGACTTAGCTTGGTAAATCATAGTAAACTCCGCATTTGAAACTCTCGGAGTTGAATGTTGAGAATTAAGTAAGTCTAATAGATTCTGACTTATGTTGCCGTATCGTATTCAGTCCGAAAGTTAGTAAAGCATGCGCCAAAGGGCGAGTTAGCATTTTAGATTCAGTTTAGCTTATTGTATGATTAGCAAGCATGTTCTAGAATAAAAAGATATAGATTTTCAGAATAAAAGCTAATAAAGTAAAATCAGATAGCCAAACAGTTTTATGGCTACAGATTAGCCATTCAGACAGACAGTATCCCTGCTACAGATTAGCCAAATAGTTAAATAGAGATTTCAGAATCAGTATAATCAGTAAAGAATCAATATAATATAGAAAGAGATTAGAATAAGAAATTAGACTTTCAGATAGTCTTTTTCAGTTATACATGCTTGCTATTTGTATGTGCTATTTATTTGTTGAGACTTGATGTGGCGTGAGGGCACCTAATTGAGAGTCCTCGCCGCCCCTGGGTTGGTAATCGTGTCGCTCACTGAGCGGGTGGGTTTACGTCACTCCAAGGAGTGGCATGCCGTCCCCAGTTTGGACGAAGATGGGATGAAGCTTTCCCCATATCAGGCTGATCAGCATTACAGTACAGATAGCCCTGTTGTGCGCAAGCGCCCAGGGAACAAATTCAGATACAGTTACAGCTACAGATCTTATTATAGGTGCAGCTCCGGTTTCAGATAGCCCTGAGGAGAGTTCCAGGGAACCAGACCCTATCTGTTACTATCTGCACAGGTGTCCTCCGGACTTAGACACGGTTATTTATATCGGAGGCTATGGCCCGAGCCAGAGACCCAGGGGCCGGTAGAGGAGCTCCGAGTGAGCAGATGAGTGGAGTGACTTATTTTTGGTTAGTTTTGACCCGGGTTGGGGTATATAGATTATTTGCTTGCTTGGCGCCATCCGGCTTATGGGGGTTGGTATTGGCTCTTGCTTTCTAAATGTATATGTACTTATGTGCTTTATATATATAATAGTTAATAGACAGTAGTAGGCCGCCGTGACTACAGACACGCTCCTGCCTATCAGTGCAGAAAGGTTTGACCTAGTTCCTATCAGCTCTTCAGATTCAGTTATCTCCTGCTGTTCAGAACTGCTAGTTATGTTATTTGTATTCAGTTATGTTCAGTTGCTTTGCATACTCGGTACCAGTGGTACTGACGCCCAGTGGGGCGCTGCATTACTTGCCTACAGGTACTCATAGACGAGGAGGCGATCCCTCGTGATCCTAGCCAGCGCAGAGTCATCAGCTCCTGTCATCCGGATCTTGATATTTCAAAGGTTTATATCATTTCCTTTTGTTGTACAGTACGGGTAGGTCGGGGCCCTGTCCCAACCATCTTATCAGTGTTCCTAGTCGCTTGCAGTTTGTATATATTTCCCTGTGGTCAGTCGAGCAGCTCGTGTGAGGCCGTGCAGCTTGTTATAGCCGATTAGCATTTCAGTTTATGTTGGCCATGTGAGGCCTTAGTTTGACAGCAGTGGTGACCTTGCCGGTCACGTAGTCTTACAGTAGTCTTGTGTTGAAGTTCCAGGTGACTAGTCAGCATGGTGGCCTTGTCGGCCCGCATAGGCTTCCTTATATTGACATGATTCTGATTAGCTGTTGTTATAGTACCGGTGGCTATAGGTCTAGTCGGCCGGACGCTGTATTTACAGCCGTTATATAGCCCGTTGATTCCTTGAATATGAGTTAGAGCCAGCCAGGCACCAGATGTGCTTAGGCTCAGTAGTCTTGCAGTTCAGGTCCTACTAGGGCACCAGGTGCCAGTCATACCCCCCAAGGCGGGGCGTGACAGGTAACCTATATTCATGTTTCTAATGTTGTTTAAGATTCATGGGCATGTTTTATAATGATTTTATTTGAAAATTCATTATTACAAAGCCTCTCAATTATGATGCCCATTTATGAAAGTTCATGAAAGGTTGAGATTATGATCTATGTTTTCAAGTATGAGGAGATGTCTATGATGAAAGTATTATTTCGAATTAACCATGTTTATACCCATGATTTTGACTATCTCAAAGCATGTATAAGTTTGGGGAAACCCATATGAACAAGTATGTTTCATGACTTACTTCAATTTTATGTTTTACCTTATCACATGGTTTGGTAGTCTAGACTCGCATTTTTCAGCTTGTGGTATGGTTCAGCCGAGGCTCCTTATGATATGTTTTCAGATTATGTATATTATGTTAGATTCATCTTCACCAAAAGACGATGGTTTATCTTAGTTGAAAAACGATGGAGAGCATATGCATGTTTTTGGGAGTAGTGTCTAGCATCGAGTAGGCTAAGCGTTTAGTCAACCCTATGCTTCAAAACTACGTGTCAATGTAGGTATGCGAAAATTATTTGGAACGTACCATGTAAGATTTCCCTGCCCCTGAGGGGCCTTCAACTTTATATCGATATTATGGTAGCACCCTCAGCCCTAGCAAGGCTTTGGACGGCTCTGCCCTCTTGAGTTGTAATAGTCGGAACCACGTTAGCTCTATCATGGTAATGTCATTTATATGCGGATTCTCCCATTATTCCTCATGATTTTCAGTTATGTATGTTCATCATTTATGATATTAGGTTTTTAGTAGGTTTGATCCAATGTTCTGTTTTACTTGTGATTATAAGTTTCAGCTTTGGGTCTTTCGAATTAGTTATGATACTCAGGCCTTTTTAAATCTTGTTTTCAAATAATAGCATGCAAGTCTTACTCTCTGAATCTTATCTTGATTATGTTTTATGCTATGCATGATTTCAGTTTTACTTACTTAGAGGTTTTACTTACCTTGCATACTCATAACATTCAAAGTACTGACCATATACTCTATATTATATTATTTCATGATATAGACTCGAACGTTCAGGTTCAATCCCGCCGCTAGCTTGATTCTTAGAGTTAGGATTTCCGAGCCTATTAGCGAGTCCTCATCCTTCGGGGACCTTCTTATCAGGTTGTTATCAGTACTTTCAGTTTTATCTTCTTAGTGAGTTAGTTAGAGTCTTGTCCCATCGACTCATCAGGTCATAGAGGCTTATCAGACATAGCATGTATTCAGCTTTAGATCAGTACAATGTTTTTCATTGTTCATATGTTACTGGATTTTCATACTTCTTCTACTTCAAATTTTAGACTTTCTGCATTTATTTATGTTGAGTTTAGTTAACATGTTCATGCCATGGGTCAACTTGGAGCCTCTCGGGGTTCTTTGTCCTGTGTCTCGATCCGAGCCTATATTCGAGTCTTGACAAACTTGGTATCAAATCATTAGTTTATGAAGTGTCCTAAGGTGTCTTAAAGCCACGTTAAGTAGAGTCTTTTTCATGGGTGTGAAGCGTGCCACACTTATGCCAAGAGGCTACGAAATGTTTTAGGACTCTTCCCTTCTTTCATGATCTATGTTGTGCGATGAAATGTCTCTATATCCTTCTAACTTATGTTATACGTGTTTGTAGAATCATACCTTCTTGCAGAGTCAACGTAAGAAGGAATGGAAATGAAAATGGCCATGAGAATGGCAACGGAGATGGACACCAGTATGCCCCACCATCCCCCGAGGGTCATGTGCCCAAGTAGGTTGTCCATGCAGAGTTTAGGGCAACCATTCAGATGTTAACACAAGCATTGACCACCCAAGTCAACCAACATGTGGTAGCGCATGTTCCCCAGAATGGGAATGCGGCAGCGGCAAGAGTCAGGGACTTCCTCAGGATGAACCCTCCGGAGTTTCTCGGACCGAAGGTGGACGAGGATCCACATGAATTTATAGATGAGATTTAGAAGATCACCCAGATCATGGGCGTAACAGGGGAGGAGTGCACAGACCTAGCCTCTTATTAGTTGAAAGGGGTTGCACATATCTGTTTCAGACAATGGAAGCATAGCAGAGCAGTTAGAGCGGGTCCTATTGGATGGGATGAGTTCCATACTACATTCTTGGATCGGTTCTTTCCCCAAGAGATGAGGGAGATCAAAGCAGTTGAGTTTGTGAACCTGAGGAAGAATAACATGACAGTCTAGGAGTATGCCTTAGAGTTCGTCCGCTTGTCCAAATATTGACCTGAGATAGTGGCAAATTAGAGGGCTCGAGTGAGGAAGTTTGTGCATGGGATAGCGAACTATTTAGTCAAAGATTGCAGGACTACTATGCTCCATTAGGATATGGACTTCTCATTGTTGGTTCTGTACGCCCAGCAAGTAGAGGCAGTATAGAAGATTGAGTGGGAGAGAGAGGCAAAGAGGGCCAGGACCGACAATTTTGGGTTCTCCCGGTAGAGGCCTGGTGGTGGGTATCATCAACAGTCCAACCAGAGATCATCAGCCCCAATGCCCTATGTAGCAAGTGTTCCATCAAGATCTAGGTGCGACCAGAGGGGACGAGCGTCAATCTCTCAAGGTTAGAGGAGCACGTCCGTAAAGCCTAGTATTCCAGGTTGTGACAGTGTGGTAAAAGGCATACTGGCAAGTGCCTAGCAGGTACAATTTCTTATTTTGGGTGAGGTAAGCCCAGACATATGCTCAGAGATTGTCCAACAGCTAGACAAGGCCATGGTAGAGGACGAGACCCAGCCACTAGTTTAGCGGCCCCACCAGCATGCTCAGCTCAGCAGGGTGCCTTCACTAGTGCAGGTAGTGGTTAGCGTCAGAACAGATTCTATGCCCTCGCAACTCATCAGCAGAAGGAGGCCTCTCTAGATGTAGTTACTAGTTTGTTATGAGTATTCCACCTTGATATATATGCTTTGTTAGATCCAAGGGTGTCATGACCCAAACGGAGGCCCGGATTGTAATACAGGACAAGGAGCCCCGAGACCCCAAGTCGACCCATGGAATAAGAATACATCTAATTCAATCAAGAAACTAAATAATCAACAACATACTCATACCGGAAGTCTAACTGGAACATAACATCATAATACGAAATTCAAAGTTGAATACATACATATGTCTAAAAATCCTCTGACCATGACGAGTTGATGGGACAAGGCCCCAACTAACTCAACAAAACTAAAACTGAAATATATAAGGGAAAGCATAATAGTCTAGTCCTCGGGAATTGAGGACTCAACCACAATAAAAATGCTAACTCTGATAAGATGACTACGGCGGGGATGAATTTGAAAGTCGGATCATGTATCATGAAATGATACAGCATAGTGTATGCGGTCAGTATGTGAAATGTACCAAGTATGCAGGGTAAGTAAAATCGCTTAAGTAAGTAAAATCATTTAAAAACAATGCGTAATGTAAACATAAACATAAAGAATCTGAAAGTAGGGATACCAAGATTTGGGCTGGTGAGGATTTTAAACATGCATTCTTTCTGAAATCATGATCTCATCATAACATAAGATATCATAACATAATCGATTAACTCAAAGCTGAAATATATCATTTATAAATAATGCTGAACATTTAGGCAAACCTGCTTTAGGACATGCTTATATAGGTAAATCTCATAAGCAATGAACATGTATATCTAAAATCATGAGAAACAATGGAGACTCGTCTTTTAACCGACATACCACGATGGAGCTTATGTGTTCCTAACTATCACACTCAAGTGGGTAGAGCTATCGAAAGCCTTGCCAAGGCTAGGGATGATACCATGATATCGATATCAAGCTGAAGGCCCATTTGGGCAGGGGAAGCTCACAAGGGAGGTCCCAAAGAAGTAAACAATAGTTTACACCTACATTGGTGCTGTCACGACCCGAACGTAGACCCAGATCATAACACGGGACAAGGAACCCCGAGAGGCCCCAAGTCGACCCATGGAATAAGCATACATCTAACTTCATTCACTTTAAGATGAAGGCTAAACATAAGGCATAGCAGAAACATAAACATAGCATAACATATCATAACGTAAGAAATCTATGGACATATACACTAGCTGGGTACTATATACTGTTTGAAAGCCTCTACTGCATAGGATGGGTTGATGGGACAATACCCCCAACTAACTTGGCCATGTATTGATAAAATAAAATAAGTTCTAGTCAAATGGCCCTCGGAACAGGAGAACTCACCAAAAAGTGGAAGGTGAACTCTGGGATGGTCTAAAGATGAGGATGAGCCCGAGAGTTGGGTCCAGTATCATGAAACGATACAGCATAGAAAGTATGCGGTCAGTATGTGGAACGTACTGAGCATGCAAGGTAAGTATAATGTACATTCAAAGTATGTAAAACTCAGAAAACATCATAGGAGTAGGAAATCATTCTCATACTATAAATATCGTAACACAACATAACATAGGCTCAAGGTTTTCGAAGCATTCATGATACATTCGTAATCATAAGAATGAGAGTAAAGTATGTCGAACATAACTTGAGCCAGCATATGTATTCATAAACATGCATAAATCATGAGGAACAGTGGGAGATTCTCTTAACGGACATACCCTATATGAGCACACATGAAACCTGACTTGTAACCCTAGTCAGGAGGGTGTCCGTACCTTATCAAGGGTAGAACCATGAAAGTGTAATATCACCATGAGAAGGGCCATTTGGGCAAGGGATAGTCACGTAAAGGTCCCATCATACTTACGGTGGCACATAGTTTATGAGATTCGGGGCAGAACCTAGGCCCAGATCCTACTCGATATTCGATACTACTCCCAAAACATATATAGTGCTCATAGTATAACATGCATGAATTCATGGGCTAGTCAAATCATGATAATCATAAACATACTTGTACATATGTGAACTAGCCATGACAAAAGACCAGTGACTCATCAAAAAACTTAATTCATTAATCATAGGTTTCATGCATACTCATAGGTCATACATATAATTTGAAAATCATCAAATCATTATGGGTAATTGAATAATCCTATATTTCAAATCATAAATCATATTGGGTTTGTAAATACCAATAATTGAAACCTTGATCATAAATTGATTCATCATAGACCATGCATAACTAGGCTTAATTTCGTAGAAATCAAAACTAATAATTTTATAGGCAAAATAGTTGTAAAATCTGATCAAAATCCATAAAAAATAATGTAAATCACAAATCAAAATAACCCATTAAAAAATAATTATATTTTCACAAAAATAGAATGAAAACCCCATGAGATATTTGATTGGTTTTTCATATATTGGTAGAGAATGGGCATGGGTGTGAACGGAAACACCCATTCGTAACCCTACATAACTGGGTAAGATCAGATTCTAGAGTTCTTGAATGCCCAACGGAGAATTGATAGGAAAAAGCTTGATTCTATGCTTGATCTCTCTAGAATTTTCTTAATTTGCATGCATGGGAATGGCTTGAGAAAAAGGGACTTACTATCTTATTATTCCCAGAAAAATACATAAAACGACATAGTTTAGGGACTTAGAGCATGGAAAGGTTGAAAGCACCCTTAATGAATATTCCTTGAAAAACTGCACAGATCGATCCAACAGGTGTACCAACGAGTCATTGGAAGCTACCACGACTCGCGGTATGGCCCATCATGTGCACTGCCAAGGCCTTGATCCCGGATTCTTGCCACAGCCCGACATGACGACTCATTCTTTGATTAAACGGATCGTTGAGTCGATCGTTACTAACTCCTTCACAACTCGAAACATCCCTTACAATGAGCCTCACCATAAATCGTGATTTCTTCCAACGAGTCGTGGTCTCGATTCATTAGAAGCACTAGAAATTCTAGGAACCAAACGATGAATGTTGACGATGGGTCGTTATAACTCAGGACGGGTCGTTGGATGATTCGTTACATCCTCAAATACCAAGGTCTTGCTTCAACCATGATGACAAACAATGAGTCGTTGTTCCAAGCAATAACTCGTTGCTTCATCCGTTGTATCTACTGCCACAAGGACTCCCCATACCACGACTGGATCCAACAGGAAGTTGGTTGGACCAACGATCCGTTGGGTCGTCCGTCCTATGCACTTTCCCCAATTTTTAACCAACTTCCCATTTTGATCCCGGGTTCAATCATAGGCATTTTCGGGGTATTACAGTATCTCCCCCTTGGGAACATTCGTCCGCGAATGAAACAAGCAGAGAACAAAGGCATGCAATCCTTACACCCAAATACTGATCATTTAAATCGAAAACTAAAGAAATGAATACCTCCAATTCATATCACATAGATGATCTGATTTCGTACTTCACACACACATTCGTATACATAAGAGGAACTTGAAGACATGATTTGAACATGAAAACTAAATAGAGTTATAGGGAAAAATTGATACCTCAAGTTGGAACTGAGCCGATAGAGAATAAGTGTGGACATTTGGCCATCATATCCTCTTCAGCTTCCCACATAGCTCCTTCGACATGATGACTTAACCATAATACATTCACTGAAGCCACTTTCTTGTTCCTTATCTTCCAAACCTAGAGATCTACTATTTCCACCGAAACCTCCTCATAGCTTAGGCTATCTTTTACACCAACGCTGTCCTCCAGGAATACTAGAGCTGGATCTCCCAAACATTTCTTTAAAACAGATACATAAAACACAGGATGCAAAGTAGACAACTTTGAGGGAAACTCGAACTCATACTCAAAATTATGATCTCTCCGCACAACCCATTAGGGACCAATGTAGCGAGGACTGAGTTTTACTTTCTTTCTGAACCGCATTACTCCCTTCATGGGAGATACCTTAAGAAATACCCAATCGTCCACCTCGAATTACAACTCTCTCCTCCTCACATCAACATATGACTTTTGATGACTCTGAGTGGTTTTCAGCCTATCCCTTATCAACTGAACCTTTACCACAGCCTCATGAATCAAATCTGGCTCTATCATAGCTGCCTTACCAACCTCGAACCATCTGATGGGCGATCTGCATCACTGCCCATAAAGAGCCTCAAACGGTGCCATCTGAATGCTAGAGTGATAACTGTTATTATAAGCAAACTCGATCAGTTGCAAGTGATTATCCCAACTACCTTTGAAGTCCAACACACATGCTCTCATATGTCCTTGATAGTTTGGATGGTCCATTCCGCTTGACCATCAGTTTACGGATGAAATTTTATGCTGAGCTTAACCTAAGTCCCAAGCCCTTTCTGGAAAGACCACCTAAACTGAAAGGTAAATTGAGTACCTCAGTCTGAAATAATGGACAAGGGCACTCAGTGCAATTGAACCAACCCCCGGATATATATCTTGGCATAATCCTCCACTGAGTGCGTGGTTTCTACCGGTAGAAAATGTGCAGCCTTTGTAAACTTGTCCACCACCACCCAAATGGAATCATACTATCGTTGAGTACGAGGTAGTCTTTTGATGAAGTCCATATTAATCTCTTCGCACTTCAAAGTAGGAATGTTGATACCTTGAAGTACATCTCAAGGCCTTTGATGCTCAACCTTTACTTGTTGACAGTTCAGGCACTTGGCGATGGATTTAGCCATATCCTTCTTCATGCCATCCCACTAATAGATTTCTCGTAAATCGTGATACATCTTAGTGGAACCCGCATGGACGAAATACTTGGATCCATGAGCCTCATGCAATATCTAGCTCCTCAAATCATCAACATCTGGAACACATAGGCGACCATGGTACCGAAGGACACTATCTCCCCCTTGGGAGAAAATCTCCACCGTTTGATCTGAATGACTTCCTTCAACTTTACCAAAATCAGGTCCTCATCTTTTCTAGATTTCACATCAGTCACCAAGGAGGATTCTGGTCCGCTTTGAACAACACCACCACTATAAGCGGAGTCCGCCAGTCTAAACCCAACCTTGCTAGTCGATACACCTCCTTCACCAACTCTTTCTTTCCTTCATCCACATGGGACACACTCTCCATGGAGAGTCTACTAAGTGCGTCCGCCATCACATTAGCCTTACCCGGATGGTAAAGAATCCTTGAGTAGCTATATCCACCTCCTTTGTCGTAGATTGAGGTCTTTCTGTGTGAACACATATTGTAAGATTTTGTGGTCCGTAAACACATGGACCCCATACAAGTAATGTCACCATATCTTCAATGCGAATACCACATGGAACCCATACAAGTAAGGTCAAACAAATCATCGATCCTGGGTAGAGGATACCTGTTCTTAACGGTGGCTTTGTCCAATTGCCGATAATCAATGCACATCTGAAGCGAACCATCCTTCTTTCGAATAAATATGACTGATGCACCCTAGGGAGACTTGCTTCGTCTAGTGAAGCCCTTATCTAACAAGCCCACTAACTGATCCTTCAACTCCTTTAGCTCGACGGGGGCCATCCTGTAAGGAGGAATAAAGATAGTCTGCATATCGGGTAGAAGATCTATATCAAAGTCGATTTCCCTCTTAGGAGGAACACCTGGTAAATCACTTGGGAATACTTTTGGGTACTTATGCACCACCGAAACTGACTGAATAGTTGGGGTCTCAGACTCAACATCCTTAACCTTAACTAAATGATACATGCAGCCCTTAGAAATCATCTTTCTGGCCTTACGATATGAAATAAATCAACCTGCCGGAACAGCCGAACTACCCTTCCACTCCAAGACTAATTCACTCAGAAAATGGAGTTCCACCGCATGAGTTCTACAATTCACAAAAGCATAACACGCATACAACAAATCCATTCCAAGAATAATATCAAAATCAATCATGGCTAACTCGACATGGTCTGCCGAGGTGACTTTATGCAATATAGTGACTGGGCATCCTCTAGAAACTAAAAATGGTTCTGACAGAGTCTCGGGACTAACTCCAAATCTAGTAGCAATGTAAGGAGTCACACAAAACAAAGTAGCCCCCTGATCTAGCAAAGCATAAATATCAATATGAAAAACACACAACATACCAGTGACCACATCCGGGGAGACCTCCTGCTCCTAACGGGGTGCTAAAGCATAGAACTTTTTTTGGCACTGACCACCGAATGAACTAGTCGAGGAACCCTGCTGAGGGGGACATGCTGCAGGGGTAGATGAATTGGATGCTGGCATACGGGCTCCCCCTTCCCCTGATCTGGCAGAAGGCAATCCCTGAGTCTGTGTCCGAGTTTTCCACACCCGAAACAAGCATCCGAACTAACTAGGCACCCCCCTGAGTGGTTCTTTCCGCACTTCACACAAGCTGTAAAATGCGCTCCATCTGCATGCTACCCTAGCCTCTCGAGTCTGGGGCCCTGCTCCTCCAATACCCTCTAAATCTAGAAGAGGTACTGGTCAATGATGGTGCTGGAGCAATAGACCTATGTTAAGACTACTGACACTACTCACCCCCTAATCTAGCCTAAGATGCCCCATATCTATCGGTTCTGGCCCTCTTGGCCTCTCTATGACTCCGATGCACCAACTCCCTCTGCTGAGCATGCAACACAATGCGAGGAAAGTCTATATCCTGATTCAACATGGCGATCTTGCAGTCCTTACCCAGATAGTCCGCCACTCTGTGTATAAAAGGGCTCACCCGACCCCTTTGGTCCGCCACCAACTCTGGCGCATACTTGGATAGATGGGTGAACTCCAATGCATACTCCTAAACGGAGATGTCACCCTGCTTCAAGTTAATAAACTGAGCTGCCTTAAGCTCCCTCATCTCTTGAGGCATAAATCAATCCAAGAATGCCACGTGGAACTCTTTCCAACCTATAGGGCCTGCACCCACTTCCCTAGAATCCATCCACTTCTTGAACCATATTTGGGCCACCCCCCTTATCTGATAGGAGGCCAAATCAACATAATCTCCATTAGTCACTCCCATGACCTTGGTGATCTTTAAAATCTCCTCGATGAAATCGTGCGGATCCTCATTCACCTTGGACCAAAGGAACTTCAAAGGGTTCATCCTTAATAAATCTCTAATCTGGGATACTGTCGCATCCCATTCTTTGGGATATATGCAACAGCGTACTGGTTGACCTGAGCGGTCAAGGCATGTGCCAACATCTAAATAGCCGCTCGAAACTCCTTATAGAGAACTGGCTCTGGTGCATGGGGCTCCTAAACAGGTGGGGCTTGCTGATGCACATGATCATTGCCATCTTCGTGTCCCTAACCATTTTCGTTCCTTCTTCAATTCATTCTTCTGGTAGCCATGATTCTGAAATCGCGAATAGAATGAATTAGAAGGATTGAAAGTCATTTCATTGCATGACATAGATCATGAAAGAAGGGAACATTTCCTAAATGTCTCATAGCCTCTTTGTCATAAGTGTTGCGCGCTTCATACCCATGAAAAAGACTCTACTTAACGTGACTTTCAAACACCCTCGGACACTTCAAAATCTACTGCTCTGATACCAAGTTTGTCACGACCCGAACATAGACACAGATTGTAACATAGGACAAGGAGCCCCGAGAGGCCCCAAGTCGACCCATGGCATAAGCATACATGTAACTTCATTCTCTTTAAGAGGAAGACTGAACATAAGGCATAGTAGAAACATCAACATAGCATAACATATCATAACATAAGAAATCTCTAGACATAGACGGAAGCTGAGCACTACATACCGTCTGAAAGGCTCTACTACATAAGATGGGTTGATGGAACAACATCCCCAACTAACCCAGCCATGTAAGGAAACATAAAATAACATAAGTTTCTAGTAAAACGGCCCTCGAAACATAGGGACTCACCAACAAGCTGAAGGTGAATCTGAGATGGTCTAAAGATGAGGATGAGCCTGAGAGCTGGGTCCTGTATCATGAAACAATACAACATAAAACGTATATGGTCAGTACGTGGAATGTACTAAGAATGCAAGGTAATTAAAACGGACATTAAAAATATGTAAAACTCATAAAATATCATAGGAGTAGGATATCATGCTTATGGATTTCAAAGCATTCATAATACATTTGTAATGATAAGCATAAGAGTAAAGTATATTGAACATAAATTGAGCCAACATACGTAATCATGAAATGCATAACTTATGAGGAACAGAGGGAGATTCTCTTAAACGATATACCCCATATGAGCACATATAAATCCCGACTTGTAACCCTAGTCGAGAGGGTGTCCATACCTTGCCAAGGGTAGAACCATAAAAGTGTGATATCACCATGAGAAGGGCCATTTGTCCTGGGGACAGTCGCATAGGAGGTCCCATCATATCTATGGTGGCACGTAGATTATGAGATCCGGGGCGGAACCTACGCCCAGAACCTACTCGGTATTCGATACTACTCCCAAAACATATATAGTGCTCACAATATAACATGCATGAATTCATAGGCTAGTTAAATCATGATAATCATAAAAATACTTGTACATACATGAACTAGCCATGAGATAAGGCCCGTGAGTCAGCCAAAGACATAATTCATGAATCATAGGTTTCATGCATACTCACAGGTCATACATATAATTTAAAAATCTTTAAATCATGATGTGTAATTGAATAATCCTATATTTTGAATCATAAATCATGCTGAGTTTGTAAATACCAAAAATTGAAACCTAGTTCATAAATCGATTCATCATAGACTATGCATAATTAGGCTTAATTTTATAGTAATCGAAATGAATAATTTTATAAGCAAAACAATTGTAAAATCTGATCAAAATCCATAAAAAATGATATAAATTACAAATAAAAATAACCCATAACAAATCATTAGATTTTCATAAAAAATGAATTAAAACCCCATGAGAGTTTTGATAGGTTTTCCATAAATTGGTAAGAATGGGCATGGGTGTGAATGGAAACACCAATTCGTAACCCTACATACCTGGGTAAGATCAGATTCTAGAGTTCTTGAATGCCCAGTGGAGAATTGATAGGAAAAATCTTGATTCCATGCTTGATCTCTCTAGAATTCTCTTAATTTGCATGCACGGAAATTGCTTAAGAAAAAGGGACTTAACCTATCTTATTATTCCTAGAAAAATAAATAAAACGATGCGGTTTAGGGCCTTAGAGCATGGAAAGGTCGAAAATACCCTCAGTGAATATTCCCTGAAAAATTGCACAGATCGATCCAACGGGCATACCAACGAGTCGTTAGAAGCTACCATAACTCGTGATATGGCCCGTCATATGCACTGACCAGGCCCTGATCCCTAATTCTTACCATGTCCCAATAGGACGACTCGTTCTTCGATCAAACGGATCGTTGAGTCGATCGTTACTAGCCCCTTCACAACCCTAAACATCCCTTATCACGAGACTCACCATGACTCGTTTCTTCCAATGAGTCGTGGTCTTGATCCATTACAAGCACTAGAAATTCTAGCAACCAAACAACGGCTGCTGACCACTGGTTATTATAACTCACAACGGGTCATTGGATGACCCGTTACATCCTCAAATACCAAGGTCCAGCTTCACCCACGATTACAAACAATAACTCATCATTCAAAGCAACAAGTTGTTGCATCATCCATTGTATCCACTGCCACCAGGTTTCTCTTACCATGAATAGATCCAACGGGTCGTTGGTTGGACCAACGATCTGTTGGGTCCTCCGTCTTGTGCAGTTTTTTTCAATTTTCAGCCAACTTCTCATTTTGATCCCCGGTCTAATCTTAGGCATTTTTGGGTATTACAGGCGTGTAGTTTTGAGGCATAGGGTGATCGACCCTTAGTCTACTCGGTGCTAGACATTACTCCCGAGACATGCATGTGCTCTACATCGTTTTACAATGAATATCAACATCTTCCTTGGATGAAGCTCAATAATCAATACATCTCAAATATGAAATCATGTATAGGAGAAGCTTTAGCTCAAAACATACCACAAGCTGAAGATATAATTGGGAGACTTTGCTCCAAAACCATGTGGTAAGATATGCATAGGAAAACTTTAACTGAAAACATACCACAAGCTTAAAATTTAATTGGGAGTCTTCACTCCAAAACATGTGGTAAGCTTAATTTGGAAAAATCATCATTCATACTTAACATGCGGGCGTTTCCGAAAGCTTTGTCATACTTAGGAATACTTTATTCTTGTCGAAAACATAATCGTAAATATGGGTAACTTTAAAACAAACGTTTCTACGTAATATCTCATCATCATCATATACTCATCATAGATCTCATCTTTCATAAACATTTCACCTACGGGCTTTTAATTCATACATCTAGAATCATGATTTTAAATTGAAAACATCATAAAATTTGTTCATGCTTCATAATTCAATAGTAGAATCATAATCAAATCATACCCATATATATAAATAAGAGATTCATGCATTTTTGTTAAAACCCCATCGGGTATTCATGGGAATTTCATACTTTAGAGAGGGATTGGGCATGGGTTTGAAGGGAATCACCCATTCATAACCCTACATACCTGTTGGTAGCTGATTCTAACACTTCTTTAGATGCCCAAAAGTAAATTGATAAGAAATTGATGAATTCTAGGATTGATCACCCTCTCTAGCATTCTACCATGCATGCATGAATGAATGAGGACTAAATGAACTTAACCCCTTTAAAAGTCACTATTCATAACTCAAAACGTCGTAGTTTAGGCCCTAGAAACTTAGAAATTATGGAAAAGCCCTTACTAAATTCGCAAAAAATAACTGCCAGGTGGTCCCAACGACGGACCTAACGACTCGTCGTCACAGGTCATGACTCGTGGATTAGCTCGTGCGGTTCACCCCTCAATAGGTCTCCTGGTCTCTTAATGGGAAACCTCAAGACTCATTACTAGTGACCCCGACACGTGGCCTCCATTCATGATGTACACCACCTTGCCTTGATAAAATTTACTCCATGCTTGATCACGACTCAGCCCATGAATCATGGGGGTTGACCACGAGTCATGGGGACCTTCCGTCAAGTGCGCTACCTCCCTTCTTCTCTTTTCTTTCCTTACCTACCCCACGACAGACCTAATGACTCGTGGGGTCTGAGAAAAAGTCGTTGTCATGCCCGTGGGGTCCTTTTCCTAAAACTTCCCAAACTCCCCACTGGCCTTCCTACAAGTCACATCACGACTTTTGGGCTGCATCAATGAGTCATCCCATGACTCGTTTTGTGTCTGGTGCTAGTTTTTAAGATTTTCTCCATTTCAACTCCTGAGTTTGGTATTTAGGCTTCTGGGGTATAACAAAGGGATACTTTATCTTTTCTGATGCCCGATGCTACTAGTAGTTTTGGTGTCAGGCCCGTAATCCTATTAGAAACCTTCTCAGTTTCTACTCTAGTCGGTGATTCAGTTATAGCTCGATAGATATACAAAAATTGTCCTGTCATAGTCCTTCAGAAAGTCACCTCAGTAAATTTAGTAGATCTAGCCATGATAGATTTTGATGTTATCTTTGTCATGGATTGCAACATGCATGTTATGCCTCAGTAAATTGTAGACCCCGTGTGGTAGAGTTTCGATTTCGGAGTGAGCCAGTCCTAGAGTTGAAGGGTAGTTCAACTGTGCTTGTAGGTCGCTTCATTTCCTACCTTAAGTCCAGCAAGATGATCTCTAAGAGTTGTGTGTACCATATAGTTATGGTTAAGGATGGTACATTCAAAACCCCGAATATCCAATCAGTTCCCGTAGTGTGTGAATATCCAAAAGTGTTTCTAGATGATTTACAGAGAATTTCTCCCGAGTGGATGATTGTTTTGGTATTGACCTTCTTCTTGATACGTAGCCAATATCTATTCCTCCATTAAAAATGGCTCCTGCTGAGCTAAAGGAGTTGAAGGTTTAGTTGAACGATCTTTTAGACAAGGGTTTCATCAGACCTAGAAAATCCCAATGGGGTGCACCAGTACTCTTTGTCTAGAAGAAGGATGGTTCCCTTTTGGATGTGCATTGATTATTGGCAATTGAACAAGTCCATATTAAAGAATAGGTATCCCCTTCTCTGAATTGATGACTTGTTTGATCAACTTCAGGGTGCCAAATGTTTTTCAAAGATAGACCTCGGATCTAGATATCAGCAGCTCAGGGTTAGAGAGAGTGACATCCCGAAGATAGTCTTCAAAACTCAATATGGTTACTATGAGTTTGTAGTAATTTCTTTTGGACTAAGGAATGTGATCTTGGGTAGATTTATATGCCCAAGTGATACTCAAACATATCATTTTTACCTTGTTTGTTGTGCAATGTGTATATAATATCATGTAATTGGTAATAAAGTGCGAATTTATACTAACCAACATGATTAGCATTTGTTTTGCAGATAAAGGTGATTTTTAGGAGCTAAAATGCATGTTGGAACTATGTCGGAGTTGGACTTGGATGCGAGCGTGGAAAATACCTTGGAATGCAGGATTTATAGGGGCTCCGCGATGGCTCAGTGCCACGCTACCATCACGGTAGCACACTGCCTGAGCATGAATTAATTTGGCAATTTCCAGTGTACCTGCGCGTCAGCTCCATGGCACGGAGATAGGCCTCCACGATGGCCTCCGTGCCACGTTGAGGTTAAATTACCGGAACCTGGAAATTCCAGTGAGGGTCCGCGTCCACACCGTGTCACGGAGGCAAGGCTCCGCGTTGGCCTCCGTGACACGTTGCTTGTTATTCCGGGAAAAATTTCCCACTAGTATAAATAGCACACTTAGGTTTATTTTAATGAGTTTTTTTAGTTTTTAGACTGAGTTCAGAAGTGGAGAGCAGGAACGTGGGTTAGTAGCAGTTGAAGATTGGAAAAGCTAAGGGATTTCTTCTCTTCTTTTCTTCTTTCTATCAATTGTAAGTATAATTTACACTCATTTTAGGATGATCAATCCAAGAATGAGTGGCTAATTCTCTTTCTTGCTGAGGTTTTGAACATGTGTAATGAATTTTGATTGTAAATGATATGGTTTTATTCTTCTTCTTTAATGTTGTTCTATTAATTCTTGTTCTTTACTGCATTAGTGATTAGCCAACATTAATGTATATCTAAAAAGTCCAATTTCACTCGAAAGAGCAAGAAATTGGAAAGTTGTGAATTAATAGGGTATTGTTCTTAACTTGATTTGGGAAAATTGGGTTTTGATGTGCTTTCCTGATAGAAATATACTTGAAAGCCGTATTAGTCAATTTAGGAACCTGAATTGTAGTGTTAGGTCATAAATTGCATTTGATCACAAAAATGTAGATGGATGGTTTATGATTCTAAAGTGAAATTAAATACGAGAGTTTTAATTTCTAGGCAAATGTTCTTGGCTAGCAACTTGAAGAAGAGAATTAACCAAAATTATCATGATTATCAAGTTCATTACTTGTTCTTAACCTTGGCATGTTCATATCCATTGTCTGAATTCACAAGTAAATAGTGTTATTAATTGTAGTATATAGTTTAGAAATAAAAACTCAATTAACCCTTGGTTACGTTGTTGTTAGCATAATTAGAAGTTAAATAGAAATATAGTAAATTAGGAAATTTTACATATCTTGAGCCTCCTTGGATCGATACTTGGCTACTTAGCCACTTTATTACTTGTTTGACCACGTGCACTTGCGTGTCGGTTTTTACCCGTAGCCCAAAGCACCGAGCAAGTTTTTGGCGCCGTTGCCGGGGAGGCTAGGCGATTTGTAAAATTTTGTTTAGTGTAAATTTACTGTATTTGTATTTTTATTTTCTTAAGTGTTAACAACTTGGTCTTAGCCTGTATTTTGCAGAGTTTGTTTCTGTGAACACTGGCAAGGGACAAAGATCTGGTGGAATCTTACTTAGAGCTTGAACGGGAATTTCATAGTCAACGTAGAGAAGCTCTTCGAAAGAAGCTGCAGTTGCTTAAACAGTCTATGATGGAGCAACCAAATCCACCTGTTGTTAGGGCAGTTTTAGTGCCCGATGAAGCAGCAGCAAGGCCGGTTCGCGAGGTGGCAATCCCACACGCTAATAATGTACATTCTAGCATCCGCAAACCAGAGCCTGGAGGGAGGTTTGAATTAAAGCAGAATATGGTGCAACTTTTGCACACAAGCGGGCAATTTACCGGTCTCCCTCACGAAGATCCACAACAACATCTCCAGAACTTTTTGGAGATAAGTGACACTTATATACCCGCTGGAGTGTCACCCGATTATGTTCGGCTCACCTTATTTCCATTTTCCTTACTTGGTGAAGACAAGAGGTGGTTAAAAGCTAAACCACCCGACTCTATATCAACGTGGGATGATCTTGCACGGAAGTTTCTTATTAGATTTTTCCCTTCTGGTAAAACAGCCAAACTTAGGAGTCAAATCCTAAGTTTTAAACAGAGGGAGGGAGAAAATCTATATCAAGCCTGGGAAAGATTCAAATCCATGTTGCGGGACTGTCCTCACCATCATCAGTCCAATGAGGTGTTGGTACACACTTTTATTGAGGGTTTGGAACCCCACACTAAAATTCTGTTCGATTCAGCAGCTGGAGAGCAAGCGCTGGAGAAGACCTATGAGGAGCTGTACACTTTGCTCAACCGAATTTCACAAGGCAATCCAGAATGGAATGCAGATTCTTCAAGAGGTGGAGCAAGGAAAGCAGCTAGAGTGCTTGAAGTGGATGGATTCACAGCTATCGCTGCACAGATAGATGCTTTGCAAAATCAGTTAAACACTCACTTCAGTAATATAAATTTGAACCAGCCTTCAGCTTCAGTCAATGCAGTTCAACAGATGTGGTGTGAAGTGTGTGGTAGTAGTGAGCATTCAGATGAATGCTGTGGTGCAAATCCTGATTCTGTTAACTTTGTGGGCAATGCACAGAGAAATCAACAGCAGTTTGGTGGTGGCTACAACTTAAATTGGAGGAACCATCCGAATTTTTCGTGGGGTAGCAACAATCAACAAGGCCAGAGTTCAGGGCAGGGTATGCACAGAAACCAAGGAGGGCAACAAAATTATCAAGCTCAATTCATAAATCATAATGCCCCTCCTCCACCACCATCACCGACTATTGAGGAGATGTTCAAAACCATGATCGCTAATCAGGCACAATTGCAGGCTGACTATGTCAAATTGGCAGCCGAAGTGAAGAACAATCAATTGGTGACCAAGGCTCTTGAATATCAGTTTGGGCAATTTGCTAGTGCCCAAAATACTAGACCCAGAGGAGGACTACCTAGCGACACGGATCCAAATCCAAAGCAGGTAAATGCAGTGACCACGAGGAGTGGTTTACAATTAAAGGAGGTGGAACCGAAAAGACCGCCTCAAAAGTTAGGAGCAGCAGATGTTGAGGGAGAGCAAAGTTCTGATAAGGGGAAGACTAAAGAAGCTGAACCAGAAAGGCCTCCACCCCCGTTCCCTCAATGACTTAAGAAACACAAGGAGGAGGCGTGTTTCCAGAAATTCATGGAGGTACTTAAACAGGTACATGTTAACTTACCTCTTGTTGATGTCTTGCAGGGAGTGCCGAGATATGCGAAGTATATTAAAGACATCGTGGCTAACAAAAGTCGTTTGACTTAGTATGCCACGGTAGCTTTAACGGAGGAATGCACTTCCCGTATTCAGAATAGGTTGCCCACAAAACTGAAAGACCCTGGAAGTTTCACTATCCAGCTGACTATTGGGCAAAGTATCCGAGCGCGTGGATTATGCAACTTGGGGGCAAGTATAAATCTGATGCCATCTTCGGTATTCAGAAAGTTAGGTCTAGGGAGTCCTAGACCTACAACGGTAATCTTGCAGCTAGCAGACAGGTCTTTGGCTAAGCCGGGTGACATTGTTGAGGATGTGTTAGTGCAAGTAGGCTTCCTCATTTTTCCGGTCGATTTTATTGTTCTAGACTTTGAACCAGATGCTGAAGTCCCATTTATTTTGGGACGACCCTTTTTGGCAACCGGAAAGGCATTAATTGATGTAGCTGCGAGTCAACTCACGATGCGAGCACATGACAAGGTCGAAGTGTTCGATGTGTACAAGGTACCTAAGCTTCCAACTTTTTATAAGGATCTCTCGGTGATCAACATAATTGATCATGGGAATGCTAATGGATTGAGTGATTCCCGAGAGTTACTAGGTAGGCCACCGGACAAGGTAGAGCACTACTGGGGGGATGATCATGATCGGGACAAATCGTCCATCTCCCTAGTAGATAAATGATCTTAAAGGACGTCGAGCCGCGACGGTAAACCAGGCGCTGCACGGGAGGCAACCCGTGAAAATATTTTCTTTCTTTCTTTTTAGTGTGAATAATTTTTATTTTTCTTTTCTCTTTTTTTTTCTTAACTAGGTTTAGATTTTCATTTTTTTTAATATTTTTTATTTTAGTTAGGGAAATCTATTAATTTAACCAATTTTTGTTTAGTGAGGTGATTTTCAGGTATAACGGAGGAAATATACATGGAATCGAGAAAATGAGGCGAGGTATGAAAAATTAAATGTATTGGTGAAACAGAGCAATGGCGCGTTGGCGCCGTGTCACGGAGGCAATGCTCCGCGTTGGCCTCTGTGACACGTTGAAGGCAAATCTGGATTTTTCAAAAATCCAGTAAGCCAACGTGTTGGCTCCGTGTCACGGAGGAGGGCCTCCGCGTTGGCCTCCGTGACACGTTGCCCCTTATCCAGTGCCGAGTCACACCGGGTTTCCAGGTGACCCGCGTGTTTTCTTTAAATATAACCCCGATTTCGCCCATTTTTTCCCCATTCCCTCTTCCCTCCGCGACCAAACACCCATTTCCCCCTCCCCAAGCAACGTGCCACGTTGATAGGCAAAGAAAAACGTCAAGTTTCTCCGATTCTTCAATTCTAAGGTATGTTTTCATCGTCTAACTCAATTGTTTTGGCGATTTTTGTCAATTTTGGGCATGTAAGGTGAGACATACCACCTTAGGTAGAAATTAAACATGATGGTGAATTATGTTGTGATTGATTATGTTCGGATTGTTGTATTTGGCATTTGAACTTGTCGATTATGTAAATAATTCGAAATTGATTGTCGAACTCTATCCTAGGGCTTGGGTTGTTGAATTTGACTTGGGCAACTTGATTGTTTGGTGAATTCGATGCCGGGGTGTGTTTATTATTTGAGATAAGTCATGGTAAATAGTGTGTAAATGTTCAAAGATGACTAATTCTCGAATTTTTGTGGGAAATTGCAGAATGTGTGAATTGGTTAGATTGTTTAGATTAGCTTGTATATGAAATATTTTTCTAGTTGTTTTTAGTTTGTGGTTGTTTTGTTGCTTGTGGATGGTTGAATTGCTAGCGATAGTAGGATTGGGTATTAGCTGTATGAAGTCTGAGTAGTACACTAACCGTTATGCTGTCGAAATTTTGTTGTGAACGCACTAAGCAATATGTGTATAGTTGTTTGTGTTGGGGTTGTAAATAGAGCTATCCTTGCTGAAATTTTGTAAATATTGTTAAGAACTAAGTGTGGGGTAAAATTTGTTTAACCCGACCTTAGCCGAAGCTAACAAGTTTTTAGCTTAACGTTATGCTTGTTTGTGTAAACTGTCAGGTACAATGGCTAGCAGGCAAGACAAAGGCAAGGGTGCTTCTACCTCAGGCACCGGCAGAAAAAGGATGAGACTGGGCACTGCAGTCCCAGCTGCACCTGCTGTTCCGCGCGGCCAACACCGCCGATACGGAACACGATGGGTCACCGATGAAGGGAAGAAATGGTACGCAAAGCACAAAGAAAACAAGTACTTCCCAGAGGAACATATTACAAGGGAACCACTTGCACAGGAGTTTCCTCGCATTCTACAGAGGATTGAGGCAGCTGGGCTCAGCTTTATTTTTCAGGAGCCCAAGGAGTGCAACCTTCACTTGGTCCGGGAATTTTATGCCAACTGGAACCCAGCCATCAGGAGCCACACTATTAAAATCAGAGGGCAGATTGTCACTCTGGAACCCCAGTAGCTGAATGCCATCGTTGGAGCGCGGGACACAGACGCCCACGTTCTCCGCTAGCTAAATATCACCCCACCGTACGCCGACATCAGACGTACGTTGTGTGGGGCTCGATCCACAGCCCGATGGAGTAGACACAAAGAGAGGGGGTACCACCAGACTCTGCCCTACTCGCAGATGAACAGGGAGGCCAGAATCTGGCTAAACATTGTATGTTCGTGCTTGATCCTGGGAGTTCATATGACAGACGTGACCCGGGACCGTGTCTGCTTGGTGTATGCCCTTATGAAAGGGCTTGAGATTAATGTTGGGGCGGTCATAATATCCGCCATGAAGAGAGACAGACTGCACCAGGGCCACAGATACGGGTTTGGCGGACTCATCACCACCTTCCTCCGAGGCCTCGACATTGAGGAAGAAGCCTTGGACTATATTCCACAGCGGGAGCGGAGGGCCCTCGACGTGACAAAGACTAAGGCCCCCGACACTACACACGGACCTGTGCTGACCTTGGGCGAGCGATATGCTCATGACGATCAATACATGGCCCGTATGTTTGGCATGCAGATGCTGCAGCTACGGATAGGTGGGAGACCAGCTACCGAGGAGGAGTTATGGCAGCTGGAGCTGGACTACCCCTTTGGCGAGAACGCCAGAGCCTTATGTAAGGTGGGGCCAGCCTTTATGGAGCCTACAGATGACGATGTCCCTACTGATGAGGAGACACGTCGTGAGGACTCTAATGTGGAGTCCGATGACGACGATGGAGCTGATTCAGATATGGGCGACGAGGCCGCAACACCGGATGAGGAAGTCGAATATTTCGACTGAGCAGGGAGTTCCACCACCCAAATTTTGTGCTTTGTATTTTTGTGAACAATGGGGACAGTGTTCGATTTAAGTGTGGGGTGGGGAGTAGTTAGGTGCTAGGTCAAGCCTCTAAATTGCTGTATAATTTTTCCTTGTTGTTTATGTATGTTGTGCTTTCCCTGTTGTGAACTGTTTGTGATGTATGTGTATATATTTGTTGTGTGGTTAAGGATGTGTGTTTTTGAAAGTATGGTTGCCATTGTAAATTTTGTAAATAAAATTTTTTTCTCTATCGACATGATCGATATTTTTCAAAATTTTTGCGAAAATATTTTGCACTTGTAAATATTTTCTTTCTATCGAAATGATCGATGTGTTGCAAAAAAATTTTCAATTTTGATTTTTGGGTTTCTCGGAGTTTGTTTTTGGTTCTTTTACCGAGAATAGTCCCATTGAACCGATGTCATAGTTAGTGACTGTTCCCTATGATGGATGGATGACGACCGTCTTAAGGGAAATGTAGTCGGTAGGAGTAGGATTTTTATTTGTTGTTTTAGTTTTCTTTGGTGGATTGCATCAATAAACTATAGTTGCTTATGGTTGCTAAAATTTCGTTGCATGTTGTAATTGATGTTCAAATTGTGAAAATGATTCGTTTGAAAGCATGCAATTCTGTAAATATGTTGAGTTACCTAGGCTATAGAATTTGGTTCATTATGATTGAGGCTTAATCTTGAATTCATGTAATTGACTAATTAAAGAGTCTGTGAATGCATCTGGATTCGATCATGTGCATGAAGTGTGAAGTAAGGTTTTGCTATTCCATGTCATCGTGAATTGTCTAGAACTTGCCTGGTGTGTATACAAAGCGAAATGAAGGAGGTGTAGTGTTGGAAAGGATGTAGGCATTTCTTTGTTTTAACCGATAGTTTCCATTTTTTTCTTGTCAAATTCTACCTTTTTATATGTTGTATACCCTAGTCAGCCCGTTGAGCCTTTAGCCGATTTCTTTCTTTTGTCCAAAATTGTATGAACTAAGCTTTATTCCTTCTTTTCATTAGCCTTAAAGTCTTTAAGAAGCTCTTAAGCGCTTACAAAGAACAGAAAATGTTTCCCAAAGTGTTAAAGAGTGAAAAGAGTGAAAAGAAAAAGAAAAGCAAAGTGAGGAAAGAAAAGATGACGTTGAAGAGGCACTTGTTGTAATTAATTGATATTGAGGGTATATGAAAACCCTCTGCTTTGTGTCAAGTGTGGTTGATGAAATGGGTTGTGTGAAAGTAAACCAGCATGAATGGGAGAAAAAGAGAAAAGAGAGGAACAATGTCCATGAGTCGATGGGAATGAGTTGAAAAGGCGCTTAAGGATGCTAGCGATTATTATTGGCTAATCCAATATATGCATACTAGATCCATAGCCCCGTTACAACCCATTAAAGTCCTACGTGATCCTATATTGCATTTCTTTATATTAGTGGAGTAATACACTAAGGGCAAGCCTATGGGTCTTGACATGATGCATGTGAATTCTCTTGGGAGAGAGAGTGAAATTAATTTTTATAGGCCCCTACTTGCATGTTCGTGTGTTGCATGAACATAAAGGGGAAGTTTCTCTCGAGTTGTGAGGGCACATGCTTGATGAAAGATTGATTTTCGTGTCGGATTTCTTGATTAGTTGATTTGCATGAGTTTGCCGATATCAAGAATCAATTCTTAAAAAGTCTAGGCAGCCTTGATGTATTAAAGGTCATTGTATTGTACGACCAAGCATGTTTTCCTGATGATTTACAAAAAGTGAATAATCGGTACGACCGTAGCGTAAATTGTTGCACCATAGTGATGAAGGTTGGGATGTAATTTGCATGATTTGTGTATGTGTTGTTCGAGGACGAACAAGGATTTAAGTGTGGGGTAAGTGATCTTGGGCAGATTTATATGCCCAAGTGATACTCAAACGTATCATTTTTACCTTGTTTGTTGTGCAATGTGTATATAATATCATGTAATTGGTAATAAAATGTGAATTTATACTAACCAACATGATTAGCATTTGTTTTGCAGATAAAGGTGATTTTTAGGAGCTAAAATGCATGTTGGAACTATGTCGGACTTGGACTTGGATGCGAGCGTGGAAAAGACCTTGGAATGCAGGATTTATAGGGGCTCCGCGATGGCTCCGTGCCATGCTACCATCGCGGTAGCACACTGCCTGAGCATGAATTAATTTGGCAATTTCCAGTGTACCTGCGCGTCAGCTCCGTGGCACGGAGATAGGCCTCCGCGATGGCCTCCGTGCCACGTTGAGGTTAAATTACCGGACCCTAGAAATTCCAGTGAGGGTCCGCATCCACGCCGTGTCGCGGAGGCAAGGCTCCGCGTTGGCCTCCGTGACACGTTGCTTGTTATTCCGGGAAAAATTTCCCACTAGTATAAATAGCACACTTAGGTTTATTTTAATGAGTTTTTTTAGTTTTTAGACTGAGTTCAGAAGTGGAGAGCAGGAACGTGGGTTAGTAGCAGTTGAAGATTGGAAAAGCTAAGGGATTTCTTCTCTTCTTTTCTTCTTTCTATCAATTGTAAGTATAATTTACACTCATTTTAGGATGATCAATCCAAGAATGAGTGGCTAATTCTCTTTCTTGCTGAGGTTTTGAACATGTGTAATGAATTTTGATTGTAAATGATATGGTTTTATTCTTCTTCTTTAATGTTGTTCTATTAATTCTTGTTCTTTACTGCATTAGTGATTGGCCAACATTAATGTATATCTAAAAAGTCCAATTTCACTCGAAAGAGGAAGAAATTGGAAAGTTGTGAATTAATAGGGTATTGTTCTTAACTTGATTTGGTTTTGATGTGCTTTCCTGATAGAAATATACTTGAAAGCCGTATTAGTCAATTTAGGAACCTGAATTGTAGTGCTAGGTC
Source organism: Datura wrightii (assembly GCA_035772735.1). Lineage (NCBI taxonomy): Eukaryota > Viridiplantae > Streptophyta > Magnoliopsida > Solanales > Solanaceae > Datura > Datura wrightii. The sequence continues at coordinate 64,023,985 of JASDFA010000002.1, forward strand.
ATAAATTGCATTTGATCACAGAAATGTAGACGGATGGTTTATGATTCTAAAGTGAAATTAAATACGAGAGTTTTAATTTCTAGGCAAATGTTCTTGGCTAGCAACTTGAAGAAGAGAATTAACCAAAATTATCATGATTATCAAGTTCATTACTTGTTCTTAACCTTGGCATGTTCATATCCATTGTCTGAATTCACAAGTAAATAGTGTTATTAATTGTAGTATATAGTTTAGAAACAAAAACTCAATTAACCCTTGGTTACGTTGTTGTTAGCATAATTAGAAGTTAAATAGAAATATAGTAAATTAGGAAATTTTACATATCTTGAGCCTCCTTGGATCGATACTTGGCTACTTAGCCACTTTATTACTTGTTTGACCACGTGCACTTGCGTGTCAGTTTTTACCCGTACCCCAAAGCACCGAGCAGAATGCTCCTGCAGCTTTTATGGATTTGATGAATAGGGTATTCAGGCCATATTTGGACATGTTCGTGATTGTGTTCATATATGACATTCTCATATACTCTCCAAGCGACAAGGAGCATGCCGCTCATTTGAGGGTGGTGCTATAGACTCTAAAGGATCTCCAGTTGTATGCTAAATTTAGCAAGTGTGAGTTTTGGTTAAACTCAGTAGCATTTTTGGGTCATGTGGTGTAATGTGAGGGTGTACAGGTGGACTCTTAAAAGATAGAAGCTGTTAAGAATTACACTAAACTAGTTAGTCCTTCGGATATCATGAGTTTCTTGGGCTTTGATAGTTACTAAAAGAGGTTTGTTGAAGTATATTCATCCATTGCAGTACCTTTGATTAAGTTGATCGAGAAGAAAGTGAAGTTTCAATGGTCGGAGGCCTGTGAGAAGAGCTTCCAAGAGTTGAAGATTTGAAACCACCAGTGTTGACTCTACCGAGGGTACCGATAGGTTTTTGGTATATTGTGATGCCTCGAGGATTATCCTTGGTTGTGTCTTAATGAAACATGATAAGGTTATATTATATGCTTCTAGGCAGTTGAAAGTCCAAGAGAAGAACTATCTGATACACGACCTCGAGTTGGCAGCTATAGTATTTGCCTTGAAAATTTGGAGACACTATCTGTATAGGGTCCATGTGGATGTGTTTACGGACCATAAAAGCCTACAGTACGTGTTTAACCAGAAGGATCTAAATATACGTCAAAGAAGGTGGTTGGATCTTCTTAAGGATTACGATATGAGTGTCCTTTATCATCTAGGCAAGGCTATCATAGTGGTAGACACTCTTAGCAGAATTTCTATTGAGAGTGTGTCCCATGTAGATGAGGAGAGGAGAGTTAGTGAAGGATGTGCATTGGCTTGCACGGCTTGGAGTTCATCTTGCTAACTCAATAGGTAGTGGTGTCATTGTTCAGAATGGATCAGAATCTTCCTTGGTGACTGAATTCAAGGCTAGAAAAGATGAGGATCTTATTTTATTAAAGTTAAAGGAAGTTATTCAGAATAAGAAGATGGAGGTCTTCTTTGAAGGGAGAGATAGTGTACTATGATATCAGGGTTGTTTGTGTGTTCCAGGTGTTGATGACTTGAGGGAGCGGATGTTGCATGAGTCTCATGGTTCAAGATATTCCGTACATCTAGGTTCCACCAAGATGTACCATAACTTATGGGAAGTTTATTGGTGGAATGGAATGAAGAAGGACATAGCAGAGTTTGTGGCATGGTTTCCGACTTGTCAACAGGTGAAGGTTGAGCATCAAAGACCCAGAGGTGTGCTTCAAGACATTAGTATAACTACTTGGAAGTGGGAGGAAATAACTATGGACTTTATTACAGGGTTGCCTCGTACTCATCGACTGTATGACTCTATTTGGGTGGTTGTATACAGTTGACTATAGCAGCTCATTTTCTACTGGTCAAAACTACCAATTCAGTGGAGGATTACCAAATTGTACATTCGGAAGTTAGTTCGGTTTCATGGAGTGCCCTTTTCCATCATATTAGATAGAGGTGCTTAGTTTACCTCCCAAGATTGGAGATCGTTTCATAAGGGACTTGGTACTCAGCTCAATCTTAGCATAGGTTTTCACCCGCAAACTAATGGTCAGGCTGAATGAACAATCCAGACTCTTGAGGATATTTTTAGAGCATGTGTGATTAATTTCAAGGGTAGTTGGGATGATTGTTTACCTCTTATCGAGTTTTCATATTACAACAATTACCATTCCAGCATTCAGATGGCTCCGTTTGAGGCTTATTATGGGCAGAGATATAGATCGCCTATAAGTTGGTTCGAAGTCGGTGAAGTTACGTTGATAGGACCAGATTCAGTTCATGAGGCTATGGAGAAAGTTCAGCTTATCAGGGAGAGTTTGAAAACAACTCAGAGTTGCCAAAAGTCCTATGCAGATGTGAGGAGGAGGGAACTTGAGTTTGAAGTTGATGATTGGGTATTTTGAAGGTGTCTCCCATAATGAGAGTGATGAGGTTCGGAAAGAAGGGGAAACTTAGTCCCTGTTATGTTGGCTCGTGCCAGATTATGAGACATATTGGCAAGGTGGCCAATGAGTTGAAGTTGCCCTCATAATTGGCTTCAGTACGTCCAGTTTCCCATGTGTCTCTTTCAAAGAAGTGCAGGGGGGATCCCAATTTGGTTTACCTAGTGGAGAGCATAGGTGTGAAGGATAGCCTTAGCTACGAAGAGGTTCCGGTTGAACTACTTGATCATCAGGTTTGGAAGCTATGAACTAAAGTAGTAGCTTCAGTAAAGGTTTTGTGGAGGAATCAACATGTTGAGGGATCTATGTGGGAAGCCGAAGCAGTTATGATGGCTAAATACCAACATCTATTCCCTTTTGGTTTAGTTCCAACTTGAGGTATCAGTTTCCTCCATAGTACCCTATTCAACTTCATTATCAATACATTTTTTCCAGTTTCTTTCTTGTTAATGTATGTAGGTGTGAATCATAAATTTATTTCAATCATGTATTTTAGTCCAGATTCAGTCACTCCGCCAGTTTTTAGCTTTAGATATTTAGTATTTGATATGTCAATCCTATTTCTCTAGCTTTTCTTCATTCACATTCGACGACGAATTCTCCCAAGGGGGAGAATTATAATACCCCGAAGGCCCTAAGATCAGACCCGAGGGTTCAAATAAAGAAAACAAGAAATTTTGCACTAGGTCACAAGATGAGTCGTCTAGTGACCCGTGAGGAGACTTCTCGAGTCATGAAGTGACTCCTGAAGTGAAGGGGGAGTTGGAAATGATTTTTGGTCTAGGGGTGACCAAGAAGGGAGTAACGAGTTGTGGTCAGGGAAATGAGTCCTTACACGATTCGTTGTCAAGATGGTCAATGGTTCAATGGTTGAATTCCGAAGATGGCACGAAAGAAAGCCACGAGTTGTGAAGTGACTCCACGATCGGTGGAGTTGGTCGTGGTCAAGAGAAGAACCTGATGTTTGGAATTAGGGTAGTTTGCTTCACGACTGGTCTCCATGAGTCATGAGGTACACATTGAGTCGTGGTGTCCTTCGTGGTGATTGCCATTGTGTATTTTCCCTACATTTTTGTAAGGGTGTTTTCACAATTTCCTAAGCTCCTAAGTCCTAAACTACGACGTTTTAGGCTCAGTTAGAAGGGTATCAAGAGTACTTATCCTACTCTAAAACTCCTTGTTCCATGTATGCAAGATCAAGGAGTCTATTTAAGATCAAAATAAAAGATTATCTAGGTTCTTCATCAACTCACTTGGATTCTCAAGAGAGATTGTGAAATCAAAGAACCTAGGTATATGAGTTTATGAATGGGAGTATTTCTTCTCTCCCATGCCCAAATTCTCATCTAAACTAATGTAATTCAGGGTTGATGAGTCTATGGGGTTTTAACCCAATTTGTGAAATTTTCTAAGTATATATTATAGGTAACATCTATTCATGTTTCTAATGTTGTTTAAGATTCATAGGGATGTTTTACAATGATTTTATTTACAAACTCATGATTTCAAAGCCTCTCAATTATGATGCCTAATTATGAAAGTTCTTGAAATGTTGAGATTATGATCTATGTTTTCAAGTATGATGAGATTCCTATGATAAAAATAATATTTTGAATTACCTATGTTTATACCCATGATTTTTACTATCTCAAAGGATGTATAAGTTTGGGAAAGTCCATATGATCAAGTATATTTCACGATTTACTTCAATTTCATGTTATTAGCTTACCATATAATTTTGGAGTCTAGATTCCGACTTTTCAGCTTGTGATATGGTTGAGTTGAGGCTCATCATGTAATGTTTCCAGATTATGTATATTATGTTATGATTCATCCTAATTAAAAGATAATGGTTCAGCTTTGTTGAAAAATGCTGGTGAGTATATACAAGTTTTTAGGCGTAGTTTCTAGCACCAAGTAGGCTAAGGGTTTATTCAACTCTTTGCCACAGAACTACATTCCAACATAGGTATGTACAGATTATTTGGGACCTCTCTTGGGAGATTTCCCTACCCTCGAGGGGCCTTAAACTTGATATCAATATCATCGTAGCGCCCTTAGCCCTGGAAAGGCTTTGGACGGCTCTTGTTCTCTTGAGTGTAATAGTCTGAACCACATAAGCTCTATCATGATAATGCCGGTTATATGAGCAGTCTCCCATTGTTCCTTATGATTTTCAATTATGCATGTTCATCATTTATGATATTAGGTTTTTAGCAGGTTTTATCCAATGTTCAGTTTCACTTGTGATTATCAGTTTCAGCTTTGGGTCATTCGAATCAGTTATGATACTCAATCCTATTTAAATCATGTTTTTAAATAAAAGAATGCAAGCCTTACTCTCAGAATCTTTTCTTGATTATGTTTTATGATATGCATGATTTCAGTTTTACTTACTTAGAGGTTTTACTTACCCTTCATACTCAGTATATTCCAAGTACTGACCGTATAATCTATGTTGTATCATTTCATGGTACAGGCTCAGACGTTCAGGTTCAGTCCTACCACTAGGCAGATTCTCAGAGTTAGCATTTCCTAGCCTATTGGTGGGTCCTCATCCTTCGAGGACCTTCTTATAAACTTGTTATTAGTACTTTCAATTTCACCTTTTTAGTGAGTTAGTTGGGCTCTTGTCCAATCAACTCGTTAGGTTATATAGGCTTATCAGACAACATATATTTAGCTTCATATCAGTACTATGTTTTCCGTTGTTCAGATGTTATAGGATTTTTAAACTTCTGCTATATCGAATGTTAGATTTTCCACATTTATTTATGTTGAGTTTAGATAACATGTTCATGCCATGGCTAAACTTGGAGCCTCTTAGGATTCTCCGGGTCTATGTTCGGGTCATGACCAGTCCTCCCATTGTTCCTCATGATTTATGCATGGTTACGTTTATGTTACTTTGGTTGAAGTTATATTTTATAAAGTTTCTCTTATGACTATGATTATGATTGGATTGTGAATGGTTTCAAACCCTTGATCCCTTATGTTTACATTATGATATTTACTTCACGATCATGTTGTCCTACTCTTATGAACTCTTATGCATTTTGATCTTGGGCAGATTTATATGCCCAAGTGATACTCAAACGTATTATTTTCACCTTGTTTGTGTGCAATATGTATATATTCTCATGTAATTGGTAATAAAATGTGAATTTATACTAACCAACATGATTAGCATTTGTTTTGCAGGAAAATATGATTTTTAGGAGCTAAAATGCATGTTGGAACTATATCGGAGTTGGACTTGGATACGAGCGTGGAAAAGACATTGGAATGCACAAATTATAGGGGCTCCGCGATGGAGCCGTTCCACGCTACCATCGCGGAGGCACACTGCCTGGAGAGGAAATTAAATGGCAAATTCCAGTGAGGCCTCGCGACAGCTCCGTGGCACGGAGATAGGCCTCCGCGTTGGCCTCCGTGCCACGTTGAGGCTAATTTACCGGACCCTGGATTTCCAGTGAAGGTCCGCGTTCACGCCGTGTCACGGAGGCAGTGCTCCGCGTTGACCTCCGTGACACGTTGCTTGCTATTCCGGGAAAAATTTCCCTCTAGTATAAATAGCACACTTAGGTTTATTTTAATTAGTTCAGACTTGGTGGAGCTAGGACGTGGGTTAGCAGCAGTTGAGGGATGAAAAAGCTAAGGGATTTCTTCTCTTCCTTTCTTCTTTCAATCAATTGTATGTATGATTTACACTTGTTTTAGGATGATCAATCCACAAATGAGTGGCTAATTCTCTTCCTTGCTAAGGTTTTGAACATGTGTAGTGAATTCTGATTGTAAATGATATGGTTTTCTTCTTCTTCTTTCATGTTGTTCTATTAATTCTTGTTCTTACTGCATTAGTGCTTGGCCGACATTAATGTACATCTAAAAAGTCCAATTTCACTCGAGAGAGCAAGAAATTGGAAAGTTGTGAATTAATAGGGTATTGTTCTTAACTTGATTTGGGAAAATTGGGTTTTGATGTGCTTTCCTGATAGAAATATACTTGAAAGCCGTATTAGTCAATTTAGGAACCGCAATTGTATTGCTAGGTCGTAAATTGCATTTGATCACAGAAATGTAGACGAATGGTTTATGATTCTTAAGTGAAATTAAATACGAGAGTTTTAATTTCTAGGCTACTGTTCTTGGCTAGCAACATGAAGAAGAGATTAACCGAATTATTATTATAATCGAATTCATTACTTGTTCTTAACCTTGGCATGCTCATATCCATAGTTTAAATTCACAGTAAATAATTGTTAATAGTTTTAGTGTATATTTTATAAACAAAAACTCAATTAACTGTTGGTTACGTTGTTGTTAGCATAGTTAGAAGTAAGATAAGAATATAGTATACTTAGGCAAATTTTACATTCCCTGACCCTCCTTGGATCGATACTTGGCTTACTTAGCCACTTTATTACTTGTTTGACCACGTGCACTTGCGTGTCGGTTTATAATATATAACCCCAACCGAACAGCCGAACACATTTTAACTGTTCGTTCTTACTTACCTTGAATACTCAGTACATTTCAAGTATTGACCACATGCTCTATGTTGTATGATTTCATGATATAGAGTCGGACGTTTAGGTTGAGTCCTGTCGTTAGTCAGATCTTCAGAGTTAGCATTATTTAGCCGTTGGTGAGTCCTCATCTTTCGAGGGCCTTTTTACTAGGGCTTTTTTATCAGCTCGTATCAGTATTTTCAGTTTTAGTTTTGTAGTGAGTTAGTTGGGGTCTTGTCCCATCAACTTATAGAGGCTTATCAGATGTAGCATGTATTCAACTCCGGATCAATATTATGTTTTTCTTTGTTAAGATGTTATTGGATTTTTACACTTTTGCTTAAGCATATTTTATTATTTTAGTTTCTTCTTGTTGTATTCTCTTAGCTATTATGTTCATGCCATGGGTTGGCTTGGAGCCTCTCGGGGTTCCTTCTCCCATTTCTCTATCCGGGCCTATGTTCAGGTCGTGACAGGGGATCTCCTAATAGGTGCTTCTCCGGAAGACTGGCACGATGCCTCAGGATGTGGCATGTAAGATTGGGGACAATGGGGGCCTACTCTAAACCATGAGAGATGGACTCTTCGGGGACCTCGAAGGCTTGCATCCGCTTCCACTTGCTCTTGGGAGCATCCGCATCCCTCTTTATATCAACAATGATGACATCAGTAGCAACATTAGGGGTCTTATCCGGGAAAAGATGCACTCCTGCTCGAAGGTAAAGCTGGGATATGAGCATATCCTAGGCATTGAGGTTCTAGGTTGCCTCACCTTTCTCATTATTTTAATAGCCACTATTTCCCTAAAGTTTATGGGGACCCCTATCATGATGCAAGTGATGAGGATAGCCGCCTTCAAATTTACCCTCTGCTCATTCTTTGAGGGCATGATGTATTCGAAACTAAATTCAAGCCATAACATGGCTTTCAAACTTTAAATCATGCTGGGAGATCTTGCCAACCATAGAAGCCCAACAGGGTGTTTCAGTGGCAAGGGTAGGTGCAATCCAACTGAATTGATCTTTTTGGTTGGTTATTTTTGAGGTGTACTCAGTTCAGGGGTCAATTTCATCCTCCCAAAATAAAGAATTGATGGTCGCCAATGTGATCTCAACATCCACACCCCTCACTAAAACCGAGGGAAGGCAGGGGAATTCATCAACCTTGCCTCTATGATGTATGCTCTCTTGCTTGGCCTGGTGTGATGCATAGAACTCGGGCACTAGGCTAGGGTAGAAATATGGAAGAGGATTGGCCATGACATACCATTTGTGGTTAGTGAATTGCGATGTGATATTGGGGAAGTCACCCCGCAGCCCACCAAGTGAAAGCATTTCTCTACCGTGGTAGAGGCCCCTTGCTAATAGCGTAGTGCGCCTCCATGTCAGGCACGCCAAAGATAATGGCTTCTCTAGTGTTGGTACGGGTTGAGGTTACCCTTGTTTTACCCTTGCCCTTTCTTTTAGATGTGGTCGGGGCCTTCCTTTTGCTTGGTTGTCTAGATAAAGTCAAAATCTGCAAAGCCATGTTAGTGCCACAGAACAATATCTCCTATTGTATTTTTAATGAAAAGTAAAAAAATGAACATTCTTTCTAAACTAAGGCAATAAATTATAAAAATTGGATGAAAAACAAATTGAGGAGTTTAGAAGTTAAGTGCTTGCAACACCGATGCAACACCAGCAGTACGCAGGTGAAGACCCGCGAGACGCTGGTTAGTCGCTGGTCCTTTATAATGTACTGGGGGAAACAGTATTCATCTGGCACCACACTAGAATTTAAACAGTCTTGACCCGCGGAGCATCTTTGAAACACGGGTCTAAGGCAATGGCCTGAAGCCTGATACCTCAACCGATGCTTCATCTGGCATTTTACCGGGCCTGACCAGTGGTTCGCCGGTGAACTCCATTCAGTGCAATTCACCCCCAAACTTAGCTAAGCAAAAATCTTTTACATTCATGGATTACTCACCAAATACACAAAAACACAAGAAAAAAGACCATTTACCCATAAGAAAGATGTCACTCTATCTATCATCGGGAAAATTATACACTCTACGAACTTGGGGCTGCTCAGACTTCAGCACAAACTAAAATCAAGCACATCAAGAACAAAGCATTTTACAATAGAAGATACCCACATTAACACTCAGCTATTTATCAACACCCCCACATACCTACAATATAAAAAAATGTATAATCAATGAAAAGCATAAGAACAGGGTAATTGGGAACATGAGTGGGGGAACTTCTAACTTAGCATGCTCCGATGTGTCCATATCCTTAAACAATAAACAAAACCAAAGTCTGGCACACCTACCGAATGAGTTTGAGAACAAAACACAAAGGGAGATAGATGTTTGATGTTAACCAACAATGGAATTTCCACGAGACACTTGCTTTAGCATAGTGAAAAGATGAGTGAGGAGTGATAAAATGAGGAAAATAGGAATGTGAAATTTATAGGAGAGAATGAGTGGTAGGTAAGGAGGTGGTCTTAATGGAGGAGGCAGTGTCAATAGTAACTACAACAGAGGCAACATAACATATGTCAAAGATGAGGCAGTCTAATCTCTATTTTCTTTTCCTTTTAGATGCATATTTACTGATGCTCTTTTTTCCTGTTATGTTCTTTACTTTTTCAAAGAGAACTATAATGAAAAGATTTGTGCGTAGAAGGATTATCTTGGTTTAGAAAGGTTTAACTACCATATCAGGTGCTGAAGGGAAAAGAGCTTTAGAGATTCCCGGAAGTACAATCGGTTGGAGTTCTTGTAAGAAAGAAAAGAAAAAGGAAAAGAAAGGGGAGATCAACATTCTCATCTTCTTCTATTACTTCAAATCGAGCATCTTGATGTCTCAATTGAATTTGATTAACCATTTCTTATCCAGTATCTCGTGATATATATCTGCTAAGGTATGGTTCTAAGAGGACTTGCAAAAGAAAGTTCTACAGTCTAAATTACAATATTCCTTAAATTATGTTGCTCTATTTAATGTCAAAAGACTACATGCATCAGTATTCATCTATTCTAATAGAAAATAAATAGAATGTCAAGTTATGTGGCATAATCTCATACAACCTCAAGTATTCTACAAAGGAAAGATTTCTTCATATATATAAAACGCGGTAAGATCTCTTTATATTTTTGGCATTTCAATTTCCATTATTGTTTTCTATAGAGGTATAGTTGATTGACTTGGTTTCTTCAATTGTGTGGACCAATATGCCATAAAAGTTAATAGAATAGAGGATCTGGAACTTTAATATTAGAGTTAGCAATTCAATAAACTTAAAGTCAGGTACTCTAGATCAACACAAAAATCTAAATTAGTAATTTATTGAAGATAACAACCGACTTGAAATTGCAAACGTTGTTGCTCCACTAATGTCAACTTGCTTAGCAGAAAGGGCATTACACCAAGTAATGGTATGACTAAAAGTTGAGTTTTACTTGGAGTAGTAATAAGCACATAAGAAATAGCACAAATTTTAATTACTTAATCAAAATTGTATCTGTGCAAATAAAATATTTGGCGACAAATTACAATATAAAAGCATAAGTAATCAACTTAAAGTCAGTTAACTCCTAAATTTAATATTATCTAACAGTACAGCTGGACATAAAGAATTGCATGCGTCATCTCTATAACTTAACAATATAATAACTTTAATATTAAACAATTCTCAATTCTAACAAAAATTGGGACAATTAGAAAGATTGAATATATAAGACAAACATTATTGACATGATAACGCATCTTGGGTTCATGACTTACTTCATTAAGCAATGACACAAAGAGTGCCTTTGCACAAGTGGCTGGTAAAACTCAAAGGTAGAAATGGTATCCGTGACTCGCACATAAACCAGATAAAATAATCAAGCCAAGTTTTTCTTTAATTAATTGTGTAGTGCATAGCAAATTATTCAATAGACGACTCAGCACAGTTCTCCCTATTGCTTAATCACATGTTTTCAACAGTTTCTAATCATGTCAGGAAAGGCCAATCATATAATATAACTGTAATATGAATATTAGTAGAGTGATTACCAACAATATGAATATTACAATTTAATTGTAATATGAATAGAACTACAGCAAAATGCTTCGCGTGTATATGAACTGATACAAGTACCACAGAGTATCCACAGGTTAAAACCACACCAGCCAATACCAGTTTTGTTTGCTTCTGCAGATGACCAGAAAAGTCATTCGGCTGAATATAAGAACTTTATAGCAGTAACCTCACATCAATAAGCAAACTCAATTGTAACTACTCAGTGAAACCTAGATGTATTACCTATCATATACGATACCATCTTTTACACAAAAGGAATTCTTTATAATTAATACTACACCTCAAAGAAAGCAAACAGAAAAATCTTCAAATGGTATCATAACTTCTTTGAGTGCAGCTAATAGATTTGCATGTGAAGCATGAAAGCATGCATGAAGGCTGGTTGACATTCATACGGACAAGGAAATGACCATTTTATTGAAAAGGGAAAAACGACCTCGATTTTAGAGTGAAAGGGGCAGTCAATTTCCTCTGTTTAAGCATGTCTGGTTCACTGGTTCCCCTACAGACTTTTCTTACTGTATTCAAAGAATTCCCCAATGCAGCAACAATCTTTCAAAAGTTATTCTCATTTTCCATTTCTCTCTTCAAGTAGTTTACTTAATACCAATAATTTAGCAATATATGTAATAGTTACACTTATATAGTACATTAGTGGAGAAATTAAAATTTTCATTAAGGGAGTTTAAAATATGAATTCATCTGATTCATAGCTTATTTTAATTTGTTTATGCTCTAATATACTTGAATATGAAAAATGACAAATTTCATAATTTGAATTCTTCCGACATATATTAGTTTTGAATGTACGTGAGTTGTTATAAATATTAATTAACTCGATAAAATTAATAATTAACTTGTTATCACATATGTTAAACTATATGAGCCATATGGAGAGAGATGAAAAACACAATCAAGTCCAAAGATGTGTTGCTGAAAAGGAGCACACGTAATGCCTATATTTGAGCCTATATTTTGTCCAAAAGAAATTGACATGAACTTATATAGGTCTCCATGTGTTGTCTTAATATATATACTATTAAAACATCTCCTTTCTGTTCCCATGTCTGGGAGTGAAAGATCGCAAAAAAGTGGTGATTTGTGCATTATGTTCAGTAATGATCAGTACTTTCCAACTAGATCTAAATTTTAAGTAATCTCTAGTATTTTAAAGAATCAAAAACTGAACAGATATATGTTTATTGAGTATTTTCTCCTTTAACTATACAGTTGAAGCAGTTTGTTTTAAATATTGTTGCATGAATTTGACAGATAATCAAACAGAAAGTGCACTTATTGGTACCCTAGGAATAAATGATTATATGCCACAGACATAGATGAAACTCCATTTGACAACTGAAATCATAGTTCCGTAGGGACCATCTGTAATACCCCGGAAGTGCCTAAAACTAGACTCGGAAATTTGAAATGAGAAGCAGTAGAAAATTTGAGATTTTACTCAGAACGACTCGTGGTACGAGTCGTTGAAAGGCATAATGACCCGTGGGAACCACCCGTGATCAGATTCTACAGTAGGAGACTCAGCGGTAACGGGTCTAGGGACGACCCGTTAGGTGATGTAACGGATCGTGGGTTAAGGTCGTGTGTGGCTCTATAATACCAAGGTTGGATGGTATGAGTTGTGGTATGACTCGTTGTGAGGAGCCATAAGTCGTGGTAAGAGCTCGTGAAGAGGTACAGTGAAATTTCACAGAGGTAACGGATGGGTCCAATGACCCATGGTTTGGAGGTATGAGTCATTGGTTGAATCGTGGTGGAAGTCTCAGAAATTGTATCTGTGGAGTTAGTGGTGACAACAAGAGGACTCCAAAGGTCGTTATATTGAGTAATGACCCATTCTGTCAAGTCATCATACGCAGGAACTTAGAACTGAAGAAATGCTGGACGGAAGTAATGGCTGGATACCACGAGTCGTGGTATCAAAGAATGACTCATGCTATTTGTCGTGGTCCCTAACACTGTTAAATTCTCAGATTTTTTACTAAGGGTATTTTCGCAATTCCTATGCTCGAAGATTTCAGGTAGAAGGGTTTTAAGAGTTCTAAACCTATCCTAAGCTTTACCATTTAATGCATGCAAGTTTAGTGTTTTTCCTTGAAGATCAAGCTTGAGAAATTCTCCAATTTTCTCCAATTCCTTTTGGGCTTTCAAAAGAGGAGTGTATATCAGTTTTACCCAGGCATGTAAGGCTATAAATGAGAGTTCGTTTCACTCTCATGCTCAAAATTCTTCTCAATTCCATGAATAAATTCTACATTCAAGTTTATGATCTTATGGGGTTTATTCCTAATTTTGTGAAATTCTCTATGATCTATCTATGGCTTAATTCACTTCGTGTCTCAAATCACTTTTTGAGAATGATGGCAGATTTTATACATACTCCTCTTCAAATTGTTGATGAAGAAATCCATCAGTAGTCACATAGATAATTATTTCTGATACATCATTCCTTATTAAGATAACTTCACCATTATCATCCGGTATAGATGGCCCCATCAAATGTTCAGAAGGCTCATTTCCATAACTTTGTGATGCATTAGATTCAACCTAATAACTTATATTAAACAAGTCTCTCGGAAAAATCTTAATAACATAATGTCTATCTTGATCATATGGATTTTGCACATATAAGAATTGGTGTGCTTGAGATGCTAGCACAAAAGGCTCTTCCTGAGAGCATTTCTTGTTGATGTAGACGTAAGTAAGACCATAAATAACTTTTTCAACCTCATATCAATTACACTTAAATAAAACAACCTTAAAATGTCCATAATAGTCTAACTCAAAAATATCAACTATTCTACCATAATAAGCCAAATCTGCAACAATTGGATTTTTATCCTTTGAGCATGTAAAGCTTGTAGTTGAGGCAATTACTGTAACACCACTATTTTGTATTTTTTGCCTTACATCACACTGCCTAGTATGGAATATATATCCATTGATGAGATAACTAGAATATCTTTTAGCAACTGAATTTGGTCCTCTAGAAAATTCTTTTATCAGATCAGACACATCCTCTTGCAAAGCACGAGTATCAAACCATTGAGAGAAGTTTCGACTGTGATTCTTGGCCTTGCCCCATTTAGATCTTCTCAGCTGATTATTAACCTAAAATTCATGCTCTTTACACAAAAAGTATTTTTATTTGTTAGAAAAATAAATAAAATAAGTTAAAAACTATCTATAAGAAAGGAAATATAGTAAGTGATTAAAGCACCTAATATACTCTTGAACTTCATCACAATTGCGCAATAAGTATGCATGTGCATGGTATAGTGACTTGTTATCTAAAATAGTACTAGTATTTTTGTTTGCTCCTAAAGGACAACCTTTGTTAGGGAACAAACTGAATGTTTTTGAATCATCTAAGCCACATTCATCATCATTTCAGGGTCTTCTATTAAATCTTGTGCATACGCCCCACGCAAATATCTAGAGCATAAAGATAAACAGTCTTCAACTAGATATGCCTCTGCTATAGATCCTTCATCACAATTTTTGTTGAAGAGATACGATTTGAATGTACAAATATCTCTTTCATAGGGATAAATTTATGGATTCTGAACTGGACCTCCTAATCTCAGCTCATTTTGCCAAATGAATAGGCAAATGAATCATTATATCAAAAAATGTTAAGGGAAAAATTTGATGCAACTGACTTATTGTTTTTCTGATCTTTACTTCCAAGCAATCTATTTCTCCCAGTGTGACAAATTTTTGACATAAACAATGGAAGAAAGAACTCAGACAAATCAAAGCAATAGCTACATGATCAAGAAGGATGTTTTTAATTGGTATTGGCAGCAAGTACTGTAACATAAAATGAGCACAACCTAATGAGCTTTCTTTACGTTGAGTTAATTAACCCGGCGGGTTCGCCTAGATGCCTAGTAAAGAACGAGTTGGTGGGAAAGAGCTAGAGATCATGAAGGGTCTTATAACCAGATAATTTTCTTTCGTCTAGTTGCACACACCTAGATATTTTTGAGGCACTGACATCAGGTAGCTTTGTTTTCTTTAAAATTCCACAAAAATTTATTTCTCTCCATTAGTCATTGAGAAGCATGCTTTTGCAATCTTTGTTCTCTTGCCATCCATTGTATCTTTTGGATAGAGGTTCTTTCTAATTCCCATTTTTTTCAAACCATAATGAGCCCTTGCATGATCCTTTGTTTTGCCAGAAATATCCAAAAGATTTCCAATTATGTTATCTACTACGTTCTTCTTCTATGTGCATTACATCAAGGTTGTGGGGTAAAGAGTTGTGCTTCCAATAAGGTAATTCAAAAAAGATTTACTTTTTTGTCCACGGGCCATCATTTGATCTCTTTCTCTTCTTCCCAAACGTATTGCTAATTTTTTGTAGGCTATTGAGCACATCAGTTCCATTTAATAATGGTGGGGGAGGCCTAAATTCAGTTTTTCCATTGAATGATCTTTTGTTAGATCTGCACGGATGACCCATAGGTAGAAAAACACGATGATCCTTATAACACATTTTTCTACTATGGTTAAGATAACAAGAATTAGTGCCATACGTAGAGCAACAGCAGGCCAACTTTCGTTTTATACTCCAACCAGATAACATAGCATATGTAGGGAAGTCACTGATTGTCCACATAAGAGTTGCCCGTATTTGGAAGGTTTGATTTATTGAAGCATCATATGTTTCAACTCCAAAATTCCACAACAAATTTAACTCATCTATCAATGGCTGTAAATAAATATCAATGTCATTTTCAGGTGATTGTGGCCTAGGAAAAAGTAAAGAAAGCATAGAGTATTCTAGTTTCATGCACATCCAAGGCAGAAAATTATACACTATTATAATAACTGGCCATATGCTATGAGATATACTCATGGTCCGAAATGGATTGAATACATCACTTGCCAAGACAAGTATTAAATTATGAGAATCTAGTGCAAAATCTGGATACAAGCTATCAAAATCTTTCCATGCTTGTCCATCAGTGGGATGCCTTAACTTTCCATCTTTAGAGTGATCCTCGTCAGGCCACCTCAATGAATCTGTTGTCTTTGAGCACATAAATAGCCTTTTGAATCTAGGAATTAATGGAAAGTATCTCAAAATGTTTGCTCAAACACGATGAGGTTTTTCAGAAGGCTCAACAACCTCATTATCAATGTTGGGAGTTCTAATATATCGAGAAGCTCCACAAACATGACAAAATTCATCATCCTTATGCTAATTCCTAAACAACATACAAACATTGGGCCATGCACCAATTTTCTCATAATCAAGACCAAGATCCTTAACCATAAAGTTGGCTTTATTGTACAACTAGGGCATGGCCTCTTTTAATAACTCTAAAAGAGAAATGACTGATTCATTGCTCCATCCATGTAGACACTTCAACAAATATAAACATATTGTGAATGATAATCTAGAGAATTCTTTACAACTGGGATATAGTTCTTGGCTTGCCTCTTTAACTAAGTTATAAAATTTCTTGGCATCTTTGTTTGGACCTTCATAAACCCCTTCAGCTTGTGCAACATCTCTAAATTAATCATTCTACAACCTATGAATGTCATCACATGAGTCATCCATATGATCGTCAACATCCAACTAGATTTTTCATTCCCCGTGATTGATCCATCTTTTATAATTTTGAATAAATCCGCGATCTATTTGATGATTAACTACATCTCTTTAAGACCAATGGATATTGCAACACTGATCACATGGGCACTGAATTTCTTCGCCTTGAGGATCTCCATATGTATAAGAAAAATCTAAGAAAGATTTAACATTATCGCAATACTCCTGGCTATACCTAGTCAAATCCATCCAATCCTTGGATGGAATATTTGAATTCCTAAGAACCCCACATTAATGTTAGATCCTCCAATATACAAAAGTATTAATTATTCCACAAAGAATATTCTAAAAGTGACGAGTAAGTTATCAGAATCATGTGTTGGCAGATGATAAAAATTTCTTACCTAGTCATAGCCCTTATGCTAAGCCAAACCCAAGTTTAAATTTGCAGCAGACGATTGTTAATCTAATTCCCTTTCTGTTGCATTTAACTAAAATAAGTATGGGTTCTACATATTTTCCTAATCGATTCTACAAATTTAAGTGTGTATTCTATATATTTCCTTACACCTATGTACTTATAAGAATGAAATCAAGTCGCTCTCAAAGTTCTTAAATCCAAAACTTTTGTCTCGGAAGACACATATTTAGGATACTCGGCATTCGATAAACTAACTGATTTACACAATCTAAGATAAATGAATAATCAAAACTTTTTTATATCTCCTTAGTTTTTCGGTTCATGCTACTTCCCTTTACATGACTCACTGGATAATGTTTTCCAGGAAAGATGAATCATATTTTGAAAAAACATAATTTGAAGTACTCCTAGCTCATATCTTTACTGGTTAAAGGGATGCATACAAATGATTTAGCTACACACACACACACACCAGGATTCATGAACTAATCCAAATTAAGATTCGGGACAAGAAGCAGGTTCAGGTTATAAATAGGATTTCAACTTAAATATAAATAGGATTTCAACTTAAAACATGTACAATACTTAATTTACTTTAACAGTTATCTAGTTAAAGAAAATTGGAACCCTTAGCCAAATAAAAGTTTCAACAAAATAAACTAAGTTGTCATTCAAACCATCCTAAAAAATGGTATACTATTGCCTTTCAGCAATTGTTCAATGCCTCTCAGTTAACTACTATTAATGATTTCAAATGAATGCTCAAAAATTCAAATTCCCTTAGTTTTTCAGTTTATGCCTATCGCGCCTCGAGCTTACACCCTGGACGGGACACGGTACATGGAGTCACAAGTAACCCTAAGTCAACCCCTGGTCTATCATACACTAGAATTCTGAATAAATTTATAAATATTTATAGCCGAAGCTTTAAAGTAAACCATAAAACATTTATGAAATAGAGTTCGATCATAATGTTTGAAACATTTGAACAAAACTACAAGTCTGAGAAACCAAATCTTCGTCTGAAAGCCACTATAACTGATGAGTTTCCGGGACAAGCTCCTAGCTAACTCCAAATATAAATAGAAGAAAGCAAAACTAGGTAAAATAATCTTCGTCCTCGAAAGATGAGGACACGCCAAATAGAACAGCTGAAGTCCTTTGAGAGTGATAAAACTAGCGAGGATGAGATTGAGATCCTACAGATATATCATAAAATGATACAGCATAAAAGTATGCGTCAGTACATTGAATGTACTGAGTCAGTGAGAGAAAGCATAATACAATGGAATAAGTAACTGTACTGAACAGATATGAAATGACCACTGAAAATACTAAAGTTGAAATCACTGTAATAAATTGAGGTGGTCTAAATGATCCTATATGATGGTCAAAGACATGCTCCGAATCTGGGGTGCTGATATGGAAGACTATACTGAACTCATAACTCTACTGAGTAGTCTGAAAGTGTTCTGAACTAAGCTAAGCTGAGACTGTGTTAAACTGAGCTAGACTGATACTAAACTGACTAGTGGGAGAGTCTGTAACCGACATATAACCATATGAGATAGACGTGGAGTCTGATGTATATACCCCGGCGGTAGGACCCAATATACCTTGCCAAGGTATAGAGGAATGAACTGGGTGATCACAAGAGTTTGAGGCCGTGAGGCCAATAAAACTGTAACCTACGGTAGCAACGTAGTTCTAGGAACCTGGATGCGCTGGAACCCCAGTCCTCTCGGTGCTAAGTCCTACTCCCACTAGATAGTCCTAGACTAAATACTAAGTTGATAGCTCGAAACTGGGGCCCAAGACTAGTCTGGAATACATATCTTAAAGAACCCTGAGAGTCTTATCGAATCAGATTCTGGAACTGGATTCTAAGACTGGTCAGAGCTGCTTATTTGGAAGCGTTGTAAACGTCTAAAGAACAAACTATAATCTGTGACTAGGGTCCTAAGGCTAGTCAGAGCTACTTATCTGAAAGTGTCATGATTGCCTAGTGAACCACTGAAACTGAGTTCTGAGTATTATTATGATAACTGGGAGGTACTATTGTTACCTCGAGAATTTCTCTAGTAAAACTAATCAGCTGATATTTCTTACTGACACTGAGTATTTTTGCATTTTAATTGAACTGCATTTTAGAACCAACTAACAACATGGGAGTCCTCAACACTAAAGGAATCAAGCAAATTTCACCGTTTAATCACTACTATAAGATTCTAGATTTTTCTATGTTCAAGGACTAGGGCTAAATTTCACATCATAAGAACAATCATCCTTTCAGTCACAAGCTGGTGGAAAATATCTATTACTAACATAAAATAATGTTCCAAAAGAATTAAACAAAGTATGACTGACAATTTCATAACATTCAATAGTTTCATAGCTGAAACTGATAGGGAGAAATGGGGAGAAATTTTTTTGGGGACACAAGGGAAGAACTATTCCCTTATTGAATTTCTCACATATCTGGCTAGAATTTCCCCGGATAAAGAAGCTTGAATGACCAGAACTGGTGAGGAACCCTAGGCTTTGCTTAAGAGCTTTTGAGAAGAACTTATGCTACTTTTCTCCGAAAGTCTTAGTAGGAATGAGGGGGAAACTGTTTAGCCCCTCTAAGTTCCCTTAGAATAGGTAAAAATGACGTAGTTTAGAGTCTATGAAGTTAGAAAATTACTTAAACACCCTTAAAAAATTCATAGAAAAAACTGACGGCCAGTCCCTCACGTGGGACTGAACGGGTCGTGGCTAGTGACTACGATCGTTGTCACCTCTCGGGAGGTACACTACCAAAATCCCATAGTGGTCACCACGGGGGACAACACAAGTCGTGGTGCACCCAATGACTCGTGGTGACCCACTCATTAGGTACACTGCCTAAAATTTCCCAGCCCTAAATTTGTTATTGACCAAGGGTCACATCACGACTTGTGGTTTGACCATGACTCGTGCACCCATGGTCACACCAATTTTCCCTAATTTTTCTACCTAGATCAAAGTCCTCACAACGAGTTACTTAACGACTCCTAGTTACTCCCACGGGTCACAGAACGACTCGTTCTGTGACCTGGTGTAGATTTTTCAGTTTTCTCTGTTTTATCTCTTGGGTATAGTCTTTGTGTTTTGGGGGCATTATAATGCCACATTCGTCTTTTTAACTAACTATTCAGTCATTGTACCTTTTATGCAAATGCATTAAGTGTTGAAAAATGTAAAGCAAGTTAAGGCACCTAAACAACCATGACTACTAGTATTCATAAATAGGTCTACCAGTTATAAAAATCTTTAGTGTTTTCATATATTTCGGAAATAGAGAGGCGAAAAAAGCATTGATGGCTCACTTCGCTGAAAAGGATATATGAAGACGATTTACTTTTTATTTTGTCCTTGATCTATTTTCTGATGTATACAACTAGAAATGGATTTAAGGTTCTTATTCATGTTTTCTAGATAATTCCTCTACCCAGCCTTAAATTGAATTGAAATATTATTTCATGTTGCTTCACTCTTCTTGTCCTTAAATCCCCAAAACAGAACTCAATCCCTGCACCAAAGTAGTATTAAATAGACAGAACCAAAAGTCAAACCTTTTCTACTGCTCAATATGTTTTTTCCCTTTATATAGTATTTTATCAGATAAATAGATACAGTGGAATCATAGATGATCATGAGGATGCTTAAAAAAGTTTTCTTAGCTCTAACATTACTACTTCTTTCATGTTCAACTGAGTATGTATTTTGCATGAATGAAACAAAGCTGAACAATTTTCTAGACAGAGAGCAGCAAAGGATTAAACTAAAGTTCTTTCAGAAAACCAGACAGAATATCTGGTTTTACACTAGAATAGACAATTCCTTCTTCCAAGAAAAAATCAATACATCGACAAATAAGCCAAAACCAACACAAATCATATCAAGGACACAAGAAATTCAAATTCCTGTATAATCATAACCGTAAAACTTTGATAATCTCCATTGAATAGAACCTTGCAGATCATTGTCGTAAATAAGGAACTGAATTTACAGACTTCAATGGTAAAAATATTCAATCACTTCATCAGCTCATACGGAGAAATTCACAAAGACTGCCCTACATAAATTTATTGGCCCTTCATTCAAGTTATGCAAATCCTAACAGAGTAATATGAGGCAGATTATTCCATTAAGAAAAGAATATTATAGCCCATACCAGAAAAGAAAAACCCTAACTTTTTGTTGCTCGCGCAAAGGAAATAGACGGAAGAACAAAATCGAAAAGAATAAGAAAAAGAAGAAGGAGATGAAGAGATAAAGAAACTTGCAACGAACAAAACCCAAAGTTATTGTTTCTCGCGTGATGTAGAATTTCACAATGAAATAGAATTTATGGATTTTGGTGTCCCACCAATAATTTTATGTTTCTTTTTTGTTCAGCCAATTTTTTAGAGTTCTGATTTTTTATTTTTTTTCCTAATGAAATATTGGAGGGAGAGTTTAATATTTAGTGTTAATTAGAGGGAATACAACATTTTAGTGTTAAATGCATTCGATGGAACACAATATTTTAGTATATATTTTAGGAAAACATAAGGCAATACTTGTAAGTGTTATTTTTAGAATTATAAAATAGCACACTTTAAAAGTGTAGTTATATGTGTAAATAAGTGTTTTCAATTATATTATGATGTAGCTATGCTTAAAAAATGTAGCCTATACAACTAAAGAGAATTCTTTACAAACGTTGCTAATATTACTGTTACCAAAAGCTAAAAACTAAGGCTACGCTTTAAAAGCATACCCAAAGATGTTTTAGGCAACACTTTACAAGAGTTGTCTAGATTTATTGGGGCCTTAGAGCTAAAATGTTGTAGTGAGGGTAAACTACTCCCTACTACCCTTCCAACTAATACCAATACGATGTTGTTTAGGAACTAAAATAGTGGGATGTTACAAAAATGCTGCTAGAGAATAGTCTGAAAAACTAACCATTCGAATCCAACGGGTCATAGAATGAGTCGTTGGTTGTGACCACTACTCGTCAGGACCAGTCATTAATCCTGGGTCTAAAATTCCATTTACTATATTCAGCCAAAGGCTAGGAAGGATGAATGGTTAGAGGATCTAATGGGTCGTAGAATCAGAAGTGATCCCAAGAAAACTCATGGCATAAAATAATCAGAGCTGACTGACACATAAGAAGAATACTGAGTGGAAGCAGAGTTGAAGTGTAAAAAAAACATTCCTTTGCATAAATAGATAATAATTGAGAATACTGAAGTTTTAGCAAATCCGTGAGAATGATATACTGATAAGCTGAATTAATACTATGTTGTCTGAAAGCCTCTAATAACTGATGAGTTGCTGGGACAAGCGGTTATGACTCGAACATAGACCCGGATCGTAACACAGGACAAGGAACCTCGATAGTCCCCAAGTCGACCCATGACATAAGCATAGATATAATTCAATCAATCAACCGAATAATCAATGATACAATCACAGCGGAAGTCTAACTAGGGTATAACATCAAAATATGCAATCCGAAGCTGAATACATACATATGTCTAAAGAGCCTTTAAATATGATGAGTTGATGGGACAAGACCCCAACTAACTCAACAAGCTGAAACTGAAATACATAAAGAAAAGTTGAATAGTCTAGTCCTCACAAGATGAGGACTCACCAACAAAGCAACGTTAACTCCGAAAAGCTGATTAACAGTGGGGCTGAAGCTGAGAACCGGGTCCTGTATCATGAAACGATACAACATACAAAGTATGGGTCAGTATGTGGAACGTACCGAGTATGCAAGGTATGTAAAACCGCTAAAGTAAGTAAAATCATTTAACAACAATGCACTAATTAAACCTAAACATCACTAAACTGAGAGTAGGGCTTGCATGAATTCTTTTTGAAATTATTATCTTTTCTTAACATGACATACAATAACTTCATAACGTCAGAACTAAATTGATTGACTCAAAGTTGAATTCAGATATTTATTAGTAAAAGATGAACATTGAGTCAAACCTGCTTTAGAAAAAGCATTTACATAAATCTCTTAAGTAATGAATATGCATATCTAAAATCATGCGGAACAATGGGAGACTCGTCTTTTAACCGACATACCACGATAGAGCTTACATGGTCTCGACTATTGCACTCAAGTGGCAGAGCCGTCCAAAACCTTGCCAGGGCTAAGGATGGTGCCATGATATCAATATCAAGCTGAAGGCCCATTCGGGAAAGGGAAGCTGACAAGGAGGTCCCAAATCATATAATAGTATAAACCTACATTGGCACGTAGTTCTGAGGCATAGGGTGATCGACCCATAGCCTACACGGTGCTAGACCATACTCCCAAAACATGCATATGCTCTACATCATTTATAACGGAGCTCAACATCATCTATTGATGAAGCTCAATGATCAAATACATCTCAAATAAGAAATCATGCATATGAGAAGATTTAGTTAAAAACATACCACAAGCTGAAAACATAATGGGGTGCCTTTGCTCCAAAACCATGTGGTAAGCTATGCATAGGAAGACTTAAAACAAAACATACCACAAGCTAAAAATATAAAATTGGGAGTCTTCTCTCCAAAACAATGTGGTAAGGTTAATTCGGGAATATCATTATTCATACTTAACATGTGGGCATTGCCTAAAGCTTTATCATTCTTAGAAGTACTCAATTCTCATCGAAAACATAATTATAAACATGGTTAGCTTCAAATCATGCTTTACATCATAATATCTCATCATTATCACATATATATCACAGATCTCACTTTTCATGAACATCTCATCAATGGGCTTGATAATTCATAAGACTAGAAACATGATTTTTAATGGAAATAATAGTAAAACTTGCCCATGCTTCATAATTCGATAATAGAATCATAATCAACTCATACCCATGTGTAGAAATAGATAATTCATGCATTTGTGTAAAGACCCTATAGATAAATCATGGAATTTCATATTTCTTAGAGAGGGATTGGGAATGGGTGTGGAAGAAACCACCCATTCATAACCCTACATACCTGTTGGAGGCTGAATCTCACTCTCCCTTGAATGACAAAAAGAAAATTGAAGGAGAAAACCTTGAATCACCCTTGATCACCTCTCTACCACTCTTCTATTCCTTTGCATGCATGCATGAAGACTTTAGGATAGTTTTCCCCCTATTAAACCCACCTTTCATAGATTAAAATGATGTAGTTTAGGACCCTAGAGCATAGGAATTACGAAAAGACCCTTACTTAAATCGCAGGGTTTTGCTGACTGCTAGATCCCCATGAGGGACTGGACGACCCATCCCCAGATTCCACGACTCGTGGCCACAAACCATCAAGTCCACTACCAAATTCCATCAGGGGACCCCATGAATCGTAGTGGCTTACCATGACTCGTGGTCTTCACCCGTAATCTCCATTGCCCATGATTTCCTAGCCAAATCTCCAGTCCAGACCATGGGTGACTCTACGAGTTGTGTCACCTGACCATGAGTCATGGTCATTCCCGTGGTGACCCCCCACCCCCCCAAGACCACACTCCTCTTTCCTTGACCACAAGTCACCCCACGACTCGTGGTCCTCCTCACGGGTCACCTAACCACCCGTTCTGTGATCTGGTGCAGAATTTCAATTTTTCCCTATTTCAACTACTGGGTCTGATCTTTAGGCTTCCAGAGTATAACACACATCTAACTCTAATGTATGAAAAGCTAGAAATGACAATAACTGAAATCAAAGACTCTGGCCCTCGATATATGATCACCATTATTAACTGCTGGGTATCGCCTGAGAAATTAGTTGCAATGTTGAGGCTGGATACTTGAGCCTATATCATAAAATTATATAACATAGAAATTATGTGATCAGTACATTGAATGTACTGAGTATGTGAGATATAATAAACATAAATATACTAGTAACTCATAAAATAAAGTAAAATGACATGCAAAGACCGTATCTGAAAAGTCAGACATATATGAGATTACTATAAGAACTGATAAACTATGTTAGGGCCATACTCATATCCTGAAATATTATAGATAGGACTAGACTGATGACTCTGACTATACTATACTGTGGGAGTGTCTGTTAACCGACATATAACCATGTGAGCTAGATATGGAGCACGATGTTTGCTCCCTATTGATAGGGCCCACCATACCTTGACAGGGTATAGTGATTGGTTGTGTGATCACTGCCTCTAAAACCCATTCGGGTTAAATCCTACAGTGACACATAGTTCTAGGATCCTGGGTGCGCTAAACCTCGAGCCGCTCGGTGCTACGTACTACTCCCAATAGAAAGCCTAAGCACAACTACTGATCTGATTAGCTCGAATTATGTTTTACGGCTAAGTCACAACTACTTATTTGGATGTATCTTTAGAGCTTAAAAGACTTAGTGACTGAAAATATTGAAATCCTAAAAATGCTGAAATGACTAATATTCCTGAGTATACTATGTATGCTTATATTACTGTAAAGTCTAGTCACATAAATCATAGTAAAATCACGTGTGTTCTAAAAGATCATGTTGTTTTCAAATCATTGGTAGTACATGGAGTGAAATCTCAAGGTCATACAAGAATCACAATCCAGATAGTCATTTTACAAGTTGGAATTAACATCACAATTACAACATAGTACTCGTCATGGAAACTCTAAATGATTTAGGATATAAGGAATTTCAACATCTAGAAGAAAACCCTAAAGCATGATTTCTAGAAAACATGGAAGAAATCTAGTGTTCACTAGTTACTTTGGGGCACAAGGGTGAAAAGAATACCCCTACTAAATCCCCACATACCTGTAGACGAATTTCCTGAGAAAGCATTTGAAATCCTAACAAGAATCAGAAGCCCTAGCTCTTACCTTGAGAAACCTATCAATGTTGTTACAATGAAAGTCTAAGGAATTAGGAAAGAATGAGGAGAGAGGGTCTACTATTCTACTAAATTCCCTTCCAACTAACATAGTTTAGGAAATATAACAGCAAAATGTTACAAAAATGCCCTCGGAGAAAATTTTGAAAAACTGCTCTTCGGATCCAACAGGTCACACAACGAGTTGTTGGTTGTGACCACGACTCTTTGGGACCAGTCATTGGTCCTTGGTTTAGAGTTCCACTTACTGTCTTCAGCTAATGGCTGGAAAGGATGACTTATTAGAGGATTTGATGTGTCATTGAATCCAGTCATTATCACTGGCTAGATTTGACAGTTCCTAACTTCTCCCAACAGACGGATATAACAATCCGTTAGTCAAAACAACGAGTTGTTGGTTTCACTTGTTGTCATTGGACGAAGTTTGGACAGTTTCTTAATCTCTCTCAATGGATGGATATGAAAACCCGTTAGCCGAAAAAATGTGTTGTTGTTTCCACCCGTCGTCACTGGGGGGCTTGTAATCCTTTTTGTATTTCATCTAACAACTCAATAGAAAGAGGCATTCTACTTCCAATGACTAATCGTCTGGCTCGTTAGTTTTAGGGAAAGTTTTGATAGGATTCTAGATTTTGTCACAACAAGGCTACACGATGACTCGTCACTTCTAACAATGAGTTGTTGTATCACTCATTGAGTCTAAGGAAGAAATATTCTACAACTAATGACAGTCTTAATGAGCCTCATCTCTAGTAATGGCTCGTCTGACGAGTCGTTCTGTGGAAATTCTTTTCTTGTTTCTTTCTGGTTGTTATTCCAAGTCTTGGGTGTTACACCTAAATAAGGGTTTCATCAGTCCAGTAAGTCCTCATAGGGTGCTATAGTACTCTTTGTTCAGAAGAAGCATGATCTCTTAGAATGTGCATTGATCATCGACAGTTGAACAAAGTTTCAATCAAGAATAAGTATCCCTTCCCTAGGATTAATGACTTGTATGTCTAGATTCAGGGTGCCAAGTGCTTTTCCAAGGTAGACCTCAAATCTTACTATCACTAGCTTAGAGTTAGGGAGAGTGACATTCCCATGATAGCCTTCAAGACTCGGTATAGTCACTATGAGTTTGTAGTTATGTCTTTCTAACTAACAAATACTCTCGCAGCTTTTATGGATTTGATGAATAGGGTGCTCAAGCAGTATTTGGATATGTTTGTCATTGTCTTCACAGATGATATCCTCATATACTCTCAGAGCGAGGAGGAGCATGTCGCTCATTCGAGGATTGTGTTTCAAACTCTTATGGATCGTCACCTATTTGCCAAATTCAGCAATTGTAATTTTTGGTTGAACTCAATGTGATTTTTCAATCATGTGGTGTCTAGTAAAGGTATGCAGGTATACTCTCAAAAGATTGAGGCGGTGAAGAACTGTTCTAGACCTATTAGCCCTACTGTTAATAAAAGCTTTTTGGGTTTAGATGGCTACTACATGATGTTTGTAGAGTGGTTTACATCCATTGCAGTGTCTTTTACTATGTTGACCCAGAAGAAGGTCAAATTTCAGTGGTTTGATGCTTTTGAGAAGAGTTTTTAAGAGTTAAATACTCGACTCAGTTTGGCTCCAATTTTGATCTGTCGGAGGGAATGAATGGCTTTGTTTTGTGTTGTGATGCTTCTTAGATTGGCCTTGGTTGATTGTTGATGTAGCATGAAAAGGTCATTTTCTTCTTCCTCGAGACAACTTAAGACTCATGAGAAGAATTACCCAACACATAATCTTGAGCTAGCAGCAGTGGTGTTCGCCTTGAAGATTTGGAGGCAGTACTTGTATGTGGTTGATGTTGTCCAAGTGCACACAAGAGCACATGATCGTCAAGTAGTATAGGATGATGAAGTCCCTCAACGACTTTTTAGATTAATTGCTCGAGGTTAAAATTTTATTCACTATTCAAATAAACACAAATAAAATGGGGAAATGGTTGGGAGATTATTCTACTAACTTGAAATGTAAATTAAAATAATAAATGTTGAGTTTATTAGGACTCAATGACACTTGACTAAGGTTGAGTTTTTAGGACTCAATGACACTAGAATAAGCTCTTCTTAAGATAGCTAGTTGCAAGTTACGATTCCATTTCTTGCTGCTCTCCCGAACATCTAAGAACTATCTCATGAACCCTAACACCTATATCCCTATGGTTGCAGGAGAAATATGAGACGACGGTTATAGCTACCTGTATTTAACTGAACATTGTTGAAGGGTATATCCCTATCACCGACAACAAAATCAACTCTTGAACTCTTGGAACAACATTATTCAAACCTATTCTATACTTACTTTTAACCCTCTTACTTCCCTCTCCCAAGTTCAACCAAGAGACAACAAATGATATTCGCAAGGTGATCAGGATAACAAATAATAAATTAAAACAATTAAGCATAAACAATCTCCAATGAAGAATTAAAGTGTAGAATAAAAGAGTGTCAAACTACAACCATCATCTATGGACAAAACCCTAGAACAAGAGTTTAGCCACTCATGTTCAAGCAGAAAACTAAAACAATCATCATTTGAATTAACAAAAGAATAAAGTAAGAAAAAATAGATACTGATCGATTCCCCTAACAAAATGCCCTAGATGTTATATTTATAAGCAAGGTATCGAATGACTCTTATGCCCTTGAAATTTTCAGTTTTTATACTTGAATTTCTGCTTTGGAAAGCTCCTAGCACGCCGCACCATCCAACGCACTATACTGTGGCTTGTATTTCTTGTGAAGTTCCTCCTCTAGCACGCCACACCAACTATCTCGCTAAGGTGTTAGTCAAATTTTGCACATTATAGGGTCTAGCATGCCGCAACACTCACTACACCAAAGTGTTATAAAATTTTCCAAGTTCGGAATACCTCTGGTGGGCTACAACATTCACCTCTCAAAGGAGTTGATTAAAACACTTCTGAAGTTGGGGATCTGGAATGCCACACCAGCCAACGCACCAGCTTGAGTGAAATTTTGTCTGGTGTTCGGACACTGGCTGTTACATCCCAGAAATTTTTTAACGATTATTTGATTTTTGTATGTAAGATTAATGTAAGTACGGGTTGTATATTGGTCATAGATGACAAGGGAAATATGTATGAATGAAAAAGCAAAGAATATGTAAAGTTCATAAGCAAGGGTCAAGTTTAAATGATAATATCTCCTGATATATAACAAATTAGAAGCCCCACGGGATAAAAAATTAAAGCTCTTTGAGTGTAGTTTTCAGAATATCAACCCGCTCGCCAATCGGAGTTTAGAGTAAAATATTATAGGCGTTTTATAATGGCACTATCATGCAGTAGTGTGACCACCTCCCTAAAAACGGCCACCGCCCAAACACCTTTATATTTTATATTTTGTTTTATGAGATCACTTTCATCTTTTCCAGATTTGAGATTCTTGCTTACCCTCTAAAATCCACTCTCTTTTCTAGTAGCAAAGCCTAATAAACCAAGGGAATCCCTCAAAGAAACACCATCAAAACTCAGGCAAAAGTTCATGGAAGTGAAGGCAACGTTGTGGTGAAGTTGTTGCTTCATTTTGGCAGTGTTGTTGTGGGTTATTGGGAAGTGATTTGGAGGAAAATACTCCTACTATATACAAGGATAATCTCAAAGGTAAGTACTTCTAATTGCTAAACTTTCCTAAAAATCCTAGCTAAAGCTCGAAGTTGGAGGCTATGTTGGGCTGCCGTTGTGGGTATGTTGTTCTTGAAGTTCTGCTCATTTTTTGAAGGTTGGAACAGCTGTATTTTTCTAAGAAATATACTCTATATTTGTGGGAGTTGTTCATGAGAAAAGGGAGGTAATTTCCTACTTCTATTTTCCCTAAGTTGTACAAACAAGTTGAAGTAAGAAATGTTAAATGTTGCCTTATTTGTTTGTGTTGTGACGTCTTTTTGGTGCAACGTTTTGGCTGGATAAATTGGCTTGAACAGCCTTTTCAGTTGGTGATAAACTCAAGTAATTTAAGGGGGATAATTGGTGATTGTTGATAGAAATACTACATAAGAAAGCTCGCCCAAAAAAAGGTATCTAAGGCGCCCCGTCCATCGTTCTTTTAAGCACGATTCGTGTGTTGTTAATTGAATGAGCCAGCAACCTCTTGTCATGACCCAAAAGTAGACCCAGATCGTAACACGGAATAAACAACCCCGGGAGGCTCCAAGTCGACCCATGACGTAAGTATACATCTAACCTCATTCATTTTTAGTAGAAGACTGAACATATGGCATAGAAGAAACATAATTATATCATGACATAACATAACATAGACATACATGCAAGTTGAGTACTACATACTATCTGAAAGCCTCTACCGCACATGATGGGTTGATGGGACAACATCCCCAACTAACCCAGCCAAGTACTGAAACATAAAATAACATAAATGCCTAGTCAAACGGCCCTCGAAACTTGAGGACTCACCAACAAGCTGAATGTGAACTCTGAGATGATCAAAAGATGAGGATGAGTTTGAGAGCCAGGTTCTATATCATGAAACGATACAACATAGAAAGTATGCGGTCAGTAGGTGGAGTGAACTGAGTATGCAAGGTAAGTAAAACTGACATTTAAATATATAAAACTCATAAATGATCATAAGAGTGGGAGTACATGCTCATAACATAGTTTAAATAATATTACATAAGTCTCAAGATTTTCTAAACATTCGTAATAAAATCATAATCATAATCATAAGAAAAAAGCTTTATTTAACATGACTTGAGCCAATATACATAATCATAAACTTGCATAAATTATGAGGAATAGTAGGAGATTCTCCTAACTGACATACTCAACATTAGCACACATGGAGTCCGACTTGTAAACCTAGTCGGGAGGCCATTCGTACCTTGCCAAGGGTAGAACCATGAAAGTGTGATATCACCGTGAAAAGGGCAAATTGACCAGGGACAGTCACCAAGGGGGTCCCAAGATACCTGCGGTAGCATGTACTTCATGAGATTCGGGGCAGAACCTGGGCTCCGAACCTACTCAGTGTTCGATACTACTCCCAAAACATATATAGTGCTCATGATATAACATGCATGAATTAATGGGCTATTTAAATCATGATAATCATAAACATCTTTGTATATAAGTGAACTAGCCATGCATAAGGCCCGTGGGTCGGCCAAAAACATAATTCATAAATCATAGGCTGCATGCATAGTTGTAGGTCATACATATAACATGAAAATCATCATATCATGATGGATAATTGAATAAATCTATATTTCAAATCATAAATCATGCTGGCTTGTAATATGAACAATTGAAGTGAAGATCATAAATCAATTCATCATAGATCTTAAATATTTAGGCTTATTTTAGTAGAAATTGAAATCGATAATTGTATAAGTAAAATAAGATTGTAAAGCCTGATCAAAATCCATAAAATATGATGAAATTCATAAATCATAAAATCCCATTAGCAAATAATAAAATCTTCACAAGAATTTAATCAAAACCCAAATAGATTTTTGGTAGATTTCCATATATTAATAGAGAATGGGAATGGGTGTGAACGGAAACACCCAATTGTAACCCTACATACCTGGGTAGGATCAGATTCTAAAGTTCTTGAATGCCCAAGGATGAATTGATAGGGAAAAGCCTGATTCTATGCTTGATCTCTCTAGAATTCTCTAAATTTTGAATTCTTTGGAATGGCCTATGCAAGAAGGACTTAACCTATCTTAATATGCCCAGAAAAATACATAAATAGACGTAGTTTAGGGCCCTAGAGCATAGAAAGGTAAAAAACACCCTTAATGAAATCATCCTAAAAATCTGCACAGGTCAATCCAATGGGCATACCAATGAGTCGTAGGATACTACCACGACTCGTTGTATGTCCCATCATATACACTGCCTGGGCCCTGCTTCCGAAATCATACCATGGCTCAACAGGACGACTCATCCTTTGGTCCAATGGATCATTGAGTCGATCAATGCTTGTCTCCTGAATACGCTGAGCCTTTCCTCACAACGAGCCTTACCACGACTTGTTGTTTCCTCCAATGTGTCATGGAACCCATCCGTTAAGTCCACTGGAGATTCTGATAACTTAGACAATGATTGGTGACAACAGTTCATCGTTTCTCATGATGGGTTGTTGGATCACCCATTATTTCCCCAACTGCCAAGGTCTAAAGCTACCCACGAGTACAAACAATGACTCATTTTTTCGAGTAACGAGTCGTTACTCCACCCATTGTATACAATGCCACCAGGGCTCCTGAAACCACGACTGCATACAACGACTCATGGTTTCCCACCACGAGTCGTGACATGGATCGTCCTGAGAATTTTTTTCCAGTTTTCAGCCAACTTCCATATTTGATCACGGGTATGATCTAGGGCGCTTTCAGGTATTACAATATCTTTCCCTTGGGAACATTAGTCCTCGAATGTTGGAAACAAGCAGAAAAACAAAGACATGCAATCCTAACACCCAAATACTGATCATTAAAACTGAAACTAATGAAATGACTAACCTTCGATTCATATCACATAGATGAACTAATTTCATGCTTCACATACACATCCATATACATAAACGATACTTGAACACATTATTTTAACATGAAAATTTAATAGAGTTATAGGGAAAAACTGATACCTCAAGTCGTAACTAAGCCGATAGAGAATAGGTGTGGGTATTTGGCCATCATATCCTCTTCAGCTTCCCCCGTAGCTCTTTCAACATGCTGATTTCTACATAATACTTTCACTAAAGATACTTTCTTGTTCCTTAGCTTCTGAAACCTGGAAATCTAATATTTCCACCAGAACGTCCTCGCAGCTAAGGCTATCTTTTATATCAATGCTGTCTACCGGGACTACTAGAGCTAGATCTCCCAAACATTTCTTCAAAAGTGATACATGAAACACAGGATGCATAGAAGACAACTCTGAGGGCAACTCCAACTCATACGCGACCTTACCAACTCTCCTTAGAAACCGGTAGGGACAAACATAGCGGGGACTAAGTTTTCCTTTCTTCCCAAAACGCATCACCCCCATCATGGGAGACACCTTTAAAAATACCCAATAGTCCACCTTGAACTCCAACTCTCTCCTCCTCACATTCGCATAGGACTTTTGATGACTCTAAGCAGTTTTCAGCCTGTCCCTTACTAACTGAACCTTCACCACAGTCTCATGAACCGAATCTATCTGTATCATAGCTGGCTCACCAACCTCAAACCATCCAATGGGTGATCTACATCTCCACCCATAAAGAGCCTGGAATGGTGCCATTTGGATGTTGGAGTGATAGCTGTTATTGTAAAAATGAACTAGATCAGGGGCAAGTGATCATCCCAACTACCTTTAAAGTCTATCCCGCAAGCTCTTAACGTGTGCTTGAGAGTCTAGATTGTTCGTTCCGCTTAGCCATCCATTTGCAGGTGAAAGGTTGTGTTGAGCTTAACCTGAGCCCCAAGCCCTTTCTGGAAAGACTTCCAAAACTGAGAGGTAAATTGAGTACCTTGGTATGAAATAATAGACGACGACACTCCATCCAATTGAACCAAATCCCAGATATATATCTTAGCGTAATCCTCCGTTGAGTCCGTGGTTTTTACCGATAGAAAATATGAATCCTTGGTCAACCTGTCCACCACCACCCACATGGAATCATATTGTTGGCAAGTACGAGGTATTCCTGTGATGAAGTCCATACTAATCTCTTCCACTTTCATGTAGGAATGCTGATATCCTGAAGTACTCCTTCCGGCCTTTGACGCTTAACCTTTACTTGTTGGCAGTTCGAGCACTTGGCTACAAATTCTGCAATATCCTTCTTCATTCCATCCCACCAATAGATTTCTCATAAATCACGTTACATCTTAGTGGAACCCGGGTGGATGGAATACCTGGATCA
Source organism: Datura wrightii (assembly GCA_035772735.1). Lineage (NCBI taxonomy): Eukaryota > Viridiplantae > Streptophyta > Magnoliopsida > Solanales > Solanaceae > Datura > Datura wrightii. The sequence goes on from JASDFA010000002.1 coordinate 64,057,886, forward strand.
GTGGTCCACATGCAATATCTGGCTCCTCAAATCATCAACATCTGGAACACATAGGCAACCCTAATACCGAAGCACACCATCTCCCCCTTGGGAGTAAACCTCCACCTTCTGACTTCGAACAACTTCCTTCAATCATACCTAAATCAGGTCCTCATCTTGTCTAGATTTTACATTAGTCACCAAGGTCGATTCTGATCCACTTTGAACGACAACACCACCATTATTAGAGTCAACCAGTCTTATCCCCAACCTTGCGAGTTGATGTACATCTTGCACCAACTCCTTTTTCCCTTCATCCACATGGGACACACTATCCATTGAGAGCCTACTAATTGTGGCCGCCACCATATAGCCTTACAGGGTGGTAAAGAACACCCATATCATAGTCTTTGAGTAACTCTAACCACCTCCTTTGTCGTAGGTTGAGATCTTACTGGGTGAACACATACTGTAAGATTTTGTGGTCCGTAAAGACATCCACATGGACCCCATAAAAGTAATGTCGCCATATTTTCAATGCGAATACCACCACGACCAACTCTAGATCATGAGTCGGGTAACTCTTCTCATGGATCTTTAATTGTCTAGAGGCATATGTGATAACTTTCCCTCGCTGCATCAATACACACCCGAGTCCGATTCTCGAAGCATCACAATACACCACAAAACCATTTGTACCATCGGGTAGGATCAACATTGGTGTGGTAGTGAGTCGAGGCTTCAACTCTTAGAAGCTCTTCTCACAAGCCTCCGACCATTGGAACTTTACCTTCTTTTAAGTCAACTTGGTCAAAACTGCTGCGATTGATGAAAAACCCTCAACAAATCTTTGGTAGTGTCCATCTAGGCCCAAGAAACTCCGAATATCCGAAGGATTCACTGGTCTATGCCAATTCTTCACCACCTCAATTTTCTGAGAATCTACTTTTATGGCTTCGCTTGATACCACAAGACCCAAAAATGCTACTGAGCTCAACCAAAACTCACACTTGCTGAACTTCTCATACAACTGGCGATCCTTGAGAGTCTGAAGCACTACTCTCAAATGAGAAGCATGGTCCTCCTCGCTCCGACAGTATATAAGGATATCATCAATGAACACGATCATGAACATGTCTAGGTACTGCTTGAACACCCCGTTCATCAAGTCCGTAGAAGCTGCAAGAGCATTTGTTAGTCCAAAACACATAACAACAAACTAATAGTGACCATAATATGTACTCAAGGCTGTCTTCGGGATATTGCACTCCCAAACCCTGAGCTGATGATACCCGGACGTGAGATCTATCTTTGAGAAACACCTTGCACCCTGAAGCTGGTCAAATAAATCCTCGATACTGGGTAGAGGATACCTACTCTTAATGGTGACTTTGTTAAATTATCGATAGTCAATGCACATATGAAGCAAACCATCCTTCTTTCGGATAAATAAAACCGGTGCACCCCATGGACACTTACTCGGTTTGATGAAGCCCTTATCTAACAGGTCCTTCCACTGATCCTTCAACTCTTTTAGCCCGGTTGGAGCCATCTTGTAAGGAGGGATAGAGATAGGATGCATATTGGGTAGAAGATCAATACCAAAATCGATTTCCCTCTTAGGAGGAACACCTTGTAAAATATCCAAGAAGACCTCTGGATACTTACACACCACCGAAACTGACTGGATAGTCGGGATCTCGAATTAAACATCCTTAACCCTAACTAAATGATACATGAAACCCCTAGAAATCATCTTTCTGGCCTTAATATATGAAATAAATCAACCTGCCAGTACAGTCGAATTACCCTTCCACTCCAAGACTGATTCACCCGAAAAACAGAATTCCACCGCACGAGTTCTACAACTTACAGAAGCATAACATGCATACAAATAATCCATGCCAAGAATAATGTCAAAGTCAGTCATGGCTAACTCTACAAGGTCTGCAAAGGTGACTTTATAAAATATAGAGATCGGGCATCCTCTATAAACCCGCCTAGCTATAACCGAATCATCAATAGGAGTAGAAACTAAAAATTGTTCTGACAGAGTCTCAGGACAAACTCCAAAGCTACCATCAATGTAAGGGGTCACAAATAAACATCAATATGAAAAACATGCAACATACCAGTGACCACATCTAGGGACACCTCCTGCTCCTGACGGGGATCTAAAGCATAGAACCTGTTTTGATGCTGATCGCCGGTTGAATTGGACGAGGAACCCTGCTGAGGGGGACAAGCTGTTAGAGTGGCTGAACTGGCTACTGGCATACGAGCTCCACCGACCACTAATCTGGCTGAAGGGAAATCCCTAGGTCTGTGTCCGGGTTTTCCACACCCAAAACAAGGATCCAGCAGACTAGGCATCTCCCGGGGTAATTCTTGCCGCATCCCGCACAAATTGGGTAGATGCGCTCCATCTGCATGCTACACTGGCCTCTCGAGTCTGAAGCTCTGTTCCTACGATCCCCTCGGAACCTAGATAGCGTACTGACTGATGATGGTGATAGAGCAATAGACCTATGCTGAGACTGCTAACACTGCCCACCCCCTGATCTAGCCTGAAATGCCCCATAGCTGTCGGTCCTGGTCCTCTAAGACTCCCTCTTCCTCCGATACACCAACTCTATTTGCTGAGCATGAAACACAATATGGGGAAGGTCTATATCACAATGCAACAAGGCGATCTTACAGTCCTTATCCAGATAGTTCACCACTCCATGTTAAAAATGGCTCACCCGAGCCCTCTGGTCCGCCACCAATTCTAGCGCATGCTTGGATAGACGGGTGAACTCCAATGTGTACTCCTGAACGAATATGTCACCCTGCTTCAAATTAACAAACTCAGCCACCTTAATTTTCCTCATCTCTCAAGGGAAAAATCGATCCAAGAATACCGCATGGAATTCTTCTCAACCTCTAAGGCCTGCACCCACTGCCCTAGCATCTTTCCACTGCTTGACCCATATGTGAGACACCCCCTTTAACTGATAGGAGGCCAAATCAACACAATCTCCAACAGTCACCCCCATAACCTGGGTGATCTTTAGAATCTCCTCGATGAAATCGTGTGGGTCCTCATTCACCTTGGACCCAAGGAACGAAGGAGGGTTCATCCTCAAGAAATCTCTAACCCAAGTCGCTACCGCATTGCTCTTTTGTGGGATATGCTCAATGATCTTGGGCAGAATTATATGCCCAAGTGATACGCAATTGCTTCATTTCGTCTTGTTTATCTATCGTTATTTGTATATTCTCATGTGATTTGTAGTTAAAATGTGAATTTATGCTAACCAACATGATTAGTGTTGTTTTGCAGGAAAAATGTAATTTTAGGAAGCTAAGAGGCATGTTGGTAAAAATCGGGAATGGACTCGGAAGAGAGCAGTGGAAAAGGTCAAGGAAAAGCAGCAAATATAGGGGCTCCGCGATGGAGCTGTGTCACGCAGTCATGCGGAGGCATTTTGCCTTGGATGATTTATTTTGGCAAATTTCCAGTAAAGGTCCACGTTGCCTCCGTGACACGGAGGAAATGCCACGCGATACAAGCCATGGCACGTTGGGGATATTTACCTGGAACATCAAATTCCAGTAAGGGTTCGCGACGGCGCCGTGGCACATTGGCCAAGCCCCGCGTTGCATGTCGTGGCACGTTGAGGAGTAAAATGCTGAGGGACCTGATTCCAGAGAGGATCCGCATTAGCTCCGTGTCACGGAGGCAGTGCTCCGCGATGCACTCCATGACATGTTGCTTGTTATTCCGAGAAAAATTTCCACTAGTATAAATAGCACACTTAGGTTTATTTTTAATAAGGCTGACTTAGTTGAGCAAGGACGTGGGTTACAGGCAGTTGAGGGGACGAAATTCTTAGGGTTCTTCTCTAACTCTTTCTCCTTTATTTCAATTGTTTGTATGATTTATACTCATTTGATGATGTTTAATCCACAAATGAGTGGCTAAATTCACTTCTTGCTGAGGTTAAGAACATTTGTAGTGGAATGTAATTGTTGATCATTTTGATTTTTCATGTTTTCTTCCATGGTTGTTATATCAATTCTTGTTCTTACTACATTAATGTCTGGCCAATGTTAATGTATATCTAAAAAATCCAGTTTTATCTTGAAAAGGAATGAAATTGGAAAGTCGTGAATTGGTAGGATATGATCTCTTCTTAGTTTGGAAAAATTGAGAATTGATTTACCTTCAGAATAGAAATATACCTGAAAGTCGTATTAGTCAATCAAGGAATCGGTTTCGTATGGCTAGAACATGAAATTCTTTTATCACAGAAATGTAGGTTGAAGGTTCATGATTCTTAAGTTGGGTAGAATACGAAAGTTTCTCTCCATAGGCAATAATTCTTGACTAGAAACCGAAGGAAAGATTAACCGAATTGTATCGATAAATTACTTCCCTGCATGTTCGTTTTGGCCTCATCTATCTCATTACTATAGTTCAGACTCACTTTATCATTTTGTGTTAAATTAGTATAAATTAGGAAACAAACTCTCAAAATCTTCTTTAAATTGTCTTCTGCATTTTTAGAGTTAGAGTTCATTAACACTTAATTCGACTATTACCTTGGTTCAGTCCCTGTGGGATCGATACATTGCTTACTTAAGCCATTTTACTACTTGTTCGACCACGTGCACTTGCGTGTAGTTGCGAAACATTCCAAATAAGTTTTTGGCGTCGTTGCCGGGGACTGGCAATTGGTAAAATTGTTTTCTTAGTGTTAGTTTACAATTTCTATATAAGTGCTGGCAACTTGATTTTAGCCTGTCTTTTGTAGATATTGAATTTTGTTGAGCACTGGCAAGAGACACGGAGCTGGTGGATTTATACTTAGAGCCGGAAAGACAATTTCATCATCAAAGGAGAGAAGCTCTAGAGAGAAAGCTACAGTTGCTCAGACAGACAATCCTAGAGCAACAATAGAATCCACCACTTGTGAGGGCAGTGTTAGTGCCTGAGGAAATGACAGCTAGGCCGGTTCGCAAAGTGGCAATCCCACATGCTAACAATGTTACATCAAGTATTCGCAAACCTGAGCCAGGAGGGAGGTTTGAGCTTAAACAGAATATGGTGCAATTGCAGCACACCAGCGGGCAATTCATAGGTCTCCGTCACGAGGATCCACAACAACATCTCCAAAACTTTTTGGAGATAAGTGACACTTACATCCCTGCTGGAGTATCATTTGATTACGTAAGGCTTACATTGTTCCCATTTTCACTATTGGGAGAAGCAAAGAGGTGGTTGAAAGCTGAGCCACCTAATTCCATCACCACTTGGGATGATCTTGCAAGAAAATTTTTGATACGGTTTTTTCCATCCGGGAAAACAGCAAGACTTAGAAGTCAGATTTTAAGTTTTAAACAAAGAGAGGAGGAGAAAAAGTATCAATCTTAGGAAATGTTCAAATCATTGCTAAGGGATTGTCCTCACCATCACCAGTCCAATGATGTGCTGGTGCATACTTTCAAAGAGGGTTTGGAACCCCATACAAAAAATTTGCTAGACTCAGCAGCTGGGGGAAAAGCATTAGAAAAGACTTATGAGGAGCTGTATACTTTGTTAAACCGTATTTCGCAGGGAAATCCATAGTGGAATGCGGACTCTTCTAGAGGATTAACAAGGAAAGCGGCAGGAGTCTTGGAAGTGGATGGTTCTACAACAACAAAATCAACCTAACACCCACTTCAGCAATATGAGCTTGAATCAACCTCAAGCCCCAATTAATGTAGTGCAGCAGTTTTGGTGTGAAGTATGCGGTAGTAATGAACATTCAGCTGAGTGTTGTGGTGCAAATCCAGATTCAGTGAACTTTGTTGGTAATGTACAGAGAAATAATAACCAACAATATGGCAACAACTACAACTCTAATTATAGGAATCATCCGAATTTCTCCTAGGGTAGTAACAGCCATCAAGGGCAGAGTTCGAATCAGGGCGCGCAGAGAAATCAAGAAAGGCAGCAGAACTATCAGACTCAATACAGAAGCAACAATGCACCTCCTCCTCCACCACCACCCAGCATTGAGGAAATGTTTAAAACAATGATAGCTAACCAAGCTCAATTGCAGGTTGATTATGTGAAATTGGAAGCAGATGTAAAGAACAACCAGTTAGCTACAAAGGCGTTAGAGTACCAGTTTGGACAACTAGTTGGAGCTCAAAACACCAGGCCAAGAGGAGGACTACCGAGTGACACTGACCTGAATCCCAAGCAAGTAAATGCAGTGACCCAAAGAAGTGGTTTACAAATCAAGGAGGTGGAACCAGAAAGACCACCTTAGCAGTCAGGAGCAGTCGAGAAAGAGAGGGAACACGATGATGAGAGGGGGAAGAAGAAGAAAGCTGAACTAGAAAGACCACCACCCCCATTCCCTCAAAGATTAAAGAAACATAAGGAGGAAGCGTGTTTCAAAAAGTTCATGGAGGTGATTAAGCAGGTACACATTAATTTACCTCTTGTGGATGTTTTGTAGGGAGTGCCGAAGTATGCAAAGTATATCAAGGACATCGTGGCGAATAAAAGCAGGCTGACGGAGTACGCTACGGTGGTGCTTATGGAGGAGTGCACTTCCCGGATACAAAACAGGTTGCCCACAAAGCTCAAGGACCCTGGGAGCTTTACAATTCAAATTACAATTGGGCAAAGTATCCGAGCTCACGGATTATGCGATTTGAGAGCAAGCATTAACTTGATGCCGACATCGGTATTCAAGAAGTTGGGGCTGGGCAGTCCTAGACCAACTACAGTGATCTTGCAGTTAGCGGATCATTCTTTGTCCAGACCAGATGGCATTGTGGAGGACGTGCTGGTGCAAGTGGGCTCCCTTATCTTCCCGGTAGATTTTGTTGTGCTAGATTTTGAGACGGATGCGGAAGTACCATTTACTTTGGGACGCCCTTTCTTGGCAACCGGGAAAGCATTGATTGATGTAGTTGCAGGGCAGCTAACCTTGCGGGCGCATGACAAGGTGGAGGTATTTGATGTGTACAAGGCCACGAAGCTTCCGACCATATATGAGGAGCTTTCAGCAATCAATGTGCTAAATCACACAGATATTGTTCAGATTGTTGTTTCTCGAGATCCAGTGGGAAAACCACCAATTGAGGACACACCAAAACTTGAGTTGTGGAAAGAAGATAAAAGTGCCACGTTCTTAGTCAATGGGCAGCGGTGTAAGCATTACTGGGGTGAGGATTGTAGTCGAGAGAAGACGTCCATCACTCTAGAGGAGGATTGAGCTTAAATGACGTTGAGCCGCGACGGTAAACCAGCGTTGCACGGGAGGCAACCCGTGAAATTTTTGTAATAGAAGAATAGAATTCGTTAAAAAGAAAAAAAAAAGAAAAAAAGAAAAGAAAAATAAAGATTAAAACAAAAATTGTGGTTGTGTTTGAAACCTATGAATTCTAACCAATTTCTTGTTGTGAGATGATTTTCAGGTTGAACGGAGGGCAAAAATGCAAAGAATCGCAAAGGAAAAAAATCGAGGTGAGAAAAATAAAAAAGTGGCAAGACAGTGAGCCTATGCGTTGGCTCCGTGTCACGGAGGAGGGTCTTCGCATTTCCCTCCGTGACACGTTGAAGCCAATTCTAAAATTTTTACTAATTCCAGAAGGCTGGCGCGATGGCTCCGTGTCACGGAGGGGGTGCTCTGCGTTATCCTCCATTACACTTTGAGGTGTTATTCGCGTCGGGTCAAACCGGCTCTCTGGGTGACCCGCACGAAAAAATCTCTTTTTAACCCTGAAATCCCCTCATTTTTCCCATTTCCCACTCCCCTCCGCGACAAACCCCCTAAAATCCCCCCCTCCACCAATATGACACGGACCTAGGATCGAAGTTTCTTCAACTTTTCTTTGAGTTCATTGGATTTAAGGTATGTTCTTGAACTTAACCTCAATTTTTGCCTAAATGTTCAATTTTTGAGCATGTGAGGTGAGTAAAGCTTGCCCTAAGTGTAAATTAAGCTTGAATTCGTTTAAAGTATGATTGATTGATGTTCGTAGTATCGTTGTAAGTATATGAACTTAATGAATACATGTTTGATTGAATTTTTGCGAAATTGGTAGCTAGGGTTGGAATTTGAATAGGAAGAAACTAAATGTGGTTGAAATGTTAAAATTTTGGGTTGTGCATGTTGGGTGAGGTGAAGTATGTTGTGAATATAGATGAATATGCTAAATAAACAAGGGAATTTTTGGGAAAATGAAATTGGTGAATTGCATAGGTTGTTGTGTTGAAACAATTCTTGGCTAAGTGCTATGTGATGAAATGGAATCTATGGTTATATTATTATGCGTTGAATGAAGTCTGAGTAGTACTTACTAATTATTCCATCGACTTATCTGAATGCATGAGGCATGTTGATTGTAAGAAATGGGAAAGCATGAGTGTCTTGCCGAATAGTTTTAATTGGGGCTAAAGACTAAGTGTGGGGTGGCCTAACTCAACCCAACCTTAGTCGAAGTTAATTTTTTACTTGAATAACATTGGGACTGTCTGTTTGATTTGACAGGAACGATGTCAACCAGGCAAGACAAAGGAAAGGGCGCATCTATATCAGGCGTCGGTAGAAAGAGGATTAGACTGGGAACAGCAGTTCCAGCAGCACCAGCGGTTCCGCGTGGCCAACGCTGTCAATATGGAACCCGATGGGTGACTGACGAAGGGAAGAAATGGTACACAAAGCACAAAGAGAGCAAATAATTCCCTGAGGAGCACATTGCAAGGGAGCCACTAGTACAGGAATTCCCCAGAATCGTACACCGGATTAACACTGTCGGGATGAACTTCATCTTCGAAGAGCCCAAGGAGTGCAATCTCCATCTGATTTGGGAGTTCTACGCAAACTGGAACCCAACACTCCGCAGTCACACCGTCAAGATAAGGGGGAAGGTTGTCACCGTTGAGCCCCATCACCTGAATGCCATATTGGGGGCGCAGGACACAGACGCCCATGTACTCCGACAGCTGAACATAACTCCACCTTATGCGGATATCAGACGCAGTCTTTGTGGAGCCCGTTCGATAGCGTGGTGGAGCAGGCATAAGGAGAGGGGCTACCATCAGACACTGCCTTACTCTCAAATGAACAGGGAAGCTAGGATTTGGCTTAAAATTGTGTGTTCCTGCCTGATCCCGGGGGTGCACATGACAGATGTCACCTGGGATTGAGTGTGCTTGGTTTATGCCCTGATGAAAGGGCTTGAGATAAATGCTGGGGCGGTGATCATCTCTGCCATGAAGAGGGCCCGTTTGCATCAAGGGCACAGGTACGAGTTTTGTGGTTTGCTCACCACGTTTCTGAGGGGCCTTGATATCAAGGAAGAGGCCCTGGACTACATCCCGCTAATGGATATGCGTGACTTGGACGTCACCAAAACCAAGGCACCCGACACCACTCACGGGACAGTTCTCACACTAGCCGAGGGACATGCTCGGGATGATCAGTATATGGCCCGCATGTTCAGGATACAGATGCTGTAGTTGCGCATAGGCGGGAGGCCAGCAAAGGAAGATGAGTTGTGGAAGCTCGACTTGGATTACCCCTTCGACAAAAATGCTCAGACTCTATGCCGAGTGGGGCCAGCTTTTGTGGATCCTGTAGACGATGATGTCCCCACCGATGAGGAGACACGCCGTGAGGACTCAGATATTGAGTCGGATGAAGATGGCGGGGGAGATTCAGATACAGGGATGAGGCAACGGCACCTGACGAAGAAGTTGAATACTTCGATTGATCAGGGAGTTTCACCACCTACTTTTGTGCTATGTTGAATTTGGTGAACACTGGGGACAGTGTTCGGTCTAAGTGTGGGGTGGGAGTAGTTAGGTGCCAGTTGTTTTGTTGTTGGTTATGTTCATGTCTTGTTGTGGTGCCTGTGAAAAAATTGTGACCCTATGATTTTGTGCGTATGTTTTGTATTATAATTCGGTGTTGTAATTAATGTTAAGCTGTTGTGTACTATGTTGAGTTGTTGTTAGCTAGTTGTGTAAATATTTTTGTTTCTATCAAAATTATCAATATTTTTAAAATTTTTGTTGAATTATTTCATGATTGGGTTTCTCGGCCTTTGTTTTCAGTGCTTTTACCGAGAATAGTCCCATTGAACCGAAGTCGTAAATAGTGACTGTTCCCTATGATGGATGGATGACGACCGTCTTAAGGGAAATGTAGTCAATAGGAGTAGTTTTTTTTTCTTTTATTTTCTTTCTTTTGTTTGTTTCTCAAACCTGTCGTTACTTTATGGTTCGAAATTCTTGCTGCGTGTTGTACATGATATTGGGATGCAAAGATGATTCGTATGAAAGCATGAAAATGTGTAAACATGTTGAGATACCTAGGCCATAGAGTTTGATTCGGTGTGATTGAGGCTTAATATTGAATTCTTGTAATTAGCTAATTGAAGAGTCTTTGAATAAGTCTTGAGTTGAGCATGTGCAATGAGTGTGAGGTGAGGTTTCGATTATTCCATGCGATTGTGAAGTGTCAAGAACTTGCCTGGTGTGTGTACGAAATGAAATGAAGGATGTGTATTGTAGGAAAGGACGTAGGCATTTCATAGATTTAACCGAAAGTTTTTTTTTATCATACCTACCTTGAATGTACATCCGAGTTAGCCCCATTGAGCCTTTAGCCTATTTTTTTCTTTCGTTGAAAAGGTATAAACCGAGCTTAATCCCTTCTTTTCATTATCTGTGAAGTTGATCCAAAACTCTTAAGCGCTCAAGAAAAATAATTTTCCCACAGTGTCAAGAAGTGAAAAGTGTGAAATGAAAGGAAAAGCGGAAGTGGTGAAAGTAAAGATAAGGTCAAAGGTGCACTTCCCGAATTTAAATAAAATGAAGATGTATAACTAATCTTTGTTATTAAGTCGAGTATGCTTAAAGAAATGGGAAAAATAATAAAGAAAGATTTCAAGAATGGGAGGATGAAGGAAGAAACAATGCCCATAATGATGGTGGGATGTACTGAAAAGCGCTTAAGGAAGCTAGTTGCTATTATTGGTTAGCCCAGTATTTACTAGTTCCCTAGCTTACATTACAACCCGTTAAGTCCTACGTGATTTTACATCACGCTTCCTTATATTAGTCGAATAATACACTAGAGGCAAGCCTATGTTTCATGACATGATGCATGCAAATTCTTTGGGAGAGAGAGTGAAATTGTGTTCATATACCCTACATGTAATGCCTTGGAAATCATATGATTGAAAAGGGGGAAAATTCTCCGATGTTGTGAGGGCACATGCTTGACGAGAGATTGAATTTCGTGTCAGATGTCTTGATCAGCTGATTTTCATGAGTTTACCGAGATCGAGAGTCGATTCTTGAGTCTAGGAGTTCTTAATGTGGTAAATGTCATTGTAGCGATGATACTATGCATGTTTTCTAGATGATTTGCTATAGTAAATAATCGGTGTAACCGTAGCTTAAATTGTCGAGCCAAAGTAGCTATGCGTGGGTGTCAATTGCATGAGATATGAGAGTATTGTTCGAGGACGAACAAGGTTTTAAGTGTGGGGTAAGTGATCTTGGGCAGAATTATATGCCTAAGTGATACTCAATTGCTTCATTTCGTCTTGTTTATCTATCGCTATTTGTACATTCTCGTGTGATTTGTAGTTAAAATGTGAATTCATACAAACCAACATGATTAGTGTTGTTTTGCAGGAAAAATGTAATTTTAGGAAGCTAAGTTGCATGTTGGTGAAAATCGGGAATGGACTCGGAAGCGGGCAGTGGAAAAGGTCAAGGAAAAGCAGCAAATATAGGGGCTCCGCGATGGAGCCGTGTCACGCTGCCATCGTGGAGGCATTCTGCCACGAATGATTTATTTTGGAAAATTTCCACTAAAGGTCCGCGTTGCCTCCGTGACACGGAGGCAATGTCACGCGATACAAGCCATGGCACGTTGGGGATATTTACCTGGAACATCAAATTCCAGTAAGGGTTCGCAACGGCGCCGTGGCACGTTGGCCAAGCCCCGTGTTGCATGTCGTGGCACGCTGAGGAGTAAAAAGCTGAGGGTCCTGATTCCAGAGAGGGTCCGCGTTAGCTCTGTGTCACGGAGGCAGTGCTCTGCGATGCACTCCGTGACATGTTGCTTGTTATTCCGAGAAAAATACCACTAGTATAAATAGCACACTTAGGTTTATTTTTAATAAGGCTGACTTAGTTGAGCAAGGACGTGGGTTACAGGAAGTTGAGGGGACGAAATTCTTAGGGTTCATCTCTAACTCTTTCTCCTTTATTTCAATTGTTTGTGTGATTTATACTCATTTGATGATGTTTAATCCACAAATGAGTGGCTAAATTTACTTCTTGCTGAGGTTAAGAACATTTGTAGTGGAATGTAATTGTTGATCATTTTGGTTTTTCATCTTTTCTTCCATTGTTGTTCTATCAATTCTTGTTCTTACTGCATTAATGTCTGGCCAATGTTAATGTATATCTAAAAAATTCAGTTTTATCTTGAAAAGGAAAGAAATTGGAAAGTTGTGAATTGGTAGGATATGATCTCTTGTTAGTTTGGGAAAATTGAGAATTGATTTACCTTCAGAATAGAAATATATCTGAAAGTCGTATTAGTCAATCAAGGAATCGGTTTCGTATGGCTAGAACATGAAATTCTTTTATCACAGAAATGTAGGTTGAAGGTTCATGATTCTTAAGTTGGGTAGAATACGAAAGTTTCTCTCCGTAGGCAATAATTCTGGACAAGCAACCGAAGGAAAGATTAACCGAATTATATCGATAAATTACTTCTCTGCATGTTCGTTTTGGCCTCAGCTTGCTCATTACTATAGTTCAGACTCACTTTATCATTTTGTCTTAGATTAGTATAAATTAGGAAACAAACTCTCAAAATCTTCTTTAAATTGTTGTCTGCATTTTTAGAGTTAGAGTTCATTAACACTTAATTCGATTATTACCTTGGTTCAGTCCCTGTGGGATCGATACTTGGCTTACTTAAGCCATTTTACTACTTGTTCGACCACGTGCACTTGCGTGTAGTTGCGAAACATTCCGAACACTCAACATCCTACTGGTTGACCTAAGTAGTCAAGGCCTGCGCCAACATCTGGATAGCTGCCCGAAAGTCCACATGGGCAACTGGCTCTGGTGTAGGGAGCTCCTGAACAGGTGGGGATTGCTGATGCCCATGATCATTGCCATCTTCATGGCCTTCTCCGTTTCCATTTATTCTTCGGTTCATTCTTCTGGGAGCCATGATTTTGCAATCTCGGATAGCACGAATTAGAAGGATAGAAAGACATTTCATTGCATTACATAGATCATGAAAGAAGGGAACATATCCTAAACGTCTTGTAGCCTCTTCATCCTAAGTGTGGCGCGCTTCAAACCTATGAAAAGGACTCCACTTAATGCAGCTTTTAGACACCTTATTACACTTCAAACCTATGGCTCTGATACCAAGTTTGTCACGACCCGAATGTAGACCCCAATTGTAACACTAGATAAATAACCCCGAGAGGCTCCAAATCGACTCATGGCATAAGCATACATCTAACCTCATTCATTTTAAGCAGAAGAATGCACATAAGGCATAGAGGATGTTCGGTCTGTTATATGGGTATATAAAACGACACGCAAGTGCACGTGGTCGAACAAGTAGTAAGTGGCTTTAGTAAGCCAAGTATCGATCCCACAGAGACTTGGATGAAGTGCAATTTGCTCAAGTGTACTATATTTTACTTCTAAAAATGTAGACAACAGTGTAACCAAAAGTTTGATAGTTTGTTTTATAATTTCTATACTAAAGCTAAAACAACTATCTACTTTGAAACTGAACTATGAATGAGAGCATGCTGAGGTTAAACGAACATGTAATGAAATTAATTATCATCATAATTTGGTTCATCTTTTCCTCCAGTTGCTAGCCAAGAACTATTGCCAAGAGATTAAAACTCTCGTATTTAACCTCACTTAAGAATCATGAACCATCCACCTACATTTCTGTGATTAAATGCAATTCATGTTCTAGCCATACAATTCCGGTTCCTAAATTGACTAATACGACTTTCAGGTATATTTCTATTTTGAAAGCAAATCAAGACTCGATTTTCCCAAACCAAGTAAAGAACATATCCTATTAATTCACAACTTTCCAATTTCTTGCTCTCTCGAGTGAAACCGGACTTTTTAGATGTACATTAACGTAGGCCACACATTAATGTAGTAAGAACAAGAATTAATAGAATAACATGGAAGAAAAGATGAAAAACCAAAGAATCAATGATCAAATTTCATCACAACTGTTCATAACCTCAGCAAGGAGAGGAATTAGCAACCCATTAGTAGATTAAACATCTTAAAATGAGTGTTAATCATACAAGCAATTGAATTAAAGAAGAAAGAAAGAGAGAAAAAACCCTAATATTTTCGTCCCTCAACTGCCTGTAACCCACGTCCTTGCTCCACCAAGTCTGAATATTGAAAAATGAACCTAAGTGTTCTATTTATACTGCTGGAAATTTTTCCTGGAATAACGAGCAACGTGTCACGGAGTGCATCGTGGAGCACTGCCTCCGTGACACGCTACGGACACGGACCCTCTTTGGAATTTGGGCGAATTTTCCCTATCAAGGCAGAAGGCCTCCGCGATGGCAGCGTGTCATGGCTCCATCGCGAAGCCCCTTTAATTCATGTTGTCCAATGCTTTATTCCTTGCTCGCATCCAAGTCCAACCCCGATATCCTCCAACATGCATTTTAGCTTCCCGAAATTACATTTTACCTGCAAAATAATGCTAATCAGGTTGGTTAGTATAAATTCACATTTTATTACCAATTACATGAGAATGTATACACATTGGTAGATAAACAAGGCGAAAATGGTACTTTCGAGTATCACTTGGGCATAAAAATTTGCCCAAGATCACTTACCCCACACTTAAATCCTTGTTCGTCCTCGAACAACAATCCTACACTTCATGCAATTTACATCCCAACCTTGCTACTTTGGTTTGACAATTTAGGCTACGATCATACCGATTATTTAATACTGCAAATCATCAAGAAAACATGCATGGTCTTATCAATGCAATGACCTTCAATACATTAAGACCTCCTAGACTTTAAGAATCGACTCTTGATATTGGCAAACTCATGCAAATCAGCTGATCAAGATATCCGACACAAAAATTAATCTTTCATCAAGCATGTGCCCTCACAACACAAGAGAATCTTCCCCTTTTTGCTCATATGACTCATAAAAATCCAAGCAGGGGCATGTAAACACAATTTCGCTCTCTCTCCCAAAAGAATTCACATGCATCATGTCATGACCCATAAGCTTGCCCTTAGTGTATTACTCCACTAATACAAGGAAGTGCGATGTAAGATCACGTAGGAGTTTAATGGGTTGTAATGGAAGCTACGGAACTAGTAAATATTGGATTAGCCAATAATAGCCACTAGCATCCTTAAGCGCCTTTTCAACACATCCCATCAACTAATGGGCATTGTTTTCTTTTTTTCTCATGATCCCATTCTTGATGATTTTCTTTAGTATGGCCCATCATATTAAGCACACATGACACAACAACAAAGATCATTCATGCACCTTCATTATCATTTATTTATAGCAAGTGCACCTTCAACCTTTTCTTTTCTTCTCTCACTCTGCTTTTCTTTTTCTTTTCACCATTCTCACTCTTTGACACTTTGGGAAATGATTTTCTCTTCTTAAGCGCTTAAAAGTTTTGTATAGACTTTACGGCTAATGAAAAGAAGGAATTAAGCTCGATTTACACTTTATGACAAAAGAAAAGAATAATAGGCTAAAGGCTCAACGGGCTGACTAGGGTATACAATCAAGGTGTGTACGACAAGGAAAAATAGAAACTCTCGGTTAAAACAAAGAAATGCCTACATCCTTTCCTACAATACACCTCCTTCATTTCGTTTTGTACACACACCAGGCAAGTTCTAGATACTTCACAATAGCATGGAATAACAACACCTCACTTCACACTTTTTTCACATGCTCAATTCAAGATGTATCCCCAGACTCTTCAATCAGCTAATTAGAGGAATTCAAACATTAAGCCTCAATCACACTGAATCGAACTCTACGGCCTAGGTATCTCAACATATTTACAAAGTTGCATGCTTTCATACGAATCACCTTTGCATCTTGAATAACATGTACAACACGCAACCAGAATTTCGCAACCATATAGTAACTACAGGTTTTGGGATGCAACCCACCAAAGAAAAAAACTGAAAAATAATTGAAAAAAATCTACTCCTAACGACTACATTTCCCTTAAGACGGTCGTCATCCATCCATCATAGGGAACGGTCACTACTATGACTTCGGTTCAATGGGACCATTCTCAGTAAAAGAACCGAAAACAAACGCCGAGAAACCCAAGAAAAAAAATTGTTGAAAATATCGATCATTTCGATAGAAACAATTATGTACAAAATATTTAAAAAATTTTAAAAAATTTATCGATCATTTCGATAACAAAAATATGTACAGAATCAGAATCAGCTAGCAACATTCAGCAACACACATCAATTTTCACATAAATTTACAAACAGAACAACAAATTCACAACTCACAGGGACAACCAAATTTTCACATACACGACAACAGAATAGAGCATACATACCAAATAGCCCAGCCCAGCACCTAACTACTCCCACCCCACACTTAGTTCGAACACTGTCCCCAGTGTTCACAAAAATTAAAATAGTACAAAATCGGGTGGTGGAACTCCCTGATCAGTCAAAGTATTCCACTTCTTCGTCGGGTGCTGCTGCTTCATCTCCCATGTCCGAGTCGCCTCCGTCGTCATCATCGAACTTCACATCGGAGTCCTCCCGACGTGTATCCTTGTCTGTGGGGACATCATCATCTGTGGGCTCTACAAATACTGGCCCCACTCGGCATAGAGCCCTGGCGTTTTTGCCAAAAGGGTAATCTAGCTCAAGCTGCCATAGCTCCTCCTCTGTCGCCGGCCTCCCTCCTATCCTCAGCTGGAGCATTTGCATCCCATACATCCGATCCATATACTGGTCGTCACGAGCATGTCGCTCGCCAAGTGTAAGCACTGGCCCGTGGGTGGTGTTGGGAGCCTTAGTTTTAGTAACATCTAAGGCCCGCCACTCCATCTGCGGGATATAGTCAAGGGCCTCCTCCTCGACATCTAGGCCCCTGAGGAAGGTTGTGAGTAGTCCACCAAAGCCATACCTGTGCCCCTGGTGCAACCGGGCTCTCTTCATGGAGGAGATAATTACCGCCCCCACGTTGATCTCCAGCCCTTTCATCAGGGCGTACACCAGGCATACACGATCCCGGGTTACATCTGTCATATGTACCCCCCGGATTAGGCATGAGCAGACTATCTTCAGCCAGATTCGGGCTTCCCTGTTCATTTGTGAATATGGCAAAGTCTGGTGGTAACCCCTCTCTTTATGTCTGCTCCATCTAGCTGTCGATCGAGTCCCACACAATGTGCGTCTGATGTCCGCATACGGTGGGGTAATGTTCAGCTGTCGGAGTACGTGGGCGTCTGTGTCCCGCGCTCCTATGATGGCATTGAGGTGGTGGGGCTCCAAGGTGACTATTTTCCCTCTGATCTTGATGGTGAGACTTCTGATAGTCGGGTTCCAATTGGCATAGAACTCCCGAACCAGGTGCAAATTGCATTCCTTGGGCTCTTCAAATATGAAATTGAGCCCAGTTGCCTCGATCCGGTGGACCATCCTAGGGAACTCCTGTGCCAATGGTTCCCGTGTTATATGTCCCTCGGGGAAATATTTGTTTTCTTTGTGCATCGCGTACCACTTTTTCCCCTTATCAGTCACCCATCTTGTTCCATATTGGCGGCGTTGGCCGCGTGGAACTGCTGGTGCAGCTGGGACTGCTGTGCCCCATCTGATTCGCTTCCTTCCGGCGCCTGAAGTTGATGAGCCTTTTCCTTTCTCTTGCCAGCTTGCCATTTTACCTGTCAACCCAAGTAAACAAGGTCAATGTTAAGCTCACGGATATTAACTTCGGCTAAGGTCGGGTTACGCTAGGTTACCCCACACTTAGTCCTTAGCTACAGTTACAACACTACGGCAAGATTATCTTTATTTACACACAATAAACAACTATACAATCATGCTTAGTGCGTTCGAAAAATTCGACGGTATAACTTCTGCGTACTACTCAGACTTCGTACAGCTAATCACAATCACTACCATCGCTAACATTTTACCCATCGCACTTAGCAAAGAAAAACAAGGAAACAAAAACAACAACAAAAATTTATCTACACAAACCTATACAACTAACCAAATTCTTCCAAATTTCAACATTCCCTTCAACCGAGAATCCGTTGTTCTATTAACATCCTAACAATTTGTACATCGACTCATCTGATTCAACACATCCATCCCGGCATGAAATTCACAAGTTCAATACATTTTCCACTCCAAATTCAACATACAAGCCCTAGAATTGATATTATCAAGCAAATTCGATTAATTTATGCAATCGACAAGTTCAAGCAATCATAACAACATTCCGAACATTCATCAACAACAATTAACTCGAATTCATGCTTAATTTCTACTTAGGACAATTTAGCTCACCTTCCATGCTCAATATTGAAGAAAATTGACAAGAATTGAGAGGAAATCGAAAAACATACCTTGTCTTTGAAGAATCGAAGAAAACTTGTTGAATTTCTTGCCTTACTCCGTGTCACGTTGATGGGGGATGGGTTTTGGGGGGTTTGGTCACGGAGAGATTAAAAAATGAGGGAAAAGAGAGGGTTTTCGGGGTTAAAAAGTAAAGAAATCACGCGGGTCACCCGGCGATCCGGTGTGACCCATCGCGATATACAAGGCAACGTGTCACGGAGTGCATCGCAGTGCACTGCCTCCGTGACACGGAGCCATCGCGAGACTGTTCTGGAAATTTTTAAAATTTTCGGATTATACCTCAATGTGTCACGGAGGTAACGCGGAGGTCCACCTCCGTGACACGGAGCTGTCGCCTCAGCTCACTGGTTGCCACTTTTTATTAATTTTCCATACCTCAACTTTTCCTTTGCGATTCCGTGCATATTTTTTGCCGTTTCACCTGAAATTCCTCTCACTATACAAAATTGGTTAGAATTATAGGTTTCACTCTAAATACAAATAAAACAAAAACTAAAACGAAAATTTTTTGTAGTAAATCAAGAAAAAGAAAAAGAAAAGAAAAATCTATATACACTTTACAAAAAGAAAGAAAATATTTTCACGGGTTGCCTCCCATGCAGCGCCTGGTTTACCATCGCGGCTTGACGTATCAAGTTTCACCGCTTTTTCCTCCATCTTGAGGATATGAATCTCACCCCTAATTTCTTCTCTAATTTCCTCTTATGCTCCAGGGGTGGTGGTGAAAAATTGTAAGGACCAAGCAGTAGATGTTGCCTTTTGAACCTATTAGCCCTCAAGTAAGCGGAGTCATTTTGTCTCTCCGAGTTAGCAAATTTCAAAATATACGGGGCTTGGTCCTCCTCTAGACATTTCTCTATAAGCTTGGAAGACTCTATTTCTATGTTGTCAACCAAACTTAATGTCGAAAAATGCTTCGAGTGTGGTACAATACACCTCAACTCTGAAACTGCATTGTGCTTGACCTCCTTACTTGTATACTCCTTCTCAGCATCGACATCTATCTCTCCATTAATGTCAACTAGGGGATACTCTATCTCTTCTTCCACGAATAGATTTTCCATAAGTGTGAGCCCATCACGGGGACACTCAAGAGATTCTAATTGTTGGGCTTCATCCAAATATTCACCCTTGTCTTCCTCTTGTAGTTCCTCTTGACTATCGGCTAAAACTGTCACCTGCAATTTATCACAAGCTTCAGCCTCAGCAATCATCTCCGTGAATTTGACGCTCATCCCTTCCAGAGCCTCTGCATTCTCTTCTTGCTGAATTCTCAATACTGCCATCGCCTCCTTCATTGCTTCTAATTGCTCCAGGAGTTGTTTCAGCATGTCTTCTATTTTAGCTTGGCGTCCCAAGTCCGTATTTTCAGCATGCCTATATTCAGCAAAAACAATAGAAGGATCATAGTAGGGGCTTGGGGGAGGGGAATATGCATTCGGACAGCCATCCCAATGGCCATCTTGACCACCACATATATGGCACGTGCTACAGTGTTGCCACGAGTGGTGTCCTCCGCAATTCAGACAGGATTCGCCAAAATATGAGTATCCACCATTTAAACCATTTGTATTCCATGATGTCATGTCAATAAGGGTATCCGAAAAAAAATAAAAAAGAATTAAAACAAACACTAAGACCAAGTTGTCAACACTAAGAAAAAAAAATATAGTAAATTAACACTTAAGAAAATTTCACCAATTGCTAGTCCCCGGCAACGACGCCAAAAACTTGTTCGGTCTGTTATATGGGTATATAAAACGACACGCAAGTGCACGTGGTCGAACAAGTAGTAAGTGGATTTAGTAAGCCAAGTATCGATCCCACAGAGACTTGGATGAAGTGCAATTTGCTCAAGTGTACTATATTTTACTTCTAAAAATGCAGACAACAGTGTAACCAAAAGTTCGATAGTTTGTTTTATAATTTCTATACTAAAGCTAAAACAATTATCTACTTTGAAACTGAACTATGAATGAGAGCATGTTAAGGTTAAACGAACATGTAATGAAATTAATTATCATCATAATTTGGTTCATCTTTTCTTCCAGTTGCTAGCCAAGAACTATTGCCAAGAGATTAAAACTCTCGTATTTAACCTCACTTAAGAATCATGAACCATCCACCTACATTTCTGTGATTAAATGCAATTCATGTTCTAGCCATACAATTCCGGTTCCTAAATTGACTAATACGACTTTCAGGTATATTTCTATCCTGAAAGCAAATCAAGACTCAATTTTCCCAAACCAAGTAAAGAACATATCCTATTAATTCACAATTTTCCAATTTCTTGCTCTCTCGAGTGAAACCGGACTTTTTAGATGTACATTAACGTAGGACACACATTAATGTAGTAAGAACAAGAATTAATAGAACAACATGGAAGAAAAGATGAAAAACCAAAGAATCAATGATCAAATTTCATCACCAACGTGTCACGGAGTGCATCGCAGAGCACTGCCTCCGTGACACGCTACGGACGCGGACCCTCTTTGGAATTTGGGCGAATTTTCCCTATCCAGGCAGAAGGCCTCCGCGATGGCAGCGTGTCACGGCTCCATCGCGGAGCCCCTTTAATTCATGTTGTCCAATGCTTTATCCCTTCCTCGCATCCAAGTCCAACCCCGATATCCTCCAACATGCATTTTAGCTTCCCGAAATTACATTTTACCTGCAAAACAATGCTAATCATGTTGGTTAGTATAAATTCACATTTTATTACCAATTACATGAGAATTTATACACATTGGTAGATAAACAAGGCGAAAATAGTACTTTTGAGTATCACTTGGGCATATAAATTTGCCCAAGATCAGAGGAAACGTAAACATATCATGACATAACATAACATAGGGAGTCACTAGACATACATGCAAGCTGAGTACTACATACTATCTGAAAGCCTCGACTGCACATGATGGGTTGATGGGACAACACCCCCAAATAACCTGGCCAAGTAAAATAACATAAATGTCTAGTCAAACGGGAACATGAGGACTCACCAAGAAGCTGAAAATGAACTCTCGGATGATCTAAAAATGCGGATGAGCTTGAGAGTCGGGTCTTGTATCATGAAATGATACAACATAGAAAGTATGCAGTTAGTACGTGGAATGTATCGAATATGCAAGGTAAGTATAACTGACATTTAAATATATAAAACACATAAATGATTGTAAGAGTGGGACCACATGCTCATAACATAGTTTTAGTAACATAACATAACGCTCAAGCTTTTTAGAACATTCTTAATACAATATTAATCATAATCATAAGAGAAAATCTTTATTTAACATGACTTGAGCCAATATTCATAATCATTAACGTGCACAAATCATGAGGAACAGTGGGAGATTCTTTTAACCGATATACCCCATATGAGCACACATGGAGCCCGACATATAAACCTAGTTGGGAGGCTATTCATACCTTGCAGAGGGTAGAACCATAAAAGTGTGATATCACCATGAAAAAGGCAAATTGGGCTGGGGATAGTCACTAAGGAGGTCCCAATATACCCACATTGGCACGTAGTTCAGTAGATCCCGGGCAGAACCTGGGGCCCGAAACTACTCGGTGTTTGATACTACTCCCAAAATATATATAGTGCTCATGAACATGCATGAATTCATGGGCTATTTGAATCATGATAATTATAAACATATTTGTACATACGTGAACTAGCCATGACATAAGGCCCGTGGGCCGGCCAAAAACATAATTCATAAATCATAGGCTTCATGCATACTTGTAGGTCATACATATAACTTGAAAATCATCAAATCATGATGGATAATTGAATAAATCTATATTTCAAATCATAAATCAAGCTGGCTTGTAAATATCAAAAATTGAAGTGAAGATTATAAATCGATTCATCATAGATCTTACATATTTAGGCTTAATTTAGTAGAAATAAAAATCAACAATTTTATAAGTAAAATAAGATTGCGAAGTCTGATTAAAATCCATAAAATATGATGAAATTCATAATTCATAAAAGCCCATTAGCAAATAATAAAATTTTCACAAGAATTGAATCAAAACCCCAATAATTTTTTGGTAGATTTCCATAAATTAATAGAGAATGGGCATGGGTGTGAACGGAAACACCCATTCATAACCCTACATACCTGGGTAGGATCAGATTCTAAAGTTCTTGAATGCCCCAGGATGAATTGATAGGGAAAAGCTTGAATCTATGCTTGATCTCTCTAGAATTCTCTAAATTTTGCATGCATGGGAGTGGCCTATGCAAGAGGGACTTAACCAATCTTAATATGTCCAGAAAAATACATAAAACGACGTAGTTTAGGGCCCTAGAGCAAGAAAGATCGAAAATACCCTTAATGAAATCAATCTGAAAATCTGCATATGTCAATCCAATAGGCATACCAATGCGGCGTTGGACGCTACCACGACTCGATATATGGCCTGTCATATACACTGCCTAGGCCTACTTCTCAAATCATACCACAGCTTGGCAGGATGACTCGTCCTTTTGTCCAATGGATCATTTAGTCGATCATTTCTTGTCCCTTGAATACCCGGAACCTTTTCTCACAACAAGCATCACCACAACTCTTCATTTCCTCCAACGAGTCGTGGTACCCATCCTTTAAGTCCACAGGGGATTCTGAAAACTTAGACAATGATTGGTGATAATGGTTTGTCGTTTCTCATGATGGGTGATGTGTCGTGATTTTACGGCACCTTAGACTCTTAAAAACCAAGAAACTGTGCACATTCTAGGTATGTTTATGTAGATATGATGTGTTTGAGTTGAATATTGCAGGAAAACAGGTTCAGAAAGGTAAATAGGCTAAGTAAGGAAGAAAAGGACTAAACTGAAGGGTGCCAGGAACGTCACGAGACGGCATCCCAAGGAACAACTCGTGCCTGGAGTCATGGGAAGAAATTAAAGATAGATGAAGAAGGAAACAGTGTTCTCAACGGATTGAAGGCACAACTCGTTACGTCTCGTAATGAGTTGTTAAGCCAGTCGTGAAGACTGAGAAGAGAAATTCTGAGAAAAGTATAGTGAAGGCAACGATAGGTCTAACGAGTCATCAGGTGTTGAGACGACTCGTCAGAAGAGCACTAGGATGAATCGTTAGGTGCATTGGAAGTTTGGTGAATCAAGACCACGAGACGGCTAATGACTCACACCTAGCCACGACGAGTCGTTAGGTGACCCGTTACCAAGACTGGGCCTATTTCTGAGGAAGGATTATGTGCGCTGGCCACGATTCGTTGGGAGACACAAGGAGTCATTACTTGGCCCGTTACCCCTGCCAACCTGGAATCAAAATTTAGTTAGGAGAAGATTTGTTTAGAACTTTCAATACAATTTTTAGGTTTATTTTTTGTACATAGTTATTTTTACCAACTTTCATGTGAATTCTAGAGTGGTTAATAATCGTTCTTGGGTCAAGAAACAAAGTTTAAAATTTTGTTCTTGATTTTGGGAATAAATCAACATTGGAGTTTTGTTCATCAAGTTTGGAGTTATATTCAATTTACTTGGGTTTCTTCTATGAATTTTTGTAAGTTGCAATTATGATTTATTTAATATTTTGTATTTGTGATTATTCAAACATGACTAGCTAAACCCGTAACTAGGGTTTTGAGAACCATGATGAACTAACACACATAGGTGAAACACATAGTGATTCTTTAACGGGATTTAATGCATGTATTATTTTTCCTTTCATTTTAATTATTTTTTAATGGTTGCAAATGTTAGAACTTTCCTTATTCTTACTTACCGGATAAAGGGAGTATTGAATAGGAACTGAGATTAACAATAGTGATTTGAGGCTATCAGTCCACATCTAATAGCTCTAACTTGTCCTGGGATAGCTAATACGATATTAAGGGTAAATGATAATGAAGCATATACCCATATACGGACCAAGTTAAATGGTGATAATAATCTAGATAGGGGACTAACCATTTAGGTGAACTTAACTTACCGATATTGCATGTTAAACACCGGAGTGGATCACTTGTGTAAAAGCTTATGGTTATTATGTCTTGGAGAGCACAATCCTAGTCAATTTATTGATTGAATACAAACCGAATTTGACTTAAGCATTTAGTAGTTTTTACTCTTTTTTAGTATTTTATTTCTTTCCCCCTTAGGAAATAAGTAATTCGATAGTAATAGCCATTCACATTAACTCAAGTTCTTTCCATATTCCCTATGGGATCGATCTCAACCTTTGTTTGGTTCTATATTTTACACCGACCTCTTTGTGCCTTAATTGCGCGGTGTAATTTGGGCGACATCAATTCTTGGCGCCGTTGCTCGGGAATGCGACTAAGGCTTTTTTTAATTGTGTTTTCTTTACTGTTGGTTATTATTTCCTTTTTATTTTTCTTTTTTTGTTTTTGTTTTTAACAGATCTTAGGTTCGCAAGCCCAGTACTAGGAGCCAAGGAAAATACCTGGTACAAATCGATCACGAACTTGAGCAGACACTGAGAAACTTGACAAGAATGGCCAACATCCAAGAGCAAGAAATAGGGGACCAAGCTATTGAGAGTATGTGGGCTGAGGAACAAGCTTGGGCTAGAGATCGTGGGTTAGCTAGGGTTGTTGAAGAGCAACGTCTAGCTGCTAAAGCAGAGCGAGCTAGAAGGGATGATGATGTTGATATAGATGAAGCCAGTGCCACTAGAGCTACTGTCCCTCCCACTTTGCCTGCTGGGGAAAAGTTTGATATTACCAGTGTTATGATCAAACTGCTCAACATGAAGGGAATACTTACGGGTCATGCAACTGATGATGCCAATACTCACTTGACAAATCTCGTGGGTATCTGTAAGGCATACAAACAACCGGGAGTGAGACAGGATGCAATTAGACTGAGGTTATTTCCCTTTTCATTAGGGAGTGAGGCAATGATGTGGTTGGTTAAGTTGCCAAATGATTCTATCACTACTTGGGGGAGCTTAAGAGAGCTTTTCTTGAAAGATTCTTCCCACCATCCAAAGCGTTGCAGCTAAAAGATGAGATATATAACTTCAGGCAATTGAATTTAGGGGAACTTCATGAGACGTTTTTGCATTTCAACAAGAAGCTCAAAAGGGTTCCCAACCACAGGATTCCAGATGATACATTGTTGTAGATCTTTTATAGGTCTTTAAATGCTAACACCAAGGCAGTGGATGATACCGTATCTAGAGGAACCTTTATGAGTTCCACTTATGCAAAAGTTGTTGAGTTACTTGACATAATCACCAAAACCAACAGCGCAGACACACAAGAGAGTCGGAGATTCTAGATGGTTCTTATGCTGTAGTATGTCCGCAGAACAGAGAAGAAAGGATGAATAAAGAGATCAATACATTGCTTTGATAAATACCACAATGGGGTTGCTTGCTAAGCATATGATGGGAGCTGGAGCTGAGAAAGTTAATGTTGTGGGTTCTCAGGGAAAGGCCCCGAGAAATGATGGAGGTGAATCTGAATTTGAGGAAACTAACTATATGAATGATCAAAGGGTGGGTTTCCGGACCAACACCCAAGGGTCCATCCAAGACTCTTGGTGTCAAGGTCAAGGGAACTAAGGTGAAAACTATTACAAGGATAACAATTACAACCGAGGCAAATACAAAGACAATGGAGACTGGAAGAAGCGCGAGGAGTACAAGAATGATAGAAGCGATCTGTATGTTCCTCCAAGGAACCATGAGCCAGAGTCTAGTGGTTCAAGGGTTGAAGACATGTTGTCCAAGGTACTCAAGAAGATGGAGACAACATATATCCATTTTAAAGAGCTCCGCATTGATATTTCTGGTATGAATCAAAAGGTGGAATCACAGGCCATGGCCATTAAGAAGATTGAGTAGCAGCTGAGTCAGATGTTTTTTCCAATTAATCAGAGGCAGAAAAGCACACTTCCCAACAACAAAGTGAAAAATCCAAAAAATGAAAGTCACTACATAGAGGTCACTACTAGGAGTAGGAAGGCGAAAGTTGATCCTCCAAGGTCGGTTGTGATAGATGAAACAGAAGAGCCCGTATTGATTAATGATGACAGGATAGCAGATTTTGAGGATCCAATTTTGGTTGAAGATTGTGGTAAAGACTGCTCCTAGTAATGCAAAGGAGCATGGATCTGGCAATGAGAAGGAGAAGGAGACACAAAAAAACTTTACACCGATCCCTATACCTCCTCCTCCTTTTCCACAGCAGTTGAAGAAAAAGGTTGAAGATAGGAAGTATCACAAGTTCATTTCCATGTTGAAGAAATTGTCTGTCGTGAAGGAACTTGAGCAGATTCCTAGCTATGCCAAATTCATAAAGGACCTTGTCACTAGAAAGAGGACTATGACTTTCGAACCTGCAGACAATTTGCACCATTGTAGTGCAATAGCATTTCATTCTCTTGTTCAGAAAAAGGAGGACCCTGGGGCATTCACCATACCGTGCACTATTGGAGCCTTTAATTTGCCTAAGGCATTATGTCATCTTGGTGCTAGTATTAATTTGATGCCATTAGCATTTTTCGGACAGTTAGGCTTGGGAGCCCCCAAATCGACTATAATGTGGCTTTTGATGGCAGATCGAACAGTGAAAAATCCGGTGGGAATCCTATATGATGTTCTAGCGAAGGTAGAGTCCTTTAAATTTCTGGCCAATTTTTTCATTCTAGACTGTGAGGTTAATTTTGAGTCCCCCATTATCTTGGGGTGACCATTCCTCGCCACCGGATGTGCTCTTGTAGATGTGGAGACTGGACAGCTCAAATTCTAGTTGAACAATGAGGATGTGACTTTCAATGTATGAAGGTCCATGAAACAGCCAAATGATATAAGGGTGGTCTCAGTAATTGATGGTGTGGAACCTGAGTTCCTAATTATACTTGATCTTGGGCAGAATTATATGCCCAAGTGATACTCAAAGGCTACATTTCGTCTTGTTTATCTATTGTTATTTGTACATTCTCATGTGATTTGTAGTTAAAATGTGAATTTATACTAACCAACATGATTAGTGTTGTTTTGCATGAAAAATGTATTTTTAGGAAGCTAAGTTGCATGTTGGTGAAAATCGGGAATGGACTCGGAAGCGAGCAGTGGGAAAGGTCAAGGAAAATCAGCAAATATAGGGGCTCCGCGATGAAGCCGTGTCACGCTACCATCGCGGAGCCAGTCTGCCTCGGATGATTTATTTTGGCAAATTTCCAGTGAAGGTACGCATTGCCTCAGTGACACGGAGGCCAAGCCCCGCGTTACATGTCGTGGAACATTGGGGATATTTACCTGGAACATCAAATTCCAGTAAGGGTTCGCGACGGCACCGTGTCACGGAGGCAGTGCTCCGCGATGCACTCCGTGACACGTTGCTTGTTATTTTGGGAAAAATTCCCACTAGTATAAATAGATCACTTAGGTTTATTTTTAAGGATTCTGACTTAGTTGAGCAAGGACGTGGGTTACAGGCAGTTGAGGGGACGAAATTCTTAGGGTACTTCTCTAACTCTTTCTCCTTTATTTCAATTGTTTGTATGATTTATACTCATTTGATGATGTTTAATCCACAAATGAGTGGCTAAATTCACTTCTTGCTGAGGTTAAGAACAATTGTAGTGGAATATAATTGTTGATCATTTTGGTTTTTCATCTTTTCTTCCATGGTTGTTCTATCAATTCTTGTTCTTACTGCATTAATGTCTGACCAATGTTAATGTATATCTAAAAAATCTAGTTTTATCTTGAAAAGGAAAGAAATTGGAAAGTTGTGAATTGGTAGGATATGATCTCTTCTTTGTTTGGGAAAATTGAGAATTCATTTACCTTCAGAATAGAAATATATCTAAAAGTCGTATTAGTCAATTAAGGAATCGGTTTTGTATGGCTAGTACATTAAATTCTTTTATCACAGAAATGTAGGTTGAAGGTTCATGATTCTTAAGTTGGGTAGAATACGAAAGTTTCTATCCATAGGCAATAAGTCTTGACTAGCAACCGAAGGAAAGATTAACCGAATTGTATCAATAAATTACTTCCCTGCATGTTTGTTTTAGCCTCAGCTTGCTCATTACTATATTTCAGACTCACTTTATAATTTTGTCTTAGATTAGTATAACTTAGGAAACAAACTCTCAAAAATCCTTTTTAAATTGTTGTCTGCATTTTTAGAGTTAGAGTTCATTAACACTTTATTCGATTATTAACTTGGTTCAGTCCCTGTGGGATCGATACTTGGCTTACTTTAGCATTTTACTACTTGTTCGACTACGTGCACTTGCGTGTAGTTGCGAAACGCTCCGAACAAGTTTTTGGCGCCATTGCCGGGGACTGGCAATTGGTAAAATTATTTTCTTAAGTGTTAGTTTACGATTTCTATATTAGTGCTGACAACTTGATCTTAGCCTGTCTTTTGCGGATATTGAATTATGTTGAACACTTGCAAGAGACAAGGAGCTGGTGGATTCTTACTTAGAGCTGGAAAGACAATTTCATCGTCAAAGAAGAGAAGCTCTAGAGAAGAAGCTGCAGTTGCTCAAACAAACAATCCTGGAGCAACAACAGAATCCACCACTTGTAAGGGCAGTATTAGTGCCCGAGGAAATGGCAGCTAGGCCGGTTCGCGAAGTGGCAATCCCACATGCTAACAATGTTACATCAAGCATTCGCAAACCCGAGCCAGGAGGGAGGTTTGAGCTGAAACAGAATATGGTGCAATTGCTGCACACCAGCGGGCAATTCACAGGTCTCCCTCATGAGGATCCACAACAACATCTCCAAAACTTTTTGGAGATAAGTGACACTTACATCCCCGCTGGAGTATCATCTGATTACGTAAGGCTTACATTGTTCCCATTTTCACTATTGGGAGAAGCAAAGAGGTGGTTGAAAGCTGAGCCACCTAATTCCATCACCACTTGGGATGATCTTGCAAGAAAATTTTTGATACGGTTTTTTCCATCCTGGAAAACAGCAAGACTTAGAAGTCAGATTTTAAGTTTTAAACAAAGAGAGGAGGAGAAAAAGTATCAATCTTAGGAAATGTTCAAATCATTGCTAAGGGATTGTCCTCACCATCACCAGTCCAATGATGTGCTGGTGCATACTTTCAAAGAGGGTTTGGAACCCCATACAAAAAATTTGCTAGACTCAGCAGCTGGGGGAAAAGCATTAGAAAAGACTTATGAGGAGCTGGAGGAATCATCCGAATTTCTCCTGGGGTAGTAACAGCCATCAAGGGCAGAGTTAGAATCAGGGTGCACAGAGTAATCAAGGAGGGCAGCAGAACTATAAGAGTCAATATATAAGCAACAATACACTTCCTCCACCACCACCACCCAGCATTGAGGAAATGTTTAAAACAATGATAGATAACCAAGCTCAATTGCAGGCTGACTATGTAAAATTGGCGGCAAATGTAGAAAACAATCAATTAGCTACAAAGGCGTTGGAGTACCAGTTTGGGCAACTAGCTAGAGCTCAAAACACCAGACAAAGAGGAGGACTACCGAGTGACACTGACCCGAATCCCAAGCAAGTAAATGTAGTGACCACAAGGAGTGGTTTACAACTCAAGGAGGTGGAAACAGAAAGACCACCTCAGTAGTCAGGAGCAGTGGAGAAAGAAAGGGAACAGAATGATGAGAGAGGAAGGAGAAGGCAACTGAAGCAGAAAGACCACCACCCTCGTTCCCTCAAAGATTAATGAAACACAAGGAGGAAGCGTGTTTAAAAAAGTTTATGGAGGTGCTTAAACAACTACATATTAATTTACCTCTTGTTGATGTTTTGCAGGGAGTGCCGAAGTATGCAAAGTATATCAAGGACATTGTAGCGAACAAAAGTAGATTGACGGAGTACGCTATAGTGGTGCTTACTGAGGAGTGCACTTCCCGGATACAAAACAGGTTGCCAACAAAGCTCAAGGACCCTGGGAGCTTTACAATTCAAATCATAATTGGGAAAAGTATCCGAGCTCGTGGACTATGTGATTTGGGAGTGAGTATTAACTTGATGCCGACATCGGTGTTCAAGAAGTTGGGGCTGGGCAGTCCTAGACCAACTACAGTGATCTTGCAGTTAGCAGATCATTCTTTGGCCAGACCAGATGGCATTGTGGAGGACGTGCTGGTGCAAGTGGGCTCCCTTATCTTCCCGGTAGATTTTTTTGTGCTGGATTTTGAGCCGGATGCGGAAGTCCCATTTATTTTGGGACGTCCTTTCATGGCAACCGGGAAAGCTTTGATTGATGTAGCTGCAGCGCAGCTAACTATGCAGGCGCATGACAAGGCAGAGGTATTTGACGTGTACAAGGCCACGAAGTTTCCGGCCATATATGAGGAGCTTTCGGCAATCAACGTGCTAAATCAAGCAGATATTGTTCAGATTGTTGATTCTCGAGATCCAGCGGGAAAACCACCAATTGAGGACACCCCAAAACTGGAGTTGTGGCAAGAAGATCGAAGTGCCACATTCTTGGTTAATGGGCAGCGATGTAAGCATTACTGGGGTGAGGATGTTATTCGAGAGAAAACGTCCTTCACTCTAGAGGATGATTGAGCTTGAATGACATCGAGCCACGACGGTAAACCAGGCGCTGCATGGGAGGCAACCCGTGAAATTGTTGTAATAGATGAGTAGAATTAGTTTTAAAAAAAAGACAAAAAGAAAAAAAAAGAGAAAAAATAAAAATAAAAACAAAAATTGTGTTCGTGTTTGAAACCTATAAATTCTAACCAATTTCTTGTTGTGAGATGATTTTCAGGTGGAACGGAGGGCAAAAATTCAAAGGATCTCAAAGCAAAAAATCGAGGTGAGAAAAAATTAAAAAGTGGCAAGACAGTGAGCCTGCGCGATGGCTCCGTGTCACGGAGGAGGGGCTCCGCATTACCCTCCGTGACATGTTGAAGGTATTCTGGAATTTTCACAAATTTCAGAACACCTACGCGATGGCTCCGTGTCATAGAGGGGGTGCTCCGCATTACCCTCCGTGACACATTGAGGTGTTATCCGCGTTGGGTCACACCGGGTCACCGGGTGACCCGCGCGAAAAACCTCTTTTTAACCCCGAAAACCCCTCGTTTTTCCCATTTCTCACTCCCCTCTGCGACAAAACCCCTAAAATCCCTCCTTCCCCAACGTGACACGGTCTTAGGATCGAATTTTCTTCATCTTTTCTCCGAGTTCATTGAATTAAAGGTATGACCTTGAACTTAACCTCAAATTTTGCCTAAATTTTCAATTTCTGAGCAGGTGAGGTGAGTAAACCTTGCCCTAAGTGTAAATTGAGCTTGAGTTCATTTAAGTTATTGTTGATTGATGTTTGTACTATCGTTGTGATTATATGAACTCGATAAATACATGTTTAATTGAATTTTCGCGAAATTGGTAGCTAGGGTTGGTATGTGAGTAGGAAGAAACTAAATTGGGTAGAAAATGTGAAAATAATTGGGTTGTGCATGTTGGATGAGGTGAATTGTGTGTGAATATAGATGAATATGCTAAATAAAAAAGGGAATTTTCGCGAAGATGAAATTGGTGAATTGCATAGGTTGTTGTCATTGAGAAAAATTTTGGCTAAGTGCTATGTGATGTAATGGAATCGATGGTGATATTGTGATTAGTTGTACGAAGTCTAAGTAGTACATAGTAATTATTCCATAGAATTATCTGAATGCACGAGGCATGTTGATTGATAAAAATTGGAAAAGAATGATTGTCTTGTCGAATTGTTTTCATTGTGGTTGAAGACTAAGTGTGGGGTGGCCTAACTCAACCCAACCTTAGTCGAAGTTAATTTTTGACTTGAATAACATTGGGACTGTCTGTTTGATTTGACAAGAACGATGTCTAGAAGGCAAGAAAAAGGAAAGGGCGCATCTACATCAGGCGCCGGTAGAAAGAGGATTAGACTGGGAATAGCAGTTCTAGCAGCACCAGCGGTTCCGCGTGGCCAACACTGTCAATAGAGAACCCGATGGGTGACTGACGAAGGGAAGAAATGGTATGCAAAGCACAAGGAGACCAAATACTTCCTTGAGGAGCACATTGCAAGGGAGCCACTTGCACAGGAATTCCCCAGAATAGTACACCGGATTGACACTACCGGGCTGAACTTCATCTTCGAAGAGCCCAAGGAGTGCAATCCATCTGATCCGGGAGTTCTACGCAAACTGGAACTCGACACTCCGCA
This sequence comes from Datura wrightii, assembly GCA_035772735.1. Classification (NCBI taxonomy): domain Eukaryota; kingdom Viridiplantae; phylum Streptophyta; class Magnoliopsida; order Solanales; family Solanaceae; genus Datura; species Datura wrightii. The sequence continues at coordinate 64,090,751 of JASDFA010000002.1, forward strand.
GTCACACCGTCAAGATAAGGGGGCAGGTTGTCACCTTTGAGCCCCATCACCTTAATGCCATATTGGGGGCGCGGGACACAGATGCCCATGTACTCCATTAATTGAACATAACTCCACCCTATGCGGATATCAGACGCACTCTTTGTGGATCCCGTTCGACAGCGCAGTGGAGTAGGCATAAGGAGAGGGGCTACCATCAGACACTGCCTTACTCTCAAATGAACAGGGAAGCCAGGATTTGGCTGAAAATTGTGTGTTCCTGCCTGATCCCGGGGGTGCACATGACAGATGTCACCCAGGATCGTGTGCGCATGGTTTATGCCCTGATAAAAGGGCTTGAGATAAATGTTGGGCGGTGATTATCTCCACCATGAAGAGGGCCCGTTTGCATCAAGGGCACAGGTACGGGTTTGGTGGTTTGCTGACCACGTTCCTGAGGGGCCACGACATCTAGGGGAAGGCCCTGGACTACATCCCGCAAATGGATAGGCATGCCTTGGACGTCACCAAAACCAAGGCACCCGACATAACTCACAGGCTAGTTCTCATACTAGCCGAGCGACATGCTCGGGATGATCAGTATATGGCCTGCATGAACAGGATGCAGATGTTGTAGTTACGCATAGGCGGGAGGCCAGCAACAGAAGGTGAGCTATGGCAGCTCGAGCTAGATTACCCCTTTGGCGAAAATGCCCGGTCTCTATGCCGAGTGGGGCCAGCTTTTATGGAGCCTGTAGATGATGATGTCCCCACTGATGAGGAGACACGCCGCGATGACTCAGATGTTGATTCACATAAGGACAGCGGGGGCGATTCAGAAATGGGGGACGAGGCAACGACACCTGTCGAAGAAGTTGAATACTTCGATTGATCAGGGAGTTTCACCACCTAATTTTGTGCTATGTTGAATGTGATGAACACTGGGGACAGTGTTCGGTTTAAGTGTGGGGTGGGAGTAGTTAGGTGTCGGTTGTTTTGTTGTTGTTTATGTTCATGTCTTGTTGTGGTGCCTGTTGTGAAAAAAATTATGACCCTGTGATTTTGTGCGTATGTTTTGTATTGTAATTCGGTGTTGTAATGAATGTTAAGTTGTTGTGCGCTGTGTTGAGTTCTTGTTAACTGGTTGTGGAAATGTTTTTGTTGTTTTCTATCGAAATTATCGATATTGTCAAAATTTTCTGTTGAATTTTTTATGATTGGGTTTCTCGGTCTTTGTTTTCGGTGCTTTTACTGAGAATAGTCCCATTGAACCGAAGTCGTAAATAGTGACCGGTCTCGATGATGGATGGATGACAATCGTCTTAAGGAAAATGTAGTCGATAGGAGTAGTTTTGTTCTTTTCTTTTATTTTCTTTCTTTTGTTTGTTTCCCAAACGTGTCGCTACTTCATGGTCTGGAATTCTTGTTGCATGTTGTACATGATATTGAGATGAAAATATGATTCATATGAAAGCATGCAAATGTGAAACATGTTGAGATACCTAGGTCATAGAGTTTGATTCAGTGTGATTGAGGCTTAATATTGAATTCTTGTAATTAGTTGATTGAAGATTCTGTGAATATGTCTTGAGTTGAGCATGTGCAATGAGTGTGAGGTGAGGTTTCGATTCTTCCTTGCTATTATAAAGTGACTAGAACTTGCCTGGTATGTGTATGAAATGAAATGAAGGAGGTGTAGTGTAGGAAAGGATGTAGGCATTTCTTTGATTTAACCAAAAGTTTTTTCTTATCATACCAACCTTGAATGTACATCCTAGTTAGCCCCATTGAGCCTTTAGCCTATTTTTTTCTTTCGTTGAAGAGGTAGAAACCGAGCTTAATCCCTTATTTTCATTAGTCGTGAATTTGATTCAAAACTCTTAAGCGCTCAAGAAAAATAATTTTCCCACAGTGTCAAGGAGTGAAAAGTGTGAAAAGAAAGGAAAAGCGGAAGTGGTGAAAGTAATGATAAGGTCAAAGGTGCACTTGCCGAATTTAAATAAAATTAATATGTATAACTAGTCTTTGTTATTAAGTCGAGTGTGCTTAAAGAAATGGGAACAAAAGAAAAGAAAGACTTCAAGAATGGGAGGATGAAGGAAGAAAAAATGCCCATAATGATGGTGGGATGTATTGAAAAGTGCTTAAGGAGGCTAGATGATATTATTGGTTATCCCAGTATTTACTAGTTCCTTAGCTTACATTACAACCCGTTAAGTTCTACGTAATCTTACATCATGTTTCCTTATATTAGTGGAGTAATACACTAGAGGCAAGCCTATGGTTCATGACATGATGCATGCGAATTCTTTGGGAGAGAAAGCGAAATCGTGTTCATATACCCCTACATGTAATGCTTTGGAAATCATATTATTGAAAAGGGGGAAATTCTCTTGTGTTGTGAGGGCACATGCTTGACAAGAGATTGAATTTCGTGTCCGGTGTCTTGATTAGTTGATTTGCATGAGTTTGTCGACATCGAGAGTCGATTCTTGAGTCTAGGAGGTTTTAAAGTGGTGAATGTCATTGTAGTGATGATACTATGAATGTTTTCTTGATGATTTGCTATAGTAAATAATTGGTATAACCGTAGCTTGAATTGTCGAGCCAAAGTAGCCATGCGTAGGTGCCAATTGCATGAGATATGAGATTATTGTTCGAGGACGAATAAGGTTTTAAGTGTGGGGTAAGTGATTTTGGGCAGAATTATATGCCCAAGTGATACTCAAATGCTTCATTTCGTCTTGTTTATCTATCGTTATTTGTACATTCTCATGTGATTTGTAGTTAAAATCTGAATTTATACTAACCAACATGATTAGTGTTGTTTTGCAGGAAAAATTTAATTTTAGGAAGCTAAGTTGCATGTTGGTGAAAATCGGGAATGGACTCGAAAGCGAGCAGTGGGAAAGGTCAAGGAAAAGCAGCAAATATAGGGGCTCCGCGATGGAGCCGTGTCACGCTGCCATCGTGGAAGCAGTCTTCCTCGGATGATTTATTTTGGCAAATTTCCAGTGAAGGTCCGCATTGCCTCCGTGACACGGAGGCCAAGTCCCGCGTTACATGCCGTGGCACGTTGGGGATATTTACCTGGAACATCAAATTCCAGTAAGGGTTCGCGACAGCACCGTGTCACGAAGGCAGTGCTATGCGATGCACTCCGTGACACGTTGCTTGTTATTCGGGGAAAAATTTCCACTAGTATAAATAACACACTTAGGTTTATTTCTAAGGATTCTGACTTAGTTGAGCAAGGACGTGGGTTACAGGCAGTTGAGGGGACGAAATTCTTAGAGTTCTTCTCTGACTCTTTCTCCTTTATTTCAATTGTTTGTATGATTTATACTGATTTGATGATGTTTAATCCACAAATGAGTGGCTAAATTCACTTCTTGCTGAGGTTAAGAACAATTATAGTGGAATGTAATTGTTGATCATTTTGGTTTTTCATCTTTTCTTCCATGGTTGTTCTATCAATTCTTGTTCTTACTGCATTAATGTCTGGTCAATGTTAATGTATATCTAAAAAATATAGTTTTATCTTGAAAAGGAAAGAAATTGTAAAGTTGTGAATTGGTAGGATATGATCTCTTCTTAGTTTGAGAAAATTGAGAATTGATTTACCTTCAAAATAGAAATATATCTGAAAGTCATATTAGTCAATTAAGGAATCGGTTTCGTATGGCTAGAACATGAAATTCTTTTATCACAGAAATGTAGGTTGAAGGTTCATGATTCTTAAGTGTGGGTAGAATACGGAAGTTTCCATCCATAGGCAATAATTCTTGATTAGCAACCGAAGGAAAGATTAACCGAATTGTATCGATAAATTACTTCCCTGCATGTTTGTTTTAGCCTCAGCTTGCTCATTACTATAGTTCAGACTCACTTTATAATTTTGTCTTATATTAGTATAACTTAGGAAACAAACTTCCAAAAATCGTTTTTAAATTGTTGTCTGCATTTTAGAGTTAGAGTTCATTAACACTTAATTCGATTATTACCTTTGTTAAGTTCCTGTGGGATCGATACTTGGCTTACTTTAACCATTTTACTACTTGTTCGACCACGTGCACTTGCGTGTAGTTGCGAAACGCTCCGAACAATACCCATTGAGGAGTTTTTGATTCTTGATGATTTAGCAGCGGTTTTGATGGATGTTGGTGTTGAGGAGATCCATGGGGGTGAGGAGATTGTTAATGCACTTGATGGCATGGGGTCATACACTTATGTTCAAAAGAATATTTATCTAGACTTAAAGAATTAGGTGACCCCACCAGCCAAGCCATCTGTTGAGGAGCCTTCGATATTGGAGCTCAAAGCACTCCCGTCACATTTGTAGTATGTATTTTTAGGAGTCGGTAACATTTTACCGGCCATTGTTGCAGCTGAGGAATGGCAAGTGGAGGCTTTGGTCTCCATTTTGAAGAGATATCAAAAAGCTATGGGGTGGACCACTGCAGATATTATTGGAATCCCAATCGGTATTTTCACTCATAAGATCCATCTAGAGCAAGATTATACTTTGAGTATTGAGCATCAGCGTAGGTTGAACCCACCTACGCAAGAGGTGGTCAAGAATGAAATCATCAAGTGGGTGAAGGTAGGTGTGATTTATCCTATTGTAGACAGCAAATGGGTGAGCCCAGTCCAATGGGTACTGAAAAAGGGAGGAATCATGGTGGTCCCAAATCCTAACAATGAGCTCATTCCTCTAAGATTAGTTATCGGTTGGAGAGTATGCATTGATTACAAGAAGTCGAACCATTGGAAGTAAAAAGATCACTTTCCGATGCCATTCACGGACCAGATGTTAGACAGACGTATAGGCAGAGGATGGTATTTTTTGCTTGATGGTTATTTGGGGTACAATCAGATTTATGTAGCCCCCGAATACAAAGAAAATACCACATTCACTTGCCCTTGTGTTACATTTTCTTTCAAGAAGATTCAATTTGGGTTATGTAATGCACCTATCACTTTCCATCTTTGCATGATGTCCATATTTTCTGACATGGAGGAAGACATCATTGAAGTCTTTATGGATGATTTTTCTGTGGTGGGTGATTCATTCAAAGATTGTTTGGCTCATTTGAGCAAGGTGTTGTAGAGATGTGAAGAGACCAACTTGGTGCTTAACTTGGAAAAGTTCCATTTCATGGTCAAGGAAGGTATAGTGCTCGGCCACAGGATTTTTGATAAGGGTATTAAGGTGGATACAACTAACATTGATGTTATTGCCAGTTGACCAACCCCAGTTTCTGTAAAAGGTGCTCAAAGTTTTCTAGGTCATGTAGGGTTTTATAGAAGATTCGCCGAGGACTTCTCGAAGATTGCACATCCTTTGTGTAAACTTCTTGATAAAGAGGTGAAGTTTGTTTTTGATGAGGCATGTTTGAAGGATTTTGAATGCCCTAAAGAGAGATTGATCACTATCGCCATTATAGTGGCACCTAACTGGTTTTTGCCTTTTGAGGTCATGTGTGATGCGTGCGGTGTGGCCCTAAGAGTTGTGTTGGGTCAAAGGCGTGAAAAGATTTTCCATCCAATTTATTATGCTAGCAAGGCTATAAATGCAACTCAGAAAAATTATACCATAAAAGAACAGGAGCTTTTGGTTGCATTTGAGAAGTTTCGGGCATACTTGCTTGAAACTAAGGTGATAGTCCATACAAACCATGCAGATATCTGATGGCAAAGAAGGATCCAAAGCCATGGTGGATTCGATGGGTTCTGCTGCTACAAGAGTTTGAGTTTGAAGTAAAAGACCGAAAAGGGACTGAAAATCAAGTAGCAGATCACTTATAAAGATTGGAACCTGATGCAGCACTTCGAGATGAGCATGACATAGACGGTGCATTCCTAGACGAGCAGGTTTTAGCGGCCTCACAAGATCTCATCCCATGGTTTGCAGACTTTGCTAATTATCTGGTGAGTGATGTTGTACCGGAGCACTTATCTTTTCACCAGAGGAAGAAGTTTATGTCTGACGTGCAGAAATTTTTCTAGGATGAGCCCCACTAATTTTGCATATGTGCTGATGGGGTGAATCGAAGATGCGTGCCAGAGGTAGAGATGCTGAGTATACTGGAGGCCTCCACTCATCTCCTGTTGGAGGTCACTAAAGTGGGATTCGCATAGCCCACAAAATTCTAAATATGGGTATTATCGACCAACCATTCACCAGGTCATGAATGATTTCACAAAGGCGTGTGGCGCATGTCAAAGGCGAGGAGGCATATCATGGAGGCATGAGCTTCCTCTTACGCCTATCTTGGTCATTGAGCTATTTGATATATGGGGCATTGATTTCATGGGCCCATTTGTAAGATCAAATGGGATGAAATACATACTTGTTGTTGTTGACTATGTTTCCAAATGGTTGGAAGCAGTTTCGCTTCCAAATAATGAAAGGAAGAGTGTCACAGCATTCTTTAAGAGGAATATATTTGCTAGATTCGGGATTCCCAGAGCCATCATTAGTTATGGGGGTTCGCACTTCTGTAACTGGTTGTTTCACTCTTTATTGTAGAAATATGGGGTAAAACATAGGTTGGCAACACCCTATCATCCGCAGTCTAGTGGGCAAGTTGAAGTCACAAACCAGGAGATAAAGACTATCTTGGCGAAGACTGTGAATGCAAACCGGACAGATTGGGCAAGAAAGCTAGATGATGCTTTATGGGCTTGTCAGACCGCATTCAATACTCCTATAGGTATGTCTCTGTATCAACTTGTGTATGGAAAATAATGTCATCTTCCAGTTTAACTTGAGCACAAAGCTATGTGGGCGCTCAAGAAATGAAATTTGGATTGGAATTAAGCTGTAACCTTGAGGATTGATTAGTTAAATTAGCTTGATGAATTTCGGTTGAAAGTGTATAAGAGTTCTGAATTTTACAAACTAAGGATGAAAATTCAGCATGATCGGAAGATTGAGAAGAGAGAATTCAGTCCGGGTGATATGGTGCTACTATTAAATTCTAGACTTTGTTCGTTTCCTTCCAAGTTGATGTCTAAATGCCTGGGACCTTTTTGAGAGGTTCAAGTATTCTCCCATGGGGCAATTGAACTGGAAAATCATGAAGGAAAGCGCTTTAAAGATAACGGTCAATGCGTAAAAGCATATTTGGGGAGAAGCGAAGAAATAAAGCTACTGGATCTCTGGGATCTGGGTAAAGTCTGAGTATCCCAAGGACTTGCGTCGTGCCGCGACGTTAAATCAGGCGCTGCATGGGAGGCAACCCATGGAGGTGTTTAGGTGATGTTTGAGTAGCCAAAATACTCGCGTCGTACCGCGACGTTAAATCAAGTGCTTCTTGGGAGGAAACCCAAGTTGTAATTGTAAGAAAAATATAGTTTTTACATGTTTTGATGTGTGCAGGTGATTAAGATGAGAAATTTGAAGTTAAAACCAAAAATCTAAAGTTGAGTTGCGGGTGCCAAAAAGCACAGAATATGTCATCATCAGACCAAATGATTTGTTAACTGGATCATCATCAAAGTTGCATAAAACAGTTTAGACAACGGTTGACCAAATGAGTCGTTGCAAGTGGCAACGAATTGTGAGGTCCTCCGTCAAGTCTATTGGATCAAAGGCGGAATTAAAATGAGAAAGGTAATAACGATTCATTTAACAAATCGTTGGAGACCAAGCGATTCGTTAAGTGGCCTTTCAGGAAGCTACCACAGTTCAAGGCCCACGACTCAAGTCACGACTGATTGGGTTGCACCACGAGTCGTTAGGTCCCAGGTAATTCCTTTAAGCTCAAGCCATTGCATGAAGGGTCAGATGAGTCATTTATCGACATAATGAATCGTAGCATGGATCGACATATGTTTTTTAATTAACTACCCAAACCCGACCTACGCACTAATTAAGGAAAAACCTTATTTCAAGCATATAAAACCCGATTTTCTTTCCCTCCAAACTCTTGCTTAAGTTTAATCCCACAACATTTAACTCCAAAACTTCCAACCCATTCACCAATCCAAGATCCACTTCACTCTCTCAAAGAATTCACACACACACACGATCACACTCACCTGCTCGAAGTACAACACAAGATTGAAAATTTCAAATTCAACTCTTTCCTGCTCAACTCAAAATTATTGTGAGTAATTGCTTGTGTATTCTCTTCTCCATTAGTTTTCTCGTATAATGAGTTTTACATGCGACCTAATTTCATGAATTTCACGGAAGCCTAGTGGTAAGGCATTGAATAAAATTTCTTTTTTCGGAACCCTTGATGAATCTGATGAAGCTGTGCTTGTGGAATCTTTATTTTCGATGATGAATATGATATGAGAAAAGTGAATAATTGTATGTCAAACTCTTGAGCATGAGCCATGTAATGAGTCGTGGTATCATCTAACAACTCGCCATATGGCTTGTCCTGAGTGGAAATTAAACCTAGTGACCAGTTTACCTAATGATTGACTTAACGAGTCATTGCCTCAGGTAATCACTCGCTGTGACCAGTCGTTAAGTCCACTGGTCCAACATGAAGAAACATAGCTTGAGACAACGAATGACCTCACGAATCGTGGCCAGTGGAAACGACTCATTAGGTCACTCATCCTATCTGCAGAGACAGTTAAAAAATTATTGTGTTTCATATCATTTTGTATACTAACTGATCTTCCACAGGTACAATGGCTCCGAGGGGTATACCAAAGAAAGGTCCGGCAAAGAAACAAGTGTTGGACAGGAGTCAACTGTCATACCACATACTTGGGGATGAGCCATCCTCCTCTGAAGAGTCAAGTGACTCGGAGGAGGAATATAAAGTGTCAAAAGAGCAGTTGGTGCGGAAATCAGATAGGGCTAGGGCTCACCGAACTACAAATCTAACAGTCCTGGTTGATTCTCCTACTGTACTAGCAAGGGATCCACCAAGCCGTATTGATGAAAATTCTAGGGCTACAGCCGCAATTGCTCCCGAGGGCACAACTGTTGGGCAAAACATAGAAGTAGCTTATGACTCACATGCTCATCAAGGGAACTCAAATGATGAACTGACCGAGACATCAAACACATCTAATGATCAACCAAGGCACGTGATGAGATAGTGTGTTCATGGTGTGAGGGATATATAACAGAGACATTACTCCAAATGATAAAGGATATCCAAAGAGGAGCATCTACGAGGAGCCCAGGCTAGTCACCACGGGGCTTAAGGACCCTCCAGAGCTGCAAGCTTTGCTCAACAAGTATAGGTTCAGGTGGTTGATCGAGCCATAAGAAAGCTATATCCCCTGCCTAGTCAGAGAATTCTATGCAGCCTACGTAGCCACACTACAATGTCTGGCATTAGGTGGTGAAGGTTGGAAAAAGAGGCCTGCTTTGACATAGGTGTTGGTTCGGGAGACATCTATGGATATATTTGAGAGGACCATCTCCAGGCTATTGTATGGGCTTGACTATTATGCCCCAATGAACACAGCCAAGTTCTATCACAAACTATTTGATCAAAAGAAAGTCAAGACTAAGAAATTGAATAATGAGGAGCGAATTAGGAAGTACACTTGGCTATCTCGTGTCATTGCCACAAGAAGTCCATTGGTTGAATGGTTGCACAGCACCGAGTCTCAGATCAAGAAGGCCACACTAATTATGGTGTTCATTGATGTGGCATAGGATGGTACCAACCAGCAATGATAATTTTCTCTCATCTGACAGAGCGGCATTGGTAACCAGCATTACAGAGGGGTATGCCATAAATATCCCGCTGTACATTGCTGAAGAGATTAGAGAGTGGGTGATAAATGATGATACTACAATTCCCTTCCCATGTCTTATTGCTAGAATTTGTCAAGAGCCAAAGATGTCGAAGTTTCCATCGATCGACCAGCGCATAGTGGTCCACAAAATAACCGATATCGGGTTTATACGAGATGACACAAACCCGATATTGAGAGCAAGGAATCAGGCTGCCGCATCCGCTGGAGAGACTATATTAGCAGAGGCATTCAGCAGCGGGATGCAGACTGAGGCTGCTGCATTTACTAATATTGCGGCAGAGCCCACGGAGGCTAGGGAGATAGTTAGCCAGCCTGAGGCTACAGATGCAGCTCATATCCTGCATTTGCGGAGGTTCCAGAGTCATCATCCACAACATCTGCATCTCATCCACCTATTTCACCCTCGGGTGCTCCCTCAGCCGGTCTAGTTACAATTTCCAAACAATTCCTAAACGACATGGCTAGACAACTAGCAAAGACTGAGAAACAACAAGCGCACACGGCTCTGCAAGTAATGGTTCTTATGGAGCAAGTCAAGTTGTGGGTTACCAGAGAATTGAAGGCACTCTCTAGCTCCATGCATGGCAGATTAGATGCTATGAGAGACACATGGAAGAGTGCCTTGCACAGTTATAGGCATCTAAATTGGTAAGGTGGTATGTGGAGGTAGCAGCACTCAGAGCAGAGGTGCGGGAGTTGTCTGCACGACAGGTAGCTGCGATCCCTCCACCTGTGCTTCCTGTGATAGAAGATGAAAGCAAAGAATAGCTATCGCCCATGTTTGATTTCATTACAATGGAGTCGATGACACATGATAAGGGAAAAAGGCCTCGTGAGGAGGCAAGTTTTGAGGGTGATGACTCTCTGCTCCATTAGCAAAAGCGAGAGTGGAGAGAGATGGAGAGAGCGCTGCATCTATCTAGAGAGGAGGCTCGATAGAGTGACACAGTTGAGGTAGCAAGAGCTAGGGGAGAAGGAACGAGCTCAGTTGGGTCTAAAAATGCATCGGGTCAAGCTGGTGACATCAGAGAGTGCACTGGAGGAGTATCTGCACCCTTCACCGGCCAGGTAGCAGACACCTAGGTCATGTAGGTATGTTCCCTATTTCCATTGTTTTTTTTATATATTTATACATCGAGGACGACGCATGCTTTTCTTGGTGGGGGGGGGGAAGGATACCTGTGTATTTTTACTGAACATAACCTGAGGGTTTTTCTTGCCAGATATCTTTTCCCTCGCGTGTTCCTTATCTAGTAGAACCTGCACATTTAGGGTTTTATGTTTCTGTGTTTGTTTGTGTCAGTCGAAAGAAAGTTAGGTGAACTTAAGGCAATCAAGAGCTTGAATTGTTGATTTTTCTTGAACTGATAATTTGATACCCCTCCTAATTTTTTTGATGTGTGTGTTAAAATCGACAAGTATGACCTTTCTGAAACTTTGCATGGCATTGAAACTGTGAACATGTTTACCAATGTATGGTTGTGCCTGAACTATCAGTTAGTAGAAGTGATTATGTTTACCTGTGCTAAGTGTGAGTGAGATTTAATAGTTAAATTCGGTTGTATGTGTCAATCTAAAACTTGCCTGGCTAGTCGTATCAAGATAGAGGATGGAAATAAGGAAATGATTATAGGTCATTTTTTATTAATGATCCCACTATAACCTTAAAATACCTACCAAAAGAAAATAAATATCCCTTGATCAAAAATTTTGAGCTTAAATTAACCTTTCTTTTTATTTACACTAATTCACCTTCCTTCTTTGATTAAGCCTGTTTTGACCCCGGCCCCTCCATGGATACTGTGAAACACACTAAGGCAAATCGCCTAAGTTAAGGGTAGCTATGATAAGGGTGATTAAGAAGAGTAGGGTGGAATGAAATTAGGTAATGAAAATGAAAGAGCGGGTGCGATGTGCGTAATGAAAGAAAAGAAAGAAATAAAAATGTTGTCAAAAAGCAAGAAAAGAAAAGAAAAGAAAAGAAAAATGTAAAATCAATGAATTCTTTAAAGAAGAGGAACCGCACTCGTAGTTACAAATGAAAAGAAAAGAAGAAGAAAGTAAGGGGAAAAGGGGAGAAAATATGAAAAAGGTTAAAAGTGGAGTCAAGACGTATGTAGTACCAAAGAGGGTTAAGCTACTAATCCCATATGTACCATGCCCGAACCCGAGCTTATGTTACAAGCTTAAAAAGTCCTATAGTGATCCTAGTTACCTGTCTGAAAATCGAGGTATTGAAAGTAAAGGCAAGCATACGGCATTGCATGCACACAGTTAGAATTTCGTTGTGAGAGTGAGTGTAATCTTATCTAGTCCCATGAGAAATACATTGATGTAATCATATACACATGAGAGAGTGTGGGACTTCTTTGAGGTGAGAGCATATGGTCAACTAAATCATCTGCAAATTGTCTGGGTCAGTGTTATAGATTTATGTGCATGGTTGCAAGTGACAGTGTTTTGCCATATTTTGATTCCTCTGTGTCATGGTTGAAAATTTTGCATATGCATTGTGATTTGAGTTGGTATGATAAAGGAGGGGTTAAAAATTTTGATTTGATGAATAATTGTGACTGCCATAAGTCTCCTAGAGTTCTTTTGATTGAAGTATTTTATTTTAATTAATTTTATTTTACTTTGCCTGAGGACATGCAAAAGTTCTTCATTGAGGGTGTTGATGTGTCGTGATTTTATGGCACCTTTGATGCTTAAAACAAAGTAACTCTACACATTTCGGGTATGTTTATGTAGATATGATGCGATTTTGTTGAATATTGTAGGAAAACAGGTCCGGAATGGGAGATAGGCTAAGTAAAGCAGAAAAGGACTAAACTGAAGGCTGCCAGGCATGTCACGAGTCTTCGTCCCAAGGAATGACTCGTTCTTAGAGTCATGGGAAGAAATTAAAGATAGATAAAGAAGGAAACAGTGCACTCATCGAATTGAAGACATGACTCGTTACATCTGGTTATGAATCATTAAGTCATGAAGACTGAGAAGAGAAATTCTGAGAAAAGTCCAGTGAAGGAAACCACAGGTTTAACGAGTCATCAGGTGTTGAGACGACTCACAAGGAGAGCACTAGGCTGAATCATCAGGTGCACTGGAAGATCGGTGAGTCAATACCATGAGAGGACTAACGACTCGTGCCCAGCCACGACGAGTCGTTAGGTGACCCATTACCATGATTGGGCCTATTGTTGAGGACAACTTATTTGCACTGGCCACTACTCGTTGGGAGACCAGAAGAGTCGTTACTTGTCCCGTTACCCCTGCCGACCTGAAATCTAAATTTAGTTAGGAGAAGATTTGTTTTAAACTATAAATAGAATTTTTAGGTTTATTGTTCGTACGTAGTTATTTTTACCAACTTTCACGTGAATTCTAGTGTTGTAACAATCATTCTTGGGTCAAGAAACAAAGTTTACAATTTTGTTCTTGATTATGGGAATAAATCAACATTGGAGTTTTGTTCATCAAGTTTGGTGTTATATTCAATTTACTAGGTTTTCTTCTACAAATTTTCATAAGTTGTAATTATGATTTATTTAATATTTTGTGATTGTGATTATTCAAAGATGACTAGCTAAACCTATTACTAGGGTTGTGGGAACCATGATGAATTAACACACAGAGGTGAAACACTTAGTGATTCTAGAACGGGGTTTAATGCATGTATTATTTTTCCCTTCGTTGTTAATTATTTCTTAACGGTTGTAAACATTGGAACTTGCCTTATTCTTACTTACCGGATCAAGGGAGTATTGAATGGGAAAAGGTATTAGCAACGGAAATTTTAGGCTATCAATCCTCATCTAATAGCTTTAACTTTTCCGGGGATAGCTAATTCGGTATTAAGGGTAAGTGTTAATTAAGCATACACCCGTCTACAGACCAAGTTGCGTGGTGATAATCATCTATATAGGGGACTAACATTTAGGTGAACCTATCTTACCGATATTGCATGTTAAACACCGGAATAGATCACTAGTGTAAAATCGTGTGGTTATGAAGTCTTGGGGAACACAATCCTAGTCAACTTGTTAATTGAATAAAAACCAAATTTGACTTAAGCATTTAGTAGTTTTTACTCTTGTTTAGCATTTTATTTCTTTCCCCCTCAGAAAATAAATCCAATAGTAATAACCATTCACATTAACTCAAGTTGTTTCCATATTCCCTATGGGATCGACCTCAACCTTCATTGGGTTCTATATTTTACATGACCGCTTTATATCTCAATTGTGAGGTATAATTTGGGCGACATCAACAGGTCGTTGGATGACCCATTATTTCCCCAACTGCCAAGGTCCAAAGCCATTGGATGACCAGTGCTCTTGAAACCACGACTTCATACAATGACTCGTGGTTTTCCACCACGAGTCGTGACATGGCTCGTCCTGAGAAATTTTTTCCCAATATTCAACCAACTTCCATTTTTGATCCTGTGTCTGATCTTGGGCGCTTTCGGGATATTACACCTCGTTACAAGTAATGAGGTAGTATGTTAAGTTTCATTTAATCTTTAACATTTCATGTTTGATTGAGGTCAAATATTCATATTATGCCTAGCGAAATGTGGTATTTAAAAGTGTGATAGCGTATTGATTGTTGTTGTAGTTGTACGTCGAGTTGGAGACCCCTCAACGTGGGCACTCTTAGTTACTCCTTTACATTATGTCATATATTTTATATTGATCATATGTGTGGTTCTGTTCACCATGTGAAATTAGAAATTGATGCTAAGACAGCGACCTGAGAATAACATACTCTTCAAGTGAATGTTGAGTATTTAAGGGTAAATGAGGGTGTTGATGCAACGATTTTGTAGCATGGTCACCTACCTTTATGCAAATATTTTTTGAGATCTTAGAGTCTAAAAGAGATTCCAAATCTCCCAATCCTTAAGTTATTGGTAAGTTACCTGGTTAGCGAGTTTAAGTTAAGCAACAATGACACTAAGTATCTATAATGAGTTTAAGTACTCTAAGTTGAGATCAAGTTGAGTTAAGCTTTATAATATGAATATAAATATTTGTACGGAATCCATGTATACCAAAATTTGGTCTAAGTATCCATAGTTGGTTCCAAGAACCCATAAGTGAGATCCAGTGTCATATTCCTCGAGTCTCATGTTCATGTTAATCTTTCAAGTCAATTAATGTTTTATGTCCCATTCTATTAGTTGCTAGGGTTATTATTTTAGTTGGTCCTCCAAGTTGGACCCGTTATCTGAGTCATATACATATTGCATTATTCAGCTGCTAGTCTTAGTATTAGTTTGCTCATTTGCATGGTTTGCATTGTTTACCGCATGCCCTCTCTGGTTTGAGTATTAGATGGATGATTGTGTGATGTCGCAGGAGCGATGGCACACTCCCTCTCTTGTCTAAGTATGAGACGGGTGAATGTGTGAGGAAATATGTATGAAAATCATGGTCCAAGTATTAGGTCGGTTGTATAAAGTCCTGGTCCAAGTATCAAGCAACCATACTTAAAATCCTGGTCCAAGTATCAGGTAGCCACCGAAATGATTCTGATAAACTCCTGTCCTAGTATCGGAAGTGTTTTCATATGAGTTACTTATGTTATGTTATGTTCATGCACAAATTCTGCATATAGGGTAGTCAGTTACAAAGTTAAAGATTATCTCGCTGCCCTATCTTTTAAGTTATGTTTAGCTTTAATTTGACATTACTTATGTTGATCGGTTCCAGAGTATCAGGTTGTAGTTGTTCCCTTCTCTGGTTCAGTTTATCATTGGCATTAATTTTTTTATAGCTTTCAACCTTACATACCAGTGCATTTCCTTCTACTGATGTCCCTTCGCCTGGGGACCCTGCAATCATGCTGCCGGTATAATAACGCTTTAACCACACCTCTTAGTGAAGTATGAAGCGGACGTTGTCAATAAAGAACCCAACTAGAGGTTGGGATCGATCCCACAGGGAATATGGAAGAGCTAGATTATAGCTGGTAAGTGAACTTGTAAGGTAGTTACTTCATAATTGGGAGGTTCTAAAGAAAAGCAATAATAAAAACAATTATCAAAAGTTCGGTATTGAATCAATATTAAAGGATAACTAGGGTTTGTGTTCCCCATGGGTTCATAACTTCTTTGGGTATAAACTCGTGATTATCACCAATGCTTACAGAACTGATAACTTAGGTTCATTCAAACGACCGACCAGTCCCTATTGAATGAATATACTCAATTACTTGACCAAGTCTCATGAGCGATTTCAAACTATTCGTTATTACTAAGTTCTAGATTAAACTATCCTGCGACCACAACTCAAGTTAATACAATGATCATTAAGATCAAGGCTCCATTGTAATTCTCTTTTCCTAATCTCTACCTCTTAAACCTAAGCATGTAAAGAATTCGGGCATGTCCTCGTGTTGCACACCATTAAGAAACATTTAAGCATTAAGAGAGTACAATATAAGTGTTTGTATTGGTTTTAGAATCACTTTGTGCAACCCTAGCTTGTTAATCCACCATGGTTCCCATAACCTTAGTTATGGAGGTTTTAGCCTCTCATAGTTGTAAAGTTGTGAATTGCATTCATGATTAAAAACATAAATTAATATTTACAAATATGAATGAGAAAACACTTCCTTTAATTAATCAACAAAATCTGAAAAAACAATTAACAAGAAGATTTCAAGAAAAGGTTGATCACAAGTCAAATCAACCGAATTCTCTCTTTCCCTCCTCAAAATATCCTCTCTGATCGATCTCTCTTAAAAATAAAACCTAAAACGTATTTATACAGATAGAAGAATCCTTTTTCTAGGCTAATAGGGTGAATTTCCATATCTGATTCTTCAAACATCATGCGTCCTCCTACGATCCATAGCACCATCATACAGCTCGTAGCATCCTGTCGTCCCTTGCATGACTGGTTGAATTTTTCTAAGTGTTGGATCCTTGTACGAATCGTACCTCAATCCTATTATACGTACTGAGCTCCTGTGGCTTGACTCTGAAACTTTGAAATATTTCTGAATTTTATCACGACCGCCATGGTATGACTCGTACCTTCATTCCACGGTTCGTACTTACTTTCCATAGCAGGAGTTTGCCTCTTATGCAAATCTTCTGAATCTTTTCATGACTTTACCACCACAACTCGTACAAGCTTGGTACGACTGGTACTGAGACTCGTGTATTGCATCTCTCCAACATCAGCCTTTTTGCAACTATTCATGGCCATCTATATGACTCGTAGGAACTTCCTATAGCTCATACTCTGGACTACAATCTGAGCCTATTTTGCACTCTTCAGGCTATCTTTTGCATTTTTCAACTCCAACACCATTTAATCCTGTAACCAAAGGAAAAGTGTCTTATATCCACATAAATACACCTAAGTCCATGTTATTTTCTTAGTTTTGAGCGTCGAAAGTGATGTAAATCCACAACACATCAACCCCCTAAACTTAAGACTTTTGCATGTCCTCATGCAAAGAAAAGAAAAACTAAACACGACGCTCAACTAGGAAATAGACTTAAGATACTACAGCCAATACTTCAACAAAACTTGCACTTTGTATACAAACTCCATTGACCCTTTCTCATGGAACAACATTAGCTAAAGCATTACAAGCAACCTCAAAGAATCATAAAAGGGATCAAGACTTGTCATCTAGCTATCAACAGGCAATCAAGTCATCACCAATATTTTCAGAAGGACCAATGGTAAAAGCAAACATAATCCATGTACCCTCACACAAATGATGTCCCCACTCATATATGAAGTGTCAAACATAACATGGGACTAAACAAGTAAGGCACTCACTCTCATAAAGAAGTTACAAGTATTATGTGTCAAATACCATAGGTTTGCCCTTATTTTCTCTACTTGGTTTGTCAGATGGTCGAGTTAGGAACACTATAGGACTTTGGTATGGATTGTAATGTAGGCTTAGGGCTGGACATGATAAAGATGGAAGATTTTATAAGTAACCATCCCTTCCTTAGCACTACATACATTAGCTGCATTCACCTGTTTCACCCTTTATTCTTTATTTCCCCTTTTCTTCCCTTTTAACTTCTCTTTATACACATTTGTATGGGTGTGGTGAGTTTTAAAATTTTTCATCATTTTGATTTTCTTTTAAAATTTCTTTTTCAAGATTCTCAATATTTTTCATCTCTTTTCTTTTCACCACAACACACCTCGTTTTTCACCTTTTCTTTTTCTTTCTTCCGTTCCCACCACATACACACCTCTACTCTAGCCACCCTCAAGTTAAGCATTTTGCTTATGTTGAGGTTCACAATATCCAAGGAAGGACTAAGGAAAAACAGGTTCATTAAAAACAAATGGGTGTGGTTAATCGGTAAATCAAAAATAAACATGGTCTATTAAGGCTCAAACTTGGGATCAAGGGATTCATGCAACTTTGGTAGGGTAATTTAGACTAACAGTGAGCTAAAAAAATGTCCTATGATCATATCCTAACTAACCATCCTTAGTCTATGCAAAGACCAACTAGGAAAGTTCTAGATCTTCAACATAATACCGAACTGAGTACTATACCTCACTCACACATGGTACATGATCTATTTTCACCTCACCTTTCTGGTATACATGGCTTAAAAAAACTACTCATATTAATAAATTAAATGACATCAAAAGATCCACATAAATCATGTATATTGTAACTAATACATAGCTAATACATCAAAAAAAAATTAAAAGGGTCAATTTTTTTTCAAAAACCAAAACTAGTGCATTTTTATTGGCTGAGTATTCCTAAGTTACTTTCTAATTAGACAAAAATCACAAGATAAAAAAATAAAAATCCTACACATGCTGATTCTACTAGATAGCATGACTGAGGGAAAAGAAACACGACAAGAAAAACCCTCAGACGAATCAAAAATACCAAAAAATCACAAGTACACCCCCTCCCCTTTATTGAAAGTAAGCTTCATCCCTGATGAATGAACTATAAGATCATAGGGAATAGAACATACCTGTGGTGCACTAGGCGCTCCTGTCATCTCGCGGAAGTGGTACCTCCGCTGTAATAGTGGTGCTAGCGGTGGACGGCGTGCTCAATGGTGTGTTAATAGGGGGAGTGGTCCCCCTAGTAATTATGGCTGCTTCGACGGCCTCTGTAAATATCGAGGCTGAATGTGGCTCTCCTGAAGGGTCACGACCACTGGCAAGCTCGGGCTGAGCTATGGTGGAGCTGCATGCTCCTCTAGCTCTCTCATGCAGCTCATACATATGTGCATCATGAGTCCGCATGCTCTATCCTCTGGTCTGTTTGCGCTCCTTCCTCCTCTTTTTCGGACTATCCTCTCTAACATCCTCAGCAACTCTTTTCTTACCCTTATCAATAGCTTTAGTCAGCTCCCAATATGCCGCTAAATCAATCTCCTCTTCAAGCTCAGCATCTAGGTCCGAAAGAGTGGTGGATTCTAAAATTGTTAGTTGTCGTGATGGCAACTCAACTACTTGGCTCCGAAGACCCCCAACTCCGCATGGAGACTATTGGTATCTGTCTTCTCTACCATTCTCTAATTGAATTGGCTCTCGAAATTATCTAGGATAGCATGTAGATCCTGAGTTGCTGCCTCTATCTCTGACTTGACCCATGGTTTTACATTATCTATCATGGCCTGAATCTTTTGCTCCGCCATGGTCAACCATTTGGCTAGCTTCTGGAGGAAGTCCTGTGGTACCAAAGTATACCCTGCTGGTGTCTGAGTCTGTAGACTGGGCAGTGGTGCAGCTGAGGTGCTAGGAGCTGACTCTGAATGACCGGCATCTATAGTCGGTGGCTCGCTATGCTCCTATGTACTGGGGACATTCACCTATGCGTCCCCTGCTGGCTGGGCTACTAGAATTTTTGTGGGAATCCTGGATCTACTTACCAGGTTCATCTCATCTCGGATAAGACCTATGTTTGCAATCCTCTGGCCTCCAATCAACAGCTCGTCACCACGTGAAACTTTTACCTCCATACATAATCTGAATACAAGACTGGGGAATATGAAAGTAGTGCTCACTCCCACCGCTCGGTCTCGTATCTCATCTGCTATGATCATTGGGATAATGATGCGGCAACGAGACATGAGGCATGCCATCAAAAATGCTCTATCAGCACTCAATGTGTTGTCGTTGACCGTAGGTGCTAACTGATGGCGCACTAGTGTCCAGCAGGCTTTTGCTATGAAATTTTATGAGTTCTTGGTAACCTTATTTCCACCTGTAACCCACTCAGCTTCTTCCTTATTCTCAGAAATCACCCCAGCTAGCCATTGCAGCTACCTCTGTTGCTCCTGCATAGTTAATTGTCTAATCTGCTTCATTGCCTCCACCTTGTAATCGTACTCTAGCATTATCCTTGTAGGCATGAACTATGGTCCATACAACATTCGAGCGATGATTCGCTAAAATATATCAACCTCTCTACCTTGGACCATAACACTCTCCAGACGAGGCTGGTCTTTTATCTTCTGCCCTTCCTTCGCGTTTACCTCCATGGTGGCCAAATAGTTGGCATAGAACTCTCGAACTATGTCTTATGTATACTGTGTTGGAGTCTTGTCCATCCACTCAAAACCATAAAAGCTAAAAATTCGCTTCATTTCCTCAACTACATTCAGTGATTTTGTGAGGATCTGCGGTTCTTTTTCGATGCTCCTCCTTGGTTTATTCTTGGAAGTGAGAGAGATGCCCTGCTCATAGACTCGTACGACAAAGTTACAATCTATATCTTGAGTCATCTGATTGAGCCCCTGTGTAGTGTTTTTCTCAATTTTTCCACGACTCATGGTACGACCTGCATGTTGATTCCACGAGTCGTAGGAAAGGTTTTTTCTGCAACTTTGTTCAGCTTGGTGGTATGAGTGCTCAGTACGACTCGTAATAGCAACCTACGATCCATACTGTGCCTCATACCACTTCCAGATTTTCTTTTCTCAGTTTGCAAAAGTTCTCTTTTCAAATTTTAAGGTACTCAGATTTCCCCCAGGTCTAGGCACATCATTCACTTAATTTAACCATGCTCAATCCTCCCCTTTTTAACCTACTACCTGTAACTCATTGTTTGTTTCAAGACCTAAGTTGATAAAAATTTTAGCATCTTTCCAGTTGAAAAACCATTTCGCCACAACCTGATCATTGTCTCTCTTTTCAAGATCAATTTTTGAGCATAGTGACTGACTCACAGGGGTTTTGGCACCATCACTCTCAGTATATAAATGTTAGCACTATTTAATACAACATACTTGATTAATGCTTCATCAACTGGATATCATCATATAGGATTTTCAAAACTTGGGTTGAGTAAAAGTTTTGCTCGATTGTTTGGTGATTTTGAGTTACTGGTGTGGGGAGGTGAGTTCAAGTCGTTATTTTCAGTGATATTAGTGTACGAGAGGGTGTTTGTGTGGTTTAAATAGGTAAGGGCAAATTTTAAAAGAATTTGGGCTGAGTCGGGTATTATTGCCATTGTTGACCCATCTCGACTCGTACCACAAGTGTAGGAAGTACCTGTGACTCATCCCTTGGACTTGTAAGTGACCCTGTTAAAGAAACATTACTTGGAGATCTACGAATAGATCTTAAAACTCATACAACTGAGGTATAGTCTATAGGATGAATCATTGGTTGAAGGTTGTAGCTATTTTTCTGATCCTCACCACGACTGCTACTACTGCTCATGGGATCCATCAGGAGTCATACTGAGAGTCATAGAAACTGATGTTTCAGCCTTCTATTTTTAATTTCCCTGAACACTGAGCAAACATTAGATCAATAACTTGGATTGCCTCCCAAGAAGCACTTGATTAACATCGCGGCACGATGTAGGTAGCTTGGTTACTCAGACTTCACCAAACTACCACTTGGGTTGCCTCCCAATAAGCTCCTGATTTAACGTCATGGCATGATGCGAATCTATTGACTATTCAAAATTCGTCAAATGATTCAAATTTATCCTCTAGTGCTGAGATTACACTAAATTCCTTGGGTTGCTCCATTGTCCTGCAGATGTTGAAAGTGACCTCTTCTTGGTTTAATCTAAACTTCAGTAGACCATCTTCCATATATGCTAGAGCCCTCCCAGTTGCAAGGAATGGGCGCCCCAAAATAATGGGGACCTCATAATCAACCTCACAATCTAAAATCATGAAGTCTACTAGGAATATGAATTTTTCTACCTTGACAAGCACATCGACTAGTATTCCCACAGCTTCTTAACCATTCTATCGGCCATCAATAGCCACATGTTGGTCGGTTTGGGGGCTCCCAATCCAAATTTCTTGAATACTGCCAGGGGCATCAAATTAATGCTAGCTCCTAAATCATAGAGTACCCTTGCGAACTCGACATTGCCAATCGTACATGGTATAGTGAAAGCACCTAGGTCTTCCTTTTTCTTAGCTAGGACCCTTGTAGATATGGCATTACAGTGATGTATATTGTCAACCAGCTCAAAACTCATAGATCTCTTCTTAGTCACCAGGTCCTTCATGAACTTTGCATACCCTGGCATCTGCTCTAATGCTTCCACCAATGGTATGTTCACAGATAGTTGCTTAAGCATTGAAAGGAATTTATGAAACTTACCATTCTCCGCCTTCTTCTTCATCCTTTGGGGGAATGGTGGCGGTGGTCGTGGGATAGCTTTATGCACTTCAATTGCTCCATGATCCATGTCATGTTCCTTCTAACCTCTCGGGGCCTCTTGCAACTCACCATTCTCTATCTCAGCACTCGTACCATCTTCTTCAATTATGCTCTCTTTCATCCGCTCAATTTCAACTAGAAATGGGGGGTCAACTGTGGTTTTACCACTCCTTGCCATCACTGCCATGCAATGTGCATCATTCTTTGGAATTTGGACACTGTTGCTAGGTAGTGTACTCTTTTGTCTAGGGTTCATTGATGCTGATAGTTTCCAAAGTTGATGTTCGATCTTCTTGATGGCAGTAGCATGAGATTCCACTTTCTGACCCATACTAGATAAGTCACTTTGGATCTCCTTCAGCTGATCATCAGGGGACCTCACCTTCTTTAACATCTCAGCCATTATGCTCACCAACTTTGATTGCCCAGACTCCACTTCTCGTGCATTGGGAGGAACATAGACTCCAGCCCGGTCAATGCGGTATCCATTGTTTCATCTCCAATCTCCTTCACGCTTATGATCCATGCTCCTGTCTTTGAACCTGCTTCTGTTGTAGTTGTCTCTATAATGGTTCCAACCTTGATTTCCAGAATGTTGGCGCCTGGGCATTGTTTCAGAAACCCATCACTTGGCTATTCAGGAACTTTGCCTCTTCCTCAGAACCAGAGTGATCAGCTCCTTGCTCCCTTCCTTGAGTTCCCACTGCATTTACCTGTTTGTCTCTAGCTCCCATAATATGCTTTGTCAGCAAGTCCAATGATATGCGCATATGAGCCAACTCCTGGTCGTGTTCTTCTTCTTTTCTTCATTGGTTTGTAGTCAAACCAACAACATATGTGTCTGCCATTGCATCAGCCTCCCTTGTATGCCAGGCCCTGTTTGTCTTAGTCACCTTGTCAAGAATAGTGGCAGCTTGCTCCCAGGTGTGACTCATCAATGCTCCTCCAGCCACCATGTCTGTTATAGCTTTGGTGCTGTTATTCGGAGACCTGTAAAAATCCAACAAACTGTCATTTGGGATTTTGTGGTTAGGGCAGATTGTCAACTTCTTTTTGAATCTCAACCACGTTTCATGAAGTGCCTCAGTCTTAATTTTTCAAAAATTATAGATCTCATCCTTTAGCTGCAACATCCTGGATGCGGGAAAGAATCTCTCCAAAACATCCTGTTTAAGCTCTCTTCAGTTGGTTATGGAGTCATTGGGCAACTCCGATAACCATAAAGTGGCTTCCCCTGATAGAGAAAAAGGGAAGAGTCGGAGCCATACGGTATCCTGGCTTACTCCGGGCAACCTATATGCCTTACATATTCCTACGAAGTTCATTAAGTGTAGGTTGGCGTCATCTGCTGCGTGACCACTGAACATTCCTTTCATGTTTAACACTTGAATCATAGTGCTCATAATGTCGAATTTGACCCCAGTGGGCAGTGGTGGTGGCACAATTGTTCCAGTCGACCCAACTTCATCAATATTTGGGTCCTCATCATCAAAGAACTAAGGGGAAAATCTATGAGCTCTGTTGCCCCTCCCATGTCGACCAACATCTACTACCTCTTCTCTGTCATCTTCCGCATGTTGTAGCACAGCTTGTCAAGCTAGCTCGGCTTGCCTAGCTTCTTCAGCTATGCGGGCTTCTCTTTTCTCGTGGTTCTCCATTCTGTGTAGTGCTCTTTCAATTTCTAGATTTAGTGGAACAAGGGGATCTCCACTACTCCGAGTGCTTGGCATTCACCAGAGAACAGCCTGTGAGTTTCAAAAACATAAAAATAAACATAATTAATAAAATAACTACAAAAAAGTAAAATACAAGAAAATAACCTAGTCTTAGCTGTATTCCCCGGCAACTGTGCCACTTTTTGATAACGCTCAAACCGCACCTCTTACTAAAGTATGAAGCAGACGTTGTCAATAAAGAACCCAACTAGAGGTTGGGGTCGATCCCACAGGGAATATGGAAGGGCTAGATCATAGCCGATAAGTGAACTTGTAAGGTAGTTACTTCAAAATTAGGGGGTTCTAAAGAGAAGCTATAATAAAAACAATTATCAAAAGATCGATTTTGAATCAATATTAAAGGATAACTAGGGTTTGTGTTCCCCATGGGTTCATAGCTGCTTTGGGTATACACTCGTGATCATCACCAATACTTACTTACAAAAC
Organism: Datura wrightii; assembly: GCA_035772735.1. Taxonomy (NCBI): domain Eukaryota; kingdom Viridiplantae; phylum Streptophyta; class Magnoliopsida; order Solanales; family Solanaceae; genus Datura; species Datura wrightii. The sequence continues at coordinate 64,115,292 of JASDFA010000002.1, forward strand.
TGATAACTTAGGTTCATTCAAACGATCGACCAGTCCTTATTGAATGACTATACTCAATTACTCGACCAAGTCTAATGAGCGGTTTCAAACTATTCGTTATCACTAAGTTCCAGATTTAACTATCCTATGACCACAGCTCAAGTTAATACAATGATCATTAAGATCAAGGCTCTGTTGTAATTCGCTTCCCTAATCTCTACCTTTTAGACCTAAACAAGTAAACAATCCGAGCATGTCCTAACCTTGCGCACCTTAAGAAATGTTTAAGCATGAAGAGAGTACAATATATGTGTTTTTATTGGTTTTAGAATCACATTATGCAACCCTAGCTTGTTAATCCACCATGGTTCTCACAACCCTAGCTATGGAGGTTTTAGCCTCTCAAAGTTGTAAGGTTGTGAATTGCATTCATGATTAAAAACATGAATCAATACTTTCAAATATGAATGAAAAAACACTTCCTTTAATTAATCAGCAAAATCTGGAAGAACAATTAACAAGAAGAATTCAAGAAAAGGTTGATCACAAGTCAAATCAACTCAATTATCTCTTTCCTTTCTCAAAATCTCCTCTCAGATCGATCTCTCATAAAAATAAAACTTAAAAACGTATTTATATAGACACAAGAATCCTTTTCCTAGACTAACTGGTTGAATTTCCATATCTGATTCCACCCACATCACGAGTCCTCCTACGAGCCGTAGCACCATCATACGGCCCGTAGCATCCTGTCTTACCTTGCATGACTAGCTAAATTTTTCTAAGTGTTGGATCCTGATACGAATCGTACCTCTATCCTATGATCCATACTGAGGTCCCGTGGCTTGACTTTGAAACTTTGAAATATTTCTAAAGTTTATCATGACCGCCATGGTACGACTTGTACCTTCATTCCACGGTTCGTACTTACTTTCCAAAGTAGGAGTCAGCCTCTTATGCAAATCTTCTGAATCTTTTCACAACTTCATCACCATGACTCGTACAAGCTTTGTACGACTCGTATTGAGCCTCATGTATTGCATCTCTCCAATATCAGCCTTTCTGCAACTTTTTACGGTCATCAGTATGACTCGTAGGACCTACCTACGGCTCGTATTGTGGACTGCAATCTGAACCTATTTTGCACTCTTCAGGATATCTTTTGCATTTTTTAGCTTAAACACCAGCAGCGTGAATAGTACCAGAGAATAATTAAAACTTAATTTAAATAGATATGGAATACCAAATACTTCAAATTATATTAATAAAGTAAGTTTAAAACTTACAAAGTTATTACAGAGGGAAGCCAAAAGGAAACATTGGAATAGGGAAGGCAACGGAATATTTTCTCTGGGGTAAAATTTCTGATGCCTATGAATTACAATTCGAGAGTCTTATATAGACCTCTAAAAATATTTGCTCTCAAAGGATGCAAACAAGTGGCGGTCTAGATTGATCCGTCAAAAGGTAAAGACAAGTGGAATCAAACTTTATTAAAGTAAAGTAAAGTTTTCTGTCTTCTTTCAGAAGGCCATGTGCAGTTGTCTTTCATGGGTCATTATCATGAATAGTAAAATGCCTCTTCGAGAAAGGCAACTCCGATGCTTTGCATCTCTACCCTTCTTGAAAGGTCATATTTACATGTCATCATAAGGGTCCATGTAGGCCCTAGCAATTCCTTCCGGATGAAGCATATCTCCATTATCACTTTCTTGAGAGGCTGCTTCTTCGATTAGTTGATGAATGACATCTTCATCTGCTGGTTTACTTTCCAGATCATCTAAGGCCTTTTTGAGCTTTCTTCTTAGCTCAGCTTTTGAATGTAGCTTTGATGAGGATGATCCTGGAGAGGAGTGTGTGACACCTACTGGAGTGGGTGTAGAAATTGGTTTGGGAGTCCAACCTTTAATTTTAACCGTTTTGCAAAGATGTTTAATCCGGTCAAATTCATTAATTGAAAAATCCCAACTAATAATATAGCAAATTCTTTTTGCCATAAAGTATTTACACATTTTAATGTGTTCAGCAAGGGTAGTGATTTCTTCTTTAGCTAGGTATTCATCTAGCCGTTTGAGAAATTGCTGAGGGAGGATTTGTCTATTTCCACCAAATAAATTCCACCACTCATAGAACCATCTGGGAGTGACAGATTTTGTAAGCTCAGGGCTGTACTTAACAAACCAAGTGTGTCCTGGTCGTTCGAACACGAAATTGAACCATGCCGCCTTGTAATCATACCAGTTGTAGGTTTGAGGACGGTGTGTGAAGGATAAATTGATGGGGGTATGAAAATGGCTTGTGAACCATTCGAAAGGAGTCCAGATATTTTTAATGGTAAATCTGGAATAAGCTATTTCACCTTTGGGGCAAACTGAATGTTCGACAGTGATAGAGTCAGTATCTACCAGGATGGCTTCGTAGTATTTTCTGGTTTTGAGTGGATTATCATTATCCACAAAATTCCTATTGTGATAACAGGGAGATACAAGAGCATCAATGCTGCAATTTTCATAACTCTTGTCCAAAGCAAGTATAGGGATTACCTGTAAAGAAATAAAATTGAAAGTTTCCTCCTTTTCTTTATTTTTTAGAGGAGTTTTGGGACAAACTGCTTCAACAAAAGACTCAGGGGTCTTCATTGTATAATCATTTTTTGTTTGAATGGTAGGACAAGAAGATGTTCCTTTTTCAAACAGTTTACCAGTTTTGAGGTCCACCAGTCTAGAAGACGGGTGTGGTAAGGGTGCTGCGAGCTGGGGAAATTCAGCTAAGGCTGACAACTTGTTGGTGAGATCAGGTCTCACTGTGGGCATTTGGACCCTTGCAAAGGGTTTGACAGTTGGCACCTTTCTTTCAGGTGTCGGTTTGTTGGGTCTTATGGAAGGCCTCATTATTTCCCTGTAAAAATTCTCTTGTAAGAAAATCTGGTAAAGAGTTATTTTCTCCTTTAATAAATTCGATTTCAAAATCAAAGCTAGATAGTAGAGCTTGCCATCTAGCAAAAATTTGTTTAGAAACCAGGTTTTTTACATCCTTTTGTAAAATTTCTTTAGCAGATTTGCAATCTACTCGAAGTAAGAATTGTTTGTTAACAAGGTCGTCTTGAAACTTAGTGATACATAGCACTATAGATAAAACTTCCCTTTTAACAGTTGAGTAGTTTTTTTGAGCAGAATTCCAGATTCCAGAAGTAAAACGGACAAGGGTTTCAGAAGAAGAATTTTGAATTCTTTGTTTAAGAATACCACCATAGCCTTCATCAGAGGCATCGGTTTCTACAATCATAAAAGCATCAGGATTAGGGATACCTAAACAAGAGAGTTTTTGAACAAGGTTTTTGACCTTAAGAACAGCATTCGTTTGTTCTGTTCCCCAAGGAATAGGATTCTTCCTAAGACGCTTGTAAAGGGGTTCACAAACTTGCCTAACATTAGGAATAAAATCAGCGACATAATTAAGGCTTCCGAGGAACCTTTGTAACTGGGTTTTATCAAGAATAACATCAGGGAATTTGGAGGAGAACTCTATGGCTCTACAAATAGGTTTATAAGTACCTTGATAAAGGTCATGGCCAAGAAAACGAATGCTAGTTTGGAAAAGCATCATCTTCTTAGCACTAACAACTAAACCATTATGCTTAACTACTTTGTAAAAAGTGTTAAGGTGTTTAAAATGAGAATCAATATCTTCAGAGAAAATAAGCACATCATCAATATAAACAATCGACATATAGCTATAAGGATTGAAGATAGTGTTCATAATATTCTGAAATTCAGAGGGGGCGTTCTTAAGCCCAAAAGGCATGACATTCCATTCATACTATCCAAAGGGGACGTTGAAAGCAGTTTTATATTTATCTTTCTCAGCAATTTGGATCTGCCAGAACCCTGACTTCATATCGAATTTGTTGTAAAGATTAGCTTTGAAAGTGTTTTTTCAAAAGATCTCTTTTATTAGGTATTGGATACCTAATCCATTTTAAAGCAGTGTTTAAGGGTTTATAATTTATAACTAATCTAGGAGCACCACGTTCTTTTTCAGCAGCATTATTGACATAGAAAGCAGAACAGCTCCAAGGAGATTTAGAGGGACGAATAATCTTGTTATTCAAAAGGTTATTAATTTCTTCTTTACAAACCTCCATCATAGCCTGATTCATCTGGATAGGCCTTGCCTTAGTAGGAATAGCCTGTTCATTGAATCCATCTATGTATGGCAAGTTTATAACATGTTTCTTTCTTTCCCAAAATGCATTAGGGAAATTAGAACAGATATCCTTTTCAAAAAGATTTTTGAGATTAGTAATTTTACTTACCATCTCCGGGGTTTTTAAAGCTTGCTCAATCCGCTTAATTTTTATATCTTCTTTAAGAAAATTAATATGTTGAGAAAGTTTATTTATGCGAAAAACTATTTTATCTCTTATGAAATCACTTTCTTTCTGTGAAAGAGTTTTAAGAAAAGGGATAAATAAATGTTTTCCAAAAACCGTAGTTTTGATACCATCAAAACCAGTAGTATAGGGTTTAAGTTGTGTAATGAAAGGTATACCAACAATGATATCTTCATTGATATTTTCAGTCACAACAAAATCATTTACAAAGCAAACACCATCAATAACAATATGATCTTTTGAAAGCTTGTAATTAATTTGTAATCTCTCACCAGTGGCCGAAACCAGCTTAGAGGAACTACGCTGAAGGTATTTTGTTGGAACAAGTCCTTTAGAAATGCAGTTACGATCTGCACCACTGTCGAATAAAGCAATTTTCTCAAGAACAACGTCTTTACTGACGTAGAGTTTAATGGGTATATGATGACTCTGAGGTCTAATTGAAGAGATAGCCGTAACCCCAAGGGATTCTGCTTCAGTAGTAGTAGAAGGAAGAATAGGATCATCATCTTCTTCATACACCCTTTTGCTGGCGTGTTTAAGAAGTTGTTCCGTTAAAGCATCCATTTCGACTTTATCAAGCCTAGTTTTGATGCTTTTGATTTCGGAATTAAGATCAGAGACCTCTTTTTTGAGATCAAAAATAGAAGGTTCAGACGTTTTGCTGAAGCGATTCATGATAGGTTTCAAGCTAAAAGGTTCAACGAATTGATGATTTTTGGGTTTGTCATCAGAACTATTGATAACCAAATTTTTGAGTTCGAGGAGGTATTTCCTACGTGCTTCTTCATCTTCGATATGTTCAATCATATCAAAAAGAACTTCTTTGGAGTCGTTAGTAAGGACAGAGATAGTCGCAGAATTGGAAAGGAACTTTTCCGGGAGTTCCCCTTCTGACTGACTAGCGTCGGATTCATGAGAAACATTGATAAACTCATCATCACTATAATCTTCTGAATTACTATTAGAAGATTGTGCTGATTCGTTAATTGCATCAATCTCATTAAGGATAGAGAAGAGTTTTTCCTTGGTGTCATCGTTAAGAGCAAGACAACTGATTTTCTTCTTTTTCTTACCGGATTTGCATTGACTGGCACGATGACCAGTTTTACCACAATCCCAGCAAGTGTCTGAAGAAGAGTTCTTTGAAGGTTTAGAACGTCTAGATTTTTTCCTAGGCTTTTCATCTTTAGAGCTACGCTTGGATGAAGATTTTTTGGAAGAAGACTTTCTAGACTTTGAACTGGGTTTATGCTTCCTAGAAGGAGCAGTAATAGTAGGGTAACCAAAGTCTTGGCAGAAACTTCCTAACTCTTGCTTAGAGTGAAGACTATCTTTCTTAAGCTGGTTTTTGAGCTTAAGGTCGTTGTAGAGTTCTAGACCAACTGCGTTGATGAAACTGGCAAGATCTCCATAGGTCAGTTGACTATAGGGGATGGCACCGTTACATCTATCACGTATTTTTGTCCTAACCTTTTCTACAAATAAGGGAGGAAGACCGCTAATAAATCTTTCTTTCCAGAAATCATTATTGCAGTCGCTGCGGATCATGATTTTGGACATGAAAATATCTTTATACCAGCGGAAATCAGAAAGCTTGGGACAAGTAAGATTGTTAAGAATTTCCAGGCTTCTATCCTAGAAGAGTTGAGGTTCACCGATAAAGTGTTTGAGGATGTGATAAAGAGGGGTAGCACAAGCATCTTCTTTAACTTCCTGCGTAGAAGATTCAACACCGTTTTCAACCTTTATAACGGTTTCTACAGCAGTGGATTCAAAGATCTTCTTCTTGATTTCATCAGATAGGCAATTATCCCACCAATGCCTAAGCATACCGGTAAAACCAGCAACAATCATAAAGGCACATTGTTTATCAGAGGAGCCTTTGATTTTGTAGGCGGTGATGCCTACACCCATACCATGAAGAACGTTTTGAATTTGATGATCGGATAAGCCATCAATATTCCATTCGGTGATACTTCTACCATCTTGAGAAGCAGTGACTAGGAATTGATTTTCCTCAAATTGCATATCAGGAAAGGATGGTCTAGAATAGTAGTTCTTTGGATTAGGATATCGATCATTAGTTAACCGATGGATTTTGGACTCATCTTCTTTGATGACCTTAAGCTCGGAAAAAGGTTTACTAGAAGTAGGAGGTTTATCCTGGCTGGAAGTAGAAGGTTTATCTTTTTCCTTAAGATCAAGTTTGGAGAGCTTGAGATTGATTTTGTCAAGAAGGTTTTTAGAAACGTCAAAATCATCACCAAGTTTTGGAAAGTTTTTGTTATCGAATTCGGGGATACGAAAGGTAGGGTTGTGATCAATCTTTTGGTCGGATTTAGAGGTAGTCGGGGGTTTTTCAAATATCGACTTACCTTTAGCAACTTCAATTTGTTGAGAGACGATGTGCAAAAGTTGATTGGTGTAGTTGTTTTGTTCAACTACTTTGTTAAGGTCTTTGGTAGAGATAATACTATTTTTCTCATCCGAGATCTTGAAAGGCGAAGCTTTTATGACTTCTTTCTTATGAGCAATAAGGATTCCTTCAAGAGGAGGAGTAATAGATTCGATAACTTCGTTAGCACGAGTATACCATTTTCGGATGATAACAGAAAGGGAATCTTTCGGGTTTTCAAGTTGACCCGTGATTTCAAACCACTTAAAGAATTCAATTGTGCATCTGAGTCTTTTCATATCAGATATCCAATTATCTTTAAAAGCAGTTCTTTTCTCAAGGCTATAGGTATGAGTATACCACTTACGCTTGATCTGATTATCAGGATGATTCCATTGCTCAGTAAGAGTTTTGAAATCGGGAGTAAAAGATTCTTCAGAAGAAATTGTCACAAGAGAGGGGTCGGTAGGTCCTCTCATTTCACTAGCAGTGGGACTAGGAGGTGAAGTTTCATAGTAAACTTTAGGTATTTCCCCAGAGAAATCAACACCCTAGATTTTCCCTTTAGTGTTACTATTATTCTCCTTCTCCGGGGTTTTTGAAGTAGACGTCGGTAGATCCGAGGTCGACTTTCGAAAAGAGAGAGTAGATCTTCTAGATGAATTCCTAAGGAATTTAAGATCTATAGATCCGTCGGGAAACTGAACTACATGCTCGATTTAAGATGTTTCAGCATAACTGGGCAAAGGCTGAGTTATGGCCTCAAAGTGCCAATCATTTGAAGAAAGAACATTTTCCCAAGGAAGAAGTCTGGGAACAAAGATAGAACTGTGCTCAGGGTTGGATTCCATGAGCATAGTGACTCCTTTGGTGCTTTCAATACAAGCTTTGGGAGCAAGATTGGTTTTCATGAGTCGGTAATAGACTCTATAGATTACAGCAATTTCACGAGTGTTAATTTTGCTGTTCATGTTTTTGGTTTTTACATTTAATGTCAGGGTATCTAAGACATTAAGATCATTAATGTCTACAGAGAAATTTGGGTAGCAGTTGAAATAAACAGGGCCATTAGCCAAGTTACTTTCAAGTACTCCCAAAAGGGAATTGTCAAAGTTCAAGAGACGAGCATCTCGGAGGAGGACGCAGATAGGAATATCAAGACCTTTTCGGAATAAAGGTTTAACAGCCACCTGAACGAGACCAATATGCAAAAAATTAAAAGATTTTTGATATTTAGTAATATCATGATGAGAAAGTAGTTTAATAATTTCAAGAGAATTATTAATGGCAACAGTAGACTCATTAGTCTTAATATTATGATTTTTAACAAAACTAAAATTACCAAGTTGATAAATTTTTTTGAAAGGTTCAATTGGTAAACTTCAATTTTGTAAATCATTTTCAATGCTAGCAATCTTAGATGCATATGCAGACATATTAATGCTATTAACAATGGTTTGATTGTTTTCCATCAAGAAATAAATACTGTCAAAGGGTAGGGGATCAAATCATTGAAACAGTGAATTAATCTAAAGATGCAGAAAAACAAGATAATAGCTATAACCCCAAAAGATCCAACAGACAACAGGACAAGTTTTCTTGGTCTTACACAGATAGATTTCCTAAGTTCATCTTGGCGACTGGTTAACCTCTCAAACGGACTCACGCTCTCATAGCAACGTCCTAGGTTCATGCATACCAACGTCTTAGCCGGGGATTACTCGGTTACCTCATAACTATAGGAAATAATCAACAGCCTCACACGAGAAAAGTGTCTGAAAGAGCAATTCAAGAAATAATAAAATCTGGTTTAAAGACTTAATTGGATTAAAACAGTATCAAAGATTTGATATTTCTGCTGTCGGAGAATCGAGCGGCGTGAATAGTACCAGAGAATAATTAAAACTTAATTTAAATAGATATGGAATACCATATACTTCAAATTATATTAATAAAGTAAGTTTAAAACTTACAAAGTTATTACATAGGGAAGCCAAAAGGAAACATTGGAATAGGGAAGGCAACGGAATATTTTCTCTGGGGTAAAATTTCTGATGCCTATGAATTACAATTCGAGAGTCTTATATAGACCTCTAAAAATATTTGCTCTCAAAGGATGCAAACAAGTGGCCGTCTAGATTGATCCGTCAAAAGGTAAAGACAAGTGGAATCAAACTTTATTAAAGTAAAGTAAAGTTTTCTGTCTTCTTTCAGAAGGCCATGTGCAGTTGTCTTTCATGGGTCATTATCATGAATAGTAAAATGCCTCTTCGAGAAAGGCAACTCCGATTCTTTGCATCTCTACCCTTCTTGAAAGGTCATCTTTACATGTCATCATAAGGGTCCATGTAGGCCCTAGCAATTCCTTCCGGATGAAGCATGTCTCCATTATCACTTTCTTGAGAGGTTGCTTCTTCGATTAGTTGATGAATGACATCTTCATCTGCTGGTTTACTTTCCAGATCATCTAAGGCCTTTTTGAGCTTTCCTCTTAGCTCAGCTTTTGAATGTAGCTTTGATGAGGATGATCCTGGAGAGGAGTGTGTGACACCTACTGGAGTGGGTGAAGAAATTGGTTTGGGAGTCCAACCTTTAATTTTAACCGTTTTGCAAAGATGTTTAATCCGGTCAAATTCATTAATTGAAAAATCCCAACTAATAATATAGCAAATTCTTTTTGCCATAAAGTATTTACACATTTTAATGTGTTCAGCAAGGGTAGTGATTTCTTCTTTAGCTAGGTATTCATCTAGCCGTTTGAGAAATTGCTGAGGGAGGATTTGTCTATTTCCACCAAATAAATTCCACCACTCATAGAACCATCTAGGAGTGACAGATTTTGTAAGCACAGGGTTGTACTTAACAAACCAAGTGTGTCCTGGTCGTTCGAACACGAAATTGAACCATGCCTCCTTGTAATCATACCAGTTGTAGGTTTGAGGATGGTGTGTGAAGGATAAATTGATGGGGGTGTGCAAATGGCTTGTGAACCATTCGAAAGGAGTCCAGATCTTTTTAATGGTAAATCTGGAATAAGTTATTTCACCTTTGGGGAAAACTGAATGTTCGACAGTGATAGAGTCAGTATCTACCAGGATGGCTTCGTAGTATTTTCTGGTTTTGAGTGGATTATCATTATCCACAAAATTCCTATTGTGATAACAGGTAGATACAAGAGCATCAATGCTGCAATTTTCATAACTCTTGTCCAAAGCAAGTATAGGGATTACCTGTAAAGAAATAAAATTGAAAGTTTCCTCCTTTTCTTTATTTTTTAGAGGAGTTTTAGGACAAACTGCTTCAACAAAAGACTCAGGGGTCTTCATTGTATAATCATTTTTTGTTTGAATGGTAGGACAAGAAGATGTTCCTTTTTCAAACGGTTTACCAGTTTTGAGGTCCACCAGTCTAGAAGAAGGGTGTGGTAAGGGTGCTGCGAGCTGGGGAAATTCAGCTAAGGCTGAAAACTTGTTGGTGAGATCAGGTCTCACAGTGGGCATTTGGACCCTTGCAAAGGGTTTGACAGTTGGCACCTTTCTTTCAGGTGTCGGTTTGTTGGGTCTTATGGAAGGCCTCATTATTTCCCTGTAAAAATTCTCTTGTAAGAAAATCTGGTAAAGAGTTATTTTCTCCTTTAATAAATTTGATTTCAAAATCAAAGCTAGATAGTAGAGCTTGCCATCTAGCAAAAATTGTTTTAGAAACCAGGTTTTTTACATCCTTTTGTAAAATTTCTTTAGCAGATTTGCAATCTACTCGAAGTAAGAATTGTTTGTTAACAAGGTCGTCTTGAAACTTAGTGATACATAGCACTATAGATAAAACTTCCCTTTTAACAGTTGAGTAGTTTTTTTTAGCAGAATTCCAGATTCCAGAAGTAAAACGGACAAGGGTTTCAGAAGAAGAATTTTGAATTCTTTGTTTAAGAATACCACCATAGCCTTCATCAGAGGCATCGGTTTCTACAATCATAAAAGCATCAGGATTAGGGATACCTAAACAAGGGAGTTTTTGAACAAGGTTTTTGACCTTAAGAACAGCATTCGTTTGTTCTGTTCCCCAAGGAATAGGATTCTTCCTAAGACGCTTGTAAAGGGGTTCACAAACTTGCCTAACATTAGGAATAAAATCAGCGACATAATTAAGGCTTCCGAGGAACCTTTGTAACTGGGTTTTATCAAGAATAACATCAGGGAATTTGGAAGAGAACTCTATGGCTCTACAAATAGGTTTATAAGTACCTTGATAAAGGTCATGGCCAAGAAAACGAATGCTAGTTTGGAAAAGCATCATCTTCTTAGCACTAACAACTAAACCATTATGCTTAACTACTTTGTAAAAAGTGTTAAGGTGTTTAAAATGAGAATCAATATCTTCAGAGAAAATAAGCACATCATCAATATAAACAATTGACATATAGCTATAAGGATTGAAGATAGTGTTCATAATATTCTGAAATTCAGAGGGGGCGTTCTTAAGCCCAAAAGGCATGAAATTCCATTCATACTGTCCAAAGGGGACGTTGAAAGCAGTTTTATATTTATCTTTCTCAGCAATTTGGATCTGCCAGAACCCTGACTTCATATCGAATTTGCTGTAAAGATTAGCTTTGAAAGTTTTTTTCAAAAGATCTCTTTTATTAGGTATTGGATACCTAATCCATTTTAAAGCAGTGTTTAAGGGTTTATAATTTATAACTAATCTAGGAGCACCACGTTCTTTTTCAGCAGCATTATTGACATAGAAAGCAGAACAGCTCCAAGGAGATTTAGAGGGACGAATAATCTTGTTATTCAAAAGGTTATTAATTTCTTCTTTACAAACCTCCATCATAGCCTGATTCATCTGGATAGGCCTTGCCTTAGTAGGAATAGCCTGTTCATTGAATCCATCTATGTATGGCAAGTTTATAACATCTACATGCTCGATTTGAGATGTTTCAGCATAACTGGGCAAAGGCTGAGTTATGGCCTCAAAGTGCCAATCATTTGAAGAAAGAACATTTTCCCAAGGAAGAAGTCTGGGAACAAAGATAGAACTGTGCTCAGGGTTGGATTCCATGAGCATAGTGACTCCTTTGGTGCTTTCAATACAAGCTTTGGGAGCAAGATTTGTTTTCATGAGTCGGTAATAGACTCTATAGATTACAGCAATTTCACGAGTGTTAATTTTGCTGTTCATGTTTTTGGTTTTTACATTTAATGTCAGGGTATCTAAGACATTAGGATCATTAATGTCTACAGAGAAATTTGGGTAGCAGTTGAAATAAATAGGGCCATTAGCCAAGTTACTTTCAAGTACTCCCAAAACGGAATTGTCAAAGTTCAAGAGACGAGCATCTCTGAGGAGGACGCAGATAGGAATATCAAGACCTTTTCGGAATAAAGGTTTAACAGCCACTTGAACGAGACCAATATGCAAAAAATTAAAAGATTTTTGATATTTAGTAATATCACGATGAGAAAGTAGTTTAATAATTTCAAGAGAATTATTAATGGCAACAGTAGACTCATTAGTCTTAATATTATGATTTTTAACAAAACTAAAATTACCAAGTTGATAAATTTTTTTGAAAGGTTCAATTGGTAAACTCCAATTTTGTAAATCATTTTCAATGCTAGCAATCTTAGATGCAGATGCAGACATATTAATGCTGTTAACAATGGTTTGATTCTTTTCCATCAAGAAATAAATACTGTCAAAGGGTAGGGGATCAAATCATTGAAACAGTGAATTAATCTAAAGATGCAGAAAAACAAGATAATAGCTATAACCCCAAAAGATCCAACAGACAACAGGACAAGTTTTCTTGGTCTTACACAGATATATTTCCTAAGTTCATCTTGGCGACTGGTTAACCTCTCAAACGGACTCACGCTCTCATAGCAACGTCCTAGGTTCAGGCATACCAACGTCTTAGCCGGGGATTACTCGGTTACCTCATAACTATAGGAAATAATCAACAACCTCACACGAGAAAAGTGTCTGAAAGAGCAACTCAAGAAATAATAAAATCTGGTTTAAAGACATAATTGGATTAAAACAGTATCAAAGATTTGACCATGCCCTTGACAGTATTGTAGATTTAGCTGCTCATGCTAAACTTACAATACGTCGACATGGCTCTGATACCAATTTCAAAACGTTCTTCATGGTATGGGTGTAGGCATCACCGCCTACAAAATCAAAGGCTCCTCTGATAAACAATGTGCCTTTATGATTGTTGTTGGTTTTACCGGTATGCTTAGGCATTGGTGGGATAATTGCATATCTGATGAAATCAAGAAGAAGATCTTTGAATCCACTGCTGTAGAAACAGTTATAAAGGTTGAATCTAAACCCTGTCTCGTATAGAGTATCTGAAAGCAAGAAAATGCACACAAACCTTGTCTTATATCTCATTCAAATCTAATTTGAGTAGACGATACTAAATCAATAAGGTAAATATTCATACGGAATCCAAATGTTCCAAAATTGGGTCTAAGTATCCATAGTTGGTTCCAAGAACTCGTAAGCGAGTTCCAGTGTCATACTCCTCGAGTCTCATGTTCATGTTAATCTTTCAAGTCAAGTTATGTTTTGTGTCCCCTCCTGTCAGTTGCTAAGGTTATGATGTTCAGTTAGTACTCCAAGTTGGACTCGTTATCTGAGTCAGTTACTTTGCATTGTTCAGTTAGTCCTCCGAGTTGGAATAGTGATTTGAGTCAAATATATATTGCATTATTTAGTTGCTGGTCTTAGTATCGGTTTGCTCATTTGCATGATTTGCATTGTTTACCTCACGCACTCTCTGCTTTGAGTATCAGATGGCTGATTGTGCGATGCCGCGGGAGCGATGCGGCACGCCCTTTCTGGTCTAAGTATCAGATGGATGAATGTGTGAGGAAATATGTATGAAAATCCTGGTCCAAGTATCAGGTCGGCCGTATAAAGTCTTGGTCCAAGCATCTGACAACTCTTAAAGTCCTGGTCCAAGAATCAGGCAGCAATACTTAAATCTTGGTTCAAATATCAGGTAGCCACCGAGTCAATTCTCATAAACTCCAGTCCTAGTATCTAAAGTGTTGGCATATGAGTCTATTATGTTATGTTGATGCACAAAGTCTACATATAGGGTAGTCAGTTATAGAGTTATAGATTATCTCTCTACCTGTCATGCCTCGAACATAGGATCGGATTGAGACATGGGACAAAGAACTCTGAGAAGCTCCAAGTCGACCCATGGCATGAACATGATATCTAAAACTCAACATAGATAAGCGTAAGTCTACATACATAATACAGAAAGTCAGCATACATATCAAACTGATACTGAATAAAAAATGACAAGTTAATTTCTACATAATGTCTGAATAGCCTCAAACCTAACTGATGAGCTGATGGGACAGCATCCCCATCTAGCTCGACAAAAGTCTGTAACTAAGGGAACATAACTACAGATAACTGAATGTCCTCAAAGGATGAGGACTCTCTAACAGTGGCTGAGGGATGTGAACTTTGAGAATCATCTAAAGGCAGGATTGAAACTGAATGTCAGAGCCTGTATCATGCAATGATATAGCATAGAGTATGCGATCAGTACTTTGAATGTACTGAGTATGCAAGGTATGTAAAACCGGACAGTTAAAATGTATAAGAGTTCATAAGAGTAGGATAGCATGATCATAAAGTAGATATCATAATGTAAACATAAGAGCTTAAGGTTTTCAAGACATTCGTAAACAAGTCATAATTATAATCATAAGAGAACACTTTATTAAACATAACCTGAGCTAAGGTAACATAACATAACCATGTATAAATCATGAGGAACAATTGCAGGACTCATCTTAACCGACACCATCATGATAGAGCCTTACATGATGCCCCACTATTTCGCCCAAGTGGTCAGGACCGTTCCCAGCTTGCCAGGAAGGGGGACGTGCATGCTAGGTGATATCATCGTGATCCAATAATGAATATATATATATATATATATATACTTCTGGTGGCACGTAGTTATGAGACGGGTCTACTCAGTGCTAGACACTGCTCCCAAAGACATGCACGTGAGGGCTCATATAGTAATCGTAAAATCATTCATGAAATTCATGGCCAAATAATGTAACACATGATGGATCCCACTTGAAATATATGATTAGCCATGAATAAGGTCCCATAAGTTGGCCAAGAGTCATAAATCCATAAACCACGAAATCCATGCATACTTGTAAAACATGTATATACATGATATTCATAAATCCATGATGAGTGCTTGAGAGAAATCATATCATAAATCATAAATCATAATTTAGGGCTTAAGAAGATCAAGATCATAATGGAATTGTAACTTGACTTTTCATGAAGCATACATAATTAAGCATAATTGAATTAAAATTTGAAACTATAAATTAATAATCAAAATAATTATAAAATCTGCCCATAGATCATAGAACATTATTTGATTGTCACGATCCGAACATAGGCTCAGATCGAGACACGGGACAAAGAACCCCAAGAGGCTTTAAGACTAGCCATGGCATGAATATAACATCTAATTCAATCATAATAAAGAAAAAGATCAATATAATTAATATGGCGGAAGTTTGATAATCTCATAACATTGAAATACATAACTCAAAACCGAAGATGATTACATGCTATGTCTGAAAAGCCTCTACTACCGACGAGTTGATGGGACAAGACCCCAACTAGCTCACTAAAGTCTGAAACTGAAAGTACTATAAATAATTCAGAAGAAGGGCCCTCGAATGATGAGGACTCACCACTCTGGTTGGTAAGTGTTAATGCTGTAGGTCTGGCTAATGAAATGATGTAGCATATAGTATGCGGTCATTACATGGAATGTACCGAGTATGCAAGGTAAGTAAAACTGCTAAGTAAGTAAAATCATAAATCATGAATATTATAAAGCATAATCAAGATAAGATTCTGAAAGTAGGGCTTGCATGCTATTTTCTGAAATCATGATCTGAGCATGACTGAATTGAATGACCCAAAGCTGATAACTGATAGTCATAAGTAAATTTGAACATTGGGTCAAACATGTTGAAAACATAATATCATGACTGATGAACATGCGTAACTAAAATCGTGAGAATAATGGGAGACTCGTCATATAACCGACATTACCACAATAGAACTTATGTGGTCCCGACTATCACGCTTAAGTGGGCAGATCCATCCAAACCTTTGCTAGGGCTAAGCAAGCTACCATGATATTCATAGGATGCTCACTAGGGAGGTCCCAAATAATCTGAACATACCTATGTTGACGCGTAGCACTGAGACATAGGGTTGACTGACCCTTAGCCTAGTCGGTGCTAGACACTACTCTCAAAAACATGCATATGCTCTCCATCATTTTTTGCAACGAAGCTGAACCATCTTTTACTGACGAAGCTGACTCAAAATACACATTCATAAATATGAGATCATAACATGAGGATTGATCTTGGGCAAATTTATATGCCCAAGTGATACTCAAATGTGTCATTTTGCCTTGTTTATCTATCGATGTTTATACATTCTCATGTGATTTATAATAAAATGTGAATTTATACTAACCAACATGATTAGAGTTGTTTTGCAGGAAAAATATAAAGTTATGGAGCTAAGATGCATGTTGGGAGAGATCGGGATTGGACTCGGGAGCTAGCAAGGAAAAAAGCACTTGAAGGCACGAATTAAAGGGGCTCCGTGATGGAGCCGTGTCACGCTACCATCGCGGATGCATTCTGCCTGGATGGTGAAATTATACCTATTTCCAGCGGAGGTGCACGTTGGGGACGTGGAACGTTGGCCTAGCCCCGCGTTGCACGCCGTGCCACGTTGGGCCTAAATACCTGGACGTCCGGATTCCAGTAAGGGTACGCGTTGGTGGCGTGTCACGGAGGCAGTGCTCCGCGATGCACTCTGTGACACATTGCTTGTTATTCCGGGAAAAATTTCCACTAGTATAAATAGAACACTTAGCTTCATTTTTAATTATTCTGACTTGGTGGAGCGAGAACGTGGGTTACAGGCAGTTGAGGGGACGAAAATCTCAGGGTTTTTCTCTATCTCCTTCTTCTTTATTTCAATTGCTTGTATGATTAACACTCATTTAACGATGTGTAATCCAGAAATGAGTGGCTAAATCCTCTTCTTGCTGAGGTTAAGAACAATTGTATTGAAATGTAATTATTGATCAATTGGTTTTTCATCTTTTCTTCCATGGTTGTTCTATTGATTCTTGTTCTTATTGTGTTAATGTATGGCCAACGTTAATGTATATCTAAAAAGTCCGATTTCACTCGAGAGAGCAAGAAATTGGAAAGTTGTGAATTGATAGGATATGATCTTTTCTTAGTTTGGGAAAATTGAGAATTGATTTACCTTCAGGATAGAGATATACCTGAAAGTCGTATTAGTCAATTAAGGAATCGGCTTTGTATGGCTAGAACATGAATTTCTTTTTATCACAGAGATGTAGGTGGAAGGTTCATGATTCTTAAGTTGGGTTAAATACGAGAGTTTTAATCCATAGGCAATAATTCTTGACTAGCAACCGGATGAAAGATAAATCAAATTGTATCGATAATTTATTTCTCTACATGTTCATTTAACCTCAGCATGCTCATACTTATAGTCCAGACTCAAATTGTATATTCGTTTTAGACTTAGTATAAAATTAGGAAACAAAATATCAACCTTTTC
The DNA here is from genome assembly GCA_035772735.1 of Datura wrightii. Lineage (NCBI taxonomy): Eukaryota > Viridiplantae > Streptophyta > Magnoliopsida > Solanales > Solanaceae > Datura > Datura wrightii. The sequence goes on from JASDFA010000002.1 coordinate 64,132,760, forward strand.
TTCACATTGTTGTCTGCAATTTAGAATTAAAGTTCATTGACACTTGAGTATATTGTTACTTTAGTCCAGTCTCTGTGGGATCGATACTTGGCTTACTTGAGCCACTTTGCTACTTGTTCGACCACGTGCACTTGTGTGTAGTTATATACCCAAAGACCACCGAACAAGTTTTTGGCGCCGTTGCCGGGGACTGGCAATTGGTAAATTTTTCTTAAGTGTTAGTTTACTATTTCTTCTTAGTGTTGACAACTTGGTCTTAGCCTGTATTTTGCAGATACTAATTTCTGTTGAACACTGGCAAGAGACAAGGAGCTGGTGGACTCATATTTAGAGCCGGAAAGACAATTTCATCGTCGAAGGATAGAAGCTCTAGAGAAAAAGCTGTAGTTGCTCAGACAAACAATCCTGGAGCAACAACAGAATCCACCGGTTGTAAGGGCAATGTTAGTGCCCGAGGAAATGGCAGCTAGGCCGGTTCGCGAGGTGTCAATCCCAAATGCTAATAATGTCACATCTAGCATCCACAAACATGAGCCAGAAGGGAGGTTCGAGCTCAAACAAAACATGGTGCAATTGCTGCACACCAGCGGGTAGTTCATAGGTCTCCCTCATGAGGATCCACAACAACTTCTCCAAAATTTTTTGGAGATAAGTGACACTTACATCCCCGCTGGAGTGTCATCAGATTATGTCAGGATTACATTGTTCCCATTTTCACTTTTGGGAGAAGCCAAGAGGTGGTTGAAAGCTGAGCCACCTAATTCCATCACCATGTGGGATGATCTTGCAAGGAAATTCTTGATTCGGTTCTTCCCATCCGGTAAAATAGCAAGACTTAGAAGTCAAATTCTGAGTTTTAAACAGAGAGAGGGAGAGAATCTGTATCAAGCCTAGGAGAGATTCAAATCTATGTTGCGGGATTGTCCTCATCATCACCAATCCAATGATGTGCTGGTGCATACTTTCATAGAAGGTTTGGAACCCCACAAAAAAATCTTGCTAAACTCAGAAGCTGGGGGACAAGCATTGGAGAAAACTTATGAGGAGCTGTATACCTTGTTAAATCGTATTTCGCAGGGAAATCTGGAGTGGAATGCAGACCCGTTAAGAGGAGGAACAAGGAAAGCAGCAGGAGTATTAGAAGTGGATGGTTTTATAGCTATTGCTGCACAGATAGCTGCTTTACAGAATCAATTCAACACCCACTTCAGTAACATGAGCATGAACCAGACTCAAGCCTCAGTGAATGTAGTGCAGCAGATTTGGTGTGAAGTGTGAGGGAGTAGTGAACACTCAGCTGAGTGTTGTGGAGCAAATCCTGATTCGGTGAACTTTGTGGGAAATGTACAAAGAAACAACCACCTACAGTATGGCAACAGCTACAATTCCAACTGGAGGAATCTCCCAAATTTCTCTTGGGGTAGCAATAACCATCAAGGGCAAAGTTCGAGTCAGGGGGCACAGAGGAATCAAGGAGGGCAGCAGAACTATCAGGCACAATATAGAAGCAACAATGCACCTCCTCCTCCACCATCACCCAACATCGAGGAAATGTTCAAGACAATGATAGCTAACCAAGCTCAATTGCAGGCTGACTATGTGAAATTGGCAGCCGAGGTAAAGAACAATCAGTTAGCTACAAAGGCGCTGGAGTACCAGTTTGGGCAATTTGCTGGAGCCCAAAACACCAGGCCTAGAGGAGGACTTTCGAGCGACACAGATCCCAACCCCAAGCAAGTGAATGTAGTGACCACAAGGAGTGGTTTTCAGCTTAAAGAGGTGGAACCAGAAACACCACCTCAACAATCGGGAGCAGCAGAAATTGAGAGGGAGCAAAGTGATGAGAGGGGGATGAAAAAGGAGGCTGAACCAGAAAGACCACCACCCCCGTTCCCTCAACGATTAAAGAAACATAAGGAGGAGGCGTGTTTCAAAAAGTTAATGTAGGTGCTTAAACAGGTACACTTTAACTTACCTCTTGTTGATGTTTTGCAGGGAGTGCCGAAGTACACAAAGTATATTAAGGACATCGTGGAGAATAAAAGCAGGTTGACGGAGTACGCTACGGTGGCTCTTACGGAGGAGTGCACTTCCCGGATACAAAATAGGTTGCCCACAAAGCTCAAGGACCCTGGGAGCTTTACCATACAAATTACAATTGGGCAGAGTATCTGAGCTCGCGGATTATGTGATTTGGGAGAGAGCATTAACTTGATGCCATTATCGGTATTCAAGAAGTTGGGTCTAGGGAGTCCTAGACCAACAACAGTGATCTTGCAACTAGCAGATCGGTCCTTGGCAAGACCTGATGGCATTGTGGAGGACGTGCTAGTGCAAGTGGGCTCCCTTATCTTCCCAGTAGATTTCGTCGTGCTGGATTTAGAGCTAGACGCAGAAGTCCCATTTATTTTGGGATGTCCTTTCTTGGCGACCGGGAAAGCGCTGATTGATGTAGTTGCAGGGCAGCTAACTATGCGGGTACATGACAATGTTGAGGTATTTGATGTATTTAAGTCCATGAAGCTGCCGGCCATACATGAGGAACTTTCAGCAATCAGTGTGTTTGATTAAGAAGAAATTCATCAGATTGTTGAATCTCAAGACCCACTGAAAAGAGTGTTGATGAATTCTGATCATTTTGGAGATAGAGATGCTTATGAGGTGGTACAAATGCTAAATGAGTCACAAAGGCATCCGAGGAAACAGGAATTTCAGTGTTTGATGAGATCTCCTGAACCATTGCCGAAACCATCCATTGAGGAAGCACCAAAGTTGGAATTGAAAGAATTGCCTACCCATTTAAAATATGTCTTTCTGGGGGAAGATGAGACGTTGCCGGTCATCATCTCCGCAGAATTGATGGAGGTACAGGAGAAGGAAGCATTGGGTGTCCACAGAAAAAGGAAGAAAGCAATGGGTTGGCAAAATATTAGATATTCAGGGTATCAATCCAGCTTTTTGCACACACAGGATTTTCATGGAGACAGGAGCAAAACCAACTCTTTCAGCCTCAACGAAGGCTAAATCCAGCAATGAAGGATGTGGTTAGGAAATAAATAATTAATTGGCTTGATACAGGTGTGGTCTACCCGATTTCAGACAGTGAATGGGACAGCCCCGTTCAGTGCGTTCCAAAGAAAGGAGGGATGACCGTGGTAACCAATGAGAAAAATGAGATGATTCCTACACGAACCGTCACAGGCTGGCGGATTTGCATGGACTATAGAAAGCTTAATGAAGCCACAAGTAAAGATCATTATCCTATCCCATTCATTGATGAGATATTAGATAGGTTGGCTGGACAGGAATATTATTATTTCCTTGATGGGTACTCTGGCTATAACCAAATAGTCATAGCTCCGGAGGACCAAGAGAAGACTACTTTTACTTGTCCTTATGGGACATATGCTTTTAGACGGATGCCATTTGGGTTATGCAATGCACCCGCCACATTCCAGAGATGCATGATGGCTATTTTCCATGACATAGTGGAGGATTTTGTGGAGGAGTTGTCACTCTTCATTGTATGGGGGGCACCATGGAGGCGAGCGGATAGCGCACAAGGTTCTACAGTCAGGGCTCTTTTGGCCTACACTGTTCAGAGACTCTATGGCATACGTCAAAATGTGTGATAGATGTCAGCGTACAGGAACAATTCATAGAAGACAAGAGATGCCGCTGCAAAATATACTGGAAGTGGAGACCTTTGATGTATGGGGCATTGATTTCATGGGCCCATTCCCACCATCATTTGGTAATCGTTACATCTTGGTGGCCGTTGATTATGTATCAAAGTGGGTGGAAGCAATAGCTTGCCCCAGGAATGACAACATGGTGGTAACAAAATTTGTGAAAAAACACATTCTCACCAGGTTCGGGACACCCGAGCCATTATCAGTGATGGAGGGGCTCATTTTGTCAATGCAAGTTTCAAGAAGCTACTAGCCAAGTATGGGGTGCGCCACAAGGTGGCAACAACATACCACCCCCCAACTAGTGGGCAAGTAGAGGTGTCGAATAGAGAAGTGAAGCAGATTCTCCAGAAAACAGTAAATACACAACGGAATGATTGGTCAACAAAACTTGATGATGGGCGTTGTGGGCGTACAGAACTGCTTACAAGACACCGATTGGAACTTCACCATACCGATTGGTCTATGGTAAGGCATGTCATCTGCCAGTGGAGTTAGAGCACTGAGCCTTCTGGCTGTGAGGAAATTGAATATGGACATAGAGCTAGTGGGCAAGAAGAGACTAATGCAACTTAGTGAACTTGAAGAGTTCCGCTGGCATGCTTATGAGAGTGCTAAGTACTACAAAGAAAAAACGAAGAGGTGGCATGACAAGCATGTGGTGCATTGTATTTTTGAGCCGGGGCAGAAAGTATTGCTCTTTAATTCAAGATTGAAGTTGTTTCCAAGAAAGCTGCGGTCCAAATGGTCAGGGCCATTTGAGGTGGTGAGAATGACCCCGCACGGGGCAGTAGAGTTGTGGCAAGAATATCGGAGTGCCATGTTCTTGGACAATGGGAAAAGATGTAAGCATTACTGGGGTGAGGACGGTAGTCGAGAGAAAACGTCTGTCACCCTAGAGGATGACTGAGCTTAATGACGTCGAGCCGCGACGGTAAACCAGGAGCTGCACGGGAGGCAACCCGTTAAATTTTTTGTAATATTTTATAAGATTTCGTAGAAAAAAAAAAGAAATAAAATGAGAAAAATAAAAATAAAAACAAAATTTGTATTTTATGTGAAACCTATAAATTCTAACCAATGACTTGTGGTGAGATGAATTTCAAGTTGAACGGAGGATAAATATGCAAAGGATCGCAAAGGAAAAATCGAGGTATGAAAAATAATAAAAAGTGGCAAAACAGTGAGCCCACGCAATGGCTCCGTCTCAGAGAAGAGGGCCTCCGCGTTACCCTCCGTGACACGTTGAAAGTAATTCTGGAATTGTTACAAATTTGAGAACACCTGCGCGATGGCTCCGTGTCATGGAGGGCATGCTCCGCGTTACCCTCCATGACAGGTTGAAGTGTATTTCGCGACGGGTCACACCGGGTCGCCGGGTGACCCACGCGAAAACCCCCCTTTTTAACCCCGTTTTCCCTCATTTTTTTCCCATTCCTCACCTCCTCCGCGACAAACACCCCGAAATCCCCCCTTCCCCAACGTGACACGGACCTAGGAGCTAAATTTCTTCAACTTTTCTTCGATATCATCGAATTTAAGGTATGTTTGTTAACTTCATCTCATTTCTTACCTGATTTTTCTGACTTTTAGCATAGGAAGTGAGGAAAACTTGCCCTAAGTGTAAATTGAGCATGAATTCATGTAAATTATTGTTGATTGAAGTTCCTAGTATCGTTGTAATAGTATGAACTCGATAAATACATGTGTGATTGAAATTCTTGCGAAATTGTAGCTAGTGTTAGAATTCAAAGATGAAGAAGTTAAAAATTGGGTTGAAATGTGAAATTCCTCTTAGTGTGTGCATGTTGAATGAAGTAAATGATGTCGTGCTTAACGTTAAGACGATTAAGGCGCGACGGATTGTCGGGTTAATAAAATTGTTGAAATTGCATAGAAATTGGGGGAATTGTATCGGTTTTGTTGATAGAAATGTTTGCTAATGCTATGTGATGAAATGTTATCGATGGTAATGTTGTGACTAGCTATACGAAGTCTGAGTAGTACATAGAATTTATACCGTCGAATTCTCTAAATTCACTAGGCATATTTGTTATGTTTTGTTGTTTGTTTTTTTTTGGAAATAAGTATGATCTTGCCGTAATGTTGTGATTGTGGCTAAAGACTAAGTGTGGGGTAGCCTAGCTTAACCCAACCTTAGTCAAAGCTAATTTTAATTGGAATAACATTGGGACTGTCTTTTGGGTTTGACAGGAACGATGGCAAGCAAGCAAGAAAAAGGGAAGGGCGCATTTACATCGGGCGCCGGAAGGAAAAGAATTAGACTGGGAACAGCAGTCCCAGTAGCACCAGCGGTTCCACGCGGCCAACGCCGTCAATATGGAACCAAATGGGTGACAGAGGAGGGGAAGAAATGGTACGCAAAGCATAAGGAAAGCAAATACTTCCCCGAAGAACACATTGCTAGGGAACCGTTGGCATAGGAGTTCCCTAGAATTGTCCACAGGATAGACGCAGCTGGGCTGAACTTCATCTTTGAAGAGCCCAAGGAGTGCAACCTGCACCTGATTCGGGAATTCTACGCCAACTCGAACCCGACACTTAGAAGTCACACCATCAAGATAAGGGGGCAAATAGTCACTTTTGAGCCCCATCACCTTAATGCCATCTTGGGGGCGCGGGACACAGACGCCCATGTGCTTCGGCAGCTGAATATCACTTCACCATACGCAGATATCAAACGCACTTTGTGTGGAACTCGGTCTACAGCACGTTGGAGCAGGCATAAGGAGAGGGGCTACCATCAGACCTTGCCCTACTCACAGATGAACAGGGAAGCCAGGATATGGCTGAAGATTGTTTGTTCCTTCCTGATCCGGGGGTGCATATGATAGATGTCACCCAGGATCGTGTATGCTTGGTCTACGCCTTGATGAAAGGGCTGGAGATCAATGTGGGGGCGGTGATTATCTCTGCCATAAAGAGAGCCCGTTCGCATCAAGGGCACAGGTACGTGTTTGGTGGCTTACTGACCATGTTCCTGAAGGGCCTAGATATTGAGGAGGAGCCCCTTGACTACATCCCGCAGATGGAGAGGCGGGCCTTAGATGTCACCAAAACTAAGGCACCCGACACCACTCACGGGCCAGTTCCTACACTAGCCGAGCGACATGCTTGGGATGATCAGTACATGGCTCCCATGTTTGGGATGGAGATGCTCCATCTGCGCATAGGCGGGAGGCCGGCAACAGAAGAGGAGCTGTGGCAGCTCGAGCTAGACTAGCCATTTGGCAAAAATGCTAGGGCTCTATGCCGAGTGGGGCCAGCTTATGTGGAGCCCACTGATGATGATGTCCCCACAGATGAGGAGACACGTTGTGATGACTCTGATGTAGAGTCAGATAATGACGACGGGGGTGATTCAGACATGGGAGATGAGGCAGCGGCACCTGACGAAGAAGTGGAATACTTTGATTGATCAGGGAGTTTCACCACCTACTTTCGTACTATGCTGAATTTTGTGAACACTGGGGACAGTGTTTGATTTAAGTGTGGGGTGGGAGTAGTTAGGTGTCGGTTGCTGTTGTTATTATTAATGCCTCTATTCTGTTGTTGTGCCTGGATAAGCTTGTGACCCTGTGATTTTTGTGTATGTCTATATTGTAATTGAGGTGAAGCTGTTGTGTGTTGTTGAATGTTGTTAGCTGGTTTTGTACATATTTTTGTTTTATCGAAATGATCGATATTTTTAAACTTTTTCATGAATTTTTAAATTTTTGGGTTTCTCGGCGTTTGTTTTCGGTTCTTTTACCGAGAATAGTCCCATTGAACCGAAGTCGTAATTAGTGACTTTTCTCTATGATGGATGGATGAAGACCATATTAAGGGAAATGTAGTCGTTAGGAGTAGATTTCTTCATTCATTTTGTCTTTTTTTAGTTTTTTCTTTTGTTGGTTTGCATCCCAAAACCTGTAGTTACTTTATGGTTGTGAAATTCTGGTTGCGTGTTGTACATGATATTTGAAATGCAAAGGTGATTCGTATGAAAGCATGCAACTTTGTAAATATGTTGAGATGCCTAGGCCATAGAGTTCGACTTAGTGTGATTGAGGCTTAATGTTTGAATTCTTGTAATTAGCTGATTGAAGAGTCTGTGAATATGTCTTGAGTTGAGCATGTGAAATGAGTGTATAGTGAGGTTTTGTTTCTTCCATGCTATTGTGAAGTGTCTAGAACTTGCCTGGTGTGTGTACGAAATGAAATGAAGGATGTGTATTGTAGGAAAGGATGTAGGCATTTCGTTGCTTTAACCGAAAGTTTCTTTTTTTTTTCATTATCGTACCCACCTTGAATGTACATCCTAGTTAGCCCATTGAGCCTTTAGCCTATTATTTTTCTTTTGTCAAAAAGGTGTAAACCGAGCTTAACCCCTTCTTTTCATTATCCGTGAATTTGATCCAAAATTCTTAAGCGCTCAAGAAAAGAAAATAATTTTCCCACATTGTCAAGGAGTGAGAATGGTGAAAAGAAAAGAAAAAGCAGAGTGATGAAAGGAAAGAAAAGGTTGAAGGTGCACTCGTTATAAATTAAATATAATGAAGATGTATAAATAATCTTTGTTATTGAGTCAAGTGTGCTTAAAGATATGGGGTCAAAATAAAGACAGACTTCAAGAATGGGAGGACAAAGGAATAAACAATGCCCATAAGGTTGATGAGATGTATTGAAAAAGCGCTTAAGGATGCTAGTTGTTATTATTGGTTAGCGCAGTATTTACTAGTTCTGTAGCTTACATTACAACCCGTTAAGTCCTACGTGATCTTACAACACATGTCCTTATATTAGTGGAGTAATACACTAAAGGCAAGCCTATGGTTCATGACATGAAGCATGTGAATTCCTTTGGGAGAGAGAGTGAAATTGTGTTTATATGCCCCTACATGTAATGTCTTTGAGTTCATAAAATTAAAAAGGGGGAAAAATTTCTCTTATGTTGTAAGGGCACATGCTTGGCGAGAGATTAAATTTCGTGTCGGATATCTTGATCAATTGATTTGCATGAGTTTGCCGAAATCGAGAGTCGATTCTTGAGTCTAGGAGGTCTTAATGTGTTGAAGGTCATTGTATTGATAAGACTATGCATGTTTTATTGATGATTTGCTGTATTAAATAATCGGTATAATCGTAGCTTGAATTGTCGAGCCAAAGTAGCCAGGATGGGGTGTCAATTGCAGGAGGTGTAAGATTATTGTTCGGGGAAAAAAAAGGATTTAAGTGTGGGGTAAGTGATCTTGGGCAAATTTATATGCCCAAGTGATACTCAAATGTGTCATTTTGCCTTGTTTATCTATCGATGTTTATACATTCTCATGTGATTTGTAATAAAATGTGAATTTATACTAACCAACATGATTAGCGTTGTTTTGCAGGAAAAATATAAAGTTATGGAGCTAAGATGCATGTTGTGAGAGATCGGGATTGGACTCGGAAGCTAGCAAGGAAAAAAGCACTTGAAGGCACGAATTAAAGGGGCTCCGCGATGGAGCCGTGTCATGCTGCCATCGTGGATGCATTCTGCCTGGATAGTAAAATTATGCCAATTTCCAGCGGAGGTGCACGTTGGGGACGTGGAACGTTGGCCTAGCCCCGCGTTGCACGCCGTGCCACGTTGGGCCTAAATACCTGGACGTCCGGATTCCAATAAGGGTCCGCGTTGGTGGCGTGTCACGGAGGTAGTGCTCCGCGATGCACTCCGTGACTCGTTGCTTGTTATTCCGGGAAAAATTCCCACTAGTATAAATAGAACACTTAGGTTCATTTTTAATTATTCTGACTTGGTGGAGCGAGAACGTGGGTTACAGGCAGTTGAGGGGACGAAAATCTCAGGGTTTTTCTCTATCTCCTTCTTTATTTCAATTGCTTGTATGATTAACACTCATTTAACGATGTGTAATCCACAAATGAGTGGCTAAATCCTCTTCTTGCTGAGGTTAAGAACAATTGTATTGAAATGTAATTATTGATCAATTGGTTTTTCATCTTTTCTTCCATGGTTGTTCTATTGATTCTTGTTCTTACTGCGTTAATGTATGTCCAACGTTAATGTCTATCTAAAAAGTCCGGTTTCACTCGAGAGAGCAAGAAATTGGAAAGTTGTGAATTGATAGGATATGATCTTTTCTTAGTTTGGGAAAATTGAGAATTGATTTACCTTCAGGATAGAGATATACCTGAAAGTTATATTTGTAAATTAAGGAATCGGCTCTGTATGGCTAGAACATGAATTTCTTTTTATCACAGAGATGTAGGTGGAAGGTTCATGATTCTTAAGTTGGGTTAAATACGAGAGTTTTAATCCATAGGCAATAATTCTTGACTAACAACCGGAGGAAAGATAAATCAAATTGTATCGATAATTTATTTCTCTACATGTTCATTTAACCTCAGCATGCTCATACTTATAGTTCAGACTCAAATTGTATATTCGTTTTAGACATAGTATAAAATTAGGAAACAAAATATCATCCTTTTCTTCACATTGTTGTCTGCAATTTAGTGTTAAAGTTCATTGACAGTTGAGTATATTGTTACTTTAGTCTAGTCTCTGTGGGATCAATACTTGGCTTACTTGAGCCACTTACTACTTGTTCGACCACGTGCACTTGCGTGTAGTTATATACCCAAAGACCACCGAACAAGGATCCTTGGCTCAAACCATACCACAATCTAAAAATAGTGGGAGTCTACACTCCAAAATCCATGTGGTAAGCTAATAGATGAAGTTTAGATAAATTCATGAAACATACTTGATCATATGGGCTTTCCCAATACTTAAACATTCTAGACACAGACTTGATCATTTGAAAATATGAACATAGAAATGGGTAAATCAAAATCATACTTACTTCATATATCTCATCATGCTTGAATACATATTTCATAGATCTCAACTTTCATGAACTTTCATGGATGGGCATCATAATTTTATAAAATCTTGAGAACATAATTTATCATTGAAAACAATGTAAAATATGCCCATTAATCATAATTCAATATTAGAAACATTCTTAGATCATACCCATGATTGATATTTAGGAAATTCAATTATTGGGTTAAAACCCCAAAGATTCATCAACTAGAATTTCATGAATTGAGAAGGGATTGGGCATGGGTGTGGACAATTACACCCATTCATAACCCTACATACCTGTAGAAATCTGATTTCACAACATCCTTGATTGCGCAATGAGAATTTGGGGAAGAACTTTGAGTAATTTAGGGTTGATTTCTCTTAGGAGCTTCTAGACTTGCATGCATGGAAGTGAATAAGCCTAAAATGAACTTACCCCTCTTAAAACACTCTATTTTGAGCTTAAAACGACATAGTTTAGGCCTTAGGAACTTAGGAATTATGAAAAAGCTCTTAATAAATTTGCAGGGAAAAACACACTGTTAGTCCCAACGAGGGACTGGACGACTCGTCGTCCCTGACCATGACCCATGGTTACCCCTCATTGCTTGCACTAGAAATTCATCTTCACAGGTCTCCATGAGGGACACTAAGAGTCGTGGTGTGCCAGATGACTCATGGTGACTGGTTGTTAGGGACATTGCTGAAAACATCAAATCTTCAATCAACTCTTGACCACAGGCCACTCGATGAATCATGGTGCTAACCACGACTCGTGGTCACACCCGTGGTCGCGTCAAAACTCAAAAATCCAACCCAATCCTAGCTCCTCCTCATGAGTCACTCAATGACTCGTGGTGCATCCTATGGGTCACTAGACGACTCGTCTTGTGACCTAGTGCAGAAACTCCTATTTTTCTCTATTTTAACTATTGAGTCTAATCTTAGGGCTTTCAGGGTATTACAATATCTCCTCCTTGGGAACATTTTCCCTTGAATGTTGAAAAATATACTAAAAAGTAGAAAATGCAATCATCATACTTAAATACTGAACATACATGCTGAAACAGACGGAGTGACTGACTCCAAAATGAACTACATGATTGAACTGAATTCATGAATCACACATACATTCATTGACAAGAAAGAAACTGCGGAACATGTGTTGAACATGAAACTAAATAGGATACTAAGGAGGAAACTGATACCCCAAGCCGAAACCGAGCTGAAAGTGGAATAGATGTGGGTATTTATCCATCATATCTGCTTCAGCTTCCAACGTAGCTCCCTCAACATGTTGATTCCTCCACAAAACCCTGACTGAGAAAACTTCTTTGTTTTTTAGATTCCGAATCGGTCGATCAAGTATTTCTATCGGAACTTCCTCATAGATAAGGCTATCTTTCACACTGATACTATCCACCGGAACAACCAGAGATGGACCCCCAAATACTTCTTTAAGAGTGATACATGGAAAACTAGATGAACGAAAGCTAATTCTGAGGGTAACTCAAACTCATATGCTACTTTGCCAACCCATTTCACAATCTAGTACTGACCAACATAACGGGGACGGAGTTTTCCTTTCTTTCTGAATCTCATCACTCCCTTCATGGGGGATACTTTCAGAAACACCCAATCATCAACTTCAAACTCAAGCTCTCTCCTTCTCACATCCGCATAGTACTTTTGGCGACTCTGAGCTATTTTCAACCCGTCCCTTATAAGCTGAACTTTCTCCATAGCCTCATGGACTGAATCTGGTCCTATCATCGCAGCTTCACTAACTTCCAACAAACTAATAGGTGATCTACACCTTTGCCCATAAAGAGCCTCAAACGGAGCCATCTCAATGAGAGACAAATGATCATCCCAGTTACCCTTGAAATCCATCACACACGCTCTCAACATTTCATCCAGAGTCTAAATGGTCCGCTCCGCCTGACCATCTATTTCCGGGTGAAATGTTGTGCTAAGCTTAACCTGGGTACCAAGTCCTTTTTGAAATGATCTCCAAAACTGGGAGGTAAACTGAGTACCTCTATCTGATATGATGGAAAATGGAACTCCATGCAACTGACCTAACTCATGAATATACAACTTAGCATAATCCTCCACTGAATCGGTAGCTTTGAGCGGTAGAAAATGAGTTGCCTTAGTCAACCTGTCCACAACTACCCAAATAGAGTCATACTATCGACGAGTGCGAGGCCACCCTATAATGAAGTCCATATTGATCTCCTTCCACTTCAAAGTAGGGATACTAATTTCTTGGAGCACACCTCCGGGTATTTGATGCTCAATCTTCACCTATTGACAATTTGGACACTTAGCCACAAACTCTTCTATGTCCTTCTTCATGCCACTCAACCAATAGACTTTCCGTAGGTCACAGTACATCTTTGTGGCACCTGGGTGTATAGAGTATCTGGAACCATGAGCCTTGTGCAACATCCGATCTCACAAATTATAAACACCCAAAATACACAAGCGACACTAATACGAACCACTCCATCTCCCCCTTTAAAGAAGACTTCTACCTTCTGATTCTGAATGGCTTCCTTCAACTTCACCAAAATAGGATCCTCGCCTTGTCTAGCTTTAACTTCGGTAATTAAGGATGATTCTGACCCATTCTGAACAGTGACACCACACTCTGTCCACTCAACAAAACGGACTCCTAGTCATGCAAGTTGATGTACGTCCTTTACTAACTCGTTCTTTTCCTGATCTATATGGGACACACTCTCCATAGAAAGCCTTCTAAACGCATCCTCTACCACATTAGCCTTTCCCGGATGTTAGAGAACACTAATATCATAATCCTTCAAAAGCTCCAACCATCTTTTCTGATGTAGATTCAACTCCTTTTGGGTAAACACGTATTTAGGATTTTATGTTCCGTAAACACATCTACATGGACACCGTATAGATAGTATCTCCAAATCATCAAGGCAAATACTGCCACCGCCAATTCGAGATCATGAGTAGGATAGTTCTTTTCATGGACCTTCAGCTGCCTGGAAGCATAGCCTATAAATTTACCGTGTCGCATCAATACATAACCAAGGCTAATTCTCAAAGCGTGACAATATACCATAAACCCATCGGTGCCCTCAGGTAGGGTCAACACCGGTGCTGAGGTGAGTCGAGTCCTCAACTATTGGAAGCTCTTCTCACAGGCCTCTGACCATTGAAACATTCACTTTTTTCTGTGTCAATTTAGTTAACGGGGCTGAAATGGATGAAAACCCCTCAAAAAACCTCCGATGATAACTAGCTAAACCTAAGAAACTCCTGATATTCGAAGGATTCACCAGTCTAGGCCAATTCTTCACCACTTCTATCTTTTGAGAGTCTGCTTGCAAGCCCTCACTTGACAACACATGACCCAAAATTTCCAATGCGTTTAACCAAAACTCATATTTACTGAATTTAGAATACAACTTGCAATCCTTAAGAGTCTATAGCACCACCCTCAAATGAGAAGCATGCTCCTCTTTGCTCCGAGAGTATATGAGAATATCATCTATGAACACTATCACGAACATATCCAAATGTGGCTTGAACACCCTGTTCATCAAATCCATAAAAGTTGCAGTAGCATTCATCATAACGACAAATGGTGTCCATACCGAGTCCCGAAGGCTATTTTCGGGATGTCACTATCCCGAACCCTTAGTTGATGTTACCTGGATTTGAGTTCTAAGATAGAAAAGCACTTAGCACCCTGAAGCTGGTCAGACAAATCATCAATCCTAGGGAGAGGATACCTGTTCTAAACGGTAACTTTCTTCAATTGTGGATAATCAATACATATTTGAAGAGAATTATCCTTCTTGCGGACAAAAAGAACTAGCGCACCCCATGGAGATTTTCTATATCTGATGAAACCCTTGTCTAAGAGGTCTTTCAACTGCTCCTTCAACTCCTTAGCTCAGCTGGAGCCATTCTGTAAGGAGGAATAGATATAGGTTGCGTATCTGGAAGAAGGTCAATACCAAAATCGATCTCCCGCTCTGGAGGGATTCTCGATAAAATATCTAGAAACATCTCTGAATACTCACGCACTACAAGAATTGATTAGATAGTCGGGGTTTCGAATATAGCATCCTTAATCATAACTAGATGCAACACGCAACCTTTAGATTGAGGCCTTTACTGCATGGGTTCTACAATTGATTGAGGCATACCATGTACGTAACCAATCCATGTCGAAGATAACATCAAAATCGGTCATGGCTAACTCGACCAAATCTGCTGAGGTGACATCCTAGAGTACTATGAGAGGGAATTTCCTATACACCCGTCGAGCTATAACTGAATCACCGACTAGAGTAGAGACTGAGAAAGGTTCTGACAAGATTTCAGAGCTGAATCTGAAACTATAGGAAACATAGGGCATCACAAAAGATAAAGTAGCCCTTGGATCTAACAAAGCATATACATTAAGGTGGAATACTGCGTAATATACCAGTGACTATATCTGGGGAGACCTCCTGCTCTTAGAGGGATGCCATGGCATAGAATCTATTTGTGATGCTGATTACCACCTGCACTAGTAGATGCCCCTTGCTGAGCGGCGCGATCTGGTGGAGCTGCTAAACTGAAGGCTGAGCCTTGGCTCCTATAATGACCATGTCTGGCTACTGGGCAATCCATAAGCATATGTTCAGGATTCCCGCACCCAAAAGAAGCACCTGAACCTGCTAAGCACTGACCCACATGTCTCCGGCCATATCTACTATACTCTAGAGGGCTGGTCTCTGTGGGTCTGCTACTCTAGCCTCTAGAGCTTGATGCTCGTCCCATCTGATCCAGCTTGAATTTTAATGGCACACTCATAGTCTAAGGCCCTTTGGATGAAGACTTCTGGTGGGACTGCTGACGTGCCCACTAGGTCTCTACTTGGCGAATCTGAAGCTATCAGTCCTGGCCCTCTTGGCCTCTCTATCCCGCTCACTCAGTTGCACCGCCTCCATATTTTTGGCGTATAGTACTATCCGAGCAAATTCAATGTCCTGAGGAAGCATCGCGGTCCGGCAATCCTTTACTAGGTAGTCTGCTACCCCACGCACAAACTCACTCACACAGGGCCTCTGATTCGCCATCATCTCAGGTGCATACCTGGATAGATTAGTGTACTCAAAGTCATACTCCTGAACTGTCATTTTCCCTTGCTTTAGGTTCACAAACTTGGCAGCTTTGATCTCCCTCATCTCGCGAGGGAAGCACCAATCCAGAAACTTGGCATGAAACTCATCCCAACCAATAGGGCCTGCTCCAACTTCCCTACTATCCTTTCATTGCTTGAACCAGATGTGCACAACCCCTTTCAACTGATACGAGGCTAGATCGGTACACTCCTCGCCGGTCACCCCCATAATTTTGGTGATTTTCAGAACCTCATCAAAGAACTGATGTGGATCCTCATCCACCTTTGACCCAAGAAACTCCAGAGGGTTAATCCTTAGAAAATATCTGACTCTTGCTACTGCCACACTTCCATTTTGAGGGACATGCACTACCGCCTATTGATTGACCTGAGCAGTGAAGGCTTGAGCTAGCATTTAAGGAATTTAGGCTTTATCACCCTTGGGAGCTTCTAGATTTGCATTCATGGAAGTGAATAAGCCTAGAATGAACTTACCCCTCTTAAAACACTCTATCTTGAGCTTAAAATGACATAGTTTAGGCCTTACGAACCTAGGAATTATGGAAAACCCTTAATAAATTTATAGGGAAAAATGCAATACCAGTCCCAACGAGGGACTGGACGACCCGTCTTCCCTGACCGCGACTCGTGGTTACCTCTCGTTGCCTGCACTGGAAATTCATCTTCACTGGTCACCACGAGGTTCAACATGACTCTTGGTAACTGGTCATTGGGACACTACCAAAAACATCAAATCTTTAGTCAACTCTTCACCACGGACCACTCGATGAATCGTTAGTGCTGAACATGACCCTTGGTCACATCCGTGGGCACCTCAAAACTCACAATTCCAACCCAATCCTAGCTCCTCTCCATGAGTCACTCAACAAATCTTGGTGCACCCCACGAGTCACTGGATGACTCATCATATGACCCGGTGTAGAAAATATTATTTTTCTCCATTTTAACTCGCGTGTCTAATATTATGTTTTTCTAGGTATTACATTGACATATGAAGGAAATTGACCCATAGATAGATCATAGTGGAATTAACAAGAATTGGGATAAACCCCATAAGATCATGAAGATAGATTCTAGAATTGAAACTCATGGAAGAGTATGAGAGTGAAAGGAACTCTTATTCAAAGCCTCACAAACATGGGTAAATCTGATTCGCATTCCCACGTGAAAGCCTAAAGGAAATTGGAGAGAATTCAGAGAAATTCTTCAAACTTGATCTTCAAGGAAAGGTTCTAAGTTGCATACATAGAGTGGAGATATTTAGAATAGGTTTAACACCCTTAAAACCCAACTAACTGAGCTAAAAACGGTGTTGTTTAGGACCTTAGGTCTATGGAATGACGAAAATACCCTTAATGAAAAACCTAAAAATTCTGCACTACCAGTGACAATGACCAGTACAATGGGTCATTACTTCCCTCATTTTGTGTCATCCCATTTTCCAATCACAGGTCTGCTACCACGACCGAACATGACAATTCGTTACCAATCCAAATGAATCGTCATTACCATCCATTGTCACCACTGCCCATTTTCCTAAAATCCTTCCAACGGGAGCATACAACAACCCATTGCTCCAATTAACGAATCGTTCCATGAATCGTGCATGCCTCTTTGATCATGAACACCCTCACAATGAATCCTCTTCAATGATCCGTTACTTCAACCAATGGGTCATTCTTAGACCCGTTGTCATAGAACTCCTTAAAGCAAAACCCAACCACGGTTGCTCCCTACAATCCGTCGGGCTCACCAACGACTCGTACCACGAGTCTTTTAGAGAGAAAATTCTTATTTTTCTGCTACTTTTCATTTCAAATATTGAGTATAGTATTAGGAACTTCTGAGGTATTACAATATCTCCCCCTTGGAAACATTCATCCCCGGATGTGGGTAAACAACTGAAAAGCTGAGAAATGCAACTACCATGCCAAATATAGAATATTTAAGCCGAAAACTGACAGAGTGACTAATTTCGGACTAGAATACATGACTGAACTGAATTCATGAATTACACATACATACATTGACATGAAAGAAACTGGGGGAAATGAGCTGAACCTGAAATTGAATAGAATACTAAGGAGGAAACTGATACCTCAAGCTGGAACTATGACGAGAGGGAATAGATGTGGGTATATAGCCATCATATCTGCGTCGGCTTTCCATGTAGCTCCCTCAACATGTTGATTCCTCCACAACACCTTAACTAAAGCTAATTCTTTCTTTCTTAGTGTTCGAATCTGACGATCAAGTATTTCAACCAGAACCTCCTCATAGCTAAGGCTATCCTTCACACCTATACTCTCCACTGGAACAACCAAAGCCTGGTCTTCCAAGAAATTCTTTAAGAGCGATACATGGAAGACTGGATGATTGAAGCCAATTCTGAGGGCAACTTCAACTTATAGGCCACCTTGCCAACACGTCTCACAATCCCGTACGGACCAACATAACAGGGAATGAGTTTCCCTTTCTTTCCAAACCTTATCACTCCCTTAATGGGAGATACGTTTAAAAATACCCAATCATCAACTTCTAACTCAAGCTCCCTCCTACTCACATCCGCATAGGACTTTTGGCGACTCTAAACTATTTTTAACCTGTCCCTTATAAGCTAAACTTTCTCCATGGCCTCATGGAATGAATCTGGTCCTATCAATGAAGCTTCACTGACTTCGAACCAACTAATAGGCAATCTACATCTTCTCCCATAGAGAGCCTCAAATAGAGCCATTTGAATGCTAGAAAGATAATTATTGTTATATACAAACTCAATGAGAGGCAAATGATCATCCCAACTACCCTTTAAATCAATCACACATGCTCTCAATATATCCTCAAGAGTCTAAATGGTCCACTCAGCCTGACCATCTATTTTCTAGTGAAATATTGTGCTAAGCTTGACCTAAGCACCAATTCCCTTCTAAAACGATCTCCAAAACTGGGAGGTAAACTAAGTACCTCTATCTGATGTGATGGATAAGGGAACTCTATGAAACCGAACTAACTCCCGATTGTATAACTTAGCATAATCCTCTTTTGAGTCGGTAGTTTTGACAGGTAGGAAATGAGCTGCTTTAGTCAACTTGTCCACAACAACCCAAATGGAGTCATACTATCGGCGTTGTATGAGGCAACCCCGTAATAAAGTCCATATTGATTTCCTCCTATTTCCAAGTAGGGATACCAATGTCCTGAAGCACACCTCCTGGTCTCTGATGCTCAACCTTCCCCTTTTGACAATTCGGACACTTAGGCACTGATCGTGGGCTAAAATAGCATGCCCGAGTGATGCTTTATACCTTAATGTAGTCTTGTTTATCTAATTTATTTTATACATTTTCATGTAATTTTATATAAATGTGAATATATGTGCTAACCAACATGAAACTAATTTATAAGTTGGTGAAGAAAAGGAATGGAGTCGGAAGCAATCGGCGGAAGTCGGCAAGGAGTAGGCATGGCAAGCGAGCAGATGCGGCAGCAACGTGCCACGGCAGGCCAGCCCCGCACCAGCAGCATGCCATCGCGCTGCCCAAGCAGCGTGACACGCTGCCAACGCGACAAGAACGCTGCCTAGGGTCGATTTTGGGTGATTTCCAGAGAGCCTTCACGTTACCTCCGTGTCACGGAGGCAGTGCTCCGCGATACACTCCGTGACACGGAGCCATTCCACGACAGGCTAAATTATGCACGTTTCTCATTTATTATAAATAGGTCCCTTAGCTCCTAATTCCGTTTTGGGTCACGATTTTATTCTGGAAAACTACCTAGGAGTGAAGGGAGAAGTGGGAGAACTCATATAGGGTTTGGCAAATTCCCTTCTCATCTACCAAATTCATGTAAGTATGTTAGTTTAGGAGTAGTTAGTTGTATTTTTACGAACATAAATGGCAAGAACCCTTCCTCTAGGGTTGAATCCATGAATTATGATTGTGATTTTATGAAATTATTTTGGAATTAAGTTATTGATTGTGGTTTTCATCTTGCATTCTGGATTGTTGGTTGTTTTAATGATTGATCACCATGAAAACACATACGTTAGCTTGGCCAATTGCTTGAGAAAGAATTACCTAGGTCCGGACATGAGAATGTAAGGAGCATGTTTGTATCTCGCGATATAATTTCGTGTTAGGATAGAAATATACCTAACACCTTGCTTGGTTGATAAACGGGGGTTATCAAAGACCAACTTAGGATTATCACATCACTAGTCGAAGAAGTAGTTGTGAGGCTAAGTTGAGTTAAATGGTTAGACACACGAAAGTCCCTAATCGTTTCCCTGTAAACCACAACATAATTAATTGCCCGCGAACTAGAAATTAGCATCCTCTCTCACAATGATGCAGTGAGGCTAGTTTGCCGTGTTTAGAGGCTCAAAAGACCATGAGCATGCAATTCTAATTATGTGAAACAACAATCGATAGTGTCATGCTTAACCCATTGCAAATCGTAGTATCGCATGATTATCTGGTTTTAACTCTATGTTGCTCCTAGAGTAAATTCAGGATATTTCGTTGACCAAAACTAGACTTAATTAAATCTCTCTCGAAAACTTCTATAACCAACACTTGAGAAAGTTAAGATCACACTTTAAATGGGTAGTTAGAGGAATGGGTCCAGTCCTTGTGGGTTCGACATTCTGGTTCTCTAAAAGAGCCACTATATTACTTGCACGACCCGTACACTTGCGGACGCTCGAATCGGGCACGTCAGGCACAAACTCTGCTATGTCCTTCATCATGCCACTCCACCAATTGATTTCCCGTAGGTCACGGTACATCTTTGTGTCACCTGGATGGTATAATGTCTAGAACCATGAGCTTCGTGCAACATCTACTCCCTCAACTCACCAACATCTAATACACATAAATGACCCTGATATTAGAGCACACCATATCCCCGTTTGGAGAAGACCTCCACCTTCTAATTTCGAACTGCTTCTTTCAACTTTACCAAAATAGGATCCTGCCTAGCCTTAACATCAGTCACCAAAGATGATTATGATCCATTATGAACAATGAAACCACCTTTCGTCGAGTCAATAGGATGAACTCCTAGTCGTGCAAGTCGATGCACATCCTTCACTAACTCTTTCCCTTCCTCATCTACATGAGATACACTCTCCATACAAAGCCTGCTAAAAGTGTCTGCCACCACATTAGCCTTGCCTTAATGATAAAGGACACTCATATCATTATCCTTAAGAAGCTCCAACCACTTTCTCTTACATAGATTTAGATCCTTCTTGGTGAACACGTACTGTAGGCCATTGTGGTCCATAAACACATCCACATGGACACCGTACAGATAGTGTCTCCAAATCTTCAAGGAAAATACTACTGCTGCCCACTCAAGGTTGTGAGTTAGATAGTTCTTTTCATGGACTTTCAGTTGCCTAGAAGCATAGACTATAACTTTATCTTGCTGAATTAATACACAACCAAGGCCGATCCTTGAGGTGTCACAATATACCACGAACCTATCGGTACTCTCAGGTAGGGTTAACACTGGTGCTGAGGTGAGTCGAGTCTTAAACTCTTGGAAGCTCTTCTCACAGGCCTCTAACCATTGAAAATTCACTTTCTTCTAGGTCAACTTAGTCAATAGTGCTACAATAGATAAAAACCCTTATACGAACCTCCGATAATAACCAGCTAAACTTAAGAAACTCCTGATATCCAAAGGACTAACGAATCTAGGAAAATTCTTCACCGATTCTATCTTTTGTGAGTCCACCTATACACCCTTACTTGACACCACATGACCCAAAAATGCCATTGAGTCTAACAAAAACTCACATTTGCTGAACATAGCATACAATTGGCGATCCTTAAGAGTTTGTAGCACCACCCTCAAATGAGCGGCATGCTCCTCCTCGCTCTAAAAGTATATGAGAATATCATTTATGAACACAATCACGAGCATATTCAAATAAGGCTTGAACACCCTGTTCATCAAGTCCATAAAAGTTGCAGTAGCATTTGTTAGCCCAAAAGATATAACTACAATCTTATAGTGACCATACCGAGTCTTGAAGGCTGTCTTCGGAATGCCACTCTCCTGAACCCTGAGCTGATGGTATCTGCATCTAAAGTGTATCTTAGGGAAACACTTGACACCCTAAAGCTGGTAAAACAAATCATTAATGCTGGGGAGAGGATACCTTTCTTAATTGTAACTTTTTTCTATTGCCGATAGTCAATGTACATCCGAAGGAAACCATCCTTTTTTCGGACAAAGAGCATTGCTGCACCCCACAGGGATTTTCCAGGTCTGATGAAACCCTTATCTAGAAGGTCTTTCAACTCCTTTAGCTCAGCTGGAGCCATTCTATAAGGAGAAATAGATATAGGCTACGTATCGGGAAGAAGGTCAATACCAAAATCGATCTCCCGCTCAAGAAGAATTCTTGGTAAATCATCTTGAAACATTTTGGATATTCGCACACTATAGGAACTTACTGGATAGTCGGGGTTTTGGAAGTACCATCCTTAACCCTAACGAGATGGTACACGCAACCCTTAGAAATCATCTTTATGGCCTTAAGGTAGGAAATGAAATGACCTACAGGCACAACTGAACTACCTTTCCAATCTAGGACTGGCTCACCCGGAAATTGCAACTCTACCGCTTGGGTTCTATAATTTTGAGGCATAAAATGCATGTAGCCAATCCATTCCGAAGATAACATCAAAATCTCTCTGTGACTTTCTGAAGGACTGTGACAAGGTAATTTCTATATAGCTGTCGAGCTACCACTAAATCACCAACTGGAGTAGAGACTGAGAAGGGTTCTAAAGGATTTTGGGATTGTCTCTGATACTACTAGAAACATAAGGTGTCACAAAGGATAAAGTAGCCCCTAGATCTAACAATGTATAAACATCAAGGTGGAATACTCACAACATACCGATGATCACAGCTGGTGAAGTCTCCTGCTGCTATCGAGATGCAAGGGCATAAAACCCACTCTGGAGCTAGCCACCACCCTCACTGGTGGATAAACCCTGTTGAGATGGGCGTGCTGGTGCTGCTGTTGAGCAGGTAGCCTGATCACGACCTCTGCCATCACCCTGTCAAGCCAACGGACACTCCCGATGCCTGTGCCTAGGTCTACTACACTGAAAACGGATACTTGACCCAATCAAGCACTCCCCTAATTATTTTTAACACACTTGCTATAAAACGGAAAGGTGCGCTCTATTTGCGTGCTACTCTGGTCCATCAAACCAGAGGCTATGCTCCTATAATCACCTCGCGGTCTGGATGGTGTACTAGCGGATGATGGCGCTGGAGCTAAGACCTATAATATTACTACTGGTGATGTTCCACCACCCCGGATGGTTGCCGAGAGAACTCATAACTGTCTGTCCTGGCCCTCTTGTCCTATGTCTCTAAGGTGTACCGCCTCCATCTGCTTGGTGTACAAAACAAATCGAGGAAAATCAATTTCTTGATGAACCATAGCGGTCCTACAATCCTTGACCAGGTAGTCCGCTACTCCGTTTACAAACCTGCTCACCCGAGCTCTCTTATCAGCCACCGTCTCTAGTGCATACTTAGACAAGCGGGTGAACTCCAAAGCATACTCCCGGAATGTCATATTATTCTTCTTCAGGTTCACGAACTCAGCTACTTTGATTTCCCTCATCTCTCGGGGAAAGAACCAATCCAGAAATGTGATATGGAACTCATCCCAACCAATGGGAACGCTCCAACTGTCTTGCTATCCTTACATTGCCTGAACAAGATGTGCGCAACCCCTTTGAATTGATATGAGGCCAGGTCTGCGCACTTGTCCCCAGTCATCCCCATGATCTGGGTGATCTTTAGAACATCATCAACAAAATCATGTGGATCCTCATCTACCTTTGACTCGAGAAACTCCGGAGGGTTCATCCTTAGAAAATCTCTAACCCTCGCCGCTGTCGCATTCCCATTTTAAGGGACATGCGCTACTGTCTGTTGGTTGACTTGGGTGGTCAAAGCCTGAGCTAGCATTTGTATGACTGCCCTAAACTCAACATGGCCAGCCTTCTCGGGCATGTGATCCTCTAGGGATGGTGGGGCCTTCTGGTGCCTATATGCGTTGCCATTCTCATGTCCAATTCCATTTCCGTTTCTTCTTCCATTAACTTAGCGAGGAGGCGTGATTTTGTAAATGCATATAACACAAGTTAGAAGGATAGAGATGCATTTCATCGCATGACATACATCAGAAAAAAAGGGAATATTTCCTAAACTGTTTCGTAGCCTCTTCATCATAATGGTTGTGCGTTGCACACCCATGAAAAAAACTCTACTTAACGTGGCATTACAACACCCTAGGACTCTTCAAAACATAATGCTCTGATACCATGTTTGTCATGATACAAACGTAGGCCTGGATCGAGACATGGGACAAACACCCACGAGAGGCTCCATGTCGACCCATGGCATGAACATGATATCTAAAACTCAACATAAATAAGTGAAAGTCTAACATACATAATAGTGTAAGTCTGCATACATATCAAGCTGATACTGAATAAAAAATGACAAGTTAATTCCTACATAATGTCTAAGTAGCCTCTAACATAACTGATGAGCTGATGAGACAACATCCCTAACTAGCTTGATAAAAGTTTGTAACTGAAGGAACATAACTATAGATAACTGAATGTCCTTGAAGGATGAGGACTCACCAACAATGGTTGAGGGATGTGAACTCTGAGAATCGGCTAAAGGGTGGGATTAACCTTAATGTAAGAGCCTGTATCATGAAATGATACATCATAGAGTATGCGGCAAGTATTTGGAATGTACTGAGTATGAAAAGTAAGTAAAAATGGATAGTTAAAATGCATAAGAATTCATAAGAGTAGGACAACATGATTATAAATAGATATCATAATGTAAACATAAGAGCTCAAGGTTTTCAATACATTCGTAAACTAATCATAATCATAAGAGAAATGTTATTAAAAATAACTTGATCCAAGGTAACATAACATAACCATGCATAAATCATGAGGAAAAATAGGAGGACTCTTCTTAACCGACACCATTATGATAGAGCCTTGCATGATGCCCCATTATTTTGCCCAAGTGGTCAGGACCATCACCGGCTTGCCAGGTAGGGGGACGTGCGTACATGGTGATATAAGAGGGATCCCATAATAAATATATATATATATATATATATATATATATATATATATATACACACACACACACCTACGGTGGCACGTAGTTTTGAGACCACAGGGTTTACCTGAATGTCGGGTATACTCAGTGCTAGACACTACTCCCAAAATATGCACATGAAGGCTCATATAGTAATTGTAAAATCATTCATGAAATTCATTGCCAAATAAACTAACACGTGATGGATCCCACTTGAAATATATGATTAGCCATGAATAAGGGCCCATAAGTTGGCCAAGAGTTATAAATTCACAAATACTTTTAAAACATGTATATACTTAATATTCATAAATCCTTGATGAGTTCTTGAGAGAAATCATATTATAAATCATAAATCATAATATAGGGACTAAGAAGGTCAAAATCATAATGGAATCATAACTTGACTATTCATGAAGCATACATAATAATTTAATTAAAATTCGAAACTATTAATTAATAATCAAATTAATTATAAAATCTGTCCATAGATCATAAAACATGATCTCATACATGAAGGGAGTTGACCCATAGATAGATCATAAAGAATTTCACAAGAATTAGGATAAACCCCATAAGATCATGAAGCTAGATTCTATAATTTAAATTCATGGAATTGATAAGAATTTAGAGCATGAGAGTGAAAGGAACTCACATTCATAGCCTCACATACCTGGGTAAATCTGATTCACACTCCCACTTAAAAGCCCAAAGGAAATTGGAGAGAATTTAGAGAAATTCTTCAAACTTAATCTTAAAGGAAAGGATCTAATTTGCATGCATGGAGTGGAGATACTTAGAATAGGTTTAAAACCCTTAAAAGCCTACTAGATGAGCTTAAAATGACACAGTTTTGGACCTTAGGGCTTAGGAATGATGAAAATATCCTTAATGGAAAACCTGGAAATTCTGCACTGCCAGTGACAACGACTGATACAATTGGTCGTTAGTGGCTCCAAAAGGTCATTACTTCCCTCGTTCCTTCATCCCATTTTGCAATCATAGGTCTGCTACCATGAGCGGACATGACAAGTCATTACCAGTCCCAATGACTCGTAATTACCATCTGTTGTCACCACTGCCACTTCTCGAAAATCCTTCTAAAGGGAGCATACAATGACCCGTTTCTCTAATTAATAAATCATTTCATGACTCATTTTTGCCTCCCTGATCATGACCACCCTCACAATGACTCTTTTTCAATGATCTGTTACATCAATCAATCGGTCGTTCTTAGACCCGTTGTCACAAAACTCCTTACAGTATTACCCAACCATAGTTGCTTCCTACGATCCATCAGGACCACCAAAGACTCGTACCACGAGTCGTTCTGGGAGAAATTTTTAATTTTTCTGCTACTTTTTATTTCAAATCCTGAGTCTAGACTTAGGCACTTTCGGGGTTTTACACTACCCTATCTGTTGAGTTATGTTTAGCTGCTATTTGTCGTTTTTTATGTTGACAGGTTCTAGAGTATTAGGTTGTAGCTATTCCCTTCTCTGGTTAAGTTTATCTTTTGCATTACCGTCTTCACAACTTTCAGTCTTACATATCAATGCATTTCCTTGTAATGACGTCCCTTCGCTTTGGGACCTTGCAATCGTGCTACCGGTACAAGTAGGAGCTCAGATCAACCAATTTATTAGGAGCTCAATTCCAGTATAGAGTTGGTATACTCCCCTCTTTCAGGAGCCTATGTTTTGTTGGGTCATTTTGAGTTTTATTGTACAGATGGGTAGGCTGGGGCACTGTTCGTGCATTCAGTATTATTTTACTCTTTTAGAGGCTTTGGTGGACTAGTTGTACAATTGGTCAGTTCCAATGTGTTTTGTGGCCTAGCTGGCCTTTCGTAGTTTCTTTTTATATATTATTGTGGCCTTGTTGCCATTCTATCTTGTCATGTTTGTTGTGACCTGGTCGGTCCATTTCTATGTATAGTTGACTATGACAGGTGGCCCAAATGGCCTAAGGGTTGCAGTTTAGATGCTATATAGTCGGTGCCTCAATCTCTTCGGGATCGAGTGCCAATTATGCCCTACCCCAATTTTGGTGCATGACACTAGTTCGTTGCACCAATTATCTCACTGGGTCGACTTTTCTCAAATTCTTCTTTCTTCACCCTTTGGGACATTTTCATTCCTTTTCCATTGATTACCTGCTAAAACCATCTAAAAACACTTATTAGCTCATTTAACACATATCATCATGAATTCATGCATGTCATAAGGATAATGAACTAAAAACAAGGTAAAATATGGGTAAAAGTATGGCAAATGGGCATAAGAATATGTCCAACATCACCACCCCACACTTAAATCATTTTTCATCCTCGAACAATCCTTACTTATATGCACAAACATCTTTTCCCACCACTTGTCATCTCTATCAATTCTCACTCAAGAAACTAGCATAGAGCATATAACTAACTGGTTCATTCATTGATATAATCCACATCAAGCATACAAAAAAATTTTCACATTCGAACATAACCTCTCTAATTGACTCGACTTTTCAAAATAGGGGCAACATGATTAAGTATGAAAAATGAAACGCATAGTACACAGAATCTGACCATCTTATTCCCTCACCTATTTAGTGATGTTCCTTCCCTCATATTAGCAATTCGAATATTAAAACATAATAAGTAAGACACACTCACTCTCAGAAATGATGAATCATACACATGCATCATATCATAGGCTTTATGTATAATTAGACCACATAATCACTTCAAAGAAAGCAAGATCATAAGGACTTTTCTTGGTTGTAATGTCGGCTAAGGGATGGATAGGAATGGTTTTCTTTAGTGGTGGCTACCAGTTCTAAGAACTTTAAGACATTCTTTCATCTTTCTTGTCCACCTCTTTTCTTAACTGTTCATCCTTTTCTTCCCTAATCCTCTTTTTCTTTTCTTTTCTCATGCCCCTCTTTATACTACTTGACTGCTAGTTTATACTTATAAGTTCAACAAGAATAATCAACCACTAAAGATCTTTCATTTATGTTCTAGCAGCAAGTAGACATGTTATTTTGTGTGGAAACCCCTCTTTCTATCATCTCCTCTTGCCATCTCCATTTTTTCTTTCTTTCCTTTCCCTTCACTCTGTCTACGTCGGCGGATCTTCATTCTTAAATCTCAAAGTGCTTCAGACTATCTTTAGATCAAAAATTCTGAAGGTCTGACAATAATGGGGAATAATCTTCTTTTATGACTAAGAAGAAAATTAAGGCTTGCATCTCAAAGGGGTTTAACTAGGGATAGCATTAAGGAAGGTACAACAACTATGGAGAAAATGGATTTTCCAAGAAACGCCTTAATAATATCTCACCTTTTTAGCAATTAGCTATCCTATACATTATTACTCAAGTTCTAGATGTCACATTATGTTCAACACAAAACAAAGTAAGCTCCCTTCTCAAGGAATCATTATCTTAGTTTGTTTCCTATGGCTACATATCCACATAATCAAATTGAAGGAATTCTTTCACTATTAAGCCCTAAAACAATTTTCTTGAGTCAATTTCAAGAACCTATGTGTCTCTTATGGAATTCTCACTTGTTATGCAATCAAGATGACTACTTCATTATTTCTATCTTAACTTCGATGTGAAATATCAAGAGCACACAAATGATTTTTCGACTCCATCCTAAAAAATGAAAAAATTGTGACTAATTTCCCTTAAGACGCTCGTCATTCATTTATCATCGGGACGGCTCACTACCTCTACGACGATATTAAAATAAAATTTTAACTCTCAATTGACAAAACAAAACAAAATAAAAGTAGAGACAAACAATCACATAACATCACATACAGAGCATCAGTGTTCACAGCCATCCATATTATTAATTATTATAGACCAGAGCTTAATTAATCACATGCCAACCACTAACGTAGAGAATGAGAACTATTGTTACAATACTACTATAGATTTAGTAAAGAAAGAATAAACATGAAATCTATTTCCTCCACCCCTCACTTATACAGTGCATCGTCCCTAGTGCACATACAAATATATCAAGAAGGGAAAGAATAAGAACTTTCTTGGCCTCTAAGCACAGTCCTCATCATCAAGATTATACTCTTGATCATCATCATCATCATCTTCGTCATCAACTTGCATAGCTCATGTGGTGGCATTATCCTTCTTATCATCATCCATATCACCAGCACCATCAGTCAACACTATGGCCTCATTGTCATCTAGGCTCCTCAAAGACCGGTCCCACCTTGCACAACAACATCGTATTCTCAATTAGTGGGTAACACTCCTCCAGTGCTGACATCTCCTCATTACTGGTAGATGAACATCAACCTCTTCCTCCTCAATACCATTGCCTCGTTAAAACTGAGTAAGAAGGCTTCCATAACAGTACTTCCATCGGCAGTTACCTCTTGACCTCCTCATGTTATCTTTGAGCAATGTGCCAAAGTTGATTGGAAACCCCTTCATCAGCATATACGCTAAAACAACTCTCTCTCTAGTAATCTCTGTGGTGTGTGTCCCAAGAAAGAGCACGAAACATACAAGTTTGACCCAAACTCTTTCCTTCTTAGTTAAGTAGGAGAACAAGAGTGTATAATGGGTGCCATTATGGTCCCTCACCCAACAGGCAGCTGAATGCTCGCCACATAGTGTATGGAGAATATCATAGTACAGGGGCTCTCTAGCAATATGAAGTACATCAATGGGTTCACCACAAGTGTGAAAAGGAAAGAATTGAATGACCTAGCACTTAAGCGAACCACTTGACACCGTATCTTGAATTTAGTGTTCTCTCCAAAGAAAGTGTCCCAGTTGGCATATAATTCTCTCACCAAAGTAAGGCCGCACTTCTCAAGCTCAACAACCACGTATCCTAACCCCTACTCACAGACAGTGTCGCGGATGGTAGGGAACTCATGTACAAGGCGGCCCTCATCAATCCAATTTTTAGGAGAATACTTTGCTTCTTTTGTGGCATTAAACCACTTAAGCCATGGTCCTCCACAGCTTTTGCTTCGAACGTTTTAGTAAGGGGTGTTTTGGTGGTCGATGACTTTGACCCTTTTGTTCCCTTCCCGGGCCGCTTGAGACCTTTGTCAGTGACTACCACTTCTTTTCCTTTATCTGCATAGGATGCCATAGTACCTGCCAAGTAACAACAAAACCTTTACAAAATTAGTTTGTGAACAACAAAACTAGCTAATTAGGTGTAAGAGGTGCAAAATAACCCCACAATTAATTCACTAGCAACTTGTGAGAATATGTCAAATAGGGTACTCAGACTTGCCCCATTATCATGCTAAATCTCACCAATCCAAATTAGTCACCAAATTTTCAATTTCAAGTCATCTTCATGATTTTCGTCGCACCTCTCTTAATTTTTCTTTTCAAGGGTGCAGCCACTTCTTTCACTTTCTCCATTCTTAATTCTCAATCCACACAACCCAAATGTGGAAGTAGTCACACTAAATTCAAACAACAATTATCATAACTTTTACTACTTTCCACAGTGAATTAACATGAATTTTCAACAACCCAAGGTTTTCACCATTCAAGAATCACATAAACTAAGCAATTTCTGGCTCTACGAAAGTGCTCCAACTTCACTCTTTTCATGAAATCATTCAATAAGCCATTCATTACCCTCTTCATATCCACAACTTAGAATCACAAAATTCAACCAAAAAGAATTAACCCATTATCAAAACATGAGACTAAATCCATGAAAACCCATATTATGAAGTTCAAGATTTTCACCCAACAATGGTAATTTTGGGTCTTTCATCTTGCAGATGAAGGGTAATAGGAGCATGCTTACAATGTTGAATACTAAAGGAGAGAAGAAAATTACTTACTTGAGTTGAGGAAGATAGTTTCTCCAAGATTTTTGGAGAAGACAATAATAGGGGGTAGGGAGAGGCAGAGTTACGACCGAAGAGAGAAGAGAGAGAAATATTTGTCCTTTATTCTTTTGACGTTTTAGATAGAGGGGATGAATGGAATTTAAAATAAAGGTATGAGTCATGGGTTTTTATTAATTTTACCCAAGGACCAAAAAAAATTTCGTCCATCAAGTACCTGATAAGGCGCGCCATCCATCTCACCACACACATAGAATGTTTTTTCTCTAGGCAAGTTGGGTGTGGCGTGCCGCGCCACCCATAGCACAAACCTGAATTTTTTATTCTCATTTGGAACACCTAGTGCCCCATGCCAGGTATTTCACCCTAAATAATGAATTTTTCTATCTTCTTTTCCCCTCTCTTTCACCTAAAAATTCCTATGCGTCTCTTCAAAACAAAAAATGTTAGAAAGATGAGTTGCCTCCCATCAACTTCCTTAGTTAAAATTGCGCAAGACATTCATGGGTTGACTCCCATGCAACACTTGATTTAACACTACAACACGATGCAAGACTTCTCACTCCTTCACTCTAGTGAGATTATTTGTACCTTGATTGATTACTATATTAAATTGAAACACCTGTTGTTCCACTGCATGCTTAGTTCCTCTAGGCTCCGCCATTAGTCTCGCTGTAAAGTCCTTATAATAGGGTGACAACCTTTACGCTTCTGAACACATCAAAAAATAGCCTTTTGGCTACCACAGTCATTGGTATCTTGATTGACTTGACCTTTATCATTGCATCTGCGGTGGCTAGGAATCCCTTTTGCAAGATAATGAGAACTTCTACATCAGCTTCATAGTCAGGGATTATGAAGTCCACCGATTAGGATGAATGGTCCCACTTAGATAAACACATCCTCAATGATGCAATCAGCATAAGCAAGGTACCTATCGGCAATATGCAATATGATGATGTTCGAATCCACTCCACATGAGGAGGAAGTGTAAATGATCATCGCAATATAAATACCCAACTAAGAGTCGGGGTTGAATCAACAAGGAATAGCGATTACATGAAATAAAAGTTGTCTGTTGAATTGAACTAAATTGCATCAATGCATTAGAAATGGAAAAATAAATGTTGGGAAAAGGTGAGATCACAATTTGAATTAACATCAACAACCAATTAGAAAAAAGCAACCAAATTGAATGAACAAATATGAGCAAGGGCCAGGGGAGTGCTATTGATGGGGCATCGATTGGATTGGAATTAACTAGAAAATCAAATTATTTCTCACAAGCATGAATAACCATGGATAAAGTGGCACCCGATGTTTTTCGACCACATGGGTTCCATTTTCCTTGAGTTTTCTCAAACCCCCCAAAGTCTCAATTAATTCATCCACTATGGCTTGGATAATAATTTAATGATCTCTAGCCTCAACTCTTTAATAGGTGTATGAGAATGGTTTTTGGCTATCTCTAGCCCAATCCCTACATAATCAAAACCCAAATATCTACCATTGTTATCTCACCATATTCTATTCCCCTTTTTCAAGAAAAAATAGAATAAGTAAACATAACCCACATTTGCAACTACGGATAATTAAATTATGACTTGGAGAAAATAATAGATTTATACTAAATGAGTAACTATAAGATTAATCTAGCAATACTTAATCCAATTTATCCTCAATCATGCACACACCCCTAGCAGACTATTTAACTACTTATAGATGAATAGTATAAAATCTTATTGAAAATTAAATTCATTAAATTCATCATTAAGAGTAAATAGCAAGCTCAGATCTGTCTTCAATAGAGGTTTGTACCTTAAGGAAGAAGAAGAAGAAAGTGAAGAAACGCTAACTCTCTTCTTTATCTTTCTACAAAATTAAAAGCTATTCAATACACAGTACTGTAAATTGGACCTATGGAAGATCTTTTCTGGCAACCATTTAAAAATTGTTTCTATAGAATGGATATTGCAACGGTTAGACCTGTCGCATAAGGTTTATGATGGTATTGATATACCTTTTTAACCAAACTGTTTCTATTATATGTAAACCATTTCCATAGAGTAATTTTTGCAATGCTGATAACTAACCATTGTCGTACATTATTTATGGAAACGGGTCTTTTCTATTGGCACAATTAATTTTTTCCCTCTTTATTTTTCTATATTGTGTCCAAACCTGCCATAACATATACAATACAGAGCAGAAAACATAAAAACAAAATCACCTCTTTGTTTTATTACTTTTCTTTTTCACACAAAATAACAAAACATAAAAGGAGCCCTAGATTCGCCGGTGATGAAGAATCTGCTCAATACAAAATTTACAAATCCCCTAAATCAAAGATAAATCACTAAATCGCCAATGTGGAAGAATCATTGAAGGGTGAATCCTTGATTGCTTCCATCAACATCTCTTTCCCTTCAACATTTCTATCTCACTCCCAGTAAGCTTTTACTATTTATTTTATTTCCCAATAATCGTGTTAGCAGTTGACCTATATAAAATTTTTAAGAACAAATCTTTTGATTTTGGGAATACGGGTTTAGATTTAAGGGTTTTTTTGCAGTGTCCTATTTTATGTTCGTTCATTTTATGGGTATGTTTGAATTCACGATGGATGTATTTCTTGAAAAGGAAGAGTTTTCTTTGACTTGGATTTGTACAAGGTTATGATGTTTATGGGGAATGGTATCGTGGAGTTTTCTTTGTTTGAGCTTTACAGAGTCTACACGAACCAAGTTTTAATTTTTTCCTTCAAGAAAGAGTTCAATATATTTTTATATCCTTCTATGTATGAGAACAAGGTGGAGAGCGTCCATGGTTGCGTGCATTAGGGGTTCGCTCTTGTATACATTATATGTTTGGGGTAAATAGGAAGATACCACTTGTTTAGATGATTCTTAGATTTTGGGAGGTTTTGCGCATATTAGTATTCAAAAACTTTTGTACAGATGATATAGAGGTGGTGTATAAAGATTAAATAGCTTTTTTTTAAAAAGGAGGTTGCGTTTGTTACTTCTGATATGAATTTATAATATATTTTGGATAGAAGAGAGAGAGGATACTGAGCAGGATACACTGCAGAGCAATAATTCTAGGTTGTCTTCTCTATTTTCTAATGTTTTTTTTTGTATATATTTCACATTTTTTCCTTGCTGAACTTTATAGTCACTTGGGTCTGATTTTTTGAACTGTAGAACCTTTCTCATTGATATTGTGCATGGATGGAGATTTTGGTTGAAGCAAGAAATTGACACCAGTAGATGAGGAAAAAATTGACACCAGTAGTTGAGGGAGAAATCAATCGCTTTATGTTTTGGGGGTATGTTTTTTCTGATTTCCTTATATTCCTTCAAGTTATTGAGTTTTTATGTCTCTACTTCAAGTGGAAAACCACATTGTCAAAATAATTTCCTAAAATCTATGTCTCAGTTGCACATAGACTGCATTTTCTAGGCGTGAAGTAGTGAAAATTATTATGAATTGACATAGGCTAATGACTGATCGGTCTGCTATATGCTGCACATATGAGCCTTGATATAAGAGTATTATTGTTCAGCTTAAATTCCATATGCATAACGTGAAAGGGGACTAATTAATCTTCCATATAATTGTTTGGTTAAAAAAGGCTTATAGTAGCAAAATTATTTTGTACTCCTTTATTGATGGGTGAATTGTGTATTCTGTGTTAGCTTTGTTATTTCTCTGGTTATTAGTTTTATGAAATATGCATGTACTGGAACATTTGACAATCACTCGAATATTTTCAGTATGGGTCGCTTCAATCTGCATGGTTTATTTGCTTAATTGCTGCTAAAGCATTGTTAGAATTCTTATCTTATTGGAGTTGCATAGCCATTAATCAATTTAATTCTTACATTGATTGTTATTGGTAATACCAGTAATTTTGGATTTTGGTGCTTTGGAAACCTAGCTGATTTATTAGATCAAGGTGGTAATAATTAGTCTGCTTGAAGCTGTGTAAAGGCAACTAATTGATGTACTCCATAACTTATCTTCCAACTCATTGGACATGAATAATCATGAGTCAGTTTCATATAAAACTTTATGAAAGAATGATATTGTTTGGTCATCAAATCTACAAGGGCCTTACCATAACATGTAAGCCTTTAGACTTGCGCAGTACTACTCCATAACATATACAAAAGACTAAACTTGTCAGCAACCTTATTTTTCATATAATCAACTATGTTTAACCTTGAGAACTTAATTTTTGGACTCTTCTCTCAAAGCATAAAACATACAAAAAAATACCACATGATATAATCCGTAAATCATTATTATTATAGAGGCGAATAAAACTTTATCAAACAAGCATAATACATAAATTAAGTCAACTGAACAGAAAAACACCCTGTAAAGATGACACAGTTTTCATCCGATAGCCAATCTATAATCCAAATTCATTGAACCAGTTTTACTTAGTTACCAAAACATAGCTGAGCTCAAACATAAATTTCTACGTAATGTTCAATTTTTTTTAAAAAAAAGTCAAATTGCTATAAACTAGAAAAGTCATCTCACCTATAATCAACAACAATACATCCAAAATAGAGGTCTCTTTCCATTTGTAGGCTAGTACCATTTCTTTTAAGATGAAAGATCAATATTTCACTTGTTATTGAACCAAATTTCACACGTTTACATATCACAATTAAAACTAATGGCAAATAATTCTAATCAGCAAATAAATTTCATAAATGAGGTTAAATCAATAGTCAACATCTCCGCAGGAAGATAAAAATAAGATGCTCTGAGTCTTCATGAGATTCTACAAAAACATAGTTAAATGAAGAGAAACAGAATTACTTCCTTTAACTTTAATTAGTCCATATAACTAATATAATGAAAAGTTCAAAAAAATTGATAAGGCACACATTCCTAGCACTGTATAATCAATAATGATAATGAAATGTCAATTTTAAGTTTGATTAATTGGGTTGAACTACTAAAATAAATGTATAAATCTTACCTTTCGATAAGCATTTGCAGAGCCCGCTCAAGTAATTCCTCCACAATACTTATAACAGTAGAAATCTTGTTATATCTAAAATTTTAGAATCTTTCCAAAGATAAATGAACTGAGAAATTTTTTTTATTTTTCTAAATGTAGGTAAGATATAATGATCATCATAAGAAATAATATCAACAACCGAGTAGATTGTGTTATTATTCTATCCCCTAACTTCTCCTTTTCAGCTACTTAAAAACATAACAACTCAATATGTTCTTTCAAACTCAATTTGACTAATCCAACAGTAATAAGAATTTATAAAATAATTGAAGCAAGAAACTTTTACTCAAAGCTTAAAATAACAATTCAAAGTCATTTACATAATGTTTAATAAAAATGTCATTATTCTAACAAACAAAAAAAAAGATTATTGGGCTATTAGTTCTAATTCAACTTATAATATGTATATTTTCTTTTTTATTCTAACAATTACAATTCTGAAAAAAATAAAAGTTCACCTGCAATGTCTTTTTTCCCCTTTTGTGTATTGTCTCACATACGTGTATGCATATCTTGATGAGAGTTCTGAGGACTCTTTCATGTTTCTTTTTCAATTTATAGTCATGGTGTGTTATGATTGTGGTCATGATTACTTTCATGTTTCTTTTTCAATTTATAGTCATGGTGTAGCATAGGAGACTATTATGATTTGATTTAGATATAAACCAACTAGAAACAATTATTGGGTTCAAGATAAGGCTGCCTCTTGAACCATAGAATTTTATCTTTAATTTGGGTCACATGTTTCTAAAGAGATCCAAATCTTAATTTCACTCAAATATGTATAGAACATTTTCTTTTTTTTGGGTCAGCTGTTTCTAAAGGGATCTAAATGTTGACTTCAGTTAAACATGTCTTGAACTTTTTCTTTATTTTGGATCTCTCATTGCAAAAGGGATCTAAATCTTGACTTCAGTTTCTTAGCTTAGCATGAATCTTGATTTTAGTGATTTTCTTATGTTATATAGGATTTTAATAGATAATGGAGATAAAATGTTGATGACTTGTTTGAGATGGAAAGATGAGTATATTCGAGGAGTGAATACTTTACTTGGTAAGGTATTTGACGAGTTTCTCAAGGAAATGAGATATTAGGCCCTTGCAAAAAGTGAATTAATTGATATTGGCATTATAGAAACATAGTAGAGGATCACTTGGTTGTTGATGGATTTGTTGATGGTTACACCAAATGGATTTTTCATAGAGAAGGGTTTTCCTCGAGAAATACACCTCATTCAATCAATGATGGTGATGAAGGTTCTAATTTGTGTGACGATATTTATGGACTACTTCATAATACATTTTGAAATGTAGAGGTTGAGTCAGGGCACGGAGAAGGAGTGGGAGAGGGATTATCTAAAGATCTAAAGAAATTATTAAATTATTGGAGGAAGGAAAACAATAATTATATCCGAGGTGTGAAAATTTACTAAAATGAGTTTCACCATTCAATTGTACTTATTTAAATCGTTGCATGGGTTGAGTAATGTAGCCTTTTCAGACTTGTTAGAGTTGATAAAAGAGGCATTTTCCTTTTCCTAGATATCAGAGTCTCTCAGTAAAGCTAGAAAGGTGAAAAAAGATTTTGGTCTTCATTATGAAAAAATACATGCATCCCTGATGATTATATGTTATTTTGGAAGGATAATGAGAAAGCTGATAATTGCTCTGTCTGTGGGTCTTTTAGATGGAAGTGTGTTTGTGGTGCTGCAACTAATACAAGAAATTCCTGCAAAGATTTTAAGGTACTTTCTCTTAAAGCCTAGGCTTCAGAGGATATTCACGTATTCTGAAACAACTATTGCAATGAGATGGCATGCTAATGAACGACCCAATGATGGAAATTTAAGGCATCCTACTGATGGGGAAGCATGGAAGGCTTTCGATTGCTTTCACCCAGACTTCTCTAGAGATCCTCGTAATGTTAGGCTGGGTCTCTTAAGTGATGGTTTTAACCCGTTTCGAAGCATGAGTATTTCTCATAACACGTGGCTTGTTATGTTGATGAATTATAATTTATCACTATGGATTTGCATGAAGCCAGAGTATATTATGTTATCAATGATCATTCCAGGTACATCATCTCTAGGAAATGATATAGATGTGTACCTACAAACACTAATTGCATAATTGAAGGAACTATGGGAACCTAGGATAGAAACATAAGATGCTGAAAACAATCAAACATTTCGAATGCATGCAACATTATTGTGGACAGTTAGTGATTTTCCAGCACTAGCAATGCTTTCAGGATGGATCACTAAGGGAAAATTTGCATGCCCCACTTGTAATTATGACACATGCTCTCGATATCTCAAATATAATCATAAGATGTGTTACTTGGGACATTAGAGATTTTTGCCTCTTGATCATCCACTACGAAAAGATGAGGAGTTATTTGATGGTAAGGAGGAGCATGGACCTGCACCTACTCCTTTTTCAGGTATACAAGTGCTTGAGGAGTTGTTATGACCCGATCATAGGCACGAATCTAGACACAAAACCTATAATCCTAAATGGCTCCATGTAGACCCATAGCATCAACATGATAACTAACTCAATATAATCAAGGCGGAAAGAGCTTAATTCTGAAATAGAGGAAGTTTAAATATTAAACATTTGAACAATGGAAAATAACATAATACTGAATCTGAACTGAATATAACACTATGTCTGAAAAACCTCTAACATACTGACGAGCTGATGGGACAAGACTCCAACTAGCTCACTAAAAATTTGAAACTAAAAATAGCAACAATACGACTATCTGAAGATCCTCGAAGGATGAGGACTAACCAATAGCTTGCTGAGATGAACTCTGATGATTGGCTAACGATGAGACGGACCCTAAACGTCTGAGCCTGTAACATGAAACAGTACAACATAGAGTATGCAGTCAGTACTTGGAATGTATTGAGTATGCAAGGTAAATAACATGGACCCACCAAAATACATAAGAGTTCATAAGAGTAAGGACTGCTCAAACATGAAATAATAGTCATAATGTACACATGAGGCTCAAGATTTTCAAAACTATTCACAAACTAGTCGTAATCACAATCATAAGGAAATCCTTGTAAAAGCATAGCTTGAGAAAAAACATTTTAAACATGATAATGCATAAATCATGAGGAACAATGGGAGAACTCGTCTTAACCGACACTATTATGAAAGAGCTTACATGATGCCCCAACTATCTCGCTCAAGTGGGCAGAGTTGTACTAGGCTTTCCAGGCAAGGGATGTGCATGACATGGTATCACAAAAAGGGTCCATAAATACATATACCAATGGTGGCACGTAGTTCTGAGACCACAGGGGTTACCTGAACGCCGGGTCTACTCAATACTAGACACTGCTCCCAAAAATATGCACATGAGGGCTCATATAATCGTAAAATCATTCATGAAGTTCATGGCTAGATAAATCATGACATATTTGAACACACTTGAAGTACATGATAAGCCATAAATTAGGACCCGTGAGTTGGCCAAAATCATAAACTCATACATCATGAAGAATTTAAATGCTTTAAGAAAATTCATTATATTTGAATTCCATAAATCCATGAAGAGAACTTGAAGAAAATCATATCATAAATCGTAAATCATAATTTAGGTCTTGGAAAGATCAAAATCATAATAGATTCACAACTTGACTTTTTTATGAAACTTGCATAATTGTGCATAAATTGATTAAAATTTGAAACTATGAATTAATAGTCAAAATATGTATAAAATCTTCCCTTAGATCTTAAAACGTGATTAAGAATATAAAGGAAATGGACCCATAGATAAATCATAGAGAATTTCACAAAATTAGGAATAAGCCCCATGAGATCATGAACTTGATCTAGAACTTAAATTCAAATAATTAAGGAGAATTTTGAGTGTGAGAGTGAAAGAACCCCCATTCATAGCCCAACATACCTGGGAAATTTGATTCCACACCCTTCCTTGAAAGACCAAGGGAATTAGAGGAGAATTGAGGGTTTCAAGATTGATTTTCAAAGAGAAGCCTCTACTCTTGAATGCATTGGAGTTGAATGAATTAGGTAGGCTAAACCCCTCTTAAACTCCTCCTAGCAAAGCTTAAAATGACGTAGTTTAGAACTTAAGATCTTAGGAATTATGAAAATACCCTTAATGAAAAATCTGAAAAATGGGGATTTCTAGTCATGATGACCCTCACCACAAGTCATATCACGAAGTAACGACTCGTGGTTACCTCTCGTGGTCACCGTTGCTCCTCCCTATAGAATCTTTGAATCCTACCACAATTGCATATCATGACTCGTGGTGTCCTACCATGATTCGTACTATCAGTCGTGACATTATCCGCTTTGCCAGCCAATTCCTGAGCACGACTTCCATCACGACTCGTGGTTACTTATTACGAGTCATACCATAATTTGTGACATCATACCCTGGCACCACCAGGAAAATCATCACAACTCTTAACCATGAGTCGTACCTACACCTCACGAATCATGGTGTGACTCATGGTCTGGTCACCAACTTCAGGATTTTTCCATGACCGAGACCACAACCCATCACTTCCTATCACGAGTCGTTCTGGTATAAAAATTTAGATTTTTCTATAGAACTTATTTTTAATTCTCCCGTCTATTTCTTAGGAACTCTTACGGTATTGCAATATCTCCCCCTTGGTAACATTCATCCTCGAATGTGGGTAAACATACTGGATAACTGGGGAAAGGACCTGCCATCCCAAATACTGAACACTTAAAGCTGAAAATTAATGGAGTGACTGACTATGGACTGAAACTCTTAACTGAACTGAATTCATGAATCACACATATATGCACTAACATACAGGAAATTGAGAGACATGAACTAGAGATGAAACTAAACAAGTATCAAGGAAGAAACTGGTACAGGAAATTGAGAGACATGAACTAGAGATGAAACTAAACAAGTATCAAGGAAGAAACTGGTACCTCAAGCTGGAACTGAGCCTGAAAGTAAAAGATGTGGATATTAAGCCATCATATTTGCCTCAGCTTCCAAAGTAGCTCCCTAAATGTATTGATTCCTCCACAAAACCTTTACTGAAGCTATCTCCTTGTTCCTCAACTCCCAAAACTGAATATCAATATTTTCAACTAGTACCTCCTCATAGCTAAGGCTATCCTTCGCACCTACACTCTCCACCGGAATAAACAAAGTCAGCTCACCAATGCACTTCTTCCAGAGTGAAACATCGAAAACTAGATGTACTAAAGTTATGTCTGAGGGAAACTCCAACTCATAGGCCACCTTGCCAACACGTCTCAAAATCTTGTACGAGCTAACATATCGGGGGCTAAGCTTCCCTTGCTTTCTGAATCTCATCACTCCCTTCATAAGAGACACCTTCAGAGCCACCCAATCCTCAACTTCAAACTCAAGTTCTCTCCTCCTCACACCCACATAGGATTTTTGACAACTCTGAGCTGTTTTTATCCTTTTCCTTATAAGTTGAACTTTTTGCTTTGCCTCATGAACTGAATCTGACCCTACCAATGTAGCTTCACCCACTTCAAACCAACCAATAGGCGATCTACATCTCTGCCCATAAAGAGCTAACGGAGCCATCTGAATGCTGGAGTGGTAATTGTTGTTGTAAGAAAACTCGAAAAGAGGTAAATGGACATCCCAACTACCTTTGAAATCAATCACACATTCTCTCAACATATCTTCAAGAGTCTGAATGCTCCATTCCACTTGACCATCGGTCTGTGGGTGAAAAGTTGTTCTAAGCCTGACTTGAGTACCAAGAACCTTCTGAAATGACTTCAAAAACTAGGAGCAAAACTGAGTAACCCTATCCAATATGATGGAAAAGGGAACCCCATACAACCAAACTAACTCCTGAATGTACAACTTGGCATAGGCCTCAACTGAGTCAGTAGTTTTGACCAATAAAAAATGAGCTGCTTTAGTCAACCTGTCTACAACCACCTAACTGGAATCGTACATGAAGTTCATATTGATTTCCTCCCACTTCCAAGTAGGGATACTAATTTCTTGTAGCACACCTCTAGGTCTTTGATTCTCAACCTTCACTTATTGACAATTCGGACACTTAGCCACAAACTCCGCTATGTCCTTCATGCCACTCCACCAATAAAATTCCTATAGGTCACGCTGCATCTTGGTGGCACCTGGAGGTATAGAATATCGGGAACCATGAGCCTCATGCAGTATCCAATTTCTCAAGTCATAAGTACCTGGAACACAAATATGATCTTGATATCAAAGTATACCATCTTCCCCTTGGGAGAAGACCTCAACCTTCAGATTCTAAACCACTTCCCACAACTTTACAAAAATAGGATCTTCATCTTGCCTGGCTTTGACTTAAGTCATCATAGAGGATTGTGAACAATTCTGCACAATGACACCACCATCTGCCGAACAAATAAGGCAAACTCATAATCGTGAGAGCAGATGCATATCCTTCATCAACTCTTTCCTCCCCTCATCTACATGAGACAGACTCTCCATTGAAAGTCTTCTAGGAGTGTCTACCACCACATTAGTCTTGCTCGGACAATAAAGGACACTCATATCATAATCTTTAAGAAGCTCCAACCACCTTATTTGATGCAAGTTTAGATCATTTTGGGTAAACACGTACTACCGACTCTTGTGGTCCGTAAACACATCCACAAGGACCCCATACAGGTAGTGTCTCCAAATCTTCAAAGCAAATACTACCGTCGCTAACTCAAGTTCATGAGTCAGACAGTTCTTCTCATGGAACTTAAGCTGCCCGGAAGCATAGGTTATAACCTTACCATGCTGCATTAACACACAACCAAGGTCGATTCACAAGGCGTCACAATATACCAAAAACACATTGGTACCGTCAGGTAGAGTCAACACTGTGCTGAGGTGAATCAAGTCTTCCACTCTTGGAAGCTCTTCTCACAGGCCTCTGCATATTGAAACTTTACTTTCTTATGGGTCAGCATATTCAACGGTGCTGCGATGGATGAAAACCCTCTAACAAACCTCTTGTATTAGCCAGCTAAACCCAAGAAACTCCTAATATCGGAAGGACTAACGGGTCTAGGCCAATTCTTCATAGCTTCTATCTTTTGAGAGTCCACCTGCACACCCTCACTTGACACCACATGGCCGAAAGATGCTATTGAGTTTAGCAAAAACTTACACTTGCTAATTTTAGCATACAGGTGGCGATCCTTCAAAGTCTGTAGCACCATCCTCAAATGAGTGACATGCTCCTCCTCACCCCGAGAGTATATGAGAATGTCATCTATGAACACGATCATGAACATGTCTAAATATGGCTTGAACACCCTATTCATCAAATCCATAAAAGCTGCAGGAGCATTCATTAGTCCAAAAGACATAACTATGAACTCATAGTGACTATATAAAGTCTTGAAGGCTATCTTCGGTATGTCACTCTGTATAACTCTGAGCTAATGATATATGAATCTAAGGTCTATCTTTGAAAAATACTTGGCACCCTGAAGATGGTCAAATAAGTCATCAATTCTAGGGAGAGGATACTTGTTCTTGATTGTGACCTTATTCAACTGCCGATAGTCAATGCACATCCGAAGGGAACCATCTTTCTTTCGGACAAAAAGAACTGGTGCACCATACAGGGATTTTCTAGGTCTGATGAAACCCTTGTCTAAGTGGTCTTTAGGCTATTCCTTCAGCTCCTTTAGCTCAGCAGGATCCATTCTGTAAGGAGGAATAGATATGGGCTGCGTATAGGGAAGAAGGTCAATACCAAAATCGATCTCCCTCTGCGTATAGAGAACATATGCATATTTTTTAGAGTAGTGTCTAGCACCGAGTAGGCTAAGGGTCAGTCAACCCTATGCCTTAGAACTACGTGCCAATATAGGTACATTCAGATTATTTGGGACCTCCCTTGTGAGCTTCCCTTGCCCCGAATGGGTCTTCAACTTGATATCGATATCATGGTAGTGTTCTTAGCCCTGGAAAGGCTTTGGAGGGCTCTTCCACTTGAGTGAAATAGTTGGGACCATGTAAGCTCTATCGTGTTAATGTCAGTTATATGACGAGTCTCCCATTATTCTTCATGATTTCAGTTATGCATGTTCATCTGTCATGATATTATGTTTTTAGCAGATTTGACCCAACGTTCAGTTTTACTTATGATTATCAGTTTTCAGCTTTGGGTCATTCAATTCAGTTATGATATTCAGTTATGTTTAAATCATGTTTTCAAATAATGGCATGCAAGCCCTACTCTCAGACTCTTATGATAAAATGTTTTATGATATGCATGATCTCTGCTTTTACTTACTTAGTGATTTTACTTGCCTTGAGAACTTGGCACATTCAACGTACTAACCGCATACTCTATGTTGTATCATTTCATGATACAGGCTCGGATAATCAGACTCAGTTCCACCGTTAGCCAGATCCTGAGTGTTAGCACTATCAAGCCAAGTTGGTGAGTCCTTATCTTTCCAGGGCCCTTCTTCTCAATTATATTTTCAGTATTTTTAGTTCCAGACTTTATTGAGTTAGTTAGGGTCTTGTCCCATCAACTCGTCAAGTAGAGGCTTATCAGACATAGCATGTTCTCAATTTTAGATTATGTATGTATTCTCATATTCGTGTTATAAGATTTTCAGACTTCCGCTATGTTATAAATGTTAGATTTCCTCTTGATTATGTTGAAATTTAG
Source organism: Datura wrightii (assembly GCA_035772735.1). Lineage (NCBI taxonomy): Eukaryota > Viridiplantae > Streptophyta > Magnoliopsida > Solanales > Solanaceae > Datura > Datura wrightii. The sequence continues at coordinate 64,177,262 of JASDFA010000002.1, forward strand.
ATGTCATGTTCATGCCATGGGTCGACTTGGAGCCTCTTGAGGTTCTTTGTCCCGTGTTTCAATCCGAGCCTATGTTCGTGTAGCGAGAACTACTCCCAAAAACATGCACATGAGGATCATATCGTAATCATGAATCATTCATGAAGTTCATGGCCAAATAAATCATAACATACTTGATCATACTTAAAATAAATGATTAGCCATGAATAAGGGCCCGTGAGTCAGCCAAGAGTCATAAATTCATAAATCATGAATAATATGCATACTTGTGAAAATACATGTACTTGATGTTCATAAATTCATGAAGAGTACTTGAAGAGAAATCATAACATGAATTATAAGTCATAATTGTAGACTTAGTAAGATATAAATCATAATAGAATCATAACTTGACTTTTCATGAAGCTTGCATAATTAGGCATAATTTAATTGAAATTTCAATCTATGTATTAATAATAAAAATAGGTATAAAATCTACCGATAGATCTTAAAACATGATTCGATACATGAAGGAAAATAACCCATAGATAGATCACAGAGAATTTCACAAAAACTAGGAATAAACCCCATAAGATCATGAACTTGAATCTAGAATTTATATTCATGAAATTGAGAAGAATTTTTAGAATGAGAGTGAAAGGAACTCTCATTCATAGCTCTACATACCTGGGTATATCTGATTTACACCCTTCCTTGAAAGCCCAAAGGGAATTAGAGAAAATTGGGGAAAATCTCAAGCTTGATCTCCTATGGAACACTCAAATTTTGCATGCATGGAATGGTACGGATTAGGATAGGTTAAGCACTCTTAGAACCTTTCTAACTGAGTTTAAAATGATATAGTTTACGACCTTAGAGCTTAGGCATTATGAAAATATCCTTAATGAAAAAAATGAGGAAATTTAACAATGCCAGTGACCACGACTCATACCACGAGTCGTACCTCCTTACCACGACTCATGGTTACCATCCATTGCTTCCTCTAATGAAACCTGCATATTGGACCTTTCCATGAGTCATGCCATGACTTGTACCTTCATCCAATGAGCCGTGGGTCCCATCCCTTACAACGACTGGGAGAATTTCTTACTCCTTCCTACAGGAACTTACCTGTTACACCTCGTAAGTTCTTGACACTTAGTTGGCCTATTCGCATATTGGTTAAGAGTTTTAGAATGCCATACATGCGAGAAAAGGGCCCGAGGAGAGATCAGACAAGCGCCAAGTCGGAGCGTCGCAAGGCAAATGCGACTTATAAATCGCATTCGACAAATGCGACTTATCAATCGCGTTCGACAAATGCGACTTAAAGTCCCCAAGTATATAAGGATCCCACTTGATTTTAAATCATTTTCCCTTCATATAATTTCCAGTAAACGAACAGAAACAGGGGGGAACGAACGGTTTGATTAAATTTCCTTCTGTTTACACCGTCAAACGCAGTCCAAACTCGAATTAACTTCGGGTAGCGAAGTATAAATTTTTCGGGAGCATTCCTGCGGAGTTAGTTTCGCGATATTCGGCTGGCAAATCGTCGTCACGTCGAGCTAAGGTAAGTGGAATTGCTCCAAACTAGTGTTGATATACTCCCTGCATTAAAGTGAGTATTCTTCCCTTCTAGACGTCTGAGAAATTATGAGTTTTCGGCCGTACTTCGATAAGTCAAAGAATATGCAGTAGGTATATCCAAAAGTATGGTTTCTTTCCAAAATAATAGTAGAATTAATTTGATTCTTTCGTGAATATGAATACAGTTGGGAGAAATAGCTGAACATTAGTTGAGCTGCGCCAGTTTTTTTCGTCAAGCTAGTAGTTCTAGTATAGAAAAATAGTACGAATTTCAGTAGAGTCTTTCAGAAGTCGTATATTATGTTCAGTATGAAATTTAGTAAGCATGTTAGAAATATAATACAGTGTTCAGCATGAAATTCAGTAAAACAGTATATGTCCCACCAGAATATTCCAGAAATATTATTATAGATTCAGTATATTTCAGTATCAGATTCAGTACATTTCAATATGAGATTCATAACAGAATACCAGAACATAAATGTTATTATCAGATCCAGTATATATATTACATGTGCCTATTGCTATCTGTGGAGACATGATTGTTCTGTGTTGGGCACCCTTAGAGCTTCCTTGATCGCCCCAGGGTTAATAGTTGTGTCGACTCGCCCGCAAGAGGGTGAGGATACATCGCTCTACGGAGTGGCATGCCGTCCACCAGCGGACGAAGATGGGATGCAGATTCCCCAGAGTAGGCTGATCAGCACTATACCACACCCCCTGTCGAGCGCTTGCGCCCGAGGTACAGATTTCAGATTTCAGATTTCAGGAGTCCTCCAGAATTGGATACAACTATAGTCAGGGGCCCAGTGAGCCCAAGTTGCATAGCCAGGGGGCCGGCAGGATGCTCATAGTTACTTGGTGGATGGTATGACCTGGGTAGGGGTATATAGATTGTATGCTGGTTGGTACCTTACGACATATGGGGGATGGTAAGGTTCTTGTATGCTATGTTGTGTTCGTTATTAATAGATAGAAAGTAGACCGCCATCTTATCAGGTATGACTCTTACTCTCTTCAGTAAAGTTACGCTCTTTTCAGTCAGTCTCAGCCCGTCTCCTATTACTTCAGTAACTATCAGTATTATTGTTTACTTTCAGTTATTTTTAGTTATTGCTTTGCATACTCAGTACCAGTGGTACTGACGCCTGTTTTGGGGCACTGTGTTACTTGCCTACAGGTACTCATAGACGAGGATCAGATCCCTCGTAGTTCCAGCCAGCGTACAGAGTCTTCAGCTCCTATCATTTGGAGCTTGACAGCTACAGTTTTACTTCCCTTTTTGTTTGTACAGTATGGGTAGGCCGGGGCCCTGTCCCGACCATCTTATTATTCTTAGAGGCTTGCGGATTGTATTTTCCTTGTTGTTAGTTGTACCGATGATGTGGGGCCGTGTGTATGTTTTTAGTTTGCATGTGATGGCTGTGTGGGGCCTTGTTCAGTTGTCAGTTGGTGAACTTGTCTGTCACAGATCAGTTTAGCACTTGATTCTACTTTTCGGTGATAACTAGTTAGCATGGTGTACTTGTCGGCCCGCATAGGTTCCCTTATGTTCAGTTGTTTTGGGTAGTTGTTATATCCCTACAGGTGGCTATAGGCCTTGTCGACCGGAGGCTGTATTTACAGCCGTTATATAGCCCGTTGTTTTCATAAATCCAGAATTAGATCCAGCTTGGCACCTAAAGTGCTTAGGCTTAGTAGTCCAGCAGTCCAGGTCCTAGTAGGGCACCAGGTGCCAGTCATGCCTCCCAAGGTAGGGCATGACAAACTTGGTATCATAGCAGGTCGTATCCCAGGGAGTCTGCAAGCCGTGCTAAGTAAAGTCTTGTCTATGGATGTGTTTTGCACCACATACCATAGGCGGGAGGCTGCAAGGCATGATAGGATGATTACTCTTTCTTCACATTCAGTCGTGCCATAGAGTAGTATAGTATAAGGTTGAGTCCCTAAAGCTTACTATACTCTTTGTTTACAGATAAAATTTCAGATCAGCGACATCCTATCACAGGCCGAAGATTGGATACAGCAGCAGGAGAGGGCACCAGTAGGATGCCCCAGTCTCGATTAGAATTAGCCCGATCTGAGGGCGATACAGAGGCATCGTCCCGACCATCTCAGCAGTCTCTGCCCTATCAGGAGTCACTCGGGACGACACCACCTCAGACAGTTACTATACACCATCTGACCAGGAGATCAGGAGAGCCGTAGCTATGTTAGCGCAAATGATGGCTACTCAGCGCCAGTCAATACCACCTACAGCTGTAGAGTTATCAGGTGGGCCAGGTAGTTCGAGGGTCCGAGAATTCCTGGCACTAGGTCCCCCGTAGTTCATAGGGTCGGAACGGACAGAGGACCCCCAGGACTTCCTGGATCAAATGAAGAGGATTTTCCAGGTTGTGCATGTTACATCTATAGAGTCGGTTGAATTGGTGGTATTCCGACTACGAGATATTGTTGTGTTGTGGTGTGAGAGCTGGGAAAGGTCTCGAGGGAGAGATGTTTCCCCTCTGACCTGGTCCAGCTTTTCAGACGCTTTCCTGGACCGTTACCTACCACGAGAGATCCGACATGCTTGGATGGACTAGTTTTTACACCTGGAGCAGGGGGGGATGAGTGTTGTGCAGTTCGATTCTTTGTCCCCCTATGCTCCGGCCTTTGTAGCCACCATGCCATCCAGAGTACATCGGTTTATTATGGGGATGAACCCAGAATATATTGAGGCCTGTATGACAGCTACTTTGCGGGAAGATATAGATATTGCTCGAGTACAAGCTTTTGCTCAGACTATTGAGGGCCTCAGACAGCGGCAACAGGATAGCAGACGAACAAGTCAGGAACAGCGCCATAGGGACAGGTCAGATGAGTTACAGGGGGAGATTCGGAGAGGGCCTAGGCCACGGTTGTCAGATAGGCCACCTAGACCCCCACCTCCATCACAGCAGCAGAGGGGTAGATTCAGTCGCTGAGGATAGTCAGAGTCCGGCGGAAGTTCTCGAATAGTAGATTCACCCAAGTAGAGGAGAGTAGAGCAGAGCAGGTATACACCACCACTTATCCCTATTTGCAGTTGACGCCACTCTAGAGCTTGCAGATATGGCTCCACAGGGTGTTATATATGTGGACAGGAGAGTCATGTGATGAGAGATTGTCTAGCCAGGGGTCAGGGTGACCGGGATAAACAGGACAGGGCATCAGCAGGGTCACGAGGTATAGCAGCCCCGACAGAGCGCAAGCCCTCAGTTTCAGCAAGTAGAGGCCAAGGAAGATTAGGGGCCTCTAGTTCAGGTACGGGCCCAAGACGTACCTATGCATTACCAGGAAGACAGGATTCAGAGGAGTCTCCAGATGTTGTGACAGGTATGATGACTATTTGCTCTCACCCTGCTTATGTATTAATCGATCTGGGATCTACCTTTTCCTATGTTACCCCATTAGTGGCTCGAAAGTTTAGTATTGTACCAGAATTGCTTCGGCAACCCTTTTCAGTATCTACACCCTTCGGTGACTCTATCATAGCTAGAAGGGTTTATCGAGGGTGTACAATAGAGGTTGCTAGCCGTTAGACCACAACAGATTTGGTAGAGTTAGAAATGGTTGATTTTGACGCCATTATGGGTATGGATTGGTTAGCTCTATGCTATGCCAATGTAGAATGCTGGACCAAGACAGTCCGGTTCCACTTTCTAAGGGAGGCAGTACGAGAGTTGAAGGGCAGTACAACTATGCCAAAATGTAGGTTTATTTCCTATCTTCGGGTGAGAAAGTTGATAGCCAAGGGGTGTATTTACCACATTGTTAGAGTTTAGGAACTTCGGGTAGAGCCTCCGACTCTCCAGTCTATTCCAGTGGTGAATGAATTCCCCGATGTATTTCCAGATGAGTTACCTGGTATTCCCCCAGAAAGGGAAATAGACTTTGCAATTGATTTATTACCGGGCACTCAGCCCATATCAATTCCCCCTTATTGCATGGCTCCTGCTGAACTCAGAGAACTAAAGGAGCAGTTGAAGGATTTGTTAGACAAGGGCTTTATCAGGCTGAGTACTTCACCTTGGGGTGCGCCAGTTTTGTTTGTGAGAAAGAAGGATGGTTCCCTCCGCATGTGTATAGACTATCGGCAACTGAATAAAGTCATAGTCAAGAATAAGTATCCACTTACCAGAATAGGTGATTTATTTGATCAGTTACAGGGAGCCAGATATTTCTCCAAAATTGACTTAAGGACCGGATATCATCAGGTTCGGGTTTGTGAAAGGGACATTCCAAAGACTACCTTCAGGACTAGATATGGCCATTTTGAATTCTTAGTCATGTCCTTTGGGCTGACGAATGCTCCAACCATATTTATGGACCTGATGAACCGTATTTTCAGACCATACCTAGACTTGTTCGTGATAGTGTTTATTGACGATATTCTGGTGTATTCTCTCTCAGAGGCAGACCACCAGGATCATTTGCGGACAGTGCTCCAGATTCTCAGAGACCATCAGCTGTATGCCAAGTTCTCTAAATGTGTATTTTGGCTCAATTCAGTAGCCTTTTTGGGTCATTTCAATATGAGATTTAGAACTGAATACCAGAACATAAATATTATTATCAGATCCATTATATATATATATTACATGTGCCTATTTCTATCTGTGGAGACATGATTGTTCTGTGTTGGGCACCCTTAAAGCTTCCTTGACTTCCCCAGGGTTAATAGCTGTGTCGACTCGCCCGCCAGAGGGTGAGGATACGTCGCTCTACGGAGTGGCATGCCGTCTGCCAGCGGACGAAGATGGGATGCAGATTTCCCATAGTAGGATGATCAGCACTATACCACACCCCCTGTCAAGCGCTTGCGCCCGGGGTGTAGATTTCAGATTTCAGATTTCAGAAGTCCTCTGGACTCAGATACAACTATATTCAGGGGCCCAGCGAGCCCAAGTTGCATACCCATGGGGCCAGCAGGATGCTCATAGTTACTAGGTGGATAGTATGACCTGGGTAGGGGAATATAGATTGTGTGTTGGTTGGTACCTTACGGCTTATGGGGGCTGGTAAAGTTCTTGTATGCTATGTTGTGTTAGTTATTAATAGATTGAAAGTAGACTGCCATGTTATCAGGTATGACTCTTACTCTCTTCAGTAAAGTTATGCTCTTTTCAGTCAGTCTCAGCCCATCTCCTATTACTTCTGTATCTATCAGTATTATTGTTTACTTTCAGTTATTTTTAGTTATTGCTTTGCATACTCAGTACCAGTGGTACTGACGCCCATTTTGGGACGCTGCGTTACTTGCCTACAGGTAGTCATAGATGAGGAGAAAATCCCTCGTAGTTCCAACCAGCATACAGAGTCTTCAGCTTTTATCATCCGGAGCTTGACAACTAAAGGTTTACTTCCCTTTTTGTTTGTATAGTACGGGTAGGCCAGGGCCCTGTCCTGACCATCCTATTATTCTTAGAGGCTTGCAGATTGTATTTTCCATGTGGTTAGTTGTACCGGTCGTATGGGGCCGTGTGTATGTTTTTAGTTTGCATGGGATGGCCGTGTGGGGCCTTATTCAGTTGTTAGTTGGTGACCTTGTCGGTCACAGATCAGTTTAGCACTTGATTCTACTTTTCAGTGATAACTAGTCAGCATGGTGGCCTTGTCGGCCCGCATAGGTTCCCTTATGTTTAGTTGTTCTGGGTAGCTGTTATATTCCTACAGGTGGCTATAGGCCTTGTCGGCCGGAGGCTGTATTTACAGCCGTTATATAGCCCGTTGTTTTCATAAATCCAGAATTAGAGCCAGTCTGGCACCAGAAGTGCTTAGGCTCAGTAGTCTAGTAGTCCAGGTCCTAGTAGGGCACCAGGTGTCAGTCATGCCTCCCAAGGTGGGGTGTGACATTACCACGACTCATTGTTCCTTACAATGAGTCGTACTACCACTTTACTTATTACTCCAGACCCCTATTTCATAATCTACTAACCATGACTCATGACATCGGGTTGTCAAATCTACCAACAAGTCGTACCATGGCCTGTTAGTCCAGACCTTCATGCCCAGCAACTTACCACGACTCCCATCAGTTATTCATTACTCATTCCCACGACTCATACTACGAGTCATTCTTAGTTAAAATCTTAGATTATTTTATGTTGTTCTCAATTCAAATTCTCGAGTCTAGTCTGTAATTCCCTGGAAACTCAAATCTAATTCCAGGACTTAAATCTAGAAATCTGAAAAAGCTACAAAAAAGCTACAGGACGACCCACCTAATGACTCATTAAGTGACCCCATGACTCGTTAGATGAGCCATGAGAAGGAGGTTTGAGATTTTAGAGAAGGGAGGCACTGTACCTAACGAGGGACTTCACGAGTTGTGGTAACTGACCACGACCCATTAGGTCACACGGTCAGGCCTGAGTTAGGAATATATTTTGTTGACCAGTGTACTTGAAAGGTGGGAGGAATGAGTTGTGGTCCCCAGTAACGACTCGTTATGTCCCTCGTTACCAGCCTTATTGAGTTTTTAGCCAGTGTACCTGGTGGCAGTGACCGCGAGTCATGGTCAGCCACCACGACCCATTAGGTCACCATTAGGGGCACCTGACAGTCTTTTCCACCGAATTTCTAAGGGCTATTTAGTTTCCTACTCTCCAAAGCATTAAACTGTGTCATTTTAGTAATAATTTTAGACATTTTAGTGGGGGAAAATGGTTCATTCCTCATTCTCCACTCTCAGTTCTTAGAAACATCAAAAGTTCTCCTCTCAAGAACCTTCCAAGCAAGACTAGGGCTTCTCATCTCTTGCAGCAGTTCAAGCTTCTTCTCCGAAAGGATTTTAGTCAGGTATATAGGAATTCAACAAGGGAATAATTCTTCCCTAGTGCCCTCAAAATCATTCTTTGTTTTCTCTATCAGTTATAGCCCTAGACTTATGGGGTAAGACAAGGTGAGGAAACAACGGGCAAGTCAGCGAGATTGTAGGCACAATAGTTTTCTTACGAAGGGGGATTGGGCTTCAATATCCTGAAGGATGGCTTGCCACGAACCCCGGCTTCAACTTCCCGGAAGACGGCTTGCCAAGTCAGTTAAACATTAAATTTCATCATAGACATAAAAGAATTTCCCCACAAAAAGGGGTTGGCTTCTATGTCCACCTGGACGGTCTGCCAAGCTACACAACTCGATAAATCTTTTACTCTACTTATAAATTTAGCTATTTATAAACTTCGGAAAACTATTGTACTTGCAACAAGCTTGCTTACCCGACGTGTCGAGGCCCAATACTACTTCAAAACGATCAGCCATACCATGCCTTTGGAAAGGAAGAACAAGAGAGAATTTAGCAAACACTCATATTCTTGAGCATAGGAAAGTTTTTACAAGACTCAACTAGATGCTTTCTACTCTGATTTACAATGGATAGCATAGCCTCCTTTATATAGATGTTAGAAGACTACAATATAAGACTTGGTACACCTTTCTAGAAAGCCTAATAAAACGAAAACAGCACACTTACTTACATGGCCTGATTAAAGAAAAATCTAGCACGCTTATTTAAACAAACTCATCTACGAAGCCTAATGACAACAGATGCCTAATAAACCAAATGACCTAATAAAATGGCTAGCCTAATATGCACAAGGAACCCATGTGAAAAGCATGGTAAGTGGGGCCCGCTTTCGTCTTCATATGGGTAGTAAATTTCGGCGGGTGATCTGAGGCGGTGAGCTTCTAGAGTCTCGCACACGTCTTGCATACATCATCATCCATTATCTGGTGGTACAACGTGTGAAGGTTCCATTGGTGGGTTTGAGCATTCTACACCTGGACCCATTGGACTCACTGTTTGCTGACGAAGAAGCTAGTATCATGCAAATTCCATTTTAATGATCTCGTAAAGTAGCATTTCCTGCTCGACATTTCTGCAATGGCTTGTTTCATTTTTGGAGAGTCCCGTGATGAAGTATTTGATGGGACGTTTAGCCTGATCCGTGTAATGGCTTGAGTGATTTCATCCCTGGTGATCTTGTAGGGTGCCTCATATTCCTTTTTTTCTTTTCGAACTTCTTCCTAGTGAGGATGTGTATCAGTGTGATTCCATGGTGCCCATTCTTTCAGCCAAATCTGTTTTAGAATTCACTTATTTTTTGGAAGATAAATCTTTGTGCTTCGTAGTATTCTTCTTCCAAAGACAAAATAGGGACTGGAAATCGCCAACAGAAAAAGAGTTCTAGCTCGGCATGGAGTTTCCCGTTGATTAACTTTACTTGTCGATGCAGCATGAATATCTTTGCATCGTATCAATCCTTGAAGCATTGAACCCAGTATTTCTGCGGTTTGAACCATTGTAGAAATATTTTCAAAGCTGGTTCAATCTTGTCAAAATCCCTGAATACGTTGCATTTGAATTCCATTAGGATGTAATACTAGTGACATAAGTACCAGAAGAACCATAAGATTTCCTGCGGGAAATCATTAGCAAGTGGAATAAACACATGACAAAATGGGTATTCTGGGTTGCCTCCATAAGGTTTTAGGATGGATCCTCCGTATTTCCTGAAAACTTGTAGCTCATAGAAAGTTCGTCTTTTGATCAGGATGGATGGATCGAATGGGTCCACATATTGACTGAACAAGTCTGGCGGATGTCTTTCCATCCTTGATGACCTGGGACCTGGTGGGTTAGTAATCATGAACATATGGCCGGTTGGTTCCTTCATCTTCTTGGGCTTCACTGGCAAAAACCTTTTTGCAAATTCATCGGGTCGATATGAAGTTGAATATATAGAGAAGAAGGCCAAACCTAAAAAGAAGAAGGGGAGATGCTCTGAAAAGGAATTCCATAAGCGATATGAAGAAGGAGATCCATCTATCGTTTCCCTTAGCCGTCTAGGAAAATATGAATTCCTTATCTCCTACAAACCCTAAGACTGGCCAACTCTGCCTACTCCAGCAAAAAAACCTCACAACCCTCAAATCTTCATGATGAGTCCATCTAGCTCTAGCCATACTCCAGAATTTTCATCACAACAACCCTTTGAAAAAGATGGTGTAAGCCATGCACCAAAAATACCAAAGAAAAAGGTTGTGTTGCCAACAGGAGAAAAGCCACCTACCAGTGATTACCATCAAATGGAAATCAGAGAATGCCATCTGCCAGAACAAGGTGTTGACCAACATCGGCACTTCCCTCAAGAACATTGCTCACACAAAGACTAAGATGATGAGTAAGGTGGAGAGCATTGAGAAGAAAGTGGAACAGTCATCCAATCAACATGTCGGTCTTATCCAAGCCCTAGAACTACGATTGTAGAATATGCAGTATGAGATCTGTCCACCAGGCACTTCACTTTTCCACTTCTTTTCATAGCAACAAAAGGAAATGGCTGACATCAAAGAACAAATCAAACTACTAAGACATGGACTTTTTGAGCCACAAAAACCCAAAGCCACTCTCTAAAATCCTCCTTCTTCCCTATGTCGTCACAGACATACTCACCACCTAAATTGGCCCGTCTAGGTACTACCTCTCTTTTCACTCCATATGAACCCATACCTTATCCTCAAAAATCCAAAGAGGAAACTGAGTTTGATATTGCAAAATGGGTTTGGGAAAGGAAAGATGCCCTTGCAGTAGAAAACAGGCCAAAAGAAGGAAAGAGATTGGAGAATGTTCAAAGGAGCCAGATCAAGAAAACTTGATGATCTCATATCAAGTTGTTCCGAAACTCTATGGCTTAGAAGAGTATGATAGCACAGGATACAACACTAGAGAGACAATAGACAACGATCCAACTGATGAAACTAAAGAAACGGAGATCGAGTCAAGCGTGGATATCTCACTAGACACCTTCGAGGAAGATAATCCACCGATATACATGAACCGACCAAGAGAACCAGAAGTTTCTAAAGTCGATGATGATCATGACAGGATAACAGAAGACCCAATTCCAGAAAGGAGACCAGATTAACCAATGCCAAAATCGATTGGAACTGGATTCCATACTTTCACTCTCGATGATGTCATGATTTCCAAATGGACACAAAGGATCCAAGATTTCCTTATTTGGATGGTAACAAAACACTTGGTAGAGCGAGAGAAATATCTAATCCTATCAGAGTTCACATCAAGGTTCTCCGGCGTCCTTAGAGATTGGTGGATCACACTGGGAATGTATGACAAGAATACTTTCATCACATCCCAAGACATTGCTTTCAACATCAAAATCCTGCATGAAGTCTTTTGTGGAGATATAGGCCAAAGGCAAGAAAAGCTACGAAGACAATTCTTCGAGATGAAATGCGTATCATTCGACAGAGATGTCATTCATATTGATTTCATGAAAATGGCAAAAATATACTTTGAACTAGGTGGAGATGCCAGTTTGAAGCAAGCCTTTGTTTCATCCTTGCCAAGGATGTTAACAGGACGAACCATTACGATTATTGAGGAAAAGTTCCAGTCAATCACAATCCCTCAAGTTGGCAACATAAGGCAAGCAATTTCATGGCGCTATAAGATATCTGCACAAAAAGATCTGTGTTAAAGAAGATCATGCACAACAATCCATCCCTTGATAAAGCTTGCAACAAGACTAACCTAATCATCGGGTCCAGTTTATCTTGCCATGCTTGAAGGCAAAGAAGATACAAGAAATACTAGAAGTTCAAATGGCCAAAGCCTACTGGAGGAAGATCCAAATACACCAGGCGAACAAAATAATTTAGGATAAAGCGTCCATACAGGTTCCAGAAGAGTGAGAAATGCTTCTTCTGCCACAAGATTTGACACTTCGCGAAGAACTTTCCTCAAGCTAAAAAGTCTCTTCGGCTTCTCACAAAAATAAAAGAATACATTGATGTTAGGGACAATGACCTCGAATCAGTCCTTTCTACAGAAGATGAGCCATTAGAAGACACCCTTTTCTCCATGGAAGTATATGAAGAACATGGGCATGACCATTACCAGATCTCAGAGGCTGAGGAAATCAACAACATTATCAACATTCCTCAGGTCCAACTGAATATTTATCCTTCCAAATGGGATAAACTATTTCAGGTCATTGCATTCATGGATACTGGTGCGGGCTCATCATTAATGAATCCAGCAGTGCTTCCTGATGATCAGTGGATCACTTATTTCAAGAACTTCAACACTGCATCAAATGGAATCCTGACAATCACGGTCATCACAAAACTTTCGATAACAATTGAGCTCTTCCCAGGACTAAAATTCAGAACAAAGATGTTCGGATCAGATGTCCCAGGAAAGGATCTCATAATCAGATTTGATATCTTCAGACAACTCAAGGATCAACTCCACATTGGAGCCTATGGAAAAGCGTTCAAAAAGCAGTTCAAGCCATACTCAGAAATCTCACGCTTATTCCAGATCACTGAAGATGAACAAATCAGAGAAATCAAGCAACAGTTGATGGAACATTCATGTGCTAAATCTCATAAGGATTTCATGAAGAAATATCGCAATCCACTCTGGCTGAATGAAGAATTCTTCATCAAACTCCCATTCAAGAAGAATAAAAACATCAACCCAACCCCAGAGCACCTTCAGCTTGCAAAGAAGGAGTGCACTGAACTCATGGAGTTTGGACTGATAGAGTCGGCTGATTCTCAATGGGCATGCGAAGCTTTCTATGCCAACAAGAGAGCTGAGCAGACAAGAGGTAAACTCCGATTAGTCATAAACTACCAGCCACTCAACTATTTCCACAAAGACGATAAATTCCCTATACCTAATAGGCTTACCCAATTTTCACACTTAGCCAAAGCTAGATATTTTTCCATGTTTGATGTAAAATCTGGATTTTGGCAATTGGGGATACATCTTGAGAAAAGACCAAAAGTAGGATTTTCCATTCCTGACCAACACTTCCAATGGAAGGTTATGCCATTTGGGCTAAAACCAGCACCCTCTCTATTCCAAAAAGCCATAATCAAAATCTTACACTCTATCCTCCATACCTCACTAGTATACATTGACGATATCCTATTATTCAGTGATACTTTGGAGGAGCACTTTGCCTTACTCCGTCATTTTCATGATATAGTAAGAGAAAATGGAGTTATGCTCTCTACTAAGAAAATGGTCCTTGTTCAAAACGACATTGATTTCTGAAGGATGCATTGTAGCAATGGAGCATATAGTCTAGGTCCGCACATATGCCAGATATTACTCAGATTTCTAGGCACCAACTTCACCACAAAGCAGCTTCAACAATCTTTAGGGATTATAAATTATGTTAGAGATTTTATTCCTAAAGTGTCTACATATATTTATCCACTTACAAAAATGCTAAAAATGAATGCCAAGCATGGGATAAAGAGCAGGATGAAGCTGTCCAAAGGATCATGCAAATCTCCCAACAGGTGAAGACTCTCCATATTCCTTCAGACGGAAAGAAGATACTGCATACTGATGCCAACAATGAATACTGGAGTGCAGTTCTTATGAAAGAAAAAGATGGCCACAAAAATATATGCGGATATGCTAGCGGAAAATTCAAGGATTCAGAGCAACACTACTATTCCACCTTCAAGGAAATTCTAGCTGTGAAAAATGGAATCAGGAAAATCAACTTCTTCCTAATTCACAGTGAATTTCTCATCGAGATGGATATGAAGGCTTTCCCGAAGATGATCCAGTTAAATCCAAAGATACTTCCACACCCGCAAATTCTAAAATGGGCATAATGGTTCTCACCCTACAAATTCAAAGTGAAGCAGCTGAAAGGGAAAGATAATTTCCTGGCAGACTTCCTATCGCGACCAGATGATTTCGAAAAAAGGTTTTTGCCAGAGAAGCCTAAGAAGATGAAGGAACCAGGCGGACATATATTCATGATTACTAACCCAAAAGGTCGAAGGTCATCAAGGCTGGCAAGCCATCCGCCAAACTTGTTCAGTCAATATCTTGACCAATTCAATCCATCCATCGTGATCGAAAGACGAACTTTCTATGAGCTACAAGTTTACAGGAAATACGGAGGATCCATCCTAAAACCTTATGGAGTCAAACCAGAATACCCGTTTTGTCACATGTTTATTCCACTTGCTAATGATTTCCCACAAGAAATCATATGGTTCTTCTCGTACTTATGTCACCAGTATTACATCCTGATGGAATTCAAATGCAACGTATTCATAGATTTTCACAAGATTTAACCAGCTTTGAAAATATTTCTACAATGGTTCAAACCGCGAAAATACTGGGTTCAATGCTTCAAGGATTCATATGATGCAAAGATATTCATGTTGCATCGACTAGTAAAGTTAATCGACGGGAAAGTCCATGCTGAGCCAGAGCTCTCTTTCTGTTGGCAATTTCCAGTCTCTATTTTGTCCTTGGAAGAAGAATACTACAAAGCACAAATATTTATCTTCCAGCAAAATAAGTGCATTCCAAAAGAGATTTGGCCAAAAGAATGGGCCCCATGGAATCACACTGATACACATCCTCACTGGGAAGAAGTTTGAAAAGCAAAAAAAGAATATCAGGCACCCAACGAGATCACCAGGGATGAAATCACTCACAGCATTACACGGATCAAGCTGAACGTCCCATCAAATACTTCATCATAGGACTCTCCAAAAATGAAACAAGCCATTGCAGAAACGTCGAGCAGGAAATGCTACTTTACGGGATCGTTAAAACAGAGTTTGCATGATACTAGCTTCTTCATCGGCAAACGTGGAGTCCGATGGGATCCAGGTGGAGAATGCTCAAACCCAACATTGGCACCTTCACACATTGTCCCACCAGATAATGGATGATGATGTGTGAGACTCTAGAAGCTCACCGCCTCAGATCACTCGCCGAAATATACTACCCATATAAAGATGAAAGCGGGCCCCACTTCACATGCTTTTCACATGGGTTCCTTGTGCATATTAGGCTAGCCATTTTATTAGGTTGTTTGGTTTATTAGGCGTCTGTTGTTATTAGGCTTTGTAGATGAGTTTTGTTTAAATAAGCATTCTAGATTTGTCTTTATCAGGCCATGTAAATGAGTGTGCCATTTTCATTTTGTTATGCTCTCTAGAAAGGTGTGCCAAGTATTATCTTGTAGTCTCCTAACCTCTATATAAAATAGGCTAGTCTGTCCATTGTAAATAAGAGTAGAACGCAGCTAGTTGAGTCTTGTAAAAACTTTCCTATGTTCAACAATATGAGTGTTTGCTAAATTCTCTCTTGTTCTTCCTTTCCAAAGGCATGGTATGGCTGATCCTTTTGAAGTAGTATAGGGCCTCGACATGTCGAGTAAGCAAGCTTGTTACAAGTACAATGTTTTCTGAAGTTTATAAACAACTAAATTTATAAGTAGAGTAAATGATTTCCTGAGTTGTGTAGCTTGGCAAACCGTCCAGGTGGATGTAGAAGCCAGCCCCTTTTTGTAGGGAAATTCTTTTATGTCTATGATGATTTTTACTGTTCTATTGACTTGGAAAGCCGTCCTCCAGGATGTTGAAGCCGAGTTTCGTGGCAAGCCGTCCTTTGGGATGTTGAAGCTCAGTCCCCCTTTGTAAGAAAACTATTATTCCTGCAATCTCACTACCTTGTTCATCGGACTTCTTCCCAATGAGAATGTGTATCAGTGTGATTCCATGGTGGTCATTCCCATGGCTTTGATACCAAATATGGGGTAAGACAGGGCGAGGAAACAGCGGGCAAGGAAGTGAGATCGCAGTCATAATAATTTTCCTACGAAGGGGGACTAGGCTTCAACATCCCGAAGGACGGCTTGAGATGAAACACGACTTCAACATCCCGAAGGACGGCTTGCCAAGTCAATCGAACAGTAAAATTCATCATAGACATGAAAGAATATCCCTACAAAAAGGGGCTAGCTTCTACATCCACCTGGACGTTTTGCCAAGCTACACAACTCGGGAAATTGTTTACTCTACTTATAAATTTAGTTGCTTATAAACTTCAGAAAACTATTGTACTGGTAACAAGATTTCTTAACTGAAGTGTTGAGGCCCTATACTACTTCAGAAAGATCAGTCATACCATGCATTTGGAAAGGAAGAAAAAGAGAGAATTTAGAAACACTTATATTATTGAATATCGGAAAGTTTTTACAACACTCAACTAGCTGCGATCTACTCTGATTTACAATGGATAGCCTAGCCTCCTTTATATAGAGGTTAGGAGACAACAAGATAAGACTTGGCACACCTTTCTAGAAAGCCAAACAGAATGAAAACGACACACTTATTTACATGGCTTGATAAAGACAAATCTGGCACGCTTATTTAAACAAACTCATCTACATAGTCTATTACCAACAGACTCCTAATAAGCCAAACGGTCTAATAAAATGGCTAGCCTAATATGCATAAGGAATCCATGTGAAAAGCATGTGAAGTGGGGCCCGCTTTCGTCTTCATATGGGTAGTAAATTCCAGCAGGTGATTTGAGGCGGTGAGCTTCTAGAGTCTCGCACATGTCTTGCATACATCATCATCAATTATCTGGTGGGACAAAGTGTGAAGGTGCCATTGGTGGGTTTGAGAATTCTCCACCTGGATCCCATTGGACTCCATGTTTACCGATGAAGAAGCTAGTATCATGCAAACTCCGTTTTAATGATCTTGTAAAGTAGCATTTCCTGCTCGACATTTCTGTAATGGCTTGTTTCATTTTTGGAGAGTCCCGTGATGAAGTACTTGATGGAGCGTTAAGCCTGATCCATGTAATGTCTTGAGTGATTTCATCCCTGGTGATCTCGTAGGGTGCCTAATATTCCTTTTTTGCTTTTCGGACTTCTTCCCAGTGAGGATGTGTATTAGTGTGATTCCATGGTGCCCATTCTTTCAGCCAAATCTCTTTTGGCATGCACTTATTTTTCTCAAAGATAAATCTTTGTGCTTGGCAGTATATTTCTTCCAAGGACAAAATAGAGACTGGAAATTGCCAACAGAAAGAGAGTTCTGGCTCGGCATGGACTTTTCCGTAGATTAACTTTACTGGTCAATGCAGCATGAATATCTTTACATCGTATGAATCCTTGAAGCATTGAACCCAGTATTTCCGCGGTTTAAACCGTTGTAGATATTTTCAAAGCTGGTTCAATCTTGTCAAAATCCCTGAAGACGTTGCATTTGAATTCCATCAGGATGTAATATTGGTGACATAAGTACCAGAAGAACCATAAGATTTCCTGTGGGAAAGCATTAGCAAGTGGAATAAACTTGTGACAAAAAGGGTATTCTGGGTTGAATCCATAAGGTTTTAGGATGGATCCTTCGTATTTCCTGAGAACTTGTCGCTCATAAAAAGTTCATCTTTCGATCAGGATGGTTGGATCGAATGGGTCCACATATTGACTAAACAAGTCTAGCAGATGGCTTGCTAGCCTTGATGACCTGAAACTTGGTGCGTTAGTAATCATGAACATATGGCCGGCTGGTTCCTTCATCTTCTTGGGCTTCTCTAGCAAAAACCTTTTTGCGAATTCATCCGGTCGCGATAGGAAGTCTGTCTGGAAATTATCTTTCCTTTTCAGGTGCTTCACTTGGAATTTGTAGGGTGAGAACCATTGTGCCCATCTGAGAATTTGCGGGTGCGGTAGTATCTTTGTATTTAACTGGATCATCCATGGGAACGCCTTCATATCCATCTCGATGAGGAATTCAGTGTGAATTAGGAAGAAGTTAAATTTCTTGATTCCATTTTTCACCCCGCTAGAATTTCCTTGAAGGTGGAATGGTAGTGTTGCTCTAAATCCTTGAATTTTCCGCTCCGCATATCCTTCTGTGGCCATCTTTTTCTTCCATAAGAACCGCACTCCAATATTCATTGTTGGCATCAGTCTGCAATATCTTTTTTCCATCTTAAGGAATATGGAGAGTCTTCACCTGTTGGGAGATTTGCTTGATCCTTTGGACAGCTTCATCCTGCTCATTTCCCCATGCTTGGGTATTCTTTTTTAGCATTTCTGTAAGTGGATAAATATATGTAGAGACTTCAGGAATAAAATCTCTAACATAATTTATAATCCCTAAAAATTGTTGAATCTACTTTATGGTGAAGTTGGTGTCTGGAAATCTGAGTAATTCCTGACATATGTACGGACTTGGACTATATGCTTTATTACTAAAATGCATCCCTAAGAAATCAATGTCTTTTTGAATAAGGACCTTTTTCTTAGCAGAGAGCATAACTCCATTTACTCTTACTATATCATGAAAATGACGGAGTAAGGCAAAGTGCTCCTCCAAAGTATCACTGAACAATAGGATATCGGCAATGTATACTAGTGATGTGTGGAGGATAGGCTGAAAGATTTTGATAATGGATTTATGGAATAGAGAGGGTGTTGGTTTCAGCCCAAATGGCATAACCTTCCATTGGAAGTGTTGGTCAGGAATGAAAAATCCTGTTTTTGGTCTTCCCTTAGGATGTATCCCCAATTTCCAAAATCCAGATTTGAGATCAAGCTTGGAAAAATATCTATCTTTGGCTAAGTGTGAAAATAGGGTAATCCTATTAAGTATAAGGAACTTATCATCTTGGAGGAAATAGTTGAGTGCCTGGTAGTTTATGACTAATCTGAGTTTACCTCTTGTCTGCTCAACTCTCTTTTTGACATAGAAAGCTTCACATGCCCATTGAGAACAAGATGGCTCGATCAGTCCAAACTCCATGAGTTCAGCGCACTCCTTCTTTACAAGCTGAAGGTGCTCTGGATTCATGCTAGAATGGCTTGCCTTGGTTAGGTTGATGTTTTCATTCTTCTTGAATGGGAGTTTGATGAAGAATTCTTCATCAAAATAGAGTAGATTGCAACATTTCTTCATGAACTCCTTATGAGATTAAGCATATGAATGTTCCATCAACTGTTGCTCGATTTCTCTAATCTATTCATCTTCAGTGATATGGAATAAGTGTGAGACTTCTGAGTATGGCTTGAACTGATTTTTGAAACCTATTCCATAGGCTCCAATTTGGAGTCGACCAATGAGTTTTATGAAGATATCAAATCTGATTATGAGATTCTTTCCTGGGACATCTGATCCGAACAACTTTGTTCTTAATTTTAGTCCTGGGAAGAACTCGACTGTTATCGGATGTTTTGTGATGACCGTGGTTGTCAAGATTCCATTTGATGCAGTGTTGAAGTTCCTAAACTGGTTTATCCCATTTGGACGGATAAACATTCAACTGGACCTGAGGAATGTTGATAATGTTGTTGATTTCCTCAGCCTCTAAGATCTGGTAATGGTCATGCCCATGTTCTTCATATACTTCCATGGAGAAAGGGGTGTCTTTTAATGGCTCATCTTCTGCAGAAAGGACTGATTCGAGGTCATTGTCCCTGACATCAGTGTATTTTTTTATTTCTGTGAGAAGTTGGATAGACATTTTAGCTTGAGGACAGTTCTTTGCGAAGTGTCCAATCTTGTGGCAGATGAAGCATCTGTCATTCTTCTGGAACCTACCTGGACACTTTCTCCTGAAGTATTTTGTTCGCCTGGTCTATTTGGATCTTCCTCCAGTAGGCTTTGGCCATTTGAACTTCTTTTATTTCTTGTATTTGCTTTGCCTTCGAGCATGGCAATAGCAACTAGACCTAGTGATTAGGTTAGTATTGTTGCAAGCTTTATCAAGGGCTGGATTGTTGTGCATGATGTGCTTCAAAAAAAATCTTGTTGTGCAGATATCTTCTAGCGTCATAAAAATTGCTTGCCTTATGTAGCCAACTTGAGGGATTGTGATTGACTGGAACTTTTCCTCAATAATCGTCATGGTTCGTCCTGCTAACATCTTTGACAAGGATGAAACGAAGGCTTGCTTCAAACTGCCATCTCCACCTAGTTCAAAGTATAGTTTTGCCATTTTCTGGAAATGAATACTAATGACATCTCTGTCGAATGATACGCATTTCATCTCGAAGAATTGTCTTCGTAGATTTTCTTGCCTTTGGCCTATATCTCCACAAAAGACTTCATGGAGGATTCTAATGTTGAAAGCAAAGTTGTGGGACGTGAGGAAAGTACTCTTGTCATACATTCCCAGTGCGATCCACCAATCTCTATGGACGCCGGAGAACCTTGCTGTGAACTCTGATAGGATTAGATGTTTCTCTTTCTCTACAAAGTGTTTCGTTACCATCCAAGTAAGGAAATCTTGGATCCTTTGTTTCTATTTTGAAACCTTTACATCATCGAGAGTGAAAGTATGGAATTCGTTCCAACCGATTTTGGCGTTGGTTGTTCTGGTCTCATTTACGGAATTAGGTCTTCTGTTATCCCGTCTTGATTATCATCGACTTCAAAAACTTTTGGTTCTCTTGGTCGGTTCATGTATATCGGTTGATTATCTTCCTCGGAGGTGTCTAGTGAGATATCCTCACTTGAATCGATCTCCGTTACTTCAGGTTCATCAGTTGGATCACTGTTTGTTGTCTCTTCAGTGCTAGATCCTGTTCTATCATTCTCTTCTAAGCCATAAAGTTCCGGAACAACTTGATTGAGATCATCAAGTTTTCTTGATATAGCTCCTTTGAACTTTCTCTAATCTCTTTCATTCTTTTCGCCTATTTTTCTGCTGCAAGGGCATCTTTCCTTTCCCAAACCCATTTTGCAATATCAAACACAGTTTCCTCTTTGAATTTTTTAGGATAAGGTGTGGGTTCATATGGAGTGAAAGGAGAGGTAGTACCTGGACGGGCCAATTTAGGTGGTGAGTATGTTTATGACGACATAGGGAAAAAGGAGGATTTAAGAGAGTGGCTTTGGGTATTTTGTGGCTCAAAAGGTCAATGTCATAGTAGTTTGATTTGTTCTTTGATGTCAGCCATTTCCTTTTGTTTCTATGGAAAGAAGTGGAAAAGTGAATTTTCTGGTGGACAGATCTCATACTGCATATTCTGCAGTCATAGTTCCAAGGCTCGGATAAGACCGACATGTTGATTGGATGACTGTTCCACTTCCTTCTCAATGCTCTCCACCTTGCTCATCATCTTAGTCTATATGTGAGCAAGGTTCCTGAGGAAAGTGCCGATGTTGGTCAGCACCTTGTTCTGGCAGATGGCATTCTCTAATTGCCAGTTGATGGTAGCCTCAATATCACTGGTAGGTGGCTTTTCTCCAGTTGGCAACACAACATTTTCCTTTGGTATTTTTGGTGCATGGCTTACACCATTTTTTCAAAGGGTTGTTGTGATGGGAATTCTGGAGTATGGCTAGAGCTAGATGGACTCATCATGAAGATTTGAGTGCTGTGAGGTCTTTTAGGTGGAGTAGGGAGAGTTGGCCAGTCTTGGGGTTTGTAGGAGACAAGGAACTCATATTTTCCTGGACGACTAAGGGAACCAATAGATGGATCCCCTTCTTCATATTGCTTACAAGATTCCTTTTCAAAGCATCCCCCCTTCTTCTTTTTAGGTTCGTCCTTCTTCTCTATATATTCAACTTTATCCTCCAGACATTCTTGGCAGTCACATTCGATATCCCAAGGGCAGTGCCTGGTGAAGGGACATTTGAACCATCTTACATTACGACCTTCCTGATTGAACTATTTGATCCAATCATGCTCACTCATGACAGTTGGAAGGCTCCAATCAAATAGATCTTCTTCATCTTCAGGAAGAGGTTTGGATGTAGGCTGGTACATTTGAAGAGAAAAGGTTGTGCTATTTGGTTTTTTGAGATGAGAGTGGTCAAAGATTATAGCTACGGTTTTATCCTGTTTTTTGACAAAGATTGGTTCTGTGGATCGAAGAGGGTCAATAGGAGGTTCTCTCATCCGCTCATAATTTGTAACCCATGAGTCAGGAAGAATTTTGACAATCTCTTCCTTTGGTATTTTTCTGGGTATTTGGGTGCATGTGGTAGTTCCGTTGGTGGCATCTATATGTAGTAGTAAAGCATCATCTCCACCCAGAAATGAAAGATCCATAGCATGGTTCTGAACTCGCTAAGCTATTTGGTAGTGAAGAGTTTTCTGGATAGCATCTTTGGCTTGTGGAGCTCCCTGTATTTGGACTTGGATCTTTAAGGCTTCTGTAAGATATGGGTCGCTTACAGACATGTTGAAATTTGGATATAACGTGACAAAAACTATCCCAACATTCAAGGTAACCTCGGTTGTTCCCAACATTCAAATTTGGGTTTTGCATGTTGATACCCAATATGCCTCGGTTTTGCATGTTGATACTCCTGGTATCGTGTATCAAGGAGTGAAAGGCTCGCAATAACAGGTTGTCCTTTCCTTCCATTATATGACAAGGCGATTTGGATAGCACCAAAATGAATATGGGTGAATCCATGACTTTTCCATTGTTTTGGAAAATCATAGGGACTCTGCAAGGTGACAAACTGTTCTTCTTGAGTAGCAAGAATAGGATGATTTTTTTAGTTCCAAAGCAACAACATATTTCTTTACTCCTTTAGGTTTATGTTGGACTAGAGAACGAATTTGTAACCATGGATTGGTTGTCTTTTTGGCAAAGTAGGAATAAGGATTTAGGAGAGGCAAGTATGTACTAGACACTTTGTTTGCATCTGGTAGTATATCTACTTCATAAAGATAGTCATATTTACAAGATAGAGTTCTACTAAGTGTAGTGGACATAGGTACTTTTGTGATAGATTTACAAAGACTCGACGAACAAGAAGAAGAATATTTACAAGGACTTGGTGTAGACACACTCATATCTATTCGAACTACTCTTCCCTCCAAAAGGACATGGTTCTGGATCTGATACCAAATATGGGGTTAGACCGGGCGAGGAAACGACGGGCAAGAAGACTAGATTGCAGGCACAATAGTTCCTATGTCCACTACACTTAGTAAAACTCTGTCTTGTAAATATGACTATCTTTATGAAGTAGATATACTGCCAGATGAAAACAAAGTGTCTAGTACATACTTGCCTCTCCTAAATCCTTATTCCACCTTTGCCAAAAAGACAACCAATCCATGGTTATAAATTCATTCTTTGGTCCAACATAAACCTAAAGGAGTAAAGGAATATGTTGCTGCTTCGAAACTCGACCAACATCCTATTCCTACTACTCAAGATGAACAGTTTGTCACCTTGCCGATTCCTGATGATTTTCCAAAAAAATGGAAAAGTCACGGATTCACCCATATTCATTTTGGTGTTGTCCGAATCGCCTTGTCATATCATGGAAGGAAAAGCCAGCCTATTGCGCGCCTTTCACTCCTTGATACATGACACCAGGAGTACCAACATGCTAATTTGGGAACAACGGAGGATACCTTGAACGCTGGGACAGTTTTTGTTACGCTATATCAAAATTCCAACATGTCCCTAAGCAACCAATATCTTATAGAAGCCTTAAAGATCCAAGTCCAAATACAGGGAGCTCCATAAGCCAAAGATGGTATTCAGGCAACTCTTCACTACCAAATAGCTTGGAGAGTTTAGAACCATGCTATGGATCTTTCATTTCCGGGTGAAGATGATGCTTTACCACTACACGGAACTACCACATGCACCCAAATACCCAGAAAAATACCAAAGGAAGAGCTTGCCAAAATTCTTCCTGACTCATGGGTTACCAATTATGAGCGGATGAGAGAACCTCCTGTTGAACCTCTTCGATCCACAGAACCAATCTTTGTCAAAAAATAGGATAAAACCATAGCCATAAGCTTTGATCAATCTAATCTCAAAAAACAAAATAGCATAACCTTTTCTCTTTAGATGTACCAGCCTACATTCGAATCACTGGCTGAAGATGCAGAGGATCTATTTGATTGGAGCCTTCCAGCTGTCATGAGTGAACATGATTGGATCAAACAGTTCAATCATGAAGGTCGTGACGTTAGATGGTTCAAATGTCCCTTCACTAGGCACTTCCCTTGGGATATCGAATGTGACTGCCAAGAATGTCTGGAGGATGAAGTTGAATATATAGAGACGAAGGACAAACCTAAAAAATGAAGGGAAGATGCTCAGAAAAGAAATTCCGTAAGCAATATGAAGAAGGGGATCCATCTATCGGTTCCCTTAGTCGTCCAGGAAAATATTAATTCCTTGTCTCCTACAAACCCCAAGACTGGCCAACTCTCCCTACACCAGTTAAAAGACCTCACAACCCTCAAATATTCATGATGAGTCCATCTAGCTCTAGCCATACTCCAGAATTCCCATCACAACAACCCTTTGAAAAATATGGTGTAAGCCATGCACCAAAAATACCACAGAAAAATGTTGTGTTGCCAACTAGAGAAAAGCCACCTACCAGTGATATAGAGGCTACCATCAACTGGTAATTAGAGAATGCCATGTGCCAGAACAAGGTGCTGACCGACGTCGGCACTTCCCTCAAGAACGTTTCTCACACAAAGACTAAGATGATGAGCAAGGTTAAGAGCATTGAGAAGAAAGTGGAACAGTCATCCAATCAGCATGTCGGTCTTATCTGAGCCTTGGAATTACGACTGCAGAATATGCAGAATGAGATCTGTCCACTAGGCACTTTACTTTTCCACTTATTTTCACAGCAACAAAAGAAAATGGCTGACATCAAAGAACAAATAAAACTACTAATACATGGACCTTTTGAGCCACAAAAAACCCAAAGTCACTCTCCAAAATACTCTTTTTTCCCTATGTGATCACAAACATACTCACCACCTAAATTGGCCCGTCCAGGTACCACCTCTCCTTTCAGTCCATATGAACCCACACCTTATCCTCAAAAATCACAAGAGAAACTGAGTTTGATATTGCAAAATGGGATTGGGAAAGGAAAGATGCCCTCGTAGCAGAAAAACAGGCCAAAAGAAGGAAAGAGATTGGAGAAAGTTCAAAGGAGCCAGATCAAGAAAACTTGATGATCTCAAATCCAGTTGTTCCAGAACTCTATGGCTTAGAAAAGAATGATAGAATAGGATCCAGCACTGAAGAGACAACAGACAGCGATCCAACTGATGAAACTAAAGAAACGTAGATCGAGTCAAGCGAGGATATCTCACTAGACACCTTCGAGGAAGATAATCCACCGATATACATGAACCGACCAAGAGAACCCAAAGTTTCTGAAGTCAATGATGATCAATATAGGACAACAGAAGACCCAATTCTAGAAAGGAGACTAAAACAACCAACGCTAAAGTTGGTTGGAACTGGATTCCATACTTTCACTCTCGATGATGTTAAGGTTTCGAAATGGCCACAAAGTATCCAAGATTTCCTTACTTGGATGGTAACAAAACACTTGATAGAGCAAGAGAAATATCTAATCCTGTCAGAGTTCACATCAAGGTTCTCCAGCGTCCTTAGAGATTGGTGGATCGCACTGGGAATGTATGACAAGAATACTTTCCTCACGTCCCAAGAATTTGCTTTCAACATCAGAATCCTGCATAAAGTATTTTGTGGAGATATAGGCCAAAGGCAAGAAAAGCTATGAAGACAATTCTTCGAGATGAAATGCATATCATTCGACAAAGATGTCATTCATATTCATATCCAGAAAATGGCAAAACTATACTTTGAACTAGGTGGAGACGCCAGTTTTAAGCAAGCCTTCATTTCATCCTTGCCCAAGATGTTAGCAGGACGAACCATGAAGATTATTGAGGAAAAGTTCCATTCAATAACAATTCCTCAAGTTGGCTACATAAGGCAAGCAATTTTCATGGCGTTAGAAGATATCTGCACAAAAAGATCTATTCTGAAGCAGATCACGCACAACAATCCAACCCTTGATAAAGATTGCAGCAAGACTGACCTAATCACCGGGTCCAGTTGCTCTTTCCATGCTCGAAGGCAAAGAAGATACAAGAAATACAAGAAGTTCAAATGGCCAAAGGCTACTGGAGGAAGATCCAAATACACCAGCCGAACAAAATACTTCAGGATAAAGCGTCCAGACAGGTTCCAGTAGAATGACAGATGCTTCATCTGCCACAAGATTGGACACTTCGCAAAGAACTATCCTCAATCTAAGAAGTCTATTCGGCTTCTCACAGAAATAAAAGAATATGCTAATGTCACGGACAATAACCTCGAATCAGTCCTTTCTGCAGAAGACGAGCCGTTAGAAGACACCCCTTTCTCCATGGAAGTATATGAAGAATATGGGCATGACCATTACCAGATCTCAGAGGCTGAGGAAATCAACAGCATTATCAACATTCCTCAGGTCCAGCTGAATGTTTATCCGTCCAAATGGGATAAACCAATTCAGGTCATTGCATTCATGGATACTGGTGCGGCCTCATCATTGATGAATCCAGTAGTGCTTCCTGATGATCAGTGGATCACTCATTTCAAGAACTTCAACACTGCATCAAATGGAATCCTGACAACCACGGTCATCACAAAACATTCAATAACAATCGAGTTCTTCCCAGGACTAAAATTCAGAACAAAGTTGTTCGGATCAGATGTCCCAGGAAAGGATCTCATAATCGGATTTGATATCTTTAGACAACTCAAGGATCAACTCTACATTGGAACCTATGGAATAGAATTCAAAAAGTAGTTCAAGCCATACATAGAAGTATCACACTTATTCCAAATCATTGAAGATGAACAGATCGGAGAAATCAAGAAATAGTTGATGGAACATTCATGTGCTGAATATCATAAGGAGTTCATGAAGAAATGTCGCAATCCACTCTAGATGAATGAAGAATTCTTCATCAAACTCCCATTCAAGAAGAATGAAAACATCAACCCAACCAAGGCAAGCTATTCTAGCATGAATCTAGAGCACCTTCAGCTTGCAAAGAAGGAGTGCACTAACCTCATGGAGTTTTGACTAATCGAGCCGTCTGATTCTTAATGGGCATGTGAAGCTTTCTATGTCAAAAGAGAGCTAAGCAGACAAGAGGTAAACTCAGATTAGTCATAAACTACCATCCACTCAACTATTTCCTCCAAGATGATAAATTCCCTATACCTAATAGGCTTACCCAATTTTCACACTTAGCCAAAGCTAGATATTTTTCCAAGTTGGAGATACATCCTGAGGAAAGACCAAAAACAGGATTGTACATTCCTGACCATCACTTCCAATGGAAGGTCATGCCATTTGGGCAGAAACCATCACCCTCTCTATTCCAAAAATCCATGATCAAAATCTTTTAGCCTATCCTCCACACTTCACTAGTATACATTGACGATATCCTATTGTTCAGTGATACTTTGGAGGAGCACTTTCCTTACTTTGCAATTTTAATGATATAGTAAGAGCAAATGGAGTTATGCTCTCTGCTAAGAAAATGGTCCTAGTTCAAAAAAGACATTGATTTCTTAGAGATGCATTTTAGCAATGGAGCATATAGTCTAGGTCCGTACATATGTCAGGAATTACTCAGATTTTCAGACACCAACTTCACCAGAAAGCAGCTTCAATAATTTTTAGGGATTATAAATTATGTTAGAAGTTTTATTCCTGAATCTCTACATATATTTATCCACTCACAAAAATGTTGAAAAAGAATGTCCAAGCATGGGGTAAAGAGCAGGATGAAGTTGTCCAAAGGATCAAGCAAATCCCTCAACAGGTGAAGACTTTTCATATTCCTTCAGATGGAAAGAAGATACTGCGGACTGATGCTAGAATTGAATACTGGAGTGCAGTTCTTATGGAAGAAAAAGATGGCCATAGAAGGATAAGCGGATATGCTAGCAGAAAATTCAAGGATTCAGAGCAGCACTACCATTCCACCTTCAAGGAAATTATAGTAGTGAAAAATGGAATCAATAAATTCAACTTCTTCCTCATTCACACTGAATTCCTCATCAACATGGATATGAAGGTGTTCCTGAAGATGATCCAGTTAAATCCAAAGATAATTCCACACCCGCAAATTCTCAGATGGGCACAATGGTTCTCACCCTACAAATTCCAAGTGAAGCACCTGAAAGGGAAAGATAATTTCCTGGCAGACTTCCTATCGCGACCAGATGAATTCGCAAAAAGTTTTTTGCTAGAGAAGCCTAAGAAGATGAAGGAACCAACCGGCCATATGTTCATGATTACTAATCCACCAGGTCCAGGTCATCAAGGCTGGGAAGCTATCCGCCAGACATGATTAGTCAATATGTGGACCCATTCGATCCATCCATCCTGATCGAGAGACGAACTTTCTATGAGCTACAAGTTTTCAGGAAATATGGAGGATCCATCCTAAAACCTTATGGAGTCAACCCAGAATACCCGTTTTGTCACATTCTTATTCCACTTGCTAATGTTTTCCCATTGGAAATCTTATGGTTCTTCTGGTACTTATGTCACTAGTATTACATCCTAATGGAATTCAAATGCAACGTATTCAGAGATTTTGACAAGATTGAACCCGCTTTGAAAATATTTCTACAATGGTTCAAACCGCCGAAATACTACATTTAATTCTTCAAGAATTCATATGATGCAAAGATATTCATGCTGCATCGACCAGTAAAGTTAATCGGCGGGAAATTCCATGGCAAGCCAGAACTCTCTTTCTGTTGGCAATTTCCAGTCTCTATTTTGTCCGTTGAAGAAGAATACTATTAAGCACAAAGATATATCTTCCAGCAAAATAAGTGCATTCCAAAAGAGATTTGGCCAAAAGAATGGGCACCATGGAATCACACTAATACACATCCTCACTGGGAAGAAGTCTAAAAATAAAAAAAGGAATATCAAGCACCCTACGAGATCACCAGGGATGAAATCACTCAAGACGTTACACAGATCAGGCCGAACATCCCATCAAATACTTCGTCACAAGACTCTCGAAATATGAAACAAGCCATTGCAGAAACGTTGAGCATGAAATGCTACTTTACGAGATCGTTAAAACGGAGTTTACATGATACTAGCTTCTTTGTCGGCAAACATGGAGTCCAGTGGGATCCAGGTGGAGAATTCTAAAACCCACCAATGGAACCTTAACACGTTGTCCCACCAGATAATGGATGATGATGTATGCAAGACGTGTGTGATACTCTAGAAGCTCACCACCTCAGATCACCCGCCGAAATTTACTACCCATATGAAGACGAAAGCGGGCCCCACTTCACATGATTTTCACATGGGTTCCTTGTGCATATTAGGCTAGCCATTTTATTAGGTTTTTTGGTTTATTAGGCGTATGTTGTTATTAGGCTTTGTAGATGAGTTTATTTAAATAAGCGTGCCAGATTTGTCTTTATCAGGCCATGTAAATAAGTGTGCCATTTTAATTTTTTTAGGCTTTCTAAAAAGGTGTGCCAAGTCTTATCTTGTAGTCTCCTAACCTCTATATAAAGGAGGCTAAGGTGTCCATTGTAAATCAGGATAGAACGCAGCTAGTTGAGTCTTGTAAAAACTTTCCTATGTTCAATAATATTAGTGTTTGCTAAATTCTCTCTTGTTCTTCCTTTCCAAAGGCATGGTATGGCTAATCCTTTTGAAGTAGTATAGGGCCTCGACACATCGGGTAAGCAAGCTTGTTACAAGTGCAATGTTTTCTGAAGTTTATAAACAGCTAAATTTATAAATAGAGTAAAAGATTTCCCAAGTTGTGTAGCTTGCAAATCGTCCAGGTGGGAAGCCAGCGCCTTTTTGTAGGGAAATTCTTTTATGTCTATGATGAAATTTACTGTTTGACTGACTTAGCAAGTCGTCCTCCGGGATGTTGAAGCAGGGTTTCCTGGCAAGCCGTCCTTCAGGATGTTGAAGCCTAGTCTCCCTTCGTAGGAAAACTATTATGCCTGCAATCTCGCTGCCTTGCCCACTATTTCCTCGCCCTATCTTACCCCATATTTGGTATCAGAGCCAGGTTAATTGTTAGACCTCCCTTAATCCTATGAATTATCATCTATGTTAATTGTCCATGTTTTTTCCACCAGTTTGTGATCGTGTTGTTTCTCGTTCAAATAAATATGAAATCTTTCCCTAGTTTTGAATACATGAAAACTAAAATCTTGCAATGGTGTTCACATCCTGAGATTTTTGCTTGATTCTAACAGTGTTTAGAATTTCCACGCTATTGATTGTATTTAAACTAGTTAGATATTGTCAATACAGTTTCAAACAAAATAATAAAATATGCAGTGTCAGTCAGAAATGTCAGCTGATCAGTTTGACTTTAATCTTTTGCTGAGGTTTTAGTGGTGCCTCCCAATTATCAGAATTAGACTCGGAATCTAGTTTGCTGGTCCATTAGGCAGTCATGACTTTTAGATATGTATATATATATGTGTGTGTATATATATATATATATATATATATATATATATATATATATATATATATATATATATATATATATACAGCTCTGACCAGCCCCAGGACCTAGTTCTATTTATAGTTGTTCTTAGACGGTTACGACGCTTCAAGATAAGCAGCTCTGACCAGTCTAAAACTCAATTTCAGAATCTAGTCAGTAATATGTCCCTAACTAGTGTTATACCCCAGCTTCGAGCTATCAGCCTAGTAGTTCAGCTTAGATTTTCTAGAGGGAGTAGGACTTAGCACCGAGCGGTCCAGAGTTCTAGTGCACCCAGGTTCCCAGAACTACGTTGCTAGCGTAGGTTATAGTATTACTTGGCCTGATTGGCCCCAGACTTTTGTGATCACCCAGTTCATGCCTTTATACTCTGGAAAGGTAAATTGGGTCCTATCGATGGGGTGTATACATCGGACTCCACGTATAGCTCACGTGGTTATATGTCGGTTAGAGACTCTCCCACTAGTCATTTCAGCTCAGTCCTAGTTTGACAGTTCAATTTAGTTCAGTACAGTGTCTCAGAGTCAGTACTTCAGACTTAGGGCTGTTTATGACCGTTAGCCAGGGTCATTATTGACCATATCAATTATACTCTAGTCATATCAATTTTAGTATTTCAGTTGGTCATTTCATGTCATTTCAATTCAGTTACTAGTTCTCTCATATTATTTATATCTCTCGCTTACTCATTACATTAAAAGTACTGCGCATACTTTTATGATGTATCGTTTCATGATACATCAATTGCAGGTTCCCAGATTCAACAACGTTAGTTGCCACATTTCAGCTCCTCCTTAGCCGTAATTTAAGTGTGAGTCCTCATCATTCGAGGTCCTATTATATATTTTACTTTCTTGTAGTCTGATACAGGTCTATTTTAGATTTAGAGTTAGCTAGGGGCTTGTCCTAGTAGCGCATCATTTAGAAGGCTTTCACACCTACAGATGTTCAGTTTTCATGTTTTAAGTTTTATTTTAAATTTTCATAAAATTCCTTCATGTTATTTTTTTAAATTTCCGATGTTGTTGTTTTACTCAGAATACTACTGAATAATAGACCAGGGGTTGACTTGGGGTCAACTGTGGCTTCAAGTACCGTGTTACGTCCAGGGTGGAGGCTCGGGGCGTGAAAAACTTAGTATCAGACCGTTAGGTTTAGAGTATCCTCGAAAAGTCTGATAGCTGCATCGAGTAGAGTCCTTTTCATGGGTGTGAAATGCGCCACACTAATGATGAGGAGTCTACAAGATGTTATTAGGAAAAGCTCCCTTTTTATTCATACTCCTTATCGTGTCTTAAATTTCAATTCTAGAAACGCCCTTATAACACGTGCTCTAGTTAGTTTCAGTGAACCATGCCTCCTAAACACAGTAATGGAAGAAGGGCCGGCAATGCCAACAGACCTGCCCCACCAGCTACAACAGCCCCTCAGGATGACACAGTGTCCATTGTAGAGTTTTGAGCGGCTATCCAGCTACTTGCTCAGACAGCCACCAATCAGGTGAATAAGCAGGTGGTTCAAGTAGCCACAAATGGGTTCGCAGCAACTGCTTGGGTTCGAGATTTTACCCGGAAGGATCCTTCAGATTTTCATGGAACAAAGGTGGGAGAGGATCCACAAGGGTTTGTGGATGAGATTAGAAAGATCACCTGAATTATGGGTGTCAATCCCTCCGAGAGTTCCGACTTGGCTGCCTACCAGCTAAAAGGGGTAGCCCAAGTGTGGTATGAGCAGTGGAAGGAGGGGCGGCCAACGAGAGCAAGACAGGTGGAGTGGGAGGAGTTCCACACAGCTTTCTTGAACGGGTTTTTCCCTCGAGAGCTGAGGGAGGCTAAGATGGCAGAGTTTATGAACTTGTGACAGGGCAATAGAACTATGGAGGAGTATGCTCTGGATTTTACTAGGCTGTCTAAGTATGCTCCAGAGATGATAGCCGAGCCAAGGGCTCGCATGCTGAAGTTTGTTAATGGAGTGTCAAACCTAATCCTCAAGGAGTGCAGGACGGCGATGCTAATTAAGGATATGGAACTCTCTAGCTTAATTGTGTATGCTCAACAATTTGAGGCCGAAAAGCTGAAAGATATGGAGCATAAGAACAAACAAGCAAGGACTGCCCAGTCAGATTTCGTCCATCAAAGGTCTAGCCGTAGTAGCTTCCCACTGCAACAACAGCAACAGAGAGCCCAACACCTAGTTCAACCAGTGCCCCCTACCTCTTGATCCCGCCAGGATCAGAGGGGTGGTCATTTGGCACTTAGTCTCAGACTCACAACACCGGGAACAGGTATCCAACTTACCCCAAGTATGGTAGGAATCACCCAGGAGAATACCTTTAGGGACGAGAAGGCCGTTCTGGGTGTGGACAGACAGGCTCAGAGAATGCCCATCAGTAGGGCGAGGGAGATTACAATCTACCACCTCATCAGCTCCAACAGGCCGACCAGCTCAACATGCCAACACATCAGGTACAGATGGCGGTTAGTGCCAAAGTCATTTATGTGCTCTACCTTCCAATCAAGATAAGGAAATCACACTTGACATAGTTACTGGTATGTTACGTCTCTTCCATCTAGACATGTATTCCCTCTTAGATCTAGGAGCCACTCTCTCGTTCGTGACTCCCTATATAGAAATCCAGTTCAACATCAGTCTAGAGATCCTCTCAGAACCATTCTTAGTCTCCACCCCAGTTGGCGAGTCAGTTAGAGCCAGCCGGGTGTATGGAAACTACCTAGTCTCAGTCTTGAGTAAAGTTATTCCAACTGATCTAGTAGAGTTAGACATGGTCGATTTCGCGTCATTCTTGGTATGGATTGGTTCCACTCCTGCTATTTCTCAGTCGATTGCAGAACTAGCATTGTCAAGTTTAAGTTTCCAAATAAACCAGTGTTAGAATGGACGGGCAGTAGTTCGGCACCTAAGGGTAGGTTTATTTCCTACCTTAAGGCCTAGAAACTCATTTCCAAGGGATGTATTTATCATCTGGTTTGGGTTAAGGATTCCAACTCTAAAACCCCAACCATTCAGTCAGTTCCAGCGGTCAGTGAGTTCCCAGATGTATTTCCTTAGGATCTTCACGGAGTCCCCTCCTGAATGGGAAATAGACTTTGGAAAAGATCTCTTCCCAGGCACTCAGCCCATCTCCATACCTCCTTATAGAATGGCTCCAGCTGAGCATAAGGAGCTGAAGGAGAAGTTAAAGGATCTTCTTGATAAGAGTTTTACCAGACCCAGCATCTCTCCTTGGGGTGCTCCAGTGTTATTCGTGCGTAAGAAAGATGGTACCCTCAGAATGTGCATAGATTAATGTCAGCTCAAAAGGTCATAGTTAAGAACAAGTACCCTCTACCCAGAATTGATGATCTGTTTGACCAACTTCGGGGAGCTAGTTATTTCTCCAAGATCGATCTCAGGTCAAGGTACTATCAGCTAAGGGTTAGGGAGTGTGACATACCGAAAATAGCATTCAAAACTCGGTATGGTCACTATTAGTTTGTGGTGATTTCCTTTGGGTTAACAAATGCCCCAGTAGCTTTCATGGATTTAATCTTCAAGCAGTATCTGGATATGTTCATCATTGTATTTATCGATGACATTCTAGTATACTTCAAAAATGAGGAAGAGCATGTCAATTACATAAGACTAGCATTACAGACACTCAGAGACTGCCAGTTATTCATCAAGTTCAGTAAGGGCGAATTTTGGTTAAAGTCCATAACTTTCTTAGGTCATGTGGTCTTCGGTGTAGGGATACAAATAGATCCTAATAATATAGCAACAGTGATCTTCTTTTGAAATCAGGAGTTTTCTGGGCTTAGCAGGTTATTACAGATGATTTGTGGAAGGTTTCTCCTCAATAACATCACCTCTGACCAAGCTAACCCAGAAGAAGGTGAAATTCTAGTGGTCGAATGAGTGTGAGAAGAGTTTTCAGGAGTTGAAGAATTGACTCACTACTGCTTCAGTTCTGACCTTGCCAGAAGGGATAGATGTATTGGTGATTTATCGTGATGCCACCAGAGTAGGACTTGATCACGGGCAAAATAGCATGCCCGAGATACGCTTTATACCTTAATGTAGTCTTGTTTATCTAAGTTATTTTACATACTTTCATGTGATTTTATATAAATGTGAATATATGTGCTAACCAACATGATTAGTCCTTGTTTTGTAGGTTAATAATGCATTTGAGGAACTAATTCACAAGTTGATGAATAGCAAGGAATGGAGTGGAAGCAAGTGGCGAAAGTCGGCAAGGAGCATGCCTTGGCAAGGCTGGCCGCGCCAGGCAGCGTGCCACGCTGTGCGTGTGCCGCGCCCAGCACCGTGCCACGCCCTCACCAAGCACACGAGAGAAGGCAGAAAACGGCAGCAGCAGGCAGTAAACTAGCGCGCCAGCGCTGTGCCACGCTAGGCCAGCTGCGCGACAGCAGCTTGCCAACGTGCTGCATGAGCAGCGTGCCACGTTGGCCAGCGAGGTGACCCTCGGCAGCTTGGGTTCCTGAGGCACTTTCCAGAGAGCTTTCGGGTTGCTTCTGTGTCACGGAGGCAGTGCTCCGCGATACACTCCGTGACACGGAGCCGTTCCATTACAGGCTAAATTATGCACGTTTTCCATTTACTATAAATTGAACCCTTAGCTCCTAAAATCATTTGGTCACGATTTTATTCTGAAAAACCACCTAGGAGTGAAGGGAGAAGTGGGAGAACTCATCTAGGGTTTATCAAATTCCCTTCTCATCTACCAAATTCATGTAAGTATGTTAGTTTAGTATTAGTTAATTGTAGTTTTACGAACATGAATGGCAAGAACCCTTCCTCTAGGGTTGAAGCCATGAATTATGATTGTGCTTTTATGAATTTGTTTTGGAATTAAGTTATTGATTATTGTTTTCGTCTTGCATTCT
The DNA here is from genome assembly GCA_035772735.1 of Datura wrightii. NCBI lineage: Eukaryota > Viridiplantae > Streptophyta > Magnoliopsida > Solanales > Solanaceae > Datura > Datura wrightii. The sequence continues at coordinate 64,212,929 of JASDFA010000002.1, forward strand.
GGATTGTTGGTTGTTTTTATGATTGATCACCATGAAAGCATATTTGTTAGCCTGAGTAATAGCTTGAGAAAGCATTACCTAGGTCAGGACATGAGAATGTAAGGAGCATGTTTGTCTCTAGGGAGAGATATTGTGTTAGGATAGAAATATACCTCACACCTTGCTTGGTTGACACACGGGGGTTATGAAAGACCAACTTGGGATGTCACATCACCACTCGAAGAAGTAGTTGTGAGGCTAAGTTGAGTTAAATGGTTAGACGTACGAAAGTCCCTAATCATTTCCCCGTAAACCACAACATAATTGATTGCCCGCGACTAGAAAATTAAACTCCTTACTCACAATGATGCAGTGAAGCTAGATTGCCGTGTTTAGAGGCTCGAAAGACCATAAACATGCAATTTTAATTATGTGAAATAACAATTGATAGTTCCATGCTTAACCCATTGCAAATCGTAGGATCGCATGATTAATTGGTTTTAACTCTATGTTGCTCCTAGAGTGATTTCAGAATATTTCATTGACCCAAACTTAGACTTAATTAATCTCAATCGAAAATGTCTATAACCAACACTTGAGGTATTTAAGATCACACTAGAAATGGATAGTTAGAGGAATGGGTCCAGTCCCTGTGGGTTCGACAATCCGGTTCTTAAAAAGAGCCACTATATTACTTGTACGACCCGTACACTTGCGGACGCGTGAATCGAGCACGTCAGGACTCGGTTGCGTTCTGATGCAACAGGGCAAAGCGATAGCCTACGCCTCCAGACAGCTCAAAGTTCATGAGAAGAATTATCCAACTCATGACTTGAAGTTAGCAGCGGTGGTGTTTGTGCTAAAAATATGGAGGCACTACTTATATGGAGCTTATGTAGATGTATTTACAGATCATAAGAGTCTTCAGTACGTGCTGAGTCAGAAGGATCTAAATCTGCGTCAGAGAAGGTGGTTGGAATTACTAAAAGATTATGACATTAGTGTACTGTATCACCCGGGCAAGGCCAATGTGGTGGTTGAAGCCCTAAAAAGACGGTTTGTGGGGAGTGTGACACATATTGAGGAAGACAAAAAGGAGTTAGCAAGGGATGTTCACATACTAGCCCGGTTAGGGGTGCAGCTGGTGGACTCAATCGAAGGTGGGGTGGTAGTGCAAAGTGGATCAGATTCATCCTTTGTAGTTGAAGTTAAGTCCAGAAAAGATGAAGATCCAGTCCTACTTAAACTTAAAGAAGCAGTTCTCAGAAAGGAGGTTTAGGCTTTCTCCAAAGGAGGAGATGGGGTGCTTCGTTACCAGGGAAGATTGTGTGTGCCAGATGTTGGTGAGTTGAGACAGAAGATATTAGCTAAGGCGCACAGCTTGAGATAATGAATTCACCCTGGTGCTACTAAAATGTACCGCAACTTGCGGGATATTTACTGGTGGAATGGCATGAAAAGAGACATTGCTGAATTCATAGCCAAGTACCCGAACCACCAGCAAGTCAAGGTGGAGCATCAAAGGCCAGATGGCATGATCCAAGATATCAGTATACTCACATGGAAGTGAGAGTAAGTGAATATGGATTTCATTATGGGTCTACCTCAGACTCGCCGACAGCATGACACAATTTGGGTGGTAGTAGATCAGATGACAAAGTTATCTCATTTCCTCCCAGTTAAAACCACCGACTAAGTTGAGGACTATGACAAACTTTAAATCCGAGAGTTAGTTAGACTCCATTAGTGCCTTTGGCTATCATTTCAGACAGGGGGGCTCAGTTCACCTCACACTTCTGGAAGTCCTCTCAGAAGGGACTAGGCAATCAGGTCAAACTCAGAACCGCTTTTCATCCGCAGACCAATGGGAAAGCTGAGCGGACCATTCAGACCCTAGAAGATACACTAAGAGCGTGCATGATCGATTTTAAGGGTAATTGGGATGACCATTTGACCCTTATCAAGTTTGCGTACAACAACAACTACTATTCCAGCATTCAGATGGCCCCATTTGAAGCATTGTATGGTAGAAGGTGTAGATCTCCTATAGGGTCGTTTGAAGTTGGTGAAGCTACCTTGATAGGGCCAGACTCGGTTCACGAGGCAATGCATAAAGTTTAGCTCATCTGAGAAAGGTTGAAAATAGGTTAGAGCAATCAAAAATCTTATGCTAATGTGCGGAGAAGAGAATTGGAGTTTGCAGTTGATGATTGGGTACAAGAAAATTTTTCACATGAAAGGGTTGATGAAGTTTGTAAAGAAGGGGAAACTCAATCCGAGATATGTGGGACCTTATAGAATTTTTAGGAATATCGACAATATGGCCTATGATCTATAGTTACCTTCAGAACTAGCAGTTGTATACCCAGTTTTCCATGTGTCACTTTTGAAGAAGTGCATCAGAGATCCAACCTCAATTGTGTCATTGGATAGCATGGGAATAAATGATAGTCTCACATATGAGGAGGTACAAGTACAGATCCTTGACCGTTAGGTTCGTAAGTTGAGGAATAAAGAAATAGCCTCAGTCAAGGTTCATGGAGAAATTAGCAGATTGAAGGAGCTACGTGGGAGCCTGAAGTAGATATGATAGCCAAATACCTGCACTTCTTCTTTACCGACTCTGTTGTAGCTTGAAATACTAGTTTTTCCTTAAGATCTAATCTAGTTGTTGAATTTAGTATATGTGTACAAGTTTCTTTTATCACTTTGGATGTGTGTATCAAAAGTAAATTCAGTTCAGTTATGTATTTTGAAATGGAGGTAGTCATTCCGGTAGTTTTGGAGTTAAATGAGCAGTATATGGAAATTTTGATTGTTATTTTTCTACTTCCTGTGTGTTTTCTAACATTCGAGGATGAATGTTTACAAGGGGGAGATATAGTAATTCCCCGGAAACTCAAAATCTCATTCCGTGACTTAAATCTGGAATCTGGAAAAGTTGCAGAAAAGCTACAGGATGACCCAACTACCGACTCGTTAAGTTACCCCATGACTTGTTAGATGAGCCGTGAGAAGGAGGTTTGCAATTTTGGAGAAGGGAGACAGTGTACCCAATGAGAGACTTCACGAGTCGTGGTCACTGACCAATAGCCGTTAGGTCACTCGTGGTCAAGCCTGAGTTAGGAATATATTTTGTTGACCAGTGTACTTGACGGGTGGGGGAAAGGAGTCGTGGTCTCCAGTAACTACTCTTTATGTCCCCCTTTACAAGCCTTATTGAGATTTTAGCCAATGTACTTGACGGGAGTGACCACGAGTCGTGGTCAGCCAGCACGACCCGTTAGGTCACCCATTAGAGGCACCTGGCAGTTTTTCCCAGTGAATTTCTATGGACTATTTAGTAATTTCCTGCTCTCCCAAGTTTTAAACTACGTCGTTTTAGTAATAATTTTAGACGTTTTAGTGGGGGAAAATGGTTCATTCCTTGTTCTCCACTCTCAGTTCTCAAAAACATTGAAAGTTCTCCTCCCAAGAACCCTCCAAGCATGACTAGGGCTTCTTATGTCTTGCAGCAGTTCAAGATTCTTCTCTGGAAGGATTTTAGTCAGGTATGTGGGAATTCAACAAGGGAATATGTCTACCCTTGTGCCCCCAAAATCCTTCTTTATTTTCTCTATCAGTTTTAGCCCTGAAACTTTTGAAAGTGCTGAAATTAATTGTCAGACCTCCCTTAAATCCTATGAATTATAGTTTATGTTAATTGCTGATGCTTTTTCCACCAGTTTGTGATCGTGTTGTTGCTCATTCAAATAAATATGAAATCTAGCCCTAGTTTTGAATATATGAAAACTAGAATCTTGCAATGGTGTTCACATCCCGAGATTTTTGCTTGATTTTGACAGTGTTGAGAATTTTCATGTTGTTGATTGTATTTAAACTAGTTAGACTATTGTCAGTATAGTTTCTGACAAAATAATAGAATATCAAGTGTCTGTAAGAAACGTCAGCTGATCAGTTTTACATCAGTCGTTTCCTGAGGTGTTAGTGGTACCTCCCAGTTATCAGAATCAGACTCTGAATCTAGTTTGTTGGTCCATTAGGCGGTCATGACTTATATATATATATATATATAACAGGACCCCAGTTCAATTTACATTTGTTCTTATATGATTACGACGCTTCCAGATAAGCAACTCTGACCAGTCTAGAACTCAGTTTCAGAATTTGGTCTGATAAGGCTCTCGGGGTACTTTCAGTTATATGTCCCTGACTAGTCTTGGACCCCAGCTTCGAGCTATCACCCTAGTAGTTCAGATTAGGTTTTCCAGTGGTAGTAGGAGTTAGCACCGAGTAGTCCGGGGTTCCCGCGCACCCAGGTTCCCAAAACTATGTTGCCAGCGTAGGTTACAGTATTACTTGGCCTGATCGGCCTCAGACTTTTTTGATTACCCAGTTCATGTATTTATACCCTGGCAAGTAATATTTGGTCCTACCGGTGGGGTGTATACATCGGACTCCACATCTAGCTCACGTGGTTCTATGTCGATTAGAGACTCTCCCACTAGTTAGTTCAGTTCAGTCCCAATTTTTACAGTTTAGATCAGTTCAGTACAGTGTCTCATGCTCAGTACTTCAGACTTAAGGCATGTTTATGTCCATCAGCTAGGGTCATTATTGTCCATATTATTTATACTCTAGTTGTACTAGTTTTCAGTATTTCAGTTGGTCATTTCATGTCATTTCAGTTCAGTTACTAGTTCACTCATATTATTTATATCTCTCACTTACTCAATAAATTCAAATTACTAACGCATACTTTTATGTTGTATCATTTCATCATACAACTGCAGGTGATCACGGGCAAAAATGCATGCCCCAGATACGTTTTACGACTTAAATTAGTCTTGTTTATCTAAGATTATTGTATACATTTTCATGTAATTTTAGATAAAGTAAAGATATGTTCTAACCAACATGATTAGCCTTTGTTTTGTAGGTTTTGATGACTTTTGAGCAACTAATCCATGAGTTGGTGAGGTAGAGGCTTGGAAACGGAATCAACACGCGAACGTCGGCAAGGAGGAGGCACAAAACAGCCCACCGCCGCGTCGACAAGGTGCCACGGCAGGCAGGAGGCACACAACAGCCCACCTGCGCATTGGCAACGTGCCACGGCAGGTGGCCTCCGCGACCAAGGGCTGCCAACGCGCTGCCCAAGCAGCGTGACACGCTGCCAACGCGGCAGGGTGCTGCCCGGGCCAATTTCGGGTGATTTCCAGAGGGCTTCCGCGTCCGTAGCGTGTCACGGAGGCCGTGCTCCGCGATGCACTCCGTGACATGTTGCTTGTTATTCCGGGAAAGAGTCCTACTACTATAAATAGCACACTTAGGTTTATTTTTCAGAATTCAGACTTGGTGGAGCAAGGACGTGGGTTACAGGCAGTTGAGGGATTAAAAGTTCAGGGTTTTTTCTCTCCTTCTTTCTTCTTTCACTCAATTGTTTGTATGATTAACACTTGTTTTAGGATGATTAATCCACAAATGAGTGGCTAATTCCCTTCCTTGCTGAGGTTATGAACATTTGTGATGAATTTTGATTATTGAATTATATGGTTTTTCATCTTTTTCTTCCATGTTGTTCTATTAATTCTTGTTTCTACTGCATTGGTGTGTGGCCTACATGAATGTACATCTAAAAAGTCTGATTTCACTCGAGAGAGCACGAAATTGGAAAGTTGTGAATTAATAGGGTATTGTTCTTTACTTGATTTGGGATTATTGAGTTTTGATGTGCTTTCCTGATAGAAATATACTTGAAAGCCGTATTAGTCAATTTAGGAACCGGAATATTATTGCTAGGTCATGAATTGCATTTGATCACAGAAATGTAGACAGATGGTTTATGATTCTTAAGTGAGATTAAATACGAGAGTTTTAATCTCTTGGCTAATGTTCTTGGCTAGCAACTGGAAGAAAGGATTAACCAATTTATGATTATAATTAGTTTCATTACATGTTCTTAACCTTGGCATGCTCATATCCATAGTTTAAATTCAAAGTAAATAATTGTTAGTAGTTTTAGTATAAAACTCATAAAACAAACTTTTCAATTGTTGGTTGTTTAGTTGTCAGCATACTTAGAAGTAAAAATATAGTATACTTGAGCAAATTTCACTTATCCAGAGTCTTCTTGGATCGATACTTGGCTTACTTAGGCCACTTACTACTTGTTTGACCACGTGCACTTGTGTGTCAGTTTATAACCCCAACCAAAGCACCGAACAAGTTTTTGGCGCCGTTGCCGGGGAGACTTGGCAATTGGTGAATTTGCTTTAAGTGTTAATTTACTATAAATTTTTTTCTCAAGTGCTGACAACATAGTCTTAGTGTTTGTTTTAATTCTTTTGCATTTTACTCTTTCTTCTTTGAATACCCTTATTGACATGACATCGTGGAATATAAATGGTTTCAATGGTGGATACTCATATTTTAGTGAATCTTGTCTGAATTGCGGAGGACACCACTTGTGGCAACAATGTAACACGTGTAATATATGTGGTGGTCAAGATGGCCATTGGGATGGCTGTCCGAATGCATATTCCCCTCCCCCAAGCCCCTACTATGATCCTTCTGTTGTTTTTTCTGAATATAGGCATGCTGAAAATGAGGACTTGGGACGCCAAGCTCGAATAGAAGACATGCTGAAACAACTCTTAGAGAAATCAGAAGCAATGAAGGAGGCGATGGCAATATTGAGAATTCAGCAAGAAGAGAATGCAGAGACTCTAGAAAGGATGAGCATCAAATTCATGGAGATGGTCGCTGAAGCTGAAGCGTGTGATAAATCGCAGGCAACAGTTTTAGCCGATATTCAAGAGGAACTCAAGAGGAAGACAAGGGTGAATTTTTGGATGAAGCCCAACAATTAGAATCTCTTGAGTTTCCCCGTGATGGGCTCACACTTATGGAAAATCCATTCATGGAAGACGAGATAGAGTATCCCCCATTTGACATCAATGAAGAGATAGATGTCGATGCTGAGAAGGAGTATACAAGTAAGGAGGTCAAGCAAAATGCAGCTTCAGATTTGAGGTGTATTGGACCACACTCTACGCATTTTTCGACGTTAAATTTGGTTGACAACATAGAAAGAGAGTCTTCCAAGCTTATAGAGAAATGTCTAGAGGAGGACCAAGCACCATATATTTTGAAATTTGCCAACGTGGAGAGACAAAATGACTTCGCTTACTTGAGGGCCAATAAGTTCAAAAGGCAACATCTACTGCTTGGTCCTTACAATTTTTCACCACCACCCCTGGAGCATAAGAGGAAATTAGAAAAGAAATTAGGGGTGAGATTCATATCCTCAAGGTGGAGGAAAAAGTGGTGAAACTTGGTACGTCGTGCCGCGACGTAAAATTAGGCGCTGCTTGGGAGGTAACCCAAGGGTACCACAGGTACCATTTTAATTTCTTGCAATTGAGTTAATTTTTGTTTATTTTCATCTTGTGGTGTTTTGGTGGAAAGTTAAGCACAGATGGAGGGGAAGTCTGAGTACCCGTGGAAGAGGAAGCTAACAAGCATGGAAGAGAAAAAGTGTGGGGTTGAACACCCACTTATGCAAAGTTGATGAAAGGCATGCTATTAGCTAGGCCTAAAGGCCTCTGGGAGTATTTGTCACCCTTTTTAAATTTTAATTTGATGCTATGAGGACATAGCATGATTTAAGTGTGGGGTGAGGGAAATTTCAAGTGAAATTTCAAAATTTTTTGTTGTGCTTAACGATTTTTGGTGAATGTAATGCTTGTGAGAAATTTGAAAAATTTGAAAAATTTTTGTGAATTAAGCATGACTTCATCACCCGTTGGTATTTCTTTTCGGTTCTTTTCCGACGGGGGGTATTTGAACCGAGGAATAAAATTTTTCTTTTTCTTTCCTTGGTCTGTATATAAAGTTTTTAGTCATATCTAGGGACTGTTTCCGACGATGGATGGACGACGACCGTCTTGAGGAAAATTAGTCGATAGGTTTTGGGTTTTTGAAACCCGTAGCTAATTGATGGCTTGATATTCTTGTTATGTGCTATACATGGTTGTAAGAGGCAAGTATGTTCAGTGTGAAGCATGCAAGTGTATAACTTTGTTTGAGACATTTAGGCTCTTGAATTTGACTCAATATGATGGAAGCTTAATTCTGAATTCTTGTGATTAGCTGAGTAAGAGTCTACTGAATGTGTCTTGATTTGAGCATGTGCCATGAGTGTAAGATTTTTGAGTATTCCGTGCTATGGTGGATTGTCTAGAACTTGCCTGGTGTGTTTATAAAACGAAATGAAGGATGTGAATTGTAGGAAATGATATAGGCATTTCTTTGAATGAACCAAACTTTTATCCCTCATTATACCTACCTTGAAAAATTAATCCTAGTTAACCCCATTGAGCCTTGAGCCTATTCTTTGACAGCTGCAACATAAGCTTAATCGTTTTTCTTTCATTAGCCTTGTAATTGAACCAAAACTCCTAAGCGCTTAAAGGAAAAATCCGAAAGAGTAAAGGAGTGAGAAGAATGAAAAAGAAGGGAAAGTAGCAATTGTAAAAGTTGAGAAAGGTCGAGGGTGCACTTGTTTGAATATGGGTGAGTATTAGTAGGGAGTAAGAAAATAAATAAATGAAAAGTTATGTATAGAACTCCTTACTAATAAGCTAAAAGTGCCGAAAGAAATGGGGGAACAAAAGAGGAAAATGAAAACTAAAAGGAGAAAAAGGTGAAGTAAGGGAAGGGAAGTTTGTAATGAAGGCATGATGTATTAAAAGCGCTTCGGAAAGATAGTCACTATTACTGATCATAATAGTACCTACCCGCACCTAAGTTACATTACAACCTAAAAAGTCCTACTTGATCTTACACTCATACATCCTTAAATTAGTGGAATAAAACACTAAGGGCAAGCTTATGGGTCATTACATGATGCATGTGAATTCTTTGTGAGAGTGAGTGTAATTCTATGCATGTACCCACACATGTTGTGATATAAAAATTGTTTTTGCGTGTGAAATTGGGTAACTCTCTTTCCGTGAGGGGCACATGTTGAATGAAGGATATAAATCATGTGGGATTTCTTAGTCAGTTGATTTGTATGAGTTTGCTAAAATTGAGAGTCGATTCTTGAGGTTAAGAAGTCTTAACATAGTTGTACTTCATTTCAATGAACAAATCAGGCATGCTCTATTTTTAGCTTGTATCTTACGTAATCATTATAGCCGTAACTTGAATTCTCTTGCTAAATTAGTTATGTGGGAGTCTCCATATGCATGATATGTAGAAGGTTGTTCGAGGACGAACAAGGCTTTAAGTGTGGGGTTGTGATCACGGGCAAAAATGCATGCCCGAGATACGTTTTACGACTTAAATTAGTCTTGTTTATCTAAGATTATTGTGTACATTTTCATGTAATTTTAGATAAAGTAAAGATATGTGCTAACCAACATGATTAGCCTTTGTTTTGTAGGTTTTGATGACTTTTGAGCAACTAATCCATGAGTTGGTGAGGTAGAGGCTTGGAAACGGAATCAACACGCGAACGTCGGCAAGGAGGAGGCACAAAACAGCCCACCGGCACGTTGACAAGGTGCCACGGTAGGCAGGAGGCACACAACAACCCACCTGTGCGTTGGCAACGTGCCACGGCAGGTGGCCTCCGCGACCAAGGGCTGCCAACGCGCTGCCCAAGCAGCGTGACACGCTGCCAACGCGGCAGGGTGCTGCCCGGGCCAATTTCGGGTGATTTCCAGAGGGCTTCCGCGTCCGTAGCGTGTCACGGAGGCCGTGCTCCGCGATGCACTCCGTGACACATTGCTTGTTATTCCGGGAAAGAGTCCTACTACTATAAATAGCACACTTAGGTTTATTTTTCAGAATTTAGACTTGGTGGAGCAAGGACGTGGGTTACAGGCAGTTGAGGGACGAAAAGTTCAGGGTTTTTTCTCTCCTTCTTTCTTCTTTCACTCAATTGTTTGTATGATTAACACTTGTTTTAGGATGATTAATCCACAAATGAGTGGCTAATTCCCTTCCTTGCTGAGGTTATGAACATTTGTGATGAATTTTGATTATTGAATTATATGGTTTTTCATATTTTTCTTCCATGTTGTTCTATTAATTCTTGTTTCTACTGCATTGGTGTGTGGCCTACATTAATGTACATCTAAAAAGTCCGATTTCACTCGAGAGAGCACGAAATTGGAAAGTTGTGAATTAATAGGGTATTGTTCTTTACTTGATTTGGGAAAATTGAGTTTTGATGTGCTTTCCTAATAGAAATATACTTGAAAGCCGTATTAGTCAATTTAGGAACCAGAATTGTATTGCTAGGTCATGAATTGCATTTGATCACAGAAATGTAGACGGATGGTTTATGATTCTTAAGTGAGATTAAATACGAGAGTTTTAATCTCTTGGCTAATGATCTTGGCTAGCAACTGGAAGAAAGGATTAACCAATTTATGATTATAATTAGTTTCATTACATGTTCTTAACCTTGGCATGCTCATATCCATAGTTTAAATTCAAAGTAAATAATTGTTAGTAGTTTTAGTATAAAACTCATAAAACAAACTTTTCAATTGTTGGTTGTTTAGTTGTCAGCATACTTAGAAGTAAAAATATAGTATACTTGAGCAAATTTCACTTATCCAGAGTCTCTTTGGATCGATACTTGGCTTACTTAAGCCACTTACTACTTGTTTGACCATGTGCACTTGCGTGTCGGTTTATAACCCCAACCAAAGCACCAAACAGCAGGTTCCCAGATTCAGCAGCGTTAGTTGCCACATTTCAGCTCCTCCTCAGCCGTAATTGAAGTGTGAGTCCTAATCATCCGAGGGCGTATTATATATTTGACTTTCTTGTAGTCAGATACGACTTTATTTTAGATTTAGAGTTAAGCTGGGGGCTTGTCCTAGTAGCTCATCTTTTAGAAGGCTTTCAGACCTACAGATGTTCAGTATTCATGTTTTAAGTTTTATTTTAAATTTTCATAAAATGCCTTCACGTTATTGTTTTAAATTTCTGTTGTGCTTGTTTTACTCAGAATACTAGTGAATGATAGACCAGGGGTTGACTTGGGATCACCTGTGGCTTCAAGTACCATGTTACATCCAGGGTGTAGGCTCGGGGTGTGACATAGTCTTCGGAACTCCGGGGTATTACAATATCTCCCCATTGGAAATATTCGTCCTTGATTGTAGGGTAAACATACTAAATCACTGGGGAAAACCTGCCATCCCAAATACTGAACATATAGAGCCGAAAACTGATGGAGTGACTGACCCCAGACTGAAACAAATGACGGAACTAAATTCATTAATCACACATGCATACATTGATACGAAAGAAACTGGAACCCATGGACTGAACATGAAACCGAACAGAGTACTAAGGAGGAAACTGATACCTCATGCTCGAACTGAACTGGAAGGGAATAGCTGTAGGTACTTAGCCATCATATCTGCTTCAGCTTCCCATGTAGCTCCCTCAACATGTTGATTTCTCCACAAAACCTTTACTGAAGCACTTCCTTATTTCTTATCTTCCGAACTTGATGATCAAGTATTTCAAACGGAACTTCTTCGTTGCTAAGGCTATCCTTTACACCTACGTTCTTCATCAGGACAACCGAAGTTGGGTCACCCATGCACTTCTTTAAAAGTGACGCATGGTAAACTGGATGTACTGAAGCCAATTCTGAGGGCAACTCTAACTCATAGGCCACCTTTCCAACACATCTCACAATCCGGTATGGGCAAACATAATGGGGACTAAGTTTCCCCTTCTTTCTGTACCTCATCACTCTCTTCATGGGATGCACCTTCAAAAACACCCAATTATCAACTTCGAACCCAAGTTCTCTCCTTCTCACATCCGCATAGGACTTTTCAAGACTCTTAGTTGTTCTCAACCTTTCCCTTATAAGCTAAATTTTCTCCATATCCTCATGAACTGAGTCTGCTCCTATCAACGTAGCTTCACCAACTTCAAACCTTCACCTATAAAGAGCCTCAAGCGGAGCTATCTGAAGGCTAGAATGGTAACTGTTGTTATATGCAAACTCAATGAGAAGTAGATGATCATCCCTACTACCCTTGAAATCAATCACACACACTTTCAACATATCCTCAAGAGTCTGAATGGTCCATTCATCCAGTCCATCTGTTTGCAGGTGGAAGGCTGTACTAAGCTTGACCTGAGTACCAAGTCCCTTCCGAAAAGATCTCCAAAGCTGGGAGGTAAAATGAGTACCTATATCTAATATGATGGACAAGGGCACTTCATGCAACTAAACTAGCTCCCAAATATACAACTTAGCGTAATCCTCTACTGAATCATTAGTTTGACCAATAGAAAATGAGATGATTTAGTCAACTTGTCTACAACAACCCAAATGAAATCATACTATCAACGAGTATGAGGCAACCTACAATGAAGTCCATATGGATCTCCTCCCACTTCCAAGTAGGGATAGTAATGTCTTGACGCACACCTCCAGGTCTTTGATGCTCAACTTTAACCTGTTGACAATTCCAACACTTTGCCACAAACTCTACTATGTCCTTCTTCATGCCATTCCACCAATAGACTTTCCATAGGTCACAGTACATCTTGGTGTCTCCTGGATGTATGAAATATTTGGAACCATGAGCCTAATGCAACATCCGCTCCCTCTAGTCATCAACACTCGATACACACAAATGACCCTGATATCATTGTACAGCATCTCCCCCTTGGGAGAAGACCTTCACCTTCTGATTCTAAATAACATCCTTCAATTTTACCAAAATAGCTCCTGATCTTGCCTAGCCTTGACTTCGGTCACCAAGGAAGATTCTGATCCATTTTGAACAATGACACCACCATCTGTTGAGTTAAGAAGGCAAACTCCTAGTCGCGCAAGCCAATGCACATCCTTCACTAATTCTTTCTTCTCCTCATTTACATAGGACAAACTCTCCATAGAAAGCCTTCTAAGAGCATCTATGTAATACCCCAAAAGTGCTTAAGATTATACCCAAGATTTAAAAATAGAAGTTGGAAGAATCGGGGAACAATATCCATAGAATGGGTCACCTAACGGATCATTGGTCTAACCAACAAAACATGGGAGGTGTTCATGGGGAGGTCTGTCCTGGTAACAGTCAGGAGTAACGGGTCTAGGGATGGCCCATTGCTAGGTGTAACGAGTTGTTGTTTATGGTCATGGTGAGGCTGACCCTTGGCCAAGGATGAAGTGACGAGTCATGGGATGACCCGTTGTAGAGTACAATGGGTCGTGTTCATCAACCATGGGAAGGAGTATCAAAACCTCCAGTTGAGGTAACGAAAGGAAACCACGACTCATTGGAAGGAAGACGGGTCGTGGTGTGACTCGTGGGAAGTCATGGTGCAGGTCGTCTAAGAGGAAACAACGTGCGATATAAAGAATCAATATTTGAAGAGACGAATTGTCATGTCGAGTCATGGGATCAAACCTGAGGATGTGAAGTCGGGCAGTGGAGATGACGGACGGATACCATGAGTCTTGGTATCCAAGAATGATCCATTAGGATGGTCGTTGTCCAAAAATTTTATAAATTTCATTAAGGGCATTTTCATAATTCCAAAGTCCTATGGTCCTAAACTACGTCGTTTAAGGCTCAAAATGCAGTGTTTATGAGGGTAAAACCTATCCAAAGCTCATTCATATCCATGAATGCAAAGTTAGGGAATTAGAGAGGTGATCAAGCTTGTTCTTCTTCAAGTATTCTTCAATTTTCCATTGGGCTTTCAAAGAGTGGTGAAATTTGATCTTCCCCAGGTATGTAGGGTTATGAATGGATGAATCCTTTTACGCCCATGCCAATCCCTCTCTAAATCATGATTTTTCTATGTAATTTCTTTGGGGTTTTATCCAATGCATAAAATTTTGATTTCTCTACATTCGCATGATCTAATTGAAGTATGATTATTGAATTATGATTATTGAATTACGAAATATGGGCAAGTTTTATGTTATTTATCGTGAAAATCATGTCTCAAGTTTTTAAAAATTTAAAAATGCCCATTTATGAAAGGTTCATGAAAGTTAAGATTTATGATGGATATTAATGTATGATGAAGTATTGATGATGAAAAACATGTTTTCAAGTTGCCCATGTATAATCATGTTTTCATGTGAATTGAGTATTTTCAAGCATGTTAAAGTATTAGGCAATTTCCACATGGTCAAGAATGTTTTACGATTTATGATATGGATTTCATGATTGATCAATTTATGATGTTCTCCGGCTAAAGGGCCCTTTATTCATGGCTAATCATGTATTTAAATAGGGATCAATGATGTTAATGTTTATTTGGCCATGAATTTCAATGAATGATGTTTATGATTTACGTATGCGCCAAATGTGCATATTTTTGGGAACAATGTCTAGCACCGAGAAGCTCGCTGTTCAATGGACAAAGCTGGTGTCTCATAACTACGTGCCACCATAGGTTTATATTGACACATCACAATGTTAATGATCCCCTCTTTCATGATATCACATAATGCACGTCCCTTTCCTAGAAAGCCAGAGACGACTCTACCCACTTGAGCAAGATAGTTGGGGCATCATGTAAAGCTCTACCATCATGGTGTCGGTTATGAAGATTCCTCCCATTGTTCCACATGTTTTATGCATTATTATGTTTATGTCATTTTGGCTCAAGTAATGACTTAATAAAGTTTCTTTTATGAGTATGATTATGAACGGATTACGAATGATTTGAAAACCTTGAGCCTTATGTTACTTTATAATATTTATGTTTTGAGCATGTTGTCGCACTCTTATGATCTCTTATGAGATTTTTTTATGTATTTTTGAATGTCCATTTTACTTACCTAGCATACTCGGTACATACCACATACTGACCGCAGACTCTATGTTTTATCATTTCATGATACAGGCTCCGATATTTAGACACATCATCCTCAGTAGTTCATCTCTGAGTTTAGCATCCAGCTCTTTGGAGAGTCCTCATTCTCTGAGGACCGGTTTGATATCAGTTATCTTTTCATGTTTAATTTTCTAGACTTGTCGTGTTAGATGGGGATGTTGTCTCATCAACCCATCAAATATGTTAGAGGCTTTTGGACTATGTGTAGAATTCAGCTGTTATATATGAAGTACGTTCCGCTTTCCATGTCATATTATGTTTATGTTTCCACTATGTCGTTATGATAAGTATTCCACTTTATTGATATTGAGTTAGATGTATGTTCATGCCATGGGTCGACTTGGAGTCTCTCGGAGATCCTTGTCCTGTGTTACGATCCTGGACAACATTTGGATCCTTACAAACTGCGTATCAGAGCAATAGGTTTGAAGTGTCCTAGGGTGTCTGAAATTTGCGTTAAGTAGAGTCTTTTTCATAGGTGTGAAGCACGCCACACTTATGACGAAGAGGCTACGAGAGGTTTAGGAAATGTTCCCTTCTTTCATGATCTATGTCATGCGATGAAATGTCTTCCTATCCTTCTAATTCGTGTTATTCATGATTGCAAAATCATGGCTCCCGACAGAGTAAATGGAAGGAGGAATGGGAATGGGGATGGTCACGAGGATGGCAATGGAAATGGGCACCAGCAAGCCCCACTAGTCCAGGAGCACCATGCACCGGAGCCGGTTGCCCATGCTCAATTTCGGGCAGCTTATTCAAATACTCGTGCCGGCCCTGACCACTCAGGTCAATCAGCAAGTAGTTGTGCATGTCCCACAAATTTTTTATGCGGCAATGGCTTGAGTTAGGGATTTATTCAGAATTAACCCGCTAGAGTTCGTCGGGTCAAAAGTAGATGAGGACCCGCATGAGTTCACTGATAAGATTGTGAAGATCACCCAAGTCATGGGGGTGAATGGAGTTGAGTGTACGGATTTGGCCTCATACCAGCTAAAAGGGGTCGCACATATCTGGTTTCTTCAATAAAAAGATAGTAGGGCCACTAAAGCAGATCTTGTCACTTAGGAGGAGTTCCATGTTGCGTTCTTAGATTGGTTCTTCCCTCGTGAGATGAAGGAGTTGAAGGCAGCCGAGTTCATGAATCTTAAGCAAGGGAGGATGACGGTGCAGGATTATGCCCTTGAGTTTACTCGCCTATCAAAGTACGCCCCAAAGATAGTGGTTGGTCAGAGGGCATGGTTGAGCAGGTTTGCTCATGGCGTGGACAAAGATTGCAGGACCACTATGCTCCACCAGGATATGGATTTCCCTCGGATAGTATTGTACACCCAGCAGATGGAGGAAGCTCATATGAGGGAGAGAGAGGCCAAAAGGGCCCGAATAGAAAGTCATGGATTTACTAAGCAGAGATCCGGTGATGGTCACTGCCCTCAGTTTTAGCAGAGGTCACTAGCTCCAGCACCATCATCAGCTAGCATTCTATCCAGACCCAAGGGTGATTAGAGGAGCAGGGCTTCAGGTTCGAGGGACCAGAGGGGCACGCAGGTAGAGTGCACCTTTCCAGCCTGTGGAAAGTGTAGCAAGAGTCATGCTCAGGAGTTTTTGTTCGGCTTAGATATTTGTTACAGGTACGGAAGATCTGGCCACATGCGCCGAGCATGTCAATTTGCTAGACATGATGATGATAGAGGTCGCGCACAAACTACCAGGTCAGTAGCAGCTCCAGCATGTTCAGCTCCACGGGGGGCATCCACTAGTGTGGGTGGCGGACAGCGCCAAAATAGATTTTATGCCCTTGCCTCACGTCGGAATAGGAGACTTCACCGGATGTGGTTACTGGTATGTTATAAGTGTTTCACCTTGATGCTTATGCTTTGTTAGATCTAGGGGCTACCTTGTCTTTGTGATTCCTGATATGTCTAGTAGATTTGGAGTTAGTCCCAAAATTCTCTCAGAACCATTTTCAGTCTCTACTCTCGTTGGTGATTCAGTTGTAGCTATGCGGGTGTATAGAAGTTTCTCGATCACAGTATTGCATAAAGTCACCTCCGTAGATGTAGTAGAGTTAGCCATGACTGACTTTGATTTTATTCTCTACATGGATTGGTTGTATGCGTGTTATGATTCTGTTAATTGTAGAACCCATGTGATGGAGTTTCGCTTTTCGGGTGAGTCAGACTTAGAGTGGAAGGGTAGTCCGGTCGTGCCAGTAGGTCATTTAATCTCCTATCTTAAGGCTAGGAAGATGATTTCCAAAGGTTACATGTATCACTAGTTACGGTTAAGGATGTTGAGCCTGTGACCCCGACCATCAAGTCAGTTCCAGTAGTGTGTGAGTATCCCGAAGTATTCCCTAATAATTTACTAGGTGTTCCTTTTGAGCAGGAGATTGATTTTTGTATTGACCTTCTTTTCGAGACACAACCTATACCTATTCCTCCCTACAGAATAGCTCCAGCCAAGCTAAATGAGTTGAAAGAGCAGTTGAAGGATCTCCTAGATAAGAGTTTCATGATACGAAGCAAGTCTCCGTAGGATGCACCAGTTTCATTTGTCTGAAAGAAAAATGGTTCCCTTCGGATGTGCATTGATTATCAATAATTGAACAAAGTCACCAGCAAGAGCATGTATCCTCTACCTAGGATTCATGATTTACTAGACCAGCTTCAGGGTGCCAAGTCTTTCTCAAAAATAGATCTCAGATCCGGGTACCATCAACTCAGAGTTCTGGAGAGCGACATCCTGAAGACATCCTTTAGGACGTGGTATGGTCATTATGAGTTTGTAGTTATGTCTTTTGGACTAATGAATTCTCCTGCAGCTTTTATGGAATTGATGAACAGGGTGTTCAAGCCATACCTAGATATGTTTATGATTATGTTTAATCATGACGTCTTGATATACTCTTGGAGCGAGGAGGAGCATGCCGCTCATTTGAGGGTGGTGCTATAGACTCTCAAGGATCTCCAATTATATGCTAAATTCAGCAAGTGCAAGTTTTGGTTGAACTTAGTGCCATTTTTGGGCCATGCGGTATCAAGTGAAGGCATAAAGGTGGACTGCTAGAAAATAAAAGTGGTGACGAATTGGGCTAGACCAGTGAATCCTTTAGATATTCGAAGCTTCTTGGGTTTATCCAGCTACTATCGGAGGTTTGTTGAAGGTTTCTAATCTATTGCATCACCCTTGACCAAATTGACCCAAAATAAGGTGAAATTCCAATGGTCAGAGGTTTGTGAGAAGAGCTTCCAAGAGTTGAAGGCTCGAGTTACCTCAGCACCGGTGTTGACCCTACCCGAGGGTACCGATGGGTTCATGGTGTATTGTGATGCTTCAAGGATCAGAATTGGGTGTGTATTGATGCAGCACGGGAAAGTTATAGTATATGCCTCCAGACAACTAAAAGTTCATGAGAAGAATTACCAGACCCATGATCTTGAGTTGGGTGTAGTGATATTCGCCTTGAAGATATGGAAACATTATTCGTATGGGGTCGACGTAGATGTGTTTACGGACCATAAGAGTCTACAATTTGTGTTTACCTAGAAGGATCTCAATCTTCTACAAAAGAGGTGGTTGGAGATATTCGAAGTCTATGATACGAGTGTCCTTTACCATCTGGTTAAGGCCAATGTAGTAGCAGACGCAATTAGTAGACTCTCTATGGAGAGTTTGTCCCAGGTGGTTGAGGGGAAGAAGGAGCTGGTGAAGGATGTGCATCGACTCGCAAGGTTGGGAGTTTGGTTGGTTGACTCGTCCAATGGCGGTGTGATTGTTCAAAATGGATCAGAATCATCTTTGGTGACTAATGTAAAAGATAGAAAAGATGAAGACCCTATTTTGGTAAAGCTAAAGGAATCCGTCCAGAATCAGAAGGTAGATGTCTTCTCCAAAGGGGGAGATAGAGTGCTTCGGAACCAGGGTCGCTTATGTGTTCCAGGTGTCAATGATTTGAGGAGCCAGATGTTGGACGAGGCTCATGGGTCCAGTTATTCTATCCATCTGGTGCCACCAAGATGTACTGTGACTTACGGGAAGTCTATTGGTGGAATGGAATGAAGAAGGACATCGCGGAATTTGTAACTAAGTGCCCAAACTATCAGCAAGTAAAGGTCGAGCACCAGATACCGGGAGGTGTGCTTCAGGATTTGTACATTCTTACTTGGAAGTGGGAAGAAATCAATATGGACTTCATCACAGGGTTTCCTCGCACTCATAGGCAATATGATTCCCTTTGGGTCATTATGGACAGGTTGACTAAGGCCGCTCATTTCCTATCAGTCAAAACCACAAAATTGGCAGAGGATTATGCCAAACTACATATCTGAGAGCTAGTTCGATTGCATGGAGTGCCTTTGTCACATATATCATATAGAGGTACCCAATTTAACTCTCAGTTTAGGAGGTAGTTTCAAAAAGGACTTGGTACTCAAGTTAAGCTCAGTACAACATTTCACCCGCAAATGGACGGTCAAGCAGAGCGGATAATACAGAATCTCGAGGACATGTTGAGAGCATGCATGATTGACTTCAAAGGAAGTTGGGATGATCATTTGCCTCTTATCGAGTTTGCATACAATAATAGCTACTATTCTACTGTTCAGATGGCTCCGTGTGAGGCTCTCTATGGGCAGAGATGTAGATTGCCCATTGGTTGTTTCGAAGTTGGTGAAGCTACGATGATAGGACCAGATTTAGTCCATGTGGTTTGGAGAAGGTTCAGCTCATACGGGATAGGTTGAAAACCGCTCAGAGTCACCAGAAGTCCTATGCCGATATGAGAAGGAGAGAACTTGAGTTCAAGGTGGATGATTGGGTGTTTCTAAAGTTATCTCCCATGAAGGGAGTGATGAAGTTTTGAAAGAAAGGAAAACTCAGCCCTCATTATATTATCCCTTACCAGATTGTAATATGGGTTGGCAAGGTGGAATATGAATTGGAGTTGCCCTCAGAATTAGCTTCTGTGCATCCTATATTCCATGTGTCACTCTTAAAGAAGTGTTTGGGTGATCCAACTCTAGTGCTTTGAGTGGACAGTGTTGGTGCGAAGGACAACCTTAGTTATGAGGAGGTTCCAGTGGAAATACTGGACCGTCAGGTTCGAAGGTTAAGAAGAAAGGAAGTAGCTTCAGTCAAAGTTTTATGGAGGAATCAAAACATTAAAGTAGCTACGTAGGAAGCCGAAACAGACATGATGGCTAGATACCCATATTTATTCTCTACTAGCTTAGTCCCAACTTGAGGTATTAGTTTTTGTCCTAAGTCTCTTTTTAGTTTTCATGTTCAGTTCATGTTTCGAAGTTCCTTTATGTAGATGGAAGTATGTATAATTCATGAATTCATCTTAGCTATGTAGTTTGAATCGGAGATAGTCATTCTATCAGTTTTCGACTTAAATAATCAGTATTTGAGTGTAATGATTGCATTTTGTTGTTTTATTTATGTTTTCCCACATTCAAGGACGAATATTCCAAAGGGGGAAGATATTGTAATACCCTAAAAGTGCCTAAGATTAGACTTGTTATTTAAAAAATGAAGTTTGCAGAATCTGGGAAAAATTTCCACAGAACGGGTCACCTAACGGATTGTTGGTCCAACCAATGACCCGTGGGAGGTATTCGTGGGGAGGTCTTGCCTAGTAATAGCTGAGAGTAACGGGTCTAGTAATGACCTATTGCTAGGTGTAGCGAGTCCCTATTTGTGTTCGTGGTAAGGCTGACCCTTTGCCAAGGATAAAGTGACGAGTCATGGGATGTGATCTTGGGCAAATTTATATGCCCAAGTGATACTTAAATATGTCATTTTAGCCTTGTTTATCTAGCAATGTTGATACATTCTCATGTGATTGTTAATAAAATGTGAATTTATACTAACCAACATGATTAGCATTGTTTTGCAGGTAAAATGTAATTTTGGGAAGCTAAAATGCGTGTTGGGAGAGATCGGGGTTGGACTCGGATGTTAGCAAAGGACAAGGCATTGAAAGGCACAAATAAAGAGGCTCCGCGATGGAGCCGTGTCACGCTGCCATCGCGGAGGCCTTCTGCCTGGCTAGGGAATTTTTGGCAATTTCCAGTGAGGGTGCGCGTCAGTGGCGTGTCACGGAGGTAGTGCTCCGCGATGCACTCCGTGGCACGTTGCTTGTTATTCCGGGAAAAATTCCCACTAGTATAAATAGAACACTTAGGTTCATTTTTAATTATTCTGACTTGGTGGAGCAAGAACGTGGGTTACAGGCAGTTGAGGGGACGAAATTATCAGGGTTTTTCTCTATCTCCTTCTTCTTTCATTCAATTGCTCGTATGTTTAACACTCATTTAACGATGTTTAATCCACAAATGAGTGGCTAATTCCTCTTCTTGATGAGGTTAAGAACAATTGTATTGAAATGTGATTGTTGATCAATTTGGTTTTTAATCTTTTCTTCCATGGTTGTTCTATTGATTCTTGTTCTTACTGCATTAATGTGTGGCCTATATTAATGTACATCTAAAAAGTCCGGTTTCACTCGAGAGAGCAAGAAATTGGAAAGTTGTGAATCAATAGGCTATGATCTTTTCTTAGTTTGGGAAAATTGAGAATTGATTTACCTTCAGGATAGCAATATACCTGAAAGTTGTATTAGTCAATTTAGGAACCGGGTTTGTATGGCTAGAACATGAATTTCGTTTAATCACAGAAATGTAGGTGGACGGTTCATGATTCTTAAGTTGGGTTAAATACAAGAGTTTTAATCCATTGGCAATAGTTCTTGACTAGCAATCGGAGGAAAGGTTAACCAATTTATATCGATAATTAATTTCTTTACATGTTCAATTAACCTCAGTATGCTCACATTCATAGTTCAGACTCACATTAGATATTAGTTTTAGACTTAGCATAAAAATTAGAACCCAAAATATCTAACTCTTGGTTACACCGTTGTCTTCATTGTTAGAATTAAAATATAGTACACTTGAGCAGATTGTTACCTTATCCCAGTCCCTGTGGGATCGATACTTGGCTTACTTGAGCCACTTTACTACTTGTTCGACCACGTGCACTTGCGTGTAGTTATATACCCATATAACAAATAGACCGAACAAGTTTTTGGCACCGTTGCCGGGGACTGGCAATTGGTGTATTTTTATTAAGTGTTAATTTACTATAATTTTTTTCTTAGTGTTGACAACTTGGTCTTAGCCTGTATTTTGCAGATTTAATCTCTGTTGAACACTGGCAAGAGACAAGGAGCTGGTGGACTCGTATTTAGAGCCAGAAAGATTATTTCATCATCAGCGGAGAGAAGCTCTAGAAAGGAAGCTGCAGTTGCTCAGACAAACAATCATGGAGTAACAACAGAATCCACCAGTAGTATGGGCAATGTTAGTGCCCGAGGAAGTAGCAGCTCGGCCGGTTCGCGAGGTGGCAATCCCACATGCTAACAATGTCACATCTAGCATTCGCAAACCTGAGCCAGGAGGGAGGTTCGAGATCAAGCAAAACATGGTGCAATTGCTGCACACTAGCGGGCAGTTTACCAGTCTCCCTCATGAAGATCCACAGCAGCATCTCCAAAATTTTTTGGAGATAAGTGACACTTACATCCCCGCTGGAGTGTCATCAGATTATGTCCGGCTTACATTGTTCCCATTCTCACTATTGGGAGAAGCCAAGAGGTGGTTGAAAGCTGAGCCACCGAATTCTATTTCTACGTGGGATGATCTTGCAAGGATATTTTTGATATGGTTTTTTCCCTCCGGTAAAACAGCAAGACTTAGAAGTCAAATTCTAAGTTTCAAACAGAGAGAGGGAGAGAATCTATATCAGGCTTGGGAGAGATTCAAGTCCATGTTGCGGGATTGTCCTCATCATCATCAATCCAATGATGTGTTGGTGCACACTTTTATAGAGGTTTTGGAACCCTATACAAAAATATTGCTAGACTCAACAGCTGGGGGACAAGCGCTGGAGAAAACTTATGAGGAGCTGTATACCTTATTGAACCGTATTTCGCAGGGCAAACCGTAGTGGAATGCTGATTCATTAAGAGGAGGGACAAGGAAAGCAGCAGGATTTCTAGAAGTGGATGGTTTTAGAGCTATTGCTGCACAGATAGCTGCCTTACAGAATCAACTCAACACCCACTTCCGTAACATGACAATGAACCAGTCTCAAGCCCCAGTGAATGCAGTGCAGCAGATTTGGTGTGAAGTGTGCGGGAGCAGCGAGCACTTAGCTGAGTGTTGTGGAGCAAATCCTGACTCGGTGAACTTTGTGGGAAATGTACAGAGGAACAACCACCAACAGTATGGCAACAGCTACAATTCCAACTGGAGGAATCACCCGAATTTCTCTTGGGGTAGCAACAACCATCAGGGGCAAAGTTCAAGTCAGGGGGCGCAGAGGAATCAAGGAGGGCAGCAGAACTATCAGGCACAATATAGAAACAACAACGCACCTCTTCCACCTCCATCACCCAGCATTGAGGAGATGTTCAAGACGATGATAGCTAACCAAGCTCAATTGCAGGCTGACTATGTGAAATTGGCAGCCGAGGTGAAAAACAACCAGTTAGCTACTAAGGCACTTGAATATCAATTTGGGCAATTTGCTGGAGCCCAAAACACCAGACCTAGAGGAGGACTTCCGAGCGACACGGATCCCAACCCTAAGAGGTGAATGCGGTGACCACAAGGAGTGGTTTGCAGCTAAAAGAGGTGGAACCAGAAAGACCACCTCAACAATCGGGAGCATCAGAAGTTGAGAGGGAGCAAAGTGATGAGATAGGGAAGCAAAAGGAAGCTGTATCAGAAAGACCACCACCCCCGTTCCCTCAAAGATTAAAGAAACACAAGGAGGAGGCGTGTTTCAAGAAATTCATGGAAGTGCTGAAACAGGTACATATTAACTTACCTCTTGTTGATGTTTTGCAGGGAGTGTCGAAATATGAAAAGTACATAAAGGACATCGTGGAAAACAAAAGCCGGTTGACTGAGTATGCTACGGTGGCTCTCACGGAGGAGTGCACTTCTCGGATACAAAACCGACTGCCCACAAAGCTCAAAGATCCTGGGGGCTTTACTATACAAATTACTATTGGGCAGAGTATCCGAGCTCGTGGATTATGTGATTTGGGAGCGAGCATTAATTTGATGCCGTCATCGGTATTCAAAAAGATGGGTCTAGGGAGTCCTAGACCCACAACAGTGATCTTGCAATTAGCGGATCTGTCCTTAGCCAAACCTGATGGCATTGTAGAGGATGTTCTGGTGCAAGTTGGCTCCCTGATCTTCCCGGTAGATTTCGTCGTGCAGGATTTTGAGCCAGACGCGGAAGTCCCATTTATTATGGGACGTCCTTTCTTTGCGATCAGGAAAGCACTGATTGATGTAGCTGCAGGGCAGCTAACTATGCGAGCACACGACAAGGTGAAAGTGTTCGATGTATACAAGGCCACCAAGCTCCCGATTGTGTACGAGGAACTCTCGGTGATCAATGTGATTGATCGAGTTGATGATGCGCAGATAGTGGAATCAAGAGAGTTAATGGGAAAACCACCGGAGCAATGTAAGCACTACTGGGGTGAGGACGGTGGTCGCGAAAAAATGTCCGTCACCCTAGAGAACAACTGAGCTGAATGACGTCAAGCCGCGACGGTAAACCAGGCGCTGCACGGGAGGCAACCCGTGAAATTTTTCTTTGTAAATTGTGAATAGATTTCTTTTTCTTTTTCTTGATTAACAACAAAATTTTTAGTTTATTTTTGTTTTTATTTTTATTTTGAGTGAAACCTATAATTCTAACCAATTTCTTGCCGTAAGATGAATTTCAGGTTGAACGGAGGATAAATGTGCAAGAGATCGCAAAGGAAAATTCGAGGTGTGAAAATCAATAAAAAGTGGCAAAACAGTGAGCTGGGGTGATAGCTCATTGTCACGGAGGAGGACATCCGCGTTACCCTCTGTGACACGTTGAGGTGTAAATCTGGAATTTTAAAAAAATTCCAGAATGCCCTCGCGATAGCTCCGTGTCACGGAGGTAGTGTTCCGCGATGCACTCCGTGACACGTTGATGTTTATATCGCGACGGGTCACACCGGGTCGCCGGGTGACCCGCGCAATTTTTCCCCTTTTTAACCCCGATTCTACCTCTCTTTCCCTCATTTCTCACACACTCCGCGACCAACCTCCCAAAAACCCATCCCCCTTCGACGTGACACGGACTTAGTACAAGAATTTCATCGAGTTTTCATCAGTTCTTCGAATTCAAGGTATGTTCTTCAACTCTATTTCAATTCTTGTCGAATTTTTTTTGATATTGAACTTGTGATATGAGCTAAACTTGCCCTAAGTAGAAATTGAGCTTAAATTCTATTGAATTATTATTGATTGATGTTCGGAGTATCATTGTGATTGTTTGAACGCGATAATGACATAGTTTAATCGAATTTGTGATAAAATCATAGCTAGGGCTTGCCTTTGAGTTTGAAATGGAAATATTTAGTTGAACTAGTGAAATTCATGTTGGGTTGCACGTGTTAAGGAGATGAGTTGATTGTGTTAACTGTTACTATGCTCAAAAACCGACGTATTCTCGGGTTAGGGTAATATCGGAAATTGCAAGAATTGGTTGAATTGTATAGGATCACGTAGTTAATTTTTTTTTTCTTCTTTTTTTTTTCCTTTCTTTTGTTTTGTTTCTTCTTGCTAAGTGCTATGAGATAAAATGTTGTCGTGGTAATGATTGTGGTTAGCTGTACGAAGTCTGAGTAGTACATAGAATATAAACCGTCGAATTCTTCAAATGCACTAAGCATGTTCGTTATATTTGGTTGTTTGTTTGTGTAAATAAGTATGATCTTGCCGTAATGTTGTAATTTTAGCTAAGGACTAAGTGTGGGGTAGCCTAGCTTAACCCAACCTTAGTCGAAGCTAATATTCATTGGCTTAACATTGAACTTCTCTGTTTGGGTTGACAGGAACAATGGCAAGCAGGCAAGACAAGGGAAAAGGCGCATCAACATCTGGCGCCGACAGAAAAAGAATCAGATTGGGCACAGTGGTCCCAGCAGCACCAGCAGTTCTACGCGGCCAACGCCGCCAATACGGAACTAGGTGGGTGACAGAAGAGGGGAAGAAGTGGTATTCAAAGCACAGGAGAGCAAGTACTTCCCCGAGGAACACATAGCACGGGAATCGTTGGCACAGGAGTTCCCTAGGATCGTCGACAGGATCGAGGCAGCTGGGCTAAACTTCATCTTTGAAGAGCCCAAGGAATGCAACTTGCACTTGATTCGGGAATTCTATGCCAATTGGAACCTGACTCTCAGAAGTCACACCATCAAAATAAGAGGGCAAATAGTCACCTTTGAGCCCCACCACCTCAATGCTATCCTAGGGGCGCGGGACACATACGCCCATGTGCTTCGACAGCTAAACATCACTCCACCATATGCGGATATCAGACGCACTTTGTGTGGAACCCGATCGACGGCTAGATGGAGTAGACACAAGGAGAGGGGCTACCATCAGACTTTGCCCTACTCACAGATGAATAGGGAAGCCAAAATATGGCTTAAGATCGTGGGTTTCTGCCTAATCCCGGGGGTACATATGACGAATGTAGCCCAGGATCGTGTATGCCTGGTGTACACCCTGATGAAAGGGCTGGAGATCAATGTGGGGGCGGTGATTATCTCCGCCATGAAGAGAGTCCGGTTGCATCAGGGGCACAGATACGGATTTGGTGGACTACTCACCACATTTCTGAGGGGCCTGGATGTCGAGGAAGAGGCCCTTGACTATATCCCGCAGATGGAGTGGCGGGCCTTAGATGTCACTAAAACTAAGGCACCCGACACCACCCACGGGCCTGTTCTTACACTTGTCGAGCGACATGCTCGAAATGATCACTACATGGCTTGCATGTACGGGATGCAGATGCTCCAGCTGAGGATAGGCGGGAGGCCAGCAACAGAGGAGGAGTTATGGCAGCTCGAGCTAGACTACCCTTTTGGCGAAAATGCCAGGGCTCTATGCCGAGTGGGGCTAGCTTTTGTAGAGCCCACAGATGATAATGTCCCCACAGATGAGGAGACACGTCGGGAGGACTCCGATGTGGAGTCTGATGATGACGATGGGGGTGATTCAGACATGGGAGAGGAAGCAGCAGCACCTGATGAAGAAGTAGAGTATTTTGATTGATCAGGGAGTTCCACCACCCAATTTTTGTGCTATTTTAATTTCTGTGAACACTGGGGACAGTGTTCGATATAAGTGTGGGGTAGGAGTAGTTAGGTGCTGGGTATGTTGTTTTGTTCTGTTGTTGTGCCTGTGAAAAGATTTTGTGACCCTGTAATTTGTGATTGTGAAGTTGTTGTTCTGTATTGTAATTATATGTGAATTGTGAAACTGTTGTGTGTTGCTGAATGTTGCTAGCTGATTTTGTACATATTTTTGTTTATCGAAATGATCGATACATTTAAATTTTTTTTTTCAATTCTTGGGTTTCTCGGCATTTGTTTTCGGTTCTTTTATCGAGAATGGTCCCATTGAACCGAAGTCTTAGTTAGTGACTGTTCCCTATGATGGATGGATGACGACTGTCTTAAGGGAAATGTAGTCGTTAGGAGTAGATTTTTTTATTTTATTTTTTAGTTGTTTTTCTTTTGTGGGTTGCATCCCAAAACCTGTAGTTACCTTATGGTTGCGGAATTCTGGTTACGTGTTGTACATGATATTTGAAATGCAAAGGTGATTTGTATGGAAGCATGCAACTTTGTAAATATGTTGAGATACCTAGGTCATAGAGTTGATTCAGTGTGATTGAGGCTTAATGTTTGAATTCTTGTAATTAGTTGATTGAAGAGTCCGTGAATATGTCTTGAATTGAGCATGTGCAATAAGTGTGAAGTGAGGTTTTGTTATTCCATGCTATGTGAAGTGTCTAGAACTTTCCTGGTGTGTGTACAAAACGAAATGAAGGAGGTGTATTGTAGGAAAGGATGTAGGCACTTCTTTGTTTTTAACCGAAAGTTTTTCTTTTTCATTATAGTACCCACCTTGATTGTACACCCTAGTCAGCCTATTGAGCATTTAGCCTTTTTTTTTCTTGTGTCAAAAAGTTGTAAACCGAACTTAATCCCTTCTTTTCATTAGCCGTAAATTTGATCCAAAACTCTTAAGCGCTGAAGAAGAGAAAATAATTTTCCCAAAGTGTCAAAGAGTGAGAATGGTGAAAAGAAAAGAAAAGCGGAGTGATGGAAGGAAAGAAAAGGTTAAGGGTGCACTTGTTATAAACTATCATGAAGGTGTATGAATAATCTTTGTTGTTGGGTCAAGTGTGCTTAATAAGATGGGCCAAACTAAAGACAAACTTCAAGAATGGGAGGACGAAGAAAGAAACAATGCCCACGAGTTTGATGGGATGTATTGAAAAGGCGCTTAAGGATGCTAGGGACTATTATTGGCTAGCCCAATATTTACTAGTTCCGTAGCTTACATTACAACCCGTTAAAGTCCTACGTGATCTTACATCACATTTCTTTATATTGGTGGAGTAATACACTAAAGGAAAGTTTATGGGTTGTGACATGATGCCTGTGAATTCTTTTGGGAGAGAGCAAAATTGTGTTTATATGCCCCTGCATGTAATCTTTTGAGTTCGTATGATCAAAAAGGGGAAAATTCTCTTGTGATTGTGAGGGCACATGCTTGATGAGAGATTAATTTTCGTGTAGGGTGTCTTGATCAGTTGATTTGCATGAGTTTGCCAATATCGAGAGTTGATTCTTAAGTCTAGGAGGCCTTGATGTATTGAAGGTCCTTGCATTGATTGGACCATGCGTGTTTTCTTGATGATTTGCTGTATTGAATAATCGGTATGACCATAGCCTAAATTGTCTATTATACCCCGTAGAATTCCTGGCACTTAGATGACCTGTTCGCACGTTGGTTAAGCGTATTTGAAAGCCATACGTGCTAGGGAAAGGCCCGCGAAAAGATCGGACGAGAAACCTGTCGAACCATCGCGGGAGGAGCCGAGGCAGAGCCCCTCCGCGATGGCTCCGTGACACGTTGCCCGTGTCCAGGCGCAAGTATATAAAGCCTCCACTTCAGTCCAAATCAGATTACTCTTGAAAAAAATTTCCAGAACACGCAGCAAACAGAGAGAATCGAAGGAGAATTAAATATTTTCGTCCGATTACGCTGCCAAACGCTGCCCAAACCCAAATTAATCCTAGATACCAAGGTATTTAGCAGCAGAGAGCATTTCTACGGAGTTAGTTTTGTGAAATACGGCCGACGAATCGGCGATCCGCCGAACTAAAGTAAGTAGAATTGCTCCAAATTAATGTCTATGTGTTCCTAGCCGAGAAGTAAATAATTCTCCCTTCTGGGCCGCTGGAAAATAGCGAGTTTTTGACCGTCTTTTGATAAGCCTAAGTTTAGGCTATAAATTAAATCGAATGTAACGTCGCTCTTTACAATAATGTTGTATTTAGTATTGATTGACGTATTTATGAATGCAGTTGGGAGAAAATAGTTGAAGTACCGGCCGAGCCTCGTCCAACGGACGAATAGTCGATGATAAGGTATGTAAAGTTAGTTTCCTTCGGCAAGTTAAGTAATATCAGTATAGCGTAATAAATTACGGACCAGTAGAATGTTCAGAAGTCGAGTATTGCATTATTATGAATGGTGGTACGATGTGAGAAACATTGGGTTGTAATGTGTATGAAACCTAACGGTATGAAATAGATTCTAACGCAAGCGTTAGAGATTACCCAGTATATTCAGTGTATGATGTAATATGCCATGTTAAGATATTGTTGTGTTCAGCTGAAACCCCATGAAGTAGTACAGTATCCGTAAAGCACTTCAGAAATAGAATAGCAGACTAAAATGAAGTTCAGAAAGCATGTCAGGATTAGTAAATCCTGTTACTATAGAAAGTTAGTATACAACGTAGTCTAGCAGAAAGATTATATTCGTACATACATATATAGTACTTCCAGCCTCAGCATGTATTAAGTATGTACTTATTTCTATCATTAGTCCAGCATATAGTGTATACAGAAACTTAGTAAACAGCAGAATTTTCAGCAGAAACATTACCTTATAGCATTTGCTCAGTACAGCCCGGCAGGAGACTATGTTCATATTTATACATCTTTACCTGCCTCAGCACGTATTAAATACGTACAGATTGCTATCATTATCCCAGCATGTAATATATATGATACTTTACCCTTAGTAGCCTCAGCATGTGAGACACACAGATAGTATTACCAGTCGAGACCGTTGTATTGTTTGGGGTTGGATTACCTAGCATCCATGACCGCCCCAGGGTTAATAGCTGTATGGACTCATCCACCAGAGGACGAGGATACGTCACTCTACGGAGTGGCATGCCGTCCCGCCAGGGCACGAAGATGGGATGCCAGTTTTTCCCCATATTTGTGCCTTGATCGGCCTTACACACCCCAGTCGAGCGGATACGCCCGGGTGCAGATTCAGGAGTCCTCCGGACTCAGATACAGTTATAGTCAGGGGCTCAGCGAGCCCAAGTGCATACCCAGGGGACCGGCAGGATTACAGCCAGTATAGGAGATGGGTTGACCGGGGTAGGGGTATAGATTCTGTGTTGATTGTACCTCCCGGCTTATGGGGGCCGGGTAAGGTTGTGTATGCCATGTTATGTTATGTATGTTATGCTATATTACAGTAGATACGAGCAGATTAGTAGTAGAATGATACTTCTCCAGGTATGATTCCTACCCCCTTCAGTATGATTAAGAACAGGTACGATCTACACTATCAGACAGTTATCTACTCCTTCTTATTTCAGTTTTGATAGTTATGTTATTGTTTTCAGATATCCCTTCAGTTCTTACAGATTCAGTTAGCTCCTACTATCCAGAATTTTTAGTTATATTACTTGTATTCAGCTGTATTCAGTTTGCTTTACATACTCAGTACCAGCGGTACTGACGCCCAGTGGGGCGCTGCATTACTTGCCTGCAGGTACCCATAGCCGAGCAGGCGATACCACGTGATCCCCATCAGCGGTTGAGTATTCAGCTCCTGTCATCTGGAGACTGAATTTCTAGAGGTGTAGTTCAGTTTCTTTTGTTATACAGTATGGGTAGGTCGGGGCCCTGTCCCGATCATTTCTATTATCCTTCTTAGAGGCTTGCAGTCTGTATATATTCCCTGTGGTCAGATGAGCCGGTCGTGTGGGGCCGTGCAGTTGTATAGTTGCCTTTACTACTTCATTCTTTTGTAGTGGCCTTGTGGGGCCATAGTTTACCAGTAGTGGTGACCTTGTCGGTCACGTAGCTTTTCAGTATGTTATGCTTAAGTTGCAGATAACTAGACAGCATGGTGGCCTTGTCGGCCCGCATAGGTTCCCCTGAATTACCTTGTTTCTGGTCAGCTGTAATACAGGTACAGAAGGCTATAGGCCAATGGGCCGGGGGCTGTATTTACAGCCGCTATATAGCCCTTTGTTTCCAGAAATTTGAGTTAGAGCCAGCCAGGCGCCAGATGCGTCCAGGCTTAACAGTTCAGCAGGTCAGGGCTTAGTAGGGCACCAGGTGCCAGTCATACCCCCCAAGGTGGGGCGTGACAAACTTGGTTACAGAGCAGGTCGTATCCCAGGGAGTCTGCAAGTCGTGCTAAGTAGAGTCCTGTCCATAGATGTGTTGTGCACCACATACTATGGGTAGGAGGCTGCAAGGCATGATAGGATGGTTGTCCTTTTATTCTAATTCAGTCGTGCTATAGAGCTGTACAGTATAGGGTTGAATTCCAAAAATCTTACCATATTCTTTGGTTACAGATAATGTCAGACCAGCGCCATCCTATTACCGGTCGGAACTTAGACATTGCAGCAGGAGAAGGCACTAGCAGAATGCCTCCCCCTCACTTGGAGACAGCCCGATCAGAGGGCCCTACAGAGGCTTCATCTCAGCCTCCTCAGCAGTCTCCACCACGTCAGGAGTCACTTGGGGCGACACTACCCTCAGCAGCCCCTATATTGACTCCTTCTAATCAGGAGGTTAGGAGTGCTGTAGTTTTGTTAGCACAAATGATGGCTGCTCAGCGTCAGCCAATGCCATCTATAGTTGCAGAAACATCAGGAGGGCCTGGTAGTTCGAGGTTCCGAGAATTCTTAGCCCTGAATCCCCCACAGTCCACAGGTACGGACCGAACAGAGGACCCCCAAGATTTTCTGGATCAGATGCAGAGAATCTTCAGGGTTATGCATGCCACGTCTATCGAGTCAGTTGAGTTGGCCGCATTCCGGTTACGGGATATTGCGGTGTTATGGTAAGAAAGCTGGGAAAGGTCCCGAGGGAGAGATGTTTCCCCTCCCACCTGGTCCAGCTTTTCAGGGGCCTTTTTGGATCATTATTTGCCGCGGGAGATTCGACAGGCCCGGGTAGACCAGTTCCTACATCTAGAACAGGGGGCCATGAGTGTTCGGGAATATTCTTTGCAGTTTGATTCTCTAGCCCGATATGCACCGGCCTTCGTTGATACCATGGCATCCAGAGTGCATCGCTTCATTACGGGCTTGAATCCAGAATATGTTGAGATTTGTACTACAGCTACACTGCGAGAGGACATGGATATTGCTCGTATTCAGGAATTTGCTCAGAATATTGAGGGCATCAGACAGCGGCAACGAGAGGTCAGAAGGGTTAATCAGGAACAGCATCGCCGGGACAGGCCAGTTGAATTACAGGGAGAGGCCCGGGGAGGACCCAGGCCCTGAATGTCAGACAGGCCGCCCAGGCCCCCGCCTCCGTCACAGTCACGGGGGGGGTAGATCCAGTCGCAGGGGACAGTCAGGGACTGGTAGAGGCTCGCAGATGGCAGATTCACCATCACAGAGGAGGGCAGAGCAGAGTAGGTATACCCTACCACTTTGCCCTATATGCAATCGACGTCATTCTGGAGCATGCAGATATGGCTCCACCGCATGTTATATTTGTGGCCAAGAAGGCCATTTGATGAAAGATTGCCCAGCCAGAGGTCGTGAGGACCGGGACAGACAGGATAGGGCATCAACAGGATCACGAGCTACAACATCCTCGACTGGGCGTAGGCCCTCAGTTTCAGCAGGCAGGGGTCGAGGCAGATCAGGGGCCTCCAGTACAGGTGCGGGTCCAAGCCGCACATATGCCTTACCAGGGAGGCAAGATTCAGAGGCATCACCTGATGTTGTGACAGGTATGCTAACTATCTGCTCACACCCTGCTTATGTATTAATTGATCCAGGGTTTACTTTGTCCTATATTACTCCATTTGTGGCACGGAAGTTTAGTATTGTACCAGAATCATTACGGCAACCCTTCTTGGTATCTACGCCCGTCGGTGACTCTATCACAGCTAGTCGAATCTACCGCGGGTGTACAGTAGAGATTTTTGACCGTCAGACCACAATAGATCTGGTCGAGTTAGAAATGATAGACTTCGATGCCATAATGGGTATGGACTGGTTAGTGCCATGCTTTGCCAATGTTGAATGTTGGACCAAAACGGTCCGATTCCACTTCCCGGGGGAAGCCGTACGGGAGTGGAAGGGCAGCACCGTGACGCCAAAAGGTAGGTTTATTTCCTACCTTCGAGCGAGGAAGTTGATATCTAAGGGGTGCATTTACCATCTTGTCAGAGTTCAGGATGTCCAAGCAGAATCTCCGACACTCCAGTCTGTTCCAGTGGTAAATGAATTCCCAGATGTATTTCCTGATGAGTTACCTGGTCTTCCCCCAGAAAGGGAAATAGACTTCACTATTGACTTGCTACCAGGCACTCAGCCAATATCAATACCTCCTTATCGTATGGCTCCTGCAGAACTCAGAGAATTAAAGGAGCAGTTGAAAGACCTGTTAGATAAAGGTTTTATCAGGCCGAGTACTTCCCCGTGGGGTGCGCCAGTCTTGTTTGTGAGAAAGAAAGATGGCTCGCTCCGAATGTGCATAGATTATCGGCAGCTAAAAAAAGTTACAGTAAAGAACAAGTATCCGCTTCCCAGAATTGATGACTTATTTGATCAGCTACAGGGAGCCAGATACTTTTCTAAGATTGACTTGCGGTCCGGATATCACCAGGTCCGAGTACGTGAGAGGGACATCCCTAAGACAGCATTCAGGACCCGATATGGACATTTTGAATTTCTGGTTATGTCCTTCGGGCTAACAAATGCCCCAGCAGTCTTTATGGACCTGATGAACAGTATTTTCAGACCCTTCCTGGACTTGTTCGTGATAGTATTCATTGATGATATTCTGGTGGATTCTCGCTCTGAAGCAGATCATCGGACTCATTTGCGAACAGTGCTCCAGATTCTCAGGGACCGCCAGTTGTATGCTAAGTTTTCGAAGTGTGAATTCTGGCTTAACTCAGTGGCCTTTTTAGGGCATATTATCTCAGACGCTGGTATACAGGTAGATAAGCAGAAGATAGAAGAAGTTAAGTCATGGCCTAGGCCTACTACCCCGACTGAAGTTCGTAGTTTTCTGGGGTTAGCAGGGTATTATCGGAGATTCGTTGAGGGATTCTCAACCATTGCAGCACCTTTAACAAAATTGACACAGAAAGCAGTAAAGTTTCAGTGGACGGAGGCATGCGAGCAGAGTTTCCAGGAATTGAAAGACAGGTTAACCTCCGCCCCAGTACTAGCACTGCCGGAAGGCACAGAAGGTTATTCAGTCTATTGCGACACGTCAGGTGTCGAATTGGGTTGTGTGTTGATGCAGCATGGTAGAGTAATTGCATATGCCTCCAGACAGCTGAGAAAACACGAAAAGAATTACCCCACCCATGACTTAGAGTTGACCACAGTAATTCATGCCTTGAAGATGTGGAGGCATTACCTGTACGGCGTCCATGTTGATATTTATACAGATCATAAAAGTTGACAGTACATTTTCACCCAGAGGGAGTTGAATCTGCGGCAACGCCGCTGGTTAGAGTTGTTGAAAGACTATGATGTGAATATTTTGTACCACCCCGGAAAAGCTAATGTGGTAGCAGATGCCCTGAGTCGTAAGTCAATGGGGAGTTTGGCATATTTGCGACCCGAGAAACAGAAATTAGCTAAAGAAATTCATCAGTTAGCTGGCCTAGCCGTTCGAGTAATAGAAATAGAAAATAATGGAGCAGTAATTCAGAATTCTGCAGTGTCATCATTAGTTACAGAGGTAAAAGAACAGCAGTATGAGGATCCCAATTTAGTCCAGCTCAGAGATAGAGTTCAGAAGGGTAAGGAGCCAGATTTTCAGATAACCGAGGATGGTGTGCTACATTATAAGGGCCGCCTTTGTGTCCTGAATGTCGCAGGACTTCGTGGGCAGATCATGCATGAGGTACACTACGCTCGCTATTCCCTTCACCCAGGGGCGACGAAAATGTACCACGACATCAGAGACATCTATTGGTGGCCAGGTATGAAAACTGAGATAGCTGAATTTGTATCTAGATGTGCTAATTGTCAGCAGGTGAAAGCAGAACACCAGAAACCGGGTGGTTTGACTCAGGAGATAATGATACCTATGTGGAAATGGGAAGTAATAAACATGGATTTTGTAACAGGGTTACCCCGTACTAGACGCAGAAATGATTCCATTTGGGTAATAGTTTACAGGCTGACAAAATCATCTCATTTCCTGCCAGTAAGGGCTACCTTCTCAGCTGAGGATTATGCCGAATTGTATATCAGAGAAATAGTTAGATTGCATGGCGTGCCAGTATCTATCATTTCAGACAGGGGAGCACAGTTTACAACTAGATTCTGGCAATCATTTCAGAAAGGTTTGGGAACGCAGATTAATTTGAGCACAGCATTCCATCCTCAAACAGATGGGCAGGCCGAACGTACAATTCAGACGCTCGAAGATATGTTACGAGCGTGTGTGTTAGATTTTGGGGGTAGCTGGGATGAACATCTTTCGTTAATTGAATTTGCTTATAATAACAGCTACCATTCAGCTATTCAGATGGCGCCTTTCGAGGCATTATACGGGCGAAAATGTAGATCGCCGGTGGGCTGGTTTGAGATAGGAGAATCAGCATTAGTTGGCCCAGACATTGTTCGGCAGTCCGAAGAAAAGATAAAGCTTATCCGGGAACGTTTACTGACCGCTCAAAGCCGCCAGAAGTCATACGCAGATAGGCGGCGCAGAAATCTAGAATTTTCGGTAAATGATTGGGTATATCTGAAAGTGTCCCTGATGAAAGGGGTAATGAGGTTTGGCAAGAAGGGCAAGCTTAGCCCAAGATTTATTGGGCCATATCAGATTCGGCGAAAAATAGGCCGCGTGGCATACGAGTTGAACTTGCCTCCAGAATTAGCGTCAGTACACCTAGTATTCCACGTTTCCATGTTAAGAAAGTTCGTAGGGGACCCTTCTACAGTAGTTCCAGTCCAGGATGTACAGGTCACAGAGGAGTTAGCCTATGAAGAGGTTCCCGTAGCCATTTTAGACAGACAGATTCGCAGGTTGAGAACTAAAGATGTTGCATCTGTCAAGGTATTGTGGCGTAACAGAAATCGGGAGGAAATGACATGGGAGGCTGAAGAAGATATGAAAACCAGATACCCTCACTTATTTCAGGCCTAGTCAGACGACAGGTATGTCCGTATCATTATTTACACAGTACTTTATGGTATGTATGTTGTAAATGATAAAGAAAGGAGTGATATTTAGTTGTCCAGTGGATTGTAGAATATTGTGTGCAGTGCCTGTGTTGGACTTTTTCTGTGTTTCAGGTCATTGCGATAGTCCACATTACAGGGGAAACTCTGCCAAAATTTTCCCAGAAACTAGAGTGAACAACTCTCTAGACAACAGTATACATTCGGGGATGAATGTTCCTAAGGGGGGGAGAATGTTATACCCCGTAGAATTCCCGGCACTTAGATGACCTGTTCGCACGTTGGTTAAGCGTATTTGAAAGCCATACGTGCTAGGGAAAGGCCCGGGAAAAGATCAGACGAGAAACCTGTCGAACCATCGCGGGAGGAGCCGAGGCAGAGCCCCTCCGCGATGGCAGCGTGTCACGGAGGTGAGGCCTCCGCGATGGCTCCGTAACACGTTGCCCGTGTCCAGGCCTAAGTATATAAAGCCTCCACTTCAGTCCAAATCAGATTACTCTTGAAAAAAATTTCCAGAACACGCAGCAAACAGAGAGAATTGAAGGAGAATTAAATATTTTCGTCCGATTACGCTGCCAAACGCTGCCCAAACCCAAATTAATCCTAGATACCAAGGTATTTAGCAGCAGAGAGCATTTCTACGGAGTTAGTTTTGCGAAATACGGCCGACGAATCGGCGAGCCGACGAATCGGCGAGCCGCCGAACTAAAGTAAGTAGAATTGCTCCAAATTAATGTCTATGTGTTCCTAGCCGAGAAGTAAATAATTCTCCCTTCTGGGCCGCTGGAAAATAGCGAGTTTTTGACCGTCTTTCGATAAGCCTAAGTTTAGGCTATAAATTAAATCGAAAGTAACGTCGCTCTTTACAATAATGTTGTATTTAGTATTGATTGACGTATTTATGAATGCAG
Organism: Datura wrightii; assembly: GCA_035772735.1. Classification (NCBI taxonomy): domain Eukaryota; kingdom Viridiplantae; phylum Streptophyta; class Magnoliopsida; order Solanales; family Solanaceae; genus Datura; species Datura wrightii. The sequence continues at coordinate 64,250,380 of JASDFA010000002.1, forward strand.
TTGGGAGAAAATAGTTGAAGTACCAGCCGAGCCTCGTCCGACGGACGAATAGTCGAAGATAAGGTATGTAAAGTTAGTTTCCTTCAGCAAGTTAAGTAATATCAGTATAGCGTAATAAATTACGGACCAGTAGAATGTTCAGAAGTCGAGTATTGCGTTATTATGAATGGTGGTACGATGTGAGAAACATTGGGTTGTAATGTGTATTAAACCTAACGGTATGAAATAGATTCTAACGCAAGCGTTAGAGATTACCCAGTATATTCAGTGTATGATGTAATATGCCATGTTAAGATATTGTTGTGTTCAGCTGAAACCCCGTGAAGTAGTACAGTATCCGTAAAGCACTTCAGAAATAGAATAGCAGACTAAAATGAAGTTCAGAAAGCATGTCAGGATTAGTAAATCCTGTTACTATAGAAAGTTAGTATACAGCGTAGTCTAGCAGAAAGATTATATTCGTACATACATATATAGTACTTCCAGCCTCAGCATGTATTAAGTATGTACTTATTTCTATCATTAGTCCAGCATATAGTGTATACAGAAACTTAGTAAACAGCAGAATTTTCAGCAGAAACATTACCTTATAGCATTTGCTCAGTACAGCCCGGCAGGAGACTATGTTCATATTTATACATCTTTACCTGCCTCAGCACGTATTAAATACATACAGATTGCTATCATTATCCCAGCATGTAATATATATGATACTTTACCCTTAGTAGCCTCAGCATGTGAGATACACAGATAGTATTACCAGTCGAGACCGTTGTATTGTTTGGGGTTGGATTACCTAGCATCCATGACCGCCCCTGGGTTAATAGCTGTATCGAATCGTCCACCAGAGGACGAGGATACATCACTCTACGGAGTGGCATGCCGTCCCGCCAGGGGACGAAGATGGGATGCCAGTTTTTCCCCATATTTGTGCCTTGATCGGCCTTACACACCCCAGTCGAGCGGATACGCCCGGGTGAAGATTCAGGAGTCCTCCGGACTCAGATACAGTTATAGTCAGGGGCTCAGCGAGCCCAAGTGCATACCCAGGGGACCGGCAGGATGCTTACAGCCAGTATAGGAGATGGGTTGACCGGGGTAGGGGTATAGATTCTGTGTTGATTGTACCTCCCGGCTTATGGGGGCCGGGTAAGGTTGTGTATGCCATGTTATGTTATGTATGTTATGCTATATTACAGTAGATACGAGCAGATTAGTAGTAGAATGATACTTCTCCAGGTATGATTCCTACCCCCTTCAGTATGATTAAGAACAGGTACGATCTACACTATCAGACAGTTATCTACTCCTTCTTATTTCAGTTTTGATAGTTATGTTATTGATTTCAGATATCCCTTCAGTTCTTACAGATTCAGTTAGCTCCTACTATCTAGAATTTTTAGTTATATTACTTGTATTTAGCTGTATTTAGTTTGCTTTACATACTCAGTACCAGCGGTACTGACACCCAGTGGGGCGCTGCATTACTTGCCTGCAGGTACCCATAGCCGAGCAGGCGATACCACGTGATCCCCATCAGCGGTTGAGTATTCAGCTCCTGTCATCCGGAGACTGAATTTCTAGAGGTGTAGTTCAGTTTCTTTTGTTATACAGTATGGGTAGGTCGGGGCCTTGTCCCGATCATTTCTATTATCCTTCTTAGAGGCTTGCAGTCTGTATATATTCCCTGTGGTCAGATGAGCCGGTCGTGTGGGGCCGTGCAGTTGTATAGTTGCCTTTACTACTTCGTTCTTTTGTAGTGGCCGTGTGGGGCCATAGTTTACCAGTAGTGGTGACCTTGTCGGTCACGTAGCTTTTCAGTATGTTATGCTTGAGTTGCAGATAACTAGACAGCATGGTGGCCTTGTCGGCCCGCAGAGGTTCCCCTGAATTACCTTGTTTCTGGTCAGCTGTAATACAGGTACAGAAGGCTATAGGCCAATGGGCCGGGGGCTGTATTTACAGCCGCTATATAGCCCTTTGTTTCCAGAAATTTGAGTTAGAGCCAGCCAGGCGCCAGATGCGTCCAGGCTTAACAGTTCAGCAGGTCAGGGCTTAGTAGGGCACCAGGTGCCAGTCATACCCCCCAAGGTGGGGCGTGACATTGTCGAACCAAAGTAGCGAGGTTGGGGTGTAAATTGCATGAGGTGTAAGATTTTTGTTCGAGGACGAACAAGGATTTAAGTGTGGGGTAAGTGATCTTGGGCAAATTTATATGCCCAAGTGATACTTAAATATGTCATTTTAGCCTTGTTTATCTAGCAATGTTGATACATTCTCATGTGATTGTTAATAAAATGTGAATTTATACTAACCAACATGATTAGCATTGTTTTGCAGGTAAAATGTAATTTTGGGAAGCTAAAATGCGTGTTGGGAGAGATCGGGGTTGGACTCGGATGTTAGCAAAGGACAAGGCATTGAAAGGCACAAATAAAGAGGCTCTGCGATGGAGCCGTGTCACGCTGCCATCGCGGAGGCCTTCTGCCTGGCTAGGGAATTTTTTGCAATTTCCAGTGAGGGTGCGCGTCAGTGGCGTGTCACGGAGGCAGTGCTCCGCGATGCACTCCGTCACACGGTTCTTGTTATTCCGGGAAAAATTCCCACTAGTATAAATAGAACACTTAGGTTCATTTTTAATTATTCTGACTTGGTGGAGCAAGAACGTGGGTTACAGGCAGTTGAGGGGACGAAATTATCAGGGTTTTTCTCTATCTCCTTCTTCTTTCATTCAATTGCTCATATGTTTAACACTCATTTAACGATGTTTAATCCACAAATGAGTGGCTAATTCCTCTTCTTGCTGAGGTTAAGAACATTTGTATTGAAATGTGATTGTTGATCAATTTGGTTTTTAATCTTTTCTTCCATGGTTGTTCTATTGATTCTTGTTCTTACTGCATTAATGTGTGGCCTATATTAATGTACATCTAAAAAGTCCGGTTTCACTCGAGAGAGCAAGAAATTGGAAAGTTGTGAATCAATAGGCTATGATCTTTTCTTAGTTTCGGAAAATTGAGAATTGATTTACCTTCAGGATAGAAATATACCTGAAAGTCATATTAGTCAATTTAGGAACCAGGTTTGTATGGCTAGAACATGAATTTCGTTTAATCACAGAAATGTAGGTGGACGGTTCATGATTCTTAAGTTAGGTTAAATACGAGAGTTTTAATCCATTGGCAATAGTTCTTGACTAGCAACCGGAGGAAAGGTTAACCAATTTATATTGATAATTAATTTCTTTACATGTTCAATTAACCTCAGTATGCTCACATTCATAGTTCAGACTCACATTAGATATTTGTTTTAGACTTAGCATAAAAATTAGAACCCAAAATATCTAACTCTTGGTTACACTGTTGTCTTCATTGTTAGAATTAAAATATAGTACACTTGAGCAGATTGTTACCTTATCCCAGTCCCTGTGGGATCGATACTTGGCTTACTTGAGCCACTTTACTACTAGTTCGACCACGTGCACTTGCGTGTAGTTATATACCCATATAACAAACAGACCGAACAGGATGAACCGTTGCAGGGTATAATGGGTCATGGTCATCAGCTGTGGGAAGAAGTATCAAAACCTCTATTTGAGATAATAGAAGGAAACCACGACTCGTTGGAAGGAATAACTAGTCGTGGTGTGACTCGTGGGAAGTCATGGTATAGGTCATCTAAGAGGAAACAATAGGCAATATAATGAATCATTGTTTGAAGGGACGAATCGTCTTGTCGAGTAGTGGGATCGAACCTGAGGATGTGAAGTCAGGCAGTGGAGATGACGGAGGTATACCACGAGTCGTGGTTTCCATGAACGACCCGGTAGGACGGTTATTATCACTACCACTGTAGAAATTTCAAGAATTTCATTAAGGGCATTTTCATTATTCCTAAGTCCTAGGGTCCTAAACTACGTCGTTTAAGGCTTGAAATGAAGTGTTTTATATGGGTAAAACCTATCCGAGGCTCATTCATATCCATGCATGCAAGTTAGGGAATTAGGGAGGTGATCAAGTTTGTTCTTCTTCAAGTATTCTTCAATTTTCCATTGGGCTTTCAAGGAGTAGTGAAACTTGATCTTCCCCAGGTATGCAGGGTTATGAATGGGTGAATCCTTTCACACCCATGCCAATCCCTCTTTAAATCATGAATTTCCTATGTAATTTCTATGGTGGTTTACACAATGCATGAAATTTTGATTTCTCTACATGGGCATGATCTAATTGAGTCATGATTATTAAATTACAAAAATGGGCAAGTTTTACGTTGTTTTTCTTTAAAATCATGTTTCAAGCTTTTAAAAATTTAAAATGCCCATTTATGAAAAGTTCATGAAAGTTAAGATTTATGATGATTGTTCATGGTATGATGAAGTATTGATGATGAAAAGCATATTTTCAAATTACCAATGTTTATAATCATGATGAAAAGCATATTTTCAAATTACCAATGTTTATAATCAAGTTTTCAAGTGAATTGAGTATTTTCAAGCATGTTAAAGTATTGGGAAATACCCACATGTTCAAGAATATTTTACGATTTATATATGGATTTCATGATTGATCGATTTATAATGTTGGAGACTAAAGGGCCCTTGCTTCATGGCTAATCATGTATGTAAATTGGGATCAACGATGTTAATGTTTATTTGACCATGAATCTCAATGAATGATGTTTATGATTTACGTATGAGCCTAATGTGCATGTTTTTGGGAGCAGTGTCTAGCATCGAGTAGCCTGGTGTTCAAAGGGCTATGCTGGTGTCCCATAACTACACGCCACCATAGCTTTATTTTTATATATTACAATGTTTATGATCCCCTCTTTTGTGATATCACATAATGCACGTCCTTTTCCTGGAAAGCCAGGTACGGCTCTGCCCACTTGAGCGAAATAGTTGGGCATCATGTAAGGCTCTACCATGATGGTGTTGGTTATGATGAGTCCTCCCATTGTTATGCGTGTTTTATGCATTATTATGTTTATGTTATTTTGGATCAAGTGATGATTTGATATTGTTTCTTTTATGACTATGATTATGAATGGATTGCTAATGATTTGAAAACCTTGAGTCTTATGTTACGTTATAATATTTATGTTATGAGCATGTTTTCTCACTCTTATAATCTCTTATGAGCTTTTTTTTTATGTATTTTCGAATGTCCATTTTACTTACCTAGCATACTCTGTACATACCACATATTGACCGCATACTCTATGCTGTATCATTTCATGATACACGCTTCGATATTTAGACCCATCATCCTCAGTAGTTCATCTCAGAGTTTAGCACCCAACTCTTTGGTGAGTCCTCATTCTCCGAGGACCGGTTTGATATCAGTTATCTTTTTATGTTCAGTTTTCTAGACTTTCCGGGTTAGTTGGGGGTGTTGTCCCTTCAACCCATTAGATATGATAGAGGTTTTCAGACTATGTGTAGAATTCAGTTGTTATATATGAAGTACGTTCCGTTTTCCATGTCATGTTATGTTTATGTTTCTGCTATGTCGTTATGCTAAGTATTCCACTTTATTGATATTAAGTTTGATGTATGTTCATGCCATGGGTCGACTTGGAGTCTCTCGGGGATCCTTGTCCCGTGTTACGATCCGGGACGTGGTAGTCTACCACTACATTAGCCTTACCTAGATGATAAAGGACACTCATATCATAATGTTTAAGAAGCTCCAACCACCTTCTCTGATGAAGATTTAGATCCTTCTGCGTAAACACGTATTTTAAGCTTTTGTGGTCCATAAACACATCCACATGGACCTCGTACAGATAGTGTCTCCAAATCATCAATGCAAATACTACCGCTTCCAACTCGAGGTCGTGAGTTGGATAGTTCTTTTCATGGACTTTCAGCTACCTAGAAGCATAGGCTTAACCTTACCGTGCCACATTAATAAACAACAAAGGCCGATCCTTAAGGCATCACAATATACCATAAACCCATTGATACCCTCAGGTAAAGTCAACACTAGTGCTGAGGTGAGTCAATTCTTCAACTCTTGGGAGCTCCTCTCACAGGCCTCCGACCATTGAAACTTTACTTTCTTCTAGGTCAACTTAGTCAACGACGCTGCAATGGATGAAAATCCTTCTACAAACATCCTGTAGTAACCAGCTAAGCCTAAGAAACTCCTAATATCCGAGGGACTCACTGGTCTAGGAAATTTCTTCACAACTTCTATCTTTTGAGAGTCAACCTGCACACCCTCACATGACACCATATGACCCAAAAATGCTACCGAGTTTAACCAAAACTGACACTTGCTAAATTTAACATACAACTAGTGATCCTTAAGAGTCTGTAGCATCAAATGAGAGGCATGCTCCTTGACTCCGAGAGTATATGAGAATGTCATCTACGAACATGATCACGAACATGTCCAAATATGACTTGAACATCCTGTTCATCAAATCAATAAAAGCTACAGGAGCATTTGTTAGTCCAAAAGACATAACTACAAACTCATAATTCGAGTCCTAAAGGCTGTCTTCGGAATGTCACTCTCTCTAACTCTGAGATGATGATATCTGGATCTAAGATCTATCATTGAAAAACACTTGGCACCCTGAAGCTGGTCAAACAAGTCATCAATTCTGAGGAGAGGATACCTATTCTTGATGGTGACCTTGTTCAATTGCCGATAGTCAATACACATCAGAAAAGGAAGCCATCCTTCTTTCGGACAAAAAGTACTGGTGCACCCCATGGGGATTTGCTCGGTTTGATGAAACCCTTGTCTCTAAGATCCTTCAACTCCTTTAGCTCTGGTGGAGCCATTATGTAATGAGGAATATATATACGTTGCATATCGGGAAGAAGGTCAATACTAAAATTGATCTCCCGCTCGGGAGGAATTTCGGGTAAATTATCTGGAAAAACTTATGGATATTCACACACTATAGGAACTGACTGGATAGTTGGGGTTTGGATGTAGAATCCTTAACCCTAACTAGATGGTACACGGAACCTTTAGTGATCATCTTTCTTGTCTTAAGGTAGGAAATGAAGCAACCTACAAGCACAGCTGAACTACCCTTCGACTCTAGGACTGGCTCACCCGTAAATCCGAACTCTACCGCTTAGGTTCAACAATTTACTGAGGCATAACATGCATGTAGCCAATCCATGCCAAATATAACATCAAAATCTAACATGGCTAGCTCTACTAAATCTGCTGAGGTTACATTCGGAAGGACTATGATAGGGCAATTTCCATATACCCATCGAGCTATAACTGAATCACCAAATAGAGTAGACATTGAGAAGGGTTCTAATAGGATTTCAAGATAGACACTGAAACTATTAGCAACATAGGGCGTCACAAAGGATAAGGTAGAGCCTGGATCTAACAATGCATATACATCAAAGTGGAGTACTCATAACATACCAGTGACAACATTTTGTCAAGTCTCCTGCTCCTGACGAGATCCAAGGGCATAAAACATGTCCTGGCGCTGACCGCCATCTGCACTAGTGGACACATCCTGCTGAGTTGGGTGTGCTAGTGTTGTCGCTGAACTAGTAGCCTGAGCACGACCTCTACCATCATCCTGCCTAGCGAAAGGACACTCCTGGCTCCTGTTCCGAGTCTACCAAACCCAAAATAGATATTTGACCCAATCAAGCACTCCCTTATGTGATTCTTGTCACACTTCTCACAGACCGGAAAAGTACATTCTACCTGGATGCTCCTTTATCCCCTTGAGCTAGATACTCTACTCCTCTACTCATCTCGCAATCTAAATGGAGCACTGTCCGATGATGGCGCTGGACTAATAACCTTTGATGGGACCGATGAAGATGTCCGCCTCTCGATCTCTGCTGAAAGAACCCATAACTGTCTGCCCTGACCCTCTTGGTCTCTGTCTCTCTCAGATGCACCACCTCTGTCTGTTTGGCGTACAAAACCAATCAAGGAAAGTCAATGTCCTAATGAAGCATAGCAGTCCTACATTCCTTGACCAAGTAGTGCGCTATTCCAGCATGATCCTACTGACCCGAGCCCTCTGATCAGCTACCAACTCTGGTGCATATTTGGACAAATGGGTGAACTCCGAAGCATACTCCTTGACTATCATATTATTCTGCCTCAAGTTCACAAACTTGGTTGCCTTTATCACCCTCATCTCACAAGGAATGAACTGATCCAAGAATGCGGTAAGAAACTCATCCCAACCAATGGTACCTGCTATAACAGCTCTTCTATCCTTCCACTGTCTAAACTTGATATGTGCAACTCCTTTAAACTTATAAGAGGCTAGGTCTACGCACTCCTCCCCTGTCACCTCCATGATCTGGGTGATCTTCTTAATCTCATTAATAAACTCATATGGATCCTCGCCCATCTTCGATTCGAGAAACTTCGGAGGGTTCATCCTAAGAAAATCCCCGACTCCTGGCGCTTTCGCATACCCATTCTAGGGAATATATGTCTACCTCCTACTAGTTGACTTGGACAGTCAATGCCTGTGTCAACATTTGGATGGTTGCTCTAAACTCTGCATGGGCAACCTGCTCGGGCACATAATCCTCGGGGGCTGGTGGGGCTTGCTGGTGCCCATCTCCGTTGCCATTCTTGTGGACATTTCCATTTTCATTTCTTCTTCCATTTACTTGACAAGGAGGAATGATTCTACAAATGCATATAGCATGAGTTAGAAGGATAGAGAGACATTTCATTGCACGATATAGATCATGAAAGAATGGAAGTTTCCTAAATCCTTTTGTAGCCTCTTCATCATAAGTGTGGAACGCTTCACACCCATGAAAAAGACTCTACTTAACGTGGCTTTCAGACACCCTAGGACACTTCAAAACCTAATGGTCTGATACTAAGTTTGTCATGACTTTAACATAGGTCCGCATAGAGACACGGGAGAAAGAACCTTGAGAGTCTCTAAGTCGACCCATGGCATGAACAAAATAGATAAGAGCATCCAACATGCGGAAATTGAAATAATAAAATATACTTAAGCGGAAGTTTGAAAATCCAATAAAATCTTAATAACAGAAAACATAATACTGATCCTAAGCAGAATACATGCTATGTCTGATAAGGCTCTTTAACCTAACGAGTTGATGGGACAAAACTCCACCTAACTCATTACAAAACTAAAACTAAAAATACTGGTACGAGCTAATAAAAAGGCCCCGGTAAAAAGGCCATCAAAAGATAAGGAATTACCAATAGATGGATAATGATCTGATTAATGGCGGGACTGATCCTGAACATCCGAGCCTGTATCATGAAACGATACAACATAGAGTATGCGGTCAATACTTGGAATGTACTGAGTATGCAACCTAATTAAGAATAGACAGTTAAAATACATATGAGTTTATAAGAGTAAGACAACATGATCATGAAGTAAATATCATAACATAAACATAAGGCCTCAAAGGTTTTCAATCCATTCATAATCCAATCAGAATTATAGTCATAATAGAAACTTTATAAAGCATACTTGAGCTAAAATAACAAAAACATAACCATGCATAAACAATGAGGAACAATGGGAGGACTTGTCTTAACCGACACCATCATTATTGAGCTTACATGATGCCCCAACTTTTTGCTTAAGTGGGCAGAGGTGTATCAGGCTTTCTAGGCAAGGGACATTCATGATGTTATATCACAGGAGATCCATAAACATATTTATATTCCTATGGTGGCACGTAGTTCTGAGACCACGGGGTTTACCTGAACGTCGACTCTACACGGTGCTAGACACTGCTCCTAAAAACATGCACGTGAGGCTCATATTATAATCGTTAATCATTTATGAAGTTCGTGGACAAATAAATCATAACATACTTGAAATACATGATTAGCCATGAATAAGGGACCATGAGTTGGCCAAGAGTCATAAATTCATAAATCAAGAATAACATGCATACTTGTGAAAATACATATACTTTATATTCATAAAGTCATGAAGAGTAGTTGAAGAGAAATCATAACATGAATCATAAATCATAATTGTCAACTTAGTAAGATCAATATCATAATAGAATCATAACTTCACCTTTCATGAAGCTTGCATAATTGGGCATAATTTAATTGAAATTTCAATCTATAATTAATAATCAAAGTAGGTATAAAATCTTCACATAGATCTTGAAACATGATTTGATACATGAAGGCAATTGATCCATAGATAGATCATGCGGAACTTCACAAAAACTTGGAATAAACTCCATAAGATCATAAACTTGAATCTAGAATTTAAATTCATTGAATTGAGAAGAATTTTGAGTATGAGAGTGAAAGGAACTCTAATTCATAGCCCTACATACCTACATAAATCTGATTTACACCCTTCCTTGAAAGCCCAAAGGGAATTGGAGAAAATTGGGGAATTTCTCAAGCTTTATCTCCTATGGAACACTCAAATTATGCATGCATGGAATTGTAAGGCTTTGGATAGGTTAAGAACCCTTATACCCTTCTAATTGAGCTTTATATGACGTAGTTTAGGACCTCAGAGCTAAGGAATTATGAAAATATCCTTAATGAAAAAAATCCGGAAATTTAACACTGCTAGTGACCACGACTCATACCACGATTCATACCTCCTTACCATGACTCGTGGTTACTATCCATTACTACCTCTTATGAAACTTGCATTCTTGACCTTTCTATGAGTCACACCATGAATCGTACCTTCATCCAACGAGTTGTGGGTCCCATCCATTACCGTGACTAGGAGAATTTCTTGCTCCTTCCTATGGGCACTTACCATGACTCGTACCATCAAACCCTGGTACCTCAGTGGCAAATAACGATTCCAACCTATGACCCATTACATCATCCTACAGGTCATACCTTAACTCATTACTCCAGACCCCTACTTCTTTAGCTACTAACAATGACTCGTGACGACAGGTTGTCACATCAACAAACTAGTCATGCCATGGCTCGTTAGTCCTGACCTTTACACTCAGCAACTTACCCCACGACTCCCACCAATGATTTGTTACTCATTCCTACAACTCGTACCACGAGTCGTTCAGAGTCAAAATCTCAGATTCTTTTCTACTGTTCTCATTTCAAATTCCCGAATGTAGTCTTAGGCATTTTCAAGGTATTACACTCAAAAGACATTGCAATAACCGACTCAAAAAGGACTTTAAACTCAGCATTTTCACTTAAGAAAGTTTCCTCTCAATCCTTCATGGTGAAATGGCACCCAGTACAAAAATAAAAGAAAAAAAGAGAAAATTGCTCATTGAAAAACAACTGTGGCATAAAGAAAAGCCATGGACTTTATTTATTGACTACTATGAACAAAGGAGATAATCAAAACATGGGTCAACAACATTTTTCAATTTAAAACAAACAATCTTTTGAACTAACAATTAAGCAAACAATAATTCTTTTAACAAAAAGCCCGAAAAAGGCATTCAGTCACAATTAAAAACTAACAATCAATTAGGGCATAAGAAGTTTAGCTGACAAGGACACAGAAATACCAACAGAAGACTAACAAAAGAGACACACAACCCACCGCCAACAATGAACGTACATTGTCCCTAATGAAAATATGAAGAACAGAAAGGGTGGTGGGAACTCCCTAAAGCAGCTACTCACCTCCTCATCATTGGCCTCTTCATCTTCATCAAGGCCGCCCAAATGTGGTTCCTCCTCCCCCTAATCCCTCAAACAGATCATCGATAAGGCCCCAAGCTATGGATGGGGCAGCCATGGCTGCATCAGGGGCACTCAAGTCTGGGTATGCCATTGATGCCCGGTCCCTCAACTCTCGCACCTTTGATTGGAGAGAAGAGATAGCTCTCTCAACCACATCTACTCAGGAGCAGAGTTTTGTCAAACTATCGAACACATTCTTCATCTCCCTCTTCACTATTTTAATGATAAGAGTCAGGAGATTTGAGGATATCTTTCGAAGTTGAATTTCATGAGATTGTATCATCTCAACTAGAATTTGTATTCCTCTTGGGCTAGAGGAAGTGGGAGGAGATGAAGACCTCCTAAACTATACTTCTCCAGTTGCATGCTCTTATGCCTTGGGGTGTGGCATATTGAGGTTGTGAGCAATGGGGTTGCCTCTCTGTCATGGGAGGCGGAGCCCTCAGGAGTCTCACGTGCTTGAAACCTCTTTCTCTTCACCTTGGTGCCTCAACATCTCTTTTTATTTCCATATTAATTACACTAGTGGTAGAGCTGGGAGACTCGTCAGGGATTAATGGTACCCTTGCATTGAGGCACACCTGAGAAATAAGCATAGCATATGGCATGGACATTCCCTACTACCTGGCCTTTCACTTTATTTGGGTGGCGAAAATCTCCCCGAAGTTGATGGGCACCCCTATCATGATGCAGGCGGTGAGTATGTCCACCTCCAAGTTCACTCTTTGGTCATTCCTCGAGTGCATAATTCTGCCGCATACAAACTCCAGCTACAACTTGGATTTGAACATTAGGTTATGCGTCGAGATTTTCCCCCCCATGGAGGCTCATAAAGGCTTCCCATTGATGATTATGGGAGCTATCCAATCAAAATACTTTTCCTTGTTGACCATCCTTGCTACATACTCCGTACCCGAATCTATCTCATCTTCCCAGAATAGTGCATTGGTCGTGGTCAGAGTAATATCTACCTCCATACCTCTGACTCTAACTGAAGGAAGGAAAGGGAACTTATCAACCTTTCCCTTATGCTTCATTACCTCCTAGCATGCCTGGTAAGAAGCATAAAATGCTGGCATTAGGTTGGTGTATGTCACAACTCGAACATAGGCTCGAATCGAGACATGACACAAAGAATCCCGAGAGGTTCCAAGTCAATCCATGGCATGAACATAATATCTAACTTAATCATAGATAAGCTGAAGATCAATATTAATAATATAGTGGAAGTCTGATAATCTCATAACACCAGAGTACATAAATTAAAACCGAAGTTGATTATATTGTATGTCTGAAAAGTCTCTACTACTGACGAGTTGACAGAAAAATATCCTAACTAAATCAGTAAAGTCTGAAACTGGAAGTACTAGATACAACTAAAAAGAAGGCCCCTCGAGAGATGAGGACTTACCAACTCTGGCTGATAAGTGCTAAAGCTGCAGGTCTGGCTAATGACGGGACGGAGCCTGTATCATAAAATGATACAACATAGAGTATGCGGTCAGTACATGGAATGTACCGAGTATGTAAGGTAAGTAAAACCACTAAGTAAGTGAAAGTCATAAATCATGCATATTATAAAGCATAATCAAGATAAGATTCTAAGAGTAGGGCTTGCATGCTATTTTTTAAAATCATGATCTGAGCATAGCTGATCATCATAACTGAATCGAATGACCCAAAGCTGAAAACTAATAATCATAAGTAAAAATGAAAATTGGGTAAAACCTACTGAAACATAATATCATGACTATTGAACATGCACAACTGAAATCATGAGGAACAATGGGAGACTCGTCATATAACTGACATTAGCACGATAGAGCTTACAGGGTCCTGACTATCACATTCAAGTGGGCAGAGCCGTCCAAAGCCTTGCCAGGGATAAGGACACTAGCATGATATCAATATCAAGTTGAATGCCCCTTGGGGACAGGGGAAGCTCACAAGGGAGGTCCCAAATAATCTGAACATACCTGCGCTAGCGCGTAGTTCTAAGGCATAGGATTGACTGACCCTTAGCCTACTCGGTGCTAGACACTACTCAAAAAAACATGCATACATAAATTTGAAAGCATAACATGAGTATCCTTGGCTCAATCAATACCACAAGCAGAAAATAGTGGGAGTCTAGACTTCAAAATCCATGTGGTAAGCTAATACATAAAGATTAGATAAATTCATGAAACATACATCATCATATGGGCTAGCCCAATACTTAAACATGCTTGACATAGACTTGATCATCTGAAAACATGAATATAGGGATGGGTAATTCTAAATCATACTATCTTCATAAACATTCATGATGCTTGAATACATATTTCATAGATCTCAACTTTCATAAACTTTCATGGATGCGCATCATAATTAATAAAACTTCAAAACATAGTTTATAATTGAAAACATTGTAAAATATGCCCATTGATCATAATTCAATATTGGAAACATGCTTGGATCATACCCATGATAGATATTTAGGAAATTCACATGTTGGGTAAAAACCCCATGGATTCATCAACTAGAATTTTTATGAATTGAGAAGGGAATTGGCATGGATGTGGACGACTACACCCATTTGTAACCCTACATGCCTGAAAAAATCTTATTTCACCGCTTCCTTGATTGTCCAATGAGAATTTGGTGAAGATCTTGAGGAATTTAGGCTTGATCACCCTTAGGAGCTTCTACACTTGCATACATAGAAGTGAATAAGCCTAGAATGAACTTACTCCTCTTAAAACACTCTATTTTGAGCTTAAAACAATGTAGTTTAGGCCTTAGGAACTTAGGAATTATGGAAAAGCTCTTAATAAATTTGCAAGGAAAAAAGTACTGCCTGTCCCAACAATGGACTAGATGACTCATCGTCCCTGACCATGACTCGTGGTCACTTCCGTTGCCTACATTGGATCTGCCTTTTGAGGGTCACCACTAGGGACTCCACGACTCGTGGTGTACCCAACGACTTGTGGTGACCAAGTCGTTACTCGCACTGCCCAAACATTAAATCTCTGGTCAACTCATGACCACAGACCACTCAACGAATCATGGTACTGATTAGGACTCGTGGTCACACCCGAGGTCACCTCAAAACTCAAAATTCCAACCTAATCCAAGCTCCTCCCTATGAGTCACTCAATAACTCATCCTGTGACCTGGTGCAAAAAATTCTATTTTCTCCATTTCAACTCCCGGGTTAGTTCTTAGGGTCTTTGGGTATTACAATATCTCCCCATTAGGAACATTTGTCCTCGAATGTGAGAAAACATACTGAAAAGCAGAGAAATGCAATCATCATACTCAAATACTGAACATACATGTTGAAACTATACGGAGTAATTGGCTCCAAATTGAACTACATGACTAAACTGAATTTCTGAATCACACATACATACATTGACATGAAAGAAACTGGGGCACATGAGCTAAACATGAAACTGAATAGAGTATTGAGGAAACTAATACCTCAAGCTTGAACTAAGTTGGAAGGGAATAGACGTGGGTATTTAGCCATCATATCTGCTACGGCTTCCCTCGTAGCTCCCTCAATATGTTGATTCCTCCACAAAACCTTGACTAAGGCTACTTCTTCGTTTCTTAGATTACGAACCTGATGATCAAGTATCTCCATTGGAACCTCCTCGTAACTGAGGCTATCTTTCACATGACACTGTCCACCGAAAAAACTAGAGTTGGATCACCCAAACACTTCTTTAAGAGTGATACATGGAAAACTTGATGAGCTAATTCCAAGGGTAACTCTAACTTATATGCTACCTTGCCAACCCGTTTCACAATCAGGTATGGACCAACATAACAGGCACTGAGTTTCCCTTTCTTTCTGAACCTCATCACTCCCTTCATGGGAGACACCTTTAGAACCAGCCAATGATCGACTTCAAACTCAAGTTCTCTCTTCCTCGCATCCACATAGGACTTTTGGCGTCTCTTAACTATTTTCAACCTATCTCTCATAAGTTGAACTTTCTCCATAGCCTCATGGATTGAATTTGGTCCTACCAATGTAGCTTCACTAAATTCAAACCAACTAATAGGTGATCTACTTCTCCGCCATAAAGACCCTCAAACGGAGCCATCTAGATGCTAGAATGCTAGTTGTTGTTATATGCAAACTCAATAAAAGGCAAATGATCATCCCAACTACCTTTAAATCAATCATACACGCTCTCAACATGTCCTCGAGGATCTGAATAGTCCACTCGACCTGACCATCTATTTGCAGGTGAAATGCGGTGCTAAGCTTGACCTGAGTACCAAGTCCCTTCTGAAATGGTCTCTAAAACTAGGAGGTAAATTGTGTACCTCTATCTTATGATGGACAATGGAACTCCATGTAATTGAACTAACTCCCAAATGTACAACTTAGCATAATGCTCTACTGAATCGTCCGTTTTGACCGATAAGAAATGAGCTGCCTTAGTTAACCTTTCCACAACCACCCAAATAGAGTCATACTATTGAAGTGTGAGAGGCAACCCTGTGATGAAGTCCATATTGATTTCCTCCCACTTCCAAGTTTTAATACCCCGGGATGGCCTAAGAATAGACCTGGGATTTGAATTTGAAAAGTACAAAAAATTGGTAAATATATCACAAGATGGGTGACTCAACGACTCGTAGTTGGATACCACAAGTCTATGGAAGCATTCGTGGTATGGGGGTTCAGGGAAGAAGTGGTGACAACAGATGGTGTAACAACTCATTGTAAGCAATAACGAGTCGTTGTTACCGATCGTAGGAAGTGCTGAACTTAGGCTGATGGGGAACCCACGGGGCATCCCACGATTTATGGTGAGATGTGATGGCCCATTGTTTCTAGTCGTTACTTGTGGGTTGAGAATTCCAATGCATACAATGGATTCAGATCACGACTCGTTGGAAGCCACCACGAGTCGTGGTGAGGCTCGTGGTAAGGGGAAGTTCAAATTGGTCAAGGAGTTGACGATGGTCGAACCAATGACCCGTTGATTGAAGCAACGACTCATCCTGACGAGACGTGGGAAGAACCTGAGGTTTGTCGTGAGGAAATGAACCTAGCGACTCGATACCATGAGTCATGGCATCGTGCAAAAACCCATTGGATCGATTGTTGGTCCGTCCGAAGCAGTTTTCAGGGGAAATTTCATTAAGGGTGATTTCGACTTTCCCATTCTTTGAGACCCTAAAATACGTCGTTATGTGTTTTTCTGAGTGTGATAAGATGGGTTGGAGCCATTCTTTAAATAGGGCTGGAGATGGCATGAGTTTCTGTGAAGAAGGTGTATGTCGAAGTATATTTCTAGCTCAGGAGGAACTCAAGAAAGATCTTCGGGAAACACGTCAGGGAACTCGCTGACAATTGGAACTGATTGGATAGTTGGGGTCCTAGAACTGGAATCTTTGATCCGAATTAGATGATAAATACACCCTTTATAAATAAGCTTTCTTCCTTTAAGGTAGGAAATAAACCGACCCTTAGGTGCTGAACTTACTGCCCATCCACTCTAAAATTGGCTCATTAGGGAACTAAAATCTGACGACTCTAGTTCTGCAGTCGACTGAGGCATAACCAGAGTGTAACCAATCCATGCCAAGAATGAGATCGAAATTGACAATGTCTAACTCTACGAGATCAGCTGGAATGAGCTTATTCAAGATTGATATTGGACAATTTCTATACACCCGGCTAGCTCCAACTGACTCACCAACTGGGGTAGAGGTTGAGAACAGTTCTGAGAGGACTTCTGGACTGATTTCAAACTAGACAGCTACATAGGGAGTCACAAATGATAGTGTGGCTCCTAGATCTAGTAGGGCTCTAGATGGAAAAGGCGTAACATGCCCATGAACACATTAGGTGAGCTCTCCTGATCCTGAAGAGAGGACAAAGAATAAAAATGGTTTTGGCACTGACTGTCATCCATACCTGAAGTGTTGGCCTACTAAGCTACTCGGCCTACTAAAGCTGCTGAAGTGGTGGGCTGTGATCTTCCCCTTCCTGATGGCAGGCATTCTCTAAGCATGTGACCTTGTTTTCCATACCCAAAGCAACCCTCTCTGCCCTGAAGGCATTCCCTTTGATGGTTCTTGCCACAGTTAGGGAAAGTTGGGTAGCAGTTGTTGGCACTGTGACTCTGGGACTATGAGCCAGATGCTCCACCCTTCCTATCCTTATGGGACCAGAAAGTAGAGGCACTGTCTAAAGTGGGTGTTGGAGCCCTCTGCTGCTGTTGCTATTGCTTTGGACAGCTACTACCACCAGAACTCTACTGGCCATAAGCTGATTGGGCAGCCCTAGCCTGCTTATTCTCCCGCTTTATTTCATTCAGCTTTTTTGCCTCAATCTACTGGGCAGGAACGATAAGGCTGGAGAGGTCAATGTATTTGATGAGCATCGCAGTCCGGCACTTCTTAAGGACAAAGTTTGATCCACCACTAACGAACTTAAGCATGTGAGCCCTTGGCTTTGCTACCAGCTCCAGAGCATATCTTGACAACCATGTGAACTACAGTGCATATTCTTCCACTATCCTGTTGCCTTGTTTCAAATTCATGAATTCTTCCACCTTAGCCTCCCTTAACTCCCGGGGGAAGAATCTATCTAGGAAGGCTATTGTGAACTTCTTGCACTCTACCGGTTCTGCTCCTGTTGGTCTCCTTTCTTTCCACTAATCGTACCAGAACTAGGCTACCCCATTCAACTGGTAGGCAGCCAGGTAAGCACTCTCGGCAGAGCTTATACCCATAATCCGGGTGATCTTCCATGTCTCATCCATGAACTCCTGTGAGTCATTCTAGCTAGGCTAACTCGGACAAGAATTATTATTTCATCGCTATAGGCTCAATTCAGTTTACAACAGCTGACCCCAATAGGTTTACTCAAAAGTACTGTAGACATACGAGTCGTATTAACTTTACGACGAACATAACTTTCCTAAAGGATAGTCATACATACCTTAAGTGTCGACTTCCTGTTTGACCGACGAGTTTAAACCTGAATTCAACAGTCCTTTGCAACTGTAGTCATATTACTATGAGAAGGAGACTAGTTTCAGTACTCAATTCGAAGAAAAAGATAACTTTTCATAATAATATCAACTACACCTTAACTTGACTAAACACAGCTAAAAACATATAATTTCCCGAGAGTTCAGAAGGGAGAAATGCTTACTCGAAGCCTATGATCGTATGGAAATTCGTTTGAAGCAATTGTGATGACTTCTACTTGGCAGAGTCCCGATTTGCCAGGTGTTTTTCGTGAAACTAACTCCGTAGTAATATTTCCCGCAGGCTTATGATTTAATACATGAAGTTAATCGGAGTTTAGACGGAGTTTTGTAGCGTAATCTGACATAAAACGTTGAATTCTCTCGTCTCACACTTTATCTGGCCATGAGAATGTTGGAAAATGATCACAAATGAACTTAAGGACCCTTATATACATTTAGGGGTGGTAGCAAAGGGGCGCCTCGCGCCACTCAACGTGGAAACCCAGGGTTGCGCCACACCTCCCATTGCGGAGTCTCCCTAGCGCGCCGCGCCTTTAAAACCACTCGCAGGGCTGGTGCTGCGTTGCCTAGAGCCACAGGGTGCTCACACGTCGCGCTAACCCTTGCCGCCTGACCTCATTCGACCCGAACTTCGGGGTTTCCTACACACATCGTACCTTCTTTATTTAAAAAAACTCCACATGTACGTTGGTAAGTTACTAAATTTTACGGGGTGTAGCATCCTCCCCCCTAGGAACATTCATCCTTGAATGTCTATTTCAACTCATAAGCGCTTAACTCTTGTAACTATTTCCTGGAAAAATTTTGGCAGAGTCCATCCTGTAATATGAACTAACTGGAAAATCCTGAAACGCTGAAAATCCCAATATAGGTATATCACATGACACTATAGTACTCTCTTGCACAACAAAGTAGCAGTCAACTGAACAGTATCAATAATATAAATCATAAACAATAGCTAAATCAATGACTCTACCTTAACTGCATAACCGGAACTAATGTTGTAACAGCCAAGGATATCTAGATCTCATGTCATCCGCAGCTTCCTAGGTCATTTCTTCTTTATTTCTATTTCTCCACAGTACCTTAATGGAGGCAACATCGTTGGTTCTCAACCTGAGAACTTGCCGATCTAATATGGCTATAGGGATCTCTTCGTAGGCTAGTTCCTCAGTAATCTAGACATCCTCAATGGGGACAACACGGGGCAGATCTTCTATACACTTCCGTAACATTGATACATGAAAGACCGGGTGAACAGACTCCAACTCCGAAGGCAAATCAAACTCATATGCCACCTGATCTATTCTCCGAGGACTCGATATGGATCAATAAACCTCAGGCTAAGCTTTCCCTTCCTACCAAACCTCACTACGCCCTTCAAGGGTGAAACTTTCAGAAAACCCATTTATCTACATTGAATTCCAGGTTTCTATGCCGCACATTGGCATAAGATTTCTAACGACTCTAAGCTGTCAATAAATTTTTTTTGATGAGCTTTACTTTCTCCTTTGATTGGTGGATCATATCTGGTCCAATTAACTATTATTTTCCTACATCAAACAAACTAACTGGGACCTACACTTTCACCCATATAAAGCCTCGTATGGGACCATCTGAATTGCTGAATGATAACTATTATTATAAGAAAACTCAATAAGGGGCAAATGTTCATCCCAGCTTCCCCTAAAGTCTAGCATGCATGCTCGTTGCATATCCTTGAGTGTGTGAATCATATGTTTTGCATGCTCGTCTGTTTGAGGATGAAATGTCGTGCTCAAATTCACTTGTGTTCCCAAACCTTTCTGAAATGACTGCCAAAATATAGTTGTACATTGTGCTTATCTATCAGAAATAATAGACACTAGGTCACCATATAATCTGACTACCTCTCTAATGTACAACTCGGCGTAGTCCTCGACTGAAAAAGTGGTCTTAACTAGAAGAAAAAGAGATGATTTCATTAATCTGTCAACAATCACCCAGATGGAATCAAATTTACGCCTGGTACGGGGTAGTCCTGTCATGTAGTCCGTATTAACTGGCCCCTACTTCCACATAGGTATAGTTATCTCCTAAGTTAGGTCGTCGGGTTTTTGATGTTCCGCTTTCTTCTGTTTATGATTCAGACACCGCGCTACAAATTCAGCGACACTCTTCTTCATTCCAGGCCACCAATATATCTCTTTTATGTCATGGTACATCTTCATTGAACCTGGGTGAAGGGAATAGCGAGAATAATGTACTTCTTCCATAATCTAATGGAGGAGTCCTTCTACAGCCGGGACGTAGAGGCGACCTTTGTACCTCCATCCCTAACTTCTTCAAAAACTGATATTTCACCCTGCTGAACTCTATCTCTAAGCTGTGCTAAATAGGAATCTTCATATTGTCGTTCCTTTACCTCTACTACTAGAGACGACAGTGTTGTATTATGAATTATGGCTCCATTATCCCTTGTATCAACAATCCGAACTGCTAAACTAGCTAGCCGGTGCAATTCTCGAGCCATTGCCCGCTGTTCCGACCTTAGGTATGCCAAACTGCCCGTAGATCGATGGCTAAGAGAATCTGCAATAATATTAGCTTTCCCTGGGTGATAAGAGATGTTCATATCATAATCTTTCAACAATTCCAACCAACGACATTGTCTCAAATTCAGCTCTTTCTGTTTGAAGATGTACTGAAGACTTTTATGGTCAGTAAAAATATCTACATGCGCCCTATATAAGTAATGCCTCCATATCTTTAAAGGCGCGAACCACTGCAGCCAACTCTAGATTATGAGTGGGAACATTCTTTTCATGTTTTATCAACTGCCTCGAAGAATAAGCAATTACCTTTCCATGTTGCATCAAAACACATCCTAACCCCACACTTGACGCATCACAATACACTTCATAACCTTCTGAACCTTCTGGCAAAGCTAATATTGGTGTTGAGATCAATCTATTTTTCAATTCCTGGAAACTCTGCTCGCAAGTTTCGGTCAACTGAAATTTGGCTGCTTTTTGAGTTAATTTAGTCAATGCTGCTGACAGAGTAGAAAACCCTTCCACGAACCTTCTGTAATATCCGGCTAACCCCAAGAAACTGCGAACCTCTGTTGGAGTCGTAGGCTTAGGCCATGTTTTCACTACCTCAATTTTCCGCGAGTCGACCTGAATACCAGCTTCTAAACAATGTGGCCCAAGAAAGCTACAAAATTTAACCATAACATGCATTTAGAAAACTTTGCATACAGCTGGCGGTCTTTGAGGATCTGGAGTACTATTCGCAAATAACCTTTATGTTCTGTTTCTGAGCGGGAGTAGACCAAAATATCATCAATGAACACTATTACAAACAGATCCAAATACACCCTGAAGATACTATTCATGAGGTCCATGAACACTACTGTCACATTAATCATCCCGAAGGACATAATAAGAAATTCAGAGTGGCCATTGTTCGGTTGTTTTGGTTGGGTAAAAAACTACACGCAAGTGCACGTGGTCGAACAAGTAGTAAAGTGGCTTAAGTAAGCCAAGTATCGATCCCACAGGGACTGGGATGAAGTGCAATCTTCTCAACTGTACTATATTTCAATTTTTAAAATGCAGACAACAGTGTAACCAAGAGTTTGATATTTTGATTTCTAATAATTATGCTAAGTCTAAAACAATTATCTAATGTGAGTCTGAACTATGAATGTGAGCATGCTGAGGTTAAACGAACATGTAATGAAATTAATTATCGATATAATTTGGTTAGCCTTTTCCTCCGGCTGCTAGTCAAGAATTATTGCCAAGGGATTAAAACTCTCGTATTTAACCACACTTAAGAATAATGAACCATCCACCTACATTTCTGTGATTAAATGCAATTCATGTTCTAGCCATACAAAACCGATTCCTAAATTGACTAATACGACTTTCAGGTATATTTCTATCCTGAAGGTAAATCAATTCTCAATTTTCCCAAACTAAGAAAGGATCATATCCTATTAATTCACAACTTTCCAATTTCTTGCTCTCTCGAGTGAAACCGGACTTTTTAGATATACATTAACGTTGGCCACACATTAATGCAGTAAGAACAAGAATCAATAGAACAACCATGGAAGAAAAGATGAAAAACCAAAGAATCAATAATCACATTTCATTACAAGTGTTCTTAACCTCAGCAAGAAGATGAATTAGCCACTCATTTGTGGATTAAACATCGTTAAATGAGTGTTAAACATACAAGCAATTGAATACAAAAAGAAGGAAAGAGAGAAAAACCCTGATAATTTTGTCCCCTCAACTACCTGTAACCCACGTTGTTGCTCCACCAAGTCAGAATATTGAAAAATGAACCTAAGTGTTCTATTTATACTAGTGGGAATTTTTCCCGGAATAACAAGCAACGTGTCACGGAGTGCATCGCGTAGCACTGCCTTCGTGACACACCACCGATGCGGACCCTCATTGGAAAATGGGGGTCCAGGGAATAAGGCCCAGCGTGGCACGGCGTGCAACGCGGAGCCAGGCCACCGTGCCGCGGACCCATCGTGAAGCCTCACTGGAAATCGGCTGAAAATTCCCTCTCCAGGCAGAAGGCCTCCACGATGGAAGCGTGACACGGCTCCATCGCGGAGCCCCTTTATTTTGTGCTTTCCAATGCCTTGTCCCTTGCTCACATCCGAGTCCAACCCCGATATCTTCCAACATGCATTTTAGCTTCCCGAAATTACATTTTTCCTCCAAAACAATGCTAATCATGTTGGTTAGTATAAATTCACATTTTATTACCAATTACATTAGAATGTATAAACATTGATAGATAGACAAGGCTAAAATGACACCTTTGAGTATCACTTGGGCATATAAATTTGCCCAAGATCACTTACCCCACACTTAAATCCTTGTTTGTCCTCGAACAACAATCTTACACCTCATGCAATTTACATCCCACCCTCGCTACTTTGGTTCGACAATTTAGGTTACGGTTATACCGATTATTCAATACAACAAATCATCAAGAAAACATGCATGGTCCTATCAATGCAATGACCTTCAATACATCAAGACCTCCTAGACTTAAGAATCGACTCTCGATATTGGCAAACTCATGCAAATCAGCTGATCAAGACATTCGACACGAAAATTAATCTCTCATCAAGCATGTGCCCTCACAACACAAGAGAATTTTCCCCTTTTTGATCATATGAACTCACAAAATTTCAAGCAGGGGCATATAAACACAATTTCGCTCTCTCTCCCAAAAGAATTCACATGCATCATGTGATGACCCATAAGCTTGCCTTTAGTGTACTACTCCACTAATATAAAGAAGTGTGATGTAAGATCACGTAGGACTTTAACGGGTTGTAATGGAAGCTACGGAACTAGTAAATATTGGGCTAGCCCATAATAGCCACTAGCATCCTCAAACGCCTTTTCAACACATCACATCAAACTCATGGACATTGTTTCTTTCTTCATCCTCCCATTCTTGAAGTTTTTCTTTAGTTTGGCCCATCTTATTAAGCACACTTGACACCACAACAAAGATTATTCATACACATTCATTATAGTTTATTTATAACAAGTGCACCTTCAACCTTTTTTTTCCTTCCATCTCTCTGCTTTTCTTTTCTTTTCACCATTCTAACTCTTTTGACACTTTGGGAAAATTATTTTCTCTTCTTAAACGCTTAAGAGTTTTGGATCGACTTTACGGCTAATGAAAAGAAGGAATTAAGCTCGGTTTACACTTTTTAACAAAAGAAAAAAAATAATAGGCTAAAGGCTCAACGGGCTGACTAGGGTACACAATCAAGGCGGGTACGATAATGAAAAATAGAAACTTTCGGTTAAAAACAAAGAAATACCTACATCCTTTCCTACAATACACCTCCTTCATTTCGTTTTGTACACACACCAGGCAAGTTCTAGACACTTCACAATAGCATGGAATAACAAAACCTCACTTCACACTTATTGCACATGCTCAATTCAAGATGTATTCACAGACTCTTCAATCAGCTAATTACAGGAATTCAAACATTAAGCCTCAATCACATTGAATCGAACTCTATGGCCTAGGTATCTCAACATATTTACAAAGTTGCATGCTTTCATACGAATCACCTTTGCATTTCAAATATCATGTACAACACACAACCATAATTCCGCAACCATAAAGTAACTACAGGTTTCGGGATGCAACCCACAAAAGAAAAAACACTGAAAAATAATTGAAAAATCTACTCCTAACGACTACATTTCCCTTAAGACGGTCGTCATCCATCCATCATAGGGAACGGTCACTAACTAGGACTTCGGTTCAATGGGACCATTCTCGCTAAAAGAACCAAAAACAAACGCCGAGAAACCTAAGAATTGAAATTTTTTTTTAAAAATATCGATCATTTCGATTTTAAAAATATCGATCAATTCGATAAACAAACATATGTACAAACTCAGCTAGCAACATTCAGCAACACACAACAGTTTCACATATATTTACAATACAGAACAACAACTTACAATCACAAATCACAGGGTCAGAAAATTTTGTTCACAGGCACAACAACAGATTAGGACATACATAACAGCACAACCAGCACCTAACTACTCCCACCCCACACTTATCTCGAACACTGTCCCCAGTGTTCACAAAAAATTAAAATAGCACAAAAATTGGGTGGTGGAACTCCCTGATCAATCAAAGTACTCCACTTATTCATCAGGTGCTGCTGCTTCATCTCCCATGTCTGAATCACCCCCGTCGTCATCATCGGACTCCACATCAGAGTCCTCACGACGTGTCTCCTCGTCTGTGGGGACATCATCATCTGTGGGCTCTACAAATGCTGGCCCCACTCGGTATAGAGCCCTGGCATTTTCGCCGAAAGGGTAGTCTAGCTCGAGCTGCCATAGCTCCTCCTCTGTTGCCGGCCTCCCGCCTATCCTCAGCTGGAGCATCTTCATCCCGTACATGCGAGCCATGTACTGATCATCCCGAGCATATCGCTCGGCAAGTGTAAGAACAGGCCCGTGGGTGGTGTCGGGTGCCTTAGTTTTAGTGACATCTAAGGCCCGCCGCTCCATCTGCGGGATGTAGTCAAGGGCCTCTTCTCAACATCTAGGCCCCTCAGGAAGGTGGTGAGTATCCCACCAAATCTGTATCTGTTCCCCTGATGCAACCGGGCTCTCTTCATGGCGGAGATAATCACCGCCCCCATGTTGATCTCCAGCCCTTTCATCAGGGCGTACACCAGGCATACACGATCCCGGGTTACATCCGTCATATGTACCCCCGGGATTAGGCAGGAACAGACGATCTTTAGCCATATTCTGGCTTCCCTGTTCATCTGTGAATAGGGCAAAGTCTGATGGTAGCCCCTCTCCTTGTGTCTTCTCCATATAGCTGTCGATCGGGTTCCACACAAGGAGCGTCTGATGTCTGCATATGGTGGAGTGATGTTCAGCTGTCGAAGCACGTGGGCGTCTGTGTCTCGCGCCCCTATGATAGCATTGAGGTGGTGGGGCTCAAAGGTGACTATTTGCCCTCTAATTTTTATGGTGTGACTTCTGAGCGTCGGGTTCCAATTGGCATAGAATTCCTGAATCAGTTGCAGGTTGCATTCCTTGGGCTCTTCAAAGATGAAATTGAGCCCGACTGCCTCGATCCGGTGTACAATCCTAGGGAACTCTTGTGCCAACGGTTCCCGTGTTATGTGTTCCACGGAGAAGTACTTGCTTTCTTTGTGCTTTGCGTACCACTTCTTACCCTCTTCCGTCACCCACCTGGTTCCGCATTGGCGACATTGGCTGCGTGGAACCGCTGGTGCTGCTGGGACTGCGGTGCCCAGTCTGATTCGCTTTCTTCCGACTCCAGATGTTGATGCGCCTTTCCCTTTTTCTTGCCTGCTTGCCATTTTACCTGTCAACCCATGTAGACAAGATCAATGTTAAGCCAATGAATATTAACTTCGACTAAGGTCAGTTTAAGCTAGGCTACCCCACACTTAGTCCTTAGCCAAAATTACAACATTCCGGCAAGATCATGCTTATTTACACAAATAAACAACCAACTATACAAACATGCTTAGTGCATACGAAGAATTCGACGGTATATATTCTATGTACTACTCAGACTTCGTACAACTAACCATAATCATTACCCTCGATAACATTTTATTCCATCGCACTTAGCAAGGAAAACAAAGAAATGAAAACAACAAGAATTTATCTACACGAATCTATACAACTCACCCAATTCTTGCAAATTTCACTATTCCCCTAACCCGAGAATCCGTCGGTCTTTTAACATCATAACAATTAGCACATCGACTCATCTCACTCAACATGTACAACCCGGCATGAATTTCACAAGTTCACTACATTTTTCCACTTCAAATTCAAAAACAAGCCCTAGATATGATAGTATCAACAAAATTCAATTAAAATATGCAATTAACGAGTTCAAGCAATCACAATGATACTCTGAACATCCATCAACACTAATTCAATTGAATTCACGCTTAATTTCTACTTAGGGCAAACTTAGCTCACATCACATGCTCAATATCAAAGAAAATCGATAAGAAATGAGATGGAATCGAAGAACATACCTTGAAATTGAAGAATTGAAGAAAACTCAATGAATTTCTTGGCCTATTCCATGTCACGTTGAAGGGGGGAGGGGTTTTAGGGAGTTTGGTCGCGGAGTGTGTGAGATATAGGGAAAGTTGAGGGGGATTCGGGGTTTAAAAGTAGAAAATCACGCGGGTCACCCGGCGACCCGATGTGACACGTCGCGATATACACAGCAACGTGTCACGGAGGGCATCGCAGAGCACTGCCTCCGTGACACGGAGCTGTCGTGAGGGCGTTCTGGAATTTTTTAAAATTCCGGATTGATACCTCAACGTGTCATGGAGGGTAACGCGGAGGCCCTCCTCCGTGACACGGAGCTATCGCCCTAGCTCACTGTTTTGCCACTTTTTATTGATTTTCATACCTCAAATTTTCCTTTGCGATTCCTTGCATAATTTCCCTCCGTTCGACCTGAAATTCATTCTACTACAAGAAATTGGTTAGAATTATAGGTTTCACTCTAAATAAAAATAAAAACAAAAATAAAAACTAAAAATTTTGTTGTTAATCAAGAAAAAGAAAAAGAAAAATCTATTCACAATTTACAAAGAAAAATTTTCACGGGTTGTCTCCAGTGCAGCGCTTGGTTTACCGTCGCTGCTCGACGTCATTCAGCTCAGTTTTCCTCTAGGGTGATAGACGATTTCTCTCGACCACCGTCCTCCCCCCAGTAGTGCTTACACCGTTCCGGTGGTTTTCCCAATAACTCTCGTGAATCCTTAATCTGCTCATCATCGACTTGATCAATCACATTGATCACCAAGAGTTCTTCATACACAGTCGGGAGCTTCGGTGCCTTGTACACATTGAACACTTCCACCTTGTCGTGTGCTCGCATTGTTAGCTGCCCCGCAGCTACATCAATCAGCGCTTTCCCAGTCGCCAAGAAAGGACGTCCCAAAATAAATGGGACTTTCGCGTCTGGTTCAAAATCCAGCACGACGAAATCTACCGGGAAGATCAGGGAGCCAACTTGCACCAGAATGTCCTCCACAATGCCATCAGGTCTGGCTAAGGACCGATCTTCCAATTGCAAGATCACTGTTGTGGGTCTAGGACTCCCTATATCCAGCTTTTTGAATACCGATGACGGCATCAAATTAATGCTCGCTCCCAAATCACACAATCCATGAGCTCGGATACTCTGCCCAATAGTAATCTGTATAGTACAGCTCCCAGGGTCTTTGAGCTTTGTGGGCAGTTGGTTTTGTATCCTGGAAGTGCACTCCTCCATGAGAGCCACCGTAGCATACTCAGTCAACCGACTTTTGTTTGCCACGATGTCCTTTATAATCTTGGCATATTTCGGCACTCCCTGCAAAACATCAACAAGAGGTAAGTTAATATGTACCTGTTTCAGCACCTCCATGAATTTCTTGAAACACGTCTCCTCCTTGTGTTTCTTTAATCGTTGGGGGAACAGGGGTGGTGGTCTTTCTGATTCTGCTTCCTTAGTCTTCCCCCTCTCATCACTTTGCTCCCTCTCGACTTTTGCTGCTCCC
Organism: Datura wrightii; assembly: GCA_035772735.1. Classification (NCBI taxonomy): domain Eukaryota; kingdom Viridiplantae; phylum Streptophyta; class Magnoliopsida; order Solanales; family Solanaceae; genus Datura; species Datura wrightii. The sequence continues at coordinate 64,279,194 of JASDFA010000002.1, forward strand.
GATTGTTGAGGTGGTATTTCTGGTTCCACCTCTTTCAGCTACAAACCACTCCTTGTGGTCACCGCATTCACCTGCTTGGGGTTAGGATTTGTGTCGCTTGGAAGTCCTCCTCTAAGTCTGGTGTTTTGGGCTCCAGCAAATTGCCCAAATTGATATTCAAGTGCCTTGGTAGCTAACTGGTTGTTTTTCACCTCGGCTGCCAATTTCACATAGTCAGCCTGCAATTGAGCTTGATTAGCTATCATAGTCTTGAACATCTCCTCAATGCTGGGTGATGGTGGTGGAGGAGGTGCTTGATAATTCTGCTGCCCTCCTTGGTTCCTTTGCACACCCTGACTCGAACTCTGCCCCTGATGGTTGTTGCTACCCCAGGAGAAATTCGGGTGATTCCTCTAATTGGAATTGTAGCTGTTGCCATACTGTTGGTGGTTGTTCCTTTGTACATTTCCCACAAATTTCACCGAGTCAGGATTTGCTCCACAACACTCAGCTGAGTGCTCACTGCTTCCGCACACTTTACACCAAATCTGCTGCACTGCATTAACTGGGGCTTGGGGCTGGTTCATTGTTATGTTGCTGAAGTGGGTGTTGAGTTGATTCTGTAAAGCAGCTATCTGTGCAGCAATAGCTGTAAACCCATCCACTTCTAGAACTCCTGCTGCTTTCCTTATCCCTCCTCTTGATGAATCAGCATTCCATTCCGGATTGCCCTGTGAAATATGGTTCAACAAGGTATACAGCTCCTCATAAGTTTTTTCCAGCGCTTGTCCCCCAACTGCTGAGTCTAGCAATATTTTTGAATGGGGTTCCAAACCCTCTGTAAAAGTGTGCACCAACACATCATTGGATTGATGATGATGAGGACAATCCCGCAAAATGGACTTGAATCTCTCCCAAGCCTGATATAGATTCTCTCCCTCTCTCTATTTGAAACTTAGAATTTAACTTCTAAGTCTTGCTGTTTTACCAGAGGGAAAAAATCGTATCAAGAACTTCCTTGCAAGATCATCCCACGTAGAAATAGAATTAGGTGGCTCAGCTTTCAACCACCTCTTGGCTTCTCCCAATAGTGAAAATGGGAACAACGTAAGCCAGACGTAATCTGATGACACTCCAGCGGGGATATAAGTGTCACTTATCTCCAAAAAATTTTGGAGATGCTGCTGTGGATCTTCATGAGGGAGACCTGTAAACTGCCGGCTTGTGTGCAGCAATTGCACCATGTTCTGCTTAAGTTTGAACCTCCCTCCTGACTCAGGTTTGCGGATGCTAGATGTGACATTATTAGCATGTGGGATTGCCACCTCGCGAACCGGCTGAGCTGCTACTTCTTCGGGCACTAACATTGCCCGTACTACCGGTGGATTCTTTTGTTGCTCCATGATTGTCTGTCTGAGAACCTGCAGCTTTCTTTCTAGAGCTTCTCTCCGCTGACGATGAAATAATCTTTCTGGCTCCAAATACGAGTCCACCAGCTCCTTGTCTCTTGCCAGTGTTCAACAGAGATTAAATCTACAAAATACAGGCTAAGACCAAGTTGTCAACACTAAGAAAATAAAACTATAGTAAATTAACACTTAAGACAAATTCACCAATTGCCAGTCCCCGGCAACGACGCCAAAAACTTGTTCGGTTGTTTTGGTTGGGTATAAAACTACACGCAAGTGCACGTGGTCGAACAAGTAGTAAAGTGGCTTAAGTAAGCCAAGTATCGATCCCACAGGGACTGGGATGAAGTGCAATCTACTCAACTGTACTATATTTCAATTCTAAAAATGCAGACAACAGTGTAACCAAGAGTTTGATATTTTGATTTCTAATAATTATGCTAAGTCTAAAACAATTATCTAATGTGAGTCTGAACTACGAATGTGAGCATGCTGAGGTTAAACGAACATGTAATAAAATTAATTATCGATATAATTTGGTTAGCCTTTTCCTCCGGTTGCTAGTCAAGAATTATTGCCAAGGGATTAAAACTCTCATATTTAACCCCACTTAAGAATCATGAACCATCCACCTACATTTCTGTGATTAGATGCAATTCATGTTCTAGCCATACAAAACCAATTCCTACATTGACTAATACGACTTTCAGGTATATTTCTATCCTGAAGGTAAATCAATTCTCAATTTTCCGAAACTAAGAAAGGATCATATCCTATTAATTCACAACTTTCCAATTTCTTGCTCTCTCAAGTGAAATCGGACTTTTTAGATATATATTAACGTTGGCCACACATTAATTCAGTAAGAACAAGAATCAATAGAACAACCATGGAAGAAAAGATGAAAAACCAAAGAATCAATAATCATATTTCATTACAAGTGTTCTTAACCTCAGCAAGAAGATGAATTAGCCACTCATTTGTGGATTAAACATCGTTAAATGAGTGTTAAACATACAAGCAATTGAATACAAGAAGAAGGAAAGAGAGAAAAACCCTGATAATTTCGTCCCCTCAACTGCCTGTAACCCACGTTCTTGCTCCACCATGTCAGAATATTGAAAAATGAACCTAAGTGTTCTATTTATACTAGTGGAAATTTTTCCCGAAATAACAAGCAACGTGTCACGGAGTGCATCGCGGAGCACTGCCTCCGTGACACGCCACCGACGCGGACCCTCACTGGAAACTGGGGGTCCAGGGAATAAGGCCCAGCGTGGCATGGCGTGCAACACGGAGCCAGGCCACCGTGCCACGGACCCATCGCGAACCCTCACTGGAAATAGGCTGAAAATTCCCTCTCCAGGCAGAAGGCCTCCGCGATGGCAGCGTGACACGGCTCCATCATGAAGCCCCTTTATTTTGTGCTTTCCAATGCCTTGTACCTTTCTCACATCCGAGTCCAACCTCGATATCTTCCAACATGCATTTTAGCTTCCCGAAATTACATTTTTCCAGCAAAACAATGCTAATCATGTTGGTTAGTATAAATTTACATTTTATTACCAATTACATGAGAATGTATAAACATTGATAGATAAACAAGGCTAAAATGACACCTTTGAGTATCACTTGGGCATATAAATTTGCCCAAGATCAGCCATACCTAGTTCTGAAAGTTGTCTTCAGGATATCTTTCTCTCGAACTCAAACCTGGTGGTACCCGGATCTCCAATCAATTTTATAAAAGTATTTCGCCCTTTGCAGCTGGTCAAACAAATCATCTATTCTCAGAAGAGGATATTTACTCTTAACAGTAAGTTTATTCAATTGCTAGTAATCTATGCACATGCGTAGGGAACCTTCTTTCTTTCTTACAAACAAAACTGGCGCACCACATAGTGACGTACTGGGACTGATGAAACCTTTGTCTAACAAATCTTTCAGCTGCTCTTTCAATTCTTTAAGCTCTGTAGGATTCTATACGGGGGGGATAGATATCAGATGAGTATCTGGTAGCAAATCTATAGAGAAGTCTATTTCCTACTCTGGGCGAATATTGAAAAGTTCATCTGGAAACACATCTGGGAACTCATTAACAACTGGGAAAGACTGGAGGGTCGGGGATTCTGCTTGCACATCCTGAACCCTGATAATATGGTAGATACAACCCTTTGCTGTTAACTTTTTCACTCAAAGATAGGATATAAACATACTATTTGGTGTAGCTGTATTACCCCTCCACTCTCGCACTTCCTCCCCCGGAAAATGAAATCAAACAATTTTGATCCAACATTCTACAGTAGCATAACATGGTGCCAACCAATCCGTGCCCATAATCACATCAAAATCATTCATTTCTAATTCTACTAGATTTGCTGAGGTCTGATGACCAACAACCTCTACTGTACATCCCCGGTAAATTCTTCTAGAAATAATAGAGTCACTGACAGGGGTAGATACTGACAAGGGTCGCTGAAGCAATTCTGGTGCTATATCAAACTTTCGGGATACTAACGGAGTAACATACAACAAAGTGGAGTCCAGATCGATCAAAACATAAACTGAGTGAGAACAGACATCTCATATACCTGTCACAACATCTGGCGATGACTTTAACTCCTATCGCCCTGGCAATGCATATGTACGATCCTGACTGTTCCTGAACCAGATGCCCCCGATCTACCTCGTCCTCTACCGCTGGAGCTAAGGGCCTACGCCCTGTAGAAGGTGTTGGGGCATACAAACCTACCAAAGATCTACTCTGTTGGTCCTGACCATCCTAGCGTCTAGTCGGATAGTCTCTCATCATGTGTCCCTCCTGCTCGAAGGTATAAAAAGCGTTGGAACCATATTTGCACCTCCCCAGATGCCGACTATGACAAATACTGCACCGGAGCCCAAGGAATGCAACCTGCACTTGGTCCAGGAGTTCTATGCTAATTGGAACCCGGCAATCAGAAGCCACACCATCAAGATCAGAGGGCAGATAGTCACTCTGGAACCCCAACAGCTAAATGCCATCATAGGAGCGCGGGACACAGACGCCCACATTCTCCGCCAGCTGAACATTACCCTACCGTATTCTGACATCAGACGCACACTGTGTGGGGCTCGATCCACAGCTAGATGGAGCAGACATAAAGAAAGGGGCTACCACCAGACTCTGCCATATTCTCAGATGAACAGGGAAGCCCGAATCTAACTGAAGATAGTCTGCTCGTGCCTAATCCTGGGGGTACACATGACTGATGTGACCCGGGACCGTGTTTGCCTGGTGTATGCCCTAATGAAAGGGCTGGAGATTAATGTTGGGGCGGTCATTATATCCTCCATGAAGAGAGCCCGATTACACCAGGGCCACAGGTATGGTTTCGATGGACTACTCACCAGCTTTCTCAGAGGCCTCGATGTCGAGGAGGAGGCTTTGGATTACATCCCGCAGTTAGAGCGGCGGGCCTTGGACGTGACCAAAACTAAGGCTCCCGACACCACCCACGGGCCAGTGCTGACACTTGGCGAGCGACATGCTCATGATGACCAGTACATGGCGCGGATGTTTGGGATGCAAATGCTCCAGCTAAGGATTGGTGGGAGACCAGCCACGGAGGAGGAGCTATGGCAGCTCGAGCTGGATTACCCGTTTGGCGAAAACGCCAGGGCTCTATGCCGAGTGGGGCCAGCCTTTGTAGAGCCCACTGACGATGATGTCCCCACGGACGAGGAGACACGCCGGGAGGACTCTGATGTGGAGTCCGATGACAACGACGGAGGCAACTCGGACATAGGAGATGAGGCAGCAGCACCTGATGAAGAAGTGGAATACTTTGACTGATCAGGGAGTTCCACCACCCAATTTTGTGATTTTTAATTTTTGTGAACACTGGGGACAGTGTTCGGTTTAAGTGTGGGGTGGGGAGTAGTTAGGTGCTGGGCTGGGCTGGTTTGCTTGTATGCTTTACTCTGTATTTTTGTATGTATGTTTCCCTGTGTTTGTGAATTTTCAAATTGTTCTATATCTGTACATGTTTGTGGAATTGATTTGTGTTGTGGAATGTTGATGTTGCCAGCTGAGTCTGTAAATTTTTTGTAAATATTTTTTTTTGCTTATCGAAATGATCGATAATTTTAAAATTTTGCGAAAATATTTTGTTCATATTTAAAATATTTTTTAAATAATTTTTCCATCGAAATGATTGATGTTTTGCAAAATTTTTCAATTTTTATTTTGGGTTTTTCGGCGTTTGTTTTCGGTTCTTTTACCGAGAATGGTCCCATTGAACCGACGTCATAGTTAGTGACCATTCCCTATGATGGATGGATGACGACCGTCTTAAGGGAAATGTAGTCGGTAGGAGTAGTTATTTTAAGTTATTTTCAGTTTTTTCTTTGGTGGGTTGCATCACGGAACCTGTAGTTACTATATGGTTGTGAAATGTTGGTTGCGTGTTGTACCTGAAATTCAAAATGCAAAAGTGATTCGTATGAAAGCATGCAATTTTGTAAATATGTTGAGATACCTAGGCTGTAGAGTTCGATTCGGTGTGATTGAGGCTTAATTTTGAATTCATGTAATTAGCTGATTGAAGAGTCTGTGAATGCATCTTGAATCGAGCATGTGCATAAAGTGTGAAGTGAGGTATTGTTATTCCATGCTATTGTGAAGTGTCTAGAACTTGCCTGGTGTGTGTACAAAACGAAATGAAGGAGGTGTATTGTTGGAAAGGATGTAGGCATTTCTTTGTTTTAACCGAGAGTTTCTATTTTTTTCTTGTCACACTCCCCTTTTATGTGATTGTATACCCTAGTCAGCCCGTTGAGCCTTTAGGCTAGTATTTCTTTCTTTTGTCCAAAAAGTATAAACTAAGCTTAATTCTTTCTTTTCATTAGCCGTAAAGTCTATACAAAACTCTTAAGCACTTAAGAAGAGAAAATAATTTTCCCAAAGTGTCAAAGAGTGAGAATGGTGAAAAGAAAAAGAAAAGCAGAGAGAGGGAAGAAAAGAAAAGGTTGAAGGTGCACTTGCTATAAATAAATGATAATGAAGGTGCATGAAAAATCCTTTGTTATTGTGTCAAGTGTGATGAATGAAATGGGCCATACTAAAGTAAATCATCAAGAATGGGATGATGAAAAAAAAAAAGAAAAGAGAGAAACAATGTTCATGAGTTGATGGAAATGTGTTGAAAAGGCGCTTAAGGATGCTAGTGGCTATTATTGGCTAATCCAATATATACTAGTTCCATAGCTTCCATTACAACCCATTAAAGTCCTACGTGATCTTACGTTGCATTTCTTTATATTAGTGGAGTAATACACTAAGGGCAAGCTTATGGGTCATGACATGATGCATGTGAATTCTTTTGGGAGAGAGAGTGAAATTATTTTTTTTTACATGCCCCTACTTGAATGTTTGTGTGTCACATGAGCAAAAAGGGGAAGATTCTCTTGAGTTGTGAGGGCACATGCTTGATGAAAGATTGATGTTCGTGTCGGATATCTTGATTAGCTGATTTGCATGAGTTTGCCGATATCGAGAGTCGATTCTTAAAGTCTAGGAAGTCTTAATATATTGAAGGTCATTGCATTGTTGAGACCATGCATGTTTTCTTGATGATTCGCAATATTGAATGATCGGTATGGCCGTAGCTTAAATTGTCGCACCATAGTGGCGAAGGTTGGGATGTAAATTGCATGAATTGTGTGTTTGTTGTTCGAGGACGAACAAGGATTTAAGTGTGGGGTAAGTGATCTTGGGCAGATTTATATGCCCAAGTGATACTCAAAAGTATCATTTTCGCCTTGTCTATCTAGCAATGTGTATACATTTTCATGTAATTGGTAATAAAATGAGAATTTATACTAACCAACATGATTAGCATTGTTTTGTGGGTAAAATGTTATTTCGAAGAGCTAAAATGCATGTTGGAGGATATCGGAGTTGGACTTGGAATCGAGCATGGAAAAAGGCATTGGACTGCACAAATTAAAGGGGCTCCGCGATGGAGCCGTGTCACGCTGCCATCGCGGAGGCATTCTGCTTGCAGGGTGAAAAATCTCACAATTTCCAGTGGAGGCTCGCGACAGCTCCGTGGCACGGTGGCTAGCCTCCTCGTTGCACGCCGTGCCATGTTGGTGCTTTATTCCCGGACCCCTAATTTCCAGTGAGGGTCCGCGTTCACGACGTGTCACAGAGGCAGTGCTCCGCGATGCACTCCGTGACACGTTGCTTGTTATTCCGGAAAAAATTCCCACTAGTATAAATAGAACACTTAGGTTCATTTTTCATAATTCAGACTTGGTGGAGCAAGGACGTGGGTTACAGGCAGTTGAGGGACGAAAAGTTCAGGGTTTTTTCTCTCCTTCTTTCTTCTCTAATTCAATTGTTTGTATGATTAACACTTGTTTTAGGATGATTAATCCACAAATGAGTGGTTAATTCCCTTCCTTGCTGAGGTTATGAACAATTGTGATGAATTTTGATTATTGAATTATATGGTTTTTCATCTTTTTCTTCCATGTTGTTCTATTAATTCTTGTTCTTACTGCATTGGTGTGTGGCCTACATTAATGTATATCTAAAAAGTCCGATTTCACTCGAGAGAGCACGAAATTGGAAAGTTGTGAATTAATAGGATATTGTTCTTTACTTAATTTGGGAAAATTGAGTTTTGATGTGCTTTCCTGATAGAAATATACTTGAAAGCCGTATTAGTCAATTTAGGAACCGGAATTGTATTGCTAGGTCATGAATTGCATTTGATCACAGAAATGTAGACGGATGGTTTATGATTCTTAAGTGAGATTAAATACGAGAGTTTTAATCTCTTGGCTAATGTTCTTGGCTAGCAACTGGAAGAAAAGATTAACCAATTTATGATGATAATCAGTTCATTACATGTTCTTTAACTTCGGCATGCTCATATCCATAGTTTAAATTCAAAGTAGATAATTGTTAGTAGTTTTAGTATAGGATTTATAAAACAAATTATTCAATTTTTGGTTACGTTGTTGTCAGCATACTTAGAAGTAAAAATATAGTATACTTGAGCAAATTTCACTTATCCAGAGTCTCCGTGGATCGATACTTGGCTTACTAAAGCCACTTACTACTTGTTCGACCACGTGCACTTGCGTGTCGGTTTAGATACCTATAACACACAGACCGAACACTTACCTAGCTTGGGAGTCAAATCTCAATGCATACTCCCTGACACTCATCCTGCCCTGCACAAGATGCAAAAACTGCTCTACTCTAGCCTGCCAGACCTCTCTAGGCAAATAATGATCTATGAAAGCCTCTAAAAAGACGGTCCATGTAGGTGGAGGTGCATCTCTGCCTTGGGATCTCTCCCAACTCTCATACCACAAAACCGCTACGTCTCGCAATCTGAATACTGCTAGCTCAACTGATTCTATGGACGAGGCATGCATGACCCGAAATATTCTCTGCAGCTGGTCTATAAAGTTTTGAGGGTCCTCTCTGCGATCTGTCCTTGTAAACTGCGGGGGACTCAAGGCCAGGAACTCTTGAACTCTGAAAATACAAGGCCCCTCAGCGAGCTCAACGGCAGCTGGTATTGCCGGCTGAGGCTGACGCTGAGCAGCCATCATCTGTACCAACATATAAAATGCACCCCTGAGCTCCTAGTCTGATGGAATAGGAATAGCTGGAGGTGGTACTAGTATATCTGCCGCCCTGGCGGGCTCTGAATGGGGTGGTGAATGTTGCGGAAATCGAGGTGGTGTCCCCATGTCGCCCTCAGATCGGGCTGTCTCAACCTGAGGCCCCCTATTGGTGCCCTCTCCTGTTGTGGCATCCAGCTCTCAACCCGTCACCTTCTGCCATATGTCTGACATTTCTCTGTAAACAAATAGGATAACATAAGCTTAGGAAGTCACCCTATACAATACGGCTCTATAGCACGACTGGCGAAGAAAAAGAGTAATCATACTGTTATGCCTTGCAACCTCCTGCCTATAGGATGTGGTGCATAACACACCAATAGAAAAGACAATACTTGGCACGGCTTGCAGACTCCTTGGATACGGCCTGCTCTAATACCAAAATTTTCACGCCCCACCTTGGGAGGCATGACTGGCACCTAGTGCCACACTGGGTATGAACTAGTCTAACTGGACTGGTGCACTACTAGTGTACATTGACACTTAATTCAAGAAACCAACTAGCTATATCTCAGCTATAAATATAGCCCCTGGCCTACAAGGCCACCTGTAAAAGAAGACAACTAACCAGAACAACACAATAATAGGGATCCTATGCGGGCCGACAAGACCATCATGCTATCTAGTTATAACTGAAACGTAACTCAGGCGCTAAACTACGCTATGGCCGACAAGGCCACTATCTAACAACTAAACAAGGCCCCACACGGCCATCACAGGAAATAAAGCACACATGGGCCCCACACAGCCAACAACAAACTAACCATAGGGAATATACAACAGTCAGCAAGCCTTTAGGGGTGATATGATGGTCAGGACAGGGCCTCGACCTACCAAAAACTGTACATCCAAAGTAAACCTTATCTAACTTTCAACTCCGGAGGGAAGGAGTTGAATAAACTGCTGACCTCAGTTGAAGGCTAGGAACATCCCAAACCGCGTCTATCTATACCTGCAGGCAAGTAATGCAGCACCCAGGTAGGCGTCAATACAATATGTACCAAATATGTAAGGTAGAAAGACAATAACTGACTGAAAGCTAGTAAATCTGTAATAATTTAAAAGAGGGAGTAAGGATTTAACCTGCAATACTTGTACCGTCTGAATTATCTAAACAACAAATCTATATATGCAAACAAAAACCTAACCAGCCCCCATAAGCCTGAAAGGTACAAATAGCATAGAAAAACCTACCTAGGGCTCCATAAGCCCCGGCAAGTGCAAACAAGATCTACTCCACTTACCTGACCACAAAGGACTTTTGTATAAACTGCAACTCGGGGTGGCCCTCGTGGCCTCAATCTGATGGAACTCATTATGGCCCTCACGGCCTCAGTAAATGAAACTCAGTACGGACCTTACAGCCTTAGTAAATGGAACTCAATATGGCCCTTACAGCCTCGGTAAATGGAACTCAACACGGCCCTTATAGCCTTAGTAAATGGAACTCGACACGGCCCTTATAGCCTCAGTAAATGGAATTCGATACGGCCCTTACAGCCTTAGTAAATGGAATTCGATACGGCCCTTACAGCCTCAGTAAATGGAATTCAGTATGGCCCTTACAACCTCAGTAAATGGAACTCAATACGGCCCTTACAGCCTCAGTAAATGGGATAACAGCTACCTAAACTCAACTTTGGGGGAAGATCATTCTAGTTAGGCTAACTCGGACAAGAATTATTATTTCATCGCTATAGGCTCAATTCAGTTTACAATAGCTGATCTCAATAGGTTTACTCAGAAGTAATGTAGACATACGAGTCGTATTAACTTTACGACGAACATAACTTTCTCAAAGGATAGCCTTGCATACCTTAAGTGTCGACTTCCTATTTGACCGGCGAGTTTCAACCTGAATTCAACAGCCCTTCGCAACTATAGTCATATCACTGGGAGAAGGAGACTAGTTTCAGTACTCAATTCGAAGAAAATGATAACTTTTCATAATAATATCAACTACACCTTAACTTGATGAAACACGACCGAAAATGTATAATTTCCCGAGATTTTAGAAGGGAGAAATACTTGCTCAAAACCTGTGATCGTATGGAAATTAGTTTGAGGTAATTCTGACGACTTCTACTCAGAGGAATCTCAATTTGCCGAGCATTTTTCGTGAAACTAACTCTGTAGTAATGTTTCCCGCACGCTTATAATTCAATACCAGAAGTTAATCGGAATTTAGACAGTGTTTGATAGCGTAATCAGATGTAAAACATTGGATTCTCTCATCCCACACTCTCTCTGGTCGTGACTATGTTGGAAAATGATCACAAATGAAATTAAGGACCCTTATATACATTTAGGGGCGGTGGCAAGGGGGCGCCTCGCTCCACTCAACGCGGCAACCTAGGGCCACACCACGCCTCCTATTGCGGAGTCTCCTTGGTACGCTGCGCCTCTCAAGGCACTGGAAGGGCTGGTGCACTGCGCTATCCAGAGCGCCAGGGTGCTGGCGCTTCGCACTAGCCCTTATGGCCTGACCTCGTTCGACCCTATCTTTGGAGTTTCCTATACGCGTTGTACTTTCTTTATTTAACACAACTTTACGCGTACGTTGGTAAGTTACTAACTTTTACGAGGTGTAACATTATCGTGTTGTAGATGAAGGACATGTGCAGAGTTTCGGGGAGCAAATCTTTTATAGGAATTTCTTTTTTTACTTCAACCTATCCAAATGCTACTTGAAATGATATCCATTAGACTACTCAATTTTAACATATCTTCATTCTTCATGGAGGAGATAAAAAGTTGAAGTAGTAAATGATTAAGCATTTTAGTTTTAAAATAATAAATAAAAATAAGTGGATTAGTAAATTTTAAGGCATTTAAATTTTTGCAATAAAGAATAGAAATAAATGGGGGGAGTAATAAGTAACATATTTAATTTTGTATAACAATAAGTAAATAGAAATTTAGAAGAAATTGTCAAATAAAATGAGAAAAAAGATGAATAGGATTTTTGGCCAAAGAGAGGAGCCACATCATTTCTCTAATGCCTAACTTTATATTATATATTGATTAGGCATTAATCATTATGCATTGATTCATTTGTAAAAATAAATACATAAACAGAGAAAACAAGTTGAAAGAATCAACATAGACAAAATAGAGAAATACCATAAGGTTTCACAAACTTACAAATTAAAGTTTATGGAGTTATGAATATTATTAAAAATATAAATTAAAGATGTTTGAGTTATGATTAGTTACATTATATAAATACATTAAATAAAAGAGAGAGATATACTTAAAATATTAGGAGATTATTATCATTTTTTAAGTAGAAGAACATCAAAAAATGAGGAGAAAAAAAAGGTAGTTTTTTGACACATATAGTCTCATAACTTTCTTCTTCTTTTAAATTATTATTAAGAGGATTAATAAAAAGAATAGAAAAATATTAAGGTGTGATTAAGTGGAGTAAATAAGTGGACTTTTGAGATTTGTAACAGAACGTAAAATAAATTTTTTAAAAAAAGCACAAGACCAAAAATTGAGAAATTAGAAAGCGAGAATCCTCGTCCAAATAATCCCTTTACAATTCTATTTCTTTCTTTCCTTTTTTTTTTTTTTACTATTATGGCCTTTTTTATAAAAGATGTTCATTTTTTTTACACATATGAGATCTAAAAGCATTTTTTACTATTCAAATAGTAAAAGGAGAAGATATCTCATTTTCTCTTCTTTTTTTTTTATTAGCTCTACCACATACTCTATTTTTTCTTATAAGTTTGTCATCTGTATTGCTAATTTATAGCATTATGTAATGACGAAAAATGATACATTGATTCAAACATCATACTAATCAAAACAATACCGTACAATATAATAGTATAATATAATACAAAAAATTATGAAATAATATGTACCAACCATTCAAATAATGTGTTAATCTAAAAATAAAAGAATAAAATGATAAAATAAAAGGCAATCAAATAAGGAAACAATATGGAGTAGTACGTGAAATGTACAAAGAATACAAATTTTGGCTACAAATAGCAGTGGATAATGGAGTAAATAATGGGAGATCTGTAAAATTTATCTTCTTTCATTTATTACGGTAAAAATCCTCATTTTACTCCAGATTTAAAATTCCCACGATTCTGCCTTTATATTTTATATTTTTTTTACTATCCCGATATTTTCATCATCATTCTATGAATTCATCACAAATAATACAATGTAAAGGAGTCGAAAATAAAAAAGAGAATATAACTCCTATCAAATCATTCATTAACCTATCAATCTCATCTCCAATTTTCTCTCTTGATGAATTAATGTTGATGCAACGAAGAGGTGCTTCCAAGAAACAATGGCGAATCTACTTTACGAGATTCTTTTCCTATATTTCTGCTACAAAAAAAGAGGTGAGACAAAAATCATATATATATATATATATATATATATATATATATATATATCCAACACGAAGTTTATTCCAAGTAGAATATGGAAACCAAATTGACCACTAATTATAATATAATAATCACAAGTAGGAACGAAGTAGAAAATATTTTCTATGATAGAAGAAACCAACCTGCATATGAGTCAAAAGAAGACTATGTGTTTGTCTGCCAGCTTGTGCGCCATTGCCACCACTTAAACAAAGCACAACTCATCATTTTTTCATTTTCACTCTTCCATCGCTATTTAAATGGGTAGGTATGTCTTTTTTATATGTTCTTGAATTCACAAAAAATAAATATGAAAATGTGGAAATATAATTAAAATGAGTAATTTTAAAAATATGAATTCGAAAAATGGTTGAAATTAACACTTCATCTGTTATTACTGATAGTTTCTTCGTGGAATTTAATTGTTAGACATAAAATCACAGAAATTAGAAATGAAAATAAAGAAAAATAGAAGAAAGAGATTTGAAGGCTGGGTAAAAAGAAATAAAATTGATTAATAACTGATAAATGATGATCACATAGAGTGTGCAATTAAAGAAAGAAAAAAACATTTACGTTTTAATGAGGAAAAATTACAGAAAAAAACGCTTATATTTTAATAAGGAAAAAGTCAAAACTTAAATTGGTAATTATAATGACGAAGAAAACTAATGAAAAAAGTTAAATGGTCACTATTTTTAATGGTAATAATTAAATAAATGATTAGGAAAAAATTATTTAAAATGAAGAAAAATATTAAAAATAAATAAATAAAAATGATAGCTTTAGAAGCATGTCACATTTGCACATCCACGTTTTACACGGTAAAGAAAAAGAATTAAAAAAATGACAGATTTAATTTACTATATTCTTCTTTATGTATTTTTATTAACAAAAGCAAAGGGATTAATATTTTGATAATTGTTATCATGAAAGAATTATTTAACCAAAAATAGTGAACAAATTTTGAAAATAAAAATATGTATATCATGTAATTTTTACATAGTAATTTGTCTCGTTTCATTTTTAAATAAAAGATGTATAAATATGTAGAAAATTGGAACTCAAAATTTAAAATTATATTCGATATTCACATGCATGAAACTAATCAGATATATTTTAAAAATATTAAATATTTTATCATTATTCCAAATTATTACCGTATAATCTTTTTGGTATGAGTTAGGAAGACAAATTACAATAATATTAATTTTTTCATATTAATCCATCCCTTGTAGCATTTGCGCACATCCTTGAGATAATACATCAAGTGCCATAGCTAATCGAAAAGTTCTTATAAGCAAATTAGTGAATTGAAATTAATTATCTCTATAATTTTTCCCCTTTTCCTCTCTTAGAACTTCCTTCAGCATAACTTTCTCCCCTCTTTTTTCCCTTTTTACTTTCTCCCTCGATTTCCTCTTCTGCAAAATTGCCTCCCTTCTTCTCGGTATGTTCATTCTCAATTTTTATTCTCCAATCTAAATTTTTTTTAATTTGATTTATTTTGAAATAATTTCTTTTATTCTTTAAAATCTCATTACGTATACTTATATATTGTTATTAAAAAAACAATAAAAATATCTTAAAGGTCAAAATGAATTGTATCAATAAATGTGAAAAAGAAAGACAAATGATTATATTTGAATTTGATATGATATATTTTAGTCGAGGATTTACCAAAAACAGTCTTGTCTTTCACAAATTAGAGATAACCCTATGTACATACCATCCTTTCTAAATCCTTTCATGAAAATATACTAAATACATTATTATAAAATAAATAACTCAAACACAATAAAAAAAAAAAGTAGAGAATAAGGAGCCTTTGTATTTGGCGTAGGCTCAGGCTATCAAGTTAAGAGGAGAATTTAAATGTGATAAATTCAGGAGAAAAATACAACCATAAAAGGAAAAAAAAATCAAGACAAGAATAATCTTGACATCCCCAGTAGAAGAAAACATGTTTTTCTTACTTAATTTATTTTTTTTTAAAAAAAGAGAAAAATATTAAAAAGATTAAGATGAAAAAAATTCAAAAAGAAATTGACTTTAGACACTGTCGCATCATCTCTCGTAATACCTACAAATATAAAGACCAAAATAATTTAGAGACTTCCATCAGCTTCCTCACCTCCCAAGGGAAAAAAGGTCACTATTCCGCGTAAAATTTTGAAAGATCTTTTAAATCCTTTAATATAACAGGTACAAAACCCTTTAATACTTAAACGAGACAGAAATTAGAAACTAAAAAACTTGCTTAGCTACTAATACACCGGTTCTAAAAGATCATCTATAGGTTATCAAGTTGAAGACCTCATTGTTCGTACGAATAGCATAAAATTTAATTTACCTTTCAAAATAATTTAGAAGTGCAAATTTGGAATAATTTTCTCAGATATATACGTTACTCCACAGAAAGAAATAAAGAAGAAGAAATATAGAAAAACACAAAAGAAGATGGTGAAAAGAGAAGAAACAATTACAAAACAGACAACTTAAAATAATACTTACCATTTCAAAAAGAAAGAAAGAAAGAAAAACAATACAACTATAAAATAAAAAATGTGAAGACATGAAAAGTGAAAAAATAATTTAATCCCATATCTGGATACTTAATTTGCTTCTTATAACCATCACCAAAACAAAAATGAAGAAGGCTAAGGAAAATGGACTGCCTATTACAGCATGAGAAAACCCGTACACAAATAGGAATTGAGACTGCTGTTCATTCTTATTTTGTGCTTGGGAATGCATAAATAGCTGTCAAAATTCTTTTTGATTTGAAAGGATATGATAGTTTTTTTTTGGAAGAATACACGCTTAATTTAACATCACAGAAAAGGAATAATTAAATGCACTAAAACTGACAATTAGCTCGTTGCATCTTATCAGAATATAAAATTGTTTCTTTTATAGTAACTTTTGGGGTTCTAATACTCAATAGGGAGTGACTTTTGAGTAGGAAAGTGTCTTTTGTTTTTTTAAAAAATATAAATTTAAAAAAAATGAGAAAAAAGATAAATAGAATTCTTGATTAGTAAGACATGCCACATCACCGGGCTAATGTCCCACTATTATATAGATATATAGATTATCCATATTTATGTTTAATTTTTGCATGATTATGGTCCTAAGTTATGCTATGTAAGTACCATGGGTTAGCTTGGAGTCATTAGTGGTTCTAGGTCACGTGACTCGATCAGAGGTCCCATCTCAGGTCATGACAGAATGGCTCCAAGCTAACCCATGGCACATACACAGCATGACTAAGAGCATATGACTAAGAGGAAGTAAAGCATAAACCTTAACATAAGAGGAAGGCTAGAATCTCATAAAGTATAAATGGGGATACAAGTCAAAACTGCTCAAATATCTAACATCAAGTCTGAAAGCCTCTACACATACAATGAGCTGATGGGACAACACCCCCAACTAGCTCTACTTAACTGCAAGACGTAAAAAGGAAGAACATGTATCAAAACTAACGTCCTCAGATCATGAGGACTCACCAAAGCTGGGGCTGAACTGGAATGAAGAAGGAGTGGAGTTAACATCGAGACTAAGACTGATCACCTGAACCTATATCATGAGACGAGATAGCACAAAAGTTGCAATTAGTACATCAAATATACGGAGCATATAGGATAAGTAAAACATGATAGTAAAACGATATTCTAAAATCATGAGTATAGAGCAACCTAAACATGAGTTTCTGATCATAAATAAAGTATAATGGCTCAAGGTTTTCAAAGTTGATTCATAATGCTGGACATAGATTATTTCATAAGTAAAACCTCCTAAAACAGATATTGAGCCAAAATATCATAATTCATAAAAGCATAAGTCATTAATATGCATAGAAAATCAAAGAATAGTGGATGACTCTCATAGTTGACTCCATCATGAATGGGCACATAATGCCAAATTATCTCGTTCAAGTTGGTAGAGCCATCCTAAGCCTTTCTAGGGAAAAGAACAATAAATATATGACATCACTTGTAAGCCCCATAGGGCCAGGAGACACTCTCTAGCAAGGCCCCAAACATGGATATATACCTACAGTGGCATGTAGTTTTGAGACATGAGTATGCTGAACCCCGACCTAATTGATACTAGGTACTACTCCCAAAACATGCATATTGCTCATAGATATAATCATGAAACATACTTGATTTTTCATGGGTTATTTACAAAATCATGAAAATCGTAGTCATACTTGTCATAAGTGAACTAGCCATGAAAATAATGGTGTTGAGTCAGCCTTGAGACATAAGCTTGAGATTCATGAAAATCATACATGATTGAGCAAAATCATCATAACTTGACAATGATAGGTTCATGAGAGAGACTTGTATAAAGAATGCATTCATAATCATAAAACATGAATTGAATCATAAGAGAATCGATTTCATAGAAGATCATAAGAGATTTCATCAAAATTGGGTCTAATCGTAGAATTTTCCTAAAACCATAATCAGAGACTTGAATTCATGGAAATTATACATAATTGAGTAAAATAATAATAACTTGAAAATCATAGGTTCATGAGAGAGACTTGTAGAAAACATACATTCATAATCATAAAACATGGATTGAATCATAAGAGAATCAATTTCATAGAAGATCATAAGAGATTTCATCAAATTTGGGTCTAACCCAAGAACTTTCATAAAACCATAATCGGAGACTTGAATTCATTGAATTGACTTCATATTAGCCACAAGTGTAGGAGAAATCTCAAATTCATGGCCCTAAATAGCTGGACTTGATTAATCCTTAGCTTGATTTGAAGACCCAAAGGAAATGGAGAAGAAGATGGTGAAGAGCCCTAGCTTTGTCTTGAGAGGATTTAATCTTCAACTTGAGGTGCTAGGATTAGAATGAGGGTTAGGAAAGAACAAAACCCGATATTATACCTCTTAGGAGCTTAAAACGACTTAGGAGTTAAGTACATTGGAAGTACGGAAATACCATTAATGACTAGGCTGAACAATTTACTCTAGAAGACCTAACGACTTACTTCATGACCTGTCAAGTTACTTAACGAGTCCTCATCTTGACCCGTTTACCACATGAACAACAGATTAACTTTTTGATCTTTTCTTGACGCCTCCACTTAATAGTTTGTCATGACACTTTACGGATCATTTCACCAGCCGTCATGACTCTTTGAAGCTCATAATTTTCACTAACTTCCACACTTAATGGGTCACTTAACGACCCTTCAAGTGACTTAATGGGTCACTTGAAGGTTTTTCCTATGACGTGGTGAAAATTTTCCTATTTTCTCCATTTCATACCTTGGATCTGATCTTAGGAACTTTTGGGGTGTTACATGTTCGGTGTTTTTCACAACAACACGCAAGTGCACGTGGTCGAACAAGTAATAAAGTGGCTCAAGTAAGCCAAGTATCGATCCCACAGGGACTGGGCTAGGGTAACAATCTACTCAAGTGTCAATAAACCTTAACTCTAAAAATGCAGACAACAGTGTTAAGAAAAGTTTGATATTTTGTTTTCTAATTTTATACTAATTATAAAACGAATATACAATTTGAGTTTGAACTATAAGTATGAGTATGCTGAGGTCAAACAAACATGTAGAGAAATAAATTATCGATACAATTTGGTTAATCTTTCTTCCGGTTGCTAGTCAAGAATTATTGCCTATGGATTAAAACTCTCGTATTTAACCCAACTTAAGAATCATGAACCTTCCACCTACATTTCTATGATAAAACGAAATTCATGTTCTAGCCATACAAAAGCGATTCCTTAATTGACTAATACGACTTTCAGGTATATTTCTATCGTGAAAGTAAATCAATTCTCAATTTTCCCAAACTAAGAAAAGATCATATCCTATCAATTCACAACTTTCCAATTTCTTGCTCTCTCGAGTGAAGCCGGACTTTTTAGATATACATTAACGTTGGCCACACATTAATGCAGTAAGAACAAGAATCAATAGAACAACCATGAAAGAAAAGATGAAAAAACCAATTTATCAATAATCACATTTCAATACAATTGTTCTTAACCTCAACAAGAAGAGGATTTAGCCACTCATTTGTGGATTAAACATCGTTAAATGAGTGTAAATCATACAAGCTATTCAAATCAAGAAGAAAGAGATAGAGAAAAACCCTGATATTTTCGTCCCCTCAACTGCCTGTAACCCACGTTCTTGCTCCACCAAGTCAGAATAATTAAAAATGAACCTAAGTGTTCTATTTATACTAGTGGGAATTTTTCCCGGCATAACAACCAACGTGTCACGGAGTGCATCGCGGAGCACTGCCTCCGTGACACGCCACTGACGCGGACCCTTACTGGAAATTGGTCATCCAGGTATTAAGGCCCAACGTGGCACGGCGTGCAACACGGGGCTAGGCCAATGTGCCACGGCCCCAACGCGCACCTTCACTGGAATTTGGCAAAAATTCCATATCCAGGCAGAAGGCATCCGCGATGGCAGCGTGACACGGCTCTATCGCGGAGCCCCTTTAATTCGTGCCTTCAAGTGCTTTTTCCCTTGATAGCATCCGAGTCCAATCACGATCTCTCCCAACATGCATCTTAGCTCCATAACTTTATATTTTTTCTGCAAAACAACGCTAATCATGTTGGTTAGTATAAATTCACATTTTATTACAAATCACATGAGAATGTATAAACATCGATAGATAAACAAGGCAAAATTGACACATTTGAGTATCACTTGGGCATATAAATTTGCCCAAGATCACTTACCCCACACTTAAATCCTTGTTCGTCCCCGAACAACAATCTTACACCTCATGCAATTTACACCCCATCCTGGCTACTTTGGCTCGACAATTCAAGCTACGGTCATACCGATTATTTAATACAATAAATCATCAAGAAAACACGCATGGTCCTATCAACACAATGACCTTCAATACATTAAGACCTCCTAGACTTAAGAATCGACTCTCGATATTGGCAAACTAATGCAAATCAGCTGATCAAGATATCCGACACGAAATTTAATCTCTCGTCAAGCATGTGCCCCCACAACACAAGATAATTTCCCCCTTCTTAATCACATGAACTCAAAAGATTACATGCAGGGGCATATAAACACAATTTCGCTCTCTCTCCCAAAAGAATTCACATGCATCATGTCATGAACCATAGGCTTGCCTTTAGTGTATTACTCCACTAATATAAGGAAATGTGATGCAGGATCACGTAGGACTTAACGGGTTGTAATGTAAGCTACGGAACTAGTGAATACTGTGCTAACCAATAATAACAACTAGCATCCTTAAGCGCTTTTCCCATACATCCCATCAACCTTATGGTCATTGTTTCTTCCTTCATCTTCCCATTCTTGAAGTCTGTCATTATTTTTGACCCCATCTCTTTAAGCACACTTGACTCAATAACAAAGATTATTTATACATCTTCATTACATTTAGTTTATAACAAGTGCACCTTCGACCTTTTCTTTCCTTTCATCACTCTGATTTTTCTTTTCTTTTCACCATTCTCACTCCTTGACACTTTGGGAAAATTCTTTTCTTTTCTTGAGCGCTTAAGAGTTTTGGATCAAATTAACGGATAATGAAAAGAAGGGGTTAAGCTCGGTTTACACCTTTTTGACAAAAGAAAATTAATAGGCTATAGGCTCAATGGGCTAACTAGGGTGTACATTCAAGGTGGGTACGATAATGAAAAAGAGAAACTTTCGGTTAAAATAAAGAAATGCCTACATCCTTTCCTACAATACACGTCCTTCATTTCGTTTCGTACACACACCAGGCAAGTTCTAGACACTTCACAATAGCATGGAAGAAACGAAACCTCACTATACACTCATTGTACATGCTCAATTCAAGATATATTCACAGACTCTTCAATCAGCTAATTACAAGAATTCAAACATTAAGCCTCAATCACACTGAATCGACTCTATGGCCTAGGTATCTCAACATATTTACAAAGTTGCACGCTTTCATACGAATCACCTTTGCATTTTAAATATCATGTACAACACGCAACCCGAATTTCGCAACCATAAAGTAACGACAGGTTTAAGATACAATCAACAAAAGAAAACAATTAAGAGACAAAAACTACTCCTATCGACTACCTTTCCCTTAAGACGGTTGTCATCCATCCATCATAGGGAACAATCACTAATTACGACTTCGGTTCAATGGGACTATTCTCGGTAAAAGAACCGAAAACAAACGCCGAGAAACCCAAAAATTTAAAAATTCATAATTTTTTTTTTTAAAAATATCGATCATTTCGATAAAACAAAAATATGTACAAAACCAGCTAACAACATTTAACAGCACACAACAACTTCTCCTTAATTACAATACAGACATACACAAAAAAGTCACAGGGCCACAAATTTATCCAAGCACAACAACAGAACAGATACATACATTAATAACAACAGCAACAAACACCTAACTACTCCCACCCCACACTTAAATCAAACACTGTCCCCAGTGTTCATAAAATTCAGTATAGCACAAAAATGGGTGGTGAAACTCCCTGATCAATCAAAATATTTCACTTCTTCGTCAGGTGCTGCTGCCTCGTCTCCATGTCTGAATCGCCCCCATCGTCATCATCTGACTCCACATTGGAGTCATCACGACGTGTCTCCTCATCTGTGGTGACATCATCATCGGTGGGCTCCATAAAAGCTCGCCCCACTCGACATAGAGCCCTGACATTTTCGCCAAAAGGGTAGTCTAGCTCGAGCTACCACAGCTCCTCTTCTGTTGCCGGCCTCCCGCCTATTCGCAGCTGGAGCATCTGCATCCCGAACATGCGAGCCATGTACTGATCATCCCGAGCATGTCGCTCGACTAGTGTAAGAACTGGCCCGTGAGTGGTGTCGGGTGCCTTAGTTATGGTGACATCTAAGGCCCGATGCTCCATCTGCGGGATGTAGTAAAGGGCCTCTTCCTCAATATCCAGGCCCCTCAGGAACGTGGTGAGTAATCCACCAAACCCGTACCTGTGCCCTTGATGCAAACGGGCTCTCTTCATGGAGGAGATAATCACCGCCCCCATGTTGATCTCCAGCCCTTTCATCAAGGCATATACCAAGCATACACGATCCCAAGTGACATCTGTCATATGCACCCCCGGGATCAGGCAGGAACAAACAATCTTCAGCCATATCCTGGCTTCCCTGTTCATCTGTGAGTAGGGCAAGGTCTGATGGTAGCCCCTCTCCTTATGCCTGCTCCAACGTGCGTCGGATATCTGCATATGTTGGAGTGATATTCAGCTGTCGAAGCACATGGGCGTCTATGTCCCGCGCCCCTAAGATAGCATTAAGGTGATGGGGCTCAAAAGTTACTATTTTCCCCCGTATCTTGATGGTGTGACTTCTAAGAGTCAGGTTCCAGTTGGCGTAGAATTCCCGAATAAGGTGCAGGTTGCACTCCTTCGGCTCTTCAAAGATGAAGTTCAGCCCGGCTGCCTCAATTCTGTGGACAATCCTGGGGAACTCCTGTGCCAACAGTTCCCTAGCAATGTGTTCTTCGGGGAAATACTTGCTTTCCTTGTTCTTTGTGTACCATTTCTTCCCCTCCTCTGTCACCCATCTGGTTCCATATTGACGGCGTTGGCCGCGTGGAACCGCTGGTGCTGCTGGGACTGCTGTTCCCAGTCTGATTCTTTTCCTTCCGACGCCTGATGTTGATGCGCCCTTTCCTTTGTCTTGCCTGCTTGCCATTGTTCCTGTCAAACTACACAGATAGTCCCAATGTTATTCCAATTAAAATTATCTTCGACTAAGGTTGGGTTAAGCTAGGCTACCCCACACTTAGTCTTTAGCCCCCAATCACCACGTTACGGCAAGATCATACTCATTTCCAAAAACAAACAACAAAACATAACAAGTATGCTTAGTGCATTCAGAGAATTCGACAGTATAAATTCTTTTGTACTACTCAGACTTCGTACAACTAACCACGACATTACCATCGATCGCTTTTCATCCCATAGCACTTAGCAAGGAGAAACAAAGAAAAGTTATCTACATGAAGCCATATAATTCACCCATTTCTTGCAATTTCCACAATTTCCTTGACTCGAAAATCCGTCGGTCTTTTAGCATATTAACAGTTAGCACAACCGACTCATCTCACCCAACATAAACAACCCAGCAAGAATTACAAAGTTCAACTAAATTTTTTTTCCTTTTCACACTCAAATTCAAGCCCTAGCTATGATTTTATCAAAAATTCTATCAAGCTATGTAATTATCGAGTTCATGCAATCACAATGATTCTACGAACATCAATCAACAATAACTCAATTGAATTTAAGCTCAATTTCTACTTAGGGAAAGTTTTGCTCATATCACATGTTCAATATCAAAAAATTCAACAAGAATTGACATATAGTTGAAGAACATACCTTGAATTCGAAGAAAGGAAGAAAACTTGATGAAAATATGTGCCTAGGTCCGTGTCACGTTGAGGGAGAAGGGGTTTTTGGGATGTTTGTCGCGGAGGAGATGAAAAATGAGGTAAAATAAGGGGAAATTGGGGTTAAAAAGTGGAGATTTCGTGCAGGTCACCCGGCGACCCGGTGTGACCCGTCGCGATATACACCGCAACGTGTCACGGAGGGTAACGCGGAGCATGCCCTCCGTGACACCGAGCCATCGCGCAGGTGTTCTGGAATTTGTAAAAATTCCAGAATTACCTTCAACGTGTCACGGAGGGTAACGCGGAGTCCCTCCTCCGTGACACGGAGCCATTGCGTGGGCTCACTGGTTTGCCACTTTTTTATTATTTTTCATACCTCGGTTTTTCCTTTGCGATCTTTTGTATATTTATCCTCCGTTCAACCTGAAATTCATCTCGCAACAAGAAATTGGTTAGAATTATAGGTTTCAATTAAAATACAAATTTTGTTTTTATTTTTATTTTTCTCTTTTTTTTCATTTTTACGAAATCTAATAAAATATTACAACAAAAATTTCACGGGTTACCTCCCGTGCAGCGCCTGGTTTACCGTCGCGGCTCAACGTCATTCAGCACAGTCATCTTCTAGGGTGACAGACGTTTTCTCTCAACCACCTTCCTCACCCCAATAATGCCTACATCTTTCCGGTGGTTTCCCCAATAACTCCCGTGACTCAACTCTCTGGACAACATCAGCTTGCTTAATCACATTGATCACCGAGAGTTCCTCATACACAGTAGGGAGCTTGGTGGCCTTGTATACATCAAACACCTCCACCTTGTCGTGTCTCGCATAGTTAGCTGCCCTGCAGCTACATCAATCAGCGCTTTCCCAATTGCCAAGAAAGGATGTCCCAAAATAAATGGGACTTCCGCGTCTGGCTCAAAATCCAGCACGACGAAATCTACCTGGAAGATAAGGGAGCCCACTTGCACCAGCACATCCTCCACAATGCCATCAGGTCTGGCTAAGGAACGATCCGCTAGTTGCAATATCACTGTTGTTGGTCTAGGACTCCCTAGACCCAACTTCTTGAATACCAATCTCGGCATCAAGTTAATGCTCTCTCCCAAATCATATAATCCGCGAGCTCGGATACTCTGCCCAATTGTAATTTGTATTGTAAAGCTCCCAGGGTCCTTGAGCTTTGTGGGCAACCTGTTTTGTATCCGGGAAGTGCATTCCTCCGTAAGAGCCACCATGGCATACTCAGTCAACCGACTTTTGTTCGCCACGATGTCCTTAATATACTTTGCGTACTTCGGCACTCCCTGCAAAACATCAACAAGAGGTAAGTTAATATGTACTTGTTTCAGCACCTCCATGAATTTCTTGAAACACGCCTCCTCCTTGTGTTTCTTTAATCTTTGAGGGAACGGGGGTGGTGGTCTTTCTGGTTCAGCCTCTTTTTTCTTCCCCCTCTCATCACTTTGCTCCCTCTCAACTTCTGCTGCTCCCGATTGTTGAGGTGGTTTTTCTGGTTCCACCTCATTAAGCTGCAAGCCACTCCTTGTGGTCATTGCATTCACCTGCTTGGGGTTGGGATCCGTGTCGCTCGGGAGTCCTCCTCTAGGCCTGGTGTTTTGGACTCCAGCAAATTGCCCAAATTGATACTCTAGTGCCTTAGTAGCTAACTGGTTGTTCTTTACCTCGGATGCCAATTTCACATAGTTAGTCTGCAGTTGAGCTTGGTTAGCTATCATTGTCTTGAACATCTCCTCAATGCTGCGTGATGGTGGTGGAGGAGGTGCATTGTTGCTTCTATATTGTGCCTGATAGTTCTGCTGTCCTCCTTGATTCCTCTGCGCCCCCTGACTCGAACTCTGCCCTTGATGGTTGTTGCTGCCCCAAGAGAAATTCGGGTGATTCCTCCAGTTGGAATTGTAGCTGTTGCTATACTGTAGGTGGTTGTTCCTCTGTACATTTCCCACAAAGTTCACCGAATCAGGATTTGCTCCACAACACTCAGCTGAGTGTTCACTACTCCCTCATACTTCACACCAAATCTACTGCACTACATTCACTGGGGCTTGAGATTGGTTCATGCTCATGTTACTGAAGTGGGTGTTGAGTTGATTCTGCAAAGCAGCTATCTGTGCAACAATAGCTGTGAAACCATCCACTTCTAACACTCCCGCTGCTTTCCTCGTTCCTCCTCTTGACGAGTGCGCATTCCACTCCGAATTTCCTTGCAAAATACGATTCAACAAGGTATACAGCTCTTCATAAGTTTTCTCCAATGCTTTCCCCCCAGCTGTTGAGTCTAGCAAGATTTTTGTGTGGGGTTCCAAACCCTCTATGAAAGTATGCACCAGCACTTCATTGGATTGGTGATGATGAGGACAATCCCGCAACATAGATTTGAATCTCTCCCATGCTTGATACAGATTCTCTCCCTCTCTCTGTTTAAAACTTAGAATTTGACTTCTATGTCTTGCTGTTTTACCGGATGGAAAAAATCGTATCAAGAACTTCCTTGCAAGATCATCCCATGTAGTAATAGAATTAGGTGGCTCAGCTTTCAACCACCTCTTGGCTTCTCCCAAAAGTGAAAATGGGAAAAATGTAAGTCTGACATAATCTGATGACACTCCTGCGGGGATGTAAGTGTCACTTGTCTCCAAGAAATTTTGGAGATGTTGCTGTGGATCCTCATGAGGGAGACCTGTGAACTGCCCGCTGGTGTGCAACAATTGCACCATGTTCTGCTTAAGCTCGAACCTCCCTCCTGGCTCAGGTTTGCGGCTGCTAGATGTGACATTATTAGCAAGTGGGATTGCCACCTTGCGAACAAGCCTAGCTGCCATTTCCTCGGGCACTAACATTGCCCTTACAACTGGTGGATTCTTTTGTTGCTCCATGATTGTTCGTCTGAGCAACTACAACTTTTTCTCTAGAGCTTCTCTCCTTTGACGATGAAATTGTCTTTCAGGCTCTAAATATGAGCCCACCAGCTCTTTGTCTCTTGCCAGTGTTCAACAGAAATTAGTATCTACAAAATACTGGCTAAGACCAAGTTGTCAACACTAAGAAGAAATAGTAAACTAACACTTAAGAAAAATTTACCAATTGCCAGTCCCCGGCAATGGCGCCAAAAACTTGTTCGGTGTTTTTCACAAAAACACGCAAGTGCACGTGGTCGAACAAGTAATAAAGTGGCTCAAGTACGCCAAGTATCGATCCCACAGGGACTGGGCTAGGGTAACAATCTACTCAAGTGTCAATAAACCTTAACTCTAAAAATGCAGACAACAGTGTTAAGAAAAGTTTGATATTTTGGTTTCTAATTTTATACTAATTATAAAATGAATATACAATTTGAGTCTGAACTATAAGTATGAGCATGCTGAGGTTAAACAAACATGTAGATTAATAAATTATCGATACAATTTGGTTAATCTTTCTTCTGGTTGCTAGTCAAGAATTATTGCCTATGGATTAAAACTCTCGTATTTAACCCAACTTAAGAATCATGAACCTTCCACCTACATTTCTGTGATAAAACGAAATTCATGTTCTAGCCATACAAAAGCGATTCGTTAATTGACTAATATGACTTTCAGGTATATTTCTATCCTGAAAGTAAATCAATTCTCAATTTTCCCAAACTAAGAAAAGATCATATCCTATCAATTCACAACTTTCCAATTTCTTGCTCTCTCGAGTGAAGCCGGACTTTTTAGATATACAGTAACGTTGGCCACACATTAATGCAGTAAGAACAAGAATCAATAGAACAACCATGAAAGAAAAGATGAAAAAACCAATTTATCAATAATCACATTTCAATACAATTGTTCTTAACCTTAACAAGAAGAGGATTTAGCCACTCATTTGTGGATTAAACATCGTTAAATGAGTGTAAATCATACAAGCTATTCAAATCAAGAAGAAAGAGATAGAGAAAAACCCTGATATTTTCGTCCCCTCAACTGCCTGTAACCCACGTTCTTGCTCCACCAAGTCAAAATAATTAAAAATGAACCTAAGTGTTCTATTTATACTAGTGGGAATTTTTCCCGGAATAACAACCAATGTGTCACGGAGTGCATCGCGGAGCACTGCCTCCATGACACGCCACTGACGCGGACCCTTACTGGAAATTGGTCGTCCAGGTATTAAGGCCCAACATGGCACGGCGTGCAACACGGGGCTAGGCCAATGTGCCACGGCCCCAACGCACACCTTCACTGGAATTTGGCAAAAATTCCATATCCAGGCAGAAGGCATCCGTGATGGCAGCGTGACACGGCTCTATCGCGGAGCCCCTTTAATTCGTGCCTTCAAGTGCTTTTTCCCTTGCTAGTATCCGAGTCCAATCCCGATCTCTCCCAACATGCATCTTAGCTCCATAACTTTATATTTTTTCTGCAAAACAACGCTAATCATGTTGGTTAGTATAAATTCATATTTTATTACAAATCACATGAGAATGTATAAACATCGATAGATCATTACATCATCTCCAACTTGGGAACATTCATCCTCAAACATAAATTAAGTAGACTGGAAGGATAGGGAAGGAACTGCAATCCCAAAACTGAAATGGTATAGCTAAAAATTGATGGAGTGATTGACTCCGAACTAAGATACATGACCCAACTAAATTCATGAAACATACATGCATACTAAGACATGAAAGAGGCTAAGAAACATGAACTAGACATGAAAGTGAAGAGTGCTAAGGAAGAAAATGGTACCTCATACTAGAATTTAGCCGAAAGGGAAAAAATGCATGTATCTAGCAATCATATCTGCTTCGGCTTCCTATGTAGCTTGCTCAACTAGCTGATATCTTCACAAAACCATCGCTGAAGCTGTCTCCTTATTCCTCAACTTGTGAACCTGGGGATCAAGTATTTCATCTAGAACCTCTTCATAGATAAGACTATCATTCAAACCAATGCTCTCTACCAGAACAACTAGAGGTGGATCTCCAATGCACTTTTTCAGCAAAGACACATGGAGCACTGGATGCAATGAAGCTAACTTCATTGGGAACTCCAACTCATAAGCCGTTTTAACAACTCACCACAGAATCCTATAAGGATCTCCATATTGGGGACTAAGCTTCCCCTTCATGCTAAAGCTCATGACCCCCTTCATGGAGGACACCTTCAAAAATACCCAATCATCAACCTCACACTCATGCTCTCACCTCTTAACATCTGCATATGATTTTTGATGACTCTATGATTTCTTCAACCTTTCTCTAATAAGTTGAACCTTCTCCATAGACTCATGAACCAAATCGAGACCTATCAATGTATCCTTACCTACCTCGAACCATATAATAGGTAATCTATATCTTTTCCCATAAAAAGCCTCAAATGGAGCCATTTGAATGCTAGAGTGGTAACTATTATTGTAGGCAAACTCGATGAGAGGCAAGTGATTATCCCAACTACCTTTGACATTGATCATGCAAGCTCTAAACATGTACTCAAGAGTGTGAATAGTCAGATCAGCCTAACTATCTTTTTGCTGGTGAAAAATTGTACTAAGCTTCACCTGAGTCCCAAACTTTTCTAAAACAATATCCAAAACTGAGAGGTGAACTGAGTGCCCCTATCTGAGATGATAGATAATACAACTCCATGTGACTGAACTAACTCATGAATGTGAAGTCTAGCATAGTTTTCAACTGAGTCTATAATATTAACTGGTAGGAAATGTGCTAATTTGGTCATTCAGTCTACAATCACCCATATAGAATCATATTATTTGAGGTACGAGTAACACTGTAATGAAGTCCATATTGATATCTTCCCACTTCCAAGTAGGAATACTAATATCCTGTAGAATACATCCAGATTTTTGATGTTCAATTTTCACCTATTGATAATTCACACACATAGCCAAAAAGGCTGCAATATCCTTCTTCTTGCCATTCATCCAATAGAATACTCATACGGTACATCTTTGTGGCACCTACATGGATAAAATATTGAGACCTATGAGCCTCTCTCAATATCCGTTATCATAAGTCATCCACATCTGGAACACACAATCGACCCTAATATCGAAGTACACCATCTCCCTCTTGAGAGAAAACCTCCACTTTCTGATTTTAGATAGCTTCCTTGAACTCCACCCAAATAGGATCCTCATCTTGTCTTTCCTTAACCTCCATCACCATTGAAGATTCTGACCTATTTTGAATAATAACAGCACCATCTGCTGAGTCAGTAAGGCAAACCCCTAAACGAGCAAGCCTATGAAAATCTTTCACCAATTCATTCCCCCCTTCCTCCACATAGGACACACTCTCCATGGACAACCTACTAAGAGCATCCACCACTACATTGACCTTGCCAGGATGCTAAAGGATATTAATGTCATAATCCTTAAGAAGCCGAAGCCATCAACTTTGCCACAAATTCAGATCCTGAAGAGTAAACACATATTGAAGACTCTTGTGATCCGTGAACACATCCATATGTACCACATACAAATAGTGCCACCAAATCTTCAAGGCAAACACCACAATTGTTAACTCTCTATCATGCATCTAGTAATTTTTCTCATTGGTCTTAAGATGTCAGTAAGCATAAGCAATGTCCTTCCCATACTGCATTAATACACATCCAAGGACAATCCTCAAAGAATCACAATACACAACAAAGCGATCCGTGCCCTACGATAGGGTAAAGATTAGAGTTAAAGTGAGTTGAGTCTTTAACTCCTGAAAACTCTTCTCACACTCATCAGACTATAGAAATTTGACCTTCTTTCGGGTCAACTTAGTGAAAGGTGCTGCAACATATGAAAAACTATCTACAATCCTCCTGTAGTAGCCAGCTAAACCCATGAAGCTCCTAATGTCAGTAGGACTGACAGGTTTAAGTTAGTTATTAACCGCCTCAATCTTCGGAGAGTCTACCTGCACATCCTCACTAGACATTACAGGGCCATAAATGAAACTAACTTCAGTCAAAACTCACTCTTGCCAAACTTAGAAAACAACTGACGGTCCTTAAGAGTCTACAACACTATCATTAAATGAGCGGTGCTCCTCCTTACTCTGAGAGTATATGAGGATATCATTTATGAAAAAGGTGATGAACATATTTTAAATACTTCTTGAAAACCCTATTAATCAAATCCATGCAAGCTTCAAGAGCATTCATTAGTCTAAAAGACATAACCACAAACTCATAGTGACCATACCGAGTCCTAAAAGCTGTCGTTGAGATGTCACACTCCTTAACCCTGAGCTGGCGATAATTGAATCTAAGGTCTATCTTCGAAAATCATTTGGTACCTTGAAGCTGGTCAAACAAGTCATCAATCCTGAGATGCGGATATTTATCTTGATTGTGACCTTGTGTTATACCCTAAAAGTCCTTAATACTAGACCCAAGGGTTGAAAGTTGGTCATGCAAAATAATTTGAAAACTGCATCAATACGAGTCTAAGTACAAGTTGTAGGTGCATGGTACAACCGTAATGAGATTCATACTGAGAGGTCTGATAAGTTTAGCAGGTTCTTAGTGAGCAGTCACGATTGGATGACATGGCTCATACCGGGACAGTAAGAGTTGTACCAAGAGTCCATGGTATGGATTCAGAGAGTTTAACACCAAGTGGCCAAGAAATCATGACCTTACTCTACGAGCCCAAAAAAAGGTGGTACGAGTCATACCAAGGGGGTGTGGGTTGGAGATTCAGAGTAGTGATCAGAGATAAGGTGAGAAACCATGAACCTTGGTACGATCGGTGGTAGGGGGTATGGGTTGTGATAGGTTTTCGTGGGAAAATTTCATAATTATGGTTAAGGGTAGAACCTAAAACCACGAATCAGTATGAGTCGTGGTAGGATTCTATGAATCGTAAGACAACCCGTAGCACTAGATGGGTAGATTTTTAAGAATATTTTCCTAGGGGTATTTTTGTAATTTTTTATGCTTTTAACATCTAAACTAGATTGTTTTAGGCTTCCTTTGGGATGAATTAAAGGGATTTTCCTAGCCCAATCCCTCCTTCTGCTCAGAATCATTCGTAAGTCATCTTCTCCCTTCTTCTCTTAAGGCTCAAGAACTAGGGTTTCCTCTCCAAGGTGCATCAAGCTTCAAGATCTTTAGGGGGATTCTTCAAGCAGGTATGTGAGACTTCAACATGGATTTTCTTTCACCCTTGTAACCCAATTATTTACATAAAAAATTAAATTACGTAGAAACCATGTCTTAAAGTTTCCATTCTATGTATGATTTCTCTCATGTCTTCCATCTCCTTTAGGGTTGTTGTGATGAATAACATATGATGTTCGTAATTTCACTCTCGATTACATGATGTATACCCATGATTTGATATTAGCATGATTCCCAATATTCAACCCATGATTTAGCATTGTCTTTCGAAAAGATGGTCTATTAGAAACATGTGATTTTACTATGATTTTAGTATATATGATTTACACTATGACTTAGGTCTATTGTTTTTCATCAATTTAGTACGATCGGCATGTTTATGGTTCTTTAGACTCTCAGGCATCTTGCTAGTTAGAAAGTAGCCCTGACTAGTCATAGTACACCAATTTTGAGCCCTTAATATGTCACGATTTGAGAGTACACCCGGATCGTAGACATGGGACAAGGGACCCCAAGAGACCCCGAGTAAACCCATAGCATAAGCACTCACTAATTCATGAAGATAAACATAAAAGAAACACAAATATAAACTTAACAGAAGTCTAACTTACCATAACAACATAATGAACATCTGAAGCTGAATACATGCCTAAGTCTGATAAGCCTCTAATCTGTACGAGTTGATGGGACAACACCCCCAACTAACTCAGAAATACTAAACTTGAAAATACGCTCAAGATAACTAAAAGTCTAGTCCTCAGAGGATGAGGACTCACCAAGCAAGCAAATGCTAACTCTGATAAGTGGCTACTGACGGGGCTGAACCTGAGAACCGGATCCTGCATCATGAAATGATGCAACATAGAAAGTATGCAGTCAGTACGTAGAATGTACCGAGTATGCACCTAAACTGCTAGAGCAATGTAAGTCTTTCAAAGCAAGTTGTACATATATAGAATAAATCTTTAAGGACAAAGAAGATCACAAGCATTCATTATGAACTCATCCTTATGTTATACATAATCATGCATGGGCATTTGGAACATCATGACTGATTCAAATGACTCGAAGCTAAATCATAACATTTATATCAAAAGCTGAATGATGAGTCAAACCTTGATTTAAAAACATGCATGCATAAGATTATCATTACGAGGAATATGTATGCAAAGTCGAATAATATAGATAGTGTGAGACTTGTCACTTAACCGACATACCACGATAGAGCTTATGTTGTCTCGACTATTACACTCAAGTGGGTAGAGCCGTCCATAACCTTGCCAAGGATACGAACAATACCATGATATCAATATCAAGCTCAAAGCGCCAATCGGGCCAGGGATAGCTCACAAGGGAGGTCCCAATAATATAATAGAATCAACCTACGTTGGCGCGTAGTTTTGGGGCATAGGGTAGTCAACCCTTAGCCTTCTCGGTGCTAGACTCTTCTCCCAAAACATGCAATGCTTTAGATCATATAAATACGAAGCTAAACATCGTCTAGTGATGAAGCTCAACATGAAATCATGCATAAGATCAACATCATGTGAAACGAAGCTTAACATTGTGTATTTACAAAGGTCATTATGGAATCGCGTATACACTAGACATCATATAAATATGAAGCTCAACAATGTCCTTTCGACAAAGCTTAGAATGAAATCATGCATAGACTCAATATCATGTGAAATGAAGCTTAACATTTTCCTTGAAAAAGATCAACAATAACATGCATAACAATTAAGTATTTACGCATAGAGAAGAATTTACTTTGAAACATACCACAAGCTCAAAGAATAGTGGGAGCCTTTACTCTAAAAATCATATGGTAAGCCTACTTTAGAAATATCACTTCATCATTATCAACATGAGGGCCTTGCCCAAAACCTTATCATGCTTGAACCTGATCGTGGGTTAAAATAGCATGCCCGAGTGATGCTTTATACCTTAATGTAGTCTTGTTTATCTAATTTATTTTATACATTTTCATGTAATTTTATATAAATGTGAATATATGTGCTAACCAACATGATTAGTCCTTGTTTTGTAGGTTTCAAGGATATTAAGGAACTAATTCATAAGTTGGTGAAGTAGAGGAATGGAGTTGGAAGCAATCGGCGAAAGTCGGCAAGGAGTAGGCCATGGTAAGGCTGGCCGCGCCAGGCAGCGGGCCACGCTATGCGTATGCCGCGCCCAGCTCCGTGCCACGCCTAGGCATGACAAGTGAGAAGATGCGGCAGCAGGCATGCTCCAGCATGCTAGCAACGTGCCATGGCATGCCATCCCCGCGCCAGAGGAGTGTCAACGCGCTGCCCAAGCAGCGTGACACGCTGCCAACGCAGCAAGAAGGCTGGTTAGGGTTGATTTTGGGTGATTTCCAGAAAGCCTTCGTGTTACCTCTGTGTCACGGAGGCAGAGCTCCGCGATACACTCTGTGACACGGAGCCATTCCATGACAAGCTAAATTGGGCACGTTTCTCATTTATTATAAATAGGTCCCTTTAGCTCCTAAAACCACTTTGTCACGATTTTATTCTGGAAAACTACCTAGGAGTGAAGGGAGAAGTGGGAGAACTCATCTTGGGTTTGGAAAATTCCTTTCTCATCTACCAAATTCATGTAAGTATGTAGTTTAGTAGTAGTTAGTTGTAGTTTTATGAACATGAATGGCAAGAACCCTTCCTCTAGGGTTGAAGCCATGAATTATAATTGTGATTTTATGAAATTGTTTTGGAATTAAGTTATTGATTGTTGTTTTCGTCTTGCATTCTGGATTGTTGGTTGTTTTTATGATTGATCACCATGAAAACATATACGTTAGCTTGGGTAATTGCTTGAGAAAGAATTACCTAGGTCAGGACATGAGAATGTAAGGAGCATGTTTGTATCTCACGATATAAATTCTTGTTAGGATAGAAATATACCTAACACCTTGCTTGGTTGATAAACGGGGGTTATTAAAGACCAACTTAGTATTATCACATCACCACTCGAAGAAGTAGTTGTGAGGCTAAGTTGATTTAAATGGTTAGATGCACGAAAGTCCCTAATCATTTCCGTGTAAACCACAACATAATTAATTGCCCGCGAACTAGAAATTAGCATCCTCGCTCACAATGATGCAGTGAGGCTAGTTTGCCGTGTTTAGAGGCTCAAAAGACCATGAGCATGCAATTCTAATTATGTGAAACAACAATCGATAGTGTCATGCTTAACCCATTGCTATTCGTAGTTTTGCATGATTATCTGGTTTTAACTCTATGTTGCTCCTAGAGTAAATTCAGGATATTTCGTTGACCAAAACTAGAATTAATTAAATCTCCCTCGAAAACTTCTATAACCAACACTTGCGAAAGCTAAGATCACACTTGAAATGGATAGTTAGAGGAATGGGTCCAGTCCTTGTGGGTTCAACATTCCGGTTATCTAAAAGAGCCACTATATTACTTGCACGACCCGTACACTTACGGACGCGCAAATAGGGGTGCAACAAGTTTTTGGCGCCGTTGCCGGGGACTTGGCGAAGTTTTGATAATTTATCTGTTTTTGTGTGATTTTTGAAATTTCCTTAAGTGTTGAGAAACTTGGTCTTAGTCTGTTTATTTGCAGGTGACAGGTTGTCCTGCCGAGCTGGCTAGAAATAAAGAGCTTGTGGAACCGTTGCTGGAACCTGAACGTCAAATCCATTTGCAAAGGAGAGTAGCTCTAGAGCAAAAGCTGAAGAGACTTCAAGAAAAGGTACAACAACAACCACCCGCGGGACAAGCACAATTGTCATCAGAAACAATGGCAGCAAGACCAGTTCGCGAAGTGGCAATCCCACTAGCGACGAATGTGACCTCTAGCATCCGTAAATTGGAGCCTGGAGGGCACTTTGAGCTTAAACAGAACATGGTGCAGCTGTTACCTTCTAGTGGTCAATTCACTGGGATGGCACATGAGGACCCGCAGCAGCACCTACAGAGCTTTTTAGAGATTAGTGACATGTTTGTCCCCACCGGCGTGTCCACAGATTATGTTCGACTGACCCTCTTCCTATTTTCACTGTTGGGGGAGGCGAAAAAGTGGCTGAAGGCTGAGCCACCGAACTCCATAACTTCATGGAATGATTTGGCTAAGAAGTTCCTTATCAGATTCTTCCCTTCAGGCAAAACTGCAGAGTTGAGAAGTGAAATACTCAGTTTCAAGCAGAGGCCTAATGAGAACTTATATATGGCTTGGGAAAATTCAAGTCATTGTTGAGAGACTGCCCCCATCACCAGCAATCAAATGAAGTGCTGGATCATACCTTTGTAGAAAGTCTAGACCCACACACAAAAATATTACTAGACTCTGCATCGGGTGGGCAAGCCTTGGAGAAGACATATGATGAGTTGTACACTTTGTTGAACAGAATTGCACAGGGAAATCCAAAGTGGCACAGCGAGTCATCGAGGGGGGCAGGAAAGAGACCGGGGTTGAAAGAAGTAGATGGTTTGAATGCCTTGGCAGCATAGTTAGCTTCGTTCCAACATCAAATGATGACTCAGTTCAATAAACTGAGTATAAACCAACACCAGGGCCAAGTTAATGCAGTTCAGCAAGCTCGGAGTTAGTGTGACATTTGTGGTAATAATGGGCACAATGCAGAATCTTGTGGAGCCAATCCGGAATCAGTCAATTTTGTTGGTAATGTGCATAGGAATCAGAATTTTGGGAACAACTCCAACAGAAATTGGCAGGGCCACCTGAATTCTTCTTGGTGTGGAAACCAAAAGCAGAATTATATGCAACCTCAACAACAACAGTATCAGCAGAATAGGCAGAATGATGGGCAATTGAGTAGCAACATTGAGGAAACACTACAGAAAATTATAGAGACCCAGAATCAGTTAGCGGAAAATCAAGCGAGGATGGGAACAGACTTAATGAATCAGCAGGTAGCTACCCGCAATCTTGAAAAACAAGTGGGTCAGATAGCAGCTGCTCAGAACATGAGGTCGCAGGGGGGATTACCAAGCAATGTAGATCCTAACCCCCGGCAAATCAATGCCATCAGTCTTAGAAGTGGAAAGCAATTAGCTGATGCAGTGCCTAGAGAGTTGAGAAAGGAGGTGCAGCCAGAGTTGGTTAGACCAGGACCATCCATCAACATGGGAGATAATCAGAGTGCTGGGCGACAAAACGCACAACCTTCATTGCAGCCAGCACAAAGACCACCACCACCATTCCCTCAGAAATTTAGAAAGAGCAAGGAGGAGGAATGCTTCAAAAAGTTCTTTGAGAGTTTCAAAGAATTTCACATAAATTTGCCTCTTATTGATGTCTTGCAGGGAATGCCCAAGTATGCTAAATACTTGAAGGACGTGATGGCGAACAAAGTTAGATTGGTGGACGTCAAGACTGTAGCACTGACTGAGGAGTGCAGTCACAGGGTATTGAGCAAAATGCCAAAGAAGCTCAAAGACCCAGGGAGTTTTACCCTCCCCATACAAATTGGTAAAGCTGAGGTGCTACGAGCTTTGTGTGACTTAGGGGCAGCAGTTAATTTAATGCCCCTATCCTTATTCAACACCCTGGGGTTGGGAAAACCGAGGCCGACAAGGTTGATGCTGCAGCTGGCTGACAAGTTGCGAGTGACACCTGATGGAATAATAGAGGACCTTCTTATCAAAGTAGGTAAGTTCATTATACCTGCTGATTTTATTGTCTTAGATTTTCAGGTTGATGACCAGGTACCCCTGATCTTGGGACGTCCATTCTTGGCCACTGGAGGAGCGGTGATTGACTTGAAAGTAGGGACCAAGAAATGAGGGTTGAGGATGAAGAAGAAATCTTCCGCGTTTACCAAGAAATGAACCCATCTGCACACTACAAAAACCTTTGTCAGGTTACTGTGCCGGAAGAGGATGAGTGTGGGGTGGAGGATTCCACAGGTGCACGGCCAAAGGCAAGGTCAAGTGTTCAGCCCGAGTCTGATAAAGGGTTTCAAATTGAGAAGAACTTGGAGTAAGAGAGGAACAGAGTGGCTGCTGTTTCCTCTAAACAACAAAAGAAAAGGAGATGGTTCTCGAAAGAGAACCTAGGTATGAGGATGTCTTGAAAAGTATAGTCCACGTCGTGCCACGACGTAAAATAAGGCGCTTCTTGGGAGGCAACCCAAGGGTACCTCAGGTACGCTTTGTTAATTTTGATTTTGTATTGATTTTGTTATTTTTATTTTGTTTGTGTTTTTGGTGGAAAGTTAAGCACAGATGGAGGGAAGTCTGAATATCGAGAAGGTGGAAGCAAAAGAGCATGGAATAGAAAAAGTGTGGGGTCAAACACCCATCTCTGGAACTTGAAAAGAAAGCATGCTTTTAGCTTGGCATAGAGGCTCAGGGAGTATTTCTCATCCTTTAAATGTTAATTTGATGCTATGAGGACATAACAAGACTTTAAGTGTGGGGTGAGAAAAATTTCTAAATTTTTGTGCTTAACAAGTTTTCGGTGAATGTGATGCTTGTGTGAAATTTGGGAGAAATTTGAAAATTTTTTGTGAATTAAGCATGACTTCATCACCCGTTGGTTTTTCTTTTCGGTTCTTTTCCGACGGGGGGTCTTTGAAGTGAAGAATAAAAAAAATTTTCTTTTTCTTTCCTTTGTTTGTAGATAGTGTCTTTAGTCATAGTTAGGGACTGTTTCCGCGATGGATAGATGACGACCGTCTTGAGGAAAAATTGGTCGATAGGTTTTGGGATTTTGAAACCATAACTAATTGGTGCTTGATGTTCTTGTTATGTGCTATACGTGATTGTAAGATGCAAGTATGTTCAGTGTGAAGCATGCAGGTGTATAACTTTGTGTGAGACTCTTAGGCTCTTGAATTTGACTCAATATGATTGAAGCTTAATTCTGAATTCTTGTGATTAGCTGAGTAAGAGTCTACGGAATGTGTTCTGTATTGAGCATGTGCCATGAGTGTAAGGTTTTTGAGTATTTTATGCTATTGTAGATTGTATAGAACTTGCCTGGTGTGTTTATAAAATGAAATGAAGGATGTGAATTGTAGGAGATGATTTAGGCATTTCTTTGAATGAACCAAATTTTTATCCCTCATTTTACCTACCTTGAAAAATTAATCCTAGTTAGCCCCATTGAGCCTTGAGCCTATTCTTTGACAGCTGCAACATAAGCTTAATCCTTTTTCTTTCATTAGCCTTGAACTTGATCCAAAACTCCTAAGCGCTTAAGAGAAAAATATGAAAGAGTGAAGGAGTGAGAAGAAGGAAAAGAAGGAAAAATGGAAGTTGTGAAAGTTGAGAAAGGTCAAGGGTGCACTGATGTGAAAACGGCTGATTATTATAAGGAGTAAGAAAATAAATTAATGAAAAGTTACGTATAAAACTCCTTACTAATAAGCCAAAAGTGCCTAAAAGAAAAGGGGAACAAAAGAGGAAAAAGAAAGCTGAAAGGAGAAAAAGGTGAAGTAAGAGAAGGGAAGTTTG
Organism: Datura wrightii; assembly: GCA_035772735.1. Taxonomy (NCBI): domain Eukaryota; kingdom Viridiplantae; phylum Streptophyta; class Magnoliopsida; order Solanales; family Solanaceae; genus Datura; species Datura wrightii. Next base: position 64,318,700 of record JASDFA010000002.1, read on the forward strand.
TAATGAGGGCATAATGTATTAAAAGCGCTTGGGAAAGTTAGTCACTATTATTGGATAGAATAGTACCTACTTGTCCCTTAGCTTACATTACAACCCATTAAGTCCTACTTGATCTTACAGTCATACATCCTTAAGTTAGTGGAATAAAACACTAAGGGCAAGCTTATGGGTCATTACATGATGCATGTGAATTCTTTGTGAGAGTGAGCGTAATTCTATTCATGTACCCACACATATTGTGATTTAAAAATTATTTTTGCCTGTGAAATTGGGTAACTCTCTTTCCGTGAGGGCACATATTGAATGAAGGATATAATTCATGTCGGATTTCTTAATCAGTTGATTTGCATGAGTTTGCTAAGATTGAGAGTCGATTCTTGAGGTTAAGAAGTCTTAACATAGTTGTACTTCATTTCGATGATCAAATCGTGCATGCTCTATTTTAAGCTTGTTATCTTACGTAATCATTATAGCCGTAGCTTGAAGAATCTTGCTAAATGAGTTATGGGTGAGTCTCCATATGCATGAGATGTAATAGGCTATTCGAGGACGAACAAGACTTTAAGTATGGGGTAGGTGATCGTGGGCTAAAATAGCATGCCCGAGTGATGCTTTATACCTTAATGTAGTCTTGTTTATCTAATTTATTTTATACATTTTCATGTAATTTTATATAAATGTGAATATATGTGCTAACCAACATTATTAGTCCTTGTTTTGTAGGTTTCAAGGATATTGAGGAACTAATTCATAAGTTGGTGAAGTAGAGAAATAGAGTCGGAAGCAATCGAAGAAAGTCGGCAAGGAGTAGGCCATGGCAAGGCTGGCCGCGCCAGGCAGCGTGCCACGGTATGCGTATGCCGCGCCCAGCACTGTGCCATGCCTAGGCATGGCAAGCGAGAAGATGTGGCAGCAGGCAGTGCTCCAGCGCGCCAGCAACGTGCCACGGCATGCCATCCCTGCGCCAGAGGAGTGTCAACGCGCAGCCCAAGCAGCGTGACACGCTGCCAACACAGCAAGAAGGCTGGCTAGGGTCGATTTTGGGTGATTTCTAGAAAGCCGTCGCGTTACCTCCGTGTCATGGAGGCAGAGCTCTGCGATACACTCCGTGACACGGAGCCGTTCCATGACAAGCTAAGTTGGGCACATTTCTCATTTATTATAAATAGGTCCCTTAGCTCCTAAAACCACATTGTCACGATTTTATTCTGGAAAAGTACCTAGGAGTGAAGGGAGAAGTGGGAGAACTCATCTAGGGTTTGGCAAATTCCTTTCTCATCTACCAAATTCATGTAAGTATGTAGTTTAGTAGTAGTTAGTTGTAGTTTTACGAACATGAATGGCAAGAACCCTTCCTCTAGGGTTGAATCCATGAATTATGATTGTGATTTTATGAAATTATTTTGGAATTAAGTTATTGATTGTTGTTTTCATCTTGCATTCTAGATTGTTGGTTGTTTTTATGATTGATCACCATGAAAACATATACGTTAGCTTGGGCAATTGCTTGAGAAAGAATTACCTAGGTCAGGACATGAGAATGTAAGAAGCATGTTTGTATCTCACGATATAAATTCGTGTTAGGATAGAAATATACCTAACACCTTGCTTGGTTGCTAAACGGGGTTTATTAAAGACCAACTTAGGATTATCACATCACCACTCGAAGAAGTAGTTGTGAGGCTAAGTTGAGTTAAATGGTTAGACGCACGAAAGTCCCTAATCGTTTCCCTGTAAACCACAACATAATTAATTGCCCGCGAACTAGATATTCGCATCCTCGCTCACAATGATGCAGTGAGGCTAGTTTGCCGTGTTTAGAGGATCGAAAGACCATGAGCATGCAATTCTAATTATGTAAAACAACAATCGATAGTGTCATGCTTAACCCATTGCTATTCGTAGTATCGCATGATTATCTGGTTTTAACTCTATGTTGCTCCTAGAGTAAATTCAGGATATTTCGTTGACCAAAACTAGACTTAATTAAATCTCCCTCAAAAACATTTATAACCAACACTTGCGAAAGTTAAGATCACAGGGACTGGATTCGACATTCCGGTTCTCTAAAAGAGCCACTATATTACTTGCACGACCTGTACACTTGCGGACGCGCAAATAGGGGCACAACAGAACCCATTCAAATCATTTGAAAACATTATAATTTGGGAGATTTCACTCCAAAACAAAGTAATAAAGTTAATTCAAGAAAATCATCACTCATGCTCATCATTGGGCACTACCCAAAGCTCCATCATACTTGGGTCTATTTAATCTTCTTTGAAAAGATTATCAAAATCACGGGTAAGGTTGGAAACATGCTTTTCATTATCTACTCCATCATCATCACATTCTATTAGGAACTACCCACACATGGACGTTTTAGATTCAATTTTTTTGAAAATAATTTTGGTAAAATAAATTAAGAAAAGAATCCGTTCAAGCTCAATAAATCACCAATATCAACTCAATTTAATCATACCCATGAGTAGGAATGTAAGAACCATGCAATTAAATGAAGACCCATACTTGATCATCACAACCAAATCACAAATTGATAGGGAATAGGCATGGGTGGTGGAAGGAAGCACCCACTCGTAGCCTTACATACCTGGGAATGAAGAATGTTAACTCCTCCTAATTACCCAGCTGAGATTTCCCTTGAAAACCTTGAAATTCTCCTCAATTTCTTCCCTTCAAACCTTCAACCTTGCCTGCATGAAGAAATGGCCTAAGATGGGTTTTTCTTGTCTTAAAACCCTCTATTACGAGCTTAAAACGATGTAGTATAGGCCCTTAGAACTTAGGAATTACGGAAAAGCCCTTACAGAAATAGCTGAATATAACTGTCAGGGGGTCCTAACGGACGACTTGACAACTCGTTACTAGGGCACACAATTCGTTCGTTGACCCGTTAAGTACACTGCCTCATCATTCATGGAAATTCAATTGGCTTGGTAACGGCACTCCTAACGGGTCGTTAGGACTGACGACGACTCATTAGGTACCATCCGTTAAGTACACTGGATAAGCCTTACTTACTCACTCTAGGACCACCCCACGACTGACATGACGACTTGTGGCATCTGACCACGAGTCGTTACATCGCCCATGCAGACCTTGAGTCCATAATCATCTCAGCCTTCCCCACGAGTCACTTGACAACTCGTTAGGCCTCCTAATGAGTCGTCCAATGACTCATTTTGCAACTGCTGCAACATTTTTCTACTTTTTCTCCTGATTCACTTCCAGGTCCTATTCTTGAATTCTTGGGGTATAACAATATCTCCCCGTTGGGAACATTCGTCCTCGAATGTTAGAAACAAGTAGGAAACATAAACAAGCAATTATCATACTCCAATACTGATTATTTTAACTGAAATTTCACGAAACATAGCTGAACTAAATTCATGCATTACATACATTTATCATAACATAATTAAAACTTGAGCACATGAATTGAACATGGAAACCGATTAGAGAATTAGGGCAAAAATTGATACCTCAAGTTGGAACTGAGCCAGTAGAGAACAAATGTTGGTATCTAGAAATCATGTCCGCTTCGGCCTCCCACATAGCTCCTTCAACATGTTGATTCCTCCATAAAACCTTAACTAAAGCTACCTCTTTGTTCCTCAGCCTTCGAACTTGTCGATCCAAAATTTCAACCGAAATTTCTTCATAACTGAGGCTATCTTTCACACCAACGCTATCTACTGGAACTACCAAGGCTGGATCACCCAAGTGCTTCTTCAAAAATGATACGTGGAACACGGGATGAACTGAAGCCAATTCTGAAGGCAAGTCCAACTCATACTCCACCTTACCAACTCTTCTCACAACCCCATAGGAGCCAACATAGCGGGGACTGAGTTTACCCTTCTTTCCGAACCTCATGACTCCCTTCATGGGAGATAACTTTAGAAACACCCAGTTGTCCACATCAAACTCCAATTCTCTTCTTCTCCCATCAGCATACGATTTCTGATGACTCTGAGTGGTTTTTAACTGGTCCCTTATCAACTGAACTTTCACCATCACCTCATGAACCGAATCTAGTCCTACCATAGCTGTCTAACCAACCTCAAACCATCCGATGGGAGATCTGCACCTTCGCCCATAGAGGGCCTCAAACGGTGCCATCTGCATACTAGATTGGTAACTATTATTATAAGCAAACTCGATCAAGGGCAAATGATCATCCCAACTACCTTTGAAATCCATAAAACACGCCCTCAATATATCCTCAAGAGTTTGAATGGTTCATTGTGCTTGGCCGTCCATCTGAGGATGAAAAGTTGTGCTTAGCTTAACCTGAGTCCCGAGCCCCTTTTGAAACGAACATGAGAATTGAGAAGTAAACTGAGTACCTCGGTCTGAAATGATAGACAAGGGCACTCTATGAAGCCGAACCAACTCCGAAATATACAACTTAGCATAATCGTCTACTAAATTCGTGGTCTTGACCGGTAGGAAGTGTGCAGCCTTGGTCAACCTGCCACCACTACCCAAATGGAGTCGTATTGTCGGCTAGTACGAGGTAGACCTGTAATGAAGTCCATATGAATTTCTTCCCACATCCAAATGGGGATGGAAATATCCTTAAGTACACCTCCAGGTCTTTGATGCTTGACCTTCACTTGCTGACAGTTTGGACATTTTTCTACGACCTCTGCAATATCCTTCTTCATACCATCCCACCAATAGATTTCTCATAAATCCCGATACATTTTCGTGGATCCTAGATGAATAGAATATCTAGTACCATGTGCCTCATGCAATATTCAAACTCTCAAATTATCCACGTCTGGAACACATAGTCAAGCTGGTATCGTAGCACACCATCTCCCCCTTGGGAGAAAACCTCCACTTTCTGATTCCGCACTACCTCCTTCAGCTTCCTCAACATTGGATCCTCATCTTTCCTGGATTTAACATCAACTACCAAGGACGATTCCGACCAGTTATGCACCACAACACTACCATCAGTCGAATCGACCAATCTAACTCCTAGCCTTGCAAGCCAGTGGACATCGTTCACCAACTCCTATTTCCCTTCATCCTCATGGGACACACTCTCCATCGAGAGCCTACTAAGTGCATCAGCAACCACATTAGCTTTGCTCGGGTGGTAAAGGATAGTCATGTCATAATGCTTAAGTAACTCCAACCACCTTCTTTGTAGAAGATTTAGATCTTTCTGTGTGAACACATATTGCAAGCTCTTATGATCCGTAAATACATCCACATGGACCCCATACAAGTACTGCTGCCATATCTTCAATGTGAACACCACCGCGGCCAATTCAAGATCGTGGGTCGGGTAATTCTTTTCATGCACCTTTAGCTGTCGAGAGGCATAAGTTATCACCCTCCCACACTGCATCAGCACACACCCAAGTCCGACCCTGGAAGCATCACAATACACCACGAACCTATCGGTACCCTCGGGTAGGGTCAACACTTGTGCTGAAGTAAGTCGAGTGTTCAACTCTTGGAAGCTTTTCTCACAAGCCTCCGACTATAGAAACTTCACCTTCTTTTGGGTCAACTTAGTCAAAGGCGTTGTAATGGATGAGAAACCTTCAAAAAACCTCCGGTAGTAGCAAGCTAAGCCCAAGAAACTCTGAAAATCTGAAGGATTCACTGGTCTGGGCCAATACTTCACCGCCTCAATTTTCTGCAAGTCCACTTTTATGCCTTCGCTAGACACCACATGGCCCAAGAATGCCACAGAGTCCAACCAAAACTCACACTTGCTGAATTTTGCATACAATTGGCGGTCCTTGAGGGTTTGGAGCACTACTGTCAAGTGAGCGACATGCTCCTCCTCGCTCCGAGAATATACCAAGATGTCATCAATGAACACCATCACGAACATGTCCAAATGTGGATTGAACACCCTGTTCATCAAGTCCATAAAAGCTGTAGGAGCATTCGTTAGTGAAAAAGACATAACTACAAACTCGTAATGACCATACCATGTTCTGAATGCCATCTTCGGGATGTCACTCTCCCAAACTCTAAGCTGATGATACCTAGAATTGAGATCTATCTTCGAGAAACACTTAGCACCCTAAAGCTGATCGAACAAATCATTGATCCTAGGTAAGGGATACCTACTCTTGATAGTGACTTTGTTCTGCTGTCGATAGTCAATGCATATAAGAAGGGAACCATCTTTCTTTCGAACAAGTAATACTGGTGCGCCCCATGGAGACTGACTTAGTCTAATGAAGACCTTATCGGGCAAATACTTTAACTGATCCTTTAACTCTTTTAGCTCGGGTAGAGCCATCCTGTAGGGAGGAATAGATATAGGTTGCATATCGGGAAGGAGGTCAATACCAAAGTCAATCTCCCGCTCGGGAGGAATGCCTGGAAAATCATCAAGAAAGTCCTCTGGATACTCAGGTACTTTAGGAACTGATTGGATAGTCAGGATCTCGGACTCAACATCCTTGACCCTAACCAAATGATACATGCAACCCATAGAAATCATCTTTTTGGCCTTGAGGTAGGAAACGAAGCTACCTGCAGGAACAACTGATCTATCCTTCCATTCTAAGACTGGCTCACTTGGGAATCTGAACTCTACTGACCGGGTCCTGCAATTAATGGAAGCATAACAAGCATACAACCAATCCATGCTGAGAATAACATTGAAATCAGTCTTCGCTAACTCTATTAGATCTGCTGAGCTGACCTTATGGAGAACCAAGACCAGGAAATTTCTATACACCCGTCTAGCTATAACTGAGTCACCTACTAGAATAGAAATCGAGAAGGATTCTAACAGGACATCGAGACTGACTCCGAAGTTACTGGCTACATAAGGTGTCATGAAGGACAAGGTGGCCCCTGGATGTAACATTGCATAAACATCAACATGGAAGACTCATAACATACCAGTAACCACGTCCCGGTGAGACCTCCTGCTCCTGACGGGATGCTAGGGCATAGAATCTGTTCTGGCGCGGACCATCAGCTGCACTAGTAGATGCCCCCTGATGTGCTGGGCGAGGGGGTGGGGCTGCTGAGCTAGAAGCTAGGCCACGGGCCCCAACTTGATCCTATTGCCCGCACTAGAAACATGCATCCGAACTTGCCAAGCACTGGCCTTTATGACCTCGGCCACATCTGTGACAAGCTGGAACACCTGAATCTGCGGGTCTGATGCTCGCCCTTTCTGATCATGCCTAGGCCGAGATGGCACACTCAAGGCTGATGAATCTAGGGCGGATGATCTCTGATGGGTCTGCTGGCAGTGCCCACCACCAGACCGTTGTTGGGAAAATCGGTGGCCCTCAGTTATGGCCCCCTTGGCCTCTGTCTCTCTCTAGAATGTGCCGCCTCCATATGCTGGGGGTACAACACCATCCAAGGGAAGTCCATATCCCGATGGAGCATAGCAATTCTGCATTCCTTATCCAAGTAACCTGCTATCCCATGCACAAACCTGCTCACTCGCGCCCTCTGATCAGCCACTAACTCAGGAGCATACTTTGATAGGTGGGCGAAATCAAGGGAATACTCTAGTACCGTCATCCTCCCTTGCTTTAGATTTATGATCTGAACTGCCTTTAGCTCCCTCATCTCCCGAGGAAAGATCCAATCCAAAAATGCAACATGGAACTCTTTCCAAGTGACCAGACCTGCTCCGGCAACCCTACCATCCTTCCATTGATGAAACTAGATATGTGTGACCCCCTTATACTGGTAGGAGGCCAAATCTGCGCACTCAAAACTACTCATCCCCATGAAGAGTGATCTTGATAATCTCATCCACGAACTCATATGGGTCCTCATCTACCTTGGACCCATGAAACTCCGGACGGTTCATCCTCAAGAAGTCCCTGACTCAAGCCGCCGCTGCATTGCCATTCTGTGGAACATGCGCAACAACTTGCTGATTTGCCTGAGCGGTCAAGGCCTGCGCAAGCATCTAGATAGAAACCCGGAACTCAGCATGGGTGGACGACTCCGGTGCCTGGGGCTCTTGAACTGTTGGGACCTGCTGATGCCCACGACCCAAGACATCCTCGTGGCCTCCACCGTCTCCATTTCTCCTTCCATTCATCCTTCGAGGATCCATGATTCTGCAATCGCGAATAGCATGAATTAGAGGGATAGAAAGTCTCTTCATCGCCATAAGTGTGGCGCGCTTCACACCTATGAAAAAGATACTACTTAGTGCGGCTTTCAAACTCCCTAGGACACTTCAAACCTATGGATCTATACCAAGTTTTTCATGACCAGAGAGTACACCCGGATCGTAGACACGGGACAAGGGACCCCGAGAGACCCCAAGTCAACCCATGGCATAAGCACTCACTAACTCATGAAGATAAACATAAAAGAAACACAAATATAAACTTAGCGGAAGTCTAACTTAACATAACAACATAATAAACATCTGAAGCTGAATACATGTCTAAGTATGATAAGCCTCTAATCTTGACGAGCTGAAGGGACAACACCCCAACTAAATAAAAAATATTAAACTTGAAAATCCGCTCAAGATAACTGAAAGTTTAGTCCTCGGAGGATGAGGACTCACCAAGCAAGCAGATGCTAACTCTTATAAGCGGCTACTGACGGGGCTGAACCTGAGAACTGAATCCTGCATCATAATGCAACATAGAAAGTATGCAGTCAGTACATGTACCGAGTATGCAAGGTAGGTAAAACCGCTAGAGCAATGTAATTCTTTCAAAGCAAGTCATACATATAGAGAATAAACCTTTAAGGACAAAGAAGATCACATGCATTCATTATGACCTCATCCTTATTTTAAACATGATCACGCATGGCATTTGGGACATCATGACTGATTCGAATGACTCGAAGCTAAATCATAATGTTTATATCAAAAGCTGGACAATGAATCAAACCTTGATTTTTAAACATGCATGCATAAGATAATCATTACGAGGAATGTATATGCAAAGTCGAATAATATAGACAGTGGGAGACACTTCACTTAAACTACATACCATGATAGAGCTTATGTGGTCCCCACTATTACACTCAAGTGGGCAGATCCGTCGATAACCTTGCCAGGGCTACAGACGATACCATGATATAAATATCAAGCTGAAAGGGCCATTCGGGCCGGGGATAGCTCACAAGGAAGGTCCCAATAATATAATAGAATCAACCTACGTTGGCGCGTAGTTTTGGGGCATTGGGTAGTCAACCCTAAGCCCGCTCAGTGCTAGACTCTTCTCCCAAAACATGCAATGCTTTACATTATATAAATACGAAGTTCAACATCGTCTAGTGATGAAGCACAACATGAAGTTATGCATAAGATCAACATCTTGTGAAATGAAGCTTAACATTGTCTATTTACAAAGCTCATTATGGAATCACGTATACACTAGACATCATATAAAAATGAAGCTCAACAATGTCCTTTTGACAAAGCTTAGAATGAAATCATGCATACACTCAACATCATGTGAAATGAAGCTTAACATTGTCCTTGACAAAGATCGACAATAACATGCATAGAAATTAAGGATTTATGCATAGAGAAGGCTTTACTTTGAAACATACCACAAGCTCAAAGAATAGTGGGAGCTTTTACTCTAAAAATCATGTGGTAAGTCTACTTTAGAAATATCACTGCATCATTATCAACATAAGAGCCTCGCCCAAAACCTTATCATGATTAAACCCATTCAAATCATTTGAAAACATTATAATTTGGGAGATTTCACTCCAAAACGAAGTAATAAAGTCAATTCAAGAAAATCATCACTCATGCTCATCATTGGGCACTAACCAAAGTTCCATCATACTTGGGTCTATTTAATCTTCGTTGAAAACATTATCAAAATCATGGGAGAAAAGATATAAAATCCCCCCTGAACTTGTCCACACAACTCACTTTAGCACTTTAACGTTACGAGTATTTGTTTACCCCCTAATCTCATTTGAAGTCTATTAAATACCACCCAAAAGGCTGACATGGAAAATAAATAAATAAAAAAATTAAAAGGCGTATAATTGAAAAAAAGTGGGTCAATGGATATTTATATTATTTAATAGAATAAAAAATAAAAAATAAATAAAACCCCCTACCCAACTCTATCTTCTTCTTCAAACCCCCCCATCCCCCTTCTCCTTCTTCAAATTTGCCATTCCTCTCTCCTTCTTCAACCCAACCCGCCGCCCCCTTTCTCCTTCTTCACCTCCTCTCCCCCCAGACCTATCTTCTTCTTCAAACCACCTCACAATTTCTCCTTCTTCGGACCCCCACCCCCACCATTTCTCCATCTTCAACCTCACCTCCCCCCTTCCTCACGCACACACACACACACACAAAATACACTTATTTATCAATTTTTTTCTACTTTGTACTTTCAACATTCAATTTTTTAAGAAAAGTTTTGAATTTTATTGAAAAATAAAGACACCCAATGGAGAAAAGTGACCTCCATTTTTCTTGAATTAATTAGGATTAGAAATTAACTAGTGTATAGAAATATAAGTAAGGAAAAGAAAATATTGTGAAAGAGCAAAAAGAAATGAAAAAAATAAAAAATTAAAATTTAAATAATTTTCAATGTTGCGCTGACGTGGTTGTGACATGGAAGTAACGTGGAAGTGATGTGGCGTGAGTGTAAGACACTTCACATTGTGAGAGTGGTATTATTCTCTTAGGATGGTATTTAATAGACTTCAAACGAGATTAGGGGGTAAAAAATTACATATAAAGTTAAAGTGTTAAAGTGAGTTGTGTAGACATTTTCAGGGGGGATTTTATGTCTTTTCTCAAATCATTGGTAAGGTTGGAAAAATTCTTTTCATCATCTACTCTATCATAATCACATTCTATTAGGAACTACCCACACATGGATGTTTTAGATTCAATTTTTCTGAAAATAATTTTGGTAAAAGAAATTAAGAATAGAATATCCAAGCTTAGTAAATCAGCAATATCAACTCAATTTAATCATACCCATGAGTAGAAATGTAAGAATCATGCAATTAAATGAAGACCCATACTTGATCATCACAACCAAATTACAAATTGATAGGGAATGGGCATGGGTGGTGGAAGGAAGCACCCACTCATAGCCTTACATACCTGGGAATGAAGAATATTAACTCCTCCTAATTATCCAGCTGAGATTTCCCTTGAAAACCTTGAAAATCTCCTTATTTTCTTCACTTCAAACCTTCAACCTTGCATGCATGAGGAAATGTCCTAAGATGGGTTTTTCTTTGCTTAAAACCCTCTATTACGAGCTTAAAACGACATAGTATAAGACCTTACAACTTAGGAATTACGGAAAAGCCCTTACTGAAATCGCTGAAAATAACTGTCATGGGGTCCTAACGGATGACCTGATGACTCGTTACGAGGGCACATGATTCGTTGGTTCACCCATCAAGTACACTGCCTCATCATTCATGGAAATTCAGTTGGCTTGGTAACGGCCCTCCTAACGGGTCATTAGGACTGACAATGACTCGTTAGGTACCATCGGTTACGTACACTGGATAAGCCTTACTTACTCACTCTAGGACCACCCCACTACTGACATGACGATTCGTGGTGTCTGAGCACGAGTCATTACATCGCCCGTGGGGACCTCGAGACCATCATCATCTCAGGCCTTCCCCACAAGTTACTTGATGACTCGTTAGGCTTCCTGACGAGTCATCCAACGACTCGTTCTGCAACTGCTGCAACATTTTTCAATTTTTCTTCTAATTCACTTACGGGCTGATTCTTGAATTAAGGGGTATAACATAGTATTAGCATGTAGTCCTTTAGGCTCTCGGGATCCTTGTTATATAAAGTAGTTCCTACTAGTCTTAGGACATTACTTCAGACATTCAGTTTACATGTATTTTTATGTTCAGTTGGGAGTAGTACTTAGCACCGAGTCACCAGGGTTCCAGCACATGCTGGACTCAGAACTACATGCCACCCTCGAATAAGGTATTCTCAATAGTGGAGAATATTTCCCTTACCACGAGGAATATGGGATCCTTACTAGTAAGAACGTTTCCCTCGCCTCAATGGGCGCATGTAGGGGTCATTGTTAATTGAGATTTTTTCCCTAAGTTCACAAGTGATATCACGCCAGTCATGTTTTTTACCCTTTGCTAGGTATGAGCACCCTTTCAACAGGAGTTACAAGTGGGGCTCCATGAGGCTCACATTGTAGATTTTTAGTTAATAGGTTCTGCCACTATATAGTTTTAATTTCAGTTTAGTGTAGTGATATCAGTTACAACATTTGGTTTATGATTATAGATTCAGTCTTCGGTGTTAGTATATGACCCTTAAAACTAGTTTTACTTGTATTTCATTAAATGTTTTTAAACTAGCATACCATGAAAGTATTCATGCATCTCTGATAGGGTCATTATATGTTACCTCATTGTATTTAATCAACGATATTTTAGGTATAGTTTTTCTATGATTTATAGCATGTTCTCATTTCTCGTTACATTTTTCATATACTCAGTACATTCTAAGTACTGACCACATATATTATGTGTTATATCATTTTATGATATAGGTTTAGGTATTCAAAATCAGCCCCGCGATTATACACATTCTAGACTTCATCATATAGCAGTGGTGAGTCCTCATCATTCAAGGAAGGGAGTTATGTTTCCTTTAATTAGATTTTGGAGTTAGTTGGGGACTTGTCCAGCAACTCATTAGTTTAGTAGAGTCTTTCAAAGAGTGTAGTATAGTATCAACTTATGACTCAGTGTTGCTAACAAGCTATATCCGTACTCATAATAAATGGTTAACATTTCAGTTAGTTTTCGCTCAGTTTTCTATTTAATGTTAGATTATGTTAGTATTATGCTATGCCATGGGTAATCTTGGAGCCATTCTTAGTTCTATGTCCCGTGTCGCATCCGAGGTCTATGCTTAGGTCATGACAAACTTGGTATTAGAGCATTAGATTTAGAGTGTCCTATGGTTTCTGAAAGCCACGTCAGGTAGAGCATTACTATGAAAAGCGCCACACTTATGAGGAAGTGGCTACACGACATTTTAAGGAAACCTCCCTTCATTTGATTCTTATCTTGTTTAGAGTATGAAACTCTAAAAGTTCCTCTTGTAAGTCATGCTTAAGACGTTCACAGATAGTACCTCCTAGACGAGCACATAAAAGGAGAAATGACAATGGGCACTAGCCAGCCCTACTAGCTCCAGCAAACCTGATGAATGAGCATCTCACCCATGCTGAGTTTCGGGCAACATCCCAGGTATTGGCTTAGTCCATCACGGCACAAGCCAACCATTAGGTAGTGGCACCCTTGAACCCCAAAGGGATTGCTATAGCAGCAAGGGTGCGAGATTTCATTAGAATGAACACACTGGAATTCATTGGATTGAAGGTGGATGAGGATCCATAAGAGTTCATTGACGAGATTTAGAAAACCACCCAGATTATGAGTATCTCCGAGGAGGAGAGTGCAGACTTAGCCTCCTATTAGCTAAAAGTGGTAGCTTAGAAGAAGAATGGTGGACCTCTTTTCCAGTCCTATCATAGGTCATCATTCCTAGCACCATCGACAGCTAGTGTTCCATCCAGACCCAGGGTAAGGGAAATTACATACCCAACTTTTAAGAAACTGTGGGAAGAACCACCTAGGGGAGTGCATGGCTTGTTCAGCCGCTTGCTTCTTGTGAGACAAGTCAAGCCATAAGCTCAGAGATTACCCAACAGCCAAGTGGGCTAATGGTAGAGCCTGAGTCATCTCTTCAACACTGTTAGCTTGCCTACCTCAGCAAGGTACATCTTCTAGTGCAGGTGGCGGACATCTTTAGAATCGCTTCTATGGCCTGTCAACACATAAGGATTGGGAAAACTTGCTAAGGTAGTCGCAGGTATATTATGATCTTTTCATGTTGATCATTTCATGTTGTTAGACCCAAGAGTCAAAGTATGAAGTATAAGGTCCCTTTTTGCATCCTATTATGAGAATTGTCCATCGATGGTATGAAATGGGTATAAGTATGAAATTTTAGGGATAACTTTAGAGGCATATGGGAAGTCAAGAGTTAGCAATGTTATCCTATCTTTGAGAAAGGATCCAGGGGCCATAGAATGATGACTTTAAGCTAGAGGATAAGTTGAAAGGCCAAGTCAACTTTTGAGTGTTCTCATAGAGGAGTTCCAAAAATAGTAGTTATGAGATGTCGATCCTTTCCTATTCAGATGTTTTTCCTTATGTTCAGTCGATGTTACATTATACTAATGCCCATGTTTACATTTCCAATGATAGATAACAACTTCAGATAGCAATCCCAGTCTTACTCTCAGTCAAATTAGTTATCATGTCAGCTATTTAGTTATTAGAATGTAGTTTTAGATTTATAACTCCGTCCTTACCAGCTCAATTCTAGTGTGAGGAAATAATTCTTTTTTAGTATTCTTTTCAATTTTATGCCAGTTTCATATCCTTCAATTCTTCTCATGTCTTAGCATGCATAGATCCAAGAATTCAGTTCATCTATGTATCTCAGTTCAGAGTCAGTCAGTCTACATGTTATGTCCATATCATTCAATTTTTGGATTTGCATCTCTTTCCCTATGTTATCAGCTATATTAGTCTCCATTCGAGGAAAAATGTTCCCATGGGGGAGATAATGTAAAACCTCAAAACTTACCAAGACTAGACCCGAGGATTGGAATTTAGTCATGTAGAGAAACTGGAAAACTGGCTCAGTACGAGTCTCGGTGCAAGGCGTAGGTGCATGGAACGACCCGCATGGGGATTCATACTGAGAGGTCCGATGAGTTTATCAAGTTCTTAGTGAGTAGTCATGACTCATACCAGGATAGTACAAGTCGTACTAAGAGACCGTGGTATTGATTCAAATAGTTTAGCAGCAAGTAGAAAAGAAACTATGACTTGATTCTATGAGTCGTACAAAGGTGGTACAAGTCGTACTTAGGGGGCATGTGTTAGAGATTCAGAGTAGTGATTCAAGATGAGGTGAGGAACCACGAACCTTGATACGGCCCGTGGTAGGGTTGTATAGGGTCATGGTAGTTGTCCATGGTAGGAATTTTAGAGAAATGATCAAGGGTAGAATTTGAAACCACAAGACCTAGCACGAGTCGTGGTAGGCCCCTACGAGTCGTAGGACAACTGGTAGCATTGGACGGGCAAATTTTTAAGAACATTTTTATGGGGGTATTTTTGTAATTTTTTATGGTTTTAACTCCTAAAGTAGGTCATTTTAGTCTTCCTTTAGGACGAATTAAAGGAATTTTCCAAGCCCAATCCATCATTCTACTCAAAATCATTGGTAATTCATCTTGTCTCTTCTTCTCTCAAGGCTCAAGAACTGCGGTTTCCTCTCCAAGGTGCAACAAGCTTCAAGATCTTCAGTGGGATCCTTCAACCAGGTATGTGGGACTTCAACAAGGGTTTTCTTTCACACTTATGGTCTGTTGGAAACATATTATTTTACCATGATTTTAGTACATATGATTTACACTATGACTTGAATCTATGATTTTTCATGAATTTAGTATGATTAGCATGTTTATGGTTCTTTAGACTCTCAGACCTCTTGCTGGTTAGAAAGTAGCCCACCTCTTGCTGGTTAGAAAGTAGCCCTGACTAATCTTATAGGACCAGTTTTGAGCCCTCAGTATTAGCATGTTCATGGTCCTTTAGGCTCTCGAGATCCTTGTTATATAAAGTGGTTCCAACTAGTCTTGGGACATTAGCTTCACACTTTTAGTTTACTTGTATTTTCATGTTCGGTTGGCAGTAGTACATAGCACTGAGTAGGCCAAGGTTCCATCGCACCCATGTCTCAAAACTATGTGCCACCGTAGGATAAGAGATTCTTAATAGTAAAGAATGTTTCCCTTAACCTGAGGAATATGGGATACTTGCTAGTAAGAGTGTCTCCCGCGCCTCAATGGGTGCATGCAAGGGTTGTTTTTAGTTGAGATTGTCTCCCAAATAAGAGAAGTCAAATAAGAGAAGTCAAGTAAGAGAATTCAAGAATCACTTTTGGCTTCTCTTGATCCTGAAATTGAGAGAACCTTTCAAAGGTTAACTATGAGGAATAATAAGCAAGCACAAGGAAAAAAGCAGGATAGGGATCCTGTGTTGACTTTTTCTAGGCCAAACTTTGAGAATGCTTCTAAAGTGATCATCAAGCCAGACATCACAGAGAACATCGAGTTAAAAGAAGGGACCGTGCGGTTGGTCCAAAATAGTTTCCAATATCAGGGAAAGCCACATAAGAACCTCATAGGCAATAATGATGTTCATGGAGTTGAGTGAGAACTTTTACTATTTGAACGTGTCAGATGAGTATGTAAAGCTCACGTTCTTTCTGTTCTTTTTGATTGTTGAGGCCAAAGAGTGGCTTTGAAACAAGCCAGTAGGTTCCATCACCACTTGGGAGGTTCTTTCAAAAAAGCTTATCAACAAGTTCTTCTCTTCAAGAAGGACAAAAGAGTTGAGAAGGAAGATATCTGATTTTGTGCAGAGAGATAGTGAATGTCTGGCTCAAGCTTGGGAATGATACAAGGGCTATTTAGGAGATTTCCCACACCACATGTAGTCAAAGGACATTATTGGGCACAACTTTATTGAAGGGCTGAAGTGGGAGTCCAAAATCTTGCTTGATGCTACTACACAGGGACAAGTTTTGTCTAAGAACTGTGTTGAAATTGAAGCTCTTTTGTATCTCGTGTCATCAGGTAATCAAGACTATCAGGACTCAATTAGAGGATTTACAGCAACCAAGGTACTGGGAAAAATTGAAGTAGATAGTGTGGCAAAAATCCGAGTAAACATAAGTCAGATGGTGAATATGATAAGCAAGCTTATGACCATACCAACAGGAAATCAAGTTCAGTAGGTCCATCATGTCCAGACTCCAACCCCATCATGTGAGGTGTGTGGAGAAGGCCACACTTATTCAGGTTGTCCACTAAACTCAAAATCTGTATATTTTGTATGACAACAAGGTCGTGGTGGAGTTTTACAGGTAACAGCTATAACCAGGGGTACATGAACATAACCAATAACTCATGAGGTGGGAATCATAATTTCCAAAGGCCCCAGAACAACTATCAAAGATCTCAGGACCAGTAGCTGAGCAGTTCACTTGAAGAAACAATGAAGAAGTGGATGGTGCGACAAACTTAGGTGGTTAATAAATGTAGAAGTCCATCCGTGAGCTGGAGAGACAGATGGGGTAGTTGGCCCTGCAGTAGACTAATATACTACTAGGGGAACTTCTGAGTAATACAGAGAAGAACCCTAAGGAAAATGTGAGTGCAATCTCTTTGCATAGTGGTAAAGAGCTGTGTGAGGTGATACCAAGAGAAAATAAAACTTATGAAGAGCAGGTCGTGATGTCCAGATAAGAGGTTGGTGAGTCAAGAAACACAAAGCGAATGTTGGTATAATCCAGACCACCCCCTCCATTTCCTAAAAAATTTAAGAAGCAAAAGGAGGACTCAGCTTGCCAGAAATTTCATGATATGTTAAAGCAGGTACATGTTAACTTACCACCGGTGGAGCTTTTTTAGGAAGTTCCGAAGTATGACAAGTATTTAAAGAACATTGTGGCAAATAAGATGAGGTTGATGGAGCTTGAAACTATGGATCTCATAGAAGAGTGCAGTTCTCTGGTTCAAAACAAAGTTCCTGAGAAGCTGAAAGACCCCGGGAGCTTCACCCTTCCAGTGGTGATTGGAAATAAAGAAGTAGGTTTTTCATTGTGTTACAAGGGTGCATGCATTAATCTAATGCCTGCATCCTTGTTCAAAACCTTGGGTTTAGGTGAACCACATCCGACCACAGTAACCTTACAGCTTGCCGGCAGGTCTCTTGCTTATCCTGAAGTAATCATAAAGGACGTCTTGATTAAGGTTGGACCTTTCATCTTACCTATGGGATTCATAATCTTGGATTACGAAGCAGATGCAGTAGTTCCCCTCATTCTGGGGAGAGGAATTTTAGCCATTGCCGCCGCGGTAATAAAGGTGAAATGGTGTAAGATGTTAATGATTATAAATGATCAGGAGGCAGTCTTCAATTTGTTTAGAGAAACAAGGTGGCTGCCTCATTTTTAGAACATCACAGTGAAGCCAATGGTAGTGCTTGGAGGGTGTAAGCGAGCAGTGGAGAAGCATTTGTTGCATGAGAATTTAGTAAGTGCAATAGAGGATCCTTTTCATCACACTCAGTAAAAGGAATGAGAGTGACTTTCGTCATGCTGCGACGTTAAATCAGGCACTTCATGGGAGGAAAGCCATGAATGTCGTGCCACGACTATAACTACGGCTCTTGGTGGGAAGCAACCCATGTTTCTAACATTTTTGTTTTTACAAAGATGAATAGGGTTTTAGAGGCACAAAGAGCAGGGAAAATATGCTGAAAAAGGTTATGTTTGGAGTGAGATACTTGGCGTGGGGTGCCAGGTGTTAGTTCCAGAAAAGAAAAATAAATTTTCAGATTGGTTCTATGGGTGGTGCACCGTACCAGCCCCTATCCACGAAGAAAAGTTTTTATAAGCGGGTGGCGAGGTGACTGGTGCTCCACGCCAGGGTGATGTGGTCTAAAATATTTTTGTCCAATGGGTAAAAGTTGATCCATGGACCTTCAATTTACCAAATACCCATGCTCCACACCTTTATTTTAAATCCCCATTCATCCCCTCTCACTAAAAGTAAAAAAGAGCAAATAAAATTTTCTCTCTCTCTTCCAAGTAGGCCGTAACTTTTCCCTCTCCCAGTCCCCCATTGTTGTCTTCTCTATGAGGCCTGGTGAAGATTATCTCATCAACTCAAGCAAGTAACACTCTTCTCTCTTGGTTATTAAGTGTGAAAAGCATGTCCCCATATCCTTCTTCCCAAAGATAAAGACCCAAAATTACTATTATTAGTGAAAACCTTGAATTTCATAATTTTGGTTTCATGAGCTTAAATCTCTTAAATTCTTCCTTTGGTAATGTGTTATCCATATTGGGTTGCTTATTTTTTGTTGAATATAGTGATTTGAAATTGTGGGGGGTGAAGGGGGTTTATAATCTAAATTTAATGATTTTGGTGGGTAAAACATTAATTGTAGAGAGAGAAAATACTTTATTTTTAAAGTCTTGAATGTGAAGAATCTTCAGTTGTTGAAAATTCATATTAATTCATTATAAAGTGTAGTAAATCGCCTGTTGTTTGTTGAATGAATTGAATGAAGCTACTTTCATGTATGGGCTGCTTAAATGATGAATAAATGGAGGGGAGGTGAAAGAATGGCCAAAGTGAGGCATTCTTGAAAAAAATTAATAAAGGAGAGATGTGAAAAATTAATGAACTTGGTTGTAATAGGAAGTTAATTAATATTTTGGAGGTTGAGATTTTTTATGATAATGAGGGAAGTCTTGAGTATCTTATTTGACAAATTCTCACAAGTATCCTAGTGAATTAAGTGTGGGGTCACTATGCATCTGTTACACCTAATTAGCTAGCCGTTTTGTTCACGAACTAATCTTGTGAAGTCTTGATTTTTTTTTGACAGTTGTCAGGCATCAAATGCTAACAAAGAAAATGAGATAGTGGGAGCTGGCATGGGTTTCAAGCGGCTCCAAAAAGGCACAAAAGGGTCAAGTTCATCGACTAAGGGAGCCCCTGCTAGGAGGTTTGGAGAAAGATCTATGGAGCCTCATAGACTATCATGGTTCAAACCCAAGAGGTGTCAAATATGCTCCTGAGAATTGGATTCGAAGGTTGCCTCGCCTTAAGTTCCCTGCCATTCGGGACAAGGTCCATGAGATGAGATTAGGCTATATCTTTGCTGAGCTGTAGGAGTGCAACCTCACTTTGGTGAGGGAATTCTATGAAAACTGGGACACTTCTTTTGGGGAGAGCAATCAGGTCAAAATACGGGGAAAAGTGGTGGATTTCACTACTAAAATATTCAATACCTTCCTCGGTACACCTGCTGTAAACCCGTCTATGTACTTTATTCTGCTAGAGAAGCTCTATATCAAGATATCCGCCATACTCTTTGTGCTTAGCATTCATTTTCCTATTGGTCAAGGGACCATCAGGGCATTCATTGTACACTTTCATTCTCCTATCTAAATAAGGAGGCAAAAATGTGGGTAAAAATTATTTGTGCCACATTTCTCCTTGGGACACACATCACTAGAGAGCGGGTCGTGCTGGTATACATTCTATTGAAAGGGCTACCACTCAATTTTGGTGCAGTGCTTAGAGGCAATATGAGGAGACTGAGAGACAACTATAGGTGGAAATATTATTATGACAGTCTCCTGACTCAGTTTTTGAAAGGCAAAGGCATTAAGAAAGAGGAAGCAAACCTTCATCTACTGCGAGCAGGGCCCCTGACAGGCAAGATGATGGACATTACAAAGGTTAAGGAGCCCATCACTACCATAGCTCCACCTCTCACTATAGCTAATAGCCAGAACCGAGATGATAGATGGAGAGGCCGTATATTCAGCATGCTTGAATTACAGTTGAGGATTGGAGGCTGACCTACCACAGATAATGAGATGGAGGCTTTGAAGGATAGATACCCACTCACGGAGAGTGCAATGTAGATGTGTAGAGCATGACCTGCCTTTGAGGACATGCTGGATGATAAGAGGCCACGATGCTCACTAATGGCATTGATGACTTGGACAACAATGATGATAAGGATGATGTTGCCACGGCTACGATGTAGATTGATGGAATTGATGATGATGAGGATGACAATAATCAGGTGTCACGACCCGAACGTAGGTCCAGACCAAGACACGAAACCTAGAACCACGAATGACTCCAAATCGACCCATGGCATGAACATAGCAGCTACAGAGCAAAAATTAACAGAAACTTCTAAACTAAACATGAATAAGAAGAAGTCTACACACATAATAATCAAAAACCGAGTCAACACTAACAAGATGAAATTCTACATACTATCTGAAAAGCCTCTAACATAACGGGTGAGCTGATAGGATAGCATCCCCAAATAGCTTGACTATAGACTGTAACCGAAATAACAAACCAACAAACTGAACTGAATATCCTCAGAAGATGGGACTCACCAAAACTTTCTAAACAGGAATGATACAAAAGCAGGATTAGTAGCAGGGCTGAGTCTTATCTCTTGGACCTGTATCATGAAATGATACAGCATAGAGAACACAATCAGTACTTTGAATGTACAGAGCATGCAAGATATGTAAAATGGACTAATAAAATACATAAGAGTTCATAAGAGTAGGAATTTTAAAACATGAGTGATAATCATAACATAAACATGAGGGCTCAAAGTTTTTAAAACTATTCATAAACTAGTCATAATCGTAATCATAAGAGGAACCTTGTAAATCATAACTCGAGCCAAAGTATCATAAACGTGAAAATGCATAAATAATGAGGGAACAATGGTAGGACTCATCTTAACCTAAACCATCATGATAGAGCTTACATGATTCCCCAGCCATCTCACTCAAATGGGCAGAGCCGTCCTAAGCTTGCCAGTCAAGGGATGTAAATGGTGTGATATCACTAATAGGACCTCGTAGGGTTGACAATGAATATATACCTATTGCGGCACGTAGTTTTGACACCATAGAGTTTACCTGAAAGCCTACTCAGTGCTAGACACTACTCTCAGAAACAGGCACATGAGGGCTCATATATTTATCATGAAATCATACATGAAGTTCATTGCTAGTTAAATCATAACATACTTGATCATACTTGAAATACATGACTAGCTATGAAGTAAGAGCCCATGAGTTTGCCAAAATCATAAACTTATAAATTATGAAGAACATATATGCTTAAGAAAATCACCATACATGAAATTTATAAATTCATGAAGAATACTTGTAGGAAATCATATCATAAATCATAAACCATAAATTACGGTTTAGGAGAATCAACATCATAATAGAAGCATAAACTTTACTTTTCATGAATATTGCATTATTGGGCATAAATTTCTAAAAATTTAAATCATGAATTAATAGTTAAAAATAGGTATAAAATCTACCCGTAGATCTTAAAATATATTTTGCAACAAGAAAGGAATTAGCCCATAAAATATCATAGAGAATTTCATAAAATTGGGATAAAACCCCATAGGATAATACATTTGAATTAAAACTAGAATTCATGAAGTTGAGGAGAAATTTGGGCATGAGAGTGGAAGGAAACTCTCATTCATGGTCCTACATACCTGGGTAAACTGATTCTCAATTTGACTTTGAAAACCCAAGAGATTTGGAGGAGAATTGGAGGATTCTAGGTGTGATCTTCAATAGAACCCTCTTAAATTGCATGAATGGGAGTTGAATGAATTAGCATTGGTTAAACTCCCTCAATACACTTCTTTGAGGGATTAAAACAACGTAGTTTAGAACCTAGTATCTTAGGATTTACGAAAATACCCTTAATGAAATTCTGAAAAATATTCTCTCACCATGAGTTGTACCATGAAGTGACGACTCATGGTTACCTCCCATTGTCACCACTGGTCATAAGACTGGTTCTTGAAGATCACATCACAGACGCTTGCTAGGAGTTGTTATATATCATCATGAGTCATAACACCTTTCTTTGTCACTAAGCCTCAATTCTTACCTTCTCTGTATTTTTCCATGGGTTTCAAACAACGATTCTTGGTTACTCACCACGGGCCATAAAGCCACTCGAGACAACACATACATTCACAGAACTTCCAAACACGACCCTTGTTATGCCTCGTTGTTTCCCATAACGAGTCGTACCACAATCCATCCTTTCCTACCCTGGCTTTCCCTGTGCCTCACCATGATTGTTGACCATGAGTCATACCCATGAACCACGACTCGTGGTGTGACTCGTGGTCTGGGCATCCAATTCCAACATTTCACTACGACTACTCCCACAGTCTGGTACTTCTCACCACAACTTGTACCACGAGTTGTTCTGAGGCAAACATATAGATCTTTCTGTTGAACTCATTTCAAATACTCTTTACTAGCTTTAGGAACTTTCGAGGTATTATAATATCTCCCCCTTGGGAACATTTGTCCTTGAATGTAGACTAAGCATATTGAAATGTTGGGGAAGGGATTTGAAATCTCAAATATTGAACATCTAGAGCTGAAAACTGATGGAGTGACTACCTCCAGACTAATATACACGAGTGAACTGAATTCGTGAATCATACATATACACACTGACATAAAGGAAAATAAGAGACTTGAACTCTAAGGAGGAAATGATACCTCATGCTGGAACTGAGTCGGAAGGGAATAAATGCGGGTATCTGGCCATCATATTTACATCAGCCTCCTATGTAGCTCCTTCAAGAAGCTGATACCTCCATACGACTTTCGCCGAAACTACTTCTTTGTTGCTCATCTTCCGAACCTGACGATCAAGGATCTGAACTAGTACCTCCTCATAGCTAAGGTTATCCTTCACACCTATGCTCTGTACTGGGACAACCAAAGTCGGATTACCAATGCACTTCTTTAACAATGATACATGGAAAAATGGATGTATCGAAGCCAACTCCACTGGTAGCTCCAACTCATTGTCCATTTTTCCAAAATGTCTCACAATCCTATAGGGACCAACATATTGGGGACTAAGCGCCCCTTTCTTCGTATAGGCCACCATGCCTCCTTAGATTGGAATAGGAATTTTGATGACTCTGTGCTGTTTTCAGCCTCTCCCTTATAAGCTGAACTTTCTCCATAGCCTCATGAACTAAATTTGGCCCTATCAATGTAGCCTCACCTACCTCAAACCAACCAATAGGTGATCTACATCTCCACCCATAAAGAACCTCAGACGAAGCTATCTGAATGCTGGATCGGTAGTTGTTGTTGTAAGAAAACTCGATAAGATTAAAATAATCATCCCAACTACCTTTGAAGTCAATCACACATGCTCTCAACATATCCTCGAGAGTTTGAATGGTCCTCTCAGCCTGACCATTTGTCTGTGGGTGAAAAGCTATGCTATGTTTGTCTTGAGTACCAAGTCCCTTCTGAAACAATCTCTAAAACTGCGAGGTAAATAGTGTGCCTCCATCTGAAATGATGGACAAGGGAAACCCATGCAACCGAACTAACTCCCAAATGTACAATTTAGCAGAATTCTCCACTAAGTCAGTAGTTTTGACTGGTAGAAAATGAGCTTCTTTAGTCAACCTATCAACAACCACCCAAATAGAGTCATACTATCAACATGCGCGAGGTAACCCTGTCATGAAATCAATATTGATCTATTCCAACTTCCAAGTGGGGATACTGATGTCTTGTAGCACTCCTCCCAATCTTCGATGCTCCACTTTCACATACTGACAATTCGGATACTTTGCCACAAACTCTATTATGTCCTTCTTCAGTCCATTCAACCAGTAGACTTCCTGTAGATCATGATACATCTTGGTGGTAACTGGATGGATAGAATACCGCGACCCATGAGCCTCATGCAACATCTACTATCTCAAATCATCAACTTCCGGAACATATAAACGACCCTTATATTGAATACACCATCTCCCCCTTGTGAGAAGACCTCTACCTTCTAATTCTAAACTACCTCCTTCAACTTTACTAAAATAGGATCCTCATCTTGCCTAGGCTTGATCTCAGTCACCAAAGAAGATTCTCAACCATTCTGAACAATGACACAACCATCCATCGAATCAACACGGCGAGCCCTAAATCATGCAAGCCAATGCACATCCTTCACCAACTATTTCCTTCCATCTTCCAAATGAGAAACACTCTCCATTAATAGCCTACAAAGGGAAAGCACCACTACATTGTCCTTGCTCGGATGATTAAGGACACTCATGTCATAGTCCTTGAGTAGCTCTAACCATCTTCTTTGTTGCAAATTCAAATCCTTCTAGGTGAACACATATTGTAGGCTCTTGTGGTCAGTAAACACATCCACATGAACCTTATAAAAATAGTGCCTCAGAATTTTCAATGCGAACACCACAACTGCTAATTCCATATCATGCATCGAGTAATTCTTCTCATAAGTCTTAATCTGTCTAGCGGCATACACAATGACCTTATCATGCTACATTAGCACACAACCAAAACCAACCCTAGAGGCATCACAATACACAACAAATCTATCGGTACCCTCACATAGGTTCAACACTGAGGCTGAAGTGAGTCGAGCCTTTAACTCCTGAAACCTCTTCTCACAAGCATCCGACTATTGAAATTTGAGTTTCTTCTCGATCAGCTTAGTAATTAGTGTAGCAATAGATGAAAATCCTTCTGCAAACCACCTGCAATAGCCAGGTAAACCCAAGAAACTCCTGATATCCAGAGAACTAACTGGTCTAGGTCAATTTTTCACTGCTTCTATCTTTTGAGAGTCCACCTGTACATCTTCTCTTGACACCATGTGGCGAAAAAATGCTACTGAGTCCAATCAGAACTCACAATTGCTGAATTTAGTAAACAACCAATGATCCTTAAGAGTTTGTAGCATAATCCTCAAATGAGTGGCATGCTCCTTCATGCTCTGAGAGTATATGAGAATATCATCAATGAAGACGATCACGAACATATCCAAGTATAGTTTGAACACCCAGTTTATCAAATTCATAAAATCTGCAGGAGCATTCATTAGTCCAAAAGAGATAACTACAAACTCATAGTGACCATAGCGAGTTTGAAAAGCTATCTTCGAAATGTCACTCTCCCTAACTCTTAGCTCATTACCCGGATCTGAGGTCTATCTTTGTGAAATATTTGGCACCCTGAAGTTGGTGATATAAGTCATCAATTTTGGGCAGAGGATACCTGTTCTTGATTGTAACCTTGCTCAACTACCGATAGTTAATGCACATTCGAAGAGGCCTATCCTTTTTTCCGAATAAAGAGAACCGGTGCACCCCACAGGGACTGCTAGATCTGATGAATCCTTTATTTAGAAGATCCTTCAACTGCTCCTTCAGCTTGGCTGGAGCCATTCTGTATGGAGGAAAAGATATAGGCTGCATACCAAGAAGAAGGTCAATACTGATAATACTCAAACCACACCTCATCCTGAAGTATGAAGTGGACTTTGTCAATAAAGAACCCAACAAGAGGTTGGGGTCGAACCCACAGGGAATATGGAAGATCTAGACTAATGCCGGTAAGTGAACTTGTTGGTTAGTTACTCCAATTGGGGGGGTTTTTAAAATAATAATTAAAAACAATGACTGAAATTGTGATGTACAATCAAGAGTTCGGACTAACTTGGGTTTGTGTTCCGCATGGGTTCATAACTATCACGACCCGAACAGAGGCTCAAATCGTAGACATGGGACAAGGGACACCGAGAGACCCCAAGTCGACCATGGCATAGGCCTAAATCTAACTCATTTGATAAGCTGAAGAAATCATCAACATAAACTCAGCGGAAGTCTAACTCAACATAACATCAAAATAAACATCTGAAGCTAAACACATACAAAAACTAAAAAGACTCTAATCTTGACTAGTTGATGGGATAAGACCCCAACTAACTCAACAATACTGAAACTAAAAATATATAAGGAAACTGAAAGTCTAGTCCTCGATGGATGAGGACTCCCTAACAAAGTAGGTGCTAACTCTGACAACCGACTACGAATGGGGATGAGCCTGGGAGCAGGGTCCTGTATCATAAAATGATACAACATAGAAAGTATGCGGCCAGTATGTGGAATGTAATGAGTATGCAAGGTAAGTCAAACCGCTTAAGTAAAGTAAATCATTTAAAAAGTTTCATAACACAACATGAGCTTTAAACTCTGAGAGGAAGGACTGCATGCATTCATTCTAAAATCATAATCTTTGCATAATATGACAAACCATTGCTTCATAACACCATAACTAACTCGAATGACTCAAATCTAAAACATGACATTTATATGAAAAGATAAACAATGCATCAAACCTTAGTTTTGGAACATGCATGTGTAAAATATTAACCATGAGTAATGAATATGCAAATCTGAATCATATAGACAATGGGAGACTCGTCTCTTAACCAACATATAACAATAGAGCTTATGTGGTCCAGACTATCACACTCAAGTGGGCAGAGCCGTCCAAAACCTTTCCATGGCTAAGGACGCTACCATGATATCGATATCAAGCTGAAGGCCCATTCGGGCAAGGGGAAGCTCACTAGGGAGGTCCCAAGTCATATAATAGTATCAACCTATGTTGGCGCGTAGTTATGGGGCATAGGCTGATTGACCCTTGGCCCGCTCGGTGCTAGACTCTTCTCCCAAAATATGCAATGCTTTACATTGTATAATGATGCTCTACATCTTCTATTAACGAAGTTCAACAATGGAATCATGCATAAACTCAACATCGTATGAAACGAAGCTCAACATCGTCATTTGACAAAGCTCAATAATGAAATAATGTATAGAGCCGACATCGTATGAAAACTAAGCTCAATGATATTATACATCTGAATTATAAATTCATGCATATGAGAAGCTTTATTTCGAACATACCACAAGCTCAACGATAGTGGGAGCATCTACTCCAAAACCATGTGGTAAGCTTACTTTAGAGATACTACAATATCATACTCGATATAAGGGTCTTGCCCAAAACTTTATCATGCTTGGATCTACTCAATTCGTTTGAAAACAATATCATAATCATGGGTAGCTTTAGAAACAAGCTTTTCATCATCAAATTTCACTATCATCATACATACAACATCATTCTCTTCTTCCATGAACTTTCCATCCATGGGAATTTTATTTCATAATTTAGGAAACACAATTTTGATTAAAAACTATTTAAAATCTGCCCAAGCTTCAAAATTCATCAATAGAAACATAATCTAACCGTACCCATGTATAGAAATTGAAGAATTATGCAATTGGGTAAATACCCTATAACTTGATCATAGGAATTTCTCATATTTAGATAGAGATTGGGCATGGGTGAGGAAGGAAACACCCACTCATGAACCGAATCAGGCCCTATCATAGATGCCTCACCAACCTCAAACCACTCGATGGGTGATCTACACCTCCGCCCGTAAAGACCCTTGAACGGTGCCATCAGGATGCTGGAGTGATAGTTGCTATTGTAAGCAAACTCAACCAAGGAGAAATGGTCATCCCAACTACCTTTTAAATCCATCACACAAGCTCTCAACATGTCCTCGAGAGTTTGAATTGTTCACTCTACTTGACCATCCATTTGCGGATGAAATGCTGTGTTGAGTTTAACCCGAGTCCAAAGCCCTTTTTGGAAAAGACCGCCAAAACTGAGAGGTAAACTTAGTACCTCGGTTTGAGATAATAGACAAGGGCACTCCATGTAATTGCACCAACTCCCAGATATACAGTTTGTCATAATCATCCATTGAATCTGTGGTTTTGACTAGTAGGAAGTGTGCAGCCTTGGTCAACCTGTCTACCACCACCCAAATAGAATCATAGTGTCGGCAAGTACGAGGTAGGATTGTAATGAAATCCATATTAATCTCTTCCCACTTCCAAGTGGGAATGCTAATATCCTGAAGTACACCTCCTTGCCTTTGATGCTCGACTTTGACTTGCTGACAGTTTGGGCACTTGGCTACGAATTCTGCAATATCCTTCTTCATGCCATTCCACTAATATATTTCCCGCAAATCATGATACATCTTGGTGGCACTCGGATGGATAGAATACCTGGATCCATGTGCCTCATGAAATATTCGGTCCCTCAAATTATCAATATCTAGAACACATAGATGGCTTTGGTACCGCAGCACCCTATCTCCCCCTTGGGAGAAAACCTCCACTTTCTGACTCTGAATGGCTTCCTTCAGTTTCACCAACATCGGATCCTCGTCTTGCATAGATTTCACATCAGTCACCAAGGACGATTCTGATCCATTGTGCACAACAATGTCGCTATCGGTCGAGTCAACCAATCTAACTCCCAACCTTGCAAGTCCATGGACATCTTTCACCAACTCCATCTTTCCCTCGTCCACGTGGGACACACTCTCCATAGAGAGCCTACTAAGTGTGTCCGCTACCACATTAGCTTTACCCGGGTGGTAGCGGACACTCATGTCGTAGTCCTTTAGTAGCTCCAACCACCTCCTTTGCCAAAGATTGAGATCTTTCCGCGTGAACACATATTGCAAGCTCTTGTGATTCGTAAATACATCCATGTGGACCCCATAAAAGTAATGCCGCAATATCTTCAATGCAAACACCACCGCAACCAACTCAAGATCATGGGTAGGGTAATTCTTCTCATGGACTTTCAAATGTCTTGAGGCATATGCTATCACTTTCCCATGCTGCATCAACACACACCTAAGTCCGATTCTTGAAGCATTACAATACACCACAAAACCATCGGTACCCTCGGGTAGGGTCAACACTAGTGCTGAAGTGAGTCGAGTCTTCAACTCTTGGAAGGAGGCCCAGATTGTAGACATGAGACAAGGGACCCCGAGGGACTCTAAGTTGAACCATGGCATAGGCATACATCTAACTCATTCAATAAACTGAAGAAATCATCAACATAAACTTAGAAGAAGTCTAATCAACATAACATCAGCATAAACATCAGAAGCTAAAAACATATAAAGTCTGAAAAGCCTCTAATCTGGACGAGTTGATGGGACAAGACCCCAACTAACTCAACAATACTAAAACTGAAAATACATAAGGAAACTGGAAGTCTATCCCTTGAAGGATGAGGACTCACCAACCAAGTAGGTGCTAACTCTGACAACCGACTACGAAGGGGGATGAGCCTGGGAGCTGGGTCCTGTATCATAAAACGATATAGCGTAGAAAGTAAGTGGTTAGTATGTGGAATGTACTGAGTATGCAAGGTAAGTAAAACTATTTAAGTAAAGTAAACCATTTAGAACATTTCATAACACAACATGAGCTTTTAAATTTGAGAGGAAGGACTGCATACATTCATTCTAAAATTGTAATTTTTGCATAATATGACAAAGCATAGCTTCATCACACCATAACTAACTCGAAAGACTTAAAGCTGAAACATGACATTTATAAGAAAAGATGAACAATGAGTCAAACCTTACTTTCTGAACATGCATGTGTACAATATTAACCATGAGTAATGAATATGCAAATCTGAATCATATAGACAATGGGAGACTCGTCTCTTAACCGACATATGACAATAGAGCTTACGTGGTCCCGACTATCACACTCAAGTGGGCAGAGCCATCCAAAACCTTGCTAGGGCTAAGGACGCTACCATGATATCGATATCAAGCTGAAGGCCCATTCGGGCAAGGGGAAGCTCACTAGGGAGGTCCCAAGTCATATAATAGTATCAACCTATGTTGTCGCATAGCTCTGGGGCACAAGGTGATCGACCCTTAGCTCGCTTGATGCTAGACTCTTCTCCCAAAAAATGCAATGCTCTACATCATATATAACGAAGCTTGACTTCATAAATTGATGAAGCTCAACAATGGAATCATGCATAAACTCAACATCGTATGAAATGAAGCTCAACATCTACATTTAACAAAGTTCAATAATGAAATCATGCATAGAACCGACATCAAATGAAAACGACGCTCAATGATAACATACATCTCACTTATAAATTCATGCATATGAAAAGCTTTATTTCGAACATACCACAAGCTCAACGATAGTTGGAACATCTACTCCAAAACCATGTGGTAAGCTTTCTTTAGAGATACTACATCATCATACTCGATATACGGGTCTTGCCAAAAACTTTATCATGCTTGGATTTACTCAATTCATTTTGAAAACAATATCATAATTATGGGAAGCTTTAGAAACAGGCTTTTCATCATCAAATCTCACCATCATCATACATACAACATCATTCTCTTCTTTCATGAACTTCTCATGCATGGTCATTTTATTTCATAATTTAGGAAACATAATTTTGATTAAAATAATTTAAAATCTGACCAAGCATGACAATTCATCAACAGAAACGTAACCTAACCGTACCCATGAATAGAAATTGAAGAATTATACAATTGGGTAAATACCCGATAACTTGATCATAGGAATTTCTCATATTTAGATAAAGATTGGATATGGGTGAGGAAGGAAACACCCACTGATAACCCTACATCCTTGGGAGGGATTGATTCCACTAAATCATTGATCGCCCAAGAGGAAATTGGAGGGAAACCTTGAATACTAGCTAGAATCACCTTTTCAACCTCTCAAGCTTGCATGTATGGAATGAATGACTTAGAATAGGATTTTCCCTCTTAAATCCCACTAAAACGATCCTTAAACGACGTATTATAGGTCTTAGTAAATTAGGAATTACGAAAAGACCCGTACTATTTCGCAGAAAAATAACTATCAGGTGGTCCTAGCGAACGACCTAACGACTCGTCATCGGCCCAAACGACTTGTCATGTTGCTCATTGAGTACACTGCCTTGTCTAAACTCCTAGGCTCGTAATGGTTCATCAGGAGTGACCACGTCTGGTGGTCACTAATCATCAAGTACGCTGGTCTGACCTCTTATATTTTTTTCTTCTCCATTACACCATTGTTGACCTAACGACTCGTGGTGCTTGACCACGAGTTGTTCCCACGCCCTTGGGGAACCCTTTTCCTCAAAACTTCCTACTCTCCCTTGGTCTTCCCAGGAGTCTCCTGACGACTCATGGTCTAGTCTCACTAGTCGTCCATGACTCTTCTATGCTTGCAACTTGAATTTTCAGTTTTTCCCTGTTTCAACTCCTGGATCCTGTCTTTGAGTTCTCAGGGTATAACAATAATAGCTTCAAGTATACATATGTGATTAATACCAATTCTTACTTGTATAAATGATAACTACGGTTCATCCAAAGAACTGGTTCGTCCATATTGGATGACTATACTCAATTACCGGGTTAGGTCTCATGAGTGATTTCAAATTAACCGTTATCAATTTGTTCCAAATATAAATATCCTGCGACCACAACTCAAGTTAATGCAATGATCATCAAGATCAAGGCATTGTTGTGATTCACTTTTCCAAATCTCTACCTCTTTAGGCTCAAGCTAGTAAAGAATTCGGGCAAGTCCTAACGTTGTACACCATTAAGAAACATATAAGCAATAAGAGAATACAATAAAAGAATTTTCCATTGCTTTTGAATTAGTTTTGTGCAACCCTAGCTCATTAATCCACCATGGTTCTCATAACCCTAGCTATGGAGGTTTTAGCCTCTCATAGTTGCAAGGTTGTGATATGCATTCATAATTAAACACATAAATCAATACATATAATGATAGATGAGAGAAAAGCTTCTTGGATTATATCCAAATTAACTCAAGAACTCACAAAGATCAAGAAGAAATCAAGAAAAGGTTGATCACAAGCCAATCAACTCAATTCTATGTTATCTCGAGGTTCTCTAAAGTTCTCTTACGTCCTCTAACATCTCCTATTTAAAATAAAACATAAAAAGTATTTATACAAATATAAGAATCCTTTTCCTAAGCTAAAAGGGTAAATTTCCATAGCCGGTGCCTCTTGAGCCACGATAAATCATACGACCCGTAGCAAGATTGTACAGGTCGCACTTGCTATCCATATGTCCTTGGCTTGCAAAAATTTGGCTAAGTGTTGGGTCTTCGTATGACCTGTACATGCTTCCTATGAGTTGTACTATTCTTCTGTGGCTCGACTCTGAGAATTCTCAATTTTGCTGAAGTTTGTCACGAGTGTGATGGTACGACGCGTACCTTGATGCTGGACTCGTATTATCTATTCGTGTCAAGAGTCAGCTTCTTGTGAAATTCTTCTAAATATTTTCATGACTCAATGCTATAGCTCCTATAAGCATTGTATGACTCGTACTGAGAGTGGTAGGATGCACTCTTCATAACTCTACCATTTGAAACTTTTCATGGTCTTCAGTACAGCTCGTAGCATCAACCTACGACTCATACTGATACTTGTGACTTTCGCCCATTTTCTACACTATTAGGCTATCTTTTTCACATTCTTGCTCCAACACCTATTTGTGATGTAACCAAAGAAAAAGTTCCTTATATCCATATAAACACACCTAAGTCCATGCTATTTTCTTAGTTTTGAGCGTCGAAAGTGCAGTAAACCTATAGCACATCAACATCCTCAACTTAAGACTTTTGCATGTCCTCAGGCAAAGAAAATAAAAAAAACTAAACATGACGCTTACCTAGAAAATAAACCTAGGATACTATAGCCAATACCAAACAAAACTTGCAGTATACATTCAACAACTTTTGACACTTCTTTTATGAACAAATATTAGCTAATGTACTACAAGCCACCGCAAAACATGCTAAGCAGGGATCAAGAAATGTCATTTAGCTATCAACAGGTAATCAATTCATCACTGATGCTTTTCGCATAGTCCAATGGTAAAAGTAAACATAACCCATGTACCCTCACAACAAATGAAGTCCCCACTCTCAGATATAGTGTCAGATATTGCATGGGACTAAAAAAGAGAGACTCTCACTCTCACAAAGAAGTTTCATGTACTGTGTATCAGATACTATAGGCTTGCTCTTATTTTCTCTGCTTCGGTCTGTCAGATGGTCAGATTAGGATAACTATAGGAATTTTTGTGACTTGTAATATAGGATTTAGGGACAGACATGATAAATATGAGAGATTTTTGAGTGACTATCCCTTCCTTGGCACTACATACATTGGCTTCAACGTTTAGCTATTTCACCCTCTTTTCTTTTCATTCCTTTTCCACCCTTTTCACCTCTTTTGTGTGAATTTGTATGGGGGTGGTGTATTTTCAATCATTTCAAGCATTTATTTGTTTTTCTTTTTCAAGATTTTCAAAATTTTCATCTCTTTTTTTTCCTGTCACATCACACCTCATTTTTAACCTTTTCTCTTTTCTTATCCTTTTTCTTGTTCCCATCATTTATGCACCCCTACTCTATCCACCCTCAACTTAGGCATTTTTCCAATGTTGAGGTTCACAATGTCCAAGGAAGGACCATGGCCAAAATAGGTTCATTATAAAAAGGGGTATGGTTCATCAGTTAGTCAAAGAAAAATGGTCTATTAAAGGCTCGAAAATGGGATCAAAGAATCATAAGATTTTGATAAGGTCATTTAGGCTAAAAGTGAGCTTAAAAAAACATGGCCTATGATCATATCCTAACCAACCATCCTTAGCCTATGCAAAGACCAACTAAGCAATTTCTAGATTTTCAACACAATACTGAACTAAGTATCCAATCTCACTCACTCATGGCACATGACTTATATTTACTTTATCTGTCTCGTTTACACATGGCTTAACAACAAACCTCATGCTAATAAACTAAATGACATCAAAAGATCCATAAAAATCATGGATGCAGTCACAAATACATAACTAATGGATCAAAAATTTTAAACAGGGTCAATTTTTTTTGTTTTCAAAAATTCAAATTTAGTGCACTTTCATTAGTTTAGTACTCCTAAGTTATTTCCTAATTAAAATCAATCACAAAATAAAATCCTAAATATGCCAGTTCTACTATTAGCATGCCCGAGGGAAAAGAAACACTGCAAGAAAAATCCTCAGACAAATCTGAAAATCCTAAAAATTACAATACACACCCTCCCCTTTTTGAAAATTGAGCTTCATCCCGATGCATGATCTACAAGAACAGAGGGAACGGAACGTACCTGTGGTGCTCTATGCACTCCTGTCATCCTGCGTAGGAGGAACCTTCACTGCAATTGTGGCGCTAGTGGTGGTCGGCCCACTCAATGGTGTATCAATAGGGGGAGTGGTTACCCCCTCAGTAGTCTCAGCCGCCTCTACAGTCTGAATGGTGATCAGAGCTGAATGTGGCTCGCCCGAAGGGTCCTACCCACTAGCAAGCTCGAGCTGAGCCATGGTAGAGCTGCCTACTCCTCTAGCTCGCTCCTGCAGTCCTGACATATGTGAATCATCATTCTGCAGGCTCTCTGCTCATTCCCGCTTGTGTTCTCTTCTTTCTTTATTCCTTTTCTTCCTTTAACATTCTTCTCCAATATCCTCAGAGATTCTTTTCTTCCCTTTTTCTCTAGCAGCGTTCATCGGCTCCCAATAAGCCACCAAGTCAATCTCCTCGTCAGGCTCTTCATCAAGGTCTGGAAGAGTGGGGGCTGATATGACTGCCGGTAGTCATGATGACAATTCGACTACTTGGCTTGAAGACCACCCCCAACTCTTCACGGAGACTGCTAGTATCTGTCTGCTCTATGAAACACATGTTGAACCAGCTCTCAAATCCATCCAGGTGAGCATGTAATGCCTGTGCTGCTGTGTCAATCTCTTCCTTGACCCATGGTATCACATTCTCCATCATAGCCTAAAATTTTCTTTTGGCCATGGTCGACCTCTTGGCCAATTTCTAGAGAAATTCATAGGGAACTAGGACTTACCATGATGGAGTCTGAGTCAGCAGGCTAGGAGGTGCTGTGGCATAAGTGCTAGGAGCTGCCTCTGAATGACTGGCATCTATAGCCGGTGCCTTGCTCTACTCCTGTGAGGTGGGGGCATTCACTAGTATGACTCCTACTGGCTGGGTCTTTGGAACTTCTATGGGTAGTTGGGATCTACTCATCAGGTTCATTTCATCTCAAATTAAGCTAATGTCTGCTATCCTCTTCCCTCCAATCAAGCGTTTCTCACCTGGTCGCACTGTACTCCTGCCTCTTTGCATAATCTGAAAATGAGGCTTGGGAAGGGGATGGTAGTGCTCAATCCCATAGCCTGATCTCGTATTTCCTCTGTGATGATCCTCAGGATGTTGATGGGATATCTGTGCATGAGGCATGCCACTAGAGCTACTCTTTCTGCACTTAAAGTGTTGTCATTGACCATAGGTGCTAATCGGTGGAACACTAGTTTCCTGCAGGCTTTAGCTATGAAGTTGAGTGAGTTTTTGGTAACATTCTTTCCACTTGAGAACAATTCTGCTTCCTCTTTGTCCTCAGCTATCACACCAGCCAACCATTTTAGCTGCCTCTATCTCTCCTCAAATCCCAGCTTCCTAAGTTTCTTCAGTGCCTCCACTTGGAACTTATATTCTGGCGTGGAATGTGGAGGTATGAACTAGGATCCTTATAGGATCCAAGAGATAGTCCGCTCAGAGATGTCTACCTCTTGCCCTTTGACCATGACGCTCTCCAATCTAGGTTGGTCTTTCACCTTATGCCCCTTCTTTGTCTTTTCCTCCATGGTCACCAAGTAGTTGGCGTAGAACTCTAGGACTATCTCTGAAGTGTACTGGTTCGTGGTCCTAGCCATCCATTCGAGCCCATAAAGACTAAATATCCACCTCATATCCTCTACTTCATTCAATGTGCTGTTAAGGATCCACGGTTCTTCTTGGATGCTTCGCCTAGGTTTGCTTTTGGTGGTGAGAGCAACGCTCTGTTCATAAAATTCATCTCTAGGTGGGATCTGCTGTTGCTCAGCATTGGGAGCCTCCTCATACTCAAAACTTCCACTTGCCTCTCCGTATTGGGTCTCCTCAAACTCTTCTTCTGTATTTGAGCCGCTCCTTGACTCTTGATTACCTTCTTTAGCTCCCTCCTCAGACTGGGGAGTTTCGGCAGATGTGGCAGTAACTATAATGGCTTGTGCTTTGGCCTTCTCCGTAGTGGTTTGGGTTCCGTCAGTGTCTTATGTATCAACCTTGTACTCCTCAACTAAAAAATAGGGGAGTTTCCTTCTTGTTTATGCTTAGACTCAGATGTTTCATCATGTAATATCCTCGGTGTAGTTTCTTTGGATGCTTTGCACTTCATCGTCATTGTACCTATAGATAAGAGAGTTAGAATTCCATATCCGAGAAAGAAAAACAAGAAGAGAAATTCACAATATCTAACCATGGGTCAACAATATGGGTCATACCTTGGAGGTACGATTCAGATGAAGTCCCAAAAATCCTATGTACACATTGTGACTGACAGGTACGACTCGTACCGCGAAGGTACGACCTGTACCTTGAGTCGTTTGAGGATGCCCATCAACTACAAATTTCTTTGTATTTTTCCACAACTCATGGTACGAATAGTAGGTCAATTCCACGAGTCGTAGGAAGGACCATACTGCCTCATTTGGACTAGGCTCTTTTCAGGTCTTTGGTACAAATGCACTGTACGACTCATAGTGGCAAACCACAAACAATACTAGGTTTTGTACCTCTGGTCTTGACATATTTTAGCTTGGGATAGTCCCAACGAGCAATCCTATGAGTCGTAGGAAGGCTTGTGAAGCTTGTCCCTGTCCAGATTTTGTTCCAGTGTTTAGGGAATCTTATTTATGTTTTGGGTACTCAGAATTCCCCAGGCCTAGGCATGTAGTACAATTCATTTAATATTACTCATCCCTCCCTTTTTAGTCACTACCCATAATTCAATTTTAAATGCTACAATGCACAAGTTCATCAACTTTAAAAATGTTTTCCCAGCCGCACATGGTCCAATAACACCCCCGGTCATTGTCTCCTTCAAAAATTTTTTTTGAGCAACAACGAAGACTCACAATGGTTTTAGCATCACTACATCAATCACATAAGATTTCTCAACATTCAAAACAATACACTTACTTGTTGCTCCTTACTTCAACTGGTAATGAAGGGTTAGGATTGGGAGGAACTCGATTAAGTAAGTAATTGCTCGAACTTTTATTTGGTTTTGAGCTACGAGTGTGGGGGAGTGGTGAGTGCAAGTCGTGACTTCTTGTTGTTTGCGTGGGAGAAGGGTCGTCTTAGGTTTGAAGTTTACATAAGTGAAAAAGGGTAGAATTAAAAAACTTTGGGCCAATTGGGTAATTTTATGGATTTTGGCCCGTCACGACTCGTACCACGAGTCATAGGTAGTCCCCATGACTCGTCCCCTGGGCCCATGCTTTAGAGAGTAGAGAAACTTACCTGGGACCTACGGATGCATATTACTACTCATACCACAAGGTTACAGGTCGTACTATGACTCGTAGGCCTTTATCTCATATGATATGGCTAGTTTACAGGTACAGTGAACACTATGATCCCTATATTTACGTTATGAATTGTAGGACCAACTGTACCCTGAACCCCTGCTCTGAAGTACCTCTTTGATTCTCACCACGCCTCCTGCTATGGCTCATATGACGTTGTCACGAATCGTACTGAGAGCCATAACAGCTTCTTTTTCAGCAATTTTATGCCACCTGTATTTACTTCCCTGCACACTAAACACACATCAGTTAAGTTACTTGGATTGCCTCCCAAGAAGCAGTTGATTTAACGTTGCGGCTTGACGCAAGTGGTCCGCTTACTCAAAATTCACCAAGCCACCACTTGGGTTGCCTCCCAAGAAACACCTGATTTAACATTGCAGCACGACGCAAGTCTCTTGATAACTCAAAATTCATCAAGTGACTCAAATTCATCCTCTAGTGCTAAGACTACATTGAATTCTTTCGTTTGATGCATTGACCAGTAGATGTTGAAGGTGACCTATTCTTTGTGGGACCTCATAATCAACCTCGCAATCCAAAATCACCAAGTCTGCTGGGAATATGAATCTTTCTACCTTAATAAGCACATCGAGCAGGATCCTCGCTGGCTTCTTCACTGTTCTGTCGGCCATCAGTAGCCGCATAGCAGTTGGTGTGGGGGCTCCTACACCAATTTCTTCAACACTGCCAAGGGCATCAAGTTGATGCTTGCTTCTAGATCACAAAGTGCCCTTGCGAACTCTACATTGCCAATGGTGCAAGGTATAGTGAAAACACCCGGATCTTCCTTCTTTTAAGCCAGGACCCATGTAGCTATGGCACTATATTGATGTTCATTATCTGCCGGCTCATAGCTTATAGACCTCTTCTTTGTCACAAAGTCCTTCATAAAGTCAGCATATCCTGACATTTGTTCCAATGCCTCAACCAATGGTATGTTCCCAGATAATGGTGTAAGCATTGATAGGAATTTTTGGAACATACCATTTTCTGCTTTTTTCTTCATTATTTGGGGAAATGGTGGCGGTGGTCGCGGGATATCTCTGTACGTTTGAGTCACTTCTTGATCAATGTCAGGTTCTTTCTCACCTATTGGGGCCTCTAGAAACTCAGCATTCTCCATCTCAACACTCTTCTCATTCTCCTCAGTTTTGCTATCTTTCTTCTATTCAACTACAACTAGAAAAGGGGGGGGGGGATCAACGGTGGTCTTACCACTCCTAGTCATCACCTCCATGTAGTTTCCATCATTATTTGGGTTCTGGACGGTGTTGCTAGGTGGTGTACCCTTTTGTCCAAGGTTCAGTTATGCTTACAGTTGCCCAAGCTATTGTCTAATCTGCTTGATGGCTGTCGGAAGAGATTCACTCTCTGACCAATACTTGATATGTCAGCACGGAGTTCCTTCAATTGATCATCAGTTTTTATACCCTGTAAGCCCAAAGATCAGACCTTGGAGTTGAAATGCAGAAAAATTGAAATCTGGCACCTAGCATCAGACGGGTCGTGAGGTGACCCATGAGAGGAGCCCACGAGTTCTGATGTGACTCATGGGGAGGCTAGGTGAGGAGTTTGGAAATCTGAGAAACAGGATCCCCACAGGTGTAACCATGACTCATGATCAGGCCCGATGAGTCATTAGGTTAGTCTTGGAGTGGGTGAGTAAGAAAAGAGAAGGAAGGGAGACAGTGTACTTGACGGGAAGGCCCTACGGGTCATGGTCAGTACTCACGATTCGTGGGAATAGTCATGACAAATCAGGGAATGATTTTGTTCAAGCTAAGGCAATGCACATCACGGATGGTGACCACGAGTCATGGCACCAGGTCACGAGTCGTTATGTCTTCAGTTATAAGCCTAGGAGACATGATGAGCACTGTACTTCATGGTTCAAGCCACGAGTCGTGGCCCAGGGTAATGAGTCGTTACGTCTCTCGTTGGAACCATCTGGAAGTTACTTTTTTTATGAATTGAATAGGGGCTTTTCCGTAATTCCTAAGATCCTAAGGCCTAAACTACATCATTTTGAGTTATGAATGATGACTTTTAAAGGGGTTAAGTTCATTTTAGGCCATATTCGTTCTTGCATGCAAGGTAGAAGATGAGAGAGGGTGATCAAGGCTAGTGTTCCTCAATTCCTTTTTAATCTCTTCTTCGGCTATTAAAGAAGTGTAAGAATTAGCAACCAATAGGTATGTAGGGTTATGAATGGGTGATTTCTTTCACACCCATGCACAATCCCTCTCTAAATCATGAATGTTTTATGTCTACTCTATGGGTTTTAGCCCAATGCATGAAGTTCCTAATTCTTTATAGGGATATGATTTAATTATGTTTCTACCATTGAATTATGAAGCATGGGCGAGTTTCATAATATTTTCAATTAAAAATCATGTTTCTATGTTTATGAATTAAAAAGCCCAATGATGAGAAGATCATGAAAGATGAGACTTGTGACGAATGTATAATAATGATGAGATATTATGATGAAAAGCATGTTTTCAAGCTACTCATATTTATAATCATGTTTTAGATATGAATTGAGAAGTTTCAAGTATGATTAAAGATTTGGGCAATGCCCACATGTTCAAAGTATGATTTATGATTTCTCAAATTAAGATTACCATATGGTTTTGGAGCGAAGACTCTCAATTATCTTTCAGCTTGTGGTATGGTTTGAGTTAAATCTTCTCATATGCATGACTTCATCTTTGAGATGTATTTGATGATTGAGCTTCGTTGAATAACGATGTAGATCATATGCATTTTTTGGGAGTACTGTTTAGCACCGAGCAGGCTAAGGGTCGATCACCCTATGCCTCATAACTACGCGCCAAAGTAGGTTTATACTTATATGTAGTACTTCGGGACCTCTCTTGTGAGATATCCCCGGCCCTATTGGCCCATGAGCTTGATATCGTTATCTCGGTATCGTCCCTAGCCCTAGTAAGGCTTTGGATGGCTCTACCCACTTAGGTATGATAGTTGGAACCACGCAAGCTCTATCTTGGTATGTCGGTTAAACGATGAGTCTCCCATTGTTCCTCATGATTTCAGTTATGCATATTCATTGCTCAAGAGATTTAAATATGTATGCATGTTCTAAATCACGTTTGAGTCAATGTTCAGCTTTACTTATAAATATCATAATTCAGATTTATGTCCATAGATTCAGTTATGATGTTATGAAGTTATGTTATGCTATGTTATGATGAGATCATGATTTCAAAAAGAATGCATGCATGCCCTACTCTCAGATTTTTGATGTTTATGTTTTACTTAATGCGTTGTATTTAAATGATTTTGCTTACTTAAGCAGTTTTACTTACCTTTCATACTCGGTACATTTCACGTACTGATCGCATACTCTATGATGTACCATTTCATGATACAGGACCTGGCTCCCAGGTTTAGCCCCACTCTTAGTCAGCCTTCTGATATAGCATCGTTCGTTATTGGTGAGTCCTCATCTCCCGAGGACTAGACTGTTTAGATTTCCTATATGTATTTCAGTTTCAGTTTTGTTGAGTTAGTTGGGGTATTGTCCCATCAACTCATCATGTTTAGAGGCTTTTCAAACATATGGTTGTATTCAGCTTCAGATTGTGTATTCTGATGTTATGTTTAACTTAGACTTCCTCTATTGTTATCTTGTTGGTTCTTCTATTTTATTGATTGAGTTAGATTTATGCTTATGCCATGGGTCGACTTTGGGTCTCTCTCGAGGCTCCTTGTCCTGTGTTGCTATCCGGGGCTCCGTTCGGGCCGTGACAAACTTAGTATCGAGCAATAGGTTTTAAGTATCCTAGGTTGTCTGAAAGCCACATTATGTAGAGTCTTTCTCATAGGTGTGAAGCGCGCCATACTTGTGACGATGAAGCTACGAGACATTTAGGAAATGTTCCCTTCTTTCATGATCTATGTCGTGCAATGAAATGTCTCCCTATCTTTCTAATTTGTGCTATTCGTGATTGAAGAATCATGGATCCTCCAAGAATTAATGGTAGAAGGAACGGGAATGGTGAAAGCCACTAGGATGGCAATGGAAATGGGCACCAGCAGGCCCCACCAGTTCGGGAGAACCAGGCACCGGAACCAGTTGCCATGCTGAGTTTCAAGCAGTTATTCAAATGCTTGTGCAGGCTTTGACCACTCAGGCAAATCAGCAGACAGTTGTGCATGTCCCGCAAAATGGAAATACGGTGGCAGCACGAGATAAGGATTTCTTGAGAATGAACCCGCCAGAGTTCCTCGGGTCAAAAGTAGATGAAGACCCGCATGAGTTCATAGATGAGACATTGAAGATCACCCATGTCATGGGGGTGAATGGCGTTGAGTGCATTGAGCTGGCCTCATATCAGTTGAAAGGAGTCACGCATATGTAGTTTCGCCAATGGAAGCATAGCAGGGTCACCGGAGCAGGCCTAATCACTTGGGAAGAGGTCCATGTTGCATTCTTATATCGATTCTTCCATCGTGAGATAAGGGAGCTGGAGGCAGGTGAGTTTGTAAATCTGAAGCAAGGGAGGATAATGGTGCAGGAGTATGCCCTTGAGTTCACTCGCCTGTCGAAGTATGCCCCAGATTTAGTGGTCGATCAGAGGGCACAGGTGAGTAGATTCTTCCATGGTGTAGTGGACTATATGGATAAGGATTGTAGGATCGCTATGCTTCACCAGGACGTGGACTTCCCTCGAATAGTCTTGTACGTCTAGTAGATGGAGGTGGCACATCTGAGAGAGAGGGAGGACAAGAGGGCTAGGACGATGACCACAAATTCTCACAGCCGAGATCAAGTGGTGGGCATCGATAGCAGACCCACCAGAGGCATTAGCACCAGCATCTTCAGCATTGACTGTGCCATCCAGACCGAGGCATGATCATAGGGGGCGAGCATCGGGCTCTAGGGGTCAGAGCAGTAGACCCGCAGATTCTAGCGTTCCAGCTTGCTGCAGGTGCGGTCGGGGTCACACAGGTAAGTGTTTTTCAGGTACAGGTGCTTGTTTCGGGTGTGGGAGGCCCAAACACATTCTCAGAGATTTCCCAACAGCGAGGCAGGATCATGATGGGGGCCAAGGCCCAACTTCTAGTTCCGCAGCCCCACCCGCATGCTCAGCACATCAGGGAGCATCTACTAGCACATGTGGTGGTCAGTGCCAGAATAAATTATATTCTTTAGCATCCCTCCATGAGTAGGAGGTCTCCCTGGATGTGGTCACTGGTATGTTATGAGTCTTCCATCTTGTTGTTTATGCTTTGTTAGATCCGGGGGCTACTTTGTCTTTTGTGACACCTTATGTGGCTAGTAGCTTCAGAGTTAGTCTCGAAGTCTTGTTAGACCCCTTCTCAGTCTCTACTCTAGTAGGTGATTCAGTTATAGGTAGACGGGTATATAGAGGTTGCCCGATCTCAATCCTTCAGAAAGTCACCTCAGCAAATTTGATAGAGTTAGCCATGATTGATTTTGAGGTTATTCTCAACATGGATTGGCTATTTTCATATTATGCTTCAGTTAGTTGTAGAACCAGGGTAGTAGAGTTCAGATTTTCAGGTGAGCCAATGTTAGAATGGAAGGGTAGTTCAATTGTGCCTGTAGTTCATTTCATTTCCTACCTTAAGGCTAGAAAGATGATCTTTAAAGGTTGTGTGTACCATCTAGTTATGGTTAAGGATGTTGAGTCTGAGACCCCGACTATTCAATCAGTTCCAGTAGTACGTGAGTATCTAGAGGTCTTTCCAGATGATTTATCGGGAATCCTTCCCGAGCGGGAGATCAATTTTTGTATTGACCTTCTTTCTGACATGCAACCTATATCTATTCCTTCTTATAGAATGGCTCCAGTCGAGCTAAAGGAGTTGAAAGAATAGTTGAAGGACCTGTTAGATAAGGGTTTCATTAGACCGAGCAAGTCCCCATGGGGTGCACCTATCCTCTTTTTCCGAAAGAAATATGGTTCTCTTCATATGTGCATCAATTATCGACAACTGAACAAAGCCACCATCAAGAACATGTATCCTTTACCCAAGATTGATGATTTATTTGACAAGATTCAGGGTGCCAAGTGTTTCTCAAAGATAGATCTCCAGTCTAGGTATCATCAACTCAGA
Organism: Datura wrightii; assembly: GCA_035772735.1. Lineage (NCBI taxonomy): Eukaryota > Viridiplantae > Streptophyta > Magnoliopsida > Solanales > Solanaceae > Datura > Datura wrightii. The sequence goes on from JASDFA010000002.1 coordinate 64,362,799, forward strand.
GTTAGAGAGTGTGACATCCCGAAGACAGCCTTCAGGATGCGGTATGGCCATTATGCATTTGTAGTTATGTATTTTGGACTAACGAATGCTCCTGCGGCTTTTGTGGACTTGATAAATAGGGTTTTCAAGACATACTTAGATATGTTCGTGTTTGTATTTATAAATGACATCTTGATATACTCTTGGAGCGAGGAGGAGCATGCCAATCATTTTAGAATAGTGCTTCAGACTCTTAAGGATCGCTAATTATATGCCAAATTCAGCAAGTGCGAGTTTTGGTTGAACTCCATAGCAATTTTGGTCCATGTGGTATCAAGTGAGGGCATAAAGGTGGATTCCCAGAAGATAGAAGCGGTGAAGAATTCGCCTAGACTAGTGAATCCTTCATATATTCGGAGCTTCTTGGGTTTAGCTGGTTACTATCTGTGATTTTTTAAGGGTTTCTCCTCTATTGCCGCACCCTTGGCCAAATTGACCCAGAATAAGGAGAAGTTTTAATGGTTAGAGGCTTATGAGAAGAGCTTCCAAGAGTTGAAGACCTGACTTACTTCAGCACCGGTATTAACTCTACCGGAGGGTACCGATGGGTTCGTGGGGTATTGTGATTCATCAAGGATCGGACTTGGGTGTGTGTTGATGCAGCACAGGAAGGTTATAGTATATGCCTCTAGATAGTTGAAATTTCATGATAAGAATTACCCGACCCATGATTTGGAATTGGTCTCGGTGGTATTCGCCTTGAAGATATGGCAACATTATTTATATGGGGTTCACATGGATGTGTTTACGGACCATAAGAGCTTGCAATATGTGTTTACTTAGAAGGATCTCAATCTTCGGCATAGGAGGTGGCTGGAGCTACTCAAGGATTATGATATGAATGTCCTTTACCATCCGGGTAAAGGCAACATAGTAGCGGACGCACTTAGTAGGCTCTCTATGGAGAGTGTATCCCATGTTGATGAGGGGAGAAGGAGTTGGTGAAGGATGTGCATTGACCTACAAGGTTGGGAGTTAGGTTGATTGACTCGATCGATGGCAGTGTTGTAGTTCAAAACAGATCTGAATCATCCTTGGTTACTGATGTAAAAGCTAGGCAAGATGAGGACCCGATCTTGGTAAAGTTAAAGGAAGTCGTTCAGAATCATAAGGGAGAGGTCTTCTCAAAAGAGGCAGATGGTTTGCTTCGGTATCAGGTTTGCCTATATGTTCTAGATGTTGATGATTTGAGGAGTCAGATGTTGCATGAGGCTCATGGATCCAGGTATTCTATCCATCTAGGTTCCACCAAGATGTACCGAGACTTATGGGAAGTCTATTAGTGGAATGGCATAAAGAAGGATATCGCAAAACTTGTAGCAAAGTGTCCAAACTGTAAGTAAGTAAAGGTTGAGCATTAGAGGCCGGGAGGCGTGCTTCCAGATATTCGTATTCCTACTGGAAAGTGGGAAGAAATCAATATGGACTTCGTCACAGGTTTGCCTCGCACTCGTCGGCAATATGACTCCATTTGGGTTGTGGTAGACAGGTTGACCAAGGCCGCTTATTTTCTACCGGTCAAAACCACAGATTCGATGGAGGATTATGCCAATATATAGATCCAAGAGCTAGTTCGATTGAATGGAGTTCCCTTATCTATCATTTAAGATAGAGGTACTTAATTTACCTCTCACTATTGGAGGTCATTTCGAAAAGGGCTTGGTACATAGGTTAAGCTCAGCCCAGTGTTTCACTCGCAAATGGATGGTCAAGCGGAGTGGACAATTCAGACTCCCGAAGACATGTTGAGAGCATGCGTGAACGACCTTAGAGGTAGTTGGGATGAGCATTTTCCTCTTATTGAGTTTGCATACAATAAAAACTATCATTCTAGTGTCCAAATGGCACCGTTTGAGGCTCTCTATTATTGGAGATATAGGTTGCCCATTGGATGGTTTGAGGTTGGTGAAGTGCTGATGATAGGACCAGATTCGGTTCATAAGGCAATAGAGAAAGTTCAATTAATAAGGGATAGGTTTAAAACTACCTAGAGTCGCCAAAAGTCCCATGCTGACGTGAGAATGAGAGAATTAGAATTTGAGGTCGATGAATGGGTATTTTTGAAGGTGTCTCCCATGAATGGAGTGATGAGGTTCAGAAAGAAGGGGAAACTTAGTCCCCGCTCTGTCGGCTCGTAACGGATCATGAGATGTGTTGGCAAGGTGGCTTATGAGTTGGAGTTACCCTCAGAATTAGCTTTTCTGCATCCTGTATTCCATGTATCGCTCTTGAAGAAGTGTTTGGGTAATCCAACTATAGTTGTCCTGGTGGACAGAGTCGATGTAAAAGACAACCTCCGTTATTGGGAGGTTCCAGTGGAAATACTGGATCATCATGTTTGAAGGCTAAGGAACAAAGAAGTAGTTACAATTAAAGTGTTATGGAGGAATCAACATGTTGAGGGAGCTATGTGGGAAACCGAAGCAGATATGACAGCTAGATACCCATATTTATTCTCTACCAACTCAGTTCCAGCTTAAGGTATAGGTTTTGACCTAAAACTCTACTTAGTTTTCATGTTCAATTCATGTGCCCAAGTTCCTTTTGTGTATATGGATGTATGTGTGATTCGTGAATTCAGTACAGCCGTGTAGTTTGAATCGTAGATAGTCATTTCATTAGTTTTCAACTTAAATGATCAGTATTTGAATACGGTGATTGCATTTCTCTACTTTTCTGTATGTATTCAAACATTCGGGGATGAATGTTCCTAAGGGGGAGATATAACAATACCCCAGAAGCCCAAACATCAAACCTAGGAGTTGAAATGGAGAAAAGTTGAAATCTGGCACCAGGCATCTGGGCGGGTCGTGAGGTGACCCATGAGAGGAGCCCACGAGTCGTGATGTGACTCGTGGGGAGGCTAGGTGAGGAGTTTGGAAATCTGAGAAACACGATCCCCACAGGCATGACCACATCTCGTGGTCAGGCCCCACGAGTTGTTAGGTCAGTCGTGGGGTGGGTAAGTAAGAAAAGAGAAGGAAGGGAGACAGTGTACTTGATGGGAGGACCCCACGGGTTGTGGTCAGTCCCCACGATTCGTGGGAATAGTCGTGGCCAAGCAGGGAATATTTTTGTTGAAGCTAATGCAGTGCACATCACGAATGGTTACCACGAGTTGTGGTCACCAGGTAACGAGTCGTTATGTCTTCCGCTATGAGCCCAGGAGACCTGTTGAGCAGTGTACTTCATGGATCAAGCCATGATACGTGGCCCAGGGTAATGATTCATTAGGTCCCTTGTTGGGACCAATAACTAGTGAATTTAGTCGGGGCTTTTCCATAATTCCTAAGATCCTAAGGCCTAAACTACGTCGTTTAGAGTTATGAATAATGACTTTTAAAGGGGTTAAGTTCATTTTAGGCCTTATGCATTCACGCATTCAAGGTAGAAGGTGAGAGAGGGTGATCAAGGCCTCTTCAATATCTTCTTGGGCTATAAAAATAGTGTAAAAATCAGCTACCGACAGGTATGTAGGGTTATGAATAGGTGATTTTTTTAACACCCATGCCCAATCCCTCTCTAAATCATGAATGTTCTATGTATAATCTTTGGGGTTTTAACCCACTGCATGAAGTTCCTAATTCTTTACATGGGTATGATTTAATTATGTTTCTACCATTGAATTTGAAGCATGGCCGAGTTTTATGATGTTTTCAATTAAAAATCATGTTTCTAGCTTTATGAATTTAAAAGCCCATTGATGGGAAGTTCATGAAATATGAGATTTGTGATGAATGTATAACGATAATGAGATATTACGAGGAAAAGCATGTTTCGAGCTACCCATGTTTATAATCATATTTTCGATATGAATTGAGTAGTTTCAAGTATGATTGAAGCTTTGGGAAATACCCACATTTTCAAAGTATGATTTATGATTTCTCGAATTAATCTTACCACATGGTTTTGGAGCGAAGACGCCCAATTATCTTTTAGCTTGTGGTATGGTTTGAGTTAAAGCTTCTCATATGCATGACTTTATATTTGAGATGTTTTTGATGATTGAGCTTCATCAATAGACGATGTTTAGCTTCGTTGAATACCGATGTAGAGCATATGCATGTTTTTGGGAGTAGTGTCTAGCACCGAGCAAGCTAAGGGTCGATCACCCTATGCCTCAGAACTACGCGCCAATGTAGGTTTATACTTATATGTTGTACTTCGGGACCTCCCTTGTGAGCTATCCCCGACCCTATAGGCCCACGAGCTTGCATGATATCATCCCTAGACCTGGCAAGGCTTTGGACGGCTCTACCAGCTTAAGTGTGATAGTTGGAACCATGTAAGCTCTATCGTGGTATGTCAGTTAAAAGACGAGTCTCCCATTGTTCCTCATGATTTCAGTTATGCATATTCATTACTCATGAGATTTACATATGTATGCATGTTCTAAAGTAGGTTTGACTCAATGTTCAGCTTTACTTATAAATGTCAGAATTTAGCTTTGAGTTAATCGATTCAGTTATGATGTTATGAATTTTGTTATTCTATGTTATGATGAGATTATGATTTCAGAAAGAATGCATGCAAGCCCTACTCTCAGATTCTTAATGTTTATGTTTTACTTAATGCATTATCTTTAAATGATTTTTCTTACTTAAGCAGTTTTACTTACCTTACATACTTAGTACATTCCATGTACTAACCGCATACTCTCTGTTGTATCGTTTCATGATACAGGACCCGGCTCCCAGGTTCAGCCTCGCTCTTAGTCAGCCTTCTGAGATAGCATCGTTCATTTTTTGTGAGTCCTCATCTCCCGAGGACTAGACTTTTAAAATTTCCTATAGGTATTCCGGTTTCAGTTTTGTCGAGTTAGTTGGGGTCTTGTCCCATCAACTCATCATGTTAGAGTCTTTTCAGGCATATGGTTGTAATCAACTTCATATTGTGTATTCCGATGTTATGTTTAACTTAGACTTCCGCTATGATTATCTTGTTGATTCTTCTATTATATTGATCGTGTTAGACGTATGCTAATACCATGGGTAGACTTGGGGTCTCTCTCGGGTCATGACATCAGTGGACCGCACCTTTTTCAACATCTCAGCCATCATGCTTTCTAACTTTGACTGCCCAGCCTCTGTTTCTCGTGCATTGTGAGGCACATATATTCCAGCTCTTTCGTTGCGGTAGCCGTCATTCCTTCTCCATTCTCCATCACTCTCACGATCGCGACTCCTGTCTCCGTACCCATTTTGGTTGTATTTATCTCTGTATTGGTTTTGAACTTGGTTTCCAGAACCTTGGCACTGATTGTCTTGTCCAGACGCTTGGGCATTGGCTCGGAAACCTGCCACTTGGCTGTCCAGGAAATTTGCCTCCTCCTCGGAATCAGAGTAATCCGCCCCCGGCTCCAATACTTGTGTCCCCAATGCATTTACCTTTTTGGCTCTTGCTCCTATAATTTGCTTTGTAAGAAAATCAAATGATGTGTGCATGTGAGCCAACTCCGGGTCGCGTTCTTCTTCCTTCCTACATTGGTTTGCAGTCAAACCAACAGCATATGTACCGACCGCTGCATCTGCCTCCCTAGCATGCCATGCCTTGTTTGTTTTAGTCACCCTATCAAGGGTAGTAGCAGCTTGCTCCCAGGTGTGACTCATTAATTCTCCTCCTACCACCGTGTCTGCCACAACTTTTGTGCTATTGTTTAAGGACCTGTAAAAAAATTTCCAACAAACTCTCATCTGGAATCTTATGGTTTGGACACTTTGTCAACTTTTTCTTGAACCTCAGCAAGGGTTAATGAAGTGCCTCGATTTTGAGCTGTCAGAAATTGTAAATCTCATCCTTAAGCTGCAACATTTTGTAGGGGGGAAGAATCTCTTAAAGAAGGCTTGCTTGAGTTCCCTCCCATTAGTTATGGAGTCATTGGGCAACTCCGATAACCATAAGGTGGCTTCCCTTGATAGATAATAGGGGTACAGTCTGAGCCAGAGGCATCTTGGCTAACTCCAGGAAACCTGTACGCCATGCATATTCCAACGAAGTTCATCAGGTGCAGGTTGGCGTCATCTGCTGAGTGACCCCACTAAAAAGCTCTTTCATCTTTAACAGTTGAATCGTGGTGCTGGTGTTGTAAAATTTGGCCCAGCAGGAAGTGGTGGTGGTACAATTTCCCAGTTGACCCAACTTCAACAATGTCTGGGTCCTTATCATTGAAGAACTGAGGGGCAATTCTATGACCTCTATTGCCCTGACCATATCATCCGACATTAACAACGTCTTCTCTAGCATCTTCCACATCCTGAAGTGCATCTTGTCGAGCTAGATCAGCTTTCTTAGCTTCTTCTACTATGCAGGCATCTCTCTGTTCCTAGTTTTTCCATTCTACACATTGTCTGTTCAATTTCGGGATTCAAAAAAATTAGAGGATTTCCATTACTCCGAGTGTTTGGCATCCACTGGAAAAAAACTTATGGGTATCACAAATAAAAAGAAGCGTAATTAAGGAAATAACTACCAAAAGTCAAATACAAGCAATTAATCTAGTCTTAATCGTATGTCCCAACAACGACACCACTTTTTGATAATGCTCAAACCATACCTCCTACTGAAGTATGAAGCGGACTTTGTCAATAAAGAACCCAACAAAGAGGTTGGGGTCGAACCCATAGGGAATATGGAAGATCTAGACTAATACCAGTAAGTGAACTTGTTGGTTAGTTACTCCAATTGAGGGGTCTTAAAATATTTATTAAAAACAATGGTTTAATTTGTGACGTAAAATCAAGAGTTAAGACTAACTAGGGTTTTTGTTACCCATGGGTTCATAACTACTTCGGGTATACACATGTGATCATTACCAATGCTTACTTGTAAAATTGAAAACTAGGGTTCATCCAAATGACTGGTTCGTCCCGATTAGATGCCTATACTCAATCACCCGGTCAGGTCTCATGAGTGATTTCATATTAACCGTTATCAATTTGTTCCAAATATAACTATCCTGCGACCACAACTCAAGTTAATACAATGATTATCAAGATCCAGGCTTTGTTGTAATTCTCTTTAGCTAATCTCTACCTCTTTAGGCTCAAGCAAGTAAAGAATTCAGGCAAGTCCTAATATTGTACACCGTTAACAAACGTTTAAGCATGAAGAGAATACAATATAAGCTATTTGCATTGGTTTTGAATCACTTTTGTGCAAGCCTAGCTCATTAATCCACCATGATTCCCACAACCTTAGCTATGGAGGTTTTAGCCTCTCATAGTTGCAAGGTTGTGATATGCATTCATAATTAAACACGTAAATCAATACTTACAATGGTAGATGATAGAAAAACTTCTTAAAATATATCCAAAATAACTCAAGAACAATTCACAAAGATCATGAAGAAATCAAGAAAAGGTTGATCACAAGACAATCAACTCAATTCTATGTTGTCTTGATGTTCTCTAATGTTCTCTTACGTCCTCTAACATCTCCTATACAAACAATACATAAAAAATATTTATATAGACATAAGAATCCTTTTCCTAAGCTAATAGGGTAAATTTTTATTACTGGTGCTGCCTGAGCCACGATAGATCCTACGACCCATAGCAGGATTGTACGAGTCGTACCTACTATCCATATGTCCTTGGCTTGCTAAAATTTGGATAAGTGTTGGGCCTTGATACTACTTTTAGGAAGCATTTAATACCCCAGAAGTTCCTAGGAGTAGATTCGAGAAGCTAAAATGCAAACCTGCAGATATTGGGAAAAAGGTTTCAGGATGAGAGGAACAACGACTCGTGGTATGTAACCACGAGCCGTTGTAAGCAGCCGTGGTAAGAGGCTAGGCCTGGTGACAATGTAGGTAATGGGTTTCACAACAACCCATTGTATAGAAGGATGACCCGTTGTCTGGAGCCGTGGTAAGGCAGTGGACCTTTACAGTGAAGACGATGGATGGAAACCACGACCTGTTGTAGGATAAAATGAGTCGTGGTGAGGCTCATTTTGAAGGAGTTCAGATTTTCAGAAGAGGGAAACAATGACTATTTCAATAACCCGTTGGACCCTAGAACGACTCATCCTGTACGTTCGTGGTTTGAATCCAAGATATGGTTGGGGCAGTGCTTAGCACGGGAAGATACCATGGGTCGTGGTATCTTCCAACGGCCCGTTGGTTCACCCGTTGTTTGGTCCAGTGACCAGTTTTCAGCGAATTCAGTAAGGACATTTCTGTCATTTCTTAGTCCTAAGGCCCTATACTATGTCGTTTGAGGCTCTTTTTGGAGGATTTTAGTAGGGGAAAATCTATTCTAAGTGTATTCCTTCCATGCATACAGGTTTATGAATTTTAGGAGGTGATCAAGAGCTTCTCTAAGGTATTCTTCTTCCAATTTCTCCTTGCGTAATTAGTGAGGTGGTAGATTCATCCTTCCCAGGTATGTAGGTTTTAGAATGGGTGAAATCCTTTCACTCCCATGCCTAGATTTCGAATTTAATCATGAATCCTCATATTCAATTCAATGGGGTTTTACCCGAATGCATGAAAATGTGATTTCTCTTTATGGATTTGAATTAATTGAGTTTTAATTGTTGAATTATGAATGATGGGTAGGTTTTATATTATTTTCTTAAAAATTTTGTTTCAAGCTTTTTAAATCTAAAATGCCCCTTGATGAAGGCCCATGAGAGTTATGATTTATGATGTATATTTAATATTTTGAGTCTATTGCTGATGGGAAACAATGATTTCAAGTTACCCATGTTTATGAGCATATTTTTGAAAGAATTGAGTATGTCAAAGTATTGGGCAATGCCCACATGTTGAAGAATGATTTACGATTTATGAACGAATTACATGATTTATCGATTTATAATATTGGCCGATGAAAAGGGCCTTTGATTGTTGGCTAAGAATGTTTTAAAGGGGATCAGTGATGATAAATGTTATATTTTAGCTAATGAATCTTAATACATGATGTTATTGATTCACGTATAAGCCTATATGCATGTTTTTGGGAGCCGTGTCCAACACTGAGCAGCCCGGTGTTCAAAGGACTACGCCGGTGTCTCATAACCATGTGCCACCGTGGGTTCTAATGTTATATATTATGTTGATACTGATCCCCTCAAATGTTATATCACGCCTAACACACGACCCTCGCCTGGCAAGCCAAGGTCGGCTCTGCCCACTTTAGTGAGATAGTTGGGGCATCATGAAAGGCTCTTCCATGATGGTGTCGGGTATGACGAGTCCTCCCATTTTTCCGCATGTCTTATGCATTGTTATGTTTATGTTATTGACTCTAGTTATGTTTTAATAAAGTTTACTTGCGATTATGATTATGAACGTTTTATGAATGATTTAAAATGCCTTGAGCCTTATGTTTTCTTACGAAGTTTATGATACAAGCATGATGTCTTTCTCATATGTTTATTTATGAGTTCATTTTACTTTTAACATCCGTTTTACTTACCTTGCATACTCAGAAAATTCTACGTACTGATCGCATACTTTCTATGTTGTATCATTTTATGACACAGGGTCCGGATCTCAGGCTCATCCTCATCCTTAGTCCATCTCAGCTCACGGTCTCAGACTAGTGGTGAGTCCTCATGTTTCGAGGGCCGTTTGACAGACTTTTATGTTATCTTGTGTTTCAGTATTGTTCGGGTTAGTTGGGGATTTTGTCCCATTCACCCATTGTATGTAGTAGAGGCTTTCAGACAGTATGTAGTACTCAGCTTATGCGTTCGTCTAGTATTTTCTGATGTTATGCTATGGTTATGTTTCCACTATGTTTTATGCTTAATATTAAGCTTATTTAAATGAGATTAGATATATTCATGTGCCATGGGTCGACTTGGGGTCTCTCAGGGTCCCTTGTCCCGTGTCTACGATCCAAGTGTATGTTCGGGTCGTGACAAAGCATGTACGAGTCCTACTGTTCTTCCATGGCTTGACTATGAGAATTATCAATTTTGCTGAAGTTTGTCACGAGTGTGATGGTACTACTCGTACCTTGACACCATGACTCGTACTGTCTATTCGTGTCAAGGGTCAGCCTCTTGTGCAATTCTTTTGAATATTTCCACAACTCAATGCTATATCTCGTACAAGCATTGTATGGCTCGTACTGAGAGTCATAGGATGCACTCTTCATAAATTAGCCATCTGAAACTTTTCACAGTCTTCAGTACAACTTGTAGCATCAACATACGACTCGTACTAAGATTTGTGACTTTAGCCCATTTGCTGCACTTTCAGGCTATCTTTTACACATTCTTGCTCCAACACTTATTTGTCCTGTAACCAAAGAAAAAGTTTCTTATATCCATATAAACAAACCTAAGTCCATGCTATTTTCTTTGTTTTGAGTGTCGAAAGTGCTATAAACTCATAGCACATAAAATACCAAAGTTAATCTCTCGCTCGGGAGGGACTCCTACTAGATCATCTGGGAAGACCTCCGGATACTCACACACTATAAGAACTGATTGGACAGTTGGAGTTTTGGACGTTGCATCCATAACCCAAACTAGATTGTCAACACAACCCTTGGAAATCATCTTTCTGGCCTTAACGTAGGAACAAAGCGACCTATAGGCACAACTGAACTATCTTTCAAATGTAGGACTGGCTCACCCGAATATCGTAACTCTACTGTAGAAGTTCTATAATTGAGTGAGGCACAACATGCATGTAACCAATCCATACCAAAGATAACATCAAAATCTGTCATGTCTAACTCTACTAGGTCAGCTGAGGTGACTTTCTGGAGGACTCTAACATGGTAATTTTTGTATACCCATCAAGCTATAACTAAGTCACCGACTGGAATAGAGATTGAGATAGGATTTTGAGACTAACTCCGAAACTAATGGCAACATAAGGAATCACAAAAGATAAAATATCCCATGGATCTAACAATGCATACACATCAATATGAAATACTTGCAACATACTAGTGACCATATCTGGAGCGGCCTCTTACTCTCGACGTGATAGAGGGCATAAAACTTGTTCTGATATTGTCCAGCACCTACACTAGTGGATGCACCCTATTGAGAAGGGTGTGTTGCTAGAGCTGCTGCTGAACTGGTAGTTTGGGCACAACCTCTGCTATCTCCCTATCGAGCCAAAGGACACTCCCTGCGTATGTGCCCGGGTTTCCTACACCTGAAGCAAATATCTGATCTAACTAGGAACTCTTTTATGTGGTTCTTACCACATTTTTCACACACTAGAAAGGTGTGCTCTATTGGTGTGTCCCTTTGTCCCCTCAAACCTGATGCCCTGCTCCTCTGATCACCCCAAGGTTTGGATGAGATACTAGTTGATGATGGCGTTGGGGCCGATAACCTCTGGTTGGACTGCTGACAATGTACGCCACTGGGCCAATGCTGGGAAAACCCAAAGTTGCCTGTCCTGGACCTCTTGGACTCTCTTTCCCATTCCCTCATCTGACCCGCCTCAATCTACTAGACGTATATCACTAATCGGGAGAAATCAAGATCACTATTCAACATTGCAATCCCACACTCCTTGACCAGTGAATTTGACACCTCATACACAAACCTATTCATACGAGCTCTCTGATCTGCAACCATCTCCGGTGCATACTTAGACACATGGGTGAACTCCAAGGCATACTCTTGGACAATCATATCATTTTTCCTCAAGTTGATGAACTCCGCCGCCTTTGCCTCTCTTAACTCCCTAGGGAGGAATCTTTCAAAGAAGGCTGTCATGAACTTCTTCTAGCTCACGAGAACTGCGCCCACTACTCTACTGTCCCTCCACTGATGGTACCAAATATAAGCAACCCCCTTCAGTTGATAGGAAGCTAAGTCTGCGCTCTCTTCTCCTGACACCCCTACAATTTGGGTTATCTTATATATCTCTTCCAAAAGCTCATATAGCTCCTCATCCACTCACAACCCAAGAAACTCAGGGGATTTATCTTGAGGAAATCTCTAACTCGAGCAGCCGCTGTATTCCTACGTTGAGGGACATGGGATACTGACAGCCGGTTGACCTGAGTGGTCCAAGCCTGAGCCAACAATTGAAAAACTGCCCTAAACTCAGTATGAGAGACCTGCTCGGGCAAGGGACCTGCCGGTGCTGGCGGGGCCTGCTGATGCTCATCCCCATTTCCAACCTCATATCCATTTCCATTCCCGTTTCTGCTTCCATTCATATGGCGTGGAGGAATGATTCTGCAAATACGTATAGCACAAGTTAGAAGGATAGAGAGATACTTCATCGCATGACATAGATCATGAAAGAAGGGAAATTTCCTCAAACGTCTTGTAGCCTCTCCCACATAAGTGAGGCGCGCTTCACACCCTTGTAAAAAAACTCTACTTAATGTGGCTTTAAGACACCCTAGGACACAGTGAACCTCTACTCTAATATAATGTTTGTCACAACCCGAACATTGATCTAGAGCGAGACATGGAACCTAGAACCACAAATGGCTCCAAGTCGACCCATGGCATGAAAATAACAGCTAAAGAGCAAAAATTAATGGAAACTGATATACTAAACATAAATAAGAGAAGTCTACACACATAAGAATCATAAACCGAGTCAACATTGAGAAATTAAAATTCTACATACTATCTGAAAAGCCTCTAACATAACTGATGAGCTGATTGGACAACATCCACAACTAGCTTGACAAAAGTTTGTAACTGAAATAACAAACCAAAAAACCAAACTGAATGTCCTCAGAAGATCCGGACTCAACAACAATGGCTAAACACGACTTAATGGAAGCATGAAAAATTAGGCGACTGAGTTTGATTGTCACAACTCAAGCGGGGCCTAGATTGCGACACGGGACAAGGGACCCCGAGAGACCCCAAGTCGACCCATGGCATAAGCATACATCCAACTCAATCAACAACTAGAATAATAAACATAATAAACTCAGCGAAAGTCTAACTCAATCATAACATTAGAATACATCATCCGAAGATGAATACATATATAAGTCTGAAAAGCCTATAAACATGGCTAGTTGATGGGAAAAATCCCCAAGTAACTCAATAATACTGAAACTAAAATACATAAGAAAACTGAAAGTCTATCCCTCGAAAGATGAGGTCTCACCAACAAGAAAATTGTCACGACCCGAGAGTACACCCAGATCGTAGACACGGGACAAGGAGCCCCGAGATACCCCAACCCATGGCGCGAGCATATAACTTATTCAATCACATGAGACAAAAAGCTTGACTTAATAATAATAAACAAACTGAAAATCATAACATGAGTTATAAGAAACAACAATACATGATCCAAACATAAATAGTTGAATACTACAAATAGGTCTAAAAGCCTCTAATCATAACAGACGGGTTGAAGGGAAGAAACCCCAACTAACCCCAATATTTCTGAATACAAAAATAAAGATAGACATGAACCGAACATGAAGCCCTCAAATCATGAGGACTCACCACTGAAAGCTGACAGCGGAACTGAGAGCAAGCTAGGAACGATGCTGAACCTGCAAACTAGATCCTGAAACTATATGGGTTAGTACTTGGAAGGTATTGAGCATGTAAGGTATGCAAAACAATACTAAAAAACATAAAAGTTATAGGAGTGGGTCATCATGATCATAAGACTAAAATAGTAAATATATCATAAGGCTTAAGATTTCCAAAATATTCGTAAACCTGTCATAGTCGTAACATGTGAGAAAAACATTTCATAAAATATAACTTGAGACAAAAGAACATATTCATACATGCATTAAAACGATGAGGAACAATGGGAGATTTCTAGAACCGACATACTCCATATGAGCACACATGGATCACCACCTGTAAACCTAGTAGGGAGGTCGTTCATACCTTGCCAAGGGTATGAAACATGAAAGGTGTGATATTACTCGTGAAGGCCCCATTGGGAATAGGGGACAGTCACTGAGGAGGTCCCAAGCATAACCTACGGTGGCACATAGTTATGAGATTTGGAGCATAACCTAGGCCCTGAACCTACTCGGTGTTAAGTACTACTGCCAAAACATGCAACGTGCTCATATAAATTCGTGCATGACATGCATGGCTAGCCATGGAATTGGGCCCGTGAATCGGCAAAAATCATAGTTCATAAATCATAAGCAACATGTGGGCATTTCCCCTAATTTCAATCATGCTTGAAATGCTTAAATTTATGGGAACATGATCATAATAACATGAGTATTTGAAGTCATGCTTAAAATTCAAAACAAATTCGTATTATGCTTGCGAAATCATTATGACCATGAACCTTACTAAAAAATTTCTCATGATTGGGCATCCATACTTTTAGGGGGTTAAATCATAAAAATATTGAATAAACAAGTAAAATCAGCCAAAATGACTAGAAATTCATAAGTTAGGCATACTACAACAACCTCATTTCAAATTTTAAGGAATCATGCAATTTGATAAAGACCCATAAAGTTTTGGTAACTTCAAACATAGAATTAGGGAGAAATTGGCATGGGTAGGGACTAAACTACCCATTCAAAACCCCACACACCCTGAATTACGTGACTCTTAACTCCCTTGAAAAGTGCTAGGTGGAAACTTGAATAATTGAAGAAGAACACTTGAAATTCCTCCTACTCCCTTCTCTAGTTCTTGAAAATGCCAAAATGAGACTTAGCATGAAATTTTGCTCCTTAAAAGACCTTGTCCTGACCTCAAAACGAAATTGTTTAGGGTCCAAAAGCGTAGAAAAGTCAAAATTGCCCTTTATGAAATTTCCCTGGAAAATAGTTCTGGCCCCGACCACGGCTCGTACCACGAGTCGTACCATGAAGTCACGATTCGTGGTCACCTTACCACTTTTAATCTTCTGAATGTAGCCATGACTCGCATACCACGACTTATAGTACCATCCTACGGGTCATACTGTCAGTCGTCGTACCATCCACCCATACCAAAAGTGACTTAATCGCAACTCCTCATCACGACTCGTCGCTACATCCTATGAGTCGTACCATGAACCGTGACGACTCACTCTGGAACCACAGATAAATTCACCACGAATCCAAACCATGATTTGTAGGACTACTCATGATATGACCTCAGGCTCCCGAATTCATCACGACTCGAGTCACGAGTCATAGGTGTTATACCCCATAGAATTACCGGCACCTAGACGACCTATTCACATGTTGGTTAAGCATATTTCAAGGCCATACGTGCCAGAGAAAGGCCCAGGAAAAGATCGGATGAGAAACCTGTCGAACCATCGCGGAAGGAGCCGAGGCAGAGCCCCTTCGCGATGGCAGCGTGTCACGGAGGAGGGGCCTCCGCGTTGGCTCCGTGACACGTGGCCTTGTCCAGGACCAAGTATATAAAGCCCACTTCGGGCTTAAAACATTTAAACACTTTAGAAATTCCAGAAAACAGAGGGCAAACGTAAAGAAGGGAAAAGGATCGAAGAAATAATATAATTTTCATCCGATTACGCTGCTAAACGTTGTCCAAACTCAAATTAACTCCAGATACTGAGGTATTTAGCAGCAGAGAGCATTCCTATGAATTCAGTTTCGTGAAATACAGCCGACGAATCGTCGAGCCACCGAGCAAAGGTAAGTGGAATTGCTCTAAATTAGTGTCTATGTATTCCTAGATGTGAAGTGAATATTTCTCCCTTCTAGACCACTGAAAAATAGCGAGTTTTCGACCATCTTTCGATAAGCCTAAGTTTAGGTTATAAACTATATCGAAAGTGACGCTGTCTTTTAAAGTAAAGTTGTATTTAGTATTAATTGACATATTTATGAATGCAGTTGGGAGAAAATAGTTGAAGTACCGGCCGAGTCTCGTCCGACAGACGAATAATTCAAGGATAAGGTATGTAAAGTTAGTTTCCTCGGCAAGTTAGTAATCTTGGTACAGTACAGTAATTTAAAGGCCGATAGAGTATTCAGAAGCCATGTTGACGTTTATTATGAATGATGGTACGATACTAAAAATGTTATGTTATGTTCAGCACGAGACTTGCTAGCACGATATAAATTGTAATACAAGTATTAGAGACGGCACAACATGCTCAGTATGTGATATAATGCGGAATGTTAGGGTATCATTGTATTCAGTTAATGCCCAGTAAAGCAATGTAATACCTGTAAGACATCTCAGAGATAGAACGACAAGTTAAAATGAAGCTAGAAAGCATATTAGAACTAGTAAATCATGTTACTATAGAAATTCAGTCTATAGCATGGTTTTCAGCAGAAATACTATATCTTGTTCAGTATTAGCCCCAGAACAGTCTGGTAGGAGATTATATTCATATGTATATATTTACCAGCCTCAGCACATATTAAATATGTACAGATTACTATCACTAGCTCAGCATGTAATATATACGATACTTTACCCCTATTAGCCTCAGCATGTGAGATATGCAGACAGTATTGCTAGTTGAGACCGTTGTATTGTTTAGGGTTGGACTACCTAGCATCCATGACCGCCCCAGGGTTGATAGCTGTATCGACTCATCCGCCAGAGGACGAGGATACGTCGCTCTATGGAGTGGCATGCCGTCCCACAGGGGATGAAGATGGGATGCCAGTTTTCCCCATATTATGCCTTGGTCGGCTTTGATACACCCCTGTCGAGCGGATACGCCTGGGTGTTGATTCAGGAGTCCTTCGGACTCAGGTACAGTTATAGTCAGGGGCTCAGCGAGTCCAAGTGCATACCCAGGGGACCGGCAGGATGCTTACAGGGGTTATAGGAGATGGGACGATCGGGGTAGAGGTGTAGATTCTGTGCTGGTTGTCCCTCCCGGCTTATGGGGGCCGGGTAAGGTTTGTGTGTGCTATGTTATGTTATGTATGTTATGCCATGTTACGTTAGATGCGAGTAGATCAGTAGTAGAATGATACGTCTCCAGGTATGACTCCTACTCCTTCCAGTATACATATGAGAGAAGGTATGACTTACATTATTAGACAGTTAATCTATTTCTTCCTACTTCAGTTTCATCAGTTACATTGTTGTTTTCAGATTTCGCTTTCAGTTATTGCTTTACATACTCAGTACCAGCGGTATTGACGCCCGGTGGGGCACTGCATTACTTGCCTGCAGGTACTCGTAGACGAGCAGGCGATACCACGTGATTCCTGTCAGCGATCGAGTATTCAGCTCCTGTTATCCGGAGACTGAATTCCAAAGGTGCATTTCATTTTCTTTTGGTTGTATAGTACGGGTAGGATGGGGCCCTGTGCCGATCATTTGTATTGCTATTCCTAGAGGCTTGCAGTCTGTATATATTTCCCTGTGGTCAGATGAGCCGGTCGTGTGAGGCCGTGCAGTTGTATAGCTGTTAGTACTCTTTCTTTCTTTTATGTTGGCCGTGTGGGCCCATAATTTGCCAGTAGTGGTGACCTTGCCGGTCACGTAGCTTTCTAGTACTTCAGGATTGAGTTATAGATAACTAGACAGCATGGTGGCCTTGTCGGCCCGCATAGGATTCCCTAAATTGATATGTTTCTGGTCAGCTGTTAGCACAGGTACAGGAGGCTATAGGCCAATGGGCCGGGGGCTGTGTTTACAGCCGTTATATAGCCCTTTGTTTTCAGAAATATGAGTTAGAGCCAGCCTGGCACCAGATGTGCCCAGGCTCAGCAGTCCAGCAGTTCAGGTTCTAGTAGGGCACCAGGTGCCAGTCATACCCCCCAAGGCGGGGTGTGACAAACTTGGTATCAGGGCAGGTCGTATCCCAGGGAGTCTGCAAGCCGTGCTAAGTAGAGTCCTGTCCATGGATGTGTTATGCACCACATACTATGGGTAGGAAGCTGCAAGGCATGATAGGATGGTTGTCTTTTATTCTTATTCAGTCGTGCTGTAGAGCGGTACAATATAGGGTTGAGTCCCTAAAGACTTACTATATTCTTTGATTACAGATAATGTCAGACCAGCGACATCCTATCACAGGCCGGAGCTTAGATATTGCAACAGGGGAAGGCACCAGTAGGATGCCTCCCCCTCGTTTAGAAACAGCCCGATCAGAGGGCACTACAGAGGCATCATCCCAGCCTCCTCAGCAGTCTCCACCACGTCAGGAGCCACTTGGGGCGACATTACCTTCAGCAGTCCCTATACCGACACCTTCTGACCAAGAGGTTAGGAGTGTTGTAGTCATGTTAGCACATATGATGGCTGCTCAGTGTTAGCCAATGCCGTCTACAGTTGCGGAGTTATCAGGAGGGCCCGGTAGTTCGAGGGTCCGAGAGTTCTTAGCTTTGAATCCCCCACAGTTTACAGGTACGGATCGGACAGAGGACCCTCAGGATTTTCTGGATCAAGTGCAGAGAATCTTCAGGGTTATGCATGCCACGCCTACTGAATCAGTTGAGTTGGCAGCATTCCGGTTACGGGATATCGCTGTGTTATGGTATGAAAGCTGGGAAAGGTCCCGAGAGAGAGATGTGTCCCCTCCCACCTGGTCCATCTTTTTAGGACCTTTTCTAGATCACTATTTGCCATGGGAGAGTCGACAAGCCCGGGTAGACCAGTTCCTACATCTGGAGCAGGGGGCCATGAGTGTCCGGGAATATTCCTTGCGGTTTGATTCTTTGGCCCGGTATGCACCGGCCTTTGTTGATACCATGGCATCCAGAGTACATCGCTTCATCATGGGGATGAATTCAGAATATGTTGAGACTTGTATTACAGCCACACTGCGAGAGGACATGGACATTGCTCGAGTTCAGGCATTTGCCCAGAATATTGAGGGCATCAGACAGAGACAACGGGAGATCAGAAGGGTTAATCAGGAATAGCGTCTCTGGGACAGGCTAGTTGAGTTACAGAGGGAGGCCCGGGGAGGACCCAGGCCACGATTGTTGGATAGGCCGCCCAGGCCCCCGCCTCCGCCGCAGTCGCAGGGGGGTAGATTCAGCCGCAGGGGGCAGTCAGAGACTGGTAGAGGCTCGCAGATGGCAGGTTCACCATTATAGAGGAGGGCAGAGCAAAGTAGGTATACTCCACCACTTTGCCCTATATGCAGTCGACGCCATCCTGGAGCATGTAGGTATGGTTCCACCGCATGTTATATTTGTGGCCAAGAAGGCCATTTGATGAAAGATTGCCCAGCCAGAGGTCGAGAGGACCGGGATAGACAGGATAGGGTATCTGCGGGGTCATGAGCCACAACATCCTCGGCAGGGCGCAGGCCCTCAGGTTCAGCAGGCAGGGGTCGGGGCAGATCAGAGACCTCCAGTACAGGTGCGGGTCCAAGCCGCACATATGCCATACCAGGGAGGCAAGATTTAGAAGCGTCTCCTGATGTTGTGACAGGTATGTTAACTATCTGCTCGCACCCTGCTTATGTGTTGATTTATCCAGGGTCTACTTTGTCCTACATTACTCCATTTGTGGCACGAAAGTTTAGTATTGCACCAGAATTGTTGCAGCAGCCCTTTTTAGTATCCACGTCCGTCGGTGACTCTATTGTGGCTAGTAAAATTTACCGCGGGTGTACAGTAGAGGTTGCTGACCGTCAGACCACAGCAGATCTGGTCGAGTTAGAAATGATAGACTTCGATGCCATAATAAGTATGGATTGGTTAGTCCCGTGCTTTGCCAATGTTGAATGTTGGACCAAGACGGTCCGATTCCACTTCCCAGGAGAAACAGTGCGAGAGTGGAAGGGCAGCACCGCTACGCCAAAAGGTAGGTTTATTTCCTACCTTCAGGCGAGAAAGTTGATATCTAAGGGATGTATTTACCATCTAGTCAGAGTTCAGGATGTCCAAGAAGAATCTCCGACACTCCAGTCTGTTCCAGTGGTAAATGAATTCCCTGACGTGTTCCCAGACGAGTTACCTGGTATTCCCCCAGAAAGGGAAACAGACTTTGCTATTAATTTATTACCAGGCACCCAGCTGATATCAATTCCTCCCTATCGTATGGCTCCTGCAGAACTCAGAGAATTAAAGGAGCAGTTGAAAGATTTGTTGGATAAAGGTTTCATCAGGCCGAGTACTTCACCGTGGGGTGCGCCAGTCTTGTTTCTGAGGAAGAAAGATGGCTCGCTCCGAATGTGCATAGATTATCGGCAACTAAACAAAGTTACAGTAAAGAACAAGTACCCGCTCCCCAGAATTGATGACTTATTTGATCAGTTGCAGGGGGCCAGATACTTTTCTAAGATTGACTTGCGGTCCGGATATCACCAGGTCTGAGTACGTGAGAGAGATATTCCTAAGACAGCGTTTAGGACCCGATATGGGCAGTTTGAATTTCTAGTCATGTCCTTCGGGTTAACGAATGCCCCGACAGTCTTCATGGACCTAAAGAACAGTATTTTCAGACCTTTCCTGGACTTGTTTGTGATAGTATTCATTGATGACATTCTGGTGTATTCTCGCTCTGAAGCAGATCACCGAACTCATTTGCAGACAGTGCTCCAGATTCTCAGGGACCGTCAGTTGTATGCTAAATTTTCTAAGTGTGAATTTTGGCTTAACTCAGTGGCCTTTTTAGGGCATATCGTCTCAGATGCTGGTATACAGGTAGACAAGCAGAAAATCGAAGCAGTTAAGTCATGGCCTAGGCCTACCACTCCGACTGAAGTTCGTAGCTTCCTGGGGTTGGCAGGATATTACAGAAGGTTCGTTGAAGGGTTCTCGACCATTGCGGCACCTCTAGCTAAATTGACACAGAAAGCAGCAAAGTTTCAATGGACAGAGGTATGCGAGCAGAGCTTCCAGGAACTGAAAGACAGATTAACCTTTCGATCCAGTGTTAGCATTGCCGGAAGGCACAGAAGGTTATTCAGTCTATTGCGACGCGTCAGGTGTCGGGTTAGGTTGTGTGTTGATGCAGCATGGTAGAGTAATTTCATATGCTTCCAGACAGCTGAGGAAACACGAAAAGAATTACCCTACCCACGACCTGGAATTGGCCGCAGTAATCCACGCCTTAAAGATGTGGAGGCATTATCTGTACGGCGTCCATGTTGATATTTACACAGATCATAAGAGCTTACAGTACATTTTCACTCAGAGGGAGTTGAATCTACGGCAATGCCGCTGGTTGGAACTGTTAAAAGATTATGATGTGAATATTCTATACCACCGCGGAAAAGCTAATGTTGTAGCAGATGCCCTGAGCCGTAAGTCAATGGGGAGTTTGGCGTATTTACGACCTGAGAAGCGGAAGTTAGCCACAGAAATTCATCAGTTAGCTGGTTTAGCCGTTCGAGTAATGGAAACAGAAAATAATAGAGCAGTAATTCAGAATGCTGCTGTGTCATCATTAGTTACAGAGATAAAAGAACGCCAGTACGAGGATCCTGATTTGGTCCAACTCAGAGATAGAATTCAGAGAGGTAAGGAGTCAGATTTTCAGATAATTGAGGATGATGTGCTACGCTATAAGGGCCGCCTCTGTGTCCCGAATATTTCAGGGCTTCGCGGGCGGATCATGCATGAGGTACATTATGCTCGCTATTCCCTCCATCTAAGAGCAACCAAAATGTACCACGACATCAGAGACATCTACTGGTGGCCAGGTATGAAAGCTGAGATAGCTGAATTTGTATCTAGATGTTCTAATTGTCAGCAGGTGAAAGCAGAGCACCAGAAGCCAGGCGGTTTGACGCAAGATATAACGGTGGCTACGTGGAAATCGGAAATGATAAACATGGATTTTGTAACAGGGTTACCCCATACCAGATGTAGAAATGATTCCATTTGGGTAATAGTTGACAGGCTAACAAAATCAGCTCATTTCCTGCCAGTAAAGGCTACCTTCTTGGCTGAGGATTATGCCGAATTATATATTAGAGAAATAGTTAGATTACATGGAGTGCCAGTATCCATTATCTCAGATAGGGGAGCACAACTCACAGCTAGATTCTGGCAGTCATTTCAGAAAGGTTTGGGAACGCAGATTAACTTGAGCACAGCAGTCCATCCTCAGACAGATGGGCAGGCTGAACGTACAATTCAGACGCTCGAAGATATGCTGCGAGCGTGTGTGCCAGATTTTGGGGGTAGCTGGGATGAGCATCTTTCGTTGATTGAATTTGCTTATAATAACAGTTATCATTCAGCTATTCAGATGGCGCCTTTCAGAGCATTATACGGGCGAAAATATAGGTCGCCGGTGGGCTGGTTTGAAATGGGGGAATCAGCATTGGTTGGCCCAGACATTGTTCGGCAGTCAGAGGAAAAGATAAAGCTTATTCGAGAACGTTTACTGACTGCTCAGAGCCGCCAGAAGTCTTATGCAGATATGTGGCGCAGAAATCTAGAATTTGCGGTAAATGACTGGGTATATCTGAAAGTATCTCCGATGAAAGGGGTGCTGAGATTCGGCAAGAAAGGCAAACTTAGCCCGAGGTTCATTGGGCCATATCAGATTTGGCGAAGAATAGACCGAGTTGCACACGAATTGAACTTGCCTCCGAAGTTGGCATCTGTTCACCCAGTATTTCATGTCTCTATGTTAAGAAAGTTCGTAGGGGACCCCTCTACAGTAGTTCCAGTTCAGGATGTCCAGGTCACAGAAGAGTTAGCATATGAAGAGGTTCCCGTAGCTATCTTAGACAGACAGATTCGCAAGTTGAGGACTAAAGATGTTGCATCTGTCAAAGTATTGTGGCGTAACAGGAACCGTGAGGAAATGACGTGGGAAGCTGAAGAAGATATGAAAGCCAGATACCCTCACCTATTTCAGGCCTAGTCAGGCGACAGGTATGTCCGTATTGTTACTTATGCAGTACCTTATAGTTGTATGTGTGTGAATGAGAAAGATTGATATTTAGTTATCCAGTGGATCCTAAAATATTACGTGCAATGCCTGTGTTGGACTTTTCTGCATTTCAGGTTTTTGCTATAGTCCATATTACAGGGGGAACTCAGCCGAAACTTTTCTAGAAAGTAAGTAAGTAGTCCTCTAGATAACAGTGTACATTCGAGGACGAATGTTTGTAAGGGGGGGAGAATGTTTTACCCCGTAGAATTCCCGGCACCTAGACGACCTATTCACACGTTGGTTAAGCATATTTGAAGGCCATACGTGCTGGAGAAAGTCCCGGGAAAAGATCGGACGAGAAACCTGTCGAACCATCGCGGAAGGAGCCGAGGC
Organism: Datura wrightii; assembly: GCA_035772735.1. NCBI lineage: Eukaryota > Viridiplantae > Streptophyta > Magnoliopsida > Solanales > Solanaceae > Datura > Datura wrightii. Next base: position 64,385,899 of record JASDFA010000002.1, read on the forward strand.
AGAGCCCCTCCGCGATGGCAGCGTGTCACGGAGGAGGGGCCTCCGCGTTGGCTCCGTGACACGTTGGCCTTGTCCAGGCCCAAGTATATAAAGCCCACTTCGGGCTTAAAACATTTAAACACTTAAGAAATTCTAGAAAACAGAGGGCAAGCATAGAGAAGGGAAAAGGATCGAAGAAATAATATAATTTTTGTCCGATTACGCTGCTAAATGTTGTCCAAACTCAAATTAACTCCAGATACTGAGGTATTTAGCAGCAGAGAGCATTCCTACGGATTCAGTTTCGTGAAATACGACCGACGAATCGTCGAGCCACCGAGCTAAGGTAAGTGGAATTGCTCTAAATTAGTGTCTATGTGTTCCTAGCTGTGAAGTGAATATTTCTCCCTTCTGGACCGCTGAAAAATAGCGAGTTTCCGACCGTCTTTCGATAAGCCTAAGTTTAGGCTATAAACTATATCGAAAGTGATGTTGTCTTTTAATGTAAAGCTGTATTTAGTATTAATTAACATATTTATGAATGCAGTTGGGAGAAAATAGTTGAAGTACCGGCCGAGTCTCGTCCGACAGACGAATAATTCAAGGATAAGGTATGTAAAGTTAGTTTCCTCGGCAAGTTAGTAATCTTGGTACAGTACAGTAATTTAATGGCCGATAGAGTATTCAGAAGCCATGTTGACGTTTATTATGAATGATGGTACGATACTAAAAACGTTATGTTATGTTCAGCGCGAGACTTGCTAGCACGATATAAATTGTAATACAAGTATTAGAGACGGCACAGCATGCTCAGTATGTGATATAATGAGGAATGTTAGGGTATCATTGTATTCAGTTAAAGCCCAGTAAAGCAATGTAATACCTGTAAGACATCTCAGAGATAGAATGACAAGTTAAAATGAAGCTAGAAAGCATATTAGAACTAGTAAATCATGTTACTATAGAAACTCAGTATATAGCATGGTTTTCAGCAGAAATACTATATCCTGTTCAATATTAGCCCCAGAACAGTCTGGCAGGAGGTTATATTCATATGTATATATTTACCAGCCTCAGCACATATTAAATACGTACAAATTACTATCACTAGCTCAGCATGTCATATATATGATACTTTACCCCTATTAGCCTCAGCATGTGAGATATGCAGATAGTATTGCTAGTTGAGACCGTTGTATTGTTTGGGGTTGGACTACCTAGCATCCATGACCGCCCCAGGGTTGATAGCTGTATCGACTCATCCGCCAGAGGACGAGGATACATCGCTCTACGAAGTGGCATGCCGTCCCACAGGGGACGAAGATGGGATGCCAATTTTCCCCATATTATGCCTTGGTCGGCTTTGATACACCCCTGTCGAGCGGATACGCCCGGGTGTTGATTCAGGAGTCCTTCGGATTCAGGTATAGTTATAGTCAGGGGCTCAGCGAGCCCAAGTGCATACCCAGGGGACCGGCAAGATGCTTACAGGGGTTATAGGAGATGGGACGACCGGGGTAGGGGTGTAGATTCTGTGCTGGTTGTACCTCCCGGCTTATGGGGGCCGAGTAAGGTTTGTGTGTGCTATGTTATGTTATGTATGTTATGCCATGTTACGTTAGATACGAGTAGATCAGCAGTAGAATGATCATCTCCAGGTACGACTCCTACTCCTTCCAGTATATATATGAGAGAAGGTATGACTTACATTATTAGACAGTTAATCTATTTCTTCCTACTTCAGTTTCATCAGTTACATTGTTGTTTTTAGATTTTGCTTTCAGTTATTGCTTTACATACTCAGTACCAGCGGTACTGACGCCCGGTGGGGTGCTGCATTACTTGCCTGCAGGTACTCATAGATGAGCAGGCGATACCACATGATTCCTATCAGCGATCGAGTATTCAGCTCCTGTTATCCGGAGACTGAATTCCAGAGGTGTATTTCATTTTCTTTTGGTTGTATAGTACGGGTAGGTCGGGGCCCTGTCCGGATCATTTCTATTGCTATTCCTAGAGGCTTGCAGTCTGTATATATTTCCCTGTGGTTAGATGAGCCGGTCGTGTGAGGCCGTGCCGTTGTATAGCTGTTAGTACTCTTTCTTTCTTTTATGTTGGCCGTGTGGGGCCATAATTTGCCAGTAGTGGTGACCTTGCCGGTCACGTAGCTTTCTACTACTTCAGGATTGAGTTATAGATAACTAGACAGCATGGTGGCCTTGTCGGCCCGCATAGGATTCCCTAAATTGATATATTTCTGGTCAGCTGTTAGCACAGGTACAGGAGGCTATAGGCCAATGGGCCGGGGGCTGTGTTTACAGCCGTTATATAGCCCTTTGTTTGCAGAAATATGAGTTAGAGCCAGCCAGGCACGAGATGTGCCCAGGCTTAGCAGTCCAGTAGTTCAGGTTCCAGTAGGGCACCAGGTGCCAGTCATACCCCCTAAGGCGGGGTGTGACAGTAGGTCCTCACCACGATTCGTACCTCGAGTCGTACTGGTGCAAAATTTCAAGTTTTCTATAGTTTTCAACTTTAACTCCCAGGTCTATTCTTAGGCTTTTCCGGGGTATTATAATGTCTCCCCCTTGGAGACATTAGTCCTCAATTGTAGGAAACAAGCAGCAAACAGAAACACACAATTACCATATGCAAACACTGATCATTTAAGCTGATAACTGATGAAATGGCTACCCATGAAAAGAACTACATAAATGGACTGAATTCAGACATCACATACATATATAATATCGTAAAACAAACTTGCACGCATGAATAGAACATGAAAAAACTAATTAGAGGTTTATGGAAAAAATTGATACCTTAAACTGAAACTGGGCCAGTAGGGAACATGTGGGGGTGTTTAGCCATCATATCCGCTTCAGCTTCCGACATAGCTCCCTCAACATGTTGGTTTCTCCATAACACCTTTACTGAAGCTACTTCCTTGTTCCTTAGCCTTCGAACCTGACGATCCAAGAATGCAACAGGAACTTCTTCATAACTGAGGCTATCCTTCACACCAACACTTTCCACTGAAACCACCAAGGCTTGATCTCCTATGCACTTTTTCAAGAGCGATACATGAAATACGAGATGAACTGAAGCCAACTCTGAAGGTAACTCTAACTCATAAGCTACCTTACCCACTCGTCTCACAATCCGGTATGGGCTAATATACCGGGGGCTGAGTTTCCCTTTCTTTCGGAATCTCATCACTCCCTTCATGGGAGATACCTTCAGAAATACCTAATCGTCGATCTCGAAATCAAGCTTCCTTCTCCTCACGTCCGCATAAGACTTTTGGCGACTTTGAGCCATTTTCAGCCTTTCTCTTATTAACAAAACTTTCTCCATAGCCTCATAGACTGAATTTGGATCCACTAACAAAGCCTCACCGACTTCAAACCACTCAATGGGCGATCAACACCTTCGCTCGTAGAGAGCCTCGAACGGTGCCATTTGAATGCTGGAGTGATAGCTGTTGTTGTAGGCAAACTCAATAAGAGGAAAATGCTCGTCCCAACTACCCTTGAAGTCAATAACACAAGATATACACATTTCCTCAAGAGTCTGGATAGTCCACTCCGCCTGACCATCTGTTTACGGATGAAATGTCGTGCTAAGATTGACCTGGGTGCCAAGTCCCTTTTGAAAAGATCTCCAGAACTGAGAGATGAACTGAGTACCTCTATCTGATATAATGGACAAGGGAACTCCATGCAATATAACCAACTCTCGAATGTATAACTTAGCATAATCTTCTGCTGAATTTTGACCGGTCGGAAATTAGCAACCTTGGTCAACCTGTCAACCACAACCCAAATGGAGTCATACTGTCTATGAGTGTGGGGTAAACCTGTTACAAAGTATATATTGATTTCTTCCAAATTCCAAGTAGGAATGCTAATATATTGGAGTACACCCCCCAGTCTTTGATGCTCAACTTTCACTTGTTGGCAATTCGGGCACTTGGCAACGAATTCTGCAATATCCCTCTTTATGCCATTCCACTAGTAGAATTCCTGCAAGGCATGATACATTTTGGTGGCACCTGGATGGATCGAATATATAGATCCATGATCCTCATGCAGTATTCGACTCATCAAACCCCCCACATTCGGAACACATAAGCGAGCCTGGTATCGAAGCACACCATCTCCCCCTTCGGAGAAGACTTCTACCTTCTAATTTTGAACAGCTTCTTTCAACTTTACTAATATTGGATCTTCATATTGTTTAGCCTTCACCTCGTTACCAAGGAAGACTCTTACCCGTTCTAAACTACTACCCCACCATCGGTCGAACCAAATAATCTAACTCCCAACCGTGCAAGTTGATGTACCTCCTTTACCAGCTCCTTCTTGTCTTCACTCACATGTGACACACATTCCATAGAAAGTCTTCTAAGGGCATCTTCTACCATATTGGCCTTACCTGGATGGTAAAGGACACTCATATCGTAGTCCTTAAGTAGCTCCAACAACCTCCGTTGCTGAAGATTTAGTTCCTTCTGTGTGAACACAAATTGTAAGCCCTTGTGGTCCATGAATACATCTACATGAACCCCATACAAGTAATGTCGCCATATCTTCGAAGAAAATACCACCGCAGCCAACTCAAGATCATGGGTTGGGTAATTTTTCTCGTAAATTTTCAGCTGTCTTGAAGCATATTCTATGACTTTCCCATGCTGCAGCAATACACATCCCAGTATGACTCTGAAAGCATCACAATATACCACAAAGCCATTGGTACCCTCCACTAAAGTCAACACTGGTGCTGAAGTGAGTCTGGCCTTCAATTCCTGGAAGCTCTTCTCACAAGCCTTCAACCATTAGAACTTCACTTTTTTCTGAGTCAATCTAGTCAGTGGGGATACAATGGATGAGAAACCTTCCATGAACCTCTGATGGTAACCTGCTAAGCCCAAAAGTCTCCTGATCTTCGAAGGGTTTATCAGTATGGGCAAGTTCTTTACCGCCTCTATTTTCTAGGAGTCCACCCTTATACCTTCGCTTGACACTACATGTCCCAAGAATGCTACTAATTTAAGCCAAAACTCACATTTTCTGAACTTGGCATATAGCTGATTATCCTTGAGGGTCTGAAGTGCTACCCTCAGGTGTGCGATATGCTCCTTCTTGCCTTGGAATATATTAATATGTCATCAATGAACACGATCACAAACATGTCCAGATATGTCTCAAATACCCTGTTCATTAGATCCATAAAATCTTCAGGGGCATTGGTTAGTCCAAAAGACATAACAAGGAATTCATAATAGCCATACCGGGTTCTGAAAGTAGTCTTTGGGATGTCGCTCTCCTGAACCCTAAGCTGGTGATATCCAGACCTGAGATCTATCTTGGAGAAATATTTGGCACCTTGAAGCTGATCGAATAGGTCATCAATCCTGGGTAAAGGGTAGCTATTCTTGATTGTGACCTTTTTCAACTGCCTATAGTCAATACACATCCGAAGAGAACCGTCTTTCTTCCGGAGGAACAACACAAGGGCACCCCATGGGGACTTACTCGATCTAATGAAACCCTTATCTAGCAAATCCTTCAACTGCTCCTTTAACTCTTTTAGCTCAGCTGGGGCCATTCAGTAAGGAGGAATTGATATGGGATGCATGTTGGGTAAAAGATCAATCTCAAAATCAATCTCCCTCTCGGGTGGAACACCTGGTAGGTCATTTGGAAATACCTAGGGATATTCACATACCACAGGGACTGACTGAATGGTCGAGGTATCGGATGTGACATCCTTAACCCTAACCAAATGGTAAATACAACCCTTGGAAATCATTTTCCTGGCCTTGAGATAGGAGATAAAGCGACCTATAGGTATCGCTGCACCACCCCTCCATTCTAAAACTGGTTCACCTGGAAATCGAAACTCCACCGCTCGAGTTCTGTAGTTAACAGAACCATAAAATGCAAACAACCAATCAACTCCCAAGATGATGTCAAAATCAGTCATAGCCAATTCTACTAAGTCTGCAGAGGTAACCTTATACAATACTGTAAAGGGGAAACCTCTATATACCCGCGTCGCTACAATTGAATGTAAGGTGTAACAAAAGACAGTGTAGCTCCTGGATCTAACAAATCATAAGCATCAATATGAAATACTCACAACATACCCGTAACCACATCGGGAGAGGTCTCCTACTCCTATCGAGAGCTAAGTGCATAAAACCGGTTCTGGCACAGGCCGCCAGCTGAACCAGTCGAAGCACCTTACTAAGCCTGACGTGCCACTGGAACTGCTGAACTAGTTGCTGAAGTGTGGGCTCCACCACCCCCTGACCTAGCTGCGGGGAAATCCCTAAGCCCGTGTCCAGGTTTGTCATACCCAAAACAAGTGTTTGAGACTACCAAACATTTCCCTCGTTGATTCTTTCCATAATTAGCACAAGATGGGAAAGTGCACTCTGTGCGCATGCTACTCTAACCCCTCAAACCTGAGGCCCTGCTCTTTTGATCATCTTGAGGCTTGAATAGGGTGTTGTCTGAAGATGCTGCTGGTGTAATGGACCTGTGTTGGGACTGCTGGTGAGGCCGATCCCCTGGCCTCGACTGGGAGAACCTGTGGCTATCAGTTCTATCCCTCTTGGCCACTCTCTACCTCATATGAGCTGCCTCCATGTGCTGGGCATAGAGGACTATCCATAGGTAGTCCATATCCTGATGAAGCATGGTTGTTCTGCAGTCCTTTACCAGATACTTGGCTACTCCTTGCACGAATCTGCTGACCCGCGCCCTCTGGTTCATCACTAACTCCGGGGCATACTTTGACAAGCGAGGAACTCAAGTGAATATTCTAGCACCGTCATCTTTCCTTGTTTGAGGTTAACAAACATGGCTACTTTCAATTCCCTCATCTCCTAAGGGAAGAACTTGTCGGGAAAGGCCATGTGGAACTCGTCCCACTGATAGGGCCCACTCCTGCCGCCCTGCTGTCTTTCCATTACTTGAACCAAATATAAGCGACCTCCTTTAGCTAATAAAAGGACAAGTCCACACACTCCTCATTTGTCATCCCCATCACCTAATTGACCTTTACGATCCCTCCAATGAACTCATGTGTATCCTCATCTACCTTTTCCTCTATGAACTCGGGAGGGTTCATCCTTAAGAAGTCCCTAATCCGAGTTGCCGCTGGATTGTCGTTAAGCAGAATGTGCGCAACAACATGTTGGTTGACTTGAGCGGTCAAGGCCTGCGCCAATATTTGACTAGCCATCCCAAACTCGGCGTGGGCAGCTGGCTCTAGTGCCTGGGGCTCCTTAAAGGTGGGTCTTGTTGACGCCCATTATCATTGCCACCCCCTTGGCCTTCATTATTTCTATTCCTCCTTCTGTTTATCCTTTGGGAGCCATAATTTTTCTACAATCGCGAATAGCACAAATTAGAAGGATGGAGATATTTTGACCACATGACATAGATCATTAAAGAAGGGGATATTTCCTAAAATATTTAGTAGCTTCTTCGTCATAATTGTGGCGCTCTTCACACATATTAAAAAGACTCTACCTAACGCGACTTTCAAACTCCCTAGGAAACTTCTGAACCTATTGCTCCGATACTAAGTTTGTCACGATCCAAGAGTACACCCGAATTGTAGACACGGGACAAGGAGCCCCGAGAGACCCCAAGTCTACCCATGGCGTAAGCATATAACTAATTCATTCACATGAGACGGAAAGCTTGGCTTAATTACCATAAACTAACTAAAAATCATAACATGAGTTATAAGAAACAACAATACATGATCCAAACATGAATGGCTGAATACTACAAATATTTTGAAAGCCTCTAATCATAATAGAAGAATTGAAGGGACAAAACCCCAACTAACCCCAATATTTCTGAAAACAAAAATAAAGATAGACATGAACCTAACATGAAGCCCTCAATTCATGAGGACTCACCACTGAAAGCTGAGAGTGGAACTGAGAGCAAGCTAGGAATGATGTTGAACCTGCAAACTAGATCCTTAAAATATATGGGTCAGTACTTGGAAGGTGTTGAGTATGTAAGGTATGCAAAACAATACTAAAAAACATAAAAGTTATAGGAGTGGGGACATCATGATCATAAGACTGAAATAGTAAATATATCATAAGGCTTAAGATTTCTAAAATATTCGTAAACCTGTCATAGTCATAACATGTGAGAAAAACATTTCATAAAATATAACTTGAGACAAAAGAACATAATCATACATGCATTAAAACGATGAGGAACAATGGGAGATTTCTAGAACCAACATACTCCATATGAGCACACATGGATCATGACCTGTAAACCTAGCAGGGAGGTCGCTCATACTTTGCCAAGGGTATGAACCATGAAAGGCGTGATATCACTCGTGAAGGCCCCATAAGGCATAGGGGACAGTCACTGAGGAGGTCCCAAGCATAACCTATGGTGGAATGTAGTTCTAAGATTTGGGTAGTAACCTAGGCCCCGAACCTACTCGGTGTTAAGTACTACTCCCAAAACATTCAACGTGTTCATAGAAATTCATACATGACATGCATGGCTAGTTAAATTGTGGGAATCATATCATGCATGAGAATTCATAATATTAGCCATGGAATTGGGCCTGTGAATTATAACACCAACCAAATTTTTTGGTGATTAATTGATATTTTATGCTAGGTTAGGGAAAGTACGGGTTGTATATTGGTCGTAGGTGACAAGGGAAATGTGTACGATTAAAAAACCAAAGTGTATGTGAAGTTCATAAGTAAGGGTCAATTTTAAATGACCATATCTCCCAATATATAATGAATTAGAAGCCCCACGACCTATTAAATTAAATGTCTTTGAGTCAGAACATCAAACTGCTTGTCAATCGGAGTTCAGAGTAATAAGTTATGGGCATTTTACCAAACCATCGCGAGCGGTGACGCGGGCATGACGCCCTAGCACCTCCACCGCCCAATTTACTTAAAATCTAATTTTTCTCTTGTAGAAAACATTTCCAGCTAAATCTAAATTGACTAGCTTGATAAGGATTCTATTTCTCTCTCAATTCCAGCAGCTAGGACACTGAAATTCAAGGGGGAACATCAAGCAAAGTTCAAGAAAATCACAAGATAAGTTGAGATTACCTTTCCAAGTATGTTAGGGGCTGTTTTGGAGCTCGTTTTGGCAAGGTTTGGAAGAAGTTTTTATGAGTTTCAAAATCTATTTGAACTGCCTATATATTCATCTTTGAGTACATGTTGAAATCAGGAGAAAAGGTAAGGATTTCGCCCCTTTTAAACCTCTCAAATTGCAAAGCGAAAATCTTGAGATTGGCAGCTAAGTGAGCTACCGATGGAGTGTTTGTTAGCTGAGTTTTGCTCGTTTTCCTTAGGATTTTGACTGCCTCTGATTAGTTATGTTGGCTGAAATTTTTTGATATAAATTAAGATTGTTGTTATCCTATAAAACCACTGGATTAAGTAGGTTGAAGACTGATCATTGAGATAGGAAATCGGCTAGAGAAAATTTCATCGGAGAAAGGTATGTAAGGTGCCCCGTCTATCATTCTTTTAAGGACGATTCGTGTGTTGTGAATCGAATGAGATAGAAACCTATTTAAAAATCTTGAGGCAGTATGTTATGCTTCATTTAATCTTTAAAGTACCATGTTTTAATTAGGATAAATGTTAAGATTATGCCTAGCCGAAGTGAGACACCAAAAGTGTGATATTGTGTTGATTGTTGACGTAGTTGTACATGGAGTTGGAGACCCCTCAGCGTAGGCATTGTTAGATGGTCCTTACTGTATGTCATGTGTATATATATGTGATGTTAAATGTGTTTAAAGGTCTGGTTGCTAACTGAAATTGGTGAAAGAGCCGAGATGAGGACGTGTAAACAATTTTAAGCCACGTAAAGACGTCGGAGGGTATTGAGGGTAAACAAGCTTACCGAATTAGGATTACCTGGTTATGATTGTCATTTATCTTATGTGTATGTTATGAAATATGTCATTCCAAGGGGAAATTTCATAATCCTTTTCCTTTAAGCCGAACGACAAGCTAGCGAGTTTCTAAGCTCTAATGTCCGTTGGAGACGATCTATAAATTTTGTTGAAACTCTTAGGTTATCCCTAGTTCCTTATGATTTATACAAGCTTTTAATACATGCATTTAAGTTCTATTTTCTAGCTTTACATATTATCTGTACTTAGTTCTAGTTATGCATTACGAAGGAGGCATATGCAGGCCACATGTTTAGTATTCGTCATTTCTATGTTGTATGTATCGAGCTGGTCAAGTATAAGGCATATCGGCTCAATTTATGATTTTGTCAAAGCTTTTTTAATTTTACCACGGTGTGGTACCGGCTGGAGGTCTTGTTATTTTACCCCGGTGTGGTACACCAGCTCAACGGAGTTTACCCCGGTATGATACATCGGCTGGAGGCATTTTTATTTTTACCCCGATATGGTACACCGGTTGGAGGCATTTTTATTTTTACCCTGGTGTGGTACACTAGCTGGAAGGATTGTATATAGATTTTATGGTCGGCTGTCTGCTGGCATGTCAGTTATAGTCTTTGTTGTGCGTTAGATGGTTGCACTTACACTTCAATAATGAGTTATTGTCAGGTTTCTGTTTTCAGAATTTCGGGTTGTTACTACTCCTTATTTCTTGCATAGTTATCATTTTTATCTAACATGTTTACAGTTTTTAGCCTTACATACCATTACATTTTATTCGTACTGACGTCCCTTCATCTTGGGACCCTTCCTGCAATTGTGCTGCAGGTACAAGCCGAGGCTCAAATCATTGGACGTAATAGGAGCCATACTTCAGAAGAATAACGGTATGCTCCTCTCTTCCAGGAGCCGTGTCCTAGTTTGGACTATTTTCAGTTTGTTGTACAACATGAGTAGGCCAGAGCCCTGTCCCGTGCATTTTAGTTTGTTTACTCTGTAGAAGCTGGAGTGGAATAGTTGTATAGTAGTACGGGTTGTGTAGTCATATTGGTTTTTCATTGCCTTGCTTAGCTTTATTGTAGCCTTGTCGGCTTTCTAGGTTGCATATTTGTAATTGTCAAGGCATTATTCACCCAGTATTTATCTTGGTTGGTTGTGACAAGTGGTTTGGTCAGCCTTAGTGTTACATTTATAGATGCTATATAGCCAGCTTCTCGATCGACCATGAATCGAGTGCCAGTTGCACCCTACCCTAGTTTTGGGGCGTGACATGAATCGGAAAAAATCATAGTTCATAAATAATAAGAGACATATGGGCATTGCCCATATTTTCAATCATGCTTGAAATGCTTAAATTTATGGGAACAAATCATAATAACATGAGTAGTTGAAGACATGCTTAAAATTCAAAAAAAAAGTCTGTAATATGCTTGCAAAACCATCATGGCCATGAACCTTACTAAAAAATTTCTCATGATTGGGCATCTATACTTTTAGGGGGTTAAATCATAAAAATATTGAATAAACAAATAAAATAAGCCCAAATGACTCAGAATTTATAAGTTAGGCATACTACAACAAGCTCATTTCAAATTTTAAGGAATAATGCAATTTGATAAAAACCCATAAAGTTTTGGTAACTTCAAACATAGAGTTAAGGAGAAATTGGGCATGGGTAATGACTAAAATACCCATTCAAAATCCCACATACCTAGAATTACGAGAATCTTAACTCCTTTGAAAATCCCTAGGTGGAAACTTGAAGAATTGAAGAAGAGCACTTGAAATTCCTCCTACTCCCTTCTCTAGCTCTTGCAAATGCCAAAATGAGACTTAACATGAATTTTTCCTCCTTAAAAGACCCTGTCCCAACCTTAAAATGATGTGGTTTAGGGTCCAAAAAGCGTAGAAAATTTGAAATTTCCCTTAATGAAATTTTCCTGAAAAACAGTTCTGGCCCCGACCACGACTCATACCACGAAGTCACGACTCGTGGTCACCACACCACTTTCAATCTTCTGAATCTGGCCACGACTCGCATACCATGACTTATAGTACCATCCTAGGGGTCGTACTGTTAGTCGTGGTACCATCCACCAATACCCAAAATGGCTTAACCACAACTCCTCATCACGACTTGTTGCTACATCCTATGAGTCGTACCATGACCCATGACGACTCACTCTAGCACCACTGAGAAATTCACCACGACTCCATACCACGAGTCACACCTACATGTCACGATTTGTAGGACTACTCGTGATATGACCTCAGGATCCCGAATTCATCACGACTCGAGTCACGAGTCGTAGGTCCTCACCACGATTCGTACCTCGAGTCGTACAGGTGCAAAAGTCCAGATTTTTTGTAGTTTTCAACTTCAACTCCCTAGTCTTTTCTTAGGCCTTTCTGAGGTATTACACAAATGCTAACTCTCATAAGCTGACTAAGAGCGGGGTTGAACATGAGAGCTGGGTCATGTATCATGAAACGATACATCATAGAAAGTGTGCGGTCGGTATGTGGAATGTACCGTGTATGCAAGGTAAGTAAAACCACTTAAGTAAAGTAAATCATTTAAAACATTTCATGACATATCATAAGCTTCCAAATATGAGAGGAAAGAACTACATGCACTCATTCTAAAATCATAATCTTTTCATATAGATTCATAACACCATAACTGACTCAAATGACTCAAAACTGAAATATAACATTTATAGAAAAGCTGAACAATGAGTCCAACCTTACTTTTAGAACATGCATGCTTAAAGTAATAATCATGAGTAATAAATATGCAAATCTAAATCATGTAGACAATGGGAGACTCATCACTTAACCCACATACCACGATAAAGCTTACATGGTCCTAACTATCCCACTCAAGCGGGCTGAGCCATCCAGAACCTTGCCAGGGCGAAGGAAGCTACCATGATATCGATATCAAGCTCATGGGCTATTTGGGCCAGGGATAGCTCACAAGGGAGGTCCCAATAATATAATAGTATCAACCTACGTTGGTGCGTAGTTCTGGGGCATAGGGTGATCGGCCCTTAGCTCTCTCAGTGCTACACTCTTCTCCCAAAAACATGCAATGCTCTACATCGTATATAACAAAGCTAACATCGTCTATGGACGAAGCTCAACAATGAAATCATGCATAAACTTAACATCGTATGAAATGAAGCTCAACATTGTCATTTGACAAAGCTCAATAATGGAATCATACATAGAACCGAAATCTTATGAAAACGAAGCTCAATTATAACATACATCTCAATTATGAAAAGCTTTATTTCAAAACATACCACAAGCTCAAATATAAGTGGGAGCTTCAACTCCAAATCATGTGGTAAGCTTATTTTAGGATACTACATCATCATACATGATATAAGGGCCTTGCCCAAAACTTTATAATGCTTGGATCTACTCAATTCATTTTGGAAACAACATCATAATCATGGTGTCACACCCCGCCTTGGGGGGTATGACTGGCACCTGGTGCCCTACTGGGACCTGAACTGCTGGACTACTAAGCCTAGGCACATCTGGTGCCTGGCTGGCTCTAACTCATTTTTCTGGAAACAAAGGGCTATATAACGGCTGTAAACACAGCCCCCGACCCATTGGCCTATAGCCTCCTGTACCTATACTAACAGCCAACCAGAAACATATCAATTCAGGGAAACCTATGCGGGCTGACAAGGCCACCATGCTGTCTAGTTATCTATAACTCAATCATGAAGTACTAGAAAGCTACGTGACCGGCAAGATCACCACTACTGGAAAACTATGGCCCCACACGGCCAACATAAAAGAAAGAAAGGGTACTAACAGTTATACAACTGCACGGCCTCACACGACCAGCTCATCTGACCACAGGGAGATATATACAGACTGCAAGCCTCTAGTAATAGCAATTGAAATGATTGGGACAGGGCCCCGACCTACCCATACTATACAACAAAAGAAACTGAAATACACCTCTGGAATTCAGTCTCCGGATGACAGGAGCTGAATACTCGATCGCTGACAGGAATCACGTAGTATCGCCTGCTCATCTATGAGTACCTGCAGGCAAGTAATGCAGCACCCCACCGGGCGTCAGTACCACTGGTACTAAGTATGTAAAGCAACAACTGAAGGAAATATCTGAAAGCAATAATATAACTGATGAAACTGAAGTAGAAGGAATAGCTTAACTGTCTGATAATGTAAGTCATACCTTCTCTTAATCATACTGGAAGGAGTAGGAGTCATACCTGAGGATTTATCGTTCTACTGTCGATCTACTCATATCTACTGTAACACAGTATAACATATCATAACATATATAGCACACACAAACCTTACCCGGCCCCCATAAGCCGGGAGGTACAACCAGCACAGAATCTATACCCCTACCCCGGTCATCCCATCTCCTATAACCCTGTAAGCATCTTGCCGGTCCCCTGGGTATGCACTTGGGCTCGCTGAGCCCCTGACTATAATTGTACCTGAGTCCAGAGGACTCCTGAATTAACACCTCGGGCGTATCCGCTCGACGGGGGTGTATAAGGGCCGACCAAGGCACAATATGGGGAAAACTGGCATCCCATCTTCGTCCTCTGTGGGACGGCATGCCACTCCGTAGAGCGACGTATCCTCGTCCTCTGGCGGACAAGTCGATACAGCTATTAACCCTGGGCGGTCATGGATGCTAGGTAATCCAACCCCAAACAACACAACGGTCTCAACTAGTAATACTGTCTGCATATCTCACATGCTGAGGCTAATAGGGGTAAAGTATCATATATATTACATGCTAAACTAGTGAAGTAATCTGTACGTATTTAATACGTGTTGAGGATGGTAAATATGTATATATATGAATATAGTCTCCTGCCAGACTGTTCTGGGGCTAATACTGAACAGGATATAGTATTTCTGCTGAAAACCATGCTGTATACTGAGCTTCTATAGTAACATGATTTACTAGTTCTAATATGCTTTCTAGCTTCACTTTAGCTTATCGTTCTATTTCTGAGATATCTTATAGATATTACATTACTTTACTGGGTTTCAACTGAATACAATGATATCCTAACATTCTGTGTCACATCACATACTGAGCATGTTGTGCAGTTCCTGACACTTATCTTGAAATCTATATCGTGCTAGCAAGTCTCGCGCTGATCATAACATAATGTTTCTAGTATCGTACCATCATTCATAGTATGCGTCATACATGGCTTTTGAATATTCTACTGGCCTTTAAATTACTGTACTGTACCAAGATTACTAACTTGCCAAGGAAACTAGCTTTACATACCTTATCCTTGAACTATTCGTCTGTCGAACGAGACTCGGCCAGCACCTCAACTATTTCCTCCCAACTGCATTCATAAATATGTCAATTAATACCAAATACAGCTTTACTTTAAAAAGTAACGTCACTTTCAATATAGTTTATAGCCTAAACTTAGGCTTATCGAAAGACGATCGAAAACTCGCTATTTTTCAGAGGTCCAGAAGGGAGAAATATTCACTTCACAGCTAGGAACACATAGACACTAATTTAGAGCAATTCCACTTACCTTAACTCGGTGGCTCGACGATTCGTCGGCCGTATTTTACGAAACTGAATCCGTAGGAATGCTCTCTGCTGCTAAATACCTCAGTATCTGGAGTTAATTTGAATTTGGACAACGTTTAGCAGCGTAAACGGTCGAAAATTATATTATCTCCTTCGTTCCTTTTCTCCCTCTGCTGGTTTGCTCTGTCCTCTGGAAGTTTAAAATATGTTTTTATCATTTAAAACTGAAGTGGGGCTATATATACTTGGGCCTGGACAAGGCCAATGTGTCACGGAGCCAACGCGGAGGCCCCTCCTCCGTGACACGCTGCCATCGCGGAGGGGCTCTGCCTCGGCTCTTTCCGCGATGGTTCGAGAGGTTTCTCCAGCACGTATGGCCTTCAAATATGTTTAACCAACGTGCGAATAGGTCATTTAGGTGCCGGGAATTCTACGGGGTATAACATTCTCCCCCCCTTAAGAACATTCGTCCTCGAATGTACTCTCTGATCTAGAGGACTACTTATATTACTTTCTAGAAAAATTTTGGCAGAATTTCCCCTGTAATATGGACTATAGCCAAAAACCTGAAATGCAGAAAAGTCCAACACAGGTGCTGCACATAATAATCTAGGACCCACTGGATAACTAAGTATCAATCTTTCTCATTCACACACATACAACTATAAGGTACTGCATAAGTAACAATACGGACATACCTGTCGCCTGACTAGGCTTGAAATAGGTGAGGGTATCTGGCTTTCATATCTTCTTCAGCTTCCCACGTTATTTCCTCACGGTTCCTGTTACGCCACAATACTTTGACAGATGCAACATCTTTAGTCCTCAACCTGCGAATCTGTCTGTCTAAGATAGCTACGGGAACCTCTTCATATGCTAACTCTTCTGTGACCTGGACATCCTGAACTGGAACTACTGTAGAGGGGTCCCCTATGAACTTCCTTAACATAGAGACATGAAATACTGGGTGAACAGATGCTAACTCCGGAGGCAAGTTCAATTCGTATACAACTCGGCCTATTCTTCGCCGAATCTGATGTGGCCCAATGAACCTCGGGCTAAGCTTGCCTTTCTTGTCGAATCTCATCACCCCTTGCATCGGAGATACTTTCAGATATACCCAATCATTTACCGCAAATTCTAGATTTCTACGCCGCATATCTGCATAAGACTTCTGGCGGCTCTGAGCAGTCAGTAAAAGTTCTCGAATAAGCTTTATCTTTTCCTCTGACTGCCGAACAATGTCTGGGCCAACCAATGTTGATTCCCCCATTTCAAACCAGCCCACCGGCGACCTACATTTTCGCCCATATAATGCCTCGAATGGCGCCATCTAAATAGCTGAATGATAACTGTTATTATAAGCAAATTCAATCAACGAAAGATGCTCATCCTAGCTACCCCCAAAATCTAGTACACACGCTCGCAACATATCTTCGAGCGTCTGAATTGTACGTTCAGCCTGCCCATCTGTCTGAGGATGGAATGCTGTGCTCAAGTTAATCTGTGTTCCCAAACCTTTCTGAAACGACTGCTAGAATCTAGCTGTGAATTGTGCTCCCCTATCTGAAATAATGGAAACTGGCACTCTGTGTAATCTAACTATTTCTCTGATATATTATTCGGCATAATCCTCAGCCGAGAAGGTAGCCTTCACTAATTGGAAATGAGCTGATTTTGTTAGCCTGTCAACTATTACCCAAATGGAATCATTTCTGCGTCTGGTATGGGGTAACCCTGTTACAAAGTCCATGTTTATCGCTTCCCATTTCCACATAGGCACCGTTATGTCTTGCATCAAACCGCCCGATTTCTGGTGCTCTGCTTTCAGCTGCTGACAATTAGAACATCTAGATACAAATTCGGCTATCTCAGCTTTCATACCTGGCCACCAGTAGATGTCTCTGATGTCGTGGTACATTTTGGCCGCTCCTGGATGGAGGGAATAGCGAGCGTAATGTACCTCATGCATGATCCGTCCGCGAAGCCCTGAAACATTCGGGACACAGAGGCGGCCCTTACAGCATAGCACATCATCCTTAGGTATCTGAAAATCTGACTCCTTACCTCTCTGAGTTCTTTCTCTGAGCTGGACTAAATCAGGGTCCTCGTACTGTCGTTCTTTCACCTCTGTAACTAATGATGACACAGCAAAATTCTGAATTACCACTCCATTATTTTCTGTTTCCATTACTCGAACGGCTAAACCAGCTAACTGATGAATTTCTTTGGCTAGCTCCCGCTTCTTAGGTCGCAAATACGCCAAACTTCCCATTGACTTACGGCTCAGGGTATCTGCTACGACATTAGCTTTTCCGGGGTGGTATAGAATATTCACATCATAATCTTTTAACAGGTCCAACCAGCGGCGTTGCCGTAGATTCAACTCCCTCTGAGTGAAAATGTACTGTAAGCTCTTATGATCTGTGTAAATATCAACATGGACGCCGTACAAGTAATGCCTCCACATTTTTAAGGCGTGAATTACTACGGCCAATTCCAGGTCATGGGTAGGATAATTCTTTTCGTGTTTCCTCAGCTGTCTGGAAGCATATGCAATCACTCTACCATGCTGCATCAACACACAACCTAACCCGACTCCTGACGCGTCGCAATAGACTGAATAACCTTCTGTCCCTTCCGGCAATGCCAATACTGGGGCGGAGGTTAATCTGTCTTTCAGTTCCTGGAAGCTCTGCTCGCATGCTTCTGTCCATTGAAACTTTGCTGCTTTCTGTGTCAATTTGGTTAGAGGTGCCGCAATGGTCGAGAACCCTTCAACGAACCTTCTGTAATATCCTGCCAACCCTAGAAAGCTACGAACTTCAGTCGGAGTGGTAGGCCTAGGCCATGACTTAACTGCTTCTATTTTCTGTTTATCTACCTGTATACCAGTGTCTGAGACGATATGCCCTAACAAGGCCACTGAGTTAAGCCAAAATTCACACTTAGAAAATTTAGCATACAGCTGACGGTCCCTGAGAATCTGGAGCACTGTCCGCAAGTGAGTCCGGTGATCTGCCTCAGAGCGAGAATACACCAGAATGTCATCAATGAATATTATCACGAACAAGTCCAGGAAAGGTCTGAAAATACTATTCATCAGGTCCATAAAGACTGCCGGGGCATTCGTTAACCAGAAGACTGGTGCACCCCACGGTGAAGTACTCGCCCTGATGAAACCTTTATCCAAAAAATCTTTCAACTGTTCCTTTAATTCTCTGAGTTCTGCAGGAGCCATACGATATGGAGGAATCGATATCAGCTGGGTTCCTGGTAATAAATCAATAGCAAAGTCTATTTCCCTTTCTGGGGGAATACCAAGTAACTCGTCTGGAAACACGTCAGGGAATTCATTTACCACTGGAACAGACTGGAGTGTCGGAGATTCTGCTTGGACATCCTGAACTCTGACCAGATGGTAAATACATCCCTTAGATATAAACTTTCTCGCCTGAAGGTAGGAAATAAACCTACCTTTTGGCGTAGCGGTGCTTCCCTTCCACTCTCGCACTGTTTCTCCTGGCAAGTGGAATCGGACCGTCTTGGTCCAACATTCAACATTGGCAAAACACGGTACTAACCAGTCCATATAATTATGGCATCGAAGTCTATCATTTCTAACTCGACCAGATCTACTGTGGTATGACGGTCAGCAACCTCTACTATACACCCGCGGTAGATTCGGCTAGCTGTGATAGAGTCACCGACGGACGTGGATACTAAAAAGGGCTGCTGCAATAATTCTGGTGTAACACTAAATTTTTGTGCCTCAAATGGAGTAATGTAGGACAAAGTAGACCCTGGATCAATCAACACATAAGAAGGGTGTGAGCAGATAGTTAGCATACCTGACACAACATCAGGCGACGCTTCCGAATCTTGCCTCCCTAGTAAAGCATATGTGCGGCTTGGACCCGCACCTGTACTGGAGGCCCCTGATCTGTCCCGACCCCTGGCTGCTGAAACTGAGGGCCTGCGCCCTACTGAGGATGTTGTGGCTCGTGCCCCTGCAGATGCCCTATCCTGTCTATCCCGGTCCTCTCGACCTCTGGCTGGGCAATCTCTCATCAAATGGCCTTCTTGGCCACAAATATAACATGCGGTGGAACCATACCTGCATGCTCCAGGATGGCGTCGACTGCATATAGGGCAAAGTGGTAGGGTATACCTACTCTGCTCCGCCCTCCTCTGTAATGGTGAATCTGCCATCTGCGACCCTCTACCAGTCTCTGACTGCCCCCTGCGGCTGAATCTACCCCCCGGTGACTGTGGCGGAGGCGGGGGCCTGGGCGGCCTGTCTGACAATCGTGGCCTGGGTCCTCCCCGGGCCTCCCACTGTAACTCAACTGGCCTGTACCGGCGACGCTGTTCCTGATTGACCCTTCTGATCTCCCGATGTCGCTATCTGATGCCCTCAATATTCTGGGCAAATGCCTGAATTCGAGCAATGTCCATGTCCTCTCGCAGTGTGGCCGTAATACAAGTCTCAACATATTCTGGATTCAACCCCATAATAAAATGGTGCACTCTGGATGCCATGGTATCAACAAAGGCCGGTGCATATCGAGCCAGAGAATCAAACCGCAAGGAATATTCCCGGACACTCATGGCCCCCTGCTCCAGATGTAAGAACTGGTCTACCCGGGCCTGTCGAATCTCTCGCGGCAAATAGTGATCCAGAAAAGCTGCTGAAAAGCTAGACCAGGTGGGAGGGGACATATCTCTCCCTCGGGACATTTCCCAGCTTTCACACCATAACACAGCGATATCCCGTAACCGGAATGCTGCCAACTCAACTGATTCGGTAGGCGTGGCATGCATAACCCTGAAGATTCTCTACATTTGATCCAGAAAATCCTGAGGGTCCTCTGTCCGATCCGTACCTATAAACTGTGGGGGATTCAAGGCTAAGAACTCTCGGACCCTCGAACTGCCGGGCCCTCCTGATAACTCCGCAACTGTAGACGGCATTGGCTGTTGCTGAGCAACCATCATCTGTGCTAACATAACTACAGCACTCCTAACCTCCTGGTCGGAAGGTGTCGGTATAGGGACTGCTGAAGGTAATGTCGCCCCAAGTGGCTCCTGACGTGGTGGAGACTGCTGAGGAGGCTGGGACGATGCCTCTGTAGTGCCCTCTGATCGGGATGTTTCTTAATGAGGGGGAGGCATCCTGCTGGTGCCTTCCCCTGCTGCAACATCTAAGCTCCGACCTGTGATAGGATGGCGCTGGTCTGACATTATCTGTAACCAAAGAATATGGTAAGCGTTTAGGGGCTCAACCCTATATTGTACCGCTCTACAGCACGACTGAATAAGAATAAAATACAACCATCCTATCATGCCTTGCAGCCTCCTACCCATAGTATGTGGTGCACAACACATCCATGGACAAGACTCTACTTAGCACGGCTTTCAGACTCCCTGGGATACGACCTGCTCTGATACCAAGTTTGTCACACCCCGCCTTGGGGGGTATGAATGGCACCTGGTGCCCTACTGGGACCTGAACTGCTGGACTACTAAGCCTGGGCACATCTGGTGCCTGGCTGGCTCTAACTCATATTTCTGGAAACAAAGGGCTATATAACGGCTGTAAACACAGCCCCCGGCCCATTGGCCTATAGCCTCTAGTGCCTGTACTAACAGCTGACCAGAAACATATCAATTCAGGAAAACCTATGCGGGCCGACAAGGCCACCATGCTGTCTAGTTATCTATAACTCAATCATGAAGTACTAGAAAGCTACGTGACCGGCAAGGTCACCACTACTGGCAAACTATGGCCCCACACAGCCAACCTAAAAGAAAGAAAGGGTACTAACAGTTATACAACTGCACGGCCTCACACGACCAGCTCATCTGACCACAGGGAGATATATACAGACTGCAAGCCTCTAGGAATAGCAATAGAAATGATCGGGACAGGGCCCCGACCTACCCGTACTATACAACAAAAGAAATTGAAATTCACCTCTGGAATTCAGTCTCCGGATGACAGGAGCTGAATACTCGATCGCTGACAGGAATCACGTAGTATCGCCTGCTCGTCTATGAGTACCTGCAGGCAAGTAATGTAGCGCCCCATCGGGCATCAGCACCACTGGTACTAAGAATGTAAAGCAACAACTGAAGGAAATATCTGAAAGCATTAATATAACTGATGAAACTGAAGTAGAAGGAATAGCTTAACTGTCTGATAATGTAAGTCATACCTTCTCTTAATCATACTGGAAGGAGTAGGAGTCATACCTGAGGATTTATCGTTCTACTGTCGATCTACTCGTATCTACTGTAACACAGTATAACATATCACAACATATATAGCACACACAAACCTTACCCGGCCCCCATAAGCCGGGAGGTACAACCAGCACAGAATCTATACCCCTACCCAAGTCATCCCATCTCCTATAACCCTGTAAGCATCCTGCCGGTCCCCTGGGTATGCACTTGGGCTCGCTGAGCCCCTGACTATAACTGTACCTGAGTCTGGAGGACTCCTGAATCAACACCCCGGGCGTATTCGCTCGACGGGGGTGTATAAGGGCCGACCAAGGCACAATATGGGGAAAATTGGCATCCCATCTTCGTCCCCTGTGGGACGGCATGCCACTCCGTAGAGCGACATATCCTTGTCCTCTGGCGGACGAGTCGATACCGCTATTAACCCTGGACAGTCATGGATGCTAGGTAATCCAACCCCAAACAACACAACGGTCTCAACTAGTAATACTGTCTGCATATCTCACATGCTGAGGCTAATAGGGGTAAAGTATCATATATATTACATGCTGAACTAGTGATAGTAATCTGTACGTATTTAATACGTGTTGAGGCTGGTAAATATGTATATATATGAATATAGTCTCCTGCCAGACTGTTCTGGGGCTAATACTAAACAGGATATAGTATTTCTGCTGAAAACCATGCTGTATACTGAGCTTCTATAGTAACATGATTTACTAGTTCTAATATGCTTTCTAGCTTCACTTTAGCTTATCGTTCTATTTCTGAGATATCTTATAGATATTACATTACTTTACTGGGTTTCAACTGAATACAATGATATCCTAATATTCTGTGTCACATCACATACTGAGCATGCTGTGCAGTTCCTGACACTTGTCTTGAAATCTATATCGTGCTAGCAAGTCTCGCGCTGATCATAACATAATGTTTCTAGTATCGTACCATCATTCATAGTATGCGTCATACATGGCTTGTGAATATTCTACTGGCCTTTAAATTACTGTACTGTACCAAGATTACTAACTTGCCAAGGAAACTAGCTTTACATACCTTATCCATGAACTATTCGTCTGTCGAACGAGACTCGGCCAGCACTTCAACTATTTCCTCCCAACTGCATTCATAAATATGTCAATTAATACCAAATACAGCTTTACTTTAAAAAGTAACGTCACTTTCGATATAGTTTATAGCCTAAACTTAGGCTTATCGAAAGACGGTCGAAAACTCGCTATTTTTCAGAGGTCCAGAAGGGAGAAATATTCACTTCACATCTAGGAACACATAGACACTAATTTAGAGCAATTCCACTTACCTTAACTCGGTGGCTCGACGATTCGTCGGCCGTATTTTACGAAACTGAATCCGTAGGAATGCTCTCTGCTGCTAAATACCTCAGTATCTGGAGTTAATTTGAATTTGGACAACGTTTAGCAGCGTAAACGGTCGAAAATTATATTATCTCCTTCGTTCCTTTTCTCCCTCTGCTGGTTTGCTCTGTTCTCTGGATGTTTAAAATATGTTTTTATCATTTAAAACCGAAGTGGGGCTTTATATACTTGGGCCTGGACAAGGCCAACGTGTCACGGAGCCAACGCGGAGGCCCCTCCTCCATGACACGCTACCATCGCGGAGGGGCTCTGCCTCGGATCCTTCTGAGATGGTTCGACAGGTTTCGCGTCCGATCTTTTCCCGGGCCTTTCTCCAGCACGTATGGCCTTCAAATATGTTTAACCAACGTGCGAATAGGTCATTTAGGTGCCGGGAATTCTACGGGGTATAACACTTGGGTAGCTTTAGAAACATTCCTTTCATTATCAAATCTCATCATCATCACACATTCATCATCATGCTCTTCTTTCATGAACTTTTTATCTATGGGCATTTAAATTTCATAGTTTATGAAACATAATTTTGATTGAAAACAATTTAAAATCTGCCCAAATTTCACAATTCATCAATATAAACATAATCTAATCGTACCCATGTGTAGAATTGAAGAATCATGCAATTGGGTAAAAACCCCATAACTTGATCATATGAATTCCTCATGCTTAGCTAGAGATTTAGGCATGGGTGAGGAAAGAAACACCCACTCATAACTCTACATACCTGGAAGGGATGATTTTACCACTTCTCTAATTGCTCAAGATGAGATTCAAATGGAAGCATTCAAAACTTTCTATAAATCCTCTCTTCAAACTCTCAAGTTTGCATGTATGGAGTGAATTATCTTAGAACATGTTTTCCCCTCCTTAAACCCACCGAAACGAGCCTTAAACAACGTAGTATAGGCCCCTATAACTTAGGAAATGATGGCAATACCCTTATTGAAAATGCAAAAAAACTGCTCGCTGGACCGAACAACAGACCCAACGGATCATTAAAGGATACCACGAACCGTAGTATCGGTCCGTGCTATGCACTGCACAAGCCTTCTCTCGAAATCAAACCACGGATATATAGGACGACTCATCTTTAAGTCTAATAGGTTGTTTAGTTAGTCATTGATTGCCCTCCTTAACCTTCTGAACTTCCCCACGATGAGTCTTACCACGACTCGTTGTTGGCTCCAACGAATCGTGGTATCCGTCCATCAAGTCAACTGCAGATTTTGGTTCCCTTACCACAACTCACGACAATGAATCTTTGCATGACACGACGGATCGTTGGATGGCCGATTCTATTCCCCAAATGCTTAGTCCAACTCTTACCACAACAATGAACTACGACTCATTGTTTATTACAAGGAGCCGTTACATCATTCATTACTTCCACTGCCACCCGAACACCTAAACCCACGATTGCTAACAATGGTTCGTGATTTGCAACCATGAGTCATTACTCCACTCGTCCTGTGCTATTTTTTCCTAGTTTTCTACAGATTTCAGATTTAAACTCCTGGGTCTTATTCTTAGGCACTTACAGGATATTACAATATCTCCCCTTGGAAAACATTCGTCCTTGAATGTTGGGAACAAGAAGAAACCAGAAACATGCAATTATCATAATCAAATACTGATCATTTAGATCGAAAACTAGCGGAATGACTACCTCCAAAAAGAACTTCATAGCTGAACCGAATTTAGACATTACATACATCTATCATTCATAAATAAAACTTGTGCACATGAACTAAACATGGAAACTGATTAAAGAATTAGGGCAAAACTGATACCTCCAACTGAAACTGAGCCAGTAGGGAACAAGTGAGAGTATTTATCCATCATAGCCGATTCGGCCTCCCACGTAGCTCCCTCAACATGCTGATTTCTCCTTAACACCTTCATCAAAGCTACTTCTTTGTTTGTTAGCCTCCAAACCTGACGATCCAAGATTGCAACTGGAATTTCCTCATAACTAAGTTTATTTCGCACACCAACGCTTTCCACCGAGACAACTAAAGATGGATAACCCAAGCACTTTTTCAAGAGCGATACATGAAATACGGGATGAACTGAAGATAACTCTGATGGCAAGTCCGACTCATACTCTACCTTATCAACTCTTTTCTTAACCTAGTTGGGACCGATATAGAGAGGACTAAGTTTTCCTTTCTTTTCGAACCGCATGACTCCCTTCATGGGAGACACCTCTAGAAATACCTAATCGTCCATCTTAAACTCCAACTCCCTTCTTCTCATATCAGCATATGACTTTTGGAAACAATTTTGTATTCTCCATATTACTATATCTCTAGAGTCAATAATTTTATATGAGGAACTACTGAACTCAATCACTTGCTGCCGTTACTCGACTTTGAGTGGTTTTTAGCCTGTCTCTTATCAACTGAACTTTCACCATAGCCTCATGAACCGAATCAGGTTCTATCATAGCTTCCTCACAAACCTCAAACCATTCGATGGGCGATCTATGCCTCCGCCCATAAAGAACCTCAAATGGTGCCATCTTGAAGCTGGAGTGACAGCAGTTATTGTAAGAAAACTCGATCAAGGGTAAGTGGTCATCCCAACTACCTTTAAAGTCCATCACACAAAATCTAAACATGTCCTCAAGTTTGGATTGGTCGTTCCGCCTGACCATCCCTTTGCGGATGAAAGGTTGTGTTGAGTTTAACCTGAGTCCCAAGCCCCTTTTGGAAAGACTGCTAAAACTGAGAGGTAAACTGAGTACCTCAGTTTGAGATAATAGACAAGGCTCCATGTAATTGCAACAACTCTCGAATATACAGTTTGGCATTATCATCCGCTGAATTTATGGTTTTGACCGGTAGAAAGTGTGCAGCCTTGTTCAAACTATCTACCACCACCAAATAGAATCGTAGTGTCGGCGAGTACGAGGTAGGCTTGTAATGAAATCCATATTAACCTCTTCCCACTTCCAAGTGGGGATGCTAATATCCTGAAGTATGTCTCCCGTCCTTTGATGCTCGACTTTCACCTACTGACAATTCGAGCATTTGGCTATGAATTTTGCAATATCTCTCTTCATATCGTTCCACCAATATATTTCCCGCAAATCATGATACATCTTGGTGGCACCCAAATGGATAGAATACCTGGATCCACGTGCCTCATGCAATATCCTGTCCCTCAAATTATCAATATCTGAAACACATAGACGGCCCTAGTACCGCAACACCCAATCTCCCCCTTGGGAGAAGACCTCCACCTTCTAACTCTGAACGACTTTTTTCAGCTTTACCAAAATTGGATTTTCATCGTGTCTAGCCTTTAGATCAGTCACCAAGGATGATTCTGATCTATTTTTCACAATAACGCCGCCATCGATCGAGTCGACCAATCTAACTCCCAACCTCGCAAGTAGACGGACATCTTTCACCAACTACTTTCCTTCATCCACGCGGGACACACTCTCAATAGAGAGCCAACTAAGTGTGTCCGCTACCACATTGGCCTTCCCCGGGTGGTAAAGGACACTCATGTCGTTGTCCTTTAATAGCTCCAACCACCTCCTTTGATGAAGATTGAGATCTTTCTGTGTGAACACATATTGCAAGATCTTGTGATCTATGATATATCCGCATGGACCCAATACAAGTAATGTCACCATATCTTCAATGCAAACACCACCGTGGCCAACTCAAGATCGTGGGTCGGATAATTTTTCTCATGGACTTCCAACTGTCTTAAGGCGTATCTATGACTTTCCCATGCTGCATCAACACATAGCGAAGTCTGATTCTCGAAGCGTCACAATACACCACAAAACCATCGGTACCCTCGGGTAGGGTCAACACTCATGCTGAAGTGAGTCCGGTCTTAAAATCTTGAAAGATTTTCTCACAAGCCTCCGACCATTAGAACTTTACCTTCTTTTCAGTCAACTTGGTCAAAGGTGTTGCAATAGATGAACAGCCCTTAGCGAACCTCCAATAGTAACCCGCTAAGCCCAAAAAGCTCTTGATATCTGATGGGCTCACCGGTCTGGGCCAATTCTTCACCGCCTCGATCTTCTGAGAATCCACCTTTATGCCCTCACTCAATAAGACATGGCCCAAAAATTCCATAGAGTCCAACCAAAATTCACACTTGCTGAACTTTGCATACAGCTGAAGATCCATGAGGGTCTGAAGCACTACTCTCAAGTGAGTGGCATGCTCCTCCTCGCTCCCAGAGTATATAATGATGTCATCAATGAACATAATCACGAACATGTCCAAATATGCCATGAACACCCTATTTATTATATTCATAAAAGATGCAGGTGCATTGGTTAGTCCAAAAGACATAACAAAAAATTCGTAGTGGCCATACCGACTCCTGAAAGCGGTTTTTGGGATGTCACTGTCCTGAACCCTGAGCTGGTGATACCCAGACTTGAGATCAATCTTGGAGAAACATTTGGCACCATGAAGATGGTCAAACAAATCATCGATCCTGGGTAACGGATTATCAAATCTCATTATCATTACACATTCATCATCACTCTCTTCTTTCATGAACTTCTCATCCATAGGCATTTAAATTTCATAGTTTAAAAAACACGATCTTTGTTTAAACAATTTGAAATCTGCTCAAGTTTCACAATTCATTAATATAAATATAATCTAATCATACTAATGTGTAGAAATTGAAGATTCAGGAAATTGGGTAAAAACCACATAACTAGATCATATGAATTCCTCATGCTTAGCTAGAGATTTGGGCATGGGTTAGGAAGGAAACGCCCACTCATAACCCTATATACCTGGAAGGGTTGATTTTACCACTTGTCTAATTGCCCAAGATGAGATTCCAATGGAAGCCTTCAAAACATGCTCTAATCCTCTCTTCAAACTCTCAAGTTTGCATGTATGGAGTGAATTATCTTAGAATAGGTTTTCCCCTCCTTAAACGCACTGAAACGAGCCTTAAACGACGTAGTATAGGCCCCTATAACTTAGGAGATGGTGGCAATACCCTTATTGAAAATGCAGAAAAAATGCTCACTGAACTAAATAATGGATGACCCAACGGATCATTAGAGGATACCACGACCCGTAGTATTGGTCCGTGCTATGCACTGCGCAAGCCTTCTCTCAAAATCACACCACGGATAGAGAGGATGACTCTTTCTTAGGTCTAATGTGTCTTTTAGTCGATCGTTGATTTCCCTCTTGAATCTTCTGAACTTCGCCACGACGAATCTCACCACAACTTGTTGTTGGCTCCAACGGATCGTGGTATCCGTCCGTCAAGTCCACTGGAGATTTAGGTTCCCTTACCACTACTCACGACAACGGATTTTTTCATGCCATGATAGGGCCTTGGATGGCACATTATATTCCCCAAATGCTAAGTCCATCTCTTACCACAACAATGAACAAAGACTCGTTGTTTCTTACAACGAGCCGTTACATCATTTGTTACTTCCACTACCACCCGAACACCTGAACCCACGAGTGCTAACAACGGCTCGTGGTTTGCAACCACGAGTCTTTACTCCACTCGTCCTTGTCTATTTTTCCTTAGTTTTCTGGAGATTTTAGATTTGAACTCCCCGGTCTTATTCTTGCGCACCTCCGGGGTATTACATTGATCTCTCAGATCGGTATCCTGAAATGATACAACATAGAGTATATATTTAGTACTTTGAATGTACTAAATATTTATGGTAAGTAAAACAGACTAATAAAATACATACGAATTCATAAGAGTAGGACATTTCAAAACATGATGTTATAATCATAACATAAACATGAGGGCTCAAAGTTTTTAAAAACTTTTCATAAACTAGTCATAATCATAATCATAAGAGGAACCTTGTAAATCATAACTTGAGAAAAACTATCATAAACATGAAAATTCATAAATCATGAGGGAAAAATGGGAGGACTCCTTTTAACCGACACATTCATGATAGAGCTTACATGATGCCCCAGCTATCTCACTCAAATAGGCAGAGTTGTCCCAAGCTTTCCAAGAAATGGATGTAAATGGTGCGATTTCACTAATAGGGACCCATAGGGTTAACCATGAATATATACCAGCAATGGCACGTAGTTCTGAGACCATAGAGTTTACGTGAACACCGGGCCTACCCGGTGCTGGACACTATTCCCCAAGATATTCACATGAGGGCTCATACATTTATCATTAAATCATACATGAAGTTAATGGATAGATAAATCATAAAATACTTTATCATACTTGAAATACATGATTAGCCATGAAGTAAGGGCCCGTGAGTCAGCCAAAATCACAAACTCATAAATCATGAGAAACATATATGCTTGAGAAAATCACCATACTTGAAATTCCATAAATTCATGAAGAATAGTTGCAGGAAATCATATCATAAATCATAAACCATAAATTATGGCTTAGGAGAATCAACATCATAATAGAATCATAAACTAGACTTTTCATGAAACTCGCATAATTGGGCATAATTTTCTAAAATTTGAAATCATAAAGTAATAATCAAAAATAGGAATAAAATCTACCCATAGATCCTAAAATATTGTTTGCAACATGAAGGGGATCGACCCATAAATAAATCATAGAGAATTTCATAAATTTGGGATAAAACCCCATAGGATCATACATTTGAATTAACACTAGAATTCATGAACTTGAGGAGAAATTTGAAAATGAGAGTGGAAGAAAACTCTCATTCATGACCCTACATAACTAGTTAAACTGATTCTCAACTTGAGTTTGAATACCCACGAAATTTGGAGGAGAATTGGAGGATTCTAGTCTTGATCCTCAATAAAACCCTCTAAACTTGCATGCATGGGAGTTGAATGAATTAGAATTGGTTAAAATCACTTAATTAGAACCCAGGAGCTTAAGATTTATGAAAATGTCATTAATAAAATTCTTGAAAATAGGCACTTCTAGTCGTCATGACTCGCACCACGAGTTGTACCATGATGTGACGACTCGTGGTCACCTCCTGTTTTCACCACTGGTCGTATGACTGGTTCTTGAAGATCCCATCATGGAGGCTTACTATGTGTCATTACATGCCATAAGGGGTCATAACACCTTTCATTGTCACTAAGCCTTAATTCTTACCTTCTCTAGATTTTTCCACAGGTTTTAAAGCACGACTCACGGTTACCCACTACAGGCAATAACACCACTCATGAAAACCCATCCATACAAAGAACATTCAACCATTACCCTTATCATGACTCATTGTTTCATCAACGAGTCGTACCACGATCTGTCCTTTCTTAACCTATAATTCCCTGTGCCTTACCATGACTCCTAACCATGAGTCATACCCATGCACCACGACTCATGGTGTGACTCATGATCTGGGTGTCAAATTTCAGCATTTCAATATGACTCCTCCCACAGTCTATTACTTCTCACCACGACTCATACGATGAGTCATTCTGAGGCAAACATATAGATTTTTCTATTGAACTTATTTCAAATTCTCTCATCTAATATTAGGAACTTTTGGTGATTACATAAAGATTACCATCCTGATGATGATGCATAGTGGCCCAGGAAGTTCCTTTTCTCTACCTATTTGATATAGTTATGTGCGCACTAACGATAGTGCACCGTTTAAGTGTGGGGTGGATGAAAGATTCATGATTTCTCTTTCATTTTTATATTTGTAGTAGGTCGTAGCATAGTGTCATTCCCTGTGGTAGTAGCTCTATGATTAGTTAGGTCAGGTTTTCTAATAGATAGTACTGATAATGTTGAATAATAACTTGGATGATGCTTATGATGTTGGACAATTTGTTTCATCTCTGGTAATTGTGTTTGTTAGTTTTATTTTAGAGTCAAAATTTTAAAATTTAAGGGTGAGTACTCCATCGAGTTTTTGTTTGAAATTTTTTGAAAATCGCATAACTAACCCACCCTTTGGTTTTTCTTGTGACCTTGGTTCTTTTCTGAAGGGAAGACCTTTGTACCAAGTAACTTTTTTTACTTTTAGGAGTCATTATAGTCGTAGTGTAGTGACCCTTCCCTAAGATAGATTGATGATGACAGTCCTAAGGGAATTTAGTCATGGTTTTTTTTATTTTTTTCTTGTTGGATTCAAACATTAATCACTTGTGTGCTCTTTGATATTCCACTTAGACCTAATCTTGAGGCAATGAAGTGGTCATCTTAAGTGAGATTCTATAAGAGACACACATAGTTCTTTAATTCGACACAATATACTTGTAGGGATTAATAATAAAAAATGTCATTCGACATGATTGTATGAATCAGTAGCTATAGAAAACCTAATAGAATCTTAATGTCATGCGAGGTAAGATTAATATCTTTTTTTGTGCATATTGTAGCATCTAGAACTTGCCTTAGTCTATGTTGGATAGCTAGTTGTCTAAAGTGTTAAGATATGATCAAGGTATTTCTATGAAAATGTCATGATTTCCCATGTTTGTTTTACCTTCCTGAACATGATCTGTAGTGAATCCCCTTGAACCATACGCCTTATTCTTTTCTTAGCTACAAAAGTAGATTATTCCCTTTTTGTTTGGAGACCTCCAGAATTGTTGATCCAAAGTAGTTTTAGGTACTTTGATACTTGAAAGTGAAGGTACACCAATGCATGAATGACAAGGGAAGGGAAATAAAGAAATATGTGTAGAATTAAAGAAGAGAAAATAGGAAGAAGGGGTGCCCATAAAAAATGTGTTGCTTACTTGCTTCTAGGAAAATGAAATAAAGAGTGTTAAGAGTGAAACTTCTTAGTAATTCTATAAGCAAAGGTTAGCAGTAAAGAAGTGAAAAAAGGGGTATGAAAATAAAGGAGAAAGGGTGAGAAAAGTGAAGGGTGAACAATGATGGAAAAAGTGGTGGACTTGAAATATAAAAAAACATATCTTAAAAGTTCTTAGGATTGGTAGTCACTCTAAAAGAAACACCCTTATTACTCTTCCCTTAGCTGACATTACAACTTAGAAAAGTTCTTATGATCTTAATATCTTGAAATCACTAAGCAGTCTAAGTTTACATAAAGGGCAAGCTTATGGTATGTTTCATAAGTATGATACATCATTTTTTACTAGGAGTATGCCTTACTTATTATGTTTCACACTTTGAACTGATAATTTGTGAGAGGAACATCACTAAAAGTGAGGGGCATAGGATTCAAAGTCGGTGTACTATTTTTTCTATGATTTGTATTTAATCATGTTGTCCCTGTTTTGAAAAATACGTTGGTTATAGAAGTTGTGTAGTCTTGAATTTGAAAACTCTACATGTGCTTAATGTGAATTACTTGATTGATAAACCACTTAATCGTATGCTCTCTGCTAGTTGTTTGAGTCTGAATTGAAAGTGGTGGCAAGTGGTGAGAAAATATGAGTTTGAGCATGGGTTGAGGATTCTTGGAGGATGACCAATGGTTTAAGTGTGGGGTAGTGATATTGGCCATAATCTTATGCCCATTTTCCATGTTTTAACCCACATTTTGCCTTGTTTTCAGTTCATAATCCCTATGAAATGTATGAAATAATGTTTTCATGTGTCTTATGAGTTAATGAATATTTCTAGATGTTTTGACCAGGAAACTAAGGAAAAAGGATCCTAAAATGACCCAGGAGTGAGAAAGAAGAGTTCGCGAAGATTGGCCTGGGGCTATGGCTTGCATGGCACGCCAACACTTTTGCTTCAAAAAAATATGCACCCAAGTTGGTGCTATAGATGGCATAGGCCGCCAAGTCCCTAGCTTCGAAGATGAGAATTTGACTAACACCTTAGCGAGATGGATGTCGTGGAGGCCCAGAAACATTCCATACTTAGGAAATTTTCCCAATATTATGGTGCTAGGGATGGAGTGGGGAACCAGCAGGGTCCTAAAGCTCAGAAATTTGACTAATACTCTGGTGCTATGAATGGAGTGGGGCACCAGAGGTGTTTAGAAGTGCAGAAATTTTGATAATACCTTGGTGTTATGGATGGAGTGGGGCGTCCGGAGCCATTCTTCAAAGGAAATTTGACTAACTCCTTGGGGCTATGCATGAGGCAGCGCGTCAGACCCTCTTGAATGGGAGTTTGCTAATTTTTAGCCAAATACTTGAGGGCAAAAGCTTCATTTGAAGGCTCACATATAAATATAACAAATAGGGTGTTTTTAGCATATCATTCATCATCTTGTTCATCATAGAAATGCAAGTTTTGGAGGAGAGATATGTTCTACATAGGTTTCTTCTTTTCTTTATTG
This sequence comes from Datura wrightii, assembly GCA_035772735.1. Taxonomy (NCBI): domain Eukaryota; kingdom Viridiplantae; phylum Streptophyta; class Magnoliopsida; order Solanales; family Solanaceae; genus Datura; species Datura wrightii. The sequence continues at coordinate 64,419,266 of JASDFA010000002.1, forward strand.
TTTTACTGAGAATGATGATATTATATTTATTTTTCCGCTTGTCTATGGGTGGCTAAATGCCCATTTGAGGTTTTAGCCATAGTTGATGGTTGAAGTTTGAGAGATTGATGATAGATAGTTTTGATTCTTAATAATGTTGTTTATACTTACCTATTTTAATTACTTATTCACCAAACTAATCACCTTGTGAGTAAATCTATTGGCTTTTCATTGAACTTGGAAAAGGGAAGGGAAAGGGGTTAAAAGTAAATGTAAAACAGAAATTTGAAGATCCTTTGGCCCATTGGTTGAAGGTTAGAAGTTGTTGTTGAGGATAGGGATATACCCTTCAACCCTTTTTAGTTGAAATATAGGTAGGCATAACCATCGTTTCATGTATCTCCTGTGACCATAGGGCTATAGGTGTTAGGTTCATGAGATAGTTGTTGGATGATCGAGAAAGTGGTAAGAAATGGGATAGTAACTTGCAACTAGCAACCTTAGGAAGAATCAATCTAGCATAATCATTTTTGGAAAACTCAACCTGATACGGAAGTGCCAATTCTCAAGATTTTCATAATCATTTGAAGTACCAATAAGTTGCAACAATCTTCAGTTAATTTTACATTTCAAGTTTAGTAATTTAATTCTTCAAACCATTCCCCATTGTATTTGTTTTATTAGAATAGAAAAATAAAGTACTAACCTTAAAATTATTGATCTAACAAGTCTTTGAGGGATCGTTAATTGGGACTTTACCGTCCTATAGTACTTGATGACCACGTGCACTTGCGTGTGCTTGGGCGACATTGCATGCCTAAACAATGCTCAATATTTCTACTTCTGAGACAATTCTCCATATTGGGTTTTCAGCACTTACTCAGAACAAATTTGGTTCATCCCAGAAGTATTTGTTTACATCATGAAGGAACTTTTTCCGCGGGTGGAAAGTTAAGTCTTCTAGCATCAGATCATTGAAAATGTAATTGGAAAAGTCACAAAACCATGGAATGAGATCGACTATTGCAGCTAATACCTGTTCATCAAGGAATGAGTCATTAATCTCCTCTTCGTTTAACACACTTCCCTAGTCTTCAAGTCTGAACATGTGATTAGCTACTTGATTTTCACACCCTTTAAGGTCTTTGACTTCAAATTCAAATTATTGTAATAGAAATATCCACCTTATCAACCTTGAATTTGCATCTTTCTTCACCATGAATATCTTAAAGCGGCATGATCAGTATGCACAATAACACTGGTGCCAAGTAAGTATGCCCGAAATTTTTCGAAGGCATACACCACTGCCACCAACTCTTGCTCAGTCACTGTGTAGTTTTTTTGCCGCATTCAATGCATTACTAACATAATAAATCGGGGTGAAGAATCTTTCCTATCTTCTTCCCCAACATAGCTTTGAGTTTAACCCCACTAGCATCATACATCACTTCAAATGGTTGTGACTAATCTGGTGAATAATTATCGGGGTAGCCACTAACCTTTCAAGTTTTCAAAAGCTTTCAGGTACTCTTCATCAAACACAAATTTTGTATATTTCTCTATCAACTTGCGCAATGGATTTGCTATTTTTGAGAAGACCTTTATGAATCTTCTGTAAAATCCTATAGGACCCAAAAAACTTCTCACTCCCTTCACCAAGATTGGAGGAGGCAACTTCTCAATCACCTCAATCATTGCCCTGTCATCTTCTATGCTCTTTCTAATATCTTAAGGCCTAGAACAATGCCTTCTTCATCATGAAATGGACTTCTCCCAATTCAACACAAGATTTGCTTCCTCACATCGCTCTAAGGCCCCCCAAATATTGGCCAAGCAGTCTTCAAAAGTGTCACTGACGACTGAGAAGTAATCCATAAAAACTTTCAAAGTGTATTCCACCATATCAGAGAATATTGACATCATACACCTCTTGAAGGTTGCAGGTGCATTCCATAAATCGAATGGCATGCATCAGAAAGAAAATGTCCCATAAGGACAAGTAAAAGTCGTCTTTTCCTGATCCCTGGTGTAATTGATATTTTGTTATATCTAGAAAACCATCCAGAAAGCAATACAAACTTGTCCAGCCTTAGATCCATAAACGACATTGGTAAGTCATCTTTGGGTGTCCAAGTGTTCAACTTCTGATAGTCCATACAGACACGCAAACTTGTGATGGGTCTCAATGGAATCAACTCATTTTGCTCATTTGCAACCACTTTCATTCAACCCTTTTGGGTATGCACTGCATCAAACTCACCCATTTTCTGTCAGAGATTAGGTATATGACACCTACATCTAGCAATTTAAATATCTTTTTTCACCACTTATTGAATTGGTGGATTGAGTTTTCGCTGGTGTTCTTTTCTTGGGACACAATCCTCCTCCAACTGAATTTAGTGCATACATAACCCTTGGGGAATCCCAATAATGGTAGAAATTGTCCACCCAATTGCACTCTTTTACCTTTTCAGCACAACAACTAGAGCTTCAACCTGCCATTCTAACAAATCAGCTGCCCCAATGATTGGGAGTGTGTTATTATCTCCTAAGAAAACATACTGCAGATGACCAGGTAATGCTTTCAACTCCAGCGCTGGTGGTTCTTCAATAGAGGTTTTTGATAGAGGAGTTGGTCTATTCTTGATATAAAAATCCAACTTCTTTGGAGCATAAGAATAAGACTCCATCCCTGCTAAGGCATTCACTACCTCTTCATACTCCTGAATGTTGTCATCCGCAAAATTCATCATCACTGCAGCTAGAATGTCAACTGCATATCTCTCTTCTCTGGGTGCTTCAACTACCCCTTCATTAATAATATTAATTATAGAGACTACAATAATGTCTTTCGGTTGTTTCATGGATTAGCATACATTAAACCTTACCTCTACATTGTTCAGTCTGAGCTTCAAGTCTCCACTCTCAATATCCACCAATGCTCTCTTAATTCCTATGAACGACTTACAAAGAATTATAGGAACTCCAAAGTCCACTCCTCCATCCAAGAATACGAAGTCTGTAGGAAATATAAAGTGCTCCACCTTAACTAGCACATCCCATGGAATACCCATAGGCTTCTTAACTGAATGATCTACCATTAACAACATCATAGTAGTAGGTTTGGGGGCTCCCAAGCCCAACTATTTGTATATGGAGACAAGAATTAATTTGATTCTGGCTCCCAAATCATACAAAGCTTTGTTAAGATTGAAGCACCAGTAGTATATGGAATAGTGAATGCACCTATATCTTCCTTTTTCTGAACTAGAGAACACGAAGAGATCACACTACAATGATGAATGTTATTCGTCGGCTCATAACTGATAGTTCTCTTCTTTATGACCAAGTCCTTCATAAACTTGGCATAACCTGACATATGCTCTAGGGCTTCCATTAATAGGATATTTACTGAAAACTTCTTCGACATGGAAATGAATTTGTGGAATTTTCCATCTTACACCTTCTTTTTCAACTTTTGAGATAATGGAGGTGGAGTTCTAGGAATTTGAGTCAAAGGCTTAACCACCTCATTTCTTTTTTCTTTACCTTGATCTCCTTCACTGTTCTCTACAACTATTGGCTCTACAGGCTTAGCCGAATTTAGCTGCTCCACCTTATCTTTAGTTGTAAGCTTTGTTTTTAAAGATAACCCTTCAACATGCTCTACACTAATAGGTGTGGTCTCAGATAATTTCCTGCCACTTCTTGATGTATTAGCCATGCAGTGGCTATCCTTCCTCAAATTCTACACTGTATCAATCAACAAGGCTCCACTCTTCCTCTGATTAAGGGTTGCAGGCATTTTCCCCATTTGGTACACCAGCTGTTTCATGGCAGTTGAGTGTGAGTGTACAAGTTGACTCATGCTGGAGAGGTTACTCTTTATCTCTTTAACTCTAGAGTCAGTAGATTCGACTCTTTTTAGTACCTTAGCTAATATTTCTTCCATCTTCAAACTTTTTGCATCATTACTATTTTTCTCTCGATTTCTATGAGGCACATATACTCACTACTATCAATCCTATAGCTTTTTTTGTTCTTCCAGCAGGCCCATTCTCGATCCCTATAACTAGTTCTGTCATAAAAATTCTCCTTTGGATAGTTCTGACCTTGGTTTTCTTGGCCATTAGCCCCAAAACCCCCCATGTTATTCAAGTACTTGGCTTCTTCTTCAGAGTCTGATCCCTATTTGTCTTGCCTGGTAGCCTTATCCATAATATTAACTTTCTTATCACCACCTGCAATCAAATTATTAGTAATTAACTCCAATTTAGTTTTCATATATGCCATATCTTAATCACTCTTTTTCCTTCCGGTGATCCCCAGTAGTTAACTCAACTGTATATGTGTTACCAAAGACTTCAGAATCTCTAGTGTGCGAAGCCCTATTAGTCTTGGTGACTCTATCTAATATAGATACTGCCTTAGTGTATGTTCGGGACATGAAGGATCCTTCAGTCACAGTATCAACAATCAGCTAAGTTGCTAAGTTTAGGGACCTGTAAAAAGTCTCCATCATATGCTCATCAAATAGTTTATGATTGGGCACTGCTTGAGTTTCTTGTTTAATCGCATCTATGCCTTATCCAATGTCTCACTAGGGTGCTGCTTGGAATTGTTTATCCCATCTTCCAGTTGTAGTAGCTTGGAAGGTGTAAAGAATCTCTCCTAAAAAGCATCTTTTAGCTCTCTTCAATTCATAATTGAGTCATGTGGCAACTCATTTAACCCCATTTGTTGCCTCCCCAAATAGAAACAACTGAAAAAACCTCAATTGAATATTGTTCTGGCTAATCCCTTGCAATTCAAATTATTGCAAATTCCCACAAAGTTCATCAACGGCAAGTTTGGGTCATCACCAGCTACTCCTGTAAACAAGATGTTCAAGTTCAACAATTGGATCATAGTGCTTTTGATGTTGAACTTATCTCTTGGAGCTAGTGGGGCAGGGACTATGGCTCTAATAATGCCAACTCCATCAAAGTCAATCATCTTCCTCTTCATAATCAAATTGAATCGCTTGCCTACACTACCCCCTAGCTCTCGAGGTTGGCGATGCTTTTTAGGGGCTACATACTCAACATTTCATTTCTCCTCTTCTATAACAACATCGTCATTCTCATTGTTAGTTGCATGTTGATTGTTGCTCCTTGTTTGAACATTAGCAAACTGTTGTAACCTTGTTGTTTCACACTCTTGTGCATTCATAGCTCTGCTCAAAGTTCTTTCGAGATCGAGATTATGAGTTAACAATTCGCCCTGAGTTTGGCTATTTGGCATGTACTACCCTATACCCTGTATAAACAGAAACAACACAGAAAAGTAAAATTATGAAATAAGACTAAGAGTCAAATAAACACACTTGACTTAATCTATAACTATACTCCCTGGCAATGGCGCCAAAATTTGAAACACCCGAATTACACCTCTATGATAAGAAGTATCACGTGGTCGATGTCAAATATAGAACTCAACAAGATTGGGGTCGAATCCCACATGAAATATGGTTAAAACTATGTCTTATCTAAGTATTTGCTTTTAGTCAATTAATTCCATAAAACTAGGGGTTTGGGAAATGTGTTTTGATTTACTAATGGTCAAATGCAAGAAGCAATAGCTATGATTTATTCCTATTAAATCCAAACAAAAATTAAACTAGGGTTATGGTCATTATGTTTTCTTAACAATATTTAGTGAATTACTATAGTGGACTCATTTAATGCTGTGTATAGGTTGTTAACACAATTATTCTATCCCAAATGTTTCTTAGCCTATTTAGATAGGTATCACGCTTATATTCTCAAACTAAGAGTGATAGTCAATGAGCTAGAATAACAACCTAGGTTGATTAATCTTATCGCATCAGTTAAGGATTAACTCCTTGAATCCCTATTGTCGATTCATTTCATCTAGATTTATACATCTTACTCAAGCATGTCACACATAGGGTTTGTTCTAATGTTTGCAACCATTGGAAATCACTAATAATGAAAGAATTGATATTACACACAATTTCATTAAACTCATCCACACATCTATCACCATTATTATGTCATTCTATCATGAATTACACAACCGTAGTAATAGAAGTTAGCCACACATGATCATTGAATCCATAACAGAAGTCATATTCATCAAAGAAGATTTAACTTACAAATAAAAGATGAAACCTTGATTATGAATCTAATAACTCAAAAATCTTTCTTCAAGAACCTTTTGAAAGTAACGTACAAGTTGATATTTTTCTCTCTCAAAAGTTTGATAACGAAAGCAAACCTAGAAGCTACTATTTATAGCCAAGAGTAATTCAAAATTGTAAAAAAATCAGAGTTTCGCTTCTCAGGTAACTCCCGAGTTGACATCCCGTCAACAAGGTGATGGTCCATCACTTGGGCCATTACTCCTTATACAGAGTTTCCTTAAATCTTCATCTTGGTGATGGTAATCTTGATGGTGCACCGAAGAGATGATGGTTTGTCACACCTTATACAATGAGTCCTTCAACCAATATCTTGATGATGCCAAACTTGACGGTCCATTGAAGAGGTGACGATCTGTAACTTAGGCAGTCACTTTAACTTCTTTTTGTTAAGCTCCTATTTAGGCCTGATGATGGCAATGACGGTCTTTCACACTGTTGACAACCGATTGGATAGGCCGTCAACTAGTCTTTTTAGCATGTTTCACATCATTCCTTTGCTTTGGTTTTTTTCCTATACAATACACATAAAAAATCAAATATAACAAAAAGTTGTTAAAGAACTTGCATCAATTCATAGTAAATGCACAGTCAAATGCTGATTTATCACATAGAAAGCATACAACCAATGCATACCGAAGATAAAATTGAAATTTGTCATGTCTAACTCCACTAAGTCGGTTGAGGTAACTTTATGAAGAACTGTGATAGGGAAATTTCTATACACCTGTCGAGCTATAACTGACTCACCGATATGAGTAGAGACTCAGAAGAATTCTAAGAGGATTTTGGGACTGACACCAAAATTGATAGCAAAAGAATGAGTCACGAAATATAATATAGCCCCTAGGTATAACAATGCGTAAACATCAAGGTGGATGATTCATAACATAGTTGTGACTACATCTGGTGAACTCTCCTTCTCTTGGCGAGATATTAGAGTGTAAAACCTGTTCTGGCACTGGCTGCCACCTGTTGTAATACCCCGAAAGTGCCTAAGACTAGACCAAGGATTTAAAAATAGAAGTTGGCAGAATATGGGAAATTTCCACAGAATGGGTCATGTAGCGGATCGTTGATCCAGCTAACCATCCGTGGGAAGCATCCGTGGTATGGTTCGGCTGGGTTGCAGTTGGAAGTAACGGGTCATGTAACAACCTGTGGTTTGATGTCACGAGTTGTGACTTGTGGTCGTGCTGAGGCTGGTCCTTAGCGTGAGAGTAAGTAATGGGTCATGTGATGACTCGTCATGAGCTATAACGGATTTTGGTGAGAAACCATGGGAAAAAGTAGGAAAACCTCCAATTGAGGTAAAGGAAGGAAACAACAACTCGTTGGAAGGAGGGACGAGTCGTGCTGTGGCTCATGGGAAGGCCTAGTGCAAGTCGTCAAAGGGGAAACGATGTGTTACACCCCGTAAGTTGCTAATGTTTAGTTTGCCTATCGTATGTTAGTTAAGAGTTTTAGAGTGCAAACGTACGAGAAAAGGCCGAGGAAAAGGTTGAACGAGCGAGAGTCAAGCATGCAAAGGAGAGGGCCGGACAAGCTGCCTAAAGGGGCAATATGTCACGGACCTCTCCCTGGCGTGTTGGGCTCCATGGCACGACCCAAGACTGGTGTGTTGGGGTCCTCTCCATGTACCACGTGTCCACTTCCCAAATTATATATAAGTTCAATTTTTTTCATTTGTTCATTCCTAATAAATCATATCCGCGACCAGTGAAGAAGGGAACGCTATTTTCATTCTATTTTACCCTGTTTTCACTACGAAACACACTGCCCAAATTCAAATTAACTTTGGGTATCGAAGTTTAAGGCTGTAGGGAGAATTACTACGGAGTTATTTTCACGAAATTCGCTCGACGAATTATAACCCCGCCGAGCCAAAGTTGTCGGAATTGCTCCAAACTAATTTCTACTTGATCACAGGCTTCAAGTAACTATTTCTCCCTTTTGAACACCCGAAAAATTGTACGTTTTTTACCGCGTTCTGACAAGTTGAAGTACAGTTAATATTTATATATAAAGTTATCATTTTTACTGAATTTAGTACTGAAACGAGCCTCATTCTCCTAATAATATGATTTCAGTTTAAAAGAGCTGTTGAATACGATTTGAAACTCGCCAGTTAATCCAGAATCGGCGATTGAAGTATGTTAAAGCAAATTCGTTCGACAAGTTAGTTTCTTTAGTATTATAACTCAGTTTAAATCCCAGTAAGAGAATCAGAAGTATATTGATCATGATTAGCTATTGATATTAGTTGAGACTAGCATTTTATGTTTAGTTTGGGGTTTGACTTGCCTTCTATAGCCCTTCATGACCAACCTCAAAGTTACTAGCTGTGTCGACGCCCGCCAGGGGTGAGATGACATCGCTCCACGTAGCAGTGTGCCATCCGTGAGGGATGAAGATGGGGTCCCAGGTCCTCATACAACCCATTCTATGGCTGGACTATTATATGTCGTATCGGCATCATACCTCCGTCAAGCCTGCTGCTCGGGGTGCAGATATCAAGAGGTCACTAGACTGAGACACAGCTATTGTTAAGGGCCGAGCGGGCTCAGTTGCAGACCCGGGGGATTGGTTAGATGGCTATAGCTAATAGTTGACCCAGTGTGACCTTGTTAGAGATATATAGATTGAGGTGTACTCACCAGGGCTTATGGGGGCTCTGGGTGGGTTATTCTGTGTTGTTTGTACCTTTCGGCTTATGGGGGCCAGGTAAGGTTCTTGTTTGCGTTAGTTACTAATAAATTAAATGATAGGATGTTCAACTATTCAGGTATGGTCTCTATCCCTCCATTTCAGTTATTCTCCGTTTCATTTCTTTTATTTAGTCATTTACAATTATTGCCTTACATATTCGGTACATATTGTACTGACGCCTTTTTTGAGGCACTGCATTACTTGCCTGCAGGTGTGGATAGATGAGGAGTAGGTCCCTCTTAGCTTGCAGCCAGGTTTTTCAGAATAGTCGGCTCCTTTCCTCTGGAGCTTGTAGATAGAAGGTTTACTTCTTTTGTCTGTACAGTTTATGGATAGGTCGGGGCCTGTCCCCACCATCATATTACTCTTAGAGACTTTAAGATTCTTTCGGATTCCCTGTGGTTAGCTGTTGATGGTCCTGTGGGGCCCATATGTGTTTATTTTTGCATGTTTGTCATGTGGGGCCTTGTTTAGCTGTTGGTTAGCGGCGTTTTGGCCATAGCTTAGTTTAGTATCGGATTTACTTTTAAGTCATAATTAGACATCATGGTGGTCTTGTCGGCCCGCATAGGATTCCCTATTACTACTTGTTTCTAGTTAGCTGTTTTATTTTACAGGTGGCTATAAGGCCTTGTTGGCTGGAGGCTGTGTTTACAGCAGAGATATAGTCCGTTGCTTTCTTGATTCGAGAGTTAGTATGAGCCCTGCACCAGAAGTGGGTAAGCTCAACCGGCATAGTCAGATTCCAGTAGGGCACCAGGTGTCAGTCATGCCTCCCAAGATGGGGCATGACAAACTTGGTATTAGAGCATGTCGTATCCCAGGGAGTCTACAAGCCGTGCTAAGTAGAGTCTTGTCTATGGATGAGTTGTGCACCATATACTATAGGCAGGAGGCTGCGAGGCATGTGAGGGTGGTTAGTGTTCTTTCTCTTCAAGTCGTGCTATAGAGTTGTGCTGTATCGAGATGAGTCCCTAAGCTTATTATAATCAGCTTTTCTATAGAGAAATTTCAGACGCACGATGGATCGCAACTGGTAGGTGATCTTGGGCGTATTTATATGACCAAACTCCATATTTTCAACCCGTTGTGAGTCTGGATAGGGAGAATATTGATGTATTCACGCTTGTTTGAGTTAATTAAGGTTGTTTTTCTTTTTCGGATTAATAATTTCATGGTGACTATTTGTAGGTGGAGAAGAAAGAGATGTCTGCTGGAGGAGCAAGTTAAACACCAAGGGGAAATAGGCTAATATTTGGAGGGCATAAAGAGAGAGTTGAAAGTTCCCCACCATGTCACGCTAAGCATGGTCCGCGTTGAACAACGTGCCACATTACATGGGTGGAGGAAGAAAATTATGAAAAATTGAAAGGCACATAACAGTGAAGGAGAGCGATGGCTCTGTGGCACGGAGCTTGAGCTCCTTGATGGCCTCCGTGCCACGTTGAGGGAAATTCCTGCGTTGCCCAGATTCCAGTGAGCCCTCGCGATGGCTCCGTGGCACGGAGCTTTAGCTCTGCGATGGCCTCCATGCCACGTTGCTAGTTTAATTCTGGGAAATTTTCCACTTGTATAAATAGAACACTTAGGCATTTATTTTGATATATATGACATTTTGCACGAACGTGGGAGGCAGGCAGTTGAGCTGAAGAAAATTCCAGGGTTACTTCTCTTCTGTTTTTTTCAAAATTTCAATTGTTGGTATGATTACAACTTTTTTGAAGATGTTTAATCAACAAATGAGTGGCTAAATTACCTCATTCTGAGGTTGAGGCTAATTGCAGGATTGTGTAATTTTATATCAATTCAGCTAATTCTCTTCTTTCATGAAAGGTTGTTTTGCTATTCTTGTTTTTCATTGCTTTAATGTTTGGCCAGCATTAAGGTAAAAAATTAGAATTCTAATTTGATTCCGAGAAGATATTTATTAGGATAGACTTGGAATAGGGGAATATGTTCTTATCTTTATTGTGAATTAAAGGTAAGATTTGCGTACAGGATAGAAATATACCTGCAACGTCATATTCGGTTATCTAGGGAAACAATTTTGATCGGCCAAAAGATGAGTTATTGCATCACAGAAATGTGTAAGTGTAGGGTCATGATTCAGTAATTGGCTAGAGGTTCAAAAAATCGAGCCATATTTTATTCTTTTCTGACAATCAACCTAGGAGAGAGGTTAGGTGAGAAATAATATATATTATACATGCCTGCATGTTAGCCTTAACCTTAGAGTGTTTGTGCTGTTGTTTAACTCACATTTTCTTATTTTAATTTGTGTTACATTAAATAGTACTCTTTGACAACTTTTAATTCGGTGTGGTATTCAGATACTTGCATAAAGAAATTGTGACTACTAAACTAAAAGGTTTACCTCTAAGTTACAATCCTTGTGGGTTCGATACCTGACTTGAAAGAGCCACTATATTACTTGTACGACCACGTGCACTTGCGTGCATTGGGGTGTGAACAAGTTTTTGGCGCCGTTGCCGGGGACTGGTATAATTGGTGGATTAAATTTTTTTTGTGTTAGTTTGCAAGTTTATGCAAGTATTGACAACTTAATCTTAGCGGTTACTCTTGCAGGTACTAAGTCTTTTATGAACGCTGGTAAGAAATAAGGAATTGGTGGATCCATTTTTTGAGCCAGAGAGACAGTTTCATTTACAAAAGAGGGAAGCTATAGAAAGGAAGTTGTAGTTGTTACAGAGGGAAATTCTGTAACAAAAACAGCAACCACCAGTTGGACGGGCATAGTTAGTGCCTGAATTGATGGAAGCAAGACCAGTATGCGAGGTGGCAATCCCACACGCAAATAATGAGACATCAAGCATCCGCAGGCCGGAGTGAGGAGGTAGATTTGAGCTAAAACAGAACATGGTGCAGTTATTGCACACTGGTGGACAATTCACAGGTCATCCTCATGAAGACCCACAACAGCATCTACAAAATTTTTTGGAGATCAGTGACACGTACATACCCACTTTATCATCAGATTATGTGAGGCTTACACTGTTTCCATTTTCATTGCAGGGGGAAGCTAAGAGGTGGTTAAAGGCTGAACTGCCTAATTCTATTACCACGTGGGATGATCTGGCAAAGAAGTTCTTAATTAGGTTCTCTCCGTCAGGGAAGACAGTCAGGCTTAGAAGTCAGATTCTAAGTTTCAAGCAGAAAGATGGTGAGAACTTGTATTAGGCCTGGGAGAAGTTCAACTCGATGTTGAGAGATTGTCCCCACCATTATTAGTCAAATGATGTGTTGGTGCATACTTTTATAGAAGGCTTGAAACCTCATACAAAAATTTTGTTAGATTCTGCAGCTGGGGGACAAGCGTTGGAAAAGACATATGAAGAGCTATATACATTATTGAACCGTATTTCACAAGGTAATCCTGAATGGAATGCTGACACAACCCGAGGTGCGATGAAGAAAGCGTCAAGGGTCTTGGAGGTAGATGGACTCACAACTATTGCTGCACAGATAGGTGCATTGAAGAATCAGATCAACACTCATTTTAGTAGCATGAGCTTGGGGCAGTCACAAGCTCCGGCTAATGCAGTCCAGCAGGTATGGTGTGAACTTTATGGTAGCAGTGAGCACTCAGCTGATGTATGTGGTGCTAATCCAGACTCAATTTATTTTGTTCCGAATGCGCAAAGGGGCAACAGTTAGCAGTACGACAATAATTACAACCCCAATTAGAGGAACCATCTGAATTTTTCCTAGGGTAGTAATAGTCATTAGGCGCAAAGTTCAAATCATGTCTTGCACAGGAACGAAGGGGCTCATCAGAATTTCCAACCTCAATTCAGAGGGAATAATGCACCTCCTCAGTCTAGCAACATCAAGGACATGTTGAAGACCATTATAGCTAATCAAGCTCAGATGCGGGCTGACCAAATAAAATTGACAGCTGACATGAAAAACCAGTAGTTGGCCATAAAGGTATCGGAGATTCAGTTGGGAAAGTTAGCTGGAGCGCAGAATACTAGACCGCGGGGCGGATTGCCAAGTGATACAGACACAAATCCCAAGCAGGTGAATGCTGTCACCACTAGAAGTGAAAAGCAAATGAAGGAGTTGGAACCTGAAAAGCCACCACAGCAAGGTGAAACAACAGAGAAGGCTAAAGAGAATGATAATGTGAGGGGGAGTGGAAAGGAAGTAGATAATGAAAGACCACCGCCCCCTTCCCATAGAGATTGCGGAAGTATAAGGAGGAAGTATGTTTCAAAAAGTTTATGGAAATGTTGAAGCAGGTGCATATAAATCTTCCTTTGGTAGATATTTTGCAAGGAGTTCCAAAGTATGCAAAGTAAGGATATCGTGGCAAACAAGAGCAGACTGATGGAATATGCTACAGTTGCACATACTGAAGAGTGCACCTCTCGAATACAGAATCAATTGTCTACAAAGATCAACGATCCGAGAAGTTTTACTATCCAGATTACTATGGCAGTCTATTCGAGCTCGTGGTTTGTGTGATCTGGGAGCGAGTATTATCTTAATGCTTACATCTATATTCAAGAAGTTGTGCTTGGGTAGTCCCAGACCCACTACAGTAATTTTGCAGCTAGCTGATCGTTCATTGGCAAGGCCAGATGGAATTGTGGAGGATGTGCTAGTGCAAGTGGCTCCCTTATTTTCCCTGTGGATGTTCGGGCGTTTAAATAACTACACGCAAGTGCACGTGGTCGAACAAGTAGTAAAATGGCTAAAGTAAGCCAAGTATCGATCCCACAGGGACTTGACCAAGGTAATGACCGAATCAAGCGTTAATAAACTCTAACTCTAATAATGCAGACAACAATTTCAATATGATTTTGGGAGTTTGTTTCCTAATTTATACTAAGCTAAAACAAATGTACAATTTGAGTCTGAACTATAGTAATGAGCATGCTGAGGCTAAAACGAACATGTAGGGAAGCAATTTATTGATACAAATTGGTTAATCTTTCCTCTGGTTGCTAGTCAAGAATTAATGCCTATGGATGAAAACTCTCGTATTTAACCCAACTTAAGAATCATGAACCTTCCACCTACATTTCTATGATAAGAAGAAATTCATGTTCTAGCCGTACGAAACCGATTCCTTAATTGACTAATATGACTTTCAGATATATTTCTATTCTGAAGGTAAATCAATTCTCAATTTTCCGAAACCAAGAAGAGATCATATCCTACCAATTCAAAACTTTCCAATTTCTTTCTCTTTCGAGCGCAAACCGTATCTTTTAGATATACATTAATATTGGCCAAACATTAATGCAGTAAGAATAAGAATTGATAGAACAACCATGGAAGAAAAGATGAAAAACCAAGATGATCAATAATTACATTCCACTACAAATGTTCTTAACCTCAGCAAGAAGTGAATTTAGCCACTCATTTGTGGATTAAACATCGTTAAATGAGTGTTAATCATACAAACAATTGAAATAAAGAAGAAAGAGATAGCGAAGAACCCTAAGAAATTCGTCCCCTCAACTGCCTGTAACCCACGTTCTTGCTCAACCAAGTCAGAATTATTAAAAATAAACCTAAGTGTACTATTTATACTAGTGGGAATTTTTCCCGAAATAACAAGCAACGTGTCACAGAGTGCATAGTGGAGCACTGCCTCCGTGACACGCCACAAACGCAGACCCTCACTGGAATCCGGTCCTCCAGGTAATTATGCCCAACGTGCCACGGCGTGCAACGCGGGGCTTGGCCAACGTGCCACGGCCCCAACGCGGACCTTCACTGTAACTTGGCATATTTTTATCATTTGGGGCAGAATGCATCCGCGTTGGCGGCGTGACACGGCTCCATCGCGGAGCCCCTTAATTTGTTGCATAACCTGGGCCTTTTCCACTGCTCGCCTCCGAGTCTCTTCCCGATTTCTCCAAACATGCATCTTAGCTTCCTAAAATTCCATTTTTCCTGCCAAACAACACTAATCATGTTGGTTAGTATAAATTCACATTTTAACTACAAATCACATGAGAATGTACAATTATCAATGTATAAACAAGACGAAATGAAGCATTTGAGTATCACTTGGGCATATAATTCTGCCCAAGATCACTTAACCCACATTTAAAACTTTGTTCGTCCTCGAACAATAATCTCATATCTCATGCAATTGACACCCAATCATAGCTACTTTGGCCCGACAATTCAAGCTACGGTTATACCGATTAATTACTTAGAAAATCATCAAGGAAACATGCATAGTCTCATCAATACAGTGACATTCAAAACATTAAGACCTCCTAGACTCACGAGTCGACTCTCGATCTTGGAAAACTCATGCAAATCAGCTGATCAAGACATCCGACATGAAATTAAATCTCTCGTCAAGCATGTGCCCTCACAACACAAGAGAATTTCCCCTTTTACAATCATATGATCTCAAAAGCATTATATGCAGGGGCATATGAACACAATTTCGTTTTCTCTCCCAAAGAATTCACATGCTTCATGTCATGACCCATAAGCTTGCCTCTAGTGTATTAATCCACTAATATAAGGACGAGTGATGTAAGATCACGTAGGACTTGATGGGTTGTAATATAAGCTAAGGAACTAGTACATACTAGGCTAACCAATAATAACAACTAGCACCCTTAAGCGCTTTTCCATACATCCCACCACATTATGGGCATTGTTTCTTCCTTCATCCTCCCATTCTTGAAGTCTTTCTTTATTTTTTTATTCCCATATCTTTAAGCACACTCGACTTAATAACAAAGATTAGTTATACATCTTCCTTTTATTAAATTCGGTAAGTGCACCCTTGTCCTTTTCTTTACTTTCACCACTTCCGCTTTTCCTTTCTTTTCACAATTACCACTCCTTGACACTGTGGGAAAATTACTTTTCTTGAGGGCTTAAGAGTTTTAGATCAAATTCACGGATAATGACAAGAAGGGGTTAAGCTCGATTTGTAAATTTTCGGCAAAAGAAAAAAATAGGCTAAAGGCTCAATGGGCTAACTAGGATGTACATTCAAGGTAGGTACGATAATGAAAAAAAACTTTTGGTTAAAGCAAAGAAATGCCTACATCCTTTCCTACAATACACATCCTTCATTTCGTTTCGTACACACACCAGGAATGTTCTAGACACTTCACAATAGCATGGAAGAAATGAAACCTCACCACACACTCATTGCACATGCTCAACTCAAGACATATTCACAGACTCTTCAATCAACCAATTACAAGAATTCAAACATTAAGCCTCAATCACACCGAATCGAATTCTATGGTCTAGGTATCTCAACATGTTTACAAAGTTGCATGCTTTCATACGAATCACCTTTGAATTCTAAATATCATGTATAACACGCAACCTGAATTTTGAACCATAAAGTAACGACACATTTGGGATAAAAACAAACAAAAGAAAATTTTTTAAAAAGAACAAAAGAAATCTACTCCTATCGACTACATTTCCCTTAAGACGGTCGTCATCCATCCATCATAGGGAACGATCACTATTTATGACTTCGGTTCAATTGGACTATTCTCGGTAAAAGCATCGAAAACAAACGCCGAGAAACTCAATCAAAAAATGAAAATTTCACGAATTTTTTTTCCAAAAAATATCAATAATTTCGATAAAACAACAATATTTACACAACCAGCTAACAACAACTCCATACAACACCATAATAGCTTCACATTAATTACAATACAAAACATAAACATCAAAATCACCGGGTCACAATTTTTCACAGGCACAACAACAAAACAGAAACATAAATAACAACAAAACAACCAGCACCTAACTACTCCCACCCCACACTTAAATCGAACACTGTCCCCAGTGTTCACAAAATTCATCATAGCACAAGAGTAGGTGGTGACACTCCCTGATCAATCGAAGTATTCCACTTCTTCGTCAGGTGCGGTTTCCTCGTCCCCTATATCCGAATCACCTCCTCTATCATCGTTTGACTCAATATCTGAGTCATCGCGGCGCGTCTCCTCATCTGTGGGGACATCATCATCAGTGGGCTCCACAAAAGGCGGCCCCACTCAGCATAAAGCCCTGGCATTTTCGCCGAAGGGGTAGTCCAACTCTAGCTGCCACAGCTCATCTTCTGTTGTTGGCCTCCCGCCTATGTGCAACTGTAGCATCTACATCCCGAATATGCGGGCCATATACTGATCATCCCGAGCATGTCGCTCGGCTAATGTGAGAACTGGCCCGTGAGTGGTGTCGGGTGCCTTAGTTTTGGTGACGTCTAAGGCACGCCTCTCCATCTGCGGGATGTAGTCATGGGCCTCCTCCTCAACATCTAGGCCCCTCAGGAAAGTGGTCAGCAAGCCACCAAACCCGTACCTGTGCCCTTGATGCAAACGGGCTCTCTTCATGGCGGAGATGATCACCGCCTAAACATTAATCTCCAGCCTTTCATCAGGGCATATACCAAGCACACACGATCCCGAGTGACATCTATTATGAGCACCCCCGGGATCAGGTAGGAACACACGATCTTAAGCCAAATTCTGGCTTCCCTGTTCATTTGAGAGTACGGCAGTGTCTGATGGTAGCCCCTCTCCTTATGCCTGCTCCACCGTGCTATTGAACGAGCTCCACATAGAGCGCGTCTGATGTCTTCATATGGTGGAGGGATGTTTAGCTGCCGGAGTACATGGGCCTCTGTGTCCCCCGCCCCCACGATGGCATTAAGGTGATGGGGTTCAAAAGTGACCACTTGCCCCCTTATTTTTACAGTGTGACTTCGAAGTGTTGGGTTCCAGTTGGCGTAGAATTCCCGAATTAGGTGGAGATTGCACTCCTTGGGCTCTTCAAAAATGAAGTTCATCCCGACAGCGTCACTCCTATGTACGATTCTGGGGAACTCCTGCGCCAACGGCTCCCTTGCAATGTGCTCATCGGGGAAGTATTTGCTTTTCTTATGCTTTGTGTACCATTTCTTCCCTTCCTCTGTCACCCACCGGGTTCCGTATCGACGGCGTTGGCCATGCGGAACCGCTGGTGCTGCTGGGACTGCCGTTCCCAGTCAAATCCTTTTCCTTCCGGCGCCCGATGTAGACGTACCTTTTCCTTTGTCTTGCCTGCTTGCCATTGTTCCTGTCAAATCAAACAGACAGTCCCAATGTTATTCAAATTAAAATTAGCTTCGACTAAGGTTGGGTTAAGCTAGGCCACCCCACACTTAGTCCTTAGCCACGCTTACGACATTACGCCAAGACAACTCTCACTACCCAATTGACAAAAAAAAACAACAACATGCCTTGCGCATTCAGAGAATTTACGTACTACTCAAACTTCATAAAGCTAATCCAAATATCACCATCGTTACCATTTCATCACATAGCACTTAGCAAAGACAAAAAAACTTCTCGTAACACAACCTATGCGGTTCACCAAGTTCTATGCAATTCAACAATTTCATTCTCCCAAAAATCTATCATTTACTTAGCATATTCACAACAAGCACAACATAATTCACCTTACCCAACATTCTCAACCCATAATTTCCACATTTTCAAACACATTTTGTTTCTCCGTAATCAAATTCTAACCCTAGCTACACATTTCACTAAAATTTGATCAAGCATGTATTTATCAAGTTCATACAATCAAAATGATACTCCGAGCCTCAATCAACACTAACTTGAAGGAATTCAAGCTCAATTTACAATTAGGGCAAGTTTTTCTCACTTTACATGCTCAAACTCGACAAATTTGACAAGAATTGAGAAGAAAATAGAGAACATACCTTTAGTTCGATGAAACCGAAGAAAAGTCGAAGAAACTTGTGCCTAAGTCCGTGTCACATTGGGGAAAGGGGATTTTTTGGATTTTTGTCGATGAAGGGGTGAGAAATGAGGAAAAATAGAGGGAATTTGGGGTTAAAAAGGGTTAATTTCGCGCGGGTCACCTGGTGACCCGGTGTGACCCGTCGCGATTAACACCTCAACGTGTCACTGAGTGTGACGCGGAGCACCCCCTCAGTGACACGGAGCCAACGCGGAGGTATTCTGGAATTTTAAAAATTCCAGAATTAAACCTCAACATGTCATGGAGGGTAACACGGAGGCCCTCCTCTGTGACACGGAGCCATTGCGCAGGCTCACTGTTTTGTCACTTTTTATTATTTTTCTCACCTCGAACTTTCCTTTGCGATTCTTTGCATTTTTGCCCTCCGTTCAACCTGAAATTCATCTTACAACAAGAAATTGGTTAGAATTCATAGGTTTCACATAAAATACACTTTTTGTTTTTAATTTATTTTTCTAATTTTTTTCTTTTCTTTTTTTTTCCTTCTACAAAATCTGCTCAAATATTACAAAAATTCCACGGGTTGCCTCCCGTGCAGTGCCTGGTTTATCATCGTGGCTTGACATCATTGAAGCTCAGCCATCCTCTAGGGTGACAGATGTCTTCTATCGACTACCGTCCTCACCCCAGTAATTCTTACATCGCTGCCCATTGACTAAGAACATGGAACTTCCATTTTCTTGCCACGATTCTCATTTTGGGGGGTCCTTCACCGAGTGTTTTCCCATAGGCTCTCGCAAATCAACACTTTGAGCAATATCCGCTCGATCAAGCACGTTGATCACTGAGAGTTCCTCATACACGGCCGGAAGCTTTGTGGTCTTGTACACATCAAATACTTCAACTTTGTCATGTGCCCGCATAGTTAGCTTCCCTGCAGCTACATCAATAAGTGCTTTCCCAGTTTCCAAGAAAGGACGTCCTAAAATAAATGGGACTTCCGCATCCGGCTCAAAATCCAGCACAATGAACTCAACCGGGAAGATAAGGGAAACCACTTGCACCAACACGTCCTCCACAATGCCATCTGGTCTGGCTAAAGAACGATCTGCTAGTTGCAAGATCACTGTTGTCGGTCTAGGACTACCTAGCCCCAATTTCTTGAATACCGATGTCGGCATCAAGTTAATGCTCGCTCCCAAATCACATAATCCACGAGCTCGGATACTCTGCCCGATTGTAAGTTGAATTGTAAAGCTCCCAAGGTCTTTGAGCTTTGTGGGCAACCTATTTTGTATCCGTGAAGTGCACTCCTCTGTAAGCGCCACTGTAGCGTACTCTGTCAACCTTCTTTTATTCGCCATGATGTCCTTGATATATTTTGCGTACTTCGGCACTCCCTGCAAAACATCAACAAGAGGTAAATTAATGTGTACCTGTTTAAGCATCTCCATGAACCTTTTGAAACACGTTTCCTCCTTGTGTTTCCTTAGTATTTGAGGGAACGGGGGTGGTGGTCTTTCTGATTAAGCTTCCTTCTCCTTCCCCCTATCATCATTTTTCTCCCTCTCCTTCTCCAATGCTCCTGACTGGTGTGGTGGTCTTTCTGGTTCCACCTCCTTGAGTTGCAAATGACTCCTCGTGGTCACTGCATTTACTTGCTTGGGGTTGGGGTCAGTGTCACTTGGAAGTCCTCCTCTCGGCCTGGTGTTCTGAGCTCCAGCTAGTTTCCCAAACTGGTACTCCAATGCCTTTCTAGATAACTAATTGTTCTTTACATCGGCTGCTAATTTCACATAGTCAGCCTGCAATTGAGCTTGGTTAGCTATCATAGTTTTGAACATTTCCTCAATGCTGGGTGATGGTGGTGGAGGAGGTGCATTATTTCTTCTATATTGCGACTGATAGTGCTGCTGCCCTCCTTGATTTCTCTGTGCTCCCTGACTCGAACTCTGCCATTGATGGCTATTACTACCCCAAGAGAAATTCGGGTGACTTTTCCAATTAGAGTTGTAGTTGTTGCCATAATGTTGGTGATTATTTCTCTGTACATTACCAACAATGTTTACTGAATCAGGATTCGCACCACAACACTCAGCTGAGTGTTCATTACTGCCGCACACTTCACACCAAATCTGCTGCACTACATTCACTGGAGCTAGAGAATGATTCATGCCCATATTGCTGAAGTGGGTATTGATTTGATTTTGTAATGCAGCTATCTGTGCAGCGATAGCTGTAAAACCATCCACTTCCAAGACTCCTGCCGCTTTCCTTGTTCCTCCTCTAGAAGAGTCCGCATTCCACTCTGGATTTCCCTGTGAAATATGGTTCAACAAATTATACAGCTCCTCATAAGTTTTTTCTAATGCTTGTCCCCCAGCTGCTGAGTCTAGCAAGATTTTTGTGTGGGGTTCTAAACCCTCTATGAAAGTATGCACCAGCACATCATTGGATTGGTGATGATGAGGACAATCCCGCAACATAGATTTGAATCTTTCCCAGGCTTGATACAGATTCTCTCCCTCTCTCTATTTAAAACATAGAATTTGACTTCTAAGTCTTGCTGTTTTATCGGATGGAAAGAACCGTATCAAGAATTTCTTTGAAAGATCATCCCAAGTAGTGATGGAATTGGGTGGCTCAGCTTTCAATTATCTCTTTGCTTCTCCCAAAAGTGAAAATGGGAACAATGTAAGCCTGACATAATCAGGTGACACTCCAGCGGGGATGTAAGTGTCACTTATCTCCAAAAAGCTTTGGAGATGTTGTTGTGGATCCTCGTGAGGGAGACCTGTGAATTGCCCGCTGGTGTGCAGCAATTGCACCATGTTCTGTTTAAGCTCGAACCTCCCTCCTGGCTCAGGTTTGCGAATGCTAGATGTAACGTTGTTAGTATGTGGGATTGCCAGTTCGCGAACCAGCCTAGCTGCCATTTCTTCGGGCACTAACACTGCCCTTACGATGGGTGGATTTTGTTGTTTCTCCAGGACTGTCTGTCTGAGCAACTGCAGCTTTCTCTCTAGAGCTTCTCTCCTTTGTCGATGGAATTGTCTTTTCAGCTCTAAGTGTGAATCCACCAGCTCCTTGTCCCTTGCCAGTGTTCGAAAGAATTCAATATCTGCAAAAGTCAAGCTAAGACCAAGTTGTCAACACTAATAAGAAATTGTAAACTAACACTTAAGACAAAAATTATACCAATTTCCACTTGCCAACATGCATCTTAGCTTCCTAAAATTCCATTTTTCCTGCCAAACAACACTAATCATGTTAGTTAGTATAAATTCACATTTTAACTACAAATCACATGGGAATGTACAATTATCAATGTATAAACAAGACGAAATGAAGCATTTGAGTATCACTTGGGCATATAATTCTGCCCAAGATCGGTGGATTTCATAATTCTTGATTTTGAGCCAGATTCAGAAGTCCCATTTATTTTGGGACGTCCCTTTTTGGCAACTGTGTGAGCTCTAATCGATGTAGCTGCTAGGAAGCTACCCATGAGAGCTCATGATAAGGTAGAAGTATTTGACGTCTACAAGGCTATGAAGCTATCAGCTATTTATGAAGAGTTGCCATCCATCACTATTGTGGACCAAGAGTCTGCACTGCAGCTTATTGGCCCAAAGGATCCCTTGGAGAGAGCATTGGTGGGACATGGTCAGTCAAGGGATGGTGCAACATATGAAATGGTTCAAGCTATGAATGAGGCAAAAATTTTCTTCCGAAAGCAGGAGTTTTAGCCCTTGCAGCGGTAATTAGAACCATCACCAAAGCCATCAATAGATGAGGCACCCAAATTTGAGCTAAAAGCATTGCCTCCACACCTGCAGTATGTATTTTTAGGGAAAGATGACACATTGCCGGTCATTATTTCAGCAGAACTGATAGATTCACAGGTTCAAGAAGCATTAGTGGTCTTGAGAAGGCAAAAAATAGGTATGGGGAGGCAGATGTCAGGCATCCGGGGAATCAATCCAGTTTTCTGCATGCACAAGATATTGATGGAGGGGAATATGTTCTTATCTTTGTTGTGAATTAAAGGTAAATATACCTGCAACGTCATATTCGATTATCTAGGGAAATGATTTTGATCCACCAGAAGATGAGTTATTGCATCATAGAAATGTGTAAGTGTAGGGATTATAATTCAGTAATTGGCTAGAGGTTCGAAAGACCCGAGCCATATTTTATTCTTTCTCGACCATCAACCTAAGAGAGAGGTTAGCTGAAAAATAGTATAAATTATACATGCCTGCATGTTACACCTTAACCTTAGAGTGTTCATGCTATTGTTTAACTCACATTTTCTTATTTTAATTAGTGTTACATTAAATAGTACTCTTTGATAACTTTTAATTCGGTGTGGTACTCAGGTACTTGCATAAAGAAATTGTGACTACTGAACTAAAAGGTTTACCTAAGTTACAGTCCTTATAGGTTCGATACCTTGATTGAAAGAGACACTATATTACTTGTACGAGCACATGCACTTGCGTCCATTGGGGCGTGAACAAGTTTTTAGCGTACAACATCAAAGAAGGCTGAACTCGGTGATGAAAGATGTAGTCAGGAAGGAGGTGATAAAGTGGCTAGATGCAGGAGTGGTGTATCCAATCTCTGACAGTGAGTGGGTCAGCCCGGTTCAATGTGTCCCAAAGAAAAAGGGTATGATAGTTGTCACTAACGAGAAGAATGAGTTAATTCCCACTCGAACAGTCACATGTTTGAGGATTTTCATGGATTATAGGAAACTAATTGAGGCCACTTGTAAAGATCACTATCCCATACCATTTATAGATCAAATATTGGATAGGCTTGTAGGGTAGGAGTATTATTTCTTTCTGCACAGTTATTCTGGCTATAATCAAATAACTATAGCCCCAGAAGATCAGGAGAAGACCACATTCACATGTCCCTATGGGACATACACCTTCAAGCATATTCATTTGGGATTATGCAATGCACCATCAACCTTCCAGCGATGCATGATGGCAATACTTCATGATATGGTGGAAGACTATGTTGAGGTATTGATGGATGATTTTTCTATTTTTGGTAACTCGTTTGTTGTGTGTTTGCAAAATTTAGACAGGGTTTTAGCAAGGTGTGAAGACTCAAACCTGGTGCTCAATTGGGAGAAGTGTCACTTTTTAGTCAAGGAGGGCATTGTTCTTGGCCATAAGGTGTCGCACAGAGGTTTGGAGGTTGATCGCACAAAGGCTGAGTTGATTGAGAAGCTACCACCACCAGTATCGATTTAGGGTGTTCACAGTTTCTTAGGACATGCTGGCTTTTATAGACGGTTCATTGAATATTTCTCAAAGACTTCCAGACCAATGTGCCGACTGTTAGAAAAAGATGTGAAGTTTCAGTTTGGCACAGAATGTGTGAAAGCATTTGAGGAGATGAAGAAGAAGTTGGTGGAAGCTCCCATTCTCATTACTCCTGACTGGGAACACCCCTTTGAGCTGATGTGTGATGCTAGTGATGTTGTTGTAGGGGCGGTATTGGGGCAGCGAAGGAAAAATATTTTTCACTCCATCTACTATTCAAGAAAAATGCTAGATGCCGCACAGGTGAATTACACAGTCACTGAGAAGGAGATGCTGGCACTTGTTTATGCATTTGACAAGTTCAGGTCCTATCTGGTTGGGACAAAAGTGGTTGTACACACGGATCATGCTGCAATTCGGTACTTATTTGGCAAGAAAGATGCAAAGCCTAGGTTAATCAGGTGGATATTATTGTTGTAAGAGTTTGACTTGGAAATCTGAGACAGGAAGGGAAGTGAAAATCAGGTTGCAGATCACCTATCACGACTAGAGGACCGGTCACATGTGAAGGAGGATCAGTGCATCTGAGAAGAGTTCCCCGATGAACAACTCTTGGCACAGAAGGAGGCGGAACTTCCTTGGTATGCAGATATAGTAAACCTGATAGTAAGTGGAGTATACCCACCAGAGGCAACTGCTCAACAAATAAAGAATCTAAAGCATGAGTCCCGGTATTATATGTGGGATGAGCCTTATTTATTCAAGAAAGGACCAGATCAAGTAATTAGATGGTGCATTCTAGAGAGTCGAATAAGTGAGGTGTTGAGAAGCTATCATTCATCATCGCATGGCGGTCATCATGGAGGAGAGCGTACCGCTCATAAAGTGCTCCAATCTGGTTTCTTTTGGCCAATATTATTCAAGGATGTAGCAGCATATGTCAGGTCCTGTGATCAATGTCAAAGAACAGGGACAATCAGCAGGAAACATGAGATGCCATTGCATAACATCTTGGAAGTTGAGGTATTTGATGTGTGGGGGATAGATTTTATGGGGCCTTTTCCACCATTGTTTGGTAATCAATATATTCTGGTATCCATAGATTACATTTCTAAATGGGTTGAGGCAGCATCTTGTCCCACGAATGATACCAAGGTGGTGGCTAAATTTGTAAAAAAGCAAATTTTTACCAGATTTGAAACTCCACGAGCAATTATCAGTGATGGAGGTTCACACTGTTAATGCCTGGTTCCAAAATTTGTTGGCTAAATATGGCGTGCGGCATAAAGTGGCTACAACATATCATCCCCAAACTAGTGAGCAGGTAGAAGTGTCCAACCGGGAAGTCAAGCAGATTTTGTAGAAAACTATGAATGCTCAACGCAATGATTGGGCAAGCAAATTATATGATGCTTTGTGGGCATATAGAATTGCTTATAAGATGCGTATTGGGACTTCACCGTATCGTTTAATTTACGGGAAGGCATGTCATCTACCCGTAGAGTTTGAAAATTAGCCCTATTGGGTTGTGCAGAAGTTGAACATGGATCCCAATTTAGCAGGAAAAAAACGATTGTTGCAATTGTGCGAGTTGGATGAGTTTCGATGGCACGCATATGAGAGTGCTAAATTGTACGAGGAAAAAAAGAAGAGGTGGCATGATAAGCATATAGTGCATCAAATATTTGAGCCTGGCCAGATGGTGTTGCTATTCAGTTCCAGGTTGATGTTATTCCCGGGAAAGCTGAGATCTAAGTGGTTTGGACCATTTGATGTAGTGAGGATGACCCTGTACGGGGCGGTTGAATTATGGAAAGAATATAAAAGTGCCACATTCTTTGTAAATGTTCAGAGGTGTAAGCACTACTAAGGTGAGGGCATGAATCGAGAGAAGACGTCTATCACCTTAGTGGATGAATTAATATGAGAGGCGTCGTGCCGCGACGGTAAATCAGGCGCTGCTCGGGAGGCAACCAATGAATGTAATGTAATGTAATAGTTAGAAATTATTTTAAAAAAAAAGTCATGCCATGATTAAAACTACGACGCTTGGTGGGAGGCAACCCACTATTTTCTAATTAATTGGTGTTTTTGGATGATTTTCAGGAGGTACGGAGCCCAAAACAAAATTTGCGGAAGTGTGAGCTATGGTAAGGTTTAGGAAGAATAAGGACAAGGGACAGATGGCCTCCGCTATGGCTCCGTGGCATGGAGCTTGGCCTCCACGATGGCCTCTGTACCATGTTGGGGTTATATGCAGGTATGCTCAAATTCCAGTGAGCCTTCGCGATGGGTCCGTGGCACGGAGCCCGAGCTCCGTGATGGCCTTCATGCG
This sequence comes from Datura wrightii, assembly GCA_035772735.1. Lineage (NCBI taxonomy): Eukaryota > Viridiplantae > Streptophyta > Magnoliopsida > Solanales > Solanaceae > Datura > Datura wrightii. Next base: position 64,445,520 of record JASDFA010000002.1, read on the forward strand.
ACATTGATGCTATAAAGTCGACGGGTTCACTAAAAAAATGGGTCGACCCGACCGAAACCCCTCCCTTTTAACCGCAAAATCTGCATATTGCCCTCATTTTTCCCCAAACCTCCACGACAAAACCCCCATTCCCCCTTCCCCCTTGAGCGTGCCACATCGGAGCATCACCAAATCCTCCTCTCTTCTTCACAACTAAGAGTAACAGGTATTTTTGAGTGTTCTTCTTCCATTTTTATGCAAAATACTTAGCATGAACACATGGTAAGTCAAAATTCCACCGTAAGTCATGGGAACTTGATTGAATCAAGTTTTTATGGGGAAATAATGTAGTTAGGATAGTAATTGCTCTAGTACACTCAATAATGACATGATGATTTTTGCACTTTGTAAGTTATCTACATGTTGGGGCTGCTTGATGAGTTGAAAGAAGAGGAAAAAGATAGGAAAAATCAGAAATTGGGCCATTAATTCTTGTGTTCTTAGAATTGGCAATAGAAATTAAGTATGAAGTGTTTGAAATGATGGTCTCTGTAAATGTGGGCATGTAAAATCCAAAAGGCTAGTGTTCATCACTTTAAGTTTTCAACTGCCTTAAGGCTGAGTCAAGCAATATTAACTTCATGAAATTGCTAGACTAATGAACATGAGAATTTAATTGTACGAAGTCTAAGTAGTACAAGAAAATTGCTCCATCTAATGTTTCTGATGTAATGCACCCTATTGGAAGATGTTGTATAATATTGTGTTTGCTTTATCTTGTCAAACTAGTGATTCAGATCAATTTTGGGAGTAGCGAGTCGTGGAAGTGTAAAGAAGGGAAGTCTCAGTACTTGACTGACTATGACTCGTGAAACCATGCTAGCAACTAAGTGTGGAGTGACCAACTGAAGCCCGACCTTAGTATTGGCTAGCCATGTTTGTTACTGACAATGTGAATGTATGCTTTTGGCTGAACAGGAAAGATGTCGGCTCGACAAGATAAGGACAAAGGTGTCTCAACTTCTGGCACGGGTAGAAAAAGGTACAGAATGGGCTCAGCTGTTCCAGCAGCCCCACCAGTTCCCAGGGACCAGAGAAGATAGTTCGGCACTAGATGGGTGGTGGAGTAAGGTAAAAAGTTGTATGGAAAGCATAAGGAGTCAAAATACTTCCCTGAAGAGCAAATTGAGCGGGACCATTTGGCACAAGAATTCCCCCGGATACTGCACAGGATACACACCTTGGGTATGGACTTCATCTTTAATGCACCCAAGGAGTGTAATTTACACATGGTGCGGGAGTTCTACGCGAATTGGGACCCTACTCTATGCAGCCATACAATCAAGATCCGGGGGCAGGTGGTTACCTTTGAAGCTCATCATTTAAATGCCATCTTGGGGACACCAGACATAGACCCACATCCTCTCCGCTAGCTACACATCATACCACCATATGCTGATATCCGACACACCTTATTTGGACAAAGATCATCAGCCAAGTGGAGGCATCATAAGGAGAAAGGGTACCACGAAACATTGCCATATTAACAGATGAACAAGGAAGCCCGAGTATGGTTGAAGATTGTTTGCACTTGCCTCATTCTTGGGATGCACATGACTGACGTCACCCGCGACAGAGTTTGTCTAGTATACGCCTTGATGAAAGGCATGGAGATTAATGTTGTGGCAGTGATCATATCAGCCATGAAAAAGGCCAGACTACATCAGGGGCACAAGTATGGGTTTGGTGGTCTACTCACTACGTACCTCAGAAGCCATGACATTGAAGAAGAGGCTCTAAACTACAAACTGCAGTTCGGCCGCCGTGCTTTGGAAGAGACTAAAACTAAGGCACCAGACACCACATATGGCCCTGTGCTCACATTAGCACAGTGACACGCTCGTGATGATTGCTATGCCTCAAGGATGTTTGGACTGCAAATGCTAAAGCTGTGTATAGGTGTACGGCCCGCAACAGAGGATGAGATGTGGCAGGTGGACATGGATTACCCAATGAATGAGCATGCTCGATCCATGTGCAGGATTGGCCTAGTATTTGTAGAGCCAGTGGACGTTAATGTACCCACCGATGCGGAGATACACCGTGATGACTCAAACATTGTGTCAGATGAAGATGAAGGAGATGACTCAGACCTCGATGACGAGGCATTGGGACCACATGAAGAAATTGAACCAATTGATTGATCAGGGAGTTTTTACCACCCTAACTTTGTTCATCAATTGATATGTGCAAACACTGAGGACAGTGTTCAGACTGTGTGTGGGGTGGAGGTTATCTTATGTTTGTTTATATGTGGGTTTAATTACTATGGCATGTATAATCTGATTGGTATTACTATGTTTGTGTTTACATGTGTGGTTTAATGACTGTGACATGAAAAAACTGGTTTGTAATAGCTAGGAAGCTCTGTCCCAGGGCGCTTTGCTGTGTTTGTTTTGGGTTTCTCAATTTTTGTTTTCGGTGCTTTTCCCGAGGATAGTCCCTTTGAACTGAAGGCATAGGTAGAGACTGCTCCCTATGATGGATGGATGACGACCGTCTTAAGGAAAGTTAGTCGCGTTAGGAAATAGACAATAAACCCATCATTATTGGGCTAAAGCATTTCACTCGGTTAGATGCTAGACTTCATGGAACATGCATTTGGATAAGCAAATGGTTAACTCTAAGAAGATCACATAGGTAGTGATGTTGAACTCTAAGTTGCTGAATTTTAGGCTTAATTGTGCTTGTCACTCAATATGGATGAAATCATGAAAGGAGATAAGCTAACCAAAAGTTACCCTTTGTGCCATGTGTGGTGAGAACTAGTTGTATTTCATGCAAACTAACATCTAGAATTTTCCTTGTGTGCACAAAAGGTTGAAAATGGCATTAAGCTTAGAGGACATGATTAAGGCACTTCTTTGTGAACTGAGATATTTTACCCATTTCATCCATTGTTTCTAACCTTAATGATTTCCCCTAGTGAGCCTAGTTTGAGCCTTTGAGCCTAAAATTTTTTTTGAAACAACCGCACTAAGAAACCTTACACCATTTGTTCAAATAGCCTCAATGTTATTTTGAGCCCAATATATCCCATTGCACTTATTAAGGCAACAAGAAAAAGGGGAAAGAAGGAGTGTGGGTGCCCCATTTGTACTCATAAGCTAAATATACGAGTTTAAAAAAATATTTATATGATGTATATATGTAGACACTTGTGTATATATAGTTTGTTGATGAAGTCATTCAAGGGTACAAATTCTGTGCATCTAGGAAGACATGGTGAAAGGAGTTGAAGTGAATGGAGAAATAAGTAAGTTGTCAAAAAGAAAATGCGGAATTGTCCTAAAGTACAGAGGGATATGAGTCACCACAACCCAAATGATCCTACCTATCCATTAGACGACATTACAACCTGGAAAAAGTCCTTCTGATCCTATAAGTGATGCAATGATGGGTTGAGTAGTACACTAAAGGCAAACCCATGATGCATTAGATTCGCTTGGAATAATCTTTGGAGTGTGAGCAATTCAGTGCATAATAGGCTTAAGTATGATTATCTTGGTTTCATTGAAATAGAACCATTGTACATCAGTGAGGGCATATGCTGGGGGACTTTTGGTTAAGCTAATATTTTGCTATTATGATTCAGACATGTTGGCCAGATTTTTAGTTAAAGAGTTAATTATTAGGCCTGTATGATTCTGCTCATGAGAATAATGAATTAATACCTTACTTGATGAAGTTAATTTTACTCCATGATTAAAGTGTTTAGCACAACTATATGTGAGTTACTTTGGCCCCATAATGATGGTAATGTAGTTGAATTCATGTCGAGGATACTGATCTTGGGCAGATTTATATGCCCAAGTGATACTCAAACGTATCATTTTTACCTTGTTTGTTGTGCAATGGGTATATAATATCATGTAATTGGTAATAAAATGCGAATTTATACTAACCAACATGATTAGCATTTGTTTTACAGATAAAGGTGATTTTTAGGAGCTAAAATGCATGTTGGAACTATGTCGGAGTTGGACTGGGATGCGAGCATGGAAAAGACCCTGGAATGCATGATTTATAGGGGTTCCGCGATGGAGCCGTGCCACGCTACCATCGCGGTAGCACACTGCCTGGACATGAATTAAAATGGCAATTTCCAGTGTGCCTGCGCGTCAGCTCCGTGGCACGAAGATAGGCCTCCGCGATGGCCTCCGTGCCACGTTGAGATTAATTTTCCGGACCCTGGAAATTCCAGTGAAGGTCCGCGTCCACGCCGTGTCACAGAGGCAGTGCTCCGCGTTGGCCTCCGTGACACGTTGCTTGTTATTCCGAGAAAAATTTCCCACTAGTATAAATAGCACACTTAGGTTTATTTTAAGGAGTTTTTTTTAGTTTTTAGACTGAGTTCAGAAGTGGAGAGCAGGAACGTGGGTTAGTAGCAGTTGAAGATTGAAAAAGCTAAGGGATTTCTTCTCATCCTTTCTTCTTTCTATCAATTGTACGTATGCTTTACACTCATTTTAGGATGATCAATCCAAGAATGAGTAGCTAATTCTCTCCCTTGCTGAGGTTTTGAACATGTGTAATGAATTCTGATTTTAATTGATATGGTTTCTTCTTCTTCTTTAATGTTGTTCTATTAATTCTTGTTTTTACTGCATTAGTGATTGGCCAACATTACTGTACATCTAAAAAGTCCAATTTCACTCGATAGAGCAAGAAATTGGAAAGTTGTGAATTAATAGGGTATTGTTCTTAACTTGATTTGGGAAAATTGGGTTTTTATGTGCTTTCCTGATAGAAATATACTTGAAAGCCGTATTAGTCAATTTAGGAACCGGAATTGTAGTGCTAGGTCATAAATTACATTTGATCACAGAAATGTAGACGGATGGTTTATGATTCTAAAGTGAAATTAAATACGAGAGTTTTAATTTCTAGGAAAATGTTCTTGGCTAGCAACATGAAGAAGAGAATTAATCAAAATTATCATGATTATCAAGTTCATTACTTGTTCTTAACCTTGGCATGTTCATATCCATTGTCTGAATTCACAAGTAAATAGTTGTTATTAGTTGTAGTATATATAGTTTAGAAACCAAAAACTCAGGTAACTCTTGGTTACATTATTGTTAGCATAATTAGAAGTGAAATAGGAATATAGTAAACTAGGCAATTTTACATATCTTGAGCCTCCTTGGATCGATACTTGGCTACTTAGCCACTTTATTACTTGTTTGACCACGTGCACTTGCGTGTTGGTTTTTAACCGTAGCAACAAACCGCGAACAAGTTTTTGGCGCCGTTGCCATGTAGGCTAGGCGATTTGTAAAATTGTGTTTAGTGTAAATTTACTGTATTTGTATTTTTATTTTCTTAAGTGTTAACAACTTGGTCTTAGCCTGTATTTTGCAGATTGTGTTTCTGTGAACACTGGCAAGGGACAAAGAGCTGGTGGAATGTTACTTAGAGCCTGAACGTGAGTTTCATAGTCAACGTAGAGAAGCTCTTCGAAAGAAGCTGCAGTTGCTTAAACAGTCTATGATGGAGCAACCAAATCCACCAGTTGTGCGGGCAGTTTTAGTGCCCGATGAAGCAGCAGCAAGGCCGGTTCGCGAGGTGGCAATCCCACATGCTAATAATGTACATTCTAGCATCCGCAAACCAGAGCCTGGAGGGAGGTTTGAATTAAAGCAGAATATGGTGCAACTTTTGCACACAAGCGGGCAATTTACCGGTCTCCCTCACGAAGATCCACAACAACATCTCCAGAACTTTTTGGAGATAAGTGACACTTATATACCCGCTGGAGTGTCACCTGATTATGTTCGGCTCACCTTATTTCCATTTTCCTTACTTGGTGAAGCCAAGAGGTGGTTAAAAGCTGAACCACCCAACTCTATATCAACGTGGGATGATCTTGCACGGAAGTTTCTTATTAGATTTTTCCCTTCTGGTAAAACAGCCAGACTTAGGAGTCAAATCCTAAGTTTTAAACAAAGGGAAGGAGAAAATCTTTATCAAGCCTAGGAAAGATTCAAATCCATGTTGCGGGACTGTCCTCACCATCATCAGTCCAATGAGGTGTTGGTACACACATTTATTGAGGGTTTGGAACCCCACACTAAAATTCTGTTAGATTCAGCAACTGGAGGGCAAGCGCTGGAGAAGACCTATGAGGAGATGTACACTTTGCTCAACCGAATTTCACAAGGCAATCTAGAATGGAATGCACATTCTTCAAGAGGTGGAGCAAGGAAAGCAGCGGGAGTGCTTGAAGTGGATGGATTCACAGCTATCACTGCACAGATAGCTGCTTTGCAAAATCAGCTAAACACTCACTTCAGTAATATAAATTTGAACCAGCCCTCAGCTTCAATCAATGCAGTTCAACAGATGTGGTGTGAAGTGTGTGGTAGTAGTGAGCATTCAGCTGAATGCTGTGGTGCAAATCCTGATTCTGTTAACTTTGTGGGCAATGCACAGAGAAATCAACAGCAGTTTGGTAGTGGCTATAACTCAAATTGGAGGAACCATCCGAATTTTTCGTGGGGTAGCAACAATCAACAAGGCCAAAGTTCAGGGCAGGGTATGCATAGGAACCAAGGAGGGCAACAAAATTATCAAGCTCAATTCAGAAATCATAGTGCCGCTCCTCCACCACCATCACCGACTATTGAGGAGATGTTCAAAACCATGATCGCTAATCAGGCACAATTGCAGGCTGACTATGTCAAATTGGCAGCCGAAGTGAAGAACAATCAATTGGCGACCAAGGCTCTTGAATATCAGTTTGGGCAGTTTGCTAGTGCCCAAAATACTAGACCCAGAGGAGGACTACCTAGCGACACGGATCCTAATCCGAAGCAGGTTAATGCAGTGACCACGAGGAGTGGTTTACAGTAAAAGGAGGTGGAACCGGAAAGACCGCCTCAAAAGTCAGGAGCAGCAGATGTTGAGGGAGAGCATATTTCAGATAAGGGGAAGACTAAAGAAGCTGAACCAGAAAGGCCTCCACCCCCGTTCCCTCAACGACTTAAGAAACACAAGGAGGAGGCGTGTTTCCAGAAATTCATGGAGGTACTTAAACAGGTACATGTTAACTTACCTCTTGTTGATGTCTTGCAGGGAGTGCCAAAATATGCGAAGTATATTAAAGACATCGTGGCTAACAAAAGTCGTTTGACTGAGTATGCCACGGTAGCTTTAACGGAGGAATGCACTTCCCGTATTCAGAATAGGTTGCCCACAAAACTGAAAGACCCTGGAAGTTTCACTATCCAGCTTACTATTGGGCAAAGTATCCGAGCGCGTGGATTATGCGACTTGGGGGCAAGCATAAATCTGATGCCATCTTCGGTATTCAGAAAGTTAGGTCTAGGGAGTCCTAGACCTACAACGGTAATCTTGCAGCTAGCAGACAAGTCTTTAGCTAAGCCGGATGGCATTGTTGAGGATGTGTTAGTGCAAGTAGGCTCCCTCATTTTTCCGGTTGATTTTATTGTTCTGGACTTTGAACCAGATGCTGAAGTCCCATTTATTTTGGGACGACCCTTTTTGGCAACCGGAAAGGCATTAATTGATGTAGCTGCGGGTCAACTCACGATGCAAGCACATGACAAGGTCGAAGTGTTCGACGTGTACAAGGTACCTAAGCTCCCAACTGTTTATAAGGAACTCTCGGTGATCAACGTGATTGATCATGGGAATGCTAATGGAATGAGTGATTCCCGAGAGTTACTAGGAAGGCCACCAGATAAGGTTGAGAACTATTGGGGGGATGACCATGATCGGGACAAATTGTCCATCTCCCTAGTAGACAAATGAGCTTAAAAGACGTCGAGCCGCGACGGTAAACCAGGCGCTGCACGGGAGGCAACCTGTGAAAAATATTTTCTTTCTTTCTTTTTAGTGTAAATAATTTTTATTTTTCTTTTCTTTTTCTTGACTAGGTTTAGATTTGCATTTTAGTTAGTATTTTTTTATTTTAGTTAGGGAAATCTATTAATTTAACCAATTTTTGTTTAGTGAGGTGATTTTCAGGTATAACGGAGGAAATATACATGGAATCGAGAAAATGAGGCGAGGTATGAAAAATTAAATTTATTGGTGAAACAGAGCACTGGCGCGTTGGCGCCGTGTCACGGAGGTAAGGCACCGCGTTGGCCTCCGTGACACGTTGAAGGCAAAATCCGAATTTTTCAAAAATCCAGTAAGCCAACGCGTTGGCTCCGTGTCACGGAGGAGGGGCTCCGCGTTACCCTCCGTGACACGTTGCCCCTTATTCAGTGCCGGGTCACACCGGGTTTCCGGGTGACCCGCGTGTTTTCTTTAAATATAACCCCGATTTTCGCCCAATTTTCCCCATTTCCCTCTTCCCTCCGCGACCAAACACCCATTTCCCCCTCCCCAAGCAACGTGCCACGTTGATAGGCAAGGAAAAACGTCAAGTTTCTTCGGTTCTTCAATTCTAAGGTATGTTTTCATCGTCTAACTCAATATTTTGGCGATTTTTGTCAAATTTGGGCATGTAAGGTGAGATATATCACCCTAGGTAGAAATTAAACATGATGTTGAATTATTTTGTGATTGATTATGTTCGGATTGTTTTAGTTAGCGTTTGAACTTATCGATTATGTAAATAATTCAAATTTGATTGTCGAATTGTATTCTAGGGCTTGGGTTGTTGAATTTGCCTTTGGCACTTGATAATTTGATGAAATCGATGCCGGGGTGTGTTTATTATTTGAGATAAGTCGTGGTAAATATTGTGTAAATGTTCAAAGACGACTAATTCTCGAATTTTTGTGGGAAAATGCCTAAAATGTGTGAATTGGTTAGATTGTTTAGATTAGCTTGTATATAAAATGTTTTTATAGTTGTTTTTATTTTTGTTGTTGTTTTTGTTGCGAAGTGCGATGGTTGAAGTGTTAGCGATAGTAGGATTGGGATTAGCTGTATGAAGTCTGAGTAGTACGCTAACCGTTATGCTGTCGAAATTTTGTTACGAACGCACTAAGCAATATGTGTATAGTTGTTTGTGTTTGGAGTTGTGAATAGAGCTATCCTTGCTGTAATTTTGTAGATATTGTTAAGGACTAAGTGTGGGGTAAATTTTATGTAACCCGACCTTAGCCGAAGCCAACAAGTTTTTAGCTTAACGTTGTGCTTGTTTGTGTAAATTGACAGGTACAATGGCTAGCAGACAGGATAAAGGCAAGGGTGCTTCTACCTCAGGCACCGGACGGAAAAGGATGAGACTGGGCACTACAGTCCCAGCTGCACCCGCTGTTCCGCGCGGCCAACGCCGCCAATACGGAACACGATGGGTCACCGATGAAGGGAAGAAATGGTATGCGAAACACAAAGAAAACAAGTACTTCCCGGAGGAACATATTGCAAGGGAACCACTCGCACAGGAGTTCCCTCGCATTGTACAGAGGATGGAAGCAGCTGGGCTCAGCTTTATTTTTCAGGAGCCCAAGGAGTGCAACCTTCACTTGGTCCGGGAATTTTATGCAAACTGGAACCCGGCCATCAGAAGCCACACTATAAAAATCAGAGGGCATATTGTCACTCTGGAACCCCAGCAGCTGAATGCCATCGTTGGAGCGCGGGACACAGACGCCCACGTTCTCCGCCAGCTAAATATCACCCCACCGTACGCCGACATCAGACGTACGTTGTGTGGGGCTCGATCCACAGCCCGATGGAGTAGACACAAGGAGAGGGGTTACCACCAGACTCTGCCTTATTCGCAGATGAATAGGGAGGCCAGAATCTGGCAAAAAATTGTATGTTCGTGCTTGATCCCAGGAGTCCATATGACAGATGTGACCCGGCACCCTGTCTGCTTGGTGTATGCCCTTATGAAAGGGCTTGAGATTAATGTTGGGGCGGTCATAATATCCGCCATGAAGAGAGCCAGACTGCACCAGGGCCACAGATACGGGTTTGGCGGACTCATCACCACCTTCCTCCGAGGCCTCGACATTGAGAAAGAAGCCTTGGATTACATTCCGCAGTTGGAGCGGAGGGCCCTCGACGTGAAAAAGACTAAGGCCCCCGACACTACACACGGACCGGTATTGACTTTGGGCGAGCGACATGCTCGTGACGATCAGTACATGGCCCGTATGTTCGGCATACAGATGCTGCAGCTACGGATTGGTGGGAGACCAGCCACCGAGGAAGAGTTATGGCAGTTGGAGCTGGACTACCCCTTTGGCGAGAACGCCAGAGCCTTATGTATGGTGGGTCCAGCCTTCGTGGAGCCGACTGATGACGATGTCCCTACTGATGAGGAGACACGTCGTGAGGACTCCGATGTGGAGTCCGATGACGACGATGGAGCTGATTCAGATATGGGCGACGAGGCCGCAGCACCGGATGAAAAAGTCGAATATTTTGACTGAGCAGGGAGTTTCACCACCCAAAATTTTGTTCTTTGTATTTTTGTGAACACTGGGGACAGTGTTCGATTTAAGTGTGGGGTGGGGAGTAGTTAGGTGCTGGGACATACGCTCTAAACTGCTGTATATTTTTCCTTGATGTTTATGTATGTTTGTGCTTTCCCTGTGGCGAACTGATTTGTGATGTATGTGTATATATGTTGTGTGGTTAATGATGTGTGTTTTTGAAAGTATGGTTGCCATTGTAAATATTTTGTAAATTTTGTAAATAAATTTTTTTTCTCTATCGACATGATCGATATTTTTCAAAAATTTTTGCGAAAATATTTTGCACTTGTAAATATTTTCTTTCTATCGAAATGATCGATGTGTTGCAAATTTTTTTTTTTCGATTTTTATTTTTGGGTTTCTCGGAGTTTGTTTTCAGTTCTTTTACCGAGAATAGTCCCATTGAACCGATGTCATAGTTAGTGACCGTTCCCTATGATGGATGGATGACGACCGTCTTAAGGGAAATGTAGTCGGTAGGAGTAGGATTTTTAGTTGTTTTTAGTTTTTCTTTGGTGGATTGCATCAATGAACTGTAGTTGCTTATGGTTGCTAAAATTTCGTTGCGTGTTGTAATTGATGTTCAAAATGTGAAAGTGATTCGTTTGAAAGCATGCAATTCTGTAAATATGTTGAGTTACCTAGGCTATAGAATTTGATTCATTATGATTGAGGCTTAATATTGAATTCATGTAATTGACTAATTAAAGAGTCTGTGAATGCATCTTGATTTGAGCATGCGCATGAAGTGTGAAGTGAGGTTTTGCTATTCCATGTCATTGTGAATTGTCTAGAACTTGCCTGGTGTGTATACAAAACGAAATGAAGGAGGTGTAGTGTTGGAAAGGATGTAGGCATTTCTTTGCTTTAACCGATAGTTTCCATTTTTTTTTTCTTGTCAAATTCTACCTTTTTATATGTTGTATACCCTAGTCAGCCCGTTGAGCCTTTAGCCGATTTCTTTCTTTTTTCCAAAATTGTATGAACTAAGCTTTATTCCTTCTTTTCATTAGCCTTAAAGTCTATAAGAAGCTCTTAAGCGCTTACAAAAGAACAGAAAATGTTTCCCAAAGTGTTAAAGAGTGAAAAGAGTGAAAAGAAAAAGAAAAGCAAAGTGAGGAAAGAAAAGATGATGTTGAAGAGGCACTTGTTGTAATTAAATGATAGTGAGGGTACATGAAAACCCTCTGTTTTGCGTCAAGTGTGTTGATGAAATGGGCTGTATGAAAGTAAACCAGCATGAATGGGAGAAAAAGAGAAAAGAGAGGAACAATGTCCATGAGTCGATGGGAATGAGTTAAAAAGGCGCTTAAGGATGCTAGGGATTATTATTGGCTAATCCAATATATATATACTAGATCCATAGCCCCGTTACAACCCATTAAAAGTCCTATTTGATCCTACATTGCATTTCTTTATATTAGTGGAGTTATACATTAAGGGCAAGCCTATGGGTCATGACATGAGGCATGTGAATTCTTTTGGGAGAGAGAGTGAAATTAATTTTTATATGCCCCTACTTGCATGTTTGTGTGTTGCATGAACATAAAGGGGAAATTTCTCTCGAGTTGTGCGGGCACATGCTTGATGAAAGATTGATTTTCGTGTCGGATTTCTTGATTAGCTGATTTGCACGAGTTTGCCGATATCAAGAATCAATTCTTAAAGTCTAGGAAGCGTTGATGTATTAAGGGTCATTGTATTGTACGACCAAGCATGTTTTCTTGATGATTTGCGAAAATTGAATAATCGGTATGACCGTAGCGTAAATTGTTGCCCCATAGTGATGAAGGTTGGGATGTAATTTGCATGATTTGTGTATGTGTTGTTCGAGGACGAACAAGGATTTAAGTGTGGGGTAAGTGATCTTGGGCAGATTTATATGCCCAAGTGATACTCAAACGTATCATTTTTACCTTGTTTGTTGTGCAATGTGTATATAATATCATGTAATTGGTAATAAAATGCGAATTTATACTAACCGACATGATTAGCATTTGTTTTGCAGATAAAGGTGATTTTTAGGAGCTAAAATGCATGTTGGAACTATGTCGGAGTTGGACTGGGATGCGAGCGTGGAAAAGACCCTGGAATGCATGATTTATAGGGGCTCCGCGATAGAGCCGTGCCACGCTAACATCGCGGTAGCACACTGCCTGGACATGAATTAAAATGGCAATTTCCAGTGTGCCTACGCGTCAGCTCCGTGGCACGGAGATAGGCCTCCGCGATGGCCTCCGTGCCACGTTGAGGTTAATTTTCCGGACCCTGGAAATTCCAGTGAAGGTCCGCGTCCACGCCGTGTCACGGAGGCAGTGCTCCGCATTGGCCTCCGTGACACGTTGCTTGTTATTCCGGGAAAAATTTCCCACTAGTATAAATAGCACACTTAGGTTTATTTTAAGGAGTTTTTTTTTGTTTTTAGACTGAGTTCAGAAGTGGAGAGCAGGAACGTGAGTTAGTAGTAGTTGAAGATTGAAAAAGCTAAGGGATTTCTTCTCTTCCTTTCTTCTTTCTATCAATTGTACGTATGATTTACACTCATTTTAGGATGATCAATCCAAGAATGAGTAGCTAATTCTCTCCCTTGCTGAGGTTTTGAACATGTGTAATGAATTCTGATTTTAATTGATATGGTTTCTTCTTCTTCTTTAATGTTGTTCTATTAATTCTTGTTTTTACTGCATTAGTGATTGGCCAACATTAATGTACATCTAAAAAGTCCAATTTCACTCGAAAGAGCAAGAAATTGGAAAGTTGTGAATTAATAGGGTATTATTCTTAACTTGATTTGGGAAAATTGTGTTTTGATGTGCTTTCCTGATAGAAATATACTTGAAATCCGTATTAGTCAATTTAGGAACCGGAATTGTAGTGCTAGGTCATAAATTACATTTGATCACAGAAATGTAGACGGATGGTTTATGATTCTAAAGTGAAATTAAATACGAGAGTTTTAATTTCTAGGCAAATGTTCTTGGCTAGCAACATGAAGAAGAGAATTAACCAAAATTATCATGATTATCAAGTTCATTACTTGTTCTTAACCTTGGCATGTTCATATCCATTGTCTGAATTCACAAGTAAATAGTTGTTATTAGTTGTAGTATATATAGTTTAGAAACCAAAAACTCAAGTAACTCTTGGTTACATTGTTGTTAGCATATTTAGAAGTGAAATAGGAATATAGTAAACTAGGCAATTTTACATATCTTGAGCATCCTTGGATCGATACTTGGCTACTTAGCCACTTTTTTACTTGTTTGACCACGTGCACTTGCGTGTCGGTTTTTAACCGTAGCAACAAACCGCGAACAGATACTAAAAGATTGTCCGAGGACGGACAAGGGTATAAGTGTGCGGTAGTGATCTTGGGCGTATTTATACTACCAAACTCCATATTTTCAACCCGTTGTGAGTCTGGATAGGGAGAAAATTGATGTATTCACACATGTTGAGTTAATTAAGGTTGTTTTTCTTTTCCGAATTAATAATTTTGTGGTGACTATTTGTAGGTGGAGAAGACAGAGATGTCAGCTGGAGGAGCAAGTTAAACTTCGAGGGGGAATAGGCTAATATTTGGAGGGAATAAAGAGAGAGTTGAAAGTTCCCTACCATGTCACGCTAAGGATGGTCCACATTAAACAACGTGCCACATTACATGGGTGGAGGAAGAAAATTATAAAAAATTGGAAGGCGCAAAACAGTGAAGGAGCACGATGGCTCCGTGGCACAGAGCTTGAGCTTCGCGATGGTCTCCGTGCCACATTGAGGGAAATTCCTGCGATGCCCAGATTGCAGTGAACCCCTGCAATGGCTCCGTGGCACAAAGCTTGAGCTCCGCAATGGCCTCCGTGCCACGTTGCTAGTTTAATTCTGGGAAATTTTTGCACTTGAATAAATAGAACACTTAGGCTTTTATTTTGATATATCTGACATTTTACATGAACGTGGGAGGCAGGCAGTTGAGCTGAAGAAAATTCTAGGGTTACTTCTCTTCTCTTTTCTTACAAATTTCAATTGTTGGTATGATTAAAACTTGTTTGAAGATGTTTAATCAACAAATGAGTGGCTAAATTACCTCATTATGAGGTTTAGGCTAATTGCAAGATTGTGTAATTTTATATCAATTCTGCTAATTCTCTTCTTTCATGAAAGGTTGTTCTGCTATTCTTGTTTTTCATTGCTTTAATGTTTGGCCAGCATTAAGGTAAAAAATTAGAATCCTAATTTTATTCTGAGAAGAAATTTATTAGGGTAGACTTGGAATAGGGAAATATGTTCTTATCTTTGTTGTGAATTAAGGGTAAGATTTGTGTACAGGATAGAAATATTCTCGCAACGTCATAATCGGTTATCTAGGGAAACGATTTTGATCTGCCAGAAGATGAGTTATTGCATCACATAAATGTGTAAGTGTAGGGCTCATAATTCAGTAATTGGCTAGTGGTTCAAAAGAACCGAGCCATATTTTATTCTTTCCCAACCATCAACCTAAGAGAGAGGTTAGTTGAAAAATGATATAAATTATACATGCCTGCATGTTACGCCTTAACATTAGAGTGTTTGTGCTATTGTTTAACTCACATTTTCTTATTTTAATTAGTGTTACATTAAATAGTACTCTTTGACAATTTTTAATTCGGTGTGGTATTCAGATACTTGCATAGAGAAATTGTGACTACTAAACTAAAAGGCTTACCTCTAAGTTATAGTCCTTGTGGGTTCGACACCTGGCTTGAAAGAGCCACTATATTACTTGTACGACCACGTGCACTTGCGTGCATTGGGGCATGAATAGTAGGGAGTTAGATACTTTTGCAGGGGAGGAACTAGTAGGGTGCCTCAGTCAGAGTCAGCTCGATCTGAGGGCGACAGGAAGACTTCATCTCGCTCTCCCCAACACTCTTCACCACTCCAGGAGCCGCCCGGAGCGGGAGATCTGTCTGCACCACCTCTAGTAGTCTCCATACCAATACCATCAGATTAGGAACTTAGGAGGGTCGTCTTTATGATAGCTCAGATGATGGCTGCTCAGCGTCAGCTAGTGGCAGTAGTGGTTGTAGAGTCTTTAGAAGGGCCCGGTAGCTCGAGGGTCCGAGAGTTTCTCGCGTTGAGTCCCCTGCAATTTACAGGGATGGATCGAGATGAGGACCCTCAGGAATTTTTGGAACAGTTGTAGTGAATCTTTAGGGTAATTCATGCTACACGTGCAGAGTCAGTGGAGTTAGCGGTATTTCAATTATGGGACATTGTAGTATTATGGTACAAGAGCTGGGAAAAGTCTCGAGGTAGAGACGTTCCCCCTTCGACCTGTTCCAGCTTTTCGGAGGCCTTCTTAGACCATTATTTTCCACGGGAGATCCGTCAGGCCCGGGTAGATTAGTTTTTGCATCTGGAGTAGAGATCAATGAGTGTTCGAGAATATGCTATGAGATTTGACTCCTTGGCTCGATATGCACCATCCTTTGTAGATACTATGCCAGCCAGGGTGCACCGGTTTATCATGGGGCTAAATCCAGAATATGTGGAGACCTATCTTACAGCTACTTTGCAAGAGGACGTGGATATTGCCCTCATCCAAGAATTTGCACAGAGCATTGAGGGGATCAGGCAGTGGCAGCGAGACCCAGACCACGACTATCAGACAGACCACCTAGACCCCCACCTCCACAATAGCAGCAGGGGAGTATATCTGATCGTCGGGGATAGTCAAGGCCCGACGAGAGCTCTCGGTTAGTAGGTTTGCAGAAGCAGACAGGGTCAGACCAGAGTAGATTTACTGTATCACTTTACCCTATCTACAGCCGACGTCATTATGAGGCATGCAGGTATGGTTCTACGACATGTTATGCGTGTGGACAGGAGGGTCATCAATTGAGGCACTATCCAGCTAGGGGTTAGAGTGATTGGGATCGACATGATAGATCTTTAGTAGGGTCATGTGCCCCAGCCCTTTAAGCATGGTGTAGGCCTTCAGAACCAGCCGGTAGAGGCCGAGGCAGATCCACGGCATCTACCTCAGGTACTTGTCCAGTTCGCACGTATGCTTTATCGAGGCGATAAGAGTCAGAGTCATCTCCGGATGTTGTGACAGGTATGTTGTACGTCTGCTCTCATTCCATGTATTTTTTGATAGACCCAGGCTCCACTTTGTCTTATGTTACACCATTAGTGGCCCGAAAGTGCGGTATCACGCAAGAATTGCTTCGGCGACCTTTTTCAGTGTCCACACCTGTCGATGATTCCATAATAGCTAAAAGAGTCTAACAAGGGTGCACAGTGTAGGTCGTTGGTTGCCAGACTTTAGCATATCTGGTGGAATTAGAGATGATTCACTTTGATGCAATTATGGGTATGGATTGGCTAGCGCCATGTTATACCAATGTAGAATGTTGGACCAACACTGTTCGATTCCACTTTCTAGAGGAGGTAGTACGGGAGTGAAAAGGTAGTGCAGCAACGCCAAAAGGTAGGTTTATTTCCTATCTTCGGGCGAGAAAATTGATAGTGAAGGGATGTATTTATTGTATTATTTGAGTTCAGGATGTCGAGCAGAATCTTCGACTCTTCAGTCCGTTCCAGTAGTCAATGTATTTCCAGATGTATTCCTAGATGAAGTTCCTAGTATTCCCCCATAATGGGAGATCGACTTTGCAATTGACCTATTACCAGGTACTCAACCTATATCTATTCCTCCATACCGAATGGACCCTGCTGAGCTCAGAGAATTGAAAGAGCAGTTAAAAGATCTGTTAGATAAGGGTTTTGTTAAGCCGAGTACTTCACTGTGGGTGGCACCAGTTCTGTTTTTGAGAAAGAAGGATGGCTCCCTCCGCATGTGTATAGGTTATCGGCAGCTAAATAAAGTCACTATCAAGAATAAATGCCCGCTTCCAAAATAGATGACTTGTTTGACTAGTTACAGGGGGTGAAGTGTTTCTCAAAAATTGACTTAAGATCTGAGTATCATCAGGTTCGAGTTCAGGAGAGAGATATTCCAAAAACTGCTTTTAGGATAAGGTATGGCCACTTTGAATTCTTAGTCATGTCCTTTGGATTGACGAATGCTCAAGCAGTGTTTATTGACTTGATGAACAACATCTTCAGGCCGTACTTGGACTTGTTTGTGATAGTACTTATTGATGATATTCTAGTATATTCACGCTTAGAAGAAGAACATCAGGATCATTTGCGAACAGTGCTCTAGATTCTCGAGGATCGTCAGTTATATGCAAAATTTTCTAAGTGTGAGTTTTTGCTGAATTCAGTGGCCTTTCTGGGTCACATTGTGTCAGAAGTTGGTATCTAGGTAGACTCGCAAAAGATTGAGGCTGCAAAGACATGGCCTAGACTGAAAACTCTTACTGATGTATGTAGTTTTCTAGGGTTAGCCTAGTATTACAGAAGGTTTGTAGAGGGGTTTTCCACTTTATTAGCACCTTTAACCAAGTTAACTATAAAAGCAGCCAAATTTCACTGGATAGAAGCATGTGAACAGAGTTTTCAGGAGTTGAAAAATAGGTTGACATCAGCACTAGTATTACTTTTGCTAGACAGATCAAAGGGTTATGTAGTATATTGTGATGCTTTAGGTGTAGGGTCAGGATGTGTTCTGATGCAGCATGGTAAGGTAATTGCTTACGCTTTAAGACAATTGAGGAAGCATGAAAAGAACTGCCCCACCCACGATCTGGAATTGGTGGCAGTAATTCATGACTTCAAAATATGGAGGCACTATCTATATAGTGTCCAGGTAGATATTTTCACTGATCATAAGAGCCTCCAGTACATTTTAACATAGAAAGAGTTGAATCTGCGGTAGCGCCGCTGATTAAAATTATTGAAAGACTACGATGTAAATATTTTGTATATCTAGGGAAGGCCAATGTTGTAGCAGATGCCCTCAGCAATAAATACATGGGAAGTTGGCATACTTGAAGCCAGAACTGCAGGAACTGGCCCGAGAATTGCATCAGTTAGCCAGTTTGGTCGTTCGTATAGAGATTTGGGAGACAGTGGAGCAGTGATCCAGAATACTGCATCATCATCATTGGTTGTAAAGGTGAAAGAACGGCAATATTAAGACCCTAACCTAGTTCAACTCAGAGATAAGGCACAGCAAGGGGAAGTAGCAGATTCCAAGGAAACTAAAGATGGAGTTTTGAGATATAAGGGTCGCATTTATGTTCCAGATGCGACAGATTTCACCAGCAGATCTTGGGCGAGGTACATTATTCCCTTTACTCTCTTCATCCAGGTTCAACAAAGATGTATCATGATATAAAAGAGATTTACTGGTGGCATTGGATGAAGAAGGAGGTAGTAGAATTCATAGCAAAATGTTCTATTGCCAACAGTTGAAGGCTAAACATCAAAAACCCAGTGGATTGACACAGGAAATAGCAGTACCTATGTGGAAATGGGAGGCAATCAATATGGATTTTGTGGCAGGGTTACCTCGTACCAGGTGTAAATTTATTTCTATCTGGGTGATTGTTGATAGGTTGACGAAGTCAGCCCACTTTCTACTTGTCAGGGCTACCTTCTCAGTCAAAGATTATGCTGAACTGTATATTAGAGAGATAGTTCGATTGCATGGTGTTCCAGTATCAATTATTTCTGACATAGGGGCGCAGTTCACAGCTAAATTTTTGCAATCCTTCCAAAAGGGTCTGGGGAAAAAGGTTAATCTTAGTACCGCCTTCCACCCTCAAATAGATGGGTAGGAAGACCGCACGATTTAGACCCTCGAAGATATGTTGCGGGCGAGCGTGCTAGACTTCGAGGGAAACTGGGATGAGCACTTACCGCTTATTGAATTTTCTTACAATAATAGTTACCATTAAGAAATCCAGGTGGCGCCTTATCAGGCCTTTTATGGGCGGAAATGTAGATCCTCGGTTAGTTGGTTCGAGGTAGGAGAATTGGAATTAATTGGACTAGATATGATCCATCAGTCGGAGGAGAAGGTGAAGCTCATTGATCTTGGGCAGATTTATATGCCCAAGTGATACTCAAACGTATCATTTTCGCCTTGTTTATTGTGCAATGTGTATACATTTTCATGTAATTGGTAATAAAATGTGAATTTATACTAACCAACATGATTAGCATTGTTTTGTAGGTAGAATATGATTTTGAGGAGCTAAAATGCATGTTGGAACAATATCGGAGTTGGACTTGGATTCGAGCACGAAAAAGGCATTGGACTGCACAATATAAAGGGGCTTCGTGAAGGAGCAGTGTCACGCTACCATCGCGGAGGCACACTGCCTGGAGGGTGAATAATTTGCCAATTTCCAGTGGAGCCTCGCGACAGCTCCGTGGCACGGAGGCAAGCCTCCGCGTTGCCTGCCGTGCCACGTTGAAGCTTTATTCCTGGACCCTAAATTTCCAGTAAGGGTCCGCGTCCACGCCGTGTCACGGAGGCAAGCCTCCGCGTTACCCTTCGTGACACGTTGCTTGTTATTCCGGGAAAAATTCCCAATAGTATAAATAGAACACTTAGGCTTATTTTTAATGAATTCAGACTTGGTGGAGCAAGGACGTGGGTTACAGGCAGTTGAGGGACGAAAAAGCTCAGGGTTTTTCTCTCTTTCTTTCTTCTTTCAATCAATTGTTTGTATGATTAACACTTGTTTTAGGATGATTAATCCACAAATGAGTGGCTTATTCTCTTCCTTGCTGAGGTTATGAACAATGGTGATGAATTTTGATTATTGAATTATATGGTTTTTCATCTTCTTCTTCCATGTTGTTCTATTAATTCTTGTTTCTACTGCATTGGTGTGTGGCCGACATTAATGTACATCTAAAAAGTCCGATTTCACTCGAGAGAGCACGAAATTGGAAAGTTGTGAATTAATAGGGTATTTTTCTTAACTTGATTTGGGAAAATAGAGTTTTGATGTGCTTTCCTCATAGAAATATACTTGAAAGTCGTATTAGTCAAATTAGGAACTGGAATTGTATTGCTAGGTCATAAATTGCATTTGATCACAGAAATGTAGACGGATGGTTTATGATTCTTAAGTGAAATTAAATACGAGAGTTTTAATCTCTAGGCTAACGTTCTTGGCTAGCAACAGGAAGAGAAGATTAACCAAATTATGATTATAATCAAGTTCATTACTTGTTCTTAACCTTGGCATGCTCATATCCATAGTTTCAATTCAAAGTAGATATTTGTTAATAGTTTTAGTATATAATTTATAAACGAATTAATTAACTTTTGGTTACTTTGTTGTCAGCAATTATATAGAAGTAAGATAGAATATAGTATACTTGAGCAATTTTTACTTATCCAGAGTCTCCTTGGTTCGATACTTGGCTTACTTAAGCCACTTACTACTTGTTTGACCACGTGCACTTGTGTGTCGGTTTTTAACCCCTAACCAAAGCACTGAACATGTTTTTGGCGCCGTTGCCGGGGAGACTAGGCAATTGGTGAAATTGTGTTAAGTGTAAATTTACTATATTTTTTATTTTATTTTCTTAAGTGTTGACAACTTGGTCTTAGCCTGTATTTTGCAGACTTGATTTCTGTGAACACTGGCAAGGGACAAAGAGCTGGTGGAATCTTATATAGAGCCTGAACATGAATTTCATAGTAAACGCAGAGAAGCTCTACAAAAGAAGCTGCAGTTGCTCAGACAGACTATTATGGAGCAACAAAATCCACCGGTTGTGAGGGCAGTGTTAGTGCCCGATGAAGCAGCAGCAAGGCCGGTTCGCGAGGTGGCAATCCCACATGCCAACAACTTACATTCAAGTATCCGCAAACCAGAGCCGGGAGGGAGATTTGAACTCAAGCAGAACATGGTGCAACTGTTGCACACAAGCGGGCAATTTACCGGTCTCCCTCATGAAGACCCACAACAACATCTCCAGAACTTTTTGGAGATAAGTGACACTTATATACCCGCTGGAGTGTCACCTGATTATGTTCGGCTCACACTATTTCCGTTCTCATTACATGGTGAAGCCAAGAGGTGGTTAAAAGCTGAGCCACCAAATTCTATCTCAACGTGGGATGATCTAGCACGGAAGTTCTTGATAAGATTTTTTCCCTCTGGTAAAACAGCAAGACTTAGAAGTCAAATTCTAAGTTTCAAACAGCTGGAGGGGGAAAATTTGTATCAAGCCTGGGAAAGATTTAAATCCATGTTACGGGACTGTCCTCATCATCATCAGTCCAATGAGGTGTTGGTACACACATTTATTGAGGGTTTGGAACCCCATACAAAAATTTTGCTAGATTCAGCAGCTGGAGGGCAAGCGCTGGAAAAGACTTATGAGGAGCTGTACACTTTGCTAAACCGGATTTCATAGGGAAATCCAGAATGGAATGCTGATTCATCACGAGGTGGAGCAAGGAAAGCAACAGGAGTGCTTGAAGTGGATGGATTTACAGCTATCGCTGCACAGATAGCTGCCTTGCAGAATCAATTGAACAACCACTTCAGCAACATGAGTTTGAACCAGCCTTCAGCTTCAGTCAATGCGGTCCAGCAAATGTGGTGTGAAGTGTGTGGAAGCAGTGAGCACTCAACTGAGTGCTGTGGAGCAAACCCAGATTCTGTTAACTTTGTGGGCAATGCACAAAGAAATCAGCAGCAGTTTGATAGCGGCTACAACTCAAATTGGAGGAACCATCCAAATTTTTCGTGGGGTAGCAACAACCAACAAGGCCAAAGTTCGGGTCAGGGGATGCCAAGAAATCAAGGAGGGCAACAGAACTACCAATCTCAATTCAGAAATCACAATGCCCCTCCTCCACCACCATCACCTAGCATTGAGGAGATGTTCAAGACCATGATCGCTAATCAGGCGCAATTGCAGGCTGACTATGTTAAATTGGCATCCGAAGTGAAGAATAATCAATTAGCGACCAAGGCTCTTGAGTATCAATTTGGGCAATTTGCTAGTGCCCAAAACACAAGGCCCAGAGGAGGACTGCCTAGAGACACAGATCCTAATCCGAAGCAGGTAAATGCAGTGACCACAAGGAGTGGTTTGCAGCTAAAGGAGGTGGAACCGGAAAGACCACCTCAAAAGTCAGGAGCAGCAGAAGTTGAGGGAGAGCAAACTTCGGATAGGGGGAAGACCAAAGAAGCAGAATCAGAAAGACCTCCACCCCCGTTCCCTCAACGACTCAAGAAACACAAGGAGGAGGCATGTTTCAAGAAATTCATGGAGGTGCTTAAACAGGTACATGTTAACTTACCTCTTGTTGATGTCTTGCAGGGAGTGCCAAAATATGCCAAATATATTAAAGACATCATGGCCAACAAAAGTCATTTGACTGAGTATGCCACGGTAGCTTTGACGGAGGAGTGCACTTCCCGGATCCAAAATAGACTGCCTACGAAGCTAAAAGACCCTGGAAGTTTTACTATCCAGCTTACTATTGGGCAGAGTATCCGAGCTCGTGGATTGTGTGACTTGGGGGCGAGCATAAATCTGATGCCATCCTCGGTATTCAGAAAGTTGGGTCTAGGGAGTCCTAGACCTACAACCGTAATCTTGCAGTTGGCGGATCGATCCTTAGCTAGGCCGGATGGCATTGTTGAGGATGTTCTAGTGCAAGTGGGCTCCCTTATTTTTCCGGTAGATTTTATTGTTCTGGATTTTGAACCAGACGCTGAAGTCCCATTTATTTTGGGACGACCCTTTTTGGCAACCGGGAAAGCATTAATTGACGTAGCTGCGGGTCAACTTACAAAGCACCCAAGCTCCCGATGGTAAATGAAGAACTCTCGGTGATCAATGTAATTGATCATGGGAATGCTAAGCAAATGAATGATTCCCGAGAGTTGATAGGAAGACCACTGGATAAGGGTGAGCACTACTGGGGGGAGGACAAAGATCGTGAGAAATCGTCCATCACCCTAGTGGACAATTGAGCATAAGGGACGTCGAGCCGCGACGGTAAACCAGGCGCTGCACGGGAGGCAACCCGTGAAAAATATATTTTCTCTTTTCTTTTATTTTCTAAAGTGTAAATAGATTTTATTTTTTTAATTTTCTTTTTTCTTGATTTAGTACAAATTTTTCATTTTAGTAGTATTTTTTTTTTAGTTACTGAAACTTATTAATCTAACCAATTTTGTTTAGTAAGGTGATTTTCAGGTCAAGCGGAGAAAAATGTGCACGGAATCGTGAAGGAAAAGGCAAGGTATGAAAAAATGAATAAAATGAAGAGACAATGAGCTGGGGCGATGGCTCTGTGTCACGGAGGAGGACCTCTGCGTTACCCTCCGTGACACGTTGAGGTTTAATCTGGAATTTTTAAAAAATTCCAGTGAGCCATTGCGATGGCTCCGTGTCACGGAGGCAGTGCACCGCGATGCACTCCGTGACACGTTGCCCTATAATTTGTGACGGGTCACACCGGGTTGCCGGGTGACCCACGTGTTTCCTTCATTTTAAACCCCGATTTTATTCCCTTTTCCCTCATTTTCTCACTTCTCCGCGACCAAACACCCAAATGTCCCTCCCCCATCAACGTGCCACGGCATAAAGCAAAGAAATTATTGAGTTTTCTTCGATTATTCAACTTAAAGGTATGTTTTCCTCTTTTCTCTCAAGTTTTTTGTCGATTTTAGTCGAATTTGAGCATGGGAGGTGAGATCAATCACCCTAAGTAGAAATTTAGCATGAAATTGAGTTATTCCTTGATTGATAAATGTTCGGAATATTGTAATGCGCATTTGAACTTGTCGAATGCGTGAATGATTCGAATTTGATTGTGAAATTCAATTCTAGGGCTTGGTTGTTGAAATCGAAATGGGTAACTTGGTAAATTGGTGAATTATATGCCGGGGTGTGCTTGTGAATTGAGATAAGTCGTTGTAAATATTGTTTGAATGTAATAGACGACGAATTCTTGGGTTTTTGGGAAAATGTGAAAATTGTTCAAATTGGGTTGATTATATAGGTTCATATGTATATTGAATTTTTGTTGTTGTTTTGTTTTGTTGTTTTCTTTGCTAAGTGCGATGGTTGAATTGCTTAAGATGGTAGTGATTGGGATTAGCTATATGAAGTCTGAGTAGTACGCTAAGGTTATACCGTCTAATTTTTCTTTGCGAACGCACTAAGCATGAATTGTATAGTTGTTAGTTTTGGGTGTAAATAAAGTTATTCTTGCTGTAGTATCGTAACCGTAGCTAAGGACTAAGTGTGGGGTAAACTTGGTTAACCCGACCTTAGCCGAAGCTAATATGCATTTAGCTTGACATTGCCCTTGTTTATTTGTATTGACAGGTACAATGGCAAATAGGCAGGATAAGGGTAAGGGTGCATCTACTTCAGGCACCGGGAGGAAACGACTTAGACTGGGCACAGCAGTCCCAGCTGCACCAGCTGTTCCACGTGGCCAATACTGCCAATATGGAATGAGGTGGGTAACCGATGAAGGGAAGAAGTGGTACACTAAACACAAGGAAAACAAATACTTCCCCGAGGAGCATATTGCACGAGAACCACTAGCACAAGAGTTCTCCCGCATAGTGCAAAGAATCGAGGCAGCTGGGCTCAGCTTCATATTTCAGGAGCCCAAGGAATGCAACCTACATCTAGTCCAGGAGTTCTATGCAAATTGGAACCCGGCAATCAGAAGCCACACAATAATGATCAGAGGGCAGATTGTCAATCTGGAACCCCAGCAATTAAATGCCATCATTGGAGCGCGGGACACAGACGCCCACGTTCTCCGCCAGCTAAACATCACCCCACCATATGCCGATATTAGACGCACATAGTGTGGGGCTCTATCCACAGCCAGATGGAGCAGATATAAAGAAAGGGGTTACCACCAGACTTTGCCGTATTCTCAAATGAACAGGGAGGCCAGAATATGGCTGAAGATAGTCTGTTCGTGCCTAATCCCGGGGGTGCACATGACTGATGTGACCCGGGACCGTGTCTGCTTGGTGTATGCCCTGATGAAAGGGCTAGAGATTAATGTTGGGGCAGTCATCATATCCGCCATGAAGAGAGCCCGACTACACCAGGGCCACAGGTATGGGTTCGGAGGACTTATCACCACCTTTCTCCGGGGCCTCGACGTCGAGGAAGAGGCTTTGGACTACATCCCGCAGTTGGAGCGGAGGGCCCTTGACATGACCAAAACTAAGGCCCCCGACACCACACACGGGCCAGTGCTGACGCTTGGTGAGCGACATGCTCATGACGACCAGTACATGGCAGGGATGTTTGGTATGCAAATGCTCCAGCTTCGGATTGGTGGGAGACCAGCCACGGAGGAGGAGTTATGGCTGCTTGAGCTGGATTACCCGTTTGGCGAAAACGCCAGGGCTCTATGCCGAGTGGGGCCAGCCTTTGTAGAGCCCACTGATGATGATGTCCCCACGGATGAGGAGACACGTCGGGAGGACTCCGATGTGGAGTCCGATGACGATGATGGAGGTGACTCGGACATGGGCGATGAGGCAGCAGCACCGGATGAAGAAGCCGAATATTTTGACTGATCAGGGAGTTCCACCACCCAATATTTGTGATTTTAAATTTTTGTGAACACTGGGGACAGTGTTCGATTTAAGTGTGGGGTGGGGAGTAGTTAGGTGCTGGGGCTGGGCTGGTTTGCTTGTATGTTTTTCCTCTGTTTGTTTTGTATGTTTATGTTGCCCTGTGTTTGTGAAGTGCAAAGTGCAAACTGCTCTGTATTTGTACATCATTGTGGTAATTGATGTGTGTTGGGTGAAATTTTGTGGTTGCCAGCTAAGTCTGTAAAAATTTTTGTAAATATTTTCTTCATTTAATTTTTTTTTCTCTCTATCGAAATGATCGATATTTTTAAAATTTTGCAAAAATATTTTGTACATATTAAAATATTTTGTAAATATTTTTTCATCGAAATGATCGATGTTTTGCAAAATTTTTCAATTTTTATTTTTGGGTTTCTCGGAGTTTGTTTTCGGTTCTTTTACCGAGAATAGTCCCATTGAACCGAAGTCATAGTTAGTGACCGTTCCCTATGATGGATGGATGACGACCGTCTTAAGGGAAATGTAGTCAGTAGGAGTAGTGATGTTAATTTGTTTTCAGTTTTTCTTTGGTGGATTGCATCACGGAACCTGTAGTTACTACATGGTTGTGAAATTTTGGTTGCATGTTGTAACTGATATTCAAAGTGTAAAAGTGATTCGTATGAAAGCATGCAATTTTGTAAATATGTTGAGTTACCTTGGCTGTAGAATTTGATTCGGTGTGATTGAGGCTTAATCTTTGAATTCATGTAATTGGCTAATTAAAGAGTCTGTGAATGCATCTTGAATCGAGCATGTGCATGAAGTGTGAAGTGAGGTATTGTTATTCCCTGCTATTGTGAAGTGTCTAGAACTTGCATGGTGTGTGTACAAAACGAAATGAAGGAGGTGTAGTGTTGGAAAGGATGTAGGCATTTCTTTGTCTTAACCGAGAGTTTCTATTTTTTTCTTGTCATACTCTCCTTTTTATGTGATTGTATACCCTAGTCAGCGCGTTGAGCCTTTAGCCGATTCTTTCTTTCTTTTGTCCAAAAATATATAAACTAAGCTTAATTCTTTCTTTTCATTAGCCGTAAAGTCTATACAAAACTCTTAAGCGCTTAAGAAGAACAAAAGTTTTTTCCCAAAGTGTCAAAGAGTGAGAATGGTGAAAAGAAAAAGAAAAGCAGAGTGAGGAAAGAAAATAAAAGGTTGAAGAGGCACTTGTCATAATGAAATGATAATGAAGGTGCATGAAAAACCTTCGTTGTTGTGTTAAGGGTGTTTGATGAAATGGGCCATACGAAAGTAAACCAGCATGAATGGGATGGAAAAAAAAGAAAAGAGAGAAACAATGTCCAAGAGTTGTTGGGAATGTGTTGAAAAGGCGCTTAAGGATGCTAGTGACTATTATTGGGTAATCCAATATATTCTAGTTCCATAGCTTCCATTACAACCCATTAAAGTCCTACGTGATCTTACATTGCATTTCTTTATATTAGTGGAGTAATACACTAAGGGCAAGCCTATGGGTCATGACATGATGCATGTGAATTCTTTTGGGAGAGAGAGTGAAATTAATTTTTACATGCCCCTACTTGAATGTTTGTGTGTCACATGAACAAAAAGGGGAAGATTCTCTTGAGTTGTGAGGGCACATGCTTGATGAAAGATTGATTTTCATGTCGGATATCTTGATTAGCTGATTTGCATGAGTTTGCCGATATCGAGAGTCGATTCTTAAAGTCTAGGAAGTCTTATGTATTAAAGGTCATTGCATTGTAAGACCATGCATGTTTTCTTGATGATTTACAATATTGAATGGTCGGTATGACCGTAGCGTAAATTGTCACACCATAGTGGCGAAGGTTGGGATGTAATTTGCATGAATTGTGTATTTATTGTTCGAGGACGAACACGGATTTAAGTGTGGGGTAAGTGATCTTGGGCAGATTTATATGCCCAAGTGATACTCAAACGTATCATTTTCGCCTTGTTTATTGTGCAATGTGTATACATTTTCATGTAATTGGTAATAAAATGTGAATTTATACTAACCAACATGATTAGCATTGTTTTGTAGGTAGAATATGATTTTGAGGAGCTAAAATGCATGTTGGAACAATATCGGAGTTGGACTTGGATTCGAGCACGAAAAAGGCATTGGACTGCACAATATAAAGGGGCTCCGCGATGGAGCCGTGTCACGCTACCATCGCGGAGGCACACTACCTGGAGGGTGAATAATTTGCCAATTTCCAGTGGAGCCTCGCGACAGCTCCATGGCATGGAGGCAAGCCTCCGCGTTGCCTGTCGTGCCACGTTGAAGCTTTATTCCTGGACCCTAAATTTCCAGTAAGGGTCCGCGTCCACGCCGTGTCACGGAGGCAAGCCTCCGCGTTACCCTCCGTGACATGTTGCTTGTTATTCCGGGAAAAATTCCCAATAGTATAAATGGAACACTTAGGCTTATTTTTAATGAATTCAGACTTGGTGGAGCAAGGACGTGGGTTACAGGCAGTTGAGGGACGAAAAAGCTCAGGGTTTTTCTCTCTTTCTTTCTTCTTTCAATTAATTGTTTGTATGATTAACACTTGTTTTAGGATGATTAATCCACAAATGAGTGGCTAATTCTCTTCCTTGCTGAGGTTATGAACAATGGTGATGAATTTTGATTATTGAATTATATGGTTTTTCATCTTCTTCTTCCATGTTATTCTATTAATTCTTGTTTCTACTGCATTGGTGTGTGGCCGACATTAATGTACATCTAAAAAGTCCGATTTCACTCGAGAGAGTACGAAATTGGAAAGTTGTGAATTAATAGGGTATTGTTCTTAACTTGATTTGGGAAAATTGAGTTTTGATGTGCTTTCCTGATAGAAATATACTTGAAAGTCGTATTAGTCAAATTAGGAACCGGAATTGTATTGCTAGGTCATAAATTGCATTTGATCACAGAAATATAGACGGATGGTTTACGATTCTTAAGTGAGTTTAAATACGAGAGTTTTAATCTCTAGGCTAATGTTCTTGGCTAGCAACAGGAAGAGAAGATTAACCAAATTATGATTATAATCAAGTTCATTAGTTGTTCTTAACCTTGGCATGCTCATATCCATAGTTTCAATTCAAAGTAGATATTTGTCAATAGTTTTAGTATATAATTTATAAATGAATTAATTAACTTTTGGTTACTTTGTTGTCAGCAATTATATAGAAGTAACATAGAATATAGTATACTTGAGCAATTTTTACTTATCCAGAGTCTCCTTGGTTCGATACTTGGCTTACTTAAGCCACTTACTACTTGTTTGACCACGTGCACTTGTGTGTCGGTTTTTAACCCCTAACCAAAGCACCGAACACTCATTAGAGAATGCTTGCTTACAGCTCAAAGCTGCCAGAAATCTTACGCTAATGTGCAATGTAGGAACCTGGAGTTTGATGTAGGTGACTGGGTATTTCTGAAGGTTTTGCCAATGAAGGGCGTGAAGAGATTTGGTAAAAAAAGGCAAGCTTAGACCGGTTTACTAGACCATATCGAATCCTCCAGAGAATAGGTCAGGTGGCATATGAATTAGATCTGCCTTCAGAATTAGAATCTGTTCACCCAGTCCTTCATGTGTCGATGCTATGAAAGTGCATAGGAGATCCATCCCGAATTATGCTAGTTGAGGATGTCCAAGTTACTAAGGAGTTAGCCTATAAAGAGGTTCCAGTAGCCCTATTGGATCGGCAGGTTCGTAGGTTGAGAACCAAGGATGTCGCTTCTATTAGGTATTGTGGAGGAATAGGAATAGAGAAGAGATGACTTGGGAAGATGAAGACGATATGATATGCATATATCCTCACTTGTTCAAGACTTAGCTCAGACCGTGCAGTTAAGGTACATTTATGATTCAGTTTTGTTTCAGGATGTGTGTTACATATATTGCTCAAATGGGTATGATTTTATTGCGAAATAGTTGCTATAGTGTTATGTTAAGTGCTTGTGTTGGACTTTTTTATATTTTAGGGTTTTAGATAGTCCATATTACAGGGGAGACTCTACCAAAATTTTTCCAAGATAAGTAGTTAGGATAGTTAGACTCCCGTAAGTTGAAGTTATATTCGAGGATGAATGTTTCAAAGGCGGGAGGGATGTTAAACCCCGTAAGTTCCTAACTTTTAGTCAGCCTATTTGTACGTTGATTAAGAGTTTTAGAGTGAAAACGTACGAGAAAGGGCCTGGGAAAAGGTTCAACGAGCGCAGAGTCAAGCGTGCAAGGGAGAGGGCCGGACCAGCTGCCCGAAGGGGCAACATGTCACGGACCCCTCCTTAGCGTTTTGGGCTCAGTGGCACAGCCTAGGACTGGTGCTTTGGGGTCCGTTCCACGGACCCCGTGTCCACCGCCCAAATTATATATAAGTTCAATGTTTTTCATTTGTTCATTCATAATATATCAGACCAGTGACCAGTGAAGAAGGGAATGCCATTTTCATACTATTTTCCCCCGTATACGCGACGAAATGCTTCCCGAATTCAAATTAACTTTGTGTATCAAAGTTTAAGGCTTCAGGGAGCATTACTATGAAGTTATTTTTACGAAATTCACCCGGAGAATCATAACCCCCGCTAAGACAAAGTTGTCATAATTGCTGCAAACTAATTTCTACTTGATACAGGCTTCAAGTAAGTATTTCTCCCTTTTGAACTCCCGAGAAATTGTACATTTTTGACCGCGTTCTGACAAGTTGAAGTACAGTTAATATTTATATATAAAGTAATCATTTTTGCCAAATTTAGTACTGAAAAGAGCCTCATTCTCCTAATAATACGATTTCAATTTATAAGAGCTGTTGAATATGATTTGAAACTCGCCAGTTAATCCAAAATCGGCAATTGAGGTATGTTAAGGCAAATTCCTTTGGCAAGTTAGTTTCTTTAGTATTATAACTCAGTTTAAATCCCAGTAAGAGAATCAGAAGTATATTGATCATGATTAGCTGTTGCTATTAGCTGAGACCAACATTTTATGTTTAGTTTGGGGTTTGACTTACCCTGTATCGCCCTTCATGACCAACCATACGGTTTCTAGCTGTGTCGACGCTCGCCAGGGGCGAGATTACATCGCTCCACAGAGCGGTATGCCGTCCGTGAGGGACGAAGATGGGCTCCCAAGTCCTCATACAACCCATTCTATGGCTGGACTATTATATGTCGTATCGACACCATACCCCCGTCGAGCCTATTGCCCCAGGTGCAGATATTAGAAGTCCACTAGACTCAGACACAGCTATAGTCAGGGGCCGAGTAGGCTCAATTATAGACCCAGGGGACTAGTAGGATCCCTATAACTATTAGTTGACCTAGTGCGACCTTGTTAGGACTATATAGATGAGGTGTACTCACCAGGGCTTGTGGGGGCCCCAGGTGGGTTATTCTATGCTGGTTGTACCTTCCAGCTTATGAGGGCCAGGTAAGGTTCTTGTTTGCTTTAGTTACTGATAAATTAAACGATAAGAAGTTCATCTATTCAGGTATGGTCTCTATCCCTCCATTTTAGTTATTCTCCATTTCATTTCTTTTATTCAGTCAGTTATAATTATTACATTACATATTCGGTACATATTGTACTGACGCCCTTTCTGGGGCGCTGCATTACTTGCCTATAGGTGTGGATAGACGAGGAGCAGGTCCTTCTTAGCTTCCAGCCAGGATTGCCAGAACAGTCGGCTCCTTTCCTCCGGAGCTTGTAGATAGAAGGTTTACTTCTTTTGTCTGTACAGTTTATGGGTAGGTCAAGGACCTTTGTCGACCATCATATTACTCTTAAAGGCTTACAGATTGTTTAAGATTCCCTGTGGTTAGCTGTTGATGGTCCTGTGGGGCCCATATATGTTTATTCTTGCATGTTTGTTAGTTAGTGCTCTTGTCGGCCATATCTTAGTTTAGTACCGGATTTACTTTTCTGTCATAACTAGACATCATGGTAGTCTTGTCAGCCTGCATAGGATTTCCTATTACTACTTGTGTCTGGTTAGCTGCTTTCTTTTACAGGTGGCTATAAGGCCTTGCGGCCGGAGATTGTATTTACAACAGAGATATAGCCCGTCGCTTTCTTAATTTGAGAGTTAGTATTAGCCCTACACTAGAAGTTTGTAAGCTCAATCAGCTCAGTCAGATTCCAATAGGGCACCAGGTGCCAATCATGCCTCCCATGGTGGGGCTTGACACAATGGATGGTATAATGACTGTCATATGGTGCGATGACTCATCCTGTCGAGTCATGGGGTAGAACCTGAGAAGTTGAGAATAGGCAGTGGATGCAACGGAAGGATACCACGAGTCATGGTATCAAGGCACGACTCATTGGATCACTTGTGGTCTCAAGTAGAAATGAAATTTCAGGAAATTCACTAAGGGAATTATTGTCATTCCTAAGCCCTAGGGTCCTAAACTACGTCATTTAAGGCTCGAAATGCAGCATTTTATGAGGGTAAAACCTATCCTAGGCTCATTCATATCCATGCATGCATATTGAAGGGGTTTAGGAGGTGATCAAGTAAGAGTTCTTCAAGTTTTCTTTCAATCTTTCTTTTGGCTTTTAAGGAGTGGTAAAATTTGGTCTTCCCCAGGTATTTAGGGTTATGTATGGGTGAATCCATTCACACCCATGCCCAAACTCTCTCTAAATCATGAAATTCCTATATTGATTCAATGAGGTTTTAACCTAATGCATGAAATTTTGAATTCTCTATATGGGTATGACCTAAATGAGTTACTAATATTGAATTATGAATTTTGTGCAAGTTTTATGTTGTTTTCCATTAAAATCATGTTTCAAGCTTTTAAAATTAAAATGCCCATTTAGGAAAAGTTCATAAGAGTTAAGATTTATGATGAAGTATTGATGATGAAAAGCGTGTTTCATGTTACCCATGTTTATAATCATGTTTTAAAGTGAATTAAGTATTTTCAAGCATGTTAAAGTATTAGGCAATGCCCACATATTCAAGTATGATTTGTGATTTATGAAATGGATTTCATGATTGATTGATTTATGACGTTGGCGATTCATGGGACCTTGATTCATGGATAAACATGTATGTAAATGAGGATCAATGATGTTCATGTTTATTTGTCCATGAATCTCATGAATGATGTTTATGTTTTTATATGAGTCTAATGTGCATGTTTTTGGGAGCAGTGTCTAGCATCATGTACCCCAACGTTCAAAGGACTATGCCACCGTACGTGCCACTGTAGGTTCATAGTGATACATTACAATGTTAATGGATCCCCTTTTCTGTAATATCACATAATGTACGTGCCATGCCTAGCAAGTCAGGGACGAGTCTGTCCACTTAAGTGAGATAATTGGGGCATCATATAAGGCTCTACCATGATGGTGTCGGTTATGATGAGTCCTCCCATTGTTCCGCATGTTTTTATGCATTATTATATTTATGTTATTTTGGCTCAAGTGATGATTTATGAAGTTTCTCTTACGACTATGATAACGAATGGATTATGAATTATTTGAAAACCTTGAGCCTTATGTTATATTATATATTTATGTTATAAGCAGGTTATCCCACTTTTATGATCTCTTATGAGCTTTTATGCATTTTTAAATGTCCTTTTTACTTACCTTACGTACTCGATACATTCCACGTACTGACCGCATACTCTATGCTACATCGTTTCATGATACAGGCTCCGATCTTTAGACCCAGCACCGTCATTAGCTCATCTCGGTGATTAGCATCCAGCTCTTTGGTGAGTCCTCATTCTCCAAGGACCGATTTGATATCAGTTATCTTTTCATTCTCAATTTTCTAGTTTTGTGGGGTTATTTGGGGGTGTTGTCTGATCATACCACTAGATATATTAGAGGCTTTCAAACTATGTGTAGTATTCAACTGTTATGTATGAAGTACGTTGCGCTTTCTATGTATGTCATGGTTATGCTTCTGCTGTGTTATTACTTGAGTATTCTCTTTTATTGATTGAGTTATATGTATGCTCACACCATGGGTCAACTTGGAGTCTCTTGGGGCTCCTTGTCCCGTGTTGTGACAAACTTGGTATCAGAGCCATAAGTTTGAAGTGTCCTAGGGTGTTTGAAAGCCGCTTAAGTAGAGTATTTTTCCTGGGTGTGAAGTGTGCCACACTTACGACGAAGAGGCTATGAGATGTTTAGGAAATGTTCCCTTTTTTTGATGATCTATGTCATGTGATAAAATGCCCCTCTATCCATCTAACTTGTGCTATTCGTGATTGCATAATCATGGTTCCCCATAGAGTAAATGGTAGGGGGAATGGAAATGGAAATGGCCGTGAGGATGGAAATAGAGACGAGCACCAACAAGCCCTACCAGTCTAGGAGTCGGTTTCCCATGCTGAATTTCGAGCTGCTATTCAGATGCTCGCGCAAGCCTTTACCGCTCAGGCCAATCTACAGGTAGTGGCACATATTTCACAAAATTGAAATGCGGCGGCAGCTTGAGTCAGTGATTTCTTGAGAATGAACCGGCCAGAGTTCCTTAGATCAAAGGTAGATGAGGGCCTGCATGAGTTCATTGATGAGATTGTGAAGATCACCCAAGGCATGGGGGTGAATGGGGTTAAGTGTGCTAAGTTGTCCTGATATCAGTTGAAAGGGGTCGCACATATCTTGTTTCGACAATGGAAAGATAGTAGGGCCGCCGGAGCAGGCCCTGTCACTTGGGAGGAGTTCCATGTTGCCTTCCTAGATCGGTTCTTCCCTCGTGAGATAAGGGAGTTGAAGGCAGCCGAGTTCATAAATCTTAAGAAAGGGAGGATGACAGTACAGGAGTATGCCCTTGATTTTACTCGCTTATCAAAGTACGGCCCATAGTTAGTGGTTGATCAGGGGGCATGAGTGAGCAGGTTTGTTCATGGGGTGGCGAGCTACTTAGACAAAGATAGTAGGAAGGCCACGCTCCACCAAGATATAGATTTCCCTTGGATAGTCTTGTACGCCCAGTAGATGGAGGCGACACATGTGAGGGAGATAGAGGCCAAAAGGTCCTGTACAAATAGCCATGGGTTTACTTAGTAAAGATCCTGCGGTGGTCACCGCCCTCAAATTCAGTAGAGGTCACTACCTCCAGCACCATCATCAGTTAGTGTTCCATCCAGACCCAAGGGTGATCAGAGGATCAGGGCCTTAGGTTAAAGGGACCAGAGCGGCATGCAGGCTTAGTGCACCTTTTCGGCCTGGGGGAAGTGTGGCATGAGTCATGCTGAGGAGTGCCTACTCGGCTCAAATATATGTTATGGGTATGATAGATCCATCAACATACGCCAAGTGTGTCCATTTGCTAGACAAGATGATGATAAAGGCCATGCACAAACTACCAGGTCAGCAACAACTCAAGCACATTCAGCTCCGGAAGGGGCATCTACTGGTAGGGGTGGTGGACAGCACCAAAACAGATTCTATGCCCTCGCCTCGCGTCAGGAACAGGGGACTTCACCGGATGTGGTTAATGGTATGCTATGAGTGTTTCACCTTACTGCTTATGCTTTGTTAGATCTAGGGGCTACATTGTCTTTTGTGACACCTTATATTGCTAGTATCTTTGGAGTCAGTCCCAAAATTCTGTTAGAATCATTTTCAGTCTCTACTTCCATTGGTGATTCAATTGTAGCTAGGCGGGTGTATAAAAGTTACCCGATTACAGTATTTCATAAAGTCACCTCTGCAGACCTAGTAGAGTTAGCCATGATTGAGTTAGATATTATTCTTGGCATGGATTGGTTTTATGCATGTTATGCTTCTGTTAAGTATAGAACTCTTGCAGTGGAGTTTCGCTTTCTGCGTGAGCTGGTTTTAGAGTGGAAGGGTAGTATAGTAGTGCCTGTAGGTCGCTCATTTCCTATCTTAAGGTCAGGAAAATGATTTCTAAAGGTTTTGTGTACCATCTAGTTAGGGTTATGGATGTTGAGACCGAGAACCCGACTATCCAGTTAGTTACGATAGTATGTGAGTATCCAGAAGTGTTCCTTGATGATTTACCGGGTGTTCCTCCCAAGAGGGAAATCAATTTTTGTATTGACCTTCTTCCCGACACCCATCCTATCTATTCATCCCTATAGAATGGCTCTACCCGAGATAAAAGATTTGAAGGAGCAGCTAAAGGATCTTTTGGATAAGGGTTTCATCAGACCTAGCAAGTCCCCGTGGGGTGGACCAGTTCTCTTTGTCCAAAAGAAAGATGGTTCTCTACGGATGTGTATTGATTATCGGCAATTGAACAAGGTCACCTTCAAGAACAGGTATCCTCTACCTAGGATCAATGATTTATTTAACCAACTTCAGGGTTCCAAGTGTTTTTTGAAGATAAATCTCAGATTCGGGTACCATCAGCTCAGAGTTCGAGAGAGCGACATCCTGAAGACAGCATTCAAGACATGGTATGGCCATTATGAGTTTGTAGTTATGTCTTTTGGACTAACGAATGCTCCTACAACTTTTATAGACTTGATGAATAGGGTGTTCAAGATATACCTAGATATGTTTGTGAATGTTTTTATTGATGACATCTTGATATACTCTCGGAACGTGGAGGAGCATGCCACTCATTTGAGGGTGGTGCTATAGACCCTCAAGGATTGCCAGCTATATGCTAAATTCAGCAAGTGTGAGTTTTGGTTGAACTCAGTGGCATTTTTAGGACATATGGTATCAAGTGAGGGCATAAAGGTGGACTCTCAGAAAAAAGAAGCGGTGAAGAATTGGACTAGACTGGTGAAACCTTCGGATATCTAGAGCTTTTTGGGCTTAGCGGGCTACTATTGGAGATATTTTGAAGGTTTCTCATCTATTTAGCACCCTTGAAAAAATTGACCTAGAAGAAGGTGAAATTTCAATGGTCGAAGGCTTGTGAGAGGAGCATCCAAGAGTTGAAGGCTCGACTTACCTTAACACCGGTGTTTACCCTACTCAAGGGTACCCATGGGTTCGTGGTGAATTGTGATCCTTCAAGGATCGAACTTGGGAATGTATTGATGCAATATGGAAGAGTTATATCATATTCCTCCAGACAGCTAAAAGTTCATGAGAAGAATTACCCGACCTATGATTTTGAATTGGCAGTGGTGGTATTCGCCTTGAAGATATGGCGACATTATTTGTATGAGGTCCACATGGATGTGT
This sequence comes from Datura wrightii, assembly GCA_035772735.1. Lineage (NCBI taxonomy): Eukaryota > Viridiplantae > Streptophyta > Magnoliopsida > Solanales > Solanaceae > Datura > Datura wrightii. Next base: position 64,482,633 of record JASDFA010000002.1, read on the forward strand.
TTACGGACCATAAGGGTTTATAATATGTGTGTACCCAGAAGGATCTCAATCTTCGGCATAAGAGGTGGTTGGAGCTACTCAAGGACTATGACATGAGCGTCCTTTACCATCCGGGTAAGGCCAATGTAGTAGCAGACGCAGTTAGTCTACTCTCTATGGAGAGTGTGTCCCATGTGGGTGAGGGGAAGAAGGAACTAGTGAAGGATGTGCATCGACCCGCAAAGTTGGGAGTTCGGTTTGTTGACTCAACTGATGGCGGTGTTATTGTTCGGAACAGATCGAAATTATCCTTAGTGATGGATGTGAAAGCTAGACAAGACGAAGACCCTATTTTGGTAAAAAGTTAATGGAAGATGTTAAAAATTGAAAGGTAGAGGTCTTCTCCAAAGGGGGAGATAGTGTGCTTCGATACCAGGGTCACTTATTTGTTCCGGATGTTAATGATTTGAGGAGATGATGTTGCATGAGGCTCATGGATCCAGGTATTCTATCCATACAGGTTCCACCAAGATGTACTGTGACTTACTGGAAGTCTATTGGTGGAATAGCATGAAGAAGGATATCGCGGAGTTTGTAGCTAAGTGCCCAAACTATCAGCAAGTAAAGGTTGAGCATCAAAGACTGGGAGGTGAGCTTCAGTATATTAGTATTCCTACTTGCAAGTTGGAAGAAATTAATATGGACTTCATCATAGGGTTGCCTCGCACTCGACGACAATATGACTCCATTTGGGTGGTTGTGGACAGGTTGACCAAGGCCGCTCATTTTCTACTGGTCAAAACCATAGATTTGGCACAGGATTTGCCAAGCTGTACATTCGAGAGCTAGTTCAGTTGCATGGACTTCCCTTGTCCATCATATAAGACAGAGGTACCCAATTTACCTCTCAGTTTTGGAGGTTGTTTCAATAGGGATTAGGTACTCAGGTTAAGCTCAACACAACATTTCATCTCCAAATGGATGGTCAAGTGGAGCAGACAATTCAGACTCTTGAGGACATATTGAGAGCATGCGTGATTGACTTCAAAGGTAGTTAGGATGATCATTTGCCTCTTATCGAGTTTGCATACAATAATAGCTACCATTCCAGCATTCAAATGGCTCCGTTTGAGGCTCTCTGTGGCCGGAGATGTAGATCACCTATTGGCTGGTTTGATGTTGGTGAAACAACGATTATAGGACCAAATTCAGTCTGTGAGGCTATGGAGAAGGTTTGGCTCATATGGGACAAGTTGAAAATAGTTCAAAGTCTCCAAAAGCCCTATGCCAATGTGAGAAGGAGAGAATTGGAGTTCAAAGTGGATGATTGGGTATTTCTTAAGGTGTCACCCATGAAGGGGGTGATGAGGTTTGGAAAGAAAGGAAAACTCAGCCCTCGTTATGTTGGCACCTACTGAATAATGAGACACATTGGAATGGTGGCATATGAATTGGAGTTTCCCTCAGAATTAGCTTATGTGCATCCTATATTCCATGTATCGCTCTTAAAGAAGTGTTTGGGTGATCCAACTCTAATTCTCCCGGTGGACAGTGTCGGGTGAAAGACAGCCTTAGTTATGAGGTGGTTTTGGTGGAAATACTAGATCATCAGGTTCGAAGGCTAAGGAACAAGGAAGTAGCTTCAATCAAAGTATTATGGAGGAATCAACATGTTGAAGGAGCCACATGGGAAGCCGAAGCAGACATGATGGCTAGATACCCATATTTATTCTCTACCTACTCAGTTCTAGCTTGAGGTATCAGTTTTACCCTAAAACTCTATTTAGTTTTAATGTTTAGTCCATTCGAGGATTGTACGTTCCTGTATGTTTTCTCACATTCGAGGATGAATTTTCCCAAGGGGGAGAAATTGTAATACCCCGGAAGTGCCTAAGACTAGACCCAAGATTTAAAAATAGAAGTTGGCATAATCTGCGAAATTTCCATAGAACAGGTCATGTAATGGATCGTTGGTCCAACCAACGATCTGTGGGAAGAGTTCGTGGTGAGCTTCAGTCAGGTGGCAGTTGGAAGTAACAGGTCATGTAACGACCCATGGTTTGATGTAACGAGTCGTGACTTGTGGTCGTGGTGAGGATGGTCCTTAGCCTGAGATAAAGTAACAGGTCATGGGATGAGCTGTTGTGAGTTGTAAAGGATCGTGGTGAGCAATAGTGGGAAAGAGTAGGAAAACCTCTAGTCGAGGTAACCAAAGGGAACCATGACTCGTTGGAAGGAGGGATGAGTAGTAGTGTGGCTCATAGGAAGGCCTAGTACAGATCATCAGGGGGAAACAACGGATGATACGGACCGTCGTATAGTGCAACGACTAGTTCTGTCGAGTCCCGAGATTGAATCTGAGAAGTTGAGAATGGGCAGTGGATGCAACGGATAGAAACCACTAGTCGTGGTATCAAGGCACGACTCGTGGGATCATTTGTGGTCTCAGGCAGTGCATAAATTTCAGGAAATTCATTAAGGGCATTTTCATCATTCCTAACTCCTACGGTCCTAAACTACATCATTTAAGGCTCGAAATGCAGTGTTTTATGAGAGTAAAACCTATTCTAGGCTCATTCATATCTATGTATGCATATTGAAGGTGTTTAGGAGGTGATCAAGTAAGAGTTCTTCAAGTCTTTCTTTCAATATTTCTTGGCTTTCAAGGAGTGGTAAAACTGATCTTCCCCAAGTATGTAGGGTTATGAATGGGTGAATCCGTTCACACCCATGCCCAAACTCTCTCAAAACCATGAAATTCCTATATTGATTTTATTTGGTTTTAACCCAATGTATGAAATTTCGAATTCTCTACATGAGTACAGCCTAAATGAGTTATTAACATTGAATTATGAATTTTGGGAAAGTTTTACGTTGTTTTCCATTAAAATCATGTTTCAAGATTTTAAAACTAAAATGCCCATTTATGAAAAGTTCATGAATGTTAAGATTTATGATGAATGTTCATGTATGTGAAGTATTGATGATGAAAAGCATGTTTTCAAGTTACCAATATTTATAATCATGTTTTCAAGTGAATTAAGTATTTTCAAGCATGTTAAGGCATTGGGCAATGCCCACATGTTCAAGTATGATTTATTATTTATGAAATTGATTTCATGATTGATCGATTTATGATGTTGGCCGATTCATGGGCCTTTGATTCATGGCTAAACATGTATGTGAATGGGGATCAACGATGTTAATGTTTATTTGGCCATGAATCTCATGAATGATGTTTATGTTTTACATACGAGCCTAATGTGAATGTTTTTGGGAGCAGTGTCTAGCACCAAGTAGCCCGACTTTCAAAGAACTATGCCGGTGTCTCAAAACTAGTCCCACCCTAGGTTCATAATTATATATTATAATGTTAATGGATCCCCTCTTTCGTGATATCACATAATGCATGTCCCTTGCCTGACAAGTCAAGGACAACTCTGCTCACTTGAGTGAGATAGTTGGGGCATCATGTAAGGCTCTACCATGATGGTGTCGGTTATGACGAGTTCTACCATTGTACCGCATGTTTTTATGCATTATTATGTTTATGTAATTTTGTCTCAAGTGATGATTTATAAAGTTTTTCTTACTACTATAATAACGAATGGATTATGAATGATTTGAAAACCTTGAGCCTTATGTTATATTATGATACTTATGTTATGAACATGTTGTCCTACTCTTATGATCTCTTATGAGATTTTATGTATTTTTAAATGTCTGTTTTACTTACCTTACATACTCGGTACATTTCACGTACTTACCGCATACTCCATGCTGTATCGTTTTATGATACAGGCTCCAATCTTCAGACCCAGCGTCGTCATTAGCTCGTCTTAGTGATTAGCATCCAGCTCTTTAGTGAGTCCTCATTCTATGAGGAACTTTTTGATATAAGTTATCTTTTCATGCTCAGTTTTCTATACTTGTCTGGTTAGTTGGGTGTGTTGTCCCATCAACCCACCAGATATGTTAGAGGCTTTCAGACTATGTGTAGTATTCAGTTGTTATGTATGAAGTACGTTCCGCTTTCTATGTATGTCATGGTTATGCTTCTGCTAAGTATTCTCTTTTATTGATTGAATTAGATGTATGCTCAAGCCATGGGTCGACTTGGAGTCTCAGGGCTACTTGTCCCGTGTTGCGATTTGGGTCTACGTTTGGGTCGTGACACTTGCACTAGAGGATGTGCCTTGCTATGGTGGGCGAGCTGATGAAGCTACTGAAGTGGTGCCTGGGGCACGACCTTTACCATCACCTTATCTAGCTAAGGACAATCCCTGCAGGTGTTCCCGGGCTTCCCACACTCGAAGCAAACATCTAATCAAACCAAGCACTTCTTGGTTGATTCATACCATACTTTCTACAGGTTGGAGAAGTGCGCTTCCTTGATATGCTCCTCTGACCCTTAAATCCTGACTCTCTACCTTTTTGATCACTTGTAGGCCTTGATGGAATTGTCTGATGATAGAGTTGTGGATGATGACCTTTGATGGGACTCTGTGTGATATCTACCACCAAACCTATGCTGAGAATACCCAAAGCTCCCTGCCCTAGCCCTCTTTGCCTCTCTCCCTCTCCTTCATTTGCTCCTCCTTTATCTACTTGGCATAACTCATCAATTGTGAGATGTCCATATTGTTGATGAGCATAAGGGTCCTACGCTCCTTAGCCTGCAAATCTGAGAACCCATTTATGAACTTGCTCATCTGAGCCCTCGACACAACAACCATCTCCGGAGCATACTTGGATAGCTTGGTCAACTTCAGGGCATACTTCTGAACAGTCATGCCATTCTGCTTCAAATTGATGAACTATGATGTCTTTTCTTCACTCAACTCTCGAGGAAGGAACCTATCCAAGAATGTCATACCAAACTCATCCCAAACAATAGGTGTTTCACCTATTGCGTGACCCTCCTTCCACTGACAAACCAAATATGAGTTGCCCCCTTCAGCTGATAGGAATCCAAATCTGCACTATCCTCTCCTTAAACTCCGATAATCTGTGTAATCTTCCTGATCTCCTCAATGAACACTTGTGGATCCTTGTCCACCGTACAAATATGAAACTCTAGCGGGTTCATCGCGGTGAAGTCTCGCACCCAAGCCACCAAAGCATTCCCATTCATGTTCACATATGCCACTACCTGCTAGATGACTTGGGGTATCATGGCCTATGCCAGCATTTGAAAATAGCCCTGGGCTTAGCATGAGTCACCTGCTCATGCAAAGGATTAGCTGGAGCTGGTGGGGCTGGCTGCTACACATCTCCATTGCCATTTCCATTTCCATTCCTTCTTCTGATGACTTAGCAGGGAGGCATAATTCTGCAAATGTGGATAGCATGAGTTAGATGAATAAAGAGAGTTGAACTTCATCGAATTACATAGATCATCAAAGAAGGAAAGTTTCCTAAAACGTCTAGTAGCCTCTCAAAGAAGGAAAGTTTCCTAAAACGTCTAGTAGCCTCTTCCTCATAAGTGTGGCATGCTTCATACCATGAAAAAGACTCTACTTAACATGGATTTCAAACACCCTAGGACACACCTAACCTGATCTCTGATACCATGTTTGTCATGACCCGAGCACGGACCCTAAACCGAGACACAGGACCAAGAACTACAAATGGTTCCAAGCTAACCCATGGCACATACATAGCACAATTAAGAGCATAAACAAAGCGGAAGTAGAGCATGAACCGTAACATGAGCAAATGTAATATCCCAAAAGTGCGTAGAAATAGACCCAGGAAGCTAAAATGCAAAATTGCAGAAACTTAGGAAAAGTAACAGGATGACAGGTACAAAGACCCGTGGTAAGTAACCACGAGCCATCGTTGGTGGTTGTGGGTTCAGGTATTCAGGTGTTAGTGGGAAATAATGGTTAGTACGATGACCCATTATGAGATACAACGGGCCGTCCTTTGTAGTTGTAGCTAGGATAAGGTTGACTGGTAGTGTAAACCACGGGAGGCAGGAAGACTCGTTGTGGGAAAAAATGAGCATTCGTTAGTAGTCGTGAGAAGGAGTTAGGTTTTTCAGGTGACTTTCAACGAGCGTCGCAACAACCCGATAGTAGGAGCCACAAGCCGTGCTTTTCAATCATTATTGGAGATTATGTTTTATATTTGGGTGTTACGAAGGGGAACAATGACCCCTTTTTTGTTGTGACGGGTAGTCCTGACTGTCCATTTTTTTGTTCCACGAATGGGTCATCAGCAGGTCATTCCATGAGAGACACGACGGGTCGTGGTGGGTTCCAACAACCCGTTGGTGCTGTCCGTTGGTTCCATCCGGCCAGTTCTCAGGGCAGGTTCATTAAGGGTATTTTTGACTTTTTCAAGATATAAGGCCCTAAACTACGTTGTTTTGGCTTGCTAAAGCTGGGTTTTTAAGAAAATAGACCTTCCTAAACTCTCGTTCATGCATGCAAGGATTTTGACAAGTGATCTAAGGGGAGATTTCAAGCTTTTCACCCCAATTCCTTCATTTTCATTCTTGGGGTTTTAAGGAGTGTTAGGATTTGATAATACCGGGTATGTAAGTTATTAAATGGGTGAATTCTTCCACACCCATGCTCCTTCTCTATTAAATTACTCAAAATATATTTGAAAACTCATGGGTTTTATATTCGGTTTGTTTAAAATTTAATAACTTAATTATGCGTCTTGTGATTTTGAAAACCTATCATTATCTACTAATTTTGATCATCTTTTTGAGCTCTAAATTGATATTAGTATGGCTGATTTTTAATTTCTAATCATAGTAAACCCTATTATGCATGCCCATGATAAATTGATTTATGATCCATTGATCCATTGATGTTTTTGATAAGCCTAGCATGTATTATAAATGAAATCATGAATATATTATGTTATCTATTATTCTATTATGGAAATTTAAACTATATGCATGATCTAAAAGTATGTATGTGTTTCATTAAGAATGAATTATGTTTTGGTTGACTCACAGGCCTCAAGTTATGGCTAGTTCACGCATTTTCAAGCATGTTTACGATTATAATGATTTGACTAGACCATGAACTCATGTATATATTATTATGAGCACTATATATATGTTTTGGGAGTAGTATCGAACATCGAGTAGGTTCGGGCTCATGTTAAGCCCCGGATTTCATGAACTAGGTGCCACCGTAGGTATGTTGGGACCCTTTCATGATTGTCCCTTGCCCAAATGGCCCTTTTCATGTGTGATCACGCCCTTCAAGGTTCCTAACCTTTGCAAGGTATGAACACCCTCCTGACTAGGGTTACAAGTCGGGCTTCATGTGTGCTCATATGGGGTATGTTGGTTAAGAAAATATCCCACTATTCCTCATGATTTACACATGTTATGATTATGCATGTTGGCTCAAGTTATGTTAAGCGTAGTTCTTCTCTTATGATTATGACTATGTTTATGTTACGAATGTTTTTAAAACCTTGAGTCGTATAATATGTATTAATGATTTATGATACGAGCATGATGTCCTACTCTAATGACCATTTATGAGTTTCATACATGTTTTAAATGTTCGCTTTACTTACCTTGCATACTCAGCACGTACTGACCGCATACTCTCTATGTTGTATTGTCTCATGATACAGGTCCTAGTTCTCAGGCTCATCCTCACCCATAGATAGATTCGGACTTGCTCACTGCGTACTTGGTAAGTCCTCATGTTCCAAGGGCATGTTCACACTCTATGTTATTCCTTCAGTTTCTAGATGTTGGATTAGTTGTGGAGTTGTCCCATCAATCCGCCTTTAATGTTTAGAGGCTTATCAAACTAAAACGTTGTATTCCACCGTATTGTATAAGTATTGTACTGTTTTCCCTTATGTTATGTTATGACTATGTTCTCTATGCTAAGTCTTTCGCTCATGTGATTGAATTAGATGTATGCTCATGCCATTGGTCGACTTGGGGTCTCTCGGGGCTCCTTGTCCCGTGTCTACGATTTGGGTATACGTTTGGGTCGTGACAACAAAAGTAAAAAGTCTCAAAATGCATAAACAACTACAAGCCAACATCTGAATGATAACATCCAAACTACACTCTTCTTTATGAAGAAGCATAAACAATCATTGTCAAAATAAATATTCCCAACGAGTGTCAAAGTCGAACCACAGAAAATTGAGTCAATAATCCAAAAGTTACAAACTAACTAAAACTAGAACGCATTGTTGTTAAATATTTGAAAAGTAAATTGGGGGAAAAAGGGAAAACACTATTGAATTCTAATTTAAAACTAAGTGGGGGGAATTCTAATTGTTGCACTCTCAAGTGAATTGGCTAAGGGGATATTATGCATGATCTAACAACTAGCAAAGGATAGCTTAATTGCCTTAGATTCAAATTCAACTTACATAGCTGTGGATAAATCACATTCTCTTATTTCTCAACCATAAGAATTTTCAAACCCCAAGGCCAAATTCGAACTATCAACCACAAAAGCTTGGCGAAGGATTAAGATATCTCTGTCCTTGACAATAAATGGAGTGAAGATGTGGGTTTTGACTATCTCTAGATCAATCCAACACAGCAACACTTCAAATCCTCACTATTATCTTCTCACCAAATTCTCACCTTTCTCTATCAAGAAAAAGCAAGAAAAGTAAAGAAAAATTCATGTTTGCAACGATCAATATTTACAATTAAAATTTGGGAAAAGACAATAGATCTAAGCTTTAAATATGAATTTAAGAGAAAATCATAAGTACCCATTGATAATTACAAACTCACCATGCACACACCTCTAACTATCAAGTTAGATATACATATTTAGATAGAGCAAAAGGATACCAAGAGATGTTTTCTCAACATTCATAACATGGGTTAAACAACTTACTTCACAAGATTTGCAACAATGCTAGAATTCCCCCACAAGGGGGTTCCTCTAGAAAAGAACTTTGTATTTTATATATCTATGTTGAGAGAAATCTACCAAAATTCTCCGAATTGATGACGAAAAGATGAATTCTAGATGAATGATGAGTGGTGTTCAATAATGGTGATGAAAATATCTGGGCTTTCTTGTGTACAGCTTTCCACAAGCACCCTTGGGGTTTTTAGGTACTTTGAGAACCTTTCGGAATATTTCTATCCCTCCTTGGACGACCTCACTTGTGAAACACCAGTTTTTCACCTGTGCCATTCTACAGAGCACCAATTACTCATCGAAGGAAAACAGTGTTGGTGAAGGAGCAACCAAAAACTCACTGGTATTAGACCGCTAATACATCGATAGAATTTCATGTTTTGCCAGTGGAAACAGATAGAACTGACGCCAAACCGGCGATTGACCGGCATTTGGCTAGTATTTCTCCTTTGGAAGAGTTTCAAGCACCGGTGCGAAGCAATTTTGAGGCTTTGGAGTTTATGTTTCACACTTCCGTCACTACTTACCATTTCAAAGCATGTCCTTAACATCTCTTCGTAAGTTCAAATCTACCATTATCGTTTTCTCCTTTCCTTCAAGTGTTAACTCATCAACTTTCATCCGAACTTAATATGTTTTGCTCGAGTTCATTCTTTCTCTACTCAAGTGAAGTACCTATGAAGATCAAAGAGAAAGGGCACAAAATCCACTTAAATGACTTTAAAACTAAACAAAAACTCATGTTTAAGAGCCTAATGAGTTCGTAAATTTCCAACTCATCAAACCCCCAAACTTGAACAATTGCTTTTCCTTAAGTAATGCAATTCCTTACAGTTGAGCAAATGGAACAACATGCTATATATGAGTATGTGCACCAAGGATAAAGCCAAAATGTTCCTTGAGAAGAAGATATTGCTAAGGCATAGAGCATTATGAGAATTGCACATAAAACCATCAAACCACACCACAACCCACAAATTATACATCAACTCAATAAAAAGAAAAGAGTCAAACCATGTTACACAAGCTTAAATAGGTGACAAAAATCATTAATCATATCTTGCATGCATTCCTTTCATACAAACAAGGGGTATAGTTCATCAAAACAAGTTCAAGGAGCATAGTTCATCAAAACCAATTCGAGGAGCATCTCAAGTCATTCACAATTCACATTCAAAGCTTGCCTAAAAGTTCGCTACAGACTTGTCTCATTCACACCTCTCAGTTGTGAAAATTTTTAAGCATGTGCCCTAAGGAAGTGATGTGACGTGCCTGATTCGCGCGTCCGCAAGTGTACAGATCGTGCAAGTAATATACTGGCTCTTTTTAAGAACCGGATTGTCGAACCCACAGGGACTGGACCCATTCCTCTAACTATCCATTTCTAGTGTGATCTTAAATACCTCAAGTGTTGGTTATAGACATTTTTGATCGAGATTAATTAAGTCTAAGTTTGGTCAATGAAGTATTCTGAAATTACTCTAGAAGCAACATAGAGTTAAAACCAATTAATCATGCGATACTACGATTTGCAATGGGTTAAGTATGGAACTATCAATTGTTATTTCACATAATTAGAATTGCATGTTTATGGTCTTTCGAGCCTCTAAACACGGCAATCTAGCCTCACTGCATCATTGTGAGCGAGGAGTTTAATTTCTAGTCGCGGGCAATCAATTATGTTGTGGTTTACGGGGAAACGATTAGGGACTTTCGTGCGTCTAACCATTTAACTCAACTTAGCCTCACAACTGCTTCTTTGAGTGGTGATGTGACATCCCAAGTTGGTCTTTCATAACCCCCGTGTCTCAACCAAGCACGGTGTTAGGTATATTTCTATCCTGACACAAAAATCTCTGCCGAGATACAAACGTGCTCCTCACATTCTCATGTCCTGACCTAGGTAATTCTTTCTCAAGCTATTACTCAAGATAACAAATATGCTTTCATGGTGATCAATCATAAAAACAACCGACAATCCAGAATGCAAGACGAAAACAACAATCAATAACTTAATTCCAAAACAATTTCATAAAATCACAATCATAATTCATGGCTTCAACCCTAGAAGAAGGGTTCTTGCCATTCATGTTCGTAAAACTACACTAACTACTACTAAACTAACATACTTACATGAATTTTGTAGATGAGAAGGGAATTTGACAAACCCTAGATGAGTTCTCCCACTTCTCCCTTCACTCCTAGGTAGTTTTCTAGAATACAATCGTGACAATCTGATTTTAGGAGCTAAGGGTTCAATTTATACTATGCTGAAAAATTGCAAAATTTGGCCTGTGGTGGAACAGCAACGTGTCACGGAGATGAATGCCCTACTTGATCTCCGTGACACGGAGGCAATGCGTACCCTCACTGGAATGTGCCAAAAAAATGCAATTTTTAGCCAAGTGTTGCCGCGTTGGCAGCGTGCCACGGCCCCTATCGCGCAGGGTGCCAGTTATTGCATGTTTTCTTGGTGACTTTCACGTTTTGCTCTTGATTCCATTCCTCCACTTCACCAAATCATGAATTAGTTCCTCAAATACATTATTAACCTTCAAAAACAAGGACTAATCATGTTGGTTAGTATATATTCACATTTACATAAAATCACATGAAAATGTATAAAATAACTTAGATAAACAAGACTAAATTAAGGTATAAAGCATCACGCAGGCATGCTATTTTTGCCCACGATCACCTACCCCACACTTAAAGTCTTGTTCATCTATTTCTCCAGCACTACTGACAAGATACTGCAAGACTATAGGACAAAAATACCTAGATCACCATTGTTCCAAGTGTCATGGTGAAAATGACGACCAAATACCAGAAGTACAGCTGGAATAAGATAGAAAAGAAAAACCAAAGAAAACGACATAAAGGAAAAGCTAATGTTAGAAAAAGAATCAGCAAAACTAGAAGATAGTCTAACAGCAATGGTAAGAATAGGCTACAATGATTACGTAAGATAACAAGCTAAAGATAGAGCATGCACGATTTGATCATTGAAATGAAGTACAACTATGTTAAGACTTCTTAACCTCAAGAATCGACTCTCAATCTTAGCAAACTCATGAAAATTAACTGATTAAGAAATCCCACATGAATTATATCCTTCATTCAACATGTGCCCCTCACGGAAAGAGAGTTACCCAATCACACGCAAAAATAATTTTTAAATCACAACATGTGTGGGTACATGAATAGAATTACGCTCACTCTCACAAAGAATTCACATGCATCATGTAATGACCCATAAGCTTGCCCTTAGTGTTTTATTCCACTAATTTAAGGATGTGTGAATGTAAGATCAAGTAGGACTTAATGGGTTGTACTGTAAGCTAAGGAACAGGCAGGTACTATTCTGGCCAATAATAGTGACTAACTTTCCCAAGCGCTTTTAATACATTACGCCCTCATTACGAACTTCCCTTCCCTTACTTCACCTTTTTCTCCTTTCAGCTTTCTTTTTCCTCTTATGTTCCCTCTTTCTTTAGGCACTTTTAGCTTATTAGTAAGGAGCTCTATAAAAAAAAATTTCATTAATTTGTTTTCTAACTCCTTAATAATAATCAACCATTTTCACACAAGTGCACCTTTGTTCTTTTCTCCACTTCTACAACTTGCTACTTTTCCTTTCTTTTCACTCCTTTACTCTTTCATATTTTTCCCTTAAGCGCTTAGGAGTTTTGGATCAAATTCAAGGCTAATGAAAGAAAAAGGATTAAGCTTATGTTGCAGCTATCAAAGAATAGGCTCAAGGCTCAATGGGGCTAACTAGGATTAATTTTTCAAGGTAGGTAAAATGAGGGATAAAAATTTGGTTCATTCAAAGAAATGCCTAGATCATCTCCTACACTTCACAGCCTTCATTTCGTTTTATAAACACACCAGGCAAGTTCTAGACAATCCACAATAGCACAGAATACTCAAAAACCTTACACTCATGGCACATGCTCAATTCAACACATATTCAGCAGACTCTTAACTCAGCTAATCACAAGAATTCAGATTAAGCTTCCATCATATTGAGTCAAATTCAAGAGCCTAAGTGTCTCACACAAAGTTATACACCGGCATGCTTCACACCGAACATACTTTCATCTTACAATCAGTTATAGCACATAACAAGAACATCAAGCACCAATTAGTTATGGTTTCAAAATCCCAAAGCCTATCGACCAATTTTTCCTCAAGACGGTCGTTATCCATCCATCGTTGGAAACAGTCCCTAACTATGACTAAAGACACTATCTACAAACAAAGGAAATAAAAAAAATTATTCTTCGGTTCAAATACCTCCCCATCGGAAAAGAACAAAAAAGAAAAACCAACGGGTGATGAAGTCATGCTTAATTCACAAAAATTTGTCAAATTTCTCCCAAATTTCACACAAGCATCACATTCACCAAAAACTTGTTAAGCACAAAAATTTAGAAATTTTTCTCACCCCACACTTTAAGTCTTTCTATGTCCTCATAGCATGAAATTAACATTTAAAGGATGAGAAATACTCCCTGAGCCTCTATGCCAAGCTAAAAACATGCATTCTTTTCAAGTTCCAGAGATGGGTGTTCGACCCCACACTTCTTCTATTCCATACTCTTTAGCTTCCACCGTCTTGGTACTCAGACTTCCAGCCATGTGTGCTTAACTTTCCACCAAAAACACAAACAAAATGAAAATAACAACATCAACACAAAAATCAAAATTACAAATTGTACCTGAGGTACCCTTGGGTTGCCTCCCAAGCAACGCCTTATTTTACGTTGTGGCACGACCTAAACTGTCCTTTTCAAGACATCCTCATACCTGGGTTCTCTTTCGCGAACCATCTCCTTTTCTTTTGTTGTTTAGAGGAAACAGCCTCCACTCTGGTCCTCTCTTTCTCCAACTTCTTCTCAATTTGAAGTCCTCTATCAGACTCGGGCTGAACACTTGACCTTGCCTTTGGCCGTGCACCTGTGGAATCCTCTACCCCACACTCATCCTCTGCCAACACACTAACCTGACAAAGGTTAGTGTAGTGTGCGGATGGGTTCATTTCTTGGTAAACGCGGAAGAGTTCTTCTTCATCTTCGACCCTCATTTTCAGGGTCCCTGCTCTCAGATCAATCACCGCTCCACCGGTGGCCAAGAATGGCCGTCCCAAGATTAAGGGTACCTAGTCATTAACCTGAAAATCTAGAACAATAAAATCAGCAGGTATAATAAACTTACCTACTTTGATGAGAAGGTCCTCTATTATTCCATCAGGTGTTACTCGCGACTTGTCAGCCAGCTGCAACATCAACCTTGTCGGCCTCGGTTCTCCCAACCCCAGGGTGTTGAATAAGGATAGGGGCATTAGATTAACTACTTCCCCTAAGTCACACAAAGCTCGTAGCACCTCAGCTTTACCAATTTGTATGGGGAGGGTAAAACTCCCTGGGTCTTTGAGCTTCTTTGGCATTTTGCTCAATACCCTGTGACTGCACTCCTCAGTCAGTGCTACAGTCTGGACATCCACCAATCTAACTTTGTTCGCTATCATGTCCTTCAAGTATTTAGCATACTTGGGCATTCCCTGCAAGACATCAATAAGAGGCAAATTTATGTGAAGTTCTTTGAAGCTCTCAAAAAATCTTTTGAAGCATTCCTCCTCCTTGCTCTTTCTGAATTTCTGAGGGAATGGTGGTGGTGGTCTTTGTGCTGGCTGCAATGAAAGTTGCGCATTTTGTTGTCCAGCACTCTGATTATCTCCCATGTTAATGGATGGTTCTGGTCTAACCAACTCCGGCTGCAACCCCTTTTTCAGCTCTTTTTGCACTGCATCAGCTAATTGCTTACCGCTTCTCAGACTGATGGCATTGATCTACCGGGGGTTAGGATCTGTGTCGCTTGGTAATCCCCCTTGTGATCTCATGTTTTGAGCAGCTGCTATCTGACCCACTTGTTTTTCAATATTTCTGGTGGCTACTTGCTGATTCATTAAGTCTGTTGCCATCCTCGCCTGATTTTCCGCTAACTGATTCTGGGTCTCCAAAATTTTCTGGAGTGTTTCCTCAATGTTGCTACTCAATTGCCCATCATTCTGCCTATTCTAATGATACTGCTGTTGTTGAGGTTGCATATAATTCTGCTTTTTGTTTCCACCCCAAGAAGAATTCGGGTGGCCCTGCCAATTTCTGTTGGAGTTGTTCCTAAAATTCTGATTCCTATGCATATTACCAACAAAATTGACTGATTCCGGATTGGCTCCACAAGATTCTGCATTGTGTCCATGATTACCACAAATGTAACACCAACTCGGAGCTTGCTGAACTGCATTCAAACCATCTACTTCTATCAACTCTGGTCTCTTTCCTGCCCCCCTCGATGACTCGCTGTGCCACTCTGGATTTCCTTGAGCAATTCTGTTCAACAAAGTGTATAGTTCATCATATGTCTTATCCAAGGCATGCCCACCCGATGCAGAGTCTAGTAATATTTTTGTGTGTGGGTCTAGACTTTCTACAAAAGTATGAGCCAGCACTTCATTTGATTGCTGGTGATGGGGAAAGTCTCTCAACAATGACTTGAATCTTTCCCAAGCCATATATAAGTTCTCATCAGGCCTCTGCTTGAAACTGAGTATTTCACTTCTCAACTTTGCAGTTTTGCCTGAAGGGAAGAATCTGATAAGGAACTTCTTAGCCAAATCATTCCATGAAGTTATGGAGTTCGGTGGCTCAGCCTTCAGCCACTTTTTCGCCTCTCCCAATAGTGAAAATGGGAAGAGGGTCAGTCGGACATAATCTGTGGACACGCCGGTGGGGACAAACGTGTCACTAATCTCTAAAAAGCTCTGTAAGTGCTGTTGCGGGTCCTCATGTGCCATCCCAGTGAATTGACTACTAGAATGTAACAGCTGCACCATATTCTATTTAAGCTCAAAGTTCCCTCTAGGCTCCGGTTTACGGATACTGGAGTTCACATTAGTCACTAGTGGGATTGCCACTTCGCGAACTAGTCTAGCTGCCATTGCTGTCGATGACAATTGTGCTTGTCCCGCGGGTGGTTGTTGTTGTACCTTTTCTTGAAGTCTCTTCAGCTTTTTCTCTAGAGCTATGGATTTGACGTTCAGGTTCAAGCAACGGTTCCACAAGCTCTCTATTTCTAGCCAGCTTGGCAGGACAACCTATCACCTGCAATAAGTAGACTAAGACCAAGTTTCTCAACAATTAAGGAAATTTAAAAATCACATAAAAATAGATAAATTATCAAAACTTCGCAGAGTCCCCGGCAACGGCGCCAAAAACTTGACGTGCCCGATTCGCGCATCCGCAAGTGTACGGGTCATGCAAGTAATATATTGGCTCTTTTTAAGAAACGGATTGTCGAACCCACAGGGACTGGACCCATTCCTCTAACTATCCATTTCTAGTGTGATCTTAAATACCTCAAGTGTTGGTTATAGACATTTTTGATCGAGATTAATTAAGTCTAAGTTTGGGTCAACGAAGTATTCTGAAATTACTCTAGGAGAAACATAGAGTTAAAACCAATTAATCATGCGATACTACGATTTGCAATGGGTTAAGCATGGAACTATCAATTGTTATTTCACATAATTAGAATTGCATGTTTATGGTCTTTCGAGCCTCTAAACACGGCAATCTAGCCTCACTGCATCATTGTGAGCGTGGAGTTTAATTTCTAGTCGCGGGCAATCAATTATGTTGTGGTTTATGGGGAAACGATTAGGGACTTTCATGTGTCTAACCATTTAACTCCACTTAGCCTCACAACTGCTTCTTCGAGTGGTGATGTGACATCCCAAGTTGGTCTTTCATAACCCCCGTGTCTCAACCAAGCACGGTGTTAGGTATATTTCTATCCTGACACAAAAATCTCTGCCGAGATACAAACGTGCTCCTCACATTCTCATGTCCTAACCTAGGTAATGCTTTCTCAAGCTACTACTCAAGCTAACAAATATGCTTTCATGGTGATCAATCATAAAAGTAACCAACAATCCAGAATGCAAGATGAAAACAACAATCAATAACTTAATTCCACAACAATTTCATAAAATCACAATCATAATTAATGGCTTCAACCCTAGAGGAAGGCTTCTTGCCATTCATGTTCATAAAACTACACTAACTACTACTAAACTAACATACTTACATGAATTTGGTAGATGAGAAGGGAATTTGACAAACCCTAGATGAGTTCTCCCACGTCTCCCTTCACTCCTAGGTAGTTTTCCCGAATAAAACCGTGACAATTTGATTTTAGGAGCTAAGGGTTCAATTTATACTACATTGAAAAATTGCAAAATTTGGCCTGTGGTGGAACAGCAACGTGTCACGGAGCTAAACGCCCTACTTGACCTCCGTGACACGGAGGCAACGCGTACCCTCACTGGAATGTGCCAAAAAATGCAATTTTTGGCCAAGTGTTGCCGCGTTGGCAGCGTGCCACGACCCCTATCGCGCAGGGTGCCAGTTATTGCATGTTTTCTTGTTGACTTTCACGTTTTGCTCTTGATTCCATTCCTCCACTTCACCAAATCATGAATTAGTTCCTGAAATGCATTATTAACCTTCAAAAACAAGGACTAATCATGTTGGTTATTATATATTCACATTTACATAAAATCACATGAAAATGTATAAAATAACTTAGATAAACAAGACTAAATTAAGGTATAAAGCATTACTCGGGCATGCTATTTTTGCCCACGATCATGATGCCACTCACAAGAAGAGAGAATCCTAAAGATTTTTAAGAATTTAAAACATGGGGATTTTATTATATGGAAAATATGCTCACTCTCACAAAGAAATTCAAGTGCATACAAATTGACCCATAGGCTTGTCCTTCATGTAACTCGCCACAAATGTAGAGTTGCTACACTCAAAATCACTAAGGACTTGTGGGGTCTCATGAAGCTAAGGGTACGAATAGGATAAATGTTTAGCTTTAGTGAGTAGAGCCTCCCTAATTCCTTTTTAGTGAAAAATCTTAAAATCCCATCACACTCTTGAGATCACCGCACCTTAACTCTCCTTGTCCATCATCTTTATCTTTTAATTGGAAAGAGTCATCCTTATAACACCTATGAATTTCATATTTCCCCTTATATAAACAAGAGATAACACCTTTTAACCATTCTTTCTTCTTTGATGACTCGAGGTTTCTCAACCCATCATTTCATCACAAGGTGGTACTATCTCACATTGAAGCTCTTACATTTCTCCTTTCTCTTGCAAACCCACAAATTTTGAATTTTGCCTCATCTAACATTATTTCCTTATGTATCCCCATTTCTTGGGCTTTAATACCCATTTTTCATTCTACCATCACAAGAAATTAGGGAGGATGGGTGCCAAAGAGGAGGATTAATAAGGGTTATTAGACTTGTAATGTGGTTTCCAAGAAAAGGGTTCAAAGGCTTAACACTAATTAGCAAAGGAAAATGTTCAAGGAGGTCATTTTGGGTGAAGTGACTATCAAAAGAAAGCCTAAGATCATGTTCTAAGTGCAGCCACATCTAACATTTCTCCTAGAATTATATTTAGGGCAAGTTCTAGACAATCATGCATAGACAAGAATTAAGCTGAAAGACTTGCCACACAAGGCCTCACAATCCGAGGAGTTCATATACTTTCTTTATGACATTAAGAGTATGACTTTTGACAAGGTAGTTTATGAATAAAAAATCCATGAAAGGAATGTATAACTCATGACAAGAGAGTGCTCATTTTCACATTTAAATGCCCCCCTTTTCTTTTCAAAAGTCATGCACAATGCCGAGCAAGAAATGTTGGTGGTACCTCTTTTAAAAAGTACACAAAAGACTCAACAAGACTCTATATTTGACATTTTTCCTTAACAAAGTTTCCTTTCAATCCATCATTGGGAAATGTTACCCAGTTCTACACAAAAATAAAATAAGAAAAATTTGCTCCTTAGAAAAGAATCGTAGTATAAAAAAAATCCTTGGAGTTTATTCATAGACTACTATCTAAAAAGGCGGTGCTAATTAGCAAGTAATCATGATTTGCGCTTAAGAATGTTGCTACTCAATCTGTCATAAGGCCATATCATACATCACTTACTATGAAATTACTAAGACTTTATCCCCCAACAAAACATCAAACAACAAAACACATAAAAAAACAAAACAAAAATTATCTTTGAGGAACAAAGTCTCACATAATAAGGGAGGAATGTTTGCAAGAACTCCTTGGTATGATGGAGGCGTTTGCATTGGAATTTTTTCCTTCCATGTATTCTAGTTATAACCTTCGCTAGACTTGCGCCTCGCGTCTTTCAACCTACGTTTCGCATGTCTAAAGTCGGTTTTCAATTTTTCTCCTTCCACTTGCAATCACATTCCACACCTTATTCAGCGTTGCAACAATCAAAGACAATACCAATGTGATCTAAAGAAGTAAAACAAACAAAAAGCAAAACAAGTTTGAATTAATAAATAACTAATGGCTTATCAAAACTCAATTCCCCGTAAAAGGCTCCATTTTTGATAACGTCCAAACTTCACTCTTCTTTATGAAGGTTCATAAATGGTCATTGTCAAAACAAATATTCTAAACGAGTGCCGGAGTTGATCCCACAGAGAATTGAGTTGATAATCCAAAAGTCATAAACTAATTCAAACTAGAATGCATCATTGTTCAATATTTGAAAAGTAAGTTGGGGGAAAAAGGGAAAACACTATAGAATTCCAATTTAAAACTAATTGGGGGGATTCCATTTGTTGCATTCTCAAGTGAATTAGCTAGGGGAATGTTATGCATGGTCGAACAACTAGAAAAGGATTAATTCATTGTCTTAGATTCAAATTCAACTTACATAGTAGTGGATAGATCACATTGTAATGCCTCAGAAACCCTAAGATCAGACCCAGGAGTTGAGATGGAGAAAACAAAATTTTCTACACTAATTCACAAAATGAGTCGTCTTGTGATCTGTAGGGTAGGCCACGAGTCGTGAAGTTACTTGTGGGGAAGGGTCCATACTGGATTAAAAATTTGGAAAAAAATGGGATAACCACGGGTGTGACCACAAGTCATGGTCAACACCATGAGTCGTGATGTGGCCCTTGGTTAAGAACAAATTTAAGGCCAAGAAAAATCAAGTAGTGAACTTAACGACTAGCTACCACGAGTCGTGGTCCATGCCACGACCTGTTAGGTGACCCGTGGTCCAGGATAGTTTGAGGAATTAAGATTTAGGTAGTGTTGGCAATGGGTGGGTCTCCACGAGTCGTTGGGTACACCACAAGTCGTGGTGTCCCTCGTGGTGACCAACAGGAGGTTCTTTGCAGTACATTTGACGGTTGTAACCACAAGTCGTGGTCACTGGGAACGATCCATAAAGTCCCTCGTGGGGGCCTGGCAGTCAGTTTTGACTTTAAATTTTTTAAGGGTGTTTTAGTAATTTCCTAACTTCCTAGACACCAAACTTCATCGTTTTGGACTACTATAAGGGGATTTAGAGGGGTTAAATGGTTTTTGCGTCATTCCCACTCAAATGTTTAAGAAAATAACGTAAGTTTTCCTCCCAAGAACTCTCAAGCAAGACTAGGCCTTCTCATATAATGCAGCGGTTCAAGTTTTCTTTCCCAAGGAATCCGTAACCAGGTATGTGGGAATTCAACAAGGGAATAGTTCTTCCCTTGTGTCCCCAAAATCCCTCCTAATTTCTCTATGAATTATATCCCTTAGCTTTCGAATGTGAAGGGGATGTATGTTAGATTTCTTTGAATTCATGTAGAGTGTTATCCATGTTTATTTTAGAAATGATTCCATCAAATTATGGCTATATTGATGTTGTTCTCATAAAGTGAATTCTAGCCCTGAGCTTTCGAATATGGATGAATTATATGCCATAATCTATTATAGCTTGTGGAATATGATTTAAGTTGATTGTTAGATATTCTCCATTATCTAGATATCGTACAAATCCTCTTTCTTGTAAGGATGATTTTAGCCCTTTTGTTGAATGAGATCACCTAGAATTTTTCCTGTTGGGTTAGTCTTCCTTGTTGCTTGATTCTATCAATGTTGTGCTTTTACATATTGTTAGCATGAATTGAAATCTCAATTAACTCCATGGTAGTTCAGTTTCAGTCAGAATGTTAGAATCCTCAGTCTTAGTCGAAAATATCAGTTGATCAATTTGACTACAGAAATTTTTGAGGAGTCAGTAGTACTCTCAGTTATCATAAATAGTCCCAATATTAGTTTTAGTGGTTCTTTAAGTGGCTATGACACTTTTTCAAAAGAAGCTCTAACTATCCTTAGAACCCCAACTTCAGAATTGCAGCTTGTTCTTTAGACGATTACGATGCTTCGAGATAAGCAACTCTGACCAGTCTTAGAACCTAGTTATATAATCTGGTCCTATAAGACTCTCAGCGTACTTCTAGATAGGTATTCCTAACTAGTCCTGGGCCCCAGTTTTGAGCTATCACCTTAGTAGTCAATCTAGAATTATCTAATAGGACCAGGACTTAACACCGAGCTGACCGAGGTTCCAGCTCACCCAGGTTTCCAGAACTACATTGCCACCGTAGGTTACAGTTTATTGGCCTCATGGACCTAGATTTATGATAAACCAGTTCATGCTTTTATACCCTGGAATGGTATATTGGTTCCTACCGATGGGGTGTATACATCAGACTCCACATCTAGCTCACGTGCCTATATGTCCGTTATAGACTCTCCCACTTGTCAGCTCAGATTAGTCAGTTCCAACCTGTTCAGTACAGTACCTCAGATTTAGAGCATGTCCTTGACCATAAGACAGGGTCTTTTAGACCATCCCAGTTATTATAATTATTCAGTTCAGAAGTTTCAGTTGGTGATTACATGTCTGTTCAGTTAGGTGTTTTTATTTCTTGTGTATTGTTTCTCTCACTTACTAAGTACATTCAAAGTACTGACGCATACCTTTTATATTGTATCATTTTATGATACAGCTGCAGGTTCTCAGAAACAACCAGATTTCCGACCTCTTGCATTGCATTAGTGGTGTGTCCTCATCCTTCGAGGATGAAGATCATTTCATTAAGTTATGTTTTTCTTTTATTTACACTTGGAGTTAGCTGGGGGCTTGTCCCAACAACTCATAAGTTGTAGTGGCTTTCAGACATAAACTTGATTTTCAGACTTGTAGTTTGTTTTGATGTTTTAAACGTCATGACTAAGCCTTACATTAATTTATGTTTTATATCATTATTATAAAAGTTTCCGCTACATATATAAATACTTATATGTTTACTCAGAATGCTAGTGTATGATAGACCAGGGGTTGACTTGGGGTTACTTGTGACTCCAAGTACCGTGCCCCCCCAGGGTGTAGACTCGGGGCGTGACAAACTTGTTATCAGAGAACTAGGTTTAGAGTATACACAGATGTCTGAAAGCTACATTGAGTAGAGTCCCTTTCATAGGTATGAAGCGCGCCACACTTATGACGGGGAGGCTGAGAAGTTATTAGGAAAACTCCTTTTTCTTCATACTCTTTATCGTGCATTGAAATTCAATTCTAGAATCGTTCTCCTAACTTATGCTCTATTTTGTTTCAGTGAATTATGCCTCCGCGATGTGATAACAGAAGAAGGACTAGTAACGCTCACCGACCTGCCCCACCTGCTCTAGCAGCCCCTTAGGATGACTCAGTTACCACCACAGAGTTTAGGGCGGCTATCCAGTTGCTCGCTTAGACAGTTACCTACCAGGTGAACCGGTAGGTTGTTCTAATCAACAATAATGGGTCTGCAGCGGCTGCCCAAGTTTAGGATTTCACTAGGATGAGCCCTCCAGATTTTCACGGATCTAAGGTAGGAGAGGACCCACAGGAGTTTGTGGACGAGATTAGAAAGATCACCCAAATTATGGATGTCAGTCCCTCAGACAGTTCCGACATGGCTGCTTACCAGCTAAAAGGGGTATCCCAGATCTAGTACGAACAACGGAAGGAGGGGAGGCCAGCGAAAGCAGGACTGGTGGAATGGGAGGAGTTCAATACAGCCTTCCTAGATAGATTTTTCCCTTGGGAGCTCAGGGAGGCAAAAGTGGTGGAGTTCATGAATATGAAACAAGGAAATAGAACAATATAATAATATGCTTTGAAGATCACCAGGTTGTCTAAATATGCTATAAAGATGGTGGCTGAGCCAAGGGCTCGCATGTTAAAGTTTGTTAATGGGGTGTCAAAGATGGTCCTCCAAGAGTATAGGACAGCAACACTGATTAAGGATATTGACCTCTCCATCCCTTTTGTTCATGCCCAGCAGATTGAGGCAAAAAAGTTGAAGGACATGGAGCGGAACAAACGGTCAAGAATTGGCCAATCAGACTATGGAAACTAGAGGTCTAGCGGTAGTAGTCACCTACAACAGCAACAACAATATCATAGGACTCCAACCCCTAGCTCATCCAATGCCCCTACCTTTCGTTCTCGCCAAGATCGGAGGGGTGAAGCATCTGGCTCTTAGTCCCACGGCTATTGTTCTAGCAACAGTTATCCAACTTGCCCTAAGTGTGACAAGAACCACCCAGGAGAGTTTCTTCAGGGTTGATAGGGTTATTTTACTTGTGAATAGCTTGGCCACCGGCTTAAACAGTGTCCTTCAGCAGGATGGGGAAGGTCACAATACACTACCTTAGCAGCTTCATCAGGCTGACCAGCTCAACAGGCCAACACATCAGGTATGGATGGTGGCCAACACCAAAATCAATTTTTATGCATTATCTTCTCGTGAGGATCAGGAGAGCTCCCTTAACGTGGTCATGGGTATGTTACCCCTTTTTCATCTAGACGTGTATGCCCTACTAGATCCAGGAGCCACACTTTCATTCGTGACTTCCTATGTAGTAGTCTAGTTTGATGTCAGTCCAGAGGTCCTCTCAGAACCATTCTCGGTCTCCACCGTAGTAGGCAAGTCAGTTACAGTCAGCTGGGTGACTAGAAACTGCCCAGTCACAATCCTCAATAAAGTCGTTCTAGCTAACCTTTTAGAGCTAGACATGGTTGATTTTGACCTAATTCTTTTCATGGGTTGGTTACACTTTTGTTATGCCCCATTCGACTAAAGAACTAGGGTCGTCAAGTTTCAGTTTCCTAACGAGCCAGCTCTAGAATGGACGGTAGTAGTTCAGTGCCTAAGGGTAGGTTTATTTCCTACCTTAAGGACAAAAATCTTATTTCCAAAAGGTGCATTTACCAACTAGTTCGGGTCAAGGATTCCAACTTTGAGACCCCAACTATCCAATCAATCCTAGTTGTCAGCGAGTTCCCCCATATGTTTCCCGAAGATCTTCCTAGAGTCCCTCCTGAGCGGGAAATAGATTCAGTATATACCTTCTCCTAGATACTCAGCCCATCTCCATCCCTCCTTATAGAATGGCTACAACTGAGCTTAAGGAGTTGAAGGAGCAGCGAAAACACCTTCTTGATAGGGGTTTTATCAGACCTATCATTTCTCCCTGGGATGCTCCAATAATATTTGTGTGAAAGAATGATGGTACCCTCAAAATGTGCATCGATTACCATCAATTGAACAAGGTCACCGTCAAAAACAGGTATCTTCTACCTAGAATTGATGACTTGTTCAACCAACTTCAAGGATCCAGCTGTTTCTCTAAAATAGATCTCAAGTCGGGGTATCATAAACTAAGAGCCAAAGAGTGTATATATCGAAAACATCTTTCAAGACTTGGTATGGTCACTACGAGTTTGTGGTTATGTCCTTTGGACTAACAAATGCTCTTGCAGCCTTTATGGGCATGATGAACAGAGTCTTCAAGCAGTATCTAGATATGTTCGTCATTGTATTTATCAATGAGATTCTGGTATACTCTAGAAATGAGGAAGAACATGCTAACCACCAGAGGATAGTACTTTAGACACTCAAGGACCGACTGTTGTTTGCCAAGTTTAGCAAATGCAAATTTTGGTTGAAGTCCGTGACTTTCCTGGGTCATGTGGTCTCGGGTGAAGGTATTCAAGTTGATCCTAAAAAAACAGTAGTGGTGAAAGACTAGCTCGAACCTACCTCCCCAACCAAAATCAGAAGCTTCTTGGGTCTAGCGGTTATTAGTGATGCTTTTTGGAAGGCTTTTCTTCTGTAGCATCCCCTCTGACTAGGCTGACTCTGAAGAAGGTGAAATTTCAGTGATCACATGCATGTGAGAAGAGTTTCCAGGAGTTAAAAACTTGACTCACTACCACTTCAGTCTTGACCCTACCAAAAGGATCAGATGGGTTTGTAGTTAATTGCTATGCTTCCATAGTTGGACTTGGTTGCGTTCTGATGCAGCAAGGCAAGGTGATAGCCTACGCCTCCAGACAACTCAAAGTTCATGGAAAAAAATTATCCAACTCATGACTTGGAGTTGGCAGCGGTGGTGCTTGCATTGAAAATATGGATACACTACCTATACAGGGCTAATATGGATGTTTCCACCTGTCACAAGAGCCTTCAGTATGTATTCAGTTGGGTAGATCTAAATCTTCATCAGAGAAGTTGGTTAGAGCTCCTTAAAGACTATGACATGAGTATGCAATATCACCCGGGCAAAGCTAATGTGGTGGTAGATGACCTGAGCAGAGTATCTATGGGGAGCGTGGCCCATGTTGAAGAGGGCAGAAAGAAACTGGCAAAAGATATTCACCGACTAGCTCGGTTAGGGGTGCAGTTGGTTGATTCAGTTGAGGGTGGAGTGGTAATACAAAGTGGGTGAAATTCCTCTTTAGTTGTTGAAGTTAAGTCCAAACAGGATAAATATCCCATATTACTTAAGCTTAAGGAAACGGTTCTCAGAAAAGAAGTTGAGGCTTTTTCCAAAGAGGGAGATGGTGTGCTCCGTTACCAAGGCAAATTATGTGTACCGGACGTAATTTATTTGAGATAGAAGATATTGGCTGAAGTGCATAGTTTGAGATATTCTATGCACCCAGGTGCTACAAAGATGTACCATGATCTGTGAGATATTTACTGGTGGAACGACATGAAAAGAGACATCACTGAATTTGTAGCTAAGTGCGTAAACTGCCAACAAGTCAAACTAGAACACCAGAGATCGGAAGGTATGACTCAATATATTAGCATAACCACGTGGAAGTGGGAAGAAGTAAATATGGACTTTATTATGGGTCTACCTCAGACTCGTCGGCGGCATGATTCAATCTGGGTGATAGTAGACCATATGACTAAGTCAGCACACTTCCTCCCAGTTAAAACTCTTGACTCAACTGTGGATTATGATAGGCTTTATATCCAAGATTTGGTCAGACGTCATAGGGTTCCCTTATCCATTATTTCAGATAGAGCTACTTAGTTTACCTCGCATTTCTAGAAGTCTTTTCAGAAGGGACTCGGTACCCAGGTTAAGCTCAGCATAGCTTTTCACCCACAGATGGATGGAAAATATGTACTGACTATTCAAACCCTAGAAGATATGTTAAGAGCATGCGTGATCAATTTCAAGGGGTGATGAGATTTGGGAAGAAGGAAAAGCTCAGTCCAAAATATGTGGGACCCTATGGAATTTTGAAACGAATTGGCAAGGTAGCTTATGAGATGAAATTACCTTCAGAGTTGGCATCTGTGCACCCAGTATTCCATGTGTGACTATTGAAGAAGTGCATCGGCGATCCAACTTCAATTGTGCCACTGGAAAGTGTGGGATTGAAAGATAGTCTCTCATATGAAGAGGTACCAGTCCAGATCCTTGATCGTTAGGTTCATAAGCTGAGGAACAAGGAGGTAGCTTCGGTAAAAGTCTGGTGGAGGAATCAGCAGGTTGAGGGAGCTACATGGGAGGACGAAGTTGATGTAAGGGCTAGATATGCACATTTATTCTCTTTCGGCTCAGCTTCGTTTTAATGTATCAACTTCCTCCCTAAAATCATTTCCAGTTCATGTGTTGTAGTTTCTTTCATGTAAATGAATATATGTATGAATTGTGAATTCAGTTCAGACTTGTGGTTCAGTTCGGAGGTAGTCATTCCGTAAGTTTTTAGCTTACATGATTAGTATTTGAGTATAACGATTGCAATTCTCTGTTTTCCTATGTGTTTTCCAACATTCGAGGATGAATGTTCCCAATGGGGTGATATTGTAATGCCCCAAAAATCCTATGATTAGACTCGAGAGTTGAAATGGATAAAACAAAATTTTCTACACCAGGTCACAGAACGAATCATCCTGTGACCTGTGGGGTAGGCCAAGAGTCGTGAAGTGACTCGTGGGGAATGGTCCAGAATTGATTTAAAATTTGGAAAAAAAGGTGTGACCATAAGTCATAGTCAACACCATGAGTCATGATTTGACCATGGTCAAGAATAAATTTAAGGCTGGGAAAAATTAGGCAGTGAACTTAATGACTAGCAACCACGAATCGTGGTCCATGCCACGAGGTTAGGTGACCCGTGGTCCAGGATAGTTTGAGGAATTATGATTTAGGAAGTGTTGGCGACGGGTGGGTCACCATGAGTCGTTGGGTACACTACAAGTCAAGGTGTCGCTCGTGGTGACCAACAGGTGGTTCTGGGCAGTGCATTTGACGGTTGTGACCATGAGTCGTGGTCACTGGGCATGATCCATGAAGTCCTTCATAGGGGTTGGGCAGTTTGATTTTCCTACGAATTTTTTGAGGGTGTTTTTGTAATTTCCTAACCTTCAAGACTCTAAACTACATCATTTTGGACTATTTTGAGGGGATTTAGAGGGGTTAAACAGTTTTCCCCTCATTCACACTCAGATTTTTAAGAAAATAATGTAAACTTTCCTCCCACGAACTCTCAAGCAAGACTAGGCCTTCTCATCTATTGCAGCAATTAAAGTTTTCTTTCCCAAGGAATTCGTAACCAGGTATGTAGGAATTCAACAGGGGAATAGTTCTTCCCTTGTGTCCCCAAAGTCCCTCCTGGTATCTGTATGAATTCTAGCCCTGATCTTTTGAATGTGAAGGGAATGTATGTCATTTGTCTTTGAATTCGTGTTGAGTGTTATCCATGTTTAATTTAGATATGATTCCATTAGTTTATGGCTATATGGATGCTGTTCCCGTAAAGTGAATTCTAGCCCTAAGCTTTTGAATGTGGATGAATTATATGCCAAAATCTGTTATAGCTTGTGGAATATGATTTAAGATGATCGTTAGATATTCTCCATTATCTAGATATCGTATAAATGTTCTTTATTGTAAGGATGATTTTAGTCCTAATATTGAATAAGATCACCTAGAATTTTTCCTGTTGGGTTAGTCATCCTTGTTGTTTGATTCTATCAATGTTGTTCTTCGGCATATTGTTAGTATGAATTTAAATCTCAGTTAGTTTCATTGTAGTTCAATTTCAGTCAGAATGTTAGAATTCTCAGTGTTAGTCAGAAATGTCAGCTGATCAATTTGACTACAGAAATTCCCGAGGTGTCAGTAGTACCTCCCAATTATAAGAAATAGTCTCGTATTAGTTGTAGTGGTTCTTTAGGCGGTCATGACACTTTTCGATAAGAAGCTCTGATCAGCCTCAGAACCCCAACTTTAGAATTACAGTTTGTTCTTTAGACGGTTACAACGCTTCCAGATAAGCAACTCTGACCATTCTTAGAACACAGTTACAGAATCTTTTCCGTTATTACTCTCAGCGTGCTTCCAGATAGATATTCCAGGCTAGTCTTGGGCCCCATTTTCTAGCTATTAGCTTAGTAGTCAATCTAGAAATATCCAATCGGAGCAAGACTTAGCACCGAGCGGACCGGGATTCCAGCGCACCCAGGTTCCCAGAACTACATTGCCACATTAGGTTACAGTTTTATTGGACTCATGGCCCTAGATTTGTGATCACCGAGTTCATGCCTTTATGCACCGTCAAGGTATATTTTATCCTACTGATGGGGTGTATACATCAGACTCCACGTCTAACTCACGTGGTTATATGTCGGTAATAGAGTCTCCCACTAGTCAACTCAGTTCAGTCTCAGATTAGTCAGTTTAGACCAGTTGAGTACAGTATCTCAGATTTAGAGCATGTCCTTGACCCATAAACAGGGTCTTTTAGACCATCTCAGTTATTACTATTATTTAGTTCAGTAGTTTCAGTTGGTCATTTCATGTATGTCTAGTTCAATGTTTTTTATTTCTTGTGTATGGTTTCTCTTACTTACTCAGTACATTCAAAGTACTGATGCATACCTTTTATTCTGTATCGTTTTATGAGACAACTGCAGATTCTCAGACTAAGCACCATTAGCCGACCTTGCACAAACTTTCCCAGCGGCATTAATGGTGAGTCCTTATCCTTCGAGGATGAAGATCATTACGTTCAGTTATATTTTTCTTTTATTTAGACTTGGAGTTAGCTGGGGGCTTGTCTCAGCAACTCATCAGTTGTGGTGGCTTTCAGACACAAACTTTATTTTAAGACTTGTAGTTTGTTTTTATGTTTTAAACGTCATGACTCACCCTTACTTTCATTTATGTTTTATGTCATTATTCTAAAAACTTCTGCTATATATATATATATATATGTAATTTATATATTAATATGTATTTATATGTTCACTCAGAATGCCAGTGTATGATAGACCAGGTGTTGACTTGGGGTTACATGTGACTCCAAGTACCGTGTCCCGCCCAGTGTGTAGACTCGAGGCGTGACACACATTCTCTAATTTCTCAACCACAAGAATGTTTATGCCTCGGGTTCTCTTAGACCCCAAGGCCAAATTCGAACCATCAACCACAAAAGGTTGAGGAAGGATTAAGCTATCTCTAGCTTTGACCTTCAATGGAGTGAAGATGTGGGTTTTGACTATCTCTACATCAACCCTACACACCAACTCTTCAAATCCTTACAATTATCTTCTCACCCTATTCTCACCTTTCTTTATCAAGTAAAAGCAAGAAAAGTAAAGAAAAAGTCATGTTTGCAACCATTAATTGGGAGAATACAATAGATCTAAGATTTTAATAAGAATCTAAGAGCAAATCATAAGTATCCATTCATAATTACAAACCCACCATGCACACACCTCTAGTTATCAAGTTAGAATTACATATTTTGACAAAGAGAGAAGACATCAAGAGATAATTTCTCAATATTCATAACATGGGTTCATCAACTTGCTTCATAAGATTTGCAACAATGGTGGAATTCTCCCACAAGGGGGGTTCCTCTAGAAGAAGAACTTTCTATTCTATATTTCTATGCTGAGAGAAATCTACAAAAATTCTATGAATTGATGAATGAAAAGATGAATTCTAGATGAACAAATGAGCGGTGTACAATAATGGTGACAAAAATATCTATACTTTCTTGTGTACAACTTTCAACAAGTGCCCTTCGAGTCTCTAGGTACTTTGAGAATCTTTTCGAATGCTTTTACCCCTTCTTGGATGGCCTCAGTTGTGAAAAACCATTTTTTTGGTGCCAATTTGTGGAGCACTGATTACTCGCCGAAAGAAAATAGTGCTACAGCAGGAGCAATAAGCGTTAGACAGGCGATTTGCCGATGGCATTTCGTATTTCCCCAATGGAAGCAAATAGTACCTGCGCTAGACCGGTGGTTGACTGGTGATTCATCGGTGGCAGACTGCCAAGTGTTGGTGGGAAGCAATTTTGAGGCTTTTGAGTTTGTGTTTCACTTGTGTTTCGCACTTTTGGGTCCGCGTTTCATAGTTTTAAAGCGTGTCTTTAACACCTCTTTGTGAGTTCAAATCTTCCATTATCTTTGTCTCCTTTCTTTCAAATGTTAACTCATCAACTTTCATCTACAACTTGATGTGTTTTTCTCGATTTCATTCTTTCTCTACTCAAGTCAAGTGCCTGCAAAAATCAAAGAGAAAGGGCATAAAATCCACTTTAATGACTTGAAAAGTAAATAAAAACTCATGTTTAAGAGCCTAATGAGTTGGTAAATTTCTAGCTCATCATGAACATCCATACATACTGTTTGAAGACACTCTAATCATAGATGAGCCAATCGAACAACACTCCAAACTAGCTCTATCAAAAACTTAATACTAAAATACATAAAATAAAGAACATAAGTCAAAATTGACATCATCAGGTCATGAGGACTCACCCAAGCAGGGTTTGAGCTAGATTGAAATGGGAGGGAAGCTAACGTCAAGGCTGAGCTGATTATCCGAACCTATATCCTGAGATAATATAATATAAAAGTATGCGGTAGGTACTTTGAATGTACTGATTATGTAAGGAAAGTAAGCATGAGAGTATGAAAAACATGGTAAAATCATGATTTGTGAGATAATAATAAACATGAGATATTCGTGATAACCTGAAACATAATGACCTAAGGTTTTTAAAGTAAATCATATGATTTAACATGTTTGAAATCATAAGTAAAATCTCATAATATGATAAATGGGTCAATCATACTTTAAAACATGATATCATAATTCCTGAAAATGAATATATTAAACATGAGGAACAGTAGGAGACTCATCATAATCTATACCATCATGAATGAACACATGATGCCCAACTATCTCGCTCAAGTTTGCAAAGTCATCCTAAGCCTTGCCAAGGCAAAGGGCTATAGAGGCGTGATATAACTCATGAGCCCCTTAAGGCTGCGGGAAACACTCTCTTGCGAGGCCTCAAACCTGAATATATACCTTCGGCGGCATGTTTTCTGAAACTTGGGTGCACTGAACTTCGGCCTACATAGTGCTAGGTACTACTCCTAAAACATGTATATTGCTCATAGGCATAATCATGGAAACATACTTGGTTTTGTATGGCCTAGTAAAAAAATCAAGAAAATTAGAGACATACTTGTCAAACGTGAACTACCCTTGAAAATAATGGTACTGATTCAGTCATGATACATAAACTTGAGATTCATTGAAATCATACATAATTAAGTAAAATCATCATAACTTGACAATCTATGTTTATGAGGGGCACTTGTAAAAAACATGATTTCATAATCATAAAACATGGGTTGAAACATAAGACAATCAAATTCATAGAAGATCATAAGATATTTCATCAAGATTGAGTCTAACCCTAGAACTTTCATAAAACCATAATTGGAGACATGAATTCATGGAATTGGCTAGTTATTAGGCATGCAGGTGGAAGAAATCCCCTACCCTACACTCCTGGGCTTGATGAATCCTTAATTTCATTTAAAGACCCAAGGGAAATTAAGAATAAGATGATGAAGAACCCATCTTTTGAGAGGCCCCAAAAATGAATATATACCTACTCTAGCATTTAGTAATGAGACTTGGGTACGTTGAATCCCGGCCTACTTGGTGCTAGATACTACTCCAAAAACGTGCACATTATTCATAGTCAAAATCATGAAACATACTTTGTTTTGCATGGGCTAGTTAGATAACATGAAAATCATAGTCATACTTGTCATACTTGAACTATCCATGAAAATAATAACGTTGAGTCAGCCATAATACATAAGCTTGAAGTTCATGAAAATCATGCTTAATTGCGTAGAATCATAATAACTTGAAAATCATAGGTTCATAATCGATTCTAGTAAAAAACATGTAATCATAAATATAATTCATGGATTGAATCATAAGAGACTTAAATTCATAGAAGATCATGAGAGTTTTCATCAAAATTGGATCTAACCCTAGAAATTCATAAAATCATGATTGGAGAATTGAATTCATAAGATTGAGATGTGATTGGGAATGAGGATGGAAGAAATCCCCCATTCATGACCCTACATACCTGGGCTTGAAGAATACTTAACTTGATTTGACGACCCAAGAGAAATTGAGAAGAAGATGTTGAAGAACCTTAGCCTTTCCTTGACAGAGAAATTCCAACTTACGGTGATTGAAGAGAATGAGGGTTTAGACTAAGTATAACCCCTAAATTAGACCTTTAGGAAGCTTAAAATAATGTCACTTAATAGTCAAAAGCATTGAATTTTACTAAAATACTCCTGGATTGTCGAATTAACATTTCAGCTGATAGAACCAACGATTAACAGGACGGACCGTTGGTTAAACCAATAAACCATTGGTTCTCTCGTTGGTTCTTTCTTTTTCTCTAAATCATCTTCCGAACATTGTTCAAGGACTAAAAAAATGACCAATACAATCTAACAATAAGTCATACAATTAACTCGTTGGTTCTGAGTAATTTTTGACATTTTTTAGAAGTTTCCCACCACGGGAAAACCAATGAGTTATTGGTTCATAGGACAACTAGTCCTATGGTTCGTGCAATGGTCTGGTGCCATTTTTCTGGCTGGTTTTTACTGTAAGTCTCGAATCTGATCTTAGAGACTTTTGGGGTGTTATATTTTCTCCCCATTGGAAATAATTATCATCGTATGAAGGCTAACTACGAGCTGCCATCCCAAAAATGAATAGCTATAAACTGAAAACTGACAGAGTGACTATCTCCAGACTGACATACATGACTGAGCTAAATTCATGAAACATATGTGCATTCAAAGACATGAAAGTAACTGAGAGACATGAACTTGACATGAAATTGAATAGAGCACAAAGGATGAAACTAATACCTCATGTTGGAAATGAGCTGGAAGGGAAAATATGTTGGCATCTAGCCTCCATATCTACTTTGGCATCCCACATAGCTTCCTAAACAAGCTGATTTCTCTACAAAACCTTCACTAAAGCTACCTCCTCGTTCCTCAACATGCTAACCTGACAATCAAGGATCTCAACTAGATCCTTCTCATAGGTAAGGCTATCCTACACACTAATGCTCTCTCCCAGAACAAATAGAGTTGGATTACCGATGCACTTCTTCAGCAAAGACACATGGAAAACTGGATGTACTGAAGCTAACTCCGTCGGCAACTCCACCTCATAAGCTACCTAGCCAACTCACCTCAAGATCCTATAAGGACCAATATATCAAGGACTAAGCTTACCCTTCTTGATAGACCTCAAAACTCCCTTCATGGGAGACACCATAAGAAATGCCCAATCATCAATGATGAATCTTAAGCTCTCTCCTCCTAACATCCGTATTAGATTTCTGATGGCTTTGAGCTCTTTTCAGCCCTTTCTATTAAGTTGAACCTTCTCCATAGCCTCGTGAACTGAATTAGGTCCAATTAATGTATCTTCAATACCTCAAACCATCCAAGAGGTGACCTACATCTCAACTCATAAAGAGCCTCACATAGAGCCATCTGAATGCAAGAATAGTAGTTGTTACTGTAGGCAAACTTGATAAAAAGCAAGTGATCATCCCAGCTACCTCTGAAATAGATTATCGAAGCTCTCAACATATCCTCCAAAGTCTGAATAGTCTGCTCAGCCTAACCATTTGTCTATGGGTGAAAAGTTGTGCTAAGCTTGACCTGAGTACTAATACCCTTCTAAAACGATCTCCAAAACTATGAGGTGAACTAAGTATCCCTATATGAGATGATAGAAAATGGAACCCTTCTGAACCCTTCCTAGCCCTAAGGTAGGAAACAAAGCAGCTTACCGGCACCGCTGAACTACCCTTTCACTCTATGATTGGCTCGCTCGAAAATCGAAATTCTATAGACTGAGTTCTATAATTAACTAAAGCATAGAAAGCATACAACTACTCCCTGCTAAAGATAACATCAATATTAGTCATGTCTAACTCTACTAATTCGGCTGAGGTGACTTTCTAAAGAAATGTGACAAGGCAATTTTTATATACCCGTTAAGCTATAATTGACTCACTAACACGAGTAGGGACTAAGAAGGGTTCTGATAGGATTTTGGGACTAACACCAAAACTGATAGCAACATAAGGAGTAACGAAGGTTAATATGGCCCCTAGGTCTAGCAATGCATAAACATCAATATGGAAGACTCATAACATACCCTTGACCACATCTAGGAGGTTCTCCTGCTCTTGTCATGAGAAAAGGGCATAGAAGCAATTTTGGAGCTAATTGTTGTCGATACTAGATGATGCGCCTAGCCAAAGTGGGCGAGCTGCAGGAGTTGTTAATGTGGTGGCTAGGACACGGCCTGTACCGTCACCCTGTCTAGCTGAAGGACAATCCCTAAGAATATGTCCAGGCTATGCACACCCAAAGTAAATATTTGAGCCAATCAAGCACTCTCTAGGTGATTCTTACTATATTTCCTATAAGCTGGGAAAGTGTGCTCTCTTGTCATGCTCCTCTAACCCTTAGATCCTGATACTCTACCTCTCTAATCACCTCTAGTCCTAGATGGGACACTAGTTGATGATGGTGCTGGGGCTGATGATCTCTGATGGGACTATGGGAGATTTCCACCATTAGACCTCTACTGAGAATACCCAAAGCTCTCTGTCCTAGCCTTCTCGTCTCTCTGTCCATCTATTTCATCTGTTCCTCCTCTATTTGTTGAGTATATATCATCAATCAACAGATGTCCATGTCAACAATAAGCATAGCGGTCCTCCACTCCATTACCAGTGAACTTCCTCATGTGAGACCTCGACTCCACAACCATCTCTAGAGCATACTTAGATATCTGGGTGAACTTCAGGATGTACTCTTGGACAGTTATGTCACTCTACATCAAATTAACAAACTCTGCTGTCTTTGCTTCCCTAAGCTCTCGGGGAAAGAACCTATTCAAGAATGTCGTAACGAGCTCATTTCAATCAATAGGAGTTGCACCTACTTCACGACCCTCCTTCCACTGTCGGAACCAAATGTGAGCGACCCCTTTCACTTGATAGCAGACCAAATCTACACTCTCCTCTCCTGAAACTCCTATAATCTAAGTAATCTTCAAGATCTCCTCAATGAACTCTTGTGGCCTTTGTCCACCATAGAACCTTGAAACTCTGGTAGGTTCATCCTGGTAAAGTCTCACACTCTATCTATCATAGAATTCCCATTAGTTTTCACATGGGCAACCATCTGCTGGTTGAATTGTGCTGTCATAGCCTGTGCCAACATCTAAAATGCAGCTCAGAAGTCAACATAAGTCACCTGCTCATTTAAAGGGTCCGCTACAGTTGGGGGGGCTGGATGATGCCCATTTCTATTGCTATTCCCATGGTCATTTCCATTTCCTTTCCTTCTATATTTTTTCTTTGGGGAGGCATATTCGGCAAATGCATATAGCACAAGTTAGAGGAATAGAGAGAGTTGAACTTCATCGCAGGACCTATTTCATGAAAGAAGGGATGTTCCCTAAACGTCTAGTAGCCTCTTCCTTATAAGTGTGGCGCACTTCACACCAATGAAAAAGACTCTACTTAACATAACCTTCAGATACTATAGAAAACTCTAAAGTTATTGCTTTGATACCATGTTTTTCATGACACGAGCATGGACCTCGGACCGCAACACAGGACGTTAAACCACAAATAGCTCCAAGCTAACCTATGGCACACACATAGCGTGAGTAAGAGAATATTACTAAGAGGAAGTAAATAATATATCATATCATGAGATGAAGGCAAGAATGTCATAAAATATAAATGGTACTACAAGTCAAAACTACTGAAATATCTAACATCAAGTATGAAAGCCTCTACACATATGACGAGCTGATGGAACAACATCCCCAACTAGCTATACTAAAGTTTGAAAATTGAAAGACATAAAAAGGAAGAACATGTATCAAAACGGACATCCTCGGACCATGAGGACTTACCCGAGTTGGGGCTGAACTTGACTTAAGTGGGAGCTAAGCTAACTTCAGGATGAAATTGATCACTCAAACCTATATCATGAGATGATATAGTGAAAAGTATGTGGTCAGTACTTTGAATGTACGAAGTATATAGGATAAGTAAAATATGATAGTGAAACAATATCTGAAATCATGAGCATATAGCAAGCTAAACATGATCTTCTGATCATAAATTAAGTATAATGGCTTGAGGTTTTCAAAACTAATTCATAAAGATGGACATGGATGATTTCATAAGTAAAACCACATAAAATATATATTGTAGCCAAAATATCATAAGCCATAAAAGCATAATCATGAACATGAACATGCATGGAAAATCAAGGAACAGTGGGAGACTCTCACAACTGACACCATCATGAATGAGCACATCATACCCAATTATCTCTCTCAAGTTGGCAGAGTCGTCCTAAGCTTTACCAAGGCAAAGAACGATAAAGGCATGATATCACTCGCGAGCCCCATCAAGCAGGATAATACTCTCTAGTAAGGCCCTAAACATGAATATATACCTACGATGGCACATAGTTTTGAGACCTAAATGTGCTGAACCCTGGTGTACTTTGATGCTAAATACAACTCCCAAATCATGCACATTTCTCATAGTCACAATCATCAAACATACTTGATTTTGCATGGGCTAGTAAAAAAATATGAAAATAAGTGTCATAATTGTCATACGTGATCTAGCAATGAGAATAATGCCGCTGATTCAACCATGATACATAAGCTTGATATTCATGAAAATCATACATAATTGCATTGAATCATCATAACATAAAAATCATAGGTTCATAAGTGATTCTAGTATAAAACATGTAATCATAATCAAAATCATTGATTGGATCATGAGAGAATTGAATTTATAGAAGATCATAAGAGTTTTCATCAAAATTTGGTGTAACCCTAGAAATTCATAAAATCAAGATTGGAAACTTGAATTCATAAGATTGAGTTGGGATTAAACATGAGGGAGTAATAAATCTCCAATTCATGACCCCACATACCAAGGCTTGATGAATTCTTTACTTGATTTAAAGACCCAAGAGAAATTGAGAAAAAGAAGATGAAGAACCCTAGCCTTTCCTTGAGAGAGAAATTCCAACTTATGGTGTTTGAAGAAAATGAGGGCTTAGGCTATGTACCCCTCAATTATCCCTTTAGGAAGCTTAAAATGACGACACTTAAGAGTTAAAAGTATATAATTTTACTGAAATACCCCAAAAATATAGAATTAAAATTTCAGCAGGCAAAACCAGTGACCAATAGGACAGACCATTAATTAAACCAATGAACCATTGGTTTCCTCATTGGTTCTTCATTCTACTCTGAATCCTCTTCCGAGCGTGCTTCAAATACTAAAACAAATGGTTGGTTCAATCTAATAACAGGTCATACAATCCACTAGTCGGTTCTGGGTAAGTTTTGATATTTTTCAAAATTTCTCCACCACGGGACAACCAACAAGCTGTGGGTTCGTAGGATAAGAAAACTAAAAAGTAGAGATATTAAAAAAGACTTACACAAAAGTCAATAGTCATGGTAAATAGACTCAAAAGCACAGTTTGAAAGTTCTTATCTATATGGTTCTTTAGGAATTATTTGAATGGTTTAAGACGATCCCGAGTGGTCCAAGAGTAATTCAGATGCTTAAGTTTGAAACTACTTATTTGAAATAATAATACTTGATCAGGATCAAATATTTGAGTAAACAAGCTTGGATTCATTATATGAATGGGTCAAATGATGATTTTAGGCTTCTCTACAAGCTTTTATTAGATTCCAATGAGTTTCAAATGGTTTGTAGTTGTGTTGAAATCTTATTTTGTGTTTGAACATAAGTTTTGTTCATAAAAGGGAAAATAAGCTCTAAAATATGGTTTATAGCGTTATTAGTCTGTA
This sequence comes from Datura wrightii, assembly GCA_035772735.1. NCBI lineage: Eukaryota > Viridiplantae > Streptophyta > Magnoliopsida > Solanales > Solanaceae > Datura > Datura wrightii. Next base: position 64,521,067 of record JASDFA010000002.1, read on the forward strand.
TCATGATTTTGCAACCATACTAACAAGAACCATCAAATTATGAGGTCGGATGAGAAAGATATCGTCATTCGGTGCTATAGTAATTGTCAGTGCAATAAAATTGTTTTAAAGATCATGATGTGGAGGGTCGCAATTGCAACGAGGAAATTCCTGGAGATTGTATAAAATTAAAAGATTTAGAGATTTTAGTATTTTGAATATTTTGGGACTTCGAAAGCTTGGATTGAGGCAATTTTCCATGATTCTCCCTTATGTTTATTTTGAAATATTACTCATTAATTTTAACACATTGATTCTTGAATTTAATGTGAAAATTTATATTGTTTCCCTAAGATTAGCTATGTTTCAAGAACCCAATTGAAATAAAGAAAGGAGGAATCAAAGTCACTATGTCTACCTAAAAAATGGAGCAAAGAATGCACTGTGTCTTCAATGGACGGTCCGTACTTCCAAGAATCAGATGTAACCTAGTGATCCAGAAACCACTCCCGGGTGGTTGGCAGCCGAGGAGGCAAAGTGCGGACCATCTTTTCAAAAGATGGCATGTCATTCAGAAGACGGAACAAAGGCTAAAAAACTTTAGGAGTCAAGGGACGAAGCTAAGCATACAATGTTTCCCCATAAAATGGTCCATCAATAGAGACACGGACAGAGGCCAGAAAAAACAAAATTCAAGGGATGGTTCAAAGAATGACACGTCTTTTCATTGGGTGGTCCATCCCTGCACACCTAGGATACTCCGAATTTAAATGAATTGGGGTGCTAAAAGCCTAGTATAAATAGTATTTTTTCCATTTCTTTTTAGGGATAGTGAACTTGAGATTGAGAGTTTGCAATAGAGATTTCTAGATAGAAGTAGATCAACATTGCAATTGGTGATTGGAGATCAAGTTATCAATTGAAGTTTTCTTCTCCAATTTTTAATTTCATTGGTAAAAATTTTCAACTACTTTCTTTCTTCTTGTCCTCTTGCTATTAGTAACGAAACCCAGATCTAAGCTAATGAACCCAATGGGTGTGAACCTTAACAATCTCAATTGGGTAAAATTGACTGTGCGCTTAAGAATATTTGATTGATTTGGGGTCTATAAAGTATGATTTGTAAATAAAGTCATTTAATCCTGTCGAATTACCTCTAAAGAGCCAATCTAAATTGGGATAGCATGAATCAATAACAACTCAAGGCTCGAGCCCTTGTTTAATGGATTTTCCTAGATATAGGTTGAATGGGAAAATGCAATCATAGAAGGGAGTTCTTTTCAATTTGACAAAATTGATTTAGATTGACAGCATTGGTGTTGTTGAAAGATGTGATACCCCGTAGAATTCCCGGCACCTAGACGACCTATTCGCACGTTGGTTAAGCATATTAGAAGGCCATATGTGCTACAGAAAGGCCGGGAAAAAGATCGGACAAGAAACCTGTCGAACCATCGCGGGAGGAGCCGAGGCAGAGCCCCTCCGCGATGGCAGCGTGTCACGGAGGTGAGGCCTCTGCGATGGCTCCGTGACACATTGCCCAGGTTCAGGCCCAAGTATATAAAGCCCCACTTCGGTTTTAATTGAGTAAAACCTTTAAAATTTCCAGAGAAACAGGGGGCAAACGTAGAGGAAAAGAAAGGAACGAAGGAAATTATATATTTTCGTCCGATTACGCTGCCAAACGCTGCCCAAACTCAAATTAATCCCAGATACCGAAGTATTTAGCAGCAGAGAGCATTCCTACGGATTCAGTTTTGTAAAATACGGCCGACGAATCGTCGAGCCATCGAGCTAAGGTAAGTGGAATTGCTCTAAATTAGTGTCTATGTGTTCCTAGCTGAGAAGTGAATATTTCTCCCTTCCGGGCCGCTGAAAAATAGTGAGTTTTCGACCGTCTTTCGATAAGCCTAAGTTTAGGATATAAGCTATATCGAAAGTGACGTTGCTCTTTACAATAAAGTTGTATTTAGTATTAACTGACGTATTTATGAATGCAGTTGGGAGAAAATAGTTGAAGTACCGGCCGAGCCTCGTTTAACGGACGAATAATTCGAAGATAAGGTATGTAAAGTTAGTTTCCTCGGCAAGTTAAGTAATATTGAGATTATATAGCAATTTTCAGACCAGTAAAATGTTCAGAAGTCGAGTATTGCATTATTATGAATATTGGTACAATGTGAGAAGCATTGGGTTGTAGTGTGTATGAAACCTACTAGTACAATATAGATTCTAACGCAAGTGTTAGAGATTGTCCAGCATGCTCAGTATGTGATGTAATATGACATGTTATGATATTGTTGTACTCAGTTGAAACCCCGCGAAGTAATGCAGCACCCATAAAGCATTTCAGAAACAGAATAGCAGACTAAAATGAAGTTTAGGAAGCATGTTAGAAATAGGAAATCATGTTAATACAGACACTCAGTAAACAGCATAGTTTTCAGCAGAGACACTATCTCGTATAGCATTTGCCCCAGTGCAGTTTAGCAGGAGACTATATATATATATTTACCAGCCTCAGCATGTATCGAATACGTACAGATTATTATTATTAGTTCAGCATGTAATGTATTCGACACCTTACCCCTATTAGCCTCAGCATGTGAGATACACAGACAACATTACTAGTTGAGACCGTTATATTGTTTGGGGTTGGACTACCCAGCATCCACGACCGCCCCAGGGTTAATAGCTGTATCGACCCGTCCGCCAGAGGATGAGGATACGTCACTCTACGGAGTGGCATGCCGTCCCGTCAGGGGACGAAGATGGGATGCCAGTTTTCCCCATATTTGTGCCTTGATCGGCCCTTACACACCCCAGTCGAGCGGATACGCTCGGGTGCAGATTCAGGAGTCCTCCGAACTCAGATGCAGTTATAGTCAGGGGCTCAACGAGCCCAAGTGCATACCCAGGGGGCCGGCGGGATGTTTGCAGCCATTGTAGGAGATGGGATGACCGGGGTAGGGGTATAGATTCTGTGCTGGTTGTACCTCCCGGCTTATGGGGGCCAGGTAAGGTTTGTGTATGCCATGTTATGTTATGTATGTTATGCCATATTACATTAGATACGAGCAGATTAGTAGTAGAATGATACGTCTCCAGGTATGATTCCTACTCCCTTCAGTATGATTAAGAACAGGTACGATCTACACCGTCAGATAGTTAATCTAGTTCTTCTTATTTCAGTTTCGTCAGTTATGTTATTGATTTCAGATATCTCTTTCAGTTATTGCTTTACATACTCAGTACCAGCTGTACTGACGCCCAGTGGGGTGCTGCATTACTTGCCTGCAGGTACCCATAGACGAGCAGGCGATACTACGTGATCCCCATCAGCGGTCGAGTATTCAGCTCCTGTCATCCGGAGACTGAATTTCTAGAGGTGTAGTTCAGTTCCTTTTGCTGTACAGTACGGGTAGGTCGGGGCCCTGGCCCGATCATTTCTATTATTCTTCCTACAGGCTTGCAGTCTGTATTTATTCCCTGTGGTCATATGAGCCGGTCGTGAGAGGCCGTGCAGTTGTATAGTTGTTAGCATTCCTTCTTTCTATTGTGATGGTCGTGTGGGGCCATAGTTGTCAGTAGTGGTGACCTTGCCGGTCACGTAGCTTTTTAATACTTTATGATTGAGTTGCAGATAACTAGACAGCATGGTGGCCTTGTCGGCCCGCATAGGTTTCCCTGAGTTGCTATGTCTCTGGTCAGCTGTTAGTACAGGTACAGAAGGCTATAGGCCAATGGGCCGGGGGCTGTGTTTACAGTCGTTATATAGCCCTTTGAATCCAGAAATGTTAGTCAGAGTCAGCCAGGCACCAGATGTGCCCAGGCTTAACAGTCCAGCAGGTCAAGTCCTAGTAGGGCACCAGGTGCCAGTCATACCCCCCAAGGCGGGGTATGACAAACTTGGTATCAGAGCAGGTCGTATCCCAGGGAGTCTGCAAGCCGTGCTAAGCAGAGTCTTGTCCATGGATGTGTTGTGCACCACATACTATGGATAGGAGGCTGCAAGGCATGTTAGGATAGTTGTCTTTTATTCTTATTCAGTCGTGCTGTAGAGCGGTACAGTATAGGGTTGAGTCCCTAAAAATCTTACCATATTCTTTAGTTACAGATAATGTCAGACCAGCGCCATCCTATCACAGGTCGGAACTTAGATGTTGCAGCAGGGGAAGGCACCAGCAGAATGCCTCACCCTCGTTTAGAGACAGCTCGATCAGAGGGCACTACAGAGGTATCGTCCCAGCCTCCTCAGCAATCTCCACCACGTCAGGAGCCACTTGGGACGACACTACCTTCAGCAGCCCCTATACCGACCCCTTCTGACTAGGAGGTTAGGAGTGTTGTAGTTATGTTAGCACAGATGATGGCGGCTCAGCGTCAGCCAATGCCATCCACAGTTGCAGAATCATCAGGGGGGCCCGGTAGTTCGAGGGTCCGAGAGTTCTTAGCTTTGAATCCCCCAGAATTTATAGGTACGGATCGGACAGAGGACCCTCAGGATTTTCTGGACCAAATGTAGAGGATCTTCAGGGTTATGCATGCCACGTCTACCGAGTCAGTTGAGTTGGCAGCATTCCGGTTACGGGATATTGCGGTGTTATGGTATGAAAGCTGGGAGAGGTCCCGAGGGAGAGATGTTTCCCCTCCCACCTGGTCCAGCTTTTCAGGAGCCTTTCTGGATCATTATTTGCCGCGGGAGATTCGACAGGCCCGGGTAGACCAGTTCCTACATCTAGAACAGGGGGCCATGAGTGTTCGGGAATATTCTTTGTAATTTGATTCCTTAGCCCGATATGCACCGGCCTTCGTTGATACCATGGCATCCAGAGTGCATCGCTTTATTACGGGGTTGAATCCAGAATATGTTGAGATTTGCACTACAGCCACACTGCGAGAGGACATGGAGATTGCTCGAATTCAGGCATTTGCCCAGAATATTGAGGGCATCAGACAACGACAACGAGAGGTCAGAAGGGTTAATCAGGAACAGCGTCACCGGGACAGGCCAGTTGAGTTACAGAGAGAGGCCCGGGGAGGACCCAGGCCCCGATTGTCAGACAGGCCACCCAGGCCCCTGCCTCCGGCACAGTCACAGGGGGATAGATTCAGCCGCAGGGGGCAGTCAGAGACTGGTAGAGGCTCGCAGATGGCAGATTCACCATCACAGAGGAGGGCGGAGCAGAGTAGGTATACCCTACCACTTTGCCCTATATACAATCGACGCCATCCTGGAGCATGCAGATATGGCTCCACCGCATGTTATATTTGTGGCCAAGAAGGCCATTTGATGAAAGATTACCCAGCCAGAGGTCGAGAGGACCGCGATAGACAGGATAGGACATCAGCAAGGTCACGAGCCACAGCATCCTCGACTGGGTGCAGGCCCTTAGTTTCAGCAGGCAAGGGTTGGGGCAGATCAGGGGCCTCCAGTACAGGTGCGGGCCCAAGCCGCACATATGCCTTACCAGGGAGGCAAGATTCAGAAGCGTCGCCTGATGTTGTGACAGGTATGCTAATTATCTGCTCACACCCTGCTTATGTGTTAATTGATCCAGGGTCTACTTTGTCCTATATTACTCCATTTGTGGCACGAAAGTTTAGTATTGTACCAGAATCATTATAGCAGCCCTTCTTAGTATCTACGCCCGTCGGTGACTCTATCACAGCTAGCCGAATCTACCGTGGGTGTACAATAGAGATTGCTGACCGTCAGACCACAATAGATCTGGTCGAGTTAGAAATGATAGACTTCGATGCCATAATGGGTATGGACTGGTTAGTACCATGCTTTGCCAATGTTGAATGTTGGACCAAAACGGTCCGATTCCACTTCCCAGGAGAAGCAGTACGGGAGTGGAAGGGCAGCACTGCTACGCCAAAAGGTAGGTTTATTCCCTACCTTCAGGCGAGGAAGTTGATATCCAAGGGATGCATTTATCATCTGGTCAGAGTTCAGGATATCCAAGCAGAATCTCCGACACTCCAGTCTGTCCCAGTGGTGAATGAATTCCCAGATGTATTCCTGATGAGTTACCTGGTATTCCCCCAGAAAGGGAAATAGACTTTGCTATCGACTTGTTACCAGGCACGCAGCCAATATCAATACCTCCTTATCGTATGGCTCCTGCAGAACTCAGAGAATTAAAGGAGCAGTTGAAAGATTTGTTAGATAAAGGTTTTATCAGGCCGAGTACTTCACCATGGGGTGCGCCAATTTTATTCGTAAGGAAGAAAGATGGCTCGCTCCAAATGTGCATAGATTATCGGCAGCTAAATAAAGTTATAGTAAAGAACAAGTATCCGCTCCCCAGAATTGATGACTTATTCGATCAGTTGCAGGGGGCCAGATACTTTTCTAAAATTGACTTGCGGTCCGTGTATCACTAGGTCGGAGTACGTGAGAGAGATATTCCTAAGACAGCGTTCAGGACCCGATATGGACATTTTGAATTTCTAGTTATGTCCTTCGGGTTAACGAATGCCCCAGCAGTCTTTATGGACCTGATGAACAGTATTTTCAGATCTTTCCTGGACTTGTTCGTGATAGTATTCATTGATGATATTCTGGTGTATTCTCGCTCTGAAACAGATCACCGAACTCATTTGCGGACAGTGCTCCAGATTCTCAGGGACCGCCAGTTGTATGCTAAATTTTCGAAGTGTAAATTCTGGCTTAACTCAGTGGCCTTCTTAGGGCATATTGTCTCAGACGCTGGTATACAGGTAGACAAGCAGAAAATAGAAGCAGTTAAGTCATGGCCTAGGCCTACCACTCCGACGGAAGTTCGTAGCTTTTTGGGGTTGGCAGGGTATTACAGAAGGTTCGTTGAAGGGTTCTCGACCATTGCAGCACCTCTAACTAAATTGACATAGAAAACAGCAAAGTTTCAGTGGACGGAGGCATGCGAGCAGAGCTTCCAGGAACTGAAAGACAGATTAACCTCCGCCCCAGTATTAGCATTGCCGGAAGGCACAAAAGGCTACTCAGTCTATTGCGACGCGTCAGGTGTCGGGTTGGGCTGTGTGTTGATGCAGCATGGTAAAGTAATTGCATATGCTTCCAGACAGCTGAGGAAACACGAAAAGAATTACCCTACCCATGACCTGGAATTGGCCGCAGTAATTCATGCCTTGAAGATGTGGAGGCATTACCTGTACGGAGTCCATGTTGATATTTACACAGATCATAAGAGTCTACAGTACATCTTCACTCAGAGGGAGTTGAATTTGCGGCAACGCCGCTAGTTGGAGCTGTTAAAAGACTATGATGTGAATATTCTATACCACCCCGGAAAAGCTAATGTTGTTGTTCGCGCTCTGCTGCTCGGTATATATTATACACCGACACGCAAGTGTACGTGGTCAAACAAGTAATAAAGTGGCTAAGTAGCCAAGTATCGATCCAAGGAGGCTGCTCTAGATATGCAAAACTGCCTAGTTTACTTTATCTATTCTATTTCTAACTATGTTAACAACAATCCAATCAAGATTTGAGTAAGTTTTGTTTCTAAACTAATTATCTACTAAAATTAATAACTACTATTTACGTTGAGTTTAGACAATGGATATGCACATGCCAAGGTTAAGAACGAGTAATGAACTTGATAATCATGATAATTTGGTCATCTTCTTCTTCATATTGCTAGCCAAGAACGTTTGCCTAGAAATTAAAACTTCCGTATTTAATTTCACTTTAGCTTCATAAACCACTCGTCTATATTTCTGTGATCAAATGCAATTTATGACCTAACACTACAATTCCGGTTCCTAAATTGACTAATACGGCTTTCAAGTATATTTCTATCAAGAAAGCACATCAAAACCCAATTTTCCCAAATCAAGTTAAGAACAATACCCTATTAATTGACAACTTTCCAATTTCATGCTCTCTCGAGTGAAATTGGACTTTTTAGATATACATTAATGGTGGCCAATCAAGAATGTAATAAGCACAAGAATTAATAGAACAACATGCAAGAAGAAGAAGAAACCATATCAATTATTACCAACATTCAATTCACAAGTTCAAAACCTCAGCAAGAGAGGAATTAGCCACTCATTCTTGGATTAATCATCCTAGAATGAGTGTGAATCATGCATACAATTGAAGGAAAGAAGAAGGGAAGAGAAGAAAACTCTTATCTTTTCTATTCTTCAACTGCCACAAAACCACGTTCCTACTCCCACTTCTGAACTCAGGCTAAAAAAACTAAAACTAAAAAACTCCCTTTTAAAAATAACCTAAGTGTGCTATTTATACTAGTGGGAAATTTTTCCCGGAATAACAAGCAACGTGTCACGGAGGCCAATGCGGAGCACTGCCTCCGTGACACGGCGTGGATGCGGACCCTCTCTGGAAATTGCATGGTCCGGATAATTAGCCTCAACGGGGCACGGAGGCCATCGCGGAGTCCTGTCTCCGTGCCACGGAGCTGACGCGCAGGCACACTGGAAATTGCCACTTTTATTTATGCCCAGGCAGTGTGCTACCGCGATGGCAGCGTGGCACGGCACCATCTCGGAGCCACTGCAAAATATGCCATCCGAGGTCTTTTCCACGCTCGCATCCAAGTCCAACTCCGACATAGTTCCAACACGCATTTTAGCTCTTAAAAATCACATTATCCTGCAAAACAAATGTTAATCATGTTGGTTAGTATGAATTCGCATTTTATTACCAAATACATGATATTATATACACATTGCACAACAAACAAGGTAAAAATGATACGTTTGAGTATCACTTGGCCATATAAATCTGCCCAAGATCACTTACCCCACACTTAAATCCTTGTTCGTCCTCGAACAACACATACACAAATCATGCACATCACATCTCAACCTTTGTCACTATGGTGTAACCATTTACGTTACAGTCATACCGATTATTCGATTTTTGCAAATCATCAAGAAAACATTCTTGGTCGTACAAGACAATGACCTTAATACATCGAGGCTTCCTAGACTTTTAAGAATTGACTCTTGATATCGGCAAACTCATGCAAATCAACTAATCAAGAAATCCGACACGAAAAGCAATCTTTCATCAAGCATGTACCCTCACAACTCGAGAGAAACTTCCCCTTTTCTGTTCGTGCAGCACACAAACATGCAAGTAGGGGCATATAAAAATTAATTTCACTCTCTCTCCCAAAAGAATTCACATGCATCATGTCATGACCCATAGGCTTGCCCTTAGTGTATTACTCCACTAATATAAAGAAATGCAGTGTAGGATCAAATAGGACTTTTAATGGGTTGTAACTGGCTATGGATCTAGTATATATATATTGGATTAGCCAATAATAGTTGCTAGCATCCTTAAGCGCCTTTTCAACTCATTCCCATTGACTCATGGACATTGTTCCTCTCTTTTCTCTTTTTCTCCCATTCATGCTGGTTTACTTTCATACAGCCCATTTCATCAGGCACACTTGACCCCAAACGGAAGGTTTTCATGTACCCTCAATTTCATTTAATTACAACTAGTGCCTCTTCAACACCATATTTTCTTTCCTCACTTTGCTTTTCTTTTCTTTTCACTCTTTTCACTCTTTAACACTTTGGGAAACAATTTTTTTGTTCTTTGTAAGCGCTTAAGAGCTTCTTATAGACTTTAAGGCTAATGAAAAGAAGGAATAAAGCTTAGTTCATACAATTCTGGACAAAAAAAGAAATCGGCTAAAGGCTCAACGGACTGACTAGGGTGTACAACATATAAAAAGGTAGAACTTGACAAGAAAAAAATGGAAACTAAAGGTTAAAACAAAGAAATGCCTACATCCTTTCCGACACTACACCTCCTTCATTTCGCTTTGTATACACGCCAGGCAAGTTCTAGACAATTCACAATGACATGGAATAGCAAAACCTCACTCACACTTCATGCACATGCTCGAATCAAGATGCATTCACAGACTCTTTAATTAGTCAAGTACATGAATGAAGATTAAGCCTCAATCATAATGACCCAAATTCTATAGCCTAGGTAACTCAACATAGTTACACAATTACATGCTTTCAAACGAATCACTTTCGCATTTCGAACATCAATTACACACGCAACAAAATTTTAGCAACCATAAGCAACTACAGTTTATTGATGCAATCCACCAAAGAAACTAAAAACAAATCATCTACTCCTATCGACTACATTTCCCTTAAGACGGTCGTCATCCATCCATCATAGGGAATGTTCACTAACTATGACATTGGTTCAATGGGACTATTCTCGGTAAAAGAACCGAAAACAAACTCCGAGAAACCCAAAAATAAAACTTCAAAATTTTTGCAACACATCGATCATTTCGATGAAAAAAATATTTACAAAATATGTTGATAAGTGCAACATCCTTTCGCAAAAATTTTGAAAAATATCGATCATATCGATATAGAAAAAAAAATATTTACAAAATATTTACAAAGGCAACCATAACTTTTTAAAGACACACATCACTAGCCACAAACAAATATATACACATCATTCACAAATCAGTTCACAACAACAGGGAAAGCACAGACATACACAAACATCAAGGAAGAATATACAACAGATTTATAGCCTATGACCCAGCACCTAACTACTCCCCACCCCACACTTAGATCGAACCCTGTCCTCAGTGTTCACAAAAATACAAAGCACAAAATTTTGGGTGGTGAAACTCCTTGCTCAGTCGAAATATTCGACTTCCTCATCCGGTGCTGCGGCCTCGTCGCCCATATCTGAATCAGCTCCCTCGCCGTCATCGGACTCCACATCAGAGTCCTCACGACGTGTCTCCTCATCAGTAGGGACGTCGTCGTCAGTCGGCTCCACAAAGGCTGGCCCCACCTTGCATAAAGCTCTGGCATTCTCGCCAAAAGGGTAGTCCAGCTCCAGCTACCATAATTCATCCTCGGTGGCTGGTCTCCCACCTATCCGTAGCAGCAGCATCTGCATACCGAACATACGGGCCATATACTGGTCGTCACGAGCATGTCGCTCGCCCAGAGTCAGCACCGGTCCGTGTGTAGTGTCGGGGGCCTTGGTCTTTGTCACATCAAGGGCCCGCCGCTCCAACTGCGGAATGTAATCCAAGGCTTCTTCCTCAACGTCGAGGCCTCGGAGGAAGGTGGTGATGAGTCCGCCAAACCCGTATCTGTGGCCCTGGTGTAGTCTGGCTCTCTTCAGGGCGGATATTATAACCGCCCCGACATTAATCTCAAGCCCTTTCCTAAAGGCATACACCAGGCAGACACGGTCCCGGGTCACGTCTGTCATATGTACTCCCGGGATCAAACACGAACATACAATTTTTAGCCAGATTCTGGCCTCCCTGTTCATCTGCGAATAAGGCAGAGTCTGGTGGTAACCCCTCTCTTTGTGTCTACTCCATCGGGCTGTGGATCGAGCCCCACACAACGTACGTCTGATGTCGGCGTACGGTGGGGTGATGTTGAGCTGGCGGAGAACGTGGGCGTCTGTGTCCCGTGCTCCAACGATGGCATTCAGCTGCTGGGGTTCCAGAGTGACAATCTGCTCTCTGATTTTAATAGTGTGGCTTCTGATGGCCGGGTTCCAGTTGGCATAAAATTCCCGGACCAAGTGAAGGTTGCACTCCGTGGGCTCCTGAAAAATAAAGCTGAGCCCAGCTGCTTCAATCCTCTGTACGATGCGAGGGAACTCCTGTGCAAGTGGTTCCCTTGCAATATGTTCCTCCGGGAAGTACTTGTTCTCCTTATGCTTTGCGTACCACTTCTTCCCTTCATCGGTAACCCATCGTGTTCCGTATCGGCGGTGTTGACCGCGTGGAACAGCAGGTGCAGCTGGGACAGCAGTGCCCAGTCTCATTCTCTTTCTGCCGGTGCCTGAGGTTGAAGCACCCTTGCCTTTATCTTGTCGGCTGGCCATTTTACCTGTCAATTTACACAGACAAGCACAACGTTAAGCTAAAAACTTGTTAGTTTTGGCGAAGGTCGGGTTAAACAAAATTTACCCCACACTTAGTCTTTAACAATATTTATAACATGTTAGCAAGGATAGATCTATTTACACCCCAAACACAATCACTATAAACATATTGCTTAGTGCGTTCACAAAAATTCGACAGCATAACGGCTAGCGAACTACTCAGACTTCATACAGCTAACCCAATCCTACCATCGACAGCTATTCACCCATGGCACTTAGCAACAATAACAACAACCAAATAGAAACAACAATACAAACATTTTATATACACTAATCTAAGCAATTCAACCAATTCACATATTACGCAATGTCCAACTAAAAATCGAGAATTAGTCGTCTTTCACCAATTATACAATATTTACCACGACTTATCTCAACTAATAAACACACCCCGGCATCAATTTCGTCAAACTATCAAGTTACCCAAGTTAAAATTCAACAACCCCAAGCCCTAGAACTCAATTCGACAATCAACAATGAATTATTCAATCAATCGATAAGTTCACCCGTCAACTACAACAATCCGAAAACAATCGATCGCAAAATAATTCACGTCATGTTTAATTTCTACCTAGGGTGATATATCTCACCTCACATGCTCAAAATTGACAAAAATCGCCAAAAATTTTAGATAGACGATGAAAACATACCTTGGAATTGAAGAATCGATAAAGACTTGACGTTTTCCTTGCCTCATAACGTGGCACGGAGCGTGGGGGTAGGGGAATGGGTGTTTGGTCGCAGAGAGAAGAGGGAATGGGGAAAATAGGGGCGAAATCGGGGGTTTTTATTAAGAAAACACGCGGGTCACCCGGAAACCCGGTGTGACCCGGCACTGGGATAAGGGCAACGTGTCACGGAGGGTAACGCGGAGGCCCTCCTCCGTGACACGGAGCCAACGCGTTGGCTTACTGGAATTTTAAAAAATTCCAGATTTGCCTTCAACGTGTCACGGAGGCCAACGCGGAGCATTGCCTCCGTGACACGGCGCCAACGCGCCAGTGCTCTGTTTCACTATCAAATTTTATTTTTCATACCTTGCCTCATTTCCTCGATTCCAAGTATTTTTCCTCCGGTATACCTGAAAATCACCTCACTAAACAAAAATTGGTTAAATGAATAGATTCCCTACTAAAAAATAAAAATTTACTAAATTACTAAATAAAAAAATTACTAAATAAAATGCAAATCTAAGCCTAATCAAGAAAAGAAAAGAAAATAAAATAAAAGAAAAACTTTACACTAAAGAAAGAAAAAAATATTTTTCACGGGTTGCCTCCCGTGCAGTGCCTGGTTTAACGTCGCGGCTCGACGTACCAAGTTTCACCACTTTTTCCTCCACCTTGAGGATATGAATCTCACCCCTAATTTCTTTTCTAATTTCCTCTTATGTTCTAGGGGTGGTGGTGAAAAATTGTAAGGACCAAGCAGTAGATGTTGCCGTTTACATTTATTGGTCCTTAAGTAAGCGAAGTCATTTTGACTCTCTGAGTTAGCAAATTTCAAAATATACGGGGCTTGGTCCTCCTCTAGACATTTCTCTATAAGCTTGGAAGACTCTATTTCTATGTTGTCAACCAAACCTAATGTCGAGAAATGCTTCGAGTGTGGTCCAATCCACCTCAACTCTGAAACAATATTTTGCTTGACCGCCTTACTTGTATACTCCTTCTCAGCATCGACATCTATCTCTTCATTAATGTAAAATGGGGGATACTCCATCTCTTCTTCCATGAGTAGATTTTCCATAACTGTGAGCTCATCACAGGGACACTCAAGAGATTCCAATTGTTGGGCTTCATCCACAAAGTCACCCTTGTCTTCCTCTTGTAGTTCCTCTTGAATATCCGCTAAAACTTTCACCTGCAAATTATCACAAGCTTCAGCCTCAGCACACATCTCCGTGAGTTGGACGCTCATCCTGCTTACAGCCTCTGCATTCTCCTTTTGCTGAGCTATCAATTCTGCCACCGACTCCTTCATTGCTTCTGATTGCTCCAGGAGTTGTTTCATCATGTCCTCTATTTGAACTTGGCGTCCCAAGTCCTCATTTTCAACATGCCTATATTCAGCAAAATCAACAAAAGGATCATAGTAGGGCCTTGGGGAAGGGGAATATGCCTTTGGACAATCACCCCAATGGCCATATTGACACCCACATATATTGCACGTGTTACAGTTTTGCCACAAGTGGGGTCCTCCACAGTTCAGACAAGATTCACTAAAATATGAGTATCCACCATTGAAACCATTTATATTCCACGATGTCATGTCAATAAGGGTATATGAGCAAGCAGAAAAATAAAATAAAATAAAGAAGAATTAAAACAAATACTAGATCAAATTGTCAACACTTAAGAAAATAAAACAAAACTATAGTAAATTTACACTTAACACAATTTCACAAATCGCCTAGCCTCCCCGGCAACGGCGCCAAAAACTTGTTCGCGCTCTGCTGCTCGGTATATATTATACACCGACACGCAAGTGTACGTGGTCAAACAAGTAATAAAGTGGCTAAGTAGCCAAGTATCGATCCAAGGAGGCTGCTCTAGATATGCAAAACTGCCTAGTTTACTATATCTCTATTCTATTTCTAACTATGTTAACAACAATCCAATCAAGATTTGAGTAAGTTTTGTTTCTAAACTAATTATCTACTAAAATTAATAACTACTATTTACGTTGAGTTTAGACAATGGATATGCACATGCCAAGGTTAAGAACGAGTAATGAACTTGATAATCATGATAATTTGGTCATCTTCTTCTTCATATTGCTGGCCAAGAACGTTTGCCTAGAAATTAAAACTTCCGTATTTAATTTCACTTTAGCTTCATAAACCATTCGTCTACATTTCTGTGATCAAATGCAATTTATGACCTAACACTACAATTCCGGTTCCTAAATTGACTAATAAGGCTTTCAAGTATATTTCTATCAAGAAAGCACATCAAAACCCAATTTTCCCAAATCAAGTTAAGAACAATACCCTATTAATTCACAACTTTCCAATTTCATGCTCTCTCGAGTGAAATTGGACTTTTTAGATATACATTAATGGTGGCCAATCAAGAATGTAATAAGCACAAGAATTAATAGAACAACATGCAAGAAGAAGAAGAAACCATATCAATTATTACCAACATTCAATTCACAAGTTCAAAACCTCAGCAAGAGAGGAATTAGCCACTCATTCTTGGATTAATCATCCTAGAATGAGTGTGAATCATGCATACAATTGAAGGAAAGAAGAAGGGAAGAGAAGAAAACTCTTATCTTTTCTATTCTTCAACTGCCACAAAACCACGTTCCTGCTCCCACTTCTGAGCTCAGGCTAAAAAAACTAAAACTAAAAAACTCCCTTTTAAAAATAACCTAAGTGTGCTATTTATACTAGTGGGAAATTTTTCCCGGAATAACAAGCAACGTGTCACGGAGGCCAACGCGGAGCATTGCCTCCGTGACACGGCGTGGACGCGGACCCTCTCTGGAAATTGCATGGTCCGGATAATTAGCCTCAACGTGGCACGGAGGCCATCGCGGAGGCCTATCTCCGTGCCACGGAGCTGACGCGCAGGCACACTGGAAATTGCCACTTTTATTTCTGCCCAGGCAGTGTGCTACCGCGATGGCAGCTTGGTACGGCACCATCGCAGAGCCACTGCAAAATATGCCATCCGAGGTCTTTTCCACGCTCGCATCCAAGTCCAACTCCGACATAGTTCCAACACGCATTTTAGCTCTTAAAAATCACATTATCCTGCAAAACAAATGCTAATCATGTTGGTTAGTATAAATTCGCATTTTATTACCAAATACATGATATTATATACACATTGCACAACAAACAAGGTAAAAATGATACGTTTGAGTATCACTTGGGCATATAAATCTGCCCAAGATCAGTTGTAGCAGATGCCCTGAGCCGTAAGTCAATGGGGAGTTTAGCGTATTTGCGACCTGAGAAGCAGAAGTTAGCCAAAGAAATTCATCATTTAGCTGGTCTAGCCGTTGGAGTAATGGAAACAGAAAATAATGGAGTAGTAATTCAGAATTCTGCAGTGTCATCATTAGTTGCAGAGGTAAAAGAACAACAGTACGAGGATCCCGATCTAGTCCAGCTCAGAGATAGAATTCAGAAAGGTAAGGAGCCAGATTTTCAGATAACCGAGGATGATGTGCTACATTATAAGGGCCGCCTCTATGTCCCGAATGTCTCAAGACTTCGTGGGCAGATCATGCACGAGGTACACTAAGCTCGCTATTCCCTTCACCCAGGGGCGACGAAAATGTACCACGACATCAGAGACGTCTACTGGTGGCCAGGTATGAAAATTGAGATAGCTGAATTTGTATCTAGATGTGCTAATTGTCAGCAGGCGAAAGCAGAGAACCAGAAATCGGGCGGTTTGACGCAAGAGATAACGGTACTTATGTGGAAATGGGAAGCAATAAACATGGATTTTGTAACAGGGTTACCCCGTACTAGACGCAGAAATGATTCCATTTGGGTAATAGTGGATAGGCTTACAAAATCAGCTCATTTCCTGCCAGTGAGGGCTACCTTCTCAGCTGAGGATTATGCCGAATTATATATCAGAGAAATAGTTAGATTGCATGGAGTGCCGGTATCTATCATTTCAGATAGGGGAGCACAGTTTACAGCTAGATTCTGGCAGTCATTTCAGAAAGGTTTGGGGACGCAGATTAACTTAAGCACGGCATTCCATCCTCAAACAGATGGGCAGGCTGAACGTACAATTCAGACGCTCGAATATATGCTACGAGCGTGTGTGTTAGATTTTGGGGGTAGCTGGGATGAACACCTTTCGTTAATTGAATTTGCTTATAATAACAGCTACCATTCAGCTATTCAGATGGCGCCTTTCGAGGCATTATACGGGCAAAAATGTAGATCGCCGGTGGGCTGGTTTGAAATAGGAGAATCAGCATTAGTTGGTCCAGACATTGTTCGGCAATCCGAGGAAAAGGTAAAGATTATTCGAGAACGTTTACTGACTGCTCAGAGCTACCAGAAGTCCTATGCAGATATGCGGCGCAGAAATCTAGAATTTACGGTAAATGACTGGGTATACCTGAAAGTGTCCCCGATGAAAGGGGTAATGAGATTTGGTAAGAAAGTCAAACTTAGCCCAAGATTTATTGGGCCATATCAGATTCGGCGAAGAATAGGCCGAGTTGCATACGAGTTGAACTTGCCTCCGGAGTTAGCGTCTGTTCACCCAGTATTCCATGTATCTATGTTGAGGAAATTTGTAGGAGACCCTTCCACAGTTATTCCAGTTTAGGATGTCCAGGTCACAGAAGAATTAACTTATGAGGAGGTTCCCGTAGCTATTTTAGACAGACAGATTCGCAGGCTGAGAACTAAGGATGTTGCATCTGTCAAAGTATTGTGGCGTAATAGAAATCGGGAGGAAATGATGTGGGAGGCTGAAGAAGATATAAAAACCAGATACCCTCACCTATTTCAGGCCTAGTCAGGCGACAGGTATGTCCGTATCATTACTTATATAGTACTTTATGGTTGTATCTTGTAAATGATAACGAAAGATTGATATCTAGTTATCCAGTGGGTCTTAAAGTATTATGTGCAGTGCCTGTGTTGGACTTTTCTGCATTTCAGGTTTTTGCGATAGTCCATATTACAGAGGAAACTCTGCCGAAATTTTTCTAGAAAGTAAAGTAAGTAGTCCTCTAGATAACAGTGTACATTCGAGGACGAACGTTCTTAAGGGGGGGAGAATGTGATACCCCGTAGAATTCCCGGCACCTAGACGACCTATTCGCACGTTGGTTAAGCATATTAGAAGGCCATATGTGCTAGAGAAAGGCCGGGAAAAAGATCGGATGAGAAACCCGTCGAACCATTGCGGGAGGAGCTGAGGTAGAGCCCCTCCGCGATGGCAGCGTGTCACGGAGGTGAGGCCTCCGCGATGGCTACGTGACATGTTGCCCAGGTTCAGGCCCAAGTATATAAAGCCCCACTTCGGTTTTAATTGAGTAAAACCTTTAAAATTTCCAGAGAAACAGGGGGCAAACGTAGAGGAAAAGAAAGGAACGAAGGAAATTATATATTTTCATCCGATTACGCTGCCAAACGCTGCCCAAACTCAAATTAATCCCAGATACCGAAGTATTTAGCAGCAGAGAGCATTCCTACGGATTCAGTTTTGCAAAATACGGCCGATGAATCATCGAGACATCGAGCTAAGGTAAGTGGAATTGCTCTAAATTAGTGTCTACGTGTTCCTAGCTGAGAAGTGAATATTTCTCCCTTCTGGGACGCTGAAAAATAGCGAGTTTTCGACCGTATTTCGATAAGCCTAAGTTTAGGCTATAAGCTATATCGAAAGTGACGTTGCTCTTTACAATAAAGTTGTATTTAGTATTAACTGACGTATTTATGAATGCAGTTGGGAGAAAATAGTTGAAGTACCGGCCGAGCCTCGTCCAACGGACGAATAATTCAAAGATAAGGTATGTAAAGTTAGTTTCCTCGGCAAGTTAAGTAATATTGAGATTATATAGATATTTTCAGACCAATAAAATGTTCAGAAGTCGAGTATTGCGTTATTATGAATATTGGTACAATGTGAGAAGCATTGGGTTGTAGTGTGTATGAAACCTACTAGTACAATATAGATTCTAACGCAAGTGTTAGAGATTGTCCAGCATGCTCAGTATGTGATGTAATATGACATGTTATGATATTGTTGTACTCAGTTGAAACCCCGCGAAGTAATGCAGCACCCATAAAGCATTTCAGAAACAGAATAGCAGACTAAAATGAAGTTTAGGAAGCATGTTAGAAATAGGAAATCATGTTAATACAGACACTCAGTAAACAGCATAGTTTTCAGCAGAGACACTATCTCGTATAGCATTTGCCCCAGTGCAGTTTAGCAGGAGACTATATATATATATTTACCAGCCTCAGCATGTATCGAATACGTACAGATTATTATTATTAGTTTAGCATGTAATGTATTCGACACCTTACCCCTATTAGCCTCAGCATGTGAGATACACAGACAGCATTACTAGTTGAGACCGTTGTATTGTTTGGGGTTGGACTACCCAGCATCCACGACCGCCCCAGGGTTAATAGCTGTATCGACTCATCCGCCAGAGGACGAGGATATGTCACTCTACGGAGTGGCATGCCGTCCCGCCAGGGGACGAAGATGGGATGCCAGTTTTCCCCATATTTGTGCCTTGATCGGCCCTTACACACCCCAGTCGAGCGGATACGCCCGGGTGCAGATTCAGGAGTCCTCCGGACTCAGATGCAGTTATAGTCAGGGGCTCAGCGAGCCCAAGTGCATACCCAGGGGGCCGGCGGGATGCTTGCAGCCATTGTAGGAGATGGGATGACCGGGGTAGGGGTATAGATTCTGTGCTGGTTGTACCTCCCGGCTTATGGGGGCCGAGTAAGGTTTGTGTATGCCATGTTATGTTATGCTATATTACATTAGATACGAGCAGATTAGTAGTAGAATGATACGTCTCCAGGTATGATTCCTACTCCCTTCAGTATGATTAAGAACAGGTACTATCTACACCGTCAAATAGTTAATCTAGTTCTTCTTATTTCAGTTTCGTCAGTTATGTTATTGATTTCAGATATCTCTTTCAGTTATTGCTTTACATACTCAGTACCAGCGGTACTGACGCCCAGTGGGGCGCTGCATTACTTGCCTGTAGGTACCCATAGACGAGCAGGCGATACTACGTGATCCCCATCAGCGGTCGAGTATTCAGCTCCTGTCATCCGGAGACTGAATTTCTAGAGGTGTAGTTCAGTTCCTTTTGCTGTACAGTACGGGTAGGTCGGGGCCCTGTCCCGATCATTTCTATTATTCTTCCTAGAGGCTTGCAGTCTGTATATATTCCCTGTGGTCAGATGAGCCGGTCGTGAGAGGCCGTGCAGTTGTATAGTTGTTAGCATTCCTTCTTTCTATTGTGATGGTCGTGTGGGACCATAATTGTCAGTAGTGGTGACCTTACCGGTCACGTAGCTTTTTAATACTTTATGATTGAGTTGCAGATAACTAGACAGCATGGTGGCCTTATCGGCCCGCATAGGTTTCCCTGAGTTGCTATGTCTCTGGTCAGCTGTTAGTACAGGTACAGAAGGCTATAGGCCAATGGGCCGGGGGCTGTGTTTACAGCCGTTATATAGCCCTTTGAATCCAGAAATGTGAGTCAGAGTCAGCCAGGCACCAGATGTGCCCAGGCTTAACAGTCCAGCAGGTCAGGTCCTAGTAGGGCAGCAGGTGCCAGTCATACCCCCCAAGGCGGGGTGTGACAAAAGAAATCCATGGTTGCCTAAGTGATTGCTTGCATATTATTCGAAATCTCATCCTCAATTTGTCCATATTTAGTGATTCAGGAGGATTAATCCAAATCTGGGGTCAATGTCCTAGTTCATCTCATTATTGATCACAACCTCAAGCATTTACATTGATTAGCTGTAGTTATACTCTTATAACCCTAAATGAATAGAATCTCAACTTTCAAATTTAAATTGAAAACTGCTAGAAATTTTGTCCTACCAGAATCTCTATTGATACGATCTCGATCCTAGTTGGGTATTATATTTACATTGACCACGTACACTTCTTTACTGGAGTGGATTTATGTGGTAATCAAATTTATGTTGCCATTGCTAGAGATTTAGGCATAGGCCTTATCTAGCAATTTTTTATTTAGTTTGTTTGATTGGTTTTATTTTTTCACTTTGGCTTTCTTTGTATTGTGAAGCAGGTGATAAAATAGCATTCCTAATTCGAAGAGGATGGATCATGATTATACCCAGATTTCATGGGTGAATAATGAGCTACATAGGTATACGGAGGACCATAGGGGATATTCCCCTTTGCATCAACATTACTCATACTAGGAATAAAGTTCCAATGCAAAATGCGGAGGAGAATTATACTTATGAACCACTTGATGAAGCGCTGACTCCATATTATTATGATCAAGATCCATGATTTCATCCTTTTTTCCATCATGATTATTAGGCTTTCCTACAATAATGTCTAGATGATCAATGTAGTTGGGATGAGTAATGTAGTCTGATACAAGATCAGAACTCAGAGCCAACCTTTTATTCCAAGGATCTAGGTTGCAATGTATCCTTATTTAGGTATTACAAAAGTAAGAGGAAGAGGAAGCCAGTCTCATAAATATGCCCGATGTGGTGAGTGCCCATACAAAATCTCATTAGAGGTTAGATTTTCATATGAGTTGTATTCTTGACCAAGTTGAATAGTCAACCATTGATTTTGATGATGTTTGTAAGAATAATTAAGAAGTCTATTTCCCTTATTGTTTTGGAAATCACAACAAGGAGCGGGAAAATATTACACTCGGGGCTTGACATGCCTATGGAAGAAGAGATTAATGATGAGGAGGAACTAAGCCTTGATCTTGGATTAGCACTTGAGAAAGTGGTGGATGATGCCTCTACCAAAGAAATAGATAAGGAGGAAAAAGTGGAGGCACATATAACTCTACCAAGGTTCCCTATACCTCTTCCCCCTTTCCCTTAGTGGTTGATGAAGAAGAATGATGATGAGAGAATGGCTAAGTACCTAGACATGTTGAGACAAGTGTCTTTGAGCATTTCATTTACTGAAGCTTTGAAAGAAATGCCAGGGTTGTAAAATATCTAAAGGAGCTTTTGACAAGGAAGAGACCACGCAAGATGAGGTGGTCAGTATCACATAGAGAGTTAGTGATATTATTTCAGGTGCAATAGTAGAGAAGAAAGGTTATTTAGAAACTTTCACGATCCCATGCACGGTAGGATGCAAAAATTTCACCAAGGATTTTGTATGACAATGGGGCTAGAATCAATTTAATACCTCTCTCTATATTCAAAAGCACAAGACTAGGCTTTCCTAGACCTACCATCATGAGACTACAGATGGCTAACCGGTCAATAAAATTTTTGGTAGGGATTATTGATGATGTATTAGTGTATGTGGGAAAATTCATGCTTCTAGAAAACATTGTGATACTTTACTATGCTAATGATGTAGAGGCTCCTACCATATTAGGGTGACCATTCCTTGCCATCGCTAGGGCATGATGGATTCTGAACGTAAAATGAAATCAAATTTCAAGTGAGTAATAAGGAAGTCATATTCAAAGTTGATATAGGAATGAAATTGCCTCGAGAGTTTGAACGTATATTTGTGCTTGAAAAGTTAGGTGATATGGAGGATGCGCTAAACCTATGTGTGCAGGAAGGTGACTTGGAAGAAGTCCTTGCTATAATCCTGGGAACTGATGATCCAAATGATGACATTAAAGAACATGGAGGTGCAGTTCACTAACTTGAAGGGCTTGGTGTTATTCCTATAATACACGAAAGTTATCATTTGATCTTTAAAATTGATCCACTCCTCCAGCTAAACATCCATTAAAGATCCCTCAAAGTTAGAGCTGAAGCCATTAACTGCCCAATTGTGCAACAAATTCTTAGAGCTGGAAAAAACTTTGTGTTACACCCCATAAGTTTCTAACATTTAGCCGGCTTATTCGTATGTTGGTTAAGAGTTTTAGAGTTTCATATGTACAAGGAAAGGGCCCGGGGAAAGGCCGAATGAGTGCAATGTTGGGATCCCGCGGGAGGAGGCTGAACCAAGCTGCCCAGAAGGGCAAAGTGGCACGGAGCAGCTCCTCTGCATTAGCCAACGTGGCACGGAGCAGAATCAGCATGTTAGACAGCATGCCACGTTGCCTTGTCTGCTGCCTCAAGTATATAAGGGTCTCACACATAGAAAATTGATTATAATTTATAAACCACAGCCAGAGTAGTGGGAGAACGAAGGAAAATATTTAATTTTTATCTGATTTTGCCACTAAACACCGTCCAAATCCAAATTAACTTCGGGTATCGAAATATAAGGTTGATGGGAGCATTTATATGGAGTTAGTTTCGTGAAATTCGCCCGGTGAATCATCATCCCGCCGAGTCTAAGTTGATAGAATTGTTTCAAACTAGTGTCAATATGATCATGTGCCTAAAGTAAGTATTTCTCCCTTCTAGATTCCTGAGAAATTATGAGTTTTCAATCATATTTCGATCGGTTGAAATGTAGTTACTATATATATATAAAGTTATTATTTTCTTCTAATTCAGTAATGAAGTTGGCCCTATTCTTCCATTAATGTGATTATAGTTGAGAAGGCAGTTGAATACGAGCTGATATTCATCAGTTGGTTAGAAAATGGCGAAAGATGTATGTAAGGCTTAACTCTTGGCACGAATCCTTGTCGTACAGTGTTACGACTTATGCTCTCGAATAGAAATAACGATCTCAGATGCAGCAGACGATTGCTACCATTAGATCGTAATTCGATATGTTGTAATTAGCTGTTATTGATATACATATATAAATATCAGATATGTTGTGAGTAGCTACTAATAAATATTACAGTTACATAAATTCTGGTTAGCTGCTAGAAAACATATACAGATTGTACTGCAGGACCCCTCGCTAAAAGGGAGCAGGTTAAATGTGATTGTCGTTATGAATGCTATAGGAACTCTTTTAGCTCTTAGTTTATTGTGATGGTAGACTTATATGTTTGTTGCCAGGCCTACACTTCAGAAGCTCATAAAAGTTATTTTTCTGAATCAGTTGGTTAAACAGTATGGGCGCGGTTAGACGGTCTAACGACCAGTTGGCGCCTGTATTGGCGGGAAAGCATCCCTAGAGGTCATTGACGTTATCAGACATTCCAGAACCAGAAATAGAGACAAAATAGGTATATTCTAGAGTTAGCAGCATTAGGGTTCTCCAGTGTATTAAGTGATCGCCCGCCATCCCTTTAGCCTTTCAGTGATTGTCAGTCTTAGTCGGCCTAGCAGTTATCATCTAGGATGCCAGCAAGCCAGCCCAGTCGCCCGAGTCAGATAAACCAGTGGGTACCCTAAGGAGGGGTCCACATCAGTAGGTAGTGATGGGACAACACCCTCGCCGGCTCTTCTAAGGTATTCAGGTACAGTGTTAGGAGAGGGCCAGTCCATATAGAATTGCCTATAAGATTGAGAATTGCCCAGAACAGTAATATAGATGCGAGTGGATTCAGACAAGGCTCAAGGAGTCAGCAGTACTCTGCTAGTACAGTGTTAATCACAAGTTAAGGAGATCAGTAAGCTCCCTATGAAGGACCAGAGTGCCGATCGCGTAGAAGCAAGTTCGACCAAGCCCAGCCCTATAGTTGTTTAATTAGAAGAATAAAGTAGTTAGCTATCCGCAACCTCACAGTTATTCAGGAGTTATAGATGTCCGAGTAGGACATTCAAAGTATTGTTGGGCCTTTTCAGACCACGCTCTATTCATTCCAGACTATTAGAGATCATGATCACTATTAGGATCTTCTGATCAAATACAAGCACATGGCGTGCCTGCAGACAGCCAGACAGATTATCCCAGAAGCGAGTAGCACTAGCATGAGGCCCAGAAGGCAAGATATGCTCTCTTTATACAGATAGATTGATGTGTCAGTATAGCACCTGGGTTCGGGTTGCCCTCAGTTAGAAACCTTCCATGACCTCCCTAGGGTTAATAGCTGCATCACACGCCCGCTAGGGGTGAGGATACGTCGCTCTACGTAGCGGCATTCCATCCAAAAGGGACGAAGATGGGGATCCAGATCCTCATATTGCCATGGTTGGCCTTATATACACCCCTGCCGAGCGTTTATGCACGGGGTGTAGAGATCAGTCTCCTTCGAACTCAGGCACAACTACAGTTCAGGGGCCAAGCAGGCCCAGTTGTAGACCCAGGGGACCGGTAGGTTGGCTACAGTGCCAGTAGAGTTATAGACACCTGAGTAGGGGTATATAGATTGAGATGTGCTCGCCAGGATTTATGCGGGCCTGAACGAGTTATTATGTGCTGATTGTACCTCCTGACTTAGAGGAGCCAGGTGGGGTGCTTGTATGAATTCTTGTCTGCTAGCTATAGTGTATAAATGTGTAAGTATGCAGTTTTAGCTTATGTACATGTAGTGTTAGTTAGATACATATTACAAATCAGCAGGTGTACAGGTTAATATTTCGGTTTTTCTTTTTATTTACTTCTAGTCCTACTCAGCTTATCTATTGCCTTATATATTTTGTACATATTGTACTGACGCCATTCCCGGGGCGCTACATTACTTTCCTGTAGGTACAGATAGACGAGGAGCAAGTCCCTTGTAGTTCCAGTCAGCCGTACAGAACCGTCAGCTCCCTTCTTCGGGGGCTAGTGTGATAGAGGTTTATTCCTTTTGTTTGTACAATATGGGTAGGTCGGGGCCCTGTCCTGACCATCTTATTACTCCTAGAGGCTTGCAGATTATGTTACTTTCCTGTGGTTAGATGATATCAGTTGTGTGGGGCCCATATGTGTTTTAGACTATGTGCGTTTGCCGTGTGGGGCCCTGTTTAGCTGTTGATTGGTGGCCTTGTCGGTCATAGCTCAGTTTAGCGTGTGATTTTTCATTCCAGTTATAACTAGATATCATGGTGGCCTTCTCAGCCCGCATAGGACTCCCCATGTTTGTTGTCTCTAGTTAGCTATTTATTTTCACAGGTGGCTGTAGGCCTTGTTGGCCGGGGTTGTATTTATAGTTGTTGTATAGCTCGTTGTTTTCTTGATTCTAGAGTTAGAGTCATCCCTGCACCAGAGGTGCTTAGGCTCAGTCAGCTCAGCAGTTCAGGTCCTAGTAGGGCAACAGGTGGCAATCATGCCTCACAAGGTGGGGCGTGACACTTTGCTAGTCATCATTTCTTCATTTCATACTGAAGAACAAGTACAAAAAGTAATCAAAAAGCTTCATCAATATAGAAAATATATTGGATGGACCATAACAGACATTTCAAGAATCCCTTCGGCCATTTGTGAGAGAAAAATCTTACTAGAAGAAGGTAGTTTTCGTGGTATAGAGCATTAGATAAGACTAAATTTAGCTATGCAAGATGTGGTTAAGAAGGAAATTATTAAGTGGTTAGATGCCAAAGTATTCTACCTTATTTTTAATACCCAATGGGTGAGTTTAATTAAATTATACCAAAGAAAAAAGGAATGACAATGGATGAAAATGAACCGAATGAGATAATTCCCACCCAGACCATCACCAGGTGGAGCATATGCATGGATTATAAAAAGCTGAATGCTGCCACTTGAAAGAACCATTTTTCCATGCCTTTTATGGATGAAATGTTGGATCAGTTAGCAGGAAGATTTTATTATTTCTTCCTTAACAACTACTCTGTCTACAATTAGTATTGTTTTGAAATACCAAGAGAAAACCACATTCACATGTCCTTATGGAACCTTTGCATTTATAAGGATGACATTCTTATTATGTGATGCCCAGGTAATTTCCCAATGATGCATGTTGGCCATATTTTTCATAAATGGTGGAGAACTTTCTTGAAGTTTCATGAATGATTTCTCAGTGATTTGTGATATTTTCGATGAATTCCTTGATGATTCTTATTATGTGATGCTTGAACCATTTTTCAATGGTGCATGTTATCCATATTCTCATAAATGGTGGAGAACATTCTTACAGTTTCATGGATGATTTCTGAGCGGTTTGTGATAATTTCAATGAATGCCTTGACCGAGATGGTCAAGTATCGAAGCAATATGAAGAAACCAACCTAGCTCTCAATTGGAAAAAGTGGCATTTTAGGGACAAGAAGGGGATAGTTCTTGGTAACAAGATCTCTTAGAAGGGGATCGAGGGGGATCACACCAAAGTGGATGTCATTGCTAAACTTCCTCAATTGAATTAGTGAAAGGTGATGATGGTTTTTTAGCAATGCTGGATTTTATAGGAGGTTCATCAAGGATTTCTCAAATATTGCCTATACAATATCAAAACTCTTTGAAAAAGATCCCAAGTTTGTTTTTGATGAAAAATATTCACAAGCATTTAGGAATTAATGTGGCATCTGAGCACTGCTCCTATCACTAACACTCTGAATTGGTCCTTACAATTTGATCTAATGTGTGAAGCTAGCGGATTGGCTATTGGAGCAAGATTAGGGAAGTGGCATAATAAGGTTATGTACCCTATCTATTATGCTATCAAGACTTCGAATGCAACACAAATGAACTACACAATCACTAAACAAGAGTTGTTTGCCCTTCTTTATGCCTTTGAAATATTTAGGGCATACTTTTTAGGGTAAAAAATCACTGCCTACGCTAACCATGCTTCTTTGAGGTACTTGATGACAAAGAAAGATGCAAAAGCATGGCTCATTCGTTGGGTGCTATTACTACAAAAATTTGACTTTAGTGTCTAAGATACAGAAGGTACAGAAAATCAAGTGGAGAATTACTTTTCTCGCTTTTGAAGTAGCTAGAAGACATGTTTTAGAGTTAGAGATTAACAATGCCTTTCCTGATAAACACATCCTATTTGTGACAACTAATTTGGCACCCAGGTATGCAGATTGTGCAAACTATCTAGTGACAAGAGTGGTGCCAGAGGACCTCAAGTCCTATCAAAGAAAGAAATTTCTCAATAAAGTGTAGCATTATTTTTGGGAGGAGTTGCATTTATTCCTTATGTGTGAGGATAGTATCATCACACGATGTTTGCACAAAAATGAAATAATGACCATTATGAAGGCATGTTCTAGCTCTGGAGATCATGTAGGTAACCGTACGGCCATGAAAATGATGGACTACAGCTATTACTTTCCCACTATCTATCATGATGCTAATTTGATGGACAAAGATTATGGACAGTGCCAACGAGAAGGGACTATATCACCAAGACAAGAGATGCCCCTCAATTTTTTGGTTGAGGTAGAATTATTTGATGTTTGGTGTGTTGACTTCATGGGTCCTTTGGTGACCTCATACAGGATGACTTACATGCTGGTAGTGAGGACTATGTGTCCAAGTGGGTCGAGGCCATAGTGTTACCAAATAATGAAGCAAAGAGTGTTACTTCCTTCCTCAAGAAGAATATTTTCACAAGAGTCAGCACTCCAAGATGCATAATCAATGATGGTGGATTTCATTCTTTTGCAATAAAGACATTGAAAGCCTACTATTGAAATATGAAGTGAAGTACAAAGTAGCAACCCATGCCATCCCTAAATAAGTGGCCAAGTGAGGTGTCGAATAGAGAAATAAAGAGCATTCTAGATAAAACCATCAATGCCAATCAGACCAACTGGTCCAGAAAGCTAGATGATGATCTATGGGCCTATAGGGCAACTTATGAAACACCAACCGGAGCTTCTCCTCATCGACTAGTTTATGGCAAGGCCTTCCACCTACGAGTTGAGATAGAGAATAAAGCCTTATGGGCTTTTGAAAATGTGAACATGGAGTGGAGTGATGCAACAAATTTTAGAATGATCCAGCTTAATGAATTGGATAAATTGCGCTTCTATGAATTTGAAAGTGTGGCCTTTTTCGAGGAAAAGATGAATCACTTGCATAACAAGAAAATTTAGCACCGTGAGTTTTAACTAGGGGATCAGGTATTGGTGTTGAACTCTACACTTATGTTGTTCCCAGGGAAGCTAAAAATGAGGTGGTTTGGGCCATTTAAGGTGTGAGTATTTCCCCTTATAAGACTATAGAGATAGAAACTGAAGATGGAATCTAGACATTCAAGGTGATGGTTAGAGGGTCAAGCATTATTTGCTTGTTGAGAAGTTCCTCTTTAGGAACTTACTAGCTCAAGCCTAGCATGATCATGGCATTTGCGTCGCGCCACGATGTTAAATTAGGCGCTGTTTGGGGGGCAACCTAAATTTATGCATATTTCACCGATAGAGTCAATTCCATGACACATGTTTCACAGTGGATCTATTTACTAATGCGCCGCAAGGAGTTCTAACGCTTTCTCTTTAACTTTTTTTCATGCAATTAGGATACAAAATGTTATTAAGTTGGGGGTCTGCTAGGAAAATTGTGAGTATATGTTGTTGTGTAATTTTGTTGATTTATATTTGGGGTCCTTTCGGGTTTTCTAATCCTGATTGTTTCCCAAGAGACTTATTTTTAGTTGAATATGGCAAAATAAATGTAACTAGTGTCGTAGTATTTTGGGCTAATAATAGATTTCTAGAGACATTCTTAAGGGTACCAACCTACTAGTTAAGTCACTTCTGATGGAATAAAATATTTTTGACGTAGGTTGGGGTGGAAATTGAGTTTGTAGCATGCTTGTATCACTTTTTGAAAAAACTGTCCCTCTCAAATTTTTTTCACAACTGTTTGGTATTGACATATGTAACTCTATTTGTGAAATCTAATTGTGTTGATTCTTATAATGAATACTCAATTGAGAGTAAAAATTTTAATTCATTTGATATACATATGCCATTGTGTGGTGAGGAAAATTTTGTTTGTTCACTTGTTTTGTCTTGCTACTTATGGTTGAGTTTAGGATTGACTATGGGTTGTAGAGATAAACTTAGGGCTTCCTTGTGCTTCACATGCTACATTTTTCTAAATTAGCCTACCAAATGATGCATGTGTTCCTAAGCTCCCCTTTTGAGCTTATAACCCTTTTTCTTGATAAACCAAAATGAAAGCCTAAATAAATTCTCAAGTTGACCCTCTTTTGAACCCATCCTCATCACACTATGAAATGTGAAGAAAATAAGTAAAAAAGGTGTAAGTTAGGGTGATAAGGTGGAAAAGAAAGAAAGGGCGAAAAATAAATGTTTGACCATATCCCAAGGTGTGTTGAGCAAAGAGCTAAATAGAAGAAGAAAAGAAAAGAAAACAAATGATAAAAAGAGAAAATGAAAATAGAGCTTGCAATAGTACCTTGGGGTACGAAAAAGTGCTAAGGAAAGAAGCAAAGAAAAAGAAGGGATCATAAAGTGAAAAAGGTAGTGGAAACGTAATATAATTTTTAAGGTGGTAAGCGAGTCACTAAAGACCATATTTGTATCCTACCAGCCTTTGACTATCATTAAAAGCTTAGAAAAGTTCTTATGTGATCAAAACTCAGATTTCCAAAAGAAAAGACATTTGAGTAAATAAGCAAGCATATGGTAGTTGTAACCTATCTTGTAATCTTCTTTGTGAGATACGAGTGCATTTCTCTTCTTTATTTAACTTGTGTGTCCTTATAGTGCATGTTATCGTTGCTTCTGAAAATCAACTCTTTCCTTAGTCTAATTATGTAACAACCCTCAAATGACCGCAACATTTGGTCCCGAACTTAAAATAAAAGCCAACGGAGAATTATCAAGAACCCACAGAACATGACATGTAACGAATTGTTACTTCAAGTGACGATTCATTCTGTCAATCCGTGGTGAGGGAAAATCATAAACTAGGAAAATTGGATCAGTGACTACAATCCAAGTAATGACTCATGGCATTATGTACTGACTCATTCTGAATATTCATCAATTGAAGATAAGAAATTTAGAATTTTCCATTAGATGCAATGAGAGGTGATGAGTTGGTAATTTACCAACTCATTAGACTTTTAAGCATGAGATTTTGCTTTGCTTTCGACTCAATTATGAAGGTTTTATGTCTTTTCTCTTTGATCTTTAAGGTATTGAACTTAAACAAAGAAAGCAAAGGAATTGAAAAAAAAGAAAATTTATTAGAAGTAGAAGACCTGCGTGCGACACTTCGGCACCTACAAAACGCAGGTGCCACGCAAAGGAGAACTAGATGGCAGTTGATAAAGGCCTGTGAGGTGTAGATTGGCACATACAAACTGCAGGTGCCACTACAAAAGGGATCCAAGCTGAACTGACCAGACCTGCAGACGACCTGCGCCACGGATGGGCACCTACGAAACGCAGGTGCTGTAAAAGTGACCTCCGCATTGACAAGGATAAAAATGTCCAGTTCTGGCACAAATGTACTTTGGATTCTTTTAAGGGAAAAATTGGGAATTCTTGCCCAAGGAGGAGCAGAATTTCCTCAATTTGTACACACCCTTGAAAGTAGAATAGTAGGACTTTTTGAGAGAGAATATTTGTTACACGCTGTACCTTGTCATTGATTAGTGGGCGTGTGCATCTACTTAAGAAAGTATTTAGAGCACGGCAAGTACAGGAGAAGGCCTAAATGTAGAATGCATGAGCTCATCATCGAACTAGTGGGAGGCCGAAGCTAGAGGCGGGGCACAAGGAGCGTCGTGTCGTGCCCCTTCCTCGGCGCCTTGAGCAGCACATCACGCACGTCTGCCGGCGCGGAGGGCGATGCGTCGCGACTCCCCTCCATGCCTCAATATATATAAATACTCCTTTGGTTCAAGTTGGTTTCGTCTTAGTATTTCCAAAAATAGAGAGCTCGTGTGAGGCACATAGTTCATGAAGTTTTCTACTTTTAGAAGCCGAATTATACTACTAAATCACCTCCAAATGTAAATTCTTCTCAAGTAGTGATACTAGGGTTACGAAGAACATATCTACGGAGTTATATCTTCTAAATTTTCCTGGTTCGATGGAGTCCCGCTGAGCAGAAGTGGTAGAAATCACTTCTAATCAAGTCCTAATCGTCTACCAGTGATATGTAAGTGATTGTACCTTTTAAATTTTCTGGAATTCGTAGATTTTGGGATGTGTTGGAGCGTGTTTGGTTTGTAGTCATTTTGTTTTAAGGATATCCTTGTTGGCCATTTTCTTGAATTAAGAACAACCTTATTCTCTCAGCGTAAGGGCTATAATTTGGAAGAATTACCGACTTTAGGTTGAAACAGGATTGGGTGAGCAGAAATTGACAATTGAGGTATGTTAAGGCTAACCTCTTTGGCAAGTTATTCTCGTCGTATAGTTGGTATGACCTATACCTTTGTAAGTAAGTTGAACGCACGTATATTTTTATTAGCTACTACAGCTAGATTTGAGGCTAAAGCATCGTACCCTTGTCGAGATTGACCCTACCTAGTTTTGCCTTCCATTAAAAAGCCTCAGGATTTCTAATTGTATTATATCCTATGGGGCTACAGATCACTTAGAGGAGCCATGTGATGTCTAAATGGACTATATTCTAGCCTATAAGGCCGTTATGAAGTCCTTTCATGTATGGACTTCCTTTATGCCATAGCGGCATTACTGACGCTCAGTAGAGCCTTGAAATTTCAGGGTGTAGTTACAGGATCCTACAGGGCTCAGATGCAGTTACAGGAGCCCAAGGGCTTAGTTGCAGTCCTAGAGGCTGGTTAGGTCAGTTATAGTTACTTGTGGAACCATGATGACCTGGTTAGGGATATAGAGATAAAATTGTAGTTGTTGGGGCTTATGGGGGAACAGGTAGGTTATTATGTATTGATTGCACCTTTAAGGTTTACGGGGGCCAGGTTAGGTTCTTTTTTGTACACTTCCTAGCTAGCTATACTTTAGGTTTTGAGGCTATTCAGGTTAAACTCTTATCCTTCTTACTGGTTACTTCCAGTTCTCTTATCAGCTCTTATTTAGCTTTTATTACTGCCTTAAATATTTGGTACATATTGTACTAATGCCCACATCTGGGGCACTACATACTTGCCTGCAGGTTCGTACAAATGAGTTTTGGGACATCCTTAGCAGCTATTCAGGGTTAGTAGATCAGTTTCCTCCTTTCCTTCGGAGTTACCATCTAGAGAAGGTTTGCCTGTTTTGTTGTATAACTTTTGGGGCAGGTCGGGGCCCTGTCTCGACCACTATTTCACTCTTAGAAACTTGAAAACTATAGTCCATAATTAGTTATACGTTGTTGGCCGTGTGGGGCTTTATGTGTTATGATTTGCCTATTGGCTTGTGGGGCCTAATTTTGATATCCGTTAGAAGCCTTGTCGGCCATAATTCATATATGTTTTCCCACCTTCCTTCTATTATGATTTAGACAGCATGGTGGTCTTGTCAGCTCATATAGGATCCTATTAGTATTGTGACCTATGGGTTGGCTATTTTTATGCAAGTTGTATGTTGCGGACTAGTTGGCCTAAGTATATTTATTGAGCTGAGATATAGCCGTTTGTTTCCATGTTTATGTGCTTCTGATATGCATCGGAGGTGCATACGCCCGATTAGGTCAGCTTAGAATCTAGTGTGGCACCAGGTGGAAGTCATGCCTCCCAAGGTAGAGTGTGACAAATTTGGTATCAGGGCAACGTCGTATCCTAGGGAGTCTGCAAGCCTTGTCTAGTAGAGTCTTTTTTGTGGATGTATTGTGCACCACATTCTATAAGAAGGAGGCTACGAGGCGTGATAGCGTGGTTACCCTCCTTCCTTTGCAAATTGTGATACAACTAAGTTGTATAGGGTTAAGTCCCTAAGCTTATGTTATTCTTTTTATCTATAGAGAAAATATCTAATGCATGACAGACTATGACTAGTCGGGAGTTGGATACTGCAGTAAGAGAAGGCACTAGAAGAGTGCCAAAATTTGAAACGACCCGACCTAAGGGTGAGAGGGAGACATCCCCTCGATCTCCCCAGCATTCTCTGCCACACCAGGAGCCCCCCAGGACAACAGATACATTAGCACCACCACCAGTCATCCCTATATCGTTATATTAGGAGGTTAGGAGTGCAGTTTACATTCTGGCTTAGATGATGGCGGATCAGGGCCAGCCAGTGACACCCGTTGCTGTTGAATCTACTGAGGGATCCGGATGTTCGAGGATTTGTGAGTTTCTTTCCTTGAGTCCTGCACAGTTCATGGGGACAGACCATTTAGAGGATCCTCATGATTTCATAGGTCAGTTGTAGAAGATATTTAGGGTAATACATGCCTCCTCTGTAGATTAAATAGAGTTAGTAGTGGTTCGGCTATGAGATATAGCATTTATATGGTATGAGAGTTGGAAAAGGTCTACAGGCAGAGATGTACCTCCACTGACTTGGTTCAGTTTTTCGAAGGCCTTCATAGATCACTATCTACATTGAGAGATTTGACAAGCCCGAGTGTATTAGTTTTTACATCTAGAACAGGGCAGGATGCGCGTTCGAGATTACACACTGAGATTTAACTATTTCGCAAAATATGCACCAGAATTTTTGGATACTATGCCAGCTAGGGTACACTGATTTATTATAGGTCTTGTTCTAGAGTATATGGAAGCCTGTATTATAGCTACATTGTGAGAGGAAATGGAAATTTCGTGCATCCAGGATTTTGCTTAGAATATAGAAGGGATTAGGCAGCGCTAGTATGAGACAGAGAGGATGAATCAGGAGCAGCGCCGGAGGGCTAGGCACACTGACATGCGGCAAAATTTCAGGGTGGGCCCAAGCCTCAGCTATCAGGAAGCCACCTAGAACTTTACCACAGCAGTAGCAGGGCGGTAGATCAGATCATCGTTGACAGTCAGGTCTCGGCGAGAGTTCACGAGCGTCGAGACAGCTATAGAGGGGTTTAGATTAGAACTATCCCGTTGCACTGCGTTGTAGCATCTGCAGTCATCGACAATTTTGAAGTTTTAGATATGGATCTACTTATTGCTACACTTGTTGGCAAGTGGGCCATCTGATAAGGGATTATCCGAACATAGATCACCGTGATTGGGACCAGTAGAACAGGTCCTCAGTAGGGTCGCATGCTCTAGCACCTTCGGTAGGGTGTAGGCCCTCAGCTCCAGCTAGTAGAGGCAAAGGTAGATTAGGGGCATCCAATTTTGGC
This sequence comes from Datura wrightii, assembly GCA_035772735.1. Lineage (NCBI taxonomy): Eukaryota > Viridiplantae > Streptophyta > Magnoliopsida > Solanales > Solanaceae > Datura > Datura wrightii. The sequence continues at coordinate 64,555,654 of JASDFA010000002.1, forward strand.
AGTGGTCTGGATCGCACTTACACCTTACAAGGGCGGCAGGATTCGGAGTCATCATAAAATATTGTGATAGGTATGTTGAATGTGTTCTCGCACCTGGTTTATGCTTGTATAGACCCAGGTTCTACCTTGTCTTATGTTAATCCATTAGTAGCACATAAGTTTGGTATTATACCAGAATTGCTTCAGCAACCATTTTTTGTATCCACACTTATTGGTGACTCTATTATTGCTATGAGAATTTACTAGCGCTGTACAGTATAGGTGGTTGGTCGCTAGACTTTAGCAGACTTAGTAGAGCTAGCAATAATTGATTTTGATATAATTATGGGCATGGATTGGCTAGCACCATGTTATGCCAATGTGGAGTTCTAGACCAAAACTGTCCGATTTCACTTTCCAGGGGTGGTAGTTCGAGAATGGAAAGGCAATGCAGCTAACGCCAAAAGGGAGGTTTATACCATATCTTTGAGAGAAGTAGCTTCTAGGGAAGGGATATATTTACCATATTGTTAGGGTTCGGGATATGCAAGCAGAATCCCCGACTCTTCAGTCTATTCCTATGGTTTGTGAATTTGCAGATGTATTTCCAAATTAGCTTCCTAGTATTCGCCTAGGGCATGAGATCGATTTCTCTATCGATATACCACCAGATACACAACCTATATATATCTCTCCATACCAAATGGCTCCTGCCAAGATGAACGAATTAATGGTATAGTTGAATGATTTGATAGATAAAGGCTTTATTAGGCCTAGTGCTTCACAGTGGGGTGCGCCAGTGATGTTTGTGAGGAAAAAAGATGGTTCATTGCGGATATGTATAGATTATCAGTAGTTGAATAAGGTTACTATTAAAAATAAATACCCACTTCCCAGTCTAGATGACTTGTTTGATCAGTTGCAAGGGCAAAATGTTTCTCAAAGATCAACTTAAGGTAAGGATACCACCAAGTACGTATTTGAGAGAAAGACATTCCAAAAACAACTTTCAGAACTAGATATAGTCATTTTGTGTTTTTATTCATGTCCTTCGGGTTGGTGAATTCCCCAACAGTGTTCATGTACTTGATGAACAACATATTCAGGCCACATTAAGATCTATTCATGATTGTGTTTATTGATGATATCCAGGTACATTCGTGCTCAAAAGATGAACATAGAGATTATTTGTGAACAGTACTCCAAGTATTCAGAGATCACCATCTATATACAAAGTTCTCAAAATATGAGTTCTAGTTAAATTCTGTAGCTTTTTTGGGCCATATTGTGTTAGATACAGGTATCTAGTTGGACTCACAGAAAATCATGGCGGTAAAGACATGACCCAGACCCATAACTCCAACCGAGGTTTGTAGCTTTTTAGGGTCATCCGGGTATTAGAAAAGGTTCATGGAATGATTCTCTTCCTTATAAGCACAATTAACAAGACTGACTTAGAAAGCAGCTAAATTCTAGTGGACCGAGGCTTGTGAGCAGAGTTTCCAGGAACTGGAAGATAGATTGAACTCTGCACCAATATTAGCATTACCAGAAGGTTCAGAGGGATATGTTGTGTATTGCAATGCTTCAGGCATTGGATTGGGATGTGTTCTGATGTAGCATGGCAAGGTTATTGCCTATGCTTCGAGGCAGCTAAGAAAGAACGAGAAGAATTACCCAACCCATGATTTAGAACTAGCCACAGTTGTTCATGCTCTAAAAATTTAGAGGCACTATTTCTATGGTGTTCATGTAGATATCTTTACTAATCACAAAAGCCTCCAGTATATTTTCACACAGAAAGAGTTGAATTTGCGGCAGCGTCGTTAGCTAGAGTTATTTAAAGACTACGACGTGAATATCTTGTATCATCCAGGGAAAGCCAATATTATGGTCGATTCCCTTAGCCATAGATCTAAGGGTAGCTTATCATATTTGAGGTCAGAAAAGCAAAAAATGGCTTAAGAGCTGCACCAATTCACCAATCTAGCTGTCCGGGAAGTGGATTCATATGATAATGGGATTGTGATTCAGAATACTGTTGTGTCATCTATGGTAGTGGAATTAAAAGAACCAAAGTATGAAGACCCAATCCTGGCACTACTTAGAAATAAGGTTTAGAAAGAGGGGTTAATATCCTTTGAGATAACAAGAGAAGGGGTCCTGATATTTAGGGGACGACTATATGTTCTAGATGTGGCAGGGCTTCGTCAGTAGATTATGCCAGAGGTACATTATTATCGTTACTCTCTTTATCCGGGTTTGGCAAAAATGTACGATGACATAAAGGAGATCTATTGTTGGCATGGGATGAAGAAAGATAATGTTGAGTTTGTAGTGTAGTATCCAAATTGCCAGCAAGTGAATGCAGAACATTCGAAACCTAGCAAACTAACTCAAGAGATTTCCATGCCTATGTGTACATGGAAAGAAATCAACATTGATTTTGTTACAGGTTTACCTCGCACCAGGTGTAAATTCGACTCAATTTGGGTTATGTAGATCAATTGACAAAATCTGCCCATTTCTGGCCAGTCAGGACTACTTTTTCAGCTGAACATTATGCTGAGTTGTACCTTAAAGAGGTAGTCTGGCTGCATGGTGTCCCGGTGTCTATCATTTCTGACAGAGGGGTGCAATTCCAACCTAGGTCTTGGAAGTCATTTGGAAAGGGTTATGGGATGCAGGTTAAATTAAGTATAGCTTTTGACTCCCAGACAAACGGCTAGGAAGAACACACAATTCAGACGTTCGAGGACATGTTGTGAGCATGTGTGCTAGACTTCGGAGGGAGTTGGGACGAGTACCTACCTCTTATTGAGCTTGCATAAAATAATAGTAATCATTTTGCTATTTAGATGGCACCTTAATAGGGTTTATATTGGCGGAAATATAAGTCTCCCATAGGATGGTTTGAAGTAGGGGTGTCAGGATTAATTATACCTGATATGATACATCAATCAGAAGAAAAAGTGAAACTTATCGGAGAGCATTTGCTGACAACTCAAAGTCGTTAGAATTCCTATTCTGATGTACGTCATAGAAACTTAGAGTTTGATATTGATGATTGGGTATTCCTTAAGGTTTCTCTTAGGAAGGGCGTTATGAGGTTTGGATGGAAGCGCAAATTTAGCCCTAGGTTCATTGGCCCATATCGGATCCTTTGAAGGAAAGAGCAAGCGTCTTATGTGTTAGAATTACCTTCAGGGCAAGAATCTGGTCATCCAGTTTTCCATGTGTCGATGTTATGAAAGTGCATAGGAGTCCCATTCCAGGTTGTTCCGGTTGAGGATGTTTAGGTCACGGAGAAGTTGTCCTACGAGGAAACTCCGATAGATAAACTTGATCGATAGGTCCGTAGATTGTGAACCAAGGATGTAGCTTTTGTCAATGTCTTATTGAGAAATAGGAATGTAGAAGAGACGACTTGGGAAACTGAGAATGATATGAGGTTTAGGTATCCACTTTTGTTCCAGACCATATGATTATAGTATGTAGGCTCTGGCAGTTCCAGTTGTAAGGTAGTCCTCGAGTATTTTATTGTTTCCTTTGTTTCTTATGTTGCCAATTTCTTACAAATATATCGAGTTATGTTATTCAGTTGTTATAGAATCTTGTGAAGCGCTAGCATTGGACTTTTTTGTGTTTCAAGTTTTTGGACAGACCATATTACAAGGGATTCTGCCCAAATTTTCGGGCAAAGCTTAAGGAACAAAATCTGTTAAGTTTGGATTACATTCAAGGATGAATGTACCTAAGGGGGGATGATGTTACACCCTGTAAGTAGTCATTGATTAGCAGGCGTGTGCGTGTGCTTGTGAGAGTGTTTAGAGCATGGCACATCCAGGAGATGGCCCTAAGGGGGAACGCACGAGCGCATCGCCGAGCCAGTGGGAGGCCAAAGCTAGAGGCAGGGCACAAGGAGTGCCATGTTGCACCCTTTCCCCAGCGCCTTGAGCGGCGCATCATGCCCGTCTGCCGATGCATTGGACGGTGCACCGCAGCTCCGCACCACCACCTCAATATATATAAACACTCCCTTTGTTAGAGTTTTTTTTATATTTCCCAAAATAGAGAGTTCGGGTAAGGGAAATATTTCACGAAGTTTTCTACTTTTAGAAGCCGAATTACGCCACAAATCACCTCCAAATGTCAATTCTTCTCAAGTAGTGATTCCTAGTCCTACAAAGAATGTATCTACGGAGTTACATCTTAAAAATTGGCCTGGTTTGATAGAGTCCCACCGAGTAGAAGTCATAGAAATGACTTCTAATCAACTCCTAACTGTCTACTAGTGATAAGTAAGTGTTTCTACCTTCTAAATTCTCGGGAATTCATAGATTTTCCGCCGAGTTGGACGGATTTTGGTTTGTAGTCATTGTTTTTTAAGGATATTGTTGTTGGCCATTTTCTTTAATTAAGAACAGCCTTATTCTCTCAACGTAAGGGATGCAATTTGGAGGAATTACCAGCTTTAGGCTGAAACAGGATTGGGTGAGCAGAAATCGGCAATTGAGGTATGTTAGGACTAACCTCTTTGGAAAGTTATTCTTGTCGTATAGTTGATACGACGTATAACTTTGTAAGTAAATTGCAAGCATGTATATTGCTATTAGCTGCTACAGGTAGATTTGAGGCTAAAGCATAGTACCCTTGTCGGGATTGACCGTACCTAGTTTGGCCTTCCGTTAAATGACCTCAAGATTGCTAATTTTATCATTGCCTAAGAGGTTATAGATCGCTCAGAGGATTATGTGATGTATGAAAGGACTATATTCAGGCCTACAAGTCCATTTTGCTATCCATTCATGTATGGACTTCCTTTATGCCATAGCGGCATTGCTGACCCTCAATAGAGCCTTGTAGACTCAGGGTGCAGTTAAAGGAGCCTAGAGGGCTCAGATATTGTTATGGGAGCCTAAGGTCTCAATGGTAGTCCCAGAAGCTTGTTAGGTTGGTTATAGTTACTTGTGGAACCATGATGACCTAATTACGGGTATATAGATTGAACTTCACTTGTCGGGGATTATGGGTGTCCAGGTAGGTTATTCTATGTTGATTGCACATTCTGGGCTTACGGGGACCAGGTTAGGTTCTTGTTTGTGTACTTACATACTAGCTATACTTCAAATTGTGAGGTTAGTTAATTTAAAATCTTATCCTTCTTACTGAGTACTTCCAGATCTTTTATGAGCTCTTATTCATCTTTTATTACTTCCTTACATATTTGGTACATATTGTAATAGTGCCCACATATGGGGCGCTGCATAATTGTCTGCAGGTTCAGATAGATAAGTTTCGGGACCTCCTTAGCAGCTATTCAGGGTTAGCAGATAGGTCAGCTTCTTTCCTTCGGAGTTTCCATCTAGAGAAGATTTTCTTGTTTTTGTTGTATAGCTTTTGGGGTAGGTTAAGGCCCTGTGCCTACCACTAGCCTCGACCACTATTTCACTCTTAGAGGCTTGCAGACTACAGTCCATAATTAGTTATACTTTTTTGGCCATGTAGGGCTTTTATGTGTTATGATTTCCATATTAGTCGTGTGGGGCCTTGTTTTGATATTCATTAGTAGCCTTGTTGGCCATAGTTCATATATGTTTTCTCACCTTCCTTCTATTATGATTTATAAAGTATGGTTGTCTTATTGGCCGGCATAGGATCCTATCATTATTGCGACTACTGGGTTGGCTGTTTTTATGTAGGTTGTATGTTCCGGCCTAGTCGGCCTAAGGCTATGTTTTGAGCTAATATACAGCCTTTTGTTTCCTTGTTTATTGCTTCGGATATGAACCTAAAGTGCATATGCCCTTCTAGGTCAACTTAAGTTCCAGTATGGCACCAGGTGCCAGTCACGCCTCCCCGGTGGGGCTTCACAATATTATAGAGAGAGAAAGAGAGAAGTTAGGATACTCAGCAAATAGAACCGACATGTTTAGGATATTTTTGTGTAATTAGAAAGTAGCTTAGGATTACTCAGCTAATAAAATGCACTAGTTTTGATGTTTTGAAAAAAATTGACCCTGTTTAAGATTTTTTGGTGGTTAGCTGTGTACTTGTTGATTGCAAAACACGATTTCTGTGGATCTTTTCATGTCACTTGGTGTATTAGCATGAGTAGTTATAGTTAGCGATGTATGAACTAGATAGGTAGAATGAATACAGAATACGTACCATGAGTGAGTGAGGTCTATACCTAGTTCAGTACTGCATAGAGGATCTAGAACTTGCCTAGTTGGTCTTTACATAGCTTTTTAGGATGGTTGGTTAGGAAAGGATCATAGGACCTTTTTTAGCCCATTTTAGCTTAAATTACCCTACCAGAATAATATGATTCCCTTGATCCCAATTTTGAGCCTTAAATGAACCATTTTTCTTTGATTAACCAATTAACCTTAATCAAGTTTTATGATGAACCTGCTTTAACCGTGGTCCCTCCTTGGACATTGTGAACCTCAACCTAGGAAAAATGCCTAAGTTGAGGGTGGCTAGAATAATGGTTCATAGATCATGGGGAGGTGAAAAAGGAAAAGAAAAGGAAAAAATGGTTGAAATGAGGTGTGGTGTGACAAAAGGAAAAAAAGAGCTGAAAATATATTGAAGAGAAAAAAAAAAGAGAATAATGAATGAAAATTTTAAAAAACACCACATCCATACAATTTCATTAAAAAAAAGGAGTAAAAAGTCGAAAAAGTGAAAAGTGGAGCCACGTGTATATAATTCCAAGGAGGGTTTAGCCACTAAAAATTCCATATTTATCATACCCAGCCTAAAAACCTACATTACAAGAGGAATAAAGTCCTATAGTGATCCTAGCCTGATTGTCCGAAGAACGATAGTAGAGAAAATAAGAGCAAGCCTATGGTATCCGATGTGCTGTATTTGGAACTTCCCTGTGAGAACCAGAGTCTTACTTGTTCAGTCCCATGTTTCACATTTTCATATATCTGTGAGTTGGGGACTTCATTTTTTGTGAGGGTACATGGTTTGTGTTTTATTCTGCCAGTTGTTCGTGCGAAAAGCATTGGTGATGAATTGATTCTCTACTAATAACTAGATGACAAGTCTTGATCTCTATTTATCATTGTTTTTGGTTATTTGATGTGCATATGCTGATTTGGTTTACTGGGAAAAGGGTAAAAAGCTATTTGAGTTCACAGTGCAAATTTTGGTTGGTGTTGGCTATAGTATCCTAGGTTTATTTTCTAGGTAAGCATCATTTTTAGTTTTTATTTTCTTTGCCTGAGGACATGTAAATGTCTTAACTTGGGGGTGTTTATGTGCTATGACTTTACAACACTTTCGATTATTAAAACTGGAAAAATAACATGGACTAAGGTATGTTTATACGGATATCAAGTGTTTTTACTTTGTTTTTAGGGAAAATAGGTGTTGGAGAAAAATTGTGCAAAAGATGCCGAAAAGTGCAGAAAAGTAGCCAAGTACTGATCTCAGTACGAGCCGTACTGAGACTCATGGAAAATCTCAGATGATCTAATCAATGCAAAGGAAAAGTACGACTTTCAGTACGAGCCGTACCAAGATGGTATGAGCCGTAACTGGACTCATATAATACATTAGATAAAAGTTACACAATTGAAGTCTTTTGATATAGGTAGTACTACGGATCATAGCATCTACCTACGACACATATCAAGAGCCACTAGAAGCATCAGGTGTCTTAAGGACTTGGTAGAACTCAAGATGCAACAAGCAATTACGAGTTGTAGGAGCAAGGTGCGAGGCATACCAAGACACTCTTAGAAAACTTTAGAAGATGTCAAAGTTCTCAGAGCCAAGACACGATTGGATTGTACGACTAGTGGGATCATGGTACAAGTCGTACCATATGCCAACACTTAGCCAATTCTGCAGTAACAAAAGAAAATACATGACCCATACACTCCTATTAGGGTCATATGACAAGTCATCGGATGTGTCCGCGCTAGATTTGGAAATTTCCCTGTTAGCTTAGGGAAAGATTTCTATTGTTTATATAAATACCTTTTATGTTTCTTTGAGGAAGAGAACATAAGAATACATTAAGTGAAGGTTCATAATTAATTGTTTGTGAATTATTATCAAGTTTGAAAACAATATTGGAGAGCAATTCTTAAGATCAAAACTTGGTTTTCTCAATTGTTCTTGATTTTGTTGACCATATTTTCTTGCAATATTCAAAGCAGGTTTCTTCCAATTATCATTATAGGTATTCCATTATATATTTGTCTATGAATACTAATCAGAATTTTACAATCATGAGAGGCTAAAACCTCCAAAACTAGGGTTGTGGGTACCATGATGGATTATGAACTAGGGTTACACAAGGTGATTCAAAACCAATGCTAAACCTCGTATTGTATTCTCTTCATCTTTAAACATTTTTTAACTGTGCGAAATCTTAGGACTTGTCTAAATTCTATACTTGCTTGAACCTAGAGAAGTAGAGATTAGTAAAAGAGAACAACACCAAAGCCTTGATTTTTATTATCATTGTATGACTTGAGTTGCGGTTGCAGGAAAGTTAATTTGGAACATACTAATAACGGTTAATCTGAAGTCGCTCTTAAGATATTACCTGGTGATTCAGTATAGTCATCCAATAGGGAAGAACCAGTCGTTTGGATGAACCCTAGTTATCAGTTCTACAAGTAAGCATTGGAATTGATCATACATGTATACCCATAATTATGAACCCATGGGGAACACTTACCCTGGTTATTTTCAAATCTTCAAAACAACTACAACTGAAATCTTGTTTTACAATTGATTTCTATGAAACATCCAGTTAGGAGATAACCCACCAACAAGTTTAAGTACTGGTATTAGTCTAGTTCTTACCATATTCCTTATGGGTTTAACCCCAACCTCTTTTATGGGTTCTTCATTGACAAAGTCTGCTTCATAATTTTTCAGGAAGTGTGAGTTTGAGCGTTATAAATGCTTCATCAACTGTGGTTTGATCTCTCTTATCTACTCATCCTCAATGATCTAAAATAGGTGTGACACTTATGAGTATGGCTTGAATTTCTTTTCCAATGCTATTCCATAAGGTCCAACGTGTAGTCGATCCTTGAGTTGTTTATAGATATCAAACCCAATTATGAGATCCTTTCCTGGGACATCTAATTCGAACAACTTTGATTTGAACTATAATCATGGGAAGAAGACAATTGTGGTTAGGTGTTTTTTGATGATTGTTCTTGTTAAAGATTCCATTTGATGCGGTGTTGAAGTTCTTGGAATAGGAAATCCATTGATCATCGAGAAATACTGCGGGATTCATCAACAATGATGCTTCACCAGTGTCCATGAAGGCAATAACCTAAATCGGCTTATCCCATATGGATGGATAAATGTTCAGTTGGACTTGAGGATAATGTTGTTGATCTCTTCCTCAGCCTCTAAAATCTGGTAATGGTCATGACCATGTTCTTCAAACACATACATGGAGAAAAAAGTGTCCTCGATGGTTCATCTTGTACTGAAAAAACCGATTCAAGATCATTGTCGTTGACATCAGCATACTCTTCTATCTCAGTAAGAAGTTCGACAGATATTCTAGCTTAAGGACAATTCTTTGCAAAGTGCCCAATCTTTGGCAGTTCAAGCATCTGTCATTCTTCTGGAACCTAGCTAGACACTTTCTCTAGAAGTATTTTGTTCGCCTGGTGAATTTGGATCTTCCACTTGTAGGCTTTGGCCATTTGAACTTCTTGTATCTCTTGAACCTTCTTTTTCTTATGGGGGCTTGGCAAGAGCAACTGGACCCTGTGATTAGGTCAGTTTTATTGTAAGCTTTAGCAAGGGTTGGATTGTTGTGCATGATCTGCTTCAGGACAGATCTTTTTTATATATATCTTCTAGTGCTAGGAAAATTGCTTTTCTGATATTGTGATTATGATTGACTTGAACTTGACTTAAGGTATTGTGATTGACTTGAACTTTTCCTCGACAATCGTCATGGTTTGTCCTGCTAACATCTTTAGCAAGGATGAAATGAAGGCTTGATTCAAACTGGCATCTCCACCTAGTTTGAAGTATATTTTTTTCCATCTTTTAGAAATGAATATCAATGGAAATATCTGTTGAATGATACACATTTCATTTTGAATAAATGTTTGTGTAGCTTTTCTTGAATTTGGCCAGTATCTCCACAAAAGACTTCATGTAGAATTCTGATATTGAAAGAAAAGTATTGGGGCGTGAGGAAAGTATTCTTATCATGTATCCCCAGTGAGGTTCACCAATCTGTAAGGATGCTGGAGAACCTTGACATAATATCCAACAGGATTAGATACTTCTCTCACTCTACCAAGTGTGTTGTCACCATCAAAGTAAGGAATTCTTTGATCCTTCGGGGCCAATTTGAAACCCTAAAATCATCTAGAGTGATAGTATGGAACCCAGTTTCAAACAATTTTGGTGTTGGTTGTTTTGGTCTTCTTTCCGAAATTGGGTCATTTGTCATCTCGTTTTGATCATCATCAACTTTAGAAACTTCTAGGTTCTCTTGGTCGGTTCATGTATATTGGTGGATTTTCTTCCTCGGAGGTGTCTAGTGAGAGATTCCCACTTGAATCCAAATTTGTTTCTTCAGTTTCTTCAGTAGGATCGCTATTTGTTGTCACTTTAGTAATGGACCTAGGCTATCATATTCTCCCAAGCCATTAATGTTTGGAACAACCTGATATGAGATTATCATGTTTCTTGGATCTGGCTCTTTAGAACATTCTCCAACCTATTTCCTTCGTTTCGACTGCTTTTCTGCTGCAAGAGCATCTTTCTTTTCCTAGACCTATTTTTCAATGTCAAATTTGGTTTCATCTTTGGTTTTTTAAGTTTATGATAAGGGTTCATGTGCAATGAAAGGAGAGGTAGTACCAGGGCGCCCCAATTTAGGTGGTGAATATGTTTGTGAAGACACAGGGAAAAAGGTGGACTTTGGAGAGTGGCTTTGGGTTCTTTGTGGCTCAAAAGGTCCACGTCTAAATTGTCATATTTGTTCTTTAGTATCATCCATCTCTTTTTGTGGCTATGAATAGAAGTAGAAAGGTGAGGTTCCTGGTGGAAAAATATCATACTGCATATTGGTTTGTCGCTATTCTAGGGTTCGGATAAGGCCGGCATATTGATTGGATGTCTGTTCCACTTTCTTCTCAATGCTTTCCACCTTGGTCATCATCTTGTTCTGTGTGTGAGCAACATTCTTGAGGGATGTGCCGATATTGGTCAGCAGTTTTTTCTGGCATATTGCATTTTCTTACTGCCCATCGATGGTAGCCTCAATATCACTTGTTGGTGTCTTTTCTCCAGTAGGAAGCACACCATTTTTGTTTGGTATTTTTGATGCATGGTTTACACCATATTTTTCAAAGGGTTGTTGTGAGGGGAATTCTGGAGTTTGACTGGAGCTGGATAGACTCACTATAAAGATTTGAGGGTTATGAAATTTTTTAGCTGGAGTGAGTAGAACTGGCCAATCTTTAGGTTTACGGGAGACAAGGAATTCGTACTTTCCAAGGTTGCTCAAGGAATTGATAGATGGATCCCCATCTTCATATCACTTACGAAATTCCATTTTTGAGCATCTTCCTTTCTTTTTTTTTTTTGGTGTGGATCTCTTCCTATGTAGCTCATCATATTCAATGTAATCCTCCAATACATTCTTGACAGTTACATTTAATATACCAAGGGTAGTGCCCAGTGAAGGGACATTTGAACCACCATATGTCATGACCTTCATGATTGAAGTGTTTGATCCAATCATGATGAGCTACATAGGAGGTCAGGAGCGCAGTGGTTATGCTAGCACAGATGATGGCTGCTCAGCGTCAGCCAGTGCCACCTATAATTGCAGAACCTTTAGGAGGGCCTGGTAGCTCGAGGGTCCGAGAGTTCCTAGCGCTAAGTCCCCTGCAATTCACAGGGACAGATCAGACCGAGGACCCTCTGGACTTTTTAGACTAGATGTAGTTTTTAGGGTGATGCATTCTATGCCAACAGAGTCAGCTGAGTTGGCGGTATTCCGGCTACCGGACATCGCCGTACTTTGGTATGAGAGTTGGGAGAGGTCCTGAGGGAGAGATGTTTCCCCTCTGACCTTGCCCAGCTTCTTAGAAGCTTTCTTGGATCATTACCTACTGCGGGAAATTCGACAGAACCAGGTTGCTCAGTTCCTACACTTGGAACAGGGGTCGATGAGGAATATGCCATGCTGTTTGATCCCTTGGCTCGTTATGCACCATCTTTTGTGGACACAATGCCAGCCAGGGTACACCGCTTTATTATGGGGCTGAACCCGAAATATGTTTAGACCTGCATCACAGCCACACTTCGAAAGGATATGGATATCGCCCGTGAAGGCTTTTGCTCAGAATATTGAGGGGATCAGACAGCGACAACGGGAGATTAGGAGGACAAGTTAGGAGCAGCACCGCAGGGACAGACCGGGTGAATTACAGGAGGAGACTCGGGGAGGACCTAGGCCACGGTTATCAGATAGGCTTCCTAGACCCCCGCATCCATCACAGTGACAAAGGAGCAGGTCTAGTCGCCGAGGGCAGCCAGAGCCCGCGAAGGTTCGTGAACAGTAGGTTCACAACAGCAGAGGGGAGTGGAGCTGAGTGGGTTTACAATACCACTTGGCCCTATTTGCAGTTGACGCCACTCTGGAGCATGCAGGTATGGTTCCACAGCATGCTACATTTGTGGACATGAGGGTCATCATATGAGGAATTGTCCAGTTAGGGTTCAGGGTGACCGGGATGGACAGGATAGGTCTTTGGCAGGATCACGAGCTCCAGCATCCCCAGCAGGGCGTAGGCCCTCAGTTTCAGTCGGCAGAGGCCGAGGCATATCAGGGGCATCCAATTTAGGTATCGGCCTAGACCGTACTTATGCACTACAGGGGCGACAGGAGTTAGAGTCGTCACCATATGTTGTGACAGGTATGCTGAACATTGCTGTCATCCTGCTTATGTGTTGATAGATCAAAGATCCACCTTGTCCTATGTTACACCATTAATGGCTCGAAAGTTTAGTAATATGCCGGAATTTCTTCAGCGACCTTTCTTAGTGTCTACACTCGTTGGTGACTCTATTATAGCCAGAAGGGTCTATCAGGGGTGCACAGTAGAGGTTTCCAATCGTCAGACTACGACAGACTTGAAAGAACTAGAAATGATTGATTTTGATGCTATTATGGGTATGGACTGGCTAGCTTTATGGTATGCCAATGTCGAATTTTGGACCAAGATTGTCCATTTCCACTTTCTAGGGGAGGCAGTACGGGAGTGGAAAGGTAGTATAGCCACGCCAAAAGGTAGGTTTATTTCCTATCTTCGGGCGAGAAAATTGATAGAAAAAGGGTGAATTTATCATATTGTTAGAGTTCAAGATGTTCGGGCAGAGCCTCCGACCCTTCAATCTATTCCAGTGGTTAATGAATTTCCCGACGTATTTCCAAACAAGCTTTCTAGTATTCCCCCAGAAAAGGAAATTGATTTTGCAATTGATCTATGACCAGACACTCAGCTTATATCTATTCCTCCATATTAGATGGCTCTGCTGCTGCTGAACTCAGAGAACTAAAGGAACAATTGAAGGATTTGCTAGACAAGGGCTTTATCAGGCCGAGTACCTCACCATGGGGTGCGCCAGTTCTGTTCGTGAGGAAGAAGGACATCTCCCTCCGTATGCGTATAGATTATCGGCAACTGAATAAAGTCACTATCAAAAATAAGTACCCGCTTCCCAGAATAAATGATTTGTTTGATCAGCTACAGGGTGCGAGGTATCTTTCAAAGATTGACTTAAGATCAGGATATCATCAGGTCCGATTTCGTGAAAGAGATATTCCAAAGACTGCCTTCAGGACCAGATATGGCCACTTTGAATTTCTAATCATGTCCTTCGGAGTGACAAACGCCCCAGTAGTGTTTATGGACCTGATGAACAACATTTTCAGACCATACTTGGACTTGTTCGTGATAGTATGTATCGATGATATTCTGGTGTATTCCCTCTCAGAGGCAGATCACTAGGATCATCTGCGGACAGTGCTCCAAATTCTCAAAGATCACCAACTATATGCAAAACTTTCTAAATGTAAATATTGGCTGAATTCAGTAGCCTTCTTGGGCCATATTATGTCAGATGCTGGTATACAGGTAGATGCCCAGAAGATAGAGGTAGTGAAAACATGGCCTAGACCTACCACTACGACCGAGGTACATAGTTTCCTGAGATTAGCCGGGTATTACAGAAGGTTCATGGAAGGATTTTCCACTTTAGCAGCACCTTTAACCCAACTGACACAGAAGGATGCAAAATTCCATTGGAATGAGGCATGCGAGTAGAGCTTTCAGGAACTAAAAGACAGATTGACATCAGCACCGGTACTAGCATTTCCAGAAGGAACAGAGGGTTATGCAGTCTATTGTGACGCTTTGGGTGTTGGGTTAGGATGTGTTTTGATACAACATGGTAAGGTGATTGCGTATTCTTCCAGGAAGCTGAGGAAGCATGAGAAGAACTACCCTACCCACGACCTGGAGTTAGCCGCGGTGATTCATGCCTTGAAAATATGGAGACACTACCTGTATGGCATCCACGTAGATATTTTCACTGATCAAAGAAGCCTGTAGTATATTTTCACCCAGAAAGAGTTGAATATGCGGCAGCGTTGCTGGTTGGAGCTGTTAGAGGATTATGATATGAATATTTTATATCACCCAGGAAGGGCCAATGTTGTAGCAGATGCCCTTAACTGCAAATCCATAGGAAGCCTGGCATATTTACAGCCCGAGCTGCAGGAATTGGCCCGAGAATTGCATCAACTAGAAAATTTAGCAGTTCGTATAGTAAATCCGGAGACAATGGAGCGGTAATCCAGAATACCGCAGTGTCATCATTGGTTGTGGAAGTGAAAGAACGACAATATGAAGATCCTAGCCTGGTTCAGCCCAGAAATAGGGTCGAGGGAGGGGAAGTGATAGATTTCCAAGTAACCGAGGATGGAGTTTTGAGATATAGGGATCGCCTCTGTGTTCCAGACGTGGCAGCACTTCGCCAGCAAATGATGGGTGAGGTACCCGTTACTCTCCCCATCCAGGTTCGACAAAAATGTACCATGACGTAAACGAGATTTACTAGTCGCTGGGAATGAAAAAGGGGATATCAGAATTCGTATCTCAATTTCCCAATTGCCAACAGGTGAAAGCTGAACTTCAGAAACCAAGCGGACTGACACGGGATATAGTTGTGCCTTTATAGAAATGGGAGGCAGTTAATATGAATTTCGTAGTAGGGTTACCTCGTACCAGGCGTAAATATGATTCTATCTAGAAATGCATTGACAGTGTTACACCCCAAAATTGTTTTAATGATTATTTGATGGTTATATGTCATATTAAGTGAATTATGGGCCGTATGTTGTCTATAGGTGAGGAGGGAAACATGTGCAAAGGGAAAAGCGAAGAGTATGTGAAGTTTGTAAATAAGGTTCAACTTTAAATGGACATATCTCCAAATATATAATGATTCATAGGTCCTATATCCTATCAAATAAAAGATATTTGAGTCTAGTTTATAGTGAAAAAAACTTCTCGTTAATCGGAGTTCGGAGTAAAAAGTTATTCTCGTTTGAAGACAGCACTGTCGGCTGGAAAAGCGCCAATGCGCGGGCGCCGACACAGGCAGGCAGCAGGCGCGCGCGCGCGCGAGGGCACGTCGCACGTGGGCACCACCCAGCCTGCTTACATAAAATAATTTTTAGCTAAAAATCTCATTTCTACTCCGTTTCACCTCATTATTTTTTTCAAAATTCGCAGATTAAGAGCTCTATCCAATGGTGAAAACATATTCTAGGTAATAAATTGGAAAGGGTTTCTTATGTCGTGAGCTTCTAATCATCGAGTTGCTGCATTTTTGGGCAGTAGGTAGGTGAAGTTCTACCTCCATATTGGTGAGAGTTGAGTACAAAAGGAGGTGGTGTTTTTAATCTTTAAATTATCATGAATTAACATGTTATGTTGGAAGTGAAGTTTGAACTTATGTGTTGCTTGGGTGTGTGTTGTTGCTGCGATTTCACAGCATGGTTGCTACATTTTTAGAATGGAATTTAGCTGAAGAGGAACCCCATATGGGCAGGGGTTATACACAAGTGAATGGTAAGTGTTCCTACTTGGTTTATCCGCTCAAATTCGCAAGCTAAAGTAAGGAAATGACATAAAGTCAATATCTGTTTTATGTGATATTTGACAGAGGTTTCTGCCCATTTTTGGGAGGTTGTTACAGCTGTATAGATGCTGGAATTTATCCAAAAGATGGAATGAATACACCACACCTTTGGGGAGGTTAAACACCAAATGCACGTAAGCGAAACTCTCTTGAATTGCCTCAAGTTTAAGATGCCTAAGGCATGTAGGATTGCTCAAAATTATATTATGATGTGGCTGTTTTGTTGTACTTTTTGGGACATGAATTGTGACTGGGAACTTGGCATAAACGGTACTCATTCCATGTAGTGTAATTAAGGAAGTTGAAGGTGTCAGAGTTTCTAGCAAGCTGAAGAAATTGGCTAAAAAGACGCGATGAAGTGAGGTATGTAAAGGCGTCCCTTTCCTTGTTTTTCAAGCACGAAACTAAGTTATTGAGAGGATCAATATTCATATGTTTTTAAAATCATATTGAGGCATGTATGATCCTTTCCAAAGGGTTGGAACTACTTGGCATAAATCTTGAATCGTTAAGAATGGTTGAAACGAACAAACGTGAAGCGAAAGGCGTAATTTTTATATGATTGTTGTCGTAGTTCTAAATCGAGTCTGAAGTCCCCTTAATGTGGGCACTGTGAGCTGGTCCTTTTCAGTATACTGTATAAGTGATGTTGAATATATGTTAAGATCTGGTAACTTAGTGAAATTAGTACGAAATGCTAAGACGACGACATGTAATTGAACTTAAGCTAAGAAGATGACGCTAAGCCGCTTGAGGGTAAACGAGCTTATTGAAATGACGCTTTAATAATATTGTTATTCCCTCCTATATGCTTATGTTTTAAAGTTCTTAAGGTAAAAATTAGATTTTATATTTTTTCTCTTTAAAGCTAAGCAAGCTGCACGTAGCGAATAAGCTAAATCGATACATGTTAACGGGGAAAGAGTGGCTAAGTTGTCAATTAGGCAAAGAGGTAAGTGCATATAAGAATTGATGGAATAGTATACACGAGGGTAAAAACTTGAGTGTAGAGTGAATAGTTTTTGGCAAATAAGTTAAGATGAATAAGGAAAGTAGAGTTAAATATTGTTAAATTAGACGATACGGGTTACGATGGTGAACGAGGTAGGCAACATCTAGGAAGATAACCTTGTTCTAAAGACGTTTAGCAAAAGAGTTATAAATTATGTTGTTTATGTTCAATATGTATTACGTTGATGAATAACCACTAAAATGTTAACCTTCTATGAAATAATTAGAGTTGAACCTATGCAAAATAGTAACTTAAGTTGAGAAGCTCTCTGCTATACTCCTAAAGGAATATGTTAAGTTATCTATTCTAAGTATTGAAATTTCTACCATGTCTGAAAAGGGTAATCCTAGGATCTTCTAAGTCACTTATGATTATGTAAGCTTTCTTAAGCTTCGCAGATAATTGCAAAGTAATGTAAGTCAATCCAGCATCACCCGAATTATGGCTATATATATTTATTTGCCTATAAGGAATCACTTAGAGAGTAACTCATGAGTTCCTAAGTGATAGAGCTCCAAGTCTTAGATCCTTAAGTTATGTCTTTACGTCCATAATTTATGTTGAAATGTGCTACCCGATCTAAGAAGTTTTTGAGAGATCATATTTCGAGAATTATGGTAATGTCTCGGTCAAGTATCTAATGTTGTATACGAGTCTAAAAACTCAAATCTTTATATGTCTTTCCAGTAAGAAGTCTTAATGTATATGATTTTTATGTAATAACATACAGTTGAATTCTTTCAGTTATATTCAAGTCATGCATCTTTATATTTAGCTCTTGTTGAGTTATTAGTTGAATTTCCTAAATTCATAGGAGAGATTCTCCCATGTACCAATGTTCCTAATGTCTAAGTAAGTATAAGTGCAGGCTATAATAATGATCAGTTAAGCTTAGAACTTTGAATACCAGGAAGTCTCCTGGAGGTCACCCAGGTAACTAAATACGAGTTATACATTATATTGAAGTCTCATACATTTTATTTCTGTACTTCAGTTCTCAGCTCTATGTATATGACAAATAACTCCAAGTTCCTAGTTATAATTTCCATGTTTTCCTGCAAATAAGTCAAATGAATTAAGACTATATGTGCTTATTTACATGATAAATTTGGCAATGAAATTCAAATGTATAGTTGTCGATATAGGTAAAGGAACCACCTGGTAGGCAGTATATATTTGCAGTTCCCAAATGTTAAAGAATTTTGTAGAAATGAGCTCTATGTGTTTCTATCCAAGTAATATGTTCAATTGGTAGGATTATTTGTAGGACATTGTTTGTAAGCCTACAAAGTTTCTTATGTCGTCTAAACCTCTTGAAGGTCCTTCAAGTAACTGAGTCAACATGCTCATGTATAATTTGACAACTTTACGTGATATATATACAATTTTATAGCTTTACATGATATGGGTGCTCACTTGCATTTATGGGTTATGAAAGAGGCTTATTCCGGCCACAGATGTAACATTTGTCATTTATATGCCATACGTGTTAAATTGACTCAATATAAGCCATATCGACCCTATTTATGATTATGATTGAGAATTATTTTTATTTTACCCCGGTGTGGTACATCGGCTGGAGATATTTATATTTTACCCCGGTGTGGTACATCGGCTGGAGATATTTTTATTTTACCCTGATGTGGTACATCAGTTGGAGATATTTCTATGTTACCCCCGTGTGGTACATCGGCTGGAGATATTTTTATTTTACCCCAGTGTGGTACATCGGCTGGAGATATTTTTATTTTACCCTAGTGTGGTACATCGGTTGGAGATATTTTTATTTTTCCTTGGTATGGTTCACCGTTGGACGAATTTTATATATGGATTTATTGTTGGTTGGTTGTTGGCATTACAGTTATAGTTTTTCTTGTGCATTACTTGGTTGCATTTGCTCTTAAATATTGACTTATTGCCAAGTTTCAGTTTCCAAGATTCTAGGTTGTTGTTATTCCTTATTTCTGGCTTAACAACATTTCTATCTTACATGTTTATAGTTTTCTGCCTTACATGATAGTACATTTCATTCATACTGATGTCCCTTCGCCAGGGGACCTGCTTTCGTGCCGCAGGTGCTGGTAAAGGTCGAGATTGCTAGTTGCAATAGCAATTCATGATATTAGCGGATGTGTTGGTATGCTCCTTTCTTTCTGGAGCTAAGAATGGTTTTGTTTCAATTAGAGTTTTGAGATGTAGTTATGGGTAGGTCGGAGCCCTATTCGGACCATCAGTTCGTTTACTGTATAGAGGCTTTGTAGACTTAGTGTGTACTATGGTAGTCAGTTTGTAGTCTTGTCGGCTTTTTGTTGTTTAGTTTGGAATACTCATAGCCTTGTTTGCATTTCAGTTGTTTACCCTGTATTGTTGAGACATTATGGATCCAGTTTGTGCTGTAGTTGATTGTGACAGGTGGCCTGGACGGCCTAAGTATTACAGTTACAAATTTCATATAGTCGGCTTCCCAGTTGGTCTGGTATGGGGAGCTAGTCGCGCCTTCCCCCCTAGTTATGGGGCGTGACAGACAGGTTGACAAAATTAGTTCACTTTCTACCAGTAAGGGCTACCTTTTCAGCCGAAGATTATGCTGAGCTGTATATTAGAGAAATAGTTCGATTGCATGGTGTTCCGCTGTCAATTAAATCTGATAGAGGGGCGCTGTTTACAGCTAAGTTTTGGCAATCTTTTCAGAAGGGCCTGGGACGTAAGTTAACCTGAGCACAGCCTTCCATCCTCAGATAGATGGGCAGGCAGAATGTACCATCCAGACGCTCGAGGATATGTTACGAGCGTGTGTGTTAGATTTTGGAGGCAGCTGGGATGAATATCTACTGCTTATTGAATTAACCTATAATTACAGTTGTCATTCAGCAATTCAGATGGCGCCTTATGAAGCATTATATGGGTAGAAGTGCAGGTCTCCATCTAGTTGGTTTGAGGTAGGAGAATCGGCACTTATTGGGCCAGATATTATTCCTCAATCAGAAGAGAAAGTAACGCTTATCAGGGAACGTCTGCTGACTGGTCAGAGCCGCTAGAAATCTTATGCTGATGTGCAGCGAAGAAACATAGAATTTAATTTCGGTGACAGGGTATTCTTGAAGGTTTCACCGATGAAGGGTGTGACGAGATTTGGTAATAAATGCAAGCACAACCCGAGGTTTATTGGGCCTTTTAAGATTCGCCGAAGGATAGGCCAAGTGGCTTATCATTGGATTTACCTCCAGAATTAGAATCCGTTCACCCAGTTTTTCATGTATCATTGCTGAGGAAGTGCATAGGAGATCCCTCCCGAATTGTCCCAGTCAAAGACGTCCAAATAACTGAGGTGTTAAACAAACAGGTATGAAAGCTATAATTGTAAACCACGATTGAATCTATGGAAGCAATGGTTTATACATTCCTCTTAGTCTCGACTCTAGGGATAATTTTTTTCGCTATCTTTTTTCGAGAACCGCCTAAAGTTCCAACTAAAAAGAACTAAAAAGGTGAAATAATTTTTCATTATCTCAGTACTTCAACTAGTCTCCATGTTCCTCGAATGGATCTCTTAGTTGTTGAGAAGGTTTCCTAAAAGCAGTATATAAGGCGTACGTCGCGGGATCGCGACCCTTTGTCCCGGCCATTGTAGCACGTGTGTTGCCCAGGGCGTGAGGGGGCTGAAATTTGGAATGGGTGCACTTGACGATATGAATCATTTGAAAAATAAGCGTATTCATTTTGTAGCAGATCTTTTACAAAATCAATTCGGATTGGCTCTGGTTCGTTTAGAAAATGTGGTTTGAGGGACTATATGTGGAGCAATTCGGCATAAATTGATACCGACACCTCAGAATTTGATAACCTCAACTCCACTACTTACGAAGAAGCTCCAGTAGCCATACTAGATCGGCAGATCCATAGACTGAGAACTAAAGATGTTGCTTCTGTTAAAGTATTATGGCGAAATAAGAACCAAGCGGAGATGACCTGGGAGGCAAAGGATGATGTAAACACCAAATATCCTCAGATATTTCATACTTAGTAAAATTGTGCAGCTAGAGGTATATTTTTGTTGTTGTTTCATAAGTTGCATTATATACATGTATATGAGGAGTAGTTGACTTCAGTCTATTGTGAAGTGAATGCCATAGTATTTTGTGGAGTACCTGTATTGGACTTTTTTGCGGTTTAGGGTTTTTCTTTTGGATAGTCCATATTACAGGGGAGACTCTGCTGAAATTTTTCCAGAATAAGTAATTGCAAGGTTAAGGTTCTTGCAAGTAGAAGTTAACATTCGAGGACGAATGTTTTTAAGGGGGGAGGATGTTACACACCGTAAGTTTTTAACATTTAATCGGCCAATTTGTATGTTGGTTGAGAGTTTTAGAGTGTCATATGAACGAGGAAAGGGCCCGGGGAAAGGCCGAACGGGTTCCAAGTCGGGATTTCGCGGGAGAAGGCCAAACCAAGCTGCCCAGAGGGGCAAAGTGGCATGGACCAGCTCCTCTGTGTTAGCCAACGTGGCACGGAGCAGAATCAACGCGATGGGCAGAGTGCCACGTTGCCTTGTCTGCTTCCTCAAGTATATATAGGCCTCACCCTTAGATTTCATGTTATTTCTCAAATTAACTCGACTAGCAGAGTTAGAAATAAAGGGGAATTATAATTTTCATCCGATTACGCCTCTAAACGCCATCCAACCTCCGAATTAACTTCGGGTATCAAAGTATAAGGCTACAGGGAGCATTTCTACAGAGTTAGTTTCGTGAAATTCGCCCGGTGAATCATCATCCCGCTGAGCCAAAGTTGTTGAAATTGCTCCAAACTAGTGTCAATACGATTACGTGCCTAAAGTAAGTATTTCTTCCTTCTAGATTCCCAAGAAATTATGAGTTTTTATCATCTTTTGATAAGTTGAAGTATAACATCTATATATATATATAAGTTATTGTTTTCTTCGAATATAGTAATAAAGCATCCCTATTCTTCTATTAAATATGATTATATTTGAGAAGGGCAGTTGAATACGAGTCAAAACTCGCCAATTAATCAGTAAACAACAAACGAGGTGTGTTAAGGCATTTTCTTTCGGCAAGTTAGTTTCTTCAGCCTAGTAATCTAGTATGTGTCCCAGTAAAGCATGTCAGGAGTATGTTATCATGTCTAGTTGTTTTTGCCAGTCGAGACTCGTAAATTGTATTATTTTGGGATGGAGTACACCTATATAGCTTTTATGACCACCCCTGGGTTAATAGCTGTGTCGCCGCCCGCCAGAGGGGAGGATACGTCGCTCTACGGAGCGGCATGCCGTCTGCAAGGGACGAAGATGGGGATCCAGATGCTCATACTGTCGTGGTTGGACTTATACACACCCCCGCCGAGCGTTTACGCCCAGGGTGTAGATATCAGGAGTCCTTCGGACACAGACACAGCTACAGTGAGGGGCCGAGCAGGCCCAGTTGCCGACCCAGGGGATCAGCAGAATGCTTATGGCAGTAGTTGACTCAGTACGACCTGGATAGGGGTATATAGATTGAGGTGTACTCACTAGGGCTAATGGGGGCTTAGGTGGGTTATTATGTGCTGATTGTACCTTCCAGCTTATAGGAGCTAGGTAAGGTTTATGCTTTCTTTAGTTACTGATAGTTAGATAGTAAGACACTTCGCTTGTCAGGTATGACCCCTAGCCTCCTTATTACAGTTATATTCAGCCCTGATTTCACTACTTCAATCATCTTTAGTCCGTTTTCTTTACTTCAGTTATTGTTAGTTCTATTTCTTTACTTTCAATTATTTAAAGTTACTGCCTTACATACTCAATACCCGTGGTACTGACGCCCTCTTCTGGGGCGTTGCATTACTAGCCTGCAGGTACAGATAGATGAGGAGCAGGTCCTTCGTAGTTCCAGTCAGTTGTACAGAGTCGTTAGCTCCCTTCTTTTGGAGCTTGTGTGATAGAGGTTTACTTCTTTTGTTTGTACAATATGGGTAGGTCACGACCCTGTCCCAACCATCTTATTACTCCTAGAGGCTTGCAGATTGCATTACCTCCCCGTGGTTAGATGAAATCGGTCGTGTGGGCCCATATGTGTTTTAGACTGTGTTGGCTGTGCGGGGCCCTGTTTAACTTTTGATTGGTGGCCTTGTGAGTCATAACTCAATTTAGCATCTGATTTTACTTTCTAGTTACAACTAGATATCATGGTGGCCTTGTCGGCCTGCATAGGACTTCCTATGTTTGTTGTCTCTGGTTAGCTTTTTATTTTCATAGGTGGCTATAGGCCTTGTCGGCCGGGGGTTGTATTTGCAGCCGCAATATAGCCTATTGTTTTCTTGATTCTAGAGTTAGAGTCAGCCCTGCACCATAGGTGCTTAGGCAATCAGCTCAGCAGTTCAGGTCGTAGTAGAGCACTAGGTGCTAGTCATGCCTCCCAAGGTGATGCGTGATAGTCGCGCCTCCCCCTGCCACTGCCTTAATAATTATATCTATACCCCCTTCACGTTTTAGAATTCATTTCAATATTTCCCCAAATTAGAGAAGCGAGGGTGAGTGACATTTTCTATCGATTTTCGTAAAATTTTGCCGCTAAACTCCGTCCAAATGCAAATTCGCCTTGGATAATGAGCTATAGGCCTATGAGGAACATCCCTACGGAGTTATTTCCTAGAAATTAGCTCGGAGTACCGGAACCCCTCCGAGTAAAGGTTTTTGAAATCACTTCTAATTTATTCTTAAGTGACTGCCAGTGATGGGTTACTATTTCTACCTTCTAAACCCTGGGGAAATTGTGAGTTCTCAACTGAATAGAATGAAACTGAATTATAGTCAATGTTCTTCGATAGATATCATTGTTTGCCGACTACTACTATTGAAATAGCCTTATTCTCTCAGCGTAGAAGCTTCTAGTGAGTAGGACTACTGGCTTCAGGTTGGAAACTATTCGAGTGAATAAAAGTTAGCATTCGAGGTATGTTAAGTCTCATCCCTTCAGCAAGTTATTCTCATCATATAATGATATGACATATGTTCTTGTACAGCGATAACAATCCTATATGTTGTAATTAGCTGCTGCTAGAAGATAAGGATCACGTATGTTGTGATTCGCTGCTGTCAGTAGATTATGATTATATATGTTGTAGTAGATGCTAGAAGACGTATTGAGGGTATATTGCGGTATTCGTTGTCTGGAGAGAGTATGATAAGTGTGACTCATGCTAGAAGTGTCATAGAAACTCCTATGTTCTTCCATTCACTCTATTAGTAGAATTCTGATGTTTTGCTGTCATGCCAAGGCCTTCAAAGTTTATGGTTAGCTATTGGACCTGATTTGGCAAGTTGAATAGCATCGGGCGCAACCAGGAAATATAACTTTTAGTTTGACGCCTGTACTATCAGTGAAGCTTGCCCATATGCTGTTAGAGTACCTTGATGCCTCCAGGGCTAGAATTTCGATAGGATGGTCATACCTTAGAGTCAGCGGCATCAAGGTTACCTAGTAAACTGAGTGACTGCCTTCCATCTAGTTAGCTACTGCCAGTGACAGTTAATTTCAGTCGACTTGGTGCTTGTCATACAGGTTACTCGGGAAGTCATCCCAGTTGTACAAGTCAAATAGAGCCTTGTGTACCCTAAGGACGGAACCCTATTAGTAGTTGCATGTGGGGCCAACACCCCAGCCTGCCCTTATAGATACTAAGGTACAGGTTGGCTCGAGTGGCTAGGTCCAAATAAACCTTCTTACGAGGATATGAATCGCTCAGAAGAGTAATATGAAATCTGAACAGACAAAGTTAATATCTAAGGGACTAGAACCATAGTAGTACAGTATTACCTTTAGGCTAAGAATTGTAGTAAACTTCTTGTTGAAGGATAGGGCTAACTGCTCAGGATCATGTCTGATAGTAGAAGCCCTACAGTTGTTCTATGTGAGGGAACTGAACAGTGGTTTGCCTGCGACCTTACCATTCTCTTATGAGCTATCATTGTCCTAGAATGATATTCAAAGTATTATTTAGTCCACTCTAGACCTCGCCCTATTCTGTTAGACCATTAGAGGCTATGATCACTTCCAGGACCCTCTAGTCAGATGTAGGCACATGGGGTGTGCCTGTTGACAACTATATAGACTATTATAGAGACGAGTAGGAATCGCGTTAGGCCTAGAGGGCAAGATATGACTTTTGAGTGGCTAGATTGATACTTCAGCGTAGCACATCGATTGGGATTTCCCCCACTAGGGATAGCCTTCCGTTGACCAACTTTAGGGTTGCTAACTATGCCATCGCCTATGGAGCTATTGATTGCTTAGAGGAGCTATATGATGTTGCCCATAGGAGATCTTTGATGTCCTAAGGGACTATATTCAGGACCAAGGGCCATATTACAGTCCATCCACGAATGGGCTTCTTCTTTTATGCCATATCAGCATCACTGAACCTCTGTCGAGCCTTGTGTGCCTAGGGTGCAGTTATAGTAGCTCAACGGGCTCAAACACAATTACAGGAGTCCAACGGGCTTAGATGAGGACCCAGCGGCCAGGTAGGTTGGCTATAGCACCAGTAGAATCATAAGAACCTTGATAGGGGTATATAGATCGGATTGTACTTGCCAGGGCTTATGGGGGCCCTGGTAGGTTATTTCTGTGTTGCCTACACCTTTCAAGCTTTTGGAGACCAGGTTAAGTTCTTGTTTCTATACTTGCTTGCTAGTTATAGCTTATGAATGTATAGTCGTACAGCTCCAACTCATATATATGAGTGATTTACTAGATGTAGGTTATAAATAAGAATTCCTACAAGTTACCGTCTGCCCTTGTTGCTATTTACTTTCAGTTCTTTATCAGTTTCTATTCAGCCTTTGTCACTACCTTGCTTATTCGATACATAATGTACTGATGCCCGTCCTTGGGGTGCTGCATACTTGCCTACAAGTTTAGATAGATTGTTTGCGGGATCTCCTAGTAGATATTCAGAGTTAGCAGATTGGCCAGCTCCTTCCATTTGGAGTTTCCAGGTTATAGAGGTTAATTTGTCTTTTATTTGTATAGCATTTGGGTAGGCTAAGGCCAAGTCCCGACCAATATTTTTCACTCTTAGAGGCTTGTAGACTACAGTGTTTAATTAATTGGTTGTTGTTTGACATATGGGGCCTATGTAGGTCTTATTTTACATGTTGGCCTTGTGGGGCCTAGTTTAGCTAATTAGTTAGCAGCCTTGTCGGCTATAGTATGAATATGACTGCCTGTTTCCTTTCTGTTATAACTAGACAGCATGGTGGTCTTGTCGGCCTGCATAGGATCCTTTTATTGTTATGTTGGTTAGGTTAGTTGTTTTCTTTTATAGGTACTGGGTGGCCTTGTCAGCCCGAGGCTGTGTTTACAACCAAGGTATAGTAGTTTATTTTCTTGATTTTGAGTCGCTGGTTGGCACCAGAGGTTCATATGCTTAGCCAGGTCAGCCCAGATCCTATTATGGCATTAGGTGCCAGTCATGCCTCCCAAGGTGGGGCGTGAAAAACTTAGTATCAGAGCAATATCATATCCCAGGGAGTCTGCAAGCCATTTCTAGTAAAGTGTTACTTATAAATATGTTATGCACCACATTTTATAAGCAGAGGGCTGCGAGGCATGATAGTATGGTTACCCTTTCTTTTTCTTAGATCGTGCTGTAGAGCTGAGTTGTACAGGGTTGAGTCCCTAAGTTTTCATTGTTATGTCCGTCCAGAATAAGGTTTGATACGGGACAGACTTTAGCCAGCCGTACGTTAGCTACAGTAGCAAAAGAGGGTACTAGCAAGGTGTCACAGTTGGGGCAGATAGTTTAGTTTGAAGACGAAAAGGGTTGTCCTTTTAATCTCCTTATTATCCTCCTGGGGCACCAGGAACCTCGTAAGCTAATAGATATGCGCTGTCTCCAGTTCTTTCAACAGCCTCAGAATAGGAGGCCGGGAGTGTGGTATATATATGAGTTGGCTTATTTAGTAGAGACTTATAATTAGACATGGACAACAGTTAATGTTGGTTTACCTTAAATATGCGAAGGACTACTCAAGGATTGTACCTCCAGATTTTGGAGTTTGTTGAATTTCACGCCTCAGCCCTGTTATAGAATGATAGGGTCATTTTCCACCTCCTAGTTTATTCGTTCGATACAATAGAAAGCGTAAGTATCAATGCCATGTTTCCCGGAATAAATAGTAAAGGAGGGCTAGAACCGTTGATTACGAGAAAGTGGTTAAGGCCCCTAGTATTGAAAAAGTTACCCAGACCCTTATAGTAGTTAATCAGGAGGGAAGATAAGATTGTCAGTAGCACTGAAGTACGTGTTAGAGTCCATAAGAAATAAACCCCCAACAATAGTAAAAGCTCAGGACAGAAATAGGTTTATTCCGCCACATAGTGCTGATGACGGTAGCGAATGCCTGAAGAGTAATGGCTATGATCCCTAGCTAGTTATGACAAATGAGCGAGAGATTATATGAGGGTAACTCGCCCAAGTGCGGATTAGGATACTATAGGATGGTATACTTTACCAGCAGTATCCTTGTCAGTACGGGGCATGGGGCACGAACCCCGATTTCCAGCCTATAAAATTAAGGGAAAGACATGAATACCAAGATTTAGGGGGAAAGCAGAATTACCTATGGACTATAGTGGGCTGACAGAGCTTGGTGTCTCCACTGAATATAGAGAAATGAGCATTAGGCTGACATTTAAAGGAAAGTGAGATTATGACCTAGAATGATGCGGTATCACCTTTAGTGGTGGCGGCAAAGGAGTAACGATACGAAGGCCCTAGCCTAGTACAGCTAGAGATAAGGCCCAGTAGAAGGAGTTGCTGGACTTTAAGATAATAGGGGATACATTTTTGAGACCTAGAGGTCGACTCTATATTTTAAATATGGCAGGGCCTCCTCAGTGAACTGTAGTAAGGTACACCATGTTTGTTATTCCCTCCGCCTGGGCTTGAAGAAAACATATCAGGTTATGAAAGAACTCTACTGATGGCATTGGGAAGGAGGCATAAATTGTTGAGTCGTGGCACAAGCTCCAATGACTAGAAAGGGAAGGCTGGATATCTGAAATTGTGCAGGCTAATTTGGGAGATAGTCGTGCTTGCGTGTAAATGGAAAGTAGCTAGTCTGAATATAGTTAAAAGGTTACTTCGTACTAGGCGTAAATGTGACCCCATTGGGTCATTGTTGAAAAGCTCATGATATTAACTTATTTTTTTCCAATCAGAATGACATTTCAGCTAAAGACCACACTGAATTGAATACTAAAGAAACATTCCAGCTATATGGTGTCTTAGTGTGTATTAACTTCTGATTGAGGGGAATAACTCACAACTAGGTTTTGAAAAGCTATCAAAATAGATCGAGACACATGTTAATTTAAGTATGACTTCTCGTCCCTAAAACAAATAGCCAAGCAGAGCATACGATAGAGACACCAGAGAGATGTTAAGGGTGAAAATATAGGTCCCTTATATGATAACCTGAAGCAGGTAAATCAGGGGTAGTTAAACCAGTCATACTATATCATTCAGGGGGAAAAAGTTAAACTTATTAGAAGATATGTTGCCGGTAGCCCAGGGTCATCAAGGGTCCTACACGTGTGGTGTCGGGATTTAGAGGTTGAAGCAATGACTAAGTATTCCTGACAATTCCGCCACTGAAGGGCATTATAAGATTTGACAAGAAGGGCAGTCCTGGCCCTAGATTCATTAAGTTATACCAGATCTTCCGGAAGATCAGCCAAGTATCTTACGAGATAGAGTTGCCTTCGGGGCTAGGATTTGTCCATCAACACTATGCAACCACATAAGGAACCTTCCTCGGGTTATCCCAGTAAGGTATGAAATCACTTAAATAGTTATGCTAGATTGGCAGGTCCATAGGGGCTATCTTAAGAACCAAAGATGTAGCCCAGTAAAGTCTTTTGGGGGAACAAAAAGGTAGAAGAAATTTATTGGGAAACTGAACACCACATAGGATCTACATATCTTCAGTTGTTTCAGGCTCTATAATGATAACATACAGACTCAGACAATTTTAGTTGAGGAAAGATAATTTTCAAGTGTTGTATAATGCCCTTGTTGCTATTATTATCATTTTCTTACATATATGTGGTTGAGCTATGTTACTCATTCACAAGTAGCATCCTATGAGATGGTTGTGTTGGACTTTTCTGTGTTTCATTTTTCCAGATAGTCAAAATTGCAGAAGAGACTCTGCAAAAATTTCTCCGATAGTAGTTAAAGGAGTTGCATCTCTGAAGTTATGTTTACATTCGAGAGCAAATGTCCTTAGGGGGGATGATGTTACATCTCGTAAGTTTCTATCGTTGAACCGACGCATGCATGCTTATGTCGAGAGTTTTGCAGTATGACGCATGAGAGGAATGACTTGGGGAGTGAACATACAAGCATAGAGTCTAATGAGCAGGAGGCCAATGCAGAGGTAGGGCACAACGAGCGCTGTGTTGCGCCTCTGCCCCGACGCCTTGAGCAGCACATCATGCCCGTATCTTAGCGTTGTGGCCGGCGTGCCGCACCTCCCTCTGCCACTGCTTCAAGAATTATATTTATACACCCTTCATATTTTATAAATCATTTCAGTATTTCCCCAGTCATTGAAGTGAGGGTGAGTGATATTTTCTATCAATTTTTATCAAATTACGCCGCTAAACTCCATCCAAATGTAATTTTCCTTAGATAATGAGTTATAGGCCTACGATGAACGTCCCTGCAGAGTTATTTCTTGGAAATTTTCTCGGAGTACTGGAACCCCGCTGAGTAAAGGTTGTCAGAATCACTTATAATTGAGTCCTAAGGGACTGCTAGTGACAGGTAAGTGTTTCTACCTTCTAAACCCTAGGGAAATTATGAGTTCTCGGTTGAATTGAATGAAATTGAATTATAGTCAATGTTCTTCGATAGATATCGTTGTTTGTTGATTCCTACTATTGTAATAGCCTTATTATCTTAGCGTAGAAGCTGTAAGTTAGTAGGAGTACTGGCTTCAGGTTGAAAACTCTTCGGGTGAATGAAAGTCGGCATTCGAGGTATGTTAAGTCTCACCCCTTCGGCAAGTTATTCTCGTCGTATAATGATATCACCCATGTTCTTGTATGGACATAACAATTCTATATGTTGTAATTATCTGCTAGCAGATAAGGATCATGCATGTTGTGATTAGATGTTGTTAGTAGATTATGATTATATACGTTGTGGTTAGTTTCTAGAAGACGTATTGAGAGTATATTGCATTATCCCTCGTTAGGAAAGAGTATGATAAGTGTGACTCACGCTAGGAGCGTCACAGAAACTCCTCTGTTCTTCCGTCACTATATTAATATAATTCTGATGTTTTATTGTCATTCAAAGACTTTAGAAGTTTATGGTTAGTTGTGGGACCTTATTTGGTAAGTTGGGCAGCATTGGGCACCACCAGGCGATATAACTTTTAGTTTGATGCCTGTATTATCAGTGAAGCTCGCCCAGAGGCCATTGGTGTACCTTGACACCTCCAGGGCTAGAAATTGGATAGGGTGGTCATAACATAAAGTCAGAGGCACCAGGTTGCCTAGTGAACTGAGTGACAGCCTGCCATCTAGATAGCTGCTGCCAGTGACTGTTAGTTTTAGTCGACTTAGTGCTTGTCATTTAGGTTTCCCAGGAAGTCATCCCAGTTGTACAAGTCAAATAGACCCATGGGTACCTGATGGAAGGAACCCTATCAGTTGTTGGATGCAGGGCCAATGCCCCAGCCTGCTCTTATAAATACTCAGGAACAAGTTGCTGCGAGTGGCTAGGTCCAGATAAACTTCCTACGAGGCTACGAGTCACCCAGAGGGGTCATATGAGATCTGAACAGACAAAGTTAATGTCTAAAGGACTAGAACTATAGTTTTACAGTATTACCTTTACGCTAAGAATTATAGTAAGCTTCCTGTGGAATGTTAGGGCTGACTGCTCAAGAGCATGTCTGATTAGTAGCAGCCCTATAGACGTTCCAAGCGAGGGAACTGAACAATGGGTTGCCTACGACCTTACCATTCACTTATGAGCTATAATTGTCCTAGCATGACATTCAAAGTATTATTTAGGCCACTCAAGACCTCGACGATTCTGTCTAGACCATTAAGGATTATGATCACTGCCAGGACCCTCTAGTCAGGTGTAGGCACATGGGGTGTGCCTGTTGAAAACTATATAGACTATTCTAGGGGCGAGTTGCAATCACCTTAGGCCTAGAGGGCCAGATACACCTTCTGAGCGGCTAGATTGAGACTTCAGTGTACCAAATCGGTTGGGATTGCCCCCACCAAGGATAGCCTTCTGCTGACCAACTTTAGGGTTGCTAAATATGTCATAGCCTATGGGGCTATTATTCACTCAAAGGAGCTATATGATGTTGCTCAGAGGAGCTATGTGATGTCCCAAGGGACTGTACTCAGGCCCAAGGGCCATATTGCAGTCCATCCACGAATCAGCTTCTACTTTTATGTTGTCTCGGCATTATTGACCCTCCGTCAAGCCTTGTATGCCCAAGGTGCAATTATAGGAGCCCAACGGGCTCAGGCAGAGTTGCAGGAGTCTAGGGAGCAGATGCGAACCCAAAGGCCAAGTAGGTTGGCTATAGTACCAGTATAATCATAAGAACCTGGATAGGGGTATATAGATTGGATTGTACTTCCTAGGGCTTACGGGGGCCCTGGTAAGTTATTTTTGTTTTGCTTGCACCTTCCAGGCTTTTGGGGGCCAGATTACGTTCTTGTTTCTATACTTTCTTTCTAGTTATAACTTATGAATTTATAGTCATATAGCTCCAGCTCATAACGTGTAGTGATTTACTAGATGCAGATTACAGATAAGAAAGCCTACAGGTTACCGTCTGCCCTTGTTGCTATTTACTTTCAGTTCTTTATCAGTTTCTATTTAGCCTTTGTTACTGCCTTACATATTCGGTACATATTGTACTGTCGCCCATCCTCGGGATGCTACATACTTTCCTACAAGTTTAAATGGACAGTGTGCGAGATCTCCTAGTGACTATTCAGAGTCAGCAAATTGTCGTATCCTTTCATTCGGAGTTTCTAGGTTGTAGAGGTTTATTTGTCTCTTATTTTTATACCATTTGGGTAGGCCGGGGCCCTATCCCGACCAATATTTTTCACTCTTAGAGGCTTGCAGACTATAGTCTTCAGTTAGTTGGTTATTGTTGGCTATGTGGGGCCTACGTATGTCTTATTTTACATGTTGGTCATGTGGGGCCTAATTTAGCTAGTTAGTTAGCAGCCTTGTTGGCTATAGTATGAATATGACTTTCTGTTTCTTTTCTGTTATAGCTAGACAACATGATGGTCTTGTCGGCCGCATTGGATCCGTTTATTATTATGTTGGCTGAGTTAGCTATTTTCTTTTATAGGTGTTGCATGGCCTTGTTGGCCTGAGGCTGTGTTTACAACTGAGGTATAGTAGTTTATTTTTCTGCATGGATAAATCCTCCATATTTTCTAAACACCCGTAGCTCATAGAAAGTTCATCGTTCTATCAGGTTGGATGGATCGAATGGGTCTATGTATTGACTGAATATGTTCGATGGATGTCTTGGCTACTTCGATGCCCTGGGACCTGGTGGGTTGGTAATCATGAATACCTGGCTGGCTGGTTCCATCATCTTCTTGGTTTTCTATGGCAAAAACCTTTTTACGAATTCATCTAGTTGGTATAGGAAATCTGCCAAGAAATTATCTTTCCCTTTCAGGTGCTTGACTTGGAATTTGTAGGGGGAGAACCATTGTGCCCATCTAAGAATTTTCGAATGTGGAAGTATCTTTCAATTTATTTGGATCATCTTCGTAAATTCTTTCATATCCGTCTCAAAAAGGATTTCTGTGTGAATTAAGAAGAAATTGAACTTCATGATCCCTTTCTTCACAACAAGAATTTCCTTGAAAGTGGAATGATAATGTTGTTCTGCATCTTTGAATTATCCACTAGAATATCCACATATCTTCCTATGACCCTCCTTTTCTTCTAGAAGAACTGCACTCCAATATTCATTAATGGCATCAGTCTGCAATATCTTCTTTCCATCTGAAGGAATATGGAGAGTTTGCACCAAGAGAGACACTTGTTTTATTTTTTGGACTACTTCACCTTGATCCTTACCCCAAGCTTAGGCGTTCTTCTTGAGCATCTTCATAAGCGGAGAGATATATGTAGAGACTTTAGGAATAAAATCTCTAACATAATTTATCATCCCTAAAAATTATTGGAGCTACTTTATGATGAAGTTAGTGTCTGGAAAACTGAGCAGTTCTTGACATATGCATGGACCTTGAATGTATGCTCTGTTGCTAAAATGCATCCCTAGGAAATCAATCTCTTTTTGAACAAGGACCATTTTCTTTGAAGAGAGCATGGCTCCATTTGCCCTTATTATATCATGAAAGTACAAAGTAAGATAATGTAATACCCCGGATGTGCCCAAGACCAGAGTCGTGATTTAAAAATGGAAGTTGGCATAAATCTAGGAAATTACAACAGAACGGGTCATGTAACGGATCATTGGTCCAACCAACGATCCATAGGAAGTGTTTGTGGTGAGGTGCAGCAAGGTCGAAGTGGGAGTAACGGGTCAAGGAACGACCCATGGTTTAACGTCACAAGTCTTTGTTTGAGGTCGTGGTGAGACTGGTCCTTAGCCTAGGAGGAATTAACGGGTTGTAAGACGACCCATTGTGAACAATAACGGATCATGGTGAGCAACCATGGAAAAGAGTAGAAATGCACCCAGTCAAAGTGACAGATGGAAACCATGACTCATGACTCATTAGAAGGAGGCACGAGTCGTGGTGTAGCTCATGGGAAAGCCCAGGTACATGTCGTTAGGGAGAAACAATGGAGAATCCAATGTACTGTTGTCTGATGGAACGACTTGTCCTGTCGAGTCGTGGGATTGAATTTGAGAAGTGATGTTTGGGTAGTGGAGGCAACGGATGGATACTACGAGTCTTGTTATCTAGGTACGAGCCACTAGATGGGTCGTTGTCACTACCAGTGCAGAATTTTTGAGAAATTCATTAAGGGTATTTTCATCAGTCCTAAATCGTAGGGTCCTAAACAACATCGTTTAAGGCTCATTCATATCCATGCATGCATATTGAAGGGGTTTAGGAGTTGATCAAGCAAGAGTTCTTCAGGCTTTTCTTCAATCTTTCATTGGGCTTTCAAGGAGTGGTAAAATCTGACTCTCTCTGGGTATGTAGGGCTATGAATGGGTGAATCCATTCACATCCACGCCCAATCTCTCTTTAAATCATGGAAATTCCTATGTTGATTCTATGGGGTTTTAACCCAATGCATGAAATTCCTAAATTCTCTACATGGGTATGATCTAAATGAGTTTTTATTGTTTAATTATGAATCATGGGCAAGTTTTACATTGTTTTCCATTAAAATAATGTTTCAAACTTTATAAATTTAAATGCCAATTTATGACAAATTTCTGAAAGTTGAGATTTATGATAAATTTTAATGTATGATGAGATATTATTGATAAAAAGCTTGTTTTCAAGCTACCCATGTTCATACTCATGTTTTCAAGGGAATTGAGTATTTTCAAGCATGTTAAATTATTGGGCAATGCCCACATGTTAAAGTATGATTTATGATTTATGATATGGATTTCATGATTGATCGATTTAGGACGTTGGCCGATTCATGGGCCCTTGATTCATGGATAGACATGTATGTAAGTGGGGATGAACGACGCTAATGTTTAATTTGTCATGAATCTCATGAATATTGTTTATGATTTACATACGAGCCTAATGTTCATGTTTTTGGGAGCAGTGTTTAGCACTGAGTAGCATGGCGTTTAAAGGACTATGCCGATGTCTCATTACTACGTGCCACCGTAGGTTCATATTGATATATTACAATGTTAATGGATCCCCTCTTTCGTGATATCACATACTGCACGTCCCTTGCCTAGCAAGCCTGGGATGACTCTGCCCACTCGAGTGAGATAGTTGGGGCATCATATAAGGCTCTACCATGATGGTGTCGGTTATGACGAGTCCACCCATTGTTCCTAATGATTTATGCATGGTTATATTCATTTTATTTTTAGCTCAAGTTACGTTTAATGATGCTTTTATACTATTATTATGATTATGACTGGTTACGAATGTATTGAAAACCTTGAGCCTTAAGTTACATTGTGATATTTGTGTTTTGAGAATGTTGTCCTACTCTTTTGATCTCTTATGAACTTTTATGTATTTTAAATGTCCATTTTACTTACCTTGCATACTCGGTACATTCCACGTACTGATCGCATACTCTATGTTGTATCGTTTCATGATACAGGCTCTGATCTTTAGACCCAGCACCGTCATTAGCTCATTCGTGGAGTTAGAATCCAACTCAGATGAGTCCTCATTCTCCGAGGACCAGTTGATATTAGTTATCTTTTTATGTTCAGTTTTCTAGACTTGTCGAATTTGTTGGGGGTGTTGTCCCATCAACCTGTCAGATATGTTAGAGGCTTTCAGATTATGTGTAGCATTCAGTTGTCATTTATGAAGTGCGTTTTTCTTTCTATGTTATGTCATGTTTATGCTTTTGTTATGCCGTTATGCTGAGTATTCCGCTTCATTGATATTGAGTTAGATGTATGTTCATGTCATGGGTCGACTTGGAGTCTCTCAGGGTTTATTGTCTCGTGTTACAATTCGGGTCTATATTGGGGTCGTGAAAAATTTTGCATCAGATCAATAGGTTTGAGGTGTCTTAGGGTGTCTGAAATTCATGCTAAGTAGAGTCTTTTTCATGGGTGTGAAGCGCGCCAGACTTATGACGAAGAGGCTACGAGACGTCTAGGAAATACACTCTTCTTTCATTATCTATGTGCGATAAAATGTCCCCCTATCCTCCTAACTCATGCTA
Organism: Datura wrightii; assembly: GCA_035772735.1. NCBI lineage: Eukaryota > Viridiplantae > Streptophyta > Magnoliopsida > Solanales > Solanaceae > Datura > Datura wrightii. Next base: position 64,591,826 of record JASDFA010000002.1, read on the forward strand.
TTCGTGATTGTAGAATCATGGCTCCCTGCAGAGTTAACGGTAGTAGGAATGGGAATGGAAACAACTGCAAGGATGGAAATGAAGATAGGCACCAACAAGCCCCACCAGTCCAAGAGCACCATGCACCGGAGCCGATTGCCCATGCTGAATTCCGAGCAGCTATCCAGATGCTAGCGCAGGCCTTGACTACTTAGGTCAACCAGCAGGCAGTGGCACATATTCTGTAAAACGAAAATGTGGCTACAGCTCGAGTTAGACATTTCTTGAGAATGAACCTGCTAGAGTTCCTTAGGTCAAAAATAGATAAGAACCCGCAAGAGTTCATTGATGAGATTGTGAAAATCACCTAGGTCATGGGGGTGAATAGAGTTTAGTGTGCTGAGTTGGCCTCATATCAATTAAAAGGGGTCGCACACATCTAGTTTTGACAATGGAAAGATAGTATGGCCGTCGGAGCAGGCCACGTCACATGGGAGGAGTTCCACGTTACATTCATAGATCAGTTCTTCCCTCGTGAGATTAGGGAGTTGAAGGCAGCCAAGTTCATGTATCTTAAGCAGGGAAAGATGACAATACATGTATATGCCCTTGAGTTCACTTGATTATCAATGTATTCCCCAGTGTTAGTCGTTGATTAGAGGGCGCCAGTGAGCATGTCTGTTCATGGGGTGGCGAGCTATTTGGACAAAGATTGCAGGATCGCTATTCTCCACCACGATATGGATTTCCCTTAGATAGATTTTTCCTCCCATCAGATGGAGGCAACACATATGAGGGAGAGAGAGGTCAAAAGAGCCCGGATAGATAGCTATGGGTTTACTCGGTAGAGATCCGGCGGTAGTCACCTCCCTCAGATTAAGCAGAAGTCACTAGCTCCAGCACCATCATCAGCTACTGCTCCATCTAGACCCAAGGGTGATCAGAGGAGCAGGGCCTCAGGTTTGAGGGACCAGAGGGGCATCCAGGTAGAGCGCACCTTTCCGACCTATAGGAAGCATGACAAGAATCTTGTCGGGGAGTGTTTTCTCGGCTCAAATGTTTGTTATGGGTGCGGTAGATCCGGCCACATAAGCCGAACGTGTCCATTTACTAAACAGGATAATGATAGAGGTCGTGCACAAACTAACAGGTCAGCAACAGCTCCAACATGTTCAGCTCCACTTGGGGCATCTAGTAGTAGGGGTGGCAGGCAGCGCCAAAACAAATTCTATGCCCTCGCATCGCGTCAGGAGCAAGTGACTTCACCAGATATGGTTATTGATATGTTACGAGTGTTTTACTTTGATGCTTATGATTTGTTAAACTAGGGGCTTCTCTGTCTTTTGTGACACCTTATATTGCAAGTAGCTTTTGAGTTAGTCCTGAAATTTTGTTGGAAACATTCTCATTATCTACTCCCGTTGGTGATTCAGTTGTAGCTAGGAGTGTGTACCGATGTTGCCCGATCATAGTATTGCAGAATGTCACCTCCACAGTCCTAGTAGAGTTATCCATGAATGAATTTGATGTTATTCTTGGCATGGATTGGTTGTATGCATGTTATGCTTTTTTTGATTGTAGAACCCATATGGTGGAGTTATAGTTTCCGGGTGAGTCAGTCTTAGAGTGGAAAGGTAGTTCATTCATGCCTGTGGGTCATTTTATTTTATAATAGAAAGAAGATTTCGAAAGGTTGTGTGTACAATCTAGTTAGGTTAAGGATTTTGAGTCCGAGACCCAACTATCCAGTCAATTCCGGTGGTATGTGAGTATCCAAAAGTGTTCCCTGATGCTTTATCGGGTATTCCTCCCGAGAGGGCAATTGATTTTGGTATTGACCTTCTTCCCGACGCACAACCTTTACCTATTCCTCACTACAGAATGTCTCCAGCTGAGCTAAAAGAGTTGAAGGAGCAGTTGAAGGATCTTTTGGGTGAAGGTTTCATTAGACAAAACAAGTCCCGGTGGGGTGCACTAGTTATCTTTGTCTGAAAGAAAGATGGTTCTTTTTGTCTGTATATTGATTATCGAAAATTGAATAAGGTCACCATCAAGAACAAGTATCTTTTACCCAGGATTGATAATTTATTTAACCTATTTCAGGGTGCCAAGTGTTTTTCGAAGATAGATCTCAAATTCAGGTACCATCAACTCAGAGTTTGAGAGATCGACATCCCAAAAATAGCCTTCAGGATGCAGTATGGTCATTATGAGTTTTTAGCTACGTCTTTTGGACTAACGGATGCTCTTGCTGCTTTTATGGACTTGATGAACAGGGTGTTAAAGCCATACCTTGATATGTTCGTGATTGTGTTTACTGATGACATCCTGATATACTCTCGGAGTGAGGAGGAGCATGCCACTCATTTGAGAGTGGTGCTGCAGACTCTCAAGGATTTCCAATTATATGCCAAATTTAGCAAATGCAAGATTTGGTTGAAATCTGTGATGTTTTTGGGCCATGCGGTATCAAGTGAGGGCATAAAGGTGGACTCTCAGAAAATAGAAGTTGTGAAGAATTGGCCTAGACCAATGAATCCTTCAGATATCTGGAGCTTTTTGGTCTTAGCTGGCTACTATCAGAGATTTGTTTAATGTTTCTCATCTATTGCAACACCCTTGACCAAATTGACCCAAAATAAGGTGAAATTCCAATGGTTGGAGGCTTGCGAGAGAAGCTTTCATGAGTTGAAGACCCGACTTACTTCAACACTGGTTTAACCCTACCGAGGATACCGATGGGTTCGTGGTGTATTCTGTTGCTTCAAGGATCGGACATGGGTGTACATTGATGCAGCACGGAGAAGTTATAACATATGTCTCCAGATAGTTGAAAGTTCATGAGAAGAATTACCCAAGCCATATCTGGAATTGGCCGCGGTGGTATTCACCCTGAAGATATGGAGACATTATTTGTACGGGGTCCACGTGGATGTGTTTACAGACCATTAGAGTTTACAATATGTTTTTACCCAGAAGGATCTCAATCTTTGGCAATGGAGATAATTGGAGCTACTTAAGGATTACAATATGAGTGTTCTTTACCATTTGGGAAAAGCAAATGTAGTAGCTGACGCACTTAGTAGACTCTCCATGGAAAGTGTGTCCCATGTAGATGAGGGAAAGAAGGAGTTGGTGAAAGACGTTCATCAACTTGCAAGGTTGGCAGTTCGGTTGGTTGATTCGACCAATGACTATGTGATAGCTTAGAACGAATCAAAATCATCCTTGGTGAATGATGTAAAAGCTAGGCAAGACGAAGGCCCTATTTTTGTAAAGTTAAAGGAGGTCATTTAGAATCAAAAGGTAGAGGTCTTCTCTAAAGGGGTAGATGGTGTGCTTCGACACCAGGGTCGCTTATGTATTCTGGATGTCGGTGATTTAAGGAACTGGATGTTGCACGAGGCTCATAGATCGAGGTATTCAATCCATCCAGGTGCCACCAAGATGTATCGTGATTTATGGGAAGTCTACTGGTGGAATGGTATGAAGAAGGACATCGCAAAATATGTGGCTAAGTGCCAAAATTGTCAGCAAGTAAAGGTCGAGCATTAGAGATCGAGAGGTGTGCTTAAAGATATTAGTATTCCTACTTAGAAGTGGGAAGAAATCAATATGGACTTCATTACATGGTTTCCTCGCACTCGACAGCAATATGACTCCATTTGGGTTATTGTAGACAGGTTGACCAAAGCCACTCGTTTTCTACCGGTTAAAACCACGAATTCGGCAGAGGATTATGCCAAACTATACATTTGAGATCTAGTTCGGTTTCATGGAGTGCCTTTGTCCATCATGTCAGACAGGGGTATCCAATTACCTCTTAGTTTTGGAGGTCATTTGAAAAAGGACCTGGTACTCAGACTAAGCTTAGCACAACATTTCACCCGCAAACGGATGGTCAAGTGGAGCGGACAATCTTGACTCTCGAGGACATGCTGAGAGCATTTGTGATTGACTTCAAGGGTAGTTGGGATGATCATTTGCCTGTTATCAAGTTTTCATATAATAACAGCTACCATTCCAGTATTCAGATGGCTCTGTTTGAGGCTTTCTATGGGCGGAGATGTAGATCGCCTATTGGATGGTTTGAAGTTGGTGAAGTTGCGATGATAGGACCAGATTCAGTCCATGAGGCTATGGAGAAGGTTCACTCATACAGGATAGTTTGAAAATAGCTCAAAGTCGCAAAAAGTCCTATGCCGATGTGAGAAGGAGAGAACTCGAGTTTGAAGTGGACAATTGGGCGTTTCTAAAGGTGTCTCCCATGAAGGGAGTGATGCAGTTTTGAATGGCAGGAAAACATAGTCATTATGTTATCCCCTACCGAATTGTGAAATGGGTTGACAAGGTGGCATATGAATTAGAGTTGCCCTGCGAATTAGCTTCTGTACATCCCGTATTCCATGTATGGCTCTTAAAAAGTGTTTGGGTGATCCAGCTCCAATTGTCCCGATGGACAGTGTCGGTGTAAAAGACAACCTTAGTTATGAAGAGGTTCTGGTGGAAATACTAGATTGTCAGGTTTGAAGGCTAAGTAACAAGAAAGTAGCTTCAGTCAAAGTTTTATGGATGAATTAGCATGTTGAAGGAGCTACGTGGGAAGTCAAAGCAGACACGATGGCTAGATACCCACATTTATTCTCTACCAGCTCAATTCCAGCTTGAGGTATCAGTTTTGCCCTAAAACTCTATTTAGTTTTCATGTTCAGTTGATATGCCCCACTTTCTGCCATTTATGTGGATGTGTATATGATTCATGAATTTAGTTTAGTCATGTAGTTTCAATTAGAGTTAGTCATTTCGTCAGTTTTCAGCTTAAATGATCAATATTTGAGTATGATGATTGCAATTCTCTATTTTCTGTATGTTTCTCAACATTCGGGGACGAATGTTCCCAAGGGGGAGATATTGTAATACCCCGAGAGTTCCCAAGACTAGACCCGACATTTAAAAATTAAAGTTGGCAGAAACCTGGGAAATTACCAGAGAATGGGTCATGTAATGGATCGATGGTCAAACCAACGACCCATAGAAAGTGTTCGTGGTAAGGTACAGTAGGGTCGAAGTGGGAGTACAGGGTCAAGGAATGACCCATGGTTTGATGTCACGAGTCTTTGTTTGAGGTCGTGGTGAGACTGGTTCTTAGCCTAGGAGGAAGTAACGGGTCGTAGAATGACCTGTTGTGAGAAGTAATAGATTGTGGTGAGCAACCGTTGGAAAGAGTAGAATAGTTCCCAGTCGAAGTGACAGATGAAAACCACAACTCACTGGAAGGAGGCACGAGTCATGGTGTGGCTCATGGGAAGGCCCATGTGTAGGTCGTCAAGGGGAAACAACGGAGGATAAAACAGACCGTTGCCTGATGCAATGACTAATCCTGTCGAGTTGTGGGATTGAATTTGAGAAGTGAAATTTAGGTAGTGGACACAACGGATGGAAACCAGGAGTCTTGATATCCAGGCACCACCCATTGGATGGTTTGTTGTTAGTGCCAATGTAGAATTTTCAAGAAACTCATTAAGGGTATTCTCGTCATTCCTAAGTCCTAAGGTCCTAAACTACGTCGTTTAAGGATCAAAATGCAGTATTTCAGGAGGGAAAAATCTATCCTAGGCTCATTCGTATACATGCATGCATATTGAAGGGGTTTAGGAGGTGATCAAATAATAGTTCTTCAAGCTTTCTTCAATCGTTCATTGGGCTTTCATGGAGTGGTAAAATATGATTTTCTCCAGGTATGTAGGGCTATGAATGGGTGAATCCATTCATACCCATGCCCAAGCTCTCTCTAAATCATGGAAATTCCTATGTTGATTCTATGCAGTTTTAACACAATGCATGAAATTCCTAAATTCTCTACATGGGTATGATCTAAATGAGTTTTTATTATTGAATTATGAATCACGGGCAAGTTTTACGTTGTTTTCCATTAAAATCAAGTTTCAAGCTTTATAAATTTGAATGCCCATTTATGAGAAGTTTATGAAAGTTGAGATTTATGATAAATGTTCATGTATGATGAGATATTATTTATGAAAAGCATGTTTTCAAGTTACCCATGTTTATAATCATGTTTTCAAGGAAATTGAGTATTTTTAATCATGTTAAAGTATTGGACAATGCCCACATGTTCAAGTATGATTTATGATTGATCGATTTATGACGTTGGCCAATTAATGGGCCCTTGATTCATGGCTAAACATGTATGTAAATGGGGATCAATAATGTTAATGTTTAATTGGCCATGAATCTCATGAATGATGTTTATGATTCACATACGAGCCTAGTCTGCATGTTTTTGGGAGCAGTCTCTAGCATCGACTATCCCGATGTTCAAAGGACTACGCCAGTGTCTCATAACTACCTTCCACCGTAGGTTCATATATACACATTACAATGTTAATGGATCCCGTCTTTCGTCATATCACATATTGCACGTCCCTTGCCTGGCATGCCTGGGAAGACTCTATCCACTCGAGTGAGATAGTTGGGGCATCATGTAAGGCTCTACCATGATGGTGTCAGTTATGATGAGTCCTCCCATTGTTCCTAATGATTTATGCATGATTATATTCATTTTATTTTTGGCTCAATCTACGTTTAATGATGCTTTTCTCCTATTATTATGATTATGACTGGTTACGAATGTATTGAGAACCTTGATCCTTAAGTTACATTATGATATTTATGTTGAGCATGTTGTCCTACTCTTTTGATCTCTTATGAACTCTTAATTTTAAAGGTCCATTTTTCTTACCTTGCATACTCAGTAAATTTCACGTACTGATCGCATACTTTATGTTGTATTATTTCATGATACAGGCTCTGTTCCATGTTGCGTTCCTAGATCAGTTCTTCCCTCATGAGATGAGGGAGTTGAAGGCAGCCGAGTTCATGAATCTGAAGCAGGGGAAGATGAAAGTACAAGAGTATTCCCTTGAGTTCACTTACTTATCAAAGTATGCCCCAGAGTTACTGGTTGATCATAGGATGCGAGTGAGCAAGTTTTTTCATGGGGTGGTGAGGTATTTGGACAAAGATTGTAGGACTGCTATGCTCCACCAGGATATTGATTTCCCTCAAATAGTCTTGTACACCCAGCAGATACAGGTGGCACATAGGAGGGGGAGAGAGGCCAAAAGGGCTCAGATAGATAGCTATGGGTTCACTCGGTAGAGATCCGGTGGTGGTCACCTCCCTCAGATTCAGCAGGGGACACTAGCTCCAGCACCATCATCAGCCAGTATTCCATCTATACCCGATGGTGATCAGAGGAGCAGGGCCTCAGGTTCAAGGGACAAGAGGGGCATGCAGGTAGAGTGCACCTTTCTAGCCTGCATGAAGTGTGGCAAGAGTCATGCCAGGGAGTGTTTTCTCTACTCAGATGTCTGTTATGGGTGCGGTAGATCCGACCACATGCACCGAGCATGTCCATTTTCTAGACAGGATAATGATAGAGGTCGTGCACAAACTATTAGGTCAGTAGCAGCTCCAGCATGTTCAGCTCCGCTTGGGGCATCCACTAGTGGGGGTGACGGGTAGCGCCAAAACAGATTCTACGCCCTCGCCTCGCGTCAGGAGCAGGAGACTTCTCCGGATGGGGTTACTGGTATGTTATGAGTATTTCACCTTGATGCTTCGGCTTTGTTAGATACAGGGGCTACTCTATCTTTTGTGACACCTTATATTGCTAGTAGCTTTGGAGTCAGTCATGAAATTCTATCGGAACAATTTTTCAGTCTCTACTCCTGTTGGGGATTTAGTTGTAGCTAGGCGGGTGTATAGAAGTTGCCCGATCATCATATTGTAGAAATTCACCTCTGCAGACCTAGTAGAATTATCCATGACTGACTTTGATATTATTCTTAGTATGGATTGGTTGTATGCATCTATATGCTTTTGTTAATTGTAGAACCCATACGGTGGAGTTCCTCTTTCCGGGTCAGTCAATCTTAGAGTGGAAGGGTAGTTTGGGCATGCCTATAGGTCATTTTATTTCCTATCTTAACGCCAGGAAGATGATTCCTAAAAGTTTTGTGTACCATTTAGTAAGGGTTAAGGATGTTAAGTCCGAGACCCCGACTATCCAGTCAATTTCGGTGGTATGTGAGTATCCAAAAGTGTTCTCTGATGCTTTATCTGGTATTCCTCCCGAGAGGGAAATCAATTTTGGTATTGACCTTCTTCCTGACACACAACCTATACCTATTCCTCCCTACGTAATGGCTCCGGCCAAGCTAAAAGAGTTGAAGGAGCAGTTGAAGGATCTTTTGGATAAGGGTTTCATCAGGCCAAGCAAGTCCCCATGGGGTGCACCAATTCTCTTTGCTCTAAAGAAAGATGGTTCTCTTCATATGTGTATTGATTATCGACAATTTAACAATGTCATCATCAAGAAAAGGTATCTTTTACCCAGGATTGATGATTTATTTCACCAGCTTCAGGGTGCCAAGTGTTTTTTGAAGATAGATCTCAAATCAGGGTACCATCAGCTTAGAGTTTTGGAGAACGACATCCCAAAAACAGCCTTCAGGATGTGGTATGGTCATTATGATTTTGTAGTTATGTCTTTTGGACTAATGAATGCTCCTGCAGCTTTTATGGACTTGCTGAATAGGCTGTTCAAGCCATACATGGATTTTTTTGTGATTGTGTTTACTGATGACATCCTGATTTACTCTCAGAGCGAGGAGCATGCCACTCATTTGAGAGTGGTGCTATAGACTATCAAGGATCGCCAATTATATGCCAAATTCAGCAAGTGCAAGTTTTGGTTGAACTCCATGGCGTTTTTAGGTCATGTGGTATCAAGAGAGGGCATAAATGTGGACTTTTAGAAAATAAAAGCGATGAAGAATTGGCCTAGACCGGTAAATCCTTTAGATATCCAGAGCTTTTTCGGCTTAGCTGGCTACTATTGAATATTTGTTGAAGGTTTCTCATCTATTGCAGCACCCCTGAACAAATTGACCCAAAAGAAGGTGAAATTCCATTGCTCAGAGGCTTGCGAGAGAAGCTTTCAGGAGTTGAAGACCCGATTACTTCAACATCGATGCTAACCCTACTCGAGGATACTTATGGGTTCGTGGTGTATTGTGATGCTTGAAGGTTCAGACTTGGGTGTGTATTGATACAGCACAGAACAGTTATAACATGTTCCTCCAGATAGCTGAAAGTTCATGAGAAGAATTACCCGACCCATGATCTTGAATTGGCTGCGGTGGTGTTCTCCTTTAAGATATAGAGACATTATTTGTACGGGGTCCATGTGGATGCGTTTACGGACCATAAAAGTTTACAATATGTGTTTACCCAAAAGAATCTCAATCTTTGGAAAAGGAGGTAGTTTGGGTTACTTAAGGTTTACGATATGAGTGTGCTTTACCATCCGGGAAAAGCAAATGTAGTAGTAGACGCACTTAGTAGACTCCTTATGGAAAGTGTGTCCTATGTAGAAGAGGGAAAGGAGGAGCTGGTGAAAGACATGCATCGACTTGCAAGGTTGGGAGTTTGGTTGGTTGATTCGACCGATGGTCGTGTTGTAGTTAAGAACAGATTAGAATCATCCTTTGTGACTGATGTAAAAGCTAGGCAAGACAAAGACCCTATTTTGGTAAAGTTAAAAGAGGTCGTTCAAAATCAGAAGGTAGAGGTCTTCTCCAAAGGGGGAGATGGTGTGCTTCGATACCAGGGCCGCTTATGCGTTTTGGATGTTGGTGATTTGAGAAATTGGATGTTGCACGAGGCTCATGGATCCAGGTATTCAATCCATCCGGTGCCACCAAGATGCATCATGATTTACGGGAAGTCTATTAGTGGAATGGTATGAAGAAGGACATTGCAGAATTTGTTGTTAAGTGTCCAAATTGTCAGCAAGTGCAGCTCGAGCATCAGAGACCGAGAAGTGTGCTTCAAGATATCGGTATTCCTACTTGGAAGTGGGAAGACATCAATATGAACTTCATTACATGGTTGCCTCACACTCAATGGCAATATGACTCCATTTGGATTGTTATAGACAGGTTGACCAAAGTCGCTCATTTTGTACCGGTCAAAACCATGGATTCGGCAGAGGATTATGCCAAAATATAATGTCATGACCCAAATGTACACCCGGATCGTAGACACAGGATAAGGAGCCCCGAGAGACCCCAAGTCAACCCATGGCACGAGCATACATCTAATTCAATCACATGAGCGTAAGACTTAACATAAAGAACGTAATTATAATATAACATGAGGAGAAGAATAGTACGATACTTATACAACACAGCGGAATACAACTTTTAGTTTGATAAGCCTCTAAACATGATAGGCGGATTGACGGGAGAACTCCTCAACTAATCCAACATCCAGAAACTGAAAGAAATGACATAGAGTGTGAAAATGTAGCCCTCGGAACATAAGGACTCACCAATTACGTTGCGAGCAAGGCTGAGACTATCTACTGGTAGGGATGAGCCTGAGAACCGGGACCTGTATCATGAAATGATACAGCATAGAAAGTATGCGGTCAGTACGTGGACTGTATCAAATATGCAAGGTAAGTAAAATGGACATTTAAAACATATGTAAAATCCATAAGTAATCATAAGAGTAGGACAACATGCTCATATTGTAAATCATCATAACCTATCATACGACGTAAGGTTTTCAAAACGTTCACAGCGTAACATAGTCACAGTCGTAATAAAAGAGCTTTAATTAACATAACTTGAGTCAATATACATATCCATAACATGCATAAATCATGAGGAACAGTGGGAGATTCACTTAACAGACATACCCCAAATGAGCAAACATGAAGCCCGACTGGTAACCCTAGTCGAGAGGCTGTTTATACGTTGCCAAGGGTAGGAACCAGGGCGTGATCACACATGAGAAAGGTCCATTTGGGCCAGGGACAAACATGAAAGGGGTCCCAACATACCTATGGTGGCACGTAGTTCATAAGATTCGGGGCTTAAACGTGAGCCGTGAACCTACTCAGTGTTCGATACTACTCCCAAAACATATATATAGTGCTCATAGTATATCATGCATGAGTTTATGGCTAGTTAAATCATGATAATTAGAAGAATGCATGTAGATAAGTAAACTAGCCATGAGGTAAGCCCCATGGGTTGTCCAAAAACATAATTCATGATTGATAAAATTCTTACATACTTATAGATCATGCATGTAGTTTGAAATTTATAACTTCGTAGTAGATAACGTAATAAATTCATAAATGAATTCGTAATTCATGCTGGGCTTATCAAAACACAAATGGATCCATGGATCATAAATCGATTCATCATGGGGCATGCATAAACAAACTTAATTGTTTAGATATTCAAAATCAACAATATTATAAGCAATTTAAATCCCAAAAGATGATCAAAATCAGAAGATTAGGATAAGATTACAAAATCACAAGACCCTTAATTAAGTGATTTAATTTTATACAAATCGATTAAAAAACCCCATGAGTTTTTTTGTAATTTATAAGTAAAATCATAGAGTAGGGGCATGGGTGTGGAAGGTACCACCCATTAATGACCTTACATACCCAAAAACACTAATTCTGAATCTCCCTTAAAAGCCCAAGGTGGATTTGTGAGGAATTGGGGAAGAACACCTTGAATCACCTTCTATCCTCCTACCTAAAATCTTGCATGCATGAATGAGGCCTAACATGATCTAATCCCCCTTAAAATACCCCATTTAGAGCTTAAAACGATGTAGTTAGACCTTAGAAACTTAAAAATTATGAAAATACCCTTATTAAAATGCAGGAAAAACACTACCAGGGCCCCCTAAGGAGGGACCTCACGAGTCATTGCCAAGGAGCATGACTCATGGCTAGGATCTTTCATGATCACTGCTCAAAATCCCCAGGGGACCCCACGAATCATGGTGGCTGACCCCGACTCATAGTCACCTCCTGCGGTCTTCACTACCCTTTCCCATTTTGCCAACTGGTCCACCTAGGCCATGGGAGACCTAACGAGTCGTGTGGCCTGACCATGATTTTTGGTAACACCCATGGTCTCACCCCAAAACTTAGCCATTCCCTGCTTGAGCACGAGTCACTACGACTCGTGGTCAGCCCTCACGGCCTAACTCATGGGTCGTTCTATGACTTGATGCGAATTTCTAGTTTTTCTCCGTTTTGACTCCCGAGTCTGATCCTTGGGTTCCCGGGTATAACATATACATCTCAGAGCTAGTTCGGGTGCATGGAGTGCCTTTTTCTATCATATTCTATGGGGGTACCCAATTTACCTCTCTGTTTTGGAGGTCTTTTGAAAAAGGACTTGGTTCTCGGGTTAAGCTCAGCATAATATTTCACCCGCAAACGGATGGTCAAGCGAAGTGGACAATCCAGACTTTTGAGGAAATGTTGAGAGCATGTGTGATTGACTTCAAGGGTAGTTGAGATGATCATTTGCCTCTTATCGAGTTTGCATACAATAATAGCTACCATTCCAATATTCAGATGGTGGCTCCATTTGAGGCTCTCTATGGGCGGAGATGTAGATCGCCTATTGGTTGGTTTGAAGTTCGTGAAGCTATGATGATGGGACCATATTTAGTCCATGAGGCTATAGAGAAGGTTCAACTCATACAAGAGCGGTTGAAAATAGCTCAAAGTCGCCAAAAGTCCTATACCAATGTAAGAAGGAGAGAACACGACATCAAAGTGGACGATTGGGTGTTTCTGAAGGTGTATCCCACGAAGGGAGTGATGCAGTTTGGAATGAAAATAAAACTCAACCCTCCTTATGTTGGCCCCTACCGGATTATGAAATGGGTTGGCAAGGTGGCATATGGATTGGAGTTGCCCTCTGAATTAGCTTTTGTGCATCCCATATTCCATGTATCGCTCTTAAAGAAGTGTTTGGGTCGAAAGTGTCGGTGAAAGACAACCTTAGTTATGAAGAGGTTCTGGTGGAAATACTGGATCGTCAGGTTCCAATTCTAAGGAACAAGGAAGTAGCATCAGTCAAAGTTTTATGGAGGAATCAACATGTTGAAGGAGCTACATGGGAATTCGAAGAAGTCATGATGGCTAGATTCCCACATTTATTCTCTATCAGTTTAGTTCCAGCTTGAGGTATCAGTTTTGCCCTAAAACTCACTTTAGTTTTCATGTTAAGTTCATGTGCCCTAGTTTATTTCATGTATGTTGATGTGTATATGATTCATGAATTCAGTTCAGCCATGTAGTTTCAATTGGAGTTAGTCATTCCATCATCTTTCATCTTAAATAATTAGTATTTGAGTATGATGATTTCAATTCTCTGTTTTCTATATGTTTTCCCACATTCGAGGATGAATGTTCCCAAAAGGGAGATATTGTCATACCCCGAAAGTGCCCAAGACTAGACTCGGGATTTAAAAATTGAAATTGGCAGAAATATGGGAAATTACCATAGAACGGGTCATGTAAAGGATCGTTGGTCCAACGAATGATCCATAGAAAGTGTTCTTGGTGAGGTGCAGTGGGGTCTAAGTGGGAGTAACTGGTCAAGGAATGACGCATGGTTTAATGTCACAAGTCATTGTTTGAGGTCGTGGTGAGATAGGTCCTTAGCCTAGGAGGAAATAACGGGTCGTACGACGACTCGTTTTGAATAGTAATGGATTGTAGTGAGCAACAACGGGAAAGAGTAGAAACTTTCCCAGTCGAAGTGACAGATGGAAACCACAACTCGTTGCAAGGAGGTACGAGTCGTGGTGTGGCTCGTAGGAAGGCCCAGGTGCAGGTTGTTAGGGGGAAACAACGGAGGATACAACAGACCATTGTATGATGCAACGACTCATCCTGTCGAGTCGTGGGATTGAATCTGAGAAGTGAAGTTTAGGCAGTGGACGCAACGAATCAATACCACGAGTCATGGTATCTAGGCACGACCCGTTGGATCGGTCGTTTTCACTGCCAGTGTAGAATTTTTTGGAAATTCATTAAGGGTATTTTCGTCATTCCAAAGTCCTAGGGTGCTAAACTACATCATTTAAGGCTCGAAATGCAGTGTTTTAGGAGGGAAAAAATCTATCCTAGGCTCATTCATATCCATGCATGCATATTGAAGGTGTTTAGGAGGTGATCAAGTAAGAGTTCTTCAAGATTTCCTTCAATATTTCATTGGACTTTCAAGAAGTGGTAAAATCAACCTTCCTCAGGTGTACAGGGCTATGAATGGGTGAGTCCATTCACACCCATGCCCAATCTGTCTCTAAATTATCAAAATTCCTATGTTGACTCTACAGGGTTTTAACCCAATGCATGAAATTCCTAAATTCTATACATGGGTATGATCTAAATGAGTTTTTATTATTGAATTATGAATCATGGGCAAGTTTTATGTTGTTTTCCATTAAAATCATGTTTCAAGATTTATATATTTAAATGCCCATTTGTGAGTAAGTTTATGAAAGTTGAGATTTATGATAAATGTTCATGTATGATGAGATATTATTGATGAAAAACATATTTTAAAGTTACCCATGTTTATAATCATGTTTTAAAGGGAATTGAGTATTTTCAAGCATGTTAAAGTTTTGGGCAATACTTACATGTTCAAGTATGATTTATGATATGAATTTCATGACTAATCGATTTATGACGTTGGATGATTCATGGGCCCTTGATTCATGCCTAAACAATTACGTAAATGGGAATCAATGATGTTAATGTTTAATTGGCCAGGAATCTCATTAACGATGTTTATTATTTACATACGAGCCTAATGTGCATGTTTTTGGGAGTAGTGTCTAGCACTTAGTAGCCCAGCGTTCAAAGGACTACGTCGGCGTCTAACAACTACGTGCCACCATAGGTTCATATTGATACATTACAATGTTAATGGATCCCCTCTTTCGTGATATCACATAATGCACATCCCTTGCCTGGCAAGCTTGGGACGAGTCTGCCCACTTGAGTGAGATAGTTGGGGCATCATGCAAGGATCTATCATGATGGTGTCAGTTATGACAAGTCCTCCAATTGTTCCTAATGATTTATGCATGGCTATATTCATACTATATGAGGCTCAAGTTACGTTTAATGATGCTTTTCTCCTATTATTATGATTATGACTGGTTACGCATGTTTTGAAAACCTTGAGCCTTATGTTACATTATGATATTTATGTTATGATCATTTTGTCCTACTCTTTTGATCTCTTATGAACTTTATGTATTTTAAATGTCAGTTTTACTTACCTTGCATACTCGGTATATTCCACGTACTGATCGCATATTCTGTGTTGTATCGTTTCATGATACAGGCTCCGATCTTTAGACCCAACACTGTCATTAGCTTTTTCCTTGAGTTAGCATCTAGCTCGTTAGTGAGTCCTCATTCTCTGAGGACCAGTTAATATTGGTTATCCCTTTATGTTCTATTTTCTAGACTTCGGGTTAGTTGGGCGTGTTGTCCCATCAAACCATCAAATATGTTAGAGGCTTTCAGACTATGTGTAGCATTTGATTGTGGTGTATGAAGTGCGTTTCACTTTCTATGTTATGTCATGTTTATGCCTCTGCTATGCCGTTATGCTTAGTATTCTACTTTATTGATGTTGAGTTGAATGTATGTTCTTGCCATGGGTTGAATTGGAGTCTCTTGGGGCTCTTTGTCCCGTGTTATGATTCGGGTCTATGTTCAGGTCGTGACAGATAAGGTCTTCTTCACTGAACAATAGTATATCGTCAATGTATACTAGTGAGGTGTGGAGGATAAGCTGAAAGATTTTGATCATGGATTTTTGAAATAGAGAGGGTGCAGGTTTCAGCCTAAATGGCATAACCTTCCATTAGAAGTGTTAGCCAGGATTGCAAAATCCTATTTTTGGTCTTTTCTCAAGATGTATCCCCGATTGCAAAAATCCAAATTTAAGATAAAACTTGGAGAAGTATCCAGCTTTGGCTAAGTGTGAAAATAGGGTGAGCCTATTTGGTATAGGGAATTTATTATCTTGGAGGAAGTAGTTAAGAGGTTGGTAGTTTATGAATAATTTGAGTTTACCTTTTGTCTGATCATCTCTCTTGTTGACATAGAAAGCTTCGCATGCCTATTGAGAATTTGATGGTTCGATTTGTCCTAACACCATGAGATCAACATACTCCTTTTTTGCAAGTTGAAGGTGCTCTGGATACATGCCATAGTGGTTTGTCTTGATTTATTTGATGTTTTCATTCTTCTTGAACAGGAGTTTGATGAAAAATTCTTCATTCAGCCATAGTGTAACTTTCACTTCTTCATAACCTCCTTGCGGGATTCAGCATATGAATGTTCCATCAACTGTTGTTCGATCTCTCTAATCGTCTCATCCTCAATGATTTGGAATAGGAGTGACACTTTTACGTATGGCTTGAATTGCTTTTTGAATGATATTCCATAAGCTCCAATGTGGACTCAATCCTTGAGTTGTCTGTATATGTTGAACCCTATTATGAGATCCTTTCCTGGGATGTCTGATCTTAATAGCTTTGTTTTGAACTTTAATCCTGGGAAGAACTAAATTATGATTAGGTGTTTTGATGATTGTGGTCGCTAGGCTTCCATTTGATGCGGTGTTGAAGTTTTTGAAATGGAAAATCCATTGAACATTGGGAAGTACTATAGGATTCAACAATGATGATGTTGTACCAGTATCTATGAAGGCAATAACCTGAATCGACTTATCCCATTTGGATGGATAAACATTCAATTGGACTTGAGGAATATTGATAATGCTATTGATATCTTCCTCAGCCTGTGAAATTTGGTAATGGTCATGCTCATGTTCTTCATACATATCCATGGAAAAAAATAGTCCTTTGATGGTTCATCTTCTACTGAAAGAAATGATTCAAGATTATTGTCCTTGACATCAGCATACTCTTCTATCTCGGTAAGAAGTTGGATAGATCTTCTAGCTTGAGGATAGTTCTTTGCAAAATGTCCAATCTTGTGGTAAATAAAGCATCTATCATTTTTGTGGAACCTACCTGGACGCTTTCTCCTGAAGTATTTTGTTCGCTAGGAGAATTTGGATCTTTCGCCAGTAGGCTTTGGCCGTTTGAAGTTCTTGTATCTCTTGAACCTTCTTTGCCTTCTGAGGGCATGGAAAGAGCAATTAGACTCGGTGATTAGGTTCGTTCTGTTGCATGCTTTATGAAGCGATGGATTATTGTACTTGATCTGCTTTAGAATAGATCTTTTTTTACAGATATCTTCCAGTTCCAGGATAATTGCTTGCCTGATATAGCCGACTTGGGGTATTGTGATTGAGTGGAACATTTCCTCGACGATCGTCATGGTTCATCCTACTAATATCTTTGGCAAGGATGAAATGAAGGCTTGCTTCAAATTGGCATCTCCACCTAGTTCAAAGTATACTTTCGCCATCTTATGGAAATGAATATCAATGACATCTATGATGAATGATACACACTTCATTTTAAAGAATTGTCTGCGCAGCTTTTCTTGCCTTTGGCCTATATCTCCATAAAAGACTTCATGTAGAATTATGATGCCTAAAGCAAAGTCTTGGGACATGAGGAAAGTATTCTTATCCTGTATCCCCAGTGAGGTCCACCAATCCCTACAGATGCCGGAGAACCTTGACATAAACTTTGAAAAGATTAGACATATCTCACTCTCTACCAAGTGTTTCACCACCATACAAGTAAGTCTTGGATCCTTTGGGGCGATTTTGAAACATTGACATCATCTAGAGTGATAGTATGGAATCAAGTTCCAACCAAATTTGGTGTTGGTTGTTCTTGTCTTCTTTCTGGAATTGGGTCATCTGTCATCCTGTCTTGATCATCATCGACTTCAGAATTTTTTGGTTCTCTTTGTCGTTTCATGTATATTGGTGGATTGTCTTCCTTTGAGGTGTCTAGTTAGAGATTCCCACTTAACTCTGAATCTGTTTCTTTAGTGGAATGGCTATCTGTTGTCACTTCAGTATTAGATCCTAACCTATCATCTTCTCCCAAGACATAGAGGTTCGAAACAACTTGATCTAAGATTATCAAGATTTTTGGATCTGGCTCTTTAGAACTTTCTCCAACCTCTATCCTTCGTTTGGACTGCTTTTCTGCTGCAAGAGCATCTTTCCTTTCCCATGCTCATTTTGCAATGTCAAATTTGGTTTCATCTTGGTTTTTTTGAGTTTAAGATATGGGTTCATGTTGAATGAAATGAGAGGTAGTACTAGGGAAGCCCAATTAAGGTTGTGAATATGTTTGTGATGACATAGGGAAAAAGGAGGACTTTGGAGAGTGGCTTTGGGTTCTTTGTGGTTTAAAAGGTCCATGTCTCAGTTGTTGTATTGTTCTTTAATACCAGCCATCTCTTTTTTTTTCTGTGGGAAGAAGTGGAAACGTGAGGTGTCCGGTGGACAAATATCATACTGCATATTGGTCAGTCGCAATTCCAGGGCTCGAATAAGGCTAAGTTGCTGATTGAATGTTTGTTCCACTTTCTTATCATTATTTTCCACCATACTCATCATCTTGTTTTGTGTGTGCGCAACGTTCATAAGGGAAGTGCCGATATTGGTCATCACTTTGTTCTGGAAGATTGCATTTTGTATTGCCAGTTGATGGTAGCCTAAATATCACTTGTTGGTGGCTTTTCTTAGTAAGCAGCACAACATTTTTCTATGGTATTATTGGTGCATGGTTTACACCCTATTTTTCAAAGGGCTGTTGTGTGGGGAATTATGGAATATAACTGGAGCTGGATGGACTCATCATAATGATTTTAGGATTATGATATTTTATAGTTGGAGTGGGAAGAGTTAGCCAATCTTGTGGTTTAGAGGAGACAAGGAATTTGTATTTTCCTGGGCTGCTCGGTGAACCAATAGATGGATCCCCATATTCATATCGCTTATGAAATTCCTTTTTTGAGCATCTTCCCTTCTTCTTCTTGGGTGTGGTTCTCTTCCGATGTAGCTCATCATATTTAATCTCATCCTCTAGACATTCTTGACAGTTACATTCGATATTGCAAGGGCAGTTCCCAGTGGGGCCATTTGAACCACCATATGTCACAACTGATAATGGGCAAAATAGCATGCCCAAGTGATACTTTATAACTTAGTTTTGCCTTGTTTATGCACTTAATTATGTACATTTTCATGCCTTTTTATATAAATGATAAGAAATATTAACCAACATGATTAGTCTTTGTTTTTGAAGGAAATAATACATTGGAGGACCCAATCTATGATTCGGTGAAGTGGAGGAATTATATCAGGAGCGAAACACCAAAGTTGGAATAAATTGGGCAATTTCCAGAGGGCTTCCACTATTCCTCCGTGTCACGGAGGTAGTGCTCCGCAATACACTCCTTGTCACGGAGGCAGTGCTCCACGATACACTCTGTGTCACGGAGGCAGTGCTCCACGATACACTCCGTACCACAGAGCCATTCCACAACAGGCATAATTTTGAACAATTCTCATTTACTATAAATAGGTCCCTTATCTCTAAAAACAAGAAGTCACGAGTTATTTCTGAAAAACTGCAAGGGAGTGAGGGAGAAGTGGGAGAACTCACCTAGGGTTCATTAATTTCATCTTCTCTTCTACCAATTCTTGTAAGTAGGTTACTTTAATTATGTTGTCTTGTAATTATATGAACATGAGTGGCTAGAACCCTCCCTCTAGGGTTGAATCCACAAGATATGATTGTGATTTTGCGATTTTGTTTTGGTTTTAAGTTATTGATTGTCGTTTTGTCTTACATTCTGAATATGGTTGTTTTTATGACTGATCACCATGAAAACAAGTGGGTTAAGCTTAGGTACATGCTTGAGAAAGATAACCTAGGCAAGTACAAGAGAATGTAGGGAGCAAGATTGTATCTCACGATATTATTTGTGTTAGGATAGAAAAATACCTAATACCTTGCTTGGTTAATAAAATGGGATGAGCTAGACACCAACTTAGAATTATCACATCACCACTCGAAGAAGTAGTTGTGAGGCTAAGTTGAGTTAAATGATTAGAGGTACGAAAGTCTCTAATCAAGAGCATAAACCCCATAAACCACATACACGTAGTGAATTGCCCACGAACTAGAAATAACATCCTCGCTCAACAACGTAGTAGTGAGGCTAGTTTGTCGTGTTTAGAGGTTCGAACGACCATGAACATGCAATTCCAATTATATGAGACGACAATTGATAGTTTCATACCTAAACCATTGCAAATCGTAGTATCGCATGATTATCTGGCTTTAACTCTAGGATCTCCTTGAATTAATTCAGAATATTTCGTTGACCGTCCTTAAACTTAATTAACTCTATCGAAAACTTCTATAATCAACACTTTTGGCATTTAATGTCACACTTGAACTTGATAGTTAGTTGAATTGGTCCAGTCCCTGTGGGTTCGACAGCCGGCTCTTAAATAGGACCACTATATTACTTGTACGACCCGTACACTTGCAGGCACATCATGTTCTTGGCGCCGTTGCTGGGGACTCGGCGAAGTTCATTGAATTTGTCTGTTTCTGTGTGATTTTTAAATTTCCTTAAGTGTTGAAAAACAAAAAAAAAATCTTTATTAGTTTTAGAGTTATTTTAAATTTTTATTTTTAATCTGATACCCTTCTTAACATGACATCATGGAATTTAAATGGGTTAAATGGTGGATATTCTTATTTTTATGAGTCTTGTCTGAATTGCGGAGGACCCCACTTATGGCAACATTGTAATACTTGCAATATATGCGGTGGTCAAAATGGCCATTGGGATGGTTGCCCAAATGCATACTCTTGCAATATATGTGGTGGTCAAGATGGCCATTGGGATGGCTGTCCAAATGCATACTCCCCTCCCCCAAGCCCCTACTATGATCCTTCTGTTGTTTTTTCTTAATATAGGCATGATGAAAATGAGGACTTGGAATGCCAAGCTCGAATAAAAGACATGCTAAAACAGATCCTTGAGCAAACAGAAGCAATGAAGGAGGAGATGGAAGCATTGAGAATTCAGCAAGAGGAAAATGGAGAGGCCCTAGAAATGATAAGCAACAAGTTCATGGAGATGAGGGATGAAGCTGAAGCTTACTCTGATTTGCAAGTGAAGGTTTTATGCAATACTCAGGAGGGACTACAAGGAGAAGAAAAGAGTGAGTTCTTGAAACAAGCTCAACTGTTGGAAGCTCCCGCGAGTCTCCATGATTGTGTCATATGTATAGCCGATCCATTATTGAAAGAAGAGAGAGAGTACCTACCATTTGACATTCATGAGGAGTTAGATGTTAATGTGGATAAGGTATATACAAGTAAGAAAGTCAAGCAAAATGCAGTTTCAGAGTTGAGGTGTATTGTACCCCACTCGAATCATTTTTTGACATTGAGTTTGGTTGACAACCTAGAACTAGAGTCTTCCAAGCATGTGGAGAAATATATAGAGGGGGAACAAGCCCCATATATTCTGAAATTTGCTAATTCTGAAAGAAAAAATGACTTCACTTACTTAAGGGCCAATAAATGCAAAAGGTGACATCTACTGCTTGGTCCTTTCATTTTTTCAACACCATCTCGGGAACATAAGAGAGAATTAGAGATAAATTAGGGGTGAGATTCATATCCTCAAGGTAGAGGAAAAAGTGGTGAAACTTGATACGTCGTGCCGCGACGTAAAATTAGGCGCTACTCAAGGATACCATGGGTACCATTTTAATTTCTTGCATTTGTGTTGATTTTATTTATTTTTCATCTTCTGTTGTTTTTGGTGGAAAGTTAAGCACAGATGGAGGGAAAGTCTGAGTACCCATGGAGGAGGAAGCTAACAAGCATGGAAGAGAAATAGTGTGGAGTCGAACACCCACTTGTTCAAAGTTTAAGAGAAACATGCTATTAGCTAGGCCTAAAGGCCTCAGGGAGTATTTCTCATCTTGTTTAATTTTAATTTGATGCTATGAGGACATATCATGATTCAAGTGTGGGGTGAGAAAAATTTCAAAATTTTTGTGCTTAACGATTTTTGGTGAATATAATGCTTGTGATAAATATTTGAAAAAAAAATTTGTGAGTAAAGCATGACTTCATCACCTGTTGGTTTTTCTTTTCAGTTCATTTTCGATGGGGGGTCTTTGAACCGAAGAATAAAATTTTTTTCTTTGTCTGTATATAGTGTTTTTAGTCATAGTTAGAGACTATTTCCGATGATGGATGGTTGACAACCATCTTGAGGAAAAATTAGTCAGTAGGTTGGTTTTTGAACCCATAGCTAATTGATGGCTTGGTGTTCTTGTTATGTGCTATACATGATTGTAAGATGCAAGTGTGGTTAGTGTTGAAGCATGTAAGAGGTGTATAACTTTGTTGAGACACCTAGGCTCTTGAATTTGACTCTATGTGCTGAAAGCTTAATTTTGAATTCTTGTGATTAGCTGAGTTAAGAGTCTGTGGAATGTGTCTTGAATTGAGCATGTGCTGTGAGTGTAAGTTTTTTGAATATTCCGTGCTATTGTGGAATGTCTAGAACTTGCCTGGTGTGTATATAAAACGAAATGAAGGATGTGAATCGTAGGAGATGATTTAGGCATTTCTTTGAATGACCCTAAATGTTATCCCTCATTTTACCTACCTTGAATATTGAATCTTAGTTAGCCCCATTGAGCCTTAAGCCTATTCTTTGATAGCTACAACATAAGCTGAATACTTTTTCTTTCATTAGCCTTTAATTTGATAAAAAACTCCTAAGCGCTTAAGTGAAAAATTCTAAAGACTGAAGGAGTGAGAAGCGTGAAAAAGGAGGAAAAGTAGCAAGTTGTAAAAGTTGAGAAAAGGACAAAGGTGCACTTGTGTGAAAATGGTTGATTATTAGTAGGGAATAAGAAAATAAATGAATGGAAAAAATTGCTAAGTACTCCTTTTACTACTAAGCTGAGTGTGCTTAAAGAAAGGGGAACAAGAAGAAAAAATATTCAAGATTGAAAAGAATGTGGGTGAAGTAAGAGAAGAGATATCCATAATGAAGGTTGAAGTTGTTAAAAGCGCTTGGGGAAGATAGTCACTATTACTGACCAGAATAGTAGCTATCCGTCCCTTAGCTTACATTACAACCAATTAAGTCCTACTTGACCTTACGTTCATACATCCTTAAATTAGTGGAGTAAAACACTAAGGCAAGCTTATGGGTCACTACATGATGCATGTGAATTCTTTGTGAGAGCAAGCGTAATTTTTATTCATATACCCATACATGGTGTGATTTGAAAATTCATGAGTTAAAATGGGTAACTCTCTTGTGGTAAGGGCACATGTTTAATGAAGGATAGCATTCATGTTGGATTTCTTTATCAGTTGATTTGAGTGAGTTGCTTAGATTGAGAGTCAATTATTGAGGTTAGGAAGTCTTAACATAGTTGTATTTCATTTCAATGATTAAATCGTGCATGCTCTATTTTTAGCTTGCCATCTTAAACAATCATTGTAGCCATAGCTTGAATTGTTTTGCTAAATTAGCTATGTGTGAGTCTTCATGTACATGAGATGTAAAAGGGTTGTTTGAGGACGAACAAGGCTTTAAGTGTGGGGTAGGTGATCCTAGGCAAAATAGCATGCCAAAGTGATACTTTATAACTTAGTTTTGCCTTGTTTATGTATTTAATTATGTACATTTTCATGCCTTTTTATATAAATGAGAAGAAATATTAACCAACATGATTAGTCTTTGTTTTTGAATAAAATAATGCATTGGAGGACCCAATCTATGATTTGGTGAAGTGGAGGAATGATATCGGGAGCGAAACACCAAAGTTGGAATAAATTGGGCGATTTCCAGAGGGCTTCCGCGATACCTCCATGTCACGAAGGTAGTGCTCTTTGATACACTCCGTGTCACGGAGGCAGTGCTCCGCGATACACTCCATGTCACAGAGGTAGTGCTCCGTGAAACACTCCGTACCATGGATCCATTCCACGACAGGCATAATTTTGCACAATTATCATTTACTCTAAATAGGGTTCTTAGCTTCTAAAAACAAGAAGTTACAATTTATTTCTGAAAAACTGCCAAGGAGTGAGGGAGAAGTGGGAGAACTCACCTAGGGTTCGTCACTTTCATCTTCTCTACCAATTCTTGTAAGTAAGTTACTTTAATTATGTTGTCTTGTAATTATACGAACATGAGTAGCTAGAACCCTCCCTCTAGGGTTGAAGACACAAGATATGATTGTGATTTTGCGATTTTATTTTGGTTTTAAGTTATTGATTGTTGTTTTGTCTTGCATTCTGAATTATGGTTGTTTTTATGACTGATCACCATGAAAACAAGTGGGTTAGCTTAGGTACATGCTTGAGAAAGATAACCTAGGCAAGAACAAGAGAATGTAGGGAGCAAGATTGTATCTCACGATATGATTTGTGTTAGGATAGAAATATACCTAATACCTTGCTTGGTTGATAAAATGGGATGAGCTAGACACAAACTTAGAATTATCACATCACCACTCAAAAAAGTAGTTGTGAGGCTAAGTTGAGTTAAACGATTAGAGGTACGAAAGTCTCTAATCAAGAGCATAAACCCCATAAACCACATACACGTAGTGAATTGCCCACGAACTAGAAATAACATCCTCGCTCAACAATGTAGTAGTGAGGCTAGTTTGTCATGTTTAGAGGTTCAAAAGACCATGAACATGCAATTCCAATTATGTGAGACGACAATTGATAGTTTCATACTTAAACCATTGCAAATCGTAGTATCGCATGATTATCTGGCTTTAACTCTAGTTGCTTCTTGAATTAATTCAGAATATTTTGTTGACCGTCCTTAGACTTAATTAACTCTATCGAAAACTTCTACAATCAACATTTGCGGCATTTAATGTCACACTTAAACTTGATAGTTAGCTGAATTGGTCCAGTCCCTTTGGGTTCGACATCCGGCTCTTAGAAAGGGCCACTATATTACTTGTACGACCCGTACACTTGCGGGCACATCAACGACCTTCATATGGTGGAATGCATCCCCGTTATCTTTAGTTAAGAATGTAGGTTGGTAAATCTAAAGAGAAAAGGCTATATTGTTTGGTTTTTTGAGATGAGAGTGGTCAAAGCTGATGGCTACAGTTTTATCCTATTTTTCACAAAGATTTTTTCTGTGGATCGAAGAGGTTCAACAGCAGGTTCTCTCATCTGCTCATAGTTAGTAACCCATGAGTCAGGAAGAATTTTGACAAGTTCTTCCTTTCGTATTTGTCTTGGTATATGGGTGCATGTAGTAGTTCCATTGGTGGCGTCTACATGTAGTAGCAAAGCATCACCTCCACCCGAAAATGAAAGATCTATGGCATGGTTCTAAACTCGCCAAGCTATCTAATTGTAAGGAGTTGCTTGGATAGAATCTCTACATTGTGGAGTTACTTGTATTTAGGCTTGGATCTTTAAGGCTTTAGTCAAATATGGGTCACTTTTGGACATGTTGAAAGTTGGATATAACGTGACAAAAACTGTCCCAGCATTCAAGGTGACCTCAGTTGTACCCAAATTAGCATGTTGGTAGTCATGGTATCCAGTATCAAGGAGTCAAAGGCGTGCAACAACAGGTTGGCCTTTCCTCCCATGATATGACAAGGCGATCGGATAGCACCAAAATGAATATGGTTGAATCCATGATTTTTCCATTGCTTCGAAAAATCATCAGCAATATGCAGGGTAACAATTTGTTTCTCTTGAGTAGCAAGAATAGGATATGGATCGAGTTTCGAAGCAGCAACATATTCTTTTACCCCTTTAAGTTTATGCTGGACTAAGGAACTAATTTTTGACCATGGATGGGTCATCCTTTTAGCAAAGGAAGAGTAAGGATTTAGGAGAGGTAAGTAGGTAGAAGACACTTTATTTTCATCTAGGAGTATATCAACTTCATATCATATTTACGAGAAAGAGTTTTACTAAGTATAGGAGACATAAGTACTTTGGTAACGGATTTACAAAGACCAAACGAAGATGGAAATTTATAAGGATTGGACGTGGATGGAAATGACTCACTCATAGCTAATCAAACTGCTCCTCCCTCCAAAAGGATGTGTTGGCTCTGATACCAATGCGGAGGATATAGGGTGAGGAAACGACGGGAAGGCGGTGAGAATGTAGGCACAATAGCGGTGTGTGCTTGATAGGGGCTTAGAATGGATTGGATGTTTTGTTTTTAGTATCTTGCATGAATTTATTGCTTTCTATGAGTTTTAATTAAAATATTTGTGGTTGCAAATATAAAATGTGTTTACTTATCTTGCGTTTGCTTGATAAAGAGAATTAGGATTTGGGTTAGAAAGAAATAGTGTGGAATTATATTTTGAAGGTGTGGGGTTGGGCTAGAGATAGCAAATAACTATTTTCATAATTCATTCAATATATGAGGCTAGAAATAACTCAACTCTTCTCCATGTTAATGTGGGTATAATGTTATATGACCTTAGGGTTCGAGAGAACTCAAGTAAAATGCGCCCAATTGGTTGAGAAACATCGGGCGCATCCTTGTCTATGACTTTTCATGCTTATAATTTGTTCTTTAGACTTACAATTAATCCTAATCTAATCCACGCCCTATCGATAGCACATCCTAGTTTTCTTTCATTGTTTGCTACTATTTACTTTACATGTTTTGTTACATTTATTGACATAGTGTTGATCATTCTTTCCCCCAAAATTTACTTTACAAGTTACTTTACAATGATGCTAATTAGTTCCGATTGATTTACAACTTTAGTAGCAATCATTCCTCATCCCATGTGGACTTATTGTTCACTAAATTATATTGCATACGACCGTTACACTCCCTCACTTTGGGGAGTGAATTTGAACGTTATCAATTTTTGCATCATTACCGGGGAGTGGGCATTGATAGCCTATAGTTTTTTGTTGATTTGAACTAGTTAAGAATATTTTTTTGTTTCTATGTTGTTTTTTAGTTTTGGTGACTTGTTAGGCGTATGAAGATGAGCCCCTCTAAAAGGCTAATTGGAAACCCGAGATATCTTCTTTTGTTTATTCTCTCTATATGATGAATGAAATGTGCAAAAGGGAAGGGAGAAAAGATGCCATGCTAATAATAATAATGAAGCGCATTGAGGTGTTAGCAAAGTTTATGATGGGTTTTCATGGGTGGTACCAACAGGACAGCCAAGGTTATTTGTGATGAGAATAAAGGTTGAAGCTGTGATTGTATAGCTGAGTCAATTAGTCAGGGGATCGAATAGTCCGCATACTCCCAATTTGAAAGAAAGATTGAAGTGGTTTTAGAATGAGTTGTTTCAACTGATTCGGGGATTCAAGAGCTAATGAGTGATCTCCTAGAACTCACCCAAATGATGAAGGACCATGAAGTCTCCATTAGTCATCTAGATGAAGGAATGAACTTCTTAGCATCTAAAATGGAATCATGGGCAAGCATAAAGACCTAAGAGCCGATTAAGGAAGACACCACCCCAATTCCAAACAATGTTGATAAGTAAGATATAAAGGGGGATTTGGAGGAAATATTCTTCAAGAAGACACTAGAAGGCGTTCTCTTGAATATTGATGGCAGAGAAAATGAAGCTTTAGAAGAGGTATGTTTTGCTATAAAAGGTTTGGGGTCCTATTCCTTCCAACTGAGAAAGCTTGATCTGGATCTCAAGAATTGGACAACTCCACCGTCACAACCATCAATCCTCGCACCGCTGATTTTAGAGCTAAAACCACAGCCTGCTCATTTGAAGTACGCTTATCTTGGGTTGAAAGAAACATTGCCTATAATCATCTAAGCTAGACTAAATGAACAACAAGTGAGGCACTTTTGGTAGTCTTAATGAAGCATATCCAAGGAATTGGTTGGACTATAGTCAACATAATTGGTATACCTCCGGGCATTTTCACTCAAAAGATCAACCTTCAAGAATATTGCAATCCCTCTGTTGAGCATCAAAGGCTTTTAAATAAGCAGATGCAAGAAGTGATTAAGAAAGAGATCATCAAATGGTTAGATGAAGGAGTTGTATACATGATAGTCGATAGTAGTTGGGTGAGTCTACTCCAATGTGTGCCTAATAAAGGGGAAATCACTGTGGTTCCAAATAGGAAAGATGAGTTGATAGCAACACGACCAGTCATCTGATGGAGGGTGTGTATGGACTACCGCAAGCTGAACTCCCGAACCAAGAAGGATCATTTCCCGATCCATTCATTGATCAAATGCTAGATCGATTGGCCAGGAAAGAATATTACTATTTTTTGATAGGTATTCGGGATACAATTGTATCAGATTTTGTTTTCCCCGAAACACTAAGAAAAGAATACCTTTAGATGTACCTATAGGACATTTGAATTTAAAAGTATGTCTTCTGATCTCTATAATACCCCAACTACATTCCAAAGATGCATGATATCAATTTTCTCATATATGGTGGGTGATACCATGGAAGTCTTCATGGATGATTTCCTCATTGTTGGAAATTCATTCGATGATTGGTTAGCTCACTTGAATGATATATTGAAAAGATGTGAAGAAACAAACTTGGTTCTTAATTAAGAGAAGTATCATTTCATGATAAAGGAAGGTAATAAGTTAGGGCATAAAATTTCTGAGAAGGGT
The DNA here is from genome assembly GCA_035772735.1 of Datura wrightii. Lineage (NCBI taxonomy): Eukaryota > Viridiplantae > Streptophyta > Magnoliopsida > Solanales > Solanaceae > Datura > Datura wrightii. Next base: position 64,620,390 of record JASDFA010000002.1, read on the forward strand.
GTAGAAGTAGGCCAAGTAAAGATCGAAGCCATATCTCATCTACCTCCTCCAAAGAGTATGAAAGGAATTTGAAGTTTCTTAGGCCATACAGGCTGTTATCACCAGTTTCAAGGACTTTTCTAAGGTGGATCTGCCGAAGCTGTGGGATGTAAAAATACATCGGTAGGGGAGCGTTCTGCCTCCTTCTTGATCAATAACAACTGCAGCATTTTCATCATATCGTATTATCATCTCGTTTGTTTCAGTAGTTAGAAAAGGATGCCAAGTTCCATTTTGAAGATGCATGTATGAGGGCTATGCTTGACTTGAAAGACAAGCTTATATCGGCTCCATTCATCACCACACCAGATAGGTCTAAGCCATTTGAACTAATCTGTGATGCAGGTGGTGTTGCATTAAGAGCGGTGCTTGGGCAAAGGAGAGAAAAGATCTTTCATCCTATATACTATGCTAGTCATGACCTGAACAATGCACAAGCCAACTACACTATGATAGAACAAGAGTTGCTTGCGGTAGTGTTTGCATTTGACAAATTTCTAGCATATCTGTTGGGGACTAAGGTGGTGGTACACAAAGATCATACAACACTCCAATATATGTCTCATGACAAAGAAAATGAGACTCATTTGTTGGGTGCTTTTTCCAGAAGAGTTTGACTTCAAAGTTAAAGACAGGAGAGCATGTGAGAATCAGGTGGCCGATCATCTTTTCTCTATTATAGAAAGATTATAGGTTGGGTGTAGATGATGATATAGATAATGCTTTCCCTGATGAGCGGATCTTGGCTACTTCTCATGATGTAATACTTTAGTTTGAAGACTTTGCAACTTCTTAGGTAGCAATATCATTCCCAAAGGCTTAGACTTCCATCAAAGGAAATTTCATATATGATGTCCGCAAATTCAATTGGCATGACCCATATCTCTTTTGCATTTGTGCTGATGGCGTGATTTGCTGATGTGTCCTAGAAGTTGAGTGATACCCATCCTTAAGGAAAGTCAGTCTTCACCCATTAGAGGCCATTATGGGAGTGTAAGGACAGCTGCAAAAGTTCTACAATGCGGATTCTACAGGCCCACCCTCCATCATGATGCTCATTACTTTGTCAAGCATTGTAACCAATGTCAGTGATCCAGAAGTATTTCAAGGTGACATGAGCTCCCTTTGACACCGATTCTAGAGGTAAAGTTGTTTCATGTATGGGGGATCGACTTTATGGGACCATTTGTGAGTTCTTATAGGAATACTTACATCTTTGTGGATGTAGACTATGTTTCTAAGTGGGTAGACGTAGTGGCGTTGCCCATTAATGAGGGGAGAAGCATGACAGCCTTTTTAAAGAAGCATATTTTCTCAAGGTTTGGCACCCCGAGAGCTATTATAAATGACGGAGGTTCCCACTTTTGCAACCGCTTGTTTAGTTCTTTGCTTGCAAAATATGGTGTGAAGCATAAATTTTCTACCCCTTATCATCCTCAAATAAGTGGCCAAGAAAAAGTATCCAACCGAGAGATAAAGTCCATATTGACAAAAACAGTCAATGCAAATAGAACAGATTGGGGAAGGAAGTTTGATGACGCCCTTTGGGCCCTGAAGAGTTTGAACCTTGACTGGGAAAAGGCTGTCCATAGGCGTGTGGAGAACCTTAAAGAATTAGATGAGTTTAGAATAAGGGCCTATGAAAATGCATCCATTTGCAAGGCCTGAATGAAGCACTACCATGATCAGAAAATTTTGCACAACGAACTTTCTCTGGGAGATTGGGTGATATCGCAACTCTAGATTATGGTTATTTCCTGGAAAGAATAAATCCAAGTGGTCGAGTCCATGTAACGTATCCCAAATCTTTGTAAATTTAGCTATTACTCTTGAAGAAGGAGATGGACTGAGGTTTAAAGTTATTGGAAATAGATTAAAAAGTACTTGGATGTTTCTTAAGAAATCGACCTGGTTGAGGTTACCTACTTGGATGAACCTTAGCGAAAAGGGAACTCCTGTCATGTCGTAATGTTAAATAAGGCGCCTCTTTGAAGGAAACCCAAGTGATTTTGAATTTAGTTGTATTTGACGTTCTTGTTAATTTTGTTTTGTATGATAGATTTGATGAAAAACCAAGGAGAAGAAAAATAGGAGGCGACCCCATCACATGACCTGCAAAATATAGGTACAAAAGCGCAACAAGCATTTCGGTGCTGCTTGGAACCAGAAAAGGCTGAGAAAAATGAGAGTTTCTATACCTCACTAGTGAAAGCAGGTGTCAATACACAAAAACCATGTCCGATGTAGAACAAGATCAGAATACCTGTCAAAATTTGACAAAACTGGAGGTAACCTATGAGACACCTAAAAAACGCAAAAGTAGACCCGCAAAATGCAAGTGTGGTGCAGGATAGAGGCAATATACTGGGCAGGAAAAAGGTAACCTGCATTTGGAATTGCGGTTCACAGGTGCGTACCTGCAGCAGTAGGTCCATCACAAGCGCAGGTGTGAGATGAATTTTAAATTGTTGACTAACCCATTGACCGACCCAACCCATGGCCGACCCGAGTCTTTTAAACTTCTCCCCACTTCCCAAAACCCCCCATTTTCTTCACCATTTCCCATTCCCATGACCCCTCAACAAAACACTTCAACTCCCCCAATTAAACCCATTTACTCCCACCTTTAAATGCACCAATACATTCATGTTCCCTCTATATATAAATTCCATCCACCTTCAACATTTTCTACCATCACTCACAACTCACTCTCACTAAACACAAGAAACAAAAGTTTTGAGTTGGCCATTGTGAAGGAAAATTTTTCGAGATTCATATTTCATTTCTCTTCTCACCCATTTGTTATGTATTGTTTTTCATCTCTATTCTTTGAAATTATTGATGATTCTATTACAATAAAAATCATGCTAGTATTCCAATTCTTCTTAACCTATATTTTCCCCATTCCCCATTAGGCATTTTATTGCTCATGGGCGAATTACTTAATGTGGGTACTATGGAAAGTTTAAAATTGCAAAACAATCATGTGGGTAGAGATTCTTGTGAATAATGCTATATCTGTTACATATGCTTTCATGTCTTGAAATATTAGTTGGGTGGTGAAATCTGGTTAACCCATGTGTTTAGAATGTACGATTTTTCCTGATGATAGATAAGGTGATGGTTTTCTTATGGGAAAATTGCCCTTTTTCCTTTGTGATTTATGGTGGATGAAAAAGTTATATTATGATTGAGTTGGGTGAATTGTGAATTTGATTTGATAAATATGCGTCGGTTTGGGCACTGAATATTTTTCGATGATAGACGAGGTAATGTCCATCTTAAGGGAAGGCGTTGTGTGGCCCAAATGGTATTTGTGGGTGTCCAAATGGTTGATAGATCTTTTGGGTAATTCGGAGTACCCATTAGATGTGATATGCTCATACTTGTATGAAAATTATAGTTGGAAGGAATGAAAGTCAATGTTTTCTAGTGCTGAGCACCTGCGGCTCGCGGATGGTAACCTGCAAAATGCAGGAGAGGATTTAAGCTTCAAGTGCACTGCCCCATCCTGTGTTGCACTAGCGTACTGCAGATCACCACCTACAAAACACAGGTGTAACACAGGAGGTAATGTAATTTTATGATATATTTCTTGACACCTGTGACGAACCTGCCAACTATCGGTCCCGATGTGTAAAACGCTGTTTCGGCATAAGCGCCTCTAGCGATTGAATGATTGTTTTCCATCTTTTTTTGATATCCATACTCCTTTTCTTTTCTTTATAAGCTCTGCATAGTTGTTTGCCTTATGCAAAAAGATGATAGTGGTATGTGGTGCTCACATGATGTTGTAGGAGAATTACATCATCTAAGCGACGAGATAAAGGGAAAGCTCCTATCGCAGCTGCAACATCCTAGGAAATAGAGGCAGAGGAGGCCAAGAGCATCCCAGGAAAGCTCCACTTCTGGCTTGATAGAATGGAAGCTTATTATGTCTCCTTCAATGAGAAATGGTCCATCACAATTAAGGATCAATTTGATGTCAACTCTTTCAAGGATTACTTCCCTAATATTTACGAACAATTCCAAATTCTTGATTGGGAACCGTTCACTATGCCTTTGGACCCTTATTTTCCAGAGTTGGTGAGGGAGTTTTATGCCTCCTATTGGGCACAGCAGGACCTCTTAAAGCACAGAGAACGAGTGGACATGATTCCTTGTTTATCGTCCATGCTAGTACGAAGCCAGGATATCACCCAGAGGAAATCAATTCTATTTATTGGGCTGATCCGGTGAATTCGGGTTTAGCGTTCACAAGGAAACTAGTAGAAAAAGATATTCAATTTGCGTGGGTGGCCGACATCATCATTGAAGGTCGATGATTAGTTGGAAATTTACCAACTCGTTCAGCTTTCAAGCATGAGCTTTTCTTGGTTTTCAACTCATTTAGGTAGATTTTATTCCCTTTCTCCTCTCTATGTAGGCACTTGAAGGAAGCTAAGCAAATATAGGATTGGAGTAAAGGAGCTACAAAAGACGTGTTTTAAATTGGCTAAACACGAATCCAAAAATGCAAAATAGAGGCGAAACTTAAAATCCATTGCCTTAAAAGTGCTTCCCACCAACATTTGGCAGTCTGCCACTAGGGAATCCCAAGTCTAACGCGGTCAATCATCAGTCTGGTGTCGGTTCTACCTGTTCTAGTTCAGTCTTCTACCGGCGAGCAATCGGTGCTTCGCGGATTGGCACTGGAGAAATGCCGGTGATTAATAAGTGAAGCCATCTTAAGAAGGGTAAAAATATACGGAAAGTGTCCCGAAGTTCCTAAAAGCATCAAAGGGCACTTTTTGAAATTTGTACACATAAAAGTACATATTTTTATAACCCCCATTTTACTCCATTAAAGTGGAATCCATCTTTTCATTCATCAATTCATAGAATTTTTTTAGATTTCTCTCAACATAGAATTATAGAGAAGAAAGTTCTTCTTCTTGAGGTACCCCCTTTGAGGGGGAATTCCACCATTATTGCAAATCTTGTGAAGCAAGTTGATTAACGCATGTTACGAATGTTGAGAAAAGTTCTCTTGGTATCTTCTCTCTCTTTCTCTCTCTCTCTCTCTAAATATGTTACTCTAACTTGCTAGTTAGGGGTGTGTGCTTGGTGGGTTTGTAATTATGAATGGGTGCTTAAGATTTGCTCTTGGATTCTTATAAAATCTTAGATCATTTGTCTTCTCTAAAGTTTTAATTGTAAAAATTGATGGTTGCAATCATGAATTTTGCTTTACTTTCCTTACTTTTGCTTGAGAGAGAAAAGTGAGAATTGGGTGACAAGACTACAGGGATGATTTAGAGTGTGGATGTGTGCGGTTGAGATAGAGATAGTCAACACCCACATTTTCACTCCATTAAAGGGTCTATTCTAGAGATAGTTGATCCTTCCTCAATCTCTTATGGTTGATAAATTGATTTTGGGCATGGGATTTGAGAAAACTCAAGGCATAAACATTCTTATGGCTAAGAAACAAGAGAATATGATTTCTCCATGGCTATTTAAGTTGAATTTGAATCCAATATAATGAAGTAACCCCATTCTAGTTGTTAGACCATGCGTAGCACAACCCTAGCCAATCCACTCGAAAATGCAATAATTGGAATTCCCCCCACTTAGTTTTAAATTAGAATTTAATAGTGTTTTCCCTTTTTACCCCAACTTACTCTTCAAATATTTAACAACGATGCATCTTAGTATGAATTAGTTTACAACTCTTTGATTATTGACTCAATTTCCTGTGGGATTCGACCCCAACACTCGTCGGTAATATTTGTTTTGACAATATTCATGTACACACTCTCTCAACAAGGAGTGTATTTTGGACGTTATCAAAAATGGCACCATTGTCGGGGATTTGAGTTGTGATAAGCATTAGTTATTTATTAATTGAAACATGTTTTGCCTTTTTTGTTTTACTTCTTTTTACTTTACATTGGTGTGGTCCTTAAGTGTTGCAAAGTTGAATAAGGTGTGGAATATGATAACAAGTGGAAGGATAAAAATTGAGGAACTGACTTTAGACATTCGAGATGTAGTACAAAAGATGCGAAGCGTAAGTCTTGCGCAGGTTATAACCAGAATACATGGAAGGTGAAAATTCCAATGCAAACGCCTCCATCATACTAGGGAGTTCTTGCACTCATTCCTCCCTTATTGTGTCCAACATTGTGCCTCAAAGATAATGTTTGTTTTTTTTCATTTTATATGCTTTGTTTTTTGATGTTTTGTTGGGGGGATGAAGTCTGAGTAATCCCCCTATGAGTGTTGTACGATACGGCCAAACGACAGATTGGGTAGTGGCATCCTTAAGGGAAAATTGTCATTACTTTCTAGTTAGTATCGCCTTTTTAGATAGTAGTATTTGAATAAACTCCAAGGGTTTTTTTTATAATACGGTTCTTGCCCAAGGAGCGATTGCATTTTATTTTCTTTTATTGTCAAATCGGGTAGCATTTCCTAATGATAGATTGAGACGCGACTTTCTTAAGGAAAAATGTCGAGTCTAGAGTCTTTTTGAATCTTTTGTGCACTTGTTTGAAGAGGTACCACAAAAATTTTCTTTCTTAACATTGTGCATGAGTTTTGAAAAGAAAAGAGGGGCATTTAAAATTGACTATGAGAACTCTCTTGTCATGGGGTATACATTCCTTGCTTAGATTTTTGATTCGTAAACTAGCTTGTCTAAAGTCATTCTCTTAATGTGATGAAGAAAGTATGTGAACTCCTTGATCATGAAGCCTTGTGTGGTTAGTCTTTTGTCTTAATTCTTATGTATGTATGATTGTCTAAAACTTTCCCTAAGTGTGATTCAAGGAGAAATGTTAGATAGGACTGCATTTAAAACATGATCTTAGGTTTTCTATTGCTAGTCACTTCACCCAAAATGACCTCCGTGAACATCATTATTTACTCGCCAATGTTGAGGCTTTGAACCTTTTTCTTGGAGCCCTCATTACAAGACTAGTGATCCTTTTTAATCCTCCTCTTTGGCACTCGTCCTCCCTAATTGCTAGTGATGAAAGAATGAAAAATAGGGCATAAAGCCCAAGAAATGGGGAGAGATAAGGAAAATGTGAAATGAGGCAAAATCTTAAGTTTGGGGGTTTTGAAGAAGGGGAGAAATATGATGAGCTTAAATGTGAGGTAGCACCAAATTATGATCAAAATGAATGAAATGATTGAATGAGAAACCTTGAATCATCAAAAGAGAAAAATAATTGTGAAATGGTGTTACCTCTTGCTTAGATGAGACTAATGATGGAATCCAAAGGTGTTATAAGGGTTGCTCTTGATACACAAAATATGAAGATGATAAACAAGGAGAGATAAGGAAAGGTGATTTCAAATAGTGTGATGGGATGTTGCAAGTGTTTACAAAAAGGATTAGGGAGGTTCTAGTCACTAGAGCTAAACATTTGTCCTATCCATACCCCTAGCCTTCATGAGAACCCACAAGTCCTAGGTGATTTTGAGTATAGAAACTCTATATTTCTGATAGTTTACCTAAAGGGCAAGCCTATGGGTCAATTTGTATGCACTTGAATTTCTTTGTGAGAGTGAGTGTGTTTTTCTTATCTTATAATCCCTTTGTGTGAAATGCTTAAAATGTATGGGATTCTCTCTTGTTGTGATTGGCATCACTTCCTCGAGGTACATGCTTCAATGTGTTCAAAGTGAAAGGTGTGATTGAGACAAGCATATAATGAACTTTAAGGCAAACTTTGAATGTGAATTGTCAATGACTTGAGATGGCTCCTTGAACTTGTTTTGATGAACTATGCCCCTTGTTTGAATGAAATGAATGCATGAAAGATATTCTTAATGATTGTGGTCAACTATTGAGGCTCGTGCAATATGTTTTTAGTCTTTTTCTTTTTTCTTGATACGGTGTATAATTCTTGGGTTGTCTCGAGACTAAATGTCTTTGTGTGCAATTCTCGGGATACTCTAATCTTATGTAAAGTATTCTTATGAAGGAAGGCCTTGCTTGAGAGCAAGCAATAGTTTACGTTTGGCGGTTTGATGAGTTGGTAATTTACCAAATCATTCATCTTTCAAGCATGAGCTTTTGCTTGGATTTCAACTCATTTTGGTGGATTTTATGCCCTTTTTCTTCTCTATGCAGGAACTTCAAGGAAGCTAAGGATATGGAGGATTGGAGCACAAAAAGGATCTATAAAAAACATTTTTTAACCGGCTAAATGCGGATCCAGAAGTGAGAAACGCATGTGAAATGCAAAATCCACTGCCTCAAAAGTGTTTCCCATCGACGTTTTGCAGTCTGCCACTGGCGAATCACCAATCTAACCCCAGTCAACAGACCGGTTTGGCACCATTTCTACCTTCTCCAATTCTATCTTCCACCGGCGAGTAATCGGTTCTTCACGGATTTTCACCACCTAAATGCCGGTGCTTCACAAGTGAAACCGTCTTTAAAGGGTAAAAATGTCCGAAAAGTATCCCAAAGCACCTAGAAGCATCCAAGGGAACTTTTGGAAAGTTGTACACACAAAAGTATAGATTCTTATAACCCCCATTGTACTCCACTCAAGTGGAACCCATCTTTTCATTCATCGAGCATAGAATTTTTGTAGATTTCTCTCAACATAGAATTATAGAGTAGAAAGTTCTTTTTCTTGATGAACCCCCCATGTGGGGGAATTCCACCACTATTGCAAATCTTTCGAAGCAAGTTGATGAACCCATGTTATGAATGTTGAGAAAATTTCTCTTGTTATCTTCTCTCTATATATATAAATATGTTACTCTAACTTGCTAGTTAGGGGTGTGTGCTTGGTGGTGTAATTATGAATGGGTGCTTATGATTTGCTCTTGGACTCTTATTAAAAGCTTAGATCTATTGTCTTCTCTAAAGTTTTAATTGTTAAAATTGATTGTTGCAAACATGAATTTTGCTTTGCTTTCCTTACTTTTGCTTGAGAGAGAAAACTGAGAAATGGGTGAGAAGACGGTAGGGAGGATTTGGAGTGTGGATGTACATGGTTCATATAGAGATAGTCAACACCCACATGTTCACCCCATTAAAGGGTCTATGCTAGACATAATTGATCCTTCCTCAAGCTCTTGTGGTTGATAAATTGATTTTGGCCTTGGGGTTTGAGAAAACCCAAGGGATAAACATTCTTGTGGTTGAGAAACAAAAGAATGTGATTTATCCACAACTATTTAAGTTGAATTTGAATCGAAGAGAATTAAGTAATCCCCTTCTAGTTGTTAGACCATGCATAGCACACCCCTAGCCAATTCACTTGAAAATGCAACTATTGGAATTCCCCCACTTTTTTTAAATTAGAATTCAATAGTTTTTCCCTCCCCCCCTCCCCAATTTACTTTTCATGTTGAACAATGATGCATCCTAGTTTGAATTAGCTTACAACTCTTGGACTATCGACTCAATTTCCTATGGAATTTGACCCCAACACTCGTCGGGAATAGTTATTTTATCAACGATCGTGTACACACTCTATCAACAAAGAGTGTATTTTGGACGTTATCAGTCGACTTCAATAGGCATTGTTGAAAGGAGAAATGCATAAATATGATCTTAAATTTGAAGCTCAAATGTGGCTTGACCTGGTTTGCACCCGCATTATTCCCTCCAAATATACAGTGCATATTTTCATTGAGGTAGCCATCTTTATAGCATGCATCATAGATCACAAACATATAAATATTGGGGAAATTATCGCGCAGCAATTAAAGCGGAAGGCTAGACAAAAGGCCACCTTTATGCCTTATCCCATCTTCATTAGTTTGCTCTACCTCTGGGCCAACTGTCCGCTATTCCGACTATGCACAAGACAAAGAGAGTTGAGGGAGTGATCACTCTGTCCACAAAAAGGGATAAGGATGCTCCAGCTTCTAAGCATCCCAAGTTGACTTTGGGACCGAATACTCTTCCTCCTTCATTGTCACTGGTAATGCCTCTATTTCACCACTAGCTGATAGGAATAAGTCATTAGTAGCAAGGGGTCTATAGAATGGCACAAATGGCCCGTACTCATAATGCTCAACTATTGAAGTTGGCCAAATCCATCCCTCCCATGATTTAGTAGGCCATCAAAAAGGCTATGAAATTGGTGATTGACAAATTGGGAGGTCTGTGTACTACAGTGGAAATGTTGGAGAATGAAGTTCCTACCATAAGGGAGGAAGTGAACAAACGCAAAGAATTGATGCGACCTAGGGATATTGATCTAAACATCCTAGAAGCCAAAAATGCACCACCTATTGATAATAGGAGTCGATTTTTGTGTAGGGTATGATAGCACATCTTAGGTGGTTTCAGATGCAAAGATGTATCACAGCAAACCACCTCGCCCTAGGATGCTCACTGTTCATGAGGTGGTGATCCTAATTGATCCATACTGGGTAACCCTAGTTTACTCTTATCACGAGAGTCAGACTCTGCTATATCGTAGGATAGTCTCTTCACCCGGCAAGCCACTTGTACTCCCACCAAATCCACTGATGCCTTCAATACCCAAGCCAACTTCGGCGCACATCCCATGATGTACCACTCTTTCTACTCTCTACATCACTCAGGGAGTGCTCCTTCTATCTTTTGATCTTAATACATCTTTGGGGACAATGCATAAATTTTTGTGGGGGAGGGGAATGCCCATGTAGGGCTCGCTATATACTGAATGTCCTTATGGAGCTTGCTTTGAAATGATTTTATTTTTCCGCTTATGTTGACAATGTGTGTTGTCGTTGATGGGTCTATTTTACTTTGCCAAATGTTTCATGACCCATGTTTTATAATCGTCTTTCTTCATAGTAGATAGACAATAAACTCCAAGGGTTTTCTTTATACCACTGTTCTTTCCTAAGGAGCAAAGATTTTCTTTCTTTTCTTTTGTTGTTGAACAGGGTGGCATTAATCTAGCATACACTGAGAGGCAACTTTAATAACGGAAAATGCCAAGTTAAGTGTCTTTTTGAGCCTTTTGTCTCACTTGTTTTAAGAGGTACCAAAAAAATTTTGAGTTTTGAGATTTGGCATTGCAAATGCGTTTTGACAAAAAAGAGAACTTTACATTGCAATTGAGCACTCTCTTGTCACGGGTTACACATTCCTTGATTGGCTTTTTGATTCACACTCTAGATTTTCTAAAATTATACACTTGATGTGATCTTGAAAATTTGCAAACTCCTTGGATTTTGATGCCTTTTGTGGTTAGGTCTTTAGCTTAATTCTCGTGTACGCATAATTGTCTAGAACTTTTCCTAAGTGTGACTCAAGAAGAAATTCTAGATGTGGCTGCACTTAGAACATGATCTTAGGCTTTCTTTGAACAGTTACTTTACCTAAATAACCTCCCTAAATATCAATCATTTCTAGCCAATGATTGAGCTTTTGACCCTGTTCTTTGGAAAACGCATTACAAGCCTATTAGCCTTTTTTAGTCCCTCTCTTGCCACCTGTCCTCTCTAATTGCTAGTGAATAAAAGAATGAAAAACATGGGGCTTGAATCCCAAGAGTTGGGGAGAGATAAGTAAATAAATTGACATAAAGCAAAAGCCTTATGTGGGGGGTGTACACAAAAAAAGGAAATATGTGAGCTTCAATGTGAAGTAGCACTAGATTATGAAAGAAATGAATGAAGAATGTTGGTTAAAACCTCTTATAAAATAAATTGTTGAAAGGTTCTATCTCTTGCTTAGAAAATGAAAATTGTGGAATCCAAGGTGTTATAAGGGTGGTTCTTCATAAGAAAAAAATGAAGATGATGAACAAAAAGGGGTAAGGTTGAGTGATCACAATAATGAAGAGGGTGTTTGCATTTTCTCACAAAAGGCTTTAGGGAGGTTATAGTCTCTAGAACTAAAACTTTATCCTAACCTTACCCCGAGCCTTCCTTATGACCCTCAAGACCCTAGTAAATCTAAATGTAGCAACTCTACATTAGTGGTGAGTTACACAAAGGGCAAACCAATGGGTCAATTTTGATGCATTTAAATTCTTTTGTGAGAGTGACTGTATTTGCTTGATTCTATAATCCCTATATGTGTGAAATGAATTAAACTAAATTAGATTCTTTCTTTGTATGAGTAGCATCACTTCCTTGGGCGATTGTCACGACCCGAACATAGGCCTTGATTGAGAAACAGGATAAGGAGCCCCGAGAGACTCCAAGTTGATCTAAGACCTTGATTGCATTCTACTTTCGAAAATCATGATCTGAACATCATAACTTAATTCAATGACCCAAAGCTGAAATATGATAATGGTAAGTAAAACTAAACATTGGGCAAAACCTGCTTTAGAATATATATATATCATGAATGATAAACATCAATAACTAAAATCATGAGGAACAATGGGAGACTCGTCATATAACCGACATTACTCTGATAGAGCTTATGTGATCCTGACTATCACACTCAAGTGGGCAAAGCCGTCTAAAGCCTTGCCAGGGCTAAAGACGCTACCATAATATCGATATCAAGCTGAAGGCCCCTTGGGGCAAGGGAAATCTCACAAAGGAGGTCTCAAATAATCTGATCATACCTACGTTGGCATGAAGTTTTGAGCCATAGGGTTGACTAACCCTTAGACTACTAGGTGTTAGGCACTACTCCCAAAAACATGCGTATGCTCTCCATCGTTTTTCAGCGAAGCTGACCATCGTCTAGTGACGAAGATGAATAATCATGTACATACAAAATCTAAAATCATACAAGAGGAGCCTTGGCTCAAACAATACCACAATTTGAACATAATTAGGAGTCCCGACTCCAAAACCATATGGTAAGCTAATTGACTTGAAATCATAAATCATACTTGAACATATGGACTTGCTCAATACTTAGACATTCTTGAAAATACTTGATTCACTTGAAAACATGATCATAGACATGGGTAACTTGAAAACATGTTTTTCATCATAAATATCTCATCATACTTGAACATACATCATAAATCTCAACTTTCATGAACTTCTAATGGATGGGCATTATAATTTATAAGGCTTGAAAACGTGATTATAATTGAAAACAATGTAAAACATTCCCATAAATCATAATTCAATAATAGAAACATGCTTAGATCATACCCATAGTAGAAACTTAGGAAATTCATGCATTGGGTTAAAACCCCATAGGATCAACATATAGATTTTCACGAATTAGAGAGGAATCTGGGCATGGGTGTGAAAAAATTCACCCATTCATAAGCATACATACCTGAGAGAATCTGATTCTACAACTTCTCTGATTGCCCAAGGAAGAATTGATGAAAAACTTGAAGGAATTAAGATTAATCACCTCCCTAGACTTCTAAATTTTCATGCATGAATAGGAATAGCTTAGAATGAACTTACCCATCTTAAATTCACTATTCATAGCTTACAACGACGTACTTTAGGCCTTAGGATCATAGAAATTACAGAAAAGCCCTTGCAAAATTTGCAAAGAAAATCTGACTGCCAGTCCCAATGAGGGACTGGACGAGTCGTCACCAATGGGAAGGAGTCGCTGTCTCTTGTCGTTATGTACACTGGCCAATTTTCCTCAAAGGGTCCCCATGAGGGACCTGACGGCTCATCACTGATGACCACGACTCGTGGTCACCTCTTGTTAACTCCACTACCCAAAAGATTTAATGCTTAACCAATAGCTGACTACGACTCACCTAATGAATCGTGGCATTTGACCACGACTCATGGTGCCCAATCATGGGGTACACTGCTAACTCATCATTCATCCTTCAACTGCCCTTCACCACGGGTGACCTAACAGCTCCTGGGGTTGACCATGACTAGTGGTCACACCTGGTCATCCCACTTTGAAATTTCCAGGCAAGTAACACTCCTCACCACGAGTCACTTAACAATTCGTGGTCAACCTGACAGGTCACAATATGACTCATTCTGTTACTTGGTGCATAAAATTCCATTTTCCTCATTTCAACTCTTGGGTCTGATCTTAGGGCTTTCGGGGTCTTACAGCTATGTGCTAAGTTATGTTCCCAATTGAGAAGTGTGAATAGTACAAGTGTGCAGTGAAATTGAAGGCAAACCTTGAATGAGGATTTTCATTGACTTGAGATGCTATTTGATCTTGTTTTGATTATCTATGCCCCTTGTATTGAATGAAAGGAATATTTGTGAAATATGCCAACTGTTTTTGGTCACCTCTTGAAGAATGTGCAACATGTTTAAGTCTTTTCTTTGTATTAAGTCGGTGTGTGATTTTGGGGTTTTCCTATGTTATAGTGGTCCTTTGTGTGCAACTCTTTTGTTATGACGTGCTTAATTCAATTTCTTAGTTTTGAGGAAATGCCTTGATTGAGGACAAGCAATGGTTCAAGTTTGGAGGTCTTGATGAGTTGGTGATTTACCAACTCATTATACTTTTAAGCATGAGCTTTCTTTGGATTGTTTTTTACTCAATTAGGAAGGTTTTATGTCTTTTCTCTTTAAATTTTTAGGTATCGAACTTAAATAAACAAAGCAAATGGATTGAATAAAAAGAAAAGTTGTTGGAAGCCGAAGACCTGCATGCCATACTTTGGCAGTTGCGAAATGCAGGTGCAATGCAGAGGAGCACTGGATGGAAGCTGAAGAAGGTCTGCGAAATGTTGGTTTGCACCTGCGAAATGCAGGTGCCATCGCAAAAGGGATCCAAGCTAAACTGACCGGACCTGCGGATGACGTACAGTAGCAGATGGCACCTATAAAACACAGGTGCAACTCCAGTGACCTCCACTAAAATGGGTAGAAATGTCCAGTTCAGGCACAAAGGTACTTTAGAATCTTCTAAGGACAAAAATGGAAATCTGTGCATAAGGAGAAGGAGCAAAATTTCCTCAATTTGTACACACCCTTGAAAGTAGAATAGTAGGACTTTTTGAGAGAGAATGTTATCGAGAGAAAGATAGAGAGAAGTTAGAGCTTTTCTTTCTTCTTTTCCAACTATCTAGGGGAAAACTCACCATTGAAACACATTTTGAAAGCTTGAGTTTTCTATTCAAGGATAAACGTGGATGAATCATTAATATGTATAATATTCTTATCATCATTCATGAGTAACTAATTCTATTATTAGGGTTGTGTGATTTATAGGGGCTTAGAATCGATTAGGTGTTGTTTTTTTAGTCTTACATTCATTTATCTTGCATGAATTTATTGCTTTCTCTGAGTTTAATTTAAATACTTATGGTTGCAAGAATAAATTTTGTTTACTTATATTGCTTTTGCTTGACAGAAAAAGGTAGGATTTGGGTGAGAAAGCAATAGTGGGAACTAAATTTTGAAGGTGTGGGGTTAGGCTAGAGATATCCAATATCAATTTTAATAATTCATTCAAGAGTTGAGACTAGAAATAGCTTAACTCTTCTCTAAGTTAATGAGGATATTTTCTTATGTGACCTTGGGGCTTAAGAGAAATCAAGTAAAATACACCCAAGTGGTTAAGAAACATCAGGTGCATTCTTTTCCATGACTATTCATGCTTATAATTGGTTCTTTAGACTTATCAGTTAATCCCAATCCAATCGAAACCCTATCAATAGCACATCCCTAGTTTGCTCTCATTGTTTGATACAATCTACTTGCCCTATTTTGTTATCTCATTTATAGACATAGTGTTGATCTTTCTATCCTCCAACATTTACTTTACAAGTTTCTATACAATGATGCTAGTTAGTTCCTATTGATTTACAACTTTAGTAGCAATCATTCCTCATTCCCTATGGATTTGACCCCAAGTCATAATTGGGTAAATTATATTGCCTACGACTGTTTACACCTCTCTCTTTGAGAAGTGGATTTTACATTATCATGAGGCCATAACGAGTCATCATAATGAAAAATGAGTCACCGTGTTTATCCTTGTCACTAAGAGGAAAAGTATCCAAAAAGGGATCCTAAGGGTATTTTAGTAAATTCCTTAAATTTTATCTCCTAAACTAAAATATTTTGGGGTTTATAAATGAATTATTTAAGGGTCTAATAAGTCTAATCTCGTATTCTTTCCATTGCAACGTAAGTTTCAAGATCATAGCTCTCAGGTTCATCAAGAAAGCTAGGAAGTCTTCTTCCCCATCCTACGGTTTCTTCAAGCTTGAGTCTAAGCTTAACTTCCCAAATATCCCCAATCTAGATTTTCTTCAAGCTCGAGTGTAAGATTAACTTTCTAGATATGTAAGTCTAGTTTTGAAACTCATGAGATGATTTTGAGCATAAAGCTCACAAGTTTTCAACAGATGTTTTGGAGCATGAGGTCTCCCTAGTTTTAAGAATGTTTTGAGCCAAGGCTCCAAAGAGATTTTTAAACATCTATTGTATCTATAGCTAAAGTGTTGTATAAAAGGTGTTTAAGATGCCTCGGATAGGCATAAGTATATGAGCATATATTTTGGGAGGATTATTTAGCATCGAGTTGGGTGAAGAATCATGACAACTCTAAATCCCTAGAACTACGTAGCCAATGTGGGTTAAGATCATGCCATTAATTCGGGTGACTCCTCAGGTAAGTCCCTCATAAGGACTTCAGTTATGAATCCACAGTTTAAGTTTCGTCCTAAGCCCTTGCAAGGCTTTGGATGGCTCTCCTTAATGTGGGAAAGATGTTGGATCAACATGCACTCATTCGTGGTGGTTGTGAGTTATGAGAAACTCCTACCCAAGTAAAGTTACGCATCTATTTATGTATTTTAAGAGATTGCTCTGTTGCACAGTTTTTTTGCATAACTATCTTGCCAATTGATCATGTTGAGTTTTATTGCATTATTCAAAGTTTCATTTCAAACATATTATTTCAGTTAGTTTACTCTTTCTATTCATATATTCTTTCTTAACTAATCTTTCATTCAGCCTTATTACATACCATACATTCCACGTACTGACGTCATTCGGCACTGCAACACTTGGAGTCTATTATCATTAAGCTATAAGTGAGGCTTCCCACTTCTGGAGAGTCCCGGTGTTGAGTCATTATATTTTAGTAAAGCTTAAGATATCCATGGGAGTTATGTCCCGGCACCTTTCTTCAGTTATAAAAGCTTCATAGATAGAGTTAGAGTTGAGTCAATAATGTTACTTTATAACATTAATTTTATTTTCATTTAATAAATCTTAGATTATTTCACTAATCCCATATAGTTAGTTATTCCGCTATTCTTTATTGTATTCTAAACAGAAGTAAGCTAGGCAAGGGTTCACTTGGATCACGAAAGTGGTTTGAGTGTCAGTCGACGTCCAGGGTCTAGGCCCGGGGCGTGACAAATTGTAAGGGAATGTGGATGATAATGGCTGGCATGGTTTACTACTTAAATTTAGGTGTGTGCATGTTGATATGAGAGTCTAAGTGGAAATTACATGTTTGGTTTGGATAGTTGTGAGAAACTTGATTTTGTTGGATAGAGAGGGGGGCTGGCTTTACAACTGTGTGCTTGTAGCATCTTACAAAAACCATCCTAGTCATTGCATTTTGTGATGGTAGAAAATTATTTTAGGTCTAGGTTAGCTTTTCTCATTTTAGCTTCTTGAGGACAAGCAAATGCTTTAAGTTTGGTTTGTTGGAAGTTTGTGACACATATGTGTTTCCTTTCGTAATGGTTTGCATTCCTTTAAGTAGTAATTTAAGTCTAAACAAATCTAATTATGCTATTTTTTAGGAACCCAATTCAAATAAAGAAAGGAGAAATCAAAGTCACTAAGTTTACCCAAAAATAGAGCAAAGAATGAAGCGTCTGTTCAATGAATGGTCCGTACTTCCAAAAGTCAAGAAGGCCTTGCTGATCTACAATCCACTCCCAAGTCGTTGGCAATCGATGAGGAAAAGGACAGATGATCTTTTCAAAAGATGAACAATCATTCAGAAGACATATCAAAGGCTGAAAAACTTTAGGAGTAAAGGGATGAAACAAAGAATGGACCGTATTTCTAGAAAATGGTCCATCTATCAAGGGATGCATGGAGGCCAGGTCGAATCCAAATTCAAGTGACAACATAAAAGACGGCCCATCTTCTGAAAGGACGATCAATCTCGCACATCTAGGACCATCCGAATTTATATGAATTGGGGTTTTTGAAGCCCAATATAAATAGCATTTTTCAATTTTTTTTATGGATAGTGAAGTAGAGATAGTTAGTGAGATAGAGAGTTTCTAATATAGAGATTTCTATATAGAAGTAAATCTATATTGTAATTGAAGATTGAAGATCAAGTTAGCAATTCAAGTTTTCTTATTTAATTTTTTATTTCATTAGTAAGAATTTTCAGTTACTTGCTTTCTTCTTCTCCTCTTGCTATGGGTAACTAAACCTAGATCTAGGTTTATGAACTCAATGGATTATAAACCTTAATGATCTCAATTGGGTAAAATTTATTTTGGGCTTAAGAATATTTGATTGATTTGGGTTTTATAAATTGTATTGGTGATGAAAGTCATTCAATTCTACCCAATCACCTTTATTATGATTGAAAGAGGAAATTTAGGTTAGGCTAGCATCAATCAACAATAACACAAAGCTCTAACCCTTCTTTAATGCATAAACCTAGATATAGGCTGAATAGGAAAAATGCAATCGGGTAGAAGGGAGTGCTCTTCAATTTCACAAAAATTAATGTAGATTAATGATGTTCAAATCCACTCCTCACAAGGAGGACATGTAAACAATCATCGCAATATAAATACCCAACTAAGTCTTGGGGTTGCATCCATAAGGAATAGTGATTGAATAGCGCAAAAGTTGTCAATTGAATTGAACTAAAATTGCATCCATGCATTTGTAAGTAAAACATAAATATTGGGGGAAAAAGCGAGATCACAATTTGAATTTAAAATAATCTATCAAGAGAACAAGGCAACCAAATCGAATGAACAATTTTGAGCAACGGCCGGGGGTATGCTATTGATGGGGGTTCAATTGGATTGGGATAATCTAGAAATCAAATAATTACTAATAAGCACAAATAATTATGATCGTTCAAGAGACATGGACCCACACACTACACACAAGAATGAATTGTTATACGGTTGGTAAACTCTTTCCTTTAACAACCTTGTGTGCTTTTGACACCGCATCCATTACTTCACAGCCACTTGCTTCTGGGTAAACAATATTTTTTGGGCTTCACACCCACATTGTCCAACACATTTTCACTTCTAGTAACAATCTTCATATAATCGCCATCCTTCTTCAGGTTCACTAGGAAGTGTTTCCTTCGTTCGGGGATTCATTTGGGAAGACAAATGATTCATTTGCGCTTCAAAGTGCTTATTTGATGCCAAGTGGGAGTTTACTGTTTGGGAGAGGTTAGACACCTCCTTTTTCAATTCCCTGACTCCAATATCATTTGATTACACTATCTTGAGTACTCTAGCCAGCATCTCTTTAATATTGGAGCTTCCCACCTCGCTCACACTAGGTTACGATTGGGGATTTTCAGCCTTTAGAGGGGGAACATATGGGTTTGAATTTCGGTGATAATGTTCCCCATAACAGTTTTGATCACAAGTACCCCATCTGTCATTTCTATCAATTCAACATTAGTTTTCGCGATTTCTCCAACCTTGATTCTCTTCCTGTAGTGCCAAGGGATATGATTTGCACCTTGGTACCTCGGTCGAGAACCCCCATTTGATTTTCCATGAATTGGAACTCTTCGTTGTACTATAGCGTTGAAGCTTTCTTCTCATATTGCATAGGACTATAAGTTCCATAGCATTGACATTCTTTGACCCAATTCCCGAAACATGCTTTGTCATCAATTCCAGCTGGGTCATCATCTTTGCTAGGGTCTCATCCCTTTCTTCATTTCTTCTCTGCATCAGCAGTCACATCACTTGGACTAGCACCATTTGCGGGTAATTCAGTTTCCCTCATATGCCAAGCTCAATTTGGTTTGGTCATTCTATCCTTTTGGACATATGGCTATACCATAGGGCTGGCCCATGAGAGATCCACCCGCCAAGTTATTGGCCATATACTAGTTAATGGAATCCAAGGAACAATAAAAACTTTGAAGGAGCACTGCATCCAAAAGCCCATGGTTTGGACATAGGGCCACTTTCTTGTTGAACCTCAGCGATGCATTATGTAAAGGTTCCCCTGGGATTTGCCTAAAGTTGGTAATATCATCTCTTAGTTACAACATCCTCGATGGAGGGAAGAACCAATCCAAGAAAGCTTTTGTCAACTCGTGCCATGAAGTCAAACATCTCAGAGGGAGTTCCTCAAGCCACATGGTTTCTTCCCCAGTCAAAGAAAATAGGAAGAGACTCAATCTGATCGACTCTTGAATTATGTTTGTAATGTTGAAAGGTTGACATATCTCAAGGAAATTTCTGAGATGTCAATTTTCATCTTTACTTGGTTGACCTTCGAAAAGTCCTTTCATTTGCAGCAGGTGTAACATTGTGTTGGTCATATGGGACACAGCATTCCCTACCGTGGGTGGTAGGCGAATGGCACCTGCTATGTCTGGCATCATGGGTCATCATCCTCGTGGTCCATATGACCATCCACAGAACCTTTTTGCGAATGTTGGCTAATATCAGTCATCCTAAGAAATACCCAAAAACAACTACAATTGTAAAAACACAACATAAGATGGTAAAGTAGTTCAAATGAACAATCAACTAGGGGATATCTAATCCTATTCCCTAAAAATGGCGCCAAAATAAATAATGTTCAAATCCACTTCTCATTAGGAGGAAGTGTAAACGATCGTCGCAATATAAATACCAAATTAAGAGTTGGGGTCAAATCCACAGGGAATAGCAATTGAATAACACAAAAGTTGTCTATTGACTTGAACTAAAATTGCATCTATGCATTTGAAAATAAAAATAAAATATTGGGGAAAAAGCAAGATCAGAATTTGAATTTAAAATCAACTATCAAGAGAACAAGAAAACCAAATTGAATGAACAATTTTGAGCAAGGGACAGGGGTATGCTATTGATGGGAGTTCAATTGTATTTGAATTAACTAGAAAATCAAATAAAATAATTAATAAAATTCATCATTAAGATAAAATAAAAAGCTCAAAAATTGTCTTCATCGGTGGTATATAATAGAAAGCTCAAAAATTGTCTTCATTGGTGGTTTGTACCTTGAGGAAGAAGAAAAGCTATTCAATATTTCTCTCTCTTACTCTACAAATCTGGAATGGAATATTTGGTACTTTCTACAGAATATGCAAAAATAGGTTACAAAATGCTCCTCAAATTCCATGTTGGATGATTTTGTCCTCCTGAAAATGGTCGTACTTGTAAGTCACCAGTGTTCTGACGGTGC
The DNA here is from genome assembly GCA_035772735.1 of Datura wrightii. Classification (NCBI taxonomy): domain Eukaryota; kingdom Viridiplantae; phylum Streptophyta; class Magnoliopsida; order Solanales; family Solanaceae; genus Datura; species Datura wrightii. The sequence goes on from JASDFA010000002.1 coordinate 64,641,705, forward strand.
CCATTCGTGGAACGCCGCTTTATCGCACGTGAGGGCAGTGACTTTGGGGTATGACTGGCATTGGCACCAGTGGTTCATAGGTGCTGACCTGCGTTCCACCGGTGTACCTTCTACTTCTGCCCAGTAGGCTCCTGCATTTTAGCCGGCATTTCACTGGTCCCATCCGGAGGAGTTTCAGTCCCAACCGGTAGAGCACCGGTCCTCTTCTTTAATTCCATATTTTTGTTTAATTTCTTTCCTTCTCTCTTTAATTTGACTGTCTACAAAAACAGAAGAGAACGAGTATAAAATCCTTCTAAATGACTTGAAAACTAAGAAAAAGCTCATGTTTAAAAGCCTAATGAGTTGGTAAATTACCAACTCATCATAGATTAACACCATTAGTATCGTTGAAAGACACCCATTGGTTTCCTAAGTGGTTGCTTGCATATTCATCAACATTCCATTCTCAATTTGCTCATATTACAGTATTTAGGGGATTGATCCAAATTTGGGGTCACTTCCCTAGTTTTTCACATTATTGATTACAACCTAAAGCATTTATGCAGATTAGCCATAGTTATACTCTCCTAACCCTAATTTGAATACAATATCAACTTTTAAATCTCAATTAAAAACTACTAGTTAGTTTAGGCCTATGAAAGTCTCTGTGGATATGATCCCAAGTCCTAGTTGGGTATATATTTGCATGACCACGTGCAATTTCAAATTAGGGTGGATTTGGGAATAGTCATATATATATATATATATATATATGTATATTCACATACATATGTGTATATATAAGAGTTTATAAAGGCATGTCAGAGTCATTTTTATTATTTTCTATCCTCATCATGCATCTTTTATTCTACTTAGATACTAAGGCCTCATTTGTTTTTATTTAGATTAAGACGTATGAATCTGAATGCACATCTCAATAATTAATATATTGCTTCCAGATCTGAACACTAAATGATTAAGATTGTTTGTTTTTCAACATCTGAATATGCATAACTTTTTTATTTATCAAAATATTAAATATATTATTTGAAAACTAATAATTAAATATTAGAAAAATATAAACTTAATAAAATAAGTTTATTATATAATAAAATAATATTTATATTTATTAGCGATGATAGAGACGGTTTGTAGTGATGGTAGTGGTAATAATTGGTGTTAATGGCTTGTAATGGTGGTGATGTTGATAGTTGCTAGTAATGTTGAAGGTGATAGTTGATATTAATGGTGGTGGTGATAATTTTGATGATGGAGGTGGTTCGCGTTGTAGTGGCTAGGGTAATGTTGGTGGTTGATAGTGGTGGTTATGATGTTGAAGTTGGTTGCTGTTAGTAGTTGGCAGTGTTGATGGTGGTGACCGAAGAATGTGTGATTGTATGATGATGTTGTGGTGATAGTTGGTGGTGGTGCTAGTTTTTACAGTCGAGATGGTTCGTAGTGGGGGATTGACCGTACTGGTGGTAGTGACTGATAGTGGTGGTAGAGATGGCGACGACGATGATGACGATGATGGCAGTAATGGTGGTAATTGGTGGTTAGTGACGGTAATAGTTGTGGTGGTTGTGATGATAGAGGTGGTTAGTGATGGTGGCTAGTAGTTATGGACAGAGTAGTGGTGAAAATTATCCACACAATTATACCTCTTAATGATATTAAGAATTTGTTTCAGATTTTAATGATTAAGACCTATTCAGACTAATTAAGTGCTTAAATCTTAATGAAAACAAATGAACTTAATGACCTAAAGTATGAACCATTCAGATTCAGACCTCCATTAAGTGAAAACAAATGAGACCAAATCTCATTGTTTCATTCTGTCATTGGTGGTGAGGGCATATTCTTAGATTCCCACACCAGCGTTGTCCTCTTATTTTGTAAGAAGAAGAAGAAGAAGAGAAAAAAAATAAAAGGTACCAAGGTAGATTGAAGACGTTCATTATCCTCTTATTTATAAGTGATTTGCTCAGTGCAATAAATTACAAACAACAAATTAATGTCTTGACTATGCTATTTAAAAGAAAAAAGAAGGAATTTTTATTCCACTTGGACAAAAGGCCGATCAACTCCTTCTTCGATTTCTTTAACTCTTCAATTCTATCACATATAAACATCTTTCCCACCATTTTTTTAAATTTTTCTTTGACAAAGCTAAAGTCCCCCACCTAACTCAAAATATTAAATCTACATAAAATAACTTGACAATTCTTCACCATAAAACATCAGAGTTGGGAGCAAAACGTTATTATGAAATCATAATTAAGAATGCTTATACAGAATAAGGTTTTGGAAGAGGCATATCCTTGATGATGCCACACAAGACATCATTGTCTGGCATGTTGTATTCGTCTTTCAAATCTCTTTTTGGAGAGTGGATGCTGAAGTAAAGTTGTTGCCCTAAGTATTGTCTTTCCACCGAGTTGGACCTTAGGTTCCAAAGGCCAGCATTATCAAGAGTTGTCATTATAGCTGCCCATGAATTAGGGTAAACTTGGATGGTATTTCTAGATACTGCATCAAGCAAGTTGTAGTTCTTTCTTTTCTCTGGGGTCCATTTTCCTGGTTCAATCCTGCATGCCCAAGGTCATTTCATAAGATTACTATGTTTAAAGGAAAATCAAATCCATGATCTAAACATAACAAGTTTGACCATTAATATTCCAGCATTATACTAAATGTATCTTAGATTTTCCTTTGTAATAATATATTAGTCATTTGAAGTAGTAAAACCAGCATTCTTGACTAATAGGAATAAGATATCTAAAGAGAGAGTAAATGCTTGAGTGAAGGTACTTACGCAACAGCAAAGAATGAGTATCCCGCCAAATGAAAAGATTGAACACTCTTCTCGTGGTTCTCAAAGATGATCTCCACAAAATTGCGGTAAGTGCCATTAACTACATTGGGTGCTAGTGTGATCTTATTTTCTTCTTTCCCAACTTGAAGTTCATAATTATCCTTGATAAGGTCATATTTGAAAATCTTGCCTGCAACACCATAGTATTCAGCCAACTTAATTGGGGTTGTAGGGTTCACATGTGATACACCATTTATGGCATATCGGAGCTTTCCATCCACTGTTCCGGCAGTGTTCACTAGTTTGATGGTTCGTGTAATATTGATTTGCCCGTAGTGGTAAGATCCCTGTGGATTAGGTCTAGCTGCACTTGCTGTTAAGTTCCAACGAAAAGAGCGAAATTGATTGAGTGACCAAGCCCAACCAATTGGTGCCTTTGGCAACTCTGATGATGCAGGGCCTTTTCCATTAGTATAGCGAATTATGGCAGTAGCAGTGTGAGGTTCCTTCGTAAATCTCGTAGAGGCCATAAGAAAGTAGTCCTTTGGGTCTTTATCAGCGGTCACCAAGACAGAGACACATTGCCCCAAGTGAATATCAAGTGAATCATACATATTTTGCACTGTGTGAGATCCTTCCATTTCCACCAATTTCATGGTATGTCCTTGGATTCTAATATTAATGGAATCTTTCATGCCAGCATTACAAAACCTATATCTATATGTCTTTTCTGGAGTCATAGAGAACATTGGCTCATCCTTGCCTTCGCCTTTCCCACTTTTTCCATTAATGATGACTCCATCGGGCCTTCCCATCGAGCGCCCACTATCCAAAAACTTTCTCAATTGGGTATGACTTTTGGTATACCAATCACTCACAAGGACAAAGAACTCATCTGCAGGGTTAACATCAAAGGGGACGGGAATTAGTGCGCGACTATGGACACTTATCCCACCATATCCACCAGCTGCTCGATGCAAAGCCGTGGTAGGATAATAGTAAAAGCTTCCAATTTGATCTTTGACCTGAAATTGGTATGTGAAATTGCTCCCAGGAGGAATTGGGCAATTGGTGCCAAGGGTGCCTTCTTGCCAAGAGTTTTTCCTCTGTTGGATACCGTTCCATGTGAGAAGGAATGGCTCATCCAACTGGTTGAAAACATTAACAACTATGTTATTATTGGATGTGCCATTGATTATAGGTCCTGGAAATTTATCATTGATCAAAATGACTTGCTGGGGCACACCAAGGGGAGATATTGTTCCATAGGTGACTTTCCATTCAAAGAACAAAATAGGATCTCCTCCTTTCACAAGTGATGCTGAAAAACACAATGCTAGCATCAAAAAAACAAACCATGGGTGACTTTTCATGTTGTCTTTTCTTTTTTCTTAATTTTTTTGTTTAATTTGATTTAATAGAAACAAGAAAAGAGTTTTTATTGACAAAAAGGACAATCAAAGAAATGATTGTGCATTCTGTTGAGAGGAACATGCCTTTTATTTATTATGTGGTATATGAGTTTGTTTGGTGATTAAAGATTGATGATTGATAGCCAGACAAAATAGCTGTAAAAATTTCATGACTTGTCCGCAAGCGCCGTTGGCTCAATGGTCTATGCAATGCTTATACTTGTGTTTTCTCTTTGTTGTCATTTTCCTCATTGTTTCTTTTTGACAGAGCTTTACTTTTTCTAAAAAAATTAATTACATATAGGAACAAAAAATTGAGAAGTTCTAGTTCTTATTTTCAAAAATGAACACCAAATGTTATGAATTTATCTGAAACGCACATTCTTTTCATAAATAAAATTCAAATTATAACTCATGCTTTATGTTTTAAAAGGAACATATGATTCATGCTTCATTGATCAAGACTCTTCTTGATATTCTAATTTAGATACATATTTAAATTTATTATTTTTAAATTAAATTCAAATGGCAAGATAATCTTATTTCTATTAGATTTTTATATACCAATTTGATATCCTACAAGGATAATTTTCTAAAAAGAAAATACCAAACTTCTTTTAAGATTGTCATTCTCATAATTATAAGCACTCCTACATAATGATAAACTTCTTTTATTTCCTTGTTAATTTTGGATAGCTAACAGCAATAGACGACATGAAGTTGGCTCTCCTTCCATGAGGTTTCTTTTGTTATTTATATAAACATTATAATTTTAATACATTTTCTATGTAGTTAGAATATCTAAATTTGAACTTAAAGTAAATTAATCTAGTCAATTAGTTCAATTCTAAAAGTTAGTCAGATCAATAAACCCATAAACGTAGAATTTATCATAAGTAATGTAATAAACAAACAATTGGAAGAATTTCATTGAGTATTTAAAACATTACATTGTGACTAGAGTTTATTTTGACAATATTCCTCCAAACTGTACAAGAAATACTTGTGCATTTTATTTTGGGTCATAACTTAGTGAAGGAAAGCCCAACAACATGCAGAGAAACCTGATTTTGATGTCGTCATTTAATTTGTGTTTATTTTTCAAACCTTATATGCATGTATATATGCATCAGGGTAACTTCACATGTACAACATTTGATGTTAGTCTTATCAAAGGATAACTTTAGATACTATGTCTACAATTTCATATAGTTGAAGTTTAGGTACATATTACTGAAGTTAAGTCATGTTTGCCTCACTTCGCCTTTTTTTCTTTAACTTTATCCATATACCATGAAAGTGTAGTTATATTAGCCTAGTGTCAACCATTTTTTCTTAACTTCAACCATAAGTGCATGAACTTAGGATAGACATGGCTAAAGTTTGACAAAAATGGCTGAAGTCCTATTATTTTTCTTGAGTTTCAAGCAAAAGTTGTTGAACTTAAAGAATATGTAACTTCAGACATTGAATTATGATTTTATCAAGTGTAACTTTAGAAACCTCTTGTCGAAAATACTATATGTGCAAATATTTTAAAAAGAAGCTCACAAATTAAATGAACAGGTTGCCCCATGAAATTTTTATAGGAAAAAATGTGTCTTAGGTTGTCCCTAAGAACAAACACCTCATTTATTTTTATTAAGATCAAAACGACTAAATCTACATACACGTTTGAATATTATGATATACATTAAGATTTAAATGTCTCAATTTGAATACACATCTTAATATTAAGATGTTATATTAAAATATTCTACATGCAAAATAATTCCGATTGTTTATTTTTCTCAAATTTTGAATGTATAATATACTTGTCTTTATTTTAAAATTAATAAATATAAAATATATATCAATTGAAATTATATTTGTTGCTCTCTAATGCAAAAACAAAACGATCATACAAGTAATAAGTGAATAACCATTATCTAAATTAAACTACTCAAATATCTAAACAACAAATAAAATCCAAAGATATAATTATAAACTAACAAAAAATAAAAGAAAAGAAGTAATGAACTTTAATCAAGCAGGAGTAGATTTTTATTTTATCATTGCAATAAAGTCGATCTAGGGCTATGAGTTATCTACAATCATGTTGAATTTTCATTTGATTCAACTTCTTGATTTATCAAGATTATTGAATGAAAATGATAATATTGCTCATATGAATCTCTCGAGTTCTTATTCGCCTATTCACGTCAATTTCATGTTGATATGTCTATAAAATGAACCTTCAAGAACATATCTATAATTCTTTATAAATAAGAAAATTTAGATATATGTCTATTCTAATTGAGAACTCGCTTTCTAATGTTCGGGGTTAAGAATATGCTCCATTTAATCCTGTTGCAACCTTGTATTGACATATTCAAGTTAAGATCAAGATTCATGGATATTATTAAATAATTAACCAAACAATCAAATAATTTAGATCAAATTGAAATAAATTAATTAAAATTATAAATTATATAATTGAAATCAACATTCAAATAACAACAATCATGAAAGAACCATAACTTTAGAAAGAGATGTTTGGCTCCATATAGATATACTAGAAAAAAAGTAGTTCGTCCAAAGAAATATTAAAACTAATAGCATGGAGAAAGAAAGGGAAACCTCAACAAACTCCAACCTCTAGAGCAGCTCCTGGCCCTTCCCAGGTCAAAACTTTTGAAACAATTGGATTTAGGGAGTAGTTATAGAGTACAAAAAGACCTTATCTTTAAAATTAAAATATTAATCGCATGAAGAAACTACTGAGTTGGTGCAACACCAATGGTGGTGCACCAGTGCCTTTTAGGTGTGGCACCAAGGATAGAATCAATTGCATACCTAGCCTATTTTTAATTTTGTGACTTATTTTTTATGGCGCCACCAATACAATTTTAGCTAAGAAAATGAGTTGGAAAAGCTTCAAAATATGACTATGTTTTGAGTACAATCCTATGGTGATGCTAATCACGAAGCCAACTCATTTTTTTGGTGATTTCTTACTTGTTTAACTTTGATTTTGCTCCAAATTGCTGAAAAATCAATACACCAGTATAAGCATAATTATTAGAATTAATACTCTCAAAGATGATAAAAGTGCTAAAATCTTAGGAAAATTATGGATAAATATATACATTTTAGGTCGAACATCATCACCCTTGTCACACCCTGATCTTAATCATAGGCATGGCCTATGCTCAATGCCATTGCTAGCCCGAGCTAATCACATAACATGGAATACATCATAGAACTTATATATAACATAAGTAGAATATTATAATACTTAAAGCTTTTAAAAAATGAGAGTACTCAATATAAAGAAAGACTTTCCAAGTTCACATTAACATCAATAACCTATGAAGTCTCTACCATAACAAAATAACTATTTTATCGAGACAAGATACCTAATAAACCTCTAATAAAAAAAGCTAATAAAGTTGAATAAAATGATTAAGCCCAAAACAAGTGAGCCTTGCCAAATAACTGAATAACAGAGAATAGTAGCATGTTGTTTGATTGTCTGAATGAGCACCTAAGTCTGCATTATAAAATAAAGCAGCTCTTCAAACCAAAGGGACATGAGTGCATAGGATTGTATTGTATGTAAAACAACTGAATCAAACATAAACATAGCTGATAATAAAAAGGACAGCCAGAAATATAGACATAGTATGAAGGAATCATGAATCCAAATCAATATGTTGTCCTTTTTTAAACATCATCTTTCATTAATTCGTTGTTGGAGTTTCTTACTTTAACCTATATAAACTACCATGTAAACATGGAGTTCTATCTCTACCCAATCAACTAAGCTATCTCATACCTTTTCTAATTATGAGACATACATAACACAGTTTTGTAGAAAGGATTATATCAGCTCGTATTAGGGGCAGATAAGGAGTCACTCAAAATAATGAAAATGATAATAGGTCCAGACCAAGACACGAAACATAGAATCAGGAATGGCTCCAAGTCAACGCATGACATGAATATACCGGCTAAAGAGCATACATCAAATAGAAACTAATGAATTAAACATAAATAAGCGAAAGTCTGAATACACATCAATCAGACAGAATCAACACTGACAAAGCTGAAGTTCTACATATTGTCTAAAAAAGCCTCTAACATAACTTAAGAGATGATAGGACAACATCTCCAACTAGCTCACTAAAATTCCGAAAGCTGAAAGTTACACAAGTGAACAATTTAAAGGTCCCCGAAGGATGGACTCACCAATAAGAAAATTGGACTAAGCTGTGGAGACTGACTAATAGTGGAACTGAGTCTGAGCATCTAAAACTGTATCATGAAATGATACAGGATAGAATATACGGTCAGTACTTGAAATGTACTGAGTATGTATGTTAACTAAAGCAGGTTGAGTAAGTATAACTGAAATCATGCACATAAATATAAATAGTAAGATGATGAGAGGAGGGAAAAATGTTGATTTTTGAAAACATGTTTAATCATAACTGATTCTCATATTTGAATAGAATGACCCACAACTAGAAATGAAATCATATGGCTTGCACAACTAAAATCATACGTAAGAGCTTATAAACTGTTCATTGGGTCAAACCTGTTAAAAATATAATATCATAAGTCATAAACATGCATAACTAGAATCATTAGGAATAATGGGAGGAATCTTTTTAACCGACACCATCATGATATAGCTTACAAAATTGGCCCAACTATCTCGTTCAAGTGGGCAGAGTCGTCCTAAGCATTCCAAGTCAAGGAATGATACTTGGCGTGATATCACTAATAAGGTCCCCATAGGGTTAACCATGAATATATACCTATGGTAGCATGTAGTTCTGTGACCTCAAAATGTACCTGAACGTCGGGCCTACTCGGTGCTAGACGCTACTCCCAAAAATGTGCAGATGAGGGCTCATATAATTATTGTGAAAGCAAACATAAAGTTCCTAGGGTAGTTAAATCATACCATACTTGATCATACTTGAAATACATGACTAGCCATGAAATAAGGGCCCGTGAATCGCCAAAAATTTAAAACTCATATATCATGAAGAATATACATGCTTGAGAAAATTACCATACTTGAAATTCATAAATTCATGAAGAGTACTTGTAGAAAATCATATCATAGATCATAAATCATAATTTAGGGCCTAAGAGAATCGAAATCATAATAGAAGCATAAACTTGACTTTTCATGAAACTTGCATATTGAGCATTATTTTCTAAAAACTTGAAACCATGAATTTATAATCAAAATAGGTATAAAATCTTCCCATATATCTTAAAACATGCTTTGAAACATGAAGGGAATTGATCCATAAATAAATCATGGAGAATTTCATAAAATTAGGATAAAACTCCATAAGTTCATGAACTTGATCTAGAACTAAAATTCATGAAATTGAGGAAAATTTTGAGCATAAGAGCAAAAGAAACTCTCATTCATAGCCCTACATACCTAGGTAACCTAAACCTACACTTGACATTGAAAGCCCAAGAGGTTTTGAGAAGAAATTTGAGAGTTTAAGCTTGATCTTCAATAGGGAAGTCCTAATCTTGTATGCATGGGAAGGGAATGACTTAGAGTAGGTTTAACACCTTTAAAACACCTCCTTCAGGACTTAAAATGGGTAGTTTAGGGTTTAAGAGCTTGGGAACTATGAAAACACCCTTACTAATTTCACAGAAAATTATACACTGCTAGGAGTCACGACTGACACCACAAGTCGTAACTTGATACCACAACTCCTGGTTAACCCTTCGTCACCATTGTTTTTGCCCTAACTTCTGAAGTTTCCCATGGGTAAGAACACGACTCATACCATCACACGACGAGCCATTAGATCCACCTGTGGTCACTGCTTCTAAAATCCTTAGTTCCTTCATGCAGGTGCATGCCACGACTCTTTGTTTGCCATAACTAATCATTCCACGACTCGCTCCTCCTAAGCCTGATACACCAAACCCATTACGACCACTGACCATGAGTCATACCACTAACTTGTGACTCGTGGTTTGCTCATCCAGCTACTCCATCCTTCTAACGAGTCATATAATGACCTGTGGTCTCCCACAACGAGTCACTCGTACCTTCTATCTAGGGTAGTTTAGTCCTCAGACAATGGGTCCTCCTACAAATCATTAGTCCTTCCCACGACTCACACCACAAGTCATCCTGAGATATTTTTCTAACTTTTTCTGCTTATCATATTTCTAATTCCGAGGATAATCTTAGGAACTTTTGGGATATTACACCTATGTTGGCATACGTAGTTTCAGACATGAAGCCTTCTCAGTTATTAGTACTATTCCTGTTTTATTATGTAGTATGATTTACTCAAAACCATAATTTAGCAGTCAAGATCATAGTCATAAGTCATCATCCCATCATAATCATTATTCATCATTGTCATAAAACCTTTAAAATTCAGAAATCGTCATGTCATAATCATTGTTCATTAAAATTATTTAACTTCTCTTTTGGACAAAAGAAAAAGAAAAACATAGTTTAGAAAATTGACTAATTTCATAAGAAGATTCACGGAATAATCAAGAATGATTTATAAACATATATAGGAACTCATAGACTTTTGAAAGCAGTTCATTATGGATATAACGTTCTTTACCTTAACACTAACAATTCAATCAGAATGATTTTACGTCAAAATTTTATGAAATATAGTGTGGAAAATGAAATAAGGTCCCGCATATGAGATAGTCATACATACCTTAATTACAATCAAGTAACTGGACAATAACTTATCTTGAAGAATAATGCTCATCTTTCATTAATTTCCTTGGAAATAGGTTTTTCTTGAAACCCCAAGATGGTAGATGAATGTTCTAACATGTGCTATCATAAATTTCCACTAAAATCCCATGGAAAATCTTGTAGTATTCTTATAGTATTCTTACCTTAACGTATAGGACATGGAGAAGAGAGAAATATCAAACTAGTTCTTGAATGAGGTAAAAAATTGGAAGAAAATTCGAACTTAGCATATTTATAGTGGACTGCATCAAACTACGTATGGAGAGCTAGCTTCAGTTATGGTACCATAAACAAATTCATGAACTATAAGTCCTACCATATTATAAACCCAGAAATTCTTTCCTCTCAGTAACGGTGTCAGTAATGATTCGTAAGTAAAATTTGCAGTCCATAAATTGGACGTCTGTCAATCTAGCAATTTCCTTGTTTATAATATTTCATCTATGGTGAAAGATATGGTCCATAGAATCATTTTGTTGTCCCTAGATTGGATCATTTTTCAAGTTAGAAATTTTTCCTCTCTAAAGTACACTTTACGAGATCAATATGTGGCTCATAAAACTCTCTTACGGTTTGTCTGTTGGACCATAGGTTGGTCCCTACTTTGAAAAATCCTTGAATTTTCACGTATACTAAAAAATATGGACTGTAGATTTCATCTATTGAACAACAACTTTGAACAATGCCTTAGAAAAATATAGCCTCCTTCATCAATGACACATGAACCGTAGAATTAATTTACAGTCCATAGGTCCTCCACAGTACTTGACGGCGAATTTATAGCAACTTCCATTCTTCGTCATTTCATGTATGAAGTACTCTCATACTGATATTAGACACTTTGCACTACTGGTTTGTTGGGAATTTGCGCCACATGTTTACATTATATCATAGAGTTTTGCATGTCTTTAGGTACTAATTTAAGTTAAAACTAACCTCATTATGCTATGGTTCTGGAACCCAAGTGAAATGAAGAAAGGAGGAGTCAAAGCCACAAATATAGCCAAAAGAATGAACAGAAGATGGACAGTATTTCAAAAGGATAGTCTGCTTGTCCAAGAGTCCATCAAGTGCTACTGGTTCCAGAAACCACTTTCAAGTGGTTAGAAGTTGACGAGGTAAAGGACGGGCCATCTTTCTAATAAACAGTATGTCAACTGAAAGACGAATCACTTTACAGAAAATTGCCAGAGTCAAAAGATGAAGGAAAGGATGAACCCTCATTCTAGAAGACAATCCGCCAAACAACAGACGGACAGCACTTGAGTAGAAGCAACTTTTAATCAATGGAGCAAAGGATGGTCCCTTCTTCCAAAAGATGATCCGTCCCGACACATCTAGGACCGTCTGATGTTAAATTATTTAGAGGTTTTTTAAGCTTACTATAAATAGTATTTTTCTTCTTTTTTTCACATACAATTTTACATATAGCAATAGACTAATGTATATAGAGTAGTTTATAGTTCATATCATAGAAAGTAGATCTTTCTTGTAATTTTGAAGAATTCTATTTATTAATTAATATTTTCTTCTCAAAATTGCAATTTAATTGGTAAGGAGGTTCAATTGTTTGCTTTCTTCTCTTCTTCTTGTTGGGGGTAGCTAAATCTAGATCTGGGTTGTGAACCCTAATGATCCCAATTGGGTAAAATTGATTATGGGCTTAAGAATATTTGATTTATTATTGTATTATAATGTGTGATTGATAATGAAAGTCATTCAATTCTGCCCAATTGTTGTTATGGTGCTTGAAAGAGCCAATTTAGGTTGGGTCAGCATCAACCAATAATAACTAAAGGCCCTAACCATTATTTGATGGATTCATCTAGAGATAGGATGAATTTCAATTGGCAATAAGCAATTGGGTAGAATGGAGTTCTCTCCAATTTGAAAAACTTAAAGTAGATTTATACCATTGGTTGCCTAAGTAATTGTGAGAATGTTCATCTATAGCCCACTCTCAATTTACCCAAACTGACTGATCTAGGGGGATTGATCAAAATTTGGGGTCATTGTGCTAGCACTTTTCATTAATTGATTTCAACCTAAAGCAATTTACATTCCTTAGTTATAGCTATATTTCTCTTAAACCTGATCTGAATAATCTCTAAACTCTCAAATCTAAGTTGAATAGTGCTAGATAGTTTGGGTCTACCAAATTATCAGTGGATTCGTCCCTGATTCTCAGTTGGGTGCTATATTTGTATTGACTATTTACACTTTCAAAGATTGGAGTGGATGTTGTCTTACAATAAAATATTATGGTGTCATTGTTGGAGACTTTGGCATAGGCGTTATTTAGCATTACCAATTTAATTTGTTTAATTAGACCTATTCTTTCACTTTTTCTTTTCTTAGTAGTGTGAAGCAGGTGATAGTTTAGCATTCCCAATTTAGAGAGGATGGATCATGATTATTCCCAGATGGCATGGTTGAATGATAAAAAATATGGATATCCAAGGTACCGTGGAATATATTCCTCGTCACATTAATTTTATTCAAATCAAGAATACAGTCCCATGCAAGATGCATAGATAAATTATTCTTATTCTCCATTGGATGCGGAGTGGACTCTATAATATTATGATCAAGATCTGGCTTCCATCCCTCTAGTCATCATGGCTATTAGACTTCTCAACCACAATATCTAGATGATCAAAGAAATTGAGATGAGCAACAAAATCTAATTCAAGATCGAAACTAGAGCCAACCTTTGACTCCAAGGGCTATAGTTTGGGAAGTATGCTTAATGAAGTATTACAAAACCACGAGAAAGAGGAAGTCACCCTAAAAAATTATGATTGATATGGTGAGTTCCCATACAAAATCACTTCAGAGGCTTAATTGTCATATGAGGCATATTTTTGACCAAGACGAGTAGTCAGTCATTGATTTTTATGATGCTTTTGAGAATAATGAAGAGGACTCTTCCACTTATTGTTTGACTGTCACAAAAAGGAGCGGGAAAGTGTTGCATATGAGGTTGGATATACCTATGGATGAAGAGATCAATGTCAAGTAAGAGATAAGTCCTAATATTGGGTTAACACATGGAAAGGTGACAGATGATGCCTCCATTAAAGAAGTGAATGAAGAACCCAAGGTGGAGTCTTCTGCTGCTTTACTAAAGCTCCCTATTCCTCCTCCTTCTTTTCCTCAATGGATGAAGAAGACGCATAAGGATGAGAGGATGGTTAAGTATCTTGACATGCTGAAAAAAGTGATGTTGAGTATCTTATTTATTGAAGATTTCAATGAAATGCCAGGGTTCTCAAAATATCTCAAAGAGCTTTTGACAAAGAAGTGACCACATAAAGATGAGGTGTTCACCATTACACACAGAGTTAGTATGATCATTGCAGGTATAACAGTTGTAAAGAAAGGTGATCCAAGAGCTTTCACTATCCCATGTACGGTGGGATGCAAAATTTCACCAAATCTTTGTATGAAAATAGGGCAAGCATAAATCTAATGCCTTTCTCCATCTTCAAGTGCACAAGATTAGGTTTTTCCAAACCCACAAGCATGAAACTACAGATGGTTGACTAGTCGATCAAACGACTGGTGGAAATTATTGATATTGTTTTGGTGCAAGTGGGAAGGTTCATGCTTCTAATAGACTTTGTGACACTTGATTGTGTCATTGATGTAGAAGTTCCTATCATATTGGTGTGACCATTCTTGGCTAATAATAGGGCTTTGATGGATTCTGTATGTAATGAGAACATATTCAGAAGAATGATGGTGAAGTTATATTCAATGTTGATAATGGAATGAAATTTCAGTAGGAATTTACATGTGTATTGATATTTGATGAGTTTGTACGGAGGAAGGTGACTTAGAATGAGTTCTTGCAACTATCCTAGGGCTTGATGATCAAATTAATGTTGTGAGAGAACATGGGGAAGTAGTGAACTCACTTGAAGGGCTTGGGTATTCATCCTATAAGTCAACAAATTTGCCAGTTGACCTTAAAAATCACTCCACTCCTTCATCTAAACCCTCCATTGAAGAGCCCTCAAAGTTAAATATGAAACCATTGCTTGCCTATTTGTTCTACAAAGTCTTAGGGCCAAAAGGAATTTTGTCAGTTATCATGTCAGTTTTCATTGAAGAATAGGTGTTGAAAGTGATCAAAAAGCTTCAACAATATAGAGAGTCTCTTGGCTGGACTATAGCTGATATTTGAGGCATCCCTTCGGGCATTTGTGAAAAGAAAATAATAATAGAAGAAGGCAGTTCTCCTAGTATTGAGCACCATAGAAGATTAAATCCGTTCATGTAAGAGGTGGTTAAGAAAGAGATTATTATATGGTTAGACATTGGAGTATTCAACCCATTTCTGACACCTAATTCTTAAGTTCGGTCCAATGTGTAATAAAGAAAGGAGGAAGGATAGCGGTTGCAAATGAATAGAATGATTAGTCCCCACGCGAACTGCCAATAGGTGGAGAGTGTGCATGGATTACCAAAAAATCAATGCTACCACTTGCAAGGACCATTTTCCCATGGCTGTTAAAAACCAAATATTGGACCGACTGGCAAGAAAAGCTTATTATTTTTTTCTTGATGGCTACTCTAGCCTCAATCAAATCAACACACCTTTGGAAGGTTAGGAGAAAACCACTTTCACATGTCCTATGGGACTTTTGCATTTAGCAAGATGCCATTCGAGTTACGTAATGCCTCGGCCACTTTTCAAGTGTGCATGTAGTCCATATTCTCATAAATGATAGAAGACTTTCTTAAAGTCTTCATGGATGAGTTTTTAGTGGTTGGTGATACTT
Source organism: Datura wrightii (assembly GCA_035772735.1). Lineage (NCBI taxonomy): Eukaryota > Viridiplantae > Streptophyta > Magnoliopsida > Solanales > Solanaceae > Datura > Datura wrightii. The sequence continues at coordinate 64,657,461 of JASDFA010000002.1, forward strand.
CTAATGAATGCCTACACGTCGGTGAAGCCTTGAAGCAGGGTGAAGAAACCAACCTAGTTCCCAATTGGAAAAAGTGTCATTTTATGGTAAAAGAGGGGATAGTGCTTGGTCACAAGATTTTTGGGAAGGGGATTAAGGAGGATCAAGATAAAGTGGATATTATTACCAAACATCCTCCACTGATATCAGTAAAGGGTGTGTGGAGTTTTCTAGGTCATGTCTGATCCTATAGCAGATTTATCAAGGACTTCTCAATGATCGCCCAACCAATGTGAAAACTCCTTAAGAGGGATGCGAAGTTTGTTTTTGATGATGAGTGTTTGAAGGCATTTGAGGAGTTTAAGCAGCGGTTGAACACCGCACCTGTCATCACTACACCCGATTGGTTATTCCTATTTGAGCTTATATGTGGTGCTAGAGGGATAGCTATAGGAGTTGTATAGGGGAAGGAGCATAACAAGATTATGCACCCTATCTACTAGGATAGCAAGAGTCTAAACATAGCCCTAGTGAGCTACACTATCACTGAACAAGAGCTACTTGCCATTGTTTATGCCTTCAAAAAATTCAGGTCATACTTGTTGCGTTCAAAGGTAACAGTTTACATTGACCATGCGACCTTGAGGTGCTTGATGACAAAGAAATATGCAAAACCTAAGGTAATTTGATTGGTGATTTTTCTACAAGAATTTGACTTCGAAGTCAAAGACCCAAAGGGTATAAAAAATAAAGAGGCAGATTATTTTTCTTGCCTTGAAGAAGCTAGAAGGCCTATTGGAGAGTCAAAGATCAATGATGCTTTTCCCGACGAATGCATCATGGTTGTGACTACTAATTTGGCACCTTGGCATGCGGACTATGCCAACTATATAATGATAGGAGTGGTATCGAAAGGCCTTCAATCCTACCAAAGAAAGAAATATCTCAATGAACTACAACATTATTTCTAGGAGGAGTCATACTTATTCCGCATGTGTGTGGATAAAATCATCAGGTGATGCATGCATGAAAATAAGATGATGACTATTTTAGAGCCAGTCATGCCTCCCTAGTAGGAGAGCATCATGGGGGTAATCATACAACCGCAAAGATATTAGAGTGTGGTTATTATTAGCCCACCATCTACCATCATATATTGGCTAGAGATGTGATGAATGCCATCAACAATGGTCCATATTGTGAAGAGAAGAGATTACCCTTAATATGGTGCTTGAGGTAGAACTATTTGATGTTTGGGGCATTGATGTTGCCCAAGCGCACGTGGTCGACAAGTAATTTAGGATAGTGAAGTCCCGATTATTGATCCTAGACTTGTCAGATCAATCATTTTAAGGTTTTTTTTATTTTTCTATTCTTATAAAATAGATGAAAATGGGAAATGGTTTTAAGAATTAAACTAGTAAACTTGAAATGTAATGTTAACTAAACAAGTAAGATTGCTGCAAACTTGTTTGTGCTTCAAATGATGATGGAAATATAAGGAATAGGTACTTTCATTTTAGGTTGAGTTTTCAAGATGTTATTATACTAGATTTATTCCTCGTAAGGTTTCTAGTTGCAAGTTACTATCCCATTTCTTTCCATTCTCCCGAGTATCCAAGAACTATCTCATGAACCCTAGCAACTGTATCCCTATGGTCATAGGAGAAACATGAAACGACCATTGTGGCTACTTGTATTTCAACTAACCAATGTTGAAGGGTATATCCCTATCCTCAGCAACATCTTCAAGCCTTCTAACAATGGGCCAAAGGATCTTCGTATTCTTGTCTCACATTTAATTTTAACCCTTATGATTATTTTTCCCAAGTTCAACAAAAAGCCAACAGATTTACTCACAAGGTGATTAGTCTAGTGCATAAGCAATTTAAAGAAGCAAATATAAATAACCTTTAATGAAGAATCAAAACTAGCATAAATCAGTATTTTAAACTTCAACAATTAACTATGGCCAAAACCTTAGAATGGGCGTTTAGCCACTTATAGACAAGCGGAGAAACAAAGATAACATCCTCATTCTCAGTAAAGCAATAAAGAAAATAAGAAACCTAAACAAACCTCGTCTCATCTCCAAAAGTTGTATTTACAACCTTCTACGATTAAACAAAATGAAGAATGATATGCTAAAAATGCCCTAGATGTTATATCTATAGGTGAGCCTTCAAATGATGCTTTTGCCCTCAAGTAATTGCTTAAAAATCAGCAAAATCCCATCCAAGAGGGTCTGGTGCACCGCCCCATGCATAGCCCCAAGGAGTTCATCAAATTTCCATTTAAGAATGGCTCTGGCGCCCCACTCCCTCCATAGCACCAAGGACTTAGACAAATTTCTACACTTCTGAGACCTCTGGTGCCCCGCTCCATTCATAGCACTAGATTGTTAGTCAAATTCTTGAGCTTTAGGAACGTTTTGGTGCCCCACTTCATCCATAACCCCAGAATGTTGGGAAAATTTCATATGTATGGAATGCTTCTGGGGCTCCACGTCATCTATCTTGCCAAGGTGTTAGTCAAATTCTCATCTCCGAAGGCAAATTACCTGGCGCCCCATGCAATCCATAGCACCAAATTTGGTGCATTTTCCTATGAAACACAATTGTTTGGTGCACCACACCAGCTATATCCCCAGGCCGACTTTTACAAACTCTTCTTCTTTGCACCTTGAGTCATATTTTTGGGTCCTTTTTCCTTTGTTTCCTGCTCAAAATATCTACAACATTCATTAGCTCACAATACACATGAAAACATCAATTCATACATTTCATATGGATTATGAACTCAAAACAAGGAAAAATATGGGTAAAAATATGGCAAGTGGGCATAAGATTATGCCAAACATCACCACCCCATACTTAAACCATTGTTCGTCCTCAAATGATCCTCAACTGTATGCACAACTCATATTTTCTCACCACTTGTCACCTCAATCAATTTGCACTCAAACAACCAGAAGAAAGCATATGAGTAAGTGGTTCATCAACTCAAGTAATTCACATCAAGCAGATGCAGAGTTTGCACATTCAACATTACATAACTTCTATAACTGACTCATTTTTCAAAACAGGGGCAACGTGATTAAATATGAAGCATGCAACACATAGTACACCGACTTAGAATCTTATGCCCCTCACATTTAGTGATGTTCCTCTCTCAAGTTACAAGTGCAAAGCATGGAATAAAATAAGGCACACTCACACTCAGAAATGATATACCATACATATGCAACATACTGTAAGCTTTCCCTTTATGTACACTTAGACTACATAGTCATTTCAAGAGGTTAAGATCGTAAGGACTTTTCTTGGTTATAATGTCGGCTAAGGGATGCGTAGAAATGATTTTTCATTGATAATGAATACCGATCCTAAGCAGTTTTAAGACATTTTTTAATCTTCTCTCAAGTCCTCCTCGTTTTCCTTGTTGTTCACCCCTCACTTTACTCACTCTTTTTCTTTTCTTTCCATGGCCCTTTTTTCTTTTACTACTTGACTGGTAGCCTTTGATTATAGAATCACTAAGAATTTTCACTCTTAAAACTCTTTCTTTCATTGTTGTAGTAGCAAGCAAACACCATGTTTTATGGGCATCCCTTCTTCCTACTTTCTTTTCTTACTTCCCAAAGTATTTTTTTCTCTTTCCTTCCCTTATCATTCATGCATTGGTGGACCTTCACTTTCAATTCTCTAAGTACCTAAGACTACTTTGGATCAACAATTCTACAGGTCTCATAACCAAAAAGGAATAAGCTACTATTGTGGCTAAGAAAAGAACAAGACTTAAAGCTGAAGGGGGTTAACTAGGAAAAATATTCAGGAAGGTAAAACAACATGCGAAACATGGCTTTTTCAAAGAAACGCCTTAATCATCTCTTAACTCTCTAACAACTAGCCATCCAACATACACTAAGGTAAGTCCTAGATGTTACAGTATATACAATCCAAACAATTAGTCTCACCTCACATGGTATTAAGACTCTAGTCGGTTTCCTACATCTATATATCCATACAGTCACATTGAATGACATTCATCATTATTAAGCCCTACAAGTATATTGAGTCGAATTAAAAACCTTTGTGTGTCTCTCGTGGAATTCTCACTTAAGATAACCACTTCAATTCATCAAGCTTAGTTTCTTAGTGGAATGTCACAGAGCACACAAGTGACTTATGTCTGACTCCAACACAAGAAAAAAATTAAAAAACTTGACTAAATTCCCTTAAGACAGTCTTCATCCGTCTATCATAGAGAAGAGTCACTACTCTATGATAACAATGACTCCTAAAAATAAAAAAAATTACCCGATTTAAAGGTCTTCCTTTTGGAAAAGAACCGAGGACATAAGAACAATTGAAGGATAGGTGAGACATGTCATTTTCATATGATTTTCAAACAAAAGCTTGATGGTGTGTAGACCATTAATTTTGAAAATTTTGACTCTAAAATTAAACTAACAAACTCAACTACCAAAGACGAACAGATTATCCAACATCATAAGGCATCATCCAAGTCAACTACCATTGTTAATACTATTACAAAACATGATCTAACAAATCGTAGAGCTAGTACCACGGGGAATGACATTATGTTATGGCCTATTACAAATATAGGAAACAAAAAGCAAATAGGAATCTTTCCTCTACCCCACACTTAAACGATGCACTAAATTCAGTGCACACACAATTATATCAAATAGGTAGAGAAAAGGAACTTCCTGGACCGCTATACATCATCATCAGGATTATACTCCTGATCATCATCATCCTCCTCATCATCATCGCTATCAATCTTCATGGCTCTGTGGAAACATCATCCTCATTATCATCATTGTCCAAGTCATCAACTCTATTAGTGAGCATCGTGGCCTCATCATCATCCAGCAGCTCCTCAAAGGCAGGTCCTGCTCAACACATCTACATAGCACTCTCTTTGAGTGGGTTCTATTCTTTAGAGACGCCATCGCATCATTTGCCTCCTCTTCCACAATGTCTTTGCCTCTCAAAAACATATGTCAAGATACTGCCATAACAGTATTTCCACCTGTAGCTGTCCCTCACTCTCCTCATATTGCCTTTAAGAATTGCACCAAAATTGAGTAGTAGCCCTTTCATTAGCAAGTATTCCAACACGACCCGCTTTCTAGTGATGTCAGTGATGTGTGTCCCAATGAGAAGTGTTCCAAAAACAGTTTTACCCACACTTTCGCCTCCTTATTTGAGATAGGAGAAGGGAAGTGCAAAAGGAATTCCCTGATGGTCCCTTACCCAATGTGAAGCTTAATGCTCACCAGAAAGAGTATGGTAGATGTCGTGATATCGAGGCTTCTCTAACATATTGAAGTACTCGGATGGGTCTAATGCTCTTGTGCCGAGGAAGGCATTGAATGTTTTGTTAGTGAACTGCACTACTTGTCCCCGTATTTTGCCTTCATTGCTCTCACTAAAATAAGTGTCCCAGTTTGCATAAAATCCCTTTACCAAAGTGAGGTTGCACTCCTCTGGCTCGGCAAAGAGGTAGCCTAATCCCAGCTCACGGACCTTGTCTCGAATGGTAGAGAATGTAAGTGTGAGGAGGCCTTAGTGAGCATTTGAGGTATTTTAAGGCTTATCCCTTTGGCAAGTTATTCTCATCGTAAAAATGATACGACCTATGTTCTTGAACAGAGATAACGATCCTATATGTTGTAATTAGCTGCTACTAGTAGATAAGGATCATGTATTTGTGATTAGTTGCTGTCAGTAGATTATGATTATATATGTTGGGGTTAGTTGCTAAAAGACGTATCGAGAGTATATTGCAGTATCTCTCGTTGGGAAAGAATATGTTAAGTGCGGCTCATGGTAGGAGCATTGTTCGGTCTGTTATATGGGTATATAAAACGACACGCAAGTGCACGTGGTCGAACAAGTAGTAAGTTGCTTTAGTAAGCCAAGTATCGATCCCACAGAGACTTGGATGAAGTGCAATTTGCTCAAGTGTACTATATTTTACTTCTAAAAATGCAGACAACAGTGTAACCAAAAGTTTGATAGTTTGTTTTATAATTTCTATACTAAAGCTAAAACAATTATCTACTTTGAAACTGAACTATGAATGAGAGCATGCTGAGGTTAAACGAACATGTAATGAAATTAATTATCATCATAATTTGGTTGATCTTTTCCTCCAGTTGCTAGCCAAGAACTATTGCCAAGAGATTAAAACTCTCGTATTTAACCTCACTTAAGAATCATGAACCATCCACCTACATTTCTGTGATTAAATGCAATTGATGTTCTAGCCAAACAATTCCGGTTCCTATATTGACTAATACGACTTTCAAGTATATTTCTATCCTGAAAGAAAATCAAGACTCAATTTTCCCAAACCAAGTAAAGAACATATCCTATTAATTCACAACTTTCCAATTTCTTGCTCTCTCGAGTGAAACCAGACTTTTTAGATGTACATTAACGTAGGCCACACATTAATGTAGTAAGAACAAGAATTAATAGAACAACATGGAAGAAAAGATGAAAAACCAAAGAATCAATGATCAAATTTCATCACAACTGTTCATAACCTCAGCAAGGAGAGGAATTAGCCACCCATTTGTGGATTAAACATCTTAAAATGAGTGTTAATCATACAAGCAATTGAATTAAAGAAGAAAGAAAGAGAGAAAAAACACTGATATTTTCGTCCCTCAACTGCCTGTAACCCACGTCCTTGCTCCACCAAGTCAGAATATTGAAAAATGAACCTAAGTGTTCTATTTATACTGCTGGGAATTTTTCCTGGAATAACGAGCAACGTGTAATGGAGTGCATCGCGGAGCACTGCCTCCATGACACGCTACGGACGCGGACCCTCTTTGGAATTTGGGTGAATTTTCCCTATCCAGGCAGAAGGCCTCCGCGATGGCAGCGTGTCACGGCTCCATCGCGTAGCCCCTTTAATTCATGTTGTCCAATGCTTTATCCCTTGCTCGCATCCAAGTCCAACACCGATATCCTCCAACATGCATTTTAGCTTCCTGAAATTACATTTTACCTGCAAAACAATGCTAATCATGTTGGTTAGTATAAATTCACATTTTATTACCAATTATATGAGAATGTATACACATTGGTAGATAAACAAGGCGAAAATGGTACTTTTGAGTATCACTTGGGCATATAATTTTGCCCAAGATCACTTACCCCACACTTAAATCCTTGTTCGTCCTCGAACAACAATCCTACACTTCATGCAATTTACATCCCAACCTCGCTACTTTGGTTCGACAATTTAGGCTACGATCATACCAATTATTCAATACAGCAAATCATTAAGAAAACATGCATGCTCTTATCAATGCAATGACCTTCAATACATTAAGACCTCCTAGACTTTAAGAATCGACTCTCGATATTGGCAAACTCATGCAAATCAGCTGATCAAGATATCCGACACGAAAATTAATCTTTCATCGAGCATGTGCCCTCACAACACAAGAGAATCTTCCCCTTTTTGCTCATATGACTCATAAAAATCCAAGCAGGGGCATGTAAACACAATTTCGCTCTCCCTCCCAAAAGAATTCACATGCATCATGTCATGACCCATAAGCTTGCCCTTAGTGTATTACTCCACTAATATAAAGAAGTGCGATGTAAGATCACGTAGGACTTTAATGGGTTGTAATGGAAGCTACGGAACTAGTAAATATTGGATTAGCCAATAATAGCCACTAGCATCCTTAAGCGCCTTTTCAACACATCCCATCACTCATGGGCATTGTTTTCTTTTTTTCTCATCATCCCATTCTTGATAATTTTCTTTAGTATGGCCCATCATATTAAGCACACTTGACACAACAACAAAGATCATTCATGCACCTTCATTATCATTTATTTATAGCAAGTGCACCTTCAACCTTTTCTTTTCTTCTCTCACTCTGCTGTTCTTTTTCTTTTCACCATTCTCACTCTTTGACACTTTGGGAAAATGATTTTCTCTTCTTAAGCGCTTAAGAGTTGTGTATAGACTTTACGGCTAATGAAAAGAAGGAATTAAGCTCGGTTTACACTTTATGACAAAAGAAAAAAATAATAGGTTAAAGGCTCAACGGGCTGACTAGGGTATACAATCAAGGTGTGTACGACAAGGAAAAATAGAAACTCTCGGTTAAAACAAAGAAATTCCTACATCCTTTCCTACAATACACCTCCTTCATTTCGTTTTGTACACACACCAGGCAAGTTCTAGACACTTCACAATAGCATGGAACAATGACACCTCACTTCACACTTTTTGCACATGCTCAATTTAAGATGTATTCACAGACTCTTCAATCAGCTAATTACAGGAATTCAAAATTAAGCCTCAATCACACTGAATCAAACTCTACGGCCTAGGTATCTCAACATATTTACAAAGTTGCATGCTGTCATACGAATCACCTTTGCATTTTGAATATCATGTACAACACGCAACCAGAATTTCGCAACCATATAGTAACTACAAGTTTTGGGATGCAACCCACCAAAGAAAAAAACTGAAAAATAATTGAAAAAAATCTACTCCTAACGACTACATTTCCCTTAAGACGGTCGTCATCCATCCATCATAGAGAACGATCACTACTATGACTTCGGCTAAATGGGTCCATTCTCAGTAAAAGAACCGAAAACAAACGCCGAGAAACCCAAGAAAAAAAATTGTTGAAAATATCGATCATTTCGATAGAAACAATTATGTACAAAATATTTAAAATATTTTAAAAAAATTTATCGAGCATTTCGATAACAAAAATATGTACAGAATCAGAATCAGCTAGCAACATTCAACAACACACATCAATTTTCACATAAATTTACAAACAGAACAACAAATTCACAACTCACAGGGACAACCAAATTTTCACATACACGACAACAGAATAGAGCATACATACCAAACAGCCCAGCCCAGCACCTAACTACTCCCACCCCACACATAGTTCGAACACTGTCCCCAGTGTTCACAAAAATTAAAATAGCACAAAATCGGGTGGTGGAACTCCCTAATCAGTCAAAGTATTCCACTTCTTCGTCGGGTGCTGCTGCTTCATCTCCCATGTCCGAGTCGCCTCCGTCGTCATCATCGGACTCCACATCAGAGTCCTCCCGACGTGTCTCCTCGTCTGTGGCGACATCATCATCTGAGGGCTCTACAAATGCTCGCCCCACTCGGCATAGAGCCCTGGCGTTTTCGTCAAAAGGGTAATCTAGCTCGAGCTGCCATAGCTCCTCCTTTGTCGCCGGCCTCCCTCCTATCCTCAGCTAGAGCATTTGCATCCCATACATCCGAGCCATATACTGGTCGTCACGAGCATGTCGCTCACCAAGTGTAAGCACTGGCCCGTGGGTGGTGTCGGGAGCCTTAGTTTTAGTAACATCTAAGGCCCGCCGCTCCATCTGCGGGATATAGTCAAGGGCCTCCTCCTCGACATCTAGTCCCCTGAGGAAGGTGGTGAGTAGTCCACCAAAGCCATACCTGTGCCCCTGGTTAACCGGGCTATCTTCATGGCGGAGATAATTACCGCCCCCACGTTGATCTCCAGCCCTTTCATCAGGGTGTACGCCAGGCATACACGATCCCGCGTTACATCTGTCATATGTACCCCCGGGATTAGGCATGAGCAGACTATCTTCAGCCAGATTCGGGCTTCCCTGTTCATTGGTGAATATGGCAAAGTCTGGTGGTAACCCCTCTCTTTGTGTCTGCTTCATCTAGTTGTCGATCGGGTCCCACACAATGTGCGTCTGATGTCCGCATACGGTGGGGTAATGTTCAGCTATCGGAGTACGTGGGCGTCTGTGTCCCGCGCTCCTGTGATGGCATTGAGGTGGTGGGGCTCCAAGGTGACTATTTTCCCTCTGATCTTGATGGTGTGACTTCTGATAGTCGGGTTCCAATTGGCATAGAACTCCCGAACCAGGTGCAAATTGCATTCCTTGGGCTCTTCAATTATGAAATTGAGCCCAGCTGCCTCGATCCGGTGGACCATCCTAGGGAACTCCTGTGCCAATGGTTCCCGTGCTATATACTCCTCGGGGAAATATTTGTTTTCTTTGTGCTTCGCGTACCACTTTTTCCCCTCATCAGTCACCCATCTTGTTCCATATTGGCGGCGTTGGCCACGTGGAACTGCTGGTGCAGCTGGGACTGTTGTGCCCAGTCTGATTCGCTTCCTTCCGGCGCCTGAAGTTGATGCACCTTTTCCTTTCTCTTGCTGGCTTGCCATTTTACCTGTCAACCCAAGTATACAAGGTCAATGTTAAGCTCACGGATATTAACTTCGGCTAAGGTCGGGTTACGCTAGGTTACCCCACACTTAGTCCTTAGCTACAGTTACAACACTACGGCAAGATTATCTTTATTTACACACAATAAACAACTATACAATCATGCTTAGTGCGTTCGAAAAATTCGACGGTATAACTTCTGCGTACTACTCAGACTTCGTATAGCTAATCACAATCACTACCATCGTTAACATTTTACCCATCGCACTTAGCAAAGAAAAACAAGCAAACAAAAACAACAACAAAAATTTATCTACACGAACCTATACAACTAACCAAATTCTTCCAAATTTCAACATTCCCTTCACCCGAGAATCCGTCGTTCTATTAACATCCTAACAATTTGTACATCGACTCATCTCATTCAACACATCAATCCCGGCATGAAATTTACAAGTTCAATACATTTTCAACTCCAAATTCAACATACAAGCCCTAGAATTGATATTATCAAGCAAATTCGATTAATTTATGCAATCGACAAGTTCAAGCAATCATAACGACATTCCGAACATTCATCAACAACAATTAACTCGAATTCATGCTTAATTTCTACTTAGGGCAATTTAGCTCACCTCCCATGCTCAATATTGAAGAAAATCGACAAGAATTGAGAGGAAATCGAAAAACATACCTTGTCTTTGAAGAATCGAAGAAAACTTGTTGAATTTCTTGCCTTACTCCGTTTCACGTTGATGGGGGATGGGTGTTGGGGGGTTTGGTCGCGGAGAGATTGAAAAATGAGGGAAAAGAGAGGCTTTTCGACGTTAAAAAGTAAAGAAATCGCGCAGGTCACCCGGCGACCCGGTGTGACCGGTCGCGATATACAAGGCAATGTGTCATGGAGTGCATCGCTGTGCACTGCCTTCGTGACACGGAGCCATCGCGAGACTGTTCTGGAAATTTCTAAAATTTTTGGATTATACCTCAACGTGTCACAGAGGTAAAACGGAGGTCCACCTCCGTGACACGGAGCTGTCGCCTCAGCTCACTGGTTGCCACTTTTTATTAATTTTCCATACCTCGACTTTTCCTTCGCGATTCCGTGCATAATTTTCTCCGTTTGACCTGAAATTCCTCTCACTATACAAAATTGGTTAGAATTATAGGTTTCACTCTAAATACAAATAAAAAAAAACTAAAACAAAATTTTTTTGTAGTAAATCAAGAAAAAGAAAAAGAAAAGAAAAATCTATATACACTTTACAAAAAGAAAGAAAATTTTTTCACGGGTTGCCTCCCGTGCAACGCCTGGTTTACCGTCGCGGCTCGACGTATCAAGTTTCACTGCTTTTTCCTCCATCATGAGGATATGAATCTCACCCCTAATTTCTTCTCTAATTTCCTCTTATTCTCCAGGGGTGGTGGTGAAAAGTTGTAAGGACCAAGCAGTAGATGTTGCCTTTTGAACCTATTAGCCCTCAAGTAAGCTGTGTCATTTTGTCTCTCCGAGTTAGCAAATTTGAAAATATACGGGGCTTGGTCCTCCTCCAGACATTTCTCTTTAAGCTTGGAAGACTCTATTTCTATGTTGTCAACCAAACTTAATGTCGAAAAATGCTTCGAGTGTGGTCCAATACACCTCAACTCTAAAACTGCATTGTGCTTGACCTCCTTACTTGTATACTCCTTCTCAACATCGACATCTATCTCTCCATTAATGTCAACTAGGGGATACTCTATCTCTTCTTCCACGAATAGATTTTCCATAAGTGTGAGCCCATCACGGGGACACTCAAGAGATTCTAATTGTTGGGCTTCATCCAAAAATTCACCCTTGTCTTCCTCTTCTAGTTCCTCTTGACTATCGGCTAAAACTGTCACCTGCAATTTATCACAAGCTTCAGCCTCAACAATCATCTCCGTGAATTTGACGCTCATCCTTTCTAGAGCCTCTGCATTCTATTCTTGCTGAATTCTCAATACTGCCATTGCCTCCTTCATTGCTCCAGGAGTTGTTTCAGCATGTCTTCTATTTGAGCTTGGCGTCCCAAGTCCGCATTTTCAGCATGCCTATATTCAGCAAAAATAATAGAAGGTTCATAGTAGGGGCTTTGGGGAGGGGAATATGCATTCGGACAGCCATCCCAATGGCCATCTTGACCACCACATATATTGCACGTGCTACAGTGTTGCCACGAGTGGTGTCCTCCGCAATTCAGACAAGATTCGCCAAAATATGAGTATCCACCATTTAAACCATTGGTATTCCACGATGTCATGTCAATAAGGGTATCCGAAAAAAATAAAAAGAATTAAAACAAACACTAAGACCAAGTTGTCAACACTAAGAAAAAAAAAGTAAATTAACACTTAAGAAAATTTCACCAATTGCCAGTCCCCAGCAACGGCGCCAAAAACTTGTTCGGTCTATTATATGGGTATATAAAACGACACACAAGTGTACGTGGTCGAACAAGTAGTAAGTGGCTTTAGTAAGCCAAGTATCGATCCCACAGAGACTTGGATGAAGTGCAATTTGCTCAAGTGTACTATATTTTACTTCTAAAAATGCAGACAATAGTGTAACCAAAAGTTTGATAGTTTGTTTTATAATTTCTATACTAAAGCTAAAACAATTATCTACTTTGAAACTGAACTATGAATGAGAGCATGCTGAGGTTAAACGAACATGTAATGAAATTAATTATCATCATAATTTGGTTGATCTTTTCCTCCAGTTGCTAGCCAAGAACTATTGCCAAGAGATTAAAACTATCGTATTTAACCACACTTAAGAATCATGAACCATCCACCTACATTTCTATGATTAAATGCAATTCATGTTCTAGCCGTACAATTCCGGTTCGTAAATTGACTAATACGACTTTCAGGTATATTTCTATCCTAAAAGCAAATCAAGACTCAATTTTCCCAAACCAAGTAAAGAACATATCCTATTAATTCACAACTTTCCAATTTCTTGCTCTCTCGAGTGAAACCGGACTTTTTAGATGTACATTAACGTAGGCCACACATTAATGTAGTAAGAACAAGAATTAATAGAACAACATGAAAGAAAAGATGTAAAACCAAAGAATCAATGATCAAATTTCATCACAACTGTTCATAACCTCAGCAAGGAGAGGAATTAGCCACCCATTTTTGGATTAAACATCTTAAAATGAGTGTTAATCATACAAGCAATTGAATTGAAGAAAAAAGAAAGAGAGAAAAAACCCTGATATTTTCGTCCCTCAACTGCCTGTAACCCACGTCCTTGCTCCACCAAGTCAGAATATTGAAAAATGAACCTAAGTGTTCTATTTATACTGCTGGGAATTTTTCCCGGAATAACGAGCAATGTGTCACGGACCGCATCGCGGAGCACTGCCTCGGTGACACGCTACGGACGCGGACCCTCTTTGGAATTTGGGCGAATTTTCCCTATCCAGGCAGAAGGCCTCCGCGATATCAGCGTGTCACGGCTCCATCGCGGAGCCCCTTTAATTCATGCTGTCCAATACTTTATCCCTTGCTCGCATCCAAGTCCAACCCCGATATCTTCCAACATGCATTTTAGCTTCCCGAAATTACATTTTACCTGCAAAACAATGCTAATCATGTTGGTTAGTATAAATTCACATTTTATTACCAATTACATGAGAATGTATACACATTGGTAGATAAACAAGGCGAAAATGGTACTTTTGAGTATCACTTGGGCATATAAATTTGCCCAAGATCAAGCATCATAGAAACTCCTCCATTCTTTTGTTCACTATATTAGTTAATTCTAATGTCTTGTTGTCATGTCGAGGCCTTAGAAGTTTATGGTTTGCTATTGGGCCTGATTTGGTAAGTTGGACAGCATAGGGCATAGTCGGGTGATATAACTTTTAGTTTGATGCCTGTATTGTAAGTATAGCTCGCCCAAAGGCCGTTGGCGTACCTTAACGCCTCCAGGGCCAGAAAGTTGGATAGGATGGCCATATCTTAGAGTCAGAAGCACCATGATTTTCTAGTTAGCTGAGTGACAGCCTTCCATCTAGTTAGTTATTGCTAGTGACTGTTAGTTTCATTCGACTTAGTGCTTATCATAAAGGTCACCCAAGAAGTAATCCCAGTTGTACAACTCAGATAGGCCTATGGGTACCCTAAGGAGGGTACCTTACCGGTAGTTAAATGGGGGGCCAACGCCCCATCCTGCTCTTATAAGATACTCAGGTACAGGTTGCCATGACTGGCCAAGTCCATATAAACTTACCTACAAGGTTAGGAATCGCCTAGAGAAAATAAATGAAATCTAAACAAATAAAGTTAAAGTATAAGGGACTAGAACCGTGTGAGTACAGTATTACCTTCTGGCCAGAATTATAGTAAGTTGCCTGTGGAAGGATAAGGGTTGACTGCTCAGGAGCATGTCGATCAATAGTAGCCTTACAGTTGCTCTAAGCAAAGGAACTAAGTAGTTGATCACCTGCGACCTTACAGTTCGCGTATGATCTATCTTTGTTCTAGCATGACATTTAGAGTATCATTTAGGCCAATCCAGATCTCGCCCTATCAGATCAAGACCATTAGAGATTATGATCACTGCCAGGAACTTCTGATCAGATGTAGGCACATGGGGTGTGCTTATAGGCAGCTATGCGGACTATTCTAGGGGAGAGTAATGTTCGTGATAGGCCTTAGGAGCCAAATATGCTTTTTGAGTGGCTAGAGTGAGACTTAATTATAGTACATCGGTTGGGATTGACCCCACCTAGGATAGCCTTCAGTTGACCAACTTTAGGGTTGCTAATTGTGTCCTCACATACAGGGCTATATGATGTTGCTCAAAGGCTCTATATGATATTCTCAAAGGAGATATGTGATATCCCAAGGGATTATATTAAGGCCCAAGGGCCATATTAAAGTCTATCCATGAGTGGACTTCTACTTATATGGCGTATCAACGTCCCTGACCCTCCTTGTGTGCTCAGGGTGCAGTTACAGGAGCCCATCAGGCTTAGACATAGTTACAGGAGTCCAGTAGGCTCAGATGCATACCCAAAAGCTAGGTAAGTTGGCTACAGTACCATTAGAATCATAAGAACCTAGATAGGGGTATATAGATTGAATTGTACTTGTCAAGCTTATGGTGGCCCTGGTAGGTTGTTTCTATGTTTTTTGCATCTTCGAAGATTACGGGGCCATGTTAGGTTCTTGTTTGTATACTTTTTTGTTAGTTGTAGCCTATGAATGTATAGCCACAAAATTTCAGCTCATATACGTGTAGTGTTTTTCTAGATGCAGGTTATGGATAAGAAAGCTTACAAGTTAACATCTGTCCCTTCTTGCTATTCACTTTCAATTCTTTATCAGCTTCTATTCAGTCTTATTTATTTCCTTAAATAATCAGTACATATTATACTAACGCCTAACTATGGGGTGTTGCATACTTTCCTACAGGTTTAGACAGATAGATTGTGGAGTCTCCTAGCGGCTATTCAGAGTCAGCTGATTGGCCTTCTCTTTCATTTGGAGTTGCTAGGTTGTAGAGGTTTGTCTGTCTTTTATTTTTATGGCATTTGGGTAGGTTGAGGCCCTATCCTTACAAATATTTTCAATCCTAGAGGCTTGCAGACGACAGTCTTCAGTTACTGGTTCGTGTTGGCCGTGTGGAGCCTATATTGGTGATATTTTGTATGTTGGCCGTGTGGGGCCTAGTATAGCTGCCTGTTTTCATTCCTGTTATAACTAGACAACATGGTGGTCTTGTCAACCCGGATAGGATTCCTTTATTGTTATGTTGACTGGGTTAGTTGTCTTCCTTTAGAGGTGTTGTGTGGCCTTGTTGGTCTAAGGTTGTGTTTACAACTGAGATATAGCAGTTTGTTTTGTTTGCTTTGAGTCGTTGGTAGGCTCCAGAGGTGCATATGCCCAGCCGGATCAGCTCAGATCCCATTATGGCATTAGGTGCCATCCTAATGTGGGGCATGACATGGTTGAACTCAGTAAAATTCTTGCATCATGTAGTGTCTACCAAGGGTGTGCAAATGGACTCTCAAAAGATAGAACCGGTGAAGAATTGGCCTAGACCTGTCGATCTGACATATATTAGGAGCTTTTTGGTTTTAGTTGGCTACTATAGGAGGTTCATAGAGGGATTTTCATCCATTACAGCACCATTGACTAAGTTGACCTAGAAGCAGGTCAACTTTCAGTGGTCGATGCTTGTGAGAAGAGTTTTCAGGATTAAATGACTCGACTCACTTCAGCCCCAATATTGACCATACTAGAGTGAACATGTGGTTTTGTTGTTTTTTGTGATGCCTTTAGGGTTGGTCTTGATTGTGTATTCATGCAGCATGGCAAGGTCCTTGTGTATGCCTCTAGAGCTTAAGGCTCATGAAAATAATAATCCGACGCATGACCTAGAGCTAGTAGTTGTGGTGTTTGCTTTGAAGATTTGAAGGCACAACTTGTATGGGGTGTATGTGGATGTGTTCATGGATGACAGGAGCCTTCAGTACGTGTTTACTCATAAGGACCTGTATTTGCAGCAAAGGAGATGGCTAGAGCTTCTCAAGGACTATGACATGAGTGTCTTTTATCATCGAGGCAAGGCTAATGTAGTGGCAGATGCTCTTAGTAGGCTATCCATAGGGAGTGTGTCTCGTGTCAAGAATGGGAGATAGGATTTTTTAAGGATGTCCATAGGCTTGCTTGTTCAGGGGCTCGCCTTACAGATTTGACGAATGGTGGTGTTATTGTTCAAAATGGGTCAGAATCTTCTTTTGTGATAGAAGTCAAAGTTAGGCAAGATGAGGATCCTATCCTAGTGAAGCTGTTTGGAATCAGAAAGTGGAGGTTTTCTCCGAAGGGGGCAATGGTGTACTATGATATCAGGTCTGATTATGTGTTTTAGCTACAGATAACTTGAGCGAGAGGATGTTGAGCAAGTATCATTGTCACGACCCAAACATACGTCCAGATCGAGACATGAAAAGAAGAACCCCGAGAGGCTCCAAGTCAACCCATGGCATTAACATGACATCTAAATCCAATATAATAGTGCGGAAGTCTAACATATATAAAATAGCGGAAGTCTGGAAAATTTGATAACGTCAAATATCTGAATATATAACATCAATATGAAATTGAATACATGCTATGTCTGATAAGCCTCTACAGCCTGACGAGTTGGTGGGACAAGACCCCAACTAGCTTAGTATGACTGAAATTGAAAATAATGAATACAAATAATAGAAGGGTCCTCGAAGGATAAGGACTCACCAACTTTGGCTGGGAGATGCTACTCTAAGCATCTGGCTAACGGCAGGACTGAACCTAAATATCCGAGCCTGTATCATGAAATGATACAACATAGAGTATGTGATCAGTATGGTGAATGTACCTATTATGCAAGGTAAGTAAAACCGCTAAGTAAAAACAAAAACCATGCATATCATAAAATATTTCATCACTGCTAAGTAAAAACAGAAATCATGCATATCATAAAATATTTCATCATAAGATTTTGAGAGTAGGGCTTGCATGCTATTATCGGAAAACATGATTTAAATATAACTAAATATCATAACTGAATTGAATGACCCAAAGCTAAAAATTGATTATTCATAAGTAAAACTGAATATTGGGTCAAACTTGCTGAAAACATAATATCATGACAAATGAACATGCATAATTGAAATCATGAGGAACAATGGGAGACTCATCATATAACTGACATTACCATGATAGAGCTTACATGGTCCCAACTTTTACACTCAAGTGGGCATAGTCGTCCAAAGTATTGCCAGGTCTAAGGACGCTACCATGACATCGATATCAAGCTGAAAGCCCCTTGGGGCAAGGGAAGCTCACAAGGGAGGTCCCAAATATCTGATCATACCTACGTTGGCTCGTAGTTCTGAGGCACAAGCTGAGTGACCCCTAGCCTACTCAGTACTAGACACTACTCCCCAAAACACACATATGCTCTCCATTGTTTTTCAATGAAGCTGAATTATCATCTAGTGACAAAGTTGAACTATCATCTAGTGACGAAGCTGGATCGTAACATGATATACAAAAACCTGAAAACATAACATGAGGAGCCTTGGCTCAAACCACAACACAAGCTAAAAAGGGTGGGAGTCTAGACTCCAAAAATCAATGTGGTAAGCTAATAACATGAAATCATGAACATACTTGATCATATGGGCTTGCCCAAATTTAAACATACTTGAAATAGACTTTGATAGTCAAAAACAGGAGTATAGATGATCTTGGGCATATTTATATGCCCAAGTGATACTCAAAAGTATCATTTTTGCCTTGTCTATCTAGCAATGTGTATACATTTTCATGTAATTGGTAATAAAAATTGAATTTATCCTAACGAACATGATTAGCATTGTTTTGTAGGTAAAATGTGATTTCGAAGAGCTAAAATGCATGTTGGAGGATATCGGAGTTGGACTTGGAATCGAGCACGGAAAAAGGCATTGGACTGCACAAATTAAAGGGGCTCCGCGATGGAGCCGTGTCACGCTGCCATCGCGGAGGCATTCTGCTTGGAGGGTGAAAAATCTCACAATTTCGAGTGGAGGCTCGCGACAGCTCCGTGACACGGTGGCTAGCCTCCGCGTTGCACATCGTGCCACATTGGTGCTTTATTCCCGGACCCCTAATATCCAGTGAGGGTCCGCGTTCACGGCGTGTCACGGAGGCAGTGCTCCGCGATGCACTCCGTGACACGTTGCTTGTTATTCCGGGAAAAATTCCCACTAGTATAAATAGAACACTTAGGTTCATTTTTCATAATTCAGACTTGGTGGAGCAAGGACATGGGTTACAGGCAGTTGAGGGACGAAAAGTTCAGGGTTTTTTCTCTCCTTCTTTCTTCTCTAATTCAATTGTTTGTATGACTAACACTTATTTTAGGATGATTAATCCACAAATGAGTGGCTAATTCCCTTCCTTGCTGAGGTTATGAACAATTGTGATGAATTTTGATTATTGAATTATATGGTTTTTCATCTTTTTCTTCCATGTTGTTCTATTAATTCTTGTTCGTACTGCATTGGTGTGTGGCCTACATTAATGTACATCTAAAAAGTCCGATTTCACTCGGGAGAGCAGGAAATTGGAAAGTTGTGAATTAATAGGATATTGTTCTTTACTTGATTTGGGAAAATTGAGTTTTGATGTGCTTTCCTGATAGAAATATACTTGAAAGCCGTATTAGTCAATTTAGGAACTGGAATTGTATTGCTAGGTCATGAATTGCATTTGATCACAGAAATGTAGATGGATGGTTTATGATTCTTAAGTGAGATTAAATACGAGAGTTTTAATCTCTTGGCTAATGTTCTTGGCTAGCAACTGGAAGAAAAGATTAACCAATTTATGATGATAATCAGTTCATTACATGTTCTTTAACCTCGGCATGCTCATATCCATAGTTTAAATTCAAAGTAGATAATTGTTAGTAGTTTTAGTATAGGATTTATAAAACAAATTATTCAATTTTTGGTTACGTTGTTGTCAGCATACTTAGAAGTAAAAATATAGTATACTTGAGCAAATTTCACTTATCCAGAGTCTCCGTGGATCGATACTTGGCTTACTAAAGCCACTTACTACTTGTTCGACCACGTGCACTTGCGTGTCGGTTTAGATACCTATAACACACAGACCGAACAAGTTTTTGGCGCCGTTGCCGGGGAGACTTGGCAATTGGTGAAATTGTATTAAGTGTAAATTTACTGTATTTTTATTTTCTTTTCTTAAGTGTTGACAACTTGGTCTTAGCCTGTATTTTGCAGACTTAATTGCTGTGAACACTGGCAAGAGACAAAGAGCTGGTGGAATCTTATATAGAGCCTGAACGTATATTTCATAGTAAACGGAGAGAAGCTCTACAAAGGAAGCTGCAGTTGCTCAGACAGACTATTATGGAGCAACAAAATCCACCGTTTGTGAGGGCAGTGTTAGTGCCCGAAGAACAGCAGCAAGGCCGGTTCGCAAGGTGGCAATCCCACATGCCAACAATGTTACATCCAGTATCCGCAAACCAGAGCCTGGAGGGAGATTTGAACTCAAGCAAAATATGGTGCAACTATTGCACACAAGCGGGCAATTTACCGGTCTCCCTCATGAAGACCCACAACAGCATCTCCAAAACTTTTTGGAGATAAGTGACACTTATATACCCGTTGGAGTGTCACCTGATTATGTTCGGCTTACATTATTTCCGTTCTCGTTACTCGGAGAAACCAAGAGGTGGTTGAAAGCTGAGCCACCAAATTCTATTTCAATGTGTGATGATCTTGCACGAAAGTTCTTGATAAGGTTTTTTCCCTCTGGCAAAACAGCAAGGCTTAGAAGTCAAATTCTAAGTTTCAAACAGAGGGAGGGAGAAAACTTATATCAAGCCTGGGAAAGATTTAAATCCATGTTGCGGGACTGTCCTCATCATCATCAGTCCAATGAGGTGTTGGTGCACACATTTATTGAGGGTTTGGAACCCCATACCAAAATTTTGCTAGATTCAGCAGCTGGAGGGCAAGTGCTGGAAAAGACTTATGAGGAGCTGTACACTTTGCTAAACCGGATTTCACAGGGCAATCCAGAATGGAATGCTGATTCATCACGAAGTGGAGCAAGGAAAGCAGTAGGAGTGCTTGAAGTGGATGGATTTACAGCTATCGCTGCACAGATAGTTGCCTTGCAGAATCAATTGAACAACCACTTCAGCAACATGACTTTGAACCAGCCTTCAGCCCCAGTTAATGCAGTCCAGCAAATGTGGTGTGAAGTGTGTGGAAGTAGTGAGCACTCAGCTGAGTGCTGTGGAGCAAATCCTGATTCGGTTAACTTTGTGGGCAATGCACAGAGAAATCATCAGCAGTATGGGAGTAGCTACAATTCAAATTGGAGGAACCATCCAAATTTTTCATGGGGTAGCAACAACCAACAAGGCCAAAGTTTGGGTCAGGGTATGCAAAGGAATCAAGGAGGGCAACAGAACTACCAATCTCTATTCAGAAATAACAATGCCCCTCCTCCACCACCATCACCCAGCATTGAGGAGATGTTCAAGACCATGATCACTAATCGATCGCAATTACAGGCTGACTATGTTAAATTGGCAGCCGAAGTGAAAAATAACCAGTTAGCGACCAAGGCTCTTGAGTATCAATTTGGGCAATTTGCTAGTGCCCAAAATACAAGGCCTAGAGGAGGACTACCGAGCAACACGGATCCGAATCCGAAGCAGGTAAATGCAGTGACCACAAGGAGTGGTTTGCAGCTGAAGGAGGTGGAACCAGAAAGACCACCTCAAAATTCGGGAGCAGCAGAAGTTGAGGGGGAGCAAAGTTCGGAAAGGGGGAAGACCAAAGAAGATGAATCAGAGAGACCTCCACCCCCGTACCCTCAACGACTCAAGAAACAAAAAGAGGAGGCGTGTTTCAAGAAATTCATAGAGGTGCTTAAACAGGTACATGTTAACTTACCTCTTGTTGATGTCTTGCAGGGAGTGCCTAAATATGACAAATACATTAAAGACATCGTGGCCAACAAAAGTCATTTGACTGAGTATGCCACGGTAGCTTTGACGGAGGAGAGCACTTCCCGGATCCAAAATAGATTGCCCACGAAACTAAAAGACCCTGGAAGTTTTACTATCCAGCTTACTATTGGGCAGAGCATCCGAGCTCGTAGTTTGTGTGACCTGGGAGCGAGCATAAATCTGATGCCATCTTCGGTATTCAGAAAGTTGGGTCCAGGGAGTCCTAGACCTACAACCGTAATCTTGCAGTTGGCGGATCGATCCTTAGCTAGGCCGGATGGCATTGTTGAGGATGTTCTAGTGCAAGTGGGCTCCCTAATTTTCCTGGAAGATTTTATTGCTCTGGATTTTGAACCAGACGCGGAAGTCCCATTTATTTTGGGACGACCCTTCTTGGCAACCGGGAAAGCATTAATCAACGTAGTTGCGGGGCAACTGGCAATGCGAGCACATGATAAGGTAGAGGTGTTCGATGTATACAAAGCACCCAAGCTCCCGATGGTTCATGAAGAACTCTCCATGATCAATGTAATTGATCATGGTAATGCTAAGCAAATAAATGATTCCCGAGAGTGGATGGGAAGACTACCAGATAGGTGTAAGCACTATTGGGGGGAGGACAATGATCGTGAGAAATCCTCCATCACCCTAGCGGACAATTGAGTGTAAATGACGTCGAGCCGCGACGGTAAACCAAGCGCTGCACGGGAGGCAACCCGTGAAAATTTGTTTTTTTTCTTTCATTTTGTAAAGTGTAAATAGATTGTTCTTCTTCTTTTTCTTTGATTAGAAAAAAAAAAATTTTTTAGTTAGTATTTTTTAGTTTTAGTTAGGGGAAACCTATTATTCTAACCAATTTTATTTAGTGAGATGATTTTCAGGTCAATGGAGAAAAATGTGCACGGAATCGTGAAGGAAAAGGCGAGGTATGAAAAAATTAATAAAATGTAGAAGACAGTGAGCTGGGGCGATAGCTCCATGTCACGGAGGAGGACCTCCGCATTACACTCCGTGACACGTTGAGGTGTAATCCGGAAATTTCAAAATTTCCAGTAATCTATCGCGATGGCTCCGTGTCACGGAGGCAGTGCACCGCGATGCACTCCGTGACACGTTGCCGTGTAAATTGTGACGGGTCACACCGGGTTGTCGAGTGACCCGCGTGTTTTCTACTTTTTAAACCCCGATTTCTCCCTTTTTTTCCCTCATTCTCACTTTCCTCCGCGACCAAACATCCCAAAATCCCTCTCCCATCAACGTGCCACAGCTTAAGGCAACAAATTACCAAGTTTTCTTCGGTTCTTCAACTTCGAGGTATGTTTTCCGATTATCTCTCAAGTTTTTGTCGATTTTATTCGAAATTAAGCATGGGAGGTGAACTAAATCACCCTAAGTCGAAATTAAGCATGAATTCGAGTTATTTGTGATTGATAAATGTTCGGAATATTGTAATGAGAGTTTGAACTTGTCGATTGCATGAATTATTCGAATTTGATGGAAGAAATCAATTCTAGGGCTGTGTTGTTGAATTTGAAGTTGGTAATGTGTTGAATTCGTGAAATATATGCGGGGGTGTACTTGTGAAATGAGATAGGTTATTGTAGAAAATTGTTTGAATGTAATAGACGACGAATTCTCGGGTTTAGGGAAAATGTTGAAATTTGTTCAAATTGGGTTGGTTATATAGGTTCCTGTGTATAGAATTTTTGTTGTTGTTTTGTTTTGTTGTTTTTCTTTGCTAAGTGCGATGGTTGAAATGCTAGCGATGGTAGTGATTGGGATTAGCTGTACGAAGTCTGAGTAGTACGCAAAAGTTATACCGTCGAATTTTTCTTGTTGAACTCACTAAGCATGAATTGTATGGCTGGTATTTTGGTGTAAATAAAGTTATTCTTACCGTAGTATCATAACTGTAGCTAAGGACTAAGTGTGGGGTAAACTTAGCGTAACCCGACCTTAGCCGAAGTTAATATTCATTTAGCTTGACATTGCGCTTGTTTACTTGTGTTGACAGGTAAAATGGCAAGCAGGCAAGATAAAGGTAAGGGTGCATCAACTTCAGGCACCGGAAGGAAAAGACTTAGACTGGGCACAGCAGTCCCAGCTGCACCAGCAGTTCCACGCGGCCAGCTCTGCCAATACGAAACGAGATGGGTGACTGATGAGGGGAAGAAGTGGTATGCCAAGCACAAGGAGAACAAATACTTCCCCGAGGAGCATATAGCACGGGAACCATTAGCACAGGAGTTCCCCAGAATAGTTCAACGGATCGAGGCAGCTGGGCTCGGCTTCATATTTCAGGAGCCCAAGGAATGCAACCTGCACTTGGTCCGGGAGTTCTATGCTAATTGGAACCCGGCAATCAGAAGCCACACCATCAAGATCAGCGGGCAGATAGTCACTCTGGAACCCCAACAGCTAAATGCCATCATAGGAGTGCGGGACACAGACGCCCACGTTCTCCGCCAGCTGAACATTACCCCACCGTATACTGATATCAGACGCACACTGTGTGGGGCTCGATCCACAGCTAGATGGAGCAGACATAAATAAAGGGGCTACCACCAGACTCTGCCATATTCTCAGATGAACAGGGAAACCCGAATCTGGCTGAAGATAGTCTGCTCGTGCCTAATCCCGGGGGTACACATGACTGATGTGACCCGGGACCGTGTTTTCCTGGTGTATGCCCTGATGAAAGGGCTGGAGATTAATGTTGGGGCGGTCATTATATCTGCCATGAAGAGAGCCCGATTACACCAGGGCCACAGGTATGGTTTCGGTGGACTACTCACCACCTTTCTCACAGGCCTCGATGTCGAGGAGGAGGCTTTGGATTACATCCCGCAGTTGGAGCGGCGGGCCTTGGACGTGACCAAAACTAACGCTCCCGACACCACCCACGGGCCAGTGCTGACACTTGGCGAGCGACATGCTAGTGATGACCAGTACATGGCGTGGATGTTTGGGATGCAAATGCTCCAGCTAAGGATTGGTGGGAGACCAGCCACGTATGAGGAGCTATGGCAGCTCGAGCTGGATTACCCGTTTGGCAAAAACGCCAGGGCTCTATACCGAGTGGGGCCAGCCTTTGTAGAGCCCACTGACGATGATGTCCCCACGGACATGGAGACACGCCAGGAGGACTCTGATGTGGAGTCCGATGACAACGACGGAGGCGACTCGGACATAGGAGATGAGGCAGCAGCACCTGATGAAGAAGTGGAATACTTTGACTGATCAGGGAGTTCCACCACCCAATTTTGTGATTTTTAATTTTTGTGAACACTGGGGACAGTGTTCGGTTTAAGTGTGGGGTGGGGAGTAGTTAGGTGCTGGGCTGGGCTGGTTTGCTTGTATGCTTTACTCTGTATTTTTGTATGTATGTTTCCCTGTGTTTGTGAATTTTCAAATTGTTCTGTATCTGTACATGTTTGTGGATTTGATTTGTGTTGTGGAATGTTGATGTTGCCAGCTGAGTCTGTAAAATTTTTGTAAATATTTTTTTGGCTTATTGAAATGATCGATAATTTTAAAATTTTGCGAAAATATTTTGTTCATATTTAAAATATTTTGTAAATAATTTTTCCATCGAAATGATCGATGTTTTGCAAAATTTTTCAATTTTTATTTTGGGTTTCTCGGCGTTTGTTTTCGGTTCTTTTACCGAGAATGGTCCCATTGAACCGACGTCATAGTTAGTGACCGTTCCCTATGATGGATGGATGACGACCGTCTTAAGGGAAATGTAGTCGGTAGGAGTAGTTATTTTAAGTTATTTTCAGTTTTTTCTTTGGTGGATTGCATCACGGAACCTGTAGTTACTATATGGTTGTGAAATGTTGGTTGCGTGTTGTACCTGATATTCAAAATGCAAAAGTGATTCGTATGAAAGCATGCAATTTTGTAAATATGTTGAGATACCTAGGCTGTAGAGTTCGATTCGGTGTGATTGAGGCTTAATTTTGAATTCATGTAATTAGCTGATTGAAGAGTCTGTGAATGCATCTTGAATCGAGCATGTGCATAAAGTGTGAAGTGAGGTATTGTTATTCCATGCTATTGTGAAGTGTCTAGAACTTGCCTGGTGTGTGTACAAAATGAAATGAAGGAGGTGTATTGTTGGAAAGGATGTAGGCATTTCTTTGTTTTAACCGAGAGTTTCTATTTTTTTCTTGTCACACTCCCCTTTTATGTGATTGTATACCCTAGTCAGCCCGTTGAGCCTTTAGCCTAGTATTTCTTTCTTTTGTCCAAAAAGTATAAACTGAGCTTAATTCTTTCTTTTCATTAGCCGTAAAGTCTATACAAAACTCTTAAGTGCTTAAGAAGAGAAAATAATTTTCCCAAAGTGTCAAAGAGTGAGAATGGTGAAAAGAAAAAGAAAAGCAGAGAGAGGGAAGAAAAGAAAAGGTTGAAAGTGCACTTGCTATAAATAAATGATAATGAAGGTGCATGAAAAATCCTTTGTTATTGTGTCAAGTGTGATGAATGAAATGGGCCATACTAAAGTAAATCATGAAGAATGGGATGATGAAAAAAAAAGAAAAGAGAGAAACAATGTTCATGAGTTGATGGGAATGTGTTGAAAAGGCGCTTAAGGATGCTAGTGGCTATCATTGGCTAATCCAATATATACTAGTTCCATAGCTTCCATTACAACCCATTAAAGTCCTACGTGATCTTACGTTGCATTTCTTTATATTAGTGGAGTAATACACTAAGGGCAAGCTTATGGGTCATGACATGATGCATGTGAATTCTTTTGGGAGAGAGAGTGAAATTATTTTTTTTACATGCCCCTACTTGAATGTTTGTGTGTCACATGAGCAAAAAGGGGAAGATTCTCTTGAGTTGTGAGGGCACATGCTTGATGAAAGATTGATGTTCGTGTCGGATATCTTGATTAGCTGATTTGCATGAGTTTGCCGATATCAAGAGTCGATTCTTAAAGTCTAGGAAGTCTTAATGTATTGAAGGTCATTGCATTGTTGAGACCATGCATGTTTTCTTGATGATTCACAATATTGAATGATCGGTATGACCGTAGCTTAAATTGTCGCACCATAGTGGTGAAAGTTGGGATGTAAATTGCATGAATTGTGTGTTTGTTGTTCGAGGACGAACAAGGATTTAAGTGTGGGGAAAGTGATCTTGGGCAGATTTATATGCCCAAGTGATACTCAAAAGTATCATTTTCGCCTTGTCTATCTAGCAATATGTATACATTTTCATGTAATTGGTAATAAAATGTGAATATATACTAACCAACATGATTAGCATTGTTTTGTAGGTAAAATGTTATTTCGAAGAGCTAAAATGCATGTTGGAGGATATCGGAGTTGGACTTGGAATCGAGCACGGAAAAAGGCATTGGACTGCACAAATTAAAGGGGCTCCACGATGGAGCCGTGTCACGCTGCCATCGCGGAGGCATTCTGCTTGGAGGGTGAAAAATCTCACAATTTCCAATGGAGGCTCGCGACAGCTCCGTGGCACGGTGGCTAGCCTCCGCGTTGCACGCGGTGCCACGTTGGTGCTTTATTCCCGGACCCCTAATTTCCAGTGAGGGTCCGCGTTCACGGCGTGTCACGGAGGCAGTGCTCCGCGATGCACTCCGTGACACGTTGCTTGTTATTCCGGGAAAAATTCCCACTAGTATAAATAGAACACTTAGGTTCATTTTTCATAATTCAGACTTGGTGGAGCAAGGACGTGGGTTACAGGCAGTTGGGGGACGAAAAGTTCAGGGTTTTTTCTCTCCTTCTTTCTTCTCTAATTCAATTGTTTGTATGACTAACACTTGTTTTAGGATGATTAATCCACAAATGAGTGGGTAATTCCCTTCCTTGCTGAGGTTATGAACAATTTTGATGAATTTTGATTATTGAATTATATGGTTTTTCATCTTTTTCTTCCATGTTGTTCTATTAATTCTTGTTCTTACTGCATTGGTGTGTGGCCTACATTAATGTATATCTAAAAAGTCCGATTTCACTCGAGAGAGCACGAAATTGGAAAGTTGTGAATTAATAGGATATTGTTCTTTACTTGATTTGGGAAAATTAAGTTTTGATGTGCTTTCCTGATAGAAATATACTTGAAAGTCGTATTAGTCAATTTAGGAACCGGAATTGTATTGCTAGGTCATGAATAGCATTTGATCACAGAAATGTAGACGGATGGTTTATGATTCTTAAGTGAGATTAAATACGAGAGTTTTAATCTCTTGGCTAATGTTCTTGGCTAGCAACTGGAAGAAAAGATTAACCAATTTATGATGATAATCAGTTCATTACATGTTCTTTAACCTCGGCATGCTCATATCCATAGTTTAAATTCAAAGTAGATAATTGTTAGTAGTTTTGGTATAGGATTTATAAAACAAATTATTCAATTTTTGGTTACGTTGTTGTCAGCATACTTAGAAGTAAAAATAGAGTATACTTGAGCAAATTTCACTTATCCAGAGTCTACGTGGATCGATACTTGGCTTACTAAAGCCACTTACTACTTGTTCGACCACGTGCACTTGCGTGTCGATTTAGATACCTATAACACACAGACCGAACAATAGACATGGGTAATTCGAAATCATACTTGCGTCATAGATATCTCATCCTTCTTAGAAATAAGATCAAAATCTCATCTTTTCATGAACTCTCATAATTGGGCATCAATTTGTAAAACTTTAAAAACATGAATTGTAATTGAAAACATAATAAAACATGCCCATGAATCATAATTAAACATTAGAAACATGAATATACTATACCCATGATACAAACCTAGAGAATTCCAAGTTGGGTTAAAACCCCATAGATTCATCAACTTAGAATTTTCATGAATTTGAGAAGGAATTGGGCATGTGAGTGGATGGATACACGCATTCATAACCCTACATACCTAGGTACTTATGATTTCATAACCCTCTTAAGTGCCCAAAGGAAATTGAAGAAGACTTGATGAACTTCTAGGCTTGATCACCCTTAGAAACTTCTAGTATTGCATGCATTGAGAGGGATAGGGTTAGAATGAGCTAAACCCTCTTAAAATACACTTATCTAAGCTTAAAACAACGTAGTTCAGGTCTGAGAAACTTAAAAATTATAGAAAAGCCCTTACTAAACTTGCAGGAAAAATCACACTACCAGTTCCAACAAGTGACTGGACGACTCATTGTCTGAGGGACGACTCGTGGTGACGAGTCGTTGGGTTCACTGCCCAAAAATTCCATCTTCAAACCTACTCCGAACCACGGCTGACTCCATGACTTGTTGCACTGACCATGAGTTGTGGCTAGTCTCTTGGTCAACCCCAAATTTAAAGAATCCAACCAACTCTCCCTTTACTCCATGAGTCACCTAACGAATCATGGTGCACCTCATGGGTCACTAAACGATTCATCCTATGACTTGGTGCAGAAATTTTATTTCTCCATTTCAACCCTCGGTTCTGATCTTAGGGCTTTCAGGGTATTAAAATATCTCCTCCTTGGGAACATTCATCCTTGAATGTGGATGAACATACTGAATAGATGAGAAATGCAACTGTCACACCAAATACTGAACAGTTAGAGCTAAAAATTGGCAGAGTGATCGACTCCGAACTGAAATACATGACTGAATTGAATTCATGAATCATATATACATACATTGACATGAAAAAAATTGGAACACATGATCTGAACATGAAACTGAATAGAGTACTATGGAGGAACCTGATACCTCAAGCTGAAACTGTACCGGGAGGAAATTGATGCGGGTATTTATCCATCATATCTACTTCGGCTTCCCACGTAGCTCCCTCAACATGTTGATTCCTCCATAAAATCTTTACTGAAGCTACTTCTTTGTTTCTTAGCTTTCGAACATGCTAATCAAGTATTTACACTGAAATCTCCACATAGTTAAGACTATCCTTCCACCTGCGCTTTTCACCGGGACAACAAAAGTTGGATCACCCATAGACCTCTTTAAGAACGATACATGAAAGATTGGATATGATGAAGCCAATTCTGAGGGAAAGTCCAACTTATACGCTACCTTAAGACCCGTCTGACAATCCGGTATGGGCCAACATAACAGGGACTGAGTTTCCCTTTCTTTCCGAACCTCATCACTCCCTTCATGGAAGATACCTTCAGAAATACCCAATCATCAACTTCAAACTCCAGTTCTCTCCTCCTCACATCCACATAGGACTTTTGGTGACTTTGAGCTGTTTTCAGCCTCTCCTTTATAAGCTGAACTTTCTCCAATGCCTCATGAACTGAATATGGGCCTATCAACGGTAGCTTCACTGACATCGAACCAACCAATAGGTGATTTACATCTCTGCCTAAAGAACGTCAAAAGGAGCCATCTGATTGCTGGAATGGTTACTGTTGTTATATGCAAATTCAATGAGAGGTAAATGGTCATCCCAACTACCCTTAAAATCAATCACACACACTCTCAACATGTCCTCAAGAGTTTGAATGATTCGTTCATCCTGACCATCCATTAGTGGTGAAATGTTGTGCTAAGCTTGACCTGAGTACCAAGTCCCTTCTGAAATGATCTCCAAAACTGGGAGGTAAACTGAGTACCTCTATATGATATAATGGACAAGGGTACTCCATGCAACCGAACTAACTCCTGAATGTACAGTTTAGCATAATCCTCCCCTGAATCGATACTTTTGACCATTAGAAAATGAGCTACTTTAGTCAACCTGGATACAACAACCCAAATAGAGTCATATTGTTGACGAGTATGAGGCAACCCCATAATGATTTACATAATGATTTCCTCCCACTTCAAAGTAGGAATGCTGATGTCTTGAAGCACACCTCAGGGTCATTGATTCTCAACCTTCACTTATTGACAATTCGGACATGTAGCCACAAGTTTCGCTATATCCTTCTTCATTCAATTCCACCAATAGACTACCCGTAGGTCAGGGTACATCTTGGTTGCACCTGGATGTAAAGAATATCTGGAACCATGAGCCTCATGCAACATCCGCTCCCTCAAGTCATCAACACCCGATACACACAAATGACCCTGATATCGCAGTACACCATCTCCCCCTTGGAAGAAAACCTCCACCTCCTGATTCTGTACGACTTTCTTCAACTTTACTAAAATAGGATCCTCATCATGTATATCTTTGACCTCGGTCACCAAGGAAGATTCCGATCTAGTTTGAATAATAACACCACCATCTGTCGAGTGAACAAGATGAACTCCTAGCTGAGCATGCCGATGCACATCCTTCACTAACTCTCTCCTCTCCTCATCTACGTGGGTAACACTCTCCATAGAAAGCTTGCTAAGAGCGTCTACCATCACAGCCTTGTCGGGATTATAATGGAAAGTCATGTCATAATCCTTAAAGAGCTCAAACCACCTTCTTTGACGTAGATTTAGATCCTTATGGGTAAACACATACTGTAGGCTTTTATGGTTCGTAAACACCCCGTATAGATAGTGTCTCTAAATCTTCAAGGCAAATACTACCGCCACCAACTCTAGGTCATGAGTTTGATAGTTCTTCTCATGGACCTTCAACTGCCTGGAAGCATAGGCTATAACCTTACCATGCTTCATTAATACGCAATCAAGGCCGATCCTTGAGGAGTCAAAATATCCAACAAACCCATCGGTACCCTCAGGTAAGGTCAACACTGGTGCTGAGGTGAGTCAAGTCTTCAACTCTTGCAAGCTCTTCTCATAAGCCTCCGACCATTGAAACTTCACCTTCTTCTGTGTCAACTTAGTCAATGGTGTTGTAATGGGTGAAAACCCTTCAACAAACCTCCAGTAGAAATCGGCAACCTAAGAAACTCATGATATCTGAAGGACTAGTTGGTCTAGGCCAATTCTTCAGAACTCCTATCTTTTGAGAGTCCATTTTTACACCCTCACTTGACACCACATGACCCAAAAATGCTACAGAGTTTAACCAAAACTCACACTTGTTGAACTTAGCATATAATTTGAAATCCTTAAGAGTCTGTAGTACCACCATCAAATGAGTGTCATGCTCCTCCTCGCTCTCAGAGTATATGAGAATATCATCTATGAACACGATCACGAACATGTCCAAATACGGCTTGAACATCCTGTTCATCAAATCCATAAAAGCTACAGGAGCATTGGTTCATCCAAAAGACATAACTACAAACTCATAATCACCATATCGAGTCCTAAAGACTGTCTTTGGAATGTCACTCTCCCGAACCCTGATGATACCCAGATCTGAGGTTTATCTTTGAAAACACTTGGCACCGTGAAGCTGGTCAAACAAGTCATCGATTCTAGGGAGAGGATACTTGTTCTTAATGGTGACCTTGTTCAATTACCGATAATCAATGCACATTCAAAGGGAATCATTCTTCTTTCGGTCAAATAGTACTGCTGCACCCCATGGGGATTTGCTAGATCTGATGAAACCCTTGTCTAAGAGATCTTTCAACTGCTCCTTCAACTTCTTTAGCTCTGCTGGAGCCATTCTATAAGGAGGAAATAGACGTAGGTTGTGTATTAGGAAAACGGTCAATACCAAAATTGATCTCCCTCTAATTCTTGGTAAATCATCTGGAAACACTTTAGGATATTCACAAACTACAGGAACTGACTGGATAGTCGGGGTTTCGGATGTAGCATCCTTAACCCTAACTTGATGGTACATGAAACCCTTAGAAATCATCTTTCTAGCCTTAAGGTAGGAAATGAAGCAACCTACAAGCACAACCAAACTACCCTTCCAATCTAGGACTAACTCACCCCGAAACCAAAACTCTACCGCATGGGTTCTATAGTTTATTGAGGCATAACATGCATGTAGCCAATTCATGCCAAAGATAATATCAAAATCTTTCATGGCTAGTTCTACTAAATCTGCTGAGGTGACTTTCTTAAGGATAGTGATAAGGTAGTTTTGTCACAACCCGAGTTCACACTCAGATCGTAGACACGGGACAAGGAACCCCTAAAGGCTCCAAGTCGACCCATGGTATATTCATAGCATACACTTAACATAAAAGACGGCTAACAACATGGATAAGCGGAAACTGATAACAAAAATCTAATATAAGCCATTAATAGAAATCTTAACAACACTTAAATACAATATTGAATCTGTCTAAACAAGTCTGAAAGCCTTCTATTAATTGATGAGCTGCTGGGACAAGCCCCCAGCTAACTCCCAAAGTCTGAAAATTGAAACATAATAAAACAAGAACATAAACCACATCCTCGAAAGATGAGGACTCACCATAAGCAACTGGGAGAGAAAGGAGCGTACCTAGCCACGCGGTTGAACCTGGAGACCTAAATCTATATCATAAAATGATATAGCATAAGAGGCGTGCAGTCAGTACTTGGAATATACTGAGTATGCAGGAAATGTAACTAAAGTAACTCATAATAGATATACAAGAAGGAAGTAATGTAAAACATATGAATGGCAATGTAATTGAAATGAGATACGACAACCTTATAAGAGATTCACATTTTCATATCATCATAACGACATTATAAGGACATGCATTGTTATAAATCAATTGATGCACCAAAAGCAGTAATAAGAGATGCAATGTCATGACTGATATCATAAGGGTCCTTGACTATCTTAGGGGGAGTCCCTGACTGTCCAAGGGAGCGAAAGCTCTAATATAGAGAGTCACTGACAGACTAGAGAATACATACTCCACTAACGACTAAGAGAAGACATACTCAACTAACAACTAAGAGAAAACATACTCCACTAACGTCTAAGAAAGGACATACTCCACTAATGACTAAGCTAGTCTAATATACTACAGCTAATCAGAGACTAGAACATTCACCACTTTTATCATACAATACTTATCTTTAACAAGACTAGAATTATCTTATAATAGGCACTGGCTCAACAAGTTGACATATTAGTCACAGGCTGTAACATCATGATTTACGTCATCATAGAGCCAATTTCCTCATTAGCTTTAACCTCTCACCCCAAATGAGCATGCTATAAATTGGTACTAGCATTATTCTATCATGGTATATCAATTCCGGATTAACCACATTCAATAGGTAATATTAGATCACACATGGTTTATAAAATTCAACTCATACTCTATCAAGGTTCATGACTTTGTTTTATTTAGGTCTACAAACATTCCACACACTTGTCATAATCACTCCTTTGATCAACTCTTTAGCCGGGAGCATTTTAGATTCTAATATTTTATAAAAACAATTTTAGGGGGGAAAACAATATTGAATCCGCCCAAGCTTCATAGTTCAACAATATAGATGAAATCTAGTCATGCCTAGTCGATTCAATCGAAAACATGGCGATAATAACATAATTTACTTCCAGTTACTCAAGCCCACAACTCCTACACAACCTAACATGGTCATCAATATCATAATCAAGTCATTAGGGTTAATCATACAATATTTCCACCCTTCCATTATTATCATGTATTTCTACGATATTCAAGGGAGAAATAAACAATTCCCATTCAATGCTCAAATCAATTTAGGAAGAACATACCACACACATACGTACCTAACCTATATTTCATAAATCAAGTTAACCCATCAGTAATTAATCCAACTAAATTTATAATCGCACTAGATATTAGCATATAAGAAAAATAAGGGAGAACTTACCCTTTTTAGAAACCCTATATTATGATTTTCTAGAATTATCGAAATTGGTATTTAATGAAAATATTTTTGGGGAACAAGGATGGAAGAGTGTTGCTCTTGAAAAACCCGCATACCTGGTAGATGAAAATCCCACTAGAAAATCTTCCTTGAAGCTTGAAGAACACCTTAATGAAACCCTAGAATTGTTTTGAGAAGAGAGAAGGAAGAAGGAGAATTGAGAGAATGAGGGTTTAGGCATGAAAATCCCTTAAAATCTTGAAAGATAGAACCCAAAATGACATAGTTTAGGAGTTAAAAGTGTAGGAGTTTACAAAAATGCCCATGAAGAAAACTTAAAAATCTGGCTAAACTGGAACCCACGACCCTCACCACGAGTCATTGGTCCTTACCACGACTCGTGGTGACCTTCTGTTGTTCAAACTGCTGAAGTTCCCAAATCTCAATTTCAATCCCACGACTCGACAGGACGAGTCATCCCTACTCGCAATGGGTCGTTCCTTTAATCATTGTATCCTCCTACCACTTTGGTCCTCACCTTATAATTAGCCTCACCATGAATCGTTGCACCCTCCAATGAGTCGTGCTTACCTTCCATTAGACCTACTGGAAAATTCACTACTCAACCCACGACTGGTGACAACGATCCGTCATAGCTCACAATGGGTCGTTGGGTGACCCATTGCGTCCCCAATTGCTGAAGTCCTCCTCGCACCATGACTATAAACGACGACTCATCGTTACTCTAGATGGTGAAGATGTTGTCGATTGCGAACCAATATTGGGTTATTTACATAGAGGGATGGAAAACCGAACAATTATACAATATTTGCCTTATGTAACACGTTTGGATTATTTATCTACTATGTTCACAGAAGCAATAACCATAAATGGACCCGAACAATTAGGCAATATTCAAGTACCTAAAAGGGCTAGCTATATTAGAGTCATTATGTTGGAGTTGAGTCGGATAGCTTCTCATTTGTTATGGCTCGGTCCTTTTATGGCGGATATTGGTGCGCAGACCCCTTTCTTCTATATTTTTAGAGAAAGAGAATTGATATATGACCTCTTCGAAGCTGCCACCGGTATGCGAATGATGCATAATTATTTTAGTATTGGAGGAGTGGCTGCCGATCTACCCTATGGATGGATAGATAAATGTTTGGATTTTTGCGATTATTTTTTAACAGGGGTTGCTGAGTATCAAAAACTTATTACCCGGAATCCTATTTTTTTAGAACGAGCTGAAGGCGTAGGCATTATTGGGGGAGAGGAGGCATTAAATTAGGGTTTATCGGGACCAATGCTACGAGCTTCCGGAATAGAATGGGATCTTCGTAAAGTTGATCATTATGAGTCTTACGACGAATTTTATTTGCATGTTCAATGGCAACGAGAAGGGGATTCACTAGCTCGTTATTTAGTATGAATCGGGGAAATGACAGAATCTATAAAGATTATTCAACAGGCTCTGGAAGGAATTCCAGGAGGGCCTTACTACATCGATCATGGCTTACACTGCCACCTGGGCTCCTCAAAACATGACTCCAAACAATTGCTCCTGTTCTCCAGCCACGAGTCATTACACCCCTCATCCTGTAACTTTTCCCTAGTTTTCAGCAGTTTTAAATTGCTAACCCTTTGTTCTGATATTAGGCACTTCTAAGGTATTACAAGTTTCTATATACCCATCGAGCTATAATTGAATCACCTACTAGAGTATAGATTGAGAAGGGTTCTGATAGGATTTCGGGACTGACTCCAAAACTACTAGCAACATAGGGTGTCATAAAAGATAAGGTAGCCCCTGGATCTAACAATGCATACACATCAAGGTGGAATATTCATAACATACTAGTGACTACATCTTGAAAGGCCTCCTGCTCCTGACGAGATGCGAGGGCATAGAATCTATTCTGACGCTAACCACCACCTACACTAGTGGAGGCTCCTTTCTGAATTGAGCGTGCTGGTGGGGCTGCTAAGCTAGTGGCTGGGTCTCGGCCTCTACCATGGCCCTGTCTAGCTGCTGGACAATCTTTGAGCATTTGTCCAGGCTTCCCACACCTGAAACAAGCATCTAAACCTGCTAAGAACTGACCCATATGCCTTCGGCCACACCTATCACAAGCTGGAATACTATCTTCCACAGATCTGCTCCCATGACCTTAAGATCTTGATGTTCGTCTCCTTTGGTCATTCCTAGATCTGGATGGCACACTCACTACTGACTGTGTTGGGGTTGCTGACAGTGCCCACCACCAACTCTCTACTGGGAGAATCCAAAGCTATTAGTCCTGGCCGTCTTAGCCTCTCTCTCCCGCTCACTCACCTGCACCGCCTCCATCTGCTTAACATATAGAACTATCCATGAGAAATCAATGTCCTGATGAAGTATCACGGTCCAGCAATCTTTGACCAAATAATCTGTTATCCCATGCACAAATCGACTTACTCGAGCCCTCTAGTCTGCCACCATCTCAGGTGCATACTTTGACAAGCGAGTGAATTCCAAAGCATACTCCTGGACTGTCATGTGGTTCTACCTAAAGTTCACAAATTCTGCTGCTTTGATTTCCCTCATCTCTCGGGGAAAGAATTGATCCAATAACACGGTATGGAACTCATTCCAATCAATGGGACCCACTCCAGCTGTCCTTCTATCCTTCCATTACCTAAACTAGATGTGTGCTACCCGTTTCAGCTGATAAGAGGCTAAATCAATGCACTCCTCCCCTATCACCCCCATGATTTGGGTGATTTTCTAAATCTCACGAATAAACTCATGGTGGTTCTCGTCTACCTTCGACTTGAGAAACTGGAGTGTTCATTCTTAGAAAATCTCTGACTCTTGCTGCCACCACATTCCCATTCTATGGTACATGCGCTACCTCCTGTTGGTTGACTTGGGCGGTCAAAGCCTGAGCTAGCATCTGAATGGCAGCCCTAAACTCTGTATGGGCCACATTCTCATGCCCATCCCCATTTCCATTTTCTTGTCCATTTTCATTTCTTCTTCCGTTAACTCGGCGAGGAGGCATGATTCTACAAATGCATATGCACTAGTTGGAATGATAGAGAGACATTTCTTCGCACGATGTAGACCATGAAAGAAGGGAACGTTTCCTAAAACATTTTGTAGCCTCAGTGCCATAAGTGTAGGGAGTTTCACACCCATGAAAAATACTCTACTTAACGTGGCTTCCAGACATCCTAGGAAACATCAAAACCTAATACTCTGATACCAAGTTCATGTTTGTCACCACCCAAACATAGGATCAAATTGAGACACTGGAAAAAGAACCCCGAGAGGCTCCAAGTTGACCCATGGCATGAACATGACATCTAAACTCAACATAATAATGCGAAAGTATAGCATATATGAAATAGTTGAACTCGGGAAATCTGATAATATCAAATACCTGAATACATAACAGAAATCTGAAATTGAAAACATGCTATGTCTGATAAGCCTCTACAGATAATTAGTTGATGGGATAAGACCCAACTAACTCACAAAAACTGAAACTAAAAATACTGAATACAACTAATAGACGGGTCTTCAAAGGAGGAGGATTCACCAACTCTAGGTGGGGGATGCTACTCTAATGATCTGACTAGCAGCGGGGCTGAACCTGACTGTCGGGGCCTGTATCATGAAATGATACAACATAAAGTATGTGGTCAGTATGTTGAATGTACAAAGTATGCATGGTAAGTAAAACCACTAAGTAATTGGAATGACATACACTAAGATAAAGCCACCTTGATCGTCCTCCTCAACTCCCTTCAATGATTTGGTTTTCTCAGTTTCCATTTTTTCAACCAAGTTCAATGTTGAAAAATGATAAGAGTGTTGTTTAAGTCGCTCCACTTTCAAGCTTTCTTCTTGCTTGACATCCTCCTTTTTAAGTGCACTGCAGTCTTTGAGCATGACTTGTTGGATGTCACTTGGAGACTCTAGTAACACTTCTTCAACCTTGACATCTTGAATTTTTTCAATGTTGGTTGGATGGCACAACTCTATGACCTCTTCAAAGTTCAACTTAACTCCTTCTTCATCATCATTTTGAGCTTACTCCCTTGAGTCAAGTTGAGCTATGCCCCATTGTTCACTTCTTCCTGTTATGCTCCTCAATGTCTCCTCCGCTTCTTCTTGTATAGATTTACAGCTTTCTTCTTGAGGAGTTGATGATTCCATGGGCATGGAGGGGTCATTTCCACATTAGACTCCCACTGCAAAAAATCTTGGAACATGGCTTCCATGCCCCCATATGTATTCTCTTTCCCTCACTTGCCATGGCTTCATTCCTATCAATCCTAAGAGCACAACATCCATCATAACCACTATAACGAGAAGTGACCCCAATTGGGAATCCATCCCAATGTCTCCCATAACTACCACATAGTGTGCATCTATGCATAGGAAGGAGAAGGTGCACTCGTCTCCCTTCTAGGGGCATATTTGCAATCTTGCCAGTAGTGTGGTCCTCTACAATAGGAACATGGGTCATCATAATAAAGGTTACAACCAACAAACCTCCTTTCATTCCACGATACCATTATACAATTTCAAACAAACTAAAACAAAAACAAAAATGAAAACAAAACAATATGTAAAACAAAAATGCAAAACTAGTTCGAATCAATAAATAACTAATGGCTTATCACAACTCAATTCTATGGCAATGGATCCATTTTTGATAACGACCAAAATACACTCTTCTTCATGAAGGATCTTAAACGATCATTGTATCAAAAAAAACATCCCGATGGATGTCGAGGTCAAATCCCACAGAGAATGGAGTCGATAATTCAACAGTTATAAAGTAATTCAAATTAGAATGTATAATTGTTCAACATTTTTAAAAAAAATTGGGGTTAATTAAAAGGAAATAACTATCTAATTCTAAACTAAGACTAATTGGGGGGGATTCCAATTGAAGCAATCACAAGTGATATGGCTAGGGGCATTCTATAGATGAGATCTCAATTAAATCAGGAATTTCTTCAATGACTTAGACTCATAATTATCATAGATAGCAATGCATAATTTACATTCTCTTATTTTTCAATCATAAGAATATCTATACCTTGGGTTCTTTCAAACCCCAAATCCAATTCAAGTAATTAACCACACAAGCTTGAGGAAGGCCTAGCTATTTCCAGCCTTGACCTTTGATGGAGTGAAAATGTGGATTTAACTATCTCTAACATAATATCACACACAAACATTCCAATTCCTCACTATTATCTTCTCACTCAACTCTCACCTTTCTCTATCAAGCAACAACAAGAAAAATAAAGCACAATTCATGTTTTCAAACCATCAATTTTAGCAATTATAAGTTGGGAGAAGATAATAGATCTACAATTTTAATAGGAATCCAAAATAAATTTATGAAAACCCTATCAAATTAATAAACCCACCATGAATATACCTCTAGCTAGAAAATAAATTAAGCATATTTAAAGGTAGAGAGAAATACCAAGAGGATTCCCCTCACGTTCATCACATTAGCTTCACAAACTTTCTTCACAATCTCTTACAATAATGGTGGAATTCCCCTAATTTGGGTTAAACAAAAAAAAGAAGAAAACTTCTATCTAACTCTACAATTCTATGGTGAAAAGATTCTACCAAAAATTCTATGAAAAAGATGAAGGTTAGATGAATTAATTTTTGCATGCCTTCTTCAGTGGTGTACAATAGGGATTATAAAATATACATAATTTTGTGTTCACAACCTTCCAAAAGTGCCCTTGGAGGCTTATAGGAGCTTTCGAAACCTTTCTGGTGTCTTTTTCCTTCCATCAGCAAAATTGGGTCACTTTCCCATCGAACTGCGAATGGCCGGTGCCAACCTGTGATCCACCAGCGCATAGTCGGTGCCAACCCGCGAAGAGCTAGTTGGTTAGCTGGTCTAGGAATTAACTTCAGTGTTTTGCCCGCATTTCGCCCTTTCGGATCCACGTTTAGCCAATTCAAAATGTGTCCTTACACCTCTTCTTAAGCTCAAATCTTCCATTATCTTTGGCTGCTTTCCTTCATATGCTAACTCATCAAATTCCATCTCAAACATCATGTGTTTTGCTCGATTTCATGCTTTCTCCACTCACGTAATTGAAGAAAAAAGAACATAAAATCCACATAAATGATACAAAAACTAGGCAAAAACTCATGCTTAAGAGCCTAATGAGTTGGTAAATTTCCTATTCATCAGTGAGTTGCCAAGTTCCATGATCACTCGTTAAGTGACTCATTGAGTAAAGGAAAGATAAGGGTTTGGTTTTTTCTCCAGTGGTGACGGCTCAGATGAAGACTCGTTACTTGACTGGATGGATCATCAAGTGGGTCATTGGGTCTGTAGAGTCTTTTTCCAGTCTATTCATTAAGGGTGTTTTCATAATTCCTAAGTTCCTAACTCCGAAACTACATCATTTTAAGCGTCCTAAAGAGTGTATTAAGTGATATATTAATCCTATCCTCTCATTCTACTCCTAACACACTCATTAGAAGATCAAATTCTCTTCCAAGATCAAGTTAGGGCTCCTCATCAATTTCTTCCCCAAACTTCTTGGGTGTTCAAGGAAAGCTTAGAAATCAAGTTACCCAGGTATGTAGG
This sequence comes from Datura wrightii, assembly GCA_035772735.1. Classification (NCBI taxonomy): domain Eukaryota; kingdom Viridiplantae; phylum Streptophyta; class Magnoliopsida; order Solanales; family Solanaceae; genus Datura; species Datura wrightii. The sequence continues at coordinate 64,698,550 of JASDFA010000002.1, forward strand.
ACATGAATGGGGTCTTTATTCCACTCTCATACCTAATTTATTCTCTAATTCATGAATTGAAGTCTCCAATTAAGTTTATTGAAATTCTATGGTTTAACCCAATTTCATGCAAATACCATGCTTTGTCTATGGGCCCAATTCCCTCACATTTCTATTAATGATTTAATACTAATGGGAATATTTTACACTCAATTGGATTATCAATTCATATTTTCATGTTTTATGAAGATTATTCTCTACTATGCATGATTTATTACATTAAGCTTATGAGTCAATGATTTCAAGCATGATGAGTTATCTAGTTTTCATTAATGTTCATGAATTCTCAACTTATGATTTCATGATTTTGAATTATAAAGTCTATCTCAAGTATGTATGATTACATGACTTGGACAAGCTCATGCAAAGTTAAGTATGCTTATCATCATTTTAGCCAAGGCTTACAAGATCAGTTTACGATGTGTTTTGGAGTCAAGACTCCCAATATTTAGATTTAAGTTATGTTTTAAGAATATGATTATATAAGCAATATGCATGTTTTAGGAGTAGTTTCTAGCATCGATTAAGACAGGGATTCTGAGGACTCCGATCTCTGAACTACATGCCAACGTAGGATATATTTTATTAGGACCTCTCAAGAGAGTGCTCCTCCTGCCTGAGGGCATCCCCGTGATATCACACCTTATTCATCCTTTGCCTGGGAAAGCTTAGAATGACTCTCCTCCACGTGGGCAAGATGTGGGATCATCGTGCGCTCATACATGATGGTTATTAGTTATGAAGAGTCTCCCAATGTTCCTCATGATTTCAGTTACTCATGTTCAGGATTCAGGATATTATGTTTTATAGCACATTTCACCCATTGATCAGTTTATGAACTTTCGTTTATGGTTTCAAGCATGACAAATCATATGATTTCTATTTTTAAACTTTGGGTCATTATGTTCAGATTACGGTGAATACCTTATGAATATGTATCCGTTAGATCTATGGCTTTTAGCATGCAGTCCTTACTCTTATGAAATTTCTTGACTTCTACTCATGATTTCACAATATCATTTTATTAGAATGTTTTACTTACCCTACATACTCTATACATTAAAAGTACTAATTGCATACTCTGTACTATATCATCTCATGATATAGGTTCGGGTGGTTCTTCTTAGCCTCGTCGCTGGCTGGTACCCACTCAGTTCAGCTCTATTCTGCTTTTGGTGAGTCCTCATCATCCGAGGATGTTTATCAGTTTATGCTTGTTATGCTTTCTTTCAGTTTCCAACCTAGTGAGCTAGTTGGGGGTGTTGTCCCATCAGCTCATCATAGTAGTAGAGGCTTTTCAAACTATCATGTGTATACAAGTGCAATATTATTGGGTTATATTTACGCTTTTGTCCTTATGAAATGCAGACTTTAGCTTAAGGCAGAACAACATGTTATTTTAGAAGTATGCACTGAATTTCACTCAGTTGTCCAAGAATGCTCCGGAGATGGTTGCCGAGCTGAGGGCTCGCATGAGCAAATTTGTATCTGGAGTCTCCGACTTAGTGGTCAAGGAGTGTAGGACTGCTATGCTTATCAATGATATGGATATCTCTCAAATAATGATTCAACCTCAACAAATCGAGGAGGAGAAGTTGAAGGAGAGGGAGATAAATAGGGTTAGGACAGGACACTTTGAGTACTCCCTGTAGAGGATCGGTGGTGGAAATTGTCCACAGTCTCAGCAGAGGTCATCAGCCCCAGTTCCATCATGAGCCAGTGTCCTATCTAGGCCTACAGGTAATCATAGAGGTAGAGCATCAGGCTCTCGAGGTCAGAGGAGCATGTAAAGGGAGTGCACATTCCTAACTTATAGGAAGTGTGGCACGGACCACCCAGGAGAGTGCTTTGTTGGCTTAGATGCTTGCTTCGACTATGGAAAGCTCAAAAGCAGATTCAAGGATTTTCGATTAGCTAGACAGGGTGACGGTAGAAGCTATGCTCCATCTACCACTTCAACAACTCCAACAGCTTGCCCATCTCAGCATAGCGCATTTTTTAGTGTCGATGGCAGACAACACTAGAACCATTTCTATGCACTATTATCACATCAGGAGCAGGAGAGTTCACTAAATCTAGTCATTGGTATGTTATGAGTTTTTCAACATGATGTTTAAGCATTGATAGATCTAGGGGATACATTATCCTTTCTGACTCCCTATGTGTCTATCAGCTTCAGTGTCAGTCTCAAAATCCTATAAGAATCCTTCTTAGTCTCTACTACTATCAGTGAGTCAGTTATAGCATGACTGGTATACAAAAATTGTTGTTACAGTTCTCTAGATAGTCACCTTATCCGACTTGGTAGAGTTAGACATGACTAATTTTGATGTCATTTTTGGTATGGGTTAGTTGTATTGAAGTTATGCCACCATCTTTTGTAGAACATAATCAATAGAGTTTTGATTTTCGGGTGAACCATTCCTAGATTAGAAGGATAGTTCAGCAGTGCTTGTAGGTTGTTTTCTCCTATCTTAAAGCCAGGAAGATGATCTCCAAGTGTTTTGTATATCATTTAGATCGGGTTAAGGTTTCTAAGCCCTAAACCCTGACTCTTCAATTATTTTTGTTCTTTATAGTATTTAAAGGTGTTCCGGATGATCTACTAGGATTCCCTCCTAAGTGGGAGATTGACTTTGCGATCAACCTTCTCCCCAATATGAAACCCATATCCATTGGTCCTTACAGAATGGCTCCATCTAATCTAAAGGAGTCAAATGAATAGTTGAAGGATCGCTTCAATAACGATTTCATCTGGCCTAGTAAGTCCTTGTGGGGTGCTCTAGTTCTCTTTGCTTGGAAGAAGGATAGTTATCTCATAGTGTGAATTATTTCTTATTGAACAAGGTTACCATCAAGAATAAGTATCCCCTCCCCAGGATTGATGACTTGTTTGACTAGCTTAAAGGTGCCAAATACTTTTCAAAGATAAACCTCAGATCTAGCTATCACCAGCTCAGGGTTAGGGAGTGTCATTGTGAAGACAGCCTTAAAGACTCAATATAGTCACTTTGAGTTTGTTGTTATGTCTTTTGGACTAACGAATGCTCCTGCAACTTTTATGGATTTGATGAACAGGGTGTAAAAGCAGTATTTGGATATGTTCATCATTGTTTTCATAGATGATATCCTCATATAATCTAGGAATGAGGAGGATCATGCCGCTTATTTGAGGATTGTGTTACAGACTCTTAAGGACAGTCAACTATTTGCTAAGCTTAGCAAGTGTAAGTTTTGGCTAAAATAAGTTGTGTTCCTTGGTTATGTGGTATCTAGTGAGGATATTAGGTATACTCTCAGAATATTGAGGTGGGTGAAGAATTGGCCTAGATCTGTCACTCCCACCAATATTAGGAGCTTTTTTGATTTAGTTGGCTACTATCAAAGGTTCATAGAGAGATTCATCCATCGCCTCACCTTTGACCAAGTTAACTCAGAAGAAGGTCAAGTTTCAATCGTTTGATGCTTGCTAGAAGTGTTTTTCACGAGTTAATGACTTGACTCACTTCAACTTCGATCTTGACCCCACTAAATGGCACATACGACTTTGTAGTGTATTGTGATGCCTCTAGAATTTGCCTCAGGTGTGTGATGATGCAGCATGGTAAGGTGATAGATTATGCTTCTTGATAGCTTAAGATCCATGAGATGAATTACCCAACACACGACCTTTAGTTGGTGGCAGTGGTGTTTTCCTTGAATATATGGAGGCACTATTTATGGTGCATGTTAATGTATAGACAAACCATAAGAGCCTTTAGTATGTGTTTACTCAGAAGGATCTAAATTTGTGCAAAAGGAGATGGCTTGAGCTTGTCAAGGATTACGACTTGAGTATCCTTCACCATCCGAGTAAGGCAATTGTAGTGGCGGATGCTCCTAGTAGGTTGTCTATGGAGAGTGTGTCCCATGTTGAGGATGGGAGGAAAGAGTTGGTGAAAGATGTCCATAGGCTTGCACACTTGGGGGTTCATTTTACCAATTCAGTAGATGGTGTTGTTGTCGTGTAGAATGGTGCAGGGTCTTCTTTGGTTTCAGAAGTAAAGCTATGCAAGACGAGGATCCTATTTTGGTCACGTTGAAGGAAGCGGTCTAAAATTTAAAATTGGAGGTTTTCTCCCAATGGGAAGATGGTTTACTCCAATATTAGGGTCCGCTATGTGTTCTGGAGGTAGATGACTTGTGTCACGATCTGAGCATGGACCCTGGATTGAGACATGGGACCTAGAACAACGAATGGTTCCAAGCTAACCCTTGGCACTTACATAGCATGAACAAGAGCATTACTAAGGCAAAGTAAAGCGTAAACATAATGTAAGCGGAAGTCTACATAGCTTATCAACATAAAGACATAAGGGTTACATGAGTCAATAATGTTGAATTGTGTATACATGATTGTCTGAAAAGCCTCTACTACTAGGATGAGTTGATGGGACAACATCCCCAACTAGCTCATTAAGTCCAAAACCAAATAGACATGCTAATAATATAAAACTGATAATGTCCTTGGAATAGAGCTGGACTAAAGTGAGAATGGGCTAACAATGAGACTGAAACTGGTCACCCGAACTTATATCATGAAATGATATATCATGGATTATACGGTCAGTACTTTAAAATGCATTGTGTATGTAAGGTAAGTAAAACATGCTAGTAAAGTGTTAGTCTGAAATCATGAGTATAAATCAAGATAAATCATGAGAGTAAGGAAAACATGATAAAAGCCATATATCTGAAGTATATATAATCATAAGCTATCCACGGTAATCTGAATATAATGACCCAAGGTTTAGAAATAGAAATCAATAGCGTTTCATGCTTGAAATCATAAGTGAAAACTCATACACTGATTAATGAGTCAAATATGCTGTAAAATATAGTATCATAAGTCATGAGGAATAGTGGGAGATTCTTATAATCACTATACCCTACGTGAGAAAAAATGGAGCCCGACCTATAAATCCTTTCCAAGAGTAGAACCATGAAAAACGTCGGGATATCACTCATGGGTGGCCCATTCGGGCGAGATACACTAACGTGGAGGACCCTATCATGGCTATGTTGGTACATAGTTCTGAGACCTAGGTGTGCTATAATCCTAGTCTACTCGGGGTTAAATACTACTCCCAAAACATATATAGTACTCATATCATAATCATGAAACATGATTGAAGTACATGGGATAGTTGAGATCATGAGGTTCATAAACATGCTTGAAATACATGAACTAGCCATAAAATAAGCTTGTGAATCAGCCATGATCATAAAATTTATATTCATAAAAACCATGCATACTTGAGGAAATCATCATACTCTAAAATTCATAAATTCATGAGGGGTTCTTGTGGAAATCATGCATTATGACAATAAAAAATAATTTAATTTATCATACTTGAAATCATAGACTTATAAGCTTGAAGTTCATAAATCATGCAAAATAGCTAATGAGTTGGTAATTTACCAACTCATTTATCTTTTAAACATGAGCTTTTCCTTTGTTTTCAACTCATTTGGAAGGTTTTATGCCCTTTCTATTTGATTTTTGTAGGTATTGAACTTAAATAGGAAAAGCAGAGGAATTGAACTAAAAAGCAAAGTGCTGGAGGAAGAAGACCCGTGGTTCACAGGTCGGCATCTGCAAAACGCAGGTCAGGCGCAGGATCATACTAGTCAAGAGCTGAAGAGCACCTGCGAAATAGGATAGACCCAGGAGTCTCTAAACCAGAGTTGAAAGAGACTTGTGATACCCTGAAGGTTCCTAAGACTAGATGAGAGGATTGGAAATGAGTTTAGCAAAAATCCTCATTTTTTCCTCACTACTATTTAACCTACGAGTCGTAGATTGGTGATACGGGTCGTGGGAAGACTCGTGGACCAGGTTAGAGATTTTTGTTCCCCAGGCCACGAGTCCCCACTATAAGTCGTAGTATGTGGGTATGACCCTGATCAGAAGTTGTAGCAAGTCTTTGGAGTTATCTAGTGATTGATGGTACAGGTGATGGTATGACACGTAGGACTGTGTTACGGATCATAGTACAATTTGTGAAAATATGCAAAGGGTTGGAGGTTTTGGACTTGGTCAGTACGGGAGGATACAACGAGTCTTAAGAGGATTGTATGACTCAAAGTTTGATTCGTGATAGTTAATAGAGCAGTTTTTCTTTCGATTTCATTAAGGGTATTTTTGTAAGTTCTAAGCTCCTAAGCCCTAAACTACATCATTTTAAGACCTGAAAGGAGTGTATTAGGGGAGTTAACTTATTCTAATTCATTCAACTTCCATGCATGCAAGTTTGGAGGGTTCCATCGAAGATCAAGCTTAGAAATCATCCAATTCTCCTCCAAATCTCTTGGGCTTTCCAAGTCAAGAAAAGAATCGGTTTACCCAGGTATGTAGGGCTATGAAAGATTTTCCTTTCACTCTCATGCCCAAATTTCGCCTCAAGTTCATGAATTCAAGTGTTGATTCCAGTGTATTATCCTATGGGATTTTATCCCAATTTCATAAAATTTTCTATGATTTATTTATGGGTCAATTCCCCTCAAGTTTCATAGTATATTTTAAAATCTATGGGAAAATTTTATACCAATTTTTATTATTAATCATGATTTCAAATTTTTGAAAAACTTATGCCCAAATATGCAAGCTTCAAGAAGAGTAAAGTTTATGATTCTATAATGGTGTTGATTCTCATAAGCCCTAATTTGTGATTTATGATATGATTTCCTACAAATATTCTTCATGAATTTATGAATATCAAGTATGGTGATCTTCTCAAGCATGTATGTTCTTCATGATTTATGAGTTTATGATTTTGGCCGACTCACGAGCGCTTATTTCATGGCTAATCTTGTATTTCAAGCATGATCAAGTATGTTATAATTTAAATATCCATGAACATCATGTATGATTTCACGATTATTACATGAGCCTTCATGTGCATGTTTTTAGGAGTCGTGTGTAGCACCAAGTGGGCCCAACATTTAAGTGAAATTTGTGGTCTCAGAACTATGTCCAACATAGCTTTATATTCATGGACTCTAGGTGGGTCCTTATTAGTTATATCACGCCATTTACGTCCCTTGTCTGGCAAGCCCGGGACAGCTCTGCCCACTTGAGCAAGAAAGTTGGGGCATCATGTAAGCTTTATCATGATGGTTCTGGTTAAAAGGAATCCTCCCATTGTTCCCTCATGATTGATCCATTTTCACATTTATGATACTTTGGCTAAAGTTATGATTTACAAGATTCCTCTTATGATTATGATTATGACTAGTTTATGAATAGTTTTGGAAACCTTGAGCCCTCATATTTATGTTGTGATTATTATTTCGTGTTTGAAATGTTCTACTCTTATGAACTCATATGTATTTTATCAGTTTGTTTTATTTACCTTGCAGAGTCAGTACATTCAAAGTACTAACTGCATACTCTACGTTGTATCATTTCATGATACAGGTTCGAGAGATCAGACTTAGTCACGCCATTAGTCCTGCTTCTGTATCAGTCTTGTTAGCTAGTATTGGTAAGTCCTCATCTTCCGAGGACATTCAATTTAGTTGTTATTTTGTTATTACAGTGACAGACTTTTGACAAGCTAGTTGTAGATGTTGTCTCATCAGCTCATCAGTTATGTTAAGGCTTTTCATAAAATACATAAGAACTCAACTTGTAAGTGTTGATTCACTTTATGAGTACTCTGTGTAGACTTCTGCTTATTAATGTTTAGTTTATCAGTTTCCGCTCATTTATATTCTTTAGCCACTATGTTCATGCCATGGGTCGATTTGGAGCCATTCGTGGTTCAGGTCCCATGTCTCCATCCAGGATCTTAGCTCGGGTCATGACAAACTTGGTATCAGAGAAAAGGTTTAGTTGTGTCCTAGGGTGTCTGAAAGCCGTGTTAAGTAGACTCTTTTCCATGGGTCTGAAGTGCACCACACTTATAGGGGAGAGGCTACAAGACATTTTAAGAAATTTCTCTTTTTCTCATGATCTATGTCGTGTGATGAAGAATCTCTCTATCCTTCTAACTCGTGCTATACCCATTTGTAGAATCATGCCTCCATGCCGTATGAATGGAAGAAGTAACGGGAACAGAAATGGCCATGAGGATGGAAATGGAGATGAGCATCAGCAAGCCCCGCCAGCACCAGTAGGTCCTTTACCCGAGCAGGTCTCTCATAACAAGTTTAGGGATGCTTTTCAATTGTTGTGTTAGGCCTTGACTGCTCAGGTCAATCAGCAGGCAGTGGCTCATTTTACGCAGTGGCAGCTCGAGTTTGGAAGTTCCTCAAGATGAATCTCCCTAAATTTCTTGGGTCGAGAGTGGATAAGGACCCACATGATTTTCTGGAAGAGATTCAAAAGATTACCCAGATAACGGGGGTGATGGGAGAAGAGAGAACAGACTTAGCCTCCTATCAGCTGAAGGGGGTTGCTTATATTTGGTACCATTAGTGGAGGGATGGTAGAGCAGTAGGCGCAGTTCTTGTCAGCTAGGAAGAGTTCATGATAGCCTTCTTAGACAGATTCTTTCCTAAGGAGTTGAGGGAGGCAAAAGCGGCAGAGTTCGTCAAGTTAAGGCAAAATGATATGAGTATCCAAGAGTACACCTTGGAGTTCACCCGGCTGTCCAAATATACACCAGAGATGGTGGTAGATCAGAGAGCTTGCATGAATAGGTTTGTGTATGTAGGTGTCATATTTACTGGTAAAAGAGTGCAGGATCGCAATGTTAAACAATGATCTTGATTTCTCCCAATTGGTGATATATGCCCAGCAGATTGAGGTGGATCAGATAAGGGAAAGGGAGAGAGAGGCCAAGAGGGCCAGGATAGGCAGCTTGGGGTTCTCCCAGTAGAGGTCTAGTGGCGGACATTGTGTCACGACCCGAGTTTACACCCTAGCCGTAACACGGGATAAGGAACTCCAAGAGGCTCCAAGTCAACCCATAACATAACCATAGCATAACACTTAACAATAGAAACAACTAACAGAAACATAAATAAGCGTAAGCTAACTATAAGTGTAAAATTTAAAACTCAAAAGATATAATCTAATGAAACTCTGGTACATTGACTGAATCTATTTATACATGTCTGAAATCCCCTACTAAACTGACGAGTTGCTAGGACAAGTCCCTAGCTAACTCCTAAAGTCTGAAAAAAATGGAATATAACTGAAATAAGAAACATAGATCTCATCCCCGAGAGATAAGGACTCACCACAATCCGCTAAGATAGAAAAGGAATGTGTCCAACTGCGAGGCTGGGTTTGGAAACCTGAATCTATATCATGAAATTATATAGCACATAAAGGTATGCGGTCAGTACTTGGGATGTGCTGAGCATGCGGGAAACGTAAATAAACTAAAACATCCAAGTACACAAGAAGGAAATAAATTGAGTACATCGACATATAGCTGAATTAGAATGAAACAATCCCTTCTGACTTACATACACATATCGACATGAAACTTTTATTTGGAACTCTCATTCTGAAGCATCATCAAACTCATACATAAGGGTCATGTACTGAACATATAAAGAAAGCTGAAGCTGAAACTGATACCATATACTGTACTGGCTATCTACTGATAACTGAGACAACATTCTACTATATCTAATTTAAACTGAAGTCTGAACTATACTGAACTGAGCCAAACTCATAACATAAACTAAGGGAGTCATTCTCTGCTATGGATAGTCCCTAACTAACTAAGGGAAACATTCTTAACTATTGAGACTCCTTGAATGACTAAGGGAAATATTCTCAGCTATGGAGAGTCCCAATCTGTACTAAGGGAAACATTCTTAGCTATTGAGAGTCCCTGACTGACTAAGGAAAACCATTCTCAGCTATGGAGAGTTCCAACTGAACTAAGGGAAACATTCTCAGCTGTGGAGAGTCTCAACTGAACTAAGGGAAACATTCTCAGCTATTGAGAGTCCCTGACTGACTAAGGGAAACATTCTCAGCTATGTAGAGTCCCAACTGAACTAAGGGAAACATTCTCAGTCTGGAGAGTCCCTGACTGTACTAGAACATGAAGAATATATATCTGACATTATTCATCTAGTCTAAGTACTACAGGTAATCAGAGACATGAGCATTTACTGATTTCATCACATTGCATTCTTTAAGAATTGATTAAGGCTACTTTCTACTAAAAGCAAGCCCAAAAGTATAAAGGCTCATTCTCATGCTTATCATCATAATTCATATCATTGTGGTACCAAATCATCATTTAATCCACACATTTTATATTCATGAAACATCTGTCTGTTCAAATCATACTTTACACATCCACAACATTCAAATCCCGAGTTCATAACATATGATGTATATTTTAGATTCAGGTAGGATCCATATGTCCAATTCATACTTTAACATGTATATGATTCATATATTCTAGATTTATGGAAAGACAAAATAATAAACTCGTACCTTGAACCTGTACAATGAGATCATGGTGTAAGCATATGAATATTTCATAAAAAGCCAATTTCGAAATTTACTCTAGATCACGGTGAAAATTCGATAATCATGCCATTACCATAGGTTCAATTTATACCCAATACATTTACATCGTAATCATAGTGAAAACATGTGCATTCTCCACATTGGTCAATGCCCATAAGTTCTAATCGTATTCCGACACATACAATGTGACATATTATCTAGATTTTCTAAACCCATGTGATTTACATATACTTTAACAAGGATATAACTTCATGATAAGAGCATATGATTTATTTATGAAATTCCATTTGATATTCTAGACTAGTTCATGGTGAAAATTCCTTATTCAGGCTAATCCCACATCAAGTACATCATTCGAGATTTTGAAAGTAATTTCACAGGTGTACATTACTATCCAACATAATGGGTCTTAGGATTCGTAGGAGCCATATGAGAATTATCCACAGATCGAACCCTAGATCATTCTTTCTAGAAAATCAAGGAAGTTGGATTTTAGTACCAAAAATTTGGGGCAAAAGGATGGAAGGAGATCCTTGTTGAAGTCCGACATAACTGCTATGAAGAAAACACCACTTGAACTTGAACCTTGAAGCCTTTGAACAGAACCCTTGATCAATCCTTGAGTCTTGAGAGAGGAGGAAGAAGAGTTGAGGGAATGTCTTGAGGGATTTATAGGTTAGGCCAGAAAAACCCCTAAAAACGTCCCATAAAATTCTCAAAACAACGTAGTTTAGGAGTTATAAGCATTGGATTTTATGCTAGAAAAATCCACCTGCCAGTCCCCACGAGGCACACCACGAGTCATGGGGTTGGCAACGACTCGTGGGGCCCCATAATGGAGTACATTGGACAATTTTCTCCAAATTCCCTCGAATCTACTGATGACTGACTTCACAAGTTGTTAGCTGTCTTAATGACTCGTGACCACCTTCCGTTATCTCCACTACCTGGAACCCCATCCTTGAACTCTATCCTCCACTCGACGGCCAACTTAATGAGTCTTCTCCTGCCTAAAAACTCGTTGGGTCGTTCGTTGCCACTAAAGCCCACGATTCTTGTTTCTCCTTCCCACGACTGCCTTGATGAGTCATTACTTGACCCGACGACTCGCCATGTCGCTGGTGGTCACTAGACCTGCTGTACCTCCTGACTATTCCTCAAGGGCCTGACCATAACCCGTTAGGTTACCTAACGAGTCATTCCACGACTTATTCTGAGGAAAATTTTTCCACTTCCCTACTGATTCCTTATTTAAAGTCTGGGGTGTGACCTTAAAAACATTCAAGGTGTTACACATCATCCATAGTTCCACCCGAGGTCATTAGCCCCGGCGCTGTCATCAGCCAGTGTCCCATCCAATCCTTGGGGTGATCATAGGACTAAGGAATCAAGTTTGAGGGGACAAAGGGATGCACCGATAGAGCACACCTTTCTAGTCTGCAAAAAATACAGTAAGAACCACATAGGAGAGTGCCTAGTCAGATTAGATGTTTGCTTCGGGTGTGGAAAACCCAGGAACATGCGCAGGGAGTGTCCTTTGGTTAGACAAGACGATAGCAGGGGTTGTGCCTAAACTACTAGTTCAGCAACAGCTCCAGCAACACGTCCTGCTCAGCAAGGTGCATCCACTAGTGCAGGTGGTGAAAAACGTTTGAACAAGTTTTATGCCCTCTCATAATGTCAGGAGCGGGAGGTCTCTCAAGATGTAGTCACTGGAATGTTGCGAGTATTTCATCTTGATTTGTATGCATTGTTAGATCTAGGGGCTGATGAGTTGGTAATCACCAACTCATTAGGCTTTTAATCTTGAGTTTTTTCTTAGTTTTTGAGTTGTTTATGTGGACTTTATGCCCTTTTTGCGTTTGTTGTGTGCAGATGTCTAATGTAAAGAAAATATCAAGAAATGGAGCAAATAGAAAGAAGTGGGATGAAATTCGGCGCTCCACCGAAGAATACCGGAAAAATGACGGTCAAAAGCTGATAAACACTACCTCAGGGAAACAAAGCCACCGACGAGCGCGAGTTTCCATCAGCGACTCACCGGTCCATTCACCGAATGACACCTGAACTTGCTGGATTGAAGAGAAAAGAATCTGCATTACACAGATGCACATTGGAAAAATGCCGAAGGGACCGCCGAGGATTACTGGAATTCACTGAAGGCGCAGATAGCGCAGCCGGCGGTCCGCGAATTTCAACCAGCTAACAGTCGGTACTTCCACTGGTGCCAGAACGCTGATCAAGGGTAAAATTTTCCAACACGAAAAATGAGATAGAAGATACCCTATTTTTGGGATATATTCTAGAGAAAAGTACTGTGTTCTCATGAGATTTCAATTTTTAGGTTTTAGAACATTATCTTGGTATAGATAAACAAGGAGAATTTGATTAGTGGAATTTTAAAAGAACTATTTTCTTTTTCTTCTTCTTCTTCTTCTTCATAGCAAGGTACTTCCATTGTTGAAGACTTCTTGTTGAGCTTGATTTTGATACTCTTGTTATTGAATTCAATGAGTTTATTGTTAAATGTCCTTTTGGATTTCTTAATTATGAGTAGCTAAATCATTAACTAGAGGTGTGTGATGATGAATGCTTAATTAGAGTGGGTATTGCTAGAGTCATCTCAATATTATTTAACGAAGTGTAAATTTGTTAGATTCTCACCAATCAATAATTGAAGATCCATTGACATTGATGTGGGTCTAATTGTTCTTACTTGATTGTTGCTTGCAAAATAAGAATTGAGTATTGGGAGAGAATTTTATGGTGGGTATGGATAAGAGATGGTGAAATCGGGCTCGAAATAGCTAAAATTACATTCTCACTCCTAAATAATAGCTAATAGCTAGAATTAGTGCAGCTATTAATTCAAATCTGATCAGTTTGAGTTAATGCTGTCTAGAGGTTTGAAAGAACTCTAGAAAGAGGTATTTATAAGGTCGAAAAGCATTTAATGCCTATTTTTCCGAGATTATTTACACTTATTGAACTTATAAGATGACCTAGCATGACCCTATTTAGTTAGCATATCATCTACACCACACCTCTAGTCTTTCACATTCTTGTCAACAACCTTGGTAATTTTGCTACCATAGCCGGCAAAATCAGATGTTATATTAAATTATAATTGTTAATCTCCCCAACCTATTTATTTCTGAGTTATTCCTAAGTGGTGCAAGCTAAATTCAATTTCTTAACTGACACTCGTGCTTATCATCCACTAATCCCTATGGGAGTCAACCCCGACATCTGTCGGGATATTTGTTTTGATACAATGATCGTTTATACTCTTTGCATGAAGAGTATATTAGGATGTTATCAAAAGTGGAATCGTTGCCGGGGACTAGCTCTTGATACTCTTGTGTTGATTTGTTAATTTGAATTAGTTTTACACCATAGTTGTTCCTATTAACCTATCATTATGTGGCTCATTAGAAACTTTGAAAGGTGGTCACAAGACCCCGAGGGGGTGCCTTGTGTGGAGACTATCAAGCTAGCAGACAAGATATGGTGTAGAGAGGGGAAGAAAGACATAATATTGCTGGTCATGATGAAGAAGATTGAGTTGTTAATGAACTATATGAAGGGTTTCAATCCAAGATACAACCAAGCCAACAACAACTATGAGTACATTTATCATGGAAATCAAGGTCGGAACAATGTTTGGTCAGTTAATACGAGTAGCCAGGCGAGCGATGAGTCAGTCCCACCCCACGTGGAAAGCACTCTTGAAGTGGTGCTTGGAAAGGTCCTTTCAACTAAAGAAGGAATTTAGGACTTGTGGAGTAAATTATTAGACCTTACGACCACTATGAAGAGTCATGAGGTAATAATACATCAATTGGAGGATAGGATAAGTGAGTTAGCATCTTAGGTGGTGACTCAAACAACAGAAACCAACACTTCCGCACCTTAGGCCATCATGGATGATGATATATTCGAGTGGGAAATCGAGGAAGAGGTAGTAGGAGAAATGATTGCTAATTTCTTTTTGAAAGGTGAAGAATTTGAGGAGGTTCATCAAGTGCATAAAGAGATAAGAAATTATCCTTTCCAACTAAGGAAGCTTGACCTCGACTTAAAAAATTGCACAACTCCTTCTTCATAGCCATCCATTGTGGAATCTATGAAGCTGGAGCTCAAACCCTTGCCCACTCACTAGCAATATGCATATCTGGGGGACAATAAGACGCTCCCGGTCATCATTTCAGCAAAACTAACTCCTTATCAAGTATAAAAACTCATCATGGTATTGAAGAGGCATTCGAGCTATATGGTGGTCAATAGCTGATATCATTGGTATTCCTTCGAGGATTTGCACTCACAAGATTAATCTTCAAGAAAATTGCAGCCCATCAGTTGAGCATCAAAGGCGTTTGAACCCACCTATGCAAGAGGTGGTCAAAAAGGAAATTATTAAATGGCTAGATGCAGGTGTGATATATCCTATCGCAGACAGCAGCTGGGTAACCCTTGTGCAGTGTGTGCCAAAGAAATGAGGCATTACGGTTGTCCCTAATGAAAAGAATGAATTAATTTCCACTCGCCCAATCACCGGACGGAGAGTTTGCATTGATTATCAAGTTAAACTCCTGGATAAAGAAGGATCATTTCCCAGTGCCCTTCATTAACCAAATGTTAGACCGACTGGCCTGTAAGGAGTACTATTATTTCTTGGATGGATAGTCGGGATACAATAAAATTTTGATTGCACCCGAGAATTAAGAAAAAACCACGTTTATATTTCCCTATGGAACATTCGCATTCAAGAGGATGCCATTTGCTCTTCGCAATGCCCCCGCTACTTTCAAAAGATGCATGATGTCCATTTTTTCAGATATGGCGGAAGATACTATGGAAGTCTTCACGGATGACTTTTCAGTTGTAGGGGACTCGTTTGATGACTATTTGACTCACTTAGAGGAGGTATTAAAAAGATGCAAAACAAAAAACAAATTTGGTCCTTAATTGGGAAAAATGTTATTTTATAGTAAAAGAAGGGATTGTATTGGGACACAAGATTTTCGAAAAAGAAATTGAGGTGGACCAAGGCAAAGTTGACACTATTACTTAGTTACCTCCACCGTGCATCATAAAGGGAGTTAGGAGTTTCCTTGAACATGCGGGTTTTTACCGCCGGTTTATTAAAGACTTTTCTAAGATAGCACATCCTCTATTTCGGCTACTGGAGAAAGTAGCAAAGTTCAATTTTGATGAGGAGTACTTGAAGGAATTTGTGGAGTTGAAGGAAAGGTTGATTTCCTCACTAATTATTATAGAAACTGATTGGTCAAAACCCTTTGAGCTCATGTGCGATGCCAGTGGGATGGCATTAGGAGCAGTCCTTGGTCAGCGGAGAGATAAGATATTTTATCCAATCTACTATGCTAGCAAGGCCCTAAATGATGCAGAAACAAACTACACAGTAACGGAGCAGGAGTTAGTTGTTGTTGTGTTTGCATTTGAAAAGTTCCGGGCATATTTGTTAGGAATGAATGTGGTGGTGCACAGAGACCATTAAACACTTAGGTATTTAATGGCCAAGAAATATGCTAAATCGAGACTAATCAGGTGGGTTCTGTTGTTACAGGAATTTGACTTTGAGGTGAAGGATCATAAAGGATTTTTAATTAAGTGCTCGACCATCTATTGCTCCTAGAAACAAGTGGTTAGCCAAGAGCACATGAGGAGATCAATGAATCCTTCCAAGATGAGCGTATTCTAACCTCAACCAATGATCTAACACTGTGGTTTGCCGATTTTGTTAATTACTTGGCCAGCAACATTATACCTGAAGGCTTGAACTTTCAACAAAAGAAGAAATTCATGCATGATGTTCGGAAATTTTATTGGGACAAACCTTACCTCTTCCGAAGTTGTACAGAGGGTTTAATACAATAGTGTGTTCAAGAAGTAGAGATGGTCCCAATTTTGGAGGCTTTTCATTCTTCACCTGTTGACGGTCATTATGGGATTGTTCAGACAACAAAAAAGGTGTTACAACGTGGGTTTTATTGGCATACACTACATCAAAATTCCCATGACTTTGTGAAACAATGTCATTGATGTCAAAGGATAGGGAGTATTTCAAGGAGGCATGAACTTCCGCTAACACAAATCTTAGAGGTTGAGTTCTTCGATGTATGGGGGATCGACTTAATGGGCCCTTTTTTGAGCTCTTAGTGAAACACATATATCATGGTAGCAGTTGATTATGTCTCCAAATGGGTGGAAGCTGTTGCACTATCCAATAATGAAGGGAGGAGCGTAACAACCCTTTTTGAAAAAATATATTTTCTCGCTATTCAGTACTCCCAGAGCTATCTTTAGCAATGAAGGATCACATTTTTGCAATCGAGTATTCATCACATTGCTAGCTAAATATGGTGTGAAACACAAAGTGTCCACCCCTTATCACCCACAAACCAGCGGCCAAGTGGAAGTTTCAAATCGGGAAATAAAATCTATCTTGACTAAAACAGTCAATGTTAACAGAACTGATTGGGCGCGGATGTTAGATGATGCCTTGTGGACATATCATACTGCATTTAAAATGCCGATAGGGATGTCTCCATACTAGCTGGTGTTTGGAAAATCATGTCACCTTGTTGTTGAGTTAGAACACTAATCCTTGTGGGAATTGAAAAGTTTAAATCTTGAATGGGGAAGAGCTGTCCAAGGACGAGTTCATATTCTGAATGAGTTAGATGAATTCAGAATGAGGGAATATGAGAATGCAACTATTTACACAGTTAGAATGAAACATTATCATGACCAAAAAGTGTTGCAGCATAGTTTTGCTCCATAGGACTGGGTGTTGTTGTTCAATTCAGGGTTACAACTATTCCTCGGGAAATTAAAATCCAAATAGTCAGGCCCTTTTAAGGTATCTTAGGTGTATGAGAATGGTGCCATAGAACTCCATGGAGAGAATGGGAGCAAGTTTAGATGGAATGGTCAATGAGTTAAGATATCTGGGGATGTTGGAAGAAGTTGGCCGAATAGAGGTCACATATCTAGATGAACCATAGGTACTGAGTGACCTTCGTCGTGCCATGACGTTAACTAAGGCGCTTCTTGGGAGGCAACCCGAGCATTTTTATTTTCTAACTCTTCTTATAAGTATTGTTGTTTTTGATTTTCTAGGTTAGGTTGGTGAACTTCAAGAAGAACATGGACAAGGTTGGCCGGCGCCAGACCGGCAAAGCGCAGGTTGCATTCCTGAACAATCGATGAGGCGCCGACCTTGTACGGTGCACTGAAGGATTCAAGGCTAGATTGCGAAGCGTCGCTTAAAAGTGTGAACCGCCGGTCAGTTACTGATGTCAACAAGTGTACTAGGAGTAGACCTGTCATCGGTTTCTCATCCAGCAAATTCCGGACACATTCTGCGACATGCCACTCAGTCACCAATCTAGTTTCTAGAATCATGCTCAAGTAATATTAGCGGCGGCCACATATGCGAATCACCAGTCCACTTCACCGATCGGCAGTATGCCCGGAGTTGGAATATTTCCCTTCTTCAGAAGATTGTCCCACCTTCACACTTCCCAATTTTTCCTACCATTTTTCATTCTCCTAAAAACCCCACTTCCCTACATATCCTCTATAAATGACTACCATCTACTCACTGTTATACCCCGGGAACCCAAGGATCAGACCTGGGAGTCAAATGGTGAAAAGCTAAAATTTTGCACCAGATCATAGAACGATTCGTGAAGTGGCTCATGAGGAGTGACCATGAGTCATGAAGTGAATCATGGTCAAGAAGGGAGCTGGACTAGTCGGGGGGTCACCACGGGCATGACCATGAGTCATGGTCAGGCCACACGGCTCGTGAGGTCACCCGTGGCATGGACTGGATGCTTCACAAGGACAGTTGGGCAGTGTGGACCATGGATGGTGACCACGAGTCATGGTCACTCACCACAATTTGTGGAGTCCTTCCTGGGTTCCCATGGTGAATTTTTGGAAGTGTATCTCACAACTCCAGTCCATGAGTCGTTAACCCTGGTCACGAGTCGGCCAGTCACTCGTGGGGACTACCAATCAGCAAAATTCTACGATTTTAGTAAGGGCATTTATGTAATTCCTAAGAACTAGGGCCCTAAACTATGTCGTTTTAGCTTATGAAAGATGGGTTTTTATAGGGATAAGTTAATCTAAGTCTTCATTCCTTCATGCAAGAGTATAGAAAGGTGATAAAGGGTGATTCAAGGCTTTCCTCTTCAAATCCTTCCAATTCCTTCTTGGGCATTCAAGAGAGGTTAAGAAATCAGTTGTTTTCAGGTATGTAAGGCTATCGATGGTTGTTTCCTTCCACACCCTTGCCCATTCTCCATGTTTTCATGAAAATTCTATCAAAAATTTATTGGGTTTTTAAGTGTATTCATATAAAAATTTAATGATTATTAATGGTTTTTTATTTTTGAACCTAATCATATTCTATGGGGTTTCGATCAGATTTTGTAATTTAATTTATTTATAATGTTATCGATTATTGAATTATCTTGAAATTAAGTCTAATTATGCATGACCCATGATGAGTCGATTTATGATCTACTTTTTCATCAATGATATTTACGAGCCCAGCTTGAATTAAGACTTAAAATGTTGATTTAATTAATTACCTCATCATGATTTTATGAATTTCAAGCTATATGTATGATCTATAAGTGTGTATGAACTCTATGATTCATGAATTATGTTGTGGCCGACTCACGGGCCTTATTTCATGGCTAGTTCACTTATGTACAAGTATGTTTATGATTAGCATGATTTAAGTAGACCATGAATTCATGCATGTTATACTAAGAGCACTATATATATTTTGGGAGTAGTATCAAATACCGAGTAGGTTCAGGGCCTAGGTTATGCCCAAGATCTCATAAACTACGTGCCACCGTAGATATGCTAGGGCCTTCTTTGTCACTGTCCCTGTCCCAAATGGCCCTTTTCATGGTGATATCACACCCTTCGTGGTTCTACCCTTGGCAAGGTATGAAAGACCTCTCGGCTAGGTTTACTAGTCAGACTTCATGTGTGCTCATATGGGGTATGTCGGTTAAGAGAATCTCCCACTGTTCCTAATGATTTATCAATGTTTATGATTATGTATTTTGGCTGAAGTCATGTTAAGTAAAGCTTTTCTTTTATGATTATGATTACGTTTGTATTACGAATGTTTTGAAAACCTTGAGCGTTATGTTATGTTATGATGTTTATGATATGAGCATGATGTCCTACTCTTATGATCATTTATGAGTTTTATAAGTTTTAAATGTTTGTTTTACTTACCTTGCATAATCGATATATTTCACGTACCGACTGCATATTTTCTATGTTGTATCATTTCATGATACAATACCTGGCTCTCAAGTTCACCCTTCTCAGTAGGTCTTCAGAGTTCGCTATCAGCTTATGTGTTGAGTCCTCATGTTCCGAGGGCCATATGTTCAAACTCTATTGTTCTCTTCCAGTTTAACTATTGTAGGGTTAGTTGGTGTATTGTCCCTTCAACCCATCTTTCATGTTTAGAGGCTTTTCTGACTATAAATTGTACTCAGCCGTCATGTATAGATCATGTATTGTCTTTTATCCATTATTATTTCATAATTTCGTTTCTTTATGTTAAGTCTTCTGCTTATGTGAATGAATTAGATGTATTCTTATTCCATGGGCCGACCTGGGGTCTCTCAAGGCTCCTTGTCCTGTGTCTACGATCTGGGTGTACGTTCGGATCGTGACAAACTTGGTATCAGAGCCATAGGTTTGAAGTGTCCTAGGGTGGCTGAAAGCCGCCTTAAGTAGAGTCTTTTCCATGGGTGTGAAGCCTGCCACACTTATTATGAAGAGGCTACTAGATGTTTAGGAAATGTTCCCTTCTCTATGATCTATGTCATGTGATAAAAGTACATTACCCTTCTAATTTGTGCTATTCGCGTTTGTAGAATCATTCCTCCACGCTGAGTTAATGTTTGAAGAAATGGAAACGAAAATTGTCATGAGGGTGCCAATAGTGATGGGCATCAACTAGACCTACCCGTTCATGAGGAGCACGCACAAGAGCCAGCTGCCCGCGCTGAGTTTAGGGAAGCGATTTAGATGCTAGCACAGGCAATGGCTGCCCGGGTTCATAATTAGACAGTGGCGCATTACCCTCAAAATCGCAGTGCAGCATAGGCTAGGGTAAGTGCTTTCTTGAGGATGAGCCCTCCTGAATTCACAGTGTCGAAAGTGGGCGAGGATCCACATGATTTCATTGAGGAGATTTTGAAGATCACTAACGTTATGGGGGTGATCAATGGGGAATGTGTTGACTTGACCTCCTATCAGCTAAAGGGGCTGGCTCACATATGGTTCAAGCAGTAGAGAGATGCGAGGGCAGTGGTGCAGGCCCGTAAGGTTGGGAAGAGTTCGACGCGACGTTTTTGAATCGGTTCCTCCCTCAAGAGATGAGGGAGCTCAAGCTTGCCGAGTTTTTTAATTTGAAATAGGGTGGCATGTCCATTCAGGAGTTCGCATTGGAGTTCACCTGATTATCCAAGTATGCTCCAAAGTTGGTGGCGGACCAGAGGGCTTGAGTAAGTCATTTTCTTCATAGGGTGGTGGATTATTTAGATAAGGATTGTAGGATCACTATGTTGCATCGGGATATCAACTTTCCCTGCATTATGTTGTATCCACAGAAGATGGAGTCAGTCTACCGGAGGCAGAGGGAGGCCAAGTGGGCTAGGAACGATAGCTATGGGACTTCTCAAGTTAGGTCAGGGGGTGGACAACATCAGCAGTCCTCGCATAGGTCTATCGCTCCAGCTCCATCATCGACCAGCATGCCATCTAGATTCAGAGGGGATCAGAAGAGTAGAGCTTCAGAGTCGAGAGGCCAGAGTAGCATGCAGGTGGAGCGCTCTTTTCTAGTTTGTGCGGGGTTTGGCTAGAATCACCCTAAGAGGTTCCTAGTTGGCTTGGATGCTTGTTTCGTGTGTGGAAATCCCGGAAACAGACTAAGAGATAGTCCTTCAGCCAGATCAGGGGTCGAATGGAGCCTATTTGCCAGCATCCAGATCTGTCGCTCCAGTAGCACTTCCCCCTCAGCAGGGTGCCTCAACCAGTTCAACCAGCGGCCAGTGTCAAAAAAAGTTTTATGCTTTAGCACCCGGTTAGGAGTAGGAGGTCTCCTTAGATGTGGTCACAGGTATGTTGTGTGTTTTTCATATTGATGTTTATGCTTTGCTAGATCCGGGAGCTACCTTGTCTCTTGTGACCCCTTACATTTCTAGTAGTTTTGGATTTATTCCCGAGACTCTTTCAGAACTATTTTTTGGTTTCTACTTCTATTGATGATTCGGTTGTAGCTAGGCGGGTTTATAAGTGATGCCCGATCACTATATTGCATAAATTCACCTCCACAGACCTTGTAGAGTTAGGCATGACTGATTTTGATATTATTCTTTGCATGGATTGATTGTATGCGTGTTATGCTTTTGTAAATTGTAGAACCCGTACGGTGGAATTTCATTTTTCGAGTGAATCAGTTTTGGAGTGGAGGGGTAGTTCGGCTGTTCTAGCAAGTCGATTATTTCATATCTTAAGGCTCGAAAGATGATTTCGAAGGGTTTCATGTACCATATAGTTAGGGTTAAGGATGTTGAGTCCGAGACCCCGACTATCCAGTCAGTCCTAATTGTGTGTGAGTATCCATAGTTCTTCCCTGATAATTTGCCAGGCGTTCCTCCCGAGTGGGAGATTGATTTTGGTATTGACCTTCTGCCCGATATGCAACCTATATCTATTCCTCCTTTTAGGATGGCTCCATCTGAGCTAAAAGAGTTGAATAATTAGTTGAAGGACCTGTTAGATAAGGGCTTTATCAGACTGAGCAAGTCTCCATAGGGTGCACCAGTGTTATTTGTCCAGAAGAAAGATGGTTCTCTTCAGATGTGCATTGACTATCGGCAATTGAACAAGGTCATCGTTAAGAATAGGTATCCTTTGCCCAGTATCAGTTATTTGTTTGACCAGCTTCAGGGTGCCAAGTGTTACTCAAAGATAGATCTCAAGTTCGGGTATCATCAGCTCCGAGTTCGGGAGAGTGATATCCGTAGACAGCCTTCAGGATGCGGTATGGCCATTATGAGTTTGGTGTTCTGTCTTTTGGACTAACCAATGCTCCTGCAACTTTTATGGACCTAATGAACAGGGTGTTCAAGCCATATCTAGACATGTTCGTGATTGTGTTCATTGACGACATCCTCATATACTCTCGGAGCGAGGAGGAGCATGCCACTAATTTGAGGGTAATGATCCAGATCCTCAAGGATCGATAGTTGTATGCAAAGTTCAGCAAGTGCGAGTTTTGGTTTAAATCGGTAGCATTTTTGGGCCATGTAGTATCAGGCGAGGGCATAAAGGTAGATTCTCAGAAAATTGAGGCGATGAAGAATTGGCCTAGACCAGTGAATCCTTCAGATATTCGTAGTTTCTTAGGCCTAGATGGGTGCTACCGGAGATTTGTCGAGGGTTTTTCATCAATTGCGGCACCTTTGACCAAGTTCACTCAGAAAAAGGTAAAGTTTCAATGGTCGGAGGCTTGTGAGAAATGCTTCCAAGAGTAAAAGACCCGACACACTACCGCACCAGTGTTGACACTACCTGAGGGTACGGATGATTTTGTGTGTATTTCAATCCTTCAAGTTAGGCTCGGGTGTGTATTGATGCAGTGGGGAAAGGTAATAGCATATACCTCCGGGAAATTAAAGATCCATGAGAAGAATTACCAACCCATGATCTGGAGTTAGCAGTGGTGGTGTTTGCATTGAAAATATGGCGACATTACTTGTATGGGGTCCACGTAGATGTATTCACAGACCACAAGAGCTTACAATATGTGTTCATGCAGAAAGACCTCAATCTATGGCGAACGAGGTGGTTAGAGCTACTCAAAACCTACGACATGAGTGTCTCATACTACCCGGGTAAAGACAATGTGGTAGTGGATGCACTTAGTAGACTCTCTATGGAGAGTGTGTTGCATGTGGATGAAGGAAAGAAGGAGTTAGTGAAAGATGTCCATAGACTTGTAAGGTTGGGAGTTAGATTGATCGACTCGACTGAAAGCAGCATTGTTGTGCAAAACGGATCAGAATCGTCCTTGGTGGCAGATGTGAAATCTAGACAAGATGAGTATCCGATGTTGGTAAAGCTGAATGAATCCATTCAGAGTCAAAAGGTAGAGGTCTTCTCCCAAGGGGGAGATGGGGTGCTGCGATACCAGGGCCATTTATGCATTCTAGATGTTGATAATTTGAGGGGCTCGATATTGTAGGAGGCATATGGATCTAGTTATTCTATCCATCCAGGTGACAACAAGATGTATCATAATTTGCAGGAAATATAATGGTGGAGTGGCATGAAGAAGGATATTGCGGAATTCATAACTAGGTGCCCGAACTGTCAGCAAGTAAAAGTTGAGCATTAAAGGCCGGGAGGCGTACTTTAGGATATTAGCATTCCCACCTAGAAGTGGGAAGAGATTAATATGGATTTCATTATAAGCCTAACTCATACTCGCCGACACTACGATTCTATTTGGGTGGTGGTAGACAGGTTGACCAAGGCTTCACACTTTTTACAGATCAAAACTACCGATTCAGCAGAGGACTATACCAAGTTATACAACGGAGAGTTGGTGCGGTTGCATAGAGTGCCCTTGTCCGTTATAGTGGATAGAGGCATGCAATTTACCTCTCAATTTTGGAGGTCCTTCCAAAAGGGACTTGGTACTCAGGTCAAGCTTAGCACAGCATTCCATCCGCAAACAAATGGTCAGGCAGAGCAGACTATTCAAATTCTGGAGGATATGTTGAGAGCCTTCGTCATTGATTTCAAGGATAGTTGGGATGAGCATTTGCCTCTGATCGAGTTTTCTTACAATAACAACTATCACTCCAGTATCTAAATGGCACCGTTGGAGGTTCTCTATGGGTGGAGATGTAGATCGCCCATCGGATGGTTTGAGATTGGTGAGGTAGCAATGATAGGTCCAGATTCATTTCGTGAGGCTATGGTGAAGGTTCAGTTGATAAAGGAAAGGCTGAAACTACTCAGAGTCGTCAAAAGTCATATGTTGATGTGGGGAGGAGAGAGTTGGAGTTCGAGGTGGACAATTGGGTATTTCTGAAGGTGTCTCCCATGAAGGGAGTCATACGATTCAGAAAGAAAGGAAAACGAAGCCCCCGCTATGTTGGTTCCTATCTAGTTATGAGAAGAGTTGGTCAGGTAGCATATGAGTTGGTCTTGCCATCAGAGTTATCTTCAGTTCATCCCGTCTTTCGGGTATCGCTCTTGAAAAAGTGCTTGGGTGATCCAGCTTTAGTTGTCCCGGTGGAAAGTGTTGGTGTGATAAATAGCCTCAGTTATCAAGAAATTCCAGTTGCAATCTTGGATTTCAGGTTCGAAGGCTGAGGAACAAAGAAGTAGCTTCAGTAAAGGTGTTATGGAGAAATCAACATGTTTCGGGAGCTATGTGGGAAGACGAAGCGGATATGATGGCTATATACCCTCACCTGTTCCCTACCAGCTCAGTTTCAGTTTGAGGTATCAGCTTTTTCCCTAATTCTGTAATCAGTTTCCATGTTCAGTTCATGTGTGCAAGTTTTATTTATGTTATGATAGATGTATGTGACGTCTGAATTCGGTTTAGCTATGTAATTCTTTTCGGAGGTAGTCATTTCGTCAGTTTTTGATTTAAATGATCAGCTTGAATTATGACTTAAAATGATGATTTAATCAATTACCCATCATGATTTTATGAATTTCAAGCTATATGTATGATCTATAAGTATGTAAGAACTTTATGATTCATGAATTATGTTTTGGCCGACTAACGGACCTTGTTTCATGGCTAGTTCACGTATGTACAAGTATGTTTATGATTAGCATGATTTAACTAGACCATGAATTCATGCATGTTATACTATGAGCACTATATAAGTTTTAGGAGTACTATCGAACACCGAGTAGGTTCAGGTCCCAGGTTATGCCTCGGATCTCACAAACTGCGTTCCACCGTAGGTATGTTGGGACCTCCTTTGTTACTTTCCTTGGCCCAAATGGCCTTTTAATGTTGATATCACGCCCTTCATGGTTCTACACTTGGCAAGGTACAAAACGGCCTCCCGGCTAGGTTTACTAGTCGGACTTCATGTGTGCTCATATGGGGTATGTCGGTTAAGAGAATCTCCCACTATTCCTCATGATTTATGAATGTGTATGATTATGTATTTTGGCTCAACTCATGTTAAGTAATGCTTTTCTCTTATGATTATGATTACATTTGTGTTACGAATGTTTTGAAAACCTTGAGCCTTATGTTATGTTACGATGTTTACTATATGAGCATGATGTCCTACTCTTATGATCATTTATGAGTTTTATAAGTTTTAAATGTCCCTTTTACTTACCTTGCATACTCTATATATTTCACATACTGACCACACACTTTCTATGCTATATCATTTTATGATACAAGACCCGGCTCTCAAGCTCAACCTCCTCAGTAGCTCCTCAGAGTTCTCTATTATCTCATTTGGTGAGTCCTCATGTTTCGAGGGCCATATGTTTAGACTCTATTGTTCTCTTCCAGTTTCAATATTGTAGGGTTAGTTCGGGTAATGTCCCTTCAACCCATCTTTCATGATTAGAGGCTTCTCAGACTATAAATTGTACTCAGTCGTCATGTATGGATCATGTATTGTCTTGTCTCCATTATTGTTTCATGATTTAGTTTCCTTATGTTAAGTCTTCCACTTATGTGAATGAATTAGATGTATGCTCATGACATGGGTCTACTTGGGGTCTCTCGGGGCTCCTTGTCCCGTGTCTACGATCCGAGTGTACGTTCGGGTCGTGACACCCACCCAATCAAATTCCCCTCCTTTTAATTTAAATACCCCCAACAACTTTCATTCATCCATATCTTTCACTCTATTATAATCTCAACATACCAGTAGTAAACAGAGGTTGTTAGTTGTGGCTATTCACCTAATCGGTAAGGTCTTTGTCATTCACTCTCTAAGGTTCCCAGTACTATTGGTGATATTTTGTTTCTTGTGTGTTTATCTTATGCTTTTCTTTTCTATATATGGTTGGATTTTTTTTCACGTGGGTGTCACATGGTATTCGGGTGTAGTATGAGCAGGACACTCTCTCAAGTTTCCCAATGATAGATCGATTGACACCTTTCTTAAGGGCGACTTGTCATTTTATTGGGTTAGGTTAAAATTGGTGTACATCTATGTAGGTGTGGCTTGTAGGTTAATTACATACAAGTCGGCCACCGGTGGACCGCCGCTTGTAATCCGGGAATCCCCAATTATCTCGTGAATTGACTTGCCCAATACTGCATGCTGGCATCAGTCTACAGAGCACTGGTGCTTCACAGATCATGATCGACATTTTGTCGGTGGGGCGTCGATAAGTTTGATGCTTATCCCAGGTCTGCCTCACATCGGCGATTCGCGGATCTACATTCGCCTTTAACCAATGGTTCGTCAATGTCACCTGAAGTCTATAATTATCGCACCTAAGTTCTTTCCTTTTGCTTTTCTCTGGGTTTAAAAATATGTGCACAATTCTAACCTTAGTTTGCATCATCATGTCTGTTTCCTTCCAATCTCACAAAGAACAAGCATCAATGCACACCAGCAGGACACAAGTTCGATTTGGGTTGGAAACAATGGAGGAGTATTATGTTGCTTTCAAGGAGAAGCGATCCATCCATGTAGAAGCCCAATTTGAAGTGGACTATTTCAAAAGTGCCTTCCAAGATATCTACGAACAGATTGGGATGCGCAATTGGGGTCCATTCGCCATATAGGTTGACCCATATTTTCTATAATTGGTGTGGGAATTCTATGCATCATAAAGGGCAAGGCAATGGCTCCTAAAGCACAAGGGTCGCACAGAAACATTACCATACCTACCGTCGGTATGGGTGCGTGGGCAAGAGGTTCCTATAACTCCAGAGGCTATCAATTCACTTTATTAGGTTCAGCTGATCCAATCACACTCGACATTCCACGAGAAGGTGGAACATAAAGTGAACCAGTTCCAATGGGTAGCCAACATGATTGCAATTGGTCAACCTCAATGGGAAATCTCCAAGGGTCTGATTAATTGTCGTGACTTGAAATTTGAAGCCCGCATGTGGTTAGGCTTTGTTTGTGCAAGGCTAATACCTTCTCAGAATAGAACGGAAGTCCAAATTTAAGTTTCCATTCTTATCTATTGCATCATGGATCATGTACACATCAATGTTGGGGAGCTTATTGCCAATCAATTCAAACGAAGAGTCAACCAGCAGGCCACGACATTTCCATTCCCTATCCTCGTGAGTATGTTATGTGTGCGGGCTGCTTGCCCTTTGTTTCGACCATTGGATAGGACTGTGCAGGCCAATAGAGTGATTACATTGGCTAATAAAAATGACAAAGATGCTCCAGCTATGAAGTGACCAAAGTGTACAGAGAATAGGATTCCACCACAACCTTCGTCTTCTTCTCACATATCGGCTTCCCAGTTCCATACAGTTGTCGTCCCCACACCCACACCTCCTGATTTTCTCAAAGTAGAATAAAGGGCCCAAGTACATGAGAGCTAGCTTGTGAAGCTAGCTAAGGCTATCCCATCCATGATACAACTTGCCATCAAGAAAGCCATGAAACCTGCTAAAGATATCTTGAAAAGCTTATGTTCCATAGTTGAGGTCCTTGAGAGCGAAGTGATTACTTTGAGAAAAGATGTGGCTTCACTCAGTGAACCTCCATCTACCAGTAACCTAATCCATCTTGGACCTACAGCAATCGCTCGTTAGAAATAGTGTCGGATGAGGAATTATATCATAGCCGACCACCACCACCTCCAATGCTCTCACTGTATGACATAGATCCATTGTAGAAACCGGGCGGAGTGGCAACGACTTCTTACCATGAGCTTCATACTCTTCTAGAAAAATGGGTGGTGCTAAGACCTAAGAAACTAGTGGAACTCCGACCTGATCCACTGCGATCGACTGCCGAAGAAACGGCTTCTTGGCACTTTGATGCAACCACGTATTCTTGGGGGCCTCGTCCTAACCACTAATTCAATCAAGAAGCCTCCTTCACCTTATTTTCTGTTATTTTTTCTACATTGGGGGCAATGTCTGGTTTTATGTGAGGGGGGTGTATGTTTTGCAATTTGCAAAAGTTTTTATGTGTACTAAGAGTGATAATGGGGTCCTTGTTTTGAATTGCTTACTACTTGATGACCCAAGTTTACTTGTTTTCTTGTTTTCCGTTGTAAATTTTAGGGTAGAAATCAAAACTCCAAGGGTTTTCTTTATACCACTATTCTTTTCCGAGGAGCATTCATTTGTTTTCTTTCTCTTTTGTTTGTTGAACCGGGTTGGCATTTCCCGATGATAGATTGAGCGAATTTCTTAAGGAAAAATGCCATGTTGTTTTTAAGTCTTTTATGGAGCTATTTTGAGAGGCACCACTAGAAATTTTTTTGAAATGGAGTTTTAAAATGGGGCAGGAAAATGAAAATGATAATGAGCAAATGTTTGAATTGATAACATAGCACTCTTTGTCATACTTCGTAGTTTTCTTGATTGACTTATGAATTTGCATGTTTTGATGTATTAAACCAAGATTTTTTGTCGACAATGACTTTTGTGCTCTCTTGAGGACTGATTCCTTGTGTGGTAAGGAATTTTGGGAATCCCATGCACATTTTCTTGTCTAGAACTTGCCCCAAGTGTGACTCAAGGCGAAATCCTAGATGTAGTTGCCCTTAGAAAATGATCTTAGGCCTCCTTTTGGTAGTCACTGATCTTGGGCAAATTTATATGCCCAAGTGATACTCAAATGTGTCATTTTAGCCTTGTTTATCTATCAATGTTTATATATTCTCATGTGATTGATAATAAAATGTGAATTTATACTAACCAACATGATTAGCGTTGTTTTGCTGGTGAAATATAATTTTGGGAAGCTAAAATGCGTGTTGGGAGAGATCGGGGTTGGACTCGGATGTGAGCAAGGGAAAAAGCATTTGAAGGCACAAATTAAAGGGGCTCCGCGATGGAGCCATGTCACGCTGCCATCACGGATGCCTTCTGCCTGGATAGGGAATTTTTGCCAAATTCCAGTGAAGGTGCGCGTTGGGGCCGTGGCACGTTGGCCTAGCCCCGCGTTGCATGCCGTGCCACGTTGGGCCTTAATACCTGGATTATCAATTTCTAGTAAGGGTCCGCATCAGTGGCGTGTCACGGAGGTAGTGCTCCGCGATGCACTCCGTGACACGTTGCTTGTTATTCCGGGAAAAATTTCCACTAGTATAAATAGAACACTGAGGTTCATTTTTAATAAATGCTGACTTGGTGGAGCAAGAATATGGGTTACAGGCAGTTGAGGGGACGAAAATCTCAGGGTTTTTCTCTATCTCCTTCTTCTTTAATTCAATTGATTGTATGTTTAACACTCATTTAACGATGTTTAATCCACAAATGAGTGGCTAATTCCTCTTCTTGCTTAGGTTAAGAACAATTGTATTGAAATGTGATTGTTGATCAATTTGGTTTTTCATCTTTTCTTCCATGGTTGTTCTATTGATTCTTGTTCTTACTGCATTAATGTGTGGTCAATGTTAATGTATATCTAAAAAGTCCGGTTTCACTCGAGAGAGCAAGAAATTGGAAAGTTGTGAATTAATAGGATATGATCTTTTCTTAGTTTGGGAAAATTGAGAATTGATTTACCTTCAGGATAGAAATATACCTAAAAGTCGTCTTAGTCAATTAAGGAATCAGTTTTGTATGTCTAGAACATGAATTTCGTTTAATCAAAGAAATGTAGGTGGACGGTTCATGATTCTTAAGTTGGGTTAAATACGAGAGTTTTAATCCATTGGCAATAATTCTTTACTAGCAACCGGAGGAAAGATTAACCAAAATTGTATCGATAATTTATTTCTTTACATGTTCATTTAACCTCAGCATGCTCACATTCATAGTTCAGACTCAAATTATATACTCATTTTAGACTTAGCATAAAATTAGAAACCAAAATATCAAACTCTTCTTTACACTGTTGTCTGCATTTGTAGAGTTAAAGTATAGTGACACTTGAGTAGATTGTTACCCTCGCCCAGTCCCTGTGGGATCGATACTTGGCATACTTAAGCCACTTTACTACTTGTTCGACCACGTGCACTTGCGTGTAGTCTTCCATTCGACCCCGAACAAGTTTTTGGCGCCGTTGCCGAGGACTGGCAATTGGTGAATTTTTCTTAAGTGTTGATTTACTAGATTTCTTTTTCTTAGTGTTGACAACTTGGTCTTAGCCTGTATTTTGCAGATATAATCTCTGTTGAACACTGGCAAGAGACAAGGAGCTGGTGGAATCATATTTAGAGCCTGAAAGACTATTTCATCGTCAGCGGAGAGAAGCTCTAGAGAAAAAGCTACAGTTTCTCAGATAAACAATCATGGAGCAACAACAGAATCCACCAGTAGTAAGGGCAATGTTAGTGCCCGAGGAAATAGCAGCTAGGTCGGTTCGAGAGGTGGCAATCCCACATGCTAACAATGTCACATCTAGAATCCGCAAACCTGAGCCAGAGGGAGGTTCGAGCCCAAACAAAACATGGTGCAATTGCTGCACACTAGCGGGCAGTTCACAGGTCTCCCTCATGAGGATCCACAACAGCATCTCCAAAATATTTTCGAGATAAGTGACACTTACATCCCCGCTGGAGTGTCATCAGAATATGTCAGGCTTACATTGTTCCCATTTTCACTACTGGGAGAAGCCAAGAGGTGGTTGAAAGCTGAGCCACCTAATTCTATTACTACGTGGGATGATCTTGCAAGGAAATTCTTGATATGATTTTTTCCATCTGGTAAAACAGCAAGACTCAGAAGTCAAATTCTAAGTTTTAAACAGAGAGAGGGAGAGAATCTATATCAGGCTTGGGAGAGATTCAAGTCCATGTTGTGGGATTGTCCTCCTCCTCATCAATCCAATGATGTGTTGGTGCACACTTTTATAGAGGGTTTGGAACACCACACAAAAATCTTGCTAGACTCAGCAGCTCGGGGACAAGCATTGGAGAAAACTTATGAGGAGTTGTATACCTTGTTAAACCGTATTTCTCGGGGAAATCCGGAGTGGAATGCTGATACGTCAAGAGGAGGAACAAGGAAAGCAGTAGGAGTTCTAGAAGTGGATGGTTTTACAGCTATTGCTGCACAGATAGCTGCTTTAAAGAATCAACTCAACAACCACTTCAGTAACATGACAATGAACTAGACTCAAGCCCTAGTGAATGTAGTGCAGCAGATTTGGTGTGAAGTGTGCGGGAGTAGTGAGCACTCAGCTGAGTGTTGTGGAGCAAATCCTAACTCGGTGAACTTTGTGGGAAATGTACAGAGGAACAACCACCAACAGTATGGCAACAGCTACAATTCCAACTGGAGGAATCATCCGAATTTCTCTTGGGGTAGCAACAACCATCAAGGGCAAAGTTCGAGTCAGGGGGCGCAGAGGAATCAAGGAGGGCAACAGAACTATCAGGCACAATATAGAAACAACAATGCACCTCCTCCACCACCATCACCCAGCATTGAGGAGATGTTCAAGATGATGATAGCTAACCAAGCTCAATTGCAGGCTGACTATGTGAAATTGGCAGCCGAGGTGAAGAACAACCAGTTAGCTACTAAGGCACTTGAATATCAATTTGGGCAATTTGCTGGAGCCAAAAACACCAGGCCTAGAGGAGGACTTCCGAGCGACACGGATCCCAATCCCAAGCAGGTGAATGCGGTGACCACAAGGAGAGGTTTGCAGCTTAACGGGGTGGAACCAGAAAGACCACCTCAACAATCGGGAGCAGCAGAAGTTGAGAGGGAGCAAAGTGATGCGAGGGGGAAGAAAAAGGAAGCTGAATCAGAAAGACCACCACCCCCGTTCCCTCAAAGATTAAAGAAACACAAGGAGGAGGCGTGTTTCAAGAAATTCATGGAGGTGCTGAAACAGGTACATATTAACTTACCTCTTGTTGATGTTTTGCAGGGAGTGCCGAAGTATGCAAAGTACATTAAGGACATCGTGGTGAACAAAAGTCAGTTGACTGAGTATGCTACGGTAGCTCTCACGGAGGAGTGCACTTCCTAGATACAAAACCGATTGCCCACAAAGCTCAAAGATCCTGGGAGCTTTACTATACAAATTACAATTGGGCAGAGTATCCGAGCTCGCGGATTATGTGATTTGGGAGAAAGCATTAATTTGATGTCGTCATCGGTATTCAAGAAGCTGGGTCTAGGGAGTCCTAGACCAACAACAGTGATCTTGCAACTAGCGAATCGGTCCTTAGCCAGACCTGATGGCATTTTGGAGGATGTGCTGGTGCAAGTGGGCTCCCTTATCTTCCCGGTAGATTTCGTCATGCTGGATTTTGAGCCAGACGCAGAAGTCCCATTTATTTTGGGACCTCCCTTCTTGGCGACTGGGAAAGCGTTGATTGATGTAGCTGCAGGGCAGCTAACCATGCAAGCACACAACAAGGTGGAAGTGTTTGATGTATTCAGGGCCACCAAGCTCCCGACTGTGTACGAGGAACTCTCGGTGATCAACGTGATTGATCGAGCTGATGATGCGCAGATAGTTGAATCACGAGAGTTATTGGGAAAACCACCGGAGCGATGTAAGCACTATTGGGGTGAGGACGCTGGTCGAGAGAAAACATACGTCACCCTAGAAGATGACTGAGCTGAATGACGTCGAGCCGCGACGGTAAACCAGGCGCTGCACGGGAGGCAACCCGTGAATTTGTTTTTTGTAAAATGTGAACAAATTTATTTTTTTGATTAACAACAAAATTTTTAGTCTTTATTTTTATTCTTATTTTTATTTTGAGTGAAACCTATAATTCTAATAAATTTCTTGTCGTAAGATGAATTTCAGGTTGAACGGAGGATAAATATGCAAGGGATCGCAAAGGAAAATCTGAGGTATGAAAAATAATAAAAAGTGGCAAAACAGTGAGCCAGGGCGATGGCTCCGTGTCACGGAGGAGGGCCTCCGCGTTACCCTTCGTGACACGTTGAAGGTAATTCTGGAATTTTTACAAATTCCAGAACACCTATGTGATGCCTCCGTGTCATGGAGGGCATGCTCCGCGTTACCCTCCATGACACGTTGAGGTGTATATCGCGACGGGTCACACCGGGTCGCCGGTTGACCCGCGTAAAATTTCCACTTTTTAACCCCGATTCCCCCCTCATTTTTCCTCATTTTTCAATGGCCTCCACGACCAACATCCCAAAAATGTGACACGGACTTAGCCCCATAATTTCATCAAGTTTTCGTCATTTCTTCGAATTCAAGGTATGTTCTTCAACTCTATCTCAATTCTTGTCGAATTTTTTCGATGTGGAACAGGTGATATGAGCAAAACTTGCCATAAGTAGAAATTAAGCTTAAATTCAATTGAATTATTGTTGATTGATATTCGGAGTATCATTGTGATTGCTTGAACTCGATAATTACATAGCTTAATTGAATTTTTGATAAAACCATAGCTAGGGCTTGCCTTTGAGTTTGAAATGGAAAAATTGAGTTGAACTAGTGAAATTCATGCTGGGTTGTACATGTTGGGTGAGATGAGTTGGTTGTGCTAACTGTGACAATGCTAAAAGACCGACATATTCTCGGGTTAAGGAAATATTGGAAATTGCAAGAAATGGGTGAATTGTATAGGATCATGTAGTTAAATTTTTCTTTTGTTTCTCCTTGCTAAGTGCGATGGGATAAAATGTTAGCGATGGTAAGGATTGTGGTTAGTTGTATGAAGTCTAAGTAGTACATAGAATATATACCCTCGAATTCTCTGAATGCACTAAGCATTTTTTTTGTGTTTTGTTGTTTGTTTGTGTAAATAAGTACGATCTTGCCATAATGTTGTTATTTTAGCTAAGGACTAAGTGTGGGGTAGCCTAGCTTAATCCAACCTTAGTAGAAGCTAATGTTAATTGGCTTAACATTGAACTTGTCTGTTTGGTTTGAAAGGAACAATGGCAAGCACGCAAGATAAGGGAAAAGGCACATCAACATCTGGCGCCGAAAGAAAAAGAATCAGACTGGGCACAGTGGTCCCAGCAGCACCAGCGGTTCCACGCGGCCAACGCCGTCAATACGGAACCAAGTGGGTGACAGAGGAGGGGAAGGAATGGTATGCGAAGCACAAGGAGAGCAAGTACTTCCCCGAGGAACACATAGCAAGGGAACCGTTGGCACAGGAGTTCCCCAGGATCTCCCATAGGATCGAGGCAGCTGGGCTGAACTTCACCTTTGAAGAGCCCAAAGAATGCAGCTTGCACTTGATTCGAGAATTCTACGCCAACTAGAACCCGACTCTCAGAAGTCACACCATCAAAATAAGGGGGCAAATAGTCACTTTTGAGCCCCACCACCTCAATGCTATCCTAGGGGCGCGGGACAAAGATGCCCACGTGCTTCGGCAGCTGAATATCACTCCACCATATGCGGACATCAGATGCACTTTGTGTGGAACCCGATCGACGGCTTAGTAGAGCAGACATAAGGAGAGGGGCTACCATCAGACCTTGCCCTACTCACAGATGAACAGGGAAGCTAGGATATGGCTTAAGATCGTGTGTTCCTGCCTAATCCTGGGGGTGCATATGATGGATGTAACCCGGGATCGTGTATGCTTGGTGTACGCCCTGATGAAAGGGTTGGAGATCAATGTGGGGGCGGTGATTATCTCCGCCATGAAGAGAGCCCGTTTGCATCAAGGGCATAGATACGGGTTTGGTGGATTACTCACCACATTCCTGAGAGGCCTGGATATTGAGGAAGAGGCCCTTGACTACATCCCGTAGATGGAGCGGCGGGCCTTAGATGTCACCAAAACTAAGGCACCCGACACCACCCACGAGCCAGTTCTTACACTAGCCGACCGACATGCTCGGGATGATTAGTACATGGCTCGCATGTACGGGATGCAGATGCTCCAGCTGCGAATAGGCGGGAGGCCGGCAACAGATGAGGAGTTGTGGTAGCTCGAGCTAGACTACCCTTTTGGCAAAAATGCCAGGGCTCTATGCTGAGTGGGGCCAGCTTTTATAGAACCCACAGATGATGATGTCCACAGATGAGGAGACACGTCGTGAGGACTCCGATGATGACGATGGGGGCGATTCAGACATGGGAGACGAGGCAGCAACCCCTGATGAAGAAGTGGAGTATTTTGATTGATCAAGGAGTTCCACCACCCATTTTTTGTGCTATGTTAATTTTTGTGAACAATGGGGACAGTGTTCGAGATAAGTGTGGGGTGGGAGTAGTTAGGTGCTTGTTGTGTTGTTGTGTATGTTTCTGTTCTGTTGTCGTGCTTGTGGAAAAATTTTGTGACCCTGTGATTGTGATGTTTCTGTTCTGTATTGTAATTAAATGTGAAGCTGTTTGATGTATTCAAGGCCACCAAGCTCCCGACTGTGTACGAGGAACTCTCGGTGATCAACGTGATTGATCGAGCTGATGATGCGCAGATAGTTGAATCACGAGAGTTATTGGGAAAACCACCGGAGCGATGTAAGCACTATTGGGGTGAGGACGGTGGTCGAGAGAAAACATACGTCACCCTAGAAGATGACTGAGTTGAATGACGTCGAGCCGCGACGGTAAACCAGGCGCTGCACGGGAGGCAACCCGTGAAATTTTTCTTTGTAAAATGTGAACAAATTTATTTTTTTGATTAACAACAAAATTTTTAGTCTTTATTTTTATTCTTATTTTTATTTTGAGTGAAACCTATAATTCTAATAAATTTCTTGTCGTAAGATGAATTTCTGGTTGAACGGAGGATAAATATGAAAGGGATCGCAAAGGAAAATCCGAGGTATGAAAAATAATAAAAAGTGGGAAAACAGTGAGCTAGGGCAATGGCTCCGTGTCACGAAGGAGGGCCTCCGCGTTACCCTCCGTGACACGTTGAAGGTAATTCTGGAATTTTTACAAATTCTAGAACACCTACGCGATGGCTCCGTGTCACGGAGGGCATGCCCCGCATTACCCTTCGTGACACGTTGAGGTGTATATCCCGACGGGTAACACCGGGTCACCGGGTGACCCGTGCAAAATTTCCACTTTTTAACCCCAATTCCCCCATCATTTTTGCTCATTTTTCAATGGCCTCCACGACCAACATCCCAAAAATGTGACACGGACTTAGGCCCATAATTTCATCAAGTTTTCGTTATTTCTTCGAATTCAAGGTATGTTCTTCAACTCTATCTCAATTTTTGTCGAATTTTTTCGATGTGGAACATGTGATATGAGCAAAACTTGCCCTAAGTAGAAATTAAGCTTAAATTCAATTGAATTATTGTTGATTGATATTCGGAGTATCATTGTGATTGCTTGAACACGATAATTACATAGCTTAATTGAATTTTTGATAAAACCATAGCTAGGGCTTGCCTTTGAGTTTGAAATGGAAAAATTGAGTTGAACTAGTGAAATTCATGCTGGGTTGTACATGTTGGGTGAGATGAGTTGGTTGTGCTAACTGTGACAATGCTAAAAGACCGACGGATTCTCGGGTTAAGGAAATATTGGAAATTGCAAGAAATGGGTGAATTGTATAGGATCATGTAGTTAAATTTTTCTTTTGTTTCTCCTTGCTAAGTGTGATGGGATAAAATGTTAGCGATGGTAAGGATTGTGGTTAGTTGTACGAAGTCTAAGTAGTACATAGAATATATACCCTCGAATTCTCTGAATGCACTAAGCATTTTTTTTGTGTTTTGTTGTTTGTTTGTGTAAATAAGTACGATCTTGCCATAATGTTGTTATTTTAGCTAAGGACTAAGTGTGGGGTAGCCTAGCTTAATCCAACCTTAGTAGAAGCTAATGTTAATTGGCTTAACATTGAACTTGTCTGTTTGGTTTGAAAGGAACAATGGCAAGCACGCAAGATAAGGGAAAAGGCACATCAACATCTGGGGCCGAAAGAAAAAGAATCAGACTGGGCACAGTGGTCCCAGCAGCACCAGCGGTTCCACGCGGCCAACGCCGTCAATACGGAACCAAGTGGGTGACAGAGGAGGGGAAGGAATGGTATGCGAAGCACAAGGAGAGCAAGTACTTCCCCGAGGAACACATAGCAAGGGAACCGTTGGCACAGGAGTTCCCCAGGATCTCCCATAGGATCGAGGCAGTTGGGCTGAACTTCACCTTTGAAGAGCCCAAAGAATGCAGCTTGCACTTGATTCGAGAATTCTACGCCAACTAGAACCCGACTCCCAGAAGTCACACCATCAAAATAAGGGGGCAAATAGTCACTTTTGAGCCCCACCACCTCAATGCTATCCTAGGGGCGCGGGACAAAGATGCCCACGTGCTTCGGCAGCTGAATATCACTCCACCATATGCGGACATCAGATGCACTTTGTGTGGAACCCGATCGACGGCTTAGTAGAGCAGACATAAGGAGAGGGGCTACCATCAGACCTTGCCCTACTCACAAATGAACAGGGAAGCTAGGATATGGCTTAAGATCGTGTGTTCCTGCCTAATCCTGGGGGTGCATATGATGGATGTAACCCGGGATCGTGTATGCTTGGTGTACGCCCTGATGAAAGGGTTGGAGATCAATGTGGGGGCGGTGATTATCTCCGCCATGAAGAGAGCCCGTTTGCATCAAGGGCATAGATACGGGTTTGGTGGATTACTCACCACATTCCTGAGAGGCCTGGATATTGAGGAAGAGGCCCTTGACTACATCCCGTAGATGGAGCGGCGGGCCTTAGATGTCACCAAAACTAAGGCACCCGACACCACCCACGGGCCAGTTCTTACACTAGCCTAGAGACATGCTCGGGATGATTAGTACATGGCTCGCATGTACGGGATGCAGATGCTCCAGCTGCGAATAGGCGGGAGGCCGGCAACAGAAGAGGAGCTGTGGCAGCTCGAGCTAGACTACCCTTTTGGCAAAAATGCCAGGGCTCTATGCCGAGTGGGGCCAGCTTTTGTAGAACCCATGGATGATGATGTCCACAAATGAGGAGACACATCGTGAGGACTCCTATGTGGAGTTTGATGATAACGATGGGGGCGATTCAGACATAGAAGATGAGGCAGCAGCACCTGATGAAGAAGTGGAGTATTTTGATTGATCAGGGAGTTCCGCCACCCATTTTTTGTGCTATGTTAATTTTTGTGAACACTGGGGACAGTGTTCGAGATAAGTGTGGGGTGGGAGTAGTTAGGTGCTGGTTGTGTTGTTGTGTATGTTTCTGTTCTGTTGTCGTGCCTGTGGAAAAATTTTGTGACCCTGTGATTGTGATGTTTCTGTTCTGTATTGTAATTAAATGTGATGTTGTTGTGTGCTGCTGAATGTTGCTAGCTGATTTTGTACATATTTTTGTTTTATTGAAATGATCGATATTTTTAATATTTTTTTCAATTCTTGGGTTTCTCGGCGTTTGTTTTCAGTCTTTTACCGAGAATGGTTCCATTGAACCGAAGTCTTAGTTAGTGACCGTTCCCTATGATGGATGGATGACGACCGTCTTAAGGGAAATGTAGTCGTTAGGAGTAGATTTTTTTTCATTTATTTTCCAATTGTTTTCTTTTGTGGGTTGCATCCCAAAACCTGTAGTTACTTTATGGTTGCCGAATTCCGGTTGCGTGTTGTACATGATATTTAAAATGCAAAGGTGATTCCTATTAAAGCATGAAACTTTGCAAATATGTTGAGATACCTAGGCCATAGAGTCGATTCAGTGTGATTGAGGCTTAATGTTTGAATTCTTGTAATTAGCTGATTGAAGAGTCTATGAATACGTCTTGAATTGAGCATGTGCAATAAGTGTGGGGTGAGGTTTTGTTTATTCCATGCTATTATGAAATGTCTGGAACTTGCCTGGTGTGTGTACGAAACGAAATGAAGGATGTGTATTGTAGGAAAGGATGTAGGCATTTCTTTGTTTTCAACTGAAAGTTTCTCTTTTTCATTATCGTACCAACCTTGATTGTACACCCTAGTTAGCCCGTTGAGACTTTAGCCTATTATTTTTTTTCTTTTGTCAAAAATGTGTAAACCGAGCTTAACCCCTTCTTTTCATTAGCCATAAATTTGATCCAAAACTCTTAAGCGCTTAAGAAGAGAAAATAATTTTCCCAAAGTGTCAAAGAGTGAGAATGGTGAAAAGAAAAGAAAAGCAGAGTGATGAAAGGAAAGAAAAGGTTGAAGGTGCACTTGTTATAAAGAAAATATAATGAAGGTGTATGAATAGTCTTTGTTATTGAGTCAAGTGTGCTTAATAAGATGGGCCAAAATAAAGACAGACTTCAAGAATGGAAGGATGAAGGAAGAAACAATGCCCATGAGTTTGATGGGATGTATTGAAAAGGCGCTTAAGGATGCTAGTGGCTATTATTGGCTAGCCCAGTATTTACTATTCTGTAGCTTACATTACAACCCGTTAAAGTCCTACGTGATCTTACATCACACTTCTTTATATTAGTGGAGTAATACACTAAAGGCAAGCTTATGGTTCGTGACATGATGCATGTGAATTCTTTTGGGAGAGAGAATGAAATTGTGTCAATATGCCCCTGCATGTAATCGTTTAAGTTCATGTGATTAAAAAGGGAAAATTCTATTGTGTTGTGAGGGCACATGCTTGATGAGAGATTAAATTTCGTGTCGGATATCTTGATCAGCTGATTTGCATGAGTTTGCCAATATTAAGAGTCGATTCTTAAGTCTAGGAGGTCTTGATGTGTTGAAGGTCATTGCATTGATAAGACCATGTGTGTTTTCTTGATGATTTGCTGTATTAAATAATCGATATGACCGTAGCCTGAATTGTCGAACCAAAGTAGCCAGGATGGGGTGTAAAGTGCATGAGGTGTATGATTGTTGTTCGGGGAAGAACAAGGATTTAAGTGTGGGGTAAGTGATCTTGGGCAAATTTATATGCCCAAGTGATACTCAAATGTGTCATTTTAGCCTTGTTTATCTATCAATGTTTATACATTCTCATGTGATTGATAATAAAATGTGAATTTATACTAACCAACATGATTAGCATTGTTTTGCAGGTGAAATATAATTTTGGGAAGCTAAAATGCGAGTTGGGAGAGATCGGGGTTGGACTCGGATGTGAGCAAGGGAAAAAGCATTTGAAGGCACAAATTAAAGGGGCTCCGCGATGGAGCCATGTCACGCTGCCATCGCGGATGCCTTCTGCCTGGATAGGAAATTTTTACCAAATTCCAGTGAAGGTGCGCGTTGGGGCCGTGGCACGTTGGCCTAGCCCCGCGTTGCACGTCGTGCCACGTTGGGCCTTAACACCTGGACAATCAATTTCCAATAAGGGTCCGCGTCAGTGGCGTATCACGGAGGCAGTGCTCCGCGATGCACTCCGTGACACATTGCTTATTATTCCGGGAAAAATTCTCACTAGTATAAATAGAATACTTAGGTTCATTTTTAATAAATGCTGACTTGGTGGAGCAAGAACGTGGGTTACAGGCAGTTGAGGGGACGAAAATCTCAGGGTTTTTCTCTATCTCCTTCTTCTTTAATTCAATTGCTTGTATGTATAACACTCATTTAACGATGTTTAATCCACAAATGAGTGGCTAATTCCTCTTCTTGCTGAGGTTAAGAACAATTGTATTGAAATGTGATTGTTGATCAATTTGGTTTTTCATCTTTTCTTCCATTGTTGTTCTATTGATTCTTGTTCTTACTGCATTAATGTGTGGCCAATGTTAATGTATATCTAAAAAGTCCGGTTTCACTCGAGAGAGCAAGAAATTGGAAAGTTGTGAATTAATAGGATATGATCTTTTCTTAGTTTGGGAAAATTGAGAATTGATTTACCTTCAGGATAGAAATATACCTGAAAGTCGTATTAGTCAATTAAGGAATCGGTTTTGTATGGCTAGAACATGAATTTCGTTTAAGCACAGAAATGTAGGTGGACGGTTCATGATTCTTAAGTTGGGTTAAATACGAGAATTTTAATCCATTGTCAATAATTCTTGACTAGCAACCGGAGGAAAGATTAACCAAAATTGTATCGATAATTTATTTCTTTACATGTTCTTTAACCTCAGCATGCTCACATTCATAGTTCAGACTCAAATTATATACTCCTTTTGGACTTAGCATAAAATTAGAAACCAAAATATAGTCCGGGGTTTGTTATATGGGTATATAACTACACGCAAGTGCACGTGGTCGAAAAAGTAGTAAAGTGGCTTAAGTAAGCCAAGTATCGATCCCACAGGGACTGGGATGAAGTGCAATCTGCTCAACTGTACTATATTTCAATTCTAAAAATGCAGACAACAGTGTAACCAAAAGTTTGATATTTAGTTTTATAATTTTTACGCTAAATCTAAAATAACTATCTAATTTGAATCTGAAGTATGAATGAGAGCATGCTGAGGTTAAACGAACATGTAATGAAGTTAATTATCGATATAATTTGTTTAGTCTTTTCCTCCGGTTGCTAGCCAAGAACAATCGCCAAGAGATTAAAATTCTCGTATTTAACCTCACTTAAGAATCATAAACCATCCACCTACATTTCTGTGATTAAATGCAATTCATGTTCTAGCCATACAAACCCGGTTCCTAAATTGACTAATACGACTTTCAGGTATATTTCTATCCTAAAAGTAAATCAATTCCCAATTTTCCCAAACCAAGAAAAGATCATATCCTATTAATTCACAACTTTCCAATTTCTTGCTCTCTCGAGTGAAACCGGACTTTTTAGATATACATTAACGTAGGCCACACATTAATGCAGTAAGAACAAGAATTAATAGAACAACCATGGAAGAAAAGATGAAAAACCAAAGAATCAATGATCACATTTCATTACAATTGTTCATAACCTCAGCAAGAAGATGAATTAGATACTCATTTGTGGATTAAACATCGTTAAATGAGTGTTAAACATACAAGCAATTGAATTCAAGAAGAAGGGAAGAGAGAAAAACCCTGATATTTTCGTCCCCTCAACTGCCTGTAACCCACGTTCTTGCTCCACCAAGTCAGAATATTGAAAAATGAACGAAAATGTTCTATTTATACTGGTGGGAATTTTTCCCGGAATAACAAGCAACGTGTCACGGAGTGCATCGTGGAGCATTGCCTCTGTGACACACTACGGACGCGGACCTTCACTGGAACTGGGGGTCCAGTAAATAAAGCCCAATGTGGCACGGCGTGCAACGTGGCACGGCGTGCAACGCGGAGCCAAGCCACCGTGCCACGGACCCATCGCGAACCCACACTGGAATTGGGCTGAAAATTCCCATCCAGGCAGAAGGCCTCCGCGATGGCAGCGTGACATGGCTCCATCGCGGAGCCCCTTTATTTTATGTTGTCTAATGTCTTGTCCCTTGCTCGCATCCAAGTCCAACTCCGATATCCTCCAACATGCATTTTAGCTTCCCGAAATTACATTTTACCTGCAAAACAATGTTAATCATGTTGGTTAGTATAAATTCACATTTTATTACCAATTACATGAGAATGTATACACATTGATAGATAAACAAGGCTAAAATGACACTTTTGAATATCACTTGGGCATATAAATTTGCCCAAGATCACTTACCCCACACTTAAATCCTTGTTCGTCCTCGAACAACAATTCTA
Organism: Datura wrightii; assembly: GCA_035772735.1. Taxonomy (NCBI): domain Eukaryota; kingdom Viridiplantae; phylum Streptophyta; class Magnoliopsida; order Solanales; family Solanaceae; genus Datura; species Datura wrightii. Next base: position 64,741,844 of record JASDFA010000002.1, read on the forward strand.
CACTTCATGCAATTTACATCCCAACCTCGCTACTTTGGTTCAAAAATTTAGGCTACGGTCATACCGATTATTCAATACAGCAAATCATCAAGAAACATGCATGGTCCTATCAATGCAATGACCTTCAATACATCAAGACCTCTTAGACTTTAAGAATCGACTCTCGATATCGGCAAACTCATGCAAATCAGCTGATCAAGATATCCGACATGAAAATTAATCTGTCATCAAGCATGCGCCCTCACAACACAAGAGAATCTTCCCCTTTTTGCTTATATTACTCACAAAATTTTAAGTAGGGGCATGTAAACACAATTTCGCTCTCTCTCCCAAAAGAATTCACATGCATCATGTCATGACCCATAAGCTTGCCCTTAGTGTGTTACTCCACTAATATAAAGAAGTGCGATGTAAGATCACGTAGGACATTAACTGGTTGTAATGGAAGCTACGAAAATAGTAAATATTGGGTTAGCCAATAATAGCCACTAGCATCCTTAAGCGCCTTTTCAACACATCCCATCAACTCATGGACATTGTTTCTTTTTTTTCATCATCCCATTCTTGATGTTTTTCTTTAGTTTGGCCCATCTTATTAAGCACACTTGACACAACAACAAAGATTATTCATGCACCTTCATTATAGTTTATTTATAACAAGTGCACCTTCAACCTTTTCTTTTCTTCTATCACTCTGCTTTTCTTTTCTTTTCACCATTCTCACTCTTTGACACTTTGGGAAAATGATCTTCTCTTCTTAAGCGCTTAAGAGTTTTGTATAGACTTTACGGCTAATGAAAAGAAGGGATTAAGCTTGGTTTACACTTTTTCACAAAAGAAAAAAATAATAGGCTAAAGGCTCAACGGGCTGACTAGGGTATACAATCAAGGTGGGTATGACAAGGAAAAATAGAAACTCTTGGTTAAAACAAAGAAATGCCTACATCCTTTCCTACAATACACCTCCTTCATTTCATTTTGCACACACACCAGACAAGTTCTAGACATTTCACAATAGCATGGAATAATAACACCTCACTTCACACTTTTTGCACATGCTCAATTCAAGATGTATTCACAGACTTTTCAATCAGCTAATTACAGGAATTCAAAGATTAAGCCTCAATCACACTGAATCGAACTCTACGGCTAGGTATCTCAACATATTTACAAAGTTGCATGCTTTCATATGAATCACCTTTGCATTTTAATTATCATGTACAACACGCAACCAGAATTTCGCAACCATACAGTAACTATAGGTTTTGGGATGCAACCCACCAAAGAAAAAAACTGAAAAATAATTAAAAAAAAACTACTCCTAACGACTACATTTCCCTTAAGACGGTCGTCATCCATCTATCATAGGGAACGGTCACTACTATGACTTCGGTTCAATGGGACCATTCTCGATAAAAGAACCAAAAACAAACGCCGAGAAACCCAAGAAGTAAAAAAAATGTTGAAAATATCGATCATTTCGATAGAAAAAAGTATGTACAAAATATTTTAAAAATATCGATCATTTCGATAACAAAAATATATACAAAATCAGCTAGCAACATTTAGCAACACATATCAATTTCACATAAATTTACAACACAGAACAACAACTTAACAATTCATAAATCACAGGGGACAACAAAATTTCACATGCACGATAACAGATTAGAGCATACATACATAACAGCACAGCCCAGCACCTAACTACTCCCACCCCACACTTAGCTCGAACACTGTCCCCAGTGTTCACAAAAATTGAAATAGCACAAAAATCAGGTGGTGGAACTCCCTGATCAATCAAAATACTCCACTTATTCGTCGGGTGCTGCTACTTCATCTCCCATGTCTGAATCAGACCCGTCGTCATCATCGGACTCCACATCGGAGTCCTCCCGATGTGTCTCCTCGTCTGTGGGGACGTCATCATCCGTGGGCTCTACAAATGCTGGCCCCACTTGGCATAGAGCCCTGGCGTTTTCACCGAAGGGGCAGTCCAGCTCGAGCTGCCATAGCTCCTCCTCTGTCGCCGGCCTCCCGCCTATCCTCAGCTGGAGCATCTGCATCCCATACATGCGAGCCATATACTGATCATCACGAGCGTGTCGCTCGCCAAGTGTAAGCGCTAGCCCGTGGGTGGTGTCGGGAGCCTTAGTTTTAGTAACATCTAAGGCCCGCCGCTCCATCTGCGGGATATAGTCAAGTGCCTCTTCCTCGACATCTAGGCCCCTGAGGAAGGTGGTGAGTAGTCCACCAAAGCCGTACCTGTGCCCCTGATGCAACCGGGCTCTCTTCATGGTGGAGATAATTACCGCCCCACGTTGATCTCCAGCCCTTTCATCAGGGCGTACACCAGGCATACACGATCCTGGGTTACATCTGTCATATGTACCCCCGGGATTAGGCAGGAACAGATAATCTTCAGCCATATTCTGGCTTCCCTGTTCATCTGTGAATAGGGCAAAGTCTGGTGGTAGCCCTTCTCTTTGTGTCTGCTCCTTCTAGCTGTCGATCGAGTCCCACACAAGGTGCGTCTGATGTCCGCATACGGTGGGGTAATGCTCAGCTGTCGGAGCACGTGGACGTCTGTGTCCCGCGCCCCTATGATAGCATTGAGGTGGTGGGGCTCCAAGGTGACTATTTGCCCTCTGATTTTTATGGTGTGACTTCTGATCGTCGGGTTCCAGTTGGCATAGAATTCCCGAACCAAGTGTAGATTGCATTCCTTGGGCTCTTCAAAGATGAAGTTGAGCCCAGCTGCCTCGATCCAGTGGACCATCCTAGGGAACTCCTGTGCCAATGGTTCCCGTGCTATATGCTCCTCGGGGAAGTATTTGTTTTCTTTGTGCTTTGCATACCACTTCTTCCCATCATCCGTCACCCATCTCATTCCATATTGGTGTGTTGGCCGTGTGGAACTACTGGTGCTGCTGGGACTGCTGTGCCCAGTCTGATTCGCTTCCTTCCGGCGCCAGATGTTGATGAGCCTTTCCCTTTCTCTTGCCTGCTTGCCATTGTACCTGTCAACCCAAGTAGACAAGATCAATGTTAAGCTAACGGATATTAACTTCGACTAAGGTCGGGTTAAGCTAGGTTACCCCACACTTAGTCCTTAGCTACAGTTACAACAATACGGCAAGATCATACTTATTTACACACAATAACCAACTATACAATCATGCTTAGTGCGTTCGAAGAATTCGACAGTATATCTTCTGTGTACTAATCAGACTTCATATAGCTAATCCCAATCACTACCATCACTAACATTTTATCCATCACACATAGCAAGGAAAAACAAATAAACAAAAACAAAAACAACAACAAGAATTTATCTACATGAATCTATACAACCAACCCAATTCTTGCAAAATTTCACTATTTCCCTAACGCGAGAATCCGTCGGTCTTTTATCATCCTAACAATTAGCGCACCGACTCATCTCATTCAACATGTACATCCCGGCATGAATTTCACAAGTTCACTACATTTTTCACTTCACATTCAAAAACAAGCCCTAGAAATGATAATATCAAGCAAATTCGATTAATTTATGCAATTAACGAGTTAAAGAAATCATAACAACATTCCGATCATTCATCAACAACAATTCAATTGAATTCATGATTAATTTCTACTTAGGGAAAACTTAGCTCACCTCACATGCTCAATATCGAAGAAAATCGACAAGAAATGAGATGGAAATCGAAGAACATACCTTGAAGTTGAAGAATTTAAGCAAACTCGATGATTTTCTTAGTCTACTCCGTGTCACGTTGAAGGGGGATGGGTTTTGGGGAGTTTGGTTGCGGAGTGATTGAAAAATAAGGGAAAGGGAGGGTTTTCCGGGGTTAAAAAGTAGTAAAATCGCGCGGGTCACCTGGCGACCCGGTGTGACCCGTCGCGATATACACGGCAACGTGTCACGGAGTGCATCGCGGTGCACTGCCTCCGTGACACGGAGCCATCGCGAGCCTGTTCTGGAAATTTTAAAAAAATCCGGATTATACCTCAACGTGTCACGGAGGGTAACGCGGAGATCCACCTCCGTGACACGGAGCTATCGTCCCAGCTCACTGTTTTGCCACTTTTTGTTAATTTTCATACCTCGAATTTTCCTTTGTGATTCCGTGCATATTTTCCTCCGTTTGACCTGAAATTCATCTCACTATACAAAATTGGTTAGAATTATAGGTTTCACTCTATATAAAAATAAAACAAAAACTAAAACAAAAAATTTTGTAGTAAATCAAGAAAAAGAAAAAGAAAAATCTATTCACACTTTACAAAAAAAAGAAAATTTCCACGGGTTGCCTCCCGTGCAGCGCCTGGTTTACCGTCGCGGCTCGACGTCGTTAAGCTCAGTTGTCCTCTAGGGTGATGGACGATTTCTCTCGATCACCGTCCTCCCCCCAGTAGTGCTTACACCGATCCGGTGGTTTTCCCATTAACTCTCGTGAATCCTTAATCTGCTCATCATTGCCTTGATCAATCACATTGATCACCGAGAGTTCTTCGTGCACCATCGGGAGCTTGGGTGCCTTGTACACATCGAAAACCTCCACCTTGTCGTGTACTCGCTAGCTGCCCCGCAGCTACGTCAATTAGTGCTTTCCCGGTGGCCAAGAAAGGAAGTCCCAAAATAAACGGGACTTCCGCATCTGGTTCAAAATCCAGCACGACAAAATCTACCGGGAAAATTAGGGAGCCAACTTGCACCAGAACGTCCTCCACAATGCCATCAGGTCTGGCTAAGGATCGATCTGCCAATTGCAAGATTACTGTTGTGGGTCTAGGACTCCCTAGACCCAACTTTCTAAATACCGATGACGGCATCAAATTTATGCTCGCTCCCAAATCACACAATCCACGAGCTCGGATGCTCTGCCCAATAGTAATCTGTATAGTAAAGCTCCCAGGGTCTTTGAGCTTTGTGGGTAGTCTGTTTTGAATCCGGGAAGTGCACTCCTCCGTTAGAGCCACCGTAGCATACTCAGTCAACCGACTTTTGTTTGCCATGATGTCCTTTATATACTTAGCATATTTCGGCACTCCCTGCAAAACATCAACAAGAGGTAAGTTAATATGTACCTGTTTCAGCACCTCCATGAATTTCTTGAAACACGTCTCCTCCTTGTGTTTTTTTAAGCGATGAGGGAACGGGGGTGGTGGTCTTTCTGATTCAGCTTCCTTAGTCTTCCCCCTTTCAATACTTTGCTCCCTCTCAACTTCTGTTGCTCCCGATTGTTGAGGTGGTCGTTCTGGTTCCACCTCTTTCAGTTGCAAACCACTCCTTGTGGTCACTACATTCACCTGCTTGGGATTGGGATCTGTGTCGCTAGGAAGTCATCCTCTAGGCCTTGTGTTTTGGGCTCCAACAAAATGCCCAAATTGATATTCAAGTGCCTTGGTAGCTAACTGGTTGTTTTTCACTTCAGCTGCCAATTTCACATAGTCAGCCTGCAATTGAGCTTGGTTAGCTATCATGGTCTTGAACATCTCCTCAATACTGGGTGATGGTGGTGGAGGAGGTTCATTGTTGTTTCTGAATTGTGCTTGATAATTTTGCTGCCCTCCTTGGTTCCTTTGCACACCCTAACCCGAACTTTGCCCTTGATGGTTGTTGCTACCCCAGGAGAAATTAGGGTGATTCCTCCAATTGGAATTGTAGCTATTACCATACTGCTGATGGTTGTTCCTTTGTACATTTCCCACAAAGTTTACCGAGTCAGGATTGGCTCCACAACACTCAGCTGAGTGCTCACTGCTTCCACATACTTCACACCACATTTGCTGCACTGCAGTAATTGGGGCTTGGGGCTGATTCATTGTTATGTTGCTGAAGTGGGTGTTAAGTTGATTTTGTAATGCAGCTATCTGTGCAGCAATAACTGTAAACCCATCCACTTCTAGCACTCCTGTTGCTTTCCTTGTCCCGCCTCTTAATGAATCAGCATTCCATTCCGGATTGCCCTGTGAAATATGGTTCAACAAGGTATATAGCTCCTCATAAGTTTTCTCCAGCGCTTGTCCTCCAGCTGCTGAGTCTAGCAATATTTTTGTGTGGGGTTCCAAACCTTCTATAAAAGTGAGCACCAGCACATCATTGGACTGATGATGATGAGGACAATCCCGCAACATGGACTTGAATCTCTCCCCGGCCTGATATAAATTCTCTCCCTCTCTCTATTTAAAACTTAGAATTTGACTTCTAAGTCTTGCTGTTTTACTGGAGGGAAAAAACCGTATCAAGAATTTCCTTGCAAGATCATCCCACGTAGAAATAGAATTCAGTGGCTCAGGTTTCAACCACCTCTTGGCTTCTCCCAATAGAGAAAATGGGAACAATGTAAGCCAGACATAATCTGATGACACTCCAGCGGGGATGTAAGTGTCACTCATCTCCAAAAAATTTTGGAGATACTGCTGTGGATCTTCATGAGGGAGACCAGTAAACTGCCTGCTAGTGTGCAGCAATTGCACCATATTCTGCTTAAGTTCAAACCTCTCTCCTGGCTCAGGTTTGCGGATGCTAGATGTGACATTATTAGCATGTGGGATTGCCACCTCGCGAACTGGTCGAGCTGCTACTTCTTCGGGCACTAACACTGCCCGGACTACCGGTGGATTTTGTTATTGCTCCATGATCGTCTGTCTGAGCAACTACAGCTTTCTTTGTAGAGCTTCTCTCCGTTTACTGTGAAATATTCTTTCTGGCTCTATATACGAGTCCACCAGCTCCTTGTCTATTGCAAGTGTTCAACAGAAATTAAGTCTGCGAAATACAGGCTAAGACCAAGTTGTCAACACTAAGAAAACAAAAATATAGTAAATTAACACTTAAAACAAATTCACCAATTGCCAAGTCCCCGGTAACGGCGCCAAAAACTTGTTCGGTCTTTGTTATATGGGTATATAACTACACGCAAGTGCACGTGGTCGAACAAGTAGTAAAGTAGCTTAAGTAAGCCAAGTATCGATCCCACAGGGACTGGGATGAAGTGCAATCTGCTCAAGTGTACTATATTTAGATTCTAAAAATGCAGACAACAGTGTAACCAAAAGTTTGATATTTAGTTTTATAATTTTTATGCTAAATCTAAAATAACTATCTAATTTGAATCTGAACTATGAATGATAGCATGCTGAGGTTAAACGAACATGTAATGAAGTTAATTATCGATATAATTTGGTTAGTCTTTTCCTCCGATTGCTAGCCAAGAACTATCGCCAAGAGATTAAAACTCTCGTATTTAACCTCACTTAAGAATCATGAACCATCCACCTACATTTCTGTGATTAAATGCAATTCATGTTCTAGCCATACAAACCCGATTCCTAAATAGACTAATACGACTTTCAGGTATATTTCTATCCTGAAAGTAAATCAATTCCCAATTTTTCCAAACCAAGAAAAGATCATATCCTATTAATTCACAACTTTCCAATTTCTTGCTATCTCGAGTGAAACCGTACTTTTTAGATATACATTAACGTAGGCCACACATTAATGCAGCAAGAACAAGAATTAATAGAACAACCATGGAAGAAAAGATGAAAAACCAAAGAATCAATGATCACATTTCATTACAATTGTTCATAACCTCAGCAAGAAGATGAATTATCCACTCATTTGTGGATTAAACATCGTTAAATGAGTGTTAAACATACAAGCAATTGAATTCAAGAAGAAGGGAAGAGAGAAAAACCCTGATATTTTCGTCCCCTCAACTACCTGTTACCCACGTTCTTGCTCCACCAAGTCAGAATATTGAAAAATGAACCTAAGTGTTCTATTTATACTGGTGGGAATTTTTTCCGGAATAACAAGCAATGTGTCACGGAGTGCATCGCGGAGCACTGCCTCCGTGACACGCTACGGACGCGGACCTTCACTGGAACTGGGGGTCCAGGAAATAAAGCCCAACGTGGCACGACGTGCAACGCGGAGCCAAGCCACCGTGCCACGGACCTATCGCGAACCCACACTGGAATTGGGCTGAAAATTCCCATCCAGGCAGAAGGCCTCCGCGATGGCAGCGTGACACTGCTCCATCGCGGAGCCCCTTTATTTTATGTTGTCCAATGTCTTGTCCCTTGCTCGCATCCAAGTCCAACCCCGATATCCTCCAACATGCATTTTAGCTTCCCGAAATTACATTTTACCTGCAAAACAATGCTAATCATGTTGGTTAGTATAAATTCACATTTTATTACCAATTACATGAGAATGTATACACATTGATAGATAAACAAGGCTAAAATGACACTTTTGAGTATCACTTGGGCATATAAATTTGCCCAAGATCAAATATCAAACTCTTCTTTACACTGTTGTCTGCATTTGTAGAGTTAAAGTATACACTTGAGTAGATTGTTACCCTCGCCCGGTCCCTGTGGGATCGATACTTGGCTTACTTAAGCCACTTTACTACTTGTTCGACCACGTGCACTTGTGTGTAGTCTTCCATTCGACCCCGAACAGTCACTTCACCCAAAATGACCTCCTTGAGCATTAATATTTAATAACCAATGTTTGAGCCTCGGACCCTTTCTTGAAAACCACATTACAAGCCTAATGACCTTTTCTAATCCTTCTCTTTGGCACCCATCCTCCCTAATTGCTAGTAATAAAATAATGAAAAATGGGGGCTTCAAGCGAATGAATTGGGGAGAGATAAGGAAATGAATGTGAGATGAGGCAAAAGTCTAAGTTTGGGGGTTTGCAAGAGAAAAGGGAAAAATGATAATTTCAATGTGAGGTAGCACCCAAAATTGTGATGAAAATGAATGAATCATTTGGGTTGAAAGATCTCGAATCATCAAAAGAGAAAAAGAATAGTAAAAGGCACTATATCTAGCATACAAAAGGCTAATTGTGGAATTCATGGGTGTTAAAAGGGTGGTTGGTATTACACAAAGGATGAAAATAATGATAAGGAGAAATAAGGTGGAGTAATTTCAATAAGATAGCGGGATGTTGCAAGTATTTATAAAGGCATTATGGAGGAATTAGTCACAAAAGATAAACATTTATCCTACCCTTTTACCTATCCTACATCATGACCCATAAGTCCTAAGTGATTTTAAGTGTAGTTGCTCTACATTAGTGGCGATTTACACGAAGGGCAAGCCTGTGGGTAGAGTTGGGTTCATGCAGATTTCTTTTGGGTGAGTGAGTGCAATCTTATCTTTGTGAAATCCCTTGTGTGAATGCATTAAGTCATGAATAAAATAGGCATTCTCTCTTCAGTGAGTGGCATCACCCCTTTTGAGGGAACAATTGCATTAAAGATAAATTGTGTATAAGGCATGAGAAATGCAAGCTCTAAAATAGGTTTTAAATGTGCAATGATTATGAATTGAGTTGCTATGTGTGATTCATGGATGAGCAATGCCCTTTTTCAACGAAATGAAAACTCTTGCGAATCATGTTTGTGAATGGTGGTAGTTTCTTGAAATATCTTCCTTTTTCTAGTTTTTAGGGGAATTTTCTTCTCTTTTTCAATGAGATTGGTGAGCACTTTTGGGTTGTCATAGATCAGGTAGTTGTTGATGTTTAAACTTATGTGGAGTGACATGTTTTTCAACTGATGATAATTATATTACTTGAGGACAAGAAATGGTTCAAGTTTGGGGGTTTGATGAGTTGCTAATTCACCAACTCATTAGGCTTTTAAGCCTGAGTTTTTGCTTAGATTTTGAGTTGTTTATGTTGATTTTATGCCTTTTTTGCCTTTGTTGTGTGCAGATGTCTAATGTGAAGAAAAGAGTAAGACATGGAGAAAAAAGAAGGAAGTGGGATGAAATTCAGCGCTCTACCGAAGAAGACTAGAGAAACGTCGGTCAAAAGCCGATAAACATTTCCTATAGGAAACAAAGCCACGGATGAATTCGAGTTTCTACCGGTGACTCACCAGTCTAGTCACCGAATGACACCTGAAATTTCTAGATTGAAGAGCAAAGTACTGGCGGTGCACCGATGGAGATCGACGAAATGCCGAAGGGACTACCGAAGATTACTGGAATTCACTGAAGGCACAAATAGCATAGCCGGTGGTCCGCAGATTTCAATCGGTGAATCGCTAGTACTTCCACCGGTTCCAGAACGCTGATCAGAGGCATAATTATCCAGCATGAAAAAACATATAGAAGATACCCCATTTTTTGGATATATTCTAGGGAAAAGAACTGTGTACTCATGAGATTTTAATTTTTAGCTTTTAGAACATTATCTTGGCTGAGAATAAAGGGAGAATTTGACTGGTGAAATTTCAAAATAACTGTTTTCTTCTTCTTCTTCTTCTCCTTCTTCTTCTTCTTAGCAAGGTACTGCCATTGTTGAAGACTTCTTGTTGAGCTTGATTTTGCTACTCTTATTATTGAATTCAATGAGTTTATTGTTAAATGTGCTTTGGAATTTCTTAATTATTAGTAGCTAAATAATTAACTAGAGGTGTGTGATGATGAATGCTTAATTAGAGTGGGTATTGCTAGAGTCATCTCAATATTTTTTAACTAAGTGTAAATCTGTTAGATTCTCTCCAATCTATAATTGAAGATCCATTGGTGTTGAGATGGGTCTAATTGTTCTTACTTGATTGTTTCTTGCAAAAGAAGAATTGAGTATTGGGAGAGAATTTAATAGTGGGTATGGATGAGAGATTGTGAAATTCTACTAGAAATAGCCAAAATTACATTCTCACTCCTAATAAATAGCTAATAGATAGAAATTAGTACAGTTATTAATCCCAATCTGATTGGGTTGACTTTGATCTTGGGCAAATTTATATGCCCAAGTGATACTCAAACGTATCATTTTTACCTTGTTTGTTGTGCAATGTGTATATAATATCATGTATTTGGTAATAAAATGCGAATTTATACTAACCAACATGATTAGCATTTGTTTTGCAGGATAATGTGATTTTTAGGAGCTAAAATGCGTGTTGGAACTATGTCGGAGTTGGACTTGGATGCGAGCGTGGAAAAGACCTTGGATGGCACATTTTACACTGGCTCCGCGATGGAGCCGTGCCATGCTGCCATCGCGGTAGCACACTGCCTGGGCAGGAATTAATTAGGCAATTTCTAGTGTGCCTGCGCGTCAGTTCCGTGGCACGGAGATAGGCCTCCGTGATGGCCTCCGTGCCACGTTGAGACCAATTACCCGGACCCTGCAATTTCCAGAGAGGGTCCGCGTCCACGCCGTGTCACAGAGGCAGTGCTCCGCGTTGGCCTCCGTGACACGTTGCTTGTTATTCCGGGAAAAATTTCCCACTAGTATAAATAGCACACTTAGGTTATTTTTAAAGGAGTCTTCTTTTAGTTCTGGTTTTTAGCAGAGTTCAGGAGTGGAGAGAGGAACGTGGTTTTGTGGCAGTTGAAGAATAGAAAAGATAAGAGTTTTCTTCTCTTCCCTTCTTCTTTTCCTTCAATTGTATGCATGATTTACACTCATTCTAGGACGATTAATCCAAGAATGAGTGGCTAATTCCTTTCTTGCTGAGGTTATGAACTTGTGTAATGATTATTGGTAATAATTGATATGGTTTCTTCTTCTTCTTGCATATTGTTCTATTAATTCTTGTGCTTAGTACATTCTTGATTGGCCACCATTAATGTATATCTAAAAAGTCCAATTTCACTCGAGAGAGCATGAAATTGGAAAGTTGTGAATTAATAGGGTATTGTTCTTAACTTGATTTGGGAAAATTGGGTTTTGATGTGCTTTCTTGATAGAAATATACTTGAAAGCCGTATTAGTCAATTTAGGAACCGGCATTGTAGTGTTAGGTCATAAATTTCATTTGATCACAGAAATGTAGACGAATGGTTTATGATTCTAAAGTGAAATTAAATACGAGAGTTTTAATTTCTAGGCAAACGTTCTTGACTAGCAATATGAAGAAGAGGATGACCAAATTATCATAATTATCAACTCCATTACTCGTTCTTAACCTTGGCATGAGCATATCCATTGTCTGAATTCAACGTAAATAATAGTTGTTAAGTTTAGTATATAATTAGTTTAGAAACAAAACTCCCTAAATTCTTGATTGGATAGTTGTTAGCATAGTTAGAAATAGAATAGAAATATAGTGAACTAGGAAATTTTGCATATCCAGAGCAGCCTCCTTGGATCGATACTTGGCTACTTAGCCACTTTATTACTTGTTTGACCACGTACACTTGCGTGTCGGTTTTTAACACATACCGAACCAGTCGCGGACAAGTTTTTGGCGCCGTTGCCGGGGAGGCTAGGCGATTTGTAAAATTTTGTTTAGTGTAAATTTACTGTATTTGTATTTTATTTTCTTAAGTGTTAACAACTTGGTCTTAGCATATATTTTGCAGATTTTTATTTCTGTGGACACTGGCAAGGGACAAGGAGTTGGTCGAATCTTACTTAGAGCCAGAACGTGAATTGCATAGTCAACGTAGAGAAGCTCTTCGGAAGAAGCTGCAGTTGCTCAAACAGTCTACGATGGAGCAACCCAATCCACCAGTTGTACGGGCAGTGTTAGTGCCCGAGGAAGTAGCAGCCAGGCCGGTTCGCGAGGTGGCCATCCCACAAGCTAATAATGTACATTCCAGCATCCGCAAACCAGAGCCTGGGGGGAGATTTGAGTTAAAGCAAAATATGGTGCAACTTTTGCACACGAGCGGGCAGTTCACCGGTCTCCCTCACGAAGATCCGCAACAACATCTCCAGAACTTTTTGGAGATAAGTGACACGTACATACCCGCTGGAGTGTCACCTGATTATGTTCGGCTCACCTTATTTCCATTTTCCTTATTGGGTGAAGCCAAGAGGTGGTTAAAACCTGAACCACCCAACTCTATATCAACGTGGGATGATCTTGCAAAGAAGTTCTTGATCAGATTTTTCCCTTCAGGTAAAACAGCTAAACTTAGAAGTCAGATTCTAAGCTTTAAACAGAGGGAAGGAGAAAATCTTTATCAAGCCTGGGAAAGATTCAAGTCCATGTTGCGGGACTGTCCTCATCATCATCAGTCAAATGAGGTGTTGGTACACACTTTTATTGAGGGTTTGGAACCCCACACTAAAATTTTGTTAGACTCAGCAGCTGGAGGGCAAGCGCTGGAGAAGACTTATGAAGAGTTGTACACTTTGCTCAACCGAATCTCACAAGGCAATCCGGAATGGAATGCAGATTCTTCAAGGGGTGGAGCAAGGAAAGCAGCGAGAGTGTTCGAAGTGGATGGATTCACAGCTATCGCTGCACAGATTGATGCTTTACAGAATCAGTTAAACACTCACTTCAGCACTATGAATTTGAACCAGTCTTCAGCCTCAGTTAATGCAGTCCAACAGATGTGGTGTGAAGTGTGTGGTAGTAGTGAGCATTCAGCTGAGTGCTATGGTGCAAATCCTGATTCTGTCAACTTTGTGGGCAATGCACAGAGGAATCAACAGCAGTTTGGTGGTAGCTACAACTCGAATTGGAGGAATCATCCGAATTTTTCGTGGAGTAGCAACAATCAACAAGGCCAAGGTTCAGGGCAGGGTATGCACAGAAACCAAGGAGGGCAACAAGGCTATCAGAATCAGTTTAGAAATCACAATGCCCCTCCTCCACCACCATCACCGACTATTGAGGAAATGTTCAAGACCATGATTGCCAACCAGGCACAATTGCAGGCTGACTACGTCAAACTGGCAGCCGAAGTAAAGAACAATCAATTGGCAACCAAGGCTCTTGAATATCAGTTTGGGCAATTTGCTAGTGCCCAAAATACTAGACCCAGGGGAGGACTACCTAGCGACACGGATCCAAATCCTAAGCAGGTAAATGCAGTGACCACGAGGAGTGGTTTACAATTAAAGGAGGTGGAACCTGAAAGACCGCCTCAGAAGTCAGGAGCAGTAGATGTTGAGGGAGAACAAACCTCAGATACGGGGAAGACCAAAGAAGCTGAACCAGCAAGGCCTCCACCCCCGTTCCCTCAACGACTTAAGAAACACAAGGAGGAGGCGTGTTTCCAGAAATTCATGGAGGTACTCAAACAGGTACATGTTAACTTACCTCTTGTTGATGTCTTGCAGGGTGTGCCGAAATATGCAAAGTATATCAAAGACATCGTGGCCAACAAAAGTCGTTTGACTGAGTATGCCACCGTGGCTTTAACAGAGGAATGCACATCCCGTATTCAGAACAGGTTGCCCACTAAACTAAAGGATCCTGGAAGTTTTACTATCCAGCTGACGATTGGGCAAAGTATCCGAGCTCGTGGGTTATGCGACTTGGGGGCAAGTATAAATCTGATGCCATCTTCGGTATTCAGAAAGTTAGGGCTAGGGAGTCCTAGACCCACAAAAGTGATCTTGCAGCTAGCAGACAGGTCCTTAGCTAAGCCGGATGGCATTGTTGAGGATGTGCTAGTGCAGGTAGGCTCCCTCATTTTTCCGGTAGATTTCATTGTTCTGGATTTTGAACCAGATGCAGAAGTCCCATTTATTTTGGGACGACCATTTTTGGCAACCGGAAAGGCATTGATCGATGTAGCTGCGGGTCAACTCACAATGCGAGCACATGACAAGGTTGAGGTGTTCGACGTGTACAAGGCTCCTAAGCTCCCGACTGTCTATAAGGAACTCTCGGTGATGAACGTGATTGATCATGGGAATGCAAATGGAGTGAGTGATTTCCGAGAGTTACGAGGTAGGCCACCAGACGAGGTTGAGAACTACTGGGGAGATGACCATGATCGAGACAAATCGTCCATCTCCCTAGTAGACACGTGAGCATAAAGGTTGTCGAGCCGCGACGTTAAACCAGGCGCTGCACGGGAGGCAACCCATGAAAAATATTTTTTTTTTCCTTTCCTTAGTGTAAAGTTTTTCATTTATTCTATTTTCTTTCCTTTTTCTTGACTAGGCTTAGATTTGCATTTTAATTAGTAATTTTTATTTAATTTATTTTTTTTTAGTAGGGAATCTATGAATTTAACCAATTTTTGTTTAGTGAGGTGATTTTCAGGTATACTGGAGGAAAAATACTTGGAATCGAGGAAACGAGGCAAGGTATGAAAAATAAAATTTGATGGTGAAACAGAGCACTGGCGCGTTGGCGCCGTGTCACGGAGGCAATGCTCCACGTTGACCTCCGTGACACGTTGAAGGCGAATCTGGAATTTTTCAAATTCCAGTAAGCCAACGCGTTGGCTCCGTGTCACGGAGGAGGGGCTCCGCGTTACCCTCCGTGACACGTTGCCCTTATTCCAGTGCCGGGTCACACCGGGTTTCCGGGTGACCAGCGTGTTTCTTTTAAATAAACCCCCGATTTTCGCCCAAATTTCCCCATTCCTTCTACCCTCCGCGATCAAACACCCATTCCCCTACCCCCAAGCTCCGTGCCACGTTGATAGGCAAGGAAAACGTCAAGTTTTTTCGGTTCATCAAATCCAAGGTATGTTTTCATCTTCTATCTCAAATTTCTGGCGAGTTTTGTCACTTTTGAGCATGTGAGGTGGGATATATCACCCTAGGTAAAAAAATTAAACATGATGTGAATTATTTTGTGATTGATTATGTTCGGATTATTGTAGTTGACGTTTGAACTTATCAATTGATTGAATAATTCAATATTGATTGTCGAATTGATTTCTAGGGCTTGGGTTGTTGGATTTGAACGTGGGTAACTTGATAGTTTGATGAAATTGGTGCCTGCGTGTGTTTAGTAGTTGAGATAAGTCGTGGTAACTATTGTTTAATTGTGGAAAGACGACTAATTCTCAAATTTCTGTGGGGAAGTGCATAATGTGTGAATTGGTTGAATTGCTTAGATTAGTTGTATATAATAGGTTTGTATTGTTGTTCTTATTTCTGTTGTGGTTATTGTTGCTAAGTGCTGTGGGTGAATAGCTGTCGATAGGAGGATTGGGTTAGCAGTATGAAGTCTGAGTAATTCGCTAGCCGTTATGCTGTCGAAATTTTGTGAACGCACTAAGCAACATGTTTATAGTTGATTGTGTTTGGGGGTGTAAATAGAGTTATCCTTGCTAAAATGTTGTAAATTTTGTTAAAGACTAAGTGTGGGGTAAATTTTGTTTAACCCGACCTTAGCCGAAACTAACAAGTTTTTAGCTTAATATTGTGCTTGTCTGTGTAAATTGACAGGTACAATGGCTAGCCGACCAGATAAAGGCTAGGGTGCCTCAACCTCAGGCACCGGCAGAAAGAGAATGAGACTGGGCACTGCTGTCCCAGCTGCACCTGCTGTTCCACGCGGTCAACACCGCCGATACGGAACACGATGGGTCACCGACAAAGGGAAGAAATGGTATAATAAGCACAAGGAAAGCAAATACTTCCCGGAGGAATATATTGCAAGGGAATCACTTGCACAGGAGTTCCCTCGCATGGTGCAGAGGATTGAGGCAGCTGGGCTCAGTTTTATTTTTCAGGAGCCCAAGGAGTGCAACCTTCACTTGGTCCGGGAATTCTACGCCAACTGGAACCCGGCCATCAGGAGCCATACTATTAAAATCAGAGGGCATATTGTCACCCTGGAACCCCAGCAGCTGAATGCCATCGTTGGAGCGCGGGACACAGACGCCCACGTTCTCCGCCAGCTCAATATCACCCCACCGTACGCCGACATCAGACGTACGTTGTGTGGGGCTCGATCCACAGCCCGATGGAGGAGACACAAAGAGAGGGGTTACCACCAGACTCTGCCTTATTCGCAGATGAACAGGGAGGCCAGAATCTGGCTAAAAATAGTATGTTCGTGTTTGATCCCTGGAGTGCATATGACAGACGTGACCCGGGATCGTGTCTGCCTGGTTTATGCCCTTATGAAAGGGCTTGAGATTAATGTGGGGGCGGTTATAATATGCGCCATGAAGAGAGCCAGACTACACCAGGGCCACAGATACAGGTTTGGCGGACTCATCACCACCTTCCTCCGAGGCCTTGACATCGACGAAGAAACCTTGGATTACATTCCGCAGTTGGAGCGGAGGGCCCTTGATGTGACAAAAACCAAGGCCCCCGACACTACACACGGACCTGTGCTGACTCTGGGAGAGCGACATGCTCGTGACGACCAGTATATGGCCCGTATGTTCGGTATGCAGATGCTGCAGCTACGGATAGGTGGGAGACCAGCCACCGAGGATGAATTATGGCAGCTGGAGCTGGACTACCCCTTCGGCGAGAACGCCAGAGCTTTATGCAAGGTGGGGCCAGCCTTTGTGGAGCCGACTGACGACGACGTCCCTACTGATGAGGAGACACGTCGTGAGGACTCTGATGTAGAGTCCGATGATGGCGATGGAGCTGATTCAGATATGGGCGACGAGGCGGCAGCACCGGATGAGGAAGTCGAAAATTTTGACTAAGCAGGGAGTTCCACCACCCAAAATTTTATGCTTTGTATTTTTGTGAACACTGGGGACAGTGTTCGATTTAAGTGTGGGGTGGGGAATAGTTAGGTGCTGGGTCATAGGCTCTAAACTTGCTGTATAATTCTTCGTTGACGTTATGTATGCCTGTGTTTTCCCTGTTGTTGTGAAATGATTTGTGATGTATGTGTATATATTTGTGTTGTGGCTAATGATGTGTGTTTTGAAAGTTATGGTTGCACTTGTAAATATTTTGTAAATTTTATAAATATATATTTTTTTTCTATCGATATGATCGATATTTTTCAAAATTTTTGCGAAAAGATTTTGCATTTATCAACATAGTTTGCAAATATTTTCTATCGAAATGATCGATGTGTTGCAAAAATTTTGAAGTTTTAATTTTGGGTTTCTCGGAGTTTGTTTTCGGTTCTTTTACCGAGTTGGTGGATTGCATCAATAAACTATAGTTGCTTATGGTTGCTAAAATTTCGTTGCGTGTTGTAATTGATGTTCAAAACGTGAAAATGATTCGTTTGAAAGCATGCAATTTTGTAAATATGTTGAGTTACCTTGTCTATAGAATTTGGTTCATTACGATTGAGGCTTAATCTTCAATTCATGTAATTGACTAATTAAAGAGTCTGTGAATGCATCTTGATTCGAGCATGTGCATGAAGTGTGAGTGAGGTTTTGCTATTCCATGTCATTGTGAATTGTCTAGAACTTGCCTGGTGTGTATACAAAACGAAATGAAGGAGGTGTAGTGTCGGAAAGGATGTAGGCATTTCTTTTTTTTAACCGTTAGTTTCCATTTTTTTTCTTGTCAAATTCTACCTTTTTATATGTTGTGTACCCTAGTCAGCCCGTTGAGCCTTTAGCCGATTTCTTTCTTTTGTCCAGAATTGTCTGAACTAAGCTTTATTCCTTCTTTTCATTAGCCTTAAAGTCTATAAGAAGCTCTTAAGCGCTTACAAAGAACAGAAAATGTTTCCCAAAGTGTTAAAGAGTGAAAAGAGTGAAAAGAAAAGAAAAGCAAAGTGAGGAAAGAAAAGATGATGTTGAAGAGGCACTAGTTGTAATTAAATGATAGTGAGGGTACATGAAAACCCTCAGTTTTGTGTCAAGTGTGCCGATGAAATGGGCTGTATGAAAGTAAACCAGCATGAATGGGAGAAAAAGAGAAAAGAGAGGAACAATGTCCATGAGTCGATGGGAATGAGTTGAAAAGGCGCTTAAGGATGCTAGTGACTATTATTGGCTAATCCAATATATATATACTAGATCCATAGCCCAGTTACAACCCATTAAAAGTCCTATTTGATCCTACATTGCATTTCTTTATATTAGTGGAGTAATACACTAAGGGCAAGCCTATGGGTCATGACATGATGCATGCGAATTCTTTTGGGAGAGAGAGTGAAATTAATTTTTATATGCCCCTACTTGCATGTTTGTGTGCTGCACGAACATAAAAGGGGAATTTTCTCTCGAGTTGTGAGGGTACATGCTTGATGAAAGATTGATTTTCGTGTCGGATTTCTTGATTAGTTGATTTGCATGAGTTTGCCGATATCAAGAATCAATTCTTAAAAGTTTACGAAGCCTCGATGTATTACGGTCATTGTCTTGTACGACCAAGCATGTTTTCTTGATGATTTGCAAGAATTGAATAATCGGTATGACCGTAGCGTAAAACGTTGCACCATAGTGACGAAGGGTGGGATGTAATTTGCATGAGTTGTGTATGTGTTGTTCGAGGACGAACAAGGATTTAAGTGTGGGGTAAGTGATCTTGGGCAAATTTATATGCCCAAGTGATACTCAAACGTATCATTTTTACCTTGTTTGTTGTGCAATGTGTATATAATATCATGTATTTGGTAATAAAATGCGAATTTATACTAACCAACATGATTAGCATTTGTTTTGCAGGATAATGTGATTTTTAGGAGCTAAAATGCGTGTTGGAACTATGTCGGAGTTGGACTTGGATGCGAGCGTGGAAAAGACCTTGGATGGCACATTTTACACTGGCTCCGCGATGGAGCCATGCCACGCTGCCATCGCGGTAGCACACTGCCTGGGCAGGAATTAATTAGGCAATTTCCAGTGTGCCTGCGCGTCAGTTCCGTGGCACGGAGATAGGCCTCCGTGATGGCCCTAGTATAAATAGCACACTTAGGTTATTTTTAAAGGAGTCTTCTTTTAGTTCTGGTTTTTAGCAGAGTTCAGGAGTGGAGAGAGGAACGTGGTTTTGTGGCAGTTGAAGAATAGAAAAGATAAGAGTTTTCTTCTCTTCCCTTCTTCTTTTCCTTCAATTGTATGCATGATTTACACTCATTCTAGGACGATTAATCCAAGAATGAGTGGCTAATTCCTTTCTTGCTGAGGTTATGAACTTTTGTAATGATTATTGGTAATAATTGATATGGTTTCTTCTTCTTCTTGCATATTGTTCTATTAATTCTTGTGCTTAGTACATTCTTGATTGGCCACCATTAATGTATATCTAAAAAGTCCAATTTCACTCGAGAGAGCATGAAATTGGAAAGTTGTGAATTAATAGGGTATTGTTCTTAACTTGATTTGGGAAAATTGGGTTTTGATGTGCTTTCTTGATAGAAATATACTTGAAAGCCGTATTAGTCAATTTAGGAACCGGCATTGTAGTGTTAGGTCATAAATTTCATTTGATCACAGAAATGTAGACGAATGGTTTATGATTCTAAAGTGAAATTAAATACGAGAGTTTTAATTTCTAGGCAAACGTTCTTGACTAGCAATATGAAGAAGAGGATGACCAAATTATCATAATTATCAACTCCATTACTCGTTCTTAACCTTGGCATGAGCATATCCATTGTCTGAATTCAACGTAAATAATAGTTGTTAAGTTTAGTATATAATTAGTTTAGAAACAAAACTCCCTAAATTCTTGATTGGATAGTTGTTAGCATAGTTAGAAATAGAATAGAAATATAGTGAACTAGGAAATTTTGCATATCCAGAGCAGCCTCCTTGGATCGATACTTGGCTACTTAGCCACTTTATTACTTGTTTGACCACGTACACTTGCGTGTCGGTTTTTAACACATACCGAACCAGCCGCGGACAGACTTAATGTTGTCTAGATGTTCGAAAGAACTCTAGCAAAAGGTATTTATAAGGCTGAAAAGCATAAATGCCAATTTTCTGAGATTATTTACACTAATTAAACTTATGAGATGACCTAGCATGACCCTGTTTAGTTAGCATATCACCTATACCACACCTCTAATCTTTCACATTCTTGCCAACAACCTTGCTAATTTTGCTATCATAATCAGCCAAATTAGAAGTTATATTCTATTATAAATGTTAATCTCCCACAAGCTATTTATTTCTATGTTATTCCTAAGAGGTATAAGCTAAATTCAATTTCTCAATCGACACTCTTGCTTATCATCCACTAGTCCCTATGGGATTCGACCCCAATATCCATCAGGATATTTGTTTTGATATAGCGACCGTTTATACTATTTGTGTGAAGAGTATATTTTGGACGTTATTAGGGGATACTTTATCTTTTGTGACTCCTTATGTTTCTATTAGTTTTAGAGATAGTCCCAAAATCCTTTCAAAGCCCTTCGCAGTCTCTACCCCAGTCGGTGACTAAGTTATAGCTCGATGGGTATGTCAAAATTGACCTATCATAGTCCTTCGGAAAGTCACCTCAGCCGATCTAGTAGAGTTAGACATGACTGATTTTGATGTCATCTTTGGTATGGATTGGTTGCATGTATGTTATGCCTTAGTGAATTGTAGAACCCGTACGATAGAGTTTTGATTTCCAATTGAGCCAGTCCTAGAATGGAAGGGTAGTTCAGCCGCGCCTGTAGGTCGTTTTGTTTTCTACCCTAAGGCCAGAACGATGATTTTCTAGGGTTGTGTTTTCCATCTAGTTTGGGTTAAGGATGCTACATTCGAGACCCCGACTCTTCAGTCTATCCTTGTTGTATGTGAATATCCAGAAGTTTTCCCATATGATCTATAAGGAGACCCTCCCGAGCGGGAGATTGACTTTGGTATTGACCTTCATCCAGATATACACAGCCTATGTCTATTCCTCTATATTGCTCCAGCCAAGCAAAAAGAGTTGAAGGAGCAGTTGAAGGATCTTTTAGACAAAGGATTCATTAGACCTAGCAAGTCCCTGTAGGGTGCACCAGTTCTTATTTTTCGAAAGAAGGATGGTTCTCTTTGTATGTGCATTAACTAACGACAGTTGAACTAGGTCACAGTTAAGAACAAGTAACCCCTCACTAGAATTGATGACCTTTTTGCCCAACTTTAGGGTGCTAAGTGCTTCTCAAACATAGATCTCAGGTCCGTCTATCACCAGCTCAGAGTTAGGGAGAGTGACATTCAGAAGAAAACTTTCAGGACTCGGTATGGTCACTATGAGTTTGTAGTTATATCTTGGAATAATGAATTCTCCTGCAAGTTTTATGGATTTAATGAACAGGGTGTTCAATCCATATTTGGATATGTTCATGATTGTCTTCATAGACGATATCCTCATATACTCTTGAAGCAAGAAAGAGCATACGACTCATTTGAGGATTATGCTATAGACTCTCAAGAATCGCTAGTTATTTGATAAATTCAGCAAGTCTGACTTTTGGTTGGACTCAGTGGCATTCTTGGGCCATGTGGTGTCATGTGAGGGTGTCCAGGTGGACATCCAAAAGATAGAAGTTGTAAAGAATTTGCCTAGACCAGTTAGTCCTTCGAATATCAGGAATTTCTTGGGTTTAGTTGGCTACTACAGGAGGTTTGTTGAAGGATTTTCATTCATTGTTGCACCATTGACTAAGCTGACTCAGAAAAAAGTCAAATTTCAATGGTCGGATGCTTGTGACAAGAGCTTTCAGGAGTTAAAGACTTGACTCACTTCAACCCCAATGTTGACCCTACCTGAGGTACAAATGGATTAGTTGTGTATTATGATGCCTCTAAGGTTTGTCTTAGGTGTGTGTTGAGTAGCACGATAAGGTCATTGCGTATGTCTCTAGATATCTTAAGACTCATGAGAAGAACTACCTGACGCATGACCTAGAGTTGGCAGTGGTGGTGTTCGGATTGAAGATTTGGAAGCACTATTTATAGTATGTGGGTACAACTCCTGATTATGGGTCCGTAACCACATCAACATGGACCCTATATACTATGACTAGTAGTGTCCACATACTATGACTAGTAGGGTCCATGTTGATGTGGTTCGATATCAGGGTCATTCATGTGTTCTGGATGTCGATGACTTGAAAATAGGATGTTGCATGAGGCTCACAGTTTGTGATATTCTATCCACCCTAGTGCCACAAGATGTACTATGATCTACGGAAAGTCTATTGGTGGAATGGCATGAAGAAGGACATAACGGTGTTTGTGCCTAAGTGTTCGAATTGTCAACAAGTGAAAGTGGAGCATCAAAGACCAGGAGGTATTCTATAAGACATTAGTATCCCCACTTGGAAGTGGGAAGATATCAATATTAGAGAGTTAGTTTGGTTGCATGGATTTCCCTTTTCCGTCATTTCAAATAGAGGTACTCTGTCACCTTACAGTCTTGGAGATCGTTTCAGAAAGGACTTGGTACTCAGGTCAAGCTTAGCACAGCTTTTCATCCACAGATGGATGGTTAGGAATAGTGGACCATTCAGACACTCGAGAATATGTTGAGAGCATGTGTAATTGACTTCAAAGGTAGTTGGGATGATCATTTACCTCTTATCGAGTTTTTCTACAACAACAACTACCACTCCAGCATTCATATGGCTCCGTCTGAAGCTCTTATGAGCGGAGATGAAGATTTCCTAGTGGTTGATTTGATGTAGGTGAGGCTATATTGATAGGGACAAATTCAAACGAGGCTATGGAGAAAGTTCAACTTATAAGGAAAAGGTTGAAAATAACTCAGAGTCGTCAAAAGTCATATGCTAATGTGAGAAGGAGTGAACTGGATTTGAAGTTGATGATTGGGTGTTTTTGAAGGTGTCCCGTGAAGGGAGTAATGAGATTCGGGAAGAAAGGAAAGCTTAGTCCCCGATATGTTTGTCCTTATAAAATTGTGAGATGTGTTTGCAAGGTGGCCTATGAGATGGAGCTACTAGTTGAGTTGGCTTCAGTATATCCAGTTTTCCATGTGTCATTGTTGAAGAAGTGCATTGGTGATCTGACTTGGATTGTCCTGGTGATGAGCGTAGGTATGAAGGATAACCTTAGTCATAAGGAGGTATCAATTGAGATCCTTGATCATGAGTTTCGGAAGTTGAGGAACAAAGAAGTAGCTTTGGTGAAAGTCTTGTGGAGGAATCAGCTTGTCGAAGGAGCTACATGGAAGCCAAAGCAGATATGATAGCTAGATACCCGCGTTTATTCCCTTTCGACCCAACTCAACATGAGGTATCAATTTTCTCCTTAGTACTCTATTTAGTTTCATGTTTATTACATGTCTCTCAGTTTCTTTCATTTAAGTACATGTATGTGTGATTCATGAATTCAATTAAGTCATGTATATCAGTTCGAAGTCAATCACATTGTCAGTTTCCAACATCAGATGTTCAGTATTTGAGATTTTAGTTTCCTTCCCTAGTTTTTTCACTACGTTTAGTCTACATTCAAGGATGAATGTTCCCAAGGGGGAGATATTGTAATACCCTGAAGGTTCCTAAGACTAGATGAGAGGATTGGAAATGAGTTCAGCAGAAAATCTACATTTTTGCCTTAGTACGACTTAACCTACGAGTCGTAGGTTGGTGGTACAAGTCGTAGGAATACCCGTGGACCAGGTTAGAGATTTTTTTTCCCCAGACCATGAGTCCCCACTACTAGTCATAGTATGTGGGTACAAGCCGTGATTAGGAGTTGTAGCAAGTCTTCAGAGTTATCTAGTGATTGATGGTACGAGTTATGGTATAACTCGTAGGATTGTGTTACAAACCGTAGTACGATTCATGAAAATATGCAGAGAGTTGGAGGTTTTGTTCTTGGTTAATACGGGAGGATAGCACGAGACTTAAGAGGATTGTTCAATTCATGGTATGATTCGTTATAGCTGATAGACCAATGTTTCCTGCGAATTCATTAAGGGTATTTTCATTAATCCTAAGCTCCTGAGCCCTAAACTACATCGTTTTAAGCCCTGAAAGGAGGGTATTAAGGGTGTTTAACCTATTCTAATAAATTCAACTCCCATGCATGCAAGTTTGGAGGGTTCCATTGAAATCAAGCTTAGAAATCCTCCTATTCTTCTCCAAATCGCTTAGGCTTCTCAAGTCAAGGTAAGAATCAGTTTACACAGGTATGTAGGGCTATGAATGAGATTTTTCTTTCACTCTCATGCCCAAATTTCTCCTTAGGTTCATGAATTCAGTGTATATTCAAGTGTATGATCATATGGGTTTTATCCCAATTTCATGAAATTCTCTATGATTTATTTATGGTTCATTTCCCCCCATGATCCAAAGTATATTTTAAGATCTATGGGCAGATTTTATACCTATTTTGATTATTAATTCATTATTTCAAATTTTAGAAAAAATTATGCCCAAATATGCAAGCTTCATGAAAAGTCAAGTTTATGATTCTATTATGATGTTGATTCTCATAAGCCCTAATTTATGATTTATGATATGATTTCCTACTAATACTCTTCATGCATTTTTGAATCTCAAGTATGGTGATCTTCTCAAGAATGTATGTTATTCATGATTTATGAGTTTATAATTATGGCCGACTCACGGGCCCGTATTTCATGGCTAATCATGTATTTCAAGTATGAAAAAAGTATGTTATGATTTAAATAGCCATGAACTTCATGTATTGTTTCACGATTATTATATGAGCCTTCATGTGCATGTTATTGGAGCCATGTCTACCACCGAGTAGGCCCGACATTCAGGTAAACTTCATGGTCTCAAAACTACACGCCAATGTAGGTTTATATTCATGGACTCTAGGTGGGTCCCTATTACTGATATCACACCATTAACGTCCCTTTCCTAGCAAGCCTGGGATGGCTCTGCCCACTTGAGTGAAAAAGTTGGGGCATCATGTAAGCTATATCATGATGGTATCGATTAAGACGAGTCCTCCCACTGTTCCTTATGTTTTATGCATGATCATGAATACAATACTTTGACTGAAGCTATATTTTATAAGGTTTGTCTTATGATTACGATTATTACTAGTTTATGAATGGTTTTGAAAACTTTGAGCCCTCATATTTATGTTATGATTATCACTTCATTTTTGAAATGTCCTACTTTTATGAACTCTTATGTAGTTTATTAGTCCGTTTTATTTACCTTGAATACTCAATACATTAAAAGTACTGACCGCATATTCTATACTATATCGTTTCATGATACAGGTTTTAGATATAAGACTCAACCACGCTGTTAATCCTGCTTCCATATCAGTCTTGTTAGCCAGTGTTGGTGAGTCCTCATCTTCCGAGGACATTCAGTTTAGCTGTTATTTTGTTATTTTAGTTATAGACTTTTGTCGAGCTAGTTGGAGATGCTGACCCATTAGCTCATCAGTTATGTTAGAGGCTTTTTAGACAATCTGTAAGAACTCAGCTCCTCAGTGTTGATTCAGTTTATAATTACTTCATGTATAGACTTCAGCTTAATCAGTTTTAGTTTATAAGTTTCCTCTAATTTTTGTTCTTTAGCCGCTATGTTCATGCCATGATTTGATTTGGAGTCGTTCGTGCTTCTAGGTCCCCCTGTCTTCATCCAATGTCTCAGCTCAGGTCATGACATCTGCGAAATGCAAGTGCCGCACAAGTGAGTCCATGCTGAAAATGGTAAAATTGTCCAGCTCTGGCACAAGAATATTTTGGAAGCTTCTTAGGGAAAAATGGGAATTTGTGCACAAGAAAGGAGGAGTAGACTTATCCTAATTTATATACACCTTGATATTAGGAAAGAGGGAGAACTTTCTGAATATCAATTATTGTATAGAGAGAAGTGAGAGCTTGTCTTCTTCAAAATGTTAGGTAAGAACTCACCATCAGAGCATACTTTCAAGCTTAATTTTACTACTCAATGATGAATGTTAATGATTCATTTGTTGATATAATCATCTTATCCCATTCATGAGTAACTAATTTGATTGCTAGGAATGTCTGCTTGATAGGGGTTTAGAATGGGTTGGGTGTTATTTTTTAGTCTTAGAATCACCTATTATGCATTAATTTAATGCTTTCTCTAGGTTTCAATCGAAATATTTATGGTTGCAAACATAGATTGTGTTTAATTATCTTGCTTTTGGTTTAAAAAAAGGAAGTAAGATATGGGTGAGAAAGCGTTAGTGGGGATTTGAGTTGTGAAAGTGTCGGGTTGGGCTAGAAATAGCCAAGACCCATTTTCATAACTCATTCAAAGGTTAAGGCTAGAAATAACTTAATTCTTCTCCAAGCCAATATGGTAATTTATTATGTGACCTTGGGGTTCCAAAGAATCCAAGTAGAATGTACCCAACTGGTTGAAAAACATTAGGTGCAACTAATCCATGGCTATTCATGATTGTAGTTGGTTCTTGAGACGTACAAATTAACCCAAATCCTATCAATGCCCCATCAATATCACATCCCTAGTACTTGCTCGCATTGTTGCTTCAATTTGCATTACCCTATTTTCATATTGCTTTTAGAATCCAATAGTTATCTTATTTTTTTCCCAAAACATTAACTTTATAAATTGTGATGCAATGATGGCAGTTAGTTTAGATTAATTTATGAATTTAGTAGAAATCACTCCCATTCTCTATGGATTCGACCCTGACTCCTAGTAGGAAATATTATAATGTATACGATTGTTTACAGTCTCTCATTTGAGGAGTAGATTTGTACGTTATCAATTTTGGCATCGTTGTCAAGGAATGGGCATTTATAGCCTATAGGTATTTGTTTATTAGAACTAGTTAAGCATGTGCTGCTGTTTCTATAATTTTTGTTATTTTTGTTGACTGATTAGGGTTGTGAAGATGAGCCACTTTGAAAGGCTAATCTGAAACCCCGAGGTGTCTTCTTATGCTGAATCTCTCTAATTGATTGATGAAATGTGGAGAAGGGAAGAGAGAAATGATGTTGTGTTAATAGTAGTAATGAAGAAAATTGAGTTGTTCACAAAATGTATGATGGGTATCCACTCTAGGTACCAACAGGCCAACCAAGGTTATTGGTGTCCTTGTGATAAGAGTCAAGGTCGAAACTATAATGGTATAGCTGAGTCAAGTAGTTAGGGAAGAAAAGAGTCCTTGTACTCGCAAACTGAAAAGAATGCTTGAAGTGTTGCTAGAATGAGTAGTTTCAACTGATTCGGGGATTCAGGAGCTAAAAGGTGAACTTCTAGACCTCACCGAGACGGTGAAGGATCATGAACTTTCCATCAGACAACTAGAGGAGAGAATGAACTTGTTAGCATCTCAAATGGAAGAAATGGAAGCATGATAATCCACGGGCTGATTAAGGAAGATACCACCCCAATTCCAAACAATGTCGAGGAGGAAGATATAGAATGAGGGGTGGAAGAGTAATTTTTTAAGGAGATGCTAGAAGGCATTCTCTTGAATATTGATGGAAGAAGAAGTGAAGGGTTAGAAGAGGTATGTCTGGCTATAAAAGGGTTGGGGTCCTATTCCTTCCAACCAAAGAAGCTTGACCTTGATCTCAAGAATTGTACAATTCCACCATCACAACCATCAATCCTCGTACCGACAATTTTAGAGCTAAAATCGTTGCCTGCTTATTTGAGGTATATGTAACACGATTTGAATGAAACATTGAATATAATCATCTCGACTAAACTCAATTAACTACAAGTGGAGACACTCCTTGAAATCCTAAGGAAGCATATTCAAGCAATAGGTTGGACTACAACCGATATTATTGGCATACCCTGATGAGTCGGTAATATACCAACTCATTAGGCTCTTAAACTTGAGTTTTTTCTTAGATCTTGAGTTGATTACATGGATTTTATGCCCTTTTTGCTTTATTTGTGTGCATACGAATAAATGTGGAGAAAAGAGAAAAAATATAGCAAAAAGAAGCAAGTGAGAGCAAATTGGTGGTCCACCGATAAAGACCGGTGAAACGTCAGTCAAAGGCCAATTATCACTGCCTCTGAGGAATAATTCCACCGGTGAATTGCAAGTTGCCAGCGGCGACTCTCCTAAAGACACCCAAGTTTCTAAAAAGTAGCATAAAGATCCGACCGTTCACGGATTGGTATCTACTAAATGTCGGATGAACCGCCGATGCTCACTGGAGTTGAGTGAAGGCCTAGATAAGACACCCAGCGGTTAACGAATTGGGACCGGCGAACCTCGTCGGTGTCTCCGCCGATTCCAAAATTGTGCTCAGGGATATAACTGTCCAATATGGAAAAAGAGATAAAAAGTGCCCTACTTTTCAAGATATAAATAGCAAATAAAGTACTGTGTACTAACATACAGAAAGATAGAGAAAGATAGAGAGATATTGAGAGAGAGAAAAGCATATATCACATCATTGTTTCCTTTTTGAGCTTCAGAACATCCTCTAAGCAAAGATAGGGAGATTTTGATTGGTAAACTTGGAAAAAGTACTCTTCTCTACTTCTTCTTTGTAATAGTAAGTTTTTGCCATTGTTGGAGACTATTTTGTGAATTTGATTTGACTACTCTTGCAATTAAATTCACTGAAGTTATTGATGAATGTGCTTTCGAATTTCTTAATCATGAGTAGCTAAATCATTAACTAGAGGTGTGTGATGATGAATAATTAATTAGAGTGGGTATTGCTAGAGTCATCTTCATATTATTCAAATAAGTGTAAATTTGTTAGATTCTCTTCAATCTATAAAGGAAGATACATTGATTATGATATGGGTCTATTTATTCTTGCTTGATTGTTGCTTGTAAAAGAATAATTAAGTATTTGAAGAGAATTTAATAATAGGTATGGATAATATATTGTGAAATTAGGCTACAAATAGCTAAAATTGCAGTCTCATTCCTTATTAGCAGCTAATAGCTAGAAATTAGTGCAGCTGCTAATCCAAATCTAATCGGGTTGAGCTAAATCGTGGCTAGAGTTTTGACAAAACTGTAGTAAGAGGTAGTTAGAAGGCTCAAAAGTTGTAATTACCACTTCCCGAGATTATTTACACTTGTTGAACTTATAAGATGACCTAGCATGTCTCGATCTAGTTAGTATATCATCTACACTACACCTCTAGTCTTTCACACTCTTGTTGACAATTTTTCTGATCTTGCTATTTTATTCCACTAAATTACCAAATACAATTCACTGAAAATTTTATTCCCCCATTTCATTTATTTTTATGTTAACTCTACGTGGTGCAAGCTAAGTTTAATTTTTAAACCGACACTTGTAACTATCATTCACTAGTCCTTATGGGATTTGACCCTGACACTCATCAGGTTACTTGTTTTGATACTTCGGCCGTGTATATTCTTTTCATAAAGGATATGTTTTGGACGTTATCAAAAATGGCACAATTGTCGGGGACTACCGCTTGATATTCTTGTTGATTGTTAAGTTGAAATAGTTTTGCATCGTAGATACTTGACGTGAGTTTGTTGTGTTATTAGGATGTCACCACCACATGAATCATCACTCCCAAGCAGGGGATAGCTCAGTGGAAGGTAATATGGAACACGATGAGGATAATCCGGTGATGCTGGAAATTGCGGGAGCCATTTGCCTACAACCAATGGTAGGGAATGCAGTATTTCATGTCACAAGCACCATGCTGCATTAGTTGCAAATGAAGGGACTCTTTGGTGGGAAACCAAGTGAGGACGCAAATCAGCATTTGAGAAACTTCTTGGAGATATGCCAGCCCTTCAATATTAAAAATATTAGTCAAGAGCCAATCAGGTTAAGACTCTTTCCTTTCTAACTGATGGGGGAGGCAATAATGTGGCTGGAGGAACTCCCTCCGGGTTGTATTACTTCTTGGAAAGAGTTAACCGAGGCTTTCTTGGATCATTTTTTCCCTCAATCAAAGATGCTGCAGTTGAGGGATGACATCACAAATTTCAAGCAAGAACTGGGAGAGCCTTTGCACGAGGCATGGTTAAGGTTCAAAAAGAAGGTTGCTCTTTGCCCAAATCATGGACTTCCTAATGGAATGCTTCTCCAAAGCTTCTATAGGGACCTTGATTCCATCAACAAGTCCGTCGCCAACAACCTAGCTGGTGGTTCTATGACGGATCAAGCATATGGGTTGGCCATAGCCCTTCTAGACAGATTGACAAAGACCAATAAGCTTGGCACATGAGAGAAACAAATGTGTCCACCCATGAGATAAGCTCAAGTGCGTTAGCGGCTGAATTGCAAAAAAAAGATGAAGAGCAGGATGAAAATATTTCCAAGATGATAACACAACTGGAATTGATGACAAAACATGTAATGGGAGTAGGGCCCAAGGTGGTAAATGTTGTGGGAGTGCAAGGTCCTTTTAAATATGATGGAGAATCGTCACCGCCGAGATATGAATAAGAGTGGAAATACATGGGAAACCAAATTGGAGGTCCTCGACATGGATTCCAAGGAGCAAACCAAGGGCCATGGCGCCCAAGGGATGACAGTCAAGGTTGGAGAAATCATGAGCAGCAGAGATGGCCCGAAAGAAATGAAAGGTGGGGTAACAGGGAGCCGAATCAAGAGGGTGATCGCTATCACCGAAGTTTGAACCCGTATGTTCCCCTTCCAAAAATTGGGAAATCCCACAGTCAGTAGGACGTGAGTGACGTGGGTAGCTCAAAAATTAAAGAAATGTTATCTAGTGTTCTAAAGAAAGTGGAGTCAACTGAGATTGGGGATAAAGAATTAAGAGGGGAGATGTCTAACCTTGCCCAAACAGTGCGTTCACATTCAGCCTCAATAAAGCATTTGGAGGTGCAAATGAATCACTTATCGGCTCAAATGAACCTCCGGATGAAGGGAACGCTCCCTAGTGACACAATGCCTAATCCAAAGAAAGATAGTCAATGCTTTCTATTATCACTAGGAGTGGCAAGGTGATCAGAGATGCACCAGTGAAGCCCAAAGAGGTTAACAAACCGAAATCGAATGAAGAAGATGAAGTCGACAAAATGCCAATGACTCCAAGGAGTGAGGAAAAGATTGAAGAGGAAGGAGAGGGAAAGGATGATGAAATCCTCTCACGTGCTGATAATGATAAGGCGAGCATGAAAGCCCCAATTGATGACAAGGTTGAATCAAGAATCTCACCTCCTTATCAAAAATATTTTGCCAAGAAAAAGAAGGATGAACAGTTTAGAAAGTTTGTTGACATGTTTAGCCAGTTGTCCATAAATATATTGTTAGTGGACACTCTACTCCAAATGCTAGGTTATGCAAAGTTTATGAAAGAACTGCTGAAGAAGAAAAATGTGGTTGATGCAGGTAATGGGGAGAAAACACACCATTGTAGTGTGGTGATGATAAGTAACCTTGCCCCCAAGCGGGAAGACACAAGAGCTTTCACAATCCCCTGTACAATTGGGATATGTGTGTTTAAAAAAGCTCTATGTGATCTTGGTGCCAGCATAAATTTAATGTCCCTGCTCATTTTCAAGAAATTGGGACTCGGAAGCACAAAGCCAAGGTCGATGAGGTTGCTCAAGGAAGATAGGTCCATAAAAAGACCGGTGGGGGTGTTAGAAGATGTGTTGGTAAAAGTGGATAAATTTATCCTACCTGCTGATTTGGTTATCCTTGATTGAAAAATAGATGTAGAGGTTCCCATTATTTTGGGAAGACCATTGTTAGCTATGGGGAGAGCCGTGGTGGATGTGGAGCCTGGGGAGCTAAAATTCTGTGTTGGAAGTAAGGAAGTCACCTTCAAGGTGTGTCCATCAGCTGAAATGCCCCCCGAATGCAATCTAATAGGAGTGTTGTAAAATGAGGAGGAGGACAAGGGATTGGAGCTGAAGGAGACAGAGCCAGATAATGATTCATCGGAAAAAAGGTGTTGAATGAGATGTATATCGTGCCACGATGTTAACTAAGGTGCTTCTTGGGAAGCAACCCAAGTGTTTAGTTAATTATTTTATGTCTTTATTGTTTTTGTTTTTGTAGGAGCTATGAACTGAGGAACAAATGAAGAAAAAAACCGCATACAGAGGACTGGTGCTGAATCGGTGAGTCGCTGATCCATAAGCGCAAACCGCTGTTAAAGATAAGTGCAAAACAGAAGGCTGAAGCTTAAAATGACCGGTGGACCCATTGGAGAATTACTGAAGTGATGGGTTGCCAATGTAACACAGAGGACTTGAAGCTTGGGCACCTAAGCGGAGGGTCACCGATGGATTGCTGATCCAATCTATTAACCGTCGGTGGGTCGCCGGTTGAGAAACAGAGAATTGGACACAAATACTCTGCAGAGGAAAATTATTGCAGCGGAACGCCGGTGTGCTTCTGCAAACCGTCGAATGTAGAGCCGGTCGAGGTATGAATTAGTTTCAAAAGGGAAATTAAAAAGGGGACCCACTAAATCCCATATACCTGATAAGCCTCCCTATTCTGCAAATATTCCCTTAATTCCCCTTTTTCACCAATTTTCCATTCCATATTTTTTCTCCATTACCCAACATTCACACTTCCCCATATTTCTCTCTTTTTAACCTTTCCACTTTTCCACCTTTACACCTTCCCACTTCCCACCAACACACCAACATTTCCACCTTCCCCTCAGCCTACCAATCTTCCACCTCTCACCTACAAAAAGCTCTCTATCAATTCAGTAACACACTCACTTCACTCACAGTCCCTTCCTCTACTACATAACTCTTGAAGTGCCATTGTTGAGAATTAGCTAAGCTTTTGAAGTTCAAGTGTGCAAGCAGTCCTACTTTGTGGTAAAAGTTTTTTTGACCTTATCTTGATTTTCTCATTGGTGCTTAATTCTTTAGTGTTAATACTTTGTTTCCCTTTCTTATTGCACTCATGAATATTCTCTAGTTGTTGAACGAAATGGGAAATATGTGTTTTATGTGCGTGAAATTTTGACATGGATGAAGTCTGAGTAACCCAATCGGAATAAAATGCAATGTTTGGCCTGGTGATAGACCAGGTGACGTCATTCTTAAGGGAAAACTATCATGAGATTGTGTTTAAATTTAGTAGTGGTAATTTTATCATACTATGTGTGGGTGTGTGCTAATGGGTGCCTTTGATTTGTTTAAAGTCGATTTGGGGACGATGAGGTCCGGCATTTTGCCGGTCAGGTTTGGCAAATCACCGATGGAACACCGGTTTCCTTTTAAAATTGGCTTCAAGACACTGAGTGGATCCCGCGTTACATTGGCAGTTCACGAATTTGTACCAGCAATTTACTGCCTAATCGCCGATATACCCTTCAGTTGCCCAGTTTTATATTATGCATCGGAGGGCAAGCGGCGTTCCACAAATTGCTCCTGCGGCTCGCCGGTGCTTTGCTGGCACTGTTGGTTCTTTAAATGATGTTTGCTTACCCTTGTTTCTCAGTTCATCCTTAGACTAGTTTTTGTTATTTTAAATTTCCTCTTGGAATAGCTGTCACTATCATTATTCTTATAGAAAAACCATGTCTTCATCTAGGAATACGGGAAAAGGAAAAGCCCCATCCTCATCTTCTAGTAAGGGAAAGGGAAAAGAAAAGGCTTCTCCACCGCATGTCAACACCAAGGAGGCAATCATTTTTTGTGTCCCTAACATGCAAGAGCACTATGTCATATGTCAAGGCTGATCCATCATAGTGGAGAAGCGGTTTGACTTGGCGAGATTCAGGGGTGATCTTCCCAACATCATTTCCCAATTCACAAAACGGAAATGGAATGCATTTGCCAACCCTCTCCCTCCTTACTACTCTAGCATGGTGACGGAGTTCAACGTCTCATATCAAGCCTGGCAAGATAGTATGCAGCAGCGAGGCAAGGTCGATGATTTTCCAGTCTTGTCGTTAGTTATGCTAAGGGGGTGGAAGTTGACATTACCCTAGCTGCTATCAACTCCTTTTTTTGGGAAGACGAAGTTGAATCCGGTACTGAGTATATGGCCCGGGTAGCTGATATGAAGGATCAATTTGCTTGGGTAGCTCGCATTATTGTTGTTCACACCCCTCTATGGGCCTCAATGGGTGG
Organism: Datura wrightii; assembly: GCA_035772735.1. NCBI lineage: Eukaryota > Viridiplantae > Streptophyta > Magnoliopsida > Solanales > Solanaceae > Datura > Datura wrightii. Next base: position 64,776,407 of record JASDFA010000002.1, read on the forward strand.
TGAAATCTCTTGCCACGATTTGAAGTTCGAGTTTAAGCTGTGGCTGGATTTTATTTGTGCTCGGATCATCCCCTCCAAAAATGAGTAGAGGGTTAGCCTACAAACTCCTATTCTTATTGCCTGCTTCATGATGGGAGTCCCTATTAACTTCAGGGAAATTGTTGCCCAGTAGATGAAGAAAAAGGCTCGGCAGTCCAACACTTCAATGTCCTACACCATTCTAATTTCCCACCTTTGCTCACAAGCTGGAGTGCCTCTATTCCCTAATGAAACCCCTTCCGCTACTCTAGGAGGGATAGCCATCGATCGAAAGAGAGATTCCAAGGCACCGGCAATGAAAATAAAGAGACTGCAAGCCTTTGTATTGCAGGAAGGATCCCTTTCCCATGGGTCAGACCAATGACCACAAGCCCAGAGTCAAACATGCCCAACCAGAAATGTCAAGCCAAGCATCAGGCAACATGCCTCAGCGTGGAGCATCTCCCTCTCTGCAATCCTCTCAACCAAGTGGTCTCCATAGACTTGTGGAGATGACAAACTCTCATGAAAGCCAACTTCATAGATTGTCTAAGAGCTTCCCCACACTCATTGCCCAAACCATCAAAAAGAAGATCAATTCATTATACGAGAGTGTCACCATGCTATGCAAGAGGGTGGATGTGGTTGAAGGGGCAATCACCTCCCTCCATATTGAAGTACATGAGTGGAAGAATCAGACTTTAATAGAAGTGTCGGATATGAGCGCCTTGGATACTGCAATGGCTGCTCCTTCCTCAGTTCACGATTCGATTGATGATCTCTTCGAGAGCCTGAGAGATGATTTTACTAGGCTAGGTGAGGCCAGTGGCAGTGGTGCAGGTGATGTAGAGGTTGATGATGAAGAAGAATGACCCACTCAGGGAGTTTCTTATCCCTTTCTCTTTTGCATATTTACATTGGGGACAATGTACTCTCTTAAGTGGCGGAGGAATGAGCACAGTTGATGATGGGGTCTTGGATGGATGTTTCTTGGGCTATTTTTATGTTTTTTTTTATCAAATTGATTGAGTTGAGCCTTTATAGGGATGTTGTTTTCTTTTGATGATTGATGATTTCCCTTGTCGGGTGTGTTTTTCTTTGAAAAGAAGAAAATGAATGAACGAATTGGTTTAGTTTTGATGGTTGATGATTAGTGATCAAATGGGGTCTTTGTTTTGAATTGTGAAACTTTGCATGAAATGAGCCAAAGAATTGTTCCTTTTTCGCGTTTGTAAATAGTAGTGTAGTAATTAAAACTCTGAGGGTTTTCTTTAGACCACGGTTCTTTCCCGAGGAGCATTTTTTTATTTTTTTTATTTTCGTTGTCAAACTGGGTTGGCATTTACCGATGATAGATTGAGTAGAGACATTCTTAACGGAAAATGCCATGTTGTTTTAAGTCTTTCATGAAGTTGTTTTGAGAGCACCACTGGAAAAAATGGTTGAAATGGAATTTTAAAATAAGGGCATGAAAATGAAGATAATGAGCAAGTGTTGGCACCATAGTATAGCATTCTTTGTCATACGTTGTAAATTCTTTGCTTGACTTATTATGTTTACCTGCTTTGATGTCCTAACTTGATACCTTGTGTTGAGAATGACTCTTGTAGACCCTTTAAGGGTGATGCCTTGTGTAGTGAGGAAATTATTGATGAATCTCATGCATAACATCTTGTCTAGAACTTTCCCCAAATGTGATTCAAGGCGAAATCCTAGATGTAGTTGCGCCGAGAACATGAGTTTAGGCTTTCATTTGTCTAGCCACTTCACTCTATACCCTCCATGCGCATTGATCCTTGTTAGCCAGCATTGAGCCATAGACCCTTTCTTTGGCAACCACATTACAAGCCTTAAGACCATTCTTAATACCTCTCTTTGGCACCCATTCTCCCTAAATGCTAGTGACAAGATAGTGATAAAATGAGGCTTTAATCCTAAGAAAGAGGGGGTGATAAAAAAATGAGAAATGAGGCAAAAGCATAAGTTTGGGGGTGTGCAAAAAAGGGAAGATAAGAATTTCAGTTGGAGGGGGCATCACATAGTGTCAAAATGCACCAAAGGATAAATCAAAAGAGAAAAATATTTTTTTTGAACCTGTGCTTCCTCTTAAGGTGATAATACTAGTTGTGAAAGCCAAAGGTGTTATAAGGAGGGTTATTAAAGAAATGAAAGTTAGAAACAAGGAAAGAAGTGAAATAAAGTGAAGTGAGTGAAAGGAGTTGATGTAAAGTATGTTCACAAAAAGTATTTGGGAGGATCTATTCACTACAACCAAATTTGTATCCTACCCTTACCTCGTGTCTACATCATAAATCCCAAGCCCTAAATGATTATAAGTGCAACTACTCTACATTAGTCACGAATTACATGAAGGGCAAGCCAATGGGTCAAGTGTGTGCATGAAGATTTATTTTGGGAGAGTGAGTGTGAATCTCTTCCAATCAATCGCTTGTGTGCATTCAGATGATCACATGAGCAAAAAAAGAATAGGGATTCTTATTTTGGTGAGTGGCATCAATCCTTTTTTGGGGCAGAAGAGCTTTAAGAGTTAATGTGGGAATAGGGCATGAGAAGTGCAAACTCTATGGAAAACTTTGAATGTGCACTAATTATAACTTGAGATACTATGTATGTTTCATGGTTGAGCAATGCCCTTGTTTTACTAAATTAATCCTTTCATGAGCTTTGTTGGTGGAAAGTGGTAGCCAGCTTGAAACATCTTCATTGTTTTGGTCTCTTGGGATATTTTCTTCTCTTTTTTGGTGAGTTGGGTGAGTATATTTTTGGGTTGTCATAGTTCAGGTGATTGGTGGTATTTAAGTTTGAATAGAGGTGGCATATTTTTCAATGAATGAGTATTGCATTACTTGAGGACAAGAAAAGGTTCAAGTTTGGGGGTTTGATGAGTCGATAATTTACCAACTCGTTAGGCTCTTAAACTTGAGTTTTTTTATTAGTTCATGAGTTGATTATATGGATTTTAGGCCTTTTTTGTTGGCGTGTCACGCTGGCCCTTGCGGCCTGGCCTTGCCCGACCTTACTTCCGAGGCTCTTTCCACACGCGTCAAGCTCTCTTTACTCAATATAACCCATGCGTACGCCTATTAACCATCAACATTTTATGAGGTGTAACATCCTCCCAACCCCCCCCCCCAGAAACATTCATCGTAGAATTTCATATTTAGGCTTAAAGGAATTAACTCTTTTAACTAGTGTTCAGAAAAATTTTGGTAGTCTCCTCTATAATATGGACTATCTGAAAACCTGAAATGCAGAAAAGTCCAACATAGGCGTCTCACAGGATGCTGCAATCAACTAGTCCACAATTTAAAGGTGGATATTTGAACAGTATTAGCAACATAAATAATAAAGTAACATTTGAATAACGATCTCACCTCAACTACATATTCTGGGTCAATCCTGGAATAAGTGAGGGTATCTAGATCTCATATCATCCTCAGCTTCCCAGGTTATCTCTTCATTATTTCTGTTCCTCCACAGCACTTTAACGGAGGTTACATCTTTAGTTCTCAGTGTACAAACTTGTCGATCTAGTATGGAAACTGGGACCGCTTCATAGGCTAACTCCTCTGTGATTTGACCTTCCTCAACTGGCATAACTCGAGACGGGTCTCCTATGCACTTTCGCAACATAGACACGTGAAAGACTAGGTGAACAGACTCTAATTCTAGAGGCATCTCTAATTCATATGCCACTCGGCCTATCCTTCGGAGGATCTGATACAGTCTAATACATCTAGGGATAAGCTTGCCTTTCTTGCCAAATCTCATCACGCCATTCATCAGTGACACTTTAAGGAATACCCATTCGTTAACATTAAATTCCAAGTCTCTACACTGCAAGCAGAGTAGGACTTCTAAAAACTCTGCGCTGTCAGTAACTGCTCTCTGATAAGTTTTACTTTCTCTTCTTACTGGTGAATCATATCCGGTCTGGCTAACACTGCTTCTCCGACCACAAACCATCTGATGGGGACCTGCATTTCCACCCATATAATGCCTAATAAGGTGCCGTCTAAATAGATGAATGGTAGCTGTTATTATATGAAAAATCGATAAGGGGTACATGTTCATCCAACTTCCCCCAAAATATAGCACACATGCCCGTAACATATCCTCGAGCGTCTTCATGGAGCGCTCTGCCTGACCGTCTGTCTAAGGATGGAATGCTATACTCAGATTAATCTGTGTCCCCAAACCTTTCTGAAATGATTGCCAAAATCTAGCTGTAAACTGTGCCCCTCTATCTTAGATGATAGATGATGGGATGCCATGCAATCGGACTATCTGTTTATTATATAACTCAATGTAATCTTTAGTTGAGAACGTAGTCTGGACTGGAAGAAAGTAGCTGATTTTGTTAACCTATCATCAACAACCCAAATAGAGTCGAATTTGCGTCTGGTACGGGGTAGCCCTGTCACGAAGTCCATATTGACTGCCTCCTGTTTCCACATAGGTATAGCCATCTCCTAAGTTAGGCCGCCGGGTTTCTGATGTTCATCTTTCACCTGTTGGCAGTTCAGACATTGCAGTACAAATTTCGCTACACCTTTATCCAATCCAGGCCACCAGTATATCTCTTTTATATTGTGGTACATCTTCGTCGAACCTGGATGACGAGAGTAACAAGAGTAGTGTACCTCTACCATAGTTTGCTGGAGGAGCCCTGCTACATCTGGAACGTAGAGGCAACCTCTGTATCTCGAAACCTGTCTCTGGTTACCTCAAAAGCTGATAATTCACCCTGTTGAACCTTATCACTAAGACGTGCTAAATGAGAATCCTCAGACTGCCGCTCTTTTACCTCTACCACCAGCGATGATATTGTTGTATTCTGAATTATAGCCCCATTATCCTCTGAATCCACTATCCAAACTGCTAAACTGGCTAGTTAGTGTAATTCTTGGGCTATTTTCTCATTTTTCTGGTCTCAGATGTGCAAAACTGCCCATGGATCGGCAGCTGAGGCGCCAAGTCGACCCATGGCACAAGCTTACATCTAACTCAATTAATAAACTGAAGAGTCCACAACATAAACTCAGCGGAAGTATAACCCAACATAACATCAGAATAAGCACCCGAAGCTAAATACATACATAAGTCTGAAAATCCTCTAATCTGGACGAGTTGATGGGACAAGATCCCAACTAACTCACTGAAAGTCTAGTCCTCGAAGGATGAGGATTCACCAACCAAGCAAGTACTATCTCTGACAACTGACTATGCGCAGGGCTGAGCTTGGGAGCTAGGTCCTATATCATGAAACGATACAACATAGAGTATGCAGGTCAGTACGTGGAATGTACCGACTATGCAAGGTAAGTAAAACCTCTTAAGTAAGGTAAATCATTTAAAGCATTTCATAACATATCATAAGGTTTCAAATCTGAGAGGAGGGCTTGCATAAATTCTTTCTAAAATCATAATCATTTCATAAAATGAAAATACACAGCTTCATAACATCATAACTGACTCGAATGACTCAAAGATGAAATATGACATTTATAAGAAAAGTTGAACAATGAGTCAAACCTTGCTTTTAGAACATGCATGTATAAAATAACAACCATGAGTAATGGATATGAAAATCTAAATCATATCGACAATGGGAGACTAATCACTTAACTGACATACCACGATAGAGCTTATGTGGTCCCGACAATTACACTCAAGTGGGCAGAGCCATCCAAAACCTTTTCAGGGCTAAGGATGCTACCATGATATCGATATGAAGCTCATGGGCCATTAGGGCCAGGGATAGCTCACAACGGAGGTCACAATAATACAATAGTATCAACCTATGTTGGTGCGTAGTTCTGGGGCATAGGGTAATCGACCCTTAGCCCGCTTGGTGCTAGACTCTTCTCCCAAAATTTGCAATGCTCTATATCATATATAACGAAGCTCAACATCATCTATTGATGAAAATCAAATGTGAAATCATGTATAAACTCAACATCGTATGAAAATGAAGCTCAACATTGTCTATTGACAAGCTCAATAATGAAATCATGCATAGACTCGACATCAAATGAAAACCAAAGATTAATAATAACATATATCTCAAATTGTGAATTCATGCATAGGAGAAGCTTTAATTTAAAACATACCACAAGCTCAAAGATAAGTGTTCGGTTGTTTCGTTATCTGGGTATATAACTACACGCAAGTGCACGTGGTCGAACAAGTAGTAAGTGGCTTTAGTAAGCCAAGTATCGATCCCACAGAGACTTGGATGAAGTGCAATCTGCTCAAGTGTACTATATTTTACTTCTAAAAATGCAGACAATAGTGTAACCAAGAGTTTGATAGTTTGTTTTATAATTTTTATACTAAAGCTAAAACAATTATCTACTTTGAGTCTGAACTATGAATGAGAGCATGCTGAGGTTAAACGAACATGTAATGAAATTAATTATCATCATAATTTGGTTAATCTTTTCCTCCAGTTGCTAGCCAAGAACTATTGCTAAGAGACTAAAACTCTCGTATTTAACCTCACTTAAGAATCATGAACCATCCACCTACATTTCTGTAATTAAATGCAATTCATGTTCTAGCCATACAAATACGGTTCCTAAATTGACTAATACGACTTTTAGGTATATTTCTATCCTGAAAGTAAATCAATTCCCAATTTTCCCAAATCAAGTAGAGATCATATCCTATTAATTCATAACTTTCCAATTTCTTGCTCTCTCGAGTGAAACCGGACTTTTTAGATGTACACTAACGTAAGCCACACATTAATGCAGTAAGAACAAGAATTAATAGAACAACATGGAAGAAAAGATGAAACCAACTAATCAATGATCACATTTCATCACAATTGTTCATAACCTCAGCAAGAAGAGGAATTAGCCACTCATTTATGGATTAATCATCTTTAAATGTGTGTTAATCATACAAGCAATTGAATTAAAGAAGAAAGAAAGAGAGAAAAAACCCTGATATTTTCGTCCCTCAACTGCCTGTAACCCACGTTCTTGCTCCACCCAGTCAGAATATTGAAAAATGAACCTAAGTGTTCTATTTATACTGCTGGGAATTTTTCCCAGAATAACGAGCAACGTGTCACGGAGTGCATCGCTGAGCACTACCTCCGTGACACGCTACGAACGCGGACCCTCACTGGAACTGGGGGTCTAGGAATTAAAGCTCAACGTGGCACGGTGTGCAACACGGAGCCAAGCCACCGTGCCACGGACCAGACGCGAACCCTCTCTAGAATTTGGGCGAAATTTCCCTATCCAGGCAGAAGGCCTCCACGATGGCAGCGTGACACGGCTCCATCGCGGAGCCCCTTTAATTCATGCTGTCCAATGCTTTATCCTGTGCTCGCATCCAAGTCCAACCCTGATATCATCGAACATGCATTTAAGCTTCCCAAAATTACATTTTACCTGCAAAACAATGCTAATCATGTTGGTTAGTATAAATTCACATTTTATTAACAATTACATGAGAATGTATACACATTGGTAGATAAACAAGGCTAAAATGGTACTTTTGAGTATCACTTGGGCATATAAATTTGCCCAAGATCACTTACCCCACACTTAAATCCTTGTTCGTCCTCGAACAACAATCCTACACTTCATGCAATTTACATCCTAACCTCGCTACTTTGGTTCGACAATTTAGGCTACGGTCATACTGATTATTCAATAGAACAAATCATCAAGAAAACATGCATGGTCTTATCAATGCAATGACCTTCAATACATCAAGACCCCCTAGACTTTAAGAATCGACTCTCGATATTGGCAAAATCATGCAAATCAGCTGATCAAGATATCCAACACGAAAATTAATCTTTCATCAAGCATGTGCCCTCACAACACAAGAGAATCTTCCCCTTTTTACACATATGACTCACAAAATTTTCAGCAGGGGCATGTAAACACACTTTCGCTCTCTCTCCCAAAAGAATTCACATGCATCATGTCATGACCCATAAGCTTGCCCTTAGTGTATTACTCCACTAATATAAAGAAGTGCGATGTAAGATCACGTAGGACTTTAACGGGTTGTAATGGAAGCTACGGAACTAGTAAATATTGGGTTAGCCAATAATAGCCACTAGCATCCTTAAGCGCCTTCTCAACACATCCCATCAACTCATGGACATTGTTTCTTTTTTTTTTCTTTTTCATCATCCCATTCTTGATGTTTTTCCTTAGTATGGCCCATCGTATTAAGCACACTTGACACAACAACAAAGATTATTCATGCACCTTCCTTATAGTTTATTTATAGCAAGTGCACCTTCAACCTTTTCTTTTCTTCTCTCCCTCTGCTTTTCTTTTTCTTTTCACCATTCTCACTCTTCGACACTTCGGGAAAATGATTTTCTCTTCTTAAGCGCTTAAGAGTTTTTTATAGACTTTACGGCTAATGAAAAGAAGGAATTAAGCTCGGTTTACACTTTATGACAAAAGAAAAAAAATAATAGGTTAAAGGCTCAACGGGCTGACTAGAATATACAATCAAATTGGGTACAACAAGGAAAAATAGAAACTCTCAGTTAAAACAAAGAAATGCCTACATCCTTTCCTACAATACACCTCCTTCATTTCGTTTTGTACACACACCAGGAAAGTTCTAGACACTTCATAATAGCATGGAATAACAACACCTCACATCACACTTTTTGCACATGCTCAATTCAAGATGTATTCACAGACTCTTCAATCAGCTAATTACAGGAATTCAAACATTAAGCCTCAATCACAATGAATCGAACTCTATGGCCTAGGTATCTCAACATATTTACAAAGTTGCATGCTTTCATACGAATCACCTTTGCATTTTAAATATCAAGTACAACACGCAACCAGAATTTCGCAACCATACAGTAACTACAGGTTTTGAGATGCAACCCACCAAAGAAAAAAAACTGAAAAATAATTGAAAAAAATCTACTCCTAACGACTACATTTCCCTTAAGATGGTCGTCATCCATCCATCATAGGGAACGGTCACTACTATGACTTCGGTTCAATGGGACCATTCTCGGTAAAAGAACCGAAAACAAATGCCGAGAAACCCAAGAGTAACAAAAAAGTCGAAAATATCGATCATTTCGATAGAAAAAATATGTACAAAATATTTTCAAATTTTTTTTTTTAAAAAAAATATCGATCATTTCGATAACAAAAATATGTGCAGAATCAGCTAGCAACATTCAGCAACACATATCAATTTAACATAAAGTTACAAATACAGAACAACAACTTAACAATTCACAACTCACAGGGAAGCAACATTCAGCCATATTCTGGCTTCCCTGTTCATCTGTGAATAGGGCAAAGTATGGTGGTAGCCCCTCTCTTTGTGTCTGCTCCATCTAGCTGTCGATCGAGTCCCGCACAATGTGCGTCTGATGTCCGCATACAGTGGGGTAATGTTCAGCTGTCAGAGTACGTGGGCATCTGTGTCCCGCGCTCCTATGATGGCATTGAGGTGGTGAGGCTCCAAAGTGACTATTTGCCATCTGATTTTGATGGTATGGCTTCTGATAGTCGGGTTCCAATTGGCATAGAACTCCCGAACCAGGTGCAAATTACATTCCTTGGGCTCTTCAAAGATGAAATTGAGCCCAGCTGTCTCGATTCGGTGGACCATCCTAGGGAACTCCTGTGCCAATGGTTCCCGTGCTATATGCTCCTCGGGGAAATATTTGTTTTCTTTGTGCTTTGCGTACCACTTTTTCCCCTCATCAATCACCCATCTTGTTCCGTATTGGCGGCGTTGGCCGCGTGGAACTGCTGGTGCTGCTGGGACTGTTTTGCCCAGTCTGATTTGCTTCCTTCCGGCGCCCGAAGTTGATGCACCTTTCCTTTTCTCTTGCCTGCTTGCCATTTTACCTGTCAACCCACGTAGACAAGATCAATGTTAAGCTAACGGATATTAACTTCGGCTAAGGTTGGGTTAAGCTAGGTTACCCCAAACTTAGTCCTTAGCTACAGTTACAACAATACGGCAAGATTATCTTTATTTACACACAATAACCAACTATACAATCATGCTTAGTGCATTCGAAAATTTTGATGGTATATCTTCTGTGTACTACTCAGACTTCGTACAGCTAATCACAATCACTACCATCGCTAACATTTTACCCATCGCACTTATCAAGGAACAACAAAGAAACGAAAACAACCAACAAAAATTTATCTACACAAACCTATACAACCAACCAAATTCTTACAAATTTCAACATTCCCTTCACCCGAGAATCCGTCGTTCTATTAACATCCTAACAATTAGTACATCGACTCATCTCAATCAACATATACATCCCGGCATGAAACTCACAAGTTCACTACATTTTCAACTTCAAATTCAAAATACAAGCCCTAGAATTGATATTATCAAGTAAATTCGATTAATTTATCCAATTGACAAGTTCAAGCAATCATAACGACATTTCGAACACTCATGAACAACAATTCAATTGAATTCATGATTAATTTCTACTTAGGGCAATTCAGCTCACCTCACATGCTCAATATCGGAGAAATTCAAAGAGAATTTGAGAGAAAATCGAAAAACATACCTTGACTTTGAAGAATCGAAGAAAACTTGTTGAATTTCTTGGCCTACTCCGTGTCACGTTGATAGAGGATGGGTTTTGGGGGTTTGGTCGTAGAGAGATTGAAAAATAAGGGAAAAGGGAGGGTGTTCGGGGTTAAAACAATAGGGAAATCGCGCGGGTCACCCGGCGACCCGGTGTGACCCGTCGCGATATACACGGCAACGCGTCACGGAGTGCATCGCGGTGCACTTCCTCCGTGACACGGAGCCATCACGAGCCTGTTCTGGTAATATTTTTAAGAAATCCAGATTATACCTCAACGTGTCACGAAGGTAACGCGGAGGTCCACCTCCGTGACACAGAGTTGTCGCCCCAGTTCACTGTTTGCCACTTTTTATTAATTTTCATACCTCGACTTTTCCTTCGCGATTCCGTGCATATTTTTCTCCGTTTGACTTGAAATTCATCTCACTATACAAAATTGGTTAGAATTATAGGTTTCACTCTAAATACAAATAAAACAAAAACTAACACGAAAAATTTTGTAGTAAATCAAGAAAAAGAAAAAGAAAAGAAAAATCTATTTACACTTTACAAAAAGAAAGAAAAATTTTTCACTGGTTGCCTCCCGTGCAACACCTGGTTTACCGTCGCAGCTCGACGTCGTTAAGCTTAGTTGTCCTCTAGGGTGATGGACAATTTCTCTCGTTCACCGTCCTCCCCCCAGTAGTGCTTACACCGATCCGGTGGTTTTCCCAACAACTCCCTTGAATCCTTAATCTGCTTATCCTCAACTTGATCAATCACATTTATCACCGAGAGTTCTTCGTGCACCATCGGGAGCTTGGGTTCCTTATACACATCGAACACCTCTACCTTGTCGTGTGCTCGCATTGTTAGCTGCCCCGCAGCTACGTCAATTAGTGCTTTCTCGGTTTCCAAGAAAGGACGTCCCAAAATAAATGGGACTTCCACGTCTGGTTCAAAATCCAGCACGACAAAATCTACCGGAAAAAATTAGGGAGCCAACTTGCACCAGAACGTCCTCCACAATGCCATCAAGTCTGGCCAAGGATCGATCCGCCAATTGCAAGATTACGGTTGTGGGTCTAGGACTCCCTAGACCCAACTTTCTGAATACCGATGACAGCATCAAATTTATACTCGCTCCCAAATCACACAATCCACGAGCTCGGATGCTCTGCCCAATAGTAATCTGGATAGTAAAGCTCCCAGGGTCTTTGAGCTTTGTGGGCAGTCTATTTTCAATCCGGGAAGCGCACTCCTCCGTTAGAGCCACCGTAGCATACTCAGTCAACCGACTTTTGTTTGCCACGATGTGCTTTATATACTTAGCATATTTTGGCACTCCCTACAAAATATCAACAAGAGGTAAGTTAACATGTACCTATTTCAGCACCTCCATGAATTTCATGAAACACGCCTCCTCCTTGTGTTTCTTTAAGCGTTGAGGGAACGGGGGAGGAGGTCTTTCTGATTCAGCTTCCTTAGTCTTCCCCCTCTCGGTACCTTGCTCCCTCTCAATTTCTGCTGCTCCCGACTGTTGAGGTGGTCTTTCTGGTTCCACCTCTTTCAGCTGCAAACCACTCCTTGTGGTCACTGTATTTACCTGCTTGGGATTGGGATTCGTGTTGCTCGGCAGTCCTTCTCTAGGCCTTGTGTTTTGGGCACTAGCAAATTGCCCAAATTGATATTCAAGTGCCTTGGTAGCTAACTGGATGTTTTTCACTTCGGCTGCCAATTTCACATAGTCAGCCTGCAATTGAGCTTGGTTAGCTATCAAGACCTTATCATGGTCTTGAACATCTCCTCAATGCTGGGTGATGGTGGTGGAGGAGGTGCATTGTTGTTTCTAAATTGTGCTTGATAATTCTGCTGCCCTCCTTGGTTCCTTTGCACACCCTGACCCGAACCTTGCCCCTGATGGTTGTTGCTACCCCATGAGAAATTAGGGTGATTCCTCCAATTGGAATTGTAGCTATTACCATATTGTTGGTGGTTCCTTTGCGCATTACCCACAAAGTTTACCAAGTCAGTATTGGCTCCAAAACAATCAGCTGAGTGCTCACTGCTTCCACACACTTCACACCATATTTGCAATACTGCATTAACTGGGGTTTGAGGTTGGTTCATTGTCATGTTGCCGAAGTGGGTGTTAAGTTGATTTTGCAATGCAGCTATCTGTGCAGCGATAGTTGTAAACCCATCCACTTCTAGCACTCCTGCTGCTTTCCTTGTCCCACCTCTTGATGAATCAGCATTCCATTCTGGATTGCCCTGCGAAATATGGTTCAAAAAGGTATACAGCTCCTCATAAGTTTTCTCCAGCGCTTGCCCTCCAGCTGCTGAGTCTAGCAATATTTTGGTGTGGGGTTCCAAACCCTCTATAAAAGTGTGCACCAGCACATCATTGGACTGATGATGATGAGGACAACCCCACAACATGGACTTGAATCTCTCCCATGCCTGATATAAATTCTCTCCCTCTCTTTGTTTGAAACTAAGTCTTGCTGTTTTACCGGAGGGAAAAAATCGTATCAAAAATTTCCTTGCAAGATCATCCCACGTAGAAATAGAATTCGGTGGCTCAGCTTTCAACCACCTCTTGGCTTCTCCCAATAGTGAGAATGGGAACAATGTAAGCCAGACATAATCTGATGACACTCCAGCGGGGATGTAAGTGTCACTTATCTCCAAAAAAATTTGAGGATGTTGGTGTGGATCTTCATGAGGGAGACCGGTAAACTGCCCGCTAGTGTGCAGCAAATGCACCATATTCTGTTTAAGTTCAAACCTTCCTCCTGGCTCAGGTTTGCGGATGCTAGATGTGACATTATTAGCATGTGGGATTGCCACCTCGCGAACCGGCCGAGCTGCTACTTCTTTGGGCACTAACACTTCCCGTACCACTGGTGGATTCTGTTGTTGCTCCATCATCGTCTGTCTGAGCAACTGCAGCTTTTTTGTAGAGCTTCTCTCCGTTTACTATGAAATATCCTTTCTGGCTCTATATATGATTCCACCAGCTCCTTGTCTCTTGCCAGTGTTCAACAGAAATTAAGTCTGCAAAATACAGGCTAAGACCAAGTTGTCAAAACTAAGAAAATAAAAATGTAGTAAATTAACACTCAAAACAAATTCACCAATTGCCAAGTCCCCGGCAACGGCGCCAAAAGCTTGTTTGGCTGTTTCGTTATATGGGTATATAACTACACGCAAGTGCACGTGGTCGAACAAGTAGTAAGTGGCTTTAGTAAGCCAAGTATCGATCCCACAGAGACTTGGATGAAGTGCAATCTGCTCAAGTGTACTATATTTTACTTCTAAAAATGCAGACAATAGTGTAACCAAGAGTTTGATAGTTTGTTTTATAATTTTTATACTAAAGCTAAAACAATTATCTACTTTGAGTCTGAACTATGAATGAGAGCACGCTGAGGTTAAACGAACATGTAATGAAATTAATTATTGTCATAATTTGGTTAATCTTTTCCTCCAGTTGCTAGCCAAGAACTATTGCCAAGAGATTAAAACTCTCGTATTTAACCTCACTTAAGAATCATGAACCATCCACCTACATTTCTGTGATTAAATGTAATTCATGTTCTAGCCATACAAATTCGGTTTCTAAATTGACTAATACGACTTTCAGGTATATTTCTATCCTGAAAGTAAATCAATTCCCAATTTTCCCAAATCAAGTAGAGATCATATCCTATTAATTCACAACTTTCCAATTTCTTGCTCTCTCGAGTGAAACCGGACTTTTTAGATGTACAATAACGTAGGCCACACATTAATGCAGTAAGAACAAGAATTAATAGAACAACATGGAAGAAAAGATGAAAAACCAACTAATCAATGATCACATTTCATCACAATTGTTCATAACCTCAGCAAGAAGAGGAGTTAGCCACTCATTTGTGGATTAATCATCTTTAAATGAGTGTTAATCATACAAGCAATTGAATTAAAGAAGAAAGAAAGAGAGAAAAAACCCTGATATTTTCGTCCCTCAACTGCCTGTAACCCACGTTCTTGCCCCACCCAGTCAGAATATTGAAAAATGAACCTAAGTGTTCAATTTATACTGCTGGGAATTTTTCCTGGAATAACGAGCAACGTGTCACAGAGTGCATCGCGGAGCACTGCTCCGTGACACGCTACGAACGCGGACCCTCACTGGAACTGGGGGCCCAGGAATTAAAGCTCAACGTGGCACGGTGTGCAACGCGGAACCAAGCCACCGTGCCACGGACCAGACGCGGACCCTCTCTGGAATTTGTGCGAAATTTTCCTATCCAGGCAGAAGGCCTCCGCGATGGCAGCGTGACACGGCTCCATCGCGGATCCCCTTTAATTCATGCTGTCCAATGCTTTATCCCATGCTCGCATCCAAGTCCAACCCCGATATCATCCAACATGCATTTAAGCTTCCCAAAATTACATTTTACCTGCAAAACAATGCTAATCATGTTGGATAGTATAAATTCACATTTTATTAACAATTACATGAGAATGTATACACATTGGTAGATAAACAAGGCTAAAATGGTACTTTTGAGTATCACTTGGGCATATAAATTTGCCCAAGATCAATAAGTGGGAGCCTTTACTCCAAAAATCGTGTGGTAAGCTTACTTTGAAGTTACTACATTATCATACTTGATATAAGGGCTTTGCGCAAAACTTTAACATGCTTGGATCTACTCAATTCATTTTGAAACAATATCATAATCATGGGTAGCTTTAGAAACATGCTTTTCATCATCAAGTCTTATCATCGTCATACATTCATTATCATTCCCTTCTTTCATGAACTTCTCATCCATGGGCCTTTAATTTCATAAAACTAGAAAACACAATTTTGATTGAAAATAATTTAAAATCTGCCTATGCTTCACAATTCATCAATAAAAACATAATCTAATCGAACCCATGTATAGAAATTGAATTATGCAATTGGGTGAAAATCCCATTACTTGATCATAGGAATTTCTCATACTTAGATAGAAATTGGGCATGGGTTTAGAAGAAGACACCCACTCATAACCCTACGTACCTGGAAGGGATTGATTCAACCAAATCTTTGATTATCCAAGTGGAAATTTGGTGGAAACCTTCGATACTAGCCTTGAATCACCTCTTCAACCTCTCAAGTTTGCATGCATGGAAGGAGTTAACATAGAATAGGTTTACCCCTCTTAAAACCCACTAAAACGAGCCTTAAATGACGTAGTCTAGGCCTCTAGGACTTAGCAATTACAAAAAAGCCCTTGCTAAAATCCCAAAATTTGGCTGACTGCTTGTCCCCACGAGGGACTGGACGACTCGTTCTCACAGGCCACGACTCGAGGCCATGAGTCATCTGGTGCACTGCCCAAAAACAACTAGGGGACCTCACAGTAGACACCATGACTCGTGGTCACCATCCGTGGCTTTTACTTCCCAATGCCTCCTTGCCAAACAACTAGCTTAGGCCACGGGAGACCTCACGAGTCATGAGGCTTGATCAAGAGTCGTGGTCATGCCCGTGGTCTTCTCAACACACCATGCCAACCCTGATGGACTACAATTCACTTCACGAATCATGGTCACTCCTCACGAGCCGTCGCACGATTCGTTTTGTGATCTGGTGTGAAATTTCAGTTTTTCTTTGTTTTGACTCCCAAGTTTAATCCTTGGATTCCCGAGGTACTACAATATCTCCCCCTTGGGAACATTCATCCTCGAATGTTAGAAACACATAGAAAATGCAAAAACATGCAATCATCATATGCAAACATTGATTATTTAAACCAAAAACTGATGGAATGACTCCTCCAAAAAGAACTACATAGCTGAACTGAATTAAGACATCACATACATCTATCATAACCTAAAACAAACTTGTGAACATGAACTGAACATGGAAACTTATTAGATAATAGAGCAAAACCGATTCCTCAAGTTGGAACTGAGCTGGTAGAGAATAAGTGTGGGTACTTAGCCATCATATCTGCTTTGGCTTCTCGCATACCTCCTTCAACATGTTGATTCCTCCAAAATACTTTAATTGAAGTTATTTCTTTGTTCCATAACCTTCGAATCTGTTGATTTAGTATTCCCACCGAAACCTCCTCATAGCTAAGGATATCCTTTACACCAACGCTATCCACCGGAACCACTAAAGTTGGATCTCCCAAACATTTCTTCAAAAGAGATACATGAAACACAGGTTGCATGGAAGATAACTCTGAGGGCAAGTCCAACTCATACGCTTCCTTACTAACTCTTCTCATAACCCGGTAAGGACCAACGTAGCAGGGGCTGAGTTTTCCTTTCTTCCCAAACCACATGACTCCCTTCGTGGGAGATACCTTCAAGAACACCCAATCGTCCACCTCAAACTCCAACTTCCTTCTCCTTACATCCGCATAGGACTTTTGACAACTTTGAGCGGTTTTCAGCCTGTCCCTTATCAACCGAACATTCACCATAGCCTCATAAACCGAATCCGGCCCTATCATAGCTGCCTCACCAACCTCAAACCATCCGATGGGCGATCTACATATCCGCCCATAGAGAGCCTCGAGCGGTGCCATCTGGATACTGGAGTTATAGCTGTTATTATAATCGAATTCGATCAGAGGAAAGTGTTCATCCCAACTACCTTTGAAACCAATGAGGCAGGATCTCAACATATCCTCCATAGTCTGAATAGTCCGCTCCTCATAACCATCTGTTTGCAAATGGAGCGCTATGCTAAGCTTGACCTGAGTACCAAGTCCCTTTGGGAAGGACCTCTAAAACTAAGAGGAAAGCTTAGTACCTCTATCCGATATAATATACAAGGGCACTCCATGTAATCGAACCAACTCCCGGATGCATAACTTGGCATAGTCCTCCGCTGAATCGATAGTTTTGACAAGTAGAAAATGAGCAGCCTTGGTCAACCTGTCCACCACAACCCAAATGGAGTCATATTGTCTACGGGTGCGAGGCAAACTTGTAATGAAATCCATATTAATCTCTTCCCACTTCAAAGTAGGACTGCTAATATCCTGAAGTATGCCTCCCGATCTTTGATGGTTGACCTTTACTTGTTGACAGTTTGGGCACTTGGCTACGAATTCCGCCATATCCTTCTTCATGTCGTTCCACCAATATATTTCCCGCAAATCATGATACATATTGGTGGCACCTAAATAGAGTACCTTGATCCATGAGCCTCATGCAATATTTGACCCCTTAAATTATCAACATCTGGAACACATAGACGACCCTGGTACTGCAGCACACTATCTCCCCCTTGGGAAAAGGCCTCCACCTTTTGACTTCAAATGACTTCTTTTAGCTTTACAAAAATCGGATCTTCATCTTCTCTAGCATTAACATAAGTCACCAAGGAAGATTTTGATCCATTTTTCATGACAACACCGCCATCGGTTGAGTCGACCAATCTAACTCCCAACCTTGCAAGTTGATGGACATCTCTCAGCAGTTCCTTCTTTCCCTCATCCACGTGGGACACACTCTCCATAGAGAGCCTACTAAGTGTGTCTGCGACCACATTAGCCTTACTGGGGTGGTAAAAGACACTCATGTCGTAGTCCTTTAGCAGCTCCAACCATCTCCTTTGCTGAAGATTTAGATCTTTATGCGTGAGCACATATTGCAAGCTCCTGTGGTCCATAAATATCTCCATATGGGCCCCATACAAGTAATTCCCCCATATTTTCAATGTGAACACCACCACGGCCAACTTAAGATCATAGGTCGGGTAATTCTTCTCATGGACCTTCAACTATCCACAGGCATATTGTTACACCCCGTAAGTTCTTGACACTTAGTTGTCCTATTCGCATGTTGGTTAAGAGTTTTAGAATGCCATACGTGCGAGAAAAGGGCCCAAGGAGGGACCGGACAAGTGCCAAGTTAGAGCGTTGCAAGGCAAATGCGACTTATAAATCGCATTCGACAAATGCGACTTAAAGGCCCCAAGTATATAAGGCTCCCACTTCGTTTTAAATCATTTTCCCTTTATATAATTTCTAGTAAACAAACAAAAACATAGGAACGAAGAGTTTGATTAAATTTCCTTCCGTTTACACCGTCAAACGCAGTCCAAACTCGAATTAACTTCGGGTAGCGAAGTATAAAGCTGCCGGGAGCATTCCTGCGGAGTTAGTTTCGTGAAATTCGGTCAGCGAATCATCGTCACACCGTGCTACAGTAAGTGGAATTGCTCTAAACTAGTGTTAATTCTATTCTTTCATGAATATGAATACAGTTGGGAGAAATAGCTGAATACTAGCCGAGCTACACCAGTTAATCAGAAAGTCGGCAGTTGAGGTATGTAAAGCCAGTTTCTTTCGGCAAGCTAGTAGTTCTAGTATAAGAAAATAATACGAATTTCAGTAAAGTGTTTCAGAAGTCATACATTATGTTCAGTATGAAATTTAGTAAGCATGTTAGAAATATAATACAATGTTCAGCATGAAATTCAGTAAAACAGTATAAGTCCCAGCAGAATATTCCAGAAATATTATTACAGATTCAGTATATTTCAGTATCAGATTCAGTACATTTCAATATGAGATTCAGAATAGAATAGCAGAACATAAATATTATTATCAGATCCAGTATATATATTACATGTGCCTATTGCTATCTGTGGAGACATGATTGTTTTGTGTTGGGCACCCTTAGAGCTTCCTTGACCGCCCCAGGGTTAATAGCTGTGTTGACTCGCCCGTAAGAGGGTGAGGATACGTCACTCTACGGAGTGGCATGCCGTCCGCCAGCGGACGAAGATGAGATGCAAATTCCCCATAGCAGCCTGATCAGCACTATACCACACCCCTTGTCGAGCGCTTGCGTCCCGGGTGCAGATTTCGGATTTCAGATTTCAAGAGTCGTTCGGACTCAAATACAGCTATAGTCAGGGGCGCAGCAAGCCCAAGTTCCATACCCAGGGGGCTGGCAGGATGCTCATAGTTACTAGGTGGATTGTATGACCTGGGTAGCGGTATATAGATTGTGTGCTGGTTGGTACCTTATGGCTTATGGGGGCTTGTAAGGTTCTTGTATGCTATGTTGTGTTAGTTATTAATAGATAGAAAGTAGACCGCCATGTTATCAGGTATGACTCTTACTCTCTTCAGTAAAGTTACGCTCTTTTCAACCCTCAGCCTGTCTCCTATTACTTTAGTATCTACTAGTATTATTGTTTGCTTTTAATTATTTTTAGTTATTACTTTGTATACTACTGACGCCCGTTTTGGGGCGCTGCATTACTTGCCTGGAGGTACTCATAGACGAGGAGAACATCCCTTGTAGTTCCAGCTAGCGTACAGAGTCTTCAGCTCCTATCATCTGGAGCTTGACAGCTAAAGGTTTACTTCCCTTTTTTTTGTACGGTATGGGTAGGCCGGGGCCCTGTCCCGACCAACTTATTATTCTTAGAGGCTTGCGGATTGTATATTCCCTGTGGTTAGTTGTACCTGTCGTGTGGGGCCGTGTGTATGTTTTTAGTTTGCATGTGATGGTCGTGTGGGGCCTTGTTTAGTTGTCAGTTGGTGACCTTGTCAGTCACAGATTAGTTTAGCGCTTGATTCTACTTTTTAGTGATAACTAGTCAGCATGGTGGCCTTGTCGACCCGCATAGGTTCCTTTATGTTCAGTTGTTCTAGGTAGCTTCTATATTCCTACAGGTGGCTATAGGCCTTGTCGACCGGAGGCTGTATTTATAGTCGTTATATAGCCCGTTGTTTTCATAAATCCAGAATTAGAGCCAGCCTGGCACCAGAAGTGCTTAGGCTCAGTAGTCAAGTAGTCCAGGTCCTAGTAGAGCACCAGGTGCCAGTCATGCCTCCCATGGTGGGGCGTGACAAACTTGGTATCAGAGCAGGTCGTATCCTAGGGAGTGTGCAAGTCGTGCTAAGTAAAGTCTTGTCTATGGATGTGTTGTGCACCACATACCATAGGTGAGAGGCTGCAAGGCATGATAGGATGGTTACTCTTTCTTCACATTCAATCGTGCCATAGAGCAGTATAGTATAGGGTTGAGTCCCTAAACCTTACTATAATCTTTGTTTACAGATAAAATGTCAGATCAGCGACATCCTATCACAGGTCGAAGATTGCATACAGCAGCAGGAGAGGGCACCAGCAGGATTCCCCAGTCTTGATTAGAATCAGCCCGATCTGAGAGCGATACAGAGGCATCATCCCGACCTTCTCAACAGTCTCCACCCCATCAGGAGTCACTCGGGACGACACCACCTCAGACAGTTCCTATACCTACATTATCTGACCAGGAGGTCAGGAGTGCTGTAGTTATGTTAGCACAAATAATGGCTACTCAGTGCTAGTCAATGCCACCTACAGCTATAGAGTTATCAGGTGGGCCAGGTAGTTCAAGGGTTCGAGATTTCTTTGCACTAGGTCCCCCGCAGTTCACAAGGTCAGATCGGACAGAGGACCCCCAGGACTTCCTAGATCAGATGCAGAGGATTTTCCGGGTAGTGCATGTTACATCTACAGAGTCGGTTGAATTGGCGATATTCCGACTGCGGGATATTATTGTGTTGTGGTATGAGAGTTGGGAAAGGTCTCGAGGGAGAGATGTTGCCCCTCTGACCTGGTCCAGCTTTTCAGAGGCTTTCCTTGTCCGTTATCTACCATGAGAGATCCGACAGGCTCGGATGGACCTGTTTTTACACCTGGAGTAGGGGGCGATGAGTGTTCGAGAATATGCCCTGCAGTTCGATTCTTTGGCTCGCTATGCTTCGGCCTTTGTAGACACCATGCCATCCAGAGTCCACCGGTTTATTATGGGGCTGAACCCAAAATATATTAAGGCCTGTATGACAGCTACTTTGCGGGAAGATATGGATATTGCTAGAGTGTAGGCTTTTGTTTAGACTATTGAGGGCCTCAAACAGCGGCAACAGGATATCAAACGAACAAGTCAGGAACAGCGCTGTAGGGACAGGTCATATGAGTTATAAGGGGAGATTCGGAGAGGGCCTATGCCACGGTTGTCAGATAGGCCACCTAGACCCCCCCCTCCTTCACAGCAGTAGAGGGGTAGATTCAATCTCCGAGGACAGTCAGAGTCCAGCAGAAGTTCTCGAACAGTAGATTGACCCCTGCAGAGGAGAGAAGAGCAGAGCAGGTATACACCACCACTTTTCCCTATTTGCAGCTGACGCCACTCTGGAGCTTGCAGATATGGCTCCACAGGGTGTTATATATGTGGACAGGAGAGTCATGTGATGAGAGATTGTCTAGCCAGGGGTTAGGGTGACCAGGATAGACAGGACAGGGCATCAACAGGGTCGCGAGCTCCAGCAGCCCCGGCAGAGCACAGACCCTCAGTTTCAGCAGGCAGAGGCCGAGGCAGATCTGGGGCCTCTAGTTCAGGTACGGGCCCAAGTCGTACCTATGCATTACCAGGGAGATAGGATTCAGAGGCGTCTCCAGATGTTGTGACATGTATGATGACTATTTTCTCTCACCCTGCTTATGTATTAATCGATCCGGGATCTACCTTTTCCTATGCTACCCTATTAGTGGCTCGAAAGTTCAGTATTGTACCAGAATTGCTTCGGCAACCCTTTTCAGTATCTACACCCTTCGGTGACTCTATCATAGCCAGAAGGGTATATCGAGGGTGTACAGTAGGGGTTGCTAGCCATCAGACCACAGCAGATTTAGTAGAGTTAGAAATGGTTGATTTTGATGCCATTATGGGTATGGATTGGTTAGCTCCATGCTATGCCAATGTAGAATGCTTGACCAAGATGGTCCGATTCCACTTTCCAGGGGAGGTAGTACGAGAGTGGAAGGGCAGTACAGCTACACCAAAAGGTAGGTTTATTTCCTATCTTTGGGCGAGAAAGTTGATAGCCAAGGGGTGCATTTACCACAATGTCAGAGTTCAGGATGTTCGAGTAGAGCCTCCGAATCTCAAGTCTGTTCCAGTGGTGAATGAATTCCCCGATGTATTTCCAGATGAGTTACCTAGTATTCCCCCAGAAAAGGAAATAGAGTTTGCAATTGATTTATTACCGGGCACTCAGCCCATATCAATTCCCCCTTATCGCATGGCTCCTGCTGAACTCAGAGAACTAAAGGAGCAGTTGAAGGATTTTTTAGACAAGGGCTTTATCAGGCTGAGTACTTCACCTTGGGGTGTGCTAGTTTTGTTTGTGAGAAAGAAGGATGGTTCCCTCCGCATGTGTATACATCGGCAATTGAATAAAGTCACAGTCAAGAATAAGTATCCACTTCCGAGAATAGATAATTTATTTGATCAGTTATAGGGACCCAGATATTTCTCCAAAATTGACCTAAGGTTCGGATATCATCAGTTTCGGGTCGTGAAAGGGACATTCCAAAGACTACCTTCAGGACCAAATACGACAACTTTGAATTCTTAGTCATGTCCTTTGGGCTAACGAATGCTCCAAACGTGTTTATGGACCTGATGAACATTATTTTCATACCATACCTGTACTTTTTCGTGATAGTGTTTATTGACGATATTCTAGTGTATTCTCGCTCAGAGGCAGACCACTAGGATCATTTGCGGACAGTGCTCTAAATTCTCAGAGACCGTCGATTGTATGCCAAGTTCTCTAAATGTGAATTTTGGCTGAATTCAGTAGCCTTTTGGGTCATATCGTGTCAGATACTGGTATACAGGTAGATACGCAGAAGATAGAAGCAGTAAAAGCATGGCCCAGACCTACCACTCTGACCGAGGTACGCAGTTTCATGGGGTTAGCAGGGTACTACAGAAGGTTTGTTGAAGGATTTTCCACCTTAGCAGCACCTCTGACTAAACTGACGTAGAAGGCAGCAAAATTCAATGGACTGAGGCATGTGAGCAGAGCTTCCAGGAATTGAAAGACAGGTTAACATCAGCTCCAGTGTTAGCATTGCCAGAAGGTACAGAAGGTTATGCAGTTTATTGTGACGCTTCGGGTGTTGGGTTAGGATGTGTGTTGATGCAGCATGGTAAAGTAATTGCTTATGCTTCTAGACAACTGAGGAAACATTAAAAGAACTATCCGACCTATGACCTGGAATTGGCCGTAGTGATTCACGCCTTAAAGATATGGAGACATTACTTGTATGGCGTCCACATGGATATTTTCACTGATCATAAGATCCTACAATATATCTTCACCCAGAAAGAATTGAATTTGCGGCAATGTCGCTGGTTAGAGCTGTTGAAAGACTATGATGTGAATATTTTGTATCACCCAGGGAGAGCTAATATGGTGGCAGATGCCCTTAGCGGTATATCTATGGGAAGTCTGGCACACATACAGCTTGAGCAGTGGGAATTAGCTCAGGAATTGCATTAGTTATCCAATTTAGCCGTTCGTGTAGCAGAAACAGAGGACAACAGAGCGGTAATCCAGAACACTACAGTGTCATCTTCAGTTGCAGAAGTAAAGGAACGACAGTGTGAAGATCCTAGCCTGGTTCAGCTTAGAAAAAGAGTTCAGCAAGGAGAGGTGACATATTTTCAAACAACTGAGGATGGGGTATTGCAATATAAAGATCGCCTTTGTGTTCCAGACATTGCAGGGTTTCACCAGCAGATTATGGGCGAGGTACATTATTCCCATTATTCTCTCCACCCAGGTTCGACGAAAATGTACCACGATATAAAAGAAATCTACTGGTGGCCAGGAATGAAGAAGGGGATAGCAGAATTCATAGCTCAGTGTCCCAACTGCCAGTAGGTAAAAGCTGAACATCAGAAACCAGGCGGACTGACTCAGGATATAGCTATGCCTCTATGGAAATGGGAAGCAGTAAATATGGATTTTGTAGCAGGATTACCCTGGACCAGATGTAGATATGATTCGATCTGGGTGATTGTTGACAAACTAACAAAATCAGCTCATTTTCTGCCAGTAAGGGCTACCTTTTCCGTCAAGGATTATGCTGAGATGTATATCAGAGAAATAGTCAGGTTGCATGGTGTTCAAATGTCCATTATCTACGACAGAGGGGCGCAGTTTACAGCTAAATTCTGGCAATCATTTTAGAGAGGCTTGGGGACGCAGGTTAACCTGAGCACAACTTTTCATCCTCAGACAGATGGGCAGGCAGAACGCACCATTCAAACTCTCGAGGATATGTTGCGAGCATGTGTGTTGGATTTCGGAGGTAGCTGAGATGAACATTTACCACTCATTGAGTTTGCCTATAATAACAGTTACCATTCATCTATTCAGATGGTGCCTTATGAGGCATTATATGGGCGAAAGAGCAGATCTCCAATTGGTTGGTTTGAGGTAGGAGAATCTGCATTGATTGGGCCAGATATCATTCATGAGTCAAAGGAAAAAGTAAAGCTTATCATAGAGCGTTTACTGACTGCTTAGAGCTGCCAGAAATCTTATGCTGACGTGTGGTGCAGAAACTTGGAATTTAATGTGGGTGATTGGGTGTTTCTGAAGGTTTCACCGATGAAGGGTGTAATGAGATTTGGCAAGAAAAGCAAGCTAAGCCCAAGGTTTTTGTTGGGCCTTATCAGATTCGCCGAAGAATAGGCCAAGTGGCATATGAGTTAGACTTACCTCCAGAGTTAGAATCTGTCCACCTAGTTTTCCATGTATCAATGCTTAGAAAGTGCATAGGAGATCCCTCCAGAATTGTCCCAGTCCAAGATGTTCAGGTTACAGAGGAGTTGGCCTATGAAGAAGTTCTAGTAGCCATACTAGACCGGCAGATCCGCATATTAAGAAATAAAGATTTTGGTTCTGTCAAAATATTATGGTGTAACAGGAACCTAGAGGAAATGACTTGGGAAGTAGAAGAAGATATGAAAGCCAGATACCCTCAGTTATTTCAGACTTAGTTAGTCAGAGGTATGTTGATATTGTTGTTTTATGAGTTGCTTTATATTCATGTGTATGAGTGAGATGTTGACTTCAGTTTATTATGTAATGGATGCTATAGTATTATATGGAGTACATGTATTGGACTTTTCTGCATTTCAGGATTTTTTGAGATAGTCCATATTACGCGGAAACTCTGCCGAAATTTTTCCAGAAAAGGTAGAGCAAGTTAAAAATAAAAGTTAACGGAAGTAAACATTCGAGGACGAATGTTATTAAGGGGGGAGGATGTTACACCCCGTATGTTCTTGACACTTAGTTGGCCTATTCGCATGTTGGTTAAGAGTTTTAGAATGTCATATATGCGAGAAAAGGGCCCGGGGAGAGACTGGACAAGCGCCAAGTCGGAGCGTCGCAAGGAAAATGCGACATATAAATTGCATTCGACAAATGCGACTTAAAGGACCCAAGTATATAAGGCTCCCACTTCGTTTTAAATCATTTTCCCTTCATATAATTTCCAGTAAATGAACAAAAACATAGGGGAACGAAGGGTTTGATTAAATTTTCTTCCATTTACACCATCAAACGCAGTCCAAACTCGAATTAACTTCGAGTAGCGAAGTATAAAGCTGCCCGGAGAATTCCTGCGGAGTAAGTTTTGCGAAATTCGGCCAGCGAATTGTCGTCACGCTGAGCTAAGTTAAGTGGAATTGCTCCAAACCTGTGTTAATATACTCCCAGCGTTAAAGTGAGTATTTCTCCCTTCTAGACCCCCATGAAATAGCGAGTTTTTGGTCGTTCTTCGATAAGTTGAAGAATAGGCAGTAGGTATAGCCATAATATGGTTTCTTTCCAAAGTAAAGTAGAATTAATTCTATTCTTTTGTGAATATGAATACAGTTGGGAGAAATAGCTGAATACTAGTCGAGCTACGCCAGTTAATTAGAAAGTCGGCAGTTGAGGTATGTAAAGTCAGTTTCTTTCGGCAAGCTAGTAGTTCTAGTATAGAAAAATAGTATGAATTTCAGCAGAGTGTTTCAGAAGTTGTATATTATGTTCAGTATGAAATTTAGTAAGCATGTTAGAAATATAATACAGTGTTCAGCATGAAATTCAGTAAAACAGTATAAGTCCCAGTAGAATATTCCAGAAATATTATTACAGATTCAGTATATTTCATTATGAGATTCAGTACATATCAATATGAGATTCAGAATAGAATACCAAAACATAAATATTATTATTAGATCCAGTATATATTTTACATGTGCCTATTGCTCTCTGTGGAGACATGATTGTTCTGTGTTGGGCACCCTTAGAGCTTCTTTGACCGCCCCAAGGTTAATAGCTGTGTCGACTCGCTTGCCAGAGGGTGAGGATACATCGCTCTACGGAGTGGTATGCCGTCCACCAGCGGACGAAGATGGGATGCAGATTCCCCATAGCAGGCTGATCAGCACTACACCACACCCCCTGTCGAGCGCTTGCACCCGGGGTGTAGATTTCAGATTTCCGATTACAGATTTCAGATTTCAGATTTCAGATTTCAGGAATCCTCCGGACTCAGATACAACTATAGTTAGGGGCCCAGCTAGCCCAAGTTGCACACCCAGGGGGCCGACAAGATGCTCATAGTTACTAGGTGGATAGTATGACATGGGTAGGGGTATATAGATTGTTTGCTGGTTGGTACCTTATGGCTTATGGGGGCTTGTAAGGTTCTTGTATGCTATGTTGTGTTAGTTATTAATAGATAGAAAGTAGACTGCCATGTTATCAGGTATGACTCTTACTCTCTTCAGTAAAGTTACGCTCTTTTTAGTCAGTCTCAGCCCATCTCCTATTACTTCAGTATCTATCAGTATTATTGTTTGCTTTCAGTTATTTTTAGTTATTTATTTGCATACTCAGTACCAGTGGTACTAACGCCCGTTTTGTGGCGCTACATTACTTGCCCGTAGGTACTCATAGACGAGGAGCATATCCCTCGTAGTCCAGCCAGCGTATAGAGTGTTCAGCTCCTATCATCCGGAGCTTGACAGCTAAAGGTTTACTTCCCTTTTGGTTTGTACGGTATTGGGTAGGTCGGGGCCCTGTCCCAACCATCTTATTATTCTTAGAGGCTTGCGGATTGTATATTCCCTGTGGTTAGTTGTACCGGTTGTGTGGGGCCATGTGTATATTTTTAGTTTGCATGTGATGGTCGTGTGGGTCCTTGTTAAGTTGTCAGTTTCGGACTTTGTCGGTCACAGATCAGTTTAGCACTTGATTCTACTTTTCAGTGATAACTAGTCAGCATGGTGGCCTTGTCGGCCCGCATAGGTTCCCTTATGTTCAGTTGTTTTGGGCAGCTTCTATATTCCTACAGGTGGCTATAGGCCTTGTCGACCGGAGGCTGTATTTACAGCCGTTATATAGCCCATTGTTTTCATAAATCTAGAATTAGAGCCAGCCTGGCACCAGAAGTGCTCAGGCTCGGTAGTCCAGCAGTACAGGTCCTAGTAGGGAACCAGGTGCCAGTCATGCCTCCCAAGGCGAGGCGTGACACATATGTTATAACTTTCCCATGCTGCATCAACACTCACCCAAGTCCAATTTTTGATGCATCATAATACACCACAAAGCCATCTGTACCCTCGGGTAGTGTCAACACTGGTGCGGTAGTAAGTCGAGCCTTCAACTCTTGGAAGCTCTTCTCACAAGCCTACAACCATTGAAACATCACCTTTTTATTAGTCAACTTGGTCAAAGGTGCTGCAATAAATGAGAAACCCTCAACAAATCTCCGATAGTAGCCGGCTAAACCCAAGAAGCTCAAAATATCCGAGGGATTCACCGGTCTAGGCCAATCCTTCACCGCCTTGATTTTCTGAGAATCTACTTTTATGTCCTCACTCAATACCACATGGTCTAGAAATTCCATGGAGACCAACAAGAACTCACACTTGCTGAACTTGGCATACAATTGGCGATCCTTGAGAGTCTGCAACACTAATCTCAAATCAACGGCATGCTCCTCCTCACTCCGAGAGTATATAAGGATGTCATCAATGAACACAATCACGAACATGTCTTGATACGACTTGAACACCCTGTTCATCAGGTCCATGAAGGCTACAGGAGTGTTCGATAGTCCAAAAGACATAACTACGAACTCATAATGTCCATACCATATCCTGAAGGCTGTCTTCGGGATATCGCCCTCCCAAACCATGAGTTGATGATACTCGGACCTGAGATTTATCTTTGAGAAACACTTGTCCGCCTGAAGCTAATCAAATAGATCATCGATCCTGGGTAAAGGATACCTGTTCTAAACTGTTACCTTGTTTAATTGCCGATAGTCAATGCACATTCGAAGCTAACCATCCTTCTTTAAGACAAAAAAAACTGGTGCACCCCATAGAGACTTACTCGGTCTAATGAAGCCTTTATCTAATAGGTCCTTTAACTAATCCTTCAACTCCTTTAGCTTGGCTATAGCCATCTTGTAGGGTGGAATAGATATAGGTTGGGTGTCAAAAAGAATATCAATACCAAAATCAATCTCCCGCTCGGGAAGTACACATGGCAAATCATTAGGAAAGACCTCTAGAAACTCACGTACTTCTGAGACGGACCAGATAGTCGCAGTTTCGAACTCGACATCCTTAACCCTAACTAGATGGTACATGAAACTCTTAGCAATCGTCTTTCTGGCCTTAAGGTAAGAAATGAATCGACCTATAGGCACAGTTGAACTACTTCTCCATTCTACGACTGGCTCACCCGAAAATATGAATTCTACTTCCCGAGTTCTACAATTAACTGAACCATAGCATGCAAATAACCAATCCATGCCAAGACTAACATCAAAATCGGTCTTGGCTAACTCTATCAAATCTGCTGAGGTGACCTTACGAAGGACTGAGACTGGGCCACCTTACTAGAGTGGAAACTGAGAAGGGCTCTGACAAGACATCAGGACTGACTCCGAAGCTATTGACCACATAAGGTGTCACAAAAGACAGGGTAGCCCCCGAGCCTATCAAAGCATATAAATCAGTATGGAAAACTCGCAACATACCAACGACCACATCCAGGGAGACCTCCTGCTCCTGTTGGGATGCTAAAGCATAGAATCTGTTCTGGCGCTGATCGCCAGCTGTGTTGTAGGAGGGGCTGTTGAACTAAAGTTGTGCCTCGACCCCCAACCTGATCGTGCCTCATAGCTGGACAATCTCTAAGCATGTTTTCAGGCTTCCCACACCCAAAACATGCACCTGAACCTGCCAAGCACTGGTCTGTGCGCCCTCGACCACATCTACGACAGGCTGGGATACTAGAATCTGTGGGTCTGCTGCTCTGACCCTCGAGCCTACTACTCGCCCTCTCTGATCATGTCTAGGCCTGGATGTCACACTCAATGCTGAAGATGCCAGGGTTGATGCTCTCTAGTGATTCTACTGTCTGTGCCCACCGTCGGACCTCTGTTGAGAGAATCTGTGGTCCTCAGTACTGGCCCTCTTGGCCTCCCTCTCTCTCGAATGTGCCACCTCTATCTGCTGGGCGTACAACACAATCCGAGGGTAGTCCATATCCTAATGGAGCCTAGCAATACAACACTCCTTGTCCAAATACCCTTTTATGCCATGCACAAATCTTCTCACCCATGCCCTATGGTCATCCACTAACTCTGGGGCATATTTCGATAGGCGAGTGAACTCAAGGGAATACTCTTGCTTTGTCATTCTTCCCTTCTTCAAGTTTACAAACGCAGCTACCTTCAGCTCCCTCATCTCCCAAGGGAAAAACCAATCTAGGAATGCAACATGAAACTCCTCCTACGTGATCGGACCTGCTCTTGTGACCTTGCTATCCTTCCATTGGCAAAACCAAATATGCGCAACCCCCTTCAACTGGTAGGACACAAACTCTGTGAACTCAACACTACTCACCCCCATGACTTGGGTGATCTTGACAACTTCATAAATGAAATCATATGGGTCCTCATCCACCTTGGACCCAAGGAACTCCGATGGGTTCATCCTCAAAAAGTCTCTAATTCGAGCCGTCGTTGCATTGCCATTTTGTGGAACATGCGCAATGGCCTGCTCATTGACCTAAGCGGTCAAGGCCTACGCAAGCATCTGAATAGCGGCCCAAAACCGAACATGGGCTGCTAACTCTGGTGCTTAGGGCTCCTGGACAGGTGGGGCTGGATATTGCTGATCACAGAAATGTAGACGGATGGTTTATGATTCTTAAGTGAGATTAAATATGAGAGTTTTAATCTCTTGGCTAATGTTCTTGGCTAGCAACTGGAAGAAAAGATTAATCAATTTATGATGATAATCAAGTTCATTACATGTTCTTTAACCTCGGCATGCTTTTATCCATAGTCCAAATTCAAAGTAGATAATTGTTAGAAGTTTTAGTATAGAATTAGAAAACAAATTATTCACTTTTTGGTTACGTTGTTGTCAGCATATTTAGAAGTTAATTAAAATATAGTATAGTATACTTAAGCAAACTTCACTTAATCCGAGTCTCTGAGGGATCGATACTTGGCTTACTAAAGCCACTTACTACTTGTTCGACCACGTGCACTTGCGTGTTGGTTGAGATACCTAAGGAACCAACCGAACAAGTCTTTGGCGCCGTTGCCGGGGACTTGGCAATTGGTGAAATTGTTTTAAGTGTTAATTTACTGTATTTGTATTTTCTTTTCTTTAAGTGTTGACAACTTGGTCTTAGCCTGTATTTTGCAGACTTAATTGCTGTGAATACTGGCAAGAGACAAAGAGCTGGTGGAATCTTATATAGAGCCTGAACGTATATTTCATAGTAAACGGAGAGAAGCTCTACAAAGGAAGCTGCAGTTGCTCAGACAGACCATTATGGAGCAACAAAATCCACCGGTTGTGAGGGCAGTGTTATTGCCCGAAGAAGCAGCACAAGGCCGATTCGCGAGGTGGCAATCCCACATGCCAACAATGTTACATCCAGTATCCGCAAACCAGAGCCTGGAGAGAGATTTGAACTCAAGCAAAATATGGTGCAACTATTGCACACAAGCGGGCAATTTACTGGTCTCCCTCATGAAGACCCACAACAGCATCTCCAAAACTTTTTGGAGATAAGTGACACTTATATACCCGCTGGAGTGTCACCTGATTATGTTCGGCTTACATTATTTCCGTTCTCATTACTCGGTGAAGCCAAGAGGTGGTTGAAAGCTGAGCCACCATATTCTATTTCAACGTGGGATGATCTTGCACGAAAGTTCTTGATAAGGTTTTTTCCCTCTGGCAAAACAGCAAGACTTAGAAGTCAAATTCTAAGTTTCAAATAGAGGGAGGGAGAAAATTTATATCAAGCCTGGGAGAGATTTAAATCCATGTTGCGGGACTGTCCTCATCATCATCAGTCCAATGACGTGTTGGTGCACACATTTATTGAGGGTTTGGAACTCCACACCAAAATATTGCTAGATTTAGCAGCTGGAGGGCAAGCGCTGGAAAAGACTTATGAGGAGCAGTATACCTTGCTAAACCGGATTTCATAGGGCAATCCAGAATGGAATGCTGATTCTTCACGAGGTGGAACAAGGAATGCAGCAGGAGTGTTTGAAGTGGATGGATTTACAGCTATCGCTGCACAGATAGCTGCCTTGCAAAATCAATTGAACAACCACTTCAACAACATGACTTTGAACCAGCCGTCAGCTCCAGTTAATGCAGTCTAGCAATTGTGGTGTGAAGTGTGTGGAAGCAGTGAGCACTCAGTTGAGTGCTATGGAGCAAATCCTGATTCGGTAAACTTTGTGGGTAATGCACAAAGAAATCACCAGCAGTATGGTAGTGGCTACAATTCA
The DNA here is from genome assembly GCA_035772735.1 of Datura wrightii. NCBI lineage: Eukaryota > Viridiplantae > Streptophyta > Magnoliopsida > Solanales > Solanaceae > Datura > Datura wrightii. Next base: position 64,808,718 of record JASDFA010000002.1, read on the forward strand.
AATTGTAGGAATCATCCAAATTTTTCATGGGGTAGCAACAGCCATCAAGGCCAAAGTTCGGGTCAGGGTATGCAGAGGAATCAAGGAGGGAAACAGAACTACCAATCTCAATTCAGAAATAACAATGCACCTCCTCCACCACCATCACCCAGCATTGAGGATATGTTCAAGACCATGATCGCTAACCAAGCACAATTGCAGGCTGACTATGTTAAATTGGCAGCCGAAGTGAAAAATAACCAGATAGCGACCAAGGCTCTTGAGTATCAATTTGGGCAATTTGCTAGTGCCCAAAATACAAGGCCTAGAGGAGGACTGCCGAGCGACAAGGATCCGAATCCAAAGCAGGTAAATGCAGTGACCATAAGGAGTGGTTTGCAGCTGAAGGACGTGGAACCAGAAAGACCACCTCAAAATTCAGGAGCAGCAGAAGTTGAGGGAGAGCTAAGTTCGGAAAGGGGGAAGACCAAAGAAGCTGAATCAGAAAGACCTCCACCCCCGTTCCCTCAACGACTCAAGAAACACAAGGAGGAGGCGTGTTTCAAGAAATTCATGGAGGTGCTTAAACAGGTACATGTTAACTTACCTCTTGTTGATGTCCTGCAGGGAGTGCCGAAATATGCCAAATACATAAAGGACATCGTGGCCAACAAAAGTCGTTTGACTGAGTATGCTACGGTGGCTTTAACAGAGGAGTGCACTTCCCGGATCCAAAACAGACTGCCCACAAAGCTAAAAGACCTTGGAAGTTTTACTATCCAGCTTACTATTGGGCAAAGCATCCGAGCTCGTGGATTGTGTGACTTGGGGGCAAGCATAAATCTTATGCCATCTTCGATATTCAGAAAGTTGGGTTTAGGGAGTCCTAGACCTACAACCGTAATCTTGCAGTTGGCGGACCGATCCTTAGCTAGGCCGGATGGCATTGTTGAGGATGTTCTAGTGCAAGTGGGCTCCCTAATATTTCCGGTAGATTTCATTGTTCTGGATTTTGAACCAGACGCAGAAGTCCCATTTATTTTGGGACGACCCTTCTTGGCGACCGGGAAAGCATTAATCGATGTAGCTGCGGGGCAACTTACAATGCGAGCACATGACAAGGTAGAGGTGTTCGATGTGTATAAAGCACCCAGGCTCCTGATGGTACATGAAGAACTCTCGGTGATCAATGTAATTGATCATGGTAATGCTAAGCAGATGAAGCATTCCCGAGAGTTGATGGGAAGACCACCGGATAGGTGTAAGCACTACTGGGGGGAGGACAATGATCGTGAGAAATCGTCCATCACCCTAGCGGACAATTGAGCGTAAATGACGTCGAGCCGCGACGGTAAACCAGGCGCTGCCCGGGAGGTAACCCATGAAAATTTGTTGTTTTCTTTCATTTTGTAAAGTGTAAATAGATTTTTCTTTTTTTTTCTTTCTTCTTTTTCTTGATTTAGTACAAAAATTTTTCGTTTTAGTTAGTATTTTTTGTTTTAGTTAGGTGAAACCTATTATTCTAACCAATTTTATTTAGTGAGATGATTTTCAGGTCAAACGGAGAAAAATGTGCACGGAATCGTGAAGGAAAAGGCGAGGTATGAAAAGTTAATAAAATGTAGAAGACAATGAGCTGGGGCGATAGCTCCGTGTCACGGAGGAGGACCTCCGCATTACCCTCCGTGACACGTTGAGGTGTAATCCGGAAATTTCAAAATTTCCAAAAGGCTATCGCGATGGCTCCATGTCACGGAGGCAGTGCACCGCGATGCACTCCGTGACACGTTGCCGTATAAATTGTGACGGGTCACACCGGGTTGCCGGGTGACCCGCGTGTTTTATACCTTTTAAACCCCTATTTCTCCCTTTTTTCCCTCATTTTCATTTTCCTCCGCAACCAAACGTCCCAAAACCCCTCTCCCATCAACGTGCCACGGCTTAAGGCAACAAATTACCAAGTTTTCTTCGCTTATTCAACGACAAGGTATGTCTTCCGATTCTCTCTCAAGTTTTTGTCGATTTCATTCGAAATTAATCATGGGAGGTGAGATAAATCACCCTAAGTCGAAATTAAGCATGAATTCGAGTTATTTATTGATTGATAAAAGTTCGGAATGTTGTAATGATTGTTTGAACTTGTCGATTACATGAATTATTGGAAGTTGATTGCGGAAATCAATTCTAGGGCTCTGTTGTTGAATTTGAAGTTGGTAATGTGTTGAATTCGTGAATTCTATGCCGGGGTGTACTTGTTGGATGAGATGAATCGTTGTAAGAAGTTTTTGAATGTTAGTAGACGACGAATTCTCAGGTTTTGGGGAAAATGTCGAAATTTGTTCAAATTGGGTTGGTTGTATAGGTTCATATGTATAGAATTTTTGTTGTTGTTTTGATTCATTGTTTTTCTTTGCTAAGTGCGATGGTTGAAATGCTAGCGATGGTAGTGATTGGGATTAGCTGTACGAATTATGAGTAGTACGCAGAAGTTATATCGTTGAATTTTCGTTTGAACGCACTAAGCCAGATTGTATAGTTGGTTGTTTGGTGTAAAAAAAATTATTCTTGCCGTTGTATCGTAACTGTAGCTAAGGACTAAGTGTGGGGTAAACTTAGCGTAACCCGACCTTAGCCAAAGTTAATATTCATTTAGCTTGACATTAAGCTTCGTTACTTGTGTTGACAGGTAAAATGGCAAGAAGGCAAGATAAAGGTAAGGGTGCATCAACTTCAGGCACCGGAAGGAAAAGACTCAGACTGGGCACAGCAGTCCTAGCGGCACCAACAGTTCCACGCGGCCAGCGCTGCCAGCGCTGCCAATACGGAACGAGATGGGTGAATGATGAGGGGAAGAAGTGGTATTCTAAGTAAAAAGAAAACAAATATTTCCCCGAGGAGCATATAGCACGAGAACCATTAGCACAGGAGTTCCCCAAAATAGTTCAACGGATCGAGGCTGCTGGGCTAAGTTTCATATTTCAGGAGCCCAAAGAATGCAACGTACACTTGGTCCGGGAGTTCTATGCTAATTGGAACCCGACAATCAGAAGCCACACCATCAAGATCAGAGGGCAGATAGTCACTCTGGAACCCCAACAGCTAAATGCCATCATAGGAGCGCGGGACAAAGATGCCCACGTTCTCTGCCAGCTGAATATTACCCCACCGTATGCCGATATCAAATGCACACTGTGTGGGGCTCGATCTACAACTAGATGGAGCAGACACAAAGAAAGGGGCTACCACCAGACTCTGCCTTATTCTCAAATGAACACGGAAGCCCGAATCTGGCTGAAGATAGTCTACTCATGCCTAATCCCGGGGGTACACATGACTGATGTGACCCGGGACCGTGTTTGCCTGGTGTACGCCCTGATGAAAGGGCTGGAGATTAATGTTGGGGCGGTCATTATATCCGCCATGAAGAGAGCCCGACTACAACAGGGCCACAGGTATGGGTTCAGTGGACTACTCACCACCTTTCTTAGAGGCCTCGACGTTGAGGAGGAGGCGTTGGATTACATCCCGCAGTTGGAGCGGCGGGCCTTGTATGTGACCAAAACTAAGGCTCCCGACACCACCCACGGGCCAGTGCTGACACTTGGCGAGCGACATGCTCGTGATGACCAGTACATGGCACGGATGTATGGGATGCAAATGCTTTAGCTCAGGATAGGTGGGAGACCAGCCACGGAGGAGGAGCTATGGCAGCTCGAGCTAGATTACCCATTTGGCGAAAACGCCAGGGCTCTATGCCGAGTGGTGCCAGCCTTTGTAAAGCCCACTGACGATGACGTCCCCACGGACGAGGAGACACGTCGGGAGGACTCCGATGTGGAGTCTGATGACGACGACGGAGGCCACTCGGACTTGGGAGATGAGGCAGCAACACCTGATGAAGAAGTGGAATACTTTGACTGACCAGGGAGTTCCACCACCCGACTTTGTGCTATTTAATTTTTGTGAACACTGGGGACAGTGTTCGGTTTAAGTGTGGGGTGGGGAGTAGTTAGGTGCTGGGTTGGGCTGGTTTGCTTGTATGTTTTCCTCTGTATTTTTGTATGTATGTTTCCATGTGGTTGTGAATTTTTAAATTGTTCTGTATCTGTACATGTTTGTGGAATTGATTTGTGTTGTGGAATGTTGATGTTGCCAGCTGAGTTTGTAAAATTTTTGTAAATGTTTTTGCTTATCGAAATGATCGATATTTTTAAAATTTTGCAAAAATATTTTGTTCATATTTAAAATATTTTGTAAATATTTTTTCTATCGAAATGATCGATGTTTTGCAAAAGTTTTTCAATTTTTTTTAATTTTTGGGTTTCTCGACGTTTGTTTTCGGTTCTTTTACCGAGAATAGTCCCATTGAACCGATGTCATAATTAGTGACTGTTCCCTATGATGGATGGATGACGACCGTCTTAAGGGAAATGTAGTCGGTAGGAGTAGTGATTTTAATTTATTTTCAGTTTGTTTTTTGGTGGATTGCATCCCGGAACCTGTAGTTACTATATAGTTATGAATTTTTGGCTGCGTGTTGTACCTGATATTCAAAATGCAAAAGTGATTCGTATGAAAGCATGCAATCTTGTAATATGTTGAGATACCTAGGCTGTAGAGTTCGATTCGGTGGGATTGAGGCTTAATGTTTGAATTCATGTAATGAGCTGATTGAAGAGTCTGTGAATACATCTTGAATCGAGCATGTGCATAAGGTGTGAAGTGAGGTATTGTTATTCCATGCTATTGTGAAGTGTCTAGAACTTGCCTGGTGTGTGTACAAAATGAAATGAAGGAGGTGTATTGTAGGAAAGGATGTAGGCATTTCTTTGTTTTAACCGAGAGTTGCTATTTTTTTCTTGTCATACTCCCCCTTTATGTGATTGCATACCCTAGTCATCCCTTTGAGCCTTTAGCCTATTATTTCTTTCTTTTGTCCAAAAAGTATAAACTGAGCTTAATTCTTTCTTTTCATTAGCCGTAAAGTCAATACAAAACTCTTAAGCGCTTAAGAAGTGAAAATAAGGTTCCCAAAGTGTCAAAGAGTGAGAGTTGTAAAAAGAAAAAGAAAAGCAGAGTGAGGAAAGAAAAGAAGAGGTTGAAGGTGCACTGGTTATAAATAAACGATAATGAAGGTGCATGAATAATCTTTGTTATTGTGTCAAGTGTGCTTAATGAAATGGGCCATACTAAGGTAAATCATCAAGAATGGGATGATGAAAAAAAAAAGAAAAGAGAGAAACAATGTCCATGAGTTGATGGGAATGTGTTGCAAAGGCGCTTAAGGATGCTAGTGGCTATTATTGGCTAATCCAATATATACTAGTTCCATAGCTTCCATTACAACCCATTAAAGTCCTACATGATCTTACATTGCATTTCTTTATATTGGTGGAGTAATACACTAAGGGCAAGCTTATGGGTCATGACATGATGCATGTGAATTCTTTTGGGAGAGAGAGTGAAATTATTTTTTACATGCCCCTACTTGAATGTTTGTGTGTCACATGAGAAAAAAGGGGAAGATTCTCTTGAGTTGTGAGGGCACATGCTTGAGGAAAGACTGATTTTCGTGTCGGATATCCTCATTAGCTGATTTGCATGAGTTTGCTGATATCGAGAATCAATTCTTTAAGTCTAGGAAGTCTTAATGTATTGAAGGTTATTGCATTGTTGAGACCATGCATGTTTTCTCGATGATTTGCGATATTGAATGATCGGTATAACCGTAGCTTAAATTGTCGCACCATAGTAGCGAAGGTTGGGATGTAAATTGCATGAATTGTATGTTTGTTGTTCGAGGACGAACAAGGATTTAAGTGTGGGGTAAGTGATCTTGGGCAGATTTATATGCCCAAGTGATACTCAAAAGTATCATTTTCGCCTTGTTTATCTAGCAATGTGTATACATTTTCATGTAATTGGTAATAAAATGTGAATTTATACTAACCAACATGATTAGCATTGTTTTGTAGGTAAAATGTGATTTCGGGAAGCTAATATGCATGTTGGATGATATCGGAGTTGAACCTGGATGCGAGCAAGGGAAAAAGCATTGGACTGCACAAATTAAAGGGGCTCCGCGATGGAGCCGTGTCACGCTGCCATCGCGGAGGCATTCTGCCTGGAGGGTGAAAAATTCATCAATTCTAGTGGAGGCTCGCAATAGCTCCGTGGCACGGTGGCTAGCCTCCGCGTTGCACGCCGTGCCACGTTGGTGCTTTATTCCCGCACCCCCAAATTCCAGTGAGTGTCCGCGTTCATGGCGTGTCACGGAGGCAGTGCTCCGCGATGCACTCAGTGACACATTGCTTGTTATTCCGGGAAAAATTCCCACTAGTATAAATAGAACACTTAGATTCATTTTTCATAATTCAGACTTGGTGGAGTAAGGACGTGGGTTACAGGCAGTTGAGGGACGAAAAGTTCAGGGTTTTTTCTCTCTTTCTTTCTTCTTTAACTCAATTGTTTGTAGGATTAACACTTGTTTTAGGATGACAAATCCACAAATGAGTGGCTAATTCCCTTCCTTGCTTAGGTTATGAACACTTGTGATGAATTTTGATTATTAATTATATGGTTTTTCATCTTTTTCTTCCATGTTGTTCTATTAATTCTTGTTCTTACTGCATTGGTGTGTGGCCTACATTAATGTATATCTTAAAAGTCCGATTTCACTCGAGAGAGCACGAAATTGGAAAGTTGTGAATTAATAGGATATTGTTCTTTACTTGATTTGGGAAAATTGAGTTTTGATGTGCTTTCCATATAGAAATATACTTGAAAGCCGTATTAGTCAATTTAGGAACCGGAATTGTATTGCTAGGTCATGAATTGCATTTGATCACAGAAATATAGACGGATGGTTTATGATTCTTAAGTGAGATTAAATACGAGAGTTTTAATCTCTTGGCTAATGTTCTTGGCTAGCAACTGGAAGAAAAGATTAATCAATTTATGATGATAATCAAGTTCATTACATGTTCTTTAACCTCGGCATGCTTTTATCCATAGTCCAAATTCAAAGTAGATAATTGTTAGAAGTTTTAGTATAGAATTAGAAAACAAATTATTCACTTTTTGGTTACATTGTTGTCAGCATATTTAGAAGTTAATTAAAATATAGTATAGTATACTTAAGCAAACTTCACTTAATCCTAGTCTCTGAGGGATCGATACTTGGCTTAGTAAAGCCACTTACTACTTGTTCGACCACGTGCACTTGCGTGTCGGTTTAGATACCTAAGGAACCAACCGAACAAGTAATGCAATTCATGACCTAGCAATATAATTCCGGTTCCTAAATTGACTAATACGGCTTTCAAGTATATTTCTATCAGGAAAGCACATCAAAACTCAATTTTCCCAAATCAAGTAAAGAACAATATCCTATTAATTCACAACTTTCCAATTTCGTGCTCTCTCGAGTGAAATCGGACTTTTTAGATATACATTAATGTAGGCCACACACCAATGCAGTAAGAACAAGAATTAATAGAACAACATGGAAGAAAAAGATGAAAAACCATATAATTAATAATCAAAATTCATCACAAATGTTCATAACCTCAGCAAGGAAGGGAATTAGCCACTCATTTGTGGATTAATCATCCTAAAACAAGTGTTAATCATACAAACAATTGAGTTAAAGAAGAAAGAAAGAGAGAAAAAACCCTGAACTTTTCGTCCCTCAACTGCCTGTAACCCACGTCCTTACTCCACCAAGTCTGAATTATGAAAAATGAACCTAAGTGTTCTATTTATACTAGTGGGAATTTTTCCCGGAATAACAAGCAACGTGTCACGGAGTGCATCGCGGAGCACTGCCTCCGTGACACTCCATGAACACAGACCCTCACTGGAATTTGGGGGTCCGGGAATAAAGCACCAACGTGGCACGGCGTGCAACGCGGAGGCTAGCCACCGTGCCACGAAGCTGTCGCGAGCCTCCACTGGAATTGATGAATTTTTCACCCTCCAGGCAGAATGCCTCCGCGATGGCAGCGTGACACGGCTCCATCGCGGAGCCCCTTTAATTTGTGCAGTCCAATGCTTTTTCCCTTGCTCGCATCCAAGTCCAACTCCGATATCATCCAACATGCATATTAGCTTCCCGAAATCACATTTTACCTACAAAACAATGCTAATCATGTTGGTTAGTATAAATTCACATTTTATTACCAATTACATGAAAATGTATACACATTGCTAGATAAACAAGGCGAAAATGATACTTTTGAGTATCACTTGGGCATATAAATCTGCCCAAGATCAATTGCCCATAACCATTGCCATCCTCGTGGCCTTCACTGCCACCATTCCTCCTCTCATTCATTGTTCGAGGAGCCATGATTCTGCAATTGTGAATAGCATGAGTTAGAAGGATATAAAGACATTTCATCGCACGACATAGATTATGAAAGAAGGGAACATTTCCTAAACGTCTCATAGCCTCTTCGTCATAAGTGTGGCGCACTTCACACCGATGGAAAAGACTCTACTCAACGCGACTTTCGGACACCCTAGGACACTTCAAACCTATGGCTCTGACACCAAGTTTGTCACTATCCGAATGGAGACCCGGATTGTAGACACGGGACAAGAGAATCCAAGAGACCCCAAGTCGACCCATCGCACAAGCTTACATCTAACTCAATCAATAAATTGAAGAGTCAACAACATAAACTCAGTGGAAGTCTAACTCAACCTAACATCAGAATAAGCATCCGAAGCTGAATATATACACAAGTCTGAAAAACCTCTAATTTGGACGAGTTGATGGGACAAGACCCCAACTAACGCAATAATACAAAAGCTGAAAATACGTAAGGGAAATTGAATGTCTATTCCTCGAAGGATGAGGACTCACCAACCAAGCAGGTACTAGCTTTGATAACTGTCTACGAATGAGGCTGATCCTGGGAACTGGGCCCTATATCATGAAATGATACAACATAGAGTATGCGGGTCAGTATGTGGAATGTACCGAGTATGCAAGGTAAGTAAAACCTCTTAAGTAAAGTAAATCATTTAAAGCATTTCATAACATATCATAAGATTTCAAATCGAGAGGAGGGCTTGCATGCATTCTTTTGAAATCATAATCTTTTCACAATATGACAATACACAGCTTCATAACATCATAACTGACTCGAATGACTCAAAGATGAAATATGACATTTATAAGAAAAGCTGAACAATGAGTCAAACCTTTCTTTTAGAACATGCATGTATAAAATAACAACCATGAGTAATTGATATGAAAATATGAATAATATAGACAATGGGAGACTCGTCACTTAACTGACATAACACGATAGAGCTTACGTGGTCCCGACTATTACACTCAAGTGGGCAGAGCCATCCAAAACCTTGTCAGGACTAAGGACGCTACCATGATATCGATATCAAGCTCATGTGCCATTAGGGTCGGGGATAGCTCACAAGGGAGGTCCCAATAATATAAAAGTATCAACCTATGGTGGCGCATAGTTCTGGGGCATAGGGTAATCGACCCTTAGCCCACTCGGTGCTAGACTCTTCTCCTAAAACATGCAATGCTCTACATCATATATAATGAAGCTCAATATCATCTATTGATGAAAATCAATGGTGAAATCATGTATAAACTCAACATCGTATAAAAACGAAGCTCAACATTTTCTATTGACATGCTCAATAATGAAATCATGTATAGACTCGACATCATATGAAACCGAAGCTCAATAATAACATACATCTCAAATTGTGAATTCATGCATATAAGAAGCTTTATTTCGAAATATACCACAAGCTCAAAGATAAGTGGGAGTCTTTACTCCAAAAACCATGTGGTAAGCTTACTTTAGAGATACTACATTATCATACTCGATATAAGGGCTTTGCCCAAAATTTTATCATGCTTGGATCTACTCAATTCATTTTGAAACAATTTCATAATTATGGGTAGCTTTAGAAACATTCTTTTCATCATCAAATCTTATCGTCATCATTCATTCATCATCATTCCCTTCTTTCATGAGCTTCTCATCTTTGGGTCTTTAATTTCATAAAACTAGAAAACACAATTTTGGTTGAAAACAATTTAAAATCTGCCCATGCTTCTTCATCAATAGAAACATAATCTAATCGTACCCATGTATAGAAATTGAAGAATTATGCAATTGGGTTAAAACCCCATAACATGATCATAGGAATTTCTCATACTTAGATAGAAATTGGGCATAGGTGTGGAATAAGACACCCACTCATAACCCTACATACCTGGAAGGAATTGATTCCTAAATCTTTGATTATCCAAGAGGAAATTGGGTGGAACCTTGGATACTAGCCTTAAATTACCTCTTCAATCTATCAAGTTTGCATGCATGGAAGGAGTTAACTTAGAATAGGTTTACCCCTCTTAAAACCCACTAAAAGGAACCTTAAACGATGTAGTCTAGGCCCCTAGGACTTAGGAATTACGTCCAAGCCCTTTCTAGAACCGCAGAATTCGGCTGACTACCAGTCCCCATGAGGGACTGGACAACTCGTGCTCACAGGCCACGACTCATGGCCATGAGTCGTCTGGTGCACTGCCCAAAAACAACTAGGGGACCTCACGGTAGACACCACGACTCGTGGTGGATGACCATGACTCATGGTAACCATCCGTGGCTTCTATTGGCCAATGCCTCCTTGCCACAACCAGCTTAGGCCACGGGAGACCTTAAGAGTAGTAAGGCCTGACCACGACTCGTGCTCATGCCCGTGGTCTTCTCAATACACCATGCGAACCTTGTTGGAACATGAATCACTTAACGACTCGTTGTCACTCCTCACGAGCCTCCTCACGATTCATTTTATGATCTGGTGCAAAATTTCAGTTTTCCTCCATTTTGACTCCCGGGTCTGATCCTTGAGTTCCCGGGGTATTACACAAATAATGCCTCCATATCATTAAGGAGTGAATCACTGTAGCTAATTCTAGATCATGGGTGGGATAGTTATTTTCATGTTTCCTTAGTTTCCTTAAAGCATAGTCAATTACTTTTCTGTGTTTCATCAAAACACACCCTAACCCAACACCTGAAGCATCAAAATATACAGCATAACCCTCTGAACCTTCCAGCAAAGCTAACACTGGTGCTAGTGTCAATCTATTTTTCAATTCCTGGAAACTCTGCTCACAGACCTCAATCCACTGAAACTTAGTTGCTTTCTAAGTTAATTTAGTCAAAGGCGCTGAAAGGGTAGAAAATCCTTCCACAAACCCTCTATATTACATAGCTAATCCCAGAAAACTACAAACCTCTATTAAGGTTAAAGGTCTAGGCCATGTCTTCACTATCTCAATTTTCTATGAATCAACCTGAATACCAGGCTCATATACAATGTGGCCTAAGAAAGCTACCGAATTTACCAAGAACTCACATTTAGAAAACTTTGCATATAGCTAGCGGTCTCTGAGAATCTGAAGCACTATTCGCAAATGATCTCTGTGTTTCGTTTCTGAGCGGGATACCAGAATATCGTCAATTAATACTATCACAAACAGATCTAAATATGGCCTAAAGATGTTGTTCATTACGTCCATGTACACTGCTGGTGTATTTGTCAACCTGAAGGACATAACTAAAAACTCAAAATGACCATACCTAGTCCTAAAAGCCGTCTTCGGGATATCCTTCTCCTGAAGTCGAACCTGATGGTACCGGATCTCAAGTCAATTTTGGAAAAGTATTTTTCCCCTTGCAACGAGTTAAATAAATCATCTATCCTTGGAAGAGCATATTTATTTTTAATAGTAACTTTATTCAACTGTCGATAATCTATACACATGCATGGGGAGACATCTTTCTTCCTTACAAACAAAAATTGCGCACCCCATGGTGAAGTACTCGGCCTGATAAAACCCCTATCTAACAAATATTTCAACTGTTCTTTCAATTTTTTTAATTCAGCAGGGGCCATTCGATACGAGGGAATGGATATAGGTTGAGTATCCAGAAACAAGTCTATAGCGAAATCTATTTCCCGCTCTGGAGGAATACCAGGAAGTTTGTCTGGGAACACATTTGGGAACTCATTAACCACCGAAATAGACTGGAGGGTCAGGGATTCTACTTGCATATCCCAAACCCTATCAATATGGTAGATACAACCTTTTGGTATCAACTTTTTTGTCAGAAGATAGGATATAAACTTACCTCTTGGAGTAGATGTATTACTTATCCACTCTCATACTACTTCCCTTGGAAAGTGAAATCAGACAATTCTGGTCCAACACTCTTTACTGGTATAACATGGTGCCAGCCAATCTGTACCCATAATCATATCAAAATAAATCATTTCTAGTTCTACTAGATCTATTAAGGTCTGACGACCAGCAATCTCTACTCTATAACCCCGGTAAATTCTTTTTGCAATGATAGAGTCATCGATGGGTGTAGACACTGAGAAGGGTCGTTGAAGCAATTATGGCTCTATGTTAAACTTTCTGGCCACTAACGGAGTAACATACGACAAGTAGAGCCCGAATTTATCAAGGCATAAACTGAGTGAGAGAAAACATCTAATATACTTGTCACAATATCTGGCGATGACTCTGACTCTTGTCGCCTCGGTAGTGCATATGTGCAATCATGACCGCTTCTTGAACTAGATGCCCCTGATCTACCTCGGCCTCTACCGGCTATAGCTAAGGGCCTGCGCCCTACCGAAGGTGCTGGAGCATATGAACCTGCTGAGGATCTATTTTGCTGGTCCTGACCGCCTTGAGGTCTAGTTGGGCAATCTCTCATTATGTGTCCCTCCTGCCCACAAGAAATAGGAGGTGGAACCATACCTACACCTCCCCGAATGTAGCCTATGATAGGTACTGCATCATGGCATTTCTGCTCCAATCTAATCTGGCCCCCTCTGCTGTTTTGAGCCTAACGCTCGTGAACTTTCATTGGGACTTTATTGCCTTCGATGATCTGATCTGCTATCCTGCTGCTACTGAAATGGGGGCCTAGGTTGCCTACCTGATAAACGGGGCCTTGGCCCACCCTAAGAGTCTACTTGAAAATCTGCGGGTCTAGCCATCCGATGCTACTCCTGACTGCCCTTTCCATAGCGTAGTAACGTTGTTTGAGCTCCTCTATATTCTAAGCAATGGCCTAGATTCGTGAGATATCCGTATCCTCTCGTAATGTGGCTGTAATGCAAGACTCCACATATTCTAGCGCAAGTCCCACAAAAAACCGGGGAATAGTATCAACAAACAATGGTGTATATCTAGATTAGAAATAAAATCTTAATGCATATTCCATGACACTCATTCTGCCCTGCTTTAGATGCGAAAACTGCTCTACTCTGGCCTGCTAGACCTCTCGGGGAAAATAGTGGTCTATAAAAGCCTCATAGAACCTAGGCCACATAGGTGGAGGTACATCTCTGCTTCGGGATCTTTCACAACTGTCATACCATAAAACAACTATATCTCGCAATTGGAATACTACTAATTCAATTGATTCTATGGATTAGGCATGCATAAGCCTGAATATTTTCTGTAGCTGATCTATGAAATATGGGCATCCTCTCAATGATCTGTCCCTGTAAACTGCGGGGGACTCAAGGCAAGGAACTCATGGACTCTCGAACTATCGGGCCCCAACTGGATAAGGCTGACACTGGGCAGCCATCATCTGAACCAATATATAGGATGCACCCCTGAGCTCCTGATCTGATGGCACGGGAATGGCTAGGGGTGGTATTGGTATATCTGCCGCCCTAGTGGGATCTGAGTGCGGTGGTGAGTGCTGGGGAGATCGAGGTGATGTCTCCCTGTCGCCCTTAGATCGGGATGACTCTGTCTGGGGCCCCCTACTAGTGCCCTCTCCTACAACCACATCCAATTCTCGACCAGTAGCAGTCCATCGTACGTCGGACATTTCTCTATAAATAAGTAGAATTACATAAGCTTAGGGAGTTATCCTATATAGCACAGTTCTATAGCACGACTGGAGGAGAAAGAAGAGTAACCACACTATTATTCCTCGTAGCCTCCTGTCTATAAAATGTGGTGCAAAACACACCTATAGACAAGACTCTACTTGACATGACCTGAAGACTCCCTGGGATACGATCTGCTCTGATACCAACTTTGTCAAGCCCCACCTTGGGAGGCAAGACTAGAACCTAGTGCTACACTGGGATCTGGACTAACCTGACTGGCCTGGTGCACGTCTGGTGTGCGCCTATAACTTAATTCAAGAAATCAACGAGCTATATTTCGGCTGGAAATACAGCCTCTGGCAGAAAAGGCCACCCGTAAAAGAAGATAGCTAACCAACAACAATGCTATAATAGGGATCCTATGCTGGCCGACAAGACCACCATGATGTCTAGTTATAGCTGAATGATATTAGGAAACTAAAACTACACTAAAACCGATAAGGCCGCTAACTAACAGCTAAACAAGGTCCCACACGGCCAGCACATGAAATAAAAACATATATAGGCCCTACAAGACCAACAACAAAAGTTAATCACTGGAAATCTATAGCCTGCAAGACTCTAAGAGTGGAATAATGGTCGAGACAGGGCCCCGACCTACCCATAAACTGTACATCAATAGAACAAACCTTTTCTAACTATCAACTCCAGAAGAAAGGAGCTGAATGCACTGCTAACTCTAGCTGATGACCAGGACGGTCCCGAACTGCGTCTATCCACACCTGCAGGGAAGTAATGTAGCGTCCCAAGGATGGGCGTCAATACAATATGTACCAAATATGTAAGCAATAAAGTAATAATGGAATAAGATGAAGTAAACAGGAAGACAGGTAAGAAGTTAAACATAGAAATATCATCGTCTGAAATATCTAACTAACAAGTATATATATACAAACAAGAACCTAATCGGCCCCCCATAATCCTGGGAGGTACAAACAAGACAGAATAACCTAGCTGGGCCCCCATAAGCCCCTACAAGTACAAACATTGTACACTTCTGCTATCTGGCTACTAAAGGTTTGTAGACATACTGTAACTTAGCATTTGCTCATTCTCTAAAGATGTATTTGAACCTGATAGGCTCCTATAGTTATGTCTTTGTATGAACTATTTGGGTTGTGTAACTAGACCCCGAGCCTTGGCTTGACTATGGGTCATGATGTAACCTCTGCTAACTGGACCCCGAGCCTTGGCTAGACTATGGGTCATAATGTGACTGCTGTAACTGGATCCCAAGCCTTGGCTCGATTATGGATCATACTATAACTGTTGTAACTGGGCCCCGAGCCTTGGCTCGACTATGATCCATAATGTAACTACTTTAATTGGGCCCTGAGCCTTGACTCGACTATGGGCCATAATGTGACTTTTGTGTCTGGACCCGAGCCTTGGCTCGACTATGGGTCATAATGTATGCTCTAGAAACTATATATTACCTTCACGACCTCACTCTGGTCCCTTTGGACATCATACTGCTCCTGCGAGCCTAACCCTATAGGTAACAACATCCAAACCCTGGCTATCATTTACAACAATCAAGCTGGCTAGGGTTATCTCTGATGGGGGTTACTATATCATCACTATCATCTCAATTCAATTCGTAATAGCTGACCACAATAGATTTACTCTGAAGTTCTATAGATACACAAGTCATACTAACTTTACGACGGACATCACCAAAAGGATAGCCTTACATACCTCAAGTGATGACTTTTCATTTAATTGGCGAGTTTCAACTTGTAATCGACGGTTATATCCAACTTCATCCCTTATACTGAGATAACAGGGCTAATTTCAATATTAAATTCGAAAAATAATGATAACTTTCAATAATAATATCAACTATAATGCAACTCTAAATAACTCAGCGAAAACCCAAAATTTCTTGAGAGTTCAGAAAGGAGAAGTGCTTACCTAATGCCTGTGGACAATTAGGAGTCAATTTGGAGCAATTCTGACAACTTTTATCTGGCAGGCTCTAGTTTTCCAAGTGAATTTTTGAGAAATAACTCTGTAGAAATGCTTCCCGTAGGCTTAAGACTTATTAGCTGAAGTTAATTTGTGTTTGGACGGCGTTTGGTAGCATAATCGGATGAAAACTTGATGAACTCTTCATACACTCTCTAATCTGTTCATGGGTTCTCTTTGCAAATAAAAGGAAATTGAACTAAGGGACTATATATAGATATATGGGTGGTGGAACAGGGCACGCCTCACGCTGCCCAAAGCCCCAACCCTATGTCGCACCGAGTCTCCCATAGTGCCAATAGGCCTGGCACGCTGCGCCGGCCAGGGCGCCAGTGTGCTAGCGCGTTGCGCTGGCCCTTGCGGTCTGGCCTCGCGTAAACATGCTTTCGAGGCTCTTCCCACATTCATCAAGCTCTCTTTACTCAATACAACCCATGCGTACGCCTACTAACCATCAACAGTTTACGGGGTGTAACATTTGAGCTCCAGTTATGGGGGTGCAACAACGGACGACTGTGATGGTGGGGTTGTCCGATTCTTTAGGTCGAGGTCAAGCTTCCTCGGTTGGAAGGTATAAGTTCCTATCCCTTTGCTCACTTGTAAAACCTCCTGTAGTTATTCACCTCTCAAGAAAATGGTAGCAAATGTTTCTTCCACGATCTCTTCTTCCATTTCCCATCAGAATGTACCTTCATCCATGATGTATTGAGGTGGTGAAACATTTGTTTCCTTTGTTAATTGTTGAGATTCTAACACATTCATCCTATCCTCTAACTGTTTTATTTCTATGTCATGATTTTTCACGGTTGTGTTTGGTCGAGCAATTCACTCCGCAAATCCTAAACTCCTAAATCAGTTGAAATAACTTTTTCAAGTACCACCTCAAGAGTGTTTTCCATCTGAGATAAGAGTGAATCATTGCTTCCTTAGCTACTCGTCTAAGCTAAACAAACATCGTTCTTACCTTGATTTTCATGATAAGAATACTCATAGCCTTGGTTGGCTTGATGGTACTTTATATGAAAACCCTTCATATAATTCGTTACTAGCTCTATTTGTTTCATCATGACCAACAACCCTATATCTTTCCTCCCTTCTCTGTGCGACATCTTATCTACCATTTTGAGTGTCTTCAAATAAGGTGCCCCGTCAGGCTCTCCCAACAACCTTTCAAATAGGCTCATAAGAGAATCAGTGCTCACTTAATAATGGAAAGATGAAGCACCCACTTGGGCAATAAAAGCCAACTAACAGTGGTGCAAGATCAATTCAAATCAACAATCAACACAAGAATATCAAGCGCTAGTCCCCAGCAACGCGCCATTTTTGATAACGCTCAAATTACACTCTTCTCTACAAAGAAGCATAAACAATTGTTGTATCAAAATAAAGATCCCGACGGATGTCGGGGTCGAATCCCACAGAGACTAACAAGTGATATATGCAAGTGTTTGAAAATTTTAAATTATTTCACACCACTCCAAAGAAACAAAGCAGTAAATATGTTAGGGGAAACTTAATGTTAACAAAATTGTATAGATTCTAGCTCAGCTAATTTGAATAGCAAAATAACCCAAGTTGTAGACAACTATGAGAAAGAATAGAGGTGGGGTGCAGATGATACGCTAATTAAACAGGGTTTTGCTAGATCATCTCATTATTACAAACTGTGTAAATAACTTTGGATAGGTGGGCACTCTATGTTTTTCACCCTCATGAATGCCTCTTTCTAGAGTTCTTTCGAACCACTAGACACAATTAAATCATCCCAATCAAGTTTGGATTAATAGTTATACTATCTCTATATATTAGCTATTAATTTGGAGTACGAATATTAGTTTTGGCTATGTCTAGTCCAACTCCACAACATCACATCCATTTCCCCCATCAAATTCTCTCTCAATACTCAACTCTTCTTTTTCAAGCAGAAATCAAGTAAGAAAAGTAGACCTACATTTGCAACTATATATCATCAATTATAAATTGGAGAGAATTTAATAAATTTACACTAATTAAGCAATATTGAGTTGAATCTAGCAATACCCAGTCTAATTAAGCACTCATCACCACACACGTCTAGTTGATGATTTAGCTACTCATGGTTAAGAAACTAAAAAGAATCTTTAAGAATAAACTCATTAATTTCATTACTAAGAGTAGCAAAATCAAATTCAAAATATGTCCAGACTGATGGTGGTACCTTGCTAAGGAAGAAGTTAAAGAAAAGAAAATCAATATTCAACAATTTCCACCAATAGAATTCTACTTTCTTTCTCAGCAAAAGGAATGTTGAAAAAGCTAAAGTTAAGATATGATATCTAAAGAGTACTTCCTTCTAGAATATATATAAAGATAGTGCAACCAATCCACTCTTTTTGAGTATTGGACATAATTGGCCCTGCTCAAGCATTTCGGCATTTGCGAAAGTACCAATTGTTCGCCGGTTACATCCGCGAACTGCCATCTATCATCTCCAGCTCCTTCAGTGATTTCTAATACCATTCAGTGGTACCTTCGGCGATTCTATGGTCTCCAACCGCGCTACACTGGTTCATTTCCTCCTTGATCCAGCAAGTTCAGGCGCCTGTAGGTGAGATCCGTGACCACCGGTTGCTTTAGTTCCTCAAAGCAGTGGTCATCTGCATTTGGTTAGCATCTCACTGATGTTCTCTGGTGGAGCACTGGTTATCACCTGATTTCCTTGTTTTTACTCCATATCTTGCTCTTTTTCTTCAAATTAGATATCTACACATAAAAATGCAAAAGGGCATAAAATTCATCTAAATGATTTGAAACTAAGCTAAAGCTCATGTTTAAGAGCCTAATGAGTTGGTAAATTACCAACTCATCATTCGATAGTGGGAGGCCATTATGGGAGTGTAAGGACAGTCGCAAAAGAGTTGCAATATGGGTTCTACTGGCACACTCTCCATCATGATGCTCATGACTTTATCAAGCATTGTGACCAATGCCAGTGATCTAGAAGTATCTCAAATTAACATGATCTCCCTTTGACACCGATTCTAGAGGTAGAGTTGTTTAATGTGTGGGTTATCGACTTTATGGGACCATTTGTGAGCTCTTACAGCAATATGTACATTATTGTAGCTATACACTATGTGTCTAAGTGGGTAGAAGAAGTGGCATTTCCCATAAAATAGGGAACAAGTGTGACAACATTTTTGAAGAAGCATATTTTCTAACGGTTTGGCATGCCCAGTGCTATCAGTGACGGAGGCTCCCACTTTTACAATGGGTTGTTCAGTGCCTTGCGAGAAAAGTATGGTGTGAATAATATAATTGCGACCCCTTATAATCCTCAGACTAGTTTCCAAGCAGGAGTATTGTCTGGCTGGTTCGGTAGGGGTTAAAAACCGACATGCAAGTGCACGTGGTCAAACAAGTAATAAAGTGGCTAAGTAAGCCAAGTATCGAACCAAGGAGACTCTGGATAAGTAAAATTGCTTAAGTATACTATATTCTATCTTACCTCTAATTATGCTGACAACACGTAACCAAAAGTTAAATAATTTTTGTTTATAAATTATATACTAAAACTATTAACAAATATTTACTTTGAATTGAAACTATGGATATGAGCATGCCAAGGTTAAGAACAAGTAATGAACTTGATTATCATCATAATTCGGTTATTCTTCTCTTCTAGTTGCTAGCCAAGAACATTAGCCAAGAGATTAAAACTCTCGTATTTAATCTCACTTAAGAATCATAAACCATCCGTCTACATTTCTGTGATCAAATGCAATTTATGACCTAGCAATACAATTCCGGTTCCTAAATTGACTAATACGGCTTTCAAGTATATTTCTATCAGGAAAGCACATCAAAACCCAATTTTCCCAAATCAAGTTAAGAACAATACCCTATTAATTCACAACTTTCCAATTTCGTGCTCTCTCGAGTGAAATTGGACTTTTTAGATGTACATTAATGTCGGCCACACACTAATGCAGTAGAAACAAGAATTAATAGAACAACATAGAAGAAGAAGATGAAAAACCATACAATTCAATAATCAAAATTCATCACCATTGTTCATAACCTCAGCAAGGAAGAGAATTAGCCACTCATTTGCGGATTAATCATCCTAAAACAAGTGTTAATCATACAAACAATTGATTGAAAGAAGAAAGAAAGAGAGAAAAACCCTTAGCTTTTTCGTCCCTCAACTGCCTGTAACCCACGTCCTTGCTCCACCAAGTCTGAATTTATTAAAAATAAGCCTAAGTGTTCTATTTAAACTATTGGGAATTTTTCCCGGAATAACAAGAAACGTGTCACGGAGGCCAACGCGGAGCACTGCCTCCGTGACACGGCGTGGACGCGGACCCTCACTGGAAATCCAGGGTCCGGGAATATAGTCTCAATGTGGCACGACATGCAACGCGGAGGCTTGCCTCCGTGCCACGGAGCTGTCGCGAGGCTTCACTGGAAATTGCCAATTAAATCACCCTCCAGGCAGTGTGCCTCCGCGATGGTAGCGTGGCACAGCTCCATCGCGGAGCCCCTTTACATTGTGCATTCCAATGTCTTTTCCATGCTCGCATCCAAGTCCAACTCCGATATTGTTCCAACATGCATTTTAGCTCCTCAAAATCATATTTTACCTACAAAACAATGCTAATCATGTTGGTTAGTATAAATTCACATTTTATTACCAATTACATGAAAATGTATACACATTGCACAATAAACAAGACGAAAATGATACGTTTGAGTATCACTTGGGCATATAAATCTGCCCAAGATCACTTACCCCACACTTAAATCCTTGTTCGTCCTCGAACAACACATACACAACTCATGCAAATTACATCCCAACCTTTGCCACTATGGTGCGACAATTTATGCTACGGTCATACCGATCATTCAATATTGTAAATCATCAAGAAAACATGCATGGTCTTAACAATGCAATGACCTTTAATACATCAAGACTTCCTGGACTTCAAGAATCGACTCTCGATATCGGCAAACTCATGCAAATCAGCTAATCAAGATATCCGACACGAAAATCAATCTTTCATCAAGCATGTGCCCTCACAGTTCAAGAGAATCTTCCCCTTTATGTTCATGCGACTCACAAACATTCAAGTAGGGGCATGTAGAAATTAATTTCACTCTCTCTCCCAAAAGAATTCACATGCATCATGTCATGACCCATAGGCTTGCCCTTAGTGTATTACTCCACTAATATAAAGAAATGCAATGTAAGATCAAGTAGGACTTTAATGGGTTGTAATGGAAGCTATGGAACTAGTATATATTGGATTAGCCAATAATAGTCACTAGCATCCTTAAGCGCCTTTTCAACACATTCCCATCAACTCATGAACATTGTTTCTCTCTTTTCTTTTTCCTCTCATCCCATTCATGCTGGTTTACTTTCGTATGACCCATTTCACCAAACACACTTGACATGACACAAAGGTTTTTCATGCACCTTCATTATCATTTCATTATAACACGTGCCTCTTCAACCTTTTCTTTTCTTTCCCCACTCTGCTTTTCTTTTGCTTTCCACTATTCTCACTCTTTGACACTTTGGGAAAAAAAAAAATTCTTAAGCGCTTAAGAGTTTTGTATAGACTTTACGGCTAATGAAAAGAAGGAATAAAGCTTAGTTTATACAATTTTGGACAAAAGCAAGAAATAATCGGCTAAAGGCTCAACGGGCTGACTAGGGTATACAGTCACATAAAAAGGTAGAGTATGATAAGAAAAAAATATAGAAACTCTCGGTTAAAACAAAGAAATGCCTACATCCTTTCTAACACTACACCTCCTTCATTTCGTTTTGTACACACTCCAGGCAAGTTCTAGACACTTCACAATAACATGGAATAACAATACCTCACTTCACACTTTATGCACATGCTCGATTAGAGATGCATTCACAGACTCTTTAATTAGCCAATTACATGAATTCAAAAATTAAGCCTCAATCACACCGAATCGAATTCTACAGCCAAGGTAACTCAACATATTTACAAAATTGCATGCTTTCAAACGAATCACTTTTACATTTTGAACATCAGTTACAACACGCAACCAAAATTTCACAACCAGATAGTAACTACAGGTTCAGTGATGCAATCCACCAAAGAAAAAAACTTAAAATAAATTAAAATCACTACTCCTACCGACTACATTTCCCTTAAGACGGTCGTCATCCATCCATCATAGGGAACGGTCACTAACCATGACTTCGGTTCAATGGGACTATTCTCGGTAAAAGAACCGAAAACAAACTCCGAGAAACCCAAAAATAAAAATAAAAAATTTTTGGCAAAACATCGATCATTTTGATGGAAAAATATTTCCAAAATATTTTACTATGTACAAAATATTTTCGCAAAAATTTTAAAAATATTGATCATTTCGATAGAAAAAAATATTTACAAAAATTACAAAATATTTACACTGGCAACCACAACCTTTCACAACACACATCAATTACCACAAAAACATCTACAGATACAAATACAAATCAGTTTGCACTCACAACCACAGGGAAACATAAGCATACATACAAAACAAAGGAAGAACATACAACAAATCAGCCCAGCCCCAGCAAATAGCTACTCCCCACCCCACACTTAAATCGAACACTGTCCCCAGTGTTCACAAAAATTAAAAAGCACAAAAATTTCGGGTGGTGGAACTCCCTGATCAGCCGAAATATTCGACTTCTTCATCTGGTGCTGCTGCCTCATCGCCCATGTCCGAGTCACCTCCATCGTCGTCATCGAACTCCACACCAGAGTCCTCCCGACGTGTCTCCTCATCCGTGGGGACATCATCGTTAGTGGGCTCAATGAAGGCTCGCCCCACTTGGCACAAAGCTCTGGCATTCTCGCCAAATGGGTAATCCAGCTCCAGCTGCCATAACTCATCCTCCGTGGCTGGTCTCCCACCAATCCGGAGCTGAAGCATTTGCATACCGAACATCCGTGCCATGTACTGATCGTCACGAGCATGTCGCTCGCCCAGTGTCAGCACTGGCCCATGTGTGGTGTCGGGGGCCTTGGTTTTGGTCACATCAAGGGCCCTCCGCTCCAACTGCGGGATGTAGTCCAAAGCCTCTTCCTCGAAATTGAGGCCCCGGAGAAAGGTGGTAATGAGTCCGCCGAACCCATACCTGTGGCCCTGGTGTAGTCGGGCTCTCTTCATGGCGGATATGATGACCTCCCCAACATTAATCTCTAGCCCTTTCATCAGGGCATACACCAGGCACACACGGTCCCGGGTCACATCCGTCATATGCACCCCCGGGATTGGGCACGAACAAACTATTTTCAGCTAAATTCTTGCCTCCCTGTTCATTAGAGAATACGGCAGAGTCTGGTGGTAACCCCTCTCCTTATGTCTGCTCCATCTGGCTGTGGATCGAGCCCCACACAAAGTGCGTCTGATATCAGCATATGGTGGGGTGATGTTCAGCTGGCGGAGAACGTGGGCGTCTGTGTCCCGCGCTCCAATGATGGCATTTCATTTTTGGGGTTCCAGAGTGACAATCTGCCCTCTGATTTTTATTGTGTGGCTTCTGTTGGCCGGGTTCCAATTTGCATAGAATTCCCGGACTAAATGTAGGTTGCACTCCTTGGGCTCCTGAAATATGAAGCTGAGCCCAGCTACCTCGATTCTCTGCACAATACGGGGGAACTCCTGTGCTAGTGGTTCCCGTACAATATGCTCCTCAGGGAAGTACTTACTCTCCTTATGTTTAGCGTACCACTTCTTACCTTCATCGGTCACCCACCTTGTTCCGTATTGGCGGCGTTGGCCGTCCGGAACAGCTGGTGCAGCTGGGACTGCAGTGCCCAATCTCATTCGTTTTCTCTCGGTGCCTGAAGTAGAAGCACCTTTACCCTTATCCTGCCTACTCGCCATTGTACCTGTCAACATAAATAAACAAGCACAATGTCAAGCTAAATGCATATTAGCTTCGGCTAAGGTCGAGTTAAACTAAGTTCACCCCACACTTAGTCCTTAGCTACTCTTACGATACTACGGCAAGGATCACTTTATTTACACCAAAAACAAACAACTATACAATTTATGCTTAGTGCGTTCACAAAAAAAAAAAAAATTCGACAGTATAACTTTTAGCATACTACTCAAACTTCATACATCTAATCCCAATCCTACCATCGCTAGCAATTCACCCATCGCACTTAGCAACGAAAATAACAAACAAAAACAACGACAAAAATTCTAAATACATACGAATCCAAATAACCAAACCAATTTGAACAATTTTTACGTTTTCCCAAAACCCGAGAATTCGTCGTCTATTACCTCCAAACAATATTTACAATGACTTATTCTCAATGTACAAACACACCGCGGCATATAATTCACCAATTTAGCAAGTTACCCAATTCGATTTCAACAACCCAAGCCCTAGAATTCAATTTTACAATCAAATTCGAATCATTCATGCAATCGACAAGTTCAAACGCTAATTACAACTTTCCAAACATTTATCAATCAAAGAATAATTCAATTTCATGCTAAATTGCTAATTAGGGTGATTTATCTCACCTCCCATGCTCAAATTCGATTAAAATCGACAAAAACTTGAGAGAAACGAGGAAAACATACCTTTACGTTGAATAACCGAAGAAACTTGACAAATTGTTTGCTTAGCAGCGTGGCACATTGGTTGGGAGAGGGAACTTAGGTGTTTGGTCGTGGAGAAGAGAGAAAATGAGAGGAAAAAGGGGTTTTTCGGGGTTTAAAATGAAGAAAAACACGCGGGTCACCCGGCAACCCGGTGTGACCCGGCACTAAATATAGGGCAATGTGTCATGGAGGGTAACGCGGAGCCCCTCCTCCGTGACATGGAGCCAACGCGATGGCTCACTGGAATTTTTAAAAAAATTCAGATTTAACCTCAACGTGTCACGGAGGGTAACGCGGAGCCCTTCCTCCGTGACACGGAGCCATCGCCCTAGTGCTCTGTCTCTTCCTTTTATTCATTCTTTTCATACCTTGCCTTTTCCTTCACGATTCCATGCATATTTTTCTCCGTTTGACCTGAAAATCACCTTACTAAACAAAATTGGTTAGATTAAGAGATTTCACTAACTAAAATGGAAAATACTAACTAAAACGAAAATTCTATACTAACTCAAGAAAAAGAAAAATTAAAATAAAAACTATTTACACTTTACTGAACAAAAGAAAAGAAAAGAAAATGTTTTTCACGGGTTGCCTCCCGTGCAGCGCCTGGTTTACCGTCGCGGCTCGACGTCCTTTATACTCAGTTATCCACTAGGGTGATGGATGATTTTTCAGGATCATTGTCCTTCCACCAGTAGTGCTTACATCTCTGCCCATTTACCAAGAACGTAGCACTCCGATCTTCTTGCCACAGTTCTACGGCCCCGTGAGGGGTCATTCTTACCACTTCAAACGGTCCCGACCATTTAGACCTTAGCTTACCAGGAAACAACTTCAACCTCAAATTAAAGAGCAAAACTTTCTGTCTGGCTCGAAAATGCGATGCACCACATGCTTATCATGCCATCTTTTGGTTCTTTCCTTGTAGTACTTAGCACTCTCGTAGGCATGCCAGCGGAACTCATCAAGTTCACTGAGCTACATTAGTCTCTTTTTGCCCGCCAGCTCTGAGTCCATATTTAGTTTTCTGACAGCCCAAAAAGCTCGGTGCTCTAATTCCACCGGGAGATGACATGCTTTGCCGTAGACCAATCGGTATGGTGAAGTTCCAATCGATGTCTTATAAGCAGTTCGGTAAGCCCACAACGCATCGTCGAGTTTGCTTGACCAATCATTCCGTTGTGTATTCACCGTTTTCTGAAGAATCTGCTTCACCTCCCTATTTGACACCTCTACTTGCCCACTAGTTTGGGGGTGGTATGCTGTTGCCACTTTATGGCGCACCCCATACTTGGATAGTAATTTCTTGAAACTTGCATTAACAAAATGAGCCCCTCCATCACTGATAATGGCTCGGGGTGTCCTGAACCTTGTGAGGATGTGTTTTTTCACAAACTTCGTTACTACCTTGTTGTCGTTTCTGGAGCAAGCTATTGCTTCCACCCATTTTGACACATAATCTACAGCCACCAAGATGTAACGATTACCAAATGACGGTGGGAATGGACCCATGAAGTCAATGCCCCATACATCAAAGGGCTCAACTTCCAGTATATTCTGCAAAGGCATCTCTTGTCTTCTGCCAATTGATCCTGTACGCTGACATCTATCACACATTTTGACATACGCCATAGAGTCTATGAACAGTGTTTGCCAAAAGAAACCTAACTGTAGAACCTTGTGCGTTGTTCTTTCGCCTCCGTGATGCCCTCCATACAACGAAGACTGGCTGCCCCTCAACACTTCTGCTATCTGACTCTCTGGGATGCATCTTCTCATCACCTGATCTAGTCCCTGTTTGAACAAATATGGCTCATCCCATACATAATGCCGGCTGTCATGCCTCAATTTCCTTCTTTGTTGGTCTGTTGTTTCAGGTGGGTAGACTCCGCTCACTAGCAAGTTGACTATGTCTGCATACCAGGGAACTTCAGCTTCTCCCACTGCCAAGAGTTGCTCATCTGGGAATTCTTCATTTATGTTATCACTTTCCATCACATGCGACCGACTTTCCAGCCGTGATAGGTGATCTGCTACTTGGTTCTCGCTTCCCTTTCTGTCTCTGATCTCAAGGTCGAACTCCTACAATAATAACATCCATCTAATCAATCTGGGCTTAGCATCCTTCTTGTTGAATAGGTACCGAATAGCTGCATGATCGGTGTACACCACAACTTTCGAACCCACCAAATAAGACCTGAATTTGTCAAATGCAAACACCAAGACTAGCATCTCTTTCTCTGTGACTGTGTAATTGCTCTGGGTCGTATTCAGAGTTTTGCTTGCATAATAAATAGAATGGAAAATTCTATTTTTTCTTTGTCCCAATACGGCTCCCACAGCCACATCACTGGCATCACACATCAGCTGAAATGGTTGTTCCCAATCAGGAGAAGTAAGTATAGGTGCTTCGATCAATTTCTGCTTCAACTTTTCAAATGCTGTAACACACTCATCATTCAACTCAAACTTTACCTCCTTTTCTAGCAGTCTGCATAGTGGTCTAGAAATGTTGGAAAAGTTTTTGATGAATCGTCTGTAGAATCCTGCATGCCCCAAAAAACTGCGCACACCTTTCACTGACACTGGTGGTGGCAATTTTTCAATAACCTCGATCTTAGCACGATCGACTTCCAACCCCTTTTTAGATACTTTGTGGCCAAGGACAATCCCTTCCTTCACCAAGAAGTGGCATTTCTCCCAGTTTAATACAATGTTGGATTCTTCGCATCGAGCCAACACCCTGTCAAGATTCAGCAAACAAGTAGCAAATGAATTACCGAAAATAGAAAAATCATCCATAAATACCTCAACAAAATCCTCAACCATGTCATGGAAAATAGCCATCATGCATCTCTGAAATGTGGCGGGTGCGTTGCATAACCCAAACGGCATCCGCCTGAAAGCATATGTCCCATAAGGACAGGTGAAAGTAGTCTTCTCTTGATCCTCCGGAGCTATGGCTATTTGGTTATAACCAGAGTACCCATCAAGGAAGCAATAATACTCCTGTCCTGCCAACCTATCAAGTATTTGATCAATGAAAGGGATGGGGTAATGATATTTCCTCGTGGCTTCATTTAGCTTTCTGTAGTCCATACAAATCCGCCAGCCTATGACGGTTCGAGTAGGGATCAACTCATTTTTCTCGTTGGGGACTACGGTCATCCCCCTTTTCTTAGGAACACATTGAACGGGGCTGACCCACTCACTGTCTGAAATTGGGTAGACCACACCTGCATCAAGACACTTGATTATTTCTTTCCTTACCACATCCTTCATTGCTGGATTAAGTCTCCTTTGCGGCTGAACGGTTGGTTTGGCTCCTTGCTCCATGAATATCCTGTGTGTGCAGAAAGCTGGATTAATACCCTGAATGTCAGACATTTGCCAACCCATTGCTTTCTTCCTCTTTCTGAGGACACCCAATGCTGCCTTTTCCTGTGCCTCCATCAAGTCTGCAGAGATGATAACTGGTAACGTCTACCCCTCCCCCAAAAAGATATATTTTAGATGGGGAGGCAATTCTTTCAGCTCCAGCTTCGGTGCCTCCTCAACGGATGGTTTCGGCAAAGGCTCTAGAGATCTCATCAATGACTGGAATTCCTGTCTCCTCGGATGATTAGGTGCCCCATTCAACAATTGGACCATTCCACACGCCTCTCTGTCCCCAAAATGATCAGAATGCGTTAACGCTCTTTCCAATGGGTCTTGAGATTCAACAACCTGCCTAATTTCTCCATGTTCAACCACACTAATTTTCAAAAGATTCTCATTTATAGCTGGCAGCTTCATGGCTTTTAACACATCAAATACCTCTACCTGGTTATGTGCTCGCATTGTAAGTTTGACCCGCAGCCACGTCGATTAATGCTTTTTCGGTTGCCAAGAAGGGTCGTCCCAAAATAAATGGGACTTCAGCATCTGGTTCAAAATCCAGAACAATAAAATCGACCGGAAAAATAAGGGAGCCCACTTGCACAAGCACATCCTCAACAATGCCATCCGGCCTAGCTAAGGATCTGTCTGCTAACTGCAATATTACGGTTGTAGGTCTAGGACTCCCTAGACCTAACTTCCTGAATACCGAAGATGGCATCAGATTTATGCTCGCCCCCAAGTCACATAATCCACGAGCTCGGATACTCTGCCCAATAGTCAACTGGATAGTAAAACTTCCAGGGTCTTTTAGCTTCGTAGGCAGTCTATTTTGGATCCGGGAAGTGCATTCCTCCGTCAAAGCTACCGTGGCATACTCAGTCAGACGACTTTTGTTGGCCACGATGTCTTTAATATATTTAGCATATTTTGGCACTCCCTGCAAGAAATCAACAAGAGGTAAATTAACATGTACCTATTTAAGCACCTCTATAAATTTCTTGAAACACGCCTCCTCCTTGTGTTTCTTGAGTCGTTTAGGGAACGGGGGTGGAGGCCTTTCTGATTCAGCTTCTTTGGTCTTCCCCTTATCCGAAAGTTGCTCTCCCTCAACATCTGCTGCTCCTAACTTTTGAGGCGGTCTTTCCGGTTCCACCTCCTTCAATTGCAAATCACTCCTCGTGGTCACTGCATTTACCTGCTTCGGATTAGGATCCGTGTCGCTAGGCAGTCCTCCTCTGGGCCTTGTGTTTTGGGCACTAGCAAATTGCCAAAATTGATACTCAAGAGCCTTGGTCGCTAATTGATTATTCTTCACTTCGGTTGCCAATTTAACATAGTCAGCCTGCAATTTCGCCTGATTAGCGATCATGGTCTTGAACATTTCTTCAATGGTAGGTGATGGTGGTGGAGGAGGGGCACTGTGATTTCTGAATTGGGATTGGTAGTTCTGTTGCCCTCCTTGATTCCTCTGCATACCGTGACCCGAAATTTGGCCTTGTTGGTTGTTGCTACCCCATGAAAAATTTGGATGGTTCCTCCACTTTGAGTTGTAGCCGCTACCAAACTGCTGCTGATTTCTTTGTGCATTGCCCACAAAGTTAACCGAATCTAGGTTTGCTCCACAGCACTCAGCTGAGTTGTCACACCCCACCTTGGGGGGTATGACTGGCACCTGGTGCCTTACTAGGACCTGACCTGCTAGACTGTTAAGCCTGGGCGCATCTGGCGCCTGGCTGGCTCTAACTCACATTTCTGGGAACAAAAGGCTATATAACGGCTGTAAATACAGCCCCCGGCCCATTGGCCTATAGCCTTCCGTACCTGTACTAACAGCTGACCAGAAACATAGTAATTCAGGGAAACCTATGCGGCCGACAAGGCCACCATGCTGTCTAGTTATATGTAACTCAAACATAACATACTGAAAAGCTACGTGACCGGCAAGGTCACCACTACTGGCAAACTATGGCCCCACACGGCCATTACAAAAGAAAGAAAGAGTAAAGGCAACTATACAACTGCACGGCCTCACACGACCGACTCATCTGACCACAGGGAATATACACAGACTGCAAGCCTCTAGGAATAGCAATAGAACTGATCGGGACAGGGCCCCGACCTACCCATAATATACAACAAAAGGAACTGAGCTGCACCTCTGAAATTCAGCCTCCGGATGACTGGAGCTGAATACTCGACCGCTGACAGGGAGTCACATAGAATCGCCTGCTCGTCTATGAGTACATGCAGGCAAGTAATGCAGCGCCCCACCGGGCGTCAGTACCGCTGGTACTGAGTATGTAAAGCAATGACTGAAAAGATATCTGAAATCAATAACATAACTGACAAAACGGAAATAGGAAGAACTAGATTATCTGTCTGATGATATAAGTCGTACCTGTTCTCAATCATACTAGGAGGAGTAGGTGTCGTGTCTGGAGACGTATCATTCTAATACTAATCTACTCATGTCTAATGTAACATAGCATAACATACATAACATAACATGGCACACACAAACCTTACCCGGCCCCCATAAGCCGGGAGGTACAATCAACACGGAATCTATGCCCCTACCCCAGTCATCCCATCTCCTATAGTGGCTGTAAGCATCCTGCCGGTCCCTGGGTATGCACTTGGGCTCGCTGAGCCCCTGACTATAACTGTACCTGAGTCCGAAGGACTCTAAATCAACACCCCGGGCGTACCCGCTCGACGATGGTGTATAAGGGCCGACCAAGGCACAATATGGGGAAAATTGGCATCCCATCTTCGTCCCCTTGCGGGACGGCATATCACTCCGTAGAGTGACGTATCCTCGTCCTCTGGAGGACGAGTCGATACAGCTATTAACCCTGGGCGGTCAGGAATGCTAGGTAATCCAACCCCAATCAATACAACGGTCTCAACTAGTCATGCTGTCTGTGTAGCTCATAAGCTAAGACTAACAGGTGTAAGGTATCATATAAATCACATAGTAAGCTAATAATAGTAATCTGTAAGTGTCTGATACATGCTGAGACAGGTAAGTATAAATATAAGTATAGCCTCCTGTCAAACTGTACTGGGGCAAAGGTTATACAAGAAGGTGTTTCTGCTGAAAACTATATTGTTTACTGAGTTTCTATATTAACATGATTTCCTACTTCTAACATGCTTTCTACACCATATTTAGTTACTATTCTATGTCTGGAATGCTTCACGGATACTGTACTACTTCGCGAGGTTTCAGCTAAACACAAAAATATCTTAACATGGCATATTACATCACATGCTGAATATACTGGGCAATCTTAACCACTTACGTCCGAATCTATATCATACGGATAGGTATCGTACACGTTACAACCCAAAACTTCTCATATTGCACCAATATTCAAAATAACACAATAATCAATTTCTGAACATTCTACTGGTCTGTAAATTACTATACTGCTTCAATGTTACTCAACTTGCCGAGGAAACTTAACTTTACATACCTTATCTTCGACTATTCGTCCGTCGGACGAGGCTTGGCCGGTACTTCAACTATTTCCTTCCAGCCGCATTCATAAATACGTCAATCAATACTAAATACAGCTTTATTGTAAAGAGCAACGTTGCTTTCGATATAGTTTATAGCCTAAACTTAGGCTTATCGAAAGACAGTCGAAAACTCGCTATTTTTTAGCAGCCCAGAAGGGAGAAGTATTCACTTCTCAGCTAGGAACACATAGACATTAATTTAGAGCAATTCTACTTACTTTAGTTCGGTGGCTCGCCGATTCGTCGGCCGTATTTCGCGAACCTAATTCCGTAGAAATGCTCTCTGCTGCTAAATACTCGAGTATCTGGGATTAATTTGAGTTTGGGCAGCGTTTGGCAGCGTAATCGGACGGAAATATATAATTTTCCTTCGTTTTCCTCTGTTCTCTGCGCTATTCTAGAAATTTTTAAGCATGAAATGATTTTAAACCGAAGTGGGGGCTTATATACTTGGCCTGAACCTGGGCAACGTGTCACGGAGCCATCGCGGAGGCCTCACCTCCGTGACACGCTGCCATCGCGGAGGGGCTCTGCCTCGGCTCCTCCCGTGATGGTTTTGACGGGTTTCTCATCCGATCTTTTCCCGGGCCTTTCCCTAGCACGTATGGCTTTCAAATATGCTTAACCAACGTGCGAATAGGTCATCTAAGGGCTGGGAATTCTACGGGGTATAACATTCTCCCCCCCTTAGGAACATTCGTCCTCGAATGTATACTGCTATCTAGAGGACTGCTTACTTTATTTTCTGGAAAAATTGTGGCAGAAATTCCCCTGTAATATGGACTATTGCAAAAACCTGAAATGCAGAAAAGTCCAACACCGGCAATGCACACAATGTTCTAAAATTCACTGGACAACTAAATACCACTTCTTATTTATCATTTACAACATACAATCATAAGGTACTGTATAAGTAATGATACGGACATACATGTCGTCTGACTAGGCCTGGAATAGGTGAGGGTATCTGATTTTCATATCTTCTTCAACCTCCCATGTCATTTCCTCCCGATTTCTGTTACGCCATAATACTTTGACAGACGCAACATCTTTAGTTCTCAGCCTGCGAATCTGTCTGTCTAAGATAGCTACGGGAACCTCTTCATAGGCTAACTCTTCTGTGACCTGAACATCCTGAACTGGAACTACTGTAGAAGGGTCCCCTACGAACTTCCTAAACATCGAAACATGGAATACTGGGTGAGTAGATGCTAATTCTGGAGGCAAGTTTAACTCATATGCTACGCGGCCTATTCTTCGCCGAATCTAATACGGCCCAATGAATCTTGGGCTAAGCTTGCCTTTCTTGCCAAACCTCATTACCCCTTTCATCGGGGATACTTTCAGATATACCCAGTCGTTTACCGAAAATTCTAGATTTCTGCACCGTCTATCTGCGTATGACTTCTGGCGGCTCTGAGCGGTCAGTAAACGTTCTCGGATAAGCTTTATCTTTTCCTCGGACTGCCGAACAATGTCTGGGCCAACTAATGCTGATTCTCCTGTTTCAAACCAGCCCACTGGCGATCTACATTTTTGCCCGTACAATGCCTCGAAAGGCGCCATCTGAATAGCAGAATGGTAGCTGTTATTATAAGCAAATTCGATTAACGAGAGATGTTCATCCCAGCTACCCCCAAAATCTAACACACACGCTCGTAGCATATCGTCGAGCGTCTGAATTGTACGTTCAGCCTGCCCGTCTGTCTGAGGATGGAATGCTGTGCTCAAATTAATCTGCGTCCCCAGACCTTTCTGAAACGACTGCCAGAATCTAGCTGTAAACTATGCTGCCCTATCTGAAATAATAGATACCGGCACTCCATGCAATCGAACTATTTCTCTGATATATAATTCGACATAATCCTCACCTGAGAAAGTAGCCCTTACTGGCAGGAAATGAGCTGACTTTGTCAGCCTATCAACTATTACCCAAATGGAATCATTTCTGCGTCTAGTACGGGGTAACCCTGTTACAAAATCCATGTTTATTACTTCCCATTTCCACATAGGTATCATTATCTCTTGAGTCAAACCACCCGGTTTCTGGTGCTCTGCTTTCACCTGCTGACAATTAGCGCATCTAGATACAAATTCGGCTATCTCAGTTTTCATACCTGGCCACCAGTAGATGTCTCTGATGTCGTGGTACATTTTCGTCGCCCCTGGGTGAAGGGAATAGCGAGCGTAGTGTACCTCATGCATGATCTGCCCACGAAGTCCTGCGACATTCGGGACACAAAGGCGGCCCTTATAATGTAGCACACCATCCTCGGTCATCTGAAAATCTGACTCCTTACGCTTCTGAACTCTATCTCTGAACTGGACTAAATCGGGATCCTCATACTATCGTCCTTTTACCTCTGTAACTAACGATGACACTGCAGAATTCTGAATTACTGCTCCATTATTTTCTGTTTGCATTATTCGAACGGCTAGATCAGCTAACTGATGAATTTCTTTAGCTAATTTCTATTTCTCAGGTCGCAAATACGCCAAACTCCCCATTGACTTACGGCTCAGGGCGTCTGCTACAACGTTGGCTTTTCCTGGATGGTACAGGATGTTTACATCATAATCCTTCAACAATTCTAACTAGCGACGTTGCCGCAGATTCAACTCCCTCTGAGTAAAAATGTACTGTAAGCTCTTATGATCTGTGTAAATATCAACATGGACGCCGTACAGGTAATGCCTCCACATCTTCAAGGCATGAATTACCGCGGCCAATTCAAGATCATGGGTGGGGTAATTATTTTCGTGCTTCTTCAGCTGTCTGGAAGCATATGCAATTACTCTACCATGCTGCATCAACACACAACCCAACCCGATACCTGACGCGTCACAATAAACTGAATACCCTTCTGTGCCTTCCGGCAGTGCTAGTACTGGGGCGGAGGTTAATCTGTCTTTCAATTCCTGGAAACTCTGCTCGCATGCCTCCATCCACTGGAACTTTGCTGCCTTCTGTGTCAATTTAGTTAAAGGTGCTGCAATAGTTGAGAATCCCTCAACGAACCTCCGATAGTATCCTGCTAACCCCAGAAAGCTACGAACTTCAGTCGGGGTGGTAGGCCTAGGCCATGACTTAACTGCTTCTATCTTCTGCTTATCTACCTGTATATAGGTGTCTGAGACAATATGCCCTAAAAAGGCCACTGAGTTAAGCCAGAATTCACACTTCGAAAATTTAGCGTATAACTGGCGATCCCTGAGAATCTGGAGCACTGTCCGCAAATGAGTCCGGTGATCTGCCTCGGAGCGAGAATACACCAGAATGTCATCAATGAATACTATCACGATCAAGTCCAGGAAAGGTCTGAAAATACTATTCATCTGGTCCATAAAGACTGCTGGGGCATTCGTTAGCCCGAAGGACATAACTAGAAATTCAAAATGCCCATATCAGGTCCTGAATGCTGTCTTAGGAATATCCCTCTCACGTACTCGGACCTGGTGATATCCGGACCGCAAGTCAATCTTAGAAAAGTATCTGGCTCCCTGTAGCTGATCAAATAAGTCATCAATTCTGGGAAGCGGATACTTGTTCTTTACTGTAACTTTGTTTAATTGCTGATAATCTATGCACATTCGGAGCGAGCCATCTTTCTTTCTCACAAACAAGACTGGCGCACCCCATGGGGAAGTACTCGGCCTGATAAAACCTTTATCTAACAAGTCTTTCAACTGCTCCTTTAATTCTCTGAGTTCTGCAGGAGCCATACGATAAGGAGGTATTGATATTGGCTGAGTGCCTGGTAGCAAGTCAATAACAAAGTCTATTTCCCTTTCTGGGGAATACCAGGTAACTCATCAGGAAATACATCTGGGAATTCATTTACCACTGGGACAGACTGGAGTGTCGGAGATTCTGCTTGGACATCCTGAACTCTGACAAGATGGTAAATACACCCCTTAGATATCAACTTTCTCGCTTGAAGGTAGGAAATAAACCTACCTTTTGGCGTCGCGGTGCTGCCCTTCCACTCCCGTACAGCTTCCCCCGGGAAGTGGAATCAGACCGTTTTGGTCCAACATTCAACATTAGAAAAACATGGTACTAACCAATCCATACCCATTATGGCATCAAAGTCTATCATTTCCAACTCGACCAGATCTATTGTGGTCTGACGGTCAACAACCTCTACTGTACACCCGCGGTAAATTCGGCTAGCTGTGATAGAGTCACCAACGGGCGTAGATACTAGGAAGGGCTGTTGCAATGATTCTGGCACAATACTAAACTTCCGTGCCACAAATGGAGTAATATAGGACAAAGTAGACCCTGGATCAATTAGCACATAAGCAGGGTGTGAGCAGATAGTTAGCATACCTGTCACGACATCAGGCGATGCTTCTGAATCTTGTCTCCCTGGTAAGGCATATGTGCGGCTTGGACACGCACCTGTACTGGAGGCCCCTGATCTGCCCCGACCCCTGCCTGCTGAAACTGAGGGCCTTCGCCCAGTCGAGGATGTTGTAGCTCGTGATCCTGTTGATGCCCTATCCTGTCTGTCCCGGTCCTCACGACCTCTGGCTAGGCAATCTCTCATCAAATGGCCTTCTTGGCCACAAATATAGCATGCGGTGGAACCATACCTGCACGCTCCAAAATGGCGTCGACTGCATATAGGGCAAAGTGGTAGGGTATACCTACTCTGCTCCGCCCTCCTCTGTAAGGGTGAGTCTGCCGTCTGCGAGCCTCTACCAGCCTCTGACTGCCCTCTACGACTAAATCTACCTCCCTGAGACTGCGGTGGAGGCGGGGGCCTGGGCGGCCTGTCTGACAATCGTGGCCTGGGTCCCCCCCGGGCCTCTCTCTGTAACTCAGCTGACCTATCCCGGTGACGCTGCTCCTGATTGACCCTCCTGATCTCCCGATGTCACTGTCTGATGCCCTCAATATTCTAGGCAAATGCCTGGATTCGGGAAATATCCATGTCCTCTCGCAGGGTGGCCGTGATACAAGTCTCGACATATTCTGGGTTCAACCTCATAATAAAACGGTGCACTCTGGATGCCATGGTATCCACGAAGGCTGGTGCATATCGAGCCAAAGAGTCAAACCGCAAGGAATATTCCCGAACACTCATGGCCCCCTGTTCTAGATGTAGGAACTGATCTACTCGAGCAATTCGGATCTCCCGCAGCAAATAGTGATCTAGAAAGGCTCATGAAAAGCTGGTCCAGGTGGGAGGGGAAACATCTCTCCTTCGGGACCTCTCCCAGCTTTCATACCATAATACTGCAATATCTCGTAACCGGAATGCGGCCAATTCAACTGACTCAGTAGGCGTAGCATGCATAACCCTGAAGATTCTCTGCATCTGATCCAGAAAATCCTGAGGGTCCTCTGTTCGGTCCGTGCCTGTGAACTGTGGGGGGTTCAGGGCTAAGAACTCTCGGACCCTCGAACTACCGGGCCCTCCTGAAGATTCTGCAACTGTATATGGCATTTGCTGACGCTGAGCAGCCATCATCTGTGCTAACAGAACTACAACACTCCTAACCTCCTGGTCGGAGGGTGTCAATATAGGGGTTGCTGAAGGTAATGTCGCCCCAAGTGGCTCCTGACGTGGTGGAGACTACTGAGGAGGCTGAGATGAAGCCTCTATAGGGCCCTCTGATCGGGCTATCTCCAAATGAGGGGGAGGCATCCTGCTGGTGCCCTCCCCTGCTGCAATGTCTAAGCTCCGACCTGTGGTAGGATGTTGCTGGTCTGACATTATCTGTAAACAAAGAATATGGTAAGCTCTTAGGGACTCAACCCTATACTGTACCGCTCTATAGCACGACTAAATCAGAATAAAAGACAACCATCCTATCATGCCTTGCAGCCTCCTACCCATAGTATGTGGTGCACAACACATCCATGGACAGGACTCTACTTAGCACGGCTTGCAGACTCCCTGGGATACGACCTGCTCTGATACCAAGTTTGTCACACCCCACCTTGGGGGGTATGACTGGCACCTGGTGCCCTACTAGGACCTGACCTGCTGGACTGTTAAGCCTGGGTGCATCTGGCGCCTGGCTGGCTCTAACTCACATTTCTGGGAACAAAGGGCTATATAACGGCTGTAAATACAGCCCCCGGCCCATTGGCCTATAGCCTTCTGTACCTGTACTAACAGCTGACCAGAAACATAGTAATTCAGGGAAACCTATGCGGCCGACAAGGCCACCATGCTGTCTAGTTATCTGTAACTCAAACATAACATACTGAAAAGCTACGTGACCGGCAAGGTCACCACTACTGGCAAACTATGGCCCCACACGGCCATTACAAAAGAAAGAAAGAGTAAAGGCAACTATACAACTGCACGGCCTCACACGACCGGCTCATCTGACCACAGGGAATATACACAGACTGCAAGCCTCTAGGAATAGCAATAGAACTGATCGGGACAGGGCCCCGACCTACCCATAATATACAACAAAAGGAACTGAGCTACACCTCTGAAATTCAGCCTCCGGATGACTGGAGCTGAATACTCGACCGCTAACAGGGAGTCACGTAGAATCGCCTGCTCGTCTATGAGTACCTGCAGGCAAGTAATGCAGCGCCCCACCGGGCGTTAGTACCGCTGGTACTGAGTATGTAAAGCAATGACTGAAAAGATATCTGAAATCAATAACATAACTGACAAAACTGAAATAAGAAGAACTAGATTATCTGTCTGATGATGTAAGTCGTACCTGTTCTCAATCATACTGGGAGGAGTAGGTGTCGTGTCTGGAGACGTATCATTCTACTACTAATCTACTCATGTATAATGTAACATAGAATAACATACATTACATTACATGGCACACACAAACCTTACCCGGCCCCCTTAAGCCGGGAGGTACAATCAACACGGAATCTATGCCCCTACCCCGGTCATCCCATCTCCTATAGTGGATGTAAGCATCCTGCCGGTCCCTGGGTATGCACTTGGGCTCGCTGAGCCCCTGACTATAACTGTACCTGAGTCCGAAGGACTCTAAATCAACACCCCGGGCGTACCCGCTCGACGAGGGTGTATAAGGGCCGACCAAGGCACAATATGGGGAAAACTGGCATCCCATCTTCGTCCCCTTGCGGGACGGCATATCACTCCGTA
This sequence comes from Datura wrightii, assembly GCA_035772735.1. Taxonomy (NCBI): domain Eukaryota; kingdom Viridiplantae; phylum Streptophyta; class Magnoliopsida; order Solanales; family Solanaceae; genus Datura; species Datura wrightii. The sequence continues at coordinate 64,847,306 of JASDFA010000002.1, forward strand.
GAGTGACGTATCCTCGTCCTCTGGCGGACGAGTCGATACAGCTATTAACCCTGGGCGGTCAGGAATGCTAGGTAATCCAACCCCAATCAATACAACGGTCTCAACTAGTCATGTTGTCTGTGTAGCTCATAAGCTAAGACTAACAGGTGTAAGGTATCATATAAATCACATACTGAGCTAATAATAGTAATCTGTAAGTGTCTGATACATGCTGAGACAGGTAAGTATAAATATAAGTATAGCCTCCTGTCAAACTGTACTGGGGCAAAGGTTATACAAGAAGGTGTTTTTGCTGAAAACTAAATTGTTTACTGAGTTTCTGTATTAACATGATTTCCTACTTCTAACATGCTTTCTACACCATATTTAGTTACTATTCTATGTCTGGAATGCTTCACGGATACTGTACTACCTCGCGAGGTTTCAGTTAAACACAACAATATCTTAACATGGCATATTACATCACATGCTGAATATACTGGGCAATCTTAACCACTTACGTCCGAATCTATATCATACGGATAGGTATCGTACACGTTACAACCCAAAACTTCTCATATTGCACCAATATTCAAAATAACACAATAATAAATTTCTGAACATTCTACTGGTCTGTAAATTACTATACTGCTTCAATGTTACTCAACTTGCCGAGGAAACTTAACTTTACATACCTTATCTTTGACTATTCATCCGTCGGACGAGGCTTGGCCGGTACTTCAACTATTTCCTTCCAGCTGCATTCATAAATACGTCAATCAATACTAAATACAACTTTATTGTAAAGAGCAACATTGCTTTCGATATAGTTTATAGCCTAAACTTAGGCTTATCGAAAGACAGTCGAAAACTCGTTATTTTTCAGCGGCCTAGAAGGGAGAAGTATTCACTTCTCAGCTAGGAACACATAGACATTAATTTAGAGAAATTCTACTTACTTTAGTTCGGTGGCTCGCCGATTCGTCGGCTGTATTTCGCGAAACTAATTCCGTAGAAATGCTCTCTGCTGCTAAATACTCGGGTATCTGGGATTAATTTGAGTTTGGGCAGCGTTTGGCAGCATAATCGGACGGAAATATATAATTTTCCTTCGTTTTCCTCTGTTCTCTGCGCTATTCTGGAAATTTTTAAGCATGAAATGATTTTAAACCGAAGTGGGGGCTTATATACTTGGGCCTGAACCTGGGCAACGTGTCACGGAGCCATCGCGGAGGCCTCACCTCCGTGACACGCTGCCATCGCGGAGGGGCTCTGCCTCGGCTCCTCCCGCGATGGTTTCGACGGGTTTCTTGTCCGATCTTTTCCCGGGCCTTTCCCTAGCACGTATGGCTTTCAAATATGCTTAACCAACGTGCTAATAGGTCATCTAAGGGCTGGGAATTCTACGGGGTATAACATGAGTGCTCACTGCTACCACACACTTCACACCACATTTGCTGGACCGCATTGACTGAAGCTGAAGGCTGGTTCAAATTCATGTTGCTGAAGTGGTTGTTCAACTGATTCTGCAAGGCAGCTATCTGTGCAGCGATAGCTGTAAATCCATCCACTTCAAGCACTCCTGCTGCTTCCTTGCTCCCCCTCGAGATGAATCTGCATTCCATTCTAGATTGCCCTGTGAAATGCGGTTGAGCAAAGTGTAATGCTCCTCATAAGTCTTTTCCAGCGCTTGCCCTCCAGCTGCCGAGTCTAACATAATTTTAATATGGGGTTCCAAACCCTCAATAAATGTGTGTACCAACACCTCATTGGACTGATGATGATGAGGACAGTCCCGCAACATGGATTTAAATCTTTCCCAGGCTTGATATAAATTTTCTCCCTCCCTCTGTTTGAAACTTAGAATTTGACTTCTAAGTCTGGCTGTTTTACCAGAGGGAAAATATCTTATCAAAAACTTCCGTGCAAGATCATCCCACGTTGATATAGAATTTGGTGGTTCAGCTTTTAAACACCTCTTGGCTTCACCAAGTAAGGAAAACGGAAATAGGGTGAGCCGAACATAATCAGGTGACACTCCAGCGGGTATATAAGTGTCACTTATCTCCAAAAAATTCTGGAGATGTTGTTGTGGGTCTTCATGAGGGAGACCGGTAAATTGCCCGCTTGTGTGCAAAAGTTGCACCATATTCTGCTTTAATTCAAATCTCCCTCCAGGCTCTGGTTTGCGGATACTTGAATGTACATTGTTGGCATGTGGGATTGCCACCTCGCGAACCGGCCTTGCTGCTGCTTCGTCGGGCACTAACACTGCCCTCACAACCGGTGGATTTTGTTGCTCCATTATAGACTGTCTGAGCAACTGCAGCTTCTTTTGTAGAGCTTCTCTGCGTTTACTATGAAATTCACGTTCAGACTCTATATAAGATTCTACCAGCTCCTTGTCCTTTGCCAGTGTTCACAGAAATCAAGTCTGCAAAATACAGGCTAAGACCAAGTTGTCAACACTTAAGAAAATAAAACAAAAATATAGTAAATTTACACTTAACACAATTTCACCAATTGCCTAGTCTCCCCGGCAACGGCGCCAAAAACTTGTCCGGCTAGTTCGGTAGGGGTTAAAAACCAACACGCAAGTGCACGTGGTCAAACAAGTAATAAAGTGGCTAAGTAAGCCAAGTATCGAACCAAGGAGACTCTGGATAAGTAAAATTGCTTAAGTATACTATATTCTATCTTACCTCTAATTATGCTGACAACACGTAACCAAAAGTTAAATAATTTTTGTTTATAAATTATATACTAAAACTATTAACAAATATTTACTTTGAATTGAAACTATGGATATGAGCATGCCAAGGTTAAGAACAAGTAATGAACTTGATTATCATCATAATTCGGTTATTCTTCTCTTCTAGTTGCTAGCCAAGAACATTAGCCAAGAGATTAAAACTCTCGTATTTAATCTCACTTAAGAATGATAAACCATCCGTCTACATTTCTGTGATCAAATGCAATTTATGACCTAGCAATACAATTCCGGTTCCTAAATTGACTAATACGGCTTTCAAGTATATTTCTATCAGGAAAGCACATCAAAACCCAATTTTCCCAAATCAAGTTAAGAACAATACCCTATTAATTCACAACTTTCCAATTTCGTGCTCTCTCGAGTGAAATTGGACTTTTTAGATGTACATTAATGTCGGCCACACACTAATGCAGTAGAAACAAGAATTAATAGAACAACATAGAAGAAGATGATGAAAAACCATACAATTCAATAATCAAAATTCATCACCATTGTTCATAACCTCAGCAAGGAAGAGAATTAGCCACTCATTTGTGGATTAATCATCCTAAAACAAGTGTTAATCATACAAACAATTGATTGAAAGAAGAAAGAAAGAGAGAAAAACCCTTAGCTTTTTCGTCCCTCAACTGCCTGTAACCCACGTCCTTGCTCCACCAAGTCTGAATTTATTAAAAATAAGCCTAAGTGTTCTATTTATACTATTGGGAATTTTTCTCGGAATAACAAGCAACGTGTCACGGAGGCCAATGCGGAGCACTGCCTCCGTGACATGGAGTGGACGCGGACCCTCACTGGAAATCCAGGGTTCGGGAATATAGCCTCAACGTGGCACGGCATGCAACGCAGAGGCTTGCCTCCGTGCCACGGAGCTGTCGCGAGGCTTCACTGGAAATTGCCAACTAAATCACCCTCCAGGCAGTGTGCCTCCGCGATGGTAGCGTGGCACGGCTCCATCGCGGAGCCCCTTTACATTGTGCATTCCAATGTCTTTTCCATGCTCGCATCCAAGTCCAACTCCGATATTGTTCCAACATGCATTTTAGCTCCTCAAAATCATATTTTACCTACAAAACAATGCTAATCATGTTGGTTAGTATAAATTCACATTTTATTACCAATTACATGAAAATGTATACACATTTCACAATAAACAAGACGAAAATGATACGTTTGAGTATCACTTGGGCATATAAATCTGCCCAAGATCAAGTATACAATTGAGAGATTAAGTCCATACAGACAAAAATAGTCAATGGCAATAGAACAAATTGGGCTAGGAAACTAGATCATGCCAATTGGGCATACCGAACCGCGTACAAAATTGCCAATTGGAATGTCACCTTATCAATTGGTCTTTGGCAAATCTTGCCATGTACTAGTAGAGTTGGACCATAAAGCCATATGGGTACTGAAGAGTTTGAACCTTGATTGGGGAAAGATTGCCCATGGGTGTGTGGAAAACCTTAATGAATTGGATGAGTTTAGGATGAAAGCTTATGAAAACACAACCATATAAAAGGCCCGAATGAAGCGCTACCATGATCAAAAATTTTTGCATAGGGAATTTGCTCCGGGAGATTGGGTGCTATTGTTCAACTCTACATTGCGCTTGTTTCCCCAGAGCTTAAATCCAAGTGGTTGGGTCTAGTTAAGGTGTCCCAAGTCTTGGTAAATGGAGCTATTGAGCTTGAAAGAGAAAATGGGTTGAGATTTAAAGTGAACGGGCAACGGGTTAAAAAGTACTTGGGTGTGTCCGAAGAAATCAACATGGTTGAAGTCATGTACCTGCATGAATCGTAGCAAAAAAGGCACCCACGTCAAGCCATGATATTAAATAAGGCACTTCTTGGAGGAAACCCGAGTGTTTTTGAGTTCAAAAATTTTGATGCTTTTTATATTTTTTGATTTTTGTAGGATGATTGGATGAAAGACCAAATGAAAGGAAAATAGGGGAATTGTTGTGAGAGACCTACGAAACGCAGGTGCTAACTTGCAACACGTAGGTTAGTCACCAAGCCTAGCTAGAATACTTGGCAAAAAATGGGAAATAAAGAGGTGAACGGTGAATCACCCACGAAATGCAGGTGCTAACCCACCAAATGCAGGTCAAACGCAGTACCAGGATAGAATACTAAGAAAATTGGGAAAGAAAGGAAGATGACCTATGAAAGACCTGCGAAACGCAGTTGTAGATCCGCGAAATGCAATCCCCTTGCAGATACACCACAATTAACTAGGTAGAAAATAAACCTCCTGTGCTTGGAACTTCTTTTCACAGGTGTCCACCTGCGGCTACAGGTCCACTGCAGGCGTAGGTAAGAAGTATATATAAATTGTTGACTGACTCGTTGACTACACCTGATCCATGGCCAACCCAATTACTTCGAACTTCTCCATACTTACCAAAAGCCCCTATTTTCTTCACCTTTTTATCTTTCCCATAATCCCTCAACCAACTCCTTCAATTTCCCCCATTAAACCCATTTATTCCCACCTTAAAATCCACCAATGCACTCACTTTTCTTCCACCTATAAAATTCATCTCCCTACACCATATTCTACCATCACTTAGTACCATCTCTCACTTAGCACAAGAAGTTCAAGTTTTGGGTTGGCTAGTTGGAAGAAACAAGTTCAAATCTCAATTTCATTTCTTTCCCCATCTCATTTGGCATGTGCAATTATCATTTTTATTCTTCAAAATCTTTTTCTATTTTTATAGCTCAAAAAAATGCATACTAGTAGCAGATATTGTCCTTGTCTCATGTCCCCTGTTTACCTATTTTTTTGTTCTTCACTCTCTTGATGGCATCAATTATTATGGGTAAGGTGAGGGAGTGTGAATTGCAACAGGTGGGTAGGAATTCCTGTTCTCTTCGTTTGCTCTTTGATGTGTTCATATGTCTTAAAATACTAGTTAGGGGTGAATTCTGAGTAACCCATGTGCTTGGAATGTATGATTTTTCTCGATGATGGATGGCTTGACATCCTTCTTAATTTGTGCTATTTAGGAATGCAAATGTGCTATGTGGATGAGCTGAGATATGTGTGCAAATTATGTTGATTAATTTGGACTGGACTGGGCACTTGATGTTTTCCAATGATAGATGTGGTAACATCCATCTTAAGGAAAGGCGTTGAGTGGTACCTATGACCTTTGTAGTTGTCTAATGGATTGATAAATCTTTTGGGGGAGTCTGAGTACCCATTAGATGTGATATGCTCATACCTGTGAAAAAAGTTGGAGAAAATGTAGAATAATCAGGTGTGCCACTGCCAAGAACTTGTGAGACGCGGATCGGCTCCTGCAAAATTTAGGTGCATCCCAGGAGCTATAAAGTTCGCTGAAGTTCTGCCTCAGACCTGCGCCACACCTGAGAACAGTGGGTCATGACCTGGAAAACATAAGTGAAGCGCAGGAGCTGCCAGTATACCCAATATCTAATCATTTTGGTTTTCTTTCCTTTACTTAGCATAGTGTGCCCTTTTTCTTTACAACACAAAAATTGTTTGCTTGTTTGTGGCACTCACTTGGAAATGCAGGAGAATGTCATCATACAAGGCACTGAAATTGAGGAAAAGCTCCTATGGCAGCTGGCTAATCCCAAGAAGTCTGAGGAGAGGAAGCCGAGAAAATTGCTCGACTTCACTTTAGGCTTGAGAAAATGGAAACATATTTTATCTCCTTCAAGGAGAAACGGTCTATTACAGCAGAGGCTCAATTTGAGATCGACTCTTTCAAGGATGACTTCCCTGATATCTGCGACCAATTTCAAATTCGTGATTGGGAGCCGTTCACTATGCCTTTGGACCCCTACTTCCCAGAGTTGGTGCAGAAATTTTATGCCTCCTATAGGGCATGACAAGATCTGTTAAAGTACAGTGGGTGAGTAGACCTGATACCATGCTTTTCATCCATGCTAGTATGAGGTCTAGAAGTCAGCATCACCCCAGAGAACATTAATTCCATTTATTGGGTTGATCCAATACGTCCGAGTTTAGAATACCCGAGGAGGCTAACTGACAAGGATAATCAATTTGCATGGGTGACCAACATCATTGCTGAAGGTCAACTACAGTGGCCAGAAATCAAAGGCGAAATTCATCGCCATGATCTTAAATTTGAGGCTTGAATGTGGCTTGAATTGGTGCACGCTCATATCATTCCTTCCAAAAACAAAACACATGTTCCAATTGAGGTGGTCATCCTTATTGCATGCATCATGGCCCTCTGACATATCAATGTGGGGGAAATCATCATTGAGAAATTCAAGCAGAAAGCTAGGCAAAAGGCTACCTCTATACCTTACCCCTTCTTGATCAATTTACTCTTCCTCCAGGCCAATTTCCCTCTATTCTGATCACTAGACAAGACTTGGAAAGCTGAGGCGTGATCAGTCTGCCTACAAAGGGATAAGGACACTCCAACTTCTAAGTGACCTAACTTGATTTTGGGATCTAATACTCCTCCACCTGTTGTATCATCTGGCAATGCCACTATTTCACCTTGAGTTTGCAAAGTAACTCACTACCAGTAAAAGGCCTCCTGAAGATGGCATAAATGGCTCAAGCTCAGAATGCTCAGTTGTTGAATATGGAAAAAGCTATCCTTTCCATTATTTAGCAAGACATTAAACAGTCTATGAAACTTGTAGTTGACAAATTGGGTGGTCTATGGGATAGATTTAAAGTACTGGAAACTAAAGGGGTGGCCATGAGGAAATAAGTGGACAGCCGCAAGGTATTAATGTCACCTGGAGGTATCGATCTAAACATCCCAGCCTTCGATAATGCAAAACCAGCAGGAAATAGGAGTCCACCAAATGATTGGTGTGTGGGATATGATAACCCTTCTGAGGTGATGTTGCATAAAGAAGTGTACCACAACAAACCACATTTCCCTAGGATGCATATTTTTCATGAGGTGGCCACTCTGGCTAACCTATATTGGGATCACTGGGTACTCACTACACCGGGCAGGACACTCAAACTTCCACCCAATCTGTTGATGCCTTTACATACCGAGACTACTTCATGGCACTTCTCTGAGAACACCTCCTCATGGACCCCTCGTTCCCCTCGATAAAGAACTCAGGGAGCCCTCCTTCTCTTTTTGTGCTTAATTTGTACATTGTGGATAATACAAACTCTTAGTTAGGGGTAGGTTGTGGTCTCTCATGTTGGCTATTTGGTGTCTTTTTTTGCCCTTGTCAGGTTTGTTTTGAAAAGGAGAATCATGTGTTGACAATGTGAGTTTCCATTGATGGGACAATTTTACTTTGCCAAATATTTACGGACCCATGTTTCATATTTGTCTTTGTTCATAGTAGATAGAAATAAATTTCAAGGGTTTTCTTTACCACAGTTCTTTTCCAAGGAGAAAAATTTTCTTTGTTGTCAAACCGAATGGCATTTCCCTATGATAGATTGAGAGATGAATTCTTAAGGAAAAATGCCAAGTATAGCATTTTTTGAGTCTTTTGTTGCATTTTTCTTTGAGAGGTTCCACAAAAAAATTTTAATTAGCATTGCAAAGGAGTTTTGAGAAAAAAGGGCACTTGAAGTTGCAAATTAAGCATTCTTTTGTCATGAGTTGCACATTCCTTGATTGGCTTTTTGAATCATATGCCAGCTTATCTTACATCATACTCTTTATGCAATTTTAAAAGTATGTAAACTCCTTGGATTGTGATGCCTTGTGTGGTAAGGTATTTAGCTAAATTCTCATGTATGCATAATTGTCTAGGACTTGGCCTAAGTTTGACTCAAGGCGAAATTCTAGATGTGGCTACACTTAAAACATGATCTTAGGCTTTCTTTGGATAGTCACTTCACCCGAAATTACCTCCTTGAACATCTATCTTTACCAGTCAATGTTTTAGCCTTTGAACCTTTTTCATTGGAATAACATTACAAGCCTATTACCCTTTTGTAATCCTTCTCTTTGAACTCATCCCCCCTAGTTGCTAATGTTGAAAGAATGAAAAATGGTGCTTGAAGCCCAAAATTTTGGGGAGATAAATGAGGCAGAAGCCTATGTTTGGGGGTTTTCCAAAAAATGGAAGAGTATGTGAGTTTCAATAAGGGATAGTACCAAATAGCAATGAAATGAACAAAATAGTTGGTTGAAAATAACCTCCAGCATTAGAAGAAAAAAGAATTCTTAAATGGTGCCACCTCTTGTTTAAATATGAGCACTTGTGAAACCAAAGAGGTTACAAGGGTGATTCTTGATGAAAAATAAGAATGATGAATAAGGAGAGATGAGGTGGAATGAGTTCATTAAAGTAGTAGGGTGTTTAAAAGTGTCCACAAAAGGCATTAAGGAGGTTCTAGTCAGTAGAGATAAATATTTGTCCTATCCTTACCCCTAACCTTCATGATAACCCGTAAGTCTTTAGTGATTTTAAGTGTAGAAACTCTATTAGTGGTGCGATACACGATGGTCAACTCTATGGATCAATTTGTATGCACTTGAATTTCTTTGTGAGAGTGAGCATATCTGCTTTGTTCTATAATCCCTATGTGTGAAATGCATGAAAAATAAAGGGAATACTCTCTTGGTGTGAATGGCATTGCTTCCTTGGGTTACATACTTAAATGTGTTTTAACTTGAAAGGTGTGATTGGGACAAGTGAGCAGTGAACTTTAAGTAAAACTTTGAATATGGACTATCAATGACTTGAGATGCTACTTAAGCTTGTTTTGATGAACTATGCCCCTTGTTTAGAATGAAAGAAAATATTTGTGCAATGTGCCAATTGTTTATGGTCACCTTAAGTGTGTGCAACATGCTTGAGTCTCTTCTTTGTATTGAGTTGGTGTGCAATTTTGGGGTTTTCCTACGTTTTAGGGGTCTTTTGTGCGCAAATTTTGTGATATGGCATGCTAAAGTCAATTAATTAGTTGTGACAAATGCGTTGCTTGAGGACAAGCTATGGTTCAAGTTTGGGGGTTTGATGAGTTGGTAATTTACCAACTCGGTAGGCTTTTAAGCATGAACTTTTTCTTTCTTTTAAGTTCATTTAGGAAAGTTTTATGCCCTTTCTCTTTGATTTTTGTAGGTATTGAACTTGAACAAGAAAAGCAAAGGAATTGAACTAAAATGCATAGTGCTGGGGGAAAAAAACCTGTGGTTCGTAGGTCGGCACCTGCAAAACGCAGGTGAGGTGTAGGATCACACTGGTCAAGAGTTGAAGAGCAACTGTGTAACGTAGGTGCATCCACAGGACACACCCAAGAGTCTCTAAACTAGAGTTGCGAGAGACCTGTGTCTCGCGAATGGGCACCTGCAAAACACATTTGTCGTGCAAGTGAGTCTGTGTTGAAAAGGGTAAAATTGTCTAGCTTTGGCACAAGAATATTTTGGAAGCTTTTCTGGGAAAAATGGGAATCCGTGCACAAGAAAGAAGAAGCAGACTTTCCCTAATTTAGACACACCATGCTATTAGGAAAGAGGGGGATCTTTTTGAATAAAAATTTTTGTAGAGAGAGAAACATAGAGAAAAGTGAGAGCTTGTCTTCTTCTTCAAATTGTTAGGGTAAGAAAACACTATTGAAGCATACTTTGAAGCTTAATTTTACTTCTCAATGATGAATGTTAATGATTAATTTGTTGATATAATCTTCTTATCCCTATTCATGAGTAGATAATTTGATTTCTAAGGTTGTGTAATTGATAGGGATTTAGACTGGATTGGGTGTTATTGTTTTAGTTTTAGAATCTCTTGTTGTGCATGAATCTAGCACTTTCTCTAAGTTTTAATTGAAACATTTATGGTTTCAAATATAAATTGTGTTTACCTATCTTGCTTTTTCTTGAAAAAAGGGAAGTAGGATATGGGTGAGAAAGTGTTAGTGGGTATTTGAGTTGTGAAAGTGTGGGGTTTGGACTAGAGATAGTCAAAACCTATTTTCATAACTCATTCAAGGGTTAAGGTTAGAAATATCTTAATTCTTCTCCAATCCAATATGGGTAATTTGTTATGTGACCTTGGGGTTCCAAAGAACCCATGTAGAATGTAACCAAGTGGTTGAAAAACATCGGGTGCAATTAATCCATGGCTAGTCATGATTGTAGTTGGTTCTTGAGACTTAGCATTTTACCTCAACCCTATCGATGCGTTGTCAATAGCACATCCCTAGTACTTTCTCTCATTGTTGCTTCAATCTGCATTACCCTGTTTTGATATTGCTTTTAGAATACGATAATGATCTTTTTACCCCAAAAATTTACTTTATAAATTGTGATGAAATGATGGTAGTTAGTTTATATTGATTTACAACTTTATTACCAATCATTCCCTGTTCCATATGTATTATACCTCGGCTTCTAGTTTGGTAAATTATATTGCATACAACTATATACACTCTCTCATTTGCGGAGTGGATTAGAAGTTATCAATAGGGAATAATCTTCATAAACTTGAAATCATGCATTAGGAAGTAAATTGAGGGTCAAATCTGTCCTAATAGCGTAAAACATCAATTGAAACATGAGAGACCTGGACTCATATAGATAGCATGGAAGATTTCGTAAAAATTGGGTAAATCCCGTAGAATTTCAACATCACATGATTGGAAACTTAAAATCATAGATTAGGGATGAAATCGGGAATGAGGGTGGAAGAATTTCCCCCATTCATAATCCTACATACCTGCGCTTGAAGAATCCTCAACTTAATTTGAGACCGAAAGGGAATTGAGGGAAAGATTTGATGAAGAGACCTAGCTTCTCTTAAGGGGATTTGATCTTCACTTAGGGGTATTAGGAGTACAATGAGGGTTTAGTATGATTAAATACCTTAAAACACCCTTTAGGTGGGTTAAATTGACTTAGTGTAAGAGTTAGATACTTGGGAATTATGAAAACACCCTTAATGATCCAACAGGAAATTATCATTGCCAGACCCAACGACTTGTTAGGTCCCTCAACGAGCCATTGAATGCCATTTGTTGCTAATGAAAAATTTCCAACTTTATGAGATAAACCTAATGCCTCTACTTAACTATTCATCATGACACTTAACGGATCATTTCACCACTCATTAAGACTCTTTGAATCCCAACCTTTCGTCAACTTTCTCTCTTAACGAGTCACTTAACGGGTCATTAGGTGGTTTAATGACTCCTTCCCCAATCCATGAAGTGTTTTTGAAATAAACATTTTTCTCCAATACTACACAACCAATATGTCACTTGAGGACCCGTCAGGTTACTGAACGGGTCACTCAACGACTCGATCTATGACCTAGTGCAGATTTTCATGTTTTCTCCATTTCAGTCATCGGATATGATCTTTAGAAACTTTTGGGGTGTTACATTATCTGCCCCTTGGTAGAATTCATCCTCGAATGTAAATTAAGCATACTGAAAGGCTTGGGAAAGAACAACAATCCCAAATCTGAATAACCAAATGCTAAAAACTGACGGATTGACTAACTTCAGACTTATTTACATGACTGAACTTAATTCATGAAACAAACATTCATGCTATGACATGAAAGGAACTGAGGGACATGAAATTAACATGAAACTGAATATAGTACAAAGGAGGAAACTAGTACCTCATGTTGGAACTGAGCCGGAAGTGAAAAGTTGTGGCTATTTAGCCATAATATCTGCTTTGGCTTCCCATGTAGCTCCCTCAACAAGTTGGTTTCTCCAAAAAAGCTTCACTAAAGCCACTTCCTTATTCCTTAACTTCCAAACCTGAGGATCAAGGATCTGAACCAGAACCTCTTAATAAGAAAGGTTATCCTTCACACTAATGCTCTCTACAGGCACAACTAAAGTCGGGTCGCAAATGCACTTTTTCAATAGAGATACATGAAAAACTGGATGCACTGAAGTTAACTTTGCTGGTAGCTCCAACTCATTTGACACCTTGCCAACTCGCCTCAGAATCCTATAAATACCAACATATCAGGGACTAAGCTTCCCTGTTTTACCGAACCTTATGGCTTCCTTCATAGGAGACACCTTCAAAAACACCCAATCATCGACTTCAAACTCAAGCTTTCTTCTCCTAACATCTGCATAAGATTTATGATGAATCTAAGCTACTTTGCTAATAAGATGAACCTTCTACATAGCCTCATGAACTAAATATGGTCCTATCAACGTAGCCTCAACTACCTTAAACTATCCAATAGGTGACCTATACCTATGCCAGTAATGAGTCTCAAATGCAACCATCTTTATGCTAGAGTGCTAACTATTATTTTATGAAAACTCGATGAGAGGTAAGTGATCAACCCAACTACCCTTTAAATCAATCACACAGGCTCTCAACATATCCTAAAGAGTCTGAATGATCCACTCATCCTGACCATTTGTCTGTGGGTGAAAAGTTGTGCTAAGCTTCACCTGAGTACCAAGTCCCTTTTGAATTGACCTCCAAAATCATAAGGTGAATTGAGTACCCCTATTTCAGATGATGGAAAAAAGGACTTCATGAAATCGAACCAACTCCTGAATGTATAATCTGGCATAATTCTCTGTTGAATCGATAGTTTTAACTAGTAGGAAATGGGCTGATTTGGTCAATCTATGCACGATCACCCATATAGATTCATATTGTCGATGTGTATGAGGAAACCCTATAATGAAGTCCATATTGTTCTCTTCCCACTTCGAAGTAGAAATGTTGATGTATCGAAGCATGCCTCCAGGCCTATAGTGCTCAACTTTCACCTATTGGCAATTCGGACACTTAGCCACAAACTCCGCTGTCCTTCTTCATACAATTCCACCAATAGACTTCTCGTAGATCATGATACATCTTGGTGGCACCTTGATTGATAGAGTAGCGAGAGCCATGAGCCTCGCTTAACATCCGCTCTCTCAAGTCATCGACAGTCGGAACACATAATTGGCCTTGATATTGGGGTACACCATCTCCCCTGAAAACCTCCACTTTTTGATTCCAAACAGCTTCCTTTAGCTTCACTAGGATGGAATCCCCATCATCCTTACTTTAACCGCCATCACCAATGAATATTCTAACCTATTCTGAACAATAATACCACCATCCGACAAATATGCAAAGCGAACCCCTAAATAAGCAAACATGTGGAAATCCTTCACCAACTCCTTTCTTCCATCCTCGACATGGGGCATACTTTGCATGGAAAGCCTACTAAGAGCATCTACCACTACATTGGCCTTGCCCAGATGATAAAGGACACTCATATCATAATCCTTGAGAAGCTCTATCTATATTCTTTGTCGCAAATTTAGGTCCTTCATATTAAACATGTAGTGAAGGCTCTTGTAGTCCGTGAACACATCCACATGCACCCTATACAAATAGTGTCTCCAAATTTTCAAGGAAAACACCACAGCTACCAACTGTAGGTCATGTGTTTGGATAATTCTTCTCATGAGTCTTAAGTTGTCTAGAGGCATACACAATGACCTTACCATGTTGAATCAACACACAACCAAGACCAACACTAGAGGAGTCATAATATATTATGAAACCATTTGTGTCCTCCGGAAGGGTCAGTACTGGGGCCAAAGTGAGTCGAGTCTTAAAGTCCTAAAAGCTCTTCTCACAAGCATAGGAAAAGTTGAATTTGACCTTCTTATAGGTCAACTTAGTCAGTGGTGCCACAATGGATGAAAATCCCTCTATGAACCTCCTATAGTAGCCAGCTAAATCCGAAAAGCTCCTAATATTTGTAGGACTGAACGGTCTAGGTCAATTCTTCACCACCTCTATCTTTTGAGAGTCCACCAGAGCACCCTCACTAGACACCATATGACCCAAGAATGCTACTAAGTTCATCTAGAACTCACACTTGCTGAATTTAGCAACCAGCTGGCGATCCTTGAGAGTCTGCAACACAATCCTAAAATGAGTGGCTTGCTCCTCCTCTCTCCGAGAGTATATGAGAATATCATTTATGAAGATGATTGTGATCATATCTAAATACTTCATGAACACCCTGTTCATCAAGTCCATAAAAGTTGCAAGGGCATTTGTTAGTCCAAAAGACATAACTATGAACTCATAGTGACCATACTGATTCATAAAGGCTATCTTGAGAATATCACTCTCACTAACTCTTAGCTGGCGATAACCGAATATAAGGTCTATCTTCGAAAAGCACTTAGCAGCCTGAAGTTGGTACAACAAGACATCCATCCAGGGGAAGGGATAGTTAATCTTGATTGTGACATTGTTCAACTATCGATAACCAATGCACAATCTAGGGAAACCTCCTTTCTTCCGAACAAAAAGAACTAGAGCACCCATGGGGACTAACTAGGCCTGATGAAACCCTTATATAAGATATCTTTCAAATGCCCTTTCAACTCCTTTAGCTCATCTGGGGCCATTCTATAAGGAAGAATGGATATCGGCTGCATATTAGGGAGAAGATCAATACTAAAGTCAATCTCTCGCTCGGGAGAGACTCCTGGTAGATTATCTAGAAACACCTCCAGATACTCACATACAATAAGAACTGATTGGAGAGTCAGGGTCTCAAATGTAACATCCTTAACCCAAACTAGATGGTATACACAACTATTAGAGAACATCCTTATGGCCTTAAGATAGGAAACAAAGTTATCTACAAGAACTGCTGAACTATCCTTCTACTCTAGGACTGGTTCACCCGAAAACCAAAACTCTACTGTACAGGTTCTACAATTGACTTATACATGAAAAACATGTAACCAATCCATAGTAAATATAACATCAACATCGGTCATATTTAACTCTACTTAATTGGTTGAGGTTACTTTTTGAAGAATTCTAATAGGGCAATTTCTGTACACCCATTGAGCTAAAACTGACTCAGCGACAAGAGTCGAGACTGAGAAGGGTTCTGAAAGGATCTTGGGACTAACTTTGAGACTAAAAACAACATAAGGAGTCATAATGTATAATATAGCCCTTGGATCTAACAATGAATACATATCAAGAAGGAATACTCATAACGTACCAGCGACCACATCGGGTGAGGCCTCTTGCTCCTGTTGAGATGATACTGCATAGAACCTGTTTTGGCACTGAACACCACCTGCACTAGAATATGTTCACTACTGATATAGGGCTGTGGGAGCTGCTAAACTGGTGACTAGGGTGTGAACCCCACTATCGCCATATATGGCTGAAGGGAAATCCTTGAGTCTGTGTCTGGGTTTAACAAAACTTAAACAAGCATCTAATACTACTAATCATCACCTAAGGTGGTTCTTACCGCACTTTACACAGGCTAGAAAAGTGCGCTCCCTTGCCATGCTCCTATGCCGTCTTGAGCCTAATGCTCTACCCCTCTGATCACGTCTGGGTCTAGAAAGAACACTGGTTGATGATGGAGCTGGAGTTGATGTCCTCTAGTGAGACTGTGGGTGATTTCCTTCCTTGACCTCTGTTGGGAGTGCCCATAACTCTCTGTCCTAGCCCTCTTGGCCTCTCTCTCCTTCTCCTTCATCTGCTCTGTTGCTATCTGCTGGGAATATATGATCAATCGGGAGATATCTATATCATTTATCAACATGGAAGTCCTACACTCCTTGACTAATGAATTTGCTACCCCATTCATGAATTTGCTCGTACGAGCCCTCAGACCAACCACCATCTCAGGTGCATAATTGGACAATCAGGTAAAGTCTAAGGCATAATCCTGGATACTCATTTTGTTCTGCTTCAGATTGACAAACTCGACTGCCTTTGCCTCTCAAAACTCTCCAGTAAATAATTTGTCCCAGTAAGCAGTAACAAACTCATACCAACCAACAGGAATCTCACTAATTCCCCATTCTCCTTCCATTAACGGAACTACATATAAGCAACCCCCTTCAGCTGATAAGAGGCTAAGTCTACATTCTCCTCTCTTCTCACCCCCATAATTTTGGTAATCTTTTGAACCTCCTCTATGAACTCATGTGGTTCCTCTGTCACAACCTGAGTTGGAACCTCGAACCGAGACATGGGATCTAGAATCACAAATTTCTCCAAGTCGACCCATGGCATGAATATAGAAACTACAGAGCATACATCATAGAGGAAACTGATAACTTATACATGTATAAGCAGAGGTATGAATAAACATAATTTATAACAACAATCAAAAATAGAGTCAACACTCCATAAAGCTGAAAATCTACATAATACCTGATAAGCCTCTAAACTCTCTGATAAAGTTGATGGGACAACACCCCCAACTAGTTCATTAAAGTCTGAGAATGAAATAGAAAAATCAAACAACTAAATTGAGTTGGATTGTGGGGGAGCTAGACTAACTATGAAACTGAGTCTGATCACTTGGACATGTATCATGAAATGACACATCATAGAGTATGCGGTTAGTACTTTGAATATATTGAGTATGTAAGGCAAGTAAAACATGTTGAGTAAATGTTAACTAATATCATGCATATCAATATGAATCATTAGATCGTGAGAGTAAGGACTACATGCTGAAAAATGTATTTGAGACATAATAGTCATAAGCTAAGTATCATATCTTAACATAATGACCCAAGGTTAAAATTAGAAATCGTATGACTTGCCATAGCTGAAATTGTAAGTAAGAGCTCATAAACTGATCATTGGGTCAAACCTGTTGTTATAGATAATATCATAAGTCGTGAACATGAATAACTGAAATCATGAGGAACAAAGGGAGACTCGTCATAACTAACACCATCACGATAGAGCTTACATGATGCCCCATCTATCACACTCAAGTGGGCAGAGCCATCCAAAAAGGGCTAAGGACAATACCATGATATCGATATCAAGCTGAGGCCCCGTTGGAGTAGGAGAAAACTCTCAAGGGAGATCCCAATGTTTATGTATACCTACGTTGCCGTGTAGTTCTAAGATCCGAGGTTTACCTGAACCCCTGGCCTACTCAGTGCTAGAAACCACTCTCAAATACATAAATAGTGCTCCTATCATTTTTCAATGAAGCTGAAATCATCATTACATGCATAGTCTAAAATATGAATATTTGGAGTCCTGGTTCCAAACATACCGTAAGCTAAATTAGGAGTATTGACTCCAAACCATATGGTAAGCTGATCTTATTAACCTGAGCTAAATCATGAAAACACACTCACCTTGTGTCGGCTTTCCCAAATCATAAAGTCATGCATACTTGAAATAGACTTCATAACTCAAAATCATAGATTCATACATGAGTAATTTATAAATATTTATTCATGCTAGATATCTCATCATACTTAAAATCATGAATCATAAACTTTACTTTTTATAAAACTTGCATAATAGGGAATATTTTTTAAAAATATGAAATCATGAATTTATAATCAATTTGTGTATAAAATCTTCCCACAAATCATAAAATATGCTTTGGAACATGAGGGGAATTGACCCATAGACATATAATAGAGAATTTCATAAAATTGTATTAAAACCCTATAAAACCATATACTTGAATTCATGAACTTGAGGAGAAATTTGGGCATGAGAGTGAAAGGAAACTCTCATTCATTGCCCTACATACCTTGGTAGACTGATTCTCTAACTATCCTTTAATGCCCAAGAGAATTGGGGAAGAATGAGAGAGTTCTATATTTATCTTCAAAGAGAAACTCAAAGCTTTGCATGAATGGGAGCCTATTGACTTGAGATAGGCTAAACCCTCTTAAAACGCTCCATCCAGGGCTTAAAAAGACATAGTTTAGGACTTAGAAGCTTAGGATTTATGGAAATACCCTTACAGATTTTGCAGGAAAATCCTTACTGCCAAATGCCACAACTCATACCACAAGTCATCCTCCTATACCATGGCTCATGGTATCACTTGTTACAACTATCCACTTTTCCCCCAGTTCTCAAACTTCAAATGACATCTAGAAAGGATGAGTCGTTACTCATCAAAATGGCTTGTCACTTCCTCTCCTTGTCACCACTGACTTCATGCATAGTTTCTGAAATCCTCCCAACGGACCCAAACGGGTCGTACCTTATGACGACGGGTCTATAGACCCATCCATTGCTACTACTTCCAACTCCTCTGCTTCTTCTGACGAGTACAAACCATGACTCATTGTTCCTTACAATGCATACCATCACTCGTGTCATCCAACATTGACACCCCATAAACAAACGACGACTCTAGATCACGACCTGATATAGGGACCTACAAGTCGTACCATGACAATTGCTATTGGTCCTTCTTCTGCAGATACTGACCACAAGCCATTACATCAGCCAATAGGTCGTACCTTGACTCATTGGTCTAGAACCTTTCAACCAAAAACTTACCACGACTCATCCCTACGACCTGTTACTTCTCACCATGACTCAAACAACAATTCGTTCGGAGAAATTTTTCAAACTTTTTCTGTTGATCATATTTACAATCTTGAATCCACCCTTAGGAACTTTTGGGGTGTTATGTTATCTCCCCCTTGGGAAAATTCGTCTTTGAATCTAGGTTAAGCATACTGAAATACTGGGGAAAGAACTGCAATCCCAAATACTGATATTTGAATCTGAAAATTGACAGAGTGATTGACTACGGACTGATACACATGAATATCCACTTTTTCCCTAGTTCTCAGACCTTAAAACGATGGCTAGATAGGATGAGTCATTACTCGTCAAAACGACTCATCACTTCCTCTCCTTGTCACCTATGACTTCATGCATAGTTTCTAGAATCATCCCAATGAATCCAAATGGGTCGTATCTTGTGACGACGGGTCATTGGACCCATCTGTTGCTACTGCTTCCAACTCCTTTGCTCCCTCCAATAAGTACAAATCATGACTCGTTGTTTCCTACAACAAGTCGTACCAAGACTCATATCACCCAAACCTGACACCCCAAAAACAAATGACGACTCCAGACCATGACCCATTATAGGGACCTATGAGTCGTATGGCCCGTTGCTACTGGGCCTTCTTCTGTAGATACTAACCACAAGTCATTACATCAACCAATAGGTCATGCCTTGAATCATTGGTATAGAACCTTACAACCAAAAACTTACCACAACTCAGTCCTATGACCCCTTACCTCTCACCATGACTCGAACAATTAATCGTTCTGAAACATTTTTCAAACTTTTTCTACTGATCATATTTCAAATCCTAAATCCAGTCTTAGGAACTTTTAGGGTATTACATTTTCTACCCCTTGGGAATATTCATCCTTGAATAAGGGTTAAGCATCCTGAAAGGCTAGGGAAGGAACAATAATCCAAAATACTGAACATCTAAAGCTGAAAACTAATAGAGTGACTGAATCTGAATTTATACACATGGCTGAACTAAATTCTTGAAACATTCATACCCGTAATGACATGAAAGGAATTTATAGACATGAACTCGATATGATACTTAATAGAGTACTAAGGATGAAACTGAGTTGGAAGGAAAAACGATATGGGTATCTGGCTATTATATCTACTTCGGCTTCCCATATAGCTCCCTCAACTAGTTGATTCCTCCACAGAGCCTTCAGTGAAGCTACTTCCTTATTTCTTAACTTTCAAACCTGATGATTAAGGATCTCAAGTAAAACCTCCTCATAGGTAAGGCTATCCTTCGCACCTATGCTCTTTACCAGAAAAACTGAGATCGGGTCACCAATGCACTTCTTCAATAGAGATACATGGAAAACTGGATGTACCAAATCTAATTCCGCTCGTAACTCCAACTCATATGCCACTTTGTCAACTCGCCTGAAAATCCTATAAGGACCAACATATCAGGGACAAAGCTTCCCTTTCTTTCCAAATCTCATCACTCCCATCATGGGATACACCTTTAAAAACATCTAATCATCAACTATAAACTCAATCTCTCTTCATCTAAAATCCGCATAAGATTTCTGATGATTCTGAGTTGTTTTCAGCCTCTCCCTGAAAAGATGGACTTCCTGCATGGCATCATGAATTGAATCTGGCCCTATCAACAAAGCCTCACCTACCTCAAACCATCAAATATGTTATCTACATCTTCGCCCATAAAGGCCTCAAATGGAGCCATCTGAATACTCGAATAGTAATTATTGTTGTAGGTAAACTCAATGAGAGGCAAATGATTATCCCAACTACCTTTGAATTCAATCACATAAGCTCTCAGCATATCCTCTAAGTCGTAATGGTCCGCTTGGACTAACCATCTGTCTATGGGTGAAAAGTTGTGCTAAGCTTCACCCAAGTATCAAGTCCCTTCTTAAACGATCTCCAAACTTGAGAGGTGCACCGAGTACCTTGGTCTTAAATGATAGATAATGGCACTCCACGTAACTGAACTAAATCCTGAATGTATAATCTAGCATAGTCCGTAGTTGAATCGGTAGTTTTGATCGGCAAGAAATAAGCTACTTTTGTCAACCTGTCCACAACCACCCTAATAGAGTCACATTGTTGGCGTGTACCAGACAACCCTGTGATGAAGTCCATATTGATCTCTTCCCACTTCCCAATAGGGATACTAATGTCTTGTAACATACTTCCAGGACTTTGATGCTCAACTTTCACTTATTGACAATTCGGACAGTTATCCATAAACTCCACTATGTCCTTCATGCCATTCCACTAATAGACCTTTCGTAGGTCACGGTACATCTTGGTGGCACCTGGATGGATAAAATACCGAGAGCCATGAGCATCGCCCAACATCCGCTCTATCCAATTGATGGATGAAATGTGGAGAAAGGAGGAGAGAAATGATATTGTGTTAATAATAGTACTGAAGCCCACCGAGGTTATTGGTGTCCTTGTGATGAGAATCAAGGTTGGAACTAAGATTAACAGTTGAGTCAAGTAGTTAGGAAGAAATGAGTCCTTGTACTCCTGAATTAAAAGAATGCTTGAATGGTGCTAGAACGAGTTGTTTCAACTGATTTGGGGATTAGGAGCTAAAAGGTTACCTTCTAGACCTCATCCAAATGATAAGGATCATGAAGGTTCCATTAGACATCTAGAGAAGACAATGAACTTGTTAGCATCTCAAATGGAAGAAAGGGAAAGCATGGTAGCCTACAGGTTGATTAAGGAAGATACCACCCCAATTCCAATCAATGTCGAGGAGGAAGATATAGAATGAAGGGTGGAAGAGTCATATTTTAAGGAGATGCTAAAAGGCATTCTCTTGAATATTGATAGAAGAGGATGTGAAGGGTTAGAAGAGGTATGTTTTGCTATAAAAGGGTTGGGGTCCTATTCCTTCCAACCAAAGAAGCTTGACCTTGATATCAAGAATCGAACAACTCCATCATCACAACCATCAATCCTCGTACCGCTAATTTTAGAGCTAAAATCATTGCCTGCTCATTTGTGGTATATGTATCTCAGTTTGAAAAAAATGTTTCCTATAATCATCTCGGCTAAACTCAATGAACTACAAGTGGAGAGACTCCTCGAAATCCTAAGAAAGCATATCTAAGCAATAGGTTGGACTATAGCCGATATTATTGGCATACCCCCAGGCATTTGCACTCATAAGATCGACTTTCTAGAAGATTGTAGTCCTTCTGTTGAGCATCAAAGTTTTCTAAATCCACCAATGCAAGAAGTTGTTAAGAAAGAGATCATCTAATGGTTAGACGCAAGAGTTGTCTACCCGATAGCAGATAGCAGTTGGGTAAGCCCAGTCCAATATGTACCTAATAAAGGAGGAATCATTGTGGTGCCAAATGGGAAAGATAAGTTGATAGCAACACGACCAGACACTGGAGGGAGGGTGTGCTTGGACTATCGCAAGATGAACTCCTTGACCAAAAAGGATCATTTTTCGGTCCCATTCACTGATCAAATGCTAGATTGATTGGCCCCAAAAGAGTATTATATTTTTTTGGATGGATACTCGGGGTACAATGAGATTTCAATTGGCCAAAAGATCAGGAGAAAACCACCTTTACATGTCCCTATGGGACATTTGCATTTAAAAGGATGACCTTCACGCTTTGTAATGCTCCAACTATATTCTAAAGATACATGATGTCAATTTTCTCAAATATGGTGGAGGATACCACGGACGTCTTCATGGGCGATTTCTCCTTCGTGAGAAATTAGCTCGAGGAATGCTTGGCTCATTTGAATAAGGTGCTGAAAAGATGTGAAGAGACAAACTTGGTTCCTAATTGGGAGAAGTGCCATTTCATGGTAAAAGAAGGCATTGTTCTCGGGCATAAAATTTCTGAGAAGGGTATAGAGGTATACCGATCAATGAGGCCATATCTCATCTACCTCCTCCAAAGACTATGAAGGGCATTCATAGCTTTTTGGGTCACGCAGGCTTTTATCACCAATTTATCAAGGACTTCTCCAAGGTTGCTCATCCTCTATTTCGGTTGTTGGAAAAGGATGCAAAATTCCATTTTGACAATGCTTGTACGAGGGCTTTCCATAAGCTAAAAGATAAGCTTATATCGGCTCCAATCATCGCTACAATAGATTGGTCAAAGCCTTTCGAATTGATGTTTGATGCAAGTGGTATGGCGTTATGAGTGAACCTTGGGCAAAGGAAAGAAAAGATCTTTCACCCCATATATTATGCTAGCAAGGCCCTAAATGATGCTCAAGTCGATGACACAATGAAAGAACAAGAGTTGTTTGCAGTGGTGTTCACATTTGAGAAATTCCATGCATACTTGTTAGGGACTAAGGTGGTGGTACACACTGACCATGCAATACTCTGATATCTGATGACTAAGAAGGATGCAAAACCAAGGCTCATTCCATAGGTGCTTTTTCTCCAACAGTTTGATTTTTAAGTTAAGGATAGGAGAGGATGCAAGAATCAGACGGCCGATCATTTTTCTCTCTTAGAGGTAGATGGTAGGTTGGGTAGAGATGAGGATATAGATGATGCTTTCGCTAACGAGTGCATCTTGGCTGCTTCCCATGACCTAATTCTTTGGTTTACGAACTTTGCTAACTTTTTGGCCAGCAATATCGTACCTGAAGGTTTAAACTTCCATCAAAAGAAAAATTTTATGTACGACGTGCACAAATTCTATTGGGACGACCCATATATTTTCCGCATTTGTGCTGATGGCATGATTCGCCTATATGTTTCGGAGGTTGACATGATACCAATCCTCAAGGCATGTCATTCTTCACCAGTGGGAGGCCATTATAGGAGTGTAAGGAAAGCTGCAAAAGTGTTACAATGTGGATTCTACTGGCCCACTCTCCATCATAATGTTCATGAATTTTTCAGGTGTTGTGACCAATACCAGCAATCTGGAAGCATCTCAAAGAAACATGAGCTCCCTTTGACATCGATTCTAGAGGTAGAGTTGTTTGATGTGAGAGGGATCGACCTTATGGGATAATTTGTGAGCTCTTATGGGAACACTTACATTCTTGAGGCTATAGACTATGTGTCTAAGTGGGTAGAAGCAGTAGCGTTGCCCAACAATGAAGGGAGAAGTGTGACAGCCTTTTTGAAGAAGCATATTTTCTCACGGCTTGGCACGCCTAGAGCTATCATCAGTGATGCAGATTCCCACTTTTGCAATCGATTGTTCAGTTCCTAGCTAGAAAAGTATGGTTTGAAGCATAAAATTGTGACCCCTTATCATCCTTAGGCTAGTGTCCAAGAGGAAGTATCCAACCGAGAGATTAAGTCCATATTGAAAAAAATAGTCGTGCTAATAGAACAAATTGGGCGAGGAAACTAGATGACTCCCTTTGGGAATACCTCAACACAAAAAATGCCAATTGGAATGTCACCATATCAATTGGTCTTTGGAAAATCTTTCCATATACTGGTAGAGTTGGACCATAAAGCCATGTGGGTACTGAAGAGTTTGAACCTTGATTAGGGAAAGGCTTCCTATGGGCATGTGGAAAACCTTAATGAATTGGATGAGTTTTGGATGAAGGCTTATGAAAATGCATCCATATACAAGGCCCCAAAGAAGCACTACCATGATCACAAAATTTTTCATAGGGAATTCGCTCCAAAAGTTTGAGTGTTATTGTTCAACTCTAGATTGTGGGGGTTTCCTGGGAAGCTTAAATCCAAGTGGTCAGTTCCATTTAAGGTATCCCAAGCCTTTGCAAATGGAGCTATTGAGATTGAAGGAGAAAATGGGATGAGATTTAAAGTGAATGGGTAATGGGTTAAAAACTACTTCAGTGTGTCGGAAGAAATCAACATGGGTAAAGTCATGTACCTAGATAAGTCGTATCAGAAAGGGCACCCTTGTTGAGCTACAACATTAAATAAGAACTTCTTGGGAGGCAACCCAAGTGTTTTTGAGTTCAAATATTTTGATTCTTTTGTTTCTTTTTAATTTTGTAGGAGGATTGGATGAAATACCAAATGAAAGGAAAATAGGGGAATAGCTGCGAGAGACCTGGGAAATATAGGTGCTAACCCACGACACGCAGGTTAGTCACAAAGCTTGGCCAGAATACCTAGAAAAATATGTGAAATAAAGAGGTGAACTATGACTCACCCACGAAACATAGTGTGCCAACCGGCCAAACGTAGGTAAAATGCAGTATCAGGACAAAAATTGTGAAAGAAAGGAAGATGACGTGTGAGAGACCTGCGAAATGCAGATGGGGATCCGCAAAATGGAGTCTCTTGTAGGTGCCCTACAGTTTACAAGGTAGAAAATAAACCACCTACACTTGGAACTGTAGTTCGCAGCTGTCCACTCGTTGCCATAGGTCAACCGCAGGTGGAAGTAGGAAGTATATTTAAATTGTTGACTGACCCGTTGACTACACCTGATCTATGGCCAACCCAAGTACTTCAAACTTCTCCCAACTTACCAAAACCCCCATTTTCTTCACATTTTTATCTTTCCCATAGTCCCTCAACCAGCTCCTTCATCTTCCCCAATTAAACCCATTTATTCCCACTTTAAAATCCACCAATCCATTCACTTTCCCTCCATCTATAAAATCCATCTCCCCACACCATATTCTACCATCACTGACTACCATCTCTCACTTAGCACAAGAAGTTCAAGTTTTGGGTTGGCTATTTGGAAGAAACAAGTTCAAATCTCAATTTCATTTCTTTCCTCATCTCATTTGGTATGTGCACTTACCATTCTTCTTTTTTCAAAATCTTTTTTATGATTATAGCTTAGAAGAAAGCATACTAGTCGCAAATATTGTCCTTGTCTCATGTCCCCTGTTTACCCATTTTTGTGTTGTTCACTATCTTGATGGCATCAATTATTATAGGTATGGTGGGGGAGTAAGAATTGCAGCAGATGGGTAGGAATTTTTGTTCCCTATGCTTGCTCTTTCATGTGTTCATATGTCTTAAAATTCTAGTTAGGGGTGAATTTTGAGTAACCCATGTGCTTTGAATGTATGATTTTTCCCGATAATGGATGGGTTGACGTCCTTCTTAAGGGAAAATCACTATTCTTTCATTTTGTGCTATTTAGGAATGCAAATTTTCTATGTCCATGAATTGAGATATGTATGAGAATTATGTTGATTAATTTGTACTGGACTGGGCACTTGATGTTTTCCAATGATAGATGTGATAACGTTCATCTTAAGGAAAGGCGTTGAGTGGTCCCCATGAACTCTGTAGTTGTCTAATGGGTTGATAAATCTTTTGGGAAAGTATGAGTACTCGTTAGATGTGACATGCTCATACCTATGAAAAGTTGGTGAAAGTGGTGTATAATCTTTTGGTGTGGCCATTTCCAAGCACCTATGAGACGTGGATCGGCTCCTACAAAGTGCAGGTGCAATGCAAGAGCTATAAAGTTTGCTGAAGTTCTGCCTCAAACCTCTGCCACACCTACAAACCGCTGGTCATGACCTGAAAAATGCATATGAAGCGCAGGTGCTGCTAGTTTTGCCAACATCAGATCATTTTGGTTTTATTTCATTAACTTAGCATAGTGTGCCCTTTTTATTTATAGCAGAAAAATAGTTTGCTTGTTTAGGGAACTCACTTGGTAATGAAGGAGAATGTCATCATTAAGGAATCAATATAGAGGAAAAGCTCCAATGGCAGTGGGATCATCCCAAGAAGTATGGGGAGAGAAAGCTGAGAAAATTGCTTAACTTCACTTTGGGATTGAGAAAATGGAAACATATTATATCTCCTTCTAGGAGAAATGGTCCACTACAGCGGAGGCTCAATTTGAGATCGACTCTTTCAAGGTGGACATCCCTAATATCTACGACCAATTCCAAATTCGTGATTGGGAGCCGTTGACTATGCCTTTGGACCCTTACTTCCCAGAGTTGGTGTAGGAATTTTATGCCTCCTATGGGGCACGACAAGACATGTTAAATCACAGTGGGCGAGTAAACATGATGTCATGCTTATCATCCATGCTAGTACGAGCTTAAGAAGTTAGCATCACCCCAGAGGACATCAATTCCATTTATTAGGCTTATTTGGTGCATCCAAGTTTAGAATACCCAAGGAGGCTAACTGAAAAGGGTAATCAATTTGCATGGGTGGCCAACATCATCGCTAAAGGTCAACCACAGTGGCTAGAATTCAAATGAAAAATTTATCACCATGATCTTAAATTTGAGGCTTGAATGTGGCTTGACTTGGTGTGCACCCGTATTATTTTCTCCAAAAACACAACGCATGCTCCTATTGAGGTGACCATACTAATTGCATCCATAATGGCTTGCCAACATATCAATATGGGGGAAAGCATCATAGAGAAATTCAAGCAGAAGGATAGGCAAAAAGCCACCTCTCTACCTTACCTATCTTTATCATTTTGCTATGCCTCTAGGCTAATTGCCCTCTATTCTAATCAATAGACAAGACATGGAAATCCGAGGCGTGTTCAGTCTGGCTACAAAAAGGGCTAAGGATGCTCCAGCTTCTAAGCGACCTAAGTTGACTTTGGGATTGAGTACTCCTCCACCTACTGTATCATCTAGCAATACCTCTATTTCACCATGAGCTGGAAAGATTAAATCTCCAATGGAAAAAAGGCCTCCTAAAGATGGTGTAAATGGCTCGAGCTCACAATGCTCAATTGTTGGAATTGGCAAAACCTATCCCTCTCATGATTCAGAAAGACATTAAACATGCTATGAAACCTGTAGTTGAAAAATTGGGTGGTATATCTGCTAGAGTTAAAGTATTGGAAAATGAAGTAGTGCCCATGAGGAAAGAAGTGGACAGCCGCAAGGAATTAATGTCATCAGGAGGTATCAATCTAAACATCCGGTCTTCGACAATGCTCAGCCAACGAAAAATAGGAGTCCACTAGATGATTGGTCTGTGGGATGTGATAGACCTTCTAAGGTGATGTCGGATGAAAAAGTGTACCACAGCAAACCATACTAACCTAGGATGCATAATGTTCATGCGGTGGCTACTCCGGCTGACCCATATTGGAGGACCTATGTATATTCTTATCATGAGAGCCAGACTCTTTCGGATCACTGGGTACTCACTACACCGAGCAGGACACTAGAACTTCCACTTGATCTATTGATGCCTTCACCTGTCGAGACTTCTTCGTGGCACTTCTCCGATATCACCTCCTTATGGATCCCACATGCCCCTCGCTAAATCACTTAGGGAGCCCTCCTTCTCTTTTTGTGCTTAATTTGTATATTGGGGACAATGTATTCTATTAGTTGAAGGTAGGGTGTGTTCTCTCCTTATGGCTATTTATTTTCTTTAATTTCCCTTGTCGTGTTTATTTTGAAAAGAAGAATCTTGTGTTCACAATGTGAGTTTCCATTGATGGGTCAATTTTACTTTGCCAAATGTTTAAGGACCCGTGTTTCATATTTTTCTTTGTTCATTGTAGATAGCAATAAATTCCAAAGGTTTTCTTTACCATGGTTCTTTTTTCAAGGAGCAAAATTTTCTTTCTTTTCTTTTGTTGTCGAACCGGGTGGCATTTTCCTATGACAGATTGAGAGGCAACTTTCTTAAGGGAAAATGCCAATTCTAGCATCTTTTTGAGTCTTTTGTTGCACTTTTTTTGAGAGGTACCACCAATTTTTCTAATTTACATTGCAAGGAGTTTTGAGAAAAAGGGGCAATTGAAGTTGCAAATTGAGTACTCTCTTTTCATGAGTTTCACAGTCCTTGATTGGCTTTTTGAATCAAATGCCAGCTTATGTAAAGTCATACTCTTTATGCAATTTTCAAAGTATGTAAAATCATTGTAGTGTGATGCCTTATGTGGTGAGGTATTTAGCTGAACTCTCATGAGTGCATAATTGTCTAGAACTTTCCCTAAGTGTGATTCAAGGAAAAATTCTAGATGTGGTTGCACATAAAACATGATCTTAGTCATTCTTTAGATAGTCACTTCACCCAAAATGACCTCCTTGAACATCTATCTTTGCTAGCCAATGTTTGAGACTTTGAACCTTTTTCTTTGGAAATCACATTACAAGCCTATTACCTTTTTGTGATCCTGACACTCACCCTCCCTAGTTGCTAATGTTTAAAGAATGAAAAATGGTACTTGAAGCTCAAAAATTTTGGGAGATATAAGGAAGCAAAACCCTATGTTTGGGGGTTACAAAAACAAAAGGAAGAATATGTGAGTTTCAATAAAGGGTAGTACCAAATTGCGATGAAATGAGAAAAATGGTTAGTTTAAAAGAAAACCTCCAGCATTAGAAGAAAAAGAATTCTTGAAAGGTGCTACCTCTTGCTTAAATACATCCAGTTGTGATACCAGAGTAGCTACAAGGGTGATTCTTGACGAAAAATAAGAATGATGAATAAGGAGAGATAAGGTGGAATGAGTTCATTAAAGTAGCAGAATGTTTAAAAGTATTCACAAAAGGCATTAAGGAGGTTCTAGTCACTAGACGTAAACATTTGTCCTACTCTTACCCCTAACCTTCATGATAACCCGCAAGTCTTTAGTGATTTTGAGTATAGAAACTCTATATTAGTGGTGAGATATACGAAGGGCAAGCCCATGGATCAATTTGTATGCACTTGAGTTTCTTTGTGAGAGTGAGCATATATGCTTTATTCTATAATCCCTATGTGTGAAATGCATGAAAAATAAAGGGGATTCTTTCTTGGTGTGACTGGCATCGCTTCCTTGGGTTATATACTTAAATGTGTTTTAACTTGAAAGGTGTGATAGGAACAAGTGAGCAGTGAACTTTAAGGAAATCTTTGAATGTGAACGGTCAATGACTTGAGATTCTACTTGAGCTTGTTTTGATTAACTATGCCCCTTTCTTTGAATGAAAGAAAATATTTGTGCAATGTGCGAATTGTTTATGGTCACCTGTATGCAGCATGCTTGAGTCTCTTCTTTGTATTGCGTACGTGTGCAAATTTGGGGTTGTCCTACATTTTAGGGGTCTTTTGTGCAAAAATTTTATGATATGGCAAGCTTAAGTCAATTCGTTAGTTATGAGGAATGCATTGCTTGAGGACGAGCAATGGTTCATGTTTGGGGGTTTGATGAGTTTGTAATTTACCAACTCATTAGGCTTTTAAGCATGAGCTTTTTCTTTGTTTTCAACTCATTTAGGAAGGTTTTATGCCCTTTATCTTTTATATTTGCAAGTATTTGAACTTGAACAGGAAAAGCAGAGGAATTGAACTAAAAAGCAAAGTGATGGAGGAAGAAAATTTATGGTTCACGAGTCAGCACCTGTGAAACGCAGGCGAGGCGTAGGATCACACTAGTCATGAGCTTAAGAGTAACCTATGTAATACAGGTGCATCTGCAGGACACACCTAGAAGTCTCTAAACTAGAGCCGCGAGAGACTTCCGTCTTACGGATGGGCACCTGCAAAACGCAGGTTCCACGCAACTGAGTCTGTGCAAAAAAGGGTAAAATTGTCCATCTTGGCACAAGAATATTTTGGAAGCTTCTTAGGAAAATATGGGAATTCGTGCAAAAAAAAAGAGCAGACTTTCTCTAAATTAGACACACCTTGATATTAGGAAAGAGGGGGAATTTTTTGAATATCAATTTTTGTAAAGGGTGAAACATAGAGAAAAGTGAGAGCTTGTCTTCTTCTTCAAATTGTTAGGGTAAGAACTCACCATTGGAGCATACTTTGAAGCTAAATTTTACTACTCAATGATGAATGTTAATGTTTCTTTTGATTGATATAATCTTCTTATTCCTAGTCATGAGTAGCTAATTTGATTACTGGGGGTGTGGGATTGATAGGGGTTTAGAATGGATTGAGTGTTATTTTTTTAGTCTTAGAATCAATTGTTGTGCATGAGTCTAATGCGTTCTCTAAGTTTTAATTGAAAAACTTTTGGTTGCAAACATAAATTGTTTTTACTATCTTGCTTTTGCTTGGGAAAAGGGAAGTAGGATATGGGTGAGAAATCATTAGTGGGGATTTGAGTTGTGAAAGTGTGGGGTTGGACTAGAGATAGCCAAAACCCATTTTCATAACTCATTCAAGGGTTAAGGATAGAAATAGCTTAATTCTTCTCCAAGCTAATATGGGTAATTTGTTATGAGACCTTAGGGTTCCAAAGAACCCAAGTAGAATGTACCGAAGTGGTTGAAAAACATCGGGTGCAATTAATCCACGACTATTCATGATTGTAGTTGGTTCTTGAGACTTAGCAATTAACTCCAATCCTACTGATGCCCCGTCAATAGCACATCCCTAGTACTTGCTCTCATTGTTTTTCAATTCGCATTACCCTATTTTAATATTGCTTTTGGAATCTGATAGTGATCTTATTTTTCCTCAAAACCTTTACTTTATAAATTGTGATGCAACGATGCTAGTTAGTGTAGATTGATATATAGCTTTAGTAGCAATCATTGCCCATTCCCTGTGGATTCGACCCCGACTCCTATTTGGGTAAATTATATTGCATACGACTGTGTCCATTCTCTCATTTGAAGAGTGGATTTGGACGTTATCAATAGGACATAATCTTCATAAAATTTAAATTGTGAATTAGGAAGTAAATTAAAGGTCAAATCTTCCCTAATATCCATAAAACATCAATCTCTAGCATAATTTCATAAAAATTGGGTAAAAACCTAGAATTTCAACATCACCTAATCGGATACTTAAAATCATAGATTAAGGATGAAATTGGGCATGAGGGTGGAAGGGGATTGGAGACCCAAAGGGAATTGAGGGGAATATTTGATGAACCCTAGCTTCTCTTGAGGGGATTTGATTTTCACTTAAGTGTGTTAGGAGTAGAATGAGGGTTTAGGATGATTAAATTCCTTTAAAACACCCTTTAGGAGGGTTAAAAAGACTTAGTTTAAGAGTTAGAAACTTAGAAATTATGAAAACACCCTTAATGAACCGACAGGAAATCGACATTGCCAGACCCAACGACTCACCTAACGACTCGTTAGGTCCCTCACACGTCATTGAATGCCATCCATTGTCAATGACAAATTTCCAACTTTCTTAGCTAAACTTGATGCCTCCACTTAAATATTCGTCACGACCCTTAACGAATCATTTCACCACTCATTAAGACTCTCTGAATCCCAAACTTTTTTCAACCTTTCTCACTTTACGAGTCACTCAATAGGTCGTTAGCTGGTTTAGTGACTCATCCCCTAATCCGTGAAGTATTTTGGAAATCAACATTTTTCTCCAATACTGCACAACCAACAGGTCACTCAACGACTCGTTTTGTGACCTGGTGCAAATTTTCCTTTTTTCTCCGTTTTAGTCCTCGGGTATGATCTTCAGGACTTTTGGGGTATTACATTATCTCTCCCTTGGGAACATTCATCCTTGAATGTAGATTAAGAATACTAAAAGGCTAGGGAAAGAACTTCAATCCCAAATCTGAATAAACAAAGCTAAAAATTGACAGAGTGACTGACTTCGGACTGATTTACATGACTGAACTGAATTCATGAAAGGAACTGAGGGACATGAACTTGACATTAAACTGAATAGAGTACTAAGGAGGAAACTAGTACCTCATGTTTGAACTGAGCCGGAAGGGAAAAGATGCGGGTATTTAGCCATCATATTTGCTTTGGCTTCCTATGTAGCTCCCTCAATAAGCTGGTTTCTCCACAAAACCTTCGCTGAAGCCACTTTCTTGTTCCTTAACTTCTGTACTTGATGATCAAGGATCTAAACTGGAACCTCTTCATAAGAAAGTATATCATTTACACCAATGCTCTCTACCGAAACAACTTAGTTCGAGTTGCCAATGCACTTTTTCAACAGAGATATATGAAAAACTAGATTCACTGAAGCTAACACTGCTGGTAGCTCCAACTCATTTTCCACCTTGCCAACTCACCTCAGAATCCTATACGAACCAACATATCGGGGACTAAGCTTCCCCTTTTTACTGAACCTCACTCCCTTCATGGGAGACACCTTCAGAAACACCCAATCATCGCCTTCAAATTTAATCTCTCTTCTCTTAAAATCCGCATAAGATTTTTGATGACTCTGAGTTGTTTCATCCTTTCTCTAATAAGTTGAACCTTCTATATAACCTCATGAATTTAATCTAGCCCTATCAATGTAGTCTCACCTACCTCAAACTATCCAATAGGTGACCTATGTTCGGGTGTGTTATATGGGTATATAAAACGACACGCAAGTGCACGTGGTCGAACAAGTAGTAAGTGGCTTTAGTAAGCCAAGTATCGATCCCACAGAGACTTGGGTTAAGTGCAATTTGCTCTAGTATACTATATTTTACTTCTCAATATGCTGACAACAACGTAACCAAAAAGTTAATATTTTGTTTTATAAATTTTATACTAAAACTAAGAACAATTATCTACTTTGAATTTGGACTATGAATAAGAGCATGCCGAGGTTAAATGAACATGTAATGAAACTGATTATCATCATAAATTGGTTAATCTTTTCTTCCAGTTGCTAGCCAAGAACAATTGCCAAGAGATTAAAACTCTCGTATTTAATCTCACTTAAGAATCATGAACCATCCGTCTATATTTCTGTGATCAAATGCAATTCTGTTCTAGCCATACAATTCCGGTTCCTAAATTGACTAATACGACTTTCAGGTATATTTTTATCCTGAATGCACATCAAAACTCAATTTTCCCAAATCAAGTAAAGAACAATATCCTATTAATTCACAACTTTCCAATTTCGTGCTCTCTCGAGTGAAATCGGACTTTTTAGATGTACATTAATGTAGGCCACACACCAATGCAATAAGAACAAGAATTAATAGAACAACATGGAAGAAAAAGATGAAAAACCATATAATCAATAATCAAAATTCATCACAAGTGTTCATAACCTCAGCAAGGAAGGGAATTAGCCACTCCTTTGTGGATTAATCATCATAAAACGAGTGTTAATCATACAAACAATTGAATTAGAGAAGAAAGAAAGAGAGAAAAAACCCTGAACTTTTCGTCCCTCAACTGCCTGTAACCCACGTCCTTGCTCCACCAAGTTTGAATTATGAAAAATGAACTTAAGTGTTCTATTTATACTAGTGGGAATTTTTCCCGGAATAGTGAGCAACGTGTCACGGAGTGCATCGCGGAGCACTGCCTCCGTGACACGCCATGAACGCGGACCCTCACTGGAACTGGGGGTCCGGGAATTCAAGCTCAACGTGGCACGGCGTGCATTGCGGAGCATTGGCTCCGTGCCACGGAGCAAACGCGGACCTTCACTGGAAATTTGGTGAATTTTCACCCTCCATGCAGAATGCCTCCGCGATGGCAGCGTGACACGGCTCCATCGCGGAGCCCCTTTAAATCATGTTGTCCAATGCCTTTTCCTTGCTCGCATCCAAGTCCAACTCCGATATCGTCCAACATGTCTTTTAGCTTCTCGAAATCACATTTTACCTGCAAAACAATGCTAATCATGTTGGTTAGTATAAATTCACATTTTATTCCTAATTACATGAAAATGTATACACATTGCTAGATAAACAAGGCGAAAATGGTACTTTTGAGTATCACTTGGGCATATAAATCTGCCCAAGATCACTTACCCCACACTTAAATCCTTGTTCGTCCTCGAACAACAAACATACAATTCATGCAATTTACATCCCAACCTTGCTACTATGGTATGACAATTTAAGCTACGGTCATACCGATCATTCAATATTGCAAATCATCAAGAAAACATGCATGGTCTTATCAATGCAATGACCTTCAATACATTAAGACTTCCTAGACTTTAAGAATCAACTCTCGATATCGGCAAATTCATGCAAATCAGCTAATCAAGATATCCGACACAAAAATCGATCTTTCATCAAGCATGTGCCCTCACAACTCAAGAGAATCTTCCCCTTTTTGCTCATGTGACACACAATCATTCAAGCAGGGGCATGTAAAAACAATTTCACTCTCTCTCCCAAAAGAATTCACATGCATCATGTCGTGACCCATAAGCTTGCCCTTAGTGTATTACTCCACTAATATAAAGAAATGCAATGTAAGATCACGTAGGACTTTAATGGGTTGTAATGGAAGCTATGGAACTAGTAAATATTGGATTAGCCAATAATAGCCACTAGCATCCCTAAGCGCCTTTTCAACACATTCCCATCAACTCATGGGCATTGTTTCTCTCTTTTTCTTTTTTTCATCATCCCATTCTTGATGATTTACTTTAGTATGGCCCATTTCATTAAGCATACTTGAAACGACAACAAAGATTATTCATGCACCTTCATTATCGTTTATTTATAGCAAGTGCACCTTCAACCTTTTCTTTCCTTTCATCACTCTGCTGACTAGGTTATACAATCACAGAAAGGGGAAGTATGACAAGAAAAAATATAGAAACTCACGGTTAAAACAAAGAAATGCCTACATCCTTTCCTACAATACACCTCCTTCATTTCGTTTTGTACACACACCAGGCAAGTTCTAGACACTTCACAATAGCATGGAATATCAACACCTCACTTCACACTTTATGCACATGCTCGATTCAAGATGTATTCACAGACTCTTCAATCAACTAATTACAGGAATTCAAACATTAAGCCTTAATCACACTGAATTGAACTCTATAGCCTAGGTATCTCAACATATTTACAAAATTTGCATGCTTTCATAAGAATCACCTTTGCATTTTGAATATCATGTACAACACGCAACCGAACTCTCGCAACCATATAGTAACTACAGGTTCCGGGATGCAATCCACCAAGGAAAAAAACTGAAAATTAATAAAAAAAAACTACTCCTACCGACTACATTTCCCTTAAGACGGTCGTCATCCATCCATCATAGGGAACGGTCACTAACTATGACTTCGGTTCAATGGGACCATTCTCGGTAAAAGAACCGAAAATAAACGCCGAGAAATCCAAAATTAAAAAAATTGAAAAATTTGCAACATAACGATCATTTCGATAGGAAAAGAAAAAAATTTATGTACACAATATTTAAAAAAAAAAATTTTAAAAAATATCGATCATTTCGATAAACAAAAAAAAATATTTACAGAATCAGCTAGCAACATTCAACAACACACATCAATTTCACAAATATTTACAAATACAGAACAATTTGAAAACTCACAAACATAGGGAAACACAACATACAAAATAACAGAGGAGAACATACAAACAAACAGCCCAGCCCAGCACCTAACTACTCCCACCCCACACTTAATCCGAACACTGTCCCCAGTGTTCACAAAAATTAAATAGCACAAAATCGGGTGGTGGAACTCCCTGATCAATCAAAGTATTCCACTTCTTCGTGGGGTGCTGCTGCTTCATCTCCCATGTCCGAGTCGCCTCCGTCGTCATCATCGAACTCCACATCGGAGTCCTCCCGACGCGTCTCCTCATCTGTGGGGATGTCATCGTCTGTGGGCTCTACAAAGGCTGGCCCTACTCGGCATAGAGCCCTGGCATTTTCGCCAAACGGGTAATCTAGCTCGAGCTGCCATAGCTCCTCCTCCGTCGCCGGCCTCCCACCTATCTTGACCTGGATCATCTGCATCCCATACATCCGTGCCATATACTGGTCATCACGAGCGTGTCACTCGCCAAGTGTCAGCACTGGCCCGTGGGTGGTGTCGGGAGCCTTAGTTTTGGTAACATCCAAGGCCCGCCGCTCCAACTGCGGGATATAATCGAGGGCCTCCTCCTCAACATCGAGGCCCCTGAGAAAGGTGGTTAGTAGTCCACTGAAACCATACCTGTGCCCCTGGTGCAACCGGGCTCTCTTCATGGCGGATATAATAACCGCCCCGACATTTATCTCCAGCCCTTTCATCAGGGCGTACACCAGGAAAACACGATCCCGGGTTACATCAGTCATATGTACCCCCGGGATGAGGCAAGAGCAGACTATCTTCAGCCAAATTCGTGCTTCCCTGTTCATCTGAGAATATGGCAGAGTCTGATGGTAGCCCCTTTCCTTGTGCCTGCTCCATCTAGTTGTAGATCGGGCCCCACACAGTGTGCGTCTGATGTCAGCATACGGTGGGGTAATGTTCAGCTGTCGGAGGACGTGGGCGTCTGTGTCCCGCGCTCCTATGATGGCATTGAGCTGGTGGGGCTCCAGAGTGACTATCTGCCCTCTGATTTTGATGGTGTGGCTTCAGATTGACGGGTTCCAGTTGGCATAGAACTCCCGAACCAAGTGCAGGTTGCATTCTTTGGGCTCCTCGAATATGAACTTGAGCCCCGCTGCCTCGATCCGATGAACTTTTCTGGGGAACTCCTGTGCCAATGGCTCCCGTGCTATATGCTCCTCGGGGAAATATTTGTTCTCTTTGTGCTTGGCGTACCACTTTTTCCCCTTGTCAGTCACCCATCTTGTTCCATATTGGCGGCGTTGGCCGCGTGGAACTGCTGGTGTTGCTGGGACTGCTGTGCCCAGTCTGAGTCTCTTCCTTCCGGTGCCTGAAGTTGATGCACCTTTACCTTTCTCTTGCCGGCTTGCCATTTTACCTGTCAACCCAAGTAAACGAGCTCAATGTTAAGCTAAATAAATATTAACTTCGGCTAAGGTCGGGTTACGCTAAGTTACCCCACACTTAGTCCTTAGCTACAGTTACAACCTACGGCAAGAATAACTTTATTTACCCAAAACAACCTGCTATACAATCATGCTTAGTGCGTTCAAAAGAAAATTCGACGGTATAACTTCTGTGTACTACTCAGACTTTGTACAGCTAATCACAATCACTACCATCGCAAACATTTTAACCATTGCACTTAGCAAAGAAAAACAAAGAAACAAAAATAACAACAAAAATTTATATACATGAACCTATCCAACCAACCAAATTCGAACAAATTTCAACATTTTCCCCCAAACCTGAGAATTCGTCGTCTATTAACATCCTAACAATTTGTACAACGACTCATCTCATTCAACACGTACAACCTGGCATAAAATTCACAATTTCAACACATTTCTAACTTCAATTTCAACAACAAGCCCTAGAATTGATTTTATCAATCAAATTCGAATAATTTATGCAATCGACAAGTTCAAACAATCATAACGACATTTCGAACAATTATCAATCAACAAATAACTCGAATTCATGCTTAATTTCGACTTAGGGCGATTTAGCTCACCTCCCATGCTTAAAATCAAAGAAAATCGACAAAAACTTGAGAGGGGATCAGAAAACATACCTTGCAGTTGAATAATCCAAGAAAACTCGGTAATTTCTTGCCTTAAGCCGTGGCACGTTGATGGGAGAGGGGTTTTGGGATGTTTGGTCGCGGAGGAAATTGAAAATGAGGGGAAAAAGGGGAGGTTTCGAGTTAAAAAGGGTAGAAAAACACGCGGGTCACCCGGCAACCCGGTGTGACCCGTCGCGATATACAAGGCAACGTGTCACGGAGTGCAGCGCGGTGCACTACCTCCGTGACATGGAGCCATCGCGACAGCATACTGGAAATTTTTAAAATTTTCGGGTTATACCTCAACGTGTCACGGAGGGTAACGCGGCGGTCCTCCTCCGTGACATGGAGCTATCGCCCCAGCTCACTGTTTTCTACATTTTATTAATTTTTCATACCTCGACTTTTCCTTCACGATTCCGTGCACATTTTCCACCGTTTGACCTGAAAATCATCTCACTAAACAAAATTGGTTAGAATTATAGGTTTCACCTAAATAAAATTAAAGACAAAAATTAAAACGAAAAATTTTGTATTAAATTACAAAAAAGAAAAAGAAAAATCTATTTACACTTTACAAAATGAAAGAAAAAATTTTCACGGGTTGCCTCCCGTGCAGCGCCTGGTTTACCGTCGCGGCTCGACGTCATTTAAGCTCAATTGTCTGCTAGGGTGATGGACGATTTCTCTCGATCACTGTCCTCCCCCCAGTAGTGCTTACACCTATCCGGTGGTCTTCCTATTAACTCTCGGGAATCCTTCATCTTCTTAGCATTACCATGATCAATCACATTGATCACCGAGAGTTCTTCATGCACCATCGGGAGCTTGGGTGCTTTATACACATCGAACACCTCTACCTTGTCGTGTGCTCGCATTGTGAGTTGCCCCGCAGCTACGTCGATTAATGCTTTCCCGGTTGCCAAGAAGGGACGTCCCAAAATAAATGGGACTTCTGCGTCTGGTTCAAAATCTAGCACGACAAAATCTACCGGGAAAATTAGGGAGCCAACTTGCACTAGAACATCCTCAACAATGCCATCCGGCCTAGCTAAGGATCGATCCGCCAACTGCAAGATTACGGTTGTGGGTCTAGGACTCCTTAAACCCAACTTTCTGAATACCGAAGACGGCATGGAAGTGCACGTGGTCAAACAAGTCCCCGGCAACGGCGCCAAAAACTTTTTTGGGTGTGTTATATGGGTATATAAAATGACACGCAAGTGCACGTGGTCGAACAAGTAGTAAGTGGCTTTAGTAAGCCAAGTATCGATCCTACAGAGACTTGGGTTAAGTGCAATTTGCTCTAGTATACTATATTTTACTTCTCAATATGCTGACAACAACGTAACCAAAAAGTTAATATTTTGTTTTATAAATTTTACACTAAAACTAAGAACAATTATCTACTTTGAATTTGGACTATGAATAAGAGCATGCCGAGGTTAAACGAACATGTAATGAAACTGATTATCATCATAAATTGGTTAATCTTTTCTTCCAGTTGCTAGCCAAGAACAATTGCCAAGAGATTAAAACTCTCGTATTTAATCTCACTTAAGAATCATGAACCATCCGTCTACATTTCTGTGATCAAATGCAATTCATGTTCTAGCCATACAATTCCGATTCCTAAATTGACTAATACGACTTTCAGGTATATTTCTATCCTGAATGCACATCAAAACTCAATTTTCCCAAATCAAGTAAAGAACAATATCCTATTAATTCACAACTTTCCAATTTCGTGCTCTCTCGAGTGAAATCGGACTTTTTAGATGTACATTAATGTAGGTCACACACCAATGCAGTAAGAACAAGAATTAATAGAACAACATTGAAGAAAAAGATGAAAAACCATATAATCAATAATCAAAATTCATCACAAGTGTTCATAACCTCAGCAAGGAAGGGAATTAGCCACTCATTTGTGGATTAATCATCATAAAACGAGTGTTAATCATACAAACAATTGAATTAGAGAAGAAAGAAAGAGAGAAAAAACCCTGAACTTTTCGTCCCTCAACTGTCTGTTGTTCGCGGCTTGTACTGCTCGGGTTGGTATTAAATATTATCAACCGTCACACAAGTGCACGTGGTCAAACAAGTAATAAAGTGGCTAGGTAGCCAAGTATCGATCCAAGGAGGCTGCTCTAGATATGTAAAACTGCCTAGTTTACTATATTTCTATTCTATCCCAAACTATGTTAACAACAATCCAACCAAGAGTTGAGTGAGTTTTTGTTTCTAAACTATTTATATACTACAATTAATAACAACTATTTACTTTAGAATTTAGACAATGGATACGCACATGCCAAGGTTAAGAACGAGTAATGAACTTGATAATCATGATAATTTGGTCATCCTCTTCTTCATGTTGCTAGCCAAGAACGTTGCCTAGAAATTAAAACTTTCGTATTTAATTTTACTTTAGAATCATAAACCATTCGTCTACATTTCTGTGATCAAATGCAATTTATGACCTAGCACTACAATTCCGGTTCCTAAATTGACTAATACGGCTTTCAAGTATATTTCTATCAAGAAAGCACATCAAAACCCAATTTTCCCATATCAAGTTAAGAACAATACCCTATTAATTCACAACTTTCCAATTTCGTGCTCTCTCGAGTGAAATTGGACTTTTTAGATATACATTAATGGTGGCCAATCAATAATGTAGTAAGCACAAGAATTAATAGAACAACATGCAAGAAGAAGAAGAAACCATATCAATTATCACCAAAATTCATTACACAAGTTCAAAACCTCAGCAAAGAAGGGAATTAGCCACTCATTCTTGGATTAATCATCCTAAAATGAGTGTAAATCATGCATACAATTGAAGGAAAGAAGAAAGGAAGAGAAGAAAACTCTTAGCTTTTCTATTCTTCAACTGCCACAAACCCACGTTCCTGCTCTCCACTTCTGAACTCAGTCTAAAAACTAAAAACTGATTAAAAATATACCTAAGTGTGCTATTTATACTAGTGGGAAATTTTTCCCAGAATAACAAGCAACGTGTCACGGAGGGCAACGCGGAGCACTGCCTCTGTGACACGGCGTGGACGCGGACCCTCTCTGGAAATTGCAGGGTCCGGATAATTGGCCTCAACGTGGCACGGAGGCCATCGCGGAGTCCTGTCTCCGTGCCACGGAGCTATCGCGAGGCCTCACTGGAATCTGCCAATTAATTTCCTCTCCAGGCAGTGTGCTACCGCGATGGCAGCGTGGCACGGCTCCATCGCGGAGCCAGTGTAAAATGTGCCATCCAAGGTCTTTTCCACGCTCGCATCCCAGTCCAACTCCGACATAGTTCCAACACGCATTTTAGCTCTTAAAAATCACATTATCCTGCAAAACAAATGCTAATCATGTTGGTTAGTATAAATTCGCATTTTATTAACAAATACATGATATTATATACACATTGCACAACAAACAAGGTAAAAATGATACGTTTGAGTATCACTTGGGCATATAAATCTGCCCAAGGTCACTTACCCCACACTTAAATCCTTGTTCGTCCTCGAACAACACATACACAAATCATGAACATCACATCTCAACCTTTGTCACTATGGTGCAACCATTTTACGCTACGGTCATACCGATTATTCAATTCTTGCAAATCATCAAGAAAACATTCTTGGTCGTACAAGACAATGACCTTAA
This sequence comes from Datura wrightii, assembly GCA_035772735.1. Lineage (NCBI taxonomy): Eukaryota > Viridiplantae > Streptophyta > Magnoliopsida > Solanales > Solanaceae > Datura > Datura wrightii. The sequence continues at coordinate 64,889,224 of JASDFA010000002.1, forward strand.
TACATCGAGGATTCCTAAACTTTTAAGAATTGATTCTTGATATCGGCAAACTCATGCAAATCAACTAATCAAGAAATCCGACACGAAAATCAATCTTTCATCAAGCATGTACCCTCACAACTTGAGAGAAACTTCCCCTTTTATGTTCGTGCAGCACACAAACATGCAAGTAGGAGCATATAAAAATTAATTTCACTCTCTCTCCCAAAAGAATTCACATGCATCATGTCATGACCCATAGGCTTGCCCTTAGTGTATTACTCCACTAATATAAAGAAATGCAATGTAGGATCAAATAGGACTTTTAATGGGTTGTAACTGGGCTATGGATCTAGTATATATATATTGGATTAGCCAATAATAGTCGCTAGCATCCTTAAGCGCCTTTTCAACTCCTTCCCATCGACTCATGGACATTGTTCCTCTCTTTTCTCTTTTTCTCCCATTCATGCTGGTTTACTTTCATACAGCCCATTTCATCAGGCACACTTGACACAAAACAGAGGGTTTTCATGTACCCTCACTATCATTTAATTACAACTAGTGCCTCTTCAACATCATCTTTTCTTTCCTCACCTTGCTTTTCTTTTCTTTTCACTCTTTTCACTCTTTAACACTTTGGGAAACATTTTCTGTTCTTTGTAAGCGCTTAAGAGCTTCTTATAGACTTTAAGGCTAATGAAAAGAAGGAATAAAGCTTAGTTCATATAAATCTGGACAAAAGAAAGAAATCGGCTAAAGGCTCAACGGGCTGACTAGGGTATACAACATATAAAAAGGTAGAATTTGACAAGAAAAAAATGGAAACTAAAGGTTAAAACAAAGAAATGCCTACATCCTTTCCGACACTGCACCTCCTTCATTTCGTTTTGTATACACACCAGGCAAGTTCTAGACAATTCACAATGACATGGAATAGCAAAACCTCACTCACACTTCATGCACATGCTCGAATCAAGATGCATTCACAGACTCTTTAATTAGTCAATTACATGAATTCAAGATTAAGCCTCAATCATAATGAACCAAATTCTATAGCCTAGGTAACTCAACATATTTACAAAATTGCATGCTTTCAAACGAATCATTTTCACATTTTGAACATCAATTACAACACGCAACAAAATTTTAGCAACCTTAAGCAACTACAGTTTATTGATGCAATCCACCAAAGAAACTAAAAACAAAACATCTACTCCTATCGACTACATTTCCCTTAAGACGGTCGTCATCCATCCATCATAGGGAACAGTCACTAACTATGACCTCGGTTCAATGGGACTATTCTCGGTAAAAGAACCGAAAACAAACTCTGAGAAACCCAAACATAAAACTTCAAAATTTTTGCAACACATCGATCATTTCGATAGAAAATATTTACAAAATATTTTGATAAGTGCAAAATCCAAAAATTTTGAAAAATATCGATCATATCGATAAAGAAAAAAAAATATTTACAAAATTTACAAAATATTTACAAAGGTAACCATAACTTTCAAAAACACACATCATTAGCCACAAACGAATATATACACATAAATCACAAATCAGTTCACAACAACAGGGAAAGCACAAACATACATAAACGTCAAGGAAAAATTATACAGCAAATTTAGAGCCTATGTCCCAGCGCCTAACTACTCCCCACCCCACACTTAAATCGAACACTGTCCCCAGTGTTCACAACAATACAAAGCACAAAATTTTGGGTGGTGAAACTCCCTGCTCAGTCGAAATATTCGACTTCCTCATCCGGTGTTGCGGCCTCGTCGCCCATATCTGAATCAGCTCCATCGCCGTCATCGGACTCCACATCAGAGTCCTCACGACGTGTCTCCTCATCAGTAGGGACGTCGTCATCAGTCAGCTCCACAAAGGCTGGCCCCACCTTGCATAAAGCTCTGGCGTTCTCGCCAAAGGGGTAGTCCAGCTCCAGCTGCCATAATTCATCCTCGGTGGCTGGTCTCCCACCTATCCGTAGCTGCAGCATCTGCATGCCGAACATACGGGCCATATACTGGTCTTCACGAGCATGTCGCTCGCCCAGAGTCAGCACCAGTCCGTGTGTAGTGTCGGGGGCCTTGGTCTTTGTCACATCAAGGGCCCTCCGCTCCAACTGCGGAATGTAATCCAAGGCTTCTTCCTCAACGTCGAGGTCTCGGAGGAAGGTGGTGATGAGTCCGCCAAACCCGTATCTGTGGCCCTGGTGTAGTCTGGCTCTCTTCATGGCGGATATTATGACCGCCCCCACATTAATCTCAAGCCCTTTCATAAGGGCATACACCAGGCAGACACGGTCCCGGGTCACATCTGTCATATGCACTCCCGGGATCAGACACGAACATACAATTTTTAACCAGATTCTAGCCTCCCTGTTCATCTGCGAATAAGGCAGAGTCTGGTGGTAACCCCTCTCTTTGTGTCTACTCCATCGGGCTGTGGATCGAGCCCCACACAACGTACGTCTGATGTCGGCGTACGGTGGGGTGATGTTTAACTGGCGGAGGACGTGGGCGCCTGTGTCCCGCGCTCCCACGATGGCATTAAATTGCTGGGGTTCTAGAGTGACAATCTACCCTCTGATTTTAATAGTATGGCTCCTGATGGCCGGGTTCCAGTTGGCGTAGAATTCCCAGACCAAGTGAAGGTTGCACTCCTTGGGCTTCTGAAAGATAAAGCTGAGCTCAGCTGCCTCAATCCTCTGTACGATGCGAGGGAACTCCTGTGCAAGTGGTTCCCTTGCAATATATTCCTCCGGGAAGTACTTGTTCTCCTTATGCTTTGCGTACCACTTCTTTCCTTCCTCGGTAACCCATCATGTTCCGTATCGGCAGTGTTGACCACGTGGAACAACAGGTGCAGCTGGGACAGCAGTGCCCAGTCTCATTCTCTTTCTGCCGGTGCCTGAGGTTGAAGCACCCTTGCCTTTATCTTGTCGGCTGGCCATTGTACCTGTCAATTTACACAAACAAGCACAACGTTAAGCTAAAAACTTGTTAGCTTCGGCTAAGGTCGGGTTAAACAAAATTTACCCCACACTTAGTCTTTAACAATATTTACAACATTTTAGCAAGGATAGATCTATTTACACCCCAAACACAATCAACTATAACATATTGCTTAGTGCGTTCACAAAAATTCGACAGCATAACGGCTAGCGAACTACTCAGACTTCATACAGCTAACCCAATCCTACTATCGACAGCTATTCACCCATAGCACTTAGCAACAATAACAACAACAAAATAGAAACAACAATACAAACATTTTATATACAACTAATCTAAGCAATTCAACCAATTCACATATTACGCAATTTCCCACAAAAATTCGAGAATTAGTCGTCTTTCAACAATTATACAATATTTACCACGACTTATCTCAAATAATAAACACAACGCGGCATCAATTTCGTCAAACTATCAAGTTACCCAAGTTAAAATTCAACAACCCCAAGCCCTAGAATGCAATTCGACGATCAAAATTGAATTATTCAATCAATCGATAAGTTCAAACGTCAACTACAACAATCCGAACATAATCAATCACAAAATAATTCACGTCACGTGTAATTTCTACCTAGGGTGATATATCTCACCTCACATGCTCAAAATCGACAAAAATCGCCAAAAATTTGAGATAGATGATGAAAACATACCTTGGAATTGAAGAATCGACGAAAACTTGACGTTTTCCTTGCCTATTAACGTGGCACGGAGCTTGGGGGTAGGGGAATGGGTGTTTGGTCGCGAAGGGTAGAGGGAATGGGGAAAAATGGGCGAAAATCGGGGGTTTATTTAAAGGAAACACGCGGGTCACCCGGAAACCCGGTGTGACCCGGCACTGGGATAAGGGCAACGTGTCACGGAGGGTAATGCGGAGACCCTCCTCCGTGACACGGAGCCAACGCGTTGGCTTACTGGAATTTTAAAAAAATTCCAGATTTGCCTTCAACGTGTCACGGAGGCCAACGCGGAGCATTGCCTCCGTGACACGGCGCCAACGCGCCAGTGCTCTGTTTCACCATCAAATTTTATTTTTCATACCTCGCCTCGTTTCCTCGATTCCAAGTATTTCTCCTCCGGTATACCTGAAAATCACCTCACTAAACAAAAATTGGTTAAATGAATAGATTCCCTACTAAAAAATAAAAATTTACTAAATTACTAAATAAAAAAATTACTAAATAAAATGCAAATCTAAGCCTAATCAAGAAAAAGAAAAGAAAATAAAATAAAAGAAAAACTTTACACTAAAGAAAGAAAAAAATATTTTTCACAGGTTGCCTCCCGTGCAACGCCTGGTTTAACGTCGCGGCTCGACAGCCTTTATGCTCAAGTGTCTCCTAGGGAGATGGACGATTTGACCCGATCATGGTCATCTCCCCAGTAGTTCTCAACCTTGTCTGGTGGCCTACCTAGTAACTCTCGGGGATCACTCAATCCATTCACATTCCCATGATCAATCATGTTGATCACCGAGAGTTCCTTATAGACAGTCGGGAGCTTAGGTGCCTTGTACACGTCGAACACCTCAACCTTGTCGTGTGCTCGCATTGTGAGTTGACCCGCAGCTACATCGATCAATGCCTTTCCGGTTGCCAAAAAGGGTCGTCCCAAAATAAATGGGACTTCCGCATCTGGTTCAAAATCCAGAACAATGAAATCTACCGGAAAAATGAGGGAGCCTACCTGCACTAGCACATCCTCAACAATGCCATCCGGCTTAGCTAAAGACTTGTCTGCTAGCTGTAAGATCACTGTTGTAGGTCTAGGGCTCCCTAGTCCTAACTTTTTGAATACCGAAGATGGCATCAGATTTATACTTGCCCCGAAGTCGCATAACCCACGAGCTCGGATACTTTTCCCAATCGTCAGCTGGATAGTAAAACTTCAAGGATCCTTCAGTTTAGTGGGCAACCTGTTCTGAATACAGGATGTGCATTCCTCCGTTATAGCCAGTGTAGCGACTTTTGTTGGCCACGATGTCGTTGATATACTTCGCATATTTTGGCACACCCTGCAAGACATCAACAAGAGGTAAGTTAACATGTACCTGTTTAAGTACCTCCATGAATTTCTGGAAACACGCCTCCTCCTTGTGTTTCTTAAGTCGTTGAGGGAACGGGGGTGGAGGCCTTGCTGGTTTAGCTTCTTTGGTCTTCCCCGTATCTGAGGTTTGTTCTCCCTCAACATCTGCTGCTCCTGACTTCTGAGGCGGTCTTTCCGGTTCCACCTCCTTTAATTGTGAACCACACCTCGTGGTCACTGCATTCACCTGCTTAGGATTGGGATCCGTGTCGCTAGGTAGTCCTCCCCTTGGTCTAGTATTTTGGGCACTAGCAAATTGCCCAAACTGATATTCAAGAGCCTTGGTTGCCAATTGATTGTTCTTTACTTCGGCTGCCAATTTGACATAGTCAGCCTACAATTGTGCCTGGTTGGCAATCATGGTCTTGAACATTTCCTCAATAGTCGGTGATGGTGGTGGAGGAGGGGCATTGTGATTTCTGAACTGATTCTGATAGCCTTGTTGCCCTCCTTGGTTTCTGTGCATACCCTGCCCTGAACCTTGACCTTGTTGATTGTTGCTACCCCACGAAATATTTGGATGATTCCTCCAATTCGAGTTGTAGTCACCACCAAACTGCTGTTGATTCCTCTGTGCATTGCCCACAAAGTTGACAGACTCAGGATTTGCACCACAGCATTCAGCTGAATGCTCACTACTACCACACACTTCACACCACATCTGTTGGACTGCATTGACTGAGGCTGACGGCTGGTTCAAATTCATATTGCTGAAGTGAGTGTTTAACTGATTTTGCAAAGCAGCTATCTGTGCAGCGATAGCTGTGAATCCATCCACTTCAAGCACTCCCACTGCTTTCCTTGCTCCACCTCTTGAAGAATCTGCATTCCATTCCGGATTGCCTTGTGAAATTCGGTTGAGCAAAGTGTACAGCTCCTCATAAGTCTTCTCCAGCGCTTGCCCTCCAGCTGCTGAGTCTAACAAAATTTTAGTGTGGGGTTTCAAACCCTCAATAAAAGTGTGGACCAACACCTCATTTGACTGATGATGATGAGGACAATCCCGCAACATGGACTTGAATCTTTCCCAGGCTTGATAAAGATTTTCTCCTTCCCTCTGTTTAAAACTTAGAGTCTGACTTCTAAGTTTAGCTGTTTTACCTGAAGGGAAAAATCTGATCAAAAACTTCCTTGCAAGATCATCCCACGTTGATATAGAGTTGGGTGGTTCAGCTTTTAACCACCTCTTGGCTTCACCCAGTAAGGAAAATGGAAATAAGGTGAGCCGAACATAATCAGGTGACACTCCAGTGGGTATGTAAGTGTCACTTATCTCCAAAAAGTTCTGGAGATGTTGTTGCGGATCTTCGTGAGGGAGATCGGTAAACTGCCCGCTAGTTTGCAAGAGTTGCACCATATTTTGCTTTAACTCAAATCTCCCTCCAGGCTCTGGTTTGCGGATGCTGGAATGTACATTATTAGCGTGTGGGATTGCCACCTCGCGAACTGGCCTGGCTGCTACTTCCTCGGGCACTAACACTGCCCGCACAACTGGTGGATTTGGTTGCTCCATCATAGACTGTTTAAGCAACTGCAGCTTCTTCCGAAGAGCTTCTCTACGTTGACTGTGCAATTCACGTTCTGGCTCTAAGTAAGATTCCACCAGCTCCTTGTCCCTTGCCAGTGTTCACAGAAATAAAAATCTGCAAAATACAGGCTAAGACCAAGTTGTTAACACTTAAGAAAATAAAAATACAAATACAGCAAATTTACACTAAACACAATTTTACAAATCGCCTAGCCTCCCAGGCAACGGCGCCAAAAACTTGTTCGCGGCTTGTACTGCTCGGGTTGGTATTAAATATTATCAACCGACACGCAAGTGCACGTGGTCAAACAAGTAATAAAGTGGCTAAGTAGCCAAGTATCGATCCAAGGAGGCTGCTCTAGATATGTAAAACTGCCTAGTTTACTATATTTCTATTCTATCCCTAACTATGTTAACAACAATCCAACCAAGAGTTGAGTGAGTTTTTGTTTCTAAACTATTTATATACTACAATTAATAACAACTATTTACTTTAGAATTTAGATAATGGATACGCACATGCCAAGGTCAAGAACGAGTAATGAACTTGATAATCATGATAATTTGGTCATCCTCTTCTTCATGTGGCTAGCCAAGAACGTTGCCTAGAAATTAAAACTTTCGTATTTAATTTCACTTCAGAATCATAAACCATCCGTCTACATTTCTGTGATCAAATGCAATTTATGACCTAGCACTACAATTCCGGTTCCTAAATTGACTAATACGGCTTTCAAGTATATTTCTATCAAGAAAGCACATCAAAACCCAATTTTCCCAAATCAAGTTAAGAACAATACCCTATTAATTCACAACTTTCCAATTTCGTGCTCTCTCGAGTGAAATTGGACTTTTTAGATATACATTAATGGTGGCCAATCAATAATGTAGTAAGCACAAGAATTAATAGAACAACATGCAAGAAGAAGAAGAAACCATATCAATTATCACCAAAATTCATTACACAAGTTCAAAACCTCAGCAAAGAAGGGAATTAGCCACTCATTCTTGGATTAATCATCCTAAAATGAGTGTAAATCATGCATACAATTGAAGGAAAGAAGAAAGGAAGAGAAGAAAACTCTTATCTTTTCTATTCTTCAACTGCCACAAACCCACGTTCCTGCTCTCCACTTCTGAATTCAGTCTAAAAACTAAAAACTGATTAAAAATAAACCTAAGTGTGCTATTTATACTAGTGGGAAATTTTTCCCGGAAAAACAAGCAACGTGTCACGGAGGCCAACGCGGAGCACTGCCTCCGTGACACGGCGTGGACACGGACCCTCTCTGGAAATTGCAGTGTCCGGATAATTGGCCTCAACATGGCACGGAGGCCATCGCGGAGTCCTGTCTCCGTGCCACGGAGCTGTCGCGAGGCCTCACTGGAATCTGCCAATTAATTTCCTCTCCAGGCAGTGTGCTACCGCGATGGCAGCGTGGCACAGCTCCATCGCGGAGCCAGTGTAAAATGTGCCATCCAAGGTCTTTTCCACGCTCGCATCCCAGTCCAAGTTCGACATAGTTCCAACACGCATTTTAGCTCTTAAAAATAACATTATCCTGCAAAACAAATGCTAATCATGTTGGTTAGTATAAATTCGCATTTTATTAACAAATACATGATATTATATACACATTGCACAACAAACAAGGTAAAAATGATACGTTTGAGTATCACTTGGGCATATAAATCTGCCCAAGATAACCTGTAACCCACGTCCTTGCTCCACCAAGTCTGAATTATGAAAAATGAACTTAAGTGTTCTATTTATACTAGTGGGAATTTTTCCTGGAATAGTGAGCAATGTGTCACGGAGTGCATCGCGGAGCACTGCCTCCGTGACACGCCATGAACGCGGACCCTCACTGGAACTGGGGGTCCGGGAATTCAAGCTCAACGTGGCACGACGTGCATTGCGGAGCACTGGCTCCGTGCCACGGAGCAAACGCGGACCTTCACTGGAAATTTGGTGAATTTTCACCCTCCAGGCTGAATGCCTCCGCGATGGCAGCGTGACACGGCTCCATCGCGGAGCCCCTTTAAATCATGCTGTCCAATGCCTTTTCCTTGCTCGCATCCAAGTCCAACTCCGATATCGTCCAACATGTCTTTTAGCTTCTCGAAATCACATTTTACCTGCAAAACAATGCTAATCATGTTGGTTAGTATAAATTCACATTTTATTCCTAATTACATGAAAATGTATACACATTGCTAGATAAACAAGGCGAAAATGGTACTTTTGAGTATCACTTGGGCATATAAATCTGCCCAAGATCAACCTATACCTCCGCCCATAAAGAGTCTCAAATGGAGCCATCTGAATGCTGAAGTGATAACTGTTATAGTAAGAAAACTCGATGAGAGGCAAGTGATCATCCCAACTACCCTTGAAATCAATCATACGCGCTCTCAACATGTCCTAAAGAGTCTGAATCATCCACTCATCCTGACCTTTTGTCTATGGGTGAAAAGTTGTGCTAAGCTTCACTTAAGTACCAAGTCCCTTTTGAAATGACCTCCAAATTGAGAGGTGAACTTATTACCCCTATCTGAATTGATGGATAAAAGGACTCCGTGCAACCGAACCAACTCCCAAATGTACAATCTGGCATAATCTTCAGTTAAATCGGTAGTTTTGACTAGTAGGAAATGGGCCGATTTAGTCAATCTGTCTATGACCACCAATATATTGTAATATTGTTGGTGTGTATGAAGAAACCCTATTATGAAGTCCATATTGACCTCATCCCATTTCGAAGAAGGAATGCTGATGTCCTGAAGCATACCTCCAGGCCTCTAGTCCTCAACCTTCACCTGTTAGCAATTCGGACACTTAGCCACAAATTCATCTATGTCCTTCCTCGTACCATTCCACCAATAGAATTCCTGTAGATCACGATACATCTTGGTGGCACCTAGATTGATAGAGTAGTGAGAGCCATGAGCCTCACTCAATAACCACTCTCTCAAGTCATCTATAGTCGGAACACACAATTGGCCCTGATATCGAAGTACATTATCTCCCCCTTGGGAGTAAACCTCCACTTTTTGATTTCAAACAGCTTCCTTTAGCTTCATTAGGATGGAGTCCTCATCTCGCTTTATTTAACCGCCATCACCAATGAAGATTCTGACCTATTCTGAACAATACCATCTGAAAAATCTACAAGGTGAACCCCTAAATAAGCAAACCTATGGACATCCTTCACTAAATTTTTTTTACCCTTTTCGACGTGGGACACACACTCCATGGACAGCCTACTAAGAGCATCTGCCACTAAATGGTGCTGCAATGGATAAAAATCCCTCTACAAACCTCCTATAGTAACTAGCTAAACCCAAAAAGCTCCTAATATCTCTGGAATTGACAGGTCTAGGCCAATTCTTCACCACCTCTATCTTCGCAAAGCACTTAGCACCTTGAAGCTGGTAAAACAAGTCATCAATCCTTTGGAGGGGATACTTATTCTTGATTGCGACTTTCTTCAACTGGCGATAACCAATGCACATTCTAAGGGAACCATTTTTATTCTAAACAAAAAAAACTAGAGCACCCCATGGGGACTAGCTAGTCCTAATGAAACCCTTATTTAGGAGATATTTCAACTGCTCTTTTAACTCCTTTAGCTCGGTTGGGGCCATTCTATAAGGAGTATTTGATATAGGTTGCATATTAGGGAGAAGATTGATACCAAAGTCAATCTCTCGCTCAGAGAGACTCCTGATCGCTTATCTAGAAACACCTCTAGATACTCACATATAACAAGAACCGAGTAGAGAGTCGGGGTCTAGGATGTAGCATCCTTACTCCGAACTATATGGTTTACACAACCCTTAGAGAGCATCCTTCTTGTCTTAGGATAGGAAACAAAGTGACCTACAGGAACAACTGAACTACCCTTCCACTCTAGGTCTGGTTCACCCAGAAACCGAAACTTTACCGTATATGTTCCACAATTGACTGAGGCATAACAAGCATGTAACCAATCCATATCAAATATAACATCGAAATTGGTCATATATAACTCCACTAAATCGTATAAGGTGACTTTCTAAAGAATTGTGATAGAGAAATTTCTATATACACATCAAGCTAAAACTGACTCATCGACAGGAGTAGAGACTGAGAAGGGTTTTGATAGGATCTCGAGACTAACTCTGAAACTAATAGCAACATAAGGAGTCACAAAGGATAATATAGCCCCTAGATATAACAACGCGTACACATCAAGATGGAATACTTATAACGTACTAGTGACCGCTTTGGGTGAGCCCTTCTGCTCCAGTCGAGATGATAATTCATAGAACTTGTTCTAGCACTATCTGCCACCAACACTAGAAAATGTGCCCCGCTGATATGGGCTAGCTATGGGAGCTGCTGAATTGGTGGCTAGGGTGCAGACTCCACTGTCACCCTGTATGACAGAAGGGCAATCCTTGAGTCTGTGTTCGGGTTTAACACACCTGAAACAAGCATATGATACTACTAAGCATCACCCAAGGTGGTTCTTACCACACTTCACACGGGATGGAAAAGTGTGCTCCCCTGCCATGCTCCCCTGGCCCCTAGAGCCTGATGCTCTACCCCTCTAGTCACATCTAGGTCTAGACGAAATACCGGCTGATGATGGAGCTGCAGCTGATGACCTCTGGTGAGACTGTGGGTGATGTTCTCCCCCTGACCTCTGTTGGGAGTGCCCATAACTTCCTATCCTGTCCCTCTTGGCCTCTCTCTCCTACTCCTTCATCTTCTCTGCCTCTATTGGCTGGGCATATATGATTACTTCAGAGATATCTATATCATTTATCATCATGGTAGTCCTGCACTCCTTGACTAATGAATCTACAACCCCATTCATGAACCTGCTCATACGAGCCCTCGGATTGGCCACCATCTCAGGTGTGTACTTGGACAATCGGGTAAAGTCCAAGGCATACTCCTGGATAGTCATTTTGTTATGCTTTAGATTGATGAACTTGGCTATATTTTCCTCTCTCAACTCTCGAGGAAAGAATATGTCCAATTAAGCAGTAACAAACTCCTTCGAACCAATGGGAACCACACAAATTTCCCTCTCTCTTTCCACTGACGGAACCACATATGAGCAACCCCCTTCAGCTGATAGGAGGCTAAGTCTACACTCTCCTCTCCTATCACCCCCATAATCTCGGTAATCTTTTGAACCTCCTCTATGAACTCATGTGGTTCCTCTTTCACGAACTGAGCTGGGACCCCATACCGAGGCATAGGACCTAGAATCACGAATGGCTCCAAGTCAACCCATGGCATGAATATAGTAACTAAAGAGCATACATCAAAGAGGAAATTGATAACTTAAACATGTATAAGCGGAAGTCTTAATAAACATAATGTACAACAACAATCATAACTGGAGTCAACATTCGATAAAGATAGAAGTCTCCATAATATCTGTTAAGCCTCTAAAATGTCTAATAAGTTGATGGGACAATGCCCCCAACTAGCTTGCTAAAGTCTGAGACTGAAATAGAAAAATCAAACAACTATATTGAATATTGTTGGTAGATGAGGACTCACCAATAATGGGAATTCAACTAGACTATGAAGGAGCTGGACTAACGGTGAAACTGAGTCTGATCGCTCGAACCTGTATCATGAAATGACACAGAATAGAGTATGCGGTCAGTACTTTGAATGTATTGAGTATGTAAGGTAAGTAAAACATGTTGAGTAAATGTTAACTGAAATCATGCATATCAATATGAATTATTAGATCATAAGAGTAAGGACTGTATGCTGAAAACTGTATATGAGGCATACATAGTCATAAGCTGAGCATCATATTTGAACATAATGACCCAAGGTTAAAAATAGAAATCATATGACTTGTCATAGCTGAAATTATAAGTAAGATCTCTTAAATTGATCATTGGGTGAAACCTATTGTAATACTAATATCATAAGTCATGAACATGAGTAACTAAAATTATGAGGAACAATGGGAGACTCGTCATAATCGACACCATCAAGATAGATCTTATGTGATTCCCCAACTATCACACTCAAGTGGGTAGAGCCATTCAAAACCTTGCTAGGGATAAGGAAGATACCATGATATCGATAACAAGCTGAGGCCCCTTGGGGAGAGGATAAAAATCTCAAGGGAGATCCCAATATATATATAACTATGTTGGCGCGTAGTTTTGAGACCCAGGGTTTACATGGACCCTTGGCCTACTCGATGCTAGACACTACTCCCAAAAACATGCATAGTGCTCCCATCATTTTTCAACGAGGCTGAAATCATAAATACAGGCATAGTCTGAAATCTGAACATTTGAAGTCCTGGCTCCAAACATACCATAAGCTAAATTAGGAGTATTGACTCCAAACCATATCATAAGTTGATCTTATTAACCTGAGCTAAATCATGAAAACATACTTAACTTGTGTGTGCTTTCCCAAATCTCAAAATCATGCATACTTGAAATAGACTTCACAAGTCAAAATCATATATTCATACATGGGTAATTTATAAATATTCATTCATGCTAGATATCTCATCATACTTGAAATCATGAATTGTAAACATGACATTTTATAAAACTTCCATAATAGAGCATAATTTCTAAAAACTTGAAATCATGAATTTATAATCCATTTGTGTATAAACTCTTCCCATAAATCTTAAAATATGCTTTGGAACATGAGGGGAATTGACCCATAGACATATCATGGTGAATTTCAAAAAATTGGGTGAAAACCATGTAAAACCATATACTTTATTTAGAACTTGAATTCATAAACTTGAGGAGAAATTGGGGCATGAGAGTGAAACAAAACTCTCATTCATAGCCTACATACCTGGATAGAGAGTTTCTAACTGTCCTTGAAAGCCCAAGAGTATTGGGGAAGAATTGAGAAAGTTCTATATTGGTCCACGACTCGTGGTATCACTCGTTACAACCATCCATTTTTTCTTAGTTCTCACACCTTCAAACGATAATTAGGCAGGATGAGTCATTACTCGTCAAAACGACTCATCACTTCCGCTCCTTGTTACCTCTGACTTCATGCATAGTTTCTAGAATCCTCCCAATGAATCCAAATGGGTCATATCTTGTGATGACGGGTCATTGGACCCATCCGTTACTACTGCTTCCAACTCCTATGCTCCTTCCTATAAGTACAAATCATGACTCATTGTTTCCTACAACGAGTCATACCACGACTTGTACCATCCAACCCTAACACCCCAAATACAAATGACGTCTCCAAACCACGACCCATTATAGGGACCTGTGAGTCGTGCCATGGCCATTGCTACTGGGCCTTCTTCTGCAGTTACTAACCACGAGTCATTACATCAACCAATGGGTCATAACTTGACTCGTTGGTCCAGAACCTATCAACCAAAAACTTACCACGACTCAGTCCTATGACCCCTTACCTCTCACCATGACTCGAACAACAAGTCGTTCTGAAACATTTTTCAAACTTTTTATGTTGATCATATTTCAAATCCTCAATCCAGTATTAGGAACTTTTGGGGTATTACATTTTCTACCCCTTGGGAACATTCATCCCTGAATAAGGGTTAAGCATCTTGAAAGGCTAGGGAAAGAACAACAATCCGAAATACTGAACATCTGAAGCTGAAAACTGATGGAGTGACTGACTCCAGACTTATACATATGGCTGAACTGAATTCTTGAAATATACATACCTGTAATGTCAAAGGAATTTAGAGACATGAACTCGATATAAAACTTAATAAAGTACTAAGGATGAAACTGATACCTCATGTTGAAACTGAGTTGGAAGGAAAAAAGATACGGGTATCTGGCCATTATATCTACTTCGACTTCCCACATAGCTCCCGCAACTAGCTGATTCCTCCACAGAACCTTTGCTGAAGCTACGTCCTTATTTGTCAACTTTCGAACCTGAAAATCAAGGATCTCAACCGAAACCTCCTCATAGGTAAGGCTATCCTTCACACCTACACTATTCACCATAACAATTAAGATCGGGTCACCAATGCACTTCTTGTATAGAGATACATGGAAAACTAGATGTACTTAAGCTAATTCCGCTCGTAACTCCAACTCATATGCCACTTTGTCAACTCGCCTCGAAATCCTATAAGGAGCAACATATTAGGGACAAAACATCCCTTTCTTTCCGAATCTCATCACTCCCTTCATGGGAGACACCTTTAAAAACATCCAATCATCAACTTTAAACTCAAGCCCTCTTCGTCTAAAATCCACATAAGATTTCTGATGATTCTAAGATGTTTTTAGCCTTTCCCTGAAAAGATGGACTTTCTCCATGGATTCATGAATTGAATCTGGCTCTATCAATAAAGCATCACCTACCTCAAACCATCCAATAGGTTATCTACATCTCGGCCCGTAAAGAGCCTCAAATGGATCCATTTGAATACTCAAATGGTAATTATTGTTGTAGGCAAACTCAATGAGCGGCCAGTGATTATCCCAACTACCTTTGAAGTAAATCACACAAGCTCTCAGCATATCCTCTAAAGTCATAATGGTCCACTTGGACTAACCATCTGTCTATGGGTGAAAAGTTGTGCTAAGCTTCATCTATGTACCAAGTCCCTTCTTAAACGATCTCCAAACTTGAGAGGTGCATCGAGTACCTTTGTCTTAAATGATGGATAATGGCACTCCATGCAACCGAACTAACTCCTGAATGTACAATCTAGCATAGTCCGTAGCTAAATCTGTAGTTTTGACTGACAAGAAATAAGCTACTTTGGTCAACCTGTTCACAACCACCGTAATAGAGTCACACTGTTGGCGTGTACGAGACAACCCCGTGATTAAGTCCATATTGATCTCTTCCCACTTCACAGTAGGGATACTAGTGTCTTGTAACATACTTCCAGGACTTTGATGCTCAACTTTTCCTTCCATCTTCCACATGAGAAACACTCTCCATAGATAGACTGTTAAGGGCATCCACCACTACATTGGCCTTTCCCAAATGATAAAGGACACTCATGTCATAATCCTTGAGAAGCTCTAGCCACCTCATTTGTCGTAAATTCAAGTCCTTTTGAGTGAACACATACTAAAGGCTCTTATATTCCGTGAACACATCCACATGCACCCCATATAAGTAGTGCCTCCAAATCTTCAATGCACACACCACCGCTGCCAACTCTAGGTCATGCATCAGATAATTTTCCTCATGAGTCTTAAGCTGTCTAAAGGCATATGCAATGACTTTACCATGCTGCATCAACACATAACCAAGACCAACCCCAGAGGAATCACTATACACAATGAATCTATCTGTGCCCTCTAGTAGAGTCAATACTGGGGCTGATGTGAGTCGAGTCTTTAACTCCTGAAAAATCTTCTCACAAGCATCCGATCACTTAAATTTGACCTTCAACAGTGCTGCAATGGATGAAAATCCTTCAATAAACCTCATGTAATATCCAGCTTAACCCGAAAAGCTCCTGATATCTGAAGGATTAACTAGTCTAGGCCAATTCTTCACCACCTCTATCTTTGAAGAGTCCACCTGTAAACCCTCGCTAGACACCACATAGCCTAAAATGCTATTGAGTTCAGTCAAAACTCATACTTACCGAGCATAGAAAACAGCTGTCGATCCTTGAGAGTTTGCAACACAATCTTCAAATGAGTGGCGTGCTCCTCCTCACTCCAAGTGTATATGAGAATATCATCTATACACATGATTACTATCATGACCCAAACATACACCTATATCGTAACACAGGATAAGGAGCCCCGAGAGACCCTAAGTCGACCCATGTCATGAGCATACATCTAATTCAATCGCATGAGCGGAAGACTTAACATAAATAATGTAATCATAAGATAGCATAAGGGAAAATCAGTGCAAGACATATACAATATGGTGGAATACAACTTGCATTCTTATAAGCCTCTAAATATGAAAGGCGGATTAATGGGACAACTCTCCAACTAATCCAATGTCTAGAAACTGAAAGGAATAACATAGAGTGTGAACACGTAGCCCTCCGAACATGAGGACTCACCATGTGTGCTAAGAGAAAGTCTGAATCTATCTACGAGTTAGGACGAGCCTGAGAACTAGGACATGTATCATGAGACAATACAACATAGAAAGTTTGCGGTCAGTATGTGGAATGTACTGAGCTTGCAAGGTAAGTAAAGGGGACATTTTAAAACATATATGAAATTCATAAATGATCATAAGAGTAGGACATCATGCTCGTATCATAAATCATAATAACATATCATACATCTCAAGGTTTTCAAAACATTCGTAACATAAACATAGTCATAATCATAAGAGAAGAGCTTTACTTAACTTGACTTGAGCCAACATACATAATCATAACACACATAAATCATGAGGAACAGTGGGAGATTCTCTTAACAGACATACCCCATATGAGCACACATGAAGCTCGAGTTGTAACCCTAGTGGGGAGGGTGTTCATACCTTGTCAAGGGTAGAACCATGAAAGTGTGATATCACGATGAAAAGGGCCATTTGGGCTAGGGACTAACATGAAAGGTGTCCCAACATACCTATGGTGGAATGTAGTTCATGAGATCTGGGGCTTAACTTGAGCCCCGAACCTACTCGGTGTTCGATACTACTCCCAAAACATATATAGTGCTCATTGTATAATATGCATGAATTCATGCACTAGTTAAATCATGATAATCATAAACATGCTTGAATATATGTGATCTAGCCATGACATGAGGCCCATGAGTCGGTCAAAACATAATTCATGATTAATAGGATTCATACATACTTATATATCATGCATATAGCTTGAATTTCATAAAAAGCATAATGGGTAACATAATAGATTCATAATTCAAACATAATTCATGTTGGGATCATCTAGAACATCGATGGGATAATAGATCATCAATCGATTCATCATGGGGCATGCATAATTAAGCTTACTTGTTTAGAAAATCAAAAATAAACATTTATTATAATCAATTTAAATCTCAAGGGATGATCAAAATCCTTATATTATGATAATATTTCAAAATCAAAAACCCTATAATTAAATCATTAGTTTTTATATAAATCAAATACAAAACCCCATGAGTTTTTAATAAATTTTAAGAAAAATTATTGAGTAGGAGCATGGGTGTGGAAGAATTCACCCATTGATGACCTTACATATCTGGGATTATCAGATTCTAAATCTCACTTGATGACCCAAGAAGAAATTGCAATGGATTGATGAATTCTAGGCTCGATTCACTCCCTAACTTCCTCTACGTTGCATGCATGAATGAATGGAGTGAAATCTGAACTTAACCCCTTTAAATTTCCCTATTCATAACCCAAAACATCATAGTTTAGGCCTTAGGATCTTATAAATTTACATAAAAGCCCTTACTAACTCATAGGAAAATAACTGTCAGGGGTCCCAATGAGTGACCTGATGACTTGTTGCCAGTCCTCAATCCCTCACCTTGCCTGTTAAGTACACTATCTAAACTGGTCACTAGAACCTCTAACGGATGACATAATGATTCATTACCGGTGGGCACGGGTCGTGGCCACCACTTGTCACGTTCACTACCTCCTTAAACCCATTTTATTAAATTCCTCCCGACGACTCACACCACGACTCAGTGCCTGACACGACGAGTCATAGTCTCCTTCCGTTAAGTACACTAGTTGATCCTCCCATTTTATTTTTCATCTTCACCCCATAGCTGACTTGACGACTCATGGTGGATGACCACGAGTCGTTCCCTTTCTTGTGGGGACCTTTAACCATCCTTTTACAAAAGTCTCCCCACGAGTCACCCGACGACTTATGGAGTCTCTTCACGAGTCGTCCATTGACTCGTCCTGTGCCTGCAACCCATATTTTCAGTTCTTCCCCGTTTCAACTCTTAGGTCCAATCTTTGAGTCCTCGGGGTATAGCAATTATGAATATATCCAAATACCGCTTAAACACCATTTATGATCGAGTCGATAAAAGTTGTAGGGGAATTCGTTAGTCCAAAAGACATAACTACACACTCATAGTGACCATACTGAGTTCTAAAGGCTATCTTCAGAATATCACTCTCCCTAACTCTGAGTTAGTGATTACCGAATCTAAGGTCTATCTTTGAAAAGCACATAGCACCCTGAAGCTAGTAAAACAAGCCATCAATCCTGGGAAGGGGATACCTATTTTTGATTGTGACCTTGCTCAACTTTCAATAACCAATGCACATTCTAAGGGAACCGCCTTTCTTTTGAACAAAAAGAACTAGAGCACCCAATGGGGACTAACAAGCCTGATGAAATCCTTATCCAGGAGATCTTTCAACTTCTCTTTCAACTCCTTTAGATCAGTTGGGGCCATTCTATAAGAAGGAAGGGATATAGGTTGTATATTAGGGAGAAGATCAATATCAAAGTCAATCTCTCCCTCAGGAGAGACTCTTGGTAGATTATCCAGAAACACCTCCAGATACTCATATACAACAAGAACCAACTGGAGAGTCGGGGTCTGGGACGTAGCATCCTTAAACCAAAGTAGATGGTATACACAACCCTTAGAGAACATCCTTTTGGCCTTAGGATAAGAAACAAAGGGACCTACAAGCACAACTAAACTACCCTTCAACTCTAGGTTTGGTTCACCCAGAAATCGAAACTCTATCATACGTATTCTACAATTGACTGAGGCATAACAACCATGTAACCAATCCATACCAAATATAACATCAAAATCAGTCATATCTAACTCCATTAAATCGGATGAGGTGACTTTTTGAAGAATCGTGATAGGGCAATTTATGTATACGCATCGAGCTAAACTGACTCACCGATAGGAGTAGAGACTAAGAAGGGTTCTGATAGGATCTCGGGACTAACTCCGAAACTAATAGAAACATAACGAGTCACAAAGGATAATATAGCCCCTGGATCTAATAATGCATACACATTAATATGGAATAACCATAACGTACTAGTGATCTCTTCGGGTAACATTCTTTAAAAGCTATAGGAGTATTTGTTAGTACAAAAGACATAACTATAAACTCATAGTGACCATACCGAGTCTTGAAGGGTGTCTTCAGGATTTCACTCTCTAACTCTGAGCTGATAATAGCCGTATCTGAGATCTACCTTTGAGAAGCACTTAGCACCCTGAAGTTGGCCAAACAAGTCATCAATTTTGGGGAGAGGATACTTGTTTTTGAGCGTGACCTTGTTCAAATGCTGATAATTAATGCACATCCTAAGGGAACAATCCTTTTTTGAAATAAAAGGAACTGGTGTAGCCCACGGGGATTTACTGGGCCTGATGAAACCCTTATCTAGGAGATCTTTCAACTGCTCTTTCAACTCCTTTAGCTCAATTGGATCCATTCTATAAGGAGGAATAGTAATAGGCTACATATCAGGGAGAAGGTCAATACCAAATTCAATCTCCTACTCGGGAGGGACTCCTGGTAGATCATCAGGAACACCTAAATACTCATACACTATAGGACTCAGGGTCTCGGATGTAGCAACCTTAACCCGAACTAAATGGTACACACAGCCTTTAGAAATCATTTACCTGGCCTTGAGATAGGAAACAAAGAAACCTACAGGCACAATTGAACTACCTTTCCATTCTAGGACTGGCTCACCTAAAAATTGAAATTATACCGTATGATTTCTATGATTTACTGAGGCATAACATGCATGCAACCAATCCATACCGAAAATAACATCAAAATCGATCATGGCTAACTTTACTAGGTTGGCTGAGATGACTTTTTGAAGGATTGTGATAGGGCAATTTTTGTATACCCATCGAACTATAATTGAGTCACCAACCGGAGTAGAGACTGAGAAGGGTTTCAATAGGATTTTGGGACTGACTCCAAAACTAATAGCAACATAAGGAGTCACAAAATATAAAGTATCCCTGGATCTAATAATACATACTCATTAAGATGAAATACTCGTAACATACCAATGACCACATCTCGAGAGACCTCCTGCCTTGACAGGATAATAGTGCATAATATTTGTTGTGACGCTGGCCACCACCTACACTAGTTGATGCACCCTACTTAGCTGAGTGTGCTGGTGGAGCTGCTGAACTAGTGGTTGATTCATGGCCTCTACTATGGCCCTGTCTGGCTGAAGGGCAGTCTCTGGATGTTCAAATTCCCATACCTGAAACACACTCTTAAACCCACTAAGCACTCTTTAGTATTCCTCCTACCATGCCTCTCGCAAAGTAGAATGTTGGGCTCTCCTGACATGCTCTCCTGACCACTGGAGGCTGATACTCTATCCTTCTGATCATAGCTAAATCTGGATGGAACACTAGCTAATGATGGAGTTGGGACTGATAATCTTTGGTGGGACTGATGGTGATGTCCTCCACTAAACCTCTGCTGGGACTGTCCATAACTCTGTGTCCTGGCCCTCTTTGCCTCTCTCTTCTTCTCCTTCATCTAATCTCCCTCTATCTGTCGTGTGTATATAACCAAACTTGAGAAATCTAAGTCAATGTTCAGCATATCAATCCTACACTCCTTCACCAGCGAATCTGCTACACCATTCACAAACTTTCTCATATGAACCCTCTAATTCGCAACCATCACCAATGCATACTTAGATAACCGGGTACACTCCGAGACATACGCTTGGACAGTGTTGTGGTGCTGCTTTAAGTTGACGAAATCCGCTGCCTTCGCCTCCCTCAACTCTCTAGGGAAGAAGCTATCTAAGAAGGCATTCATGAACTCATCCTAACTCAAAGGAACAGCTCCCACTGCTCTGCCATCCTTCCACTGGTGGTACCATATGTAAGAAACCCCCTTTAGTTGATAAGAGACAAGGTCTGCACTCTCCTCCCAGTCACTCCAATAATTTGGGTGATCTTCTACACCTCCACAATAAACTAATATGGGTCCTTATCCACTTTTGACCCCAAGAACTCGGGTGGGTTTATCCTGAGAAAGTCTCAAACTCTAATCGCTACTACATTCCCATTCCGAGGAACATGGGCCACTCCTTGCTGATTGACTTGAGAGATCATAGACTGTACCAAAATCTAAAATGTCTCTCTAAACTCGGCATGAGTAACCTTCTTGGAAAAAGGATCTGCTAGTACTTGCATGGCTTGCTGATGCCCATCTCCATTGCCACTGTCATTGTAACACCCCAGCTAATTTGAGCGATAAAATTATGCTTTTGAGGTAGTAATAAGAGTACATAATAGGATAATAAGGAAGTGATATGAGTTATTTGAGTCACTGTATGATCATATTTAAGATTGCACGTCAATCAAGTTGTAGAAGGAATTCGGCAAAAGTTATCGCAAAATTTTCCTTCTTGAGATTTTCTGAAATTTAGGTCAAATATCTCAAGGCTTTTTGACCTATTTATACGAAGTTATGGGGTTTTATACCTATCAAATTAAAGGTCTATGAATCTAGTTTCCATCTCATCAAACCTTTCGCCAATCCGACAATGGAGTAAAGAGATATTCGCGTTTTCGCAAGACCGCACAAGCAGGCATGTCACAAAGGTCTAAGGCAGTGGAGGACTATTTAAGTCCCTTTGGTCAGTTGTTCTTCATCCAAATTCTTTTATAGAAATTCTCTTAGTGAGAAATCTCTCTCAAACTCATCCTTAAGTGTTCTAAGTGTTCTTAAGGCAGGAATCCATCGTTTAACATGATTTTAATGTTGGAAAGTCAGGAATCGCGTGTAGCTTGTGTTTTGGTGTCTTTTTTTGGATTTTGGTGGCTGTTTCGTGGGAAGCTATTTGTAAGACTTCGTTCTTTTGTTTTCTTTAGTATTTAAGGTTGGTTATAGCTGTGTTAACACAATTAGGTTGTTGTCTCGTAGTTTCTACTGTCGAATCCGTATGAATCTTATCAGCTATGCCTCGTTTGTGTTGTCATCTTAGTTGAATTTGTTGACTATATTTTTGGCAGCATCTTGGACTACCTTTATGCAGTAGTTTCATGGTGTTGAAGGTTCGAGTTCAGATAGGCATCAAGCTATGGTATGTTAGGCTTGTCCCTCCCTTTGTAGGCATGCGTTTCGTAGTCATTTCGTCCGTGTCAACATGTGTGTTGGCTGTTCTGTGATGGATTTTGTTATGTTATTATTGAACTATTGTCCTACTATATGGTGATAAAGGTGTGTATAAGGTTCTGGTTTGGTTGGTGGCTCGGTCTTGAGAACGGAGAATCGTAGTTGTGGAAAATTATTAGGCTCGTATCGAGAGGTAGTGTATGATGGTGCGGTTATTGTAGAAAGTTATGGGATATAAGTGTGAATAAGATTAGGTAATTATATTTACAAGTGAATGGGGGATTAGGGTGTTTAAGGTCGATGGTTGCGATGATCTTTTATTATATTCAAATCGGCGATCATGTCAACCATGTCAATGACACGTGACAACCGTGGTGACACTTAGGTTGATTTGGCCGTGTCCCCTGATGTTAGTGGTAAGTATAGTGGATTTTGGGATGTTTTTAAATCTTGGGGATAAATTGGTTAGGGTTGTAATCCTTAGATTAGCTAGCAGCTCATCAGTGGACAACTAGACATGAAAGAATAGTACTATGTTGTATTAGTTGGGTTGTGGAGTTTGAGAGCCGATTGTGGTCTGTTTGAGCATGTATTATTATTGTTGTTGATTGTGTGTGTGTTGTGTTTGAGGCCTTGTAGATTGTGTATACCTAATGCACGAGAGTTGTTCCGGCTAGGGATCGAGCCCGTGGTGCCTTGTAGCTTATGGATACTCGACGCATGAGCGTTTTTCTAGCTGGAGGTTGATCTCGAGTGATATGACCTAAGGGGTTGAGAATGATTTCCTCTGTCGAGTTGAGACATGATTCGAGAGTGGTCCGACATGTTTGAGCCTTCCTGGGATCGCAATTGGTTCTCCCAGATGGATTGAGCTCTACTAATTATGTACAGTCGAGAGAGCGTCCAGTAGTGCTTGTTTGATGATGTTGATTGATTGGTGGTTACTTTTGATATGTTTGGCATTATATTGTAATTGTTGCTCATGTTATATGTTATCTGATAGAAGTGGATGCTAGATATTGGCTGGTGTTAACTGAGGCCGTTGAGTGGTCTAAAGGCGATGACATGAGAGTTGTGTTGGCTAGGTGTCGATGTCTTGTTGTTTACTTTTGGACTTGCCGGGCTTATAGGGGCCAGGTAGGTGCTATTATGTTTGTTTGTACTTTCCAGGCTTATGGGGCCTAGGTAGGTTCAATGTGTTTACTTAAGTTAAGTTCTCCTTCTGCGATGTCTAGTATATCTATTGATATCTAACCCGAGTCTTCCAGTTGTTTCTGCCTTTCATGCTTGCAGGTGATGGTGGGCTATTAGAATGAGTTCTTGGGGACTTAGTGGAGTTCCAGCTGAGTTGGTGCATGCTCGCGCTCTGCTGCTCGGTATATATTATACACCGACACGCAAGTGTACGTGGTCAAACAAGTAATAAAGTGGATAAGTAGCCAAGTATCGATCCAAGGAGGCTGCTCTAGATATGCAAAACTGCCTAGTTTACTATATCTCTAATCCATTTCTAACTATGTTAACAACAATCCAACCAAGATTTGAGTGAGTTTTGTTTCTAAACTAATTATCTACTAAAATTAATAACTACTATTTACGTTGAGTTTAGACAATGGATATGCACATGCCAAGGTTAAGAACGAGTAATGAACTTGATAATCATGATAATTTGGTCATCTTCTTCTTCATATTGCTAGCCAAGAACGTTTGCCTAGAAATTAAAACTTCCGTATTTAATTTCACTTTAGATTCATAAACCATTCGTCTACATTTCTGTGATCAAATGCAATTTATGACCTAACACTACAATTCCGGTTCCTAAATTGACTAATATGGCTTTCAAGTATATTTCTATCAAGAAAGCACATCAAAACCCAATTTTCCCAAATCAAGTTAAGAACAATACCCTATTAATTCACAACTTTCCAATTTCATGCTCTCTCGAGTGAAATTGGACTTTTTAGATATACATTAATGGTGGCCAATCAAGAATGTAATAAGCACAAGAATTAATAGAACAACATGCAAGAAGAAGAAGAAACCATATCAATTATTACCAACATTCATTACACAAGTTCAAAACCTCAGCAAGAAAGGAATTAGCCACTCATTCTTGGATTAATCAACCTAGAATGAGTGTGAATCATGCATACAATTGAAGGAAAGAAGAAGGGAAGAGAAGAAAACTCTTATCTTTTCTATTCTTCAACTGCCACAAAACCATGTTCCTGCTCCCACTTCTGAACTCAGGCTAAAAAAAACTAAAACTAAAAAACTCTCTTTAAAAATAACCTAAGTGTGCTATTTATACTAGTGGAAAATGTTTCCCGGAATAACAAGAAACGTGTCACGGAGGCCAACGTGGAGCACTGCCTCCGTGACACGGCGTGGACGCGGACCCTCTCTGGAAATTGCATGGTCCGGATAATTAGCCTCAACGTGGCACGGAGGCCATCGCGGAGGCCTGTCTCCGTGCCACGGAGCTGTCGCGAGGCCTCACTGGAATCTGCCAATTAATTTCCTCTCCAGGCAGTGTGCTACCGCGATGGCAGCGTGGCACGGCACCATCGTGGAGCCAGTGTAAAATATGCCATCCGAGGTCTTTTCCACGCTCGCATCCAAGTCCAACTCCGACATAGTTCCAACACGTATTTTAGCTCTTAAAAATCACATTATCCTGCAAAACAAATGCTAATCATGTTGGTTAGTATAAATTAGCATTTTATTACCAAATACATGATATTATATACACATTGCACAACAAACAAGGTAAAAATGATACGTTTGAGTATCACTTGGGCATATAAATCTGCCCAAGATCACTTACCCCACACTTAAATCCTTGTTCGTCCTCGAACAACACATACACAAATCATGCACATCACATCTCAACCTTTGTCACTATGGTGCAACCATTTACGTTACGGTCATACCGATTATTCGATTTTTGCAAATCATCAAGAAAACATGCTTGGTCGTACAAGACAATGACCTTAATACATCGAGGCTTCCTAGACTTTTAAGAATTGATTCTTGATATCGGCAAACTCATGCAAATCAACTAATCAAGAAATCCGACACGAAAATCAATCTTTCATCAAGCATGTACCCTCACAACTCGAGAGAAACTTCCCCTTTTATGCTCGTGCAGCACACAAACATGCAAGTAGGGGCATATAAAAATTAATTTCACTCTCTCCCCCAAAAGAATTCGCATGCATCATGTCATGACCCATAGGCTTGCCCTTAGTGTATTACTCCACTAATATAAAGAAATGCAGTGTAGGATCAAATAGGACTTTTAATGGGTTGTAACTGGGCTATGGATCTAGTATATATATATTGGATTAGCCAATAATAGTCGCTAGCATCCTTAAGCGCCTTTTAAACTCATTCCCATCGACTCATGGACATTGTTCCTCTCTTTTCTCTTTTTCTCCCATTCATGCTGGTTTACTTTCATACAGCCCATTTCATCAGGCACACTTGACCCCAAACGGAAGGTTTTCATGTACCCTCAATTTCATTTAATTACAACTAGTGCCTCTTCAACATCATCTTTTCTTTCCTCACTTTGCTTTTCTTTTCTTTTCACTCTTTTCACTCTTCAACACTTTGGGAAACAATTTTCTGTTCTTTGTAAGCGCTTAAGAGCTTCTTATAGACTTTAAGGCTAATGAAAAGAAGGAATAGTTCATACAATTCTGGACAAAAGAAAGAAATCGGCTAAAGGCTCAATGGGATGACTAGGGTATACAACATATAAAAAGGTAGAATTTGACAAGAAAACAATGGAAACTAACGGTTAAAACAAAGAAATGCCTACATCCTTTCCGACACTACACCTCCTTCATTTCGCTTTGTATACACGCCAGGCAAGTTCTAGACAATTCACAATGACATGGAATAGCAAAACCTCACTCACACTTCATGCACATGCTCGAATCAAGATGCATTCACAGACTCTTTAATTAGTCAATTACATGAATTCAAGATTAAGCCTCAATCATAATGAACCAAATTCTATAGCCTAGGTAACTCAACATATTTACACAATTGCATGCTTCCAAACGAATCACTTTCACATTTCGAACATCAATTACACACGCAACAAAATTTTAGCAACCATAAGCAACTACAGTTTATTGATGCAATCCACCAAAGAAACTAAAAACAAAACATCTACTCCTATCGACTACATTTCCCTTAAGACGGTCGTCATCCATCCATCATAGGGAATGTTCACTAACTATGACATCGGTTCAAATGGACTATTCTCGGTAAAAGAACCGAAAACTAACTCCGAGAAACCCAAAAATAAAACTTCAAAATTTTTGCAACACATCGATCATTTCGATGAAAAAAATATTTACAAAATATGTTGATAAGTGCAACATCTTTTCGCAAAAATTTTGAAAAATATCGATCATATCGATAGAGAAAAAAAATATTTACAAAATTTACAAAATATTTACAAAGGCAACCATAACTTTTTAAAAACACACATCATTAGCCACAAACAAATATATACACATCATTCACAAATCAGTTCACAACAACAGGGAAAGCACAGACATACATAAACGTCAAGGAAGAATATACAGCAGATTTAGAGCCTATGACCCAGCACCTAACTACTCCCCACCCCACACTTAAATCGAACACTGTCCCCAGTGTTCACAAAAATACAAAGCACAAAATTTTGGGTGGTGAAACTCCCTGCTCAGTCGAAATATTCGACTTCCTCATCCGGTGCTGCGGCCTCGTCGCCCATATCTGAATCAGCTCCCTCACCGTCATCGGACTCCACATCAGAGTCCTCACGACGTGTCTCCTCATCAGTAGGGACGTCGTCATCAGTCGGCTCCACAAAGGCTGGCCCCACCTTTCATAAAGCTCTGGCGTTCTCGCCAAAAGGGTAGTCCAGCTCCAGCTGCCATAATTCATCCTCGGTGGCTGGTCTCCCACCTATCCGTAGCTGCAGCATCTGCATACCGAACATACGGGTCATATACTGGTCGTCACGAGCATGTCGCTCGCCCAGAGTCAGCACAGGTCCGTGTGTAGTGTCGGGGGCCTTGGTCTTTGTCACATCAAGGGCCCTCCGCTCCAACTGCGGAATGTAATCCAAGGCTTCTTCCTCAACGTCGAGGCCTCGGAGGAAGGTGGTGATGAGTCCGCCAAACCCGTATCTGTGGCCCTGGTGTAGTCTGGCTCTCTTCATGGCGGATATTATAACCGCCCCCACATTAATCTCAAGCCCTTTCATAAGGGCATGCACCAGGCAGACACGGTCCCGGGTCACGTCTGTCATATGTACTCCCGGGATCAAACACGAACATACAATTTTTAGCCAGATTCTGGCCTCCCTGTTCATTTGCGAATAAGGCAGAGTCTGGTGGTAACCCCTATCTTTGTGTCTACTCCATCGGGCTGTGGATCGAGCCCCACACAACGTACGTCTGATGTCGGCGTACGGTGGGGTGATGTTGAGCTGGCGGAGAACGTGGGCGTATGTGTCCCGCGCTCCAACGATGGCATTCAGCTGCTGGGGTTCCAGAGTGACAATATGCCCTCTGATTTTAATAGTGTGGCTTCTGATGGCCGGGTTCCAGTTGGCATAAAATTCCCGGACCAAGTGAAGGTTGCACTCCTTGGGCTCCTGAAAAATAAAGCTGAGCCCAGCTGCCTCAATCCTCTGTACGATGCGAGGGAACTCCTGTGCGAGTGGTTCCCTTGCAATATATTCCTCTGGGAAGTACTTGTTCTCCTTATGCTTTGCGTACCACTTCTTCCCTTCATCGGTAACCCATCGTGTTCCGTATCGACGGTGTTGACCGCGTGGAAAAGCAGGTGCAGCTGGGACAGCAGTGCCCAGTCTCATTCTCTTTCTGCCGGTGCCTGAGGTTGAAGCACCCTTGCCTTTATCTTGTCGGCTGGCCATTGTACCTGTCAATTTACACAGACAATCACAACGTTAAGCTAAAAACTTGTTAGTTTTGGCTAAGGTCGGGTTAAACAAAATTTACCCCACACTTAGTCTTTAACAATATTTACAACATGTTAGCAAGGATAGCTCTATTTACACCCCAAACACAATCACTATAAACATATTGCTTAGTGCGTTCACAAAAATTCGACAGCATAACGGCTAGCGAACTACTCAGACTTCATACAGCTAACCCAATCCTACTATCGACAACTATTCACCCATAGCACTTAGAAACGATAACAACAACAAAATAGAAACAACAATACAAACATTTTATATACACTAATCTAAGCAATTCAACCAATTCACATATTACGCAATGTCCCACAAAAATTCGAGAATTAGTCGTCTTTCACCAATTATACAATATTTACCACGACTTATCTCAAATAATAAACACACCCCGGCATCAATTTCGTCAAACTATCAAGTTACCCAAGTTAAAATTCAACAACCCCAAGCCCTAGAACTAAATTCGACAATCAACAATAAATTATTCAATCAATCGATACGTTCACCCGTCAACTACAACAATCCGAACACAATCAATCACAAAATAATTCACGTCATGTTTAATTTCTACCTAGGGTGATATATCTCACCTCACATGCTCAAAATCGACAAAAATCGCCAAAAAATTTGAGATAGACGATGAAAACATACCTTGGAATTGAAGAATCGATAAAGACTTGACGTTTTGCTTGCCTCTTAACGTGGCACGGAGCTTGGGGGTAGGGGAATTGGTGTTTGGTTGCGGAGGGTAGAGGGAATGGGGAAAAATGGGCGAAAATCGGGGGTTCATTTAAAAAAAACACGCGGGTCACCCGAAAACCCGGTGTGACCCGGCACTGGGATAAGGGCAACGTGTCACGGAGGGTAACGCGGAGGCCCTCCTCCGTGACACGGAGCCAACGCGTTGGCTTACTGGAAATTTAAAAAAAAATTCCAGATTTGCCTTCAACGTGTCACGGAGGCCAACGCGGAGCATTGCCTCCGTGACACGGCGCCAACGCGCCAGTGCTCTATTTCACTATCAAATTTTATTTTTCATACCTCGCCTCGTTTTCTCGATTCCAAGTATTTTTTCTCCGGTATACCTGAAAATCACCTCACTAAACAAAAATTGGTTAAATGACTAGATTCCCTACTAAAAAAAATAAAAATTACTAATTAAAATGCACATCTAAACCTAGTCAAGAAAAAGAAAAGAAAATAAACTAAAAGATAAACTTTACACTATGGAAAAAGAAAGAAAAATATTTTTCACGGGTTGCCTCCCGTGCAGCGCCTGGTTTAACGTCGTGGTTCGACAACCTTTATGCTCAATTTTCTACTAGGGAGATGGACGATTTGACCCGATCATGGTCATCTCCCCAGTAGTTCTCAACCTTGTCTGGTGGCCTACCTAGTAACTCTCGGGAATCACTTAATCCATTTGCATTCCCATGATCAATCACGTTGATCACCGAGAGTTCCTTATAGACAGTCGGGAGCTTAGGTGCCTTGTACACGTCGAACACCTCAACCTTGTCGTGTGCTTGCATCGTGAGTTGACCCGCAGCTACATCGATCAATGCCTTTCCGGTTTCCAAAAATGGTCGTCCCAAAATAAATGGGACTTCTGCATCTGGCTCAAAATCCAGAACAATGAAATCTACCGGAAAAATGAGGGAGCCTACCTGCACTGGCACATCCTCAACTATGCCATCCGGCTTAGCTAAAGACCTGTCTGCTAGCTGCAAGATTACTGTTGTAGGTCTAGGACTCCCTAGCCCTAACTTTCTGAATACCGAAGATGGCATCAGATTTATACTTGCCCCCAAGTCGCATAACCCACGAGCTCGGATACTTTTCCCAATCGTCAGCTGGATAGTAAAACTTCCAGGATCCTTCAGTTTAGTGGGCAACCTGTTCTGAATACGGGATGTGCATTCCTCCGTTAAAGCCACCGTGGCATACTCGGTCAAGCGACTTTTGTTGGCCACGATGTCTTTGATATACTTTGCATATTTTGGCACACCCTGCAAGACATCAACAAGAGGTAAGTTAACATGTAACTGTTTAAGTACCTCCATGAATTTCTGGAAACACGCCTCCTCCTTGTGTTTCTTAAGTCGTTGAGGGAACGGGGGTGGAGGCCTTGTTGGTTCAGCTTCTTTGGTCTTCCCCGTATCTGAGGTTTGTTCTCCCTCAACATCTGCTGCTCCTGACTTCTGAGGCGGTCTTTCCGGTTCCACCTCCTTTAATTGTAAACCACTCCTCGTGGTCACTGCATTTACCTGCTTAGGATTGGGATCCGTGTCGCTAGGTAGTCCTCCCCTTGGTCTAGTATTTTGGGCACTAGCAAATTGCCCAAACTGATATTCAAGAGCCTTGGTTGCCAATTGATTGTTCTTTACTTCGGCCGCCAGTTTGACATAGTCAGCCTGCAATTGTGCCTGGTTGGCAATCATGGTCTTGAACATTTCCTCAATAGTCGGTGATGGTGGTGGAGGAGGGGCATTGTGATTTCTGAACTGATTCTGATAGCCTTGTTGCCCTCCTTGGTTTCTGTGCATACCCTGCCCTGAACCTTGACCTTGTTGATTGTTGCTACCCCACGAAAAATTTGGATGATTCCTCCAATTCGAGTTGTAGCCACCGCCAAACTGCTGTTCATTCCTCTATGCATTGTCCACAAAGTTGACAGAATCAGGATTTGCACCACAGCATTCGGCTAAATGCTCACTACTACCACACACTTCACACCACATCTGTTGGACTGCATTAACTAAGGCTGAAGGCTGGTTCAAATTCATATTGCTGAAGTGAGTGTTTAACTGATTTTGCAAAGCAGCTATCTGAGCAGCGATAGCTGTGAATCCATCCACTTCAAGCACTCCCGCTGCTTTCCTTGCTCCACCTCTTGAAGAATCTGCATTCCATTCACGATTGCCTTGTGAAATTCGGTTGAGCAAAGTCTACAGCTCCTCATAAGTCTTCTCCAGCGCTTGCCCTCCAGCTGCTGAGTCTAACAAAATTTTAGTGTGGGGTTCCAAACCCTCAATAAAAGTGTGGACCAACACCTCATTTGACTGATGATGATGAGGACAGTCCCGCAACATGGACTTGAATCAGCAACTGCAACTTCTTCCGAAGAGCTTCTCTACGTTGACTGTGCAATTCACGTTCTGGATCTAAGTAAGATTCCACCAGCTCCTTGTCCCTTGCCAGTGTTCACAGAAATAAAAATCTGCAAAATACAGGCTAAGACCAAGTTGTTAACACTTAAGAAAATAAAAATACAAATACAGTAAATTTACACTAAACAAAATTTTACAAATCGCCTAGCCTCCCCGGCAACGGTGCCAAAAACTTGCTCGCGCTCTGCTGCTCGGTATATATTATACACCGACACGCAAGTGTACGTGGTCAAACAAGTAATAAAGTGGCTAAGTAGCCAAGTATCGATCCAAGGAGGCTGCTCTAGATATGCAAAACTGCCTAGTTTACCATATCTCTAATCTATTTCTAACTATGTTAACAACAATCCAACCAAGATTTGAGTGAGTTTTGTTTCTAAACTAATTATCTACTAAAATTAATAACTACTATTTACGTTGAGTTTAGACAATGGATATGCACATGCCAAGGTTAAGAACGAGTAATGAACTTGATAATCATAATAATTTGATCATCTTCTTCTTCATATTGCTAGCCAAGAACGTTTGCTTAGAAATTAAAACTTCCGTATTTAATTTCACTTTAGATTCATAAACCATTCGTCTACATTTCTGTGATCAAATGCAATTTATGACCTAACACTACAATTCCAGGTCCTAAATTGACTAATACGGCTTTCAAGTATATTTCTATCAAGAAAGCACATCAAAACCCAATTTTCCCAAATCAAGTTAAGAACAATACCCTATTAATTCACAACTTTCCAATTTCATACTCTCTCGAGTGAAATTGGACTTTTTAGATATATATTAATGGTGGCCAATCAAGAATGTAATAAGCACAAGAATTAATAGAACAACATGCAAGAAGAAGAAGAAACCATATCAATTATTACCAACATTCATTACACAAGTTCAAAACCTCAGCAAGAAAGGAATTAGCCACTCATTCTTGGATTAATCATCCTAGAATGAGTGTGAATCATGCATACAATTGAAGGAAAGAAGAAGGGAAGAGAAGAAAACTCTTATCTTTTCTATTCTTCAACTGCCACAAAACCACGTTCCTGCTCCCACTTCTGAACTCAGGCTAAAAAAAACTAAAACTAAAAAACTCTCTTTAAAAATAACCTAAGTGTGCTATTTATACTAGTGGAAAATTTTTCCCGGAATAACAAGCAACGTGTCACGGAGGCCAACGCGGAGCACTGCCTCCGTGACACGGCGTGGACGCGGACCCTCTCTGGAAATTGCATGGTCCGGATAATTAGCCTCAACGTGGCACGGAGGCCATCGCGGAGGCCTGTCTCCGTGCCACGGAGCTGTCGCGAGGCCTCACTGGAATCTGCCAATTAATTTCCTCTCCAGGCAGTGTACTACCGCGATGGCAGCGTGGCACGGCACCATCGTGGAGCCAGTGTAAAATATGCCATCCGAGGTCTTTTCCACGCTCGCATCCAAGTCCAACTCCGACATAGTTCCAACACGCATTTTAGCTCTTAAAAATCACATTATCCTGCAAAACAAATGCTAATCATGTTGGTTAGTATAAATTTGCATTTTATTACCAAATACATGATATTATATACACATTGCACAACAAACAAGGTAAAAATGATACGTTTGAGTATCACTTGGGCATATAAATCTGCCCAAGATCAGTGCACTCCAAATCTTTTGGAGTTGCTAGATGTTTAAGTTAAGGGTAGTTCGAATCATTTGATTACTATTGTATTCAAAAAGGCTCGTAGACAGTGTTGTGTGTTAGTATGTTGTTATAGGCCAGGTGGGCCATGTTGTATAGTTGTTTTCCATTCCGTGGCCTTTACAACATATTGTATTTTTTTTGGTTGGTCAGGTGAGCCAGCTTTCGCTATAGTCTATCATCTTATTGTGATTTTATAGTTGTTGTGTTGTCAAACCTCATTGGTTCTGGTCTTTGATTTATTTTTGGGCATCGCGTATGCTTATATCATGGGTCGCACCAGGTTCCAGTCATGCCTCCCTAGGTTTGGAGTGTGACGACTTGGTATAAGAGCAGTTTGTCCTAGGAAGTCTATGAGTTGTGTCTAGTAGAGTTTTGTTTATGTGTGCATTGCGCAATGTACTTATAAATAGGAGGCTGCAGGATATTAAGGATTATTACCCCTTCTTTCTAGATCAAAATCATTCGAGAAGTAAGATGTCGTAGGGGTTGTATCTAGACTCATATTTGTTGGCTTATGCAGGAATGCTTGTAACTTGGTGAATTATAGCCGGCCAGAGGCTAGATATGGTGGCAGGTAAGATTCTTATTTTAATTATGGTTATAGTAGTATCATGCCTCAGCATGGTGAATAGTTTTGTTGTTTGGAGTTGTTAGTGTTAGGCTTTCCAAGTGAGGCTATGTCGTGCGATGTCATGCGGTATCGGTCCATGAGTTGGAATCATGCGTCGTCCAACATTCGAGGACGAATGTTTCTAAAGGGGGAGGATGTAACACCCCGAATACTTTAAGCGATAAAATCGTACTTTCGAGGTAGGACTAAGAGTATATAATAGGATAAGAAGGAAGTGTTATGAGTTATTTGAGTCACTCTATAGTCATATTCAAGATTGGATGTCGATCAAGTTGTAGAATGAAATTCAGCAAAAGTTATCGCAAAATTTTCCTTCTTGAGATTTCCTAAAATTTAGGTCAAGTGTCTCAAAGCTTTTCTCCCAATCTATAAGGTGTTAGGGTTTTGCAACCTACTTAGAGGTCCATGAATCTAGTTTCCAGCGCATCAAACCGTTCACCAATCCAACTTTAGAGTAAAGAGATATTCGCGTTTTCGCGAGACTGCAGAAGTAGGCACGTCACAAGGGTCTAAGGCGGTGGAGGACTATTTAAGTCCCTTTAGCCGGTTGTTCTTCATCCAAATTCATTTCTAGCAATTCTCTTTGTGAGAATCCTCTCATAAACACATCCTTAATTGTTACAAGTGTTCTTAAGCTAGGAATCCATGGTTTAACATGATTCTAATGTCGGAAAGTTGGGAATCGCATGTAGCTTGTGTTTTGGGGTCTTTTCCGGGATTTTGATGGTTGTTTCATGGATAAGCTATTATTAAGACTTCTTCCTTTGGTGTTCTTTAGTATTTAAAGTAGGTTATAGGTGTGTTAACACCATTAGGCTGTTGTCTCGTAGTTTCTACCGTCGAATCCGTATGAATCTTATCGGTTATGCCTCGTTTGTGTTGTCATCTTTGTTGAATTTTTTGACTGTATTTTTGGCAGAATCTTGGACTGCCTTTAGGCAGTAGGTTCGTGGTTTTGAAGGTTTTAGTTTTAATAGGCTTGAAGCTAAGGTATGTTAGGCTTGTCCCTCCCTTTGTCAGCATGAATTCCGTAGTTGTTGTTGTCCGTATTGACGTGTGTGTTGGCTGTTTTGTGATGCCTTGTGTTATGTTATTATTGAACTCTTGTTGTACTGTTTGTATGGTGATAAAGTTGTGTATAAGGTGCTGGTTTTGTTTGTGGCTAGGGCTTGAGTGCGGAGAATCGTAGTTATGGCAAATTATTAGGCTCGTATCAAAAGGTCGTGTGTGAGGCATGTTGTTCTTGTAGAGAGTTATGGGATGTTGGTATTAATAAGATTAGGTGATGATATTGAAACGTTAATGAGGGATTAGAGTGATTAAGGTCGATAGTTGCGATGATCTTTCGTTATATTCGAGTTGGCGGTCGTGTCGACCGTGTCAATGACACGTGATGGCCGTGGTGACACTTGGGCTGATTTGGCCGTGTCCCTTCATGTTAGTTGTAAGTAGAGTTTCTTGTGGGCTGTTTGTAAAGCTTAGGGATAGACTGGTTAGGATGGTAATCCTTTGCTTGGCTAGTGGCTCGTCGGTGGACGGATAGACGTGAAAGAATAACACTATGTGGTATTAGTCGGGTTATGGGTTTGAGAGCTGATTGTGGGATGTTTGAGCATGTATTATTGTTGTTGTTGATTGTGTGTGTGTTGTGTTTTAGGCCTTGTGGCTTGTGGATACCCGATGCACGAGAGTTGTTTCGGCTAGGGGTCGAGCCCGAGGTGCGTTGTGGCTTATGGATACCCGGCGCATGAGAGTGTTTCCGACTGAGGGGTTGATCCCAAGGAGTGATATGACCTACGGGGTTAAGAATGATGTCCTCCGTAGTGTCGACTTGAGACATGATCCGAGAGTGGTCTGACATGTATGATCCTTCCTGGGATAGTAATTTGTTCTCCCAGATGGATTGAGCTCTACTAACTGTGTGTAGCCGAGAGAGGGTTCCACAGTGCTCATTTGATAATGTTGATAAATTGGAGGTTACCTCTGATATGCGTATTGTGATTGCTGCTCATGTTATATGTTATCTAATAACAGTGGATACTAGATATTGGCTGGTGTTAGTTGAGGCCATTTAGAAGTTTAGAGGCGATGACATGTGAACTGTGTCTTTAGGTGCCACTGTGTTGTTGTTTACTTTTGGACTTGCCGGGATTTTGGGGGCCAGGTAGGTTCTTCAATATTTGCTTGTACTTGCCAGGCTTATGGGGGCCAGGTAGGTTCTATGTGTTTACCTAAGCTGAGTTCTCCTTCTACGATATCTAGTATATCCGTTGATCTCTAATCCGAGTCTTCTAGGTGTTTCTGCCTTTCATGTTGTTACATTATTATACTGATGCCCTAGGCAAGGCATTGATTTCATGCTTGCAGGTGATGGTGGGCTATTAGAATGAGTTCTCAAGTGCTGAGTGGAGTTTCAACTGAGTTGGTGCGCTCCAAATCTTTCGAAGTCACCAGATGTTTAAGTTAAGGGTAGTTCCAATCATTTAATTACTATTGTATTCATAGAGGCTTGTAGATATTGTTATGTGTTAGTATGTTGTTATAGGCCAGGTGGGCCATGTGTATATGTTACACCCCGAAATTCTTTTTGATGATTATTTGATGGTTATATGTCATACAAAGGGAATTATGGGTTGTATGTTGTCTGTAGGCGAGGAGGGAAACATGTGCAAAGGGAAAAGCGAAGAGTATGTGAAATTTGTTAATAAGGGTCAAGTTTAAATGGTCATATCTCCAAAAATATAATGATACAGAAGTCCCAAAACCTATCAAATATAAGGTATTTGAGTCTAGTTTGTAGTGAAAAAAACCGCTCACCAATCGGAGTTCGGAGTAAAAGGTTATGCTCATTTGAAGACAACACTGTTAGCAGGGAAAGAGCCCAGGTGCGCGGGCGTCTAGAAAGGAAGGCAGCAAGTGCGTGCGCACACGCGCGAGGGCATGTCGCACGGACGCCGCACGCGAGCGCCACCCAGACCTTAGCCAGCCCGCCTATATGAAGTAAAATTGAGATAGAAAGCTCATTTCTACTCCGTTTTAGTTGATTTGTTTTTCAGCATTCAGAGAATTCAAAGCCCTTTCACATGGTGAAAAGATATTGCAGGTAAGAAACTCCACTCTTGTCTCTTTTGAGATTTGAAAAGAGAACCTTGGAAGAAAGTCATGTCTTGTTGTTGTCTTATGGTTGGTGATTGTGGGAAAAAATAGCATGTCCGAGTGATACTTTATAACTTATTTTGCCTTGTTTATCTATTTATTTATATACATTTTCATGTGATTTTATATAAATGTGAATATATGTACTAACCAACATGATTAGTTCTTGTTTTGTAGGTTTACATGAATTTTAGGAACTAATTTATAAGTTGGTGAAGTAAAGGAATGTAGTCGGGAGCAATTGGCGAAAGTCGGCAAGGAGTATGCCTTGGCAAGGCTGGCCGCGCCAGGCAACGTGCCACGCTGTGCGTGTGCCGCGCCCAGTGTCGTGCCTCGCCAATGCCAGGCGCACGAGACAAGGCAGCATGCAGGCAGGCTCCAGCGCGCCAGCGCCGTGCCACGCCAGGCCAGCTGCGCGCCAGTAGCATGCCAACGCGCTGCATGAGCAGCGTGTCACGCCGGCAGGGCGGTGACCCTCGGTAATTTTGGCATCCTGAGGAAATTTCC
This sequence comes from Datura wrightii, assembly GCA_035772735.1. NCBI lineage: Eukaryota > Viridiplantae > Streptophyta > Magnoliopsida > Solanales > Solanaceae > Datura > Datura wrightii. Next base: position 64,927,063 of record JASDFA010000002.1, read on the forward strand.
AGAGAGCCTCCGCGTTACCTCCGTGTCACAGAGGCAGTGCTCCGCGATACACTCCGTGACACGGAGCCATTCCACGATAGGCTTAATTTTGCAAAATCCTCATTTACTATAAATAGGACCCTTAGCTCCTAAAATCATTTGGTCACGATTTTATTCTGGAAAACCACCTAGGAGTGAAGGGAGAAGTGGGAGAACTCATCTAAGGTTTGTCAAATTCCCTTCTCTTCTACCAATTCTTGTAAGTATGTTAATTTAGTTGTAGTTTCTTATAGTTTTACGAACATGAATGGCTAGAACCCTTCCTTTAGGGTTGAAGCCGTGAATTATGATTGTGTTTTTATGAATTTGTGTTGGAATTAAGTTATTGATTGTTGTTTTGTCTTGCATTATGGATTATTGGTTGTTTTTATGATTGATCACCATGAAAACATACTTGTTAACTTAGGCATTTGCTTTAGAAAGCATTTACCTATGTCAGAACAAGAGAATGTGAGGAGCATGATTGTATCTTGCGTTATAATTTGTGTTAGAATAGAGATATACCTAATGCCTTGCTTGGTTGACAAAACGGAATGATTTAGAGACTGACTTAGAATTATCACATCACCAATCGAAGAAGTAGTTGTGAGGCTAAGTTGAGTCGAATGATTAGGTGTACGAGAGTCCCTAATCATTTCCACGTAAACCACATCCACGTAATTAATTGCCCACGAACTAGAATTAGCATCCTCGCTCACAATGTTGCAGTGAGGCTAGTTTGTCGTGTTTAGAGGCTCGAAAGGCCATGAACATGCAATTCTAATTATGTGAGATGACAATTAATAGTTTCATACTTAAGCTATTGCAAATCGTAACAACGCATGATTATCTGGTTTTAACTCTATGTTGCTCCTAGAGTGAACTCAGAGTATTTCGTTGACCCAAAAATAGACTTAATTAAACCTTCTTGAAAACTTCTATAATCAACATTTGTGTTATTTAATATCACACTTGAACTAGATAGTTAGCTGAATTGGTCTAGTCCCTGTGGGTTCGACACTCCGGTTCTTAAAAAGAGCCACTATATTACTTGCACGACCCGTACACTTGCGGGAAACGCGTCAACAAGTTTTTGGCGCCGTTGCCGGGGAGTCAACAAGTTTTTGGCGCCGTTGCCGGGGGGTCAACAGTTGATTGTGGTATTTATGCATTTTTAGATGATTCTAGGCAGATGAAAGAGTAGGAGTTTACTCCTACTTTAGCTAATAACATCTCCAAAAAAGGGTAAGTAATTCCCTTTTTGATTTCTTTAAGTTTATGAGGTTATAACTTGGAGAATGTTATAGTATTGTGTTGTTGTTTCTTTGTATGTTTTTGTGGCATGTTGCTGCCCAATTTTTCTAGAACTATGGTGAAGTGAAGTTGCAACTTGTTTTGTTTGTAAATTGGACTTGGAAGGAGCCTTAAAGAGTAAGCTTGAAAGGAAGATTTTCGGCAAAATCAGAGTCGACGTGCCAAGGTATGTAAAGGCGTCCCTTTCCTTGTTTTTCAAGCACAAAACAAAGTTATTGAAAGGATCAATATTCCTATGTTTTTAAAATCATATTGAGGCATGTATGATCCTGTCCAAAGGGTTGGACATACTTGGCATAAAGCTTGAATCTTTAAGAATGGTTGAAGCGAACAAATGTCAAGCGAAAGGCGTAATTTTTATATCATTGTTGTCATAGTCCTAAATCGAGTCTAAAGTCCCCTTAACATTGGCACCGTGAGCTTGTACTTTGCAGTATACTCTAGATGTGATGTTGAATATATGTTAAGATCTGTTCACATAGTGAATTTGGTAGGAAATGCTAAGACGACAACATGTAATTGAACTTAAGCTAAGAAGATGACGCTAAGCCGATTGAGGGTAAACAAGCTTATTGAAATGACATTTTAATAATATTGTTAATCCCTCATATATGTTTATGTTTTAAAGTGCTTAAGGTAAAAAGAAGATTTTATGTTTTTCCTCTTTAAAGTTAAGAAAGAAGCACGTAGCGAATAAGATAAGTCGATACATGTTAAAGGGGAAAGCGTGGTTAAGTTGTTACTCTTTTTGTGACATTATAAAAAGGGAAGATGAGAGTAAATGTTATCCCTTTTAAGGTAATATGTGAGTAATATGCACTCTACCCGTAATTTCTTTCTAGAACCTCTGAACAACGTTAAACTATAAGAAAGACGAGGTTTAACAGATAAAGTTGTCAATTAGGCAAGGAGGCAAGTGCGTATAAGAATTGATGGAATAGTGAACACGAGGGTAAAGATTTGAGCGTAGAGTGAATAAATTTTGGCAAAGAAGTTAAGATGAATAAGTAAAGTAGAGCTAAATATTATTAAATTAGATGATACGGGTTACAATTGTGAACGAGGTAGGCAACAACTAGGAAGATTAACCCTGTTCTAAAGACATTTAGCGAAAGAGTTATAAATTAAGTTGTTTATGTTTAATATGTTTTACGTTGATGAATAACCACTAAACTGTTAACCTTCTATGAAATAATTAGAGTTGAACATCTGCAAAATAGTAACTTAAGTTGAGAAGCTCTCTACTATACACCTAAACGATTATGTTAAGTTATCTATTCTAAGTGTTGAAATTTTCTACCATGTCTGAAAAAGGTAATCCTAGGATCTTCTAAGTCACTTATGATTATGTAAGCTTTCTTAAGCCCCACAGATAATTGAAAAGTTATGTAAGTCAATCTAGCGTCACCCGAATTACGGCTATATATCTTTATTTGCCTATAAGGAATCACTTAGAGAGTTACTCACGAGTTCCTAAGTTATAGAGCTCCAAGTCTCAAATCCTTAAGTTATGTATTTACGTCCCTAATTTACGTTGAAACGTGCTAGCTGATTTAAGAAGTTTTTGAGAGATCATATTTCGAGAATTATGCTAATGTCTCGGTCAAGTATCTGATGTTGCATACAAGTCTAAGAACTCAAGTCTTTATATGTATTTCCAGTAAGAAGTCTTAAATTTATATGATTTTCATGTTTTAACATACAGTTGAATTGTTTCAGTTATACTCAAGTCATGCATCTTTATGTTCAGCTCTTGTTGAGTTATCAGTTGAATTTCCTAAATTCATAGGAGAGATTCTCCCATGTACCAATGTTTCTAATGTCTAAGTAAGTATAAGTGCAGGCTATGATAGTGATCAGTTAAGCTCAGAACTTTGAATTCCAGGAAGTCTCCTGGAGGTCAGCCAGTTAACTAAATACGAGTTATACATTATATAGAAGTCTCATACGTTGTATATCTGTAGTTCAGTTCTAGCTCTATGTATATTACAAATAACTCCAAGTTCCTAATTATAATTTCCATGGTTTCCTGCAAATAAGTCAAATGAATTAAGAACTATATGTGCTTATATACATGATAAATTTGGCAATGAAATTCCAATGTATAGTTGTCGATACAGGTAAAGGAAGCACCTGGTAGGCAGTATATATTTGCAGTTCCCGGATATTAAAAAATTGTGTAGAAATGAGCTCTATGTGTTTCTATCCAAGTAATATGTTAAATTGGTAGGATTATTTGTAGGAAATTGTTTGTAAGCCTACAAAAGTTCTTATGTTGTCTAAACCTCTTGAAGGTCCTTCAAGTAACTAAGTCGACATGTTCATGTATAATGTGACAGCTTTACATGATATATATGCCTATTTTCTAGCTTTACATGATATGGGTTCTCACTTGCATTTATGGGTTACGAAAGAGGCCTATTCCAGCCACAGATTTAACAATTGTCATTTATATGCCATACTTGTTAAATTGACTCAATATAAGCCATACCGGCCCTATTTATGATTATGATTGAGAATTATTTTTGTTTTAACTCGATGTGGTACATCGGCTAGAGATATTTTTATTTTACCCCGGTGTGGTAAATCGGTTGGAGATATTTTAATTTTACCCAGTGTGGTACATTGGCTGGAGATATTTTTATTTTACCCCGATGTGGTACTTCGGCTGGAGATATTTTTATTTTACCCCGATGTGGTGCATCAACTGAAGATATTTTTATTTTACCCCAGTGTGGTACATCGGCTAGAGATATTTTTATTTTACCCCGGTGTGGTACATCGGCTGGAGATATTTTTATTTCACCTCGGTGTGATACATCGGCTGAAGATATTTTTATTTTTCCCTGGTATGGTACACCAGCTGGACGAATTTTATATATGGATTTATGGTTGGCTAGTTGCTGGCATTACAGTTACAATTTTTCTTGTGCATTACTTGGTTGCATTTGCACTTCAGTATTGACTTATTGTCAGGTTTCAATTTCCAGGATTCCAGGTTGTTACTATTCCTTATTGTTGGCTCAGTTATCATTGCTATCTTACATGTTTATAGTTTTTTGCCTTACATACCAGTACATTTCATTCGTACTGACGTTCCTTCGTCTGGGACCTCTGTTCGTATCGCAGGTGCAGGTAGAGGTCGGGATTGCCAATTGCAGTAGCATTTCGTGAGATTAGTGGATATGTTGGTATGTTCCTTTCTTTCTAGCTAAGACTGGTTTTGTTTCAGTTAGAGTTTTGAGATGATGTTATGGGTAGGTCGAAGCCCTGTTTCGACCTATTCAGTCAGTTTGCTCTTTAGAGGCTTTGTGGACTTAGTGTGTACAATGGTATTTAGTTTATGGCCTTGTCGTCTTTTTGTTGTTTAGTTTAGCATACTCATAGCCTTGTTTGCATTTTTCGTTGTTTACCCTGTATTGTTGAGACATTATGGGTCCAGTTTGTGCTCTAATTGATTGTGACAGGTGGCCTAGACGACCTAAGTGTTACAGATACAGATGTCATATAGCCGGCTTCCCAGTCAATCAGGTATGGGGAGCCAGTCGGGCCCTCCCCCCAGTTATGGGGCATGACAGTATAGTTATTTTCCATTCCGTGGCCTTGACGGCATATTGTATTTATTTTATTTGTTGGTCAGGTGAGCCAGCTTCCACTATAGTCTATCATCTTATTCTGATTTTATAGTTGTTGTGTTGCCAAACCTCATTGGTTTTGTCCTTTGATTTATTTTTGGGCATCGCGTATGCTCATATTATGGGTGGCACCGGGTGCCAGTCATTCATCCCCGGGTTTGGGGTGTGACAGTCATGGTCATTTTCGGTGTCATTCGTTCTTCCATTCACTCGGCATGGAGGTATATTTCTGCAAATGCATATAGAATGAGTTAGAAGAATGGAGAGAAACTTCATCACATGACATAGATGATGAAAGAAGGGAAATTTTCCTAAAACATCTTGTAGCCTCTTTCCCATAAGTGTGGTGTGCTTCTCACCCACAGAAAAGACTCTACTCAACGTGGCTTTCATACACCCTAGGACACTCTAAACCATTTCTCTGATATCAAGTTTTTCATGACCCGAGCTGGGACCCCGGACCAAGACACGGGACCTAGAACCATAAATGGCTCCATGTCGACCCATGGCATGAACATAGCACCTAAAGAGCATACATCAAAGTAGAAACTGATAACTTAAACATGTATAAGAGGAAGTTTGAATAAACATAGCGTATAACAATAATCATAAAAGGAGTGAACACTCGATAAAGCTGAAAGTCTATGTAATGTCTAATAAGCCTCTAAACTGTCTAATGAGCTGATAAGACAACACCCCCAACTAGCTTGCTATAGTCTGAGACTAAAATAGCAAAATCAAAAACCTAAACTAAATCTCCTCAAAAGATGAGGACTCACCATCAATGGAAACTGAGCTAGACTGTGGGAGTTGGACTAACAGCAAAACTGAGTCTAATCACTCGGACCTGTATCATGAAATGATACAACATAGATTATGCAGTCAGTACTTTGAATGTACTAAGTGTGTAATGTAAGTAAAACATGTTGAATAACTTTTAACTGAAACCATACCTATCAATATGAATCATTAGATCATAAGAGTAAGGACTGAATGTTGAAAACTGTGAGACATATATAGTCATAAGTTGAGTATCATATCTGAACATAATGATCCAAGATTTAAAATAGAAATCATATAACTTGTAATAGATGAAATCATAAGTAAGAGCTCATAAATTAATCATTGGGTCAAACCTGCTTTAATACATAATATCATAAGTCGTGAATATGAATAACTGAAATCATGAGTAACAATGGGAGACTCTTCATGACCAACACCATCATGATAAAGCTTACGTGATTCCGCAACTATCACACTCAAGTGGACAGAGCCATGAAAAATCTTACCAGCACTAAGGATGACACCATGATATCGATATCAAGCTGAGGTCCCTTAGGGGCAGGAGAAAACTCTCAAGGCATATCCCAATGTATATGTATACCTATGTTGGTGCATAGTTCTGAGACCCGGAGTTTACCTTAACACCTGGTGTACTTGGTGCTAGACACTACTCCCAAAAACATGCATAGTGCTCCCATTATTTTTCAATGAAGCTGAAATCATAATTACATGCATAGTCTGAAATCTGAACATTTGGAGTCCTGGCTCCAAACATACCATAAGCTGAAATCATAATTACCTAGACCCCTGGCCTACTCGATGCTAGACACTACTCCCAAAAACATGCATAGTGCTCCCATCATTTTTCAACGAAGCTGAAATCATAAATACAAGCATAGTCTGAGAACATTTGGAGTCCTGGCTCCAAACATACCATAAGCTCAATTAGGACTATTAAGTCCAAACCATATGGTAAACTGATCTTACTAACTTGAGCTAAATCATTAAAACATTCTTAACTTGTGTGGAATTTCCCAAATCTTAAAATCATGCATACTTGAAATAGACTTAATAAGTCAAAATCATAGATTTATACATGGATAATTTTTTAACATTCATTCATGATAGATATCTCATCATACTTGATCATGAATCATAAACTTGAATTTCATAAAACTTGCATAATAGTGCATAATTTCTAAAAACTAGAAATCATGAATTTATCATTAATTTGTGTATAAAATCTACCCGTAAATCTTTAAATATATTCTGAAATATGAGGGGAATTGACCCGTTGACACATCATAGATAATTTCATAAAATTGGGTTAAAACCTTATACTTGAATTAGAATTTGAATTCATGAACTTAAGAAATATTTTGGGCATGAGAGTGAAAGGAAATTCTCATTCATAGTCCTATGTACCTGGGTAGAATGATTCTCTAACTATCCTTGAAAGCCTAAGAGAATTGGAGAAGAATTGAGAGAGTTCTAGATTGATCTTCAAAGAGAAACTCAAAGTTTTGCATGCATAGGAGCCTATGACTTGAGATATGCTAAACCCTCTTAAAACACTGCTTTCAAGGTTCAAAATGATGTAGTTTAGGAATAAGGATCTTAGGATTTATGAACATACCCTTACTGATTTTGCAAGAAAAACCTCACTGCCAGATGCCATGACTCATACCACGAGTCATCCTCCTATACCATTTCTCGTGGTAATACTCATTACAACCATCCACTTTTCCCCAGTTCTCAAACCTTTAAATGACAGCTACATAGGATGAGCCGTTACTCATTAAAATGACTTGTCACTTCCTCTCATTGTCACCACTGACTTCATGCATAGTTTTTGGAATCCTCCCAACGGACCCAAATAATGGATCATACCTTGTGATGACGGGTCATTGGACCCATCCGTTGCTACTGCTTCTAACTCCTTTGCTGTATACCATGGGTACAAATCATGACTCGTTGTTCCCTACAACGAGTCATACCACGACTTGTAACATCCAACCCTGACACTCTAGAAACAAACGATGAACCCAGACCACCACCCGTCATAGGGACTTACTATTCATACCATGGCCCATTTCTACGGGGCCTTCTTCTGCAGATACTGACCACAACTAGTGACCACGAGTCGTTATATCAACCAATGGGTCGTACCTTGACTCATTGGTCCAGAACCTATCAACCAGAAACTTACCATAACTTAGTCCTATGACCTGTTACTTCTCATCCTGACTCGTACAATGAGTCATTCTGAGACAATTTTCAAAATTTTTCTACTGATCATATTTCCAATCTATAATCTAGTCTTAGGAGTTTTTGGGCTATTACATCCTTATCCACTTTTGACCCAAGAAACTCAGGTGGGTTCATCCTAAGAATGTTGCACACTCTCACTGCTATTGCATTTCCGTTCGAGTTCACACGACCCATACCCTACTGAGTGTCCTGTGCGGTCATGGCCCGTGCTAGCATCTGAAATGTCACCCTAAACTCGACATGAGTGATCTGTTCTAGTAAAGGATCAGCTAGAGCTGGTAAGATTGGTTGATGCCTATCTCCATTTCCATTTCCATGGCCATTTCTGTTGTCATTTCTTCTTCTACTGACTTGGCAAGGAGGTATTTTCTGCAAATGTGTATACCACGAGTTAGAGGAATAGAGAGATGTACTTCTCGCACGACATAGATCAAATAGGAGATGAAATTTCCTAAAGCGTCTCGTAGCCTCTTCCCCATAAGTGTGGCACACTTTCTACCTAAGAAAAAGAGTCTACTTAATGCGTATTTCAGAATCCCTAGGACACACCTAAAATTCTACTCTGATACTAAGTTTGTCACCACACCAGCATGGACCCCGGATCGAGACACGGGACCTAGAACCATGAATGGCTCCAAGCTAACCCATGGAACATATATAGCATGAATAAGATCATTAGTAAGTGGAAGTAAAGCAACAACATGACATAAGAGAAAGTCTGCATAGCATATCAACATAAAGACATAAGCGTAAACATGAGTCAACAACGCTGAATGGTCTATACATGATTGTCTGAAAAGCCTCTATTACTATGATAAGCTAATGGGACAAGATCCCAACTAGCTTACTAAGTCTAAAATCGAATAGTCATGCTAATAACATAAAAATTGATAATGACCTCAGAAAATGAGGACTTACCCAAGCGGGAATAGAGTTGGACTAAAATGGGAGTGGGGCTAACAACGAGACCGAAACTGGTCACCCGAACCTATATCATGAAATGGTATAGCATAGAGTATGCGGTCAATACTTTGAATGTACTGTATATGTAAGGTAAATAAAACATGCTAGTAAAATGTTAGTTTGAAATCATGAGTATATATCAAGATAGATCATGAGAGTAAGGACAACATGCTAAGAGCCATATATTTGAAGTATACATAATCATAAGCTATCCATCATAATCTGAACATAATGACCCAAGGTTTAGAAATAGAAATCATATAGCGTTTCATGATTGAAATCATAAGTTAAAACTCATAAACTGATCAATGGATCAAATATGCTATAAAACATAATAGCATAAGTCATGAACATAAGTAACTAAAAACATAAGGAACAGTGGGAGATTTTTATAACCAATATACCCCACGTGAGCATACGTGGAGCCCAACATGCAAATCCCTAGTTAGGAGGGTGTTGATACCTTACCAAGGGTAGAACCATGAAAAAGGCGTGCTATCACTCATGGGTGGGGCCTATTCAGGCATGGGAGACACTCACGTGGAGGACCCCATCATGGCAATGTTGGCACTTAGTTCTAAGACCTAGGTGCGCGGGAACCCCAGTCTACTCGATATTAAATACTACTATGAAAATATAATTAGTGATCATATCATAATCATGAAACATTCTTGAAGTACATGGGCTAGTTTAGATTATCAGGTTCATAAAAATGCTTGAGATACGTGAACTAGCCATGAATAAGCTCGTGAGTCGGCCATGATCATAAACTTGATATTCATAAAAGCCATGCACACTTGAGGAAATCATCGTACTCTAAAATTCATAAATTTGTGAGGGGTTCTTGTGGAAATCATGCACTACGATCATAACATAATTTAATACATCATACTTGAAATCCTGGACTCATAAGCTTGAAGTTCATAAATTATGCATAATAGGGCATAATCTTCATAAACTTGAAATCATGCATTAGGAAGTAAATTGAGGGTGAAATCTGCCTTAATATCCATAAAACGTCAACTAAAACATGAGATAATTGGACGCATAGAGATAGCATGGAAGATTTCATGAAAATTAAGTAAGAACACTAGAATTTCAACATCACATGATGGAGACTTAAAATCATAGATAAAGGATGAAATTGGGCATGAGGGTGGAAGAAACCCCCCCCCCCCAATCCATAATCCTGCATACCTGGGCTTGAAGAATCCTCAACTTGATTAGAGACCCAAAGGGAATTGAGGGAAAAATTTGATGAAGAACCCTAGCTTCTCTTGAGGGGATTTAATCTTCACTTAGGGGTGTTAGGAGTAGAGCGAGGGTTTAGGATGATTAAATCCCTTTAAAACACCGTTTATGTGGCTTAAATGACTTAGTTTAAGATTTAGAAAATTAGGAATTATGAAAACACCCTTAATGATCCGACAGAAAATTAACATTGCCAGACCCAACGACTCACCTAACAACTCATTAGGTCCCTCAATGAGTCGCAGGATGCCATCCGTTGCCACTAGCAAATTTTTAACTTTTTGAGCTAAAATTGATGCCTCCATTTAATGATTCATCATGACACTTAATGGATCACTTCACCACTTGTTAGGACTCTTTGAATCCCAACCTTTTGCTGTCCTTTCTCAGTTAATGAGTCACTTAATAGGTTGTTAGGTGGTTTAATGACTCATTCCCCAATCCATAAATTATTTTGGAAATCAACATTTTTCTCCAACACTGACAACCAACGGGTCTCTTGACGACCCATCAGGTTACTGAACGGGTCACTCAATTAATCGTTCTATGACTTGGTGCAGATTTTTCTGTTTTAATCCTCGGGTATGATCTTAGGAAATTTTGGGGTGTTACAACTTGAGAGAGTGAATATTGAGAGGCTCACAACTCTCTATATTATATCCATATAGGCAACAATAAGATGTACCGTGATCTACAACAAGTCAATTGGTGGAATAGCATAAAGAAGGATATTATAGCATTTGTGGCTAATGCCTAAATTTCCAATAGGTTAAGGTTGAGCATCAGAGACCTGGAGTGTTATACCCCTGAAGCCCAAAGATCAGATCTGTTAGTTGAAATGGAGAAAAGTTTAAAAACTGACACCAGGCACAGAACAAGTCGTGAGATGACCCGTTGGTGTAGCCTGTCAGTCGTGATGTGACTTGTGGGGAGATTAAGTGAGGAATTTGGAAATTTGAGAAAAAGGATTCCCACAGGCGTGACCACGACTCATGGTCAGGCCCCATGAGTTTTTAGGTCAGTTGTGGGGTGGATGAGTAAGAAAAGAAAAGGAACAGGTTCAGTGGACTTGATGGAAGGATACCACGAGTCATGGCCATTACCCACGATTCGTAGGGAGGGCAGTGGCCAGCTAGTTAAGAAAATAATTGTCATAGAGGCAGTGTACATAACAGGTGGTGACCGCGAGTCGTGGTCACCAGTAACGAGTCATTAGGTTTCCCGTGACAAGCTCAGATGATCAGATAAGCAGTGTACCTCACAGATCAAGCCACGAGTCATGACCCTTGACGACGAGTCATTAGGTCCCTCGTTGGGACCACCTGACAGTTATCTTCTGCGAATTTAGTAAGGGCTATTTTGTAATTCCTAAGCTTATAAGGCTTAAACTACATCGTTTTGAGTTATGAATAGTGACTTTCAAAGGGGTTAAGTTCATTTTAGGCCTTATTAATTCATGCATGCAAGGTAGAAACGTTAGAGAGGGTGATCAAGCTAGTGTTCTTCAATTTCCTTCAATTTCTTCTTGGGCTACTCAAGAAGTGTAAGAATCAGCTATCAACAGGTATAGGGTTTTGAATGGGTGAGTCCTTTCACACCTATGCCCAATCCCTCTCTAAATCATGAATGATCTACGGCTAAGCTATGGAGTTTTAACCCAATGCATGAATTTCCTAATTTATTTTCATGGGTATGATTTAAATACATTTCTACGGTTGAATTATGAAGCATGGGCGAGTTTTACAATGTTTTTAATTACAACTCATGTTTCTAGCTTTATGAATGAAAAAGCCCATTGATGTGAAGTTCATGAAAGATGAGATTTGTGTTGAATTTATAATGATGATGAGATATTATGATGAAAAGTATTTATTCAAACTACCCATGTTTATAATAATGTTTTCGATATGAATTGAGTATTTTCAAGAATGACAGAGCTTTGGAAAATGCCCACATATTCAAGTATGATGGGTGATTTCCCGAATTAAGCTTACCACACGGTTTTGGAGCGAAGGCTCCTACTTATATTTTTAGCTTGTGGTATGTTTGAGTTAAATATTTTATATGCATAGCTTACCATATGGTTTTGGAAGAGGATTCCTAATTATCTTTCACCTGTGGTATGGTTTGATTTAAAGCATCTCTTATGCATGATTTCCGCTTTGAGATGTATTTGATTTATGAGCTTCATCAATAGACAATGTAGAGCTTTGTTGAATAATGATGTAGAGCATATGCATGTTTTTAGTAGTAGTGTCTAGCACCAAGCAAGCTAAGGGTCAATCACCCTATGCCTCAGAACTACGCGCCAACGTAGGTTTATACATTATGATTTTAGGACCTCCCTTGTGAGCTATCCCTTGCCCTCTTCGGCCACGAGCTTGATATCAATATCATGGTATCACCCCTAGACCTGGCAAGTATCGGGACGACTCTACCCACTTGAGTGTGATAGTTGGGACCACGTAAGCTCTATCGTGATATGTCAGTTTAAAGACGGGTCTCCCATTTTTCCTCATGATTTCAAATATGCATATTCATTACTATTGAGATTTACATATATATATATATATATATATATATATATATATATGCATGTTTTAAAGCAGGTTTGACTCAATGTTCAGCTGTACTTATAAATGTCATAATTTTTCTTTGAGCCAATCGATTAAGTTGTGATGTTATGAAATTATGTTATGTTATGTTATGTTATGAAGAGATCATGATTTCAGAAAGAATTTATGCAAGCCCTAATCTCAAATTCTTAATGATTATGTTTACATTATGCATTGTATTTAAATGATTTTACTTAAGCGGTTTTACTTACCTTTCATACTCGGTACATTCCACGTACTGACCGCATACTCTATACTGTATCATTTCATGATACAGGACCCAACTCTCAGGTTTAGCCCCGCTTTTAGTCCTCCTTCCGAGATAGCATCATATGTTGTTGGTGAGTCTTATCTCCGGAGGGCTAGACTATTTAGATTTCCTATATGTATTTCAGTTTCAGTTTTCTTGAGTTAGTTGGGGTCTTGTCCCAACAACTGGTCATTTTTAGTGGCTTTTCAGACATATGTATCCATTCAGCTTCAGATTACATATTCTGATGTTATGGTTGATTTAGACATTCACTATAATTATCTTGTTGATTTCTTAGTCTTATTAATCGAGTTAGATGTATGCTTATGCCATGGGTTAACTCGAAGTCTCTCGGGGCTCTTTGTCTCGTGTTGCAATCCGGGCCTCCGTTCGGGTTGTGACATACTTTGTATCAGAGCAATAGGTTTGAAGTATCCTAGGGTGTCTGAAAGCCACATTAAGTAGAGTCTTTTTCCATGGGTGTGAAGCACGCCACACTTATGACGAAGAGGCTATGAAATGTTTAGGAAATGTTCCTTTCTTTCATGATCTATATCGTGGGGTGAAATGCCTTCCCATCCTTCTAATTCGTACTATTCGCGATTGCAAAATCATAGCTACATGAAGAATGAATGGTAGAAGATATGGGAATGGTGAATGCCACGAGGATGGTAATGAAAATGGGTACCAGCAGGCCCCACCAGTTCAAGAGCCCCAAGCACCGGAGCCAGTTGCCCATGATGAATTCTTGGCCGCTATTCATATGCTTGCGTAGGCCTTGACCGCTCAGGTCAATCAGCAGGCGGTTGTGCATGTTCCAAAAAATGGCAATGCAGCGGCGGCTCGAGTTCGAGACTGCTTGAGAGTGAACCCACCAGAGTTCCTCAGGTCAAAAGTAGATGAGGACCCGCATGAGTTCCTAGATGAGATTATGAAGATCACCCATATCATGGGGGTGAATGGAGTGGAGTGCACAGAGTTGGGCTCGTACTAGTTGAAAGGGGTCGCGCACATCTGGTTTCGCCAATGGAAGGATAGCTGGGCCGCAGGAGTAGGTCCTGTAACTTGGGAAGAGTTTCACATTGCATTCTTGGGTCGGTTCTTCCCTCGTGTGATGAGGTAGCTGAAGGTAGCCAAGTTCGTAAACCTGAAGCAAGGAAAGATAATGGTACAGGAATATACTCTCGAGTTCACTCTCTTGTAAAAGTATGTCGTAGAGTTAGTGGTTGATTAGAGGGATTGAGTGAGTAGATTCGTTCATGGTGTAGTGGGCTATTTGGATAAGGATTGTAGGACCGCTATGCTTCATCAGGATAAGGATTTCCCTCGGATAGTCTTGTATGCCCAACAGATGGAGGAGGAACATCAGAGAGAGAGTGGAAGGCCAAGAGGGCCAGGACAGATAACCACAGATTCTCCTAGCCGAGGTCAAGTAGTGGGCACCGACAGCAGACCCACCAGGGATCATCTTCCATAGCATATTCAGCATTGAGTGTGCCATCAAGATCAAGGCACGATTAGAGGGGGTGAGCATCAGGCTCTAGGGGTTAGAATAGCAGACCCGCAAATTCTAGCATTCCATCTTTCCGCAGGTGTGGTCGGGGTCACACGAGTCAGTGTCTAGCAGGTACAGGTGCTTGTTTCGACTGTGGGAAGCCCGGACACATGCTCAGATATTGCCCAACAGCGAGGCAGGATCATAATGGGGCCCGAGGCCCAGCTTCTAGTTCTGAAGCCCCACCCATACGCTCAACCCATCAGGGAGAATCTACTAGCACAGGTGCCGGTCAGCGCCAAAAAAGATTCTATGCTTCAGCATCCCGCCAGGAGCAGGAGGTCTCCTCAGATGTAGTCACTGGTATGTTATAAGTTTTCCATCTTGATGTTTATGCTCTATTAAATCTAGGGGCTACCTTGTCTTTTTTGACACCTTATGTGACCAATAGCTTCGGAGTCATTCCTGAAGTCTTTTCAGAACCCTTATCAGTTTCTACTCTAGTAGGTGACTCAATTGTAGCTACATGGGTGTATAGAGGTTGTTTGGTCTCAGTCCTTCAGAAGGTCACCTCAGCAGATTTGATAGAGTTATCCATCACCTATTTTGATGTTATTCTCAACATGGATTGGCTATTTGCATTCTATGCTTCAGTTAATTTTAGAATCCAGGCAGTAGAGTTCAGATTTTCGGGTGAGCCAGTCTTAGAATGGAAGGGTATTTCAGTTGTACCTGTAGGTCATTTCATTTCCTACCTTAAGGCCAGGAAGATGATTTTTAAGGGGTGTGTACCATCTAGTTAGGGTTAAGGATGTTGAGTCCAAGACCCCGACTATCCAATCAGTTCCACTGGACGTGAGTACCCAGAGGTCTTTCCAGATGATTTATCGGGAATCCCTCCCAAGCGAGAGATTGATTTTGGTATTGACATTTTTCTCGATACACAGCCTATATCTATTCCTCCCTATAGAATAGCTCCAGGCGAGCTAAAAGAGTTGAAAGAGAAGTTGAAGGACTTGTTAGGTAAGGGTTTCATTAGACCGAGCAAGTCCCCATAGGGCGCACCAATTCTTTTTATCCGAAAGAAATATGGTTCTCTTCACATGTGTATTGATTATTAGCAATTGAATAAAGTCACAATCAAGAACAAGTATCCTATCCCTAGGATTGATGATTTATTTGACTATCTTCAGGGTGCCAAGTGTTTCTCAAAGATAGATCTCCGGTCTGGGTATCACCAACTCAGAGTTCAAGAATGTGACATCCCGAAGACAGTCTTTAGAATGCGGTATGGCCATTATAAGTTTGTAGTTATGTATTTTGGACTAACAAATGCTCCTGTAACTTTTATGGACCTGATGAACAGGGTGTTCAAGCCATATTTGGATAAGTTTGTGATTTTGTATTGATGACATCTTGATATACTCTCAGAGCGAGGAGGAGCATGCCGCTCATTTGAGAGTAGTGCTTTTGACTCTCACGGATCGCTAATTAGATTCCAAATTAAGCAAGTGTGAGTTTTGGTTGAACTTTGTATCAATTTTTGGCAATATGGTATCAAGTGAGGGTATAAAGGTGGATTCTCAAAAAATCAAGGCGGTGAAGAATTGGCTTAGACCGATGAATCCTTCAGATATTTGGAGTTTCTTGGGTCTAGCCGTCTATCATTGAAGATTTGTTGAGGGTTTCTCATCTATCGCAGTACCTTTGACCAAATTGACCCAGAAGAAGGTGAAATTCCAATGGCCGGAGGCTTGTGAGAAGAGCTTCCAAGAGTTGAAGACCCGACTTAGCACCGGTGTTAACTCTACCAAAGGGTGGTGTATCATGATGCTTCAAGGATCGAACTTGGGGGTGTATTGATGCAGCACGCGAAAGTTATAGCATACGCCTCTAGACGGTTGAAAGTTCATGAGAAGAATTACCTGATCCGTGATCTTGAATTGGCCGCGATGGTATTCGCCTTGAAGATATGGCGACATTATTTGTACAGGGTTCACGTGAATGTGTTCACGGACCATAAGAGCTTACAGTATGTGCTTACTCAGAAGGATCTCAATCTTTGGCAAAGGAGGTGGTTGGAGTTACTCAAGGACTATGATATGAGTGTGATTTACCATCTGGTAAGGCCAATGTAGTTGCGAACTCACATTGTAGACTCCCTATAGAGAGTGTGTCTCATGTGAATGAGGGAAAAAAGGAGCTGGTGAAGGATGTGCATCGACTTGCAAGGTTGGGAGTTCAGGGGTTGACTCGACTGATAGCGGTGTTGTGGTTAAGAATGGATCAGAATCATACTTGGTGAGTGATGTGAAATCTAGGAAAGATGAGGACCCAATTTTGGTAAAGTTAAAAGAACTCGTTCAAAATCAGAAGGTGGAGGTCTTCTCCAAAGGGGGAGATGGTGTGCTTTGGTACCAAAATCACCTATATGTTCCAGATGTTGATGATATGATGAGTTGGATGTTGCATGAGGCTTATGGATTTAGGAATTCTATCCATCCAGGTGCCACCAAGATGTACAGTGACTTACAGGAAGTCTATTGGTGGAATGGCATGAAGAAGGATATTGTAGAGTTCTAGCAAAGTGTCCGAACTAGCAGCAAGTAAAGGTTGAGTATCAGAGGTCGAGAGGCGTGCTTTAGGATATCATCCTTCCTACTTGGAAGTGGGAAGAAATTAACATAGACTTCATCATAGGTGTGCCTCTCACTCGCCGTTAATATGACTCCATTTGGGTTGTGGTAGACAGGTTGACCAAGGATACACATTTTCTACCGGTCAAAACCATAGATTCAGCGGAGGATTATGCCAAACTATATATCTGGGAGCTAGTCCGATTGCATGAAGTGCCCTTATCCATCATTTTAGACAGGGGTACCCAATTTACCTCTCAGTTTTGGAGGTCATTTCAAAAAGAGCTTGGTACTCAGGTTAAGCTCAGCACAATATTTCACCCATAAACGAATGGTCAAGTGAAGCGGACAATTCAAACCCTTGAGGATATGTTGAGAGCATGTGTTATGGACTTCAAAGGTAGTTGGGATGATCACTTGCCCCTGATTGAGTTTGCCTACAATAACATCTATTACTCCAGTATTCAGATGGCGCTGTTTGAGGCTCTCTATGTGCGGAGGTGTAGATCACCCTACGGGTAATTTTGAGGTTGGTGAGGTAGTGATGATTAGGCCAGATTCGGTTCATGAGGAAATGGAGAAGGTTCAGTTGATAAGAAACAGGCTGAAAACCACCCAGAGTCGCCAAAAGTCCTATGCTGACGTAAGAAGGAGAGAATTAGAATTTGAGGTCGATGAGTGGGTATTTCTGAAATTGTCTCCCATGAAGGGAGTGATGAGGTTTGGAAAGAAGGGGAAACTTAGTCTCCGCTATGTCGGCCCGTACAGGATAGTGAGACATGTTAGCAAGGTGGCCTATGAGTTGGAGTTTCCCCCAGAATTAGCTTCTGTGCATCCTGTATTGCATGTATCACTATTAAAGAAGTGTTTGGGTGACCCAACTCTAGTCGTCCCGGTGGATAGTGTTGGTGTAAAAGACAGCCTTAGTTATGAGGAGGTTTCGGTAAAAATACTGTATCGTCAAGTTTGAAGGCTAAGGAACAAGGAATTAGCTTTAGTTAAAGTGTTATGGAGGAATCAGCAAGTTGAGGGAGCTACGCAGGAAGCCGAAGCGGATATGATTGCTAGATACCCACATTTATTCTATATCGGCTTAGTTCCAGCTTGAGGTATCAATTTTGACCTAAAACTCAAGTTAGTTTTCATGCTCAATTCATGTGCCCAAGTTTCTTTTACGTACATGGATGTGTTTATGGTTTGTGAAATTAGCTCAGCTATGTAGTTTAAATCGGGGATAGTCATACCATTAGTTTTCAGTTTAAATAATTAGTATTGGAATATTATCATTGCATCTCTCTGATTTTCTACGTGTTTTCTAACATTTGAGGATGAATGTTCCCAAGGGGGAGATATTGTTATACCCTGAAAGCCCAAAGATCAGACCCGGGAGTTGAAACTGAGAAAAGTTTAAAAACTAGCACCAGGCACAGAACGAGTCTTGAGATGACCCGTTGGTGCACCCCATGAGTCTTGATGTGACACGTGGGTAATTCAGGTTAGGAATTTGGAAATTTGAGAAAAAGGATCCCCACGGGAGTGACCATAGCTCGTGGTCAGGCCCCACGAGTCATTAGGTCAGTCGTGCGGTAGGTGACTAAGAAAAGAAAAGGAAGAGGGTCAGTAGACTTGATGGAAGGACCCCACGAGTCGTGGTCAGTCCCCACGATTCATGGGGAGGGTTGTGGTAAGCTAGTTGAGAAAATAATTAGCATGGAGGCAGTGTACATAACGGGTGGTGACCACGAGTTGTGGTCACCAGTAACAAGTCGTGAGGTTTCCCGTGACGAGCCCAGACGATCAGATGAGCAGTGTACCTCACGGATCAAGCCACGAGTTGTCACCCTTGATGACGAGTCATTAGGTCCCTCATTGGGACCACCTAACAGTTATTTTCTGCGAATTCAGTAAGGGCTATTTAATAATTCCTAAGCTTCTAAGGCCTAAACTACATCGTTTTGAGTTATGAATAGTGACTTCTAAATGGGTTAAGTTCATTTTAGGCCTTATTTATTCATGCATGCATGGTAGAAATCTTAGAGAGGGTGATCAAGCTAGTGTTCTTCAATTTCCTTCAATTTCTTCTTGGGCTACTAAAGAAGTGTAAAAATCGGCTATCAACAGGTATAGGGTTTTGAATGGGTGATTCCTTTCACACCCATGTCCAATCCCTCTCTAAATCATGAATGATCTATGGCTAATGTATGGGGGTTTTAACCAAATGCATGAATTTGCTAATTTATTTGCATGGGTATGATTTAAATACGTTTCTACTATTGAATTATGAAGCATGGGTGAGTTTTACAATGTTTTCAATTAAAAATCATGTTTCTAGCTTTATGAATGAAAAAGCCCAATGATGAAAAGTTCATGAAGGATGAGATTTGTGATGAATGTATAATGACGATGAGATATTATGATGAAAAGTATGTCTTCAAGCTACCCATGTTTATAATCATGTTTTCAGTATGAATTGAGTATTTTCAAGAAGAACAGAGCTTTGGGCAATGCCCACATGTTCAAGTATGATTGATGATTTCCCGAATTAAGCTTACCACACGATTTTGGAGCGAAGGCTCCCACTTATATTTTCTGCTTGTGGTATATTTGAGTTAAAATCTTTTCATATGCATAGCTTACCACATGGTTTTGGAGCGAAGACTCCCAATAATCTTTCAGCTTGTGGTATGGTTTGAGTTAAGCTTCTCTTATGCATTATTTTTGCTGTGAGATGTATTTAATTTATGAGCTTTGTCAATAGACGATGTTGATATTCCTTAAATAATAATGTAGAGCATATGCATGTTTTTGGGGGATGTGTCTAGCACCGAGTAGGCTAAGGGTTGATCACCCTATGCCTCAGAACTATGCGCCAAGGTAGGTTTATACATTATGATTTTGGGACCTCCCTTGTGAGCTATCCCTTTCCCTATTGGGCCATGAGCTTGATAGCGATATCATGGTATCTACCCAAGCCCTAGCAAGGCTTGGGACAACTCTACCCACTTGAGTGTGATAGTTGGGACCACGTGAGCTCTATCATGGTATTTCGGTTAGAAGACGAGTCTCCCATTGTTCCTCATAATTTCAGATATGCATATTCATTACTCCTGAGATATACATATATATATATATATATATATATATATATATGTTCTAAAGCAGGTTTGACTCAATGTTCAGCTGTACTTATAAATGTCAGAATTTAGCTTTGAGTCAATTGATTCAGTTATGATGTTATGAAATTATGTTATGTGATGTCATGAAGAGATCATGATTTTAGAAAGAATGCAAGAAAACCCTACTTTCAGATTCTTAATTATTATGTCTACATTATGCATTATCTTTAAATGATTTTACTTACTTAAGCTGTTTTACTTACCTTGCATACTCGGTACATTCCATGTACTAACCGCATACTCTGTGTTGTATCGTTTAATAATACAGGGCCCAGCTCTCAGGTTCAGCCCCGCTCTTAGTCCGCCTTCCGAGATAGCATTGTACGTTGTTGGTGAGTCCTCATCTCCCGAGGGCTAGAGTATTCAGATTTCCTATATGTATTTCAGTTTCATTTTTGTTGAGTTAGTTGGGGTCTTGTCCCATCAACTCATCATGTTTAGAGGCTTTTCAGACATATGTATGTATTTAGCTTCGGATTTCGTATTCTGATGTTATGGTTGATTTAGACTTCCACTATAATTATCTTGTTGATTTCTCTATCTTATTGATCGAGTTAGATGTACGCTTATGCCATGGGTCGACTTGGAGTCTCTCAGGGCTCCTTGTCCTGTGTTGTGATCCGGGCCTCCGTTCGGGTCGTGACATGGAGTATGCTATATCAGCATTCCTACTGTGAGTTAGGAAGAGATAAATATGGACTTAATTACAGGTTTACCCCATATATACCGATAGCATTATTCTATATGGGTGATTGCAGACGGATGGTCAAACCAAGTGAACCTTTTAGACTTTTGAGGAAATAATGAGAGCTTGTGTGATTGATTTCAAAGGTAGTTGGAATAACCACTTTCCTTATTGAGTTTGCTTACAACAATAGTTAACACTCCAGCATCTAGATGGCTCCGTTTGAGGCTTTTTATGGGCAGAGATGTTGATCACTTATTTGATGGTTTGAGGTAGGTGAGGCTATGTTGATAGGATTCGATTTAGTTCATGAGGCTATGGAGAAATTTTAGCTTATCCAAGAGAGGCTGAAGGCAGCCCAAAGTTATCAAAGATCATATGTGGATGTTAGAAGAAGAGAACATGAGTTCGTCGTTGATTATTAAGTAGTTCTAAAGGTGTCTCCCATGAAGGGAGTTATGACGTTTGGTAAAAAGGGAAAGCTTAGTCCCCAATATGTCAATCCTTACAGGATTTTGAGGCGTGTTGGCAATGTGGCTTATAAGTTGGAGTTGTCAATGTTGGGCGGAGATGTATGTCACTCATTTGATGGTTTGAGGTAGTGAGGCTATGTTGATAGGACTCAATTTAATTTATGAGGCTATGGAGAAATTTTAGCTAATCCAAGAGAGGCTGAAGACAGGGCAGAGTTATCAAAAATCATATGTGGATGTTAGAGGAAGAGAACTTGAGTTCGTCATTGATGATTGAGTATTTTTTAAGGTGTCTCCCATGAAGGGAGTTATGAAATTTGGAAAAAAGGGGAAGCTTAGTCCCTGGTATGTTGATCCTTACAGGATTCTGAGGCGTGTTGGCAATGTGGCTTATAAGTTGGAGTTCTCAACAGTGTTAACTTCGGTGCATCTCGTTTTCCATCTGTCCTTGTTGAAAAGTACATTGGTGATCCAACTCTAGTAGTTCTGACAGAGAGCATTGTTGTGAAGGACAGTCTCACCTATGAGGATGTTATGATTGATATCCTTGATTGTCAGGTCGCAAGTTGAGGAACAAGGAGGTAGCTTCGGTGAAGGTTTTGTGGAGAAATTAGCTAGTTGAGGGAGCTACGTGGGAAGCCAAGGCAAATATTATGGCTAGATATTTTCCCTTCCAATCAGTTCCAGTTTGAGGTACTAGTTTCCTCCTTTGTATGTTAATCAATTTCATGTCTCTTAGTTACTCTAATGTTTCAGAATGCATGTATATTTCATGAATTCAGTTTAGTCATATATCTCAGTTCAGAGTTAGTCACTCCATCAACTTTCAGTTTTGGAATTGCGGCTCTTTCACTATCTTTCCCGCTTACATAGTTTCCATTCGAGGATGAAGGGGGAGATAATGTAACACCCTAAAAGTCCCTAAGATCTGATCCGATACATTAAGTAGAGAACCAACAAAAGTTGGCATTGATAACGCTCAAACTCACACTTCCTGACAAATTATGAAGCAGTCATTGTCAATAAAGAATCCAACTAAGAGGTTGGAGTCGAACCTACAAGGAATAAAGTAAGACCTAGACTAATGTCGATAAGTAAACTTGGTGAGTTATCTCCAAATTGGGGCATATAAGAAAACAATATTAAAACAAAGTATAGTTGTGAGCAAATATTATAGTTGTGATTGAAATGAAGATTCGCAAACAACTGGGTAAGTGTTCCCCATGGGTTTATAACTACTTCGGGTATACGCATGTGATCAATCTCAATGCTTAATTGTAGAACTGATAACTAGGTTTCATCCAAATGACTAGTTCGTCCCTATTTGATGACTCTACTCAATCACCAGGTCAAGTCTCATGAGAGATTTCAAACTAACTGCTATCAATATGTTCCAAATTTAACTATCCTATGACCACAACTCAATTTAATACAATGATCATAAAGATCAAGGCTTTGTTGTAATTCTCTTTTCCTAATCTCTAATTCTCTAGGTTAAACAAAGTAAAGAATTTGGGAAAGTCCTAACATTGTACACCATTAAGAAACATTTAAACATGAAGAGAATACAATACAAGCTTTTTGCATTAGTTTTGAATCACTTTTGTGCAACCCTAATTTGTTTATCCACCATGGTTCCCACAATCCATAGTTGTAGAGGTTTTAGACTCTCATGGTTGTAACATTATATTTTGTATTCATATACAAACACATAATTAAATATGTACAGGAACAATTGGAAGAAAATCAGATGTGATTATCAAAGATCAATATCAAGAACAAAGTAGAAATTCAAGAACTTGATCCCAAGAATTGCTCCTCAAAACTTGATAGAAGTTCACAAAAATATTTCTTCACACATCTACTAACTCAATTCTGTACTTCTCTAACTAAAATAAAACATAAAGGCTATTTATATAGACATTAGAAGCCTTTTCCTAAGCTAACAGGGAGTTTCCATGTCTGGTGCTGACTGTGTCACGACTAGACCTATGACTCGTAGCAGGATTGTATGGGTCGTACCTGCTTTCCTTAAGTTCTTGGCTGCTACAAATTTGGATAAGTGTTGGCAGGCTGATACGATTTGTACCTTCATCCTATGAGTCATACAATGCTTCCATGGTTTGGCCCTAAGAACTCTGACATATTCTGAAATTTTTCACAAGTATTGTTATACGACTCGTACCTTCTTGCTAAGACTTGTACTGTCTAAAGTGTCTAAAGTTCTGCCAAGTACTGAAGAATCTTCTGGAGTTCACCATGTCTCCTGGTATGGTTCGTACATTGATTCCACGATTCATGAGTCCATCAGTACCAAGAGTCTGCCTTTGTGCAATTTCTTCAGAATAACTCCACGACTCCAAGTACGGCTCGTACTGACAGTCGTATGTTGCCTTCTTCCCACTTCAGCCTTCTGACTTTAATCTCGGTTCTCAGTACGGCTCGTACAATCAAGGTACGGCTCATACTAAGACTGGTACTTTGGCTTATTTTCTACATCTTAAGGCTTCTTTTGCACATATTTGCTCCAATACTTATTTTCCCTGAATTCAAAGTAAAAGCGCCTCATATCCATATAAACACACCTGATTCCATGATATTTTCGCATTTTTAAGCATCGCAAGTGTTGTAAACTCACAGAACATCAACACCTCAACTTAAAACTTTTGTATATCCTCAGGCAAAGAAAAAAAACTAAACACAACGCTTAACTAGAAAATAAATCTAGGATACTACAGCCAAAATCAAACAAAAATTTGCACTTTGACTCAAAAAGCTTTTGACCCTTTTCCCATAAATCAAATCAGCACATGCACTACAAGCAATCACAAAAAAAAGATAAACAGGGATCAAGATATGTCAGCTAGCTATTAACAGGTAGTCAAGTCATCACCAATGCTTTTTACAAACACCATTGGTAAAGTTAAACACAAACCATGCACCCTAAAAGCAAATGAAGTCCCCCACTCACAGATATAGTAAAATGTATAACATGGGACTGAACAAGCGAGACTCTCACTCTCACAAAGAAGTTCTAAATACTTCATATCGGATACCATAGGCTTGCCCTTATTTTCTCTACTTCGGTTTGTCAGATGATCAGGTTAGGATCACTATAGGAATTGCTTTGGCTTGTAATGAGGCTTTCGGGATGGCTAAGGTAGATATGAAATCTTTTGAGTGACTAAATCCTTCCTTGGCACTACATACATGTGGCTCCATTTTTTCACTTTTTCCACCCTTTTTTTCTTCTTTCATTTTTTCCCTCCCTTTTCACCCTTCTTTTTTATACTTGTATGAGTGTGATGTGTTTCTTCAAACTTATATGCATTTTTCTCTTTTTGTATTTTCTTTTTCAATTTTTTTTCTTTTTCTTTTGTCATACCACACCTCATTTTTTACCTTTTTTCTTTTCTCTCCCTTTTTCACCTTCCCATATTTATGCACCCCTACTCTAGGCACCCTCAACTTAGGTATTTTGCCTATGTTGAGGTTCACAATGTCCAAGGAGGGACCAGGGCCAAAACAGGTTCATTACAAAAAATTGGGCACTGCTAATTGGTTAACTAAAGAAAAATAGACTATTTAAGGCTCAAAAACTTGGATCAAGGGAATCATATGATTTCGGTAGGGTTATTTAAGCTAAAAATAGGCTAAACAAAAATGGGCTATGATCCTTTCCTAACCAACCATCCTAAAACCTATGAAAAGACCAACCGAAAAAGTTCTAGATCCTCTATACAGTATTTAACTAGATATTAGATCCCACTCACTCATTGTACATGACTTGCACTCAGTCTACCTATCTGCTTTATTCGTGGCTTAACAAAAACTAAACTTGCTGATATACTAAATGACATAAAAAGATCCACATAAATGATGCATGTAATACAAGCACACAACTAATTCAGCAAAAAATTTTAAACAGGGTCAAATTTTCAAAATATCAAAACTAGTGCACTTCATTAGCTGAGTACTCCTACGCTACTTTCAAATTAAACAAAAATCACAAAAAAAATAAAATCCTAAACATGCTGGCTCTACTAGATACATACTTGAGGGAAAAGAAACATAACAAGAAAAACTCTCGGACGAATCAAAAACTCAAACATACAAGTACACCCCCTCCCCTTTTTAAAAATTGTGTTTCATCCCTGAAGCATAGAATGTAAGAATAGAAAGAAGGGAACATACCTACGGTGCTCTATGAACTTCTTTCATCCTGGGAGGAGGTGCCTCCGCTGCAATTATGGTGTTGGCAGTGGTCGGTGCACTCATTGGTGGATCAACAGTGGGGAGTGGCTACCCCCTCAGTAGTCTCGGCCATCTCTACGACCTCTAGAATGGTCAGGGCTGAATGTGGCTCACCCGAAGGGTCCTTGCCACTGGCAAGCTATGTCTAGCCATGGTGGAGCTCCCTTCTCCTCTAGTTCATTCCCGCAGCTCTGACAAGTGTGCGTCATGAGTCTGTAGGCTCTCTACTCGTGCCCGCTTGCGTTCTTCTCTCTCTCTCTCTTCTTCCTCTTTCTCGGGGTCTCTTCTCCAATATCTTTGGAGTCCCTCTTTTCCCCTTTTTCTTTCCTGGTTGTTGTGGGCTCCCAGTAGGCCACTAAATCAAGCTCCTCATCTAAATCAGCATCGAGGTTAGAAAGAGTGGGGAATGCTATGACTGCCAGCTGCCTTGATGATAGCTCGGCCACTTGGCTCTGAAGAGCCCTCAACTCCTCACGGAGGCTACCCGTCTCATTCTGCTCGGACATGCATGTATTAAACCTTCTTCCAAATCTGTCTAATCTAGCATGCAGGGCATGTGCAACTGCCTCAATCTCGGCCTTCACCCAGGGCTAACATTCTCCATCATTGATTGGATCTTTCTTTCAGCCATAGTCAGTCTCTTTTCCAGCTTCTGGAGAAATTCCTGTGACACTAGGATATACCTGACGGGAGTCTTGGTCAGGAGTCTAGTCTGTGGTGCAGAAGAAGTACTGGGAGATGTATCTGAATAACTGACATTCGTCGTTGTTGTCTCGCCTTGCTTCTGTGAGGTGGGTTCATTCACCTGTGTGCCCTGAATTGGTCAAGTCAGTGGACCTGTAGTGGAAAGTCGGGACAAACTTATCGGGTTCATTTCATCCCTGATCAGGTCAATATCATCTATCTATTGTCCACCAATAAGGTGCTTCTCACCCCAACGTACTATGATGCCTGCCTCTGTGCATAATCTAAAGATAAGACTCGAGAATGGGATAGTAGTGCTCAATCCCATAGCCTGATCTCACATCTCCTCTATGATAACCCTCAGAATGTTAATGGGACATCTAGATATGATATAGGCCACCAAAGCTTCTCAATCCACACTAAGGGTATTTTCATTGACTGTCGGTGCCAACCGGTGGCACACTAACGTCTAGCAGGCCTTCTCTATGAAATTTAGGGAATTCTTTGTAACCTGCTTTTCACTAGTGACCCATTCTGCCTCTTCTTTGTCCTCAGCGATAACGCTGGAGAACCACTATATCTGCCTCCTCCTTTCATCAAAGCCCAGCTGATTGATCTGTTTTAATGTCTCCACCCGGTATTCATATTCTGGCTTAGCATGTGGAGGTATGAACTGGGGCCCATATACTATTCGAGCAATAGTGTGCTCGGATATGTTGACCTCTCTGCCTTTAACCCGGACGCTCTCTAACTTGGGCTGATCTTTTAATTTCTGGCCCTGTTTATCCATCTACTCCATGGTTGTCAAATAGTTGGCATAGAACTCCCGTACAATTTCTAGAGTGTACTAGTCTGGGGCCCTAGACACCCACTGAAAGCCATAGAAGCTAATTATCTGCTTCATCTTCTCCACCTTGTTCAATGAATTTGTGAGGATCCGCATCTCTTCTTGAATGATCTGCCTAGGTTTGTTTTTTGCGGTGAGAGCAATGCCCTGCTCATATATCTCCTGGGCTTCTGGCACTCTCCGCCAGATGGTGCGGTTCTCCCTAGGTGGAGTCTACTCCTGCTCATCGTTTGGTGCCTTCTCCTCTAATCCAGCACTGCTGCTTGCATCTCTGAATTGGGTCTCCTCGGACCCCTCTTCTTTATTAGAGCCACTTCCCGACTCCTGAGCTCTTTCCTCAGCTCCCTCATCAATCTGGGGAGAAACGATAGATATGGTAGTAGCCGCCACGGCTTGAGCTTTGGACTTCTCCCTAGTGGTTCGAGTCCCATTAGTTTCCGATGTGTCGACCCTGTACTCCTCTACTAAACCACTAGGGGAGTTTCTCACTTGATCAAACTCGGAGGTTTCAACAAGTAATGTCCTTCGTGCAGTTTCCATTGATGCTTTGCACTTCATCATCATTGTACCTGTGGAGAAAAAGGGTTAGAATTCTACATCTGAGAAAAAGAAAGCAAGAATAAATTCCTCTATAGTTTATCACGGGTCAATAGTAGGGGTTGTACCTTGGAGGTACGATTAGTACTGAGACCCATAATATCTCAGATCAGTGCCACGCCTCTAAGGTACGACTCATACCATAAAGATACGGTCCGTACCATGAGTCATATGAGGATGCCCCTGTATAATAATTGTTTTGTATTCTTCCATAACTCATGGTACGACTCATAAGTCAATTCCATGAGTTGTAGGAAGGATTGTACTATCACTTGTGGACTTGACCCTTTTCAGATTCTTGGTACAACTATCAGGTACGACTCGTAGCAGTAAATCACGAGACGTACTAGGATTCGTACCTTTTAATTGTTTCAAAATTTTGCTTGATACAGTCTCAACAAGCCATCCTACAAGTCGTGGTATGAAACCACGAGTGGTAGAAAAACATGTGAAGCCTATCCCTACCTCAATTTTGTTTTAGTTTGCGAGGGGTCTTAATTTAAATTTAGGTACTCATAATTCCCCAAGTCTATGCATGTATTCAACTAGTTTTACCACTACCCATTCCTCCCTTTTTTAATCACGACCCGCAACTTAATTTTTAACAGTCCAATGAAAATTTTAATCAAGTTCAAGCTTTAACCCAGTCGCACACAGCTAAGATACGCCATGGTTATTGTCCTTTCCAATTTTTTCAAGCAATGAGAGGACTCTCATGGGGTTTAACAAATTTTTATCAAGAATACAAGTTATATCTAGCAATTCTGAAGGAATACACTTACTTGAATGTTTATACTTCACTCGTGAATCAAGACTAGGGTTTCTGTTGTGATTTTCGATGTAATTTATGAGCTATAACTTGTTCAATGCTTCTTGGTGATGAGTTACGCGTGTGAGGGAGTTGTGAGTTTAGGTTTATTGAGCATGGCGAGGTAGTATGATTCGTTTAGTCTTATATAGGTCTCAGGGTCGATTTAAAAATCCGGGCTGAGTTAGGTAGATTTAACGTCATTTTTGACCCGTCACGACTCATCCCTTAGACCCGTACTTAGAGAAATTTAGGGACTTACCTATGGACTTATGAGCACATCTTACGATTCGTACAATAGGGGTATGATTTGCATTATGACTTGTAGGACTTCGTTTTTCATTGTAGTCCATGCCTTGCATAGTTCATAGCCATAGTGAGTACTATGACCCGTATAATGAAGTTACGAGTCATAGGACCAACTGTACCCTGAACTCATGCACTAAAGTACATCTTTGATTCTTACCACGACTCGTGTTATGACTCGTACAACCCTATTAGGAGTTGTATTGATAACCGTAGCACCTGCGTGTTCAATAATTTTTCTGCCACCTGTTTTGTCTCCCCTACAGACGAAACACACATTAGTTAATTAACATGGGTTGCCTCCCAAGAACCGCTTGATTTAACATCGCAGCATGATGCAGGTGACTCGGTTACTTAAAATTCACCAAACCACCACTTTGGTTGACTCTCAAGAAGTGCCTAATTTAATGTCGCGGCACAAGCGCAAGTCTCTTTACAACTCAGTCTTCGTTAAGGAACTCAGATTCATATTCTATTGCTAAGAACACTTTGTATTCTTTCGGTTTCTTTATTGATCGGCAGATGTTGAAGGTGACCTCTTCTTTATTGAGTCTAAATTTCAACTGACCAGCCTTCACATCTACTAAGGTCTTCCCAGTGGCAAGGAATGATCACCCCAAAATGATGGGGACCTAGAAATCAACCTCACAATCTAGGACCATGAAGTTTGCTAGGAATATAAATCTATCAACTTTGACAAGCACATCGAGTAGGATCCCCACATGCTTTTTCACAATTCTGTCAGCCATCAGCAACCGCATCGTAGTCGGTGTGGGGACTCCCAAGCCCAGCTTCTTAAACACAGTCAATGGCATCAGATTGATGTTTGCTCCTAAATCACAGAGTGCCCTTGCAAACTCAACATCACCTATTATGCATGGAATAGTGAAGGCACCTGGATCTTCCTTCTTCTAAGCCAGGACCCGTGAAGCTATAGCATCACAATGGTGAACATTATCAACGGGCTCATAGCTCATAGACCTCTTCTTCATCACAAGGTCCTTTATGAACTTGGCATATCCCGACATCTGTTCCAATGCCTAGACCAATGGTATGTTTACAAATAATTGTTTGAGCATTGACAAGAACTTCTGAAACTTACCATTCTCTGCCTTTTTCTTCATTCTTTAGGGAACGGTGGTTGTGGTCATGGAATAGCCTTGTGCGTTTACATTGCTCCTTGTTTAGTTTCAGGCCCATTTTCAACATTTGGGGCCTCAGTCAACTCAGCATCCTCATTGTATTCCTGCTCAACAACATCATCTTCTTCTTCGATTACACTTTCTTTATTCCTTTCAACTACAGCCGGTAGAGAGGGGTCAACCATGGTCTTTCCACTCCTAGTCATCACAGCCGCACAGTGACCATCATTCTTTGGATTCTTGACTATGTTGCTAGGTAGTGTACCCTTCTACCTAGGGTTCATAGATGTTGATAGTTGCCCTAGTTGTTGTTTGATCTTCTTGATAGTTGTCGCTTGTGACTCCACTCTCTGTCCCATGCTTGATATATCACTACGGATGTCTTTCAATTGATCATCTATGCACCTCACCTTCTTTAGCATCTCATCCATCATGCTCTCTAACTTCGACTTTCCAGCCTCCCCTTCACGTGCATTAGGAGGCAAGTACAATCCAGCTCGGTCGTTGTGGTAACCATCATTCCTTCTCCATTCTCCCTCACGCTCACGACCTCAGCTTCTATCTCTGTACCCTTCTAGTTGTAGTTGACTCTATATTGATTCTAACCTTGGTTTCCAGAACCTTGGCGTCAAGTTTCTTGTCTAGACCCTTGGGTGTTGGCTTGAAAACCCACCACCTGGTTGTTCAAGAAGTTTGCCTCCTCCTTGAAATCTGAGTGGTCTGGCCCGGGCTCCTATTCCTGTGTCCCAATTGCGTTCACCTTTCTGGCTCCAGCTCTCGTGATGTGCTTAGTAAGAAAATCCAATGATGTGCCTGGTCACGCTCTTCTTCTTTCCTATGTTGGTCTGCAGTCAAACCAACAGCATATGTATCGGCCGCTGCGTCTACTTCCGGGTTATGCCATGCTCTGTTTGTTTTTGTCACCCTGTCAAAAATAGTAGAAGCTTGCTCCCATGTGTGACTCATCATTTCGCCTCCCACCATTATGTCTGCTACTGCTGTACTATTGTTCAATGATCTACAGAAAATCTCCAACAGACTGTCATTAGGGATTTTGTGGTTCGGGCATTTGGTCAACTTCTTTTTGAACCTCAACCAGATGTCATGAAGTTCCTCAGTCTTCAATTGTCGGAAATTGTAGATCTCATCCTTAAGTTGCAGCATCTTGGAGGGTGGAAAGAATCTCTCTAAAAAAAGTTGCTTGAGCTCCCTTTTTATACCCCCGAAGCCCTAAGATCAGACCCGGGAGTTGAAATGGAGAAAACAAGATTTTCTGCACTAGGTCACAAAATAGGTCTTCATGTGACCCGTCAGGTTGACCACGAGTCGCCAAGTGACTTGTGGTAAGGGTTTTGACATGAGTTGGAAATGATGGTTTGACACCCCAAAGACACGACCATGAGTCATGGTTAGGCACCATGATTCATCAAGTTAGTCGTGGTCAGCAGTTAAGTGGGATCTTGAGATATTGGGCAGTGAAGGTAACGACTGGTGACAGCGAGTCGTGGTCACCAATGACGATTCGTTGGGTCCCTTGTGGGGACCGTTAGAGGAAAAATAGCAGTGCACACGACGACAACTGAGGACGATTCGTTCCCCTAGTAACGACTCATCCATTCCCCCGTGGAGACTAAAAGTCAGTTAATTTCTACGAATTTAGTAAGGGATTATCCATAATTCCTATGATCACAAGGCCTAAACTAAATTGTTTTAAGCTATGAATAGTGAGTAATAAGATGGGAAAATTCACTAGGCTATTCCTACTCATGCATGCAAACTTAGAGAGCTAAGGAGGTGATCAAGCTTATTCCCTTCAAGTTTTTTCAATTCTTCATTGGGTAATCAGAGGAGTAGTTAAATCAAATCCTATTAGGTATGTAGGGTTATAAATGGGTGAATTTGTTCACACCCATGCCCAATACCTCTCTAATTCATGAAAATTTATGTGTTGATTCTATGGAGTTTTAACCTAATGCATGAAATTCCTAATTTTCTACATGGGTATGTATGTTTCTACTTTTGAATTATGATTCTTGGGCAAGTTTTATGATGTTTTCAATCATAAATCATGTTTCCAATTTTATAAACTATAATGTCCATCCATGAGAAGTTGAAAGTTGAAATTTATGATGTATATTCAAGTATGATGAGATATTATTGATGAAAAACATGTTTTCAAGTTACCCATATTTATAATCATGTTTTCAAGTGAATTAAGTATTTTCAAGCATGTTTAAGTACTGAGAACGCTTATATGTTCAAGTATGATTATGATTTCAAGTTAAATAGCTTACCACATGGTTTTGGAGTCAAGACTCCCAATTATGTTCAGCTTGTGGTATAGTTTTGAGCCAAGGCTCCTCGTGTATGATTTCAGATTTCATATGTATATGATTATTCAACTTCGTCAATAGACGATGGTCATCTTCATTGAAAAATGATGGAGAGCTCATGCATGTTTTTGGGAGTAGTGTCTAGAACCGAGTAGGCTAAGGGTCAGTCAACCCTATGCCTCATAACTACGCCCCAATGTAGGTATGATAAGATTATTTGGGACCTCCTATGTGAGCATTCCCCTGCCCCAAGAGGGCCTTGAGATTCATATCGATATCATGGTAGCATCTTTAGCCTTGGAAAGGCTCTAGACAGCTCTACCCACTTGACTGTGATAGTCGAGACCACATAAGCTCTATCGTGGTAATGTCAGTCAAATGACGAGTCTCCCATTGTTCCTCATGATTTCAATTATGCGTCTTTATCATTCATGATATATATATATATATATATATATATATATATATGTATACGCACACATATTCTCTAATGCAGGTTTGACCCAATGTACAATTTTACTTATGATTATCAGATTTCAGCTTTGGGTCATTCAATTCAGTTATGATGTTCAGTTATGTTCAGACCATGATTTTAGAAAATAGCATGCAACCCCTACTCTCATATTTTTGTCTTGATCATGTTTTATATTATGCATGTTTTAAATGATTTTTCTTATTTAAGTGGTTTTAGCTACCTTGCATACTCAGTACGTTCCACGTACTGATCACATACTCTATGTTGTATCATTTTATGATATAGGCTCCGTCTTCAAACTCAGCCCCACCATTAGCCAGTTCCGGAGTTAGCATCCAGCTTCAGTGGTGAGTCCTCATCTCCTGAGGACCATTTTCTATCAGATCTCTTTGTACTTTTAGTTTTCAGACTTTTCAGGTTAGTTGGGGGTGTTGTCCCATCAACCCATCAGTTATGTAGAGGTTGTCAGACTGTATATAGTAATCAACTCATCATGTATTATGTGAAATCCGATTTCAATGTTATGTTATGCTTGGATTCTAGCCACATTCATTATATTAAGTCTTCTGCATTATTTGAATGAGTTAGATGTATGTTCATGCCATAGGTCAACTTGGATTCTCTCGGGGTTCCTTGTCCCGTGTCTCGATCCAGGCCCATGTTCGGGTTGTGAAAAACATGGTATCAGAGCATTAGGTTGAAGTTTCCTAGGGTGTTTGAAAGTCGCGTTAAGTAGAATCTTTTTCATGGGTGTAAAGCTTGCCACACTTATGACGAAGAGGCGACGAGACATTTAGGAAATGTTCCCTTCTTTCACGATCTATGTCATGCGATGAAATGTCTCTCTATCCTTCTAACTCATTTTATTTGTGATTGCAGAATCATGCCTCCCCGTAGAGTTATCGGTAGAAGGAATAGAAATGGAAATGGCCACAAGGATGGAAATGGGGACGGGCACCAACAAGCCCCACCAATCCATGAGCACCAGACTTCGAAGATGGTTGCCCGCATTGAATTTAGGGTAGCCATTCAAATTCTAGCTCAGGCCTTGACCGCCCAGGTCAGCCAGCAGGCAGTGGCGCATGTCCCATAGAATGGGAATGCAGCGGCACCATGAGTCAGATATTTCCTAAGGATGAACTCACCAGAGATTCTTGTGTCAAAGGTGGATGAGGATCCACATGACTTCATTGACGAGATTTTGAAGATCACCCAAGTCATGGGGGTGAATGGGGAAGAGTGTGCTATTTGGCCTCATATAAGTTGAAGGGGGTCACACATATTCGTTTAGACAGTGGAAGGGTAGTAGGGTAGTAGGAGCAGGCCCTATCAGTTGGGAGGAGTTTCACATCAATTTTCTATATCGGTTCTTCCCTCGTGAGATAAGGGAGTTGAAGGAGGCCCAGTTAGTGAAGCTAAACTAGGGAAAGATGACAGAGCAGCAGTATGCCCTGGAGTTCACTCATCTATCAAAGTACGCCTCAGAGTTAGTGGTTGATCAGAGGGTGTGAGTGAGTAGGTTTGTTCATGGGGTGGCGGATTATCTAGACAAGGATTGCAGGACCGCTATGCTCCATCAGGATATGGATTTCCCTCGGATAGTCTTACATGCCCAGCAGATGGAGGCGGCACATATGAGGGAGAGAGAGGTTAAGAGGGCCAGGACAGACAGCTATAGATTCTCTCAACCGAGATCAGGTGGTGGGCACCGACAGCAGACCCACCAAAGATCTTCAGCCCCAGCATCTTCAGCGATGAGTGTTCCATCCAGACTTAGGCACAACTAGAGAGGACGAGCATCAAGTTCTAGGGGTCAGAGCTGCAGGCCCGCGAATTCTAGTATCCTAGTTTGCAGCAGGTGTGGTCGGGGGCACCCGAGTCAGTGCTTAGTGGGTACAGGTGCTTTCTTCAGGTGTGGAAAGCCCGGACATATGCTCAGAGATTGCCCAGCAGCTAGAAAGGGCCACGATACGGGCCGAGGTCCAGCTTCTAGTTCAGTAGCTTCACCCGCACGCGCAGCCCAGCAGGGGGTATCTACTAGCATAGGTGGCGGTCAGCGCCAAAACAGATTCTATGCCTTAGCATCTCGCCAAGAGCAGGAGATCTCCCCGGATGTAGTCACTGGTATGTTACGTGTTTTCCACTTGATGTATATGCTTTGTTAGATCCACGGGCTACCTTGTATTTTGTGACACCTTATGCGGCTAGTAGTTTCAGAGTCAGTCCCAAAATCTTGTCAAAACCCTTTTCAGTCTCTACTCCAGTGGGTGTTTCAATTGTAGCTAGACGGGTGTATAAAGTTGTCCGGTCACAGTCCTTTAGAAAGTCACCTCAACAGATCTAGTAGAGTTAGCCATGATCGATTTTGATGTTATCCTCGACATGTATTGGCTATTTTCATGTTATGCCTTAGTTAATTGTAGAAAGAGTTCAGATTTTTGGGTGAGCTAGTCATAGAGTGGAAGGATAGTTCAGTTGTGCCTGTAGGTCGTTTCATTTCCTACCTTAAGGCTAGAAAGATGATCTCCAAGGGTTACGTGTACCATCTAGTTAGGGTTAAGGATGCTACGTTTGAGACCCCGACTATCCAGTCAGTCCTAGTAGTATGCAAGTATCCAGATGATTTACCTAGAATCCCTCCCCAACGGGAGATTGATTTTGGTATTCCTCCCAAGCGGCTTCCCTCCAGTGCCTTTGAATATTGCTATGGTCATCAACCGCAGCATTAAATTGAGACTTTCCACCTTGCTTACCTTCTTCCCGATACGCAGCCTATATCTATTTCTCCTTATAGAATAGCTCCATTCAAGTTAAAGGAGTTGAAGGAGCAGTATAAGGACCTTCTAGATAAGGGTTTCATTAGATCGAGCAAATCCCCATGGGGTGCACAAGTTCTCTTTGTCCGAAAGAAAGATGGTTCTCTTCGTATGTGTATTGATTATCGGCAATTGAACAAGGTCACCATCAAGAACAGGTATCCTCTTCCTATGATTGATGATTTGTTTGACAAGCTTCAGGATGCTAAATGCTTTTCGAAGATAGATCTCATATCTGGATACCATCAGCTCAGGGTTTTGGAGAGTAACATCCCAAAGACAGCCTTCAGGACACAGTATGGTCATTATGAGTTTGTAGTGATGTCTTTTGGACTAATGAATGCTCGTGCAGCTTTTATGGATTTGATGAATAGGGTGTTCAAACCATACTTGGATATGTTCATGATCATGTTTACTGATGATATCCTGATATACTCTCAGAGCGAGGAGGAGCATGCCGCTCATTTGAGGATGGTAATACAAACTCTCAAGGATCACCAATTATATGCTAAATTTAGCAAGTGCAAATTTTTGTTAAACTCGGTGGCATTTTTGGGTCATGTGGTATCAAGTTAGGGCATAAAGGTGGACTCTCAGGAAATAGACGCTGTGAAGATTGGCCTAGACAGGTGAATCCTTCAGATATCAAGAGCTTTTTGGGCTTAGCTGGTTATTATCGGAGATTTGTTGAGGGGTTTTCATCCATTTCAGTGCCATTGACCAAATTGAGCCAAAAGAAAGTGAAGTTCCAATGGTCGTAGGCTTGTGAGGAAAGCTTTTAGGAGTTGAAGACTCGACTTAGCTCAGCATCAGTATTAACTCTATTGGAGAGTACTGATGGGTTTGTGGTGTATTGCAATGCTTCTAGGATCAACCTTTGTTGCATATTGATGCAGCAAGGTAAAGTGATAGCATACGCTTCCAGAAAGATGAAAGTTCACGAAAGGAATTACCCGATTCATGATCTTGAATTGTTGGCGGTGGTATTTTCCTTGAAGATATGGAGACACTATTTTTAAGGGGTCCATGTGGATATGTTTACGGACCACAAGAGTCTACAATATGTGTTTACCTAGAAGGATCTGAATCTATTCCAAAGGAGGTGGTTGGAGCTACTCAAGGATAATGATATGAGTGTTCTTTACCATCTGGGTAAGGCCAATGTGGTGGAAGACGCACTTAGTAGAATCTCTATGGAGAGTGTGTCTGTGAAGGATGTGCATTGACTTGCAAGGTTGGGAGTTCGTTTGGATGACTCAACCGATGGTAGTGTTATAGTTCAGAACGGGTCAGAATCATCCTTGGTGACTGATGTGAAAGCTAGACAAGATGAGGACCCTATTTTGGTAAAAGTAAAAGAAGCTATTCAGGATCAGAAGGTAGAGGTCTTCTCCAAAGGGGGAGATGGTGTGCTTTGATATCAGGGTCACTTGTGTGTCCCAGAAATTGGTGATTTGAGAAATCGGATATTGCATGAGTCTCACAGATCCATATATTCAATACATCTAGGTAGCACCAAGATGTATCATGACCTACAGGAAGTCTATTGGTGTAATAGCATGAAGAAGGACATCGCAGAATTTGTAGCTAAGTTTCCAAACAGTCAGCAAGTGAAGGTTGAGCACCAGAGATCGAGGATTGTGTTTCAAGATATCAGTATCCCCACTTGGAAGTGGGAGGAAATCAACATGGACTTCATCACAGGGTTGTCTCGCACTTGTCGGTAGTATGACTCCATTTGGGTGTTCGTGGACAGGTTGATCAAAGCCGCTTCTTTCTATTAGTCAAAACAACTAATACAGTGGAGGATTACTCCAAACTATACATCCGAGAGCTAGTTCAGTTGCATGGAGTGCCCTTTTCCATCATATCAGACAGAGGTAATAAGTTTACCTCCTAGTTTTGGAGGTCGTTTCAAAAGGGACTTGGTACTCAAGTTAAGCTCAGTATAGCATTTCATCTGCAAATCGATGGTCAGGCGGAGCGGACTATTCAGACTCTCGAGAACATGTTGAGAGCATGTGTGATTGACTTTAAGGGTAGTTGGGATTACCATTTGCCTCTTGTTGAGTTTGCATACAATAACAACTACCATTCCAGTAATCAGATGGCTCCGTTTGAGGCTCTAATAACGCTCAAACCACACCTTTTACTGAAGTGAGAAGCGAACATTTTCAATAAAGAACCCAACTAGAGGTTGGGGTCAATCCCACAAGGAATATGGAAGGATGTAGAAGAATTCTAGTGCTTAAGCTTTTTAATCAATTATTCCTAAGATGGGGGATTTGTAAAATTAATAAGTAACAATGTTGAGAAATTGATGGTTGTTTCCAAATTAATGCAATTAACTAGGGTAAGTGTTCCCCATGGATTCTTAACTACTTTGGGTATACACTCGTGATTATCACCAATACTTACTTATATAATTGATAACTTAGGTTCATTCAAAAGATCGACCAGTCCCTATTGAATGACTATACTCAATCACTCAACCAAGTCTCATGAGCTATTTCAAACTATTCGTTATCACTAAGTTCCATATTTAACTATCCTGCAACCACAGCTCAAGTTAATACAATGATTATCAAAATCAAGGCTCCGTTGTAATTCTCTTTTCCTAATCTCTACCTCTTAGACCAAAGCAAGTAAAGAGTTCGGGCAAGTCCTAACGTTGCGCACAGTTAAGAAACGTTTAAGCATGAAGAGAATATAATATAAGTATTTGTATTGGTTTTAAAATCACTTTGTGTAAACCCTAGTTCGTTAATTCACCATGGTTCCCACAACCCTAGTTGTGGTAGTTTTAGCCTATCATGTTCATAAGTAAATTAATAGCATTCATAAATAAAAACTAAAATTTATACTTACAACAATGATTGGGAGAACCTTCACTTGATTAATGAAAAATTTAGAAGAACAACTTTACAATCGTATCTCAAAGTAAAACTAACTCTCAAAACTTTCTTACTCGAAGACTTTTCTATTTGAAGACTTCCTCTAAAGCTTGGCTATTACATGAAAATAAAGGGGTATTTATAGTAGTAGCTTTATGCTTTTCTTGTTCCTTGATGAATTTGACTTGGGATTTAAAGTTCCTTTTCGTAGTTGAAGTGGGAGACCCATTTTTGGCCTTTGGAAACCTTTACCGCGTCGCTCCATCCAAAGTTGTGTCACCAGTGCCGCATTGCGTGTGCCACTGGACCGAGGAGGCAGTGCCTCGCGCCAGCGGACACATAGGAGAAGGCCCGCGTCGCGCCTGCCCACGCGCAGGAATCAGGCCATGTCGCGCCTACCAACGCGCAGGGAAGCTAGGCGCCTCGCGCCTGGCCATGCACCATTGTTGTTGCACATCGCAAGTCTTGTAACACCTTTTTTGCTATTGCCTCGCGCAGCTTTTCGTGCAGGCGTGGGATTGCACCATATTTGTTTCTTCAATTCTTGCATAGTGCATTCCTTCTTCTTCAACTTCATTCCGATCGTATCAAATATACCCAAATCCATCAATTGTATCCCCTAAAAACATCTAATCACATGCGTTAGCTAATTTTACAAATATATAACATAATCACATGCAAACACATGTAATTTGTTCTCAAAACATAGTAAAGTATGGGCAAAAATATGTCTATGAAGTGCGTAAATACACCTTTCATCAACACCTCACACTTAAACTATTATTCGTCCTCGAACAATCTACTACTTCCCTTCTCACATTTAAGCACAAAATTCATCCTACGAACAGGTCTACTTGCACTTAGGATCATGACATAAATCAATGAAGCTCAAATAATTCATTCGCATGCATATAGGATCAACATTAGAATGTCAAAGTTCTAAATCACTTAGCATTTGAAAACTAACTCATCAAGACATATTTTGGGCCAACATTAATTATATGTAATTTAGCAATCAAGATTAAACAAAAGTCTTACCATTGTGCCCCTCACAATTTGGAGAGATTCCCTTTTCTTACACAAGATATAAGTCAATATAAACTTAGCATAAATATAACAATTTTCGCTCACTCTTCCAAAGAGCTCAACATGCATGCAAACGACGACCCATAGGCTTGCCCTTAGTGTAGTACTCCGCTAATATAGAATTATGAATCAAGGATCAATTAGGACTTTAATTTGGTTGTAATGTAGGATAAGGGACGGGTAGGAACTATTTGGCCAAGATAGTGACTAATCTCCCTAAGAACTTTAATACTTCACAACACTTTGATTTTTAAGCACATTCTTCAATTTTCAAATTTTCTACTTATACCTCCTTTTATTTTTGAATTTTTCAACTTAGGTGACTAGTAGGGATTCTTCTTTCAACATTGAGCTCATTCACACTTTTTTTTTCATCTTCAATTTTTCAAAGCTCTTTCTTCTTTTTGCTTTCCCATTAACAATCACCCTTCTTGTTTAGCAAAATTTCATCTGTTTCTTTTCTTCTAATTCAGCACACTTTCTAGCTTTTCCCTTCACTTCTCCAATTAAGCTCCTTTCCTACAAAAGATTTTCATTAAAGTTCTCTAGGAGTCATTTGATCAAATACAAGTTAATAGAACAAAAAGGGATTTAAGCTTGTAATATGGATCTTTAAAAAAATAGGCTAAGGCTCGACATGTCTAACAAAGATAATTACAATCAAGGTAGGTAAAATTGGATGAAAATACAGCTACCAAAGAAACACCATATCACTTTCTAAATCATTCATTCATATTTTGCTTTACACACACACCGGCCAAGTTCTAGACATCAATTTACAAGCATGGAGTATGTCAAAAATTCCTCATTCACATAATGGCACAAAATGGTTTAACAATGGAAATCAAGACAACATAAACACATATATTCATATTGCATGCATAACATAATTAATCCCATTTATTCAAGTACAAGAGTCAAATTCCCAAAAGACTAAGTGTTTCTACCTTTTTCATGCATTTTTGAGTAAATTTAATAAAGTCTCAACGATACCTAAAGTGAAGCACCTAGCATTCGTAGGGTCCAAGTTTTTGTTCTTCCTAATTACTAATTTATCCTTAAGATGGTCGTCATCCATCCATCATTGGAAAAATTTATAACTCAATGACCGAAAAAATAAAAAAATAAAAAAAAATCTGGATTCTCTAGTCGGTTCTTAGGGATTATCCACCAGAAAAGTACCGAAAACAAAAACCGAAGGAACCCAAAATAAAATAAAACTAAAAAATACTACAAACAAACAATCATGCATGACAAATCATAAATCCAAAAAAAAAAACTAAGCCTACCATGTGAAAATTTAGCAATTAAGATATATATGGTACCATGGAGTTCACTTCTCCCACCCCACACTTAATTAGTTTTACTATCCCTAGTGCTACAACAAATAAGCATAAAGTAATAGAGTGCAAGAAGAACTCCCTTGGCCTCTACTCCTCGTTTTCAATGTTTAAGCTCATTTTTTGTTGAAACTCATGACCTATCACCTGCACACTT
Organism: Datura wrightii; assembly: GCA_035772735.1. Taxonomy (NCBI): domain Eukaryota; kingdom Viridiplantae; phylum Streptophyta; class Magnoliopsida; order Solanales; family Solanaceae; genus Datura; species Datura wrightii. The sequence continues at coordinate 64,968,367 of JASDFA010000002.1, forward strand.
GAACAAACACATAAAAATAAAACAAAGAAAATCATCTTGGGTTGCCTCCAAGGTAGCGCCTGATATAACGTCACGGCAAGACACAGGTATCTTTATTACTCAGACTTCATCAAGATACCTGTTGAGAGCGTGGTCATATCTTGGCCGCTTGTTTTACCACGCTTCCCTATGACACGTCTGTAAATAAAAGAAAAACAAAAAAATAGAAAATAAAGACTAAAAGTTAAACACAAGCAATTAATCTAATACTAAACTGTATTTCCCAGAAACAACACCACTTTTTGATAACACTCAAACCACACCTCTTACTGAAGTGAGAAGCGGACGTTGTCAATGAAGAACCCAACTAGAGGTTGGGATCGATCCCACCGGGAATATGGAAGGATATAGAAGAACGCTAGTGCTTAAGCTTTTTAATCAATTATTTCCTAAGAGGGGGGGATTTGTAAAATTAATAAGTAACAATGTTGAGAAATTGATGGTTGTTTCCAAATTAATAAAATTAACTAGGGTAAGTGTTCCCCATGGATTCTTAACTACTTCGGGTATACACTCGTGATTATCACCAATACTTACTTATAGAACTGATAACTTAGGTTTATCCAAACGACCAACCAGTCCCTATTGAATGACTATACTCAATCATTCAACTAAGTCTCATGAGCGTTTTCAAACTATCTGTTATCACTAAGTTCCATATTTAACTATCCTGCAACCACAGCTCAAGTTAATACAATGATTATCAAAATCAAGGCTCCGTTGTAATTCTGTTTTCCTAATCTCTACCTCTTTGACCAAAGCAAGTAAAGAATTCAGGCAAGTCCTAACGTTGCACACCGTTAAGAAACATTTAAGGATAAAGAAAATACAATATAAGTGTTTGTATTAGTTTCAATATGACTTTGTGTAAGTCCTAGTTCGTAAATTCACCATGGTTCCCACAACCCTAGTTGTGGTAGTTTTAGCCTATCATGTTCATAAGTAAATTCATAGCATTCATAAATAAAAACTAAAATTTATACTTACAACAATGATTGGAAGAACCTTCACTTGATTAATGCAAAATTCGGAAGAACAACTTTACAATCATTTCTCAAAGTAAAACTAACTCTCAAAACTTTCTTATTTGAAGACTTTTCTTATTGAAAACTTCCTCTAAAGCTTGGTTATTACATGAAAATAAAGTGGTATTTATAGTAGTAGATTTATACTTTGCTTTTTCCTTGATGAATTTGACTTGGGATATAAAGTTCCTTTTCCTAGTTGAAGTGGGAGACCCATTTTTGGCCTTTGGAAACCTTTGACGCGTCACTCCTTCCAAAGTCGTGTCACCAGTACCGCGTTGAGTGTGCCATTACGGCGAGGAGGTAATACCTCGCGCCTGCCAACGCGCAGGAGAAGGCCCGTGTCGTGCCTGCCCACGCGCAGGAATCAGGCTGTGTCGCACCTGCCAATACGCAGGGAAGCTGGGCGCCTCGCGCCTGGCCATGCGCCATTGTTTCTGCGCATCGCATGTCTTGTAGCACCTGTCTTGCTGCTGCCTCGCGCGGCTTGTCGCGCGGGCGTGGCATTGCACCATATTTTGTTTTCTTCAATTCTTGCGTAGTGCATTCCTTCTTCTTCAACTTCATTCCGAATGTATCAAATATACCCAACTCCATCACTTTTAGCCCTAAAAACATCTAATCACATGTGTTAGCTAATTTCACAAATTTATTACATAATCACATGCAAACACACATAATTTGTTCTCAAAACATAGTAAAGTACGGGAAAAAATATGTCTATGAAGTGCGTAAATACTCCCTTCATCTGGCTCTCTATAGGGGGAGATGTAGATCACCTATTTCTTGGTTTAAAGTCGGTGAGACTGCGATGATAGGACCAGATTTAGTCCATGAGGCCATGGAGAAGGTTCAGCTTATACGGGACAAGTTGAAAAATAGTTCAAAGTCGCCAAAAGTCCTCTGCCAATGTGAGAAGGATGGAACTTGAGTTCAAAGTTGATGATTGGGTGTTTCTAAAGATGTCTCCGATGAAGGGAGTGATGAGGTTCGAAAAGAAAGGAAAACTCAGTCTCCATTATGTTGGCCCCAACTAGATTGGGAAGCAGGTTGGAAAGGTGGCATATGAATTGGAGTTGCCCACAGAATTAGCTTATCTGCATCCTGTTTTTCATGTATTGTTACGTTCATAAAGAAGTGTTTAGGGAATCCAGCTTTAATTGTTCCGGTAGAGAGTGTAGGTGTGAAAGATAGCCTTAGTTATGAGGAGGTTCCGGTGGAAACACTACATCGTCATGTTTGAAGGCTAAGAAAGAAGGAAGTATCTTCAATTAAAGTTTTATGGAGGAATCAGCATGTTGAGGGAGCTATGAGGGAAGCCGAAGCAGACATTATGGCTAGATTTCCACATTTATTTCCTATCGGCTTAGTTCTAGCTTGATATGGATGTATGCATGATTCACGAATCCAGTTCAAACATGCAGCTTAAATCGGAGGTTGTCATTTCGTTAGTTTTCATCTTATATGATTAGTATTTGAATATGATGATTGTATTTCTCTGCTTTTCTGTATGATTTTCAACATTCAAGGATGAATGTTCCCAAGGGGGAGATATTTTTATACCCTAGAAGCCTTGAGATCAGATCCGAATGTTGAAACGGAGAAAATAGGATTTTCTACACCAGGTGACAGAACGGGTCGTCATGTGACCCATCAGGTTGACCATGAGTCATTAAGTGACTTGTGGTGAGGGGTTTGACTTGAGTTGCAAAATGTTGGTTTGAGGCCCCATGGACACGACGATGAGTCGTGGTCGGGCACCATGATTCGCCAAGTTAGTCGTGGTCAGCAGTTGAGTGGGATCTTGAGATGTTGGGCAGTGAAGGTAACGAGTGGTGACCACGAGTCGTGGTAACCAATGACGATATGTTAGGTCCCTCATGGGGACCCTTCGAGGAAAAATGGTCGTGCACACGATGACAGCTGATGACGATTCATTCCCCTAGTAACGACTCATCCAGTCCCTCGTGGGGACTGGCAGTCAGTTAATTTCCGCAAATTTAGTAAGGGCTTATCCGTAATTCCTATGATCCTAAGGCCTAAACTATGTTGTTTTAAGCTATGAATAGTGAGAATTAAAAGGGAAAAATATATTCTAGGCTATTCCTAATCATACATGCAAACTTAGAGAGCTAAGGAGGTGATTAAACTTAATCCCTTCAAGTTTTCTTCAATTCTTCATTGGGCAATCAAGGGAGTGGTTAAATCAGATTCTTTCAGTTATGTAGGGTTATGAATGGGTGAATTTTTTCATACTCATGCTCAATCCCTCTCTAATTCATGAAAATCTATATGTTGATTCTATGGAGTTTTTACCCACTGCATGAAATTCCTAAGTTTCTACATGGGCATTATCTAAGTATGTTTCTACTATTGAATTATGATTCATGGGCAAGTTTTACGATGTTTTCAATTATAAATCATGTTTCAAGTTTTATAAACTATAATGCCCATCCATGAGAAGTTTATGAAAGTTGAGATTTATGATGTATGTTCAAGTATGATGAGATATTATTGATAAAAAGCATGTTTTCAAGTTATCAATGTTTATGATCATGTTTACAAGTGAATTAAGTATTTTCAAGCATGTTTAAGCATTGCGAAAGCCCATATGTTCAAGTATGATTATGATTTCAATAAATAGCTTGCCACATGGTTTTGGAGTCAACACTCTCAATTATGTTTATAAGGTTGTGGAAGACTGAGCTACTCCTACCTCCTCTTCAAACTGGAAAGTAGAGAGGTTGATGCTTCATAAGTCATCCAACATAGAGTTCTAAGGTATGGCTAGGGTTTCCTTTTTCCCCTGGGCCTACTCTGAGAGGTCTGCCCCTTGCTCTTTTGGCATTCTTTACCTGCATATTCTTTGTAGGTGGCAAATCTGTTGCAATTTGAATGTTAGCCTCAAACCAGTGAATATATGCATGCAATGATGTATTAAAAGTAATAGATGGGTATGGGGAAATGCTTATTCAAAAAGTCTCTTAGGTATTCGCAGACCCATTCTGTGGTCTGCAGAAAGGTTCTAGGGTTCGCAAAATTATTTTGTGGTCAACAGAACCTCCCAGAGACTTGGGTAATATTCAAACCAATTCTGTATCATTCTTTGAACTGCATTCTTGTTCTACTGTCGCAAAATGACATCATAAAATTTCCCTTCTTCACCGTACTACTACTGCCAACTTCTGTAGATTGGGGTACCTTTCTGCGGACCGCAGAAAGGATCCCAATTAGACAATTTTGATAGTTATCCCAAAGTCTCATCCTTAATCACAATTCATACAAATATTTTCATGCAAGTGATGAATCCAACGTATTATAAAAGATAATATGAGAATACTCAAACTTCAGCTTTTTGTTTACATAGAGAATTCAAAGAGTTATCTTCCTAAGCTAAGGTATTCTAGATTAATGCCATTCATAATTACCTAGACTAGGCCGATACCTGGCCTCCAAAATTCAACGTTCAATCAATTTTCTCTTAACCTAAAATCCCTCAAGCTCAAGGTTCGCCCAAAATAGACTAAGTTTTCACAAAGTCTAATTTGAACCAAAAGACAAATTCAAAATCAGGGTTTTCTTGGGGATAGGCTCCTCACTACTCATGCATAAATCATATCAAAGAATCACAACATATACACATGGCACAAAGAAAGTTCCATTATAGCACCTTGCAAGTTATTAATCAAACTTTCAACTTTGGGTTAGAAGAGCTCATTGGGAGATTTCTTAATTTGATGTTGACAAGATGATGTAAGAAAGGAGATTGGGGCACAAGTAAATGATCATAGATATGCAAGGGAATGGTTTGAAATCAAGTGTGTGTGTGTGTGTGTATGATAGAGAGATGTGCGATTTTTGCTTATGGAGAAAACAAGGAATAAACTTTTTCAAATTAGAACCGTTGCCCTTTTAAACATTTTGGACCATTCTATCATGAGAAATGTCGCAAAAACGGATTGCGGTCCAGATTCCCATTTTGCAATCCCTGCTACCTAATGTACTGAAGATCCAGTTCTACGACTTCTGCATTTCATCATATTCCTACTCCGTGATTTACAGATTAGGGCCTCAGGTCGCATGTCATGCTCACAAACTTCCAAGCCACTGGTGAATTCTGTGGACCCATCCTGCGATCGCATTTATGATCTTCGGTCCATAGACTGATCGCATTCTTGACTACTCAGGTGGTCTTCCTAGCTTCACTTACTGGTAAGTTCTGTGAGCCTGATCTGTGACCACAGAATAATTTTGTGATTTGCAGATCGACCGCATTTTTTCCCAGTGTCATGTTTTTCTCTAGCTACACACTTCAACACACTATCAAAGAAAAATATGCAAACCTAACCCTAAAATTAAATTAAAAAGGATAAAAAAGCATAGGTTGCCTCCCACATAGTGCTTGATTTAACATCGCGGCATGATGGGTTACCTCCAATATAACACTCATAGAGGTACATTGCCTCTAGTACTTTCACCTTACCTTGGCTATGAAAATAATACTTCAATCATTTGCCATTGACCTTGAATCTTTTTCCATCATGATACTCAAGCTCAATGGCCCTATATGGAAACACCTTGAAAGGACCAGACTATTTGGACTTTAGCTTTTCGAAAAACAACAGGAGTCGAGAATTGAGTAGAAAAACCCAATCACCTCGGCAAAATTGTATCTTCAAGATTCCTTTTCTCATGGAAGTCCTTCGTTCGATACTTTTAGAGTGAAGAGCTTTCATAAGCCCTTAATCGAAATTCATAAAGGGCCTTCAATTGCTTCATCCACAAGTTTGAGGCTTTATTCTAATTCAAGTTCAACCGCTTCAAAGCCCATAATGCTTTTTGCTCCAACTCTATGAGCATATGGAAAGATTTTTGAAATGTCAACTGATATTACATGCCAATTGGTGTTTTAAATTCAGTCCAATATAACCAAAGCGCATTATCTAGCTTTTGGGACCAATCCATTCTAGTGGCATTCACTATTTTGGATAAGATGTTCTTGATTTCTCAGTTGGACACTTAAACTTGTTTCCTTGTTTAGTGATGATAAGGGGTTGCAATCTTGTATTCACAATATATATTTTCAAGTAGAGAGAAAAATATTTGATTACAAAAATATGAATCCCCACCACTGATGATTGCCTTAAGAGTCCCAAATCTTGTAAGGATATTCTTTTTCAAGAACGTGGTAACACTTCTCCTTTTTTTTTTTGGAAGCACCACTGCTTCCACCCATTTGGACGCAAAGTTAACTATCACAAGGATGCACATTTTCTGATAGGAACTCACAAATGGACTATGAAGTCAAATCCCCCAAACATTAAATGTACTATGCAGTCAAATCCCCCAAACATTGAATATTTCTACCTCAAGGATGAGTCAATGAAAGCTCATGTCTTCGTGAAATACTACTATGTCATTGGCATTGATCACAAGACTTCTCAAAGTCATGAGAATCTTGATAGATGATTTGCCAATAGAAGTCACTTTGTGATAGTTTTGTTGCAATCTAAGTGATACTATGGTGTCCTCCCATGGGAGAAGAATGGCATGCTCAAGTATGGGCATCAATTTCACTTTCGGAATGCACCTCTAGATGACATTGTCGGTATAAATCTGAAAGAGGAATGAATCATATGGACATCATGCAACAACTTCTTTCTTTGATGAAAATTTAGATCTTCCAACATTAAATTTCTATCAAGGAAGTTAGCAAAATAGATGTACCACGGGATCAAATCATGTGATGCCGCCAACACTTGCTCATCTAGAAATGACGCATATATCGAAAGTTTACCCATAGGCCTTCCATTCACTTCAAGTCTAGATAGACAGTTTGCGACTTGAATTTCAGGCCCCTTCTTATCCTTGACTTCAAACTCAAATTGTTAGAGGAGGAGCATCCATCAAATCAACCTTTGCTTAGCATTTTTTTTAGTCATGAGATGCCAAATGGTGGCATGATCCATGTGAACTATCACTTTACTCCCCACCAAATATTCTTGAAATTTCTCAAATACATATACCACTGCAAGCAACTCTTGTTCCATGATGGTATAATTAATTGTGAATTATTATTTTGCTCGCATAATATATAGGATGAAAAAGTTTTCCATGTCTTTGGCTACTTTGGAGAAGTCTCTAGTGAATCGTTGATAGAATCTGACATGTACAAGGAAGCTTCGAACACCTTTTATGGTAGAGGAATGAGACAATTTGAAAATGACCTAGATCTTAGCTTGATTAACTACAATCCCTTTTTCAGAAATTTATGCCCTAAAATAACCCTCTCATTCACCATAAAATGGCATTTTCCCCAATTTAATACCAAGTGGGTTTCTTTACATCTTCAATACTAGAGCCAAATTTCCAAAACACTCTTCAAATAAGTCCCAAACCACAAAAAAGTCATCCATAAATATTTCAATGGACTCCTCAACCATGTCGGAGAATATGTCCATCATGAATCGTTGAAAATTGGCAGGAGCATTGCACAACCCAAATGACATCCATTTGAATGAAAATATTCTATATAGACATGTGAAAGAGGTTTCTCATTGGTCCTTCGGAGAAATATTAATTTGGTTGTAGCCTTAGTATCCATCCAAAAAGTAATAAAAATCTCTCCCTGCATGTCTGTCAAGCATTTGGTCCATGAAGAGCATTGGGAAACGATCATTCATTGTCCAATGGTTTATCTTGCGATAATCCATGCATACCCTCCATCCGGTAATGGTTCGCATTGGAATCATTTCATTCTTCATATTTGAAACCATGGTTACACCTCTTTTCTTTTGAACACATCGTATGGGACTAACCCACGATCTTTCGAATACGGGGTATACAACACCAAAATCCAATCACTTTATGATTTTCTTCTTGATCACTTCTTGCATGGGGATTTTCAATCTGTGTTGGTGCTCAATGCTTGGAATGTAATCATCCTCAAGTTGAATTTTTTAAGTGCATATACACGGAAGAATTCTAATTTTATTTGCAATGGACCAATTAATGGGTCTTTTATACCTGCTCAAAATTGACAATAATGTGTCCACTTTCCCCTCAAGAAGACTCGCTGATATTATAACCGAAAATGTCTCATTTGGCCCAAGATACTCATACTTTAGATGAGTAAGAAGAGGCTTAAGCTCCAAGGTGGGAGGTGAGATAATCGATGGATTCGCAGGAGGAGTCTCTCTATTCATCAAGACTAGATCAAGTTTCTTTGCAAAAAATATATTATACCTTGAAAGCCCAAATATCAGATCCGGAAGTTGAAATGGAGAAAAAAGAATTTTCTACACCAGTTCATAGAACGAGTCTTCTTGTGACCCGTCAGGTTGACCATGAGTTATTAAGTGACTCGTGGTGAGGAGTGTTGATTTGCCTGGAAATTTCAATTGGGGTGACCATGGGTGTGACCATGAGTCGTGGTCAGCCCCACGAGCCGTTAGGTGACCCGTGGTCAAGGGAAGTCGAAGGATGAAGGATGAACTGGTAGTGTACCCCATGAATGGACACCACGAGTAGTGGTCAGGTGCCACGATTCATTTGGTGAGTCGTGGTCAGTAGTTGATTAGGATCTTGAGATTTTGGACAGTGAAGGTAACGGAAGGTGACCACGAGTTGTGGTCACCAGTGACGAGCTGTTAGGTACCCTATGGGGAACATTTGAGGAAAATTGGCCAGCGTACTTAACGACTGGAGTTAACGACTCATGCCCAGTGGTAACGATTCGTCCAGTCCCTCGTTGGGACTGGTAGTCAGCTTTTATATACGAATTTAGTAAGGGATTTTTCATAATTTCTATGATCCTAAGGCCTAAACTACGTCGTTTTTAGATATGAATAATGAGTTTTAAGAGGGGTAAGTTCATTATAAGATATTCCTATTCACGCATGCAAGAGTTGAAGTCAAGAGAGGTGATCACGCTTAATTCCTTCAAGTTTTTCATTAACTCTTCCTTGGGAAATAAAAGAAATTATTGAATCAGATTCTCTCAGGTATGTAAGGTTATGAATGGGTGAATATATTCACACCCATGCCCAATCCCTCTCTAATTCATGAAAATATATATGTTGATTCGATGGGGTTTTAACCTAATGCATGAATTTCCTAAGTTTCTACTATGCGTATGATCTAAGTACGTTTCTATTATTGGATTATGATTCATAGGCAAGTTTTAAATAATCTTTTCAAGTTTTATAAATTATACTTCCCATCTGTGAGAAGTTCATGAATGTTGAAATTTATGATGTATGTTCAAGTTTGATGAGATATGTATGATGAAAAGCATGTTTTCAAGTTACCCATATCTATGATGATGTTTTCAAGTGAATCAAGTATTTTCAAGAATGTGTAAGTATTGGGAAAGCCCATATGTCAAGTATGATTTATGATTTCAATCAATTAGCTTACCACATGGTTTTGGAGTTAAGATTCCCATTTATGTTCAGCTTGTGGTATGGTTTCAGCCAAGGCTCCTTATGTATGATTTCATATTTTATATGTACATGATTATTCAGCTTCGTCACTAGACGATTATCAGCTTCATTGAAAAGTGATGGAGAGTATATGCATGTTTTTGGGAGTAGTGCCTAGCACCGAGTAGGCTAAGGGTCAGTCAACCCTATGCCTCAAAACTACGAGCCAACGTAGGTATGATCAGATTATTTGGGACCTCCTTTGGAGCTTTCCCCTTCCCCAAGGGGCCTTTAACTTGATATCGATATCATGGTAGCGTCTTTAGCCTTGGCAAGGCTTTAGACGGCTCTTCCCACTTGAGTGTGATAGTCGGGACCACGTAAGCTCTATCGTGGTAATGTCGGTTACATGATGAGTCTCCCAGTATTCCTCATGATTTCAGTTATGCATGCTTATCATTCACGATATATATACACATATGTTCTAAAGAAGGTTTGACCCAATGTACAATTTTACTTCTGACTATCAGAATTCAGCTTTGGGTCATTTAATTCAGTTGTGATGTTCAATTATGTTCATATCATGATTTTAGAAAATAGCACCCAAGCTATACTCTCATATTATTATATTGATTATTTTTATATTATGCATGTTTTAAATGATTTTACTTATTTAAGCAGTTTTACTTATCTTGCATACTCGGTATATTTCACGTACTGAGCATACTCTATACTGCAACGTTTTATGATACAAGCTCCGATCTTCATAATTAACCCTATCATTAATCAGTTTTTGGAGTTAGCATCTAGCTTCAATGGTCAGTCCTCATCTCCCAAGGACCATTCGTTAGTAGTTATCTTTGTATTTTCAGTTTTCAGACTTGTCGGGTTAGTTGGGGGTGTTTTCCCATCAACCCATCAGATATGTTAGAGGCTTTTAGATTGCATTAAATAAGCTTTTCATTTATAAAGTGAATTCCAGTCCGATGTTATGTTATGATTAGAATTCCGCTATGTTTATTATGTTAAGTCTTCCTCTTTAATTGATTGAGTTAGATGTATGTTTATGCCATAGCTCGACTTGGAGTCTCTCGTGGCTCCTTTTCCCTAAGTTCGGGTCATGAAAAACTTGGTATAACAGCAATAGGTTTGAAGTGTCATATGGTGTTTGAAAGCTGCATTAAGTAGAATCTTTTTCATGGGTGTGAAGCGCGCCACACTTATGACGAAGAGGCTATGAGACATTTAGAAAATGTTCCCTTTTTTCATGATCTATGTCGTGTGGTGAAATGTATCTTTATCCTCCTAACTCATGCTATTCACGATTATTGAATCATGGGCCCTCGTAGATTCAATGGCAGAAGAAATGGAAATGGAAATGGCCACGAGGATGGCAATGGAGACAGGCATCAACAGGTCCCACCAGCCCATAAGCAACATGCACCGGAGTCGGTTGCCCATGTTGAATTCAATGTAACCATTCAGATTCTCGCACAGTCCTTGACTGCCAAGGTTAATCAGCAGGTGGTAGCACATGTTTTGCATAATGGGAATGCGGTTACAGCACGAGTTAGAGATTTTCTAAGGATGAACCCACTAGAGTTTCTTGGGTCAAAGGTGGACGAGGATCCATATGATTTTAACGATGAGATTCTAAAGATCACCCAGGTCATGGGGTGAATGGAAAGGAGTGTGCCGACTTGGCCTCGTATTAATTGAAGGGGGTCGCACACATTTGGTTTAAACAGTGGAAGGATAGTAACGCAGTCAGAGAAGGATCAATTAGTTGGGATAAGTTTCATGTCTCTTTCCTAGATCGATTTTTCCCTCGCGAGATGAGGGAGCTGAAGGTGGCCGAGTTCGTGAATCTAAAATAGGGAAAAATGACAGTGCATAAATATGCCCTAGAGTTCACTCGTCTATCAAATTACGCCCCAGAGTTATTGGTTGATCAGAGGGCGCGAGTGAGCAGGTTTGTTCATGGGGTGGCATACTATCTAGAAAATGATTGTAGAACCGCCATGCTCCATTAGGATATGGATTTCTCTTGGATAGTTTTATATGCCTAGCAGATGGAGGCAACGCATCTAAGGGAGAGAGAGGCCAAGAGGGCTAGGACAAACAAATATAGGTTCTCTCAGCCGAGACTAGGTGGTGGGCACTGACAGCAGTCCCACATGAGATCTTCAGCCCCAACATATTCATCTATGAGTGTGCCATCCAGACCTAGGCCCAACCATAGGGGACAAGCATCAGGCTCTAGAGGTCAGAGAAGCAAGCCCACAGATTCCAGTATCCCAGTTTGCGACCGGTGTGGTCGGAGGCACACGGGTTAGTGTTTGGTGGGTACAAAGGCTTGCTTCTGGTGCGGGATGCTCAGACATATGCTCAGAGATTGCCCAGCAGCTAAATAGGTCTATGATAGGGGCCTAGGCCCAGCTTCCAGTTCATCGGATCCACTAGCACGCCCAGTCCAATAGGGGGAATCTACTAGCACAGGTGGCGGTCAGTGCCAAAACAAGTTCTATGCTTTAGCATCCTGCCAGGAGCAGGAGGTCTCCCCGGATGTTGTCACTGGTATCTTATGAGTTTTCCACCTTGATGTTTATGCTTTGTTAGATTCAGGGGATAATTTATCTTTTATGGCGCCTTATGTGGCTAGTAGCTTTGAAGTCAGTCCCAAAATCTTGTCAGAACCCTTCTCAGTCTCTACTCTAGTAGGTGATTCAGTTGTAGCTAAATGGGTGTATATAAGTTGCCCGGTTATAGTCCTTTTCAGAAAGTCACCTCAACAGATTTAGTAGAGTTAGCCATCACTAATTTTGATGTTACCATCGACATGGATTGGCTATTTGCATGCTATGCCTCAGTTAATTATAGGACCCGAGCAACAAACTTCAGATTTTTGAGTGAGCCATTCATAAAATGGAAAAGTAGTTAAGTTGTGCCTGCAGTGTTATACCCCGTAAAATTCCCAACACATAGATGGCCTATTCGCGTGTTGGTTAAGAGTATTTGAAAGTTATACATGCTAGAAAAAGGCCCGGGAAAAGACCGGATGAGAAACCTGTCGAACCATCGCAGAAGGAGACGGGGCAGAGCCCCTCTGCGATGGCAACGTGTCACGGAGGTGGAGCCTCCGCATTGGCTCCGTGACACGTCGGCCCTGTCCAGGCCCAAGTATATAAATCCCTCCACTTCGATTTAAATGTTAAAATTCTTATAATTTCTAGTGAAAACAGAGAGAAAATCAGAGAGGAAGAGGAACGAAGGGTTCTTGATAATTTCCTTCCGATTACGCCGTCAAACGCGGTCCAAACTCAAATTAACTCCAGATACCGAGGTATTTAGCAGCAAGGAGCATTCCTACGGATTTAGTTTCATGAAATTCGGCCGGCGAATCATCGTGCTACCAAACTAAGGTAAGTGTAATTGCTCCAAATTAGTGTTAATATACTCCTAGCCTTAAAGTGAATATTTCTCCCTTCTGGACTTTTCAGATATAGCGAGGTTTTGACCGTCTTTCGATAAGCCAAAGTTCAAGCTATAAATATATCGAAAGTAACGTTTTCTTTCAGAATATTGGTGTATTTAGTTCTAATTGACATGTATATGAATGTAGTTGGGAGAAACAACAGAAGTACCGATGGAAATCACATCGGTCAGTCGGGTACTCAGAAACTAGGTATGTAAAGCTATTCTTTCGGCAAGCCAGGAAGTACAGTCTAGAAATTCCAGCAAGCATGCTAGTATAGCATTATGTATCATGTGATAATCAGAATAACGGATCGTCAAATGATTTTAGATAGTAATGTGGTATCAGCTAGTAGCTCAGTATGTTTCCACGTAATACCTAGAATGAAAGCTGTAAAAGCAGTATAATGAATTAGCAAGATTACAGATAGTATGTATTACATTTGTTGAGACTGTATCCGGTAATAGATGGCACATCTTATGTTATTGAGCTATATTCAGTTATAGATGGCATGTCCTATGTTATCGAGTTATATCCAGATGTAATCAGATCAGTAATCAGATATAGAAATAGCTCCAGATATAGATATAGCTGCAGAAATAGATATGGCTCTAGAAACTGATATAGCTTCAGATTACGGATAACAATAATCAGATAAAGGCCAGGTACCAGTTAGCCCAGCAATCAGAAGCAGTGCAAACCAGAATATAGTATTTGTTGTTTAATACAGACTGACCTTGAAATACAAGAAGAGAATAGGATTGGTATTTTACATTTGAGCATGCTTGCTGTGTATGTGTTTTGTATGTTGAGACTAGTTGTGGCATGTGGGCACCCTTTAGCATCCCCACTGCCCCTGGGTTATAGCTGTGTCGATACCAGATTCAGATACCGCCACCAACTGGGCGATGCCGTCCGACTAGAGGACGATGATGGCCAACCACCATGATAATACGGTCCAGATTACCCTGCTTGCAGGGGCAGTTCAGTTCACTCTGCGCAGAGCCAGATTACCCTATTTACAGGGGCAGATTAATCTATATGCGCGTGTGGCCAGGTGCAGTTTCAGATACAGATTTTTATAAAATTACCCTGTTGCGTGCTTGCACCCAGGGGCAGTTTCAGTTACAGATACAGCAGCAGATTACCCCGTGTGCACTTGCGTGCAGAGGCAGGAGTCTTCGGACTCAAACACAGTTTATTGTCAGAGTCCAAGGCCTGAGCTCTGTACCCAAGGGGGCCGGTAGGAGGAGCTCACAATTATCAGATGATTGGAGGGACTTGTTTTTGGTTGGTCTAGACCCGGGTAGGGGTAAATAGATTGTTCTATTGATTGGCACCTTCCGTCTTATGGGGGTCGGTCAGGTATTGTGTGTATTTATATGTATATTGATATGTGCTATTAGATGCTGATAGACAGTAAGATGCCACGTCATCAGGTACGCTCAATTTAGTTACAGAATAAGTAAACTCTCCCCAGTTATCCTCAGCCAGATAGACTCAGCTGCTTCCTGCTTATATGTCGTGTTGTTGTTGCTATCCATTTCAGTTGTATATTTCAGTTTGCTTTACATGCTCAGTACCTGTGGTACTGATGCCCGTGGGGGCGCTGCATTGCTTGCCTGTAGGTACACATAGACGAGGAGTCGATCCCTCGTGATCCAGTCAGCAGAGTTATCAGCTCCTATCCTCCGGAGCTAGATAGTCGGAGGTTGCTCCTATTTCCTTTTGATTACAGTTTGGGTAGGTCGGGGCCCTGTCCCGACCATTCTATTATTACTCCCTAGAGGCTTGTAGTCTGATGCTTCCCTGTGGTAGTGGAGCCGGTCGTGTGGGGCCGTGCATGTATATATGTGTTTGGTTGATTATGCTGGCTGTGTGGGGCCATAGTATGATAGTAGTGGTGACCTTGCCGGTCACATGTTATTCAGTATTCTATTATTAAGTTACAGATAACTAGATAGCATGGTGGCCTTGTCGGTCCGCATAGGTTTCCCTTTTGTAAGTATGTTTCTGGTTAGCTGAAGTATTATACAGGTGGCTATAGGCCCAGTCGGCCGGAGGCTGTATTTACAACCGCTATATAGCCGGTTTGTTTCTTGAAATAGAGCCAGGGTCAGCTAAAGCACCAGATGTGCTCAGGATGGACCGTTTAGCAGCCTAGAGTCCAGTAGGCACCAGGTGCCCGTCATACCCCCTAAGGTGGGGTGTGACATGCAGGTTATTTTATTTCCTATCTTAAGGCCATAGAGATGATCTCCAAGGGTTGCATATACTATTTAGTTAGGGTTAAGGATGCCACGTCCGAGATCTCGCCTATCCAATCAGTCCCAATAGTATGTGAGTATCCAGAAGTATTCCCAAATGATTTATTGGAAAACCCTGCTGAGCGGGAGATTGATGTTTGTATTGACCTTCTTCCCGATATGAAGCCTATATCTATTCTTCCTTACATAATGGGTCCAGTCAAGCTAAAGGAGTGGAAGGAGCAGTTGAAGGACTTTTTAGATAAGGTATTCATCAGACCGAGCAAATCCCCATAGGTTGCACTAGTTCTCTTTGTCCAAAAGAAGGATGGTTCTCTTCGTATATGTATTGATCATCGACAATGTAACGAGGTCACCATCAAGAACAGGTATCCTCTTCCTAGGATTGATGTTTTGTTTGACCAGCTTCAAGGTGCCCAGTGCTTTTCAAAGATGGATCTCAGATCTGGATACCATCAACTCAGGGTCGGGAGAGTGACATCCCAAAGACATCCTTTAGGACTTGGTATGGACATTACGAGTTTATAGTTATGTCTATTGGACTAACGAATGCTCCTACATCTTTTATTGATTTGATGAATAGGGTGTTCAAACCATTTTTGGATATATTTGTGATCTTGTTTATTGATGATATCCTAATATACTCTCAGAGTGAGGAGGAGCATGCCACTCATTTGAGAGTGGTACTATAGACTCTCAAGGATCACTAATTATATGCTAAATTCAGCAAGTGCGAGTTTTGGTTTAACTCAGTGGCATTTTTAGGCCATGTGGTGTCAAGTGAGGGCATAAAGGTGGACTCTCAGAAAATAAAAGCGGTGAAGAATTAGCCTAGACCGCTGAATCCTTCAGACATCAGGAGTTTCTTGGGTTTAACCGAGTATTATCGGAAGTTTGTTGAGGGTTTTTCATCTATTACAGTGCCATTGACTAAATTGACCCAAAAGAAAGTGAGGTTCCAATGGTTGGAGGCTTGTGAGAGGAGCTTTCAAGAGTTGAAGACCCGACTCAACCTCAGCACCGGTGTTAACCCTACCTGAGGGTACTGATGGGTTTGTGGTGTATTGCGATGCTTTTAGGATCTTTCTTGTTTGTATATTTATGCAGCATGGTAAGTTATAGAATACGCTTCTAGGCAGCTGAAAGTCCATGAGAAGAATTACCTAACCCATGATTGTGAATTGGCAGCGATGGTATTTGCCTTGAAGATATGGAGACACTATTTGTATGGGGTCCATGTGGATGTGTTTACGGACCACAAGAGCCTACAATATATGTTTACATAAAAGGATCTAAATCTACACCAAAGGAGGTGGTTGGAGATACTTAAGGATTATGATATGAGTGTTCTTTACCATATGGGTAAGGCCAATATGGTAGCAGATGCACTTAGTAGACTCTCTATAGAGAGTGTGTCCCATGTTAGGGAGGAAGGAGCTGGTGAAGGGTGTGCATCGACTTGCAAGGTTGGGTGTTTATTTGGTTGACTCGACTAATAGTGGTGTTATAGTTTAGAACGGGTCAGAATCATCCTTGGTGACTGATGTGAAAGCTAGACAAGACGAGTACCCTATTTTGGTAAAGTTAAAGGAAGCCGTTCAAAATCAAAAGGTAGAGGTCTTCTCCAAAGGGGGAGATAGTGTGCTTCGATATCAGGGTTGCTTGTGTATGCTCGACATTGATGATTTGAGGAATTGGATGTTTCATGAGGCTCATGGTTCCATATATTCGATACATCCAGGTGCCACCATGATGTACCGTGACCTACGGGAAGTCTATTGGTGGAATGGCATGAAGAAGGACATCACAAAATTTGTAGCTAAGTGTCCAAATTGTAAGCAAGTGAAGGTTGAACACCACAGACCGGGAGGTGTGCTTCAAGATGTCAGTATCCATACTTAGAAGTGGGAGGAGATTAATATGGACTTCATCATAGGGTTTCCTCGCACTCGTCAACAGTATGACTCCATTTGGGTGGTCGTGGATAGGTTGACCAAATACACTCATTTTCTACTGGTCAATACCACTGATTCAGTGGAGGATTTTGCCAAACTATACATCCAAGAGCTAGTTCAGTTGCACAGAGTTTCCTTGTCCATCATATCAGATAGAGGTACTCAGTTTACCTCTTAGTTTTGGAGATCGTTTCAAAGAGGACTCGGTACTTAGGTCAAGCTCTGTACAACATTTCACCCGCAAATGGATGGTCAAGCAGAGAGGACGATTCATACTCTCGAGGACATGTGAGAGCATGTGGGATTGACTTCAAGGGTAGTTGGGATGACCATTTGCCTCTTATTGAGTTCGCATACAATAACAACTACCATTTCAGCATTCAGATGGCTCTATTTGAGGCTCTCAATGGGCAGAGATGTAGATCGTCTATTGGTTGGTTTGAAATCGGTGAGTTGAGATGATAGGACCAGATTTAGTACATGAGGCCATGGAGAAGGTTCAACTCATATGGGAAAGGTTAAAACCATCTTAAAGTCACAAAAAGTCCTATACGGATGTGAGGAGGAGAGAACTTGAATTTGAACTTGATGATTGGGTGTTTTTAAATGTGTCTTTCATAAAGGGAGTGATGAGGTTCGGAAAGAAAGGGAAACTCATTCCCCATTATGTTGTCCCGTATCAGATTGTGAAGTAGGTTAGCAAGGCAGCATATGAATTGGAGTTGCCCTCAGAATTAGCTTCACTCCATCCAGTTTTTCATGTATCGCTCCTAAAGAAGTGTTTGGGTGATCCAACTCTAGTTGTTCAGTTGACAGTGTCGGTGTGAAAGACAACCTTAGTTATGAAGAGGTTCCGGTGAAGATACTGGATCGTCAAGTTCAAAGGCTAAGGAACAAAGACGTATCTTCTGTTAAAGTTTTATGGAGGAATCAACATGTTGAGGGAGCTAGGTGGGAAGCTGAAGCAGATATGATGGTTAGATACCCACATTTATTCCCTACCAACTCAGTTCCAGTTTGAGGTATCAGTTTTTTCCCTAAAACTCTATTCAGTTTCATATTCAGCTCATGTGCCCCAGTTTCATTCATGTAAATGGATGTATGTATGATTCATGAGTTCAATTCAATCATGTAGTTTAAAATTGGAGTTAGTCATTCCATTAGTTTTCATCTTATATGATTAGTATTTGAGTAAAATGATTAAATTTTTCTATTCTTTGTATGATTTTCAACATTCAAGGATGAATGTTCCCAAGAGGTAGATGTTGTTATACCTCAAAAAATCCCAAGATCAGATTCAGGAGTTGAAATGGAGAAAATAGGATTTTCTGCACTAGGTCACAAAACGAGTTGTTCTGTGACCCGTCAGGTTGACCACGAGTCATTAAGTGACTCATGGGGAAGAGTGTTGATTTTCCTTGAAATTTCAATTGGGATGACCATGGGTGTGACCATGAGTTGTGGTTAGACCCAGGAGCCGTTAGGTTCCCCGTGGTCAAGGGCAGTCGAAGGACGAAGGATGAACTGCAGTGTACCCTACGAATGGACTCCATGAGTCGTGGTCAGGTGCCATGATTCGTTTGGTGAGTCATGGTCAGCAGTTGATTAGGATCTTGAGGTTTTGGGCAGCGGAGATAACGGAAGGTGACTACGAGTCGTGGTTACCAGTGATGAGCCATTAGGTCCCCCCTGGGGATCCTTTGAGGAAAATTGGCCAGTGTACTTAACGACTGGAATTAACGACTCATGCCCAGTGGTAACAATTCATCCAGTCCCTTGTTGGGACTGGTAGTCAGCTCTTCTCTAGGAATTTAGTAAGAGCTTCTCCATAATTGCTATGATCCTAAAGCCTAAACTACGTCGTTTTAAGCTATGAATAGTGAGTTTTAACAGGAGAAAATTCATTATAACCTATTCCTATTCATGCATGCAAGAGTAGAAGTCTAAAGAAGTGATCAAGCTTAATTCCTTCAAGTTTTTCATCAACTCTTCCTTTGGCGATTAGAGAAATTATAGAATCAGATTCTCTAAGGTATGTAAGGTTATGAATGGGTGAATTTTTTCACACCCATGCTCAATCCCTCTCTAATTCATGAAAATATATATGTTGATCCTATGAGGTTTTAACCCAATGCATGAATTTCCTAAGTTTCTACTATGAGTATGATATAAGTATGTTTCTATTATTGAATTATGATTCATGGGCAAGTTTTACAGTATTCAATTATAAATCATCTTTTCAATTTTTATAAATTATAAAGCTCATTCATGAGAAGTTCATGAAATTGAGATTTATGATGTCTGTTCAAGTATAATGAGATATGTATGATGAAAAGCATGTTTTCAAGTTACCCATGTCTATGATCAGGTTTTCAAGTGAATCAAGTATTTTCAAGCATGTATAAGTATTGGGCAAGCCCATATGTCAAGTATGATTTATGATTTCAATCAATTAGCTTACCACAAAGTTTTGGAGTCA
The DNA here is from genome assembly GCA_035772735.1 of Datura wrightii. Lineage (NCBI taxonomy): Eukaryota > Viridiplantae > Streptophyta > Magnoliopsida > Solanales > Solanaceae > Datura > Datura wrightii. Next base: position 64,988,030 of record JASDFA010000002.1, read on the forward strand.
AGACTCCCATTAATGTTCATCTTGTGGTATGGTTTGAGTCAAGGCTCCTCATGTATGATTTTAGATTTTATATGTACATGATTATTCAGCTGCATCACTAGACGATGGTCAGCTTCATTGAAAAATGATGGAGAGCATATACATATTTTTGGGAGTAGTTTCTAGCACCGAGTAGGCTAAGGATTAGTTAACCCTATGCCTCAGAACTACGCGCCAACATAGGTATGATCAGATTATTTGGGACCTCCTTTGTGAGCTTTCCCCTTTCCCAGGGGGCCTTCATGTTGATATTGATATCATGGTAGCGTCTTTAGCCCTGGAAAGGCTATGCACACTTGAATGTGATAGTCGGGACCACGTAAGCTCTATCGTTGTAATGTCGGTTACATGAAGAGTCTCCCATTGCTCCTCATGATTTTAGTTATACATGTTTATCATTCATGATATATATACATATGTTCTAAAGCAGGTTTGACCCAATGTACAGTTTTAATTATGATTATCAGATTTCAGCTATGGGTCATTCGATTCAGTTATGATGTTTAGTTATGTTCAAATCATGATTTCAGAAAATAGCATGTAAGCCCTACTCTCACATTATTATCTTTATTATGTTTTATATTATGAATGTTTTACATGATTTTACTTATTTAAGCAGTTTTACTTAACTTGCATACTCGGTACATTCCACGTACTGACCACATACTCTATGTTGTATCATTTTATGAAACATGCTCCAATCTTCAGACTCAGCCCCATCATCAACCAATTTACAGAGTTAGCATCCATCTTTAGTGGTGAGTCCTCATCTCTCGAGGACCATTATTTAGTAGTTATCTTTGTATTTTCAGTTTCAGACTTGTCGGGTTAGTTGGGGGTGTTGTTCTATCAGCCTATCAAATATGTTAGAGGCTTTCTGACTGTATGTAATAATCAGCTTGTCATGTATGAAGTGAATTCCAGTTCTGAAGTTATGTTATGATTAGACTTCCGCTATGTTTATTATGTTAAGTATTCCACTTTATTTGATTGATAGATGTATGTTCATGCCACGGGTTTATTTGGAGTGTCTCGAGGATCCTTGTCCCGTGTCTCAATCGGGGCCTATGTTTGAATAGTGACAAAACAAATAAGAACCCAACCCACAAATGCATTGACAACTTCCCTACATGATGACATTCAGCAGTTGCTTCAAAGGCTTCATCAATAATATCAATCACCGAGATCATACTCGTATCCCTTGATTGCATCATTGATTTACCATCATGAAGAAACACTTCATCATGATTCAAGCGGAACTTAAGTTCCTCACTTTATACATCTACTAATGATCTTCCTGTGGACAAGAATATTCTCCCCAAAATAATTGAGACTTCAAAGTCAACTTCACATTCCAAGATCACAAAGTTGGTGGGTAAAATAAATCGATCCACCTTGACAAGAACATTATACAAAATTTTAACGGGCATTTTTATTGTTCTATTTTCCATAAACAAACTCATGGTGGTAGGCCTCGACCTATCACGACATAAATTATTGAAATGGAAAACGACATGATATTAGTGCTAGCTACAAGGTCTCAAAAGAACCTAAGAAAATTTATAGACTCCACTGGTGCATTATATAGGGAAAGCCCCTAGATCTTTCTTACTTTGTATCAATGTGCTTGTGATAATAACACTACAATGATGTGTGATGTCCATGTTGCTAAATCTCAAGTTCTTCTTTTTGTTGATTATATCCTTCATGAACTTTGCATAATTGAGAATTTTCCCTAGAGCATCCACCAAAGGAATATTCACTGACAATTGCTTCAATGGATATGAACTTGTAAAATTTTCCTTCATCCATTTTCTTATTCAATCCTTGGGAAAGTTTAGGAGGAATCTTGGGTATTAGCAAGATAACTTTAGTGATTTATCCATCTTTGCTTTTATCTAGTGCTACCACCCTTTCTTGGGAAGGATAATTTTCACTTTCTTCAACCACAATGGGTTCTTCAATACAAGTTTGCATTCTCCCAGATGGTGCACCCTTCACAACTTCATTGGCTTTGCATTATCATTTATAACAACCTTATCTTTGCCCACTTTTCCACTCTAAGTGGTAATAGCCATGCAATGAGTATTGCCTCCATTGTCATTTCTCAGGTTCACTATAGTGTCACTAGGAAGAGTGCCCTTTTGCCTTTGGTTAAGCAAAGCCAAAATCTGGCTAATTTGTATCTTGGGTTTCCTGATTGATGTTGAGTGAGAGTTTACCAATTGAATCATACTATAAAGACCATTTTTAACCTCCTTGATGCCAGAGTCGGTTGACTCAACTTTCTTCAACACCCTCGCAAGAATCCTTCTGCTTTTGAGCTTGCAAGGCCACTTGTAGAGAATTGATTTGAACTTTGTTATCCACCCTTTAGAGGAAAATAGACATTTTATTTTCTATTGTTGTAGTCTTTCTTCCAATTTTCTTGGTTGCTATCTCTCTATTTGGAACCGCATTGGTTATGATCCCTCCAATTTTCATCTTCTTGATGATTATCTCTCTAACCGATACTGACTTAATATTTGTTCCAACCTTGATTCCCTTGACCTTGCACTCAAGGTACTTGGTTGGATCCTTGGTAGTTATGTTGGGAACCCTTCACTTGATTGCTCACAAAGTTGGCCTCTTCATCATCCATTAGGTAGCATTGTTTATTTTTAGGCCCCATATCATTTTGATGCAATTGAGCCTACATTACGAGTGTTATTTCCCATCACATATTTTCTTAGCACTTCCATTTGAGACATCAATTGTGCCATGATTTCATTACTTTCCTCCTTCTTTGTAGCCTTCTTAGACAACACTCTTGAAGACCCTCCACTAATAACTTTTGAGTCTCGTATGTGCCAAGCTTAGTTTGTCTTTGTTAATTAAATAAGGCACGCATTGGCCACCTCAAATGAATGCTCCATAAGTGATCCTTCTTCCACATTATCATCCACCAACTTGTTCACCGCATCAAGTGACTTGTAGAAGACCTGGAGGAGCACTGCTTCGGGCAAGCTGTGATCTGGGCATTGATTGAGTTTCTCTTTGAACCTTAACCATGTCTCATGAAGAGCCTCCAGTAGAAATTACCTAAAGTTATTAATCTTATCTCAGAGTTGGATCATCCAGGAGAGAGGGAAGAACCTTTCTAGAAACTCTTCAGTCAACTCATCCCATAATGTGATCGACCCTTCAGAAAACTCTTCCAACTAAATAGTAGCCTCTCCATAAAAGAGAAGGGGAAGAGCCTCAATCAGATAGTTTCATGGGAGATGTTGCTAATATTGTAAGCTAAAAAAACATTTGAAATATTCTTCAAGTGTTGATTCGGGTCCTCGTGGGATAGGTCCTCGAAAAGATTCTTCATGCTAAGCAGGTGCAACATGGTGTTGGTCATGTTGGAATTTGTATTTTCGCCAATAGGTGGCGGTCGGATGGTACTAGCAAATCTAGTATTTTCCAAATTCTCCTCACCCATATTTTCATCCATTTCACCTGTAGAAACAAAAACAACAAAAAAGAATAATGTAAGAAATCTAACAATAGAATTTTACACTAACTAACAATTTCTAAAATGCATTCCTCGATAATAGCGCCAAAATTTGATGTCACACAAATTACATCATAAGAAGGTATAATGAGGTTGTCGTATAAAATATAGAACTCGACAAGGTCGGGGTCGAACCTTACAGAGAATTCAAGAGAGAAATTGATAATTATCCTATAAAACCCAACTTATAGTCCAAATTTCTAGGAGAAAGGGGGATAATGTTTGATTTAATGAACTCTACAAATTTTTATCACATTGTAACTATGTAAATGAGACTAGCTAAGGTAGTGCTTCCAAATGAGAAGTATTGTCATTGGATCTAACCTATGGATTTTTCTCATATGTTTGCATAATAATAAACAATGGGTCTTAGATTCCTCTAAAGTATTTTAACCCAACTAGAGGATTATCACTACAAGTCCTTCCAGCACTTGAGCGTCTACTAATAAACCCTCATTGAATATTACAGGATGACTATAATTATAACAACCCAAGTCATAAGATGAGGATTGAAAATCTCAAATCCATGCTCCTAGTCTAAGATTATTTGGTCAAGCAAGCTAAGAATAAAGGTATACTTTGATTTTTGCAACCACCAAAATCATTCAATAGGGAAAGGATGAATAGTAACTATGCAACATTCTACTTGCAAAATAATACTTTTAGAAAACCCAATAACATAACCCCCACATTAAGAACAAAAACCTTGGTGTGTGGCTTAGCCACTCATTCTACCAACAATGAAGTAAAGAATAGAAAGATAAAAGGAGAACTTAGTACTCACAATTAATAAGAGAGAGAAGTCACAAAACTCTTTCGTAATAAATGCAAGTAACTTCTCTTTACAAGAGTGAGCAAGTATCTCCATCCACTTCTCCAATCAAAAACTTCTAAGTATGGTATCTCATATGAAAATAAAAGCTAGAATTTCCTCTTTAAGGTGATGTCGCCAAAAATTACACCTCACAATTGAGATATAAGCGGTCGATTGTCAAATATAGAACCCAACAAAGGTTGAGGTCGATCCCACAAGGAATATGGAAAGAACTTAAGTCAATGCGAATAGCTATCACTATTGAGTTACTTGTTTCCGAAGGGGGAAACAAATAGAATAATAAAAAAAAGTAAAACTATTAAACGCTTCGATCAGATTCGGTTTGAATTCAATTAACGACATGACTAGGATTGTGTTTCCCAAGACTTCATAACCACAAGATTTATATACTAGCGATCTATTCCCAGTGTTTAACATGCGATATTGGTAAGTTAGGTTCACCTAAATGGTTGGTCCCCTATCTAGATTATTATCACCACGCAACTTGGTCCGTACACGGGTGTACTTTAATTGACCCTTACCCTTAATATCCGATTAGCTATCCCCGGAAAAGTATAAGCTATTAGATGGGGGTTGATAGCCTTAAATTTCCGTTGTTAATCCCTTTTCCCATTCGTTACCTCCTTGGTCCAGTAAGTAAGAATATGGTAAGTCCTAACATTTGCAACCGTCAGGAATCAATCAAAACGAAGAGAAAAACAATAAATGCATAAAACCCCGTTCAAGAATCACTAAGTATTTTACCTATGTGTCTTAATTCATATTGGTTCCCACAAACCTAGTTATGGGTTTATCTACTCATGTTTGTATGATGACAATCACAAAATATATAATAAATCATAATTGCAACTTACAAATTATCGTAGAAGAAAAACCAAGTAGATTGAATAAAACTCCAAAATTGATGAATAAATTCCAATGTTGCTTTTGATCTTCAAATTCAAGAACAAAATAGTAAACCTTGTTTCTTGATTCAAGAATAATCGCACCACACCAAAATCCTACTTGAAAACTAATAATAATTAGCTCTCTCAATTCTATATCCAAAAATAAACCTAAACTGTGTATTTATAGTTCCAAGAAATCCTTTTCCTAACTAAAACTGAAAACCAGGTCAGCAGTGGCAATGGGCTTGGTGATGATTCTTTCGGTCCTCTGACGAGTCGTGCATTTCTTAGAATAGTCATCCTCAGCATCATACTCAGTTGTGGCAACGGGTCACCTAACGACTCATCATGCCTGGGAGCGAGTCGTTAGGTCCCTTGTGGACTGACTCCTTCAAAATTCCAGTGCACCTTACAGATGGTTCCAGTGATCTGCCAACGAGTCGTTTCATCACGTGACGACTCATTATGTCTGTCGTCAACTCCATTGGTCACTTTGGAATTATTTTCTTTTTCAGTCCTCATGAATGACTTCACGACTCATTACAAGGTATAATGACTCATTCCCTCAACTTGTCAGGTACACTGTCTCGCATTTTCAAACTTCGATAATTGCCCAAGCCTTCAGCAAAGAGTCGTGCCTCCTGCCAACGACTCGAGAAGTGTCTGACAGTCACCCTTTCAGTTATTGTTAGCATTATTTTGCGAAGTTCACTTCCGAACCTGTTTTCCTACAACATTAAACACAAAACAAATCATACCTATATAAACATACCCGGAATGTGCATAATTTCTTGGTTTTAAGCATCGAAAGTGTCGTAAAATAACGTCACATCAACACCCTCAACTTAGAACATTTGCATGTCCGTAGGAAAAAACAAAATAAAATAAAACAAACCAAACTACTTCGACGCTTCAATCGAAAGAACTCTAGGAAACTTACGACAGTCACATTCATTCATCAAATAAAAATTTTCTAACCCCTCCCTCATCGTATCAACTCAAATCACACAGCATATGCAAAATTTCCTACCATAACATAGATGAATAAAAACATGGCAAAACACTGTCACTTGCAACCATGCACATAAATCTATAACACTGACCCAGACAATGTGCAGACAATTTTGTTGACCAAATTCTCTCACCTCAAAGAAGTCCCATAATCAAGCATGTGTATATGATTAACTCAATATATTTCTCTTGGGACTAGGTAAGATTCACTCACTCTCACAAAGAAATTTGGACTGTGTGCATATAATACCATAGGCTTGCCTTTACTTTCAATACCTTGATTTTCAGACAAGTAACCAGGATCACTATAGGATTTTCTAGGCTTGTAACGTAGGCTTGGGCTCGGATATGGTACATATGGAATTAGTAGCTCAACCTTCCTTGGCACTACACCTCTTGGCTCCACTTTTCACCTTTTTTCCTATTTTCTCCCTTTTTATCCTTTAACTACTTTTTTCTTTGCTTTTGCAACTATGGATGCGGTTTCTCTTTATTCAAACACTCATTAATGTGACTTTTTTTCTTTTTTGTTTCTTGCTTTTTGACAACAATTTTTATTTCTTTCTTTTCTTTTCATTATGTATACTGCGCCCCCTCTTTTTCTTTTTCATTACCTAATTTTTGTTCCTCCCAACTCTTCTTAATCACCCCTATAGTATCCACCCTCAACTTAGGCGATTTGTCTGAGTTGAGGTTCACAATGTCCAAGGAGGGACCAGGGCCAAAACAAGTTCATTCTTAATAAACGCACGAAGGTGAATTGGTGTAAACAAAAAAGAAAGGTAAATTTAAGATCAAATATTTGGATCAAGGGATTTTTATTCTCTTTTGGTAGGTCTTTTAAGGCTAAAGTGGGCTCATAAATCAAAAACGGTCTATGATCCTTTCCTAGTTTCCTATCCTCTATCTCGGTACGACTGACCAGGAAAGTTCTAGATTTACACACACCACTGAATTCAGCTATTAAACCTCACTCGCACATAGCACAAGTCAACATCATCACTTCTACTAAATGATAGTTCAGGCACAACCATACAATGGTAAAGATGTTCATAGTTTCAATGCCATGACAAGATTCACAAAGGTCATACTTGTCAACTTTCACATACACATATAAACATTTTTTGGAGGTGTATCAAATTATCAATCAACAAAAAATCAACAATTTAAGTTATTAACTACATTTAGTTCTCCTAAGTTTCTTCCGACTGACACAAAAAACATAAAATAAAATCCTAAAACATGTCGGTTCTAATAGATATGGAACACCCAAGGGAAAAGAAATCCGAAAAGAAAAACCCTCGAGTTATTTTCAGCAAAAATAATGCACAGGTATCCCTCCCCACCCCCATAAAGAAAAGCATGCGTCGTCCTCGATGCATATATATATATATATCAGACAAAGCTAAGGAAATAGGGAACATACCTGTGCGACCTAGGTGTCAGCAACCTGGTCGGTGGAGGGTGTAGATACGCCTCTAATGTTATCTCCAACTTCACCGGCTTGACCTGGTGCATTCTCAGATCCAATATAGCTCATTCGTTTTCCAAGAGCTCTCACTACCTCAATCTCGACTCTCTTTCAAGCCACCTCTCTCAATTCATGCAGTGCTCTCTCCATCTCACTCCGTTCTTGTTTTTGCTGACGGAGCAGAGAAGCATCATCATCAAAACATGCCTCCTCACGAGGCCTCTTTCCCTTATCATGTGCCACCGGAGCCTCCGTGATAAAGTCAAAAATTGGTGGTAATTCTTCTTCAAACTCGTCATCTACCGGTGGAGGTACTGTAGCTAACTGTCGTGCGATCAAGTCTCACACCTCGGATCTGAGCGCTCCTAGCTCTGAGTACTATCTTGTCAACTCAGGCGCCTGTAACTATGCAAGGCACTCATCCATTCTCTTCTCAAGAGCATCTAATCGGCCATGCACCGAACTGGACAATGTCTCCAACTCCTTCGACACCCACGGCTTTACCTACTTCATCAACACTTTAACCTGTAGAGCCGTGTGTGCCTGCTGCTTCTCGGCCTTAGCTAGCTGCCTAGCCATATCAACTAAGAAATCCTATGAAATCGTGACTAGGCTAGCTATAGTGGCTCATGGAGGTGTGACTGGGGGTCTGGGTGCTGCTGCTGTAGATGATAAATATGGAACATCAGCAAGTGTGGAGGTATCCGATGCATCTGTAGGCTAAGGTTGGCTACTTGTCTCCCTTCCCTCAATGGGCACATCCGCTAGCTCCGTGAACTATGCTGCATCAGTCTTCATCCCGCTACGGAATGCTTCTGCTAATATGGTCGCTCCAGTGGATGCAGCTTCCTGAGTCCTTGCCCTTGATACCGGGTTTGTGTCATCTCGAATCAACCTGATATCAGTAATCTTCTGCACCACTACTCTCTGGTCAACTCATGGCAACTTCGGCACCTTTGAATCCCAACAGAGTCCATCAATCAGACAAGGAAAGGGGATTGTAGTACCGTCATTGATCGTCCGCTCTCTATTCTCCTCAGCAATGTACCACGACAAATTGATGGCATACCCCTCCATTATACTTGCTACCAAAGCTACCCTTTCAGATGAGAGGATATTATCATTGCTGGTTAGTACCAGCCTGTGCCGCACCATGACTACTAAAATTCTTCCTGAAAGTTCAGTATGGCCTTCTTTATCTGAGACTCGGTACCATGCAGCAATTCAACTAGCGGACCTCTCGTAGAACTAACCCTAGACAGCCAAGTATACTACTGGATGTACTCCTGGCTATTCAACTTTTTGGTTCTGACTTTCTTCAGCTCATATATCCTGTGGTTGAACTCTGCCGTGTTCATCGGAGCATGATATCTGGCCCATACAGTGTTCTGGAAATTGTCCGCTCAAATATATCTACAGGAGTCTCACGCACCAACACCTGATTTAATGCGGGCCTCTACTTCCAATCCTGGCCCCCTAATGCCAACCGCTGCAATATGGATGCATAAGCCACATAGAACTCTCGGACTAAGCACGGGCTATAGCTAACTGATGGCTCGGTCAACCACCCAAACCTGTATTTATCGAACACCGCCTGTAGCTCCGGAAGGTCTTTCAGCCCTGTAGTGATCAGCCTTGGCTCCTTGAATATGCTCCCTTTTGGATTGCCTTTCTCATTAGGAGCAATATCTCTGTTATATATAGACCACATGCCATGACCACACCATCTCCGCACATGTCACGACCCAAGAGTACACCCCAATCATAGACACGGTACGAGGAGCCCTGAGGCACCCTAACTTAACCCATGGCATGAGAATATAACTAAACATTCACATAAGGCGGAATAATTAGCTTAATAATCATGAACAAAAGGAACTGTGATATGAAATATAAGAAACAACAGTGCACGATCCAAGTGTAAATAACTGAATACTACAATTAGATCTAAAAGCCTCTAATCATAATAAACGGGTTGAAGGGACAAGACCCCAACTAACCCCAACATTCTGAAAACTAAAAGACAAAAATAATCCGAACATGAAGCCCCCGAATCATGAGGACTCACCATTGGGAACTGAGAGCAGAACTAAGAGCAATCTAAGAGAAATGCTAAACCTGCAAACCGAATCCTGTATCATGAGACGATACAACATAGAAGATATGCAGGTCAGTACATGGAATGTATGGACTATCCGAGGTATGCAAGACAATACTTAAAAAATAAAAGTTATAGGAGTGGGGACATCATGATCATAAAGACTGAAATTATAAGTATATCGTAAGGCTCAAGATTTCCAAAATATTCATAAACCTGTCATAGTCATAACATGAGAGAAAAACATTTCATAAAAACATGACTTGAGCCAAAAGAACAAAATCATACATACATTATAACAATGAGGAACAGTGGGAGATTTCTATAATCGACATACCCCATATGCGCACATATAGAGCCCGACATGTAAGACTAGTTAGGAGGCCATTCATACCTTGCCAAGGGAATGAACCATGAAAGGCATGATATCACTCATGAAGGCCCTGTAGGGCATAGGGAACAGTCACTGAGGAGGTCTAACATATAACATATGGTGGCACATAGTTCTGAGATTCGAGGCGTAACCTAGGCCCCGAACCTACTCGGTGTTAAGTACTACTCCCAAAAAATGCAACGTTCTCATAGAAATTCATACATGACATGCATGGCTAGTTAAATCGTGATAATCATAACATTCTTGAGAATTCGTAATACTAGCCACAGAATTGGGCCCGTGGATCGGCCAAAATCATAGTTCATAGATCATAAGCGACATGTGGGCATTGTCTATAATTTCATCACACTTGAGATGCTTAAATTTATAGGAAATCTGATCACAATAATATGAGTAATTGAAAACATGCTTAAAATTCAAAAGTTCATGTCATGCTTGAGAAATCACCGTAACCATGAATTTCACTAGAACCCCATGATTTGGGCATATGTGCTTTTAGGAATTAGATCATCAAATATTGAATAAAATAAGTGAAAATAGCCCATTAATTTGAAACCCATGATTTTAGATATACTACAACAAACTCATATCGATTTTTAAGGGAACATGCATTTGGGTTATGACCCATCAAGAATTGGTAACTTTAAACATAGAATTAGGGAGAAATTGGGATGGGTAGGGACTAAACCACCCATTCAAAACCCCACATACCTGGAACTTCTTGATTCTTAACTCCCTTAAAAAGCCCTAGATAGAAACTTGGAGAATTTGAAGAAGAACACTTGAATCCCTTTCCTCTTTCCTCTTTCCTCTCTACTCTTGCATGCATCAAATGAGGTTTATCATGAATTATTTCCCCTTAAAAGACCCTGTCCCGACTTCAAAACGACGTAATTTAGGTCTTAGGAGTGTAGAAAATTACGAGAAGGCCCTTACAACTTCGAAGGAAATAACTGCCAGGTGACCCTAACGGGTGACCTGAAGACTCGTCAGGACGAGCAACGACTCATTGGGTCGCCCGTCAAGTACACTGGATACCAGGTCGATTGGGCTCGTAACGGGTGACTCAATGACTCGTCACAAGTGACCACGAGTCGTGGTCACATTTCTTCCAGTACACTACTTCATCCTTAGTAAAAATTCCTTGGCTTGCTCACGACCCACCTCACGAGTCGTTGGGACTGCCATCTGTTAGGTACACTGGCAGACCTCCTACTAAATCCTCAACCTACCCCACGATGGACCTGATGACTTGTGGTAGCTGACAACATGTTGTTCCCACGCCCGTGGGGACCTCAACTCCTCAGCTCAGTCCAACCTTCCCACGAACCACCTAACGACTCGTGGGGTCTCCGCACAAGTCGTCTAACGACTCATCCTACACTGCTGCAACATTTTCCAAATTTTTCCTCGTTTGACTCCTGGGTTTGATCCTTGGGTCCCCGGGGTATAACAATATCTCCCCCTTGGGAACATTCTTCCTTGAATGTTAGAAACATGCAGAAAACTAATGAATAAACAATCACCATATGCAAATACTGATCATTTAAGTTGAAAACTGATGGAATGACTACCCCCGAAAAGAACTACATAGCTGGACTGAATTAAGACATCACATGCATATATCATATCATAAAACAAACTTGCACGAATAAACAAAACATGAAAAACTGAATAGAGGTTTAGGGAAAAAACTGATACCTCAAACTAAAACTAAGGCGGTAGGGAACAAATGAGGGTATTTAGCTATCATATCTGCTTCGGCTTCCCAGGTAGCTCCCTCAACATGTTGATTTCTCCATAACACCTTTAATGAAGCTACTTCCTTGTTCCTCAGCCTCCGAACCTGATGATCCAAGATTGCAACAGGAATTTCCTCATAATTAAGGCTATCCTTCACACCAACACTTTCAACCGAAACCACTAAGGATGGATCTCCCAAGAACTTTTTCAAGAGCGATACGTGAAATACATGATAAACTGAAGCTAACTCTGAAGGTAACTCTAACTTATAGGCTACTTTACCCACTCGTCTCACAATCTGGTAAGGACCAATATAGCGTGGGATGAGTTTTCCTTTCATTCCAAATCTCATTACTCCCTTCATAGGAGATACCTTCAAAAACACCCAATCATCGATCTCGAACTCAAGTTCTTTTCTCCTCATATCCGCATAAGACTTTTGACGACTTTGAGCCATTTTTAGCCTTTCTCTTATCAACTGAACTTTCTCCATAGCCTCGTGGACTGATCTGGACCCACTAACGAAGCTTCACCGACCTCAAACCAACCAATGGGATATCTACACCTTCGCCCGTAAAGAGCCTCAAATAGTGCCATTTGGACGATAGATTGATAGTTGTTGTTGTAGGAAAACTCAATAAGAGGTAAATGTCCATCCCAACTACCCTTGAAATCAATAACGCAAGCTCTCGACATGTCCTCAAGATTTTAGATAGTCCGCTCTGCCTGGCCATCTGTTTGCGGATGAAATGTCGTGCTAAGCTTGACCTGGGTACCAAGTCCCTTTTGAAAATATCTCCAAAACCTAGAGGTCAACTGAGTACCTCTATTCGATATGATGGGCAAAGGCACTCCATGAAACCTAACCATCTCTCGGATGTATAATTTGGAATAATCTTCTACTGAATTGGTGGTTTTGATCGGTAGAAAATGAGCAGCCTTGGTTAAACTATCCACCACAACCCAAATGGAGTCGTACTGCCTACGAGTGTGGGGTAAACCTGTTATGAAGTCCATGTTGATTTATTCCCACTTCCAAGTAGGAATGCTTATATCCTGAAGTACACCTCCCGGTCTCTGATGCTCAACTTTCACTTGTTGGCAATTCAGACACTTGGCTACAAATTTTGTAATATCCTTCTTCATGCCATTCCACCAGTAGATTTCCTGCATGGCATGATACATCTTGGTGGCACCTGGATGGATGAAATATCTTGATCTGTGAGCCTCATGCAACATTCGGCTCCTCAAATCACCCACGTTCGGAACACATAAGCGACCCTCTTATCGAAGCACACCATCTTCCCCTCTAGAGAAGACTTCTACCTTCTGATTTTGAACAACTTCCTTCAACTTTACCAATGTTGGATCTTCATCTTGCTTAGCCTTCACCTCCGTCACCAAGGATGACGCTGACCCGTTTTGAACAACTGCACCCCCATCAATCGAGCCAACTAATCTAACTCCCAACCGTGCAAGTCGATGTACCTCCTTCACTAGCTCCTTCCTGTCTTCACTAACATGCAACAAACTCTCCATAGAGACTCTACTAAGGGCATCCTCTACCACGTTGGCCTTACCCAGGTGGTAAAGGACACTCATGTCATAGTCCTTAAGCTGCTCCAACCACCTCCGTTGCCGAAAATTGAGATCCTTCTGCGTGAACACATATTGTAAGCTCTTGTGGTTAGTGAATACATCTACATGAACCCCATAAAAGTAGTGTCGCCATATCTTCAAAGAAAACACCACCGTCGCCAACTCAAGATCATGGGTCGGGTAATTCTTCTCGTGAATTTGAAGCTGTTTGGAAGCATATGCTATGACTCTCTAGTGCTGCATCAATACACATCCCAGTCTGATTCTCGAAGCATCACAATAAACAACAAAGCCATCGGTACCCTCCGGTAAAGTCACACCGGTGTTGAAGTGAGTCGGGCCTTCAATTCCTGAGAGCTCTTCTCACAAGCCTCCGACCATTGGAACTTCACCTTTTTCTGAGTTAATCTAGTCAATGGGGATGCAATGGATGAGAAACACTCTACAAACCTCCGATAGAAACACGCTAAGCCTAAAAGCTCCTTATCTCCGAAGGGTTTACCAGTCTGGGCCAGTTCTTCACTGCCTCTATTTTCTGGGAGTCCACCCTTATACCTTTGCTTGACACTACATGTCCCAAGAATGCAACTGAATTTAGCCAGAACTCACATTTTCTGAACTTGGCGTATAGCTGGTTATCCTTAAGGGTCTGGAGTGCTACCCTCAGGTGTGTGGCATGCTCCTCCTCGCTCCTGAAGTATATTAATATGTCATCAATGAACACGATCACAAACATATCCAGATATTCCTTGAATATCCTGTTCATCAGGTCCATAAAAGTTGCATGGGCATTGGTTAGTCCAAAAGACAAAACAACGAATTCATAATGGCCATACCGAGTCCTGAAAGTAGTCTTCGGGGTGTCGCTTTCCAGAACTCTGAGTTGGTGATACCCGGACTTGAGATCTATCTTGGAGAAATATTTGGAACCCTGAAGCTAATCGAATAGGTTATCAATCCTAGGAAAAGGGTATCTATTCTTGACGGTGACCTTGTTCAACTGCCTATAGTCAATACACATTCGAAGAGAACCATCTTTTTTCAGGACGAACAACACTGGGCACCCCAGGGAGACTTACTCGGTCTAATGAAACCCTTATCCAGCAAATCCTTCAACTACTCCTTTAACTCTTTTAGCTCAGCTGGGGCCATTCAGTAAGGAGGAATCGATATGGGCTGTGTGTCGGGTAAAAGATCAATCTCAAAATCAATCTCCCTCTCGAGAGGAGAACCTCGTAGGTCATCTAGGAATACCTCGGGATACTCACATACCACGGGGACTGACTGAATGGTCGGGGCCTAAGATGTGGCATCCTTAACCAAATACAAATGGTAAATACAATCCTTAACAATCTTTTTTCGGGACTTGAGATAGGAGATAAAGCGACCTACAGGTACCGCTGAACTACCCCTCCAATCTAAAACTAATTCAGCTAGAAACCAAAACTCCACCATTCGGGTTCTACAATTAATAGAAGCATAACATGCAAACAACCAATCCATTCCCAAAATAATGTCAAAATCAGTCATAGACAATTTTACTAAGTCTGTGGAGGTAACCTTATGAAATACTATAATGGGGAAATCTCTATATACCCGCCTCACTATGAATGAATTCCCAACCGAAGTAGACACAGAAAATGGTTCTGACAAAATTTCGGGACTGACTGCAAAGTTACTAACAACGTAAGGTGTCACAAAAGATAGTGAAGCTCCCACATCTAACAAAGCATAAGCATCAATATGAAAGACTCGCAACATACCTGTAACCACATCAGGAGAAGTCTCCTGCTCCTGTCGAGAGCCAAGTGCATTAAATGGTTCTGGCGCTAGCCGCCAGCTGCACCAGTTGAAGTACCTTTCTAAGTAAGACGTGCCACTGGAGCTGTTGAACTAGCTGCTGGAGTGCGGGTCCACCACCCCCTGATTTGGCTACGACGAAATTCCTGAGCCTGAGTTCGGGTTTGCCACACCCGAAACAAGCATTTGAACCCACCAAACACCTTCCTGGGTGGTTCTTGCCATAACTAGCATGAGATGGGAAGGTGCACTCTGTACAAATGCTACTCTGACCCCTCGAACCTGAGGCCCTGCTCCTCTGATCGACTGGAGCCCTGGATGGGGTATTGGCTGAAGATGGTGCTGGTGTAATAGACCTGTGCTGAGACTGCTGGTGAGGCCCACCTCTTGGCCTCGGCTGGTAGAACCTGTATCTATCAGTTCTGGCTGTCTTGGCCTCTTTCTGCCTCATATGAGCTGCCTCCATCTTCTGGGCATAAAGGACTATTCGTGGGTAGTCCATATCCTAATGAAGCATGGTTGTTCTGCAATCCTTATCTAGATACTCGGCTACTCCCTGCACGAATCTACTCACCCGCTCCCTCTGGTCCATCACTAACTCAAGGGCATACTTTGACAGGCAAGTGAACTCAAGTGAATATTCTAACACCATCATCTTTCCCTCTCTAAGGTTAACAAATGCAGCTGCTTTCAATTCCCTCATCTCCCGAGGGAAGAATCTGTCGAGAATGTCCATGTGAAACTCATCCCAGCTGATAGGACCCGCTCTCGTTGTCCTGCTGTCCTTCCATTTCTTGTACCAAATATAAGCGACCTCCTTTAGCTGGTAAGAGGCCAAATCAACACACTCCTCATTTTTCACCCCCATAACCTGAGTGACCTTCAAGATTCCTTTAATGAACTCGTGTGGATCCTCATCCACCTTTGATCCCATGAACTCGGGAGGGTTCATTCTCAAAAAGTCTCTAATCCGAGCCGCCGCTGCGTTGCCATTTTGTGGGACATGCGCAAAAGCCTTTTGGTTGACCTGAGTGGTCAAGGCCTGTGCCAATATCTAAATAGTCGCCCGAAACTCAGCGTGGGAAGCTGGCTCTTGTGCCAAGGACTCCTGAACAGGTGGGGCTTACTGACACCATGATCATTGCCACCTCCATGGCCTTCATCATTTCTGTTTCTCCTTCCATTATTCTTCTAGGAGCCATAATTTTCTACAATCGCGAATAGCATGAATTAGAAGGATAGAGAGACTTTTCATCGCACGACATGGATCACAGGAGAAGGGAACATTTCCTAAAACATTTAGTAGCTTCTTCATCATAAATATGATGCGCTTCACATCCATGAAAAAGACTCTACCAAACATGGCTTTCAAACTCCCTAGGACACATCTGAACCTATGGCTCTGATACCAAGTTTGTCACGACTCGAGAGTACACCCGAATTGTAGACATGGGACGAATAGCCCCGAGGTACCCCAAGTCAACCCACGGCATGAGCATATAACTAGACCATTCACATAAGGCAGAAGAATTAGCTTAATAATAATGAACAAAAGGAATCGTGAAATGAAATATAAGAAACAACAGTACACTATCCAAGCGTAAATAGTTGAATACTACAATTAGGTCTGAAAGACTCTAATCATAATAAACGGGTTGAAGGGACAAGACCCCAACTAACCCCAACATTCTGAAAAATAAAAGACATAAAAAAATCTGAACATGAAGCCCCCAAATCATGAGGACTCACCACTGGGAACTGAGAGCAGAACTAGAGAAAGCTAAGAGCTATGCTGAACCTACGAACCGGATCCTATATCACAAAACGATACAGCATAGAAGATATGTGGGTCAGTACTTGGAATGTACTGAGTATGCGAGGTATGCAAGACAATACTTAAAATATAAAAGTTATAGGAGTGGGGACATCATGATCATAAAGACTGAAATCATAAGTATATCGTAAGGCTGAAGATTTTCAAAATATTGGTAAACCTGTCATAGTCATAACATGAGAGAAAAACATTTCATAAAAACATACCTTGAGGCAAAAGAACATAATCATACATGAATTAAAACAATGAGGAACAGTGGGAGATTTCTATAACAGACATACCCCATATGAGTACATATGGATCCCGACCTGTAAGCCTAGTCGGGAGGCCGTTCATACCTTGCCAAAGGTATGAAACCATGAAAGGCGTGATATCACTCATGAAGGCCCCATAGGCCATAGGGGACAGTCACTGAGGAGGCCCCAAACATAACCTACGGTGGCACGTAGTTCTGAGATTTGGGGCATAACCTAGGTCCCGAACCTACTCAGTGTTAAGTACTGCTCCCAAAATATGCAACATGCTTATAAAAATTCAAGCATGGCTAGTTAAATCATGATAATCATAACATGCTTGAGAATTCATAATACTAGCCATGGATTTGGGCTTGTAGATCAGCCTAAATCATAGTTCATAGATCATAAGCGACATATGGGCATTGCCCGTAATTTCAATCACACTTGAGATGCTTAAATTTATAGGAAACATGATCATAATAACATGAGTAGTTGAAAACATGCTTAAAATTCCAAAGTTCAGGTCATGCTTGAGAAATCACCATAACCATAAATTTCACTAAAACCCCATGATTTGGGCACATGTGCTTTTAGGAATTAGATCATCAAATATCGAATCAAATAAGTTAAAACATCCCAATAATTTAAACCCATGATTTTAGACTTAATACAACAAACTCATATCGATTTTTAAGGGAACATGCATTTGGGTTATGACCCATCAAGAATTGGTAACTTTAAACAAAGAATTAGGGAGAAATTGGGCACGGGTGGGGACTAAACCACCCATTAAAACACCACATACCTAGAACTTCTTGATTCTTGACTCCCTTGAAAATCTCTAGATGGAAACTTGGAGAATTTGAAGAAGAACACTTGAATCCCTTTCCTCTATCCTTTCTACTCTTGCATGCATCAAATGAGGTTTATCATGAATGATTTCCCTTTAAAAGGCCCTGTCCCGACCTCAAAACGACACATTTTAGGTCTTAGGAGTGTAGGAAATTACGAGAAGGCCCTTACTAATTCGCAGGAAATAACTGCCAGGTGACCCTAATGGGTGACCTGATGACTCGTTAGGACAGGCAACGACTCATCGTGTCACCCATCAATTACACTGGATACCAGGTCAACTAGGCTCGTAACAGGTAACTCAATGACTCATCACAAGTGACCACAAGTCGTGGTCACCTTCTGTCAAGTACACCACTTCATCCTTAGTAAAAACTCATGACCCACCTCACGAGTAGTTGGTACTGACCACGACTTGTGGGGTGCCATCCGTTAGGTACACTGCCAGACCTCCTACAAAATCCTCAACCTTACCCCACAGTGGACCTGAAGACTCCTGGTAGCTAACTACGAGTCGTTCCCATGCCTGTGGGGACCTCAACTCCTTAGCTTAGTCCAACCTTCCCACTAGCCACCTGACGACTCATGGGGTCTCCTCACGAGTCTTCTAACAAATCGTCCTGCATTGCTGCAACATTTTCCAGATTTTCCTCATTTGACTCTTGGGTCTGATCCTTGGGTCCCTAGGGTAAAACAACACATTTCTTGGTTGCTCATTTGATGTGTCCGAGGTCTTAGTCAGCTCATTATTAGAGTCCCCTCGCTGAGCATGTGATTCATCAACTCTCTCGATGTTTTCCCAACTATGGGAGCCTCGGGAACAAGTGCATCTACAGTCTTAACATTTTCATTAGTGCGGCTGGGTGGATCCCTTGCCAGTGGAGTAGGAGTATCAACCAGGGCTGTCGGATTTGAAGTTTGTTGAGCCCTAGCCCTGGTAGATCTCCTCACTAACTGCTCCTCTAATATTTCATACTCTTACTTAGATCCACTTGACTCTTCAGAGGAGGATGGATCATCACGCAGTCTACGGTATGAAGATTGACTGTGCTCAGGTGTTTTTTTCTTTGCTGGGACCTTCTTCGGTGTACCTCTCGTAGCCATTGTACCTGTGGAAACATTGTTAGTATGCAAGATTAGATGAAACAAAAAAAACATTTTTGGGCTGGTGCTAGTGGTCCTGACGAGTGACTAAACGAGTAGTTGCCACTGGTAATGACTCGTGAGGTCGCTCATTGTCACAAACTAGACTTCTTTCAAGTTGGGCCAATGTACTTGACGACTTGTCCCAAGTCGTTACCAAAGGCAATGAGTAATTAGGTCGTATGTTAGGTATACGGCCTTAGTGGTTTAATTTTTCCACTTAAGACGGGCTACACAACGATTCGTTTGGTGTCCCAAAGACTCATGATGTAGCTCGTGCTCTACAGTTTTAGTTCACATGTTTGTCTTCATCTTCTTCCTATTATTCAACTCCACAAACACAGAGTTTCACATTCTAAAATTAACCCAAGTGTATCTACAATCGAAATCCATTTGTTTAAATCTTCCTAGGGTTCATTTACATTAAGAGGCACAGATTGACATAAGCACATTATTACCCAAAGTAAATTCAAATTCATTCACAACATGGGTCCTAAAAATTCTTGTTTAAATGCAACAATATTAAAAATTTAATGGGAAATCACAATATGCTTGATCAATGATGGAGTGCAATCATGTGTCATTTGAATGATTGGAGTTTTAAGTCGAAGATTTTTCAATGGGGTTTGAGAGAAGAAGAAGATGAGGGAAATCTGAAGTGGAGAGTGTTGGGTTTAAGCTTAGGGAATGTTTGGAAGGTAAAGGAATCAAGTTTGGTGTGCCTAAGTTAAAAGTATACCCTAATTTCAGTCCTGGGTTGGGTCGGATATGGTTTTTTAAATTTTTAATGCCCAGATTGATGATTCATTAAGTGCTTTAATGAATCATTGTGCCTTTTCATGTCGTGGCTGGAGTTTAGTAAACTTACCTGGGACTTACGAGTCAAGCAACGACTTGTGGTGTCACCCAATGAGTCATGGCCTGAGTCGTGGTCCTTGGACTTGTGTTAGCTTCAAGACGAGTCACTTAACAATCATTTGGTCTGCCAATGATTCACTGAGTGAGCCGTTATCACCCTTTTCCTTTTGATTTTTACTGTTATCTAGTGTACATGACGGGGACCTCACGATTCGTTTATTTGACAAGTACATCAAATAAAATCCCTATCGATTTTTAACGGTTCTGTCAGCCATCAGTAGCCGCATAGTAGTCGGTGTGGGGGTTCCCAAGCCTAACTTTTTGAGCACTGCTAGCGGCATCAAACTTATTCTAGCTCCCAAGTTGCAAAGTGCCCTTGCAAACTCAACCTCACCAATGGTGCAAGGTATAGTAAACGCACTTGGGTCTTCCTTCTTCTGAGGGGTCATTCTTACCACTTCAAACGGTCCCGACCATTTAGACCTTAGCTTACCAGGAAACAACTTCAACCTCAAATTAAAGAGCAAAACTTTCTGTCTGGCTCGAAAATGCGATGCACCACATGCTTATCATGCCATCTTTTGGTTCTTTCCTTGTAGTACTTAGCACTCTCGTAGGCATGCCAGCGGAACTCATCAAGTTCACTGAGCTGCATTAGTCTCTTTTTGCCCGCCAGCTCTGAGTCCATATTTAGTTTTCTGACAGCCCAAAAAGCTCGGTGCTCTAATTCCACCGGGAGATGACATGCTTTGCCGTAGACCAATCGGTATGGTGAAGTTCCAATCGATGTCTTATAAGCAGTTCGGTAAGCCCACAACGCATCGTCGAGTTTGCTTGACCAATCATTCCGTTGTGTATTCACCGTTTTCTGAAGAATCTGCTTCACCTCCCTATTTGACACCTCTACTTGCCCACTAGTTTGGGGGTGGTATGCTGTTGCCACTTTATGGCGCACCCCATACTTGGATAGTAATTTCTTGAAACTTGCATTAACAAAATGAGCCCCTCCATCACTGATAATGGCTCGGGGTGTCCTGAACCTTGTGAGGATGTGTTTTTTCACAAACTTCGTTACTACCTTGTTGTCGTTTCTGGAGCAAGCTATTGCTTCCACCCATTTTGACACATAATCTACAGCCACCAAGATGTAACGATTACCAAATGACGGTGGGAATGGACCCATGAAGTCAATGCCCCATACATCAAAGGGCTCAACTTCCAGTATATTCTGCAAAGGCATCTCTTGTCTTCTGCCAATTGATCCTGTACGCTGACATCTATCACACATTTTGACATACGCCATAGAGTCTATGAACAGTGTTTGCCAAAAGAAACCTAACTGTAGAACCTTGTGCGTTGTTCTTTCGCCTCCGTGATGCCCTCCATACAACGAAGACTGGCAGCCCCTCAACACTTCTGCTATCTGACTCTCTGGGATGCATCTTCTCATCACCTGATCTAGTCCCTGTTTGAACAAATATGGCTCATCCCATACATAATGCCGGCTGTCATGCCTCAATTTCCTTCTTTGTTGGTCTGTTGTTTCAGGTGGGTAGACTCCGCTCACTAGCAAGTTGACTATGTCTGCATACCAGGGAACTTCAGCTTCTCCCACTGCCAAGAGTTGCTCATCTGGGAATTCTTCATTTATGTTATCACTTTCCATCACATGCGACCGACTTTCCAGCCGTGATAGGTGATCTGCTACTTGGTTCTCGCTTCCCTTTCTGTCTCTGATCTCAAGGTCGAACTCCTACAATAATAACATCCATCTAATCAATCTGGGCTTAGCATCCTTCTTGTTGAATAGGTACCGAATAGCTGCATGATCGGTGTACACCACAACTTTCGAACCCACCAAATAAGACCTGAATTTGTCAAATGCAAACACCAAGACTAGCATCTCTTTCTCTGTGACTGTGTAATTGCTCTGGGTCGTATTCAGAGTTTTGCTTGCATAATAAATAGAATGGAAAATTCTATTTTTTCTTTGTCCCAATACGGCTCCCACAGCCACATCACTGGCATCACACATCAGCTGAAATGGTTGTTCCCAATCAGGAGAAGTAAGTATAGGTGCTTCGATCAATTTCTGCTTCAACTTTTCAAATGCTGTAACACACTCATCATTCAACTCAAACTTTACCTCCTTTTCTAGCAGTCTGCATAGTGGTCTAGAAATGTTGGAAAAGTTTTTGATGAATCATCTGTAGAATCCTGCATGCCCCAAAAAACTGCGCACACCTTTCACTGACACTGGTGGTGGCAATTTTTCAATAACCTCGATCTTAGCACGATCGACTTCCAACCCCTTTTTAGATACTTTGTGGCCAAGGACAATCCCTTCCTTCACCAAGAAGTGGCATTTCTCCCAGTTTAATACAATGTTGGATTCTTCGCATCGAGCCAACACCCTGTCAAGATTCAGCAAACAAGTAGCAAATGAATTACCGAAAATAGAAAAATCATCCATAAATACCTCAACAAAATCCTCAACCATGTCATGGAAAATAGCCATCATGCATCTCTGAAATGTGGCGGGTGCGTTGCATAACCCAAACGGCATCCGCCTGAAAGCATATGTCCCATAAGGACAGGTGAAAGTAGTCTTCTCTTGATCCTCCGGAGCTATGGCTATTTGGTTATAACCAGAGTACCCATCAAGGAAGCAATAATACTCCTGTCCTGCCAACCTATCAAGTATTTGATCAATGAAAGGGATGGGGTAATGATATTTCCTCGTGGCTTCATTTAGCTTTCTGTAGTCCATACAAATCTGCCAGCCTATGACGGTTCGAGTAGGGATCAACTCATTTTTCTCGTTGGGGACTACGGTCATCCCCCTTTTCTTAGGAACACATTGAACGGGGCTGACCCACTCACTGTCTGAAATTGGGTACACCACACCTGCATCAAGACACTTGATTATTTCTTTCCTTACCACATCCTTCATTGCTGGATTAAGTCTCCTTTGCGGCTGAACGGTTGGTTTGGCTCCTTGCTCCATGAATATCCTGTGTGTGCAGAAAGCTGGATTAATACCCTGAATGTCAGACATTTGCCAACCCATTGCTTTCTTCCTCTTTCTGAGGACACCCAATGCTGCCTTTTCCTGTGCCTCCATCAAGTCTGCAGAGATGATAACTGGTAACGTCTACCCCTCCCCCAAAAAGATATATTTTAGATGGGGAGGCAATTCTTTCAGCTCCAGCTTCGGTGCCTCCTCAACGGATGGTTTCGGCAAAGGCTCTAGAGATCTCATCAATGACTGGAATTCCTGTCTCCTCGGATGATTAGGTGCCCCATTCAACAATTGGACCATTCCACACGCCTCTCTGTCCCCAAAATGATCAGAATGCGTTAACGCTCTTTCCAATGGGTCTTGAGATTCAACAACCTGCCTAATTTCTCCATGTTCAACCACACTAATTTTCAAAAGATTCTCATTTATAGCTGGCAGCTTCATGGCTTTTAACACATCAAATACCTCTACCTGGTTATGTGCTCGCATTGTAAGTTTGACCCGCAGCCACGTCGATTAATGCTTTTTCGGTTGCCAAGAAGGGTCGTCCCAAAATAAATGGGACTTCAGCATCTGGTTCAAAATCCAGAACAATAAAATCGACCGGAAAAATAAGGGAGCCCACTTGCACAAGCACATCCTCAACAATGCCATCCGGCCTAGCTAAGGATCTGTCTGCTAACTGCAATATTACGGTTGTAGGTCTAGGACTCCCTAGACCTAACTTCCTGAATACCGAAGATGGCATCAGATTTATGCTCGCCCCCAAGTCACATAATCCACGAGCTCGGATACTCTGCCCAATAGTCAACTGGATAGTAAAACTTCCAGGGTCTTTTAGCTTCGTAGGCAGTCTATTTTGGATCCGGGAAGTGCATTCCTCCGTCAAAGCTACCGTGGCATACTCAGTCAGACGACTTTTGTTGGCCACGATGTCTTTAATATATTTAGCATATTTTGGCACTCCCTGCAAGAAATCAACAAGAGGTAAATTAACATGTACCTATTTAAGCACCTCTATAAATTTCTTGAAACACGCCTCCTCCTTGTGTTTCTTGAGTCGTTTAGGGAACGGGGGTGGAGGCCTTTCTGATTCAGCTTCTTTGGTCTTCCCCTTATCCGAAAGTTGCTCTCCCTCAACATCTGCTGCTCCTAACTTTTGAGGCGGTCTTTCCGGTTCCACCTCCTTCAATTGCAAATCACTCCTCGTGGTCACTGCATTTACCTGCTTCGGATTAGGATCCGTGTCGCTAGGCAGTCCTCCTCTGGGCCTTGTGTTTTGGGCACTAGCAAATTGCCAAAATTGATACTCAAGAGCCTTGGTCGCTAATTGATTATTCTTCACTTCGGTTGCCAATTTAACATAGTCAGCCTGCAATTTCGCCTGATTAGCGATCATGGTCTTGAACATTTCTTCAATGGTAGGTGATGGTGGTGGAGGAGGGGCACTGTGATTTCTGAATTGGGATTGGTAGTTCTGTTGCCCTCCTTGATTCCTCTGCATACCGTGACCCGAAATTTGGCCTTGTTGGTTGTTGCTACCCCATGAAAAATTTGGATGGTTCCTCCACTTTGAGTTGTAGCCGCTACCAAACTGCTGCTGATTTCTTTGTGCATTGCCCACAAAGTTAACCGAATCTAGGTTTGCTCCACAGCACTCAGCTGAGTTGTCACACCCCACCTTGGGGGGTATGACTGGCACCTGGTGCCTTACTAGGACCTGACCTGCTAGACTGTTAAGCCTGGGCGCATCTGGCGCCTGGCTGGCTCTAACTCACATTTCTGGGAACAAAAGGCTATATAACGGCTGTAAATACAGCCCCCGGCCCATTGGCCTATAGCCTTCCGTACCTGTACTAACAGCTGACCAGAAACATAGTAATTCAGGGAAACCTATGCGGCCGACAAGGCCACCATGCTGTCTAGTTATATGTAACTCAAACATAACATACTGAAAAGCTACGTGACCGGCAAGGTCACCACTACTGGCAAACTATGGCCCCACACGGCCATTACAAAAGAAAGAAAGAGTAAAGGCAACTATACAACTGCACGGCCTCACACGACCGACTCATCTGACCACAGGGAATATACACAGACTGCAAGCCTCTAGGAATAGCAATAGAACTGATCGGGACAGGGCCCCGACCTACCCATAATATACAACAAAAGGAACTGAGCTGCACCTCTGAAATTCAGCCTCCGGATGACTGGAGCTGAATACTCGACCGCTGACAGGGAGTCACATAGAATCGCCTGCTCGTCTATGAGTACATGCAGGCAAGTAATGCAGCGCCCCACCGGGCGTCAGTACCGCTGGTACTGAGTATGTAAAGCAATGACTGAAAAGATATCTGAAATCAATAACATAACTGACAAAACGGAAATAGGAAGAACTAGATTATCTGTCTGATGATATAAGTCGTACCTGTTCTCAATCATACTGGGAGGAGTAGGTGTCGTGTCTGGAGACGTATCATTCTAATACTAATCTACTCATGTCTAATGTAACATAGCATAACATACATAACATAACATGGCACACACAAACCTTACCCGGCCCCCATAAGCCGGGAGGTACAATCAACACGGAATCTATGCCCCTACCCCAGTCATCCCATCTCCTATAGTGGCTGTAAGCATCCTGCCGGTCCCTGGGTATGCACTTGGGCTCGCTGAGCCCCTGACTATAACTGTACCTGAGTCCGAAGGACTCTAAATCAACACCCCGGGCGTACCCGCTCGACGATGGTGTATAAGGGCCGACCAAGGCACAATATGGGGAAAATTGGCATCCCATCTTCGTCCCCTTGCGGGACGGCATATCACTCCGTAGAGTGACGTATCCTCGTCCTCTGGAGGACGAGTCGATACAGCTATTAACCCTGGGCGGTCAGGAATGCTAGGTAATCCAACCCCAATCAATACAACGGTCTCAACTAGTCATGCTGTCTGTGTAGCTCATAAGCTAAGACTAACAGGTGTAAGGTATCATATAAATCACATAGTAAGCTAATAATAGTAATCTGTAAGTGTCTGATACATGCTGAGACAGGTAAGTATAAATATAAGTATAGCCTCCTGTCAAACTGTACTGGGGCAAAGGTTATACAAGAAGGTGTTTCTGCTGAAAACTATATTGTTTACTGAGTTTCTATATTAACATGATTTCCTACTTCTAACATGCTTTCTACACCATATTTAGTTACTATTCTATGTCTGGAATGCTTCACGGATACTGTACTACTTCGCGAGGTTTCAGCTAAACACAACAATATCTTAACATGGCATATTACATCACATGCTGAATATATTGGGCAATCTTAACCACTTACGTCCGAATCTATATCATACGGATAGGTATCGTACACGTTACAACCCAAAACTTCTCATATTGCACCAATATTCAAAATAACACAATAATCAATTTCTGAACATTCTACTGGTCTGTAAATTACTATACTGCTTCAATGTTACTCAACTTGCCGAGGAAACTTAACTTTACATACCTTATCTTCGACTATTCGTCCGTCGGACGAGGCTTGGCCGGTACTTCAACTATTTCCTTCCAGCCGCATTCATAAATACGTCAATCAATACTAAATACAGCTTTATTGTAAAGAGCAACGTTGCTTTCGATATAGTTTATAGCCTAAACTTATGCTTATCGAAAGACAGTCGAAAACTCGCTATTTTTTAGCAGCCCAGAAGGGAGAAGTATTCACTTCTCAGCTAGGAACACATAGACATTAATTTAGAGCAATTCTACTTACTTTAGTTCGGTGGCTCGCCGATTCGTCGGCCGTATTTCGCGAACCTAATTCCGTAGAAATGCTCTCTGCTGCTAAATACTCGAGTATCTGGGATTAATTTGAGTTTGGGCAGCGTTTGGCAGCGTAATCGGACGGAAATATATAATTTTCCTTCGTTTTCCTCTGTTCTCTGCGCTATTCTAGAAATTTTTAAGCATGAAATGATTTTAAACCGAAGTGGGGGCTTATATACTTGGCCTGAACCTGGGCAACGTGTCACGGAGCCATCGCGGAGGCCTCACCTCCGTGACACGCTGCCATCGCGGAGGGGCTCTGCCTCGGCTCCTCCCGTGATGGTTTTGACGGGTTTCTCATCCGATCTTTTCCCGGGCCTTTCCCTAGCACGTATGGCTTTCAAATATGCTTAACCAACGTGCGAATAGGTCATCTAAGGGCTGGGAATTCTACGGGGTATAACATTCTCCCCCCCTTAGGAACATTCGTCCTCGAATGTATACTGCTATCTAGAGGACTGCTTACTTTATTTTCTGGAAAAATTGTGGCAGAAATTCCCCTGTAATATGGACTATTGCAAAAACCTGAAATGCAGAAAAGTCCAACACCGGCAATGCACACAATGTTCTAAAATTCACTGGACAACTAAATACCACTTCTTATTTATCATTTACAACATACAATCATAAGGTACTGTATAAGTAATGATACAGACATACATGTCGTCTGACTAGGCCTGGAATAGGTGAGGGTATCTGATTTTCATATCTTCTTCAACCTCCCATGTCATTTCCTCCCGATTTCTGTTACGCCATAATACTTTGACAGACGCAACATCTTTAGTTCTCAGCCTGCGAATCTGTCTGTCTAAGATAGCTACGGGAACCTCTTCATAGGCTAACTCTTCTGTGACCTGAACATCCTGAACTGGAACTACTGTAGAAGGGTCCCCTACGAACTTCCTAAACATCGAAACATGGAATACTGGGTGAGTAGATGCTAATTCTGGAGGCAAGTTTAACTCATATGCTACGCGGCCTATTCTTCGCCGAATCTAATACGGCCCAATGAATCTTGGGCTAAGCTTGCCTTTCTTGCCAAACCTCATTACCCCTTTCATCGGGGATACTTTCAGATATACCCAGTCGTTTACCGAAAATTCTAGATTTCTGCACCGTCTATCTGCGTATGACTTCTGGCGGCTCTGAGCGGTCAGTAAACGTTCTCGGATAAGCTTTATCTTTTCCTCGGACTGCCGAACAATGTCTGGGCCAACTAATGCTGATTCTCCTGTTTCAAACCAGCCCACCGGCGATCTACATTTTTGCCCGTACAATGCCTCGAAAGGCGCCATCTGAATAGCAGAATGGTAGCTGTTATTATAAGCAAATTCGATTAACGAGAGATGTTCATCCCAGCTACCCCCAAAATCTAACACACACGCTCGTAGCATATCTTCGAGCGTCTGAATTGTACGTTCAGCCTGCCCGTCTGTCTGAGGATGGAATGCTGTGCTCAAATTAATCTGCGTCCCCAGACCTTTCTGAAACGACTGCCAGAATCTAGCTGTAAACTATGCTGCCCTATCTGAAATAATAGATACCGGCACTCCATGCAATCGAACTATTTCTCTGATATATAATTCGACATAATCCTCACCTGAGAAAGTAGCCCTTACTGGCAGGAAATGAGCTGACTTTGTCAGCCTATCAACTATTACCCAAATGGAATCATTTCTGCGTCTAGTACGGGGTAACCCTGTTACAAAATCCATG
Organism: Datura wrightii; assembly: GCA_035772735.1. NCBI lineage: Eukaryota > Viridiplantae > Streptophyta > Magnoliopsida > Solanales > Solanaceae > Datura > Datura wrightii. The sequence goes on from JASDFA010000002.1 coordinate 65,016,935, forward strand.
TTTATTACTTCCCATTTCCACATAGGTATCATTATCTCTTGAGTCAAACCACCCGGTTTCTGGTGCTCTGCTTTCACCTGCTGACAATTAGCGCATCTAGATACAAATTCGGCTATCTCAGTTTTCATACCTGGCCACCAGTAGATGTCTCTGATGTCGTGGTACATTTTCGTCGCCCCTGGGTGAAGGGAATAGCGAGCGTAGTGTACCTCATGCATGATCTGCCCACGAAGTCCTGCGACATTCGGGACACAAAGGCGGCCCTTATAATGTAGCACACCATCCTCGGTCATCTGAAAATCTGACTCCTTACCCTTCTGAACTCTATCTCTGAACTGGACTAAATCGGGATCCTCATACTATCGTCCTTTTACCTCTGTAACTAACGATGACACTGCAGAATTCTGAATTACTGCTCCATTATTTTCTGTTTGCATTATTCGAACGGCTAGATCAGCTAACTGATGAATTTCTTTAGCTAATTTCTATTTCTCAGGTCGCAAATACGCCAAACTCCCCATTGACTTACGGCTCAGGGCGTCTGCTACAACGTTGGCTTTTCCTGGATGGTACAGGATGTTTACATCATAATCCTTCAACAATTCTAACTAGCGACGTTGCCGCAGATTCAACTCCCTCTGAGTAAAAATGTACTGTAAGCTCTTATGATCTGTGTAAATATCAACATGGACGCCGTACAGGTAATGCCTCCACATCTTCAAGGCATGAATTACCGCGGCCAATTCAAGATCATGGGTGGGGTAATTATTTTCGTGCTTCTTCAGCTGTCTGGAAGCATATGCAATTACTCTACCATGCTGCATCAACACACAACCCAACCCGATACCTGACGCGTCACAATAAACTGAATACCCTTCTGTGCCTTCCGGCAGTGCTAGTACTGGGGCGGAGGTTAATCTGTCTTTCAATTCCTGGAAACTCTGCTCGCATGCCTCCATCCACTGGAACTTTGCTGCCTTCTGTGTCAATTTAGTTAAAGGTGCTGCAATAGTTGAGAATCCCTCAACGAACCTCCGATAGTATCCTGCTAACCCCAGAAAGCTACGAACTTCAGTCGGGGTGGTAGGCCTAGGCCATGACTTAACTGCTTCTATCTTCTGCTTATCTACCTGTATATAGGTGTCTGAGACAATATGCCCTAAAAAGGCCACTGAGTTAAGCCATAATTCACACTTCGAAAATTTAGCGTATAACTGGCGATCCCTGAGAATCTGGAGCACTGTCCGCAAATGAGTCCGGTGATCTGCCTCGGAGCGAGAATACACCAGAATGTCATCAATGAATACTATCACGATCAAGTCCAGGAAAGGTCTGAAAATACTATTCATCAGGTCCATAAAGACTGCTGGGGCATTCGTTAGCCCGAAGGACATAACTAGAAATTCAAAATGCCCATATCAGGTCCTGAATGCTGTCTTAGGAATATCCCTCTCACGTACTCGGACCTGGTGATATCCGGACCGCAAGTCAATCTTAGAAAAGTATCTGGCTCCCTGTAGCTGATCAAATAAGTCATCAATTCTGGGAAGCGGATACTTGTTCTTTACTGTAACTTTGTTTAATTGCCGATAATCTATGCACATTCGGAGCGAGCCATCTTTCTTTCTCACAAACAAGACTGGCGCACCCCATGGGGAAGTACTCGGCCTGATAAAACCTTTATCTAACAAGTCTTTCAACTGCTCCTTTAATTCTCTGAGTTCTGAATGAACCATACGATAAGGAGGTATTGATATTGGCTGAGTGCCTGGTAGCAAGTAAATAACAAAGTCTATTTCCCTTTCTGGGGAATACCAGGTAACTCATCAGGAAATACATCTGGGAATTCATTTACCACTGGGACAGACTGGAGTGTCGGAGATTCTGCTTGGACATCCTGAACTCTGACAAGATGGTAAATACACCCCTTAGATATCAACTTTCTCGCTTGAAGGTAGGAAATAAACCTACCTTTTGGCGTCGCGGTGCTGCCCTTCCACTCCCGTACAGCTTCCCCCAGGAAGTGGAATCAGACCGTTTTGGTCCAACATTCAACATTAGAAAAACATGGTACTAACCAATCCATACCCATTATGGCATCAAAGTCTATCATTTCCAACTCGACCAGATCTATTGTGGTCTGACGGTCAACAACCTCTACTGTACACCCGCGGTAAATTCGGCTAGCTGTGATAGAGTCACCAACGGGCGTAGATACTAGGAAGGGCTGTTGCAATGATTCTGGCACAATACTAAACTTCCGTGCCACAAATGGAGTAATATAGGACAAAGTAGACCCTGGATCAATTAGCACATAAGCAGGGTGTGAGCAGATAGTTAGCATACCTGTCACGACATCAGGCGATGCTTCTGAATCTTGTCTCCCTGGTAAGGCATATGTGCGGCTTGGACACGCACCTGTACTGGAGGCCCCTGATCTGCCCCGACCCCTGCCTGCTGAAACTGAGGGCCTTCGCCCAGTCGAGGATGTTGTAGCTCGTGATCCTGTTGATGCCCTATCCTGTCTGTCCCGGTCCTCACGACCTCTGGCTAGGCAATCTCTCATCAAATGGCCTTCTTGGCCACAAATATAGCATGCGGTGGAACCATACCTGCACGCTCCAAAATGGCGTCGACTGCATATAGGGCAAAGTGGTAGGGTATACCTACTCTGCTCCGCCCTCCTCTGTAAGGGTGAGTCTGCCGTCTGCGAGCCTCTACCAGCCTCTGACTGCCCTCTACGACTAAATCTACCTCCCTGAGACTACGGTGGAGGCGGGGGCCTGGGCGGCCTGTCTGACAATCGTGGCCTGGGTCCCCCCCGGGCCTCTCTCTGTAACTCAGCTGACCTATCCCGGTGACGCTGCTCCTGATTGACCCTCCTGATCTCCCGATGTCACTGTCTGATGCCCTCAATATTCTAGGCAAATGCCTGGATTCGGGAAATATCCATGTCCTCTCGCAGGGTGGCCGTGATACAAGTCTCGACATATTCTGGGTTCAACCTCATAATAAAACGGTGCACTCTGGATGCCATGGTATCCACGAAGGCTGGTGCATATCGAGCCAAAGAGTCAAACCGCAAGGAATATTCCCGAACACTCATGGCCCCCTGTTCTAGATGTAGGAACTGATCTACTCGAGCAATTCGGATCTCCCGCAGCAAATAGTGATCTAGAAAGGCTCATGAAAAGCTGGTCCAGGTGGGAGGGGAAACATCTCTCCTTCGGGACCTCTCCCAGCTTTCATACCATAATACTGCAATATCTCGTAACCGGAATGCGGCCAATTCAACTGACTCAGTAGGCGTAGCATGCATAACCCTGAAGATTCTCTGCATTTGATCCAGAAAATCCTGAGGGTCCTCTGTTCGGTCCGTGCCTGTGAACTGTGGGGGGTTCAGGGCTAAGAACTCTCGGACCCTCGAACTACCGGGCCCTCCTGAAGATTCTGCAACTGTATATGGCATTTGCTGACGCTGAGCAGCCATCATCTGTGCTAACAGAACTACAACACTCCTAACCTCCTGGTCGGAGGGTGTCAATATAGGGGCTGCTGAAGGTAATGTCGCCCCAAGTGGCTCCTGACGTGGTGGAGACTACTGAGGAGGCTGAGATGAAGCCTCTATAGGGCCCTCTGATCGGGCTATCTCCAAATGAGGGGGAGGCATCCTGCTGGTGCCCTCCCCTGCTGCAATGTCTAAGCTCCGACCTGTGGTAGGATGTTGCTGGTCTGACATTATCTGTAAACAAAGAATATGCTAAGCTCTTAGGGACTCAACCCTATACTGTACCGCTCTATAGCACGACTAAATCAGAATAAAAGACAACCATCCTATCATGCCTTGCAGCCTCCTACCCATAGTATGTGGTGCACAACACATCCATGGACAGGACTCTACTTAGCACGGCTTGCAGACTCCCTGGGATACGACCTGCTCTGATACCAAGTTTGTCACACCCCACCTTGGGGGGTATGACTGGCACCTGGTGCCCTACTAGGACCTGACCTGCTGGACTGTTAAGCCTGGGTGCATCTGGCGCCTGGCTGGCTCTAACTCACATTTCTGGGAACAAAGGGCTATATAACGGCTGTAAATACAGCCCCCGGCCCATTGGCCTATAGCCTTCTGTACCTGTACTAACAGCTGACCAGAAACATAGTAATTCAGGGAAACCTATGCGGCCGACAAGGCCACCATGCTGTCTAGTTATCTGTAACTCAAACATAACATACTGAAAAGCTACGTGACCGGCAAGGTCACCACTACTGGCAAACTATGGCCCCACACGGCCATTACAAAAGAAAGAAAGAGTAAAGGCAACTATACAACTGCACGGCCTCACACGACCGGCTCATCTGACCACAGGGAATATACACAGACTGCAAGCCTCTAGGAATAGCAATAGAACTGATCGGGACAGGGCCCCGACCTACCCATAATATACAACAAAAGGAACTGAGCTACACCTCTGAAATTCAGCCTCCGGATGACTGGAGCTGAATACTCGACCGCTAACAGGGAGTCACGTAGAATCGCCTGCTCGTCTATGAGTACCTGCAGGCAAGTAATGCAGCGCCCCACCGGGCGTTAGTACCGCTGGTACTGAGTATGTAAAGCAATGACTGAAAAGATATCTGAAATCAATAACATAACTGACAAAACTGAAATAAGAAGAACTAGATTATCTGTCTGATGATGTAAGTCGTACCTGTTCTCAATCATACTGGGAGGAGTAGGTGTCGTGTCTGGAGACGTATCATTCTACTACTAATCTACTCATGTATAATGTAACATAGAATAACATACATTACATTACATGGCACACACAAACCTTACCCGGCCCCCTTAAGCCGGGAGGTACAATCAACACGGAATCTATGCCCCTACCCCGGTCATCCCATCTCCTATAGTGGATGTAAGCATCCTACCGGTCCCTGGGTATGCACTTGGGCTCGCTGAGCCCCTGACTATAACTGTACCTGAGTCCGAAGGACTCTAAATCAACACCCCGGGCGTACCCGCTCGACGAGGGTGTATAAGGGCCGACCAAGGCACAATATGGGGAAAACTGGCATCCCATCTTCGTCCCCTTGCGGGACGGCATATCACTCCGTAGAGTGACGTATCCTCGTCCTCTGGCGGACGAGTCGATACAGCTATTAACCCTGGGCGGTCAGGAATGCTAGGTAATCCAACCCCAATCAATACAACGGTCTCAACTAGTCATGTTGTCTGTGTAGCTCATAAGCTAAGACTAACAGGTGTAAGGTATCATATAAATCACATACTGAGCTAATAATAGTAATCTGTAAGTGTCTGATACATGCTGAGACAGGTAAGTATAAATATAAGTATAGCCTCCTGTCAAACTGTACTGGGGCAAAGGTTATACAAGAAGGTGTTTTTGCTGAAAACTAAATTGTTTACTGAGTTTCTGTATTAACATGATTTCCTACTTCTAACATGCTTTCTACACCATATTTAGTTACTATTCTATGTCTGGAATGCTTCACGGATACTGTACTACCTCGCGAGGTTTCAGCTAAACACAACAATATCTTAACATGGCATATTACATCACATGCTGAATATACTGGGCAATCTTAACCACTTACGTCCGAATCTATATCATACGGATAGGTATCGTACACGTTACAACCCAAAACTTCTCATATTGCACCAATATTCAAAATAACACAATAATAAATTTCTGAACATTCTACTGGTCTGTAAATTACTATACTGCTTCAATGTTACTCAACTTGCCGAGGAAACTTAACTTTACATACCTTATCTTTGACTATTCATCCGTCGGACGAGGCTTGGCCGGTACTTCAACTATTTCCTTCCAGCTGCATTCATAAATACGTCAATCAATACTAAATACAACTTTATTGTAAAGAGCAACATTGCTTTCGATATAGTTTATAGCCTAAACTTAGGCTAATCGAAAGACAGTCGAAAACTCGTTATTTTTCAGCGGCCTAGAAGGGAGAAGTATTCACTTCTCAGCTAGGAACACATAGACATTAATTTAGAGAAATTCTACTTACTTTAGTTCGGTGGCTCGCCGATTCGTCGGCTGTATTTCGCGAAACTAATTCCGTAGAAATGCTCTCTGCTGCTAAATACTCGGGTATCTGGGATTAATTTGAGTTTGGGCAGCGTTTGGCAGCATAATCGGACGGAAATATATAATTTTCCTTTGTTTTCCTCTGTTCTCTGCGCTATTCTGGAAATTTTTAAGCATGAAATGATTTTAAACCGAAGTGGGGGCTTATATACTTGGGCCTGAACCTGGGCAACGTGTCACGGAGCCATCGCGGAGGCCTCACCTCCGTGACACGCTGCCATCGCGGAGGGGCTCTGCCTCGGCTCCTCCCGCGATGGTTTCGACGGGTTTCTTGTCCGATCTTTTCCCGGGCCTTTCCCTAGCACGTATGGCTTTCAAATATGCTTAACCAACGTGCTAATAGGTCATCTAAGGGCTGGGAATTCTACGGGGTATAACATGAGTGCTCACTGCTACCACACACTTCACACCACATTTGCTGGACCGCATTGACTGAAGCTGAAGGCTGGTTCAAATTCATGTTGCTGAAGTGGTTGTTCAACTGATTCTGCAAGGCAGCTATCTGTGCAGCGATAGCTATAAATCCATCCACTTCAAGCACTCCTGCTGCTTCCTTGCTCCCCCTCGAGATGAATCTGCATTCCATTCTAGATTGCCCTGTGAAATGCGGTTGAGCAAAGTGTAATGCTCCTCATAAGTCTTTTCCAGCGCTTGCCCTCCAGCTGCCGAGTCTAACATAATTTTAATATGGGGTTCCAAACCCTCAATAAATGTGTGTACCAACACCTCATTGGACTGATGATGATGAGGACAGTCCCGCAACATGGATTTAAATCTTTCCCAGGCTTGATATAAATTTTCTCCCTCCCTCTGTTTGAAACTTAGAATTTGACTTCTAAGTCTGGCTGTTTTACCAGAGGGAAAATATCTTATCAAAAACTTCCGTGCAAGATCATCCCACGTTGATATAGAATTTGGTGGTTCAGCTTTTAAACACCTCTTGGCTTCACCAACTAAGGAAAACGGAAATAGGGTGAGCCGAACATAATCAGGTGACACTCCAGCGGGTATATAAGTGTCACTTATCTCCAAAAAATTCTGGAGATGTTGTTGTGGGTCTTCATGAGGGAGACCGGTAAATTGCCCGCTTGTGTGCAAAAGTTGCACCATATTCTGCTTTAATTCAAATCTCCCTCCAGGCTCTGGTTTGCGGATACTTGAATGTACATTGTTGGCATGTGGGATTGCCACCTCGCGAACCGGCCTTGCTGCTGCTTCGTCGGGCACTAACACTGCCCTCACAACCGGTGGATTTTGTTGCTCCATTATAGACTGTCTGAGCAACTGCAGCTTCTTTTGTAGAGCTTCTCTGCGTTTACTATGAAATTCACGTTCAGACTCTATATAAGATTCTACCAGCTCCTTGTCCTTTGCCAGTGTTCACAGAAATCAAGTCTGCAAAATACAGGCTAAGACCAAGTTGTCAACACTTAAGAAAATAAAACAAAAATATAGTAAATTTACACTTAACACAATTTCACCAATTGCCTAGTCTCCCCGGCAACGGCGCCAAAAACTTGTCCGGCTAGTTCGGTAGGGGTTAAAAACCAACACGCAAGTGCACGTGGTCAAACAAGTAATAAAGTGGCTAAGTAAGCCAAGTATCGAACCAAGGAGACTCTTGATAAGTAAAATTGCTTAAGTATACTATATTCTATCTTACCTCTAATTATGCTGACAACACGTAACCAAAAGTTAAATAATTTTTGTTTATAAATTATATACTAAAACTATTAACAAATATTTACTTTGAATTGAAACTATGGATATGAGCATGCCAAGGTTAAGAACAAGTAATGAACTTGATTATCATCATAATTCGGTTATTCTTCTCTTCTAGTTGCTAGCCAAGAACATTAGCCAAGAGATTAAAACTCTCGTATTTAATCTCACTTAAGAATGATAAACCATCCGTCTACATTTCTGTGATCAAATGCAATTTATGACCTAGCAATACAATTCCGGTTCCTAAATTGACTAATACGGCTTTCAAGTATATTTCTATCAGGAAAGCACATCAAAACCCAATTTTCCCAAATCAAGTTAAGAACAATACCCTATTAATTCACAACTTTCCAATTTCGTGCTCTCTCGAGTGAAATTGGACTTTTTAGATGTACATTAATGTCGGCCACACACTAATGCAGTAGAAACAAGAATTAATAGAACAACATAGAAGAAGATGATGAAAAACCATACAATTCAATAATCAAAATTCATCACCATTGTTCATAACCTCAGCAAGGAAGAGAATTAGCCACTCATTTGTGGATTAATCATCCTAAAACAAGTGTTAATCATACAAACAATTGATTGAAAGAAGAAAGAAAGAGAGAAAAACCCTTAGCTTTTTCGTCCCTCAACTGCCTGTAACCCACGTCCTTGCTCCACCAAGTCTGAATTTATTAAAAATAAGCCTAAGTGTTCTATTTATACTATTGGGAATTTTTCTCGGAATAACAAGCAACGTGTCACGGAGGCCAATGCGGAGCACTGCCTCCGTGACATGGAGTGGACGCGGACCCTCACTGGAAATCCAGGGTTCGGGAATATAGCCTCAACGTGGCACGGCATGCAACGCAGAGGCTTGCCTCCGTGCCACGGAGCTGTCGCGAGGCTTCACTGGAAATTGCCAATTAAATCACCCTCCAGGCAGTGTGCCTCCGCGATGGTAGCGTGGCACGGCTCCATCGCGGAGCCCCTTTACATTGTGCATTCCAATGTCTTTTCCATGCTCGCATCCAAGTCCAACTCCGATATTGTTCCAACATGCATTTTAGCTCCTCAAAATCATATTTTACCTACAAAACAATGCTAATCATGTTGGTTAGTATAAATTCACATTTTATTACCAATTACATGAAAATGTATACACATTTCACAATAAACAAGACGAAAATGATACGTTTGAGTATCACTTGGGCATATAAATCTGCCCAAGATCAAGTATACAATTGAGAGATTAAGTCCATACAGACAAAAATAGTCAATGCCAATAGAACAAATTGGGCTAGGAAACTAGATCATGCCAATTGGGCATACCGAACCGCGTACAAAATTGCCAATTGGAATGTCACCTTATCAATTGGTCTTTGGCAAATCTTGCCATGTACTAGTAGAGTTGGACCATAAAGCCATATGGGTACTGAAGAGTTTGAACCTTGATTGGGGAAAGATTGCCCATGGGTGTGTGGAAAACCTTAATGAATTGGATGAGTTTAGGATGAAAGCTTATGAAAACACAACCATATAAAAGGCCCGAATGAAGCGCTACCATGATCAAAAATTTTTGCATAGGGAATTTGCTCCGGGAGATTGGGTGCTATTGTTCAACTCTACATTGCGCTTGTTTCCCCAGAGCTTAAATCCAAGTGGTTGGGTCTAGTTAAGGTGTCCCAAGTCTTGGTAAATGGAGCTATTGAGCTTGAAAGAGAAAATGAGTTGAGATTTAAAGTGAACGGGCAACGGGTTAAAAAGTACTTGGGTGTGTCCGAAGAAATCAACATGGTTGAAGTCATGTACCTGCATGAATCGTAGCAAAAAAGGCACCCACGTCAAGCCATGATATTAAATAAGGCACTTCTTGGAGGAAACCCGAGTGTTTTTGAGTTCAAAAATTTTGATGCTTTTTATATTTTTTGATTTTTGTAGGATGATTGGATGAAAGACCAAATGAAAGGAAAATAGGGGAATTGTTGTGAGAGACCTACGAAACGCAGGTGCTAACTTGCAACACGTAGGTTAGTCACCAAGCCTAGCTAGAATACTTGGCAAAAAATGGGAAATAAAGAGGTGAACGGTGAATCACCCACGAAATGCAGGTGCTAACCCACCAAATGCAGGTCAAACGCAGTACCAGGATAGAATACTAAGAAAATTGGGAAAGAAAGGAAGATGACCTATGAAAGACCTGCGAAACGCAGTTGTAGATCCGCGAAATGCAATCCCCTTGCAGATACACCACAATTAACTAGGTAGAAAATAAACCTCCTGTGCTTGGAACTTCTTTTCACAGGTGTCCACCTGCGGCTACAGGTCCACTGCAGGCGTAGGTAAGAAGTATATATAAATTGTTGACTGACTCGTTGACTACACCTGATCCATGGCCAACCCAATTACTTCGAACTTCTCCATACTTACCAAAAGCCCCTATTTTCTTCACCTTTTTATCTTTCCCATAATCCCTCAACCAACTCCTTCAATTTCCCCCATTAAACCCATTTATTCCCACCTTAAAATCCACCAATGCACTCACTTTTCTTCCACCTATAAAATTCATCTCCCTACACCATATTCTACCATCACTTAGTACCATCTCTCACTTAGCACAAGAAGTTCAAGTTTTGGGTTGGCTAGTTGGAAGAAACAAGTTCAAATCTCAATTTCATTTCTTTCCCCATCTCATTTGGCATGTGCAATTATCATTTTTATTCTTCAAAATCTTTTTCTATTTTTATAGCTCAAAAAAATGCATACTAGTAGCAGATATTGTCCTTGTCTCATGTCCCCTGTTTACCTATTTTTTTGTTCTTCACTCTCTTGATGGCATCAATTATTATGGGTAAGGTGAGGGAGTGTGAATTGCAACAGGTGGGTAGGAATTCCTGTTCTCTTCGTTTGCTCTTTGATGTGTTCATATGTCTTAAAATACTAGTTAGGGGTGAATTCTGAGTAACCCATGTGCTTGGAATGTATGATTTTTCTCGATGATGGATGGCTTGACATCCTTCTTAATTTGTGCTATTTAGGAATGCAAATGTGCTATGTGGATGAGCTGAGATATGTGTGCAAATTATGTTGATTAATTTGGACTGGACTGGGCACTTGATGTTTTCCAATGATAGATGTGGTAACATCCATCTTAAGGAAAGGCGTTGAGTGGTACCTATGACCTTTGTAGTTGTCTAATGGATTGATAAATCTTTTGGGGGAGTCTGAGTACCCATTAGATGTGATATGCTCATACCTGTGAAAAAAGTTGGAGAAAATGTAGAATAATCAGGTGTGCCACTGCCAAGAACTTGTGAGACGCGGATCGGCTCCTGCAAAATTTAGGTGCATCCCAGGAGCTATAAAGTTCGCTGAAGTTCTGCCTCAGACCTGCGCCACACCTGAGAACAGTGGGTCATGACCTGGAAAACATAAGTGAAGCGCAGGAGCTGCCAGTATACCCAATATCTAATCATTTTGGTTTTCTTTCCTTTACTTAGCATAGTGTGCCCTTTTTCTTTACAACACAAAAATTGTTTGCTTGTTTGTTGCACTCACTTGGAAATGCAGGAGAATGTCATCATACAAGGCACTGAAATTGAGGAAAAGCTCCTATGGCAGCTGGCTAATCCCAAGAAGTCTGAGGAGAGGAAGCCGAGAAAATTGCTCGACTTCACTTTAGGCTTGAGAAAATGGAAACATATTTTATCTCCTTCAAGGAGAAACGGTCTATTACAGCAGAGGCTCAATTTGAGATCGACTCTTTCAAGGATGACTTCCCTGATATCTGCGACCAATTTCAAATTCGTGATTGGGAGCCGTTCACTATGCCTTTGGACCCCTACTTCCCAGAGTTGGTGCAGAAATTTTATGCCTCCTATAGGGCATGACAAGATCTGTTAAAGTACAGTGGGTGAGTAGACCTGATACCATGCTTTTCATCCATGCTAGTATGAGGTCTAGAAGTCAGCATCACCCCAGAGAACATTAATTCCATTTATTGGGTTGATCCAATACGTCCGAGTTTAGAATACCCGAGGAGGCTAACTGACAAGGATAATCAATTTGCATGGGTGACCAACATCATTGCTGAAGGTCAACTACAGTGGCCAGAAATCAAAGGCGAAATTCATCGCCATGATCTTAAATTTGAGGCTTGAATGTGGCTTGAATTGGTGCACGCTCATATCATTCCTTCCAAAAACAAAACACATGTTCCAATTGAGGTGGTCATCCTTATTGCATGCATCATGGCCCTCTGACATATCAATGTGGGGGAAATCATCATTGAGAAATTCAAGCAGAAAGCTAGGCAAAAGGCTACCTCTATACCTTACCCCTTCTTGATCAATTTACTCTTCCTCCAGGCCAATTTCCCTCTATTCTGATCACTAGACAAGACTTGGAAAGCTGAGGCGTGATCAGTCTGCCTACAAAGGGATAAGGACACTCCAACTTCTAAGTGACCTAACTTGATTTTGGGATCTAATACTCCTCCACCTGTTGTATCATCTGGCAATGCCACTATTTCACCTTGAGTTTGCAAAGTAACTCACTACCAGTAAAAGGCCTCCTGAAGATGGCATAAATGGCTCAAGCTCAGAATGCTCAGTTGTTGAATATGGAAAAAGCTATCCTTTCCATTATTTAGGAAGACATTAAACAGTCTATGAAACTTGTAGTTGACAAATTGGGTGGTCTATGGGATAGATTTAAAGTACTGGAAACTAAAGGGGTGGCCATGAGGAAAGAAGTGGACAGCCGCAAGGTATTAATGTCACCTGGAGGTATCGATCTAAACATCCCAGCCTTCGATAATGCAAAACCAGCAGGAAATAGGAGTCCACCAAATGATTGGTGTGTGGGATATGATAACCCTTCTGAGGTGATGTTGCATAAAGAAGTGTACCACAGCAAACCACATTTCCCTAGGATGCATATTTTTCATGAGGTGGCCACTCTGGCTAACCTATATTGGGATCACTGGGTACTCACTACACCGGGCAGGACACTCAAACTTCCACCCAATCTGTTGATGCCTTTACATACCGAGACTACTTCATGGCACTTCTCTGAGAACACCTCCTCATGGACCCCTCGTTCCCCTCGATAAAGAACTCAGGGAGCCCTCCTTCTCTTTTTGTGCTTAATTTGTACATTGTGGATAATACAAACTCTTAGTTAGGGGTAGGTTGTGGTCTCTCATGTTGGCTATTTGGTGTCTTTTTTTGCCCTTGTCAGGTTTGTTTTGAAAAGGAGAATCATGTGTTGACAATGTGAGTTTCCATTGATGGGACAATTTTACTTTGCCAAATATTTACGGACCCATGTTTCATATTTGTCTTTGTTCATAGTAGATAGAAATAAATTTCAAGGGTTTTCTTTACCACAGTTCTTTTCCAAGGAGAAAAATTTTCTTTGTTGTCAAACCGAATGGCATTTCCCTATGATAGATTGAGAGATGAATTCTTAAGGAAAAATACCAAGTATAGCATTTTTTGAGTCTTTTGTTGCATTTTTCTTTGAGAGGTTCCACAAAAAAATTTTAATTACCATTGCAAAGGAGTTTTGAGAAAAAAGGGCACTTGAAGTTGCAAATTAAGCATTCTTTTGTCATGAGTTGCACATTCCTTGATTGGCTTTTTGAATCATATGCCAGCTTATCTTACATCATACTCTTTATGCAATTTTAAAAGTATGTAAACTCCTTGGATTGTGATGCCTTGTGTGGTAAGGTATTTAGCTAAATTCTCATGTATGCATAATTGTCTAGGACTTGGCCTAAGTTTGACTCAAGGCGAAATTCTAGATGTGGCTACACTTAAAACATGATCTTAGGCTTTCTTTGGATAGTCACTTCACCCGAAATTACCTCCTTGAACATCTATCTTTACCAGTCAATGTTTTAGCCTTTGAACCTTTTTCATTGGAATAACATTACAAGCCTATTACCCTTTTGTAATCCTTCTCTTTGAACTCATCCCCCCTAGTTGCTAATGTTGAAAGAATGAAAAATGGTGCTTGAAGCCCAAAATTTTGGGGAGATAAATGAGGCAGAAGCCTATGTTTGGGGGTTTTCCAAAAAATGGAAGAGTATGTGAGTTTCAATAAGGGATAGTACCAAATAGCAATGAAATGAACAAAATAGTTGGTTGAAAATAACCTCCAGCATTAGAAGAAAAAAGAATTCTTAAATGGTGCCACCTCTTGTTTAAATATGAGCACTTGTGAAACCAAAGAGGTTACAAGGGTGATTCTTGATGAAAAATAAGAATGATGAATAAGGAGAGATGAGGTGGAATGAGTTCATTAAAGTAGTAGGGTGTTTAAAAGTGTCCACAAAAGGCATTAAGGAGGTTCTAGTCAGTAGAGATAAATATTTGTCCTATCCTTACCCCTAACCTTCATGATAACCCGTAAGTCTTTAGTGATTTTAAGTGTAGAAACTCCATTAGTGGTGCGATACACGATGGTCAACTCTATGGATCAATTTGTATGCACTTGAATTTCTTTGTGAGAGTGAGCATATCTGCTTTGTTCTATAATCCCTATGTGTGAAATGCATGAAAAATAAAGGGAATACTCTCTTGGTGTGAATGGCATTGCTTCCTTGGGTTACATACTTAAATGTGTTTTAACTTGAAAGGTGTGATTGGGACAAGTGAGCAGTGAACTTTAAGTAAAACTTTGAATATGGACTATCAATGACTTGAGATGCTACTTAAGCTTGTTTTGATGAACTATGCCCCTTGTTTAGAATGAAAGAAAATATTTGTGCAATGTGCCAATTGTTTATGGTCACCTTAAGTGTGTGCAACATGCTTGAGTCTCTTCTTTGTATTGAGTTGGTGTGCAATTTTGGGGTTTTCCTACGTTTTAGGGGTCTTTTGTGCGCAAATTTTGTGATATGGCATGCTAAAGTCAATTAATTAGTTGTGACAAATGCGTTGCTTGAGGACAAGCTATGGTTCAAGTTTGGGGGTTTGATGAGTTGGTAATTTACCAACTCGGTAGGCTTTTAAGCATGAACTTTTTCTTTCTTTTAAGTTCATTTAGGAAAGTTTTATGCCCTTTCTCTTTGATTTTTGTAGGTATTGAACTTGAACAAGAAAAGCAAAGGAATTGAACTAAAATGCATAGTGCTGGGGGAAAAAAACCTGTGGTTCGTAGGTCGGCACCTGCAAAACGCAGGTGAGGTGTAGGATCACACTGGTCAAGAGTTGAAGAGCAACTGTGTAACGTAGGTGCATCCACAGGACACACCCAAGAGTCTCTAAACTAGAGTTGCGAGAGACCTGTGTCTCGCGAATGGGCACCTGCAAAACACATTTGTCGTGCAAGTGAGTCTGTGTTGAAAAGGGTAAAATTGTCTAGCTTTGGCACAAGAATATTTTGGAAGCTTTTCTGGGAAAAATGGGAATCCGTGCACAAGAAAGAAGAAGCAGACTTTCCCTAATTTAGACACACCATGCTATTAGGAAAGAGGGGGATCTTTTTGAATAAAAATTTTTGTAGAGAGAGAAACATAGAGAAAAGTGAGAGCTTGTCTTCTTCTTCAAATTGTTAGGGTAAGAAAACACTATTGAAGCATACTTTGAAGCTTAATTTTACTTCTCAATGATGAATGTTAATGATTAATTTGTTGATATAATCTTCTTATCCCTATTCATGAGTAGATAATTTGATTTCTAAGGTTGTGTAATTGATAGGGATTTAGACTGGATTGGGTGTTATTGTTTTAGTTTTAGAATCTCTTGTTGTGCATGAATCTAGCACTTTCTCTAAGTTTTAATTGAAACATTTATGGTTTGAAATATAAATTGTGTTTACCTATCTTGCTTTTTCTTGAAAAAAGGGAAGTAGGATATGGGTGAGAAAGTGTTAGTGGGTATTTGAGTTGTGAAAGTGTGGGATTTGGACTAGAGATAGTCAAAACCTATTTTCATAACTCATTCAAGGGTTAAGGTTAGAAATATCTTAATTCTTCTCCAATCCAATATGGGTAATTTGTTATGTGACCTTGGGGTTCCAAAGAACCCATGTAGAATGTAACCAAGTGGTTGAAAAACATCGGGTGCAATTAATCCATGGCTAGTCATGATTGTAGTTGGTTCTTGAGACTTAGCATTTTACCTCAACCCTATCGATGCGTTGTCAATAGCACATCCCTAGTACTTTCTCTCATTGTTGCTTCAATCTGCATTACCCTGTTTTGATATTGCTTTTAGAATACGATAATGATCTTTTTACCCCAAAAATTTACTTTATAAATTGTGATGAAATGATGGTAGTTAGTTTATATTGATTTACAACTTTATTACCAATCATTCCCTGTTCCATATGTATTATACCTCGGCTTCTAGTTTGGTAAATTATATTGCATACAACTATATACACTCTCTCATTTGCGGAGTGGATTAGAAGTTATCAATAGGGAATAATCTTCATAAACTTGAAATCATGCATTAGGAAGTAAATTGAGGGTCAAATCTGTCCTAATAGCGTAAAACATCAATTGAAACATGAGAGACCTGGACTCATATAGATAGCATGGAAGATTTCGTAAAAATTGGGTAAATCCCGTAGAATTTCAACATCACATGATTGGAAACTTAAAATCATAGATTAGGGATGAAATCGGGAATGAGGGTGGAAGAATTTCCCCCATTCATAATCCTACATACCTGCGCTTGAAGAATCCTCAACTTAATTTGAGACCGAAAGGGAATTGAGGGAAAGATTTGATGAAGAGACCTAGCTTCTCTTAAGGGGATTTGATCTTCACTTAGGGGTATTAGGAGTACAATGAGGGTTTAGTATGATTAAATACCTTAAAACACCCTTTAGGTGGGTTAAATTGACTTAGTGTAAGAGTTAGATACTTGGGAATTATGAAAACACCCTTAATGATCCAACAGGAAATTATCATTGCCAGACCCAACGACTTGTTAGGTCCCTCAACGAGCCATTGAATGCCATTTGTTGCTAATGAAAAATTTCCAACTTTATGAGATAAACCTAATGCCTCTACTTAACTATTCATCATGACACTTAACGGATCATTTCACCACTCATTAAGACTCTTTGAATCCCAACCTTTCGTCAACTTTCTCTCTTAACGAGTCACTTAACGGGTCATTAGGTGGTTTAATGACTCCTTCCCCAATCCATGAAGTGTTTTTGAAATAAACATTTTTCTCCAATACTACACAACCAATATGTCACTTGAGGACCCGTCAGGTTACTGAACGGGTCACTCAACGACTCGATCTATGACCTAGTGCAGATTTTCATGTTTTCTCCATTTCAGTCATCGGATATGATCTTTAGAAACTTTTGGGGTGTTACATTATCTGCCCCTTGGTAGAATTCATCCTCGAATGTAAATTAAGCATACTGAAAGGCTTGGGAAAGAACAACAATCCCAAATCTGAATAACCAAATGCTAAAAACTGACGGATTGACTAACTTCAGACTTATTTACATGACTGAACTTAATTCATGAAACAAACATTCATGCTATGACATGAAAGGAACTGAGGGACATGAAATTAACATGAAACTGAATATAGTACAAAGGAGGAAACTAGTACCTCATGTTGGAACTGAGCCGGAAGTGAAAAGTTGTGGCTATTTAGCCATAATATCTGCTTTGGCTTCCCATGTAGCTCCCTCAACAAGTTGGTTTCTCCAAAAAAGCTTCACTAAAGCCACTTCCTTATTCCTTAACTTCCAAACCTGAGGATCAAGGATCTGAACCAGAACCTCTTAATAAGAAAGGTTATCCTTCACACTAATGCTCTCTACAGGCACAACTAAAGTCGGGTCGCAAATGCACTTTTTCAATAGAGATACATGAAAAACTGGATGCACTGAAGTTAACTTTGCTGGTAGCTCCAACTCATTTGACACCTTGCCAACTCGCCTCAGAATCCTATAAATACCAACATATCAGGGACTAAGCTTCCCTGTTTTACCGAACCTTATGGCTTCCTTCATAGGAGACACCTTCAAAAACACCCAATCATCGACTTCAAACTCAAGCTTTCTTCTCCTAACATCTGCATAAGATTTATGATGAATCTAAGCTACTTTGCTAATAAGATGAACCTTCTACATAGCCTCATGAACTAAATATGGTCCTATCAACGTAGCCTCAACTACCTTAAACTATCCAATAGGTGACCTATACCTATGCCAGTAATGAGTCTCAAATGCAACCATCTTTATGCTAGAGTGCTAACTATTATTTTATGAAAACTCGATGAGAGGTAAGTGATCAACCCAACTACCCTTTAAATCAATCACACAGGCTCTCAACATATCCTAAAGAGTCTGAATGATCCACTCATCCTGACCATTTGTCTGTGGGTGAAAAGTTGTGCTAAGCTTCACCTGAGTACCAAGTCCCTTTTGAATTGACCTCCAAAATCATAAGGTGAATTGAGTACCCCTATTTCAGATGATGGAAAAAAGGACTTCATGAAATCGAACCAACTCCTGAATGTATAATCTGGCATAATTCTCTGTTGAATCGATAGTTTTAACTAGTAGGAAATGGGCTGATTTGGTCAATCTATGCACGATCACCCATATAGATTCATATTGTCGATGTGTATGAGGAAACCCTATAATGAAGTCCATATTGTTCTCTTCCCACTTCGAAGTAGAAATGTTGATGTATCGAAGCATGCCTCCAGGCCTATAGTGCTCAACTTTCACCTATTGGCAATTCGGACACTTAGCCACAAACTCCGCTGTCCTTCTTCATACAATTCCACCAATAGACTTCTCGTAGATCATGATACATCTTGGTGGCACCTTGATTGATAGAGTAGCGAGAGCCATGAGCCTCGCTTAACATCCGCTCTCTCAAGTCATCGACAGTCGGAACACATAATTGGCCTTGATATTGGGGTACACCATCTCCCCTGAAAACCTGCACTTTTTGATTCCAAACAGCTTCCTTTAGCTTCACTAGGATGGAATCCCCATCATGCTTACTTTAACCGCCATCACCAATGAATATTCTAACCTATTCTGAACAATAATACCACCATCCGACAAATATGCAAAGCGAACCCCTAAATAAGCAAACATGTGGAAATCCTTCACCAACTCCTTTCTTCCATCCTCGACATGGGGCATACTTTGCATGGAAAGCCTACTAAGAGCATCTACCACTACATTGGCCTTGCCCAGATGATAAAGGACACTCATATCATAATCCTTGAGAAGCTCTATCTATATTCTTTGTCGCAAATTTAGGTCCTTCATATTAAACATGTAGTGAAGGCTCTTGTAGTCCGTGAACACATCCACATGCACCCTATACAAATAGTGTCTCCAAATTTTCAAGGAAAACACCACAGCTACCAACTGTAGGTCATGTGTTTGGATAATTCTTCTCATGAGTCTTAAGTTGTCTAGAGGCATACACAATGACCTTACCATGTTGAATCAACACACAACCAAGACCAACACTAGAGGAGTCATAAAATATTATGAAACCATTTGTGTCCTCCGGAAGGGTCAGTACTGGGGCCAAAGTGAGTCGAGTCTTAAAGTCCTAAAAGCTCTTCTCACAAGCATAGGAAAAGTTGAATTTGACCTTCTTATAGGTCAACTTAGTCAGTGGTGCCACAATGGATGAAAATCCCTCTATGAACCTCCTATAGTAGCCAGCTAAATCCGAAAAGCTCCTAATATTTGTAGGACTGAACGGTCTAGGTCAATTCTTCACCACCTCTATCTTTTGAGAGTCCACCAGAGCACCCTCACTAGACACCATATGACCCAAGAATGCTACTAAGTTCATCTAGAACTCACACTTGCTGAATTTAGCAACCAGCTGGCGATCCTTGAGAGTCTGCAACACAATCCTAAAATGAGTGGCTTGCTCCTCCTCTCTCCGAGAGTATATGAGAATATCATTTATGAAGATGATTGTGATCATATCTAAATACTTCATGAACACCCTGTTCATCAAGTCCATAAAAGTTGCAAGGGCATTTGTTAGTCCAAAAGACATAACTATGAACTCATAGTGACCATACTGATTCATAAAGGCTATCTTGAGAATATCACTCTCACTAACTCTTAGCTGGCGATAACCGAATATAAGGTCTATCTTCGAAAAGCACTTAGCAGCCTGAAGTTGGTACAACAAGACATCCATCCAGGGGAAGGGATAGTTAATCTTGATTGTGACATTGTTCAACTATCGATAACCAATGCACAATCTAGGGAAACCTCCTTTCTTCCGAACAAAAAGAACTAGAGCACCCATGGGGACTAACTAGGCCTGATGAAACCCTTATATAAGATATCTTTCAAATGCCCTTTCAACTCCTTTAGCTCATCTGGGGCCATTCTATAAGGAAGAATGGATATCGGCTGCATATTAGGGAGAAGATCAATACTAAAGTCAATCTCTCGCTCGGGAGAGACTCCTGGTAGATTATCTAGAAACACCTCCAGATACTCACATACAATAAGAACCGATTGGAGAGTCAGGGTCTCAAATGTAACATCCTTAACCCAAACTAGATGGTATACACAACTATTAGAGAACATCCTTATGGCCTTAAGATAGGAAACAAAGTTATCTACAAGAACTGCTGAACTATCCTTCTACTCTAGGACTGGTTCACCCGAAAACCAAAACTCTACTGTACAGGTTCTACAATTGACTTATACATGAAAAACATGTAACCAATCCATAGTAAATATAACATCAACATCGGTCATATTTAACTCTACTTAATTGGTTGAGGTTACTTTTTGAAGAATTCTAATAGGGCAATTTCTGTACACCCATTGAGCTAAAACTGACTCAGCGACAAGAGTCGAGACTGAGAAGGGTTCTGAAAGGATCTTGGGACTAACTTTGAGACTAAAAACAACATAAGGAGTCATAATGTATAATATAGCCCTTGGATCTAACAATGAATACATATCAAGAAGGAATACTCATAACGTACCAGCGACCACATCGGGTGAGGCCTCTTGCTCCTGTTGAGATGATAGTGCATAGAACCTGTTTTGGCACTGAACACCACCTGCACTAGAATATGTTCACTACTGATATAGGGCTGTGGGAGCTGCTAAACTGGTGACTAGGGTGTGAACCCCACTATCGCCATATATGGCTGAAGGGAAATCCTTGAGTCTGTGTCTGGGTTTAACAAAACTTAAACAAGCATCTAATACTACTAATCATCACCTAAGGTGGTTCTTACCGCACTTTACACAGGCTAGAAAAGTGCGCTCCCTTGCCATGCTCCTATGCCGTCTTGAGCCTAATGCTCTACCCCTCTGATCACGTCTGGGTCTAGAAAGAACACTGGTTGATGATGGAGCTGGAGTTGATGTCCTCTAGTGAGACTGTGGGTGATTTCCTTCCTTGACCTCTGTTGGGAGTGCCCATAACTCTCTGTCCTAGCCCTCTTGGCCTCTCTCTCCTTCTCCTTCATCTGCTCTGTTGCTATCTGCTGGGAATATATGATCAATCGGGAGATATCTATATCATTTATCAACATGGAAGTCCTACACTCCTTGACTAATGAATTTGCTACCCCATTCATGAATTTGCTCGTACGAGCCCTCAGACCAACCACCATCTCAGGTGCATAATTGGACAATCAGGTAAAGTCTAAGGCATAATCCTGGATACTCATTTTGTTCTGCTTCAGATTGACAAACTCGACTGCCTTTGCCTCTCAAAACTCTCCAGTAAATAATTTGTCCCAGTAAGCAGTAACAAACTCATACCAACCAACAGGAATCTCACTAATTCCCCATTCTCCTTCCATTAACGGAACTACATATAAGCAACCCCCTTCAGCTGATAAGAGGCTAAGTCTACATTCTCCTCTCTTCTCACCCCCATAATTTTGGTAATCTTTTGAACCTCCTCTATGAACTCATGTGGTTCCTCTGTCACAACCTGAGTTGGAACCTCGAACCGAGACATGGGATCTAGAATCACAAATTTCTCCAAGTCGACCCATGGCATGAATATAGAAACTACAGAGCATACATCATAGAGGAAACTGATAACTTATACATGTATAAGCAGAGGTATGAATAAACATAATTTATAACAACAATCAAAAATAGAGTCAACACTCCATAAAGCTGAAAATCTACATAATACCTGATAAGCCTCTAAACTCTCTGATAAAGTTGATGGGACAACACCCCCAACTAGTTCATTAAAGTCTGAGAATGAAATAGAAAAATCAAACAACTAAATTGAGTTGGATTGTGGGGGAGCTAGACTAACTATGAAACTGAGTCTGATCACTTGGACATGTATCATGAAATGACACATCATAGAGTATGCGGTTAGTACTTTGAATATATTGAGTATGTAAGGCAAGTAAAACATGTTGAGTAAATGTTAACTAATATCATGCATATCAATATGAATCATTAGATCGTGAGAGTAAGGACTACATGCTGAAAAATGTATTTGAGACATAATAGTCATAAGCTAAGTATCATATCTTAACATAATGACCCAAGGTTAAAATTAGAAATCGTATGACTTGCCATAGCTGAAATTGTAGGTAAGAGCTCATAAACTGATCATTGGGTCAAACCTGTTGTTATAGATAATATCATAAGTCGTGAACATGAATAACTGAAATCATGAGGAACAAAGGGAGACTCGTCATAACTAACACCATCACGATAGAGCTTACATGATGCCCCATCTATCACACTCAAGTGGGCAGAGCCATCCAAAAAGGGCTAAGGACAATACCATGATATCGATATCAAGCTGAGGCCCCGTTGGAGTAGGAGAAAACTCTCAAGGGAGATCCCAATGTTTATGTATACCTACGTTGCCGTGTAGTTCTAAGATCCGAGGTTTACCTGAACCCCTGGCCTACTCAGTGCTAGAAACCACTCTCAAATACATAAATAGTGCTCCTATCATTTTTCAATGAAGCTGAAATCATCATTACATGCATAGTCTAAAATATGAATATTTGGAGTCCTGGTTCCAAACATACCGTAAGCTAAATTAGGAGTATTGACTCCAAACCATATGGTAAGCTGATCTTATTAACCTGAGCTAAATCATGAAAACACACTCACCTTGTGTCGGCTTTCCCAAATCATAAAATCATGCATACTTGAAATAGACTTCATAACTCAAAATCATAGATTCATACATGAGTAATTTATAAATATTTATTCATGCTAGATATCTCATCATACTTAAAATCATGAATCATAAACTTTACTTTTTATAAAACTTGCATAATAGGGAATATTTTTTAAAAATATGAAATCATGAATTTATAATCAATTTGTGTATAAAATCTTCCCACAAATCATAAAATATGCTTTGGAACATGAGGGGAATTGACCCATAGACATATAATAGAGAATTTCATAAAATTGTATTAAAACCCTATAAAACCATATACTTGAATTCATGAACTTGAGGAGAAATTTGGGCATGAGAGTGAAAGGAAACTCTCATTCATTGCCCTACATACCTTGGTAGACTGATTCTCTAACTATCCTTTAATGCCCAAGAGAATTGGGGAAGAATGAGAGAGTTCTATATTTATCTTCAAAGAGAAACTCAAAGCTTTGCATGAATGGGAGCCTATTGACTTGAGATAGGCTAAACCCTCTTAAAACGCTCCATCCAGGGCTTAAAAAGACATAGTTTAGGACTTAGAAGCTTAGGATTTATGGAAATACCCTTACAGATTTTGCAGGAAAATCCTTACTGCCAAATGCCACAACTCATACCACAAGTCATCCTCCTATACCATGGCTCATGGTATCACTTGTTACAACTATCCACTTTTCCCCCAGTTCTCAAACTTCAAATGACATCTAGAAAGGATGAGTCGTTACTCATCAAAATGGCTTGTCACTTCCTCTCCTTGTCACCACTGACTTCATGCATAGTTTCTGAAATCCTCCCAACGGACCCAAACGGGTCGTACCTTATGACGACGGGTCTATAGACCCATCCATTGCTACTACTTCCAACTCCTCTGCTTCTTCTGACGAGTACAAACCATGACTCATTGTTCCTTACAATGCATACCATGACTCGTGTCATCCAACACTGACACCCCATAAACAAACGACGACTCTAGATCACGACCTGATATAGGGACCTACAAGTCGTACCATGACAATTGCTATTGGTCCTTCTTCTGCAGATACTGACCACAAGCCATTACATCAGCCAATAGGTCGTACCTTGACTCATTGGTCTAGAACCTTTCAACCAAAAACTTACCACGACTCATCCCTACGACCTGTTACTTCTCACCATGACTCAAACAACAATTCGTTCGGAGAAATTTTTCAAACTTTTTCTGTTGATCATATTTACAATCTTGAATCCACCCTTAGGAACTTTTGGGGTGTTATGTTATCTCCCCCTTGGGAAAATTCGTCTTTGAATCTAGGTTAAGCATACTGAAATACTGGGGAAAGAACTGCAATCCCAAATACTGATATTTGAATCTGAAAATTGACAGAGTGATTGACTACGGACTGATACACATGAATATCCACTTTTTCCCTAGTTCTCAGACCTTAAAACGATGGCTAGATAGGATGAGTCATTACTCGTCAAAACGACTCATCACTTCCTCTCCTTGTCACCTATGACTTCATGCATAGTTTCTAGAATCATCCCAATGAATCCAAATGGGTCGTATCTTGTGACGACGGGTCATTGGACCCATCTGTTGCTACTGCTTCCAACTCCTTTGCTCCCTCCAATAAGTACAAATCATGACTCGTTGTTTCCTACAACAAGTCGTACCAAGACTCATATCACCCAAACCTGACACCCCAAAAACAAATGACGACTCCAGACCATGACCCATTATAGGGACCTATGAGTCGTATGGCCCGTTGCTACTGGGCCTTCTTCTGTAGATACTAACCACAAGTCATTACATCAACCAATAGGTCATGCCTTGAATCATTGGTATAGAACCTTACAACCAAAAACTTACCACAACTCAGTCCTATGACCCCTTACCTCTCACCATGACTCGAACAACGAATCGTTCTGAAACATTTTTCAAACTTTTTCTACTGATCATATTTCAAATCCTAAATCCAGTCTTAGGAACTTTTAGGGTATTACATTTTCTACCCCTTGGGAATATTCATCCTTGAATAAGGGTTAAGCATCCTGAAAGGCTAGGGAAGGAACAATAATCCAAAATACTGAACATCTAAAGCTGAAAACTAATAGAGTGACTGAATCTGAATTTATACACATGGCTGAACTAAATTCTTGAAACATTCATACCCGTAATGACATGAAAGGAATTTTTAGACATGAACTCGATATGATACTTAATAGAGTACTAAGGATGAAACTGAGTTGGAAGGAAAAACGATATGGGTATCTGGCTATTATATCTACTTCGGCTTCCCATATAGCTCCCTCAACTAGTTGATTCCTCCACAGAGCCTTCAGTGAAGCTACTTCCTTATTTCTTAACTTTCAAACCTGATGATTAAGGATCTCAAGTAAAACCTCCTCATAGGTAAGGCTATCCTTCGCACCTATGCTCTTTACCAGAAAAACTGAGATCGGGTCACCAATGCACTTCTTCAATAGAGATACATGGAAAACTGGATGTACCAAATCTAATTCCGCTCGTAACTCCAACTCATATGCCACTTTGTCAACTCGCCTGAAAATCCTATAAGGACCAACATATCAGGGACAAAGCTTCCCTTTCTTTCCAAATCTCATCACTCCCATCATGGGATACACCTTTAAAAACATCTAATCATCAACTATAAACTCAATCTCTCTTCATCTAAAATCCGCATAAGATTTCTGATGATTCTGAGTTGTTTTCAGCCTCTCCCTGAAAAGATGGACTTCCTGCATGGCATCATGAATTGAATCTGGCCCTATCAACAAAGCCTCACCTACCTCAAACCATCAAACATGTTATCTACATCTTCGCCCATAAAGGCCTCAAATGGAGCCATCTGAATACTCGAATAGTAATTATTGTTGTAGGTAAACTCAATGAGAGGCAAATGATTATCCCAACTACCTTTGAATTCAATCACATAAGCTCTCAGCATATCCTCTAAGTCGTAATGGTCCGCTTGGACTAACCATCTGTCTATGGGTGAAAAGTTGTGCTAAGCTTCACCCAAGTATCAAGTCCCTTCTTAAACGATCTCCAAACTTGAGAGGTGCACCGAGTACCTTGGTCTTAAATGATAGATAATGGCACTCCACGTAACTGAACTAAATCCTGAATGTATAATCTAGCATAGTCCGTAGTTGAATCGGTAGTTTTGATCGGCAAGAAATAAGCTACTTTTGTCAACCTGTCCACAACCACCCTAATAGAGTCACATTGTTGGCGTGTACCAGACAACCCTGTGATGAAGTCCATATTGATCTCTTCCCACTTCCCAATAGGGATACTAATGTCTTGTAACATACTTCCAGGACTTTGATGCTCAACTTTCACTTATTGACAATTCGGACAGTTATCCATAAACTCCACTATGTCCTTCATGCCATTCCACTAATAGACCTTTCGTAGGTCACGGTACATCTTGGTGGCACCTGGATGGATAAAATACCGAGAGCCATGAGCATCGCCCAACATCCGCTCTATCCAATTGATGGATGAAATGTGGAGAAAGGAGGAGAGAAATGATATTGTGTTAATAATAGTACTGAAGCCAACCGAGGTTATTGGTGTCCTTGTGATGAGAATCAAGGTTGGAACTAAGATTAACAGTTGAGTCAAGTAGTTAGGAAGAAATGAGTCCTTGTACTCCTGAATTAAAAGAATGCTTGAATGGTGCTAGAACGAGTTGTTTCAACTGATTTGGGGATTAGGAGCTAAAAGGTTACCTTCTAGACCTCATCCAAATGATAAGGATCATGAAGGTTCCATTAGACATCTAGAGAAGACAATGAACTTGTTAGCATCTCAAATGGAAGAAAGGGAAAGCATGGTAGCCTACAGGTTGATTAAGGAAGATACCACCCCAATTCCAATCAATGTCGAGGAGGAAGATATAGAATGAAGGGTGGAAGAGTCATATTTTAAGGAGATGCTAAAAGGCATTCTCTTGAATATTGATAGAAGAGGATGTGAAGGGTTAGAAGAGGTATGTTTTGCTATAAAAGGGTTGGGGTCCTATTCCTTCCAACCAAAGAAGCTTGACCTTGATATCAAGAATCGAACAACTCCATCATCACAACCATCAATCCTCGTACCGCTAATTTTAGAGCTAAAATCATTGCCTGCTCATTTGTGGTATATGTATCTCAGTTTGAAAAAAATGTTTCCTATAATCATCTCGGCTAAACTCAATGAACTACAAGTGGAGAGACTCCTCGAAATCCTAAGAAAGCATATCTAAGCAATAGGTTGGACTATAGCCGATATTATTGGCATACCCCCAGGCATTTGCACTCATAAGATCGACTTTCTAGAAGATTGTAGTCCTTCTGTTGAGCATCAAAGTTTTCTAAATCCACCAATGCAAGAAGTTGTTAAGAAAGAGATCATCTAATGGTTAGACGCAAGAGTTGTCTACCCGATAGCAGATAGCAGTTGGGTAAGCCCAGTCCAATATGTACCTAATAAAGGAGGAATCATTGTGGTGCCAAATGGGAAAGATAAGTTGATAGCAACACGACCAGACACTGGAGGGAGGGTGTGCTTGGACTATCGCAAGATGAACTCCTTGACCAAAAAGGATCATTTTTCGGTCCCATTCACTGATCAAATGCTAGATTGATTGGCCCCAAAAGAGTATTATATTTTTTTGGATGGATACTCGGGGTACAATGAGATTTCAATTGGCCAAAAGATCAGGAGAAAACCACCTTTACATGTCCCTATGGGACATTTGCATTTAAAAGGATGACCTTCACGCTTTGTAATGCTCCAACTATATTCTAAAGATACATGATGTCAATTTTCTCAAATATGGTGGAGGATACCACGGACGTCTTCATGGGCGATTTCTCCTTCGTGAGAAATTAGCTCGAGGAATGCTTGGCTCATTTGAATAAGGTGCTGAAAAGATGTGAAGAGACAAACTTGGTTCCTAATTGGGAGAAGTGCCATTTCATGGTAAAAGAAGGCATTGTTCTCGGGCATAAAATTTCTGAGAAGGGTATAGAGGTATACCGATCAATGAGGCCATATCTCATCTACCTCCTCCAAAGACTATGAAGGGCATTCATAGCTTTTTGGGTCACGCAGGCTTTTATCACCAATTTATCAAGGACTTCTCCAAGGTTTCTCATCCTCTATTTCGGTTGTTGGAAAAGGATGCAAAATTCCATTTTGACAATGCTTGTACGAGGGCTTTCCATAAGCTAAAAGATAAGCTTATATCGGCTCCAATCATCGCTACAATAGATTGGTCAAAGCCTTTCGAATTGATGTTTGATGCAAGTGGTATGGCGTTATGAGTGAACCTTGGGCAAAGGAAAGAAAAGATCTTTCACCCCATATATTATGCTAGCAAGGCCCTAAATGATGCTCAAGTCGATGACACAATGAAAGAACAAGAGTTGTTTGCAGTGGTGTTCACATTTGAGAAATTCCATGCATACTTGTTAGGGACTAAGGTGGTGGTACACACTGACCATGCAATACTCTGATATCTGATGACTAAGAAGGATGCAAAACCAAGGCTCATTCCATAGGTGCTTTTTCTCCAACAGTTTGATTTTTAAGTTAAGGATAGGAGAGGATGCAAGAATCAGACGGCCGATCATTTTTCTCTCTTAGAGGTAGATGGTAGGTTGGGTAGAGATGAGGATATAGATGATGCTTTCGCTAACGAGTGCATCTTGGCTGCTTCCCATGACCTAATTCTTTGGTTTACGAACTTTGCTAACTTTTTGGCCAGCAATATCGTACCTGAAGGTTTAAACTTCCATCAAAAGAAAAATTTTATGTACGACGTGCACAAATTCTATTGGGACGACCCATATATTTTCCGCATTTGTGCTGATGGCATGATTCGCCTATATGTTTCGGAGGTTGACATGATACCAATCCTCAAGGCATGTCATTCTTCACCAGTGGGAGGCCATTATAGGAGTGTAAGGAAAGCTGCAAAAGTGTTACAATGTGGATTCTACTGGCCCACTCTCCATCATAATGTTCATGAATTTTTCAGGTGTTGTGACCAATACCAGCAATCTGGAAGCATCTCAAAGAAACATGAGCTCCCTTTGACATCGATTCTAGAGGTAGAGTTGTTTGATGTGAGAGGGATCGACCTTATGGGATAATTTGTGAGCTCTTATGGGAACACTTACATTCTTGAGGCTATAGACTATGTGTCTAAGTGGGTAGAAGCAGTAGCGTTGCCCAACAATGAAGGGAGAAGTGTGACAGCCTTTTTGAAGAAGCATATTTTCTCACGGCTTGGCACGCCTAGAGCTATCATCAGTGATGCAGATTCCCACTTTTGCAATCGATTGTTCAGTTCCTAGCTAGAAAAGTATGGTTTGAAGCATAAAATTGTGACCCCTTATCATCCTTAGGCTAGTGTCCAAGAGGAAGTATCCAACCGAGAGATTAAGTCCATATTGAAAAAAATAGTCGTGCTAATAGAACAAATTGGGCGAGGAAACTAGATGACTCCCTTTGGGAATACCGCAACACAAACAATGCCAATTGGAATGTCACCATATCAATTGGTCTTTGGAAAATCTTTCCATATACTGGTAGAGTTGGACCATAAAGCCATGTGGGTACTGAAGAGTTTGAACCTTGATTAGGGAAAGGCTTCCTATGGGCATGTGGAAAACCTTAATGAATTGGATGAGTTTTGGATGAAGGCTTATGAAAATGCATCCATATACAAGGCCCCAAAGAAGCACTACCATGATCACAAAATTTTTCATAGGGAATTCGCTCCAAAAGTTTGAGTGTTATTGTTCAACTCTAGATTGTGGGGGTTTCCTGGGAAGCTTAAATCCAAGTGGTCAGTTCCATTTAAGGTATCCCAAGCCTTTGCAAATGGAGCTATTGAGATTGAAGGAGAAAATGGGATGAGATTTAAAGTGAATGGGTAATGGGTTAAAAACTACTTCAGTGTGTCGGAAGAAATCAACATGGGTAAAGTCATGTACCTAGATAAGTCGTATCAGAAAGGGCACCCTTGTTGAGCTACAACATTAAATAAGAACTTCTTGGGAGGCAACCCAAGTGTTTTTGAGTTCAAATATTTTGATTCTTTTGTTTCTTTTTAATTTTGTAGGAGGATTGGATGAAATACCAAATGAAAGGAAAATAGGGGAATAGCTGCGAGAGACCTGGGAAATATAGGTGCTAACCCACGACACGCAGGTTAGTCACAAAGCTTGGCCAGAATACCTAGAAAAATATGTGAAATAAAGAGGTGAACTATGACTCACCCACGAAACATAGTGTGCCAACCGGCCAAACGTAGGTAAAATGCAGTATCAGGACAAAAATTGTGAAAGAAAGGAAGATGACGTGTGAGAGACCTGCGAAATGCAGATGGGGATCCGCAAAATGGAGTCTCTTGTAGGTGCCCTACAGTTTACAAGGTAGAAAATAAACCACCTACACTTGGAACTGTAGTTCGCAGCTGTCCACTCGTTGCCATAGGTCAACCGCAGGTGGAAGTAGGAAGTATATTTAAATTGTTGACTGACCCGTTGACTACACCTGATCTATGGCCAACCCAAGTACTTCAAACTTCTCCCAACTTACCAAAACCCCCATTTTCTTCACATTTTTATCTTTCCCATAGTCCCTCAACCAGCTCCTTCATCTTCCCCAATTAAACCCATTTATTCCCACTTTAAAATCCACCAATCCATTCACTTTCCCTCCATCTATAAAATCCATCTCCCCACACCATATTCTACCATCACTGACTACCATCTCTCACTTAGCACAAGAAGTTCAAGTTTTGGGTTGGCTATTTGGAAGAAACAAGTTCAAATCTCAATTTCATTTCTTTCCTCATCTCATTTGGTATGTGCACTTACCATTCTTCTTTTTTCAAAATCTTTTTTATGATTATAGCTTAGAAGAAAGCATACTAGTCGCAAATATTGTCCTTGTCTCATGTCCCCTGTTTACCCATTTTTGTGTTGTTCACTCTCTTGATGGCATCAATTATTATAGGTATGGTGGGGGAGTAAGAATTGCAGCAGATGGGTAGGAATTTTTGTTCCCTATGCTTGCTCTTTCATGTGTTCATATGTCTTAAAATTCTAGTTAGGGGTGAATTTTGAGTAACCCATGTGCTTTGAATGTATGATTTTTCCCGATAATGGATGGGTTGACGTCCTTCTTAAGGGAAAATCACTATTCTTTCATTTTGTGCTATTTAGGAATGCAAATTTTCTATGTCCATGAATTGAGATATGTATGAGAATTATGTTGATTAATTTGTACTGGACTGGGCACTTGATGTTTTCCAATGATAGATGTGATAACGTTCATCTTAAGGAAAGGCGTTGAGTGGTCCCCATGAACTCTGTAGTTGTCTAATGGGTTGATAAATCTTTTGGGAAAGTATGAGTACTCGTTAGATGTGACATGCTCATACCTATGAAAAGTTGGTGAAAGTGGTGTATAATCTTTTGGTGTGGCCATTTCCAAGCACCTATGAGACGTGGATCGGCTCCTACAAAGTGCAGGTGCAATGCAAGAGCTATAAAGTTTGCTGAAGTTCTGCCTCAAACCTCTGCCACACCTACAAACCGCTGGTCATGACCTGAAAAATGCATATGAAGCGCAGGTGCTGCTAGTTTTGCCAACATCAGATCATTTTGGTTTTATTTCATTAACTTAGCATAGTGTGCCCTTTTTATTTATAGCAGAAAAATAGTTTGCTTGTTTAGGGAACTCACTTGGTAATGAAGGAGAATGTCATCATTAAGGAATCAATATAGAGGAAAAGCTCCAATGGCAGTGGGATCATCCCAAGAAGTATGGGGAGAGAAAGCTGAGAAAATTGCTTAACTTCACTTTGGGATTGAGAAAATGGAAACATATTATATCTCCTTCTAGGAGAAATGGTCCACTACAGCGGAGGCTCAATTTGAGATCGACTCTTTCAAGGTGGACATCCCTAATATCTACGACCAATTCCAAATTCGTGATTGGGAGCCGTTGACTATGCCTTTGGACCCTTACTTCCCAGAGTTGGTGTAGGAATTTTATGCCTCCTATGGGGCACGACAAGACATGTTAAATCACAGTGGGCGAGTAAACATGATGTCATGCTTATCATCCATGCTAGTACGAGCTTAAGAAGTTAGCATCACCCCAGAGGACATCAATTCCATTTATTAGGCTTATTTGGTGCATCCAAGTTTAGAATACCCAAGGAGGCTAACTGAAAAGGGTAATCAATTTGCATGGGTGGCCAACATCATCGCTAAAGGTCAACCACAGTGGCTAGAATTCAAATGAAAAATTTATCACCATGATCTTAAATTTGAGGCTTGAATGTGGCTTGACTTGGTGTGCACCCGTATTATTTTCTCCAAAAACACAACGCATGCTCCTATTGAGGTGACCATACTAATTGCATCCATAATGGCTTGCCAACATATCAATATGGGGGAAAGCATCATAGAGAAATTCAAGCAGAAGGCTAGGCAAAAAACCACCTCTCTACCTTACCTATCTTTATCATTTTGCTATGCCTCTAGGCTAATTGCCCTCTATTCTAATCAATAGACAAGACATGGAAATCCGAGGCGTGTTCAGTCTGGCTACAAAAAGGGCTAAGGATGCTCCAGCTTCTAAGCGACCTAAGTTGACTTTGGGATTGAGTACTCCTCCACCTACTGTATCATCTAGCAATACCTCTATTTCACCATGAGCTGGAAAGATTAAATCTCCAATGGAAAAAAGGCCTCCTAAAGATGGTGTAAATGGCTCGAGCTCACAATGCTCAATTGTTGGAATTGGCAAAACCTATCCCTCTCATGATTCAGAAAGACATTAAACATGCTATGAAACCTGTAGTTGAAAAATTGGGTGGTATATCTGCTAGAGTTAAAGTATTGGAAAATGAAGTAGTGCCCATGAGGAAAGAAGTGGACAGCCGCAAGGAATTAATGTCATCAGGAGGTATCAATCTAAACATCCGGTCTTCGACAATGCTCAGCCAACGAAAAATAGGAGTCCACTAGATGATTGGTCTGTGGGATGTGATAGACCTTCTAAGGTGATGTCGGATGAAAAAGTGTACCACAGCAAACCATACTAACCTAGGATGCATAATGTTCATGCGGTGGCTACTCCGGCTGACCCATATTGGAGGACCTATGTATATTCTTATCATGAGAGCCAGACTCTTTCGGATCACTGGGTACTCACTACACCGAGCAGGACACTAGAACTTCCACTTGATCTATTGATGCCTTCACCTGTCGAGACTTCTTCGTGGCACTTCTCCGATATCACCTCCTTATGGATCCCACATGCCCCTCGCTAAATCACTTAGGGAGCCCTCCTTCTCTTTTTGTGCTTAATTTGTACATTGGGGACAATGTATTCTATTAGTTGAAGGTAGGGTGTGTTCTCTCCTTATGGCTATTTATTTTCTTTAATTTCCCTTGTCGTGTTTATTTTGAAAAGAAGAATCTTGTGTTCACAATGTGAGTTTCCATTGATGGGTCAATTTTACTTTGCCAAATGTTTAAGGACCCGTGTTTCATATTTTTCTTTGTTCATTGTAGATAGCAATAAATTCCAAAGGTTTTCTTTACCATGGTTCTTTTTTCAAGGAGCAAAATTTTCTTTCTTTTCTTTTGTTGTCGAACCGGGTGGCATTTTCCTATGAAAGATTGAGAGGCAACTTTCTTAAGGGAAAATGCCAATTCTAGCATCTTTTTGAGTCTTTTGTTGCACTTTTTTTGAGAGGTACCACCAATTTTTCTAATTTACATTGCAAGGAGTTTTGAGAAAAAGGGGCAATTGAAGTTGCAAATTGAGTACTCTCTTTTCATGAGTTTCACAGTCCTTGATTGGCTTTTTGAATCAAATGCCAGCTTATGTAAAGTCATACTCTTTATGCAATTTTCAAAGTATGTAAAATCATTGTAGTGTGATGCCTTATGTGGTGAGGTATTTAGCTGAACTCTCATGAGTGCATAATTGTCTAGAACTTTCCCTAAGTGTGATTCAAGGAAAAATTCTAGATGTGGTTGCACATAAAACATGATCTTAGTCATTCTTTAGATAGTCACTTCACCCAAAATGACCTCCTTGAACATCTATCTTTGCTAGCCAATGTTTGAGACTTTGAACCTTTTTCTTTGGAAATCACATTACAAGCCTATTACCTTTTTGTGATCCTGACACTCACCCTCCCTAGTTGCTAATGTTTAAAGAATGAAAAATGGTACTTGAAGCTCAAAAATTTTGGGAGATATAAGGAAGCAAAACCCTATGTTTGGGGGTTACAAAAACAAAAGGAAGAATATGTGAGTTTCAATAAAGGGTAGTACCAAATTGCGATGAAATGAGAAAAATGGTTAGTTTAAAAGAAAACCTCCAGCATTAGAAGAAAAAGAATTCTTGAAAGGTGCTACCTCTTGCTTAAATACATCCAGTTGTGATACCAGAGTAGCTACAAGGGTGATTCTTGACGAAAAATAAGAATGATGAATAAGGAGAGATAAGGTGGAATGAGTTCATTAAAGTAGCAGAATGTTTAAAAGTATTCACAAAAGGCATTAAGGAGGTTCTAGTCACTAGACGTAAACATTTGTCCTACTCTTACCCCTAACCTTCATGATAACCCGCAAGTCTTTAGTGATTTTGAGTATAGAAACTCTATATTAGTGGTGAGATATACGAAGGGCAAGCCCATGGATCAATTTGTATGCACTTGAGTTTCTTTGTGAGAGTGAGCATATATGCTTTATTCTATAATCCCTATGTGTGAAATGCATGAAAAATAAAGGGGATTCTTTCTTGGTGTGACTGGCATCGCTTCCTTGGGTTATATACTTAAATGTGTTTTAACTTGAAAGGTGTGATAGGAACAAGTGAGCAGTGAACTTTAAGGAAATCTTTGAATGTGAAGGGTCAATGACTTGAGATTCTACTTGAGCTTGTTTTGATTAACTATGCCCCTTTCTTTGAATGAAAGAAAATATTTGTGCAATGTGCGAATTGTTTATGGTCACCTGTATGCAGCATGCTTGAGTCTCTTCTTTGTATTGCGTACGTGTGCAAATTTGGGGTTGTCCTACATTTTAGGGGTCTTTTGTGCAAAAATTTTATGATATGGCAAGCTTAAGTCAATTCGTTAGTTATGAGGAATGCATTGCTTGAGGACGAGCAATGGTTCATGTTTGGGGGTTTGATGAGTTTGTAATTTACCAACTCATTAGGCTTTTAAGCATGAGCTTTTTCTTTGTTTTCAACTCATTTAGGAAGGTTTTATGCCCTTTATCTTTTATATTTGCAAGTATTTGAACTTGAACAGGAAAAGCAGAGGAATTGAACTAAAAAGCAAAGTGATGGAGGAAGAAAATTTATGGTTCACGAGTCAGCACCTGTGAAACGCAGGCGAGGCGTAGGATCACACTAGTCATGAGCTTAAGAGTAACCTATGTAATACAGGTGCATCTGCAGGACACACCTAGAAGTCTCTAAACTAGAGCCGCGAGAGACTTCCGTCTTACGGATGGGCACCTGCAAAACGCAGGTTCCACGCAACTGAGTCTGTGCAAAAAAGGGTAAAATTGTCCATCTTGGCACAAGAATATTTTGGAAGCTTCTTAGGAAAATATGGGAATTCGTGCAAAAAAAAAGAGCAGACTTTCTCTAAATTAGACACACCTTGATATTAGGAAAGAGGGGGAATTTTTTGAATATCAATTTTTGTAAAGGGTGAAACATAGAGAAAAGTGAGAGCTTGTCTTCTTCTTCAAATTGTTAGGGTAAGAACTCACCATTGGAGCATACTTTGAAGCTAAATTTTACTACTCAATGATGAATGTTAATGTTTCTTTTGATTGATATAATCTTCTTATTCCTAGTCATGAGTAGCTAATTTGATTACTGGGGGTGTGGGATTGATAGGGGTTTAGAATGGATTGAGTGTTATTTTTTTAGTCTTAGAATCAATTGTTGTGCATGAGTCTAATGCGTTCTCTAAGTTTTAATTGAAAAACTTTTGGTTGCAAACATAAATTGTTTTTACTATCTTGCTTTTGCTTGGGAAAAGGGAAGTAGGATATGGGTGAGAAATCATTAGTGGGGATTTGAGTTGTGAAAGTGTGGGGTTGGACTAGAGATAGCCAAAACCCATTTTCATAACTCATTCAAGGGTTAAGGATAGAAATAGCTTAATTCTTCTCCAAGCTAATATGGGTAATTTGTTATGAGACCTTAGGGTTCCAAAGAACCCAAGTAGAATGTACCGAAGTGGTTGAAAAACATCGGGTGCAATTAATCCACGACTATTCATGATTGTAGTTGGTTCTTGAGACTTAGCAATTAACTCCAATCCTACTGATGCCCCGTCAATAGCACATCCCTAGTACTTGCTCTCATTGTTTTTCAATTCGCATTACCCTATTTTAATATTGCTTTTGGAATCTGATAGTGATCTTATTTTTCCTCAAAACCTTTACTTTATAAATTGTGATGCAACGATGCTAGTTAGTGTAGATTGATATATAGCTTTAGTAGCAATCATTGCCCATTCCCTGTGGATTCGACCCCGACTCCTATTTGGGTAAATTATATTGCATACGACTGTGTCCATTCTCTCATTTGAAGAGTGGATTTGGACGTTATCAATAGGACATAATCTTCATAAAATTTAAATTGTGAATTAGGAAGTAAATTAAAGGTCAAATCTTCCCTAATATCCATAAAACATCAATCTCTAGCATAATTTCATAAAAATTGGGTAAAAACCTAGAATTTCAACATCACCTAATCGGATACTTAAAATCATAGATTAAGGATGAAATTGGGCATGAGGGTGGAAGGGGATTGGAGACCCAAAGGGAATTGAGGGGAATATTTGATGAACCCTAGCTTCTCTTGAGGGGATTTGATTTTCACTTAAGTGTGTTAGGAGTAGAATGAGGGTTTAGGATGATTAAATTCCTTTAAAACACCCTTTAGGAGGGTTAAAAAGACTTAGTTTAAGAGTTAGAAACTTAGAAATTATGAAAACACCCTTAATGAACCGACAGGAAATCGACATTGCCAGACCCAACGACTCACCTAACGACTCGTTAGGTCCCTCACACGTCATTGAATGCCATCCATTGTCAATGACAAATTTCCAACTTTCTTAGCTAAACTTGATGCCTCCACTTAAATATTCGTCACGACCCTTAACGAATCATTTCACCACTCATTAAGACTCTCTGAATCCCAAACTTTTTTCAACCTTTCTCACTTTACGAGTCACTCAATAGGTCGTTAGCTGGTTTAGTGACTCATCCCCTAATCCGTGAAGTATTTTGGAAATCAACATTTTTCTCCAATACTGCACAACCAACAGGTCACTCAACGACTCGTTTTGTGACCTGGTGCAAATTTTCCTTTTTTCTCCATTTTAGTCCTCGGGTATGATCTTCAGGACTTTTGGGGTATTACATTATCTCTCCCTTGGGAACATTCATCCTTGAATGTAGATTAAGAATACTAAAAGGCTAGGGAAAGAACTTCAATCCCAAATCTGAATAAACAAAGCTAAAAATTGACAGAGTGACTGACTTCGGACTGATTTACATGACTGAACTGAATTCATGAAAGGAACTGAGGGACATGAACTTGACATTAAACTGAATAGAGTACTAAGGAGGAAACTAGTACCTCATGTTTGAACTGAGCCGGAAGGGAAAAGATGCGGGTATTTAGCCATCATATTTGCTTTGGCTTCCTATGTAGCTCCCTCAATAAGCTGGTTTCTCCACAAAACCTTCGCTGAAGCCACTTTCTTGTTCCTTAACTTCTGTACTTGATGATCAAGGATCTAAACTGGAACCTCTTCATAAGAAAGTATATCATTTACACCAATGCTCTCTACCGAAACAACTTAGTTCGAGTTGCCAATGCACTTTTTCAACAGAGATATATGAAAAACTAGATTCACTGAAGCTAACACTGCTGGTAGCTCCAACTCATTTTCCACCTTGCCAACTCACCTCAGAATCCTATACGAACCAACATATCGGGGACTAAGCTTCCCCTTTTTACTGAACCTCACTCCCTTCATGGGAGACACCTTCAGAAACACCCAATCATCGCCTTCAAATTTAATCTCTCTTCTCTTAAAATCCGCATAAGATTTTTGATGACTCTGAGTTGTTTCATCCTTTCTCTAATAAGTTGAACCTTCTATATAACCTCATGAATTTAATCTAGCCCTATCAATGTAGTCTCACCTACCTCAAACTATCCAATAGGTGACCTATGTTCGGGTGTGTTATATGGGTATATAAAACGACACGCAAGTGCACGTGGTCGAACAAGTAGTAAGTGGCTTTAGTAAGCCAAGTATCGATCCCACAGAGACTTGGGTTAAGTGCAATTTGCTCTAGTATACTATATTTTACTTCTCAATATGCTGACAACAACGTAACCAAAAAGTTAATATTTTGTTTTATAAATTTTATACTAAAACTAAGAACAATTATCTACTTTGAATTTGGACTATGAATAAGAGCATGCCGAGGTTAAATGAACATGTAATGAAACTGATTATCATCATAAATTGGTTAATCTTTTCTTCCAGTTGCTAGCCAAGAACAATTGCCAAGAGATTAAAACTCTCGTATTTAATCTCACTTAAGAATCATGAACCATCCATCTATATTTCTGTGATCAAATGCAATTCTGTTCTAGCCATACAATTCCGGTTCCTAAATTGACTAATACGACTTTCAGGTATATTTTTATCCTGAATGCACATCAAAACTCAATTTTCCCAAATCAAGTAAAGAACAATATCCTATTAATTCACAACTTTCCAATTTCGTGCTCTCTCGAGTGAAATCGGACTTTTTAGATGTACATTAATGTAGGCCACACACCAATGCAATAAGAACAAGAATTAATAGAACAACATGGAAGAAAAAGATGAAAAACCATATAATCAATAATCAAAATTCATCACAAGTGTTCATAACCTCAGCAAGGAAGGGAATTAGCCACTCCTTTGTGGATTAATCATCATAAAACGAGTGTTAATCATACAAACAATTGAATTAGAGAAGAAAGAAAGAGAGAAAAAACCCTGAACTTTTCGTCCCTCAACTGCCTGTAACCCACGTCCTTGCTCCACCAAGTTTGAATTATGAAAAATGAACTTAAGTGTTCTATTTATACTAGTGGGAATTTTTCCCGGAATAGTGAGCAACGTGTCACGGAGTGCATCGCGGAGCACTGCCTCCGTGACACGCCATGAACGCGGACCCTCACTGGAACTGGGGGTCCGGGAATTCAAGCTCAACGTGGCACGGCGTGCATTGCGGAGCATTGGCTCCGTGCCACGGAGCAAACGCGGACCTTCACTGGAAATTTGGTGAATTTTCACCCTCCATGCAGAATGCCTCCGCGATGGCAGCGTGACACGGCTCCATCGCGGAGCCCCTTTAAATCATGTTGTCCAATGCCTTTTCCTTGCTCGCATCCAAGTCCAACTCCGATATCGTCCAACATGTCTTTTAGCTTCTCGAAATCACATTTTACCTGCAAAACAATGCTAATCATGTTGGTTAGTATAAATTCACATTTTATTCCTAATTACATGAAAATGTATACACATTGCTAGATAAACAAGGCGAAAATGGTACTTTTGAGTATCACTTGGGCATATAAATCTGCCCAAGATCACTTACCCCACACTTAAATCCTTGTTCGTCCTCGAACAACAAACATACAATTCATGCAATTTACATCCCAACCTTGCTACTATGGTATGACAATTTAAGCTACGGTCATACCGATCATTCAATATTGCAAATCATCAAGAAAGCATGCATGGTCTTATCAATGCAATGACCTTCAATACATTAAGACTTCCTAGACTTTAAGAATCAACTCTCGATATCGGCAAATTCATGCAAATCAGCTAATCAAGATATCCGACACAAAAATCGATCTTTCATCAAGCATGTGCCCTCACAACTCAAGAGAATCTTCCCCTTTTTGCTCATGTGACACACAATCATTCAAGCAGGGGCATGTAAAAACAATTTCACTCTCTCTCCCAAAAGAATTCACATGCATCATGTCGTGACCCATAAGCTTGCCCTTAGTGTATTACTCCACTAATATAAAGAAATGCAATGTAAGATCACGTAGGACTTTAATGGGTTGTAATGGAAGCTATGGAACTAGTAAATATTGGATTAGCCAATAATAGCCACTAGCATCCCTAAGCGCCTTTTCAACACATTCCCATCAACTCATGGGCATTGTTTCTCTCTTTTTCTTTTTTTCATC
Source organism: Datura wrightii (assembly GCA_035772735.1). Classification (NCBI taxonomy): domain Eukaryota; kingdom Viridiplantae; phylum Streptophyta; class Magnoliopsida; order Solanales; family Solanaceae; genus Datura; species Datura wrightii. The sequence continues at coordinate 65,057,280 of JASDFA010000002.1, forward strand.
ATCCCATTCTTGATGATTTACTTTAGTATGGCCCATTTCATTAAGCATACTTGAAACGACAACAAAGATTATTCATGCACCTTCATTATCGTTTATTTATAGCAAGTGCACCTTCAACCTTTTCTTTCCTTTCATCACTCTGCTGACTAGGTTATACAATCACAGAAAGGGGAAGTATGACAAGAAAAAATATAGAAACTCACGGTTAAAACAAAGAAATGCCTACATCCTTTCCTACAATACACCTCCTTCATTTCGTTTTGTACACACACCAGGCAAGTTCTAGACACTTCACAATAGCATGGAATATCAACACCTCACTTCACACTTTATGCACATGCTCGATTCAAGATGTATTCACAGACTCTTCAATCAACTAATTACAGGAATTCAAACATTAAGCCTTAATCACACTGAATTGAACTCTATAGCCTAGGTATCTCAACATATTTAGAAAATTTGCATGCTTTCATAAGAATCACCTTTGCATTTTGAATATCATGTACAACACGCAACCGAACTCTCGCAACCATATAGTAACTACAGGTTCCGGGATGCAATCCACCAAGGAAAAAAACTGAAAATTAATAAAAAAAAACTACTCCTACCGACTACATTTCCCTTAAGACGGTCGTCATCCATCCATCATAGGGAACGGTCACTAACTATGACTTCGGTTCAATGGGACCATTCTCGGTAAAAGAACCGAAAACAAACGCCGAGAAATCCAAAATTAAAAAAATTGAAAAATTTGCAACATAACGATCATTTCGATAGGAAAAGAAAAAAATTTATGTACACAATATTTAAAAAAAAAATTTTAAAAAATATCGATCATTTCGATAAACAAAAAAAAATATTTACAGAATCAGCTAGCAACATTCAACAACACACATCAATTTCACAAATATTTACAAATACAGAACAATTTGAAAACTCACAAACATAGGGAAACACAACATACAAAATAACAGAGGAGAACATACAAACAAACAGCCCAGCCCAGCACCTAACTACTCCCACCCCACACTTAATCCGAACACTGTCCCTAGTGTTCACAAAAATTAAATAGCACAAAATCGGGTGGTGGAACTCCCTGATCAATCAAAGTATTCCACTTCTTCGTGGGGTGCTGCTGCTTCATCTCCCATGTCCGAGTCGCCTCCGTCGTCATCATCGAACTCCACATCGGAGTCCTCCCGACGCGTCTCCTCATCTGTGGGGATGTCATCGTCTGTGGGCTCTACAAAGGCTGGCCCTACTCGGCATAGAGCCCTGGCATTTTCGCCAAACGGGTAATCTAGCTCGAGCTGCCATAGCTCCTCCTCCGTCGCCGGCCTCCCACCTATCTTGACCTGGATCATCTGCATCCCATACATCCGTGCCATATACTGGTCATCACGAGCGTGTCACTCGCCAAGTGCCAGCACTGGCCCGTGGGTGGTGTCGGGAGCCTTAGTTTTGGTAACATCCAAGGCCCGCCGCTCCAACTGCGGGATATAATCGAGGGCCTCCTCCTCAACATCGAGGCCCCTGAGAAAGGTGGTTAGTAGTCCACTGAAACCATACCTGTGCCCCTGGTGCAACCGGGCTCTCTTCATGGCGGATATAATAACCGCCCCGACATTTATCTCCAGCCCTTTCATCAGGGCGTACACCAGGAAAACACGATCCCGGGTTACATCAGTCATATGTACCCCCGGGATGAGGCAAGAGCAGACTATCTTCAGCCAAATTCGTGCTTCCCTGTTCATCTGAGAATATGGCAGAGTCTGATGGTAGCCCCTTTCCTTGTGCCTGCTCCATCTAGTTGTAGATCGGGCCCCACACAGTGTGCGTCTGATGTCAGCATACGGTGGGGGAATGTTCAGCTGTCGGAGGACGTGGGCGTCTGTGTCCCGCGCTCCTATGATGGCATTGAGCTGGTGGGGCTCCAGAGTGACTATCTGCCCTCTGATTTTGATGGTGTGGCTTCAGATTGACGGGTTCCAGTTGGCATAGAACTCCCGAACCAAGTGCAGGTTGCATTCTTTGGGCTCCTCGAATATGAACTTGAGCCCCGCTGCCTCGATCCGATGAACTTTTCTGGGGAACTCCTGTGCCAATGGCTCCCGTGCTATATGCTCCTCGGGGAAATATTTGTTCTCTTTGTGCTTGGCGTACCACTTTTTCCCCTTGTCAGTCACCCATCTTGTTCCATATTGGCGGCGTTGGCCGCGTGGAACTGCTGGTGTTGCTGGGACTGCTGTGCCCAGTCTGAGTCTCTTCCTTCCGGTGCCTGAAGTTGATGCACCTTTACCTTTCTCTTGCCGGCTTGCCATTTTACCTGTCAACCCAAGTAAACGAGCTCAATGTTAAGCTAAATAAATATTAACTTCGGCTAAGGTCGGGTTACGCTAACTTACCCCACACTTAGTCCTTAGCTACAGTTACAACCTACGGCAAGAATAACTTTATTTACCCAAAACAACCAGCTATACAATCATGCTTAGTGCGTTCAAAAGAAAATTCGACGGTATAACTTCTGTGTACTACTCAGACTTTGTACAGCTAATCACAATCACTACCATCGCAAACATTTTAACCATTGCACTTAGCAAAGAAAAACAAAGAAACAAAAATAACAACAAAAATTTATATACATGAACCTATCCAACCAACCAAATTCGAACAAATTTCAACATTTTCCCCCAAACCTGAGAATTCGTCGTCTATTAACATCCTAACAATTTGTACAACGACTCATCTCATTCAACACGTACAACCTGGCATAAAATTCACAATTTCAACACATTTCTAACTTCAATTTCAACAACAAGCCCTAGAATTGATTTTATCAATCAAATTCGAATAATTTATGCAATCGACAAGTTCAAACAATCATAACGACATTTCGAACAATTATCAATCAACAAATAACTCGAATTCATGCTTAATTTCGACTTAGGGCGATTTAGCTCACCTCCCATGCTTAAAATCAAAGAAAATCGACAAAAACTTGAGAGGGGATCAGAAAACATACCTTGTAGTTGAATAATCCAAGAAAACTCGGTAATTTCTTGCCTTAAGCCGTGGCACGTTGATGGGAGAGGGGTTTTGGGATGTTTGGTCGCGGAGGAAATTGAAAATGAGGGGAAAAAGGGGAGGTTTCGAGTTAAAAAGGGTAGAAAAACACGCGGGTCACCCGGCAACCCGGTGTGACCCGTCGCGATATACAAGGCAACGTGTCACGGAGTGCAGCGCGGTGCACTACCTCCGTGACATGGAGCCATCGCGACAGCATACTGGAAATTTTTAAAATTTTTGGGTTATACCTCAACGTGTCACGGAGGGTAACGCGGCGGTCCTCCTCCGTGACATGGAGCTATCGCCCCAGCTCACTGTTTTCTACATTTTATTAATTTTTCATACCTCGACTTTTCCTTCACGATTTCGTGCACATTTTCCACCGTTTGACCTGAAAATCATCTCACTAAACAAAATTGGTTAGAATTATAGGTTTCACCTAAATAAAATTAAAGACAAAAATTAAAACGAAAAATTTTGTATTAAATTACAAAAAAGAAAAAGAAAAATCTATTTACACTTTACAAAATGAAAGAAAAAATTTTCACGGGTTGCCTCCCGTGCAGCGCCTGGTTTACCGTCGCGGCTCGACGTCATTTAAGCTCAATTGTCTGCTAGGGTGATGGACGATTTCTCTCGATCACTGTCCTCCCCCCAGTAGTGCTTACACCTATCCGGTGGTCTTCCTATTAACTCTCGGGAATCCTTCATCTTCTTAGCATTACCATGATCAATCACATTGATCACCGAGAGTTCTTCATGCACCATCGGGAGCTTGGGTGCTTTATACACATCGAACACCTCTACCTTGTCGTGTGCTCGCATTGTGAGTTGCCCCGCAGCTACGTCGATTAATGCTTTCCCGGTTGCCAAGAAGGGACGTCCCAAAATAAATGGGACTTCTGCGTCTGGTTCAAAATCTAGCACGACAAAATCTACCGGGAAAATTAGGGAGCCAACTTGCACTAGAACATCCTCAACAATGCCATCCGGCCTAGCTAAGGATCGATCCGCCAACTGCAAGATTACGGTTGTGGGTCTAGGACTCCTTAAACCCAACTTTCTGAATACCGAAGACGGCATGGAAGTGCACGTGGTCAAACAAGTCCCCGGCAACGGCGCCAAAAACTTTTTTGGGTGTGTTATATGGGTATATAAAATGACACGCAAGTGCACGTGGTCGAACAAGTAGTAAGTGGCTTTAGTAAGCCAAGTATCGATCCTACAGAGACTTGGGTTAAGTGCAATTTGCTCTAGTATACTATATTTTACTTCTCAATATGCTGACAACAACGTAACCAAAAAGTTAATATTTTGTTTTATAAATTTTACAATAAAACTAAGAACAATTATCTACTTTGAATTTGGACTATGAATAAGAGCATGCCGAGGTTAAACGAACATGTAATGAAACTGATTATCATCATAAATTGGTTAATCTTTTCTTCCAGTTGCTAGCCAAGAACAATTGCCAAGAGATTAAAACTCTCGTATTTAATCTCACTTAAGAATCATGAACCATCCGTCTACATTTCTGTGATCAAATGCAATTCATGTTCTAGCCATACAATTCCGATTCCTAAATTGACTAATACGACTTTCAGGTATATTTCTATCCTGAATGCACATCAAAACTCAATTTTCCCAAATCAAGTAAAGAACAATATCCTATTAATTCACAACTTTCCAACTTCGTGCTCTCTCGAGTGAAATCGGACTTTTTAGATGTACATTAATGTAGGTCACACACCAATGCAGTAAGAACAAGAATTAATAGAACAACATTGAAGAAAAAGATGAAAAACCATATAATCAATAATCAAAATTCATCACAAGTGTTCATAACCTCAGCAAGGAAGGGAATTAGCCACTCATTTGTGGATTAATCATCATAAAACGAGTGTTAATCATACAAACAATTGAATTAGAGAAGAAAGAAAGAGAGAAAAAACCCTGAACTTTTCGTCCCTCAACTGTCTGTTGTTCGCGGCTTGTACTGCTCGGGTTGGTATTAAATATTATCAACCGTCACACAAGTGCACGTGGTCAAACAAGTAATAAAGTGGCTAGGTAGCCAAGTATCGATCCAAGGAGGCTGCTCTAGATATGTAAAACTGCCTAGTTTACTATATTTCTATTCTATCCCTAACTATGTTAACAACAATCCAACCAAGAGTTGAGTGAGTTTTTGTTTCTAAACTATTTATATACTACAATTAATAACAACTATTTACTTTAGAATTTAGACAATGGATACGCACATGCCAAGGTTAAGAACGAGTAATGAACTTGATAATCATGATAATTTGGTCATCCTCTTCTTCATGTTGCTAGCCAAGAACGTTGCCTAGAAATTAAAACTTTCGTATTTAATTTTACTTTAGAATCATAAACCATCCGTCTACATTTCTGTGATCAAATGCAATTTATGACCTAGCACTACAATTCCGGTTCCTAAATTGACTAATACGGCTTTCAAGTATATTTCTATCAAGAAAGCACATCAAAACCCAATTTTCCCATATCAAGTTAAGAACAATACCCTATTAATTCACAACTTTCCAATTTCGTGCTCTCTCGAGTGAAATTGGACTTTTTAGATATACATTAATGGTGGCCAATCAATAATGTAGTAAGCACAAGAATTAATAGAACAACATGCAAGAAGAAGAAAAAACCATATCAATTATCACCAAAATTCATTACACAAGTTCAAAACCTCAGCAAAGAAGGGAATTAGCCACTCATTCTTGGATTAATCATCCTAAAATGAGTGTAAATCATGCATACAATTGAAGGAAAGAAGAAAGGAAGAGAAGAAAACTCTTAGCTTTTCTATTCTTCAACTGCCACAAACCCACGTTCCTGCTCTCCACTTCTGAACTCAGTCTAAAAACTAAAAACTGATTAAAAATAAACCTAAGTGTGCTATTTATACTAGTGGGAAATTTTTCCCGGAAAAACAAGCAACGTGTCACGGAGGGCAACGCGGAGCACTGCCTCCGTGACACGGCGTGGACGCGGACCCTCTCTGGAAATTGCAGGGTCCGGATAATTGGCCTCAACGTGGCACGGAGGCCATCGCGGAGTCCTGTCTCCGTGCCACGGAGCTATCGCGAGGCCTCACTGGAATCTGCCAATTAATTTCCTCTCCAGGCAGTGTGCTACCGCGATGGCAGCGTGGCACAGCTCCATCGCGGAGCCAGTGTAAAATGTGCCATCCAAGGTCTTTTCCACGCTCGCATCCCAGTCCAACTCCGACATAGTTCCAACACGCATTTTAGCTCTTAAAAATCACATTATCCTGCAAAACAAATGCTAATCATGTTGGTTAGTATAAATTCGCATTTTATTAACAAATACATGATATTATATACACATTGCACAACAAACAAGGTAAAAATGATACGTTTGAGTATCACTTGGGCATATAAATCTGCCCAAGGTCACTTACCCCACACTTAAATCCTTGTTCGTCCTCGAACAACACATACACAAATCATGAACATCACATCTCAACCTTTGTCACTATGGTGCAACCATTTTACGCTACGGTCATACCGATTATTCAATTCTTGCAAATCATCAAGAAAACATTCTTGGTCGTACAAGACAATGACCTTAATACATCGAGGATTCCTAAACTTTTAAGAATTGATTCTTGATATCGGCAAACTCATGCAAATCAACTAATCAAGAAATCCGACACGAAAATCAATCTTTCATCAAGCATGTACCCTCACAACTTGAGAGAAACTTCCCCTTTTATGTTCGTGCAGCACACAAACATGCAAGTAGGAGCATATAAAAATTAATTTCACTCTCTCTCCCAAAAGAATTCACATGCATCATGTCATGACCCATAGGCTTGCCCTTAGTGTATTACTCCACTAATATAAAGAAATGCAATGTAGGATCAAATAGGACTTTTAATGGGTTGTAACTGGGCTATGGATCTAGTATATATATATTGGATTAGCCAATAATAGTCGCTAGCATCCTTAAGCGCCTTTTCAACTCCTTCCCATCGACTCATGGACATTGTTCCTCTCTTTTCTCTTTTTCTCCCATTCATGCTGGTTTACTTTCATACAGCCCATTTCATCAGGCACACTTGACACAAAACAGAGGGTTTTCATGTACCCTCACTATCATTTAATTACAACTAGTGCCTCTTCAACATCATCTTTTCTTTCCTCACCTTGCTTTTCTTTTCTTTTCACTCTTTTCACTCTTTAACACTTTGGGAAACATTTTCTGTTCTTTGTAAGCGCTTAAGAGCTTCTTATAGACTTTAAGGCTAATGAAAAGAAGGAATAAAGCTTAGTTCATATAAATCTGGACAAAAGAAAGAAATCGGCTAAAGGCTCAACGGGCTGACTAGGGTATACAACATATAAAAAGGTAGAATTTGACAAGAAAAAAATGGAAACTAAAGGTTAAAACAAAGAAATGCCTACATCCTTTCCGACACTGCACCTCCTTCATTTCGTTTTGTATACACACCAGGCAAGTTCTAGACAATTCACAATGACATGGAATAGCAAAACCTCACTCACACTTCATGCACATGCTCGAATCAAGATGCATTCACAGACTCTTTAATTAGTCAATTACATGAATTCAAGATTAAGCCTCAATCATAATGAACCAAATTCTATAGCCTAGGTAACTCAACATATTTACAAAATTGCATGCTTTCAAACGAATCATTTTCACATTTTGAACATCAATTACAACACGCAACAAAATTTTAGCAACCTTAAGCAACTACAGTTTATTGATGCAATCCACCAAAGAAACTAAAAACAAAACATCTACTCCTATCGACTACATTTCCCTTAAGACGGTCGTCATCCATCCATCATAGGGAACAGTCACTAACTATGACCTCGGTTCAATGGGACTATTCTCGGTAAAAGAACCGAAAACAAACTCTGAGAAACCCAAACATAAAACTTCAAAATTTTTGCAACACATCGATCATTTCGATAGAAAATATTTACAAAATATTTTGATAAGTGCAAAATCCAAAAATTTTGAAAAATATCGATCATATCGATAAAGAAAAAAAAATATTTACAAAATTTACAAAATATTTACAAAGGTAACCATAACTTTCAAAAACACACATCATTAGCCACAAACGAATATATACACATAAATCACAAATCAGTTCACAACAACAGGGAAAGCACAAACATACATAAAAGTCAAGGAAAAATTATACAGCAAATTTAGAGCCTATGTCCCAGCGCCTAACTACTCCCCACCCCACACTTAAATCGAACACTGTCCCCAGTGTTCACAACAATACAAAGCACAAAATTTTGGGTGGTGAAACTCCCTGCTCAGTCGAAATATTCGACTTCCTCATCCGGTGTTGCGGCCTCGTCGCCCATATCTGAATCAGCTCCATCGCCGTCATCGGACTCCACATCAGAGTCCTCACGACGTGTCTCCTCATCAGTAGGGACGTCGTCATCAGTCAGCTCCACAAAGGCTGGCCCCACCTTGCATAAAGCTCTGGCGTTCTCGCCAAAGGGGTAGTCCAGCTCCAGCTGCCATAATTCATCCTCGGTGGCTGGTCTCCCACCTATCCGTAGCTGCAGCATCTGCATGCCGAACATACGGGCCATATACTGGTCTTCACGAGCATGTCGCTCGCCCAGAGTCAGCACCAGTCCGTGTGTAGTGTCGGGGGCCTTGGTCTTTGTCACATCAAGGGCCCTCCGCTCCAACTGCGGAATGTAATCCAAGGCTTCTTCCTCAACGTCGAGGTCTCGGAGGAAGGTGGTGATGAGTCCGCCAAACCCGTATCTGTGGCCCTGGTGTAGTCTGGCTCTCTTCATGGCGGATATTATGACCGCCCCCACATTAATCTCAAGCCCTTTCATAAGGGCATACACCAGGCAGACACGGTCCCGGGTCACGTCTGTCATATGCACTCCCGGGATCAGACACGAACATACAATTTTTAACCAGATTCTAGCCTCCCTGTTCATCTGCGAATAAGACAGAGTCTGGTGGTAACCCCTCTCTTTGTGTCTACTCCATCGGGCTGTGGATCGAGCCCCACACAACGTACGTCTGATGTCGGCGTACGGTGGGGTGATGTTTAACTGGCGGAGGACGTGGGCGCCTGTGTCCCGCGCTCCCACGATGGCATTAAATTGCTGGGGTTCTAGAGTGACAATCTACCCTCTGATTTTAATAGTATGGCTCCTGATGGCCGGGTTCCAGTTGGCGTAGAATTCCCAGACCAAGTGAAGGTTGCACTCCTTGGGCTTCTGAAAGATAAAGCTGAGCTCAGCTGCCTCAATCCTCTGTACGATGCGAGGGAACTCCTGTGCAAGTGGTTCCCTTGCAATATATTCCTCCGGGAAGTACTTGTTCTCCTTATGCTTTGCGTACCACTTCTTTCCTTCCTCGGTAACCCATCATGTTCCGTATCGGCAGTGTTGACCACGTGGAACAACAGGTGCAGCTGGGACAGCAGTGCCCAGTCTCATTCTCTTTCTGCCGGTGCCTGAGGTTGAAGCACCCTTGCCTTTATCTTGTCGGCTGGCCATTGTACCTGTCAATTTACACAAACAAGCACAACGTTAAGCTAAAAACTTGTTAGCTTCGGCTAAGGTCGGGTTAAACAAAATTTACCCCACACTTAGTCTTTAACAATATTTACAACATTTTAGCAAGGATAGATCTATTTACACCCCAAACACAATCAACTATAACATATTGCTTAGTGCGTTCACAAAAATTCGACAGCATAACGGCTAGCGAACTACTCAGACTTCATACAGCTAACCCAATCCTACTATCGACAGCTATTCACCCATAGCACTTAGCAACAATAACAACAACAAAATAGAAACAACAATACAAACATTTTATATACAACTAATCTAAGCAATTCAACCAATTCACATATTACGCAATTTCCCACAAAAATTCGAGAATTAGTCGTCTTTCAACAATTATACAATATTTACCACGACTTATCTCAAATAATAAACACAACGCGGCATCAATTTCGTCAAACTATCAAGTTACCCAAGTTAAAATTCAACAACCCCAAGCCCTAGAATGCAATTCGACGATCAAAATTGAATTATTCAATCAATCGATAAGTTCAAACGTCAACTACAACAATCCGAACATAATCAATCACAAAATAATTCACGTCACGTGTAATTTCTACCTAGGGTGATATATCTCACCTCACATGCTCAAAATCGACAAAAATCGCCAAAAATTTGAGATAGATGATGAAAACATACCTTGGAATTGAAGAATCGACGAAAACTTGACGTTTTCCTTGCCTATTAACGTGGCACGGAGCTTGGGGGTAGGGGAATGGGTGTTTGGTCGCGAAGGGTAGAGGGAATGGGGAAAAATGGGCGAAAATCGGGGGTTTATTTAAAGGAAACACGCGGGTCACCCGGAAACCCGGTGTGACCCGGCACTGGGATAAGGGCAACGTGTCACGGAGGGTAATGCGGAGACCCTCCTCCGTGACACGGAGCCAACGCGTTGGCTTACTGGAATTTTAAAAAAATTCCAGATTTGCCTTCAACGTGTCACGGAGGCCAACGCGGAGCATTGCCTCCGTGACACGGCGCCAACGCGCCAGTGCTCTGTTTCACCATCAAATTTTATTTTTCATACCTCGCCTCGTTTCCTCGATTCCAAGTATTTCTCCTCCGGTATACCTGAAAATCACCTCACTAAACAAAAATTGGTTAAATGAATAGATTCCCTACTAAAAAATAAAAATTTACTAAATTACTAAATAAAAAAATTACTAAATAAAATGCAAATCTAAGCCTAATCAAGAAAAAGAAAAGAAAATAAAATAAAAGAAAAACTTTACACTAAAGAAAGAAAAAAATATTTTTCACAGGTTGCCTCCCGTGCAACGCCTGGTTTAACGTCGCGGCTCGACAGCCTTTATGCTCAAGTGTCTCCTAGGGAGATGGACGATTTGACCCGATCATGGTCATCTCCCCAGTAGTTCTCAACCTTGTCTGGTGGCCTACCTAGTAACTCTCGGGGATCACTCAATCCATTCACATTCCCATGATCAATCATGTTGATCACCGAGAGTTCCTTATAGACAGTCGGGAGCTTAGGTGCCTTGTACACGTCGAACACCTCAACCTTGTCGTGTGCTCGCATTGTGAGTTGACCCGCAGCTACATCGATCAATGCCTTTCCGGTTGCCAAAAAGGGTCGTCCCAAAATAAATGGGACTTCCGCATCTGGTTCAAAATCCAGAACAATGAAATCTACCGGAAAAATGAGGGAGCCTACCTGCACTAGCACATCCTCAACAATGCCATCCGGCTTAGCTAAAGACTTGTCTGCTAGCTGTAAGATCACTGTTGTAGGTCTAGGGCTCCCTAGTCCTAACTTTTTGAATACCGAAGATGGCATCAGATTTATACTTGCCCCGAAGTCGCATAACCCACGAGCTCGGATACTTTTCCCAATCGTCAGCTGGATAGTAAAACTTCAAGGATCCTTCAGTTTAGTGGGCAACCTGTTCTGAATACAGGATGTGCATTCCTCCGTTATAGCCAGTGTAGCGACTTTTGTTGGCCACGATGTCGTTGATATACTTCGCATATTTTGGCACACCCTGCAAGACATCAACAAGAGGTAAGTTAACATGTACCTGTTTAAGTACCTCCATGAATTTCTGGAAACACGCCTCCTCCTTGTGTTTCTTAAGTCGTTGAGGGAACGGGGGTGGAGGCCTTGCTGGTTTAGCTTCTTTGGTCTTCCCCGTATCTGAGGTTTGTTCTCCCTCAACATCTGCTGCTCCTGACTTCTGAGGCGGTCTTTCCGGTTCCACCTCCTTTAATTGTGAACCACACCTCGTGGTCACTGCATTCACCTGCTTAGGATTGGGATCCGTGTCGCTAGGTAGTCCTCCCCTTGGTCTAGTATTTTGGGCACTAGCAAATTGCCCAAACTGATATTCAAGAGCCTTGGTTGCCAATTGATTGTTCTTTACTTCGGCTGCCAATTTGACATAGTCAGCCTACAATTGTGCCTGGTTGGCAATCATGGTCTTGAACATTTCCTCAATAGTCGGTGATGGTGGTGGAGGAGGGGCATTGTGATTTCTGAACTGATTCTGATAGCCTTGTTGCCCTCCTTGGTTTCTGTGCATACCCTGCCCTGAACCTTGACCTTGTTGATTGTTGCTACCCCACGAAATATTTGGATGATTCCTCCAATTCGAGTTGTAGCCACCACCAAACTGCTGTTGATTCCTCTGTGCATTGCCCACAAAGTTGACAGACTCAGGATTTGCACCACAGCATTCAGCTGAATGCTCACTACTACCACACACTTCACACCACATCTGTTGGACTGCATTGACTGAGGCTGACGGCTGGTTCAAATTCATATTGCTGAAGTGAGTGTTTAACTGATTTTGCAAAGCAGCTATCTGTGCAGCGATAGCTGTGAATCCATCCACTTCAAGCACTCCCACTGCTTTCCTTGCTCCACCTCTTGAAGAATCTGCATTCCATTCCGGATTGCCTTGTGAAATTCGGTTGAGCAAAGTGTACAGCTCCTCATAAGTCTTCTCCAGCGCTTGCCCTCCAGCTGCTGAGTCTAACAAAATTTTAGTGTGGGGTTTCAAACCCTCAATAAAAGTGTGGACCAACACCTCATTTGACTGATGATGATGAGGACAATCCCGCAACATGGACTTGAATCTTTCCCAGGCTTGATAAAGATTTTCTCCTTCCCTCTGTTTAAAACTTAGAGTCTGACTTCTAAGTTTAGCTGTTTTACCTGAAGGGAAAAATCTGATCAAAAACTTCCTTGCAAGATCATCCCACGTTGATATAGAGTTGGGTGGTTCAGCTTTTAACCACCTCTTGGCTTCACCCAGTAAGGAAAATGGAAATAAGGTGAGCCGAACATAATCAGGTGACACTCCAGCGGGTATGTAAGTGTCACTTATCTCCAAAAAGTTCTGGAGATGTTGTTGCGGATCTTCGTGAGGGAGATCGGTAAACTGCCCGCTAGTTTGCAAGAGTTGCACCATATTTTGCTTTAACTCAAATCTCCCTCCAGGCTCTGGTTTGCGGATGCTGGAATGTACATTATTAGCGTGTGGGATTGCCACCTCGCGAACTGGCCTGGCTGCTACTTCCTCGGGCACTAACACTGCCCGCACAACTGGTGGATTTGGTTGCTCCATCATAGACTGTTTAAGCAACTGCAGCTTCTTCCGAAGAGCTTCTCTACGTTGACTGTGCAATTCACGTTCTGGCTCTAAGTAAGATTCCACCAGCTCCTTGTCCCTTGCCAGTGTTCACAGAAATAAAAATCTGCAAAATACAGGCTAAGACCAAGTTGTTAACACTTAAGAAAATAAAAATACAAATACAGCAAATTTACACTAAACACAATTTTACAAATCGCCTAGCCTCCCAGGCAACGGCGCCAAAAACTTGTTCGCGGCTTGTACTGCTCGGGTTGGTATTAAATATTATCAACCGACACGCAAGTGCACGTGGTCAAACAAGTAATAAAGTGGCTAAGTAGCCAAGTATCGATCCAAGGAGGCTGCTCTAGATATGTAAAACTGCCTAGTTTACTATATTTCTATTCTATCCCTAACTATGTTAACAACAATCCAACCAAGAGTTGAGTGAGTTTTTGTTTCTAAACTATTTATATACTACAATTAATAACAACTATTTACTTTAGAATTTAGATAATGGATACGCACATGCCAAGGTCAAGAACGAGTAATGAACTTGATAATCATGATAATTTGGTCATCCTCTTCTTCATGTTGCTAGCCAAGAACGTTGCCTAGAAATTAAAACTTTCGTATTTAATTTCACTTCAGAATCATAAACCATCCGTCTACATTTCTGTGATCAAATGCAATTTATGACCTAGCACTACAATTCCGGTTCCTAAATTGACTAATACGGCTTTCAAGTATATTTCTATCAAGAAAGCACATCAAAACCCAATTTTCCCAAATCAAGTTAAGAACAATACCCTATTAATTCACAACTTTCCAATTTCGTGCTCTCTCGAGTGAAATTGGACTTTTTAGATATACATTAATGGTGGCCAATCAATAATGTAGTAAGCACAAGAATTAATAGAACAACATGCAAGAAGAAGAAGAAACCATATCAATTATCACCAAAATTCATTACACAAGTTCAAAACCTCAGCAAAGAAGGGAATTAGCCACTCATTCTTGGATTAATCATCCTAAAATGAGTGTAAATCATGCATACAATTGAAGGAAAGAAGAAAGGAAGAGAAGAAAACTCTTATCTTTTCTATTCTTCAACTACCACAAACCCACGTTCCTGCTCTCCACTTCTGAATTCAGTCTAAAAACTAAAAACTGATTAAAAATAAACCTAAGTGTGCTATTTATACTAGTGGGAAATTTTTCCCGGAAAAACAAGCAACGTGTCACGGAGGCCAACGCGGAGCACTGCCTCCGTGACACGGCGTGGACACGGACCCTCTCTGGAAATTGCAGTGTCCGGATAATTGGCCTCAACATGGCACGGAGGCCATCGCGGAGTCCTGTCTCCGTGCCACGGAGCTGTCGCGAGGCCTCACTGGAATCTGCCAATTAATTTCCTCTCCAGGCAGTGTGCTACCGCGATGGCAGCGTGGCACAGCTCCATCGCGGAGCCAGTGTAAAATGTGCCATCCAAGGTCTTTTCCACGCTCGCATCCCAGTCCAAGTTCGACATAGTTCCAACACGCATTTTAGCTCTTAAAAATAACATTATCCTGCAAAACAAATGCTAATCATGTTGGTTAGTATAAATTCGCATTTTATTAACAAATACATGATATTATATACACATTGCACAACAAACAAGGTAAAAATGATACGTTTGAGTATCACTTGGGCATATAAATCTGCCCAAGATAACCTGTAACCCACGTCCTTGCTCCACCAAGTCTGAATTATGAAAAATGAACTTAAGTGTTCTATTTATACTAGTGGGAATTTTTCCTGGAATAGTGAGCAATGTGTCACGGAGTGCATCGCGGAGCACTGCCTCCGTGACACGCCATGAACGCGGACCCTCACTGGAACTGGGGGTCCGGGAATTCAAGCTCAACGTGGCACGACGTGCATTGCGGAGCACTGGCTCCGTGCCACGGAGCAAACGCGGACCTTCACTGGAAATTTGGTGAATTTTCACCCTCCAGGCTGAATGCCTCCGCGATGGCAGCGTGACACGGCTCCATCGCGGAGCCCCTTTAAATCATGCTGTCCAATGCCTTTTCCTTGCTCGCATCCAAGTCCAACTCCGATATCGTCCAACATGTCTTTTAGCTTCTCGAAATCACATTTTACCTGCAAAACAATGCTAATCATGTTGGTTAGTATAAATTCACATTTTATTCCTAATTACATGAAAATGTATACACATTGCTAGATAAACAAGGCGAAAATGGTACTTTTGAGTATCACTTGGGCATATAAATCTGCCCAAGATCAACCTATACCTCCGCCCATAAACAGTCTCAAATGGAGCCATCTGAATGCTGAAGTGATAACTGTTATAGTAAGAAAACTCGATGAGAGGCAAGTGATCATCCCAACTACCCTTGAAATCAATCATACGCGCTCTCAACATGTCCTAAAGAGTCTGAATCATCCACTCATCCTGACCTTTTGTCTATGGGTGAAAAGTTGTGCTAAGCTTCACTTAAGTACCAAGTCCCTTTTGAAATGACCTCCAAATTGAGAGGTGAACTTATTACCCCTATCTGAATTGATGGATAAAAGGACTCCGTGCAACCGAACCAACTCCCAAATGTACAATCTGGCATAATCTTCAGTTAAATCGGTAGTTTTGACTAGTAGGAAATGGGCCGATTTAGTCAATCTGTCTATGACCACCAATATATTGTAATATTGTTGGTGTGTATGAAGAAACCCTATTATGAAGTCCATATTGACCTCATCCCATTTCGAAGAAGGAATGCTGATGTCCTGAAGCATACCTCCAGGCCTCTAGTCCTCAACCTTCACCTGTTAGCAATTCGGACACTTAGCCACAAATTCATCTATGTCCTTCCTCGTACCATTCCACCAATAGAATTCCTGTAGATCACGATACATCTTGGTGGCACCTAGATTGATAGAGTAGTGAGAGCCATGAGCCTCACTCAATAACCACTCTCTCAAGTCATCTATAGTCGGAACACACAATTGGCCCTGATATCGAAGTACATTATCTCCCCCTTGGGAGTAAACCTCCACTTTTTGATTTCAAACAGCTTCCTTTAGCTTCATTAGGATGGAGTCCTCATCTCGCTTTATTTAACCGCCATCACCAATGAAGATTCTGACCTATTCTGAACAATACCATCTGAAAAATCTACAAGGTGAACCCCTAAATAAGCAAACCTATGGACATCCTTCACTAAATTTTTTCTCCCCTTTTCGACGTGGGACACACACTCCATGGACAGCCTACTAAGAGCATCTGCCACTAAATGGTGCTGCAATGGATAAAAATCCCTCTACAAACCTCCTATAGTAACTAGCTAAACCCAAAAAGCTCCTAATATCTCTGGAATTGACAGGTCTAGGCCAATTCTTCACCACCTCTATCTTCGCAAAGCACTTAGCACCTTGAAGCTGGTAAAACAAGTCATCAATCCTTTGGAGGGGATACTTATTCTTGATTGCGACTTTCTTCAACTGGCGATAACCAATGCACATTCTAAGGGAACCATTTTTATTCTAAACAAAAAAAACTAGAGCACCCCATGGGGACTAGCTAGTCCTAATGAAACCCTTATTTAGGAGATATTTCAACTGCTCTTTTAACTCCTTTAGCTCGGTTGGGGCCATTCTATAAGGAGTATTTGATATAGGTTGCATATTAGGGAGAAGATTGATACCAAAGTCAATCTCTCGCTCAGAGAGACTCCTGATCGCTTATCTAGAAACACCTCTAGATACTCACATATAACAAGAACCGAGTAGAGAGTCGGGGTCTAGGATGTAGCATCCTTACTCTGAACTATATGGTTTACACAACCCTTAGAGAGCATCCTTCTTGTCTTAGGATAGGAAACAAAGTGACCTACAGGAACAACTGAACTACCCTTCCACTCTAGGTCTGGTTCACCCAGAAACCGAAACTTTACCGTATATGTTCCACAATTGACTGAGGCATAACAAGCATGTAACCAATCCATATCAAATATAACATCGAAATTGGTCATATATAACTCCACTAAATCGTATAAGGTGACTTTCTAAAGAATTGTGATAGAGAAATTTCTATATACACATCAAGCTAAAACTGACTCATCGACAGGAGTAGAGACTGAGAAGGGTTTTGATAGGATCTCGAGACTAACTCTGAAACTAATAGCAACATAAGGAGTCACAAAGGATAATATAGCCCCTAGATATAACAACGCGTACACATCAAGATGGAATACTTATAACGTACTAGTGACCGCTTTGGGTGAGCCCTTCTGCTCCAGTCGAGATGATAATTCATAGAACTTGTTCTAGCACTATCTGCCACCAACACTAGAAAATGTGCCCCGCTGATATGGGCTAGCTATGGGAGCTGCTGAATTGGTGGCTAGGGTGCAGACTCCACTGTCACCCTGTATGACAGAAGGGCAATCCTTGAGTCTGTGTTCGGGTTTAACACACCTGAAACAAGCATATGATACTACTAAGCATCACCCAAGGTGGTTCTTACCACACTTCACACGGGATGGAAAAGTGTGCTCCCCTGCCATGCTCCCCTGGCCCCTAGAGCCTGATGCTCTACCCCTCTAGTCACATCT
This sequence comes from Datura wrightii, assembly GCA_035772735.1. Taxonomy (NCBI): domain Eukaryota; kingdom Viridiplantae; phylum Streptophyta; class Magnoliopsida; order Solanales; family Solanaceae; genus Datura; species Datura wrightii. Next base: position 65,075,196 of record JASDFA010000002.1, read on the forward strand.
AGGTCTAGACGAAATACCGGCTGATGATGGAGCTGCAGCTGATGACCTCTGGTGAGACTGTGGGTGATGTCCTCCCCCTGACCTCTGTTGGGAGTGCCCATAACTTCCTATCCTGTCCCTCTTGGCCTCTCTCTCCTACTCCTTCATCTTCTCTGCCTCTATTGGCTGGGCATATATGATTACTTCAGAGATATCTATATCATTTATCATCATGGTAGTCCTGCACTCCTTGACTAATGAATCTACAACCCCATTCATGAACCTGCTCATACGAGCCCTCGGATTGGCCACCATCTCAGGTGTGTACTTGGACAATCGGGTAAAGTCCAAGGCATACTCCTGGATAGTCATTTTGTTATGCTTTAGATTGATGAACTTGGCTATATTTTCCTCTCTCAACTCTCGAGGAAAGAATATGTCCAATTAAGCAGTAACAAACTCCTTCGAACCAATGGGAACCACACAAATTTCCCTCTCTCTTTCCACTGACGGAACCACATATGAGCAACCCCCTTCAGCTGATAGGAGGCTAAGTCTACACTCTCCTCTCCTATCACCCCCATAATCTCGGTAATCTTTTGAACCTCCTCTATGAACTCATGTGGTTCCTCTTTCACGAACTGAGCTGGGACCCCATACCGAGGCATAGGACCTAGAATCACGAATGGCTCCAAGTCAACCCATGGCATGAATATAGTAACTAAAGAGCATACATCAAAGAGGAAATTGATAACTTAAACATGTATAAGCGGAAGTCTTAATAAACATAATGTACAACAACAATCATAACTGGAGTCAACATTCGATAAAGATAGAAGTCTCCATAATATCTGTTAAGCCTCTAAACTGTCTAATAAGTTGATGGGACAATGCCCCCAACTAGCTTGCTAAAGTCTGAGACTGAAATAGAAAAATCAAACAACTATATTGAATATTGTTGGTAGATGAGGACTCACCAATAATGGGAATTCAACTAGACTATGAAGGAGCTGGACTAACGGTGAAACTGAGTCTGATCGCTCGAACCTGTATCATGAAATGACACAGAATAGAGTATGCGGTCAGTACTTTGAATGTATTGAGTATGTAAGGTAAGTAAAACATGTTGAGTAAATGTTAACTGAAATCATGCATATCAATATGAATTATTAGATCATAAGAGTAAGGACTGTATGCTGAAAACTGTATATGAGGCATACATAGTCATAAGCTGAGCATCATATTTGAACATAATGACCCAAGGTTAAAAATAGAAATCATATGACTTGTCATAGCTGAAATTATAAGTAAGATCTCTTAAATTGATCATTGGGTGAAACCTATTGTAATACTAATATCATAAGTCATGAACATGAGTAACTAAAATTATGAGGAACAATGGGAGACTCGTCATAATCGACACCATCAAGATAGATCTTATGTGATTCCCCAACTATCACACTCAAGTGGGTAGAGCCATTCAAAACCTTGCTAGGGATAAGGAAGATACCATGATATCGATAACAAGCTGAGGCCCCTTGGGGAGAGGATAAAAATCTCAAGGGAGATCCCAATATATATATAACTATGTTGGCGCGTAGTTTTGAGACCCAGGGTTTACATGGACCCTTGGCCTACTCGATGCTAGACACTACTCCCAAAAACATGCATAGTGCTCCCATCATTTTTCAACGAGGCTGAAATCATAAATACAGGCATAGTCTGAAATCTGAACATTTGAAGTCCTGGCTCCAAACATACCATAAGCTAAATTAGGAGTATTGACTCCAAACCATATCATAAGTTGATCTTATTAACCTGAGCTAAATCATGAAAACATACTTAACTTGTGTGTGCTTTCCCAAATCTCAAAATCATGCATACTTGAAATAGACTTCACAAGTCAAAATCATATATTCATACATGGGTAATTTATAAATATTCATTCATGCTAGATATCTCATCATACTTGAAATCATGAATTGTAAACATGACATTTTATAAAACTTCCATAATAGAGCATAATTTCTAAAAACTTGAAATCATGAATTTATAATCCATTTGTGTATAAACTCTTCCCATAAATCTTAAAATATGCTTTGGAACATGAGGGGAATTGACCCATAGACATATCATGGTGAATTTCAAAAAATTGGGTGAAAACCATGTAAAACCATATACTTTATTTAGAACTTGAATTCATAAACTTGAGGAGAAATTGGGGCATGAGAGTGAAACAAAACTCTCATTCATAGCCTACATACCTGGATAGAGAGTTTCTAACTGTCCTTGAAAGCCCAAGAGTATTGGGGAAGAATTGAGAAAGTTCTATATTGGTCCACGACTCGTGGTATCACTCGTTACAACCATCCATTTTTTCTTAGTTCTCACACCTTCAAACGATAATTAGGCAGGATGAGTCATTACTCGTCAAAACGACTCATCACTTCCGCTCCTTGTTACCTCTGACTTCATGCATAGTTTCTAGAATCCTCCCAATGAATCCAAATGGGTCATATCTTGTGATGACGGGTCATTGGACCCATCCGTTACTACTGCTTCCAACTCCTATGCTCCTTCCTATAAGTACAAATCATGACTCATTGTTTCCTACAACGAGTCATACCACGACTTGTACCATCCAACCCTAACACCCCAAATACAAATGACGTCTCCAAACCACGACCCATTATAGGGACCTGTGAGTCGTGCCATGGCCATTGCTACTGGGCCTTCTTCTGCAGTTACTAACCACGAGTCATTACATCAACCAATGGGTCATAACTTGACTCGTTGGTCCAGAACCTATCAACCAAAAACTTACCACGACTCAGTCCTATGACCCCTTACCTCTCACCATGACTCGAACAACAAGTCGTTCTGAAACATTTTTCAAACTTTTTATGTTGATCATATTTCAAATCCTCAATCCAGTATTAGGAACTTTTGGGGTATTACATTTTCTACCCCTTGGGAATATTCATCCCTGAATAAGGGTTAAGCATCTTGAAAGGCTAGGGAAAGAACAACAATCCGAAATACTGAACATCTGAAGCTGAAAACTGATGGAGTGACTGACTCCAGACTTATACATATGGCTGAACTGAATTCTTGAAATATACATACCTGTAATGTCAAAGGAATTTAGAGACATGAACTCGATATAAAACTTAATAAAGTACTAAGGATGAAACTGATACCTCATGTTGAAACTGAGTTGGAAGGAAAAAAGATACGGGTATCTGGCCATTATATCTACTTCGACTTCCCACATAGCTCCCGCAACTAGCTGATTCCTCCACAGAACCTTTGCTGAAGCTACGTCCTTATTTGTCAACTTTCGAACCTGAAAATCAAGGATCTCAACCGAAACCTCCTCATAGGTAAGGCTATCCTTCACACCTACACTATTCACCATAACAATTAAGATCGGGTCACCAATGCACTTCTTGTATAGAGATACATGGAAAACTGGATGTACTTAAGCTAATTCCGCTCGTAACTCCAACTCATATGCCACTTTGTCAACTCGCCTCGAAATCCTATAAGGAGCAACATATTAGGGACAAAACATCCCTTTCTTTCCGAATCTCATCACTCCCTTCATGGGAGACACCTTTAAAAACATCCAATCATCAACTTTAAACTCAAGCCCTCTTCGTCTAAAATCCACATAAGATTTCTGATGATTCTAAGATGTTTTTAGCCTTTCCCTGAAAAGATGGACTTTCTCCATGGATTCATGAATTGAATCTGGCTCTATCAATAAAGCATCACCTACCTCAAACCATCCAATAGGTTATCTACATCTCGGCCCGTAAAGAGCCTCAAATGGATCCATTTGAATACTCAAATGGTAATTATTGTTGTAGGCAAACTCAATGAGCGGCAAGTGATTATCCCAACTACCTTTGAAGTAAATCACACAAGCTCTCAGCATATCCTCTAAAGTCATAATGGTCCACTTGGACTAACCATCTGTCTATGGGTGAAAAGTTGTGCTAAGCTTCATCTATGTACCAAGTCCCTTCTTAAACGATCTCCAAACTTGAGAGGTGCATCGAGTACCTTTGTCTTAAATGATGGATAATGGCACTCCATGCAACCGAACTAACTCCTGAATGTACAATCTAGCATAGTCCGTAGCTAAATCTGTAGTTTTGACTGACAAGAAATAAGCTACTTTGGTCAACCTGTTCACAACCACCGTAATAGAGTCACACTGTTGGCGTGTACGAGACAACCCCGTGATTAAGTCCATATTGATCTCTTCCCACTTCACAGTAGGGATACTAGTGTCTTGTAACATACTTCCAGGACTTTGATGCTCAACTTTTCCTTCCATCTTCCACATGAGAAACACTCTCCATAGATAGACTGTTAAGGGCATCCACCACTACATTGGCCTTTCCCAAATGATAAAGGACACTCATGTCATAATCCTTGAGAAGCTCTAGCCACCTCCTTTGTCGTAAATTCAAGTCCTTTTGAGTGAACACATACTAAAGGCTCTTATATTCCGTGAACACATCCACATGCACCCCATATAAGTAGTGCCTCCAAATCTTCAATGCACACACCACCGCTGCCAACTCTAGGTCATGCATCAGATAATTTTCCTCATGAGTCTTAAGCTGTCTAAAGGCATATGCAATGACTTTACCATGCTGCATCAACACATAACCAAGACCAACCCCAGAGGAATCACTATACACAATGAATCTATCTGTGCCCTCTAGTAGAGTCAATACTGGGGCTGATGTGAGTCGAGTCTTTAACTCCTGAAAAATCTTCTCACAAGCATCCGATCACTTAAATTTGACCTTCAACAGTGCTGCAATGGATGAAAATCCTTCAATAAACCTCATGTAATATCCAGCTTAACCCGAAAAGCTCCTGATATCTGAAGGATTAACTAGTCTAGGCCAATTCTTCACCACCTCTATCTTTGAAGAGTCCACCTGTAAACCCTCGCTAGACACCACATAGCCTAAAATGCTATTGAGTTCAGTCAAAACTCATACTTACCGAGCATAGAAAACAGCTGTCGATCCTTGAGAGTTTGCAACACAATCTTCAAATGAGTGGCGTGCTCCTCCTCACTCCAAGTGTATATGAGAATATCATCTATACACATGATTACTATCATGACCCAAACATACACCTATATCGTAACACAGGATAAGGAGCCCCGAGAGACCCTAAGTCGACCCATGTCATGAGCATACATCTAATTCAATCGCATGAGCGGAAGACTTAACATAAATAATGTAATCATAAGATAGCATAAGGGAAAATCAGTGCAAGACATATACAATATGGTGGAATACAACTTGCATTCTTATAAGCCTCTAAATATGAAAGGCGGATTAATGGGACAACTCTCCAACTAATCCAATGTCTAGAAACTGAAAGGAATAACATAGAGTGTGAACACGTAGCCCTCCGAACATGAGGACTCACCATGTGTGCTAAGAGAAAGTCTGAATCTATCTACGAGTTAGGACGAGCCTGAGAACTAGGACATGTATCATGAGACAATACAACATAGAAAGTTTGCGGTCAGTATGTGGAATGTACTGAGCTTGCAAGGTAAGTAAAGGGGACATTTTAAAACATATATGAAATTCATAAATGATCATAAGAGTAGGACATCATGCTCGTATCATAAATCATAATAACATATCATACATCTCAAGGTTTTCAAAACATTCGTAACATAAACATAGTCATAATCATAAGAGAAGAGCTTTACTTAACTTGACTTGAGCCAACATACATAATCATAACACACATAAATCATGAGGAACAGTGGGAGATTCTCTTAACAGACATACCCCATATGAGCACACATGAAGCTCGAGTTGTAACCCTAGTGGGGAGGGTGTTCATACCTTGTCAAGGGTAGAACCATGAAAGTGTGATATCACGATGAAAAGGGCCATTTGGGCTAGGGACTAACATGAAAGGTGTCCCAACATACCTATGGTGGAACGTAGTTCATGAGATCTGGGGCTTAACTTGAGCCCCGAACCTACTCGGTGTTCGATACTACTCCCAAAACATATATAGTGATCATTGTATAATATGCATGAATTCATGCACTAGTTAAATCATGATAATCATAAACATGCTTGAATATATGTGATCTAGCCATGACATGAGGCCCATGAGTCGGTCAAAACATAATTCATGATTAATAGGATTCATACATACTTATATATCATGCATATAGCTTGAATTTCATAAAAAGCATAATGGGTAACATAATAGATTCATAATTCAAACATAATTCATGTTGGGATCATCTAGAACATCGATGGGATAATAGATCATCAATCGATTCATCATGGGGCATGCATAATTAAGCTTACTTGTTTAGAAAATCAAAAATAAACATTTATTATAATCAATTTAAATCTCAAGGGATGATCAAAATCCTTATATTATGATAATATTTCAAAATCAAAAACCCTATAATTAAATCATTAGTTTTTATATAAATCAAATACAAAACCCCATGAGTTTTTAATAAATTTTAAGAAAAATTATTGAGTAGGAGCATGGGTGTGGAAGAATTCACCCATTGATGACCTTACATATCTGGGATTATCAGATTCTAAATCTCACTTGATGACCCAAGAAGAAATTGCAATGGATTGATGAATTCTAGGCTCGATTCACTCCCTAACTTCCTCTACGTTGCATGCATGAATGAATGGAGTGAAATCTGAACTTAACCCCTTTAAATTTCCCTATTCATAACCCAAAACATCATAGTTTAGGCCTTAGGATCTTATAAATTTACATAAAAGCCCTTACTAACTCATAGGAAAATAACTGTCAGGGGTCCCAATGAGTGACCTGATGACTTGTTGCCAGTCCTCAATCCCTCACCTTGCCTGTTAAGTACACTATCTAAACTGGTCACTAGAACCTCTAACGGATGACATAATGATTCATTACCGGTGGGCACGGGTCGTGGCCACCACTTGTCACGTTCACTACCTCCTTAAACCCATTTTATTAAATTCCTCCCGACGACTCACACCACGACTCAGTGCCTGACACGACGAGTCATAGTCTCCTTCCGTTAAGTACACTAGTTGATCCTCCCATTTTATTTTTCATCTTCACCCCATAGCTGACTTGACGACTCATGGTGGATGACCACGAGTCGTTCCCTTTCTTGTGGGGACCTTTAACCATCCTTTTACAAAAGTCTCCCCACGAGTCACCCGACGACTTATGGAGTCTCTTCACGAGTCGTCCATTGACTCGTCCTGTGCCTGCAACCCATATTTTCAGTTCTTCCCCGTTTCAACTCTTAGGTCCAATCTTTGAGTCCTCGGGGTATAGCAATTATGAATATATCCAAATACCGCTTAAACACCATTTATGATCGAGTCGATAAAAGTTGTAGGGGAATTCGTTAGTCCAAAAGACATAACTACACACTCATAGTGACCATACTGAGTTCTAAAGGCTATCTTCAGAATATCACTCTCCCTAACTCTGAGTTAGTGATTACCGAATCTAAGGTCTATCTTTGAAAAGCACATAGCACCCTGAAGCTAGTAAAACAAGCCATCAATCCTGGGAAGGGGATACCTATTTTTGATTGTGACCTTGCTCAACTTTCAATAACCAATGCACATTCTAAGGGAACCGCCTTTCTTTTGAACAAAAAGAACTAGAGCACCCAATGGGGACTAACAAGCCTGATGAAATCCTTATCCAGGAGATCTTTCAACTTCTCTTTCAACTCCTTTAGATCAGTTGGGGCCATTCTATAAGAAGGAAGGGATATAGGTTGTATATTAGGGAGAAGATCAATATCAAAGTCAATCTCTCCCTCAGGAGAGACTCTTGGTAGATTATCCAGAAACACCTCCAGATACTCATATACAACAAGAACCAACTGGAGAGTCGGGGTCTGGGACGTAGCATCCTTAAACCAAAGTAGATGGTATACACAACCCTTAGAGAACATCCTTTTGGCCTTAGGATAAGAAACAAAGGGACCTACAAGCACAACTAAACTACCCTTCAACTCTAGGTTTGGTTCACCCAGAAATCGAAACTCTATCATACGTATTCTACAATTGACTGAGGCATAACAACCATGTAACCAATCCATACCAAATATAACATCAAAATCAGTCATATCTAACTCCATTAAATCGGATGAGGTGACTTTTTGAAGAATCGTGATAGGGCAATTTATGTATACGCATCGAGCTAAACTGACTCACCGATAGGAGTAGAGACTAAGAAGGGTTCTGATAGGATCTCGGGACTAACTCCGAAACTAATAGAAACATAACGAGTCACAAAGGATAATATAGCCCCTGGATCTAATAATGCATACACATTAATATGGAATAACCATAACGTACTAGTGATCTCTTCGGGTAACATTCTTTAAAAGCTATAGGAGTATTTGTTAGTACAAAAGACATAACTATAAACTCATAGTGACCATACCGAGTCTTGAAGGGTGTCTTCAGGATTTCACTCTCTAACTCTGAGCTGATAATAGCCGTATCTGAGATCTACCTTTGAGAAGCACTTAGCACCCTGAAGTTGGCCAAACAAGTCATCAATTTTGGGGAGAGGATACTTGTTTTTGAGCGTGACCTTGTTCAAATGCTGATAATTAATGCACATCCTAAGGGAACAATCCTTTTTTGAAATAAAAGGAACTGGTGTAGCCCACGGAGATTTACTGGGCCTGATGAAACCCTTATCTAGGAGATCTTTCAACTGCTCTTTCAACTCCTTTAGCTCAATTGGATCCATTCTATAAGGAGGAATAGTAATAGGCTACATATCAGGGAGAAGGTCAATACCAAATTCAATCTCCTACTCGGGAGGGACTCCTGGTAGATCATCAGGAACACCTAAATACTCATACACTATAGGACTCAGGGTCTCGGATGTAGCAACCTTAACCCAAACTAAATGGTACACACAGCCTTTAGAAATCATTTACCTGGCCTTGAGATAGGAAACAAAGAAACCTACAGGCACAATTGAACTACCTTTCCATTCTAGGACTGGCTCACCTAAAAATTGAAATTATACCGTATGATTTCTATGATTTACTGAGGCATAACATGCATGCAACCAATCCATACCGAAAATAACATCAAAATCGATCATGGCTAACTTTACTAGGTTGGCTGAGATGACTTTTTGAAGGATTGTGATAGGGCAATTTTTGTATACCCATCGAACTATAATTGAGTCACCAACCGGAGTAGAGACTGAGAAGGGTTTCAATAGGATTTTGGGACTGACTCCAAAACTAATAGCAACATAAGGAGTCACAAAATATAAAGTATCCCTGGATCTAATAATACATACTCATTAAGATGAAATACTCGTAACATACCAATGACCACATCTCGAGAGACCTCCTGCCTTGACAGGATAATAGTGCATAATATTTGTTGTGACGCTGGCCACCACCTACACTAGTTGATGCACCCTACTTAGCTGAGTGTGCTGGTAGAGCTGCTGAACTAGTGGTTGATTCATGGCCTCTACTATGGCCCTGTCTGGCTGAAGGGCAGTCTCTGGATGTTCAAATTCCCATACCTGAAACACACTCTTAAACCCACTAAGCACTCTTTAGTATTCCTCCTACCATGCCTCTCGCAAAGTAGAATGTTGGGCTCTCCTGACATGCTCTCCTGACCACTGGAGGCTGATACTCTATCCTTCTGATCATAGCTAAATCTGGATGGAACACTAGCTAATGATGGAGTTGGGACTGATAATCTTTGGTGGGACTGATGGTGATGTCCTCCACTAAACCTCTGCTGGGACTGTCCATAACTCTGTGTCCTGGCCCTCTTTGCCTCTCTCTTCTTCTCCTTCATCTAATCTCCCTCTATCTGTCGTGTGTATATAACCAAACTTGATAAATCTAAGTCAATGTTCAGCATAGCAATCCTACACTCCTTCACCAGCGAATCTGCTACACCATTCACAAACTTTCTCATATGAACCCTCTAATTCGCAACCATCACCAATGCATACTTAGATAACCGGGTACACTCCGAGACATACGCTTGGACAGTGTTGTGGTGCTGCTTTAAGTTGACGAAATCCGCTGCCTTCGCCTCCCTCAACTCTCTAGGGAAGAAGCTATCTAAGAAGGCATTCATGAACTCATCCTAACTCAAAGGAACAGCTCCCACTGCTCTGCCATCCTTCCACTGGTGGTACCATATGTAAGAAACCCCCTTTAGTTGATAAGAGACAAGGTCTGCACTCTCCTCCCAGTCACTCCAATAATTTGGGTGATCTTCTACACCTCCACAATAAACTAATATGGGTCCTTATCCACTTTTGACCCCAAGAACTCGGGTGGGTTTATCCTGAGAAAGTCTCAAACTCTAATCGCTACTACATTCCCATTCCGAGGAACATGGGCCACTCCTTGCTGATTGACTTGAGAGATCATAGACTGTACCAAAATCTAAAATGTCTCTCTAAACTCGGCATGAGTAACCTTCTTGGAAAAAGGATCTGCTAGTACTTGCATGGCTTGCTGATGCCCATCTCCATTGCCACTGTCATTGTAACACCCCAGCTAATTTGAGCGATAAAATTATGCTTTTGAGGTAGTAATAAGAGTACATAATAGGATAATAAGGAAGTGATATGAGTTATTTGAGTCACTGTATGATCATATTTAAGATTGCACGTCAATCAAGTTGTAGAAGGAATTCGGCAAAAGTTATCGCAAAATTTTCCTTCTTGAGATTTTCTGAAATTTAGGTCAAATATCTCAAGGCTTTTTGACCTATTTATACGAAGTTATGGGGTTTTATACCTATCAAATTAAATGTCTATGAATCTAGTTTCCATCTCATCAAACCTTTCGCCAATCCGACAATGGAGTAAAGAGATATTCGCGTTTTCGCAAGACCGCACAAGCAGGCATGTCACAAAGGTCTAAGGCAGTGGAGGACTATTTAAGTCCCTTTGGTCAGTTGTTCTTCATCCAAATTCTTTTATAGAAATTCTCTTAGTGAGAAATCTCTCTCAAACTCATCCTTAAGTGTTCTAAGTGTTCTTAAGGCAGGAATCCATCGTTTAACATGATTTTAATGTTGGAAAGTCAGGAATCGCGTGTAGCTTGTGTTTTGGTGTCTTTTTTTGGATTTTGGTGGCTGTTTCATGGGAAGCTATTTGTAAGACTTCGTTCTTTTGTTTTCTTTAGTATTTAAGGTTGGTTATAGCTGTGTTAACACAATTAGGTTGTTGTCTCGTAGTTTCTACTGTCGAATCCGTATGAATCTTATCAGCTATGCCTCGTTTGTGTTGTCATCTTAGTTGAATTTGTTGACTATATTTTTGGCAGCATCTTGGACTACCTTTATGCAGTAGTTTCATGGTGTTGAAGGTTCGAGTTCAGATAGGCATCAAGCTATGGTATGTTAGGCTTGTCCCTCCCTTTGTAGGCATGCGTTTCGTAGTCATTTCGTCCGTGTCAACATGTGTGTTGGCTGTTCTGTGATGGATTTTGTTATGTTATTATTGAAATATTGTCCTACTATATGGTGATAAAGGTGTGTATAAGGTTCTGGTTTGGTTGGTGGCTCGGTCTTGAGAACGGAGAATCGTAGTTGTGGAAAATTATTAGGCTCGTATCGAGAGGTAGTGTATGATGGTGCGGTTATTGTAGAAAGTTATGGGATATAAGTGTGAATAAGATTAGGTAATTATATTTACAAGTGAATGGGGGATTAGGGTGTTTAAGGTCGATGGTTGCGATGATCTTTTATTATATTCAAATCGGCGATCATGTCAACCATGTCAATGACACGTGACAACCGTGGTGACACTTAGGTTGATTTGGCCGTGTCCCCTGATGTTAGTGGTAAGTATAGTGGATTTTGGGATGTTTTTAAATCTTGGGGATAAATTGGTTAGGGTTGTAATCCTTAGATTAGCTAGCAGCTCATCAGTGGACAACTAGACATGAAAGAATAGTACTATGTTGTATTAGTTGGGTTGTGGAGTTTGAGAGCCGATTGTGGTCTGTTTGAGCATGTATTATTATTGTTGTTGATTGTGTGTGTGTTGTGTTTGAGGCCTTGTAGATTGTGTATACCTAATGCACGAGAGTTGTTCCGGCTAGGGATCGAGCCCGTGGTGCCTTGTAGCTTATGGATACTCGACGCATGAGCGTTTTTCTAGCTGGAGGTTGATCTCGAGTGATATGACCTAAGGGGTTGAGAATGATTTCCTCTGTCGAGTTGAGACATGATTCGAGAGTGGTCCGACATGTTTGAGCCTTCCTGGGATCGCAATTGGTTCTCCCAGATGGATTGAGCTCTACTAATTATGTACAGTCGAGAGAGCGTCCAGTAGTGCTTGTTTGATGATGTTGATTGATTGGTGGTTACTTTTGATATGTTTGGCATTATATTGTAATTGTTGCTCATGTTATATGTTATCTGATAGAAGTGGATGCTAGATATTGGCTGGTGTTAACTGAGGCCGTTGAGTGGTCTAAAGGCGATGACATGAGAGTTGTGTTGGCTAGGTGTCGATGTCTTGTTGTTTACTTTTGGACTTGCCGGGCTTATAGGGGCCAGGTAGGTGCTATTATGTTTGTTTGTACTTTCCAGGCTTATGGGGCCTAGGTAGGTTCAATGTGTTTACTTAAGTTAAGTTCTCCTTCTGCGATGTCTAGTATATCTATTGATATCTAACCCGAGTCTTCCAGTTGTTTCTGCCTTTCATGCTTGCAGGTGATGGTGGGCTATTAGAATGAGTTCTTGGGGACTTAGTGGAGTTCCAGCTGAGTTGGTGCATGCTCGCGCTCTGCTGCTCGGTATATATTATACACCGACACGCAAGTGTACGTGGTCAAACAAGTAATAAAGTGGATAAGTAGCCAAGTATCGATCCAAGGAGGCTGCTCTAGATATGCAAAACTGCCTAGTTTACTATATCTCTAATCCATTTCTAACTATGTTAACAACAATCCAACCAAGATTTGAGTGAGTTTTGTTTCTAAACTAATTATCTACTAAAATTAATAACTACTATTTACGTTGAGTTTAGACAATGGATATGCACATGCCAAGGTTAAGAACGAGTAATGAACTTGATAATCATGATAATTTGGTCATCTTCTTCTTCATATTGCTAGCCAAGAACGTTTGCCTAGAAATTAAAACTTCCGTATTTAATTTCACTTTAGATTCATAAACCATTCGTCTACATTTCTGTGATCAAATGCAATTTATGACCTAACACTACAATTCCGGTTCCTAAATTGACTAATATGGCTTTCAAGTATATTTCTATCAAGAAAGCACATCAAAACCCAATTTTCCCAAATCAAGTTAAGAACAATACCCTATTAATTCACAACTTTCCAATTTCATGCTCTCTCGAGTGAAATTGGACTTTTTAGATATACATTAATGGTGGCCAATCAAGAATGTAATAAGCACAAGAATTAATAGAACAACATGCAAGAAGAAGAAGAAACCATATCAATTATTACCAACATTCATTACACAAGTTCAAAACCTCAGCAAGAAAGGAATTAGCCACTCATTCTTGGATTAATCATCCTAGAATGAGTGTGAATCATGCATACAATTGAAGGAAAGAAGAAGGGAAGAGAAGAAAACTCTTATCTTTTCTATTCTTCAACTGCCACAAAACCATGTTCCTGCTCCCACTTCTGAACTCAGGCTAAAAAAAACTAAAACTAAAAAACTCTCTTTAAAAATAACCTAAGTGTGCTATTTATACTAGTGGAAAATGTTTCCCGGAATAACAAGAAACGTGTCACGGAGGCCAACGTGGAGCACTGCCTCCGTGACACAGCGTGGACGCGGACCCTCTCTGGAAATTGCATGGTCCGGATAATTAGCCTCAACGTGGCACGGAGGCCATCGCGGAGGCCTGTCTCCGTGCCACGGAGCTGTCGCGAGGCCTCACTGGAATCTGCCAATTAATTTCCTCTCCAGGCAGTGTGCTACCGCGATGGCAGCGTGGCACGGCACCATCGTGGAGCCAGTGTAAAATATGCCATCCGAGGTCTTTTCCACGCTCGCATCCAAGTCCAACTCCGACATAGTTCCAACACGTATTTTAGCTCTTAAAAATCACATTATCCTGCAAAACAAATGCTAATCATGTTGGTTAGTATAAATTAGCATTTTATTACCAAATACATGATATTATATACACATTGCACAACAAACAAGGTAAAAATGATACGTTTGAGTATCACTTGGGCATATAAATCTGCCCAAGATCACTTACCCCACACTTAAATCCTTGTTCGTCCTCGAACAACACATACACAAATCATGCACATCACATCTCAACCTTTGTCACTATGGTGCAACCATTTACGTTACGGTCATACCGATTATTCGATTTTTGCAAATCATCAAGAAAACATGCTTGGTCGTACAAGACAATGACCTTAATACATCGAGGCTTCCTAGACTTTTAAGAATTGATTCTTGATATCGGCAAACTCATGCAAATCAACTAATCAAGAAATCCGACACGAAAATCAATCTTTCATCAAGCATGTACCCTCACAACTCGAGAGAAACTTCCCCTTTTATGCTCGTGCAGCACACAAACATGCAAGTAGGGGCATATAAAAATTAATTTCACTCTCTCCCCCAAAAGAATTCGCATGCATCATGTCATGACCCATAGGCTTGCCCTTAGTGTATTACTCCACTAATATAAAGAAATGCAGTGTAGGATCAAATAGGACTTTTAATGGGTTGTAACTGGGCTATGGATCTAGTATATATATATTGGATTAGCCAATAATAGTCGCTAGCATCCTTAAGCGCCTTTTCAACTCATTCCCATCGACTCATGGACATTGTTCCTCTCTTTTCTCTTTTTCTCCCATTCATGCTGGTTTACTTTCATACAGCCCATTTCATCAGGCACACTTGACCCCAAACGGAAGGTTTTCATGTACCCTCAATTTCATTTAATTACAACTAGTGCCTCTTCAACATCATCTTTTCTTTCCTCACTTTGCTTTTCTTTTCTTTTCACTCTTTTCACTCTTCAACACTTTGGGAAACAATTTTCTGTTCTTTGTAAGCGCTTAAGAGCTTCTTATAGACTTTAAGGCTAATGAAAAGAAGGAATAGTTCATACAATTCTGGACAAAAGAAAGAAATCGGCTAAAGGCTCAATGGGATGACTAGGGTATACAACATATAAAAAGGTAGAATTTGACAAGAAAACAATGGAAACTAACGGTTAAAACAAAGAAATGCCTACATCCTTTCCGACACTACACCTCCTTCATTTCGCTTTGTATACACGCCAGGCAAGTTCTAGACAATTCACAATGACATGGAATAGCAAAACCTCACTCACACTTCATGCACATGCTCGAATCAAGATGCATTCACAGACTCTTTAATTAGTCAATTACATGAATTCAAGATTAAGCCTCAATCATAATGAACCAAATTCTATAGCCTAGGTAACTCAACATATTTACACAATTGCATGCTTCCAAACGAATCACTTTCACATTTCGAACATCAATTACACACGCAACAAAATTTTAGCAACCATAAGCAACTACAGTTTATTGATGCAATCCACCAAAGAAACTAAAAACAAAACATCTACTCCTATCGACTACATTTCCCTTAAGACGGTCGTCATCCATCCATCATAGGGAATGTTCACTAACTATGACATCGGTTCAAATGGACTATTCTCGGTAAAAGAACCGAAAACTAACTCCGAGAAACCCAAAAATAAAACTTCAAAATTTTTGCAACACATCGATCATTTCGATGAAAAAAATATTTACAAAATATGTTGATAAGTGCAACATCTTTTCGCAAAAATTTTGAAAAATATCGATCATATCGATAGAGAAAAAAAATATTTACAAAATTTACAAAATATTTACAAAGGCAACCATAACTTTTTAAAAACACACATCATTAGCCACAAACAAATATATACACATCATTCACAAATCAGTTCACAACAACAGGGAAAGCACAGACATACATAAACGTCAAGGAAGAATATACAGCAGATTTAGAGCCTATGACCCAGCACCTAACTACTCCCCACCCCACACTTAAATCGAACACTGTCCCCAGTGTTCACAAAAATACAAAGCACAAAATTTTGGGTGGTGAAACTCCCTGCTCAGTCGAAATATTCGACTTCCTCATCCGGTGCTGCGGCCTCGTCGCCCATATGTGAATCAGCTCCCTCACCGTCATCGGACTCCACATCAGAGTCCTCACGACGTGTCTCCTCATCAGTAGGGACGTCGTCATCAGTCGGCTCCACAAAGGCTGGCCCCACCTTTCATAAAGCTCTGGCGTTCTCGCCAAAAGGGTAGTCCAGCTCTAGCTGCCATAATTCATCCTCGGTGGCTGGTCTCCCACCTATCCGTAGCTGCAGCATCTGCATACCGAACATACGGGTCATATACTGGTCGTCACGAGCATGTCGCTCGCCCAGAGTCAGCACAGGTCCGTGTGTAGTGTCGGGGGCCTTGGTCTTTGTCACATCAAGGGCCCTCCGCTCCAACTGCGGAATGTAATCCAAGGCTTCTTCCTCAACGTCGAGGCCTCGGAGGAAGGTGGTGATGAGTCCGCCAAACCCGTATCTGTGGCCCTGGTGTATTCTGGCTCTCTTCATGGCGGATATTATAACCGCCCCCACATTAATCTCAAGCCCTTTCATAAGGGCATGCACCAGGCAGACACGGTCCCGGGTCACGTCTGTCATATGTACTCCCGGGATCAAACACGAACATACAATTTTTAGCCAGATTCTGGCCTCCCTGTTCATTTGCGAATAAGGCAGAGTCTGGTGGTAACCCCTATCTTTGTGTCTACTCCATCGGGCTGTGGATCGAGCCCCACACAACGTACGTCTGATGTCGGCGTACGGTGGGGTGATGTTGAGCTGGCGGAGAACGTGGGCGTATGTGTCCCGCGCTCCAACGATGGCATTCAGCTGCTGGGGTTCCAGAGTGACAATATGCCCTCTGATTTTAATAGTGTGGCTTCTGATGGCCGGGTTCCAGTTGGCATA
The DNA here is from genome assembly GCA_035772735.1 of Datura wrightii. Classification (NCBI taxonomy): domain Eukaryota; kingdom Viridiplantae; phylum Streptophyta; class Magnoliopsida; order Solanales; family Solanaceae; genus Datura; species Datura wrightii. Next base: position 65,092,278 of record JASDFA010000002.1, read on the forward strand.
AAATTCCCGGACCAAGTGAAGGTTGCACTCCTTGGGCTCCTGAAAAATAAAGCTGAGCCCAGCTGCCTCAATCCTCTGTACGATGCGAGGGAACTCCTGTGCGAGTGGTTCCCTTGCAATATATTCCTCTGGGAAGTACTTGTTCTCCTTATGCTTTGCGTACCACTTCTTCCCTTCATCGGTAACCCATCGTGTTCCGTATCGACGGTGTTGACCGCGTGGAAAAGCAGGTGCAGCTGGGACAGCAGTGCCCAGTCTCATTCTCTTTCTGCCGGTGCCTGAGGTTGAAGCACCCTTGCCTTTATCTTGTCGGCTGGCCATTGTACCTGTCAATTTACACAGACAATCACAACGTTAAGCTAAAAACTTGTTAGTTTTGGCTAAGGTCGGGTTAAACAAAATTTACCCCACACTTAGTCTTTAACAATATTTACAACATGTTAGCAAGGATAGCTCTATTTACACCCCAAACACAATCACTATAAACATATTGCTTAGTGCGTTCACAAAAATTCGACAGCATAACGGCTAGCGAACTACTCAGACTTCATACAGCTAACCCAATCCTACTATCGATAACTATTCACCCATAGCACTTAGAAACGATAACAACAACAAAATAGAAACAACAATACAAACATTTTATATACACTAATCTAAGCAATTCAACCAATTCACATATTACGCAATGTCCCACAAAAATTCGAGAATTAGTCGTCTTTCACCAATTATACAATATTTACCACGACTTATCTCAAATAATAAACACACCCCGGCATCAATTTCGTCAAACTATCAAGTTACCCAAGTTAAAATTCAACAACCCCAAGCCCTAGAACTAAATTCGACAATCAACAATAAATTATTCAATCAATCGATACGTTCACCCGTCAACTACAACAATCCGAACACAATCAATCACAAAATAATTCACGTCATGTTTAATTTCTACCTAGGGTGATATATCTCACCTCACATGCTCAAAATCGACAAAAATCGCCAAAAAATTTGAGATAGACGATGAAAACATACCTTGGAATTGAAGAATCGATAAAGACTTGACGTTTTGCTTGCCTCTTAACGTGGCACGGAGCTTGGGGGTAGGGGAATTGGTGTTTGGTTGCGGAGGGTAGAGGGAATGGGGAAAAATGGGCGAAAATCGGGGGTTTATTTAAAAAAAACACGCGGGTCACCCGAAAACCCGGTGTGACCCGGCACTGGGATAAGGGCAACGTGTCACGGAGGGTAACGCGGAGGCCCTCCTCCGTGACACGGAGCCAACGCGTTGGCTTACTGGAAATTTAAAAAAAAATTCCAGATTTGCCTTCAACGTGTCACGGAGGCCAACGCGGAGCATTGCCTCCGTGACACGGCGCCAACGCGCCAGTGCTCTGTTTCACTATCAAATTTTATTTTTCATACCTCGCCTCGTTTTCTCGATTCCAAGTATTTTTTCTCCGGTATACCTGAAAATCACCTCACTAAACAAAAATTGGTTAAATGACTAGATTCCCTACTAAAAAAAATAAAAATTACTAATTAAAATGCACATCTAAACCTAGTCAAGAAAAAGAAAAGAAAATAAACTAAAAGATAAACTTTACACTATGGAAAAAGAAAGAAAAATATTTTTCACGGGTTGCCTCCCGTGCAGCGCCTGGTTTAACATCGCGGTTCGACAACCTTTATGCTCAATTTTCTACTAGGGAGATGGACGATTTGACCCGATCATGGTCATCTCCCCAGTAGTTCTCAACCTTGTCTGGTGGCCTACCTAGTAACTCTCGGGAATCACTTAATCCATTTGCATTCCCATGATCAATCACGTTGATCACCGAGAGTTCCTTATAGACAGTCGGGAGCTTAGGTGCCTTGTACACGTCGAACACCTCAACCTTGTCGTGTGCTTGCATCGTGAGTTGACCCGCAGCTACATCGATCAATGCCTTTCCGGTTTCCAAAAATGGTCGTCCCAAAATAAATGGGACTTCTGCATCTGGCTCAAAATCCAGAACAATGAAATCTACCGGAAAAATGAGGGAGCCTACCTGCACTGGCACATCCTCAACTATGCCATCCGGCTTAGCTAAAGACCTGTCTGCTAGCTGCAAGATTACTGTTGTAGGTCTAGGACTCCCTAGCCCTAACTTTCTGAATACCGAAGATGGCATCAGATTTATACTTGCCCCCAAGTCGCATAACCCACGAGCTCGGATACTTTTCCCAATCGTCAGCTGGATAGTAAAACTTCCAGGATCCTTCAGTTTAGTGGGCAACCTGTTCTGAATACGGGATGTGCATTCCTCCGTTAAAGCCACCGTGGCATACTCGGTCAAGCGACTTTTGTTGGCCACGATGTCTTTGATATACTTTGCATATTTTGGCACACCCTGCAAGACATCAACAAGAGGTAAGTTAACATGTAACTGTTTAAGTACCTCCATGAATTTCTGGAAACACGCCTCCTCCTTGTGTTTCTTAAGTCGTTGAGGGAACGGGGGTGGAGGCCTTGTTGGTTCAGCTTCTTTGGTCTTCCCCGTATCTGAGGTTTGTTCTCCCTCAACATCTGCTGCTCCTGACTTCTGAGGCGGTCTTTCCGGTTCCACCTCCTTTAATTGTAAACCACTCCTCGTGGTCACTGCATTTACCTGCTTAGGATTGGGATCCGTGTCGCTAGGTAGTCCTCCCCTTGGTCTAGTATTTTGGGCACTAGCAAATTGCCCAAACTGATATTCAAGAGCCTTGGTTGCCAATTGATTGTTCTTTACTTCGGCCGCCAGTTTGACATAGTCAGCCTGCAATTGTGCCTGGTTGGCAATCATGGTCTTGAACATTTCCTCAATAGTCGGTGATGGTGGTGGAGGAGGGGCATTGTGATTTCTGAACTGATTCTGATAGCCTTGTTGCCCTCCTTGGTTTCTGTGCATACCCTGCCCTGAACCTTGACCTTGTTGATTGTTGCTACCCCACGAAAAATTTGGATGATTCCTCCAATTCGAGTTGTAGCCACCGCCAAACTGCTGTTCATTCCTCTATGCATTGTCCACAAAGTTGACAGAATCAGGATTTGCACCACAGCATTCGGCTAAATGCTCACTACTACCACACACTTCACACCACATCTGTTGGACTGCATTAACTAAGGCTGAAGGCTGGTTCAAATTCATATTGCTGAAGTGAGTGTTTAACTGATTTTGCAAAGCAGCTATCTGAGCAGCGATAGCTGTGAATCCATCCACTTCAAGCACTCCCGCTGCTTTCCTTGCTCCACCTCTTGAAGAATCTGCATTCCATTCACGATTGCCTTGTGAAATTCGGTTGAGCAAAGTCTACAGCTCCTCATAAGTCTTCTCCAGCGCTTGCCCTCCAGCTGCTGAGTCTAACAAAATTTTAGTGTGGGGTTCCAAACCCTCAATAAAAGTGTGGACCAACACCTCATTTGACTGATGATGATGAGGACAGTCCCGCAACATGGACTTGAATCAGCAACTGCAACTTCTTCCGAAGAGCTTCTCTACGTTGACTGTGCAATTCACGTTCTGGATCTAAGTAAGATTCCACCAGCTCCTTGTCCCTTGCCAGTGTTCACAGAAATAAAAATCTGCAAAATACAGGCTAAGACCAAGTTGTTAACACTTAAGAAAATAAAAATACAAATACAGTAAATTTACACTAAACAAAATTTTACAAATCGCCTAGCCTCCCCGGCAACGGTGCCAAAAACTTGCTCGCGCTCTGCTGCTCGGTATATATTATACACCGACACGCAAGTGTACGTGGTCAAACAAGTAATAAAGTGGCTAAGTAGCCAAGTATCGATCCAAGGAGGCTGCTCTAGATATGCAAAACTGCCTAGTTTACCATATCTCTAATCTATTTCTAACTATGTTAACAACAATCCAACCAAGATTTGAGTGAGTTTTGTTTCTAAACTAATTATCTACTAAAATTAATAACTACTATTTACGTTGAGTTTAGACAATGGATATGCACATGCCAAGGTTAAGAACGAGTAATGAACTTGATAATCATAATAATTTGATCATCTTCTTCTTCATATTGCTAGCCAAGAACGTTTGCTTAGAAATTAAAACTTCCGTATTTAATTTCACTTTAGATTCATAAACCATTCGTCTACATTTCTGTGATCAAATGCAATTTATGACCTAACACTACAATTCCAGGTCCTAAATTGACTAATACGGCTTTCAAGTATATTTCTATCAAGAAAGCACATCAAAACCCAATTTTCCCAAATCAAGTTAAGAACAATACCCTATTAATTCACAACTTTCCAATTTCATACTCTCTCGAGTGAAATTGGACTTTTTAGATATATATTAATGGTGGCCAATCAAGAATGTAATAAGCACAAGAATTAATAGAACAACATGCAAGAAGAAGAAGAAACCATATCAATTATTACCAACATTCATTACACAAGTTCAAAACCTCAGCAAGAAAGGAATTAGCCACTCATTCTTGGATTAATCATCCTAGAATGAGTGTGAATCATGCATACAATTGAAGGAAAGAAGAAGGGAAGAGAAGAAAACTCTTATCTTTTCTATTCTTCAACTGCCACAAAACCACGTTCCTTCTCCCACTTCTGAACTCAGGCTAAAAAAAACTAAAACTAAAAAACTCTCTTTAAAAATAACCTAAGTGTGCTATTTATACTAGTGGAAAATTTTTCCCGGAATAACAAGCAACGTGTCACGGAGGCCAACGCGGAGCACTGCCTCCGTGACACGGCGTGGAGGCGGACCCTCTCTGGAAATTGCATGGTCCGGATAATTAGCCTCAACGTGGCACGGAGGCCATCGCGGAGGCCTGTCTCCGTGCCACGGAGCTGTCGCGAGGCCTCACTGGAATCTGCCAATTAATTTCCTCTCCAGGCAGTGTGCTACCGCGATGGCAGCGTGGCACGGCACCATCGTGGAGCCAGTGTAAAATATGCCATCCGAGGTCTTTTCCACGCTCGCATCCAAGTCCAACTCCGACATAGTTCCAACACGCATTTTAGCTCTTAAAAATCACATTATCCTGCAAAACAAATGCTAATCATGTTGGTTAGTATAAATTTGCATTTTATTACCAAATACATGATATTATATACACATTGCACAACAAACAAGGTAAAAATGATACGTTTGAGTATCACTTGGGCATATAAATCTGCCCAAGATCAGTGCACTCCAAATCTTTTGGAGTTGCTAGATGTTTAAGTTAAGGGTAGTTCGAATCATTTGATTACTATTGTATTCAAAAAGGCTCGTAGACAGTGTTGTGTGTTAGTATGTTGTTATAGGCCAGGTGGGCCATGTTGTATAGTTGTTTTCCATTCCGTGGCCTTTACAACATATTGTATTTTTTTTGGTTGGTCAGGTGAGCCAGCTTTCGCTATAGTCTATCATCTTATTGTGATTTTATAGTTGTTGTGTTGTCAAACCTCATTGGTTCTGGTCTTTGATTTATTTTTGGGCATCGCGTATGCTTATATCATGGGTCGCACCAGGTTCCAGTCATGCCTCCCTAGGTTTGGAGTGTGACGACTTGGTATAAGAGCAGTTTGTCCTAGGAAGTCTATGAGTTGTGTCTAGTAGAGTTTTGTTTATGTGTGCATTGCGCAATGTACTTATAAATAGGAGGCTGCAGGATATTAAGGATTATTACCCCTTCTTTCTAGATCAAAATCATTCGAGAAGTAAGATGTCGTAGGGGTTGTATCTAGACTCATATTTGTTGGCTTATGCAGGAATGCTTGTAACTTGGTGAATTATAGCCGGCCAGAGGCTAGATATGGTGGCAGGTAAGATTCTTATTTTAATTATGGTTATAGTAGTATCATGCCTCAGCATGGTGAATAGTTTTGTTGTTTGGAGTTGTTAGTGTTAGGCTTTCCAAGTGAGGCTATGTCGTGCGATGTCATGCGGTATCGGTCCATGAGTTGGAATCATGCGTCGTCCAACATTCGAGGACGAATGTTTCTAAAGGGGGAGGATGTAACACCCCGAATACTTTAAGCGATAAAATCGTACTTTCGAGGTAGGACTAAGAGTATATAATAGGATAAGAAGGAAGTGTTATGAGTTATTTGAGTCACTCTATAGTCATATTCAAGATTGGATGTCGATCAAGTTGTAGAATGAAATTCAGCAAAAGTTATCGCAAAATTTTCCTTCTTGAGATTTCCTAAAATTTAGGTCAAGTGTCTCAAAGCTTTTCTCCCAATCTATAAGGTGTTAGGGTTTTGCAACCTACTTAGAGGTCCATGAATCTAGTTTCCAGCGCATCAAACCGTTCACCAATCCAACTTTAGAGTAAAGAGATATTCGCGTTTTCGCGAGACTGCAGAAGTAGGCACGTCACAAGGGTCTAAGGCGGTGGAGGACTATTTAAGTCCCTTTAGCCGGTTGTTCTTCATCCAAATTCATTTCTAGCAATTCTCTTTGTGAGAATCCTCTCATAAACACATCCTTAATTGTTACAAGTGTTCTTAAGCTAGGAATCCATGGTTTAACATGATTCTAATGTCGGAAAGTTGGGAATCGCATGTAGCTTGTGTTTTGGGGTCTTTTCCGGGATTTTGATGGTTGTTTCATGGATAAGCTATTATTAAGACTTCTTCCTTTGGTGTTCTTTAGTATTTAAAGTAGGTTATAGGTGTGTTAACACCATTAGGCTATTGTCTCGTAGTTTCTACCGTCGAATCCGTATGAATCTTATCGGTTATGCCTCGTTTGTGTTGTCATCTTTGTTGAATTTTTTGACTGTATTTTTGGCAGAATCTTGGACTGCCTTTAGGCAGTAGGTTCGTGGTTTTGAAGGTTTTAGTTTTAATAGGCTTGAAGCTAAGGTATGTTAGGCTTGTCCCTCCCTTTGTCAGCATGAATTCCGTAGTTGTTGTTGTCCGTATTGACGTGTGTGTTGGCTGTTTTGTGATGCCTTGTGTTATGTTATTATTGAACTCTTGTTGTACTGTTTGTATGGTGATAAAGTTGTGTATAAGGTGCTGGTTTTGTTTGTGGCTAGGGCTTGAGTGCGGAGAATCGTAGTTATGGCAAATTATTAGGCTCGTATCAAAAGGTCGTGTGTGAGGCATGTTGTTCTTGTAGAGAGTTATGGGATGTTGGTATTAATAAGATTAGGTGATGATATTGAAACGTTAATGAGGGATTAGAGTGATTAAGGTCGATAGTTGCGATGATCTTTCGTTATATTCGAGTTGGCGGTCGTGTCGACCGTGTCAATGACACGTGATGGCCGTGGTGACACTTGGGCTGATTTGGCCGTGTCCCTTCATGTTAGTTGTAAGTAGAGTTTCTTGTGGGCTGTTTGTAAAGCTTAGGGATAGACTGGTTAGGATGGTAATCCTTTGCTTGGCTAGTGGCTCGTCGGTGGACGGATAGACGTGAAAGAATAACACTATGTGGTATTAGTCGGGTTATGGGTTTGAGAGCTGATTGTGGGATGTTTGAGCATGTATTATTGTTGTTGTTGATTGTGTGTGTGTTGTGTTTTAGGCCTTGTGGCTTGTGGATACCCGATGCACGAGAGTTGTTTCGGCTAGGGGTCGAGCCCGAGGTGCGTTGTGGCTTATGGATACCCGGCGCATGAGAGTGTTTCCGACTGAGGGGTTGATCCCAAGGAGTGATATGACCTACGGGGTTAAGAATGATGTCCTCCGTAGTGTCGACTTGAGACATGATCCGAGAGTGGTCTGACATGTATGATCCTTCCTGGGATAGTAATTTGTTCTCCCAGATGGATTGAGCTCTACTAACTGTGTGTAGCCGAGAGAGGGTTCCACAGTGCTCATTTGATAATGTTGATAAATTGGAGGTTACCTCTGATATGCGTATTGTGATTGATGCTCATGTTATATGTTATCTAATAACAGTGGATACTAGATATTGGCTGGTGTTAGTTGAGGCCATTTAGAAGTTTAGAGGCGATGACATGTGAACTGTGTCTTTAGGTGCCACTGTGTTGTTGTTTACTTTTGGACTTGCCGGGATTTTGGGGGCCAGGTAGGTTCTTCAATATTTGCTTGTACTTGCCAGGCTTATGGGGGCCAGGTAGGTTCTATGTGTTTACCTAAGCTGAGTTCTCCTTCTACGATATCTAGTATATCCGTTGATCTCTAATCCGAGTCTTCTAGGTGTTTCTGCCTTTCATGTTGTTACATTATTATACTGATGCCCTAGGCAAGGCATTGATTTCATGCTTGCAGGTGATGGTGGGCTATTAGAATGAGTTCTCAAGTGCTGAGTGGAGTTTCAACTGAGTTGGTGCGCTCCAAATCTTTCGAAGTCACCAGATGTTTAAGTTAAGGGTAGTTCCAATCATTTAATTACTATTGTATTCATAGAGGCTTGTAGATATTGTTATGTGTTAGTATGTTGTTATAGGCCAGGTGGGCCATGTGTATATGTTACACCCCGAAATTCTTTTTGATGATTATTTGATGGTTATATGTCATACAAAGGGAATTATGGGTTGTATGTTGTCTGTAGGCGAGGAGGGAAACATGTGCAAAGGGAAAAGCGAAGAGTATGTGAAATTTGTTAATAAGGGTCAAGTTTAAATGGTCATATCTCCAAAAATATAATGATACAGAAGTCCCAAAACCTATCAAATATAAGGTATTTGAGTCTAGTTTGTAGTGAAAAAAACCGCTCACCAATCGGAGTTCGGAGTAAAAGGTTATGCTCATTTGAAGACAACACTGTTAGCAGGGAAAGAGCCCAGGTGCGCGGGCGTCTAGAAAGGAAGGCAGCAAGTGCGTGCGCACACGCGCGAGGGCATGTCGCACGGACGCCGCACGCGAGCGCCACCCAGACCTTAGCCAGCCCACCTATATGAAGTAAAATTGAGATAGAAAGCTCATTTCTACTCCGTTTTAGTTGATTTGTTTTTCAGCATTCAGAGAATTCAAAGCCCTTTCACATGGTGAAAAGATATTGCAGGTAAGAAACTCCACTCTTGTCTCTTTTGAGATTTGAAAAGAGAACCTTGGAAGAAAGTCATGTCTTGTTGTTGTCTTATGGTTGGTGATTGTGGGAAAAAATAGCATGCCCGAGTGATACTTTATAACTTATTTTGCCTTGTTTATCTATTTATTTATATACATTTTCATGTGATTTTATATAAATGTGAATATATGTACTAACCAACATGATTAGTTCTTGTTTTGTAGGTTTACATGAATTTTAGGAACTAATTTATAAGTTGGTGAAGTAAAGGAATGTAGTCGGGAGCAATTGGCGAAAGTCGGCAAGGAGTATGCCTTGGCAAGGCTGGCCGCGCCAGGCAACGTGCCACGCTGTGCGTGTGCCGCGTCCAGTGTCGTGCCTCGCCAATGCCAGGCGCACGAGACAAGGCAGCATGCAGGCAGGCTCCAGCGCGCCAGCGCCGTGCCACGCCAGGCCAGCTGCGCGCCAGTAGCATGCCAACGCGCTGCATGAGCAGCGTGTCACGCCGGCAGCGCGGTGACCCTCGGTAATTTTGGCATCCTGAGGAAATTTCCAGAGAGCCTCCGCGTTACCTCCGTGTCACAGAGGCAGTGCTCCGCGATACACTCCGTGACACGGAGCCATTCCACGATAGGCTTAATTTTGCAAAATCCTCATTTACTATAAATAGGACCCTTAGCTCCTAAAATCATTTGGTCACGATTTTATTCTGGAAAACCACCTAGGAGTGAAGGGAGAAGTGGGAGAACTCATCTAAGGTTTGTCAAATTCCCTTCTCTTCTACCAATTCTTGTAAGTATGTTAATTTAGTTGTAGTTTCTTATAGTTTTACGAACATGAATGGCTAGAACCCTTCCTTTAGGGTTGAAGCCGTGAATTATGATTGTGTTTTTATGAATTTGTGTTGGAATTAAGTTATTGATTGTTGTTTTGTCTTGCATTATGGATTATTGGTTGTTTTTATGATTGATCACCATGAAAACATACTTGTTAACTTAGGCATTTGCTTTAGAAAGCATTTACCTATGTCAGAACAAGAGAATGTGAGGAGCATGATTGTATCTTGCGTTATAATTTGTGTTAGAATAGAGATATACCTAATGCCTTGCTTGGTTGACAAAACGGAATGATTTAGAGACTGACTTAGAATTATCACATCACCAATCGAAGAAGTAGTTGTGAGGCTAAGTTGAGTCGAATGATTAGGTGTACGAGAGTCCCTAATCATTTCCACGTAAACCACATCCACGTAATTAATTGCCCACGAACTAGAATTAGCATCCTCGCTCACAATGTTGCAGTGAGGCTAGTTTGTCGTGTTTAGAGGCTCGAAAGGCCATGAACATGCAATTCTAATTATGTGAGATGACAATTAATAGTTTCATACTTAAGCTATTGCAAATCGTAACAACGCATGATTATCTGGTTTTAACTCTATGTTGCTCCTAGAGTGAACTCAGAGTATTTCGTTGACCCAAAAATAGACTTAATTAAACCTTCTTGAAAACTTCTATAATCAACATTTGTGTTATTTAATATCACACTTGAACTAGATAGTTAGCTGAATTGGTCTAGTCCCTGTGGGTTCGACACTCCGGTTCTTAAAAAGAGCCACTATATTACTTGCACGACCCGTACACTTGCGGGAAACGCGTCAACAAGTTTTTGGCGCCGTTGCCGGGGAGTCAACAAGTTTTTGGCGCCGTTGCCGGGGGGTCAACAGTTGATTGTGGTATTTATGCATTTTTAGATGATTCTAGGCAGATGAAAGAGTAGGAGTTTACTCCTACTTTAGCTAATAACATCTCCAAAAAAGGGTAAGTAATTCCCTTTTTGATTTCTTTAAGTTTATGAGGTTATAACTTGGAGAATGTTATAGTATTGTGTTGTTGTTTCTTTGTATGTTTTTGTGGCATGTTGCTGCCCAATTTTTCTAGAACTATGGTGAAGTGAAGTTGCAACTTGTTTTGTTTGTAAATTGGACTTGGAAGGAGCCTTAAAGAGTAAGCTTGAAAGGAAGATTTTCGGCAAAATCAGAGTCGACGTGCCAAGGTATGTAAAGGCGTCCCTTTCCTTGTTTTTCAAGCACAAAACAAAGTTATTGAAAGGATCAATATTCCTATGTTTTTAAAATCATATTGAGGCATGTATGATCCTGTCCAAAGGGTTGGACATACTTGGCATAAAGCTTGAATCTTTAAGAATGGTTGAAGCGAACAAATGTCAAGCGAAAGGCGTAATTTTTATATCATTGTTGTCATAGTCCTAAATCGAGTCTAAAGTCCCCTTAACATTGGCACCGTGAGCTTGTACTTTGCAGTATACTCTAGATGTGATGTTGAATATATGTTAAGATCTGTTCACATAGTGAATTTGGTAGGAAATGCTAAGACGACAACATGTAATTGAACTTAAGCTAAGAAGATGACGCTAAGCCGATTGAGGGTAAACAAGCTTATTGAAATGACATTTTAATAATATTGTTAATCCCTCATATATGTTTATGTTTTAAAGTGCTTAAGGTAAAAAGAAGATTTTATGTTTTTCCTCTTTAAAGTTAAGAAAGAAGCACATAGCGAATAAGATAAGTCGATACATGTTAAAGGGGAAAGCGTGGTTAAGTTGTTACTCTTTTTGTGACATTATAAAAAGGGAAGATGAGAGTAAATGTTATCCCTTTTAAGGTAATATGTGAGTAATATGCACTCTACCCGTAATTTCTTTCTAGAACCTCTGAACAACGTTAAACTATAAGAAAGACGAGGTTTAACAGATAAAGTTGTCAATTAGGCAAGGAGGCAAGTGCGTATAAGAATTGATGGAATAGTGAACACGAGGGTAAAGATTTGAGCGTAGAGTGAATAAATTTTGGCAAAGAAGTTAAGATGAATAAGGAAAGTAGAGCTAAATATTATTAAATTAGATGATACGGGTTACAATTGTGAACGAGGTAGGCAACAACTAGGAAGATTAACCCTGTTCTAAAGACATTTAGCGAAAGAGTTATAAATTAAGTTGTTTATGTTTAATATGTTTTACGTTGATGAATAACCACTAAACTGTTAACCTTCTATGAAATAATTAGAGTTGAACATCTGCAAAATAGTAACTTAAGTTGAGAAGCTCTCTACTATACACCTAAACGATTATGTTAAGTTATCTATTCTAAGTGTTGAAATTTTCTACCATGTCTGAAAAAGGTAATCCTAGGATCTTCTAAGTCACTTATGATTATGTAAGCTTTCTTAAGCCCCACAGATAATTGAAAAGTTATGTAAGTCAATCTAGCGTCACCCGAATTACGGCTATATATCTTTATTTGCCTATAAGGAATCACTTAGAGAGTTACTCACGAGTTCCTAAGTTATAGAGCTCCAAGTCTCAAATCCTTAAGTTATGTATTTACGTCCCTAATTTACGTTGAAACGTGCTAGCTGATTTAAGAAGTTTTTGAGAGATCATATTTCGAGAATTATGCTAATGTCTCGGTCAAGTATCTGATGTTGCATACAAGTCTAAGAACTCAAGTCTTTATATGTATTTCCAGTAAGAAGTCTTAAATTTATATGATTTTCATGTTTTAACATACAGTTGAATTGTTTCAGTTATACTCAAGTCATGCATCTTTATGTTCAGCTCTTGTTGAGTTATCAGTTGAATTTCCTAAATTCATAGGAGAGATTCTCCCATGTACCAATGTTTCTAATGTCTAAGTAAGTATAAGTGCAGGCTATGATAGTGATCAGTTAAGCTCAGAACTTTGAATTCCAGGAAGTCTCCTGGAGGTCAGCCAGTTAACTAAATACGAGTTATACATTATATAGAAGTCTCATACGTTGTATATCTGTAGTTCAGTTCTAGCTCTATGTATATTACAAATAACTCCAAGTTCCTAATTATAATTTCCATGGTTTCCTGCAAATAAGTCAAATGAATTAAGAACTATATGTGCTTATATACATGATAAATTTGGCAATGAAATTCCAATGTATAGTTGTCGATACAGGTAAAGGAAGCACCTGGTAGGCAGTATATATTTGCAGTTCCCGGATATTAAAAAATTGTGTAGAAATGAGCTCTATGTGTTTCTATCCAAGTAATATGTTAAATTGGTAGGATTATTTGTAGGAAATTGTTTGTAAGCCTACAAAAGTTCTTATGTTGTCTAAACCTCTTGAAGGTCCTTCAAGTAACTAAGTCGACATGTTCATGTATAATGTGACAGCTTTACATGATATATATGCCTATTTTCTAGCTTTACATGATATGGGTTCTCACTTGCATTTATGGGTTACGAAAGAGGCCTATTCCAGCCACAGATTTAACAATTGTCATTTATATGCCATACTTGTTAAATTGACTCAATATAAGCCATACCGGCCCTATTTATGATTATGATTGAGAATTATTTTTGTTTTAACTCGATGTGGTACATCGGCTAGAGATATTTTTATTTTACCCCGGTGTGGTAAATCGGTTGGAGATATTTTAATTTTACCCAGTGTGGTACATTGGCTGGAGATATTTTTATTTTACCCCGATGTGGTACTTCGGCTGGAGATATTTTTATTTTACCCCGATGTGGTGCATCAACTGAAGATATTTTTATTTTACCCCAGTGTGGTACATCGGCTAGAGATATTTTTATTTTACCCCGGTGTGGTACATCGGCTGGAGATATTTTTATTTCACCTCGGTGTGATACATCGGCTGAAGATATTTTTATTTTTCCCTGGTATGGTACACCAGCTGGACGAATTTTATATATGGATTTATGGTTGGCTAGTTGCTGGCATTACAGTTACAATTTTTCTTGTGCATTACTTGGTTGCATTTGCACTTCAGTATTGACTTATTGTCAGGTTTCAATTTCCAGGATTCCAGGTTGTTACTATTCCTTATTGTTGGCTCAGTTATCATTGCTATCTTACATGTTTATAGTTTTTTGCCTTACATACCAGTACATTTCATTCGTACTGACGTTCCTTCGTCTGGGACCTCTGTTCGTATCGCAGGTGCAGGTAGAGGTCGGGATTGCCAATTGCAGTAGCATTTCGTGAGATTAGTGGATATGTTGGTATGTTCCTTTCTTTCTAGCTAAGACTGGTTTTGTTTCAGTTAGAGTTTTGAGATGATGTTATGGGTAGGTCGAAGCCCTGTTTCGACCTATTCAGTCAGTTTGCTCTTTAGAGGCTTTGTGGACTTAGTGTGTACAATGGTATTTAGTTTATGGCCTTGTCGTCTTTTTGTTGTTTAGTTTAGCATACTCATAGCCTTGTTTGCATTTTTCGTTGTTTACCCTGTATTGTTGAGACATTATGGGTCCAGTTTGTGCTCTAATTGATTGTGACAGGTGGCCTAGACGACCTAAGTGTTACAGATACAGATGTCATATAGCCGGCTTCCCAGTCAATCAGGTATGGGGAGCCAGTCGTGCCCTCCCCCCAGTTATGGGGCATGACAGTATAGTTATTTTCCATTCCGTGGCCTTGACGGCATATTGTATTTATTTTATTTGTTGGTCAGGTGAGCCAGCTTCCACTATAGTCTATCATCTTATTCTGATTTTATAGTTGTTGTGTTGCCAAACCTCATTGGTTTTGTCCTTTGATTTATTTTTGGGCATCGCGTATGCTCATATTATGGGTGGCACCGGGTGCCAGTCATTCATCCCCGGGTTTGGGGTGTGACAGTCATGGTCATTTTCGGTGTCATTCGTTCTTCCATTCACTCGGCATGGAGGTATATTTCTGCAAATGCATATAGAATGAGTTAGAAGAATGGAGAGAAACTTCATCACATGACATAGATGATGAAAGAAGGGAAATTTTCCTAAAACATCTTGTAGCCTCTTTCCCATAAGTGTGGTGTGCTTCTCACCCACAGAAAAGACTCTACTCAACGTGGCTTTCATACACCCTAGGACACTCTAAACCATTTCTCTGATATCAAGTTTTTCATGACCCGAGCTGGGACCCCGGACCAAGACACGGGACCTAGAACCATAAATGGCTCCATGTCGACCCATGGCATGAACATAGCACCTAAAGAGCATACATCAAAGTAGAAACTGATAACTTAAACATGTATAAGAGGAAGTTTGAATAAACATAGCGTATAACAATAATCATAAAAGGAGTGAACACTCGATAAAGCTGAAAGTCTATGTAATGTCTAATAAGCCTCTAAACTGTCTAATGAGCTGATAAGACAACACCCCCAACTAGCTTGCTATAGTCTGAGACTAAAATAGCAAAATCAAAAACCTAAACTAAATCTCCTCAAAAGATGAGGACTCACCATCAATGGAAACTGAGCTAGACTGTGGGAGTTGGACTAACAGCAAAACTGAGTCTAATCACTCGGACCTGTATCATGAAATGATACAACATAGATTATGCAGTCAGTACTTTGAATGTACTAAGTGTGTAATGTAAGTAAAACATGTTGAATAACTTTTAACTGAAACCATACCTATCAATATGAATCAATAGATCATAAGAGTAAGGACTGAATGTTGAAAACTGTGAGACATATATAGTCATAAGTTGAGTATCATATCTGAACATAATGATCCAAGATTTAAAATAGAAATCATATAACTTGTAATAGATGAAATCATAAGTAAGAGCTCATAAATTAATCATTGGGTCAAACCTGCTTTAATACATAATATCATAAGTCGTGAATATGAATAACTGAAATCATGAGTAACAATGGGAGACTCTTCATGACCAACACCATCATGATAAAGCTTACGTGATTCCGCAACTATCACACTCAAGTGGACAGAGCCATGAAAAATCTTACCAGCACTAAGGATGACACCATGATATCGATATCAAGCTGAGGTCCCTTAGGGGCAGGAGAAAACTCTCAAGGCATATCCCAATGTATATGTATACCTATGTTGGTGCATAGTTCTGAGACCCGGAGTTTACCTTAACACCTGGTGTACTTGGTGCTAGACACTACTCCCAAAAACATGCATAGTGCTCCCATTATTTTTCAATGAAGCTGAAATCATAATTACATGCATAGTCTGAAATCTGAACATTTGGAGTCCTGGCTCCAAACATACCATAAGCTGAAATCATAATTACCTAGACCCCTGGCCTACTCGATGCTAGACACTACTCCCAAAAACATGCATAGTGCTCCCATCATTTTTCAACGAAGCTGAAATCATAAATACAAGCATAGTCTGAGAACATTTGGAGTCCTGGCTCCAAACATACCATAAGCTCAATTAGGACTATTAAGTCCAAACCATATGGTAAACTGATCTTACTAACTTGAGCTAAATCATTAAAACATTCTTAACTTGTGTGGAATTTCCCAAATCTTAAAATCATGCATACTTGAAATAGACTTAATAAGTCAAAATCATAGATTTATACATGGATAATTTTTTAACATTCATTCATGATAGATATCTCATCATACTTGATCATGAATCATAAACTTGAATTTCATAAAACTTGCATAATAGTGCATAATTTCTAAAAACTAGAAATCATGAATTTATCATTAATTTGTGTATAAAATCTACCCGTAAATCTTTAAATATATTCTGAAATATGAGGGGAATTGACCCGTTGACACATCATAGATAATTTCATAAAATTGGGTTAAAACCTTATACTTGAATTAGAATTTGAATTCATGAACTTAAGAAATATTTTGGGCATGAGAGTGAAAGGAAATTCTCATTCATAGTCCTATGTACCTGGGTAGAATGATTCTCTAACTATCCTTGAAAGCCTAAGAGAATTGGAGAAGAATTGAGAGAGTTCTAGATTGATCTTCAAAGAGAAACTCAAAGTTTTGCATGCATAGGAGCCTATGACTTGAGATATGCTAAACCCTCTTAAAACACTGCTTTCAAGGTTCAAAATGATGTAGTTTACGAATAAGGATCTTAGGATTTATGAACATACCCTTACTGATTTTGCAAGAAAAACCTCACTGCCAGATGCCATGACTCATACCACGAGTCATCCTCCTATACCATTTCTCGTGGTAATACTCATTACAACCATCCACTTTTCCCCAGTTCTCAAACCTTTAAATGACAGCTACATAGGATGAGCCGTTACTCATTAAAATGACTTGTCACTTCCTCTCATTGTCACCACTGACTTCATGCATAGTTTTTGGAATCCTCCCAACGGACCCAAATAATGGATCATACCTTGTGATGACGGGTCATTGGACCCATCCGTTGCTACTGCTTCTAACTCCTTTGCTGTATACCATGGGTACAAATCATGACTCGTTGTTCCCTACAACGAGTCATACCACGACTTGTAACATCCAACCCTGACACTCTAGAAACAAACGATGAACCCAGACCACCACCCGTCATAGGGACTTACTATTCATACCATGGCCCATTTCTACGGGGCCTTCTTCTGCAGATACTGACCACA
This sequence comes from Datura wrightii, assembly GCA_035772735.1. Taxonomy (NCBI): domain Eukaryota; kingdom Viridiplantae; phylum Streptophyta; class Magnoliopsida; order Solanales; family Solanaceae; genus Datura; species Datura wrightii. The sequence continues at coordinate 65,109,688 of JASDFA010000002.1, forward strand.
ACTAGTGACCACGAGTCGTTATATCAACCAATGGGTCGTACCTTGACTCATTGGTCCAGAACCTATCAACCAGAAACTTACCATAACTTAGTCCTATGACCTGTTACTTCTCATCCTGACTCGTACAATGAGTCATTCTGAGACAATTTTCAAAATTTTTCTACTGATCATATTTCCAATCTATAATCTAGTCTTAGGAGTTTTTGGGCTATTACATCCTTATCCACTTTTGACCCAAGAAACTCAGGTGGGTTCATCCTAAGAATGTTGCACACTCTCACTGCTATTGCATTTCCGTTCGAGTTCACACGACCCATACCCTACTGAGTGTCCTGTGCGGTCATGGCCCGTGCTAGCATCTGAAATGTCACCCTAAACTCGACATGAGTGATCTGTTCTAGTAAAGGATCAGCTAGAGCTGGTAAGATTGGTTGATGCCTATCTCCATTTCCATTTCCATGGCCATTTCTGTTGTCATTTCTTCTTCTACTGACTTGGCAAGGAGGTATTTTCTGCAAATGTGTATACCACGAGTTAGAGGAATAGAGAGATGTACTTCTCGCACGACATAGATCAAATAGGAGATGAAATTTCCTAAAGCGTCTCGTAGCCTCTTCCCCATAAGTGTGGCACACTTTCTACCTAAGAAAAAGAGTCTACTTAATGCGTATTTCAGAATCCCTAGGACACACCTAAAATTCTACTCTGATACTAAGTTTGTCACCACACCAGCATGGACCCCGGATCGAGACACGGGACCTAGAACCATGAATGGCTCCAAGCTAACCCATGGAACATATATAGCATGAATAAGATCATTAGTAAGTGGAAGTAAAGCATAAACATGACATAAGAGAAAGTCTGCATAGCATATCAACATAAAGACATAAGCGTAAACATGAGTCAACAACGCTGAATGGTCTATACATGATTGTCTGAAAAGCCTCTATTACTATGATAAGCTGATGGGACAAGATCCCAACTAGCTTACTAAGTCTAAAATCGAATAGTCATGCTAATAACATAAAAATTGATAATGACCTCAGAAAATGAGGACTTACCCAAGCGGGAATAGAGTTGGACTAAAATGGGAGTGGGGCTAACAACGAGACCGAAACTGGTCACCCGAACCTATATCATGAAATGGTATAGCATAGAGTATGCGGTCAATACTTTGAATGTACTGTATATGTAAGGTAAATAAAACATGCTAGTAAAATGTTAGTTTGAAATCATGAGTATATATCAAGATAGATCATGAGAGTAAGGACAACATGCTAAGAGCCATATATTTGAAGTATACATAATCATAAGCTATCCATCATAATCTGAACATAATCACCCAAGGTTTAGAAATAGAAATCATATAGCGTTTCATGATTGAAATCATAAGTTAAAACTCATAAACTGATCAATGGATCAAATATGCTATAAAACATAATAGCATAAGTCATGAACATAAGTAACTAAAAACATAAGGAACAGTGGGAGATTTTTATAACCAATATACCCCACGTGAGCATACGTGGAGCCCAACATGCAAATCCCTAGTTAGGAGGGTGTTGATACCTTACCAAGGGTAGAACCATGAAAAAGGCGTGCTATCACTCATGGGTGGGGCCTATTCAGGCATGGGAGACACTCACGTGGAGGACCCCATCATGGCAATGTTGGCACTTAGTTCTAAGACCTAGGTGCGCGGGAACCCCAGTCTACTCGATATTAAATACTACTATGAAAATATAATTAGTGATCATATCATAATCATGAAACATTCTTGAAGTACATGGGCTAGTTTAGATTATCAGGTTCATAAAAATGCTTGAGATACGTGAACTAGCCATGAATAAGCTCGTGAGTCGGCCATGATCATAAACTTGATATTCATAAAAGCCATGCACACTTGAGGAAATCATCGTACTCTAAAATTCATAAATTTGTGAGGGGTTCTTGTGGAAATCATGCACTACGATCATAACATAATTTAATACATCATACTTGAAATCCTGGACTCATAAGCTTGAAGTTCATAAATTATGCATAATAGGGCATAATCTTCATAAACTTGAAATCATGCATTAGGAAGTAAATTGAGGGTGAAATCTGCCTTAATATCCATAAAACGTCAACTAAAACATGAGATAATTGGACGCATAGAGATAGCATGGAAGATTTCATGAAAATTAAGTAAGAACACTAGAATTTCAACATCACATGATGGAGACTTAAAATCATAGATAAAGGATGAAATTGGGCATGAGGGTGGAAGAAACCCCCCCCCCCCAATCCATAATCCTGCATACCTGGGCTTGAAGAATCCTCAACTTGATTAGAGACCCAAAGGGAATTGAGGGAAAAATTTGATGAAGAACCCTAGCTTCTCTTGAGGGGATTTAATCTTCACTTAGGGGTGTTAGGAGTAGAGCGAGGGTTTAGGATGATTAAATCCCTTTAAAACACCGTTTATGTGGCTTAAATGACTTAGTTTAAGATTTAGAAAATTAGGAATTATGAAAACACCCTTAATGATCCGACAGAAAATTAACATTGCCAGACCCAACGACTCACCTAACAACTCATTAGGTCCCTCAATGAGTCGCAGGATGCCATCCGTTGCCACTAGCAAATTTTTAACTTTTTGAGCTAAAATTGATGCCTCCATTTAATGATTCATCATGACACTTAATGGATCACTTCACCACTTGTTAGGACTCTTTGAATCCCAACCTTTTGCTGTCCTTTCTCAGTTAATGAGTCACTTAATAGGTTGTTAGGTGGTTTAATGACTCATTCCCCAATCCATAAATTATTTTGGAAATCAACATTTTTCTCCAACACTGACAACCAACGGGTCTCTTGACGACCCATCAGGTTACTGAACGGGTCACTCAATTAATCGTTCTATGACTTGGTGCAGATTTTTCTGTTTTAATCCTCGGGTATGATCTTAGGAAATTTTGGGGTGTTACAACTTGAGAGAGTGAATATTGAGAGGCTCACAACTCTCTATATTATATCCATATAGGCAACAATAAGATGTACCGTGATCTACAACAAGTCAATTGGTGGAATAGCATAAAGAAGGATATTATAGCATTTGTGGCTAATGCCTAAATTTCCAATAGGTTAAGGTTGAGCATCAGAGACCTGGAGTGTTATACCCCTGAAGCCCAAAGATCAGATCTGTTAGTTGAAATGGAGAAAAGTTTAAAAACTGACACCAGGCACAGAACAAGTCGTGAGATGACCCGTTGGTGTAGCCTGTCAGTCGTGATGTGACTTGTGGGGAGATTAAGTGAGGAATTTGGAAATTTGAGAAAAAGGATTCCCACAGGCGTGACCACGACTCATGGTCAGGCCCCATGAGTTTTTAGGTCAGTTGTGGGGTGGATGAGTAAGAAAAGAAAAGGAACAGCTTCAGTGGACTTGATGGAAGGATACCACGAGTCATGGCCATTACCCACGATTCGTAGGGAGGGCAGTGGCCAGCTAGTTAAGAAAATAATTGTCATAGAGGCAGTGTACATAACAGGTGGTGACCGCGAGTCGTGGTCACCAGTAACGAGTCATTAGGTTTCCCGTGACAAGCTCAGATGATCAGATAAGCAGTGTACCTCACAGATCAAGCCACGAGTCATGACCCTTGACGACGAGTCATTAGGTCCCTCGTTGGGACCACCTGACAGTTATCTTCTGCGAATTTAGTAAGGGCTATTTTGTAATTCCTAAGCTTATAAGGCTTAAACTACATCGTTTTGAGTTATGAATAGTGACTTTCAAAGGGGTTAAGTTCATTTTAGGCCTTATTAATTCATGCATGCAAGGTAGAAACGTTAGAGAGGGTGATCAAGCTAGTGTTCTTCAATTTCCTTCAATTTCTTCTTGGGCTACTCAAGAAGTGTAAGAATCAGCTATCAACAGGTATAGGGTTTTGAATGGGTGAGTCCTTTCACACCTATGCCCAATCCCTCTCTAAATCATGAATGATCTACGGCTAAGCTATGGAGTTTTAACCCAATGCATGAATTTCCTAATTTATTTTCATGGGTATGATTTAAATACATTTCTACGGTTGAATTATGAAGCATGGGCGAGTTTTACAATGTTTTTAATTACAACTCATGTTTCTAGCTTTATGAATGAAAAAGCCCATTGATGTGAAGTTCATGAAAGATGAGATTTGTGTTGAATTTATAATGATGATGAGATATTATGATGAAAAGTATTTATTCAAACTACCCATGTTTATAATAATGTTTTCGATATGAATTGAGTATTTTCAAGAATGACAGAGCTTTGGAAAATGCCCACATATTCAAGTATGATGGGTGATTTCCCGAATTAAGCTTACCACACGGTTTTGGAGCGAAGGCTCCTACTTATATTTTTAGCTTGTGGTATGTTTGAGTTAAATATTTTATATGCATAGCTTACCATATGGTTTTGGAAGAGGATTCCTAATTATCTTTCACCTGTGGTATGGTTTGATTTAAAGCATCTCTTATGCATGATTTCCGCTTTGAGATGTATTTGATTTATGAGCTTCATCAATAGACAATGTAGAGCTTTGTTGAATAATGATGTAGAGCATATGCATGTTTTTAGTAGTAGTGTCTAGCACCAAGCAAGCTAAGGGTCAATCACCCTATGCCTCAGAACTACGCGCCAACGTAGGTTTATACATTATGATTTTAGGACCTCCCTTGTGAGCTATCCCTTGCCCTCTTCGGCCACGAGCTTGATATCAATATCATGGTATCACCCCTAGACCTGGCAAGTATCGGGACGACTCTACCCACTTGAGTGTGATAGTTGGGACCACGTAAGCTCTATCGTGATATGTCAGTTTAAAGACGGGTCTCCCATTTTTCCTCATGATTTCAAATATGCATATTCATTACTATTGAGATTTACATATATATATATATATATATATATATATATATATGCATGTTTTAAAGCAGGTTTGACTCAATGTTCAGCTGTACTTATAAATGTCATAATTTTTCTTTGAGCCAATCGATTAAGTTGTGATGTTATGAAATTATGTTATGTTATGTTATGTTATGAAGAGATCATGATTTCAGAAAGAATTTATGCAAGCCCTAATCTCAAATTCTTAATGATTATGTTTACATTATGCATTGTATTTAAATGATTTTACTTAAGCGGTTTTACTTACCTTTCATACTCGGTACATTCCACGTACTGACCGCATACTCTATACTGTATCATTTCATGATACAGGACCCAACTCTCAGGTTTAGCCCCGCTTTTAGTCCTCCTTCCGAGATAGCATCATATGTTGTTGGTGAGTCTTATCTCCGGAGGGCTAGACTATTTAGATTTCCTATATGTATTTCAGTTTCAGTTTTCTTGAGTTAGTTGGGGTCTTGTCCCAACAACTTGTCATTTTTAGTGGCTTTTCAGACATATGTATCCATTCAGCTTCAGATTACATATTCTGATGTTATGGTTGATTTAGACATTCACTATAATTATCTTGTTGATTTCTTAGTCTTATTAATCGAGTTAGATGTATGCTTATGCCATGGGTTAACTCGAAGTCTCTCGGGGCTCTTTGTCTCGTGTTGCAATCCGGGCCTCCGTTCGGGTTGTGACAAACTTTGTATCAGAGCAATAGGTTTGAAGTATCCTAGGGTGTCTGAAAGCCACATTAAGTAGAGTCTTTTTCCATGGGTGTGAAGCACGCCACACTTATGACGAAGAGGCTATGAAATGTTTAGGAAATGTTCCTTTCTTTCATGATCTATATCGTGGGGTGAAATGCCTTCCCATCCTTCTAATTCGTACTATTCGCGATTGCAAAATCATAGCTACATGAAGAATGAATGGTAGAAGATATGGGAATGGTGAATGCCACGAGGATGGTAATGAAAATGGGTACCAGCAGGCCCCACCAGTTCAAGAGCCCCAAGCACCGGAGCCAGTTGCCCATGATGAATTCTTGGCCGCTATTCATATGCTTGCGTAGGCCTTGACCGCTCAGGTCAATCAGCAGGCGGTTGTGCATGTTCCAAAAAATGGCAATGCAGCGGCGGCTCGAGTTCGAGACTGCTTGAGAGTGAACCCACCAGAGTTCCTCAGGTCAAAAGTAGATGAGGACCCGCATGAGTTCCTAGATGAGATTATGAAGATCACCCATATCATGGGGGTGAATGGAGTGGAGTGCACAGAGTTGGGCTCGTACTAGTTGAAAGGGGTCGCGCACATCTGGTTTCGCCAATGGAAGGATAGCTGGGCCGCAGGAGTAGGTCCTGTAACTTGGGAAGAGTTTCACATTGCATTCTTGGGTCGGTTCTTCCCTCGTGTGATGAGGTAGCTGAAGGTAGCCAAGTTCGTAAACCTGAAGCAAGGAAAGATAATGGTACAGGAATATACTCTCGAGTTCACTCTCTTGTAAAAGTATGTCGTAGAGTTAGTGGTTGATTAGAGGGATTGAGTGAGTAGATTCGTTCATGGTGTAGTGGGCTATTTGGATAAGGATTGTAGGACCGCTATGCTTCATCAGGATAAGGATTTCCCTCGGATAGTCTTGTATGCCCAACAGATGGAGGAGGAACATCAGAGAGAGAGTGGAAGGCCAAGAGGGCCAGGACAGATAACCACAGATTCTCCTAGCCGAGGTCAAGTAGTGGGCACCGACAGCAGACCCACCAGGGATCATCTTCCATAGCATATTCAGCATTGAGTGTGCCATCAAGATCAAGGCACGATTAGAGGGGGTGAGCATCAGGCTCTAGGGGTTAGAATAGCAGACCCGCAAATTCTAGCATTCCATCTTTCCGCAGGTGTGGTCGGGGTCACACGAGTCAGTGTCTAGCAGGTACAGGTGCTTGTTTCGACTGTGGGAAGCCCGGACACATGCTCAGATATTGCCCAACAGCGAGGCAGGATCATAATGGGGCCCGAGGCCCAGCTTCTAGTTCTGAAGCCCCACCCATACGCTCAACCCATCAGGGAGAATCTACTAGCACAGGTGCCGGTCAGCGCCAAAAAAGATTCTATGCTTCAGCATCCCGCCAGGAGCAGGAGGTCTCCTCAGATGTAGTCACTGGTATGTTATAAGTTTTCCATCTTGATGTTTATGCTCTATTAAATCTAGGGGCTACCTTGTCTTTTTTGACACCTTATGTGACCAATAGCTTCGGAGTCATTCCTGAAGTCTTTTCAGAACCCTTATCAGTTTCTACTCTAGTAGGTGACTCAATTGTAGCTACATGGGTGTATAGAGGTTGTTTGGTCTCAGTCCTTCAGAAGGTCACCTCAGCAGATTTGATAGAGTTATCCATCACCTATTTTGATGTTATTCTCAACATGGATTGGCTATTTGCATTCTATGCTTCAGTTAATTTTAGAATCCAGGCAGTAGAGTTCAGATTTTCGGGTGAGCCAGTCTTACAATGGAAGGGTATTTCAGTTGTACCTGTAGGTCATTTCATTTCCTACCTTAAGGCCAGGAAGATGATTTTTAAGGGGTGTGTACCATCTAGTTAGGGTTAAGGATGTTGAGTCCAAGACCCCGACTATCCAATCAGTTCCACTGGACGTGAGTACCCAGAGGTCTTTCCAGATGATTTATCGGGAATCCCTCCCAAGCGAGAGATTGATTTTGGTATTGACATTTTTCTCGATACACAGCCTATATCTATTCCTCCCTATAGAATAGCTCCAGGCGAGCTAAAAGAGTTGAAAGAGAAGTTGAAGGACTTGTTAGGTAAGGGTTTCATTAGACCGAGCAAGTCCCCATAGGGCGCACCAATTCTTTTTATCCGAAAGAAATATGGTTCTCTTCACATGTGTATTGATTATTAGCAATTGAATAAAGTCACAATCAAGAACAAGTATCCTATCCCTAGGATTGATGATTTATTTGACTATCTTCAGGGTGCCAAGTGTTTCTCAAAGATAGATCTCCGGTCTGGGTATCACCAACTCAGAGTTCAAGAATGAGACATCCCGAAGACAGTCTTTAGAATGCGGTATGGCCATTATAAGTTTGTAGTTATGTATTTTGGACTAACGAATGCTCCTGTAACTTTTATGGACCTGATGAACAGGGTGTTCAAGCCATATTTGGATAAGTTTGTGATTTTGTATTGATGACATCTTGATATACTCTCAGAGCGAGGAGGAGCATGCCGCTCATTTGAGAGTAGTGCTTTTGACTCTCACGGATCGCTAATTAGATTCCAAATTAAGCAAGTGTGAGTTTTGGTTGAACTTTGTATCAATTTTTGGCAATATGGTATCAAGTGAGGGTATAAAGGTGGATTCTCAAAAAATCAAGGCGGTGAAGAATTGGCTTAGACCGATGAATCCTTCAGATATTTGGAGTTTCTTGGGTCTAGCCGTCTATCATTGAAGATTTGTTGAGGGTTTCTCATCTATCGCAGTACCTTTGACCAAATTGACCCAGAAGAAGGTGAAATTCCAATGGCCGGAGGCTTGTGAGAAGAGCTTCCAAGAGTTGAAGACCCGACTTAGCACCGGTGTTAACTCTACCAAAGGGTGGTGTATCATGATGCTTCAAGGATCGAACTTGGGGGTGTATTGATGCAGCACGCGAAAGTTATAGCATACGCCTCTAGACGGTTGAAAGTTCATGAGAAGAATTACCTGACCCGTGATCTTGAATTGGCCGCGATGGTATTCGCCTTGAAGATATGGCGACATTATTTGTACAGGGTTCACGTGAATGTGTTCACGGACCATAAGAGCTTACAGTATGTGCTTACTCAGAAGGATCTCAATCTTTGGCAAAGGAGGTGGTTGGAGTTACTCAAGGACTATGATATGAGTGTGATTTACCATCTGGTAAGGCCAATGTAGTTGCGAACTCACATTGTAGACTCCCTATAGAGAGTGTGTCTCATGTGAATGAGGGAAAAAAGGAGCTGGTGAAGGATGTGCATCGACTTGCAAGGTTGGGAGTTCAGGGGTTGACTCGACTGATAGCGGTGTTATGGTTAAGAATGGATCAGAATCATACTTGGTGAGTGATGTGAAATCTAGGAAAGATGAGGACCCAATTTTGGTAAAGTTAAAAGAACTCGTTCAAAATCAGAAGGTGGAGGTCTTCTCCAAAGGGGGAGATGGTGTGCTTTGGTACCAAAATCACCTATATGTTCCAGATGTTGATGATATGATGAGTTGGATGTTGCATGAGGCTTATGGATTTAGGAATTCTATCCATCCAGGTGCCACCAAGATGTACAGTGACTTACAGGAAGTCTATTGGTGGAATGGCATGAAGAAGGATATTGTAGAGTTCTAGCAAAGTGTCCGAACTAGCAGCAAGTAAAGGTTGAGTATCAGAGGTCGAGAGGCGTGCTTTAGGATATCATCCTTCCTACTTGGAAGTGGGAAGAAATTAACATAGACTTCATCATAGGTGTGCCTCTCACTCGCCGTTAATATGACTCCATTTGGGTTGTGGTAGACAGGTTGACCAAGGATACACATTTTCTACCGGTCAAAACCATAGATTCAGCGGAGGATTATGCCAAACTATATATCTGGGAGCTAGTCCGATTGCATGAAGTGCCCTTATCCATCATTTTAGACAGGGGTACCCAATTTACCTCTCAGTTTTGGAGGTCATTTCAAAAAGAGCTTGGTACTCAGGTTAAGCTCAGCACAATATTTCACCCATAAACGAATGGTCAAGTGAAGCGGACAATTCAAACCCTTGAGGATATGTTGAGAGCATGTGTTATGGACTTCAAAGGTAGTTGGGATGATCACTTGCCCCTGATTGAGTTTGCCTACAATAACATCTATTACTCCAGTATTCAGATGGCGCTGTTTGAGGCTCTCTATGTGCGGAGGTGTAGATCACCCTACGGGTAATTTTGAGGTTGGTGAGGTAGTGATGATTAGGCCAGATTCGGTTCATGAGGAAATGGAGAAGGTTCAGTTGATAAGAAACAGGCTGAAAACCACCCAGAGTCGCCAAAAGTCCTATGCTGACGTAAGAAGGAGAGAATTAGAATTTGAGGTCGATGAGTGGGTATTTCTGAAATTGTCTCCCATGAAGGGAGTGATGAGGTTTGGAAAGAAGGGGAAACTTAGTCCCCGCTATGTCGGCCCGTACAGGATAGTGAGACATGTTAGCAAGGTGGCCTATGAGTTGGAGTTTCCCCCAGAATTAGCTTCTGTGCATCCTGTATTGCATGTATCACTATTAAAGAAGTGTTTGGGTGACCCAACTCTAGTCGTCCCGGTGGATAGTGTTGGTGTAAAAGACAGCCTTAGTTATGAGGAGGTTTCGGTAAAAATACTGTATCGTCAAGTTTGAAGGCTAAGGAACAAGGAATTAGCTTTAGTTAAAGTGTTATGGAGGAATCAGCAAGTTGAGGGAGCTACGCAGGAAGCCGAAGCGGATATGATTGCTAGATACCCACATTTATTCTATATCGGCTTAGTTCCAGCTTGAGGTATCAATTTTGACCTAAAACTCAAGTTAGTTTTCATGCTCAATTCATGTGCCCAAGTTTCTTTTACGTACATGGATGTGTTTATGGTTTGTGAAATTAGCTCAGCTATGTAGTTTAAATCGGGGATAGTCATACCATTAGTTTTCAGTTTAAATAATTAGTATTGGAATATTATCATTGCATCTCTCTGATTTTCTACGTGTTTTCTAACATTTGAGGATGAATGTTCCCAAGGGGGAGATATTGTTATACCCTGAAAGCCCAAAGATCAGACCCGGGAGTTGAAACTGAGAAAAGTTTAAAAACTAGCACCAGGCACAGAACGAGTCTTGAGATGACCCGTTGGTGCACCCCATGAGTCTTGATGTGACACGTGGGTAATTCAGGTTAGGAATTTGGAAATTTGAGAAAAAGGATCCCCACGGGAGTGACCATAGCTCGTGGTCAGGCCCCACGAGTCATTAGGTCAGTCGTGCGGTAGGTGACTAAGAAAAGAAAAGGAAGAGGGTCAGTAGACTTGATGGAAGGACCCCACGAGTCGTGGTCAGTCCCCACGATTCATGGGGAGGGTTGTGGTAAGCTAGTTGAGAAAATAATTAGCATGGAGGCAGTGTACATAACGGGTGGTGACCACGAGTTGTGGTCACCAGTAACAAGTCGTGAGGTTTCCCGTGACGAGCCCAGACGATCAGATGAGCAGTGTACCTCACGGATCAAGCCACGAGTTGTCACCCTTGATGATGAGTCATTAGGTCCCTCATTGGGACCACCTAACAGTTATTTTCTGCGAATTCAGTAAGGGCTATTTAATAATTCCTAAGCTTCTAAGGCCTAAACTACATCGTTTTGAGTTATGAATAGTGACTTCTAAATGGGTTAAGTTCATTTTAGGCCTTATTTATTCATGCATGCATGGTAGAAATCTTAGAGAGGGTGATCAAGCTAGTGTTCTTCAATTTCCTTCAATTTCTTCTTGGGCTACTAAAGAAGTGTAAAAATCGGCTATCAACAGGTATAGGGTTTTGAATGGGTGATTCCTTTCACACCCATGTCCAATCCCTCTCTAAATCATGAATGATCTATGGCTAATGTATGGGGGTTTTAACCAAATGCATGAATTTGCTAATTTATTTGCATGGGTATGATTTAAATACGTTTCTACTATTGAATTATGAAGCATGGGTGAGTTTTACAATGTTTTCAATTAAAAATCATGTTTCTAGCTTTATGAATGAAAAAGCCCAATGATGAAAAGTTCATGAAGGATGAGATTTGTGATGAATGTATAATGACGATGAGATATTATGATGAAAAGTATGTCTTCAAGCTACCCATGTTTATAATCATGTTTTCAGTATGAATTGAGTATTTTCAAGAAGAACAGAGCTTTGGGCAATGCCCACATGTTCAAGTATGATTGATGATTTCCCGAATTAAGCTTACCACACGATTTTGGAGCGAAGGCTCCCACTTATATTTTCTGCTTGTGGTATATTTGAGTTAAAATCTTTTCATATGCATAGCTTACCACATGGTTTTGGAGCGAAGACTCCCAATAATCTTTCAGCTTGTGGTATGGTTTGAGTTAAGCTTCTCTTATGCATTATTTTTGCTGTGAGATGTATTTAATTTATGAGCTTTGTCAATAGACGATGTTGATATTCCTTAAATAATAATGTAGAGCATATGCATGTTTTTGGGGGATGTGTCTAGCACCGAGTAGGCTAAGGGTTGATCACCCTATGCCTCAGAACTATGCGCCAAGGTAGGTTTATACATTATGATTTTGGGACCTCCCTTGTGAGCTATCCCTTTCCCTATTGGGCCATGAGCTTGATAGCGATATCATGGTATCTACCCAAGCCCTAGCAAGGCTTGGGACAACTCTACCCACTTGAGTGTGATAGTTGGGACCACGTGAGCTCTATCATGGTATTTCGGTTAGAAGACGAGTCTCCCATTGTTCCTCATAATTTCAGATATGCATATTCATTACTCCTGAGATATACATATATATATATATATGTTCTAAAGCAGGTTTGACTCAATGTTCAGCTGTACTTATAAATGTCAGAATTTAGCTTTGAGTCAATTGATTCAGTTATGATGTTATGAAATTATGTTATGTGATGTCATGAAGAGATCATGATTTTAGAAAGAATGCAAGAAAACCCTACTTTCAGATTCTTAATTATTATGTCTACATTATGCATTATCTTTAAATGATTTTACTTACTTAAGCTGTTTTACTTACCTTGCATACTCGGTACATTCCATGTACTAACCGCATACTCTGTGTTGTATCGTTTAATAATACAGGGCCCAGCTCTCAGGTTCAGCCCCGCTCTTAGTCCGCCTTCCGAGATAGCATTGTACGTTGTTGGTGAGTCCTCATCTCCCGAGGGCTAGAGTATTCAGATTTCCTATATGTATTTCAGTTTCATTTTTGTTGAGTTAGTTGGGGTCTTGTCCCATCAACTCGTCATGTTTAGAGGCTTTTCAGACATATGTATGTATTTAGCTTCGGATTTCGTATTCTGATGTTATGGTTGATTTAGACTTCCACTATAATTATCTTGTTGATTTCTCTGTCTTATTGATCGAGTTAGATGTACGCTTATGCCATGGGTCGACTTGGAGTCTCTCAGGGCTCCTTGTCCTGTGTTGTGATCCGGGCCTCCGTTCGGGTCGTGACATGGAGTATGCTATATCAGCATTCCTACTGTGAGTTAGGAAGAGATAAATATGGACTTAATTACAGGTTTACCCCATATATACCGATAGCATTATTCTATATGGGTGATTGCAGACGGATGGTCAAACCAAGTGAACCTTTTAGACTTTTGAGGAAATAATGAGAGCTTGTGTGATTGATTTCAAAGGTAGTTGGAATAACCACTTTCCTTATTGAGTTTGCTTACAACAATAGTTAACACTCCAGCATCTAGATGGCTCCGTTTGAGGCTTTTTATGGGCAGAGATGTTGATCACTTATTTGATGGTTTGAGGTAGGTGAGGCTATGTTGATAGGATTCGATTTAGTTCATGAGGCTATGGAGAAATTTTAGCTTATCCAAGAGAGGCTGAAGGCAGCCCAAAGTTATCAAAGATCATATGTGGATGTTAGAAGAAGAGAACATGAGTTCGTCGTTGATTATTAAGTAGTTCTAAAGGTGTCTCCCATGAAGGGAGTTATGACGTTTGGTAAAAAGGGAAAGCTTAGTCCCCAATATGTCAATCCTTACAGGATTTTGAGGCGTGTTGGCAATGTGGCTTATAAGTTGGAGTTGTCAATGTTGGGCGGAGATGTATGTCACTCATTTGATGGTTTGAGGTAGTGAGGCTATGTTGATAGGACTCAATTTAATTTATGAGGCTATGGAGAAATTTTAGCTAATCCAAGAGAGGCTGAAGACAGGGCAGAGTTATCAAAAATCATATGTGGATGTTAGAGGAAGAGAACTTGAGTTCGTCATTGATGATTGAGTATTTTTTAAGGTGTCTCCCATGAAGGGAGTTATGAAATTTGGAAAAAAGGGGAAGCTTAGTCCCTGGTATGTTGATCCTTACAGGATTCTGAGGCGTGTTGGCAATGTGGCTTATAAGTTGGAGTTCTCAACAGTGTTAACTTCGGTGCATCTCGTTTTCCATCTGTCCTTGTTGAAAAGTACATTGGTGATCCAACTCTAGTAGTTCTGACAGAGAGCATTGTTGTGAAGGACAGTCTCACCTATGAGGATGTTATGATTGATATCCTTGATTGTCAGGTCGCAAGTTGAGGAACAAGGAGGTAGCTTCGGTGAAGGTTTTGTGGAGAAATTAGCTAGTTGAGGGAGCTACGTGGGAAGCCAAGGCAAATATTATGGCTAGATATTTTCCCTTCCAATCAGTTCCAGTTTGAGGTACTAGTTTCCTCCTTTGTATGTTAATCAATTTCATGTCTCTTAGTTACTCTAATGTTTCAGAATGCATGTATATTTCATGAATTCAGTTTAGTCATATATCTCAGTTCAGAGTTAGTCACTCCATCAACTTTCAGTTTTGGAATTGCGGCTCTTTCACTATCTTTCCCGCTTACATAGTTTCCATTCGAGGATGAAGGGGGAGATAATGTAACACCCTAAAAGTCCCTAAGATCTGATCCGATACATTAAGTAGAGAACCAACAAAAGTTGGCATTGATAACGCTCAAACTCACACTTCCTGACAAATTATGAAGCAGTCATTGTCAATAAAGAATCCAACTAAGAGGTTGGAGTCGAACCTACAAGGAATAAAGTAAGACCTAGACTAATGTCGATAAGTAAACTTGGTGAGTTATCTCCAAATTGGGGCATATAAGAAAACAATATTAAAACAAAGTATAGTTGTGAGCAAATATTATAGTTGTGATTGAAATGAAGATTCGCAAACAACTGGGTAAGTGTTCCCCATGGGTTTATAACTACTTCGGGTATACGCATGTGATCAATCTCAATGCTTAATTGTAGAACTGATAACTAGGTTTCATCCAAATGACTAGTTCGTCCCTATTTGATGACTCTACTCAATCACCAGGTCAAGTCTCATGAGAGATTTCAAACTAACTGCTATCAATATGTTCCAAATTTAACTATCCTATGACCACAACTCAATTTAATACAATGATCATAAAGATCAAGGCTTTGTTGTAATTCTCTTTTCCTAATCTCTAATTCTCTAGGTTAAACAAAGTAAAGAATTTGGGAAAGTCCTAACATTGTACACCATTAAGAAACATTTAAACATGAAGAGAATACAATACAAGCTTTTTGCATTAGTTTTGAATCACTTTTGTGCAACCCTAATTTGTTTATCCACCATGGTTCCCACAATCCATAGTTGTAGAGGTTTTAGACTCTCATGGTTGTAACATTATATTTTGTATTCATATACAAACACATAATTAAATATGTACAGGAACAATTGGAAGAAAATCAGATGTGATTATCAAAGATCAATATCAAGAACAAAGTAGAAATTCAAGAACTTGATCCCAAGAATTGCTCCTCAAAACTTGATAGAAGTTCACAAAAATATTTCTTCACACATCTACTAACTCAATTCTGTACTTCTCTAACTAAAATAAAACATAAAGGCTATTTATATAGACATTAGAAGCCTTTTCCTAAGCTAACAGGGAGTTTCCATGTCTGGTGCTGACTGTGTCACGACTAGACCTATGACTCGTAGCAGGATTGTATGGGTCGTACCTGCTTTCCTTAAGTTCTTGGCTGCTACAAATTTGGATAAGTGTTGGCAGGCTGATACGATTTGTACCTTCATCCTATGAGTCATACAATGCTTCCATGGTTTGGCCCTAAGAACTCTGACATATTCTGAAATTTTTCACAAGTATTGTTATACGACTCGTACCTTCTTGCTAAGACTTGTACTGTCTAAAGTGTCTAAAGTTCTGCCAAGTACTGAAGAATCTTCTGGAGTTCACCATGTCTCCTGGTATGGTTCGTACATTGATTCCACGATTCATGAGTCCATCAGTACCAAGAGTCTGCCTTTGTGCAATTTCTTCAGAATAACTCCACGACTCCAAGTACGGCTCGTACTGACAGTCGTATGTTGCCTTCTTCCCACTTCAGCCTTCTGACTTTAATCTCGGTTCTCAGTACGGCTCGTACAATCAAGGTACGGCTCATACTAAGACTGGTACTTTGGCTTATTTTCTACATCTTAAGGCTTCTTTTGCACATATTTGCTCCAATACTTATTTTCCCTGAATTCAAAGTAAAAGCGCCTCATATCCATATAAACACACCTGATTCCATGATATTTTCGCATTTTTAAGCATCGCAAGTGTTGTAAACTCACAGAACATCAACACCTCAACTTAAAACTTTTGTATATCCTCAGGCAAAGAAAAAAAACTAAACACAACGCTTAACTAGAAAATAAATCTAGGATACTACAGCCAAAATCAAACAAAAATTTGCACTTTGACTCAAAAAGCTTTTGACCCTTTTCCCATAAATCAAATCAGCACATGCACTACAAGCAATCACAAAAAAAAGATAAACAGGGATCAAGATATGTCAGCTAGCTATTAACAGGTAGTCAAGTCATCACCAATGCTTTTTACAAACACCATTGGTAAAGTTAAACACAAACCATGCACCCTAAAAGCAAATGAAGTCCCCCACTCACAGATATAGTAAAATGTATAACATGGGACTGAACAAGCGAGACTCTCACTCTCACAAAGAAGTTCTAAATACTTCATATCGGATACCATAGGCTTGCCCTTATTTTCTCTACTTCGGTTTGTCAGATGATCAGGTTAGGATCACTATAGGAATTGCTTTGGCTTGTAATGAGGCTTTCGGGATGGCTAAGGTAGATATAAAATCTTTTGAGTGACTAAATCCTTCCTTGGCACTACATACATGTGGCTCCATTTTTTCACTTTTTCCACCCTTTTTTTCTTCTTTCATTTTTTCCCTCCCTTTTCACCCTTCTTTTTTATACTTGTATGAGTGTGATGTGTTTCTTCAAACTTATATGCATTTTTCTCTTTTTGTATTTTCTTTTTCAATTTTTTTTCTTTTTCTTTTGTCATACCACACCTCATTTTTTACCTTTTTTCTTTTCTCTCCCTTTTTCACCTTCCCATATTTATGCACCCCTACTCTAGGCACCCTCAACTTAGGTATTTTGCCTATGTTGAGGTTCACAATGTCCAAGGAGGGACCAGGGCCAAAACAGGTTCATTACAAAAAATTGGGCACTGCTAATTGGTTAACTAAAGAAAAATAGACTATTTAAGGCTCAAAAACTTGGATCAAGGGAATCATATGATTTCGGTAGGGTTATTTAAGCTAAAAATAGGCTAAACAAAAATGGGCTATGATCCTTTCCTAACCAACCATCCTAAAACCTATGAAAAGACCAACCGAAAAAGTTCTAGATCCTCTATACAGTATTTAACTAGATATTAGATCCCACTCACTCATTGTACATGACTTGCACTCACTCTACCTATCTGCTTTATTCGTGGCTTAACAAAAACTAAACTTGCTGATATACTAAATGACATAAAAAGATCCACATAAATGATGCATGTAATACAAGCACACAACTAATTCAGCAAAAAATTTTAAACAGGGTCAAATTTTCAAAATATCAAAACTAGTGCACTTCATTAGCTGAGTACTCCTACGCTACTTTCAAATTAAACAAAAATCACAAAAAAAATAAAATCCTAAACATGCTGGCTCTACTAGATACATACTTGAGGGAAAAGAAACATAACAAGAAAAACTCTCGGACGAATCAAAAACTCAAACATACAAGTACACCCCCTCCCCTTTTTAAAAATTGTGTTTCATCCCTGAAGCATAGAATGTAAGAATAGAAAGAAGGGAACATACCTACGGTGCTCTATGAACTTCTTTCATCCTGGGAGGAGGTGCCTCCGCTGCAATCATGGTGTTGGCAGTGGTCGGTGCACTCATTGGTGGATCAACAGTGGGGAGTGGCTACCCCCTCAGTAGTCTCGGCCATCTCTACGACCTCTAGAATGGTCAGGGCTGAATGTGGCTCACCCGAAGGGTCCTTGCCACTGGCAAGCTATGTCTAGCCATGGTGGAGCTCCCTTCTCCTCTAGTTCATTCCCGCAGCTCTGACAAGTGTGCGTCATGAGTCTGTAGGCTCTCTACTCGTGCCCGCTTGCGTTCTTCTCTCTCTCTCTCTTCTTCCTCTTTCTCGGGGTCTCTTCTCCAATATCTTTGGAGTCCCTCTTTTCCCCTTTTTCTTTCCTGGTTGTTGTGGGCTCCCAGTAGGCCACTAAATCAAGCTCCTCATCTAAATCAGCATCGAGGTTAGAAAGAGTGGGGAATGCTATGACTGCCAGCTGCCTTGATGATAGCTCGGCCACTTGGCTCTGAAGAGCCCTCAACTCCTCACGGAGGCTACCCGTCTCATTCTGCTCGGACATGCATGTATTAAACCTTCTTCCAAATCTGTCTAATCTAGCATGCAGGGCATGTGCAACTGCCTCAATCTCGGCCTTCACCCAGGGCTAACATTCTCCATCATTGATTGGATCTTTCTTTCAGCCATAGTCAGTCTCTTTTCCAGCTTCTGGAGAAATTCCTGTGACACTAGGATATACCTGACGGGAGTCTTGGTCAGGAGTCTAGTCTGTGGTGCAGAAGAAGTACTGGGAGATGTATCTGAATAACTGACATTCGTCGTTGTTGTCTCGCCTTGCTTCTGTGAGGTGGGTTCATTCACCTGTGTGCCCTGAATTGGTCAAGTCAGTGGACCTGTAGTGGAAAGTCGGGACAAACTTATCGGGTTCATTTCATCCCTGATCAGGTCAATATCATCTATCTATTGTCCACCAATAAGGTGCTTCTCACCCCAACGTACTATGATGCCTGCCTCTGTGCATAATCTAAAGATAAGACTCGAGAATGGGATAGTAGTGCTCAATCCCATAGCCTGATCTCACATCTCCTCTATGATAACCCTCAGAATGTTAATGGGACATCTAGATATGATATAGGCCACCAAAGCTTCTCAATCCACACTAAGGGTATTATCATTGACTGTCGGTGCCAACCGGTGGCACACTAACGTCTAGCAGGCCTTCTCTATGAAATTTAGGGAATTCTTTGTAACCTGCTTTTCACTAGTGACCCATTCTGCCTCTTCTTTGTCCTCAGCGATAACGCTGGAGAACCACTATATCTGCCTCCTCCTTTCATCAAAGCCCAGCTGATTGATCTGTTTTAATGTCTCCACCCGGTATTCATATTCTGGCTTAGCATGTGGAGGTATGAACTGGGGCCCATATACTATTCGAGCAATAGTGTGCTCGGATATGTTGACCTCTCTGCCTTTAACCCGGACGCTCTCTAACTTGGGCTGATCTTTTAATTTCTGGCCCTGTTTATCCATCTACTCCATGGTTGTCAAATAGTTGGCATAGAACTCCCGTACAATTTCTAGAGTGTACTAGTCTGGGGCCCTAGACACCCACTGAAAGCCATAGAAGCTAATTATCTGCTTCATCTTCTCCACCTTGTTCAATGAATTTGTGAGGATCCGCATCTCTTCTTGAATGCTCTGCCTAGGTTTGTTTTTTGCGGTGAGAGCAATGCCCTGCTCATATATCTCCTGGGCTTCTGGCACTCTCCGCCAGATGGTGCGGTTCTCCCTAGGTGGAGTCTACTCCTGCTCATCGTTTGGTGCCTTCTCCTCTAATCCAGCACTGCTGCTTGCATCTCTGAATTGGGTCTCCTCGGACCCCTCTTCTTTATTAGAGCCACTTCCCGACTCCTGAGCTCTTTCCTCAGCTCCCTCATCAATCTGGGGAGAAACGATAGATATGGTAGTAGCCGCCACGGCTTGAGCTTTGGACTTCTCCCTAGTGGTTCGAGTCCCATTAGTTTCCGATGTGTCGACCCTGTACTCCTCTACTAAACCACTAGGGGAGTTTCTCACTTGATCAAACTCGGAGGTTTCAACAAGTAATGTCCTTCGTGCAGTTTCCATTGATGCTTTGCACTTCATCATCATTGTACCTGTGGAGAAAAAGGGTTAGAATTCTACATCTGAGAAAAAGAAAGCAAGAATAAATTCCTCTATAGTTTATCACGGGTCAATAGTAGGGGTTGTACCTTGGAGGTACGATTAGTACTGAGACCCATAATATCTCAGATCAGTGCCACGCCTCTAAGGTACGACTCATACCATAAAGATACGGTCCGTACCATGAGTCATATGAGGATGCCCCTGTATAATAATTGTTTTGTATTCTTCCATAACTCATGGTACGACTCATAAGTCAATTCCATGAGTTGTAGGAAGGATTGTACTATCACTTGTGGACTTGACCCTTTTCAGATTCTTGGTACAACTATCAGGTACGACTCGTAGCAGTAAATCACGAGACGTACTAGGATTCGTACCTTTTAATTGTTTCAAAATTTTGCTTGATACAGTCTCAACAAGCCATCCTACAAGTCGTGGTATGAAACCACGAGTGGTAGAAAAACATGTGAAGCCTATCCCTACCTCAATTTTGTTTTAGTTTGCGAGGGGTCTTAATTTAAATTTAGGTACTCATAATTCCCCAAGTCTATGCATGTATTCAACTAGTTTTACCACTACCCATTCCTCCCTTTTTTAATCACGACCCGCAACTTAATTTTTAACAGTCCAATGAAAATTTTAATCAAGTTCAAGCTTTAACCCAGTCGCACACAGCTAAGATACGCCATGGTTATTGTCCTTTCCAATTTTTTCAAGCAATGAGAGGACTCTCATGGGGTTTAACAAATTTTTATCAAGAATACAAGTTATATCTAGCAATTCTGAAGGAATACACTTACTTGAATGTTTATACTTCACTCGTGAATCAAGACTAGGGTTTCTGTTGTGATTTTCGATGTAATTTATGAGCTATAACTTGTTCAATGCTTCTTGGTGATGAGTTACGCGTGTGAGGGAGTTGTGAGTTTAGGTTTATTGAGCATGGCGAGGTAGTATGATTCGTTTAGTCTTATATAGGTCTCAGGGTCGATTTAAAAATCCGGGCTGAGTTAGGTAGATTTAACGTCATTTTTGACCCGTCACGACTCATCCCTTAGACCCGTACTTAGAGAAATTTAGGGACTTACCTATGGACTTATGAGCACATCTTACGATTCGTACAATAGGGGTATGATTTGCATTATGACTTGTAGGACTTCGTTTTTCATTGTAGTCCATGCCTTGCATAGTTCATAGCCATAGTGAGTACTATGACCCGTATAATGAAGTTACGAGTCATAGGACCAACTGTACCCTGAACTCATGCACTAAAGTACATCTTTGATTCTTACCACGACTCGTGTTATGACTCGTACAACCCTATTAGGAGTGGTATTGATAACCGTAGCACCTGCGTGTTCAATAATTTTTCTGCCACCTGTTTTGTCTCCCCTACAGACGAAACACACATTAGTTAATTAACATGGGTTGCCTCCCAAGAACCGCTTGATTTAACATCGCAGCATGATGCAGGTGACTCGGTTACTTAAAATTCACCAAACCACCACTTTGGTTGACTCTCAAGAAGTGCCTAATTTAATGTCGCGGCACAAGCGCAAGTCTCTTTACAACTCAGTCTTCGTTAAGGAACTCAGATTCATATTCTATTGCTAAGAACACTTTGTATTCTTTCGGTTTCTTTATTGATCGGCAGATGTTGAAGGTGACCTCTTCTTTATTGAGTCTAAATTTCAACTGACCAGCCTTCACATCTACTAAGGTCTTCCCAGTGGCAAGGAATGATCACCCCAAAATGATGGGGACCTAGAAATCAACCTCACAATCTAGGACCATGAAGTTTGCTAGGAATATAAATCTATCAACTTTGACAAGCACATCGAGTAGGATCCCCACATGCTTTTTCACAATTCTGTCAGCCATCAGCAACCGCATCGTAGTCGGTGTGGGGACTCCCAAGCCCAGCTTCTTAAACACAGTCAATGGCATCAGATTGATGTTTGCTCCTAAATCACAGAGTGCCCTTGCAAACTCAACATCACCTATTATGCATGGAATAGTGAAGGCACCTGGATCTTCCTTCTTCTAAGCCAGGACCCGTGAAGCTATAGCATCACAATGGTGAACATTATCAACGGGCTCATAGCTCATAGACCTCTTCTTCATCACAAGGTCCTTTATGAACTTGGCATATCCCGACATCTGTTCCAATGCCTAGACCAATGGTATGTTTACAAATAATTGTTTGAGCATTGACAAGAACTTCTGAAACTTACCATTCTCTGCCTTTTTCTTCATTCTTTAGGGAACGGTGGTTGTGGTCATGGAATAGCCTTGTGCGTTTACATTGCTCCTTGTTTAGTTTCAGGCCCATTTTCAACATTTGGGGCCTCAGTCAACTCAGCATCCTCATTGTATTCCTGCTCAACAACATCATCTTCTTCTTCGATTACACTTTCTTTATTCCTTTCAACTACAGCCGGTAGAGAGGGGTCAACCATGGTCTTTCCACTCCTAGTCATCACAGCCGCACAGTGACCATCATTCTTTGGATTCTTGACTATGTTGCTAGGTAGTGTACCCTTCTACCTAGGGTTCATAGATGTTGATAGTTGCCCTAGTTGTTGTTTGATCTTCTTGATAGTTGTCGCTTGTGACTCCACTCTCTGTCCCATGCTTGATATATCACTACGGATGTCTTTCAATTGATCATCTATGCACCTCACCTTCTTTAGCATCTCATCCATCATGCTCTCTAACTTCGACTTTCCAGCCTCCCCTTCACGTGCATTAGGAGGCAAGTACAATCCAGCTCGGTCGTTGTGGTAACCATCATTCCTTCTCCATTCTCCCTCACGCTCACGACCTCAGCTTCTATCTCTGTACCCTTCTAGTTGTAGTTGACTCTATATTGATTCTAACCTTGGTTTCCAGAACCTTGGCGTCAAGTTTCTTGTCTAGACCCTTGGGTGTTGGCTTGAAAACCCACCACCTGGTTGTTCAAGAAGTTTGCCTCCTCCTTGAAATCTGAGTGGTCTGGCCCGGGCTCCTATTCCTGTGTCCCAATTGCGTTCACCTTTCTGGCTCCAGCTCTCGTGATGTGCTTAGTAAGAAAATCCAATGATGTGCCTGGTCACGCTCTTCTTCTTTCATATGTTGGTCTGCAGTCAAACCAACAGCATATGTATCGGCCGCTGCGTCTACTTCCGGGTTATGCCATGCTCTGTTTGTTTTTGTCACCCTGTCAAAAATAGTAGAAGCTTGCTCCCATGTGTGACTCATCATTTCGCCTCCCACCATTATGTCTGCTACTGCTGTACTATTGTTCAATGATCTACAGAAAATCTCCAACAGACTGTCATTAGGGATTTTGTGGTTCGGGCATTTGGTCAACTTCTTTTTGAACCTCAACCAGATGTCATGAAGTTCCTCAGTCTTCAATTGTCAGAAATTGTAGATCTCATCCTTAAGTTGCAGCATCTTGGAGGGTGGAAAGAATCTCTCTAAAAAAAGTTGCTTGAGCTCCCTTTTTATACCCCCGAAGCCCTAAGATCAGACCCGGGAGTTGAAATGGAGAAAACAAGATTTTCTGCACTAGGTCACAAAATAGGTCTTCATGTGACCCGTCAGGTTGACCACGAGTCGCCAAGTGACTTGTGGTAAGGGTTTTGACATGAGTTGGAAATGATGGTTTGACACCCCAAAGACACGACCATGAGTCATGGTTAGGCACCATGATTCATCAAGTTAGTCGTGGTCAGCAGTTAAGTGGGATCTTGAGATATTGGGCAGTGAAGGTAACGACTGGTGACAGCGAGTCGTGGTCACCAATGACGATTCGTTGGGTCCCTTGTGGGGACCGTTAGAGGAAAAATAGCAGTGCACACGACGACAACTGAGGACGATTCGTTCCCCTAGTAACGACTCATCCATTCCCTCGTGGAGACTAAAAGTCAGTTAATTTCTACGAATTTAGTAAGGGATTATCCATAATTCCTATGATCACAAGGCCTAAACTAAATTGTTTTAAGCTATGAATAGTGAGTAATAAGATGGGAAAATTCACTAGGCTATTCCTACTCATGCATGCAAACTTAGAGAGCTAAGGAGGTGATCAAGCTTATTCCCTTCAAGTTTTTTCAATTCTTCATTGGGTAATCAGAGGAGTAGTTAAATCAAATCCTATTAGGTATGTAGGGTTATAAATGGGTGAATTTGTTCACACCCATGCCCAATACCTCTCTAATTCATGAAAATTTATGTGTTGATTCTATGGAGTTTTAACCTAATGCATGAAATTCCTAATTTTCTACATGGGTATGTATGTTTCTACTTTTGAATTATGATTCTTGGGCAAGTTTTATGATGTTTTCAATCATAAATCATGTTTCCAATTTTATAAACTATAATGTCCATCCATGAGAAGTTGAAAGTTGAAATTTATGATGTATATTCAAGTATGATGAGATATTATTGATGAAAAACATGTTTTCAAGTTACCCATATTTATGATCATGTTTTCAAGTGAATTAAGTATTTTCAAGCATGTTTAAGTACTGAGAACGCTTATATGTTCAAGTATGATTATGATTTCAAGTTAAATAGCTTACCACATGGTTTTGGAGTCAAGACTCCCAATTATGTTCAGCTTGTGGTATAGTTTTGAGCCAAGGCTCCTCGTGTATGATTTCAGATTTCATATGTATATGATTATTCAACTTCGTCAATAGACGATGGTCATCTTCATTGAAAAATGATGGAGAGCTCATGCATGTTTTTGGGAGTAGTGTCTAGAACCGAGTAGGCTAAGGGTCAGTCAACCCTATGCCTCATAACTACGCCCCAATGTAGGTATGATAAGATTATTTGGGACCTCCTATGTGAGCATTCCCCTGCCCCAAGAGGGCCTTGAGATTCATATCGATATCATGGTAGCATCTTTAGCCTTGGAAAGGCTCTAGACAGCTCTACCCACTTGACTGTGATAGTCGAGACCACATAAGCTCTATCGTGGTAATGTCAGTCAAATGACGAGTCTCCCATTGTTCCTCATGATTTCAATTATGCGTCTTTATCATTCATGATATATATATATATATATATATATATATATATATATATATATATATATATATATATATGTATACACACACATATTCTCTAATGCAGGTTTGACCCAATGTACAATTTTACTTATGATTATCAGATTTCAGCTTTGGGTCATTCAATTCAGTTATGATGTTCAGTTATGTTCAGACCATGATTTTAGAAAATAGCATGCAACCCCTACTCTCATATTTTTGTCTTGATCATGTTTTATATTATGCATGTTTTAAATGATTTTTCTTATTTAAGTGGTTTTAGCTACCTTGCATACTCAGTACGTTCCACGTACTGATCACATACTCTATGTTGTATCATTTTATGATATAGGCTCCGTCTTCAAACTCAGCCCCACCATTAGCCAGTTCCGGAGTTAGCATCCAGCTTCAGTGGTGAGTCCTCATCTCCTGAGGACCATTTTCTATCAGATCTCTTTGTACTTTTAGTTTTCAGACTTTTCAGGTTAGTTGGGGGTGTTGTCCCATCAACCCATCAGTTATGTAGAGGTTGTCAGACTGTATATAGTAATCAACTCATCATGTATTATGTGAAATCCGATTTCAATGTTATGTTATGCTTGGATTCTAGCCACATTCATTATATTAAGTCTTCTGCATTATTTGAATGAGTTAGATGTATGTTCATGCCATAGGTCAACTTGGAGTCTCTCGGGGTTCCTTGTCCCGTGTCTCGATCCAGGCCCATGTTCGGGTTGTGAAAAACATGGTATCAGAGCAGTAGGTTGAAGTTTCCTAGGGTGTTTGAAAGTCGCGTTAAGTAGAATCTTTTTCATGGGTGTAAAGCTTGCCACACTTATGACGAAGAGGCGACGAGACATTTAGGAAATGTTCCCTTCTTTCACGATCTATGTCATGCGATGAAATGTCTCTCTATCCTTCTAACTCATTTTATTTGTGATTGCAGAATCATGCCTCCCCGTAGAGTTATCGGTAGAAGGAATAGAAATGGAAATGGCCACAAGGATGGAAATGGGGACGGGCACCAACAAGCCCCACCAATCCATGAGCACCAGACTTCGAAGATGGTTGCCCGCATTGAATTTAGGGTAGCCATTCAAATTCTAGCTCAGGCCTTGACCGCCCAGGTCAGCCAGCAGGCAGTGGCGCATGTCCCACAGAATGGGAATGCAGCGGCACCATGAGTCAGATATTTCCTAAGGATGAACTCACCAGAGATTCTTGTGTCAAAGGTGGATGAGGATCCACATGACTTCATTGACGAGATTTTGAAGATCACCCAAGTCATGGGGGTGAATGGGGAAGAGTGTGCTATTTGGCCTCATATAAGTTGAAGGGGGTCACACATATTCGTTTAGACAGTGGAAGGGTAGTAGGGTAGTCGGAGCAGGCCCTATCAGTTGGGAGGAGTTTCACATCAATTTTCTATATCGGTTCTTCCCTCGTGAGATAAGGGAGTTGAAGGAGGCCCAGTTAGTGAAGCTAAACTAGGGAAAGATGACAGAGCAGCAGTATGCCCTGGAGTTCACTCATCTATCAAAGTACGCCTCAGAGTTAGTGGTTGATCAGAGGGTGTGAGTGAGTAGGTTTGTTCATGGGGTGGCGGATTATCTAGACAAGGATTGCAGGACCGCTATGCTCCATCAGGATATGGATTTCCCTCGGATAGTCTTACATGCCCAGCAGATGGAGGCGGCACATATGAGGGAGAGAGAGGTTAAGAGGGCCAGGACAGACAGCTATAGATTCTCTCAACCGAGATCAGGTGGTGGGCACCGACAGCAGACCCACCAAAGATCTTCAGCCCCAGCATCTTCAGCGATGAGTGTTCCATCCAGACTTAGGCACAACTAGAGAGGACGAGCATCAAGTTCTAGGGGTCAGAGCTGCAGGCCCGCGAATTCTAGTATCCTAGTTTGCAGCAGGTGTGGTCGGGGGCACCCGAGTCAGTGCTTAGTGGGTACAGGTGCTTTCTTCAGGTGTGGAAAGCCCGGACATATGCTCAGAGATTGCCCAGCAGCTAGAAAGGGCCACGATACGGGCCGAGGTCCAGCTTCTAGTTCAGTAGCTTCACCCGCACGCGCAGCCCAGCAGGGGGTATCTACTAGCATAGGTGGCGGTCAGCCCCAAAACAGATTCTATGCCTTAGCATCTCGCCAAGAGCAGGAGATCTCCCCGGATGTAGTCACTGGTATGTTACGTGTTTTCCACTTGATGTATATGCTTTGTTAGATCCACGGGCTACCTTGTATTTTGTGACACCTTATGTGGCTAGTAGTTTCAGAGTCAGTCCCAAAATCTTGTCAAAACCCTTTTCAGTCTCTACTCCAGTGGGTGTTTCAATTGTAGCTAGACGGGTGTATAAAGTTGTCCGGTCACAGTCCTTTAGAAAGTCACCTCAACAGATCTAGTAGAGTTAGCCATGATCGATTTTGATGTTATCCTCGACATGTATTGGCTATTTTCATGTTATGCCTTAGTTAATTGTAGAAAGAGTTCAGATTTTTGGGTGAGCTAGTCATAGAGTGGAAGGATAGTTCAGTTGTGCCTGTAGGTCGTTTCATTTCCTACCTTAAGGCTAGAAAGATGATCTCCAAGGGTTACGTGTACCATCTAGTTAGGGTTAAGGATGCTACGTTTGAGACCCCGACTATCCAGTCAGTCCTAGTAGTATGCAAGTATCCAGATGATTTACCTAGAATCCCTCCCCAACGGGAGATTGATTTTGGTATTCCTCCCAAGCGGCTTCCCTCCAGTGCCTTTGAATATTGCTATGGTCATCAACCGCAGCATTAAATTGAGACTTTCCACCTTGCTTACCTTCTTCCCGATACGCAGCCTATATCTATTTCTCCTTATAGAATAGCTCCATTCAAGTTAAAGGAGTTGAAGGAGCAGTATAAGGACCTTCTAAATAAGGGTTTCATTAGATCGAGCAAATCCCCATGGGGTGCACAAGTTCTCTTTGTCCGAAAGAAAGATGGTTCTCTTCGTATGTGTATTGATTATCGGCAATTGAACAAGGTCACCATCAAGAACAGGTATCCTCTTCCTATGATTGATGATTTGTTTGACAAGCTTCAGGATGCTAAATGCTTTTCGAAGATAGATCTCATATCTGGATACCATCAGCTCAGGGTTTTGGAGAGTAACATCCCAAAGACAGCCTTCAGGACACAGTATGGTCATTATGAGTTTGTAGTGATGTCTTTTGGACTAATGAATGCTCGTGCAGCTTTTATGGATTTGATGAATAGGGTGTTCAAACCATACTTGGATATGTTCATGATCATGTTTACTGATGATATCCTGATATACTCTCAGAGCGAGGAGGAGCATGCCGCTCATTTGAGGATGGTAATACAAACTCTCAAGGATCACCAATTATATGCTAAATTTAGCAAGTGCAAATTTTTGTTAAACTCGGTGGCATTTTTGGGTCATGTGGTATCAAGTTAGGGCATAAAGGTGGACTCTCAGGAAATAGACGCTGTGAAGATTGGCCTAGACAGGTGAATCCTTCAGATATCAAGAGCTTTTTGGGCTTAGCTGGTTATTATCGGAGATTTGTTGAGGGGTTTTCATCCATTTCAGTGCCATTGACCAAATTGAGCCAAAAGAAAGTGAAGTTCCAATGGTCGTAGGCTTGTGAGGAAAGCTTTTAGGAGTTGAAGACTCGACTTAGCTCAGCATCAGTATTAACTCTATTGGAGAGTACTGATGGGTTTGTGGTGTATTGCAATGCTTCTAGGATCAACCTTTGTTGCATATTGATGCAGCAAGGTAAAGTGATAGCATACGCTTCCAGAAAGATGAAAGTTCACGAAAGGAATTACCCGATTCATGATCTTGAATTGTTGGCGGTGGTATTTTCCTTGAAGATATGGAGACACTATTTTTAAGGGGTCCATGTGGATATGTTTACGGACCACAAGAGTCTACAATATGTGTTTACCTAGAAGGATCTGAATCTATTCCAAAGGAGGTGGTTGGAGCTACTCAAGGATAATGATATGAGTGTTCTTTACCATCTGGGTAAGGCCAATGTGGTGGAAGACGCACTTAGTAGAATCTCTATGGAGAGTGTGTCTGTGAAGGATGTGCATTGACTTGCAAGGTTGGGAGTTCGTTTGGATGACTCAACCGATGGTAGTGTTATAGTTCAGAACGGGTCAGAATCATCCTTGGTGACTGATGTGAAAGCTAGACAAGATGAGGACCCTATTTTGGTAAAAGTAAAAGAAGCTATTCAGGATCAGAAGGTAGAGGTCTTCTCCAAAGGGGGAGATGGTGTGCTTTGATATCAGGGTCACTTGTGTGTCCCGGAAATTGGTGATTTGAGAAATCGGATATTGCATGAGTCTCACAGATCCATATATTCAATACATCTAGGTAGCACCAAGATGTATCATGACCTACAGGAAGTCTATTGGTGTAATAGCATGAAGAAGGACATCGCAGAATTTGTAGCTAAGTTTCCAAACAGTCAGCAAGTGAAGGTTGAGCACCAGAGATCGAGGATTGTGTTTCAAGATATCAGTATCCCCACTTGGAAGTGGGAGGAAATCAACATGGACTTCATCACAGGGTTGTCTCGCACTTGTCGGTAGTATGACTCCATTTGGGTGTTCGTGGACAGGTTGATCAAAGCCGCTTCTTTCTATTAGTCAAAACAACTAATACAGTGGAGGATTACGCCAAACTATACATCCGAGAGCTAGTTCAGTTGCATGGAGTGCCCTTTTCCATCATATCAGACAGAGGTAATAAGTTTACCTCCTAGTTTTGGAGGTCGTTTCAAAAGGGACTTGGTACTCAAGTTAAGCTCAGTATAGCATTTCATCTGCAAATCGATGGTCAGGCGGAGCGGACTATTCAGACTCTCGAGAACATGTTGAGAGCATGTGTGATTGACTTTAAGGGTAGTTGGGATTACCATTTGCCTCTTGTTGAGTTTGCATACAATAACAACTACCATTCCAGTAATCAGATGGCTCCGTTTGAGGCTCTAATAACGCTCAAACCACACCTTTTACTGAAGTGAGAAGCGAACATTTTCAATAAAGAACCCAACTAGAGGTTGGGGTCAATCCCACAAGGAATATGGAAGGATGTAGAAGAATTCTAGTGCTTAAGCTTTTTAATCAATTATTCCTAAGATGGGGGATTTGTAAAATTAATAAGTAACAATGTTGAGAAATTGATGGTTGTTTCCAAATTAATGCAATTAACTAGGGTAAGTGTTCCCCATGGATTCTTAACTACTTTGGGTATACACTCGTGATTATCACCAATACTTACTTATATAATTGATAACTTAGGTTCATTCAAAAGATCGACCAGTCCCTATTGAATGACTATACTCAATCACTCAACCAAGTCTCATGAGCTATTTCAAACTATTCGTTATCACTAAGTTCCATATTTAACTATCCTGCAACCACAGCTCAAGTTAATACAATGATTATCAAAATCAAGGCTCCGTTGTAATTCTCTTTTCCTAATCTCTACCTCTTAGACCAAAGCAAGTAAAGAGTTCGGGCAAGTCCTAACGTTGCGCACAGTTACGAAACGTTTAAGCATGAAGAGAATATAATATAAGTATTTGTATTGGTTTTAAAATCACTTTGTGTAAACCCTAGTTCGTTAATTCACCATGGTTCCCACAACCCTAGTTGTGGTAGTTTTAGCCTATCATGTTCATAAGTAAATTAATAGCATTCATAAATAAAAACTAAAATTTATACTTACAACAATGATTGGGAGAACCTTCACTTGATTAATGAAAAATTTAGAAGAACAACTTTACAATCGTATCTCAAAGTAAAACTAACTCTCAAAACTTTCTTACTCGAAGACTTTTCTATTTGAAGACTTCCTCTAAAGCTTGGCTATTACATGAAAATAAAGGGGTATTTATAGTAGTAGCTTTATGCTTTTCTTGTTCCTTGATGAATTTGACTTGGGATTTAAAGTTCCTTTTCGTAGTTGAAGTGGGAGACCCATTTTTGGCCTTTGGAAACCTTTGCCGCGTCGCTCCATCCAAAGTTGTGTCACCAGTGCCGCATTGCGTGTGCCACTGGACCGAGGAGGCAGTGCCTCGCGCCAGCGGACACATAGGAGAAGGCCCGCGTCGCGCCTGCCCACGCGCAGGAATCAGGCCATGTCGCGCCTACCAACGCGCAGGGAAGCTAGGCGCCTCGCGCCTGGCCATGCACCATTGTTGTTGCACATCGCAAGTCTTGTAACACCTTTTTTGCTATTGCCTCGCGCAGCTTTTCGTGCAGGCGTGGGATTGCACCATATTTGTTTCTTCAATTCTTGCGTAGTGCATTCCTTCTTCTTCAACTTCATTCCGATCGTATCAAATATACCCAAATCCATCAATTGTATCCCCTAAAAACATCTAATCACATGCGTTAGCTAATTTTACAAATATATAACATAATCACATGCAAACACATGTAATTTGTTCTCAAAACATAGTAAAGTATGGGCAAAAATATGTCTATGAAGTGCGTAAATACACCTTTCATCAACACCTCACACTTAAACTATTATTCGTCCTCGAACAATCTACTACTTCCCTTCTCACATTTAAGCACAAAATTCATCCTACGAACAGGTCTACTTGCACTTAGGATCATGACATAAATCAATGAAGCTCAAATAATTCATTCGCATGCATATAGGATCAACATTAGAATGTCAAAGTTCTAAATCACTTAGCATTTGAAAACTAACTCATCAAGACATATTTTGGGCCAACATGAATTATATGTAATTTAGCAATCAAGATTAAACAAAAGTCTTACCATTGTGCCCCTCACAATTTGGAGAGATTCCCTTTTCTTACACAAGATATAAGTCAATATAAACTTAGCATAAATATAACAATTTTCGCTCACTCTTCCAAAGAGCTCAACATGCATGCAAACGACGACCCATAGGCTTGCCCTTAGTGTAGTACTCCGCTAATATAGAATTATGAATCAAGGATCAATTAGGACTTTAATTTGGTTGTAATGTAGGATAAGGGACGGGTAGGAACTATTTGGCCAAGATAGTGACTAATCTCCCTAAGAACTTTAATACTTCACAACACTTTGATTTTTAAGCACATTCTTCAATTTTCAAATTTTCTACTTATACCTCCTTTTATTTTTGAATTTTTCAACTTAGGTGACTAGTAGGGATTCTTCTTTCAACATTGAGCTCATTCACACTTTTTTTTTCATCTTCAATTTTTCAAAGCTCTTTCTTCTTTTTGCTTTCCCATTAACAATCACCCTTCTTGTTTAGCAAAATTTCATCTGTTTCTTTTCTTCTAATTCAGCACACTTTCTAGCTTTTCCCTTCACTTCTCCAATTAAGCTCCTTTCCTACAAAAGATTTTCATTAAAGTTCTCTAGGAGTCATTTGATCAAATACAAGTTAATAGAACAAAAAGGGATTTAAGCTTGTAATATGGATCTTTAAAAAAATAGGCTAAGGCTCGACATGTCTAACAAAGATAATTACAATCAAGGTAGGTAAAATTGGATGAAAATACAGCTACCAAAGAAACACCATATCACTTTCTAAATCATTCATTCATATTTTGCTTTACACACACACCGGCCAAGTTCTAGACATCAATTTACAAGCATGGAGTATGTCAAAAATTCCTCATTCACATAATGGCACAAAATGGTTTAACAATGGAAATCAAGACAACATAAACACATATATTCATATTGCATGCATAACATAATTAATCCCATTTATTCAAGTACAAGAGTCAGATTCCCAAAAGACTAAGTGTTTCTACCTTTTTCATGCATTTTTGAGTAAATTTAATAAAGTCTCAACGATACCTAAAGTGAAGCACCTAGCATTCGTAGGGTCCAAGTTTTTGTTCTTCCTAATTACTAATTTATCCTTAAGATGGTCGTCATCCATCCATCATTGGAAAAATTTATAACTCAATGACCGAAAAAATAAAAAAATAAAAAAAAATCTGGATTCTCTAGTCGGTTCTTAGGGATTATCCACCAGAAAAGTACCGAAAACAAAAACCGAAGGAACCCAAAATAAAATAAAACTAAAAAATACTACAAACAAACAATCATGCATGACAAATCATAAATCCAAAAAAAAAAACTAAGCCTACCATGTGAAAATTTAGCAATTAAGATATATATGGTACCATGGAGTTCACTTCTCCCACCCCACACTTAATTGGTTTTACTATCCCTAGTGCTACAACAAATAAGCATAAAGTAATAGAGTGCAAGAAGAACTCCCTTGGCCTCTACTCCTCGTTTTCAATGTTTAAGCTCATTTTTTGTTGAAACTCATGACCTATCACCTGCACACTTGAACAAACACATAAAAATAAAACAAAGAAAATCATCTTGGGTTGCCTCCAAGGTAGCGCCTGATATAACGTCACGGCAAGACACAGGTATCTTTATTACTCAGACTTCATCAAGATACCTGTTGAGAGCGTGGTCATATCTTGGCCGCTTGTTTTACCACGCTTCCCTATGACACGTCTGTAAATAAAAGAAAAACAAAAAAATAGAAAATAAAGACTAAAAGTTAAACACAAGCAATTAATCTAATACTAAACTGTATTTCCCAGAAACAACACCACTTTTTGATAACACTCAAACCACACCTCTTACTGAAGTGAGAAGCGGACGTTGTCAATGAAGAACCCAACTAGAGGTTGGGATCGATCCCACCGGGAATATGGAAGGATATAGAAGAACGCTAGTGCTTAAGCTTTTTAATCAATTATTTCCTAAGAGGGGGGGATTTGTAAAATTAATAAGTAACAATGTTGAGAAATTGATGGTTGTTTCCAAATTAATAAAATTAACTAGGGTAAGTGTTCCCCATGGATTCTTAACTACTTCGGGTATACACTCGTGATTATCACCAATACTTACTTATAGAACTGATAACTTAGGTTTATCCAAACGACCAACCAGTCCCTATTGAATGACTATACTCAATCATTCAACTAAGTCTCATGAGCGTTTTCAAACTATCTGTTATCACTAAGTTCCATATTTAACTATCCTGCAACCACAGCTCAAGTTAATACAATGATTATCAAAATCAAGGCTCCGTTGTAATTCTATTTTCCTAATCTCTACCTCTTTGACCAAAGCAAGTAAAGAATTCAGGCAAGTCCTAACGTTGCACACCGTTAAGAAACATTTAAGGATAAAGAAAATACAATATAAGTGTTTGTATTAGTTTCAATATGACTTTGTGTAAGTCCTAGTTCGTAAATTCACCATGGTTCCCACAACCCTAGTTGTGGTAGTTTTAGCCTATCATGTTCATAAGTAAATTCATAGCATTCATAAATAAAAACTAAAATTTATACTTACAACAATGATTGGAAGAACCTTCACTTGATTAATGCAAAATTCGGAAGAACAACTTTACAATCATTTCTCAAAGTAAAACTAACTCTCAAAACTTTCTTATTTGAAGACTTTTCTTATTGAAAACTTCCTCTAAAGCTTGGTTATTACATGAAAATAAAGTGGTATTTATAGTAGTAGATTTATACTTTGCTTTTTCCTTGATGAATTTGACTTGGGATATAAAGTTCCTTTTCCTAGTTGAAGTGGGAGACCCATTTTTGGCCTTTGGAAACCTTTGACGCGTCACTCCTTCCAAAGTCGTGTCACCAGTACCGCGTTGAGTGTGCCATTACGGCGAGGAGGTAATACCTCGCGCCTGCCAACGCGCAGGAGAAGGCCCGTGTCGTGCCTGCCCACGCGCAGGAATCAGGCTGTGTCGCACCTGCCAATACGCAGGGAAGCTGGGCGCCTCGCGCCTGGCCATGCGCCATTGTTTCTGCGCATCGCATGTCTTGTAGCACCTGTCTTGCTGCTGCCTCGCGCGGCTTGTCGCGCGGGCGTGGCATTGCACCATATTTTGTTTTCTTCAATTCTTGCGTAGTGCATTCCTTCTTCTTCAACTTCATTCCGAATGTATCAAATATACCCAACTCCATCACTTTTAGCCCTAAAAACATCTAATCACATGTGTTAGCTAATTTCACAAATTTATTACATAATCACATGCAAACACACATAATTTGTTCTCAAAACATAGTAAAGTACGGGAAAAAATATGTCTATGAAGTGCGTAAATACTCCCTTCATCTGGCTCTCTATAGGGGGAGATGTAGATCACCTATTTCTTGGTTTAAAGTCGGTGAGACTGCGATGATAGGACCAGATTTAGTCCATGAGGCCATGGAGAAGGTTCAGCTTATACGGGACAAGTTGAAAAATAGTTCAAAGTCGCCAAAAGTCCTCTGCCAATGTGAGAAGGATGGAACTTGAGTTCAAAGTTGATGATTGGGTGTTTCTAAAGATGTCTCCGATGAAGGGAGTGATGAGGTTCGAAAAGAAAGGAAAACTCAGTCTCCATTATGTTGGCCCCAACTAGATTGGGAAGCAGGTTGGAAAGGTGGCATATGAATTGGAGTTGCCCACAGAATTAGCTTATCTGCATCCTGTTTTTCATGTATTGTTACGTTCATAAAGAAGTGTTTAGGGAATCCAGCTTTAATTGTTCCGGTAGAGAGTGTAGGTGTGAAAGATAGCCTTAGTTATGAGGAGGTTCCGGTGGAAACACTACATCGTCATGTTTGAAGGCTAAGAAAGAAGGAAGTATCTTCAATTAAAGTTTTATGGAGGAATCAGCATGTTGAGGGAGCTATGAGGGAAGCCGAAGCAGACATTATGGCTAGATTTCCACATTTATTTCCTATCGGCTTAGTTCTAGCTTGATATGGATGTATGCATGATTCACGAATCCAGTTCAAACATGCAGCTTAAATCGGAGGTTGTCATTTCGTTAGTTTTCATCTTATATGATTAGTATTTGAATATGATGATTGTATTTCTCTGCTTTTCTGTATGATTTTCAACATTCAAGGATGAATGTTCCCAAGGGGGAGATATTTTTATACCCTAGAAGCCTTGAGATCAGATCCGAATGTTGAAACGGAGAAAATAAGATTTTCTACACCAGGTGACAGAACGGGTCGTCATGTGACCCATCAGGTTGACCATGAGTCATTAAGTGACTTGTGGTGAGGGGTTTGACTTGAGTTGCAAAATGTTGGTTTGAGGCCCCATGGACACGACGATGAGTCGTGGTCGGGCACCATGATTCGCCAAGTTAGTCGTGGTCAGCAGTTGAGTGGGATCTTGAGATGTTGGGCAGTGAAGGTAACGAGTGGTGACCACGAGTCGTGGTAACCAATGACGATATGTTAGGTCCCTCATGGGGACCCTTCGAGGAAAAATGGTCGTGCACACGATGACAGCTGATGACGATTCATTCCCCTAGTAACAACTCATCCAGTCCCTCGTGGGGACTGGCAGTCAGTTAATTTCCGCAAATTTAGTAAGGGCTTATCCGTAATTCCTATGATCCTAAGGCCTAAACTATGTTGTTTTAAGCTATGAATAGTGAGAATTAAAAGGGAAAAATATATTCTAGGCTATTCCTAATCATACATGCAAACTTAGAGAGCTAAGGAGGTGATTAAACTTAATCCCTTCAAGTTTTCTTCAATTCTTCATTGGGCAATCAAGGGAGTGGTTAAATCAGATTCTTTCAGTTATGTAGGGTTATGAATGGGTGAATTTTTTCATACTCATGCTCAATCCCTCTCTAATTCATGAAAATCTATATGTTGATTCTATGGAGTTTTTACCCACTGCATGAAATTCCTAAGTTTCTACATGGGCATTATCTAAGTATGTTTCTACTATTGAATTATGATTCATGGGCAAGTTTTACGATGTTTTCAATTATAAATCATGTTTCAAGTTTTATAAACTATAATGCCCATCCATGAGAAGTTTATGAAAGTTGAGATTTATGATGTATGTTCAAGTATGATGAGATATTATTGATAAAAAGCATGTTTTCAAGTTATCAATGTTTATGATCATGTTTACAAGTGAATTAAGTATTTTCAAGCATGTTTAAGCATTGCGAAAGCCCATATGTTCAAGTATGATTATGATTTCAATAAATAGCTTGCCACATGGTTTTGGAGTCAACACTCTCAATTATGTTTATAAGGTTGTGGAAGACTGAGCTACTCCTACCTCCTCTTCAAACTGGAAAGTAGAGAGGTTGATGCTTCATAAGTCATCCAACTTTGAGTTCTAAGGTATGGCTAGGGTTTCCTTTTTCCCCTGGGCCTACTCTGAGAGGTCTGCCCCTTGCTCTTTTGGCATTCTTTACCTGCATATTCTTTGTAGGTGGCAAATCTGTTGCAATTTGAATGTTAGCCTCAAACCAGTGAATATATGCATGCAATGATGTATTAAAAGTAATAGATGGGTATGGGGAAATGCTTATTCAAAAAGTCTCTTAGGTATTCGCAGACCCATTCTGTGGTCTGCAGAAAGGTTCTAGGGTTCGCAAAATTATTTTGTGGTCAACAGAACCTCCCAGAGACTTGGGTAATATTCAAACCAATTCTGTATCATTCTTTGAACTGCATTCTTGTTCTACTGTCGCAAAATGACATCATAAAATTTCCCTTCTTCACCGTACTACTACTGCCAACTTCTGTAGATTGGGGTACCTTTCTGCGGACCGCAGAAAGGATCCCAATTAGACAATTTTGATAGTTATCCCAAAGTCTCATCCTTAATCACAATTCATACAAATATTTTCATGCAAGTGATGAATCCAACGTATTATAAAAGATAATATGAGAATACTCAAACTTCAGCTTTTTGTTTACATAGAGAATTCAAAGAGTTATCTTCCTAAGCTAAGGTATTCTAGATTAATGCCATTCATAATTACCTAGACTAGGCCGATACCTGGCCTCCAAAATTCAACGTTCAATCAATTTTCTCTTAACCTAAAATCCCTCAAGCTCAAGGTTCGCCCAAAATAGACTAAGTTTTCACAAAGTCTAATTTGAACCAAAAGACAAATTCAAAATCAGGGTTTTCTTGGGGATAGGCTCCTCACTACTCATGCATAAATCATATCAAAGAATCACAACATATACACATGGCACAAAGAAAGTTCCATTATAGCACCTTGCAAGTTATTAATCAAACTTTCAACTTTGGGTTAGAAGAGCTCATTGGGAGATTTCTTAATTTGATGTTGACAAGATGATGTAAGAAAGGAGATTGGGGCACAAGTAAATGATCATAGATATGCAAGGGAATGGTTTGAAATCAAGTGTGTGTGTGTGTGTGTATGATAGAGAGATGTGCGATTTTTGCTTATGGAGAAAACAAGGAATAAACTTTTTCAAATTAGAACCGTTGCCCTTTTAAACATTTTGGACCATTCTATCATGAGAAATGTCGCAAAAACGGATTGCGGTCCAGATTCCCATTTTGCAATCCCTGCTACCTAATGTACTGAAGATCCAGTTCTACGACTTCTGCATTTCATCATATTCCTACTCCGTGATTTACAGATTAGGGCCTCAGGTCGCATGTCATGCTCACAAACTTCCAAGCCACTGGTGAATTCTGTGGACCCATCCTGCGATCGCATTTATGATCTTCGGTCCATAGACTGATCGCATTCTTGACTACTCAGGTGGTCTTCCTAGCTTCACTTACTGGTAAGTTCTGTGAGCCTGATCTGTGACCACAGAATAATTTTGTGATTTGCAGATCGACCGCATTTTTTCCCAGTGTCATGTTTTTCTCTAGCTACACACTTCAACACACTATCAAAGAAAAATATGCAAACCTAACCCTAAAATTAAATTAAAAAGGATAAAAAAGCATAGGTTGCCTCCCACATAGTGCTTGATTTAACATCGCGGCATGATGGGTTACCTCCAATATAACACTCATAGAGGTACATTGCCTCTAGTACTTTCACCTTACCTTGGCTATGAAAATAATACTTCAATCATTTGCCATTGACCTTGAATCTTTTTCCATCATGATACTCAAGCTCAATGGCCCTATATGGAAACACCTTGAAAGGACCAGACTATTTGGACTTTAGCTTTTCGAAAAACAACAGGAGTCGAGAATTGAGTAGAAAAACCCAATCACCTCGGCAAAATTGTATCTTCAAGATTCCTTTTCTCATGGAAGTCCTTCGTTCGATACTTTTAGAGTGAAGAGCTTTCATAAGCCCTTAATCGAAATTCATAAAGGGCCTTCAATTGCTTCATCCACAAGTTTGAGGCTTTATTCTAATTCAAGTTCAACCGCTTCAAAGCCCATAATGCTTTTTGCTCCAACTCTATGAGCATATGGAAAGATTTTTGAAATGTCAACTGATATTACATGCCAATTGGTGTTTTAAATTCAGTCCAATATAACCAAAGCGCATTATCTAGCTTTTGGGACCAATCCATTCTAGTGGCATTCACTATTTTGGATAAGATGTTCTTGATTTCTCAGTTGGACACTTAAACTTGTTTCCTTGTTTAGTGATGATAAGGGGTTGCAATCTTGTATTCACAATATATATTTTCAAGTAGAGAGAAAAATATTTGATTACAAAAATATGAATCCCCACCACTGATGATTGCCTTAAGAGTCCCAAATCTTGTAAGGATATTCTTTTTCAAGAACGTGGTAACACTTCTCCTTTTTTTTTTTGGAAGCACCACTGCTTCCACCCATTTGGACGCAAAGTTAACTATCACAAGGATGCACATTTTCTGATAGGAACTCACAAATGGACTATGAAGTCAAATCCCCCAAACATTAAATGTACTATGCAGTCAAATCCCCCAAACATTGAATATTTCTACCTCAAGGATGAGTCAATGAAAGCTCATGTCTTCGTGAAATACTACTATGTCATTGGCATTGATCACAAGACTTCTCAAAGTCATGAGAATCTTGATAGATGATTTGCCAATAGAAGTCACTTTGTGATAGTTTTGTTGCAATCTAAGTGATACTATGGTGTCCTCCCATGGGAGAAGAATGGCATGCTCAAGTATGGGCATCAATTTCACTTTCGGAATGCACCTCTAGATGACATTGTCGGTATAAATCTGAAAGAGGAATGAATCATATGGACATCATGCAACAACTTCTTTCTTTGATGAAAATTTAGATCTTCCAAAATTAAATTTCTATCAAGGAAGTTAGCAAAATAGATGTACCACGGGATCAAATCATGTGATGCCGCCAACACTTGCTCATCTAGAAATGACGCATATATCGAAAGTTTACCCATAGGCCTTCCATTCACTTCAAGTCTAGATAGACAGTTTGCGACTTGAATTTCAGGCCCCTTCTTATCCTTGACTTCAAACTCAAATTGTTAGAGGAGGAGCATCCATCAAATCAACCTTTGCTTAGCATTTTTTTTAGTCATGAGATGCCAAATGGTGGCATGATCCATGTGAACTATCACTTTACTCCCCACCAAATATTCTTGAAATTTCTCAAATACATATACCACTGCAAGCAACTCTTGTTCCATGATGGTATAATTAATTGTGAATTATTATTTTGCTCGCATAATATATAGGATGAAAAAGTTTTCCATGTCTTTGGCTACTTTGGAGAAGTCTCTAGTGAATCGTTGATAGAATCTGACATGTACAAGGAAGCTTCGAACACCTTTTATGGTAGAGGAATGAGACAATTTGAAAATGACCTAGATCTTAGCTTGATTAACTACAATCCCTTTTTCAGAAATTTATGCCCTAAAATAACCCTCTCATTCACCATAAAATGGCATTTTCCCCAATTTAATACCAAGTGGGTTTCTTTACATCTTCAATACTAGAGCCAAATTTCCAAAACACTCTTCAAATAAGTCCCAAACCACAAAAAAGTCATCCATAAATATTTCAATGGACTCCTCAACCATGTCGGAGAATATGTCCATCATGAATCGTTGAAAATTGGCAGGAGCATTGCACAACCCAAATGACATCCATTTGAATGAAAATATTCTATATAGACATGTGAAAGAGGTTTCTCATTGGTCCTTCGGAGAAATATTAATTTGGTTGTAGCCTTAGTATCCATCCAAAAAGCAATAAAAATCTCTCCCTGCATGTCTGTCAAGCATTTGGTCCATGAAGAGCATTGGGAAACGATCATTCATTGTCCAATGGTTTATCTTGCGATAATCCATGCATACCCTCCATCCGGTAATGGTTCGCATTGGAATCATTTCATTCTTCATATTTGAAACCATGGTTACACCTCTTTTCTTTTGAACACATCGTATGGGACTAACCCACGATCTTTCGAATACGGGGTATACAACACCAAAATCCAATCACTTTATGATTTTCTTCTTGATCACTTCTTGCATGGGGATTTTCAATCTGTGTTGGTGCTCAATGCTTGGAATGTAATCATCCTCAAGTTGAATTTTTTAAGTGCATATACACGGAAGAATTCTAATTTTATTTGCAATGGACCAATTAATGGGTCTTTTATACCTGCTCAAAATTGACAATAATGTGTCCACTTTCCCCTCAAGAAGACTCGCTGATATTATAACCGAAAATGTCTCATTTGGCCCAAGATACTCATACTTTAGATGAGTAAGAAGAGGCTTAAGCTCCAAGGTGGGAGGTGAGATAATCGATGGATTCGCAGGAGGAGTCTCTCTATTCATCAAGACTAGATCAAGTTTCTTTGCAAAAAATATATTATACCTTGAAAGCCCAAATATCAGATCCGGAAGTTGAAATGGAGAAAAAAGAATTTTCTACACCAGTTCATAGAACGAGTCTTCTTGTGACCCGTCAGGTTGACCATGAGTTATTAAGTGACTCGTGGTGAGGAGTGTTGATTTGCCTGGAAATTTCAATTGGGGTGACCATGGGTGTGACCATGAGTCGTGGTCAGCCCCACGAGCCGTTAGGTGACCCGTGGTCAAGGGAAGTCGAAGGATGAAGGATGAACTGGTAGTGTACCCCATGAATGGACACCACGAGTAGTGGTCAGGTGCCACGATTCATTTGGTGAGTCGTGGTCAGTAGTTGATTAGGATCTTGAGATTTTGGACAGTGAAGGTAACGGAAGGTGACCACGAGTTGTGGTCACCAGTGACGAGCTGTTAGGTACCCTATGGGGAACATTTGAGGAAAATTGGCCAGCGTACTTAACGACTGGAGTTAACGACTCATGCCCAGTGGTAACGATTCGTCCAGTCCCTCGTTGGGACTGGTAGTCAGCTTTTATATACGAATTTAGTAAGGGATTTTTCATAATTTCTATGATCCTAAGGCCTAAACTACGTCGTTTTTAGATATGAATAATGAGTTTTAAGAGGGGTAAGTTCATTATAAGATATTCCTATTCACGCATGCAAGAGTTGAAGTCAAGAGAGGTGATCACGCTTAATTCCTTCAAGTTTTTCATTAACTCTTCCTTGGGAAATAAAAGAAATTATTGAATCAGATTCTCTCAGGTATGTAAGGTTATGAATGGGTGAATATATTCACACCCATGCCCAATCCCTCTCTAATTCATGAAAATATATATGTTGATTCGATGGGGTTTTAACCTAATGCATGAATTTCCTAAGTTTCTACTATGCGTATGATCTAAGTACGTTTCTATTATTGGATTATGATTCATAGGCAAGTTTTAAATAATCTTTTCAAGTTTTATAAATTATACTTCCCATCTGTGAGAAGTTCATGAATGTTGAAATTTATGATGTATGTTCAAGTTTGATGAGATATGTATGATGAAAAGCATGTTTTCAAGTTACCCATATCTATGATGATGTTTTCAAGTGAATCAAGTATTTTCAAGAATGTGTAAGTATTGGGAAAGCCCATATGTCAAGTATGATTTATGATTTCAATCAATTAGCTTACCACATGGTTTTGGAGTTAAGATTCCCATTTATGTTCAGCTTGTGGTATGGTTTCAGCCAAGGCTCCTTATGTATGATTTCATATTTTATATGTACATGATTATTCAGCTTCGTCACTAGACGATTATCAGCTTCATTGAAAAGTGATGGAGAGTATATGCATGTTTTTGGGAGTAGTGCCTAGCACCGAGTAGGCTAAGGGTCAGTCAACCCTATGCCTCAAAACTACGAGCCAACGTAGGTATGATCAGATTATTTGGGACCTCCTTTGGAGCTTTCCCCTTCCCCAAGGGGCCTTTAACTTGATATCGATATCATGGTAGCGTCTTTAGCCTTGGCAAGGCTTTAGACGGCTCTTCCCACTTGAGTGTGATAGTCGGGACCACGTAAGCTCTATCGTGGTAATGTCGGTTACATGATGAGTCTCCCAGTATTCCTCATGATTTCAGTTATGCATGCTTATCATTCACGATATATATACACATATGTTCTAAAGAAGGTTTGACCCAATGTACAATTTTACTTCTGACTATCAGAATTCAGCTTTGGGTCATTTAATTCAGTTGTGATGTTCAATTATGTTCATATCATGATTTTAGAAAATAGCACCCAAGCTATACTCTCATATTATTATATTGATTATTTTTATATTATGCATGTTTTAAATGATTTTACTTATTTAAGCAGTTTTACTTATCTTGCATACTCGGTATATTTCACGTACTGAGCATACTCTATACTGCAACGTTTTATGATACAAGCTCCGATCTTCATAATTAACCCTATCATTAATCAGTTTTTGGAGTTAGCATCTAGCTTCAATGGTCAGTCCTCATCTCCCAAGGACCATTCGTTAGTAGTTATCTTTGTATTTTCAGTTTTCAGACTTGTCGGGTTAGTTGGGGGTGTTTTCCCATCAACCCATCAGATATGTTAGAGGCTTTTAGATTGCATTAAATAAGCTTTTCATTTATAAAGTGAATTCCAGTCCGATGTTATGTTATGATTAGAATTCCGCTATGTT
This sequence comes from Datura wrightii, assembly GCA_035772735.1. Lineage (NCBI taxonomy): Eukaryota > Viridiplantae > Streptophyta > Magnoliopsida > Solanales > Solanaceae > Datura > Datura wrightii. The sequence continues at coordinate 65,153,625 of JASDFA010000002.1, forward strand.
TATTATGTTAAGTCTTCCTCTTTAATTGATTGAGTTAGATGTATGTTTATGCCATAGCTCGACTTGGAGTCTCTCGTGGCTCCTTTTCCCTAAGTTCGGGTCATGAAAAACTTGGTATAACAGCAATAGGTTTGAAGTGTCATATGGTGTTTGAAAGCTGCATTAAGTAGAATCTTTTTCATGGGTGTGAAGCGCGCCACACTTATGACGAAGAGGCTATGAGACATTTAGAAAATGTTCCCTTTTTTCATGATCTATGTCGTGTGGTGAAATGTATCTTTATCCTCCTAACTCATGCTATTCACGATTATTGAATCATGGGCCCTCGTAGATTCAATGGCAGAAGAAATGGAAATGGAAATGGCCACGAGGATGGCAATGGAGACAGGCATCAACAGGTCCCACCAGCCCATAAGCAACATGCACCGGAGTCGGTTGCCCATGTTGAATTCAATGTAACCATTCAGATTCTCGCACAGTCCTTGACTGCCAAGGTTAATCAGCAGGTGGTAGCACATGTTTTGCATAATGGGAATGCGGTTACAGCACGAGTTAGAGATTTTCTAAGGATGAACCCACTAGAGTTTCTTGGGTCAAAGGTGGACGAGGATCCATATGATTTTAACGATGAGATTCTAAAGATCACCCAGGTCATGGGGTGAATGGAAAGGAGTGTGCCGACTTGGCCTCGTATTAATTGAAGGGGGTCGCACACATTTGGTTTAAACAGTGGAAGGATAGTAACGCAGTCAGAGAAGGATCAATTAGTTGGGATAAGTTTCATGTCTCTTTCCTAGATCGATTTTTCCCTCGCGAGATGAGGGAGCTGAAGGTGGCCGAGTTCGTGAATCTAAAATAGGGAAAAATGACAGTGCATAAATATGCCCTAGAGTTCACTCGTCTATCAAATTACGCCCCAGAGTTATTGGTTGATCAGAGGGCGCGAGTGAGCAGGTTTGTTCATGGGGTGGCATACTATCTAGAAAATGATTGTAGAACCGCCATGCTCCATTAGGATATGGATTTCTCTTGGATAGTTTTATATGCCTAGCAGATGGAGGCAACGCATCTAAGGGAGAGAGAGGCCAAGAGGGCTAGGACAAACAAATATAGGTTCTCTCAGCCGAGACTAGGTGGTGGGCACTGACAGCAGTCCCACATGAGATCTTCAGCCCCAACATATTCATCTATGAGTGTGCCATCCAGACCTAGGCCCAACCATAGGGGACAAGCATCAGGCTCTAGAGGTCAGAGAAGCAAGCCCACAGATTCCAGTATCCCAGTTTGCGACCGGTGTGGTCGGAGGCACACGGGTTAGTGTTTGGTGGGTATAAAGGCTTGCTTCTGGTGCGGGATGCTCAGACATATGCTCAGAGATTGCCCAGCAGCTAAATAGGTCTATGATAGGGGCCTAGGCCCAGCTTCCAGTTCATCGGATCCACTAGCACGCCCAGTCCAATAGGGGGAATCTACTAGCACAGGTGGCGGTCAGTGCCAAAACAAGTTCTATGCTTTAGCATCCTGCCAGGAGCAGGAGGTCTCCCCGGATGTTGTCACTGGTATCTTATGAGTTTTCCACCTTGATGTTTATGCTTTGTTAGATTCAGGGGATAATTTATCTTTTATGGCGCCTTATGTGGCTAGTAGCTTTGAAGTCAGTCCCAAAATCTTGTCAGAACCCTTCTCAGTCTCTACTCTAGTAGGTGATTCAGTTGTAGCTAAATGGGTGTATATAAGTTGCCCGGTTATAGTCCTTTTCAGAAAGTCACCTCAACAGATTTAGTAGAGTTAGCCATCACTAATTTTGATGTTACCATCGACATGGATTGGCTATTTGCATGCTATGCCTCAGTTAATTATAGGACCCGAGCAACAAACTTCAGATTTTTGAGTGAGCCATTCATAAAATGGAAAAGTAGTTAAGTTGTGCCTGCAGTGTTATACCCCGTAAAATTCCCAACACATAGATGGCCTATTCGCGTGTTGGTTAAGAGTATTTGAAAGTTATACATGCTAGAAAAAGGCCCGGGAAAAGACCGGATGAGAAACCTGTCGAACCATCGCAGAAGGAGACGGGGCAGAGCCCCTCTGCGATGGCAACGTGTCACGGAGGTGGAGCCTCCGCATTGGCTCCGTGACACGTCGGCCCTGTCCAGGCCCAAGTATATAAATCCCTCCACTTCGATTTAAATGTTAAAATTCTTATAATTTCTAGTGAAAACAGAGAGAAAATCAGAGAGGAAGAGGAACGAAGGGTTCTTGATAATTTCCTTCCGATTACGCCGTCAAACGCGGTCCAAACTCAAATTAACTCCAGATACCGAGGTATTTAGCAGCAAGGAGCATTCCTACGGATTTAGTTTCATGAAATTCGGCCGGCGAATCATCGTGCTACCAAACTAAGGTAAGTGTAATTGCTCCAAATTAGTGTTAATATACTCCTAGCCTTAAAGTGAATATTTCTCCCTTCTGGACTTTTCAGATATAGCGAGGTTTTGACCGTCTTTCGATAAGCCAAAGTTCAAGCTATAAATATATCGAAAGTAACGTTTTCTTTCAGAATATTGGTGTATTTAGTTCTAATTGACATGTATATGAATGTAGTTGGGAGAAACAACAGAAGTACCGATGGAAATCACATCGGTCAGTCGGGTACTCAGAAACTAGGTATGTAAAGCTATTCTTTCGGCAAGCCAGGAAGTACAGTCTAGAAATTCCAGCAAGCATGCTAGTATAGCATTATGTATCATGTGATAATCAGAATAACGGATCGTCAAATTATTTTAGATAGTAATGTGGTATCAGCTAGTAGCTCAGTATGTTTCCACGTATTACCTAGAATGAAAGCTGTAAAAGCAGTATAATGAATTAGCAAGATTACAGATAGTATGTATTACATTTGTTGAGACTGTATCCGGTAATAGATGGCACATCTTATGTTATTGAGCTATATTCAGTTATAGATGGCATGTCCTATGTTATCGAGTTATATCCAGATGTAATCAGATCAGTAATCAGATATAGAAATAGCTCCAGATATAGATATAGCTGCAGAAATAGATATGGCTCTAGAAACTGATATAGCTTCAGATTACGGATAACAATAATCAGATAAAGGCCAGGTACCAGTTAGCCCAGCAATCAGACGCAGTGCAAAACAGAATATAGTATTTGTTGTTTAATACAGACTAACCTTGAAATACAAGAAGAGAATAGGATTGGTATTTTACATTTGAGCATGCTTGCTGTGTATGTGTTTTGTATGTTGAGACTAGTTGTGGCATGTGGGCACCCTTTAGCATCCCCACTGCCCCTGGGTTATAGCTGTGTCGATACCAGATTCAGATACCGCCACCAACTGGGCGATGCCGTCCGACTAGAGGACGATGATGGCCAACCACCATGATAATACGGTCCAGATTACCCTGCTTGCAGGGGCAGTTCAGTTCACTCTGCGCAGAGCCAGATTACCCTATTTACAGGGGCAGATTAATCTATATGCGCGTGTGGCCAGGTGCAGTTTCAGATACAGATTTTTATAAAATTACCCTGTTGCGTGCTTGCACCCAGGGGCAGTTTCAGTTACAGATACAGCAGCAGATTACCCCGTGTGCACTTGCGTGCAGAGGCAGGAGTCTTCGGACTCAAACACAGTTTATTGTCAGAGTCCAAGGCCTGAGCTCTGTACCCAAGGGGGCCGGTAGGAGGAGCTCACAATTATCAGATGATTGGAGGGACTTGTTTTTGGTTGGTCTAGACCCGGGTAGGGGTAAATAGATTGTTCTATTGATTGGCACCTTCCGTCTTATGGGGGTCGGTCAGGTATTGTGTGTATTTATATGTATATTGATATGTGCTATTAGATGCTGATAGACAGTAAGATGCCACGTCATCAGGTACGCTCAATTTAGTTACAGAATAAGTAAACTCTCCCCAGTTATCCTCAGCCAGATAGACTCAGCTGCTTCCTGCTTATATGTCGTGTTGTTGTTGCTATCCATTTCAGTTGTATATTTCAGTTTGCTTTACATGCTCAGTACCTGTGGTACTGATGCCCGTGGGGGCGCTGCATTGCTTGCCTGTAGGTACACATAGACGAGGAGTCGATCCCTCGTGATCCAGTCAGCAGAGTTATCAGCTCCTATCCTCCGGAGCTAGATAGTCGGAGGTTGCTCCTATTTCCTTTTGATTACAGTTTGGGTAGGTCGGGGCCCTGTCCCGACCATTCTATTATTACTCCCTAGAGGCTTGTAGTCTGATGCTTCCCTGTGGTAGTGGAGCCGGTCGTGTGGGGCCGTGCATGTATATATGTGTTTGGTTGATTATGCTGGCTGTGTGGGGCCATAGTATGATAGTAGTGGTGACCTTGCCGGTCACATGTTATTCAGTATTCTATTATTAAGTTACAGATAACTAGATAGCATGGTGGCCTTGTCGGTCCGCATAGGTTTCCCTTTTGTAAGTTAGCTGAAGTATTATACAGGTGGCTATAGGCCCAGTCGGCCGGAGGCTGTATTTACAACCGCTATATAGCCGGTTTGTTTCTTGAAATAGAGCCAGGGTCAGCTAAAGCACCAGATGTGCTCAGGATGGACCGTTTAGCAGCCTAGAGTCCAGTAGGCACCAGGTGCCCGTCATACCCCCTAAGGTGGGGTGTGACATGCAGGTTATTTTATTTCCTATCTTAAGGCCATAGAGATGATTTCCAAGGGTTGCATATACTATTTAGTTAGGGTTAAGGATGCCACGTCCGAGATCTCGCCTATCCAATCAGTCCCAATAGTATGTGAGTATCCAGAAGTCTTCCCAAATGATTTATTGGAAAACCCTGCTGAGCGGGAGATTGATGTTTGTATTGACCTTCTTCCCGATATGAAGCCTATATCTATTCTTCCTTACATAATGGGTCCAGTCAAGCTAAAGGTGTGGAAGGAGCAGTTGAAGGACTTTTTAGATAAGGTATTCATCAGACCGAGCAAATCCCCATAGGTTGCACTAGTTCTCTTTGTCCAAAAGAAGGATGGTTCTCTTCGTATATGTATTGATCATCGACAATGTAACGAGGTCACCATCAAGAACAGGTATCCTCTTCCTAGGATTGATGTTTTGTTTGACCAGCTTCAAGGTGCCCAGTGCTTTTCAAAGATGGATCTCAGATCTGGATACCATCAACTCAGGGTCGGGAGAGTGACATCCCAAAGACATCCTTTAGGACTTGGTATGGACATTACGAGTTTATAGTTATGTCTATTGGACTAACGAATGCTCCTACATCTTTTATTGATTTGATGAATAGGGTGTTCAAACCATTTTTGGATATATTTGTGATCTTGTTTATTGATGATATCCTAATATACTCTCAGAGTGAGGAGGAGCATGCCACTCATTTGAGAGTGGTACTATAGACTCTCAAGGATCACTAATTATATGCTAAATTCAGCAAGTGCGAGTTTTGGTTTAACTCAGTGGCATTTTTAGGCCATGTGGTGTCAAGTGAGGGCATAAAGGTGGACTCTCAGAAAATAAAAGCGGTGAAGAATTAGCCTAGACCGCTGAATCCTTCAGACATCAGGAGTTTCTTGGGTTTAACCGAGTATTATCGGAAGTTTGTTGAGGGTTTTTCATCTATTACAGTGCCATTGACTAAATTGACCCAAAAGAAAGTGAGGTTCCAATGGTTGGAGGCTTGTGAGAGGAGCTTTCAAGAGTTGAAGACCCGACTCAACCTCAGCACCGGTGTTAACCCTACCTGAGGGTACTGATGGGTTTGTGGTGTATTGCGATGCTTTTAGGATCTTTCTTGTTTGTATATTTATGCAGCATGGTAAGTTATAGAATACGCTTCTAGGCAGCTGAAAGTCCATGAGAAGAATTACCTAACCCATGATTGTGAATTGGCAGCGATGGTATTTGCCTTGAAGATATGGAGACACTATTTGTATGGGGTCCATGTGGATGTGTTTACGGACCACAAGAGCCTACAATATATGTTTACATAAAAGGATCTAAATCTACACCAAAGGAGGTGGTTGGAGCTACTTAAGGATTATGATATGAGTGTTCTTTACCATATGGGTAAGGCCAATATGGTAGCAGATGCACTTAGTAGACTCTCTATAGAGAGTGTGTCCCATGTTAGGGAGGAAGGAGCTGGTGAAGGGTGTGCATCGACTTTCAAGGTTGGGTGTTTATTTGGTTGACTCGACTAATAGTGGTGTTATAGTTTAGAACGGGTCAGAATCATCCTTGGTGACTGATGTGAAAGCTAGACAAGACGAGTACCCTATTTTGGTAAAGTTAAAGGAAGCCGTTCAAAATCAAAAGGTAGAGGTCTTCTCCAAAGGGGGAGATAGTGTGCTTCGATATCAGGGTTGCTTGTGTATGCTCGACATTGATGATTTGAGGAATTGGATGTTTCATGAGGCTCATGGTTCCATATATTCGATACATCCAGGTGCCACCATGATGTACCGTGACCTACGGGAAGTCTATTGGTGGAATGGCATGAAGAAGGACATCACAAAATTTGTAGCTAAGTGTCCAAATTGTAAGCAAGTGAAGGTTGAACACCACAGACCGGGAGGTGTGCTTCAAGATGTCAGTATCCATACTTAGAAGTGGGAGGAGATTAATATGGACTTCATCATAGGGTTTCCTCGCACTCGTCAACAGTATGACTCCATTTGGGTGGTCGTGGATAGGTTGACCAAATACACTCATTTTCTACTGGTCAATACCACTGATTCAGTGGAGGATTTTGCCAAACTATACATCCAAGAGCTAGTTCAGTTGCACAGAGTTTCCTTGTCCATCATATCAGATAGAGGTACTCAGTTTACCTCTTAGTTTTGGAGATCGTTTCAAAGAGGACTCGGTACTTAGGTCAAGCTCTGTACAACATTTCACCCGCAAATGGATGGTCAAGCAGAGAGGACGATTCATACTCTCGAGGACATGTGAGAGCATGTGGGATTGACTTCAAGGGTAGTTGGGATGACCATTTGCCTCTTATTGAGTTCGCATACAATAACAACTACCATTTCAGCATTCAGATGGCTCTATTTGAGGCTCTCAATGGGCAGAGATGTAGATCGTCTATTGGTTGGTTTGAAATCGGTGAGTTGAGATGATAGGACCAGATTTAGTACATGAGGCCATGGAGAAGGTTCAACTCATATGGGAAAGGTTAAAACCATCTTAAAGTCACAAAAAGTCCTATACGGATGTGAGGAGGAGAGAACTTGAATTTGAACTTGATGATTGGGTGTTTTTAAATGTGTCTTTCATAAAGGGAGTGATGAGGTTCGGAAAGAAAGGGAAACTCATTCCCCATTATGTTGTCCCGTATCAGATTGTGAAGTAGGTTAGCAAGGCAGCATATGAATTGGAGTTGCCCTCAGAATTAGCTTCACTCCATCCAGTTTTTCATGTATCGCTCCTAAAGAAGTGTTTGGGTGATCCAACTCTAGTTGTTCAGTTGACAGTGTCGGTGTGAAAGACAACCTTAGTTATGAAGAGGTTCCGGTGAAGATACTGGATCGTCAAGTTCAAAGGCTAAGGAACAAAGACGTATCTTCTGTTAAAGTTTTATGGAGGAATCAACATGTTGAGGGAGCTAGGTGGGAAGCTGAAGCAGATATGATGGTTAGATACCCACATTTATTCCCTACCAACTCAGTTCCAGTTTGAGGTATCAGTTTTTTCCCTAAAACTCTATTCAGTTTCATATTCAGCTCATGTGCCCCAGTTTCATTCATGTAAATGGATGTATGTATGATTCATGAGTTCAATTCAATCATGTAGTTTAAAATTGGAGTTAGTCATTCCATTAGTTTTCATCTTATATGATTAGTATTTGAGTATAATGATTAAATTTTTCTATTCTTTGTATGATTTTCAACATTCAAGGATGAATGTTCCCAAGAGGTAGATGTTGTTATACCTCAAAAAATCCCAAGATCAGATTCAGGAGTTGAAATGGAGAAAATAGGATTTTCTGCACTAGGTCACAAAACGAGTTGTTCTGTGACCCGTCAGGTTGACCACGAGTCATTAAGTGACTCATGGGGAAGAGTGTTGATTTTCCTTGAAATTTCAATTGGGATGACCATGGGTGTGACCATGAGTTGTGGTTAGACCCAGGAGCCGTTAGGTTCCCCGTGGTCAAGGGCAGTCGAAGGACGAAGGATGAACTGCAGTGTACCCTACGAATGGACTCCATGAGTCGTGGTCAGGTGCCATGATTCGTTTGGTGAGTCATGGTCAGCAGTTGATTAGGATCTTGAGGTTTTGGGCAGCGGAGATAACGGAAGGTGACTACGAGTCGTGGTTACCAGTGATGAGCCATTAGGTCCCCCCTGGGGATCCTTTGAGGAAAATTGGCCAGTGTACTTAACGACTGGAATTAACGACTCATGCCCAGTGGTAACAATTCATCCAGTCCCTTGTTGGGACTGGTAGTCAGCTCTTCTCTAGGAATTTAGTAAGAGCTTCTCCATAATTCCTATGATCCTAAAGCCTAAACTACGTCGTTTTAAGCTATGAATAGTGAGTTTTAACAGGAGAAAATTCATTATAAGCTATTCCTATTCATGCATGCAAGAGTAGAAGTCTAAAGAAGTGATCAAGCTTAATTCCTTCAAGTTTTTCATCAACTCTTCCTTTGGCGATTAGAGAAATTATAGAATCAGATTCTCTAAGGTATGTAAGGTTATGAATGGGTGAATTTTTTCACACCCATGCTCAATCCCTCTCTAATTCATGAAAATATATATGTTGATCCTATGAGGTTTTAACCCAATGCATGAATTTCCTAAGTTTCTACTATGAGTATGATATAAGTATGTTTCTATTATTGAATTATGATTCATGGGCAAGTTTTACAGTATTCAATTATAAATCATCTTTTCAATTTTTATAAATTATAAAGCTCATTCATGAGAAGTTCATGAAATTGAGATTTATGATGTCTGTTCAAGTATAATGAGATATGTATGATGAAAAGCATGTTTTCAAGTTACCCATGTCTATGATCAGGTTTTCAAGTGAATCAAGTATTTTCAAGCATGTATAAGTATTGGGCAAGCCCATATGTCAAGTATGATTTATGATTTCAATCAATTAGCTTACCACAAAGTTTTGGAGTCAAGACTCCCATTAATGTTCATCTTGTGGTATGGTTTGAGTCAAGGCTCCTCATGTATGATTTTAGATTTTATATGTACATGATTATTCAGCTGCATCACTAGACGATGGTCAGCTTCATTGAAAAATGATGGAGAGCATATACATATTTTTGGGAGTAGTTTCTAGCACCGAGTAGGCTAAGGATTAGTTAACCCTATGCCTCAGAACTACGCGCCAACATAGGTATGATCAGATTATTTGGGACCTCCTTTGTGAGCTTTCCCCTTTCCCAGGGGGCCTTCATGTTGATATTGATATCATGGTAGCGTCTTTAGCCCTGGAAAGGCTATGCACACTTGAATGTGATAGTCGGGACCACGTAAGCTCTATCGTTGTAATGTCGGTTACATGAAGAGTCTCCCATTGCTCCTCATGATTTTAGTTATACATGTTTATCATTCATAATATATATACATATGTTCTAAAGCAGGTTTGACCCAATGTACAGTTTTAATTATGATTATCAGATTTCAGCTATGGGTCATTCGATTCAGTTATGATGTTTAGTTATGTTCAAATCATGATTTCAGAAAATAGCATGTAAGCCCTACTCTCACATTATTATCTTTATTATGTTTTATATTATGAATGTTTTACATGATTTTACTTATTTAAGCAGTTTTACTTAACTTGCATACTCGGTACATTCCACGTACTGACCACATACTCTATGTTGTATCATTTTATGAAACATGCTCCAATCTTCAGACTCAGCCCCATCATCAACCAATTTACAGAGTTAGCATCCATCTTTAGTGGTGAGTCCTCATCTCTCGAGGACCATTATTTAGTAGTTATCTTTGTATTTTCAGTTTCAGACTTGTCGGGTTAGTTGGGGGTGTTGTTCTATCAGCCTATCAAATATGTTAGAGGCTTTCTGACTGTATGTAATAATCAGCTTGTCATGTATGAAGTGAATTCCAGTTCTGAAGTTATGTTATGATTAGACTTCCGCTATGTTTATTATGTTAAGTATTCCACTTTATTTGATTGATAGATGTATGTTCATGCCACGGGTTTATTTGGAGTGTCTCGAGGATCCTTGTCCCGTGTCTCAATCGGGGCCTATGTTTGAATAGTGACAAAACAAATAAGAACCCAACCCACAAATGCATTGACAACTTCCCTACATGATGACATTCAGCAGTTGCTTCAAAGGCTTCATCAATAATATCAATCACCGAGATCATACTCGTATCCCTTGATTGCATCATTGATTTACCATCATGAAGAAACACTTCATCATGATTCAAGCGGAACTTAAGTTCCTCACTTTATACATCTACTAATGATCTTCCTGTGGACAAGAATATTCTCCCCAAAATAATTGAGACTTCAAAGTCAACTTCACATTCCAAGATCACAAAGTTGGTGGGTAAAATAAATCGATCCACCTTGACAAGAACATTATACAAAATTTTAACGGGCATTTTTAGTGTTCTATTTTCCATAAACAAACTCATGGTGGTAGGCCTCGACCTATCACGACATAAATTATTGAAATGGAAAACGACATGATATTAGTGCTAGCTACAAGGTCTCAAAAGAACCTAAGAAAATTTATAGACTCCACTGGTGCATTATATAGGGAAAGCCCCTAGATCTTTCTTACTTTGTATCAATGTGCTTGTGATAATAACACTACAATGATGTGTGATGTCCATGTTGCTAAATCTCAAGTTCTTCTTTTTGTTGATTATATCCTTCATGAACTTTGCATAATTGAGAATTTTCCCTAGAGCATCCACCAAAGGAATATTCACTAACAATTGCTTCAATGGATATGAACTTGTAAAATTTTCCTTCATCCATTTTCTTATTCAATCCTTGGGAAAGTTTAGGAGGAATCTTGGGTATTAGCAAGATAACTTTAGTGATTTATCCATCTTTGCTTTTATCTAGTGCTACCACCCTTTCTTGGGAAGGATAATTTTCACTTTCTTCAACCACAATGGGTTCTTCAATACAAGTTTGCATTCTCCCAGATGGTGCACCCTTCACAACTTCATTGGCTTTGCATTATCATTTATAACAACCTTATCTTTGCCCACTTTTCCACTCTAAGTGGTAATAGCCATGCAATGAGTATTGCCTCCATTGTCATTTCTCAGGTTCACTATAGTGTCACTAGGAAGAGTGCCCTTTTGCCTTTGGTTAAGCAAAGCCAAAATCTGGCTAATTTGTATATTGGGTTTCCTGATTGATGTTGAGTGAGAGTTTACCAATTGAATCATACTATAAAGACCATTTTTAACCTCCTTGATGCCAGAGTCGGTTGACTCAACTTTCTTCAACACCCTCGCAAGAATCCTTCTGCTTTTGAGCTTGCAAGGCCACTTGTAGAGAATTGATTTGAACTTTGTTATCCACCCTTTAGAGGAAAATAGACATTTTATTTTCTATTGTTGTAGTCTTTCTTCCAATTTTCTTGGTTGCTATCTCTCTATTTGGAACCGCATTGGTTATGATCCCTCCAATTTTCATCTTCTTGATGATTATCTCTCTAACCGATACTGACTTAATATTTGTTCCAACCTTGATTCCCTTGACCTTGCACTCAAGGTACTTGGTTGGATCCTTGGTAGTTATGTTGGGAACCCTTCACTTGATTGCTCACAAAGTTGGCCTCTTCATCATCCATTAGGTAGCATTGTTTATTTTTAGGCCCCATATCATTTTGATGCAATTGAGCCTACATTACGAGTGTTATTTCCCATCACATATTTTCTTAGCACTTCCATTTGAGACATCAATTGTGCCATGATTTCATTACTTTCCTCCTTCTTTGTAGCCTTCTTAGACAACACTCTTGAAGACCCTCCACTAATAACTTTTGAGTCTCGTATGTGCCAAGCTTAGTTTGTCTTTGTTAATTAAATAAGGCACGCATTGGCCACCTCAAATGAATGCTCCATAAGTGATCCTTCTTCCACATTATCATCCACCAACTTGTTCACCGCATCAAGTGACTTGTAGAAGACCTGGAGGAGCACTGCTTCGGGCAAGCTGTGATCTGGGCATTGATTGAGTTTCTCTTTGAACCTTAACCATGTCTCATGAAGAGCCTCCAGTAGAAATTACCTAAAGTTATTAATCTTATCTCAGAGTTGGATCATCCAGGAGAGAGGGAAGAACCTTTCTAGAAACTCTTCAGTCAACTCATCCCATAATGTGATCGACCCTTCAGAAAACTCTTCCAACTAAATAGTAGCCTCTCCATAAAAGAGAAGGGGAAGAGCCTCAATCAGATAGTTTCATGGGAGATGTTGCTAATATTGTAAGCTAAAAAAACATTTGAAATATTCTTCAAGTGTTGATTCGGGTCCTCGTGGGATAGGTCCTCGAAAAGATTCTTCATGCTAAGCAGGTGCAACATGGTGTTGGTCATGTTGGAATTTGTATTTTCGCCAATAGGTGGCGGTCGGATGGTACTAGCAAATCTAGTATTTTCCAAATTCTCCTCACCCATATTTTCATCCATTTCACCTGTAGAAACAAAAACAACAAAAAAGAATAATGTAAGAAATCTAACAATAGAATTTTACACTAACTAACAATTTCTAAAATGCATTCCTCGATAATAGCGCCAAAATTTGATGTCACACAAATTACATCATAAGAAGGTATAATGAGGTTGTCGTATAAAATATAGAACTCGACAAGGTCGGGGTCGAACCTTACAGAGAATTCAAGAGAGAAATTGATAATTATCCTATAAAACCCAACTTATAGTCCAAATTTCTAGGAGAAAGGGGGATAATGTTTGATTTAATGAACTCTACAAATTTTTATCACATTGTAACTATGTAAATGAGACTAGCTAAGGTAGTGCTTCCAAATGAGAAGTATTGTCATTGGATCTAACCTATGGATTTTTCTCATATGTTTGCATAATAATAAACAATGGGTCTTAGATTCCTCTAAAGTATTTTAACCCAACTAGAGGATTATCACTACAAGTCCTTCCAGCACTTGAGCGTCTACTAATAAACCCTCATTGAATATTACAGGATGACTATAATTATAACAACCCAAGTCATAAGATGAGGATTGAAAATCTCAAATCCATGCTCCTAGTCTAAGATTATTTGGTCAAGCAAGCTAAGAATAAAGGTATACTTTGATTTTTGCAACCACCAAAATCATTCAATAGGGAAAGGATGAATAGTAACTATGCAACATTCTACTTGCAAAATAATACTTTTAGAAAACCCAATAACATAACCCCCACATTAAGAACAAAAACCTTGGTGTGTGGCTTAGCCACTCATTCTACCAACAATGAAGTAAAGAATAGAAAGATAAAAGGAGAACTTAGTACTCACAATTAATAAGAGAGAGAAGTCACAAAACTCTTTCGTAATAAATGCAAGTAACTTCTCTTTACAAGAGTGAGCAAGTATCTCCATCCACTTCTCCAATCAAAAACTTCTAAGTATGGTATCTCATATGAAAATAAAAGCTAGAATTTCCTCTTTAAGGTGATGTCGCCAAAAATTACACCTCACAATTGAGATATAAGCGGTCGATTGTCAAATATAGAACCCAACAAAGGTTGAGGTCGATCCCACAAGGAATATGGAAAGAACTTAAGTCAATGCGAATAGCTATCACTATTGAGTTACTTGTTTCCGAAGGGGGAAACAAATAGAATAATAAAAAAAAGTAAAACTATTGAACGCTTCGATCAGATTCGGTTTGAATTCAATTAACGACATGACTAGGATTGTGTTTCCCAAGACTTCATAACCACAAGATTTATATACTAGCGATCTATTCCCAGTGTTTAACATGCGATATTGGTAAGTTAGGTTCACCTAAATGGTTGGTCCCCTATCTAGATTATTATCACCACGCAACTTGGTCCGTACACGGGTGTACTTTAATTGACCCTTACCCTTAATATCCGATTAGCTATCCCCGGAAAAGTATAAGCTATTAGATGGGGGTTGATAGCCTTAAATTTCCGTTGTTAATCCCTTTTCCCATTCGTTACCTCCTTGGTCCAGTAAGTAAGAATATGGTAAGTCCTAACATTTGCAACCGTCAGGAATCAATCAAAACGAAGAGAAAAACAATAAATGCATAAAACCCCGTTCAAGAATCACTAAGTATTTTACCTATGTGTCTTAATTCATATTGGTTCCCACAAACCTAGTTATGGGTTTATCTACTCATGTTTGTATGATGACAATCACAAAATATATAATAAATCATAATTGCAACTTACAAATTATCGTAGAAGAAAAACCAAGTAGATTGAATAAAACTCCAAAATTGATGAATAAATTCCAATGTTGCTTTTGATCTTCAAATTCAAGAACAAAATAGTAAACCTTGTTTCTTGATTCAAGAATAATCGCACCACACCAAAATCCTACTTGAAAACTAATAATAATTAGCTCTCTCAATTCTATATCCAAAAATAAACCTAAACTGTGTATTTATAGTTCCAAGAAATCCTTTTCCTAACTAAAACTGAAAACCAGGTCAGCAGTGGCAATGGGCTTGGTGATGATTCTTTCGGTCCTCTGACGAGTCGTGCATTTCTTAGAATAGTCATCCTCAGCATCATACTCAGTTGTGGCAACGGGTCACCTAACGACTCATCATGCCTGGGAGCGAGTCGTTAGGTCCCTTGTGGACTGACTCCTTCAAAATTCCAGTGCACCTTACAGATGGTTCCAGTGATCTGCCAACGAGTCGTTTCATCACGTGACGACTCATTATGTCTGTCGTCAACTCCATTGGTCACTTTGGAATTATTTTCTTTTTCAGTCCTCATGAATGACTTCACGACTCATTACAAGGTATAATGACTCATTCCCTCAACTTGTCAGGTACACTGTCTCGCATTTTCAAACTTCGATAATTGCCCAAGCCTTCAGCAAAGAGTCGTGCCTCCTGCCAACGACTCGAGAAGTGTCTGACAGTCACCCTTTCAGTTATTGTTAGCATTATTTTGCGAAGTTCACTTCCGAACCTGTTTTCCTACAACATTAAACACAAAACAAATCATACCTATATAAACATACCCGGAATGTGCATAATTTCTTGGTTTTAAGCATCGAAAGTGTCGTAAAATAACGTCACATCAACACCCTCAACTTAGAACATTTGCATGTCCGTAGGAAAAAACAAAATAAAATAAAACAAACCAAACTACTTCGACGCTTCAATCGAAAGAACTCTAGGAAACTTACGACAGTCACATTCATTCATCAAATAAAAATTTTCTAACCCCTCCCTCATCGTATCAACTCAAATCACACAGCATATGCAAAATTTCCTACCATAACATAGATGAATAAAAACATGGCAAAACACTGTCACTTGCAACCATGCACATAAATCTATAACACTGACCCAGACAATGTGCAGACAATTTTGTTGACCAAATTCTCTAACCTCAAAGAAGTCCCATAATCAAGCATGTGTATATGATTAACTCAATATATTTCTCTTGGGACTAGGTAAGATTCACTCACTCTCACAAAGAAATTTGGACTGTGTGCATATAATACCATAGGCTTGCCTTTACTTTCAATACCTTGATTTTCAGACAAGTAACCAGGATCACTATAGGATTTTCTAGGCTTGTAACGTAGGCTTGGGCTCGGATATGGTACATATGGAATTAGTAGCTCAACCTTCCTTGGCACTACACCTCTTGGCTCCACTTTTCACCTTTTTTCCTATTTTCTCCCTTTTTATCCTTTAACTACTTTTTTCTTTGCTTTTGCAACTATGGATGCGGTTTCTCTTTATTCAAACACTCATTAATGTGACTTTTTTTCTTTTTTGTTTCTTGCTTTTTGACAACAATTTTTATTTCTTTCTTTTCTTTTCATTATGTATACTGCGCCCCCTCTTTTTCTTTTTCATTACCTAATTTTTGTTCCTCCCAACTCTTCTTAATCACCCCTATAGTATCCACCCTCAACTTAGGCGATTTGTCTGAGTTGAGGTTCACAATGTCCAAGGAGGGACCAGGGCCAAAACAAGTTCATTCTTAATAAACGCACGAAGGTGAATTGGTGTAAACAAAAAAGAAAGGTAAATTTAAGATCAAATATTTGGATCAAGGGATTTTTATTCTCTTTTGGTAGGTCTTTTAAGGCTAAAGTGGGCTCATAAATCAAAAACGGTCTATGATCCTTTCCTAGTTTCCTATCCTCTATCTCGGTACGACTGACCAGGAAAGTTCTAGATTTACACACACCACTGAATTCAGCTATTAAACCTCACTCGCACATAGCACAAGTCAACATCATCACTTCTACTAAATGATAGTTCAGGCACAACCATACAATGGTAAAGATGTTCATAGTTTCAATGCCATGACAAGATTCACAAAGGTCATACTTGTCAACTTTCACATACACATATAAACATTTTTTGGAGGTGTATCAAATTATCAATCAACAAAAAATCAACAATTTAAGTTATTAACTACATTTAGTTCTCCTAAGTTTCTTCCGACTGACACAAAAAACATAAAATAAAATCCTAAAACATGTCGGTTCTAATAGATATGGAACACCCAAGGGAAAAGAAATCCGAAAAGAAAAACCCTCGAGTTATTTTCAGCAAAAATAATGCACAGGTATCCCTCCCCACCCCCATAAAGAAAAGCATGCGTCGTCCTCGATGCATATATATATATATATATCAGACAAAGCTAAGGAAATAGGGAACATACCTGTGCGACCTAGGTGTCAGCAACCTGGTCGGTGGAGGGTGTAGATACGCCTCTAATGTTATCTCCAACTTCACCGGCTTGACCTGGTGCATTCTCAGATCCAATATAGCTCATTCGTTTTCCAAGAGCTCTCACTACCTCAATCTCGACTCTCTTTCAAGCCACCTCTCTCAATTCATGCAGTGCTCTCTCCATCTCACTCCGTTCTTGTTTTTGCTGACGGAGCAGAGAAGCATCATCATCAAAACATGCCTCCTCACGAGGCCTCTTTCCCTTATCATGTGCCACCGGAGCCTCCGTGATAAAGTCAAAAATTGGTGGTAATTCTTCTTCAAACTCGTCATCTACCGGTGGAGGTACTGTAGCTAACTGTCGTGCGATCAAGTCTCACACCTCGGATCTGAGCGCTCCTAGCTCTGAGTACTATCTTGTCAACTCAGGCGCCTGTAACTATGCAAGGCACTCATCCATTCTCTTCTCAAGAGCATCTAATCGGCCATGCACCGAACTGGACAATGTCTCCAACTCCTTCGACACCCACGGCTTTACCTACTTCATCAACACTTTAACCTGTAGAGCCGTGTGTGCCTGCTGCTTCTCGGCCTTAGCTAGCTGCCTAGCCATATCAACTAAGAAATCCTATGAAACCGTGACTAGGCTAGCTATAGTGGCTCATGGAGGTGTGACTGGGGGTCTGGGTGCTGCTGCTGTAGATGATAAATCTGGAACATCAGCAAGTGTGGAGGTATCCGATGCATCTGTAGGCTAAGGTTGGCTACTTGTCTCCCTTCCCTCAATGGGCACATCCGCTAGCTCCGTGAACTATGCTGCATCAGTCTTCATCCCGCTAAGGAATGCTTCTGCTAATATGGTCGCTCCAGTGGATGCAGCTTCCTGAGTCCTTGCCCTTGATACCGGGTTTGTGTCATCTCGAATCAACCTAATATCAGTAATCTTCTGCACCACTACTCTCTGGTCAACTCATGGCAACTTCGGCACCTTTGAATCCCAACAGAGTCCATCAATCAGACAAGGAAAGGGGATTGTAGTACCGTCATTGATCGTCCGCTCTCTATTCTCCTCAGCAATGTACCACGACAAATTGATGGCATACCCCTCCATTATACTTGCTACCAAAGCTACCCTTTCAGATGAGAGGATATTATCATTGCTGGTTAGTACCAGCCTGTGCCGGACCATGACTACTAAAATTCTTCCTGAAAGTTCAGTATGGCCTTCTTTATCTGAGACTCGGTACCATGCAGCAATTCAACTAGCGGACCTCTCGTAGAACTAACCCTAGACAGCCAAGTATACTACTGGATGTACTCCTGGCTATTGAACTTTTTGGTTCTGACTTTCTTCAGCTCATATATCCTGTGGTTGAACTCTGCCGTGTTCATCGGAGCATGATATCTGGCCCATACAGTGTTCTGGAAATTGTCCGCTCAAATATATCTACAGGAGTCTCACGCACCAACACCTGATTTAATGCGGGCCTCTACTTCCAATCCTGGCCCCCTAATGCCAACCGCTGCAATATGGATGCATAAGCCACATAGAACTCTCGGACTAAGCACGGGCTATAGCTAACTGATGGCTCGGTCAACCACCCAAACCTGTATTTATCGAACACCGCCTGTAGCTCCGGAAGGTCTTTCAGCCCTGTAGTGATCAGCCTTGGCTCCTTGAATATGCTCCCTTTTGGATTGCCTTTCTCATTAGGAGCAATATCTCTGTTATATATAGACCACATGCCATGACCACACCATCTCCGCACATGTCACGACCCAAGAGTACACCCCAATCATAGACACGGTACGAGGAGCCCTGAGGCACCCTAACTTAACCCATGGCATGAGAATATAACTAAACATTCACATAAGGCGGAATAATTAGCTTAATAATCATGAACAAAAGGAACTGTGATATGAAATATAAGAAACAACAGTGCACGATCCAAGTGTAAATAACTGAATACTACAATTAGATCTAAAAGCCTCTAATCATAATAAACGGGTTGAAGGGACAAGACCCCAACTAACCCCAACATTCTGAAAACTAAAAGACAAAAATAATCCGAACATGAAGCCCCCGAATCATGAGGACTCACCATTGGGAACTGAGAGCAGAACTAAGAGCAATCTAAGAGAAATGCTAAACCTGCAAACCGAATCCTGTATCATGAGACGATACAACATAGAAGATATGCAGGTCAGTACATGGAATGTATGGACTATCCGAGGTATGCAAGACAATACTTAAAAAATAAAAGTTATAGGAGTGGGGACATCATGATCATAAAGACTGAAATTATAAGTATATCGTAAGGCTCAAGATTTCCAAAATATTCATAAACCTGTCATAGTCATAACATGAGAGAAAAACATTTCATAAAAACATGACTTGAGCCAAAAGAACAAAATCATACATACATTATAACAATGAGGAACAGTGGGAGATTTCTATAATCGACATACCCCATATGCGCACATATAGAGCCCGACATGTAAGACTAGTTAGGAGGCCATTCATACCTTGCCAAGGGAATGAACCATGAAAGGCATGATATCACTCATGAAGGCCCTGTAGGGCATAGGGAACAGTCACTGAGGAGGTCTAACATATAACATATGGTGGCACATAGTTCTGAGATTCGAGGCGTAACCTAGGCCCCGAACCTACTCGGTGTTAAGTACTACTCCCAAAAAATGCAACGTTCTCATAGAAATTCATACATGACATGCATGGCTAGTTAAATCGTGATAATCATAACATTCTTGAGAATTCGTAATACTAGCCACAGAATTGGGCCCGTGGATCGGCCAAAATCATAGTTCATAGATCATAAGCGACATGTGGGCATTGTCTATAATTTCATCACACTTGAGATGCTTAAATTTATAGGAAATCTGATCACAATAATATGAGTAATTGAAAACATGCTTAAAATTCAAAAGTTCATGTCATGCTTGAGAAATCACCGTAACCATGAATTTCACTAGAACCCCATGATTTGGGCATATGTGCTTTTAGGAATTAGATCATCAAATATTGAATAAAATAAGTGAAAATAGCCCATTAATTTGAAACCCATGATTTTAGATATACTACAACAAACTCATATCGATTTTTAAGGGAACATGCATTTGGGTTATGACCCATCAAGAATTGGTAACTTTAAACATAGAATTAGGGAGAAATTGGGATGGGTAGGGACTAAACCACCCATTCAAAACCCCACATACCTGGAACTTCTTGATTCTTAACTCCCTTAAAAAGCCCTAGATAGAAACTTGGAGAATTTGAAGAAGAACACTTGAATCCCTTTCCTCTTTCCTCTTTCCTCTCTACTCTTGCATGCATCAAATGAGGTTTATCATGAATTATTTCCCCTTAAAAGACCCTGTCCCGACTTCAAAACGACGTAATTTAGGTCTTAGGAGTGTAGAAAATTACGAGAAGGCCCTTACAACTTCGAAGGAAATAACTGCCAGGTGACCCTAACGGGTGACCTGAAGACTCGTCAGGACGAGCAACGACTCATTGGGTCGCCCGTCAAGTACACTGGATACCAGGTCGATTGGGCTCGTAACGGGTGACTCAATGACTCGTCACAAGTGACCACGAGTCGTGGTCACATTTCTTCCAGTACACTACTTCATCCTTAGTAAAAATTCCTTGGCTTGCTCACGACCCACCTCACGAGTCGTTGGGACTGCCATCTGTTAGGTACACTGGCAGACCTCCTACTAAATCCTCAACCTACCCCACGATGGACCTGATGACTCGTGGTAGCTGACAACATGTTGTTCCCACGCCCGTGGGGACCTCAACTCCTCAGCTCAGTCCAACCTTCCCACGAACCACCTAACGACTCGTGGGGTCTCCGCACAAGTCGTCTAACGACTCATCCTACACTGCTGCAACATTTTCCAAATTTTTCCTCGTTTGACTCCTGGGTTTGATCCTTGGGTCCCCGGGGTATAACAATATCTCCCCCTTGGGAACATTCTTCCTTGAATGTTAGAAACATGCAGAAAACTAATGAATAAACAATCACCATATGCAAATACTGATCATTTAAGTTGAAAACTGATGGAATGACTACCCCCGAAAAGAACTACATAGCTGGACTGAATTAAGACATCACATTCATATATCATATCATAAAACAAACTTGCACGAATAAACAAAACATGAAAAACTGAATAGAGGTTTAGGGAAAAAACTGATACCTCAAACTAAAACTAAGGCGGTAGGGAACAAATGAGGGTATTTAGCTATCATATCTGCTTCGGCTTCCCAGGTAGCTCCCTCAACATGTTGATTTCTCCATAACACCTTTAATGAAGCTACTTCCTTGTTCCTCAGCCTCCGAACCTGATGATCCAATATTGCAACAGGAATTTCCTCATAATTAAGGCTATCCTTCACACCAACACTTTCAACCGAAACCACTAAGGATGGATCTCCCAAGAACTTTTTCAAGAGCGATACGTGAAATACATGATAAACTGAAGCTAACTCTGAAGGTAACTCTAACTTATAGGCTACTTTACCCACTCGTCTCACAATCTGGTAAGGACCAATATAGCGTGGGATGAGTTTTCCTTTCATTCCAAATCTCATTACTCCCTTCATAGGAGATACCTTCAAAAACACCCAATCATCGATCTCGAACTCAAGTTCTTTTCTCCTCATATCCGCATAAGACTTTTGACGACTTTGAGCCATTTTTAGCCTTTCTCTTATCAACTGAACTTTCTCCATAGCCTCGTGGACTGATCTGGACCCACTAACGAAGCTTCACCGACCTCAAACCAACCAATGGGATATCTACACCTTCGCCCGTAAAGAGCCTCAAATAGTGCCATTTGGATGATAGATTGATAGTTGTTGTTGTAGGAAAACTCAATAAGAGGTAAATGTCCATCCCAACTACCCTTGAAATCAATAACGCAAGCTCTCGACATGTCCTCAAGATTTTAGATAGTCCGCTCTGCCTGGCCATCTGTTTGCGGATGAAATGTCGTGCTAAGCTTGACCTGGGTACCAAGTCCCTTTTGAAAATATCTCCAAAACCTAGAGGTCAACTGAGTACCTCTATTCGATATGATGGGCAAAGGCACTCCATGAAACCTAACCATCTCTCGGATGTATAATTTGGAATAATCTTCTACTGAATTGGTGGTTTTGATCGGTAGAAAATGAGCAGCCTTGGTTAAACTATCCACCACAACCCAAATGGAGTCGTACTGCCTACGAGTGTGGGGTAAACCTGTTATGAAGTCCATGTTGATTTATTCCCACTTCCAAGTAGGAATGCTTATATCCTGAAGTACACCTCCCGGTCTCTGATGCTCAACTTTCACTTGTTGGCAATTCAGACACTTGGCTACAAATTTTGTAATATCCTTCTTCATGCCATTCCACCAGTAGATTTCCTGCATGGCATGATACATCTTGGTGGCACCTGGATGGATGAAATATCTTGATCTGTGAGCCTCATGCAACATTCGGCTCCTCAAATCACCCACGTTCGGAACACATAAGCGACCCTCTTATCGAAGCACACCATCTTCCCCTCTAGAGAAGACTTCTACCTTCTGATTTTGAACAACTTCCTTCAACTTTACCAATGTTGGATCTTCATCTTGCTTAGCCTTCACCTCCGTCACCAAGGATGACGCTGACCCGTTTTGAACAACTGCACCCCCATCAATCGAGCCAACTAATCTAACTCCCAACCGTGCAAGTCGATGTACCTCCTTCACTAGCTCCTTCCTGTCTTCACTAACATGCAACAAACTCTCCATAGAGACTCTACTAAGGGCATCCTCTACCACGTTGGCCTTACCCAGGTGGTAAAGGACACTCATGTCATAGTCCTTAAGCTGCTCCAACCACCTCCGTTGCCGAAAATTGAGATCCTTCTGCGTGAACACATATTGTAAGCTCTTGTGGTTAGTGAATACATCTACATGAACCCCATAAAAGTAGTGTCGCCATATCTTCAAAGAAAACACCACCGTCGCCAACTCAAGATCATGGGTCGGGTAATTCTTCTCGTGAATTTGAAGCTGTTTGGAAGCATATGCTATGACTCTCTAGTGCTGCATCAATACACATCCCAGTCTGATTCTCGAAGCATCACAATAAACAACAAAGCCATCGGTACCCTCCGGTAAAGTCACACCGGTGTTGAAGTGAGTCGGGCCTTCAATTCCTGAAAGCTCTTCTCACAAGCCTCCGACCATTGGAACTTCACCTTTTTCTGAGTTAATCTAGTCAATGGGGATGCAATGGATGAGAAACACTCTACAAACCTCCGATAGAAACACGCTAAGCCTAAAAGCTCCTTATCTCCGAAGGGTTTACCAGTCTGGGCCAGTTCTTCACTGCCTCTATTTTCTGGGAGTCCACCCTTATACCTTCGCTTGACACTACATGTCCCAAGAATGCAACTGAATTTAGCCAGAACTCACATTTTCTGAACTTGGCGTATAGCTGGTTATCCTTAAGGGTCTGGAGTGCTACCCTCAGGTGTGTGGCATGCTCCTCCTCGCTCCTGAAGTATATTAATATGTCATCAATGAACACGATCACAAACATATCCAGATATTCCTTGAATATCCTGTTCATCAGGTCCATAAAAGTTGCATGGGCATTGGTTAGTCCAAAAGACAAAACAACGAATTCATAATGGCCATACCGAGTCCTGAAAGTAGTCTTCGGGGTGTCGCTTTCCAGAACTCTGAGTTGGTGATACCCGGACCTGAGATCTATCTTGGAGAAATATTTGGAACCCTGAAGCTAATCGAATAGGTTATCAATCCTAGGAAAAGGGTATCTATTCTTGACGGTGACCTTGTTCAACTGCCTATAGTCAATACACATTCGAAGAGAACCATCTTTTTTCAGGACGAACAACACTGGGCACCCCAGGGAGACTTACTCGGTCTAATGAAACCCTTATCCAGCAAATCCTTCAACTACTCCTTTAACTCTTTTAGCTCAGCTGGGGCCATTCAGTAAGGAGGAATCGATATGGGCTGTGTGTCGGGTAAAAGATCAATCTCAAAATCAATCTCCCTCTCGAGAGGAGAACCTCGTAGGTCATCTAGGAATACCTCGGGATACTCACATACCACGGGGACTGACTGAATGGTCGGGGCCTAAGATGTGGCATCCTTAACCAAATACAAATGGTAAATACAATCCTTAACAATCTTTTTTCGGGACTTGAGATAGGAGATAAAGCGACCTACAGGTACCGCTGAACTACCCCTCCAATCTAAAACTAATTCAGCTAGAAACCAAAACTCCACCATTCGGGTTCTACAATTAATAGAAGCATAACATGCAAACAACCAATCCATTCCCAAAATAATGTCAAAATCAGTCATAGACAATTTTACTAAGTCTGTGGAGGTAACCTTATGAAATACTATAATGGGGAAATCTCTATATACCCGCCTCACTATGAATGAATTCCCAACCGAAGTAGACACAGAAAATGGTTCTGACAAAATTTCGGGACTGACTGCAAAGTTACTAACAACGTAAGGTGTCACAAAAGATAGTGAAGCTCCCACATCTAACAAAGCATAAGCATCAATATGAAAGACTCGCAACATACCTGTAACCACATCAGGAGAAGTCTCCTGCTCCTGTCGAGAGCCAAGTGCATTAAATGGTTCTGGCGCTAGCCGCCAGCTGCACCAGTTGAAGTACCTTTCTAAGTAAGACGTGCCACTGGAGCTGTTGAACTAGCTGCTGGAGTGCGGGTCCACCACCCCCTGATTTGGCTACGACGAAATTCCTGAGCCTGAGTTCGGGTTTGCCACACCCGAAACAAGCATTTGAACCCACCAAACACCTTCCTGGGTGGTTCTTGCCATAACTAGCATGAGATGGGAAGGTGCACTCTGTACAAATGCTACTCTGACCCCTCGAACCTGAGGCCCTGCTCCTCTGATCGACTGGAGCCCTGGATGGGGTATTGGCTGAAGATGGTGCTGGTGTAATAGACCTGTGCTGAGACTGCTGGTGACGCCCACCTCTTGGCCTCGGCTGGTAGAACCTGTATCTATCAGTTCTGGCTGTCTTGGCCTCTTTCTGCCTCATATGAGCTGCCTCCATCTTCTGGGCATAAAGGACTATTCGTGGGTAGTCCATATCCTAATGAAGCATGGTTGTTCTGCAATCCTTATCTAGATACTCGGCTACTCCCTGCACGAATCTACTCACCCGCTCCCTCTGGTCCATCACTAACTCAAGGGCATACTTTGACAGGCAAGTGAACTCAAGTGAATATTCTAACACCATCATCTTTCCCTCTCTAAGGTTAACAAACTCAGCTGCTTTCAATTCCCTCATCTCCCGAGGGAAGAATCTGTCGAGAATGTCCATGTGAAACTCATCCCAGCTGATAGGACCCGCTCTCGTTGTCCTGCTGTCCTTCCATTTCTTGTACCAAATATAAGCGACCTCCTTTAGCTGGTAAGAGGCCAAATCAACACACTCCTCATTTTTCACCCCCATAACCTGAGTGACCTTCAAGATTCCTTTAATGAACTCGTGTGGATCCTCATCCACCTTTGATCCCATGAACTCGGGAGGGTTCATTCTCAAAAAGTCTCTAATCCGAGCCGCCGCTGCGTTGCCATTTTGTGGGACATGCGCAAAAGCCTTTTGGTTGACCTGAGTGGTCAAGGCCTGTGCCAATATCTAAATAGTCGCCCGAAACTCAGCGTGGGAAGCTGGCTCTTGTGCCAAGGACTCCTGAACAGGTGGGGCTTACTGACACCATGATCATTGCCACCTCCATGGCCTTCATCATTTCTGTTTCTCCTTCCATTATTCTTCTAGGAGCCATAATTTTCTACAATCGCGAATAGCATGAATTAGAAGGATAGAGAGACTTTTCATCGCACGACATGGATCACAGGAGAAGGGAACATTTCCTAAAACATTTAGTAGCTTCTTCATCATAAATATGATGCGCTTCACATCCATGAAAAAGACTCTACCAAACATGGCTTTCAAACTCCCTAGGACACATCTGAACCTATGGCTCTGATACCAAGTTTGTCACGACTCCAGAGTACACCCGAATTGTAGACATGGGACGAATAGCCCCGAGGTACCCCAAGTCAACCCACGGCATGAGCATATAACTAGACCATTCACATAAGGCAGAAGAATTAGCTTAATAATAATGAACAAAAGGAATCGTGAAATGAAATATAAGAAACAACAGTACACTATCCAAGCGTAAATAGTTGAATACTACAATTAGGTCTGAAAGACTCTAATCATAATAAACGGGTTGAAGGGACAAGACCCCAACTAACCCCAACATTCTGAAAAATAAAAGACATAAAAAAATCTGAACATGAAGCCCCCGAATCATGAGGACTCACCACTGGGAACTGAGAGCAGAACTAGAGAAAGCTAAGAGCTATGCTGAACCTACGAACCGGATCCTATATCACAAAACGATACAGCATAGAAGATATGTGGGTCAGTACTTGGAATGTACTGAGTATGCGAGGTATGCAAGACAATACTTAAAATATAAAAGTTATAGGAGTGGGGACATCATGATCATAAAGACTGAAATCATAAGTATATCGTAAGGCTGAAGATTTTCAAAATATTGGTAAACCTGTCATAGTCATAACATGAGAGAAAAACATTTCATAAAAACATACCTTGAGGCAAAAGAACATAATCATACATGAATTAAAACAATGAGGAACAGTGGGAGATTTCTATAACAGACATACCCCATATGAGTACATATGGATCCCGACCTGTAAGCCTAGTCGGGAGGCCGTTCATACCTTGCCAAAGGTATGAAACCATGAAAGGCGTGATATCACTCATGAAGGCCCCATAGGCCATAGGGGACAGTCACTGAGGAGGCCCCAAACATAACCTACGGTGGCACGTAGTTCTGAGATTTGGGGCATAACCTAGGTCCCGAACCTACTCAGTGTTAAGTACTGCTCCCAAAATATGCAACATGCTTATAAAAATTCAAGCATGGCTAGTTAAATCATGATAATCATAACATGCTTGAGAATTCATAATACTAGCCATGGATTTGGGCTTGTAGATCAGCCTAAATCATAGTTCATAGATCATAAGCGACATATGGGCATTGCCCGTAATTTCAATCACACTTGAGATGCTTAAATTTATAGGAAACATGATCATAATAACATGAGTAGTTGAAAACATGCTTAAAATTCCAAAGTTCAGGTCATGCTTGAGAAATCACCATAACCATAAATTTCACTAAAACCCCATGATTTGGGCACATGTGCTTTTAGGAATTAGATCATCAAATATCGAATCAAATAAGTTAAAACATCCCAATAATTTAAACCCATGATTTTAGACTTAATACAACAAACTCATATCGATTTTTAAGGGAACATGCATTTGGGTTATGACCCATCAAGAATTGGTAACTTTAAACAAAGAATTAGGGAGAAATTGGGCATGGGTGGGGACTAAACCACCCATTAAAACACCACATACCTAGAACTTCTTGATTCTTGACTCCCTTGAAAATCTCTAGATGGAAACTTGGAGAATTTGAAGAAGAACACTTGAATCCCTTTCCTCTATCCTTTCTACTCTTGCATGCATCAAATGAGGTTTATCATGAATGATTTCCCTTTAAAAGGCCCTGTCCCGACCTCAAAACGACACATTTTAGGTCTTAGGAGTGTAGGAAATTACGAGAAGGCCCTTACTAATTCGCAGGAAATAACTGCCAGGTGACCCTAATGGGTGACCTGATGACTCGTTAGGACAGGCAACGACTCATCGTGTCACCCATCAATTACACTGGATACCAGGTCAACTAGGCTCGTAACAGGTAACTCAATGACTCATCACAAGTGACCACAAGTCGTGGTCACCTTCTGTCAAGTACACCACTTCATCCTTAGTAAAAACTCATGACCCACCTCACGAGTAGTTGGTACTGACCACGACTTGTGGGGTGCCATCCGTTAGGTACACTGCCAGACCTCCTACAAAATCCTCAACCTTACCCCACAGTGGACCTGAAGACTCCTGGTAGCTAACTACGAGTCGTTCCCATGCCTGTGGGGACCTCAACTCCTTAGCTTAGTCCAACCTTCCCACTAGCCACCTGACGACTCATGGGGTCTCCTCACGAGTCTTCTAACAAATCGTCCTGCATTGCTGCAACATTTTTCAGATTTTCCTCATTTGACTCTTGGGTCTGATCCTTGGGTCCCTAGGGTAAAACAACACATTTCTTGGTTGCTCATTTGATGTGTCCGAGGTCTTAGTCAGCTCATTATTAGAGTCCCCTCGCTGAGCATGTGATTCATCAACTCTCTCGATGTTTTCCCAACTATGGGAGCCTCGGGAACAAGTGCATCTACAGTCTTAACATTTTCATTAGTGCGGCTGGGTGGATCCCTTGCCAGTGGAGTAGGAGTATCAACCAGGGCTGTCGGATTTGAAGTTTGTTGAGCCCTAGCCCTGGTAGATCTCCTCACTAACTGCTCCTCTAATATTTCATACTCTTACTTAGATCCACTTGACTCTTCAGAGGAGGATGGATCATCACGCAGTCTACGGTATGAAGATTGACTGTGCTCAGGTGTTTTTTTCTTTGCTGGGACCTTCTTCGGTGTACCTCTCGTAGCCATTGTACCTGTGGAAACATTGTTAGTATGCAAGATTAGATGAAACAAAAAAAACATTTTTGGGCTGGTGCTAGTGGTCCTGACGAGTGACTAAACGAGTAGTTGCCACTGGTAATGACTCGTGAGGTCGCTCATTGTCACAAACTAGACTTCTTTCAAGTTGGGCCAATGTACTTGACGACTTGTCCCAAGTCGTTACCAAAGGCAATGAGTAATTAGGTCGTATGTTAGGTATACGGCCTTAGTGGTTTAATTTTTCCACTTAAGACGGGCTACACAACGATTCGTTTGGTGTCCCAAAGACTCATGATGTAGCTCGTGCTCTACAGTTTTAGTTCACATGTTTGTCTTCATCTTCTTCCTGTTATTCAACTCCACAAACACAGAGTTTCACATTCTAAAATTAACCCAAGTGTATATACAATCGAAATCCATTTGTTTAAATCTTCCTAGGGTTCATTTACATTAAGAGGCACAGATTGACATAAGCACATTATTACCCAAAGTAAATTCAAATTCATTCACAACATGGGTCCTAAAAATTCTTGTTTAAATGCAACAATATTAAAAATTTAATGGGAAATCACAATATGCTTGATCAATGATGGAGTGCAATCATGTGTCATTTGAATGATTGGAGTTTTAAGTCGAAGATTTTTCAATGGGGTTTGAGAGAAGAAGAAGATGAGGGAAATCTGAAGTGGAGAGTGTTGGGTTTAAGCTTAGGGAATGTTTGGAAGGTAAAGGAATCAAGTTTGGTGTGCCTAAGTTAAAAGTATACCCTAATTTCAGTCCTGGGTTGGGTCGGATATGGTTTTTTAAATTTTTAATGCCCAGATTGATGATTCATTAAGTGCTTTAATGAATCATTGTGCCTTTTCATGTCGTGGCTGGAGTTTAGTAAACTTACCTGGGACTTACGAGTCAAGCAACGACTTCTGGTGTCACCCAATGAGTCATGGCCTGAGTCGTGGTCCTTGGACTTGTGTTAGCTTCAAGACAAGTCACTTAACAATCATTTGGTCTGCCAATGATTCACTGAGTGAGCCGTTATCACCCTTTTCCTTTTGATTTTTACTGTTATCTAGTGTACATGACGGGGACCTCACGATTCGTTTATTTGACAAGTACATCAAATAAAATCCCTATCGATTTTTAACGGTTCTGTCAGCCATCAGTAGCCGCATAGTAGTCGGTGTGGGGGTTCCCAAGCCTAACTTTTTGAGCACTGCTAGCGGCATCAAACTTATTCTAGCTCCCAAGTTGCAAAGTGCCCTTGCAAACTCAACCTCACCAATGGTGCAAGGTATAGTAAACGCACTTGGGTCTTCCTTCTTCTGAGCTAGAACCCGTGTAGTTATGGCACCACAGTGGTGCAAATTATTGGCAGGTTTTAAACTCATAGTCCTTTTTCTAGTGACAAGGTCCTTCATGAATTTTTCATATCCGACCATCAGCTTAAGTGCCTCAACTAATGGGTTGTTCACGGACAACTGCTTAAGCATAGAGATAAACTTTTGGTACTTCCCATCTTGGGCTTTCTTCTTCAAACGTTGTGGATAAGGAGGAGGAGGTCTAGGGATTGCTGTAAATTTTTGTTGTGCCTCCTTCTCCTTCCCATGGGCAGCTCCTTGCTCCTTTGCATTACTTGGAGTAGTTTCCACATCTAAGTCCCCAACCAAAGTTAGGTTCTTAAAATCCGCTACACCATCATCATTTATCAATACGGGCTTCTCTGACTCCTTAATTACTACTGTCCTAGGAGGATCAACTGTAACCTTCCCGCTCCTAGTAGTGACCGCCATGCAATGACTGTCATTTTTCAGATTTTGCACTGTGTTGCTGGGAAGTGTGCCTTTCTGCCTCTGATTCATTGCAACAGACATCTGACTCATCTTCTGCTCAATCTGCCTGATCGCCATGGCATGTGACTCCACCTTTTTATTTAAATCAAAAATATTGGTGCGGAGCTCCTTAAAGTGACTATCTGTTGTCTCCATCTGCTTGAGTACTTTGGAGAGCATGTCCTCAACCCTTGAACCATTGGACTTTGGCTCGTGATTTCTTGGGGGAACATACAAATCGCCTCTATCATTTTTGAACTCCTTGCGCTTCTTCCAGTCTCCGTTATCTCGGTATTGACCGCGGTTGTAATTATTATCCTTGTAAAAGTTCCGACCTTGGTTCCCTTGACCATAACGCCAAAAGTCTTGGTTATACCCCTGGGTGTTGGTCCAGAAATCCGCCCTCTGATCATTCAAATAATTAGCTTCTTCTTCAGACTCAGATTCACAACCATCATTTCTTGGGGCCTTACCCTGAGAACCCATAGCATTTACCTTTTCTTCTACGACCCCCATCAAGTGCTTGACAAGAAACCCCATAGTGGTCTTTATTTCTACAATATCTTGATCACGCTCCTCATTTTATCTCCTCTATTCTGCAGACATACCAACCGCATAAGAACCTGCCAGAATCTCTGACTCTCTAGTGTGCCAAGCTCGATTGGTTTTGGTGATCCTGTCTAGTAACTCCATAGCCTCTGCATAAGTGTGACTCACAAAGGTTCCTCTGGAGACGATATCAACCACCGCTTTGGTGTTGGCATTCAGAGACCTATAAAAGATCTTTAATAATGTATCATCTGAAATCCTATGATTTGGCACCCTTTTGAGATTTTGTTGAAACGCAGCCAGGTTTCGTGGAGTGCCTTAGAATTTAGCTGTCTGAAGTTATATATTTCATCTTTTAACTGCAATGCTTTGGATGGTGGGAAGAACCTTTTATGAAATGCTCTCTTAAGCTCTCCCCAAGTAGTGATGGAATCATTCAGTAGCTTAGCCAACCACATCGTTGCTTCACTCCCTAGAGAGAATAGAAATAACCTCAGTCTGATATCATCCTGGCTCAGCCCCGGTTGTTTGTATGCCTTACATATACACATAAAATTTTTCAAGTGAGCGTGGCCCTCATCAGATGCATGACCCGCGAATATTCCCTTCATAGTGAGCAGTTGGATCATCGCACTGGTAATGTCAAACTTTGCTTCAGCAGGCAAAGGAGGAGGGACTATAGCTCCAGTGGCACCAACTTTGTCTATATTAGCATCATCCTCTTCATCAAAATATCGGTGTCCCTAGTATTCTGGACCTCAGTATCATCTAGCTCACTTTGCTTCTGCAGCTAGACGTTGCTCTTTAGCAACTCTAGCTAACTCACAATCTCTAGCCCAAGCTTGCTCTTTGGCCAACATTCTTGCTGTGGCTTGGTCCACGATTTTCTGTTCTTGGATGTTGGCCATTCTTCTAAGGTTTCTTAATGTCTGCTCAAGTTCGCGATCAATTGGAACTAGGGGATTTCCTTGGCTTCTGGTATCGGAAATCCACAAACCTAAGACCTGTTAAGCAACCAAAACAAACAAAAGAAAAATTTAAAAAAAAAGAAATAAGAACCAATAGTAAAGCAAACACAATTAACAAAAGCCTTTAGCTGTATTCCCTGGCAACGGCGCCAAAATTTGATGTCGTCCAAATTACACCTCGAAATTGAGATATAAGCGGTCGATTGTCAAATATAAAACCCAGCAAAGGTTGAGGTCGATCCCACAGAGAATATGGAAAGAACGTAAGTTAATGTGAATAGTTATTACTATTGAGTTACTTATTTCCAAAGGGGGAAACAAATAGAATAATAAACAAAAGTTAAACTACTGAATGCTTAGATCAAATTCGGTTTGTATTCAATTAACGACTTGTCTAGGATTGTGTTTCCCAAGACTTCATTACCACAATACATATATACTAGTGATCTATTCCGGTGTTTAACATGCAATATTGGTAAGTTACGTTCAGCTAAATGGTTGGTGCCCTATCTAGATGATTATCACCACGCAACTTGGTCCGTATACGGGTGTACTTTAATTGACCCTTACCCTTATTATCGAATTAGATATCCCCGGACAAGTTCAAGTTATTAGATGAGGGTTTCTAGGCTCGAATTTTCATTGTTAATCCCTTTTCTCATTCATTACCTCCTTGGTCCGGTAAGTAAGAATAAGGCAAGTCGTAACGTTTGCAACCGTCAAGAATCAATCAAAATGAAAGGAAAAACAATACATGCATAAAACCCCATTCAAGAATCACTAAGTATTTTACCTATGTGTGTTAATTCATCTTGGTTCCCACACACCTAGTTATGGGTTTATCTACTCCTGTTTGTATGATCACAATCACAAAATATTGAACAAATCATAATTGCAATTTACAAATTATCGTAGAAGAAAAACCAAGTAGATTGAATAAAACTCCAAAATTGATGAATAGATTCCAATGTTTCTTTTGATCCTCAAATTCAAGAACAAAATTGTAAACCTTGTTTCTTGATTCAAGAATAATAGTACAACACCAAAATCCTACTTGCAAACTAATAATAATCGGCCCTCTCAATTCTATATCCAAAAATAAACCTAAACTATGTATTTATAGTTCCAAGAAATCATTTTCCTAACTAAAACTGGAAACCAGGTCTGCAGTGGCAACGGGCTTGGTGATGAGTAGTTGGGCCCTCTGACGAGTTGTGCTTTGCTTAGAATAGTCGTCCTCAGCATCATACTCAGTTGTGTCAATGGGTCACCTAACGACTCGTCGTGCCTGGGCATGAGTCATTAGGTCCCTCATGGACTGACTCCTTCAAAACTCCAGTGCACCTTATGGATGGTTCCAATGATCTTCCAACGAGTCGTTTCATCACGTGACGACTTGTTATGTCTATTGCCAACTCAACTGGTCACTTTGGCAATATTTTCATTTTTAGTCCTCACGACTGACTTCACAACTCGTTACCAGGTGTAACTAGTCGTTCCCTCAACTCGTTAGGTACACTGTCTCAGCATCTTTAAACTTCAATAATTGCCCATGCCTTTGGCAACGAGTCGTGCCTCCTGCCAACGACTCGTGAAGTCCCTGACAGTCACCCTTTCAGTTATTTTCAGCATTATTTTGCCCAGTTAACTTCCAAACATGTTTTCCTACAACATTAAGCACAAAACACATCATACCTATATAAACATACCCGAAATGTGCATAATTTCTTTGTTTTAAGTGTCGAAAGTGCTGTAAAATCACGGCATATCAAAAGGCTTGAAAGATAGAGTACAAGATGTAACATCCCGCACATTCGGGGACATTCATTAAACTAGAATTTGCTAAAATATATTGTTAGTTTCTTTTGAAACTTTCAACTATGATATACTAGTGTATATGTTAAATTTTGCATGATTTTTATAATTTATTAATATTTTACTGGAGATATTAAGTCTATCTATATGGAGAAATTTGAGATAGTATATTTCAAATTATCTCATATATGGTGTGACTTGGGACGAGCATATGTCGCAATGTATAGGAGTTAGAGGGCCTAATACCTATTAAACTAAAGGTCTTTGAGTCTAGTTTCCAACAAAAATAAACCATTCATCAATTCAATTTCGGGGTAAAAAGTTGTACATATTTTACCATGAACCTATGTCGTCACGACCCAAACGGTCATGATTGGCACCCATACTAACCCCACGCTCCCCCCGAGAAGGAGAACCAAAAAATCCCAAAATATTTCCCAAATTCAAACATTCAAAATAAAGTAATAGCCTTGAAATCAAATAGAACAATAAAATCTAGATAGCATAGCCTGAAACAACTAAAAGAAAAACAGCCAACACGTACAACTATCTCCAGGATTCAATTGTCATTGCACTTTAGACATCTAACTATCAATGTGTATGAGGAAAATAGAACAACATAATTAAACCACAATGTCTGTACAAAAGACATCTTGGGAAGGAGAGTGGAACTGCCCACCTTGCTTCACTCACCTTTCCAGGTAATATGTTATTATTCTAAAGGTAAGAGTGAGAAGAGCTTCCGGGATCAGATTCCGCACTTAGAAAAGAAGTGTAGGAGTAGCATCCGTATGAAACACAATACTGGTAGGCATCATTAGCCGATCCCACATAATAACATATAAGAATGCAAACAACATCATGAATTCAGTCCAGAACACCACTCTTACATATATAATACACATTACAAAAATTAAATTCTATTCAGGTGCAACCAACCTATTCATTGGATTAGGCACTTCATTGCAGCAGTCGTTCATCTACTATGCAGTATCGCTATAGCGAGACATGTCCTATTATAGCACTACTGCCCTAGGTAGTAGCTCGACTTAGCTACACTGTAGTAATTTCACCAACTCTTTACAACATCCCACATCATCTCATTCATTCAAAACGTTTAAGTTACCACAATGGACCCAAAAAATACTATATAACCACATGCGATATAGGATAGTTCATAATGACAATGGTACAACGCAAATTCTAACTTTCATTCAACTCTATAAAATATCAAATCTTCGCAACTTTCCCACGTTCAAATCACAATACAAGTTTTCAAGCATCAGTTCATCCAAACAATAGTATTTCATTCTACTTTTACGTAGTATTACAACACACCATCAAATAGCACAAATAATGAACACTCCAGCACTAAACCTCAATGTATACACATGCTAGTGGGTCTTATTTATGCCCTTCTAGTCATGACCTGCAGGGGACTCTATAAATCCATGTACTATATCGGTATGATACCCGCTTCCACTTATATGCTCGTTCGGATGCTCCCCTCGGACACGAGCCACTTAATTAATGTTGCTCGCCCAGATACTTCCCTCGAGCATGAGGTTCTCATCTTAGGATATTCTTACTATCCCTATCCATTATCACGATAAGTATATCATATCTTAGTTTGTCATTATGACATTCAGGAGATCACAATCCACCTCTCCGACTCATATATTTAAACAGTTCATCATTCATTTAATGAAAATACAAAGAACACACTTAACAGTTTAACACAATTCCACATCGGATTCGATGGCATCCACATATAAAATTTATTTCTCAACAATTGAATTTTTAACAAGGCAATCGTCACCACAACTAGTATCCATAGGCTAAATTAACACATTATTGTTACACATGCATATAGGTCATCATATAAAGTCTAACTCCTATAACAATAACCTACCCCAATCTGGGAGGGTCCAAATAGAAATTACTCTGCTTGAGCCTTGCCCTTCCTCAATGCTTTCAAACGTTCAAAGTCTAGAATAACAAATATTACATGATTTAGTACTCTATCACCCACACAATAATCTTAGACACCCCAAACTCACCTTTTTTTAAGGTAATTTAAGAGTAAACCCCAATTTCACCTATTTCTAAGTCTGAATTTCCACATGAATCACGCTCTTTAACAACTACATCTTGGGGAATGATCACTACTCCCCTTTAAACTCAAAATCAAACCTCCCATGAGTTCCCCATGATCCAGCCCAAGTTTATCAACCTAGGGTTTCTTTGCTAGAAAATCACAATTAGATATTCTCCTTGATTCCTAGGTGTTTACATAATCAATCATAGTTGTAGAAATTTAAGAATCTTACCTTGAAAAGGAAATTCAACTGCTCTGAGGGAAAATCTCCTTCAGTCCTTTAGATTTCATATTTTAGAAATAATGCGGTATAACCCTAAAAATCCTACTTAAACCCACTTTTTGATTTCTATCGTCCGCTGCAGCGGTCACCTTTCCGTTGCGGTGGACCCACTATGGCGGTCAGAAAGTCGCTATAGTGCATCCGGTGATTATTTCCCTGGTCCGTTACGGCATACTCTGACTGTTATCACGGTCTCGCTGTAGTGGGAATTCTACTACTGCAGCAGTCCCCCGAAACCAGTAGCTCCCCCAAAATCATCATTTTCACTAGCTCACTCCACAATAGTTTTCTAACCATTGTATAGCCTCGTTATAGTGTTCTAGGTTTATTTTCCATCATAATGACATACAGGTCGTTACATATGATATCCATTAAAACACTGTTCATCCGCGAATGGTCTATAAGGAAAGTGTCACGCCCCACCTTGGGAGGCATGACTGCCACCTGGTACCCTACTGGGATCTGACTGAGCTTAAGCACTTTTGGTGCAGGGCTAGTTCTAACTCTCAAATCAAGAAAAGAATGGGCTATTTATACTATAAACACAACCCCGGGCCGACAAGGCCTTATAGCCACCTGTAAAAGAAAACAGCTAACCAGAAATAGATAATAGCAAGGAACCCTATGAGGGCCGACAAGGCAACCATGATGTCTAGTTATGACTGAAAAGTAAATCCAGTACTAAACTAAACTATAGCCAACAAGGCAGCTAACTAACAACTAAACATGACCCCACACAACCAACACATAAGATAAAACACATATGGGCCACACACGACCATCAACATCTAACCACAAGGAATCTAAATTAGTCCGCAAGCCTCTAAGACTAATATGATGGTCGGGATAGGGCCTCGACCTACCCATAAATTGTACACTAAAAAGGAGTAAACCTTCTATCTACAAGCTACGGAGGAAAGGAAACGACTGGTCTAAAAATCTTGGATGAAAGCTAAGAGGGAACTATTCCTCATCTATTCACACCTGCAGGCAAGTAATGCAGTGCCCTAGAAAGAGAGTCAGTACAATATGTACTGAATATGTAAGGCAATAATTATAAATGACTGAATAAAAGAAATGAAACTAAAAATAATTGAATTAGAGGTATAGAGATCATACCTGAGTAGTTGAACTCCCTATCATCTAATTCATTAGTAACTAAAGAAAACAAGAACCTTACCTGGCCCCCATAAACCGGAAGGTATAACTAGTACAGAATAACCCACCTGAACCCCCATAAGCCCTGGTGAGTACACCTCAATCTATATTCCCCTAGCAAGGTCACACTGGGTCCACTAATACCTATAGCCGTCCTACCAGTCCCTTGGGTCTCCAACTGAGCCTGCTTAGCCCCTGACTGTAGTTGTGGTTGAGTCTAGTGGACTCCTGAAATCTACACCGCGGGCACCAGGCTCGATGGGGGTGTGGTGCCGATACAGCATATCATAGTCCATCCATGGAATGGACTGTATGAGGACCTGGGACCCCATATTCGTCCCTTGAGGATGGCATACAGCTCCATGGAGCAACGTCAATTCACCTTTGGCGGGCATCGACACAGCTAGCAACCTTGGGGTTGGTCCTGAAGGGATATACGGGGCTAGTAAATCACAAACTAAATAGAGAATGCTGGTCTCAGCTAATAACAATAACTAATTATGATCAATATACTTCTGATTCTCTTACTGGGATTTTAAACTGAGTTATAATACTAAAGAAACTAACATGCTGAAGGAAATTCGCCTTAACATACCTCGATTGCAGATTCCTGATTAACTGACGAGTTCCAATTCGTATTTAACAACTCTTTTCAACTGAAATCGTATTATTGGGAGAAAGAAGCTAGTTTTAGTACTAAATTTGGCAAAAACAAAAACTTTAAATATAAATATTAACTATATTTCAACTTGACAGAACACGATAAAAAATGTGCAATTTCTTGGGAGTTCAGAAGGGAGAAATACTTACTTGAAGCCTATGATCATATAGAAATTAGTTTGGAGTCGTTCCAACAATTTTGGCTCAGCGGGTGATGATTCGTCGGGCGAGTTTCGCGAAAATAACTCCATAGCAATGCTCCCTGCAGCCTTAAACTTTGATACCCGAAGTTAATTCAAATTCGAGCATCATTTCATAGCGCAAATAGAGAAAAATAGAATGCAAATGGTGAGTTTCCTTCTCTAGTCACAGGGTTCTATTTATTGAGAATGAATCAAATGATCCGATCAAATATATATAAGGCTTGGGAGGTGGACACGGGGTTTGTGGCATGGACCCCAACGCGCTGGTTTTGGGCGTGCCACAGAGCCCAACACGGAGGAAGGGGGTCCGTGACACGCCTTCCCTGTCGCGGCCTGCTTCGGCCTTCTCCCACATGATCTCCATTCTGCACTCGTCCGACCTTTTTCCAGGCCCTTTCTCGTACATGTAGCACTCTAAAACTCTTAACCAACATACGAATAGGCCGACTAATCTTTAGAAACTTTTGGGGTGTAACATCCTTCCCCCTTAGGAACATTCGTCCTCGAATGTTAACTTTATCTTACAGGAGTCTTAACTCTTTTAACTACTTATCTTGGAAAAATTTTGGCAGAGTCTCCCTTATAATATGGACTATCTGAAAATCCTAAAATGCAGAAAAGTCCAACACAGGTACTTTACGCAGCACTATAGCAACTATTTCACAACAAGGCTAGAGTCAACTGCACCAGATATATACAACACAAAGCATAAAACAACAACTGAATCAATAAATGCACCTTAACTGCATGGTCTGAGCTAATCCTGGAACAAATGAGGATATTTGGATCTTATATCGTCTTCAGCTTCCCAAGTCATCTCGTCTCTATTCCTGTTTCTCCATAATACCTTAACAGAATCGACATCCTTAGTTCTCAACCTGCGAACCTATCGATCTAATACAACTACTAGAACCTCTTCATAGGCTAACTCCTCAGTGACTTGGACATCCTCAATTGGTATAATTCGGGATGGATCCCCTATGCACTTTCGTACCATCAACACATGAAAGACTGGGTAAACAGATTCTAATTCTGAAGGCAGATCTAGCTCATATGCCACCTGGCCTATTCTTAGGAGTATTCGATATGGTCCAATAAACCTTAGGCTAACCTTGTCCTTTTTACCAAACCTCATCATACCCATCATCGGTGAAACTTTCAAAAATACCCAGTTACCTACAGCAAACTCCAAGTCTCTACGTCGTACATCAGCATAAGATTTCTAGTGGCTTTGAGCTTCAAGCAAGCGTTCTATGATGAGTTTCACCTTCTCTTCTGACTGATGGATTATATCTGGTCCAATTAATCCTGATTGCCCTACCTCGAACCAACCAACCGGGGATCTGCATTTCCACCCATATAAGGCCTCATAAGGCTCCATCTGGATTGCTGAATGATAACTGTTACTGTAACCAAATTCAATAAGCGGTAAATGCTCATCACAGTTTCCCCCGAAGTCTAGCACACACGCCCCTAACATATCCTCGAGTGTCTGAATTGTACATTCTACCTGCCCATCTGTTTGAGGATGGAAGGTTGTACTCAAATTAACCTATGTCCCCAGGCCCTTCTGAAAGGATTTCCAAAATTTAGCTATGAATTACGCCCCTCTATCAGAAATAATTGAGACTAGAACACCATGTAATCTAACTATCACCCTGATATATAGTTCAACATAGTCCTTGGTTGAGAAGGTAGCCCCGACTGGTAGAAAATGGGCTAACTTCATCAACTTGTCGACAATCACCCAGATATAATAAAATTTACGCCTGGTACAAGGTAACCGTGTCACAAAATCCATATTGATTGCCTCCCACTTCCACATAGGCACTGTTATTTCCTGTGTCAGTTCGCCGAGTTTTTGATGTTCATCCTTAACCTCCGGCAATTAGGACACTGTGCTACAAATTCTGCTATCCCCTTTTTCATTTCTAGCCACCAATGAATTTCTTTTATGTAATGATACATCTTTGTTGAACCTGGATAAAGAGAGTAACGGGAATAATGTAGCTCTGTCATAATCTATTGGCGAACTCCAGCCACATCTAGAACACAAAGGCGACCCCTATACCTCAAAACTTCGTCTTCAGCTACCTTGAAATCTTTTACTTCCCCTCGCTGAGCCTTATCTCTGAGCTGAACTAGGTTAGGGTCTTCATACTGTCGTTCTTTCACCTCTACAAACAATGATGATACTGCAGTATTCTGGATCACTTCTCCACTGCCTCCCAAGTCTGCTATACGGATGGCCAAATTGGCTAATTGGTGAAATTCTCGAGCTAGTTCTCGCTGTTTCGGCTTTAGGTATGCCAAACTTCCCATGGATTTGCGGTTGAGGGCATCTGCTACAACATTGGCCTTCCCTGGATGATACAAAATATTCACATCATAGTCTTTCAATAATTCTAACCAGCGGCGCTGACACATATTCAACTCTTTCTGTGTGAAAATGTACTGGAGACTCTTATGATCAGTGAAAACATCTATGTGGACACCATACAGATAGTGCCTCCATATTTTTAAGGAATGAATTATTGCCGCCAAATTCTAGATCATGGGTGGGGTAGTTCTTTTCATGCTTCCTCAACTGTCTTGAAGTGCAAGCAATTACCTTACCATGTTGCATCAGCACACATCCTAACCCGACACCCAAAGCATCACAATACACTGCATAACCCTCCGATCTGTCTAGAAAAGCTAATACTGGTGCTAATGTTAACCTATTTTTCAACTCCTGAAAACACTCTTCACATGCTTCAGTCCAGTGAAACTTGGCTACTTTCTGAGTTAATTTTGCCAAAGGCGTTGATAAAGTGGAAAACGCTTCCACAAATCTTCTGTAATAACCCCAAGAAACTGCATACCTTAGTCGGAGTTATCGGCATAGGCCATGTCTTTACAACTTCTATCTTCTGTGAGTCTACTTGAATACCAGCTTCTGACACAATGTGACCTACAAAAGGCCACTGAATTTAGCCAAAACTCACATTTAGAAAAATTTACATATAACTGGTGATCTTTGAGAATCAGGAGCACTATTCGTAGATGATCCCAATGTTCTGATTCTGAATGTGAATACACTAGAATATCATCAATAAACACTATCACAAACAAGTCCAGGTATGGCCTAAAGTTGTTGTTCATCAGATCCACGAACACTACTAGAGCATTAGTCAACCCGAAGGACATGACTAAGAATTCAAAGTGGCCATATCTAGTTCTAAAAGGAGTCGTCAGGATATCTCTCTCCTGAACTCGAACCTGGTGATATCATGACCTTAAGTGATTTTTCTAGAAACACTTCGCCCCCTATAACTGGTCAAACAAGTGATCTATTTCGAGAAGCGAGTACTTATTCTTGATAGTGAGTTTATTCAGCCGCTGATAGTCTACACACATGCGGAGGGAGCCATCCTTGTTTCTGACAAATAGAATTGGTGCTCCCCACGTTGAAGTACTCATCCTGATAAAACCCTTGTCTAATAGATCTTTCAACTGTTCTTTTAATTCTCTGAGCTCAGGAGGAGCCATTCGGTACGGAGGAATAGATATAGGCTGAGTACCTGGTGGTAAATAAATTATAAAAGAGATCTCCCGTTCTAGGGGGATACTAGGAAGTTCATCTGGGAATACATCTGGAAATTTATTGACTACTGGAACAGACTGAAGAGTCGGAGATTCTACTCGAACATCCTGAACTCTGACAATTTGATAAATACATCCCTTCTCTATCAATTTTCTTGCCCGAAGATAGGAAATAAACCTACCTTTTGGCGTGGCTGCACTATCTTTCCACTCCCGTAAAAACTCCCCTGAAAAGTGGAATTGGACAGTCTTGGTCCAACATTCTACATTGGCATAACATGGCGCTAGCCAATCCATACCCATAATTACATCAAAGTCAATCATCTCTAATTCTACCAAATCTGCTAAAGTCTGGCGGCCAGTGACCACTACTGTGCACCCTCGGTAGACTCTTTTAGCAATGATGGAATCACCAGCGGGTGTGGACACTGAAAAAGGTCACCGAAGCAATTTCGGTGTGATACCGAACTTCCAGGCCACTAATGGCTTCACATAAGACAAAGTGGAGCTTGGGTCTATCAAAACATACACGGAATGAGAGCAGATGTCCAGCATACCTGTCACAACATCCGGCGAAGTCTCTAAATCCTGTCGCCCCGATAAAGCATATGTACGATCTAGACCAGTACCTAAATTGGATGCCCCTGATCTACCTCAGCTTCTGTCGGCTGGAGCTGAGGGCCTGTGCCTTACTGGAGGTGCGGGGGCACGTAACCTCACTGAAGATCTATCCTGTCGATC
This sequence comes from Datura wrightii, assembly GCA_035772735.1. NCBI lineage: Eukaryota > Viridiplantae > Streptophyta > Magnoliopsida > Solanales > Solanaceae > Datura > Datura wrightii. The sequence continues at coordinate 65,196,119 of JASDFA010000002.1, forward strand.
CCGATCTCTCTGACCTCTGGCCAGATAGTCCCTCATCCAATGACTCTCCTGTCCATACGCATAACATGTCGTAGAACTATAATTACATGCCCTATAATGACATCGACTGCAGATAGGCCAAAGCAGAATAGTAAATCTACTTGCTCTGACCCTCTCTGCTGCTGCGAACTTGCTAACCAAGAGCTCTTGTTGGGCCTTGACTGTCCCCGACGATCATATCTACTCCCCTACTGCTATTGTGGAGGTGGGGGTCTAGGTGGTCTGTCTGATAGCCATGGTATAGGTCCACCCTGGGACTCTGTCTGCATATCACTGGGTTTGGACCTACGGTGCTGCTCCTGATTTTCTCTCCTTATCTCCCGCTGCCGCTGCCTAATCCCCTAAATATTCTGGGCAAATGCCTGGACTCGGGCAATATCCATGTCCTCTCGCAGAGAAGCTGTCAGACAGGTCTCTACACATTCTGGATTCATCCCCATGATAAACCTGTTCACCTTGGCTTGTATAGTATCCACAAAGGCCAGTATATACTAGGCCAAGGAGACAAATCTCATAGCATACTCTCAAACAATCATTGAGCGTCTGCTCCAGATGCAAAAATTGGTCCACCCGGGCCCGACGGATCTCTCGTGGCAAATAATGGTCTAAGAAGGCCTCCAAAAAGCTGGACCAGGTCGGAGGGGGAATTGATCTTGGGCAAATTTATATGCCCAAGTGATACTCAAATGTGTCATTTTAGCCTTGTTTATCTATCAATGTTTATACATTCTCATGTGATTGGTAATAAAATGTGAATTTATACTAACCAACATGATTAGCATTGTTTTGTAGGTAAAATGTAATTTTGGGAAGCTAAAATGCATGTTGGAATAGATCGGGGTTGGACTCGGATGTGAGCAAAGGACAAGGCATTGGAAGGCACAAAATAAAGAGGCTCCACGATGGAGCCGTGTCACGCTGCCATCGCGGAGGCCTTCTGCCTGGATAGGGAATTTTCGGCCTAATTCCAATAAGGGTTCGCGTTGGGTCCATGGCACAGTGGCCCAGCTCCGCGTTGCACGCCTTGCCACGTTGGGCCTGATTACCTAGACCCCCAATTTCCAGTGAAGGTCCGCGTCGGTGGCGTGTCACGGAGGCAGTGCTCTGCGATGCACTCCGTGACACGTTGCTTGTTATTCCGGAAAAAATTCCCACTAGTATAAATAGAACACTTAGGTTCATTTTTCAATATTCTGACTTGGTGGAGCAAGAACGTGGGTTACAGGCAGTTGAGGGGAGGAAATTATCAGGGTTTTTCTCTCTTTCCTTCTCCTTGAATTCAATTGCTTGTATGTTTAACACTCATTTAACGATGTTTAATCCACAAATGAGTGGCTAATTCCTCTTCTTGCTGAGGTTAAGAACAATTGTATTGAAATGTGATTGTTGAGTAAATTGGTTCTTCATTTTTTCTTCCATGGTTGTTCTATTGATTCTTGTTCTTACTGCATTAATGTGTGGCCTACGTTAATGTACATCTAAAAAGTCCGGTTTCACTCGAGAGAGCAAGAAATTGGAAAGTTGTGAATTAATAGGATATGATCTTTTCTTAGTTTGGGAAAATTGAGAATTGATTTACCTTCAGGATAGAAATATACCTGAAAGTCCTATTAGTCAATTTAGGAATCGTGTTTGTATGGCTAGAAATGAATTTCGTTTAATCACAGAAATGTAGGTGAACGGTTCATGATTTTTAAGTTGGGTTAAATACGAGAGTTTTAATCCATTGGCAGTAGTTCTTGACTAGCAACCGGAGGAAATGTTAACCAATTTATATCGATAATTAATTTCATTACATGTTCATTTAACCTCAGCATGCTCACATTCATAGTTCAGACTCACATTAGATAATCGTTTTAGACTTAGCATAAAAATTAGAATCCAAAAATATCAAACTCGTGGTTACACTGTTGTCTTCATTGTTAAAATTAAAATATAGTAACACTTGAGTAGTTTGTTACCTTAGACCAGTCCCTGTGGGATCGATACTTGGCTTACTTAAGCCACTTTACTACTTATTCGACCACGTGCACTTGCGTGTAGTTTTCTACCCAACAAACAAGACGAATAGGAACATCTCTACCTCGAGACCTTTCCCAATTCTCGTACCATAATACTGTGATGTCCCATATCCAAAATACCTCTAACTCCATTGACTCTACAGGTGTGGCATCTATCACCCTGAAAATCCACTGCAAATGGTCCAAAAATTCCTGAGAGTCCTCATCCAGATCTGTCCCTATGAATTGTGCGGGAGTCAATGCGAGAAACTCTCGGACCCTCGAGCTACCGAGGCCTTCTAAAGACTCTACAACCACCGATGCCACTAGCTGACGCTGTGCAACCATTATCTGAGCTATCATAAGACGACACTCTTAACTTCTTGATCTGATGATGTTGGTACGGAAGCTACTAGAAGTGGTGCCGATACATCTGACGCTCTGAGCGATTGCTAGCATGGCGGAGAGTGCTAGGGAGACCGAGATGAAGTCTCCTTGTCTCCCTCAGATCGGGCTGACTCTGACTGAGGCACCCTACTAGTGCCCTCCCTTTCTGCGGTATCTAGCTCCTTGCCAGTCGTGGCATGTCGCGGGTCTGACATTTCTCTGTAGAAAAGTAGATTATAGTAAGCTTAGGGACTCATCTCTATACAGCTCAGCTCTATAGCACGACTGGAAAATAAAGAAGAGTAACCACCCTAACATGCCTCGGCCTCCTACCTATAGTATGTGGTGCACAACACATCCATAGAGAAGACTTTACTTAGCACGGCTTTCATACTCCCTGGTATACAACATGCTCTGATACCAAGTTTGTCACACCCAACCTAGGGAGGCATGACTGGCACCTATTGCCCTACTAGGATCTTTCTAAGCTGACTGAGCTTACGCACTTCTGGTTCAGGGCTAGTTCTAACTCTCAAATCAAGAAAACAACGGGTTATATCTCGGCTGTAAACACAGCCCCCGGCCGCCTAGGCCTTATAGCCACCTGTAAAAGAAAACAGCTAACCAGAAACAGATAATAGCAAGGAACTCTATGCGGGCCGACAAGGCCACCATGATGTCTAGTTATGACCGAAAAGTAAATCCTGTACTAAACTAACCTATAGCCGACAAGGCCGCTAACTAACAGCTAAACATGACCCAACACGACCAACACACAAGATAAAACACATATGGGCCCCACACAGCCATCAATAGCTAACACAAGGAATCTAAAACAGTCTGCAAGCCTCTAAGAGTAATATGATGGTTGGGACAGGGCCCCGACCTACCCATAAATTGTACAATCAAAAGGGTTAAACCTTTTATCTACAAGCTTCAAAGGAAAGGAGCTCACCAGTCTAACAATCCTGACTGAAAGCTAAGAGGGACATGTTCCTCATCTATCCGCACCTGCAGACAAGTAATGCAACACCTTAGAAAGGGCATCAGTACAATATGTACTGAATATGTAAGGCAATAATTATAACTGACTGAATAAAAGAAATGAAATTGAGAATAATTGAAATAGAGGGATAGAGATCATACCTGAGTAGTTGAACTTCCTATAATCTAATTCATCAGTAACTAAAGAAAACAAGAACCTTACCTGGACCCCATAAGCCGGAAGGTATAACCAGCACAGAATAACCCACCTGGGGCCCCTATAAGCCCTGGTGAGTACACCTTAATCTGTATACCCCTAGCAAGGTCACACTGGGTCCACTAATAGCTATAGTCGTCCTACCGGTACCCTGGATATGCAACTGAGCCTGCTCGGCCCCTGACTGTAGATGTGTCTGAGCCTAATGGACTCCTGATATTTGTACCTCGGGCACCAAGCTCGATGAGGGTGTGGTGTCGATACAGCATATCATAGTCTAGCCATGGAATAGACTATATGAGGACCTAGGACCCCATCTTCATCCCTCGCGAATGGCATACCGCTCTGTGGAGTGATGTCAACTTGCCTCTGCGGGCGTTCGACATAGCTAGAAACACTGGGGTTGGTCCTGAAGGGCTATACGGGGAAAGTCAATACCAAACTAAATAGAGAATGCTGGTCAGCTAATAACAATAGCTAACCATGATCAATATACTTTTGATTCTCTTACTGGGATTTAAACTGTGTTATAATACTAAAGAAACTAACTTGTCGAAGGAAATTCACCTTAACATACCTCGATTGCAGATCCCTGATTAACTGGTGAGTTTCGATTCATATTTAACAGCTCTTTTCAACTGAAAACGTATTACTGGGAGAAAGAGGCTAGTTTCAGTACTAAATTCGGCAAAAACAAAAACTTTATATATAAATATTAGCTATATTTCAACTTGATGGAACACTGTCAAAAACGTGTAATTTCTCGGGAGCTTAAAAGGGAAGAAACACTTACTTGAAGCCTGTTATCGTATAGAAATTAGTTTGGAGTCGTTCCAACAACTTTGGCTCGGCGGGGTTATGATTCGCCAGGCGAGTTTTGAGAAAATAACTCCGTAGCAATGCTCCATGCAGGCTTAACCTTTGATACCCGAAGTTAATTCAAACTCGGGCATCGTTTTGTAGTGTAAACGGAGAAAAATAGAATTAAAATGGTGAGTTTCTTTCTCTGGTCGTGGGGTTCTATTTATTGAGAATGAAATCAAATTATCTGATTAAATATCTATAAGGCTTGGGCGGTGGACACGGGCCACAGACCCCAATGTGTCAGTTTACGGGCGTGCCACGGAGCCCAACGCGGAGGAAGGGAGTCCATGACACGCTGCCCTTGTCACGGCCTGCTCCAACCTTCTTCCATGCTATCTCAATTCTGTGCTCATCCGACCTTTTTTGAGCCCTTTCTCATACGTATTGCACTCTAAAACTCTTAACCAACATATGAATAGGCCTACTATTTGTTAGAAACTTATGGGGTGTAACAACAAGGAAGAGAATGTACCAGATTCCATGAACAATTGAGGACATTTGATTCGCATATCAGCCTCGGTCTCCTAAGTGGCTTCCTCTATGGTACGATTCTTCCACTGACCTTTACCAATTTCCTTTAATCTCAGTTGCGGACCTCCTTCTCCAATATGTCCATTGGCTCCTCCTCATAGGATAATTCTCATCTAGCAATACGGAGTCCCATTTAATAATGTATGATCCATCCCCATGGTACTTCTTCGACATGGAAGGTTGGATATATCCCTGACAGCCCTGCGGCAAGGCCAACTCATAAGCTATCTCACCCATACGTTGGAGGATTTCAAACAATCTAATGTACGTCGGGCTAAGCTTGCCTCGCTTACTGAACCTCATTACCCCCTTTATGAGGGATACCTTAAGCAAGACTTGTTCTCCCTCCATGAACTCCATATCTCTCACTTTCCTGTCTGCATACTATATCTGTCTACTCTGAGCAGCTACTAGGCGTTCTTGGATTACCCAAAATTTTTCCAAGGATTCTTTCAACAAATCTATTCCCCAGGGTCTCATCTCAAATGCATCAAAACACCCAATTGGAGACCTATATTTCCTCCTGTATAGAGCTTCAAATGGAACCATGCCAATTCTTGAATGATAGCTATTGTTGTAAGCAAACACCACCAAGGGTAATAATTTATCCCACTAGCCCCCAAAATCTATCACACAGGCCCAGAGCATGTCCTCTAATACCTGGATGGTCCGTTCTGACTGCCCTTTAGTCTAAGGATGGGAGGTTGTACTCAAATCCAACCTCGTGTCTTAATCTGCCTGCAAGGTCCTCCAGCAATGGGAGGTGAATTGAGTATCCCTGTCTGACTCCATCAAAACGGGCACCCCATGCAACCGAATCACTTCTTATACATAAAGCTTTGCCAGTATTTCAGCATTGTAAGTCACTTGGACATGCAATAAGCGAGTAGACTTGGTCAATCTATCAACAGTGATCCAAATGGAGTCAAACTTCCCTAATGTCTTTGGAAGACCAACTACGAAGTCCATTGCTATTCTCTTTGATTTCCACTTTGGCGTGGGCATCCTCTGAAGTGCTATCCCAAGATTTTGGTGCTCATACTTCACCTGTTGACAGTTCAAACACTGGGTGACATAGTCAATAATGTGCCTCTTCATTCGGCCCCACAAATAGTGTCGTTTTAAGTCATGGTATATTTTGATAGCCCCAGGATGAATGGAGTACCTCAAGTTGTGAGCTTCCACCGGAAGGATCTTAATTATCTCACCAACTACGGGAACACACACGCGTCCCTTTATTCTTAATACCCCTTTGCCATCTAGCACTGCTTCCTTAGCTTCTCGCTGTAGAACCTTATCTCGGATCTTACCCGACTTCTCATCCTCAAACTATCTGGCCTTTATTTCCTCTAGCAGTGATGACTTAGCCTCCATGATATCTAGTATCCCACCTATCTCTATCAAAGAAAGTCTCATCAAACCTTTTTACAGTGTCTGGGCTTCTCTTGCCATCGATTGTCGAGTAGCTTCCAAGCAAGCTAGACTGTCCATACTTACTACTTTTCGACTCAATGCATTTGCCACCATATTAGCCTTCCCTAGGTGATACAGGATGGTAATGTCATAATCCTTGAGTAGTTCCATCCACCTTATTTGTGTCAAATTGAGATCCTTCTAGAAAACACATATTACAAGTTGTGATGTTTTGTTACTACCTCACAACTAGCCCTGTATAAGTAGTGCCTTCAGATTTTTAGTGCGAACACCACCACTGCTAGCTCCAGTTCATTTGTGGAGTAGTTCTTCTTGTGCACCTTCAACTGTCTCGAGACATAATCAATGGCCAACCCTTCTTGCATTAACACAACACCCAACCCCGATCGTGAGGCATCACAATAAATAACAAAATCTTTATCTTCCACCGGTAATGCCGAATAGCTGCCGTGGTTAGTAGGGTCTTGAGCTTCTAAAAAATCTCTTCGCATTCCTCAGACCACTGGAAAGGTACATCGTTCTAAGTCAATCTTGTAAGCATTGAAGCAATGGATGCAAACCCCTTCACAAAATGACGGTTGTAGCTGGCCAGCCCTACAAAGCTCTGAATCTCTATCACGGTAGTAGGCCTAGCACAGTTTCTGAATTCCTCCACATTTTCTGGATCAACTTTGATTCCCTCTTTGGAGACCACATGTCCCAAAAAAGACACCAAATCCAACCAAAACTCACACTTAGTGAATTTGGCATACAACTTCTTCTCCATCAGCAACCCCAACACGATTCTCATACTCCTGTTTGGTTTTAGAGTACACCAAAATATCATCAATAAAAAAAATTACGAATGAATCTAGATATGGCTTGAAGATACCATTCATCAAATACATGAATGCAGATTGGGCATTAGTGAGTCCGAAGTACATGACCAGAAACTTGTAATGCCCATACCTAGTCTAGAAGGCTGTTTTCGGAATATCCTCAGCCTGAATCTTTAGCTGGTGATAACCCGACTTGAGGTCAATCTTTGAGAACATTACTGCTCCCTGTAACTGATCAAACAAATCATCTATTCGAGGGAGAGGGTACTTGTTTTGAATAGTTATCTTGTTGAACTGATGATAATCGATGCATATCCGCATACTACTGTCTTTCTTTTTTACAAACAAGACTGGGACACCCGATGGAGAGATACTTGTCTTCATAAACCCCTTACTAAGTAGTTCTTACAATTTCTCCTTGATTTCTCTCAACTCGGCTGGTGCCATTTGGTACGGAAGAATAGAAATGGGTCGGGTCCCTAACTTTAAATCTATGCAAAAGTCAATATCACGGTACGACAGCATGCCAGGCGTATCTGCAGGGAATACCTCTAAGAACTCACAAACTATATGGATCGACTCTGTGGAAGGACCCTCAAAACTGGTAATCCTAAATATGAGCTAGATATGTTAAACACTCTCGCTCTATAAATTCATGGGCACGAATATAAGAAATGGTTTTCTTAGGAGAAAGGCTACAATTCCCTTTCCACTCCAACCTGGATAACCATAGGACCGATATAGTAACGGTCGTAGCATGGAAATACAGAATGGCATGCTAAGGAGATAACAGCTCATTCCCAAGATCACATCAAAATCTACCATATACAAGATCACTAAATCTACCATAGTGTCAAAACCTATAAAGTCAACAATTCAATCCCGACAAACCCTATCCACCACCATAGAATCCCCAATAGGAGTAGACACATGGATAGGAGTATCAAGTATATAACAAGAAAGATCCAATCCTAAAGAAAAATAAGCAGACATATAGGAAAAAGTAGAACACAAATCAAACAAAGGCATAGCCATTTTGTCGGACACAAAGATCGTACCTGTAATAACAACTTCTGAAGCCTCTACCTCAGGCCTTCCAAAAAAATCATAAAAGTGAACTTGGTTTCATGCTTGAGACCTACCCCGGTTAGGCTGCATCACCCCTTTATAGGACTGGGTGGCACCCCTACCCATCTGAGCACCTCCTCTACTCGGCGGAGTACCGTCTCTGACGGTTGGCTGACTACCTCACCCAAGCTGTGGATGATCCCTGCTGAATGCACTACCTCCTTTCCCGATAGGAGTTAGAGCTCCAGGAGCTGGGTGTAGAATGATCTGTCTACCCTAGCCAAACCTGAGACACCATCTATAAATGTGTTCATACTCCCCACACTCGTTGAATACCTTCTCGATCACTAGCCTTTGAGCCAGAATAGAAGAGATAAGGCAAGCCCTGAAGTATGAGAGAACAAGCTGAGTACCCCCAATTGTGCCTGATGGTCGTGAAGCTGTCCCTAGCAAACCTCCGGCTGACACTTGTGTGGATGACTAAATAGGGCGCCCAGAGAACCTCTGTGGAACCAGAGTCCTAGATACAGAGCCACTGTAAGAACCCACTCTCTGAGCCTTCTTCTCAGCATTCTTTGCATACCCTTCCTGTTTCACCCCTTTTATATTCTTCAAATACTCCACTACCTCCTGAGAGTTCTTACCAAAGGAGACCATGTGAAGAGCTGATAATTGGAGACTACATTTAGGCCTTTAACTTACTGCCTAATCCACCCTTACTCTGTAGGCAGTAAGGGTAGATCATACCTGGATAATGAATGGAATCGGGCCTCATATGCTGCAATAGAAGAGCTTCCCTACTCGATGGTGGTGAACTCATTCTGCCTCCTATCTCTCAAGATACGGGGTACATACTTCTCCAGAAATGTGGAGTAAAACTAGGTCCACGTCAATGATGGTGATCCTTCTGTTATGCACTCCACAAAATCCCTCTACTAAAGCTTAGCATCACCCATCAACTAAAAGGTGACAAACTCCATGTCGTATCTCTCCACCGCCCCCATCTTATGGAGCCTCTCGTGACAATCTATAATAAACTCAATACGCTTCCTTCACCTTAGTACCATAAAAAGTGGGAGGCTTCATCTTGGTGAACCCCAGAATAAGTCATGCTCCTCCCTTGTCATCATAGGCCTAACCACCGACCTCGAAAACATAACAGTTTCAGATATGTCATCAATGCGAGGAGCCACATTAGTTGCATATTGTGTCCCCGATTGCTGTCCTGCAGGAGTCGCTGGTGCTACCCCATTACCCATGAGGCCACTCAAAAGGTTAAGAACCTGATCCAGAACCTCGGAGGATGCTAGAGCGACAGGAGCCTATCCCTGCATCGAAATTTCCACCTCTATAGCCACCCTTTCCTGAACTGCGGGAGGTACCAAAGATAAGGAAGAGTTGTTAGATATCAATTTGGATCACCAGATACTAATTGGAATCAAGTAATTGCACGAACGTAAAGAAGAAGGGAATTTTCCTAAAGTCTTGGAGCCTCTCGAAGATAAGTTATAGACATCTCCGCACTGATCCGCGAGACTCTACTAGACCCATCTTAGTGCAATGAGATCGACAAACCTAGAGCTCTAATACCAACTTTTTCATGACCCAAATGGTCGTGATAGGCACCAACACTATTCCCTCCCCCCCTGGGTGGGTGAATTAATGATTCTTTAAGAAATTCCCCAAATTCAAACATCCAAATAAAGTAATAGCCTTAAAATCAAATAGAACAAACAAATCTATATAGCATCACTTGAAACAACTAAAAGAAAAACAACGAACACCTACAGTTATTTCGAAAATTCGATTATCATTACACTTTAGACGTCTAACTACCAATGTCTATGAGGAAACAACATAATTAAACCACAATGTCTGGGCAAAAAACATCATGGGAAAGAGAGTGGAACTGCCCACCTTGCGTGGCTCACCTTTTCAGGTAATCTGGTGTTGTTCTGAAGGTGAGGGTGAGAAGAGCTTCCAAAATCAGATTCTGCACTCAAAAAAAAAAGGGCAGGAGTAGCGTCAGTATGAAATATAGTACTGGTAGGTATCATCGGTCGATATTACAAAATAACATATAAGAATGCAAACGACAACATGAATTCAATCCAGAACACCACTTTTACATATACAATACACATTGCAGAAATTTAATTCTATTCAAGTGCAACTGGCCTGCTCACTGGATTAGGCACTTCGCTGCAGCGGTCGTTTGTCCGCTGCCATGGTCTCACTATAGCTAGACATGTCCACTGCAGCAGTGCTTCCCTGAGCAGCAGCTCGACTTAGCTGCAACATAGTAATTTCACCAACTCTTTACAGTATCCGACATCATCTCACTCATTCAAAACATTTAAGTTACTACATTTGACCAACGAAATACTACATAACCACATGCAATATAGAATAGTTCATAACGACGATGGTACAATGCAAATTTTAACTTTCATTCAACTCGGAAAAGCATCAAATCTTTGCAACTTTCCGACGTTCAAATAACAACACAAGTTTTCAAGCATCAGTTCAGCCAAACAACATTATTTCATTCCACTTTAACATAGTATTACATCTCACCATAAAATAGAACAAATAGAGAATGTCGGGCACACACCTCTACCATATCACCATGAACACTCCAGCACTAAACCTCAGTGTATACACATGTTAGAGGGGCTTATTTATTCCCTTCCAATCATGACCTACTGGGGACTCTAGAAATCAAAGTACTATACCGATATGGTACCCACTCCTACTTATATGCTTGTCCGGGTGCTCCCCTCGAGCACGAGCCACTCAATTAATGTTGCTCGCCTGGATACTCCCCCTAGGCGTCTCTCATCTTTGGATATTCTTAGTACAAGACTCTCATCTTAGTATATTCTTACTGTCCCTATCCATTATCACGATAAGTATTTCATAGCTGAGTTCAGCATCATGATATTCAGGAGATCAAAATTCACCTCTCCCACTCATATATTTAAACAGTTCATCATTTATTCAATGACAATACAAAGAACACACTTAACAGGTCAACACAATTCCACATCGATTTAGTGTCATCAATATATCAAATTTATTTCGCAACAATTGAAATTTTAACAACGCAATCATCACCACAACTAATATCCATAAGCTAAACCAACACATTATCATTACACATGCATATAGGTCATTATATAAAGTCTAACTCCTATAACCATAACCTACCTCAATATAGGAGGGTCCGAATAGAAATTACTCTGCTCGAGCCTTGCCCATCCTCAATACTTTCGAACGTTCAAAGTCTAGAATAAGAAATATAACATGATTTAGTACCCTATCACCCACACAATAATCTTGGACACCCCAAACTCACCCTTTTTAAGGTAATTTTAAGAGAACCCTAGTTTCACCTATTTGTAGGTCTAAATTCCACATGAACCACGCTCTTTTACAATTACACCTTGGGAAATAAGCATTACTCCCCTTTAAACTCAAAATGAAACCCACTATTAGTTCCCCATGATCCAACCCTAGTCTATCAACCTAGGATTCTTTGCTAGAAAATCACCATTAGAGGTTCTCCTTGATTCCTAGGTGTTTTCATAATCAATCATAGTGGTATAAATTCAAGAATCTTACCTTGAGAAGGAAATTCAACTACTCTGGGGGAAAATCACCTTCTTTCCGCTGTGATGGACCCGCTATGGTGGTCAGAAAGCCGCTACAGTGGATCTTGTGGTTATTTCCCTGATTCATTATGGCGGACTCTGACAATTACCATGGTATCACTACAGTGGAAATTCTACTGCTGCAGCGGTCCCCCCAAAATCAGTAGCTCCCCAAAAACCATCAATTTTTACTAGCTCACTTCACAATATTTTTTTAACCATTGTATAGCCTCGTTAGAGTGTTCTAGGTTTATTTTTCCTCATAATGACATACAGACTATTTCATACACAATGCCTGAATGCATACATTATATAGGCCTCCACCCCCATATAAGGGGATAAGAATGCACCTTCACTCCTATTGAAGTGAAGGAGGTAGTGAAAAGAATTACTTAGCATTAGTGCAGTCACCATTTAATCATTTGTCATCACGTAGCATGTGAGCATTAAATTAAATAACATAAAGCCACCCACTTTCACCGAGTGATATATGCATATAAATCGGTATACTTTTGCTTCACTTTTCCTTTGCACATTTAGTATTTGCAGTAGAGCATCACATATATGTATGCTCGTTAAAGATGAAGTTGTTGAAAAAATAAATTTTTGATGCTATATTTGATTATCTAGGTTGGGATTCACGATTAGAATGTCAAATCTATCGACTAGCTCATGTTGTGTTCATTGTCATCATTTCACTAATTGAGAGGCTATTTCGTGTGGACCAGTTGGGTAATTATTCTTCCTGCTTGATATTCATCTACATATTATTGATATAGTCTTGTGAGTATTGTTTCATTCTCGTTTTGAAGATTCTATAATCAACTCCGTAGAGATATTATTGTGTATGTATTTGTGCATCTTTTTATTATCGGATTAGTTGTGTTTCGTGCTTGTGGTTAAACTACAACTTCGTGAAAGAATTCTTGTGCCATGGGTACTGAAGTCTTGGCTAAGTTCATATCGTTGATTTTAAGGTATGTATGCCGTTCTTTCCTTCTTTTTGCATATTTTTAGTTATATTCTGTATCGTCGATATATCGTGTGTACTGGTTGTTTAGTACCCTTTGATTCATGCTATTATTCTCTTGTTGGGATACTATTTTGTGGTGCTATTGGTTAGAGATATATTCGGATTTTGAGTATCATCGTGGGTGTTCTATGATATGATAGTAGGAAAGTTAAATACATTAAGTTGGAGTTGTATTGAGAATCTCGGTTGATAGCCTTGTTTGATCTTTGGGTTATTCTGGTGCTATTACTGTTTATTAGACTATGGTTTATGGTGGTGGTTGGTATTCGAGTGTGTGGCTCAAGTTCGCGTCTAGATACAAATGTTTGTGTCCGACGTTGGATCAATAGAATACGAAATCTTGGTTCTATGATTGAGAAGATCAGTTGGTAGAATATTATTTGTTGTTGTGGGTTGTTTAGTTGTACATATTTCATTTTATTTGTTCATGTTTTTGTTGCATACTAACCGATGTTGCCTTCGAGGCTTTTCAAGAACCAACGCTCTAGAGTTGTTTTAATTATAGGTCGAGCCCAGGGAAAGACTGACCTACAGTGTATGATTGCTTCCTCCAATAACATTGAGCTTGTGCATGTTCGAGATTGTTCCGATATGACTGAGCCTTCCTAGGTTTCAATAAGTTTCCCCCGAATAGGATTGAACTTGTGGAAATCATTAACCAATAAGACCGAGAGTTATTCCAACATGATTAAGCTTGATATGGATAACATGTATAGTAATGAGAGCTTCTGGAAAGGCTTATGATTGAATCTTGTTTGGATTGTAGTATTACATTATATTCTGCATTGTTGTTCATTTTGGTTACTTGATGGTTGGTTATGTGAGCTGATAGCGGCTGAGATTACCATTATTGTTGGAAAGGCTCGATAGAGGACATATAAGCTGGTACCAGATTGACCTTATGGCAGCGCAAGTTGTGATCAACATGTTTGTATTGATTTTGGTTTCCACTTGGGTATTGTTTGAACTTTCTATACTTATGGGGGTTAGGTAGGTCTTTGTTTGAATTGTTTATTTTCATGCTGGTACCTTTTCTAATTTCTTTCAGTTCTATTATACATGTTTTTGGTCACCTTACATACTCGATAAATTTTCGTTTTGAAACCTTGATCTTGGGGACGCTGCATTCATGAATGTAGGTGTTAATCAGCATATAGCTTGTGATTCTTATCAGCTGAGTGGAGTTTAGCTTAAATGATATGTTTATATCATTCAGAATTATCGATTGTCTTGATTTTGATTTTGATGGGTAGGTTAAAACCCTATCCTGATTGCATGACTTTTGTTTTAATCTTAGAGGTTTATGGACTTATATTGTGGTTGGTAGTGTCTAGAAAGGAATTTTCGAACCTATTGTATAGTTGGAGTTTCCATACATTGGCCTTATCCACTTGTTATATTTTTAGTATTGGGCTAGCTCTCATTTGAGTTATATGTTATATGGTCTTGTGAGTTGGTTTTGGTGTGGAGCCTCGTTGGTTCAGGCTTATTTTATTGCTTAAGTTGCAGGATTTACTCGGTCAAGTGAGACATTGGGTGACAATCATGCCTCCCCAGATTTTGAGGCGTGACACAAGAATTACAAAATTGCCATCGCGTTCCCACTCTATGGGCGCAGAGTTGGTCTGTTATCCATATTGTTTAACAGGGGGCCGCAGAGTGGGTCATCAATTGGTGCCATAGGTCTTCTATCAGATTCCGCTATTTCAAAATAGAAATATATTTCCGATATGCGATTTGCAGAAATGGTATGTGGCCCGCAGATTGCTCCAAGAGCCCATAGAGTAAGTCTTAACATTGCTTCCTTTTTTGGTCATATACTGGTTTGCAGACTGCAAAATTAGAATGTGATCGCAAAATGCACCTTTTTATGCTCTCTGTCACTTTCTGTGGACCGCAATCTGGTTCTAGGACTACAAAATGGGCCAATTGCCTTCAGCTGTATATTTTCTCTTTTTCTCCATCTTTCGCTAATTTTTCTCTATTTTTGTATCTAAGTTCATACATCTGAAAATCATCAAAATATCATCAAAACTTAGTCTAGAAAGTGCACTAAGCACTTAAGAGTTCTATGCTTTTGTGAAAACTAGTATAAGTGTACGCGCCTTGCGCGTGTCCCTATATTAATAAAAATTAATTTATAAGAATAACATAAATAATTTAAAAGATGTGTATGTAACAATATTCGAATTTAGAAAGAAAATATGAATTTCTAATTGATAAATGATTATGTTTAATAGTTCGATTAATCTAATAGTTCTTTCTTCAATTTGTTCTAATACTTGTTTCAATTAACAAAAAGGTCCTAGAAATAGCATTTAATTTAAAGGTAAAAAAATCATCATCTATCTATCTATCTATCTATCTATCTATCTATCTATCTATATATATATATATATAATACATGTTTTAAATAAAAAATAATTTAATACATAAAATTTAGTTAATTTTAAAATATTAAATATTAAAAGAAATAATTAAATAACTATTTTGTCTAGTGTGGCTTCTATTTTTAAAAGAGTAAAAAAATGAATAATGTTTTTCTATGAAGCTTCATACTTTAAATATTTAGTAATAAATTAATTTTAAACTTTTGGTTTTACCCTTTATAAGATGACTTCAACTCAGTTTTTTTTTTGTGTTCTCTCTTATCTTATTCTATGTTTCTAGTCAAACTCCTTCACATAAATTAAAATTGAAAATATAATGTAGATTCAACTAAAGCGAGTGAATAGTAAGAATACTTGATTAATTGAAACAACTTAAAGTATATTGTATTTCTATATTTTTTTTGAAAAAAAAGGGGAGGAGGAGGACGAATTCAATGTATTAATGCATGATGAAATTATGTTTTTTAATTTATTCCTTCAGAAGATTATATTGCATCTTCAAACGAAATAAAATTTGAAAGAGTAACATTAGAAAAGTGACTATTGCATTCTTGAATTATAGTGTTTCCATTGAAAAGTATAGCATGAACTTTTATACCCTGCAAGAGATTAAACTTTAATGATCAAAAATATATATATCTGTTATGAAATAATAAAGAAAGAACAAGAATATTATAGAGAAAGAGAGAAGGAGAGAAACTCTTATTTCTCTTGATGGGATTATCTACAATGAAGGAGAACCCCACTATTTATAGGATAATTTCTCCTAACTTTTCTCCAAAAGATAGACTTTCACAATGATATAAACACATGTATCCAGTACAATACAAATACCTTTATAGACATTCACTACAACACAAATATGTTTATCACACTCCCCCTTGAATGTCTATTTGATAGATAATGTGCCTCATTAAAACCTTACTAAAAAAAACCCAGTGGGAAAAAAATCTAGTGAAGGAAAAAGAGTACACATATCTAATAATACGCATTTTTGGCTACCTCATTAAAAACCTTACAAGAAAAACCCAGTGGGACAAAACCTCGCAAGAGAAAAAGAGTACAGTGCG
This sequence comes from Datura wrightii, assembly GCA_035772735.1. Lineage (NCBI taxonomy): Eukaryota > Viridiplantae > Streptophyta > Magnoliopsida > Solanales > Solanaceae > Datura > Datura wrightii. Next base: position 65,212,607 of record JASDFA010000002.1, read on the forward strand.
TATTAACTCCCCCTAATGAGAACATCCTTGAATCTTTGCATCCCGATCTTGTGCACCATCTTCTTGAAAGTTGCAGTTGGTAGAGATTTGGTGAATAAATCAGCCACATTATCACTTGAACGAATCTGTTGCACATTGATATCACCATTCTTTTGGAGCTCATGTGTGTAGTAAAACTTTGGCGAGATGTGCTTCGTTCTATCTCCTTTTATTAATCCTCCCTTTAATTGTGCTATGCATGCAGCATTATCTTCATACAAAATTGTGGTACTTTGTCACATTTCAAACCACATTTTTCTCTAATGAGATGTATCATGGACCTTAACCACACACATTCTCGGCTTGTTTCATGAATAGCTATTATCTCAGCATGATTTGATGAAGTAGCTACCAGAGATGCTTTATAGATCTCCAAGATATGGAAGTACCTCCACATATGAACACGTAGCCAGTTTGAGATCGAACTTTATGTGTGGGTCAGATAAATACCCAGCATCAGCATAACCAACAAGATCGGGACTTGCTAATAAATTAATCGAATGTTATGCCTTGTAGTATTAGCAATATATATTAGTGCATCAATCACACTAAGATATGGTACTTCAGGACCAAGGATTTCCTCATATAAGAATTATGAACAAGTTTAAAAAAACTTGTAAATGCTTCAGGCATTTCGAATCCTTCATGATTTTCGTACAAATTTTGTCAAGTGATAACATTAATTAGTATTTAAATGCGTGACATCTTCTAGTGTCTGGACTACAGGTCCAATAAGCTTTATGCTTATCAATAAGCATCATTTCACTTGATAATTATTTCTACATCAACATGCTTTAATAGACATAGAATTCAGATCCTCACAATCTTTTACAATATTGCGCACTATATTGTATCAAAAATATCATTGACAATCAGTTTCAATGCGATATAACTTATTGAGATCTCTTCATTTTTCGTCATTTTCAGGTACCTGAACCTTTGCCAAGGTTTTATGAAGTTATGTCATGGTGCTTTCTTAAAGCACTTGCTTCATCATTATGACCATCTTAATCACTTGCTCCTCTCCTTCTTCAAGAAGTTTTATATTTGGAACCGTTTGGTCTATCACGCTTTAGGCGTCTCATAGACTCTATCCTTCAAGGACTTTTCATTGGAGCATTTGCAACTAAATTATAAAATAGAGTTAGCAAATATATCTGACAATTGATTTGCAATATTTTGCAAGTGAATTATCTATTGAACTTTAAGTTCACTTTTTCTTTTTCCTGAGGATCTAGATAATTCATCCCACACTCAATTTTCAGTTGCTAATCACTTCTCCCCCTAATGTTAGAAAAACTAACATTTACTCCCCAAGCTCATTTGGGGACCCATCTTTGTGCGTTGTGGTGGAGCAACTGAATCATATATCGCACATTCAAATTTTTAGATGGAATTATTTGGTTCCTGACCTTGAACCAATTGTGATAGGGGAACCTTGTTGGCTTGATGCATTCAAGTGTTGCTATATGTAAAATAAACATATTCATACCAAATTTTATTTGGGAGTTTTATTCTCATAACCAATGATTTAGCTATAATTGGAGGCATACAATTTTTGCTAAACCAACATAGATATGAATCAGCATTATCAACATGATTTTATAATTTGGAACTATGCTCTTAATTTAATAATTCGAGCAACAACCTTACAAAAATCAATTGCAAGTTGATATCAAAACACATGTGACCATACCATAGATGCATCTGTTAGCAAATGGTTCACATGGTAGGTGAACGGGCCCATATTCACCCTTTTATAAGTTCCAAAATTTCAGGGAATATAATTCCAATCTTAGCTGATCAAGATCATTCTATCATGAGAACAAGCAACACAAGAGAATTCTTGAAGAATCTTTTATTTCTTCAACATATAGCCACGTGAATTCTCAATTATTTTTGCATCACATTTGAACCGGGATGGCCAACCGGTTATGCCAACTTATTTCAGTAAACTTCTAGTTTACTTTCGTATGTGATTTCATCATCATACCCATATTTACGTACTACAAATAAAAAAAATCGGCGGGTAATTTTTTACATAAATATTTATAACCCGCTTTAATTGTAGTACCATGAAGATATTGATCTTCCCATAATTTATAGTCTCATTTTTTTTTCAATGTCCTTGAAACTTATAAGTTTCCTTTTGAGACTTACTACAACAATTTCATTCCTTCAGGTAGTAATACATTAGCTCTTCCGGAGCTCTCAATTAATTTTGTATACTACCACATATTCAATCATATCAAAATGGTTTCTCCACATAGTTTCAACTTTGAAACAATTTTGAATGTTGATGAGCTATAATCATGAACAGACTTATAGTCTTGATGGATCCAATCATATCGTGCCTTTGGGTGGACGACCATCTTCAGGTGGTCATACCTTTCTTTTAGGCTATTCCACAAAATAAGTGGATCTTTAATCATGAGATATTCAATTTTAATAATTTCATCAAGATGATGACGCAAGAATATCATAGCCTTAGCACGATCTTGATTTGATGTTTTGTTTTCACTTTTAATGGTGTCTCCAAGACCCATTGCATCCATATGGATTTTGATGCTCTGTTTTCACTTTTAATGGTGTCTCCAAGACCCATTGCATCCATATGGATTTTTGATGCTTTGATTTCCCTTCAGGGACTAGATCTGTATTAGATCTATATTTGTAACATTTATCAAAGTTCTCAATTTCTCATTCTTCAGGAATGGAACATGATCATCTAAATATGCCTTAACCACATAAGGTATGATAGCTTAAAACCTCTTTTAAGATATTGCTACTTCGGGAGCAAATCGAGGTATGCATATAATATAGATGATTTCTCTTACATATTTTCACAATATTGTTCTGCTGGAACAAATATATTTTCACAATATTGTTCTACTGGAACAAATATATTTTTCATAATATTGTTCTTCTGGAACAATTATGAGGAATGAATTGCCAAGTGAATCAATAAGTTGTTCCTCAAGTTCATATACAAAATCAATATTGTTATTAGTAAATACATAAATATCAAGAAATACTAACCTTCATCTTTCTAAGAAAACTTTGATTTTTCTTACCTCAAATCTTTCAAAGTGAGTGCTCAAGGCAGAGACTCGTGCTGATAACGTGTTATGAAATAATAAAGAAAGAAGAAGAATATTATAGAGAAAGAGAGAAGGAGAGAAACTCTTATTTCTCTTGATGGGATTATCTACAATGAAGGAGAACCCCTCTATTTATAGGATAATTTCTCCTAACTTTTCTCCAAAAGATAGACTTTCACAATCGATGGGGGTGTGGTGCCGATACAGCATATCATAGTCCATCCATGGAATGGACTGTATGAGGACCTGGGACCCCATATTCGTCCCTCGAGGATGGCATACAGCTCCATGGAGAAACGTCAACTCACCCTTGGCGGGCATCGACACAGCTAGCAACCTTGGGGTTGGTCCTGAAGGGCTATACGGGGCTAGTAAATCACAAACTAAATAGAGAATGCTGGTCTCAGCTAATAACAATAACTAATTATGATCAATATACTTCTGATTCTCTTACTGGGATTTTAAACTGAGTTATAATACTAAAGAAACTAACATGCTGAAGGAAATTCGCCTTAACATACCTCGATTGCAGATTCCTGATTAACTGACGAGTTCCAATTCGTATTTAACAACTCTTTTCAACTGAAATCGTATTATTGGGAGAAAGAAGCTAGTTTTAGTACTAAATTCGGCAAAAACAAAAACTTTAAATATAAATATTAACTATATTTCAGCTTGACAGAACACGATCAAAAATGTACAATTTCTTGGGAGTTCAGAAGGGAGAAATACTTACTTGAAACCTATGATCATATAGAAATTAGTTTGGAGTCGTTCCAACAATTTTGGCTCAGCGGGTGATGATTCGTCGGGTGAGTATCGCGAAAATAACTCCATAGCAATGCTCCCTGCAGCCTTAAACTTTGATACCCGAAGTTAATTCAAATTCGAGCATCATTTCATAGCGCAAATAGAGAAAAATAGAATGCAAATGGTGAGTTTCCTTCTCTAGTCACAGGGTTCTATTTATTGAGAATGAATCAAATGATCCGATCAAATATATATAAGGCTTGGGCGGTGGACACGGGGTTTGTGGCATGGACCCCAACGCGCTGGTTTTGGGCGTGCCACAGAGCCCAACACGGAGGAAGGGTGTCCGTGACACGCCTTCCCTGTCGCGGCCTGCTTCGGCCTGCTCCCACATGATCTCGATTCTGCACTCGTCCGACCTTTTTCCAGGCCCTTTCTCGTACATGTAGCACTCTAAAACTCTTAACCAACATACAAATAGGCCGACTAATCTTTAGAAACTTTTGGGGTGTAACATCCTTCCCCCTTAGGAACATTCGTCCTCGAATGTTAACTTTATCTTACAGGAGTCTTAACTCTTTTAACTACTTATCTTGGAAAAATTTTGGCAGAGTCTCCCTTATAATATGGACTATCTGAAAATCCTAAAATGCAGAAAAGTCCAACACAGGTACTTTACGCAGCACTATAGCAACTATTTCACAACAAGGCTAGAGTCAACTGCACCAGATATATACAACACAAAGCATAAAACAACAACTGAATCAATAAATGCACCTTAACTGCATGGTCTGAGCTAATCCTGGAACAAATGAGGATATTTGGATCTTATATCGTCTTCAGCTTCCCAAGTCATCTCGTCTCTATTCCTGTTTCTCCATAATACCTTAACAGAATCGACATCCTTAGTTCTCAACCTGCGAACCTATCGATCTAATACAACTACTAGAACCTCTTCATAGGCTAACTCCTCAGTGACTTGGACATCCTCAATTGGTATAATTCGGGATGGATCCCCTATGCACTTTTGTACCATCAACACATGAAAGACTGGGTAAACAGAATCTAATTCTGAAGGCAGATCTAGCTCATATGCCACCTGGCCTATTCTTAGGAGTATTCGATATGGTCCAATAAACCTTAGGCTAACCTTGTCCTTTTTACCAAACCTCATCATACCCTTCATCGGTGAAACTTTCAAAAATACCCAGTTACCTACAGCAAACTCCAAGTCTCTACGTCGTACATCAACATAAGATTTCTAGTGGCTTTGAGCTTCAAGCAATCATTCTATGATGAGTTTCACCTTCTCTTCTGACCGATGGATTATATCTGGTCCAATTAATCCTGATTGCCCTACCTCGAACCAACCAACCGGGGATCTGCATTTCCACCCATATAAGGCCTCATAAGGCTCCATCTGGATTGCTGAATGATAACTGTTACTGTAACCAAATTCAATAAGCGGTAAATGCTCATCACAGTTTCCCCCGAAGTCTAGCACACACGCCCCTAACATATCCTTGAGTGTCTGAATTGTACATTCTACCTGCCCATCTGTTTGAGGATGGAAGGTTGTACTCAAATTAACCTATGTCCCCAGGCCCTTCTGAAAGGATTTCCAAAATTTAGCTATGAATTACGCCCCTCTATCAGAAATAATTGAGACTAGAACACCATGTAATCTAACTATCACCCTGATATATAGTTCAACATAGTCCTTGGTTGAGAAGGTAGCCCCGACTGGTAGAAAATGGGCTAACTTCATCAACTTGTCGACAATCACCCAGATATAATAAAATTTACGCCTGGTACAAGGTAACCGTGTCACAAAATCCATATTGATTGCCTCCCACTTCCACATAGGCACTGTTATTTCCTGTGTCAGTTCGCCGAGTTTTTGATGTTCATCCTTAACCTCCGGCAATTAGGACACTGTGCTACAAATTCTGCTATCCCCTTTTTCATTTCTAGCCACCAATGAATTTCTTTTATGTAATGATACATCTTTGTTGAACCTGGATAAAGAGAGTAACGGGAATAATGTAGCTCTGTCATAATCTATTGGCGAACTCCAGCCACATCTAGAACACAAAGGCGACCCCTATACCTCAAAACTTCGTCTTCAGCTACCTTGAAATCTTTTACTTCCCCTCGCTGAGCCTTATCTCTGAGCTGAACTAGGTTAGGGTCTTCATACTGTCATTCTTTCACCTCTACAAACAATGATGATACTGCAGTATTCTGGATCACTTCTCCACTGCCTCCCAAGTCTGCTATACGGATGGCCAAATTGGCTAATTGGTGAAATTCTCGAGCTAGTTCTCGCTGTTTCGGCTTTAGGTATGCCAAACTTCCCATGGATTTGCGGTTGAGGGCATCTGCTACAACATTGGCCTTCCCTGGATGATACAAAATATTCACATCATAGTCTTTCAATAATTCTAACCAGCGGCGCTGACGCATATTCAACTCTTTCTGTGTGAAAATGTACTGGAGACTCTTATGATCAGTGAAAACATCTATGTGGACACCATACAGATAGTGCCTCCATATTTTCAAGGAATGAATTATTGCCGCCAAATTCTAGATCATGGGTGGGGTAGTTCTTTTCATGCTTCCTCAACTATCTTGAAGTGCAAGCAATTACCTTACCATGTTGCATCAGCACACATCCTAACCCGACACCCAAAGCATCACAATACACTGCATAACCCTCCGATCTATCTAGAAAAGCTAATACTGGTGCTAATGTTAACATATTTTTCAACTCCTGAAAACTCTCTTCACATGCTTCAGTCCAGTGAAACTTGGCTACTTTCTGAGTTAATTTTGTCAAAGGCGTTGATAAAGTGGAAAACGCTTCCACAAATCTTCTGTAATAACCCCAAGAAACTGCATACCTTAGTCAGAGTTATCGGCATAGGCCATGTCTTTACAACTTCTATCTTCTGTGAGTCTACTTGAATACCAGCTTCTGACACAATGTGACTTAGAAAGGCCACTGAATTTAGCCAAAACTCACATTTAGAAAAATTTACATATAACTGGTGATCTTTGAGAATCAGGAGCACTATTCGTAGATGATCCCAATGTTCTGATTCTGAATGTGAATACACTAGAATATCATCAATAAACACTATCACAAACAAGTCCAGGTATGGCCTAAAGTTGTTGTTCATCAGATCCATGAACACTACTAGAGCATTAGTCAACCCGAAGGACATGACTAAGAATTCAAAGTGGCCATATCTAGTTCTAAAAGGAGTCGTCAGGATATCTCTCTCCTGAACTCGAACCTGGTGATATCATGACCTTAAGTGATTTTTCTAGAAACACTTCGCCCCCTATAACTGGTCAAATAAGTCATCTATTTCGAGAAGCGGGTACCTATTCTTGATAGTGAGTTTATTCAGCCGCTGATAGTCTACACACATGCGGAGGGAGCCATCCTTGTTTCTGACAAACAGAATTGGTGCTCCCCACGTTGAAGTACTCATCCTGATAAAACCCTTGTCTAATAGATCTTTCAACTGTTCTTTTAATTCTCTGAGCTCAGGAGGAGCCATTCGGTACGGAGGAATAGATATAGGCTGAGTACCTGGTAGTAAATAAATTATAAAAGAGATCTCCCGTTCTAGGGGGATACTAGGAAGTTCATTTGGGAATACATCTGGAAATTTATTGACTACTGGAACAGACTGAAGAGTCGGAGATTCTACTCGAACATCCTGAACTCTGACAATTTGATAAATACATCCCTTCGCTATCAATTTTCTTGCCCGAAGATAGGAAATAAACCTACCTTTTGGCGTGGCTGCACTATCTTTCCACTCCCGTAAAAACTCCCCTGAAAAGTGGAATCGGACATTCTTGGTCCAACATTCTACATTGGCATAACATGGCGCTAGCCAATCCATACCCATAATTACATCAAAGTCAATCATCTCTAATTCTACCAAATCTGCTAAAGTCTGGCGGCCAGTGACCACTACTGTGCACCCTCGGTAGACTCTTTTAGCTATGATGGAATCACCAGCGGGTGTGGACACTGAAAAAGGTCACCGAAGCAATTCCGGTGTGATACCAAACTTCCAGGCCACTAATGGCTTCACATAAGACAAAGTGGAGCTTGGGTCTATCAAAACATACACGGAATGAGAGCAGATGTCCAGCATACCTGTCACAACATCCGGTGAAGTCTCTAAATCCTGTCGCCCCGATAAAGCATATGTACAATCTAGACCAGTACCTAAATTGGATGCCCCTGATCTACCTCAGCTTCTGTCGGCTGGAGCTGAGGGCCTGTGCCTTACTGGAGGTGCTGGGGCACGTGACCTCACTGAAGATCTATCCTGTCGATCCCGATCTCTCTGACCTCTGGCCAGATAGTCCCTCATCCAATGACTCTCCTGTCCATACGCATAACATGTCGTAGAACCATAATTACATGCCCTATAATGACATCGACTGCAGATAGGCCAAAGCAGAACAGTAAATCTACTTGCTCTGACCCTCTCTGCTGCTGCGAACTTGCTAACCAAGAGCTCTTGTTGGGCCTTGACTGTCCCCGACGATCATATCTACTCCCCTACTGCTATTGTGGAGGTGGGGGTCTAGGTGGTCTGTCTGATAGCCATGGTATAGGTCCACCCTGGGACTCTGTCTGCTTATCACTAGGTTTGGACCTACGGTGCTGCTCCTGATTTTCTCTCCTTATCTCCCGCTGCCGCTGCCTAATCCCCTAAATATTCTGGGCAAATGCCTGGACTTGGGCAATATCCATGTCCTCTCGCAGAGTAGCTGTGAGACAGGTCTCTACACATTCTGGATTCATCCCCATGATAAACCTGTTCACCTTGGCTTGTATAGTATCCACAAAGGCCAGTATATACTAGGCCAAGGAGACAAATCTCATAGCATACTCTCAAACAATCATTGAGCGTCTGCTCCAGATGCAAAAATTGGTCCACCCGGGCCCGACAGATCTCTCGTGGCAAATAATGGTCTAAGAAGGCCTCCAAAAAGCTGGACCAGGTCGGAGGGGGAACTAATCTTGGGCAAATTTATATGCCCAAGTGATACTCAAATGTGTCATTTTAGCCTTGTTTATCTATCAATGTTTATACATTCTCATGTGATTGGTAATAAAATGTGAATTTATACTAACCAACATGATTAGCATTGTTTTGCAGGTAAAATATAATTTTGGGAAGCTAAAATGCATGTTGGAATAGATCGGGGTTGGACTCGAATGTGAACAAAGGACAAGGCATTGGAAAGCACAAAATAAAGAGGCTCCACGATGGAGCCGTGTCACGCTGCCATCGCGGAGGCCTTCTGCCTGGATAGGGAATTTTCGGCCTAATTCCAGTAAGGGTTCGCGTTGGGTCCGTGGCACAGTGGCCCAGCTCCGCGTTGCACGTCGTGCCACGTTGGGCCTGATTACCTAGACCCCTAATTTCTAGTGAGGGTCCGCGTCGGTGGCGTGTCACGGAGGCAGTGCTCCGCGATGCACTCCGTGACACGTTGCTTGTTATTCCGGGAAAAATTCCCACTAGTATAAATAGAACACTTAGGTTCATTTTTCAATATTCTGACTTGGTGGAGCAAGAACGTGGGTTACAGGCAGTTCAGGGGACGAAATTATCAAGGTTTTTCTCTCTTTCCTTCTCCTTGAATTCAATTGCTTGTATGTTTAACACTCATTTAACGATGTTTAATCCACAAATGAGTGGCTAATTCCTCTTCTTGCTGAGGTTAAGAACAATTGTATTGAAATGTGATTGTTGAGTAAATTGGTTCTTCATCTTTTCTTCCATGGTTGTTCTATTGATTCTTGTTCTTACTACATTAATGTGTGGCCTACGTTAATGTACATCTAAAAAGTCCGGTTTCACTCGAGAGAGCAAGAAATTGGAAAGTTGTGAATTAATAGGATATGATCTTTTCTTAGTTTGGGAAAATTGAGAATTGATTTACCTTCAGGATAGAAATATACCTGAAAGTCGTATTAGTCAATTTAGGAACCGGGTTTGTATGGCTAGAACATGAATTTCGTTTAATCACAGAAATGTAGGTGGACGGTTCATGATTCTTAAGTTGGGTTAAATACGAGAGTTTTAATCCATTGGCAGTTGTTCTTGATTAGCAACCGGAGGAAAGGTTAACCAATTTATATTGATAATTAATTTCATTACATGTTCATTTAACCTCTGCATGCTCACATTCATAGTTCAGACTCACATTAGATAATCGTTTTAGACTTAGCATAAAAATTAGAACCCAAAAATATCAAACTCGTGGTTACACTGTTGTCTTCATTGTTAAAATTAAAATATAGTAACACTTGAGTAGTTTGTTACCTTAGACCAGTCCCTGTGGGATCGATACATGGCTTACTTAAGCCACTTTACTACTTGTTCGACCACGTGCACTTGCGTGTAGTTTTCTACCCAACAAACAGAACGAAAAAGTTTTTGGCGCCGTTGCCGGGGACTGGCAATTGGTGAAATTTTCTTAAGTGTTAATTTACTATACTTTTATTTTCTTAGTGTTGACAACTTGGTCTTAGCCTGTATTTTGCAGATTTAATCTCTGTTGAACACTGGCAAGAGACAAGGAGCTGGTGGACTCGTATTTAGAGCCAGAAAGATTATTTCATCGTCAGCGGAGAGAAGCTCTAGAAAGAAAGCTGCAGTTACTCAGACAAACACTCATGGAGCAACAACAGAATCCACCAGTAGTACAGGCAATGTTAGTGCCCGAGGAAGTAGCAGCTCGACCGGTTCGCGAGGTGGCAATCCCACATGCTAATAATATCACATATAGCATCCGAAAACCTGAGCCAGGAGGGAGGTTCGAGCTCAAACAAAACATGGTGCAATTGCTGCACACTAGCGGCCAGTTTACAGGTCTCCCTCATGAAGATCCACAGCAGCATCTCCAAAATTTTTTGGAGATAAGTGACATTTACATCCCTGCTGGAGTGTCATCAGATTATGTCAAGCTTACATTGTTCCCATTTTCACTATTGGGAGAAGCCAAGAGGTGGTTGAAAAACTGAGCCACCTAATTCTATTTCTACGTGGGATGATCTTGCAAGGAAATTCTTGATACGATTTTTTCCCTCTGGTAAAACAGCAAGACTTAGAAGTCAAATTCTAAGTTTCAAACAGAGAGAGGGAGAAAATTTATATCAGGCTTGGGAGAGATTCAAGTCCATGTTGCGGGATTGTCCTCATCATCATCAATTAATTGAGGTGCTGGTGCACACTTTTATAGAGGGTTTGGAACCCCATACAAAAATATTGCTAGACTCAGCAGCTGGGGGACAAGCGCTGGACAAAACTTATGAGGAGCTGTATACCTTGTTGAACCATATTTCGCAGGGCAATCCGGAGTGGAATGCTGATTCATCAAGAGGAGGGACAAGGAAAGCAACAGGAGTTCTAGAAGTGGATGGTTTTACAGCTATTGCTGCATAGATAGTTGCCTTACAGAATCAACTCAACACCCACTTCAGCAACATGACAATGAACCAGCCTCAAACCCTAGTGAATGCAGTGCAGCAGATTTGGTGTGAAGTGTGTGGGAGCAGTGAGCACTTAGCTAAGTGTTGTGGAGCAAATCTTGACTCGGTGAACTTTGTGGGAAATGTACAAAGGAACAACCACCAACAGTATAGCAATAGCTACAATTCCAATTGGAGGAATCATCCTAATTTCTCCTGGGGTAGCAACAACAATCAGGGGCAAAGTACGAGTCAGGGTGTGCAAAGGAACCAAGGAGGGCAACAGAATTATCAAGCACAATTTAGGAACAACAATGCACCTCCTCCACCACCATCACCCAGCATTGAGGAGATGTTCAAGACGATGATAGCTAACCAAGCTCAATTGCAGGCTGACTATGTGAAATTGGCAGCCGAGGTGAAAAACAACCAGTTAGCTACTAAGGCACTTGAATATCAATTTGGGCAATTTGCTGGAGCCCAAAACACAAGGCCTAGAGGAGGACTTCCGAGTGACACAGATCCCAACCCCAAGCAGGTGAATGTGGTGACCACAAGGAGTGGTTTGCAGCTGAAAGAGGTGGAACCAGAAAGATCACCTCAACAATCGGGAGTAGCAGAAGTTGAGAGGGAGCAAAGTAATGAGAGGGGGAAGAAAAAGGAAGCGGAATCAGAACCCCCCCCCCCCGTTCCCTCAACGATTAAAGAAACACAAGGAGGAGGCGTGTTTCAAGAAATTCATGGAGGTGCTGAAACAGGTACATATTAACTTACCTCTTGTTGATGTTTTGCAGGGAGTGCCGAAGTATGCCAAGTATATAAATGACATCATGGCAAAAGTCGGTTGACTGAGTATGCTACGGTGGCTCTCACAGAGGAATGCACTTCTCGGAACAAAACCAACTGCCCACAAAGCTCAAAGATCCTGGGAGCTTTACTATACAGATTACTATTGGGCAGAGTATCCGAGCTCGTGGATTGTGTGATTTGGGAGAGAGCATTAATTTGATGCCGTCATCGGTATTCAAAAAGCTGGGTCTAGGAAGTCCTAGACCCACAACAGTGATCTTGCAATTGGCGGATCGGTCCTTAGCCAGACCTGATGGCATTGTGGAGGACGTTCTGGTGCAAGTTGGCTCCCTGATCTTCCCGGTAGATTTCATCGTGCTGGATTTTGAACCAGACGCGGAAGTCCCATTTATTTTGGGACATCCTTTCTTGGCGACCGGGAAAGCACTGATTCACGTAGCTGCAGGGCAGCTAACCATGCGAGCACACGACAAGGTGGAAGTGTTCAATGTGTACAAGGCCACCAAGCTCCCGCCTGTGTACGAGGAACTCTCGGTGATCAATGTGATTGATCGAGTTGATGATGCGCGGATAAAGGATTCACGAGAGTTATTGGGAAAACCATCTGAACGATGTAAGCACTACTGGGGGGAGGACGGTGGTAGAGAGAAAACGTCCATCACCCTAGAGGACAAATGAGCTGAATGACGTCGAGCCATGATGGTAAACCAGGCGCTGCACGGGAGGCAACCCGTGAAATTTTTCTTTGTAAATTGTGAATAGATTTTTCTTTTTTTATTTTTATTTTTTTATTTTCTTGATTAACAACAAAATTTTTAGTTTTATTTGTGTTTTTATTTTTATTTTGACTGAAACATATAATTCTAACCAATTTCTTGTAGTAAGATGAATTTCAGGTCAAACGGAGGGAAAATATGCAAGGAATCGCAAAGGAAAATTTGAGGTACGAAAATCAAGAAAAAGTGGCAAAACAGTGAGCTAAGGAGATAGCTCCGTGTCACAGAGGAGGGCCTCCGCATTACCTTCCGTGACACGTTGAGGTGTAAATCCGGAATTTTAAAAGAATTCCAGAACACCCTCGCGTCAGCTCCGTGTCACGGAGGCAGTGCTCCGCGATGCACTCCGTGACACGTTGTTTTGTATATCGCGACGGGTCACACCGGGTCGCCGGGTGACCCGCGCGAATTTCCCACTTTTAAACCCCGAATCCCCCTCAATTTTCCTTATTTCTCACACACTCCGCGACCAATCCTCCTAAAACCCCTCCCCCTTCAACGTGACACGGAATAGGCTAAGGAATTCATTGAGTTTTCTTCAATTCTTCGACTTTAAGGTGTGTACTTCAATTCCATCTCATTTCTTGTCGATTTTCTTCGATATTGAACATGTGATATGAGCTAAACTTGCCCTAAGTAGAAATTAATCGTAAATTCAATTGAATTATTGTTGATGGCTGTTCGGAGTATCATTGTGATTGCTTGAACTCGTTAATTGCATAATTTAATCAAATTTTTGATACAATCATAGCTAGGGCTTGCTTTTGAATTTGAAGTGGAAAAATGTAGTGAACTCATGAAATTCATGCTAGGGTGTACATGTTGAGTGAGATGAGTCGATTGTGCTAATTGTTATTATGCTAAAAGACCGACGGATTCTCGGGTTAGGGGAATAGGAAATTTGCATGAAGTGGGTGAGTTGAATAGGTTCGTGTAGATAAATTCTTGTTGTTTTCGTTTCTTTATTTCTCCTTGCTAAGTGTGAGGGATAAAATGTTATCGATGGTAATGATTGTGGTTCGCTGTACAAAGTCTGAGTAGTACATAGAAGATATACCGTCAAATTCTTTGAATGCACTAAGCATGTTTGTATATTTGGTTGTTTGTTTGTGTAAATAGGTATGATCTTGTCGTAATGTTGTAATTTTAGCTAAGAACTAAGTGTGGGGTAGCCTAGCTTAACCCAACCTTAGTTGAAGCAAATTTTCATGGGCTTAACATTGAACTTGTCTGTTTGGTTTGACAGGAACAATGGCAAGCAGGCAAGAAAAAGGGAAAGGCGCATCAACATCTGGCACCGGAAGAAAGAGAATCAGATTGGGCACAGCAGTCCCAGCAGCACCAGCGGTTCCACGCGGCCAACGCTGCCAATATGGAACCAGGTGGGTGACGAAAGAGGGGACGAAGTGGTATGCAAAGCACAAGGAGAGCAAGTACTTCCCTGAGGAACACATAGCACGGGAACCGTTGGCACAGGAGTTCCCTAGGATTTTCCACAGGATCAAGGCAGCTGGGCTCAAATTCATCTTTGAAGAGCCCAAGGAATGCAACTTGCACCTGATTCATGAATTCTATGCCAATTGGAACCCGACTCTCAGAAGTCACACCATCAAAAGTAGAGGGCAAATAGTCACCTTTGAGCCCCACCACCTCAATGCTATCCTAGAGGCGCGGGACACAGACGCCCACGTGCTTCGACAGCTGAATATCACTCCACCATATGCGGACATCAGACGCACTTTGTGTGGAACCAGATCAACAGCTAGATGGAGAAGACACAAGGAGAGGGGCTACCATTAGACTTTGCCCTATTCACAGATGAACAGGGAAGCCAAGTTATGTCTTAAGATCGTCTGTTCCTGCCTAATCCCAGGGGTACATATGACAAATGTAACCCGAGATCGTGTATGCCTGGTGTACGCCCTGATGAAAGGGCTGGAGATCAATGTGAGGGCGGTGATTATCTCCGCCATGAAGTGAGCCCGGTTGCAGGTAAAATGTAATTTTGGGAAGCTAAAATGCATGTTGGAATAGATCAGGGTTGGACTCGGATGTGAGCAAAGGACGAGGCATTGGAAGGCACAAAATAAAGAGGCTCCGCGATGGAGCCGTGTCACGCTGCCATCGCGGAGGCCTTCTGCCTGGATAGGGAAATTTCGGCCTAATTCCAATAAGGGTTCGCGTTGGGTCCGTGGCACAGTGGCCCAGCTCCGCGTTGCACGCCGTGCCACGTTGGGCCTGATTACCTGGACCCCCAATTTCCAGTGAGGGTCCGTGTCGGTGGCGTGTCACAGAGGCAGTGCTCTGCGATGCACTCCGTGACACGTTGCTTGTTATTCCGGAAAAAATTCCCACTAGTATAAATAGAACACTTAGGTTCATTTTTCAATATTCTGACTTGGTGGAGCAAGAACGTGGGTTACAGGCAGTTGAGGGGAGGAAATTATCAGGGTTTTTCTCTCTTTCCTTCTCCTTGAATTCAATTGCTTGTATGTTTAACACTCATTTAACGATGTTTAATCCACAAATGAGTGGCTAATTCCTCTTCTTGCTGAGGTTAAGAACAATTGTATTGAAATGTGATTGTTGAGTAAATTGGTTCTTCATTTTTTCTTCCATGGTTGTTCTATTGATTCTTGTTCTTACTGCATTAATGTGTGGCCTACGTTAATGTACATCTAAAAAGTCCGGTTTCACTCGAGAGAGCAAGAAATTGGAAAGTTGTGAATTAATAGGATATGATCTTTTCTTAGTTTGGGAAAATTGTGAATTAATTTACCTTCAGGATAGAAATATACTTGAAAGTCGTATTAGTCAATTTAGGAACCGTGTTTGTATGGCTAGAAATGAATTTCGTTTAATCACAGAAATGTAGGTGAACGGTTCATGATTCTTAAGTTGGGTTAAATACGAAAGTTTTAATCCATTGGCAGTAGTTCTTGACTAGCAACCGGAGGAAATGTTAACCAATTTATATCGATAATTAATTTCATTACATGTTCATTTAA
This sequence comes from Datura wrightii, assembly GCA_035772735.1. Lineage (NCBI taxonomy): Eukaryota > Viridiplantae > Streptophyta > Magnoliopsida > Solanales > Solanaceae > Datura > Datura wrightii. The sequence goes on from JASDFA010000002.1 coordinate 65,228,604, forward strand.
CCTCAGCATGCTCACATTCATAGTTCAGACTCACATTAGATAATCGTTTTAGACTTAGCATAAAAATTAGAATCCAAAAATATCAAACTCGTGGTTACACTGTTGTCTTCATTGTTAAAATTAAAATATAGTAACACTTGAGTAGTTTGTTACCTTAGACCAGTCCCTGTGGGATCGATACTTAGCTTACTTAAGCCACTTTACTACTTATTCGACCACGTGCACTTGCGTGTAGTTTTCTACCCAACAAACAAGACGAACAGGAACATCTCTACCTCGAGACCTTTCCCAATTCTCGTACCATAATACTGTGATGTCCCGTATCCAAAATACCTCTAACTCCATTGACTCTACAGGTGTGGCATCTATCACCCTGAAAATCCACTGCAAATGGTCCAAAAATTCCTGAGGGTCCTCATCCCGATCTGCCCCTATGAATTGTGCGGGAGTCAATGCGAGAAACTCTCGGACCCTCGAGCTACCGAGGCCTTCTAAAGACTCTACAACCACCGATGCCACTGGCTGACGCTGTGCAGCCATTATCTAAGCTATCATAAGACGACACTCTTAACTTCCTGATCTGATGATGTTGGTACGGAAGCTACTGGAAGTGGTGCCGATACATCTGACGCTCTGGGCGATTGCTAGCATGGCGGAGAGTGCTAGGGAGACCGAGATGAAGTCTCCTTGTCTCCCTCAGATCGGGCTGACTCTGACTGAGGCACCCTGCTAGTGCCCTCCCTTTCTGCGGTATCTAGCTCCTTGCCAGTCGTGGCATGTCGCGGGTTTGACATTTCTCTGTAGAAAAGTAGATTATAGTAAGCTTAGGGACTCATCTCTATACAGCACAGCTCTATAGCACGACTGGAAAATAAAGAAGAGTAACCACCCTAACATGCCTCGGCCTCCTACCTATAGTATGTGGTGCACAACACATCCATAGAGAAGACTTTACTTAGCACGGCTTTCATACTCCCTGGTATACAACATGCTCTGATACCAAGTTTGTCACACCCAACCTAGGGAGGCATGACTGGCACCTATTGCCCTACTAGGATCTTTCTAAGCTGACTGAGCTTACGCACTTCTGGTTCAGGGCTTGTTCTAACTCTCAAATCAAGAAAACAACGGGTTATATCTCGGCTGTAAACACAGCCCCCGGCCGCCTAGGCCTTATAGCCACCTGTAAAAGAAAACAACTAACCAGAAATAGATAATAGCAAGGAACTCTATGCGGGCCGACAAGGCCACCATGATGTCTAGTTATGACCGAAAAGTAAATCCTATACTAAACTAACCTATAGCCGACAAGGCCGCTAACTAACAGCTAAACATGACCCAACACGACCAACACACAAGATAAAACACATATGGGCCCCACACAGCCATCAATAGCTAACACAAGGAATCTAAAACAGTTTGCAAGCCTCTAAGAGTAATATGATGGTTGGGACAGGGTCCCGACCTACCCATAAATTGTACAATCAAAAGGGTTAAACCTTTTATCTACAAGCTTCAAAGGAAAGGAGCTCACCAGTCTAACAATCCTGATTGAAAGCTAAGAGGGACATGTTCCTCATCTATCCGCACCTGCAGACAAGTAATGCAGCACCTTAGAAAGGGCATCAGTACAATATGTACTGAATATGTAAGGCAATAATTGTAACTGACTGAATAAAAGAAATGAAATTGAGAATAATTGAAATAGAGGGATAGAGATCATACCTGAGTAGTTGAACTTCCTATAATCTAATTCATCAGTAACTAAAGAAAACAAGAACCTTACCTGGACCCCATAAGCCGGAAGGTATAACCAGCACAGAATAACCCACCTGGGGCCCCTATAAGCCCTGGTGAGTACACCTTAATCTGTATACCCCTAGCAAGGTCACACGGGGTCCACTAATAGCTATAGTCGTCCTACCGGTACCCTGGATATGCAACTGAGCCTGCTCGGCCCCTGACTGTAGATGTGTCTGAGCCTAATGGACTCCTGATATTTGTACCTCGGGCACCAAGCTCGACGAGGGTGTGGTGTCGATATAGCATATCATAGTCTAGCCATGGAATAGACTATATGAGTACCTAGGACCCCATCTTCATCCCTCGCGAATGGCATACCACTCTGTGGAGTGATGTCAACTTGCCTCTGCGGGCGTTCGACATAGCTAGAAACACTGGGGTTGGTCCTGAAGAGCTATACGGGGAAAGTCAATACCAAACTAAATAGAGAATGCTGGTCAGCTAATTATAACAGCTAACCATGATCAATATACTTTTGATTCTCTTACTGGGATTTAAACTGAGTTATAATACTAAAGAAACTAACTTGTCGAAGGAAATTCACCTTAACATACCTCGATTGAAGATCCCTGATTAACTGGTGAGTTTCGATTCATATTTAACTGCTCTTTTCAACTGAAAACGTATTACTGGGAGAAAGAGGCTAGTTTCAGTACTAAATTCGGCAAAAACAAAAACTTTATATATAAATATTAGCTATATTTCAACTTGATGGAACACTGTCAAAAACGTGTAATTTCTCGGGAGCTTAAAAGGGAAGAAACACTTACTTGAAGCCTGTTATCGTATAGAAATTAGTTTGGAGTCGTTCCAACAACTTTGGCTCGGCAGGGTTATGATTCACCAGGCGAGTTTTGCGAAAATAACTCCGTAGCAATGCTCCATGCAGGCTTAACCTTTGATACCCAAAGTTAATTCCAACTCGGGCATCGTTTCGTAGGGTAAACGGAGAAAAATAGAATTAAAATGGTGAGTTTCTTTCTCTGGTCGTGGGGTTCTGTTTATTGAGAATGAAATCAAATGATCTGATTAAATATCTATAAGGCTTGGGCGGTGGATACGGGCCACAGACCCCAATGTGTCAGTTTACGGGCGTGCCACGGAGCCCAACGCGGAGGAAGGGAGTCCATGACACGCTGCCCTTGTCACGGCCTGCTCCAACCTTCTTCCATGCTATCTCAATTCTGTGCTCATCCGACCTTTTTTGAGCCCTTTCTCATACGTATTGCACTCTAAAACTCTTAACCAACATATGAATAGGCCTACTATTTGTTAGAAACTTATGGGGTGTAACAGCAAGGAAGAGAATGTACCAGATTCCATGAACAATTGAGGACATTTGATTCGCATATCAGCCTCGGTCTCCTAAGTGGCTTCCTCTATGGTACGATTCTTCCACTGACCTTTACCAATTTCTTTTAATCTCAGTTGCGGACCTCCTTCTCCAATATGTCCATTGGCTCCTCCTCATAGGATAAGTTCTCATCCAGCAATACGGAGTCCCATTTGATAATGTATGATCCATCCCCATGGTACTTCTTCGACATGGAAGGTTGGATATATCCCTGACAGCCCTGCGGCAAGGCCAACTCATAAGCTATCTCACCCATACGTTGGAGGATTTCAAACAATCTAATGTACGTCGGGCTAAGCTTGCCTCGCTTACTGAACCTCATTACCCCCTTTATGAGGGATACCTTGAGCAAGACTTGTTCTCCCTCCATGACTCCATATCTCTCACTTTCCTGTCTGCATACTATATTTGTCTACTCTGAGCAGCTACTAGGCGTTCTTGGATTACCCAAAATTTTTCCAAGGATTCTTTCAACAAATCTATTCCCCAGGGTCTCATCTCAAATGCATCAAAACACCCAATTGGAGACCTATATTTCCTCCTGTATAGAGCTTCAAATGGAACCATGCCAATTCTTGAATGATAGCTATTGTTGTAAGCAAACACCACCAAGGGTAATAATTTATCCCACTAGCCCCCAAAATCTATCACACAGGCCCAGAGCATGTCCTCTAATACCTGGATGGTCCGTTCTGACTGCCCTTTAGTCTAAGGATGGGAGGTTGTACTCAAATCCAACCTCGTGTCTTAATCTGCCTGCAAGGTCCTCCAGAAATGGGAGGTGAATTGAGTATCCCTGTCTGACACCATCAAAACAGGCACCCCATGCAACCGAATCACTTCTTATACATAAAGCTTTGCCAGTATTTCAGCATTGTAAGTCACTTGGACATACAAGAAGCAAGTAGACTTGGTCAATCTATCAACAGTGATCCAAATGGAGTCAAACTTCCCTAATGTCTTTGGAAGACCAACTACGAAGTCCATTGCTATTCTCTTTGATTTCCACTTTGGCGTGGGCATCCTCTGAAGTGCTATCCCAAGATTTTGGTGCTCATACTTCACCTATTGACAGTTCAAACACTGGGTGACATAGTCAATAATGTGCCTCTTCACTTGGCCCCACAAATAGTGTCGTTTCAAGTCATCGTATATTTTGGTAGCCCCAGGATGAATGGAGTACCTCAAGTTGTGAGCTTCCACCGGAAGGATCTTAATTATCTCACCAACTAGGGGAACACACACGCGTCCCTTTATTCTTAATACCCCTTTGCCATCTAGCACTGCTTCCTTAGCTTCTCGCTGTAGAACCTTATCTCGGATCTTACCCGACTTCTCATCCTCAAACTATCTGGCCTTTATTTCCTCTAGCAGTGATGACTTAGCCTCCATGATATCTAGTATCCCACCTATCTCTATCAAAGAAAGTCTCATCAAACCTTTTTACAGTGTCTGGGCTTCTCTTGCCATCGATTGTTGATTAGCTTCCAAGCAAGCTAGACTGCCCATACTTACTACTTTTCGACTCAATGCATTTGCCACCATATTAGCCTTCCCTAGGTGATACAGGATGGTAATGTCATAATCCTTGAGTAGTTCCATCCACCTTATTTGTGTCAAATTGAGATCCTTCTAAGAAAACACATATTACAAGTTGTGATGGTCTGTTACTACCTCACAACTAGCCCTGTATAAGTAGTGCCTTCAGATTTTTAGTGCGAACACCACCACTGCTAGCTCCAGTTCATTTGTGGAGTAGTTCTTCTTGTGCACCTTCAACTGTCTCGAGACATAATCAATGGCCAACCCTTCTTGCATTAACACAACACCCAACCCCGACCGTGAGGCATCACAATAAATAATAAAATCTTTATCTTCCACCGGTAATGCCGAATAGCTGCCGTGGTTAGTAGGGTCTTGAGCTTCTAAAAAATCTCTTCGCATTCCTCAGACCACTGGAAAGGTACATCGTTCTAAGTCAATCTTGTAAGCATTGAAGCAATGGATGCAAACCCCTTCACAAAATGACGGTTGTAGCTGGCCAGCCCTACAAAGCTCTGAATCTCTATCACGGTAGTAGGCCTAGCACAGTTTCTGAATTCCTCCACCTTTTGTGGATCAACTTTGATTCCCTCTTTGGAGACCACATGTCCCAAAAAAGACACCAAATCCAACCAAAACTCACACTTAGTGAATTTGGCATACAACTTCTTCTCCTTCAGCAACCCCAACACGATTCTCATACTCCTGTTTGGTTTTAGAGTACACCAAAATATCATCAATAAAAAAAATTACGAATGAATCTAGATATGGCTTGAAGATACCATTCATCAAATACATGAATGCAGATTGGGCATTAGTGAGTCCAAAGTACATGACCAGAAACTTGTAATGCCCATACCTAGTCTAGAAGGTTGTTTTCGGAATATCCTCAGCCTGAATCTTTAGCTGGTGATAACCCGACTTGAGGTCAATCTTTGAGAACATTACTGCTCCCTGTAACTGATCAAACAAATCATCTATTCGAGGGAGAGGGTACTTATTTTGAATAGTTATCTTGTTGAACTGATGATAATCGATGCATATCCGCATACTACTGTCTTTCTTTTTTACAAACAAGACTGGGACACCCGATGGAGAGATACTTGTCTTGATAAACCCCTTACTAAGTAGTTCTTACAATTTCTCCTTGATTTCTCTCAACTCGGCTGGTGCCATTCGGTACGGAAGAATAGAAATGGGTCGGGTCCCTAACTTTAAATCTATGCAAAAATCAATATCACGGTCCGACAGCATGCCAGGCGGATCTGCAGGAAATACCTCTAAGAACTCACAAACTATAGGGATCGACTCTGTGGAAGGACCCTCAAAACTGGTAATCCTAAATATGAGCTAGATATGTTAAACACTCTCGCTCTATAAATTCATGGGCACGAATATAAGAAATGGTTTTCTTAGGAGAAAGGCTACAATTCCCTTTCCACTCCAACCTGGATAACCATAGGACCGATATAGTAACGGTCTTAGCATGGAAATACAGAATGGCATGCTAAGGAGATAACAGCTCATTCCCAAGATCACATCAAAATCTACCATATCCAAGATCACTAAATCTACCATAGTGTCAAAACCTATAAAGTCAAAAATTCAATCCCGACAAACCCTATCCACCACCATAGAATCCCCAATAGGAGTAGACACATGGATAGGAGTATCAAGTATATAACAAGAAAGATCCAATCCTAAAGCAAAATTAGCAGACATATAGGAAAAAGTAGAACACAAATCAAACAAAGGCATAGCCATTTTGTCGGACACAAAGATCGTACCTGTAATAATAACTTCTGAAGCCTCTACCTCAGGCCTTCCAAAAAAATCATAAAAGTGAACTTGGTTTCATGCTTGAGACCTACCCCGGTTAGGCTGCATCACCCCTTTATAGGACTGGGTGGCACCCCTACCCATCTGAGCACCTCCTCTACTCGGTGGAGTACCGTCTCTGACGGTTGGCTGACTACCTCGCCCAAGTTGTGGATGATCCCTGCTGAATGCACTACCTCTTTTCCCGATAGGAGTTAGAGCTCCAGGAGCTGGGTGTAGAATGATCTGTCTACCCTAGCCAAACCTGAGACACCATCTATAAATGTGTTCATACTCCCCACACTCGTCGAATACCTTCTCGATCACTAGCCTTTGAGCCAGAATAGAAGAGATAAGGCAAGCCCTGAAGTATGAGAGAACAAGCTGAGTACCCCCAATTGTGACTGATGGTCGTGAAGCTGTCCCTAGCAAACCTCCGGCTGACACTTGTGTGGCTGACTAAATAGGGCACCCAGAGAACCTCTGCGGAACCAGAGTCCTAGATACAGAGCCACTGTAAGAACCCACTCTCTGAGCCTTCTTCTCAGCATTCTTTGCATACCCTTCCTGTTTCACCCCTTTTATATTCTTCAAATACTCCACTACCTCCTGAGAGTTCTTACCAAAGGAGACCATGTGAAGAGCTGATAATTGGAGACTACATTTAGGCCTTTAACTTACTGCCTAATCCACCCTTACTCTGTAGGCAGTAAGGGTAGATCATACCTGGATAATGAATGGAATCGGGCCTCATACGCTGCAATAGAAGAGCTTCCCTACTCGATGGTGGTGAACTCATTCTGCCTCATATCCATCAAGATACGGGGTACATACTTCTCCAGAAATGTGGAGTAAAACTAGGTCCACGTCAATGATGGTGATCCTTCTGTTATGCACTCCACAAAATCCCTCTACTAAAGCTTAGCATCACCCATCAACTAGAAGGTGACAAACTCCATGTCGTATCTCTCCACCGCCCCCATCTTATGGTTCCTCTCGTGACAATCTATAATAAACTCAATACGCTTCCTTCACCTTAGTACCATAAAAAGTGGGAGGCTTCATCTTGGTGAACCCCAGAATAAGTCATGCTCCTCCCTTGTCATCATAGGCCTAACCACCGACCTCGAAAACATAACAGTCTCAGATATGTCATCAATGCGAGGAGCCACATTAGTTGCATATTGTGTCCCCGATTGCTGTCCTGCAGGAGTCGCTGGTGCTACCCCATTACCCATGAGGCCACTCAAAAGGTTAAGAACTTGATCCAGAACCTCGGAGGATGCTAGAGCGATAGGAGCCTATCCCTGCATCGAAACTTCCACCTCTATAGCCACCCTTTCCTGAACTGCGGGAGGTACCAAAGATAAGGAAGAGTTGTTAGATATCAATTTGGATCACCAGATACTAATTGGAATCAAGTAATTGCACGAACGTAAAGAAGAAGGGAATTTTCCTAAAGTCTTGGAGCCTCTCGAAGATAAGTTATAGACATCTCCGCACTGATCCGCGAGACTCTACTAGACCCGTCTTAGTGCAATGAGATCGACAAACCTAGAGCTCTAATACCAACTTTTTCATGACCCTAATGGTCGTGATAGGCACCAACACTATTCCCTCCCCCCCTGGGTGGGTGAATTAATGATTCTTTAAGAAATTCCCCAAATTCAAACATCCAAATAAAGTAATAGCCTTAAAATCAAATAGAACAAACAAATCTATATAGCATCACTTGAAACAACTAAAAGAAAAACAACCAACACCTACAGTTATTTCCAAAATTCAATTATCATTACACTTTAGACGTCTAACTACCAATGTCTATGAGGAAACAACATAATTAAACCATAATGTCTGGGCAAAAAACATCATGGGAAAGAGAGTGGAACTGCCCACCTTGCGTGGCTCACCTTTTCAGGTAATCTGGTGTTGTTCTGAAGGTGAGGGTGAGAAGAGCTTCCGAAATCAGATTCTGCACTCAAAAAAAAAAGGGCAGGAGTAGCGTCAGTATGAAATATAGTACTGGTAGGTATCATCGGTCGATATTACAAAATAACATATAAGAATGCAAACGACAACATGAATTCAATCCAAAACACCACTTTTACATATACAATACACATTGCAGAAATTTAATTCTATTCAAGTGCAACTGGCCTGCTCACTGGATTAGGCACTTCGCTGCAGCGGTCGTTTGTCCGCTACCATGGTCTCACTATAGCTAGACATGTCCACTGCAGCAGTGCTTCCATGAGCAGCAGCTCGACTTAGCTGCAACATAGTAATTTCACCAACTCTTTACAGTATCCGACATCATCTCACTCATTCAAAACATTTAAGTTACTACATTTGACCCACGAAATACTACATAACCACATGCAATATAGAATAGTTCATAACGACGATGGTACAATGCAAATTTTAACTTTAATTCAACTCAGAAAAGCATCAAATCTTTGCAACTTTCTGACGTTCAAATAACAACACAAGTTTTCAAGCATCAGTTCAGCCAAACAACATTATTTCATTCCACTTTAACATAGTATTACATCTCACCATAAAATAGAACAAATAGAGAATGTCGGGCACACGCCTCTACCATATCACCATGAACACTCCAGCACTAAACCTCAGTGTATACACATGTTAGAGGGGCTTATTTATGCCCTTCCAATCATGACCTACTGGGGACTCTAGAAATCAAAGTACTATACCGATATGGTACCCACTCCTACTTATATGCTTGTCCGGGTGCTCCCCTCGAGCACGAGCCACTCAATTAATGTTGCTCGCCTGGATACTCCCCCTAGGCGTCTCTCATCTTTGGATATTCTTAGTACAAGACTCTCATCTTAGTATATTCTTACTGTCCCTATCCATTATCACGATAAGTATTTCATAGCTGAGTTCAGCATCATGATATTCAGGAGATCAAAATTCACCTGTCCCACTCATATATTTAAACAGTTCATCATTTATTCAATGACAATACAAAGAACACACTTAACAGGTCAATACAATTCCACATCGATTTAGTGTCATCAATATATCAAATTTATTTCGCAACAATTGAAATTTTAACAACGCAATCATCACCACAACTAATATCCATAAGCTAAACCAACACATTATCATTACACATGCATATAGGTCATTATATAAAGTCTAACTCCTATAACCATAACCTACCTCAATATAGGAGGGTCCGAATAGAAATTACTCTGCTCGAGCCTTGCCCTTCCTCAATACTTTCGAACGTTCAAAGTCTAGAATAAGAAATATAACATGATTTAGTACCCTATCACCCACACAATAATCTTGGACACCCCAAACTCACCCTTTTTAAGGTAATTTTAAGAGAACCCTAGTTTCACCTATTTGTAGGTCTAAATTCCACATGAACCACGCTCTTTTACAATTACACCTTGGGAAATAAGCATTACTCCCCTTTAAACTCAAAATGAAACCCACTATTAGTTCCCCATGATCCAACCCTAGTCTATCAACCTAGGATTCTTTGCTAGAAAATCACCATTAGAGGTTCTCCTTGATTCCTAGGTGTTTTCATAATCAATCATAGTGGTATAAATTCAAGAATCTTACCTTGAGAAGGAAATTCAACTACTCTGGGGGAAAATCACCTTCTTTCCGCTGTGATGGACCCGCTATGGTGGTCAGAAAGTCGCTACAGTGGATCTTGTGGTTATTTCCCTGATTCATTATGGCGGACAATTACCATGGTATCACTACAGTGGAAATTCTACTGCTGCAGCGGTCCCCCCAAAATCAGTAGCTCCCCAAAAACCATCAATTTTTACTAGCTCACTTCACAATATTTTTTTAACCATTGTATAGCCTCGTTAGAGTGTTCTAGGTTTATTTTTCCTCATAATGACATACAGACTATTACATACACAATGCCTGAATGCATACATTATATAGGCCTCCACCCCCATATAAGGGGATAAGAATGCACCTTCACTCCTATTGAAGTGAAGGAGGTAGTGAAAAGAATTACTTAGCATTAGTGCAGTCACCATTTAATCATTTGTCATCACGTAGCATGTGAGCATTAAATTAAATAACATAAAGCCACCCACTTTCACCGAGTGATATATGCATATAAATCGGTATACTTTTGCTTCACTTTTCCTTTGCACATTTAGTATTTGCAGTAGAGCATCACATATATGTATGCTCGTTAAAGATGAAGTTGTTGAAAAAATAAATTTTTGATGCTATATTTGATTATCTAGGTTGGAATTCACGATTAGAATGTCAAATCTATCGACTAGCTCATGTTGTGTTCATTGTCATCATTTCACTAATTGAGAGGCTATTTCGTGTGGACCAGTTGGGTAATTATTCTTCCTGCTTGATATTCATCTACATATTATTGATATAGTCTTGTGAGTATTGTTTCATTCTCGTTTTGAAGATTCTATAATCAACTCCGTAGAGATATTATTGTGTATGTATTTGTGCATCTTTTTATTATCGGATTAGTTGTGTTTCGTGCTTGTGGTTAAACTACAACTTCGTGAAAGTATTCTTGTGCCATGGGTACTGGAGTTTTGGCTAAGTTCATATCGTTGATTGTAAGGTATGTATGCCGTTCTTTCCTTCTTTTTGCATATTTTTAGTTAAATTCTGTATCGTCGATATATCGTGTGTACTGGTTGTTTAGTACCCTTTGATTCATGCTATTATTCTCTTGTTGGGATACTATTTTGTGGTGCTATTGGGTAGAGATATATTCGTATTTTGAGTATCATCGTGGGTGTTCTATGGTATGATAGTAGGAAAGTTAAATACATTAAGTTGGAGTTGTATTGAGAATCTCGGTTGATAGCCTTGTTTGATCTTTGGGTTATTCTGGTGCTATTATTACTGTTTATTAGACTATGGTTTATGGTGGTGGTTGGTATTCGAGTGTGTGGCTCAAGTTCGCGTCTAGATACAAATGTTTGTGTCCGATGTTGGATCAATAGAATACGAAATCTTGGTTCTATGATTGAGAAGATCAATTGGTAGAATATTATTTGTTGTTGTGGGTTGTTTAGTTGTACATATTTCATTTTATTTGTTCATGTTTTTGTTGCATACTAACCGATGTTGCCTTCGAGGCTTTTCAAGAACCCAACGCTCTAGAGTTGTTTTAATTATAGGTCGAGCCCAGGGAAAGACTGACCTACAGTGTATGATTGCTTCCTCCAATAACATTGAGCTTGTGCATGTTCGAGATTGTTCCGATATGACTGATCCTTCCTAGGTTTCAATAAGTTTCCCCCGAATAGGATTGAACTTGTGGAAATCATTAACCAATAAGACCGAGAGTTATTCCAACATGGTTAAGCTTGATATGGATAACATGTATAGTAATGAGAGCTTCTGGAAAGGCTTATGATTGAATCTTGTTTGGATTGTAGTATTACATTATATTCTGCATTGTTGTTCATTTTGGTTACTTGATGGTCGGTTATGTGAGCTGATAGCGGCTGAGATTACCATTATTGTTGGAAAGGCTCGATAGAGGACATATAAGCTGGTACCAGATTGACCTTATGGCAGTGCAAGTTGTGATCAACATGTTTGTATTGATTTTGGTTTCCACTTGGGTATTGTTTGAACTTTCTATACTTATGGGGGTTAGGTAGGTCTTTGTTTGAATTGTTTATTTTCATGCTGGTACCTTTTCTAATTTCTTTCAGTTCTATTATACATGTTTTTGGTCACCTTACATACTCGATAAATTTTCATTTTGAAACCTTGATCTTGGGGACGCTGCATTCATGAATGTAGGTGTTAATCAGCATATAGCTTGTGATTCTTATCAGCTGAGTGGAGTTTAGCTTAAATGATATGTTTATATCATTCAGAATTATCGATTGTCTTGATTTTGATTTTGATGGGTAGGTTAAAACTCTATCCTGATTGCATGACTTTTTGTTTTAATCTTAGAGGTTTATGGACTTATATTGTGGTTGGTAGTGTCTAGAAAGGAATTGTCGAACCTATTGTATAGTTGGAGTTTCCATACATTGGCCTTATCCACTTGTTATATTTTTAGTATTGGGCTAGCTCTCATTTGAGTTATATGTTATATGGTCTTGTGAGTTGGTTTTGGTGTGGAGCCTCGTTGGTTCAGGCTTATTTTATTGCTTAAGTTGCAGGATTTACTCGGTCAAGTGAGACATTGGGTGACAATCATGCCTCCCCAGATTTTGAGGCGTGACACAAGAATTACAAAATTGCCATCGCGTTCCCACTCTATGGGCGCAGAGTTGGTCTGTTATCCATATTGTTTAACAGGGGGCCGCAGAGTGGGTCTTCAATTGGTGCCATAGGTCTTCTATCAGATTCCGCTATTTCAAAATAGAAATATATTTCCGATATGCGATTTGCAGAAATGGTATGTGGCCCGCAGATTGCTCCAAGAGCCCATAGAGTAGATCTTAACATTGCTTCCTTTTTTGGTCATATACTGGTTTGCAGACTGCAAAATTAGAATGTGATCGCAAAATGCACCTTTTTATGCTCTCTGTCACTTTCTGTGGACTGCAATCTGGTTCTAGGACTACAAAATGGGCCAATTGCCTTCAGCTGTATATTTTCTCTTTTTCTCCATCTTTCGCTAATTTTTCTCTATTTTTTTATCTAAGTTCATACATCTGAAAATCATCAAAATATCATCAAAACTTAGTCTAGAAAGTGCACTAAGCACTTAAGAGTTCTATGCTTTTGTGAAAACTAGTATAAGTGTACGCGCCTTGCGCGTGTCCCTATATTAATAAAAATTAATTTATAAGAATAACATAAATAATTTAAAAGATGTGTATGTAACAATATTCGAATTTAGAAAGAAAATATGAATTTCTAATTGATAAATGATTATGTTTAATAGTTTGATTAATCTAATAGTTCTTTCTTCAATTTGTTCTAATACTTGTTTCAATTAACAAAAAGGTCCTAGAAATAGCATTTAATTTAAAGGTAAAAAAATCATCATCTATCTATCTATCTATCTATCTATCTATCTATCTATCTATATATATATATAATACATGTTTTAAATAAAAAATAATTTAATACATAAAATTTAGTTAATTTTAAAATATTAAATATTAAAAGAAATAATTAAATAACTATTTTGTCTAGTGTGGCTTCTATTTTTAAAAGAGTAAAAATCTGAATAATGTTTTTCTATGAAGCTTCATACTTTAAATATTTAGTAATAAATTAATTTTAAACTTTTGGTTTTACCCTTTATAAGATGACTTCAACTCAGTTTTTTTTTGTGTTCTCTCTTATCTTATTCTATGTTTCTAGTCAAACTCCTTCACATAAATTAAAATTGAAAATATAATGTAGATTCAACTAAAGCGAGTGAATAGTAAGAATACTTGATTAATTGAAACAACTTAAACTATATTGTATTTCTATAGTTTTTTTGAAAAAAAAAGGGGAGGAGGAGGACGAATTCAATGTATTAATGCATGATGAAATTATGTTTTTTAATTTATTCCTTCAGAAGATTATATTGCATCTTCAAACGAAATAAAATTTGAAAGAGTAACATTAGAAAAGTGACTATTGCATTCTTGAATTATAGTGTTTCCATTGAAATGTATAGCATGAACTTTTATACCCTGCAAGAGATTAAACTTTAATGATCAAAAATATATATATCTGTTATGAAATAATAAAGAAAGAACAAGAATATTATAGAGAAAGAGAGAAGGAGAGAAACTCTTATTTCTCTTGATGGGATTATCTACAATGAAGGAGAACCCCTCTATTTATAGGATAATTTCTCCTAACTTTTCTCCAAAAGATAGACTTTCACAATGATATAAACACATGTATCCAGTACAATACAAATACCTTTATAGACATTCACTACAACACAAATATGTTTATCACACTCCCCCTTGAATGTCTATTTGATAGATAATGTGCCTCATTAAAACCTTACTAAAAAAAACCCAGTGGGAAAAAAATCTAGTGAAGGAAAAAGAGTACACATATCTAATAATATGCATTTTTGGCTACCTCATTAAAAACCTTACAAGAAAAACCCAGTGGGACAAAACCTCGCAAGAGAAAAAGAGTACAGCGTGTATTAACTCCCCCTAATGAGAACATCCTTGAATCTTTGCATCCCGATCTTGTGCACCATCTTCTTGAAAGTTGCAGTTGGTAGAGATTTGGTGAATAAATCAGCCACATTATCACTTGAACGAATCTGTTGCACATTGATATCACCATTCTTTTGGAGCTCATGTGTGTAGAAAAACTTTGGCGAGATGTGCTTCGTTCTATCTCCTTTTATTAATCCTCCCTTTAATTGTGCTATGCATGCAGCATTATCTTCATACAAAATTGTGGTACTTTGTCACATTTCAAACCACATTTTTCTCTAATGAGATGTATCATGGACCTTAACCACACACATTCTCGGCTTGTTTCATGAATAGCTATTATCTCAGCATGATTTGATGAAGTAGCTACCAGAGATGCTTTATAGATCTCCAAGATATGGAAGTACCTCCACATATGAACACGTAGCCAGTTTGAGATCGAACTTTATGTGTGGGTCAGATAAATACCCAGCATCAGCATAACCAACAAGATCGGGACTTGCTAATAAATTAATCGAATGTTATGCCTTGTAGTATTAGCAATATATATTAGTGCATCAATCACACTAAGATATGGTACTTCAGGACCAAGGATTTCCTCATATAAGAATTATGAACAAGTTTAAAAAAACTTGTAAATGCTTCAGGCATTTCGAATCCTTCATGATTTTCCTACAAATTTTGTCAAGTGATAACATTAATTAGTATTTAAATGCGTGACATCTTCTAGTGTCTGGACTACAGGTCCAATAAGCTTTATGCTTATCAATACGCATCATGTCACTTGATAATTATTTCTACATCAACATGCTTTAATAGACATAGAATTCAGATCCTCACAATCTTTTACAATATTGCGCACTATATTGTATCAAAAGTATCGTCGACAATCAGTTTCAATGCGATATAACTTATTGAGATCTCTTCATTTTTCGTCATTTTCAGGTACCTGAACCTTTGCCAAGGTTTTATGAAGTTATGTCATGGTGCTTTCTTAAAGCACTTGCCTCATCATTATGACCATCTTAATCACTTGCTCCTCTCCTTCTTCAAGAAGTTTTATATTTGGAACTGTTTGGTCTATCACGCTTTAGGCGTCTCATAGACTCTATCCTTCAAGGACTTTTCATTGGAGCATTTGCAACTAAATTATAAAATAGAGTTAGCAAATATATCTGACAATTGATTTGCAATATTTTGCAAGTGAATTATCTATTGAACTTTAAGTTCACTTTTTCTTTTTCCTGAGGATCTAGATAATTCATCCCACACTCAATTTTCAGTTGCTAATCACTTCTCCCCCTAATGTTAGAAAAACTAACATTTACTCCCCAAGCTCATTTGGGGACCCATCTTTGTGCGTTGTGGTGGAGCAATTGAATCATATATCGCACATTCAAATTTTTAGATGGAATTATTTGGTTCCTGACCTTGAACCAATTGTGATAGGGGAACCTTGTTGGCTTGATGCATTCAAGCGTTGCTATATGTTAAATAAACATATTCATACCAAATTTTATTTGGGAGTTTTATTCTCATAACCAATGATTTAGCTATAATTGGAGGCATACAATTTTTGCTAAACCAACATAGATATGAATCAGCATTATCAACATGATTTTATAATTTGGAACTATGCTCTTAATTTAATAATTCGAGCAACAACCTTACAAAAATCAATTGCAAGTTGATATCAAAACACATGTGACCATACCATAGATGCATATGTTAGCAAATGGTTCACATGGTAGGTGAACGGGCCCATATTCACCCTTTTATAAGTTCCAAAATTTCAGGGAATATAATTCCAATCTTAGCTGATCAAGATCATTCTATCATGAGAACAAGCAACACAAGAGAATTCTTGAAGAATCTTTTATTTCTTCAACATATAGCCACGTGAATTCTCAATTATTTTTGCATCACATTTGAACCGGGATGGCCAACCGGTTATGCCAACTTATTTCAGTAAACTTCTAGTTTACTTTCGTATGTGATTTCATCATCATACCCATATTTACGTACTACAAATAAAAAAAATCGGCGGGTAATTTTTTACATAAATATTTATAACCCGCTTTAATTGTAGTACCATGTAGATATTCATCTTCCCATAATTTATAGTCTCATTTTTTTTTCAATGTCCTTGAAACTTATAAGTTTCCTTTTGAGACTTACTACAACAATTTCATTCCTTCAGGTAGTAATACATTAGCTCTTTCGGAGCTCTCAATTAATTTTGTATACTACCACATATTCAATCATATCAAAATGGTTTCTCCACATAGTTTCCAACTTTGAAACAATTTTGAATGTTGATGAGCTATAATCATGAACAGACTTATAGTCTTGATGGATCCAATCATATCGTGCCTTTGGGTGGACGACCATCTTCAGGTGGTCATACCTTTCTTTTAGGCTATTCCACAAAATAAGTGGATCCTTAATCGTGAGATATTCAATTTTAAGAATTTCGTCAAGATGATGACGCAAGAATATCATAGCCTTAGCACGATCTTGATTTGATGTTTTGTTTTCTCTTTTAATGGTGTCTCCAAGACCCATTGCATCCATATGGATTTTGATGCTCTGTTTTCACTTTTAATGGTGTCTCCAAGACCCATTGCATCCATATGGATTTTTGATGCTTTGATTTCTCTTCAGGGACTAGATCTGTATTAGATCTATATTTGTAACATTTATCAAAGTTCTCAATTTCTCATTCTTCAGGAATGGAACATGATCATCTAAATATGCCTTAACCACATAAGGTATGATAGCTTAAAACCTCTTTTAAGATATTGCTACTTCGGGAGCAAATCGAGGTATGCTTATAATATAGATGATTTCTCTTACATATTTTCACAATAATGTTCTGCTGGAACAAATATATTTTCACAATATTGTTCTACTGGAACAAATATATTTTTCATAATATTGTTCTTCTGGAACAATTATGAGGCATGAATTGCCAAGTGAATCAATAAGTTGTTCCTCAAGTTCATATACAAAATCAATATTGTTATTAGTAAATACATAAATATCAAGAAATACTAACCTTCATCTTTCTAAGAAAACTTTGATTTTTCTTACCTCAAATCTTTCAAAGTGAGTGCTCAAGGCAGAGACTCGTGCTGATAACGTGTTATGAAATAATAAAGAAAGAAGAAGAATATTATAGAGAACGAGAGAAGGAGAGAAACTCTTATTTCTCTTGATGGGATTATCTACAATGAAGGACAACCCCTCTATTTATAGGATAATTTCTCCTAACTTTTCTCCAAAAGATAGACTTTCACAATGATATAAACACATGTATCCAGTACAATACAAATACCTTTATAGACATTCACTACAACACAAATATGTTTATAACAATATCAAAATATAATAAAATAGATAAGAACTCAAATATATATGTAAAAATATAAAATATAATACGAAAAAAGAATTATTATCTCTTCATTGACTAATGTTACAGTCATCGAGTGCCTTCCTTTATTCCCTTTTTATACTCTCTTACTAATTCAGCTCTAATTACTAAGACTTTTATTATGCAATGAGAATCATATCATCTTAAATTGTTAATTAGCATAATTTCGTTCACAAAATCTTTTTCAGATTCTTTTGCAAGATTATCTAAAATAAATTGTGCACAAGAGTTATAATTATATAAAAAAAAATATTTTATGAGATAAAGAAATTAACGTTACCTGAATAAATGAAACTTGTGAATGTATGAGTAGATTGAAAATGCCACTTACAAATAACACAAATTTTAAATCACATAATATCAATATAAGACTATTAAAGTAGATAATAGAGTATCAATAATAGACTCAACTAAAAGAGATAATATAAGTTAAATTATTTTAAATATAAATAATTTGAACTGATATAATAATTTATTATCTTTTTCAAATTCACAATATAAAAAAAAATCATAATATAAAGAAAAGGAGGAAGAAGATAGATTAACATGAAATCATACAAGGATAGAGTTTGAACCAAAAATGTTGATATAGAAGAGTTGATGAATTAAATTATTTAATTATAAATCTTTTTATAGAAATAGAAAAATTTATAAATTAAAAAAAAATTAAAAAATATAAGCATATTAGGAAATTAGTAGCAAAAAGAAAAAATAATAAAAAGAAAAAAAAAGCTTACGTGATTATTAAAAAGGGGAACAAAAAGCTTTTACGAAAAAAGGAAAAGAAAACATGTTTCGTACAATGAAAAAGAAGTATTTTTTTTAAGGTTTATACTATAAATAGAGTTATGTCACAAGTAAAAAATTAATATAATAAAATAAAATAAAAATCGGTAAATATTTTTTACTTTGTTTTTAGTTTATACCATTAATAGAGTTATGCCACAAATAGAAAACCTAATATGATAAAATAATTAAAAATAATAATTTTATATAATAATTATGTCAAAATAGTAAATGATAATTTTTTCTATTCCAGAGTCTTTTATTGAAGGGCAAAAACTATTGAATCAACATTTCTAAAAGTCTTCACACTTTTAATATAGTATGATAAACCCGTAATTTCACGACTTATCAGGTAATCCAAAATGAAATTCTTAATCATCATATCTTGAAAACTGTTCAAATTTATTTTCTTAGCAATATTGAATAATCATAGTCAAACCTTAATTCTTTGTGGATTCAACTCTAGACATTAAATAAGGTTATTTTTTTAGTGACCACTCATATTTTTTAGGACGAGTTTTAGACGTAATCAACACATTGTAATACAAAGTTTTATGATAGATTAGAACATATAGTATAAGTTACTCGTTTAAATAATTAGCACTTATGAAATCGTTTTGTAATTTATCACGAGTTTGTTTTGACATTAATAAATTAATATCATAAATACATTATTTATTTGTAATTAACTGTTTAGGAAATGCTATTCCACCAAACTAAAAAAGACTTATTAAATAGTGAAAACAACTATTAATGCTGCATTAGGGTAGATTGTCTATATCACACTCCTTGGGTGTGACTCTTTTTCGAACCCTGTTGACACGGGATACTCTGTGCACCGGATTGCCCTTTTTTAATTGTATTTTCAAAAATTCAAAATATTTATTTTGCATTATAAATACATTTTATTTCAATGTGTAATGGTTTCTTGAAAGGTAAATCTTAATCGCTTTTAGATTTTTGAATAAAAATTTGCACATATTTCAAATAAGGAAGAAATTAATATATACATAAATTTAATTAATTTTAAAACTAAATATATAAAAAATACTTAAATAATTAATTTTTTAAGTGTGAACTCTATTTTAAAAGAGTAAAAACATGAACTAAATTTTGCTATGGGGCTTAGTACTTTAAATATTTATTAGTAACATAGTTTTAAAATTTTTATTTTACCATTTATGAGATGATTTTAGCTCAATTTTTTTCTCTTAATCTATGTGTCTAGTCAAACACCTTCACACAAATTAAAATGAAAGACATAGTGTAGATTTAACTAAAGAGTGTAAATAACAAGAACACTAGATTAGTTGAAACAATATAAAATATGTTGTGTTTTAATATATTTTTTTCTTTTCTTTTTCCGATTATACAATTTTTAAAAAGAAGAAGAAAGAACTCAACGTATTAATGCAAAATGATACACTCTTGATTTATTTTTCTGTACCATGAGTTAAAAATTTGTTATGGATAATTAATTAATTTAATGAATAAAAAATTATTATAAGTTAAAAAAATTATAATTAATTTTTAAAGTCTTAAATTTTAGGACTTTTAATATAGTTCAAAAAAAAAAAGATTAAGAAGCAAAGATTTAGTCAATTTTATAATATTAAATACTAGGAGTTCTTACCTCTTTCAAATAAGCAAAGATTTAATAGTTATAACTTTAACTAATTTCGAAATCCTAAATATTACAATACCAATTAAATGATAATTATTTGAGAAAATATCAAATGACAATTTTATCTATTTTAATAATGGGTAAAAAGTTCAATCAATATTTCTAAGGATCTTTCTTACTTTTAAAATAGTATAAATTAGATTGTGATTTCATTTTCTTGAATGCATTAGCACATATTGAGTTATCAAAATTTTAATTTGTTAGCCCATATAATTGGTAGTCCTATAGGCATTAGGATTTTAGGTAGTCCTATTCCTATTGGCATTAGGATTGTAGTTTATGCCTATATATAGGCACCCCCTTCCCCATTCTAGATCATAGCATTCAATTCTCAGTTAGCCTTTTTGATTCTTTCTTTTCTTGTTCTTCAATAAAACCCTTGTTATATATCAACATGGTATCAGAGCCAAAATAAATCGATTCTTTCCTACTTGTAAATAATCACCAATTTTCGCGGATCGAGTTGATGTTCTCCTGTGTTTGATGCTTCCGCTAAATTCGTTGTTGGTTTGGTTTGCTTTGGACGGCGTTGTATGATTGTCTTTGTTGGTTTGGTTTGTTTTGGACGCCGTTGTTGGTTTGTTTTGTGACTAGGGTATTTTGTTCTTATCGTTGTTTTGGGGTTGTTTATCTTGGTGTATTCACTTTGCTTTTGTTAATATGGCTGGAAAGGATGATTCTCTCCAATCCATTAACACTCAATTAGATGGCAAAACTTATGCGTATTGGAGTTATGTCATGAAGAATTTTCTTCGTGGCAAAAACATGTGGGGCTATGTTAGTGGGGTTAAATCCAAACCTAAGGATGAGAAGGATGAGGACTTTGTATTTTCATTGGATTTATGGGAAACTGCTAACTCCAAGGTTATCACTTGGATTAACAACTCAGTAACTCAGTCAATTGGTATGCAATTGGCTAAATATGACACAACTAAAGAAATCTGGGATCACTTGGAGAGACTGTACACTCAGTCTAACTTCGCCAAGCAGTACCAATTAGAATACGATATTCGTGCTCTTCAACAGAATGCTATGAGCATTCAAGATTTCTATACTGCTATATCTGATTTGTGGGATCAATTGGCCCTTACAGAATCCGCAGAATTGAAAGGTTTTGCGTCGTATATTGCTAGGAGGGAAGAGCAACGTCTGGTTCAATTTTTGATGGCATTAAGTTCTGATTTTGAAGGACTGCGTGGAACAATTCTTCATCAATCTCCCCTCCCCACAGTTGATTCAGTTGTCCATGAACTGATTGCAGAAGAGACTCTTATCAAGTCTCGATTAGATAAAGGGTCAAAAACACCTACTCCTACTGTGTTTGTTGCTTCACCGGATCAGTCCAGACCACAACGTTCTCAGCCTCAGACTTCCAATCAATCGCGACGATCTCCTAAAGTTGCGTTTGATGAGTGTGCATTTTGCAAGCAGAAAAATCATTGGAAGGCTTAGTGTTCCTTGTTACTCAACAAGGCTAAGTTTGGTCAGCAACAAAAGAATGGACAGCCACACTCCTTTGGTACTCCTCCACAGTTCGCTGCTGGTGCACCATCAGTAGATGCTGAGTCTAGCACTGTGCCTCCTTCGGCGTTGGATACGTGGGTGTTCGAACAGTTCAGACAATTTTTGGCATCTAATCCTACCGCCATGTCAGCGTCCAGCTTAGGCCCAGCTTCCTCCAGTACATTAGGTATTCCCCCATCCTTGTGGATTCTAGATTCTGGTGCGTCCCATCATATGTCACATTGTCTATCATCTTTTGGTTCCTTGTCACCCATTTCACCACTCTCTGTTATGTCTGCCAGTGCTACATCTATGCCAGTCAAGGGTGTCGGTTCTATTACTACCTCTCACATTGTTCTGTCTGATGTCTATTATATTCCTAAACTTGCTTTCAATCTTTCTTCGGTCAGTCAGTTGTGTAGAACTGGTCATTGGGTATTCTTTTCTAACTCCGTTTGTGTTGTACAGAACCAACACACATAGAAGGTGATTGGGATTGGCCGTAGGTTGGGGGAACTCTATGTCCTGGAGAGTCTCAGAGTGTCTGCTGTTGCCGCCTCCAGGTTTGATTTGTCTTCTTTTCGTTTGAGTCCATTGTCGTCGCAGTTTTATCTTTGGCATTCCCGCTTGGGACATGTATCAGTGTCACGTTTACGTTTTTTAGCCTCTACTGGTGGTTTAGGTCATGTAAGCACTTCTGATATTTCTGATTGTAGTGGTTGTAAACTCGCAAAATTTTCTACCTTACCTTTTAATAAAAGTATGTCTTATTCAGTTGCTCCTTTTGACATTATTCATTCTGATGTATGGGGACCATCACCAGTATCCACTAAGGGTGGTTCTAACTATTATGTTTCATTTATAGATGACTATACTCGGTATACCTGGGTTTATCTTATAAAGCGCAGGTCTGACTTCTTTGACATTTACAACAATTTTAGAGCCCTTGTTAAAACGCAACATTCGGCTGTGATAAAGTGTTTCAGGTGTGACTTAGGGGGTGAATATACCTCCAATGATTTCACTCAGTTACTTGCCGCTGATGGTGCCATACACCAGTCATCTTGTACAGATACTCCTAAGCAGAACGGTGTTGCCGAAAGGAAACACCGTCATATTGTTGAGACAACACGCTCCTTACTATTATCTGCAGAGGTTCCAAGTAAGTTTTGGGGAGAAGCAGTCGTAACTGCTGTATTGTCAGGTTTCTATTTTTCGAATTTCAGGTTGTTACTACTCCTTATTCCAGGCCTAGTTATTATTTTTATCTTACATGTTTACAGTTTTTAGCCTTACATACCAGTACATTTTATTCGTACTGACGTCCCTTTATCCTGGGATCCTTCTCGCAATCGTGCTACAGGTATAGGCCGAGGCTCAGATAATCGAATGTAGTAGGAGCCAGATTTCTACAGAGTAGTGGTATGCTCCTCCCTTCCAAGAGCCATGTCCTGGTGTGGACTATTTTCAGTTTTGTGTATAGCATGGGTAGGCTGGGGCCCTGTCCCGTGCATTTCAGTTTGTCTACTCTGTAGAGGCTGATGTGGACTACTTTGTTTAGTAGTATGGGTTATGTAGTCGTATTGATTTTTCATTGCTTTTTTAGCTTTTTTGTAGCCTTGTCGGCTTTCTAGGTTGCATATTTATAATTGTCAAGGAATTATTGGCCCAATATTTATCCTAGTTGATTGTGACAAGTGGCTTGGTCATCCTTAGTGTTACATTTATAGATGTTATATAGCTGGCTTCTCGATCGACCATGAATCGAGTGCCAGTTGTGCCCTACCCTAGTTCTGGGGCGTGACAGACTTGGTATCAGAGCGAAGTCATGTCCTAGGGAGTCCACAGAGCCGTGTCTACTAGAGTCTTGCTTATGGGTATGTTGTGCACCATACTTATAATCAGGAGGCTACAAGACATTTAGGAATTGTTTCACTTCTTTTTCTAATAGTTCGTGCTATAGGTTGAGCTCATAAGTACCATGATATCTAAATCGTGTTATTGTTTCAGAGTATGCATGTGACAAGGAAGGTGACTACAAGGTTGATTGGCACAGTTGTTGGGGAGGGTACTAGTCTCCCTCCAGTGGATCAGAGAGACAGGTCGGAGGCTCAGAGTGAATCTCCTGCCCCAAGTATTATAGTTCCTCCTGCTCCAACCAGAGCAATGGCAGATAGACCTCCAGCTCCTCCAGCACCAGCAGTACTTGAGGGTAGTAGAGTGGCAGCCTCTCTCACGACTGTGGTACCTCTAATGGTTCTGGAAGGATAGGGTCTTGAGGGAGCTGTTCAGCTGATGGCTCGTATAGCCGCAGGTCAAGAGCGATGGTTGGAGGCGATGGAGAGACATAGAGGCCAGACAATTGAGAGTTACAGGGCCCACGAGTTATTGAGTTTGAGCCCTCCTATATTCATCAGATCAGACCCGAGCGAGGATCCTCAGGACTTTATCGATCAGACTTATAGGGTGTTAAAGGTGATGTGGGCTACAACGACTGAGGAAGTAGAGTTGGAGGCCTTCATACTACGAGATGTGGCCATATTGTGGTATGAGGCTTGGGCTCGATCCAGAGGAGCCGATGCACCACCAGCTGAGTGGGAAGAGTTTTCCGAGGCCTTCATGCACCACTATCTACCCAGGGAGCTTCGACAGGCTCAAGCTGAGCAGTTCTTGCACCTAGAAAAAGGAAGTATGAGTGTGCGTGAGTATTTTCTTTGGTTTAATTCTCTTGCCAGGTATGCTCCTCACATAGTTCAGATGATGGAGGATAGAGTTCATCGGTTTGCGTTAGGGTTGGGGCTTCATATAGCTCAAGATTGCTTGGGGGTATCTACTCAGGAGCACATGGACATTTCATGAATTCAAGCATTCGCCCAGAGGGTAGAGGATTTGGTTCATCACTTATGGGATAATCGGAGACAGCATGAGCAACGGAAGAGAGCTAGGACTGTCGGTCCTTATAGAGGGCCGCAGGATGACCTAGGGGCTCAATCATCCAGACAGTCAATTAGGCCAATAGGGAGTGCCCCACCTCAGTTTTAGGGACAGAGAAGGGACCAAGGCCCAGCTCCATCTAGCTCTCGACGACAGGAGTTGGCAGGGCAGAGGCGACCACCATTGCCGCCTTGTCCCTAGTGTGGGAAATCTCATTTAGGTCAGTGTCGTCAGGGGCAGAATGTATGTTATCATTGTGGGAAGCCAGGGCACTTTATGAGGGATTGTTCAGATAGGTTTGAGGCAGATCAGGTGCGATCAGAGGTTGCTTCTTCATCCTCCTTTCGACCTCCCAGACCTGATCATCAGCTAGCAACAGGCGATGGCAAAGGCAGAGGGAGAGAGGATTCTAGTTCTAGGGCAACCCGGAATCGATTTTATGCTTTGGGCGGTCGACAGGACCAAGAGGCCTCACCTGATATTGTTACAGGTACATTGATTATTTATTCTCGTGCAGTATATGTCTTAATTGATCCTGGTTCTACACTCTCTTGTGTCACACCATTGGTTGCGAGTCAGTTTGAGATAGTCCCTGAGTTATTATCTATACCATTTGTTGTTTCTACGCCAATTGGCGAATCTATGTTAGCTAGACGAGTTTATCGGAACTGCATAATATTGGTATGTGATAAATCAACCTTAGATGATATAGTTGACCTTGAAATGGTTGATTTTGATGTCATTTTGGGTATGGATTGGTTGGTGGCATGTTATGCTAATGTTGATTGTAGTGCTAAAGTTCTCAAATTAAATTTTCCCGGCGAGCCAGTCCGGGAATGGCAAGGTGATGCCACTATGCCTAATGGTAGCTCGGGAATGGCAAGGTGATGCCACTACGCCTAATGGTAGGTTTATTTCATACCTTAAGGCTCAGAAGTTGATATCTAAGGGTTGTATTTCTCACTTGGTTCGGGTAAGAAACTTTGAATGTGAGCTTACGACTCTCCAGTCAATGCCAATTGTAAATGAGTTCCCTGAGGTATTTCCAGAGGATTTGCCTGGAATTCCTCCTAAAAGGGAGATAGATTTTTTCTATTGATCTACTTCTAGGTGCTCAGCCTATATCGATCCCTCCTTACAGAATGGCTCCAGCAGAGCTAAAGGAATTAAAGGAGCAGCTGAGAGATCTGCTCGAGAAGGGATTCATTCGACCTAGTGTATCACCTTGGGGTGCACCAGTGCTCTTTGTGCGCAAGAAAGATGGGTCATTAAGAATGTGTATCAACTACAGGCAGCTAAATAAGGTCACGATTAAGAATATGTACTTACTTCCCAGGATTGATGACCTATTTGACCAGTTATAGGGTGCCAGATGCTTCTCAAAGATTGATTTGAGATTCGGGTACCATCCGTTACGGGTTAGGGAAGTTGATATCCCCAAGACTACCTTCAGGACTAGATATGGCCATTATGAGTTCTTAGTGATGTCATTTGGTCTTACTAATGCCCCAGCAACTTTTATGGACCTGATGAATTGGGTGTTTAGGCCTTTTCTTGATGTATTTGTGATCGTCTTCATTAATGATATTCTGATTTACTCGCAATCCGAGACCGAGCATGCAGGTCATTTGAGAGCAGTATTACAGGCTCTACAGGAGCACAAGTTATATGCTAAATTTTCTAAATGTGAGTTTTGGCTAACATCTATGGCTTTCCTTGGTCATGTAATTACAACTGAAGGTATAAGAGTGGATAGTCTGAAGATAGAGGCAGTAAAGACTTGGCCCAAACCCTTGAATCCTATAGAGGTTCGCAGATTTCTGGGGTTAGCAGGTTATTATCAGTGATTTGTGGAAGGTTTCTCTACTATCGCTGCACCATTGACAAATTTGACTCATAAAGCAGCTAAGTTTTAGTGGATAGAGGCATGTCAGTGAAGTTCTCAGGAATTGAAGGATAGGCTGACATCAGCACCTGTCTTGACTCTTCCAGAGGGTGTCAAGGGTTATATGGTCTATTGTGATGCTTCAAGAGTTGGGCTAGGTTGTGTTCTGATGCAACACGGCAAGATCATTGCTTATGCCTCTAGACAGTTGAGGAAGCACGAGCAAAATTATCCTACCCATGATCTTGAGTTAGCCGCAGTGGTATTTGCATTGAAGATTTGGAGCCATTACTTATACGGAGTACATGTTGATATCTCCACAAATCATAAGAGCCTCCAGTATTTGTTTCAGTAGAAGGAGTTGAATTTACGCCAGAGAAAGTGGTTAGAATTGCTGAAAGATTATGATGTTAGCATTCTGTATCATCCGGGAAAGGCAAATGTTGTAGCTGAGTCGCAAGTCTATGGGTAGCTTGAGTCATATTCAGGTCAACAAGATTGAAATGATGAAGGCTCTATGGAAGTTGGCTGACTTACAAATTCGGTTACTGGATGTCGAAGATAGGGGTGTTATTGTCAAAAACACAGCAGAATCGTCTTTGGTAGCGGAAGTTAAGCAGCGACAATATGATGATGCAGAGTTAGTCTTACTGAGAGATAGTATACCGCAACAGAAGAAGAGCCTATTTGATTGTGGACCCGATGGAGTTCTTAGATACCAGGGTTGTCTATGTGTACCTAATGTGGGTGAACTATGGGAACAAATTATGAATGAAGCTCATTATTCTCGATATTCAGTACACCCAGGTGCCAGAAAGATGTATCATGACCTGAGGCAACTATATTGGTAGAATGGCATGATAAAGGACATCACTGGTCTTGTGACTCAATGTCCCAATTGCCAACAGGTAAAGGATGAGCACTAGAGGCCTGGAGGTTTGGTGCAGGATATAGAAATTCCAGCATAGAAGTAGGAGGTGATTAATATGGATTTTTTATTACAGGATTTCCTAGAATGAGAAGGAAGCATGATTCTATCTGGGTAATAGTTGATAGATTAACTAAATCAGGTTAGTTCTTGCCATTTAAGACCACATATGCTGTAGAGGATTATGCTAGTCTTTAAATACGAGAGATAGTTCACCTACATGGCGTCCCCTTATCTACTATTTCTGACAGAGGTGCTCAGTTCACAGCAAACTTCTGGAAGTCTTTCCAGAAAGGCCTGGGCACTCAGGTAAGCCTCAGTACTGCATTTCATCCTCAGACAGACGGACAGGCTGAACGCACCATTCAAACATTTGAAGACATGTTGCGTACCTGTGTTTTAGATTTTGGCGGAAGCTGGGATGCTCATGTTTCTTTGATTGAGTTCGCCTATAATAACAACTACTAGGCAAGTATTTAGATGGCTCCATATGAATATTTATATGGGCAAAAATGCAGGTCACCAGTGGGTTGGTTTGAACTCGGTGAGGTAGAGTTATTGGGGCCAGACTTAGTGCAACAAGCTATTGACAAGGTGAAACTTATTAGAGATCGACTTCAGACAGCCAGAGCAGGCAGAAGTCTTATGTAGATGTACACCGTCGAGTGCTAGAGTTTATTGTTAATGATTGGATCTATCTGAAAGTGTCACCTATGAAAGGCGTCATGCGATTTTGCCGAAAAGGCAAGCTGAGTCCTAGATATGTTGGAACTACAGAGTTATCCGTAGGATAGGAAAAGTGGCGTACGAGTTGGAGTTGCCACCAGAATTAGCGGCAGTCCACCCAGTATTTCATGTATCGATGTTGCGGAAGTGTATACGAGACCTAACTCATGTTATGCCAATCAATGATGTCTGAATTTCTGAGGAGATGACCTACACCGAGGTTCCAGTTGCTATTCTTGACCGGCAAGTCAAGAAACTTCGAACCAAATAAGTCACCTCACTTAAAGTATTATGGCAAAGTAATAACATCAAGGAAGTGACTTGGGAGGCTGAGGAGGAAATGAAGAATAAATATCCTCACCTATTTACAATGTCGACGTGATGTTAAGGTATGTGTTTGATACTTATTTTGATGCATATTAAGTGAAATTAATTTCTATTCGGGGATGAATGTTCCTACAGGGGGGAGAATATAACACCCCAAAATTTTTATTGGTAATTATTTGATGTTTTATGCTAGGTTAGGGAAAGTACGGGTTGTATATTGGTCGTAGGTGTCAAGGGAAATGTGTATAATCAAAAAAACCAAAGAGTATGTGAAGTTCATAAGTAAGAATCAACTTTAAACGACCATATCTCCCAATATATAATGAATTAGGATCCCCACGACCTATCAAATTAAAGTTCTTTTAGTCTAGTTTTCAGAACATCAAACTTCTTGTCAATCGGAGTTCGTAGTAAAACGTTATGGGCATTTTACTGAACCATCGCGAGCGGTGATGCGGGCATGACGCCCTAGCGCCTCCACCGCCCTACCCCTATTTATTTAAGTTGTATGCTGCTCAAATCATATCATTCCTATCGAAATTCGAGCTGCCTGCTTAGGGGACACTTCTCACTGTATTTTACAACCAAAAACTAAGATAAATCAAGGCAAATCATCAACCAAAAATTGAAGCCAAGTGAAGAAGATCATTGCAAAGTTGAAGAGAGGCATCGGTGAGTCTTGTTGCTGCGTTTTTGAAGCATGTTTATGATGTTTTTTTCTTCTTTTTCAGAGGAGTACTTAGATGAGTATATACTACCTTTTGTTAATGGTTTGATTCAAGGGAGGAGGTAAGGATTCTATCCTTTAAACTTACCAAAAATCTTAGCTAAAAGCTTAAAAATTCAAAGCTAAGCTAGGTTGTTTTTTTCACGTGTGTTTAGCTGAAGTTTCTGCCATTCTTTGGGCTGTGAAGCTGCTGTTTGCAATCATGTTAAGCTTCCTAGATATTCCATCTTAGTAGGAGTGGAAGACAAGAAAAGGGTTACCATTTCTAGCTATTAAACTTGCAAGAATTTTCTTAGCTAAAGCTAGAAGTTGAAGTTGGTTTTGTGGCTCATTTTTTGTGTGTTTTTGGGTGAAACTTTTGCCCCTTTTTAGAGTTTGATACATCTGTGTTTTTCTGGGAATATAATCCTTTTATTCTGGGGAATAATCACAAGAACATCTAGGTAAGTTCACCATTTTATTTTTCCCTTTAAAACTGCGGAAACAAGTTAAAACAAAGTAATGAAATATTATTTTGTATTGTTGTTATGGCTTCTGTTGGGATGACATTTTGTCTATGAAATTGGCTCAAACTAGGCTTGTTACATGAGTATAACTTCAACGAATTGAAGAATACTAAACATGGGTTCTTGGAGGACAGAAGCGATTAAGGAAAGCTCATCATAACAAGGTATGTAAGGCGCCCCGTCTATCATTCTTTCAAGCATGATTCATGTGATGTGAATCGAATGAGACAACAACCTTTTTAAAAGTATTGAGGAAGTATGTTAAGATTCATTTAAGCTTAAAAGTCCTATGTATTATTGAGGATAAATTTTAAGATTATGCCTAGCTGAAGGGAGATACCTAAAGTGTGATATTGTGTTGATTGTTGTTGTAGTTGTACATTGAGTTGAAGACCCCGTCAGCGTGGGAATTGTTAGATGGACCTTACTGTATGTCATGTGTATATATATGTGATGTTAAATGTGTTTAAAGGTCTAGTTGCTATCTGAAATTGGTGAAAGAGCCGAGATGAGGACGTGTAAACGATTTTAAGCCATGTAAAGACGTCGCAAGCTATTGACGGTAAAAGAGCTTACCAAATTAGGATTACCTGGTTATGGTTGTCCCTTATCTTATGTGTATGTTATGAAATATGTCATGCCAAGGGGAGATTTCATAATCCCTTTCCCTTAAGCCGAACGACAAGCTAGCGGGTTTCTGAGCTCTAATGTCCCATGGAGACGATCTACAAATTTTATTGAAACTCTTATGTTATCCGTAGTTTCTTATGATTCATACAAGTTTTTACTACATGCATTTAAGTTCTATTTTTTAGCTTTGCATGTTATATGTACTCAGTTCCAGTTATGCATTACGAAGGAGGCTTATGCAGGACACATGTTTAGTATCGTCATTTCTATGTTGTATGTATTGAGCTGGTCCAGTATTAAGCCATATCGGCTCCATTTATGATCTTTTCTAAGATTTATTGATTTTACCCCAGTGTGTTACACCGGCTGGAGGTCTTATTGATTTTACCACGGTGTGGTACACCGGCTGGACGGAGTTTACCCCGGTATGGTACGCCGGCTGGAGGCATTTTTATTTTTACCACGGTATAGTACACCGGCTGGAGGCATCTTTATTTTTACCCCGGTGTGGTACACTGGCTGGATGGATTGTATAGATTTTATGGTTGCTGTGTGCAGGCATTTCAGTTATAGTCTTAGTTGTGCATTAGATGGTTGCATTTATACTTCAATAATGTGTTATTGTCAGTTTTCTGTTTTCAGAATTTCAGGTTGTTACTACTCTTTATTTCAGGCCTAATTATCATTTTTATCTTACATGTTTACAGTTTTCAGCCTTACATACCAGTACATTTTATTCGTACTGACGTCCCTTTATCCTGGGATCCTTCCTACAATCGTGCTACAGGTACAGGCCGAGGCTCAGATCATCGAACGTATTAGGAGCCATATTTCTGTAGAATAGTGGTATGCTCCTCTCTTCCAGGAGCCATGTCCTGGTGTGGACTAATTTTAGTTTTGTGTACAGCATGGGTAGGCCGGGGCCCTGTCCCGTGCATTTCAGTTTGTTTACTCTGTAGAGGTTGATGTGGACTAGTTTGTTTAGTAGTATGGGTTATGTAGTTGTATTGATTTTTCACTGCTTTGGTTAGCTTTGTTGTAGCCTTGTCGGCTCTCCAGGTTGCATATTTATAATTGTCAAGGCATTATTGGCCCAGTATTTATCCCGGTTGGTTGTGACAAGTGGCTTGGTAAGCCTTATTGTTACATTTATAGATGTTATACAGCCGGCTTCTCTATCGACCATGAATCGAGTGCCAGTTGCGCCCTACCCTAGTTCTGGGGCGTGACAATATGAATATCAAAACATACATGTATGTGTACTCATTCCATACTACTTGCCCGGATGCTTATTTCGGGCACGATCAACTCACATCCAAGTACTTACACACATGCTCGATTGTACTAATCCGTTTGTCTGTATGCTCTCCTCGGATACGAGCCTCTTATTTCAGGATAAGGATATCTTACTCTTCTGTCTCAACATGTTTTCTCATGCTCTCAATCAGCTACCACAGACTCCACTCCTAGTTCTGGTGCAATTAGTCACAGTTCAAACCACTTAACAAATACATTTAACATCAGGAATTAATCACTACAATTTCTAACACAATCATTGTCCGAAGAACAATTCAAAAAAATAATTATTCATTGTATCGCCCTGCTACTATTATTATTCAAAGCAGGGTTACTGCCATGGCGATGGTCTCACTACAGAGGTTATAGTACCGCTGCAGTGGTACTACATATGCAGTACCTCGACCAAGCTGTCCCCCTTAGATTTCCCTTGTAGCAGTATTAGCAATTAGCTTATCAACTCAACAAATGCATATTAACCAAACTCTACCATCAATTTGCCTTTCTTTTCATAGGAGCAACAATCAATTCAGCACATAACACAAGATTACAACCATATAGCGTATCACAATTGAACCATTAACTCATCGACCAACATGAACAAATGAATCATCCGAACACATATAACTATGACTATACCTTAGTCACCTTATTCGAGAGCATACTTTAAAATTAGCCCTTAGACCTTCCACCCAAAGTGGGAATTCTAACAGTCTATGTTCAACCTTATTCATGCCCAGATGATTTCATAAATCAATAACTCTATGTCTTATTTGCTACCTTTTCCATAATATTTCCCTCTCTTACTAATTACTATCAAAAATCTAAAATAATTGCCATTTCCAGATGGTTCTCTTTTTACCTATCGACAACATACTTACCATACACACATATACTAATTGCTAATCAAAGTCTAACACAAGGGTAAGCCATAACCTACTTGGACACCAAGCTACCGTCAAGAAAAGCCAGGGGCTGCATGCTTGCCTCGAGTTCTGAGTTCTTTCCAAAAATTATCGGGGAGGATGGGGAAATCCTTGTCTTCTCTAGTTACCATACCCTTTTTCCTTGGTAGAAATCCCAAGTTTTGTTTTGAGTCTTCTTTATTCCCCAACCCTTATGAAAATAGGATTTAAATTCAAATCTGGACCAAATTGCAGAGTTCTAGTCCGTGTCGCCCACTGCAGCGAGGGGTCTTTTACTACAGCGGTCCTCCTATTCGTCCGTCGTGGAGGTCCTCTGCCTGGGCCCACCTAATTTTAACTTAGCCCATTTTCAAATTTACCAATCAGATCACTTAATTTGAAGACATAATCTAGACTCGGAAGAATTTTTAAATTCTCCCGCATTTATGTCGTCAAGATGCTATAACGATCGGACAGGTCACTACATCAGATTCCAATTAAAAATTTGTTTGACCCGGAATGATCTCACGAATGGGATAGGGTCTCCAGTTATCCCAGGTTTAATCTTGATACCGAGTCATAGTCTGACGCTCCCCATCATCATGGCGATCTCACTAATATTGATTTCAGATCTTTGGACTGATATTTCCACTAGACACTTATATTACTGCTGGAAGAAATTTTTGTGAACTTTATCCCTACTGGTGAGCTCCATGTTGGCTCGAGCCTCCTGACCTTGAGCCTTCCGACTTTCCCTCTCGTGACTTATAGCATCTACTCGAGGCCTATGTGCCTTTAGGCACCATTTCTTTATATAGGACTTCCTTTGTCGGGATAGTATAATGAGATGGACCCCCAATGGAAGTTGAAGCATCACTATTCAAGCCTGTCTGCTGCAGCGATTCATGACACGCCGCATCAGAAATTTTTCTGCTGCAGCGGATTGAAAATCAGTTTATAAGGCTAGAAAAAGTTTCTAGATCATTCTCACCTTTGCATTCAAAGTATCTTAGCAGATCCTCTCAACTCCCAATGGTTCTTGCTCAATTCTCAGGTAATCCTTATTCTCATATTTTCCTTGCTTTATTTACTATTGAATGATTGTGATATCATGCCTACATGCACTATATTTGGGTGGTTATTGGGGTAGTGAGGGTAGGTTTCTTTTCTTTAAGCTATAGACTAGATTTTTGAAGCATGCTACTTGCATTTACATTCCCAAGTGTTTCCTTTCATTGTCTGCGGATTTCTGGCTGATTTCATGTAGTTCTTGGCTTGAATAATGGTAGATTTTTGGATAGGGTGGTGGTTCAGCTTCCTTCAGCCTTTTCCACTCGAATTCGGAGATTGTTGGGTGGAAAATGGTTGGTAGGGCATGGGTAAGTCTACCTTTGCCCAATTTGTGCTTAAATTGGAGAAAAACAAGTGTTGGAATTTCAACCTCCATTATTGGGGTTGGAGGTCTGCTGGGATGATGATTTCCACTGTAGCGGGCCTTGACCTCTGTAGCGGAACCATCGTAGCGGTTCTACTTCGCTATTGAGGACTTGCTGCAGTGGAACCTTGTTCACTACAACGGTCTACTCATGTAGTGAGCCAACCCCTTATTTTCCATTTTTGCCCCCAAGTTCTTTTCTCTTATTTGTTTGGTCTCATCCTAATGTGCTTGTTTTTCTATAGGGTCTTATCACCATGTCTTCTAGTAGCGGCAGCAGCCATACTTCTTCTTACATTCGGTTCATGACTGACCATTGGCAATTCCGACATAATGAGCAAGAAGCCAAAGGTATGATACAAGAGAGAGGCTTTGTTATGCAGGATGTGGCGAAAAAGGCACCAGAATTTTATGCTCTTTTCCTAGATTTGGGATGGGGCCCTCTTGTTAAGGAGCCCTGCGAGGCCAATAAGGCTTGGGTAAGGGAGTTCTATACCAACCTTTCAATTGTGGTTTGGAATTTCATTAACTGCTGCTACCATTAATGAGGCTTTGGGTCTACCAAACCCTCAGGAGGAGTTGAAGGCTTGAGACGTGGATGGAATCATGGGGTGGCTTGTGGATACCCTAGTGGTAAAGGAGCACAGAGCCTCGTTCCATTGGAGCATCACCCGTATTGGTATCTAGGGTACCTATTTAACTGTTGATGTCCAGATTTCGCTAAATTTGGTATCTCGAAGGATCTGTCCATCCACTAATGTCACCAACGTGACTTATGCTTGAGCTTTGGTGGTGGCCTATATCTTGAGCGGAGTGCAGGTAAATATGTGGGAATAGATTGTGGAAGAATAAAGGTACTTCACATCTAAGACCATCACTAGCCTACCTTTTCCCATTCTCATTACTCTTTTGCAAAGGGGCCAAGGTGCACCGGAGGCCAAGGATGTCATACTGGCATGCAACGTGCCTTTCGATCCTTTGAGGGTAAAGGGTGCAACTAGGAGGGGCAGAAAGAAGAGAAATACTATCTCTGGTGATGGAAATAGTGGGGCCAGAACTTCCAAGCCGGTGGGTCCCTTTGAGCGAATTGAGTAGGAGATGACTACCATGTGCGAGATATTAGGAGGGTTGCCCAGACCTTCGTCAGCTAGTAGGCAATCTAGCATAGCTACGGTGAATCCAGAGTGAGTTTAGGAAGCGATTGCCTCCTTGGCCCAGGTCCACGTGGAGCTTTGAAAGGACTTGGAGAGAGAGAGAGAGGAGGAAGCGGCGCTCGAGACAAGCTCTTCATACGCATGTGGAAGGGGATCAATAATATCCTGAAGAACCTCTCCCCCAGATCTTGCACACCCCAGGTGACTAAAGTGGACTTTCAAGAATTCTCCTTCCTCAGCCAGTTTGAGGATGAGGTGTCTGGAAATCTTAGTGACGGCAACAACAAGGCCTCCAGTTAGCCTTGGTTGTAGTGTTTCCCCCTTCCCTACTTCCTTTTTTGTTTACTGATTTGGGTTACCCCTATTTGAGGCTTTGTAAGACAATTTCACTTTTCCTTTCCTATTTTTGGATAACTCTTCTTGTTTCTCATTTTCTGTACAGTTGCCCATTTGGATTCCGAACAACAATGGACCTATTTGTCCCATTATGATAATATTATGTCATTGTTTCCCTATATTTGTGTTGCTTATTTGTGACATAACCAACATATCTGTCATTGCCTTCAAAATCTGGAGTTTCTGGAATCTTCCTGGTAGTCATCCGCTATAGGGATTGTCCTGCTGCTACAATAGACTCGCTTCAGAGGTCCTTTTCTCGATGTAGTGAGACTGATGCAGCGAGACACATCTTGTTATAGCGATATTCTCTAAGCAGAGTGCCTGTAGGTCTTTTTGTCTCTCTGGTCAACTTACATTAATTCTCCCCTACTAGTTTATCTCATATCCGCTACAATTTACATCGTTAGATATCAATTAAGTCCATTAAAACACTAATTGTAATCCTTTAGATACCAATTAGACTCGATCCAGGCAATTGACACGACATAAAAGAATAAAGTGAATATTTCCTAGATGCCTTATAACTTCCCGAAGATTAGATGTGGACGTCTACACACCCATCTGTGGGAATCTACTGGCATTGCTTTTGTACTGTGAGATTGGTAACTTAGACGCTCTGATACCAACTTAACACAACCCAAATGGGCGAGTTGTGTGGGAACCTACATCGACGCTAATTCGATAAGAGGACACCTTTTAACCAATGTATAAAAAAAGTTGGAAGCTGATGCTGAATATCGACCGTCAATAATGAAACCGCAATTCTTCCGCCACAACCTACACTCAAAATGATATAGCAGGCAGTATCAGTACACCAAACATATCAGTAGACAACATCAGCCGACTAGGATTAGTTCACACAACATTATATAATTAGTATAAAATCGATTAAACTCTAAAATTTCCAATAACATAAGCAAGATTAATGTAAAATCCCCACTTTGTTCCTCATTCAAGCATACTATTTATCCTTCATACACATACACGCACTCTCATACACTACCATTTCCCTATTCTATTCATAATTCACTTAATCACATTCCCATTCCCTACATTGGTACCGCTGTCCCACTGAAGCGACCTCTAGCCTACTGCCGTGATCCCGTGATGGCGGAAACACGCCCACTGCAGCGTTAACCCACTAAAACAATATCTTGATATTCCTGCACGTCTTCGCTGTCGTGATCCTATAATGGAGAAAACACGCCCACTGCAGCGGTAACCTGCTAAAACAGTAGCTCGATATTCGTGGAAGCTCTCTTCTTCTACCCTCCTTTTTAATTAATAATTCCATTACACTTTACAAAATTCCACCACTATTAACTAAAATCCTTTACATTATGCCGTCCATATAACCTTTTACAACCCCCCAACTCTATACTCCTTAGTGGGAACAGCCTGTGCCATCACTACTGACTCAAAAACAACTCAATTAATCTATTTTAGACTCTGCCCAATTAGGCATTCCCTCACCACTCACGATAACCACGTCAATCAAACATTCAATCACAATAATCAAGTAACATACTAAGGTACTCAACAAGGAAAACATCAAATCATACAACTAGAGTTATGTTTTCTAGGAATACTGTTACAAGCATATATTTGCATCCCCTTAAGAGCACACTGTACAATTCAATACAAAAATTGTATCATACAATATTATACCTGTATTGTATCATCAATTATCATCTCCCCTCTATATCCCTCACATCGTGTCTGAATTATATCGGTATATCACGTATCACATCTGTAAATTTGTAGTTTGTCACTTATATGCATACCTATACACACATGGAAGAGGGTATTATTTATGTCTTTCCAGTCATGACCTGCAGGGAACTCTAGAAATCCATGTACTATACACCCATCCGTATGAACATCATATCATACCTATTTGTGTACTTATATCTTTACAACCAGCCATATGAACATTGAACCATACCTATATGTGTACTTATTCCATATTGCTCACCCAGATGCTCACCTCAGGCATGAGCCACTCATATCCAAATACTCACATAGATGCTCGATCGTACTTATCTGCTCATCCAGATGCTCACCTGGATACGAGCCTCTAGTTTCATGATAAGGATATCTTACTCTTCTGTCTCAACATTTTTCCTCATGCTCTCAATCAGCTATCACAGACTCCACTCTCAGTTTTGGTACAATTTATCACAGTTCAAACCACTTAACAGATACATTTAACAACATGAATTAGTCATTATAATTTCTAACACAATTATTGTCCGAAGACCAATTCACGAAAATAATAATTCATTGCATGACCCTATTTATAGAATTATTTAGAGCGCGATGTAGGTTGGCCTACTTGCTGGTTTAGGCCTCACTGTAGCAGAGTTAATGCAGCGTGCGATTGTCTCACTACGGAGGTTATAGTACCCATGCAGCGATGTTGCATGAAGTACCTCGACCAAGCTCTTCCCCTTAGATTTCCCTTGTAGCAGTTTTCACAATCAACTTATCAACTCAACAAATGCCAATTTAACCAAGCTCTACCATCAATTTACCCTTCTTTCGTAGGAGCAATAATCAATTTACCACATAACACAAGAATTACAACCATATAGCCTTTTTCACAGTTGAACCATTAACTCATCGACCAACATGAACGCATGAACCATCCGAACGCATATACCTATGACTATGCCCTAGTCACCTTATTCGGGAGCAGACTTTAAAAGTATCCCTTAGGACCTTCCACCTAATGTGGGAATTCTAATAGTCTAGGTTCAAACTTATTCATACCCACATGATTGCATAAATCAATAACTCTGTCTCTTCTTTCCTACCTTTCCCATAATATTTTCCTCTCTTACTAATTACTATCCAAAATCTGAAATAGTTTCCATTAGCTTGATGGTTCTCTTTTTACCTATCAACAACACACCATCCATACACACATATACAAATCGCTAATCAAAGTCTAACACAAGGGTAAGCCATAGCCTACCTGGGCACCAAGCTTCCGTCAAGAAAAGCCACGGGCTGCATGCTTGCCTCGAGTTCTACATTCTTGCCAAAAATTATTGGGGAGGATGGGGAAATTCTATCCTTCTCTAGTTACCATACCCTTTTTCTTTGTTAGAAATCCCAAGTATTGTTTTCGGGCATCTTTATTCCCCAACCCTTATGAAATAGGAATTAAATTCAAACTTGGACCAAATTGCAGAGTTCTAGTCTACGTTGTCCACAACAGCGAGAGGTCTTCTGCCATAGCGGTCCCCTTACAACGAGGATCCGTTCGTCCTGGGGGCTCTCCGTTTGGGCCCATCTAATTTTACGTTAGCCTAATTTCAAATTTAGCAATCAGAGCCCTTAATTTCAAGGACATAACCCAGACTTGCAAAATTTTTTAAAATATGTCGTCAAGGTGCTATAACGATTGTATGGATTGTTACAAAAATAAGTGGTGTTTTTATCTTGGAGCACCCCTTAAGAAACTACTCACTCCTAGAAAGTAAAATACGTTTTTACTTACTTACCCTTAATAAATACCTTAGAAAAGATGTAGCTCTTTAGTAGTTTATAAGTCTTTCCTCATTCAACTAAGAGAAAAAAATGAGGAATATCACTAATGCCTTCTTTATAAAATAAAACACCACTTATTTTGAAATAAAATAAAAAAGATAAAACACCACTTATTTTTAAATGGAGGGAGTACTATTCGTATCTACTTTGATGATTATTCAATTTAAAGACAAAAAGTATGTGATGATGTACTAATTTCAAAACTTGATCAATACATAATCTTACATTAAATATAATATAATTTTTATAAATTCTAATAAATAATCCAACAAAGAAACATCACCTTAAGAATAAGTTAATGTTAAAAATATAGAGAAAAAGGAACAAATTAGTAGATTTGAACATAGATGTAGCACCTCTAGAGTGTCGAAGCAGTTACAACTGAGTGTAACACAAAAGAATGAATCTCTTGTTCTTTTCAATGTTCCCACAGAGGAGACAGATCATGTTCATGTTAATGGAATTATAATGAAGAATGAAGATAGTACCAAACCTCTAGAGGCTGAGCGAGCAAGTCTCTTTGCTAGTAACTGAGTTTCAACTAATGATATGCAGTTGGGCTTTGTCCCTCCAGAGCTTATCAATTAAAATGTTATGGTACAACTAGATAAGAGTGAGGTTGAACATGAAGAGAAAAATATGAAAGTGCTTTGTCATCACTTACATAGTTGGAGAATCTCCTGGGGTATAACTACATGAAGAGATATATTACATACCAATAGTCTCAGATAACAAATCCGAGTTTGTTCTTCTATGATGATGGGTATTATATGATAAAATTTCAAACAATGAAGGATTTGAAAGAGATTCTCTACTCAGGACCTTATACTGTAAACAATAGACATCTGATCCTCAAACTGTGGACTCCAAATTTTGATTTTAATGCTGAGCTAGTCACTAAAGTTCCACTATTGGTTAAATTTCTCAAGTTGTCTATTAGTTGTTGGAGTGGTGATTCACTTAGTCGCGTTGCTAGTGCTTTGGGTGTCCCTCTCTTCATAGATTAATGTATGTGCTTTGGGTGTCCCTCTCTTCATAGATGAATGTACGACAAAAAATCCCTCTCTTTGTAGATGAATGTACATGCTTTTGGTGTCCCCCTCTTCGCAGATGAATGTACCACACAAAAATCTAGAATTTCTTATGCTAGAATCTTAATTGAAATTAATGTGACCAAGACACTACCTAATGATATTACTATGAAAGATCCTTATGGAGGGGAAATAACCTATAGTTTGTGAATGGATTCTTGAGTACTTCTCTAAATGTCTTATGGTGGGACATGATTTTGTTATGTATTAAGTAATCTAAATATGGACAAGAACCTAAATAGAAGAAGAAACAACCAAGAGTTGTACAAAAATGGTTACCTAATGAGACCAGTATAGAGAATTCAGACTATGCTATTAATAATGCTCAAATTGAGATAATGAAGGAACCTTTACCCTCAATATAGAAGCTATATCAAAATGACCTTGATACAGACAAGGAAGAGGGGTGGTGTACTGCTGCTAAGATAGATAAGAGAGGGAAGCAGATTGTGCATCCTATCACTATGCAGAGCCCATTGTTGGATCCTGTGGAGTTCCCTGAACTAATATTGCCAATATGAGAGGCTCCTGTGGATATTTGAGAATAGGTGTATCTTGTCACACCCCAAACACGTGGAGGCAGGACTAGCACCTGATGCCTCACTTGATCGAGTCAAAACCTACAACGATAGAAACACAACAAGCCAGAGTTGACGAAGCTAAGCATCACAACAACACAACCAATAGTATAATCAACAATAATAATGCAATCGAGGCTCACAGGCCATTACTATATACAAATGGACGATAATGCCACACTTGTATAAAAGTTCTATACAAAAGGGCCAACAAAGCCTAAAACCACAAACAACACCATAGGACAAGTCTATAAGCCTCTACAGAGTTTAACAAGGTGATAAATGATTGGGACATGGGCCTAACCTACCCAATATGTACACAATACCAAAATACTATCAAAAAGATAACTCTAAACAAGTTGGAGCTTACCAATGGTCAAAAACTCGACTCAGCAATACGGGTCACATTTGCATATCGATCAACACCTTCAGGCATGTATGCAGTGTCCCCCAAGCTTAAGGTATCCGTAGAAAAATATACCAAGTATGTAAAGCAACAAAAAGGTAAGAGTTCAGATGTACAAAATCATATGCCAGAAGATAAAGAAGATATCAATAGAATAACCAACCTACAAGTCAAAACAACAGATTACAGATTG
Source organism: Datura wrightii (assembly GCA_035772735.1). Lineage (NCBI taxonomy): Eukaryota > Viridiplantae > Streptophyta > Magnoliopsida > Solanales > Solanaceae > Datura > Datura wrightii. Next base: position 65,270,343 of record JASDFA010000002.1, read on the forward strand.
ATACTTGAGCTTAATCCAGGCTACCCCAACAAACACAATTGTCACTGATTCACGTATTTAGTCCACAGTTAACCAGAATAATTTTTCAATACTATAATACAGCAATGTATATTAATCACAATCATAGCCTTTCTAGGAAACTATTAAGGACTCACAAGCATCACAAAATTCAAGTATGACCTTGCCAGAAACAACCACGGACTTGCAAGTCCTCACAAGCCACAAGCTCAACCTAGCTGTAAACTGTCACGGACTTACAGGTTGTCGTAAAGCATCTCAAGTTACAAGAATAAAATAACATCAAAAATACACACTAAATACAACTATAGGCATCCCAGAAATGTATCCAAATTTCTATGTTCAATCCAATAATTTCAACTCAATTGCACAACACAATATGACTTTCTGACGTGCCTTTCAAGCACACAAGTCTAGGTTCAATTTGAGCTATCTCCTCGAACCTATCTTTCTACCAAACAGCAGCCCAATAGCATGAATAAGAGTTAAGATCACATGCCTTCAAAACAGCCACACACCGACAAATAACCATTTGAAAACATGATGGAAGCATGCTGAAAAAAAGATATAGAAAGCCTTAACATACCTCAACTTTGATTAACTCAAAATAAGCCAAATTTCACGCTAATAATAATAAGAGATTCTTCCCCCAAAGTAGCCTCAACCCACCAAAAATGAATCTAGAAAGGATTCAACAAGGCAAACAACAAATATGATACTTAATAAGCAAGATTTCTATAGATTCAAATATAAAAAATTTGAAACAATGACCTACTGATATCTACGAATTCATAGCCAGGATTTCTAAAAAAAATATAGAAGGGAGGAAACTTACCAATCAAAATAATAGCAAACAACCACCAACTTCTTAGATAAAAAATCATAACACGATGACCACAATACGAATGATGATCTTGGATCAGAAACTGGTTAGATCCTCATTTTTCTTCCCAAAACTGTTAATTTTAGAGATAGTTTGAGAGAAACAAGCCTTTTATCACTTAAAGTCCAGAAAAAATGAAAGGGGAAATGTCCCACAACATATATGTAGGCTTCTGGATAGGCCTACCATGATGTAACCAGTTAGGCATCCCATGTAACGCCAGACCAACTGCTTAGGTCCTCTGAGCTTTGTCCTGTCGTTCCGTCCTTCACATGTAATATGATAAAGTCCAAAATACACTCTTTTTTATGAAAGAGCCTAAACGGTCATTATATCAAAACAAATAACCCAACGGATGTCAAGGTCGAATCCCACAAGGAATATCAACTGATCACACAATAGTCGTCTATTAAATTTAACTAATTCGCATCAATGTTGCAAGACAAATTAGAGAAAATTAGGAGAATCATGATTTATAAAATAAAATATGGAATTGCACACTAAAAAATAGGACCAAAGTATAAAAAAGACCAATGGAGAGACTGCTAGGGGTTTGATATTGAAGGGATTCAACGGGTAGGAATCATTAGTTGCTCCTATATTTACTCAATAATATAATTAGCTGCTAATTAGGCGATATATTAAGTTTCTCAACCAATTAGATGCCTTATACCTTGGGTTTTTTGAAATCTCAAGGTTCATCTTCACAACAACATCATCAGCTTGGGTATGGACTCACTCTTTCTAGATACAATCCTTAATAGATGTGTAATAATGGGTGTTGGCTATGTCTAGCCCAACCACACATAATTACCACCCAAATACCCATTTGTATTTCCTCACCTATACCTTAATTTCCTTTTCAAGCAAAATCAAAGTAAGAAAATGCAACCCACATTTGCAACAATGAGTTTTCCACTTAAAATTCAGAGAAAACACTAAAATCATACTAATTGAGTAAATCTAAGATCAAATGCACAATATCCAACCCAAATCAATCGTAATCATTCACACACCCCTAGCAAAGGATTTAGCTACTCATGTAAGTAAAGTAAGACATTGCATTCAACAAGAATTCAATATCCATTCACAAACTTGAGTAAGCGAAATTCAAGCAAGGTCTAAACACCAATGGAGTTTCTACCTTCTCAATGAAGAAGATGACTCTTTCTCTTTCTACTTCTCTCTACTTTCTATACAAGCCAAAAGCAATAGAATAATCCATTCTTCTAGAATGAAATATTTAGTTCTTTTATGAGAGGTACAAAAAATAGGCTACAAATCTGCTCCTTTTTTTTGTGCTTGATCCTTTTACCCCTAGATGACAGGTCTTATTTGTGATTCAGTAGGTTCGCGAAATGCAAGTCATTTCATGATGAAGGACAGTGAGGTTTTTGGCTCTTCGGTGCTGACACCGGCGGTTCGTCGGTGCTGATTCGTGAATCGCTGGTTGGTCCCAACTCGTGGTTGTAAATTCTTCAGCATTTCAGCATTGGCACTAGATGTTCGCCGCTGCTCATCTTATGTCCGCCGATCCTCAACCATCTTCCACACAGTAGGCAACTACAATCAATCTGGCATTATACCAGTGTCTTCCGGTGGAGTGCTGGTCATCAACTCTATTTTCATGTTTTTTGCTCAATTTCATGCTTTTCTCCATTCAAGTTAAGTACCTGCAAGTATCAAAGTCAAAAGGCATAAAATCCACCTAATTGACTTGAAAACTAAGTAAAAACTCATGTTTAAGAGCCTAATCATTTGGTAAATTACAAACTCATAACACTTCCAAACTTGAACTATTACTTGTCCTCAAGTAAGGCAATTCTTTTCAATAGAGCAAACGGACAACATGTCAAATATGAATTTATGCATAAAGGACCAATGAACCTAAGACAACCTTAAAACTCTCACCAACTCAAGGAAAAATAGAAATGACTTCTCCTAAAAATAAAGGTGAAAAAGTTTCAAGAGGCAACCACAATGCATAGGCATGATTCACAACTGCTTTCATTTTTCAAAACAAGGGAATGGTTTATATCAAACATGCATAGCATCTCAAATCATAATCACTTCAAATTCAAAGTTTGCCTTGAAGCTCATACTGCTCATGCCTCAATCACATCTTTACATCGATGCAAGCATGTCCTCAAGGGGAGTGATGCCACTCACTACAAGAGAGAATCCCCTTTCTTCATCATAAAGCAATGCACGCACAAGGGATTATAGAATAAGATGATCACACTCATTCTCACAAAACAAATCTCTATGCACACAACTTGACCCATAGGATTTCCATTCGTGTAACTCGCCACTAATGTAGAGCAACTACATTCAAAATCAATTAGGACTTGCGGGTCATGATGAAGACTAGGGGTAAGAGTAGGATAAATATTTAGCTCTAGTGACTAGAACCCCCTTAATGCCTTTTTTTGAACACTTTTAACCTCCCATCAAACTCTTTAGATCACTCCATGTTGTTCCTCCTTTTTCATCATTTTCATCTTTTATTTCACAAAAGTCCTCCTTGTAGCTCCTTTGGCTCTCACATTAATACTTATCTCAGCAAGAGGCAACACCATTTCATTATTCTTTTTCCCTTTTTGATTATTCATGATTTCTCAAACCTTCATTTCATTCATTTTGATCACAATTTGGTGCTACCTCACATTTAAGCTCATCCCATTTCTCCCTTTCTTGTAAACCCCCAAATATAGGCTTTTTGCCTCTTTTCCATTGATTTCCTTATCTCTCCCTATGTGTTCGGCTTCAAGCCCCCATTATTTTCATTCATTCATCATTAGCAATTAGGGAGGAAGGGTGCCAAAGAAGAGGATTACAAAGGGACATTGGGCTTGTAATGTGGTTTCCAAGAATAAACAGTCCAAAAGCTCAACATTTCCTAGCAATGGAAAACATTTTCGGAGGTCATTTTGGGTGAAGTGACTAATTAAACAAAAGCCTAAAATCATGTTTTAAGTGCAGCTACATCTAGGATTTTGCCTTGAGTCACACTTAGGAAAAGATCTAGACAAGCAGAGATGCATGAGACTCATTCAAATGACCTTACCACACATGTAATCACACCCAAAGAGTTCACACAACTTATTACTATCACAAAATTTTGATTCAAGACAATAGAGCATGCAAATCTATAAGCCAAACATGGAATATGAAATGTATGACAACAGAGTGCTACATTTCTCATTACAAATGCCCATTTTTCTTTCAAATTCATTTTTTCATGTCACACAAAAATTTTTGATGGTACCTCTCAAAAATAGTTCCACAAAAGACTCAAAGAAAGACATGAAATTTTCCCTAAAGAGAGTCACCTCACAATTTATCATTGGGAAATGTCAATCAGTTCGACAATAAAAAGAAAAAAAAAGAAATTGCTCCTTGAAAAAGAATCGTGGTATGAAGAAAACCCTTGAAGTTTAATTACTATATACTATTTACAAATGCAAATATCAAACTTGGGTCACAAAATTTAGGCAATAATAACAAAGACCCATTTATTGGCACAAATAACAAAGATAATTTTTCTATTCATCTATTCACAACTTCAATAAAACAAATAGCCTGGTAAGGGAAATCATCAAACATAGTTAAAATGAGCCCCACAAAGGCTCACAAATCCTCATAAGTCAAAAACAAAAGCCCGACAAGGGCCACATCAAATTATAAACAAAACAAATGACCACCACCAAAGGAACACTCATCCCACCCCTACCTCAAACACTATATTGTCCCTAATGTATACATACAAACAAAGAGGGAATTCCCTGTGTTGGTCACTCGTCATCATCATCTCCATCCTAGCCTTCGTTGCCCAGATCCTCTGCCTCATCCCCCAAGCCCTTGAAGTAAATGGGGCCTTAGACTGTAGAAGGGGTAGCTATCGCTGCATCAAGCACGCTCATGTCAGACACCTCCATGGACGTCTAACTCTTAAATTCCCTTACTTTAGTCTAGAGAGAAGTGACAGCCCCCTCCACGACATACACCCATGTGCACAGCTTGGTCAGACTCTTATACATGGACTTCATATCCTTTTTCACTGTTTGGGCAATAAGAGCAAGGAGACTTTTATGCAACTTCTGAAGTTGGATTTTATGATAGTTAATCATCTCCACAAGCTTGTGGAGACTTCTTGGTTGGGAAGATGTTGGAGGGGGTGAGGCTCTCCTAGGAGGGGATTCGCCTGAAGCTTGTCCCGATGCCTTTGGGTGTGGCATATTAAGATCTGGAGCCAGTAGGGTTTGCTCAGAACCATGGGAGAAGGATCCTTCTAGGACATCAAAAGCTTGCAACTGCTTCCTCTTACTCATGAGAGAATCCGCGTCCTGTTTGTGATCCATAGTAATAACACTAGTAGCGTAGCTTGGGGCTTTATCTGGGAACAGTGGCACTCCAGGTTGCAGGAATAGCTGAGATATAAGCACCGCGTATGAAATTGAGGTGCTAGATTTCCTAGCTTTTCTCTTCATTTGCACAACCACAACTTCCTCAAAATTTATAGGGACCCCTGTCATGATGCAGGCGATGAGGATAGTTGCTTCCAAACTGACCCGCTGCTTATTCTTTGGAGGTATAATGGGCCACAAATGAAGTCCAACAATAGATTGGCCTCAAACTTAAGATCATGGAAAGAAATATCACCATCCATGGTGGCCTAGAAGGGTGTTTCTGCTGCAATAACTGGATCTATCCAGTTGAGCTGGTTCTCTTTATCAGCAATACGGGCTGTATATTTAGAGCTAGTGTCAATCTTGTCCTCCCAAAAAAGAGAATTAATAGCCGCTGGATTGATGTCAACCTTCACACCTCGCACCCTAACTTAAGGCAGGTAGGGAAATTCATTCATCTTACCCCTGTGATGCATATTCTCCTTCCTGGCTTGGTAAGAGGCATAAAATTTCGAGACGAGGCTGGGTAGTAATCTGGGAGTGGATTGGTAAAAGCATGGCACTGGTGGTCATAGAACTGAGAAGTGATGTTGGGGAAGTCACATTGCAGCCTCACCAAGTCAAATCGCTTCTCCACTGTAATTGAGCGGCTCTTGCAGATAGCGTAATGCCCCTTCATATCGGGCACACAGAATGTTATGGCCTCTCGAGAGTTGGTGGGCACAGCGGATGCCTTTTCTTTCCCCTTTCCTTTGGTGGAAGATGAGGCTAGGGCCTTACCCTTGTTTGGGTTCCTGGATGAAGACATATTTTACAAAAAACCATGTTAATGCCAAATAACCATACTTTCTTTTTGTATTTTTTTGTGAGAGAAAATAAAATAAAATAAAATAAAATAACAAATAACATCTATACTAAACTAACGCAAAGGATTACAGAAATTGGATGACAAACAAGTAAAATTTCTGATATATGAAGCACTAGTAGTACTAGCGAGACATCGGCGAAACGCATATGAAGATCTGCGAACTACCAGTTTAACGCCGGACCTTAACAGAACACTGGGAATACTAGGATTAATCGGTGACACACCAATGTTTCACCAATCTTGACTTGCAAAATACCAGTGTAATGCAGGTCTAGGGCAGTTGCCTGAAGCCCTAAACCCCCAACCTGCGTTCTATCCGGTGTTATGCTGGTGGTAGCCTAGCAGTGAAATTCATCCAAGACTTATTGAAATGGAAAAACACACAGATTAAAAACTCACTCACTCAACATAGCAATAACAAGGCAAGTAAAAGTGATAATTTACCCTTAAGAAAGACGTTATTCCATCTATCATCGGGTAAATTATGCAACTTAAGAACACATGGGGCTACTCAGACTTCACCTCCAACTAAAATCAAACACACTAAGATGTAAGAATTTTGTCATCACCACCCCCACATAACCACAAAATGAATAATAACAAAGTACCAACAAGCATAATCATGGGGGTAATGGGAAGACATGAGTAGGGGCATTTTGATGCTCACAAGCTCACAATAATCCATATCTTTAACTCAATAACTAAAAATAGAGTAAAAGTTACATACCAAATGGATTTTTAGGGCAAATAGAAGAGAAAGATAAAATCTTGCACAAAGGAGCTCCACACAACTTTTTCTTGCCTTAGTGTATTTGAGAATACAGTGAGTAGTGATGAAAATGTGGAATGAAGTGTTGGTTTTATAAAAGAGAAGGAGTAAAGGGGATTGTTAGGTGAAAATGTGGGTTTAATGGTGGGAAGGTGGAAAGGTAATGTATGGGGAAGTTAAAAAGGTATAATGGCGAAGTGGGAAGGTGGAAGAAAGGTATGGGGATTTGGAGGGGTTTTGACCTATATTTTTAAATAGCCGGCTCGGTCGATCCATGGAGCAGTCAATTTTTTTTAAAAAAATGACTTACCTGCAACTACGCTTAATCGGTGGTCACCGGTTCTGAGGCCGATGCCCTATATCTTTCCAGTTTACTAGTAATATACTGGTAATTGGCCGGCGAGTGGAAGATTGGCACTGACGATTTGCCAGTTGGATCGTTGAATACACCTCAAGTTCCAGGTGCACTGTTTGAGGCCAGCGCTTCATTGGCAGTTCATGGATTGGAATGACCGTTCCACTAGCAAGTTGTTGATTTCCTCTCTTTCTCTCCCCTTCTTCTATTCATTACCTTCGACAGGTGGCGTTTTGCATGTTGGCACCAGCGTTTCACCGGTCTAACATCGTGCCTTCCCTATTCTTTTTCTCTATCATAGTGCATCCAAGCTACCTACAAAATCAAAAAACAACCAAACATCAAAATTCTCAAGATAAAAATTCTTGGATTGCCTCCCAAGAAGCGCCTTAGTTAACGTTGGGTACCTTCCCATTCTCGAGCACTCCGGAGGGTCATCCTCTGATTCACCTTTATCATCCATAGATGCATAATGTTCGTCTTCACCATCAAGCACTGCCATGAACTTACAGTCATCCGGGGGCTTGATAGGCTGACATACATTGAAGGTGACCTCATCACCACCTACTCAGAACTTTAGCTCCCCAAGCTCCACATCAATTAAAGCCCTTTCCCTTTGCTAATAGAGATTGCCCCAAGATAATTAGCACCTCAATGTCGATCTCACAATCCAATACAACGAAATCAACTGGATTATAAATTTATCTACCTTCACAAGAACATTATCTTGCACTCCCACAGGTCTTTTGATTGACCTATACACCATCAACAGCCTCATAGAGGTAGGTTTGGGACTCCCTAGCCTGAGTTTCTTGAATATCATGAGAGGCATGAGATTGATACTAGCACTGAGGTCACACAGAGCCTTATTGAACATACACAAGCCAATTGTGCAAGGAATGGTGAATACCTCAGGGTCTTCACGTTTTGGAGAAAGGTGGCTAGTCATGAAAGCAGTACAATGATGGGTCACCTCATTGGCGCCCATGTCCACCACCTTCTTTTTTCTTCAAGAGTTTCTTCATAAATTTTGCATATCCTGGCATTTGAATCCATGTATCCACTAATGATATATTGATAGATAATTTGATGAACATATCTATGAATTTTTGGAATTGATTATCCTCTTTCTTTTTTGGCTAATCGTTGTGGATATAGAAAGGGAACTCTTACTTCATGGTCCTTTTCATTAGGGGCCTTCATGCCCGCCTTCACATAAACATTTTCTGAGGGCGTCATATTAAGAACTCCCTCATCATTTCCTTCTTTATCATCACCAACACTTGGTGCTTTTTGCATCTCATCCATCACATCATTATCAATTGCCTTATGGGGCATCAACATCTTTGGGCTTCACGCCCACATCTTTCATCTTTGGGTTCCAGAGAGTATACTTTGGAAGTGCATCCTTCATGGGGGGTGGGTGTTACACCCCGTAAATTTTAAATGAATAAATATCCCAATGGCATGTTGGTTAAGGGATTTAGAAGGCAAGCAAAAAAAAATTAATTAAATAAAATGTCGGTTTTTCATTCAAATCAATGAATTTCCAGAAAAAAACAGGGGAATATAGGAAGAAGAAGGAAACCCATGATTTTTATACAAATTTCCTTCCGATTACGCTATGAAACGCGGTCTAAACTCCGTTCTGGCTTAGATACCAAGGTATAAAGCTACAAGGAGCATTCCTACGGATTTAGTTTCATGAAATTCGGCCGGCGAATCGTCGTGCTACCGAACTAAGGTAAGTGGAATTGCTCCAAATTAGTGTTAATATACTTCTAGCCTTAAAGTGAATATTTCTCCCTTCTGGACTTTCGAGAAATAGCGAGTTTTTGACCATCTTTCGATAAGCCAAAGTTTAGGCTATAAATGTATCGAAAGTAACGTTTTCTTTCAGAATATTGGTGTATTTAGTTCTAATTGACATGTATATGAATGTAGTTGGGAGAAACAACAGAAGTACCGACGGAAATCACATCGGTCAGTCGGGTACTCAGAAACCAGGTATGTAAAGTTATTCTTTCGGCAAGCCAGGAAGTACAGTCTAGAAAATAAATAGAATAAAGGCTATTAACAGATACCCAGTGTACAAGAACGATTTCAGTACAATTTCCAGCAAGCATGCTAGTATATCATTACGTATCATGCGATAATCAGAATAACGGATAGTCAGATGATTTCAGATAGTATGTATTACATTTGTTGAGACTGTATCCGGTAATAGATGGCACATTTTATATTATTGAGTTATATCCAGTTATAGATGGCATGTTCTATGTTATTGAGCTATATCCAGATATAATCCGATCAATAATCAGATATAGAAATAGCTCCAGATACCGATATAGCTCCAGAAACAGATATGGCTCTAGAAATTGATATAGCTTTAGATCACGAATAACAATAATTAGATAAACCGATAAAGGCCAGGTAACAGTTAGCCCAACAATCAGAAATAGTGTAAAATAGAATATAGCATCAGTTGTTTAGTATGGACTGGCCTTGAAATAAAAGAAGAGAATATGATTAGTATTTTTCTTTTGAGCATGCTTGCTGTGTATGTGTTTTGCCTGTTGAGACTTGTTATGGCATGTGGGCACCCTTTAGCATCCCCACCGCCCCTGGGTTATAACTGTGTCGATACTAGATTCAAATACTGCCACCAGCTGGGCAATGCCGTCTGCCTAGAGGACGATGATGGCCGACCACCATAATAATACGGTCCAGATTACCCTTCTTGCAGGGGCAGTTCAGTTTACTCTGCGCAGAGCCAGATTACCCTGTTTACAGGGGCAGATTACTCTATGTGCGCTTGTGGCCGGGGGCAGTTTCAAATACAGGTTTTTATAAAATTACCCCGTTGCGTGCTTGCACCCAGGGGAAGTTTCAGTCACAGATACAGCATCAGATTACCCCGTTGCGCACTTGCGCCCAGAGGCCGGAGTGTTCGGACTCAGACACAGTTTATTGTCAGAGGCCAAGGCCTGAGCTACGTACCCAAGGGGGCTGGTAGGAGGAGCTCACAGTTATGAGATGAGTGGAGTGACTTATTTTTGGTTGGTTTAGACCCGGGTAGGGGTAAATAGATTGTTCTGTTGGTTGGAACCTTCCGGCTTATGGGGGTCGGTCAGGTATTGTGTGTATTTATATGTATATCTATATGTGTTGTTAGATACTGATAGACAGTAGGACGACACATCGTCAGGTATGCCCAGTTTAGTTTCAGAATAGGTAAACTCTCCCCAGTTAGCCTCAGCCAGATAGACTCAACTACTTCCTGCTTATATGTCATGTTATTGTTACTATCCATTTCAGTTGTATATTACAGTTTGCTTTACATGCTCAGTACCTATGGTACTGACGCCCGTGGGTCGCTGCATTGCTTGGCTGCAGGTACACATAGACAAGGAGTCGATCCCTCGTGATCTAGTCAGTAGTGTTATCAGCTTCTATCCTCCGGAGCTAGACAGTTCGAGGTTTTTCCTATTTCCTTTTTGATTACAGTTTGGGTAGGTCGGGGCCCTATCCCGACCATTGTATTATTACTTCCTAGAGGCTTGCAGTCTGCCATTTCCTATGGTGGTGGAGCCAGTCGTGTGGGGCCGTGCATGTATATATGTGTTTAGTCGTTGATGTTGGCCGTGTGGGGCCTTCTTCTGGTTATAATTAGTGACCTTGTCAGTCACAAATGTGAATAGCAGTTGCTTCAGATTATAGTGTCATTGTTCTGGTTAGCTGTTGTGCATTGCAGGTGGCTATAGGCCTAATCAACCGAGGGCTGTATTTACAGCCGCTATATAGCCGGTTCATTTCTTGAAATAGAGCTAGAGTCTAGCAGGCACCAGGTGCCCGTCATACCCCCCAAGGTGGGGTGTGACAAACTTGGTATCAGAGCAGTTCGTGTCCCAGGGAGTCTGCAATCCATGCTAGGTAGAGTCTTGTCTTTGGATGTGTTGTGCACCACATACTATAGGCAGGAGGCTGCGAGGCATAATAGGATGGTTACCCTTCTTTCATACTCAGTCGTGCGATAGTACAGTACTGTATAGGGTTGGTTATTTTGAAACTTACCACCCTCTTTGTTTACAGATACTATGGCAGATCAGTGGCACCCAACTACAGGCGGGAGATTGGATACAGCGGCGGGCGAAGGCACCAGCAGGATGCCTCACTTACAGCCAGATTCAGCCCGGTCTGAGAGCAATACAGAGGTGTCATCTCAACCCTCCCAGCAGTCTCCGCCTCGCCAAACACTATTTGAGGCAGCACCGCCTCCTATAGCTCCTGCACCCACTTCATCTGATCAGGAGCTACGTAGTGTGGTGGTTATGTTAACCCAGATGCTAGCTACTCAGCGTCAGCCAGTATCACCTGCAGCAGCAGAATCTCTAGGTGGGCCAGGTAGTTCCAGGGTTAGAGAATTCTTGGCATTGGGACCCCCTCAGTTTACTTGGTCAGATCAAGCGGAGGACCCTCAGGACATTCTGGACCAGATACAGAGAATTTTTAGAGTCATGCACGTAACCCCAGTAGAATCAGTGGAATTAGCAGTGTTCCGGTTGAGGGATATTACTGTGTTGTGGTACGAAAGTTGGGAGAGATCTCGGGGAAGGGATGCAGCCCCTCCTACTTGGTCCAGCTTCTCAGAGGCCTTCCTGGACCATTACTTACCCCGGGAGTTCAGACAGGCCCGGATGGACCAGTTCTTACACTTAGAGCAGGGGGCCAGGAGCGTCCTTGAGTATTCTTTACAGTTTGACTCCTTAGCTCACTATGCTCCAGCATTTGTGGACACCATGTCATCCAGAGTCCATCGCTTTATTATGGGCCTGACTTCAGATTACATAGAGACATGCATGACGGCTACTTTGAGAGAGGACATGGACATAGCTAGGGTACAGGCCTTCGCACAGACAATTGAGGGCCTGAGACAACGGCAGCGGGGTGACAGGCAAGCGACTTCAGAGAAGCGCCGTAGAAAAAAACCCGCTGAGATTCAGGGGGAAACCCCTAGGGGGCCGAGACCACGGTTTTCAGATAGGCCACCTAGATCTTTACCTCCGGTACAACAGCAGAGAGGCAGATTTGTTCGCGGGAGTCAGTCAGAGTCTGGTAGCAGTTTACGGACAGTAGCATCACCTCAGCAGCGGAGGGCAGAACAGAGTAGATTTTCACCTACCCCTTGTCCTATATGCCACCGACCCCATTCTGGAGCCTGCAGGCAAGGCTTCTCAGGGTGCTATCACTGCGGACAAGAAGGGCATTTAATGAGAGATTGTCCGGCCAGAAAACAGGGTAACCGGGATAGTCTGGATAGAGCATCAGCGGGACCACGAGCTCCAGCAGCCTCAGCAGGGCGCAGACCCTCAGGTTCAGCAAATAGGGGCCAAGGTAGATCAGGAGCCTCTGGCTCAGGTCCAGGCCCCAGCCGTACCTTTGCATTACCAGGGAGGCAGGATTTAGAGCATCTCCCGACGTGGTCACAGGTATATTGATTATCTGCTCATACCCTGTTTATGTATTGATTGATCCAGGGTCTACCTTGTCATATATTACACCATTTGTTGCCCGGAAGTTGGGTATCAAACCAGAATTGCTTTAGCAGCCCTTTTCAGTGCTTACACCGATTGGTGACTCGATTACAGCTAAAAGAGTTTACCGAGGGTGTACGGTAGAGGTTGCTGATCGCCAGACCACAGTAGACTTAATAGAACTTGAGATGGTCGACTTCGATGCCATTATGGGTATGGACTGGTTAGTGCCATGCTATGCCAACATAGAATGCTGGACCAAGACGGTCCAATTTAACTTTTCGGGGGAAGCAGTGCGAGAGTGGAAAGGCAGCACAGCTACGCCAAAAGGTAGGTTTATTTCCTACCTTCAGGCGAGAAAATTAGTAGCAAAGGGATGTATTTACCACCTAGTTAGAGTCAAGGACGTTCGGGTGGAACCTCCGACTCTTTAGTCTGTTCCAGTGGTCAATGAATTCCCTGACGTATTTCCAGATGAGTTGCCTGGAATCCCTCCCGAAAGGGAGATAGATTTTGCAATTGACTTGTTGCCAGGGACTCAACCTATGTCCATTCCCCCGTATCGCATGGCACCAACTGAGCTTAGAGAGTTGAAGGAGTAGTTAAAAGATTTGCTCGACAAAGGCTTTATCAGGCCTAGTACTTCCCCATGGGGTGCACCAGTTCTATTTTTAAGAAAGAAAGATGGCTCACTCCGTATGTGTATAGACTACTGGCAGCTGAATAAGGTAACGGTTAAAAACAAATACCCGCTCCCTAGAATAGATGATTTGTTTGACCAGTTGTAGGGGGCAAGATGTTTCTCTAAGATAGATATGAGGTCCGGATACCACCAGGTCCGAGTTTGTGAGAGAGACATTCCAAAGACTGCTTTCAGGACCAGGTATGGTCACTTTGAATTTCTAGTTATGTCTTTTGGGCTGACGAATGCTCCCGCAGTGTTTATGGACCTGATGAACAGCAAATTTAGTCCGTATTTGGATCTGTTCTTGATAGTATTTATCGATGATATTCTGGTATATTCTCGTTCAGAGACAAATCACTAGAACCATTTACGAACAGTACTCCAGATCCTTAGAGACCGTCAGCTGTACGCCAAGTTTTCTAAGTGTGAGTTCTGGCTGAACTCAGTTGCCTTTTTGGGGCATATCATGTCGGATGTTGGGATACAGGTGGACACACAGAAAATAGAGGTGGTCAATACATGGCCCAGACCTACCACTCCGATCGAGGTCCGCAGTTTCTTGGGTTTAGCAGGGTATTACCGGAGATTTGTTGAAGGGTTCTCCACTATAGCAGCACCTCTGACAAAGCTGACACAGAAAGCAGCAAAATTTCAGTGGACGGAGGTATGTGAGCAGAGTTTTCAAGAATTGAAAAACAGATTGACCTCTGCCCCAGTACTAGCATTGCTAGGGGGAACAGATGGGTATGCGGTGTATTGCGACACTTCAGGTTTTGTACTGGGTTGTGTGCTGATGCAGCATGGAAAGGTAATTGCTTATGCTTGCAGACAGCAGAGGAAGCACGAAAAGAACTATCTGACTCATGACCTGGAATTGGCCGCAGTGATCCACGCTCTAAAAATTTGGAGGCATTATCTGTATGGCGTTCATGTAGACATATTTACAGATCATAAAAGCCTGAAGTACATTTTCACACAGAGGGAGTTAAATCTGCAGCAGCGTCGCTGGTTAGAATTGCTGAAAGATTATGATGTAAATATTCTCTACCACCCAGGGAGAGCTAATGTAGTAGCCGATGCCCTCAGCCGTAAGTCAATGGGGAGTTTAGCGTATTTGCGACCCGAGAAGCGGGAGTTAGCCAAGGAAATTCATCAGCTAGCTCGTTTAGCCATTCGAGTAGTAGAAATAGAAAATAACAGAGCAATAATTTAGAATTTTGCTATGTCATCATTAGTTACAGAGGCAAAGGAATGGCAGTACGAGGACCCTGACTTAGTCCAACTCAGAGATAGAGTTCAAAAAGGTAAGGATCCAGATTTCCAAGGTACTGAGGATGAAGTGCTACGTTGTAAGGGACGCCTATGTGTCCCGAATGTTTCAGGGCTTCGCCAACAGATCATGCATGAGGTACATTACGCTTGCTATTCCCTCCATCCAGGAGCAACGAAAATGTACCACGACATCAGAGACATCTACTGGTGGCCAGGTATGAAAGCTGAAATAGCTGAATTTGTATCTAGATGTCCTAACTGCCAGCAGGTAAAAGAAGAACACCAGAAACCGAGCGGTCTAACGCAGGATATAGCTGTGCCTTTATGGAAATGGGAAGCGATAACTATGGATTTTGTAACAGGGTTACCCCGTACCAGACACAAAAACAATTCTATTTGGGTAATAGTTGATAGGCTGACAAAATCAGCTCATTTCCTGCCAGTGAAAGCTACCTTCTCAACCGAGGATTATGCCGAATTATATATCAGAGAAATAGTTAGATTACATGGTGTGCGAGTATCTATTATTTCAGACAGAGGAGCACAATTTACAGCGAGATTCTGGCAGTCGTTCCAGAGAGGCCTGGGGACACAAATTAACTTAAGTACAACCTTTCATCCTCAGACAGACGGGCAAGCAGAATGAACTACCCAAATGCTCGAAGATATGCTCTGATCGTGTGTACTATATTTTGGGGGTAGCTGGGATGAGCATCTTCCGTTGATTGAATTTTCCTATAATAACAGTTAATTCAGCTATCCAGATGGCGCCCTTTGTAGCATTATACGGGCAGAAATGTAGGTCACCCATTGGCTGATTTGAGTGGGGGAGACAACGCTGATTGGGCCGGATGTTATTCGTCAGTCAGAAGAGGCGGTGAAGCTTATCAGAGAACACCTACTAACTGCTTAGAGCCGCCAGAAGTCTTATGCAGATATGCGGTGCAGAAATCTAGAATTTGCAGTAGATGACTGGGTATATTTGAAAGTGTCTCTGATGAAAGGGGTGATGAGATTTGGCAAGAAAGGCAAGCTTAGCCCGAGGTTCATTGGGTCATATCAGATTCGGCGAAGAATAGGCCGAGTAGCCTACGAATTGAACTTGCCTCCAGAGTTAGTGTCTGTTCACCCAGTATTCCATGTATCTATGTTGAGGAAATTCGTAGGAGACCCTTCCACAGTTGTTCCAGTTCAGGATGTCCAGGTCACAGAAGAGTTAGCATATGAAGAGGTTCCAGTAGCTATCTTACACAGACATATTCGTAGATTGAGAACTAAAGATATTGCCTCTGTCAAGGTATTGTGGCGTAATAGGAACCGAGAAGAGATGACCTGGGAAGCCGAGGAGGACATGAAAGCCAAATATCCCCACTTATTCCAGGCATAGGCAAACAGGAGGTATGTTAGAACTGTTTTTCCTTATGAATGCTTATATTTCATATATGAAAGCAGGCGATTGATTATAGACAATTATATATAAATATTATTATATCGTGTGGAGTACCTGTATTGGGCTTTTCTGCTATTCAGGAATTTTGAGATAGTCCATCATACAGGGGAAACTCTGCCGAATTTTTTTTTAGGGATAAGTCAGCCAGTTAAGATTTCTACAAGTCAGAATGTCATTCGAGGATGAATGTTCTTAAGGGGGAAGGATGTTACACCCCGTAAATTTTAAATGAATAAATATCCTAATGGCATGTTGGTTAAGGGATTTAGAAGGCAAGAAAAAAAAATTAATTAAATAAAAGGTCGGTTTTTCATTCAAATCAATGAATTTCCAGAAACAAACAGGGGAATATAGGAAGAAGAAGGAAACCCATGATTTTTATACAAATTTCCTTCCGATTACGCTACGAAACGCAGTCTAAACTCCGTTTCGGCTTAGATACCGAGGTATAAAGCTGCAAGGAGCATTCCTACGAATTTAGTTTCGCGAAATTCGGTCGGCGAATCGTCGTGCTACCGAACTAAGGTAAGTGGAATTGCTCCAAATTAGTGTTAATATACTCCTAGCCTTAAAGTGAATATTTCTCCCTTCTAGACTTTCGAGAAATAGCGAGTTTTTGACCTTCTTTCGATAAGCCAAAGTTTAGGCTATAAATGTATCGAAAGTAACGTTTTCTTTCAGAATATTGGTGTATTTAGTTCTAATTGACATGTATATGAATGTAGTTGGGAGAAACAGCTGAAGTGCAAACGGAAATCACATCGGTCAGTCGGGTACTCAGAAACCAGGTATGTAAAGTTATTCTTTCGGCAAGCCAGGAAGTAAAGTCTAGAAAATAAATAGAATAAAGGATATTAGCAGATACCCAGCGTATAGGAATGATTTCAGTACAATTTCCAACAAGAATGCTAGTATATCATTACGTATCATGTGATAATCAGAATAACGGATAGTCAGATGATTTCAGATAGTATGTATTACATTTGTTGAGTCTGTATCCGGTAATAGATGACACATTTTATATTATTGAGCTATATCCAGTTATAGATGGCATGTTCTATGTTAATGAGCTATATCCAGATATAATCAGATTAGTAATCAGATATAGAAATAGCTCCAGATACCGATATAGCTCCAGAAACAGATATGGCTCTAGAAATTGATATAGCTTTAGATCACGGATAACAATAATTAGATAAACCGATAAAGGCCAGGTAACAGTTAGCCCAACAATTAGAAATAGTGTAAAACAGAATATAGCATCAGTTGTTTAGTACAGACTGACCTTGAAATAAAGAAGAGAATATGATTAGTATTTTCTTTTGAGCATGCTTGTTGTGTATGTGTTTTGCATGTTGAGACTTTTTATGGCATGTGGGCACCCTTTAGCATCCCCACCACCCCTGGGTTATAGCTGTGTCGATACCAGATTCAGATACCGCCACCAGCTGGGCGATGCCGTCCGCCTAGAGGACGATGATGGCCGACCACCATAATAATACGATCCAGATTACCCTTCTTGTAGGGGCAGTTAAGTTTACTCTACGCAGAGCCAGATTACCCTGTTTACAGGGGCAGATTACTCTGTGTGTGCTTGTGGCTGGGGGCAGTTTTAGATATAGATTTTTATAAAATTAGCCTGTTGCGTGCTTACACCCAGGGGCAGTTTCAGTCACAGATACAGCATCAGATTACCCCGTTGCGCACTTGCGCCCAGAGGCAGGAGTCTTCGAACTCAGACACAGTTTATTGTCAGAGGCCAAGGCCTGAGCTACATACCCAAGGGGGCTGGTAGGAGGAGCTCACAGTTATGAGATGAGTGGAGTGACTTATTTTTGGTTGGTTTAGACCTGGGTAGGGGTAAATAGATTGTTCTGTTGGTTGGAACCTTCCGGCTTATGGGGGTCGGTCAGGTATTGTGTGTATTTATATGTATATCTATATGTGCTGTTAGATACAGATAGACAGTAGGAAGACACGTCGTCAGGTATGCCCAGTTTAGTTTCAGAATAGGTAAACTCTCCCCAGTTAGCCTCAGCCAGATAGACTCAACTACTTCCTGCTTATATGTCATATTATTGTTACTATCCATTTCAGTTGTATATTTCAGTTTGCTTTACATGCTCAGTACCTGTGGTACTGATGCCCGTGGGGTGCTGCATTGCTTGCCTGTAGGTACACATAGACGAGGAGTCGATCCCTCGTGATCTAGTCAGCAGAGTTATCAGCTTCTATCCTCCGGAGCTAGACAGTTGGAGGTTGTTCCTATTTCCTTTTTTATTACAGTTTGGGTAGGTCGGGGCCCTGTCCTGACCATTCTATTATTACTTCCTAGAGGCTTGCAGTCTGACGTTTCCTGTGGTGGTGGAGCCAGTCGTGTGGGGCCGTGCATGTATATCTGTGTTTAGTCGTTGAAGTTGGTCGTATGGGGCCTTCTTCTGGTTATAATTAGTGACCTTGTCGGTCACAAATGTGAATAGCAGTTGCTTCAGATTATAGTGTCGTTGTTCTGGTTAGCTATTGTGCATTGCAGGTGGCTATAGGCCTAATCGGCCGAGGGCTGTATTTACAACCGCTATATAGCCGGTTCGTTTCTTCAAATAGAGCCAGAGTCTAGTGATCGTAAGCAAAAATAAGATGCCTGAGTGATGCTTTATACCTTAATTTAGTCTTGCAGGTGACAGGTTGTCCTGCCGAGCTAGCTAGAAATAGAGAGCTTGTGGAACCGTTGCTTGAACCTGAACGTCAATTCCATTTGCGAAGGAGAGTAGCTCTAGAGTAAAAGCTGAAGAGACTTCAAGAAATGGTACAACAACAACCACCCACGGGACAAGTACAATTGTCATCAGAAGCAATGGCAGCAAGACCAGTTCGCGAAGTGGCAATCCCACTAGCGACGAATATGACCTCTAGCATCCGTAAACCGGAGCCTGGAGGGCACTTTGAGCTTAAACAGAACATGGTGCAGCTGTTACATTCTAGTGGCCAATTCACTGGGATGGCACATGAGGACCCGCAACATCATTTACAAAGCTTTTTGGAGATTAGTGACACGTTTGTCCCCACCGGCATGTCCACAGATTATGTCCGAATGACCCTCTTCCCATTTTCACTATTGGGAGAGGCAAAAAAGTGGCTGAAGGCTGAGCCACCGAACTCCATAACTTCATGGAATGACTTGGCTAAGAAGTTCCTTATCAGATTCTTCCCTTTAGGCAAAACTGCAAGGTTGAGAAGTGAAATACTCAGTTTCAAGCAGAGGCCTGATGAGAACTTATATATGGCTTGGGAAAGATTCAAGTCATTGTTGAGAGACTGCCCCCATCACCGGCAATCAAATGAAGTGCTGGCTCATACCTTTGTAGAAAGTCTAGACCCACACACAAAAATATTACTAGACGCTGCATCGGGTGGGCAAGCCTTGGAGAAGACATATGATGAGTTGTACACTTTGTTGAATAGAATTGCACAAGGAAATCCAGAGTGGCACGGCGAGTCATCTAGAGGGGCAGGAAAGAGATCAGGGTTGATAGAAGTAGATGGTTTGAATGCCTTGGCAGCACAGTTAGCTTCGTTCCAGCATCAGATGATGACTCAGTTCAATAAACTGAGTATGAACCAACGCCAGGGCCAGGTTAATGCAGTTCAGCAAGCTCCGAGTTGGTGTGAAATTTGTGGTAATAATGGGCACTATGCAGAATCTTGTTGAGCCAATCCGAAGTCAGTCAATTTTGTTAGTAATGTGCAGCGCAACAATCAAAATTTTGAAACCAGTTACAACAGAAATTGGCAGGGCCACCCGAATTTGTCTTGGGGTGGAAACCAAAAGCAGAATTATATGCAACCTCAACAACAGCAGTATCAGCAGAATAGACAGAATGATGGGCAATTGAGTAGCAGCATTGAGGAAACACTACAGAAAATTATGGATACCTAGAAGCAGTAAGCAGAAAATCAAGCGAGGATGGCAACAGACTTAATGAATCAGCAAGTAGCCACCCGAAATATTGAAAAACAAGTGGGTCAGATAGCAGCTGCTCAAAACATGAGGTCGCAGGGGGGATTACCAAGCGACACAGATCCTAACCCCCGACAGATCAATGCCATCAGTCTGAGAGGCGGTAGGCAATTATCTGATGCAGTGCCAAAAGAGCTGAGAAAGGAGGTGCAGCCGGAGTTGGTTAGACCAGGACCATCCATCAACATGGGAGATAAGCAGAGTGTGGGGCAACAAAATGCGGAACTTTCATTGCAGCCAGCACAAAGACCACCACCACCATTCCCTCAGAAATTCAGAAAGAGCAAGGAAGAGGAATGCTTTAAAAAGTTCTTTGAGAGCTTCAAAGAACTTCACATAAATTTGCCTCTTATTGATGTCTTACAGGGAATGCCCAAGTATGCCAAATACTTGAAGGACATGATGGCGAACAAAGTTAGATTGGTGGACGTCTAGACTGTAGCACTGACTGAGGAGTGCAGTCACAGGGTATTGAGCAAAATGCCAAAGAAACTCAAAGACCCAGGGAGTTTTACCCTCCCCATACAAATTGGTAAAGCTGAGGTGCTACGAGCTTTGTGTGACTTGGGGGCGACAGTTAATCTAATGCCCCTATCCTTATTCAACACCCTGGGGTTGGGAAAACCGAGGCCGACAAGGTTGATACTGCAGCTGGCTGATAAGTCACGAGTGACACCTGAGGGAATAATAGAGGACCTTCTCATCAAAGTAGGTAAGTTCATTATACCTGCTGATTTTATTGTCTTAGATTTTCAGGTTGATGACCAGGTACCCCTGCTCTTGGGATGGCCATTCTTGGCCACTGGAGGAGCGGTGATTGATTTGAAAGCAGGGACCCTGAAAATGAGGGTTGAGGATGAAGAAGAAATCTTCCACGTTTACCAAGAAATGAACCCATCTGCACACTACAGAAACCTTTGTCAGGTTGGTGTGTTGGCAGAGGATAAGTGTGGGGTGGAGGATTCCACAGGTGTAGGGCCGAAGGCAATGACAAGTGTTCAGCCCAAGTCTGAGAGAGGGCTTCAAATTGAGAAGAAGTTGGAGAAAGAGAGGAACAGAGTGGAGGTTGTTTCCTCTAAACAGCAAAAGAAAAGGAGATGGTTCTCGAAAGAGAACCCAGGTATGAGGATGTCCTGGAAAGGATAGTCCACGTTGGGCCACGACATAAAATAAGGCGCTACTTGGGAGGCAACCCAAGGGTACCACAGGTACCATTTTAATTTCTTGCATTTGTGTTGATTTTAGTTATTTTCATTTTGTTTGTGTTTTTGGTGGAAAGCTAAGCACAGATGGAGGGAAGTCTGAGTACCGAGACGGTGGAAGCTAATGAGCATGGAATAGAAGAAGTGTGGGGTCGAGCAGCCATCTGTGGAACTTGAAAAAAAAGCATGCTTTTAGCTTGGCATAGAGGCTCAGGGAGTATTTCTCATCCTTTAAATGTTAATTTGAGGCTATGAGGACATAGCAAGACTTTAAGTGTGGGGTGAGAAAAATTTCTAAATTTTTGTGCTTAACAAGTTTTTGGTGAATGTGATGCTTGTGTGAAATTTGGGAGAAATTTGAAAATTTTTTGTGAATTAAGCTTGACTTCATCACCCGTTGGTTTTTCTTTTCGGTTCTTTTCCGATGGGGGGGTCTTTGAACCGAAGAATAATTTTTTTTTTATTTCCTTTGTTTGTAGATAGTGTCTTTAGTCATAGTTAGGGACTGTTTCCGACGATGGATGGATGACGACCATCTTGAGAAAAAATTGGTCGATAGGCGTTGGGATTTTGAAACCATAACTAATTGGTGCTTGATGTTCTTGTTATGTGCTATACGTGATTGTAAGAGGCAAGTATGTTCAGTGTGAAGCATGCAAGTGTATAACTTTATTTGAGACACTTAGGCTCTTGAATGTGACTCAATATGATTGAAGCTTAATCTTAATTCTTGTGATTAGTTGAGTTAAGAGTCTGCTGAATGTGTCTTGAATTGAGCATGTGTCATGAGTGTAAGGTTTTTGAGTATTCTGTGCTATTGTGGATTGTCTAGAACTTGCCTGGTGTGTTTATAAAATGAAATGAAGGATGTGAATTGTAGGAAATGATATAGGCATTCCTTTGAATGAACCATATTGTTATCCCTCATTTTACCTACCTTGAAAAATTAATCCTAGTTAACCCCATTGAGCCTTGAGCCTATTCTTTGACAGCTGCAACATAAGCTTAATCCTTTTTCTTTCATTAGCCTTGAATTTGATCCAAAACTCCTAAGTGCTTGAGTGGAAAAAAATCCGAAGAAGTAAAGGAGTGAGAAGAATGAAAAGAAAGGAAAAGTAGCAAGTTGTAGAAGTGAGAAAAGGACAAAGGTGCACTTGTGTGAAAATGGTTGATTATTAGTAAGGAGTAAGAAAACAAATTAATGCAAAATTATTTATAGAGCTCCTTACTAATAAGCTAAAAGTGCCTAAAGAAAAGGGGAACATAAGAGGAAAAAGAAAGCTGAAAAGAGGAAAAAGGTGAAGTAAGGGAAGGGAAGTTCGTAATGAGGGCATAATGTATTAAAAGCGCTTGGGAAAGTTAGTCACTATTATTGGCCAGAATAGTACCTGCCTGTCCCTTAGCTTACATTACAACCCATTAAGTCCTACTTGATCTTACATTCACACATCCTTAAATTAGTGGAATAAAACACTAAGGGCAAGCTTATGGGTCATTACATGATGCATGTGAATTCTTTGTGAGAGTGAGTGTAATTCTATTCATGTACCGACACATGTTGTGATTTAAAAAATTGTTTTTGCGTGTGATTGGGTAACTCTCTTTCCGTGAGAGGCACATGTTGAATGAAGGATATAATTCATGTGGGATTTCTTAATAAGTTGATTTGCATGAGTTTTCTAAGATTGAGAGTCGATTCTTGAGGTTAAGAAGTCTTAACATAGTTGTACTTCATTTCAATGATCAAATCGTGCATGCTCTATATTTAGCTTGTTATCTTACGTAATCATTGTAACCGTAGCTTGAATATTCTTGCTAAATGAGTTATGGATGAGTCTCCATATGCATGAGATGTAATAGGTTGTTCGAGGACGAACAAGACTTTAAGTGTGGGGTAGGTGATCGTGGGCAAAAATAGCATGCCTGAGTGATGCTTTATACCTTAATTTAGTCTTGTTTATCTAAGTTATTTTATACATTTTCATGTGATTTTATGTAAATGTGAATATATACTAACCAACATGATTAGTCCTTGTTTTTGAAGGTTAATAATGCATTTGAGGAACTAATTCATGATTTGGTGAAGTGGAGGAATGGAATCAAGAGCAAAACGTGAAAGTCAACAAGAAAACATGCAATAACTGGCACCCTGCGCGATAGGGGCCATGGCACGCTGCCAACGCGGCAACACTTAGCCAAAAATTGCATTTTTTGGCACATTCCAGTGAGGGTACGCGTTACCAACATTTCACGGAGGTCAAGTAGGGCGTTCAGCTCCGTGACACGTTGCTATTCCACCACAGGCCAAATTTTGCAATTTTTCAGCATAGTATAAATTGAACCCTTAGCTCCTAAAATCTTTTTGTCACGATTTTATTCTGGAAAACTATCTAGGAGTGAAGGGAGAAGTGGGAGAACTCATCTAGGGTTTGTCAAATTCCCTTCTCATCTACCAAATTCATGTAAGTATGTTAGTTTAGTAGTAGTTAGTGTAGTTTTACGAACATGAATGGCAAGAACCCTTCCTCTAGGGTTGAAGCCATGAATTATGATTGTGATTTTATGAAATTGTTTTGAAATTAAGTTATTGATTGTTGTTTTCATCTTGCATTCTGGATTGTTGGTTGTTTTTATGATTGATCACCATGAAAGCATATTTGTTAGCTTGAGTAATAGCTTGAGAAAGCATTACCTAGGTCAGGACATGAGAATGTGAGGAGCACGTTTGTATCTCGGGAGAGATTTTTGTGTCAGGATAGAAATATACCTAACACCGTGCTTGGTTGAGACACGGGGGTTATGAAAGACCAACTTGGGATGTCACATCACCACTCGAAGAAGTAGTTGTGAGGCTAAGTTGAGTTAAATGGTTAGACGCACGAAAGTCCCTAATCGTTTCCCCGTAAACCACAACATAATTGATTGCCCGCGACTAGAAAATTAAACTCCTCGCTCACAATGATGCAGTGAGGCTAGATTGCCGTGTTTAGAGGCTCGAAAGACCATAAACATGCAATTCTATATATGTGAAATAAAAATTGATAGTTCCATGCTTAACCCATTGCAAATCGTAGTATCGCATGATTAATTGGTTTTAACTCTATGTTGCTCCTAGAGTAATTTTAGAATACTTCATTGACCCAAACTTAGACTTAATTAATCTCAATCGAAAATGTCTATAACCAACACTTGAGGTATTTAAGATCACACTAGAAATGGATAGTTAGAGGAATGGGTCCAGTCCCTGTGGGTTCGACAATCCGGTTCTTAAAAAGAGCCACTATATTACTTGCACGACCCGTACACTTGCAGACGCGCGAATCGGGCACGTCATCTAGCAGGCACCAGGTGCCCGTCATACCCCCCAAGGTCGGGTGTGACAGGGGGGGGTTCATTTGTGCAGACAAATGGTTTTGAGCTGTTTGATTGAAGCTAAGTGGGACCTTACGGTTTGGGCGAGGTTAGAAACATCCCTTTCAACTCTCTAACCCCACTGTTAGTGGATTATACTTTCTTCAACACTCGAGAAAGCATGTCCTCAATCTTTGAACTTCCTACATCACTTACCTAGGCTATCCTTGAGGTGCTTCTGCTTTTGGAGGAGGTATGTAAGGGTTAGAACTTTGGTGATATTGCTCTCCTTCTCAATTTTCTCCCTATTCCCCACTTGATCATTTCTCTCCCCCTCTCCAAGATTATCACGGTTCCTCCAACCTCGATTCTCCTCCCTTGGGCGCCAAGGACCTTGATTGGTACCTTGATACCCAGGGTGAGAACCCCCCAATTGGCCTAACATGTATTGACAATCCTCCTCATATCTCGAAGGTGAAGTATACACATCAAACTAAGCATGGGGTTGAGTAGCCACGACATTCACACTCTTTTTACCATCTCCCATCACATGTTTTGTCATCAACTCTAGTTGGGTCATCATTTTTGCAAGAGTTTCATCTCTAGCCTCATCTCTCTTTCTTAATTTCGCACTCAACAGATTTAGGGCAATACCACTAGAAGATACCTCCGCTTCCCTAGTATGCCATGCTCGATTGGTCTTTATTATTCTATTAAGTAATACCCTAGCTACTCCATAGGGCTGATCCATGATGGGATCCCCCAACTAAATTATTTTCCACAGACTTATTGATAAAATCTAATTATCAGTAGAAGCTTTGAAGTAGAACCCCATCGGGTAAGATATGGTTAGGACAAATGGCTACCTTTTTCTTAAACCTCAACCCCACTTCATGGAGTTGTTCCCCTGCAAGCTGTCGAAAATTAGTAATGTCATCCCTCAACTACAACATCCTTGAGGGAGGAAAGAACATATCCAAAAATGCCTTCGTAAGTTCATTCCAAGAGGTAATAGATCCGGGAGGCAACTCCTCCAACCACAAGGTTGCTTCCCCTGTGAGTGAAAATGGAAAGAGTCTCAATCTTATTGACTCTTGAGTGATATTTGTAATGTTTAAGGGTTGAAAAATCTGCAAGAAGTTGCAAAGATGCCTATTTGCATCCTAATTGGGCATTCCTTGAAAGAGTCTCTTCATTTGAAGTAAGTGAAACATTGTACTCATCACATGGAAAATTGCATTCCCTATCGTAGGAGGTAGGTGAATTGCACCTGCTACATTGGGCATCAGGGGCTCATCATCCTCAAGATCCATATGCCTGTCCACAGAACCTTCTCTTTCTAGTGAATGTTGGATCATATCAAATTCAACCTAGAAGGCACGAACCAAAATTGTAAAGTCAAACTAATTAAGATGCAAGATAAATTCAAAATAACAACAACTAGAGGCTATTAAACTACATTCCTCGGCAACTGATGTGCTGTGATATTATGGCACTTTCGACGCTTAAAACCAAGAAATTATGCACATTCCAGGTATGCTTATATAGGTATGATGTGTTTAATGTTGCAAGAAAACAGGTTTGGAAGTGAACTGGGCAAATTAATGCTTAAAATAACTGAACAGCTGACTGTCAGGCACTTTATGAGTCGTTGACAAGAAGTACGACTCATTGTTGAAGTCGTGGGCAATTATTGAGTTTTGAAGATGCAGAAAAAGTGTACCTGATGGTTGAGGGAATGACTCGTTACATATGGTAACGATTCGTGAAGTCAGTTGTGAAGACTGAAGAAGTATTAGTGCAGAAGTAGTCAGTGAAGTTGATGGACGACTTAACGAGTCGTTATTTGACTAAACGACTCATTGGCAGATCAATGGACCTAACCGTAAGGTGCACTAGAAAGTTGAAGGAGTTAGACTATGAGGGCCTAACGACTCATGCCTAGGCATAACAAGTCGTTAGATGACCCATATCCATAACTGGGTTCAATGCTGAAGACGACTGATTTTTGGTAAGGCACGACTCGTCAAAGGTCCTAACGAATGGTCACCAAGCCCTTGATCACTGACGACCTGGTTTCTAGTTTTAGTTAAGAAAAGGTTTTCTTGGAACTATAAATACACTGTTTAGGTTTATTTTTGATAGGAAGCTTATTATTAATATTGTTTACGAGGATTGTGGTATTGTACGATTATTTTTGGGTCAAGAAATAATGTTTATAATTTTTTTCTTGAATTTGAGGATCAAAAGCAACATTGGAATTTATTCATCGATTTTGGAGTTTTATTCAATTTACTTGGTTTTCTTCTATGATAATTTGTATGTTGAAATTGTGATTTATTTAATATTTTGTGATTGTGATCACACAATCATGAGTAGCTAAACCCATAATTAGGGTTGCAGGAACCAAGATGAATTAACACACATAGGTTAAATACTTAGTGATTCTTGAAAGGGGTGTAATGCATAAATTGTGTTTCCCTTCGTTTGAATTGATTCTTGATGGTTGCAAACAATAGGACTTGTCTTATTCTTACTTATCGGACCAAGGAGGTAGTGAATTGGAAAAGGGATTAACAACAGAGATTTGAGGCTATCAACCCTCATCTAATAGCTCGAATTTGTCTGGGGATAGCTAATCCGATATTAAAGGTAAGGGTTAATTAAAGATGCACCTGTATACGGACCAAGTTGCGTGGTGATAATCATCTAGATAGGGGACCAACCATTTAGGTGAACCTAACCGATATTGCATGTTGAACACCAGAATAGATCACTAGTGTATAAGCCTTGTGGTTATGAAGTCCTTGAGAACACAATCCTCATCAAGTCATTAATTGAACACAAATCGAATTTGATCGAAGCATTCAGTAGTTTTACTTTTGTTTATTATTCTATTTCTTCCCCCTTAGGAAATAAGTAACTCGATAGTAACAACTATTCACATTAACTTAAGTTATTTTTATATTCCCTATTAGATCGACCTCAATCTCTAGTTGGGTTCTATATTTGACATCGACCACTTTATATCTCAATTGGGAGGTGTAATTTAGGCGACATCAAATTTTGGCCCTGTTGCCGGGGAATACGACTAAGGCTTTTGTGAATTGTGTTTGCTTTACTATTGATCACAAACTTGAGTAGATATTAAGAAACCTGAGAAGAATAGCCATCATCCAAGAGCAGGAAACCGTGGACCAAGCCACAACGAGAATGTTGGCTGAGGAGAAAGCTCGGGCTAGAGATCGTGAGTTAGTTAGAGTTTCTTAAGAGCAATGTCTAGCTGTAGAGCGATCTAGAAGAGATAGAGGTCCAGAACACCAGGGGCACCGGTGTTTTGATGAGGAGGATGATGCCGATATAGACGAAGCCGGTTCCTGGAGCTATAGTGCCTCCTCCTTTTCCTGATGGGCAAAGTTTGAAATTATCAGTGCAATGATCCAACTGCTCAACATGAAGGGAATATTTGCTGGTCATGCATCTGATGATGCCCACGCTCACTTGACAAATTTTGTGGGTATATGTAAGGCATACAAACAACCGGGAGTGATCCAGGACGAAATCAGATTGAGGTTATTTCCATTCTCACTAGGGAGTGAGGCAACAATGTGGTTGGCTGAGTTGCCGAATGAATCAATCACTACTTGGGGGGAACTTAAGAGAGCTTTTTTTGAAAGATTCTTCCCACCATCCAAAGCGTTGCAGTTGAAAGATGAAATATATAACTTCAGAAAACTAAATTCGAAGGCACTTCACGAGACCTGGCTGTGTTTCAACAAAAAGCTCAAAAGGGTGCCAAATAACAGGTTTTCAGATGATACATTATTGGAGATCTTTTATAGGTCTTTGAATGCCAACACCAAGTCGGTGGATGATACCATCTCCGGAGGAACCTTTATGAGCTATAATTATGCAAAGGCTGCTGAGCTACAAGATAGTATCACTAAAACCAACCCGAGTTTGGCACACTAGAGAGTCGGATATTCCAGATGGCTCTTATGTGGTTGGTATGTCTGCAAAATAGAGGAGAAAAGATAAGGAGCATGATAAAGATATTGCAGAAATAAAGACCACTATGGGGTTGTTGGCCAAGCACTTGATGGGAGTCGGAGCAGAGAAAGTAAATGTTGTTGGCTCTCAGGGCAAGGCCTCAAAAAATGATAGATGTGAATTTGAGTCTGAGGAAGAAGCTAATTATTGAAACGATCAAAGGGAGAGTTTCCGGACAAACACCCAAGGGTCTAACAAAGACACTTGGCATCAAGGTCAAGGGAACCAACGTCAGAATTTTTACAAGGATAATAAATACAACTGAGGCCAAATACTGAGATAATGGAGACTTGAAGAAGCACAAGGAGTTCAAAAATGATAGGAGCGGTTTGTGTGTTCCTCCAAGAAACCGTGAGCCAAAGTCCAGTGGTTCAAGGGTTGAAGACATGCTGTCCAAAGTACTTAAGAAGATGGAGACAACAGATGGCCACTTTAAGGAGATCCGCGATGATATTTCTAGTTTAAATCAAAAGGTGGAGTCACATGTCGTGGTTATCAGGTAGATTGAGCAATAGATGAGTCAGATGTCTGTTGTAATGAATCAGAGGCAGAAAGGCACACTTCCCAGCAACACAATGCAAAATCCAAAAAATGACAGTCATTGCATGGAGGTAACTACTAGGAGCGGGAAGGCAACAGTTGATCCTCTGAGGCCGGTTGTAATTAAGGAGTCAAAAAAGCCCGTCTCGATGAATGATGACAGTATAGCATATTTCGAAAACCCAACTTTGGTTGGAGATTTAGATGTGAAAACTGCTCCAAGTAATGCAAAAGAGCAAGGAGCTGCCCATGGGAAGGAGAAGGAGGCACCAAAAAAACTTACATCGATCCCTAGACCTCCTCCTTATCCAGAATGTTTGAAGAAGAAAGCCGAATATGGAAAGTATCACAAATTTATCTCTATGCTTAAGTAGTTATCGGTGAACATCCTATTAGTTGAGCCACTTGAGAAGATGCTCGGATATGCCAAATTCATAAAGGACCTCGTCACCAGAAAAAGTACTGTAAGTTTTAAACCTACCAATAATCTGCATCACTGTGGTGCCATAACTACATGGGTCCTAGCTCAAAAGAAGGAGGACCCAGGTTCTTTTACTATCCCTTGCACCATTGGGGATGTTGAGTTTGCAAGGGCTCTTTGTGACCTGGGAGCTAGCATAAATTTGATGCCACTAGCTGTGTTTAAAAAAATTAGGCTTGGGAGCCCCCACACTGACCACTATGCGGCTACTGATGGCTGATAGATCGTTAAAAAGCCGGTGGGGATCCTATTTGATTGCTTGTCAGGGTGGAAAAATTTATATTCCCTGCAGACTTCGTGATTCTAGATTGAAAAGTCGATTCTGAGGTCCCCATCATTTTGTAGTGACCATTCCTTGCAACCAGTAGGGCCCTAGTAGATATGGAGGCTGACCACATAAAATTTAGGTTAAACAAAGAAGAGGTCACCTTCAACATTTGCCGGACCATGAAACAACCAAGAGAATTCAGCATAGTCTCAGCACTGGAGGACGGAGACGAATTACTTGATGAATTATGAGTAGTCAAGAGACTTGCGTCGTGCTGTGTTGTTAAATCAGGCATTGCATGGGAGGAAACCCATGGAGGTGTTTTGAGTGAATTCTGAGTAGCCAAAACATCCACGTCGTGCAGCGATGTTAAATCAAGCGCTTCTTGGGAGGCGACCCAAGTTGTAAATGTAAGAAAAATATAGTGTTTACATTTTTTGATGGGTGTAGGTGATTAAGATGGAAAATTTGAAGTTGGAACCAAAATTTGGAACTTTAGTACTGGTGCAAAATGTCACAGAATGAGTTGTTGTTTGACCTGGTGACTCGTTCAGTCAAATCGTGAAGAGAATTTTAGAAAACAGGGGAGGAACGGGTGACTCGATGATTCGTCTCTTGAAAAAATGAAATGTGAGGTTCTCCATCATGTACACTAGACAAAAGGCAGAATCAAGTGGAAGGGTGATAACAGATCACTCAATGAATCATTGGGAGACCCAACAATTCGTTAAGTGACCCGTCATGTAGCGACACTAGACCAAGGACCAGGACTCAGGCCATGACTCGTTGGGTGACACCATGAGTCGTTCCTTGACTCGTTAGGTCCCAGGTAAGTTTATTGAATGCAAGTCAAAGAATGCAGGGTCAAAACGAGTAGTCTCGACACGTAATGACTCGTTTGGTGGGTCGTTAGGTATTTCTATTAACTGACATTCAACCCGACCCACACAAATAGTTAAGGAAATGTATTTCAATCTAATGAAACCCATCCTTCTTTCCCTCTAATTTTTCACCTAAGCTTGAACCCGCGATCAACAAGTTCAAACTTCCCTCTTCATCTTCTTCTTCTTCTCTCCTCATCACAACCCTTCACTCACTGAGAGAATCCGCGAAATTGCACGCTCTCATCGTGGTCTCTCACACATACGAACAAACTCACCTGGACAAGGTATCACAAGATTGCAAAAGTTCTACTTATCTTACTCTAACTCGAAATTACTGTGAGTAATCGCTTGTGACTTCTTTTCCCAATTAGTTTCCGCATATAATGAGTTTGAATTTGACCTGATCTTGTGAAATTCACAAAAAATTTAGGTGTAAGCCATTGAACAAATTTTTTTTTCGAAACCCTGGATAGACTGAACACTTGCATTATGTTTGAACTTATATGTGTTGATTTGAGAAATTAAATTTTGTGCTTGAGGAATTAAAACTGTAGATGAAGATGAATGAAGAATGGGTGAACTGAAACTCTTGAGCAAGAGCTACATCACGAGTCGTTAGATCACCAAATGACTTGTTGTGTAGCTCGTCTTGAGTGAAAAATTAAATCAACAAGGCAGTGTACCTAACAACTCGTGGTTTGATCCAAGGCTCCTAATGTAAGATTTCATATTTTATGTGTGTGATTATTCAGCTTTGTCAATAGACGATGGTGAGCTTCATTGAAAAATGATGGAGAGCATATGCATGTTTTTTAGGAGTAGTGTTTAGCACCGAGTAGGATAAGGGTCTATCAACCCTATTCCTCAGGACTACGCGCCAACATAGGCATGATCATATTATTTTTGGACCTCCTATGTGTGCTTTCCCCTGCCCAAAAGGGTCTTCATCTTGATATTGACATCATGGTTATAAGTATCTCATCATACTCTAACATACATCATAAGTCTCTACTTTCATGAACTTCTCATGGATGGACATTATAATTTATAAAACTTGAAAACATAACTTATAATTAAAAACATTGTAAAACTTGCCTATGAATCATAATTCAATAATAGAAACATACTTAGACGATATCAATGTGGAAACTTAGAAAATTCATGCATTGTGTTACAACCCCATAGGATTGACATATAAATTTTCATGAATTAGAGAGGGATTGGGCATGGGTGTGAACAAATTCACCCATTCAAAACCTTAAAAACCTGAAATGGACTAATTTCATCACTCCCTTAATTACCCCATGGAGAATTGAAGAAAAGCTTGAAGGAATTAAGCTTGATCACTCCCTTAGCTCTCTAAATTTGCATGCATGAGTAGGAATATCTAGAATGAACTTGACCCTCTTAATACTCACTATTCATAGCTTAAAATGGCGTATTTTAGGCCTTAGAATCATAGTAATTATGGATACGACCTTACTAAATTCGCAGAAAATAACTGACTGGCAGTCCCTCATGAGTCGTTACTAGGGGAATGAGTCATCGTCTGCTGTCGCAAAGTCCACTGCCATTTTTCCTTGAGTGGTCCCCATGAGGGACCTAATGACCCATTACTAGTGAACACAAATCGTGGTCACAACTCGTTACCTCCACTATGAAAATCTCAAGTCATCCACCAAAAATTGACCATGACCTATCTAATGAATCGTGGTGTCTCACCACGAGTTGTGGTATCAAATTGTGGAGTACACTGCTACTCATTCTTCACCTTTCCATTGCCTTTAACCATGATTGGCTCAACGAGTCATGGGGACTGACCAAGAGTCGGGGTCATGTCCGTGGGTCTCAATTCATAATTTTCCAACTAAAGTCAAACTCCTCACCATGAGTCACTTAACGACTCGTGGTCAACCTAACAGGTCACATGACGACCCGTTCTATGAACTGGTGCAAAAAATTGTATCTTCTCCATGTCAACTCTTGGGTCTGATCTTGGGGCTTCTGGGGTATAACAATTATACATTTTGGTAAGAAAGGAATGTTAACCCCTAGGTATGCGAAGCCTTATTGGACCATCCCCAAGTTAGGCAAAGTGGCCTATGAGTTAGAGTTACCATCTTTTAAGAAAAACTCTATGATATGTTTTATGGGTCTAATACCCTCATGTTCCAAAGTATGTTTTAAGTTTTATGGGTTGATTTTATACACAATTTGATTATAAATTCATGATTTGAAGTTATTAGAGATTATGCCTTATTACGCAAGTTTTACAAAAAGTCAAGCTTATGAACTCGTGAGGTGGGTCGTGAGCAAGCTTGTGGAAATTTAAATAAAGATGAAGCAGTGTACTTGATGGAAGGTGACCAAGAATCATGGTCATGGGTGACGAGTCGTTGAGTCACCCGTTGTGGTCACCTGGCAGTTATTTCCTGCGAATTAGTGAGGGCCTTCTTGTAATTTCCTACACCCCTAAGGCCTAAACTATGTCGTTTTGAGGTTGGGACAGGGTCTTTTAAGGGTAAAAAATTCATGTTAAGTCTCATTTGATGCTTGCATGAGTTAGAGAAGGGAGTAGGAGGTGATCCTAGGGTTCTTCTTCATATTCTTTGAATTTTAATGTTGGGCTTTTCAAGGGAGTTAAGAATCAAGTAATTCCAGGTATGTGGGGTTTTGAATGGGTGGTTTAGACCCTACCATGCCTAATTCTTCCCAAATTCTATGTTTAAAGTTACTAAATCTTTATGGGTCTTAACCCAAATGCATGATTCCTCGAAAATTGATATGAGCTTGTTGTAGTATGTCTAAATCATGGGTTTCAAATTAGTGGACTATTTTCACTTATTTTATTCAGTGATTGGTGATCTAATTCCTAAAAGCATAGCTGCCCAAAACATGAGGATTTTTGGTAAGGTTCATGGTTGTGGTGCTTCCTCAAGCATGATATGAATTTATGAATTTTAAGCTATGTCTTCAATCCCTCATGTTATTATGATCATGTTTTCTATAAAATTTAAGCATTTCAAGGATGTTGAAAATATGGGCAATGCCCACATGTTACTTATGGATCATGAACTATGATTTTGGCTGATCCACGGGCTTGATTTTATGGCTAGTTTATGAATTCTCAAGCATGTTATGATTATCATGATTTAACTAGCCATGCATGCCATGTATGAATTTATATGAGCACGTAGAATGTTTTGGGAGTAGTACTTAACACCGAGTAGGTTTGGGGCCCAAGTTATGCCCCGAATCTCAGAACTACCTGCCACCATAGGTTATTTTTGGGACCTCCTCAGTGACCGTCCCCTATGCCTTACGAGGCCTACATGAGTGATATCACGCCTTTCATTGTTCTACCTTTGACAAGGTATGAACGGCCTCCCGACTAGGCTTACAGGTGGGGTTCCATGTGTGCTCATATGGGGTATATCGGTTATAGAAATCTCCCGTTGTTCCTTATTGTTTTAATGCATGTATGATTATGTTCTTTTGGATCAAGTCATGTTTTATGAAATGTTTTTCTCTCATGTTGTGACTATGACAGGTTTACGAATGCTTTTGGGAAACCTTGAGCCTTACGATATATTTATGATTTTAGTCTTTATGATCATGATGTCCCACTCCTATAACTCTTATGTTTTAAGTATTGTTTTACACACCTTGCATACTCGGTACCTTCCAAGTACTGACCTACATATCTCTATGCTGTATCATTTTATGATATAGGATCCGGATCTCAGGTTCATCATTTCTCCTAGCTTGCTCGCAGTTCTGCTCTCAGTTCTCAGTGATGAGTCCTCATGATTCGAGGGCTTTATGTTCAGATCATGGCTATCCTTTGTTTATGAATGTTGGGGTTAGTTGGGGTCTTGTCCCTTTAACCCATTAGTTATGAATAGAGGCTTTCAGACCTATTTGTAGTATTTAGCTGTTTATGCTTGGATCATGTATTGTTGTTTCTTTTATTTCATGTCTCAGTTTACTTTTAGTTAATGATCATTAAGAACATTCTTCCACGTTATGATAATGGTTTAGTTGTATGCTCATGTCATGGGTTGACTTGGGGTCCCGCGGGGCTCCTTGTTCTATTTTTATGATTCGGGTGTACTCTCGGGCCATGAAAAACTTTGTATCAGAGCCATAGGTTTGAAGTGTTCTAGGGTGTCTGAAAGTCGCGTTAAGTAGAGTCCTTTTCATGGGTGTGAAGCGCGCCACACTTATGAAGAAGAGGCTACTAAACATTTTAGGAAATGTTCCCTTCTTTCATGATCCATGTTGTGCGATGAAAAGTCTCTACCTCCTTCTAATTAGTGTTATTCTTGATTTCAGAAAATTATGGCCCCTAGAAGAATAAACAGAAGAAGGAATAGTAATGATGAAAGCCACGGAGGTGGAAATGATCATGGGCGTTAGCAAGCCCCACTTGTTCAGGAGCCCAGGCACTAGAGCCAACTGCCCACGTGGAGTTTGGGGCGGCTATTCAGATGTTGGCGTAGGCCTTGACCGCTCTAGTCAACCAGCAGGCTGTTACGTATGTCCCACAAAATGGCAACACAGGGGCGGCTCAGATAGGGTACTCAATTCACCTCTCAGTTTTGGGGATCTTTTCAAAAGGGACTTGGTACCCAGGTCAAGCTTAGCGTGGCATTTCCTTCGCAAACAGATGGTCAGGGGGAGCGGACTATCCAAACTCTTGAGGACATGTTTAGAGCTTGTGTTATGTATTTCAGGGGTAGTTGGGATGAGCATTTTCCTCTTATTGAGTTTTCCTAAAACAACAGCCACCACTCTAGTATCCAAATGGCACAATTCGAGGCTCTTTATGGGTGAAGGTGTAGATCACCATTGGGTGGTTTGAAGTCGGTTAGGCTTTGTTGGTGGGTCCAAATTCAGTCCATGAGGCTATGGAGAAAGTTCAATTGATAAGAGAAAGGCAAAAAATGGCTCAAAGTCACCAAAAGTCTTATGCGGATGTGAGGAGAAGAAAACTTGAGTTCGATATTGATGATTAGGTGTTTTTGAAGGTATCTCCCATGAAGGGAGTAATGAGATTTGGCAAGAAAGGGATACTCAGCCCCCACTATGTTGGCCCATATCGGATTGTGAGACGAGTGGGTAAAGTAGCTTATGAGTTAGAGTTACCTATGGAGTTAGCTTCAGTTCATCCCGTATTTCATGTATCACTCTTGAATAAGTGCTTGGGAGATCCAACCTTAGTGGTTCCAGTGGAAAGTGTTGGTGTGAAGGATAGCCTCAGTTATGAGGAAATTCCCGTTGCAATCTTTGATCATCAGGTCCTGAGGCTGAGGAACATGGAAGTAGCTTTAGTAAAGATGTTATGGAGAAATCAACATGTTGAGGGAGCTATATGGGAAGCCGACGCGAATATGATAGCTAAATACCCTCATTTGTTCCCTACAGGCTCAGTTTCAGTTTGAGGTATTAGTTTTTCTCAAAAATCTCTAGTTAGTTTTCATGTACAGTTCATGCTTGCAAGTTTGTTTTATGATATGATATATGTATGTGGTGTCTGGATTCAGTCCAGCTATGTAGTTCTTTTCGGGGGTAGTCGTTCCGTCAGATTTTGGCTTGAATGATCAGCATTTACGCATAGTGATTATTTGTTTATGAGTTTTCTGCATGTTTCTAACTTTTGAGGACAAATGTTCCCAAGTGGGAGATTTTATTGTACCCCGGGAACCCAAGGGTCAGACCCGGGAATCAAACATGGAAAATTTGGGAAAATGTAATGGCAGTGCAGGACGAGTCACTAGATGACTCATGAGGAGACCCCACGAGTCATCAGGTGGCTTGTGGGGAGGCTGTTCATGATTTCAAGTATGATGAGATATTTAGCATGAATGAATGTTTATAAATTCCTGATGTATGAATCCATCATTTTGACTTATGAAGTCTATTTCTATTATGATTGATGTTATGATTTGGCCAAGCCCACACAAGTTAAGTATGTTTTCATGATTTAGCAAAGGATAATAAGATCAAGTTTTAGATCAAGAGTCCCAATGCATCTTATGATATGTCTTGGAGTCAAGACTCCCAATCTTCAGATTTATGACTATGCATGTAATTATGATATCAACTTCGTTGAAAAATTAGGGGAGCACTATGCATGTTTTTGGGAGTAGTGTCTAGCACTGAGTAGGTTTGGGGTTCCCAAAGGTTCCCCGGTTTCAGAACTATGCACCAACATAGGTATATTTTTATTTTTAGGACCTCTCAAGAAAGTTTTCCCTTGCCCCCAATGGGCCTCAACTTGATATCGATATCATGGTATCGTCCTTAGCCCTCGAAAGGTTTTGGGTGGCTCTGCCCATTTGAGTGTGATAGTTCGAGGATCACGTAAGCTCTATCATGATGCTGTCGGTTATGAAGAGTCTCTCATTGTTCATCATGATTTTAGTTACTCATGTTCATGACTTATGATATTATATTTTATAGTAGATTAGATCCAATGATCAATTTATGACCTTTTATTTACTATTTCCTCTATGACAAGTCATATGATGTCTATTTCTAAATGTTGGGTCACTAAGTTAGGATATGATAATCAACTTATGACTATATATGTCTCACATTCAATTTTAGCATGCAGTCCTTAGACCCATGATCTAATGATTTATATTTATATGTATGATTTTAGTTAACATTTACTAAGTATGTTTTACTTATCTTACATACTTAGCACATTCAAGATCGCATATTGTATGATATATTTTTTCATGATATTGCTTCAGGTGATCCAGTTCAGTCTCGCCGATAGCTCGCTTCCCTTGTCACTTAGTCTAACCTTGTCTTGGGTGAGACCTCTTTGTTTGAGGGAATCTGTCATTTCAATTTGGTGTTGTCATTTTGTTCCAAACTGGGAGATAGTTAGGTGCTTGTCCCAGCATCTCATTAGTTAGTAGAGGTTTTTTAGATATAGACTAGTATGTTCAGCTTGAGATGTGGCAATGTGATGTTATCATTTGATATATGCTATTTGTCACGACCCGAACATAGGCCCGAATTGAGACACGAAACCTAGAATCATAAATGGCCCCAAGTCAATACATGGCATGAACATGAAAACTAAATATCATTATAACAAAGCTGAAAAGTAAATTCTAAAATAGTGGAAATCTGAATAATAAACATTTATTCAACGGAAACATTACAACACAGAATCCGAAGCTAAACACACAAGTCTATGCCTAGAAAGCCTCTAACATACTGATGAGCTGATGGGACAACACCCAACTAGCTCACTAGAAATATGAAACTAAATAATAACATAACTCAACTAACTGAATGTCCTCGAAGGATGAGGACTCTCTAACAACAACACTGGGATAAACTCAGAAGACTGGCTAATACCGAGACTGAGTCTGAGCGTCTGAACTTGTATCATGAAATGATACAACATAGAGTATGCATTTAGTACATGGTATGTACTCAGTGTGCAATGTAAGTGAAACATGCTACATAAGTAAACACTAAAATCATGCATATATTAAATCATAACATCATAAGATTCTAAAGTAAAGGCTGCATGATGATATCAGAAAACATGAAAAGACATAAACTGAAATAAGTGCATATGGCTTGCCATATCTGAAATCATAGGTAAAAGCTCGCACACTGATCCTTGGATCAAACTTTTTGAAAACATGATATAATATCTAACAGTATATGCATTAATGAAATCATAAGGAGCAATGGGAGACTCATCTTAACCAACAACCACAATGTATGAGCGCATGATGATGCGACTTCTTGCCCATGTGGAGGAGGGGCATCCTAAGTGTTGCTAGAGTGAAGGATTAAGTAAGGTGTGCACTTGGGCAGGGGAAACGCTCTCTTGAGAGGCCCCAAAGTATACCTATGTCGGCACAGAGTTTATCAGAATGGGGAACCTTGGAAACTCTTAGCCTACTCACTACTAGACACCACTCCCAAAACATATATAATTCTAATATACCCATATCAAAGCATAACTTAATCTTATCATATGGGGAGTCTTGACTCCAAAACTTTAGATAACCAAATTTATTAGCCTTGGCTAAATCATGAGCTCGTGCTTAACTTTAGTGGGCTTGCCCAAATCTTAACATTAAGATTTCATGAAATTAACATCATAAGTAAAATCATAACCACATACATGGGTAATTTCTAAATATTTAATCGTGCTATATATCTCATCATAATTGAAATCATGGATCATAAACTTGACTTTTCATGAAACTTGCATAATGTTTCTAAAACTTGGAATCATAAATTTTATCATCAATTAGTATATAAAATCAGCCCATGAATCTTAAAACATGATTTGAAATATGAAGAGAATTGACCCATGAATAAAGTATAAACAATTTCATAAGCTTGAGTTAAGATCACATAAGATCATGCACTTAAATTCATGAACTTGAGGAGAAATTTGGGCGTGGGAGTGAAAGAAAACTCTCATTCGTGGCCCTACACACCTGGGTAAGCTTAATCTACAGCCTTCCTTGAAAGCCCAAGAGATTTGGGGAAGAACTTGAAGAATTCTAGGCTTGTTCTCCTATGGGATCCTCTAAGCTTGCGTGCATGTGAAGGGAATGGGTTAGAATTGGCTAAACCCTCTTAAATCCTTCCGAACAGATCTTAAAATGACGTAGTTTAGGGATTAGGAAATTAAGAATTATGAAAATTCCCTTCAATCGCAGAAAATTTTACCCTGCAAGATGTAACGACTCTCACCAAAAGTCGTACCTATATGGTATCGCCCGTAACTTCCTTCCAAATTTTCTTAGTTCTTAGGCCTTCGAACAATAACTTGACAAGATGAGTCATTACTTGACACGACGACCCATTGTGCCCTCTCATCTCTCTACTAACTCCATAAGTAAAGCTTTTGCATGTTCCACCACGGGTCAAACAATGAATCATACCATCAAACCACGGGTCGTTTGACCCATCCATTTCTTCTTCACCAACTTTCACTGCACCTTCTCACGGGTACTTACCATGATTCGTTATTCCTTACAATGAGTCATACCATGACTTGTACCATCAAGCCCTGGTACCTCAGAGATAAAAAACGACTTCAAACCATGATCCGTCGCATCACTTGATCAGTTGTCTCTTGACTCGTTACTACTGGCCTCCTGCTATAGATTCTGACCTCGAGTGGTACCACGATTTGTCACTCCTTCCCACGACTCGTACCTTGAGTCGTCGTGAGTTATTTTTCAAACATTTTTTGTTGATAACATTTCTAATCCCGAGTCTAGTCTTAGGGACTCTTGGGGTATTGTAATATCTCCCCCTTCGATACATTCATCCTCGAATGTGGGTTAAACATACTAAAATGCTTGTAAAAGAACTGCATATTCCAAATACTGAATGACTAGAATTGCAAACTGACGTAGTGACTGACTCTGACTGATATACATGACTAAACTGAATTCATGAATCACACATATATGCACTGACAACAAGGAAACTAAGAAACATGAATTGGGAATGAAACTGAAATAGAGGACTAAGGAGGAAATTGATACCTCAAGCTGGAACTTAGATAGAAGGGAAAAGGTGCCGATATTTAACTATCATATTCTGCATCTGCTTCCTAGGTAGCCCCCTCACCAAGTTGATTCCTCCATAGAACCTTTACTAAAGCTACTTTCATGTTTCTCAACTTCCGAACCTAACGATCAAGGATCTCAACTAGCACCTCCTCATAGCTACGGTTATCCTTAACACATATGCTCTCCACCAGAAGAAGTAGAGTTGGGTAACCAATGCACTTCTTTAACAATGATACATGGAAGACCGTATGTACCGAAGCCAACTACGTTGGTAGCTCTAACTCAGAAGCTACTTTGCCAACACGTCTCATAGTCCCATACGACAACCATATCAAGGACTAAGCTTCCTTTTATTTTTGAACCTCATCTCCTTCTACACGGGAGATACCTTCAAGAACACCCAATCAAGTGCTTGAAACTCAAGCTCTCTCTGCCTAACATCGTCATATGACTTTTGATAACTATGAGCTATTTTCAACTTTCTCTTATAAGTTGAACTTTCTCCATAGACTCATGAACTGA
Organism: Datura wrightii; assembly: GCA_035772735.1. Taxonomy (NCBI): domain Eukaryota; kingdom Viridiplantae; phylum Streptophyta; class Magnoliopsida; order Solanales; family Solanaceae; genus Datura; species Datura wrightii. Next base: position 65,311,477 of record JASDFA010000002.1, read on the forward strand.
ATATGGACCTATCAACGTAGCTTCACTTACCTCAAACCAACCAATAGGCAAACTATATCTCTGCCCATAAAGAGCCTTAAATGGAGCCATCTGAATACTGGCATGGTAATGTTAAGTGCCTAAGACTAAACTCAGGAGTTGAAACAAAGTGCAGGATAAAAGTTGGGAAATCATCTCTGGAAAACCAGTTGTATGAGTCTTGGGAAGCTCTCATGGACCATGGGTCCCTATCATGGTGAGAATATGGTCAGCATGTCTAGGACCAACGAGCCACAGAAAGACTCGTTAGTTAGTGTAACGAGTCATGGAAAGTAGTCGTTGTGGGAGTTTTCCTTGTCAAGGTGAATAGCATGAGTCTCGATATGACTCATTGTATGGCACAACGAGTCGTGGTATGGTTCCATTGGAAGGACTTCCAGAAGGTGAATACTTGAGGGAAGTGGTGGCAACGGGTGAAAACGATGAGTCATTGGGATTTGTAATGACTCGTCCTATCCAGTTGTGGTAGTAGAACTGAGTTTGGAAAATGGAGCGCAAGAATGAGCGAGGTAACGACCCAGGAGCTTAGTACAAACCGTTGGATGAGCCGTTACTCCGGGCAGTATGTAATTTCCTTCAAAGTTACTAAGGGTAAATTCGTAACTTCTAAGCTCCCAAGCCCTACACTGCATCATTTTAAGATCATATTAAGGATGTTTTAAGAGGGTTAACTCTATTCTAACCTATTCCCTCCCCATGTATGCAAACTAGAGGATTCATAAGGAAGAACAAGGTTAGAACTGTCCAATTCCTTCTTCAATTCCTTTGGGCTTTCAAAGAAGAGTGTACATCATATTTACCTAGGTATGTAATGTTATGAATGGGAGTATTCCTTCACTTCCATGCCTAAATCCTCTTCTAAAAATGTCTAATTCAAGGTTGATTAGTCTATGGGGTTTTAACCCAATTTGTGAAATATTCTAAGTATCTATCATGGGTAAGTTCTATTCATGTTTCTAATGTAGTTTTAAGATTCATGAGCATGTTTTATAATGATTTTAATTACAAATTTATGATTTCAAATTTTTACAATTATGATGCCCAATTATAAAAGTTCATGAAAGGTTGAGATTATGATCTATGTTTTCAAGTATAATGAGATGTTTATGATGAAAATATTATGTCGAATTACCCATGTTTATATGAATTGATTTTGACTATCTCAAAGCATGTTAATGTTTGGGCAAGCCCATATGATCAAGTATGGTTCATGATTTACCTTAATTTCATGTTATTAGCTTACCACATTATTTTGGAGTCAAGACTTCCACGTTTCATCTTGCGGTATGTTTGAGCCTAGGCTCCTCATGATATGTTTCAGATTTAGCATGTCTTACAATGATTCATCTTCGTCGCAAGACGATGGTTAATCTTTGATGAAAGACGATGAGAGCATATGCATGTTTTTAGGAATAGTGTCTAGCACTGAATAGGCTAAGGGTTTAGTCAACCCTGTGCCTCAGAATTACTTGCCAATGTAGGTATGTTCAGATTATTTGGGACCTCTCTTGTGATCTTTTCCCGCCACTAAGGGGCCTTTATCTTGATATTGATATCATGGTAGTGCCCTTAGTCCTGGCAAGGCTTTCGATGGTTATGCCCACTTGAGTGTAATAGTCAGGACCACTTAAGCTCTATCGTGGTGATGTCGTTTATACGACGAGTCTCCCATTATTCCTCATGATTTTCAGTTATGCATGTTCATCAGTTATGCTATTATGTTTTTAGCTGGTTTGACCCAATGTTCAGTTTTACTTATGATTATCAGTTTCAGCTTTGGGTCATTAGAATTAGTTATGATACTCATTCATGTTTAAATCATGTTTTAGACAACAACATGCAAGTCTTGCTCTCAAAATCTCAACATGAATATGTTTATTGATATACATGATTTTAGTTTTTTACTTACTTAATGGTTTTACATACCTTGCATACTCAGTACATTCCAAGTACTGACCGCATAATCTATGTTGTATCATTTCATGATATTTAACGTTCAGGTTCAGTCTTGCGGCTAGCTAGATTCTGTCACACCCCGCCTTGGGGGGTATGACTGGCACCTGGTGCCCTACTAGGACCTGAATAGCTAGACTGCTGAGCCTGGGCATATCTAGTGCCTGACTGGCTCTAACTCACATTTCTGGAAACAAAGGGCTATATAACGGCTGTAACACAGCCCCCGGCTCATTGGCCTATAGCCTCCTGTACCTGTAATGACAGCTAACTAGAAACATGCAACTCTAGGGAAACCTATGCGGGCCGACAAGGCCACCATGCTGTCTAGTTATGTACAACTCAATAATAAAATACTAGAAGGCTACGTGACTGGCAAGGTCACCACTACTGTCGAGTTATGGCCCCACACGGCCAACATAAAAAAAAGGTAAAAGTACTAACGGCTATACAACTGCATGGCCTCACACGACCAGCTCAGCCGACCACAGGGAAATATATACAACTGCAAGCCTCTAGGAATAACAATAGAAACGATCGGGACATGGCCCCGACCTACCCATACTGTACAACAAAAAAAACGAAATACACCTCTGGAATTCAGTCTCCGGATAACAGGAGCTGAATACTCGATCACTAACAAGAATCACGAGGGATCGCCTCCTCATCTGTGAGTACCTGCAGGCAAGTAATGCAGCGCCCCACCAGGCGTCAGTACCGCTGGTACTGAGTATGTACAGTAATAACTGAAGGAACATCTGAGAACAACAATACAACTGATGAAACTAAAATAGGAAGGGGAAAGATTAACTGCCTGATAATGTAAAACTATGCCTACTCTTAATCATACTGAAAGGAGTAGGAGTCATACCTGGAGACGTGTCGTTCTACTGCTGATCTACTCGTAACTAATGTAACATGGCATGACATAACATAATATAGCACACACAAACCTTACATAATCTATACCCCTACCCCGGTCATCCCATCTCCTGTAATAACTATAAGCATCCCGCCGGTCCCCTAGGTATGCACTTGGGCTCGTTGAGCCCCTGACTATAACTGCATCTGAGTTCGGAGGACTCCTGAATCAACACCCGGGCGTATCCGCTCGATAGGGGTGTATAAGGGCCGACCAAGGCTCAATATGGGGAAAACTGGCATCCCATCTTCGTCCCCTGTGGGACGGCATACCACTCCGTAGAGCGACGTATCCTCGTCCTCTGGCGGACGAGTCGATACAGCTATCAACCCTGGGGCGGTCATGGATGCTAGGTAATCCAACCCCAAGACAATACAGTGGTCTCAACTAGTAATACTATCTGCATATCCCATATACTGAAGCTAATAGTAGTAAAGTATTTGTACATACTATATGCTGAGCTAGTAGTAGTAATGCGTACGTACTTAATACATGCTAAGGATGATAATAGTATATATGTGTAAATATAATCTTCTGCCAGACTGTACTGAGTCTAATGCTGAACAAGATATAGTCTTTCTGCTGAAAACTATGTTGTATACTGAGTTTCTATAGTAGCATGATTTACTATTTCTAACGTGCTTTCTAAACTTCATGTTAACCTATCATTCTACTTCTGAGATGCCTTACAGATATTACATTGCTTTACTGGGTTTCAACTGATCATGATAATATCCTAACATCGTGTACTACATTACATACTGAGCATGCTGTGCAGTTCCTAACACTTGTATTAGAAACTATATCGTGCTAGCAAATTTCGCGCAAGTTATAACTTGATGCTTCTAATATCGTACCAACATTCGTGATAAATATAACACATGACTTCTTGAACATTCTATCGGCTTTTAAATTACTGTACTGTACCGAGTTTACTAACTTGCCGAGGAAAACTAACTTTACATACCTTATCCTCGAACTATCCGTCTGTCGGACGAGGCTCGACCAGTACTTCAACTGTTTTCTCCCAACTGCATACACGAATATGTCAATTAATACTAAATATAGCTTTATTTTAAAGAGCAACGTCACTTTCGATATAATCTATAGCCTAAACTTAGGCTTATCGAAAGATGGTCGAAAACTCGCTATTTTTCAGAGGTCCAGAAGGGAGAACTATTCACTTCTCATCTAGGAACACATAGACACTAGTTTGGAGCAATTATACTTACCTTAGCTCGGTGGCACGATGATTCGTCGGCCGTATTTCACGAAACTAAATCCGTAGGAATGCTCTCTGCTGCTAAATACCTCAGTATCTGGGTTAATTTGAGTTTGGACAACGTTTAGCAGCGTAACCGGATGAAAATTATATTACCCCCTTTGTTCTTTTCTCTTCTCTGCTGTTTCCTCTCTGTTTCACTGAAAATTATAAGTTTAAAATGATTTAAAACCGAAGTGGGGCTTTTTATACTTGGGCCTGGACAAGGCCAACGTGTCACGGAGCCAACGCGGAGGCTTCACCTTCGTGACACGCTGCCATCGCGGAGGGGCTCTGCCTCGGCTCCTTCCGTGATGGTTCGATAGGTTTCTCATCCGATCTTTTTTTCCGGGCCTTTCTCTAGCACGTATAGCCTTCAAATATGCTTAACCAACGTGCGAATAGGTCATCTAGGTGCCAGGAATCCTACGGGGTATAACATTCTCCCCCCTTAAGAACATTCGTCCTCGAATGTATACTGCTATCTAGAGGACTACTTAACTTACTTGTTTAGAAAAATTTCGCCAGAGTCTCCCCAGTAATATGGACTATACCAAAAACCGGAAATGCAGAAAAGTCCAATATAGGTACTGTACACAATACTTTAGGATTCACTGGATGGCTAAGTATCAATCTTTCTCACTTATACATATACAACCATAAGATACAACATAAGCAATAATACGAACATACCTGTCACCTGACTAGGCCTGGAATAGGTGAGGATATCTAGCTTTCATATCTTCTTCAGCTTCCCACGTCATTTCCTCACGGTTCCTATTACGCCACAATACTTTGACAGACGCAACATCTTTAGTCCTCAACCTGCGAATCTGTCTGTCTAATATAGCTACTGGAACCTCTTCATATGCTAACTCTTCTGTGACCTGGACATCCTGGACTGGAACAACTGTGGAAGGGTCTCCTACGAACTTCCTCAACATAGACACATGGAATACTGGGTGAACAGATGCTAACTCCGGAGGCAAGTTCAATTCGTATGCAACTCGGCCTATTCTTCGTCGAATCTGATATGACCCAATGAATCTCGGGCTAAGCTTGCCTTTCTTGCCAAATCTCATCACCCCTTTCATTGGAGACACTTTCATATATACCCAGTCATTTACCGCAAATTCTTGATTTCTGCGCCGAATATCTGCATAAGACTTCTGGCGGCTCTGAGCAGTCAGTAAGCGTTCTCGAATAAGCTTTACTTTTTGCTCTGACTGCCGAACAACGTCTGGGCCAACCAACGCTGATTCTCCTATTTCAAACCAACCAATCGGCGATATGCATTTTCGCCCGTATAATGCCTTGAAAGGTGCCATCTGGATGGTTGAATGATAGCTATTATTATAGGCAAATTCAATCAACGAAAGATGCTCATCCCAGCTACCCCCAAAATCTAGTACACACGGTCGGAGCATATCTTCGAGCGTTTTGATAGTCCGCTCAGCCTGCCCATCTGTCTGAGGGTGGAATGCTGTGCTCAAGTTAATCTGCGTTCCCAAACCCTTCTGGAACGACTGCCAGAATCTAGCTGTGAACTGAGCTCCCCTATCTGAAATAATGGATACCGGCACTCCATGTAGTCAAACTATTTCTCTGATATATAATTTGGCATAATCCTCAGCTGAGAAGGTAGCCCTCACTGGCAGGAAATGAGCTGATTTTGTCAGCCTGTCAACTATTACCCAAATGGAATCATTTCTGCGTCTGGTACGGGGTAATCCTGTTACAAAATCCATATTTATTGCTTCCCATTTCCACATATGCACCGTTATATCTTGTGTCAAACCTCCTGGCTTCTGGTGCTCCGCTTTCACCTGCTGATAGTTAGGATATCTAGATACAAATTCAGCTATCTCAGCTTTCATACCTGGCCACCAGTAGATGTCTCTGATGTCGTGGTACATTTTCGTTGCTCCTGGATGGAGGGAATAGCGAGCATAATGTACCTTTTGCATAATCTGCTGGCAAAGCCCTGAAACATTCGGAACGCAAAGGCGGCCCTTACAGCGTAGCTCACCATCCTCAGTCATTTGGAAATCTGACTCCTTACCTTCCTGAACTCTATCTCTGAGTCGGACTAGGTCAGGGTCCTCGTACTGTCGTCCTTTTACCTCTGTAACTAATGATGACACAGCAGAATTCTGAATTACTACTCTATTATTTCCTGTTTCCATTACTCGAACGGCTAAACCAGCTACCTGATGAATTTCCTTGGCTAACTCCTGCTTCTCGGGTCACAAATACGCCAAACTCCCCATTGACTTACGGCTCAAGGCATCTGCCACTACATTAGCTTTTCCTGGGTGATACAGAATGTTCACATCATAATCTTTTAACAACTCCAACTAGCGATGTTGCCGCAGGTTCAATTCCCTCTGGGTGAAGATATACTATAGGCTCTTGTGATCTGTAAAAATATCAACATGGACGCCATACAAGTAGTGTCTCCACATCTTCAAGGCGTGGATCACTGCGGCTAATTCTAGGTCGTGGGTAGGGTAATTCGTTTCGTGTTTTCTCAGCTGTCTGGAAGCATATGCAATCACCTTACCATGCTGCATCAACACACAACCTAACCCGACGCCTGATGCGTCACAATACACCGAATAACCTTCTGTACCCTCCGGCAATGCTAACACTGGGGCGGAGGTTAATCTGTCTTTCAGTTCCTGAAAGCTCTGCTCGCATGCCTCTGTCCACTGAAACTTTGCTGCTTTCTGTGTCAGTTTGGTCAGAGGTGCCGCAATGGTTGAGAACCCTTCAACGAACCTCCTGTAATATCCTGCCAACCCCAGAAAGCTACGAACTTCCATCAGAGTGGTAGGCCTAGGCCATGACTTAACTGCTTCTATTTTCTGCGTGTCTACCTGTATACCAGCATCCGACACGATATGCCATAAAAAGGCCACTGAGTTAAGCCAGAATTCACACTTAGAAAATTTAGCATACAACTGGCGGTCCCTGAGGATCTGGAGCACTGTCCGCAAATGAGTCCGGTGATCTGCTTTAGAGCGAGAATACACCAGAATGTCATCAATGAATACTATCACGAACAAGTCCAAGAAAGGTCTGAAAATACTGTTTATCAGGTCCATGAAGACTGTCGGGGCGTTCGTTAACCCGAAGGACATGACTAGAAATTCAAAATGTCCATATCGGGTCCTGAACGCTGTCTTAGGAATATCCCTCTCACGTACTCGGACCTGGTGATATCCGGACCGCAAGTCAATCTTAGAAAAGTATCTGGCTCCCTGCAACTTATCAAATAAGTCATCAATTCTGGCGAGCGGGTACTTGTTCTTTACTGTAACTTTGTTTAATTGCCGATAATCTATGCACATTCGGAGCGAGCCATCTTTCTTCCTCACAAATAAAACTGGCGCACCCCACGGTGAAGTACTCGGCCTGATGAAACCTTTATTAAATAAATCTTTCAGCTGCTCCTTTAATTCTCTGAGTTCCGCAGGAGCCATGCGATAAGGAGGAATCGATATCGGCTGGGTGCCTGGTAATAAATCAATAGCAAAGTCTATTTCCCTTTCTGGGGGAATACCAGGTAACTCATCCAGAAACACATCAGGGAACTCATTCACCACCGAGACAGACTGGAGTGTTGGAGATTCTGCTTGGACATCCTGAACTCTGACCAGATGGTAAATACATCCCTTAGATATCAATTTCCTCGCCTGAAGGTAGGAAATAAACCTACCTTTTGGCGTAGCGGTGCTGCCCTTCCACTCCCGCACTGCTTCTCCTGGGAAGTGGAATCGGACCGTCTTGGTCCAACATTCAACATTCGCAAAGCACGGTACTAACCAATCCATACCCATTATGGCATCGAAATCTATCATTTCTAGCTCGACCAGATCTACTGTGGTCTGACGGTCAGCAACCTCTACTGTACACCCTCGGTAAATTCTGCTAGACACAATAGAGTCACCGACGGGCGTGGATACTAAAAAGGGCTGCTGCAATAATTCTGGTGCAATACTGAACTTTCATGCAACAAATGGAGTAATGTAGGACAAAGTAGACCCTGGATCAATCAATACATAAGCAGGGTATGAGCAGATAGTTAGCATACCTGTCACAACATCAGGTGACGCTTCTGAATCTTGCCTCCCTGGTAAAGCATATGTGCGGCTTAGACCCGCGCCTGTACTGGAGGCCTCTGATCTGCCCCGACTCCTGCCTGCTGAAACTGAGGGCCTGTGCCCTGCCGAGGATGCTGTGGTCCGTGACCCTGCAGATGCCCTATCCTGTCTATCCCGGTCCTCTCGACCTCTAGCTGGGCAATCTTTCATCAAATGGCCTTCTTGGACACAAATATAACATGCGGTGGAGCCATACCTGCATGCTCCAGGATGACGTCGACTGCATATAGGGCAAAGCGGTAGAGTATACCTGCTCTGCTCCACCCTCCTCTGTACTGGTGAATCTGCCATCTGCTAGCCTCTACTAGTCTCTGACTGCCCCCTGCGGCTGAATCTACCCCCCTGCGGCTGTAGCGGAGGCGGGGGCCTGGGCGGCCCGTCTAACAATCGTGGCCTGGGTCCTCCCCGGGCCTCCCTATGTAACTCAACTGGCCTGTCCCGGCGGCGTTGTTCCTGATTGACCCTTCTGATCTCCCGATGCCGCTGTCTGATGCCCTCAATATTCTGGGCAAATGCCTGAACTCGAGCAATGTCCATGTCCTCTCGCAGTGTGGCCGTAATGCAAGTCTCAACATATTCTGGATTCAACCCCATGATAAAGCGGTGTACACTGGATGCCATGGTATCAACAAAGGTCGGTGCATACAGGGCCAAAGAATCAAACCACAAGGAATATTCCCGAACACTCATGGCTTCCTGCTCTAGATGTAGGAATTGGTCTACCCGGGCCTGTCGAATCTCTCGCGGAAAATAGTGATCTAGAAAAGCTCCTGAGAAACTGGACCAGGTCGGAGGGGAAACATCTCTCCCTCGGGACCTTTCCCAGCTTTCATACCACAATACGGCGATGTCCCATAACCGAAATTCTGCCAACTCAACTGATTCTGTAGGCGTGGCATGCATAACCCTGAAGATTCTCTGCATTTGATCCAGAAAATCCTGAGGGTCCCCTGTCCGGTCCGTACCTGTAAACTGTGGGGGATTTAGAGCCAAGAACTCTCGGACCCTCGAACTACCGGGCCCTCCTGATGACTCCGCAACTATAGACGGCATCGGCTGACGCTGAGCAGCCATCATCTGTGCTAACATAACTACAACACTCCTAACCTCCTGGTCGGAAGGTGTCGGTATGGGGATTGCTGGCGGTAGTGTCGCCCCAAGTGGCTCCTGATGTGGTGGAGACTGCTGAGAAGGCTGGGACGATGCCCCTGTAGTGCCCTCTGATCGAGCTGTCTCTAAATGAGGGTGAGGCATCCTGCTGGTGCCTTCCCCTGCTGCAATATCTAAACTCCGGCCTGTGATAGGATGTCGTTGTTCTGACATTATCTGTAACCAAAGAATACAGTAAGTTTTTAGGGACTCAACCCTATATTGTACCGCTCTACATCACGACTGAATAAGAATAAAAGACAACCATCCTATCATGCATTGCAGCCTCCTACCCATAGTATGTAGTGCACAACACATCCATGGACAGGACTCTACTTAGCACGGCTTGCAGACTCCCTGGGATACGACCTGCTCTGATACCAAGTTGGTCACACCCGGCCTTGGGGGGTATGACTGGCACCTGGTGCCCTACTAGGACCTGAACTGCTAGACTGCTGAGCCTGGGCACATCTAGTGCCTGGCTGGCTCTAACTCACATTTCTGGAAACAAAGGGCTATATAACAGCTGTAAACACAGCCCATGGCCCATTGGCCTATAGCCTCCTGTACCTGTAATGACAGCTAACCAGAAACATGCAACTATAGGGAAACCTATGCGGGCCGACAAGGCCACCATTCTGTCTAGTTATCTGCAACTCAACAATAAAATACTAGAAGGCTACGTGACCGGAAAGGTCACCACTACTGTCGAGTTATGGCCCCACACGGCCAACATAAAAAAAAGGTAAAAGTACTAACGGCTATACAACTGTACGGCCTCACACGACCGGCTCAGCTAACCACAGGAAAATATATACAACTGCAAGCCTCTAGGAATAACAATAGAAATGATCGGGACAGGGCCCCGACCTACCTATACTGTACAACAAAAAAAATGAAATACACCTCTGGAATTCAGTCTCCGGATGACAGGAGCTGAATACTCGATCGCTGACAGGAATCACGAGGGATCGCCTCCTCGTCTGTGAGTACCTGCAGGCAAGTAATGCAGCGCCCCACCAGGCGTCAGTACTGCTGGTACTGAGTATGTAAAGAAATAACTGAAAGGAACATCTGAGAAAAACAATACAACTTATGAAACTAAAAGAGGAAGGGGAAAGATTAACTGCCTGATAATGTAAAACTATGCCTACTCTTAATCACACTGAAAGGAGTAGGAGTCATACCTGGAGACGTGTCGTTCTACTGCTGATCTACTCGTAACTAATGTAACATGGCATGACATGACATAACATAACATAACATAGCACACACAAACCTTACCCGTCCCCCATAAGCCGGGAGGTACAACCAGCACAGAATCTATACCCCTACCCCGGTCATCCCATCTCCTGTAATAACTATAAGCATCCCGTCGGTCCCCTGGGTATGCACTTGGGCTCGCTGAGCCCCTGACTATAACTGCATCTGAGTTCGGAGGACTCCTAAATCAACACCCGGGCCTATCCGCTCGACAGGGGTGTATAAGGGCCGACCAAGGCACAATATGGAGAAAACTGGCATCCTATCTTCGTCCCCTGTGGGACGGCATGCCACTCCGTAGAGCGACGTATCCTCATCCTCTGGCGGACGAGTCGATACAGCTATCAACCCTGGGGCGATCATGGATTCTAGGTAACCCAACCCCAAGACAATACAGTGGTCTCAACTAGTAATACTATCTGCATATCCCATATACTGAAGCTAATAGTACTAAAGTATTTGTACATACTATATGCTGAGCTAGTAGTAGTAATGCGTACGTACCTAGTACATGCTAAGGCTGATAATAGTATATATGTGTAAATATAATCTTCTGCCAGACTGTACTGAGTCTAATGCTGAACAAGATATAGTCTTTCTGCTGAAAACTATGTTGTATACTGAGTTTCTATAGTAGCATGATTTACTATTTCTAACGTGCTTTCTAAACTTCATTTTAACCTATCATTCTACTTCTGAGATGCCTTACAGACATTACATTGCTTTACTGGGTTTCAACTGATCATGATAATATCCTAACATCCTGTACTACATTACATACTGAGCATGCTGTGCAGTTCCTAACACTTGTATTAGAAACTATATCGTGCTAGCAAATTTCGCGCAAGTTATAACTTGATGCTTCTAATATCGTACCAACATTCGTAATAAATATAACACATGACTTCTTGAACATTCTACTGGCTTTTAAATTACTGTACTATACTGAGTTTACTAACTTGCCGAGGAAAACTAACTTTACATACCTTATCCTCGAACTATCCGTCTGTCGGACGAGGCTCGGCTTGTACTTCAACTATTTTCTCCCAACTGCATTCATGAATATGTCAATTAATACTATATACAGCTTTATTTTAAAGAGCAATGTCACTTTCGATATAATCTATAGCCTAAACTTAGGCTTATCAAAAGGCAGTCGAAAACTCGCTATTTTTCAGAGGTCCAGAAGGGAGAACTATTCACTTCTCAGCTAGGAACACATAGACACTAGTTTGGAGCAACTCTACTTACCTTAGCTCGGTGGCTCGACGATTCGTCAGCCGTATTTCACGAAACTAAATCCATAGGAATGCTCTCTGCTGCTAAATACCTCAGTATCTGGGATTAATTTGAGTTTGGACAACGTTCAGCAGCGTAACCAGATGAAAATTATATCACCCCCTTCGTTCTTTTCTCTTCTCTGCTTTTTACTCCCTGTTTCACTAAAAATTGTTAGTTTAAAATGATTTAAAATCGAAGTGGGGCTTTATATACTTGGGCCTGGACAAGGCCAACGTGTCACGGAGCCAACGCGGAGGCTTCACCTTCGTGACACGCTGCCATCGCGGAGGGGCTCTGCCTCGGCTCCTTCCATGATGGTTCGATAGGTTTCTCATCCGATCTTTTTTTCCGGGCCTTTCTCTAGCACGTATAGCCTTCAAATATGCTTAACCAACGTGCGAATAGGTCATCTAGGTGCCAGGAATCCTACGGGGTATAACATTCTCCCCCCTTAAGAACATTCGTCCTCGAATGGATACTGCTATCTAGAGGACTACTTAACTTACTTGTTTAGAAAAATTTCGCCAGAGTCTCCCCAGTAATATGGACTATACCAAAAACCGGAAATGCAGAAAAGTCCAATATAGGTACTGTACACAATACTTTAGGATTCACTGGATGGCTAAGTATCAATCTTTCTCACTTATACATATACAACCATAAGATACAACATAAGCAATAATACGAACATACCTGTCACCTGACTAGGCCTGGAATAGGTGAGGATATCTAGCTTTCATATCTTCTTCAGCTTCCCACGTCATTTCCTCACGGTTCCTATTACGCCACAATACTTTGACAGACGCAACATCTTTAGTCCTCAACCTGCGAATCTGTCTGTCTAATATAGCTACTGGAACCTCTTCATATGCTAACTCTTCTGTGACCTGGACATCCTGGACTGGAACAACTGTGGAAGGGTCTCCTACGAACTTCCTCAACATAGACACATGGAATACTGGGTGAACAGATGCTAACTCCGGAGGCAAGTTCAATTCGTATGCAACTCGGCCTATTCTTCGTCGAATCTGATATGACCCAATGAATCTCGGGCTAAGCTTGCCTTTCTTGCCAAATCTCATCACCCCTTTCATTGGAGACACTTTCATATATACCCAGTCATTTACCGCAAATTCTTGATTTCTGCGCCGAATATCTGCATAAGACTTCTGGCGGCTCTGAGCAGTCAGTAAGCGTTCTCGAATAAGCTTTACTTTTTGCTCTGACTGCCGAACAACGTCTGGGCCAACCAACGCTGATTCTCCTATTTCAAACCAACCAATCGGCGATATGCATTTTCGCCCGTATAATACCTTGAAAGGTGCCATCTGGATGGCTGAATGATAGCTATTATTATAGGCAAATTCAATCAACGAAAGATGCTCATCCCAGCTACCCCCAAAATCTAGTACACACGGTCGGAGCATATCTTCGAGCGTTTTGATAGTCCGCTCAGCCTGCCCATCTGTCTGAGGATGGAATGCTGTGCTCAAGTTAATCTGCGTTCCCAAACCCTTCTGGAACGACTGCCAGAATCTAGCTGTGAACTGAGCTCCCCTATCTGAAATAATGGATACCGGCACTCCATGTAGTCAAACTATTTCTCTGATATATAATTTGGCATAATCCTCAGCTGAGAAGGTAGCCCTCACTGGCAGGAAATGAGCTGATTTTGTCAGCCTGTCAACTATTACCCAAATGGAATCATTTCTGCGTCTGGTACGGGGTAATCCTGTTACAAAATCCATATTTATTGCTTCCCATTTCCACATATGCACCGTTATATCTTGTGTCAAACCTCCCGGCTTCTGGTGCTCCGCTTTCACCTGCTGATAGTTAGGATATCTAGATACAAATTCAGCTATCTCAGCTTTCATACCTGGCCACCAGTAGATGTCTCTGATGTCGTGGTACATTTTCGTTGCTCCTGGATGGAGGGAATAGCGAGCATAATGTACCTTTTGCATAATCTGCTGGCAAAGCCCTGAAACATTCGGAACGCAAAGGCGGCCCTTACAGCGTAGCTCACCATCCTCAGTCATTTGGAAATCTGACTCCTTACCTTCCTGAACTCTATCTCTGAGTCGGACTAGGTCAGGGTCCTCGTACTGTCGTCCTTTTACCTCTGTAACTAATGATGACACAGCAGAATTCTGAATTACTACTCTATTATTTCCTGTTTCCATTACTCGAACGGCTAAACCAGCTACCTGATGAATTTCCTTGGCTAACTCCTGCTTCTCGGGTCACAAATACGCCAAACTCCCCATTGACTTACGGCTCAAGGCATCTGCCACTACATTAGCTTTTCCTGGGTGATACAGAATGTTCACATCATAATCTTTTAACAACTCCAACTAGCGATGTTGCCGCAGGTTCAATTCCCTCTGGGTGAAGATATACTATAGGCTCTTGTGATCTGTAAAAATATCAACATGGACGCCATACAAGTAGTGTCTCCACATCTTCAAGGCGTGGATCACTGCGGCTAATTCTAGGTCGTGGGTAGGGTAATTCGTTTCGTGTTTTCTCAGCTGTCTGGAAGCATATGCAATCACCTTACCATGCTGCATCAACACACAACCTAACCCGACGCCTGATGCGTCACAATACACCGAATAACCTTCTGTACCCTCCGGCAATGCTAACACTGGGGCGGAGGTTAATCTGTCTTTCAGTTCCTGAAAGCTCTGCTCGCATGCCTCTGTCCACTGAAACTTTGCTGCTTTCTGTGTCAGTTTGGTCAGAGGTGCCGCAATGGTTGAGAACCCTTCAACGAACCTCCTGTAATATCCTGCCAACCCCAGAAAGCTACGAACTTCCATCAGAGTGGTAGGCCTAGGCCATGACTTAACTGCTTCTATTTTCTGCGTGTCTACCTGTATACCAGCATCCGACACGATATGCCATAAAAAGGCCACTGAGTTAAGCCAGAATTCACACTTAGAAAATTTAGCATACAACTGGCGGTCCCTGAGGATCTGGAGCACTGTCCGCAAATGAGTCCGGTGATCTGCTTTAGAGCGAGAATACACCAGAATGTCATCAATGAATACTATCACGAACAAGTCCAAGAAAGGTCTGAAAATACTGTTTATCAGGTCCATGAAGACTGTCGGGGCGTTCGTTAACCCGAAGGACATGACTAGAAATTCAAAATGTCCATATCGGGTCCTGAACGCTGTCTTAGGAATATCCCTCTCACGTACTCGGACCTGGTGATATCCGGACCGCAAGTCAATCTTAGAAAAGTATCTGGCTCCCTGCAACTTATCAAATAAGTCATCAATTCTGGCGAGCGGGTACTTGTTCTTTACTGTAACTTTGTTTAATTGCCGATAATCTATGCACATTCGGAGCGAGCCATCTTTCTTCCTCACAAATAAAACTGGCGCACCCCACGGTGAAGTACTCGGCCTGATGAAACCTTTATTAAATAAATCTTTCAGCTGCTCCTTTAATTCTCTGAGTTCCGCAGGAGCCATGCGATAAGGAGGAATCGATATCGGCTGGGTGCCTGGTAATAAATCAATAGCAAAGTCTATTTCCCTTTCTGGGGGAATACCAGGTAACTCATCCAGAAACACATCAGGGAACTCATTCACCACCGAGACAGACTGGAGTGTTGGAGATTCTGCTTGGACATCCTGAACTCTGACCAGATGGTAAATACATCCCTTAGATATCAATTTCCTCGCCTGAAGGTAGGAAATAAACCTACCTTTTGGCGTAGCGGTGCTGCCCTTCCACTCCCGCACTGCTTCTCCTGGGAAGTGGAATCGGACCGTCTTGGTCCAACATTCAACATTCGCAAAGCACGGTACTAACCAATCCATACCCATTATGGCATCGAAATCTATCATTTCTAGCTCGACCAGATCTACTGTGGTCTGACGGTCAGCAACCTCTATTGTACACCCTCGGTAAATTCTGCTAGACACAATAGAGTCACCGACGGGCGTGGATACTAAAAAGGGCTGCTGCAATAATTCTGGTGCAATACTGAACTTTCGTGCAACAAATGGAGTAATGTAGGACAAAGTAGACCCTGGATCAATCAATACATAAGCAGGGTATGAGCAGATAGTTAGCATACCTGTCACAACATCAGGTGACGCTTCTGAATCTTGCCTCCCTGGTAAAGCATATGTGCGGCTTAGACCCGCGCCTGTACTGGAGGCCTCTGATCTGCCCCGACTCCTGCCTGCTGAAACTGAGGGCCTGTGCCCTGCCGAGGATGCTGTGGTCCGTGACCCTGCAGATGCCCTATCCTGTCTATCCCGGTCCTCTCGACCTCTAGCTGGGCAATCTTTCATCAAATGGCCTTCTTGGACACAAATATAACATGCGGTGGAGCCATACCTGCATGCTCCAGGATGACGTCGACTGCATATAGGGCAAAGCGGTAGAGTATACCTGCTCTGCTCCGCCCTCCTCTGTACTGGTGAATCTGCCATCTGCTAGCCTCTACTAGTCTCTGACTGCCCCCTGCGGCTGAATCTACCCCCCTGCGGCTGTAGCGGAGGCGGGGGCCTGGGCGGCCCGTCTAACAATCGTGGCCTGGGTCCTCCCCGGGCCTCCCTATGTAACTCAAATGGCCTGTCCCGGCGGCGTTGTTCCTGATTGACCCTTCTGATCTCCCGATGCCGCTGTCTGATGCCCTCAATATTCTGGGCAAATGCCTGAACTCGAGCAATGTCCATGTCCTCTCGCAGTGTGGCCGTAATGCAAGTCTCAACATATTCTGGATTCAACCCCATGATAAAGCGGTGTACACTGGATGCCATGGTATCAACAAAGGTCGGTGCATACAGGGCCAAAGAATCAAACCACAAGGAATATTCCCGAACACTCATGGCTTCCTGCTCTAGATGTAGGAATTGGTCTACCCGGGCCTGTCGAATCTCTCGCGGAAAATAGTGATCTAGAAAAGCTCCTGAGAAACTGGACCAGGTCGGAGGGGAAACATCTCTCCCTCGGGACCTTTCCCAGCTTTCATACCACAATACGGCGATGTCCCATAACCGAAATTCTGCCAACTCAACTGATTCTGTAGGCGTGGCATGCATAACCCTGAAGATTCTCTGCATTTGATCCAGAAAATCCTGAGGGTCCCCTGTCCGGTCCGTACCTGTAAACTGTGGGGGATTTAGAGCCAAGAACTCTCGGACCCTCGAACTACCGGGCCCTCCTGATGACTCCGCAACTATAGACGGCATCGGCTGACGCTGAGCAGCCATCATCTGTGCTAACATAACTACAACACTCCTAACCTCCTGGTCGGAAGGTGTCGGTATGGGGATTGCTGGCGGTAGTGTCGCCCCAAGTGGCTCCTGATGTGGTGGAGACTGCTGAGAAGGCTGGGACGATGCCCCTGTAGTGCCCTCTGATCGAGCTGTCTCTAAATGAGGGTGAGGCATCCTGCTGGTGCCTTCCCCTGCTGCAATATCTAAACTCCGGCCTGTGATAGGATGTCGTTGTTCTGACATTATCTGTAACCAAAGAATACAGTAAGTTTTTAGGGACTCAACCCTATATTGTACCGCTCTACATCACGACTGAATAAGAATAAAAGACAACCATCCTATCATGCCTTGCAGCCTCCTACCCATAGTATGTAGTGCACAACACATCCATGGACAGGACTCTACTTAGCACGGCTTGCAGACTCCCTGGGATACGACCTGCTCTGATACCAAGTTGGTCACACCCGGCCTTGGGGGGTATGACTGGCACCTGGTGCCCTACTAGGACCTGAACTGCTAGACTGCTGAGCCTGGGCACATCTAGTGCCTGGCTGGCTCTAACTCACATTTCTGGAAACAAAGGGCTATATAACAGCTGTAAACACAGCCCATGGCCCATTGGCCTATAGCCTCCTGTACCTGTAATGACAGCTAACCAGAAACATGCAACTATAGGGAAACCTATGCGGGCCGACAAGGCCACCATTCTGTCTAGTTATCTGCAACTCAACAATAAAATACTAGAAGGCTACGTGACCGGAAAGGTCACCACTACTGTCGAGTTATGGCCCCACACGGCCAACATAAAAAAAAGGTAAAAGTACTAACGGCTATACAACTGTACGGCCTCACACGACCGGCTCAGCTAACCACAGGAAAATATATACAACTGCAAGCCTCTAGGAATAACAATAGAAATGATCGGGACAGGGCCCCGACCTACCTATACTGTACAACAAAAAAAATGAAATACACCTCTGGAATTCAGTCTCCGGATGACAGGAGCTGAATACTCGATCGCTGACAGGAATCACGAGGGATCGCCTCCTCGTCTGTGAGTACCTGCAGGCAAGTAATGCAGCGCCCCACCAGGCGTCAGTACTGCTGGTACTGAGTATGTAAAGAAATAACTGAAAGGAACATCTGAGAAAAACAATACAACTTATGAAACTAAAAGAGGAAGGGGAAAGATTAACTGCCTGATAATGTAAAACTATGCCTACTCTTAATCACACTGAAAGGAGTAGGAGTCATACCTGGAGACGTGTCGTTCTACTGCTGATCTACTCGTAACTAATGTAACATGGCATGACATGACATAACATAACATAACATAGCACACACAAACCTTACCCGTCCCCCATAAGCCGGGAGGTACAACCAGCACAGAATCTATACCCCTACCCCGGTCATCCCATCTCCTGTAATAACTATAAGCATCCCGTCGGTCCCCTGGGTATGCACTTGGGCTCGCTGAGCCCCTGACTATAACTGCATCTGAGTTCGGAGGACTCCTAAATCAACACCCGGGCCTATCCGCTCGACAGGGGTGTATAAGGGCCGACCAAGGCACAATATGGAGAAAACTGGCATCCTATCTTCGTCCCCTGTGGGACGGCATGCCACTCCGTAGAGCGACGTATCCTCATCCTCTGGCGGACGAGTCGATACAGCTATCAACCCTGGGGCGATCATGGATTCTAGGTAACCCAACCCCAAGACAATACAGTGGTCTCAACTAGTAATACTATCTGCATATCCCATATACTGAAGCTAATAGTAGTAAAGTATTTGTACATACTATATGCTGAGCTAGTAGTAGTAATGCGTACGTACCTAGTACATGCTAAGGCTGATAATAGTATATATGTGTAAATATAATCTTCTGCCAGACTGTACTGAGTCTAATGCTGAACAAGATATAGTCTTTCTGCTGAAAACTATGTTGTATACTGAGTTTCTATAGTAGCATGATTTACTATTTCTAACGTGCTTTCTAAACTTCATTTTAACCTATCATTCTACTTCTGAGATGCCTTACAGATATTACATTGCTTTACTGGGTTTCAACTGATCATGATAATATCCTAACATCCTGTACTACATTACATACTGAGCATGCTGTGCAGTTCCTAACACTTGTATTAGAAACTATATCGTGCTAGCAAATTTCGCGCAAGTTATAACTTGATGCTTCTAATATCGTACCAACATTCGTAATAAATATAACACATGACTTCTTGAACATTCTACTGGCTTTTAAATTACTGTACTATACTGAGTTTACTAACTTGCCGAGGAAAACTAACTTTACATACCTTATCCTCGAACTATCCGTCTGTCGGACGAGGCTCGGCTTGTACTTCAACTATTTTCTCCCAACTGCATTCATGAATATGTCAATTAATACTATATACAGCTTTATTTTAAAGAGCAATGTCACTTTCGATATAATCTATAGCCTAAACTTAGGCTTATCAAAAGGCAGTCGAAAACTCGCTATTTTTCAGAGGTCCAGAAGGGAGAACTATTCACTTCTCAGCTAGGAACACATAGACACTAGTTTGGAGCAACTCTACTTACCTTAGCTCGGTGGCTCGACGATTCGTCAGCCGTATTTCATGAAACTAAATCCATAGGAATGCTCTCTGCTGCTAAATACCTCAGTATCTGGGATTAATTTGAGTTTGGACAACGTTCAGCAGCGTAACCAGATGAAAATTATATCACCCCCTTCGTTCTTTTCTCTTCTCTGCTTTTTACTCTCTGTTTCACTAAAAATTGTTAGTTTAAAATGATTTAAAATCGAAGTGGGGCTTTATATACTTGGGCCTGGACAAGGCCAACGTGTCACGGAGCCAACGCGGAGGCTTCACCTCCGTGACACGCTGCCATCGCGGAGGGGCTCTGCCTCGGCTCCTTCCGCGATGGTTCGATAGGTTTCTCGTCCGATGTTTTTTCCTGGGCCTTTCTCTAGCACGTATAGCCTTCAAATATGCTTAACCAACGTGCGAATAGGTCATCTAGGTGCCGGGAATCCTACGGGGTATAACAGATTCTTAGAGTTAGGATTTGCCAACCTATTGTTGAGTCCCCATCCTTTGAGGACATCCTTATCAACTTATTATTATAATACTTTCAGTTTCAATTTATTAATGAGTCAATTGGGGTCTTGACCCATTAAATCGTCAGGTCTTAGAGGCTTATTAGACTTGGTATGTATTCATCTTCGGATCAATATTATGTTTTCCATAGTTTAGATGTTATTAGATTTTCAAACTTCCACTATTTAAAGTGTTAGTTTTTTGCATTTATTTATGTTGATTCTAGTTATCATGTTAATCCATGGGTAGACATGGTCAAAAATTATAGGATCACTATATTCTATT
Organism: Datura wrightii; assembly: GCA_035772735.1. Lineage (NCBI taxonomy): Eukaryota > Viridiplantae > Streptophyta > Magnoliopsida > Solanales > Solanaceae > Datura > Datura wrightii. Next base: position 65,332,146 of record JASDFA010000002.1, read on the forward strand.
AGGTTATGGAATTCTCTCAGCTAGTTTTGTATGCCTAGCAGGAGAGGCGGTACAAAAGATTAAGCGGGAGAGAGAGGCCAAGAAGGCCAAGACTGGTAGTTTTGGGTTCTCTTAGTAGAGCATCAGCCCCAGCGCCGTCAACGCAAAGAACTCTCCAGTGTGCTTCTTTCCACACTTGCTGCAAACTGGAATACTAGTCTCTACTAAGCTCAAGAGCCTGATGTCCTCCCCTCTGATCGCACCTATACCTGGACGGAACACTAGCTGATGACGACGCTGGGGCTGACGATCGATGGTGGGGCTGCTGATGATGTCTGCCACTAGACCTCTGCTTGAATACCCAAACCTATATGTTCTAGCCCTCTTGGCCTCTCTATCCCTCTCCCTCTCCCTCATTTGCATCGCTTCCATTTGCTGGGCATACAAGACCAACTAGGAGAAGTCAATGTACTTATGAAGCATAGCAGTCCTGCAGTCCTTAACCAAATAATCCACTACTCCAATAATAAATCTGCTCACCCAATCACTCTGATCGGCCAACATCTCCAGTGCATATTTGGAAAACCGGGTGAACTCTATAGCATACTCCCAAAGGGTCATGTTATTCTTTCTCAAATTCACGAACTCAGCTAATTTGGTTTCCCTCATCTCCGGGGAAAGAACAAATCTAAGAATGCGGTGAGGAATGCATCCCAACCAACAGGCTCCCTCTGACTCCCGGGCTATCCTTCCACTACCTGTACCATATATGGGAGGCTCCATTCAACTTATAGGAGGCTAATTCTGCACACTCCTACCTCGTCACGGCCAACCTCGTCACCGCCATAATCTAGGTGATCTTTTGGATCTCCTCTATGAACTCGTGTGGATCCTCATCCACTTTCAACCCAAGGAACATAGGGCATTCATCTTTAGGAAATCCCGAACTCTAGCCATCGATGCGTTCCCATTCTGGGGAACATGAATCACTACCTGCTAATTGACCTGAGCTATCAATGCCTGTGCCAATATCTGAATGGCTGCTCCAAACTCAACATGGGCAACCTGCTTAGGCATGGGATCCACTGGGACAGGTAGGTCTTGCTGGTGCCCATCTCCATTACCATCCTCATGACCATTTCCATTCCCTTTCTTTCATCCATTCATATGACATCGAGGCATGATTCTACGAATGCATGTATCACAAGTTAGAAGGATAGAGAAATACTTCATCACACGACATAGATCATGAAAGAAGGGAAATTTCCTAAAATTTCTTATGCTCTTTTGGAAAATTTACCTTCTTTCATGATCTATGACTTGCAATTAAGTATCTCTCTATCCTTTTAACTTGAGCTATACGAGTTCACAAAAGTATGCCTCTATGCCGAGTGAATGGTAGTGGAAATGGACATGACAATGGAAATGGAGATGGGAATCAACAAGCCCCACCAGCACCAGCAGATCCTTTGCCTCAACAGGTCACTCATGCCCAGTTTAGAGTCGTATTTCAAATGTTGGAAAAGGCTATGACCGCTCTGGTCAACAAATAGGCAGTGGCCTATGTTCCTCAAAATTGGAACACAGCAGTGGCTAGAGTTCGAAACTTTCTCAGGATGAACCCACTTGAGTTCCTTGGGTCAAAGGTGGATGAGGACCCATATGATTTTATTAAAGAGGTACAGAATATCACCAAGATTATAAGGGTGGCTAGAGAGGAGAGTGCAAACGTAGCTTCCTATTAGCTGAAAGGGGTTGCTTACATATGGTAGCTCTAATGGAAGGATGGTAAGGCAGTGGGAGCAGTTCCCGTGAGTTAGGATGAGTTTGTGACTTCTTTCTCAGAAAGGTTCTTGCCTAGAGAGTTGAGCGACTTGAAGTTCGTAGAGTTCGTTAACTTGAAGCAACACCATAGGACTGTCCAAGAGTATGCCTTAGAGTTTATCTGACTGTCCAAATATGCATCGGAGATGGTTGTAGATCAAAGGGCTCGTATGACCAAGTTTATGAATTGAGTATCAGACTCGCTGGTTAAGGAGTACAGGACCAGTATGTTGAACAGTGACCTAGATTTATCGCGGTTGGTTATATACGCCTAGTAGATAAAGGTGGAGTAGATGAAGGAAAAGGAGAGAGAGGCCAAGTGGGCTAGGACAGGGAGTTATAGATAGTTCTAGTAGAGGCCCGATGGAGGACATCACCATCAGTCCCACCAGAGGTTGTGATGTCACCCAAGCGCACACAAGCGCACATGGTCATCACGAATATAGGATTTTGAAATTCAGATATTGTACCCATAGGGACTTGTCAAATTAATTGTTATAAGGTTGTCACTTTGAATTCACTAATCTATTAAACAAATAAATTGGAGATTGGTTTGGAAAATTGAAATACTAAACATCAAATGCAAAGATTAACTACAAACAAATGCAAGCTTGACTGTATTTCGATAATGAAGACAAACAAGGTAAATGGAACTTGGTTTTGTGTCAAGTTGAGTTTTTTAGACATAATTAAACTAGCATGATTCTTCCTATGGTGGTTAGTTGCAAGTTACTATCCATTTTTTGCCAATATACCTAGCATGCAAGAACTATATCATGCACCCTAATGCCTATATCCCTATGGTCACAGGAGAACATGAAACAATGATTATGCCAACGTGTATTTCAAATAAACGGGGTTGAAGGGTATATCCCTATCCTAAACAACAACTTCTATCCTATCACCAATAGGTCTAAGAGTCTTTGAATTTCTGTTCTGTATTTATTTTTAACCCTTTCGATTCCCTTTCCTAAGTTCAATCGAAAGCCAACAGATTGCTTACAAGGTGATCAATATCATAAATAATAAATTAAAACAAATAATTACAAACATCCATAGAGAAGAATCAAAACCAAGTTTATTACGCTTTCAAACAATCAACCATCCATCATGGCCACAACCCTATATTATAAGTTTAGCCACTCGTAGACAAGTGGAGCATTGAATAAGTAGTCGTCATCATACAAAAATGTGAAGTAAAGAAGAGAAAAGCTAGTTGTAGAACTTTTTCTTCCTTCCAAATGACTTACAAGTTGTCATGAATAAAATAAGGAAAATAAACTGAGAGGAGACTCCTCTCTGGTGTCTCAGCCTCTTCCCAATGTCAAAATTTGTCTGAAAATTGATAAAATATGTGTAACAAATGACGTAGTCCTCCTATATATAGATGAGCCTTGAAATGATGCTTCTGCCCTTCAAGACATGGCTTAAAAATCAGCATTTTCCCCCTCGAAATGGGTATAGCATTCCCCCCTCCTATCTTGCCACAAACTTAGTCAAATTTTCAGCAATTTTCAGCTCCAAAATAGGCCTGGCGTGTCACCCCAGCTATAACACCATCCTGAGATTTTTTTTCTGAAGTTTGAGGGTTGGTACAGGGTGCCAGCCAGAGCACCAGAATGTGAATTTATTATTTTGAAATTTGGGACTTGGTGCGGGGCGCTAGCTGTAGCACCAAACCTGTCGGAATCTCAAATCTTCATTCCTTGCATCATTTTGAGCTACTTTTTCTTAGTTTTCTTCTTAAATCAACTAAAATTGTTCGTAAGCACATAAAACACACACATACATGAATTTAAGCATAAATTAAGTATTATGAACTCAAATCATGATCAAATATGGGTGAAAGCGTGGCATTTGGGCATGAAAATATGTCCAACAGTACCACCCCACACTTAAACCGTTGTTCATCCTCAAACAATCCTTAAAACACACCCAAAATCATGTTTCACCATCACACTTGACACCTCTATCAACTCATACTTAACAAACTAGCATGGAGCAAATGTAGAGTGGTTTATCATCATACAATAATTCTCAACAAAGCACATAGAAAGATTTCACAATTAAGAACACACAACCACTATAGATGACTCATCTTTTTGATACTAAGGGCCAACATGATTGAGTGTGACATATGGAACAAGTAGTACACAAAAATTGAGCTGTTGTGCCCCTCACTTTTAGTGATGTTCCTATTACACCCCAAAATTTTTTTGATGATTATTTGATGTATGTATGCTAGGTTAAGGAAAGTTCGGGTTGTATATTGGTCATAGATAACAAGGGAAATGTGTACGAACGGAAAAGCAAAGAGTATGTAAAAGTTCATAAGTAAGGGTCAAATTTAAATGAACATATCTCCCAATATATAATTAAATAGAAGCCCACGACCTATCAAATTAAAGGTATTTGAGCCTAGGTTTTAAAACATCAAAGCACTCGTCAATCAGAGTTCGGAGTAAAATGTTATAGACGTTTAACAGTGGCACTATAAGACAGTGAGGTGGCCACTGCCCAACAACCTTTATATTTTGAGTTGTGTGTTGTGAAATCATTTTCAACATTTCCAGATATGAGGTTCTTGATTACTCTCTGAAATCCTCACTTTTTTCCTAGTAGAAGAGCCTAAGAAACAAAGAGGGATCCCTCAAAAAAACACCATCAATACTCAAGCAAAGGTCCATGGAAATGAAGGCAACTTTGTGTTGAACTTGTTGCTGCCTTATAGCTGCGTTTTTAGCAGTGTTGTTGTTGTGACATGTTGCTTTTATGAAGTATTTCTAAGCCATATAACTCCCTCTTGGAAGGGATTATACACAAGTATAAAAGGTGAGGATTCTACTACTAGACTTGCTTGAGTTCATTAGTAGAAAGCTAGAAGTTAGAGGTGTATTTGGTGTGTTTGTGAACTTCTTCTATAGCGTTTTGGACAGCAAGTTTGCTGCATTTTTCTGACAAGAAGTTGAGGTAAATTAATCCTATTTTTAACCAAGAACAACCCCCATCAAAAGGTAAGGATTTTCCCCTTTTAAACCTCTCAAATTGCAAAGCGAAATGCTGGAAATTGGCAGCTAAGTGAGCTGCTGATGGACTCTTTGTGAGCAGAGGTTTGATCGTTTTCCTTAGGATTTTTCACTGTTTATTTTGCTGGAATTATACTTCATATTTAGGGGAAGAGTTACATAAGAAGTAAGGTAAAATTTTATCTTTTTTCTCCCTCAAAAGTTAGTGAAAACTAGTTGAGAAAATGGTCAAATGTTGTTAATGTTGTCGTGTGTTGTTGATGGTATTGTGACTGCCTTTGGTTAGTTATTTTGGGCTGCATTTTTTGATATAGATGAAGATTGTTTTTTCCTATAAAACCACTTGATTAAGGAGGTTTAAGTCTGATCATTAAAATAGGAAATATTCTAAAGAAAAGTTCATCGGAGAAAAGTATGTAAGCCGCCCCGTCCATCGTTTTTTTAAGCACGATTCGTGTGTTGTGGATTGAATGAGCCAGCAACCGCTTTACAAGTATTGGGCCAGTATGATAAGATTCATTTAAGCTTTAAAGTTTTATGTTTTACTAAGTTTAAAAACTAAAGCATTTATCTCAAATAACAATGCTTTCGAAAAAAATGACTTTCTTGCTATTAGGTTCATGTGATAAGCGACATGCATAAAAAACAATCAACAATTTTCAAGAGAGTAATAATCAACAATCAAAATATATAAACATGCAATTCAATAAGAGAACTCAATTAATGAACAATTCAACTCATAGGTAAGAACACCAACTCAATAATTTGGGCAAAACCCTAGCTTTTACCTCAATGAAAATCTTTAATAGATGTAGGGTATAATAAGAATGGAATCCCTCACTTAGGTTTTCCTTACTTACCTAGTAAAGAGAACTCTTGACTCAAGCTTAAAAACCCCTAGGTTGAAGATGAAGAATTTCTAACTTTCTTGAGAGCTTGAGCACTAATTATTCTTGAACTTACGTTGTATTTAGAGGGAATGAGAATCTAGGATAATAAAGACCTTATATATACCCCTTAGGAATCCAAAAATATTCTAGTTTAGGTGCTAAAAGTATGAAAAGTTACTAAAATAACCCTAGGATCCCATCTGTAAAATAGGTCGTCTATTGACAATGAGTCATTGCACGAGTCATTAGGTCACTCCACAACTCGTGGTGACCTACTAATTGTTATTGAAGACCTTCGTTCAGTCTTTGATCTTCAAGCCACAAATAAGAAAGATGAGTCATCCTTTATTCTCACGAGTCTAGACTTTCATTCTTTACTACTAAATCTAAATTGGACATTCTTTGATCTTCACCTCATGACTTGTCAGAATGAGTCATTTCGTGATGAAACGAGTTGTCTTTATTGCGACTGAATTTTTGAAACTCTAGTTATTCATCATGATTCACACTACAACACGTGGACTCTCATAAAAAGTAGTTAAGTGGCTTGTTCTGTGATAAGAAGTCAGTTTTCTAGTTGGTTTCTACTTAAAGTCTAGGGTCTGATCTTAAAAACTTTCGAGGTGTCACATTATCTCTCCCTTGGGATCATTCTTCCTTTAATAAAGACTAAAACTGCATTCAATAGCTAATCTAACTGAAAGTAACTAAACTAAACTTGACTAATTATATGGAACATGCAAGCATACTAAGGATGTTAATGATAGCTAAACGAGGCATGAAATTGATAAAAATACTAATAGAGAAAACTATTACCTCAAGATGATTCTTGACAATGAGGGAATAGATGAAGGATTTGGCCATCATATCTACTTTAGCTTCCCAAGTAGCTCGCTCAACTAGTTGATTACTCCATAACACTTTCACAAAACAACTTCTTTGTTCCGCAACCTAAGAACCTGATTATCTAGAATCTCAACTGGGACCACTTCATATGATAGCTTATCCTTCAATTCCACACAATCTATAGGCACAATGAGTGAGGGGTCACCCACACATTTCTTAATCATAGAGATGTGGAAAACCGTATGGACTGATGCTACTTCGGCTGGAAGCTCCAACTCATAGGCTACCTTGCAATATCTCTTTAAAATTTGATATGGACAAATATAGTAGGGAATGAGCTTCACTTTCTTTTCAAATCTCATGAAACCCTTCATTGGTGAAACCTTCAGGTAAACCCAATCATCTACCTCAACCTCCAAATCTCTATGCATAACATTGGTATTAGACTTTTGGCGACTCTATGTAGTCTTTAACCATTCCTTAATGATCTCAAGCTTTACCATGGCTTTTTGCACTGGGTCTGGCCCTATCAACTCTGCTTCACCAACTTCAAACCAATAAATTGGAGATCTACACCTTTACCCATAAAGAGCCTCATACCCAGCCGCACTGATGATATTGCTAGGGCTGCAGCTGTACTAGCTCCCAAGGCCCCCACAGCTGGGCAAAACATAGAGTTTGCTGACGAATCACATGCTTAGCGAGGGACTCTAATGATGAACTGACTGAGACTTCAAACAAATCAAACGAGCAACTAAGGAACGTGAGGAGATGGTTTGTTCATGGTATGAGGGCCATATATAACAGATATATTGCTCCAAATGATAAAGGAAATCCAAAGAGGAGCATATACGAGGAGCCGAGGCTGGTCACTACGGGGCTGAAAGACCTTCCAGAGCTACAAGTGGTGTTTGACAAGTACAGGTTTGGGTGGTTGACTGAGCCATCAGCAGTGTACAACCCATGCTTAGTCAGTTAGTTCTATGCAGCCTATGCGGCCACACAACAGCGTTTGGCATTAGGGGGCCAGGACTAGAAAAATAGACCTGCCTTGACGCAGTTGTTGGTTTGAGAGACTCCCGTAGACATATCTGAGAGGACAATCTCCAGGATGCTGTATGGGACATATTATCATGCCCCGATGAGCCAAGTTCGACCATAGCTATATCAGTTGAAGAAAGTCAAGACCAAAAAGCTAAATAGCGAGGAGTGCATCGACAATATACTTGGTTGTCTTGGATCATTGCTACAAGATGTCCATTGGTTGAATGGTTGCACAACATAGAGTCTCAGATAAAGAAGGTCACACTCAACTTTCAAGCTAAATTTTGGTAGTCACTGGTGTGGCACAGGCTGGTACGAACCATCAATGATAACATCCTCTCACCTAACAGAGTGGCATTGGTAGCAAGTATTATGGAGGGATATGCCATCAATTTCCCACGACACATTGTTGAGGAGATTAGAGAGGCGGTAATCAATGATGGTACTACAATTCCCTTCCCTCGTCTGATTGATAGACTCTGTCAGGAGTCAAAGGTGTCAGAGTTGCCCTCAGTTGACCATTGAATAGTGGTCTGAAAGATAATAGATATCGGGTAGATTCGAGATGAAAAAAAACCCGATATCGAGAGTAAGGACTCAGGCAGCTGCATTCGCTGGAGCGACCATATTAGCAGAGGCATTTGGCAAGGGTATGCAGACCGATGATTCATAGTTCACTAAGTTGGTGGCTGAGACTATTGAGGGAATAGAGACAGGTAGCCAGCCTTAGGCTACAGATGCAGCGGACACCTCCGGACCTGCTGATGTTCCTGAGTCATCATCCACCACAATAGCACATAGACCACCAGTTGCTCCTCCACGAGCCACTACAGCTAGCGTAATTATGATTTCTCAAGAGTTAGTTGATATGGCTAGGCGGCTGGTTAGGGTTAAAAAAAGCAGGCATGCATGGCTCTACAGGTTAAAGTTTTGACGGACCAGGTAAAGCCGTGGTGTCGAAAGAGTTATAGGCATTGTCCAGTTCTTTGCATGGCCGGTTGGACGCTTTCGATAGATGAATGGATGAGCGCCTTGAAAATTTACAGGCACCTTAAATGAAAAATGGTAAACAGAGCTAGGAGGGCTCAAAGTTGAGGTGCAGAACTTGGTTGCAAGACAGGTAGCTGCAGTACCTCCACCGGTACTTTCGGTGATAGATGATGAATTTGAAGAAGAGCTGCCACCGATTTTTGATTTTATCACTAAGGAGCCAGTGGCACATGATAAGGGAAAGAGGACTCGTAGGAGGCAAGCTTTGAAGATGATGCTTCTCTGCACCGTTAGCAAAAATGAGAGCGGAGTGAGACAGAGACAGCGCTACATGTATCGAGAGAGGAGGCTCAATAGAGAGTCTAGACTGAGGTAGCGAGAGCTTGTGGAGAAGGGATGAGCTCTGTTGGATCTGAAAATGCACCGGGTCAAGCCGGTAATGTTGGAGATAATATTGGAGGAGTATCTACACTCTCCACCGACCAGGTAGCTGACACCTAGGTTGGACAGGTATGTTCCCTATTTCCCTAGTTTTATTTGATACATATATGCATCGAGGATGACACATGCTTTTCTTGATGAGGGTGGGGAGGGATAGCTGTGCATTCTTTTACTAAACATAATCTGAGGGTTTTTCTTGCCGGATATCTTTTCCCTCGAGTGTTCCATATCTAGTAGAACTGACACGTTTAGGGTTTTATGTTTTTGTGTCAGTCGGAAGAATGTTAGGTGAACTGAAGGCAGTCAAGAGCTTAAATTGTTGATTTTTGTTTATTTATAATTTGATATATCTGAAATTTTTATATGTGTATGTTAAATTTCAAAAGTTTGACCTTTATGAATCTTTGCATAGCATTGAAATTGTGAACATGTTTACCATTGTATGGATGTACTTGAACTAGCAGTTAGTAGAAATGATGTTGACCTGTGCTATGTGTGAGTGAGGTGTAATAGCTAAATTCAGTTGTGTGTGTCAAACTAGAACTTCTCTGGTCAGTCTTACCAAGATAGAGGATAGGAAACTAGGAAAGGATCATAGGTCGTTTTTGATTTATGATCCCACTTTAGCCTTAAAAGACCTACCAAAAGAGAATAAAAATCACTTGATCCAAATGTTTGAGCTTAAATCGATCTTTCTTTTTGTTTACACCAATTCACCTTCCTGCTTTTATTAAGAATGAACCTGTTTTGGCCCTGTTCCCTTCTTGGACATTGTGAACCTCAACTCAGACAAATCACCTAAGTTGAGGGTGGCTATTATAGGTGTGATTAAGAAGAGTCGGGTGGAATGAAAATCAGGTAATGAAAAAGGAAAGAGCGGGTGCAGTATGCATAATGAAAACAAAAGACAGAAATAAAAATTATTGTCAAAGAGCAAGAAAACTGAAGAAAAGAAGATGTGACATTATTGAATGATTGAATAAAGAGAAACTGCATCCATAGTTGAAATAAAAGAAGAAGAAAGTAAAGGAAAAAGGGGAGAAAATAGGGAAAAGGGTGAAACATTGGAGTCAAGATGTGTGTAGTGCCAAGGAGGGTTAAGCTACTAGTTCCATGTTTAGCATAACCAAGCCCGAGACTACATTACAAGCCTAAAAAGTCCTATAGTGATCCTAGTTACTTGTCTGAAAATTGAGGTATTGAAAGTAAAGGCAAGCCTATGATATTGAATGCACACAGTTAGAATTTCTTTGTGAGTGAGAGTGAATCTTACCTAGCCCCAAGAGAAATTTATCAAATTAATCATATACACATGGGTGAGTATGGGACTTCTTTGAGGTGAGAGCATTTGGTCAACAAAATTGTCTACAAATTGTCTGGGTTAGTGTTATAGAATTATGTGCGTGGTTGCAAGTGACAATGTTTTGCCATGTTTTGATTCCTCTGTGTCATGGTTGGAAATTTTGCATATGCATTGTGATTTGAGTTGATATTATTAGGGAGGGGTTAGAAAATTTTTATTTGATGAATAATTGTGGCTGCTGTAAATTCCCTAGAGTGCTTTCGACTGAAGCGTAGAAGTAGTTTAGTTTATTTTATTTTGTTTTTCCTGAGGACATGCAAAAGTTCTAAGTTGAGGGTGTTGATGTGCCGTGATTTTACAGAACTTTCAACGCTTAAAACTAAAAAATTATGCACATTCCAGGTATGTTTATATAGGTGTGATGTGTTTAATGTTGCAGGAAAATAGGTTCAAAAGTGAACTGATCAAATTAATGCTTAAAATAACTAAACAGCTGACTGCCAGGCACTTCACAAGTCATTGGCCCGAAGTACGACTCGTTACTGATGTCGTGGGCAATTATTGAGTTTTCAAGATGCAGAAACAGTGTACCTGACAAGGTTGAGGGAATAACTCGTTACATCTGGTAACGAGTCGTGAAGTCAGTTGTGAAGACTGGATATGAATTAGTGCAGAAGTAGTCAGTGAAGTTGACGGATGACTTAACGAGTCGTTAGTTGACTAAATGACTCATTGGCAGATCAATGGACCCAACCGTAAGGTGCACTGAAAATTTGAAGGGGTTAGACCATGAGGGGCCTAACGACTCGTGCCCAAGCATAACGAGTTGTTAGGTGACCCGTTTCCATAACTGCGTTCTATGCTGAAGACGACTGATTTTTAGCAAGGCACGCCTCGTCAAAGGTCCCAACGAATCATCACCAAGCCTATGATCACTGACGACCTGGTTTTCAGTTTTTAGTTAGGAAAAGGTTTTCTTGGAACTATAAATACACTATTTAGGTTTATTTTCGATAGGAAGCTTATTATTAATATTTTTTATGTAGGATTATGGTGTTGTACGATTATTGTTGGGTCAAGAAACAAGGTTTATAATTTTGTTCTTGAATTTGAGGATCAAAAGCAACATTGGAATTTATTCATCAATTTTGGAGTTTTATTCAATTTACTTGGTTTTCTTGTACGATAATTTGCATGTTGCAATTATGATTTATCCAATATTTTGTGATTGTGATCATACAAGCATGAGTAGCTAACCCCATAACTAGGGTTGTGGGAACTAAGATGAATTAACACACATAGGTTAAATACTTAGTGATTCTTGAACTGGGTTTAATGCATGTATTGTTTTTCCCTTCATTTTAAATGATTCTTGATGGTTGCAAACGTTAGGACTTGACATATTCTTACTTACCCGACCAAGGAGGCAGTGAATGGGAAAAGGGATTAACAATGGAGATTTGAGGCTATTAACCCTCATCTAATAGTTTGAACTTGTCCGGAGATAGCTAATACGATATTAAGGGTAATGGTTAATTAAACATACGCCCGTATACGGACCAAGTTGCATGGTGATAATCATCTAGATAGGGGACCAACCATTTAGGTGAACCTAATTTACCGATATTGCATGTTGAACACCGGAATAGATAACTAGTGTATAAGCCTTGTGGTTATGAAGTCTTGGGGAACACAATCCTAGTCAAGTCATTAATTGAATACAAATCGAATTTGATCTCAGCATTCAGTAGTTTTAATTTTGTTTATTAATTCTATTTCTTTTCCCCTTAGAAAATAAGTAACTCGATAGTAACAACTATTCGCATTAACTTAAGTTCTTTCGATATTCCCTGTGGGATCGACCTCAACCTTTAGTTGGGTTCTATATTTGACATCAACCTCTTTATATCTCAATTTCGAGATGTAATTTGGGCGGCATCAGCAACGATGCCATTTTTTATAATGTCCAAACTACACTCTTCTTTATGGAAGAGCGTAAATGGTCATTGTATCAAAATAAATAACCCAATGGATGTTAGGGTCGAATCCCACAAGGATGTCAGATGATCACACAATAGTCACCTGTTAAATTAAAGTAATTCACATCAATGTTGCAAGACAAATAAGAGAAAATTGGGAGAATCACAATTAATAAAATAAAATATGAAATTGTAGACTAAAAAACAGGGGCACAGTATAGAAAAGACCAGTGGAGAGAGTACTAGGGGTGTGATATTGATAAGGGCATCAATGGGTAGGAATTGTTAACTACTCCTATCTTTACTCAACAATAGGATTAGCTGCGGATTAGACAGCATCTTAAGTTTCTCAACTAATTAGATGTCTTATACCTTAGGTTTTCTCAAATTCCAAGGTTCATCTTCATAACAACCACATCAGCTTGGGTATGGACTTACTATTTCTAACTACAATCCTTAATGGATGTGTAATAATGGGTTTTAGCTATGTGTAGCCCAAACTCATATAATCACCACCCAAATACCCATTACTATTTTCTCACCCATACATTAATTTCTTTTTTCAAGCAAATCAAATTAAGAAAATGCAACTCACTTTTGCAACAATGAGTTTTCCACTTAAAATTCTGAGAAAACACTAAAATCATAATAATTAAGTAAATCTAAGATCAAATACACAACATCCAACCCAAATCAACCCCAATAATTCACACAGCCCTAGCAAAGAATTTATCTACTCATGTAAGTAAAGTAAGACATTGCATTAAACAAAAATTTAATATCAATTCACAAACTTGAGTAAGAGAAATCCAAGTAGGGTTTGAACTACAACGGAGTTCTCTACCTTCACAATGTAGAAGACGACTCTTTCTCTTTCTCCTTCTCTCTACTTTCAATAAAAGCCAAATGCAATAGATTAATCCATCCTTCTAGAATGGAATATTTAGTTCTTTTATGAGAGGTACAACAAATGTGGTACAGATCTGCTCCTCTTTTTCCATGCTTGACATTTTTACCCTTGTATGAAGGGTCTCACTTCTGATTCACCGGTGGTTCATTGGTCCAGGTTCGCGAAATACCGGTCATTTCATGCTGAAGGACAATGAGATTTTTGGCTCTTCGGCGCTGGCACCTGCGGTTCGCTAGTGCTGATCCGCGGATTGCCGGTTGGTGCCAGCTCCTTGTAGTAAATTCTTCAGCACTTTGGCATTGCCACTGGAGGCTCACTGGTGCTCATCTATGGTCCGCGGGTCTCCAACCATCTTTGAGACAGTAGGCAACTACGATCAACCTGGCATTTCACCGGTGTCTTCCGGTGGAGCGTCGGTCGTCAACTCTATTTTCGTGCTTTTTCTCAATTTCATACTTTTCTCCATTCAAGTTAAGTACCTACAAGGATAAAAGAGAAGAGACATAAAATATACCTAATTAACTTGAAAACTAAGCGAAAACTCATGTTTAAGAACCTAATGAGTTGGTAAATTACCAACTCTTCATAATCTCAACCCCTGGCTACCCTTAATGTATAATGTAGAGTCATAAAACTAGACTCGTATGTCTAAAACCTAATAACAAAACTCATGTCGACACTCAGGCTGTAACATCTTTTCCGCTTTAGAAATGTTTATCCTCAAATATCGAGGATACGCACAATTCAATCCTATAAGTTATAATAATGTAGCTAAGATAACGAAATCATATAATTCATAGGTCTACCATAAAATGGCATCATATAATTCAACACGACCCTAGACCTGCTAAGGTACTGATAGACTCAAACTCAACACATTTATAAAATAAACCTATACAAGATGCATTGCCCACTAAAGGCTCTATAGTCTGTCAATCCTCCAGGAAAATATATGAGTTCTAATGTAGTTTGGAATGGAAACCCTACCTTGATCCTGACCTCAACCCATAACCTATTGTGACCTTGGCTCAACTGGTCCCACTATAGCAGATGATCCTGCTATTGACCTGTCGGCTATGCTATGCCACTGTACCTTCGATTAGGGAAGTCCCTATTTTATGCTCCTCATGTAGATTGTCTCCTTCTACATACCCCATAATACCTCCTACAACATCTATCACAATATGGCATAGCCCATCCCTACTATTGAAATCAAGATGCTCAAGAATGCTCACTGGCTCAGTTGGAATACAAAGATTAGGTTTATCACTTGGCACTAATGGTAAGAAAACCCCAGACTGCTCTGTAATGTGCTCAAATGTACACCTTAATATGATGTAAATTAGTTGCAAACAAATATAGTAACCTAATAATATAGGGTCAAATCCCGTAGGGAATGGGTGTAATACCCCAAAAGTGCCTAAGACTAGATCTGGGAGGTGGAAAGGAAAATCCCCAAAAAATTCTGGAATTTAGCCTCAGACGACCCGTGCTACGAGTCATTAGGAGAAATAAAGGTCCATTAAAAGTGTCTCTAGTGAAAGGTTGCAGATTTGGACTGGGAAATAATGCGTCTCAGAACGACCCATTGTTGGTCGTAACAAGTCATTAGATTGGAGTTATGGCGAGGCTGGTTTTGATCAGGGAGGAAGTGATGGGTCTTGAGAAGACTCATTATTGGTAGAAACGGGTCCTTGTATGTGTCTTTTGGGAGGATTTCCAAGTTTGTGGCAGTGGTAGCGACGATTGGTAACCACGAGTCGTTGGTGGTTGGTATGACTCTTCATGTCTGGTCGTTGTAGGAGATCAGAGACCTGAATTCAAGGTCTAGCAACGGGGGGGTAGTAACGGACCGTGGGAGTTAGCAATGGACCGTTCTGATGTCCATTGTCACTAGCAGATTAATTTTTCCATGAAATTCGTTAATGGTATTTTCGTCATTCCTAAGCCCTTGGGTCCTAAACTACGTCATTTTAAGCATGAAATTGGGAGTTTTAAGAGGGGTAAGTTCATTCTAGGCTCATTCACATTCATGCATGGAAGTGTAGAAGTTTAGAGGGGTGATCTAGTTGAAATTCTTCCAAGTTTTCATCATTTCATCATTGGGCAACAAAGGGAGTTGTAGAATCTAACTCTCCAAGGTATGTAAGGTCATGAATGGGTGAATTTGTTCACACCCATGCCCAATCCCTCTCTAAATCATGAAAAATCTATATGTTGATCCTATGGGGTTTTAACCCAATGCATGAATTTTCCTAAGTTTCTACCATGGGTCTGATCTAAGCATGTTTCTATTATTGAACTATGATTTATGGAAAGTTTTACATTGTTTTCAATTATAATCATGTTTTCAAGATTATTAAATTGAAATTCTCAACCATGAGAAGTTTATGAAAGTTGAGATTTATGATGAAAGTTCAAGTATGATAAGATATCATTGATGAAAAGCATGTTTCCAAGTTACCCATGTCTATGATCATGTTTTTAAGTGAATTAAGTATTTTCAAGCATGTTTAACTATTGGGCAAGTCCATATGTTCAAGTATGATTTATGATTTTCACGAATTAGCTTACCACATGGCTTTGGAGTTAAGACTCCCAATTATGTTCTACTTGTGGTATGGTTTGAGCCAGGGCTCCTCATGTATGATTTCAGATTTTATATGTATATGATTATTCAGCTTCATCAATAAACGATGGTCAGCTTTATTGAAAAATGATGGAGAGCATATGCATGTTGGTTTTTGAGAGTAGTGTCTAGCACCGAGTAGGCTAAGAGTCAGTCAACCCTATGCCTCAGAACTACACACCAATGTAGGTTTACATTTATACTTTGGGACCTTCCTTGTGAGCTATCCCCTGCCTCGAATGGGCCTTGAGTTTGATGTCGATATCATGGGGTCGTCCTTAGCCCTGGAAAGGCTTTGGACGGCTCTACCCACTTGAGTGTGACAATTGGGACCACGTAAGCTCTATCATGGTAATGTCGGTGATATAACGAGTCTCCCATTGTTTCTCATGGTTTCAGTTATGCATGTTTATCATTCATGATATATATATATATATATATATATATATGTGTGTGTGTGTGTGTGTGTGTGTGTGTGTGTGTGTTCTAAAGCAGGTTTGACCCATTTCTCAGTTGTACTTATGATTATCAGATTTCACCTTTGGGTCATTCAATTGAGTTATGCTGTTTAGGTTTGTTCGGAATGTGATTTCAGAAAATAGCATACATGCCATACTCCCAGATTCTTATCTTAATTGTGTTTTTTATTATGCATGTTTTAAATGGTTTTACTTATTTACACGATTTTACTTGCCTTGCATACTCGTTACATTCCAAGAACTGATTGCATACTCTATGTTGTATCATTTTATAATATAGGCTCTGATCTTTAGACTCAGGCCCGACAATATCCAACTTTTGGAGCTAGCATTCAGTCTCTATTGGTGAGTCCTCATCTATCGTGTTACACCTCGTAAATTCTCAACATGTAGATGGCCTATTCGCATGTGGGTTAAGAGTTTTTGAATGCCATACATGCTAGGAAAAGGCCAGGGAGAAAGACCGGATAAGAAATCCGTCGAACCATCATGGAAGGAGCCGGGGTAGAACCCCTCCGTGATGGCAACGTGCCACGGAGGGAGGGCCTCCATGTTGGCTCCGTGTCACGGAGGCCCTATCCAGGCCCAAGTATATAAGCCTCCCACTTCGGTTTTAATGATATAATTCATAAGAATTTCCAAAGAAGCCGAGAGAAAACAGGGAGAACGAAGGTTCCTTAGTAATATTCATCCGATTACGCCGTCAAACATGATCCAAACTCAAATTAACTCCAGATGCCGAGGTATTCTGCAGCAAGGAGCATTCCTACGGATTTAGTTTCGTGAAATTTGGCCGGCGAATCATCGTGCTACCAAACTAAGGTAAGTGGAATTGCTCCAAGTTAGTGTCAATATACTCCTAGCCCTAAAGTGAGTATTTCTCCCTTCTAGACTTCCGAGAAATAGCGAGTTTTCGACTGTCTTTCGATAAGCCAAAGTTTGGGTTATATATATATATCAAAAGTGTTATCTTTTTCCAGGATATTAATGTATTTAGCCCTAATTGATATATATATGAATACAGTTGGAAGGGATAGCTGAATATTGGTCGAGCTATGCCAGTTAGCCGGAAGCCGACAACTGAGGTATGTAAAGCTAATTTCCTCGGCAAGTTAGTAGTCTCAGTATAGTAAAATAGTTCAAAGGCCAGTAGAATGTTTCAGAAGTTGTGTGTTATGTTTAGTATGAATATTAGTACGGTATTGGAAGCATCATGTTATGTATAGCGTGAAACTTGCTAGCACAATATAAATTCTAATACAAAGTGTTAGGAACTGTACAGCATGCCCAGTATGTGATTTAGTAGAGTATGTTAGGATATTATCGTGTTCAGTTGAAACTTAGTAAAGCAATATAAGTATCTGTAAGGTATCTCAGAAGTAGAATAGTTGATTAAAATGAAGTTTAGAAAGCATGTTAGAAATAGTAAATCATGTTACTATGAAACTCAATTATACAGCATGATTCCCAGCAAAAAAACTATATCTTGTTCAACATTAGACTCAGCACAGTATGACAAGAGATTATATATATATACCATTATCAGTCTCAGCATGTACTAAATACATACATATCACTATCACTAGTTCAACATATAGTATGTAAAGATACATTATCATCAGTAGCTTCAGCATGTGGTATACGCAGTTAGTATTACTAGTTGAGACCACTATATTGTCTTGGGGTTGGATTACCTAGAATTCATGACCGCCCCAGGGTTAATAGCTATATCAACTCATCCGCCAGAGGGCAAAGATAGGTCACTCTAAGGAGTGGCATGCCGTCCCACAGGGGACGAAAATGGGATGCCAGTTTCCCCATATTTTGCATTGGTCGGCTCTTATACACCCCTGTCGAGCGGGTACGCCCGGAGTGTTGATTTAGGAGTCCTCTGGACTCAGGTACAGTTATAGTCAGGGGCTCATCGAACCCAAGTGCATACCCAGGGCATTGGCAGAATGCTTATAGTTATTATAGGAGATGCGACGACTGGGGTAGGGGTATAGATTGCGTGTTGATTGTACCTCCTGGCTTATGGGGGCCGGGTAAGGTTTGTGTGTGCTATGCTATGTTACGTTATGTTATGTTATGCCATGTTAAGCTAGATACGAGTAGATCGACAGTAGAGCGATACATTTCCAAGTATGACTCCTACTCCTTCCAGCATACTTGATAGTAGGCTTAGCTTTACATTTCCAGTCAGTTTAGTCTATTTCTTTCCATTTCAGTTCCATCAGTTGTATTGTTGTTTTTAGATATTTTTCAGTTGTTGTTTTACATACTCAGTACCAGCGGTACTGACACCCGTTGGGGGTGCTGCATTACTTGCCTGCAGGTACTCATAGACGAGGAGCCGATACCTCGCGATTCTAGCCAGCACACAGAGTCATCAGCTCCAGTCATTCGAAGCTAGATTGCTAGAGGTTTATCCCTTTTCTTTTGTTGTACAATATGGGTAGGCCGGGGCCCTGTCCCGACCATATTTTCAGTATTCTTAGAGGCTTGCAGATTGTGTATACCCTGTGGTTTGTTATACCGGTCATGTGAGGCCATGTGTACATTTTAGCTAGTTTATGATGGCCATGTGGGGCCTTATTCAGTTGGTAGTGGTGACCTTGTCGGTCACGTAGTAGGTTAGCACCTATTTTCTTGATTTAGAGATAACTAGACAGCATGGTGGCATTGTCGGCCCGCATAGGTTCCCCTATATGAATGTGATTCTAGTTAGCTGATGTTATAGTACAGGTGGCTATAGGCCTAGTCGGCCTGAGGCTGTATTTACAGCCGTTATATAGCCCGTTGATTTTTTGAATCCAGAGTTAGAGCCAGTCAGGCACTAGAAGTGCTTAGACTCAGCAGTTTAGCAGTTCAGGTCCCAGTAAGGCACCAGGTGCCAGTCATACCTCCAGGGCGGGGCGTGGCATATCGAGGGCCCCTCTTCTATTTAGTTTTGTTCACGTATTTGTAGTTTCAGATTTAGAGGGTTAGTTGGGGTCTTGTCCCATCAACTTATCAAATGTAGAGACTTTTCAAACAAAAGATTGTATTCATCTTCAGATTTAGGTTGTATATTCAGATTTTTATGTTATGTTTGAATTTTCTCCTTGGTTATTATGTTAACTCTTCCGCTTTACTTGATTGAGTTAGGTGTATTTTCATCCATGGGTCGACATGGAGTCTCTCGGGGCTCCTTGTCCCGTGTCTTGATCCGGGCCTATGTTCAGGTCGTGAACAACTTGGTATCAGAGCAATAGGTTTTTAAGTTTCCTAGGGTGTCTTAAAGTTGCGTTAAGTAGAGTCTTTTTCATGGGTGTGAAGCGCACCACACTTAGGATGAAGAGGCTATGAGACATTTATTAAAGGTTCCTTTCTTTCATGATCTATGTCGTGCCGTGAAATGTCTCTCTATCCTTCTAACTCATGTTATTTGCGATTGAAGAATCATGCCCCATGCAGAGTTAACTGCAAAATAAATAGAAATGGAAATGGCCACGAGGATGGCAAAGGAGATGGGTACCAAAAAGCCCCACCAGTTCATACACACCATGCATCGAAGCCGGTTGCTCATGCTAAATTCAGCACAACCATTCCGATGCTAGCGGAGGCCTTGACTACACAGGTCAACAGTAGGTAGTGGTGCATGTCCCGCAGAACGAGAATGCGGTGGCAGCATGAGCTAGAGATTTCCTAAGTATGAACCCACCAAACGTCAAACGTGGATGAGGATCCACACGAATTTATTGACGAAATTTTATAGATCACCCAGGTCATGCGAGTGAGTGAAGAAGAGTGTGATGATTTGGCGTCATATCATCTAAAGGGGGTCGCACACATTTGTTTTAAATAGTGGAAGGATGGTAGGGCAATCAGAGTAGGTCCTATCAGTTTGGAAGGAGTTTCACGTTGCTTTTCTGGATAGGTTCTTCCCTCATAAGATGAGGGAGTTAAAGGCGAAAGAATTTGTGAATCTAAATCAGGGAAAGATGATGGTGTAGGGGTATGCCCTAGATTTCACTCGTATGTCAAAGTACGCCCCAGAGTTAGTGGTTGATCAGAGGGCACGAGTGAGCTGGTTTGTTTAGGGGGTGGCGGACTATCTAGACAAGGATTGCAGAATCTCCATGCTCCATCAGTATATGGATTTCCCTCTGATAATCTTGTAAGCCCAGCAGATAGACGCTGCACATCTAAGGGAGAGAAAGGCCAAGAGGGCTAGGACAGACAACTATAGGTTCTCTTAGCTGAGGCCAGGTGGTGGGCACCGAAATCAGTCCCAGCAGAGGTCTTCAGCCCAACATTTTCAGCAATGAGTGTACCATACAAACCTAGGCATGACCAGTGAGGATAAACATCAGGCTCTAGGGGTCAGAGCAGCAGGCCCATGGATTCCAGTATCTCAATTTGCAGCAGGTGTGGTCGGGTGCACACGGGTCAGTGTTTGGTGGGTATAGGTGCTTGCTTCAGGTGCGGAACGCCCGGGCATATGCTCAGAGATTTCCCAAAAGCTAGAAAGGTCCATGTTAGGGGTCGAGGACCGGCTACCAGTTTAGCAACTCCACCCGCACGCCTAATCCAGTAGGGGCATCTACTAGCATAGGTGTCAGTTAGCACAAAAATAGATTCTATGCCTTAGCATCTCACCGAGAGTAGGAGCTCTCCCCAAATGTAGTCACTAGTATGTTACAAGTTCTCCATCTTGATGTATATGATTTGTTAGATCCAGGGGATACCTTATGTGGCTTGTAGTGTTGGAGTTAGTTCATAAATCTTGTTAGAACCCTTTTCAGTCTCTACTCCAGTGGCTAATTAAATGGTTACTAGATGGGTGTATAGAAGTTGCCTGGTCACAGACCTTTAGAAAGTCACCCTCAGCAGACCTAGTAGAGTTAGCCTTGACTAACTTTGATGTTATCATCGGCATGGATTGGCTATTTTCATGTTATGCCTTAGTTAATTGTAGAACCTGGGCAGTAGAGTTCAGATTTTCGGGTGAGCCAGTCATAGAATAGAAGGGTAGTTCAACTGTGCCTGTAGGTCGTTTCATTTCCAACCTTAAGGCCAGAAAGATGATCTCCAAAGGTTGCATGTACCATTTAGTTAGAGTTAAGATGCCACGTCCAAAAGCCCAATTATCCGATCAGTCCCAGTAGTACGTGAGTATCTAGAAGTCTTCCCATATGATCTACCAGGAATCCCTCCAATAGGGAGATCGATTTTGGTAATGACCTTCTTGCCTATACGCAACCTATATCTATTCCTCCTTATAGAATGGCCCTAAACGAGTTAAAAGAGTTGAAGGAGTAGTAGGAGGACCTTTTAGATAAGGTTTCATTAGATCGAGAAAATCCCCACGGGGTGCACCAGTTCTCTTTGCCCGAAAGAAAGATGGTTCTCTTTGTATGTGTATTGATTATCGGCAATTAAACAAGGTCACCGGCAAGAATAGGTATCCTCTACCCAAGATTGATAATTTGTTTGACAAGCTTCAGGGTGCCAAGTGCTTTCTGAAGATAGACCTCAGATCCAGGTACCATCAGCTTAGAGTTCGGGAGAGTGACATCCCAAAAGACAGCCTTCAGTATGCGGTATGGTCATTATGAGTTTGTAGTAATGTCTTTTGGACTAACGAATGCTCCTACAATTTTTATGGATTTGATGAATAGGGTGTTCAAGCCATACTTGGATATGTTCGTGATCGTGTTTATTGATGACATCCTAATATACTCTCGGAGCGAGGAGGAGCATGCCGCTCATTTGAGGGTGGTACTAAAACTCTCAAGGATGGCCAATTGTATGCCAAATTCAGCAAGTACGAGTTTTGGTTGAACTCAGTGGCATTTTTGGGGCATGTGGTGTCAAGTGAGGGCATAAAGGTGGACTCTCAAAAAATAGAGGCGGTGAAGAATTGTCCTAGACCGATGAATCCTTCAAACAAAAGGAGTTTCTTGGGTTTAGCTGGGTACTATCAAAAAATTGTTGAGGGTTTTTCATCTATTGCACTTCCATTGACCAAATTGACCCAAACAAGTGAAATTCCAATGGTCGGATGCTTGTGAAAGGAGCTTTTAGGAGTTGAAGACTCGACTCACCTCAGCACCGGTGTAAACCCTAACTAAGTGTACCAATGGGTTTGCGGTGTATTACGATGCTTCTAGAATTGTCCTTGGTTGTGTATTGATGAAGCATGGTAAAGTCATAACATACGCTTCCAGGAAGCTGAGGATCCATGAAAGGAATTACCTGACCGATGATCTTGAATTAGCGGCGGTGGTCTTCGCCTTGAAGATATGGAGACACTATTTGTACGGGGTCCATGTAGATGTGTTTATGGATCAGAAAAGCCTACAATATGTGTTTACAAAGAAGTATCTAATTCTACGCCAAAGGAGGTGGTTGGAGCTACTCAAGGATTAATATGAGTGTCCTTTACCATTTGGGAAAGGCCAATGTAGTAGAAGACGCACTTAGTAGACTCTCTATGGAGAGTGTGTCCCATGTGTATGAGGGGAGGAATGAGCTGGTGAAGGATGTGCATCGGCTTGCAAGGTTACGATTTCGTTTGGTTGACTCGACCGATGATGGTGTTATAGTCCAGAATGTGTAACAATCATCCTTGGTGGCTGATGTGAATGCTAGACAAGATGAGGACCCCATTTTGGTAAGCTCCACCCCTTGTTTCAAAAATCAATAAACAACTCTAACAAGCAAGAAAAGGGAAGTTAAAGGAAGCCATTTAGAATAAGAAGATAGAGGTCTTCTCCAAAGTGGGAGATGTTGTGCTTCGATATCAGTGTCACTTGTGTATCGCAGACGTTGATGACTTGAGAAATCGGATGTTGCATGAGGCTCACGGGTCCAAGTTTTTGATACATCCAGGTGTCAAAAAGATGTACTGTGACCTACGGGAAGTCTATTGGTGGAATGGCATGAAGAAGCACATTGTAGAATTTTTAGCTAAGTGACAAACTGTCAGTAAGTGAAGGTTGAGTACCAGAGACCTGGAGGTGTGCTTCAAGAGATCAATATTCCCACTTGGAAGTGGAAATAAATCAACATGGACTTTATCACAGGGTTGCCTCGCACTCGTCGACAGTATGACTTAATTTGGGTGGTCTCGGACAGGTTGACCAAAAACTGCTCATTTTCTACCGGTCCAAACCACTAATTCAGCGGATGATTATGCCAAACTATACATTCGAGAGCTAGTTTTATTGCATGGAGTGACCTTGTCGATCATATAATACGGAGGTACTTAGTTTACCTCTCAGTTTTGGAATCATTTCAAAAAGGACTTGGTACTCAAGTCAAGATCAGAACAACATTCCACCCGCAAACAGATGGTCAAGTGGAGCGGACAATTCAGACCCACGAGGACATGTTGAGAGCATGTGTGTTGACTCAAGGGTAGATGGGATGACAATTTTCCTCTTATTGAGTTTGCATATTATAACAACTACCATTCCAGCATTCAGATGGCTCTATTTGAGGCCTATATGGGCAGAGATGTAGATCGCCCATTGGTTGGTTTGAAGTCGGGGAAGCTATGATGATAGGACCAGATTTAGTCCATAAAGAAGGTTCAACTCATATGGGACTGGTTGAAAACAACTCAAAATTGCCAAAAGTCCTATGCCGATGTGAGGAGGAGTGAACTTGAGTTCGAAGTTGATGATTGAGTCTTTCTGAAGGTGTCTCCCATGAAGGGGGAAAACTCAGCCCTCGTTATGTTGGCCCTTACCTGATCGTGAAGCGGGTTGACAAGGTGGCATATGAATTGGAGTTGCCCTCAGAATAAGCTTTTGTGCTTCCTATTTTTCATGTATCTCTCTTAAAGAAGTGCTTAGGCAATCCAGCTCTAGTTTTCACGATGGACAGTGTCACTGTGAAAAACAACCATAGCTATGTGGAGATTCCGGTGGAAATATTGGATCGTCAGGTTTGGAGGCTAAGAAACAAGGAGGTAGCTTCAGTCAAGGTATTATGGGGGAATCAACATGTTGAAGGAGCTACGTGGGAAGACGAAGCGGATATGATAGCTAGATACCCACACCTATTCCCTTCCGGCTTAGCTCCAGCTTGAGGTATCAGGTTTTGCCCCAAACCCCTATTCAGTTTCATGCTCAGTTCATGTGTACCAGTTTTTTTCATGCATATGGATGTATGTATGATTCATGAATCCAGTTCAGTCGTGTAGTCCAATTCGTAGTCAGTCACTTGGCCAGTTTTCAGCAGGTATGTTTAGTGTTTGAGTATGATTATTGCATTTCACTACTTTTCTGTATGTTTGCCCACATTTGAAGACTAATGTTCCTAAGGGGGAGATAATTTTAATACCCCAAAAGTGCCTAAGATTAGACCCGAGAGGTGGAAAGGAAAATTAGCAAAAAAGTCTGGAGTTTCCCCTCAGACGACTGGTGGTACGAGTCGTTTGGAGATAGAACGGGCCGTTAGAAGTGCCCGTGGTGAAAGGTTGCAGATTTGGACTGGGAAATAATGGGTCTCTGAATGACCCATTGGTGGTTGTAATAAGCTATTGGATTGGAGTCGTGGTGAGGCTGGTTTTTGATTAGGGAGTAAGTTACAAGTCATGAGAAGACTTGTTGTTGGTAAAAATGTCCGTTGGGAGGATTTCCAGGTTAGTTGAAGTGGTGGCGACGATTCGTAACCATGAGTCATTGGTGATTGGTACGACTCGTCCTGTCCGGTCGTTGTAGGAGATCAGAGACTTGAATTCAGTGTGTAGCAACGGAGGGTAGTAATGGATAGTGGGAGCTAGCACTGGACCGTTCTGACGCCCGTTGTAACTGGCAGATGAGTTACTCCAGGAAATTCATTAAGGGTATTTTCGTCATTCCTAAGCCCTAGGGTTCTAAACTACATCGTTTTATTCTCAAAATTGGGATTTTAAAAAAGGGTAAGTTAATTCTAGACTCATTCACATTCATGCATGCAAGTGTAGAAGCTTAGAAGGGTGATCGAGCTCAAATTCTTCCAAGTTTTCATCAATTCTTCATTGGGCAATCAAGGGAGTTGTAGAATTTGATTCTCCTAGGTATGTAAGGTCATGAATGGGTGGATTTTTTTACATCCATTCCCAATCCCTCTCTAATCATGAAAAATCTATATGTTGATCCTATGGGGTTTTAACCCAATGCATGAATTTTCTAAAGTTTCTACCATTGGTATGATCTAAGCATGTTTCTATTATTGAATGATGATTTATGGGCAAGTTTTACATTGTTTTCTATTATAATCATGTTTCAAGCTTATTAAATTGAAATGCCCAACCATGAGAAGTTTATGAAAGTTGAAATTTATGATGAAAGTTCAAGTATGATGAGATATTATTGATGAAAAGAATGTTTTCAAGTTACCCATGTCTATGATCATGTTTTCAAGTAAATTAATTATTTTCAACCATGTTTAACTATTGGGCAAGTCCATATGTTCAAGTATGATTTATGATTTTCACGAATTAGCTTACCACATAGTTTTGGAGTTAAGACTCCCAATTATGTTCAACTTGTGGTATGGTTTGAGCCAGGGCTCCTCATGTATGATTTCAGATTTTATATGTATATGATTATTTAGCTTTGTCAATAGACGATGGAAAGCTTCATTGAAAAACGATGGAGAACATATGGATGTTGGTTTTTGAGAGTAGTATCTAGCACCGAGTAGGCTAAGGGTTAGTCAACCCTATGCCTCAGAACTACACACCAACATAGGTTTACATTTATACTTTGGGACCTCCCTTGTGAGCTATCTCCTGCCCCAAATGAGCCTTGAGCTTGATATCGATATCATTGTATTGTACTTAGCCCTGGCAAGGCTTTGGACGGCTCTATCCACTTGAGCGTGATAATTGGGACCATGGAAGCTCTATCATGGTATGTCGGTAGAATGAAGAGTCTCCCATTGTTCCTCATGATTTCAGTTATGCATGTTTATCATTCATGATATATATATATATATATATATATATATATATATATATGTATATATATATATATGTGTGTGTGTGTGTGTGTGTGTGTTTTAAAGCAGGTTTGACCCAATGCTCAGTTTTACTTATGATTATCAGATTTCAGCTTTGGGCAATTCGATTCAGTTATGATGTTCAATTATGTTCAGATCATGATTTCAGAAAATAACATGCAAGCCCTACCCTCAGATTCTTATCTTAATTGTGTTTTATATTAAGCATGTTTTAAATGATTTTACTTATTTAATCGGTTTTACTTAACTTGCATACTCGGTACATTCCAAGTACTGACCGCATACTCTATGATGTATCATTTTATGGTATAGGCTCCGATCTTCAAACTCAGCCCCGACACTAGCCAACTTCCAGAGCTAGCATTCAGTCTATATTGGTGAGTCCTCATCTATCGAGGGCCCCTCTTCTATTCAGTTATGTTCACGTAATTTCAGTTTCAGATTTAGAGAGTTAGTTGGGGTCTTGTCCCATCAACTCATCAGGTCTAGAGGCTTTTCAGACAAAAGATTGTATTTAGCTTCAGATTTGGGTTGTATATTTAGATTGTTATGTTATGTCTGAATTTCTTCCACGGATATTATGTTACGTCTTTCACTTTACTTGATTGAGTTAGATGTATATTCATGCCATCGGTCGACTTGGAGTCTACGGGGCTCCTTTACATGTGTCTCGATCCGGGCCTATGTTCAGGTCGTGAAAATGGGCAAGAAAGAATCACTGGAATATGTAAATACATGATTTATTGACTAACGATGCTATTCTATTAAGGTTGAAGTAATTGATATTTGAACTAATTTATAAGCTTGAACATAAGTGGTTGTAATCAATTAGAGAAAAAATCAAGGTCGTTTTCCCGTTACGAGCTACTCCACCTGAGTTTCTTAATTAAGATATCGATAACAACTTTCTATTCATATGCAGATAAACTCTACATGATCACTTAATATTTCTCAATTATTAAGAAATGCTTCTCTCAATTTAATCTCTAAAAGAAATTAGAGTTCAATACAATCAATTATATTCTGCCAAGTAATACAATTTATTCCTAAATGATTTATTAAACAAGAGTTAGCACCTTGAGTCCTTGTAGATTAATCCTACCAAACCCTAGTAAACTTTTTCAAGTATAATTAGGGAAATTAAGAATTAGTCCAACATATTTAAATCAACTATTAGTGATCAAGATGAGATCTCTAGGTTTTGCAACCCTATTGGGTTCATAACCAAAGAATAAGAATTAGTTGCTTATGATGAGAGAAGAAAATCAAAAGATTAAATTAATTATAAAATACTTATAATACGCTTGAGAAATTGCTAGATATAGAAAACCCAAATCAATTTTCAACGAAATTGCAAGAAACTTGTTTAAGAACTTCTACGAATTGATTCTCAAGTGTAGCATATTCTTCCCGATCAAAAAGACCTACAAAAATTATTTATACTAAGTTTGGAATCTATATTCTAATTCTATAAGGACATCTCCAGGTGTCACTTATGGATAGTATAATCAAAGTATGGTCTGTAGAATTTGCTGCAGATGCTATGCTCTTTAGTACTGATTCTTGGCTGTAGATGATTTGTGGACCATAAAATCAACATACGGTTTGCAGAGTCCTTTCATAGATTTCTTTTTGCTTCAGCACATCTTCATTATAAATCATTATGTGATTTGTAAATCTGATTTGCGTTTCGTATCTACCTTTTGTCTACTGAAACTCTACCATATAACTTCTTTGATTCTGAATTATGATGCCCATTTATGGTCCATAGATAGATTCTACAATCGGTAACTGGCACCATACATTTTTCATACTTAGCCAATTTTCCCCCTCTAGTTTTCAGACCTCTAAAGTTCTTCTGCGATTAAATGGATGGATCATAGAATCTATTTGTAGTCCGTAAACTGCACTTTTTTGGAAGATTTTCTTGGTTTTATAGTGTTATTCAATTTCATTTGGGATCCTAAAACTCAACAAAATAGCATTATAATTGACTTGTAATGGGCCTTAAAAGAATGCAAAGACCTATGAAGAAAAATACAAATGTATCATAAAATCCCAGCACTTTAATACCCCCAACATAAAATCTTTGCTTGTCCTCACGCAACTAAAATAAAAAAATCTACTCCAACCGTCACACTCCTAACCAAGAGAGACGCGATTAGCATCCTGTGTTGCACCTGATTGATCATACCCTGCCACAAAACTATAGCTACGACAGGCCAGAAGCTTCCAGGTTTGGCACCCCAACAAAAATAAGATAACAACCAAAGACATGAGTAAAGCTAACTCTATAAGTACAAGGGCAGACGAGGCCACACACGAACAAAATATATATAGTAAGGTCCAATAAGGCATACTGCACCAGCACCGCCTAATAAGTAAGATCTATGAGTCTTTACAAAGTTTACCAAGTTAAAACTGATCGGAACAAGGCCCTGATCTACCTAGTATGTATATAAAATCTCAAAAAGGGAAACTCCAAACAAGATGGATCTTACCAATCACCAGGAACTCAACATAGTCATGGGACCTTGATCAGCTTGACGGTCAAGACCTGCAATCATGAATGCAGAGCCCCAACTGAGGTGTCAGTACACAATGTATCGAGTGAAAGGAGATAATAAGTAAGAGTTTAGAGATACAAAACAAATGTCAGGAGGTAGGATAACAATCTCAGGAATATAAGAACGGCTACTCAGCCAGGTTCAATGTACAAAGCAATAACAGTATCCTAAACCTTCACATCGGGATCATATATGTGGTTTCCACTAACAACATAACAACACCGCTCTACACAGACTAATGTCATATTTCAAGTACGCAACAAAAACACCTTAAGAAATTCAATGTAAACACATACATAAATAATAATATCAAGTTCCAACATTGTCGGAACAACTCTCGGCTATGCATAGTTCCTGGAGCTCAATCTGACTGGGAGAAACTATTGCGACCCTAGGAAAGCTCTGTCATGTCTGAACAATTCTCAAAGCATGTCGCATCTCGACATTGCGAAGGAAATATCAAACGCGTAGGCCGGTATATCCCTATGGATCAAGCCTTAGCCGGAATAAGTCTCGCACATCGGGTGTCCACAAGCCTCAAGGAATCAACTAGACCACACAAACAAATCCAAATACATAAAAAATTAATACCAACATAAAAGGACTACAACCAACTCCTAAATTAATTCATAGCACCAACAACCGATTTTTGCGACTCTATCAAGGCTCTAAGGGGTCATTCAACTTGACGGCGTGCCTACCGGGAGTACAAGTATAACCCACATCGATCCAATATCATGAGACAAGTGACTACACAACAAGCAGTTGTCACGACCCAAACTTAGGTCCGAAGTGAGATACAGATTCTAGAACCACGAATGACTCTAAGATGACCCATGGCATGAACATGATAACTAAAGCACATAAATCAAATGAAATATGATAATTGAATCATGAATAAGTGAAAGTATGAATACATATCAACCATACAGTGTCAACACTGACAAAGCTGAAGTTCTACATATTGTATGATAAGCCTCAAACATGTCTGAAGAGCTAATGAGACAACATCCCCAACTAACTCACTAAAGTTTGAAACCTAAAATAACATAACTCAACATCAAAATAATGGTACTCGAATGATTAGGACTCACCAATAAGAGAAACTGAACTAAGTTCCGAGAAAACTGGCTAGCGGCGAAATTGAGTCTGATCGTTTGAACCTTTATCATGAAACGATACAACATAGAGTATGCGGTCAATAATTGCAATGTACTGAGTGTGCAAGGTATGTAAAACATGTTGAGTAAGTATAAACTGAAATCATGCATATAAACAAAAAGCATAAGATCATGAGAGTAAGTACTGCATGCTAATATCCGAAAACGTGTATAGCCATAAACTGAATTTCATATCTGAATAGAATGACCCAAAGCTGAAAATAGAATCATACAGCTTTTCACAACTAAAAAAAGCTTATAAACTGATCATTGGGTTAAACCAGGTGAAAATATAATAACATAAGTCATAAACATACATAACTTAAATTATGAGGAACAATGGGAGACTCGTCATAACCAACAACCACCATGTATGAGCGCGTGATGATCTCACGTGTTGCCCACGTGGCGGAGGGCCATCCTAAGCCTTGCCAAGGTGAAGAAAAAGTAAGGTCTGATATCACAGTGTGCCCTTGGGCAGGAAACCGCTCTCTGGAGAGGTCCTAGAATATATCCCTACATTGGCACATAGTTTATGATATTGGGGAACTTTGGAACCCCTAGCCTACTCAGTGCTAGAAACTACTCCCAAAACATGTATAATGCTCATATAATTATATTCTCAAAACATAGCTCGAACCTAAATATAGGGATTCTTGACTCCCGAACATATATATCAACCAATCTTGTTAGCCTTGGCTAAATTAAGAAACATACTGTTATACCCCGTAAAATTCCCAACACATAGATGACCTATTCGCATGTTGGTTAAGAGTATTTGAAAGCCATACATGCTAGGAAAAGTCCCAAGAAAAGACCGGACGAGAAACCTATCGAACCATCGCGGAAGGAGTCGGGGCAGAGCCCCTACGAGATGGCAATGTGTCACAGAAGTGGAGCCTCCGCGTTGGTTCCGTGAAACGTTGGCCCTTTCGAGGCCCAACTATATAAGCCCTCCACTTCGGTTTTAAATGATATAATTCTTATAATTTCCAGCGAAAGCAGAGGGAAAATTAGAGAGGAAGAGGAACGAAGGTTTCTTGATAATTTCCGTCTGATTACACCGTCAAACACGGTCCAAACTAAAATTAACTCCAGATACCGAGGTATTAAGCAGTGAAGAGCATTCCTACGGATTTACTTTCACAAAATTCGGTCGGCGAATCGTCCTGCTACCGAACTAAGGTAAGTGGAATTGCTCCAAATTAGTGTCAATATATTTCTATCCTTAAAGTGAGTTTCTCTCTTCTGGACTTTCGAGAAATAGTGAGCTTTTGACCGTATTTCGATAAGCCAAAGTTTAGGTTATAAATATATTGAAAGTTACGTTTTCTTTCAGAATATTGGTGTATTTAGTTCTAATTGACATGCATATGAATGTAGTTGGGAGAAACAGCAGAAGTACCGACGAAAATCACATCGGTCAGTCGGGTACTCAGAAGCCAGGTATGTAAAGCTATTCTTTCGGCAAGCCAGGGAATACAATCTAGAAAATAAATAGAATAAAGGCTATTGATAGATACCCAGCGTACAGGAATGATTTTAGTACGATTTCCAGCAAGCATGCTAGTATATCATTACGTATTATGCGATAATCAGAATAACATATAGTCAGATGATTTTAGATGGTAACGTGGTATCAGCTAGTAGCTCAGCATGTTCTTACGTAATACCTAGAATGGAAGTTGTAAAAGTAGTGTAATGAATTAGCAAGATTACAGACAATACGTATTACATTTGTTGAGACCGTATCCGGTAACAGATGGAACATTTTATGTTATTGAGCTATATCCACTTATAGATGGCATGTTCTATGTTATCGAGTTATACCCAGATATAATCAGATCAGTAATCAGATATAGAAATAGCTCCAGATACAGATGTAGCTCAAGAAATAGATATGGCTCTAGGAACTGATATAGTTTCAGAGTACGGATAACAATAATCAGGTAAACGGATAAAGGCCAGGTAGCAGTTAGCCCAGCAACCAGAAACAGTGCAAAATTGAATATAGCATCCATTGTTTAATACGGACTGGCCTCGAAATAAAAGAAGAAAATATGATTAGTATTTTACATTTGAGCATGCTTGTTGTGTATGTGTTTTGCATGTTGAGACTTGTTGTGGGATGTGGGCACCCTTTAGCAT
This sequence comes from Datura wrightii, assembly GCA_035772735.1. Classification (NCBI taxonomy): domain Eukaryota; kingdom Viridiplantae; phylum Streptophyta; class Magnoliopsida; order Solanales; family Solanaceae; genus Datura; species Datura wrightii. Next base: position 65,364,360 of record JASDFA010000002.1, read on the forward strand.
CCCCACCGCCCCTGGGTTATAGTTGTGTCGATACCAGATTCAGATACCGCTACCAGCTGGGCGATGCCGTCCACCTAGAGGACGATGATGGCCGACCACCATGATAATACAGTCCAGATTACCCTGCTTGCAGGGGCAGTTCAGTTTGCTCTGCGCAGAGACAGATTACCCTGTTTATAGGGGCAGATTACTCTGTGTGCGCTTGTGGCCGGGGGCAGTTTCAGATACAGATTTTTATAAAATTACCCTATTGCGTGCTTGCACCCAGGGGCAGTTTTAGTCACAGATACAGAAGCAGATTACCCCGTGAGCACTTGCGCCCAGAGGCAGGAGTCCTCGGACTTAGACACAGTTTATTGTCAAAGGCCAAGGCCTGAGCTACGTACCCAAGGGAGCCGGTAGGAGGAGCTCACAGTTATCAGATGAGTGGAGTGACTTATTTTTGGTTGGTTTAGACCCGGGTAGGGGTATATAGATTGTTCTGTTGGTTGCCACCTTCCGGCTTACGGGGGTCGGTCAGGTATTGTGTGTATTTATATGTATATCTATATGTGTTATTAGATACTAATAGGTAGTAGGGCGACACGTCATCAGGTACACCCAGTGTAGTTACAGAATAGGTAAGCTCTTCCAAGTTATCCTCGGTAAGATTGACTCAGCTACTTCCTGCTTATATGTCATGTTATTGTTGTTACCCGTTTCAGTTGTATATTTCAGTTTGCTTTACATGCTCAGTACCTATGGTACTGATGCCCGTGGGGGTGCTGCATTGCTTGGCTAAAGGTACACATAGACAAGGAGTCGATCCCTCGTGATCCAGTCAGCAGAGTTGTCAGCTCCTATCCTCCGGAGCTAGACAGTCGAAGGTTGCTCCTATTTCCTCTTTGGTTACAGTTTTGGTAGGTCAGGACCCTGTCCAGACCATTCTATTATTACTTCCTAGAGGCTTGCAGTCTGATGCTTCCCTGTGGTAGTGGAGCCGGTCGTGTGGGGCCGTGCACGTATATATATGTTTGGTTGATTATGTTGGCCCTGTGGGGCCATAGTCTGATAGTAGTGGTGACCTTGCTGGTCACGTAGTTATTCAGTATTCTATTGTTAAGTTACAAATAACTAGACAGCATGGTGGCCTTGTCGGCACGCATAGGCTTCCCCTTTGTAAGTATGTTTTTGGTTAGCTAATGATACAGTACAGGTGGCTATTGGCCCAGTCGGCCGAAGGCTGTGTTTACAGCCGTTATATAGCCTGTTCGTTTCTTGAAATAGAGCCCGAGTCAGCCAAAGCACCAGATGTGCTTAGGCTGGACCATCTAGCAGCCCAGAGTCTAGCAGGCACCAGTTGCCCGTCATGCCCCCCAAGGTGGGGTGTGACAAAATTGGTATCAGAGCAGGTCGTGTCCCAGGGACTCTGTAAGCCGTTCTAAGTAGAGTCTTGTCTATGCATGTGTTGTGCACCACATACTATAGGCAGGAGGCTGCGAGGCATAATAGGATGGTTACCCTTCTTTCATACTCATTCGTGCCATAGCACAGTACAGTATAGGGTTGGTTCTTTTGAAACTTACCACCCTCTTTGTCAACAGATACTATGGCGGATCAGTGGCACCCTGCTACAGGCAGGAGATTAGATACAACGGTAGGCGAAGGCACTAGAAGGATGCCTCATTTACAGCCAGATTCATCCCGGTCTGAGGGAGATATGGAGATGTCATCTCGATCCTCCCAGTAGTCTCCGCCTCGCCAGACACCATTTGAGGAAGCACCGCTTCCCACAGCTCCTGCACCTACTTCATCTGATTAGGATCTACGTAGTGCGGTGGTTATGTTAACCCAGCTGCTAGCTACTCAGCGTCAGCCAGTACCACCTGCAACAACAGAAACCCTAAGTGGGCCAGGTAGTTCCAGGGTTAGAGAATTCTTGGCATTGGGACCCCCTCAGTTTACAGGGTCAGATTCATCGGAGGACCCCTAGGATTTTCTAGATCAGATGCAGAGAATTTTCCGGGTTATGCATGTGACCCCTACAGAATCAGTTGAGCTGACAGTATTCCGTTTGAGGGATATTGCGGTTTTGTGGTACAAGGGTTGGGAAAGGTCTCGAGGGAGAGATGTTGTCCCTCCGACCTGGTCCAGCTTCTCGGAGGCCTTCCTGGACCACTACTTACCTTGGGAGATCAGACAAGCCCGAATGGACCAGTTCTTACACTTAGAGCAGGGGGCCAGGTGTGTCCGTGAGTATTCTTTACAGTTCGACTCCTTAGCCCGCTATGCTCCAGCATTTGTGGACACCATGTCGTCCAGAGTCCATCGCTTTATTATGGGCCTGAATTCAGATTACATAGAGACGTGCATGAGGGCTACTTTGAGAGAGGACATGGACATAGCCAGGGTATAGGCCTTCGCACAGACAATTGAGGGCCTGAGACAGTGGCAGCGGGGCAATAGGCAGGCGACTTCAGAGCAACGCCGTAGAAACAGACCCGCTGAGATTTAGGGGGAATTTCCTAGGGGGTCGAGACCCCGGTTTTCAGATAGGCTGCCAGATCTTTACCTCCGGTACAGCAGCAGAGAGGCAGATTTGTTCGCCGGAGTCAGTCAGAGTCCGGTAGCAGTTCATGGACTATACCATCACCTCAGCAGCGGAGGGCAGAACAGAGTAGATTTGCACCTACCCCTTGTCCTATATGCCACTGACCCCATTCTGGAGCCTACAGGCAAGGCTTCTCAGGGTGCTATTACTGCAGATAAGAAGGGCATTTAATGAGAGATTGTCCGGCCAGAGGATAGGGTAGCCGGGATAGTCTGGATAGAACATCAGCGGGGCCACGAGCTCCAGCGGCCTTAGCAGGGCACAGACCATCAGGTTCAGCAAATAGGGGCCGAGGTAGATCAGGAGCCTCTGGCTCAGGTGCATGCCCCAGCCGTACCTATGCATTACCAGGGAGGCAGGATTCAGAGGCATCTCCCGACGTGGTCACAGGTATATTGATTATCTGCTCATACCCTGTTTATGTATTGATTGATCTAGGGTCTACCTTGTCATATATTACACCATTTGTGGCCTGGAAGTTGGGTATCGAACCAGAATTGCTTCAGCAGCCCTTTTCAGTGCTTACACCGATCGGTGACCCGATTACAGCTAAAAGAGTTTACCGGGGATGTACGGTAGAAGTTGCTGATCGCCAGACCACAGTAGACTTGATAGAACTTGAGATGGTCAACTTCAATGCCATTATGGGTATGGACTGGTTACTGCCATGCTATGCCAACTTAGAATGCAGGACCAAGATGGTCCGATTTCACTTTCCGGTGGAAGCAGTGCGAGAGTGGAAAGGGAGCACAGCTACGCCAAAAGGTAGGTTTATTTCCTACATTCAGGCGAGGAAATTTATAGCAAAGGGATGTATTTACCACCTAGTTAGAGTCCAGGACATTCGGGTGGAACCTCCGACTCTTCAGTCTATTCCAGTGGTTAATGAATTCCCTGACGTATTTCCGGATGAGTTGCCTGGTATCCCTCCCGAAAGGGAGATAGATTTTGCAATTGACTTGTTGCCAGGGACTTAACCTATATCCATTCCTCCCTATCGCATGGCGCCAGCTGAACTTAGAGAGTTGAAAGAGCAGTTAAAAGATTTTCTTGACAAAGGCTTTATCAGGCCTAGTACTTCGCCGTGGGGTGCGCCAGTTCTGTTTGTAAGAAAGAAAGATGGCTCACTCCGTATGTGTATAGACTACCGGCAGCTGAATAAGGTAACGGTTAAAAACAAATACCCGCTCCCTAAAATAGATGATTTGTTTGACCAGTTGCAGGGGGGCAGATGTTTTTCTAAGATAGATCTGAGGTCTGGATACCACAAGATCCGAGTTCATGAGAAAGATATTTCAAAGACCACTTTCAGGACCAGATATGGTCACTTTGAATTTCTAGTCATGTCTTTTGGGCTGACGAATGCTCCCGCAGTGTTTATGGACCTGATGAATAGCATATTCAGATCGTATTTAGATCTGTTCATGATAGTATTTATCGATGATATTATGGTATATTCTCGTTAATAGACAGATCACCAGAACCATTTACGAACAGTACTCCAGATCCTTAGAGATCGTCAGTTATATGCCAAGTTTTCTAAGTGTGAGTTCTGGCTGAACTCAGTTGCCTTTTTGGGGCATATCGTGTCGGATGCTGGTATACAGGTGGATACGCAGAAAATAGAGGTGGTCAAGACATGGCCCAGACCTACCACTCCGACTGAGGTTCGCAGTTTCCTGGGTTTAGCAGGGTATTATCGGATATTTGTTGAAGGATTCTCCACTATAGCAGCACCTCTGACAAAGCTGACATAGAAAGCAACAAAATTTTAGTGGACGGAGGCATGTGAGAAGAGTTTTCAAGAATTGAAGGACAGATTGACCTCCGCCCCAATACTAGCATTGCCAGAGGGAACAGATGGGTATGCGGTGTATTGCGACGCTTCAGGCATTGGATTGGGTTGTGTGCTGATGCAGCATGGAAAGGTAATTGCTTATGCTTCCAGACAGCTGAGGAAGCACGAAAAGAACTATCCGACCCATGACCTGGAACTGGCCGTAGTGATCCATGCTCTGAAAATCTGGAAGCATTATCTGTATGGCGTTCATGCAGACATTTTTACATATCATAAAAGCCTGAAGTACATTTTCACACAGAGGGAGTTAATTCTGCGGCAGCGTCGTTGGTTAGAATTGCTGAAAGATTATGACGTGGACATTCTGTATCATCCAGGAAAAGCCAATGCAGTAGCAGATGCCCTCAGCCGTAAGTCAATGGGGAGTTTGGCGTATTTGCGACCGAGAAGCGGGAGTTAGCTAAGGAAATTCATAAGCTAGCTAGTTTAGCCATTTGAGTAGCAGAAACAGAAAATAACAGAGCGGTGATCCAGAACTCTGTTGTGTCATCGTTAGTTACAGAGGTAAAAGAACGGCAGTACGAGGACCATGACTTAGTCCAGCTCAGAGATGGAGTTCGGAAAGGTAAGGAGCCAGATTTCCAAGTGACTGAGGATGAAGTGCTACGTTGTAAGGGCCGCCTATGTGTCCCGAATGTTTCAGGGCTTCGCTAGCAGATCATGCATGAGGTACATTATGCTCGTTATTCCCTCCATCCAGGAGCAACAAATATGTACCAAGACATCAAAGACATCTACTGGTGGCTAGGTATGAAAGCTGAAATAGCTGAATTTGTATCTAGATGTCCTAACTGCCAGCAGGTGAAAGCAGAACACCAGTAACCGGGCGGTTTTTTTTTTTAACGCAGGATATAGCTGTGCCCTTGTGGAAATGGGAAGCGATAAATATGGATCTTGTAATAGGGTTACCCTGTACCAGACATAAACACGATTCTATTCGGGTAATAGTTGGTAGGCTGACAAAATCAGCTCATTTCCTGCCAGTGAAAGCTACCTTCTCGGCCGAGGATTATGCCGAATTATATATCAGAGAAATAGTTAGATTACATGGAGTGCCGGTATCTATTATTTCAGACAGAGGAGCACAGTTTACAGCTAGATTTTGGCAGTCGTTCCAGAGAGGCCTGGGAACACAGATTAACTTAAGTACCGCCTTTCATCCTCAGACAGACGGGCAAGTAGAACAAACTATCCAGACGCTCGAAGATATGCTACGGGCGTGTGTACTAGATTTTGGGGGTAGCTGGGATGAGTATCTGTCATTGATTGAATTTGCCTATATTAACAGTTATCATTCGGCCATCCAGATGGCGCCCTTTGAAGCATTATATGGGCGAAAATGCAGATCACCGGTTGGCTGGTTTGAAGTGGGAGAATCAGCGTTGATTGGGCCAGACATCATTCAATAGTCAGAGGAGAAGATAAAGCTTATCAGAGAACACCTACTGACTGCTCAGAGCCGCCATAAGTCTTATGCAGATATGCGGCGCAGAAATTTAGAATTTGCAGTAGGTGACTTGGTATATTTGAAAGTGTCTTCAATGAAAGGGGTGATGAGATTTGGCAAGAAGGGCAAGCTTAGCCCGATTCATTAGGCCTTATCAGATTCGGCGAAGAATAGGCCGAGTTGCATACAAATTAAACTTGCCTCCAGAGTTAGCGTCTGTTCACCCAGTATTCCATTTATCTAGTTGAGGAAGTTCGTAGGAGACCCTTCCACAGTTTTTCTAATTCAGGATGTCCAGGTCACAGAAGAGTTAGCATATGAAGAGGTTCCAGTAGCCATATTAGACAGACAGATTCGTAGATTGAGAACTAAAGATATTGCGTCTGTCAAGGTATTGTGGCGTAACAGGAACCGAGAGGAGATGACTTGGGAGGCGGAGGAAGATATGAAGACCAGATACCCTCACTTATTTCAGGCCTAGTCAGGCGAAAGGTATGTTAGTATTATTATTTTATGCAGTGCCTTATAGTATTATGTGGAGCACCTGTATGGGACTTTTCTGCATTTCAGGTTTTTGGGATAGTCCATATTACAGGGGAAACTCTGCCAAAATCTTTCTAGAAACAAGTTGAGTAAGTTGAGAAGTCCTCTAGATAGAAGTTTACATTCGAGGATGAATGTTCTTAAGGGGGGGGGGGAGAATGTTATACCCCGTAAAATTCCCAACACATGGATGACCTATTCACGTGTTGGTTAAGAGTATTTGAAAGCCATACATGCTAGGAAAAGGCCCGGGAAAAGACCGGACGAGAAACCTGTCAAACCATCGCGGAAGGAGCCGGGGCAGAGCCCCTCCGTGATGGAAACGTGTCACGGAGGTGGAGCCTCCGCGTTGGCTCTGTGACACGTTGGCCCTGTCCAGGCCCAACTATATAAGCCCTCTACTTCAGTTTTAAATGATATAATTCTTATAATTTCCAACGAATGCAGAGAGAAAATCAGAGAGGAAGAGGAACGAAGGTTTCTTGATAATTTCCGTCAGATTACGCCGTCAAACGCAGTCCAAACTCAAATTAACTCCAGATACTGAGGTATTAAGCAGTGAGGAGCATTCCTACGGATTTAGTTTTGCGAAATTCGGTCGGCGAATCGTCGTGCTACCGAACTAAGGTAAGTAGAATTGCTCCAAATTAGTGTCAATATATTTCTATCCTTAAAGTGAGTATTTCTCTCTTCTGGACTTTCGAGAAATAGCGAGCTTTTGTCCGTATTTCGATAAGCCAAAGTTTAGGCTATAAATATATCGAAAGTGACGTTTTCTTTTAGAATATTGGTGTATTTAGTTCTAATTGACATGTATATGAATGTAGTTGGGAGAAACAGCAGAAGTACCGATGGAAATCACATCGGTCAGTTGGGTACTCAGAAGCCAGGTATGTAAAGCTATTCTTTCGGCAAGCCAGGGAATACAGTCTAGAAAATAAAGAGAATAAAGGCTATTGATAGATACACAGCGTACAGGAACGATTTTAGTATGATTTCCAGCAAGCATGCTAGTATATCATTATGTATTATGCGATAATCAGAATAACGGATAGTCAGATGATTTTAGATGGTAACGTGGTATCAGCTAGTAGTTCAGCATGTTCTTACGTAATACCCAGAATGGAAGTTGTAAAAGTAGTGTAATGAATTAGCAAGATTACAGACAGTATGTAATACATTTGTTGAGACCGTATCCTGTAACAGATGACACATTTTATGTTATTGAGCTATATCCAGTTATAGATGGCATGTTCTATGTTATCGAGTTATACCCAGATATAATCAGATCAGTAATCAGATATAGAAATAGCTTCAGATACAGATGTAGCTCCAGAAACATATATGGCTCTAGGAACTGATATAGTTTCAGAGTACGAATAACAATAACCAGGTAAACGGATAAAGGCCAGGTAGCAATTAGCCCAGCAACCAGAAACAGTGCAAAATAGAATATAAAATCAGTTGTTTAATACGTACTGGCCTCGAAATAAAAGAAGAAAATATGATTAGTATTTTTCATTTGAGCATGCTTGCTGTGTATGTGTTTTGCATGTTGAGACTTGTTGTGGGATGTGGGCACCCTTTAGCATCTCCACCGCCCTTGGGTTATAGCTGTGTCGATACCAGATTCAAATACCGCCACCAGCTGGGCGATGCCATCCGCCTAGAGGACGATGATGGCCGTCCACCATGATAATATGGTCCAGATTACCCTGCTTGCAGGGGCAGTTCTGTTTGCTCTGCGCAGAGACAGATTACCCTATTTACAGGGGCAGATTACTCTGTGTGCGCTTGTGGCCTGGGGCAGTTTCAGATACAGATTTTTATAAAATTACCCTATTGCGTGCTTGCACCCAGGGGCAGTTTTAGTCACAGATACAGCAGCAGATTACCCCGTGAGCACTTGCGCCCAGAGGCAGGAGTCTTCGGACTCGAACACAGTTTATTATCGGAGGCCAAGGCCTGAGCTACGTACCCAAGGGGGCCGGTAGGAGGAGCTCACAGTTATCAGATGAGTGGAGTGACTTAGTTTTGGTTGGTTTAGACCCGGGTAGGGGTATATAGATTGTTCTATTGGTTGGCACCTTCCGGCTTATGGGGGTTGGTCAGGTATTGTGTGTATTTATATGTATATCTATATGTGCTATTTAGATATTAATAGGTAGTAGGGCGACACATCGTCAGGTACGCCCAGTGTAGTTACAGAATAGGTAAGCTCTCCCCAGTTATCCTCGGTAAGATTGACTCAGCTACTTCCTGCTTGTATGTCATGTTATTTTTGTTACCCGTTTTAGTTGTATATTTCAGTTTGCTTTACATGCTCAGTACCTGTGGTACTAACGCCCGTGGGGGCGCTGCATTGCTTGCCTGCAGGTACACATAGACGAGGAGTCGATCCCTCATGATCCAGTCAGTAGAGTTGTCAGCTCCTATCCTCCGGAGCTAGACAGTCGGAGGTTGCTCCTATTTCCTTTTTTATTATAGTTTGGGTAGGTCGGGGCCTTGTCCTGACCATTCTATTATTACTTCCTAGAGGCTTGCAGTCTGATGCTTCCCTGTGGTAGTGGAGCCGGTCGTGTGGGGCCGTGCATGTATATATATGTTTGGTTGATTATGTTGGCCGTGTGGGGCCATAGTCTTATAGTAGTGGTGACCTTGCCGGTCACATAGTTATTCAGTATTCTATTGTTAAGTTACAGATAACTAGACAGCATGGTGGCCTTGTCGGCCCGCATAGGCTTCCCCTTTGTAAGTATGTTTCTAGTTAGCTGATGATACAGTACAGGTGGCTATAGGCCCAGTCGGCCGAAGGCTGTGTTTACAGCCGTTATATAGCCGGTTCGTTTCTTGAAATAGAGCCCGAGTCATCCAAAGCACCATATGTGCTTAGGTTGGACCATCTAGCAACCCAGAGTCTAGCAGGCACCAGGTGCCCGTCATGCCCCCCAAGGTGGGGTGTGACACATACTTAACTTGTACGGGCTTTCCCAAATCGTAAAATTATGCATACTTGAAATAGAGTTCATAAAGAAAATCATAGAATCATACATGTGTAATTTATAAACATTCAATCATGCTAGATATTTTATGATAATTGAATTCACAAATCGTAAACTTGTCTTTTCATAAAACTTGCATAGTTGGACATAATTTTTCTAAAATTTGAAATCATGAATTTATAATCAAAATAAGTATGAAATCTACCCATAAATGTTAAAACATATTATGAAACATAGAGGGGATTAACCCATAAATAAATCATAAAATATTTCATAAAATTAGGTTAAAACCCATAGGATCATCAACTTGCATTAAGACTTGAACTCATGAGATTGAGGAGAGATATGGGAATGAGAGTGAAACAAACTCTCTTTTGAAGCCCTACATACCTGGTTGAGCTTAATCTACACTTGTCTTCGAAAGCTCAAGAGATTTGGAGAAGAAATTGATGGATTTAATCTTGATCTTCAAAGAAGAAATCCTAATCTTGCATGCATGGGAGTTGAATGAATTAGAATAGGTTAAGCTCCCTTATTACACTTTTTTGAGGGCTTAAAATGACGTAGTTTAGGGATTAGGAGCTTAGGATTTATGAAAATACCCTTAATGAATTCGCAAAAAACTATTCTGCTAGCTATCACAACTCATACCATGAGTCATACTATCCTCCTATGAATCGTGGTATCCTTAAGTACTGACCAAGTCAAGAACCTTCAATCCTATGAATATTTCAACGAATCCTACTATAATTCCTAGCACAACCCTACGAACCGTACCATCATTCATATTATTAATCACCTGCTAACCCCATGGACTTACTACGATTCCTGACCATAGGTCATACTCACTTACTAAAACTCATAGTGTGGACTCATTGTTATACCCCGAAAGCCAAAATATCAGACTCGGGAGTTGAAATGGAGAAAAGCTTACAAATTGGCACCAGGCAGAGAACGAGTCATGGGATAACGCGTTGGTGCAACCCATGAGTCTGAGAAGTCTGGAAGTTTGAGAAAAAGGATTCCCACAAGCGTCACAATGACTCGTGGTTAGACCCTATGAGTCGTTAGGTCAGTAGTGGGGTATGTATGGAAATAAAAGAGAATAAGGGAAGCAGTGCACTCGACAGGAGGAACCCATGAGTCATGGTCAGTCCCCATGATTTGTGGGGTGAGTCATGGTAAATAAGGGAACGTTTTTGTTGAATTTCAGGCAGTGTACTTCAATACACACTCCACGAGTCGTTACCCTTGATGATGAGTCGTTAGGTCCCTCGTTGGGGCCATCTAATAGTTATTTTCTGCGAAAGTAGTAAGGGATTTTTCCTAACTCTTAAGTTCCTAGGGCCTAAACTACATCATTTTGAGGTATGAATAGTGAGTTATAAAGGGGTAAAGTTCATTTTAGGCCTCACTCATTCATTCATGTAAGGTAGAAGACTAGATAGGGTGATAAAGCCTAGTCTTCATCCATTTTTTTTCAATAAGTGTAAGAATCAGCTACTGGCAGGTATGTAGGGTTAAGAATGGGTGATTCCCTTCACACTCATGCCCATTCCCTCTCTAAAGTATGAAGTTTGTATGTCTACTCCATGGGGTTTTAACCCAAATGCATGAATCTCCTATTTCTATACATAGGTATGACTTAATTATGATTCTACTATTGAATTATGAAACATGAACAATATTTATAATGTTTTCAATTTAAAAATCATGTTTCTAGTTTTATGAATTAAAATCCCATTGAAGAGACGTTCATGAAAGATGAGATTTATGATGAATGTATGATGATGATGTGATGTTATGATGAAAAGCATGTTTTAAAGCTATCCATATTTACAATTATGTTTTCGACGTGATTTGAGTATTTCTAAGTATGATAAAGCTTTGGGAAATGCCCAAATGTTAAGTATGAATGATGATTTTCCCTAATTAAGCTTACCACATTATTTTGAAGTGAAGACTCCTAAGAATATTTTCAGCTTGTGGTATGTTTTATGTTGAAATTTTCCTATACATAGCTTACCACAATGGTTTTGGAGCGAAGGCTCCCAATTATAATTTCATCTTGTGGTATATTTTGAGCATAAGCTTCTCATATGCATGATTTTATATTTGAGATGTATTTGATTATTGAGCTTTGCCAATATACAATGTTGAGCTTCGTTATAAAATGATGCAGAGCATATGCATGTTTTTGAGAGTAATGTCTAGCACCGAGCAGGCTAAGGGTCGATCACCCTGTGCCTCAAAACTAAGCGCCAACGTAGGTATATACTATTATTTATATTACTTTGAGGCCTCCCTTGTGATATATCCCTAGCCCTAATGGCCCACGAGCTTGATATCGATATCATGATATCGTCCCTAGCCCTTATATGGCTTTGGACAGCTTTACCTACTTGAGTGTGATAGTTGGGATCACGTAAGCTCTATCATGGTATATCAGTTAAAAGATGAGTCTCCCTTTGATTCTCATGATTTTAGATATGCATATTTCATTAATCATGAGATTTATATATATATATATATATATATATATATATATATGCATGTTCTAAAGCAGGTTTGACTCAGTTTTCAGCTTTACATATAAACGTCAGAATTTAGCTTTGAGTCAATCAATGCAGTCATGATGTCATGAAGTTATGTTATGTTATGTTATGAAGAGATCATGATTTCAGAAAGAATGCATGCATACCCTACTCTTAGATTCTTAATGTTTATGTTTACATTATGCATCATCATTAAATGATTTTACTTACTTTAGTTGTTTTACTTACCTTACATACTTGGTACATTCCATATACTGATCGCATATTCTATATTATATCATTTCATGGTACAGGACCAGGCTCTCAGGTTCATCCCCACCCATAGTCTATTTATTGAGATTGCATTGTTCGTGTTAGTGAGTCCCCATCTCCTGAGGACTACACTATTTAGATTTCTTATATGTATTTTAGTTTCAGTTTAGTTGAATTAGTTGGGGTCTTGTCTCATCAACTCGTCATGTTTAGAGGCTTTTCAGACATATATATGTACTCATCTTCATACTATGTTTTTGGATGTTATGCTTAAGTTTAGACTTCCACTATGAGTATGTTGTTTACTATTCAGTCTCTTGATTGAGTTAGTTGTATGCTTATGCCATGGGTCAACTTGGGGTCTCTCGGGTCTCCTTGTCCCGTGTTACGATGCACGCCTCCGTTTGAGTCATGAAAACTTGGTATTAGATCAATATGTTTGAAGTGTCATAGGGTGTCTGAAAGCAGTGTTAAGTAGAATCTTTTTCATGGGTGTAAAGCGCGCCATACTTATGACGAAGAGGCTAAGAGATGTTTAAGAAATGTTCCCTTCTTTCATGATCTATTTCATGTAGTGAAATGTCTTTCTATTCCTCTAATTCATGCTATTCCTGATTGCAAAATCATGGCTCATTGAAGAATGAATGGTAGGAGAAATAGGAATGGTGAAGGCCATGAGGATGGCAACGGTAATGGGCACCAGCAAGCCCCACCAATTCAGGAGCACCAGGCATTGGAGCTAGTTGCTTATGCTGAGTTGCAGGCTGCTATTCATATACTTGCGCAAGCCTTGGCATCTCAGGCCAATCAGCAGGCCGTTGCGCATGTTCTGCTAAATAGCAGTGTAGCGGCGGCTTGAGTCAGAGACTTCTTAAGGATGAACCCATCGAAGTTCCTTAGGTTAAAGGTAGATGAGGAACCACATGAGTTGTTACATGAGAATGTCAAGATCACCCAAGTCATTGTGGTGAATGGGGTTGAGTGTGCGGAGTTTTCCTCTTACCAGTTGAAGGGAGTCGTGCATATCTGGTTTCTCTAATGGAAAGATTGTAGGGTTGCTGGAGCGGGCCCTGTTACTTTGCAAGAGTTTCATGTTGCATTCTTGGATTGGTTCTTCCCTCATGAGATAAGGAAGCTGATGCCAGTCGAGTTCATAAATCTAAAGCAAGGGAGAATGAAAGTGCGAGGGTATGCCCTTGGGTTCACTCGCCTATCGAAATACACCCAAGAGTTAGTAGTTGATCAAAGGGCACGGGTGAGAAGGTTCATGCATGGAGCAACGGGCTATTTGGATAAGGATTATAGGACCGCTATGCTCCACCAGGACATGGACTTCCCTCGGATGGTTTTGTATGCCCAGCAGATGGAGGTGGCACATTCGAGAGAGAGGGAGGCCAAGAGGGCCAGGACCGATGACCATAGATTCTCTCACCCGAGGTTAGGTGGTGGGCACCGGTAGTAGACCCACCAGAGATCATCAGCCCCAACATCTTTAGCATTGAGTGTGCCATCAAGGCCTAGACATGATCAGCGAGGGAGACCATTAGGCTCAAGGGGTCAGAGCGGTAGACCTGCAGATTTTAGCATCACAGCTTGTTGCAGATGTGGTCAGGGGCACACGACCTAGTGCTTGGCAGGTTCAGGTGCTTGTTTCGGGAATAGGAATCTCAGATACATGCTTAGAGATTTCCCAGCAGTGGAACAGAATCAAGTTAGGGGCCGAGGCCCAGTTTCTAGTTCAGCAGCCCCTCCCGCATGCTCAGCACATCAAGGGGCATCTACCAGTACAACTGGCGGTCAACGTTAGAATAAATTCTATGCCTTAACATCCCGTCAGGAGTAGGAAGTCTCCCTGGATGTGGACACTAGTATGTTACGAGTTTTCCAAATTGATGTTTATGCTTTGTTAAATCCGAGGGATACCTTGTATTTGTGACACCTTATGTGGCTAGTAGCTTCAGAGTCAGTCCCAAAGTCTTGTAAGAATCCTTCTCAGTTTCTACTCCAGTAGGTGACTCTGTTATAGCTAGACGGGTGTTTAGAGGTTGCCCAGTTTTAGTCCTTCAGAAGGTTACCTTAGCAGATTTGATAGAGTTAGCCATGACCAATTTTGATGTGATTCTCGACATGGATTGGCTATTTGCATGCTATGATTTAGCTAATTTTAGAACTCGGGCAGTAGAGTTTAGATTTTCGGGTGAACCAGTTTTAGAATGGAAGGGTAGTTTAGTTGTTCTTGTAGGTCATTTCATTTCCTACCTTAAGGCCAGAAAGATGATATCTAAGAGTTGTATGTACCATCTATCTAGGGTTAAAAATGTTGAGTCTGAGACCCCGACTATCCAGTCAGTTCCAGTAGTACGTGATTATCCTGAGGTCTTTTTAGATGATTCACCAGGAATCCCTCGTGAGCGGGAGATCAATTTTGATATTGACCTTCTTCCCGACATGTAACCTATATTTATTCCTCCCTATAGAATGGTTCCAACAGAGCTAAAAGAGTTGAAAGGGTAGTTGAAGGACATGTTAGATAAGGGTTTCATTAGACCGAGAACGTCCACATGGGGTGCACCAGTTCTCTTTGTCCGAAAGAAAGATGGTTCTCTTCGCATATGTATTGATTATCGGCAATTGAACAAAGTCACCGTCAAGAACAGGTATCCTCTATCGAGGATTGATGATTTATTTTACCAGCTTCAGGGCGCCAAGTGTTTCTCAAAGATAGATCTCAGATCTGGGTACCATCAGCTTAGAGTTCGTGAGAGTGACATCCCAAAAATAGCCTTTAGAACGCAGTATGGTCATTATAAGTTTGTAGTTATGCCTTTTGGACTAACGAATACTCCTGCAGCTTTTATGGACTTGATGAACAGGGTGTTCATATCCATACCTGGACATGTTCGTGATTGTGTTTATTGATGACATCTTGATATACTCTCAGAGCGAGGAGGAGCATGCTGCTCATTTGAGGAGAGTGCTTCAGACCCTCAAGGATTGCCAATTGTATGCCAAATTCAACAATTGCGAGTTTTGGTTAAATTTCATTGCATTTTTTGGCCATGTGTTATCAAGTGATGGCATAAAGGCGGATTCTCAGAAAATTGAGGTGGTGAAGAATTGGCCTAGACTGGTGAAACCTTCAGATACTGGAGTTTCTTAGGTATAGCCTGCTATTATCGAAGATTTTTTGAGGGTTTCTCATCTATTGCAGAACCTTTCACCAAGTTGACTTAGAAGAAGGTGAAATTCCGATGGTCAGAGCCTTGTGAGAAGAGCTTCCAAGAATTGAAGGCTCTACTTACCTCAGCACAGTCTTAACTCTACCGGAGGGTACGGATGGATTCGTGGTGCATTTTAATGCATCAAGGATCGGACTTGGGTGTGTGTTGATGCAGCATGGGAAAGTTATAGAATACGCCTCTAGACAGTTGAAAGTTAATGAGAGGAATAATCTGACCCATGATCTTGAATTGGTCGCAGTGGTATTCTCCTTGAAGATATGGAAAAATTATTTTTACGGGGTCCACGTGGATGAGTTTATAGACCATAAGAGTTTGCAATATGTGTTTACCCAGAAAGACCTCAATCTTCGGCATAGGAGTTGGTTGGAGCTACTCAAGGACTACGATATGAGTGTCCTTTACCATCCGGGTAAGGCTAATGTATTACCAGAAGCACTTAGTATACTCTCTATGGAGAGTGTGTCCCATGTGTGTGAGGGGAAGAAGGAGCTGGTGAGAGATGTACATCGACTTACAAGGTTGGGAGTTAGGATGATTGACTCGACCGATAGTGGTGTTGTTGTGCAGAACGGATCAGAATCGTCCTTGGTGACTAATGTGAAAGATAGACAAGATGAGGACCCAATTTTGGTAAAGTTGAAGGAAGTCGTTCAAAATTAGAAGGTAGGGGTCTTCTCAAAAGGGGGAGATGGTATGCTTCGGTAAAAGGGTCGCTTATGTGTTCTGGATGTGGAAGATTTGAAGAGACAGATGTTGCATGAGGCTCATGGATCCAGGTATTCTATCCACCAAGATGTACTGTGACTTACGGGAGATATGTTGGTGGAATGGCATGAAGAGGGATATTGTAGAATTCGTAGCCAAGTGTCAGAATTGTCAGCAAGTAAAGTTTGAGCATTAGAGACCGGGAGGTGTACTTCAGGATATCAACATTCCTACTTTGAAGTGGGAAGAAATTAATATGGATTTCGTCATAGGTTTACCTCATACTCGCCAACAATAAGACTCTATTTGGGTTGTGGTAGATAGGTTGACCAAGGATGCTCATCTTCTACCGATTAAAACCACGAATTTGGAGGAGAATTATGCCAAACTATATATCTAGAATCTATTCTGATTGCATGGAGTGCCCTTATCCATCATTTCCTATAGAGGTACTCAATTCACCTCTCAATTTTGGAAGTCATTTTAAACGGGGCTTGGTACACAGGTTAAGCTCAGCACATCATTTAACCTACAAAAGGATGGTCAAGCGGAGCGGACGATTCAGACCCTCGAGGACATGTTGAGGGCATGCATGATTGACTTTAAAGGTGGTTGGTATGATCACTTGCCCCTGACCAAGTTTGCCTACAATAACAGCTATCACTCTAGTATCTAGATGGCGTCGTTTGACGCTCTCTATGGGTAGAGATATAGGTCACCCATCGATTGGTTCGAGGTTGGTGAGGTGGGATGATTGGGACAAATTCGATTCATGAGGCTATGAAGAAGGTTCAATGGATAAGGGACAGTTGAAAACTGCCCAGAGTCGCCAGAAGTCCTATGCCGGCGTGAGGAGGAGAGAATTAGAATTTGAGGTTGACGATTGGGTATTTTTGAAAGTGTCTCCCATGAAGGGAGTAATGAGGTTTGGAAAGAAGGGGAAACTTAGTCCCCGCTATGTCGGCCCATACAAGATCGTGAGACGTGTTGGCAAGGTGGTTGTTCGGCTGTATGCTTTGGGTATAAAGCTACACGCAAGTGCACGTGGTCGAACAAGTAGTAAAGTGGCTTAAGTAAGCCAAGTATCGATCCCACAGGGACTGGGATAAGGTAACAATCTGCTCAAGTGTACTATATTTTAATTCTAACAATGAAGACAACAGTGTAACCAAGAGTTAGATATTTTGGGTTCTAATTTTTATGCTAAGTCTAAAACGAGTATCTAATGTGAGTCTGAACTATGAATGTGAGCATACTGAGGTTAATTGAACATGTAAAGAAATTAATTATCAATATAATTTGGTTAACCTTTCCTCCAGTTGCTAGTGAAGAACTAATGCCAATGGATTAAAACTCTCGTATTTAACCCAACTTAAGAATCATGAACCGCCCACCTACATTTCTGTGATTAAACGAAATTCATGTTCTATCCATACAAACCCGGTTCCTAAATTGACTAATACGACTTTCAGGTATATTTCTATCCTGAAGGTAAATTAATTCTCAATTTTCCCAAACTAAGAAAAGATCATATCCTATTAATTCACAACTTTCCAATTTCTTGCTCTCTCGAGTGAAACCAGACTTTTTAAATATACATTAACATAGGCCACACATTAATGCAGTAAGAACAAGAATCAATAGAACAACCATGGAAGAAAAGATGAAAAACCAAATTGATCAACAATCACATTTCAATACAATTGTTCTTAACCTTAGCAAGAAGAGGAATTAGCCACTCATTTGTGGATTAAACATCGTTAAATGAGTGTTAAACATACAAGAAATTGAATTAAAGAAGAAGGAGATAGAGAAAAACCCTGATAATTTTGTCCCCTCAACTTCTTGTAACCCACGTTCTTGCTCCACCAAGTCAGAATAATTAAAAATGAACCTAAGTGTTCTATTTATACTAGTGGAAATTTTTCCCGGAATAACAAGCAACATTTCACGGAGTGCGACATGCTCCGCGACACGCCACTGATACGGACCCTCACTGAAAACTGGGTGTCTAGGTAATAAGACCCAACGTGGTACGGCATGCAACGCGGAGCTAGGCCACCGTGCGACGGACCCAACGCGCACCCTCACTGGAAATTGCCAAAAATTCCCTAGCCAGGTAGAAGGCCTCCGGATGGCAGCGTGACACGGCTCCATCGCGGAGCCTCTTTATTTTGTGCCTTCCAATGCCTTGTCCTTTGCTAACATCCGAGTCCAACCCCGATTTTTCTCGACACGCATTTTAGCTTCCAAAAATTACATTTCACCTGCAAAACAGTGCTAATCATGTTGGTTAGTATAAATTCACATTTTATTAACAATCACATGAGAATGTATCGACATTGCTAGATAAGCAAGGCTAAAATGACATATTTAAGTATCACTTGGGCATATAAATTTTCCCAAGATCACTTACCCCACACTTAAATCCTTGTTTGTCCTCGAACAAAAATCTTACACCTCATGCAATTTACACCCCAACCTCGCTACTTTGGTTTGACAATTTAGGCTACGGTCATATCGATTATTCAATACAGCAAATCATCAAGAAAACACGCATGGTCCAATCAATGCAAGGACCATCAATACATCAAGGCCTCCTAGACTTAAGAATCGACTCTCGATATTGGCAAACTCATGCAAATCAACTGATCAAGATGTCCGACACAAAAATTAATCTCTCATCAAGCATGTGCCCTCACAATCACAAGAGAATTTTCCCCTTTTTGTTCATACGAACTCAAACGATTACATGCAGGGGCATAAAAACACAATTTCGCTCTCTCTCCCAAAAGAATTCACATGCATCATGTCACGACCCATAAGCTTGCCTTTAGTGTATTACTCCACTAGTATAAAGAAGTGTGATGTAAGATCACGTAGGACTTTAACGGGTTGTAATGTAAGCTACGAAACTAGTAAATATTGGGCTAGCCAATAATAGTCACTAGCATCCTTAAGCGCCTTTTCAATACATCCCATCCAACTCGTGGGCATTGTTTCTTTCACCGTCCTCCCATTCTTGAAGTTTGTCTTTAGTTTGTCCCATCTTATTAAGCACACTTGACCCAACAACAAAGATTATCCATACAGCTTCATGATAGTTTATTTATATCAAGTGCACTCTTAACCTTTTCTTTCCTTCCATCACTCTGCTTTTCTTTTCTTTTCACCATTCTCACTCTTTGATACTTTGGGAAAATTATTTTCTCTTCTTCAGCGCTTAAGAGTTTTGGATCAAATTTATGGCTAATGAAAAGAAGGGATTAAGCTCGGTTTACAACTTTTTAACAAAAGAAACAAATAATAGGCTAAGGCTCAACGGGCTGACTAGGGTGTACAATCAAGGTGGGTACTATAATGAAAAAGAAAAACTTTCGGTTAAAAACAAAGAAATGCCTACATCCTTTCCCACAATACACCTCCTTCATTTCGTTTGTACACACACCAGGCAAGTTCTAGACACTTCATAATAGCATGGAATAACAAAACCTCACTTCATACTTATTGCACATGCTCAATTCAAGACATATTCATGGACTCTTCAATTAGCTAATTACGAGAATTCAAACATTAAGCCTCAATCACACTGAATCGACTCTATGGCCAAGGTATCTCAACATATTTACAAAGTTACATGCTTCCATACAAATCACCTTTGCATTTCAAATATCATGTACAACACGCAACCAGAATTCCGCAACCATAAAGTAACTATAGGTTTTGGGATGCACCCCACAAAAGAAAAACAACTAAAAAATAAAATTAAAAAATCTACTCCTAACGACTACATTTCCCTTAAGACGGTCATCATCCATCCATCATAAGGAACGATCACTAACTAAGACTTCGGCTCAATGGGACCATTCTCAGTAAAAGAACCGAAAACAAACGCCGAGAAACCAAAGAATTGAAAAAAAAAGAAAAATTTTAAAAATATCAATCATTTCGATAAACAAAATTATGTACAAAATCAGCTAGCAACACACAACAGTTTCACAATTCACATATAATTACAATACAGAACGACAACTTCACAATCAAAAATTACAGGTTCACAAAAAAAACAAATTTTTTTTTTCACAGGCACAACAACAGAACAAAACAACATACACAGCACCTAACTACTCCCACCCAACACTTATATCGAACACTGTCCCAAGTGTTCACAGAAATTAAAATAGCACAAAAATTGGGTTGTGGAACTCCCTGATCAATCAAAATACTCCACTTCTTCATCAGGTGCTGCTGCTTCATCTCCCATGTCTGAATCACCCCCATCGTCATCATCGGACTCCACATCGTAGTCCTCCCGACGTGTCTCCTCATCTGTGGGGACATCATCATCCATGGGCTCTACAAAAGCTGGCCCCACTCAGCATAGAGCCCTGGCATTTTCGCCAAAAGGGTAGTCTAGCTCGAGCTGCCATAGCTCCTCCTCTGTTTCCGGCCTCCCGCCTATCCTCAGCTGGAGCATCTACATCCCGTACATGTGAGCCATGTACTGATCATCTCGAGCATGTCGCTCGGCAAGTGTAAGAACAGGCCTGTGGGTGGTGTCGGGTGCCTTAGTTTTAGTGACATCTAAGGCCCGCCGCTCCATCTGCGGGATGTAGTCAAGGGCCTCTTCCTCGACATCCAGGACCCTCAGGAATGTGGTGAGTAGTCCACCAAATTCGTATCTGTGCCCCTGATGCAACCGGGCTCTCTTCATGGCGGAGATAATCACTGCCCCCACATTGATCTCCAACCCTTTCATCAGGGCGTACACTAGGCATACATGATCCCAGGTTACATCCGTCATATGTACCCCCGGGATTAGGCTGGAACACACAATCTTAAGCCATATTCTGGCTTCCCTGTTCATCTCTGAGTAGGGCAAAGTCTGATGGTAGCCCCTCTCCTTATGTCTGCTCCATCTAGCTGTCGATCGGGTTCCACACAAAGTGCATCTGATGTCCGCATATGGTGGAGTGATGTTCAGCTGTCGAAGCACGTGGGCGTCTGTGTCCCGCGCCCCTAGGATAGCATTGAGGTGGTGGGGCTCAAAGGTGACTATTTGCCCTCTTATTTTGATGGTGTGACTTTTGAGAGTTGGGTTCCAATTGGCATAGAATTCCCGAATCAAGTGCAAGTTGCATTCCTTGGGCTCTTCAAAGATGAAGTTTAGCCCAGCTGCCTCGTTCTTATGGACGATCCTAGGGAACTCCTGTGCCAACGGTTCCCATGCTATGTGTTCCTCGGGGAAGTACTTGCTCTCCTTGTGCTTTGCATACCATTTCTTCCCCTCTTCTGTCACCCACCTGGTTCCGTATTGGCGGCGTTGGCCGCGTGGAACAACTGCTGCTGCTGGGACCGCTGTGCCCAATCTGATTCTTTTTCTGCCGGCGCCAGATGTTGATGCGCCTTTTCCCTTGTCTTGCCTCCTTGCCGTTGTTCCTTTCAACCCAAACAGACAAGTTCAATGTTAAGCCAATGAATATTAGCTTCGACTAAGGTTGGGTTAAGCTAGGCTACCCGACACTTAGTCCTTAGCTAAAATTACAACATTATGGCAAGATTATACTTATTTACACAAACAAACAACTAAATATAAAAAACATGCTTAGTGCATTCGAAGAATTCGACGGAATATATTCTATGTACTACTCGGACTTCGTACAGCTAACCACAATCATTACCATCGACAACATTTTATCTCATAGCACTTAGTAAGAAGAAACAAAACAAAAGAAAGGAAAAAAGAAAAAAATTAACTACGTGATCCTATACAATTAAACCAATTCTTGCAATTTTCGATATTACCCTAACCTGAGAATCCGTCGGTTTTTGAGCATAGTAACTGTTAACACAATCGACTCATCTCACTCAACATGTGCAACCCAACATGAATTTCACTAGTTCAACTAAATTTTTCCATTTCAAACTCAAAGGCAAGCCCTAGCTATGATTTTATCACAAATTCGATTAAACTATGTCATTATCGCGTTCAAGCAATCACAATGATACTCCGAACATCAATCAACAATAATTCAATAGAATTTAAGCTCAATTTCTACTTAGGGAAAGTTTAGCTCATATCACAAGTTCAATATCGAAAAAAATCGACAAGAATTGAAATAGAGTTGAAGAACATACCTTGAATTCGAAGAATTGATGAAAACTCGATGAAATTCTTGTCCTAAGTCCGTGTCACGTCGAAGGGGGATGGGTTTTTGGGAGGTTGGTCGCGGAGTGTGTGATAAATGAGGGAAAAAGAGGTAGAATCGGGGTTAAAAAGGGGGAAAATCGCGCGGGTCACCCGGCGACCCGGTGTGACCCGTCGCGATATAAACATCAACGTGTCACGGAGCTATCACGAGGGTATTCTGGAATTTTTTTATAATTCCAGATTTACATCTCAACCTGTCATGGAGGGTAACGCGGCGGTCCTCCTCCATGAAACGGAGATATCGCCCTAGCTCACTATTTTACCACTTTTTATTGATTTTCATACCTCGAATTTTCCTTTGCGATCTCTTGCACATTTATCCTCCGTTCAACCTGAAATTCATCTTACGGCAAGAAATTGGTTAGAATTATAGGTTTCACTCAAAATAAAAATAAAAATAAAAACAAAAATAAAACTAAAAATTTTGTTGTTAATCAAGAAAAAGAAAAACAAAATCTATTCACAATTTACAAAGAAGAATTTCACAGGTTGCCTCCCGTGCAGCGCCTGGTTTACCATCGCGGCTCGACGTCATTCAGCTCAGTTGTCCTTTAGGGTGACAAACACTTTTTCTCGACCACCGTCCTCACCCTAGTAGTGCTTACATCTCTGCCCATTGACTAAGAATGTGGCACTCCGATCTTCTTGCCACAACTCTACTGCCCCATGCGGGGTCATTCTCACCACTTCAAATGGCCTCGACCATTTGGACCTCAGCTTTCCCAGAAACAACTTCAATCTTGAATTGAAGAGAAATACCTTCTTCCCTGGTTCAAAAATGCGGTGCACCACATGCTTGTCATTGCACCTTTTTGTTCTTTCCTTGTAGTACTTAGCACTCTCATAAGCATGCCAGCGGAACTCTTCAAGTTCACTGAGTTGCATTAATCTCTTCTTGCCCGCTAGCTCCAAGTCCATATTCAATTTCCTCACGGCCCAGAAGGCTCGGTGCTCTAGCTCCACCGGTAGATGACACGTTTTCCCATAGACCAATCAATATGGTGAGGTTCCTATCGGAGTCTTGTAAGCAGTTCTGTATGCCCACAACGCATCATCAAGTTTGCTTGACCAATCATTCCGTTGTGTATTTACCGTTTTCTGGAGAATCTGCTTCACTTCTGTATTTGACACCTCTACTTGCCCACTAGTTTGGGGGTGGTATGCTGTTGTCACCTTGTGGCGCACCCCATACTTGGCTAGTAGTTTCTTGAAACTTGCATTGACAAAATGAGCCCCTCCATCACTGATAATGGCTCGGGGTGTCCCGAACCTTGTAAGAATATGTTTTTTCACAAATTTTGTTACCACCTTGTTGTCATTCCTAGGGCAAGCTATTGCTTCCACCCATTTTGATACATAGTATACAGCCACCAAGATGTAACGATTACCAAATGACGGTGGGAATGGGCCCATGAAATCAATGCCCCATACATCAAAGGTCTCTACTTCTAGTATATTCTGCAACGGCATCTCTTGTCTTCTACCAATTGTTCCTGTACGCTGACATCTGTCACACATTTTGACGTATGCCATAGAGTCTCTGAATAGTGTAGGCCAAAAGAATCCTGACTGTAGAACCTTGTGTGTTGTTCGCTCGCCTCCATGGTGACCCCCATACAACGAAGAGTGACAGCTCCTCAACACCTCTGCAATCTGACTCTCTGGGATGCATCTTCTCATCACCTGATCCAGTCCCTGTTTAAATAAGTATGGTTCATCCTAAACAAAATGCCGGCAATCATGCCTTAATTTCCTTCTCTGTTGGTCTGTCGCCTCAGGTGGGTAGACTCCACTCACTAGCAAATTGACTATATCTGCGTACCAAGGAACTTCAGCTTCCCCTACTGCCAAGAGCTGCTCATCCGGGAACTCCTCATTGATGGTATCACTTTCCATCACATGCGACCGGCTCTCCAATCGCGATAACTGATCTGCCACCTGATTCTCGCTCCCCTTTCTGTCCTTGATCTCAAGATCGAACTTTTGCAATAACAGGATCCATCTAATTAGTCTGGGCTTAGCATCATTCTTGTTAAATAGGTACCGAATCGCTGCATGATCGGTGTACATCACTACTTTTGAACCCACCAAATAGGACCTGAATTTGTCAAATGCAAACACCAACGCTAGCATTTCTTTCTCTATGACTGTGTAATTGCTTTGGGTTGTATTCAGCGTTATGCTTGCATAATGAATAGAATGAAAGATTTTATTTTTCCTTTGCCCCAATATAGCTCCCACAGCCATGTCACTCATATCACACATTAACTCAAATGGTTGTCCCCAATCCGGAGAAGTAAGGATAGGTGCTTCTATCAATTTATGCTTCAACTCCTCAAATGCTTTAACACACTCATCATTCAATTCAAACTTTACCTCTTTTTCTAACAACCTGCATAATGGTCTAGAAATTTTGGAAAAGTTTCTGATGAACCGTCTGTAGAACCCTGCATGCCCAAGAAAACTGCGAACACCTTTCACCGACACAGGTGGTGGCAACTTCTCAATAACCTCGATCTTAGCAAGATCGACTTCCAACCCCTTTTTAGACACTTTGTGGCTAAGGAAAATACCCTCCTTGACTAAGAAGTGGCATTTCTCCCAGTTAAGTACAAAGTTGGATTCCTGACAGCGAGCCAGCACCCTGTCAAGATTCTGCAAACACGTAGCAAACGAATTACCGAAAACAGAAAAATCATCCATAAATACCTCAACAAAATCCTCCACCATGTCATGGAAAATAGCCATCATGCATCTCTGGAATGTGGCGGGTGCATTGCATAAGCCAAATGGCATCCGCCTAAAAGCATATGTCCCATAAGGACAGGTAAAAGTAGTCTTCTCTTGGTCCTCAGGAGCTATGGCTATTTGGTTATAACCAGAGTACCCATAAAGGAAACAATAATATTCCTGTCCAGCCAACCTATCTAGTATTTGATCAATGAACGAGATGGGATAATGATCTTTCCTTGTGGCTTCATTCATCTTTCTATAGTCCATGCAAATCCGCCAGCCTGTGACGGTTCGTGTAGGAATCAACTCATTTTTCTCATTGGTGACCATGGTCATCCCTCCTTTCTTTGGAACGCACTGAACGGGGCTGACACATTCACTGTCTAAAATCGGGTAGACCACACCTGCATCAAGCCACTTGATTATTTCTTTCCTCACCACATCCTTCATTGCTGGATTTAGCCTTCGTTGCGGCTGAACAGTTGGTTTTTCTCCTATCTCCATGAAAATCCTGTGTGTGCAAAAAGCTGGATTGATACCCTGAATATCTGACATTTGCCAACCCATTGCTTTCTTCCTTTTTCTGAGGACACCCAATGCTTCTTTCTCCTGTGCCTCTGTCAATTCTGCGAAGATGATGACTGGTAACATCTCATTTTCCCCCAAAAAGACATATTTTAAATGGGGAGGCAATTCTTTCAATTCCAGCTTTGGTGCCTCCTCAATGGATGGTTTCGGCAATGGTTCTAGGGACCTCATCAATGATTGAAATTCCTGTTTCCTCGGTTGCCTTTGTGCCTCATTCAACATTTGGACCACCTCATAGGCGTCTCTATCTCCAAAATGATCGGAGTGCATCAACACTCTTTCTAGTGGGTCTTGAGATTAAACAATCTGACGAATTTCTTCGTGTTCAACCACACTGATTGCTGAAAGCTCCTCATGTATAACCGGCAGCTTCATGGCTTTAAACACATCAAATACCTCAATCTTATCATGTGCTTGCATGGTTAGCTTCCCTGCAGCTACATCAATTAATGCTTTCTCGGTCGCCAAGAAAGGACGTCCCAAAATAAATGGGACTTCCGCGTCTGGCTCAAAATTCAGCACGAAGAAATCTACCGGGAAGATCAGGGAGCCAACTTGCACCAGAACGTCCTCCACAATGCCATCAGGTCTCTCTAAAGACCGATCCGCTAATTGTAAGATCACTGTTGTGGGTGTAGGACTCCCTAGACCCAGCTTTTTGAATACCGATGACGGCATCAAATTAATGCTCGCACCCAAATCACATAATCCACGAGCTCGGATACTCTGCCCAATAGTAATTTGTATAGTAAAGCTCCCAGGATCTTTGAGCTTTGTGGGCAGTCGGTTTTGTATCCGGGAAGTGCACTCCTCCGTGAGAGCCTCCGTAGCATACTCAGTCAACCGACTTTTGTTTGCCACAATGTCCTTTATGTACTTTGCATATTTCAACACTCCTTACAAAACATCAACAAGAGGTAAGTTAATATGTACCTGTTTCAGCACCTTCATGAATTTCTTGAAACACGCCTCCTCCTTGTGTTTCTTTAATCTTTGAGGGAACGGGGGTGGTGGTCTTTCTGATACAACTTCCTTTTTCTTCCCCCTCTCATCACTTTGCTCCCTCTCCACTTCTGATGCTCCCGATTGTTGAGGTGGTCTTTCTAGTTCCACCTCTTTCAGTTGCAAACCACTCCTTATGGTCACCGCATTCACCTGCTTGGGGTTGGGATCTGTGTCACTCTGAAGTCCTCCTCTAGATCGGGTGTTTTGGGATCCAGCAAATTGCCCAAATTGATATTCAAGTGCCTTAGTAGCTAACTGGTTGTTTTTCACCTCGGCTGCCAATTTCACATAGTCAGCCTGCAATTGAGCTTGGTTAGCTATCATAGTCATGAACATCTCCTCAATGCTGGGTGATGGTGGTGGAGGAGGTGCATTGTTGTTTCTATATTGTGCCTGATAGTTCTACTGCCCTCCTTGATTCCTCTGTGCCCCCTAACTTGAACTTTGCTAATGATGGTTGTTGCTACTCCAAGAGAAATTCGGGTAATTCCTCCAGTTGGAATTGTAGCTGTTGCCATAGTATTGGTGGTTGTTCCTCTGTACATTTCCCATAAAGTTCACCGAGTCAGGATTTGCTCCACAACACTCAGCTGAGTACTCGCTGCTCCCGCACACTTCACACCAAATCTGCTGCACTGCATTCACTGGGGCTTGAGACTGGTTCATTGTCATGTTACTGAAGTGGGTGTTGAGTTGATTCTGTAAGGCAGCTATCTGTGCAGTAATAGCTGTAAAACCATCCACTTCTAGAACTCCTGCTGCTTTCCTTGTCCCTCCTCTTGATGAATAATCATTCCACTCCAGATTTCCCTGCGAAATGCGGTTCAACAAGGTATACAACTCCTCATAAGTTTTCTCCAGCGCTTGTCCCCAGCTGCTGAGTCTAGCAATATTTTTGTATGGGGTTCCAAACCCTCTATAAAAGTGTGCACCAGCACATCATTGGACTGATGATGATGAGGAGAATCCCGCAACATGGACTTGAATCTCTCCCAGGCCTGATATAGATTCTCTCCCTCTCTCTATTTGAAACTTAGAATTTGACTTCTAAGTCTTACTGTTTTACCAGATGGAAAAAATTGTATCAAGAATTTCCTTGCAAGATCATCCCAAGTAGTAATAGAATTTGGTGGCTCAACTTTCAACCACCTCTTGGCTTCTCCCAATAGTGAAAATGGGAACAATGTAAGCCTGACATAATCTGATGACACTCCAGAGGGGATGTAAGTGTCACTTATCTCCAAAATATTTTGGAGATGCTGCTGCGGATCTTCATGACGGAGACCTGTAAACTGCCCGCTGGTGTGCAGCAATTGCACCATGTTTTGCTTGAGCTTAAACCTCCCTCCAGGCTCAGGTTTGCGAATGCTAGATGTGACATTGTTAGCATGTGAGATCGCCACCTCGCGAACCGGCCAAGCTGCTACTTCCTCGGGCACTAACATTGCCCGTACTACTGGTGGATTCTGTTGTTGCTCCATGATTGTTTGTCTGAGCAACTGCAGCTTCCTTTCTAGAGCTTCTCTCCGTGATGATGAAATAATCTTTCTGGCTCTAAATACGAGTCCACCAGCTCCTTGTCTCTTGCCAGTGTTCAACAGAGATTAAATCTGCAAAATACAGGCCAAGACTAAGTTGTCAACAATAAGAAAATAAAAATATAGTAAATTAACACTTAAGAAAAATTCACCAATTGCCAGTCCCCGGCAACGGCGCCCAAAACTTGTTCGGCTGTCTGCTTTCGGTATAAAGCTACACGCAAGTGCACGTGGTCGAAGAAGTAGTAAAGTGGCTTAAGTAAGCCAAGTATCGATCCCACAGGGACTAGGATAAGGTAACAATCTGCTCAACTGTACTATATTTTAATACTAATAATGAAGACAACAATGCAACCAAGAGTTAGATATTTTGGGTTCTAATTTGTATGCTAAGTCTAAAACGAGTATCTAATGTGAGTCTGAACTATGAATATGAGCATACTGAGGTTAATTGAACATGTAAAGAAATTAATTATCGATATAATTTGGTTAACCTTTCCTCCAGTTGCTAGTCAAGAACTAATGCCAATGGATTAAAACTCTCGTATTTAACCCAACTTAAGAATCATGAACCGCCCACCTACATTTCTGTGATTAAACGAAATTTATGTTCTAGCCATACAAACCCGGTTCCTAAATTGACTAATACGACTTTCAGGTATATTTCTATCCTGAAGGTAAATCAATTCTCAATTTTCCCAAACTAAGAAAAGATCATATCCTAATAATTCACAACTTTCCAATTTCTTGCTCTCTCGAGTGAAATCAGACTTTTTAAATATACATTAACATAGGACACACATTAATGCAGTAAGAACAAGAATCAATAGAACAACCATGGAAGAAAAGATGAAAAACCAAATTGATCAACAATCACATTTCAATACAATTGTTCTTAACCTCGGCAAGAAGAGGAATTAGCCACTCATTTGTGGATTAAACATCATTAAATGTGTGTTAAACATACAAGCAATTGAATTAAAGAAGAAGGAGATAGAGAAAAACCCTGATAATTTCGTCCCCTCAACTGCCTGTAACCCACGTTCTTGCTCCACCAAGTCAGAATAATTAAAAATGAACCTAAGTGTTCTATTTATACTAGTGGGAATTTTTCCTGGAATAACAAGCAACGTGTCACGGAGTGCATCGCGGAGCACTGCCTCCGTGAAACGCCACTGACGCGGACCCTCACTGGAAACTGGGTGTCTAGGTAATAAAGCCCAACGTGGCACGGCGTGCAACATGGAGCTAGGCCACCGTGCCACAGACCCAACGTGCACCCTCACTGGAAATTGCCAAAAATTCCCTAGCCAGGCAGAAGGCCTCCGCGATGGCAGCGTGACACGGCTCCATCGCGGAGCCTCTTTATTTTGTGCCTTCCAATGCCTTGTCCTTTGCTAACATCCGAGTCCAACCCCGATCTCTCCCAACACGCATTTTAGCTTCCCAAAATTACATTTTACCTCCAAAACAATGCTAATCATGTTGGTTAGTAAAATTCACATTTTATTAACAATCACATGAGAATGTATCAACATTGCTAGATAAGCAAGGCTAAAATGACATATTTAAGTATCACTTAGGTATATAAATTTGCCCAAGATTAGTGGCTTATGTGTTGGAGTTTCCTTCAGAATTAGCTTCTGTGCATCTTGTATTCTATGTGTCACTCTTGAAGAAGTCTTCGAGTGATCCAGCTTTAGTTATCTCGGTGGACAGTGTTGGTGTAAAAGGCAGCCTTAGTTATGAGGAGGTTCCGATAGAAATACTGGATTGTCAGGTTCGAAGGCTGAGGAACAAGGAAGTATCTTCAGTGAAAGTATCATGGAGGAATTAGTATGTTGAGGTATCTATGTGGGAAGCCAAAGCGGATATGATGGCTAGATACCCATATTTATTCTCTACCGGCTTAGTTCCAGCCTGAGGTATCAGCTTTGATGTAAAACTCTATTTAATTTTCATGTTCAATTCATTTGGCCAAGTTTCTTTCATGTATATGGATGTGTGTATGGGTTGTGAAATCAGTTCAGCTGTGTAGTTTGAATAGGGGGTAGACATACTGTCAGTTTTTTTATTTAAATGCCCAATATTTAAATATGATAATTGCATCTCTCTACTTTTCTCTATGTTTTCCAATATTCGAGGACGAATGTTACCAAGGGGGATTGTTATACCTAGGAAACCCAAAGATCAGACCCGGGAGTTGAAATGGAGAAAAGATTAAAAACTAGCACCAGGCACAAAACAAGTCGTGGGATGACTTGTTGGTGCAGCCCACGAGTCGTGATGTGACTCATGGGGAGGCCACTGAGGAGTTTGGAAGTTTGAGAAAAAGGATCCCCACAGGCGTGAAAACGAATCAGGGTCAGACCCCATGAGTTGTTAGGTCAGTCGTGGAGTGGGTAAGGAAAGAAAAGAGAAGAAGGGAGGCAGTGCACTCGACGGGAGGACACCACAAGTCGTGGTCAGTCCCCACGATTTATGGGGTGAGTCATGGTCAAGAAGGGAAGGTTTTTGTTGAAGCTCAAGTGGTGTACTTCATGACCGACTTCACGAGTTATGACCCTTGTTGATGAGTGGTTAGGTCCCTCATTGGGACACCTGACAGTTATTTTCTGTGAATTTAGTAAGGGCTTTTCCGTAATTTCTAAGTTTCTAGGGCCTAAACTACGTCATTTTGAGTTATGAATATTGACTTTTAAAGGGGTTAAATTCATTTTATGCCTCATTCATTCATGCTTGCAAGGTAGAAGACTATAGAGGGTGATCAAGCCTAGCCTTCATCAATTTCTTTTAAATTTCCTATTGGGCACCTAATGAAGTGTAACAATCTGCTACCAGCAGGTATGTAGGGTTATGAATGGGTGATTCCCTTCACACCCATGCCCAATCCCTCTCTAAAGTATGAAATTCCTATGTCTACTCCATGGGGTTTTAACCCATATGCATGAATCTCATATTTCTATACATAGGTCTGATTTAATTATTATTCTACTGTTGAATTATGAAGAATGGACAATTTTTATAATGTTTTCAATTTAAAAATCTTGTTCCTAGTTTTATGAATTAAAATCCCATTGAAGTGTTGTTCATGAAAGATGAGATTTATGATGAATGTATGATCACGATGAGATATTATGATGAAAAACATGTTTTAAAGGTACACATGTTTAAAATTATGTTTCTGATGAGAATTGAGTATTTCTAAGTATGATAAAGCTTTGGGCAATGCCCACATGTTAAGTATGAATAATGATTTTCCCGAATTAAGCTTACTACATTGTTTTGGAGCGAAGACTCCCAAGTTATTTTCAGCTTGTGGTATGTTTTGAGTTGAAATTTTCCTATGCATAGCTTACCACAATGGTTTTGGAGCGAAGACTCCCAATTATAATTTCAGCTTGTGGTATATTTTGAGCTAAAGATTCTCATATGCATGATTTCATATTTGAGATGTATTTGAGTATTGAGCTTCGTCAATATACAATGTTGAGCTTCATTATAAAATGATACAGAGCATATGCATGTTTTTGGGTGTAATGTCTAGCACCGAGCAGGCTTAGGGTCGATCATCCTGTGCCTCAGAACTACGCGCCAACATAGGTATATACTATTATTTATATTACTTCGGGACCTCCCTTGTGAGCTATCCCCAGACCTAGTGGCCCACGAGCTTGATATCGATATCATGGTATCGTCCCTAGCCCTGGCAATGCTTTGGACGACTCTACCCACTTGAGTGTGATAGTTGGGACCACGTAAGCTCTATCATGATACGTCGGTTAAAAGATGAGTCTCCCATTGTTCCTCATGATTTTACATATGCATATTTCATTAATCATGAGATTTATATATATATATATATATATACATGTTCTAAAGAAGGATTGCCTCAATGTTCAGCTTTACTTATAAACATTAGAATTTAGCTTTGAATCAATCAGTTCAGTTATGATGTTATGAAGTTATGTTATGAAGAGATTATGATTTCAGAAAGAATGCATGCAAGCCCTACTCTCAAATTATTAATGTTTATGTTTACATTATGCATCGTCTTTAAATGATTTTACATTAGCGGTTTTACTTACCTTACATACTCAGTCCATTCCACGTACTGACCGTATACACTATGTTGTATCGTTTCATGAAACAGGACCCAACTCTCTATTTCAGCTCCACTCATAATCCGTCTTCTGAGATTGCTTTGTTCGTGTTGGTGAGTCCTCATCTCCCGAGGACTAGACTATTTAGATTTCTTATATGTATTTCTATTTCAATTTAGTTAAGTTAGTTGGGGTCTTGTCCCATCAATTCATCATGTTTAGAGGCTTTTCAGACAATGTATGCACTCATCTTCAGATTATGTTTTCGGATGTTATGTTTAAGTCATTATGAGTATATTGTTGACTATTCAGTCTCTTAATTGAGTTAGATGTATGCTTATGCCATGGGTCAACTTGGGGTCTCTAGGAGCTCCTTGTCCCGTTTTATGATCCGGGCCTCCATTCGGGTCATGACACTCATGGTATAGGAAACATAAAATATCTGCTCTAAACCACGAGTCTTCCTACAACCCGTACTACCAACCTACGACTCGTAGGTTGAATAGTACTGAAGCAATTCTTGAACTTTTCTTGCTGATCACATTTTAAATCTCGGGTCTAGTCTTAGGAACTTTTGGGGTATTACAATATCTCTCACTTGGGAATATTCATCCTCATATGTGGGTTAAACATAATAGAAGGCTGGGAAAAGAAACTGCGATGCTACATATTGAACATTTAAAGCTAAAAATTGATCGAGTGACTAACTCCGGACTGATACATATGACTAAACTGAATTAATGAAACATACATATATGCTAAAATATGAGAGGAACGGAGAGACATGAACTTGACATGAACCTGAATAGAGTATTAGGGAGGGAACTAATACCTCAACCTGAAACGGAATTGGAATGGAATAAATGCAGGTATTTAGCCATCATATCTACTTTGGCCTCCCATGTAGCTCCCTCAACGAGCTGATTCCTCCACAAGACTATTACTGAATCTACTTCCTTGTTCCTCAACTTTCGAACCTGACGATCAAGGATCTAATGGGAACCTTCTCATAGGTAAGGCTATCCTTCACTCGTATTCTCTCTATTGGAACAACAAAAATCGGGTCAGTAATGCACTTTTTAAATAACGATACATGGAAAATTGGATGCACTGACGCTAACTCCGTTGGTAGCTCCAACTCGTAGTCCACCTTACCCACACGTCTCACAATCTTGTATGGGCCAGCATATTGGGGACTAAGCCTCCCTTTCATTCTAAACCTCATTAGTCCCATCATTGGGGACAACTTCAAGAACACCCAATCATCAACTTCAAACTTAAGAAACTCCTAATTTGCGAAGGATTTACGGGTCTAGGCCAATTCTTTAGAGCTTCTGTCTTTTGAAAGTCCACCTGCACACCCTCACTTGACACCACATGGCCAATTATGCTACGAGTCTAACCTAAACTTATACTTGCTGGATTTATCAAATAGCTAGTGATCCTTGAGAGTCCATAACATAATCCTCAAATGAGAAACATGCTCCTCCTCGTTCCAAGAGTATATAAGAAGGCCGTCTATGAAGAACACAAACTTGTCTAAATACTGCTTGAACACCTTATTCATCTAGTCCATGAAAGCTGCAGGAGCATTCATTAGTCCAAAAGACATAAGTGCAAACACATTATGACCATACCGAGTCTGAAAAGCTGTCTTCGGAATGTCACTCTCCCTAACTCTGAGCTGGTGATAACCGAATCTGAGGTCTATCTTTGAGAAACACATAGCAACCTGAAGTTGGTAAAAAAATCCATCAATTATGAGGAGGGGATACTTGTTCTTGATTGTGACCTTATTCCACTACCGATAGTCAATGCACATTCAAAGAGACCCATCCTTATTCCAAACAAACTGAATTGGTGCACCCCACATGGACTTGCTAGGTTTGATGAAGTACTTATCTAGAAGATCTATCAACTTCTCTTTCAACTCCTTTAGCTTTGATTGAGCCATTCCGTAAGAAGGAATAGATATAGGCTTTGCACTGGGAAGAAGGTCAATTCCAAAGTCAATCTTCCGTTCCAGAGGGGCTCCTGTAGATCATCTGGGAAAACCTCCAGATACTCACATACAACAGGACCATACTGAAGAGTTGGGGTCTCAAACGTAGCATCCTTAACCCAAATTAGATGGTACTGGCAACCCTTGGAAATCATCTTTTTGGCCTTAAGATAGGAAACAAAGCGACCTACAAGTACAATTGAACTACCCTTCCATTCTATGACTGGCTCACCCGGAATTCGAAACTCTACCATACATGCATGGAACCAATACATACCAAAGATAACATCAAATTCAGTCATGTCTAACTCAACTAAGTCGATTGATATGACTTTCTGAAGGATTGTGATGGGGCAATTTTTGAATATCAGTCAAGTTATAACTAAGTCGCTAACTGAAGAAGAGATTGAGAAGGGTTCCGATAGGATTTTGGACTGACTTCGAAACTAATGGAAACATAAGGAGTCACAAAAGATAAAATATACCCTGGATCTAACAATGTATACAGATCAAGATCAAATGCATAATACATACTGTGACCACATTTGGAGAGACCTGCTCCTGGCGAGATGAGAGAGCATAAAATCTGTTCTGACACTGACTACCACTTGCACTAGTAGATGCATCTTGCTGAGCTGAGCGTACGGGTGGAGTTGCTAAACTGATGGCTGGGATATGGCCTCTATTATGGCCCTATCTAGCTGAAGGGAAGTCTCTGAGCAGATGTCCAGGCTTCCCATACCCGAAACACACACCTAAACTTGCTAGGAACTCTCTGAGTTTCTTCCTGCCACACTTGTCGCAAACTGGCATGCTGGGCTCTCTTGACTTGCTCCCCTGACCTTTGGCACACTAGCTGATAACAACACTGGAGGTAATGTTCTCTGGTGGAACTGATGATGATGTTTGCCTATGGACCTCTATTGGGAAAACCCAAATCTGCCTGTCCTAGCCCTCTTGGCCTCTCTATCCCTTTCCTTCATTTGATCCATCTCTATCTGCTGGGTGTATATAACCAATGGAGAGAAGTCTAGGTCACTTTTCAATTTTATGGTCCTACACTCCCTGACTAGCGAATCTAATACTCCATACACAAATCTGTTCATACGAGATATCTGATCCAAAACCATCTTCGATGCATACTTGGATAGCCGGGTGAACTCCAAAGCATACTGTTTCACAATCATATTATTTGGCCTCGCATTGACGAACTCCGCCGTCTTTGCCTCCCTCAACTCCCTAGGGAAGAATCTATCTAAGAATGCAGTCATAAACTCATCCCAACTCACGGGAATGGAGCCCACTACCCTACCATCCTTCCACTAACAGTACCAAATGTAACTAACCCCCTTCAGCTGGTACGAGGCTAAGTCTGTGCTCTCTTCTCTAAACACCCCCATAATTCGGATGATCTTCTGTATCTCCTCAAGAAACTCACGTGGGTTCTCATCCACTTTTGACCACAGAAACTCAAGTGGATTCATCCTTAAAAAGTCTCAAACTCGAGCTGCCAGTGCATTCCCATTCTGAGGGACATAAGCCACCACCTGCTGGTTGACCCGAGTGGTCAAAGCCTATGCCAACATCTGAAAAGCAGCTCTAAACTCGGCATGAGAGACTTGCTCGGGCAAAAGAGCTACTGGTGCTGGTGAGGCTTGCTGGTGCCCATCTCCATTGCCATCTTCATGGCCATTTCCGTTTTCGTTCCTTCTACCATTTACTTAACATGGAGGCATGATTCTGCAAATATGTATATCACGATCTAGAAAGACAGAGAGGTACTTCATCGCACGACATAGATCATGAAAGAAGGCAAATTTCCTTAAATGTCTTGCAGCCTCTTCCCCATAAGTGTGGCACTCTTCACACCCATGGAAAGACTCTACTCATCACGACTTTAAGACACCCTAGGAAACTATAAATCTATGCTCTGATACCATGTTTGTCACCACCCGAACATAGGTCCAGACCGGGACACGGAACCTAGAACCAAGAATGGCTCCAAGTCGACCCATGGCATCAACATGATAAATAAAGCACATATATCAAGAAAAATCTAATAACTAAAATATGAATAAGCAAAAATAAGAATACATATAAACCATATAGAGTCAACACTGTCAAGGCGAAATTCTACATATTGTCTGATAAGCCTCTAACATGTTTGAAGAGCTGATAGGACGACATCTCTAACTAAATCACCAAGTGTGAAAACTGAAATAACATAACTCAACATCAAACTAAAGGTCCTTGAATGATGAGGACTCACCAAGGAGAGAAACTGAACTAAGCTACGAGAAAATTGGCTAGTAGCGAAACTGAGTCTGATCGTCTGAACCTATATCATGAAAAAATACAACATAGAGTATGCGACCAATACTTGTAATGTACTGAGTATGCAAGGTATGTAAAACATGTTTAGTAAGTATAAACTGAAATCATGCATATAAACACAAAGCATAAGATCATTAGAGTAAGGACTACATGCTAATATCTAAAAACATGTATAGCCATAAATGATCTTGGGCAAATTTATATGCCCAAGTGATGCTCAAATGTGTCATTTTTGCCTTGTTTATCTATCGATGTTTATACATTCTCATGTGATTTGTAATAAAATGTGAATTTATACTAACCAACATGATTAGCGTTATTTTGCAGGTGAAATATAATTTTGGGAAGCTAAAATTCATGTTGGGAGAGATCGGCGTTGGACTCGGATGCTAGTAAGGGAAAAAGCACTTGAAGGCACAAATTAAAGGGGCTCCACGATGGAGCCCTGTCACGCTGCCATAGCGGATGCCTTCTGCCTGGATATGTAATTTTTGCCAAATTCTAGTGAAGGTGCATGTTGGGGCCGTGGCACGTTGACCTAGCCCCGCGTTGCACGCCGTGCCACATTGGGCCTTAATACCTGGACAACAAAATTCCAGTAAGGGTCCACGTCAGTGGCATGCCACGGAGGCAGTGCTCCGCGATGCACTCCGTGACACGTTGCTTGTTATTCCGGGAAAAATTCCCACTAGTATAAATAGAACACTTAGGTTCATTTATAATTATTCTGACTTGGTGGAGCAAGAACGTGGGTTACAGGCGGTTGAGGGGACGAAAATCTCAGGGTTTTTCTCTATCTCCTTCTTAAATTTAATTGCTTGTATGATTAACACTCATTTAACGATGTTTTTATCCATAAATGAGTGGCTAAATCCTCTTCTTGCTGAGGTTAAGAACAATTGTATTGAAATGTAGTTATTGATCAATTGGTTTTTCATCTTTTCTTCCATGGTTGTTTTATTGATTCTTGTTCTTACTGCATTAATGTGTGGCCAATGTTAATGTATATCTAAAAAGTCCGGTTTCACTCGAGAGAGCAAGAAATTGGAAAGTTGTGAATTCATAGGATATGATCTTTTCTTAGTTTGGGAAAATTGAGAATTGATTTACCTTCAGGATAGAAATATACCTAAAAGTCGTATTAGTCAATTAAGGAATAGGTTTTGTATGGCTAGAACATGAATTTCGTTTTATCACAGAAATGTAGGTGGACGGTTCATGATTCTTAAGTTGGGTTAAATACGAGAGTTTTAATCCATCGGACATAATTCTTGACTAGCAACCGGAGGAAAGATTAACCAAAGTGTATCGATAATTTGTTTCTATACTTGTTCATTTAACATCAGCATGCTCATATTCATGGTTCAGACTCAAATTGTATATTCATTTTATAATTAGTATAGAATTAGAAACCAAAATACCAAACTCTTCTTCACATTGTTGTCTGCATTTTTAGAGTTAAAGTATAGAGACACTTGAGTAGATTGTTACCCTAGCCCAGTCCCTGTGGGATCGATACTTGGCTTACTTAAGCCACTTTACTACTTAAGACCATGCATGTTTTCTTGATGATTTACAATATTGAATGATCGGTATGACCGTAGCGTAAATTGTCGCACCATAGTGGCGAAGGTTGGGATGTAATTTGCATGAGTTGTGTATGTGTTGTTCGAGGATGAACAAGGATTTAAGTGTGGGGTAAGTGATCTTGGGCAGATTTATATGCCCAAGTGATACTCAAACGTATCATTCTCGTCTTGTTTATTGTGCAATGTGTATACATTTTCATGTAATTGGTAATAAAATGTGAATTTATACTAACCAACATGATTAGCATTGTTTTGTAGGTAAAACATGATTTTGAGGAGCTAAAATGCATGTTGGAACAATATCGGAGTTGGACTTGGATGCGAGCACGGAAAAGACATTGGAATGCACAATGTAAAGGGGCTCCGCGATGGAGCCGTGCCACGCTACCATCGCGGAGGCACACTGCATGGAGGATGAATTAATTTGGCAATTTCCAGTGAAGCCTCGCGACAGCTCCGTGGCACGGAGGCAAGCCTCCGCGTTGCATGCCGTGCCACGTTGAGGCTATATTCCCGGACCCTGGATTTCCAGTGAGGGTCCGCGTCCACGCCGTGTCACGGAGGCAGTGCTCCGCGTTGGCCTCTGTGACACGTTGCTTGTTATTCCGGGAAAAATTCCCAATAGTATAAATAGAACACTTAGGCTTATTTTTAATAAATTCAGACTTGGTGGAGCAAGGACGTGGGTTAGAGGCAGTTGAGGGACGAAAAAGCTAAGGGATTTTCTCTCTTCCTTTCTTCTTTCAATCAATTGTATGTATGATTAACACTTGTTTTAGGATGATTAATCCACAAATGAGTGGCTAATTCTCTTCCTTGCTCAGGTTATGAACAATGGTGATGAATTCTGATTATTGAATTGTATGGTTTTTCATCTTCTTCTTCTATGTTGTTCTATTAATTCTTGTTTCTACTGCATTAGTGTGTGGCCGACATTAATGTACATCTAAAAAGTCCAATTTCACTCGAGAGAGCACGATATTGGAAAGTTGTGAATTAATAGGGTATTGTTCTTAACTTGATTTGGGAAAATTGGGTTTTGATGTGCTTTCCTGATAGAAATATACTTGAAAGCCGTATTAGTCAATTTAGGAACCGGAATTGTATTGCTAGGTCATAAATTGCATCTGATCACAAAAATGTAGACGGATGGTTTATGATTCTTAAGTGAGATTAAATACGAGAGTTTTAATCTCTAGGCTAATGTTCTTGGCTAGCAACAGGAAGAGAAGAATAACCAAATTATGATTATAATCAAGTTCATTACTTGTTCTTAACCTTGTCATGCCCATATCCATAGTTTCAATTCAAAGTAAATATTTGTTAATAATTTTAGTATATAATTTATAAACAAAAATTATTTAATTTTTGGTTACGTTGTTGTCAGCATATTTAGAAGTAAGATAGAATATATCATACCTAAGCAATTTTACTTATCCAGAGTCTCCTTGGTTCGATACTTGGCTTACTTAGCCACTTTATTACTTGTTTGACCACGTGCACTTGCGTGTCGGTTTTTAACCTATATCGAACCAGCCGGACACGAGGCAAGGGCATATAATTGGTTTTGGCGCTGTCCGCCACCCCACTAGTCAATGCTCCTTGCGGAGTAGAACGAGCTGGAGCTGCTGCTGTCGTAGTGGTCTATGCACGACCCCTATCATCACCCTTTCTAGCATATGGGCATGCTCGGCGCATGTTCCCAGATCTACCACACCCATAGCAGAAACATGTGAACCGAGCAGGCACTCCCTGGTCTGACTCTTGCCGCCCTTCCCGCTGGCTGGAGAGGTATACTCTAACTGAGTGCCCTTCTGATCCCTCGAACCTGAAGCCCTGCTCCTCTGATCACTCTTGAGCCTAGATGGAACACTAGCTAATGATGGTGCTGGGGCTAGTGACCTCTGCTGGAGCTGTGGATGGTAGCCACTGCTAGACCTCTGATGCGAAAACCCACAACTATCCATCCGAGCCCTCTTTGCCTCCCTCTCCCTCGCATGAGTCACCTCCATCTACTGAGCGTACAACACTATGCGAGGAGAGTCCATATCCTGGTGAAGCATGGCAGTCCTGAAATCCTTTTCTAAATAACTAGACACACCATGAACGAATCGGCTCACCCGTGCTCTTTGATCCATCACTAGCTCTGGGGCATCCTTTGACAGACGAGTGAACTCAAGCGAATACTCCAACGCTGTCATCTTTCCCTACTTGAGGTTCACAAACTCTGTTGCCTTCTACTCCCTTAGCTCCTGAAGGAAGAACCTGTCGAGAAAAGCCATGTGGAACTCATCCTAGCTGATAGGGCCCGCTCCCACTGCCCTGCTATCCTTCCATTGCTTGTACCAAATATGAGGGACCTCTTTTAGTTGATAAGAAGCCAAGTCAACATACTCCCCATTTTTCACCCCCATAACATGAATGACCTTCAAGATCCCTTCAATGAACACGTGTGGATCCTAATCCACCTTTTGATCTCATGAACTCAGGAGAGTTCATTCTCAAGAAGTCTCTAATCCGAGCCGCCGTTGCATTGCCATTTTGTGTGACCTGTGCAATAGCCATCTGATTGACTTGAGCGGTCAAGGCCTGCGCCAACATCTGAATAGCCTCCCAAAACTTAGCGTGGGTAGCTGGCTCTATTGCTTGGGGCTCCTGAACAGGTAGGGCTTGCTGATGCCCATGGTCATTGCCACTCCCTTGGCCTTCTTCATTCCCATTCCTCCTTCCGTTCATTCTTCTAGGAGCCATAATTCTGCAATCACGTATAGCACGAATTAGAAGGATGGAGATACTTTTCATCGCACGACATAGAACATTAAGGAAGGTAACATTTCCTGAATGTCTAGTAGTCTCTTCTTCATAGGTGTGGCATGCTTCACACCCATGAAAATGACTCTACTTAACGCAACTTTCAGACACCCTAGGAAACTCCAAACATGTGGATCTGATACTAAGTTTGTCACGACTCGAATGTACACCTGGATCGTAGACATGGGACAAGGGACCCCGAGAGACCCCAAGTCGACGCATGGCACACGCATACAAATAATCTCATTCAAATAAGAGGAATGATACTCATAAAAACATAGTGGAAACATAATTATAGCACAACATCAGGATATACTGGAGATATACATAACTGAGTACTACATTCTTGTCTGAAAGCCTCTAATACATAAGATGGGTTGATGGGATAACACCCCCAACTAACCTGACCAATACTGAAACATAAATAACATGAAATTCTGTCAAACGGCACTCGGAACATGAGGACTTTTTCCAATAAGCTGAAAGCGTAAGCTGGATTGGACTAAGGGTGAGGATGAGCTTGAGATCCGGACCCTGTATCATGAAATTATACAGCATAGAAAATATACGGTTAGTACGTTGAATGTACCGAGTATGCAGGGTGAGTAAAACGTACATTAAAAGTATTATAAACTCATAAATAGACATATAAGAAGGACATCATTCTTGTATCATAATTTCGTAAGAGAACATAAGGCTAAAGTCTTTCAGATCATTCATAAATCATTCATTATCGTAATCGTAAGTAAACTTTATAAAAACATAACTTGAGCCTATAACATAAACATAACGATGCATAAGACATGCAGAACAATGGTAGGACTCATCATAACCGACACCATCATGGTAGAGCCTTTCATGATGCCCCACTATCTTACTCATGTAGGCAAAGCTGACCCTGGCTTGCCAGGCGAGGGTGTGCATTAGGCGTGATATCACATTTGAGGGGATCATTATCAATACATCATATCATTTAGAAATGCAAAGTGGCACGTGGTTATGAGACACCGGCGTAGTCCTTTGAACACCGGGCTTCTCGGTGCGAGACACAGCTCCCAAAAACATGCATATAGGCACATACGTAAATCAATAACATCATGAATTAAGATTCATTGGCTAAAATATAACATTTATCTTCATTGATCCCTTTAAAACATGCTTAGCCAAGAATCATAGGCCCTTTTCATCTGCCAACATCATAAATCGATAAATTATGTAATTCGCTTCATAAATCATAAATCATTCTTAAACATGTGGGCATTGCCCAATACTTCATCATATTCAATTCTTTCAAAATATGATCATAAACATGGGTAACTTGAATTTATGCTTTTTTGTCATCAATAAATTCAAAATATTGCATATTCATCGTAAATCATAACTTTCATGAACCTTCATCAAATGGGAATTTTATATTTAAAATATTTGAAATATGATTTAAAGAAAATAATATAAAACCTACCATCATTCAAAATTCCATAATTAAAACTCAATTAAATTATGCCCATAAAGAGAAATCACATTTTCATGTATTTTGGTAAAACCCCATAGAACTTGAATAGGAGGATTCATGATTTAAATCGAAATTTGGGCATGGGTGAGGAAGAGTTTCACCCATTTTAAAACTCTACAAACCTGGAAATTGATAGATGCAAAGTTCCTTGAATACCCACAAAGAAATAGATGGAAACTTAGGGAAGAAGACCTTGAATCTCCCAAAAATCTGTCTAAGCTTTTGCATGAGAATGGGCATGCATAAAGGACTTAACTCATCTTATCACACTCAGAAAAATATCCAAAACGACGTACATTTAGGGTCTTAAAACATGGAAAAAGTTGAAAATGCCCTTAAAATTATTTCCCTGAAACTGCTCCAGATGGACCAACGACCGACCCAACGGGTCATTGCAACATACCACGACTCGTGGTATCGAGTCGTTA
The DNA here is from genome assembly GCA_035772735.1 of Datura wrightii. Taxonomy (NCBI): domain Eukaryota; kingdom Viridiplantae; phylum Streptophyta; class Magnoliopsida; order Solanales; family Solanaceae; genus Datura; species Datura wrightii. The sequence continues at coordinate 65,407,409 of JASDFA010000002.1, forward strand.
GGTCCACTACCTCACGACATCGTCAGATTCTTGCCACGACTCATCAGGACGAGTCGTTGCTTCAATCAACGGTTCGTTGGATCGACCATTGTCAACCTCTTGACCAAATCTGACTTTCCTTTCCACGAGCCTCTACGACTCGTGGTGGCATCCAATAAGTCGTGGTCTCCATCTGTTGAATGCACTGAAATCCTAAACCCTCAAACAATGACTAGAAACAATGGACCGTTTCCTCTCACAATGAATCATGGAATGCCCCCTTGTTTCCCCCTCAACCTAAGTCCAATCCTTCCAACGACTGGTAACAATGACTCGTTGTTCCTGACAACGAGTCATTACACCATCCCTTGTCTCCACTACTTCCCTAAACTTCCTGAACCACGAAAGCTTACGACGACTTGTGGTATCAAACCACGAGTTGTTGGGTTGCTTGTCCTGTGATGTTTTGCCTGTTTTCTACACTTTTTAAATTCAACTCCGGGTCTATTCTTAGGCCTCTCCGGTGTATTACATTTCAATATCTATATTCGGGCCTATGTTCGGGTCGGGACAGCGCATCATTGTTTAACATATGAAAAGTAAAAATTAGGGGAAAATTGAAACAATATTGACTTCAAATTGTAAAACAAAATTGCGCAATAGAATTGTTGCAATTGATGAGAGGGAACTAGGGATGTGCTAATAATGGGGTTTCAACTAGATTGGGGTTGATTGAAATGTCTTAAACTCGATTTTTAGCATGGATAGTAATGGATAATACTACACCCTCTTATTTTTCAACCACAAGGGTGCTTTTGCTTTGGGTTTTCTTAAACCCCAAAGTAACAATCTCAAATCAGCCACAAAGCTTGAGGAAAGGTCAAGCTATCTCTAGCCTCAACCCTTTAATGGAGTGGATATATGTGTCTTGACCATCTCTAGCTCAAGCCTACACACCTACACTCCAAGTCCTCATTATTGATTCCTCACCCAAATCTCACCTCTCTCTCTCTAGCAAAAGTAAGATAAGAAAGCTAAATTAACGTTTGCAACCACTAATTTTTCAATTAAAACTTAGAGTAAACAATATATTCTTTCTTATAAATTGTATTTAAGAACTAATTATCAAAACCCAATCAAGATTAAAAATCCATCATGCACACACCCCTAGCTAACAATTTAGCTACTCATGAGTGAAGAAAGATAAATTACACCCATGGGAAATTCCTCAACCATCATCATATTGAATAACAAGTTAAGCTTTAAAAATATGCAACAATGATGTCTTGCCCAATGAAATTAAAGAAGAAGATGAACGAAGTAGCACTCTACTCTCTATCTTTCTCTACTTGTCTCTACAATCAATTCTATGATATGACATGCTGTGTGAGAATTCTAAAATTGGGATAAAAATCTGTAGATTCCTCTCACACAAATTTCCAGATTTTCCCTTGGAATCTTTTCGGGTACATTTGTGTCAAATCTAGACGATTTTTGCCATGCCAGCATTGGGGTCATTTGCGAGGCACCTGCGTTTTACAGGTGCCTGTCTGTGGCTCGTAGGTGCTTCACAGGTTGAAGTAGTGTTACTTCAAAGCCATCTGTGTTGGCACTTGTGGACCTATGCTTAAGAAGTTCAGATTAGTAATCTTCCAATGCCAACTACGTGGCACTTGCATTTTGTAGGTGCCAATATGCGGCACTCATGTCCTTTGCCTCCAGCAGAGTGCTTTTTCTTCAATTCTTCCTTTTTCTTTTTCTAAGTCAATTGCCTGAACAAAAAAAGAGAAAATGCATAAAACACTCCTAGATGATGTGAAAACAAAGCAATATCTCATGCTTAAGAACCAAATGAGTTGGTAAATTACCAACTCATCAAACCCTCAAACTTGAACCATTTCTTGTCCTCAGGCAAAGCGTTTACTCACAATTAAAATTGAATTAAGCCTTTCAAATCATATGAGATACACACAAGATAATTAAGAACTTTAGACAACCCCAAAATCACACACCGACTCAAGAAAACCAAAAAACTCAAAAAGCTTCACAAATTCAATCGGTATCATCACAAATCTTTGGCATACATCACTTTCATTCATTCAATTAAAAAAAAGGGGCATATTAAATCATATCAAGATGAATAAGTATCTTAATTCATTGAATATCAACATTCAAGGTTTGCCTAGAAGATCACCACACAACTTGTCTTCGTACCTCTCAATTGAAAGCACAATTTAAGCATTTACTCTAAGAAAGTGATGCCACTCACCAAAAGATTGAGAATCCCACTCACATTCATGCAATTAACAAAACCAGCAATTATAAAATGATGCAAAGATGCTCACTCTCTCAAAGATATTCAACTGCATACACATTGAACCATAGCTTGCTCTTCATGTAAGTCGCCACTAATGTAGAGTTGCTACACTTGAAATCCCTAAGGACTTACAGGTCATCACGAAGGCTAGGGGTAAGGGTATGACTATTTAGGTCTAGTGACTAAAACCTCCCTAATGCCTTTTGTCAGAGTATTCAAACATCCTGCTACATTTGGCGAGTTTACATCACTTTATCTATCCCTAATCATCATTTACATTCTTAAAGAGCCACCTTTTTACGCCTTGGATTCTACATTAAGCCTCATCTAAACAAAAGATAGCATTATTCAACTTGTTTCTTTCTTCATTAATCTAAGGTTTTGCAACCAACCATTTTCTTCTATTCATCAGTCATTTGTTGCTACCTCGCATTAAATTTCATTCCTCTTTTCCCTTTATGCATACCCCCAAACTTAGGCTTTTGCCTAGATCATATTTTCATTTTTCCATCCCTAAATCTTTTGCATCAAACTCCATTTTTCTTCCAACACTAGCAATTAAGGAGGACATGTGCCAAAGAAAAGGATTAGAAAGAGTATAAGGTTGTAATGTTGCTTCCAAGAAAAAGAGCTTAAGGATCAAACAGAGGTTAACAAGAATTGATGTTCAAGGAAGTCATTTTATGGTGAAGTGACTGACCAAAAAGAAAGCCTAAAGTCAATTTTCAAGTGCAGCAACATATAGGATTTCACCTTGAATCACATTTGGAGAAATTTCTAGACAACATGCATATACAAGAGTCAATCTAAAAACCATAGAACACCAGACATCACAATAAAAAGAGTTCGGCCATTCTCATGATCAATTCAAAGGAATGACTTTAGACAAGCTATTTTGAGTTTTTCATACTCATTTTGCAAATCAAAAGCCAAACAAAGAATGTATAATTCATGATAAGAGAATGCTCATATTTAGATTCATGTACCCCTTTCAACTTCAAAAATCATTTTTCTATGCAAAAAAAATTTGGTGGTACTGCTCAAAGTAAGTGCACGAATGACTCAAAAAGATAAACAAAACTTGGAATTTTCCCTTAAGAAAATCACCTCTCAATCTATCATAGGAAAATGTCACCCTGTTTGACACACAAAAAGAATACCAAAATTTACTCCTTGAGAATGAAACGTGGTATGAAGAAAATCATTGGAGTTCATTACTATCTACTATCTATAAAGGCGATTGCTAAGCACGGGTCATGAATTAATTGGCATGTAAAACTAACCCATCCATGGCAACTCATATCCTCAATACAAGAAAATTAGCCCACAACTTAATTAATTCAAAACAATTCCGAAGAAGGAATTCATTCATTAAAGCAACAATGCAAAATATTCAAAAAAATCAACAAACAACCAAGCCCGACAAGGGCAACAAGAGTGAAAGGTCAATAGGAAAAAAAGCACACCCCACCCACAACTAAAAAATTACACTTTGTCCCTAATGTATAAATGAAGAATAAGGAGTGGCTGGGTAAGAACTCCTTGAACCAGCTATTCCTCCCACACATCATCAGCCTCAGCCTCAGCCTTATAATAATCAGCACCATCCTCTGCCTCATCATCCTACTCAAAGTCACCCAGCAACTCATCAGTAGGGCCCCGAGCTATGTGGGGTGACCATTGCTTCATCCAAGAAGCTCATATCAGGACTGGATAAAGGGGCTCTGTTCGAAATGTTTCGCAACTACACGCAAGTGCACGTGGTCGAACAAGTAGTAAAATGGCTAAAGTAAGCTAAGTATCCATCCCACAGGGACTGAACCAAGGTAATAATCGCATTAAGTGTTAATGAACTCTAAGTCTAAAAATGCAGACAACAATTTAAAGAAGATTTTGAGAGTTTATTTCCTAATTTATACTAATCTAAGACAAAATGATAAAGTGAGTCTAAACTATAGTATGAGGCCAAAACGAACATGTAGGGAAGTAATTTATCGATACAATTCGGTTAATCTTTCCTTCGGTTGCTAGTCAAGAATTGTTGCCTATGTGGAGAAACTTTCGTATTCTACCCAACTTAAGAATCATGAACCTTCAACCTACATTTCTGTGATAAAAGAATTTCATGTTCTAGCCATACGAAACCGATTCCTTAATTGACTAATACGACTTTCAAATATATTTCTATTCTGAAGGTAAATCAATTCTCAATTTTCCTAAACTAAGAAGAGATCATATCCTACCAATTCACAACTTTCCAATTTCTTTCCTTTTCAAGATAAAACTAGATTTTTTAGATATACATTAACATTGGCCAGACATTAATGCAGTAAGAACAAGAATTGATAGAACAATCAAGGAAGAAAAGATGAAAAACCAAAATGATCGACAATTACATTCCACTACAAATGTTCTTAACCTTAGCAGGAAGTAAAATTAGCCACTCATTTGTGGATTAAACATCATCAAATGAGTATAAATCATATTAACAATTGAAATAAAGGAGAAAGTGTTAGAGAAGAACCCTAAGAATTTTGTCCCCTCAACTTCTTGTAACTCACGTCCTTGCTATTTATACTAGTGGAAATATTTCCCGGAATAACAAGCAACGTGTCACGGAGTGAATCGCGGAGCACTGTCTCCGTGACATGTAGCTAACGCGGACCCTCTCTGGAATCAGGTCCCTCAGCATTTTACTCCTCCGCATGGCACGACATGCAACGCGGAGCTTGGCTAATGTGCCACGGCGCCGTCGCGAACCCTTACTGGAATTTGATGTTCCAGGTAAATATCCCCAACGTGCCACGGCTTGTATCGCGTGCCATTGCCTCCGTGTCATGGAGGCAACGCGGACCTTCACTGGAAATTTGCCAAAATAAATCATCCGAGGCAGAATGCCTCCGTGATGGCAGCGTGACACTGCTCCATCGCGGAGCCCCTATATTTGCTGCTTTTCCTTCACCTTTTCCACTGCTCGCTTCCGAGTCCATTCCCTATTTTCACCAACATGCATCTTAGCTTCCTAAAATTACATTTTTCCTACAAAACAACACTAATCATGTTGGTTAGTATAAATTCACATTTTAACTACAAATCACATGAGAATGTACAAATAACAATAGATAAACAAGACGAAATGAAGCAATTGAGTATCACTTGGGCATATAATTCTGCCCAAGATAAGGCTCTACCCCTTAACTCTCGCATATCATTCTTGAGAGAGGATATTTCTCCTTCAATCATGCCAACTCAGGAGCACAATTTGTTCAAGCTCTCAAAGACCTCCTTCATCACACTTTTCATCGATTTCTAAATGAGGGCTGGCAGATTCTTGGCCAATTTTCATGTTAATTTTCATGGGAGTGGGTTATGTTGGTCAGCTTTTGAAGCCCACTCGCCCTGGAGGATGAAGGTGTTGTTGAAGACCCTTGAGGTGGTGCCTACTTAAAAGCATGTCCCGACATTTCGGGAGTAGGATCATTAAAGTCAGGGGCCAATAGGGCATTCTTGAAGTCGTGGTCTGTGGAACCCTTGGGGACATCCCAAGTTTGCATTCTCTTCCTCTTACTTTTTGGAGCATCTGCGTCCCTCTTCTTATAAATATCAATGGCCCCTATAGTGGATTAGCATGGTCATCAGCAAAATACGGGACCCCTACCTTTGCACATAGCTAGCTTGTTAGAATGGAAAAGGGCATGGAGAGACCTTTCTATCGGGCTTTTCTTTTCATTTGTGTGGCGAGTTACCTTGCCAAAGTTGACATGAACCCTGAACATTAAGCTTGCTATTCGGATGGCTACCTCAATTTGTATCTACTGGTCATTCTTAGAGGGAATGAGGTAGCAACACTCCAAGTTGAGCTACAATTTGGCTTTGAATTGGAGGTCCTGCCATAGAATTTCGCTTCCCATGGTAGCCCATAGAGATTTCCCATTTTCAATAGTCCGAGCCACCCATTGCAGTTGGTCTCCCTTGGTAGTCACTTTCTCTGCAAACTGAGTCCTTGGTTTAACTGGTTCACCCCAATAGATAGATTTAATTGCATTCGGGTGATATCCTGTCTCACCCCAAACTCCGAGGGGCATGATTTGAACCCTGTGCCTCACCTGATCGAGCAAACCCTGCCAAAACCCTAACTACTACAAGCTAGAACTGATGAGGTTTGGTGTAACAATTACTATCAGATCATAGTAAACGCAATAAAAAGAATCTGGTTTACCGATAAACCAAAAATAAATACAATAGGCCGTCAAGGCCATATAATGAAAAAAATAATCTATACAACAAGGCCCACCTAACCTACAATAATGTATGTGCATGAGCCTCTATAAATATAACAATAGTCAACTATCCAGGATAGGGCCCCGAACTACCCATAAAATAACACTTGGTAACTCTAGAAGATTTGGAGCTTTACCAACTCAACTGGAACTCCACTCAGTGACTAAGAACTTGATCTACTTCTCGATCAGTACCTACAGGAATGAATGCAGTACCTCGACTAGGGTGTCAATACAGAAATATATCGAGTATATAAGGTAGAAAAGATAACAGGATTCAGAATGCAGATTAATAGACATATCAGATGAGAACAAAAAGAGTATCACAATTCAAGTAAATAAATAGAATCTACCTGGCCCTCATAAGCCTGTCAAGTCCACACAACAAGATAATCATATAAATACTCAACCGACACCTAGCCACCATAATATACCTATAATCGCCTGTACCATATTGAGCCTAATCAAATGTCTTACCTGATCCAACTCTAGGCCTCTCAACAACATAAGCTATCATCAAGTCATAGGTAGTATCCACAGCTATCAAACAAAGATAATACAAGGCAACCACAAGACATAAGCACAACACATCAACAATAATATCAATTAAGCACTTTCAAAAAATCTCTCAATTGTGCATAGTCAATGGACCTCAATCCAACAAGGAGAACTATTGCGATCCCAGGGAGACTTAGACATGCCATACAAACTCTCAAATCATGTCTTGCCTCAGTACTATGAAGGAACTATCAACTCCACATACCATATCAACCCTTGGGCTCAACCCCGAGCTAGAACAACTCTCGTGCATCGGGTATCCATAAGCCATAAGGCACCTCGAGCTCAAACCTAGCCGAAACAACTCTCGTGTATCCGGTATCTATAAGCCACAAGGAAAAAATCAAAGCATGCAATCATGGTAAGTACATACACAACCAATATTCACACACAAACCACACATTTGAGCAAGATACAACACTCCAACTCTTACTAGGTCCCCCAAATTTCTATCAATAAGGCAAACACATCCACTGACTCAAATTTTAACCAAAGGATGTCGCCACCATCAATTATAGCTAGCCATCAATCAACCCACCATCCCACATTAACCATATAACCAACCCATGATAGAAGTTTAAACACAACAACAACTACTATAACAACTTAATCACCTGATTGTAATCACAAATCTATCGACTAGTCCTAACCATGCCTTTCAAAGGCCAAATCTGAAGTTAGCAATCAACCCAACACATATATGAACACAATATAATATAACCAGAACCTGAACAAGCTTATAAACAACCCAATTTTAAGGTTCCAGAAACAGCCAATAAGCACGAGTTTATGAGTAGTGACACTTTGCCGAAATCATGCCATAACGGAAGAAATAGAAGCCTTAACATACCTTAAACTCCCATGAAGCAATATAGTCCTATAGTTACTTCAAAAGTACCAAAGGACTGCCTAAGAACAATAGTTCACGCCACAAACACGCTGCCAACAAGTTCATCAAAGAAACAACACAAGTCGACACTTATTCGGCTAACTTTTGATGAAATCAGCGGTAGAAATTCTAAAAAAACCATCTATAATTACTTACGTACTTAAAATCGTATTAAAAAAATAAGAATAAGGCAGGGAAAGTGTCTTACCAAATGGTTAAATAAGAACAACCACCAAACTTGCCAAAAACACCATCAAAACATGAGTTATATCGAGTTCCTGACTTCCCGATCACCTTGGAAATAATCTCTAACTTTGTACTCCAAATTATATGAAGAGGAGAGCCTAATGGAGGGTCTAGTTGCAAAGCTTACTGGAAAAAGATGAAACCGACTAAATAACTTATATAGCCCGCCACCGCCTCAGTAGCAATATGTCATGCTGCCCAATGCACTGATTTAATATATTGGAAACTAAAATCATAGATATTTAATTTGATAGGTCGTAAACCCCAAAACTCCTTATATATTGGGAGAAAATATTCAAGATATTTGACCCAAATTTTAGAGAATCTAAATGAAGAAATCAGCGATAACTTTTGCCGAGTTTCATTCTACCACTTGATCGACATCTAATCTTAACATACGACTATAGAATGACTCGAATACCTCAAAAAAATTTCTTCCTCTACTATTAAGTACTCATAGTCCTACCTTTAAAGTATGAATTTATAGCTCAAATAATCCAGAGTATTACATATCCACATCTACTCTACAAATCCTGCCCGATGGGAGATTTGGAAACTCATCTACCTTCCCTATGTGCTTCTTTGAATCTTTCCTCGCTTTGTAGTAGGCATTGAATTCCACCACCAGGTTAGGGTAGAAACTGAGTAGAGCATCAAAGAATGTATGCTAATCTCTCTCGGCAAATTGTTTGGTGATATTGGGGAACTCCTTCCCTAGCCCTACCAAGTTGAAGAATTTCTCTAGTGTTATGCACCAGTGATGGTATTTATTATAGTACACTTTTATCTTTCCACACAAAATGGATGGCATTATCACTATTAGCCAGGAGTTAAGGGTCTTTGGTTTTTCCCTTGCCTTTGCTTTTGGAGTAGGCTAGGTGTAATACCCCGAAGGTTCCTATGAATAGACCCATGATTTTAAACGTGTTGAGTAGAAAAGAGGGAAAGTTTTTCGCAGGATGAACCATGGTACGAGTCGTTATGAGGAGGTACGACTGATAGAAAGTGTTGTGGATCTAACGAATCGTAGGTTTTGGTATGATTCATGGTCTGACCTGTGGAAAACTTCAAAAATTAGGGAATGTAGTGGTGACAACGGATGGCAACCACGAGTCGTGGTATTGATGTATGACTCGTGGTGTGAGTCCTGACACCTGGCAGAGTGATATTTTCTACGATTTAAGTAAGGGTATTCACATTCCTAAGATCCTAAGCCCTAAACTACGTCATGTTAAGCTCTATTAGAAGGGTTTTAAGAGGGTTAAACCTATTCTAAACCATTCCCCTCCCATGCATTAAAGTCTAGACCTCTCCATTGAAGATCAAGCCTAGAACCCTTCAAGTTCTTCTCCAAATCCTTTGGGCTTTCTAGGGCAGGTGTAGATTTAGTTCGTCCAGGTATGTGAGGCCATAAATGAGGATTCCTTTCACTCTCATGCTCATTACATTCCTCAATTTCAAGAATCAAATCTCAATTCAAATTATGATCCAAAAGGATTTCAATCTAATTTCATATAATTCTTACAAATTATTTATGGGTCAATTCCCTCTACGTTTTAAAGTATGTTTGGTGATTAATGGACAGATTCTATTTATGTTTTGATTATAAATTCATGACTTCAAGTTTGAGAAGATTTTTCCCAATTATGCAAGCTCATGAAAAAAATTTAGCTTATTATTTATTATTTCAAGTATGATGAATTATCTAGCATGTATGTATGTTTACAAATTACTCATATATGAATCTATGATTTTGACTAGTGAAGTTTATTTCAAGTATGCATGATCTTCAGATTTTGGGTATTCCCACTCATATTAAGCATGTTTTCATGATTTAGTTTAGTTTTATAAGTTAGCATACCATATGGTTTTGGAGTCTATACTCCCACTTTCAGCTTATGGTGTGGTTTCAGCTTCGTTGGAAAATGATGGTGAGCATTTTGCAGGCTTTTAGGAGTAGTTTCTAGCACCGAGTAGGCCAAGGGTTCATGAAAATCCTGTATCTCAGAATTACGTGCCAATGTAGGATTTCGCATTTACTTTGGGACCTCCCTTGTGAGCTTCCCATGCCCCAAAAGGGCCTTTAGCTTGATATCAGTATCATGGTAGTGCCCTTAGCCCTTGCAAGGCTTTGGACGACTCTACCCACTCGAGTGTAATAGTTAGGATCATGTAAGCTCTATTGTGATAGTGTCGATTATATAGAGAGTCTCCCATTGTTCCTCATGAAATCAGTTATGCATGTTTATCAATTATGATATTATGTTTTCAACAAGTTTGACCGAATGATCAGGTTATCAGTTTTACTTATGAATTTCAGTTTTAGATTTAGGTCATTCGATTCAGTTATGAGATCTAGTGTATGACTATTCATATTTTTAGATATCATCATATAGTCCCTACTCTTATGATGTTATGACTTATGTTAATGTACTCGATTTCAGTTTATACTTAATCAGCCTGTATTACTTACTTCACACACTTAGTACATTTCAAGTACTAGCACATACTCTATGTTGTATAATTTCATGATACTGGTCCTAGTGATCAGACTCAGTCGCGTCATTAGTCTTGCTCTCATTCTAGTCCAAACCCTGCTTTGGGTTAGTCTAATACTCCGAGGACATATATGATTTAGTATCGTTATCTCTGTTTTTTACACACTTAGAGATAGTTGGGGGCTTGTCCCAACATCTCATCAGTTAGTAGAGGATTTTTAGACATAGATTTGTATATTTAGCTTTGGACTCAGTGATATGGTATTACCATTGGCTGGACATTTGGTTATTCAGACATCCACTATTTCAGAATTCAATTATTAGTTTTGCTTAAATGTTGATCCTTATTTATCATGTTCATGCCATGGGTAGACTTGGAGCAATTCATGGTTCTAGGTTCTGTGCCTAGATCTAGGCCTATGTTCGAGTGGTGACACTAAGGCCTTTTGATGTATTACGGGTTTACAACACTTTCGATGCTTAAAACTAAGGAATAAGCATGGACTAAGTTGTTTTTATATGGATATGAGGCACTTTTACTTTATTTTGAGGGAACATAGATGTCGGAGTTTAATTGTACTAAAGATGGAGAAAATTGAAGAAAAGTGGCTAAGTACGGACCTCAGTATGAGTTGTACCATCCTGGTACGAGCCATACTGAGAGTCGTGGAAAAGTCCAAGGCAAAAGTGTTGAGGAATAGTCAACTTATTGCTCATGTTACGAGTTGTACAATCCTGGTATGAGCCGTACCATAATAGTTATAGAAAACATCAGAAGATGCGGCACCGGATAAGTCTCCTAGTACAGGTCGCAACAACAAATTGTGAGATCTACCTAAGACCCGTACTAAGGAGCAGTGGAAAGGTTCAGAAGAAGTGAAGTCTTGCATGTCTCAAGGTACGAGAAGGAATCATGGATCGTAGAGCTGAGGTACGAGTAGTACCAATCCATCCATGATAAAGTTCAGAAGATTTCCAGAATTCATAGTATCAAACTGCAACTGATTGTACAATTCATAGGTTCATGGTACGATTCTTACAAGTTCATAACACTTAAGCCAGATTAATTAGATGCCAGCCAACATATGAGTCAAGGTACAACCCGTACAATCTTGTTAGGGGTCGTAAGTGAAGTCCGCGACAATTCTAGCAGTTTCCCTGTTTACTTAGGAAAAGGTTCTAAATATTGTACAAATACTTTTTAGGTTATTTCCAATAATAATAAGTTGGAGAACATGAAATATATTCAAGAAAATTGTTGTTAACTTTCTATTCAAGTCTTGGAGATTTTCTTTCTTTGATTTTCTTTATTGTTTTTTAATAATTCTTCATAAATTCTTGCAATAATCTAGTGTGTTTTCTTCCAATCATTTTTGTAAGTATTAAATTATGTATTTTTCTATTAATGCATATAATTCTCTTACAATCTCCACAACTAGGGTTGTGGGAACCATGGTGAATTAACAAACTAGGATTGCACAAAGTGATTCTAAACCAATTCTAAATACTTGTATTGCATTTTCTTCATGTTTAATGTTTCTTAACAGAGCACAACTTTAGGACTTCCCCGAATTCTTTACATTCTTGAACCTAGAGAAGTAAAGATTAGGAAAAGGGAATTATAACAAAGCCTTGATCTTTATGGGTCATTTTATGACTTGAGTTGTGGTAGCAAGATAGTTAATTTGGGACAAACAGTTGAAGTTAAATCGCTCATGAGACCTCACCAGGTGATTGAGTATAGTCATCCAATAGGGACGAACCAGTCGTTTGAATGAATCCTAGTTATCAAGTTCTACAAGTAAGCATTGGGGTAGATCACAAGTGTAAAATCCAACGTAGTTATGAACCCATGGGGAACAGTTACCCTAGTTAATTGCATAATCTTGATAAACAACAATCAATTCTCAATATTGTCATATAATTACTTTTATAAAACCCCCCTATTTTGAGATAACACACTTAAGAGCTTAAATACGAGCGTTATTCTATACCTTGACCATATTCCCTCTGGGATCGACCCCAACCTTTGTTGTGTTCTTTATTGATAACATCCGCTTCATACTTTATCAGGAGTGTGACTTTGAGCGTTATCAAAAAGTGGCGTCATTGTCGGGGAATACAACTTAGGATTAGAGTAATTGCTATGTTTAAGTTTTCGTTGTTATATCCTCATTTATGTTTTCTTTTTGTTTTTGATACCAATAGGTTGTCTCTTGGTGAATGCCAAGTACTCAACGAAGCGAAAACCCCCTTATTCGTCTTGATCTTGAATTAGAGCAAACTCTGTGGCGAATGGAGAACCCTGAGCGGAGAGAGGCCCATATTGGTGAAAAATCTCGATAAGTTGCACTTTAGAAATTAGAAGATGCTTGGGAGGAAGTAATGAATGTTGGCAACCATGGAAGGGGAAATAGAGGCCAGAGATATGCTCCTCAGTTCTATGATGAGGATGATTAGGAAATTGATGAAGTCGGGTAAACTGGAGATGTCGTACCACCACCTTTGCCTTCTGGGGAGAAGTTCAATATCATTAGCACCATGATACAACTGTTGAATATGAAAGGGGTGTTTAGTGGTCATACAAATGATGATGCTAACCTGTACCTGGTGAATTTTTTGTGGATATGCATGGAATATAGATTAGCTAGTGTAAGCCAGGATGCGATCAGGTTGAGACTCTTCCTGTTCTCTCTCTCAAGAGAGGCCACTTTATGGTAATCGGAGTTTCCGAATGACTCCATTACCAACTCGAGAGAGATTAAACAAGATTTCCTAGAAAGGTTCTTCCCACCCTCTAGGATGCTAAAGTTAAAGGATGCAATTTATAACTTTTGACAATTGAAGACTGAGGAATTGCATGAGACATGGTTGAGATTTAAGAAGAAGCTAACAAAGTCCCTAACCATAAATTCTAGATGATAGTTTGTTGGAAATTTTTTACATGTCCTTAAATAACAGCACAAAAGCTGTAGCAGATATAGTGGGAGCAGGAGCATTGATGAGTCATATGTGGGAGCAAGCTGCAATTATTTTGGACATAGTGACGAAGACGATTAGGGCCTGGCACACTAGGGAAGTAGAAGCAACTACAAGTACATACACTATTGGTATGTCTGCAGATCAACATAGAAAGAAGGAAGAGCATGATCAGGAACTGGCTCATATGCAAATATCATTATACCTGCTCACAAAGCATATCATGGGCATTGGTGTTAGAAAGGTAAACGTAGTGAGTGAATAGGTTTAGAAACTAGGGTTGGAGTATTCAGATTCTAAGAAGGAGGAAAACTTCTTGGACAACTAGGTGGTGGGTTTTCGGGCCAATGCCCAAGGGATCTAGATAGGACACTTGGCACCAAGGTTCCGAAAAAAAAGGTTGGAACTAGTATCAGGAAAACTACAAATTAAAATGGGTATATAAATAGGAGCCGAGGTCATGAATGAGAGGGAGAATAGAGAAAGAATGATGGATATCGCAACGATCACACAGGTTTATATGTTCCTTCTAATACATGTGAGGGTGATATTGGACCCTCAAGATTGGAGAACATGATGGCTGAAATGCTTAACAAGGTAAGTCCACCGATGATTAGCTGAGATAGATCTGGGGGATATATCAGGTATGAACCAGAAAGTTGAATCTCATGCCACAACAATCTATCAGATTGAGTATCAGCTTGGTCAGATGTCGGCCTCCCTAAACCAAAGGCAGAAGGGAACAATTCCTAGAAACATAGAGCAAAACCTAAAGAATGACAGTCACTGTATGATAGTGATGAGTAGGAGTGGAAAGACCACAATTGATCCCCCCCATGCCAGTTGTAGTTTAGATGGAAAGACAAAAAGAGATTGAGCTTGGTGAGAAAGATGAGTTTGCTGAGCATGAGCTCACATGTGAAGCTGAGTTGATAGAACTCCAATTGATGCAAAGGACTCTGAAGCTGATAATGGTAAGAAGCAATGGGTCACGAAAATTTTTAAGTCTATCCCTTGACCATCGCCACCTTCCCTCAAAGGATGAAGTAAAAGGCAGAAAATTATAAGTTCCAAAAATTTCTTTCTATGCTTAAACAGTTATCTATGAACGTACCATTGGTCGAGGCATTGTAGATGATGCCCGAATATGCCAAGTTCATGAAGGACCTTGTGACGAAGAAGAGGTCCATGAGCTATGAGCCAGTAGGTAACTTGCATCATTGTAGTACCAAAGCTTCACGGATCCATGCTCAAAAGAAGGATGATCCAGGTGCCTTCATCATTCCTTGTACGATTGGTGGTTTTGAGTTTGTAAAGGCACTTGTGACTTAGGAGGTAGTATCAACTTGATACCATTAGATGTATTCAAATAGCTAGGCTTGGGAGCCCCCACACTGACGTCAATGCAACTATTCTTGGCAGACGACATAGTCAAAAAGCCTGTGGGGATCTTAGTGGATTTGCTTGTCAAGGTGGACGGTTTAATCTTCCCAACGGAATTTGTAATCCTAGATTGCGAGGTTGATTTTCGGGTCCCCACTATCTTGGGGCGGCCATTCCTAGCCACTAGGAGAGACGTGGTAGATGTGGAAGCTGGCAAACTAAAATTCAGGCTAAACAAAGAGGAGGTCACTTTTAACGTCTGTCGTTCAATGAAACAATCCAATGAGTTTTGGGTTGTCTCAGCAATTGATGATGATTTAGAATTTCTTGATGAATTCTGAGTAGTCAAGAGACTTGCATCGTGCCGCGAGATTAAAATCAGGTTCCTTTTCAGAGGCAACCCATAAGGTGGTTTGGTGAAGTCTGAGAAATCAGACCACCTGCGTTGTGCCGCGATGTTAAAAAGGCGCATCTTGTGAGGCAACCCAAGTATCTTAACTTTTTGTATGTTTAGTGTGTAGGTGAAACAAAAACTGGTGGGAGAAAAATTGCAGACTAGACCAATGCTACGAGTCTCAGTACGACTTATAAGAGCTTTGTGTGCGCCATAGTACCAGTCATGGTAAAAAGAAGAAGTTGGAATTTATGTTACGGTTGGTCATTATGACTCATACCCTGATTGTATGGGTTTTAGTACTCACTGTAAAGATGAATTGTGCTAAATGCAGAATGTTATAGACATTGACTTACGAGGAAATGTACGAATCGTACCTTCATGGTACGAGTCATAGCATGCACTAGAAGGTCCCCAGGAAAGTTTCCTAAGTCTTTTACTACAAGTCCAAGGGACGAGTCGTAGGTCCAATCTATGACTCGTGGTACGTTTCGTGATGGGCTAAATTAATCAACTCGAGCCGACTCCACTAGGATTCCTAAAATTCTACCCTAACCTATTTAAATAAAAAAACCGTTCAGACTTTAACTCCCACATGAACATACACTTTGACCCCATGAGTCTCACCCACGATTCTCACACTCGTAACTCAAAATCCCAAGTAATTCAATCTCAAATTCGTGCAAGATTACATCTGCATAGTTGCAATCCCTACCCTAATCACTTAAATGAGCAAGAACTCGAGCAAACCCTTTAAAATTCAAGTAAGTAAACATGTTCAATTAAAAAAACTCTTGCTCTGTATGAATTGATTGAACTCATTGATTCCTAAAACTCAATGAAAATGGGTTGAGGAACATGATCATTAGGCTGTTGTATGGGTAGGAATTTAAAATGCCAAACACTAAAGTTGATTGCAAAAAATGAGCTACGGGGTGTGCTATATGTTGGGGGTAACTGGATAGATGTAAATAATGGACATTGATAGCATAAAATAGGGATGTCCAAGTATCCAGATAAAACAAACCATTTTCCTAAATAACTAAACTAATCTAGGTAAGGACAGGCTTTACAAGCCTTCTTACGACTCATGGTTTGTACTACGACTTGTAGGAGGGCTCGTTGGGACTATCCTCAGCTATTTGTGACTGAACCTGATGGTACAAAACCTAGCATGACCTGTAGTATTCTAAGACATGTCGTACAATGTAATCGTACCATAAATCTAAAAGGGTCAAAGATCAAAAGAAATCGTATGATCCTTACTACGACTCATGAAAATAAATAAAGATCCGTAACATGAGTCGTAGAAAAATACAGAAGATCACAATTTACGAGAACTCCTCAGTACGACTCTTAGTACGAACCATACTATCATAGTACGAGTCGTAACTAGGAGTCGTGACAGGCTCATCATGAACTATGAGTCTTAGTAAGAGCTGCACCACCATGGTACGACCCATACTATAGACTCGTGGAAAACATCAGAGGGTATTTTTCTTGCTTTCCTTTTCTCAGATCATGCATACTAACCGTTTTCTCAACAAGTACAATGATGCGAAAAAGGATATCAAAGAAGAAGCCCCAAGACAAACGGGCTAGAGCGGAGATAGCTGCTAGGAGGGCATTGAGAGATGAGCCCTCTGAATTTAAGCAATCAGGAAGCTCCCCTAGTGGTTCAGTGGAAGAGTACCGAGTTGAGACTTCTGACACTGATGAGCCACGGACCACTAGGTCTCAGGCCAAGGTACAGGCCGAAGCTACTTTTGTCACTCCAGGCATTGCTCCCAAGTCTAAATAGGGAGTAGAAAAATAGGTTCAAGAGTCCAGCAGTGGCTCTAATAAGGAAGAAGAATTTGAGGAGGCATAATCTAGATATGAGGGCAATGAGGCCACTGAGGAAGAAGGTGATCAAATTCCACCTTGGGAGAATCATACTATTAAGTGGAGAGTACGTGCTCAGGAGATATATGAGTAGGGTCTTTCTCTCACCTCCAAGAATCATCTGAGCTGGAGCATACAGGATGAACCGCGGATCCTCGCTAGTGCCTTGAATGAGGTAGAAGAAATGAAGTGGATTTTCAGTTTCTACAAATTTCACTAGATGGCTAGAAAGAGAAGTACAATCCTCCAATGGTCTGAGAGTTCTACGCCAATTATTTGTCCATGATAGAGATAAATGCAAAAGGTGGGCAGAAATTGAGAGAACAACCTAAGCTCGAGAGCGTGGTAATGCGAGGTTGTACGGTTGATATCTCCAAGCATACTATTTCCTAAGTACTCTATGGGCCATAATTTAGAGCTCCCAAACATGATAGCTAAGTTTGATTATAGAATGGATGCTATGAAAAGGGTAAAGAAGCTGGGTTATAAGGAGAGGAAAATTCAAATTAAATGGCTAGCTGCGATTCTAACGGATGACAAGGAGGATGTGGACTGGGTGGCTAGTGGAAAGCAGGTCACAAAAACCTCACTAAACTTCATAGAAAAGGCCTGCTGGACACTAGTCTGCCATTGATTGGCATCAAAGGTTAATGACAACACTCCTAGTGTAGATAGAGTAGCCTTGGTGGCATGTATCATATTGAGATATGCCATCAATATTTTAAGGGTAATTGCAGAGGAGATCCGAGATCGGGCTTTGGGATTGAGCACTACAATTCTCGAGCCTCATGTTCAGATTATGTGCAGAGGTGGGACTTAAGGAGATGTTAGAGGTTGATACTATGATTGGAGACTAGAGGATGGCAGATATAGGTTTGATTCGGGATAAAATAAACCCGGTGACTTGGTTTAGACTTCCTACCGCAGTCCCAGTACCACGAGTATCCGAGGGTGAGCATATTGAGAAATATTCAGGAGCCTTTGAATGATGACTTAATGCTAAGGGGGAGATGGTAAGTATGTGAGGCTAGTCAGATCTTGGTTTTTATAGTAGGGGAGTTCTAACCCTAACAATCATGATATGTCAACCCCTTCAAGTTCATATAATTTCTCTGGTAGTTTAGGTGAACTTGAGTAATGCCCATCCCTATGTGCGGACCCCTAGAAGTTCTACATAATCGCTTCAGACAACGATGCCGATCTTACTTTACGAATCCTTTAAATTCATTTTCGTGTTACGAATCAGTTATGTGTGTTGAATTAATGTTTTCCAAGTGTGATCAGTTAGAAATCAGTACCTAGAACATGCTTAGTAGCTGAGAAGACCCAGGTTATCTCATGTGTGTGCTCAGTTTTTGATTTCAGGAATGATTCGTCCTCATGAGACCTTTAGTTGAAGTCAGATCGAATATTATGGATTCTAGCCCTGTAACAGAATGTGACTTGAGAGCGAAGGCTCAGTCCATTGTAGTTCAGTGGTAGCTTGGGTGGGAAGAATCCTTCTCAGTGTTCCATTTAGTTCCATGTTAGTTTCATGGTCTTCGGCCTCTTTTGTGCCATAGCATGCATGATCAATTTAGATATTTAGTTCTGATGTGTAAGGTTAGCCCGAAGTTAGATGCTTCATTGGTTCTAGTGGTGATTTACTGATCGTGGCATTTTTAGTTTCGTTCCAATCCTTTCAGCATGTTTCGCCAACATTCGAGGATGAATGTTCCCAAGGGAGAGATATTTTAACACCCTGAATGTTCCTAAGGTCAGATTTTGGGTTTACGGAAAGAAATCAGATAGAAAATATAAATTTGTGTAGAATGAGTCGGGGGGCGACTCGTTAGGAGGCCCCATGAGTCGTGGTCAGACCCATGGGGAAATAGTTCTGAGGTCTGGTCATGTCCGATGGTAACGAATGACCTGATGAGTCGTCTAGCCTGGCAATGACTCATTAGGTTGATCATTGGGTGGAGGCTAGGGTTCCTAGATAAGGTCTCAGTTAGTGGAGGTGACGGATTGCAGACCATGAGTCTTCATGGCAGACCAAGACTCGTGGAGTGAATGATTGGTTGTGTTGGGGAAATTTTGAGTAGTTGGGTAGTGTACTCTATGACTTGGTCCCTACGAGTCGCTGCCTGACCCCACGACTCATGGAGTTCCTCGTGGGGACTGGTAAGGTGATTTTTGCTGCATTTTTCTAGGGATGTTTTTGTAAAATCCTATGTTTCTAACACCTAAACTACATCGTTTTGAGTATCATTTGGGAAGTTTTTAAGGGTTTCTCCTAGTATAAACTCTCATTCTATCAATATATCTCTCAAACCCTTCTTCCTCCTCGCCTCTCAAGATTCAAGGATTCGTCCAAGGTGTTCATCAAAGCTTCAAGGTGTGATTTCGTGCAGGGATTCTTCCACTAGGTATGCGGGTCTTTCAACAAGGATAATTTTCCATCCTTGTGCCCCAAAATGTTTTATCAAAATGCCCAGTTTCAACTAATCTAGAAAAACATGATGTAGGGTTTGTGTGATAGGTGATGTCGTTTATATATCTATAGATTCCAAAATCCATTATGATTGTGAGATTAATTATGAGGTAGAATAATAGGGTTGCCTTGAACTACATTTTTGATGATGAGAAATGTGAGATTATAGAATGTCTTCATAAATTGACTTGAACTTTGAATGAAGCTTTATTATTGTTCACTCGATTATGTCAATTACTTGCATCCATGTTTAAATATATGAAGATCATATGATTATCTCTAAGAACTTGATTGTGCCATTGATAGATATGTTGAGAAAAAATTAGAGTTTATGGGCTTGAACAATTGAATGTAAAATATGCATGTCTCTTATGCTTTCGATGGAACTTGTTGGATATGAGGTAAATCTATGGTAATGGACTAGTTAATTCATTCATCTCATGAATCGGAGTAAATCTCAAAATGAGTCTTATGAAATGAAAATGTATGCCCCCCCCCCCCATGATCTTGTTGCAAATGTATAAGTTATAAGTTAAGCATATGTCTTCCCGTAAATCTAGAATATATGAATCAATATATGCATGTTAAGGTACAAATTGGATCTATGGATGATGAATGACTTGATAATACATGTTGAATGATATGAAGCAAGAACATAATGTGGTGGGAGTATAATGCATGATACGAATCTATAGATTCTTACTAATATAAAATGTTCGAGGAAATATTAATGTGGCTCCATGATGATATGAATTATGATAATGAAGTATGAGAATTATGTTTTCAGAATGTTGGGCTTGTTGTTAGCAGTAAGTAGCCCTGACCCTCCCAACATAAATGTTGTATGAAGAAAGCAGTGTATGCTCATGTTTCTCACTAGCTGTAGTAGCATAGAACAGATATATAAGTCAGATTAGAACTCCCCATGTCCTAGTCAGCCAGGGAGTCTGCATAGCCGAAAACGTTTCCCTAGGTTCAGTTGGGATCCTCCATAGCAGAGAGTGACTCCTTAGCTCAGTTGGAATCCTCCATAGTAGAGAGTGACTCCCTAGTTCAGTCGGGATCCTCTATAGCAGAGAGTGACTCCCTAGCTCAGTTGAGATCCTCTATAGCAGAAAGTGACTCCCTAGATCAGCCGAGACCCTCCATAGTATAGAATGACTACCTTAGTTATGTTATCAGCATGATCAAGTTCCATATGATTCAGATTTTAGATTATAATAGATTTAATATAATCATCATCAGTCTCAGTTATCAGTAGTAATCCAATGTAGTGTGTTATGCTAGATTCAGATTCAGCTCTTATTAAATGTTCGGAACTTGACCATTCTATATATGTTCGATGATGTTGCATAAAATGAGATCCAAAGAAAAGTTTCATGTATACATATGTGTATGTGAATCATAAGATTATAATGGTATGTTAAATAAGTTATGTTGATGTACTTGGTTATTTCCTTATTTTATATTTGTTTATTTAATTATCTATGTTATCCCACATTCTCAGTTCATTCCAAGTACTGACCGCACATATTTTTGTGCTATATCATTTCATGATATAGATTCAGGTCTCCAGCCTTATCCTCGTGGTTAGATATGCTTCTTTTCCTCTCAGCGGCTAGTGGTGAGTACTCATCTCCCAAGGACGTGATTTATGTTCATACTTTCTTTATGTTTCAGTTTTTAAATATAGGAGTTAGCTGGGAACTTATCCTAGCAACTCATCAGTTTAGTAAAAGGCTTTCAAACATGTCCGGAAAGACTCAACGCTGTATCAAGTATTTTTACATTTGTAATTATGGTTATTTATTAGACTCTTGCAGTTAGCTTCTGCTTATTCATGTTGTTGGTTGTTCCTATCGGTAAGTGATATGCTATGATTATGTCATGTCCCGAGGGAGAGATGTTTCCCCTCCGACCTTGTCCAGCTTCTCAAGAGCTTTTCTGGATCACTATTTGCCACAGATGATTCGACAGGCCCGGGTGGACCAGTTTTTACATTTAGAGCTGGGGGCCATGAGTGTTCGGGAATACGCCTTGCGGTTTGATTCTTTGGCCCGGTACGCACCGGCCTTTGTTGATACCATGGCATCCAGAGTACACCGCTTTATCATGGGGTTGAATCCAGAATATGTTGAGACTTGTATTACGGCCACACTATGAGAGGACATGGATATTGCCTGAGTTCAGGCATTTGCCCAGAATATTGAGGGCATCAGACAGCGGCATCGGGAGATCAAGAGGACCAATCGGGAACAGCGCCGCAGGGATAGGCCAGTTGAGTTACAGAGGGAGGCTCGGGGAGGACCTAGGCCACGATTGTTAGATAGGCCGCCCAGACCCCCGCCTCCACCACAGCCACAGAGGGGCATATTTAGTCGCAGGGGGCAGTCAGAGACAGGCAGAGGCTCGCAGATTGCGGATTCACCATTACAGAGGAGGGCAGAGCAGAGTAGGTATACCCTACCACTTTTCCCTATATGCAGTTGATGCCATTCTGGAGCATGAAGGTATGGCTCCATTGGATGTTATATTTATGGCCAAGAGGGCGATCTGATGAGAGATTGCCCAGCCAGAGGTCAGGAGGATCGGGATAGATAGGACAAGGCATCTGCAGGGTCACGAGCTTCAGCATCCTCGGCAGGGCACAGGCCCTCAGTTTCAGCAGGCAGGGGTCGAGGAAGATCAGGGGCCTCCAGTGTAGGTGTGGCTCCAAGACGCACATATGCTTTACCAGGGAGGCAGGATTCAGAAGCGTCACCTGATGTTGTGACAGGTGTGATGACTATCTGCTCACACCCTGCTTATGTATTGATTGATCCAGGATCTACTTTGTCCTACATTACTCCATTTATGGCTCGAAAGTTTAGTGCTGCACCAGAGTTGCTTCAGCAACCCTTTTCAGTATCCACCCCCGTTGGTGACTCCATTGTAGCTAGAAGGGTCTATCGCGGGTGTATAGTAGAGGTTGCTGATCGTCAGACCACAGTAAATCTGGTAGAATTAGAAATGGTCGATTTTGATGCCATTATGGGTATGGATAGGTTGGCGCCGTGCTATGCAAATGTAGAATGCTAGACCAAGACTGTCCGATTCCACTTTTCAGGGGAGGCAGTACGAGAGTGGAAGGGCAGTATAATTATGCTAAAAGGTAGGTTTATTTCCTATCTTTAGGCGAGGAAGTTGATAGCTAAGGATGCATTTACCATCTTGTCAGAGTTCAGTATGTTCGTGTAGAGCCTCTGACTCTCCAGTCAGTCCCAGTGGTGAATGAATTCCCTGACGTATTTCGAGATGAGCTAACTGGTAATCCTCCAGAAAGAGAAATAGACTTTGCAATTGATTTGCTACCAGACACTCAGCCCATATCAATTCCTCCGTACCGTATGGCTCTTGCCGAACTTAGAGAATTAAAAGAGCAGCTGAAAGACCTGTTAGATAAGGGCTTTATTAGGCCAAGTACTTCATCATAGGGTGCGCCAGTCCTATTTGTGAGAAAGAAGGATGGTTCGCTCCGCAAGTGTATAGACTACCGGTAGTTGAACAAGGCTACAGTCAAGAATAAGTATCCTCTTCCCAGAATAGATGACTTGTTTGATCAGTTACAAGGGGCCAGATATTTCTCCAAGATTGACTTATGGTCCGGATATCATTAGGTTCGAGTTCGTGAAAGGGACATTCCGAAGACAGCTTTCAGGACCAGATACGGCCTTTTTGAATTCCTAGTTATGTCTTTTGGACTGACAAATGGTCCCGCAGTATTCATGGACCTGATGAACAGCAACTTCAGACCGTACCTGGACCTGTTCGTGATAGTGTTCATTGATGACATTCTGGTATATTCTCGCTCAGAGGCAGACCACCAGAATCATATATGGACAGTGCTTCAGATTCTCAGGGACCATCGATTGTATGCCAAGTTCTCCAAATGTGAATTCTGGATGAACTCAGTAGCTTTCTTGGGGTATATTGTGTCGGATGCTGGTATACAAGTAGACACGCAGAAAATAGAAGAAGTCAAAATGTGGCCCAGACCTACCACTCAACTGCAGTCCGCAGTTTTCTAGGATTAGCAGGATACTATAGAAGGTTTGTTGAGGAATTCTCCACCATAGCGGCACCTCTGACTAAGTTAACACAGAAAGTAGTAAAGTTCCAGTGGACAGAGGCATGTGAGCAGAGTTTCCAAGAATTGAAAGACAGGTTGACCTCCGCCCCAGTATTAGTGTTGCCAGAAGGTACAGAGGGTTATTCAGTGTATTGTGATGCATCAGGTATTGGGTTGGGATGTGTGTTGATGCAGCGCGGTAAAGTGATTGCTTATGCTTCCAGACAGTTGAGGAAACACGAAAAGAATTATCCTACCCATGACCTGGAGTTAGCCGTAGTGATCCACGCCTTAAAGATATGGAGACATTACTTGTATGGCGTCCATGTGGATATTTTCACAGATCATAAGAGCCTACAATATATCTTCACTCAGAGGGAGTTGAATTTTGACAGCGTCGCTGGTTGGAGTTATTGAAAGATTATGACGTGGACATTCTGTATCATCCAGGGAAAGCCAATGTAGTAGCATATGCTCTCAGCCGTAAATCGATGGGGAGTTTGGCATATTTGCAGCCCAAGCAGCGGGAGTTGGTCAGAGAAATACATCAATTAGCCAGCCTAGTCGTTCGTGTAGCAGAGACAGAGGACAACAGAGCGGTAATTCAGAACACCACTGTGTCTTCATTAGTTTAGGAGGTAAAAGAATGGCAGTATGAAGATCCTGACCTGGTCCAGCTTAAGGACAGAATTCAGCAAGGGAAAGCGCCAGATTTTCAGGTAACTGAGGATGAAGTGCTGAGATGCAAGGGTCGTCTTTGTGTTCCAGATGTTTCAGGGCTCCGCCAGCAGATTATGAGTGAGGTACATTATGCCCGCTATTCTATCCACCCAGGCACGACGAAAATGTACCACGATATCAAAGAGATCTACTGGTGGCCTTGTATGAAAAGGGAAATAGCCGAATTTGTAGCCCAATGTCCTAACTGTCAGCAAGTAAAGCGGAACACCAGAAATCAGGTGGGTTGACTCAGGACATAGTTGTGCCTCTTTGGAAGTGGGAAGCAGTAAACATGAACTTTGTAGCAGGATTACCCTGTACCAGGCATAGACATGATTCAATTTGGGTAATTGTTGACAGACTAACGAAATCAGCCCATTTCCTTCCAGTAAAAGCTACTTTTTCTGCCAAAGATTACGTCGAATTGTATATCAGAGAAATTGTTAGATTACACAGTGTTCCAGTATCTATTATCGCTAATAGAGGAGCACAATTTACAGCTAGATTTTGGCAGTCATTTCAGAGAGGTCTGGGAACGCAGATTAATTTGAGCACAGTATTCCACCCTCAGAGAGATGGACAGGCTGAACACACTATTCAGACGCTCGAGGATATGCTACTAGCGTGTGTGCTAGACTTTGGAGGTAGCTGGGACGAGCATTTGCCACTGATTGAGTTTGCTTATAATAATAGTTATCACTCAGCTATCCAGATGGCGCCCTTTGAGGCACTGTATGGGCAAAAATGTAGATCGCCAGTTGGCTAGTTTGAAGTGGTAGAGTCAGCGCTGATTGGGCCAGATATTATTCATCAGTCAGAGGAGAAGGTAAAGCTTATCAGAGAACGCCTACTGACTGCACAGAGCCGCCATAAATCATATGCCGATGTGCGGCGCAGGGACCTGGAATTTGATGTAAATGACTGGGTATTTCTAAAAGTATCTCCAATGAAAGGGGTGATGATATTCGGCAAGAAAGGTAAGCTCACTCCGAGATTCGTTGGGCCTTATCAGATCCGGCAGAGAGTAGGCCGAGTGGCATACGAATTGAACTTGCCTCAAGAATTAGAATCCGTTCATCCAGTTTTCCACGTATCTATGCTAAGAAGGTACATAGAAGACCCATCCAGAGTAGTCCCAGTCCAGGATGTCCAGGTTATGGAGGAGCTGACCTATGAAGAAGTTCCAGTAGCTATCTTAGACAGACAGATTCATAGATTGAGAACTAAAGATATTGCGTCTGTCAAGGTACTGTGGCGTAACAGGAACTGAGAGGAGATGACTTGGGAGGCAGAGGAAGATATGAAAATCAGATATCCTCACTTGTTTCAAGCCTAGTCAGTCAAGAGGTATGTTAGTATTGCTATTTTATGCAGTGCCTTATAGTATATGTATAAATGAGATAATCGACTCCAATCTTTTGTCTGATGAATGCTATAGTATTAAGTGGAGTACCTGTATTGGACTTTTCTGTATTTCAGGTTTTCGAGATTGTCCATATTACAGGGGAAACTCTGCCAAAAATTTTCTAAAAATATGTTGAGTAAGTCGAGAATTCCTATAAATAGAGGTTTACATTCGAGGATGAATGTTCTTAAGGAGGGGAAGATGTTACACCCCATAAATTCTCGGCATGTAGATGGCCTATTCGCATGTTGTTTAAGAGTTTTTGAATGCCATACATGCTAGGAAAAGGCCCGAGGAAAGATTGGATAAGTGACACATCGAACCATCGCAAGAGAAAGCTGGCAGACCCCCTCCGCGATGGCCAGAGTGTCACGGAGGCTCACCTCCGGGATACACAGTGTATCACGGAGGCTAGGCTCCGCGATACACAGCGTGTCACGAGGGTGAGGTGCAGCCCCAAGTATAAAAGCCTCCAAACTTCAGTTTTTACTTTAATTAACTTATAATTTCCAGTAAGAACAGAGTGTAAACCAGAGAGAAGGAGGAATGAACAATCCTATCCATTTCTCATCCGATTACACCGCCAAACGCGGTCCAAACTCAAATTAACGCCAGATACTAAGGTATTAAGCAGCAAGGAGTATTCCTACGAATTTAGTTTCGTGAAATTTGGCCGGCGAATTGTCGTGCTACCGAGCTAAGGTAAGTGGAATTGCTCCAAATTAGTGTCAATACACTCCTAGCCCTAAAGTGAGTATTTCACCCTTCTGGACTTTTGAGAAATAGCGAGTTTTCGACCGTTTTTCCGATAAGTCAAGTTTTGGCTATATATATATTAAAAGTGTTATCTTCTTCCAAAATATTATTGTATTTAGTCCTAGTTGACATATATATGGATGCAGTTGGGAGAAATAGCGAAAATACTGACCGAGCTACGTCAGTTAGTCGGGAAATCAGAAGCGAAGGTATGTAAAGCTAGTTTCCTCGGCAAGTTAGTAGTTTCGGTATAGTAAAATAGTTCAAAGGCCAATAGAATGTTTCAGAAGTCGTGTGTTATGTTTAGTATGAATATTAGTACGATAATGGAAGCATCATGTTATGTATAGCGTGAAACTTGCTAGCACGATATAAATTCTAATACAAAGAGTTAGGAACTGTACAACAGGCCCAGTATGTGATTTAGTAAAGTATGTTAGGATATTATCGTGTTCTGTTGAAACTTAGTAAAGCAATATAAGTACCAGTAAGGTATCTCAAAAGTAGAATGGTAGATTAAAATGAAGTTTAGAAAGCATGTTAGAAATAGTAAATCATGTTACTATGAAACTAGTTATACAACATGATTCCCAGCAGAAAAACTATATCTTGTTCGACATTAGACTCAGCATAGTATGACAGAAGATTATATATATACCATTATCAGTCTCAACATGTATTAAATACATACATATCACTATCACTAGTTCAACATATAGTATGTACAGATACATTATCATCACTAGCCTCAGCATGTGGTATACGCAGTTAGTATTACTAGTTGAGACCACTGTATTGTCTTGGGGTTGGATTACCTAGCATTAATCACCGCACCAGTGTTAATAGCTGTATCGACTCATTCGCCAGAGGGCGGGGATACGTCACTCTACGGAGTGGCATGCCGTCCGACAGGGGACGAAGATGGGATGTCGGTTTTCCCTATATTGTGCCTGGGTCGGCCTTTATACACCCCCGTCGAGTGGGTACGCCCAGGGTGTTGATTCAGGAGTCCTCCAGACTCAGGTACAGTTATAGTCAGGGGCTCAGCGAGCCCAAGTGCATACCCAGGGGATCGGCAGGATGCTTACAGTTATGATAGGAGATGGGATGACCGGGGTAGGGGTATAGATTGCGTGTTGATTGTACCTCCCAGCTTATGGGAGCCGGGTAAGGTTTGTGCGTGTGCTATGCTATGTTATGCTATGTTATGTTATGCCACGTTACGCTAGATACGAGTAGATTGACAGTAAAGCGTTACATTTCCAGGTATGACTCCTACTCTTCCCAGTATAGTTGAGAAAAGGCTTAGCTTTACATATTCAGTTAGTTCCAGTCTATTTCTTTCTGTTTCAGTTCCATCGGTTGTATTGTTTTTTTCAGATATTTTTCAGTTGTTGCTTTACATACTTAGTACCAGCGGTACTGACGCCCGTTTGGGGCGCTGCATTACTTGCCTACAGGTACTCATAGATGAGGAGCTGATACCTCGTGATTCCAGCCAGCTCACAGGGTCATCAGCTCCAGTCATCCGGAGCTAGATAGCTAGAGGTTTATCCCATTTTTTTTGTTGTACAATATGGGTAGGCCGGGGCCCTGTCCCGACCATCTTATCAGTATTCCTAGAGCCTTGCAGTCTTAATATATTTCCTTGTGGTTAGTTGTGCCAGTCGTGTGGGGCCGTGTGTTTATTTAGTTTTTTATATTGGCTGTGTGAGGCCTTATCCAATCATTAGTGGTGACCTTGCCGGTCACGTAGCTGTTCAACATTTGTTATATTGATTTAGAGTTAACTAGACAGCATGGTGGCCTTGTCGGCCTGCATAGGTTCCCCTATATGAATGTTGTTACACCCCGTAGAATTCCCGGCACTTAGATGACCTATTCGCACGTTGGTTAAGTATATTTGAAGGCCATACGTGCTAGGGAAAGGTCCGGGAAAAGATCGGACGAGAAACCCGTCGAAACCATCGCGGGAGGAGCCGAGGCAGAGCCCCTCCGCGATGGCAGCGTGTCATGGAGGTGAGGCCTCCGCGATGGCTCTGTGACACATTGCCCAGGTTCATCCCCAAGTATATAAGCCCCCACTTCGGTTTAAAATCATATTACACTTATAAATTTCCAGAGAAACGCAGTGAAGCCGAGGAAGACGAAGAAAATTAAATATTTTCGTCCGAATACGCTGCCAAACGCTGCCCAAACTCAAACTAATCCCAGATACCCGAGTATTTAGCAGCAGAGAGCATTTCTACCGAATTAGTTTCGCGAAATACGGCCGACGAATCGGCGAGCCACCGAACTAAAGTAAGTAGAATTGCTCTAAATTAATGTCTATGTGTTCCTAGCTGAGAAGTGAATACTTCTCCCTTCTTGGCCGCTGAAAAATAGCGAGTTTTCGACCGTCTTTCGATAAGCCTAAATTTAGGCTATAAACTATATCGAAAGTAACGTCGTTCTTTACAATAAAGCTGTACTTAGTATTAATTGACGTATTTATGAATGCAGTTGGGAGAAAATAGTTGAAGTACCGGCCGAGCCTCGTTCGACGGACGAATAATTCAAAGAGAAGGTATGTAAAGTTAGTTTCCTTTGGCAAGTTAAGTAATATCAGTGTAGTGTAACAAATTACGGACTAGTAGAATGTTCAGAAGTCAAATGTTGCGTTATTATGAATGTTGGTATGATGTGAGAAACATTGGGTTGTAATGTGTATGAAACCTATCAGTATGATATAGATTCTAACGCAAGCGTTAGAGATTGCCCAGTATATTCAGTGTGTGATGTAATATGCCATATTAAGATATTGTTGTGTTCAGCTGAAACCCCGCGGAGTAGTACAGTATCCGTAAAGCACTTCAGAAATAGAATAGCAGGCTAAAATGAAGTTCAAAAAGCATGTCAGGAATAGTAAATCAGGTTACTATAGAAAATCAGTATACAACATAGTTCAGCAGAAAGACTATATTCGTACACATATATATAGTACTTCCAGCCTTAGCATGTATCAAGTGTGTACATATTTCTTTCACTAGTCCAGCATATAGTGTATACAGAAACTTAGCAAATAGCAGAGTTTTCAGCAGAAACATTATCTTATATAGCATTTGCCCAGTACAGCCCGGCAGGAGACTATATTCATATTTATACATCTTTACTTGCCTCAGCACGTATTAAATATGTACAGATTACTATCAGTAGCCCAGCATGTAATATATATGATACTTTACCCCTATTAGCCTCAGCATGTGAGATACCCAGACAGTATTACCAGTTGAGACCGTTGTATTATTTGGGGTTGGATTACCTAGCATCCATGACCGCCTAGGGTTAATAGCAGTATCGACTCGTCTGCCAGAGGACGAGGATACGTCACTCTACGGAGTGGCATGCCATCCCGCCAGGGGACGAAGATGGGATGCCAGTTTTTCCCCATACTTGTGCCTTGATCGGCCCTTACACACCCCAGTCGAGCGGATACGCCCGGGTGCAGATTCAGGAGTCCTCCGGACTCAGATGCAGTTATAGTCAGGGGCTCAGCGAGCCCAAGTGCATACCCAGGGGACTGGCGGGATGCTTACAGCCACTATAGGAGATGGGATGACCGGGGTAGGGGTATAGATTCTGTGTTGATTGTACCTCCCGGCTTATGGGGGCCGGGTAAGGTTGTGTATGCCATGTTATGTTATGTATGTTGTGTTATGTTATATTAGACATGAGTAGATTAGTAGTAGAATGATACGTCTCCAGAAATGACACCTACTCCCTCCAGCATGATTAAGAACAGGTACGATCTACACCATCAGATAGTTAATCTAGTTCTTCTTATTCCAGTTTCGATAGTTATGTTATTGATTTCAGATATCCCTTCAGTTCTTACAGATTCAGTTATCTCCTGCTATTCAGAATTTTTAGTTATATTACTTGTATTCAGCTGTATTCAGTTTGCTTTACATACTCAGTACCAGCGGTACTGACGCCCAGTGGGGTGCTGCATTACTTGCCTGCAGGTACCCATAGACGGGCAGGCGATACCACGTGATCCCCATCAGCGGTCGAATATTCAGCTCCTGTCATCCGGAGACTGAATTTCTAGAGGTGTAGTTTAGTTCCTTTTGTTGTACAGTACGGGTAGGTCGGGGCCCTATCCCGATCATTTCTATTATTCTTCTTAGAGGCTTGCAGTCTGTATGTATTCCCTGTGGTCAGATGAGCCGGTCGTGTGAGGCCGTGCAGTTGTATAGTTGCCTTTACTCCTTTCTTTCTTTTGTAATGGCCGTGTGGGGCCATAGTTTGCCAGTAGTGGTGACCTTGCCGGTCACGTAGCTCTTCAGTATGTTATGTTTGAGTTACAGATAACTAGACAGCATGGTGGCCTTGTCGGCCCGCATAGGTTCCCCTGAATTAACATGTTTCTGGTCAGCTGTAATACAGGTACAGAAGGCTATAGGCCAAGGGGTCGGGGCCTGTATTTACAGCCGTTATATAGCCCTTTGTTTCTAGAAATATGAGTTAGAGCCAGCCAGGTGCCAGATGCGCCCAGGCTTAACAAGTTCAGCAGGTCAGGTCCTAGTAGGGCACCAGGTGCCAGTCATACCCCCCAAGGTGGGGTGTGACAAACTTGGTATCAGAGCAGGTCGTATCCCAGGGAGTCTGCAAGCCATGCTAAGTAGAGTCCTGTCCATGGATGTGTTGTGCACCACATACTATTGGTAGTAGGCTGCAAGGCATGATAGGATGGTTGTCTTTATTCTGATTCGGTCGTGCTATAGAGCGGTACAGTATAGGGTTGATTCCATAAAATCTTACCATATTCTTTGGTTACAGATAATGTCAGACCAGCGCCATCCTATTACAGGTCGGAACTTAGACATTGCAGCAGGAGAAGGCACCAGCAGGATGCCTCCCCCTCATTTGGAGACAGCCCGATCAAAGGACAATACAGAGGCATCATCCCAGCCTCCTCAGCAGTCCCCACCACGTCCGGAGCCACTTGGGTCGACATTACCTTCAGCAGCCCCTATATTGACTCCTTCTGATCAGGAGGTTAGGAGTGCTGTAGTTCGGTTAGCACAGATGATGGCTGCTCAGCGTCAGCCAATGCCATCTACAGTTGTAGAATCATCAGGAGAGCCCGGTAGTTCGAGGGTCCGAGAGTTTTTAGCCCTGAATCCCCCACAGTTCACAGGCACGGACCGAACAGAGGACCCCCAGGATTTTCTGCATCAGATGCAGAGAATCTTCAGGGTTATGCACGCCACGTCTACCGAGTCAGTCGAGTTGGCTGCATTCCGGTTACGGGATATTGCGGTGTTATGGTATGAAAGCTGGGAGAGGTCCCGAGGGAGAGATGTTTCCCCTCCCACCTGGTCCAGCTTTTTAGGAGCCTTTCTGGATCATTATTTGCCGCGGGAGATTCGACAGGCCCGGGTAGACCAGTTCCTACATCTAGAACAGGGGGCCATGAGTGTTCGGGAATATTCTTTGCAGTTTGATTCCTTAGCCCGATATGCACCGGCCTTGGTTGATACTATGGCATCCAGAGTGCATCGCTTCATTATGGGATTGAAACCAGAATATGTTGAGATTTGCACTACAGCCACACTGCGAGAGGACATGGATATTGCTTGCATTCAGGCATTTGCTCAGAATATTGAGGCCATCAGACAGCGGCAACAAGAGGTCAGAAGGGTTAATCAGGAACAGCGTCGCCGGGACAGGCCAGTTGAATTACTGGGAGGGGCCCGGGGAGGCCCGGGGAGGACCCAGGCCCGGATTGTCAGACAGGCCGCCAAGGCCCCCGCCTCCGTCACAGTCACAGGGGGGTAGATTCAGCCGCAGGGGGCAGTCAGGGACTGGAAGAGGCTCGCAGATGGCAGATTCACTATCACAGAGGAGGGCAGAGCAGAGTAGGTATACCCTACCACTTTGCCCTATATGCAATCGACGCCATTCTGGAGCATGCAGATATGGCTCCACCGCATGTTATATTTGTAGCCAAGAAGGCCATTTGATGAAAGATTGCCCAGCCAGAGGTCGAGAGGACCGCGATAGATAGGATAGGACATCAACAGGGTCACGAGCCACAACATCCTCGACTGGGCGCAGGCCCTCAGTTTCAGTAGGCAGGGGTCGGGGCAGATCAGGGGCCTCCAGTACAGGTGCGGGTCCAAGCCACACATATGCTTTACCAGGGAGACAAGATTCAGAAGCATCGCCTGATGTCGTGACAGGTATGCTAACTATCTGCTCACACCCTACTTATGTGCTAATTGACTCAGGGTCTACTTTGTCCTATATTACTCCATTTATGGCACGGAAGTTTAGTATTGTACCAGAATCATTACAGCAGCCCTTTCTAGTATCTACGCCCGTTGGTGACTCTATCACAGCTAGTCGAATCTACCGCGGGTGTACAGTAGAGATTGTTGACCGTCAGACCACAGTAGATCTGGTCGAGTTAGAAATGATAGACTTCGATGCCATAATGGGTATGGACTGGTTAGTGCCATGCTTTGCCAATGTTGAATGTTGGACCAAAACGGTCCGATTCCACTTCCCGGGGGAAGCAGTACGGGAGTGGAAGGGCAACACCGTGACGCCAAAAGGTAGGTTTATTTCCTACCTTCAGGCGAGAAAGTTGACATCTAAGGGGTGTATTTACCATCTTGTCAGAGTTCAGGATGTCCAAGCAGAATCTCCGACACTCCAGTCTGTCCCAGTGGTAAATGAATTCTCAAATGTATTTCCTGATGAGTTACCTGGTATTCCCCCAGAAAGGGAAATAGACTTTGCTATTGACTTGCTACCAGGCACTCAGCCAATATCAATACCTCCTTATCGTATGGCTCCTGCAGAACTCAGAGAATTAAAGGAGCAGTTGAAAGACTTGTTAGATAAAGGTTTTATCAGGCCGAGTACTTCCCCATGTGGTGCGCCAGTCTTGTTTGTGAGAAAGAAAGATGGCTCGCTCCGAATGTGCATAGATTATCGGCAGTTAAACAAAGTTACAGTAAAGAACAAGTATCCGCTCCCCAGAATTGATGACTTATTTGATCAGTTGCAGGGAGCCAGATACTTTTCTAAGATTGACTTGCGGTCCGGATACCACCAGGTCCGAGTACGTGAAAGAGATATTCCTAAGACAGCATTCAGGACCCGATATGGGCATTTTGAATTTCTGGTTATGTCCTTCGGGCTAAAGAACGCCCCAGCAGTTTTTAAGGACATGATGAACAGTATTTTCAGACCTTTCCTGGACTTGTTCGTGATAGTATTCATTGATGACATTCTGGTGTATTCTCGCTCTGAAGCAGATCACCGGACTCATTTGCGGACAGTGCTCCAGATTCTCAGGGACCGCCAGTTGTATGCTAAGTTTTCGAACTGTGAATTCTGGCTTAACTCAGTGGCCTTTTTAGGTCATATTGTCTCAGACACCGGTCTACAGGTAGATAAGCAGAAGATAGAAGCAGTTAAGTCATGGCCTAGGCCTACCACCCCGACTGAAGTTCGTAGCTTTCTGGCAGCAGGGTATTATCGGAGATTCGTTGAGGGATTCTCAACCATTGCAGCACCTTTAACTAAATTGACACAGAAAGCAGCAAAGTTTCAGTGGACGGAGGCATGCGAGCAGAGTTTCTAGGAATTGAAAGACAGGTTAACCTCCACCCCAGTATTAGCATTGCCGGAAGGCACAGAAGGTTATTCAGTTTATTGCGACGCGTCAGGTGTCGGATTGGGTTGTGTGTTGATACAACATGGTAGAGTAATTTCATATGCCTCCAGACAGTTGAGAAAACACGAAAAGAATTACCCTACCCATGACCTGGAATTGGCCGCAGTAATTCATGCCTTGAAGATGTGGAGGCATTATTTGTACGGCGTCCATGTTGACATTTATACAGATCATAAGAGCTTACAGTACATTTTCACCCATGGGGAGTTGAATCTGCGGAAACGCCACTGGTTAGAGTTGTTGAAAGACTATGATGTGAATATTATATACCACCCCGGAAAAGCTAATGTTGTAGCAGATGCCCTGAGCCGTAAGTCGATGGGGAGTTTGGCGTGTTTACGTCTTGAGAAACGGAAGTTAATCAAGGAAATTCATCAGTTAGCTGATCTAGCCGTTCGAGTAATAGAAATAGAAAATAATGAAGCAGTAATGCAGAATTCTGCAGTGTTATCGTTAGTTACAGAGGTAAAAGAACGGCAGTATGAGGATCCTGATTTAGTCCAGCTCAGAGAGAGAGTTCAAAAAGGTAAGGAGCCAGATTTTCAGATAACCGAGGATGATGTGCTACATTGTAAGGGCCGCCTTTGTGTCCCGAATGTCGCAGGACTTCGTGGGCAGATCATGCATGAGGTACACTACGCTCGCTATTCCCTTCACCCAGGGGCGACGAAAATGTACCACGACATCAGAGACATCTATTGGTGGCCAAGTATGAAAACTGAGATAGCTGAATTTGTATCTAGATGTGCTAATTGTCAGCAGGTGAAAGCAGAGCACCAGAAACCGGGTGGTTTGACTCAAGAGATAATGATACCTATGTGGAAATGGGAAGTGATAAACATGGATTTTGTAACAGGATTTCCCCGTACTAGACGCAGAAATGATTCCATTTGGGTAATAGTTGACAGGCTGATAAAATCAGCTCATTTCCTGCCAGTAAGGGCTACCTTCTCAGCTGAGGATTATGCCAAATTATATATCAGAGAAATAGTTAGATTGCATGGGGTGCCGGTATCTATCATTTCAGACAGGGGGGCACAGTTTACAGCTAGGTTCTGGCAGTCGTTTCAGAAAGGTCTGGGGACACAGATTAATTTGAGCACAGCATTTCATCCTCAGACAGACGGGCAGGCTGAACGTACGATTCAGACGCTCGAAGATATGCTGCGAGCGTGTGTGTTAGATTTTGGGGGTAGCTGGGATGAACATCTCTCGTTAATTGAATTTGCTTATAATAACAGCTACCATTCAGTTATTCAGATGGCGCCTTTCGAGGCATTGTACGGACGAAAATGTAGATCGCTGGTGGGCTGGTTTGAGATAGGAGAATCAGCATTAGTTGGCCCAGACATTGTTTGGCAGTCCGGGGAAAAGATAAAGCTTATCCGAGAACATTTACTGACCGCTCAGAGCCGCCAGAAGTCATACGCAGATAGGCGGCGCAGAAATCTAGAATTTTCAGTAAATGATTGGTATATCTAAAAGTGTCCCCGATGAAAGGGGTAATGAGGTTTGGCAAGAAGGGCAAGCTTAGCCCAAGATTCATTGGGCCGTATCACATTCGGCGAAGAATAGGCCGCGTGGCATACGAGTTGAACTTGCCTCCAGAGTTAGCGTCGGTTCACCCAGTATTCCATGTTTCTATGTTAAGGAAGTTCGTTGGGGACCCTTCTACAGTAGTTCCAGTTCAGAATGTCCAGGTCATAGAAGAGTTAGCATATGAAGAGGTTCCCGTAGCTATTTTAGACAGACAGGTTCGCAGGCTAAGAACTAAAGATGTTGCATCTGTCAAAGTATTGTGGCGTAACAGAAATCGGGAGGAAATGACGTGGGAGGCTGAAGAAGATATGAAAAGCAGATACCCTCACCTATTTCAGGCCTAGTCAGACGACAGGTATGTCCGTATCATTATTTATACAGTACCTTATGGTTGTATGTTGTAAATGATAAAGAAAGAAGTGATATTTAGTTGTTCAGTGGATCTTAGAATATTATATGCAGTGCCTGTGTTGGACTTTTCTACATTTCAGGTTTTTGCGATAGTCCATATTACAGAGGAAACTCTGCCGAAATTTTTCTAGAAAGTAAAGTAAGCAGTCCTTTAGATAACAGTGTACATTCGTGGACGAATGTTCTTAAGGGGGGGAGAATGTTACACCCCGTAGAATTCCCGGCAGTTAGATGACCTATTCGCACGTTGGTTAAGTATATTTGAAGGCCATACGTGCTAGGGAAAGGTCCGGGAAAAGATCGGACGAGAAACCCGTCGAAACCATCGCGGGAGGAGCCGAGGCAGAGCCCCTCCGCGATGGCAGCGTGTCACGGAGGTGAGGCCTCCGCGATGGCTCCGTGACACGTTGCCCAGGTTCAGCCCCAAGTATATAAGCCCCCACTTCGGTTTCAAATCATATTACACTTATAAATTTCCAGAGAAACGCAGTGAAGCCGAGGAAGACGAAGGAAATTAAATATTTTCGTCTGATAACGCTGCCAAACGCTGCCCAAACTCAAATTAATCCAAGATACCCGAGTATTTAGCAACAGAGAGCATTTCTACGGAATTAGTTTCGCGAAATACGGCCGACGAATCGGCGAGCCACCGAACAAAATTAAGTAGAATTGCTCTAAATTAATGTCTATGTGTTCCTAGCTGAGAAGTGAATACTTCTCCCTTCTGGGCCGCTGAAAAATAGCGAGTTTTCGACCGTCTTTCGATAAGCCCAAATTTAGGCTATAAACTATATCGAAAGTAATGTCGTTCTTTACAATAAAGCTGTACTTAGTATTAATTGACGTATTTATGAATGCAGTTGGGAGAAAATAGTTGAAGTACCGGCCGAGCCTCGTTCGACGGACGAATAATTCAAAGAGAAGGTATGTAAAGTTAGTTTCCTTCGGCAAGTTAAGTAATATCAGTGTAGTGTAACAAATTACGGACCAGTAGAATGTTCAGAAGTCAAATGTTGCGTTATTATGAATGTTGGTACGATGTGAGAAACATTGGGTTGTAATGTGTATGAAACCTATGAGTATGATATAGATTCTAACGCAAGCGTTAGAGATTGCCCAGTATATTCAGTGTGTGATGTAATATGCCATGTTAAGATATTGTTGTGTTCAGCTGAAACCCCGCGGAGTAGTACAGTATCCGTAAAGCACATCAGAAATAGAATAGCAGGCTAAAATGAAGTTCAGAAAGCATGTCAGGAATAGTAAATCAGGTTACTATAGAAAATCAGTATACAGCATAGTTCAGCAGAAAGACTATATTCGTACATATATATATAGTACTTCCAGCCTTAGCATGTATCAAGTGTGTACATATTTCTTTCACTAGTCCAGCATATAGTGTATACAGAAACTTAGCAAACAGCAGAGTTTTCAGCAGAAACATTATCTTATATAGCATTTGCCCAGTACAGCCCGGCAGGAGACTATATTCATATTTATACATCTTTACTTGCCTCAGCACGTATTAAATATGTACAGATTACTATCAGTAGCCCAGCATGTAATATATATGATACTTTACCCCTATTAGCCTCAGCATGTGAGATACCCAGACAGTATTACCAGTTGAGACCGTTGTATTGTTTGGGGTTGGATTACCTAGCATCCATGACCGCCTAGGGTTAATAGCAGTATCGACTCGTCTGCCAGAGTACGAGGATACGTCACTCTACGGAGTGGCATGCCATCCCGCTAGGGGACGAAGATGAGATGCCAATTTTTCCCCATACTTGTGCCTTGATCGGCCCTTACACACCCCAGTCGAGCGGATACGCCCGGGTGCAGATTCAGGAGTCCTCCGGACTCAGATGCAGTTATAGTCAGGGGCTCAGCGAGCCCAAGTGCATACCCAGGAGTGGTAGTGCTCTAGAGTATGTGTTGGAATTTACCAAGTTATCATACTCCTTGATTAAAGAGTGTAGGACTGCCATATTGCATAGGGAAATAGACTTCTCATGTTTGGTGATATTCACGCAATAAATGGAGACGGAGCTGGTGAAGGAAAGGAGAGAGATTCCACGAGGGCTAGGATAGGAGATTCAAAGTTCTCTTCACTAAGGACGAGTGGTGGACACCACTCACTTTCCCAATAGAAATTGAAAGCCCCAGCATTTTCGATAGTCAGTGCTCCGTACAAACCTAGAGTAAGGAGATTATGTATCCGATGTGTACTAGCTATGGGAAGCACCACTTGGGAGAATGTATGGCTGGATCAGTAAAAGGTCCTGAGACGAAAATGGTCCAATTTGACCACTATACATTGCTAACATGAGAAAATGGTATAATTGAGAATCTCGAGTTCGGGCCATAAGCACCTATATTGCGCAGCGGCAAAGAGAGGAGAGAGTAGATCCTCGGACATCTCTTTGGTAGCTTCGATAGCCCGCCCACTTCAGCAGGGTGCATCATCTAGCCCGGGTAGCGGGCATCGTCAAAACCACTCCCATGTCGTAACAGCATACCAGGATAAGGGCAAGTCGCCAGTAGTGGCCACATTTATATTGTGAATATTTCATAACTCTTTGTATGTTGCTAGCCCAAAACCCTAGTGTTACATAAGGAGCTTGTGGTTCTCGTTGAGAAAAGGTTGTCGATGTGTGATGTGAATAGCTATTATTGTAAGACAAGATGCGATGGTTAGAGGTGAAAGGGGAAGCTACAAGTTAGTTAATTAGTCCCAACCTTGAGAAATATTCAGAAGCCTTAAAATGATGGCTTAAGCTAAGGGGGAGATGGTAAGTATGTGAGCCTAGTCGGATCTTGGATTTAATAGTAAGGGATTTCTAACCCTAACAGTCATGATATGTCAACACCTTCAAGTTCATATAATTTCTCTGGTAGTTCAGTTGAAGGTGAGTAATGCCCATCCCTATGTGCGGACTCCTAGAAGTTCTAGATAACTGCTTTAGACAGTGATGCTGATCTTACTTTACGAATCCTTTAAATTCATTTTCGTGTTATGAATCAGTTATGTGTGTTAAATTCATGTTTTCCCAATGTGATCAGTTAGAACTCAGTACCTAGAACATGCTTAGTAGCTCAACAGACCAGGTTATCTCATGTATGTTCTCAGTTTTAGATTTCATGAATGATCCATCATCATGAGACCTTTATGTCACACCCCGCCTTGGGGGGTATGACTGGCACGTGGTGCCCTACTAGGACCTGAACTACTAGACTACTGAGCCTAAGCACATCTGGTGCCTGGCTGGCTCTAACTCAGATTTAGGGAAACAACGGGCTATATAACGGCTGTAAATACAGCCTCCAGCCGACTAGGCCTATAGCCATCTGTACCTGTAATAGCAGCTAACCAGAAACACACTCGTAATCTATACCCCTACCCTTGTCGTCCCATCTCCTGTAATAACTATAAGCATCCTACCGATCCCCTGGGTATGCACTTGGGCTCACTGAGCCCCTGACTATAACTGTACCTGAGTCCGGAGGACTCCTGAATCAACACCCCGGGCGTATCCGCTCGACGGGGGTGTATAAAGGCCGAACAAGGCACAATATGGGGAAACTGGCATCCCATCTTCATCCCCTGTGGGACGGCATGCCACTCCGTAGAGCGACGTGTCCTTGCCCTCTGGCGGATGAGTCGATACAACTATTAACCCTGGGGCGGTCATGAATGCTAGGTAATCCAATCCCAAGACAATACAGTGGTCTCAACTAGTTATATTATCTCCACATACCACATGCTGAAGCTAGTGATGATAATGTATCTGTACATACTATATGCTGACTAGTGATAGTGATATATATGTATTTAATACATACTGAGACTGAAAATGGTATATATATAATCATGTTGTCATACTGTGTTCAGTCTAATGTTGAACAAGATATCGTTCTTTTCTACTGGGAATCATACTGTATAACTGAGTTTCATAGTAACATGGTTTACTATTTCTAACATGCTTTCTAAACTTCATTTTATTCTACCATTCTACTTCTGGGATACCTTACAGATACTTATATTGCTTTACTAAGTTTTAACTGAATACGATAATATCCTGACGTACTTTACTAGATCACATACTAGGCATACTGTACAGTTTCTATCACTTTGTTTTAGAATTTATATTATGCTAGCAAGTTTCACTCTATATATAACATGATGCTTCCAATATCGTACTAATATTCATACTAAGCGTAACACAAAACTTATGAAACATTCTACTGGCCTTTGAACCATTTTACTATACTGAGACTACTAACTTGCCGAGGAAACTAGTTTTACATACCTTCGCTTCTGATTTCCAGGCTAACTGGCGCAGCTCGGTCAGTATTTTTGCTATTTCTCCCAACTGCATTCGTATACATGTCGATTAGCGCTAAATACAACACTATTATGAAAGACGACGTCAGTTTTGATATAATTATAGCCTAAACTTAGGCCTATCGAAAGAAGGTCGAAAATATGCTATTTTTCAGAAGTCCAGAAGGGAGAAGTATTCACTTCACAACTAGGAACACATAGGCACTAGTTTG
Organism: Datura wrightii; assembly: GCA_035772735.1. Taxonomy (NCBI): domain Eukaryota; kingdom Viridiplantae; phylum Streptophyta; class Magnoliopsida; order Solanales; family Solanaceae; genus Datura; species Datura wrightii. Next base: position 65,448,520 of record JASDFA010000002.1, read on the forward strand.
GAGCAATTCCACTTACCTTAGCCCGGTAGCACGACGATTCGTCGGCCGTATTTCGCGAAACTAAATCCGTAGGAATGCTCCTTGCTGCTAAATACTTCAGTATCTGGAGTTAATTTAGATTTGGACTACGTTTGGCAGCTTAATCGAACGGAAATTATAAAGAAACCTTCATCCCCTTTTCCTCTCTGGTTTTTCTCTCTATTTTCGCTGGAAATTATGAAAATTATTTCATTTAAAACCGAAGTGGAGCTTTATATACTTGGGCCTGGACAGGCCCAAAGTGTCACGGAGCCAATGCGAAGGCTCCACCTCCGTGACACGTTGCCATCACGGAGGGGCTCTGCCCCGGCTCCTTCCGCGATGGTTCGACAGGCTACTCATCCGATCCTTTCCCGGGCCTTTTCCTAGAACCTATGGCTTTCGAATATGCTTAACCAACGCGTGAAAAGGCCATTTGGGTGCCGGGAATCTTACGGGGTATAACACTTTAGTTAAAGTCAGATCAGATATTATGAATTCTAGCCCTGTAATAGAATGTGATTTGAGAGCGAAGGCTCAGTCCATTGTAGTTTAGTGCTAGCTTTGGGGGAAGAATCCTTCTCAGTGTTCCATTTAGTTCCATGTTAGTTTCATGTTCTTTGACCTCTCTTGTGCCATAGCATGCATGATTAATTTAGATATTTAATTCTGATGTGTAAGGTTAGCTAGAAGTCAGATTCTTTATTGTTTCTAGTGGTGATTTATTGACTGTGGCACTTTTAGTTTCATTCCAATCCTTTCGGTATGTTTCGCCAACATTCGAGGATGAATGTTACCAAGGGAGAGATATTGTAACACCTCGAATGTTTCTAAGATCATATTTCGGGTTTAAGGAAAGAAATCAGATAGAAAATGGAAGTTTGTGCAGAACGAGTCGGGGGACAACTCTTTCAGAGGCCCCATGAGTCGTGGTTAGACCCGTTGGGAAATAGTTCTGAGGTCTGGTCAAGTCTGGTGGTAACGGATGTCCTGACAAGTCATCTTGCCTTGCAACGACTCGTAAGATTTAGCGTTGGGTGTAGGCTAGGGTTCGTGGATAAGGTCTCAGTCATGGTAGACCATGACTCGTGAAGTTAGTCGTGGGTTGTGTTGGGGAAATTTTGAGGAGTTGGGTAGTGTACTCCACAACTTGGTCCCCACTAATCGTTGCCTAACCCCATGACTGATGGAGTGCCTCATGAGGACTGGCAGGGTGATTGTTCCTACGTTTTTCCAGGGGTGTTTTCGTAAAATCCTATGGTTCTAACTCCTAAATTATGTCATTTTTAGTATTATTTAGGATGCTTTTAAGGGTTTCTCCTAGTCTAAACTCTCATTCTCTCAAGATACCTCTCAAACCCTTTTTCCTCCTCGCCTCTCAAGTTTCAAGATTCCACCAAGGTGTTCATCAAAGCTTCAAGGTGTGATTTTGAGCAATTCCAGCAAGGTGTTCATCAAAGCTTCAAGGTGTGATTTCGAGCAGGAATTCTTCTACTAGGTATGCGAGTCTTTTGACAAGGATAATTTTCCATCCTTGTACCCCAAAATGTTTTATCAAAATGCCCAGTTTCAACTAATCTAGAAAACATGACCTAGTGTTTGTATTATAGGTGATGTCGTCTATATTTCTCTAGATTCTAACATCCATTATGATTATGAGATTAATTATGAGGTAGAATAATTGGGTTACCTTGAACTAGGTGATGTATGTTGAGAAATGTGGGATTATAGAATGTCTTCATAAAATGACTTGAACTTTGTGAAGCTTTATTATTGTTCACTTGATTATCGTACTTACTTGCATCCATGTTTAAATATGTGATAATCGTATGATTATCTCTAAGAACTTGATTGTGCCATTGATAGACATGTTGAGAAGAAAGTAGAGTTTATGGGCTTGAATAATTAAAAGTAAAATATGCATGTCTCTTATGCTTTCGATGGAAACTAAAAGTAAAATATGCATGTCTCTTATGCTTTCGATGGAATTGATTGGATATGAGGTAAATCTATGGTAATGGCCTAATTAATGCAAAGTCAGATGAATGTTCATTCGATGGGTCAAGTTGGAGTCTGTCGGGGTTCCTTGTCCCATTTTACGATCGGGGTCTATGTTCGGGTCATGACAACAACCCTTAGATATCATTTTTCGAGTCTTAAGGTAGGAAATGAAATGACCTACAAGCACAGCTGAACTACCCTTCCATTCTAAGACTGTCTCACCCGGAAATCTGAAGTCTACTGCACAGGTTCTACAATTAACTGAAGCATAGCATGCAAAGAGATAATCCATGCTGAGAATAACATCAAAATCGATCATGGCTAACTCTATCAAATTTGCTGAAGTGACTTTCTGAAGGACTGAGACCGGAAAACCTCTATACACCCATCTAGCTATAAATGAGTCACCTACCTAAGTAGAAACTGAGAAGGGTTTTGATAAGACTTTGGGACTGACTCTGAAGCTACTAGCCACATAAGGTGTTACAAAAGACAAGGTAGCCCTCGGATCTAAAAAATCATAAACATCACTATGGAAAACCCATAACATACCAGTGACCACATCCAGGGAGACCTCATACTCCTGACGGGATGCGAAGGCATAGAATCTGTTCTGACGCTGATCGCCAGTTCTACTGGTAGATGCTCCCTGATGTGTTGAGCATCTGGGAGGGGCTGCTGAACTAGAAGTTGGGTCTCGGCCCCTAACCTGATCCTGTCCCATTGCTGAGAAAACTTTAAGCATGTGTTCGGTCTTCCCACACCCGAAACAAGCACCTGAACTTGCCAAGCACTAGCTTGTGTGCCCCTAACCACATCTGCGACAAGCTGGGATTCTAGAATCTGCGGGTCTGCTGCTCTGACACCTAGAGCTTTATGCTCGCCCCCTCTTATCATGCCTAGGCCTGTATGGCTCACTCAGTGATGAGGATGCCGGGGCTGATGATCTCTGGTAGGTCTACTGTCGGTGCCCACCACCTAACCTTGGCTGAGAGAATCTGTGGTCGTCGGTCCTGACCCTCTTGGCCTCCCTCTCTCTCGAATGCGCTGACTCCATCTGCTGGGTGTACAACAACATCTGAGGGAAGTACATGTACTATTGGAGCGTAGCAGTACTATAATCCTTGTCCAAATAGCTCGCTACTTCATGACCGAATATACTCACTCGCGCCCGCTGATCAGCCACTAACTTTGGGGCATACTTCAATAGGCGAGTGAAATCAAAGGCATACTCTTGGACTGTCATCCTCCCTTGCTTCAGATTTACGAACTAAGCTACCTTTATCTCCCTCATCTCACAAGGGAAAAACCAATCTAAGAATGCAACATGAAACTCTTCCCAAGTGGCAGGACCTACTCCAGCGACTATGCTATCCTTCCATTAGCGAAACCAGATATGTGCAACTCCTTTCAACTGGTAAGAGGCCAACTCTGCATACTCAACCCCATTCACCCCCATGAGTTTGGTGATCTTGACAATCTTATCTATGAACTCATATTCGTCCTCATCTACCTTGGACCCAAGAAACTCCGACGGGTTCATCCTCAAGAAGTCTATGACTCGAGTCGCCGCTGCATTGCCATTTTCCAGGACATGTGAAACGGCCTGCTGATTGACCTTAGCGGTAAAGGACTGTGCAAGCATCTGAATAACGGCCCAAAACTCAACATGAGCAACTGGCTCTGGTGCCTGATGCTCCTGAACTGGTGGGGCTTGCTAGTGCCCGTTATAGTTTCCATCCTCGTGGGCGTCTCCATTCCCATTCTTTCGACCATTTACTCTTTGGGGAGCCATGATTCTGTAATCGCGAATAGCACAAATTAGAATGACGGGGAGACATTTCATCGCATGACATCAACCATGAAAGAAGGGAACATTCCTAAATGTCTCGTAGCCTCTTCGGCATAAGTGTGGCGCGCTTCACACTTACGAAAAAGACTCTACTTGATACGACTTTCAATACCTTAGGACACTTCAAACCTATTGCTTTGATACCAAGTTTTTCACCACCCGAACAAAGGTCCGGATCAAGACATTGGAAAAGGAGCCCCGAGAGACCCCAAGTCAACCCATGGCATAAACATATATCTAACCCAATCATTAAGACTAAAGAATCAACCTGATAATCTTAGTGAAAGTCTAAAATAAATAAAACATCAGAATACACAATCTGAAGTTAGTGTACATTTTTTTTCTGAAAAGCCTCTAAATATGATGAGTTGCTGGGACAAGACCCCAACTAACTCGAACAAGCTTAAAACTGAAAATACATAGAGAAATCTAAATAATCATTGTTCTCGGGAGATGAGGACTCACCTACAAGTGTGGGATGCTAACTTTGAAGACTGGTTATGAATGGGGCTGAGTCTGAGTGTCGGGTCCTGTATCATGAAACGATACATCATAGAGTATGCGGTCAATACGTGAAATGTACCGAGTATGCAAGGTAAGTAAAACCACATTAAATAGGTAAAATCATTTAAAGACACGCATAATGTAAAACATAAACAATAAGAATCTTAGAGTAGGGCTTGCATGCTTTCTTTGTGAAATCATGATATCATCATAACATAACATAACTTCATAATTGAATCAATTGACTCAAAACTAAAATCTAATAGTCATGAGTAAAACTGAAAATTAAGTCAAACCTGCTTTACAACATATACAGATGTATAAATCTCATGAAAGATGAACATGCATAACTGAAATCACGATGAAAAATGGGAGACTCGTCTTTTAACTGACATACCATGCTAGTATTTACATGGTCCCAACTATCACACTCAAGTGGGAAGAGTCGTCCAAAGCCTTGCTATCATGCCACATAATCGGAGGGAGGGCGTGATTGGCTCCCCATACCTGACTGACTGGGAAACCGACTATATGACATCTGTAACTGTAACACTTAGCCCGTCCACGCCACCTGTCACAATCAATTGGAGCACAAACTGGACCCATAATGTCTCAACAGTACAGGGTAAAAAACTAAAATGCAAACAAGGCTATGAGTATGCTAAACTAAACAACAAAAAGCCGACAAGGCCACAAAATGAATACCATTGTCCACACTAAGTCCAAAAATCCTCTAAAGAGTAAACTGACTTACGGTTGGAATAGGGCTCCGACCTACCCATAACTGCATCTCAAAACTCTAACTGAAACAAAACCAGTCTTATCTCTAGAAAGAGAGGAGCATACCAACACATCCACTAATCTCACGAATGGCTACTGCAACTGGCAATCCCGACCTCTACCTGAACCTGCGGCACGAACGCAGGTCCCCAAGCGAAGGGACGTCAGTACAAAAGAAATGTACTGGTATGTGGCACGGAGCCAGGACTCTGTGATGGCCTCCGTGCCACATTGCCGTTATAATGCTGACGGGTTCACATAAAAATCTGGCTGGACCCAGCCGAACTCCTCCTTTTTAACCCCAAATTCTGCATCTTGCCCTGATTTTTTTCCACACCTCCGCGACAAAACCCCCATTCCCCCTTTCCCCTTAAGCGTGCCACGCCGGAGCATCACCAAATCATCCTCTCTTCTTCACAACTAAGAGTAACATGTATGTTTGAGTGTTCGTCTTCCATTTTTATGCAAAATTCTTAGCATGAACACATGATAAGTCAAAATTCCGCCCTAAGTCATAGGAAGTTGATTGAATTAAGTTTTTATGGTGGAATAAGGCATTTAGGATAATAATTTCTCTGTACACTTGATAATGACATGATTATTTTTGCACTGCATAAGTTATCTAAATGTTGGGGATGCCTGATGAGTGATAGAAGAGGAAAAAGATGGAAAAATTAGAAAATGGGCCATTAATTCGTGTATTCTGAGAATGGACAATAGAAATTGCGTATGAGGTGTTTGAAATGATGGTTTTTGTAAATGGGGGCATGTAAAATCCAAAAGGCTAGTGTTCATCAGTGTAAGTTTTCAACTGCTTTAAGGCTGAGTCAAGCAATATTAACTTCATGAAATTTATAGACTAATGAACATAAGAATTTAATTGTACGAAGTCTTAGTAGTACGAGAAAATTGCTCCATCGAATGTTATTGATGTAATGCGCCTTATTGGTGGATGTTGTAGAATATTGTGTTTGCTTTATCTTGTCAAAGTAGTGATTCAGACCAATTTTAGAGTAGCAAGTCATGGAAGTGTAAAGAAGGGAAAATCTGAGTACCCAACTGACTATGACTCGTGAAACCACGCTAGCAACTAAGTGTGGGGTGACCAACTGAAGCTCGGCCTTAATAGTGACTAGCCATTTTTGTTACTAACAATGTGAATGTATGCTTTTGGCTGAACAGGAGCGATGTCTACACGACAAGATAAGGGCAAAGGTGTCTCAACTTCTGGCACGGGCAGAAAAAGATACAGAGTGGGCTCATCTATTCCAGCAGCCCCACCTTTTCCCAGGGGCCAGAGAAGACAGTTTGGCACTAGATGGGCGGTGGAGGAAGGTAAAAAGTGGTATGGCAAGCATAAGGAGTCGAAGTACTTCCCTGAAGAGCAAATTGAGAGAGACCATTTGGCATAAGAATTCCCTCGGATACTGCACAGGATACACGACTTGGGTATGGACTTCATCTTTGATGCACCCAAGGAGTGTAATTTACACATGGTGAGGGAATTCTACGCAAATTGGGACCCTACTCTACGCAGGCACACCATCAAGATCCGGGGATAGGAGGTTACCTTGGAAGCTCATCATTTAAATGCCATCTTGGGGACACCCACAAACCCACATCCTCTCCGCCAGATGAACATCACACCACCCTATGCTTATATTCGACACACCTTATGTGGACCAAGATTGTCAGCAAGGTGGAGGCGTCACAAGGAGAAATGGTACCACCAAACACTGCCCTATTCACGGATGAACAGGGAAGCCAGAATATGGTTGAAGATTGTTTGCACTTTCCTCATTCCTGGGGTGCACATAACTGATGTCACTCGCGATAGAGTTTTTCTGGTATGTGGTTTAATGAAATGCATGGAGATTAATGTTGGGGCTGTGATCATATCAGCCATGAAGAAGGCCAGACTGCATCAGGGGCACAGGTATTGGTCTGGTGGTCTACTCACTACATACCTCAAAAGCCATGACATTGAAGAAGAGTCCCTAGACTACAGACCACGGTTCAACCGCCATGCTTTTGACGTGACTAAGACTAAGGCACCAGACACCACATATGGCCCTGTGCTCATATTAGCAGAGCGACACACTCATGATGATTGCTATGCTGCCAGGATGTTTGGACCGCAGATGCTACAGCTACGTATAGGGGGACGGCCCACAACAGAGGATGAGTTATGGCAGGTGGACATGGATTACCAATGAATGAGCATGCTCGAGGCTTGTGTAGGATTGGCCGAGCATATGTAGAGCCGGTGGACGATGATGTACCCACCGATAAGGAGAGACGCTTACCTCTCATGTAAATGAAGACTCACACATAACTAATTTAGCAAGACAACTCAAGCTACGACTATAATGATTATTTAAGATAGCAAGTTAAAAATAGAGCATGCACAATTTAATCGATGAAAAATATATAACTCCGTTAAGACTTCCTATCCTCAATAATCTACTCTCAATCTTAGCAAATTCATTGAAATCAACCTATCAATAAATCTGACATGAATGTTATCTCTCATTAAACATGTGCCCTCATAACAAGAGAGTTACCCCTTTTTACTCAAAAATTTTCAACTCACAACATGTATGGGTATATGAATAGAATTACACTCGCTCTCTCACAGAATTCACATGCATCATGTAGTGAACCATAAGCTTGCCCTTAGTGTTTTACTCCACTAATTTAAAGATGTATGAACATAAGATCAAGTAGGACTTAATGGGTTGTAATGTAAGCTAAGGGACGGGTAGGTACTAATCTTGCCAGTAATAATGACTATCTTCCCCAAGCGCTTTTAATACATCCAACATTCATTAAGGACATCTCTTTTCTTACTTCCTCCTCATTCTTTTCAATCTTGAATTTTCTCTTCATGTTCCCATTTCTTTAAGCACACTCAGCTAAGTAGTAAGGAGTGCTTAAGCAATTTTTTTCATTCATTTATTTTCTTAGTTCCTACTAATAATCAACCATTTTCACACAAGTGCACCTTTGTCCTTTTCTCATCTTTCACAACTTCTACTTTTCCTTCTTTTTCACGCTTCTCACTCCTTCACTCTTTGAAAATTTTCACTTAATCGCTTCGGAGTTTTGGATCAAATTCAAAGCTAATGAAAGAAAAGGATTAAGCTTATGTTGTAGCTATCAAAGAATAAGCTTAAGGCTCAATGGGGCTAACTAGGATTAAATATTCAAGGTAGGTAAAGTGAGGGATAACATTTAGGTTCATCCAACGAAATGCCTAAATCATCTCCTACAATCCATATCCTTCATTTCGTTTTACATACACACTGGGAAAGTTCTAGACATTCCATAATAGCATGGAATATTTGAAAAACTTACACTCACAACACATGCTCAATTCAAGACACATTCAGCAGACTCTTACTCAGCTAATCACAAGAATTCCGAATTAAGCTTCAATCACATTGAGTCATATTCAAGAGCTTAAGTTTATCAAGCAAAGTTATACACTTCTTACATGCTTCAACAATAATCACACTTGCATATTACAATCATGTATAGCACATAACAATAACATCAAGCCATCAATCAGCTACGGGTTCAAAAACCAACCTATTGACTAATTTTCCTCAAGACGGTCGTCATCCATCCTTCATCGGAAATAGTCTCTAACTATGACTAAAAACATTATATACAGACATAGAAAACTTTTTGATTCTTCGGTTCAAAGACCCCCCGTCGGAAAAGAACCGAAAAGAAAAATCAACAGGTGGTGAAGTCATGCTCAATAAAAAAATTTTTCCAATATGTATCAAGCACTACATTCATCAAAATCATTAAGCACAAAATTTTTGAAATTTCCCTCACCCCACTCTTGAATCATGCTATGTCCCCATAACATCAAATTAAAATTAAACAGGATGAGAAATACTCCCTGAGGCCTCTAGGCCTAGCTAATAGCATGCTTTTCTTCCTTTTAACAAGTGGGTATTTCACCCCACACTTTTTCTCTTCCATGGTTGTTAGCTTCCTCCTCCATGGGTACTCAGACTTCCCCTCCATCTGTGCTTAACTTTCCACCAAAAAAACACAAGATGAAAAATAAATAAAATCAACACAAATGCAAGAAATTAAAATGGTACCCATGGTACCCTTGGGTTGCCTCCGAAGCAGCGCCTAATTTTACGTCGCGTCATGACGTATCAAGATTCACCACTTTTTCCTCCACCTTGACGATATGAATCTCACCCCTATTTTCTTCTCTAGTTTCCTGTTATGCTCCAAGGGTGGTGGTGAAAAAATGAAAGGACCAAGCAGTAGATGTCGCCTTTTGCACTTTTTTCCCTTAAGTAAGAGAAGTCATTTTGTCTCTCCGAGTCAGCAAATTTCAGAATATACGGGGCTTGGTCCTCCTTTAGACATTTCTCTATAAGCTTGGAAGACTCTATTTCTAGGTTGTCAACCAAACTTAATGTCGAAAAAAGCTTCGATTGGGGTACAATACACCTCAACTCTAAAACTGTATTGTGCTTGACCTCCTTACTTGTATACACCTTCTCCGCATCAACATCTATCTCTCCATTAATGTCAAATGGGGGATAGTCTATCTCTTCTTCCATGAATGGATTTTCCATATGTGTGAGTCCATCACGGGGACTCTCAAGAGCTTCTAATTGTTGAGTTTCTTCTAAGAACTCACCCTTTTCTTCTCCTTGTAATCCCTCTTGAGTATTGCATAAAATCGTTACTTGCAAATCAACGCAAGCTTCAGCCTCAACCATCATCTCTGTGATCTTGGCACTTATCATTTCTAAGGCCTCTCCATTTTCCTTGGTATGAATTCCTAATACTTCCATCTGCTCCCTCATTGCTTCTGTCTGCTCAAGGACCTGTTTCAACATATTTTCTCTTTGAGCTTGGTGTTCCAAATCCTCATTTTAATCATTCCTGTACTCATCAAAAACAACAGAAGGATCATAGTAGGGGCTTGGGGGAGGGGAGTATGCATTTGGACAATCATCCCAATGGCCATCTTGACCACCACATATATTGCAAGTGTTACAGTTTTGCAACAAATGGTGTCCTCCACAATTCAGACAGGACTCACCAAAATATGAGTATCTACTATTCAACCCATTTGTGTTCCATGATGTCATGTCAAGAAGGGTATTAGAGTAAAAACTAAAAATAAAATAAATCTGAAACTAATAAAGAAATTTTTTTTTTCAACACTTAAGGAAATTTAAAAATCACACAAAACAAACAAATTCACAAAACTTAACCGAGTCCCCAGCAACAACGCCAAAAACTTAATGGTCCCGCAAGTGTACGGGTCGTACAAGTAATACAATGTCCCTTTTTAAGAGTCGGATGTTGAACCCAGAGGGACTAGACCAATTCAGCTAATTATCAAGTTCAAGTGTGATATTTACTTTCGCAAGTGATGATTATAGAATTTTCCGATAAAGTTTAATCAAGTCTAGGGGTGGTCATCGAAATACTCTGAAATCGTTCAAGGAGCAACTAGAGTTAAAGCCGAATAATCATGCGAAACTACGCTTTGTAATGGTTTAAGTATGGAATTATCAATTGTCGTCTCACATAATTAAAATTGCATGTTCATGGTATTTCGAGACTCTAAACACAACAAACTAGCCTCACAACTACATCGTTGAGCGGGGATGTGACATTCTAGTTCGTGGGCAATTCAATTACATGGATGTGGTTTACGGGGTTTATTCTCTTGATTAGGGACTTTCGTACCTCTAATCGTTTAACTCAACTTAGCTTCACAACTACTTCTTCGAGTGATGATGTGATAATTCTAAGTTGGTGTCTAGCTCATCCCATTTTAATAACCAAGCAAGGATAAATTAGGTATAATTTCTTATCCTAATCATGAATTATATCGTAAGATACAAACTTGCTCCCTACATTCTTTGTTCTTGCTAGGTTTCTTTCTCAAGCTTTTGCCTAGGTGCAACGGGTGTATTTTCATAGTGATCAATCATAAAAATAAACATAATTAAAAATGTAAGACAAAATAACAATTAATAACTTAAAACCAAAACAAAATCATGTATTCACAATCATACCATGTGGCCTTAACCCTAGAGGGAGGGTTCTAGCCACTCATATTCGTATAATTAGAACAAAACATAACTAAAGTAACATACTTACAAGAATTGGTAGAATAGAAGATGAAATTGATGAACCTTAGGTGAGTTCTCCCACTTCTCCCTTCACTCCTTGGCAGTTTTTTAGAAATATTACGTGACTAAATGATTTTTGGAGCTAAGGGACCTATTTATAGTAAATGATAATTGTACAAAATTATGCCCGTTGTGGAATGGCTCCGTGGCACGGAGTGTATCGCGCAGCACTTCCTCCGTGACACGGAGCAATTGCGGATGCACACTGGAATTCTCCTTAGAATGACATTAGGCCGAGGCTTGCCGCGATGGACGGCGTGGCACGCTGCCTGCGTAGCGCGATGGCTCGCGTGACAAGGCGCTGGCGTGCAGGTGGCCTACTTGCTGCCTTCTTCTCGTGCCTGATATTGGCGAGGCACGGCGCTGGGCGCGGCACATGCACAGCATGGCACGCTGCCTGGCTCGACCAGCCTTGCCAAGGCATGGTTCCTTGCCGACTTTTGTAATTCGCTTCCGATTCCATTCCTCTACTTCACCAAATCATAGATTAGTTCCTCAAATTCATTTTAAACCTACAAAAACAAGAACTAATCATGTTTGTTAGTATATATATGAGAATACATGAGAATGCATACAATTAAGTCGATAAACAAGACAAAACAAAGTTATAAAGCATCATTCGGGCATGCTATTTTGCCCAAGAATACCGTGATGACTCAGAAATTGACTTGGATGAAGATGAAGGAGATGACTCACACCTCGGTGATGAGGCATTGGCCCCAGATGAAGAAATTGAACCGATTGATTGATCAGGGAGTTTTTACCACCCTAACTTTCTTCTTAAATTGATTTGTGCTGATACTGAGGACAGTGTTCAGATTAAGTGTGGGGTGGAGGTTATCTTATGTTTGTTGATTTGTGTGGGTAATTAATATGGCATGTATAATCTGATTGGTAGTACTATGTTTGTGTTTACTTGTGTGGTTTAATGACTGTGACATGAAAAACTGGTTTGTAATAGCTAGTAAGCTCTATCCCCGGGCGCTTTGCCGTGTTTGTGAAGATGTTATTTTTATATTTTTAATTTGATTCTTAATTTCTATTATTTTGGGTTTCTCAATTTTTGTTTTCGGTGCTTTTCCCAAGGATAGTCCCTTTGAACCGAAGTCATAGGTAGAGACTGTTCCCTATGATGGATGGATGACGACCATCTTAAGGGAAGTTAGTCACGTTAGGAAATAGAAATAGACAATAAACCCGTCACTATAGGGTGAAAGCATTTCACTCGGTTAGATGCTAGATTTCATGGAACATGCATTTGTATAAGCAAATGGTTAACTCTAAGCGGATCACATAGGTAGTGATGTTGAACTCTAAATTGCTGAATTTTAGGCTTAATTGTTCTTGTCACTCAATATGGATAAAATCATGAAAGGAGATAATCTAACCAAAAGTTACCCTATGTGCCATGCGTGGTGAGAACTAGTTGTATTTCATGCAAACTAACATCTAGAATTTGCCTTGTGTGTACAAAAAGTCGGAAATGGACATTAAGCTTAGAGGACATGATTAAGGCACTTCTTTGTGAACCAAGATAGTTTACCCATTTCATTCAGTGTTCCTAACCTTAATGATTTTCCCCTAGTAAGCCCAGTTTGAGTCGTTGAGCCTAATTTTATTGAAACAACCTCACTAAGAAACCTTAACCCATTTGTTCAAATAGCCTCAATGTCATTTCGATCCTAATAGGTCCCATTGCACTTTTGTATGAAAACATGAAAAAGGGGAAAGAAAGAGTGTGGGTGCCCCACTTGTAATCATAAGCTATATATATGAGTGCTCATAATATTAAAAAAAAAATTTATGATGTATATAGTTAGAAACTTGTGTATATATTGTCTGTTGATGAGTTCAGTCAAGCGTACAATGTCTGTGCATCTAGGAAGACAAATTGAAAGGAATTGAAGTGAATGACGAAAGAAGTAAGTTTCCAAAAAGCAAAAATATGGAATTGTACTAAAGTGCAGAGGGATATGAGTCACTACAACCCAAATAATCTTACCTGTCCCTTAGCCAACATTACAACCTTAAAAAGTCCTGTTTGATCTTATAAGTGATGCCATGATCGATTGAGTAGTACACTAAAGGAAAACTCATGATGCATTAGATTCTCTTGAAATAATCTTTGGAGTGTGAGTGATTCAGTGTAGAATGTGCTTAAGTATGATTATGTTGGTTTCATGGAAATAGAACCGTTGTACATCAGTGAGGTCATATGCTGGGGGACTTTTGGTTAAGCTAATATTTCGCTATTATGATTCAGACATGTTGGCGAGATTTTTAGTTAAAGAGTTCGTCATTAGGCCTGTATTATTCTGCTCAGGAGAATAATGAATATACCTTGCTTGATGAAGTTAATGTTACTACATGATTAAAGTGTTTAGTGCAACTAGATGTGAGTTACTTTGGCCCCATAATCATGGTAAAGTAGTTGCAAGCATGTCGAGGATACTAAAAGCGTATCCGAGGATGGACAAGGGTATAAGTGTGGGGTAGTGATCTTAGGCGTATTTATACAACCAAACTCTATATTTTCAACCTGTTGTTAGTATGGATAGGGAGAATATTGATGTATTCACGCATGTTTGATTTAAGTAAGGTCGTTTTTGTTCTTTCGGATTAATAATTGTGTGGTGACTATTTGCAGTTGGAGAAGACGGAGATGTCAGCTGGAGGATCAAGTTAAACTCCTAGGGGGAATAGGCTAATATTTCGAGGGTGTAAAGAGAGAGTCGAAAGTTCCCCACTGTGTCACACTAAGGATGGTCTGCGTTGAACAATGTGCCACATTGCATGGGTGGAGGAAGAAAATTATAAAAAAAATTGAAAGGCGCAAAACAGTGAAGGAGTGCGATGGCTCCGTGGCACGGAGCTCGACCTCCGCATAAGGCTCCGTGCCACGTTGAGGAGAATTCCTGCCTTACCCAGATTCCAGTGAGCCCTCGCGATGGCCTCCATGCCACGTTGCTAGTGTTATTTCTGGGAAATTTTCCACTTGTATAAATAGAATACTTAGGCTTTTATTTTGGATATCTGACATTTTTTGCACAAACGTGGGAGGCAGGCAGTTCAGCTGAAGAAAAATTCTAGGGTTATTTCTCTTATCTTTTCTTCAAAATTTCAATTGTTTGTATGATTACTACTTGTTTGAAGATATTTAATCAACAAATAAGTGGCTAAATTACCTCATTCTTAGGTTGAGACTAATTGCAGGATTGTGTAATTTTATATAAATTGAGCTTAATTCTCTTCTTTCACGGACGGTTGTTCTGCTATTCTTGCTTTTTATTTCTTTAATGTTTGGCCTGCATTAAGGTAAAATTAGAATCCTAATTTGATTCAGAGAGGAAAATTATTAGGGTAGACATGGAATAGGGGAGTATGTTCTTATCTTTGTTGTGAATTAAAGGTAAGATTTGCGTGCAGGATAGAAATATACTTGCAACATCATATTCGGTTATCTATGGAAACTATTTTTTGATTTTCCAGATGATGAGTTATTGCATCATAGAAATGTGTAAGTGTAAGGCTCATACTTCAGTAATTGCCTAGAGGTTCGAAAGACACGAGCCATATTTTACTCTTTCCCGACCATCAACCTAAGAGAGAGGTTAGCTGAAAAATAATATAAATTAGACATGCCTGCATGTAACGGCTTAACCTTAGATTATTCGTGCTATTGTTTAACTCATTTTCTCCTATTTTAATTAGTGATACATTAAGTATACTCTTGGACAACTTTTAATTTGGTGTCTTGCATAAAGAAATTGTAACTACTAAAGTAAAAGGTTTACCGCTAAATTACAGTCCTTGTGGGTTCGATACCTGGCTTGAAAGAGCCACTATATTACTTGTACGACCACGTGCACTTGCGTGCATTAGGGTGTGAATAAGTTTTTGGTGCCTTTTCCGTGAACTGGTATAATTGGTGGATTAAATTTTTTTTTGTGTAGTTTGCAAGTTTGCGCAAGTATTGACAACTTGATCTTAGCGGTTACTCTTGCAGGTACTAAATCTTTTCTGAACACTGGCAAGAAATAAGGAATTGGTGGATCCATTTTTGAAGCCGGAGAGACAGTTTCATTTACAATAGAGTAAAGCTCTAGAAAGGAAGTTGGAGTTGTTATTGTTACAGAGGGAAATTCTGGAACAACAACAACATCCACCAGTTGGACGGACAGAGTTAGTGCCTGAAGTGATGGCAGCAAAACTAGTACACGAGGTGGCAATGCCACACGCAAATAATGTTACATCCAGCATCCGCAGGCCGGAGCCAAGAGGTAGATTTGAGGCTAAACAGAACATGGTACAGTTATTGCACACCAGCGAACAATTAACAAGTCTTCATCATGAAGACCCACAGCAGCATCTACAAAATTTTTTGGACATCAGTGACACGTACATACCCATTGGAGTATAATCAGATTATGTGAGGCTTACACTGTCCATTTTCATTGTTCGGGGAAGCTAAGAGGTGGTTAAAGGCTGAACCGCCTAATTCTATTACCACATGGGATAATCTGGCAAAGAAGTTCTTAATTAGCTTCTTTCCGTCAGGGAAGACAGCCATGCTTAGAAGTCAGATTTTAAGCTTCAAGTAGCAAGATGGTGAGAACTTGTATCAGGCACGGGAGAGGTTCAAGTCGATGTTGAGAGATTGTCCCCACCACCATCAGTCAAATGATGTGTTGGTGCATACTTTTATAGAAGGCTTGGAACCTCACACAAAACTTTTGTTAGATTCTACAGCTAGGGTACAAGCATTGGAAAAGACATATGAAGAGTTGTATACAATATTGAACCGTATTTCACAAGGTAATCCTGGATGGAATGGTGACACAACCCAAGGTGTGGTGAAGAAATCGGTAGGGGTCTTGGAGGTTGATAGACTCACAGCTATTGCTGCACAGATAGATGCATTGCAGTATCAGATCAACACTCATTTTAGTAGCATGAACTTGGGGCAGTCACAAGCTCCGGTCAATGCAGTCCAGCAGGTATGGTATAAAGTTTGTGGTAGCAGTGATCACTCAGCCGATGTATGTGGTGCTAATCCAGACTCAGTTTATTTTGTGGGAAATGCGCAAACGGGCAACAGTCAGCAGTATGACAACAATTACAACCCGAATGGGAGGAACCATCCGAATTTTTCCTGGTGTAGTAATAGTCATCAGGGGCAAAGTTCAAATCAGGGCTTGCATAGGAACCAAGGGGCTCATCAGAATTTCCAGCCTCAATTTAGAGGGAATAATGCACCTCCTTAGTCTAGCAACATCGAGGACATGCTGAAGACCATTATAGCTAACCAAGCTCAGATACAGGCTGACCAAATAAAATTCACAACTGACATGAAAAACCTGTAGTTGGCCACAAATGCTTTGGAGATTCAGTTGTGACAGTTAGCGGGAGCGTAACATACTAGACCACGGGGCGAATTTCCAAGTGATACAGACACAAATCCCAAGTAGGTGAATGTTGTCACCACTAGAAGTGGGAAGCAAATGAAGGAGTTGGACCTGAAAAGCCACCACAGCAAGCAGAAACAACAGAGCAGGCTGAAGAGAATGATAATGTGAGGGAGAGTGGAAAGGTAGCAGATAATGAAAGACCACCGTCTCCTTTTCCACAGAGATTGCGGAAGTATAAGGAGGAAACATGTTTCAAGTAGTTTATGGAAGTTTTGAAGTAGGTGTATTTAAATATTCCTTTGGTAGATGTTCTGCAAGGAGTTCCTAAGTATGCAAAGTACATAAAGGATATAGTGGAAAACAAGAGCAGACTGACAGAATATACTACAGTTGCACTTACTGAAGATTGCACCTCTCGAATACAAAATAGATTGCCTACAAAGTTCAAGGATCCGGGAAGTTTTACTATCCAGATTACTATTGGGCAGTCTATTCGAGCTCGTGGTTCATGTGATCTGGGAGAGAGTATTAACTTAATGCCTACATCTGTATTCAAGAAGTTGGAGCTGGGTAGCCCCAGACCCACTACAATAATCTTGCAGCTGGTCTATCAGTCATTGGTGAGGCCAGATGGAATTGTGGAGGATGTGCTAGTGCAAGTGGGCTCCCTGATTTTCCCTATACTTTTCATGATTCTTGATTTTGAGCAATATTCCGAAGTCCTATTTATTTTGGGACGTCCTTTTTTGGCAATTGGGCGAGCTCTAATCGATGTAGTTGTTGGGCAGCTAACCATGAGAACTCATTATAAGGTAGAAGTATTTCACGTCTACAAGGCTATGAAGCTACCAGCTATATATGAAGAGTTGTCAGCCAACACTATTGTGGACCGAGAGTCCACACATCAGCTTATTGTCCAAAATGATCCCCTGGAGAGAGAATTGGTGGGACATGGTAAGTCAGGGGATGGTGCAACATATAAAATGGTTCAAGCTTTGAATGAGGCAAAAATGTTCTTCCAAAAGCAGGAGTTTGAGCCCTTTCTGCAGTCCTTAGAACCATCACCAAAGCCATCAATAGAGGAGGCACCCAAGTTGGAGCTAAAAGCATTGCCTCCACACCTGCAATACGTATTTTTGGGAGAAGATGACACATTGCCAATCATTATCTCAGGAGAACTGACAGAGTCACAGGTGCAAGAAGCATTAGTGGTCCTGAGAAGGCGAAAACGAGCTATGGGATGGAAGATGTCAAACATCCGAGGAATCAGTCCATCTTTCTGCATACACAAAATATTGATGGAGGAAGGATCTAAGCCAACTGTACAACATCAAAGGAGTCTGAACCCGGTAATGAAAGATGTAGTCAGGAAGGAGGTGATTAAGTGGCTAGATTCAAGAGTGGTCTATCCGATCTCACACAGCTAGTGGGTTAGCTCGGTTCAATGTGTCCCAAAGAAAGGGGGAATGGCAGTTGTCACTAACGAGAAGAATGAGTTAATTCCCACGTGAACAGTCACAGGTTGGATGATTTACATTGATTATAGGAAGCTAAATGAGGCCACTCCTAAGGACCACTATCCCATACCATTCATCGATCAAATGTTGGATAGACTGGCAGTGTAGGAGTATTATTTCTTTCTGGACGGTTATTCTGGCTATAATCAAATAGCCATAGCCCAGAATATTAGGAGAAGACCACATTTATATGTCCCTATAGGACAATGCCTTCAACCGTATGCCCTTTGGATTATCCAATGCACCAGCCACCTTCCAGCGATGCATGATGGCAATATTTCATGATATGGTGGAAGATTATGTTGAGGTATTTATGGATGATTTTTCAATTTTTGGTAACTCGTTTGTTGTGTGTTTGCAAAATTTAGACAAGGTGTTAGCAAGGTGTAAAGACTCAAACCTGGTGCTCACTTGGGAGAAGTGTCACTTTTTAGTCAAGGAGGGCATTGTTCTTGGCCATAAGGTTTCGCACAGAGGTTTGGAGGTTGATCGTGCAAAGGTTGAGGCAATTGAGAAGTTTTGCCAAGGTTTTGAAGAAGTTTTTCTGCATTTAAAAATCTATTTTGACTGCCTGTATATCTATCTTTTAGTAGGTGCTGAAATCAGGAGAAAAGGTAAGGATTTCGCCCCTTTTAAACGTTCCAAATCGCAAAGCAAAAATCTGGAAGTTGGCAGCTAAGTGACCTGCCGATGGACTGTTTGTTAGCTGAGTTTTGCTCATTTTCCTTACGATTTTTGGCTGTTTATTTTGCTGGAATTATACTTCATGTTGAGGGGTAGAATCACAGAAAAACTAAGGTAAAATTTCCTCTGTTTTCTCACTCAAAAGTTAGTGAAAAATTAGTTGAGAAAATGGCTAAATGTTGTTGATGTTGCTGTGTGTTTTTGTTGCTATTTTGAATGCCTCTGATTAGTTATGTTGGCTGCATTTTTTTTTATATAGATTAATCTTGTTGTTGTCCTATAAAACCACTGGATTAAGGAGGTTGAAGGATGACCATTGAGATAGGAAATCGGCTAGAGAAAAGTTCATCGGAGAAAGGTATGTGAGGCGCCCCGTCTATCATTCTGTCAAGCACAATTCGTGTGATGTGAATCGAATGAGACAGCAACCTTTTTAAAAGTCTTGAGGCAGTATGTTAAGATTCATTTAAGCTTTAAAGTCTCATGTTTTATCGAGGATAAATGTTAAGATTATGCCTAGACGAAGGGAGATACCTAAAGTGTGATATTGTGTTGATTGTTGTCGTAGTTGTACATTGAGTTGGAGACCCCTCAGTGTGGGCATTGTTAGCTGGTACTTATTGTATGTCATGTGTATATATATGTGATGTTAAATGTGTTTAAATATCTGGGTTCTATCTGAAATTCTTGAAAGAGCCGAGATTAGGACCTGTAAACAATTTTAAGCCACATAAAGACGTCGCAAGATATTGAGGGTAAACGAGCTTACCGAATTAGGATAAGCTAGTTATGGTTGTCCGTTATCTTATATGTATTATATTAAATATGTCAGGCCAAGGGGAGATTTCATAATTCCTTTCCATTAAGTCGAACGACAAGCTAGCGGGTTTCTGGGCTCTAATGTCCTGTGGAGACGATCCACAAATTATGTTTAAACTCTTAGGTTACCATAGTTCCTTATGATTCATACAATTTTTTACTACATGCATTTAAGTTCTATTTTTTTTAATCTTTGCATGTTATATGTACTCAGTTCCAGTTATGCATTACGAAGGAGACTTATGCAGGCCACATGTTTAGTATTTGTCATTACAAAGTTGTATGTATTGAGATTGTCCAGTATTAAGCCATATCGGCTCCATTAATGATTTTGTCTAAGCCTTATTGATTTTACCCCGGTGTGGTACACTGGCTGGATGTCGTATCGATTTTACCCCGGTGTGGTACACCGGCTGGATGAGTTTACCCCGGTATGGTACGCTGGCTGGAGGCATTTTTATTTTTACCCCGGTATAGTACACCGGCTGGAGGCATTTTCATTTTTACCCCGGTGTGGTACACTGGCTGGATGGATTTTATAGATTTTATCGTCGGCTGTCTGCTAAAATTTCAATTATAGTCTTTGTTGTGCATTAGATGGCTGCATTTATACTTCAATAATGAGTTATTGTCAGGTTTCTGTTTTTAGAATTTCAGGTTGTTACTACTCCTTATTTCAGGCCTAGTTATCATTTTTATCTTACATGTTTACAGTTTTCAGCCTTACATACCAGTACATTTTATTCATATAGACGTCCTTCATCTTGGGATGCTTCCCCCAATCGTGCTACAGGTACAGGCCGAGGCTCAGATCATCGAACGTAGTGGGAGCCAGATTTCTGTAGAATAGTTGTATGCTCCTCTCTTCCAGGAGCCATCTCCTAGTGTAGACTATTTTCAGTTTTGTGTACAACATGGGTAGGCCAGGGCCCTTTCCCATGCATTTCAGTTTTTTTCCTCAGTAGAGGCTGATGTGGACTAGTTTGTTTAGTAGTATGGGTTATGTAATCATATTGATTTTTCATTGCTTTGTTTAGCTTTTTTGTAGCCTTGTCGACTTTCCAGGTTGCATATTTATAATTTTTAAGGAATTTTTGGCCCAGTATTTATTCTGGTTGGTTGTGACAGGTGGCTTGGTCAACCTTTGTGTTACACTTATAGATGTTATATAACCGGCTTCTCGATCGACCATGAATCGAGTGCCAGTTGCGTCCTACCCTAGTTCTAGGGCGTGACGAACTTGGTATCAGAGTGAAGTCGTGTCCTAGGGAGTCCGCAGAGCCGTGTCTAGTAGAATATTGCTTATGGGTATGTTGTGCACCATACTTATAATCAGGAGGCTACAGGACATTTAGGAATTGTTTCACTTCATTTACTAATAGTTCGTGTTATAGGTCAAGCACATAAGTACTGTGATATCTAAATCGTGTTATTGTTTCAGAGTATGCCTGTGACAAGGAAGATGATTACAAGGTTGATTGGCACAGCCGTTGGGGAGGGTACTAGTCTCCCTCCAGTGGATTAGAGAGACAGGTCATAGGCTCAGAGTGAATCTCCTGCCGCAGGTATTACAGTTCCTTCCGCACCATCCAGAGCAATGGCAGATAGACCTCCAGCTTCTCCGCACCAGCATTACTTTAGGGTAGTAGAGTGGAAGACCCTCCCACGCCTGTGGTACCTCCAATTGTTCCGGAAGGACAGGGTCTTGAGGGAGCTGTTCAGCTGATGGCTCGTATAGTCGCAGGTCAAGAGCGACGGTTGGAGGTGATGGAGAGACATAGAGGCCAGACAATTGAGAGTTCTAGGGCCCGTGAGGTCTTGACTTTGAGCCCTCCTATATTCACCGGATTAGACGCGAGCGAGGATCCTCAGGACTTTATTGATCAGACTTATAGGGTGTTAAAGGTGATGCGAGCTACAACGACTGAGGAAGTAGAGTTGGCGGCCTTCAGACTACGTGATGTGGCCATATTGTGGTATGAGGCTTGGGCTTGATCCAGAGGAGGTGATGCACCACCAGCTGAGTGAGAAGAGTTCTCCGAGGCCTTTATGCACCACTATCTACCCCAGGAGCTTCAACAGGCTCGAGCTAAGCAGTTCTTGCACCTAGATCAAGGAAGTATGAGTGTGCGTGAGTATTGTTTTCAGTTAAAATCTCTTGCTAGGTATGCTCATCAGATGGTTCATATGATGGAGGATAGAGTTCATCGATTCTTGTTAGGATTGGGGCTTCATATAGCTCGATATTGCTTGGGGGTATCTACTCAGGAGCACATGGACATTTCACGAATTCAAGCTTTCGCCCAGAGGGCAGAGAATTTGGTTCATCACTTATGGGATAATCGGAGATAACATGAGCAATGGAAGAGAGCTAGGACTGTGGGTCCTTACAGAGGGCCGCAGGGTAACCCCGGGACGCAGTCATCCAAGCACTCAGTTAGGCTAATAGGGAGTGCCACACCTCAGTTTCAGGGACAGAGAAGGGACCAAGGACCAGCTCTATCTAGCTCTCGATGATAGGAGTGGGCGGGACAGACGCGATTAGCATTGCTGCCTTGTCCCCAGTGTGGGAAATCTCATTCAGGTCAGTGTCATCAGGGGCAGAATGTATGTTATCATTGTGGGAAGCCAGGGCACTTTATGAGGGATTATTCAGATAGGTTCAAGGCGGGTCAGGCGCGATCAGCGGTTGCTACTTCATCTTCCGTTCGACCTCCTAGACCTAATCCTCAGCTATCAAAAGGCTATGGCGGAGGCAGAGAGATAGAGGCTTCTAGTTCTGGGGCAACCCAGAATCAATTTTATGCTTTGGGCGGTCGACAGGACCAAGAGGCCTCACCTAATGTTGTTTAGGTACTTTGATTATTTATTCTTGTGCAGTATATGTCTTACTTGATCCTGGTTCTACACTCTCTTATGTCACACCGTTGGTCCCTGAGTTATTATCTATACCATTTGTTGTTTCTACGCCAATTGGCGAATCTGTGTTAGCTAGACGAGTTTACCGAAACAACATAGTATTGGTATGTGATAAATCCACCTTAGCTGATCTAGTTGAGCTTGAAATTGTTGATTTTGATATCATTTTGGGTATGGATTGGTTGGCGGCATGTTATGCTAATGTTGATTGTAGAGCTAAAGTTGTTAGATTCAATTTTCCCAATGGAAAGGTGATGCTGCTATTCCTTAAGGTAAGTCTATTTCATACCTTAAAGCTTTGAAGTTGATATCTAAGGGTTGTATTTCTCACTTGGTTCAGGTAAGAAACTTGGAATGTGAGCCTACGACACTCCAGTCAATTCCAATTGTAAATGAGTTCCCTGAGGTCTTTCCAGAGGATTTGCCTGGAATTCCTCCTGAAAGGGAGATAGATTTTGCTATTGATCTACTTCCAGGTACTCAGCCTATATCGATCCCTCCTTACAGAATGGCTCCAGCAGAGCTAAAGGAATTAAAGGAGTAGTTTAGAGATCTGCTCGAGAAGGGATTCATTCGACCTAGTGTATCGCCTTGGGGTGCACCTGTGCTCTTTGTGCGAAAGAAAGATGGGTTGCTAAGAATGTGTATCTACTATAGGCAGCTAAATAAGGTTACGATTAAGAATAAGTACCCACTTCCCAGGATTGATGACCTATTTGACCAGTTACAGGGTGCCAGATTCTTCTCAAAGATTGATTTGAGATCGGGGTACCATCACTTACGGGTTAGGGAAGTTGATATCCCCAAGACTGCCTTCAGGACTAGATATGTCCATTATGAGTTCTTAGTGATGTCATTTGGTCTTACTAATGCCCCATCAGCTTTTATGGACCTGATGAATCGGGTGTTTAGGCCTTTTCTTGATGTATTTGTGAGCGTCTTCATTTATGATATTCTGATTTACTCGCGATCTGAGGCCGAGCATGCAGGTCATTTGAGAGCAGTATTACAAACTCTATAGGAGCACAGGTTATATGATAAATTTTCTAAATGTGACTTTTGGCTAACATCTGTGGCTTTCCTTGGTCATCTAATTACAACTAAAGGTATAAGAGTGGATAGTCTGAAGATAGAGGCAGTAAAGACTTGGCCAAGACCCTTGAATCCTACAGAGGTTTGCAGCTTTCTGGGGTTAGCAGGTTATTATCGCCGATTTGTGGAAGGTTTCTCTACTATCGTTGTACCATTGAAAAAGTTGACTCATAATGCAGCTAAGTTTCAGTGGACAGAGGCATGTGAGCAAAGTTTTCAGGAATTGAAGGATAGGCTTACTTCAACACCTGTCCTGACTCTTCCAAAGGGTTTCGAGGGTTATGTGGTCTATTGTGATTCTTTGAGAGTTGGGCTAGGTTGTGTTCTGATGCAACACGGTAAGGTTATTGCTTATGCCTCTAGCCAGTTGAGGAAGCACGAGCAAAATTATCCTACGCATGATATTGAGTTTGCCGCAGTGGTATTTGCATTGAAGATTTGGCGCCATTACTTATACGGAGTACATGTTAATATCTTCACAGATCATAAGAGCCTCCAGTATTTGCTTCAGCAGAAGGAGTTGAATTTACGCCAGAGAAGGTGGTCAGAATTGCAGAAAGATTATGACGTTAGCATTCTGTATCATCCGGGCAAGGCAAATGTTGTAGCTGATGCATTAAGTCGCAAGTCTATGGGTAGCTTGAGTCATATTCAGGTTGACAGGATTGAAATGATGAAGGCTCTACGACAGTTGGCAGACTTACAAATTCGGTTACTGGATGCCGAAGATGGGGGTGTTATTGTCAAAAACACAACATAATCATCTTTGGTAGCAGAAGTTAAGCAATGACAATATGATGATGCAGAGTTAGTCTTACTGAGAGACAGTATACCGCAGCAGAAGTAGAGCCTATTTGATTGTGGACCCGATAGAGTTCTTACATACCAGGGCCGTCTATGTGTACCTAATGTGGGTGAAGTACGGGAACAAATTATGAATGAATATCATTATTCTCGATATTCAGTACACCCAGGTGCCACAAAGATGTATCGTGATCTGAGGAAGCTATATTGGTGGAATGGCATGAAAAAGGACATCACCAGTCTTCTGACACAGTGTCCTAATTGCCAGCAGGTAAAGGTTGAGCACCAGAGGCCTAGAGGTTTGGTGCAATAGGAATTCCAGCCTGGAAGTGGGAGGTGATTAATATGGATTTTATTACAGGATTGCCTCGAATGAGCAGGAAGCATGATTCTATTTGGGTAATAGTTGATAGATTAACTAAATCAGCTCACTTCTTGCCAGTTAAGACCACATATGCTGCAGAGGATTATGCTAGGATTTATATACAAGAGATAGTTTGCCTACATGGCGTCCCCTTGTCCATTATTTGTGATAGAGGTGTCCAGTTCATAGCAAACTTTTGGAAGTCTTTCTAGAAAGGCCTGGGCACTCAGGTAAGCCCCAGTACTGCATTTCATCCTCAGACAGATGGACAGGCTGAACGCACCATTCAAACGCTTGAAGACATGTTGCGTGCCTGTGTTTTAGATTTTGGCGGAAGCTGGGATGATCATGTTTCCTTGATTGAGTTCGCCTATAATTACAGCTGCCAGGCAAGTATTCAGATGGCTCCATATGAAGCTTTATATGGGAGAAAATGCAGGTCACCAGTGGGCTGGTTTGAACTCAGTGAGGCAGAGTTATTAGGGCCAGACTTCCTACAGCAAGCTATTGACAAGGTGAAACTTATTAGAGATCGACTTCAGACATCCTAGAGCAGGTAGAAATCTTATGCAGATGTACACCGTCGAGCGCTGGAGTTTGTTGTTAATGATTGGGTCTTCCTGAAAGTGTCACCTATGAAAGGCGTTATGCTATTTGGCTGAAAAGGCAAGCTGAGTCCTAGATATGTTGGGCCCTACAGAGTTATCCGCAGGATAGGAAAAGTGTCCTACGAGTTGGAGTTGCCACCAGAATTACCAGCAGTCCACCTAGTATTTCATGTATCGATGTTGCGGAAGTGTATAGGAGACCCAACTAATGGTAAGCCTATCGATGATGTCCGAATTTCTGAGGAGATGAGCTACACCGAGGTTCCAGTTGCTATTCTTGACCGGCAAGTAAGGAAACTTCGAACCAAAGAAGTCACCTCAGTTAAAGTATTATGGCGAAGTAATAACATCGAGGAAGTGACTTGGGAGGCTGAGGAGGAAATGAAGAATAAATATCCTCACCTATTTATGATGTCAATGTGATGTTAAGGTATGTGTTTGATACTTATTTTGATGCATATTAAGTGAAATTAATTTCCATTCGGGGACGAATGTTCCTAAGGGGGGGGGGAGAATATAAAACCCCAAAATTTTTATTGGTAATTATTTGATGTTTTATGATACTTTATATAATGTACGGGTTGTATATTGGTCATAGGTGTCAAGGGAAATGTGTACGATCAAAAAAACCAAAGAATATGTGAAGTTCATAAGTAAGGGTCACCTTTAAACTACCATATCTCCCAATATATAATGAATTAGACGCCCCAAGACCTATACAATTAAAGGTCTTTGAGCCTAGTTTTCAGAACATCAAACCTCTTGTCAATTGGAGTTCGGAATAAAAAGTTATGGGCATTTTATCGAACCATCACGAGCGGTGACGCGGGCATGACGCCCTAGCGCCTCCACCGCCCTATTTACTTCAAAATCTGATTTTCCCTTGTAGAAAACATTTACAGCTAAATCTAAATTAACCAGATTGCTAAGGATTCCATTCCTCTCTCAGTTCCAGCAGCTAGGACAAAGGAAGTCAAGGAGGAACATCAAGCAAAGTTCAAGAAAATCACAAGATAAGTTGAGATTACCTTGCCATGTATGTTAGGGGCTGTTTTGGAGCTTGTTTTGGCAAGGTTTTGAAGAAGTTTATCTGCGTTTCAAAATCTATTTTGACTTCCTATATATCCATCTTTGAGTAGGTGTTGAAATCAGGAGAAAAGGTAAGGATTTCTCCCCTTTTAAAACTCCCAAATCAAAAAGCGAACATCTGGAAATTGGCAGCTAAGTGAGCTGCCGATGGACTGTTTGTTAGCTGAGTTTTGCTCGTTTTCCTTACGCTTTTTGGCTGTTTATTTTGCTGGAATTATACTTCATATTGAGGGGTAGAATCACAGAAAAACTAAGGTAAAATTTCCTCTGTTTTTCCCTCAAAAGTTAGTGAAAAATTAGTTGAGAAAATGTCTAAATGTTGTTGATGTTGCCGAGTTTTGTTGTTGCTATTTTGACTGCCTCTGATTAGTTATGTTGGCTGCATTGTTTTTTGATATATATTAAGCTTATTGTTGGCCTATAAAACCACTGGATTAAGGAGGTTGAAGGCTGATCATTGAGATAGGAAATCGGCTAGAGAAAAGTTCATCGGAGAAAGGTATGTAAGGCGCCCCGTCTATCATTCTTTCAAGCACGATTCGGGTGATGTGAATCGAATGAGACAGCAACCTTTTAAAAAGTCTTTAGTAAGTATGTTAAGATTCATTTATGCTTTAAATTCCCATGTTTTATTAAGGATAAATGTTAAGATTATGCCTAGCCGAAGGGAGATACCTAAAGTATGATATTGTGTTGATTGTTGTCGTAGTTGTACATTAAGTTGGAGACCCCTCAGTGTGGGCATTGTTAGCTGGTCCTTACTATATGTAATGTGTATATATATGTGATGTTAAATGTGTTTAAAGGTCTGGTTGCTATCTTAAATTGGTGAAAGAGCCGAGATGAGGACGTGTAAACGATTTTAAGCCACGTAAAGACTTCGCAAGCTATTGAGGGAACAAGCTTACCGAATTAGGATTATCTATTTATGGTTGTTCCTTACCTTATGTTTATGTTATGAAATATGTCAGGCCAAGGGGAGATTTCATAATTCCTTTCCCTTAAGCCGAACGACAAGCTACTGGGTTTCTGAGCTCTAATGTCCCGTGGAGACGATCCACAGATTTTGTTGAAACTCTTAGGTTATCCGTAGTTCCTTATGATTCATACAAGTTTTTACTACATGCATTTAAGTTCTATTTTTTAGCTTTGCATGTTATATTTACTCAGATCCAGTTATGCATTACGAAGGAGGCTTATGCAGGCCACATCTTTAGTATTCGTCCTTTCTATGTTGTATGTATTGAGCTGGTCCAGTATTAAGCCATATCAGCTCCATTAATGATTTTGTATAAGCTTTATTGGTTTTACCCTGATGTGTTACACCGGCTGGAGGTCTTATTGATTTCACCCAGGTGTGGTACACCGGCTGGACGCAGTTTACCCCGGTATGGTACGCTAGCTGGAGGCATTTTTATTTTTACCCTAGTATAGTACACCGGCTCGAGGCATTTTTATTTTTACCCCGGTGTGGTACACTGGCTGGACGAATTGTATAGATTTTATGGTCGGGTGTCTGCTGAAATTTCAGTTATAGTCTTTGTTGTGCATTAGATGGTTGAATTTATACTTCAATAATGAGTTATTATCAGGTTTCTGTTTTCAGAATTTCAGGTTTTTACTACTCCTTATTTCAGGCCTAGTTATCATTTTTATCTTACATGTTTACATTTTCATTCTTACATACCAGTACATTTTATTCGTACTGATATCCCTTAATCTTGGGATCCTTTCCGCAATCATGCTACAGGTACAAGCTGAGGCTCAGATCATCGAACGTAGTAGGAGCTAGATTTTTGCAGAATAGTGGTATGATCCTCTCTTCCAGGAGCCATGTACTGGTGTGGACTATTTTCAGTTTTGTGTACAGCATGGGTAGGCGGGGGCCCTGTCCCGTGCATTTCAGTTTGTTAACTCTGTAGAGGTTGATGTGGACTAGTTTGTTTAGTAGTATGGGTTATGTAGTCATATTGATTTTTCATTGCTTTGTTTAGCTTTGTTGTAGCCTTTTTGCCTTTTCAGGTTGCATATATATAATTGTCAAGGCGTCATTGGCCCAGTATTTATCTTTGTTGGTTGTGACAGGTGGCTTGGTCAGCCTTAGTGTTACATTTATAGATGTTATATAGCCGGCTTCTCGATCAACCATAAATTGAGTGCCAGTTGCGCCCTACCCTAGTTCTGGGGCGTGACAGAACAACTCTTGGGAATGAAAGAGGCGGAACTCCTTTGGTATGCAGATATAGTAAACCTGATAGTAAGTGGAGTATACCCACTAGAGGCAACTGCTCAATGAAGAAAAAAGATTAAGCATGAGTCTCGGTATTATATGTGGGATGTGCCATATTTATTCAAGCATGAACCAGATCAAGTAATGAGACGGTGCATTCCAGAGAGTCAGATAGGTGAGGTGTTGAGAAGCTTTTCATTTATCACCGTATGGTGGTCATCATGGAGGAGAGCGTACTGGTCATAAAGTGCTCCAATCCGGTTTCTTTTGGCCAACATTATTAAAGAATGCAGCCGCATATGTTAAGTCACGTGATCAATGTCAAAGAACAAGGACAATCAGCAGGAAACATGAGATACCATTGCATAACTTCTTGGAAGTGGACATATTTGAAGTGTGGAGGATAGATTTTTATGGGGCCTTTTCCACCAACGTTTGGTAATCAATATATTCTAGTAGCCGTAGATTACGTGTCTAAATGGGTTGAGGTAGCATCTTGTCCCACGAATGATACCAATGTGGTGGGCTAAATTTGTAAATATGGAGTGCGGCATAAGGTGGCTACAGCATATCATCCCCAAACTAGTGGGCAGGTAGAAGTGTCAAATCGGGAAGTCAAGCAGATTTTGCAGAAAACTGTGAATGCGCAACGCAAGGATTGGGTAAGCAAATTAGATGATGCTTTGTGGGCATATAGAACTGCGTATAAGACTCCAATTGGGAATACACCGTATCGGTTAATATACGGGAAGGCGTGTCATCTACCTGTGGAGCTTGAACATCAGGCCTATTGGGCTGTGCGGAAGTTTAACATGGATCCTGAGTTAGATGGAAAAAAGCGATTTTGCTGCAATTATGTGAGTTGGATGAGTTTGGATGGCACACAAATGAGAATGCTAAACTGTACAAGGAAAAAACGAAGAGATGGCATGACAAGCATATAATGCATCGAGTATTTGAGCCTGTCCAGATGGTGTTGCTATTCAATTCCAGGTTAAAGTTATTCCCAGGAAAGATGAGATGTAAGTGGTATGGACCAGTTGAGGTGGTGAGGATGACCCTGTACGGGGCTGTTGAATTGTGGCAAGAAGATAAAAGTGCCACACTTTTAGTCAATGGTCAGCGGTGTAAGCACTACTTGGGTGAGGGCGTGAATCGAGAGAAGAAGTCTATCACCTTAGCAGATGAATGAGTATGAGAGGTGTCGTGCCACAATGGTAAATCAGGCGCTGTGCGGAACGCAACCCGTGAATGTAATGTAATGTAATAGTTAGAAATTATTGAAAAAAAAGTCATGCCATGACTAAAACTACGGCGCTAGGTGGGAGGCAACCCACTATTTTCTAATTAATTGGTGTTTTTGGATGATTTTCAGGAGGTACAGAGCCCAAATAAAATTCACGGACGTGTGCGCTAAGGTAAGGTTTTGGAAAAATATAGAAAAGCCATAGAGGGCCTCCACGATGGATCCGTGGCACGGAGTTGGGCCTCCGCGATGGCCTCCATGCCATGTTGAGGTGAAATGCCAGTATGCTCAAATTCCAGTAATCCTCTGCGATGGGTCCGTGACCCGGAGCCTGAGCTCCGCGATGGCCTCCGTGCCACGTTGCCGTTATAATACTGACGGGTTCACTTAAAAATCCGGGTCAACCAGGTTGAAACCCGTCCTTTTTAACCCCAGATTCTACATCTTGCCCTCATTATTTTTCCACACCTCCGCGGCAAAACCCACATTCCCTCTTCCCCCTTGAGCGTGCCACGCCGGAGCATCACCAAATCCTTCTCTCTTCTTCACAATTAAGAGTAACATGTATGTTTGAGTGTTCTTCTTCCATTTTTATGCAAAATTCCTAGCATGAACCCATGGTAAGTCAAAATTCCGCCATAAGTCATGGGAACATGATTGAATTAAGTTTTTATGGGAGAATAAGGCAGTTAGGATAATAATTGCTCTTTACAGTTGATAATGACATGATTATTTTTGCACTTCATAAGTTATCTAAAGGTTGGGGCTGCCTGATGAGTGATAGAAGAGGAAAAAGATGGAAAAATCATAAAATGGGCTATTAATTCGTGTATTCTGAGAATGGGCAATAGAAATTGTGTTGCATATGAGGTGTTTGAAATGATGGTCTTTGTAAATGGGGGCATGTAAAATCCAAAAGGCTAGTGTTCATCAGTGTAAGTTTTAAACCGCTTTAAGGCTGAGTCAAGCAATATTAACTTCATGAAATTTATAGACTAATGAACATAAGAATTTAATTGTACGAAGTCTGGGTAGTACAAGAAAATTGCCCAATCGAATGTCACTGATGTAATGCGCCTTATTGGTGGATGTTGTAGAATATTGTGTTTGCTTTATCTTGTCAAAGTAGTGATTCAGACCAATTTTGGAGTAGCAAGTCATGGAAGTGTAAAGAAGGGAAAATCTGAGTACCCAACTGACTATGACTCGTGAAACCACACTAGCAACTAAGTGTGGGGTGACCAATTGAAGCCCGACCTTAGTATTGGCTAGCCATTTTTGTTACTGACAATGTGAATGTATGCTTTTGGCTGAACAAGAGTGATGTCTGCTCGACAAGATAAGGGCAAAGGTGTCTCAACTTCTGGCGCGGGCAGAAAAAGATACAGAGTGGGCTCATCTATTCCATCAGCCCCACTTGTTCCCAAGGGCTAGAGAAGACAGTTTGGCACTACATGGATGGTGGAGGAAGGTAAAAAGTGGTATGGAAAGCATAAGGAGTCAAAGTACTTCCCTGAAGAGCAAATTGAGAGAGACCATTTGGCACAAGAATCCCCCCGGATACTGCACAAGATACACGCCTTGGGTATGGACTTTATCTTTGATGCACCCAAGGAGTGTAATTTACACATGGTGAGGGAATTCTATACAAATTGGGACCCTACTCTACGCAGCCACACCATCAAGATCCGGGGACAGGTGGTTACCTTGGAAGCTCATCATTTAAATCCCATCTTGGGGACACCTGAGACAGAACCACATCCTCTCCGCCAGCTGAACATCACACCACCCTATGCTTATATTCGAAACACCTTATGTGGACAAAGATCATTAGACAGGTGGAGGCGTCACTAGGAAAAAGGGTACCACCAAACACTGCCCTATTCACAGATGAACAGGGAAGCCAGAATATGGTTGAAGATTGTTTGCACTTGCCTCATTCTTGGGGTGCATATGACAAATGTCACTCACGATAGAGTTTTTCTGGTATATGCTTTGATTAAAGGCATGGAGATTAATGTTGGGGCTGTGATCATATCAACCATGAAAAAGGCCAGACTGCATCAGGTGCACAGGTATGAGATTGGTGGTCTACTCACTACATACCTTAGAAGCCATGACATTGAAGAAGAGGCCATAGACTATAGACCGCGGTTCGACCGTCGTGCTTTGGACGTGACTAAGACTAAGGCATCAGACACCACATATGGCCCTGTGCTCACATTCGTAGAGCGACACGCTCGTGAAGATTTCTATGCCACCAAGATGTTTGGACTGCATATGCTGCAGCTGCATATAGGGGGACGGCCCGCAACAGAGGATGAGTTATGGTAGGTTGACATGGATTACCTAATGAATGAGCATGCTCGAGCCATGTGCAGAATTGGCTCAGCATTTGTAGAGTCGGTGGACGATGATGTACCCACCGATGAGGAAAGACACCGTGATGACTCAGACATTGAGTCGTATGAAGATGAAGGAGATGACTCAGACCTCGGTGACAAGGAATTGGCACCAGATGTAGAAATTGAACCAATTGATTGATCAGGGTGTTTTTACCACCCTAACTTTGTTCTTAAATTGATTTGTGCTGACACTAAGGACAGTGTTCAGATTAAGTGTGGGGTGGAGGTTATCTTATGTTTGTTGATCTGTGTGGGTAATTAATATGGCATGTATAATCAGATTGGTAGTACTGTGTTTGTGTTTACTTGTGTGGTTTATTGATTGTGACATGAAAAACTGGTTCGTAATAGTTAGTAAGCTATGTCGCAGGGCGCTTTGTTGTGTTTGTGAAGATGTTATTTTTATTTTTCTATTTTTCTTTGGATTCTTAATTTCTATTGTATTGGGTTTCTCGGTTTTTGTTTTCGGTGCTTTTCCCGAGAATAGTCCCTTTGAACCGAAGTCATAGGTAGAGACTGTTCCCTATGATGGATAGATGACGACCGTAATAAGGGAAGTTAGTCACGTTAGGAAATAGAAATATACAATAAACCTGTCATTATTTGGTGAAAACATTTCACTCGGTTAGATGCTAGACTTCACGGAACATGCATTTGGATAAGCAAATGGTTAACTCTAAGCGGATCACAGAGGTAGTGATGTTGAACTCTAAATTGCTAAATTTTAGGCTTAATTGTGCTTGTCACTCAATATGGATGAAATCATGAAAGGAGATAAGCTAACCAAAAGTTACCCTCTGTGCCATGTGTGGTGAGAACTAGTTGTATTTCATTCAAACTAACATCTAGAATTTTCCTTCTGTGTACAGAAAGTCCGAAATAACATTAAGCTTAGAGGACATAATTAAGGCACTTCTTTGTGAACTGAGATAGTTAACCCATTTCATTAAGTGTTCCTAACCTTAATAATTTTCCCCTAGTAAGCCCAGTTTGAGCCATTGAGCCTAATTTTATTAAAACAACCTTACTAAGAAACCTTGCCCCATTTGTTCAAATAGCCTTAATGTCATTTTGATCCTAATAGATCCCATTGCACTTTAGTACGACAACATGAAAAAGGAGAAAGAAAGAGTGTGGGTGCCCCATTTGTAATCATAAGCTATATATACGAGTGCTCATAATATTAAAAAAAATTATGATGTATATAGTTAGACACTTGTGTATATATAGTCTGTTGATGAGTTCAGTCAAGGGTACAAGGTCTTTGCATCAAGGAAGACAATTTGAAAGGAATTGAAGTGAATGGTGAAAGAAGTAAGTTGCCCAAAAAAGAAAAAATATGGAATTGTCCTAAAGTGCAGAGAGATATGAGTCACTACAACCCAAAAAATCCTATTTGTCCCTTAGCCGACATTACAACCTGAAAAAGTCCTGTTGATCCTATAAGTTATGCGATGATCGATTGAGTAGTACACTAAAGGCAGACTCATGATGCATTAGATTCGCTTGGAATAATCTTTGGAGTGTGAGTGATTCAGTGCAGAATGTGCTTAAGTATGATTATCTCGGTTTCATGGAAATAGAACCGTTGTACATCAGTGAGGGCATATGCTGGGGGACGTTTGGTTAAGCTAATATCTTGCTATTATGATTCAGACATGTTGGCTAGATTTTCAATTAAAAAGTTAATCATTAGGCCTGTATGATTCTGCTCAGGATAATGAATATACCTTGGTTGATGAAGTTAATGTTACTCAATGATTAAAGTGTTTAGCCAACTAGATGTGAGTTAATTTGGCCCTATAATGATGGAAAAGTAGTTGCAAGCATGTCGAGGATACTAAAAGCTTGTCCGAGGATGGACAAGGGTATAAGTGTGGGGTAGTGATCTTGGATGTATTTATACGACCAAACTCCATATTTTCAACCTGTTGTGAGTCTGGATAGGGAGAATATTGATGTATTCACAAATGTTTGAGTTAAGTAAGGTCATTTTTTTCTTTCGGATTAATAATTGTGTGGTGACTATTTGCAGGTGGAAAGGACGGAGATGTCAGATAGAGGAGCAAGTTAAACTTAGAGGGTGAATAGGCTAATATTTGGAGGGAGTAAAGAGAGAGTCGAAAGTTCCCAACCATGTCACGCTAAGGATG
This sequence comes from Datura wrightii, assembly GCA_035772735.1. Taxonomy (NCBI): domain Eukaryota; kingdom Viridiplantae; phylum Streptophyta; class Magnoliopsida; order Solanales; family Solanaceae; genus Datura; species Datura wrightii. The sequence goes on from JASDFA010000002.1 coordinate 65,483,204, forward strand.
GTCCATGTTGAACAACGTGCCACATTGCATGGGTGGAGGAAAAAAATTATAAAATTTGAAGGAACAAAACAGTGAAGGAGCGCGATGGCTTTGTAGCACGGAGCTTGACCTCCGCGTTTGCCTCCGTGTCACGTTAGGGGAATTCCTTCCTTGCCCAGATTCCAGTGAACCCTCGCGATGGCTCTGTGGCACAGAGCCTGAGCTCCACGATGGCCTCCGTGCCACGTTGCTAGTTTATTTCTGGGATATTTTCCACTTGTATAAATAGAACACTTAGGCTTTTATTTTTGATATCTGAGATTTTTTGCACAAACGTGGGAGGCAGGCAGTTGAGCTAAAGAAAATTTTACGGTTAATTCTCTTATATTTTCTTCAAAATATCAATTGTCGGTATAATTACTACTTGTTTGAAGATGTTTAATCAAAAAATGAGTGGCTAAATTACCTCATTCTGAGGTTGAGGCTAATTGCAGGATTGTGTAATTTTATATAAATTTAGCTTAATTCTCTTCTTTCATGAACGGTTGTTCTGCTATTCTTGCTTTTCATTATTTAAATGTTATGCCAGCATTAAGGTAAAATTAGAATCCTAATTTGATTCTGAGAGGAAAACTATTAGGGTAGACTTGGAATAGAGGAATATGTTCTTATCTTTGATGTGAATTAAAGGTAAGATTTGCCTACAGGATAGTTTGATAAGAATAATTTTAGACCTGATAAATTAATTTTCTTTAATCTTGAGTTGTTACTATATTATGGAATCCCCGTGTTGCTGGAATGAGTCAAATTCTCTATTAGCTTATTAATCATTCAGTTTAGTTAGAATGTAGAATTCCTTCGGAACTATGAAGAAATTGTCAACTAATCAGTTTGACTATAGAAATTCTCGAGGTGTCAGTAATACCTCCCAGATATCAGAATTAGAATCAGAATTCAGTTATTGGCCCACTAGGTAGTGATGACATTTCAGATAAATATAGCTCTAACTTGCCCCAGGACCCTAGCTCAAATTTCAGTTTGTTCTTAGACCATTACGACACTTTCAAATAAGTAGCTCTGACCAGTCTAGAACCCAGTTTCAGCATCAGGTCCAATAAGACTCTCAAGGTACTTTCAGTTATATATCCCTGACAAGTCTTGGACCCCAGTTTCGAGCTATCAGCCAAGTAGTTACATTTAGGTGTTCTAGTGGGAGAAGGACATACCACCAAGCGGATCAGGGTTCCAGCGCAACCAGGTTCCTAGAACTATGTCAGCGTAGAATTACAGATACAAATTATTGGCCTGATTTGGCCCCGGACTTTTGTGATCACCCAGTTCATGTCTTTATACCCTAACAAGGAATATTGGGTCCTACCGGTGAGGTGTATACATCGGACTCCACGTCTAGCTCACGTGGTTATATGTCGGTTACAGACTCTCCCACTAGTCAGTCCAGTCCAATTTCAGAATAAGCAGCTCAAATAAGTTCTAATTCCATCAATTTAGCTCAGATCAATTCAGTATCTCAGACTCAGTATTTTCAGACTTAGGACATGCCTCGACCATCAAAAAGAGTCATTTTGACCACCTCAGCTTACTTCAGTAGTTCAGTTCAGTTTACTCATTGGTCATGGTATGTCATATCAGTTTAGGCATTATATTCAGTTATGTTTTTTCTCCCACTTACTTAGTACGTTCAAAGTAGTGACGCATACTTTTATGGTTTATCATTTAATGATACAGCTGCAGGTTTCCAGACTCAGCACCGCTAGCCACCGCCAGTTCAGATTCTCCACCTCAGTAGTTAAGTTTGATTCCTTATCATCCAAGGGCATAATTTCTTTCCTTTAGTCATTTATTAGTTTTAGTTAGACTTATAGTTAGCTGGGGGCTTGTCCCAACAACTTCTTAGTTAGATGGCTTTCAGACAGACATAATTTTCAAATTTATCAATATTATTCAAATGTTTCGAACTTTATGTTTTCCCACTCCTCTTTCAAAAATGTTTTATGATATTATTTCAAAGTTCCATTATGCATGTTTTACTTAGAATACCAGTGTATGATAGACCAGGGGTTGACTTGGGGTCACTTGTGAATTCAAGTACCGTGTTACGTCCAGGGTGTAGTCTCATGGCGTGGCAAACTTGGTATCAGAGCACTAGGTTTAGAGTATCCTCGGAGAGTTTGAGAGTCGTATCGAGTAGAGTCCTTTTCATGAGTGTGAAGCACGCCACACTTATTACGAGGAGGCTACGAGATGTTATTAGGAAAATTCCATTTTGTTCATATTCTTTATCGTGCGTCAAAGATCAATTCTAGAAATGCCCTTTTAATTCGTGCTCTGTTTCATTTTAGTGAACCATGCCTCCTAGACGCGGTAATGGAAGAAGGGCCGGTAATACAAACAAACCTGCTATACCAACCCCGGTAGCTCCTCAAGATGATTCGATTTCTACCACAGAGTTTAGAGCGGCCATTTAGTTACTGGCTCAGACCGTGACCAATCATGTGAATCAGCAAATTGTGTCGGTGAACACAAACGAGTCTGCAGCAACTGCAAGGGTGCGGGACTTCACCCGTATGAACACTCCATCGTTTTAAGGATCTAAAGTGGGGAGGACCCCTAAGAGTTTGTAGATGAGGTCAAGAAGATTACCTGTATAATGGGTGTCAACTCCTCATAAAGCGCTGACCTGGCTGCCTATCAGCTTAAAGGGGTAACCCATGTTTGGTATGAGTAGTGGAAGAAGGGGCGGCTAGCGAACGCTGGACCAGTGGAGTGGGAAGAATTCCACACAGCTTTCCTGGATAGGTTTTTTTCCCCTGGAGCTGAGGGAGGCTAAGATAGAAGAGTTTATGAACCTGCGACAAGGCAACCATATAGTGGAGGAGTATGCTTTGGAGTTTACTAGGCTATCAAAGTATTCTCCAGAGATAGTGGCCGAGCCAACGGCTCACAGGATGAAGTTCGTTAATGGAGTATCTAACCTGGTCTTCAAGGAGTATAGGACCGCGATGGTGATCAAGGACATGGACCTCTTTAGCCTAATTATTTATGACCAGCAGATTTAGGCTGAGAAGTTGAAAGATATAGAGCGTAAGAACAAGAGGGAAAGAACTGGTCATTTAGATTTTGGCCACCAGTGATCTGGCGGTGGTAGCCACCCACAGCAGTAGCAATAAAAGAGGAGGGCCCCAGCACCTAGCTCAGCCAGTGCCCCAACCTTTCGATCCCGCCAGGATCGGAGGGGTGGGTCATCTGACACTCAGTCTCAGGCCCATAGTATAGGGAACATGTATCCAGTTTTCCCCAAGTGGGGCAAGAACTATCCTAGAGAGTGTCTACAGGGCAGGGAAGGCTGTTTCGGTAACGGGCAACTTGAGCATCGAATTAAAGAATGTACGACAGAAGGATGGGGAAGATCACAATCCACTACCTTAGCTGCTCCAGCAGGCTGACCAACTCATCAAGCCAACTCATCAAGTACAGATGGTGGTCAGTGCTAGAATCATTTCTATGCTCTATTTACTTATCAGGATTAGGAAAGCTCACCTGAGTAGTTACTGTTATGTTATGTCTCTTCCATCTGCACGTGTATTCCCTCCTAGATCTAGGAGCTACTCTATCGTTTGTGAATCCCTATATAGCAGTCCAATTCAACATCAGTCCAAAGGTCCTATGAGAACCCTTCTCAGTCTCTATCCTAGTTGGTGAGTCTGTTAGAGCCAACCGGGTGTATAGAAACTTCCCAATCTCAGTCCTCAATAAGGTCATCCCAGCTGATCTCATAGAATTAGAAATGGTCTACTTCAACCTTATTCTCTGCATGGATTGGTTATACTCCTTCTATGCCTTGGTTGACTATAGAACTAAAGTTGCCAAGTTCTAGTTCCCGAATGAACTAGTGTTAGAATGGTCGGGCAATTGTTTAGCTCCAAAGAGTAGGTTTATTTTCTTCCGTAAGGCCGAGAAACTCATTTCCAAATGATGTCAATATCATCTAGTTCGGTTCAAGGATTCCAACTCTGAGACCCCATCCATACAGTCAGTTCTAGTTTTCAGCGAGTTCTTAGATGTATTTCATAAAGGTCTTCCGGAGTTCCCCCTGAACGAGAGATAGACTTCAGAATAGATCTCCTCCAAGACACTCATCCCATCTCCATCCCTCCATACAAAATGGCTCCAGCTGATCTTAAGAAGCTAAAGGAGCAATTAAAGGATCTTCTTGATAAGGGTTTTATCAGACTCAACATCTCTCCCTGGGGTGCTCCAGTTCTATTGGTTCTAAACAAGATGTACCCTCAGAATCTGCATAGATTACCGTCAGCTGAACAAGGTCACAGTTAAGAACAAGTACCCTCTGCCCAGAATTGATGACCTGTTTGATCAACTTCAAGGAGTCAACTCTTTCTCCAAGATCGATCACTGGTTAGGGTACCATCCGTTAAGTGTTTAAGAGAGTGACATGCCGAAAACAACATTTAGAACTCGCTATGGTCACTACGAGTTTGTGGTGATGTCCTTTGGGTTAACTAACACCCCAGCAGCCTTCATGGATTTGATGAATAGGGTTTTCAAGCAGTACCTGGATATGTTCTTCATTGTATTTATCGATGACATTCTGGTTTAATTAAGAAATGCAGAAGATCATGTGAATCACCTAAGATTATCATTACAGACTCTCAGAGATCGCCAGTTATTCCCCAAGTGCAACAAGTGTGAATTCTGGTTGAAGTCTGTGACTTTCTTGGGTCATGTGGACTCAGGTGAAGGGATACTAGCAGATCCTCATAAAATAGAAGCGGTGAAGTATTGTCCCAGACCTATCTCTCCTACCGAAATCAGGAGTTTCCTGGGCTTAGTAGATTACTACCGACAGTTTGTGGAAGGTTTCTCCTCCATAGCATCTTCTCTGACCAAGTTAACTCATAAGAAGGTGAAATTCCAGTTGTCAGACGAGTGTGAGTAGAGTCTCCAGGAGTTGAAGACTCGACTCACTACTGCTCAGTTCTGACCTTGCTAGAAGGAATAAATGGATTGGCTGTTTATTGTGATGCTTCCAGGGTTGGGCTCGGTTACATTCTAATACAACGGGGAAAAGTGATAGCTTACACCTCTAGACAGCTCAAATTTAATGAGAAAAATTATCCAACTCATGACTTGGAGCTAGCAGCGGTGGTATTCGTGCTAACAATATGGAGATAGTACCTGTATGGGGCTCATGTGGATGTGTTCACAAATCACAAGAGCCTTTAGTATGTGTTCAAGCAGAAGGACATAAACCTTCATCAGAGACGATAGTTGGAGCTGCTAAAGGACTACGATATGAGTGTGTTGTACCACTCGGGTAAGGCCAATATGGTGGCTGACGCCCTAAGAAGACGGTCTATGGGAAGTGTAGCTCACATTGAGGAAGACAAGAGGGAGCTAGCGAAAGATGTTTACGGGCTAGCACGGTTAGGGGTGCAGTTGGTGGATTCAGCTAAAGGTGGCGTGGTGATGCAAAGCGGGTTAGATCCGTCCTTTGTAGTCGAAGTCAAATCCAGATAAGATGAGGATCCTATTTTACTTAAACTTAAGGAAACAATCATCAGAAATGAGATATAAGCTTTCTCTCAAGCAGGAGATGGGGTGCTACGTTACTAGGGCAGGTTTTGTGTACCGGATGTTGGTAACTTGAGAAAGAACCTACTGGTTGAGGCACGCAGCTCGAGATACTCTATTCACCTTGGTTCTACTAAAATGTACCGCGACTTGTGGGATATTTGCTGTTGGAATGGCATGAAAAGGGATATTGCTGAATTTGTAACACAATGCCCGAATAGCCAGCAAGTAAAAGTAGAACACCAGAGACCCAGAGGCATGACTTAAGATATCCGTATACCCACATAGAAGTAGGAAGAAGTGAATATGGACTTCATTACAGGTCTATGTCACTGACCACGACCTGTTAAGTCAATCGTGGTTGGACCTGAGTTAGAAATATTTTTAGGTTAATAGTGAACTTGAAGAGTGGGTGCAACGAGTCATCACCTGTGGCAACGACTCGTTAAGTGAATCATTACCTAATCTAGAGTTAAATCTTTAGAAGTGAACCAGTGTGATCCATGACTGGTGACCATGATTCGTGGTTAGTGACCACGACTCGTTAGGTCCCTCGTGGTGACCTACTGAGGATCTCAGGCAGTGTCCTGATGGGAGTGACCACGAGTCATGGTCAGTCACACGACCCGTTAGGGGCACCTGACAGTTTTTCCCAGCGAATTTGTAAGGGCTATTCATTAATTTCATGTTCTCCAGAGCTTTAAACTACAACGTTTTGGAAATAAAATAATACTTATTAGAGGGTTTAGGAGTTCCTCCCCTAATTCTCACATTTATTCTCAATAAACTTATCGAAAGTCCTCTCAAAAAACTCTCAAGAAAGCTTAGGGTTCTCATCTATTGCAGGAGTTCAAGTACTCATCTCAGGGTGAATTTTAGTCAGGTATGTGGGTATTCAACAAGGGAAATTATTCTTCCCTTGTGTCCCCCAAAATTCTTCCATAACTTCTCTATTAGTTTTAGCCCTGAGCTTTTTGAATACGAAGAAATTACATGTTATTAATCATCAATCTCTCATAGAATGATATTATTGTTTATTATTGATATGAATTCCATTAGTTCTTACTTAAATTATTGAGATTCTTGCAAGAGTGAATCGAAGCCCTGAATTTTTGCATTAAGAAGATTTTGCTTGAAAATCTCCCTATAGTGAATTAAGCATTTTTGGGATGAATTTTCCTTGAAACTCTTATTATAGATGTAATGAGTAGATACTCCATTGATAAGAATAATTTTAGACTTGATAAATTAGTTTTATTCAATTCTTGAGTTGTTGCTATATTATGGAATCCCCGTGTTGCTGGAATGAGTCAAATTCTCTATTAGCTACTTAGTAGTTCAGTTTAGTTAGAATGTAGAATTCCTTCAGTACTATGCGGAAATCATCAACTAATCAGTCTGACTAAATAAATTCTCGATATGTCAGTAGTACCTCCCAGATATCAGAATTAGAATTAGAATTTAGTTATTGGCCCACTAGGCAGTCATGACATTTCAGATAAATATCACTCTGACTTGCCCAAGAGCCCATCTTAGATTTTAGTTTGTTCTTAGATAATTATGATGCTTTCAGATAAACAGCTCTGACCAGTCTAGAACCTAGTTTCAGCTTCTGGTCCGATAAGACTCTCAATGTACTTTCAATTATATGTCCATGACTAGCCTTGGATCCCAGTTTTGAGTTATCAGCCTAGTATTTCAGTTTAGGTGTTTCAGTGGGAGTAGGACTTAGCACCGAGCAGATCGGGGCTCCAGCGCACCCAGGTTCCTAGAATTACGTTGCCAGCGTAGGATTACAGATACAAATTATTGGCTAGATTTAGCCCCAGACTTTTTTGATCACCCATTTCATGCCTTTATACCCTGGCAAGGTATATTGGGTCCTACTGGTAGGGTGTATACATCGGACTCCACGTCTAGCTCACATGGTTATTTGTCGGTTATAGACTCTCCCGCTAGTCAGTCCAATACAATTTTAGAATAAGCAGCTCAGTGCAGTTCTAATTCTATCAGTTTAGCTGAGATCAATTTAGTATCTCAGACTCAGTACTTTCAGACTTAGGACATGCCTCGACCATCGGACAGGGTCATTTTGACCACCTCAGCTTACTTCAATAGTTCAGTTCAGTTTACTTATTGGTCATTGTATGTCATATTAGTTCATGCATTATATTTAGTTATGTTTTGTCCAACTTACTCAGTACATTCAAAGTACTGACACATACTTTTATGTTGTATCGTTTCATGATACAACTGAAGGTTCCCAGACTGAACACCGCTAGCCACTGCAATTCAGATTCTCCACCTCAGCGGCTAATTATGAGTTCTCATCATTTGAGGGCATTATTTCTTTCCTTCGTCATTTATTAGTTTCAGTTAGACTTAGAGTTAGCTGGGGGCTTGTCCCAGAAACATCTCAGTTAGACGGTTTTTAGACAAACATTATTTTCAGATTTATCAATATTATTCAAATGTTATGAACTTTATGTTTTCCAACTCGTCTTTCATAAATGTTTTATAATACTATTTCAAAGTTCCGTTGTGCATGTTTTACTTAGAATACCAGTATATAATAGACCAGAAGTTAACTTGGCGTCACTTGTGACTTCAAGTACCGTGTTACGTCCAGGTTGCAGTCTCGAGGCGTGACAAGGTCTTTGGCTTCTTTGTGATAGAAATCAAGATTGGAGAGATAGAGATGGTCAAGGAAGGAGAGATAGGGATAACTGATAGAGAAATCTTGAGCCTGAATGGGATGGGGATGGGTACCACTAAATTTCAAACTTGTACATTTCTCCTCCTAAAGCTGATATAGCCCCAATGCAGCCTAGTGTGAGTGATGGCGGTAATTTTAAGATTGAGGAGATGCTAGCGAGAGTATTGAACAAAGTGGAGTCCACTGATAACGATGTAAAAGAATTAAAAGGAAAGGTGTCCAACCTTGCCCAAACTGTGAGCTCCCACTTAGCTTCACTCAAACATTTGGTAGCACAACTAAATCATCTATCCACCCAAATGAATCCAAGAATGAAATGAACCCTTCAAAGTGACACTATGTTGAATCCAAATAAAGATGGACATTACAAGGCGATATTCACAAGGAGTGGGAGAATAGTCACACATGCAGTGAGAAGCCCAAAGTGGTTGTTGGTTCTAAAGAAAATGAAAAAGAATTAAATGATGATGCGTCAAATGCACCTATTTGTGTTGATGATGAAAAAGTGCTAGAGGAGGAAGGGGTTGAGACTCCTCCTAATACTATGAATGTTGATGAAGAGGGCGAGGAGGCCCCAAGTGCTAAAGGCCAGAAGCCTAAAGGTCCACCTCCATACCTCCAATGGTTAACCAACCAAAAATAGGACAACTAGTTCAAGAAATTTATCGATATGTTCAGAAGGTTGTCCATAAATATACCGCTGGTAGAAGCCTTGATCCAAATGTCGGGATATGTCAAATTTATAAAGGGGCTTTTGAAAAGGTGAGTTATGGATGTGGGAATAGTGAAGGTGTCATATCATTGTAGAGCAGTCATGGCTAGTAACCTTGCTATGAAAAGAGATGATCCTGGAGCCTTCACTATTCCTTGTACCATCGGGTGTATGTGTTCAACAAAGCTCTCTGTGATCTAGGGGCAAGTATCAACTTGATTCCCTTTGTGATGTTCAAAAAGTTAGGATTGGGAAGTTCTAAGCCTACCACACTGAGGTTTCTCATGACAGAACGAGCTATCAAGCGCTCCATCGGACTTGTTGATGTGTTGGTCAAAGTAGAAGATTCATCCATCTAGCTGACTTTGTTGTGTTGTATTGTGATGTAGACTTGGAGGTTCCCATTATCTTGCGATGACCATTCTTGTCCACTGGGCAAGCCTTAGTGGATTTTGAGCTTGCTGAGCTAAAATTTTGAGTTGGTGGTGATGAAGTGACATTTAATGTATGCCAACCAATGGAACCACCTGATGAGTGCAAGATTGATAATTGTGATGGATGATGAAGATGAGTAGGGGAATGATCTTGATGTGGAGGACAGACCTCCGGATGACTGATAAAATTTGGAGGTGAAACCATCGCGCCACAATGTTAAATCAAGCACTTCTTGGGAGACAACCCAAGTGTCTTTAATTTTTTTTTACTTCACATTTTTGTTGTTTTTGTAGTGTAGGATGATTGGATTGTGAACAAAGTGGAAGAAGCAGTGTATTGGCATATGCATTAGACCTGCGAATGCAGTACCAACTTGCAGAGCGTAGGTCCAAACGCATATTTGATCCAAAATACCTATGAAAAAGGTGAATACCTGTGCCTCACCTGTGAAACGCACGCAAGGACCTACGCAACGTAAGTGTCATGTAGGTTAGAGATAGAATACCTGGACAAAAATCGTTCAAAAATAGGTGACTTGTGTCTCACCTGCGAAAAGCAGACCCAAATCTATAAAACATAGGTTTAGCACAGATCCAAGATAGTGCATTAGGCAATTAGATGCCTACCTACATTTGACTTGCGCACGTAGATCCAAATCTGCAGTCGTAGGTCCATCGCAGGAACAGGTATGAGTTATTTTTTTGAAAAAAATATTGACCGACTGTTTGACCAAACCCAACCCAAAATCCGACCCATTGCTTTTGAACTTCTTCCCACATTCCAAAACACCTAATTTTCTGCATCACCCTATTTTCTTAACCATCAACCACCATATACATTTCCAAAATTCACCCTTTAACTCACCATTAATTTCAATCAACCACTTCACCTTTTTCCCTCCTATAAATTCCACCATCCCTTTCATTTTTCTACTATCAAAAACCAACCTTCAAACACCAAACCAAGCAAAGAACTTGGGTCTGTCTCATCTCGTGCAAAGATCTTAAAGTTCCAATTTTATCTCTCTCCTCACTATATTTGGTATGTCTTTTGATTTTAATCTTTGTTTCTTTAAGCTTGATGAGATGTGTAGCATGACCACATTATGTGTAATTCAAGTTCATTTTGAAGTTAGTTCTTATAAGTGTTGTTGAGGGGGGTTGAAAATTGCAAAATAAATGGGTAGGAATCCTTGTTTCATGTTGCTTTATATATTGGGAATGTTATCTTGGTTTGACACTTTAGTTGGAGGTGAAGTTTGAGTAACCTAGTTGCTTGGATGAATGATTTTTCCCAATGATGGACTGGTTAATTTCTTTCTTAGGAGAAAATCATCATTTCTTCTTGCTTATCTGCTAATATTGATGTAATAGGATGATGCTAGTAAATATGTTGGATTGTTGAATATAAGTTGATGCATGTTGGTAAAATTGGTCACTTAACGTCTTTCAATGATAGATGGGGTAATGCCCTTCTTAGTCTTGAATTTTAGACATTGTTAAGCAACTACAAGGTGCAGATCTTCCTCTGTAGAATGCAGGTTGGATATTCGGCTTCAGGCTCCCTGCCTTACACCTGCGTTCTGCCTCTATGCTGCAGATCCCCATCTGAGAAATGCAGATGTAACATAGGTCCTTCATCTAGGTTACAGTGCTTCCACCTGGCACCTACAATTAAACTAAGGGCCGCAGGTCCACACTTGTGAAACCTAGGTACAATGCAGGTGCGGGTAGATGCATAGTTGATGTTTCATTTTAATTGAAATCTACTGTATTTTTCTTTTTTTCTTTCCTTAGTCTAGTGTAACTCTTACTTATTTCATTTCCTTTAAGAAAAATACAAAAATAGCATGCTTTTGTCTTGTGGCGCTAACATTATCTTGTAGGGGAATGTCTTCTCTCGGCGACAAGACAAGGGAAAGATGATAATGCTCAAACTCACACTCCTGATAAAGTATGAAATGGACATTGTCAATAAAGAACCTAATAAAGTTTGGGGTTGATCCCACAGGGAATATGGTCAAGATATAGAATAACGCTAGTATTTAAGCTTTTATGAGTGTTATCTCCAAAAAAAGGGTGTTTTATAAAAGAAATTATATGAGAATACTGAAAATTTATTGTTTGTTATCAAGATTATGCAATTAACTAGGGTAAGTGTTCCCTATGGGTTCATAACTACTTCAGGTTTTAAACTTATGATCTATCCCAATGCTTACTTGTAGAACTTGATAACTAAGGTTCATGCAAATGACTGCTTCGTCCATATTGGATGACTATAATCAATCACCGGGTGAGATCTCATGAGCGATTTCACTTCAACCATTATCAATTTATCCCAAATTAACTATCTTACGACCACAACTCAAGTCATACAATTACCTATAAAGATGAAGGATTTATTATAATTCTCTTTTCCAAATCTCTACTTCTCTAGGTTCAAGCAAGTAAAGAATTTGGGAAAGTCCTAATGTTGTACTCCATTAAGAATCATTAAAGATGAAGAGAATGTAATACAAGTGTTTAGAATTGGTTTTGAATCACTTTGTGTAACCCTAATTTGTTAATTCATCATGGTTCCCACAACCCTAGCTGTGGAGGTTTTAACCTCTCATGATTGTAAAAGAATTATAAGAATTCATAGGCCAACACATAATGTAATACTTACAAAGATTATTGGAAGAAAACCCACTTGATCATTTCAAGAATTTATGAAGAATTATTCAAGAACAATGAAGAAAATCAAAGCAAGAAAATCTTCATGACTTGAATAGAAAGTTAACAACAGTTTTCCTCAATGTATTTCGTATGCTCCAACTTCTTCTTACTGGAAATAACGTAAAAAGTATTTATACAAATATTTAGAACCTTTTCCTAAGTAAATAGGGAAACTGCTACCACTATCGCCGACTTCACCTAAGACCTGTAACAAGATTGTATGGGTCGTACCATCACTCGTACGTTAGATGGCATCTGCAGAATCTAACTAAGTGTTGTTCTCACGACCCAAACGTACACCTGAATCGTAGACATAGGACAAGGGACCCCAAGAGAACCCAGGTCGACCCATGGCACATGCATACATCTAATCTCATTTAATAAAGCGGAATACTTAGCATAAAACATAGCGGATACGTAATCATAGTATAACACTAGAAATACTAGGCGTACACATAAGTTGAGTACTCATATTGTCTAAAAGCCTCTACTACATATGATGGGTTGATGGGACAATATCCCCAGCTAACCCAAACAATATTGAAACACAAGAAAAAATAAAAGTCTTTCAAACAACCCTCAGAATATGAGGACTCACCAATAATCTGAGAGCATAAGCTAAGATAGACTAAGGATGGGGATGAGCCTAAGATACGGACCTTGTATCCAGAAATGATACAACATAGAAAGTATGTGTTCAGTACATGGAATGTACCAAGTATGCAAGGTAAGTAAAACGGACATTAAAAGTAAAACAAACTCATAAATAAACATAGGAGGAGAACATCATGCTTGTATCATAAACTTCGTAAGTAAACATAAGGCTCAAGGCTTTCAAATTATTCACCAAGCGTTCATAATCATAATCGTAAGTAAACTTTATCTAAACATAACTTGAGTCAATAACATAAACATAACAATGCATAAAACATGCAGAAAAATGGGAGGATTCGTCATAACCGACACCATCATGGTAGAGCCTTTCATGATGACCCAACTATCTCACTCAAATGGGCAGAGCCAACCCTCGCTTTCCAAGAGAGGCTCGTGCATTAGGCGTTATATCAAATTTGAGGGGATATGTGTCAATAAAATATAAAACATTAGAACCCACGGTGGCACGTGGTTATGAGACACCGGCGTAGTCCTTTGAACGCTGGGCTACTCGGTGCTAGACACGGCTCCCAAAAATATGCATATAGAATCATACGTAAATCAATAACATCATGCATTAAGATTCATTAGCTAAAAGATAACATTTATCATCTTTGATCCCCTTTAAAAAATTGGTAGCAAAGAATCAAGGCCCTTTTTACCAACACACATCATAAATCGATAAATTATGCAATTTGTTTCATAAACCGTAAATCATTCTTCAACATGTGGGCATTGCCTAATACTTTACCATACTCCATTCCTTCAAAAATATACTCATAAACATAGGAACTTAGAATCATGCTTTCCTATCATCAATAAGCTCAAAATATTTAATATTCATCATAAATCATAACTTTCACGAACCTTCATCAATGGGCATTTTAGCTTTAAAAAGCTTGAAACATGATTTTTTTAAAAATAACATAAAACCCGTCTATCATTCATAATTTAATAATTCAAACTCAATTAAATCATACCCATAAATAAAAATCACATTTTCAAGCATTTGGGTAAAACCCCATAGAGTTGAATAGGAGGATTCATTATTAAATTCGAAATTTTGGCATGGGTGTGGAAGAAATCACTCATTCTAAATCCTACATACTTGGAAATGGACTGATTTCATTGTTCCTTGAATACCCCCAAAGGAATTAATGGAAGTTTGGAGATGAAGACCTTGAATCTCCCTAAAACTCCTCTCAAAGCTCTTGCATGGGAATGGGTATGCATTAGGGACTTAACCCATCTTATCACACTCAGAAAAACACAAAACGACGTAGTTTAGGGTCTCAAAGCATGGGAAAGTCGAAATTGCCCTTAATGAAACTTCCCCTGAAAACTGCTCTGGACGGACCAACGACCAATCCAATGGGTCGTTGCATGATACCACGACGCATGGTTTTGAGTCGTTGGGTCCACTTCCTCACGAAAAACCTCAGGTTCTTCCCTCCACTCATCAGGACTAGTCGTTTCTCCAATCAATGGGTCATTGGATAAACCGTCATCAACTCCTTGACCAATCTGAACTTCCCTTACCTGGTGGCTTCTAACGAGTCATGGTCTCAATCCATTATAGGAACTGGAATTCTCAACCCACATGTAACGACTAGAAACAATTGGCCGTCACTTCTCACCACGAATCATGGGATGCGCCGTTGTTTCCCCATTAGCCTAAGTTCAGCCCTTCCTACGACCGCTAACAATGACTAGTTGTTCCTGACAACAATTCGTTACACTGTCCATTTTCACCACTGCTTGCCAGAACCCCTATACCACGACTGCATCCGACGACTCGTGGTATCAAACCACGAGTCATTGAGTCGCCTGTCCTCTGATATTTTTGCTAGTTTTCTGCACTTTTCAAATTCAACTCTTGGGTCTATTATTGGCCTTCTTGGGGTATTGCAAGAAATCCCCTTTGGAAAAATTCGTCCTCGAATGTAAGGAAACAAGCAGAAAACGGAAACATACAATTTATCATAGCCATATACTGATCATTTTAACCGGATTTTTCACGGAATGACTACCTCCGAATAAAACCACATAGTTGAACTGATCTCATACATCACATACACATTCATAAACATAAAAGAAACCTGTACACGTGAACTGAAGATGAAAACTAGATAGAGTCATAGGGCAAAACTGGTACCTCAAGTTGGATCTGAGCCCGTAGAGAATAAGTGTGGTTATCTAGCCATCATATCCGCTGCGGCTTCCCACGTAGGTACCTCAACATGATGATTTCTCCACAATACTTTAACTGAAGCTCTTTCTTTGTTCCTTATCTTATAGACTTGACGATCTAAGATTTTCACTGGAATTTCTTCATAGTTGAGTCTATCCTTTACACAAATGCTTTCTACTGGAACTACTAAAGCTGGATCACCCAAGCACTTTTTCAAGAGTGATACATGAAACATGGGATGAACTGAAGCTAACTCGAAGGGAAAGTCCAATTCATATGCCACCTTACCAACTCTCCTTATAACCCGGTAGGGGCCAACATAGCGAGGACTAAGTTTCCCTTTCTTTTCGAGTCGTATGACTCCCTTCATGGGAGATACCTTTAGAAACACCCATTCATCCACAACTTCCAAATCCCTTCTCCTCACATCATCATATGATTTCTGACGACTCTGACTGCTTTTCAACCAGTCCCCTATCAACTGAACCTTCACCATCGCCTCGTGAACTAAATCTGGCCTTATCATGGCTGCCTCACCAGCCTCAAACCATCCGATGGGAGATCTACACCTTGTCCGTAAAGAGACTCAAATGATGTCATTTGGATACTGGAGCGATAGCTATTATTATAAGCAAACTCGATTAAGGGAAAATGATCATCCCAACTACCTTTAAAATCCATGACACATGCCCTCAACATGTCCTCAAGATTCTGGATTGTCCGTTCCACCTGGCCATCCGTTTGTGGATGGAATGTGGTGCTGATCTTAACCTAAGTCCCAAGCCCCTTTTGGAAAGACCGCCAAAATTGGGAGGTAAACTAAATACCTCGGCCTGAAATGATAGACAAGGCACTCCATGAAGTCGAACCAACTCCCGAATATACAACTTGGCATTATCACCCGCTGAATCCGTGATCTTGTTTGGTAGGAAGTGTGCAGGAAGCCTTAGTTAACCTGTCTACCACCACCCAAATGGAGTCATAGTGTCGGCAAGTGCGAGGTAGACCTGTAACGAAATCCATATTTATCTCCTCCTACTTCTAAGTGGGAATGTGAATATCTTTAAGTACACCTCCCCGCCTTTGATGTTCGACTTTTACTTGCTGACAGTTTGGACACTTGGCTACGAACTCTGCAATATCCTTCTTTCTAATGAAGAGAACCGGCGCACCCCATGGAGACTTGCTCGGTGTAATGAAACCCTTTTTCAATAAGTCCTTCAACTGTTCTTTTAATTCCTTAAGCTTGGCTAGAGCCATCTTTTAAGGAGGAATAGAGATAGGTTGTGTATTTGGTGATAGATCAATATCGAAATCAATTTTCCTCTTCAGAGGAACACCTGGAAAATCATCGAGAAACACCACCGGAACTGACTGAATAGTCGGGGTCTCGGAATCCACATCCTTAACCCTAACTAGGTAGTACATGCAACCTTTTGATATCATCTTCCTGGCCATAAGATAGGAAATAAATCGACCTGCTAGTACCGCCGAACTGCCCTTCCACTACAAAACTGACTCACTCGAAAAACGAAATTCCACCATACGGGTTCTACAATTAATTGAGGCATAACATGAAAATAACCAATCCATCCCAAGAATAACATCAAAGTTAGTCATGACTAACTCGACAAGGTATGTGGAGGTAACCTTATGCAACACAGTGACCGAGCATTTTCTATATACTCGTCTAGCTACGATCGAATAACCGATAGGGGTCAAACCTAAAAAAGGTTCTAACATGGTCTCAGGACTAACTCCAAGGCTACTAGCAATGGAAGGATTCATGAAAGACAAGGTAGCTCCCGGATATAGCAGGGCATAAACATCAATATGAAAGACACGTAACATACCGGTGACCACATCTGGTGAAGTCTCCTTCTCCTGGCGTGAAGCAAGGGCATAGAATCAGTTTTGGCACTGTCAGCCACCTCCACTAGTCGATGCTCCCTGCAGAGCAGAACGGGCTAGAGCTACTGCTAACCTAGTGGTCTGTGCACGGCCCCTGTCATCACCCTGTCTAGCATATGGGCACACTCAACGCATGTGCCTAGACCTACCACACCCATAGCAAACATCTAAATCGAGCAGGCACTCCCCAGCATGACCCTTGCCGCACTTCCCATAGGCTGGAGAGGTATACTCTAACTAGGTTCCCCTCTGATCCCTCGACCCTAAAGCCCTACTCCTCTGATCACCCCTAGGTCTTGATGGAACACTAGCTAATGATGGTGCTGGGGCTAGTGATCTCTGCTGAAAGTGTGGACAATAGCCACCGCTAGACCTCTGATGTGAAAACCCACGGCTATCCGTTCGAAACCTCTTTCCCTCCCTCTCCCTCACATGAGCCATCTCCATCTGCTGGGGATACAACACTATGCGAGGAAAGTCCATATCCTAGTGAAGCGTGGCAGTCCTGCAATCTTTGTCTAAATAACCAGCCATACCATGAATAAATCAGCTCACCCCCGCCCTTTGATCCATCACTAACTTTGGGGCGTACTTTGACAAATGAGTGAAATAGAGTGAATACTCCAGCATTGTCATATTTCCCTTCTTGTGGTTCAGAAGCTCCACTGCCTTCAACTCCCTCATCTCCCGAGGGAAGAACCTGTCGAGAAAGGCCATGTGGAGCTCATCCTAGCTTATAGGGCATGCTACCGCTGCCCTGCTGTCCTTCAATTGCTTCTACCAAATATGAGCAACCTCTTTTAGCTGATAAGAGGCCAATTCAACACATTCCCCATTTTTCACCCCCATAACCTGGGTGACCTTCAATATCACTTCAATGAACTTGAGTGGATCCTCGTCCACCTTTGATCCCGTGAACTCAGGACAGTTCATCCTCAAGAAGTCTCTAATCTGAGCTGCCGTTGTATTGCCATTCTGTGGGACCTATGCAACAGCCTGCTGGTTGACCTGAGCGGTCAAGGCCTGCACCAACATTTGAATAGCCGCTTGAAACTCAACGTGGGTAGTTGGCTCTGGTGCCTTGGGCTCCTGAACAGGTTAGGCTTGCTGATGCCCATGGTCATTTCCACCCCCTTGGACTTCTTCATTTCAATTCCTCCTTCCGTTCATTCTTCTAGGAGGCATAAATCTGCAATGACGAATCGCACGAATTAGAAGGATGGAGAGACTTTTCATTGCAGGACATAGAACATGAAAGAAGGGAACATTTCCTAAATGTCTAGCAGCCTCTTCGTCATAGGTGTGGCGCGCTTTACACCCATGAAAACGATTCTACTTAATGTGGCTTTCAGACATCCTAGGACACTCCAAACCTATTGCTTTGATACAAGGTTTTTCATGCCCCGAATGTACACCCTAGATCATGGACACGGGATAAGGGACCCCGAGAGACCCCAAATCGACCCATGGCACATGCATACATCTAATCTCATTTAATAAAGTGGAATACTTCGCATAAAACATAGCGGATACATAATCATATCATAACACCAGAAATACTAGGCGTACATATAAGTTGAGTAGTACATATTGTCTAAAAGCCTCTACTACATACAATGGGTTGATGGGACAACATCCCCAGCTAACCCAAACAATACTGAAACAAAATAAAAAATAAAAGTCTGTCAAACAGCCCTCAGAACATGAGGATTCACCAATAATCTGAGAGTGTAAGCTGAGATTGACTAAGGATGGGGATGAGCCTAAGATACGGACCCTGTATCATGAAATGATACACCATAGAAAGTATGTGGTCAGTATGTGGAATATACCGAGTATGCAAGGTATGTAAAACAGACATTAAAAGTATAAAAAACTCATAACTAAACATAGGAGGAGGACATCATTCTTGTGTCATAAACTTCGTAAGTAAACATAAGGCTCAAGGCTTTCAAATCATTCACCAAACGTTCATAATCAATCGTAAGTAAACTTTATCAACACATAACTTGATCCAATAACATAAACATAAGAATGCATAAGACATGCGGAAATATGGGAGGACTCATCATCACCGACACCATCATGGTAGAGCCTTTCATGATGCCCCAACTATCTCACTCAAGTAGGTAGAGCCAACCCTGGCTTTCCAAGCGAGGCTCGTGCATTAGGCGTTATATCACATTTAAGGGGATCAGTATCAATACAATATAAAACATTAGAACCCAGGGTGGCACTTGTTATGAGACACCGGCTTAATCCTTTGAATGTCGGGCTGCTCAGTGCTAGACACGGCTCCCAAAAATATGCGTATAGGCTCAAACGTAAATCAATAACATCATGCATTAAGATTCATTAGCAAAAAGATAACATTTATCATCATTGATCCCCTTTAATACATTCTTAGCTAAGAATCAAGGCCTTTTTTACCAGTCGACATCATAAATCGATAATTTATGTAATTTGTTTCATAGATCGTAAATCATTCTTCAACATGTGGGCATTGTCCAATACTTCAACATACTCGATTCTTTCAAAATTATACTCATAAACATGGGAACTTGAAATCATGCTTTCCCATCATCAATAATCTCAAAATATTGAATATTCATCATAAATCATAACTTTTATGAACCTTCATCAATGGGCATTTTATATTTGAAAAGTTTGAAACATGATTTTAAAGAAAATAATATAAAACCCTCCCATCATTCATAATTCAATAATTAAAACTCAATTAAATCATACCCATAAAGAGAAATCACATTTTCATGCATTTGGGTAAAACCTCATAGAATTGAATAAGAGGATTCATGATTAAATTCTAAACTTGGGCATGGGTGTGGAAGAAATCACCCATTCAAAACCCTACATACCTAGTAATGGACTAATTTCAATGCTCCTTGAATACCCATAAAGGAATTGATGGAAGTTTGGAGAAAAAGGCCTTGAATCTCCCTAAAACCCCTCTTAAAGCGCTTGCATGGGAATGGGTATGAATTAGGGACTTAACTCATCTTATCACACTCAGAAAAATACAAAATGACGTAGTTTAGGGTCTCAAAGCATGGGAAAGTCGAAATTGCCCTTAACGAAACTTCCACTAAAAATTGCTACGGACGGACCAAGGACCAATCCAAAGGGTCATTGCACGGTACCACGACCAGTGGTATTGAGTCTTTGGGTCCACTGCCTCATGAAAAACCTCAAGTTCCTCCAACGATTCATCAGGACAAGTCGCTGCTCCAAACAACGGGTCATTGGATCGACCGTCATCAACTCCTTGACCAATCTGAACTTTCCTTACCACGAGCCTCACCACGACTTGTGATGGCTTCAAACAAGTCGTAGTCTCAATCCGTATTGGGCACTGGAATACAATTGTGAACTGGTAATACTTGTACCATGAACTTACAAGTCGTACAATCAGTCGTGCTTTGATACTAAGAATTCTGGCAATCTTATTAACTTTATCACGAATGACTTGGTATGACTCGTACCTCAATTCTATTACCCGTGACTCCTTCTCATACCTTGAGACCTTCTAGCCTTCACTTCTTCTGAACTTCTACACGGCTCCTTGGTACGGGTCTTAGGTAGATCTCACGATTCGTGGTTGCTAACCGTACCAGGAGACTTACCTGTGTAGCATCTTCAGATATTTTCTACAACTACTATGGTACGACTTGTACCATAAGTCCTAAGTTGCCTTTGCCTCAACACTTTTGGCCTGAACTTTTCCACGATTCTCAATATGACACACACCAGGATGGTACGGCTCACACTGAGGTCCGCACTTAGGCACTTTTCTAAAATTTTCTCCATCTTTTGAACAATTTAACTCCTACATTTATTTTCCCTGAAAAACAAATTAAAAGTGCCTCATATCTATATAAACACACCTAGGTTCATGCTTATTTCCTCAGTTTTAAGCGTTGACAATGATGTAAACCCATTGCACATCAACACCCTCAACTTAAAACCTTTACATGTCCTTAGGTAAAGAAAAAAACAAAAAATGATGCTTAACTATAAAGTAAACTAAGAATACCTACAACCAACACAACAAAATTTGCACTATAAACCACAATCAGCTATTGGCCCTTTTTCCATTCAAACTAAGTCAGTTATACACACATATAACAACAACCAATGACATACAGGGATTAACATATGGCATCAAACTATTAGTATAGAATTGAGATATCACCAGTGCTATTCACACAAACAATTGATAAAATGCAATATAAACCAATTACCCTCACAACAAATGAAGTCGCCAACACTCGCAGATATATAAAATTATGAAACTTGGAAATAAACAAATGAGACTCTCACTCTCACAAAGAAGTTCCAAATGCTGCAAATTGAATATCATAGGATTGCCCTTATTTTCTCTACTTTTGCTCTCTGGATAGTTAAGCTAGTGTTGTGCCCCAGCGCACACGCAAGCATATCTGGTCGTACAAGTAATATAGTAGCCGTTTTTAAGAGCCGAATGTCGAACCCACAGGGACTGGACTAAATTAGCGAATATTCAAGTTCAAGTGTCAAATTAACCTTCACAAGTGTTGACTTAAGAGTTTAGGAAAATTCTAATTAAATCTAGGGGTGATCACAAAACAATCGAAAAACAATATAAGAAGCAACTAAAGTTAATACCTGATAATCATGTAATGCTACAATTCACAATGGCTCGAGTAAGAAAACTTTTGTTGTTGTCTCACATAATTAAAATGCGGCATTCATGGTCTTATGAGCCTCTAAACACAACAAACTACTCTTACACCTACATTATTGAGCCGGGATTTGACGTCCTAATTCATGAGAAATTTAACTATGTGAATATGGTTTACGAGGTTTATGCCCTTGAATATGGAGTTTCATACATCTAATAATTTAACTTGACTTAGCTTCACAACTACTTCTACGAGCGGTGATGCGACAATTCTAAGTCGATGTCTAGCAATCATCCCGTTCTACTAACCAAGCAACGCAAATTAGGTATAATTTCTATCTTAACCGCGAATTCTATTGTAAATATAAGAACTTGCTCCCTATATTCTTATGTTCTAGACTAGGGTTACTCTTTTGAGCTTTTACCTAAGCTTAACAAGTTTGTTTTCATAGTGATCAAGCGAAAAAACAACAATAAGGAAGAATATAAGACAAAACAATAACTAACAACTCGATCCATAGAAGAATGCATGCCATTGCATTCATATCATGTGGCCTCAACCCTAGAGGAAGGGTTTTAGCCACTCATGTTCGTACAAATACTCAAATTCATGATTAAAGTAAAGTACTTACAAAATGGTAAAAGAGAAAGAAAGTTTTTGAATCCTAGGTAGAGTTTACTTCGTTCTCCCTTCGCTCCTTTCCATCTCTCCAAAAATATTTCGTGATAATGAAATTAGAAGCTAAGGGTTCAATTTATAATAAGTTGAAAAAATGCAAAATTTGTCTTGTGGTGAAACATCTCCGTGTCAGGCTGGCTATCGTGGAGATTTGCCTCTGTGACATGCTGGCTATCGCGGAGATTTTCCTTCGTGAGACACTGCTATCGTGGATGATCACTATTTGGCAGCCCCAGCTCATGTAAATTAATTCTTTGCTCCGTGGCACGTTGTTGAATGCCCCAAGGCCTCTCCGTGGCACGGAGTTGACTCCAAATGTCCTTTTTATCTTTTCTCATCATCCATAATTCATCGCTTAACATTTATCTTCAAGATTAGGAAAATTATCTTCACATTGAGCCCCATAGATTGGAAATTTCAACCTACAAAGAGAGCTAATCATATTTGTTAGTCCATGGCCACAAATTACATAACATACATGAGATAATTCTTAAATTAAGGTACAACATGGGTAAAACATGGGTATAAAATAGTATTTGGGAATGTAAATATGTCCAAGATCACTACTCCACACTTAAAGCATTGTTCGTCCTTGAAAAAATACTTTACATCTCATGCACAAGAAAGACTCAAAAATTACCATTTTACGCAAGATGACTCAAATTAAGGCTTCAATGACTGATATAGATGGCAAGTTCAAATCAAGCATGCTATATATATAATATATAACACAATTCTAATCCAATACAACCAAGTTAGGACCTCCTAGCCTCAAGAATTGACTCTAACAACCACAGCAAACTCATGTGCATTAGCCAATCAAGAAGTCCAACATGAATTCTATCTTTCCTCAAACATGTTCCCTCACAACAAGAGAGATACCCATTTTTCACTCACAAGTTTTCCAATTATATATGAATAAGAGTTAAGATCACACTCAGAAAGAATTCACATGCATCATGTATTGACCCGTAAACTTGCCTTTAGTGTATTACTTCACTAATTTAGGAATGATTGAATGTAAAATCAAGTATGACTTATCAGGTTGTAACGTAAGATAAGGAACGGGTAGGTACTATTCTGGCCAGTAATAGTGGCTATCTTCCCTAAGCACTTTTAATACATCACACTTTCATTACGGACATCTCTTCTCTTACTTTACCTTTATTCTTTTCACTCATAAATTTCCTCTTTTGTTTCTACATTTCTTTAAGCACACTTAGCTTATTAGTAAGGAGTACTTAAGAAACTTTTTCTTTCTTTCTTTTTTTCTCTTACTCCCTACCAATACTCATGGATTTTCAAACAAGTGCACCTCTAATCTTTTCATCAACTCCCATAACCATTATTTTCCCTTCTTTTTATTCAATTCTCACACCTTTCCTCTTTTGGATTTTTCACTTAAGCGCTTAGGAGTTTTGGATAAACTTTAAGGCTATTGAAAGAAAAGGATTAAGCTTATGTTGCAACTATCAAAGAATAGGCTTAAGGCTCAATGGGGCTAACTAGGATCAGACATTCAAGATAGGTAAAGCGAGGGAAAATTAGGCTCATTCAAAGAAATGCCTAAATCATCTCCTACAATAGACATCCCTCATTTCATTTTGTATACACACAAGGAGAATTCTAGACACTACACAATAGCATGGAATATTCAAAAAACCTTACACTCACAGCACATGCTCAATTCAAGACAGATTAAGTAGACGCTTAACTCAGCTAATCACAAGAATTCAAAAGTAAGCTTTAAGAACAAAAAGTCACATTCAAGAGCCTAGATTTCTCAACCAAAGTTATACAACTGGTTAACATGCTTCTCAATTAAAACCACTTGCATATTACAATCATGTACAACACACAACAAGAACATCAAACTATCTATCATCTCAGGGTTCAAACGCAACACCTATTGACTAATTTTCCCTCATGACGGTCGTCATCCATTCATCGTCAGGAAAATGCCTAACTATGACAATAAAATTATGTACAAACAAATGAAAATTTTTATTTCTTGGTTCAAAGTGCCTCCCTTGGGAAAAGAACCGAAAAGAAAAACCAAAGGGTGGGTGAACTGTGCTCAATTCAAGTTTTTTCAAAAAAACATTATACCCAGCACCACATTCTCCTGAAATAACTTAGCACAAAATGCTAAAATTTCCCTCACCCCACACTTAAAATATGCTATGTCCCCAAAGCATCAATTATAATTAAAATAAGGGTGAGAGATACTTCCTAAGGCCTCTAGGCCTAGCTAACAGCATATTTTTCCCCATTTTAAACACGTGTATCACTGACCCCACACACATCTTTTTATCATGCTCCTTATCTTACACATTCAAGGGTACCTAGACTGCACCTTAATATGTGCTTAAAAAACAAAACAAATAACAACGAGTGAAAAATAACCAAAATTACAAACAAACTGAATAGAAAGTGTACCTGTGGTACTCTTGGATTGCCTCCCAAGAAGCACCTCATTTTATGTCGCGGCACAATGCGTCAAGTTTCAGCACTTTTCCCTCCACTTTGAGGATATGAATCTCACCCTAAAATTTCTTCTCCAGTTTCATCTTATGCTCCAAGGGTGTTGGTGAAAAAATGAAAGGACCAAGCAGTAGATGTCGCCTCTAGCACTTCTTGGCCCTAAAGTATGTGAAGTCATTTTGTCTCTTGGAATCAGAAAATTTCAGAATATACGGGGCTTATTCCTCCTCTAGACCCTTCTCTACAAGCTTGGAAGACTCTATTTTTAGGTTGTCAACAAAACTGAATGTCGAGAAATGCTTCGAGTGGGGTACATTACACCTCAACTCTAAAACTATATTTGGCTTGACCTCGTTACTTGTGTACACCTTATCAACATAAACATCTGACTCCACATGAATGTGAAGTGGTTGGAACTCTATGTCTCCTTTAATGAATGGATTGTCCATATGTGTGAGACCATCACGGAGACTCTCAGGAGCTTCTAACTATTTAGCTTGTGCCAAGAACTCACCCTTTTTTTCTCCTTGCAGTATCTCTTGAGTATTGTCTAAGAGCGTCACTTGCAAATCAACGCAAGCTTTAGCCTAAGCCATCATCTCCGTGAACTTGGTGCGTATCATTTCTAAGGCCTCTTTATTTTCCTTGGTCTGAACTCCCAATACTTCCATTTGCTCCTTCATCGCTTCTGTCTGCTCAAGGACCTGTTTTAACATATTTTCTATCTGAAAATGTGTTCTAAGTCTTCCTCTACATCATCCCTGTACTCATCAAAAACAACAGAAGGCTCATAGTAGGGGCTTAGGTAAGGGGAATATGAATTTTGACAACCACTCCAATGGCCATCCTGACCACCATATATACTGTAAGTCGCATAATATTGCCATAAGCGGGGTCCTCCACAATTCAGACAAGAATCATTGACATAGGAATATCCTCAATTCAACCCATTTATACTCCATGATGTCACGTCAAGAAGGGTATCAAGCTAAAAAAATAAAAATAACAGAATCTACAAAATAATTTTTTTTAACACTAAGAAAATTCTACATCGACACAAAAAATAATAAATTCACGAATTTCACCAGTCCCTAGCAATGGCGTCAAAAACATGTTGCGCCCCGGCGCACGCGCAGGCATATGCGGTCGTACAAGTAATATTGTGGCCCTTTTTAAGAGCTGAATATCGAACCCACATGGACTGGACTAGATCAGCGAATATTCAAGTTCAAGTGTCAAGTTATCCTTCAAAAGTGTTGATTTAAGAGTTTCAAGAAAATTCTAATTAAATATAGGGTGATCACAAAACAATGAGAAACAATACAAGAAGCAACTAGAGTTAAGACCTGATAATCATGCAATGCTACAATTCACAAAGGTTCGAGTACAAAAACTTCAGTTGTATTCTCAGGTAATTAAAATGCGGTTTTGAAGGTCTTACGGGCCTCTAAACACAAAAAACTAGTCTCACACCTACATCGTTGAGCGGGGATGTGACATCCTAATTATTGAGCAATTTAACTACGTTGATGTGGTTTACGGGGTTTATGCCCTTGATTATGGACTTTCGTACCTCTAATAATTTAACCTGATTTAGCTTCACTACTACTTCAACGAGCGGTGATGCGATATTCTAAGTCAATGTCTAGCTATAATCCCATTCTAATAACCAAGCAAGGAAAATTAGGTATAATTTATATCCTAACCGCGAATCCTATTGTAAAGATAAGAACTTGCTCCCTACATTCTTGTGTTCTAGCCAAGGGTTACTCTTTCGAGCTTTTGCCTAAGATTAATGAGTTTGTTTTCATGGTGATCAAGCATAAAAAATACAATAAGGAAGAATGTAACAAAATACAATAACTAACAACTCGAACCGAAGAAGAATTCATGCAATTACATAATATCATGTGGCCTCAACCCTAGAGGAAGGGTTTTAGCCACTCATGTTCATACAAATACTCAAAAACATGTTTAAAGTAAATTACTACCGAAACGGTTAAAGAGAATGAATATTTTTGAACCGTAGGTAGAGTTTCCTTCGTTCTCCCTTTGCTCCTTTCTGTTTCTCCAAAAATATTTCGTGATAATGAAATTAGAAGCTAAGGGTTCAATTTATAATAAGTTGAATAAATGCAAAATTTGGCCTGTGGTGAAACAGCTCTGTGTCACGCTGGCTATCGTGGAGATTTGCCTATGTGACACGCTGTCTATAGCGGTGATTTGCCTCCGCGATACAATACTATCAGGGATTCTCACTGTTTGGAGCCGCTGCTCATGTAAATTAATTCTTTGCTCTATGGCACTTTGTTGAACGCCCCAATGACTTTCCGTGGCACGGAGTTGACTCGAAATGTCCTTTTTATCTTGTCTCATCATCCACAATCTATCCCTTACAATTATCTTCAAGATTAGGAAAATTATCTTCATATTGAGGTCCATACGTTGGCAAATTCAATCTACAAAGAGAGCTAATCATATTTGTTAGTCCAAGGCCACAAATTACACAAAATGCATGAGATAATTCTTAAATTAAGGTACAACATGGGTATAAAATGGTATTTGGGAATGTAAATTGCTCGCGTGATTTGTGGGGTATAAAACGACACACAAGTGCACGTGGTCGAACAAGTAGTAAGTGGCTTTAGTAAGCCAAGTATCGATCCCACAGAGACTTGGATGAAGTTCAATTTGCTCAAGTGTACTATATTTTACTTCTAAAAATGCAGACAACAGTGTAACCAAAAGTTTGATAGTTTGTTTTAGAATTTTTATACTAAAGCTAAGAATAATTATCTACTTTGAATCTGAACTATGAATGAGAGCATGCTGAGGTTAAACAAACATGTAATGAAATTAATTATCATCATACTTTGGTTAAACTTTTCCTCCAGTTGCTTGCCAAGAACATTTGCCAAGAGATTAAAACTCTCGTATTTAACCTCAATTAAGAATCATGAACCATCCGTCTACATTTATGTGATCAAATGCAATTCATGTTCTAGCCATACAATTCCGGTTCCTAAATTGACTAATACGACTTTCAGGTATATTTCTATTCTAAAAGCAAATCAAGACTCAATTTTCCCAAACCAAGTAAAGAACATATCCTATTAATTCACAACTTTCCAATTTCTTGCTCTCTCGAGTGAAACCGGACTTTTTAGATGTACATTAACGTAGGCCACACATTAATGCAGTAAGAACAAGAATTAATAGAACAACATGGAAGAAAAGATGAAAAACCAAATAATTAATGATCAAATTTCATCACAATTGTTCATAACCTCAGCAAGGAGAGGAATTAGCCACTCATTTGTGGATCAAACATCTTATAATGAGTGTTAATCATACAAGCAATTGAATTAAAGAAGAAAGAAAGAGAGAAAAAACCCCGATATTTTCGTCCCTCAACTGCCTGTAACCCACGTCCTTGCTCCACCAAGTGAGAATATTAAAATTGAACCTAAGTGTTCTATTTATACTGGTGGGAATTTTTCCCGGAATAACAAGCAACATGTCACGGAGCACTGCCTCCGTGACACGTTGTGTATCACGGAGCACTGCCTCCGTGACACGTTGTGTATCGCGGAGAAATGCCTCCGTTACACGGTGTGTATCGCGGAGCACTGCCTCCGTGACACGTTGTTGTTCCACCACAGGCCAAATTTTGCATTTTTTCCTTGTTGACATCCGAGTCCAACTCCAATCTCTCCCAACACGCATTTTAGCTTCCCAAAATTATATTTCACCTGCAAAACAACGCTAATCATGTTGGTTAGTATAAATTTACATTTTATTATCAATCACATGAGAATGTATAAACATTGATAGATAAACAAGGCTAAAATGACACCTTTGAGTATCACTTGGGCATATAAATTTGCCCAAAATCACTTACCCCACACTTAAAGTCTTGTTCGTCCTCGAACAAAGCTTTTACATCTCATGCACATGAAGACTTACACATAACTAATTTTAGCAAGACAATTCAAGCTATAGCTACAATGACTGTTAAAGATAGCAAGCTAAAAATAGAGCATGCACGATTTAATCATTGAAATGGAATACAATTATGTTAAGACTTCCTAACCTCAAGAATTGACTCTCTATCTTAGCAAATTCATGCAAATCAACTGATCAAGAAATCCAACATGAATTATATCCTTCGTTAAACATGTGCCCTCACAACAAGAGAGTTACCCCTTTTCACACACAAATTTTTAAATCACAACATGTATGGGTAAATGAATAGAATTACGCTCTCTCACAAAGAATTCACATGCATCATGTAATGACCCATAAGCTTGCCCTTAGTATTTTTACTCCACTAATATAAGGATGTTTGAACGTAAGATCAAGTAGGACTTAATGGCTTGTAATGTATGCTAAGGGACGGGTAGGTACTATTCTGGCCAGTAATAGTGACTATCTTCCCCCAAGCGCTTTCAATAACTTCAACCTTCATTAAGGATATCTTCCCTTACTTCACCCTCATTCTTCTCAATCCTGAATTTTCTCTTCTTGTTCCCATTTCTTTAAGCACACTCAGCTTAGTAGTAAGGAGTACTTTGATCTTGGGCAGATTTATATGCCCAAGTGATACTCAAACGTATCATTTTTACCTTGTTTGTTGTGCAATGTGTATATAATATCATGTATTTGGTAATAAAATGCGAATTTATACTAACCAACATGATTAGCATTTTTTTTGCAGGATAATGTGATTTTTAGGAGCTAAAATGCGTGTTGGAACTATGTCGGAGTTGGACTTGGATGCGAGCGTGGAGAAGACCTTGGATGGCACAGTTTACACTGGCTCCGCGATGGAACCGTGCCACGCTGCCATCGCGGTAGCACACTGCCTGGGCAGGAATTAATTAGGCAATTTCCAGTGTGCCTGCGCGTCAGTTCCGTGGCACGGAGATAGGCCTCCGCGATGGCCTCCGTGCCACGTTGAGGCCAATTATCCGGACCCTGCAATTTCCAGAGAGGGTCCGCGTCCACGCCGTGTCACGGAGGCAGTGCTCCGCGTTGGCCTCCGTGACACGTTGCTTGTTATTTCGGGAAAAATTTCCCACTAGTATAAATAGCACACTTAGGTTTATTTTTAATCAGTTTTTAGTTTTTAAACTGAGTTCAGAAGTGGAGAGCAGGAACGTGGGTTTGTGGCAGTTGAAGAATAGAAAAGCTAAGAGTTTTCTTCTCTTCCTTTCTTCTTTCCTTCAATTGTATTCATGATTTACACTCATTTTAGGATGATTAATCCAAGAATGAGTGGCTAATTCCCTTCTTGCTGAGGTTTTGAACTTGTGTAATGAATTTTGGTGATAATTGATATGGTTTCTTCTTCTTCTTGCATGTTGTTCTATTAATTCTTGTGCTTACTACATTATTGATTGGCCACCATTAATGTATATCTAAAAAGTCCAATTTCACTCGATAGAGCACGAAATTGGAAAGTTGTGAATTAATACGGTATTGTTCTTAACTTGATTTGGGAAAATTGGGTTTTGATGTGCTTTCTTGATAGAAATATACTTGAAAGTCGTATTAGTCAATTTAGGAACCGGAATTGTAGTGCTAGGTCATAAATTGCATTTGATCACAGAAATGTAGACGGATGGTTTATGATTCTAAAGTGAAATTAAATACGAAAGTTTTAATTTCTAGGCAAACGTTCTTGGCTAGCAACATGAAGAAGAGGATGACCAAATTATCATGATTATCAAGTTCATTACTCGTTCTTAACCTTGGCATGTGCATATCCATTGTCTAAATTCAAATGTAAATAGTTGTTATTAATTGTAGTATATAAATAGTTTAGAAACAAAAACTCACTCAACTCTTGGTTGGATTGTTGTTAACATAGTTAGGAATAGAATAGAGATATAGTAAACTAGGCAGTTTTACATATCTAGAGCAGCCTCCTTGGATCGATACTTGGCTACTTAGCCACTTTATTACTTGTTTGACCACGTGCACTTGCGTGTCGGTTGATAATATTTAATACTAACCGAATCAGCACCGAACATACTTAAGAAAATTTTTTTTTCATTCATTTATTTTCTTACTCCCTACTAATAATCAACCATTTTTACACAAGTGCACCTTTGTCCTTTTCTCAACTTTCACAACTTCTACTTTTCCTTCTTTTTTACGCTTCTCACTCCCTCATTCTTTGGAATTTTTTCACTTAAGCTCTTAGGAGTTTTGGATCAAATTCAAGGCTAATGAAAGAAAAAGGATTAAGCTTATGTTGTAGCTATCAAAGAATAGGCTCAAGGCTCAATGGGGCTAACTAGGATTAACTATTCAAGGTAGGTAAAGAGAGGGATAACATTTATGTTCATTCAAAGAAATGCCTAAATCATCTCCTACAATTCAGATCCTTCATTTCATTTTATATACACACCAGGCAAGTTCTAGACATTCCACAATAGCACGGAATATTCGAAAAACTTACACTCACAGCACATGCTCAATTCAAGACACATTCCACAGACTCTTACCTCAGCTAATCACAAGAATTCAAAATTAAGCTTCAATCATATCAAGTCAAATTCAAGAGTCTAGGTGTCTCAAACATAGGTATATCACTTGCATGCTTCAACACTAAACATACTTGCATCTTACAATCATTTATAACACATAAAAAGAATATCAAGCCATCAATTAGCTACGGGTTCAAAAACCAACCTACTGACTAATTTTTCTCAAGACGGACGTCATCCATCCATCATTGAAAATAGTCTCTAACTATGACTAAAAACATTATATACAGACAAAGAAAAATTTTTAATCTTCGGTTCAAAGACCCCCCGTCGGAAAAGAACCGAAAAGAAAAACCAACGGGTGATGAAGTCATGCTTGACTCACAAAAAAAAATTCTTTTTTTTTTTCAAATATTTCTCACAAGCATTACATTGACCAAAAATCGTTAAGCACAAAAAATTTAAAATTTTCCTCACCCCACACTTCAATCATGCTATGTCCCCGTAGCATCAACTTAACATTTAAAGAGGGTGAGAAATACTCCCTGAGGCCTTTAGGCCTAGCTAACAGCATGCCTTTCTTCAACTTTGCAAAAGTGGGTGTTCGACCCCACACTTTTTCTCTTCCATGCTTGTTAGCTTCCTCCTCCACGGGTACTCAGACTTCCCCTCCATCTGTGCTTAACTTTCCACCAAAACAACACAAGATGAAAAATAAATAAAATAAACTTAAATGCAAGAAATTAAAATGGTACCCATGGTACCCTTGGGTTGCCTCCCAAGCAGCGCCTAATTTTACGTCGTGGCACAACGTACCAAGTTTCACCACTTTTTCCTCCACCTTGAGGATATGAATCTCACTCCTAATTTCTTCTCTAATTTCCTCTTATGCTCCAGGGGTGGTGGTGAAAAATTGTGAGGACCAAGCAGTAGATGTTGCCTTTTGAACTTATTGGCCCTTAAGTAAGCAAAGTCATTTTGTCTCTCCAAGCCAGCATATTTCAAAATATACGGGGCTTGGTCCTCCTCTATACATTTCTCTATAAGCTTGGAAGACTCTATTTCTATGTTGTCAACCAAACTTAATGTCGAAAAATGCTTCGAGTGTGGTCCAATAAACCTCAACTCTGAAACTGCATTGTGCTTGACCTCCTTACTTGTAAACACCTTCTCAGCATCGACATCTATCTCTCCATTAATGTCAGCTAGGGGATACTCTATCTCTTCTTCCACGAATAGATTTTCCATAAGTGTGAGCCCATCACGGGGACACTTAAGAGATTCTAATTGTTGGGCTTCATCCAAAAATTCACCATTGTCTTCCTTTTGTAGTTCCTCTTGAATATCGGCTAAAACTGTCACCTGCAATTTATCACAAGATTCAGCCTCAGCAATCATCTCCATGAGTTTGACGCTCATCCTTTCTAGAGCCTCTACATTCTTTTCTTGCTGAATTCTCAATACTGCCATCGCCTCCTTCATTGCTTCTGATTGCTCCAGGAGTTGTTTCAGTATGTCTTCTATTTGAGCTTGGCGTCCCAAGTCCTCATTTTCAGCATGCCTATATTTAGCAAAAACAACAGAAGGATCATAGTAGGGGCTTGGGGGAGGGGAATATGCATTCGGACAGCCATCCCAATGGCCATCTTGACCACCACATATATTGCACGTGTTACAGTGTTGCCACGAGTGGTGTCCTCCGCAATTCAGACAAGATTCGCTAAAATATGAGTATCCACCATTTATACCATTTGTATTCCACGATGTCATGTCAATAAGGGTATCCGAAAAAGAAAAAAATAAAACGAAAAAGAATTAAAACAAACACTAAGACCAAGTTGTCAGCACTAAGAAAAAAAATATAGTCAATTTACTCTTAAGAAAAATTCACCAATTGCCAGTCCCCGGCAACGGCGCCAAAAACTTTCTCGCGTGATTTGTGGGGTATAAAACGACACGCAAGTGCACGTGGTCGAACAAGTAGTAAGTGGCTTTAGTAAGCCAAGTATCGATCCCACAGAGACTTGGATGAAGTGCAATTTGCTCAAGTGTACTATATTTTACTTCTGAAAATGCAGACAACAGTGTAACCAAAAGTTTGATAGTTTGTTTTAGAATTTTTATACTAAAGCTAAGAACAATTATCTACTTTGAATCTGAACTATGAATGAGAGCATGCTAAGGTTAAACAAACATGTAATGAAATTAATTATCATCATACTTTGGTTAATCTTTTCCTGCAGTTGCTTGCCAAGAACATTTGCCAAGAGATTAAAACTCTCGTATTTAACCTCACTTAAGAATCATGAACCATCTGTCTACATTTCTGTGATCAAATGCAATTCATGTTCTAGCCATACAATTCCGGTTCCTAAATTGACTAATACGACTTTCAGGTATATTTCTATCCTGAAAGCAAATCAAGACTCAATTTTCCCAAACCAAGTAAAGAACATATCCTATTAATTCACAACTTTCCAATTTCTTGCTCTCTCGAGTGAAACCAAACTTTTTAGATGTACATTAACGTAGGCCACACATTAATGCAGTAAGAACAAGAATTAATAGAACAACATGGAAGAAAAGATGAAAAGCCAAATAATTAATGATCAAATTTCATCACAATTGTTCATAACCTCAGCAAGGAGAGGAATTAACCACTCATTTGTGGATTAAACATCTTAAAATGAGTGTTAATCATACAAGCAATTGAATTAAAGAAGAAAGAAAGAGAGAAAAAACCCTGATATTTTCGTCCCTCAACTGCCTGTAACCCACGTCCTTGCTCCACCAAGTCAGAATATTAAAAATGAACCTAAGTGTTCTATTTATACTGGTGGGAATTTTTCCCGGAATAACAAGCAACGTGTCACGGAGCACTGTCTCCGTGACACGTTGCTGTTCCACCACAGGCCAAATTTTGCATTTTTTCCTTGTTGACATCCGAGTCCAACCCCAATCTCTCCCAACACGCATTTTAGCTTCCCAAAATTATATTTCACCTGCAAAACAACGCTAATCATGTTGGTTAGTATAAATTCACATTTTATTATCAATCACATGAGAATGTATAAACATTGATAGATAAACAAGGATAAAATGACACCTTTGAGTATCACTTGGGCATATAAATTTGCCCAAGATCATAAATATGCCTAAGATCACTACCCCACACTTAAAGCCTTGTTCGTCCTTGAACAAATCCTTTACATCTCATCCACAAGAAAGACTGACAAATTACCAATTGATGCAAGATGACTCAAATTAAGGCTACAATGACTGATTTAAATGGAAAGTTCACATAAAGAATGCTATATATATAATATATAACACAATATATAAGTTGAAAAATGAAAATTTTGGCCTATGGTGAAACAACTCTGTGTCATGCTGGCTATCGCGAAGATTTCCTCCATGATATGATGGCTATAGCGGAGATTTGTCTCCGTGATACTCTTGTCACGACCCGAACGTACACCCAGATCATAGACATGGGACAACGGACCTCGAGGGACCCTAAGTCGACCCATGTCTTATTCTCAATCAAATAAGCGGAACGAAAATCATAAGGATAGAACAAAAACATAATCATAACATAACATCAAGAAATACCAAACGTTTACACAACTGAATACCACATACTTGTCTGAATGCCTCTAAACCATAAAATGGGTTGATTGGACAACATCCCCAACCAACCCGACCAGTAATGAAACAAAAAACATGGAATTCTATCAAACGGCCCTCGAAACATGTGGACTCACCAATAAGCTCATATCGTAGGCTGGGGTGGACTAAAGATGAGGATTAGCCTGAGATCCGGTCAGTACGTGGAATATACTGAGTATACAAGGTAGGTAAAATGGACAGTTTAAAAGTAAAGTAAAGCTCATAAATAGACATAGGAGGAGGACATCATGCTTGTATCAAAATCTTCGTAAAATAACATAGGGCTCAAGACTTTTGAAATCATTCATGATCATTCATTATCATAATCATAAGTAACCTTATAGAAATATAACTTGATCCAAATAACATAAACATAACAATGCACAAAACATGCGGAACAATGGGAGGAATCGTCATAACCAACACATCATGGTAGAGCCTTTCATGATGCCCCACTGTCTCGCTCAAGTGGGCAGAGCCGACCCTGGCTTGCCTGGCGAAGGTCGTGCATAAGGCGTGATATCACATTTTAGGGGATCATTATAATAACATCATAAAATTTACAACCCACGGTGGCTCTCGGTTATGAGACACCAGCATAGTTCTTTGAACACCGGGCTGCTCGGTGCTAGACACGGCTCCCAAAATATGCATATAGGCTCATACATAAATCATTAACATCATGCATAAAAATTAATTGGCTTAGATATAACATTTATCATCATTGATTCCCTTTAAAACATTCTTAGCCAAGAATCAAGGCCCTCTTTATCATCATAAATCGATAAATCATGAAATTCGTATCATAAATCATAAATCATTCTTCATCATACGGGCATTTTCGAATGCTTCATTATGCTCAATTCTATCAAAATATGCTCACAAACATGGGTAACTTGGATTCATGCATTTTCATAATCAATAAACTTAAAATAATGAATACTCGTCACAAATCATAATTTTCATGAACTTCCATGAATGGTCAATTTCAGACTTAAAAAGATTGAAACATGATTTTTGATGAAAATAGTGCTAAACCTTCCCAACTTGCATATTTCAATAAATAACACTCAATTAGAACATACCTATAAGGAGAAACAACATTGACATGCTTGGGAAAAACCCTAAGAAATTTGAGTAGGAGAATTCATGACTTTAATCGAAATTGGGCATGCGTGAGGATGAATTCCACCCACTTTAAAACCCTACATACCTGGGAATGCAGAGACTCGAAGTTCCTTGAACATCCACAAAGAAATTGAACAAACATTTGGGGAAGAAGGCCTTGAATCTCCCAAAAACCACTCCGTAATCCTAGCATGAGAATGGGCATGTCTAAAGGACTTAACTCATATTGTCATACTCATAATATATCCAAAATGATGTAGTTTAGAGGCTAAAAATGAGGAAAGGTCAAAAATACCCTTAAAATAATTTCCCTGAAAACTGCCCCGGACGGACCAACGACCGACCCAACAAGTCGTGGCAACATACCACAACTCATGTAATCGAGTCGTTGGGTGCAGTACTTTATAACACATCTCAGATCCCTTCCCACGACTCATTAGGACGAGTCGTTACTTCAAACCATGAGATGTTGAATCGACCGTCGTCAACTCCATGAC
This sequence comes from Datura wrightii, assembly GCA_035772735.1. Lineage (NCBI taxonomy): Eukaryota > Viridiplantae > Streptophyta > Magnoliopsida > Solanales > Solanaceae > Datura > Datura wrightii. The sequence goes on from JASDFA010000002.1 coordinate 65,519,758, forward strand.
CAAATTGACTCCCCTAACCACAAGCCTCATCAAGACTCATTGTGACTTCCAATGACTCATGGTTTCAATCCGTTAAATGCACTGGAAACCTTCACCAACCAGTAAAGACTTGAAACAATGGTTCGTAGTCTCTCACCACGGATCGTGGGATTGCCCGTTACTTCCTCCTCAGCCTAAGTCCAAACCTCCCAACGATTGGAAACAACAGCTTGTTGTTTCTTACAATGGGTCATTGTACCGTCCGTTGTTTCCTTTAATTCCCTGACTTCCCAAACCACGACTGCATATGACGACTCGTGGTATCCTACCATGAGTCATCGGGACTTCCGTTCTGTGATATTTTTGCAAGTTTTATGCACTTTTAAAATCTAACTCTTGGGTCTATCCTTAGGCCTTTCTGGGGTATTACAATATCTCCCCCTTGGTAACATTCATCCTCGAATGTAGGAAACAAGTAGAAAACATTAACATACAATTTATCATAGCTATATACTAATCATTTTAACCGAAATTTTCACAGAATGACTAGCTCCGAAAATAACCACATAGCTGAACTGATCTCATGCTTCACATATGCATTCATACACATAAAAGAAACTTGCAAACATAAATTGAACAAGAAAACTAAATAGAGTCATAGAGAAAAACTGATTACTCAAGTTGAAACTGAGTCGGTAGAGAACAAATGTGGGTATTTAGCTATCATATCTGCTTTGGTTTCCCACATATCTCCCTCAACGTGCTGATTCCTCCACAATACTTTAACTGAAGCTACTTCTTTGTTCCTTAGCTTACGGACTTGACGATCTAAGATTTCTATCGAAATTTCTTCATAGCTGAGGCGATCTTTCACCCCAATGTTGTCTACAGGAACTAGCAAGGCTAGATCACACAAGAACTTCTTCAAAAGTGACACATTAAAGACGGAGTGAACTGAAGACAGCTCCGAGGGCAAGTCCAACTCATACGCCACCTTACCAACTCTCCTCATAACCCAGCAGGAGCCAACATAGCGGGGAATGAGTTTACCTTTCTTTCTGAACCGCATGACTCCTTTCAAGGGAGATACCTTTAGAAATACCCAGTCATCCACACCAAACTCCAAATCTCTTCTCCTCACATCAGCATTCGATTTCTGACAACTCTGAGTATTTTTCAGTCGATCCCGTATCAACTGAACCTTCACCATCGCCTCTTGAACAGAATTTGGACCTACCATAGCTGCCTCACCAACCTCGAACCATCTGATGGGAGATCTACTCCTCCTCCCATAAAGAGCCTCGAACGGTGCCATCTGGATACTGAAGTGGTAACTGTTATTATAAGCAAACTCGATCAAGGGCAAATGATCATCCCAACTACCTTTAAAATCCTTCAAAACCCTCTTATCATCCTTTCCTCCTCTAGCCATAGACGGGACCCAATATGCCTCCAAATCTAACTCCTCATCGAGCTCTGCGTCTATGTCCGAAAGAGTGGGGGATGCTAGAATCGCTGGTTATCTAGAAGAGACCTCGGTCACTTGGCTCTGAAGAGCCCCCAACTCCTCCCTAAGGCTACCTGTGTCCAGCTGCTCAGCTAGGCACTCATTGAAGTGACGCTCGATGCTATCTATCCGACCATGAAACACCATCACGCCCTCCTCAATCTCCACCTTCACCCAAGACGTAACGTTATCCATCATAGATTGAACTTTTCTCTCGGTCACTATCAGCCTTTTAGCTATCTTCCAGATAAATCATGTGGGACTAATATATTCCAAGCATGGGTCTGGCTCGGAGGTGAAAATGAGGTACTAGGAGCTACCTCTGTGTGGATAGCCTCTGTAATCGGAATCTCATCCTACTCCACTAAGGTTAGGGAATCAATATGCTTGCCCTCGGATATCCATAGTACTGGGACTGCGGTAGGAAGTCTAACCCAGCTCACCAGGTTCATTTCTTCCCAAGTCAAACCTATATCCGCCGTCCTCTAGCCTACAATCATAGTATCAACATCCATCTTTGCCTTAAGGTCCCCCTCTGCAAATAATCTGAACACGAGACTCGGGAATGGGATGGTAGTGCTCAATCCCAAAGCCCTATATCTGATCTCCTCTGCAATTACCCTCGAAATATTGATGGCGTATCTAAATATGATACACGCCACCAAGGCTGCTCTATCTGCACTGAGGGTGTTGTCATTAACCTTCAGTGCCAATCGGTGGCAGACTAGTGTCCAGTAGGCCTTCTCTATGAAGTTCAGTGAGGCTTTGGTGACATGCTATCCACTAGCCACCCAGTCCACGTCCTCCTTGTCATCTGCTAGAACCCCAACTAGACATTTAATTTGACTTTGCCTTGATCTTGGGCAGATTTATATGCCCAAGTGATACTCAAAAGTATTATTTTCGCCTTGTTTGTGTGCAATATGTATATATTCTCATGTAATTGGTAATAAAATGTGAATTTATACTAACCAACATGATTAGCATTTGTTTTGCAGGAAAATATGATTTTTAGGAGCTAAAATGCATGTTGGAACTATATCGGAGTTGGACTTGGATACGAGCGTGGAAAAGACATTGGAATGCACAAATTATAGGGGCTCCGCGATGGAGCCGTGCCATGCTACCATCGCGGAGGCACACTGCCTGGAGAGGAAATTAAATGTCAAATTCCAGTGAGGCCTCGCGACAGCTCCGTGGCACGGAGATAGGCCTCCGCGTTGGCCTCCGTGACACGTTGAGGCTAATTTACCGGACCCTAGATTTCCAGTGAAGGTCCGCGTCCACGTCGTGTCACGGAGGCAGTGCTCCGCGTTGACCTCCGTGACACGTTGCTTGTTATTCCGGGAAAAATTTCCCACTAGTATAAATAGCACACTTAGGTTTATTTTAATTAGTTCAGACTTGGTGGAGCAAGGGCGTGGGTTAGCAGCAGTTGAGGGACGAAAAAGCTAAGAGATTTCTTCTCTTCCTTTCTTCTTTCAATCAATTGTATGTATGATTTACACTTGTTTTAGGATGATCAATCCACAAATGAGTGGCTAATTCTCTTCCTTGCTAAGGTTTTGAACATGTGTAGTGAATTTTGATTGTAAATGATATGGTTTTCTTCTTCTTCTTTCATGTTGTTCTATTAATTCTTGTTCTTACTGCATTAGTGCTTGGCCGACATTAATGTACATCTAAAAAGTCCAATTTAACTCGAGAGAGCAAGAAATTGGAAAGTTGTGAATTAATAGGGTATTGTTCTTAACTTGATTTGGGAAAATTGGGTTTTGATGTGCTTTCCTGATAGAAATATACTTGAAAGCCGTATTAGTCAATTTAGGAACCGGAATTGTATTGCTAGGTCGTAAATTGCATTTGATCACAGAAATGTAGACGAATGGTTTATGATTCTTAAGTGAAATTAAATACGAGAGTTTTAATTTCTAGGCTAAAGTTCTTGGCTAGCAACATGAAGAAGAGATTAACCGAATTATTATTACAATCGAATTCATTACTTGCTCTTAACCTTGGCATGCTCTTATCCATAGTTTAAATTCACGGTAGATAATTGTTAATAGTTTTAGTATATATTTTATAAACAAAAACTCAATTAATTGTTGGTTACGACGTTGTTAGCATAGTTAGAAGTAAGATAAGAATATAGTATACTTAGGAAAATTTTACATACCCTGAGCCTCCTTGGATCGATACTTGGCTTACTTAGCCACTTTATTACTTGTTTGACCACGTGCACTTGCGTGTCAGTTTATAATATATAATACCAACCGAACAGACCGAACAAGCTTTTGGCGCCGTTGCCGGGGAGGCTAGGCAGATTTGTGAAATTGTGTTTAGTGTAAATTTACTGTATTTTTATTTTTATTTTCTTAAGTGTTAACAACTTGGTCTTAGCCTGTATTTTGCAGATTTTGTGTCTGTGAACACTGGCAAGGGACAAGGAGCTGGTGGAATCTTACTTAGAGCCTGAATGTGAATTTCATAGTCAACGTAGAGAAGCTCTACAAAAGAAGCTGCAGTTGCTCTGACAGTCTATTATGGAGCAACAAAATCCACCAGTTGTGAGGGCAGTGTTATGCCCGATGAAGCAGCAGCAAGGCCGGTTCGCGAGGTGGCAATCCCACACGCTAACAATGTACATTCTAGCATCCGTAAACTAGAGCCTGGAGGGAGGTTTGAATTAAAGCAGAATATGGTGCAACTCTTGCACACAAGCGGGCAATTTATCGGTCTCCCTCATGAAGACCCACAACAACATCTCCAAAACTTTTTGGAGATAAGTGACACTTATATACCCGCTGGAGTGTCACCTGATTATGTTCGGCTCACCTTATTTCCATTTTCCTTACTTGGTGAAGCCAAGAGGTGGTTAAAAGCTGAACCACCCAATTTTATATCAACGTGGGTTGATCTTGCACGGAAGTTTTTGATTAGATTTTTCCCTTCTGGTAAAATAGCCAGACTTAGAAGTCAAATTCTAAGTTTTAAACGGAGGGAGGGAGAAAATCTATATCAAGCCTGGGAAAGATTTAAATCCATGTTGCGGGACTGTCCTCATCATCATCAGTCCAATGAGGTGTTGGTACACACATTTATTGAGGGTTTGGAACCCCACACTAAAATTCTGTTAGATTCAGCAGCTGGAGGGCAAGCGCTGGAAAAGACTTACGAGGAGCTGTACACTTTGCTCAACCGAATTTCACAGGGCAATCCAGAATGGAATGCAGATTCATCTCGTGGTGGAGCAAGGAAAGCAGCGGGAGTGCTTGAAGTGGACGGATTTACAGCTATCGCTGCACAGATAGCTGCCTTGCAAAATCAGTTAAATAACCACTTCAGCAATATCAACTTGAACCAGCCTTCAGCTTCAGTCAATGCGGTCCAATAGATGTGGTGTGAAGTGTGTGGTAGTAGTGAGCATTCAGCTGAATGTTGTGGTGCAAATCCTGATTCTGTTAACTTTGTGGGCAATGCACAGAGAAATCAGCAGCAGTTTGGTAGTGGCTACAACTCAAATTGGAGGAACCATCCAAATTTTTCATGGGGTAGCAACAACCAACAAGGCCAAGGTTCTGGTCAGGGTATGTAGAGAAATCAAGGAGGGCAACAAAACTTTCAAGCTCAATTCAGAAATCACAATGCCCCTCCTCCACCACCATCACCGACCATTGAGGAGATGTTCAAAACCATGATCGATAATCAGGCACAATTGCAGGCTGACTATGTTAAATTGGCAGCCGAAGTGAAGAACAATCAGTTGGCGACCAAGGCTCTTGAATATCAGTTTGGGCAATTTGCTAGTGCCCAAAATACAAAACCCAGAGGAGGACTACCTAGCGACACGGATCCTAATCCGGAGCAGGTTAATGCGGTGACCACTAGGAGTGGTTTACAGTTGAAGGAGGTGGAACCGGAAAGACCGCCTCAAAAGTCAGGAGTAGCAGATGTTAGGAGGAACAAAGTTCTGATAGGGGGAAGACTAAAGAAGCAGAATCAAAAAGGCCTCCACCCCCGTTCCCTCAACGACTCAAGAAACACAAGGAGTAGGCGTGTTTCAAGAAATTCATGGAGGTGCTTAAACAGGTACATGTTAACTTACCTCTTGTTGATGTCTTGCAGGGAGTTCCAAAGTATGCAAAATATATTAAAGACATCGTGGCTAACAAAAGTTGTTTGACTGAGTATGCCACGGTGGCTTTAACGGAGGAATGCACTTCCCAGATTCAGAATAGACTGCCCACGAAACTGAAAGACCCTGGAAGTTTTACTATCCAGCTGACTATTGGGAAAAGTATCCGAGCTCATGGATTATGCGACTTGGGGGCAAGTATAAATCTGATGCCATCTTCGGTATTCAGAAAGTTAGGTCTAGGGAGTCCTAGACCTACAACGGTAATCTTGCAGCTAGCGGACAGGTCCTTAGCTAAGTCGGATGGCATTGTTGAGGATGTGTTAGTGCAAGTGGGCTCCCTCATTTTTCCGGTCGATTTTATTGTTCTGGGATTTGAACCAGATGCTGAAGTCCCATTTATTTTGGGACGACCCTTTTTGGCAATCGGAAAAGCATTAATTGATGTAGCTGCGGGTCAACTTACAATGCGGGCACATGACAAGATAGAAGTGTTTGACGTGTACAAAGCACCCAAGCTCCCGATTGTAAATGAGGAACTCTCGGTGATCAATGTGATTGATCATGGGAATGCTAATATAATGAATGATTCCCGAAAGTTAACAGGAAGGCCACCAGATGAGGATGAGAACTACTGGGGGAGGACAAGGATCGTGAAAAATCGTCCCTCACCCTAGTAGATAATTGAGCATAATGGACGTCGAGCCGCAACGGTAAACCAGGCGCTGCACGGGAGGCAACCCGTGAAACATATTTTCTTTCTTTCTTTTCTTAGTGTAAATAATTTTTTATTTTTTATTTTTCTTTTCTTGATTAGGTTTAGATTCTTGTTTTAGTTAATATTTTTCGTTTTAGTTAGGGAAATCTATTAATCTAACCAATTTCGTTTAGTGAGGTGATTTTCAGGTCTAACGGAGAAAAGTATGCATGGAAGCGGGAAAAATAAGGCAAGGTATGAAAATAATTTTTATTGAAGAAACAGTGCACTGGGGCGTTGGCTCCGTGTCATGGAGGAGTGGCTCCGCATTACCCTCCGTGACACGTTGAAGGCAAACTTAGATTTTTAAAAATTTCCAGAGAGCCAACACGTTGGCTCCGTGTCACGGAGGAGGGGCTCCGCGTTACCCTCCGTGACACGTTGCCCTTTATTCAGTGCCGGGTCACACCGGGTTGCCGGGTGACCCGCGTGTTTTTCTTTAAATTAACCCCGGTTTTGCCCAATTTTTCCCCATTTCTTCTACTCTCCGGGACCAAAACACCCAAATTCCCCTCCCCAACCAACGTGCCACGCTATTAGGCAAGGAATACGTCAAGTTTCTTCGGTTCTTCAACTCAATGGTATGTTTTCCTCATTTCTCTCAAATTTTTGGTGATTTTAGTCGAATTTGGGCATGTGAGGTGAGATATATCACCCCAAGTAGCAATTTAACATGATGTTGAGTTATTTGTGATTGATATATGTTCGGATTGTTGTAATTAGCGTTTGAACTTATCGATTACATAAATAATTCGAATTTGATTGTAGCATTGTATTCTAGGGCATGGGTTGTTGAATTTGACTTGGGTGACTTGATAATTCGATACATTAGATGCCGGGGTGTGTTTGTAAATTGAGATAAGTCATTGTAAATATTGTAGGAATGTTAAAAGACACAAAGTCTCGAATTTTTGGGAAAATGTGAAAATTGTGTAAATTGGTTTGATTAATTGGATTCGTTTGTATATAGAATGTTTTTGTCGTTGTTTTTAGTTTTTGTTTTTATTGCTTGTGCGATGGTTGAACTGTTAGCGATAGTAGGATTGGGATTAGTTGTATGAAGTCTGAGTAGTACGCTAACCGTTATGCTGTCGAATTTTTTTTTTTGTAAACGCACTAAGCATAAAGTGTATACTTGTTGTCTTTGGTGTAAATAGAGTTATCCTTGTCGTAGTTTTGTAAAAGTAGCTAAGGCCTAAGTGTGGGGTAAAAGTTGTGTAACCTGACCTTAGCCTAAGTTAACATCTTTATAGCTTAACGTTGTGCTTGTTAATTTATATTGACATGTACAATGGCTAGCAGACAGGATAAGGGCAAGGGTGCTTCTACCTCAGGCACCGGCAGGAAAAGAATGAGATTGGGAACCGCAGTCCCAGCTGCACCAGCTATTCCGCGCGGCCAACGCCGCCAATACGGAACAAGGTGGGTAACCGAGGAAGGAAAAAAATGGTATGCTAAGCATAAGGAGAGCAAGTACTTCCCGGAGGAACATATTGCACGGGAACCACTAGCACAGGAGTTCCCCCGTATTGTGCAGAGAATTGAAGCAGCTGGGCTCAGCTTTATCTTTCAGGAGCCCAAGGAGTGCAACCTTCATTTGGTCCGAGAGTTCTACGCAAATTGGAACCCATCCATTAGAAGCCACACAATAAAAATCAGAGGGCAGATTGTTACTCCGGAACTCCAGCAGTTCAATGCCATCGTTGGAGCGCGGGACACAGATGCTCACGTTCTCCGCCAGCTAAACATCACCCCACCGTACGCCGACATTAGACGTACGTTGTATGGGGCTCGATCCACAGCCCGATGGAGTATACATAAGGAGAGGGGTTACCACCAGACTCTGCCTTATTCGCAAATGAATAGGGAGGCCAGAATATGGCTGAACATTGTATGTTCGTGCTTGATCCCGGGAGTTCATATGACGGATGTGACCCGGGACCATGTCTGCTTGGTGTATGCCCTTATGAAAGGGCTTGAGATTAATGTTGGGGCGGTAATTATATCCGCCATGAAGAGAGCCAGACTACACCAGGGCCACAGATACGGGTTTGGCGGATTCATCACCACCTTCCTCCGAGGCCTCGATGTCGAGGAAGAAGCCTTGGATTACATTTCGCAGTTGGAGCGGAGGGCCCTCGATGTGACAAAAACTAAGGCCCCCGACACCACACACGAGCCAGTGCTAACTTTGGGCGAGCGACATGCTCGTGATGATCAGTACATGGCACGTATGTTCGGCATGCAAATGCTTCAGCTATAGATTGGTGGGAGACCAGCCACCGAGGAAGAATTATGGCAGCTGGAGCTGGATTACCCATTTGGCGAGAATGCCAAAGCCTTATGCCGGGTGGGACCAGCCTTCGTGGAGCCGACTGATGACGATGTCCCTGCTGATGAAGAGACACGTCGGGAGGACTCCGATGTGGAGTCTGATGACGACGATGGAGCTGACTCAGATATGGGCGACGAGGCAGCAGCACCAGATGAAGAAGTCGAATATTTCGACTGATCAGGGAGTTCCACCACCCGAAATTCTGTTTTGTAATTTTTGTGAACACTGGGGACAGTGTTTGATTTAAGTGTGGGGTGGGGAGTAGCTAGGTGCTGGGACTTGGGCTCTAATCTGCTGTATGCTTTTCCTTGGTTTGTATGTATGTTTGTGCTTTCCCTATTTTGAACTGATTTGTGTGTATCCGTATATATTTTTGTGGTTACTGATGTGTGTTATGCAAAGTTGTGGTTGCCAGTGTAAATAGTTTGTTAATATTTCTTTCTTATCGAAATGATCGATATTTTTCAAAATTTTTGCGAAAATATTTTGCACTTTTCAAAATCTTTTGTAAATATTTTTCTATCGAAATGATCGATGTGTTGCAAAATTTTTTAGTTTTTATTTTGTTTGGGTTTCTCGGAGTTTGTTTTCGGTTCTTTTACCGAGAGTAGTCCCATTGAACCGATGTCATAGTTAGTGACCGTTCCCTATGATGGATGGATGGTGACCGTCTTAAGGGAAATGTAGTCGGTAGGAGTAGGATTTTAATTTGTTTTAAATTTTTCTTTGGGGGATTGCATCAATGAACTGTAGTTGCTTTATGGTTGCTAAAATTTCGTTGCGTGTGTAACTGATGTTCAAAATGTGAAAGTGATTCGTTCGAAAGCACGCAAGTTGGTAAATATGTTGAGTTACCTAGGCTATAGAATTTGATTTAGTATGATTGAGGCTTAATTTTGAATTCATGTGATTGGCTAATTAGAGAGTCTGTGAATGCATCTTGATTCGAGCATGTGCATGAAGTGTGAAGTGAGGTATTGTTATTCCATGCCATTGTGAATTGTCTAGAACTTGCCTGGTGTGTATACAAAATGAAATGAAGGAGGTGTAGTGTTGGAAAGGATGTAGGCATTTCTTTGTTTTTAACCGATAGTTTCCATTTTTTTCTTGTCAAATTCTACCTTTTTATATGTTGTATACCCTAGTCAGCCCATTGAGCCTTTAGCCGATTTCTTTCTTTCTTTTGTCCAAAATTGTATAAACTAAGCTTTATTCCTTCTTTTCATTAGCCTTAAAGTCTATACAAAACTCTTAAGCGCTTACAAAGAAAAGAAAATGTTTCCCAAAGTGTTAAAGAGTGAAAGGAGTGAAAAGAAAAAGAAAAGCAGAGTGAGGAAAGAAAAGATGATGTTGAAGAGGCACTTGTTATAATTAAATGATATTGAGGGTACATGAAAACCCTTTGTTTTGTGTCAAGTGTGTTTGATGAAATGGGCAGTACGAAAGTAAACCAGCATGAATGGGAGAAAAAGAGAAAAGAGAGGAACAATGTCCATGAGTTGATGGGAATGTGTTGAAAAGGCGCTTAAGGATGCTAGCGACTATTATTGGCTAATCCAATATATATACTAGATCCATAGCCCCGTTACAACCCATTAAAGTCCTACTTGATCCTACATTGCATTTCTTTAAATTAGTGGAGTAATACACTAAGGGCAAGCCTACGGGTCATGACATGATGCATGTGAATTCTTTTGGGAGAGAGAGTGAAATTAATTTTTATATGCCCCTACTTGCATGTTTGTGTGTTGCATGAACAAAAAGGGAAAGATTCTCTTGAGTTGTGAGGGCACATGATTGATGAAAGATTGATTTTCGTGTCGGATTTCTTGATTAGCTGATTTGCATGAGTTTGCCGATATCAAGAATCAATTCTTAAAGTCTAGGAAGTCTTGATGTATTAAAGGTCATTGTATTGTAAGACCAAGCATGTTTTCGTGATGATTTGCAAAAATTGAATAATCGGTATGACCGTAGCGTAAATGGTCACACCATAGTGACGAAGGCTGGGATGTAATTTGCATGAGTTGTGTATGTGTTGTTCGAGGACGAACAAGGATTTAAGTGTGGGGTAAGTGATCTTGGGCAGATTTATATGCCCAAGTGATACTCAAAAGTATTATTTTCGCCTTGTTTGTGTGCAATATGTATATATTCTCATGTAATTGGTAATAAAATGTGAATTTATACTAACCAACATGATTAGCATTTGTTTTGCAGGAAAATATGATTTTTAGGAGCTAAAATGCATGTTGGAACTATATCGGAGTTGGACTTGGATACGAGCGTGGAAAAGACATTGGAATGCACAAATTATAGGGGCTCCGCGATGGAGCCGTGCCACGCTACCATCGCGGAGGCACACTGCCTAGAGAGGAAATTAAATGTCAAATTCCAGTGAGGCCTCGCGACAGCTCCGTGGCACGGAGATAGGCCTCCACGTTGGCCTCCGTGCCACGTTGAGGCTCATTTACCGGACCCTGGATTTCCAGTGAAGGTCCGCGTCCACGCCGTGTCACGGAGGTAGTGCTCCGCGTTGACCTCCGTGACACATTGCTTGTTATTCCGGGAAAAATTTCCCACTAGTATAAATAGCACACTTAGTTTTATTTTAATTAGTTCAGACTTGGTGGAGCAAGGACGTGGGTTAGCAGCAATTGAGGGACGAAAAAGCTAAGAGATTTCTTCTCTTCCTTTCTTCTTTCAATCAATTGTATGTATGATTTACACTTGTTTTAGGATGATCAATCCACAAATGAGTGGCTAATTCTCTTCCTTGCTAAGGTTTTGAACATGTGTAGTGAATTTGGATTGTAAATGATATGGTTTTCTTCTTCTTCTTTCATGTTGTTCTATTAATACTTGTTCTTACTGCATTAGTGCTTGGCCGACATTAATGTACATCTAAAAAGTCCAATTTCACTCGAGAGAGCAAGAAATTGGAAAGTTGTGAATTAATAGGGTATTGTTCTTAACTTGATTTGGGAAAATTGGGTTTTGATGTGCTTTCCTGATAGAAATATACTTGAAAGCCGTATTAGTCAATTTAGGAACCGGAATTGTATTGCTAGGTCATAAATTGCATTTGATCACAGAAATGTAGACGAATGGTTTATGATTCTTAAGTGAAATTAAATATGAGAGTTTTAATTTCTAGACTAAAGTTCTTGGCTAGCAACATGAAGAAGAGATTAACCGAATTATTATTACAATCGAATTCATTACTTGTTCTTAACCTTGGCATGCTCTTATCCATAGTTTAAATTCACGGTAGATAATTGTTAATAGTTTTAGTATATATTTTATAAACAAAAACTCAATTAACTGTTGGTTACGTTGTTGTTAGCATAGTTAGAAGTAAGATAAGAATATAGTATACTTAGGCAAATTTTACATACCCTGAGCCTCCTTGGATCGATACTTGGCTTACTTAGCCACTTTATTACTTGTTTGACCACGTGCACTTGCGTGTCGGTTTATAATATATAATACCAACCGAACAGACCGAACATGCCTCTCCTCATAACCTAGCTTCTTTACCCTTTCAGGGCATCCATTCTGCAATCAAACTTAGCTGTCATGTCTGGAGCACTGAATTGTGACCCATAGAGTACTCGGGAAATAGTATGCTTAGAGATATCAACTGTGCGACCTGGCACTACCATGCTCTTGAGATTGGGCTATTCTCTCAATTGCTACCCACCTTTTGCATTTTTCTCTATCATGGCCAAATAATTGGCGTAGAACTCTCGGTCCATTAGAGGGTTGTACTTCTCATTCTATCCATTCAGTCAAATTCGTAGAAATTGAAAATCCACTTCATTTCTTCTACCTCAATCAAGGCACTGGTGAGGATCCGCAGTTCATCATATATGCTCCACCTCAGATTGTTCTTAGAGGTGAGAGCAAGACCCTGCTCGTATATCTCCTGAGCATCGGGTACTCTCCACCTAATAGTATGATTCTACCGAGGCGGAATTTGATCAACTTCTTCCTCAGTGGTCTCATTGCCCTTATCTCTAGATTAGGACTCCCCAAACTCTTCTTCCTTATTAGAGCCACTGCCGGACTCTTGAACCTGTTCTTCTGCTCCCTCATAAGATTGGGGAGAAATGGCCGGAGCAACAAAAGTAGCTTTGTCCTGTACCTTAGCTTGAGACCTAGTGGTTCGTGGCTCAAAATTGTGTTAGAAGTCTCAACTCAATACTGTTCAACTGAACTAGTTGGGGAGCTTCCTGCTTGATTAGAGTTGGAGGGCTCATCTCTCAATGCCCTCCTAGGAGTTATCACAGCTCTAGCCCGCTTGTCTTTGGGCTTATTCTTTTATATCCTTTTTAACATCATTGTACGTGTGGATACAAAGGTTAGTATGCATGATATGAGAAAAATAAAGCAAGAAAAATACCCTCTGAAGTTCTCCACAAGTCTACAATATGGGTCGCACCATGGTGGTACAACTCATACAAAGACTCGTAGCTCATGATGAGACTATCAGGACTCCTAGTTATGACTCATACTATGAAAGTATGGTTCATACTAAGAGTCTTACTAAGGGGTTCCCCTAAGTTGTGATCTATTATATTTTTCTACGACTCATGTTACAGATCGTGAATTGTTTTCACGAGTCGTAGGATCGTATGATTTCTTTTGAACTTTGACCCTTTTACATTTATGGTATGATTACATTGTACGGATCGTAGTAGAATACTACACGTCGTGCAAGGCTCCGTACCATCAGGTTCAGTCATAAATAACTTAGGATAGTCCCAACGAGCTCTCCTACTAGTCGTAGTACGAAACCATGAGCCATAAGAAGGCCTGCGAAGCCTGTCCTTACCTAGATTAATTCAGTTATTCAGGAAATGGTTTGTTTTATCTGGATACTCAGACTTCCCTATCTTATGCTATCAATGCCCATTATTTAAATCTATCCAGTGCACCCCTAACATATACAACCCGTAACACATTTTTTGCGATCAACTTTTGTGTTAGGCATTTCAAATTCCTAGCCACACAACAACCTAATGATCATCATCCTCAACCCATTTTGGTTGAGTTTTAGGAATCAATGAGTTCTATTACTTCATTCAAAGCAAGGTTGTTGTGAATTGAACATGTTTACTTACTTGAATTTTCAAGCGTTTGATCGACTTCTTGCTCGTTTTAGTGATTAGGGTAGGGATTGCGACTGTGCAGATGTAATATTGCATGAATTCGATCTTGAATTACTTGGGATTTTGAGTTACATGTGTGAGAATCCTAGGTGAGACTCGTGGGTTCAAAGTGTATGTTCATGTGGGAGTTAAAGTCTGAAGGGTTTTTGATTTAAATAGGTTAGGGCGGAATCTGAGGAATCCGGGCCGAGTGAGGTCAAGTTGAGTAATTTACCCCATCACGAATCATACCGACTCGTACCATGAAGGTACAATTCGTACATTGCCTCGTAAATCAATGTCTATAAAATTCTCCACTTAGCACAATTTATATTTATAGTGATTACTAAGACCCATACAATCAGGGTATGAGTCTTAATGACCAAGCATAAGATGAATTCTAGCTTATGCTTTTTACCACGACTGATACTATGGCCTGTACAAAGCCCTTACAAGTTGTACTGAGACTCCTAGCACTGGTCTGGTCTGTAATTTTTCTCCCACCAGTTTTTGTTTCACATGCACACTAAACACACCAAAGGTTAAGATACTTGGGTTGCCTTCCCAAAAGCTCCTGATTTAACATCGCGACACGATGCAGGTGGTCTGATTTCTCAGACATCACCAAACCACCTAATAGGTTGCCTTTGAAAAGGAACCTGATTGAACGTCGCGGTACGATGCAAGTCTATTGACTGCTCAGAAATCATAAAGAAACTCAAAATCATCATCGATTACTAAGACAACCCTAAACTTATTGGACTTCTTCATTGGCTGACAGATGTTAAAAGTGACTTCCTCTTTAAGTGACTTCCTATTTATTTAGCCTAAATTCTAGTTGGCAAGCTTCCACATCTACCACGTCTCTCCTAGTGTCCAGGAATGGTCGCCCCAAGATAATGTGTACCTTAAAATCAACCTCACAATCTAGGATTACAAAGTCCGATGGGAAGATGAAACTATCCACCTTGACAAGCACATCCACTAGGATCCCCATTGGCTTTTTTACTGTGCGGTCTGCCATTAATAGTCACATTGACATCAGTGTGGGGGCTCCCAAGCCAAGCTATTTGAATACAGCTAATGAGATCAAGTTGATGCTGGCCCTAAGTCACAAAGTGCCATTGCAAACTCAAAATCACCAATCGTACAAGGAATGGTGAAGGCTCCTGGATCATCCTTCTTTTGAGCAAGGACCCGTGAAGCTCTGGCACTGCAATGATGCAAGCTACCTAATGGATCATAGCTTACAGACCTCTTCTTGGTCACAAGGTCCTTCATGAACTTTTCATCTTTGGGAATCTGCTCCAATGCCTCGACCAATGGTATGTTCATAGATAACTGTTCAAGCATAGAAAGAAATTTTTGGAACTTACCATCTTCCACCTTTTTCTTCATCCTTTGAGGGAACAATAATGGTGGTCGAGAGATAGCCTTAAAAATTTTCTTTATCCATTGCTTCTTACAGTTATAAACTTCGGACTCCTTTGCATCAAATGGAGTTCTGTCAACTCAGCTTCACCTGTGAGCTCATGCTCAGCAAACTTATCTTCCTCACTAAGCTCAATCTCCTTTCGGCTTTCTATCTCAACTACAACTGGCAGAGGGGGATCAATTGTGGTCTTTCCACTCCTAGTCATCACAGCCATACAGTGACTATCATTGTTGGGGTTTTGCACTTTGTTGCTTGACATTGTTCCCTTCTGCCTTAGGTTTAGGGAGTCCGACATTGACATGGCTGCTGCTCAATCTGGTTCATCACTGTGGCATGCGATTCAACTTTCTGGTTCATACCTGATATATCCCCCCAGATCTTGCTCAGCTGATCATTGGTGTACTTTACCTTCTTGAGCATTTCATCCATCATGTTCTCCAATCTTGAGGGTCCAATCTCACCCTCACTTGTATTAGGAGGAACATACAAACCTGTGTGATTGTTGTGATATCCATCGTTCTTTCTCCATTCTCCCTCTCGCTCATGACCTCGACTCTCATCTATATACCCATTTCAATTGTAGTTTTCCTGATACTGGTTCCAACCTTGATTTTGCAGAACCTTGGCGCAAAGTGTCCTATCCAGGTCCCTTGGTCATTAGCCTAAAAACCAGCCACCTGGTTGTCCAAGAAGTATGCCTCCTCCTCAGAATATGAATGCTCCTGCCCTGGTTCCTAACCATGTGCTCTCATTGAATTTACCATTCTAGAACCAATGCCCATGATATGCTTCGTCAGTAGGTCTAATGATGTCCGCATATTAGCCAGTTCCTAATCACACTCCTCCTCCTTTCTACGTTGGTCCGTAGAAATACCAATAACATACGTACCTGCAGCTACTTCGGCTTCCTTGGTGTGCTAGACCCTGTTTGTCTTAGTCACTCTGTCCAAAATAATGGCAGCTTGCTCCCACATATGACTCATCAACGCTCCTGCTCCCACTGTATCTGCTACAGCTTCTGTGCTATAATTGAAGAACCTGTAAAACATTTCCAACAAACTGACATCTAGAATTTTATGGTTCGGCCACTTTGTCAGCTTCTTCTTAAATCTCAACCATGTCTGATGCAGTTCCTCAGTCTTCAATTGTCGAAATTATAAATTTCGTCCTTTAACTTCCTAGAGGATGGGAAGAACCTTTCTAGGAAATCTTGTTTAAGCTCCCTCGTCTTGGTAATGGAGTCAATGGGCAACTCCGATAACCATAAACTGGCCTCTCTATAGAGAGAATGGGAAGAGTCTCAATCTAATCGCATCCTAGCTTACACCAGCTAACCTATACACCATGCATATGCGACAAAATTCACCAAGTGCCGGTTGCATCGTCATATGTATAACCACTAAACACCTTTTTCATATTCAACAGCTGTATCATGGTTCTAGTGTTATCAAATTTCACCCCAGTAGGCAAAGGTGGTGGTACAACGGCTCCAGTTGACCCAACATCATCAATATCCCAGTCATCCTCATCATAAAAATGAGGAGCATATCTCTAGCCTCTTTTTCCCCTTCGATGGCGGCTAGCATTGACTACTTCCTCCCAAGCATCTTCTACTTGCTGAAGTGCAACTTCCCGAGCTTCTTCAGCAATACGGGCCTCTCTCTGCTCAGGGTTCTCCATTCTCCTTAGAATTTTCTCTAATTCAAGATCAAGAGGAATCAGGAGGTTTTCGCTCCGTTGAGTACATGGAATTCACCAAGAGACAACCTGTGGGTGTAAAAAACCAAAAAAAATGTAAATGAGGAAATAACAACTAAATGTTAAATACAACAATTACTCTAATCCTAAGTCGTATTCCCTGGCAACGACGCCACTTTTTGATAATGTTCAGACTCACACTCCTGATAAAGAATGAAGCGAACATTATCAATAAAGAACCCAATAAAGTTTGGGGTCGATCCCAGAGGGAATATGGTCAAGATATAGAAAAACGCTAGTATTTAAGCTTTTAAGTGTGTTATCTAAAAAAAGGGGGATTTATAAAAGAAATTATATGAAAATATTGATAATTGATTGCTGTTTATCAAGATTATGCAATTAACTAGGGTAAGTGTTCCCTATGGGTTCATAACTACTTTGGGTTTTACACCTTTGATCTATCCCAATGCTTACTTGTAGAACTTGATAACTAGGATTCATCCAAATGACTGGTTCTTCCCTATTGGATGACTATAATTAATCACCGAGTGAGGTTTCATGAGCGATTTCACTTCAACCGTTATCAATCTTTCCCAAATTAACTATCCTGCGACCACAGCTCAAGTCATACAATGATCAATAAAGATCAAGGCTTTGTTGTAATTCTCTTTTCCTAATCTCTACTTCTCTAGGTTCAAGCAAGTAAAAAATTCGGGGAAGTCCTAAAGTTACGTTCTGTTATGAAACATTAAAAATGAAGAGAATACAATATAAGTGTTCAGCATTGGTTTAGAGTCACTTTGTGCAATCCAAGTTTGTTAATTCACCATGGTTCCCACAAACCTAGTTGTTGAGGTTTTAGCCTCTCATAATTGTATGAACGTTACTTGCATTCATAGACAAACACATAATTTAATAGTTACAAAGATGATTGGAAGAAAACCCACTTGATTATTGCAAAAATTTATGAAGAATTATTCAAGAACAATGAATAAAATCAAAGCAAGAAAATCTCCAAGACTTGAATAGAAATTTAACAACAATTTTCCTGAATATATTTCATGTTATCCAACATCTTCTTATTGGATATAACCTAAAAAGTATTTATACAAATATTTAGAACTATTTCCTAAGTAAAAAAGGAAACTGCTAGAACTGTCGCCGACTTCACCTACGACCCATAACAAGATTGTATAGGTCGTACCTTGACTCGTACGTAGGTTGGCTACTACTGAATCTGGATTAAGTGTTGTGAATTGGTAAGACTCATATAATGATCCTATGAATCGTACAATCAGTTGTGGTTTGATACAAAGAATTCTGGCAATCTTTTGAACTTTAACAAGAATGGATTGGTACTAGTCTTTACTTCTTCTGAACCTTTCCACGACTCCTTGCTATGGGTCTTAGGTAGATCTCATGATTCATGCTTCCTACCTTTACCAGGAGAATTATCTTGTGCAGCATCTTCTGATGTTTTCTATAACTGCTATGGTACCGCTCATACTAGGATGGTACAGCTCGTACCATGAGCTATAATTTTCCTTTACCTCAACACTTCTGGCTTGGAATTTTCCACGACTCTTAGTATGACTCGTACCGAGGTCTGTTCTTATCCACTTTTCTTCAATTTTCTCCATCTTTTGCACAATTCAACTCCGACATCTATTTTCCTTCAAAAAAAATAAAAGTGCCTCATTTCCATATAAACAAACCTAATTCCACGCTTATTCCTCAGTTTTAAGCGTCGAAAATGCTGTAAACCCACAGTACATCAAAATTCCCTAGTGTCACAACTTTAACATAGTCTTGGATATAGACACAGAACCTAGAACCATAAATGGCTCCAAGTCAACCCATGGCATGATCATGATAACTAAGGATCAACATTTAAGCAAAACTGATAACTGAATTCTGAAATAGCAGAAGTTTGGATAACAAAATGTGTAGCCAACGGTAATATCATATCACTGATTCTGAAGCTGAATATAGAAATCTATGTCTGAAAAGCCTCTAGTAACTTATTTGATGTCACAGGGGATCCAAAAAATATATGTATATACCTACGGTAGACAAGGTCTGAGACCGCAGAGTTTACCTAAACGTCGGGTCTATTCGGTGCTAGATACTGCTCCCAAAAAGACGCACATGAGGCTCATATCGTAAACGTGATTAATTCATGAAATTCATGACCAATTAAAATATAACATACTTGATCATACTAGAAATACATGATTAGCCATGTATAAGAGCCCTTGAGTCCCCTAATAATCATAAATTCATAAATCATGAAGAACATGCATACTTGTGAAAAGACATATACTTGATATTCATAAATCTATGAAGAGTACTTGAGGAAAATCATATCTATAATCATAAATCATAATTTAGGACTTAGGAAGATCAAGATTATAATGAAATCATAACTTGACTTTCAATGAAACTTATATAATTTTGCATAATTTAATTAAAATTTGAAAGTATGAATTAATAATCAAAATAAGTATAAAATCTGCTCATAGATCCTAAAACATGATCTGATACATGAAGGGAATTGGTCCATACATAGATCATAGAGAATTTCACAAAAATTTAGAATAAACCCCACAAGATCATGAACTTGAGTCTAGAATTCAAATTCATGGAATTGAGAAGAATTTTGAGCATTAGAGTGAAAGGAACTCTCATTAATAGCCTTACATAGCTGGGTAAATATGATTTATACTCCTCTTTGAAAGCCCAAAGGAATTGAGGAAGAACTTAATGAATTCTAGGCTTGATCACCCTTAGGAACTTCTAGTCTTGCATGCATGGAGAGGGATTGATTTAGAATGAGTTAAACCCTCTTAAAACACACCTATCTAAGATTAAAATGACATTTTTTAGGTCTTAGGAGCTTATAAATTACGGAAAAGCCCTTAATAAATTTGCAGGAAAACTACACTGCCAGTCCCAACTAGGGACTGGATGATTCGTTACCTGAGGGGACGACTCGTCAATTGCTCACGTTTCCAACACTGGAAACCTTCACTCTGCCAGTCACCACGAGGTACACCATGACTCGTTGTGGACCTAATGACTCATGGTGACGAATTGTGATGAACACTACCAAATATTTACCTTTTATGCCAAACTCCTGACCACGGCCAACTACATGACTCGTTGCCCTAAGTACGAGTTGTGTCCCTCGTGGTCAACCCCTAGACCAAAATTCTTGCCACCACCCTATTCCACTTCACAAGTAACTTAACAACTCGTGAAGTACCTCATGGGTCACTAGACGACTCAATCTGTGACCTGGTGCAGAAATGCCTATTTTCCCCGTTTGAACCCTCGGGTCTAATCTTAGGATTTTCAGGGTATTACAGTATGTCTTCAATTGTTATCTTATTTTTGGGGGGTGCCAAATCTGTAAGGTTTCCTGTGGTAGCTATAGTTATGTGGTAGGATGTGCTCTATCGGGTTCGATAAAGGGTGCTAGTTACACCTCTCCAAATTTGGGGAGTGACAAACTAGGGTTACAAAAAGTGAATCAAAACCAATGCTAAATGCTTGTATTGTATTCTCTTCACCTTGATTGTTTCTTAACAAATCACAACTTTAGGACTTGACGAATTCTTTACTTGTTTGAACCTAGAGAAGTAGAGAGTAGGAAAAGAGAATTACAACAAACCCTTGATTTTTTATGATCATTGTATAACATGAGTTGTGGTCACGTGACAGTTAATTAGAAAAAATTGATAATGTTTTAATTGGCATCACTCAAGAGACCTGGCTCGGTGATTGAGTATAGTCATTCAATATGGACGAACTAGTCGTTGGGATGAACCCTAGTTTTCAATTCTACAAGCAAACATTGGGATAGATCACGACTGTAAACCCGAAGTAGTTATGAACCCATGGGTAACACTTACCCTAGTTAATTTCAAATCTTGATAAACAACAATTGATTTTCAGGCTTGTTTTACAATTATTTTTTTCTATAAACCCCCCAATTTGTAGATAACATATGAAAAAGCAAAAACACCAGCATTAGTCTAGTTCTTATCATATTTCCTGTGGGTTCGACCCCAACATCTTTATTGGGTTCTTTATTGACAATGTACGCTTCATACTTTTTGTGGAATGTAAGTTTGAGCATTATCAAAAAGTGGTGTTGTTGCTGGGGAATACGGCTAAAATTATATTACTAGCTTGTGTTTAACTTTTGGTTGTTAGTTTGCCATTTCTTTTTTTCTTCTGTGATTAATTCAGGTTACACAAAGGAAGCTACCTCTATGGGCACTCAGATGGAAGTCAAGAAGCTACTACTGTTTGTGAGAGAGATGATGAATATTGATACACTAGTAACTGTTTTAATGAATTATGAGGGAGATGGAGTACCGGGGTACACAAAACTGGTCAGTGCTTTAGAAGAAATGGGGTTGTACAACTTCAGACCAAAGAAGTTAGACATTGACTTGAAGAACCGTGTAACTCCGCCAGCAAAGCCATCAGTGGAGGTACCATCAAATTTGGAGATTAAGGCATTACCTCCCCACCTAAAATATGCATTCTTGGGGGAAAACAATACTTTGTCGGTAACTTTTGCATCCGCCTGGATAGAATACCAAATAGAAGATCTGGTCACAATATTAAAAAGGAAAAAAAAGCAATCGGATGGAGTATAGCTGACATCATCAGGATTCCTCCAGGAACATGCACTCATATAATCCAGCTCGAGATTAATTGTGTACCAAGCAGCATCAGTGACAACTAAACCCACCGATGCAAGAAGTAGTAAATAAGGAGATTATCAAGTGGCTAGACACTGGTGTAGTTTACCCTATTGCGGATAGCAAGTGGGTAAGTCCGATAAAATATGTGCCAAAGAAAGGTGGGATCACAATGGTGCCCAATGAAAAAAATGAGCTGATACCAACAAGACCAATCACAACATTGTGTGTATGTATGGATTATCGAAAGGTCAACAAATGTACCCAGAAGGACCATTTTCCAATGCCACTGAGTGATCAGATGCTTGACAGGTTGATAGGTAGAGGCTAGTACTATTTTCTTGATGGTTATTCAGGGTATAATTAGATCTTTATAGTCCCGACAGACCAAGAGAAGACCACCTTCACTTTCCCATATGGAACATTTGCATTCAGGAGAATGCCCTTTGGGTTATACAGTCCACCAGCCACATTCTAACTTTGTATGATGTCAATATTCTCATATATGATAGAGGATAACATCGAATTATTTATGGACGACTTCTCAATTGTGGGTGAATCACTCGAATTCGGTCTCAAGCATTTGGGCAAAGGGTTGAACACATGCGAAGAAACTAATATGGTCATAAATTGGGAGAAGTGTCACTTCATGGTCAATGAAGGAATAAGATTGGGTCACAAAATCTCTAGAAAGGGGATAGAAGTGGACAAGGCAAAAATTAAAGTAAAAGCTGGGATGCCACCACCTATTTCCGTAAAAGGGGTCAAAAGCATTTTAGTGCATGCAAGAGTTTATAGAAGGTTCATCAAGGACTTTTTGATGGTTGCACAACCATGTGCATACTACTCGAGAAGGAGGTGAAGTTTGTATTTGATGAGGCATGTACGAAAACCTTTGATTGCCTGTAGGAGAAACTCACCACTGACCTATTATTATAGCTCCAGACTGGTCTTTTCCATTTGAGGTAATATGTAATGCTAGTGGGGTGGCCCTCGGTGCTATTTTAGGCCAACGGAGAGGGAAGATTTTTCACTCTGTCTATTATGCTAGTTAAACACTCACTATATCGTAGAAGAACTACACATTAACTGAATAGGAGCTTCTAGCAATGGTCTTTGCATTTGAAAAGTTTTGGGCATACTTGCTTGGAACTAAGGTAATTGTCCATACTTACCATGCTGCTTTTAGGTACCTGTGTCAAAAAGGATGCTAAATCCAGGTTGATCAGATGGTGTTGTTGCTCCAAGAATTCCAATTTGAGGTGAAAGACAGAAAAGGAACAGAATATCAGGTAGCCGATCACTTGTCTAGACTAGAATCTGAGAATAGAGAAAAAGAGGAAATTCATATTGATGATGCTTTCCCAGATGAATAGGTATTGGTTGAATCTCAAGACTTGATCTCTTAGTTCGCTAACTATACAAATTATTTGATCAACGACATATTCCCAGCAGATATGACACCCCAACAAAGGAAGAAGTTCTTGTTTGATGCTCAGAGGTATTATTGGGATGAACCATACTTCTTCCGCATTTGTGTAGATTGGTTGATTTGGAGGCATATGCCAGAGGTAGAGATGTGGAGCATTCTTGAGGCTTGCCACTCGTTCCCAATTAGGGGTCATCATAGTAGTATCTGAACTACGCACAAAATTCTGCCATGTGGGTGTTATTGGCCTTCTATTCACCAAGATGCTTATGATTATGCCAAAGCATGTGATATGTGCCAAAGATAAGGTGGCATTACTCATAAGCTTGAGTTACCGTCGACTCCTATCCTGGATGTTGAGTTATTCAATGTATGGGGTATCGACTTCATGGGCCCATTTATTAGCTCATATTGGATGAAATACATCTTGGTGGTGGTGGACTATGTCTCCAAATGGGTAGAGGCTATTGCACTACCTAACAATGAAGGAAAAAGTGTCACAACGTTTCTCCGGAAACAATATTCGCTAAGTTTGCTACTCTCAGAGCAATCATCAGTGACGGTGGATCATACTTTTGTAACCACTTCTTTAGAACTCTACCAGAGAAATATTGTGTGAAGCATAAGGTGGAAACACCTTACCATCCTCAATCAATTGGGCAAGTAGAAGTGTCTAAAGGGAGATAAAGACTATTCTGGCCAAAACAGTGAATAGCAACTGGACAAATTGGTCTAGGTAGCTCGTTGATATGCCATGGGTATATCGAACAACTTAAGAAACCCCTATTGGCTCATCTCTATATCAGCTAGTCTATGGCAAGACATGTCATCTGCCGGTAGAGTTAGAGCATAAGGCATTATGGGCTCTGAAAAAGATAAAAATATATTAGAATAAGAAGCCAAGTTGAGACTCGAGCAACTCAATGAGTTATATGAATTCTGACTTTGAGCTTATGAGAGTGCGACTATTTATAAAAAAAGAATAAAGATCTATCATGATATGAAGATTGTAAAGATGGAGTTCAACGCTAGTGATTTGGTCTTACTGTTTAATTCAAGACTTCTTCTGCATATCAAAAAATATAAATCTAGGTGGATGGGACCATATAGAGTGGTGAATGTGATTCCCCAAATAGTGTTGTGGAGCTTTAAAATAATGATGGTTAGAGGTTCAAGGTGAATAGGCAAAGGATAAAGTTGTATCTGGGAGACACCGAGGAAATAACAGGAATTGAGGCGGTGTACCTTGATGACGCCTAAAAAATCATAGAAGTTACGTCGTGCCACAACGTTAAATCAGGCACTATATATGAGCCTGCCTATGGAAGATGAAGTCTGAGTAGCCACATGTATGTCTCTTTCTCTTGTGCTTTTATATTCTATGCTTCAGGGATGAAGCATGTCTTTTCAAAAGGGGAGGGGTTGTACTTGTCTTTTTTGGGATTTTCAATTCGTCCGAATGTTTTT
Source organism: Datura wrightii (assembly GCA_035772735.1). Lineage (NCBI taxonomy): Eukaryota > Viridiplantae > Streptophyta > Magnoliopsida > Solanales > Solanaceae > Datura > Datura wrightii. The sequence goes on from JASDFA010000002.1 coordinate 65,544,368, forward strand.
CTTGTCGTGTTTCTTTTCCATCGGACATGCTATCTAGTAGAGTCGGCATGTTTAGGATATTTTTTTTTAATTAGAAAGTAGCTTAGGATTACTCAGCAAATAAAATGCAATAGTTTTGAAGCTTTGAAAAAAATGACCTCGTTTGAAATATTTTTTTATGTTAGTTGTGTACATGTTGACGACAAAACATGATTTCTATGGATCATTTTGTGTCATTAAATTTATTAGTATGAGTAGTTATAGTTAGCCATGTATGAACTGGATAATTAGAATGAATGAAAAACATGTACCATCAGTGAGTGAGGATCAATACTTAGTTCAATACTGTGTAGAGGATCTAAATATTTCTTAGTTGGTCTTTACATCAGTTTTAGGATGGTTGGTTAGGAAAGGATCATAGGCCGTGTTTGTTTATCCCGTTTAAGTTTAAATTGCCCTACCAAAATGATATGATTACCTTGATCCTAATTTTGTGCCTTAAAGTAACATTTTTCTTTGATTAAACGATTAACCTTACTCATTTTTTAAAATGAACCTGGTTTGGCCCTGGTCCCTCCTTAGACATTGTTAACCTCAACCCAAGTAAAATGCTTAAGTGGAGAGTGGCTAGAGAAGGGATGCAAAGATCGTGGGGAGGTGAAAAAAGGAGAAGTCAAAAATAAGGTTTGGTGTGACAAAAAGGAAAAAAGACCCAAAAAAGAAAAATTTAAAAGAAAATAGAAAACAAAAAAATGAACAAAAAAGTGAAACCACACCACACCCATATATTCCATTGAAATGGAGAAAAGGGAGGAAAAAGTTGAAACGGTAGAAAATAGGGTGAAATAAGTGAAACATGCAGCCACAAGTATGTAGTGCCAAGGAGGGTGTAGACACCAAAATTCCATATTCACCATACCTAGCCCGAAGCCTACATTACAACCCAAATAAAGTACTACAGTGATCCTAGACTGGCTATCCGAAAATTCAAAGATCCAAAGTAGAGTAAATAAGGTCAAGCCTATGGTATCCGATGTGCAGTATTTGGAACTTCCTTGTGAGAGTGAGAGTCTTACTTGTTGTAGTCCCAAGTTTCGTATTTTCTTATATTTGTGAGTTGGGACTTCATTTGCAGTGAGGGTACATGGTTTGTGTTTTATTCTACCAGCTACCTGTGTGAAAAGTGTTTGTAAATAACTTGATTCTCTGCTAAAAACTAGATGACACATCTTGATCCTTGTTTATTATGGTTTGTGGTCACTTAATGTGCATAGTGTGATTTGGTTTACATGGAGGAGGGCCCAAAGCTATTTGTGTTCATAGTGCAAGTTTGGATCAGTGGTTGTTGTAGTATCCTAGGGTTATTTTCTAGATAAGATTTGTTTTTAGTTTTGTTTTCTTTTCCTGAGGACATGCAAAAGTCTTAAGTTGAGGGTTTTGAAGTGTCGTGAGTTTACAACACTTTTGACGCTTAAAACTGGGAACGCAGCATGGTCTTGGGTGTGTTTATATAGATATGAGGTGCTTTTACTTTATTTTCAGGAAAATAGGTGTTGGAGTGAAAATGTGCAAAAGTTGCAAAGAAGAGGCCAAGTATTGATCTCAGTATGAGCCGTATTGAGACTCGTGGAAAATCTCAAAAGATTTGTACAAGGCAAAGGAAAAGTACGACTCTCAGTCGAACCATACCATCAAGGTTGTAGAAAACATCAAAAAATTTTGCACAACTGAAGTCTCCTGATACTGGTAGCACCTACAGATCGTAGCATCTACCTATGACCCATACCCGGAGCCATGGAAATCTTAGAGATTTTTGGGACTTGGAAGATGTCATGATATGAAAAATTGTTACAAGTTGTATGAGAAAGGTATGAGGCATACCATGACACTTGTAGAAATCTTCAGAAGATACCAAAGTTCTCAGAGACAAACCACGACTTGGTTGTATGATTCGTGGGATCATGTATGAGTTGTACCAATGCCAACACTTAGCAAATTCTGCGGAAGAAAATGGATGTACGTGATAAGGCACGACCTTTACAATCCTGTTATGGGTCGTATGAGGAGTTGAAAGAAGCATCAGTGCCAAATTAGGTTATTTCCCTGTTAACTTCGGAAAAGAATTTTATTACCTGTATAAATATTTTTAGGTTTCTTTTAGTTAAGATATGGTCAGAATCAATTAAAGGAGAACTATTATCAAGTTTAGCTTTTGAAAATATTGGAGAGAAAATCTTGAGATCATAATTTGGATTCTCACAATTGTTCTTGAATTTGTTCAACACCTTTTCTTGCAATATTCAAAGTAGATTTTCTTTAAATCATCGTTGTAAGTATTTAATTATGTGTTTGTTTCTGAATAGTAATCATAATCTTACAATCATGAGAGGCTAAAACCTCTACAGCTAAGGATATGGTACATGGTGGATTAAAAAAATAGGAATTACACAAAGTGAACCAAAACCAATGTTAAACGTTTGTATTGTATTCTCTTCATCTTGAATGTTTCTTAATGAAGCACAATGTTAGGACTTGCCTGAATTATTTACTTTCTTTAACCTAACGATGTATAGATTAGAAAAAGAGAATTACAACAAAGACTTAATTTTTTATGATCATTGTATAACTTGAGTTGCGGTCACGGGATAGTTAATTTGGAACAAATTGATAACGATTCAATTAAAATTTCTCACGAGACCTAACCCAGTTATTGAGTATAGTCATCCAATAGGGACGAACCAGTCATTTGGATGAACCCTAGTAATCAATTCTACAAGTAAGCATTGGGATAGATCACAAGTGTAAACCCGAAGTAGTTATGAATCCATGGGGAACACTTACCTTAGTTAATTTCAAATCTTGATAAGCAACAACTGATTTTCACACTTTTTATACAATTGTTTTTTCTATAAACCCCCAATTTGGAGATAACCTACCAAAGAGCTTAAATATCGGCATTAGTCTAGTTCTTCCGTATTTCTTGTGGGTTTGACCCCAACCTCTTTGTTGGGATCTTTTTTGACAATGTCCTCTTCATATATTTTTAGGAGGGTGAGTTTGAGCGTTATCAATATGCAAACTATATCCAATCCTCCATAAAGAATGGCTCCTACTGAGCTAAAGAAGTTTAAAGAGTAGTTGAACGATCTTCTAGACAAGGGATTCATCAGACCTAGCATGTCCCCGTGGAGTGACCAATTATCTTCATTCGAAAGAAGGATGGGTCTCTTTGTATGAGCATTGGCTAACGAAAGTTGAACAAGGTAACAATCAAAAACAATTATCCCCTCACCAAAATTGATGACTTGTCTGACCAACATCAGGGTGCCAGGTGCTTCTCAAAGATAGACCTCAGATCCAGGTAGCATCAACCCAGAGTTAGGGAGAGTGACATTCTGAAGACAACTTTCAAGACTCAACATGGTCACTATGAGTTTGTGGTTATTTCGTTTGGACTAACAAATACTCCTACAGCTAGGGATGGGTATGGTATGGTATTGTACGGTATTTAAAACCTCAGTATGGTAATATCAGTATTAGGTTTTTAAAAATACTATACCATTACCATACATAATTAATTCGGTATGGTTCAGTATTTTAATGTTCACTTTCGTATTTTGCAGTATGGTAAATCGGTAACTATAGTTTATTTGACTTTAATTTACATATACTTATACAATATAGAATTATCACTTTGGCTTTTTAAGAAATATCACTATTATATCTGTCACACCCCGCCTTGGGAGGCATGACTGGCACCGGGTGCGCTACTAGGACCTGTACTACTTGACTAACTCAGGCTGGCTCTAATTCTTGATTCATGAAAACAACGGGCTATATAATGGCTGTAAATATAGCCTCCGGCCGACTAGGCCTATAGCCACCTGTAGGAATATAACAGCCAACCAGAACAACTGAGCATAAGGGAACCTATGCTAGCCGACAAGGCCACCATGCTGAATAGTTATTACTGAAAAGTAGAATCAAGTGTTGAACTGATCTGTGACCGACAAGGTTACCAACTAACAACTGAACAAGGCTCCAGATGGCCATCACACGCAAACTAAAACATACACACGGCCCCACATGGCCGGTACAACTAACTACAGGGAATATAAAATCTGCAAGCCTCTATGAATAATAAGAGGGTCGGGACAGGGGTCCGGCCTACCCATACTGTACAAACAAAAAGGGAAGTAAACCTTTAGCTGTCAAGCTCCGAATGACAGGAGCTGAAGGCTCTATATGCTGGATGGAACTATGAGGGATCTGCTCCTCATCTATGAGTACCTGCAGGCAAGTAATGCAGCGCCCCAAAATGGACGTCAGTACCACTGGTACTGAGTATGCAAAGCAATAACTGAAAATAACTGAAAGTAAACAATAATACTGATAGATACTGAAGTAATAGGAGATAGGCTGAGACTTACTGAAAAGAGTGTAACTTTACTGAAGAGAGTAAGAGTCATACCTGATAACATGGCGGTCTACTTTCTATCTATTAATAACTAACACAACATAGCACACAAGAACCATACCAGCCTCCATAAGCCGTAAGGTACCAACCGGCACACATCTATATACCCCTACCCAAGTCATACCATCCACCTAGTAACCATGAGCATCCCGCTGGCCCTCTGGGTATAGCTGACTATAGCTGGTTCTGAGTCCGGAGGACTCTTGAAATCTGAAATCTGAAATCCGTAATCTGAAAACTGTAATCTGCACCCCAGGCGCATGCGCTAGACATGGGGTGTGGTATAGTGCTGATCAGCCTGCTATGGGGAATCTGCATCCCATCTTCGTCCACTGGCGGAGGGCATGCCACTCTGTAGAGCGACGTATCCTCACCCTCTGGCGGGCGAGTCGACACAGCTATTAACCCTGGGGCGGTCAAGGAAGCTCTAAGGGTGCCCAACATAGAACAATCATGTCTCCACAGATAGCAATAACCGCATGTAATATATATATACTGAATCTAATAATAATATCTATATTCTTGTATTCTGTTCTGAATTTCATACTGAAATATACTGAATTTGATACTGAAATATATTGAATCTGATACTGAAATATACTTAATCTAATACTAAGATATACTGAGTCTGAAATAATATTTCTGGAATATTCTGCTGGGAATTATACTGTTTTACCTATTTTCATGCTGAACACTGTATAATAATTCTAACATGCTTGCTGAACTCATACTAAATATAATATACGGCTTCTGAAACATTCTACTGGAATTTGTACTATTTTTCTGTACTGGAATTACTAGCTTGCCGAAAGAAACTGGCTTTACATACCTCGCCTGGCGACTTTCTGATTACATGGAGCAGCTTAGTTAATGTTCAACTATTTCTCCAAACTGTATTCATATTCACGAAAGAATAGAATTAATTCTACTATTATTTTGGAAAGAAACCGTACTTATCGATATACCTACTGCCTATTATTCAACTTATCGAAGAACGACCAAAAACTCGTAATTTCTTGGAAGTCTAGAAGGGAGAAATACTCACTTTAATGCTGGGAGTATATTAACACTAGTTTGGAGCAATTCCACTTACCTTGGCTCGGTGAGACGATGATTCGTCGGCCAAATTTCATGAAACTAACTCCGTAGGAATGCTCCCTGCAGCTTTATGCTTCGTTACCCGAAGTTAATTTGAGTTTGGACTATGTTTTACGACGTAAATAGAAGGAAATTTATGTTGAACCTTCATCCCTCCCCTATTTATGTTCGTAATCTGGAAATGAAGAATGAAAATGACCAAAAATAAACCAAAGTGGGGCTTTATATACTTGGACCTAAACCCCTTTTAAGTCGCATTTGTCGAATGCGATTTCTAAGTCGAATTTGTCGAATGTGATTTATAAGTCGCATTTGCCTTGCGACGCTTCGACTTGGCGCTTGTCTGGTCTCTCCCTGTGCCCTTTTCTCGCACGTATGGAATTCTAAAACTCTTAACCAACATGCGAATAGTCCAACTAAGTGTCAAGAACTTATGGGGTGTAACAATATCATACTAACATCTTACACAAAAATGTATAAAAAATTTTCCTCTTGAATCTATTACACAAAAAAAATACTTCAACTAACATAATGTAGTAAAAATTTTGATGTCTAAATAACAAATTTTGTGCTAATAATATTATATATATTTTCTAGTATTATAATAGTAATATGTATGAATTATATATGTATATATATACTTTAGCACGGTATTCGGTATTTCGATATTTTTTTATAAATGCCAAGTACCAAAGTATTTTTAAAACCATACCAAATATCATACCACATACCATATAGTCAAAACGACGGTACTAAAAATTTTGGTATATGTATGGTATTCGATACCTATAGTTTTTATTGATATGATGAACAGGGTTTTCAATTCGTACTTTGATATGTTCATGATTGTGTCCATAGACGACATCCTCCTATACTCTCGAATCGAGGAGGAGCATGTCGCTCATTAAAGGATCATTCTACAGACTCTCAAGGATCGCCAACTGTTTGCTAAATTTAGCAAGTGTGAGTTTTTTATGGACTCAGTGGAATTTTTGACCATGTGGTTTCAAGTGAGGGTGTGCATGTGGACTTTCTAATGATAGAAGCTATGAAGAATTTGCCTAGAATAGTGAATCCATCAGATATTAGGAGTTTCATGGGTTTAGAAGGCTATTCCAGGTGTTTTTATTGAAGGATTTTCATCTATTGTAGCACCATTTGCTAAATTGACTTAGAATAAAGATAAATTTCAGTGGTCGGATGCCTTTGAGAAGAGCTTTTAGGAGTTAAAGACTTGACTCACTTTAGCCTCAGTACCCTACCTGAGGGTACAGATGGATTTTTTGTGTATTCTGATTCCTCTAGTGTTGTCCTTAGATGTGTGTTTATGCAGCACCGAAAGCTCATTGCATATGCCTCTTGATAACATGGCTCATGAAAAGAATTACCCGATGCATGACCTGGAGTTGGCAGTGGTGGTGTTCACATTGAAGATTTGGACACACTATTTATATGGGGTTCATGTGGATATGTTTACAGACCACAAGAGCCTAAAGTATGTGTTCACTCAAAAGGATATGAATTTGCGACAAATGTGTTGGTTAGAGATGCTCAAGGATTATCACATGAGTGTCCCTTATTATCTGGGAAAGCCTAATATAGTGGTCGATGCACTTAGTAGGCTGTCCATGGAGAGTGTTTCTTATGTGGAGGATGGAAGGAAGAAGTTAGTAAATGATGTATATCGGCTTGCATGGTTAGGGGTTCGCCTAGTTGGCTCGTCAGATGGTTGTGTCATTGTTCAAAACGGGTCAAGGCTAGGGAAGACAAAGATCCTATTTTGGTGAAGTTGAAGGAAGCGATTCAAAGTAAAAACGTAGAGGTCCTTTCCCAAGGGGGAGATACTGTACTTCGTTATTAGGATTATCTATGTGTTTTAGGTGTTTATGACTTGAGAGAACAAATGTTGCATAAGGATCATGGATCGCGGTATTCGATCCACCCAGGTGCCATCAGGATGTACTGTGACCTACAGGAAGTCTATTGGTTCAATGGCATGAAGAAGGACATAGCGAAGTTTATGGCTAAGTATCTGAATTGTTAGCAAGTGAAAGTGGAGCATCAAAGACCCGGAGGTGTGCAGCAAGACATTAGTGTTCCTACATGCAAGTGGGAGGGAATCAATATGTACTTAATTATAGGGTTTCCTCGCACTCACCGATAGTATTACTCTATATGGGTAGTGGTAGACAGGTTAACCAAGGCACTCATTTTCTACCGATCAAAACTACAGACTCAATAGAGGATTATGCTAAATTGTACATTTGAGAGTTAGTTCGGTTGCATGGTTTCCTTTGTCCATTATTTCAAATAAAGGTACTCAGTTTACCTCACATTTTGGGAGATAATTTCAAAAAGTACTTGGTACTCAAGTCAAGCTTAATACAACTTTTCGCCTGTAGACAGATGGTGAGGCTGACCAGACCATTTTGACTCTTGAGGACATATTGAGAGCATTTGTGATTGATTTCAAGGGTAGTTGGGATGATCATTTACCTCTTATCAAGTTTACTTAAAACAACTGTTATCACTCTAGCATCTAGATGGCTTCATTTGAGGCTCTTTATGGGTGGAGGTGTAGATCACCTATTGATTAGTTTGAGTTAGGTGAAGCAATGTTAATAGGGCTAGTTTCAGTTCATGATGCTATGGAGAAATTTCAGCATACAAAAGAAAGGCTAAGAACAGCTCAGAGTCTTCAAAAGTCCTATATTGATGTGTGGAGGAGAGAACTTGAGTTTGAAGTTGATGATTGGGTGTTTTTAAAGGTGTCTCCCATAAAGGGAGTGATGAGGTTTGGAAAGAAAGGGAAGCTTAGTCCCCGATATGTTGGTCCCTACAAAATTATGAGACGTGTTGGCAAGGTAGCCTATGAGTTAGAGCTACCAACAGAGTTGACTTCGGTGCATCCAGTTTTTTATGTATCATTGTTAAAGAAGTGCATTGGTTATCCGACTTTAGTTGTCTCGGTGGAGAGCGTAGGTGAAAAGGTTAACCTTAGCTATGAGGAGGTTCTCTTTAAGATCCTTGATCATCAAGTTCAGAAGGTGAGGAACAAAGAAGTAGCTTTAGTGAAAGTATTATGGAGGAATTCACTTGTTGAAGGAGCTACGTGGGACGCTGAAGTAGATATGATGGCTAAATACGCACATTTATTTCATTACAGCTTAGTTCCCACATGAGGTATAAGTTCTCTCCTCAGCACTCTATTTAGTTTCATGTCTAGTTCATTTCTCTCAGTTTCCTTTATGTCACTGCATGTTTGTCTGATTCATGAATTCTGTTCAATCATATATCTCGGTCTGGAGTCAGTCACTCCGTTAAATTTCAGCTTCAGATGTTCTGTGATTGGGATTGCAGCTCCTTTCCCCCGCCTCTTAGTATATCTACCCCATGATTTAGGATGAATGTTCCCAAGGGGAAGATATTATAATACCCTGAAGGCTCCTAAGACTAGATGGGAGGATAGAAAATGAGTTCAGCAGAAAAATCTACTTTTTTGCCTCAGTACAACTCAACCAACGAGTCGTAGGATAGTATTACAGGTTTTAGAAAGACCTGTGGATTAGGTTAGAGATTATTTTCCCCATACCACGAGTCCTCACTACGAGTCATAGTATGTGGGTACGACCCACGATCAGGAGTCATAGAAAGTCTTTGGAGTTATCCAGTGATTGATTATATGGGTGATGTATGACTTGTAGGATGGTGTTACAGATTGTAGAAATATTTGTGGAAATATTTAGAGGAGTGAAGGTTTTGGACTTGGTCAGTACGGGAGGATACCACCAGTCTTAAGAGGATTGTACAACTAGTGGTACGATTCGTGACAGCTGACATAACAGTTTTCCTGCAAACTCATTAAGGGTATTTTCATAAATTCTAAGCTCCTAGGTCCTAAACTACATTGTTTTAAACTCGGAAGGAAGTGTATTATGGGAGCCTAACCTATCCTAATTCATTCAAGTCCCATGCATGCAAGTTTAGAGGGTTTCATTAAAGATCAAGCCTACAATCCTTCAATTCTCCTCCACGTCTCTTGGTAATTCAAAGTCAAGTTGAGAATTTGTTCATCCAGGTATATAGGGCCATGTATGAGAGTTTGGTTTCACTCTCATGCCCAAATTTCTCCTCAAGTTCATGAATTCAAGTGTTAATTCAAGTGTTTGATCCTATGGGGGTTTAACCAAAATTTATGAAATTCTCTGTGATTTATATATGGGTCAATTTCCTTCATGTTTCAAAGCATGTTTTAAGATTCATGGGCAGATTTTATATACTAATTGATTATAAGTTCATGTTTTCAAATTTTAGAAAATTATGCGTAATTATACAAGTTCATGAAAAGTCAAGTTTATGATTTATCATTTCAAGTATGATGAGATATCTAGTATGTATGAATTTTTATCAATGACCCATGTATGAATCTATGATTTTTTATCAATGAATCCTATTTCAAGTATGCATGATTTTAAGATTTAGGCAAGCCTACACAAGACAAGCATGTTTTATGATCTATCCAAGTCAAACACGATCCAATGATAGATATATGTTTTGGAGTCAAGACTCCTCAAATGTATAGATTCAAGTTATGTTTTCTAATATGATTATATGAGCATTATAAATGTTTTTTGAGTAGAGTCTAGCACCGACTAGGCTAGGGGTTCCAAGGCTCCCTGGTCTCATAAACTAGGTACATTTTGGGGCCTATCAAAAGAGTGTTCCCCCCTGCCCAAGGGTATAACGTGATATCATACCTTACTTATCCTTCGCCCTAGCAAGGCTTAAGATGGCCCTCTTCCATGTGAGCAAGGCGTGAGATCATCATGCGCTCATACATGGTGGTTGTCGGTTAAGATAAGTCACCCATTATTCCTCATGATTTCAGTTATGCTTATTTATGACTTATTATATTATGTTTTAGCATGTTTGACCAATGTTTACTTTCTGAGCTTTTAATTAGGAGTTCAGTTATGGCAAGCCATGTGATTCTATTTTCAACTTTGGGTCATTCGATTCAGATATGAAATTCATTTTATGACGATACATGTTTTCAGAACTCAGCATACAGTCCTTACTCTCATAATCTTATGATTTGTGTCATTTGCATGATTTCAGTTATACTTACTCAGCTAGTTTTACTTACCTTACATACTCAATACATTCCACGTTCTGACCACATACTCTATGTTGTATCATCATCAGACTCAGCCGTGCTGCTAGTCCTACTTCCTTATCGGTCTAATTTAGACAGAGTTGATGAGTCCTCATCTTTCGAGAACATTCAGTTTAGTTGTTTTTTTTAAAGTTTTGAGACTTTTAGTGAGCTAGTTGGGGATGTTGTCCCATCGTCTCATCACCGATGTTGAAGGCTTTTTAGAAAATGTGTAGCACCCTAGATTGTAGTGTTGTCTACATATGGTTGATGAATATTTAGACATTCGCTATTTTAGAATTTAGTTGTCAGCTTTGCTTAAATATTGATCTTTAGTTATCATGGTCATGCCATGGGCTGATTTGGAGTCATTTATGGTTCTAGGTTCTGTTTCTTGGTCTGGACCTATGTTTGGGTCGTGACACTTCCTCAATGTCAGCCTCTCTTAAAAACTGAGTCAGGAGACTCCCATGAACATAATTCCATCTATAATTGTCTATCGACCTCCTCGTGTTATCTCTGAGAACCCCTCCAAAGTTCATTGGCATCCTTTTCATCAATATGTATACCAACATGACCTCTTCGTGATTTGTTTTCTGAGGAGGAGCACGACACAAACAAGCGTCACCCGAATTTTCGCCTCCTTGGTCAAGTAGGAGAACAAGAGTGTAGAGTGAGTGCCATTGTGCTCCCTTGAACAATGTGCTATTGAATACTCACCACATAGTGTATGGAAAATGCCACGGTATGGGAGCTTCTCTAGAAAAATGAAGTACTCGGACGGGCCTACCATCGGTGTACCAAGGAAGGTATAGCATGTCTTAGAAGTGAAACAAATCTATGACACCATATTATGACATTGGTGCTCTCTCCGAAGGAAGTGTCCCAGTTTGCATAAAATTCCCTCACCAAAGTGAGGTTGCACTCTTCAGGCTGGCAAATACATATCTCAATCCCAACTTGCAGACAGTGTCGCGGAGGGTGGGGAAGTCAAGTGCAAGGAGACCTTTGTCAATCCAGTACTCCATAGCATATTTTTTCCTCCTTTTGTATGTTGAACCACTTTACCCCATGAGGCTTCACAGCCTTGGCTCCGAACCTCCTAGCAGGGGTTGCCTTGGCGGGCGATGAACTTGACCTTTTTTTTTTCCTTTCGTAGCCGCTTGAGACCTTTGTTGGTTGTCTCCACTTCCTTTCTTTTGTCAGCTTTTGATGCCTTGACACCTGCCAATAAAAAATCAAGAACTTTGTAAGGATTAGTTCTTGAGCAACAAAGTTAGCTAATTAGGTGTTAGAAGTGCAAAATGACCCCACACTTAATTTGTTAGCATACTCGTGAGAATGTATCAAATAGGGTACTCAGGACTTTCCCCATTATCATCCCAAATCTCAACAATAAAAATTATTCAGTACTGCACAATACAAACAAGTTCATTAATTTTCTTCATATCTCTCCTCTATATATTTTTTCTTTTCAAGAAGGCCTTAGTTTTGCCATTTCTTTCACCTTTCCACTTTTAATTCATAATTCAAGAAACCCACACATGAAAGTAGTTACAATAAATTCATTCAACAACCAACATGATATTTACTACTATCCACAATGGATTAATCAAGAATTTTTTTAAACAACCCAAGATCTTCACATTTACGAATTTCAAAATTAAGCACTTTCTCTATCTAAAATCAATGCTCTACCCACCAATTTCATGAAATTCAATTCACCACCCCCTTCATCGCAAAAACATAAAATCAGTAAATTCAACCAAAAATAAGCAACCCAAACAAGAATATAACATTATTATGGAACAACTTTAAAGATTATTATTAATGAAACACATATTATGAAATTCAAGGTTTCACCAAGTGATGATTTTGGGTCTTTAACTTGAGTAAGAACGGTAGGGGGCATGCTCATAACATTAAATAACCAAGATTGAAGAAAGTACTTAATTGAGTTATGGAAACTTGCTTCACCAAGCTTTTTGGACAAGACAATAATGGATGGGACAAGGAAGAGGGAGTTACGACCAAATGAGTGGAGGAGAGAGAATTTTATTTTCTTTTTTTTACTTTTGACTTTTAGTGAGAGAAGATGAATGGATATTTAAAATATAGGTGCGAGGCATGGGTTTTTAGTAATTTTAAGGTCCTTGGGTCAAATATTCACTCATGGACCAAAAAACTTTTCGTTCGACATCACCCTAGCACGGTGCGCCAGCCACCTCGTCAGACACATAGAAAATTTTTTCTCTTCGTGGACTAGCTCTGGCGTGGGCGCCCTCCAATGCACCAACTTGAATTTTTTTCATTCTAAAGTTTAACACTTGGTGCCCTACACCAGGTATTTAACCCCAGACTTAGAATTATTCAACTTATTTTCCCCACTCTTTTTGCCTCAAAAGGCCTAGTCGTCTTTAAAAAACTCAAAAATATCTGAAAGATAGGTTTCCTCCCCCCAATCACCTTAGTTATAGTCGTTGGCATGACATTCAAGAGTTTCCTCCTGTGCAGTGCCTGATTTAATATCACGACATGATGAAAGACTTCTCACTCCTTCACTTGAGTGAGATGATTAGTACCCTGATCACCTACTGAACTTCCGCAAATAACATACTGCTCAACTTCCTACTTAAACCCTTCAATATCTATAGTTGTTCTTACTGTATAGTCCTCACAATGAGGTGTCAACCTTGACGCTCTAAACACATCAAAGACTGCCTCATAACCATTCACAGTCATCGACATCTTGCCCGACTTCACCTTTATAACTGCATCGGTATTGGCTAAGAATCCTCTACCTAAAATGAGGAGGATTAACGCATTTTCTTCTCAATCCACGATTATAAATTCCACTGGTAAAATGAAAGGTCCCACCTTGACTAAGACGTCCTCTATAATTTCGTCAAGATAAGCAAGAGATCAATTGACAAGCTGCAATGTCACTATGGTAGGACATTGTTCACCTAAACCCAAGGTTCTGAAAAAGGATGCAGGCATCAAATTAGTTCTTTCTCTCGAGTCAAAAAGTGAAAAACCAACTTCTCTACTCCCAATAACCACTAGAGTGGTGGAGCTCCTGGGGTCTTTCAGATTCTTTGAAATTTTGTTTTGCACCAGGGAACTGTACTCTTCTATAATAGCCATAGTATCAAACTCCTTAAGCCTCCACTTGTTTTCCACAATATCCTTCAGATAAATGGCATATTTTTGAACTTCCTGCAAATGCTCCAACAACGGTAAGTTAACATATACCTACTTTAACACATCAAAAAATTTCTTGCATGTTATATCCTCCCTCTGCTTCTTAAACCTTTGTATACATGGAGAAGGTGGTCTGGCTTCTATCAATTTCAATGTGAGTTGCTTGACTCGCCAACATCCTTCCTGTATGTCACAACCTGCTCAATATCAACTTTCTTATCTTGGGGAATCACCTCACCCAACTCTTTCCCACTGCGCAAAGAAATTGTGCTCACATTTTCCTTGGGTTCTTCTTGGTGTTACTCCAAAATGCCCCTTGTAGTCTGTTAATCTACTAAAGGGCCAATTGCCCCATCTGTCTTTCCAGCTTGTGGATGGACTTCTGCATCTCATTACACATCTGAGTTTGCTGAACTATCCACTACTTCATCGTCTCCTCTAGTAAACTGCTAGGTTGCTGGCCCTGAGGTCTAGGATAGTAATTCTGGGGTCCTTGAAAGTTCTGATTCCCTCCCTATAAGGAACATGATGCATTCCTGTGCCTCTGGTTGTAATTGTTACCTACAAAAACCTCATCCACGATCTTGTTGTCCACAAAATAAATAGGATCTGGGTTTTGTTGACAACCTGAATATGTGGCCTTCTCCACACATCTCACATGAAGGTGGTGGTGTTTAGATTTGGTGAACCTGCTAAATTTGGCTTCCTCCTGGTATGGTTACAAGCTTGCTTGTCACATTCACCAACTGGCTACCTGAGTCCTGATACTCTTGACTCCTTGCTGACATGAGATTCAGAAGAGCCTCTATCTCATCACAGCTCTTGGACAAAATTTTTCCCTTTGCGGTAGCATAAAGTAAGATCATTGACTCTACTTTCATCCCCTTTATAAAATTGTGCCCAATAATCTCCTTCGCTTGCATGTGGTGCGGTAAATCTCTCAAGTAGCCCTTGTATTGATCCCATTCCTGTGCTAAGGTCTCACCATCTTTCTGCACAAAATGGAAGATGTCCCTCTCATCCTTAGTCCTTCTTGAAGAGAAGAACCTGTTGATGAATTTATTGGAAAGATCCTCCCAAGTAGTGATGGAACCTGCTGGCTCATTCTGAAGCCACTCCTTGGCTTCACTAATTAGTGAGAACAGAAACAACATTAGCTTAATACACTTATCTAACACATTATGATAGGGAAAGTTCTCACACAGCTCCACGAACATCATTAGATATCTGTGAGGATCCTCATGCAGCTTGGCTTGATATTGACAAGTATTTTGGACCAACCGCATGGTCCCTTCCTTCAACTCTATGTTTTCAGTGATGGCCAACTTGATGATTTCTTTGGAAGGGTTCTCCATGTTCGGCCTAGCAATGTTAAGCTTTGGAATCCTCTCCTTGTTGTTTCCCTTTTCTATCTCATTTTTCCCCATAACTAACCTACAAATGGTTAAAAATAAGGCTAGGGTGGTCCTCTCCAAATGCTTGATGGAGGCTGAATATGAACTCACTATTTGGGCAAGGTTAGACACCTCCCTTCTTAATTCTTTCACCCCGCTCTTGGTTGACTCCTCTTTATTTAGAACTCTAGATGGCATTTCTTCAATTTTTGAGCTCCGGTGATAGAGATCACCCTCTTGGTTTGTCTCCCTATTACCCTACCTTTCATTTCTTTCGGGCCATCCCTGCGGTTCACGATTTCTCCAACCTTGTTTGTGCTCCCTTGGGTGCCATGGGCCTTTGTTTGCTCCTTCGAATCCAGGTGGGGGACCTCCCATTTGGTTGCCTACATATTGGCATTCTTTTTCATATCTCGACGGTGACAACTCTCTATCTTATTGTAAGGGACCTTGCACTCCCACAACATTTACCACCTTGGGCCCTACTACCATTCATGTTTTGTCATCAATTCCAGCTGTGTCGTCATCTTGGAAAGATTCTCATCGCGCTCTTCATTCCTTTTTAGCAACTCAGCCGCCAATGCACTTGAGCTGATCTCATGGGTGGACACATTTGTTTCTCTCGTGTTCCAAGCCCTATTGGTCTTTGTCATTCTATCTAGAAGGGCTTTGGCCAACCCATAAGTTTGATCCATAATAGAACTAGAAGCTAGGTTGTTGGCCACAGACTTGTTGATTGAATCAAAGGCCCAGCAGAAGCTTTGGAGAAGCACTCCATCCAGCAGTCAACGATTTGGGCAAAGAGCAACTTTCTTTTTAAACCTTAACCATGCATCATGGAAAGGCTCTCCCTATTCATTCCTGAAGTTTATGATGTCGTCCCTCAGCTGCATCATCTTTAATGGAGGGAAAAACAATCCAAGAAAGCCTTGGTTATTTCCACGAAGTAATACAACCCGGAGGGAGTTCCTCCAGTCACATTGTTGCCTCCCCCATCAGTGAAAAAGGAAAGAGTCTCAATCAGATTGACTCTTGACTAATATTTGTAATATTTAAGGGTTGGCATATCTCCAAAAATTTTCTCAATGCCAATTTTCATCCTCACTTGGTTTTTCGCCATAGAGTCCCTTCAGTTGCAGTAAATGCAGCATGGTGCTTGTGATATGAAATACCACATTCCCTACAATCGGTGGTAGGTGAATGGCTCCATCAATTTTCGGCATCACCGGATTATCTTCATCGCGTTCCATTTTACCTTCCACTGAGCTATCCCCTTCTTGGTAGTGATAGATCATGTGGTTGTGAGATCAAAAAAACACAACAAACTCACGTCAAGTAGCAATGATGCAAAACTATTTCAATTTAAAAATCAACAAAAGAATATCAAGTGTTAGTCCCCGGCAACGGCGCCATTTTTGATAATGTCCAAAATATATCCTACATTCACAGAATATACACAGCCTAAGTATCAAAACAAGTAACCTGATGAGTGTCAGGGTCGAATCCCATGAGGACTAGGGAATGATAATTACAAGTGTCAGTTGAGAAATTGAAATTAGCTTGCACCACGTTGAGTTAATATAAAAACAAATAAAATTGGGGGAGATTAAAATTTGTAGTGAATTATATTTGTTGATTGAGTGGAATGAAACAACAAGATCAACAAAGTTGTCAACAAGGGAGTAAAAGACTAGAGGTATGGTGTAGATGAAATACTAACTAGATCGGGACATGCTGGGTCATCTTATGAGTTCAACAAGTGTAAATAATCTTGAGAAGTGGGTAATTACAATTTTTCAGCCTTTTATCTACCTCTTACTAGAGTTTTGTCAAACCTCTAGCCACGATTTAGCTCAACCTGATTCGATTTGGATTAGTAGCTGCACTAATTTCTAGCTATTAGCTTCTAATAAGGAATGAGAATGCAATTTCAGCCATTTCTAGCCCAATTTCACAATCCCTTATCCATACCCACTATTAAATTCTCTTCCAATACATAATTATTCTTTTACAAGCAACAATCAAGCAAGAATAAATAGACCCATATCATAATCAATGGATCTTCCTTTATAGATTAAAGAAAATCTAACAGTTTTACACTTATTTGAACAATATGAAGATGACTCTAGCAACACCCGCTCTAATTAAGTATTCATCATTACACACCTCTAATTAATGATTTAGCTACTCATGATTAAAAAATTCATAAACACATTCATTAATAGCTCCATTGAATTAAATAACAAGGGTAGTAAAATCAAATTCACAAAATAGTCTCCAACAATAGCTGAAACTTACTATTACAAAGAAGAAACATAGCAGAGTACTTTTTCCAAATTTACCAATCAAAATCTCCTTATCTCAACTAAGAGAATGTTCTCCAGCTCAAAAGGGAAACAATGATATTATTCTTTGCTCTCTCTCAATATCTCTATTTCTATCTCTCTTTTTGTGAAAATGACTCTAGCAATACCCACTCTAATTAAGTATTCATCATTACACACCTCTAATTAATGATTTAGCGACTCATGATAAAAAAATTCATAAAAAAATTCATTAATAGCTTCATTGAATTTAATAACAAGGGTAGTAAAATCAAATTCACAAAATAGTCTCCAATAATAGCTGAAACTTATTATTACAAAGAAGAGACATAGCAGAGTACTTTTTTCAAATTTACCAATCAAAATCTCCTTATCTCAACCAAGAGAATGTTCTCTAGCTCAAAAGGGAAATAATGATATGATATATGCTTTTCTCTCTCTCAATATCTCTATTTCTATCTCTCCTTTTATATCTCAGTACAAAGTACTTTATCTACTATTTATATCTCAAAAACTAGGGCACCTTTTATCTTTTTTCCCGTGTCAAACAATAATACCCCTAAGCACCATTCTGACATCTGCGGAGACACCGACTGTTCGTCGGTCCCAATTTATGAACCGTCGGGTGTCTTATGTAGGCCCTCACCCAACTCCATTGATCACCAACGGTTCACCCAGCATTTAGCCGCTACCAATCTGTGAACCGCCGAATCTTCATACTATTTTCTAGAAACTTGGGTATCTGTTGGAAATTGGACCGGCGAGTCGCCGCTGGAAATTTGCGATTCGCCTGTGGCATTATTCCTCAGAGGCAGCGATGTTCGGCCTTTGGCTAGCATTTCTCCGATCTTCATCGGTGGATTGTCGATTTGCTCTCACACCCCTCTTTTTGCTCCATTTTTGCTCTTTTCTCCACGTTTAGTCATCTGCACAAAAAAAAAAGCAAAAAGCGAGAAAATCAATATAATCAACTCAATATTTAAACAACACTAAAGTTTTAGAGTCTAATGAGTTGGTAAATTACCAACTCATCAAGCAACGTGGGAGGCCGAGGCGGATATGATGGCTTAATACCCACATCTTTTCCCTTCTAACTCAGTTTCAATAAGAGGTATCAGTTTCCTCTCTAACACTTTATTCAGTTTCATGTCCATTTTATGCCTCTAAGTTCCTTTCATGTCATTGCATATATTTATGTTTCATGAATTCAGTTCAATCATGTATTTTATTCCGGAGTCAGTCACTCCGTCAGTTTTCAAATTTAATTGTTCAGTTTGGAATTCCATTTTCTTTCCCCATCCTTTAGTATGCTTAACACACATTCGACGACGAATATTCCCAAGGGGGAGATATTGTAATACCCCTAAAGTTCCTAGGACTAAATCTGTGATTTGAAGTATGTTCAGTAGAAAAATCTATTGGTTCCTCACAATACGACTCTACCTACAGGTCATAGGATAGTGGTATGGGTTATAGGAAGACCTGTGGTCCAGCTTGTAGGCTTCTCTTTTTTTTCTCAAACCATGAGTCCATACCATGAGTCATGGTTTGGTGGTACGACTCGTGGTCATGGAGTCATACTATGTTGCGAGGTTGGCAGATATTGGTGCTACAAGCAGTAGTATGACTCGTGGTGAGGAATTATGGGTCGTGATAAGCGATCGTTAAAATCCTTATAGAGTTGGAGGAAATTATAAATGTCTAGTTATGGGAGCTAGCCACGAGTTATAGGAAGATTGTACGACTCGTTGTACGGGTCATAGCAGCTCATAGCGCAAATTTTTCTATGAATTTATTAAGGGTATTTTCGTAAATCCAAAGCTCCTAACTTTCTAATGACATCATTTTAACCTCTGAAAGGAGGGGTTTTAAGTGGTTTAATGTTACACCTCAAAAAAAAATTTTGATGATTATTTGATGGTTATATGTCATATTAAGGGAATTATGGGTTGTATGTTGTCCGTAGGTGAGGAGGGAAACATGTTCTAAGGGAAAAGAAAAAAGTATGTGAAGTTTGTAAATAAGGGTCAACTTTAAACTAACATATCTCTAAATATATAATGATTCAGAAGTCCCATAACCTATCAAATGAAAGGTTTGATTCTAGTTTACATTGAAAAAAAATGCTCATCAATCGGAGTTCGAAGTAAAAAGTTATGTTCGTTTGAAGACGGCACTGTCGGTTGGAAAAGCGCCCATGCGTGCGGGCGCCGAGACAGGCAGGCAGCAGGCCTGCAGATGCGTGAGGGCATGCCGAATGCGGGCGCTACCCAGGCCTTGGCTAGCTCGCCCATATAAAGTAAATTTTGGATCTAGAAAGCTCATTTCTATTCCATTTTACTTGATATTTTTTTTAGAATTCAGATAATTCAGAGCCCTATCCAATGGTGAAAATAAATCCCAGGTAAGAACTTGTATGAATAGGCCAAATTTCCTTATAATCCAAGCTTGGAAGGAAGTTTCTTATGTCATAAGCTTCTAACCATGGAGTTGCTACATTTTTGTCATGCCCCATAACTAGGTGGAGAGCGCGACTGGCTCCCTATACTGACTGACTTGGAAGCCGGCTATATGACATCTGTAACTGTAACACTTAGGCCGTCCAGGCCACCTGTCACAATCAACTGGAGCACAAACTGGACCCATAATGTCTCAACAATACAGGGTAAACAAATGAAATGCAAACAAGGCTATGATTGTGCTAAACTAAACAACAAAAAGCCGACAAGGCCATAAATTAAATACCATTGTACACGCTAAGTCCACAAAGCCTCTAAAGAGTAAACTGACTGATGGTCAGAACAGGGCTCTGACCTACCCAGAACTGCATCTCAAAACTCTAACTGAAACAAAACCAGTCTTAGCTCCAAAAAGAAAGAAACATACCAACACATCCGCTAATCTCACGAACTGCTACTGCAACTGGCAATCCCGACCTCTACCTGCACCTGCGGCAAGAACAAAGGTCCCCAGGCGAAGGGAATCAGTATGAATTAAATGTACTACTATGTAAGGCAGAAAACTGTAAACATGTAAGATAGCAATGATAATTGAGCCAGAAATAAGGAATAGTAACAACCTGGAAACCTACAAACTGAAACCTGACAGAAAGTCAATACTGAAGTACAAATGCAACCAAGTAATGCACAAGAAAAACTATAACTGTAATGTTGGCGGCCAACCGACCATACAAACCGTATAAAAATGCCTCCAGTTGGTGTACCATACTGGGATAAAATAAAATATGTCCAGCCGGTGTACCATACGGGGGTAAAAATAAAAATATCTCCAGCCGGTGTACCATACCAGGGTAAAAATAAAAATATCTCCTGCTGGTATGCCATACCGAGGTAGAATGAAATATCTCCAGTCGGTGTACCATACTAGGGTAAAAATAAAAATATCTCCAGCCGGTGTATCACACCGGGGTAAAAGTAAAAATATCTCCATCCGATGAGCCATACCGGGGTAAAGTAAAAACATTCTCAATCATAATCACGAATGGAACCGATAAAGCTTATATTGAGTCAATTTAACACATGTAGCATTGAAATGACAAATGCTTAATTTGTGGCCATATAGGTCTCTTTCGTAAAATATAAATGCAAGTGAGCACATATACCACGTAAAATCATCAAATATGCACATACATCACGTAAAGCTGTCAAATTATATACAAACATGTCAACTTAGTGACTCGACGGACCTTTAGGAGGTTTAGCCAACATATGAATTTTAGTAGGGTTACAAGCAATGTCTTATAGATAGTCTTACCAATTTAACGTATCTCTTGAGTGGAAGCACACAGATTCCCATTTCTATACAATCCTTTTACATCTGGGAACTACATATGTAGACAGCCCATAGGGTGGTTCCTTTATAGGTATCGAAAACTATACATTGGAATTTCAAAGCCAAACTTATCACGTCGATGAGCACATACAATTCTCAGTTCATTTGCCTTATTTGTAGGAAAACATGGGACTTATAACTTGGAGCTGGAGTTATTTGTCATAACGCTTAACATATATGTAGAGCTGAGAGATGAATTACAGACATACAACATATGAGACTCCTGTATAACGTATAAACTCATATTTAGTTAACTAAGTGAGCTCTAGGTGACTTCCCGGGATTAGAAGTTTTGATCTTAACTGATCATTTTCATAGCTTGTGCTTATACTTTCTTAGATATTAGGAACATTTGTACATGAGAGAATCTCTCCGCTGAATATAGGAAATCAAAATGATAACTCAACAATAGCTAAACATATAGACGCATGACTTGAGTAAAACTGAAAGAATTCAATTGTATGTTATAATATGAAAATCATATACGTTAATACTTTTTACTGGAAAGACATATAAAGACTTAAGTTCTTAGGCCGGTACGCAACTTCAAATACTGGATTGAGATATTAGCATGATTCTCAGAATATGATCTCTTGAAAACTTCTTAGCGTAACACACTTCAACATAACTTAGGGACTGGAATACATTACTTAAGAATCTATGATTTGGATTTTTTCAACTTGAGAATTCATAAGAAACTCTCCAATTGCTACATTATAGGAAAATAAAGACTTATAACCATAATTCAGACGCCGCTAGATTAACTTTCACAACTTTGTAATTAACCGAGGAGCTCAAGAAAGATTACATCATTATAAATGGATTAGAAGCTCCTAGGATCACCCTTTTTGGTCATGGAAGACAATTTCAACACTTAGAATCGATAACTTAACATAAACATTTAGGGGTATAGCAGAGAGCTTCTCTTTAACTTAAGTTACTATTTTACAAACGTTCAACTCTAGCTGATTTATAGAAGGTCGTCACCTGATATTAATTATATAATTACTACATAATGTGTTTATATCACTTATTAAATTAATGCCTTGGCTACTCTCAGGAGGTTCAGATAGCGCAAGAGTTACAGTAAATTTACGGCGACATTCTAAAGACAAATTTTATTGCCCTAGCATGTAACTTGAACGTAAGCATAAGCGTAAATATATACTTATTTTCGTATTACCTTCTAACATTAAAATATTGTGTATAGCCTGCCCATAAATATGGTTTCATAGAAATATAAATAATTTACACATTTGATTTCTATCTTTCAAGTTCAACATATCAGTTGGTTCGAAGACTCGTTAACTAGTCAGTTAGATAAAGGGAGAGAAATCAAGGAATCTCCTCTTGGCCTTGTATACCTTAGAAAATGTTCATAAGAGGGTGGTAACTGTTGTAAGGCATTTTTATTTCATTGTTCTCATTTAGCCTTATTTAGCTTAAAATTGTTTTCTAGCGTTACGTTCATTCGCATGTCGTCTTCTTGCCTTTTTACCAATTTCACATAGAAACTAGAATTTTGAACATATTTGATATCACATGCATGAAATAATATAAAGGACCAGATCATGGTGCCCACACTGAGGAGACTGTAGACTCGATTTACAACTACAACAACAAAAATCGTAAACAATACGCCTTTCACTTCACATTTGTTCACTTCAAGCATATTTAACTCTTAAAGACTTCTATGATGTATTTCTAATACTTTGGTAAGAATAATGTATGCCTCAATAGGAACACAAACCATAGGAACATTGGCCCGATCAACAACAAGATTTCGTGCTTGAAAAATAAGAATAGGGACGCCTTTACATACCTCACTTAGTCGTGTCTTTTTAGCCAATTTCTTCTGCTTGCTAGAAACTGACACCTTCAACTTCATTACTTAGACTACATGGAATGAGGACTGGTTTATTCCAAGTTCCCAGTGACAATTCATGTCTCAAAACGTATAACCAAACAGCCATATCATAATATAATTTTCAGCAAATCTACGTACATTAGGCATCTTAAACTTGAGGCAATTCAAGAGAGTTTCTCTTACGTGCTTTTGGTGTTTAACCTCCCCAAAGGTGTGTGTATTACTTCCATCTTTTGGATAAATTCTAGCATCTATATAGTTGTAACAATCTCCACAAAACGGACAGAAACCTCAGTCAAATATCAAAAAAACACATATTGACTTTATTTCATTTCCTTACTTTAGCTTGGGAATTTGAGAGGATAAACCAAGTAGGAACACTTACCTTTCACTTGTGTATAAACCCTGCCCATATGGAGTTCCTCTTCAGCCAAATACTATTCTGAAAATGTAGCAACCATGCTGCCAAACTGCAGCAACAACACACACCCAAGAAACACATAAGTTCCAACTTCACTTCCAATATAACTTGTTAATTCATGATAATTTAAAGAGTAAAAACACCTACCTCCTTTTGTACTCAAATATCACCAATATAGAGGTAGAACTTCACCTCCCTACTGCCCAAAAACACAGCATCTTGGCAGCCAAAAACGCATCAACTCGACAATTAGAAGCTCATGACACAAGAAACCCTTTATAGGCTTGGACTATAAGGAAATTTGACCTATCCATACAATTTATTACCTGGTATTTGTTTTCACCATTTGATAGGGTTCTTAACTCTATGAATTATTTTTAAAAATGAGGTTAAATTGAGTAGAAATGAGATTTTTAGCTCAAAATACTTCAAATAGGTAGGCTGGGCGGTGCCCGCGTGCGGCGCCCATGCGACGTGGTCTCGTGCACGCGCACGCGCCTGCTGCCTGCCTGTCTCAGCGCCCATGCGCATGGGCTCTTTTCCAGCTGATAGTGATGTCTTCAAACGAGCATAACTTTTTACTCTGAACTCTGATTGACAAGCGGTTTTTTCACTATAAACTAGACTCAAATATCTTTATTTTGATAGGCTATAGGACCTCTGAATCATTATATATTTGGAGATATGTTCATTTAAAGTTGACCCTTATTTACAAACTTCAGATACTCTTCACTTTTCCCTTTGCACATGTTTTCCTCCTCACCTATGGAAAACCTACAACTCATAATTCCCTTAATATAACATATAAACATCAAATAATCATTAAAAAAATTAAATAATATTTTCGGGGTGTCACAATTTTTTGCTGCCTAGATGCTGCATTTTTGGGCAGTAGGGAAGTGAAGTTATACCTCCATCTTGTATAGAGTTCAATACAAAAGGAGGTAAGTATTTCTACTTGTTTTATTTTCTCAATATTCGCAAACTAAAGCATGGAGATGAAGTAAAACTTGGTATGTATTTATGGGGGAGTTTCTGCATTTTTTTGGGAAGGTGACAAAGCCATGTGGATGTTGGAAGTCTACCCCCACCCTGTGGGAGTTAATTACCAAAAGGATATAAGTGAAAAAATCTTTAAATCCTTAAATTATGCGGCACATAAAGTGTACAAGATTGTTGAAAGTTGTTATAAATTATGGCAACAGTAGCTGTTTTGTGGCGTGTTTCCGACTTGGATTATTTCTGGAATCTTGGCATAAGATAGCCTCCATTCATAAGTTGTAAGCAAAGAATTTGAAGGTGTCGGCGTTGCTAGAAAGCAGAGAAAATTGGATAAAGGAGATGCGACGAAGCAAGGTATGTAAAGGCGCATCTATGCTTGTTTTCCCAAGCACGAAGTCTTATTGTTTAAAATGCCAATGTCCCTATGTTTTCTGGAATCCTATTGGGGCATATATATGATTCTTCCCATAGTGTTGAAAGTATTAGATAACAAGCTTGAAGAATTGAAAGTGTTGGAAGTAAAAGAAAGTAAAATGGAAGGCAAATTGTTTATGATTATTATCGTAGTTGTAAATCGATTCTGAAGTCCCCTCAGCGTGGGCACTGTGAGATTTGTCCCTTATTTTATGTTACATATATGTGGTTCCAAATGTGACAAATTCTTGATGCTAAGTGAAATTGGTATAAAGGGCATGACGACAATGCGCGAACGAACTTAACGCTAGAAAATGATTAAAAGCTAAATAAGGGTAAATAAGAACAACGAACGGAAATGCCTTATGATGGTAATCCACCCGCTTATGAACATGTTTTGAGGTATATAATTCCAATAGGATATTCCTCAATTCTTCTCCCTTTAGTTAATCATCTAGTTAATGAGTTTTCGAACCAACCGATATGTTGTACTTGAAAAATAGAACTTGAATGAGTAAATTATTGATATTTCTATGAAACCATATTTATGGGAAGGTTATACACAATATATTAATGTCAGCAGGCTATACGGAAATAAGAATATATTTATGCTTATGCTTACGTTCAAATTACACGTTAAGGCAATAAGAATTGTCTTTAGAATGTCACCGTAAGTTTACTAGAACCCTTATGCTATCTGAACCTCCTGCGGGTCGCCAAGGTATTAAGTTAAATAAGTGGTCTAAATACGTTATGTGGTAAAATGATATAATGAATGTTATGCGACGACCTTGGTTTGAATCAATTAGAGTTGAATGTCAGTAAATAGTAACTTAAGTTAATGAAAAGCTTTCTGGTATACCCCTAAATGAGTATGTTAACTTATCCATCCTAAGTGTTGAAATTATATTCCATGTATGAAAGAGTAATCCTAGGATCTTCTATGTCACATATAATGATGTAAGCTTTCTTAAGCTCCTCAGATAATTGCAAAGTTATATAAGTTAATCCAGCATCATCTGAGTTATGGCTATGTATCTTTATTTGCCTATAAGGCATCACATAGAGAGTTGCTCATGAGTTCCCAAGTTACAAAGATCTAAGTCTCAGATTTGTAAGTTATGTCTTCATGTCCCCAATTTGTGTTGAAACGTGCTAGCTAATCTAAGTAGTTTTCAAGAAAAAAATATCACAAGAATCATGCTAGTGTCTCGGTCAAGTATTTGATGTTGCCTAAATGTCTAAGAACTCAAGTCTTTATAAGTCTTTCCAGTAAGAAGTCTTAATGTATATAATTTTCATGCCATAGCACACAGTTGAATTCTTTCAGTTATACTCATGATATACATCTATATATTCAACTCTTGTTGAGTTACCATTTGAAAATCCTAAAATTTAGAGGAGAGAATATCCCACGTACCAATGTCCCTAATGTTGAAGTAGGCATAAGAATAGGCTATGATAATGATCAGTTAAGCTTAGAACTTCTAATCTAACGAAGTCTCCTGGAGGTCACTCAGTTAACAAAATACGAGTTTATACGTTACACATAAGTCTCATATGTTGTATGTCTGTAGTTCAGCTCTCAACTTTCTGTATACGTTAAGCGTTATGAAAAATACTTCAAGTTCCAAGTTATAAGTCCCATGTTTTTCTGCAAATAAGGCAAATGAATTAAGCGCGGTATGTGCTCATCGACGTTATAAGATTGGCAATGAAATTCCATTGTATAGTTGTCGATACAGGTAAAGGAACCACCTGGTGGGCAGTATATATTTGCAGTTCCCAGATGTTAAAGGATTGTATAGAAATGTGCTCTATGTGTTTCTATCCAAGTGATACGTTAAATTGGTAGGATTATTTATAGGACATTATATGTAAGCCTACAAAAGTTCTTATGTTGTCAAATCCTCTTTAAGGTCCTTTGCGTAACTGAGTCGACATGTTTATATATAATTGACAGCTTTACGTGATATATATGCATATTTTCTAGCTTTACATGATATGTGTGCGCACTTGCATTTATGTGTTACTAAACAGGCCTATTCTGGCCACAGATTTAGCATTTGTCATTTATATGCCATATGTTTTAAATTGAGTCAGTATAAGCCATATCAGCCCCATTTATGACTATAATTGAGAATTAATTTTTTATTTTACTCCAGTATAGCACACTGGCTGGAGATATTTTTATTTTACCCCAGTATGACACACCAACTGGAGATATTTTTATTTTACCCTAGTAGAGCACACTAGCTGGAGATATTTTCATTTTACCCCTGTAAGATAAACTAGATGGAGGCATTTTTATATTGATTTTTCTGGTTTGTTGGCCGCTAACATCACAATTATAGTTTTTTAGTGCATTACTTGGTTGGACTTGAGTATTGACTTATTGTTAGGTTTCAGTTTCCAGGATTCCAAGTTGTTACTATTCCTTATTTCTGTCTCAGTTATAATTTCTATCTTATATATTTATACTTTTCAGCCTTACATACCAGTACATTTTATTCGTACTGATGTCCCTTTGCTTGGGGACCTGCATTGGTGCCACAGGTGCAGATAGAGGTCAGGATTGCCGGTTGTAGTAACAGTTCGTAAGACCAGTGGATGTGTCAGTATGCTCCTTTCCTTTTGGAGATAAGATCCAGTTTTGTTTCATTTAGAGTTTTAAGATGCAGTTATGGGTAAGTTGGATCCCTGTTCCGACCATAAGTTAGTTTACTCTTTAGAGGCTTTGTGGACTTAGAGTGTACAATGTTAGCTAGTTTGTGGCCTTATCGACTTTTTGTTGTTTGGTTTAGCAGACTCATAGATTTGTTTGCATTTCAGTTGTTTACCCTATATTGTTGAGACATTATAGGCCCAGTTTGTACTCCTGTTGATTGTGGCAGGTGGCCTAGACGACCTAAGTGTTATAGTTACAGATGTCATATTGCCGGCTTCCTGGTCAGTCAGCTATCAGAGCCAGTCGCACCCTCCCGATTTATTATATATGCCCAGAAGATAGAGGCAGATTAGATGAATGAGAAGGAGAGAGAGGCCAAGAGTGCCAGGATAGGGAGCTATGGGCATCCCAGTAAAGATCCAGTGGTGGAAATCTCCCTCAGTTCCAGTAGAGGTCATCAGATCCAGCTCCATCATCAGACAATGTTCCCTCCAAGCCCAGATGTGACCAGAGGGGAGGAGCATCAGGTACTAGATGCTATAGGAGCATGTAAGGAGAGCACAATTTTCCAGCTTGTAAGAAGTATGGGTAGGAAACACCCTGCTGAGCGCTTGGTCGGTATTGATGGTTGCTCCAGGTGGGAAGCCTAAACATTTGCTTAGGGATTGTCCTTCGGCTAGGCAGGACGACAATAGAGGCCATGTCCCAGCCACCACTTCAGTAGCTCCAGCAGCTCACCCATCTCAGTAGGGCACCTCTTCTAATGCAACGGGCGGATAGTTCCAGAACAGGTTCTATCAGTGTCATCTCATCAAGAGCAAGAGTGTTCACCTGATGTGCTTACTGGTACATTACGAGTATTTTATATTGATATGTATTGTTAGATCTAGGGGCTATATTGAATTTCGTGTCTCCAAATATTGTTGTTTGTTTCAAAGTCAATTCTAAAATCCTGTCAGAAGCCTTCTCAGTCTCTACTCTTATAGGTGAGTCGATTTTAGCTCGATGAAAATTTCCCTGTCACAATTTTATAATGTCACCTCAACCGACATAGTAGAGTTAGACATGGATGATTTCAATGTTATATTCGGTATGGATTAGTTACATTCTGGTTATGCTTCAGTCGATTGTAGAACCCGTATGGTAGAGTTTTGATTTCTAGGTGAACCGGTCCTAGAGGGAAGGGTAGTTCAGTTGTACCTGTAGGTCGCATCATTTCCTATCTCAAGGCTAGGAAGGTGATCTATAAGGGCTGTGTGTACCATCTAGATCGGGTCAAGGATTCTATGTTCGAGACCCCAACTCTTCAGTTAGTTCCTATTATATGTGAGTATCTGAAGGTATTCCCATATGATTTACCAGGAGTCCCTCCCGAGCGGGAGATTAACTACGGTATTGATCTTCTCTCTGATACACAACCCATATCCATTCCTCCTTATGGAATGGCTCCAGCCGAGCTAAAGGAGTTGAAAGAGATGTTGAAGGAACTCCTAGATAAGTGTTTCATAAGTCCTAGTACGTCCCATGGGGTGCTCTGGTTCTTTTTTGTATGGAAGAAGGATGGTTCTGTTACGATGTGAATTGATTTTTGGCAATTGAACAAGGTCACAACCAAGAATAAGTATCCCCTCCCCAGGATTGATGAATGGTTTGATTAGCTTCTGGGTGCTAACTAATTTTAAAAGATAGACCTCAGATCCAGCTACCACCTACTCCGAGTTAGGGAGAGTGACATTTCAAAGACAATCTTCAAGACTCGGTATGATCACTATGAGTTCGTAGTTATGTCTTTTGGAATAATGAATGCTTCTACAACTTTTATGGACTTGATAAATAGAGTGCTCAAGCAGTATTTAGATATGTTCGTGATCATTTTCATAGATGATATTCTCATATACTCTCAGAGCGAGGAGGAGCATGTCTCTCATTTAAGGATTATGCTGTAGACTCTCAAGGATCACCAACTGTTTGCTAAATTCAACAAGTGTGAGTTTTGGTCAAATTCAGTAGCATTATTGGGTCATGTGGTGTCTAGTGAGTGTTTCCAAATGGACTAACAAAAGATAGAAGCAGTAAAGTATCCCTGATTTGTCAGTCCTACTGATACTAGGAGCTTTTTATGTTTAGTTGGCTACTATAGGAGGTTCATAGATAGATTTTCATGTCTTGCAGCACCATTGACTAAGTTGACCCAGAAGAAGGTAAAATTTCAATGTTCGGGTGCTTATGAAAAGAGTTTTCAGGAGTTAAACATTCAACTCACTTCAGCCGTAGTGTTGACCCTACTAGAGGTCACATATGGTTTCTTTGTGTATTGTGACGCGTCTAAGAGTTTGTCTTGGTTGCTAGTTGATGTAGCAAGGTAAAGTCATCAATTATTGCCTCCAGATAGCTTAAGGCTCATGTGAAGAATTATCCGATGCATGACCTAGAGTTGGCAACTGTGGTGTTTTCTTTGAAGATCTGGACGAAATATTTGTATGTGGTGTATGTGGATATGTTCACGAATCATAAGAGCCTTCAGTACGTGGTCACTCAAAGGACCTAGATTTGTAGCAAAGGAGATGTCTAAACCTTCTCAAGGACTATGACATGAGTGTCCATTATTATCCCGGCGAGGCCAATGTTGTAGAAGATGCACTTAGTAGGCTTACATGGAGAGTGTGTCTCATGTCGAGAATGGAGAAAGGAGTTGGTGAAGGATTTCCATATGCTTGCTCAATTAGGAGTTCACCTAATAGATTCGATGGATGGTGGTGTCTTTATTCAGAATGGGCTGGAATCTTCATTGATGACGAAAATCAAAGATAGGAAAGACGAGGATCCTATCCTAGTGGAGTTAAAGGATGCAGTCCGGAATCAGAAAGTGGAGGTTTTCTCCCAAGGAGGAGATGGTGTACTTCGATATCAGGGCCGAATGTGTGTGTCGACTGTAGATGACTTTAGAGAGTGGAGGTTGAGAGAGGCTTATGGTTCTCGATACTCTATTGATCTTGGTGCCACCAAGATATATCATGATCTATGTGAAGTCTATTGGTGGAATGGTATGAAGAAAGACATAGCAGAGTTTGTAGCTAAGTATCCGAATTGCCAATAGGTGAAGGTTGAGTATCAGAGACATGGAGGTATTCTTCAAGACATTAGCATTACTACTTGGAAGTGGGAAGCAATCAATATGGACTTCATTACAAGTTTGTCTCATACACGCCAATAGTATGACTCTATATGGGTGATTGTGGATAAGTTGACCAAATCAGCCCATTTTCTACAGGTCAAAACTAATGATTCAGCTGAGGATTGTGCTCGATTGTACCTTTTGGAGTTGGTTCAATTGCATGGTGTTCCTTTGTCCATCATCTCGAATCGGGGTACTCAGTTCACCTCTCTATTTTGGAGGTCGTTTTAGAGGGGCCTTGGTACTCAGGTGTAGATTAGTACAGCTTTTTACCCCCAAATAGATGGTCAGGCCGAGCAGAACATTTAGACTCTTTAGGTGATTCTGAGAGCATGTGTGATTGATTTCAAGGGTAGTTGGGATGATAACTTGCCTCTCATCGAGTTTGCCTACAGTAAAAGTTACCACTCGACCATTCAGATGGCTCCATTTGAGGCTCTTTATGGGTAGAGGTATAGGTCACCAATTAGATGGTTCGAGGTAGGTGAGGCTACATTCATAGGGAAAGATTTAGTTCATGAGGCTATGGAGAAAGTCTTCTTATCAGAGGAAGGCTGTAAATATCTTAGAGTCATCAGAAATCTTATGCGGATGTTAGGTGTAGAGAGCTTGAATTTGAGGTTGGCAATTGGGTGTTTCTAAAGGTGTCTCCCATGAAGAGAGTTATAAGATTTGGTTAAAAAGGGAAGCTTAGTCCCCAATACATTGGTCCTTATAGGGTTCTAAGGTTAGTTGGTAAGGTAGCATATGAATTAGAGCTACCAGCTGATGAGTTGGTAATTTACCAACTCAATAGGCTCTTAAGCATGAAATTTAGCTTAGTTTTCAAGTCATTTAGATGAATTTTGTGCCCTTTTTGCCCTTTTTTGTGCAGATATCTTATTTAAAAAAAGAGAAAGAAGTGGAGTAAAAATTGGAGAAGACCAGTGAAATGCTGGCCAAACGCAGAAGATCACTGCCTTGGGGAACTAAAGCAACCGGCAGTCGCGGACAACAACATGCGACTCCCCGATTAAATTGCCTACTGACACCTAAATGTGCTGAATCAAGGAAAAAGAAATTGCCAGAGCAAGGGCAAATGTGTTCAAAACGCTGAAGTAACCAACGAAGGACACTAGAAATCACTAGAGGAGTATTCAATTATAGCCGGCGGTTCGCGGAATGGTACGGACAAACTGCGGTACTCTCGCAAGTACTAGAATGCCTGAGCAAGGGCAAATGTGTTCAAAACTGGAAAAGAGAATCTTGGGTACCCTACTTTTAGATATATTCTACAGAGAAGTACTTTGTAACTATCAAATCTTAACTTTTAACTTTTTGAGAACATTCTCTTTGTAGAAGAAGAGAAGGAGAATTCTATTGGTGGAAAATGAGAAAGATTGTTTTTCTTTTTCTTCTTCTTCCTCTATAGAAAAGTACAAACATTGTTGAAGGCTTATTTCTTAATTTGATTTTTCTACTCTAATTATTGAAATCAATGAGTTTATTGTTAAATATGCTTCTTAATTTCTTAACCATGAGTAGCTAAATCATTAACTAGAGGTGTGTGGTGATGAGTGTTTAATTAGATTGGGTATTGCAAGATTCATCTCAATTTTATTTAATTAGTGTAAATTTGTTATGTTCTTTCATATCTATAATCGAAGATCCATAGTTACAGATGTGGGTCTACTTTTCTTGATTTTTGCTTCAAAGAGAAGAATTGAGTATTGGGAGAGAATTTAATGGTTGAAAAGGATGTGATGTTGTGGATTTGGGCTAGACATAGCCAAACCCACATTCTCATTCCTAATTAATAGCTAATAGCTAGAGATTAGTGCAATTATTAATCCAAACGTGATTGGGTCGATATAATTGTGTCTAGCGGTTTGAAGAAACTCTAAAAGAGGCATTTATGAGGTTGATAAACATAGAATGCCCACCTACCCAAGGTTATTTACACAGTTGGAACTAATTCGATGATCTAGCATAGCCTTGTTTGATTAGCACATCATTTACACCACACCTCTAGTCCTTCTCATTATTGTCGACAACTTTGGTTACCTTGCTATTCTAATAAGCCAAGTTAGAATCTATACCATATTATAACATCAAGTCTCCCCTAAAATGTTTATTGTTTTGTTGTTTTTGACTGGTGCAAAGTAATTTCAATTTTTCAAACAACACTTCTGTATATCATTTGTTAGTCACTTTGGGATTCGACCCCGACATCCGTCGGGATATTTGTTTTGATACAACAACCGTTTATGCTCTCTTGTAATGAAGACTTGGACGTTATCACCAACAAAGTCTTTTTGGTGATCAAACCTTAGTTATTCTGATAGAGAGCATTGGTGTGAAGGATAGCTTCACCTATGAAGAGGTTTCGGTTGAGATCCTTGATCACCAGGTTTAGAAGTTGAGGAACAAGGAAGTAGCTTTAATGAAGGTCTTGTGGAGAATTCATCTTGTTAAGGGAGCTACGTGGGAAGCCGAAGCAGATATGATGGCTAGATACCCGCATCTGTTCCCTTCCGGCTCGTTTCTAGTATTAGGTACTAGTTTCCTCCTTAGTACTCTATTCAGTTTCATGTTCAAGTTCATTTCCTTAAGTTTCTTCATTTCATTTTATACATCCATGCTTCATGAATTCAGTTCAATCATGATTTTAGTCAGAAGCAAGTCACTCTGTCAGTTTTCAGCTATGGTTATTCAGTTTTGGGATTGCAGTTCCTTTCCTTGCCTTCCAGTATTCTGAAGTCAACTTTCAAGTATGAATGTTCCCAAAGGAGAGATGTTGTAACACCTCGATCTTTGAAATGGCTTCTTGAAGGAAAAAGAGCTAAAATTACAAATCTGGTGTAGGGGGTTGACAGAGGAGTTGATGGCTTATCAGGCTAATGACGACCTATCAAAGTGAGGTCATGACTCTGATGGTGTGAATAACAACTGTTAGGTAGGCAACAAACTGTCATGGGCAGCATATAGGTTCGACGACGAGGGCGATGGCCCATCAGACTAGAGCGGACCATCGGTGTTCCAAGTGTGACGGAGGATTCGAAGGGCCACCGAGGAAGTGATGGCCCATCACTTCCACCATTGATAAGGTGTATATTGAACTCCTTCTATTTAGGAGTGATTTTGAGGGAGATGGACCATCAGGCAAGTGATGGCCCATCACGACCATCGTCACAACGCCTAGTTGTCCAAATTCAGCCCGATTTCCCGAGGTAATTTTGTAATCTCCTATGCTTTTAATGCCTAAGTTAGTTACATCGATTTGGGGATCCTTAAGGATGTAATTAAGGGTTTTACTTAGTTTAATCCTCACTCCTCTCATACACCAAGGTTGGAAAAGATAAAGACTAAGATTCTTCATCAAGTTTCTTCTGAATTCCCTTTGGGTTTTCGTCAAGTTGAGAATTCTTCAAGCCCAGCTATGTAGGGTTATTAATGAGGAAATTCTTCCACCCTCATGTCCAATTTCATCCCAATTCTATGATTCCAAGTCCCTAAGTATGTCAAGTTGAATTGTAGGGTTTTACCCAATATTCATGAAATCTTCCATGCTATTTCTATGGATTTAATCCTTTCATGTGTTAATTGATGTTTAATGACTATTAGGGTGGATTTGACTCTCAATTTACTTACTAATTCATTATTTCAATTTTATGAATATAATGCTCTATTATGCATGATTTATGAATTTCGAAGCTTACAAGTCTATGATTTCTAGTATGATGAATTATCAGAGTATGCATGAACGATTACAAATTCTCAAACTTATGATTCCATGATTTTGAATTATGAAGCTTATTTAAAGTATGTATGATTTCATGATTTTGGCAAGCCCATACAAAGTCAAGTATCCTTTATCATGATTTTAATCTAGGCTTATATGATTAGTCTTGAAGGAATGTTTGGAGTCAAGACTCCTAAATAAATGATTCAAGTTATGCTGTTTTGAGAATATGATTATGAGCAATATGCATGTTTTAGGGGTAGTGTCTAGCATTGATTAGGCTGGGGATTCTGAGGACCCTGGTCTTAGAACTATGCGCCACCATAGGTATATGTTTTTATTTGGGACCTCTCAAGAGAGTGCTTTACCAACTCGAGTGCATACCGTGTTCTCACACTTTATTTGTCATTTTCTCTGGCAAGGCTTATGATGGCTCTACTCCACATGGGTAAGACGTGAAATCATCATGCACTCATACGTGATGGTTGTTGGTTATGATGAGTTTACCATTGTTCCTCATGTTTTCAGTTACTCATGTTTATGACTAATGATAATATGTTTTATAGTATATTTGACCTATTGATTAGTTTATGAGTTCTCATTTATGATTTCAAGTATGAAAATCCATATAATTTCTATTTCTAAACCTTGGTCATTATGTTTAGATTAAGGTGAATAGCTCATGATTATGTACACTTCAAATATATGTCTTTTAGCATGTTTTCTTTACTCTGATGTTCTATCTTGATTTATATTCATGATTTCATACTATCATTTTACTAGCAGGTTTTACATTCTCTACATACTCAGTACATTCAAAGTACTGATTGCATACTCTCTGATACAATGTCTCATGATATAGGTTTGGGTGATCTACCTCAGTGCCGCCGATAGCTCGCTCCCGATCAATCTAGCTTTATTCCTGAGTGGGTAACTTTTCATTCTCCAAGGATGTATCAGCTTTATATTTTTATCATGTCTTTCAGTATTAGACTTAGTGAGCTAGTTGGGGGTTTTGTCCTATCAGTCGTCGCAGTAGTAGAGGCTTTTCAAAAAATAATGTATAGAAAGTTTAGCGTTGTTAATTTTTGTTACGCTTTTGCCCTTATGATATGAAGAATTCTTCTTATATCATTTTCATATTCTATTTTCGCTTAGTAAGGCTCTTATCATGCTATGCATGTGCCATGGGATAGCTTGGAGTT
Organism: Datura wrightii; assembly: GCA_035772735.1. Classification (NCBI taxonomy): domain Eukaryota; kingdom Viridiplantae; phylum Streptophyta; class Magnoliopsida; order Solanales; family Solanaceae; genus Datura; species Datura wrightii. The sequence continues at coordinate 65,580,324 of JASDFA010000002.1, forward strand.
ATTCATGGTTCTAGGTCTTGTGTCTCGATCCGGGGTCTCAGCCTGGGTCGTGACACCAGACCTCTACTGAGAATATCAAAAGCTCCCTATCCAAGCCCTCTTGGGCTCTCTCTCCCTCTCCTTCACCTGCTCCTCCTCTATTTGCTAAGCATAAATAATTAATCGACAGATATCCTTATCACTGCTATGCGTAGTGGTCCTACACTCCTTGACCAGCGAATCTGCAACCCTTGATATAAACTTGCTCATATGAGCTCTCGGCTCTACTGCCTTTGCTTCCTCAAAGCTTGAGGAAGGAACCAGTCCAAGAATGTTGTAACAAACTTATCCCAGCTAATAGGAACTGCTTCTACTCAACGATCCTCCTTCCTCTATCATAACCAAAAGTTAGCTACCCTCTTCAGCTAATGGAAGGCCAAATCTGCAGTCTCCTCTCCCGAAACTCCCATACTCTAGGTAAATCCTTTGGATCTCCTCAATGAACTCCTATGGATCCTTGTCCACCTTAGATCCATGAAACTCTAGAGGGTTCATCATGGTGAGGTCTCACACTCTAGATGCCATAACATTCCCATTAGTGTTGATATGGGCAATCGCCGACCGGTTGACCTGGGCTATCATAGCATGTGCCAAACATCTGAAATGCAGCGTTGAACTCAACATGAGTCACCTGCCATTCAAAGGGTCCGTTAGAGCTGGTGGGGATAGTTGATTCGCATCTCCTTTGCCATTCCCATGGCCATTGTTGTTTCCTTTCCTTCTTCTGTTGGCTCTTTAGGGAGGCATTTTGTGCAAATGCGTATAACACAAAATATAGGAATACAACTCCCTATCACACAATATAGATCATGAAAGAAGGGAGGTTTCCTAAAACGTTTTGTAGCCTCTTCCTCATAAGTGTGGTGCACTTCACACCAATGAAAAAGACTCTACTCAATGTGGCTTTCGGACACCCTAGGACATACCAAAATCTATTGTTATTACAAAAAGTTTGTCATGACCAGACACGGGTCCCAGATGGCGACATGGGACCTAGAACAACGAATGGCTCCAAGCTAACCCATGACACATGCATAACACATTATACAGCATAACCTAAGCAGAAAACCAAATATATAATGGAACATAAGGGGAAGTCTCTAATATCATAAATCTTATGAAAAGGGACAACAATTCAAAACTAGTTTCACATCTACATCAAGTCTAAAAGCCTCTACTCATACAATGAGCTGATGGAACGATAACCCTAACTAGCTCTACTAAAGTTTGAAAACTGAAAGACATAAAAAGGAATAACATGCACCAAACTAACGTCCTCGGATGATGAGAACTCAACAAAATTGTTGAAATTGGAGCCAAATAGAATCTAGCAATGTGACTGAGACTGATCGCCTGAAACATATATCATGAGACAATACAACACAAAAGTATGTGATCAGTACTTTTAATATACTGCGTATGTAGGTTAAGTAAAAAAGGATAGTAGGAACAACATTCTAAAATCATAATCTTGAGATAGTCATAAATATGAGTTAATCATCATAACCTAAAGCATAATGACCCAAAGTTTGAAAGTAAAATCATACTATTTAACATGTTTGAAATCTTAATTAAAAGCTCATAATCTGATCAATGTGTCAAAATATTGTAAAACAGGATATCATAAGTCTTGAACATGAATAACGTAAAATATGAGGAACAAGGGGAGACTCTCATAATCACACCATCATGAATGAGCACATGATTCCCAACTATATCGCTCAAGTTGGCAGAGTCATCCTAAGCCTTAATAGGAAACAAATGATAAAGGTGTGATATCACTCATGAGCCCATTCGAGTGGGGGAACACTCGATGGTGAGGCCCCTAACATAATCATACCTCTAGTGGCATGTAGTTCTGATACTTAGATGTGCTGAACCCCGGCCTACTTGGTGCTAGATACTACTTCCAAAATACATATAGTGTGCATATCATAATCATAAAATATAGGTTTACATGGGGAAGTTTAAATCATGAAATTCATAATATCTTAACATACGTGAACTAGCCATGAAAATAATGTCGAAGGTCGGCCATAATACATAAGTTTGAGATTGATGAAATTCATGCATAATTGAGTCAATCCTCATAACTTGAAAACATAGGTTAGTAAGAGATTCTAGTAGAAAATCTACAATCATAATCATAAATCATGGACAAAATTATAAGAGAATTGAATTCATAGAAGATCTTGAGAGATTTTGTTAAAATTGGGTCTAACCTTTGAATTTTCATAAAACATGATTGGGGGCTTGAATTCATGAAATCTATTTGCAACTGGGCATGAGGGTGGAAGAAATCCTCCATTCATGACCCTACATATTGGGTCTTGATGGGATTCTTGCATGATTTGAAGACCCAAGAAAAATTGAGAAGATAAAGATGAAGAAGCTTAACTTCCCTTGAGAACTTGATTTCTCAACTACGGTGTTTTCATATGAATGAGGTATTAAGATAAGTTCTATTTCTCAATGGGGCGGGGAAGGGATATAACTCAGCGGTAGAGTGTCACCTTGACGTGGTGGGAGGATCTGTTTGGGAAGTAAGAAGCCCCTTTGACATCTCTTCATCTACAAATAATTCTCGATATGAAAACACAGGTCCACTCTCAGGTTGGGAAGTCAGGGTCGGAGAAGGGCAATACCCAAAGCAACGTCACATAGAAGTTAATGTCATATTGATTTACCAAAATATCCCTAGGGTGCCGAATTAAAATTCCAACTAGTAGAACCCACAACCAACACAACAGACTGTCGATTAAACAAATGAAGCGTTGGTTCCCTTGTTGGTTCCTACTTCTACTCTGAATCATCCTATGAACCTGCTCTAATGACTAAAATCAATAGCTTCTACAATCTAATAATGGGTCATACAATCCACTCATTGGTTCTAGGTAAATTTTGATAAATTTCTGAAGTTCCTCCCTACAAGACAACCAATGAGTTGTTCTTCCATAGAATGATTCATTCAGAGAGTCATTGAATGGCTTGGTGCTATTTTTCCTGATGGATACTATTGAAAGTATTAGATCTGATTGCAGGGACTTTTTGATATTACAGTTTCACCGATTACATGCAACCGAGAGTTATTCCGGCAGTGCTTGATTGATATTGTTGTTGATATGTGTTCTTATTTTTGTTGGATGCCTGTAAGGCCATGAGGGTTTCTGGTGAGGCTATGATTGTGATTTCATTGACATATTTTTATTGTCTCGTATTATCTTTTTCTAATATGTTATGGATTCTACTTGTGACTTGATGATTGCTGCGGTTGTTGAGAGGCCTAGAGTTGGATTAGGTATGACATATGATTTGTCTATAGATGGTACAGGCAGTTACAGGTGAATTGTGGCAGTGATGTGTCGGCTGAGCTTTTATTTATTCATTTATCTTGTTATGTTAGTGTTTTCAAGATTATGGGGGTTAGATAGGCTCAGTTTGCTTACTCAATTCATGATTTTCCTCCTGTGTTTATCTAATATGTCTTTTGATCTATACTCTAAATCTTTCATCTTATCTGCCTTACATACTTGGTACATTTTTTTATTGACATCCTAGTTGGCCGCTGCATTCATACTTGCAGATGTTGATCGACAGATAGATCCAATTTCTCGGTCATTGAGGAGAGCTCTAGTTGAGTCGATAAAGCTCCAAGTCTTCTGGAATTTCCAGATATTTGTATTATGGGTAGTTTAGGGCCCTATCGCAGACAATTGATTTCTATTGTAGTCATAGAAGCTCATACACGTCTGCTACGGGTGTAATATTGATGTTGTAGGCCAGGTGGGCCTTAATGTATAGTTATTTTTCATTTTGTGGCCTTGATGGTTTATTGTATATCAGTTGGTTAGTCAGTGAGCCAGCTTCCATCATAGTCTGTCATTTACTCTAATTTGGATTGTGTTGTGATTCCAAACCTCATTGGTCCTGGCTTATTATGGTTAGATTTGTGGGAGAATGTGCTCGATTAGATGCGACGTAGGGTGCCAGCCATGCCCCTCCGGATTTGGGGTGTGACAGCATAGTTTCAAGAAATTTGAGTACTTTCATAGGCAAAGAATATACAGCTTTTTATACTTTTCATGATTAAATTGGCAATATCAATGATAATAGTTAATGAAGATATAACCAATTCCTCAATTACATGTAAAAAGAGAGAATCTTTTTAGTTCTTTATATACATTGGAAATTTTAAGCATGAAAAAAAATAAAATCATGCCCAAATGCACAAGTCATGACAAAAGGCACAACTCCCAGATCAAGAAATTTTATTTCACTGAAAAAATGAAATTACACCCCAAAAGACACAAGTTAAAAGAAATCATGCCTTAAGGCATGAGCTCAATTGCACAAGTTGTGCCTTAATAAGTCATTAATTCCAATTACACAAGGTACAACTTACAACAAATCACGCCTTAGGGAATGACTTCAATAGTTAAATCTTGGTCATTCAGCCACAACTTATGACATTATTAAAAATTAAATTTATATTTAAATGCAAAGCTTAAAAAATTTCATATTTTTCCATGAAAAGAATATGCAGTTTTTTTCTTTTAATTTTTTCGTGGTTGAATTGCCAATATCAATGACAAAAATTAATGAAGATAGAATCAATGCCCTTGCTACATGTAAATAAAGAATATATTTTAAGTTCTATACATTCCCTTTTATGATGTTCTTAATCAAAATGCACCATGCAAAAAAGTATTTTTTGTGTTAAGTTGTAATATGATTTTCATCAAACAATATCTCAAATGTCTGCATGTTTCACAAAAAAAATTTCCAAAATCATACCTTGAGCATGATTTCGTATGTTTAAAATTTTTTACATATTAAAATTTCTTTAAGTCATTTCATTCCTATTTGTGCATTATATTTGTAATAATACTAATTACTTTAATTTTATTACAAATATTTCAAAACTTTTGTTATCGTTTCCTCCAAAACATTGAATGTGATGCACATATATTATTTGTTGGTTACAGTACTTATTGTAAAATGACTTTTAAGCATGGGGTACAACATCAACTCTATAGAGGATGGATATCATTTGTTTGTGACATTGATCTTATGGAAGGAGAGGATTTGCATTATATTTTTGTTATATTATCATTGATGGTGATAATGGTCGAGTTTTTCTTGTTTAATTGGTTTGATCTATGTTTTTTTTGTTAAAATGTACTATTTCCCTGTTTCTTTTTTTATTCTTTGTTAATATAATTGTCTGTTTTATATTTATATTTTTAGTATTTACAATGGCTTTGAATTTTTTTACTAACAAATCGGAAATAATGTGTGAGGTTAAGTGTTACCCATCAAGACAATATTTGAACTACTTAAGTGATAAAGTAAATAATACCTTTAGTCATGAGTTTAATTACACAAGTTATGTTGTATGGTACAAATGAAAATGAAAAAAAATTTAATGAATTAGTTGTGTATCTTTTCACTCACAAAACAGATCTAAATAATAAAGTACGATTTGACTATTCATTTCTACTGAAAAAGTAGTAGTAATAAATTTGAACAGATGTAAATAATAAAGAACAATGCAACACAACTCTTCATTTCAATTGGAAAGCAATAGTAATAACTTTTTAATTCAAATATAAATATACATACTGTGCTTATTTAATTTTCACACCATCTCATTACTTATTCACTACATGATTACATACTAACCTCATGACTAAAAGACATAATTTATTTCAGAAGTCATAACTTATTGATATAGAAAATTTTAATCAAGAAAAAATAATAACTACGCCCAAAGGCACAAGTTATGTCAGAAGCACACCTTACAGATCCACATAGAAAAAAATTAAGTAATGCTTAAATGCAAAATATATTCATTATGGCACAAATTAAGATGGTTTGAAGTTATGTATTAAAAATAAACTATGCCGCAAAGTCACACTTTATATTAGACAACATAAGTTGTAGATGTAGGAAGTTATTGATTTTGAAAAAAAGAAATCACGAGCAAAATTGTCATGCCCCGAGTCTACAGCCTAGATGTGACACGACACTTAGGGCCACAAGTGACCACAAGCTAACCCATGGAATAGCATACTAATGAATATATGAATACTCTATGAAATCTATATGCGAAAGATTCATAAGGCATAACTGAACAAAATACTTATAAGCAAAGCAATACAATAAAAAACACACTGAACTACTAACTCTGTCTAAAGCCATCTAAGAACTGATGAGTTGCTGGGAGAAGCCCCCAGCTAACTCAAAAGTCTAAACTAAAATATCGAAACACAAATATCTAGAAAAGAAACTTCAACTCTCGAAAATGAGGACTCAACACTGACTATGCTGATTTTTGTCGGAGAAGGACTAGTAATAATGTTGAGACTGCGAACCCGCGCCTATATCATAAGACGACATAGCATAGAGAGTATGCATCAACATATTGAATGTACTGAGTAAGTGAGATATGAAGTAAATTTAAAGATACTAAGATTTTGTAAGTTGAACTGATAAAACATGCAATGACCATAACTAGAATCATAAATATCGAAGTACGGTGAACTCTAACAATATTGTAAGCACTAATAATTATTTGAAGTCCATACATATGTTCTGAATTCTGGAGGACTGAACTGAGATGGAGATTGAGACTGTAGTGGACTGAGCTTGATATGTGCTATATTATGGGATAAACTATAACCGATATGTAACCACGTGAGCTAGATGTGGAGTCCAATGTATACCCCTATCGGAGAAGGCCCACTATACCTTGCCAAGGTATAGTAGCTGAGCTGGGTGATCACTATTGGATTCCCACTTGGGCTAATAACCTGTGGTAACATAGTTCTAGGAACTTGGGTGCGTTGAACCCTGGCTCCGCTCGGTGGTAAGTTCTAATCCCACTAAAAATTCTAATTATGTCTAACTAGGCTGATAACTCAAAAATGGCGTCTTAAGATGTAAGTTAGGACTACTTGTATGGAAGTGTCTTGGGAGTCTAAGGACCTTGAAGTAACTATGTTCCAAGACACGTCATAGCTAGTTTATCTAAAAGTGTCGTAACGGTCTAAGCAACAACTGACAACTGATAACTGGTACTACTGAGGTTACTGAATTCTTCAAGACTAAAAGTAGTCAAACTGATCAACTGACATTTCTATAGAACATTGAGAGTTGACTGAGGCTCTGAGACTGAGTAAATCAAAGACTAACTGTTAATCATGAATCTATGCTAATATTGGTAAATTAAAAGAAACTATGCTGACAAACAATATTCATGTCTAAATTTTCAATTATGCGAGTCCCATTCAAATCACATTTGAATATTAGGACAAAATACATACTATATGAAATGGAATACCAAGCATGAATTACAAATTATAATAATCTAGGAAAATCTCAAGAATTATCACACTAAAGAAATTTATAAACTATCTGAAGGAAAACCCTAGTTTTGATATTCTACAGGGCTGAACTAAGGAGATTTCTATAAAGAATTTAAGACAAAAGGGTGAGAGAAATTTCCTTTCTAGAATCCCATATACCTGTAGTAGAATTTCTTTGAGAAGGAACTTGAATTCTGAGGAAGAGAAAAAGCCCTAGCATTGGCTCTGGGGAGTCTTTCTTAGTTCTTACTTACTACCTTTGAGAGTTGAGGGGAGAATGAGAGAAATGTTTTATCAACTCCCCAAATCCCCCTTCAAAAAGCACCCCAAAAGTTCAGGCATTAAAATATTTGAGTTTTACCAAAATGCCTTTGAAAGAGTTTTTAAAATTTCTGCTCATCAGGTGGTACGAATCAACCTCTGAGTCGTACCAAGATCCTACGACCCGTACCTTCACTCATGGTTAGGGACCCTGTTCTATATCATTTCTCTGATGTTTTCCAGGGAAGCCTCCTACGATCAGTATAGGCATCCTACAGGTCGTACCTCGATCCGTTATTTCCTCCTGACCACTCCTCTGATTAAATTCATGACTCAGTGTATGGTCCGTACCTACATACCATGAGTCGTACCATGACTCGTGGTTACCCTTAATTTTCCTTATCATTTCTCTTAACTTAACCATGACTGATCAGTATGCTCCATACCATCTTGGTACAAGTCGTAACATGCACTCCTGATTTCTCCTATCACACGTACAATTTCCTCCAACACTTTTATTACGAGTCCAAGTACGTCTTATACCATGATTGTACGAGTTATACTATGACTCGTACTTAGTTCTTTTTTTTAGTTTTCTATATGATCAAGTTTTAAATCTAAAGGCTAGTCTCAGAAATTTCTGAGGTGTTACAAAAATAAACAATTTATTTAAATATTCAGTTTTTATAATGACTTTGAATCTTTTTCTTGTTTTCTCACGAATCAAAAGTTATGCCTAAGGTAACAAGTTACACCATTAAGACAGTATTTGAACTACTTAAGTGACAAATTACGATAAGTTAAACTAGCACCTTCAGTCATGAGTTTAGTTACGCAAGTTCATTTTTAAAAATGAAAACAAAAAGAATTTTAATGTATTAATTATTGTACTTATGTCAGAAGGTATATCTTTTCAACCAAAGAACATATTCTAAATAATAAAGAACGATTTGACTGTTCATTTCACCTGAAAATGTAGTAGTAATAAATTTGAACAGATGTAAAGAATAAAGAACGATGCAACCCAACTCTTCATTTCAACGTGAAAGTAATAGTAATAAATTTCTAATTGAACTATAAATATACATACCCTGATTGCTTAATTATCCTACCATCTCATTACTTATTTACCATAAGATTGCATGCTAAAATGGACAACCAAAATGACAAAGACACTTGGGATTAAACCGTCCTTAGGAATGATATGAACACCTTGCAAACTTCCATTCATTGTTTATTTGATGAACTGTGGGCATTAAGGCATGCCCTACTTGAAGGTCTATGCTCTATATGAGCACTGATTGAGGGAGAGGTCGATAACTCTCCAAGAGTGACGACAACGACAATTAGCAGTAATTCTTTTATAACTTTTTATGTTTCTATTTTTGTATTTTATTTTTTGATGTTTATCAAAAACTTTTATATCTATTCTATGTAATCTTTTGTCTTTTGGTGTTTTTAATAAAATATGCTATGTTTTTGGTTTATTTTGCCTACTACATATATTTTAAATTTTTTTCTTGTAATTTTACAATATATTAAGCATTTAAAAGAAACTGAAATCATTCCCCAAATTCCTAATTTATGGCACAAGGACTAACTTATTGATATAAGAATTTTTAATCATGAAAAATAAAATAAATCAACACCCAAAGGAATAAGTCATCACAGAAGGCACATCTTTCAGATCCACATAAAAAAAATTAAATCAAGCCCAAATGCATAACTTATGCTACAAGGCATAAGTTTTACATGCTTTGAAGTTATGTATTCGAAAAAAAAAGTCATGCCCCAAAGTCACACTTTATATCAGATGGCATAAGTTGTAGATGCAGATAGTCATTAATTAAGCGGAGAAAGAAGAAATCATGACCAAAAGGTACAATTAATTGTAGAAGGCAACTATTTGATATATGAAGTTTTAATTGTAGAAAAAATGAAGTCATGCCCCATAGGCATAAGTTATTTTAGAAGGCATAATATGTAGATGTAGGAATTTTATGGATGAAAAATATGAAATCATACCCGGCACAAGTTAATAAATTCCTGCCTCCTCAGGCATAGGTGTGCCTACTATCAGTTTTTGCGAATTAAGACTTAAGTTTAATTTCACAAGTCATTCCTTAAGTTATGAAATTTCCAGACAATCTACAAGTCCAACTACACAAGTTATGCCTTTTGAGAAGAATAATACCTTAAGGCATAAGATAAAAGAAATCTATTCGATTGAAAAAAAATAAAATCATGCTCCGAAGACACAAGTTAAAAGAAATCACACCTTAATGCATGAGTTCATTTGTACAAGTTATGCCTTCAGTCATTATGTTTGAGTTGTACAAGGTACACCTTAATGACATGAATTTTTGTCTTGTGGAAAAAGTTCAGTCCACGCGCTTATGTTTTATGCACCTGTTTAGTCATGCCTTAAAAGAAATCACTTCTTAAGGAATAATCTTAATTTGTACAAGTTGGGTTTCCTGAGAAGTCATTAATTATCATTTCTTTAAAGTTATGTCCTAAGTCAATCAGGCACAATTTACTATTTTATTGAATAATAAATTCATCTTTAAATGCATAGTTTCAAAAAATTTGAGTACCTTCCCAAGAAAAGAATTTGCATCTCTTTTTATTTTTTTGTGATTAAATTGTAGATATCAATGAAAAAAGTTAATAAAGATATAATCAATTCCTCAGCTACATCTAAATAGAGAACATCTTTTCAGTTCTATAAATACCTTTTTGTGATGTTCTTGATGAAAATTCACCATAAAAAATGTAACACCTCAAAAGTCCCTAAAATCAGACCGGAGGACCGAAAAAAAGAAAGAAAAAAAATCTACACTGAGTCATAGAATGAGTCATGACTCGTCAAGTGGCCCGAAGGGTAATCTAGTGAGTCGTTGCTTGTGCATTATTGGAGAACATATTAATTTCTAGGATACTTCACGGATTGAGGGATGAGTCATTAAGTCCCCTAAAGAGCCGTTAAATGACTTATTGAGTGAGAAAAAAATAAAAAATGGGTTTTGGCTCGTATAATAATGGGTCAGACAACGACCCATTACTTGACCCGATGGATCGTGGTGTGGGTCATTGGGTCTAGCAGTGAGTAAATTCCTGTCAGATCATTAAAGGTGTCTTTGTGAATTTCTAAGTTCTTAACTCCTAAACTAAGTCATTTTGAGCATAAAAAGAGGGGTTTCATTCGTCTTAATCCCTCATTCTACTTCTAACACTCACATTAGAAGATCAAGCTCTCAAGTGAAGGAAGGATTCACCATCTTCATTCTCTTCAATCTCTCTTGAGTATCAAATCCTAGCAAGAATTTAGCAAACTCGAGAATGTGGGGTTAGCAATGAGGGATTCCTTCCATCCTCATGACTTTTTTTTATTGAAAACATGATTTTCTCAAATTCCCATGCCCTAATTCGAAATTCTAGGGTAGGGTTGGGTTTGATGTTGTTGAAAACCTTCATGATCATCTATGAAATTAGCCGCCCCTTAATATAATACATGTTTCCATGACTAGGGTTTCATGTTTTTATCAAGTCCCTCATGAAATTATGAATTCTATGTTTCAAGAATGGTTATGAACTCATAGGGTCATATTCAAATTTAGTTAGATACTATTATTCTCTTCTGAATTCGAGTTCCTCAAGTTTTAAATTATTTTTTATGATCATGATGCTTGATTTACACAAGAACCCTTTATGAATTTATGAATTACAATATATGGTGATGCAGAGTCATTTTCCCAGTCAGTTTTTAAGGGTGTTTTCGTAATTGTAAAGTTTCTATCTCCAAAACTAAGTAATTTTAAAACTCCTACAGGGTGTTTTTAATGATTTTAATCATCCTAAACCCTCATTCTACTCCTAACACCCCTATGTGAAGAGAAAATATCCTCAGGAGGAGCTAGGATTTCATCATCTCCTTCATCTCAATTCCCTTTAGGTCTCAAATCAAGTTGAGAGTTCTCACAAACCCAGGTATGTAAGGTTATGAATGGGAAAAATCCTTCCACTCTCATGCCCTTTACGAGCTAAATTCCATGATCTCTACTTTTTGAAGTTTTAAATTGTGAAATTACAGGGTTTAACCCAAATCAATGCAATTATCCATGATATCTCTATGGGTTAAATTCTCTCATGTTCTACTTGATGAATTATGGTTATTAGGGCATATTTGACTCTCAAATTTCTTATTAATTCATGATTTCAAGTTATGGTGATGTTGCCCTATTAGGCATGATTTATGCATTTCAAGTTTATGAGCCTATGATTTCAGGTATTATGAATTATCAAAGTATGCATGAATGTTTACGAATTCTTAAACTTATGATTTTATGATTTCGAATTATGAAGCCTTATTCAAGTATGTATGGATTTCAAGAAAAATAAAGTTTATGTAACAATGCCAAGTGTGGCACTATTTCCATGGTTAGTTAACATATGTCAAGTATGATTGTGATTTCATGATTTTAAACTAGCCCATGCAAAATCAAGTATATTTTCAGGATGATGATTATGAGCCATGTACATGTTTTGACAGTAGTGTCTAACATCTAGTAGGCTAGAGTATCAAGCACACCAAAAACCTCATAACTACATGACATATAGGTATATATGCATTCAAGTATGGGGCATCGCTAGAGAGTGTTCCCCTAGCCCGACAGGGCTCACGAGTGATATCACGTCTTATCGTTCTTTCCCCTGGCAAGGCTTAGTACGACTCTGACCACTTGAGTGAGTTAGTTAAGGCATCATGTAAACTCTATCATGATGGTATCATTTATGATGACGCTTCCATTGTTCCTCATGTTTTAAGTTACTCATGTTCATGTGTTACGATATTATGTTTTATAGCATATTTGACCCATCGTTCAGTTTATGAGTTTTCACTTATGATTTCAAGTATGACACATTATATGATTTTCATTTCTAAACCTTGGGTCATCACGTTATGTTTATGATGAATACCTCATGATTATATTTACTTCAGGAATATGGCTTATAGCACGTTGTCCCTACTCTCATGTTCTATCTTGTTCCATATTCATGATTTCAGACTATCATTTTACTAGTATCTTTTACTTTCTCTTCATACTCAGTACATTCAAAGTAATGACCGCATATTGTATGTTATATCGTCTCATGATATAGTTTTTTATGTGATGTGGATTTACAACACTTTCGACACTCAAAACTGAGAAAATAGCATTGACTTAGGTATATTTCTGTGGAAATAAGGCATTTTCCTTCTGTATATCATTTGTTAGTCACTTTGGGATTCGACCCCGACATCCGTCGGGATATTTGTTTTGATACAACAACCGTTTATGCTCTCTTGTAATGAAGACTTGGACGTTATCACCAACAAAGTCTTTTTGGTGATCAAACCTTAGTTATTCTGATAGAGAGCATTGGTGTGAAGGATAGCTTCACCTATGAAGAGGTTTCGGTTGAGATCCTTGATCACCAGGTTTAGAAGTTGAGGAACAAGGAAGTAGCTTTAATGAAGGTCTTGTGGAGAATTCATCTTGTTAAGGGAGCTACCTGGGAAGCCGAAGCAGATATGATGGCTAGATACCCGCATCTGTTCCCTTCCGGCTCGTTTCTAGTATTAGGTACTAGTTTCCTCCTTAGTACTCTATTCAGTTTCATGTTCAAGTTCATTTCCTTAAGTTTCTTCATTTCATTTTATACATCCATGCTTCATGAATTCAGTTCAATCATGATTTTAGTCAGAAGCAAGTCACTCTGTCAGTTTTCAGCTATGGTTATTCAGTTTTGGGATTGCAGTTCCTTTCCTTGCCTTCCAGTATTCTGAAGTCAACTTTCAAGTATGAATGTTCCCAAAGGAGAGATGTTGTAACACCTCGATCTTTGAAATGGCTTCTTGAAGGAAAAAGAGCTAAAATTACAAATCTGGTGTAGGGGGTTGACAGAGGAGTTGATGGCTTATCAGCCTAATGAAGACCTATCAAAGTGAGGTCATGACTCTGATGGTGTGAATAACAACCGTTAGGTAGGCAACAAACTGTCGTGGGCAGCATATAGGTTCGACGACGAGGGCGATGGCCCATCAGACTAGAGCGGACCATCGGTGTTCCAAGTGTGACGGAGGATTCGAAGGGCCACCGAGGAAGTGATGGCCCGTCACTTCCACCATTGATAAGGTGTATATTGAACTCCTTCTATTTAGGAGTGATTTTGAGGGAGATGGACCATCAGGCAAGTGATGGCCCATCACGACCATCGTCACAACGCCTAGTTGTCCAAATTCAGCCCGATTTCCCGAGGTAATTTTGTAATCTCCTATGCTTTTAATGCCTAAGTTAGTTACATCGATTTTGGGATCCTTAAGGATGTAATTAAGGGTTTTACTTAGTTTAATCCTCACTCCTCTCATACACCAAGGTTGGAAAAGATAAAGACTAAGATTCTTCATCAAGTTTCTTTCGAATTCCCTTTGGGTTTTCGTCAAGTTGAGAATTCTTCAAGCCCAGCTATGTAGGGTTATTAATGAGGAAATTCTTCCACCCTCATGTCCAATTTCATCCCAATTCTATGATTCCAAGTCCCTAAGTATGTCAAGTTGAATTGTAGGGTTTTACCCAATATTCATGAAATCTTCCATGCTATTTCTATGGGTTTAATCCTTTCATGTGTTAATTGATGTTTAATGACTATTAGGGTGGATTTGACTCTCAATTTACTTACTAATTCATTATTTCAATTTTATGAAGATAATGCTCTATTATGCATGATTTATGAATTTCGAAGCTTACAAGTCTATGATTTCTAGTATGATGAATTATCAGAGTATGCATGAACGATTACAAATTCTCAAACTTATGATTCCATGATTTTGAATTATGAAGCTTATTTAAAGTATGTATGATTTCATGATTTTGGCAAGCCCATACAAAGTCAAGTATCCTTTATCATGATTTTAATCTAGGCTTATATGATTAGTCTTGAAGGAATGTTTGGAGTCAAGACTCCTAAATAAATGATTCAAGTTATGCTGTTTTGAGAATATGATTATGAGCAATATGCATGTTTTAGGGGTAGTGTCTAGCATTGATTAGGCTGGGGATTCTGAGGACCCTGGTCTTAGAACTATGCGCCACCATAGGTATATGTTTTTATTTGGGACCTCTCAAGAGAGTGCTTTACCAACTCGAGTGCATACCGTGTTCTCACACTTTATTTGTCATTTTCTCTGGCAAGGCTTATGATGGCTCTACTCCACATGGGTAAGACGTGAAATCATCATGCACTCATACGTGATGGTTGTTGGTTATGATGAGTTTACCATTGTTCCTCATGTTTTCAGTTACTCATGTTTATGACTAATGATAATATGTTTTATAGTATATTTGACCTATTGATTAGTTTATGAGTTCTCATTTATGATTTCAAGTATGAAAATCCATATAATTTCTATTTCTAAACCTTGGTCATTATGTTTAGATTAAGGTGAATAGCTCATGATTATGTACACTTCAAATATATGTGTTTTAGCATGTTTTCTTTACTCTGATGTTCTATCTTGATTTATATTCATGATTTCATACTATCATTTTACTAGCAGGTTTTACATTCTCTACATACTCAGTACATTCAAAGTACTGATTGCATACTCTCTGATACAATGTCTCATGATATAGGTTTGGGTGATCTACCTCAGTGCCGCCGATAGCTCGCTCCCGATCAATCTAGCTCTATTCCTGAGTGGGTAACTTTTCATTCTCCAAGGATGTATCAGCTTTATATTTTTATCATGTCTTTCAGTATTAGACTTAGTGAGCTAGTTGGGGGTTTTGTCCTATCAGTCGTCGCAGTAGTAGAGGCTTTTCAAAAAATAATGTATAGAAAGTTTAGCGTTGTTAATTTTTGTTACGCTTTTGCCCTTATGATATAAAGAATTCTGCTTATATCATTTTCATATTCTATTTTCGCTTAGTAAGGCTCTTATCATGCTATGCATGTGCCATGGGATAGCTTGGAGTTATTCATGGTTCTAGGTCTTGTGTCTCGATCCGGGGTCTCAGCCTGGGTCGTGACACCAGACCTCTACTGAGAATATCAAAAGCTCCCTATCCAATCCCTCTTGGCCTCTGTCTCCCTCTCCTTCACCTGCTCCTCCTCTATTTGCTAAGCATAAATAATTAATCGAGAGATATCCTTATCACTGCTATGCGTAGTGGTCCTACACTCCTTGACCAGCGAATCTGCAACCCTTGATATAAACTTGCTCATATGAGCTCTAGGCTCTACTGCCTTTGCTTCCTCAAAGCTTGAGGAAGGAACCAGTCCAAGAATGTTGTAACAAACTTATCCCAGCTAATAGGAACTGCTTCTACTCAACGATCCTCCTTCCTCTATCATAACCAAAAGTTAGCTACCCTCTTCAGCTAATGGAAGGCCAAATCTGCAGTCTCCTCTCCCGAAACTCCCATACTCTAGGTAAATCTTTTGGATCTCCTCAATGAACTCCTATGGATCCTTGTCCACCTTAGATCCATGAAACTCTAGAGGGTTCATCATGGTGAGGTCTCACACTCTAGATGCCATAACATTCCCATTAGTGTTGATATGGGCAATCGCCGACCGGTTGACCTGGGCTATCATAGCATGTGCCAAACATCTGAAATGCAGCCTTGAACTCAACATGAGTCACCTGCCATTCAAAGGGTCCGTTAGAGCTGGTGGGGATAGTTGATTCGCATCTCCTTTGCCATTCCCATGGCCATTGTTGTTTCCTTTCCTTCTTCTATTGGCTCTTTAGGGAGGCATTTTGTGCAAATGCGTATAACACAAAATATAGGAATACAACTCCCTATCACACAATATAGATCATGAAAGAAGGGAGGTTTCCTAAAACGTTTTGTAGCCTCTTCCTCATAAGTGTGGTGCACTTCACACCAATGAAAAAGACTCTACTCAATGTGGCTTTCGGACACCCTAGGACATACCAAAATCTATTGTTATTACAAAAAGTTTGTCATGACCAGACACGGGTCCCAGATGGCGACATGGGACCTAGAACAACGAATGGCTCCAAGCTAACCCATGACACATGCATAACACATTATACAGCATAACCTGAGCAGAAAACCAAATATATAATTGAACATAAGGGGAAGTCTCTAATATCATAAATCTTATGAAAAGGGACAACAATTCAAAACTACTGTCACGTCTACATCAAGTCTAAAAGCCTCTACTCATACAATGAGCTGATTGAACGATAACCCTAACTAGCTCTACTAAAGTTTGAAAACTGAAAGACATAAAAAGGAATAACATGCACCAAACTAACGTCCTCGGATGATGAGAACTCAACAAAACTGTTGAAATTGGAGCCAAATAGAATCTAGCAATGTGACTGAGACTGATCGCCTGAAACATATATAATGAGACAATACAACACAAAAGTATGTGATCTGTACTTTTAATATACTGCGTATGTAGGTTAAGTAAAAAAGGATAGTAGGAACAACATTCTAAAATCATAATCTTGAGATAGTCATAAATATGAGTTAATCATCATAACCTAAAGCATAATGACCCAAAGTTTGAAAGTAAAATCATACTATTTAACATGTTTGAAATCTTAATTAAAAGCTCATAATCTGATCAATGTGTCAAAATATTGTAAAACAGGATATCATAAGTCTTGAACATGAATAACGTAAAATATGAGGAACAAGGGGAGACTCTCATAATCACACCATCATGAATGAGCACATGATGCCCAACTATATCGCTCAAGTTGTCAGAGTCATCCTAAGCCTTAATAGGAAACAAATTATAAAGGTGTGATATCACTCATGAGCCCATTCGAGTGGGGGAACACTCGATGGTGAGGCCCCTAACATAATCATACCTCTAGTGGCATGTAGTTCTGATACTTAGATGTGCTGAACCCCGGCCTACTTGATGCTAGATACTACTTCCAAAATACATATAGTGTGCATATCATAATCATAAAATATAGGTTTACATAGGGAAGTTTAAATCATGAAATTCATAATATCTTAACATACGTGAACTAGCCATGAAAATAATGTCGAAGGTCGGCCATAATACATAAGTTTGAGATTGATGAAATTCATGCATAATTGAGTCAATCCTCATAACTTGAAAACATAGGTTAGTAAGAGATTCTAGTAGAAAATCTACAATCATAATCATAAATCATGGACAAAATTATAAGAGAAATGAATTCATAGAAGATCTTGAGAGATTTTGTTAAAATTGGGTCTAACCTTTGAATTTTCATAAAACATGATTGGGGGCTTGAATTCATGAAATATATTTGCAACTGGGCATGAGGGTGGAAGAAATCCTCCATTCATGACCCTACATATTGGGTCTTGATGGGATTCTTGCATGATTTGAAGACCCAAGAAAAATTGAGAAGATAAAGATGAAGAACCTTAACTTCCCTTGAGAACTTGATTTCTCAACTACGGTGTTTTCATATGAATGAGGTATTAAGATAAGTTCTATTTCTCAATGGGGCGGGGAAGGGATATAACTCAGCGGTAGAGTGTCACCTTGACGTGGTGGGAGGATCTGTTTGGGAAGTAAGAAGCCCCTTTGACCTCTCTTCATCTACAAATAATTCTCGATATGAAAACACAGGTCCACTCTCAGGTTGGGAAGTCAGGGTCGGAGAAGGGCAATACCCAAAGCAACGTCACATAGAAGTTAATGTCATATTGTTTTACCAAAATATCCCTAGGGTGCCGAATTAAAATTCCAACTAGTAGAACCCACAACCAACACAATAGACTGTCGATTAAACAAATGAAGCGTTGGTTCCCTTGTTGGTTCCTACTTCTACTCTGAATCATCCAATGAACCTGCTCTAATGACTAAAATCAATAGCTTCTACAATCTAATAATGGGTCATACAATCCACTCATTGGTTCTAGGTAAATTTTGACAAATTTCTGAAGTTCCTCCCTACAAGACAACCAATGAGTTGTTCTTCCATAGAATGATTCATTCAGAGAGTTGTTGAATGGCTTGGTGCTATTTTTCCTGATGGATACTATTGAAAGTATTAGATCTGATTGCAGGGACTTTTTGATATTATAGTTTCACCGATTACATGCAACCGAGAGTTATTCCGGCAGTGCTTGATTGATATTGTTGTTGATATGTGTTCTTATTTTTGTTGGATGCCTGTAAGGCCATGAGGGTTTCTGGTGAGGCTATGATTGTGATTTCATTGACATATTTTTATTGTCTCGTATTATCTTTTTCTAATATGTTATGGATGCTACTTGTGACTTGATGATTGCTGCGGTTGTTGAGAGGCCTAGAGTTGGATTAGGTATGACATATGATTTGTCTATAGATGGTACAGGCAGTTACAGGTGAATTGTGGCGGTGATGTGTCGGCTGAGCTTTTATTTATTCATTTATCTTGTTATGTTAGTGTTTTCAAGATTATGGGGGTTAGATAGGCTCAGTTTGCTTACTCAATTCATGATTTTCCTCCTGTGTTTATCTGATATGTCTTTTGATCTATACTCTAAATCTTTCATCTTATCTGCCTTACATACTTGGTACATTTTTTTATTGACATCCTAGTTGGCCGCTGCATTCATACTTGCAGATGTTGATCGACAGATAGATCCAATTTCTCGGTCATTGAGGAGAGCTCTAGTTGAGTCGATAAAGCTCCAAGTCTTTTGGAATTTCCAGATATTTGTATTATGGGTAGTTTAGGGCCCTATCGCAGACAATTGATTTCTATTGTAGTCATAGAAGCTCATACACGTCTGCTACGGGTGTAATATTGATGTTGTAGGCCAGGTGGGCCTTAATGTATAGTTATTTTTCATTTTGTGGCCTTGATGGTTTATTGTATATCAGTTGGTTAGTCAGTGAGCCAGCTTCCATCATAGTCTGTCATTTACTCTAATTTGGATTGTGTTGTGATTCCAAACCTCATTGGTCCTGGCTTATTATGGTTAGATTTGTGGGAGAATGTGCTCGATTAGATGCGACGTAGGGTGCCAGCCATGCCCCTCCGGATTTGGGGTGTGACAACATAGTTTCAAGAAATTTGAGTACTTTCATAGGCAAAGAATATACAGCTTTTTCTACTTTTCATGATTAAATTGGCAATATCAATGATAATAGTTAATGAAGATAGAACCAATTCCTCAATTACATGTAAAAAGAGAGAATCTTTTTAGTTCTTTATATACATTGGAAATTTTAAGCATGAAAAAAAATAAAATCATGCCCAAATGCACAAGTCATGACAAAAGGCACAACTCCCAGATCAAGAAATTTTATTTCACTGAAAAAATGAAATTACACCCCAAAAGACACAAGTTAAAAGAAATCATGCCTTAAGGCATGAGCTCAATTGCACAAGTTGTGCCTTAATAAGTCATTAATTCCAATTACACAAGGTACAACTTACAACAAATCACGCCTTAGGGAATGACTTCAATAGTTAAATCTTGGTCATTCAGCCACAACTTATGACATTATTAAAAATTAAATTTATATTTAAATGCAAAGCTTAAAAAATTTCATATTTTTCCATGAAAAGAATATGCAGTTTTTTTCTTTTAATTTTTTCGTGGTTGAATTGCCAATATCAATGACAAAAATTAATGAAGATAGAATCAATGCCCTTGCTACATGTAAATAAAGAATATATTTTAAGTTCTATACATTCCCTTTTATGATGTTCTTAATAAAAATGCACCATGCAAAAAAGTATTTTTTGTGTTAAGTTGTAATATGATTTTCATCAAACAATATCTCAAATGTCTGCATGTTTCACAAAAAAAATTTCCAAAATCATACCTTGAGCATGATTTCGTATGTTTAAAATTTTTTACATATTAAAATTTCTTTAAGTCATTTCATTCCTATTTGTGCATTATATTTGTAATAATACTAATTACTTTAATTTTATTACAAATATTTCAAAACTTTAGTTATCGTTTCCTCCAAAACATTGAATGTGATGCACATATATTATTTGTTGGTTACAGTACTTATTGTAAAATGACTTTTAAGCATGGGGTACAACATCAACTCTATAGAGGATGGATATCATTTGTTTGTGACATTGATCTTATGGAAGGAGAGGATTTGCATTATATTTTTGTTATATTATCATTGATGGTGATAATGGTCGAGTTTTTCTTGTTTAATTGGTTTGATCTATGTTTTTTTTGTTAAAATGTACTATTTCCTTGTTTCTTTTTTTATTCTTTGTTAATATAATTGTCTTTTTTATATTTATATTTTTAGTATTTACAATGGCTTTGAATTTTTTTACTAATAAATCGGAAATAATGTGTGAGGTTAAGTGTTACCCATCAAGACAATATTTGAACTACTTAAGTGATAAAGTAAATAATACCTTTAGTTATGAGTTTAATTACACAAGTTATGTCGTATGGTACAAATGAAAATGAAAAAAAAAATTAATGAATTAGTTGTGTATCTTTTCACTCACAAAACAGATCTAAATAATAAAGTACGATTTGACTATTCATTTCTACTGAAAAAGTAGTAGTAATAAATTTGAACAGATGTAAATAATAAAGAACAATGCAACACAACTCTTCATTTCAATTGGAAAGCAATAGTAATAACTTTTTAATTCAAATATAAATATACATACTGTGCTTATTTAATTTTCACACCATCTCATTACTTATTCACTACATGATTACATACTAACCTCATGACTAAAAGACATAATTTATTTCAGAAGTCATAACTTATTGATATAGAAAATTTTAATCAAGAAAAAATAATAACTACGCCCAAAGGCACAAGTTATGTCAGAAGCACACCTTACAGATCCACATAGAAAAAAATTAAGTAATGCTTAAATGCAAAATATATTCATTATGGCACAAATTAAGATGGTTTGAAGTTATGTATTAAAAATAAACTATGCCGCAAAGTCACACTTTATATTAGACAACATAAGTTGTAGATGTAGGAAGTTATTGATTTTGAAAAAAAGAAATCACGAGCAAAATTGTCATTCCCCGAGTCTACAGCCTAGATGTGACACGACACTCAGGGCCACAAGTGACCACAAGCTAACCCATGGAATAGCATACTAATGAATCTATGAATACTCTATGAAATCTGTAAGCGAAAGATTCATAAGGCATAACTGAACAAAATACTTATAAGCAAAGCAATACAATAAAAAACACACTGAACTACTAACTCTGTCTGAAAGCCATCTAAGAACTGATGAGTTGCTGGGAGAAGCCCCCAGCTAACTCAAAAGTCTAAACTAAAATATCGAAACACAAATATCTAGAAAAGGAACTTCAACTCTCGAAAATGAGGACTCAACACTGAACTATGCTGATTTTTGTCGGAGAAGGACTAGTAACAATGTTGAGACTGCGAACCCGCGCCTATATCATAAGACGACATAGCATAGAGAGTATGCATCAACATATTGAATGTACTGAGTAAGTGATATATGAAGTAAATTTAAAGATACTAAGATTTTGTAAGTTGAACTGATAAAACATGCAATGGCCATAACTAGAATCATAAATATCGAAGTACGGTGAACTCTAACAATATTGTAAGCACTAATAATTATTTGAAGTCCATACATATGTTCTGAATTTTGGAGGACTGGAATGAGATGGAGATTGCGACTGTAGTGGACTGAGCTTGATCTGTGCTATATTATGGGATAAACTATAACCGATATGTAACCACGTGAGCTAGATGTAGAGTCCAATGTATACCCCTATCGGAGAAGGCCCACTATACCTTGCCAAGGTATAGTAGCTGAGCTGGGTGATCACTATCGGATTCCCACTTGGGCTAATAACCTGTGGTAACATAGTTCTAGGAACTTGGGTGCGTTGAACCCTGGCTCCGCTCGGTGGTAAGTTCTAATCCCACTAAAAATTCTAATTATGTCTAACTAGGCTGATAACTCAAAAATGGCGTCTTAAGATGTAAGTTAGGACTACTTGTATGGAAGTGTCTTGGGAGTCTAAGGACCTTGAAGTAACTATGTTCCAAGACACGTCATAGCTAGTTTATCTAAAAGTGTCGTAACGGTCTAAGCAACAACTGACAACTGATAACTGGTACTACTGAGGTTACTGAATTCTTCAAGACTAAAAGTAGTCAAACTGATCAACTGACATTTCTATAGAACATTGAGAGTTGACTGAGGCTTTGAGACTGAGTAAATCAAAGACTAACTGTTAATGATGAATCTATGCTAATATTGGTAAATTAAAAGAAACTATGCTGACAAACAATATTCATGTCTAAATTTTCAATTATGCGAGTCCCATTCAAATCACATTTGAATATTAGGACAAAATACATACTATATGAAATGGAATACCAAGCATGAATTACAAAATATAATAATCTAGGAAAAACTCAAGAATTATCACACTAAAGAAATTTATAAACTATCTGAAGGAAAACCCTAGTTTTGGTATTCTACAGGGCTGAACTAAGGAGTTTTCTATAAAGAATTTAAGACAAAAGGGTGAGAGAAATTTCCTTTCTAGAATCACATATACCTGTAGTAGAATTTCTTTGAGAAGGAACTTGAATTCTGAGGAAGAGAAAAAGCCCTAGCATTGGCTCTGGGGAGTCTTTCTTAGTTCTTACTTACTACCTTTGAGAGTTGAGGGGAGAATGAGAGAAATGTTTGATCAACTCCCCAAATCCCCCTTCAAAAAGCACCCCAAAAGTTCAGGCATTAAAATATTTGAGTTTTACCAAAATGCCTTTGAAAGAGTTTTTAAAATTTCTGCTCATCAGGTGGTACGAATCAACCTCTGAGTCGTACCAAGATCCTACGACCCGTACCTTCACTCATGGTTAGGGACCCTGTTCTATATCATTTCTCTGATGTTTTCCAGGGAAGCCTCCTACGATCAGTATAGGCATCCTACAGGTCGTACCTCGATCCGTTATTTCCTCCTGACCACTCCTCTGATTAAATTCATGACTCAGTGTATGGTCCGTACCTACATAACATGAGTCGTACCATGACTCGTGGTTACCCTTAATTTTCCTAATCATTTCTCTTAACTTAACCATGACTGATCAGTATGCTCCATACCATCTTGGTACAAGTCGTAACATGCACTCCTGATTTCTCCTATCACACGTACAATTTCCTCCAACACTTTTATTACGAGTCCAAGTACGTCTTATACCATGATTGTACGAGTTATACTATGACTTGTACTTAGTTCTTTTTTTCAGTTTTCTACATGATCAAGTTTTAAATCTAAAGGCTAGTCTCAGAAATTTCTGAGGTGTTACAAAAATAAACAATTTATTTAAATATTCAGTTTTTATAATGACTTTGAATCTTTTTCTTGTTTTCTCACGAATCAAAAGTTATGCCTAAGGTAACAAGTTACACCATTAAGACAGTATTTGAACTACTTAAGTGACAAATTACGATAAGTTAAACTAGCGCCTTCAGTCATGAGTTTAGTTACGCAAGTTCATTTTTAAAAATGAAAACAAAAAGAATTTTAATGTATTAATTATTGTACTTATGTCAGAAGGTATATCTTTTCAACCAAAGAACATATTCTAAATATTAAAGAACGATTTGACTGTTCATTTCACCTGAAAATGTAGTAGTAATAAATTTGAACAGATGTAAAGAATAAAGAACGATGCAACCCAACTCTTCATTTCAACGTGAAAGTAATAGTAATAAATTTCTAATTGAACTATAAATATACATACCCTGATTGCTTAATTATCCTACCATCTCATTACTTATTTACCATAAGATTGCATGCTAAAATGGATAACCAAAATGACAAAGACACTTGGGATTAAACCGTCCTTAGGAATGATATGAACACCCTGCAAACTTCCATTAATTGTTTATTTGATGAACTGTGGGCATTAAGGCATGCCCTACTTGAAGGTCTATGCTCTATATGAGCACTGATTGAGGGAGAGGTCGATAACTCTCCAAGAGTGACGACAACGACAATTAGCAGTAATTCTTTTATAACTTTTTATGTTTCTATTTTTGTATTTTATTTTTTGATGTTTATCAAAAACTTTTATATCTATTCTATGTAATCTTTTGTCTTTTGGTGTTTTTAATAAAATATGCTATGTTTTTGGTTTATTTTGCCTACTACATATATTTTAAATTTTTTTCTTGTAATTTTACAATATATTAAGCATTTAAAAGAAACTGAAATCATTCCCCAAATTCCTAATTTATGGCACAAGGACTAACTTATAGATATAAGAATTTTTAATCATGAAAAATAAAATAAATCAACACCCAAAGGAATAAGTCATCACAGAAGGCACATCTTTCAGATCCACATAAAAAAAATTAAATCAAGCCCAAATGCATAACTTATGCTACAAGGCATAAGTTTTACATGCTTTGAAGTTATGTATTCGAAAAAAAAAGTCATGCCCCAAAGTCACACTTTATATCAGATGGCATAAGTTGTAGATGCAGATAGTCATTAATTAAGCGGAGAAAGAAGAAATCATGACCAAAAGGTACAATTAATTGTAGAAGGAAACTATTTGATATATGAAGTTTTAATTGTAGAAAAAATGAAGTCATGCCCCATAGGCATAAGTTATTTTAGAAGGCATAATATGTAGATATAGGAATTTTATGGATGAAAAATATGAAATCATACCCGGCACAAGTTAATAAATTCCTGCCTCCTCAGGCATAGGTGTGCCTACTATCAGTTTTTGCGAATTAAGACTTAAGTTTAATTTCACAAGTCATTCCTTAAGTTATGAAATTTCCAGACAATCTACAAGTCCAACTACACAAGTTATGCCTTATGAGAAGAATAATACCTTAAGGCATAAGATAAAAGAAATCTATTCGATTGAAAAAAAATAAAATCATGCTCCGAAGACACAAGTTAAAAGAAATCACACCTTAATGCATGAGTTCATTTGTACAAGTTATGCCTTCAGTCATTATGTTTGATTGTACAAGGTACACCTTAATGACATGAATTTTTGTCTTGTGGAAAGAGTTCAGTCCACGCGCTTATGTTTTATGCACCTGTTTAGTCATGCCTTAAAAGAAATCACTTCTTAAGGAATAATCTTAATTTGTACAAGTTGGGTTTCCTGAGAAGTCATTAATTATCATTTCTTTAAAGTTATGTCCTAAGTCAATCAGGCACAATTTACTATTTTATTGAATAATAAATTCATCTTTAAATGCATAGTTTCAAAAAATTTGAGTACCTTCCCAAGAAAAGAATTTGCATCTCTTTTTATTTTTTTGTGATTAAATTGTAGATATCAATGAAAAAAGTTAATAAAGATATAATCAATTCCTCAGCTACATCTAAATAGAGAACATCTTTTCAGTTCTATAAATACCTTTTTGTGATGTTCTTGATGAAAATTCACCATAAAAAATGTAACACCTCAAAAGTCCCTAAAATCAGACCGGAGGACCGAAAAAAAGAAAGAAAAAAAATCTACACTCAGTCATAGAATGAGTCATGACTCGTCAAGTGGCCCGAAGGGTAATCTAGTGAGTCGTTGCTTGTGCATTATTGGAGAACATATTAATTTCTAGGATACTTCACGGATTGAGGGATGAGTCATTAAGTCCCCTAAAGAGCCGTTAAATGACTTATTGAGTGAGAAAAAAATAAAAAATGGGTTTTGGCTCATATAATAATGGGTCAGACAACGACCCATTACTTGACCCGATGGATCGTGGTGTGGGTCATTGGGTCTAGCAGTGAGTAAATTCCTGTCAGATCATTAAGGGTGTCTTTGTGAATTTCTAAGTTCTTAACTCCTAAACTAAGTCATTTTGAGCATAAAAAGAGGGGTTTCATTCGTCTTAATCCCTCATTCTACTTCTAACACTCACATTAGAAGATCAAGCTCTCAAGTGAAGGAAGGATTCACCATCTTCATTCTCTTCAATCTCTCTTGAGTATCAAATCCTAGCAAGAATTTAGCAAACTCGAGAATGTGGGGTTAGCAATGAGGGATTCCTTCCATCCTCATGACTTTTTTTTATTGAAAACATGATTTTCTCAAATTCCCATGCCCTAATTCGAAATTCTAGGGTAGGGTTGGGTTTGATGTTGTTGAAAACCTTCATGATCATCTATGAAATTAGCCGCCCCTTAATCTAATACATGTTTCCATGACTAGGGTTTCATGTTTTTATCAAGTCCCTCATGAAATTATGAATTCTATGTTTCAAGAATGGTTATGAACTCATAGGGTCATATTCAAATTTAGTTAGATACTATTATTCTCTTCTGAATTCGAGTTCCTCAAGTTTTAAATTATTTTTTATGATCATGATGCTTGATTTACACAAGAACCCTTTATGAATTTATGAATTACAATATATGGTGATGCAGAGTCATTTTCCCAGTCAGTTTTTAAGGGTGTTTTCGTAATTGTAAAGTTTCTATCTCCAAAACTAAGTAATTTTAAAACTCCTACAGGGTGTTTTTAATGATTTTAATCATCCTAAACCCTCATTCTACTCCTAACACCCCTATGTGAAGAGAAAATATCCTCAGGAGGAGCTAGGATTTCATCATCTCCTTCATCTCAATTCCCTTTAGGTCTCAAATCAAGTTGAGAGTTCTCACAAACCCAGGTATGTAAGGTTATGAATGGGAAAAATCCTTCCACTCTCACGCCCTTTACAAGCTAAATTCCATGATCTCTACTTTTTGAAGTTTTAAATTGTGAAATTACAGGGTTTAACCCAAATCAATGCAATTATCCATGATATCTCTATGGGTTAAATTCTCTCATGTTCTACTTGATGAATTATGGTTATTAGGGCATATTTGACTCTCAAATTTCTTATTAATTCATGATTTCAAGTTATGGTGATGTTGCCCTATTAGGCATGATTTATGCATTTCAAGTTTATGAGCCTATGATTTCAGGTATTATGAATTATCAAAGTATGCATGAATGTTTACGAATTCTTAAACTTATGATTTTATGATTTTGAATTATGAAGCCTTATTCAAGTATGTATGGATTTCAAGAAAAATAAAGTTTATGTAACAATGCCAAGTGTGGCACTATTTCCATGGTTAGTTAACATATGTCAAATATGATTGTGATTTCATGATTTTAAACTAGCCCATGCAAAATCAAGTATATTTTCAGGATGATGATTATGAGCCATGTACATGTTTTGACAGTAGTGTCTAACATCGAGTAGGCTAGAGTATCAAGCACACCCAAAACCTCATAATTACATGACATATAGGTATATATGCATTCAAGTATGGGACATCGCTAGAGAGTGTTCCCCTAGCCTGACAGGGCTCACGAGTGATATCACGTCTTATCGTTCTTTCCCCTGGCAAGGCTTAGTACGACTCTGACCACTTGAGTGAGTTAGTTAAGGCATCATGTAAACTCTATCATGATGGTATCATTTATGATGACGCTTCCATTGTTCCTCATGTTTTAAGTTACTCATGTTCATGTGTTACGATATTATGTTTTATAGCATATTTGACCCATCGTTCAGTTTATGAGTTTTCACTTATGATTTCAAGTATGACCCATTATATGATTTTCATTTCTAAACCTTGGGTCATCACGTTATGTTTATGATGAATACCTCATGATTATATTTACTTCAGGAATATGGCTTATAGCACGTTGTCCCTACTCTCATGTTCTATCTTGTTCCATATTCATGATTTCAGACTATCGTTTTACTAGTATGTTTTACTTTCTCTTCATACTCAGTACATTCAAAGTACTGACCGCATATTGTATGTTATATCGTCTCATGATATAGTGTTTTATGTGATGTGGATTTACAACACTTTCGACACTCAAAACTGAGAAAATAGCATTGACTTAGGTATATTTCTGTGGAAATAAGGCATTTTCCTTTGTTACAGGATAAATCGGTGTTGGAGCTAAAATGTGCAAAAGTTAGCCTGAAAGTGTATAAAATAGGCTCAACTCACAATTTACAGTATGAGTCGTTGGAAGGTCTTATGAGTTGTACTGCTGGTCGTGAGAAGTTGCAGAAGCCTAAGGATAAAGAGGTGCATTATAAGAGTCGTACAAAGCTTGTATGAGTCATGGTGAAGAATTCATGAAAAGATTGAGAAGATTTGCACAAGAGGCTGACTCCTTCTATGGATAGACAGTACGAATCATGGGACGAAGGTATGAGTCATACCATAGCATTCATGATGGACTTCAGAATTATTTCAAAGTCTCAGAGTCGAGCCATGGGAGTACAGTACGACCTGTAGGCCGCAGGAATGAGTTGTACTAGGATCCAACATTTAGCCAGTCAACAATGTACGATAGAAAGGTACGGTTCGTAGGATCATGGTACAGATCATAGGATGGGTCATGGCACTGGCGGAACCAGATATGGAAATTCACCCTGTTAGCTCGGGAAAAGGATTTTAATGTTTGTATAAATACGTTTTATGTTTTATTTTTCAGAACGTGTGTGTATGGATGTGAGAGAATAGTTACAAAACATTGAGAAAGGATTTTATTGAATTGATTTGACTTGTGATCAACCTTTTCTTGAATTCTTCTTGTTCTTGCTACTTGTTCTTGAATATTTTGCTGATTTATTAAAAGAAGTGTCTTTCTCATTCATAATTGTAAGTATTGATTTATGTTATAAATCATGAATGCAAATCACAACCTTACGACTATGAGAAGCTAAAACCTCCATAGCTAGGGTTGTGGAACCATGGTGGATTAACATGCTAGGGTTGCACAAAGTGATTTTAAACCAATACTAAATGCTTATATTATATTCTCTTCATGCTTAAATGTTTCTTAATGGCGCGCAACGTTCGGACTTGCTCGAATTATTTACTTGCTTAGGTCTAAGAGGTAGATATTAGGAAAAGGGAATTACAACAGAGCCTTAATATTGAGGGTCATTGTATTAACTTGAGTTGTGATCGCAGGATAGTTAAATCTGGAACTTCGTAATAATGGATAGTTTGAAACCGCTCATGAGAGTTGGTCGAGTGACTGGGTATAGTCATTCAATTGGAACTGGTCGATCATTTGAATGAACCTTTATTATCAGTTCTATAAGTAAGTATTGGTGATGATCATGTGTGTATACCTAAAGCAGTTATGAATTCATGGGGAACACAAACCCTAGTTATCCTTTAATATTGACTTAAGACCAAACTTTTGATAATTGTTTTTATTATTTTTTTCTTTAGAATCCCCATTTTTGAAGTAACTACATAACAAAGTTCACTTACCGGTTGTAATCTAGCTCTTCCATATTCCCTGTGGGATCAACCCCAACCTCTAGTTTGGGTTCTTTATTGACAACATTCATTTCATACTTTGGTAGGAGGTATGGTTTGAGCGTATAAGTGTTATACCTCGGAAGCCCTAAGATCAGACAAAGGAGTTGAAATGGAAAAAATATGACTTTTGGCACCAGATCACAAAATAGGTCGTCTTGTAACCCATCGGTTGACCACAAGTTGTTAAGTGACTCGTGGTGAGGGGTTTGACTTTAGTTGGAAAATGTTTGGTTGAGACCCGACGAATATGAACATGAGTCATGGTCAGGCACCACGATTCATCAAGTTAGTCATGGTCAGCAGTTGGGTAGGATCTTGAGATGTTGGGCAGTAAAGGTAATGAGTAGTGACCACGAGTCGTGGTCACCAATGACGATCCATTAGGTCCATCATGGGGAGCCTTCGAGGAAAAGTGGTAGTGCCCACGATGACAGCTGGTGATGATTCATTCCCTGGTAACGACTCATACAGTCCCTCGTAGGGACTGGCAGTCAGTTATTTTCTGCGAATTTAGTAAGGGCTTATCTGTATTTCCTATGATCTAAGGCTTAAACTACATCATTTTATGCTATGAATAGTGAATATTAAGAGGTCCTAAACTATATCATTTTAAGCTACGAATAGTGAATATTAAGTGTGGTAAATTCATTTTAGGCTATCCCTATTCATGCATGCAAGAGTTAAGGTCTAGAGAGGTGATCAAGCTCAAATTCCTTCAAGTTTTCTTCAATCCTTCATTTGGGCAATCAAAAAAGTGGTAGAATCAGATTCTATCAGGTACGTAGGGTTATGAGTGGGTAAATCCGTTCACGCCCATGCTCAATCCCTCTCTAAATCATGAAAGTTGTTATGTCGATTCTATGGGGTTTTAACCCAATAAATGAAATTCCTAATTTTCTACATGGGTATGATCTATATATACTTCTACTATTGAATTATGATTCATGGGCAAGTTTTACATTGTTTTCCAATATAATCGATTTTTCAAGCTTTATAAATTAAAAGCCCAATTATTAAAAGTTAATGAAAGTTGAAATTTATGATAAATGTTCAAGTATGACGAGATATTATTGATGAAAAAAGTGTTTTCAAGCTACCCATGTTGATAATCATGTTTTCAAGTGAATTAAATATTTTCAAGCATGTTAAAGTATTGGGTAATGCCCATATGTTCAAGTATGATTTATGATTTCACGATTAAGATTACCACATGGTTTTGGAGTTAAGGTTCCCCTTTATGTTCAACATGTGGTATGGTTTGAGAAAAAGCTCCTCATATAGGATTTTAGATTTGATATGTATTTGATTATTATACTTTGTCATTAGACGATGGTAAGCTTCGTTGAAAAATGATGGAGAGTATATGCATGTTTTGGGGAGTAATGTCTAGCACCGAGTAGGCTAAGGGCTGGACGACCCTATGCCTATGAACTACGCGCCAATGTAGGTTTATACATATCATCTATATATACTTTGAGACCTCCCTTGTGAGCTATTCCCTGCCCCGAATGGGCCTGGAGCTTGATATTGATTCCATGGTATTGTCCTTAGCCATGAAAAGGTTTGGATGGCTCTACCCACTTGAGTGTGATAGTTGGAATCACGTATGCTCTATCGTGGTATGTTAGTTATGCGACGAGTATCCCATTGTTCCTCATAATTTCAATTATGCATGTTCATTGTTCATGATATATATATATATGTTTTAAAGCAGGTTTGACCCAATGTTCAGTTTTACTTATGATTATCAGTTTTTAGCTTTGGGTCAATCGATTTAGTTATGATGTTATGTTATGTTCAGATCATGATTTCAGAAAATAGTATGGAAGACCTACTCTCACATTCTTGTTGTGATCGTGTAATATATTATCCATGTTATAAATGATTTTAATTATTTAAGCAATTTTACTTACCTTGCATACTCGGTATATTCCATGTACTGAAAGCATACTCTATGTTGTATCATTTTAAGATATAGGCTTCGATCTTCAGACTCAACCCCGTCACTAACCAGCTTTCGGAGTTAGCATTAGTGTCTGTTGGTGAGTCCTCATCTGTCAAGGGCCCCTCTTTTATTCAATTATTTTGGTGTATTTTCAGTTTTTGACTTAGAGAGTTAGTTAGGGTCTTGTCCCACAACTTATCAGAGTCAGAGGCTTTTCAAACAATAGATTGTATTCATTTCAGACTCATGTATTTTTGGATTGTATATCATGCTTAGACTTCTGCTATGTTATTATGTTAAGTATTCCGCTTTATTTGATTGAGTTATATGCATATTCATGCCATGGGTCAACTTGGAGTCTCTCGGGGATCCTTGTGTCGTCTCTTGTTCTAGGCCTATGTTCGGGTCGCTAAAAACTTGGTATTAGAGAAATAGGTTTGAAGTGTCCTAGTGTGTCTGAAAGAAGCATTAAGTAGAGTCATTTTCATGGGTGTGAAGTGTGTCACACTTATGACGAAGAGGCTACGAGACGTTTAGGAAATGTTCCCTTCATTCATGATCAATATCGTGCGATAGAATGTCTCTATTTCCTTCTAACTTGTGCTATTCGCGATTGCAGAATCATGCCTCCCTGCAGAGTAAATGACAGATGGAATGGAAATAAAAATGGCCATGAGGATGGAAATGGGGACGGGAACCAACAAGCCCCACCTTTCTAGGAGCATCATGCACCGGAGCCGGTTGCCCATGTTGAATTTAGGGCAGCCATTTAGGTGCTAGCGCAGGCTTTAACTGCCCAGGTCAACTAGTAGACAGTGGCACATATCTCGTAGAACAGGAATGAGGAAGCAATACGAGTCAGAGATTTCCTAAGGATGAACCCACTAGAGGTTCTTGGGTTAAAGGTAGACGAGGATCCACATGAGTTTATCAATGAGATTGTGAAGATCACCCAAGTTTTGGGGGTGAATGGAGTAGAGTGTGTTGATTTGGACTCATATCAGTTGAAGGGGGTCGCACACATTTGGTTTAGACAGCGGAAGGATAGTAGGGAAGATGGTGTAGGCCCTATTAGTGGGGAGGAGTTTCACGTTACTTTTCTAGATCAGTTTTTCCCTCTTGAGATGAGGGAGTTGAAGGCAGCCGAGTTCGTGAACCTAAAGAGTTGAAGATGATGGTGCAGGAGTATTCCCTTGAGGTTACACGTCTGTCAAAGTACGCCCCAAAGTTAGTGGTTGATCAGAGGGCGCGAATGAGCAGGTTTGTTCATGGGGGTGGCGGGCTATTTAGACAAGGATTGCAGGACCGCTATGCTCCATTAGGATATGGATTTCCCTCGAATTATCTTATACACCTAGTAGATTGAGGCGACACAGATAAGGGAGAGTGAGGCCAAAAGGGTAAGGACAAATAGCTAGGTGCACACCGATAGTTGACCCACCAGAGACCTTATGCCCAAATATCATCAGTGGTGAGTGTGTCATCCAGACCTAGGCACGACTAGAGAGGGTGAGCATCAGGCTCTAGGGGTCAGAGCAGTAGGCCCACGGATTCCAGTATCGCAGTTTGCGACAAATATGGTCGGGGGCACACGGGTCAGTATTTGGATGGTACAGATTTTTGCTATGGGTGTGGGAAGCCCGGACATATGCTCAGAGATTGCCCAGCAGCTAAACAAGGCCATGATAGGGGATGAGGCCCAGCTTCCAGTTCAACAACTCCACCCACACGCGCAGCCCAGCAGGGGCCATTTATTAGCATAGGCAGTGGTCAGCGCCAAAACAGATTCTATGCCTTAGCATCTCGCCAAGAGCAGGAGGTCTCCTCAGTTGTAATCACTAGTATGTTTTGACTTTTCCATCTTGATGTATATGCTTTGTTAGATCCAGGGGATACCTTTTCTTTTGTGACACCTTACATGGCTAGTATTTTTGAAGTCAGTCCCAAAATCTTATCGGAACCCTTCTCAATCTCTACTCTAGTAGGTGATTCAGTTATAGAAAGAGGGGTGTATAGAAGTTGCTCAGTCACAGTCCTTCAGAAAGTCACCTCAGCAGATTTAGTAGAGTTAGCCATGACCGATTTTGATGTTATCCTCGGCATAGATTGGCTATTTGCATGTTATGACTTAGTTAATTGTAGAATTCGGGTAGTAAAGTTCATATTTCCAGGTGAGCCATTCATAGAGTCCAAGGGTAGTTCAACTGTGCCCGTAGGGTGTTTGATTTCCTACCTTATAGGCCAGAAAAATGATCTCTGAAGGTGTGTATACCATCTAGTTAGGGTTAATGATGCGACGTCCGAGACCTCGACTATCAAGTTAGTCCCAGTAATATGTGAATATCCAGAAGTCTTTCCAGATGATCTACCAGGAATCCCTCCCAAGCAAGAGATTGATTTTGGTGTTGACCTTCTTCCTGATACACAGCCTATATCTATTCCTCCTTACAGAATGTCCCAATCCGAGTTAAATGAGTTGAAGGAGTAGTTGAAAGACCTTATAGATAAGGGGTTCATTAGACCGAGCAAATCCTCATGGGGTGCACGAATTCTCTTTGTCCAAAAGAAAGATGACTCTCTTTGCATGTGTATTGATTATTGGAAATTGAACAAGGTCACCATCAGGAACTGGTATCCTCTACCCAGGAGTGATGATTTTTTTGACCAGCTTCAGGGTGCCAAGTGCTTTTCAAAGATAGACCTCAGATTCTGATAGTGCCATCCCGAAGACAGCCTTCTGGATGTGGTATGGTCATTATGAGTTTGCAGTTATGTATTTTGGACTAATGAATTCTCCTACAACTTTTATGGACTTGATGAACAGGGTCTTAAATCCATACTTGGATATGTTCATGATCGTGTTTATTAATGACATCCTAATATACTCTTAGAGCGAGGACGAGCATGCCACTCATTTGAGGGTGGTGCTACAGACTCTCAAGGATCACCAACTATATGGTAAATTCATCAAGTGCGAGTTTTGGTTGAACTCGGTGGTGTTTTTTGGCCATGTAGTATCAAGTGAGGGCATAAGGGTGGACCCTCAGAAAATAGAAACGGTGAAGAATTAGCCTAGATAGGTGAATCCTTCAGATATCAGGAGTTTCTTGGGTTTAGCCGGGTACTATCGGAGATCTGTTGAGGGTTTTCATCTATTGCAGTGCCTTTTACCAAATTGACCCAAAAGAAAGTGAAATTACAATGGTTGGATGCTTCTGAGAGAAGTTTTCAGGAGTTGAAGACTCGACCTACCTCAGCATCGGTGTTAACTTTACTGGAGGGCACCGATGGGTTTGTGGTGTATTACGATGCTTTGAGAATTGGACTTGGTTTTGTATTAATGCAGCACGACAAGGTTATAACATATGCTTTTCGATAGTTGAAAGTTCATGAGAAGGATTACCCGACCCATGATCTTGAAATGGATGCGGTGATATTCGCCTTGAAGATATGGAGACATTATTTGTACGGGGTCCATGTAGATGTGTTTACGGATCATAAGAGCCTACAATATGTTGACCCAAAAAGATCTTAATCTACGGCAAAGGAGATGGTTGGAGCTACTTAAGGATTATGACATAAGTGTCCTTTACCATTGGGGCAAGGATAATATAGTAGAAGATGCACTTAGTAGACTCTCTATGGGGAGTGTGTCCCATATTGGTGAAGGAAAGAAGGAGCTGGTGAAGGATGTGCATCAACTTGCAAGGTTAGGAGTTTGTTTGATTGACTCGACCGATGGCGGTGTTATGTTTAGAATGGATCAGAATAGTCCTTGGTGACTGATGTAAAAGATAGGCAAGACGAGGACCCCATTTTGGTAAAGTTAAAGGAAGTTGTTCAGAATTAGAAGGTAGAGGTGTCCTCCAAAGGGGGAGATGGGGTGCTTTGATATCAAGGTCGCTTATGTGTCTCAACGTTGATGATTTGGGAAGTCAGATGTTGCATGAGGCTCACAGTTTAAGTTATTCAATCCATCCAGGTGCCAGCAAAATGTACCGTGACTTACGAGAAGTCTATTGGTGGAATTGCATGAAGAAAGACATCGCAGAATTTGTAGCTAAGTGCCAAAATTGTCAGCAAGTGAAGGTTGGGCATTAGAGGCCTGGAGGTATGCTTCAGGATATCAGTATTCCTACTTGTAAGTGGGAAGAAAACAATATGGACTTCAACAAAAGGTTGCCTTACACCGTCGGCAATATGACTCCATTTATGTTATTGTATACAGGTTGACCAATGCTGCTCACTTCCTATAGGTCAAAACCATTGATAAAATGGACGATTATACCAAACTATACATCTGAGAGGTAGTTCGGTTGCATGGAGTGCCCTTATCCATCATATCATAAAGAGGTACCCAATTTACCTCACAATTTTGGAGGTCATTCCAAAAGGGACTTGGTACTCAGGTTAAGCTTAGTACAACATTACACCCGTAAACGGATGGTCAAGCGGAGCGGACAATTCAAACTCTCGAAGACATGTTGAGAGCATGTGCGATTGACTTCAAGGGTAGTTGGGATAACCATTTTCCTCTTATCGAGTTTGCATACAATAACAGCTACCATTCAAGCATTCAAATGTCTCCGTTTGAGGCTCCCTAGGGGCGGAGATGAAGATCGCCTATTGGTTGGTTTGAAGTTGGTGAAGCTGCAATGATAGGACCAGATTCAGTCCATGAGGCCATAGAGAAAGTTTAGCTCATACGGGACAGGTTGAAAATAGCTCAAACTCGCCAGAAGTCCTATACCTATCTGAGAAAAATAGGACTAGAGTTCGAGGTTGATGATTGGGCGTTTCTAAAGGTGTCTCCCATAAAGGGAGTGACGAGGTTTGGAAAGAAAGAAAAACTAAAGTATTGTCATGTTGGCCCCTATCGGATTGTGAGCGGGTTCACAAGGTTGAATACGAATTGGAGTTGCCTTTTGAATTAGCTTCCATGCATCCTGTTTTTCATGTATCGCTCTTAAAGAAGTGTTTGGGTGATCCAGCTCTAGTTGTCCTAGTGGACATCATTCGTGTGAAAGACAGCCTTAGTTATGAGGAGGTTACGGTAGAAATACTGGATCGTCAGGTTCGAAGGCTACGAAACAAAGAGGTACCTTCAGTTAAAGTTATATGGAGGAATCAGTATGTTGAAGGAGCTATGTGGGAAGCCAAAACAGATATGATGGCTAGACACCTACATTATTCCTTACCAGTTCAGTTCCATCTTGAGGTATCAATTTTTGCCCAAAAACTCTATTCATTTTCATGTTCAGTCATGAGCCCCAGTTTCTTTCATGTATTTGGATGTATGTATGATTCATGAATACAGTTCAGACATGTAGTTTAAATTGGAGTTAGTCATTCCGCCAGTTTTGAGCTTATGTGATCAGTATTTTAATATGGTGATTGCATTTCTCTACTTTTCTGTATGATTTTCAACATTTGAGGATGAATGTTCCCAAGGGAGAGATATTGTTATACCTCAGAAGCCCTAAGATCATTACCCCGGAGTTGAAACGGAGAAAACAGGACTTTCGACACCAAGTAGGCTAAGGGTTGGATGACCCTATGCCTCTGAAATACGCACCAATGTACGTTTAAACATATCATCTGTATATACTTTTGGACCTCCTTTGTGAGATATCCCCAGCCCCGAATGAGTCTCGAGCTTGATATCGATATCATGGTATCGTCCTTACTCATGGAAAGGTTTGGGACTGCTCTACCCACTTGAGTGTGATAGTTGGGACCACGTAAGCTCTATTGTGGTATGTCGGTTATAAGACGAGTCTCCGATTGTTCCTCATAATTTCAGTTATGCATGTTTATTATTCATGATATCTACATATGTTCTGAAGTAGGTTTGATCCAATGTTCAATTTTACTTATGATTATCAGTTTTCAGCTTTGGGTTAATCGATTGAGTTATGATGTTATGTTATGTTCGCATCATGATTTCAGAAATAGCTTGCAAGCCCTACTATCAGATTCTTGTTTTGATCGTGTTTTATATTATGCATTTTTTTAATGATTTTACTTATTTAAGTGTTTTTACTTACCATGCTTCCACATACTATATGCTCTATCGTTTTATGATATAGGCTTCGATCTTCAGACTAAACCCCGTCACTAGCCAGTTTTCGGAGTTAGCATCAGTCTCTGTTGGTGAGTCTTCATCTGTCAAGGCCCCCTATTTTATTCAGTTATGTTGGTGTATTTTCAGTTTCTGACTTAGAGATTAGTTGGAGTCTTGTCCCATCAACTCATTAGATTTAGAGGTTTTTCATATAATAGATTGTATTCAGTTTCAAACTCGTGTGTATTTTCAGATTGTATATCATGCTTAGATTTCCGCTATTTTATTATATTAAGTCTTCCGCTTTATTTGATTGAGTTAGATGTTTGTTCATGCCATGGGTTGACTTTGAGTCTCTCAAGGCTCCTTGTCCAATGTCTCGTTCCAGGCCTATGTTCGGGTCGTGACATATAGGTTTGGGTGACCAACCTCAGTTCGGACGTTAGCTCTCTCCTGCCTCAGTCTAGTTGTCATAACTCTAGTTGAGACCTCAGATCGGGATACGAAACCTAGAACCATAAATGGCTGAAAGTCAACCCATGGAATGAATGCGATAACTAAAGATCACCATAAATAAAGCTAATAAATAAATTTTTATTTAGTGGAAGTCTGAATAACAAAACGTCTATCCAACGGTAACATCATAACGCTAAATTTGACGTTGAATAGTACAAGTCTATGTCTGAAAAGCCTCTATCATACTGCGAGCTGCTAGGACAACACCCCAACTAGCTCATTAGAAACCTGAAACTGAAAATAACATAGCTCAACTAAGATCCTCGAAGGATGAGGAGTCACCAACTAGAGAACAAGACTCAAGCTCGAGAGACTGACTAGTGGCAGGACTAACTTTGAACATCAGAACCTATATCATGAAATGATATAGCATAGAGTATGCAATCATTACTTGGAATGTACTGAGTGTGAAAGGTATGTAAAATAGGGTAAGTAAGTTAAAACTGAAATCATGCATATCAGAAATCATAACATCATAAGATTTTGAGAGTAAAGGTTGCATACTGATATATGAAAACGTGAATAGACATAAAGTAGATCTCATAACTGAATCAAATGACCCAAAGTTGAAACTGATATTTTTAAGTAAAACTGATAACCTGATCATTGGGTAAAACCTACTAAAAACATAATATCATGACTGATAAACATGCATAAATGAAATCATGAGGAACAATGGGAGACTCGTCTTAACCGATAACCACCATGTATAGGCGCATGATGATCCCACATCTTTCCCATGTGAAGAGGGCCATCCTAATCCTTTCCATGGCGGAGGATTGAGTAAGGTGTGATATCAAGGTGTTCCCTT
Source organism: Datura wrightii (assembly GCA_035772735.1). NCBI lineage: Eukaryota > Viridiplantae > Streptophyta > Magnoliopsida > Solanales > Solanaceae > Datura > Datura wrightii. The sequence continues at coordinate 65,619,688 of JASDFA010000002.1, forward strand.
GGGCCGGGGAAATTCCTTTTTGAGAGGCCCCAAAGTATAGCTACATTGGTGCATAGTTTATGAGACTGGGGAACCATTGAAACCCTAGCCTACTAGGTGCTAGAAACTACTCCCAAAACAGGTATAATGCTCATATAATCATATATAAAAACATAACTTCAAAATTAACATATGGGGAGTCTTGACTCCAAAACTTGAGATAACTGAGACTATTAGCCTTGAATAAATCATGAAGTCATGCTTAACTTGAGTGGCCTAGTCCAAATCTTAGCATCAGGATTGAATGAAATACACATCATAAGTAAAATTATAAATACTTACATGGGTAATTTATGAGACACCCTATAAGTTTTGTTCATCTAACTGACATGCGTGAGTGCTTGTCGAGAGTGTTTAGAGTACGATACATGTGGGAGAAGTCTCAAAGGTGGAATGCGCGAGCATTCTACTGAGCGAGCGGGTGGAAGGAGACCGGGTATAGGAACTACGGGCGCCGCAATGTGCACCCCTCTCCCATGCATAGAGCGGTGCACCGTGCCCCTGCTCCGGCGCAATATGAGGCATGCTGTGGAACCTTCTTGCATCGCCTCCACCTATATATAAAGCTAAGTTGTGTATTTGGATTCATTTGAAAAATTTCCCAATTAAGAGATATAGCCTTGGATGATTTATTCGTGATATTTCCATCAAATAAAAGAAAATTTACGTAGTCAAATCATATCTGATTGCATATTCATCTTGGGTAGTGAATCCTAGTCCTACGAAGAACATATCTATGAATTTGTATCTTTGAAATTGGCCCATTTTGGTGGAGCCCTAGTGGTTAAAAGTTATAGAAATCATCCTTATCTACGACTAGTATGTCTTCAGGAAATATATGTATTTCTACCCTTTTAATCTATAAGAATTCATAAGATTTCGCCGAATTGGACTCGTTTCGACATATTGTTGCTGTGTTTTGTGGTCTATGGCTGTTAGCCAAATTCTTGAATTGAAAGCCCTATTCCATTGGCGTATGAGCTAAGGTGCGGAGGGAGTACGAGTTCTTAATCGAAGCAGGACTGATTGAGCAGAATTTGTCAATTGAGCTATGTTAAGGGTAACCTCCTCCATCAAGTTATTCTCATCGTATAGTTGATACGACTTGTATCTTCATAGTAGTTATGGTTATGTCTGTTGTGGTTAGTTTCTACGAGATAAATTGACGTTATAGTGAAGTAACCGTTGTCGGGATTGACTATATTCAGATTTTCCCTTACTAGAAGCGACATAGAGATTTCCTATTTATTTATTTGTTATCTAGAGGGAATAGTGACATTCTGCTGTTGTACCGAGGCGACAGAGGCTTGTGGTTAGCTGTTGAACATACTTTGTTAAATTAGGAAACATATGGTGCAACTTAGCAATATAACTTTCTATTTTAATGCCTGTGTATACAGTAAAGCTCGCCTACAGGCCTTGGTGTACCTTGATGCCTACAGGGCTAGAATCTTGGTAACACAGTCTTACCTATGAGTCAGTGGCATGAAGGCTTGCCTAATGAACTGGGTGGTAGCTTGTTAGGTAAACTACCAGCTATCAGTGATCGTATAGCTTCATTCGACTTACATCTTGTCATATAAGTCACTCAGGAAAACCCCCTAACTGTTAGAAATTGGATAGACTTTGTGATATCCTAGGTTAGAATCTTTTCAGCTATTATACATGAGGCTAATGCCTCGGGCTACTCATACAGATTCCCACGTACATGTTTCCTAGAAGGGCTAAGCGTATGTGTACCTTTCTTCGGGGCTACAGATTATTCACAAGAGCTATATGACATCTAGAAGAACCAGATTAAGGCCTGTAGAGCCATATTGAAGTCTATTCACTTATGGACTTCACTTATGCCGCAGTGGCATTACTATCCCTCAGTGGAGCCTTGTGTGCTCGAGGTGCAGTTATAGGAGCCCAAAAGTCTCAAATATAGTTACAAGAGCCGAGAAGGCTCAAATATAGTTATAGGAGCCCAATGGCTCAAATTTAGATACAAGACCCCAGAAGGCTCAGACACAGTTATAGGAGCCTAGAAGGCTCGGATACAGTCTCAGAGGTCGAGTATGCTTTAGTGAAAGCTTTCCTATGGTGCTAATTGTTTATTACTTTGAGTTCCTTATCAGCCTCTATTTAGTTATTATTTTCTGCCTTACATATTTGGTATATATTATACTGATGCTCACACATGGGAGCTGGATACTTTCCTGCAGGTATTGACAGAAAGGTTTCGAGACCTCCTTAGTAGCTTTTAAGATTTAGTAGATTAGCCAGCTCCTTTCCTCCATAGTTGCCAGACATTAGAGGTTTTCCTGTCTTTTGTTATATAGTTTTTGGGTAGGTAGGGGCCCTATCCAAAGCAATATCTTACTCTATAGAGGCTTGCAGACTACAGTTATTGTTAGACATGCATTATTTTCCTTGTGGGGCCTAGTTGTGTTATATGTTGGCAGCCTTATCGGCTTGTGTATATGTATATGTGCGCCTGCCTTCCTTCTACTATGATTTAGATAGCATTATGGTCTTATCAGCCTGCATAGATGAGATTATATTACAACTGTTGGGTCAGCTGATTTGATGTAGGTGTTTATGTTGCATCCTTGTCGGCCTAAGGCTATGTTTTGAGCCGAGAGATAGCTGTTTGTTTTCTTGATATGTGTTGCTGGTATGCACCAGAAGTGTATATGTCTAGCTAGGTTAGCTTAGAGTCAAGTGTGTCACTAGGTTCCAGTTACCCCTCCCAAGGTGGGGCGTGAAAAACTTAGGATCAGAGCAACATCGTATCCTAGGTAGTCTACAAGCCATGTCTAGTAGAGTCTTATTTATAAATGTGTTGTGCACCATATTCTATAAGAAAAGAGCTACGAGGCATGATAATATGGTTAACCCTCCTTCTCAGATCATGCTATAGATCCAAGTTGTAGAGGGTTGTGTCCCTAAGATTATATTGCTATGTCTATCTATAGAGATATCTAATATAAGACAGACTACAACCAGTCGAGAGCTGGATACATCAGCAAGAGTGTGTACCAGTAGAGTGCCACAGTTAGGGACAACCCAGCCTGAGGCCGAAAGGGAGGCACCTTCTCGATCTCCCCATCATTCTTTAGGGCACTAGGAACCTCATAGAGCAATATATATGTCGACACCACTTCAAGTTCTTCCTACACCCTCAAATTGGGATGTCAGGAATGCAATGTGTATGTTTGCTTAGATGATGGCTACTCAGTGTCAACTATAGTACTAGTTGTTTTCGAGCTTACTGAGGTGCCTGGGAGCTTGAGGGTTCATGGGTTTCTTTATTTGAATCCTCCACAGTTTATAGGGATAGAAAACATAGAGGACCCTCAGAACTTCATAGATCAGTTACAGAGGATATTCAGGGTAATGCATGCTTCATCCACAGAGTTAGTTGACTTAGTAGTGTTCCAACATTGAGACATAGTAGTTCTGTAGTATGAGAGTTGGGAAAGGTCCAGAGGCAGAGATGCACCTTCACCTACATGGCCCAGATATTGTGGCAGGTTCATTGAATGTTTTCTCCCACTTGGTTTATGCTTTGATAGATCCAGGTTCTAACTTGTCTTAAGTTACTCCACTAGTAGAACGAAAGTTTTCTATAGTACTAGAGTTACTCCAGTGACCATTTTATGTATCTATACCTATTGGTGAATTTATTGCCGCCAGCAGAATTTATCGAGGTTGTACAATGGAGATTGTTGGCCGCCAAACTTCTGCAGACTTAGTAGAGCTAGAAATGGTTGACTTTGATATGATTATGGGCATTGATTGGATAGCTTCGTGTTACGCCAAAGTTGACTGCTCGACAAAGATTGTCTTATTCCACTTCCCAGGGGAGATAGTGCAAGAATGGAAAGGCACTGCAGCTATGCCAAAAGGTAAGTTTATATCCTATCTTCAAGTAAGAAAGCTGACTGCAAAGGGCTGTATTTATCATATTGTTAGGGTTCGGGATGTGCAGGAAGAATCCCCGATTCTTCAGTCTATTCTGGTGGTTAGTGAGTTTCGAAATGTGTTTCCAGAGAGCTTCCTGGTATTCCCCATAGAATAGGAAATTGACTTTTCCATTGATACACCACCAAATACACTGCCCATATCTATTCCTTCTTACATAATGGCTTCTAATGAGCTAATGGCTCCTGATAGACTTTGTGATATCCTAAGTAGCAATCTTTTCAGCCGTTATCTGTGGGTCTAATGCCTCTGGCTACTCATACAGATGCCGATGTACATGTTAGAAGGGCTAAGTGTAATTGTACCAACCTTTGGGGCTATAGATTGTTCATAAGAGCTATATGACATCTTGAAGAACCAAATTAAGGTCTGTAGAGCAATATTAAAGTCTATTCACTTATGGACTTCCCTTATGCCGCAGTAGAATTACCGACCCTCAGTGGAGCCTTGTGTGCTTGTGGTGCAGTTACAGGATCCCAGAAGGCTTAGATATAGTTATAGGAGCCCAGAAGGCTCAGATACAGTTGTAGAAGCCTAGATGTCTCAAATATAGTTACAAGAGCGCAGAAGACTTAAATACAGTCTCAGTCCTAGTTATAGCTTGCCCACAGGCTACAGTGATATAGATGGAGTGTATAGATTACTTGCACTTGCCGGGGCTTATGGGGGCTCAGGTAGGTTATTCTGTGTTGCTTGTACCTTCCAGGCTTATGGGGGCTAGGTTAGGTTCTTGTTTGTTAATTTTCCTGCTAGATACAATTCATGTTTATGAGATCATATAGGTTAATGTCTGTCCTATATTACTGATTACTTTCAGTTTCTTATCAGCTTTTATTCAGTTATTATTTTCTTCCTTACATATTTGGTACATATTGTATTGAAGCCCATGCATGGGGCACTGGAAACATGGATGTAGGTTCAGACAGAAAGGTTTAAAGACCTTCTTAGTAGTCATTCAGATTCAGCAGATTGGCCAGCTCCTTTCCTCCGGAGTTGCCAGACATTAGAGGTGTGCCTTTCTTTTGTTGCATAGTTTTTGGGCAGGCCGGGTCCCTGTTCCAACCAATACCATACTCTATAGAGGCTTGTAGACTATAGTTCTTGTTAGACATGTGTTGTTGGCCGTGTGGGGCTAGTTGGGTTATATATTGGCAGCCTTGTTAGCTTGTATGTATGTTTATGTGCACCTGCCTTACTTCTATTATGATTTAGACAACATGGTGGTATCGTTGGCCCACATAGGATGAGATAATATTGCAACTATTAGGTCAGCTAATTTGATGCGGGTGTTTATCTTGAGGCCTTGTCCGCCTAAGGCTATGTTTTGAGCTGACAGATAGTGGTTTGCTTTCTTGATATGTGCTGTTGGTATGCACTAGAAGTGTATATGTCCGGCTAGGTCAACTTGAAGTCCAGTGTGGCATTAGGTGCCAGTCATGACTCTCAAGGTGGGGCATGCCAATTTGTAAACATTCATACATGCTAGATATTTCATCATATTTGAAACCATCAATGATAAGCTATAATTTTTCATAAACTTGCCTAACTGGGCAAAATCTTCCATAACATGAAATTAGGAATTTAAAACCAATTAGTACATAAAATCTGCCCATAGCTATAATTTTTCATAAACTTGCATAACTGGGCAATATCTTCCATAACATGAAATTAGGAATTTAAAACCAATTAGTACATAAAATCTGCCCATGAATCCTAAAACATTCTTTGAAAAATGAACATAATTGACCCATAAATAAATCATAGAGAATTTCATAAACTTGAGTTAATATCCCATCTGATCATACACTTGAAATCATAAACTTGAAGAGAAATTTTGGCATGAAAGTTAAAGGAAACTCTCATTTATGTCCCTACATACATGGGTTAGCTGAATCTACCCACATCCTCGAAAGCCCAAGAGATTTGTGGAAGAGCATGAAGACTTCTAGGCTTGATCTCCTATGGAATCCTCTAAACTTGCATGCATAGGAAGGGAATGGGTTAGAATAGGCTAAATCCTCTTATTACCCTCCTAATAGATCTTAAAACATTGTATTTTAGGGCTTAGGAGCTTAGAAATTATGAAAATACCTTTACAAAAATCATAGGAAAACTGTCACTACCAGTCCCAACGAGGGACTAGATGGGTTGTTACCCTGCTGGATGACTCGTCATTCACTCTTGTCATCATCACTGGAAAAATGACCATTTATTGAAACTCCTTTACCCCAAGGGTCACTGGACGAGTTGTTAGGAGGAGTGAAGACTAATGGCCCTCACACGTTAGCTTCACTGGAATCCCAACCTCCAATCATAGCAATCTTGCCAACGACCCACTTGACGAGTCGGGAAGTGACACCAGGACTCCTGACCACGACTCTTCACTAACCTGGTATCCCATCACGAGCCACTCCATGATTTATTGGGTGACCTAATGAGTCATTTTGTGGTTTGTGTAGATTTCTTCTTGCTTCCTCCGCTGAACCCTCGGGTTTAATCATAGGGACTTTTAGGGTATTACAATATCTCCACCTTGAGAACATTCATCCTCAAATGTGAGTAAACATACTGAATTGCTGGGGAAAGGAGCTGCAATCCCAAATACTGAATATCTGAAGCTGAAAACTAACAGAGTGACTGACTCAAGATTGATGTACATGACTGAACTGAATTCATGAATCACTCATACACATGCTCACATAAAGGAACTGAGAGACATGAACTAATCATGGAATTAAATGGAGTACTAAGGAGGAAACTTATACCTCAAGTTGGAACTGAGCCGGAAGGGAATAAATTCGGGTATTTAGCCATTATATCTGCTTCGGCTTCCCACGTAGCTTCCTCAACAAGCTGATTCCTCCACAGAACCTTTACTGAAGCTACTTCTTTGTTTCTTAACTTTCGACCTGACGATCAAGGATCTCAACTGGAACCTCCTCATCGCTAAGGTTATCCTTCGCACCTACTCTCTCCACCAGAACAATGAAAGTTGGGTCACCAATGCACTTCTTTAACAATGATACATGGAAGAAATGTACAAGAGCCAACTCCGCTGGTAGCTCTAACTCATAGGCCACATTACCAACACGTCTCACAATTCGATAGGAACCAATATATCGGGGACTAAGAGTTCCTTTCTTTCAAAAACTCATTACCCCCTTCATGGGACATACCATCAAGAACACCCAATAATCAACTTCAAACTCAAGCTCTCTCTGCGTAACATTGGCGTATGATTTTTGACGACTCTGAACTATTTTTAGCCTTTCCCTTATAAGGTGAACTTTGTCCATAGTCTCAAGAATGGAATCTGGCCCTATCTACGTAGCTTAACCTACCTCAAACCAACCAATAGGCGACCTATACCTCCAGCCATAAAGAGTCTCAAATGAAGCAATCTAAATACTCAAGTGAGAACTGTTGCTATAAGAAAACTCAATAAGAGGAAATTATCATCCCAACCACATTTGAAGTCAATCACACATGTTCTCAACATATCCTCAAGATTCTGAATGATCTACTCAGCCGAACAATTCATTTGCGGGTGAAAAGCTGTGCTAAGCTTAACTTGAGTACCAAGTCCCTTCTAAAACGATCTCCAAAATTGCAAGGTGAGCTGAGTACCTCAATCTGATATGATGGACAAGGGAACTCCATGCAACCAAACTAACTCCCGAATGTACAATTTAGCATAATACTCCGTTGAATCAGTAGTTTTGACCAGTAGGAAATGAGCTACTTTAGTCAACCTATCTACAATCACAAAAATAAGTCATACTGTCAATGTGTGCGGGGTAACTCTGTAATGAAGTCCATATTGATCTATTTTCACTTCCAAGTGGGGATACGAATATCTTGTAGCACACCTTCTGGTCTTTGATGCTCAACTTTCACTTGTTGATAGTTCAGACACTTAGCCACAAGCTCTGCTATGTCCTTCTTCATGCCATTCCACCAATAGACTTCCCATAAGTCACAGTATATCTTAGTGACAACTGGATGTATAGAACATGGAGAACCATGAGCCTCATACCACATCTGTTCTCTCAAATCATCAACAGCCGGAACACGCAAATGACCCTGATAACAAAATACACTATCTCCCCCTTTGGAGAAGAGCTCTACCTTCTCACCGCTTCCTTCAACTTAACTAAAATAGGATCCTCATCTTTCCTATCTTTTAACTAAGTCACCAAGGAAGATTTTGAACCATTATGAAAAATGACACCACTATTCGTTGAATCAAATAGGTGCACCCCTAATCGCACAAGCTGATGCACATCTGATCTTGGGCAAATTTATATGCCCAAGTGATACTCAAAAGTACCATTTTCGCCTTGTTTATCTATCAATGTGTATACATTCTCATGTGATTGGTAATAAAATGTGAATTTATACTAACTAACATGATTAGCATGGTTTTGTAGGTAAAATGTGATTTCAGGAAGCTTAAATGCATGTTGGATGATATCGGAGTTGGACTTGGATGCGAGCAAGGGAAAAGGCATTGGACAGCATGAAATAAAGGGGCTCCGTGATGGAGCCGTGTCACGGTACCATCGCGGAGGCATTCTGCCTGGATAGGGAAAATTCGACCAAATTCCAGAGAGGGTCCGCGTCTGGTCCGTGGCACGGAGGCAGTGCTTCGCGTTGCACGCCGTGCCACGTTGAGCTTTAATTTCCGGACCCCCAGTTCTAGTGAGGGCCGCGTTAGTAGCATGTCACGGAGGCAGTGCTCCGCGATGCACTCCGTGACACGTTGCTCGTTATTCCGGAAAAAATTCCCAGCAGTATAAATAGAACACTTAGGTTCATTTTTTAATATTCTGACTTGGTGGAGCAAGGACGTGGGTTACAGGCAGTTGAGGGACGAAAATATCAGGGTTTTTTCTCTCTTTCTTTCTTCTTTAATTCAATTGCTTGTATGATTAACACTCATTTTAAGATCTTTAATCCACAAATGAGTGGCTAATTCCTCTCCTTGCTGAGGTTATGAACAATTGTGATGAAATTTGATCATTAATTATTTGGTTTTTCATCTTTTCTTCCATGTTGTTCTATTAATTCTTGTTCTTACTGCATTAATGTGTGGCCTACATTAATGTACATCTAAAAAGTCCGGTTTCACTCGAGAGAGCAAGAAATTGGAAAGTTGTGAATTAATAGGATATGTTCTTTACTTGGTTTGGGAAAATTGAGTCTTGATTTGCTTTCAGGATAGAAATATACCTGAAAGTCGTATTAGTCAATTTAGGAACCGGAATTGTATGGCTAGAACATGAATTGCATTTGACCACAGAAATGTAGACGGATAGTTCATGATTCTTAAGTGAGGTTAAATACGAGAGTTTTAATCTCTTGGCAAATGTTCTTGGCTAGCAACTGGAGGAAAAGATTAACCAAAGTATGATGATAATTAATTTCATTACATGTTTGTTTAATCTCAGCATGCTATCATTCATAGTTCAGATTCAAAGTAGATAATTGTTCTTAGCTTTAGTATAAAAATTCTAAAACAAACTATCAAACTTTTGATTACACTGTTGTCTGCATTTTTAGAAGTAAAATATAGTACACTTGAACAAATTGCACTTCATCCAAGTCTCTGTGGGATCGATACTTGGCTTACTAAAGCCACTTACTACTTGTTCGACCACGTGCACTTGCGTGTCATTTTATACCCCACAAATCACGCGAGCAAGTTTTTGGCGCCGTTGCCGGGGACTTGGCAATTGGTGAATTTGTTTTAAGTGTTAATTTACTATATTTTTATTTTCTTAGTGTTGACAACTTGGTCTTAGCCTGTATTTTGCAGACTTAATTGCTGTTGAACGCTGGCAAGAGACAACGAGCTGGTGGAATCTTATATAGAGCCAGAAAGGATATTTCACAGTAAACAAAGAGAAGCTCTACAAAGAAAGCTGCAGTTGCTCAGACAGACGATCATGGAGCAACAACAGAATCCACCGGTAGTACGGGCAGTGTTAATGCCTGAAGAAGCAGCAGCACGGCCGGTTCGCGAGGTGGCAATCCCACATGCCAATAATGTTACATCGAGTATCCGCAAACCTGAGCCAGGAGGGAGATTTGAATTAAACAGAATATGGTGCAGTTGCTGCATACTAGCGGGCAATTTACCGGTATCTCTCATGAAGATCCACAGCAGCATCTCCAAAATGTTTTGGAGATAAGTGACACTTACATACCCGCTAGAGTGTCATCAGACTATGTCCGGCTTACATTGTTCCCATTCTCATTATTGGGAGAAGCCAAGAGGTGGTTGAAAGCTGAGCCACCGAATTCTATTTCTACGTGGGATGATCTTGCACGGAAGTTCTTGACACGGTTTTTTCCCTCCGGTAGAACAACAAGACTTAGAAATCAGATTCTAAGTTTCAAATAGAGAGAGGGAGAAAATTTATATCAGGCCTGGGAGAGATTTAAATCCATGTTGCGGGATTGTCCTCATCATCATCAGTCCAATGATGTGCTGGTGCACACATTTATAGAGGGTTTGGAACCCCACACCAAAATATTGCTAGACTCAGCAACTGGAGGGCAAGTGCTGGAGAAAACTTATGAGGAGTTGCATACCTTGTTGAACCGTATTTCACAGGGCAATCCAGAATGGAATGCTGATTCATCAAGAGGTGGGACAAGGAAAGCAGCAGGAGTGCTAGAAGTGGATGGGTTCACAGCTATCGCTGCACAGATAGCTGCATTGCAAAATCAACTTAACACCCACTTCAGTAACATGACATTGCACCAGCCTCAAGCCCCAGTTAATGCAGTACAACAGATGTGGTGTGAAGTGTGTGGAAGCAGTGAGCACTCAGCTGAGTGTTGTGGAGCCAATCCAGACTCGGTAAACTTTGTGGGTAATGCGCAAAGGAACCACCAACAGTATGGTAGCAGCTACAATTCCAATTGGAGGAATCATCCTAATTTCTCATGTGGTAGCAACAACCATCAGGGCCAAAGTTCGGGTCAGGGTGTGCAAAGGAACCAAGGAGGGCAGCAAAATTATCAAGCACAATTCAGAAACAACAATGCACCTCCTCCACCACCATCACCAAGTATTGAGGAGATGTTCAAGACCATGATAGCTAACCAAGCTCAATTGCAGGCTGACTATGTGAAATTGGCAGCCGAAGTGAAAAACAACCAGTTAGCTACCAAGGAACTTGAATATCAATTTGGGCAATTTGCTAGTGCCCAAAACACAAGGCCCAGAGGAGGACTGCCGAGCGACACGGATCCCAATCCCAAGCAGGTAAATGCAGTGACCACAAGGAGTGGTTTGCAGCTGAAAGAGGTGGAACCAGAAAGACCACTTCAATAGTCGGGAGCAGCAGAAGTTGAGAGGGAGCAAAGTACTGAAAGGGGGAAGACTAAGGAAGCTGAATCAGAAAGACCTCCACCCCCGTTCCCTCAACGACTAAAGAAACACAAGGAGGAGGCGTGTTTCAAGAAATTCATGGAGGTGCTGAAACAGGTACATGTTAACTTACCTCTTGTTGATGTCTTGCAGGGAGTGCCGAAATATGCTAAGCATATAAAGGACATCGTGGCAAACAAAAGTCGGTTGACTGAGTATGCTACGGTGGCTCTAACGGAGGAGTGCACTTCTCGGATTCAAAATAGACTGCACACGAAGCTAAAAGACCCTGGGAGTTTACTATCCAGATTACTATTGGGAAGAGCATCCGAGCTCGTGGATTGTGTGACTTGGGAGCGAGCATAAATTTGATGCCATCTTCGGTATTCAGAAAGTTGGGTCTAGGGAGTCCTAGACCCACAACGGTAATCTTGCAGTTGGCGGATCGATCCTTAGCCAGACCTGATGGCATTGTAGAGGACGTTCTAGTGCAAGTTGGCTCCCTAATTTTCCCGGTAGATTTTGTCGTGTTGGATTTTGAACCAGACGCGGAAGTCCCATTTATTTTGGGACGTCCTTTCTTGGCAACCGGGAAAGCACTAATTGACGTAGCTGCGGGGCAGCTAACAATGCGAGCACATGACAAGGTGGAGGTGTTCGAGGTGTACAAGGCACCCAAGCTCCTGACGGTGCATGAAGAACTCTCGGTGATCAATGTGATTGATCAAGGTGATGATAAGCAGATGAAGGATTCCCCGAGAGTTAATGGGAAAACCACCGGAAAGGTGTAAGCACTACTGGGGGGAGGACGGTGATCGAGAGAAATTGTCCATCACCCTAGAGGACAATTGAGCTTAGCAACGTCGAGCCGCGACGGTAAACCAGGCGCTGCACGGGAGGCAACCCGTGAAAAATTTATTTCTTTCATTTTGTAAAGTGTAAATAGATTTTTCTTTTTCTTTTTCTTGATTTACTACAAAATTTTTCGTTTTAGTTTTAGTTTTATTTGTATTTAGAGTGAAACCTATAATTCTAACCAATTTTGTATAGTGAGATGAATTTCAGGTCAAACGGAGAAAAATATGCACGGAATCGCAAAGGAAAAGTTGAGGTATGAAACATTAATAAAAAATGGAAAACAGTGAGCTAGGGCGATAGCTCTGTGTCACAGAGGTGGACCTCCGCGTTACCCTCCGTGACACGTTGAGGTATAATCCGGAAATTTTAAAAATTTTTAGAATAGTCTCGCGATGGCTCCGTGTCATGGAGGCAGTGCACCGTGATGCACTCCATGACACGTTGCCTTGTATATCGCGACGGGTCACACCGGGTCGCCGGGTGACCCGCGCAATTTCCTTACTTTTTAACCCCGAAAACCTTCCATTTTCCCTCATTTTTTAATCTCTCCGCGACCAAAACCCCTAAAACCCATCCCCTATCAACGTGACACGGAGTAAGGCAAGAAATTCAATGATTTTTCTTCGATTCTTCAAAGACAAGGTATGTTTTCCGATTTCCTCTCAAATTCTTGTCGCTTTTCTTCGATTTTAAGCATGGGAGGTGAGAAAAATTGCCCTACGTAGTAATTAATCATGAATTTGAGTTAATTGTTGTTGATGAATGTTCGGAATGTCGTGATGATTGCTTTAACTTGTCGATTGCATAAAATAATCGAATTTGATTGATAATATCAATTCTAGGGCTTGTATGTTGAATTTGGAGTTGAAAATGTATTGAAATTGTGAATTTTATTCCTGGATGGATGTGTTGAATGAGATGAGTCGATGTACAAATTGTTAGGATGTTAATAGAACGACTGATTCTCGGGTTGGGGAAATGTTGAAATTTGTAAGAATTGGTTGGTTGTATAGGTTCATGTAGATTTATTTTTGGTTGTTGTTTTTGTTTCTTTGTTTTTCGTTGCTAAGTGTGATGGGTCAAATGTTAGCGATGGTAGTGATTGTGATTAGCTGTACGAAGTCTGAGTAGTACGCAAAAGTTATACCGTCGAATTTTTCGAACGCACTAAGCATGATTGTATAGTTGTTTATTGTGTATAAATGAAAATAATCTTGCCGTAGTGTTGTAACTGTAGCTAAGGACTAAGTGTGGGGTAACCTAGCGTAACCCAACCTTAGCCGAAGTTAATATCCGTTAGCTTAATATTGATCTTGTTTACTTGGGTTGACAGGTAAAATGGCAAGCCGGCAAGATAAAGGAAAAGGCGCATCAACTTCAGGCGCCGGAAGGAAACGAATCAGACTGGGCACAGCAGTCCCAGCTGCACCTGCAGTTCCACGCGGCCAGCGCCGCCAATTCGGAACGAGATGGGTGACCGATGAAGGGAAAAAGTGGTACGCAAAGCATAAAGAAAACAAATATTTCCCCGAGGAGCACATAGCACGGGAACCATTGGCACAGGAGTTCCCTAGAATGGTCCATCGGATCGAGGCAGCTGGGCTCAAGTTCATCTTTGAAGAGCCCAAGGAATGCAATCTGCACTTGGTTCGGGAGTTCTATGCCAATTGGAACCTGACTATCAGAAGCCACACCATCAAGATCAGAGGGCAAATAGTCACTCTGGAGCCCCACCACCTCAATGCCATCATAGGAGTGCGGGACACAGAGGCCCACGTACTCCGACAGTTGAACATTACCCCACCGTATGCGGACATCAGACGCACGTTGTGTGGGACCCGATCAACAGCTAGATGGAGCAGACACAAAGAGAGAGGCTACCACCAGACTTTGCCATATTCACATATGAACAGGGAAGCCCGAATCTGGCTGAAGATAGTCTGCTCATGCCTAATCCCGGGGGTACATATGACAGAGGCAACCCGGGATCATGTATGCCTGGTGTACGCCTAGATGAAAGGGCTGGAGATCAATGTAGGGGCGGTGATTATCTCCGCCATAAAGAGAGCCCGGTTGCACCAAGGGCACAGGTATGGCTTTGGTGGACTACTGACCACCTTCCTCAGGGGCCTCGATGTTGAGGAGGAGGCCCTTGACTATATCCGGCAGTTAGAGCGGCGGGCCTTAGACGTTACTAAAACTAGGGCTCCCGACACCACCCATGGACCGGTGCTTACACTTGGCGAGCGACATGCTCGTGATGACCAGTATATGGCTCGGATGTATGGGATGCAGATGCTCCAGCTGAGGATAGGTGGGAGGCCGGCGACAGAGGAGGAGTTATGGCAACTCGAGCTAGATTACCCCTTCGGCGAAAACGCCAGGGCTCTATGCCGAGTGGGGCCAGCATTTGTAGAGCCCACAGACGATGATGTCCCCACAGACGAGGAGACACGTCGGGAGGACTCCGATGTGGAGTCCGATGATGACGACGGAGGCGACTCGGACATGGGAGATGAAGCAGCAGCACCCGACGAAGAAGTGGAATACTTTGACTGATCAGAGAGTTCCACCACCAGATTTTGTGCTATTTTAATTTTTGTGAACACTGGGGACAGTGTTCGAACTATGTGTGGGGTGGGAGTAGTTAGGTGCTGAGCTGGGCTGTTTTGTTTGTATGCTCTTTTCTGTTGTCGTATATGTTGTTTGTCCTTATGAGTGTGAATTGTTAAGTTGTTCTGTATTTGTAAATGTTTGTTAAATTGATGTGTGTTGCTGAATGTTCCTAGTTGATTCTGATTCTGTACATATTTTTTAAAATATTTTGTAAATAATTTTTCTATCGAAATGATCGATATTTTCAACATTTTTTACTTCTTGGGTTTCTCGGCGTTTGTTTTCGGTTCTTTTACCGAGAATGGTCCCATTGAACCAAAGTCATAGTTAGTGATTGTTCCCTATGATGGATGGATGACGACCGTCTTAAGGGAAATGTAGTCGTTAGGAGTAGATTTTTTCAATTATTTTTCAATTTTTCAGTTTTCTTTGGTGGATTGCATCCCGGAACCTGTAGTTACTAGATGGTTGCTGCTCGGTGATTTGGGCTACGGGTAAAAACCGACACGCAAGTGCACGTGGTCAAACAAGTAATAAAGTGGCTAAGTAGCCAAGTATCGATCCAAGGAGGCTCAAGATATGTAAAATTGCCTAATTTACTATATTTATATTTAACTTCTAATTATGCTAACAACAACGTAACCAAGGGTTAATTGAGTTTTTGTTTCTAAACTATATACTACAATTAATAACACTATTTACTTGTGAATTCAGACAATGGATATGAACATGCCAAGGTTAAGAACAAGTAATGAACTTGATAATCATGATAATTTTGGTTAATTCTCTTCTTCAAGTTGCTAGCCAAGAACATTTGCCTAGAAATTAAAACTCTCGTATTTAATTTCAGTTTAGAATCATAAACCATCCGTCTACATTTATGTGATCAAATGCAATTTATGACCTAGCACTACAATTCAGGTTCCTATGACTAATACGGCTTTCAAGTATATTTCTATCAGGAAAGCACATCAAAACCCAATTTTCCCAAATCAAGTTAAGAACAATACCCTATTAATTCACAACTTTCCAATTTCTTGCTCTTTCGAGTGAAATTGGACTTTTTAGATATACATTAATGTTGGCCAATCACTAATGCAGTAAAGAACAAGAATTAATAGAACAACATTAAAGAAGAAGAATAAAACCATATCATTTACAATCAAAATTCATTACACATGTTCAAAACCTCAGCAAGAAAGAGAATTAGCCACTCATTCTTGGATTGATCATCCTAAAATGAGTGTAAATTATACTTACAATTGATAGAAAGAAGAAAAGAAGAGAAGAAATCCCTTAGCTTTTCCAATCTTCAACTGCTACTAACCCACGTTCCTGCTCTCCACTTCTGAACTCAATCTAAAAACTAAAAACTTATTAAAATAAACCTAAGTGTGCTATTTATACTAGTGGGAAATTTTTCCCGGAATAACAAGCAACGTGTCACGGAGGCCAACGCGGAGCCTTGCCTCCGTGACATGGCGTGGACGCGGACCCTCACTGGAATTTCTAGGGTCCGGTAATTTAACCTCAACGTGGCACGGAGGCCATCGCAGAGGTCTATCTCCGTGCCACGGAGCTGACGCGCAGGTACACTGGAAATTGCCAAATTAATTCATGCTCAGGCAGTGTGCTACCGCGATGGTAGCGTGGCACGGAGCCATCGCGGAGTCCCTATAAATCCTGCATTCCAAGGTCTTTTCCACGCTCGCATCCAAGTCCAACTCCGACATAGTTCCAACATGCATTTTAGCTCCTAAAAATCACCTTTATCTGCAAAACAAATGCTAATCATGTTGGTTAGTATAAATTCGCATTTTATTACCAATTACATGATATTATATACACATTGCACAACAAACAAGGTAAAAATGATACGTTTGAGTATCACTTGGGCATATAAATCTGCCCAAGATCACTTACCCCATACTTAAATCCTTGTTCGTCCTCGAACAACACATACAAGAATCATGCAAATTACATCCCAACCTTCATCACTATGGTGCAACAATTTACGCTACGGTCGTACCGATTATTCAATTTTTGTAAATCATCAAGAAAACATGCTTGGTCGTACAATACAATGACCTTTAATACATCAAGGCTGCCTAGACTTTTTAAGAATTGATTCTTGATATCGGCAAACTCATGCAAATCAACTAATCAAGAAATCCGACACGAAAATCAATCTTTCATCAAGCATGTGCCCTCACAACTCGAGAGAAACTTCCCCTTTATGTTCATGCAACACACGAACATGCAATTAGGGGCCTATAAAAATTAATTTCACCCTCTCTCCCAAAAGAATTCACATGCATCATGTCAAGACCCATAGGCTTTCCCTTAGTGTATTACTCCTCTAATATAAAGAAATGCAATATAGGATCACGTAGGACTTTAATGGGTTGTAACGGGGCTATGGATCTAGTATGCATATATTGGATTAGCCAATAATAATCGCTAGCATCCTTAAGCGCCTTTTCAACTCATTCCCATCGACTCATGGACATTGTTCCTCTCTTTTCTCTTTTTCTCCCATTCATGCTGGTTTACTTTCACATAGCCCATTTCATCAACCACACTTGACACAAAGCAGAGGGTTTTCATGTACCCTCAATATCAATTAATTACAACAAGTGCCTCTTCAACGTCATCTTTTCTTTCCTCACTTTGCTTTTCTTTTTCTTTTCACTCTTTTCACTCTTTAACACTTTGGGAAACATTTTCTGTTCTTTGTAAGCGCTTAAGAGCTTATTAAAGACTTTAAGGCTAATGAAAAGAAGGAATAAAGCTTAGTTCATACAATTTTGGAAAAAAGAAAGAAATCAGCTAAAGGCTCAACGGGCTGACTAGGGTATACAACATATAAAAAGGGTAGAACTTGACAAGAAAAAAAATGGAAACTATCGGTTAAAACAAAGAAATGCCTACATCCTTTCCAACACTACACCTCCTTCATTTCGCTTTGTATACACACCAGGCAAGTTCTAGACAATTCACGATGACATGGAATAGCAAAACCTTACTTCACACTTAATGCACATGCTCGAATCCAGATGCATTCACAGACTCTTTAATTAGTCAATTACATGAATTCAAGATTAAGCCTCAATCACAATGAACCAAATTCTATAGCCTAGGTAACTCAACATATTTATAGAATTGCATGCTTTCAAACGAATCATTTTCACAATTTGAACATCAATTACAACATGCAACGAAATTTTAGCAACCATAAGCAACTACAGTTTATTGATGCAATCCACCAAAGAAAACTAAAACAACAATTAAAAATCGTACTCCTACCGACTACATTTCCCTTAAGACGGTCGTCATCCATCCATCATAGGGAACGGTCACTAACTATGACATAGGTTCAATGGGACTATTCTCGGTAAAAGAACCGAAAACAAACTCCGAGAAACCCAAAAATCAAAATCGAAAATTTTTTTTTTGCAACACATCGATCATTTCGATAGAAAGAAAATATTTACAAGTGCAAAATATTTTCGCAAAAATTTTGAAAAATATCGATCATGTCGATAGAGAAAAAAATTTATTTACAAAATTTACAAAATATTTACAATGGCAACCATACTTTCAAAAACACACATCCTTAACCACACAACAAATATATACACATACATCGCAAACAGTTCACAACAGGGAAAGCATAACATACATAAACAACAAGGAAAAATTATACAACAATTTAGATCCTTGACCTAGCACCTAACTACTCCCCACCCCACAATTAAATCGAACACTGTCCCCAGTGTTCACAAAAAATAAAAAGCACAAAATTTGGGTGGTGGAACTCCCTGCTCAGTCGAAATATTCAACTTCCTCGTCCAGTGCTGCAGCCTCGTCGCCCATATCTGAATCAGCTCCATCGTCGTCATCGGACTCCACATCAGAGTCCTCACGACGTGTCTCCTCATCAGTAGGGAGATCGTCATCTGTAGGCTCCACAAAGGCTGGCCCCACCTTACATAAGGCTCTGGCGTTCTCGCCAAAGGGGTAGTCCAGCTCCAGCTGCCATAACTCCTCCTCGATGGCTGGTCTCCCACCTATCCGTAGCTGCAGCATCTGCATGCCAAACATACGGGCCATGTATTGATCGTCACAAGCATGTCGCTCGCCCAAGGTCAGCACAGGTCCGTGTGTAGTGTCGGGGGCCTTAGTCTTTGTCACGTCGAGGGCCCTCCGCTCCAGCTGTGGAATATAGTCCAAGGCTTCTTCCTCAATGTCGAGGCCTCAGAGGAAGGTGGTGATGAGTCCGCCAAACCCGTATCTGTGGCCCTGGTGCATTCTGGCTCTCTTCATGGCGGATATTATGACCGCCCCAACATTAATCTCAAGCCCTTTCATAAGGGCATACACCAAGCAGACATGGTCCCGGGTCACGTCTGTCATATGAACTCCCGGGATCAAGCACGAACATACAATATTTCTCCAGATTCTTGCCTCCCTGTTCATCTGCGAGTAGGGCAGAGTCTGGTGGTACCCCCTCTCTTTGTGTCTACTCCATCGGGCTGTGGATCGAGCCCAACACAACGTACGTCTGATGTCGGCGTACGGTGAGGTGATGTTTAGCTGGCGGAGAACGTGGGCGTCTGTGTCCCGCGCTCCAACGATGGCATTCAGCTGCTGGGGTTCCAGAGTGACAATCTGCCCTCTGATTTTAATAGTGTGGCTCCTGATGGCCGGGTTCCAGTTGGCATAAAATTCCCGGACCAAGTGAAGGTTGCACTCCTTGGGCTCCTGAAAAATAAAGCTGAGCCCAGCTGCCTCAATCCTCTGTACAGTGCGAGGGAACTCCTGTGCAAGTGGTTCCCTTGCAATATGTTCCTCCGGGAAGTACTTGTTTTCTTTGTGCTTCGCGTATCATTTCTTCCCTTCATCGGTGACCCATCGTGTTCCGTATCGGCGGTGTTGGCCGCGCGGAACAGCAGGTGCAGCTGGGACTGCAGTGCCCAGTCTCATCCTTTTTTTGCCGGTGCCTGAGGTAGAAGCACCCTTGCCTTTGTCTTGCCTGCTAGCCATTGTACCTGTCAGTTTACACAAACAAGCACAACCTTAAGCTAAAAACTCGTTAGCTTCGGCTAAGGTCGGGTTAAACAAATTTTACCCCACACTTAGTTCTTAACAATATTTACAAAATTTCAGCAAGGATAGCTCTATTTACAACCCCAAACACAAACAACTATACACATATTGCTTAGTGCGTTCACAACAAAATTTTGACAGCATAATGGTTAGTGTACTACCCAGACTTCATACAGCTAATACCCAATCCTACTATCGCTAGCAATTCAACCATCGCACAAGCAACAAAACAACCACAAACTAAAAACAACTAGAAAAATATTTCATATACAAGCTAATCTAAACAATCTAACCAATTCACACATTATGCAATTTCCCACAAAAATTCGAGAATTAGTCGTCTTTGAACATTTACACACTATTTACCACGACTTATCTCAAATAATAAACACACCCCGGCATCGAATTCACCAAACAATCAAGTTGCCCAAGTCAAATTCAACAACCCAAGCCCTAGGATAGAGTTCGACAATCAATTTCGAATTATTTACATAATCGACAAGTTCAAATGCCAAATACAACAATTCGAACATAATCAATCACAACATAATTCACCATCATGTTTAATTTCTACCTAAGGTGGTATGTCTCACCTTACATGCCCAAAATTGACAAAAATCGCCAAAACAAATTGAGTTAGACGATGAAAACATACCTTAGAATTGAAGAATCGGAGAAACTCGACGTTTTTCTTTGCCTATCAACGTGGCACGTTGCTTGGGAAGGGGGAAATGGGTGTTTGGTCGCGGAGGGAAGAGGGAATGGGTAAAAAAGGGAGAAATCGGGGTTACATTTAAAGAAAACACGCGGGTCACCCGGAAACCCGGTGTGACCCGGCACTGGATAAGGGGCAACGTGTCACGGAGGCCAACGCGGAGGCCCTCCTCCGTGACACGGAGCCAACGCGTTGGCTTACTGGATTTTTGAAAAATCCAGATTTGCCTTCAACGTGTCACGGAGGCCAACGCGGAGCATTGCCTCCGTGACACGGCGCCAACGCGCCAGTGCTCTGTTTCACCCATACATTTAATTTTTCATACCTCGCCTCATTTTCTCGATTCCATGTATATTTCCTCCGTTATACCTGAAAATCACCTCACTAAACAAAAATTGGTTAAATTAATAGATTTCCCTAACTAAAATAAAAAATATTAAATAAAATGAAAATCTAACCCTAGTTAAGAAAAGAAAAAGAAAAGAAAAATAAAAATTATTCACACTAAAAAGAAAGAAAGAAAATATTTTCACGGGTTGCCTCCCGTGCAGCGCTTGGTTTACCGTCGCGGCTCGATGTCCTTTAAGCTCATTTATCTACTAGGGAGATGGACGATTTGTCCCGATCATGATCATCCCCCCAGTAGTGCTTGCATCTCTGCCCATTTACCAAGAACGTAGCACTCCTATCTTCTTGCCACAGTTCTACCGCCCCGTGAGGGGTCATTCTCACCACTTCAAACGGTCTAGACCATTTAGCCCTCAGCTTACCAGGAAACAATTTCAATCTTGAATTAAAAAGCAAAACTTTCTATCCTGGTTCGAAAATGCGATGCACCACATGCTTGTCGTGTCATCTTTTGGTTCTTTCCTTGTAGTACTTAGCACTCTCATAGGCATGCCAGCGAAATTCATCAAGTTCGCTGAGCTGCATCAATCTCTTTGTACCCACCAGCTCTAAGTCCATATTTAGCTTTCTGACAGCCCAGAAAGCTCGATGCTCAAGTTCAACCGGGAGATGACATGCTTTGCCATAGACCAATCGGTATGGTGATGTTCCAATCGGTATCTTATAAGCAGTTCGGTAGGCCCACAACGCATCATCAAGTTTACCAGACCAATCATTCCGTTGTGTGTTCACCGTTTTCTAAAGAATCTGTTTTACCTCCCTATTTGACACCTCTACTTGCCCACTAGTTTGTGGGTGGTATGCTGTGGCCACTTTATGGCGCACCCCATACTTAGCCAGTAATTTCTTGAAGCTAGCATTGACAAAATGAGCCCCTCCATCACTGATAATTGCTCGGGGTGTCCCAAACCTTGTGAGAATGTGTTTCTTCACAAACTTAGTTACTATCTTGTTATCATTCCTGGGGCAAGCTATTGCTTCCACCCATTTTGATACATAATCTACAACCACCAAGATGTAACGATTCCCAAATGGCGGTGGGAATGGACGCATGAAATCAATGCCCCATACATCAAAGGGCTCAACTTCCAGTATGTTCTGCAAAGGCATCTCTTGTCTTCTACCAATTGTTCCTGTCCGCTGACATCTATCACACATTTTGACATAATCCATAGAATCTCTGAACAGGGTCGGCCAAAAGAAACCTGACTGAAGAACCTTGTGTGCTGTTCTCTCACCTCCGTGATGCCCTCCATACAACGAAGAATGGCAGCCCCTTAGCACCTCTGCTATCTGACTCTCTGGGATGCATCTTCTCATCACCTGGTCTGGTGCCTGCTTGAACAAATATGGCTCGTCCCATACATAATATCGGCTATCATGCCTCAATTTTCTTCTTTGCTGGTCTGTTGCTTCAGGTGGGTAAACTCCGCTCACTAGCAAGTTGACTATGTCAGCATACCAGGGAACTTCAGCTTCTCCCACTGCCAATAGTTGCTCATCTGGAAGTCCTCATTAATGTCATCACTTTCCGTCACATGCGACCGACTTTCCAGTCGTGATAGGTGATCTGCTACCTGATTTTCACTCCCCTTTCTGTCTCTAATCTCAAGGTCGAACTCCTGTAGCAATAAGATCCATCTGATCAATATGGGCTTAGCATCTTTCTTGTTGAATAGGTATCGAATAGCTGCATGATCAGTGTACACCACCACTTTCGAACCCACCAAATAAGACCGAAACTTGTCAAATGCAAACACCAGAGCTAGCATTTCCTTTTCTGTGACTGTGTAATTGGTCTGAGCCGTATTCAGTGTCTTTCTTGCATAATAAATAGAATGAAAAACTCTATTCTTCCTTTGTCCCAATACAGCTCCCACAGCCACATCACTGCATCACACATCAGCTCAAATGGTTGTTCCCAATCGGGAGAGGTAAGTATGGGTGCTTCTATCAATTTCTGCTTCAACTTTTCGAATGCTACAACACACTCATCGTTTAATTCAAACTTGACCTCCTTTTCTAGCAGCCTGCATAGCGGTCTAGAAATGTTGGAAAAGTTTTTAATGAATCGTCTGTAGAATCCTGCATGTCCCAGAAAACTGCGTACACCTTTCACGAATACTGGTGGTGGCAATTTCTCAATAACCTCAATTTTAGCACGATCGACTTCCAACCCCTTTTTAGACACTTTGTGGCCCACGACAATACCCTCCTTCACTAAGAAGTGGCATTTCTCCCAGTTTAACACGAGGTTGGATTCTTCACATCGAGCCAGCACCCTGTCAAGATTCTGCAAGCAAGTAGCAAACGAATTACCAAAAATAGAAAAATCATCCATAAATACCTCAACAAAATCTTCAACCATGTCATGGAAAAAAGCCATCATGCATCTCTGGAATGTGGCGGGTGCGTTGCATAACCCAAACGGCATTCGCCTGAAAGCATATGTCCCATAACGACAGGTGAACGTCGTCTTCTCTTGATCCTCAGGAGCGATGGCTATTTGGTTATAGCCAGAGTTCCCATCAAGAAAGCAATAATATTCCTGCCCTGCCAACCTGTCAAGTATTTGGTCAATAAAAGGAATGGGGTAATGGTCTTTTCTCGTGGCTTCATTTAGTTTTTGGTAGTCCATACAAATTCGCCAGCCTGTGACGGTTCGTGTGGGGATTAACTCATTTTTCTCATTGGTGATTACAGTCATCCCCCCTTTCTTAGGAACACATTGAACGGGACTGACCCACTCACTGTCTGAAATTGGGTAGACTACACCTGCATCAAGCCACTTGATTATTTCCTTCCTTACCACATCTTTCATTGCTGGATTAAGTCTCCTCCGCGGCTGAACAGTTGGCTTGGCTCCTGTCTCCATAAATATCCTGTGCGTGCAGAAAGCTGGATTTATACCCTGAATGTCGGACATTTGCCAACCCATTGCTTTCTTCCTCTTCCTTAAGACCCCCAAAGCTGCCTGTTCCTGTTCCTCTGTCAAGTCTGCAGAGATAATAACTGGTAACGTCTCTCCCTCCCCCAAAAAGATATATTTTAAATGGGGAGGCAATTCTTTCAGCTCCAATTTCGGTGCCTCCTCAACAGACGGTTTCGGCAACGGCTCTAGTGATCTCATCAAGGACTGAAATTCCTGTCTTCTCGGATGTTTAGTTGCTCCATCCAACAATTGAACCATTCCACAAGCTTCTCCATCCCCAAAATGATCAGAATGCGTAAGCGCTCTCTCCAATGGGTCTTGAGATTCAACAGCCTGCTTACTTTCTCCATGTTCAACCATGCTTATTTCCGAAAGCTCCTCATGTATAGCCGGCAGCTTCATGGCTTTTAACACATCAAATACCTCTACCTTGTCATGTGCTTGCATTGTAAGTTTACCCGCAGCTACATCGATCAATGCCTTTCCGGTTGCCAAAAAGGGTCGTCCCAAAATAAATGGGACTTCCGCATCTAGTTCAAAATCCAGAACAATGAAATCTACCGGAAAAATAAGGGAGCCTACCTGCACTAGCACATCCTCAACAATGCCATCCGGCTTAGCTAAAGACCTGTCTGCTAGCTGCAAGATTACCGTTGTAGGTCTAGGACTCCCTAGACCTAACTTTCTGAATACCGAAGATGGCATCAGATTTATACTTGCCCTCAAGTCGCATAATCCACGCGCTCGGATACTTTGCCCAATAGTCAGCTGGATAGTGAAACTTCCAGGGTCTCTCAGTTTTGTGGGCAACCTATTCTGAATACGAGAAGTGCATTCCTCCGTTAAAGCTACCGTGGCATACTCAGTCAAATGACTTTTGTTAGCCACGATGTCTTTAATATACTTCGCATATCTCGGCACTCCCTGCACGACATCAACAAGAGGTAAGTTAACATGTACCTGTTTAAGTACCTCCATGAATTTCTGGAAACACGCCTCCTCCTTGTGTTTCTTAAGTCGTTGAGGGAACGGGGGTGGAGGCCTTTCTGGTTCAGCTTCTTTAGTCTTCCCCTTATCAGAACTTTGCTCTCCCTCAACATCTGCTGCTCCTGACTTTTAAGGCGGTCTTTCCGGTTCCACCTCCTTTAATTGTAAACCACTCCTCATGGTCACTGCATTTACCTTCTTTGGATTTGGATCCGTGTCGCTAGGTAGTCCTCCTCTGGGTCTAGTATTTTGGGCACTAGCAAATTGCCCAAACTGATATTCAAGAGCCTTGGTCGCCAATTGATTGTTCTTCACTTCGGCTGCCAATTTGACATAGTCAGCCTGCAATTGTTCCTGATTAGCGATCATGGTTTTGAACATCTCCTCAATAGTCGGTGATGGTGGTGGAGGAGGGGCATTATGATTTCTGAATTGAGCTTGATAATTTTGTTGCCCTCCTTGGTTTCTGTGCATACCCTACCCTGAACTCTGGCCTTGTTGATTGTTGCCACCCCACGAAAAATTCGGATGGTTCCTCCAATTTGAGTTGTAGCCACCACCAAACTGCTGTTGATTTCTCTGTGCATTGCCCACAAAGTTAACAGAATCAGGATTTGCACCACAGCATTCAGCTGAATGCTCACTACTACCACACACTTCACACCACATCTGTTGAACTGCATTGACTGAAGCTGAAGGCAGGTTCAAATTTATATTGCTGAAGTGAGTGTTTAACTGATTTTGCAAAGCAGCTATCTGTGCAGCGATAGCTGTGAATCCATCCACTTCAAGCACTCCAGCTGCTTTCCCTGCTCCACCTCTTGAAGAATCTGCATTCCATTCTGGATTGCCTTGTGAAATTCGGTTGAGCAAAGTGTACAGCTCCTCATAGGTCTTCTCCAGCGCTTGCCCTCCAGCTGCTGAATCTAACAGAATTTTAGTGTGGGGTTCCAAACCCTCAATAAAAGTGTGTACCAACACCTCATTGGACTGATGATGGTGAGGACAGTCCCGCAACATGGATTTGAATCTTTCCCAGGCTTGATATAGATTTTCTCCCTCCCTCTGTTTAAAACTTAGGATTTGACTCCTAAGTCTGGCTGTTTTACCAGAAGGGAAAAATCTAATAAGAAACTTCCGTGCAAGATCATCCCACGTTGATATAGAGTTGGGTGGTTCAACTTTTAACCACCTCTTGGCTTCACCAAGTAAGGAAAATGGAAATAAGGTGAGCCGAACATAATCGGGTGACACTCCAGCGGGTATATAAGTGTCACTTATCTCCAAAAAGTTCTGGAGATGTTGTTGTGAATCTTCGTGAGGGAGACCGGTAAATTGCCCGCTTGTGTGCAAAAGTTGCACCATATTCTGCTTTAATTCAAACCTCCCTCCAGGCTCTGGTTTGTGGATGCTAGAATGTACATTATTAGCGTGTGGGATTGCCACCTCGCGAACTGGCCTTGCTGCTGCTTCATCGGGCACTTAAACTGCCCTAACAACTAGTGGATTTGGTTGCTCCATCATAGACTGTTTAAGCAACTGCAGCTTCTTTCAAAGATCTTCTCTACGTTGACTATGAAATTCCCGTTCAGGCTCTAAGTAAGATTCCACCAGATCTTTGTCCCATGCCAGTGTTCACAGAAACAAAATCTGCAAAATACAGGCTAAGACCAAGTTGTTAATACTTAAGAAAATAAAAATACAAATACAGTAAATTTACACTAAACAAAATTTTACAAATGGCCTAGCCTCCCTGGCAACAGCACCAAAAACTTGCTCGGTGCTTTGGGCTACGGGTAAAAACCGACACGCAAGTGCACGTGGTCAAACAAGTAATAAAGTGGCTAAGTAGCCAAGTATCGATCCAAGGAGGCTCAAGATATGTAAAATTGCCTAATTTACTATATTTATATTTAACTTCTAATTATGCTAACAACAACGTAACCAAGGGTTAATTGAGTTTTTGTTTCTAAACTATATACTACAATTAATAACACTATTTACTTGTGAATTCAGACAATGGATATGAACATGCCAAGGTTAAGAACAAGTAATGAACTTGATAATCATGATAATTTTGGTTAATTCTCTTCTTCAAGTTGCTAGCCAAGAACATTTGCCTAGAAATTAAAACTCTCGTATTTAATTTCACTTTAGAATCATAAACCATCCGTCTACATTTCTGTGATCAAATGCAATATATGACCTAGCACTACAATTCAAGTTCCTAAATTGACTAATACGACTTTCAAGTATATTTCTATCAGGAAAGCACATCAAAACCCAATTTTCCCAAATCAAGTTAAGAACAATACCCTATTAATTCACAACTTTCCAATTTCTTGCTCTTTCGAGTGAAATTGGACTTTTTAGATATACATTAATGTTGGCCAATCACTAATGCAGTAAATAACAAGAATTAATAGAACAACATTAAAGAAGAAGAATAAAACCATATCATTTACAATCAAAATTCATTACACATGTTCAAAACCTCAGCAAGAAAGAGAATTAGCCACTCATTCTTGGATTGATCATCCTAAAATGAGTGTAAATTATACTTACAATTGATAGAAAGAAGAAAAGAAGAGAAGAAATCCCTTAGCTTTTCCAATCTTCAACTGCTACTAACCCACGTTCCTGCTCTCCACTTCTGAACTCAGTCTAAAAACTAAAAACTTATTAAAATAAACCTAAGTGTGCTATTTATACTAGTGGGAAATTTTTCCCGAAATAACAAGCAACGTGTCACGGAGGCCAAAGCGGAGCCTTGCCTCCATGACACGGCATGGACGCGGACCCTCACTGGAATTTCCAGGGTCTGGTAATTTAACCTCAACGTGCCACGGAGGCCATCGCGGAGGCCTATCTCCGTGCCACGGAGCTGACGCGCAGGTACACTGGAAATTGCCAAATTAATTCATGCTCAGGAAGTGTGCTACCGTGATGGTAGCGTGGCACGGAGCCATCGCAGAGCCCCTATAAATCCTGCATTCCAAGGTCTTTTCCACGCTCGCATCCAAGTCCAACTCCGACAGTTCCAACATGCATTTCAGCTCCTAAAAATCACCTTTATCTGCAAAACAAATGCTAATCATGTTGGTTAGTATAAATTCGCATTTTATTACCAATTACATGATATTATATACACATTGCACAACAAACAAGGTAAAAATGATACGTTTGAGTATCACTTGGGCATATAAATCTGCCCAAGATCAGTTGCGAAATTCTGGTTGTGTGTTGTACATGGTTTTCAAAATGCAAAGGTGATTCATATGAAAGCATGCAACTTTGTAAATATGTTGAGATACCTACGTTGTAGAGTTCGATTCAGTATGATTGAGGCTTAATGTTTGAATTCATGTAATTAGCTGATAGAAGAGTCTGTGAATACATCTTAAATTGAGCATGCGCAAAAAGTGTGAAGTGAGGTGTTGATATTCAATGCTATTGTGAAGTGTCTATAACTTGCCTAGTGTGTGTACAAAACGAAATGAAGGAGGTGTATTGTAGGAAAGGATGTAGGCATTTCTTTGTTTTAACCGAGAGTTTCTATTTTTCTTCCTTGTCGTACACACCTTGATTGTATACCCTAGTCAGCCCGTTGAGCCTTTAGCCTATTATTTTTTTCTTTTGTCATAAAGTGTAAACCGAGCTTAATCCCTTCTTTTCATTAGCCGTAAAGCCTATACAAAACTCTTAAGCGCTTAAGAAAAGAAAATCATTTTCCCGAAGTGTCAAAGAGTGAGAATGGTGAAAAGAAAAAGAAAAGCAGAGTGAGAGAAGAAAAGAAAAGGTTGGAGGTGCACTTGCTATAAATAAATGATAATGAAGGTGCATGAATAATCTTTGTTGTTGTGTCAAGTGTGCTTAATGCAATGGGCCATACTAAAGAAAATCATCAAGAATGGGATGATGAAAAAAAAAAAAGAAACAATGTCCATGAGTTGATGGGATGTGTTGAAAAGGCGCTTAAGGATGCTAGTGGCTATTATTGGCTAATCCAATACTTACTAGTTTCGTAGCTTCCATTACAACCCGTTCAAGTCCTACGTGATCTTACATCACACTTCTTTATATTAGTGGAGTAATACACTAAGGGCAAGCTTATGGGTCATGACATGATGCATGTGAATTCTTTTGGGAGACAGAGAGCGAAATTGTTTTTACATGCCCCTACTTGAATGTTTGTGAGTCATATGAGCAAAAAGGGGAAGATTCTCTTGTGTTGTGAGGGCACATGCTTGATGAAAGATTAATTTTCATGGCGGATATCTTGATCAGCTGCTTTGCATGAGTTTGCCAATATGGAGAGTCGATTCTTAAAAGTCTAGGAGGTCTTAATGTATTGAAGGTCATTGCATAGATAAGACCATGCATGTTTTCTTGATGATTTGCTGTATTGAATAATCGGTATGACCGTAGCTTAAATTGTCGAACCAAAGAAGCGAGGTTGGGATGTAAATTGCATGAATTGTATGTTTGTTGTTCGAGGACGAACAAGGATTTAAGTGTGGGGTAAGTGATCTTGGGCAAATTTATATGCCCAAGTGATACTCAAAAGTACCATTTTCGCCTTGTTTATCTATCAATGTGTATACATTCTCATGTGATTGGTAATAAAATGTGAATTTATACTAACCAACATGATTAGCATGGTTTTGCAGGTAAAATGTGATTTCGGGAAGCTTAAATGCATGTTGGATGATATCGGAGTTGGACTTGGATGCGAGCAAGGGAAAAGGCATTGGATAACATGAAATAAAGGGGCTCCGCGATGGAGCCGTGTCACGCTGCCATCGCGGAGGCATTCTGCCTGGATAGGGAAAATTCGACCAAATTCCAGAGAGGGTCCGCGTCTGGTCCGTGGAACGGAGGCAGTGCTCCGCATTGCACGACGTGCCACGTTGAGCTTGAATTCCCGGACCCCCAGTTCCAGTGAGGGTCCGCGTTAGTAGCGTGTCACGGAGGCAGTGCTCCGCGATGCACTCCGTGACACATTGCTCGTTATTTCGGGAAAAATTCCCAGCAGTATAAATAGAACACTTAGGTTCATTTTTTAATATTCTGACTTGCTGGAGCAAGGACGTGGGTTACAGGCAGTAAAGGGACGAAAATATCAGGGTTTTTTTCTCTCTTTCTTTCTTCTTTAATTCAATTGCTTGTATGATTAACACTCATTTTAAGATGTTCAATCCACAAATGAGTGGCTAATTCCTCTCCTTGCTGAGGTTATGAACAATTGTGATGAAATTTGATCATTAATTATTTGGTTTTTCATCTTTTCTTCCATGTTGTTCTATTAATTCTTGTTCTTACTGCATTAATGTGTGGCCTACGTTAATGTACATCTAAAAAGTCCGGTTTCACTTGAGAGAGCAAGAAATTGGAAAGTTGTGAATTAATAGGATATGTTCTTTACTTGGTTTGGGAAAATTGAGTCTTCATTTGCTTTGAGGATAGAAATATACCTGAAAGTCGTATTAGTCAATTTAGGAACCGGAATTGTATGGCTAGAACATGAATTGCATTTGATCACAGAAATGTAGACGGATGGTTCATGATTCTTAAGTGATGTTAAATACGAGAGTTTTAATCTCTTGGCAAATGTTCTTGGCTAGAAACTGGAGGAAAAGATTAATCAAAGTATGATGATAATTAATTTTATTACATGTTTGTTTAACCTCAGAATGCTCTCATTCATAGTTCAGATTCAAAGTAGATAATTGTTCTTAGCTTTAGTATAAAAATTATAAAACAAACTATCCAACTTTTGGTTACACTGTTGTCTGCATTTTTAGAAGTAAAATATAGTACACTTGAGGAAATTGCACTTCATCCAAGTCTCTGTGGGATCGATACTTGGCTTACTAAAGCCACTTACTACTTGTTCGACCACGTGCACTTGCGTGTCGTTTTATACCCCACAAATCACGCGAGCAACATCCTTCACCAACTCTTTTTTTCCATCCTCCATATGAGAAACACCCTCCATAGGAAGTCTACTAAGGGAATTCACCCCTACATTTGCCTTGCCCAGATGATAAAGGACACTCATGTCATAGTCCTTGCGTAGCTCTAACCATCTCCTTACTACAAATGAAAATCCTTCTGGGTGAACACATACTGTAGGCTCTTTTGGTCCGTAAACATATCCACATGGACCCCATACATATAGTGCCTCCAAATCTTCAATGTAAACACCATCGCCTCAAATTCGAGATCATGCGTCGGGTAATTCTTCTCATGAGTCTTTAGTTGTCTAGTGGCATACGAAATGACCTTACCATGCTGAATCACACACACCCAAGACCTACCCTAGAAGCATCACACTATACAATAAATTCGTTTGTACCCTCTGGTAGGGTCAATACTGGGGCTAAAGTGAGTCGAGTCTTTAACTCGTGAAAACTCTTCTCACAGGCATCTGACCACTAAAATTTAACATTCTTCTGGGTCAACTTAGTCCACGGTGATGCAATGGATGATAATCCTTCAACAAAACTTCCTGTAGTATCTAGCTAAAGCCAAGAAACTCTTGATATCCGAAGGATTAACTAGATTAGGACAATTCTTTACAACTTCTATCTTTTGAGAGTCTACTTGCACACCCTTGCTTGACACCACGTGACCCAAAAATGCTACCGAATCCAGCCAACACTCACACTTGCTGAATTTAGCAAACAGCTGGCAATCCTTGATAGTCTATAGAACAATCCTCAAATGAGCGACATGCTCCTCCTCACTCCGAGTGTATATAAGGATGTCATCTACGAAGACAGTCAAGAACATATCCAAGTATGACTTGAACAACCTTTTCATCAAATCCACGAAAGCAGCAAGAGCATTCGTTAGTCAAAAAGACATAACTACAAACTCATTATGACCATACCGAGTCCTAAAGGCTGTCTTCGGAATGTCACTCTCCCTAACTCTGGAGCAGGTGACTCATTTTGAGTTCAAGGCTACATTTCAGATATTAGCACATGCCAAGACCTGCCAGGTCAACCAGCAGGTTATGGCTCACATGAACCAAAATGGGAATAAGGTGGTGGCTGGGGTGCGAGACTTCATCAGGATGAACCCACCTGAGTTTCATGGGTCAATAGGGGACGAGGACCTACAGGAGTTTATTGAGGAGGTTTATAAGATTACCCAAGTTGTGGGTGCTTCAGGAGAGGAAAGTGCAAACATTGCCTCCTATCAGCTTAAAGGGGTTGCTCATATATGGTTCCAATAGTGGAAGGAGAGCAGGGAAGTTGGTGCAGTCCCCTTTTGTTGGGGCAAGTTTGCTACAACTTTCTTAGACAGATTCTTTCCCCGAGAGTTGAGGGAAGAAAAGGCAATCGTGTTTGTTAATCTGAAGAAGAATGATATGACTGTTCAAGAGTATGCCCTCAAGTTTACCTAGCTGTCCCAGTATGCTCTGAAGATGGTTGCTGATTTGAGGGCTTAAATGAGAAAGTTTGTGAATGGTGTTGCGGATTCATTGGTCAAGGAGTGCAAGACCTCCATGTTGATTAATAATATAGACATCTCCCAATTGATTATATATGCCCAGCAAATAGAGGCAGAATAGATTAAGGAAAAGGAGAGAGGCAAAGAGTGCCAGGACAGGGAGCTATGGGTACTCTTAATAGAGATCCGGTGGTGGACATTGCCCTTAGTCCCATCATAGGGTCATTAGCACTAACTCCATAATTAGCCTATATTCCATCTAAACCTCGAGGTAATCAGAGGAGTAGAGCATTAGGCGCTAGGGGTTAGAGGAGAATGAAAGGGGAGTGCACTTTCCCATCTTGTAGGAAATATGGTAAGAACTACCCAGGAGAATGTTTGGTTGGCTCAGATATTTTCTTTGGGTATTGGAAGCCTGGGCACATACATAGGGAATGTCATTTAGCAAGATAGGGTGATGGTAGAGGTCATGCCCAGCCATCACTTTAACAGCTCGCCTATCTCACCAGGGTGCCTCTTCTAGTGTAGGTGGCACAGCAGTAGAACAGGTTTTACACACTTTCATTGCATTAGGAGAAGGATGTCTCATCCGAAGTAGTCATTGGTATGTTACGAATTTTCTATCTTGATGTTTATGCATTGTTAGATTTAGCGAATACATTATCTTGTCAAAATCCTTCTCAATCTCCACTCCTATCGGAGAGTCAGTTTCAGCTCGATTGGTATACAAAAACTGCCCTATCACGATTATTCAGAAAGCTACCTAGGCAAACTTAGTGGTGTTAGATATGACCGATTTTTATTTTATCTTTGGTACGGATTGGTTACATTCTTGTTATGCTTCGGTTAATTATAGAACCCGTACGGTACAGTTTCATTTTTCGAGTGAACTAGTCCTGGAGTGGAAGGGTAGTTCAGCTCTATCAGTAGGTTGCTTTGTTTCATATCTCAAGGACAAAAGATGTTCTCCAAGGGTTGTATATACCATCTAGTTCGAGTCAAGTATTCTACGTCCGAGACGTAAACTCTTCAACCAATTCTTGTAGTATGTGAGTATCCGATGGTGTTCCCAGATGATCTACTGGGAATCCTTCCCAAGTGGGAGATTGACTTTTGTATTGATCTTTTCTCTAATACGCAGCCCATATCTATTCCTCCTTACAGAATGGCTCCAGCCGAGCTAAAGGAGTTGAAGGAGCAGCTGAAGGATCTTTTAGATAAGGATTTCATCAGACCTAGTAAGTCCCCAGGGGATGAACCAGTTCTCTTTGTTCTTAAGAAAGATGGTTCTCTTAGGATGTGCATTGAGTATCGATAGTTGAACAAGGTCACAATAAAGAATAAGTATCCCCTCCCCTGGATTGATGACCTATTTGACTAACTTCAAGGTGCTAAGTGTTTTTGAAAGGTAGACCTCAGATCAGGCTATCATTATCTTAGAGTTAGGAAGAGTGACATATAAAAGATAGCATTCCAAACTTGATATGATTACTATGAGTTTGGTTATGTCTTTTTGACTTACGAATGCTCCTACAACATTTATGGAATTGATGAATAGGGTGTTCAAGCCGTATTTGGATATGTTTGTGATTGTCTTCATAAATGAAATCCTCACATATACTCGGAGTGAGGAGGAGCACGCCGCTCATTTAAGGTTTGTGTTGTAGATCTCAAGGATCATTAGTTATTTGCTAAATTCAGCAAGTATGAGTTTTGAATGAACTCAGTTGCATTCTTGGGTCATGTGGTGCCTAGTGAGGGTGTGCAGGTAGACTCTCAAAAGATAGAGGTGGTAAAGAATTGTCCTAGACCTGTCAGTCCCACTGATATTAGGAGCTTCTTTATTTTAGCTAGCTACTACAGGAGGTTCATAGAGGGTTTTCATCCATTGCAGCACCATTGACTAAATTGATGAAGAAGAAGGTCAAATTTCAGTGGTTGGATGCTTGTGAGAAGAGTTTTGAAGAGTTAAAGAGTCAACTCACTTCAACCCAAGTATTGACCCTACCAGAGGGCACTGATGGCATCATGGTGTTT
Source organism: Datura wrightii (assembly GCA_035772735.1). Classification (NCBI taxonomy): domain Eukaryota; kingdom Viridiplantae; phylum Streptophyta; class Magnoliopsida; order Solanales; family Solanaceae; genus Datura; species Datura wrightii. Next base: position 65,654,200 of record JASDFA010000002.1, read on the forward strand.
TATGATGCCTCTAGGGTTGGTCTTGGTTGTGTGTTGATGCAGCATGTTAAAGTTATTACATATTCCTCGAGATAGCTTAAGACTTATGAGAAAAATCACCTGATGCCTGACCTAGAGTTAGTAGTGGTGGTGTTTTCCTTAAAGATTTGGAGGCATTATTTATATGGGTACATGTGGATGTGTTTCACGGATCACAAGAGCCTACAGTAAGTATTTACTTAGAAGGACCTTAATTTGCAGTAAAGGAGATGGCTAGAGCTTCTCAAGGATTATGACAGGAGTCTCCTTTATCATCTAGGCAAGGCCATTATAGTGGCGGATACTCTTAGTAGTTTGTCCATGGAGAGTGTATCCCACTTTGAGAATGGGATAAAGGACTTGGTGAAGGATGTCTATAGGCTTTCTTGTTGAGGAGTTCACATTTTGGATTTGTTAGATGGTGGTGTTATCATTCAGAATGGGTCAGAATCTTCATTGGTGACGGAAGTTAAAGCAAGGAAAGATGAGGATCCTATCCTAGTGAAGTTGAAGAAAGCAGACCGAAATCAAAAAGTGGAGGTTTTCTCCTAAAGGGGAGATGGTGTACTTCGATATCAGGGTCGATTGTGTGTTCCGATTATAGATGACTTGAGAGAGCAGATGTTGAGGCGAGGCTTATGGCTCTTGATACTCTATCCATCCGGGTACCACCAAGAGGTACTATGACCTACATGAAGTCTATTGGTGGAATGGCATGAAGAAGGATATAGCAAAATTTTTAGCTCAGTGTCCGAACTGCTAATAGGTGAAGGTCGAGCATCAGAGACTTGGAGGTATGCTTTAGGACATCAGCATTCCTATGTGGAAGTGGGAAGAAATCAATATGTCTTTATTTCAGGGTTGCGCCATACGCACCGATAATGTGACTCTATTTGGGTGATTGTGTACAGGGTTACCAAATCAATATATTTCTTACCGGTAAAAACTACATATTAAGCCAAGGATTATGCTAGACTCAACATATGGGAGTTGGTTCAGTTGCATGAAGTTCCTTTGTCCATTATCTAAGATAGGGGTACTGATTTGACCTCTTAGTTCTAGAGATTGTTTCAAAAGGGACTTCATACTCAGGTGAAACTTAGAATGACTTTTCATCCACAGACAGATGGCCAGGTTGAACCGGCCATTCAGACTCTAGAAGATATATTAAGGGCTTATGTGATTGATTTCAAAGGTAGTTGGGATGATCACTTACCCCTCATTGAGTTCGCCTTTGTAACACCCCAAAACATTCCTAGACCAAACTCAAACATTGCATGGAAAACTAGGAAAAACTAGAAAATTTTGTCTCAAAATGATTGAGACAATGAGTCATTGTCAGAAGCAATGACACATTTTCTAAGTCGTTGTGCGTCTTCCAGTAGCCTTTCAAGAACGAATGAGACATGGAACGACCCGTGGTGAGGAGTACTGGGTCGTCCTATCATATGTGGTATCCCTAGCTCAGAAATCTGTTAGACCCTTTCCAGGAACCCACGAGTCCAATAATGAGTCATCGTCCGATGTAACGACATGTGGGGAAACTCATTAGTTGGAGCCTAAAGTGTTGTTGAAAATCTTTTTTGTAGTGCCAACGAGTGGCAACAACGACCCATTGTATTACACAATGAGTTGTTGTTACCATCCGTGACTATAAGTCCAGAAATTCCTCAATTTTTCCAATGGTGATGACGAGCAGATACAGCGACCTGTTGGTTCAACCAACGAGTCATTATGTCATTCGTTAGTGAGGAGTCCAAGTTTTTGTAAAAAATCCCTCCGATAACCAAAGAGGAACAAAAAGCCCGTTGGTTCATCCAATGAGTCATTGTCCCCTCTCATTGTCCAGTTCCAGTGAGCCTAGACTTTTATGCCCAGGACCTACGACTAATCCTAACGAGTCATGGTATCAACCAACTACTCATTGTGTGACTAGTTGGAACCCAACAACAGTTTTCCAGATTTTCTTTCAAGGGTACTTTTATAACTTTGTAATACCCTAGAAGAGCTAAGATCAGACACGAATGTTGAAACGGAGAAAACTGGAAATCTAGCACCAGGTCACAGAATGAGTCATTTTGTGACCCATGGGGTAGACCACGAGTGGTGAGGTGACTCGCGGTGAGGTTCAGGGTGTGAGTTGGAATTGTGGGATTTAAAGTCCCCACGGATGTGACCATAAGTCGTGGTCAGACCCCACGACTCGTTGAGTCAGCCGTGGGCAAGGTTTTGTGTAGGTAAAGGGGAGTAGGAAGTATTCCCTATGGAAGGTCACTATGAGTCGTGGTCAGTCACCACGATTCATGGGTTGGGTCGTGAGCAACATGATGGAACAAAGTGAAATCTCAGGCAATGCATGTAATGAGTGTGAGCACGGGCCATGAGGTCCCCTGTGATAAGCCCCTGATAAACTCTTAGGCGGTGCACTCGATGATTGATTCCACGAGTTGTGGCCTTGAGTTACGAGTCATCCAGTCCTTCGCGAGAACTGGCAGTTAGTTATTTTCAATGAATTTAGTAAGGCATTTTCCATAATTCCTCTTATCCTAAGGCCTAAACTACATCATTTTAAGTTATTAATGATGAGTTCTAAGAGGGTTAAGTTCATTTTAGGTAATTCTTACTCATGCATGCAAAGTTAGAGAGTTAGAGAGGTGATCAAGCTTATTCTCCTTCAAGTTCTCTTCAAATCTTCCTTGGGAAATCAGAGAAGTGTAAGAATCAACTATAATCAGGTATGTAGGGTTATGAATGGGTGAATCCGTTCACACCCATGCCAAATCTCTTTTTAAAATTGTGAAAATTCCTATGTTGATTCTTTTGGGTTTTAACCTAATGCAGAAAATTCCTAATTCTCTACATGGGTATGATTTAAATACGTTTCTACTATTGAATTATGATTTATGGGGATGTTTTACATTATTTCTAATGAAAAATCATGTTCCAAGTTTTACAATTGAAAACTCCCAATTATGAGAAGTTCATGAAAGTTGAGATATGTGATGAATGTTCTAGTATGATAAGATATTTATGATGAAAAGCATGTTTTAAGGTTACCCATGTTTATGATCAATCTTGATAATAATATCATCGTATCGTACTTAGCCCTAAGGCTTTGGATGGCTCTACCCACTTGAGTGTGATAGTTGGGACCACATAAGTTCTATCGTGATATGTCGGTTAAAAGATGAGTCTCTCAATGTTCCTCATGATTTCAGTTATGCATATTCATCATTTATAATATATATCTATATATGTTCCAATGCAAGTTTGATCCAATATGCAATTTTATTTATGATTATCAGATTTCAGCTTTGGGTCAATCGAATTCGTTATGATGTTATGTTGTGTCGAGATCATGTTTTTAGAATAATAGCATGCAAGCCTACTACCAGATTCTTATTTATCTATGTTTTATGTTGTGCATGTTTTAAATAATTTTACCGATTTAAGCGGTTTCACTTACCATGAATACTAGGTACATTCCACGTACTGACTGCATACTCTATGTTGTATCAGTTCATGATAAAGGCCATGAGAATCATACTTAGCCCCGTCCTTAGCCAGCTTTTCAGAGATAGCATCCTACGCCTATTGGTGAGTCCTCATCTCCCGAGGACCATGTTTTATCAATTTTCTTTATTTCTTCTCATTTTTCAGCTTTATCGAGTTAGTTGAGGTCTTGTCCCATCAACTATTCAGATTTAGAGGCTTTTCAGACAAAAAGGATGTATTTAGCTTCAGACTGTGCGTATGTTTGATGTTATGTTTATTTCAGACTTCCGCTAAGATCATCATAATAATTCTTTCATTTTATTGATTGAGTTAGATGAATGTTCATGCCATGGGTCGACTTAGGTCGCTCGAGGCTCCTTCTCCCATGTCTCGATCTGGGCCTACGTTAGGGTCGTAACAAACTTGGTATCGAAGAAAAAGGTTTGAAGTTTCCTAGGTTGTCTGAAAGTCGCGTTAAGTGGAGTCTTTTTCATAGGTTTGAAGCGCGCCACACTTATGATGAAGAAGCTACGAAACTTTTAGAAAATGTTCCCTTCTTTCATTATCTATGTCGGTGCGAAGAAATGTCTCCCTATTCTTCTAACTCATGCTATTCGTGATTGCAGCGTCATTGCTCCCCGCAGAGTTAGCGGTAGGAAGAATGGGAATGGAAACGGCCATGTGGATGGCAGCGGAGACGGACACCAACAAGCCCCACCAGTCCATGAGCACCATGCACCAAATTCAGTTGCCCATTCTGAATTTAGCGTAGCTATTCGGAGTCTAGCGTAGGCCTTGACCACTCAAGTCAACCAGCAAGCAATGGAACATGTCTCGAAAAATGGCAATGCAAAAGCAACTTGAGTCAAGGATTTCTTGAAAATGAACCTGTCAAAGTTCCTTAGGTCAAAAGTAGATGAGGACCCACATGAATTCATTGATGAGATTGTGTAGATCACCCAAGTCATGGGGGTGAATGGAGTTTAGTGTGTAGAGTTGGCCTAATATTAACTGAAAGGGGTCGCACACATCTGGTTTCGACAATGGAAAGATAGTAGGGCCGCCATAGCGGGCCTTGTCACTTGGGAGGAGTTCCATGTTGCGTTCCTATACTGGTTCTTCCCTCGTGAGATGAGGGAGCTGAAGGTAGCCGAGTTCGTAAATCTTAAGCAAGGGAGGATGATGGTGAAGGAGTACACCCTTGAGTTCACTCGCTTATAAAAGTATGCCCTAGAGTTAGTGGTGGATCAGAGGGCATGAGTGAGCAAGTTTGCTCATGGAGTGGCGGGGTACTTAGACAAGGATTGTTGGATCGCTATGCTCCACCAGGATATGGATTTCCCTCAGATAGTCTTGTACGCCCAGCAGATGGAGGCGACACATATGAGGAAGAGAGGCCAAGAGGTCCGGGAATGATAGTTATCAATTCTCTCAGCCGAGCTCAGATGGTGGGCACCGGCAGCAGACCCACCAGAGATCTTCTGCCCCAGCTTCTTCAGCTTTGAGTGTACCATCAAGACCTAGGCACGACCATAGAGGATGAGCATCAGGCTCTAGGGGTTAGAGCAACAGGCCCACGGATTCCAGAATCCCAACACGCCGCAGGTATGGTCGGGGGCACACAAGCTAGTGCTTGGCAGGTTCAGCTGCTTGTTTTGGGTTTAGGAAGCCATGACATATGCTTAGAGATTGCCCGGCAGTGAGAAAGAGCCATGATGGGGGTCGAGGCCTAGCTTCCAATTCAGCAGCCCCATCCGCACGCTCAGCACAGCAGGGGGCATCTACTAGCACAGGTGGCGGCCAGCGCCAGTAAAAATTCTATGCCTTAGCCTCTCATCGGGAGCAGAAGGTCTCCCTGAATGTAGTCACTAGTATGTTACGAGTTTTCCATCTTGATGTATATGCTTTGTTAGATTTGAGGGCTACCTTATCTTTTGTGATACCTTACGTGGCTAGTAGTTTAAGAGTCAGTCCTGAAGTTTTGTCAGACCCCTTCTCAGTCTCTACTCAAGTGGGTCACTAAGTCATAGCTAGACGGTTGTCTAGAGGTTTCTCAATCACAGTTCTTCAGAAAGTCACCTCAGCAGATCTAGTAGTGTTAGCCATGACTGATTTTGATGTTATCCTTTGCATGGATTGGCTATTTTCATGTTATGCCTCAATTAATTTAGAACCCGGGCAGTAGAGTTCAAATTTCTAGGTGAGCAATCTTAGAGTGGAAGGGTAGTTCAGCTGTGCCTGTAGGTCGTTTCATTTCCTACCTTAAGGCCAAAAAAATGATCTCACAGGGGTTGTGTGTACCATATAGTTAGGGATAATGATGCAAAGTCTAAGACCCCTACTCTCCAATCAGTTCAAGTAGAATGCGACTATCCAGAAGGGTTCCCTGATGATTTATCGGGTATTCCTCCTGAGAGGGAAATTGATTTTGTATTAACCTTCTTCTTGACATGCAGCCTATATCTATTCCTCCCTATAGAATGGCTCCAGCCAAGCTAAAAGAGTTAAAGAATCAGTTGAAGTATCTTTTTGATAAGGGTTTCATTACACCAAGCAAGTCTCCATGTGGTGCACCAGTTCTGTTTGTCTGAAAGAAAGATGGTTCTTTTCATATGTGTATTGAGTATTGGAAATTGAACAAGGTCACCATCAAGAACAGGTATCCTCTACCCAGGATTGATGACTTATTTTACTATCTTTAGGGTGCCAAGTGTTTTTTGAAGATAGCTCTCAGATTTGGGTACCATAACCTTAGAGTTTGGGAGAGCGACATCCCGAAGATAGCCTTCAGGATGTTGTATGGTCATTATGAGTTTGTAGCTATGTCTTTTGGAATAACGAATGCTCCTGCAGCTTTTATGGCTTGATGAATAGGTTGTTCAAGCCATACGCAGATATGTTCTGATTGTGTTTATTGATGACATCTTCATATACTCCTCATAGCGAGGAGGAGCATGCCGCTCATTTGAGAGTAGTGCTATAGACTCTTAAGGATCCCCAATTATATGCCAAATTCAACAAGCGTGACTTTTGGTTGAACTCCGTGGAGTTTTTGGGCCATGTGGTATCAAGTGAGGGCATAAAGGTGGACTCTCAGAAAATAGAAGTAGTGAAGAATTGCCCTAGACCAATGAATCCCTCAGATACTCGGAGCTTTTTGGGTTTAGCGGGCTACTATCGGAGATTTATTGAAGGTTTCTCATCTATTGCAGCATCCTTGACCAAATTGAGCCAAAATAAGGTGAAATTTCAATGTCTGTAGGCTTGTGAGAAAAGCTTTCAGGAGTTGAAGACTCGACTTACTTCAGCGCCGGTGTTAACTCTACCGGAGGGTACCAATGGGTTCATGGTGTATTGTCATGCTTGATGGATTGGACTTGGGTATAAATTGATGCAGTGCATAAGAGTTGTAGCATATGCCTCCAGGCAGCTAAAAGTTCATGAGAAGAATTACCCGACCCATGATCTTGAATTGGCTGCAGTGGTATTCTCCTTGAAGATATGGAAACATTATTTGTACGAGGTACACATGGATGTGTTTATAGACTATAAGAGTTTACAATATGTGTTTACCCAGAAGGATCTCAATCTTCGACAACAGAGGTGGTTGGAGCTACTCAAGGACTATGATATGAGTGTCCTTTACCATCCGAGTAAGGCCAATGTAGTAGCAGACACACTTAGTAGACTCTCAATAGAGAGTATGTCCCATGTGGATGAGGAAATAAAGGAGATGGTGAAGGATGTGCATTGACTTACAAGGTTGGGAGTTCGGTTGGTTGACTCGACCGATGGTGGTGTTATTGTTCAGAATGGATCAGAATCGTCCTTGGTTACTGATGTAAAAGCTAGACAAGATGAGGACCCGATTTTGGTAAAGTTAAAGGAAGCCATTGAGAATAATAGGGTTGAGGTCTTATCAAAAGGGGGAGATTGTGTGCTTCGGTACTAGGGTCACTTATGTGTTTTGTATGTTGATGATTTTAGAAGATAGATATTGCACGAGGCTCATGGATCCAGGTATTCTATCAATCCAAGTGCCACCAAGATGTACCATTCCTTATGGGAAGTCTATTGGTGGAATGGCATGAAGAAGGACATCGCAGAGTTTGTAGCTGAGTGTCCAAACTGTTAGCAAGTCGAGCACCAGCGACTAGGAGGTGTGCTTCAGGATATCAGTATTCCTACTTGGAAATAGGAAGAAATCAATATGAACTTCATCACAAGGTTTCCTCGCACTCGATGACAATATGACTCCATTTGGGTTGTGGTAGACAGGTTGACCAAGGCCGCGCATTTTCTACCGGTCAAAACCACGGATTCTGCAGAGGATTATGCCAAACCATACATTTTGGAGCTAGTTCGGTTCCATGGAGTGCCCTTGTCAATCGTATCAGACAGAGATACCCAATTTATCTTTTAGTTTTAGAGGTTGTTTCAAAAGGGACTAGGTACTTAGGTTAAGCTCAGCATAGCATTTCACCCGCAAATGGATGGTCAAGCAGAGTGGATGATCCAGATTCTTGAGGACATGTTGAGAGCATGTGTAATTGACTTCAAAAGTAGTTAGGATGATCATCTTCCTCTTATCGAGTTTGCATACAATAACAACTACCATTCAAGTATTCAAATGGATCCTTTTGAGGTTCTCTATAAGTGAAGATGTAGGTCGCCTATTGGTTAGTTTGAAGTTGGTGAAGCTGCGATGATAGGACAAGATTGAGTCCATCAGGTTATGGAGAAGTTTCAACTCATATGGGACAGGTTGAAAATAGCTCAAAGTCGCCAAAAGTCCTATGCCGATGTGAGAAGGAGAGAAGAGTTTGAAGTGGATGATTGGGTGTTTTTGAAGGTGTCTCCCATGAAAGAAGTGATGCAATTCGGAAAGAAAGGAATCTTAGCCCTCATTATGTTGGCCACTACTGGATTGTGAAATGGGTCGGCAAGGTGGCATATGTATTGGAATTGCCCTCAGAATTAGCTTCTGTGAATCTGGTATTCCATGTATCGCTTTTAAAGAAGTGTTTGGGTGATCCAACTCTAGTTGTCCCGGTGAACAGTGTCGATATGAAAGACAACCTTAGTTATGAAGAGGTTTCTGTGGAAATACTAGATCGTTAGGTTCAAAGGCTAAGAAACAAGGAAGTATCTTCAATGAAAATTTTATGGAGGAATCAGCATGTTGAGGGAGCTACATGGAAAGCCGAGGCGGACATGATGGCTAGATACCCACATTTATTCTCTACCAGCTCAGTTCCATCATGAGGTATCAATTTTTACCCTAAAACTTTAATTAGTTTTCATGTTCAGCTCATGTGCCCTAATTGCTTTCATATATGTGGATGTGCGTATGATTTGTCGTGCCCGATTCGCGCATCCGCAAGTGTACGGGTCGTGCAAGTAATATAGTGGCTCTTTTTAAGAACCGGATTGTCGAACCCACAGGGACTGGACCCATTCCTCTAACTATCCATTTCTAGTGCAATCTTAAATACCTCAAGTGTTGGTTATAGACATTTTCGATTGAGATTAATTAAGTCTAAGTTTGGGTCAACGAAATATTCTGAAATCACTCTAGGAGCAACATAGGGTTAAAACCAATTAATCATGCGATTCTACGATTTGCAATGGGTTAAGCATGGAACTATCAATTGTTTTTTCACATAATTAGAATTGCATGTTTATGGTCTTTCGAGCCTCTAAACACGGCAATCTAGCCTCACTGCATCATTGTGAGCGAGGAGTTTAATTTTCTAGTCGCGGGCAATCAATTATGTTGTGGTTTACGGGGAAACGATTAGGGACTTTCGTACGTCTAACCATTTAACTCAACTTAGCCTCACAACTACTTCTTTGAGTGGTGATGTGACATCCCAAGTTGGTCTTTCATAACCCCCGTGTGTCAACCAAGCAAGGTGTGAGGTATATTTCTATCCTGACACAATATCTCTCCCTAGAGACAAACATGCTCCTTGCATTCTCATGTCCTGATCTAGGTAATGCTTTCTCAAGCTATTACTCAAGCTAACAAATATGCTTTCATGGTGATCAATCATAAAAATAACCAACAATCCAGAATGCAAGACGAAAACAACAATCAATAACTTAATTCCAAAACAATTTCATAAAAGCACAATCATAATTCATGGCTTCAACCCTAGAGGAAGGGTTCTTGCCATTCATGTTCGTAAAACTACAATTAACTAATACTAAACTAACATACTTACATGAATTTGGTAGATGAGAAGGGAATTTGATAAACCCTAGATGAGTTCTCCCACTTCTCCCTTCACTCCTAGGTGGTTTTTCAGAATAAAATCGTGACCAAATGATTTTAGGAGCTAAGGGTTCAATTTATAGTAAATGGAAAACGTGCATAATTTAGACTGTAATGGAACGGCTCCGTGTCACGGAGTGTATCGCGGAGCAATGACTCCGTGACACGGAGGCAACGCGAAAGCTCTCTGGAAAGTGCCTCTAGAAACCAAGCTGCCGAGGGTCACCGCGCTGGCCAACGTGGCACGCTGCTCCTGCAGCGCATTGTCAAGCTACTGTCGCGCAGCTGTCCTAGCGTGGCACGGCGCTGGCGCGCTAGTTTACTGCCTGCTGCTGCCGTTTGCTGACTTTTCTCGTGCGCTTGGCAAGGGCGTGGCACGGCGCTGGGCACGGCACACGCACAGCGTGGCACGCTGCCTGGCGCGGCCAGCCTTGCCGAGGCATGCTCCTTGCCGACTTTCTCCACTTGCTTCCACTCCATTCCTTGCTATTCATCAACTTGTGAATTAGTTCCTCAAATGCATTATTAACCTACAAAACAAGGACTAATCATGTTGGTTAGCACATATATTCACATTTATATAAAATCACATGAAAGTATGTAAAATAACTTAGATAAACAAGACTACATTAAGGTATAAAGCGTATCTCAGGCATGCTATTGTGCCCGTGATCATGATTCATGAATTCAGTTCAGCCATGTAGTTTGAATCGAAGGTAGTCATTATGTCAGTTTTCAGCTTAAATGATCAGTATTTGAATGTGATGATTGATGTTGCCCAAATTACACCTCGCAATTGAGATATAAAGCGGTCGATGTCAAATATAGAACCCAACACAGGTTGAGGTCGATCCAATAGGGAATATGGAAAGAACATGAGCTAATGTGATTAGATATTACTATCGAATTACTTATTTCCTAGGGGGAAAGAATTAGAATAATAAACAAGAGTAAAGAACTAGTAGATGCTTAAATCAATTTTGGTTTGTAGTTAATCAACAAATTGACTAGGATTGTGTTCCCCAAGAATTCATAACCGCAAGGCTTTTACACTAGTGATCTATTCCAGTTTTTAGCATGCAATATTGGTAAGTTAGGTTCACCTAAATGGTTGGTCCATATATGGGTGTATGCTTAATTAACCCCCACCCTTAATATCGGATTAGCTATCTTCGGACAAGTTCAAGCTATTAGACGAGGGTTGATAGCCTCAAATATCCATTGTTAATCCCTTTTTCCATTCACTACCTCCTTGATCCGGTAAGTAGGAATAAGGCGAGTTCTAACGTTTGCAACCATTAAGAAATAATTAAAACAAAGGGAAAAACAATACACGCATTAAACCCCGTTGAAGAATCACTAAGTATTTTACCTATGTGTGTTAATTCATCATGGTTCCCACAACCGTAGTTATGGGTTTAGTTACTCGTTCTTGAATAATCACAATTACAAAATATAAATGAATCATAATTGTAACTTACAAAAACTCGTAGAAGAAAACCACGTGAATTGAATATATCTCCAAAACCGATGAACAAAACTCCAATGTTATTTACTTCTCAAAATCAAGAACAAAATTACAAACTTTTTTCTTGAACCAAGAATGATCGTTCACAATACTAGAATCCACGTGAAAGTAGTAAAAATAAACTGTCCATGAAAAATAAACCTATAGTTCCAAACGAACTTTATCCTAACTAAACTTGGATTCTAGGTCGGCATGGGTAATGGGACAAGTAACGACTTGTTGGGTCTCCCAATGAGTCATGATCAGTGAAAATCCTCCTTCCTCGGTAGTAGGCCAAGTCGTGGTAATGGATCACCTAACGACTCATCGTGTCAGGGCACGAGTTGTTAGGCCTCTCGTGGTCTTTGTTCTCCAGAATTCCAGTGCACATAACAGTTCCTACTAGTGCTCTCCTGATGAGTCATCCCATTATCCAACGACTCGTTACATCTGTCGTTGCCTTCACCGGATACTTTTTTAGAAATCATGTTTCCAGTCTTCATGATTGGATTAATGAATCGTTACAATACATAACGAGTCATGCCTTCAACCCGTTAAGTGCACTGGATCTTCAACATTAAAACTTGATCTTCTCCCCATGACTCTAGGCACGAGTCGTGCTTTTCAAAAATGATTTGTCACTTGCCTAGTAGCCTACATTCCAATCCTTTTATGCCTTAGTTTTCCTATTTCCCATTCCAGACCTGTTTTGCAGCAACATTCAACACAAACGCATCATATCTACATAAACATACCTGAAATGTGCATAGTTTCTTGGTTTTAAGTGTCGAAAGTGCCATAAAATCACGACACATCAATGATTGTATTTCTCTACTTTTTGTATGTTTTTTCCAACATTCGAGGATTCATGTTCCCAAGGGGGAGATATTGTAATACCTCGAAAGCCCTAAGATCAAAATAGGGAGTTGAAATAGAGAAAACAGGAAATTTGGTACTAGGTGAGAGAACGAGTCATTCTTTGACCCGTAGGGTAGACCATGAGTCGTGAGGTGACTCGTGGTGAGGTTCAGGGTGTGAGTTGGAATTTTGGGATTTAAGGTCCCTACAGACGTGACCACGAGTCATGGTCAGGACCCATGACTCGTTGAGTCAGCCGTGGGCAAGGTTTTGTGTAGGTAAAGGGGACTAGGTAGTGTACCCTATGGAAGGTCCCCACGAGTCGTGGTCAGTCGCCACGATTTGTGGGTTGGGTCATGAGCAGCATGATGGAGCAAAGTGAAATCACAAGCAGTGCATGTAATGAGTGGTGAACACGACTCGTGGTCACTAGTAACAACTCGTGAGATCCCTCGTGATGAGCCCCAGATAAACTCTTAGGCTGTGCACTCGATGATTGATGCCACGAGTTGTGGCCTTGAGTAACGAATCGACCAGTCCCTAGTGTGGACTAGCAGTTAGTTATTTCTTGCGAATTTAGTAAGGGCTTTTCCATAATTCCTATGATCCTAAGGCCTAAACTGTGTCTGTTTAAGTTATGAATGATGAGTTTTAAGAGGGTTAAGCTCATTTTAGGCCATTATTACTCATGCATTCAATGTTAGATAGTTAGAGAGGTGGTCAAGCTTATTCTCCTTCAAATTCTCTTCAATTCTTCCTTGGGCAATCAGAGAAGTGTAAGAATCAGCTATAATCAGGTATGTAGGGTTATGAATGGGTGAATCCGTTCACACCCATGCCCAATCTCTCATTAAAATTGTGAAAATTCCTATGTTGATTCTATGGGGTTTTAACCCAATGCATGAAATTCCTAATTCTCTACATGGGTATGATTTATATACGTTTCTACTATTGAATTATGATTTATGGTAAAGTTTTACATTATTTCCAATGAAAAATCATGTTCCAAGTTTTACAAATTAAAATACCCAATTATAAGAAGTTCATGAAAGTTGAGATATGTGATGAATATTCTAGTATGATGATATTTTTTAGATGAAAAACATGTTTTCAAGTTACCCATGTTTTTATGGTCAATTTTTCAAGTGAATTATGTATTTTCAAGCATGTTAAAGTATTGGACAATGCCCATATGTTCAAGTATGATTTATGATTTTCCCGAATTAAGCTTACCACATGGTTTTGGAGTGAAGACTCCAAATTATTCTTCATCTTGTGGTATGGTTTGATCTAATGTTTTTCATATCCATAATTTCAAATTTGAGATGTATTTTATTATTGAGCTTCGTCAGTAGAAGATGGTAAGCTTCGTTGAAAAATGATGGAGAGCATATGCATATTTTTGGGAGTAGTGTTTATCACCGAGTAGGCTAAGGGTCGACCTCCCTATGCCTCATAACTACGCGATATATATATATATATATTACTTTAGGACCTCCCTTGCGATGTATTCCCTGCCATGATTGGGCCCCAAGCTTGATTTCGATATCATGGTATTGTCTTTAGCCCTGGCAAGGCTTTGGATGGCTCTACCCACTTCAATATGATAGTTGGAAGCATGTAAGCTCTATCGTAGTATGTCGGTTAAAAGATGAGTCTCCCAATGTTCCTCATCATTTCAGTTATGCATATTTATCATTTATGATATATATACCTATATATGTCCTAAAGCAGGTTTGATCCAATGTGCAATTTTATTTATGATTATCAGATTTTAGCTTTGGATCAATTGAATCCGCTATGATGTTATGTTTTGTTGAGATCATGTTTTAAGAATAATAGCAAGCAAGCCCTACTCTCGAATTCTTATTTGTCTATGTTTTATGTTGTGCATGTTTTAAATAGTTTTACCTATTTAAGCGGTTTTACTTACCTTTTATACTTGGTACATTCCATGTACTGACTGCATACTCTATGTTGTATCATTTCTTGATAAAGGTCCCGGCACTCAGACTCAGCCCCATCCTCAGCCAGGTTTTCAAAGATAGCATCCTACTCCTATTGGTGAGTCCTCATCTCCCGAGGTCATGTTTTATCATTTTTCTTTATGTATTCTCAGTTTTCAGCTTTATCGAGTTAGTTGGGGCCTCGTCCCATCAAACTTATCTGACTTAGAGTCTTTTCAGACAAAAAGGATATATTCAGCTTCAGATGTGTGTATTGTGATGTTTTTCTTATTTCAGACTTCTACTAAGATCATCATGTTAATTCTTTCATTTTATTGATTGAGTTATATGAATGCTCATGCCATGGGTCGACTTGGGGTCTCGGGGCTCGTTATCCCGTGGCTCGATCCAGGACTATGTTCGGGTCGTGACAAACTTCCCACCGTTTTAACCCCTAAACTATGTCATTTTTTGCATGTTTAGGAGAGAATTAAAGGACTTGATTGACGCATTCCTCTCACTCTTTCTCTCAACTCTTAGACTAAGCGCGAAGAAGTTCCAAACAGGCATCTCAGAGCTGAGCTAGGGTTTCCAGATTTCTTCAAGACTTCTCTAGATTTATTCTAAGGATTTTGCAACAGGTATGTGGGAATTCAACAAGGGAATTGCCCTTACCTTGTGCTCCAAAACCCTTCTATAATTCCTTATTAGTCTTAGCCCTGAACATTATTATGTGAGTTCACAGTTTGTTTGCATGTTAGTCCAGTCTCAGTTAGAAGCCAACATTTTCAATATCTTTTAGTAAGTTAGCTGATCAATTTGACAATAGTCAGATCATGAGGAGCTCAGTTTAGTAATAATCCCTAGTTTCAATTATCAGTTAGTCCGTTAGATAGTTACGACGCTTCCAGATAAGCAGCTCTGATCAGTCTTAGAACTATCAGTATCAGTTATCAGTTAGTTCTTTAGACAGTTATGATGCTTCCAAATAAGCAGCTCTGACCAGTCTTAGAACACCAGTTTTAGTTATCCGATCTTACGGAATCTCAAGTTACGTCCAAATAAGTATTCATGAATTAGTCCAGGACACCAGCTTTTAGCTATCAACTTAGTAGTCAAGTTAGGACTATCCAGTGGGAGTAATACTTAGCATCGAGCGGACCGAGGTTCCCGCGCACCCAGGTTACCAGAACTATGTTTCCACCGTAGGCTATTAGCCTAATGGGCCCCAAAGATGTGATCACCCAGCTCAACCACTATACCTTAACAAGGTAGAGTGGGCTTTCTCTGATGGAGTGTATACATCGGACTCTACGTCTAGCTCATGTGGTTATATGTCATTTATAGACTCTTCCACATGTCAGTATAGTTCAGCTCAGTTACAGTTCAGTTCAGCTCAATTTTAGTAAAGTTCAGTTCAGTTTAGCTCAGCTCAGCCACTCAGTTCCAGGACATGTTTATGACCATCAGTAAGGGTCATTATTGACCACATCAGTTATGGCTTATATTTTATCACTATTCAGTATTAGTTTGTCATTTCATGTTATTTCAGTTCAATTTCTTATTTTCCATGCTTATTGTATATCTCGCTTACTCAGTACATTCAAAGTACGGACGCATACTTTCTATGCTGTATCGTATTATGATATAGGCACAGGTTCTCAGTCTCAGCATTGTCAGTAGTTTCCTTGATAATTCTAGTAGCTTTCCTATTGGTGAGTTCTCATCTTCCAAGGATAATGCTTTCTTTTAGTTAGTTCAGTACTTACTTAGACATTAGTGTTAGCTGGGGGCTTGTCCCAACAACTCATCATTTAATAGTTGGCTTTTAGTCATAGTTGTTCAGTATTCTTTCCAGTTATGTTTACTCATTCCAAAAGAGTTTTAATTGGATAATTATTTTACACATCTTCTGTTTATGCTTATTTAGTTACTAGTGTGATGTTAGACCATGGGTTAGCTTGGGGTCATTTGTGGCACCAAGTACCATGTCCCATCCAGAGTGCAGACTCGAGTCGTGACAAACATGGTATTAGAGAGCTAGGTTTAGAGTAACGTAGGATGTCTTAAATCTACGTCAAGTACAGTCCTTTCATGGGTGTGAAGCGTGCCACACTTATGACGAGGAGGCTATAAGACGTTATTAGGAAAACTCCCTTTTATTCATACTCCTTATCATGTGTTGAAGTTAAATCCCAAAAATGTCCTCTTAACTCGTGCTTTATTCGTTTAAGTGAAAATATGCCTAAAAAATTAGGCAATGAAAGAAGGATGGCAATGCAAACTGATCTGCCCCACCAGCTCCAGCAGCCCCTCATGATGATCAGGTGTCTTCGGCAGAATTTCAAGCGGCGATCCAGCTATTGGCGTAGACTATGACCAACTTAGTAAACCAGCAGGTGGTTCCAGTAAATGCAAATGGGGTTGCAACGGCTGCTAGGGTTTGGGATTTCACCCGAATGAACCCTCCATCATTTCATGTATCCAAGGTGGGAGAGGACCCGCATGAGTTTGTGGATGAGGTACAGAAGATCTCCCGGATTATGGGTGTTAGTTTCGTGGAGAGTGCTGATCTAGCTACCTACAAGTTGAAAGGGGTGGGTCAGATTTGGTACAATCAGTGGAAGGAAGGGAGGCCAGCAGAAGCAAGATTAGTAGAGTGGGATGAGTTTGCTAAAACATTTTTAGGAAGATTCTTTCCTCGAGAATTGAGGGAAGCTAAGGTCGTGGAATTCACGAATTTGAGACAAGGTAACTGAATAGTGGAGGAATATGCGTTGGAGTTCACACGGTTGTCGTGGTATGCTCTAGAGATGGTTGTTGAGCCAAGGGCTAGCATGCTCAAATTCATCAATGGAGTTTTAGATTTGATACTTAAGGAGTGTAGAACTACAATGCTCATAAAGGACATTGACCTCTCTAGCCTCATCCTTCATGCCCAACAGATTGAGGCAGAAAAGTTGAAGAATATGGAGCAGGAGAAGAAGCAGGCTGGAATAGGACAGTCGGATTATGGCCACCAGAGGTCCGGCGGTAGTAGTCGCCCACAACAGCAGCAGTAGAGAACATCAACTCCCGCATCAGCTTGCGCCCCTTCTATTTGGCCACGTAAGGATCGGAAGGGTGGAGCATCCGGCTATCAGTCCCAAAGGTACAGTGTCAGCAACCGTTAACCAGGTTATCCTAAGTGTGGCAAGAACCATCAAAGTGAATGCCGCATGGGCAAAGAAGATTGTTTTGGATGTGGGTAATTATGTCATAGGTTAAAGGAGTGTCCATGAGCAGGATGAGGGAGAACACAGTCTACTTAAGCAGCCACAATATGTCGTCCAGCTCAGTAGGTAACTACTTCAGGTACGAATGGCAGTCAACGCCAAAACTATTTTTATGTTTTGTCCTCTCGTCAGGATCAGGAGAGCTCACTTGACACAGTCACGGGTATGTTACGTCTTTTCCATATAGAGATATATGCCCTACTAGATCCAGGAGCCACACTATCCTTTGTGACTCCCTATGTAGCTGTTCAGTTTGAAATCAATCCAGAATTCCTCTAAGAATCATTCTCAGTCTCTACCTAGTTGGTGAGTCAGTTAGGCCCAACTGAGTATATAAAAACTTCCAGTCTCAGTGTTGAGTAAAGTTACTCCAGTTGATCTAGTATAGCTAGATATGGTCAATTTTGACCTCATTCGTGGAATGGATTGGTTACATTCCGATTATTCCTCAGTGGACTGTAGAACTAGAGTCATCAGGTTTCAGTTTCTAGATGAGCCACTCTTAGAATTAATAGGTAATATTTCAGTGCCTAAGAGTCGATTTATTTCATACCTTGAGGCAAGGAAGCTCATTTTGAAAGGGTGCATCTATCACCTACTTCGAGTCAAAGATTCTATCTTTGAGACCCCAGCTATTCAGTCAGTTCCAGTTGTCAGCGAATTTCCTGACGTGTTTCCCAAAGATCTTCTCAGAGTCCCTCCCGAGTGGGAAATAAAATTTGGCATAAACCTTTTTGTAGACACTCATCCCATCTCTATTCCTCCTTATAGAATGGCTCCAGCTGAGGTTAAGGAGTTGAAGGAACAACTGAAAGACCTTCTAGATAAAGGTTTCATTAGGCCCAGTATCTCTCCGTAGGGGTGCTCCATTGTTGTTCGTGCGGAAGAAAGACGGTACTCTCAAAATGTGTATCGACTACCGTTAATTTTAAAAAAAGTTATAGTTAAGAATAGGTACCCCCTACCCAGGATTGACGACTTGATCGATCAGCTTCAGGGAGTCAGTTGTTTTTCCATGGTAGATATGTGGTCGAGATCTCATCATCTTAGGGTCAGGGAATGTGACATATCGAAAATAGACTTCAGAACTCTATAGTGTCACTATGAATTTGTGGTTATGACCTTTGGACTAACTAATGCCACTGCAGCTTTCATGGACCTGATGAACAGGGTATTCAAATAGTATCTGGACTTGTTCGTCATAGTGTTCATAGACGGTATCTTGGTATACTCCAGAAATGAGGAAGATTATGCCAACTATCTGAGGATAGTATTGTAGACTCTCAGAGACCGCCAACTGTTGACTAAATTGAGCAAATGTGAATTTTGGCTGATGTTTGTGGCCTTCCTTGGTCATGTGGCTTTAGGTGAGGGTGTTCAGGTAGATCCTCAGAAGATAGTAGAAGTGAAAGACTGGACAAGACCCACTTCCCCAATAGATATCAGGAGTTTCTTGGGTCTAGCTGGTTATTACCAATGGTTTGCAAAGGGGTTTTCTTCTATTGCATTTCTTCTGACTAAGCTAACTTTGAAAAAGGTGAAGTTTCAATAGTCTTATGCATATGAGAGGAGTTTCCAAATGTCTTGAATCACTACAGCTCCAGTTTTGACCTTACCAGAAGGAACAGATGGGTTCGTCGTCCATTGTGATACTTCTAGAGTTGGCCTCGATTACATTCTGATGCAGCGGGGTAAGGTGATAGCTTATCCCTCCAGACAACTCAAGGTTCATGAGAAGAACTATTTGACTTATGATCTGGAATCGGTAGCAGTGGCGTTTTCTTTAAAAATATGGAGACATTACCTTTATGGGGTTCATGTGGATATTTTCACCGATCATAAGAGCCTTCAATACGTGTACAGTCAGAAGGATTTGAAACTTCATCAGAGAAGGTGGTTGGAATTATTGAAGGATTACAACATGAATGTGTTGTACCACCCGAGAAGGGAAAATGTGGTGGCGGATGCCTTAATCATGATGTCCATAGGGAGCATTGCTCATATTGAAGAGGGTAGAAAAGAGATGGCAAAGGATATTCACAAGTTAGCATGATTTGGAGTGTATTTGGTGGATTTAGCTGAGGGCAAATTAGTACTGCAGGGTGGGTCAGAATCCTCATTAGTTGTTGAGGTTAAGTCAATGCAGGATGAAGATCCCATACTGCTTAAGCTGAAAGAAGCAGTTCTAAGAAAAGAAATGGAGGCTTTCTCAAAAGGGGAGGTGGTGTGCTTTCTTACCAGGACAAACTATGTGTTCCAGATATTGATAACTTGAGGCAGCGAATACTGGCAGAAGCATACAGTTCCAGATATTCTATCCACCTAGGTGCAACTAAGATGTACCATGACCTACGAGAAACTACTGATGGAACATCATGAAAAGGAATATTGCAGGATTTGCGGCTAAGTGCCTAAATTGCCAGTAGGTTAAAGTTGAGCATCAGAGACCGGGGGGTATGACTCAGGATATCAGCATACCCACGTGGAAGTGGGAAGTGGTGAATATGGGCTTCATTACAGGTCAACCTCATACACATTGGCAGCATGATTCAATTTGGCTGATGGTAGATCGGATGACCAAGTGATGAGGTTTGGAAAGAAAGGAAAATTCAGTCCGAGGTATATAGGACCCTACAGGATTCTGAAGCGAATTGGCAACGTGGCCAATGAGTTAGAGTTAACTTCGGAGTTAGCATATGTGCACCCAGCCTTTCATGTGTCACTGTTGATGAAGTTCATCAGTGATCCGACTTCAGTTGTACAACTAGATAGTGTAGGAGTGAAGAATAGTCTCTGTTACGAACAAGTCCCAATTTAAATCCTAGACCGTCAGGTTCGTAAGCTTAGAAACAAGGAAGTCGCTTCGGTAAAAGTCTTGTGGAGGAACCAGCTAGTTGAGGGGGAAACATGGGAAGCAAAAGATGAGCATGATTGCTAAATATCCGCATTTATTACCTTCAAATTTAGTTTCAACATCAGGTATTAAATTCCTCAATACTCTACTCAGTTC
Organism: Datura wrightii; assembly: GCA_035772735.1. Lineage (NCBI taxonomy): Eukaryota > Viridiplantae > Streptophyta > Magnoliopsida > Solanales > Solanaceae > Datura > Datura wrightii. Next base: position 65,674,586 of record JASDFA010000002.1, read on the forward strand.
AGTACTCATCAGCTCTATTAAGTTTTTCAAGGTGCACTCCGGTTGTGTTACTTTAGTTAGTATGCCTATTCCAATTCTGAGTCAGTCACTCCTTCAGAAATCAGTTTATTGTTTTAGTCTGGGAATTGCAGCTTTTTCTAAGTTTTCAAGAATTTTTATCCTTCATTCGAGGATGAATGATCCCAAGGGAAGATATTGTAACACTCCAAAACATTCCTAGATCAAACTCAGACTTTTCATGGAAAACCATAAATTTTTGTCTCAAAACGATCGGGACAACTAGTCATTGTCAGAAGCAACGACCCATTGTCTAAGTTGTTGTGAGTTTGATAGTAGCCTTTTGAGAAGTAACGAGACATGGAATGACTCGTGGTGAGGAGTAACGGGTGATCCTGTCATACATGGTATCCCCAGCTCAAAAATCTATTAGACCCTTTCTAAGCACGAGTCAGATGTAACGACTCATGGAGAGACTCGTTACTTGGAGCCCAAAGTGTTGTTGAAAATATTTTTACCTGTGCCAATGAGTGGAAACAACGACCCATTTTATCACACAACGAGTCACTGTTTCCATCTATGACTATGAGTCCGGAAATCCCTCAGTTTTTCAAGTAGTGATGACGAGTAGATACAACTACCCGCTGGTTCAGCCTACGAGTTGTTGTGTCATTCTTTAGTGGAGGGTCCAAGTTTTTGTCAAAAATCCCTCCGGTAACCACGAGAGGAAGCAACGACCCGTTGGATCATCTAATGAAAAGTTTTCCAGTTCCAGTGAGCTTGGACTTTTTGGCCTCGAACCGACGACTGGTCCCAATGAGTCGTGGTGTCAACCAATGACTCGTTGTGTGATCTGTTTGAACCCGACGATAGTTTTCCAGATTTTCTTTTAGGGCTAATTTTGTAACTTCTAACCTTTTTAACCTCTAAACTATGTCATTTTTGGCACGTTTATGTCACAACCCGAATGGCGGCCCGAATCACAACACGGACAAAGAGCCCCGAGAAAGACTCCAAGTCGACACATGGAATGAACATACATCTAACTCAACTGATAAAAGTGAAGAATCATCAAGATAATCATGGCGGAAGTCTAAATTAAACATAAAATCAGAATACACAATCTAAAGTTGAATACATCTTTTGTTTTAAAAACCTCTAAACATAATGAGTTGATGGGACAAGACCCCAACTAGCTCAATAAAGCTGAAAAATGCATAAAGGAAATCCGAATAAGTGTAGTCCTTGGGAGATAAGGACTCACCAACTATGTAAAATGCTAACTCTGAAGTCTGACTATGAATAGGGCTGATCCTTAAAGTCGGGTCGTATATTATAAAATGATGCAGCATAGAGTATGCGGTCAGTACGTGGAATATACCGAGTATGCAAGATAAGTAAAACTGCTTAAGTAAAATCATTTAAGAACATGTACAATGTTAAACATAAACAGTAAGGATCTAAGAGTATAGCTTGCATGCATTCTTTCTGAAATCATGATCTCATCATAACATAACATAACATCATAACTGACTCGATTGCCTCAAAGCTAAAATCTGATAGTCATGAATAAAACTGAACATTGAGTCAAACCTTCTTTAGAACACATATAGATATAGGAATCTCATGAATGATGAACACGCATAACTAAAATCATAGGAACAATGGGAGACTCGTCTTTTAACTGACATACCACGATAGAGCTTATGTGGTCCCAACTATCACACTCAAGTGGGTAGAGCCATCCAAAGCCTTGCTAGGGCTAGGGACGAAACCATGATATCGATATCAAGCTCGTGGGCCAATAGGGCTGGGGATAGCTCACAAGGGAGGTCCCGAAGTAATATATATATAATAGTAGTAACCTACGTTGGCGCATAGTTCTGAGGCATAGGGTGATCGACCCATAGCCTAGTCGGTGCTAGACACTACACCCAAAAACATGCATATGCTCTCCATCCTTTTACAACGAAGCTCAACATTGTATATTGACGAAGCTCAATAATCAAATACATCAAAAACATGAAAACATGCATATGAGAAGCTTTAACTCAAACGATACCATAAGCTGAAAGATAATTGGGATTCTTCGCTCCAAAACCATATGGTAAGCTTTATTTGAGAAATCATAAATCATACTTGAACATGTGGGCATTCCCCAATACTTTCACATGCTTGAAAATACTCACTTTATATTGAAAATATGATTATAAACATGGTTATCTTGAAAATATGCTTTTCATCATAACATCTAATCATAATCGTAATTCATCTCAAATCTCCTCTTTCATGAACTTCTCATCAATTGGCTTTTTAGTTCATAAAACTTGAAACATGATTTTAATTGAAAACATTATAAAACTTGTCCATGCTTCACAATTCAATAGTAGAAACATATTTGAATCATACCCATGTAGAGAATTAGGCGATTCATGCATCGGGTTAAAAACCCATAGATTAGACATAGGAAACTCATGATTTCGAGAGGAATTGGGCATGAGTGTGAAAGAATTCACCCATTCATAACCCTACATACCTGATTGAGCCTGATTCTTACACTTCTCTGATTGCGCAAGAGGAATTGAAAAGAATTTGAAGAAGAAAAGCTTGATCACCCTCTCTAAACTTCTACCTCTGCATGCATGAATGTAAATGGCCTAAAATGAACATAACCCCCTTAAAAGTCATCATTCATAACTCAGAACGACGTAGTTTAGGCCTTAGGATCTTAGGAATTATGGATAAGCCTTACTAAATTCACCGAAAATAACTGCCAGGTAGTCCCCATGAGGGACCTAACCACTTGTCTCCCTTAGCCATGACTCGTGGCATGATCCGTGAAGTACATTGTCTAGTAGTCGTCTGGGGCCCATGACGGGATACTACATGATTCATTGTTGTCGCGGTCACCACTCGTTATGTACACTTCCATGGATTTTGCTTTTACTTCACCATGCTACTCACGACCCTCCCCACAAATCGCGGTGACTGACCACGATTCGTGGGGTCCTTTCATCAAGTACACTGCACACTTCATTCTCTTTTCTCACTCATCATTCTCCACGACTGTCCTAACCAGTCCTGGGGCCTAACCATGACTTTTGGTCACTTTCGTGGGGATTCCATTTCCCAAACTTCAAACTCATCACCTGGGCCTCATCACGAGTCATATCATGACTCGTGGGCTTCTCCCATGTGTCATATCATGACCCATTCTGATTCCTGGTGCCAGATATTAACTTTTATCCGTTTAAACTCCCGGATCTGATCTTTGGGCTTTCAGGGTATAAAAATATCTCCCCCTTGGGAGCATTCTTCCTTGAATATTGGAGAACGTATAGAAAAGTAGAGAAATAAATCATCATATTCAAAGACTGATCATTTAAGCTGGAAACTGACAGAACGATTAACCCCAATTCATACTACATAGCTGAAATGAATTCATGAATCATACAAACATCAATACACATAAAAGAAACTTGAGAACATGAACTGAACATGAAAACTTATTAGAGTTTTAGGTCAAAACTGATACCTCAAGATGGAACTAAGGTGGTAGCGAATAAATGTGGGTATCTAGCCATCATATCCACTTCGGCTTCCCACATAGCTCCCTCAACAAGCTGATTCCTCCGTACTATTTTAACTGAAGCTACTTCCTTGTTCCTTAGCCTTTGAACTTGATGATCCAGTATTTCTACTGGAACCTCCTCATAACAAAGGTTGTCTTTCACACTAACTCTATCCATCGAAACAACTAGAGTTGGATCAGCCAACCACCTCTTTAAGAGCGGCACATGGAATACAGGATGCACAAAAGGTAATTCTAAGGGTAACTCCAATTCATATGCCACCTTTCCAACCTACTTCACAATCTGGTATGGGACAACATAACGAGGGCTGAGTTTGACCTTCTTTCCATACTGCATCACTCCCTTCATCGGAGGTATCTTCAGAAAAACCTAATCATCCACCTCGAATTCCAACTCTCTCCTTCTCACGTCAGCATAGGTCTTTTGGCGACTCTGGGAAGTTTTCAACCTGTCCCTTATCAACTGAACCTTCTCCATAGCCTCATGAACCGAATCTGGTCCTATCATCATCGCTTCACCAACCTCAAACCAACCGATGGGCGATCTATATCTCCGCCCATAGAGAACCTCGAATGCTGCCATTTGAATACTGGAATGATAGTCGTTATTATATGCAAACTCGATAAGTGAAAAATGCTCATCCCAGCTATCTTTGAAGTCAATCACACAATCTCTCAACATGTCCTCAAGAGTTTGAATTGTCCGCTCTGCTTGAACATCCATTTACGGGTGAAATGTTGTGTTGAGTTTAACCTGAGTACCAAGTACTTTTTAAAAGACTTCAAAAACTAAGGTAAATTGGGTACCCCTCCGTCGAAAATGATGGGTAAGGGCACTCCATGAAATTGAACTAGCTCCCGAATATATAGTTTGGCATAATCTTCCGCTTAATCTGTGGTCTTGACCGATAGAAAATGAGCATCCTTGGTCAACCCGTCTACCATAGCCAAAATGGAGTCATATTGTAGACGATTATGAGGCAACCCTGTGATAAAGTCCATATTGATTTCTTCCCACTTCCAAGTAGGAATATTGATATCCTAAAGCATACCTCCCAGTCTCTGGTGCTCGACCTTTACTTGCTGACAGTTTGGGCACCTAGCTACGAATTCTGTGATGTCCTTCTTCATACCATTCGACCAATAAACTTCCCATAAATCATAATACATCTTGGTGGAACCTGGATGGATAGAATACCTGGATCAATTAGCCTCGTGCAACATCAAGCTCCTCAAATCATCTATATCAGGAACACATAAGCGACCCTAGTACCGAAGCACACCATCTCCCCCTTTGGAGAAAACCTCTACCTTCTGATTCTGAACGGCTTCCTTTAAATTCACTAAAATTGGGTCCTCATCTTGCCTAGCATTTACATTAGACACCAATGACGATTCCGATCCGTTCTGAACAACAACACTGCCCTCGGTTGAGTCAACCAACCTAACTCCTAACCTTGCAAGTCGATGCACATCCTTCGACAACTCCTTCTTTCCCTCATCCACATGAGACACACTTTCCATAGAGAGTCTACTAAGTGCATTCGCTACAACATTGGCCTTACCCGAATGATAAAGCACACTCATATTGTAATCATTGAGAAGTTCCAACCACCTCCTTAGCCGAAGATTGAGATCCTTTTGGGTAAACATAGATTGTAAACTCTTATGGTCCATAAACACATCTATATGAACCCCGTAAAAATAATGTCTCGATATCTTTAATGATAATAACACCACGGCCAATTCAAGATCATGGGTCGGGTAATTCTTCTCATGAACCTTTAGCATTCTAGAGGCATATGCTATAAGTTTTTCGTGTTGCACAATACACACCCAAGTCCGATCCTTGAAGCATCACAATACACCACGAATCCATCGATACTCTCCGGTAGAGTTAACACTGGTGCTGAAGTGAGTGGAGTCTTCAACTCGTGGAAGCTCTTCTCACAAGCCTCCGACCATTGGAATTTCACTTTCTTCTGGGTCGATTGGGTTAAAGGCGCTGGAATAGATGAGAAACCTTCTAGAAATCTTCGATAGTAGCAAGCTAAACCCAAAAAGCTCTGAATATCTGAAGGATTCACCGGTCTAGGCCAATTTTTCACCGCTTCTATTTTCTAGGAGTCCACCTTTATGCCTTCTCTTAATACCACATGGCACAAAAATGCTATTGAGTTTAACCAAAACTTGCACTTGCTGAATTTGGCATACAGTTGGTGATCCTTGAGAATTTGAAGCACTATTCTCAAATGAGTGGCTGCTCCTCCTCGCTTTGAGAGTATATCAGGATGTCATCAATAAATACAATCACGAACATATCCAGGTATGGCTTGAACACCCTGTTCATCATGTCCATAAAAGCTACAGGAGCATTCATTAGTACAAAATACATAACAAAATCATAACGACCATACCGCATCCTGAAGGTTGTCTTCGGGATGTCACACTCCCTAACTATGAGTTGATGGTAAATAGATCTGAGGTCAATCTTTGAGAAACACTTGGCACGATGAAGCTGGTAAAATAAATCATTAATGTTTGGTAGAGGATACCTGTTCTGGACGGTTACTTTATTCAATTGTCGATAATCAATACACATACGAAGAGAACCATCCTTCTTTCGGACAAATAGAAATGGTGCACCCCATGGGGTCTTGCTCGGTCTAATGAAACCTTTGTATAACAGGTCCTTCAACTCTTTTAGATTGGCTGGAGCCATTTTTTAGGGAGGAATAGATATAGGATGCATGTTGGGAAGAAGGTTAATACCATAATCAATCTCCCACTCAGGAGGAATTCCCAGTAAATCATCCGGAAAGACCTCAGGATACTCACATACTACTAGGACAGACTGGATAGTCGGGGTCTTAGACGTCGCATTCTTAACCCTAACTAGATGATACACACAACCTTTGAAGTCATATTTCCCGCCTTAATGTAGGAAATGAAATGACATACAGGCACGACTGAACTACCCTTCCAGTTTAAGACTCGCTCACCTAGAAATTTGAACTCTAATACCGGTTTTTACAATTGACTGATGCATAACATGAAAATAGCCAATCCATGCCGAGGATAACATTGAAATCGGACTTGGCTAACTCTATCAAATCTGCTGAGGTGGCTTTCTGAAGGACTGAGACCAGGAAACTTATGTACACCCGTCTAGCTAAAACTGACTCACCTACTGGAGTAAAAATTGAGAAGGTTTCTAAAAAGACTTCGGGACTAACTCTGAAGCTATTGGCTGCATAAGGTGTCACAAAGACAAGATAGACCCTGATTTAACAAAGCATAAACATCAAGATGGAAAACTTGTATACCAATGACCACATTTGGGGAGACCTTTTGCTCCTGGAGGGATGCTAAGGCATAGAATCTATTTTGGCGCTGACAGCCATCAATGCTGGTAGATGCCTCCTAGTGTGCTGAGCGTACAAGAGGGGCTACTGAACTAGAAGCTGGGCCTTGACCCCTACCATGGACCTATCTCACTATTGGGAAATCTATGAGCTTGTATCCGGGCTTCTCGCACTCGAAACAAGCACCTGTACCTGCTAAGCACTGGCCCCTGTGCCCTCGACCACATCTGCAGCAAATTGGAATACTAGAATATGTGGGTCTACTGCTCTGACCCCTAAAGCCTAATGCTAGCCCCATCTAATCGTGCCTAGGCCTGGATGGCACATGCAACATTTAAGATACTAGGGCTAAATATCTCTTGTGGGTCTACTATCAGTGCCAACCACCTGCCCTCGGTTGTGAGAATCTGTGATCATCAGTCTTGGCCCTCTTGGCCTCTCTTTCCCCTATATGCGCCGCCTCCATCTGCTGGGCATATAAGACTATCCTAGGGAAATCCATATCCTGGTAGAGCATGGTGGTCCTATAATCCATGTCAAAATAGCCCCCCTGTCATGACCCAAACGTACACGTGGATTGTAGACACGGCATAAGGGACCCCGAGATACTCCAAGTCGACCCGTGGCACATGCATACAACTAATCTCATTTATTAAAGCGGAAGACATAGCTTAATAATCTTGAACTGAATGAAACCATGACATGAAATATGAAAGACGACGATACATGATCCAAACATAACAACAGAATACTACATATAGTCTGAAAAGCCTCTAGTCATAATAGATGGGTTGAAGAGACAAGACCTTAGCTAACCCTAACATACTGAAAAAGAATGATAGACTAAATATGAACATAAATCCCTTGAAACATGATGACTCACCAATAGTCTAAGAGAGAGAGCAGAAATGGACTAATGATGAGGATGAGCCTGAGATCCGAACCCTGTATCATGAAACGATAAAGCACAGAAAGTATGCGGTCAGTACATGAAATATACCGAGTATGAAAGGTAAGTAAAGTAGGCTTTTAAAAGTAGAGTAAAACTCATAAGTAAATATAGGAGAAGGACATCATGCATACATCATAAACTCCATAGAAAACATAAGGCTCAAGGCTTTCAACTTATTCATAAATCCTACATTATCATAATTGTAAGTAAACTTTATCAAAACATAACTTGAGCCAATAGAATAATTGTAATAATGCATAAAACATGTGGAACAAAGGGAGGACTCGTCATAACCGACACCATCATGGTAGAGCCTTTCATGATGCCCCAACTATCTCACTCAAGTGGGCAGAGCCGACCCTGGCTTTCCAGGCGAGGGTCGTGCAATAGGCGTGATATCACATTTGAGGGGATAATTATCAATAAAATATATCATTAGAAACCCAATGTGGCACGTGGTTATGAGACATCGGCGTAGTCCTTTCAATGTTGGGCTGCTTGGTGCTAGACACGACTCCCAAAAACATGCATATAGGATCATACGTAAATCAATAACTCCATGCATTCAGATTTATTGGCTAAAATGTCACATTTATCATCATTGATCCCCTTTAAAACATTCTTAGCGAAGAATCAAAGGCCTTTTTCATCGGCCGACATCATAAAATGATAAATCATTTAATTCATTTCATAAATCATATTTCATTCTTCAACATGTGAGCATTGCCCAATACTTTAACATACTCAATTCTTTCAAAATATTCTTACAAACATGGGAACTTGAATTCATGCTTTTCCATTATCAATAAACTCAAAATATTGAATATTCAACATAAATCATAACCTTCATGAACTTTCATCAATGGGCATTTTAGATTTAAAAAGCTTGAAACATGATTTTAAAGAAAATAATATGAAACCTGCCCTTCATTAATAATTCAATAACTAAAACTCAGATAAATCATACCCATAAGGAGAAATCACATTTTCATACATTTGGGTAAAACCCCATAGATTTGAATAGGAGAATTCATGATTTAAAATGAAATTTGGGCATGGGTGAGAAAGGATTAACCCATTCTAAATCCTACATACTTGGGAACACTTAGTTCTTAATTTCCCCTTGAAAGCCCATGATGGAATTTGGAGAATTTTGAGGAAGAACACTTGAACCACCTTTTGCTCCCCTCTCTAACTCTTGCATTCTTAAATAAGGCTTGAAATGGACTAATCCCCTTTAAAAGACCCTATTCCGAACTTAAAACGACATAGTATTGATCTTGGGCAGATTTATATGCCCAAGTGATACTCAAACGTATTATTTTCGCCTTGTTTGTGTGCAATATGTATATATTCTCATGTAATTGGTAATAAAATGTGAACTTATACTAACCAACATGATTAGCATTTGTTTTGCAGGAAAATATGATTTTTAGGAGCTAAAATGCATGTTGGAACTATATCGGAGTTGGACTTGGATACGAGCGTGGAAAAGACATTGGAATGCACAAATTATAGGGGCTCCGTGATGGAGCCGTGCCACTCTACCATCGCGGAGGCACACTGCCTGGAGAGGAAATTAAATGGCAAATTCCAGTGAGGCCTCGCGACAGCTCCGTGGCACGGAGATAGGCCTCCGCGTTGGCCTCCGTGCCACGTTGAGGCTATTTTACCGGACCCTGGATTTCCAGTGAAGGTCCGCGTCCATGCCGTGTCACGGAGGCAGTGCTCCGTGTTGACCTCCGTGACACGTTGCTTGTTATTCCAGGAAAAATTTCCAACTAGTATAAATAGCACACTTAGGTTTATTTTAATTAGTTCAGACTTGGTGGAGCAAGGACGTGGGTTAGCAGCAGTTGAGGGACGAAAAAGCTAATGGATTTCTTCTCTTCCTTTCTTCTTTCAATCAATTGTATGTATGATTTACACTTGTTTTAGGATGATCAATCCACAAATGAGTGGCTAATTCTCTTCCTTGCTAAGGTTTTGAACATGGGTAGTGAATTTTGATTGTAAATGATATGGTTTTCTTCTTCTTCTTTCATGTTGTTCTATTAATTCTTGTTCTTACTGCATTAGTGCTTGGCCGACATTAATGTACATCTAAAAAGTCCAATTTCACTCGAGAGAGCAAGAAATTGGAAAGTTGTGAATTAATAGGGTATTGTTCTTAACTCGATTTGGGAAAATTGGGTTTTGATGTTCTTTCCTGATAGAAATATACTTGAAAGCCGTATTAGTCAATTTAGGAACCGGAATTGTATTGCTAGGTCGTAAATTGCATTTGATCACAGAAATGTAGATGAATGGTTTATGATTCTTAAGTGAAATTAAATACGAGAGTTTTAATTTCTAAGCTACTGTTCTTGGCTAGCAACATGAAGAAGAGATTAACCAAATTATTATTATAATCGAATTCATTACTTGTTCTTAACCTTGGCATGCTCATATCCATAGTTTAAATTCACAGTAAATAATTGTTAAGAGTTTTAGTATATATAGATTTTATAAACAAAAACTCATTTAACTGTTGGTTACGTTGTTGTTAGCATAATTAGAATTAAGATAAGAATATAGTATACTTAGGCAAATTTTACATATCCTGAGCCTCCTTGGATCGATACTTGGCTTACTTAGCCACTTTATTACTTGTTTGACCACATGCACTTGCGTGTTGGTTTATAATATATAATACCAACCGAAACAGCCGAACAAGTTTTTGGCGCCGTTGCCGGGGAGGCTAGGCAAATTTGTGAAATAGTGTTTAGTGTAAATTTACTGTATTTTTATTTTTATTTTCTTAAGTGTTAACAACTTGGTCTTAGCCTGTATTTTGCAGACTTGATTTTTGTGAACACTGGCAAGGGACAAAGAGCTGGTGGAATCTTACTTAGAGCCTGAACGTGAATTTCATAGTCAACGTAGAGAAGCTCTACAAAAGAAGCTGCAGTTGCTCAGACAGTCTATTATGGAGCAACAAAATCCACCAGTTGTGAGGGCAGTATTAGTGCCCGATGAAGCAGCAGCAAGGCCTGTTCGCGAGGTGGCAATCCCACATGCTAACAATGTACATTCTAGCATCTGCAAACCAGAGCCTGGAGGGAGGTTTGAATTAAAGCAGAATATGGTGCAACTCTTGCACACAAGCGGGCAATTTTTTACCGGTCTCCCTCATGAAGATCCACAACAACATCTCCAAAACTTTTTGGAGATAAGTGACACTTATATACCCGCTGGAGTGTCACCTGATTATGTTCGGCTCACCTTATTTCCGTTTTCCTTACTTGGTGAAGCCAAGAGGTGGTTAAAAGCTGAACCACCCAATTCTATATCAACGTGGGATGATCTTGCACGGAAGTTTTTGATTAGGTTTTTCCCTTCTGGTAAAACAACCAGACTTAAAAGTCAAATTCTAAGTTTTAAACAGAGGGAGGGAGAAAATCTATATCAAGCCTGGGAAAGATTTAAATCCATGTTGTGGGACTGTCGTCATCATCATCAGTTCAATGAGGTGTTGGTACACACATTTATCGAGGGTTTGGAACCCCACACTAAAATTCTGTTAGATTCAGCACCTGGAGGGCAACCGCTGGAAAAGACCTATGAGGAGCTGTACACTTTGCTCAACCGAATTTCACAGGGCAATCCAGAATGGAATGCAGATTCATCAAGAGGTGGAGCAAGGAAAGCAGCAAGAGTGCTTGAAGTGGATGGATTTACAGCTATCGCTGCACAGATAGCTGCCTTGCAAAATCAGTTAAATAATCACTTCATCAATATGAACTTGAACCAGCCTGCAGCTTCAGTCAATGCAGTCCAGCAGATGTGGTGTGAAGTGTGTGGTAGTAGTGAGCATTCAGCTGAATGCTGTGGTGCAAATCCTGATTCTGTTAACTTTGTGGGCAATGCACAGAGAAATCAGCAGCAGTTTGGTAGTGGCTACAACTCAAATTGGAGGAACCATCCAAATTTTTCGTGGGGTAGCAATAACCAACAAGGCCAAGGTTCTGGTCAGGGTATGTAGAGAAATCAAGGAGGGCAACAAAACTCTCAAGCTCAATTCAGAAATCACAATGCCCCTCCTCCACCACCATCACCGACCATTGAGGAGATGTTCAAAACCATGATCGCTAATCAGGCACAATTGCAGGCTGACTATGTTAAATTGGCAGCCAAAGTGAAGAACAATCAGTTGGCGACCAAGGCTCTTGAATATCAGTTTGGGCAATTTGCTAGTGCCCAAAATACAAGACCCAGAGGAGGACTACCTAGCGACACGGATCCTAATCCAAAGCAGGTTAATGCGGTGACCACGAGGAGTGGCTTACAGTTGAAGGAGGTGGAACCGGAGAGACCGCCTCAAAAGTCAGGAGCAATAGAAGTTGAGGAGGAAAAAAGTTCTGATAGGGGGAAGACCAAAGAAGCAGAAGCAGAAAGACCTCCACCCCCGTTCCCTCAACGACTTAAGAAACACAAGGAGGAGGCGTGTTTCAAGAAATTTATGGAGGTGCTTAAACAGGTATATGATATTATTTTCCCATGCTGCATCAACACACATCCTAGTCTGACTCTCAAAGCATCACATTACACTACAAAGCCATCAATACCCTCGAGTAGAGTCAACACTGGTGCTGAAGTGAGACGGAGCTTCAACTCTTGGAAGCTTTTCTCACAAGCATCTGACCATTGGAACTTTACCTTTTTCTGAGTCAACTTAATCAAAGGTGCCGCAATAGATGAGAAACCCTCAACAAACCTCTGTAGTAGCCACCTAAGCCCAAGAAACTCCGAATTTCCAAAGGATTCACCGGTCTGGGCCAATTCTTCACAACTTCGATTTTCTGGGAATATACCCTTATGCCCTCACCTGATACCACATGGCATAGAAGTGCCACCGAGTACAACCAAAACTCACATTTGCTGAACATTTCATACAACTGATGATCCTTGAGGGTCTGAAGCACTACTCTCCAGTGAGCGGCATGCTCCTCCTTGCTCCGAGAGTATATAAGGATGTTATCAATGAACCCAATCACGAATATGTCCAAATACTCCTTGAACCCCTATTCATTAGATCCATAAAAGCTACATGGGCATTGGTTAGTCTAAAAGATTTAACAACAAATTTGTAGTGACCATACCGAGTCCTGAAACTGGTCTTCAGGATGTCACTCTCCCGAACCCTGAGCTGGTGATACCCGTACCTAAGATCAATCTTGGAGAAGCATTTGGCACCCTGAAGTTGGTCAAACAAATCATCGATCCTGGGTAAGAGGTACTTGTTCTTGATGGTAACCTTGTTCAACTGTCCATAGTCAATACACATGCGAAGGGAATCGTCCTTCTTTCGAACAAATAGAACTAGGACACACCATGGAGACTGGCTCGGTCTAATAAAGCCCTTATCCAACTGATCCTTTAACTGATCCTTTAATTCTTTTAGCTCAGCTGAACCATCCTGTAGGGAGGAATAGAGATAGGCTGACTATCGGGTAAGAGATCAATGCCGAAGTCGATTTCACTCTCAGGAGGGACACCTTGCAAATCATCGCAAAGAACATCTGAATACTCACACACCACCAGAATTGATTGGATAGTCGAGGTCTCGAACTCAACATCCTTAACCCTGACTAGATGATACATGAAGCCATTAGAGATCATATTCTGGCCTTAAGATAGGAAATAAATCCACCTGCTGGTACCACCGAACTGCCCTTTCACTTCAACACTGACTCACCCGAAAAATGAAATTCCACCGTATGGGTCCTACAATCAATCGAAGCATAACATGCAAACAACTAATATATGCCAAGAATAACATCAAAGTTAGTCATGGCTAACTCTACAAGGTCTACGGAGGTAACCTTATACAACACAGTGACCGGGCAATTTCTATATACTGGTCTATCTATGAACAAATCACCAACAGGAGTCGAAACTAAAAATGGTTCTGATAAGGTCTTCGGACTAACTCTAAGGATACTAGAAATGTAAGGAGTCATGAATGATAAGGTAGCTCCCGGATCTATCAAGGCATAAACATTAATATGAAAGAAGCAACATACCAGTGACCACGTCTGGCGAATCTCCTGCTCCTGAAGCGAGGCAAGGGCATAGAATCGGTTTTGGCATTGTCCGCCACCTCCACTAGTTGATGCTCCCTGCGAAGAGGAATGAGCCGGAGGTGCTGCTTTCCTGATGGTCTATGCACATCCCCTATCATCACCCTGTCTAGCATATGGGCATGCTTAGCGCATGTGCCCAGATCTACCACACCCATAGCAAACATCTGAACTGAGTAGGCAATCCCCGACATAACTCTTGCCACACTTCCCGCAGGCCGAAGAGGTGTGCTATAAGTAGGTGCCCTTTTGATCCCTCGACCTTGAAGCCCTACTCCTCTGATCACCCCTGGGTCTTGATGGAACACTAGCTGATGATGGTGTTGGGGCTAGTGATCTCTACTGAAACTATGGACGGTAGCCACCGCTTGACCTCTGATGTGAAAACCCATGGCTATCTGTTTGAGCCCTCTTTGCCTCCCTCACCCTTGCATGAGACGCCTCCATCTGCTGGGCGTACAACACTATGCGAGGAAATTTCATATCCTGGTGAAGCATGGAAGTCTTGCAATCCTTGTCTAAATAACCAGTCACACCATGAACGAATCGGCTCACCCGCGGTCTTTGATCTATTGCCAACTCTGGAGCATACTTTAACAAATGAGTGAACTCAAGCAAATACTCCAGCATCTTCATCTTTCCCTGCTTGAGGTTCACACACTCAGCTTCTTTCAACTCCCTCATCTCCCAAGGGAAAAACCTGTCGAGAAAGGCCATGTGGAACTCATCCCAACTGATAGGGCCAACTCCCGTTGCCCTGCTGTCCTTCCATTGCTTGTACCAAATATGAGCGAACTCTTTTAGCTGATAAGAGGCCAAGTCAACACACTCCCCATTTGTCACCCCCATAACTGGAGTGACCTGTGAGATCCCTTCAATTAACTCGTGTGGATCCTTGTCCACCTTTGATCTCGTGAACTCAGGAGGGTTCATCCTCAAGAAGTTTCTAATCCAATTTGTCGCTGCATTGCCATTCTGTGGGGCCTGCGCAACATCCTACTAGTTGACCTGAGCTGTCAAGGCCTGCACCAACATCTAAATAGCCACCCGAAACTCAGCGTAGGCAGCTAGCTCTGGTGCCTGGGGCTCCTGAACAGGTAGCGCTTGCTGATGGCCATGGTCATTGCTACCTCCATGGAATTGATCATTTCCATTGCTCCTTCCGTTCATTCTTCTAAGAACCCTAATTCTACAATCACAAATTGCACAAATTATAAGGATGGAGAGACTTTTCATCTCACGACATAGAACATGAAAGAAGGGAACATTTCCTAATTGTCTAGTAGCCTCTTCGTCATAAGTGTGGCACGCTTCACACCTATAAAAAAGACTCTATTAACGCGTCTTACAGACACTCTAGGACACTTCAAACCTATTGCTCCGATACCAAGTTTCTCACGACCCGAACGTACGCCGGGATCGTAAACACAGGACAAGGGACCCGAGAGACCCCAAGTTGACCCATGACACATGCATACAACTAATCTCATTCAATAAAGAGGAAGACTTATCTTAATAATCATGAACTGAATGAATCAATGAAATCAAATATAAAAGACGATGATACATGATCCAAACATAGCAATGGAATACTACATATAGTCTAAAAAGCCTCTAGTCATAATAGATGGGTTGAAGGGACAAGACCCCAACTAACCCTAACATACTGAAACTAAATGATTGACTAAATTTGAACGTAAAGCCATCGAAACATGAGGACTCACCAATAATCTAAGAGCTACAGTAGAGACGGTCTAAGGATGAGGATGAGCCTAAGATCGGCACTCTGTATCCTGAAATGATACATCACAGAAAGTATGCGGTGAGTACGAGGAATGTACCGAGTATGCAAGGTAATTAAGTAGAGTAAAACTCATAATTAAACACAGGAGAAGGACATCATGTATATATCATAAACACCAAAGAAAACATAAGGCTCAAGGTTTTCAAATCATTCATAAATCCTTCATTATCATAATTGTAAGTAAATTTATCAAAACATAACTTGACCCAATAGCATAAATGTAATAATTCATAAAAGATGCAGAACAATGGGAGGACTCGTCATAATTGACACCATCATGGTAGAGCCTTTCATGATGCCCCAACAGTCTCACTCAAGTGGGAAGAGCCGACCCTGGCTTGCCAGGAGAGGGTCGTGCATTAAGAGTGATATCACATTTGAGGGGATCATTATCAATACAATATATCATTAGAAACCCACGGTGGCACGTGGTTATGAGACACCGGCGTAGTCCTTTGAATGTCGGGCTGCTCGGTGCTAGACACGGCTGCCAAAAACATGCATATAGGCTCATATGTAAATCACTAATACTATGCATTAAGTTCATTGGCTAAAATGTAACATTTATCATCATTGATCCCCTTTAAAACATGCTTAGCCAAGAATCAAAGGCCCTTTTCACCGGCCGACATCATAAATCGATAAATCATGTAATTTGTTTCATAAATCGTAATTCATTCTTCAACATGTGGGTATTGCCCAGTAGTTTAACATACTCAATTCTCTTAAAATATGCTCATAAACATGGGAACTTGAATTCATGCTTTTTCATTATCAATAAACTCAAAATATTGAATATTCATCATAAATCATAACCTTCATGAACTTTTATCAATGGGCATTTTAGATTTAAAAAGCTTGAAACATGATTTTAAAGAAAATTATATAAAACCTGCCCATCATTAATAATTCAATAACTAAAACTCAATTAACTCATACCTATACGGATAAATCACATTTTAATGCATTTGGGTAAAACCCCATAGACTTGAATAGGAGAATTCATGATTTTAAACGAAATTTGAGCATGGGTGCATAATGATTCACCCATTCGAAACCATACATACCTGGGAACACTTGGTTCTTAATTTCCCCTTGAAAGCCCAAGATGGAATTTGGAGAATTTTGAGGAAGAACACTTGAAACGCCTTCTACTCCCCTCTCTAACTCTTGCATGCATAAATGAGGCTTAACATGGACTAATCCCCTTTAAAAGACCCTATTCCAACCTTAAAATGACATAGTTTAGACCTTAGGAGTTTAGGAAATTATGAGAAGGCCCTTACTAATTTGTAGAAAATAACTGTCAGGTGACCCTAACGGGTGACCTGACAACTCGTCAGGACGGGCAACTACTCATCCTGTCGCCCGTCAAGTACACTACCTCATCCTCAATTAAGATTACATAAGCTTGCTCATGACCCACCTCACGAGTCGTTGGGAATGACCACGACTCGTAGGGTCCCATCTGTTTGGTGCACTAGTCAGACTTCCTACTAAATCTTCAACATCATCCCATGGTAGACCTGACGATTCATGGTAGCTGACCATGAGTAGTTCCCATGCCCATGGGGAGCTCAACTCCTCAGCCCCTTCTAGCCTTCCCACGAGCCACCTGATGACTTATGGGGTCTCCTCACGAGTCATCTAACAACTCGTCCTGCACTGCTGTAACACCCTCTTCAGATTTTTCCCATTTGACTCCCGGGTTTGATCCTTGGGTTCCCGGGGTATAACACCGCCACTCCATGACCGAATCTGCTCACTCGTGCCCTCTGATCAGCCACTAACTCTGGAGCATACTTTGATAGGCAGGTGAACTCAAGGGCATACTCTTGCACTGTTATCCTCCCTTGCTTCAGATTTATGAACTCAGCTTCCTTAAGCTCCCTCATCTCACAAGGGAAGAACCGATCTAATAATGCAACATGGAATTCCTCCCAAGTGACAGGACCTGCTCCGACAACCCTACTATCTTTCCATTGACGAAACCAGATGTGTGTGACCCCTTTCAGCTGATACAAGGCCAACTCTGCACACTCAACTCCATTCACCCCCATGACCTGGGTGATCTTCACAATCTCATCTATGAACTCATGTGGCCCTCATCTACTTTTGACACGAGGAACTCTGGTGGGTTCATCATTAATAAATCCCTAACACGAGCCGCCATCGCATTTACATTTTATGGGACGTGCGCAACTTCCTGCTGATTGACGTGATCGGTCAAGGCCTGCACGGGAATTTGAATAGCTGCCCAAAACTCAGCATGGGCAACCAGCTCCAGTGCATGGTGCTCCTAGACTGGTGTGGCCTACTGGTGCCCGTTTTCATTGCCATCCTCGTGGCTTTCTCCATTCCCTTTCCTTCTACCATTTAGTCTTCGAGCAAATATGATTCTGCAATCACAAATAGCACAAATTAGAAGGATAGGGATACATTTCATCACACGACATAGATCATGAAAGCAGGGAACATTTCCTAAACATCTCCTAGCCTTTTCGTCATAGGTGTGGCGCGCTTCACACCCATGAAAAGGACCCTACTCAACGGAGCTTTCAAACACCCTACGACACTTCAAACCTATTATTCTGATACCAAGTTTTCCACGACCCAAACGAAGGCCTGAATCACAACACGAGACAAAAAGCCCTGAGAGACTCCAAGTCGACCCATGGAATGAACATGCATCTAACTCAACCGATACAACTGAAGAATCAATGAAATAATCATAGCGGAAGTCGAAATTAAACATAACATCAAAATACACAATCTAAAGTTGAATACATCTTTTATTTGAAAAGCCTCTAAACATGAAGGGTTGATGGGACAAGACCCCAACTAACTCAATAAAGCTGAAACTAAAAATGCATAAAGGAAATATGAATAAGTTCAGTCCTCGAGAGATGAGGACTCACCAACCATGTAAAATGCTAACTCTGAACCCTGACTATGAACGGGGCTGAACTTGATAATCGGGTCCTGTATCATAAAACGATACAACAAAGAGTATGTGGTCAGTACGTGGAATGTACTGAGTATACAAGGTATGTAAAATCATTTAAGTAAGTAAAATAATTTAAGAACATGCATAATGTAAAACATAAACAATAAGGATCTGAGAGTAGAGCTTCGCATTCATTCTTTCTGAAATCATGATCTCATCATAACATAACATAACATCATAACCAAATTGATTGACTCAAAGATGAAATCTATAGTCATGAGTAAAACTAAACATTAAGTCAAACCTGCTTTAGAACGTATATAGATATAGAAATCAAATGAATGACAAACATGCATAACTAAAATCATGACGAATAATGGGAGACTCGTCTTTTAACCGACACACCACAACAGAGCTTACGTGGTCCCAACTATCAAACTCAAGTGGCTAGAGTCATCCAAAGCCTTACCAGGGCTAGAGACGATACCATGTTATTGATACCAAGTGCGTGGGCCAATAGAGCCGGGGATAGCTCACAAGGGAGGTCCTAAAGTAATATATAAAATAGTAATAACCTACGTTGGCGTGTAGTTCTGAGGCATAGAGTGATCAACCCTTAGCCTACTCAGTGCTATACACTACTCCCAAAAACATGCATATGCTCTCCATCATTTTTCAACAAAGCTCAACATCGTCTATTGATGAACCTCAATAATCAAATACATCTTAAATATGAAATCATGCAAATGAGAAGCTTTAACTCAAACCATAGTACAAGCTAAAAGTTAATTAGGAGTCTTCGCTCCAAAACCATGTGGTAAGCTGTATTCGAGAAATCATAAATCATACTTGAACATGTGGTCATTTCCCAATACATACTCATGCTTTAAAATACTCAATTCATATCAAAAACATGATTATAAACACGGGTATCTTGAAACACATGCTTTTCATCATAATATGTCATCGTAATCATACATTCATCTCAAATCTCCTCTTTTATGAACGTCTCATCAATGGGCTTTTTAGTTCATAAAACTTGGAACATGATTTTAATTTAAAACATTATAAAACTTGTCCATGCTTCATATTTCAGTAGTAGAAATATATTTAAATCATACCCATGTAGAGAATTAGGAGATTTATACATCGGGTTAAAACCCCATAGATTAGACATAGGAAACTCATGATTTAGAGAGGGATTGGGCATGAGTGTTAAAGAATTCACCCATTCATAACCCTACATATTCTTACACTTCTCTGATTGCCCAAGAGGAATTGATGAGAATTTGAAGAAGAAAAGCTTGATCACCCACTCTAACATTCTAAATTTTCATGCGTGAATTGAAATGGCCTAAAATGAACTTAACCCCCTTAAAAGTTATCATTGATAACTCAAAATGACGTAGTTTAGGGATTAGGATCTTTGGAGTTACAGAAAAGCCCTTATTAAATTCATAGAAAATAACTGTCAGGTAGTCCCCACGAGGGACCTAACGACTTGTCTCCCTTGGCCACAACTCATGGCATGATCTGTGAAGTACACTGTCTAGCAGTCATCTGGGGCTCGTGACTGGAAACTTCATGATTCACTTCTGGTGACCACGAGTGCCACAGATTTTTCTTTTACTTCACCATGCTGCTCACTACACTCCCCATAAATTATGGTGACTGACTAGGACTCATTGGGTCCTTCCGTTAAGTACACTGCCCTCTTCCTTCTGTTTTCTCGCTCATCACTCCACACGACCGACCTAACGAGTCCTGGGGCCTAACCACGACTCGTGGTCACATCCGTGAGGATTTCATTTCCCAAACTTCAAACTCATCACCTGGGCCTCACCACGAGTCACATCATGACTTGTGGGATGCTCCCATGGGTCACATCATGACACCTTCTAATGCTTGGTGCCAGATTTTAAATTTTCTTCATTGAAACTCTTAGGTCTGATCTTTAGGCTTCCGAGGCATAACAGTTTAGGAGAGAATTAAAGGAGTTGATCGATGTATTCCTCTCATTCTTTCTCTCAACTCTCAGGCTCAATTTGAAGAAGTTCCAGAAAAGTATCTTGGAGCTAAGCTAGGGCTTCCAGCTTTCTTCAAGACTTCCCCAGGTTTCTTTTAAGGATTTTTCTCCAGGTATGTAGGAATTCAACAAGGGAATTTCCCTTCCCTTGTACCCCGAAACCCTTCCATAATTCCTTATTAGTCTTAGCCTTGAACATTATTAATAGGTTTAGCTTCAGTCAGATTATGAATATTCTTGTGTAATGAAATTCTTGTGAATTCTTGCAATGTTCTCACTATTTTTCAAGCATGATGTTACTCAATTCATGAAATATTATTTTAGCCTTAGTTCTATGAAATATAGTAAATTTCGGTCTAGAATAGTTGATTAGATATGATTGTTTCTTAACTCTGTTAGTTCCTAAATTTTCATTTTATTACAATCATGTGAGTTCACTATCAGTTTGCATGTTAGTCCAGTCTCAGTCAAAATCCAACATTTTCAGTATCTTTCAGTAAGTTAGTTGACCAATTTGGCAATGGTTAGATCTTGAGGAGTTCAGTTCAGTAATAATCCCTAGTTTCAATTATTAGTTAGTCCTCTAGATAGTTACGATGCTTCTAGATAAGTAGCTCTGACCATTCCTAGAACCATCAGTATCAGTTATCAGTTAGTTCCTTCGAAGATTACGATGCTTCTAGATAAGAAGCTCTGACCAGTCTTAGAACACCAGTTTTCAGTTATTCGGTCCTACAAACTCTGAAGTTACTTCCAGATAAGTATTTTTGAGTTAGTCTAGGACCTCATCTTCAAGCCACCAGCTTAATAGTCAAGTTAGGACCAGTGGGAGTAGTACTAAGCATCAAGCTGACCAGGGTTCCAGCACACCCAGGCTCCCAGAACTATGTTTTCACCGTAGGTTATTAGCCCAATGGGCCCCAGACTTGTGATCACCTAGCTCAGCCACTATACCCTAGCAAGGTATAGTGGGCTTTCTCCTATGGGGTGTATACATCTGACTCCACGTCCAGCTCAGGTGGTTATATGTCGGTTATAAACTCTCCAACTTATTAGTATAGTTTAGTTCAGTTACAGTTCAGTTCTGCTCAGTTTTAGTTTAGTTTAGTTCAGGTTAGCTTATTTCATTAACTCAGTTCCAGGACATGTTTATGACCAACAGTCAGGGTCATTATTGACTACATCAGTTATAGCTCAGCTTTTATTAGTATTCAGTATCAATTGGTCATTTCATATTATTTCAGTTCAGTTGCTTATTTTCCATGCTTATTGTATATCTCACTTACTCAGTACATTCAAAGTACAGATGCATACTTTCTATGTATTATCGTATTATGATACAGGTGCAGGTTCCCAGTCTCAGCATTGCTAGTAGTTCCCCCGATGATTCTAGCAGCTTTCCTATTGGTAGTCCTCATCTTCCAAGGACGATGTTTTCTTTTAGTTAGTTCAATACTTAGTCATACTTTAGAGTTAGCTGTGTGCTTGTCCCAGCAACTCGTCAGTTAATAGTTAGCTTTCAGACACAATTGTCTAGTATTCTTTCCAGTTATGTTTACTCATTCCAAAATAGTTTTAATTGGATATTTATTTTTCACAGCTTCTTCTTATGCTTATTTAGTTACCTATGTGATGTTAGACCATGGGTTAGCTTGGTGTCACTTGTGGCACCAAGTACCGTGTCTCGTCCAGGGTGTAGACTCGGGTTGTGACAGCCTACAATAACAGTTATCACTCTAACATTCAGATTGCTCCAATTGAGGCTCTTTATGGGTAGAGGTGTAGATTACCGATTGGATGGTTCGAGGTAGGTGAGGCTACATTCATAGGGCCAGATTCATTATATGAGGCTATGAAGAATGTTTAGCTTATTAGAGAAAAGCTTATAACAACTATGAGTCATCAAAAATCTTATGTAGATATTAGGAGGAGAAAGCTTGAGTTTGAGGTTGTCGATTAGCTGTTTCTGAAGGTGTGTCCCATGAAGAGAGTTATGAGGTTCGATAAGAAAGTGAAACTTGGTCCTTGATATATTGGCCATTATAGAATTCTAAGGTTTGTTGGCCAGGTGGCATATGTGTTGGAGCTACGAGCAGAGTTAGCTTCAGTGCATCTACTTTTCCATGTATCTCTATTGAAAAAATGCATTGGTGATCTAGCTTTATTTATTCCGATAGAAAGTATTGGGCTTAGAGATAGTCAGGTTCGGATGTTGAGGAATAAGGAAGTAGCTTCAGTGAAGGTTTTATGGAAAAATTAGCTTGTCGAGGGAGCTACATAGGAAGTGAAGTAGATATGATGGATAAATACTCGCATTTTTTTCCTTTCGGCTCAGTTCCAGCATGAGGTACCACTTTCCTTCTTAGTACTCTATTCCATTTCATGTCAAGTTCATTTGTCTAAGTTTCATTCATTTCATAGCGTGCATGTATGTTTCATGAATTCAGTTCAGTCATGTAAATCAGTCCACAGTCAGTTACTCCGTCAATTTTCAGTTGTGGTTGTTTAGTTTTGGGATCACAATTCTTTCCCTAGCTATCCACTATGCTTAATCTACATTCAAGGATTAATGTTCTCAATGGGGAGTTAATTTAATACCCAAAATATTCCTAAGTTCAGACCCAAATACTAAATGGAAAATAACAGGAAAAACTACACCAGATCATAGAATGAGTCATCAAGTGACTCATAGTACACTTAACGAATCATTAAGTGATTAATTGGGTGCAATGAAGCCAAAAAAGATGAGTTTCAAAATGTCTTGATGATTGGTTAAGTGAACCATTAAGTGACATGACGAATCGTCGAGTGAGGCATCACGAAAAGATGAGCAAATTGGAAAACTTGGCACCAGTGGTAATGGGTGAGGCAACAACCCATGATGAGACCTGACGTATCGTTAAGTGGGTTGTTGGGTCTCGCAGAGTCATTTTTTTCAGTCATGTTTTTAAGGGTTTTTTCATAATTCTTAAGATCCTATCTCCCAAACTAAGTCATTTTAAGCCTCCTAACGTGTGTTTTTAAGGGTTTTAATCATCCTAAACCCTCTTTCTACGCGTAAAACCCCTAGGTGAAGATGAAATCCCCTCAAGAGGAGCTAGGGTTTCGTCATCTCAGTCATCTGAATTCCCTTTAGATCTCCAATCAAGTTGAGGGTTCTTCGAGCCCGGTATGTAGGGTTATGAATGGAGGAAATTGTTCCATCCTCATGCCCTTTTAAAGCTAAATTCCACGATCTCTACTTCTTAAGATCTAAATTATGAAATTCTAGGGTTTAACCCAAATCAATGCAATTATCCATGATATCTTTATGAGTTAAATTCCCTCATGTTCTACTTGATGAATTATGGTTACTAGGATAGATTTAACTCCAAAATTTCTTACTAATTCATAATTTCAAGTTATGGTGATTTTTCCTTATTATTCATGATTTACTATTTTCAACCTTATGATCCCATGATTTCAAGTGTGATGAATTATCAAAGTATGCATAAATGCTTGCAAATTCTTAAACTTATGATTTTATGGTTCAAATTACGAATCCTTAATCAAGTATGTATGGATTTCATGAAAAATCAAGTTTTGTATCAAGGCCAAGTGTGGAGCTATTTCAATGGCTAGTTCATATATGTCAAGTCTAATTATGATATCATGATTTTAAACTAGCCCATTCAAGATCAAGTATGTTTTTAGGATGATGATTATGAGACATGTGCATGTTTTGGGAGGTTTGTCTAGCACCAAGTAGGCTAAGGGTTCAAGCATACCCCGAAACTCATAACAACGTGCCACTGTAGGTATATATGTATTCATGTATTGAGTCTTGTTAGAGTGTATTCCCCCAGCCTGATGGAGCTTATGAGTGATATCATGCCTTATCATTCTTTTCCTTGGCAAGGCTTTGGAAGGCTCTGCACACTTGAGCGAGATAGTTGGGGCATCATATGAGCTTTATCATGATAGTGTCGATCATGACAAAGGTTCCCATTGTCACTCATCTTTTAAGTTACTCATGTTCATGTCTTATAATATTATGTTTAATTACGTATTTTACCCATTGATTATTTTATAAGTTTTCACTTATGATTTCAAGTATGGCACACTATATGATTTCAATTTCTAAACCTTGGGTCATTAGGTTACGCTTATTATTCATATCTCATGATTATATTTACTTTAGGAATATGGCTTTTAGCATGTAGTCCCTTCTCTCATGTTTTATCTTGTTCTATATTCATGATTTCAAACTATAGTCTTACTAGCATGTTTTACTTTCTATACAAATTAAGTACATTCAAAGAACTGACTGCATACTCTATGCAATATCGTCTCATGATATAGGTTCAGGTGACCAGTCTCAGTCCAAATGTTAGCTCGCTTCCGCTTCATTCAAGTATGATCCTAGTTTTCTGGTGATTCCTCATGATCCGAGGATGACATTTTTTCTTCATGTCTCTTTTGATTATGTCTTTTAGTTTCATACTTAGTGAGCTAGTTGAGGGTATTGTCCCATCAGCTCATAGAACCTCTAGAGGCTTTTTAGACTATGTAACTCATATTTACGCTTATGTTCTTATGTTATGCAAAGTTCTTCTTGTGTTGAGTTCTAGTTTATTTCCTCTTTAGTTATGCTCTTATTCATCATATGTATGTGCCATGGGTTAGCTTAGAGTCATTCGTGGTTCTAGGTCCCGTGTCTCGATCGAGGGTCCTTACTCGGGTCGTGACAATGATGATTTTGTATGTTCAAAATTTTTCACATACAACTTTTTAAAATTCATTTCGTTCCTATTGCACACTTTATTTAGAATAATACTAATTAATATAACTTTATTGCAGATATTTTCAAATTTCATTTACTATTTCCTCTCAGACGCCGAGTGTGAGGCATATATTTTATTTATTAATTTAAAAACTAGTTATAAAATAATTTTTAAGCCTGGTGTACACAATAGACTTTTTAAAGTATGGAGATTATTTTTTCGTGACATTGATCTCACGAAAGGAGATATTCTAAATTTTCGTTATATGTCAGGTGATAAAGATTTATTTTTCCTTATTACATTGCTTTGATCAAAATTCATTTTTTCTGTTAAAATGTATTGTTTCTTTTTCATATTTTACTGAGAATTGTATTTTTTTTATTTCTATAACTTTAGCTTTTACAATGGATTTGAATTTTTTTCATTTTTTCTAATAAATCAGAAGTTATGTTTGTGGTAACAAGTTATGCCACCAACACAGTATTTGAACTACTATAGTGACAAATTTTGCCACAAAGACGCAATTTATTTCAGAAGGCATAAGATGTAGATATAGGGAGTTTATGGATGAAAAAATAAAATCATGTCCCAGAGTCAGAAGTTAATTAATTTCTGCCCCTTCAGACGTAGGTGTGCCTATTGTTAGGTTCTTCTTGTTGAGACTTAAATTCAATTTCACAAGTCACGTCTTAAGTTATGGGATTATTTCAACAGTCTATGTTTTCCAATTGCACAAATTATGTCTTATGGCAAGAATAAATGCCTTAAGGCATGCTTTAAGACATAAATTTACAAATTTATGTTGTCATTTACGAATTTAATTGTATATTAATTAGCTTTAACGTATGCAAAGTTGTCATAACATTTCTTATTATTTTACGATCTCAATCAAAGTAATTACTAGAAAATTGTTGTTCAATTTTCATTCATTCAAGTACTAATTAGGCAGTTCTACTTTTTTAAGAAATAACATGTTTAATCGATTCAAGTTAAGAGTTCCCTTTTCGCTGATGTAAATTTCAGTGTAGCTCGAGTGTTTCAGTCATTGCTACTATTGAAGTCGATAATTCCGACGAGATTTCGGTGCTGTAGAAATAGATTAAGAAATTTCACCCATTAATGAATAAGATAGAAGTATGAAAAAAGATTGAGTATGTCACGACCCAAGAGTAGACCCGGATCATAGACACGGGACAAGGAACCCCAAAAAGCTCCAAGTCGACCCATGGCTTAATCATAGCACACACTTAACGTAAGGAACATCTAACATCATGAATAAGCAGAAGAAATGACAAGGAACTGATATAAACCATAACGATACTTGAATAACATTTAAATACAATGTTGAATCTGTCTAACAAGTCTGAAAGCCTTCTAGTAAAACTTATGAGTTGTTGGGATAAGCCCCCAGCTAACTCCAAAAGATTGAAAACTGAAGAAAAATAAAACAAGAATGATACTCATGTCCTCGGAGGATGAGGACTCACCACTAAAAACTGGGAGAATGGGGTAGCGTATCTAACCACACGGTGGAGCCTGGAGACGTGAATCTATATCATAAAACGATATAGCACAAGTGGTGTGCGGTCAGTACATGGAATGTACTGAGTATGCAAGAAGCGTAAGTAAACTAACTCATAATATTGGCAAGGAGGAAGTAATATAAAAAAAATTAATATCCACGTAATAGAAGTGAAGTACGACAATCTTACACGAGGTTCGCATATTCAATTAACATAACCACATTATAAAGACATGCATTACTGTAGCAACCGCTGATGTGCAAAAGTAATAATCGAGAGTAATACAGATTGTGATGTCGTGACTGATATCAAGAGGGTCCCTGACGTCTAAGGGGGAGTCTCTGACAGTCGAAGGGAGTGTCCCTGACTATCAAAGGGAAATATTCTCACCTAGAGAGAATCCATGAACGTCATAGGGAGAGAGAAAGCTCTGATTTAGAGAGTCATAGACGAAAAGAAGATCCCAAACAACGCAGGGAAAATAACATACTTAACTGGCTAGGGATGTGAGTCCCAACTGACTATGTGAAGACATTCTCCACTAACGTCTAGGTAGGACATTCTCCACTATCTTGTAGGTATGACATTCTCCACTATCATCTAGGCAAGACATTCTCCACTATCGTATAGGTATGACATTTTCCACTATCGTCTAGGTAAGACATTCTCCACTGTCATCTAGGTAAGACATTCTCCACTAACGTCTATTAATGCTATCTCTTAAATAGGCATGGGTTCACAAATTGACATGTAAATCAAAAACTCAATCATCGTAATTCATATTATTACAAAACAAACTTCCTCATTAGCTTTAAAATCACATTATTAGCATGCTATAAATTCGTACTAGCATTA
The DNA here is from genome assembly GCA_035772735.1 of Datura wrightii. Classification (NCBI taxonomy): domain Eukaryota; kingdom Viridiplantae; phylum Streptophyta; class Magnoliopsida; order Solanales; family Solanaceae; genus Datura; species Datura wrightii. Next base: position 65,702,532 of record JASDFA010000002.1, read on the forward strand.
TTCTATCATGGAATCTTGATTTCATATTCACCTCATTCAATAGACAATATAAGATCAGACATGATGCATAGAATTCAACCAAGAAGCTATCAAGGATGCATAACTTCATGTAATTAGGTCACGACCATTTCACACACTTGTCACAATCACTCCATTTTTGAATTCTCTAGCCACGAGCATTTTAGATTCTAGGATTTTATAAAAATGATTTTTAGTAAAGAAAACAATAAGGAATACACCCAAGCTTCATAGTTTATCAATGGAGGTAAAATCTTGCCATGCCCAATCAGTTCAATCTACAACATAGTGATGGCACATAATTCACTTCAATTACTCAAGCCCATAATTCCTGCTCAAGTTAGCATGGTCATCTACGTCATAATCACATTATAAGGGTTAATTAAGCAATATTCCCACAATTTCATCATGGTCAAGAATTTCTACGATAATTAAGGAAGATATAACTAATTCCCATTCAATACTCAAGATGACATAGGAAGAACATACTACACAAATACGTACTCAGCCCACATTTCCACCATTTAATCATTCTCATACGTGAATACGCAAATTAATCGAACAATAAGAAACATGCATTCATTACTCAAGCCAATTTATGATTAACACGTTACCCTCATGCATTCCCAAAATATAACCAACATCCCAAAAAACCCATCACATCAACATTTGAAATGAATTCCATAAGTGCAGTAAATATTAGTATTTAAGAAAAGCATGAGCAAGAAATTACCCATTAATCAAAATCCTAGATCATGATATTCTAACTAATTTAAATTGGGTTCTTCTTGAAAACATTTTGGGGCACAAGGATGAGAAGATATCCTTGTTGATGTCCCACATACCTACTAGCTGAAAACCCCGCTTGATTATCTTCGTTGAAGCTTGAAGAACACCTTGGGAATTTCCTAAGATCTTTGGAGAAGAGAGGAGGAACAAGGAGATTGAGAGAATGAGGGTTTAGGTCTAGAAGAACCCTTAAAATCGTGCAAGGTAGAGCCCAAAATGGTATAGTATAACACGAAAAATAGAAAATGCCCTTAAAATAATCTTCCTGAAAACTGTCCCGACTGGACCAATGACCGACCCTACGAGTCGTGACGACATACCAAGACTCATGGTATTGAGTTGTTCGGTCCACTGCCTTGAAGCACATCTTGGATTCTTCCCACGACTCATCAAGATGAGTCGTTACTTCAAACGAAGAGTCGTTTGGTCGACCGTTGCCAATTCCCTGACCAAACCTGGCTTTCCTTCCCACGAGCCTCACCACGACTCATGGTGACTTCCAACGAGTCATGGTTTCCATTCGTTGGATCTACTAGAAAATCCGCTACTCAACCCACAACTGGTGACAATGATTCGTCATAGCTCACAATGGGTCGTGGGGTCGCCCGTTGTATCCCAAACTGCTTAAGTCCTCCTCGCACCATGAATCCAATCAAGGACTCGTGGTTTCCCACCACGGGTCATGAAACCCCTCTCCTGCAAGTTTTCCCCTAGAGCTTCCCAACCCAAGACTACTTCTGACGACTCGTGGCACCCTTCCACGAGTCGTAGGGTCACCCTTCCTGAGATATTTTTGTCAATTTTTTCTGCACTTTTTCAATTATACTTCCCGTGTGTATTCTGAGTCCCTTCCAGGGTATTAAACAGTAATACCATTGAATTACTCTTTTCAAATCATACAATAGCTCTTCATATTGATGTTGTTGTTTACGTTTTGAAATGATTTTGTGAAGTGGTTAGTGGAGAAAAAGGCGGGAAGTTTCATATTATTTGGTAGCATTTCTTTTATCAAAAGAAGATGCATGTATATTCCTATTTTTGATAAAACTATAAAGTATGCCCAATTAGGGATAGACATACTTTATAGATAGCATCAATTTTGTTACTAATACACTTTCCTAGTTAAGTTTATCAACTTGTACAATTATTTATTTTTTAGTTTTGGTTATATTTTTGATTTCTATTCTATTTATGCTCATATGAGTTATAGTAACATAGTAATATAGAATCAGCTATAATTCAAAATTCATTTATAATATATATATATATTATTATTTTTTTCAAAGTTGTTATGCCTTTAAGTCCTAGCATTGAGGAATAATCATTAGATTAGTTTTTTTTACTATAGTAAAGACTTATCTAATTTTTCATATACTTTCAAAATTGAAAATTTTAGAAATATTATGCTAGAAAATAAATATAAAAAATTCCAACATGAAGATGTCCTGGAATCTACAATATCAAGTCTTTCTGTAATTTGAAAACATCAAATTCTTCTTATTGAACTTTTTTTTGTATTCTCACGTGTGGGTTCAGAGCTGGATTGTGGTTACAAGATACCCTAGTGTGTCCAAAAAACTTGCATATGCCACATCTGGATGAGTATTGTGTTCGTGAATATCTTGAATAATATTTTTTTAATTTATTTTCTTCCGAGCCTTATTTTAACATCTAGTGGGGTTATGTTGTTTCACATGATGACTTCTGCAATTATCTCGACCCATGATTATACCCTGGACGCGATATGATACTTAGAGTCATAAGTGACCCCAAGCTAACCCGTGGCATAGCACTTACATACAAAATATTTAAATAGAAAACTGGGCGGATGCTACAAAAATGTAAAAAATTAGTCTTCTATAAGGAAAGATAAAATCTGGCAAATACTGGAGTTTAAACAACACTGATAATAAACTAAAATAGATGCTACGTTTTTTGAAGGCCTCTAAAAACGGATGAGTTGTTAGGAAAAGCCCCCAGCTAACTCTAAAGTCTGAAAAGCTAAAAAATGACAATAACTGAGATAAAACTCTGGTACTCGAAAGATGAGGACTCACCAATATCGCTGCTGGGTATCGCCAGTGAAGCTAGTTGCACTGCTGAGGCTGGGTTCCTGAGCCTATATTATAAAAGGATATACCACATAGAGAGTATGCGATCAGTAGTTGGAATATACTATGTGAGATGTAGATAAACTAGATATACTAGTAACTCATAAACTGAACTGAAATGATATACAAACACCCTATCTGAAATCGAAAATACATCAAATAGTCTGACATATATGAGAATACTATAAAAAGTGATAAACTAAATTAGGGTCATAAGCATATCCTAAAATCTGGTAAAATGGACTATAGTGAGGACTCTAATCTTACGTACTGTGGGAGAGTCTATAACTAACATATAACGACAGGAGCTAAATGTGGAGTTCGATGTGTACACCCCATCGAAGAGAGCCTACTATACCTTGTCGGGCTTTAGTGGATGAGTTGTGTGATCACTAATTAGGGCCCATTCGGGCTAAGAACCTACGGTGACATGTAGCTTTGGGAATCTAGGTGCGCTGGAACCATGACCCACTGATGCTAAGTACTACTCCCAACTGAAAACCTAATTATATCCAACTGTGCAGATAGCTCAAAACTGATGTCCTAAGACTAGATCAGAACTACTTATCTGGAAGTGTCCTGAGAGTCTAAGGATCTAAGGGAAACTAGTGTTCTACGACTTGTCAGAGCTGCTTTATCTTAAAGTGTCATGACATTCTAAAGGACAATGGGGACATATCGAGCACACTGAAAACATTGACTTTCAGTCAAAGTATTTGTGCTAAAATTTATAGTCAAGTAAAATATCATGATAATACAATATTTCTAACTAGAATCTAAATCATGCTAAAGATCATGGCTAGAAAGCATATTGTATAAAAGAAACCAAGACATGAATTCCTCTAGTAATAGTCATGGAGAACTTGAAGAATTTTTAAAACTAAGGAATTCATAAGCTAATTAAAAAACTCTAGATTCAAATCTCCTACAAGGCTAGAGACTACTAAGTTTTCTGAAAGTAATTTGGGAAACAAAAATGAAAAGAAAATCTTATTGAAGTCCCACATACCTGAAGTGGAAGAATCTCTAGCAAGAATCTTGGAATTTATAGCACTTGAATAGAACTCTAGTTTAAACTTGAGAGGGTATTTTATCTTCTACATATTGTTCTTATAAGTCTGGGAGAGAATGAGAGGAGAATGTCGATCATTTCATCTTAATAACCCTCTAAACATACCCCAATACGATGTAGTTTAGGAACTAGGAGCTTAGAATTTTACAAAAATGCCCTCGATAATCGTTCCAAATCTGATTGTCACGGTCCAACGGGCTAAACAATGAGTCATTGGTTGTAACCACGACTTATTGCAACCAGTCATTGGTCCTAGTTCTAGAATTCAACTTGCTTGACTTCAACCCACGGACTGAAAGAATGACCCATTACATGGAATGACGAGTCGTTGAATCTAGTCGTGGTCGGTAGAAGAATTTTGAATAAGCTCTGAACTACTCTCAAAGGTGAATAGAATGATCCATTAGCTAATGCAATTGTTTGTTGTTTTCAATTGTTATCACTGGAGGGACTCTAGCACTTTTTGGATCGCATTCAACAGCTTCATAGGATGACTCATTATATCTACCAATGACTCATCATTTGGCTCGTTGTTTGGGAGAAGGATTTGACAAGTTTCTGGACTAGGTCATAATGGGAAATAGGATGACTCATTACTTCGTACAAAGAGTCATTATATGTCTTGTTGGTACTTGAGGGAAAATTTGCAGAAGCTGAATAACGACCTTCCTGAGGGTCGTTGGTCCTGATAGCGACTCGTTGGTTGAATCTATCTGTGACAAAATTTCCTGCTTTCAAGCTTCATTTGGGGTTTAGTCTTAGAAACTTTTGGTGTATTACAGTAATAGTCCGTGAGTCTTCATTCCCAATTGAATTGATTTCTCCTTTATACATCTCTTGCCAAGGTTTCTTTTTTAAGCAATTTGAATAGTATCTAGATTTTGGCAAACTTCTTTTATCTATGACTTCCATGGCATGGGTACATGGTAACTCATCAGTTTGGAATTCCAAGCAGTCACAATTCATGTTCTTCAGTTCCATATTAAACTACAATCCTTCATCTTTGACGATGTATGTTACAACAGTAACATCCTCAACTTGTGAGGAAGAAATAACATAAGTGAGCAATATAATATTTTTATCTCTATGTTAAAAGTTAGTGTCATGTACACAAAATAGGCAGTTCTTCATTTCCACGAGGCAAATACTGTTGGTAAAGGACTCTTTACTTTCATCTTTAAGCCTTTAGTTATCTTTCAAATTAGAATCTTTTTTGCCCGATATTTTAGATTGTGAGATGGTCCAGTTGCATCTATTCTTAGTTGATGAAACCAACTTTTGTCATGACCTGAGCTAGGGCCCGGATTAAGAGACGGGACAAGAAATCCCCAGAGGCTCCAAGTCAACCCATGGCATGAACATAACGTCTAAGCTCTACATAATAAAGCGGAAGTTCAACATACATAATAACGGAATTCTGCATAAGAATCAATCTAGAATAGAATCATACATGACAAGCTAATTTCTACATAATGTATGAAAGCCTCAAACATATCTGACGAGTTGTTGGAACATCCCCAACTAACTTGACATGTTTGAAACGGAAAGAAACATAACTACTAAAAATACTAAATTCCCTCAAAGGATGAGGACTCATCAATGCTAGCTGGATAGGTTGGAGAGGGAAGCGGGACTAAAAATGTTGTAGTACCCCGGGAACCTAAGGAGTAGACTCGGGAGTCAAAACACGGAAAAATGTAAAACTGGTATTGCAGGCACAGAACGAGTCATTGGACGACTCGTGAGGATAGCCCACGAGTCATCAGGTGACTCCTGGGAAGGCCAGGAAAAAGTTGGGATGTTTGGAGGAAAAGGGGTCCCCACAGGCGTGGGAACCACTCATTGTCAGACACCACGAATCGTAGGGTTGGCCGTGGGGTAAGGGAGAAGGAAAATAGAAGAAGGCAAGACAGAGTACCTAACAGAAGCTGACCACAACTCCTTAAGTAAGGTAAAGAGTCGTGGTGTAAGACGTGGGGTGATTTATGTGTAAAGAGAAGTAATTGAGGTAGTGTACTTGACAATCCAGGCATTGAGTCTTTGCCAAGGACCACGAGCCGTCGGGTCATCTATTAGGACCAGCTGACAGTATTTCCTGCAAATTTAGTAAGGGTCTTTTCATAATACCTAACTTCCTAAGACCTATACTACATGTTTAAGGCTCGTTTTGAAGGATTTTAAGAGGGGAAAACCTATTCTATGTTATTGCATTCCATGCATGCAAAGTTGAGAGGTTGAAGAGGTGATTTAGAGAAAGTCTTCAAGGTTTCCATTGGAATCTCATCTTGGGCAATCAAAGAAGTGATAGAACTCATCCCTTCCAGGTATGTTGGGTTATGAGTGGGTGTTTCCTTCCACACCCAAGCCTAATTTCTACTGATTTATGAAAATCTTCTATGATCAAATATGGGGTTTTACCCGAATGCATAAATGTTCAATTTCTTTACATGGGTATGAGTTGATTATGATTTTATTATCGAATTGTGAAGAATGGGTTGATTTTATAATGATTTCAATCAAAATTATGTTTCTAGCTATTAGGGATGTTAAATACCATTGATGATTTGATCATGAAAAGTAAGATTTATGAAGTAAATGTGATAATGATGAGAGATTACAATGCAAAGCATTAATTGAAGCTACCCATGTCTATAACTATGTTTTCAATGAGAATTAAGTATTTATAAGAATGATAAAGCTTTGGGCAATGCCCGCGTGTTGATTCTAATGGCTGATTTTTTCGAAGTAAGCTTACCATATGGTTTGGAGCGAAGTCTCCCGAATTTCAGATTTTAGCATGTTGATTCTATGGCTGATTTTTTCGAAATAAGCTTACCACATGGTTTGGAGCAAAGTCTCCCGAATTTCCCATTTTAGCTTGTGGTATGTTTTGAAATAAAGCACCTCATATGCATGAATTCAATTGAGATATATGTTCTATTGAGCTTCATTTTCATATGATGTCGAGTCTATGCATGATTTCATTATTGAGCTTTGTGAATAGACGATGTTGAGCTTCATTTTCATATAATGTTGAGTTTATGCATGTATTCATGTTGATCTTCGTCAATAGACGATGTTGAGCTTCGTAATATACGATGTAGAACATTGCATGTTTTTGGGAGAAGAGACTAGCATGGAGCGGGCTAAGGGTCGATCATCCTATGACCTAGAACTACATGCCAACGTAGGTAGATACTGTTATAAGTCTTGGGACCACCCTTGTGAGCTTCCCTTCCCCGAATGGGCCTTCGGCTTAATATCGATATCATGGTAGCATCCTTAGTGCTAGCAAGGTTTTAGGCGTATTTGCCCACTTGAGTGTGATAGTCAGGACCACGTAAGCTCTATCATGGTATGTCGGTTAAGTGACGAGTCTCCCAGTGCCGATATGATTCAGATTTGCATATTCATTACCCATGGTTATTATTTTATTCATGCATGATCTAAAGTAAGGTCTGACTCAATGTTTAGCTTTCCTATAAATGTAATATTTTATCTTTGAGTCATTTGAGTCAGTTATGATGTTATGAAGCTATGTATTGTCATGTTATGAAACGATTATGATTTCTAAAAGAATGCATGCAGTCCCTCCTCTCAGATTTGAAAGCTTATGATGTGTTGAGAAATTTTTAAATGATTTACTTTATTTAAGAGGTTTTACTTACCTTGCATACTTGGTACATTCCACATACTGACTGCATACTTTCTATGCTGTATCATTTTATGATACAGGACCCAACTCCCAGGCTCATCCCCGTTCGTAGCCGATTGTCAAAGTTAGCACCCACTTGGTTGGTGAGTCCTCATCCTTCAATGGCTAGACTTTCAGTTTCCTTATGTATTTTCAGCTTCAGTATTATTGAGTTAGTTGGGGTCTTGTCCCATCAACTCATCAAGATTAGAGGCTTTTCAGACTTATGTACATGTTAAGCTTTAGATGATTACTCTGATGTTATGTTGAGTTAGACTTTCACGGAGTTTATATGATTGATTCTTCGATATACCTATATTGAGTTAGATGTATGCTAGTGCCTTGGGTCGACTTGGGGTCTCTCGGGGTCCCTTGTCCTGTGTCTACGATTTGGGACTCTGTTTGGGTTGTGACAAAACATGGTATTAGATCCATAGGTTTGAAGTGTCCTAGGGTATCTGAAAGCCGCATTAAGTAGATTCTTTTTCATGGATGTGAAGCATGCCACACTTATGAAGAAGAAGCTACGAGATGTTTAGGAAATGTTCCGTTCTTTCATGATTTATGTCGTGCAATGAAAGTCTTTCTATCCTTCTAATTCATTTTATTCACAATTGCAGAATCATGGATTCTCGAAGAATGAGTGGAAGGAGGAATGGAGGTGGTGAACCCCACGAGGATGGGAGTGGTTATGGGCATCATCCATCCCCTCCAATTTGGGAGCCTCAGGCACCGGAGCTGGCTGCCCATGCTGAGTTTGTGGCAGCTATTCAGATGCTTGTGCGGTCCTTGACCTCCTAGGTCAATTAGCAGGCCATTGTGCATGTCCCACAAAATGGTAATGCAGCGGCATCTTGATTCATAGACTTCTTAAGGATGAATCTGTCGGAGTTCCTTGTGTCCATAGTAGATGAGGACCCACATGAGTTTGTTGATGAGATTGTCAAGATCACCAAGGTCATGGGGGTGAATGGGGTGGAGTGCGCCAATTTAACCTCTTATTAGCTAAGAGGGGTCGCGCATATCTAGTTTTGTCAATGGAAGGAAAGCGGGGTCGCAGGAGCAGGTCCGGTCGCTTGGGAAGAGTTTCAGGTTGCATTTTTAGACCGGTTCTTCCCTCGAGAGATGAGGGAGTTAAAAGCAGCTAAGTTTGTGAATTTGAAACAAGAGAGAATGATGGTACAGGAGTATGCCCTTGAGTTCACTCGCTTATCGAAATATGCTCCGGAGTTGGTAGCAGACCAGAGGATGCGGGTGAGTAGATTCGTCCATGGGGTCACAGGTCATTTGGACAAGGAATGCAGGACCGCCATGTTGCACCAAGATATGGAATTTCCTCGTAGGTGGCACATTTGAGAGAGAGGGAGGCTAAGTGGGCGAGGACCGAGGACCACAAATTCTCGCAGCAAAGGTCCGGTGGTGGGCACCGACAATAGACCCACTAGAGATCATTCGCCCTAGCATCTTAATCACTAAGTGTGCCATCCAGGCCCAGACATGATCAGAGAGGGCCGGCATCAGGCTCGAGGGTTCATAGCAGTAGACCTGCAGATTCTAGCATCTCAGCTAGTCGCCGGTGTTGTCAAGGGCACACAGGCCAGTGTTTGGTCTCCTTCAGAACATGTAGCCTGTATCTATTCCTCCCAACAGAATGGCTCCAGCTGAGCTAAAAGATTTGAAGGATCTATTAAAGGATCTGTTGGATAAGGGCTTTATTAGGACGAGTAAGTCTCCATGGGGTGCACTAGTGTTATTTTTCTGGAAAAAGGATGGTTCGCTTCGGATGTGCATTGATTATCGGAAGTTATAAAAGGTCACTGTTAAGAATAAGGTATCCCTTACCTAGGATCAATGATTTGTTTGATCAACTTCAGGTTGCTAGGTGTTTCTCCAAGATTGATCTCAAATCCGAATATCACCAGCTAAGGGTTCGGGAGGGCGACATCCTGAAAACTGCTTTCAGGACACGATATGGTCACTATGAATTTTTTGTTATGTCTTTTGGACTAACCAATGCCCCTATAGCTCTTATGGTTCTAATGAATAGGGTGTTCAAGGCATATTTGGACATGTTCGTGATTGTGTTCATTGATAACATCCTTATATACTATCGGAGCAAGGAGGAGCATGCCGCTCACTTGAGAGTAGTGCTTCAGACCCTTAGGGATCATAAGTTGTATGCAAAGTTCAACAAATGTGAGTTTTTGTTGGACTTTGTGGCATTTTTGGGCCATGTGGTATTGAGTGAGGGAATAAATGTAGATTCTCAGAGAATCGAGGCAGTGAAAAATCGGCCTAGATCAGTGAATCCTTCGGACATTCGGAGTTTTTTTGGTTTAACTGGCTACTATCGGAGGTTTGTTGAGGGTTTCTCCACTATCGCAGCACCTTTGACCAAGCTGACTTAGAAAAAGGTGAAGTTTCAACTGTCGGGGGCTTGTGAGAAGAGCTTTCAGGAATTAAAGACCCGACTCACTACCACGCCAGTGTTGACACTACCTGAGGGTACAGACGGTTTTGAAATGCATTGCGATGATTCAAGAATCGGGCTCGGGTGTGTATTGATGCAGTGCGGAAAGGTAATAGTGTATGCCTCCAGAAAGTTAAAGACCCATGAGAAGAATTACTCAACCCATGATCTAGAGTTGGCAGCGGTGGTATTTGCCTTGAAGATATGCGACATTATTTATATGTGGTGTACATGGATGTATTTACGGATCACAAGAGTCTACAATATGTGTTCATGCAGAAGGATCTTAATATACAAAAAAGGAGGTGGTTGGAGCTACTCAAGGACTATGATATGAGTGTTCTTTACCATCTAGGTAAGGCTAATGTAGTGGCGGATGAACGTAGTAGGCTCTCTATAGAGAGTGTGACCCACGTGGAGGAAGGAAAGAAAGAGCTAGCAAGAGATGTCCATCGACTTGCAATGTTGGGAGTGAGGTAGGTCGACTCTACCGATGGTGGTATTGTTGTTTAGAATGGATCAGAATCATCCTTGGTGGTTGATGTGAAATCTAGGAAAGATGAGGACCCGGTTTTGAGGAAATTGAAGAAAGTTGTGCAGAGTCAAAAGGTGGAGGTTTTATCCCAAAGGGGGAGATGGTGTGCTTCGGTACCAAGGTCTCTTGTGTGTTCCAGACGTTGATGGTTTCAAGGGTCGGATATTGCATAAGGCTCATGGTACCAAATATTCTATACATCTGGGATCCATGAATATATATCGTGATTTGTGGGAAGTCTATTGGTGGGATGGCATGAAGCAGGATATTGCAGAGTTCATAGCCAGGTGTCCAAATTGCCAACATGTAAAGGTTGAACATCAAAGGCCGAGAGGAGTACTTCAGGATATTAGCATTCCTACTTGGAAGGGGGAAGAGATGAACATGGATTTCATAACAGGATTATCTCGTACTCGCCGACACAACGACTCTATTTGGGTGGTGGTAGAAAGGTTGATCAAAGTTGTACACTTTCTACCGGTCAAAACCACAGATTCTGCAGATGATTAAGCCAAACTGTATATCTAAGAGTTGGTGCAATTATATGGAGTACCCTTGCTGTTATCTCAGACCGAGGTACTCAGTTTACCTCTCAATTTTTGCGGTTTTTTCATAAGGGGCTTGGGACTCAGATTAAGCTTAGTACAACCTTTCATCCGCAAACAGATGGCCAGGCAGAACGAACAATCCAGACTCTCGAAGATATGTTGAGAGCATGAGTGCTGGACTTTAAGGGTAGTTGGGATGATCATTTTCCTCTGATCGAATTTTCTTCTAAAGACAATTATCACTATTGCATCTAGATGGCACCGTTTGAGGCTCTCTATGGGCGGAGATGTAGATCGCCCATCGAATGGTTTTGTTATACCCCGTAGAATTCCCGGCACCTGGACGACCTATTCGCACGTTGGTTAAGCATATTTGAAGGCCACACATGCTGGAGAAAGGCCCGGGAAAAGATCGGACGAGAAACCTGTCGAACCATCGCGGAAGGAGCCGAGGCAGAGCCCCTCCGCGATGGCAGCGTGTCACGGAGGAGAGGCCTCCGCGTTGGCTCCGTGACACGTTGGCCTTGTCCAGGCCCAAGTATATAAAGCCCACTTCGGGTTTAAATCAGTTATACACTTATAAATTTCCAGAAAACAGAGAGTAAGCAGCAGAGAGAAGGTAAGAACGAAGGAGGGATTATAAATTTTGTCCGATTACGCTGCTAAACGTTGTCCAAACTTAAATTAACTCCAGATACTGAGGTATTTAGCAGTAGAGAGCATTCCTACGGGTTTAGTTTCGTGGAATACGACCGACGAATCGTCGAGCCACCGAGCTAAGTTAAGTGGAATTGCTCTAAATTAGTGTCTATGTGTTCCTAGCTGTGAAGTGAATATTTCTCCCTTCTGGACCTCTGAAAAATAGCGAGTTTCCGGCCGTCTTTCGATAAGCCTAAGTTTAGGCTATAAACTACATCGAAAGTGACGTTGCCTTTTAAAATAAAGCTATATTTAGTATTAATTGACATATTTATGAATGTAGTTGGGAGAAAATAGTTGAAGTACCGGCCGAGTCTCGTCCGACAGACGAATAGTTCAAGGATAAGGTATGTAAAGCTAGTTTCCTCGTCAAGTTAAATAATCTCGGTACAGTACAGTAATTCAAGGCCAGTAGAATGTTCAGAAGTCATGTGTTATGTTTACTACGAATGTTGGTACGATATTACAAGCATCGAGTTATAACTTGCGTGTAACTTGCCAGCATGATATAGACTCTAATAGAAGTACTAGGAATTCCACAGTATGCTCTGTATGCGATGTGGCACAGAATGTTAGGATATCATTGTATTTAGTTGAAACCCAGTAAAGCGATGTAATATCGATAAGACATCCCAGAAATAGAATGATAAGTTAAAAAGAGATTAGAAAGCACATTAGAAATGGCAAATCATGTTACTATTGAAACTCAGTTTACAGCATGGTTTTCAGCAGAAACACTATATCCTGTTCAGTATTAGCCCCATAAAAGTCTGGCAGGAGACTATATTTATACATATATATATTTGCCAGCTTCAGCACGTATTAAATACGTACATACTACTACTACTAGTTCAGCATGTAATATACACAATATTTTACCACTATTAGCCTCAGCATGTGAGATATGCAGACAGTATCACTAGTTGAGACCGTTGTATTATGTGGGGTTGGACTACCTAGCATCCATGACTGCCCCAGGGTTGATAGCTGTATCGACTCGTCCGCCAGAGGACGAGGATACGTCTCTCTACGGAGTGGCATGCCGTCCCGCAGGGGACGAAGATGGGATGCCAATTTTCCCCATATTGTGCCTTGGTCGGCTTTTACACACCCCTGTCGAGCGGATACGCCCGGGTGTTGATTCAAGAGTCCTCCTGACTCAGATGCAGTTATAGTCAGGGGCTCAGTGAGCCCAAGTGCATACCCAGGGGACCGGCAGGATGCTTACAGGGTTTATAGGAGATGGGATGACCGGGGTAGGGGTGTAGATTCCGTGCTGGTTGTACCACCCGGCTTATGGGGGCCGGGTAAGGTTTGTGTGTGCTATGTTATGTTATGTTATGTTATGCCATGTTACGTTAGATACGAGTAGATCAGCAGTAGAGTGATACGTCTCCAGGTACGACTCCTATTCCTTCCAGTATATATATGAGAGAAGGTATGACTTACATTATTAGACAGTTAATCTATTTTTTCCTACTTCAGTTTCATCGGTTACATTGTTGTTTTCAGATTTCGATTTCAGTTATTGCTTTACATACTCAGTACCAGTGGTACTGACGCCCGGTAGGGCACTACGTTACTTGCCTGCAGGTACTCATAGGCGAGCAGGCGATACTACATGATTCCTGTAAGCGATCGAGTATTCAGCTCCTGTCATCCGGAGACTGAATTCCAGAGGTGTATTTCAGTTCTTTTGTTGTATAGTATGGGTAGGTCGGGGCCCTGTCCCGATCATTTCTATTGCTATTCCTAGAGGCTTGCAGTCTGTGTATGTTTCCCTGTGGTCAGATGAGCCGGTCGTGTGAGGCCGTGCAGTTGTTTAGCTGTTAGTACTTCTGTTTCTTTCATGTTGGCCGTGTGGGGCCATAACTTGACAGTAGTGGTGACCTTGCCGGTCACATAGCTTCCTAATATTCTATGATTGAGTTACAGATAACTAGACAACATGGTGGCCTTGTCGGCCCGTATAGTTTTCCCTGAATTGATATGTTTCTGGTCAGTTGTTAGTACAGGTACAGAAGGCTATAGGACAATGGGCCGGGGGCTGTGTTTACAGTCGTTATATAGCCCTTTGTTTCCAGAAATGTGAATTAGAGCCAGCCAGGCACCAGATGTGCCCAGGCTTAGCAGTCCAGCAGTTCAGGTCCTAAAAGGGCACCAGGTGCCAGTCATACCCCCCAAGGCAGGGTGTGACAAACTTGGTATCAGAGCAGGTCATATCCCAGGGAGTCTGCAAGCCGTGCCAAGTAGAGTCCTGCCCATGGATGTGTTGTGCACCACATACTATGGGTAGGAGGCTGCAAGGAATGATAGGATGGTTATCTTTTATTCTTATTCAGTCGTGCTGTAGAGCGGTACAGTATAGGGTTGAGTCCCTAAAAGCTTACTATATTCTTTGGTTACAGATAATGTCAGAGCAGCAACATCCTATCACAGGTCGGAGCTTAGATGTTGCAGCAGGGGAAGGCACCAGTAGGATGCCTCACCCTCGTTTAGAAACAGCCCGATCAGAGGGCACTACAGAGGCATCGTCCCAGCCTCCTCAGCAGTCTCCACCACGTCAGGAGCCACTTGGGGCGACACTACCTTCAGCAGTCCCTATACCGACACCTTCTGACCAGGAGGTTAGAAGTGTTGTAGTCATGTTAGCACAGATGATGGCTGCTCAGCGTCAGCCAATGCCGTCTACGGTTGCGAAGTTATCAGGAGGGCCCGGTAGTTCGAGGGTCCGAGAGTTTTTAGCTTTGAATCCCCCACAATTTACAGGTACGGACCGGACAGAGGACCCTCAGGATTTTCTGGATCAAATGTAGAGAATCTCAGGGTTATGCATGCCATGCCTACCGAATCAGTTGAGTTGGCAGCATTCCGGTTACGGGATATCGCTGTGTTATGGTATAAAAGCTGGGAAAGGTCCTGAGGTAGAGATGTGTCCCCTCCCACCTGGTCCAGCTTTTCAGGAGCTTTTCTGGATTACTATTTGCCACGGGAGATTCGACAGGCCCGGGTAGACCAGTTCCTACATCTGGAGCACGGGGCCATGAGTGTCCGGGAATATTCCTTGCGGTTTGATTCTTTGGCCCGGTATGCACCAGCCTTTGTTGATACCATGGCATCCAGAGTACATCGCTTCATCATGGGGTTGAATCCAGAATATGTTGAGACTTGTATTACAGCCACACTGCGAGAGGACATGGACATTGCTCGAGTTTAGGCATTTGCCCAGAATATTGAGGGCATCAAACAGCGACAACGGGAGATCAGAAGGGTCAGTCAGGAACAGCGTCGCCGGGACAGGCCAGTTGAGTTACAGAGGGAGGCCCGAGGAGGACCCAGGCCATGATTGTTAGACAGGCCGCCCAGGCCCCCACCTCCGCCATAGTCGCAGGGAGGTAGATTCAGACGCAGGGGGCAGTCAGAGACTGGTAGAGGCTCGCAGATGGCAGATTCACCAGTATAGAGAAGGGCGGAGTAGAGTAGGTATACCCTACCACTTTGCCCTATATGCAGTCGACGTCATCCTGGAGCATGCAGATATGGCTCCACTGCGTGTTATATTTGTGGCCAAGAAGGCCGTTTGATGAAAGATTGCCCAGCCAGAGGTCAAGAGGACCGGGATAGACAGGATAGGGTATCTGTGGGGTCACGAGCCACAGCATCCTCGGCAGGGCGCAGGCCCTCAGGTTCAGTAGGCAGGAGTCGGGGCAGATCAGAGACCTCCAGTATAGGTGCGGGTCCAAGCCGCACATATGCCTTACCAGGGAGGCAAGATTCAGAAGTGTCGCCTGATGTTGTGACAGGTATGTTAACTATCTGCTCGCACCCTGCTTATGTGTGGATTGATCCAGGGTCTACCTTGTCCTACATTACTCCATTTGTGGCACGAAAGTTTAGTATTGTATCAGAATCATTGCAGCAGCCCTTCCTAGTATCCACGCCCGTCGGTGACTCTATCACAGCTAGCCGAATCTACCGCGGGCGTACAGTAGAGGTTGCTGACCGTCAGACCACAGTAGATCTAGTCGAGTTAGAAATGATAGATTTCGATGCCATAATGGGTATGGATTGGTTAGTACCGTGTTTTGCCAACGTTGAATGTTGGACCAAGATAATCTGATTCCACTTCCCGGGAGAAGTAGTGCGGGAGTGGAAGGGCAGCACCGCTACGCCAAAAGGTTGGTTTATTTCGTACCTTCAGGCGAGAAAGTTGATATCTAAGGGGTGTATTTACCATCTGGTTAGAGTTCAGGATGTTCAAGCAGAATCTCCGACAATCCAGTCTGTTCCAGCGGTGAATGAATTCCTTGATGTGTTTCCTGATGAGTTACCTGGTATTCCCCCAGAAAGGGAGATAGATTTTGCTATTGACTTGTTACCAGGCACTCAGTCGATATCAATTCCTCCCTATCGTATGGCTCCTGTAGAACTCAGAGAATTAAAGGAGCAGTTGAAAGATTTGTTGGATAAAGGTTTCATCAGGCCGAGTACATCACCGTGGGGTGCGCCAGTCTTGTTTGTGAGGAAGAAAGATGGCTCGCTTCGAATGTGCATAGATTATCGGAAACTAAACAAAGTTACAGTAAAGAACAAGTACCCGCTCCCCAGAATTGATGACTTATTTGATCAGTTGCAGGGAGCCAGATACTTTTCTAAGATTGACTTGCGGTTCGGATAGCACCAGGTCTGAGTACGTGAGAGAGATATTCCTAAGACAGCGTTCAGGACCCGATATGGGCATTTTGAATTTCTAGTTATGTCCTTCGGGTTAACGAATGCCCCAGCAGTCTTCACGGACCTGATGAACAGTATTTTCAAACCTTTCCTGGACTTGTTCGTGATAATATTCATTGATGACATTCTGGTGTATTCTCGCTCTGAAGCAGATCACCGGACTCATTTGCGGACAGTGCTCCAGATCCTCAGGGACCGCCAGTTGTATGCTAAATTTTCTAAGTGTGAATTCTGGCTTAAATCAGTGGCCTTTTTAGGGCATATCGTGTCGGATGCTGGTATACAGGTAGACAAGCAGAAAATTGAAGCAGTTAAGTCATGGCCTAGGCCTACCACTCCGACTGAAGTTCGTAGCTTTCTGGGGTTGGTAGGATATTACAGGAGGTTCGTTGAAGGGTTCTCGACCATTGCGGCACCTCTAACCAAATTGACACAGAAAGTAGCAAAGTTTCAATGGACAGAGGCATGTGAGCAGAGCTTCCAGGAACTGAAAGACAGATTAACCTCCACCCCAGTACTGGCATTGCCGGAAGGCACCGAAGGTTATTCAGTCTATTGCGACGCGTCAAGCGTCGGGTTAGGTTGTGTGTTGATGCAGCATGGTAGAGTAATTGCATATGCTTCTAGACAGCTGAGGAAACACGAAAAGAATTACCCTATCCACAACCTGGAATTGGCCGCAGTAATCCACGCCTTAAAGATGTGGAGGCATTACCTCTACGGCGTCCATGTTGATATTTACACAGATCATAAGAGCTTACAGTACATTTTTACTCAGAGGGAGTTGAATCTATGGCAACGCCGCTAGTTGGAACTGTTAAAAGATTATGATGTGAATATTCTATACCACCTCGGAAAAGCTAATGTTGTAGCAGATGCCCTGAGCTGTAAGTCAATGGGGAGTTTGGCGTATTTGCGACCTGAGAAGCGGAAGTTAGCCAAAGAAATTCATCAGTTAGCTGGTTTAGCCGTTCGAGTAATCTAAACAGAAAATAATAGAGCAGTAATTCAGAATTCTGCTGTGTCATCATTAGTCACAGAGGTAAAAGAACGACAGTACGAGGATCCTGATTTAGTCCAACTCAAAGATAGAATTCAGAGAGGTAAGGAGTCAGATTTTCAGATAACTGAGGATGATGTGCTACGCCGTAAGGGCCGCCTTTGTGTCCCGAATGTTTCAGGGCTTGTGGGAGGATCATGCATGAGGTACATTACGCTCGCTATTCCCTCCACCCAGGAGCGACGAAAATGTACCACGACATCAGAGACATCTACTGGTGGCCAGGTATGAAAGCTGAGATAGCTGAATTTGTATCTAGATGTTCTAACTGTCAGCAGGTGAAAGCAGAGCACCAAAAACCGGGCAATTTGACGCAAGATATAACGGTGCCTATGTGGAAATGGGAAGCGATAAACATGGATTTTATAACAGGGTTACCCCGTACTAGACGCAGAAATGATTCCATTTGGGTAATAGTTGACAGGCTGACAAAATCAGCTCATTTCTTGCCAGTGAAGGCTACCTTCTCAACTGAGGATTATGTCGAATTATATATCAGAGAAATAGTTAGATTACACGGAGTGCCAGTATCCATTATTTCAGATAGGGGAGCACAGTTCACACCTAGATTCTGACAGTCGTTTCAGAAAGGTTTGGGAACGCAGATCAATTTGAGCACAGCATTCCACCCTCAGACAGATGGGCAGGCTAAGCGGACTATCCAAACGCTCAAAGATATGTTGTGAGCGTGTGTATTAGATTTTGGGGGTAACTGGGATGAGCATCTTTCGTTGATTGAATTTGCTTATAAGAACAGCTACCATTCAGCTATTCAGATGGCGCCTTTCGAGGCATTATACGGGCAAAAATATAGGTCGCCGGTGGGCTGGTTTGAAGTGGGGCAATCAGCATTGGTTGGCCCAGACATTGTTCTGCAGTCAGAGGAAAAGATAAAGCTTATCCGAGAACGTTTACTGACTGCTCAGAGCCGCCAGAAGTCTTATACAGATATGCGGCGCAGAAATCTAGAATTTGCGGTAAATGACTGGGTATATCTGAAAGTATCTCCGATGAAAGGGGTAACGAGATTCAGCAAGAAAGGCAAGATTAGCCCGAGGTTCATTGGGTCATATCAGATTCGGCGAAGAATAGGCCGAGTTGCATACGAATTGAACTTGCCTCCGGAGTTAGCATCTGTTCACCCAGTATTCCATGTCTCTATGTTGAGAAAGTTCGTAGGGGACCCTTCTAAAGTAGTTCCAGTTCAGGATGTCCAGGTCACATAAGAGTTAGCATATGAAGAGGTTCCCGTAGCTATCTTAGACAGACAGATTCGCAGGTTGAGGACTAAAGATGTTGCATCTGTCAAAGTATTGTGGCGTAACAGGAACCGTGAGGAAATGAAGTGGGAAGCTGAAGAAGATATGAAAGCCAAATACCCTCACCTATTTCAGGCCTAGTCAGGTGACAGGTATGTCCGTATTATTACTTATGCAGTACCTTATAGTTGTATGTGTGTGAATGAGAAAGATTGATACTTAGTTATCCAGTGGATCATAAAATATTATGTGCAGTGCCTGTGTTGGACTTTTCTGCATTTCAGGTTTTTGCTATAGTCCATATTACAGGGGAAACTATGCCGAAATTTTTCTAGAAAGTAAGTTAAGTAGTCCTCCAGATAGCAGTGTACATTCGAGGACGAATGTTCTTAAGGGGGGAGAATGTTATACCCCGTAGAATTCCCGGCACCTGGATGACCTATTCGCACGTTGGTTAAGCATATTTGAAGGCCATACGTGCTGGAGAAAGGCCCAGGAAAAGATCAGACGAGAAACCTGTCGAACCATCGTGGAAGGAGCCGAGGTTGAGCCCCTCTGCGATGGCAGCGTGTCACGGAGGAGAGGCCTCCGCGTTGGCTCCGTGACAAGTTGGCCTTGTCCAGGCCCAAGTATATAAAGCCCACTTCGGGTTTAAATCAGTTATACACTTATAAATTTCCAGAAAACAGAGAGTAAGCAGCAGAGAGAAGGTAAGAACGAAGGAGGGATTATAATTTTCGTCTGATTACGCTGCTAAACGTTGTCCAAACTTAAATTAACTCCAGATACTGAGGTATTTAGCAGCAGAGAGCATTCCTACGGATTTAGTTTCGTGGAATACGGCTGACGAATCGTCGAGCCATCGAGCTAAGGTAAGTGGAATTGCTCTAAATTAGTGTCTATGTGTTCCTAGCTGTGAAGTGAATATTTCTCCCTTCTGGACCTCTGAAAAATAGCGAGTTTCCGGCCGTCTTTTGATAAGCCTAAGTTTAGGCTATAAACTACATCGAAAGTGACGTTGCCTTTTAAAATAAAGCTGTATTTAGTATTAATTGACATATTTATGAATGTAGTTGGGAGAAAATAGTTGAAGTACCGGCCGAGTCTCGTCCGACAGACGAATAGTTCAAGGATAAGATATGTAAAGCAAGTTTCCTCGGCAAGTTAAATAATCTCAGTACAGTACAGTAATTCAAGGCCAGTAGAATGTTCAGAAGTCATGTGTTATGTTTACTACGAATGTTGGTACGATATTAGAAGCATCGAGTTATAACATGCGTGTAACTTGCCAGCATGATATAGACTCTAATAGAAGTACTAGGAATTCCACAGTATGCTCTGTATGCGATGTGACACAGAATGTTAGGATATCATTGTATTTAGTTGAAACCTAGTAAAGCGATGTAATATCGATAAGACATCCCAAAAATAGAATGATAAGTTAAAAAGAGATTAGAAAGCACATTAGAAATGGAAAATCATGTTACTATAGAAACTCAGTTTACAGCATGGTTTTCAGCAGAAACACTATATCCTGTTCAGTATTAGCCCCAGAAAAGTCTGGCAGGAGACTATATTTATACATATATATATTTGCCAGCTTCAGCACGTATTAAATACGTACATACTACTACTACTAGTTCAGCATGTAATATACACAATTTTTTACCACTATTAGCCTCAGCATGTGAGATATGCAGACAGTATCACTAGTTGAGACCGTTGTATTGTGTGGGGTTGGACTACCTAGCATCCATGACTGCCCCAGGGTTGATAGCTGTATCGACTCGTCCGCCAGAGGACGAGGATACGTCACTCTACGGAGTGGCATGCCGTCCCGCAGGGGACGAAGATGGGATGCCAATTTTCCCCATATTGTGCCTTGGTCGGCTTTTACACACCCCTGTCGAGCGGATACGCCCGGGTGTTGATTCAAGAGTCCTCCTGACTCAGATGCAGTTATAGTCAGGGGCTCAGTGAGCCCAAGTGCATACCCAGGGGACCGGCAGGATGCTTACAGGGTTTATAGGAGATGGGATGACCGGGGTAGGGGTGTAGATTTCGTGCTGGTTGTACCACCCGGCTTATGGGGGCCGGGTAAGGTTTGTGTGTGCTATGTTATGTTATGTTATGTTATGCCATGTTACGTTAGATACGAGTAGATCAGCAGTAGAGTGATACGTCTCCAGGTACGACTCCTATTCCTTCCAGTATATATTTGAGAGAAGGTATGACTTACATTATTAGACAGTTAATCTATTTTTTCCTACTTCAGTTTCATCGGTTACATTGTTGTTTTAAGATTTCGCTTTCAGTTATTGCTTTACATACTCAGTACTAGTGGTACTGACGCCCGGTGGGGCACTGCGTTACTTGCCTGCAGGTACTCATAGACGACCAGGCGATACTACGTGATTCCTGTCAGCGATCGAGTATTCAGCTCCTGTCATCCGGAGACTGAATTCCAGAGGTGTATTTCAGTTCTTTTGTTGTATAGTACGGGTAGGTCGGGGCCCTGTCCCGATCATTTCTATTGCTATTCCTAGAGGCTTGCAGTCTGTGTATGTTTCCCTGTGGTCAGATGAGCCGGTCGTGTGAGGCCGTGCAGTTGTTTAGCTGTTAGTACTTCTGTTTCTTTCATGTTGGCCGTGTGGGGCCATAACTTGACAGTAGTGGTGACCTTGCCGGTCACATAGCTTCCTAATATTCTATGATTGAGTTACAGATAACTAGACAGCATGGCGGCCTTGTCGGCCCGCATAGTTTTCCCTGAATTGATATATTTCTGGTCAGCTATTAGTACAGGTACAGAAGACTATAGGCCAATGGGCCGGGGGCTGTGTTTACAGTCGTTATATAGCCCCTTGTTTCCAGAAATGTGAATTAGAGCCAGCCAGGCACCAGATGTGCCCAGGCTTAGCAGTCCAGCAGTTCAGGTCCTAGTAGGGCACCAGGTGCCAGTCATACCCCCCAAGGCGGGGTGTGACAGGTTTGATATTGTTCAGGAAGCTATGGTAAGCCTAAATTCGGTTCATGAGGTTATGGTGAAGGTTCAGTTGATAAGGGACAGGCTGAAAACCGCTCAGAGTCATCAAAAGTCATACGCTGGTGTAAGGAGGAGAGATTTGGAGTTTGAAGGAGACGATTGGGTATTTCTAAAGGTATATCCCATGAAGGGAGTCATGCAGTTTGGAAAGAAAGGAAAACTTAGCCCCCGCTATTTTGGTCCCTACCAGATTATTAGAAGAGGTGGGAGGGTAGTGTATGAGTTAGACTTGCCTTCAGAGTTATCTTCCGTGCATCCTGTGTTTCATGTATCACTTTTGAAGAAATGTTTGGGAGATTCAGCTCTAGTAATCCCAGTGGACAACATCGGTGTAAAAGACATCCTCAACTATGAAGAAGTTCCTGTGGAAATATTGGACCGTCAGGTTCAGAGGTTAAGGAACAAAGAAGTAGCTTCAGTTAAAGTCTTATTGAGAAATCAACATGTTGAGGGAGCTACGTGGGAAGCCAAAGCAGATATGATGGCTAAATACCCTAACCTGTTCCCTACCGCCTCAGTCTCAGTTTGAGGTATCAGTTTTTGCCCTAATTTTCTAATCAGTTTCCATGTTCAGTTCATGTGTGCAAGTTTGTTTTATGTTAGGACAGATGTGGGTAAAGTCTGAATTCTGTTCAGCTATGTAGTTCTTTTCGGAGGTAGTCATTCCATCAGTTTTCAATTTAATTGATCAGCATTTGCATATGGTGATTGCATGTTTTTGAGTTTTCTATTTGTTTCTAATATTCGAGGATGAATGTTCCCAAGAGGGAGGTATTATAATACCCCTGGAATCCAAGGATCAGACCTGGGAGTCAAAACGGGAAAAAATATAAAACTAGTGTTGCAGGCACAGAATGAGTCGTTAGATGACTCTTGAGGATAGCCCACGACTCGTCAGGTGACTCATAAGGAGTCCAGGAAAGATTTTGGAAGTTTGGAGGAAAATGGAGCCCCACGGGCATCGGAAAGACTCGTGGTCAGACACCACGAGTTGTAAGTTCAGGCGAGGGGTAAGCGAGAAGGAAAATAGAAGAAGGTAAGACAGTGTACATAACGAAAGCTGACCGCAACTCATTGAGTGAGGTAATGAGTCGTGGTGTAAGACTTCGGGTGATTTATGTGTAAAGAGAAGTAATTGAGGTAGTGTACTTGACAAGCCTGGCAACAATTCGTTACCAAGAACCACGATCCGTCAGGTCGTCCATTAGGACCACCTGGAAGTGTTTTCCTGCGAATTCAAAAAGGGTATTTTCGTAATTCCTAAGTTCCTAAGACCTATACTACATCGTTTAAGGCTCGTTTTGAAGGGTTTTAAGAGGGAAAAACCTATTCTATGTTATTTCAGTCCATGCATGAAAAGTTAAGAGGTTGAAGAGGTGATTTAGTGCAAGTATTCAAGGTTTCCATTCGAAACTCATCTTGGGCAATCAGAGAAGTGATAGAACTCATCCCTTCCAGGTATGTGAGGTTATGAGTGGGTGTTTCCTTCGACACCCATGCCTAATTTCTACTGATTTATGAAAATCTTCAATGATCAAGTATGGGGTCTTACCCGAATGCATGAATATTCAATTTCTTCACATGGGTATGAGTTGATTTCGATTTTATTATTGAATTGTGAAGCATGGGCTGATGTTATAATGATTGCAATGAAAATTATTTTTCTAGCTTTTATGGATGTTGAAGCCCATTGATGATTTGATCATGAAAAGTAAGATTTACGAAGTAAATGTGATAATGATGAGAGATTATGATGAAAAGCATGAATTGAAGCTACCCATGTCTATAACTATGTTTTCATTGAGAATTGAGCATTTCTAAGAATGATAAAGATTTGTGAAATGCCCACATGTTGATTCTAATGGATGGTTTTCCCGAAATAAGCTTACTACATGGTTTAAAGCGAAGTCTCCTTAATTTCACATTTTAGCTTGTGGTATGTTTTGAAATAAAGCTTCTCATATGCATGAATTCAATTGAGATGTATGTGCTATTGAGCTTCATTTTCATACGATGTCGAGTCTATGCATGATTTCGTTATTGAGCTTTGTCAATAGACAATGTTGATCTTCGTTTTCATATGATTTGAGTTTATGCATGAATTCGTGTTGAGCTTCTTCAATAGAAGATGTTGAGCTTTGTTGTATACGATGTAGAGCATAACATGTTTTTGGGAGAAGAGTCTAGCACCGAGCGGGCTAAGGGTCGATCACCCTATGCCCCAAAACTACAAAATAACATAGGGTACTGTTATATGTCTTGGGAACTCCCTAGTGAGCTTCAGTTGACTGAATGGGCCATCAGCTTGATATCGATATCATGGAAGCGTCCTTATCCTTTACAAGGTTTTGGAGGGCTTTGCCCACTAGAGTGTGATAGTTGGGACCAGGTGAGCTCTGTCGTGGTATGTCGTTTAAGTGACGAGTCTCCCAGTGTCTATATGATTCAGATTTGCATATTCATTACCTATGGTTATTATTTTATTCATGCGTGATCTAAAGTAAGGTTTGACTCAATGTTCAACTTTTCTATAAATGTCATATTTCAGCTTTGAGTAAGTCGAGTCAGTTATGATGTTATGAAATTATGTATTGTCATTTTATGATAAAATTATGATTTCAGAAAGAATGCATGCAGTCCCTTCTCTCAGATTGGAAAGATTATGATATGTTGTTAAATGTTTAAATGATTTACTTTACTTAAGTGGTTTTACTTACCTTGCATACTTGGAACATTCCACCTACTGACCACATACTTTCTATGTTGTATTGTTTTATGATACAGGACCCAGCTCCCATGCCCATCCCCGTTCTTAGCCAGTTGTCAGAGTTAGCACCCACTTGGTTGGTCAGTCCTCATCCTTCAAGGGCTAGACGTTCAGTTTCCTTATGTATTTTCATCTTTAGTATTGTTGAGTTAGTTGGGGTCTTTTCCCATCAACTCGTCCATATTAGAAGCTTTTCAGACTTATTTTATGTGTTTAGCTTCGGATGATTACTATAATGTTATGGTAAGTTAGATTTCCACTGAGTTTATGTCGTTAATTCTTTGGTATATATATATAGAGTTAGATGTATGCTTATACCTTGGGTCGACTTGGGGCCTCTCGGGGTCCCTTGTCCTGTGTCTACGAACCGGGTCTCCATTTGTGTCGTGACAGATACGGCTGAGACTGATCCCTCAGACTTGTATTATGAAACTATACAGCATAAAGTATGCAATCAGTACTTGAAATGCACCAAGTATGCAACATATGTAAAACG
This sequence comes from Datura wrightii, assembly GCA_035772735.1. Classification (NCBI taxonomy): domain Eukaryota; kingdom Viridiplantae; phylum Streptophyta; class Magnoliopsida; order Solanales; family Solanaceae; genus Datura; species Datura wrightii. Next base: position 65,727,830 of record JASDFA010000002.1, read on the forward strand.
GATAGTTAAAATACATAAGAGTTTATAAGAGCAGGACAACATGATCATAACGTAAATATCATAATGTAACATAAGGTCTCAAGGTTTTCAAAATACTCCTAGATCAGTCATAATCATAATAATAGGAGAAAAGCTTCATCAAACATGACTTTAGCCAATGTAACATAAACATAACCATGAATAAATCACGAGGAAAAATGAGAGGACTCGTCATAACCGACACCATCATGATAGAGCTTAAATGATGCCCCAACTATCTCACTCAAGTGGGTCGAGTCATCCTAGGCTTTACAGGAAAGGCACTAAAAAGGGATCCATTAACATTTGGATGTATATAAACCTACAGCGGAGCGTAGTTTTGAGACATCGGCATAGTCCTTTGAACACCGAGCTACTTGGTGCTAGACACTACTCTCAAAAACATGCACATTAGGGCTCCTACAGTAATCATAAAATCATTCATGAATTTCATGGCCAAATAAATAATAACAACATTGATTCCCATTTAAAAAACATGATTAGTGATGAACCAGGGCCCATGAATTGGCCAAGAGTCATAAATCCATAAATCATGAAATCCATGCATACTTGTAAAACATGTATAATATTGACATTTCATAAATTCATGATAAGTACTTGGGAGAAATCAAATCACAAAGCATAAATCATAATTGGGTTAATTAAGATTAAAATCATAGTGAAATCATAACTTGACTTTTCATTAGAATATGCATAATTGGGCATAGTTTAATTAAAATTTGAAACTATAATTTAATAATCAAAATAGTTATAAAATCTTTCCAAAGATCATAAAACATGACTTGATACATGAATGGGATTGACCCATAGATAAATCATAGAGAACTTCACAATAATTGAAATAAATGCCTATAAGATCATGAAACTTGAGTCTAGAATTGAAATCCATGGAATTTAGAAGGATTTAGAGCATCAGAGTGAAATGAACTCTCATTCATAGCCTCATATACCTTGGTAATTTGATTTTGCACTCTTCCTTAAATACCCAAAGGAAATAAGGAGAATTGATGGATTTCAGCCTTGATCACCCCTAGGAACCTTCTAGTCGTGCAGTCATGGAGAGGAGTGATTTAAAATGAGCTAAACCCTCATAAAACAATCCTAACTAAGTTTAAAACAATGTAGTTTAGGATTTTAGGAACTTAGGAATTACGGAAAATCCCTTAATAAATTCGTAGGAAATTACACATTGCTAGTCCCAATGAGGGACTGGAGGACTCGTGCCCTCTGACCATGACTCGTGGTCACCTTCTAATTGATTGCACTACCAAATCCCTTTTGAGGGTCACCACGAGGGACACCACCACTCTTGGTGTACTCGACGATTCGTGGTGATGACCCATTGAGTTCACTGCCTATTTTTCTTCATCCTTCAAACTACCCCTGACCACGGTTGACCTAACGAATCGTGGGGCTGATCGCAACTCGTGGTCACCCCAAATATGAAAATTCCAATCATGGACAAACCCCCCCACGAGTCACTTAATGACTCGTGGTGCTTCTGACAGGTCACTAGACGACTCATTATGTGACCTGGTGCAGAAACTTTTGTTTTCTCCGTTTCAACTTCCGTGTCTGATCTTAGGATTTTTGGCTTATTATAATATTTTCCACTTGGAAACATTCATCCTCGTATATGGGAAAAAATACTGAAAAGCAGAAAAAAATGCAAATCATCATACTCAAATACTGAACATATCCACTGATTACTAACGGAGTGACTGACTCCAAATTGAACTACATAACTGAACTGAATTCCTGAATCATACATACATTCATTGACATGAAAGAAACTAGGGAAAATAAGCTGAACATGAAACTGAATAGAGTACTAAGGAGGAAACTGATACCTCAAGCTGAAACTGAGCCAGAAGGAAAATGATGCGGGTATTTAGCCATCATATCTACTTCGGCTTCCCATGTAGCTCCCTCAACATTCTAATTCCTCCATAAAACCTTGACTAAAGCTACTTCTTAGTTCCTTAGCTTTCAAACCTGATGATCTAGTATTTCCATCGGAATCTCCTCATAACTAAGGTTGTCCTTCACACCTACGGTCTCCATCGGAACAACTAGAGATGGGTCGCCCAAGCACTTCTTTAAGAGAGATTCATGGAAGCCTGATGAACTGAAGCTAGTTCTGAGGGTAACTCTAACTCATATGCTACCTTGCAAACCCGTTTCACAATCTTGTACAGACCAACATATCGGGGACAGAGTTTCCCTTTTGTTCTGAATCTCATCACTCCCTTCATGGGAGGTACCTTCAGGAACACCCAATCATCAACTTCAAACTCTAGCTCCCTCCTCCTCATATCCACATAGGACTTTTGGCGACTCTGAGCGGTTTTCAACCTATCCCTTGTAAGTCGAACTTTCTCCATGGCCTCATGGACTAAATATGGACCTATCATCGCAGATTCACCAACTTAAAACCCACCAATAGGTGATCTACATCTTCGCGCATAAAGAGCCTCAAACAGAGCCATTTGAATGCTGCAATGGTAGTTTTTGCTATATGCAAACTCAATGAGAGGAAAATGATCATCCCAATTACCCTTGAAATCAATCACACACACTCTCAACATATCCTCAAGAGTCTTAATAGTGCGCTCGGCCTGACCATCTCTGTGGGTGAAAGGTTGTGCTAAGCTTGACTTGAGTACCAAGTGCCTTCTGAAACGATCTCCAAAACTAGGAGGTAAATTGAGAACCACTATTCGATATGATGGAAAAGGGCACTCCATGTAAATTTTGCATAATCCTCCGTTGAATCGGTAGTTTTGACCGGTAAGAAATGATCTGCTTTAGTCAACCTGTCCACAATCACCCAAATTGAGTCATATTATCGACGAGTGCGAGGCAATCCTGTGATGAAGTACATAATGATATTCTCCCACTTCCAAGTAGGAATACTGATGTCTTAATGTACACCTCCTGGTCTCTGGTGCTCAACCTTCATTTGTTGATAATTTGGATACTTAGCCACAAACTTTGCTATGTCCTTCCTCTTGCCATTCCACCAATGGACTTCCCGTAGGTCAAAACACATCTTGGTGGCACCTGGATGTATAGAGTATCTGGAACCATTAGCTTCATGCAACATCCGCTCCCTCAAGTCACCAACATCCGGTACACAAAAATGACCTTAATATCAAAGCACACCATCTCCCCCTAGGAGAAAAACGTCGACCTTCTAATTTTGAACCGCTTCCTTTAACTTCACCAAAATAGGATCCTCTTCTTTTCTAGACATAACATTGGTCACCAAAAATTATTCTGATCCATTCTGAATAATGAAAACACCATATGTCGAGTCAACCAAATGAACTATGAGTCGTGAAAGTTGGTGCACATCCCTTACTAACTCCTTTCTCTCCTCGTCCACATGAGATACACTCTTAATGAAAAGCCTACTAAGACCGTCTGCCACCATATTGCCTTGCCTGAATGATAGAGAACACTCATATCATAATCCTTCAAAAGCTCCAACCACCTTCTCTAGCATAGATTCAAATCCTTTTAGGTGAACATGTATTGTAGGCCTTTTTGGTCTGTAAACACATCAACATGGACCCTGTATAGATAGTGTCTCCAAATCTTTAAGGAAAATACTTCCGCCGCCAATTCGAGATCATGAGTCGGGCAATTCTTTTCATGAACCTTCAAATGCCTAGAAGCATATGCTATAACCTTACTATGTTGCATCACTATACAACTAGGACCAATTCTCGAAGTTCCACAATATACCACAAACCCATCGGTACCCTTAGGTAGGGTCAACACAAGTGCTGAAGTGTGTTGAGTCTTCAACTCTTGGAAACTCCTCTCACAATCCTTTGACCATTGGAACATCACTTTCTTTTGGGTAAATTTGGTCAACAATGTTGCAATAGATGGAAACCCCTTAACAATCATCCGATAGTAACTGCTAAACCCAAGGAACTCCTGATATCTGTAGGACTCACTGGTCTAGACCAACTCTTCACCGCTTCTATCTTTTGAGAGTCCACCTGTACGCCATCATTCGACACCAGATGACCCAAAAATGCCGTTGAGTTCAACCAAAACTCACATTTACTAAATTTAGCATATAACTAATGATCCTTCAAGGTCTATAGCACCGCCCTCAAATGAGCGACATGTTCATCCTCGCTCCGAGAGAATATAAGGATGTCATCTATGAACACAATCATGAACATGTTCAAGTATGCCTTGAACACCCTGTTCATCATATCCATAGAAGCTGCAGAAGAATTTGTTAGTCCAAAAGACATAACTACAAACTCTTAATGACCATACCAAGTCTAGAAGGCTGTCTTCGGAATGTCACTCTCCTGAACCCTGAGCTGATGATACCCGGATCTAAGGTCTATCTTTGAAAAACACTTGGCACCCAAAAGTTGGTTAAACAAATTATCAATTCTTGGGACAGGATACCAGTTCTTAATGGTGACCTTGTTCAATTACCGGTAATCAATGCACATATGAAGAGAACCATCCTTTTTGCGGAACTGGCGCACCCCATGGGGATTTTCTAGGTCTTATGAATCCCTTGTCTAAGAGGTCTTTCAACTGTTCCTTCAACTTCTTTAACTCAGCTGGAGCCATTCTGTAAACAGGAATAGATATAGGCTGCGTATCTGGAAGAAGGTCAATACCAAAATCAATCTCCCCCTCAGGAGGGATTCCCGGTAAATTATCTAGAAATACCTCTGGGAAATCACACACTATGGGAATTGACTAGATAGTCAGGGTTTCAGACGTAGCATCCTTAACCCTAACTAGATGGTACACGCAACCCTTAGAAATCATCTTTCTTTCCTTAAGATAGAAATGAAGCAACCTACAGGCACAGCTGAACTACACTTCCACTCTAGGACTGGCTCACCAAGAAATATGAACTCGATTGTATGGGTTCTACAACTGACCGAGGCATAACATGCATATAACCAATCCATGCCAAGGATAACATCAAAATTGTTCATGGCTAACTCTACTAAATCTACTAAGGTGACTTTCTGAAGGACTATGACAGGGCAATCTCTATATACTCATCGAGCTATAACTGTTTAACCGACTGGAGTAGAGATTTAGAAGGGTTCTGATAAGATTTCGGGACTTACTTCGAAACTACTAGCAACATAGGGCATCAAAAAAGACAAAGTACCCCTTGGATCTAACAGTGCATATACATTAACGTGGAATACTCATAACATAATGGTAACCACATCTGGTGAAGTCTCTTGCTCCTGGCGGGATGCAAGGGCATAAAACCTATTATGGCATTGACCGCCACCTGTACTGGTGGATGTGCCCTACTGATGCTACTATTGATCTTGTAGCCTAAGCACGACCTCTACCATCCCCCTGTCTAGCCAAGGGACACTCCCGACATATGTGGACGAATCTACCCCACCCAAAACAGATATTCGATCCCATCAAGCACTCTCCCTTATGACTTTTGCCACACTTTCCGTAGGCCAGAAAGGTGCGCTCTATCTGCATGATCCTCTGGTCCCTAGAACCTAAGGTCTTGCTCCTACGATCACCTCACTGTCTGGATGGGGCACTGGCCGATGATGGCGTTAGAGCCAATGACCTATGATGAGACTGTTGGTGTTGTCCACCTCCCTATCTCTACTAAGAGAACCCATAACTGTCTATCTTGGACCTCTTGGCCTCTCTCTCTCTCAAATGCACCAGCTCCATCTGTTGGGCGTGTAAAACCATCCAAGGAAAATCATATCCTGATGAAGCATGGAGATCCTACAATTCTTGTCCAGGTAGTGTGCCACTCCATGAACAAATCTACTCACCCGAGCTCTTTGGTCAGCCAGTAGCTCTGGTGCATACTTGGAAAACCGAGTGAACTCCAAAGAATACTCCTGGACTGTCATGTTACCCTACTTCAGGTTCACAAACTCCACTATTTTAATCTCCCTCATCTCATGATGGAAGAACCGATCCAGAAATGCGACTTGAAACACCTCCCAACCAATAGGGCCTTCTCCAACCGCCTTTCTATCCTTCTATTTCTTAAACCAAATATGTGCAACCCTTTTCAACTGATGCAAGGCTAGATCGGCGCACTCCTCTCCATTTGCCCCTATGATCTGTTTGATTTTAAGAACCTTATCAATGAATTCGTATGGATCCTCATCCACCTTGAACCCAAGAAACTCTAGAGGATTCATTCTCAGAAAATCTCTGACTCTTGCCGCCTCCACATTCCCATTCTGGGGGACATGCGTTACCGCTTGCTGATTGACGAGGGAGGTCAAGGACTAAGCTAGCATCTGTAGAGCTTTCCTGAACTCAGTGTGGGCAACATTCTCGGGTATGTGCTCCTCATGGCCTGGTGGGGCCTGCTGATGCCCATTTCCATTGCCATTCTCGTGGCATTGCCTTTCCAGTTTATACTTCCGTTAACTTGACGAGGAGGCATGATTTTGCAAATGCATATAGCATGATTTAAAAGGATAGAGAGACATTTCATTGCATGACATAGATCATGAAGGAAGGGAACATTTTCTAAACTTCCTGTAGCCTCTTCTTCATAAGTGCGGCGTGCTTCACACCAATGAAAAAGATTCTACTTAACGCGGCTTTTGGACACCCTAGGACACTTCATAACCTAATGCTTTGATACAAAGTTTGTCACGATCTGAGTTAGGACCTAGATTAAGACACGGAACAAGAAACCCCGAGAGGCTCCAAGTCTACCCATGGCATGACATAACGCATAAGCTTGACATAATAAAGCAGAAGTTCAACATACATAATAACGGAAGTCTCTATAAAATCAAGCTAGAATAGAATCATACATGGTAACCTGATTTCTACCTAATGTCTGAAAGCCTCTAACATATCTGATGAGTTGAAGGAACAACATCCTCAACCAACTCGACAAGTTTGAAACTGAAAGAAACATAAAAACTACAAATATTTACTACCCTTGAGAATAAGGACTCACCAATGCTAGTTGGGCAGGTCTGAGAGGGAAGCAGGGCTAAATATGTGGCTGGGATTGATCCCTTGGACCTGTATCATAAAATGATACAGCGTAGAGTATGCAGTTAGTACTTGTAATGCATCGAGTATGGAAGGTATGTAAAACTGAAAGTTAAAATACATAAGAGTTCATAAGAGTAGTAAAACATGATCATAATGTAAATTCATAATATAACATAAGGGCTCAAGGTTTTCAAAATATTCATAAAATCAGTCATAATCATAATAATAGGAGAAAAGCTTCATTAAACGTGACTTGAGCCAAAGTAACATAAACATAACCATGCATAAATCATGAGGAAAAATGGGAAAACTCATCATAACTGATACCATCATGATAGCGCTTACATGATGCACCAACCATTTCACTCAAGCAGGCGGAGCCGCCACAGGCTTGCCAGGCAAGGGATGTGCAGTATGTGATACCATGAAAAGGGGGATCCATTAACATTTGGATATATATAAACCTACGGTGGCACATAGTCTAAGACACTGCGTAGTCCATTAAACACCGGGCTACTCGGTGCTAGACACTGCTCCCAAAATATGCACATTAGGGCTCATATGGTAACCATAAAATCATTCCTAAATTTCATGGGCAAATAAATAATAATATCACCGGTTCCCTTTTAAAATACATGATTAGCCATGAACCTGGGCCCATATATTGGCCAAGATTCATAAATCCATAAATCATGAAATCCATGCATACTTGTAAAATATGTATAATCTTGAAATTTCATAAATCCATGCTAATTACTTGGGAGAAATCAAATCACAAAGCATAAATCATAATTGGTCTAATTAAGATTAAGATCATAGTGAAATCATAACTCGATTTTTCATAAGAACATGCATAATTGGGCATAGTTTAATTAAAATTTGAAACTATAATTTAATGATAAAAATAGTTATAAAATCTTCCCAAAGATCATAAAACATGATTTGATATATGAAGGGGATTGACCCATAGATAGATCATAGAGAATTTCGCAAGAATTGGAGTAAACCCCATAAGATCGTGAAACTTGAGTCTAGAATTGAAGTCCATGGAATTTAGAAGGATTAGAGAATGAGATTGAAAGGAACTCTCATTCATAGCCTCACATACCTGGGTAAGTTTATCTTGCACTCTTCCTTGAATACCCAAAGGAAATTGAAGGAGAATTGATGAATTTTTGCCTTGATCACCCCTAGGAACCTTCTAGTCTTGCATGTATGGAGAGGAGTGATTTAGAATGAGCTAAACCCTCTTAAAACCATCCTAACTAATCTTAAAAGGACATATTTTAGGCATTAGGAACTTAGGAATTATAGAAAATCCCTTAATAAATTCGTAGGAAATTGCACATTGCCTGTCCCAATGAGAGACTGGATGACTCGTGCCCTCTGACCACGACTCGTGGTCACCTTCTCATTGCCCATACTACCAAATCCCTTATGAGGGTCTCCATGAGGGACACCACGACTTGTGGTGTACCCGATGATTCGTGGTGATGACCCATTAAGTATACTGCCCATTTTCCTTCATCCTTTAAACCATCCTTGACCACGGTTGACCTAATGAATTGCGAGGTTGACCATGACTCGTGGTCACACCTGTGGTCACCTCAAATCTGAAAATTATACTCATGGACAAACCCCTTCCCATGATCTATTTAACGGCTCATGGTGTTCCTTACGAGTCACTGGACGACTCGTTCAGCGACCTAGTGCAGAAAATCTTGTTTTATCCGTTTCAACTCCCAAGTCTGATCTTAGGGTTTTCAAGGTATTACAACTTTGCAGTTTGTTTTGTATGTAACCTATACATGCCAATATTGAATATTTTCTTTCTTTTGTCAATATAGCATTCATTGACTCCACATTATTTATCATGAACATGTTGTAACTCTTGTTGGTGTGAAATGAATGTGCCCATCTTTCAGGTATGTTCATCTTTCAAGTATTTTATAGCCTTTGGGTGAATCTATTGTATCTGAGATATATAAGTAGTAAAATATACTCATTTATAGGTAGTTTTTTTCCATTGTAGATTAGTGTGATAATTTCATCAGATATGAACCATTTCTGGATGTTTTTTCCATGTGGTAGATGCATATCCCATGATGGAAATCTCGATGCTCTTCCTTGATTACACAGGCTACTGCTGAATGGTGATTTGAGAGATTGGTAGGTTATCCCGCCCAGAAAATACTCTTTTCATTTGTTTAAGGAACCACTTGTACGATTCATTGTTCTCCAAGTCTGCGATTGCAAATGCCAGAGGGAATATGTAGTTGTTTCCATCCTTTCCTACTGCTATGAAGAGCACACCGCAATATTTTGACTTCAAATTTTGCAATCTCTAAAATTAATTAAAACAAAGAGAATAACAATCCACTCAATTAACCATTCATTAATTACTACATGGAAAATAAATTAAGGAATTGTGATTTTATTTTGCCTACTTCTATTAATCAATCAATCATTTCCAAAACCCTAGATAAAGAAATTAGCAGCTCATGTTTGAAGAAACAATCATATGAGATTTATAATACTCAGGATGAAATACATAGAATAATATGGAATTGTTTGATAAATCTTGAAAGTTAAGTAGAATCATAAGAACTTGATGTTTTTCCTCCAACAATTGTATGAAATAATTTTTTCATATACTTCCAACAATTAACTTGTCTATGAAACATCCTAAGAGGGGTATATATAGTAGTAGAATAAATCTGCATCTGTTCCTACTTGGAATGGGATTGTACTTTGTAGGTTTTGCTTCGGACACGGGGGTCTGCGTTGCCCCACTGATTGTGCCATATTGAGTTTTACGTCGCACCACAAGTTGCATAACGTGTAGGCCTATCTGTGATGTGCCTACATGCAGGAAACCTCTATTTTGTTGTGGCACTTGCTCCTTTTCAATTCAGTAGGGCAACACTTGCTCTTTTAAGCCTCAAATAAGTGCAAATTTGTCACTTTTATCCCTGCAAACATCTAATCATGTGCATTAGCTCTTTTTTTACAAATATAATATTAGACAAAAAAAAATAATTTATTCTTAAAACATAACTATGTATGGGCATAATATGGCAAATAAATGCGTAATATTCCCAACATCACCACCCAACATTTAAACTATTGTTCATCCTCGAACAATCTAGTACTGCCCACTCAACTTTCAACCACAAAATTCACCTTATGAATAGGTCTAATAACACTCAGGTTCATTACATAATTCAAGTAAGCTCTAACAATCCACTCAATATGCATATAAGATCAACATTCAATGATCACAAATCGAAATCACTTAGCTTCTAGAACTAACTCAACAAGATATATTTGGGCCAACATGAACAGATGTAATTTAGCAATTAAAGATACACCAAAATATTACCATTATGTGCTCCTCACTATTTGGAGAGATTCCCTCTTTCTCACATGATATATAACAATTTGGACTTGGACATAGATAGAACAATATCACTCATTCTCCCAAAAAACTCAATATGGAAGCAAAAGATGATCCATAGGCTTGCCCTTAGTGTAAATAGTCCACTAATATAGAACATCAAATCTAAGATCAATTAGGACTTAAGATCGTTGTAATTTAGGCTAAGGGACGGGTAGGAACTATTTGGCCAAGATATTGACTAATCTCCCTAAGCAGTTTAATACTTCACAACTCTTTTACTTTTTTAGCACATTCTTCAATCTTATTAGTTTTCTATATATACCTCCCTTTTATTGACATTTTGTCACATAGGTGACAGTAGGGAACTCTTAATATTAATCTCATTCAATTTTTTTCTTTATTTTCATTCTTGATTCATTGATTCCCTTTTCAAACTCTTTTTGTTTTTCTTTCCCCACTATATCACCTTTCTTGTTTTGTATTTTTCACCTTTTTCTTTTCTTCTAATTTTCATACTTTTGCTTTTTTTCTCTTTCTCTTCACTTGTGTTCCTTTTATCCAAAATTTTCTATTGCAGTGATCTAGGAATCATTGTGATCAAGTAAACATCAATAGAGAAAAATGGATTAATCTAGTAATAAGGCTATCAAGAGAATAGGCCAAGGCTCAAAATCGCTAACTAGGGTAATTAAAATTAAGGTAGGTAAAATTGGATACAAATAGGCAACCAAAGAAATGCCTATATCACTTCCTAGATTCAATATTCTGATTTCGTTTAGCATACACACCAGGAAAGTTCTAGACTTCGAAGTGCATGCATAGAATAGGAAAAAATATCTCACACACACAATGGCACAAATGGTTCGATAATGGAAATCAAGATTATATAAAAACATATCCATATTGAATATTTCACATTATTAAGCCCAATTTTTAAAGAATAGGATTAAAGTTCCAGAAGTCTAAGTGTTTGTAACTTTTCATTCATTTTTGAGTGAAGTATACAAAGACTTAATGATACCCTAAGTGAAGCACCTAGATTTCATAAGGTCTCAAGTTCTTGCTCTCCTACCAATAACTAATTTACCCTTAAAATGGTCATCATCCATCCATCATTGGGAACATTCATGACTATGAATCAAAAAGAAATGCAGAGACTCTAGTCCCTTCTGAGGGACTATCCACTAAAAAAGTACCAAAAATAAAAACGGAGGGAACCTAAACAAAAACAAAACTAAAAACATCACGAAAAATACTAAAGGAAAAAAATCTAGACCCCTATGAATAAATTAGATATTAAAAACATATATGCAACGAGGAAACTTACTACTCCCACCCTACACTTAATAAATAATACTGTCCTCAGTGTTAAAAAACAATAAAGCACAAGTAAAAGTGTGAAAGAAGAACCTCCGAGCCTAGTCCTCATCGTCTATAGGGGCAAGACTGCTTCCCGCATCTCTGAATCCTCTCTATCATCAGCATCAGACTCCAAATCAGAGTCAATACGAGCCTACTTGTCATCAGTGGCATCATTATCATCAAAGGGTTCATCAAAATCTAGCCCAAATCAGTAGAGAGCTCTAGAATGGCCACTTAATAGATAGTCAATGTTCAGTTGCTATAGCTACGCCTCAGTCACCCGGCTCATCCTCAGCTGAAGCATCTGCATGCCCTATAAGTGACTCAACATATTATCAATGCATGCATTACACTCACTAATGGACCACACAGGACTGTGTATAACCTCGAGCTCCTTTGTCTTAGTCACATCTAACTTCTTTGGGTCATACCTGTTACACCCTAAAAATTTTATTAATGATTATTTGATAGTTATATGTCATATTAAGGGAATTATAGTTGTATTTTGGCAGTAGGTGAGGAGGGAAACATATGCAAAGGGAAAAGCAAAGAGTATGTGATGTTTGTAAGTAAGGGTCAATTTTAAACGGACATATCTCCAAATATATAATGATTTAGAAGTCCTATAACCTATCAAATGAATGTTATTTGAGTCTAGTTTACAGAAATAACCTCTCATCAACCAGAGTTCGGAGTAAAAAGTTACCCTCATTTGAAGACAACACCATTGGCTGGGAAAGCACCCAGGCGCGCGGCCATCGAGATAGGTAGGCAGCAGGCGCGCGCGTGCATGCGCGAGGGTATGTCGCACATGTGCCGTATGTGGGCACCGCCCAGGCCTTGATCAGCTCGCCTATATGAAGTAAAATTGAGCTTGAAAGCTCATTTCTACTCTGTTTTACTTTATCTTTTTTCTATTATTCAAAGAATTCGAAGCCCTATCACATGGTGACAAGATATCCCAGGTACTAACCTTCACTCTTGATTATTTTGGTCTTTGGGAAGAGAACCTTGGAAGAAATTCATGGCTTGTTGTTTTCTTGTTGTTGATTGTGGTGTTGCTGCATTTTTAGTTGGTTCTAGGTAGAGGAAAGAGTAGGAGTATACACCTACTTTAGCTAATAACATCTCCAAGAAAGGGTATGTAATTCCATTTTTGATTTCTTTTGAGTTTATAAGGTTATAACTTGGAGAATGTTTTAGTATTGTGTTTTTGTTTCTTTTTGTGTTCTTGTGGCATGTTGCTGCCCAATTTTTCCAGAAATTTGGTGAAATGAAGTTTCTGCTTGTTGTTTCTATTAATTGGACTTTGAAGGAGCCTTAAGGAGTAAGCTTGAAAGGAAGGTTTTCGGCAAAATTAGAGTCGACGTGCCAAGATATGTAAAGGCATCCCGTTCCTTGTTTTTCAAGCATGAAACTATGTCATTGAAAGAATAAATATTCCTATGTTTTTAATATCATATTGAAGCATGTATGATTCAGTCCAAAGGGTTGTAAGTACTTGGCATAAATCTTGAATCATTAAGAATGGTTGAAGCGAACAAATGTGAAGCAGAAGACGTAATTTTTATACGATTGTTGTCGTAGTTTTAAATCAAGTATGAAGTCCCCTTAACGTGGGCAGCGTGACCTGGTCTTTCGTAGTATATTGTATATGTAATATTGAATATATGTTAAGATTTAGTTAGTTAGAGAAATTGGTAAGAAATTCTAAGACGACGACGTGTGATCGAACTTAAGTTGAGAAGATGACGCTAAGACAATTGAGGATAAATGAGCTTATTAAAATGATTTTTGAATAATATGGTTATTCCCTCCTATATGTTTATGTTTTAAAGTGGTTAAGGTAATAAGGATATTTTATGTTTCCCCTCCTTAAAGCTAAGCAAGCGTTGCGTAACGAATAAGCTAAGTCAATAGATGTTAACGATAAAAGCATGTATAAGTTGTTAATCTTTTTGTGACATTATAAAAATGGAAAATAAGAGTAAATGTTAGACCTTTTAAGGTAATATGTGAGTAATATGCACTCTGCCCGTAATTTCTTTCTAGAACCTTTGAACGACATTAAAATATAAGCAAGACGAGGTTTAGTAGATAAAGTTATCTATTAGGTAAAGAGGTAAGTACGTTTAAGAATTGATGAAATAGTGAACACGAGAATAAAGACTTAAGTGTAGAGTGAATCATGTTTAGAAAAGAAATTAAGATGAATAAGGAGAGTAGACCTAAAGGTTGTTAACTTAGATGATAAGGGTTGCGATTGTGAACAAGTTAGGCAACGACTAGCAAGATTAACCCTATTTTAAAGACGTTTAACAAAAGAGTTATAAATTAAGTTGTTTATGTTCTGTATGTGTTATCCTTCTACGAAATATTAGGGTTGAACATCTGCAAAATAGTAACTTAAGTTGAGAAGCTCTCTGCTATACCCCTAAATGATTATGTTAAGTTATCTATTCTAAGTGTTGAGATTATCTACCATTTTTCAAAACGGTAATCCTAGGATCTTCTAAGTCGCTTATAATGATGTAAGCTTTCTTAAGTTCCTCAAATAATTGCAAATTTATGTAAGTCAATCTATCATCATCCGAATTACGGCTATATATCTTTATTTGCCTATAAGGCTTCACATAGAGAGTTGCTCACGAGTTCCGAAGTTACAGAGCTCCAAGTCTCAGATCCTTAATTTATGTCTTCACGTCCCTAATTAATGTTGAAACATGCTAGCTAATCTAAGAAGTTTTCAAGAGATCATATTTCGAGAATCATGCTAATGTCTCAGTCAAGTATTTGAAGTTGCGTACAAGTCTAAGAACTCAAGTCTTTATATGTCTTTCCAGTAAGAAGTCTTAATGTATATGATTTCATGTTATAACATGTAGTTGAATTATTTCAGTTATATTCAAGTCATGCATCTATATGTTTAGCTCTAGTTGAGTTATCCTTTGAATTTCCTAGATTTAGAGGAGAGATTCTCCCATGTACCAATGTTCCTAATGTCTAAGTAAGTATAAGCGCAGGCTATGATAATAATAAGTTAAGCTCAGAACTTTGAATTTCAGGAAGTTTCCTAGAGGCCACCCAGTTAACTAAATACGAGTTATATGTTTTATAAAAGTCTCATATGTTGTATGTCTATAGTTCAGCTCTCAGCTTTATGTATATGTTAAGCGTCATGAAAAATAAATCGAAATTCCTAGTTATAATTTCCATGTTTTCCTGCAAATAAGTCAAATGAATTAAGAAACATATGTGCTCATCTACATGATAAGTTTCACAATGAAATTCCAATGTATAGTTGTCGATACAGGTAGAGGAACCACCTAGTGGGCAGTATGTATATGCAGTTCCCAGATGTTAAAGAATTGTATAGAAATAAACTCTATGTGTTTCTATCCAAGCAATATGCTAAATTGGTAGGATTATTTGTAGGACATTGTTTGTAAGCCTACAAAAGTTCTTATGTTGTCTAAATCTCTTGAAGGTCCTTCAAGTAACTGAGTTGACATGTTTATATACAATTTGACAGCTTTACGTGATATATATGAATATTTTCTAGCTTTACATGATATGTGTGCTCACTTGCATTTACATGTTATGAAAGAGGCCTATTCCAGCCACAGATTTAACATTTGTCATTTATATGTCATATGTGTTAAATTGACACAGTATATGCCATATAAGCCCCATTTATGATTATGATTGATAATTATTTTTATTTTACCCTAGTATGGCATACTGGCTGGAGATATTTTTATTTTACCCCGGTATGGCACACCGACTGGAGATAGTTTTATTTTACCCCGGTATGGCACACCGGCTGGAGATATTTTATTTTACATCGGTATGGTACACCAGCTGGAGATATTTTTATTTTACTTTGGTATGGTACACCGGGTGGAGATATTTCTAGTTTACCCTGGTAAGGTACACCGGCTGGAGGCATTTTTATATGGATTTTATGGTCAGTTGGCAGCCGGTATTATAGTTATAGTTTTATCTCATGCATTAATTGGTTGCTTTTGCACTTGAGTATTGACTTATTGTTAGGTTTCAGTTTCTAGGATTCCAGGTTGTTACTATTCCGTATTTCTGACTTAGTTATCATTGCTATCTTACATATTTATAGTTTTTTGCCTTACATGCCAGTACATTTAACTCGTACCAACGTCCCTTTGCTTGGGGACCTGCATTCGTGTCGCAGGTGCAGGAAGAGGTCAGGATTGCCATTTGCAGTAGCAATTCATGAGATTAGTGGATGTGTTGGCATGCTCCTTTATTTCTGGAGCTCAAATCTAATTTTGTTTCAGTTAGAGTTTTGAGATGCAGTTATGGTAGGTCGGAGCCCTATTTTGACCATCAATTCAGTTTATTCATTAGATTCTTTGTGGACATAGTATGTATTATATTATTCAGTTGTGGCGTTGTCGGCTTTCTATTGCCTACTTTAGCATAGTCATGGCCTTATCGACATTTAATAATTCATTTGTGGTAGTTGAGGCCTTGCGGGTCCATATGATTACTCCAGTTGATTGTGACAGGTGTCCTGGAAGGCCTAAGTGTTATAGTTACAGATGCTATATAGTCAGCCTCTCGGTCAGTCAGATACTGGGAGCCAGTCGCGCCCTCCCCTAGTTTTGGGGTGTGACAATACCTCGATATATAATAGACCAACTCCTCCTCAAACTGCTGCACTCTTAGAAATTGACTCAAGAGACTCTCAAAACTAAATCTCTATCCCTTGTTCACCCTCGCTCTTCTCAATAAATTCCTAAGAACCACTCCAACATTTATCAGCCTCTGAATCATCAAAGAAAATACTAGATAAACTCTCTTCCTAGTCACATGTGTCACATGCATTCTAGGCACCAAGAAACTACAAATAATTTTTAACCATATTCTGCCTCCCTGCTAATGTGGGCATATGGAAAAGTCATGTGATACTCGAATTGTTAATGCCGGGTCCATCTTGTTACTCATCTTGGGCAACTAAAAGTATTTCGGATTTCTCTATAAGGAGGCCTCAAGAAAAAGTATTTCATCAAATTTGGATACCAAGTAATCTATTTAAAGCAGTAGGCATGAAATGCCCTCTTATTTTTACTTGATTACTCCTTTCTTTTGGCTCCCAATTGGCAAACAATTTCCTCAACAAATTTAAATTGCACTCCTAGGATCATTGAATACAAAATCCAACCCAAGAGTATGTAATCTATCAATCATATGAGGAAATCTGGATGCTAGGCTATCCCTATAAATATATAGTTCCTAAGAATAATTAAACTCTTTATGCTATTTAAACCACCTTTTACCTTCTTGCACTGTAATCCAACATAGTCCAAATAACCTTGGTAGTTGTTCTAGCATGTTAGCATCCTCCATTGATTCCTGTTGAACCATTCTTGCTCTTTTTGTACCTTGGCTTAAAGAAGCCACTCCCTTCCCCTTGTTAGATTTTGGATCCATCTTTGGTGAAATTGAAGAAAAATGAAGTTTTTTATGGTTTGGGTGAAGAAATTTTGAAATATTTTAGGAAGAAGATGATGTTTTAGAGAGAAATTTGAGAGAGTATGGCGGTGTGCAGCATGAGATAATGAAGAGAAGTGGAAAAAAATCTAGGTTTTGCACTTTAAATTACTCATTTGGTCGGGTTGACCAACGCTTTCTGACTTTCTCACCTCGACAGTATCTCCCCGCATCACGGACCGGCTTGCGCAGGCCTGGCATCGCGTTGTGGACTCCAGTGCAGTGTTCCTGCTCCATGTCACGGACCTTTACGCGGTGGTTAGTCTCTGCATTGCGGAGTTCTATGCGTGGACTACCCTTTCATGCCCCGTTTTCAATTGTTAAGCTTAAAAGTTCTTTCATGGTATATGGCTTAATTCCTGAACACTTGAATAAACAATTAAACTCTAAAAAAAATTATATACTCTAGTCGATTCTAAGGGATTATCCACCGGAAAAGTACTAAAATCGGGGGAACCCAAACAAAATCAAAACAAAAAATATCACAAAAAATAGTACAAAACTACTACGAGTTAGCAAGAAAAAAATCTAGACCCCCATGAATAAATTTAGCAATTAAAAATACATGGAACAAGGAAGTTTACTTGTTATGTATTGATCAAATTAGAACCGGTGGATAGTTGTGTATTGATAAAATTTGATCACGCCCAAATTACACTTTACAATGAAGTATAAAGAGGTCACTATCAAATACAGTAACCCAACTAGGTTGGGTTCGATCCCATGGTGAATAGGTAAAAAATAATGTTAATAATAATTAAATCAACTGGTAGTAAATATTTCAAAATAGAGTTTGCAATAATAGAAGAAAAGTAATTTTAAGCAGTGATTAAGTTGTTGCTATCAAGTTTATGAGAAGAAACTAGGACTGTGTTCCCCATGATTTCATAATGTAGTAGGCATTTATTAGTCATCTATCCTAGTGAATTTTTTATAAGACTGATGATTAAGTTAATCTAATGTCTCTTGACCTACATAGATAAATTTCACTCTAAATACTCTCGGACTTTATGTGTTCATATTTTACCCTCGTCATATATCTTGGACTAAGTATCCTTGGTTAGAGCTCAATTTAATTAGATGAGGATTGATATGCCGTGATTTTATGGCACTTTCGATGCTTAAAACCAAGAAACTATGAACATTTTGGGTATGTTTATGTAGATATGATGCATTTGTGTTAAATGTTGCAGGAAAATAGGTCTGTAACGGGAAATAGGCAAAGTAAGGCAAAATTGGACAAAACTAAAGGCTGATACCCAGGCCACGAATTGTTGTTGCAATGAATGACTCATCCCTGGAGTCGTGGGAAGCAATGACAGTTTTTGAAAAGGAACCAGTGCATATCACGAGTTGAAGGAACGACTCATTACATCCGGTATTGATTCGTTTAGCCGTTCGTGAAGACTAGGTAGATGATTTCTGAAAAATACCTAGTGAACGCAACATATGACGTAATTGTAACACCCCGAATAATTTGAGTGATAAAATCATTCTTTTGCGGTAGGACTAAGAGTACATAATAGGCTATGAAGGAAGTGTTATGAGTTATTGAGTCACTCTATGTTCATATTTAAGGTTGGACATCAATCAAGTTGTTGAACAAATTTCGGAAAAAGTTATCATAAAATTTCCTTCTTGAGATTCTTTGAAATTTAGGTCAAATGTCTCAAAGCTTTTCTCCAAATATATAAGGAGTTAGGGCGTGTTATGCCTATCGAACTAAAGGTATATGAGTCTAGTTTCCAGTGCATCAAACCGTTCATCACTCCAACATCAGATTAGAGAGATATTCACGTTTTCATGAGACTGCGCAAGTAGGCACCTCACAAGGTCTTAAGGCAGTGGAGAACTATAATTAGCCCCTTGGTCGGTTGTTGGCCATCAAAAATTCATTTTCCAGCATATATTTTGTATGAAACCTCTCTCAAGTTCTCTCAATGGGTTTCCTTGGGTTTTGGGGTTAGAAGCTATGGTTTAATGTGATTTTGATGTCGAAAAGTCGGGAATCACGTGTAGTCCGTGGTTTGGTGTCTTTTCAAGACTTTTGGTGTCTATTTCGTGATGAAGCTTTTGGTAAGCCCTCTTCCTTTTGTTTTCCTAAGTGTGTAAGGTTTGTTAGTGGTGTGTTAACCCCGTTACATTGTTGTCCCGGAGTTTCTACCGTCGAATTTCTATGAATCTTGTCGGGTAAGCTTCGTTTGTCTTGTTTGGTTGTTGAGTTTTGTTGGCTGCGTTTAGGCAGAATTTTGGACTGCCTAAATGGTTCTGAAGGCTCAAGTTTGGATAGGCTTGAAGCTAAGGTATCTTAGGCTTGTCCCTCCCTTTGTCGGCATGAATTCCATAGTCGTTGTCATCCCTGTTAACATGTGTGTTGGATGTTTTTTGATGGTTTGTGCTTTTGCTATTATTGAAATCTTATTCTGCTGTTTATATGCTGATAATGGTGTGTATATGGTGTTGGTTTGGTTGGTGGCTCCGGCTTGAGTGCGGTGAATCATAGACATGGAAAATTAGTAGGCTCATGTCGCGAGGCCGTATGTGAGGTGTGTGGTTCTTGTAGAAAGTTGTGGGATGTTTGAGTGAATAATATTAGGTGATTAGATTGACAAGTGAATGAGGGTTTAGAGGGGTTAAGGTCGATGGGTGCGACGATCTTTTGTTATATTTTGATCGGCGATCGTGTCGACCATGTCGAGGGCACGTGATGGCCGTGGTGACACTTGGGCTGATTTTGACATGTTCCTTATGTTAGTTGTAAGTATAGTGGCATGTGGGCTGTTTGTAAAGCTTGAGGATAGACTGGTTAGTATGGTAGTCCTTAGCTTGGTTAGTGGTTCGTTGGTTGACGGCTAGACGAGAAAGAATAGTATTGTGCTATAGTAGTTGGGTTGTGGGGTTTGATAGCTGATTGTGGGCTATTTGATCATGCATTATTATTGTTTTATATTGTGTGTTTTTTATGTTTGAGGAATTGTGGCTTGTGGATACCCGATGCACAAGTGTTGTTTCGGCTAGAGGTCGAGCCCGAGGTGCCGTGTGGCTTGTGTATACCTAACGCACGAGAGTGTTTCCAGCAAATGGGTTGAGCCCAAGGAGTGAAATGACCTATGGGGTTGAGAATTATGTCCTCCGTAGTGTCAATTGAGACATGATTCGAGGGTGGTCTGACATGTCTGGGCCTTCCTGGAATCGAGATTGATTCTCCCAAATGGATTGAGCTCCGCTAACTATGCCCAGCCAAGAGAGTGCCCGACAGTGCTTGATTGATGATGTTGATTAATTGGTTTTTACTCTTGATTTTCTTGGAATTACATTGTGGTTGTTGTTTGTGTTATATAATATTTTATAGTAGTGGATGCAAGATGTTGGCTGGTGTTAGCTGAGGTCGTTGAGAGGTCTAGAGGTGATGACAGGTTAGCTGGGTTGGCTAGGTGTCGTTGTATTGTTATTTACTTTTGGACTTGCCGGGATTATTAGGGCCAGGTAGGTTCTGTTTACATGTTTGCTTATACTTGCCAGGCTTATGAGAGCCAAGTAGGTTTTATGTGTTTACTTAAGTCCAATTATCCTTCTGTGGTATTTGGTATATCTATTGACCTCTAATCTTAGTCTTCTAGTTATTTCTGCCTTTCATGCTCGGTACATTATTTTACTGACACCCTAGTCGGGGCGCTGCACTCGTGCCTACAAGTGATGGTGCGCTGTTAGATCGGGTTCTTGGTTGCTGAGTGGAGTTCCAGCTGAGTTGGTGTGCTCCAATTCTTTCGGAGTCGCTAGAGGTTGAGTTATGGGTAGTTTGGGGCCCTATCCCAAGCAGTTGATTTCTATTATCTTTGTAGAGGCACGTAGACATTAGTTGTGGGTGTAGTGTCATTGTTATAGGCCAGGTGGGCCATGTTGTATAGTTGTTCTTCCATTATGTGACCTCGAAGACATATTGTATTTATTATTTCTTGGGTTTGCCAGGTGAGCCAGCTTCCGCTATAGCCTATCATCTAATTCTGATTTTATAGTTGTTGTGTTGTCGAACCTCATCAGTTCTGGACTTTGTTTTATTTTTGGGCATTGTGTATGCTCATATCACGGGAGCTAGCCATGCCTCCCCGGGTTTGGGGGGTGACAGACTTGGTATCATAGTATTTCGTCCTAGGGAGTCTATGAGCCGTGTCTACTAGAGTCTTGTTTATGTGTGCATTGTGCAGTGTACTTATAAATAGGATGCTACAGGACATTTTGGATTGTTACCCTTCTTTCTGGATCGAAATCATGCAAGAAGTAAGATGTCATAGGAGTCGGGTATAGACTCATATTTGCTAGGTTGTGTAGGGATGCTTGTAACTTGATGAATTATAACCAGCTAGTGGCTAAACATGGTGGCAGGTAAGATTCTTATTTTGATTATGGTTATAGTGGTGTCGCACCTTTGCATGGTGCAAGGTTTTGTTGTTTTAAGTTGTTTGTGGTAGGATTTTCATGTGAGGTTATGTCGCGCGATGTTTTTCTCTATCAAACCTTGAGTTGGAGTCGTGAGTGACGTCCAAAATTCGAGGAAAAATGTTTCTAAGGGGGGAAGGATGTAACACCCTGGATAATTTGAGCGATAAAATCATGCTTTCGAGGTAGGACGAAGAGTACATAATAGGCTAAGAAGGAAGTGTTATGAGTTATTTGAGTCACACTATGTTCATGTTTAAGATTGGACGTCGATCAAGTTGTAGAACAAAATCCGGAAAAAGCTATCGCAAAATTTCCTTCTTGAGATTGTTTGAAATTTAGTTCAAATATCTCAAAGCTTTTCTCCCAATATATAAGGATTTAGGGGGTGTTAGACCTATCAAATTAAATGTCTATGAGTCTATTTTCTAGTGCATCAAACTGTTCGTCAATCTATCTTTGGAGTAGAGAGATATTCGAATTTTCGTGAGACTGCACAAGCAGGCACCTCACAAGGTCTTAAGACGATGGAGAACTATAAATAGCCCCTTGGTCGGTTGTTGGACATCAAAAATTCATTTTCCAGCATATATTTAGTATGAAACCTCTCTCAAGTTCTCTCCATGGTTTTCCTTGGGTTTTGGAGTTAGAAGCCTTGGTTTAACATGATTTTGATGTCGCGAAGTCGGGAATCGCATGTAGTCCGTGGTTTGGTGTCTTTTCCGGGATGTTGGTGTCTATTTCGTGGTGAAGCTTCTGGTTGTACTTCTTCCTTTCATTCTCCTTAGTGTTTAAGGTTGTTTATTGGTGTGTTAACCCCGTTAGGTTGTTGTCTTAGAGTTTCCACTGTCGAATTTCTATGAATCTTGTCGGGTAAGCTTCGTTTGTCTTGTTTTGTTGTTGTGTTTTGTTGGCTTCGTTTTGTCAGAATTTTGGACTTTCTTTAGGCAGTACGTTCAGGTTTTTGAAGGCTCAAGTTTGTCTAGGCTTGAAGTTGAGGTATGTTAGGCTTGTCCCTCCCTTTGTCGGCATGAATTCAATAGTTGTTGTCGTCCGTGTTAACGTGTGTGTTGGCTGTTTTGTGATGGTTTGTGTTTTTTCTATTATTAAACATGATTTTATATGGTAATAATGGTGTGTGTAAAGTTCTACTTTGGTTTGTGGCTCAGGCTTTAGTGCGGAGAATCATAGACATGGCAAATTATTTGGCTCGTGTCGCGAGGCCGTATGTGAGGCTTGTGGTTCTTGTAGCAAATTTGGAGTTGTTTGAGCGAATAAGATTAGCTAATTATATTGACAAGTGAATGAGGGTTTAGAGGGGTTAAGGTTGATGGTTGCGGCGATCTTTTGTTATATTTGAATTCGCAATCCTGTCAACCGTGTCAAGGGCACGTGATGGCCGTGGTGACACTTGGACTGATTTGGCCATGTTCGTTGATGTTAGTGGTAATTATAGTGGTATTTGGGATGTTTTGAAAGCTTGAGGATAGACTGGTTAGGATGGTAGTCCTTAGCTTGGTTAGTGGGTCATCGGTGGACGGCTAGACGTGAATGAATAGTATTGTGTTGTAGTAGTTGGGTTGTGAGGTTTGAGAGCCGATTGTGTGATATTTGATCATGTATTATTATTGTTTTTGGTTTTTTGTGTGTGTTATGTTGGAGGCCTTGTGGCTTGTGGATACCAGATGCACGAGAGTAGTTTCGGCTAGGGGTCGAGCCTAAGGTGCCTTGTGGCTTGTGGATACCCGATGCATGAGAGTATTTTTGGCTGAGGGGTTGAGACCAAGGAGTGAAATGACCTATGGGGTTGAGAATGATTTCCTCCGTAGTGTTGAGTTGAGATATGATTTGAGAGTGGTCCTACATGTCTGAGCCTTCCTGGGATCGCGATTGGTTCTCCCAAATGGATTGAGCTCCGCTAACTGTACGCAGCCAAGAGAGTGTCCGACAGTTCTTGATTGATGATGTTGATTAATTGGTGTTTACTCTTGATTTTCTTCGCATTACAACGTGGTTGTTTTTTGTGTTATATATTATCTTATAGCAGAGGATGCTAGATGTTAGCTGGTGTTAGCTGAGGCCATTGAGAGGTCTAAAGGTGATGACAGGTGAGCTTGGTCGGCTAGGTGCCGTTGTATTGTTATTTACTTTTGGACTTGCCAGGCTTATATGGGCTAGGTAGGTTCTGTTTGTATGTTTGCTTGTACTTTCCAGGGGCCAGGTAGGTTTTATGTGTCTACTTAAGTTCTGTTCTCCTTCTACGATATTTGGTATATCTGTTGACCTATAATCTCAGTCTTCCAATTGTTTCTGCCTTTCATGATTGGTACATTATTGTACTGACGCCCTAGTCGGGGCGCTGCATTCATACCTGCAGGTGATGGTGCGCTGTTAGATCAGGTTTTTTGTTGCTGAGTGGAGTTCCAGCTGAGTTGGTGTGCTCCAATTCTTTTGGAGTTGCTAGAGGTTGAGTTATGGGTAGCTCAGGGCCCTATCCCAAGAAGTTCATTTTTATTATATTTTTAGAGGCTCGTAGACATTAGTTGTGGGTGTAGTGTCATTGTTATTTGCCAGGTGGGCGATGTTGTATAGTTGTTCTTCTATTTTGTGGCGTCGACGACTTATTGTATTTATTTCTTCTTGGTTGGTCAGGTGAACCAGCTTCCGCTATAGTCTATCGTCTAATTCTGATTTTATAGTTGTTGTGTTGTCGAACCTCATCGGTTCTGGACTTTTTTTTTTATTTTTGGGCGTTCTTATGTTCATATCAGGGGTGGTACCAGGTGCCAGTCACACCTCCTTGGGTTTGGGTATGACAATAATGAGTTGTCAGATGGTTGGACGACTCGTCATGAGAGCAATGGTATGAACCGTCGTGTGCACTAGAAAATTCTAGAGAACCAAGAGCATGAGAGGCCTAATGACTCGTGCCCTGACACGATGAGTTGTTAGGTGATCCGTCACCAAGACTGGGCCTACTGTTGAAGATGACTGATTTTCACTGATCACGACTAGTTAGGAGACCTAACGAGTCATTACTTGGCCCCGACCTGGAATCCAATTTTAGTTAGGATAAGATAACTTTTGATCTATAAATACAATATTTAGGTTTATTTTTTGGGTACAATTTATTTTTTACCAATTTTCACGTGGATTCTAGTGTTGTTAACAATCTTTCTTAGTTCAAGAAACAAATTTTGTAATTTTGTTCTTGATTTTCGGAATCAAATAACATTGAAGTTTTGTTCATCAGTTTTGGAGATTTATTCAATACATATGGTTTTCTTCTACGAGTTTTTCTAAGTTACAATCACGATTTATTCTATATTTTGTGGTTGTGATTATTCAAGCATGAGTAGCTAAAACCATAACTAGGGTTGTGGGAACCATGATGAATTATAACACATAGGTTAAACACTTAGTTATTCTTGAACGGGGTTTAATGCATGTATTGTTTTTCCCTTCGTTTTAACTATTTCTTAACGGTTGCAAATGTTAGAACTCACATTATTCTTACTTACTGGATCTAGGGGGTAGTGAATGGGAAAAGGGATTAACAACGGAGATTTGAGGTTATCAACCCTCATCTAATAGCTTGAACTTCTCGAGGATAGCTAATCCGATATTAAGTGTAAGGGTTAATTAAGCATACACCTGTATACGAACCAAGTTGCGTGGTGATAATCATCTAGATAGGGGACCAACTATTTAGGTGAACCTAACTTACCAACATTGCATGCTAAACACCGGAATAGATCACTAGTGTAAAAGCCTTGTGGTTGTGAAGTCATAGGGAACACAATCCTAGTAATTTGTCCATTGAATACAAACCGTAATTGATTTAAATGTTTACCAGTTTTTACTCTTGTTTATTATTGTGTTTTTCTATTCTTTCACCCCTAGGAAATAAGTCAGCCGATAGTAATAGCTAGTCACATTAACTCAAGTTCTTTTCAAATTCCTTGTGGGATCGACCCCAACCTTTGTTGGGTTCTATATTTGACATCGACCGCTTTATATCTCACTTGCGAGGTGTAATTTGGGCAACATCAAATTTTGGCGCCGTTGTCGATGAATACGGATAAGGATTTTGTAAATTCTTTTTTCTTTACTATTGGTTCTTATTTCCTTTTTATTTATCTTTTCTTTGTTTTTTCTTAACAGGTTTTAGGTTCATGCATGCCCAGTACTAGGAGCCAAGGAAATTCCTTGGTTCAAGTCAATCATAAACATGAACAAATACTGAGAAATCTGAGAAGAATGACCAACATACAAGAGCAAGAGATAGTAGAACAAGATACAGCTAGAATGTTGGCAGAGGAACAAGCTCAGGCAAGATATAGAGAGCTAGAAAGGGTTGCTGAAGAGCAACGCCTAGCTGCTGAAGCAGAGCAAGCTAGAAGGAACAGAGGTCCAGATTAGTAGAGGCACTGGTATTTCGATGAGGATGATAATGCTGATATTGATGAAGCTGATGCCATTAGAGCTATTGTCCCTCCCCCTTCGCCTGCTATGTTTGATATTACCAGTGCTATGACAATTGCTCAACATGAAGGAGATATTTGCAGGTCATGCAACTGATGATGCACATACTAACTTGAATAATTTCGTGGGTATCTGGAAAGCATATAAGTAATCGGGAGTGAGACAAGATGCGACACGACTGAGGCTATTTCCCTTTTAATTAGGGACTGAGGCAATGCTCTGGTTGGCGAAACTGCCCAATGATTATATCACTACATGGAGGGAGTTGAAAAGAGCTTTTTTAGAAAGATTTTTCCCACCTTACAGAGCTTTGCAACTGAAAGATGAGATATACAACTTCAGGAAGTTAAGTTTCGAGGCACTTCACAAGACATGGCTGAGGTTTAATAAGAAGCTCAAAAGGCTGCTCAACCATAGGATCCCAGATGATGCATTGTTCGATATTTTCTATAGGTCTCTAAATGCTAACATAAAGGTGGTGGCTGATACCGTGGCTGGCGGAACATTTTTGAGTCACACTTATGCTGAAGCTGCTGAGCTACTAGAAAGAATCACTATAACCAACCGCGCATGGCACACAAGAGAGTCGTAGACTCTGGCTGGTACTTATGTGGTAGGTATGTCTGCGGAGCATTCGTGCCCCGAGCCTAATCTCTGGGCGTAACACGGTACTTGAAACCACAAGTGACCCCAAATGAACCCCTTTTCTATCAGTTACTAGCATTCTGAGTAAACATGCACAGCGGAACTTTGAAATAATATCATAAAATATTCATGAGAGGCAAGTCTGAAAACATAAAGTTCAAACAATAGCATAATACTGATAAATCTGAAAATCATGTCTGTCTGAAAGCCATCTAATAGAGGAGTTGCTGCGACAAGCCCCCAGCTAACTCTAAATCAAACTGAAACTAATACGTGACTGATAGAAGGAAAATAGTGCCCTCAAATGATGAGGACTCACACTTCAACTACTGCAATGAAGAATCTGAACTGCGGCAACTAACGTTTCTTGGTCTAAGAACCTGCAACTGTATCATGAAACGATATAACATAAAAGAATGCGTCAGTACTTTGAATGTACTGAGTAAGTGGGAGAAACATAACTAAACATAAAATATGAGCTGAAATGACATGCAATGACCAACAGGTAAGCTGAACTGAAGTACTGATATAAACTGAAATGGTCAAGGACATGCCCTATTTTTGAAACACTAAGTCTGAGACACTGTATTGACTAAGTTAAATTGAGGACTAGAACTAAACTGAGTTGCTTATTCTAAAACCAGACTGGACTGATTAGTGGGAGAGTCTATAACTGACATTTAACCACATTAGCTAGACGTGGAGTCTGATGTATACACCCCACTGGTAGGACCCAATATACATTTGCAGGGTATAAAGGCATGAACTGAGTGATCACAAAAGTCTGGGGCCAATCAGGCCAAGTAAAAACTATAACCTACGCTGGCAACATAGTTTAGGGAACATGGGTGCGCTGCAACCCCGGCCCACTAGGTGCTAAGTTCTACTCTCATTGAAAAACCAAAACTGAACTACTAAGTTGATAGATCGAAACTGGGGTCCAAGACTAGTTAGGGACGTATAACTACATGTACCCTGATAGTCTTATCGGACCAGATTTTGAAACTGGGTTCTAGACTGGTCAGAGCTGCTTATTTGGAAGCGTCATGACCATCTATGAACAAGCTGTAACTGAACTGGGGTCTTAGGGATGGTAAGAGCTATATACTAGAATGTCATAACCGACTAATGGACCAAAAACTGTAAATCTAAGTTTGGTTCTAATAATAAAGAGGAAGCACTGACACCTCAAAATAAGACTGAAGTCAAACTGCTCAGTTGACAATTTTCTGAATATCACTAAAGATTCTAGCATTTTGACTGAGACTAAACTGATATGATTATGGAGAGATTCTACTTCTAACTGATCTGGACTACTAGCAGCTAATAGAGAATTCAACTTATCCCAACAGTATAAGAATTTCATAATATAGAAAAATTCAAAAATTATAGGAACTCCATTCAACGAACTAAAGTCATTCTAATTCATGGGGTATTTACCCAACATATACATATAGAAAGAAATTCTAGGAATTCGGCCCAAAGCATTCTTCATTCACTCGAGGGTATTTAACAAGCAAAATCATTATTCAAAAATTTAGGGCTTAAACTCACTTTTTGTATGAACACCGACAATTTGATAAGGAATTTATGAGGATCATATCAACAATATACATAAACATCGTTCTAAGCGAAATCAATGAAAATAAACATGAATACTCTTCATATTCGAAAGCTCAGGGCTTAAAACTGATAGAAGAAACTGAGGAGGTTTTTGGGGACACAAGGGAAGAACAATCCCTTTGCTAAAACACCACATACCTGGTAAAGAAACCTAGAGAATTCGCTTGAGAATCAAAGAGAAAAGTTCATCCCTAGCCCTTGCTCTGAAATACTAAGAGAGAATTCTACCACGTTTCTTTGAGGGTTTATATGAGAATGAGGGTACAAACCGTCCAAACCCTACAAAAAGTCTGAAATTAGGTCCAAAATGATGTAGATTAAAGCTTAGGTGAATAGGAAATTACTAAATAGTCCTTAAAAGTTTGCCGGGAAAAACTGTAAGGTGCCCCTAATGAGTTGTGGTGACTGATGATGACTCGTGGTCACTCCCATTAGGGAAACTGCCTGGGATACTTGGTAGGCCACCACGAGGGACCCAACGAGTCATTATCTATGACATTGACTCATGGACACTAGTAGTGGACCACACTGTATCTTTTTGGAGATTTTATGCTAAGTCCCATAACGAGTCCCATAACGAGTCATTGCCAGAGGTGATGACTAGTTTCACCCACTCGTCGAGTACATTGGTCAACTAAAACATTCCCAACTCTAGCAGAACCACGAGTGACTGAAACTGACCACAACTCGTGACGCCCCTCGTCAGGTACACTGCTTCCCTCCTTTACATTAATCAACCTTCTTCTCACTTCTCACTTAACGAGTTGTGAGGTTACTTGATGACTCATTAGGGGGGCGGTCCTACAACATTTCTACATTTTTCCAGATTGCCTGCTTTATGCCCCGTATTTGGATTTTGAGTTTTCGGGTGTTACAGGAGCAGAGAAGGAAGGATGAAGAATGAGATGAAGATATTGCTGAGATAAAGACCACAATGGGGCTTCTTGCTATGTATTTTATGGGAGTCAGATGTGAAAAGGTGAATGTTGTGGGTTCTTAGGGAAAGGCCCCGAGAAATGATGGAGGTGAATCAAAATTTGAGGAGAAAGTTAATTATCTTAATGATCAACGGGTGGGTTTCCAGACCAACACCCAAGGGTCTAACCAAGACTCTTGGCGTCACAGTCAGGGGAACCAAGGTCATATTTGTGACACCCCAAAAATATTTTGGTGATTATTTGATGTTTGTATGCTATGTTAAAGGAAGTATAGGTTTTATATTGATTGTAGATTACAAGAAAAATGTGTACAAATGGAAAAACAAAGAGTATGTAAAGTTTATAAATTAGGGTCAACTTTAAATGACCATATCTCCCAATACATAATAAACTAGAAATCCCACAACTTATCAGATTAAAGATCTTCAAGTCTAGTTTTCGTAACATCAAACGACTCATCAATCGGACTTAGGAATAAAAAGTTATAGGCGTTTTATGGTAGAAGTCTCGGGCAGTGACTTGGCCACTGCCCTAAAAACGGCCACCGCCCAAACACATTTATATTTTAAGTTTTGGTTATGAAATCATTTTCAAATTTTAAAGGTTTGAGGTGCTTGCTTATCCTATGAAATCCTCTCTCTTTTCCAGTAGCAAATCCTTAGAAAAAAAGAGGAAATCCCTCAAGAAAACACCATCAAAACTCAAGCAAAAGTTGATGGAAGTGAAGGCAACACTGTGATGAAGTTGTCGTTGCCTTGTAGATTCATTTTGGCAGTGTTGTTGCTGCGTGTTTGGGACTATTTTTGAGCTAATGTTATACTCCATCGTAGTAGGAATTGTTCATAAGAAATAGTAAGTCACTTCCCTCTTTTGAAATCTCTACTAAGTGTATGAATTTTTGCAGGAAAATCAAAAGAAAGTTATGGTTTGTATGTTGACTTGTGGTAGTTGTTGTGTTGTTATTTTGCTGCATTTTGGGCAGCAAGATTGCTATGATATTGGTAAGTGATTTGTATGAAAATACTCCTATTATATCCAAAAATATTATCATGTCAAGGATAAGTGTTTCTAATTGCTTAACTTGCCTAAAATTCCTAGCTAAAGTTGGAAGTTGGAGGTTATGTTGGGCTGCCATTATTGGTATTTTGTTGTTGAAGTTCTGCTAGTTTTTGAATGTTGGAATAGCTGTGTTTATCTGATAGTATACTCTATATTTGTGGGAGTTTTTCATGAGAAAAGTGAGGCAATTTCCTACCTCTATTTTCCCCCAAAGTTGTGGAAGCAAGTTGAAATAAGAAATGCTAAGTGTTGCCTAATTTGTTTGTGTTGTGACTGCCTAATGATGTAACATTTTTGCTGGATAAATGGGCTTGAAACAGCCTTGTCACTTGGTTATAAACTCAAGTAATTTAAGGGGCTAAAGTTGTGGTTGTTGAAAGAAAGAAATGACATAAGAAAGCTCGCCGGAAAAAAAGGGTAGGTAAGGTGCTCTTTGTCTCTTCATTTTCAAGCCCGAATTCATGCCGAGGATTAATTCGGCATTCCCCTGTACTTGAGCTTCTTTAGTAGCATATTATGGTTCTTCCCAGCTGTTATAATTACTTGGTATTAAGTTGTGTATTTTCTAAACAGTTTGAACACATGAATGTAAAGCGGAGAGGGCAATTGCATTCGATTATGGTCATAGTTGTAAATTGATTCTAAAGTCCCCTCGGCATGGGAACTATGAATTGGTCCTTTAAATTACATTATATGTTTGTGGTTTCAAAGTTGTTTCACATTATTGTTGCTAAGGAAATTGGTAAACATTGCAAGACGACGACGCGCGAGTAAACCTAATAGTTGAAATCGGTTTTAACTCAATAAGGGTTAACGAGGGTAAAAAAATGAAATTTCCCTACAACAGTTACCTACCCTCTTATATTCATATTTTAAGGTTCCTACGGCCATGAGAAGCGTCCTCGATCCCTCTCCCTTAAGCTAAGAGACTAATTAATACGTTTCGTAAGTAACCGATACATTAAACTTGGAAGATAGACCCCGAATGGGTAAACTATTGATATTTCTTTGGGACCATTTTTATTGGCAGGTCATGCACAACATCTTGATGTTAACATGTTAGAATAAAATCATAGTATATATATGTTTATGCTTACATTCAAATTACGCGCTAAAGCGGCAAGGATTACCTTTAGAAAGTCGCTATATGTTTATTAGAGCTGTTGAGTTATCTCGACCTCTTGAGAATTGCAGGGTTTAAGTAGAAACATCGCATGTTTTTTGAAATTTGTAGATGTGTAAGGAAATTAACCTAAGTGTAAAAGTTAAGGCGCTAGTAGCAAAGGAGAGATAAGAGTAAATGTTAGACCTTTTAAGGTAATATGTGAGGTATATGCCTTCTATCCGTAGTTGAATTCAAGAACCTTTGAGCAACGTTAAAATATGAGCAAGACGAGTTTAAGAGACAAGGTTTGCAATTAGGTAAGAAGGTAAGTTCGTACAAGAATTGATGGAATAGTGAACACGAGAGTAAATAATTAGGTAGGGAATGACAAATCCTGTTTGGAGAAGAATTTAAGATGAATACGAAAAGTAGAGATAAAGGTTGTTAAATTTGAGGATAAGTGTTACTATTGTTAATGAATTAGGCAAATAGCTAGCAAGATTTACCCTGTTCTAAAGACGTTTAGCAAAAGAGTTATAAATAAAGTTACTTATGTTCAGTTGTGTTAAGCTAATGAAAGGCCAGTAAAGTGTTAACTCCTTAAGAAATAACTAGAATCGAATATTTTGATATAGTGACTCAAGTTAAAGAGAAGTTCTTCATTGTACTTTTAAACAATTATCTTTGATTATTTGTTCTAAGAGTTGGATTAACTTTTTCAAGTTTTAAAGGATTTTATTTTTCTTGGAAGTTTTTAAACTGTTTATAATGTTGCTAGGCTTTTCTAAGCTCCTCATATATTGCAATGTTTCACACGAACCTTTCCTATATTGTCTAAAGCATGCCAATATGTCTTTATTTATCTTAAGGCAGCCCGTAGATAGTTCCCTAGCATTTTTATATCAAAGAGCTCCAGGTTTGAGATACACAAGTTATGTCTTCCTGTTCATAAGTTGCCTCGAGATGTGATATGATGTGCAATGAATAAGGTATGCTCACAATTCTTGATATGAAAGTATGAAAGTCAAATGAGTATAAGCATGAAATGAATGCTAACATTGTTAATAGAAATTTTTTTTACCCTGGTGTGGTACATCGGCTGGAGATATTTTTATTTTACCTCGGTGTGGTACACTGGCTTGACGAATTTTATATATGGATATATAGTTGGCTGGTCGCTGGCATTACGGTTATAGTTTTTTTCTTGTGCATTTCTTAATTTCATTTTCATCTCATTATAGAGTTATTATTAGGTTTTAGTTTCAACGATTCCAGGTTGTTACCATTCCTTATTCCTCGTTTAGTTATCCTAAGTTCAGTTATGTTATAGTAAGTTGTTATCAATTACAATTTGAAAAGTTCCAGGTTATATTTATCCATTATATGTTTATGTGCTAAGTGAGTTATTACAGGATTGTTATCTCACGGTTATAGTTTTAGCCTTACATACAAGTACATTTCATTCGTACTGACGTCCACTTGCTTGGGGACCTGTGTTTGTGCCGCACGTGAAGGTAGAGGTCAGGATGGTCGGTTTAGTAGAAGTTCGTAAGATCAATAGAATGTTGGTATGCTCCTTTCTTCCTGGAGCTAGGGGTTAGTTATTTATGCTTGAGTTTTGAGATGCAGGTATGGGTAGGTCAGAGCCCTGTTCCGGCCATCAATCAGTTTACTCTTTAGAGTCTTTGTGGACTTAGTGTGTACAATGTTATTCAATTTGTGGCCTCATCGGCTTATTGTTTCTTAGTTTACCACACTAATTGCCTTGATTGCATTTCGATTATATACCCCGTATTGTTGAGACCTTATGGGTCCAGTTTATTCTTCAGTTGATTATGACAGGTGGCCTAGATGGCCTAAGTGTTACAGTTACAGATGTCATATATCCGGCTTCTCGATCAATCATGAATCGAGTGCCAGTTGCGCCCTACCGCAGTTTTGTGATGTGAAAAGAACTACTACAGGGATAAAAATTACAAACGAGGCCAATACACAGACAATGGAGACTGGAAGAAGCGTGAGGAGTACAAGAATGACAGAAGCGGTCTATATGTTCCTCCAAGGAACTGTGAGATAGTGTCTAGTGGTTCAAGGGTGGATGACATGTTTTCCAAGATACATAAGCATATGGAGGCAACAGATGGCCATTTCAAAGAGCTTCGCGCTGATATTTCTGATATGAATAAAAAGGTGGAATTACATGTCGTGGCCATTAAGTAGATTGAGTAGCAGCTGAGTCAGATGTCTATTGCGAGGAACTAGAGGCAGAAAGGCACACTTCCCAACAATACTGTGCGAAATCTGAAAAATGACAGTCATTGCATGGCAGTCACTACTAGGAGTGGAAAGGCGAAAGTTGATCCTTTGAGGACAGTTGTAATAGATGAGTCAGTAAAGCCAGTATTGATTGATAATGATGGGATGGCAGATTCCGAGGATCAAACTCTGGTTGATAATTCAGTGGTGAAGACTGCTCCTAGTAATTCAAAGGAGCATAGATCTAGCAATGAGAAGGAGAAGGAGGCACATCAAAAGTTCACACCGATCCCTAGACCTCCTCCCCCTTTTCCACAGCGGTTGAAGAGAGAGGTCAAAGATAGGAAGTATCACAAGTTCATTTCCATGTTGAAACAATTATCTGTGAACATCCCATTAGTCAAGGAACTTGAGAAGATGCCCGGTTATGCGAAATTCTTGAAGGACCTTTTCACTTGAAAGAGGACTGTAAGCTTTGAACCTGCAGATAATTTGCATCATTGTAGTGCAATAGCATCCTATTCTCTTGTTCAGAAAAAGGAAGACCCTAGAGCATTCACCATAGCATGCACTATTGGAGCCTTTAATTTTGCTAAGGCGCTATGTGATTTGGGAGCTAGTATTAACTTGATTCGCTAGCAGTGTTCAAACAATTGGACTTGGGAGCCCCCAAACTGATTACAATGCGACTTTTGATGGTAGATCGTATGGTGAAGAATCCGGTGAGAATTCTCTATGATGTTCTAGTGAAAGTGGAATCCTTTATATTTCTAGCCGATTTTGTCATCCTGGACTGTGAAGTCAATTTTGAGGTCCCCATTATCTTAGGGTGGCTAATCCTCTCAACTGGACGTGCTCTTGTAGATATGGAGACTGGACAGCTAAAATTCCGGTTGAACAATGAGGAAGTGACATTCAATGTATGCAGATCCATGAAGCAACCCAATGACATGAGGGTGGTCTCAGTAATTGATGTTATGGAACCTGAGTTCCCAATTATTCCTATGGAGGAGTTATTGATTCTTGATGACTTAGTAGCAGCATTGATGAATGTTGGTGCTAAGAAGATCCATAGGGGTAAGGAGATAGTTAATGCTCTTGCTGGTATGGTGTCATACACTTATGCTCCAAAGAAGATTGATCTTGACTTGAAGAATCGAGTGACCCCACTAGCCAAGCTATCTATTGGCAAGCCTCAGGTATTGGAGCTCAAAGCACTCTCGTCTCACTTGCAGTATGTATTTTTTGGAAACGCTAATACTTTACCGGTCATTGTTGCAGCTGACCTAGAGGAATGGCAAGTGGAGGCTTTGGTCTCCATTTTGAAAAGGTATAAAAAAGCCATTGGGTGGATCATTGCAGACATTATTGGAATCCCAACTGATATTTGCACTCGCAAGATCGAGCTAGATCCAGATTGTATTTCGAGCATTGAGCATCAGCGTAGGTTGAATCCACCTATGCAAGAGGTGGTCAAGAAGGAGATCATCAAGTGGTTGGATGCGGGTGTGGTTTACCCTATTGCTAATAGCAAATGGGTGAGCCCAGTTCAGTGTGTACCAAAGAAGGGAGGAATCAGGGTGGTCCCAAATGCTGACAATGAGCTCATTCCACTCAGACCAGTCACCGGTTGGAGAGTATGCATGAATTATAGGAAGTTGAACTATTGGACTTAGAAATATCACTTCCCTATTCCATTCATGGACCAGATGCTAGACCGACTTGCAGGCAGAGGATGGTATTATTTTCTTCATGGTTATTCGGGGTACAATCAGATTTCTATTGCCCCCTAAAACCAAGAGAAGACCACTTTCACCTGTCCATATGGTACATTTGCATTCAAGAGGATGTCGTTCAGGTTATGTAAATCACCTGCCACTTTTCAGCATTGCATGATGTCCATATTTTCTGACATGGTGGAGGACATCATTGAAGTCTTTATGCTTGACTTTTCGGTGGTGGATGATTCATTTGAAGATTGTTTGGCTCATTTGAGCGAAATGCAGCAACAATGTGAAGAGACCGGCTTGGTGCTTAACTGGGAAAAAGTGTTATTTTCATGGTCAAAGAAGGTATAGTGCTAGGCCATAAGATTTATGGTTAGGGTATTAAGGTGGAGCAGTCCAAGATCAAGGTGATTGCTAGTCTACCACCTCAAATTTCTATGAAAAGTGTTCAGAGCTTTTTGGGTCATATAGGGTTTTACAAAAGATTCACAAGGACTTCTCCAAATCTGCACATCCTTTGTGTAAACTTCTTAACAAAGAGGTCAAGTTTGTTTTTGATGAGGCATGTCTAAAGGTGTCTGAATGCCTAAAAGAGAGATTGACTACTACCCCGATTATAGTAGCACCAGACTGGTCTTTACCATTCGAGGTTATGTGTGATGCTAGCGGAGTGGCCCTGGGAGTTGTGTTGGGTCAAGGGTGTGAAAATATTTTCCATCGTATTTATTATGCTAGCAAGGCTCTAAATGCAGCTCAGAAAAATTACACTGTGACAGAATAGGAGTTGTTGGCTATAGTTTTTGCATTTGAGAAATTTGGGGCATACTTTCTTCGAACTAAGGTTATAGTCCATACAGACTATGCCACTTTCAGATATATGATGGCAAAGAAGGATGCCAAGCCATGGTTGATTCACTGGGTTTTTCTACTACAAGAGTTTGAGTTCGAGGTAAAAGACCGGAAAGGGACCAAAAACCAGGTGGCGGATCACTTATCAAGATTGGAACCTGATGAAGCACTTCGAGATGAGTGCCACATACATGATGCATTCCCTGACGAGCAGGTTTTAGCGGCCTCACAGGATCTCATCCCATGGTCTGCAGACTTTGCTAATTATCTAGTGAGTGATGTTGTACCGGAGCACTTATCTTTTCACCAGCGGAAGAAGTTCATGTCTGATGTGAGGAAGTTTTTCTAGGATGAGCCATACTAATTTAGCATATGTGCTAATGGAGTGATTCGGAGATGCGTGCCCGAGGTAGAGATGTTAAGCATACTGGAGGTCTGCCACTCATCTCCCATTGGGGGTCACCATAGTGGGATTCGTACAGCCCACAAAATTCTGCAATGTGGGTATTATTGGCCAAACATTCACAAGGATGCGCATGATTTCGCAAAGGCATCTGATGCATGCCAAAAGCAAGGAGGCATATCAAGGAGGCATGAGCTTCCTCTTACTCCCATCCTCGTAATTGAGTTGTTTGATGTGTGGGGCATTGATTTCATGGGCCCATTTGTGAGCTCAAATGGGATGAAGTACATACTTGTTGTTGTGGACTATGTTTCAAAATGGGTGGAGGCAGTTCCGCTTCCAAATAATGAAGGGAAGAGTGTCACAACATTCTTGAAGTGGAATATATTTGCTAGATTTAGGACTCCTAGAGCAATCATTAGTGATGGGGATTGCACTTCTGTAACCAATTATTTCGTACTTTATTGGAGAAATATGGGGTAAAATACAAGGTGGCAACACCCTACCATCCACAGTCTAGTGGGCAGGTTGAAGTCACAAATGGGGAGATTAAGACCATCTTGGCGAAGACTGTGAATGCTAATCGGACAGATTGGGCTGGAAAGCTAGATAATGCTTTATGGGCTTATCGTGCCGCATTCAAGACTCCTATAGGTATTTCTGTGTATTAGCTTATTTATGGAAAAACATGTCATCTTTTTGTTGAGCTTGAGCACAAAGCTATGTGGGCACTCAAGAAAGCTGAATTTGGATTGGAGCGAAGCTGCGAACTTGAGGCTTGATCAGTTGAATGAGCTAGATGAATTTCATTTGAAATCCTATGACAGTTCTAAAATATATAAACTAAGAATGAAGATTCAGCATGACCGAAAGATTGAGAAGAGAGAGTTCATCCCTAGTGATATGGTATTACTATTCAGTTCAAGGCTTTACTTGTTTCCTAGTAAGTTGAAGTCCAAATGATTGGGGCCTTTTTGAGTGGTTCAGGTATTCTCCCATGGGGAAATTGAACTAGAAAACCATGAAGGAAAGTGCTTTAAAGTTAATGGTGAATGGGTGAAAGCATATCTAGGGAGAAGCGAAGAAATAAAGCTAGTGGATCTCTGGGCTCTGGGTGAAATCTGAGCAACCCGGGGACTTGCATCGTGTCGCGACGTTAAATCACGCACTGCATGGAAGGAAACCCATGGATGTGTTTTGGTGAATTTGAGTAGTCAAAATACCCGCGTCGTGCCACGACACTAAATGAGGTGCTTCTTGGGAGGCAACCCAAGTTGTAATTGTAAGAAAAATATAGTGTTTACGTTTGTTGATGTGTGCAGGTGATTAAGATGGGAAATTTGAAGTTAAAACCAAAAATTTGAACTCGAGTTACTGGTGCTAAAAAAGCACATCCCGAGTCATCGTCAGACCAAATGACTCATTGAGTGGATCGTGAGCACTGCCGTAGAA
Source organism: Datura wrightii (assembly GCA_035772735.1). NCBI lineage: Eukaryota > Viridiplantae > Streptophyta > Magnoliopsida > Solanales > Solanaceae > Datura > Datura wrightii. The sequence goes on from JASDFA010000002.1 coordinate 65,766,156, forward strand.
AATAGTGTAGACAACAATTGACCAAACGAGTCATTGCCAGTGACAACGAACCGTGGGGTCTTCCATCAAGTCTATTGAATCAAATATTGAATTAAATTGAAATAGGTGACAACGACTGACTTAACGAATCATTGGGAGACCAAATGATTCTTTAAGTGTCCCGTTAGGAAGCTACCACAGTTCAGGGCCTACGACTCATGCCACGGCTCGTTGGGTAGCACCACGAGTCGTTACACGAGTCATTAGGTCCCGGGTAAGACTCGACACCCAGTCAATGAAATGAACAACCAAACGTGTTGTTGATCTTCTTAATGAACTGTTACGTGGTTCGTGTTATATGTTTAACTTTCACCCGACCTGACCCATGCACAATTAGGGTAATTTGTTTTTTTTAATATAAAGCACCCGAACTTTTTTGCCCTCCAAAATTTCATCTGATTTAAAGCTAAATTTTTAACATCAAAATTCCCCACTTCTTCATCATTCAAAAATCACTTCTCACTCGCAAAGCACTCACACACACACAATCGCACTCAGTTTGCTTAAGTACCACATCCTATCGAAACTTCAAATTTAAATCTCTCTTCTGCTCAAATCGCAATTTCTATGAGTATTCGATTATTTTGTGCTTTTTTGTACTTGTTTTATCACGTAATAATTATGAGTTCGAACAAATACCATGAGTTTTTGGGAACCCTAGTGCCAGGACGATTGTATGTGAATTTGAACATGGGACCCTTAATAAATATGATGATCTAGAACATGGGTAATGGCACTTCTCATAGACTCTTGAGCATGAGCCATATAATGAGTCGTGGTATCACCCAACAACACTTTGTGTAGCTCATCCTGAGTGGGAACTAGAAGATCCAGACTAGCGTACCTCACGACCGGTCTAACGAGTCATCGCCTCAAGTAACGACTCGTTGTGACTAGTCGTTAAGTTCACTTGTCCAACAAAGAAAAACTAATCCTGGAGATAACGATTGACCTCATGAGTCGTGGCCAGTGGCAACGACTCGTTAAGTCACTCTTCCTATCTACAGAAACACAGTTAAAAGTTGATTATGTTTTATCTCATCTTGGATACTAACTTCCATAGGTACAATGGTGCCGAAGCGTACACCAAAGAAAGGTCTGGCCAAGAAATAGGTGCCGGAGAGGAGTCAGCCCTCATATCAAAGACTTAGGGATGCGCCCTCCTCCTCTGAAGAGTCGAGTAGCTCGGAGGAGAAATACAAAGTTTTAGAAGAGCAGCTTGTGAGGAGATCCACCAGGGGTAGGACTCAATGACGTACAAATTTGACAGGCCTGGTTGATGCTCCTACTCCACTTGCAAGAGACCTACCAAGCCAAGCAGAAGACAATGTTGGGGCCACAGTCCCAATTGCTCCCAAGGGCACCACAGCTGCAGCAAATGTAGAGGCTGCGGGACGAGTCACGTGCCCAATAGGGAAGTACAGGTGATGAGTTGACAGTGACGTCCAACACATCTAATGATCAACCACGGCAGGTGCAACGGTGGTGTGTTTGCGGTATGAGGGTAATTTACAACAAGGACATTGCTCCGAATGAAAAAGGCCATCCAAAGAGGAGCATCTACGAGGAGCCCAGACTAGTAACCATGGGGCTCAAGGACCTCCCTGAGCTGCAGGATTTGTTTAATAGATATAGGTTCGAGTGGTTAACTGAGACATCGGGGAGCTATAGCCCTTTCCTGGTCAGAGAGTTCTATACAGCATACGCAGCCATGTTACAACATCTCTCATTTGGAGGCCAAGACTGGAAGAAGAGACCCGTGTTGACACAGGTGTTTGTTCGGGAGACGCCTCTAGATATCTCTGAGAGGACCATCTCCAGACTTCTTTATTGTCTAGACTATCATGCCCCGATTAATATAGCCGAGTTAGATCACAGACTGTCAGAGCTTAAGAAAGTCAAGACCAAGAAGCTGAATAGTGTAGAACGAATCAGAAAGTACATTTGGCTGTCACGAGTCATTTCCACAAGGGGTCCGTTGGTTGAGTGGTTGCATGGCACTGAGTCCTAGATAAAGAAAGTCACATTGAACTTCCAAGCTAAATTTTGGTGGTTATTGGTTTAGCATAGGCTTGTACCGACCAATAATGGTAATGTTCTTTCACCTGACAAAGCTGCACTGGTAGCTAGCATCATGGAGGGGTAAGCCATAAATTTCCCGCGGTATATTACTGAAGAGATTTGAGAGCGGGTGATAAATGATAGCACTGCCATTCCCTTTCCATGCTTTGTTGATAGACTCTGTCAAGAGTAAAGGGTGCCAGAGCTTTCGTCGATTGATCAGCGAGTGGTAGTCCATAGGATCACTGATATCGGGTTGATAAGAGATGACACAAACCCGGTACGAGGGCGAGGAGTCAGTCTGCCGCATCAGCTGGAGAGACTATATTAGTAGAGGCATTGAGTAGCAGTATGCAGACTGATGGTGCATTATTCACTGAGATCGTGGCAGAGCCCACAGAGGCGAGAGAGATTGGTAGCTAGCCTAAGGCTATCGTTGCAGCTAACCTCCCCGCACCTACTGAAGTTCCAGAGTACTCATGTGCTCATGTGCTCACTTGTTGCATCCTCATGTGCTCCTTCAGCCGGTCTAGTCACTATTTCCCAAGATTTCCTGACCGACATGGTTAGATGGCTGGCGAAAGCCGAAAAACAGCAGGCACACACGGCTCTTCAAGTTAATGTACTAATGGAGAAGGTTAATTTGTGGGTTATAAAGGAGTTGGAGACACTCTCTAGCTAAGTGAATCGTCGGTTAGATGCCTTTCAGAGGCGTATGGATGAACGCCTTGCACAGTTACAGGCGCCTAAGCTGACAAGGTCTGAGCGGAGGAGCGGAAGTTTTCCGCACGACAGCTAGTTGTGATCCCTCCACCAGTGCTTCCACTGATTGAGAATGAGAGCGAAGAAGACCTACCACCTTTTTTTGACTTCATCATTGAGGAGACGGTGGCGCAAGATGAGGGAAAGAGGCCTCGTGAGATGTCAAGCTTTGAGGAGGATGATTCTCTACTCCGTGAGCATAAGTGTCAGATGAGAGATATGGAGACAGTGCTGCAGTTATCCAGAGAAGAGGCCCGACAAAGGGCCGCAGTTGATGCAGCGAGAGCTCGTGGAGAGGGTATGAGCTTAGTTGGTTCTAAAAACATACCGGGTCGAGCCAGTGGTATAGAAGATGACACTAAAGGAGTATCTGCACCCTCCGCCGATAGGTCGAAGATGCTTAGGCCGCACAGGTATGTTTCCTATTTCATGATTTTGTTTTCATATATATGCATCAAGGAGGACACAAGTTTGTCTTGATGGGGGTGGGGATGGATGCCTGTGTATTTTTTATGAACATAACCTTAGGATTTTTCTTGTTGGATATCTTTTCCCTTGGGTGTTCCTTATCTAGTAGAATTGGCCCATTTAGGTTTTATGTTTTTGAGTTTGTTTGTATCAGTCGAAAGAAAATTAGGAGAACTTAAGGCAGTCAAGAGCATGAATATTTGAATTTAGTTGAACTAATAATGTGATACCCCTTCTAAAATTTTTTATGTGTGTGTTAAAATTGATAAGTATGACCTTTCTGAATATTTACATGGCATTATAACTATAAACATGGTTACCATTGTATGGTTGTACCTGAACTAGCAGTTAGTAGAAGTGATGATTATGACCTATGTTATGTGTGCGCGAGATTTAATAGTTAAATTCTGTTGTGTGTGTCAATCTAGAACTTGCCTGGTCAGACATACCGAGGTAGAGGATTGGAAACTAGGTAAGGATCATAGTCCATTTCTGATTAATGAGTCCACTTTATCCTTAAAAGACCTACCAAAAGAAAATAAATATCCCTTGATCCAAATTTTGAGCTTAAATTGACCTTTCTTTTTGTTAACACAAATTCATCGTCCTGGTTTGATTTAAAATGAATCTTTTTTGGCCTTTGTCCCTCCTTGGACACTGTTAACTTCAACTAAGGCAAATTGCTAAGTTGAGGGTGGCTATTATAGAGGTGATTAAGAAAAGTAGGGTGGAATGAACATTTTTCATATTTTATTGCCTTTGACTTGTCATTTGCTTTTTCAAATTCAATCAAGATTTCCCTCCCCTAATTCTTTATTCTTTGAGATTGGGTAATGAAAATGAAAAAGTGGGTGAGGTGTGCATAATGAAAGAAAAGAAAAAAAATGTTGGTAAAGAGAAACTTAGAAAGAAAAGGAAAATGTCAAACTAATGAATACATGAAGGAAGAAACACCTCACTCGTAGTTGCAAACGAAAATAAAAGAAAAAGAAAGTAAAGGGAAAAAGGGAGAAAATATTAAAAGAAGGTTAAAAGTGGAGTCAAGGTGTGTGTAGTGTCATGGAGGGTTAAGCTACTAGTCCCATATGTACCATACCCGAACCCGAGTCTACATTACAAGCTTAAAAAGCCCTATAGTGATCCTGATTACCTGTCTGAAATTCGAGGTATTGAAAGTGAAGGCAAGCCTATGGTATTGCATGCAGACAGTTAGAAATTCTTTCTGAGAGCGAGTGTAATCTTACCGAGTCCCAAGATAAATACATTGATATGATCATATACACATGAGTGAGTGTGGGTCTTCTTTGAGGTGAGAGCGTTTGGTCAACAAAATCGTCTGCAAACTATTTGGGTCAGTGTTATAGATTTATGTATGGTTGCAAGTGAAAGTATTTTGCCATGTTTCCATTATTCTATGTCATGGTTGAAAATTTTACATATGCATTATGATTTGAGTTTGTATGATAGAGGAGGAGTTAGAAAATTTGACTTGATGAAGAGTTGTGACTGCCGTATTTTTCCTGAAGTTCTTTTGATTGAAGTGTCGAAGTAGTTTATTTTATTTTGTTTTTGCCTGTGGACATGCAAAAGTTCTAAGTTGAGGGTGTTGATGTGCTGTAACTTTACAACACTTTGATGCTTAAAACCAAGAAACTATGAACATTCTGGGTATGTTTATGTAGATATGATGCGTTTGTGTTAAATGTTGTAGGAAAACAGGTTCGGAATGGGAAATAAGAAAATTAAGGCAAAATTGGACAAAACTGAAGGCTGATGCCGGGACCACGAGTCGTTGTCTCAATGGACGACCCGCGCTTGGAGTCATGGGAAGCAATGAAAGTTTGTAAATAGGAACCAATGCACATCACGAGTTGAAGGCACGACTCGTTACATTCGGTAACGAGTCGTTCAACTAGTCGTGAAGACTAGGAAGATGATTTATGAAAAATACCCAGTGAAGGCAATGGAAGACATAACGAGTCGGCGAATGATTTGACGACTCGTCATGATAGCACTGGTATGAACTGTCGTGTGCACTGGAATTCTAGAGAACCAAGTCCATGAGAGGCCTAACGACTCGTGCCCTAACACGATCAGTCGTTAGGTCACCCATCACCAGGACTGAGCCTATTGCTGAGGACGACTGATTTTCACTAATCGCGCCTCATTAGGAGACCTAACGAGTCGTTACTTGGCCCATCACCCCTGCAGACCTGGAACCCAATTTTAGTTAGGATAAGATTAGTTTGGAACTATAAATACAATATTTAGGTTTATTTTTTGAGTATAATTTATTTTTTACAAATTTTCATGTGGATTCTAGTGTTGTTAACGATTTTTCTTTGTTCAAGAAATAAAGTTTGTAATTTTGTTCTTGATTTTGGGAATCAAATAACATCGGAGTTTTGTTCATCGGTTTTGGAGATTTATTTAATACACATGGTTTTCTTATATGAGTTTTTGTAAGTAACAATCATGATTTATTTTAAATTTTTTGATTGTGATGAGTCAAGCATGAGTAGTTAAACCCATAACTAGGGTTGTGGGAACCATGATGAATTATCACACATAGGTTAAACACTTAGTGATTCTTGAACGGGGTTTAATGCATGATTATTTTTCCCTTCATTTTAATTATTTCTTAACGATTGTAAATGTTAGAGCTCGACTTATTCTTACTTACTGGATCAAGGGGTAGTGAACGGGAAAAGGGATTATGAGCGGAGATTTGAGGCTATCAACCCTCATCTAATATCTTAAAATTGTCCGGGGATAGCTAATCTAATATTAAGGGTAAGGGTTAATTAAGAATACACCCGTATATGGACTAAGTTGCGTGGTGATTATCATCTAGATAGGGGACCAACCATTTAGGTGAACCTAACTTAACAATATTTCAGGTTAAACACCGAAATAGATCACTAGTGTAAACGCCTTGTGGTTATGAAGTCATGGGGAACACAATCCTAGTAATTTGTCGATTGAACACAAACTAAAATTGATCTAAACATTTACTAGTCTTTACTCTTGTTTATTATTATGTTTTTCTATTCTTTCCCCCCTAGGAAATAAGTCAGCCGATAGTAATGGCTAGTCACATTAACTCAAGTTCTTTCCATATTCGTCGTGGCATCGACCCCAACCTTTGTTGGGTTCTATATTTGACATCGACTGCGTTATATCTCAATTGCGAGGTGTAATTTGGGCGACATCAGGGACTAGTAGCCTCAAATCTTCTTTGTTATTCTCTTTTCCTAAGTTCAACATCTTTGTTTGAGCATGTTGATGATACAGGCATGTTTCAATGTTTGCAACCGCTTAAACTAATTAAAAGGAAGAGAATAACAATTCGCTCAATTCACCATTCAAGAATCACTATTTTATTTTGCCTACTTCCATTAATCCATCATGATTCCCACAATTGTAGATAAAGAGATTAGCCGTTCATGTTTGAAGAAACAGTCACATAAGATTTATAAGAAGTCATGATGAAATACGTAAAATAATATGAAATTATTTGACAAATCTTTAAAGCTATATATAATCACAAGAACTTGATGTTTTTCCTCAAACAATTGTATGAAATAATTCTTTCCACACTTACAACAATTAACTCCTAAAGAATAGGCAAGAATTAAGTGGTATCAAAGTCATGTCTAAGTTGTATGTCTGAAAAATGTCCTAAGAGGGGTATATATAGTAGCAGAATATATTTGCATATATTCCTACTTGGACTGAGATTGAACTTTACAAAGTTGGCGGCCTAACATTGCCCTGTGCATCGCAGACCCCATCGAGCTAGGGGCTTGGCGCGCACGACGATTGGTGCACTAGCATGCCCTGCGCGTTGCGCAAGCTACTACCCTACCGACCTCCTTCAATCTTGTCTTTCGAAACCCGATTTTTATATACTTGCTTTTTAAGCCACAAATAAGTCCAAATATGCTACTTTTATTGCTGCAAATATCTAATCATGTGTCACACCCCGCCTTGGGGGGTATGACTGGCACCTGGTGCCCTACTAGGACCTGAACTGCTAGACTATTGAGGCTAAGCACTTCTGGTGCCAGGCCGGCTCTAACTCTGATTCACGGAATCAATGGGCTATATAGCGGCTGTAAATACAGCCCCCGACCGGCTAGGCATATAGCCACCTGTACAACAACAATAGCTAACTAGTTTTCACTGAGAAATGAATCAGAAGCTAAACTACTCTATGACCGGCAAGGTCACCAACTACTAACTGGATAAGGCCCCACACGGCCAACATAAACAACTAAAACATACGCACGGCCTCACACGACCAGCACAACTAACCACAGGGAAATATGCAGTCTGCAAGCCTCTAAGAGTACTGATAAGATGGTCGTGATAGGGCCCCGGCCTACCCATACTGTAAAACAAAAGAAAAAAAATAAACCTCTAGTTGTCTAGCTCCGGATGATAGGAGCTGATGACTCTATGAGCTGGCTAGAATCACGAGGGATTGGCTCCTCGTCTATGAGTACCTGCAGGCAAGTAATGCAGTGCCCCAAATGGGCGTCAGTACCACTGGTACCGAGTACGTAAAGCAAACTGAACATAATTGAATATAAGCAATAATACTGGTAGTTCTGAATAGCAGAAAGTAGTTGAAACTGTCTGGGCTGGCGGAATCTGAAATAAGCTTATCTGTACTAAAGGTAAGGTAGAAGCATACCTGTCGACGTGGCGTCCTGCTATCTATCAGCTAATAAATAACATGTATATACATATATAACATACAAGGATTCCCCGAGAGTTAATGGGAAAACCACCGGAAAGGTGTAAGCACTACTGGGGGGAGGACGGTGATCGAGAGAAATCGTCCATCACCCTAGAGGACAATTGAGCTTAGCAACGTCGAGCCGCGACGGTAAACCAGGCGCTGCACCGGAGGCAACCCGTGAAAAATTTATTTCTTTCATTTTGTAAAGTGTAAATAGATTTTTCTTTTTCTTTTTCTTGATTTACTACAAAATTTTTCGTTTTAGTTTTAGTTTTATTTGTATTTAGAGTGAAACCTATAATTCTAACCAATTTTGTATAGTGAGATGAATTTCAGGTCAAACGGAGAAAAATATGCACGGAATCGCAAAGGAAAAGTTGAGGTATGAAACATTAATAAAAAATGGAAAACAGTGAGCTAGGGCGATAGCTCTGTGTCACAGAGGTGGACCTCCGCGTTACCCTCCGTGACACGTTGAGGTATAATCCGGAAATTTTAAAAATTTTTAGAACAGTCTCGCGATGGCTCCGTGTCATGGAGGCAGTGCACCGTGATGCACTCCATGACACGTTGCCTTGTATATCGCGACGGGTCACACCGGGTCGCCGGGTGACCCGCGCAATTTCCTTACTTTTTAACCCCGAAAACCTTCCATTTTCCCTCATTTTTTAATCTCTCCGCGACCAAAACCCCTAAAACCCATCCCCTATCAACGTGACACGGAGTAAGGCAAGAAATTCAATGATTTTTCTTCGATTCTTCAAAGACAAGGTATGTTTTCCGATTTCCTCTCAAATTCTTGTCGCTTTTCTTCGATTTTGAGCATGGGAGGTGAGAAAAATTGCCCTACGTAGTAATTAATCATGAATTTGAGTTAATTGTTGTTGATGAATGTTCGGAATGTCGTTATGATTGCTTTAACTTGTCGATTGCATGAAATAATCGAATTTGATTGATAATATCAATTCTAGGGCTTGTATGTTGAATTTGGAGTTGAAAATGTATTGAAATTGTGAATTTTATTCCTGGATGGATGTGTTGAATGAGATGAGTCGATGTACAAATTGTTAGGATGTTAATAGAACGACTGATTCTCGGGTTGGGGAAATGTTGAAATTTGTAAGAATTGGTTGGTTGTATAGGTTCATGTAGATTTATTTTTGGTTGTTGTTTTTGTTTCTTTGTTTTTCGTTGCTAAGTGTGATGGGTCAAATGTTAGCGATGGTAGTGATTGTGATTAGCTGTACGAAGTCTGAGTAGTACGCAAAAGTTATACCGTCGAATTTTTCGAACGCACTAAGCATGATTGTATAGTTGTTTATTGTGTATAAATGAAAATAATCTTGCCGTAGTGTTGTAACTGTAGCTAAGGACTAAGTGTGGGGTAACCTAGCGTAACCCAACCTTAGCCGAAGTTAATATCCGTTAGCTTAATATTGATCTTGTTTACTTGGGTTGACAGGTAAAATGGCAAGCCGGCAAGATAAAGGAAAAGGCGCATCAACTTCAGGCGCCGGAAGGAAACGAATCAGACTGGGCACAGCAGTCCCAGCTGCACCTGCAGTTCCACGCGGCCAGCGCCGCCAATTCGGAACGAGATGGGTGACCGATGAAGGGAAAAAGTGGTACGCAAAGCATAAAGAAAACAAATATTTCCCCGAGGAGCACATAGCACGGGAACCATTGGCACAGGAGTTCCCTAGAATGGTCCATCGGATCGAGGCAGCTGGGCTCAAGTTCATCTTTGAAGTGCCCAAGGAATGCAATCTGCACTTGGTTCGGGAGTTCTATGCCAATTGGAACCCGACTATCAGAAACCACACCATCAAGATCAGAGGGCAAATAGTCACTCTGGAGCCCCACCACCTCAATGCCATCATAGGAGTGCGGGACACAGAGGCCCACGTACTCCGACAGTTGAACATTACCCCACCGTATGCGGACATAAGACGCACGTTGTGTGGGACCCGATCAACAGCTAGATGGAGCAGACACAAAGAGAGAGGCTACCACCAGACTTTGCCATATTCACAGATGAACAGGGAAGCCCGAATCTGGCTGAAGATAGTCTGCTCATGCCTAATCCCGGGGGTACATATGACAGAGGTAACCCGGGATCGTGTATGCCTGGTGTACGCCTAGATGAAAGGGCTGGAGATCAATGTAGGGGCGGTGATTATCTCCGCCATAAAGAGAGCCCGGTTGCACCAAGGGCACAGGTATGGCTTTGGTGGACTACTAACCACCTTCCTCAGGGGCCTCGATGTTGAGGAGGAGGCCCTTGACTATATCCGGCAGTTAGAGCGGCGGGCCTTAGACGTTACTAAAACTAGGGCTCCCGACACCACCCATGGACCGGTGCTTACACTTGGCGAGCGACATGCTCGTGATGACCAGTATATGGCTCGGATGTATGGGATGCAGATGCTCCAGCTGAGGATAGGTGGGAGGCCGGCGACAGAGGAGGAGTTATGGCAACTCGAGCTAGATTACCCCTTCGGCGAAAACGCCAGGGCTCTATGCCGAGTGGGGCCAGCATTTGTAGAGCCCACAGACGATGATGTCCCCACAGACGAGGAGACACGTCGGGAGGACTCCGATGTGGAGTCCGATGATGACGACGGAGGCGACTCGGACATGGGAGATGAAGCAGCAGCACCCGACGAAGAAGTGGAATACTTTGACTGATCAGAGAGTTCCACCACCAGATTTTGTGCTATTTTAATTTTTGTGAACACTGGGGACAGTGTTCGAACTATGTGTGGGGTGGGAGTAGTTAGGTGCTGAGCTGGGCTGTTTTGTTTGTATGCTCTTTTCTGTTGTCGTATATGTTGTTTGTCCTTATGAGTGTGAATTGTTAAGTTGTTCTGTATTTGTAAATGTTTGTTAAATTGATGTGTGTTGCTGAATGTTCCTAGTTGATTCTGATTCTGTACATATTTTTTAAAATATTTTGTAAATAATTTTTCTATCGAAATGATCGATATTTTCAACATTTTTTACTTCTTGGGTTTCTCGGCGTTTGTTTTCGGTTCTTTTACCGAGAATGGTCCCATTGAACCAAAGTCATAGTTAGTGACTGTTCCCTATGATGGATGGATGACGACCGTCTTAAGGGAAATGTAGTCGTTAGGAGTAGATTTTTTCAATTATTTTTCAATTTTTCAGTTTTCTTTGGTGGATTGCATCCCGGAACCTGTAGTTACTAGATGGTTGCTGCTCGGTGATTTGGGCTACGGGTAAAAACCGACACGCAAGTGCACGTGGTCAAACAAGTAATAAAGTGGCTAAGTAGCCAAGTATCGATCCAAGGAGGCTCAAGATATGTAAAATTGCCTAATTTACTATATTTATATTTAACTTCTAATTATGCTAACAACAACGTAACCAAGGGTTAATTGAGTTTTTGTTTCTAAACTATATACTACAATTAATAACACTATTTACTTGTGAATTCAGACAATGGATATGAACATGCCAAGGTTAAGAACAAGTAATGAACTTGATAATCATGATAATTTTGGTTAATTCTCTTCTTCAAGTTGCTAGCCAAGAACATTTGCCTAGAAATTAAAACTCTCGTATTTAATTTCAGTTTAGAATCATAAACCATCCGTCTACATTTATGTGATCAAATGCAATTTATGACCTAGCACTACAATTCAGGTTCCTATGACTAATACGGCTTTCAAGTATATTTCTATCAGGAAAGCACATCAAAACCCAATTTTCCCAAATCAAGTTAAGAACAATACCCTATTAATTCACAACTTTCCAATTTCTTGCTCTTTCGAGTGAAATTGGACTTTTTAGATATACATTAATGTTGGCCAATCACTAATGCAGTAAAGAACAAGAATTAATAGAACAACATTAAAGAAGAAGAATAAAACCATATCATTTACAATCAAAATTCATTACACATGTTCAAAACCTCAGCAAGAAAGAGAATTAGCCACTCATTCTTGGATTGATCATCCTAAAATGAGTGTAAATTATACTTACAATTGATAGAAAGAAGAAAAGAAGAGAAGAAATCCCTTAGCTTTTCCAATCTTCAACTGCTACTAACCCACGTTCCTGCTCTCCACTTCTGAACTCAATCTAAAAACTAAAAACTTATTAAAATAAACCTAAGTGTGCTATTTATACTAGTGGGAAATTTTTCCCGGAATAACAAGCAACGTGTCACGGAGGCCAACGCGGAGCCTTGCCTCCGTGACATGGCGTGGACGCGGACCCTCACTGGAATTTCTAGGGTCCGGTAATTTAACCTCAACGTGGCACGGAGGCCATCGCAGAGGTCTATCTCCGTGCCACGGAGCTGACGCGCAGGTACACTGGAAATTGCCAAATTAATTCATGCTCAGGCAGTGTGCTACCGCGATGGTAGCATGGCACGGAGCCATCGCGGAGTCCCTATAAATCCTGCATTCCAAGGTCTTTTCCACGCTCGCATCCAAGTCCAACTCCGACATAGTTCCAACATGCATTTTAGCTCCTAAAAATCACCTTTATCTGCAAAACATATGCTAATCATGTTGGTTAGTATAAATTCGCATTTTATTACCAATTACATGATATTATATACACATTGCACAACAAACAAGGTAAAAATGATACGTTTGAGTATCACTTGGGCATATAAATCTGCCCAAGATCACTTACCCCATACTTAAATCCTTGTTCGTCCTCGAACAACACATACAAGAATCATGCAAATTACATCCCAACCTTCATCACTATGGTGCAACAATTTACGCTACGGTCGTACCGATTATTCAATTTTTGTAAATCATCAAGAAAACATGCTTGGTCGTACAATACAATGACCTTTAATACATCAAGGCTGCCTAGACTTTTTAAGAATTGATTCTTGATATCGGCAAACTCATGCAAATCAACTAATCAAGAAATCCGACACGAAAATCAATCTTTCATCAAGCATGTGCCCTCACAACTCGAGAGAAACTTCCCCTTTATGTTCATGCAACACACGAACATGCAATTAGGGGCCTATAAAAATTAATTTCACCCTCTCTCCCAAAAGAATTCACATGCATCATGTCAAGACCCATAGGCTTTCCCTTAGTGTATTACTCCTCTAATATAAAGAAATGCAATATAGGATCACGTAGGACTTTAATGGGTTGTAACGGGGCTATGGATCTAGTATGCATATATTGGATTAGCCAATAATAATCGCTAGCATCCTTAAGCGCCTTTTCAACTCATTCCCATCGACTCATGGACATTGTTCCTCTCTTTTCTCTTTTTCTCCCATTCATGCTGGTTTACTTTCACATAGCCCATTTCATCAACCACACTTGACACAAAGCAGAGGGTTTTCATGTACCCTCAATATCAATTAATTACAACAAGTGCCTCTTCAACGTCATCTTTTCTTTCCTCACTTTGCTTTTCTTTTTCTTTTCACTCTTTTCACTCTTTAACACTTTGGGAAACATTTTCTGTTCTTTGTAAGCGCTTAAGAGCTTATTAAAGACTTTAAGGCTAATGAAAAGAAGGAATAAAGCTTAGTTCATACAATTTTGGACAAAAGAAAGAAATCAGCTAAAGGCTCAACGGGCTGACTAGGGTATACAACATATAAAAAGGGTAGAACTTGACAAGAAAAAAAATGGAAACTATCGGTTAAAACAAAGAAATGCCTACATCCTTTCCAACACTACACCTCCTTCATTTCGCTTTGTATACACACCAGGCAAGTTCTAGACAATTCACGATGACATGGAATAGCAAAACCTTACTTCACACTTAATGCACATGCTCGAATCCAGATGCATTCACAGACTCTTTAATTAGTCAATTACATGAATTCAAGATTAAGCCTCAATCACAATGAACCAAATTCTATAGCCTAGGTAACTCAACATATTTATAGAATTGCATGCTTTCAAACGAATCATTTTCACAATTTGAACATCAATTACAACATGCAACGAAATTTTAGCAACCATAAGCAACTACAGTTTATTGATGCAATCCACCAAAGAAAACTAAAACAACAATTAAAAATCGTACTCCTACCGACTACATTTCCCTTATGACGGTCGTCATCCATCCATCATAGGAAACGGTCACTAACTATGACATCGGTTCAATGGGACTATTCTCGGTAAAAGAACCGAAAACAAACTCCGAGAAACCCAAAAATCAAAATCGAAAATTTTTTTTTTGCAACACATCGATCATTTCGATAGAAAGAAAATATTTACAAGTGCAAAATATTTTCGCAAAAATTTTGAAAAATATCGATCATGTCGATAGAGAAAAAAATTTATTTACAAAATTTACAAAATATTTACAATGGCAACCATACTTTCAAAAACACACATCCTTAACCACACAACAAATATATACACATACATCGCAAACAGTTCACAACAGGGAAAGCATAACATACATAAACAACAAGGAAAAATTATACAACAATTTAGATCCTTGACCTAGCACCTAACTACTCCCCACCCCACAATTAAATCGAACACTGTCCCCAGTGTTCACAAAAAATACAAAGCACAAAATTTGGGTGGTGGAACTCCCTGCTCAGTCGAAATATTCAACTTCCTCGTCCAGTGCTGCAGCCTCGTCGCCCATATCTGAATCAGCTCCATCGTCGTCATCGGACTCCACATCAGAGTCCTCACGACGTGTCTCCTCATCAGTAGGGAGATCGTCATCTGTAGGCTCCACAAAGGCTGGCCCCACCTTACATAAGGCTCTGGCGTTCTCGCCAAAGGGGTAGTCCAGCTCCAGCTGCCATAACTCCTCCTCGATGGCTGGTCTCCCACCTATCCGTAGCTGCAGCATCTGCATGCCAAACATACGGGCCATGTATTGATCGTCACAAGCATGTCGCTCGCCCAAGGTCAGCACAGGTCCGTGTGTAGTGTCGGGGGCCTTAGTCTTTGTCACGTCGAGGGCCCTCCGCTCCAGCTGTGGAATATAGTCCAAGGCTTCTTCCTCAATGTCGAGGCCTCAGAGGAAGGTGGTGATGAGTCCGCCAAACCCGTATCTGTGGCCCTGGTGCAGTCTGGCTCTCTTCATGGCAGATATTATGACCGCCCCAACATTAATCTCAAGCCCTTTCATAAGGGCATACACCAAGCAGACATGGTCCCGGGTCACGTCTGTCATATGAACTCCCGGGATCAAGCACGAACATACAATTTTTCTCCAGATTCTTGCCTCCCTGTTCATCTGCGAGTAGGGCAGAGTCTGGTGGTACCCCCTCTCTTTGTGTCTACTCCATCGGGCTGTGGATCGAGCCCAACACAATGTACGTCTGATGTCGGCGTACGGTGAGGTGATGTTTAGCTGGCGGAGAACGTGGGCGTCTGTGTCCCGCGCTCCAACGATGGCATTCAGCTGCTGGGGTTCCAGAGTGACAATCTGCCCTCTGATTTTAATAGTGTGGCTCCTGATGGCCGGGTTCCAGTTGGCATAAAATTCCCGGACCAAGTGAAGGTTGCACTCCTTGGGCTCCTGAAAAATAAAGCTGAGCCCAGCTGCCTCAATCCTCTGTACAGTGCGAGGGAACTCCTGTGCAAGTGGTTCCCTTGCAATATGTTCCTCCGGGAAGTACTTGTTTTCTTTGTGCTTCGCGTACCATTTCTTCCCTTCATCGGTGACCCATCGTGTTCCGTATCGGCGGTGTTGGCCGCGCGGAACAGCAGGTGCAGCTGGGACTGCAGTGCCCAGTCTCATCCTTTTTTTGCCGGTGCCTGAGGTAGAAGCACCCTTGCCTTTGTCTTGCCTGCTAGCCATTGTACCTGTCAGTTTACACAAACAAGCACAACCTTAAGCTAAAAACTCGTTAGCTTCGGCTAAGGTCGGGTTAAACAAATTTTACCCCACACTTAGTTCTTAACAATATTTACAAAATTTCAGCAAGGATAGCTCTATTTACAACCCCAAACACAAACAACTATACACATATTGCTTAGTGCGTTCACAACAAAATTTTGACAGCATAATGGTTAGTGTACTACCCAGACTTCATACAGCTAATACCCAATCCTACTATCGCTAGCAATTCAACCATCGCACAAGCAACAAAACAACCACAAACTAAAAACAACTAGAAAAATATTTCATATACAAGCTAATCTAAACAATCTAACCAATTCACACATTATGCAATTTCCCACAAAAATTCGAGAATTAGTCGTCTTTGAACATTTACACACTATTTACCACGACTTATCTCAAATAATAAACACACCCCGGCATCGAATTCACCAAACAATCAAGTTGCCCAAGTCAAATTCAACAACCCAAGCCCTAGGATAGAGTTCGACAATCAATTTCGAATTATTTACATAATCGACAAGTTCAAATGCCAAATACAACAATTCGAACATAATCAATCACAACATAATTCACCATCATGTTTAATTTCTACCTAAGGTGGTATGTCTCACCTTACATGCCCAAAATTGACAAAAATCGCCAAAACAAATTGAGTTAGACGATGAAAACATACCTTAGAATTGAAGAATCGGAGAAACTCGACGTTTTTCTTTGCCTATCAACGTGGCACGTTGCTTGGGAAGGGGGAAATGGGTGTTTGGTCGCGGAGGGAAGAGGGAATGGGTAAAAAAGGGAGAAATCGGGGTTACATTTAAAGAAAACACGCGGGTCACCCGGAAACCCGGTGTGACCCGGCACTGGATAAGGGGCAACGTGTCACGGAGGCCAACGCGGAGGCCCTCCTCCGTGACACGGAGCCAACGCGTTGGCTTACTGGATTTTTGAAAAATCCAGATTTGCCTTCAACGTGTCACGGAGGCCAACGCGGAGCATTGCCTCCGTGACACGGCGCCAACGCGCCAGTGCTCTGTTTCACCCATACATTTAATTTTTCATACCTCGCCTCATTTTCTCGATTCCATGTATATTTCCTCCGTTATACCTGAAAATCACCTCACTAAACAAAAATTGGTTAAATTAATAGATTTCCCTAACTAAAATAAAAAATATTAAATAAAATGAAAATCTAACCCTAGTTAAGAAAAGAAAAAGAAAAGAAAAATAAAAATTATTCACACTAAAAAGAAAGAAAGAAAATATTTTCACGGGTTGCCTCCCGTGCAGCGCTTGGTTTACCGTCGCGGCTCGATGTCCTTTAAGCTCATTTATCTACTAGGGAGATGGACGATTTGTCCCGATCATGATCATCCCCCCAGTAGTGCTTGCATCTCTGCCCATTTACCAAGAACGTAGCACTCCTATCTTCTTGCCACAGTTCTACCGCCCCGTGAGGGGTCATTCTCACCACTTCAAACGGTCTAGACCATTTAGCCCTCAGCTTACCAGGAAACAATTTCAATCTTGAATTAAAAAGCAAAACTTTCTATCCTGGTTCGAAAATGCGATGCACCACATGCTTGTCGTGCCATCTTTTGGTTCTTTCCTTGTAGTACTTAGCACTCTCATAGGCATGCCAGCGAAATTCATCAAGTTCGCTGAGCTGCATCAATCTCTTTGTACCCACCAGCTCTAAGTCCATATTTAGCTTTCTGACAGCCCAGAAAGCTCGATGCTCAAGTTCAACCGGGAGATGACATGCTTTGCCATAGACCAATCGGTATGGTGATGTTCCAATCGGTATCTTATAAGCAGTTCGGTAGGCCCACAACGCATCATCAAGTTTACCAGACCAATCATTCCGTTGTGTGTTCACCGTTTTCTAAAGAATCTGTTTTACCTCCCTATTTGACACCTCTACTTGCCCACTAGTTTGTGGGTGGTATGCTGTGGCCACTTTATGGCGCACCCCATACTTAGCCAGTAATTTCTTGAAGCTAGCATTGACAAAATGAGCTCCTCCATCACTGATAATTGCTCGGGGTGTCCCAAACCTTGTGAGAATGTGTTTCTTCACAAACTTAGTTACTATCTTGTTATCATTCCTGGGGCAAGCTATTGCTTCCACCCATTTTGATACATAATCTACAACCACCAAGATGTAACGATTCCCAAATGGCGGTGGGAATGGACGCATGAAATCAATGCCCCATACATCAAAGGGCTCAACTTCCAGTATGTTCTGCAAAGGCATCTCTTGTCTTCTGCCAATTGTTCCTGTCCGCTGACATCTATCACACATTTTGACATAATCCATAGAATCTCTGAACAGGGTCGGCCAAAAGAAACCTGACTGAAGAACCTTGTGTGCTGTTCTCTCACCTCCGTGATGCCCTCCATACAACGAAGAATGGCAGCCCCTTAGCACCTCTGCTATCTGACTCTCTGGGATGCATCTTCTCATCACCTGGTCTGGTGCCTGCTTGAACAAATATGGCTCGTCCCATACATAATATCGGCTATCATGCCTCAATTTTCTTCTTTGCTGGTCTGTTGCTTCAGGTGGGTAAACTCCGCTCACTAGCAAGTTGACTATGTCAGCATACCAGGGAACTTCAGCTTCTCCCACTGCCAATAGTTGCTCATCTGGAAGTCCTCATTAATGTCATCACTTTCCGTCACATGCGACCGACTTTCCAGTCGTGATAGGTGATCTGCTACCTGATTTTCACTCCCCTTTCTGTCTCTAATCTCAAGGTCGAACTCCTGTAGCAATAAGATCCATCTGATCAATATGGGCTTAGCATCTTTCTTGTTGAATAGGTATCGAATAGCTGCATGATCAGTGTACACCACCACTTTCGAACCCACCAAATAAGACCGAAACTTGTCAAATGCAAACACCAGAGCTAGCATTTCCTTTTCTGTGACTGTGTAATTGGTCTGAGCCGTATTCAGTGTCTTTCTTGCATAATAAATAGAATGAAAAACTCTATTCTTCCTTTGTCCCAATACAGCTCCCACAGCCACATCACTGCATCACACATCAGCTCAAATGGTTGTTCCCAATCGGGAGAGGTAAGTATGGGTGCTTCTATATATTTCTGCTTCAACTTTTCGAATGCTACAACACACTCATCGTTTAATTCAAACTTGACCTCCTTTTCTAGCAGCCTGCATAGCGGTCTAGAAATGTTGGAAAAGTTTTTAATGAATCGTCTGTAGAATCCTGCATGTCCCAGAAAACTGCGTACACCTTTCACGAATACTGGTGGTGGCAATTTCTCAATAACCTCAATTTTAGCACGATCGACTTCCAACCCCTTTTTAGACACTTTGTGGCCCACGACAATACCCTCCTTCACTAAGAAGTGGCATTTCTCCCAGTTTAACACGAGGTTGGATTCTTCACATCGAGCCAGCACCCTGTCAAGATTCTGCAAGCAAGTAGCAAACGAATTACCAAAAATAGAAAAATCATCCATAAATACCTCAACAAAATCTTCAACCATGTCATGGAAAAAAGCCATCATGCATCTCTGGAATGTGGCGGGTGCGTTGCATAACCCAAACGGCATTCGCCTGAAAGCATATGTCCCATAACGACAGGTGAACGTCGTCTTCTCTTGATCCTCAGGAGCGATGGCTATTTGGTTATAGCCAGAGTTCCCATCAAGAAAGCAATAATATTCCTGCCCTGCCAACCTGTCAAGTATTTGGTCAATAAAAGGAATGGGGTAATGGTCTTTTCTCGTGGCTTCATTTAGTTTTTGGTAGTCCATACAAATTCGCCAGCCTGTGACGGTTCGTGTGGGGATTAACTCATTTTTCTCATTGGTGATTACAGTCATCCCCCCTTTCTTAGGAACACATTGAACGGGACTGACCCACTCACTGTCTGAAATTGGGTAGACTACACCTGCATCAAGCCACTTGATTATTTCCTTCCTTACCACATCTTTCATTGCTGGATTAAGTCTCCTCCGCGGCTGAACAGTTGGCTTGGCTCCTGTCTCCATAAATATCCTGTGCGTGCAGAAAGCTGGATTTATACCCTGAATGTCGGACATTTGCCAACCCATTGCTTTCTTCCTCTTCCTTAAGACCCCCAAAGCTACCTGTTCCTGTTCCTCTGTCAAGTCTGCAGAGATAATAACTGGTAACGTCTCTCCCTCCCCCAAAAAGATATATTTTAAATGGGGAGGCAATTCTTTCAGCTCCAATTTCGGTGCCTCCTCAACAGACGGTTTTGGCAACGGCTCTAGTGATCTCATCAAGGACTGAAATTCCTGTCTTCTCGGATGTTTAGTTGCTCCATCCAACAATTGAACCATTCCACAAGCTTCTCCATCCCCAAAATGATCAGAATGCGTAAGCGCTCTCTCCAATGGGTCTTGAGATTCAACAGCCTGCTTACTTTCTCCATGTTCAACCATGCTGATTTCCGAAAGCTCCTCATGTATAGCCGGCAGCTTCATGGCTTTTAACACATCAAATACCTCTACCTTGTCATGTGCTTGCATTGTAAGTTTACCCGCAGCTACATCGATCAATGCCTTTCCGGTTGCCAAAAAGGGTCGTCCCAAAATAAATGGGACTTCCGCATCTAGTTCAAAATCCAGAACAATGAAATCTACCGGAAAAATAAGGGAGCCTACCTGCACTAGCACATCCTCAACAATGCCATCCGGCTTAGCTAAAGACCTGTCTGCTAGCTGCAAGATTACCGTTGTAGGTCTAGGACTCCCTAGACCTAACTTTCTGAATACCGAAGATGGCATCAGATTTATACTTGCCCCCAAGTCGCATAATCCACGCGCTCGGATACTTTGCCCAATAGTCAGCTGGATAGTGAAACTTCCAGGGTCTCTCAGTTTTGTGGGCAACCTATTCTGAATACGAGAAGTGCATTCCTCCGTTAAAGCTACCGTGGCATACTCAGTCAAATGACTTTTGTTAGCCACGATGTCTTTAATATACTTCGCATATCTCGGCACTCCCTGCACGACATCAACAAGAGGTAAGTTAACATGTACCTGTTTAAGTACCTCCATGAATTTCTGGAAACACGCCTCCTCCTTGTGTTTCTTAAGTCGTTGAGGGAACGGGGGTGGAGGCCTTTCTGGTTCAGCTTCTTTAGTCTTCCCCTTATCAGAACTTTGCTCTCCCTCAACATCTGCTGCTCCTGACTTTTAAGGCGGTCTTTCCGGTTCCACCTCCTTTAATTGTAAACCACTCCTCATGGTCACTGCATTTACCTTCTTTGGATTTGGATCCGTGTCGCTAGGTAGTCCTCCTCTGGGTCTAGTATTTTGGGCACTAGCAAATTGCCCAAACTGATATTCAAGAGCCTTGGTCGCCAATTGATTGTTCTTCACTTCGGCTGCCAATTTGACATAGTCAGCCTGCAATTGTTCCTGATTAGCGATCATGGTTTTGAACATCTCCTCAATAGTCGGTGATGGTGGTGGAGGAGGGGCATTATGATTTCTGAATTGAGCTTGATAATTTTGTTGCCCTCCTTGGTTTCTGTGCATACCCTGCCCTGATCTCTGGCCTTGTTGATTGTTGCCACCCCACGAAAAATTCGGATGGTTCCTCCAATTTGAGTTGTAGCCACCACCAAACTGCTGTTGATTTCTCTGTGCATTGCCCACAAAGTTAACAGAATCAGGATTTGCACCACAGCATTCAGCTGAATGCTCACTACTACCACACACTTCACACCACATCTGTTGAACTGCATTGACTGAAGCTGAAGGCAGGTTCAAATTTATATTGCTGAAGTGAGTGTTTAACTGATTTTGCAAAGCAGCTATCTGTGCAGCGATAGCTGTGAATCCATCCACTTCAAGCACTCCAGCTGCTTTCCTTGCTCCACCTCTTGAAGAATCTGCATTCCATTCTGGATTGCCTTGTGAAATTCGGTTGAGCAAAGTGTACAGCTCCTCATAGGTCTTCTCCAGCGCTTGCCCTCCAGCTGCTGAATCTAACAGAATTTTAGTGTGGGGTTCCAAACCCTCAATAAAAGTGTGTACCAACACCTCATTGGACTGATGATGGTGAGGACAGTCCCGCAACATGGATTTGAATCTTTCCCAGGCTTGATATAGATTTTCTCCCTCCCTCTGTTTAAAACTTAGGATTTGACTCCTAAGTCTGGCTGTTTTACCAGAAGGGAAAAATCTAATAAGAAACTTCCGTGCAAGATCATCCCACGTTGATATAGAGTTGGGTGGTTCAACTTTTAACCACCTCTTGGCTTCACCAAGTAAGGAAAATGGAAATAAGGTGAGCCGAACATAATCGGGTGACACTCCAGCAGGTATATAAGTGTCACTTATCTCCAAAAGGTTCTGGAGATGTTGTTGTGAATCTTCGTGAGGGAGACCGGTAAATTGCCCGCTTGTGTGCAAAAGTTGCACCATATTCTGCTTTAATTCAAACCTCCCTCCAGGCTCTGGTTTGTGGATGCTAGAATGTACATTATTAGCGTGTGGGATTGCCACCTCGCGAACTGGCCTTGCTGCTGCTTCATCGGGCACTTAAACTGCCCTAACAACTAGTGGATTTGGTTGCTCCATCATAGACTGTTTAAGCAACTGCAGCTTCTTTCGAAGATCTTCTCTACGTTGACTATGAAATTCCCGTTCAGGCTCTAAGTAAGATTCCACCAGATCTTTGTCCCATGCCAGTGTTCACAGAAACAAAATCTGCAAAATACAGGCTAAGACCAAGTTGTTAATACTTAAGAAAATAAAAATACAAATACAGTAAATTTACACTAAACAAAATTTTACAAATGGCCTAGCCTCCCTGGCAACAGCACCAAAAACTTGCTCGGTGCTTTGGGCTACGGGTAAAAACCGACACGCAAGTGCACGTGGTCAAACAAGTAATAAAGTGGCTAAGTAGCCAAGTATCGATCCAAGGAGGCTCAAGATATGTAAAATTGCCTAATTTACTATATTTATATTTAACTTCTAATTATGCTAACAACAACGTAACCAAGGGTTAATTGAGTTTTTGTTTCTAAACTATATACTACAATTAATAACACTATTTACTTGTGAATTCAGACAATGGATATGAACATGCCAAGGTTAAGAACAAGTAATGAACTTGATAATCATGATAATTTTGGTTAATTCTCTTCTTCAAGTTGCTAGCCAAGAACATTTGCCTAGAAATTAAAACTCTCGTATTTAATTTCAGTTTAGAATCATAAACCATCCGTCTACATTTATGTGATCAAATGCAATTTATGACCTAGCACTACAATTCAGGTTCCTATGACTAATACGGCTTTCAAGTATATTTCTATCAGGAAAGCACATCAAAACCCAATTTTCCCAAATCAAGTTAAGAACAATACCCTATTAATTCACAACTTTCCAATTTCTTGCTCTTTCGAGTGAAATTGGACTTTTTAGATATACATTAATGTTGGCCAATCACTAATGCAGTAAAGAACAAGAATTAATAGAACAACATTAAAGAAGAAGAATAAAACCATATCATTTACAATCAAAATTCATTACACATGTTCAAAACCTCAGCAAGAAAGAGAATTAGCCACTCATTCTTGGATTGATCATCCTAAAATGAGTGTAAATTATACTTACAATTGATAGAAAGAAGAAAAGAAGAGAAGAAATCCCTTAGCTTTTCCAATCTTCAACTGCTACTAACCCACGTTCCTGCTCTCCACTTCTGAACTCAGTCTAAAAACTAAAAACTTATTAAAATAAACCTAAGTGTGCTATTTATACTAGTGGGAAATTTTTCCCGAAATAACAAGCAACGTGTCACGGAGGCCAAAGTGGAGCCTTGCCTCCATGACACGGCATGGACGCGGACCCTCACTGGAATTTCCAGGGTCTGATAATTTAACCTCAACGTGCCACGGAGGCCATCGCGGAGGCCTATCTCCGTGCCACGGAGCTGACGCGCAGGTACACTGGAAATTGCCAAATTAATTCATGCTCAGGAAGTGTGCTACCGTGATGGTAGCGTGGCACGGAGCCATCGCAGAGCCCCTATAAATCCTGCATTCCAAGGTCTTTTCCACGCTCGCATCCAAGTCCAACTCCGACAGTTCCAACATGCATTTTAGCTCCTAAAAATCACCTTTATCTGCAAAACAAATGCTAATCAAGTTGGTTAGTATAAATTCGCATTTTATTACCAATTACATGATATTATATACACATTGCACAACAAACAAGGTAAAAATGATACGTTTGAGTATCACTTGGGCATATAAATCTGCCCAAGATCAGTTGCGAAATTCTGGTTGTGTGTTGTACATGGTTTTCAAAATGCAAAGGTGATTCATATGAAAGCATGCAACTTTGTAAATATGTTGAGATACCTACGTTGTAGAGTTCGATTCAGTGTGATTGAGGCTTAATGTTTGAATTCATGTAATTAGCTGATAGAAGAGTCTGTGAATACATCTTAAATTGAGCATGCGCAAAAAGTGTGAAGTGAGGTGTTGATATTCAATGCTATTGTGAAGTGTCTATAACTTGCCTAGTGTGTGTACAAAACGAAATGAAGGAGGTGTATTGTAGGAAAGGATGTAGGCATTTCTTTGTTTTAACCGAGAGTTTCTATTTTTCTTCCTTGTCTTACACACCTTGATTGTATACCCTAGTCAGCCCGTTGAGCCTTTAGCCTATTATTTTTTTCTTTTGTCATAAAGTGTAAACCGAGCTTAATCCCTTCTTTTCATTAGCCGTAAAGCCTATACAAAACTCTTAAGCGCTTAAGAAAAGAAAATCATTTTCCCGAAGTGTCAAAGAGTGAGAATGGTGAAAAGAAAAAGAAAAGCAGAGTGAGAGAAGAAAAGAAAAGGTTGGAGGTGCACTTGCTATAAATAAATGATAATGAAGGTGCATGAATAATCTTTGTTGTTGTGTCAAGTGTGCTTAATGCAATGGGCCATACTAAAGAAAATCATCAAGAATGGGATGATGAAAAAAAAAAAAGAAACAATGTCCATGAGTTGATGGGATGTGTTGAAAAGGCGCTTAAGGATGCTAGTGGCTATTATTGGCTAATCCAATACTTACTAGTTTCGTAGCTTCCATTACAACCCATTCAAGTCCTACGTGATCTTACATCACACTTCTTTATATTAGTGGAGTAATACACTAAGGGCAAGCTTATGGGTCATGACATGATGCATGTGAATTCTTTTGGGAGACAGAGAGCGAAATTGTTTTTACATGCCCCTACTTGAATGTTTGTGAGTCATATGAGAAAAAAGGGGAAGATTCTCTTGTGTTGTGAGGGCACATGCTTGATGAAAGATTAATTTTCATGGCGGATATCTTGATCAGCTGCTTTGCATGAGTTTGCCAATATGGAGAGTCGATTCTTAAAAGTCTAGGAGGTCTTAATGTATTGAAGGTCATTGCATTGATAAGACCATGCATGTTTTCTTGATGATTTGCTGTATTGAATAATCGGTATGACCGTAGCTTAAATTGTCGAACCAAAGAAGCGAGGTTGGGATGTAAATTGCATGAATTGTATGTTTGTTGTTCGAGGACGAACAAGGATTTAAGTGTGGGGTAAGTGATCTTGGGCAAATTTATATGCCCAAGTGATACTCAAAAGTACCATTTTCGCCTTGTTTATCTATCAATGTGTATACATTCTCATGTGATTGGTAATAAAATGTGAATTTATACTAACCAACATGATTAGCATGGTTTTGCAGGTAAAATGTGATTTCGGGAAGCTTAAATGCATGTTGGATGATATCGGAGTTGGACTTGGATGCGAGCAAGGGAAAAGGCATTGGATAACATGAAATAAAGGGGCTCCGCGATGGAGCCGTGTCACGCTGCCATCGCGGAGGCATTCTGCCTGGATAGGGAAAATTCGACCAAATTCCAGAGAGGGTCCGCGTCTGGTCCGTGGAACGGAGGCAGTGCTCCGCATTGCACGACGTGCCACGTTGAGCTTGAATTCCCGGACCCCCAGTTCCAGTGAGGGTCCGCGTTAGTAGCGTGTCACGGAGGCAGTGCTCCGCGATGCACTCCGTGACACATTGCTCGTTATTTCGGGAAAAATTCCCAGCAGTATAAATAGAACACTTAGGTTCATTTTTTAATATTCTGACTTGCTGGAGCAAGGACGTGGGTTACAGGCAGTAAAGGGACGAAAATATCAGGGTTTTTTTCTCTCTTTCTTTCTTCTTTAATTCAATTGCTTGTATGATTAACACTCATTTTAAGATGTTCAATCCACAAATGAGTGGCTAATTCCTCTCCTTGCTGAGGTTATGAACAATTGTGATGAAATTTGATCATTAATTATTTGGTTTTTCATCTTTTCTTCCATGTTGTTCTATTAATTCTTGTTCTTACTGCATTAATGTGTGGCCTACGTTAATGTACATCTAAAAAGTCCGGTTTCACTTGAGAGAGCAAGAAATTGGAAAGTTGTGAATTAATAGGATATGTTCTTTACTTGGTTTGGGAAAATTGAGTCTTCATTTGCTTTGAGGATAGAAATATACC
Organism: Datura wrightii; assembly: GCA_035772735.1. NCBI lineage: Eukaryota > Viridiplantae > Streptophyta > Magnoliopsida > Solanales > Solanaceae > Datura > Datura wrightii. The sequence continues at coordinate 65,792,601 of JASDFA010000002.1, forward strand.
TGAAAGTCGTATTAGTCAATTTAGGAACCGGAATTGTATGGCTAGAACATGAATTGCATTTGATCACAGAAATGTAGACGGATGGTTCATGATTCTTAAGTGATGTTAAATACGAGAGTTTTAATCTCTTGGCAAATGTTCTTGGCTAGAAACTGGAGGAAAAGATTAATCAAAGTATGATGATAATTAATTTTATTACATGTTTGTTTAACCTCAGAATGCTCTCATTCATAGTTCAGATTCAAAGTAGATAATTGTTCTTAGCTTTAGTATAAAAATTATAAAACAAACTATCCAACTTTTGGTTACACTGTTGTCTGCATTTTTAGAAGTAAAATATAGTACACTTGAGGAAATTGCACTTCATCCAAGTCTCTGTGGGATCGATACTTGGCTTACTAAAGCCACTTACTACTTGTTCGACCACGTGCACTTGCGTGTCGTTTTATACCCCACAAATCACGCGAGCAACATCCTTCACCAACTCTTTTTTTCCATCCTCCATATGAGAAACACCCTCCATAGGAAGTCTACTAAGGGAATTCACCCCTACATTTGCCTTGCCCAGATGATAAAGGACACTCATGTCATAGTCCTTGCGTAGCTCTAACCATCTCCTTACTACAAATGAAAATCCTTCTGGGTGAACACATACTGTAGGCTCTTTTGGTCCGTAAACATATCCACATGGACCCCATACATATAGTGCCTCCAAATCTTCAATGCAAACACCATCGCCTCAAATTCGAGATCATGCGTCGGGTAATTCTTCTCATGAGTCTTTAGTTGTCTAGTGGCATACGAAATGACCTTACCATGCTGAATCACACACACCCAAGACCTACCCTAGAAGCATCACACTATACAATAAATTCATTTGTACCCTCTGGTAGGGTCAATACTGGGGCTAAAGTGAGTCGAGTCTTTAACTCGTGAAAACTCTTCTCACAGGCATCTGACCACTAAAATTTAACATTCTTCTGGGTCAACTTAGTCCACGGTGATGCAATGGATGATAATCCTTCAACAAAATTTCCTGTAGTATCTAGCTAAAGCCAAGAAACTCTTGATATCCGAAGGATTAACTAGATTAGGACAATTCTTTACAACTTCTATCTTTTGAGAGTCTACTTGCACACCCTTGCTTGACACCACGTGACCCAAAAATGCTACCGAATCCAGCCAACACTCACACTTGCTGAATTTAGCAAACAGCTGGCAATCCTTGATAGTCTATAGAACAATCCTCAAATGAGCGACATGCTCCTCCTCACTCCGAGTGTATATAAGGATGTCATCTACGAAGACAGTCAAGAACATATCCAAGTATGACTTGAACAACCTTTTCATCAAATCCACGAAAGCAGCAAGAGCATTCGTTAGTCAAAAAGACATAACTACAAACTCATTATGACCATACCGAGTCCTAAAGGCTGTCTTCGGAATGTCACTCTCCCTAACTCTGGAGCAGGTGACTCATTTTGAGTTCAAGGCTACATTTCAGATATTAGCACATGCCAAGACCTGCTAGGTCAACCAGCAGGTTATGGCTCACATGAACCAAAATGGGAATAAGGTGGTGGCTGGGGTGCGAGACTTCATCAGGATGAACCCACCTGAGTTTCATGGGTCAATAGGGGACGAGGACCTACAGGAGTTTATTGAGGAGGTTTATAAGATTACCCAAGTTGTGGGTGCTTCAGGAGAGGAAAGTGCAAACATTGCCTCCTATCAGCTTAAAGGGGTTGCTCATATATGGTTCCAATAGTGGAAGGAGAGCAGGGAAGTTGGTGCAGTCCCCTTTTGTTGGGGCAAGTTTGCTACAACTTTCTTAGACAGATTCTTTCCCCGAGAGTTGAGGGAAGAAAAGGCAATCGTGTTTGTTAATCTGAAGAAGAATGATATGACTGTTCAAGAGTATGCCCTCAAGTTTACCTAGCTGTCCCAGTATGCTCTGAAGATGGTTGCTGATTTGAGGGCTTAAATGAGAAAGTTTGTGAATGGTGTTGCGGATTCATTGGTCAAGGAGTGCAAGACCTCCATGTTGATTAATAATATAGACATCTCCCAATTGATTATATATGCCCAGCAAATAGAGGCAGAATAGATTAAGGAAAAGGAGAGAGGCAAAGAGTGCCAGGACAGGGAGCTATGGGTACTCTTAATAGAGATCCGGTGGTGGACATTGCCCTTAGTCCCATCATAGGGTCATTAGCACTAACTCCATAATTAGCCTATATTCCATCTAAACCTCGAGGTAATCAGAGGAGTAGAGCATTAGGCGCTAGGGGTTAGAGGAGAATGAAAGGGGAGTGCACTTTCCCATCTTGTAGGAAATATGGTAAGAACTACCCAGGAGAATGTTTGGTTGGCTCAGATATTTTCTTTGGGTATTGGAAGCCTGGGCACATACATAGGGAATGTCATTTAGCAAGATAGGGTGATGGTAGAGGTCATGCCCAGCCATCACTTTAACAGCTCGCCTATCTCACCAGGGTGCCTCTTCTAGTGTAGGTGGCACAGCAGTAGAACAGGTTTTACACACTTTCATTGCATTAGGAGAAGGATGTCTCATCCGAAGTAGTCATTGGTATGTTACGAATTTTCTATCTTGATGTTTATGCATTGTTAGATTTAGCGAATACATTATCTTGTCAAAATCCTTCTCAATCTCCACTCCTATCGGAGAGTCAGTTTCAGCTCGATTGGTATACAAAAACTGCCCTATCACGATTATTCAGAAAGCTACCTAGGCAAACTTAGTGGTGTTAGATATGACCGATTTTTATTTTATCTTTGGTACGGATTGGTTACATTCTTGTTATGCTTCGGTTAATTATAGAACCCGTACGGTACAGTTTCATTTTTCGAGTGAACTAGTCCTGGAGTGGAAGGGTAGTTCAGCTCTATCAGTAGGTTGCTTTGTTTCATATCTCAAGGACAAAAGATGTTCTCCAAGGGTTGTATATACCATCTAGTTCGAGTCAAGTATTCTACGTCCGAGACGTAAACTCTTCAACCAATTCTTGTAGTATGTGAGTATCCGATGGTGTTCCCAGATGATCTACTGGGAATCCTTCCCAAGTGGGAGATTGACTTTTGTATTGATCTTTTCTCTAATACGCAGCCCATATCCATTCCTCCTTACAGAATGGCTCCAGCCGAGCTAAAGGAGTTGAAGGAGCAGCTGAAGGATCTTTTAGATAAGGATTTCATCAGACCTAGTAAGTCCCCAGGGGATGAACCAGTTCTCTTTGTTCTTAAGAAAGATGGTTCTCTTAGGATGTGCATTGAGTATCGATAGTTGAACAAGGTCACAATAAAGAATAAGTATCCCCTCCCCTGGATTGATGACCTATTTGACTAACTTCAAGGTGCTAAGTGTTTTTGAAAGGTAGACCTCAGATCAGGCTATCATTATCTTAGAGTTAGGAAGAGTGACATATAAAAGATAGCATTCCAAACTTGATATGATTACTATGAGTTTGGTTATGTCTTTTTGACTTACGAATGCTCCTACAACATTTATGGAATTGATGAATAGGGTGTTCAAGCCGTATTTGGATATGTTTGTGATTGTCTTCATAAATGAAATCCTCACATATACTCGGAGTGAGGAGGAGCACGCCGCTCATTTAAGGTTTGTGTTGTAGATCTCAAGGATCATTAGTTATTTGCTAAATTCAGCAAGTATGAGTTTTGAATGAACTCAGTTGCATTCTTGGGTCATGTGGTGCCTAGTGAGGGTGTGCAGGTAGACTCTCAAAAGATAGAGGTGGTAAAGAATTGTCCTAGACCTGTCAGTCCCACTGATATTAGGAGCTTCTTTATTTTAGCTAGCTACTACAGGAGGTTCATAGAGGGTTTTCATCCATTGCAGCACCATTGACTAAATTGATGAAGAAGAAGGTCAAATTTCAGTGGTCGGATGCTTGTGAGAAGAGTTTTGAAGAGTTAAAGAGTCAACTCACTTCAACCCAAGTATTGACCCTACCAGAGGGCACTGATGGCATCATGGTGTTTTATGATGCCTCTAGGGTTGGTCTTGGTTGTGTGTTGATGCAGCATGTTAAAGTTATTACATATTCCTCGAGATAGCTTAAGACTTATGAGAAAAATCACCTGATGCCTGACCTAGAGTTAGTAGTGGTGGTGTTTGCCTTAAAGATTTGGAGGCATTATTTATATGGGTACATGTGGATGTGTTTCACGGATCACAAGAGCCTACAGTAAGTATTTACTTAGAAGGACCTTAATTTGCAGTAAAGGAGATGGCTAGAGCTTCTCAAGGATTATGACAGGAGTCTCCTTTATCATCTAGGCAAGGCCATTATAGTGGCGGATACTCTTAGTAGTTTGTCCATGGAGAGTGTATCCCACTTTGAGAATGGGATAAAGGACTTGGTGAAGGATGTCTATAGGCTTTCTTGTTGAGGAGTTCACATTTTGGATTTGTTAGATGGTGGTGTTATCATTCAGAATGGGTCAGAATCTTCATTGGTGACGGAAGTTAAAGCAAGGAAAGATGAGGATCCTATCCTAGTGAAGTTGAAGAAAGCAGACCGAAATCAAAAAGTGGAGGTTTTCTCCTAAAGGGGAGATGGTGTACTTCGATATCAGGGTCGATTGTGTGTTCCGATTATAGATGACTTGAGAGAGCAGATGTTGAGGCGAGGCTTATGGCTCTTGATACTCTATCCATCCGGGTACCACCAAGAGGTACTATGACCTACATGAAGTCTATTGGTGGAATGGCATGAAGAAGGATATAGCAAAATTTTTAGCTCAGTGTCCGAACTGCTAATAGGTGAAGGTCGAGCATCAGAGACTTGGAGGTATGCTTTAGGACATCAGCATTCCTATGTGGAAGTGGGAAGAAATCAATATGTCTTTATTTCAGGGTTGCGCCATACGCACCGATAATGTGACTCTATTTGGGTGATTGTGTACAGGGTTACCAAATCAACATATTTCTTACCGGTAAAAACTACATATTAAGCCAAGGATTATGCTAGACTCAACATATGGGAGTTGGTTCAGTTGCATGAAGTTCCTTTGTCCATTATCTAAGATAGGGGTACTGATTTGACCTCTTAGTTCTAGAGATTGTTTCAAAAGGGACTTCATACTCAGGTGAAACTTAGAATGACTTTTCATCCACAGACAGATGGCCAGGTTGAACCGGCCATTCAGACTCTAGAAGATATATTAAGGGCTTATGTGATTGATTTCAAAGGTAGTTGGGATGATCACTTACCCCTCATTGAGTTCGCCTTTGTAACACCCCAAAACATTCCTAGACCAAACTCAAACATTGCATGGAAAACTAGGAAAAACTAGAAAATTTTGTCTCAAAATGATTGAGACAATGAGTCATTGTCAGAAGCAATGACACATTTTCTAAGTCGTTGTGCGTCTTCCAGTAGCCTTTCAAGAACGAATGAGACATGGAACGACCCGTGGTGAGGAGTACTGGGTCGTCCTATCATATGTGGTATCCCTAGCTCAGAAATCTGTTAGACCCTTTCCAGGAACCCACGAGTCCAATAATGAGTCATCATCCGATGTAACGACATGTGGGGAAACTCATTAGTTGGAGCCTAAAGTGTTGTTGAAAATCTTTTTTGTAGTGCCAACGAGTGGCAACAACGACCCATTGTATTACACAATGAGTTGTTGTTTCCATCCGTGACTATAAGTCCAGAAATTCCTCAATTTTTCCAATGGTGATGACGAGCAGATACAGCGACCTGTTGGTTCAACCAACGAGTCATTATGTCATTCGTTAGTGAGGAGTCCAAGTTTTTGTAAAAAATCCCTCCGATAACCAAAGAGGAACAAAAAGCCCGTTGGTTCATCCAATGAGTCATTGTCCCCTCTCATTGTCCAGTTCCAGTGAGCCTAGACTTTTATGCCCAGGACCTACGACTAATCCTAACGAGTCATGGTATCAACCAACTACTCATTGTGTGACTAGTTGGAACCCAACAACAGTTTTCCAGATTTTCTTTCAAGGGTACTTTTATAACTTTGTAATACCCTAGAAGAGCTAAGATCAGACACGAATGTTGAAACGAAGAAAACTGGAAATCTAGCACCAGGTCACAGAATGAGTCATTTTGTGACCCATGGGGTAGACCACGAGTGGTGAGGTGACTCGCGGTGAGGTTCAGGGTGTGAGTTGGAATTGTGGGATTTAAAGTCCCCACGGATGTGACCATAAGTCGTGGTCAGACCCCACGACTCGTTGAGTCAGCCGTGGGCAAGGTTTTGTGTAGGTAAAGGGGAGTAGGAAGTATTCCCTATGGAAGGTCACTATGAGTCGTGGTCAGTCACCACGATTCATGGGTTGGGTCGTGAGCAACATGATGGAACAAAGTGAAATCTCAGGCAATGCATGTAATGAGTGTGAGCACGGGCCATGAGGTCCCCTGTGATAAGCCCCTGATAAACTCTTAGGCGGTGCACTCGATGATTGATTCCATGAGTTGTGGCCTTGAGTTACGAGTCATCCAGTCCTTCGCGAGAACTGGCAGTTAGTTATTTTCAACGAATTTAGTAAGGCATTTTCCATAATTCCTCTTATCCTAAGGCCTAAACTACATCATTTTAAGTTATTAATGATGAGTTCTAAGAGGGTTAAGTTCATTTTAGGTAATTCTTACTCATGCATGCAAAGTTAGAGAGTTAGAGAGGTGATCAAGCTTATTCTCCTTCAAGTTCTCTTCAAATCTTCCTTGGGAAATCAGAGAAGTGTAAGAATCAACTATAATCAGGTATGTAGGGTTATGAATGGGTGAATCCGTTCACACCCATGCCAAATCTCTTTTTAAAATTGTGAAAATTCCTATGTTGATTCTTTTGGGTTTTAACCTAATGCAGAAAATTCCTAATTCTCTACATGGGTATGATTTAAATACGTTTCTACTATTGAATTATGATTTATGGGGATGTTTTACATTATTTCTAATGAAAAATCATGTTCCAAGTTTTACAATTGAAAACTCCCAATTATGAGAAGTTCATGAAAGTTGAGATATGTGATGAATGTTCTAGTATGATAAGATATTTATGATGAAAAGCATGTTTTAAGGTTACCCATGTTTATGATCAATCTTGATAATAATATCATCGTATCGTACTTAGCCCTAAGGCTTTGGATGGCTCTACCCACTTGAGTGTGATAGTTGGGACCACATAAGTTCTATCGTGATATGTCGGTTAAAAGATGAGTCTCTCAATGTTCCTCATGATTTCAGTTATGCATATTCATCATTTATAATATATATCTATATATGTTCCAATGCAAGTTTGATCCAATATGCAATTTTATTTATGATTATCAGATTTCAGCTTTGGGTCAATCGAATTCGTTATGATGTTATGTTGTGTCGAGATCATGTTTTTAGAATAATAGCATGCAAGCCTACTACCAGATTCTTATTTATCTATGTTTTATGTTGTGCATGTTTTAAATAATTTTACCGATTTAAGCGGTTTCACTTACCATGAATACTCGGTACATTCCACGTACTGACTGCATACTCTATGTCGTATCAGTTCATGATAAAGGCCATGAGAATCATACTTAGCCCCGTCCTTAGCTAGCTTTTCAGAGATAGCATCCTACGCCTATTGGTGAGTCCTCATCTCCCGAGGACCATGTTTTATCAATTTTCTTTATTTCTTCTCATTTTTCAGCTTTATCGAGTTAGTTGAGGTCTTGTCCCATCAACTATTCAGATTTAGAGGCTTTTCAGACAAAAAGGATGTATTTAGCTTCAGACTGTGCGTATGTTTGATGTTATGTTTATTTCAAACTTCCGCTAAGATCATCATAATAATTCTTTCATTTTATTGATTGAGTTAGATGAATGTTCATGCCATGGGTCGACTTAGGTCGCTCGAGGCTCCTTCTCCCATGTCTCGATCTGGGCCTACGTTAGGGTCGTAACAAACTTGGTATCGAAGAAAAAGGTTTGAAGTTTCCTAGGTTGTCTGAAAGTCGCGTTAAGTGGAGTCTTTTTCATAGGTTTGAAGCGCGCCACACTTATGATGAAGAAGCTACGAAACTTTTAGAAAATGTTCCCTTCTTTCATTATCTATGTCGGTGCGAAGAAATGTCTCCCTATTCTTCTAACTCATGCTATTCGTGATTGCAGCGTCATTGCTCCCCGCAGAGTTAGCGGTAGGAAGAATGGGAATGGAAACGGCCATGTGGATGGCAGCGGAGACGGACACCAACAAGCCCCACCAGTCCATGAGCACCATGCACCAAATTCAGTTGCCCATTCTGAATTTAGCGTAGCTATTCGGAGTCTAGCGTAGGCCTTGACCACTCAAGTCAACCAGCAAGCAATGGAACATGTCTCGAAAAATGGCAATGCAAAAGCAACTTGAGTCAAGGATTTCTTGAAAATGAACCTGTCAAAGTTCCTTAGGTCAAAAGTAGATGAGGACCCACATGAATTCATTGATGAGATTGTGTAGATCACCCAAGTCATGGGGGTGAATGGAGTTTAGTGTGTAGAGTTGGCCTGATATTAACTGAAAGGGGTCGCACACATCTGGTTTCGACAATGGAAAGATAGTAGGGCCGCCATAGCGGGCCTTGTCACTTGGGAGGAGTTCCATGTTGCGTTCCTATACTGGTTCTTCCCTCGTGAGATGAGGGAGCTGAAGGTAGCCGAGTTCGTAAATCTTAAGCAAGGGAGGATGATGGTGAAGGAGTACACCCTTGAGTTCACTCGCTTATAAAAGTATGCCCTAGAGTTAGTGGTGGATCAGAGGGCATGAGTGAGCAAGTTTGCTCATGGAGTGGCGGGGTACTTAGACAAGGATTGTTGGATCGCTATGCTCCACCAGGATATGGATTTCCCTCAGATAGTCTTGTACGCCCAGCAGATGGAGGCGACACATATGAGGAAGAGAGGCCAAGAGGTCCGGGAATGATAGTTATCAATTCTCTCAGCCGAGCTCAGATGGTGGGCACCGGCAGCAGACCCACCAGAGATCTTCTGCCCCAGCTTCTTCAGCTTTGAGTGTACCATCAAGACCTAGGCACGACCATAGAGGATGAGCATCAGGCTCTAGGGGTTAGAGCAACAGGCCCACGGATTCCAGAATCCCAACACGCCGCAGGTATGGTCGGGGGCACACAAGCTAGTGCTTGGCAGGTTCAGCTGCTTGTTTTGGGTTTAGGAAGCCATGACATATGCTTAGAGATTGCCCGGCAGTGAGAAAGAGCCATGATGGGGGTCGAGGCCTAGCTTCCAATTCAGCAGCCCCATCCGCACGCTCAGCACAGCAGGGGGCATCTACTAGCACAGGTGGCGGCCAGCGCCAGTAAAAATTCTATGCCTTAGCCTCTCATCGGGAGCAGAAGGTCTCCCTGAATGTAGTCACTAGTATGTTACGAGTTTTCCATCTTGATGTATATGCTTTGTTAGATTTGAGGGCTACCTTATCTTTTGTGATACCTTACGTGGCTAGTAGTTTAAGAGTCAGTCCTGAAGTTTTGTCAGACCCCTTCTCAGTCTCTACTCAAGTGGGTCACTAAGTCATAGCTAGACGGTTGTCTAGAGGTTTCTCAATCACAGTTCTTCAGAAAGTCACCTCAGCAGATCTAGTAGTGTTAGCCATGACTGATTTTGATGTTATCCTTTGCATGGATTGGCTATTTTCATGTTATGCCTCAATTAATTTAGAACCCGGGCAGTAGAGTTCAAATTTCTAGGTGAGCAATCTTAGAGTGGAAGGGTAGTTCAGCTGTGCCTGTAGGTCGTTTCATTTCCTACCTTAAGGCCAAAAAAATGATCTCACAGGGGTTGTGTGTACCATATAGTTAGGGATAATGATGCAAAGTCTAAGACCCCTACTCTCCAATCAGTTCAAGTAGAATGCGACTATCCAGAAGGGTTCCCTGATGATTTTTCGGGTATTCCTCCTGAGAGGGAAATTGATTTTGTATTAACCTTCTTCTTGACATGCAGCCTATATCTATTCCTCCCTATAGAATGGCTCCAGCCAAGCTAAAAGAGTTAAAGGATCAGTTGAAGTATCTTTTTGATAAGGGTTTCATTACACCAAGCAAGTCTCCATGTGGTGCACCAGTTCTGTTTGTCTGAAAGAAAGATGGTTCTCTTCATATGTGTATTGAGTATTGGAAATTGAACAAGGTCACCATCAAGAACAGGTATCCTCTACCCAGGATTGATGACTTATTTTACTATCTTTAGGGTGCCAAGTGTTTTTTGAAGATAGCTCTCAGATTTGGGTACCATAACCTTAGAGTTTGGGAGAGCGACATCCCGAAGATAGCCTTCAGGATGTTGTATGGTCATTATGAGTTTGTAGCTATGTCTTTTGGAATAACGAATGCTCCTGCAGCTTTTATGGCTTGATGAATAGGTTGTTCAAGCCATACGCAGATATGTTCTGATTGTGTTTATTGATGACATCTTCATATACTCCTCATAGCGAGGAGGAGCATGCCGCTCATTTGAGAGTAGTGCTATAGACTCTTAAGGATCCCCAATTATATGCCAAATTCAACAAGCGTGACTTTTGGTTGAACTCCGTGGAGTTTTTGGGCCATGTGGTATCAAGTGAGGGCATAAAGGTGGACTCTCAGAAAATAGAAGTAGTGAAGAATTGCCCTAGACCAATGAATCCCTCAGATACTCGGAGCTTTTTGGGTTTAGCGGGCTACTATCGGAGATTTATTGAAGGTTTCTCATCTATTGCAGCATCCTTGACCAAATTGAGCCAAAATAAGGTGAAATTTCAATGTCTGTAGGCTTGTGAGAAAAGCTTTCAGGAGTTGAAGACTCGACTTACTTCAGCGCCGGTGTTAACTCTACCGGAGGGTACCAATGGGTTCATGGTGTATTGTCATGCTTGATGGATTGGACTTGGGTATAAATTGATGCAGTGCATAAGAGTTGTAGCATATGCCTCCAGACAGCTAAAAGTTCATGAGAAGAATTACCCGACCCATGATCTTGAATTGGCTGCAGTGGTATTCTCCTTGAAGATATGGAAACATTATTTGTACGAGGTACACATGGATGTGTTTATAGACTATAAGAGTTTACAATATGTGTTTACCCAGAAGGATCTCAATCTTCGACAACAGAGGTGGTTGGAGCTACTCAAGGACTATGATATGAGTGTCCTTTACCATCCGAGTAAGGCCAATGTAGTAGCAGACACACTTAGTAGACTCTCAATAGAGAGTATGTCCCATGTGGATGAGGAAATAAAGGAGATGGTGAAGGATGTGCATTGACTTACAAGGTTGGGAGTTCGGTTGGTTGACTCGACCGATGGTGGTGTTATTGTTCAGAATGGATCAGAATCGTCCTTGGTTACTGATGTAAAAGCTAGACAAGATGAGGACCCGATTTTGGTAAAGTTAAAGGAAGCCATTGAGAATAATAGGGTTGAGGTCTTATCAAAAGGGGGAGATTGTGTGCTTCGGTACTAGGGTCACTTATGTGTTTTGTATGTTGATGATTTTAGAAGATAGATATTGCACGAGGCTCATGGATCCAGGTATTCTATCAATCCAAGTGCCACCAAGATGTACCATTCCTTATGGGAAGTCTATTGGTGGAATGGCATGAAGAAGGACATCGCAGAGTTTGTAGCTGAGTGTCCAAACTGTTAGCAAGTCGAGCACCAGCGACTAGGAGGTGTGCTTCAGGATATCAGTATTCCTACTTGGAAATAGGAAGAAATCAATATGAACTTCATCACAAGGTTTCCTCGCACTCGATGACAATATGACTCCATTTGGGTTGTGGTAGACAGGTTGACCAAGGCCGCGCATTTTCTACCGGTCAAAACCACGGATTCTGCAGAGGATTATGCCAAACCATACATTTTGGAGCTAGTTCGGTTCCATGGAGTGCCCTTGTCAATCGTATCAGACAGAGATACCCAATTTATCTTTTAGTTTTAGAGGTTGTTTCAAAAGGGACTAGGTACTTAGGTTAAGCTCAGCATAGCATTTCACCCGCAAATGGATGGTCAAGCAGAGTGGATGATCCAGATTCTTGAGGACATGTTGAGAGCATGTGTAATTGACTTCAAAAGTAGTTAGGATGATCATCTTCCTCTTATCGAGTTTGCATACAATAACAACTACCATTCAAGTATTCAAATGGATCCTTTTGAGGTTCTCTATAAGTGAAGATGTAGGTCGCCTATTGGTTAGTTTGAAGTTGGTGAAGCTGCGATGATAGGACAAGATTGAGTCCATCAGGTTATGGAGAAGTTTCAACTCATATGGGACAGGTTGAAAATAGCTCAAAGTCGCCAAAAGTCCTATGCCGATGTGAGAAGGAGAGAAGAGTTTGAAGTGGATGATTGGGTGTTTTTGAAGGTGTCTCCCATGAAAGAAGTGATGCAATTCGGAAAGAAAGGAATCTTAGCCCTCATTATGTTGGCCACTACTGGATTGTGAAATGGGTCGGCAAGGTGGCATATGTATTGGAATTGCCCTCAGAATTAGCTTCTGTGAATCTGGTATTCCATGTATCGCTTTTAAAGAAGTGTTTGGGTGATCCAACTCTAGTTGTCCCGGTGAACAGTGTCGATATGAAAGACAACCTTAGTTATGAAGAGGTTTCTGTGGAAATACTAGATCGTTAGGTTCAAAGGCTAAGAAACAAGGAAGTATCTTCAATGAAAATTTTATGGAGGAATCAGCATGTTGAGGGAGCTACATGGAAAGCCGAGGCGGACATGATGGCTAGATACCCACATTTATTCTCTACCAGCTCAGTTCCATCATGAGGTATCAATTTTTACCCTAAAACTTTAATTAGTTTTCATGTTCAGCTCATGTGCCCTAATTGCTTTCATATATGTGGATGTGCGTATGATTTGTCGTGCCCGATTCGCGCATCCGCAAGTGTACGGGTCGTGCAAGTAATATAGTGGCTCTTTTTAAGAACCGGATTGTCGAACCCACAGGGACTGGACCCATTCCTCTAACTATCCATTTCTAGTGCAATCTTAAATACCTCAAGTGTTGGTTATAGACATTTTCGATTGAGATTAATTAAGTCTAAGTTTGGGTCAACGAAATATTCTGAAATCACTCTAGGAGCAACATAGGGTTAAAACCAATTAATCATGCGATTCTACGATTTGCAATGGGTTAAGCATGGAACTATCAATTGTTTTTTCACATAATTAGAATTGCATGTTTATGGTCTTTCGAGCCTCTAAACACGGCAATCTAGCCTCACTGCATCATTGTGAGCGAGGAGTTTAATTTTCTAGTCGCGGGCAATCAATTATGTTGTGGTTTACGGGGAAACGATTAGGGACTTTCGTACGTCTAACCATTTAACTCAACTTAGCCTCACAACTACTTCTTTGAGTGGTGATGTGACATCCCAAGTTGGTCTTTCATAACCCCCGTGTGTCAACCAAGCAAGGTGTGAGGTATATTTCTATCCTGACACAATATCTCTCCCTAGAGACAAACATGCTCCTTGCATTCTCATGTCCTGATCTAGGTAATGCTTTCTCAAGCTATTACTCAAGCTAACAAATATGCTTTCATGGTGATCAATCATAAAAATAACCAACAATCCAGAATGCAAGACGAAAACAACAATCAATAACTTAATTCCAAAACAATTTCATAAAAGCACAATCATAATTCATGGCTTCAACCCTAGAGGAAGGGTTCTTGCCATTCATGTTCGTAAAACTACAATTAACTAATACTAAACTAACATACTTACATGAATTTGGTAGATGAGAAGGGAATTTGATAAACCCTAGATGAGTTCTCCCACTTCTCCCTTCACTCCTAGGTGGTTTTTCAGAATAAAATCGTGACCAAATGATTTTAGGAGCTAAGGGTTCAATTTATAGTAAATGGAAAACGTGCATAATTTAGACTGTAATGGAACGGCTCCGTGTCACGGAGTGTATCGCGGAGCAATGACTCCGTGACACGGAGGCAACGCGAAAGCTCTCTGGAAAGTGCCTCTAGAAACCAAGCTGCCGAGGGTCACCGCGCTGGCCAACGTGGCACGCTGCTCCTGCAGCGCATTGTCAAGCTGCTGTCGCGCAGCTGTCCTAGCGTGGCACGGCGCTGGCGCGCTAGTTTACTGCCTGCTGCTGCCGTTTGCTGACTTTTCTCGTGCGCTTGGCAAGGGCGTGGCACGGCGCTGGGCACGGCACACGCACAGCGTGGCACGCTGCCTGGCGCGGCCATCCTTGCCGAGGCATGCTCCTTGCCGACTTTCTCCACTTGCTTCCACTCCATTCCTTGCTATTCATCAACTTGTGAATTAGTTCCTCAAATGCATTATTAACCTACAAAACAAGGACTAATCATGTTGGTTAGCACATATATTCACATTTATATAAAATCACATGAAAGTATGTAAAATAACTTAGATAAACAAGACTACATTAAGGTATAAAGCGTATCTCAGGCATGCTATTTTGCCCGTGATCATGATTCATGAATTCAGTTCAGCCATGTAGTTTGAATCGAATGTAGTCATTATGTCAGTTTTCAGCTTAAATGATCAGTATTTGAATGTGATGATTGATGTTGCCCAAATTACACCTCGCAATTGAGATATAAAGCGGTCGATGTCAAATATAGAACCCAACACAGGTTGAGGTCGATCCAATAGGGAATATGGAAAGAACATGAGCTAATGTGATTAGATATTACTATCGAATTACTTATTTCCTAGGGGGAAAGAATTAGAATAATAAACAAGAGTAAAGAACTAGTAGATGCTTAAATCAATTTTGGTTTGTAGTTAATCAACAAATTGACTAGGATTGTGTTCCCCAAGAATTCATAACCGCAAGGCTTTTACACTAGTGATCTATTCCAGTTTTTAGCATGCAATATTGGTAAGTTAGGTTCACCTAAATGGTTGGTCCATATATGGGTGTATGCTTAATTAACCCCCACCCTTAATATCGGATTAGCTATCTTCGGACAAGTTCAAGCTATTAGACGAGGGTTGATAGCCTCAAATATCCATTGTTAATCCCTTTTTCCATTCACTACCTCCTTGATCCGGTAAGTAGGAATAAGGCGAGTTCTAACGTTTGCAACCATTAAGAAATAATTAAAACAAAGGGAAAAACAATACACGCATTAAACCCCGTTGAAGAATCACTAAGTATTTTACCTATGTGTGTTAATTCATCATGGTTCCCACAACCGTAGTTATGGGTTTAGTTACTCGTTCTTGAATAATCACAATTACAAAATATAAATGAATCATAATTGTAACTTACAAAAACTCGTAGAAGAAAACCACGTGAATTGAATATATCTCCAAAACCGATGAACAAAACTCCAATGTTATTTACTTCTCAAAATCAAGAACAAAATTACAAACTTTTTTCTTGAACCAAGAATGATCGTTCACAATACTAGAATCCACGTGAAAGTAGTAAAAATAAACTGTCCATGAAAAATAAACCTATAGTTCCAAACGAACTTTATCCTAACTAAACTTGGATTCTAGGTCGGCATGGGTAATGGGACAAGTAACGACTTGTTGGGTCTCCCAATGAGTCATGATCAGTGAAAATCCTCCTTCCTCGGTAGTAGGCCAAGTCGTGGTAATGGATCACCTAACGACTCATCGTGTCAGGGCACGAGTTGTTAGGCCTCTCGTGGTCTTTGTTCTCCAGAATTCCAGTGCACATAACAGTTCCTACTAGTGCTCTCCTGATGAGTCATCCCATTATCCAACGACTCGTTACATCTGTCGTTGCCTTCACCGGATACTTTTTTAGAAATCATGTTTCCAGTCTTCATGATTGGATTAATGAATCGTTACAATACATAACGAGTCATGCCTTCAACCCGTTAAGTGCACTGGATCTTCAACATTAAAACTTGATCTTCTCCCCATGACTCTAGGCACGAGTCGTGCTTTTCAAAAATGATTTGTCACTTGCCTAGTAGCCTACATTCCAATCCTTTTATGCCTTAGTTTTCCTATTTCCCATTCCGGACCTGTTTTGCAGCAACATTCAACACAAACGCATCATATCTACATAAACATACCTGAAATGTGCATAGTTTCTTGGTTTTAAGTGTCGAAAGTGCCATAAAATCACGACACATCAATGATTGTATTTCTCTACTTTTTGTATGTTTTTTCCAACATTCGAGGATTCATGTTCCCAAGGGGGAGATATTGTAATACCTCGAAAGCCCTAAGATCAAAATAGGGAGTTGAAATAGAGAAAACAGGAAATTTGGTACTAGGTGAGAGAACGAGTCATTCTTTGACCCGTAGGGTAGACCATGAGTCGTGAGGTGACTCGTGGTGAGGTTCAGGGTGTGAGTTGGAATTTTGGGATTTAAGGTCCCTACAGACGTGACCACGAGTCATGGTCAGGACCCATGACTCGTTGAGTCAGCCGTGGGCAAGGTTTTGTGTAGGTAAAGGGGACTAGGTAGTGTACCCTATGGAAGGTCCCCACGAGTCGTGGTCAGTCGCCACGATTTGTGGGTTGGGTCATGAGCAGCATGATGGAGCAAAGTGAAATCACAAGCAGTGCATGTAATGAGTGGTGAACACGACTCGTGGTCACTAGTAACAACTCGTGAGATCCCTCGTGATGAGCCCCAGATAAACTCTTAGGCTGTGCACTCGATGATTGATGCCACGAGTTGTGGCCTTGAGTAACGAATCGACCAGTCCCTAGTGTGGACTAGCAGTTAGTTATTTCTTGCGAATTTAGTAAGGGCTTTTCCATAATTCCTATGATCCTAAGGCCTAAACTGTGTCTGTTTAAGTTATGAATGATGAGTTTTAAGAGGGTTAAGCTCATTTTAGGCCATTATTACTCATGCATTCAATGTTAGATAGTTAGAGAGGTGGTCAAGCTTATTCTCCTTCAAATTCTCTTCAATTCTTCCTTGGGGAATCAGAGAAGTGTAAGAATCAGCTATAATCAGGTATGTAGGGTTATGAATGGGTGAATCCGTTCACACCCATGCCCAATCTCTCATTAAAATTGTGAAAATTCCTATGTTGATTCTATGGGGTTTTAACCCAATGCATGAAATTCCTAATTCTCTACATGGGTATGATTTATATACGTTTCTACTATTGAATTATGATTTATGGTAAAGTTTTACATTATTTCCAATGAAAAATCATGTTCCAAGTTTTACAAATTAAAATACCCAATTATAAGAAGTTCATGAAAGTTGAGATATGTGATGAATATTCTAGTATGATGATATTTTTGAGATGAAAAACATGTTTTCAAGTTACCCATGTTTTTATGGTCAATTTTTCAAGTGAATTATGTATTTTCAAGCATGTTAAAGTATTGGACAATGCCCATATGTTCAAGTATGATTTATGATTTTCCCGAATTAAGCTTACCACATGGTTTTGGAGTGAAGACTCCAAATTATTCTTCATCTTGTGGTATGGTTTGATCTAATGTTTTTCATATCCATAATTTCAAATTTGAGATGTATTTTATTATTGAGCTTCGTCAGTAGAAGATGGTAAGCTTCGTTGAAAAATGATGGAGAGCATATGCATATTTTTGGGAGTAGTGTTTATCACCGAGTAGGCTAAGGGTCGACCTCCCTATGCCTCATAACTACGCGATATATATATATATATATTACTTTAGGACCTCCCTTGCGATGTATTCCCTGCCATGATTGGGCCCCAAGCTTGATTTCGATATCATGGTATTGTCTTTAGCCCTGGCAAGGCTTTGGATGGCTCTACCCACTTCAATATGATAGTTGGAAGCATGTAAGCTCTATCGTAGTATGTCGGTTAAAAGATGAGTCTCCCAATGTTCCTCATCATTTCAGTTATGCATATTTATCATTTATGATATATATACCTATATATGTCCTAAAGCAGGTTTGATCCAATGTGCAATTTTATTTATGATTATCAGATTTTAGCTTTGGATCAATTGAATCCGCTATGATGTTATGTTTTGTTGAGATCATGTTTTAAGAATAATAGCAAGCAAGCCCTACTCTCGAATTCTTATTTGTCTATGTTTTATGTTGTTCATGTTTTAAATAGTTTTACCTATTTAAGCGGTTTTACTTACCTTTTATACTTGGTACATTCCATGTACTGACTGCATACTCTATGTTGTATCATTTCTTGATAAAGGTCCCGGCACTCAGACTCAGCCCCATCCTCAGCCAGGTTTTCAAAGATAGCATCCTACTCCTATTGGTGAGTCCTCATCTCCCGAGGTCATGTTTTATCATTTTTCTTTATGTATTCTCAGTTTTCAGCTTTATCGAGTTAGTTGGGGCCTCGTCCCATCAAACTTATCTGACTTAGAGTCTTTTCAGACAAAAAGGATATATTCAGCTTCAGATGTGTGTATAGTGATGTTTTTCTTATTTCAGACTTCTACTAAGATCATCATGTTAATTCTTTCATTTTATTGATTGAGTTATATGAATGCTCATGCCATGGGTCGACTTGGGGTCTCGGGGCTCGTTATCCCGTGGCTCGATCCAGGACTATGTTCGGGTCGTGACAAACTTCCCACCGTTTTAACCCCTAAACTATGTCATTTTTTGCATGTTTAGGAGAGAATTAAAGGACTTGATTGACGCATTCCTCTCACTCTTTCTCTCAACTCTTAGACTAAGCGCGAAGAAGTTCCAAACAGGCATCTCAGAGCTGAGCTAGGGTTTCCAGATTTCTTCAAGACTTCTCTAGATTTATTCTAAGGATTTTGCAACAGGTATGTGGGAATTCAACAAGGGAATTGCCCTTACCTTGTGCTCCAAAACCCTTCTATAATTCCTTATTAGTCTTAGCCCTGAACATTATTATGTGAGTTCACAGTTTGTTTGCATGTTAGTCCAGTCTCAGTTAGAAGCCAACATTTTCAATATCTTTTAGTAAGTTAGCTGATCAATTTGACAATAGTCAGATCATGAGGAGCTCAGTTTAGTAATAATCCCTAGTTTCAATTATCAGTTAGTCCGTTAGATAGTTACGACGCTTCCAGATAAGCAGCTCTGATCAGTCTTAGAACTATCAGTATCAGTTATCAGTTAGTTCTTTAGACAGTTATGATGCTTCCAAATAAGCAGCTCTGACCAGTCTTAGAACACCAGTTTTAGTTATCCGATCTTACGGAATCTCAAGTTACGTCCAAATAAGTATTCATGAATTAGTCCAGGACACCAGCTTTTAGCTATCAACTTAGTAGTCAAGTTAGGACTATCCAGTGGGAGTAATACTTAGCATCGAGCGGACCGAGGTTCCCGCGCACCCAGGTTACCAGAACTATGTTTCCACCGTAGGCTATTAGCCTAATGGGCCCCAAAGATGTGATCACCCAGCTCAACCACTATACCTTAACAAGGTAGAGTGGGCTTTCTCTGATGGAGTGTATACATCGGACTCTACGTCTAGCTCATGTGGTTATATGTCATTTATAGACTCTTCCACATGTCAGTATAGTTCAGCTCAGTTACAGTTCAGTTCAGCTCAATTTTAGTAAAGTTCAGTTCAGTTTAGCTCAGCTCAGCCACTCAGTTCCAGGACATGTTTATGACCATCAGTAAGGGTCATTATTGACCACATCAGTTATGGCTTATATTTTATCACTATTCAGTATTAGTTTGTCATTTCATGTTATTTCAGTTCAATTTCTTATTTTCCATGCTTATTGTATATCTCGCTTACTCAGTACATTCAAAGTACGGACGCATACTTTCTATGCTGTATCGTATTATGATATAGGCACAGGTTCTCAGTCTCAGCATTGTCAGTAGTTTCCTTGATAATTCTAGTAGCTTTCCTATTGGTGAGTTCTCATCTTCCAAGGATAATGCTTTCTTTTAGTTAGTTCAGTACTTACTTAGACATTAGTGTTAGCTGGGGGCTTGTCCCAACAACTCATCATTTAATAGTTGGCTTTCAGTCATAGTTGTTCAGTATTCTTTCCAGTTATGTTTACTCATTCCAAAAGAGTTTTAATTGGATAATTATTTTACACATCTTCTGTTTATGCTTATTTAGTTACTAGTGTGATGTTAGACCATGGGTTAGCTTGGGGTCATTTGTGGCACCAAGTACCATGTCCCATCCAGAGTGCAGACTCGAGTCGTGACAAACATGGTATTAGAGCGCTAGGTTTAGAGTAACGTAGGATGTCTTAAATCTACGTCAAGTACAGTCCTTTCATGGGTGTGAAGCGTGCCACACTTATGACGAGGAGGCTATAAGACGTTATTAGGAAAACTCCCTTTTATTCATACTCCTTATCATGCGTTGAAGTTAAATCCCAAAAATGTCCTCTTAACTCGTGCTTTATTCGTTTAAGTGAAAATATGCCTAAAAAATTAGGCAATGAAAGAAGGATGGCAATGCAAACTGATCTGCCCCACCAGCTCCAGCAGCCCCTCATGATGATCAGGTGTCTTCGGCAGAATTTCAAGCGGCGATCCAGCTATTGGCGTAGACTATGACCAACTTAGTAAACCAGCAGGTGGTTCCAGTAAATGCAAATGGGGTTGCAACGGCTGCTAGGGTTTGGGATTTCACCCGAATGAACCCTCCATCATTTCATGTATCCAAGGTGGGAGAGGACCCGCATGAGTTTGTGGATGAGGTACAGAAGATCTCCCGGATTATGGGTGTTAGTTTCGTGGAGAGTGCTGATCTAGCTACCTACAAGTTGAAAGGGGTGGGTCAGATTTGGTACAATCAGTGGAAGGAAGGGAGGCCAGCAGAAGCAAGATTAGTAGAGTGGGATGAGTTTGCTAAAACATTTTTAGGAAGATTCTTTCCTCGAGAATTGAGGGAAGCTAAGGTCGTGGAATTCACGAATTTGAGACAAGGTAACTGAATAGTGGAGGAATATGCGTTGGAGTTCACACGGTTGTCGTGGTATGCTCTAGAGATGGTTGTTGAGCCAAGGGCTAGCATGCTCAAATTCATCAATGGAGTTTTAGATTTGATACTTAAGGAGTGTAGAACTACAATGCTCATAAAGGACATTGACCTCTCTAGCCTCATCCTTCATGCCCAACAGATTGAGGCAGAAAAGTTGAAGAATATGGAGCAGGAGAAGAAGCAGGCTGGAATAGGACAGTCGGATTATGGCCACCAGAGGTCCGGCGGTAGTAGTCGCCCACAACAGCAGCAGTAGAGAACATCAACTCCCGCATCAGCTTGCGCCCCTTCTATTCGGCCACGTAAGGATCGGAAGGGTGGAGCATCCAGCTATCAGTCCCAAAGGTACAGTGTCAGCAACCGTTAACCAGGTTATCCTAAGTGTGGCAAGAACCATCAAAGTGAATGCCGCATGGGCAAAGAAGATTGTTTTGGATGTGGGTAATTATGTCATAGGTTAAAGGAGTGTCCATGAGCAGGATGAGGGAGAACACAGTCTACTTAAGCAGCCACAATATGTCGTCCAGCTCAGTAGGTAACTACTTCAGGTACGAATGGCAGTCAACGCCAAAACTATTTTTATGTTTTGTCCTCTCGTCAGGATCAGGAGAGCTCACTTGACACAGTCACGGGTATGTTACGTCTTTTCCATATAGAGATATATGCCCTACTAGATCCAGGAGCCACACTATCCTTTGTGACTCCCTATGTAGCTGTTCAGTTTGAAATCAATCCAGAATTCCTCTAAGAATCATTCTCAGTCTCTACCTAGTTGGTGAGTCAGTTAGGCCCAACTGAGTATATAAAAACTTCCAGTCTCAGTGTTGAGTAAAGTTACTCCAGTTGATCTAGTATAGCTAGATATGGTCAATTTTGACCTCATTCGTGGAATGGATTGGTTACATTCCGATTATTCCTCAGTGGACTGTAGAACTAGAGTCATCAGGTTTCAGTTTCTAGATGAGCCACTCTTAGAATTAATAGGTAATATTTCAGTGCCTAAGAGTCGATTTATTTCATACCTTGAGGCAAGGAAGCTCATTTTGAAAGGGTGCATCTATCACCTACTTCGAGTCAAAGATTCTATCTTTGAGACCCCAGCTATTCAGTCAGTTCCAGTTGTCAGCGAATTTCCTGACGTGTTTCCCAAAGATCTTCTCAGAGTCCCTCCCGAGTGGGAAATAAAATTTGGCATAGACCTTTTTCTAGACACTCATCCCATCTCTATTCCTCCTTATAGAATGGCTCCAGCTGAGGTTAAGGAGTTGAAGGAACAACTGAAAGACCTTCTAGATAAAGGTTTCATTAGGCCCAGTATCTCTCCGTAGGGGTGCTCCATTGTTGTTCGTGCGGAAGAAAGACGGTACTCTCAAAATGTGTATCGACTACCGTTAATTTTAAAAAAAGTTATAGTTAAGAATAGGTACCCCCTACCCAGGATTGACGACTTGATCGATCAGCTTCAGGGAGTCAGTTGTTTTTCCATGGTAGATATGTGGTCGAGATCTCATCATCTTAGGGTCAGGGAATGTGACATATCGAAAATAGACTTCAGAACTCTATAGTGTCACTATGAATTTGTGGTTATGACCTTTGGACTAACTAATGCCACTGCAGCTTTCATGGACCTGATGAACAGGGTATTCAAATAGTATCTGGACTTGTTCGTCATAGTGTTCATAGACGGTATCTTGGTATACTCCAGAAATGAGGAAGATTTTGCCAACTATCTGAGGATAGTATTGTAGACTCTCAGAGACCGCCAACTGTTGACTAAATTGAGCAAATGTGAATTTTGGCTGATGTTTGTGGCCTTCCTTGGTCATGTGGCTTTAGGTGAGGGTGTTCAGGTAGATCCTCAGAAGATAGTAGAAGTGAAAGACTGGACAAGACCCACTTCCCCAATAGATATCAGGAGTTTCTTGGGTCTAGCTGGTTATTACCAATGGTTTGCAAAGGGGTTTTCTTCTATTGCATTTCTTCTGACTAAGCTAACTTTGAAAAAGGTGAAGTTTCAATAGTCTTATGCATATGAGAGGAGTTTCCAAATGTCTTGAATCACTACAGCTCCAGTTTTGACCTTACCAGAAGGAACAGATGGGTTCGTCGTCCATTGTGATACTTCTAGAGTTGGCCTCGATTGCATTCTGATGCAGCGGGGTAAGGTGATAGCTTATCCCTCCAGACAACTCAAGGTTCATGAGAAGAACTATTTGACTTATGATCTGGAATCGGTAGCAGTGGCGTTTTCTTTAAAAATATGGAGACATTACCTTTATGGGGTTCATGTGGATATTTTCACCGATCATAAGAGCCTTCAATACGTGTACAGTCAGAAGGATTTGAAACTTCATCAGAGAAGGTGGTTGGAATTATTGAAGGATTACAACATGAATGTGTTGTACCACCCGAGAAGGGAAAATGTGGTGGCGGATGCCTTAATCATGATGTCCATAGGGAGCATTGCTCATATTGAAGAGGGTAGAAAAGAGATGGCAAAGGATATTCACAAGTTAGCATGATTTGGAGTGTATTTGGTGGATTTAGCTGAGGGCAAATTAGTACTGCAGGGTGGGTCAGAATCCTCATTAGTTGTTGAGGTTAAGTCAATGCAGGATGAAGATCCCATACTGCTTAAGCTGAAAGAAGCAGTTCTAAGAAAAGAAATGGAGGCTTTCTCAAAAGGGGAGATGGTGTGCTTTCTTACCAGGACAAACTATGTGTTCCAGATATTGATAACTTGAGGCAGCGAATACTGGCAGAAGCATACAGTTCCAGATATTCTATCCACCTAGGTGCAACTAAGATGTACCATGACCTACGAGAAACTACTGATGGAACATCATGAAAAGGAATATTGCAGGATTTGCGGCTAAGTGCCTGAATTGCCAGTAGGTTAAAGTTGAGCATCAGAGACCGGGGGGTATGACTCAGGATATCAGCATACCCACGTGGAAGTGGGAAGTGGTGAATATGGGCTTCATTACAGGTCAACCTCATACACATTGGCAGCATGATTCAATTTGGCTGATGGTAGATCGGATGACCAAGTGATGAGGTTTGGAAAGAAAGGAAAATTCAGTCCGAGGTATATAGGACCCTACAGGATTCTGAAGCGAATTGGCAACGTGGCCAATGAGTTAGAGTTAACTTCGGAGTTAGCATATGTGCACCCAGCCTTTCATGTGTCACTGTTGATGAAGTTCATCAGTGATCCGACTTCAGTTGTACAACTAGACAGTGTCGGAGTGAAGAATAGTCTCTGTTACGAACAAGTCCCAATTTAAATCCTAGACCGTCAGGTTCGTAAGCTTAGAAACAAGGAAGTCGCTTCGGTAAAAGTCTTGTGGAGGAACCAGCTAGTTGAGGGGGAAACATGGGAAGCAAAAGATGAGCATGATTGCTAAATATCCGCATTTATTACCTTCAAATTCAGTTTCAACATCAGGTATTAAATTCCTCAATACTCTACTCAGTTCAGTACTCATCAGCTCTATTAAGTTTTTCAAGGTGCACTCCGGTTGTGTTACTTTAGTTAGTATGCCTATTCCAATTCTGAGTCAGTCACTCCTTCAGAAATCAGTTTATTGTTTTAGTCTGGGAATTGCAGCTTTTTCTAAGTTTTCAAGAATTTTTATCCTTCATTCGAGGATGAATGATCCCAAGGGAAGATATTGTAACACTCCAAAACATTCCTAGATCAAACTCAGACTTTTCATGGAAAACCATAAATTTTTGTCTCAAAACGATCGGGACAACTAGTCATTGTCAGAAGCAACGACCCATTGTCTAAGTTGTTGTGAGTTTGATAGTAGCCTTTTGAGAAGTAACGAGACATGGAATGACTCGTGGTGAGGAGTAACGGGTGATCCTCATACATGGTATCCCCAGCTCAAAAATCTATTAGACCCTTTCTAAGCACGAGTCAGATGTAACGACTCATGGAGAGACTCGTTACTTGGAGCCCAAAGTGTTGTTGAAAATATTTTTACCTGTGCCAATGAGTGGAAACAACGACCCATTTTATCACACAACGAGTCACTGTTTCCATCTATGACTATGAGTCCGGAAATCCCTCAGTTTTTCAAGTAGTGATGACGAGTAGATACAACTACCCGCTGGTTCAGCCTACGAGTTGTTGTGTCATTCTTTAGTGGAGGGTCCAAGTTTTTGTCAAAAATCCCTCCGGTAACCACGAGAGGAAGCAACGACCCGTTGGATCATCTAATGAAAAGTTTTCCAGTTCCAGTGAGCTTGGACTTTTTGGCCTCGAACCGACGACTGGTCCCAATGAGTCGTGGTGTCAACCAATGACTCGTTGTGTGATCTGTTTGAACCCGACGATAGTTTTCCAGATTTTCTTTTAGGGCTACTTTTGTAACTTCTAACCTTTTTAACCTCTAAACTATGTCATTTTTGGCACGTTTATGTCACAACCCGAATGGCGGCCCGAATCACAACACGGACAAAGAGCCCCGAGAAAGACTCCAAGTCGACACATGGAATGAACATACATCTAACTCAACTGATAAAAGTGAAGAATCATCAAGATAATCATGGCGGAAGTCTAAATTAAACATAAAATCAGAATACACAATCTAAAGTTGAATACATCTTTTGTTTTAAAAACCTCTAAACATAATGAGTTGATGGGACAAGACCCCAACTAGCTCAATAAAGCTGAAAAAATGCATAAAGGAAATCCGAATAAGTGTAGTCCTTGGGAGATAAGGACTCACCAACTATGTAAAATGCTAACTCTGAAGTCTGACTATGAATAGGGCTGATCCTTAAAGTCGGGTCGTATATTATAAAATGATGCAGCATAGAGTATGCGGTCAGTACGTGGAATATACCGAGTATGCAAGATAAGTAAAACTGCTTAAGTAAAATCATTTAAGAACATGTACAATGTTAAACATAAACAGTAAGGATCTAAGAGTATAGCTTGCATGCATTCTTTCTGAAATCATGATCTCATCATAACATAACATAACATCATAACTGACTCGATTGCCTCAAAGCTAAAATCTGATAGTCATGAATAAAACTGAACATTGAGTCAAACCTTCTTTAGAACACATATAGATATAGGAATCTCATGAATGATGAACACGCATAACTAAAATCATAGGAACAATGGGAGACTCGTCTTTTAACTGACATACCACGATAGAGCTTATGTGGTCCCAACTATCACACTCAAGTGGGTAGAGCCATCCAAAGCCTTGCTAGGGCTAGGGACGAAACCATGATATCGATATCAAGCTCGTGGGCCAATAGGGCTGGGGATAGCTCACAAGGGAGGTCCAGAAGTAATATATATATAATAGTAGTAACCTACGTTGGCGCATAGTTCTGAGGCATAGGGTGATCGACCCATAGCCTAGTCGGTGCTAGACACTACACCCAAAAACATGCATATGCTCTCCATCCTTTTACAACGAAGCTCAACATTGTATATTGACGAAGCTCAATAATCAAATACATCAAAAACATGAAAACATGCATATGAGAAGCTTTAACTCAAAGCATACCATAAGCTGAAAGATAATTGGGATTCTTCG
Source organism: Datura wrightii (assembly GCA_035772735.1). NCBI lineage: Eukaryota > Viridiplantae > Streptophyta > Magnoliopsida > Solanales > Solanaceae > Datura > Datura wrightii. The sequence continues at coordinate 65,819,098 of JASDFA010000002.1, forward strand.
CTCCAAAACCATATGGTAAGCTTTATTTGAGAAATCATAAATCATACTTGAACATGTGGGCATTGCCCAATACATTCACATGCTTGAAAATACTCACTTTATATTGAAAATATGATTATAAACATGGTTATCTTGAAAATATGCTTTTCATCATAACATCTAATCATAATCGTAATTCATCTCAAATCTCCTCTTTCATGAACTTCTCATCAATTGGCTTTTTAGTTCATAAAACTTGAAACATGATTTTAATTGAAAACATTATAAAACTTGTCCATGCTTCACAATTCAATAGTAGAAACATATTTGAATCATACCCATGTAGAGAATTAGGCGATTCATGCATCGGGTTAAAAACCCATAGATTAGACATAGGAAACTCATGATTTCGAGAGGAATTGGGCATGAGTGTGAAAGAATTCACCCATTCATAACCCTACATACCTGATTGAGCCTGATTCTTACACTTCTCTGATTGCGCAAGAGGAATTGAAAAGAATTTGAAGAAGAAAAGCTTGATCACCCTCTCTAAACTTCTACCTCTGCATGCATGAATGTAAATGGCCTAAAATGAACATAACCCCCTTAAAAGTCATCATTCATAACTCAGAACGACGTAGTTTAGGCCTTAGGATCTTAGGAATTATGGATAAGCCTTACTAAATTCACCGAAAATAACTGCCAGGTAGTCCCCATGAGGGACCTAACCACTTGTCTCCCTTAGCCATGACTCGTGGCATGATCCGTGAAGTACATTGTCTAGTAGTCGTCTGGGGCCCATGACGGGATACTACATGATTCATTGTTGTCGCGGTCACCACTCGTTATGTACACTTCCATGGATTTTGCTTTTACTTCACCATGCTACTCACGACCCTCCCCACAAATCGCGGTGACTGACCATGATTCGTGGGGTCCTTTCATCAAGTACACTGCACACTTCATTCTCTTTTCTCACTCATCATTCTCCACGACTGTCCTAACCAGTCCTGGGGCCTAACCATGACTTTTGGTCACTTCCGTGGGGATTCCATTTCCCAAACTTCAAACTCATCACCTGGGCCTCATCACGAGTCATATCATGACTCGTGGGCTTCTCCCATGTGTCATATCACGACCCATTCTGATTCCTGGTGCCAGATATTAACTTTTATCCGTTTAAACTCCCGGATCTGATCTTTGGGCTTTCAGGGTATAAAAATATTGGGAGCATTCTTCCTTGAATATTGGAGAACGTATAGAAAAGTAGAGAAATAAATCATCATATTCAAAGACTGATCATTTAAGCTGGAAACTGACAGAACGATTAACCCCAATTCATACTACATAGCTGAAATGAATTCATGAATCATACAAACATCAATACACATAAAAGAAACTTGAGAACATGAACTGAACATGAAAACTTATTAGAGTTTTAGGTCAAAACTGATACCTCAAGATGGAACTAAGGTGGTAGCGAATAAATGTGGGTATCTAGCCATCATATCCACTTCGGCTTCCCACATAGCTCCCTCAACAAGCTGATTCCTCCGTACTATTTTAACTGAAGCTACTTCCTTGTTCCTTAGCCTTTGAACTTGATGATCCAGTATTTCTACTGGAACCTCCTCATAACAAAGGTTGTCTTTCACACTAACTCTATCCATCGAAACAACTAGAGTTGGATCAGCCAACCACCTCTTTAAGAGCGGCACATGGAATACAGGATGCACAAAAGGTAATTCTAAGGGTAACTCCAATTCATATGCCACCTTTCCAACCTACTTCACAATCTGGTATGGGACAACATAACGAGGGCTGAGTTTGACCTTCTTTCCATACTGCATCACTCCCTTCATCGGAGGTATCTTCAGAAAAACCTAATCATCCACCTCGAATTCCAACTCTCTCCTTCTCACGTCAGCATAGGTCTTTTGGCGACTCTGGGAAGTTTTCAACCTGTCCCTTATCAACTGAACCTTCTCCATAGCCTCATGAACCAAATCTGGTCCTATCATCATCGCTTCACCAACCTCAAACCAACCGATGGGCGATCTATATCTCCGCCCATAGAGAACCTCGAATGCTGCCATTTGAATACTGGAATGATAGTCGTTATTATATGCAAACTCGATAAGTGAAAAATGCTCATCCCAGCTATCTTTGAAGTCAATCACACAATCTCTCAACATGTCCTCAAGAGTTTGAATTGTCCGCTCTGCTTGAACATCCATTTACGGGTGAAATGTTGTGTTGAGTTTAACCTGAGTACCAAGTACTTTTTAAAAGACTTCAAAAACTAAGGTAAATTGGGTACCCCTCCGTCGAAAATGATGGGTAAGGGCACTCCATGAAATTGAACTAGCTCCCGAATATATAGTTTGGCATAATCTTCCGCTTAATCTGTGGTCTTGACCGATAGAAAATGAGCATCCTTGGTCAACCCGTCTACCATAGCCAAAATGGAGTCATATTGTAGACGATTATGAGGCAACCCTGTGATAAAGTCCATATTGATTTCTTCCCACTTCCAAGTAGGAATATTGATATCCTAAAGCATACCTCCCAGTCTCTGGTGCTCGACCTTTACTTGCTGACAGTTTGGGCACCTAGCTACGAATTCTGTGATGTCCTTCTTCATACCATTCGACCAATAAACTTCCCATAAATCATAATACATCTTGGTGGAACCTGGATGGATAGAATACCTGGATCAATTAGCCTCGTGCAACATCAAGCTCCTCAAATCATCTATATCAGGAACACATAAGCGACCCTAGTACCGAAGCACACCATCTCCCCCTTTGGAGAAAACCTCTACCTTCTGATTCTGAACGGCTTCCTTTAAATTCACTAAAATTGGGTCCTCATCTTGCCTAGCATTTACATTAGACACCAATGACGATTCTGATCCGTTCTGAACAACAACACTGCCCTCGGTTGAGTCAACCAACCTAACTCCTAACCTTGCAAGTCGATGCACATCCTTCGACAACTCCTTCTTTCCCTCATCCACATGAGACACACTTTCCATAGAGAGTCTACTAAGTGCATTCGCTACAACATTGGCCTTACCCGAATGATAAAGCACACTCATATTGTAATCATTGAGAAGTTCCAACCACCTCCTTAGCCGAAGATTGAGATCCTTTTGGGTAAACATAGATTGTAAACTCTTATGGTCCATAAACACATCTATATGAACCCCGTAAAAATAATGTCTCGATATCTTTAATGATAATAACACCACGGCCAATTCAAGATCATGGGTCGGGTAATTCTTCTCATGAACCTTTAGCATTCTAGAGGCATATGCTATAAGTTTTTCGTGTTGCACAATACACACCCAAGTCCGATCCTTGAAGCATCACAATACACCACGAATCCATCGATACTCTCCGGTAGAGTTAACACTGGTGCTGAAGTGAGTGGAGTCTTCAACTCGTGGAAGCTCTTCTCACAAGCCTCCGACCATTGGAATTTCACTTTCTTCTGGGTCGATTGGGTTAAAGGCGCTGGAATAGATGAGAAACCTTCTAGAAATCTTCGATAGTAGCAAGCTAAACCCAAAAAGCTCTGAATATCTGAAGGATTCACCGGTCTAGGCCAATTTTTCACCGCTTCTATTTTCTAGGAGTCCACCTTTATGCCTTCTCTTAATACCACATGGCACAAAAATGCTATTGAGTTTAACCAAAACTTGCACTTGCTGAATTTGGCATACAGTTGGTGATCCTTGAGAATTTGAAGCACTATTCTCAAATGAGTGGCTGCTCCTCCTCGCTTTGAGAGTATATCAGGATGTCATCAATAAATACAATCACGAACATATCCAGGTATGGCTTGAACACCCTGTTCATCATGTCCATAAAAGCTACAGGAGCATTCATTAGTACAAAATACATAACAAAATCATAACGACCATACCGCATCCTGAAGGTTGTCTTCGGGATGTCACACTCCCTAACTATGAGTTGATGGTAAATAGATCTGAGGTCAATCTTTGAGAAACACTTGGCACGATGAAGCTGGTAAAATAAATCATTAATGTTTGGTAGAGGATACCTGTTCTGGATGGTTACTTTATTCAATTGTCGATAATCAATACACATACGAAGAGAACCATCCTTCTTTCGGACAAATAGAAATGGTGCACCCCATGGGGTCTTGCTCGGTCTAATGAAACCTTTGTATAACAGGTCCTTCAACTCTTTTAGATTGGCTGGAGCCATTTTTTAGGGAGGAATAGATATAGGATGCATGTTGGGAAGAAGGTTAATACCATAATCAATCTCCCGCTCAGGAGGAATTCCCAGTAAATCATCCGGAAAGACCTCAGGATACTCACATACTACTAGGACAGACTGGATAGTCGGGGTCTTAGACGTCGCATTCTTAACCCTAACTAGATGATACACACAACCTTTGAAGTCATATTTCCCGCCTTAATGTAGGAAATGAAATGACATACAGGCACGACTGAACTACCCTTCCAGTTTAAGACTCGCTCACCTAGAAATTTGAACTCTAATACCGGTTTTTACAATTGACTGATGCATAACATGAAAATAGCCAATCCATGTCGAGGATAACATTGAAATCGGACTTGGCTAACTCTATCAAATCTGCTGAGGTGGCTTTCTGAAGGACTGAGACCAGGAAACTTATGTACACCCGTCTAGCTAAAACTGACTCACCTACTGGAGTAAAAATTGAGAAGGTTTCTAAAAAGACTTCGGGACTAACTCTGAAGCTATTGGCTGCATAAGGTGTCACAAAGACAAGATAGACCCTGATTTAACAAAGCATAAACATCAAGATGGAAAACTTGTATACCAATGACCACATTTGGGGAGACCTTTTGCTCCTGGAGGGATGCTAAGGCATAGAATCTATTTTGGCGCTGACCGCCATCAATGCTAGTAGATGCCTCCTAGTGTGCTGAGCGTACAAGAGGGGCTACTGAACTAGAAGCTGGGCCTTGACCCCTACCATGGACCTATCTCACTATTGGGAAATCTATGAGCTTGTATCCGGGCTTCTCGCACTTGAAACAAGCACCTGTACCTGCTAAGCACTGGCCCCTGTGCCCTCGACCACATCTGCAGCAAATTGGAATACTAGAATATGTGGGTCTACTGCTCTGACCCCTAAAGCCTAATGCTAGCCCCATCTAATCGTGCCTAGGCCTGGATGGCACATGCAACATTTAAGATACTAGGGCTAAATATCTCTTGTGGGTCTACTATCAGTGCCAACCACCTGCCCTCGGTTGTGAGAATCTGTGATCATCAGTCTTGGCCCTCTTGGCCTCTCTTTCCCCTATATGCGCCGCCTCCATCTGCTGGGCATATAAGACTATCCTAGGGAAATCCATATCCTGGTAGAGCATGGTGGTCCTATAATCCATGTCAAAATAGCCCCCCTGTCATGACCCAAACGTACACGTGGATTGTAGACACGGCATAAGGGACCCCGAGAGACTCCAAGTCGACCCGTGGCACATGCATACAACTAATCTCATTTATTAAAGCGGAAGACATAGCTTAATAATCTTGAACTGAATGAAACCATGACATGAAATATGAAAGACGACGATACATGATCCAAACATAACAACAGAATACTACATATAGTCTGAAAAGCCTCTAGTCATAATAGATGGGTTGAAGAGACAAGACCTTAGCTAACCCTAACATACTGAAAAAGAATGATAGACTAAATATGAACATAAATCCCTTGAAACATGATGACTCACCAATAGTCTAAGAGAGAGAGCAGAAATGGACTAATGATGAGGATGAGCCTGAGATCCGAACCCTGTATCATGAAACGATAAAGCACAGAAAGTATGCGGTCAGTACATGAAATATACCGAGTATGAAAGGTAAGTAAAGTAGGCTTTTAAAAGTAGAGTAAAACTCATAAGTAAATATAGGAGAAGGACATCATGCATACATCATAAACTCCATAGAAAACATAAGGCTCAAGGCTTTCAACTTATTCATAAATCCTACATTATCATAATTGTAAGTAAACTTTATCAAAACATAACTTGAGCCAATAGAATAATTGTAATAATGCATAAAACATGTGGAACAAAGGGAGGACTCGTCATAACCGACACCATCATGGTAGAGCCTTTCATGATGCCCCAACTATCTCACTCAAGTGGGCAGAGCCGACCCTGGCTTTCCAAGCGAGGGTCGTCCAATAGGCGTGATATCACATTTGAGGGGATAATTATCAATAAAATATATCATTAGAAACCCAATGTGGCACGTGGTTATGAGACATCGGCGTAGTCCTTTCAATGTTGGGCTGCTTGGTGCTAGACACGACTCCCAAAAACATGCATATAGGATCATACGTAAATCAATAACTCCATGCATTCAGATTTATTGGCTAAAATGTCACATTTATCATCATTGATCCCCTTTAAAACATTCTTAGCGAAGAATCAAAGGCCTTTTTCATCGGCCGACATCATAAAATGATAAATCATTTAATTCATTTCATAAATCATATTTCATTCTTCAACATGTGAGCATTGCCCAATACTTTAACATACTCAATTCTTTCAAAATATTCTTACAAACATGGGAACTTGAATTCATGCTTTTCCATTATCAATAAACTCAAAATATTGAATATTCAACATAAATCATAACCTTCATGAACTTTCATCAATGGGCATTTTAGATTTAAAAAGCTTGAAACATGATTTTAAAGAAAATAATATGAAACCTGCCCTTCATTAATAATTCAATAACTAAAACTCAGATAAATCATACCCATAAGGAGAAATCACATTTTCATACATTTGGGTAAAACCCCATAGATTTGAATAGGAGAATTCATGATTTAAAATGAAATTTGGGCATGGGTGAGAAAGGATTAACCCATTCTAAATCCTACATACTTGGGAACACTTAGTTCTTAATTTCCCCTTGAAAGCCCATGATGGAATTTGGAGAATTTTGAGGAAGAACACTTGAACCACCTTTTGCTCCCCTCTCTAACTCTTGCATTCTTAAATAAGGCTTGAAATGGACTAATCCCCTTTAAAAGACCCTATTCCGAACTTAAAACGACATAGTATTGATCTTGGGCAGATTTATATGCCCAAGTGATACTCAAACGTATTATTTTCGCCTTGTTTGTGTGCAATATGTATATATTCTCATGTAATTGGTAATAAAATGTGAACTTATACTAACCAACATGATTAGCATTTGTTTTGCAGGAAAATATGATTTTTAGGAGCTAAAATGCATGTTGGAACTATATCGGAGTTGGACTTGGATACGAGCGTGGAAAAGACATTGGAATGCACAAATTATAGGGGCTCCGTGATGGAGCCGTGCCACTCTACCATCGCGGAGGCACACTGCCTGGAGAGGAAATTAAATGGCAAATTCCAGTGAGGCCTCGCGACAGCTCCGTGGCACGGAGATAGGCCTCCGCGTTGGCCTCCGTGCCACGTTGAGGCTATTTTACCGGACCCTGGATTTCCAGTGAAGGTCCGCGTCCATGCCGTGTCACGGAGGCAGTGCTCCGTGTTGACCTCCGTGACACGTTGCTTGTTATTCCAGGAAAAATTTCCCACTAGTATAAATAGCACACTTAGGTTTATTTTAATTAGTTCAGACTTGGTGGAGCAAGGACGTGGGTTAGCAGCAGTTGAGGGACGAAAAAGCTAATGGATTTCTTCTCTTCCTTTCTTCTTTCAATCAATTGTATGTATGATTTACACTTGTTTTAGGATGATCAATCCACAAATGAGTGGCTAATTCTCTTCCTTGCTAAGGTTTTGAACATGGGTAGTGAATTTTGATTGTAAATGATATGGTTTTCTTCTTCTTCTTTCATGTTGTTCTATTAATTCTTGTTCTTACTGCATTAGTGCTTGGCCGACATTAATGTACATCTAAAAAGTCCAATTTCACTCGAGAGAGCAAGAAATTGGAAAGTTGTGAATTAATAGGGTATTGTTCTTAACTCGATTTGGGAAAATTGGGTTTTGATGTTCTTTCCTGATAGAAATATACTTGAAAGCCGTATTAGTCAATTTAGGAACCGGAATTGTATTGCTAGGTCGTAAATTGCATTTGATCACAGAAATGTAGATGAATGGTTTATGATTCTTAAGTGAAATTAAATACGAGAGTTTTAATTTCTAAGCTACTGTTCTTGGCTAGCAACATGAAGAAGAGATTAACCAAATTATTATTATAATCGAATTCATTACTTGTTCTTAACCTTGGCATGCTCATATCCATAGTTTAAATTCACAGTAAATAATTGTTAAGAGTTTTAGTATATATAGATTTTATAAACAAAAACTCATTTAACTGTTGGTTACGTTGTTGTTAGCATAATTAGAATTAAGATAAGAATATAGTATACTTAGGCAAATTTTACATATCCTGAGCCTCCTTGGATCGATACTTGGCTTACTTAGCCACTTTATTACTTGTTTGACCACATGCACTTGCGTGTTGGTTTATAATATATAATACCAACCGAAACAGCCGAACAAGTTTTTGGCGCCGTTGCCGGGGAGGCTAGGCAAATTTGTGAAATAGTGTTTAGTGTAAATTTACTGTATTTTTATTTTTATTTTCTTAAGTGTTAACAACTTGGTCTTAGCCTGTATTTTGCAGACTTGATTTTTGTGAACACTGGCAAGGGACAAAGAGCTGGTGGAATCTTACTTAGAGCCTGAACGTGAATTTCATAGTCAACGTAGAGAAGCTCTACAAAAGAAGCTGCAGTTGCTCAGACAGTCTATTATGGAGCAACAAAATCCACCAGTTGTGAGGGCAGTATTAGTGCCCGATGAAGCAGCAGCAAGGCCGGTTCGCGAGGTGGCAATCCCACATGCTAACAATGTACATTCTAGCATCTGCAAACCAGAGCCTGGAGGGAGGTTTGAATTAAAGCAGAATATGGTGCAACTCTTGCACACAAGCGGGCAATTTTTTACCGGTCTCCCTCATGAAGATCCACAACAACATCTCCAAAACTTTTTGGAGATAAGTGACACTTATATACCCGCTGGAGTGTCACCTGATTATGTTCGGCTCACCTTATTTCCGTTTTCCTTACTTGGTGAAGCCAAGAGGTGGTTAAAAGCTGAACCACCCAATTCTATATCAACGTGGGATGATCTTGCACGGAAGTTTTTGATTAGGTTTTTCCCTTCTGGTAAAACAACCAGACTTAAAAGTCAAATTCTAAGTTTTAAACAGAGGGAGGGAGAAAATCTATATCAAGCCTGGGAAAGATTTAAATCCATGTTGTGGGACTGTCGTCATCATCATCAGTTCAATGAGGTGTTGGTACACACATTTATCGAGGGTTTGGAACCCCACACTAAAATTCTGTTAGATTCAGCACCTGGAGGGCAACCGCTGGAAAAGACCTATGAGGAGCTGTACACTTTGCTCAACCGAATTTCACAGGGCAATCCAGAATGGAATGCAGATTCATCAAGAGGTGGAGCAAGGAAAGCAGCAAGAGTGCTTGAAGTGGATGGATTTACAGCTATCGCTGCACAGATAGCTGCCTTGCAAAATCAGTTAAATAATCACTTCATCAATATGAACTTGAACCAGCCTGCAGCTTCAGTCAATGCAGTCCAGCAGATGTGGTGTGAAGTGTGTGGTAGTAGTGAGCATTCAGCTGAATGCTGTGGTGCAAATCCTGATTCTGTTAACTTTGTGGGCAATGCACAGAGAAATCAGCAGCAGTTTGGTAGTGGCTACAACTCAAATTGGAGGAACCATCCAAATTTTTCGTGGGGTAGCAATAACCAACAAGGCCAAGGTTCTGGTCAGGGTATGTAGAGAAATCAAGGAGGGCAACAAAACTCTCAAGCTCAATTCAGAAATCACAATGCCCCTCCTCCACCACCATCACCGACCATTGAGGAGATGTTCAAAACCATGATCTCTAATCAGGCACAATTGCAGGCTGACTATGTTAAATTGGCAGCCAAAGTGAAGAACAATCAGTTGGCGACCAAGGCTCTTGAATATCAGTTTGGGCAATTTGCTAGTGCCCAAAATACAAGACCCAGAGGAGGACTACCTAGCGACACGGATCCTAATCCAAAGCAGGTTAATGCGGTGACCACGAGGAGTGGCTTACAGTTGAAGGAGGTGGAACCGGAGAGACCGCCTCAAAAGTCAGGAGCAATAGAAGTTGAGGAGGAAAAAAGTTCTGATAGGGGGAAGACCAAAGAAGCAGAAGCAGAAAGACCTCCACCCCCGTTCCCTCAACGACTTAAGAAACACAAGGAGGAGGCGTGTTTCAAGAAATTTATGGAGGTGCTTAAACAGGTATATGATATTATTTTCCCATGCTGCATCAACACACATCCTAGTCTGACTCTCAAAGCATCACATTACACTACAAAGCCATCAATACCCTCGAGTAGAGTCAACACTGGTGCTGAAGTGAGACGGAGCTTCAACTCTTGGAAGCTTTTCTCACAAGCATCTGACCATTGGAACTTTACCTTTTTCTGAGTCAACTTAATCAAAGGTGCCGCAATAGATGAGAAACCCTCAACAAACCTCTGTAGTAGCCACCTAAGCCCAAGAAACTCCGAATTTCCAAAGGATTCACCGGTCTGGGCCAATTCTTCACAACTTCGATTTTCTGGGAATATACCCTTATGCCCTCACCTGATACCACATGGCATAGAAGTGCCACCGAGTCCAACCAAAACTCACATTTGCTGAACATTTCATACAACTGATGATCCTTGAGGGTCTGAAGCACTACTCTCCAGTGAGCGGCATGCTCCTCCTTGCTCCGAGAGTATATAAGGATGTTATCAATGAACCCAATCACGAATATGTCCAAATACTCCTTGAACCCCTATTCATTAGATCCATAAAAGCTACATGGGCATTGGTTAGTCTGAAAGATTTAACAACAAATTTGTAGTGACCATACCGAGTCCTGAAACTGGTCTTCAGGATGTCACTCTCCCGAACCCTGAGCTGGTGATACCCGTACCTAAGATCAATCTTGGAGAAGCATTTGGCACCTTGAAGTTGGTCAAACAAATCATCGATCCTGGATAAGAGGTACTTGTTCTTGATGGTAACCTTGTTCAACTGTCCATAGTCAATACACATGCGAAGGGAATCGTCCTTCTTTCGAACAAATAGAACTAGTACACACCATGGAGACTGGCTCGGTCTAATAAAGCCCTTATCCAACTGATCCTTTAACTGATCCTTTAATTCTTTTAGCTCAGCTGAACCATCCTGTAGGGAGGAATAGAGATAGGCTGACTATCGGGTAAGAGATCAATGCCGAAGTCGATTTCACTCTCAGGAGGGACACCTTGCAAATCATCGCAAAGAACATCTGAATACTCACACACCACCAGAATTGATTGGATAGTCGAGGTCTCGAACTCAACATCCTTAACCCTGACTAGATGATACATGAAGCCATTAGAGATCATATTCTGGCCTTAAGATAGGAAATAAATCCACCTGCTGGTACCACCGAACTGCCCTTTCACTTCAACACTGACTCACCCGAAAAATGAAATTCCACCGTATGGGTCCTACAATCAATCGAAGCATAACATGCAAACAACTAATATATGCCAAGAATAACATCAAAGTTAGTCATGGCTAACTCTACAAGGTCTACGGAGGTAACCTTATACAACACAGTGACCGGGCAATTTCTATATACTGGTCTATCTATGAACAAATCACCAACAGGAGTCGAAACTAAAAATGGTTCTGATAAGGTCTTCGGACTAACTCTAAGGATACTAGAAATGTAAGGAGTCATGAATGATAAGGTAGCTCCCGGATCTATCAAGGCATAAACATTAATATGAAAGAAGCAACATACCAGTGACCACGTCTGGCGAATCTCCTGCTCCTGAAGCGAGGCAAGGGCATAGAATCGGTTTTGGCATTGTCCGCCACCTCCACTAGTTGATGCTCCCTGCGAAGAGGAATGAGCCGGAGGTGGTGCTTTCCTGATGGTCTATGCACATCCCCTATCATCACCCTGTCTAGCATATGGGCATGCTTAGCGCATGTGCCCAGATCTACCACACCCATAGCAAACATCTGAACTGAGTAGGCAATCCCCGACATAACTCTTGCCACACTTCCCGCAGGCCGAAGAGGTGTGCTATAAGTAGGTGCCCTTTTGATCCCTCGACCTTGAAGCCCTACTCCTCTGATCACCCCTGGGTCTTGATGGAACACTAGCTGATGATGGTGTTGGGGCTAGTGATCTCTACTGAAACTATGGACGGTAGCCACCGCTTGACCTCTGATGTGAAAACCCATGGCTATCTGTTTGAGCCCTCTTTGCCTCCCTCACCCTTGCATGAGATGCCTCCATCTGCTGGGCGTACAACACTATGCGAGGAAATTTCATATCCTGGTGAAGCATGGAAGTCTTGCAATCCTTGTCTAAATAACCAGTCACACCATGAACGAATCGGCTCACCCGCGGTCTTTGATCTATTGCCAACTCTGGAGCATACTTTAACAAATGAGTGAACTCAAGCAAATACTCCAGCATTTTCATCTTTCCCTGCTTGAGGTTCACACACTCAGCTTCTTTCAACTCCCTCATCTCCCAAGGGAAAAACCTGTCGAGAAAGGCCATGTGGAACTCATCCCAACTGATAGGGCCAACTCCCGTTGCCCTGCTGTCCTTCCATTGCTTGTACCAAATATGAGCGAACTCTTTTAGCTGATAAGAGGCCAAGTCAACACACTCCCCATTTGTCACCCCCATAACTGGAGTGACCTGTGAGATCCCTTCAATTAACTCGTGTGGATCCTTGTCCACCTTTAATCTCGTGAACTCAGGAGGGTTCATCCTCAAGAAGTTTCTAATCCAATTTGTCGCTGCATTGCCATTCTGTGGGGCCTGCGCAACATCCTACTAGTTGACCTGAGCTGTCAAGGCCTGCACCAACATCTAAATAGCCACCCGAAACTCAGCGTAGGCAGCTAGCTCTGGTGCCTGGGGCTCCTGAACAGGTAGCGCTTGCTGATGGCCATGGTCATTGCTACCTCCATGGAATTGATCATTTCCATTGCTCCTTCCGTTCATTCTTCTAAGAACCCTAATTCTACAATCACAAATTGCACAAATTATAAGGATGGAGAGACTTTTCATCTCACGACATAGAACATGAAAGAAGGGAACATTTCCTAATTGTCTAGTAGCCTCTTCGTCATAAGTGTGGCACGCTTCACACCTATAAAAAAGACTCTATTAACGCGTCTTTCAGACACTCTAGGACACTTCAAACCTATTGCTCCGATACCAAGTTTCTCACGACCCGAACGTACGCCGGGATCGTAAACACAGGACAAGGGACCCGAGAGACCCCAAGTTGACCCATGACACATGCATACAACTAATCTCATTCAATAAAGAGGAAGACTTATCTTAATAATCATGAACTGAATGAATCAATGAAATCAAATATAAAAGACGATGATACATGATCCAAACATAGCAATGGAATACTACATATAGTCTAAAAAGCCTCTAGTCATAATAGATGGGTTGAAGGGACAAGACCCCAACTAACCCTAACATACTGAAACTAAATGATTGACTAAATTTGAACGTAAAGCCATCGAAACATGAGGACTCACCAATAATCTAAGAGTTAGAGTAGAGACGGTCTAAGGATGAGGATGAGCCTAAGATCGGCACTCTGTATCCTGAAATGATACATCACAGAAAGTATGCGGTGAGTACGAGGAATGTACCGAGTATGCAAGGTAATTAAGTAGAGTAAAACTCATAATTAAACACAGGAGAAGGACATCATGTATATATCATAAACACCAAAGAAAACATAAGGCTCAAGGTTTTCAAATCATTCATAAATCCTTCATTATCATAATCGTAAGTAAATTTATCAAAACATAACTTGACCCAATAGCATAAATGTAATAATTCATAAAAGATGCAGAACAATGGGAGGACTCGTCATAATTGACACCATCATGGTAGAGCCTTTCATGATGCCCCAACAGTCTCACTCAAGTGGGAAGAGCCGACCCTGGCTTGCCCGGAGAGGGTCGTGCATTAAGAGTGATATCACATTTGAGGGGATCATTATCAATACAATATATCATTAGAAACCCACGGTGGCACGTGGTTATGAGACACCGGCGTAGTCCTTTGAATGTCGGGCTGCTCGGTGCTAGACACGGCTGCCAAAAACATGCATATAGGCTCATATGTAAATCACTAATACTATGCATTAAGTTCATTGGCTAAAATGTAACATTTATCATCATTGATCCCCTTTAAAACATGCTTAGCCAAGAATCAAAGGCCCTTTTCACCGGCCGACATCATAAATCGATAAATCATGTAATTTGTTTCATAAATCGTAATTCATTCTTCAACATGTGGGTATTGCCCAGTAGTTTAACATACTCAATTCTCTTAAAATATGCTCATAAACATGGGAACTTGAATTCATGCTTTTTCATTATCAATAAACTCAAAATATTGAATATTCATCATAAATCATAACCTTCATGAACTTTTATCAATGGGCATTTTAGATTTAAAAAGCTTGAAACATGATTTTAAAGAAAATTATATAAAACCTGCCCATCATTAATAATTCAATAACTAAAACTCAATTAACTCATACCTATACGGATAAATCACATTTTAATGCATTTGGGTAAAACCCCATAGACTTGAATAGGAGAATTCATGATTTTAAACGAAATTTGAGCATGGGTGCATAATGATTCACCCATTCGAAACCATACATACCTGGGAACACTTGGTTCTTAATTTCCCCTTGAAAGCCCAAGATGGAATTTGGAGAATTTTGAGGAAGAACACTTGAAACGCCTTCTACTCCCCTCTCTAACTCTTGCATGCATAAATGAGGCTTAACATGGACTAATCCCCTTTAAAAGACCCTATTCCAACCTTAAAATGACATAGTTTAGACCTTAGGAGTTTAGGAAATTATGAGAAGGCCCTTACTAATTTGTAGAAAATAACTGTCAGGTGACCCTAACGGGTGACCTGACAACTCGTCAGGACGGGCAACTACTCGTCCTGTCGCCCGTCAAGTACACTACCTCATCCTCAATTAAGATTACATAAGCTTGCTCATGACCCACCTCACGAGTCGTTGGGAATGACCACGACTCGTAGGGTCCCATCTGTTTGGTGCACTAGTCAGACTTCCTACTAAATCTTCAACATCATCCCATAGTAGACCTGACGATTCATGGTAGCTGACCATGAGTAGTTCCCATGCCCATGGGGAGCTCAACTCCTCAGCCCCTTCTAGCCTTCCCACGAGCCACCTGATGACTTATGGGGTCTCCTCACGAGTCATCTAACAACTCGTCCTGCACTGCTGTAACACCCTCTTCAGATTTTTCCCATTTGACTCCCGGGTTTGATCCTTGGGTTCCCGGGGTATAACACCGCCACTCCATGACCGAATCTGCTCACTCGTGCCCTCTGATCAGCCACTAACTCTGGAGCATACTTTGATAGGCAGGTGAACTCAAGGGCATACTCTTGCACTGTTATCCTCCCTTGCTTCAGATTTATGAACTCAGCTTCCTTAAGCTCCCTCATCTCACAAGGGAAGAACCGATCTAATAATGCAACATGGAATTCCTCCCAAGTGACAGGACCTGCTCCGACAACCCTACTATCTTTCCATTGATGAAACCAGATGTGTGTGACCCCTTTCAGCTGATACAAGGCCAACTCTACACACTCAACTCCATTCACCCCCATGACCTGGGTGATCTTCACAATCTCATCTATGAACTCATGTGGCCCTCATCTACTTTTGACACGAGGAACTCTGGTGGGTTCATCATTAATAAATCCCTAACACGAGCCGCCATCGCATTTACATTTTATGGGACGTGCGCAACTTCCTGCTGATTGACGTGATCGGTCAAGGCCTGCACGGGAATTTGAATAGCTGCCCAAAACTCAGCATGGGCAACCAGCTCCAGTGCATGGTGCTCCTAGACTGGTGTGGCCTACTGGTGCCCGTTTTCATTGCCATCCTCGTGGCTTTCTCCATTCCCTTTCCTTCTACCATTTAGTCTTCGAGCAAATATGATTCTGCAATCACAAATAGCACAAATTAGAAGGATAGGGATACATTTCATCACACGACATAGATCATGAAAGCAGGGAACATTTCCTAAACATCTCCTAGCCTTTTCGTCATAGGTGTGGCGCGCTTCACACCCATGAAAAGGACCCTACTCAACGGAGCTTTCAAACACCCTACGACACTTCAAACCTATTATTCTGATACCAAGTTTTCCACGACCCAAACGAAGGCCTGAATCACAACACGAGACAAAAAGCCCTGAGAGACTCCAAGTCGACCCATGGAATGAACATGCATCTAACTCAACCGATACAACTGAAGAATCAATGAAATAATCATAGCGGAAGTCGAAATTAAACATAACATCAAAATACACAATCTAAAGTTGAATACATCTTTTATTTGAAAAGCCTCTAAACATGAAGGGTTGATGGGACAAGACCCCAACTAACTCAATAAAGCTGAAACTAAAAATGCATAAAGGAAATATGAATAAGTTCAGTCCTCGAGAGATGAGGACTCACCAACCATGTAAAATGCTAACTCTGAACCCTGACTATGAACGGGGCTGAACTTGATAATCGGGTCCTGTATCATAAAACGATACAACAAAGAGTATGTGGTCAGCACGTGGAATGTACTGAGTATACAAGGTATGTAAAATCATTTAAGTAAGTAAAATAATTTAAGAACATGCATAATGTAAAACATAAACAATAAGGATCTGCGAGTAGAGCTTCGCATTCATTCTTTCTGAAATCATGATCTCATCATAACATAACATAACATCATAACCAAATTGATTGACTCAAAGATGAAATCTATAGTCATGAGTAAAACTGAACATTAAGTCAAACCTGCTTTAGAACGTATATAGATATAGAAATCAAATGAATGACAAACATGCATAACTAAAATCATGACGAATAATGGGAGACTCGTCTTTTAACCGACACACCACAACAGAGCTTACGTGGTCCCAACTATCAAACTCAAGTGGCTAGAGTCATCCAAAGCCTTACCAGGGCTAGAGACGATACCATGTTATTGATACCAAGTGCGTGGGCCAATAGAGCCGGGGATAGCTCACAAGGGAGGTCCTAAAGTAATATATAAAATAGTAATAACCTACGTTGGCGTGTAGTTCTGAGGCATAGAGTGATCAACCCTTAGCCTACTCAATGCTATACACTACTCCCAAAAACATGCATATGCTCTCCATCATTTTTCAACAAAGCTCAACATTGTCTATTGATGAACCTCAATAATCAAATACATCTTAAATATGAAATCATGCAAATGAGAAGCTTTAACTCAAACCATAGTACAAGCTAAAAGTTAATTAGGAGTCTTCGCTCCAAAACCATGTGGTAAGCTGTATTCGAGAAATCATAAATCATACTTGAACATGTGGTCATTTCCCAATACATACTCATGCTTTAAAATACTCAATTCATATCAAAAACATGATTATAAACACGGGTATCTTGAAACACATGCTTTTCATCATAATATGTCATCGTAATCATACATTCATCTCAAATCTCCTCTTTTATGAACGTCTCATCAATGGGCTTTTTAGTTCATAAAACTTGGAACATGATTTTAATTTAAAACATTATAAAACTTGTCCATGCTTCATATTTCAGTAGTAGAAATATATTTAAATCATACCCATGTAGAGAATTAGGAGATTTATACATCGGGTTAAAACCCCATAGATTAGACATAGGAAACTCATGATTTAGAGAGGGATTGGGCATGAGTGTTAAAGAATTCACCCATTCATAACCCTACATATTCTTACACTTCTCTGATTGCCCAAGAGGAATTGATGAGAATTTGAAGAAGAAAAGCTTGATCACCCACTCTAACATTCTAAATTTTCATGCGTGAATTGAAATGGCCTAAAATGAACTTAACCCCCTTAAAAGTTATCATTGATAACTCAAAATGACGTAGTTTAGGGATTAGGATCTTTGGAGTTACAGAAAAGCCCTTATTAAATTCATAGAAAATAACTGTCAGGTAGTCCCCACGAGGGACCTAACGACTTGTCTCCCTTGGCCACAACTCATGGCATGATCTGTGAAGTACACTGTCTAGCAGTCATCTGGGGCTCGTGACTGGAAACTTCATGATTCACTTCTGGTGACCACGAGTGCCACAGATTTTTCTTTTACTTCACCATGCTGCTCACTACACTCCCCATAAATTATGGTGACTGACTAGGACTCATTGGGTCCTTCCGTTAAGTACACTGCCCTCTTCCTTCTGTTTTCTCGCTCATCACTCCACACGACCGACCTAACGAGTCCTGGGGCCTAACCACGACTCGTGGTCACATCCGTGAGGATTTCATTTCCCAAACTTCAAACTCATCACCTGGGCCTCACCACGAGTCACATCATGACTTGTGGGATGCTCCCATGGGTCACATCATGACACCTTCTAATGCTTGGTGCCAGATTTTAAATTTTCTTCATTGAAACTCTTAGGTCTGATCTTTAGGCTTCCGAGGCATAACAGTTTAGGAGAGAATTAAAGGAGTTGATCGATGTATTCCTCTCATTCTTTCTCTCAACTCTCAGGCTCAATGTGAAGAAGTTCCAGAAAAGTATCTTGGAGCTAAGCTAGGGCTTCCAGCTTTCTTCAAGACTTCCCCAGGTTTCTTTTAAGGATTTTTCTCCAGGTATGTAGGAATTCAACAAGGGAATTTCCCTTCCCTTGTACCCCGAAACCCTTCCATAATTCCTTATTAGTCTTAGCCTTGAACATTATTAATAGGTTTAGCTTCAGTCAGATTATGAATATTCTTGTGTAATGAAATTCTTGTGAATTCTTGCAATGTTCTCACTATTTTTCAAGCATGATGTTACTCAATTCATGAAATATTATTTTAGCCTTAGTTCTATGAAATATAGTAAATTTCGGTCTAGAATAGTTGATTAGATATGATTGTTTCTTAACTCTGTTAGTTCCTAAATTTTCATTTTATTACAATCATGTGAGTTCACTATCAGTTTGCATGTTAGTCCAGTCTCAGTCAAAATCCAACATTTTCAGTATCTTTCAGTAAGTTAGTTGACCAATTTGGCAATGGTTAGATCTTGAGGAGTTCAGTTCAGTAATAATCCCTAGTTTCAATTATTAGTTAGTCCTCTAGATAGTTACGATGCTTCTAGATAAGTAGCTCTGACCATTCCTAGAACCATCAGTATCAGTTATCAGTTAGTTCCTTCGAAGATTACGATGCTTCTAGATAAGAAGCTCTGACCAGTCTTAGAACACCAGTTTTCAGTTATTCGGTCCTACAAACTCTCAAGTTACTTCCAGATAAGTATTTTTGAGTTAGTCTAGGACCTCATCTTCAAGCCATCAGCTTAATAGTCAAGTTAGGACCAGTGGGAGTAGTACTAAGCATCAAGCTGACCAGGGTTCCAGCACACCCAGGCTCCCAGAACTATGTTTTCACCGTAGGTTATTAGCCCAATGGGCCCCAGACTTGTGATCACCTAGCTCAGCCACTATACCCTAGCAAGGTATAGTGGGCTTTCTCCTATGGGGTGTATACATCTGACTCCACGTCCAGCTCAGGTGGTTATATGTCGGTTATAAACTCTCCAACTTATTAGTATAGTTTAGTTCAGTTACAGTTCAGTTCTGCTCAGTTTTAGTTTAGTTTAGTTCAGGTTAGCTTATTTCATTAACTCAGTTCCAGGACATGTTTATGACCAACAGTCAGGGTCATTATTGACTACATCAGTTATAGCTCAGCTTTTATTAGTATTCAGTATCAATTGGTCATTTCATATTATTTCAGTTCAGTTGCTTATTTTCCATGCTTATTGTATATCTCACTTACTCAGTACATTCAAAGTACAGATGCATACTTTCTATGTTGTATCGTATTATGATACAGGTGCAGGTTCCCAGTCTCAGCATTGCTAGTAGTTCCCCCGATGATTCTAGCAGCTTTCCTATTGGTAGTCCTCATCTTCCAAGGACGATGTTTTCTTTTAGTTAGTTCAATACTTAGTCATACTTTAGAGTTAGCTGTGTGCTTGTCCCAGCAACTCGTCAGTTAATAGTTAGCTTTCAGACACAATTGTCTAGTATTCTTTCCAGTTATGTTTACTCATTCCAAAATAGTTTTAATTGGATATTTATTTTTCACAGCTTCTTCTTATGCTTATTTAGTTACCTATGTGATGTTAGACCATGGGTTAGCTTGGTGTCACTTGTGGCACCAAGTACCGTGTCTCGTCCAGGGTGTAGACTCGGGTTGTGACAGCCTACAATAACAGTTATCACTCTAACATTCAGATTGCTCCAATTGAGGCTCTT
The DNA here is from genome assembly GCA_035772735.1 of Datura wrightii. Taxonomy (NCBI): domain Eukaryota; kingdom Viridiplantae; phylum Streptophyta; class Magnoliopsida; order Solanales; family Solanaceae; genus Datura; species Datura wrightii. The sequence continues at coordinate 65,839,574 of JASDFA010000002.1, forward strand.
TATGGGTAGAGGTGTAGATTACCGATTGGATGGTTCGAGGTAGGTGAGGCTACATTCATAGGGCTAGATTCATTATATGAGGCTATGAAGAATGTTTAGCTTATTAGAGAAAAGCTTATAACAACTATGAGTCATCAAAAATCTTATGTAGATATTAGGAGGAGAAAGCTTGAGTTTGAGGTTGTCGATTAGCTGTTTCTGAAGGTGTGTCCCATGAAGAGAGTTATGAGGTTCGATAAGAAAGTGAAACTTGGTCCTTGATATATTGGCCATTATAGAATTCTAAGGTTTGTTGGCCAGGTGGCATATGTGTTGGAGCTACGAGCAGAGTTAGCTTCAGTGCATCTACTTTTCCATGTATCTCTATTGAAAAAATGCATTGGCGATCTAGCTTTATTTATTCCGATAGAAAGTATTGGGCTTAGAGATAGTCAGGTTCGGATGTTGAGGAATAAGGAAGTAGCTTCAGTGAAGGTTTTATGGAAAAATTAGCTTGTCGAGGGAGCTACATAGGAAGTGAAGTAGATATGATGGATAAATACTCGCATTTTTTTCCTTTCGGCTCAGTTCCAGCATGAGGTACCACTTTCCTTCTTAGTACTCTATTCCATTTCATGTCAAGTTCATTTGTCTAAGTTTCATTCATTTCATAGCGTGCATGTATGTTTCATGAATTCAGTTCAGTCATGTAAATCAGTCCACAGTCAGTTACTCCGTCAATTTTCAGTTGTGGTTGTTTAGTTTTGGGATCACAATTCTTTCCCTAGCTATCCACTATGCTTAATCTACATTCAAGGATTAATGTTCTCAATGGGGAGTTAATTTAATACCCAAAATATTCCTAAGTTCAGACCCAAATACTAAATGGAAAATAACAGGAAAAACTACACCAGATCATAGAACGAGTCATCAAGTGACTCATAGTACACTTAACGAATCATTAAGTGATTAATTGGGTGCAATGAAGCCAAAAAAGATGAGTTTCAAAATGTCTTGATGATTGGTTAAGTGAACCATTAAGTGACATGACGAATCGTCGAGTGAGGCATCACGAAAAGATGAGCAAATTGGAAAACTTGGCACCAGTGGTAATGGGTGAGGCAACAACCCATGATGAGACCTGACGTATCGTTAAGTGGGTTGTTGGGTCTCGCAGAGTCATTTTTTTCAGTCATGTTTTTAAGGGTTTTTTCATAATTCTTAAGATCCTATCTCCCAAACTAAGTCATTTTAAGCCTCCTAACGTGTGTTTTTAAGGGTTTTAATCATCCTAAACCCTCTTTCTACGCGTAAAACCCCTAGGTGAAGATGAAATCCCCTCAAGAGGAGCTAGGGTTTCGTCATCTCAGTCATCTGAATTCCCTTTAGATCTCCAATCAAGTTGAGGGTTCTTCGAGCCCGGTATGTAGGGTTATGAATGGAGGAAATTGTTCCATCCTCATGCCCTTTTAAAGCTAAATTCCACGATCTCTACTTCTTAAGATCTAAATTATGAAATTCTAGGGTTTAACCCAAATCAATGCAATTATCCATGATATCTTTATGAGTTAAATTCCCTCATGTTCTACTTGATGAATTATGGTTACTAGGATAGATTTAACTCCAAAATTTCTTACTAATTCATAATTTCAAGTTATGGTGATTTTTCCTTATTATTCATGATTTACTATTTTCAACCTTATGATCCCATGATTTCAAGTGTGATGAATTATCAAAGTATGCATAAATGCTTGCAAATTCTTAAACTTATGATTTTATGGTTCAAATTACGAATCCTTAATCAAGTATGTATGGATTTCATGAAAAATCAAGTTTTGTATCAAGGCCAAGTGTGGAGCTATTTCAATGGCTAGTTCATATATGTCAAGTCTAATTATGATATCATGATTTTAAACTAGCCCATTCAAGATCAAGTATGTTTTTAGGATGATGATTATGAGACATGTGCATGTTTTGGGAGGTTTATCTAGCACCAAGTAGGCTAAGGGTTCAAGCATACCCCGAAACTCATAACAACGTGCCACTGTAGGTATATATGTATTCATGTATTGAGTCTTGTTAGAGTGTATTCCCCCAGCCTGATGGAGCTTATGAGTGATATCATGCCTTATCATTCTTTTCCTTGGCAAGGCTTTGGAAGGCTCTGCACACTTGAGCGAGATAGTTGGGGCATCATATGAGCTTTATCATGATAGTGTCGATCATGACAAAGGTTCCCATTGTCACTCATCTTTTAAGTTACTCATGTTCATGTCTTATAATATTATGTTTAATTACGTATTTTACCCATTGATTATTTTATAAGTTTTCACTTATGATTTCAAGTATGGCACACTATATGATTTCAATTTCTAAACCTTGGGTCATTAGGTTACGCTTATTATTCATATCTCATGATTATATTTACTTTAGGAATATGGCTTTTAGCATGTAGTCCCTTCTCTCATGTTTTATCTTGTTCTATATTCATGATTTCAAACTATAGTCTTACTAGCATGTTTTACTTTCTATACAAATTAAGTACATTCAAAGAACTGACTGCATACTCTATGCTATATCGTCTCATGATATAGGTTCAGGTGACCAGTCTCAGTCCAAATGTTAGCTCGCTTCCGCTTCATTCAAGTATGATCCTAGTTTTCTGGTGATTCCTCATGATCCGAGGATGACATTTTTTCTTCATGTCTCTTTTGATTATGTCTTTTAGTTTCATACTTAGTGAGCTAGTTGAGGGTATTGTCCCATCAGCTCATAGAACCTCTAGAGGCTTTTTAGACTATGTAACTCATATTTACGCTTATGTTCTTATGTTATGCAAAGTTCTTCTTGTGTTGAGTTCTAGTTTATTTCCTCTTTAGTTATGCTCTTATTCATCATATGTATGTGCCATGGGTTAGCTTAGAGTCATTCGTGGTTCTAGGTCCCGTGTCTCGATCGAGGGTCCTTACTCGGGTCGTGACAATGATGATTTTGTATGTTCAAAATTTTTCACATACAACTTTTTAAAATTCATTTCGTTCCTATTGCACACTTTATTTAGAATAATACTAATTAATATAACTTTATTGCAGATATTTTCAAATTTCATTTACTATTTCCTCTCAGACGCCGAGTGTGAGGCATATATTTTATTTATTAATTTAAAAACTAGTTATAAAATAATTTTTAAGCCTGGTGTACACAATAGACTTTGTAAAGTATGGAGATTATTTTTTCGTGACATTGATCTCACGAAAGGAGATATTCTAAATTTTCGTTATATGTCAGGTGATAAAGATTTATTTTTCCTTATTACATTGCTTTGATCAAAATTCATTTTTTCTGTTAAAATGTATTGTTTCTTTTTCATATTTTACTGAGAATTGTATTTTTTTTATTTCTATAACTTTAGCTTTTACAATGGATTTGAATTTTTTTCATTTTTTCTAATAAATCATAAGTTATGTTTGTGGTAACAAGTTATGCCACCAACACAGTATTTGAACTACTATAGTGACAAATTTTGCCACAAAGACGCAATTTATTTCAGAAGGCATAAGATGTAGATATAGGGAGTTTATGGATGAAAAAATAAAATCATGTCCCAGAGTCAGAAGTTAATTAATTTCTGCCCCTTCAGACGTAGGTGTGCCTATTGTTAGGTTCTTCTTGTTGAGACTTAAATTCAATTTCACAAGTCACGTCTTAAGTTATGGGATTATTTCAACAGTCTATGTTTTCCAATTGCACAAATTATGTCTTATGGCAAGAATAAATGCCTTAAGGAATGCTTTAAGACATAAATTTACAAATTTATGTTGTCATTTACGAATTTAATTGTATATTAATTAGCTTTAACGTATGCAAAGTTGTCATAACATTTCTTATTATTTTACGATCTCAATCAAAGTAATTACTAGAAAATTGTTGTTCAATTTTCATTCATTCAAGTACTAATTAGGCAGTTCTACTTTTTTAAGAAATAACATGTTTAATCGATTCAAGTTAAGAGTTCCCTTTTCGCTGATGTAAATTTCAGTGTAGCTCGAGTGTTTCAGTCATTGCTACTATTGAAGTCGATAATTCCGACGAGATTTCGGTGCTGTAGAAATAGATTAAGAAATTTCACCCATTAATGAATAAGATAGAAGTATGAAAAAAGATTGAGTATGTCACGACCCAAGAGTAGACCCGGATCATAGACACGGGACAAGGAACCCCAAAAAGCTCCAAGTCGACCCATGGCTTAATCATAGCACACACTTAACGTAAGGAACATCTAACATCATGAATAAGCAGAAGAAATGACAAGGAACTGATATAAACCATAACGATACTTGAATAACATTTAAATACAATGTTGAATCTGTCTAACAAGTCTGAAAGCCTTCTAGTAAAACTTATGAGTTGTTGGGATAAGCCCCCAGCTAACTCCAAAAGATTGAAAACTGAAGAAAAATAAAACAAGAATGATACTCATGTCCTCGGAGGATGAGGACTCACCACTAAAAACTGGGAGAATGGGGTAGCGTATCTAACCACACGGTGGAGCCTGGAGACGTGAATCTATATCATAAAACGATATAGCACAAGTGGTGTGCGGTCAGTACATGGAATGTACTGAGTATGCAAGAAGCGTAAGTAAACTAACTCATAATATTGGCAAGGAGGAAGTAATATAAAAAAAATTAATATCCACGTAATAGAAGTGAAGTACGACAATCTTACACGAGGTTCGCATATTCAATTAACATAACCACATTATAAAGACATGCATTACTGTAGCAACCGCTGATGTGCAAAAGTAATAATCGAGAGTAATACAGATTGTGATGTCGTGACTGATATCAAGAGGGTCCCTGACGTCTAAGGGGGAGTCTCTGACAGTCGAAGGGAGTGTCCCTGACTATCAAAGGGAAATATTCTCACCTAGAGAGAATCCATGAACGTCATAGGGAGAGAGAAAGCTCTGATTTAGAGAGTCATAGACGAAAAGAAGATCCCAAACAACGCAGGGAAAATAACATACTTAACTGGCTAGGGATGTGAGTCCCAACTGACTATGTGAAGACATTCTCCACTAACGTCTAGGTAGGACATTCTCCACTATCTTGTAGGTATGACATTCTCCACTATCATCTAGGCAAGACATTCTCCACTATCGTATAGGTATGACATTTTCCACTATCGTCTAGGTAAGACATTCTCCACTGTCATCTAGGTAAGACATTCTCCACTAACGTCTATTAATGCTATCTCTTAAATAGGCATGGGTTCACAAATTGACATGTAAATCAAAAACTCAATCATCGTAATTCATATTATTACAAAACAAACTTCCTCATTAGCTTTAAAATCACATTATTAGCATGCTATAAATTTGTACTAGCATTATTCTATCATGGAATCTTGATTTCATATTCACCTCATTCAATAGACAATATAAGATCAGACATGATGCATAGAATTCAACCAAGAAGCTATCAAGGATGCATAACTTCATGTAATTAGGTCACGACCATTTCACACACTTGTCACAATCACTCCATTTTTGAATTCTCTAGCCACGAGCATTTTAGATTCTAGGATTTTATAAAAATGATTTTTAGTAAAGAAAACAATAAGGAATACACCCAAGCTTCATAGTTTATCAATGGAGGTAAAATCTTGCCATGCCCAATCAGTTCAATCTACAACATAGTGATGGCACATAATTCACTTCAATTACTCAAGCCCATAATTCCTGCTCAAGTTAGCATGGTCATCTACGTCATAATCACATTATAAGGGTTAATTAAGCAATATTCCCACAATTTCATCATGGTCAAGAATTTCTACGATAATTAAGGAAGATATAACTAATTCCCATTCAATACTCAAGATGACATAGGAAGAACATACTACACAAATACGTACTCAGCCCACATTTCCACCATTTAATCATTCTCATACGTGAATACGCAAATTAATCGAACAATAAGAAACATGCATTCATTACTCAAGCCAATTTATGATTAACACGTTACCCTCATGCATTCCCAAAATATAACCAACATCCCAAAAAACCCATCACATCAACATTTGAAATGAATTCCATAAGTGCAGTAAATATTAGCATTTAAGAAAAGCATGAGCAAGAAATTACCCATTAATCAAAATCCTAGATCATGATATTCTAACTAATTTAAATTGGGTTCTTCTTGAAAACATTTTGGGGCACAAGGATGAGAAGATATCCTTGTTGATGTCCCACATACCTACTAGCTGAAAACCCCGCTTGATTATCTTCGTTGAAGCTTGAAGAACACCTTGGGAATTTCCTAAGATCTTTGGAGAAGAGAGGAGGAACAAGGAGATTGAGAGAATGAGGGTTTAGGTCTAGAAGAACCCTTAAAATCGTGCAAGGTAGAGCCCAAAATGGTATAGTATAACACGAAAAATAGAAAATGCCCTTAAAATAATCTTCCTGAAAACTGTCCCGACTGGACCAATGACCGACCCTACGAGTCGTGACGACATACCAAGACTCATGGTATTGAGTTGTTCGGTCCACTGCCTTGAAGCACATCTTGGATTCTTCCCACGACTCATCAAGATGAGTCGTTACTTCAAACGAAGAGTCGTTTGGTCGACCGTTGCCAATTCCCTGACCAAACCTGGCTTTCCTTCCCACGAGCCTCACCACGACTCATGGTGACTTCCAACGAGTCATGGTTTCCATTCGTTGGATCTACTAGAAAATCCGCTACTCAACCCACAACTGGTGACAATGATTCGTCATAGCTCACAATGGGTCGTGGGGTCGCCCGTTGTATCCCAAACTGCTTAAGTCCTCCTCGCACCATGAATCCAATCAAGGACTCGTGGTTTCCCACCACGGGTCATGAAACCCCTCTCCTACAAGTTTTCCCCTAGAGCTTCCCAACCCAAGACTACTTCTGACGACTCGTGGCACCCTTCCACAAGTCGTAGGGTCACCCTTCCTGAGATATTTTTGTCAATTTTTTCTGCACTTTTTCAATTATACTTCCCGTGTGTATTCTGAGTCCCTTCCAGGGTATTAAACAGTAATACCATTGAATTACTCTTTTCAAATCATACAATAGCTCTTCATATTGATGTTGTTGTTTACGTTTTGAAATGATTTTGTGAAGTGGTTAGTGGAGAAAAAGGCGGGAAGTTTCATATTATTTGGTAGCATTTCTTTTATCAAAAGAAGATGCATGTATATTTCTATTTTTGATAAAACTATAAAGTATGCCCAATTAGGGATAGACATACTTTATAGATAGCATCAATTTTGTTACTAATACACACTCCTAGTTAAGTTTATCAACTTGTACAATTATTTATTTTTTAGTTTTGATTATATTTTTGATTTCTATTCTATTTATGCTCATATGAGTTATAGTAACATAGTAATATAGAATCAGCTATAATTCAAAATTCATTTATAATATATATATATATTATTATTTTTTTCAAAGTTGTTATGCCTTTAAGTCCTAGCATTGAGGAATAATCATTAGATTAGTTTTTTTTACTATAGTAAAGACTTATCTAATTTTTCATATACTTTCAAAATTGAAAATTTTAGAAATATTATGCTAGAAAATAAATATAAAAAATTCCAACATGAAGATGTCCTGGAATCTACAATATCAAGTCTTTCTGTAATTTGAAAACATCAAATTCTTCTTATTGAACTTTTTTTTGTATTCTCACGTGTGGGTTCAGAGCTGGATTGTGGTTACAAGATACCCTAGTGTGTCCAAAAAACTTGCATATGCCACATCTGGATGAGTATTGTGTTCGTGAATATCTTGAATAATATTTTTTTAATTTATTTTCTTCCGAGCCTTATTTTAACATCTAGTGGGGTTATGTTGTTTCACATGATGACTTCTGCAATTATCTCGACCCATGATTATACCCTGGACGCGATATGATACTTAGAGTCATAAGTGACCCCAAGCTAACCCGTGGCATAGCACTTACATACAAAATATTTAAATAGAAAACTGGGCGGATGCTACAAAAATGTAAAAAATTAGTCTTCTATAAGGAAAGATAAAATCTGGCAAATACTGGAGTTTAAACAACATTGATAATAAACTAAAATAGATGCTACGTTTTTTGAAGGCCTCTAAAAACGGATGAGTTGTTAGGAAAAGCCCCCAGCTAACTCTAAAGTCTGAAAAGCTAAAAAATGACAATAACTGAGATAAAACTCTGGTACTCGAAAGATGAGGACTCACCAATATCGCTGCTGGGTATCGCCAGTGAAGCTAGCTGCACTGCTGAGGCTGGGTTCCTGAGCCTATATTATAAAAGGATATACCACATAGAGAGTATGCGATCAGTAGTTGGAATATACTATGTGAGATGTAGATAAACTAGATATACTAGTAACTCATAAACTGAACTGAAATGATATACAAACACCCTATCTGAAATCGAAAATACATCAAATAGTCTGACATATATGAGAATACTATAAAAAGTGATAAACTAAATTAGGGTCATAAGCATATCCTAAAATCTGGTAAAATGGACTATAGTGAGGACTCTAATCTTACGTACTGTGGGAGAGTCTATAACTAACATATAACCACAGGAGCTAAATGTGGAGTTCGATGTGTACACCCCATCGAAGAGAGCCTACTATACCTTGTCGGGCTTTAGTGGATGAGTTGTGTGATCACTAATTAGGGCCCATTCGGGCTAAGAACCTACGGTGACATGTAGCTTTGGGAATCTAGGTGCGCTGGAACCATGACCCACTGATGCTAAGTACTACTCCCAACTGAAAACCTAATTATATCCAACTGTGCAGATAGCTCAAAACTGATGTCCTAAGACTAGATCAGAACTACTTATCTGGAAGTGTCCTGAGAGTCTAAGGATCTAAGGGAAACTAGTGCTCTACGACTTGTCAGAGCTGCTTTATCTTAAAGTGTCATGACATTCTAAAGGACAATGGGGACATATCGAGCACACTGAAAACATTGACTTTCAGTCAAAGTATTTGTGCTAAAATTTATAGTCAAGTAAAATATCATGATAATACAATATTTCTAACTAGAATCTAAATCATGCTAAAGATCATGGCTAGAAAGCATATTGTATAAAAGAAACCAAGACATGAATTCCTCTAGTAATAGTCATGGAGAACTTGAAGAATTTTTAAAACTAAGGAATTCATAAGCTAATTAAAAAACTCTAGATTCAAATCTCCTACAAGGCTAGAGACTACTAAGTTTTCTGAAAGTAATTTGGGAAACAAAAATGAAAAGAAAATCTTATTGAAGTCCCACATACCTGAAGTGGAAGAATCTCTAGCAAGAATCTTGGAATTTATAGCACTTGAATAGAACTCTAGTTTAAACTTGAGAGGGTATTTTATCTTCTACATATTGTTCTTATAAGTCTGGGAGAGAATGAGAGGAGAATGTCGATCATTTCATCTTAATAACCCTCTAAACATACCCCAATACGATGTAGTTTAGGAACTAGGAGCTTAGAATTTTACAAAAATGCCCTCGATAATCGTTCCAAATCTGATTGTCACGGTCCAACGGGCTAAACAATGAGTCATTGGTTGTAACCACGACTTATTGCAACCAGTCATTGGTCCTAGTTCTAGAATTCAACTTGCTTGACTTCAACCCACGGACTGAAAGAATGACCCATTACATGGAATGACGAGTCGTTGAATCTAGTCGTGGTCGGTAGAAGAATTTTGAATAAGCTCTGAACTACTCTCAAAGGTGAATAGAATGATCCATTAGCTAATACAATTGTTTGTTGTTTTCAATTGTTATCACTGGAGGGACTCTAGCACTTTTTGGATCGCATTCAACAGCTTCATAGGATGACTCATTATATCTACCAATGACTCATCATTTGGCTCGTTGTTTGGGAGAAGGATTTGACAAGTTTCTGGACTAGGTCATAATGGGAAATAGGATGACTCATTACTTCGTACAAAGAGTCATTATATGTCTTGTTGGTACTTGAGGGAAAATTTGCAGAAGCTGAATAACGACCTTCCTGAGGGTCGTTGGTCCTGATAGCGACTCGTTGGTTGAATCTATCTGTGACAAAATTTCCTGCTTTCAAGCTTCATTTGGGGTTTAGTCTTAGAAACTTTTGGTGTATTACAGTAATAGTCCGTGAGTCTTCATTCCCAATTGAATTGATTTCTCCTTTATACATCTCTTGCCAAGGTTTCTTTTTTAAGCAATTTGAATAGTATCTAGATTTTGGCAAACTTCTTTTATCTATGACTTCCATGGCATGGGTACATGGTAACTCATCAGTTTGGAATTCCAAGCAGTCACAATTCATGTTCTTCAGTTCCATATTAAACTACAATCCTTCATCTTTGACGATGTATGTTACAACAGTAACATCCTCAACTTGTGAGGAAGAAATAACATAAGTGAGCAATATAATATTTTTATCTCTATGTTAAAAGTTAGTGTCATGTACACAAAATAGGCAGTTCTTCATTTCCACGAGGCAAATACTGTTGGTAAAGGACTCTTTACTTTCATCTTTAAGCCTTTAGTTATCTTTCAAATTAGAATCTTTTTTGCCCGATATTTTAGATTGTGAGATGGTCCAGTTGCATCTATTCTTAGTTGATGAAACCAACTTTTGTCATGACCTGAGCTAGGGCCCGGATTAAGAGACGGGACAAGAAATCCCCAGAGGCTCCAAGTCAACCCATGGCATGAACATAACGTCTAAGCTCTACATAATAAAGCGGAAGTTCAACATACATAATAACGGAATTCTGCATAAGAATCAATCTAGAATAGAATCATACATGACAAGCTAATTTCTACATAATGTATGAAAGCCTCAAACATATCTGACGAGTTGTTGGAACATCCCCAACTAACTTGACATGTTTGAAACGGAAAGAAACATAACTACTAAAAATACTAAATTCCCTCAAAGGATGAGGACTTATCAATGCTAGCTGGATAGGTTGGAGAGGGAAGCGGGACTAAAAATGTTGTAGTACCCCGGGAACCTAAGGAGTAGACTCGGGAGTCAAAACACGGAAAAATGTAAAACTGGTATTGCAGGCACAGAACGAGTCATTGGACGACTCGTGAGGATAGCCCACGAGTCATCAGGTGACTCCTGGGAAGGCCAGGAAAAAGTTGGGATGTTTGGAGGAAAAGGGGTCCCCACAGGCGTGGGAACCACTCATTGTCAGACACCACGAATCGTAGGGTTGGCCGTGGGGTAAGGGAGAAGGAAAATAGAAGAAGGCAAGACAGAGTACCTAACAGAAGCTGACCACAACTCCTTAAGTAAGGTAAAGAGTCGTGGTGTAAGACGTGGGGTGATTTATGTGTAAAGAGAAGTAATTGAGGTAGTGTACTTGACAATCCAGGCATTGAGTCTTTGCCAAGGACCACGAGCCGTCGGGTCATCTATTAGGACCAGCTGACAGTATTTCCTGCAAATTTAGTAAGGGTCTTTTCATAATACCTAACTTCCTAAGACCTATACGACATGTTTAAGGCTCGTTTTGAAGGATTTTAAGAGGGGAAAACCTATTCTATGTTATTGCATTCCATGCATGCAAAGTTGAGAGGTTGAAGAGGTGATTTAGAGAAAGTCTTCAAGGTTTCCATTGGAATCTCATCTTGGGCAATCAAAGAAGTGATAGAACTCATCCCTTCCAGGTATGTTGGGTTATGAGTGGGTGTTTCCTTCCACACCCAAGCCTAATTTCTACTGATTTATGAAAATCTTCTATGATCAAATATGGGGTTTTACCCGAATGCATAAATGTTCAATTTCTTTACATGGGTATGAGTTGATTATGATTTTATTATCGAATTGTGAAGAATGGGTTGATTTTATAATGATTTCAATCAAAATTATGTTTCTAGCTATTAGGGATGTTAAATCCCATTGATGATTTGATCATGAAAAGTAAGATTTATGAAGTAAATGTGATAATGATGAGAGATTACAATGCAAAGCATTAATTGAAGCTACCCATGTCTATAACTATGTTTTCAATGAGAATTAAGTATTTATAAGAATGATAAAGCTTTGGGCAATGCCCGCGTGTTGATTCTAATGGCTGATTTTTTCGAAGTAAGCTTACCATATGGTTTGGAGCGAAGTCTCCCGAATTTCAGATTTTAGCATGTTGATTCTATGGCTGATTTTTTCGAAATAAGCTTACCACATGGTTTGGAGCAAAGTCTCCCGAATTTCCCATTTTAGCTTGTGGTATGTTTTGAAATAAAGCACCTCATATGCATGAATTCAATTGAGATATATGTTCTATTGAGCTTCATTTTCATATGATGTCGAGTCTATGCATGATTTCATTATTGAGCTTTGTGAATAGACGATGTTGAGCTTCATTTTCATATAATGTTGAGTTTATGCATGTATTCATGTTGATCTTCGTCAATAGACGATGTTGAGCTTCGTAATATACGATGTAGAACATTGCATGTTTTTGGGAGAAGAGACTAGCATGGAGCGGGCTAAGGGTCGATCATCCTATGACCTAGAACTACATGCCAACGTAGGTAGATACTGTTATAAGTCTTGGGACCACCCTTGTGAGCTTCCCTTCCCCGAATGGGCCTTCGGCTTAATATCGATATCATGGTAGCATCCTTAGTGCTAGCAAGGTTTTAGGCGTATTTGCCCACTTGAGTGTGATAGTCAGGACCACGTAAGCTCTATCATGGTATGTCGGATAAGTGACGAGTCTCCCAGTGGCGATATGATTCAGATTTGCATATTCATTACCCATGGTTATTATTTTATTCATGCATGATCTAAAGTAAGGTCTGACTCAATGTTTAGCTTTCCTATAAATGTAATATTTTATCTTTGAGTCATTTGAGTCAGTTATGATGTTATGAAGCTATGTATTGTCATGTTATGAAACGATTATGATTTCTAAAAGAATGCATGCAGTCCCTCCTCTCAGATTTGAAAGCTTATGATGTGTTGAGAAATTTTTAAATGATTTACTTTATTTAAGAGGTTTTACTTACCTTGCATACTTGGTACATTCCACATACTGACTGCATACTTTCTATGCTGTATCATTTTATGATACAGGACCCAACTCCCAGGCTCATCACCGTTCGTAGCCGATTGTCAAAGTTAGCACCCACTTGGTTGGTGAGTCCTCATCCTTCAATGGCTAGACTTTCAGTTTCCTTATGTATTTTCAGCTTCAGTATTATTGAGTTAGTTGGGGTCTTGTCCCATCAACTCATCAAGATTAGAGGCTTTTCAGACTTATGTACATGTTAAGCTTTAGATGATTACTCTGATGTTATGTTGAGTTAGACTTTCACGGAGTTTATATGATTGATTCTTCGATATACCTATATTGAGTTAGATGTATGCTAGTGCCTTGGGTCGACTTGGGGTCTCTCGGGGTCCCTTGTCCTGTGTCTACGATTTGGGCCTCTGTTCGGGTTGTGACAAAACATGGTATTAGATCCATAGGTTTGAAGTGTCCTAGGGTATCTGAAAGCCGCATTAAGTAGATTCTTTTTCATGGATGTGAAGCATGCCACACTTATGAAGAAGAAGCTACGAGATGTTTAGGAAATGTTCCGTTCTTTCATGATTTATGTCGTGCAATGAAAGTCTTTCTATCCTTCTAATTCATTTTATTCACAATTGCAGAATCATGGATTCTCGAAGAATGAGTGGAAGGAGGAATGGAGGTGGTGAACCCCACGAGGATGGGAGTGGTTATGGGCATCATCCATCCCCTCCAATTTGGGAGCCTCAGGCACCGGAGCTAGCTGCCCATGCTGAGTTTGTGGCAGCTATTCAGATGCTTGTGCGGTCCTTGACCTCCTAGGTCAATTAGCAGGCCATTGTGCATGTCCCACAAAATGGTAATGCAGCGGCATCTTGATTCATAGACTTCTTAAGGATGAATCTGTCGGAGTTCCTTGTGTCCATTGTAGATGAGGACCCACATGAGTTTGTTGATGAGATTGTCAAGATCACCAAGGTCATGGGGGTGAATGGGGTGGAGTGCGCCAATTTAACCTCTTATTAGCTAAAAGGGGTCGCGCATATCTAGTTTTGTCAATGGAAGGAAAGCGGGGTCGCAGGAGCAGGTCCGGTCGCTTGGGAAGAGTTTCAGGTTGCATTTTTAGACCGGTTCTTCCCTCGAGAGATGAGGGAGTTAAAAGCAGCTAAGTTTGTGAATTTGAAACAAGAGAGAATGATGGTACAGGAGTATGCCCTTGAGTTCACTCGCTTATCGAAATATGCTCCGGAGTTGGTAGCAGACCAGAGGATGCGGGTGAGTAGATTCGTCCATGGGGTCACAGGTCATTTGGACAAGGAATGCAGGACCGCCATGTTGCACCAAGATATGGAATTTCCTCGTAGGTGGCACATTTGAGAGAGAGGGAGGCTAAGTGGGCGAGGACCGAGGACCACAAATTCTCGCAGCAAAGGTCCGGTGGTGGGCACCGACAATAGACCCACTAGAGATCATTCGCCCTAGCATCTTAATCACTAAGTGTGCCATCCAGGCCCAGACATGATCAGAGAGGGCCGGCATCAGGCTCGAGGGTTCATAGCAGTAGACCTGCAGATTCTAGCATCTCAGCTAGTCGCCGGTGTTGTCAAGGGCACACAGGCCAGTGTTTGGTCTCCTTCAGAACATGTAGCCTGTATCTATTCCTCCCAACAGAATGGCTCCAGCTGAGCTAAAAGATTTGAAGGATCTATTAAAGGATCTGTTGGATAAGGGCTTTATTAGGACGAGTAAGTCTCCATGGGGTGCACTAGTGTTATTTTTCTGGAAAAAGGATGGTTCGCTTCGGATGTGCATTGATTATCGGAAGTTATAAAAGGTCACTGTTAAGAATAAGGTATCCCTTACCTAGGATCAATGATTTGTTTGATCAACTTCAGGTTGCTAGGTGTTTCTCCAAGATTGATCTCAAATCCGAATATCACCAGCTAAGGGTTCGGGAGGGCGACATCCTGAAAACTGCTTTCAGGACACGATATGGTCACTATGAATTTTTTGTTATGTCTTTTGGACTAACCAATGCCCCTATAGCTCTTATGGTTCTAATGAATAGGGTGTTCAAGGCATATTTGGACATGTTCGTGATTGTGTTCATTGATAACATCCTTATATACTATCGGAGCAAGGAGGAGCATGCCGCTCACTTGAGAGTAGTGCTTCAGACCCTTAGGGATCATAAGTTGTATGCAAAGTTCAACAAATGTGAGTTTTTGTTGGACTTTGTGGCATTTTTGGGCCATGTGGTATTGAGTGAGGGAATAAATGTAGATTCTCAGAGAATCGAGGCAGTGAAAAATCGGCCTAGATCAGTGAATCCTTCGGACATTCGGAGTTTTTTTGGTTTAACTGGCTACTACCGGAGGTTTGTTGAGGGTTTCTCCACTATCGCAGCACCTTTGACCAAGCTGACTTAGAAAAAGGTGAAGTTTCAACTGTCGGGGGCTTGTGAGAAGAGCTTTCAGGAATTAAAGACCCGACTCACTACCACGCCAGTGTTGACACTACCTGAGGGTACAGACGGTTTTGAAATGCATTGCGATGATTCAAGAATCGGGCTCGGGTGTGTATTGATGCAGTGCGGAAAGGTAATAGTGTATGCCTCCAGAAAGTTAAAGACCCATGAGAAGAATTACTCAACCCATGATCTAGAGTTGGCAGCGGTGGTATTTGCCTTGAAGATATGCGACATTATTTATATGTGGTGTACATGGATGTATTTACGGATCACAAGAGTCTACAATATGTGTTCATGCAGAAGGATCTTAATATACAAAAAAGGAGGTGGTTGGAGCTACTCAAGGACTATGATATGAGTGTTCTTTACCATCTAGGTAAGGCTAATGTAGTGGCGGATGAACGTAGTAGGCTCTCTATAGAGAGTGTGACCCACGTGGAGGAAGGAAAGAAAGAGCTAGCAAGAGATGTCCATCGACTTGCAATGTTGGGAGTGAGGTAGGTCGACTCTACCGATGGTGGTATTGTTGTTTAGAATGGATCAGAATCATCCTTGGTGGTTGATGTGAAATCTAGGAAAGATGAGGACCCGGTTTTGAGGAAATTGAAGAAAGTTGTGCAGAGTCAAAAGGTGGAGGTTTTATCCCAAAGGGGGAGATGGTGTGCTTCGGTACCAAGGTCTCTTGTGTGTTCCAGACGTTGATGGTTTCAAGGGTCGGATATTGCATAAGGCTCATGGTACCAAATATTCTATACATCTGGGATCCATGAAGATATATCGTGATTTGTGGGAAGTCTATTGGTGGGATGGCATGAAGCAGGATATTGCAGAGTTCATAGCCAGGTGTCCAAATTGCCAACATGTAAAGGTTGAACATCAAAGGCCGAGAGGAGTACTTCAGGATATTAGCATTCCTACTTGGAAGGGGGAAGAGATGAACATGGATTTCATAACAGGATTATCTCGTACTCGCCGACACAACGACTCTATTTGGGTGGTGGTAGAAAGGTTGACCAAAGTTGTACACTTTCTACCGGTCAAAACCACAGATTCTGCAGATGATTAAGCCAAACTGTATATCTAAGAGTTGGTGCAATTATATGGAGTACCCTTGCTGTTATCTCAGACCGAGGTACTCAGTTTACCTCTCAATTTTTGCGGTTTTTTCATAAGGGGCTTGGGACTCAGATTAAGCTTAGTACAACCTTTCATCCGCAAACAGATGGCCAGGCAGAACGAACAATCCAGACTCTCGAAGATATGTTGAGAGCATGAGTGCTGGACTTTAAGGGTAGTTGGGATGATCATTTTCCTCTGATCGAATTTTCTTCTAAAGACAATTATCACTATTGCATCTAGATGGCACCGTTTGAGGATCTCTATGGGCGGAGATGTAGATCGCCCATCGAATGGTTTTGTTATACCCCGTAGAATTCCCGGCACCTGGACGACCTATTCGCACGTTGGTTAAGCATATTTGAAGGCCACACATGCTGGAGAAAGGCCCGGGAAAAGATCGGACGAGAAACCTGTCGAACCATCGCGGAAGGAGCCGAGGCAGAGCCCCTCCGCGATGGCAGCGTGTCACGGAGGAGAGGCCTCCGCGTTGGCTCCGTGACACGTTGGCCTTGTCCAGGCCCAAGTATATAAAGCCCACTTCGGGTTTAAATCAGTTATACACTTATAAATTTCCAGAAAACAGAGAGTAAGCAGCAGAGAGAAGGTAAGAACGAAGGAGGGATTATAAATTTTGTCCGATTACGCTGCTAAACGTTGTCCAAACTTAAATTAACTCCAGATACTGAGGTATTTAGCAGTAGAGAGCATTCCTACGGGTTTAGTTTCGTGGAATACGACCGACGAATCGTCGAGCCACCGAGCTAAGTTAAGTGGAATTGCTCTAAATTAGTGTCTATGTGTTCCTAGCTGTGAAGTGAATATTTCTCCCTTCTGGACCTCTGAAAAATAGCGAGTTTCCGGCCGTCTTTCGATAAGCCTAAGTTTAGGCTATAAACTACATCGAAAGTGACGTTGCCTTTTAAAATAAAGCTATATTTAGTATTAATTGACATATTTATGAATGTAGTTGGGAGAAAATAGTTGAAGTACCGGCCGAGTCTCGTCCGACAGACGAATAGTTCAAGGATAAGGTATGTAAAGCTAGTTTCCTCGTCAAGTTAAATAATCTCGGTACAGTACAGTAATTCAAGGCCAGTAGAATGTTCAGAAGTCATGTGTTATGTTTACTACGAATGTTGGTACGATATTAGAAGCATCGAGTTATAACTTGCGTGTAACTTGCCAGCATGATATAGACTCTAATAGAAGTACTAGGAATTCCACAGTATGCTCTGTATGCGATGTGGCACAGAATGTTAGGATATCATTGTATTTAGTTGAAACCCAGTAAAGCGATGTAATATCGATAAGACATCC
Source organism: Datura wrightii (assembly GCA_035772735.1). NCBI lineage: Eukaryota > Viridiplantae > Streptophyta > Magnoliopsida > Solanales > Solanaceae > Datura > Datura wrightii. The sequence goes on from JASDFA010000002.1 coordinate 65,857,516, forward strand.
CAGAAATAGAATGATAAGTTAAAAAGAGATTAGAAAGCACATTAGAAATGGCAAATCATGTTACTATTGAAACTCAGTTTACAGCATGGTTTTCAGCAGAAACACTATATCCTGTTCAGTATTAGCCCCAGAAAAGTCTGGCAGGAGACTATATTTATACATATATATATTTGCCAGCTTCAGCACGTATTAAATACGTACATACTACTACTACTAGTTCAGCATGTAATATACACAATATTTTACCACTATTAGCCTCAGCATGTGAGATATGCAGACAGTATCACTAGTTGAGACCGTTGTATTATGTGGGGTTGGACTACCTAGCATCCATGACTGCCCCAGGGTTGATAGTTGTATCGACTCGTCCGCCAGAGGACGAGGATACGTCACTCTACGGAGTGGCATGCCGTCCCGCAGGGGACGAAGATGGGATGCCAATTTTCCACATATTGTGCCTTGGTCGGCTTTTACACACCCCTGTCGAGCGGATACGCCCGGGTGTTGATTCAAGAGTCCTCCTGACTCAGATGCAGTTATAGTCAGGGGCTCAGTGAGCCCAAGTGCATACCCAGGGGACCGGCAGGATGCTTACAGGGTTTATAGGAGATGGGATGACCGGGGTAGGGGTGTAGATTCCGTGCTGGTTGTACCACCCGGCTTATGGGGGCCGGGTAAGGTTTGTGTGTGCTATGTTATGTTATGTTATGTTATGCCATGTTACGTTAGATACGAGTAGATCAGCAGTAGAGTGATACGTCTCCAGGTACGACTCCTATTCCTTCCAGTATATATATGAGAGAAGGTATGACTTACATTATTAGACAGTTAATCTATTTTTTCCTACTTCAGTTTCATCGGTTACATTGTTGTTTTCAGATTTCGATTTCAGTTATTGCTTTACATACTCAGTACCAGTGGTACTGACGCCCGGTAGGGCGCTACGTTACTTGCCTGCAGGTACTCATAGGCGAGCAGGCGATACTACGTGATTCCTGTCAGCGATCGAGTATTCAGCTCCTGTCATCCGGAGACTGAATTCCAGAGGTGTATTTCAGTTCTTTTGTTGTATAGTATGGGTAGGTCGGGGCCCTGTCCCGATCATTTCTATTGCTATTCCTAGAGGCTTGCAGTCTGTGTATGTTTCCCTGTGGTCAGATGAGCCGGTCGTGTGAGGCCGTGCAGTTGTTTAGCTGTTAGTACTTCTGTTTCTTTCATGTTGGCCGTGTGGGGCCATAACTTGACAGTAGTGGTGACCTTGCCGGTCACATAGCTTCCTAATATTCTATGATTGAGTTACAGATAACTAGACAACATGGTGGCCTTGTCGGCCCGTATAGTTTTCCCTGAATTGATATGTTTCTGGTCAGTTGTTAGTACAGGTACAGAAGGCTATAGGACAATGGGCCGGGGGCTATGTTTACAGTCGTTATATAGCCCTTTGTTTCCAGAAATGTGAATTAGAGCCAGCCAGGCACCAGATGTGCCCAGGCTTAGCAGTCCAGCAGTTCAGGTCCTAAAAGGGCACCAGGTGCCAGTCATACCCCCCAAGGCAGGGTGTGACAAACTTGGTATCAGAGCAGGTCATATCCCAGGGAGTCTGCAAGCCGTGCCAAGTAGAGTCCTGCCCATGGATGTGTTGTGCACCACATACTATGGGTAGGAGGCTGCAAGGAATGATAGGATGGTTATCTTTTATTCTTATTCAGTCGTGCTGTAGAGCGGTACAGTATAGGGTTGAGTCCCTAAAAGCTTACTATATTCTTTGGTTACAGATAATGTCAGAGCAGCAACATCCTATCACAGGTCGGAGCTTAGATGTTGCAGCAGGGGAAGGCACCAGTAGGATGCCTCACCCTCGTTTAGAAACAGCCCGATCAGAGGGCACTACAGAGGCATCGTCCCAGCCTCCTCAGCAGTCTCCACCACGTCAGGAGCCACTTGGGGCGACACTACCTTCAGCAGTCCCTATACCGACACCTTCTGACCAGGAGGTTAGAAGTGTTGTAGTCATGTTAGCACAGATGATGGCTGCTCAGCGTCAGCCAATGCCGTCTACGGTTGCGAAGTTATCAGGAGGGCCCGGTAGTTCGAGGGTCCGAGAGTTTTTAGCTTTGAATCCCCCACAGTTTACAGGTACGGACCGGACAGAGGACCCTCAGGATTTTCTGGATCAAATGTAGAGAATCTCAGGGTTATGCATGCCATGCCTACCGAATCAGTTGAGTTGGCAGCATTCCGGTTACGGGATATCGCTGTGTTATGGTATAAAAGCTGGGAAAGGTCCCGAGGTAGAGATGTGTCCCCTCCCACCTGGTCCAGCTTTTCAGGAGCTTTTCTGGATTACTATTTGCCACGGGAGATTCGACAGGCCCGGGTAGACCAGTTCCTACATCTGGAGCACGGGGCCATGAGTGTCCGGGAATATTCCTTGCGGTTTGATTCTTTGGCCCGGTATGCACCAGCCTTTGTTGATACCATGGCATCCAGAGTACATCGCTTCATCATGGGGTTGAATCCAGAATATGTTGAGACTTGTATTACAGCCACACTGCGAGAGGACATGGACATTGCTCGAGTTTAGGCATTTGCCCAGAATATTGAGGGCATCAAACAGCAACAACGGGAGATCAGAAGGGTCAGTCAGGAACAGCGTCGCCGGGACAGGCCAGTTGAGTTAGAGAGGGAGGCCCGAGGAGGACCCAGGCCATGATTGTTAGACAGGCCGCCCAGGCCCCCACCTCCGCCATAGTCGCAGGGAGGTAGATTCAGACGCAGGGGGCAGTCAGAGACTGGTAGAGGCTCGCAGATGGCAGATTCACCAGTATAGAGAAGGGCGGAGTAGAGTAGGTATACCCTACCACTTTGCCCTATATGCAGTCGACGTCATCCTGGAGCATGCAGATATGGCTCCACTGCGTGTTATATTTGTGGCCAAGAAGGCCGTTTGATGAAAGATTGCCCAGCCAGAGGTCAAGAGGACCGGGATAGACAGGATAGGGTATCTGTGGGGTCACGAGCCACAGCATCCTCGGCAGGGCGCAGGCCCTCAGGTTCAGCAGGCAGGAGTCGGGGCAGATCAGAGACCTCCAGTACAGGTGCGGGTCCAAGCCGCACATATGCCTTACCAGGGAGGCAAGATTCAGAAGCGTCGCCTGATGTTGTGACAGGTATGTTAACTATCTGCTCGCACCCTGCTTATGTGTGGATTGATCCAGGGTCTACCTTGTCCTACATTACTCCATTTGTGGCACGAAAGTTTAGTATTGTATCAGAATCATTGCAGCAGCCCTTCCTAGTATCCACGCCCGTCGGTGACTCTATCACAGCTAGCCGAATCTACCGCGGGCGTACAGTAGAGGTTGCTGACCGTCAGACCACAGTAGATCTGGTCGAGTTAAAAATGATAGATTTCGATGCCATAATGGGTATGGATTGGTTAGTACCGTGTTTTGCCAACGTTGAATGTTGGACCAAGATAATCTGATTCCACTTCCCGGGAGAAGTAGTGCGGGAGTGGAAGGGCAGCACCGCTACGCCAAAAGGTTGGTTTATTTCGTACCTTCAGGCGAGAAAGTTGATATCTAAGGGGTGTATTTACCATCTAGTTAGAGTTCAGGATGTTCAAGCAGAATCTCCGACAATCCAGTCTGTTCCAACGGTGAATGAATTCCTTGATGTGTTTCCTGATGAGTTACCTGGTATTCCCCCAGAAAGGGAGATAGATTTTGCTATTGACTTGTTACCAGGCACTCAGTCGATATCAATTCCTCCCTATCGTATGGCTCTTGTAGAACTCAGAGAATTAAAGGAGCAGTTGAAAGATTTGTTGGATAAAGGTTTCATCAGGCCGAGTACATCACCGTGGGGTGCGCCAGTCTTGTTTGTGAGGAAGAAAGATGGCTCGCTTCGAATGTGCATAGATTATCGACAACTAAACAAAGTTACAGTAAAGAACAAGTACCCGCTCCCCAGAATTGATGACTTATTTGATCAGTTGCAGGGAGCCAGATACTTTTCTAAGATTGACTTGCGGTTCGGATAGCACCAGGTCTGAGTACGTGAGAGAGATATTCCTAAGACAGCGTTCAGGACCCGATATGGGCATTTTGAATTTCTAGTTATGTCCTTCGGGTTAACGAATGCCCCAGCAGTCTTCACGGACCTGATGAACAGTATTTTCAAACCTTTCCTGGACTTGTTCGTGATAATATTCATTGATGACATTCTGGTGTATTCTCGCTCTGAAGCAGATCACCGGACTCATTTGCGGACAGTGCTCCAGATCCTCAGGGACCGCCAGTTGTATGCTAAATTTTCTAAGTGTGAATTCTGGCTTAAATCAGTGGCCTTTTTAGGGCATATCGTGTCGGATGCTGGTATACAGGTAGACAAGCAGAAAATTGAAGCAGTTAAGTCATGGCCTAGGCCTACCACTCCGACTGAAGTTCGTAGCTTTCTGGGGTTGGTAGGATATTACAGGAGGTTCGTTGAAGGGTTCTCGACCATTGCGGCACCTCTAACCAAATTGACACAGAAAGTAGCAAAGTTTCAATGGACAGAGGCATGTGAGCAGAGCTTCCAGGAACTGAAAGACAGATTAACCTCCACCCCAGTACTGGCATTGTCGGAAGGCACCGAAGGTTATTCAGTCTATTGCGACGCGTCAAGCGTCGGGTTAGGTTGTGTGTTGATGCAGCATGGTAGAGTAATTGCATATGCTTCTAGACAGCTGAGGAAACACGAAAAGAATTACCCTATCCACAACCTGGAATTGGCCGCAGTAATCCACGCCTTAAAGATGTGGAGGCATTACCTCTACGGCGTCCATGTTGATATTTACACAGATCATAAGAGCTTACAGTACATTTTTACTCAGAGGGAGTTGAATCTATGGCAACGCCGCTGGTTGGAACTGTTAAAAGATTATGATGTGAATATTCTATACCACCCCGGAAAAGCTAATGTTGTAGCAGATGCCCTGAGCTGTAAGTCAATGGGGAGTTTGGCGTATTTGCGACCTGAGAAGCGGAAGTTAGCCAAAGAAATTCATCAGTTAGCTGGTTTAGCCGTTCGAGTAATCTAAACAGAAAATAATAGAGCAGTAATTCAGAATTCTGCTGTGTCATCATTAGTCACAGAGGTAAAAGAACGACAGTACGAGGATCCTGATTTAGTCCAACTCAAAGATAGAATTCAGAGAGGTAAGGAGTCAGATTTTCAGATAACTGAGGATGATGTGCTACGCCGTAAGGGCCGCCTTTGTGTCCCGAATGTTTCAGGGCTTGTGGGAGGATCATGCATGAGGTACATTACGCTCGCTATTCCCTCCACCCAGGAGCGACGAAAATGTACCACGACATCAGAGACATCTACTGGTGGCCAGGTATGAAAGCTGAGATAGCTGAATTTGTATCTAGATGTTCTAACTGTCAGCAGGTGAAAGCAGAGCACCAAAAACCGGGCGATTTGACGCAAGATATAACGGTGCCTATGTGGAAATGGGAAGCGATAAACATGGATTTTATAACAGGGTTACCCCGTACTAGACGCAGAAATGATTCCATTTGGGTAATAGTTGACAGGCTGACAAAATCAGCTCATTTCTTGCCAGTGAAGGCTACCTTCTCAACTGAGGATTATGTCGAATTATATATCAGAGAAATAGTTAGATTACACGGAGTGCCAGTATCCATTATTTCAGATAGGGGAGCACAGTTCACACCTAGATTCTGACAGTCGTTTCAGAAAGGTTTGGGAACGCAGATCAATTTGAGCACAGCATTCCACCCTCAGACAGATGGGCAGGCTAAGCGGACTATCCAAACGCTCAAAGATATGTTGTGAGCGTGTGTATTAGATTTTGGGGGTAACTGGGATGAGCATCTTTCGTTGATTGAATTTGCTTATAAGAACAACTACCATTCAGCTATTCAGATGGCGCCTTTCGAGGCATTATACGGGCAAAAATATAGGTCGCCGGTGGGCTGGTTTGAAGTGGGGCAATCAGCATTGGTTGGCCCAGACATTGTTCTGCAGTCAGAGGAAAAGATAAAGCTTATCCGAGAACGTTTACTGACTGCTCAGAGCCGCCAGAAGTCTTATACAGATATGCGGCGCAGAAATCTAGAATTTGCGGTAAATGACTGGGTATATCTGAAAGTATCTCCGATGAAAGGGGTAACGAGATTCAGCAAGAAAGGCAAGATTAGCCCGAGGTTCATTGGGTCATATCAGATTCGGCGAAGAATAGGCCGAGTTGCATACGAATTGAACTTGCCTCCGGAGTTAGCATCTGTTCACCCAGTATTCCATGTCTCTATGTTGAGAAAGTTCGTAGGGGACCCTTCTAAAGTAGTTCCAGTTCAGGATGTCCAGGTCACATAAGAGTTAGCATATGAAGAGGTTCCCGTAGCTATCTTAGACAGACAGATTCGCAGGTTGAGGACTAAAGATGTTGCATCTGTCAAAGTATTGTGGCGTAACAGGAACCGTGAGGAAATGAAGTGGGAAGCTGAAGAAGATATGAAAGCCAAATACCCTCATCTATTTCAGGCCTAGTCAGGTGACAGGTATGTCCGTATTATTACTTATGCCGTACCTTATAGTTGTATGTGTGTGAATGAGAAAGATTGATACTTAGTTATCCAGTGGATCATAAAATATTATGTGCAGTGCCTGTGTTGGACTTTTCTGCATTTCAGGTTTTTGCTATAGTCCATATTACAGGGGAAACTATGCCGAAATTTTTCTAGAAAGTAAGTTAAGTAGTCCTCCAGATAGCAGTGTACATTCGAGGACGAATGTTCTTAAGGGGGGAGAATGTTATACCCCGTAGAATTCCCGGCACCTGGATGACCTATTCGCACGTTGGTTAAGCATATTTGAAGGCCATACGTGCTGGAGAAAGGCCCGGGAAAAGATCAGACGAGAAACCTGTCGAACCATCGCGGAAGGAGCCGAGGTTGAGCCCCTCTGCGATGGCAGCGTGTCACGGAGGAGAGGCCTCCGCGTTGGCTCCGTGACACGTTGGCCTTGTCCAGGCCCAAGTATATAAAGCCCACTTCGGGTTTAAATCAGTTATACACTTATAAATTTCCAGAAAACAGAGAGTAAGCAGCAGAGAGAAGGTAAGAACGAAGGAGGGATTATAATTTTCGTCCGATTACGCTGCTAAACGTTGTCCAAACTTAAATTAACTCCAGATACTGAGGTATTTAGCAGCAGAGAGCATTCCTACGGATTTAGTTTCGTGGAATACGGCTGACGAATCGTCGAGCCATCGAGCTAAGGTAAGTGGAATTGCTCTAAATTAGTGTCTATGTGTTCCTAGCTGTGAAGTGAATATTTCTCCCTTCTGGACCTCTGAAAAATAGCGAGTTTCCGGCCGTCTTTTGATAAGCCTAAGTTTAGGCTATAAACTACATCGAAAGTGACGTTGCCTTTTAAAATAAAGCTGTATTTAGTATTAATTGACATATTTATGAATGTAGTTGGGAGAAAATAGTTGAAGTACCGGCCGAGTCTCGTCCGACAGACGAATAGTTCAAGGATAAGATATGTAAAGCTAGTTTCCTCGGCAAGTTAAATAATCTCAGTACAGTACAGTAATTCAAGGCCAGTAGAATGTTCAGAAGTCATGTGTTATGTTTACTACGAATGTTGGTACGATATTAGAAGCATCGAGTTATAACTTGCGTGTAACTTGCCAGCATGATATAGACTCTAATAGAAGTACTAGGAATTCCACAGTATGCTCTGTATGCGATGTGACACAGAATGTTAGGATATCATTGTATTTAGTTGAAACCCAGTAAAGCGATGTAATATCGATAAGACATCCCAAAAATAGAATGATAAGTTAAAAAGAGATTAGAAAGCACATTAGAAATGGCAAATCATGTTACTATAGAAACTCAGTTTACAGCATGGTTTTCAGCAGAAACACTATATCCTGTTCAGTATTAGCCCCAGAAAAGTCTGGCAGGAGACTATATTTATACATATATATATTTGCCAGCTTCAGCACGTATTAAATACGTACATACTACTACTACTAGTTCAGCATGTAATATACACAATTTTTTACCACTATTAGCCTCAGCATGTGAGATATGCAGACAGTATCACTAGTTGAGACCGTTGTATTGTGTGGGGTTGGACTACCTAGCATCCATGACTGCCCCAGGGTTGATAGCTGTATCGACTCGTCCGCCAGAGGACGAGGATACGTCACTCTACGGAGTGGCATGCCGTCCCGCAGGGGACGAAGATGGGATGCCAATTTTCCCCATATTGTGCCTTGGTCGGCTTTTACACACCCCTGTCGAGCGGATACGCCCGGGTGTTGATTCAAGAGTCCTCCTGACTCAGATGCAGTTATAGTCAGGGGCTCAGTGAGCCCAAGTGCATACCCAGGGGACCGGCAGGATGCTTACAGGGTTTATAGGAGATGGGATGACCGGGGTAGGGGTGTAGATTCCGTGCTGGTTGTACCACCCGGCTTATGGGGGCCGGGTAAGGTTTGTGTGTGCTATGTTATGTTATGTTATGTTATGCCATGTTACGTTAGATACGAGTAGATCAGCAGTAGAGTGATACGTCTCCAGGTACGACTCCTATTCCTTCTAGTATATATATGAGAGAAGGTATGACTTACATTATTAGACAGTTAATCTATTTTTTCCTACTTCAGTTTCATCGGTTACATTGTTGTTTTAAGATTTCGCTTTCAGTTATTGCTTTACATACTCAGTACCAGTGGTACTGACGCCCGGTGGGGCACTGCGTTACTTGCCTGCAGGTACTCATAGACGACCAGGCGATACTACGTGATTCCTGTCAGCGATCGAGTATTCAGCTCCTGTCATCCGGAGACTGAATTCCAGAGGTGTATTTCAGTTCTTTTGTTGTATAGTACGGGTAGGTCGGGGCCCTGTCCCGATCATTTCTATTGCTATTCCTAGAGGCTTGCAGTCTGTGTATGTTTCCCTGTGGTCAGATGAGCCGGTCGTGTGAGGCCGTGCAGTTGTTTAGCTGTTAGTACTTCTGTTTCTTTCATGTTGGCCGTGTGGGGCCATAACTTGACAGTAGTGGTGACCTTGCCGGTCACATAGCTTCCTAATATTCTATGATTGAGTTACAGATAACTAGACAGCATGGCGGCCTTGTCGGCCCGCATAGTTTTCCCTGAATTGATATATTTCTGGTCAGCTGTTAGTACAGGTACAGAAGACTATAGGCCAATGGGCCGGGGGCTGTGTTTACAGTCGTTATATAGCCCCTTGTTTCCAGAAATGTGAATTAGAGCCAGCCAGGCACCAGATGTGCCCAGGCTTAGCAGTCCAGCAGTTCAGGTCCTAGTAGGGCACCAGGTGCCAGTCATACCCCCCAAGGCGGGGTGTGACAGGTTTGATATTGTTCAGGAAGCTATGGTAAGCCTAAATTCGGTTCATGAGGTTATGGTGAAGGTTCAGTTGATAAGGGACAGGCTGAAAACCGCTCAGAGTCATCAAAAGTCATACGCTGGTGTAAGGAGGAGAGATTTGGAGTTTGAAGGAGACGATTGGGTATTTCTAAAGGTATATCCCATGAAGGGAGTCATGCAGTTTGGAAAGAAAGGAAAACTTAGCCCCCGCTATTTTGGTCCCTACCAGATTATTAGAAGAGGTGGGAGGGTAGTGTATGAGTTAGACTTGCCTTCAGAGTTATCTTCCGTGCATCCTGTGTTTCATGTATCACTTTTGAAGAAATGTTTGGGAGATTCAGCTCTAGTAATCCCAGTGGACAACATCGGTGTAAAAGACATCCTCAACTATGAAGAAGTTCCTGTGGAAATATTGGACCGTCAGGTTCAGAGGCTAAGGAACAAAGAAGTAGCTTCAGTTAAAGTCTTATTGAGAAATCAACATGTTGAGGGAGCTACGTGGGAAGCCAAAGCAGATATGATGGCTAAATACCCTAACCTGTTCCCTACCGCCTCAGTCTCAGTTTGAGGTATCAGTTTTTGCCCTAATTTTCTAATCAGTTTCCATGTTCAGTTCATGTGTGCAAGTTTGTTTTATGTTAGGACAGATGTGGGTAAAGTCTGAATTCTGTTCAGCTATGTAGTTCTTTTCGGAGGTAGTCATTCCATCAGTTTTCAATTTAATTGATCAGCATTTGCATATGGTGATTGCATGTTTTTGAGTTTTCTATTTGTTTCTAATATTCGAGGATGAATGTTCCCAAGAGGGAGGTATTATAATACCCCTGGAATCCAAGGATCAGACCTGGGAGTCAAAACGGGAAAAAATATAAAACTAGTGTTGCAGGCACAGAATGAGTCGTTAGATGACTCTTGAGGATAGCCCACGACTCGTCAGGTGACTCATAAGGAGTCCAGGAAAGATTTTGGAAGTTTGGAGGAAAATGGAGCCCCACGGGCATCGGAAAGACTCGTGGTCAGACACCACGAGTTGTAAGTTCAGGCGAGGGGTAAGCGAGAAGGAAAATAGAAGAAGGTAAGACAGTGTACATAACGAAAGCTGACCGCAACTCATTGAGTGAGGTAATGAGTCGTGGTGTAAGACTTCGGGTGATTTATGTGTAAAGAGAAGTAATTGAGGTAGTGTACTTGACAAGCCTGGCAACAATTCGTTACCAAGAACCACGATCCGTCAGGTCGTCCATTAGGACCACCTGGAAGTGTTTTCCTGCGAATTCAAAAAGGGTATTTTCGTAATTCCTAAGTTCCTAAGACCTATACTACATCGTTTAAGGCTCGTTTTGAAGGGTTTTAAGAGGGAAAAACCTATTCTATGTTATTTCAGTCCATGCATGAAAAGTTAAGAGGTTGAAGAGGTGATTTAGTGCAAGTATTCAAGGTTTCCATTCGAAACTCATCTTGGGCAATCAGAGAAGTGATAGAACTCATCCCTTCCAGGTATGTGAGGTTATGAGTGGGTGTTTCCTTCGACACCCATGCCTAATTTCTACTGATTTATGAAAATCTTCAATGATCAAGTATGGGGTCTTACCCGAATGCATGAATATTCAATTTCTTCACATGGGTATGAGTTGATTTCGATTTTATTATTGAATTGTGAAGCATGGGCTGATGTTATAATGATTGCAATGAAAATTATTTTTCTAGCTTTTATGGATGTTGAAGCCCATTGATGATTTGATCATGAAAAGTAAGATTTACGAAGTAAATGTGATAATGATGAGAGATTATGATGAAAAGCATGAATTGAAGCTACCCATGTCTATAACTATGTTTTCAATGAGAATTGAGCATTTCTAAGAATGATAAAGATTTGTGAAATGCCCACATGTTGATTCTAATGGATGGTTTTCCCGAAATAAGCTTACTACATGGTTTAAAGCGAAGTCTCCTTAATTTCACATTTTAGCTTGTGGTATGTTTTGAAATAAAGCTTCTCATATGAATGAATTCAATTGAGATGTATGTGCTATTGAGCTTCATTTTCATACGATGTCGAGTCTATGCATGATTTCGTTATTGAGCTTTGTCAATAGACAATGTTGATCTTCGTTTTCATATGATTTGAGTTTATGCATGAATTCGTGTTGAGCTTCTTCAATAGAAGATGTTGAGCTTTGTTGTATACGATGTAGAGCATAACATGTTTTTGGGAGAAGAGTCTAGCACCGAGCGGGCTAAGGGTCGATCACCCTATGCCCCAAAACTACAAAATAACATAGGGTACTGTTATATGTCTTGGGAACTCCCTAGTGAGCTTCAGTTGACTGAATGGGCCATCAGCTTGATATCGATATCATGGAAGCGTCCTTATCCTTTACAAGGTTTTGGAGGGCTTTGCCCACTAGAGTGTGATAGTTGGGACCAGGTGAGCTCTGTCGTGGTATGTCGTTTAAGTGACGAGTCTCCCAGTGTCTATATGATTCAGATTTGCATATTCATTACCTATGGTTATTATTTTATTCATGCGTGATCTAAAGTAAGGTTTGACTCAATGTTCAACTTTTCTATAAATGTCATATTTCAGCTTTGAGTAAGTCGAGTCAGTTACGATGTTATGAAATTATGTATTGTCATTTTATGATAAAATTATGATTTCAGAAAGAATGCATGCAGTCCCTTCTCTCAGATTGGAAAGATTATGATATGTTGTTAAATGTTTAAATGATTTACTTTACTTAAGTGGTTTTACTTACCTTGCATACTTGGAACATTCCACCTACTGACCACATACTTTCTATGTTGTATTGTTTTATGATACAGGACCCAGCTCCCATGCCCATCCCCGTTCTTAGCCAGTTGTCAGAGTTAGCACCCACTTGGTTGGTCAGTCCTCATCCTTCAAGGGCTAGACGTTCAGTTTCCTTATGTATTTTCATCTTTAGTATTGTTGAGTTAGTTGGGGTCTTTTCCCATCAACTCGTCCATATTAGAAGCTTTTCAGACTTATTTTATGTGTTTAGCTTCGGATGATTACTATAATGTTATGGTAAGTTAGATTTCCACTGAGTTTATGTCGTTAATTCTTTGGTATATATATATAGAGTTAGATGTATGCTTATACCTTGGGTCGACTTGGGGCCTCTCGGGGTCCCTTGTCCTGTGTCTACGAATCGGGTCTCCATTTGTGTCGTGACAGATACGGCTGAGACTGATCCCTCAGACTTGTATTATGAAACTATACAGCATAAAGTATGCAATCAGTACTTGAAATGCACCAAGTATGCAACATATGTAAAATGGATAGTTAAAATACATAAGAGTTTATAAGAGCAGGACAACATGATCATAACGTAAATATCATAATGTAACATAAGGGCTCAAGGTTTTCAAAATACTCCTAGATCAGTCATAATCATAATAATAGGAGAAAAGCTTCATCAAACATGACTTTAGCCAATGTAACATAAACATAACCATGAATAAATCACGAGGAAAAATGAGAGGACTCGTCATAACCGACACCATCATGATAGAGCTTAAATGATGCCCCAACTATCTCACTCAAGTGGGTCGAGTCATCCTAGGCTTTACAGGAAAGGCACTAAAAAGGGATCCATTAACATTTGGATGTATATAAACCTACAGCGGAGCGTAGTTTTGAGACATCGGCATAGTCCTTTGAACACCGAGCTACTTGGTGCTAGACACTACTCTCAAAAACATGCACATTAGGGCTCCTACAGTAATCATAAAATCATTCATGAATTTCATGGCCAAATAAATAATAACAACATTGATTCCCATTTTAAAAACATGATTAGTGATGAACCAGGGCCCATGAATTGGCCAAGAGTCATAAATCCATAAATCATGAAATCCATGCATACTTGTAAAACATGTATAATATTGACATTTCATAAATTCATGATAAGTACTTGGGAGAAATCAAATCACAAAGCATAAATCATAATTGGGTTAATTAAGATTAAAATCATAGTGAAATCATAACTTGACTTTTCATTAGAATATGCATAATTGGGCATAGTTTAATTAAAATTTGAAACTATAATTTAATAATCAAAATAGTTATAAAATCTTTCCAAAGATCATAAAACATGACTTGATACATGAATGGGATTGACCCATAGATAAATCATAGAGAACTTCACAATAATTGAAATAAATGCCTATAAGATCATGAAACTTGAGTCTAGAATTGAAATCCATGGAATTTAGAAGGATTTAGAGCATCAGAGTGAAATGAACTCTCATTCATAGCCTCATATACCTTGGTAATTTGATTTTGCACTCTTCCTTAAATACCCAAAGGAAATAAGGAGAATTGATGGATTTCAGCCTTGATCACCCCTAGGAACCTTCTAGTCGTGCAGTCATGGAGAGGAGTGATTTAAAATGAGCTAAACCCTCATAAAACAATCCTAACTAAGTTTAAAACAATGTAGTTTAGGATTTTAGGAACTTAGGAATTACGGAAAATCCCTTAATAAATTCGTAGGAAATTACACATTGCTAGTCCCAATGAGGGACTGGAGGACTCGTGCCCTCTGACCATGACTCGTGGTCACCTTCTAATTGATTGCACTACCAAATCCCTTTTGAGGGTCACCACGAGGGACACCACCACTCTTGGTGTACTCGACGATTCGTGGTGATGACCCATTGAGTTCACTGCCTATTTTTCTTCATCCTTCAAACTACCCCTGACCACGGTTGACCTAACGAATCGTGGGGCTGATCGCAACTCGTGGTCACCCCAAATATGAAAATTCCAATCATGGACAAACCCCCCCACGAGTCACTTAATGACTCGTGGTGCTTCTGACAGGTCACTAGACGACTCATTATGTGACCTGGTGCAGAAACTTTTGTTTTCTCCGTTTCAACTTCCGTGTCTGATCTTAGGATTTTTGGCTTATTATAATATTTTCCCCTTGGAAACATTCATCCTCGTATATGGGAAAAAATACTGAAAAGCAGAAAAAAATGCAAATCATCATACTCAAATACTGAACATATCCACTGATTACTAACGGAGTGACTGACTCCAAATTGAACTACATAACTGAACTGAATTCCTGAATCATACATACATTCATTGACATGAAAGAAACTAGGGAAAATAAGCTGAACATGAAACTGAATAGAGTACTAAGGAGGAAACTGATACCTCAAGCTGAAACTGAGCCAGAAGGAAAATGATGCGGGTATTTAGCCATCATATCTACTTCGGCTTCCCACGTAGCTCCCTCAACATTCTAATTCCTCCATAAAACCTTGACTAAAGCTACTTCTTAGTTCCTTAGCTTTCGAACCTGATGATCTAGTATTTCCATCGGAATCTCCTCATAACTAAGGTTGTCCTTCACACCTACGGTCTCCATCGGAAAAACTAGAGATGGGTCGCCCAAGCACTTCTTTAAGAGAGATTCATGGAAGCCTGATGAACTGAAGCTAGTTCTGAGGGTAACTCTAACTCATATGCTACCTTGCAAACCCGTTTCACAATCTTGTACAGACCAACATATCGGGGACTGAGTTTCCCTTTTGTTCTGAATCTCATCACTCCCTTCATGGGAGGTACCTTCAGGAAGACCCAATCATCAACTTCAAACTCTAGCTCCCTCCTCCTCATATCCACATAGGACTTTTGGCGACTCTGAGCGGTTTTCAACCTATCCCTTGTAAGTCGAACTTTCTCCATGGCCTCATGGACTAAATATGGACCTATCATCGCAGATTCACCAACTTAAAACCCACCAATAGGTGATCTACATCTTCGCGCATAAAGAGCCTCAAACAGAGCCATTTGAATGCTGCAATGGTAGTTTTTGCTATATGCAAACTCAATGAGAGGAAAATGATCATCCCAATTACCCTTGAAATCAATCACACACACTCTCAACATATCCTCAAGAGTCTTAATAGTGCGCTCGGCCTGACCATCTCTGTGGGTGAAAGGTTGTGCTAAGCTTGACTTGAGTACCAAGTGCCTTCTGAAACGATCTCCAAAACTAGGAGGTAAATTGAGAACCACTATTCGATATGATGGAAAAGGGCACTCCATGTAAATTTTGCATAATCCTCCGTTGAATCGGTAGTTTTGACCGGTAAGAAATGATCTGCTTTAGTCAACCTGTCCACAATCACCCAAATTGAGTCATATTATCGACGAGTGCGAGGCAATCGTGTGATGAAGTACATAATGATATTCTCCCACTTCCAAGTAGGAATACTGATGTCTTAATGTACACCTCCTGGTCTCTGGTGCTCAACCTTCATTTGTTGATAATTTGGATACTTAGCCACAAACTTTGCTATGTCCTTCCTCTTGCCATTCCACCAATGGACTTCCCGTAGGTCAAAACACATCTTGGTGGCACCTGGATGTATAGAGTATCTGGAACCATTAGCTTCATGCAACATCCGCTCCCTCAAGTCACCAACATCCGGTACACAAAAATGACCTTAATATCAAAGCACACCATCTCCCCCTAGGAGAAAAACGTTGACCTTCTAATTTTGAACCGCTTCCTTTAACTTCACCAAAATAGGATCCTCTTCTTTTCTAGACATAACATTGGTCACCAAAAATTATTCTGATCCATTCTGAATAATGAAAACACCATATGTCGAGTCAACCAAATGAACTATGAGTCGTGAAAGTTGGTGCACATCCCTTACTAACTCCTTTCTCTCCTCGTCCACATGAGATACACTCTTAATGAAAAGCCTACTAAGACCGTCTGCCACCATATTGCCTTGCCTGAATGATAGAGAACACTCATATCATAATCCTTCAAAAGCTCCAACCACCTTCTCTAGCATAGATTCAAATCCTTTTAGGTGAACATGTATTGTAGGCCTTTTTGGTCTGTAAACACATCAACATGGACCCTGTATAGATAGTGTCTCCAAATCTTTAAGGAAAATACTTCCGCCGCCAATTCGAGATCATGAGTCGGGCAATTCTTTTCATGAACCTTCAAATGCCTAGAAGCATATGCTATAACATTACTATGTTGCATCACTATACAACTAGGACCAATTCTCGAAGTTCCACAATATACCACAAACCCATCGGTACCCTTAGGTAGGGTCAACACAAGTGCTGAAGTGTGTTGAGTCTTCAACTCTTGGAAACTCCTCTCACAATCCTTTGACCATTGGAACATCACTTTCTTTTGGGTAAATTTGGTCAACAATGTTGCAATAGATGGAAACCCCTTAACAATCATCCGATAGTAACTGCTAAACCCAAGGAACTCCTGATATCTGTAGGACTCACTGGTCTAGACCAACTCTTCACCGCTTCTATCTTTTGAGAGTCCACCTGTACGCCATCATTCGACACCAGATGACCCAAAAATGCCGTTGAGTTCAACCAAAACTCACATTTACTAAATTTAGCATATAACTAATGATCCTTCAAGGTCTATAGCACCGCCCTCAAACGAGCGACATGTTCATCCTCGCTCCGAGAGAATATAAGGATGTCATCTATGAACACAATCATGAACATGTTCAAGTATGCCTTGAACACCCTGTTCATCATATCCATAGAAGCTGCAGAAGAATTTGTTAGTCCAAAAGACATAACTACAAACTCGTAATGACCATACCAAGTCTAGAAGGCTGTCTTCGGAATGTCACTCTCCTGAACCCTGAGCTGATGATACCCGGATCTAAGGTCTATCTTTGAAAAACACTTGGCACCCAAAAGTTGGTTAAACAAATTATCAATTCTTGGGACAGGATACCAGTTCTTAATGGTGACCTTGTTCAATTGCCGGTAATCAATGCACATATGAAGAGAACCATCCTTTTTGCGGAACTGGCGCACCCCATGGGGATTTTCTAGGTCTTATGAATCCCTTGTCTAAGAGGTCTTTCAACTGTTCCTTCAACTTCTTTAACTCAGCTGGAGCCATTCTGTAAACAGGAATAGATATAGGCTGCGTATCTGGAAGAAGGTCAATACCAAAATCAATCTCCCCCTCAGGAGGGATTCCCGGTAAATTATCTAGAAATACCTCTGGGAAATCACACACTATGGGAATTGACTAGATAGTCAGGGTTTCAGACGTAGCATCCTTAACCCTAACTAGATGGTACACGCAACCCTTAGAAATCATCTTTCTTTCCTTAAGATAGAAATGAAGCAACCTACAGGCACAACTGAACTACACTTCCACTCTAGGACTGGCTCACCAAGAAATATGAACTCGATTGTATGGGTTCTACAACTGACCGAGGCATAACATGCATATAACCAATCCATGCCAAGGATAACATCAAAATTGTTCATGGCTAACTCTACTAAATCTACTAAGGTGACTTTCTGAAGGACTATGACAGGGCAATCTCTATATACTCATCGAGCTATAACTGTTTAACCGACTGGAGTAGAGATTTAGAAGGGTTCTGATAAGATTTCGGGACTTACTTCGAAACTACTAGCAACATAGGGCATCAAAAAAGACAAAGTACCCCTTGGATCTAACAGTGCATATACATTAACGTGGAATACTCATAACATAATGGTAACCACATCTGGTGAAGTCTCTTGCTCCTGGCGGGATGCAAGGGCATAAAACCTATTATGGCATTGACCGCCACCTGTACTGGTGGATGTGCCCTACTGATGCTACTATTGATCTTGTAGCCTAAGCACGACCTCTACCATCCCCCTGTCTAGCCAAGGGACACTCCCGACATATGTGGACGAATCTACCCCACCCAAAACAGATATTCGATCCCATCAAGCACTCTCCCTTATGACTTTTGCCACACTTTCCGTAGGCCAGAAAGGTGCGCTCTATCTGCATGATCCTCTGGTCCCTAGAACCTAAGGTCTTGCTCCTACGATCACCTCACTGTCTGGATGGGGCACTGGCCGATGATGGCGTTAGAGCCAATGACCTATGATGAGACTGTTGGTGTTGTCCACCTCCCTATCTCTACTAAGAGAACCCATAACTGTCTATCTTGGACCTCTTGGCCTCTCTCTCTCTCAAATGCACCAGCTCCATCTGTTGGGCGTGTAAAACCATCCAAGGAAAATCATATCCTGATGAAGCATGGAGATCCTACAATTCTTGTCCAGGTAGTGTGCCACTCCATGAACAAATCTGCTCACCCGAGCTCTTTGGTCAGCCAGTAGCTCTGGTGCATACTTGGAAAACCGAGTGAACTCCAAAGAATACTCCTGGACTGTCATGTTACCCTACTTCAGGTTCACAAACTCCACTATTTTAATCTCCCTCATCTCATGATGGAAGAACCGATCCAGAAATGCGACTTGAAACACCTCCCAACCAATAGGGCCTTCTCCAACCGCCTTTCTATCCTTCTATTTCTTAAACCAAATATGTGCAACCCTTTTCAACTGATGCAAGGCTAGATCGGCGCACTCCTCTCCATTTGCCCCTATGATCTGTTTGATTTTAAGAACCTTATCAATGAATTCGTATGGATCCTCATCCACCTTGAACCCAAGAAACTCTAGAGGATTCATTCTCAGAAAATCTCTGACTCTTGCCGCCTCCACATTCCCATTCTGGGGGACATGCGTTACCGCTTGCTGATTGACGAGGGAGGTCAAGGACTAAGCTAGCATCTGTAGAGCTTTCCTGAACTCAGTGTGGGCAACATTCTCGGGTATGTGCTCCTCATGGCCTGGTGGGGCCTGCTGATGCCCATTTCCATTGCCATTCTCGTGGCATTGCCTTTCCAGTTTCTACTTCCGTTAACTTGACGAGGAGGCATGATTTTGCAAATGCATATAGCATGATTTAAAAGGATAGAGAGACATTTCATTGCATGACATAGATCATGAAGGAAGGGAACATTTTCTAAACTTCCTGTAGCCTCTTCTTCATAAGTGCGGCGTGCTTCACACCAATGAAAAAGATTCTACTTAACGCGGCTTTTGGACACCCTAGGACACTTCATAACCTAATGCTTTGATACAAAGTTTGTCACGATCTGAGTTAGGACCTAGATTAAGACACGGAACAAGAAACCCCGAGAGGCTCCAAGTCTACCCATGGCATGACATAACGCATAAGCTTGACATAATAAAGCAGAAGTTCAACATACATAATAACGGAAGTCTCTATAAAATCAAGCTAGAATAGAATCATACATGGTAACCTGATTTCTACCTAATGTCTGAAAGCCTCTAACATATCTGATGAGTTGAAGGAACAACATCCTCAACCAACTCGACAAGTTTGAAACTGAAAGAAACATAAAAACTACAAATATTTACTACCCTTGAGAATAAGGACTCACCAATGCTAGTTGGGCAGGTCTGAGAGGGAAGCAGGGCTAAATATGTGGCTGGGATTGATCCCTTGGACCTGTATCATAAAATGATACAGCGTAGAGTATGCAGTTAGTACTTGTAATGCATCGAGTATGGAAGGTATGTAAAACTGAAAGTTAAAATACATAAGAGTTCATAAGAGTAGTAAAACATGATCATAATGTAAATTCATAATATAACATAAGGGCTCAAGGTTTTCAAAATATTCATAAAATCAGTCATAATCATAATAATAGGAGAAAAGCTTCATTAAACGTGACTTGAGCCAAAGTAACATAAACATAACCATGCATAAATCATGAGGAAAAATGGGAAAACTCATCATAACTGATACCATCATGATAGCGCTTACATGATGCACCAACCATTTCACTCAAGCAGGCGGAGCCGCCACAGGCTTGCCAGGCAAGGGATGTGCAGTATGTGATACCATGAAAAGGGGGATCCATTAACATTTGGATATATATAAACCTACGGTGGCACATAGTCTAAGACACTGCGTAGTCCATTAAACACTGGGCTACTCGGTGCTAGACACTGCTCCCAAAATATGCACATTAGGGCTCATATGGTAACCATAAAATCATTCCTAAATTTCATGGGCAAATAAATAATAATATCACCGGTTCCCTTTTAAAATACATGATTAGCCATGAACCTGGGCCCATATATTGGCCAAGATTCATAAATCCATAAATCATGAAATCCATGCATACTTGTAAAATATGTATAATCTTGGAATTTCATAAATCCATGCTAATTACTTGGGAGAAATCAAATCACAAAGCATAAATCATAATTGGTCTAATTAAGATTAAGATCATAGTGAAATCATAACTCGATTTTTCATAAGAACATGCATAATTGGGCATAGTTTAATTAAAATTTGAAACTATAATTTAATGATAAAAATAGTTATAAAATCTTCCCAAAGATCATAAAACATGATTTGATATATGAAGGGGATTGACCCATAGATAGATCATAGAGAATTTCGCAAGAATTGGAGTAAACCCCATAAGATCGTGAAACTTGAGTCTAGAATTGAAGTCCATGGAATTTAGAAGGATTAGAGAATGAGATTGAAAGGAACTCTCATTCATAGCCTCACATACCTGGGTAAGTTTATCTTGCACTCTTCCTTGAATACCCAAAGGAAATTGAAGGAGAATTGATGAATTTTTGCCTTGATCACCCCTAGGAACCTTCTAGTCTTGCATGTATGGAGAGGAGTGATTTAGAATGAGCTAAACCCTCTTAAAACCATCCTAACTAATCTTAAAAGGACATATTTTAGGCATTAGGAACTTAGGAATTATAGAAAATCCCTTAATAAATTCGTAGGAAATTGCACATTGCCTGTCCCAATGAGAGACTGGATGACTCGTGCCCTCTGACCACGACTCGTGGTCACCTTCTCATTGCCCGTACTACCAAATCCCTTATGAGGGTCTCCATGAGGGACACCACGACTTGTGGTGTACCCGATGATTCGTGGTGATGACCCATTAAGTATACTGCCCATTTTCCTTCATCCTTTAAACCATCCTTGACCACGGTTGACCTAATGAATTGCGAGGTTGACCATGACTCGTGGTCACACCTGTGGTCACCTCAAATCTGAAAATTATACTCATGGACAAACCCCTTCCCATGATCTATTTAACGGCTCATGGTGTTCCTTACGAGTCACTGGACGACTCGTTCAGCGACCTAGTGCAGAAAATCTTGTTTTATCCGTTTCAACTCCCAAGTCTGATCTTAGGGTTTTCAAGGTATTACAACTTTGCAGTTTGTTTTGTATGTAACCTATACATGCCAATATTGAATATTTTCTTTCTTTTGTCAATATAGCATTCATTGACTCCACATTATTTATCATGAACATGTTGTAACTCTTGTTGGTGTGAAATGAATGTGCCCATCTTTCAGGTATGTTCATCTTTCAAGTATTTTATAGCCTTTGGGTGAATCTATTGTATCTGAGATATATAAGTAGTAAAATATACTCATTTATAGGTAGTTTTTTTCCATTGTAGATTAGTGTGATAATTTCATCAGATATGAACCATTTCTGGATGTTTTTTCCATGTGGTAGATGCATATCCCATGATGGAAATCTCGATGCTCTTCCTTGATTACACAGGCTACTGCTGAATGGTGATTTGAGAGATTGGTAGGTTATCCCGCCCAGAAAATACTCTTTTCATTTGTTTAAGGAACCACTTGTACGATTCATTGTTCTCCAAGTCTGCGATTGCAAATGCCAGAGGGAATATGTAGTTGTTTCCATCCTTTCCTACTGCTATGAAGAGCACACCGCAATATTTTGACTTCAAATTTTGCAATCTCTAAAATTAATTAAAACAAAGAGAATAACAATCCACTCAATTAACCATTCATTAATTACTACATGGAAAATAAATTAAGGAATTGTGATTTTATTTTGCCTACTTCTATTAATCAATCAATCATTTCCAAAACCCTAGATAAAGAAATTAGCAGCTCATGTTTGAAGAAACAATCATATGAGATTTATAATACTCAGGATGAAATACATAGAATAATATGGAATTGTTTGATAAATGTTGAAAGTTAAGTAGAATCATAAGAACTTGATGTTTTTCCTCCAACAATTGTATGAAATAATTTTTTCATATACTTCCAACAATTAACTTGTCTATGAAACATCCTAAGAGGGGTATATATAGTAGTAGAATAAATCTGCATCTGTTCCTACTTGGAATGGGATTGTACTTTGTAGGTTTTGCTTCGGACACGGGGGTCTGCGTTGCCCCACTGATTGTGCCATATTGAGTTTTACGTCGCACCACAAGTTGCATAACGTGTAGGCCTATCTGTGATGTGCCTACATGCAGGAAACCTCTATTTTGTTGTGGCACTTGCTCCTTTTCAATTCAGTAGGGCAACACTTGCTCTTTTAAGCCTCAAATAAGTGCAAATTTGTCACTTTTATCCCTGCAAACATCTAATCATGTGCATTAGCTCTTTTTTTACAAATATAATATTAGACAAAAAAAAATAATTTATTCTTAAAACATAACTATGTATGGGCATAATATGGCAAATAAATGCGTAATATTCCCAACATCACCACCCAACATTTAAACTATTGTTCATCCTCGAACAATCTAGTACTGCCCACTCAACTTTCAACCACAAAATTCACCTTATGAATAGGTCTAATAACACTCAGGTTCATTACATAATTCAAGTAAGCTCTAACAATCCACTCAATATGCATATAAGATCAACATTCAATGATCACAAATCGAAATCACTTAGCTTCTAGAACTAACTCAACAAGATATATTTGGGCCAACATGAACAGATGTAATTTAGCAATTAAAGATACACCAAAATATTACCATTATGTGCTCCTCACTATTTGGAGAGATTCCCTCTTTCTCACATGATATATAACAATTTGGACTTGGACATAGATAGAACAATATCACTCATTCTCCCAAAAAACTCAATATGGAAGCAAAAGATGATCCATAGGCTTGCCCTTAGTGTAAATAGTCCACTAATATAGAACATCAAATCTAAGATCAATTAGGACTTAAGATCGTTGTAATTTAGGCTAAGGGACTGGTAGGAACTATTTGGCCAAGATATTGACTAATCTCCCTAAGCAGTTTAATACTTCACAACTCTTTTACTTTTTTAGCACATTCTTCAATCTTATTAGTTTTCTATATATACCTCCCTTTTATTGACATTTTGTCACATAGGTGACAGTAGGGAACTCTTAATATTAATCTCATTCAATTTTTTTCTTTATTTTCATTCTTGATTCATTGATTCCCTTTTCAAACTCTTTTTGTTTTTCTTTCCCCACTATATCACCTTTCTTGTTTTGTATTTTTCACCTTTTTCTTTTCTTCTAATTTTCATACTTTTGCTTTTTTTCTCTTTCTCTTCACTTGTGTTCCTTTTATCCAAAATTTTCTATTGCAGTGATCTAGGAATCATTGTGATCAAGTAAACATCAATAGAGAAAAATGGATTAATCTAGTAATAAGGCTATCAAGAGAATAGGCCAAGGCTCAAAATCGCTAACTAGGGTAATTAAAATTAAGGTAGGTAAAATTGGATACAAATAGGCAACCAAAGAAATGCCTATATCACTTCCTAGATTCAATATTCTGATTTCGTTTAGCATACACACCAGGAAAGTTCTAGACTTCAAAGTGCATGCATAGAATAGGAAAAAATATCTCACACACACAATGGCACAAATGGTTCGATAATGGAAATCAAGATTATATAAAAACATATCCATATTGAATATTTCACATTATTAAGCCCAATTTTTAAAGAATAGGATTAAAGTTCCAGAAGTCTAAGTGTTTGTAACTTTTCATTCATTTTTGAGTGAAGTATACAAAGACTTAATGATACCCTAAGTGAAGCACCTAGATTTCATAAGGTCTCAAGTTCTTGCTCTCCTACCAATAACTAATTTACCCTTAAAATGGTCATCATCCATCCATCATTGGGAACATTCATGACTATGAATCAAAAAGAAATGCAGAGACTCTAGTCCCTTCTGAGGGACTATCCACTAAAAAAGTACCAAAAATAAAAACGGAGGGAACCTAAACAAAAACAAAACTAAAAACATCACGAAAAATACTAAAGGAAAAAAATCTAGACCCCTATGAATAAATTAGATATTAAAAACATATATGCAACGAGGAAACTTACTACTCCCACCCTACACTTAATAAATAATACTGTCCTCAGTGTTAAAAAACAATAAAGCACAAGTAAAAGTGTGAAAGAAGAACCTCCGAGCCTAGTCCTCATCGTCTATAGGGGCAAGACTGCTTCCCGCATCTCTGAATCCTCTCTATCATCAGCATCAGACTCCAAATCAGAGTCAATACGAGCCTACTTGTCATCAGTGGCATCATTATCATCAAAGGGTTCATCAAAATCTAGCCCAAATCAGTAGAGAGCTCTAGAATGGCCACTTAATAGATAGTCAATGTTCAGTTGCTATAGCTACGCCTCAGTCACCCGGCTCATCCTCAGCTGAAGCATCTGCATGCCCTATAAGTGACTCAACATATTATCAATGCATGCATTACACTCACTAATGGACCACACAGGACTGTGTATAACCTCGAGCTCCTTTGTCTTAGTCACATCTAACTTCTTTGGGTCATACCTGTTACACCCTAAAAATTTTATTAATGATTATTTGATAGTTATATGTCATATTAAGGGAATTATAGTTGTATTTTGGCAGTAGGTGAGGAGGGAAACATATGCAAAGGGAAAAGCAAAGAGTATGTGATGTTTGTAAGTAAGGGTCAATTTTAAACGGACATATCTCCAAATATATAATGATTTAGAAGTCCTATAACCTATCAAATGAATGTTATTTGAGTCTAGTTTACAGAAATAACCTCTCATCAACCAGAGTTCGGAGTAAAAAGTTACCCTCATTTGAAGACAACACCATTGGCTGGGAAAGCACCCAGGCGCGCGGCCATCGAGATAGGTAGGCAGCAGGCGCGCGCGTGCATGCGCGAGGGTATGTCGCACATGTGCCGTACGTGGGCACCGCACAGGCCTTGATCAGCTCGCCTATATGAAGTAAAATTGAGCTTGAAAGCTCATTTCTACTCTGTTTTACTTTATCTTTTTTCTATTATTCAAAGAATTCGAAGCCCTATCACATGGTGACAAGATATCCCAGGTACTAACCTTCACTCTTGATTATTTTGGTCTTTGGGAAGAGAACCTTGGAAGAAATTCATGGCTTGTTGTTTTCTTGTTGTTGATTGTGGTGTTGCTGCATTTTTAGTTGGTTCTAGGTAGAGGAAAGAGTAGGAGTATACACCTACTTTAGCTAATAACATCTCCAAGAAAGGGTATGTAATTCCATTTTTGATTTCTTTTGAGTTTATAAGGTTATAACTTGGAGAATGTTTTAGTATTGTGTTTTTGTTTCTTTTTGTGTTCTTGTGGCATGTTGCTGCCCAATTTTTCCAGAAATTTGGTGAAATGAAGTTTCTGCTTGTTGTTTCTATTAATTGGACTTTGAAGGAGCCTTAAGGAGTAAGCTTGAAAGGAAGGTTTTCGGCAAAATTAGAGTCGACGTGCCAAGATATGTAAAGGCATCCCGTTCCTTGTTTTTCAAGCATGAAACTATGTCATTGAAAGAATAAATATTCCTATGTTTTTAATATCATATTGAAGCATGTATGATTCAGTCCAAAGGGTTGTAAGTACTTGGCATAAATCTTGAGTCATTAAGAATGGTTGAAGCGAACAAATGTGAAACAGAAGACGTAATTTTTATACGATTGTTGTCGTAGTTTTAAATCAAGTATGAAGTCCCCTTAACGTGGGCAGCGTGACCTGGTCTTTCGTAGTATATTGTATATGTAATATTGAATATATGTTAAGATTTAGTTAGTTAGAGAAATTGGTAAGAAATTCTAAGACGACGACGTGTGATCGAACTTAAGTTGAGAAGATGACGCTAAGACAATTGAGGATAAATGAGCTTATTAAAATGATTTTTGAATAATATGGTTATTCCCTCCTATATGTTTATGTTTTAAAGTGGTTAAGGTAATAAGGATATTTTATGTTTCCCCTCCTTAAAGCTAAGCAAGCGTTGCGTAACGAATAAGCTAAGTCAATAGATGTTAACGATAAAAGCATGTATAAGTTGTTAATCTTTTTGTGACATTATAAAAATGGAAAATAAGAGTAAATGTTAGACCTTTTAAGGTAATATGTGAGTAATATGCACTCTGCCCGTAATTTCTTTCTAGAACCTTTGAACGACATTAAAATATAAGCAAGACGAGGTTTAGTAGATAAAGTTATCTATTAGGTAAAGAGGTAAGTACGTTTAAGAATTGATGAAATAGTGAACACGAGAATAAAGACTTAAGTGTAGAGTGAATCATGTTTAGAAAAGAAATTAAGATGAATAAGGAGAGTAGACCTAAAGGTTGTTAACTTAGATGATAAGGGTTGCGATTGTGAACAAGTTAGGCAACGACTAGCAAGATTAACCCTATTTTAAAGACGTTTAACAAAAGAGTTATAAATTAAGTTGTTTATGTTCTGTATGTGTTATCCTTCTACGAAATATTAGGGTTGAACATCTGCAAAATAGTAACTTAAGTTGAGAAGCTCTCTGCTATACCCCTAAATGATTATGTTAAGTTATCTATTCTAAGTGTTGAGATTATCTACCATTTTTCAAAACGGTAATCCTAGGATCTTCTAAGTCGCTTATAATGATGTAAGCTTTCTTAAGTTCCTCAAATAATTGCAAATTTATGTAAGTCAATCTAGCATCATCCGAATTACGGCTATATATCTTTATTTGCCTATAAGGCTTCACATAGAGAGTTGCTCACGAGTTCCGAAGTTACAGAGCTCCAAGTCTCAGATCCTTAATTTATGTCTTCACGTCCCTAATTAATGTTGAAACATGCTAGCTAATCTAAGAAGTTTTCAAGAGATCATATTTCGAGAATCATGCTAATGTCTCAGTCAAGTATTTGAAGTTGCGTACAAGTCTAAGAACTCAAGTCTTTATATGTCTTTCCAGTAAGAAGTCTTAATGTATATGATTTCATGTTATAACATGTAGTTGAATTATTTCAGTTATATTCAAGTCATGCATCTATATGTTTAGCTCTAGTTGAGTTATCCTTTGAATTTCCTAGATTTAGAGGAGAGATTCTCCCATGTACCAATGTTCCTAATGTCTAAGTAAGTATAAGCGCAGGCTATGATAATAATAAGTTAAGCTCAGAACTTTGAATTTCAGGAAGTTTCCTAGAGGCCACCCAGTTAACTAAATACGAGTTATATGTTTTATAAAAGTCTCATATGTTGTATGTCTATAGTTCAGCTCTCAGCTTTATGTATATGTTAAGCGTCATGAAAAATAAATCGAAATTCCTAGTTATAATTTCCATGTTTTCCTGCAAATAAGTCAAATGAATTAAGAAACATATGTGCTCATCTACATGATAAGTTTCACAATGAAATTCCAATGTATAGTTGTCGATACAGGTAGAGGAACCACCTAGTGGGCAGTATGTATATGCAGTTCCCAGATGTTAAAGAATTGTATAGAAATAAACTCTATGTGTTTCTATCCAAGCAATATGCTAAATTGGTAGGATTATTTGTAGGACATTGTTTGTAAGCCTACAAAAGTTCTTATGTTGTCTAAATCTCTTGAAGGTCCTTCAAGTAACTGAGTTGACATGTTTATATACAATTTGACAGCTTTACGTGATATATATGAATATTTTCTAGCTTTACATGATATGTGTGCTCACTTGCATTTACATGTTATGAAAGAGGCCTATTCCAGCCACAGATTTAACATTTGTCATTTATATGTCATATGTGTTAAATTGACACAGTATATGCCATATAAGCCCCATTTATGATTATGATTGATAATTATTTTTATTTTACCCTAGTATGGCATACTGGCTGGAGATATTTTTATTTTACCCCGGTATGGCACACCGACTGGAGATAGTTTTATTTTACCCCGGTATGGCACACCGGCTGGAGATATTTTATTTTACATCGGTATGGTACACCAGCTGGAGATATTTTTATTTTACTTTGGTATGGTACACCGGGTGGAGATATTTCTAGTTTACCCTGGTAAGGTACACCGGCTGGAGGCATTTTTATATGGATTTTATGGTCAGTTGGCAGCCGGTATTATAGTTATAGTTTTATCTCATGCATTAATTGGTTGCTTTTGCACTTGAGTATTGACTTATTGTTAGGTTTCAGTTTCTAGGATTCCAGGTTGTTACTATTCCTTATTTCTGACTTAGTTATCATTGCTATCTTACATATTTATAGTTTTTTGCCTTACATGCCAGTACATTTAACTCGTACCAACGTCCCTTTGCTTGGGGACCTGCATTCGTGTCGCAGGTGCAGGAAGAGGTCAGGATTGCCATTTGCAGTAGCAATTCATGAGATTAGTGGATGTGTTGGCATGCTCCTTTATTTCTGGAGCTCAAATCTAATTTTGTTTCAGTTAGAGTTTTGAGATGCAGTTATGGTAGGTCGGAGCCCTATTTTGACCATCAATTCAGTTTATTCATTAGATTCTTTGTGGACATAGTATGTATTATATTATTCAGTTGTGGCGTTGTCGGCTTTCTATTGCCTACTTTAGCATAGTCATGGCCTTATCGACATTTAATAATTCATTTGTGGTAGTTGAGGCCTTGCGGGTCCATATGATTACTCCAGTTGATTGTGACAGGTGTCCTGGAAGGCCTAAGTGTTATAGTTACAGATGCTATATAGTCAGCCTCTCGGTCAGTCAGATACTGGGAGCCAGTCGCGCCCTCCCCTAGTTTTGGGGTGTGACAATACCTCGATATATAATAGACCAACTCCTCCTCAAACTGCTGCACTCTTAGAAATTGACTCAAGAGACTCTCAAAACTAAATCTCTATCCCTTGTTCACCCTCGCTCTTCTCAATAAATTCCTAAGAACCACTCCAACATTTATCAGCCTCTGAAT
Organism: Datura wrightii; assembly: GCA_035772735.1. Classification (NCBI taxonomy): domain Eukaryota; kingdom Viridiplantae; phylum Streptophyta; class Magnoliopsida; order Solanales; family Solanaceae; genus Datura; species Datura wrightii. The sequence continues at coordinate 65,886,872 of JASDFA010000002.1, forward strand.
CATCAAAGAAAATACTAGATAAACTCTCTTCCTAGTCACATGTGTCACATGCATTCTAGGCACCAAGAAACTACAAATAATTTTTAACCATATTCTGCCTCCCTGCTAATGTGGGCATATGGAAAAGTCATGTGATACTCGAATTGTTAATGCCGGGTCCATCTTGTTACTCATCTTGGGCAACTAAAAGTATTTCGGATTTCTCTATAAGGAGGCCTCAAGAAAAAGTATTTCATCAAATTTGGATACCAAGTAATCTATTTAAAGCAGTAGGCATGAAATGCCCTCTTATTTTTACTTGATTACTCCTTTCTTTTGGCTCCCAATTGGCAAACAATTTCCTCAACAAATTTAAATTGCACTCCTAGGATCATTGAATACAAAATCCAACCCAAGAGTATGTAATCTATCAATCATATGAGGAAATCTGGATGCTAGGCTATCCCTATAAATATATAGTTCCTAAGAATAATTAAACTCTTTATGCTATTTAAACCACCTTTTACCTTCTTGCACTGTAATCCAACATAGTCCAAATAACCTTGGTAGTTGTTCTAGCATGTTAGCATCCTCCATTGATTCCTGTTGAACCATTCTTGCTCTTTTTGTACCTTGGCTTAAAGAAGCCACTCCCTTCCCCTTGTTAGATTTTGGATCCATCTTTGGTGAAATTGAAGAAAAATGAAGTTTTTTATGGTTTGGGTGAAGAAATTTTGAAATATTTTAGGAAGAAGATGATGTTTTAGAGAGAAATTTGAGAGAGTATGGCGGTGTGCAGCATGAGATAATGAAGAGAAGTGGAAAAAAATCTAGGTTTTGCACTTTAAATTACTCATTTGGTCGGATTGACCAACGCTTTCTGACTTTCTCACCTCGACAGTATCTCCCCGCATCACGGACCGGCTTGCGCAGGCCTGGCATCGCGTTGTGGGCTCCAGTGTAGTGTTCCTGCTCCATGTCACGGACCTTTACGCGGTGGTTAGTCTCTGCATTGCGGAGTTCTATGCGTGGACTACCCTTTCATGCCCCGTTTTCAATTGTTAAGCTTAAAAGTTCTTTCATGGTATATGGCTTAATTCCTGAACACTTGAATAAACAATTAAACTCTAAAAAAAATTTTATACTCTAGTCGATTCTAAGGGATTATCCACCGGAAAAGTACTAAAATCGGGGGAACCCAAACAAAATCAAAACAAAAAATATCACAAAAAATAGTACAAAACTACTACGAGTTAGCAAGAAAAAAATCTAGACCCCCATGAATAAATTTAGCAATTAAAAATACATGGAACAAGGAAGTTTACTTGTTATGTATTGATCAAATTAGAACCGGTGGATAGTTGTGTATTGATAAAATTTGATCACGCCCAAATTACACTTTACAATGAAGTATAAAGAGGTCACTATCAAATACAGTAACCCAACTAGGTTGGGTTCGATCCCATGGTGAATAGGTAAAAAATAATGTTAATAATAATTAAATCAACTGGTAGTAAATATTTCAAAATAGAGTTTGCAATAATAGAAGAAAAGTAATTTTAAGCAGTGATTAAGTTGTTGCTATCAAGTTTATGAGAAGAAACTAGGACTGTGTTCCCCATGATTTCATAATGTAGTAGGCATTTATTAGTCATCTATCCTAGTGAATTTTTTATAAGACTGATGATTAAGTTAATCTAATGTCTCTTGACCTACATAGATAAATTTCACTCTAAATACTCTCGGACTTTATGTGTTCATATTTTACCCTCGTCATATATCTTGGACTAAGTATCCTTGGTTAGAGCTCAATTTAATTAGATGAGGATTGATATGCCGTGATTTTATGGCACTTTCGATGCTTAAAACCAAGAAACTATGAACATTTTGGGTATGTTTATGTAGATATGATGCATTTGTGTTAAATGTTGCAGGAAAATAGGTCTGTAACGGGAAATAGGCAAAGTAAGGCAAAATTGGACAAAACTAAAGGCTGATACCCAGGCCACGAATTGTTGTTGCAATGAATGACTCATCCCTGGAGTCGTGGGAAGCAATGACAGTTTTTGAAAAGGAACCAGTGCATATCACGAGTTGAAGGAACGACTCATTACATCCGGTATTGATTCGTTTAGCCGTTCGTGAAGACTAGGTAGATGATTTCTGAAAAATACCTAGTGAACGCAACATATGACGTAATTGTAACACCCCGAATAATTTGAGTGATAAAATCATTCTTTTGAGGTAGGACTAAGAGTACATAATAGGCTATGAAGGAAGTGTTATGAGTTATTGAGTCACTCTATGTTCATATTTAAGGTTGGACATCAATCAAGTTGTTGAACAAATTTCGGAAAAAGTTATCATAAAATTTCCTTCTTGAGATTCTTTGAAATTTAGGTCAAATGTCTCAAAGCTTTTCTCCGAATATATAAGGAGTTAGGGCGTGTTATGCCTATCGAACTAAAGGTATATGAGTCTAGTTTCCAGTGCATCAAACCGTTCATCACTCCAACATCAGATTAGAGAGATATTCACGTTTTCATGAGACTGCGCAAGTAGGCACCTCACAAGGTCTTAAGGCAGTGGAGAACTATAATTAGCCCCTTGGTCGGTTGTTGGCCATCAAAAATTCATTTTCCAGCATATATTTTGTATGAAACCTCTCTCAAGTTCTCTCAATGGGTTTCCTTGGGTTTTGGGGTTAGAAGCTATGGTTTAATGTGATTTTGATGTCGAAAAGTCGGGAATCACGTGTAGTCCGTGGTTTGGTGTCTTTTCAAGACTTTTGGTGTCTATTTCGTGATGAAGCTTTTGGTAAGCCCTCTTCCTTTTGTTTTCCTAAGTGTGTAAGGTTTGTTAGTGGTGTGTTAACCCCGTTACATTGTTGTCCCGGAGTTTCTACCGTCGAATTTCTATGAATCTTGTCGGGTAAGCTTCGTTTGTCTTGTTTGGTTGTTGAGTTTTGTTGGCTGCGTTTAGGCAGAATTTTGGACTGCCTAAATGGTTCTGAAGGCTCAAGTTTGGATAGGCTTGAAGCTAAGGTATCTTAGGCTTGTCCCTCCCTTTGTCGGCATGAATTCCATAGTCGTTGTCATCCCTGTTAACATGTGTGTTGGATGTTTTTTGATGGTTTGTGCTTTTGCTATTATTGAAATCTTATTCTGCTGTTTATATGCTGATAATGGTGTGTATATGGTGTTGGTTTGGTTGGTGGCTCCGGCTTGAGTGCGGTGAATCATAGACATGGAAAATTAGTAGGCTCATGTCGCGAGGCCGTATGTGAGGTGTGTGGTTCTTGTAGAAAGTTGTGGGATGTTTGAGTGAATAATATTAGGTGATTAGATTGACAAGTGAATGAGGGTTTAGAGGGGTTAAGGTCGATGGGTGCGACGATCTTTTGTTATATTTTGATCGGCGATCGTGTCGACCATGTCGAGGGCACGTGATGGCCGTGGTGACACTTGGGCTGATTTTGACATGTTCCTTATGTTAGTTGTAAGTATAGTGGCATGTGGGCTGTTTGTAAAGCTTGAGGATAGACTGGTTAGTATGGTAGTCCTTAGCTTGGTTAGTGGTTCGTTGGTTGACGGCTAGACGAGAAAGAATAGTATTGTGCTATAGTAGTTGGGTTGTGGGGTTTGATAGCTGATTGTGGGCTATTTGATCATGCATTATTATTGTTTTATATTGTGTGTTTTTTATGTTTGAGGAATTGTGGCTTGTGGATACCCGATGCACAAGTGTTGTTTCGGCTAGAGGTCGAGCCCGAGGTGCCGTGTGGCTTGTGTATACCTAACGCACGAGAGTGTTTCCAGCAAATGGGTTGAGCCCAAGGAGTGAAATGACCTATGGGGTTGAGAATTATGTCCTCCGTAGTGTCAATTGAGACATGATTCGAGGGTGGTCTGACATGTCTGGGCCTTCCTGGAATCGAGATTGATTCTCCCAAATGGATTGAGCTCCGCTAACTATGCCCAGCCAAGAGAGTGCCCGACAGTGCTTGATTGATGATGTTGATTAATTGGTTTTTACTCTTGATTTTCTTGGAATTACATTGTGGTTGTTGTTTGTGTTATATAATATTTTATAGTAGTGGATGCAAGATGTTGGCTGGTGTTAGCTGAGGTCGTTGAGAGGTCTAGAGGTGATGACAGGTTAGCTGGGTTGGCTAGGTGTCGTTGTATTGTTATTTACTTTTGGACTTGCCGGGATCATTAGGGCCAGGTAGGTTCTGTTTACATGTTTGCTTATACTTGCCAGGCTTATGAGAGCCAAGTAGGTTTTATGTGTTTACTTAAGTCCAATTATCCTTCTGTGGTATTTGGTATATCTATTGACCTCTAATCTTAGTCTTCTAGTTATTTCTGCCTTTCATGCTCGGTACATTATTTTACTGACACCCTAGTCGGGGCGCTGCACTCGTGCCTACAAGTGATGGTGCGCTGTTAGATCGGGTTCTTGGTTGCTGAGTGGAGTTCCAGCTGAGTTGGTGTGCTCCAATTCTTTCGGAGTTGCTAGAGGTTGAGTTATGGGTAGTTTGGGGCCCTATCCCAAGCAGTTGATTTCTATTATCTTTGTAGAGGCACGTAGACATTAGTTGTGGGTGTAGTGTCATTGTTATAGGCCAGGTGGGCCATGTTGTATAGTTGTTCTTCCATTATGTGACCTCGAAGACATATTGTATTTATTATTTCTTGGGTTTGCCAGGTGAGCCAGCTTCCGCTATAGCCTATCATCTAATTCTGATTTTATAGTTGTTGTGTTGTCGAACCTCATCAGTTCTGGACTTTGTTTTATTTTTGGGCATTGTGTATGCTCATATCACGGGAGCTAGCCATGCCTCCCCGGGTTTGGGGGGTGACAGACTTGGTATCATAGTATTTCGTCCTAGGGAGTCTATGAGCCGTGTCTACTAGAGTCTTGTTTATGTGTGCATTGTGCAGTGTACTTATAAATAGGATGCTACAGGACATTTTGGATTGTTACCCTTCTTTCTGGATCGAAATCATGCAAGAAGTAAGATGTCATAGGAGTCGGGTATAGACTCATATTTGCTAGGTTGTGTAGGGATGCTTGTAACTTGATGAATTATAACCAGCTAGTGGCTAAACATGGTGGCAGGTAAGATTCTTATTTTGATTATGGTTATAGTGGTGTCGCACCTTTGCATGGTGCAAGGTTTTGTTGTTTTAAGTTGTTTGTGGTAGGATTTTCATGTGAGGTTATGTCGCGCGATGTTTTTCTCTATCAAACCTTGAGTTGGAGTCGTGAGTGACGTCCAAAATTCGAGGAAAAATGTTTCTAAGGGGGGAAGGATGTAACACCCTGGATAATTTGAGCGATAAAATCATGCTTTCGAGGTAGGACGAAGAGTACATAATAGGCTAAGAAGGAAGTGTTATGAGTTATTTGAGTCACACTATGTTCATGTTTAAGATTGGACATCGATCAAGTTGTAGAACAAAATCCGGAAAAAGCTATCGCAAAATTTCCTTCTTGAGATTGTTTGAAATTTAGTTCAAATATCTCAAAGCTTTTCTCCCAATATATAAGGATTTAGGGGGTGTTAGACCTATCAAATTAAATGTCTATGAGTCTATTTTCTAGTGCATCAAACTGTTCGTCAATCTATCTTTGGAGTAGAGAGATATTCGAATTTTCGTGAGACTGCACAAGCAGGCACCTCACAAGGTCTTAAGACGATGGAGAACTATAAATAGCCCCTTGGTCGGTTGTTGGACATCAAAAATTCATTTTCCAGCATATATTTAGTATGAAACCTCTCTCAAGTTCTCTCCATGGTTTTCCTTGGGTTTTGGGGTTAGAAGCCTTGGTTTAACATGATTTTGATGTCGCGAAGTCGGGAATCGCATGTAGTCCGTGGTTTGGTGTCTTTTCCGGGATGTTGGTGTCTATTTCGTGGTGAAGCTTCTGGTTGTACTTCTTCCTTTCATTCTCCTTAGTGTTTAAGGTTGTTTATTGGTGTGTTAACCCCGTTAGGTTGTTGTCTTAGAGTTTCCACTGTCGAATTTCTATGAATCTTGTCGGGTAAGCTTCGTTTGTCTTGTTTTGTTGTTGTGTTTTGTTGGCTTCGTTTTTTCAGAATTTTGGACTTTCTTTAGGCAGTACGTTCATGTTTTTGAAGGCTCAAGTTTGTCTAGGCTTGAAGTTGAGGTATGTTAGGCTTGTCCCTCCCTTTGTCGGCATGAATTCAATAGTTGTTGTCGTCCGTGTTAACGTGTGTGTTGGCTGTTTTGTGATGGTTTGTGTTTTTTCTATTATTGAACATGATTTTATATGGTAATAATGGTGTGTGTAAAGTTCTACTTTGGTTTGTGGCTCAGGCTTTAGTGCGGAGAATCATAGACATGGCAAATTATTTGGCTCGTGTCGCGAGGCCGTATGTGAGGCTTGTGGTTCTTGTAGCAAATTTGGAGTTGTTTGAGCAAATAAGATTAGCTAATTATATTGACAAGTGAATGAGGGTTTAGAGGGGTTAAGGTTGATGGTTGCGGCGATCTTTTGTTATATTTGAATTCGCAATCCTGTCAACCGTGTCAAGGGCACGTGATGGCCGTGGTGACACTTGGACTGATTTGGCCATGTTCGTTGATGTTAGTGGTAATTATAGTGGTATTTGGGATGTTTTGAAAGCTTGAGGATAGACTGGTTAGGATGGTAGTCCTTAGCTTGGTTAGTGGGTCATCGGTGGACGGCTAGACGTGAATGAATAGTATTGTGTTGTAGTAGTTGGGTTGTGAGGTTTGAGAGCCGATTGTGTGATATTTGATCATGTATTATTATTGTTTTTGGTTTTTTGTGTGTGTTATGTTGGAGGCCTTGTGGCTTGTGGATACCAGATGCACGAGAGTAGTTTCGGCTAGGGGTCGAGCCTAAGGTGCCTTGTGGCTTGTGGATACCCGATGCATGAGAGTATTTTTGGCTGAGGGGTTGAGACCAAGGAGTGAAATGACCTATGGGGTTGAGAATGATTTCCTCCGTAGTGTTGAGTTGAGATATGATTTGAGAGTGGTCCTACATGTCTGAGCCTTCCTGGGATCGCGATTGGTTCTCCCAAATGGATTGAGCTCCGCTAACTGTACGCAGCCAAGAGAGTGTCCGACAGTTCTTGATTGATGATGTTGATTAATTGGTGTTTACTCTTGATTTTCTTCGCATTACAACGTGGTTGTTTTTTGTGTTATATATTATCTTATAGCAGAGGATGCTAGATGTTAGCTGGTGTTAGCTGAGGCCATTGAGAGGTCTAAAGGTGATGACAGGTGAGCTTGGTCGGCTAGGTGCCGTTGTATTGTTATTTACTTTTGGACTTGCCAGGCTTATATGGGCTAGGTAGGTTCTGTTTGTATGTTTGCTTGTACTTTCCAGGGGCCAGGTAGGTTTTATGTGTCTACTTAAGTTCTGTTCTCCTTCTACGATATTTGGTATATCTGTTGACCTATAATCTCAGTCTTCCAATTGTTTCTGCCTTTCATGATTGGTACATTATTGTACTGACGCCCTAGTCGGGGCGCTGCATTCATACCTGCAGGTGATGGTGCGCTGTTAGATCAGGTTTTTTGTTGCTGAGTGGAGTTCCAGCTGAGTTGGTGTGCTCCAATTCTTTTGGAGTTGCTAGAGGTTGAGTTATGGGTAGCTCAGGGCCCTATCCCAAGAAGTTCATTTTTATTATATTTTTAGAGGCTCGTAGACATTAGTTGTGGGTGTAGTGTCATTGTTATTTGCCAGGTGGGCGATGTTGTATAGTTGTTCTTCTATTTTGTGGCGTCGACGACTTATTGTATTTATTTCTTCTTGGTTGGTCAGGTGAACCAGCTTCCGCTATAGTCTATCGTCTAATTCTGATTTTATAGTTGTTGTGTTGTCGAACCTCATCGGTTCTGGACTTTTTTTTTTATTTTTGGGCGTTCTTATGTTCATATCAGGGGTGGTACCAGGTGCCAGTCACACCTCCTTGGGTTTGGGTATGACAATAATGAGTTGTCAGATGGTTGGACGACTCGTCATGAGAGCAATGGTATGAACCGTCGTGTGCACTAGAAAATTCTAGAGAACCAAGAGCATGAGAGGCCTAATGACTCGTGCCCTGACACGATGAGTTGTTAGGTGATCCGTCACCAAGACTGGGCCTACTGCTGAAGATGACTGATTTTCACTGATCACGACTAGTTAGGAGACCTAACGAGTCATTACTTGGCCCCGACCTGGAATCCAATTTTAGTTAGGATAAGATAACTTTTGATCTATAAATACAATATTTAGGTTTATTTTTTGTGTACAATTTATTTTTTACCAATTTTCACGTGGATTCTAGTGTTGTTAACAATCTTTCTTAGTTCAAGAAACAAATTTTGTAATTTTGTTCTTGATTTTCGGAATCAAATAACATTGAAGTTTTGTTCATCAGTTTTGGAGATTTATTCAATACATATGGTTTTCTTCTACGAGTTTTTCTAAGTTACAATCACGATTTATTCTATATTTTGTGGTTGTGATTATTCAAGCATGAGTAGCTAAAACCATAACTAGGGTTGTGGGAACCATGATGAATTATAACACATAGGTTAAACACTTAGTTATTCTTGAACGGGGTTTAATGCATGTATTGTTTTTCCCTTCGTTTTAACTATTTCTTAACGGTTGCAAATGTTAGAACTCACATTATTCTTACTTACTGGATCTAGGGGGTAGTGAATGGGAAAAGGGATTAACAACGGAGATTTGAGGTTATCAACCCTCATCTAATAGCTTGAACTTCTCGAGGATAGCTAATCCGATATTAAGGGTAAGGGTTAATTAAGCATACACCTGTATACGAACCAAGTTGCGTGGTGATAATCATCTAGATAGGGGACCAACTATTTATGTGAACCTAACTTACCAACATTGCATGCTAAACACCGGAATAGATCACTAGTGTAAAAGCCTTGTGGTTGTGAAGTCATAGGGAACACAATCCTAGTAATTTGTCCATTGAATACAAACCGTAATTGATTTAAATGTTTACCAGTTTTTACTCTTGTTTATTATTGTGTTTTTCTATTCTTTCACCCCTAGGAAATAAGTCAGCCGATAGTAATAGCTAGTCACATTAACTCAAGTTCTTTTCAAATTCCTTGTGGGATCGACCCCAACCTTTGTTGGGTTCTATATTTGACATCGACCGCTTTATATCTCACTTGCGAGGTGTAATTTGGGCAACATCAAATTTTGGCGCCGTTGTCGATGAATACGGATAAGGATTTTGTAAATTCTTTTTTCTTTACTATTGGTTCTTATTTCCTTTTTATTTATCTTTTCTTTGTTTTTTCTTAACAGGTTTTAGGTTCATGCATGCCCAGTACTAGGAGCCAAGGAAATTCCTTGGTTCAAGTCAATCATAAACATGAACAAATACTGAGAAATCTGAGAAGAATGACCAACATACAAGAGCAAGAGATAGTAGAACAAGATACAGCTAGAATGTTGGCAGAGGAACAAGCTCAGGCAAGATATAGAGAGCTAGAAAGGGTTGCTAAAGAGCAACGCCTAGCTGCTGAAGCAGAGCAAGCTAGAAGGAACAGAGGTCCAGATTAGTAGAGGCACTGGTATTTCGATGAGGATGATAATGCTGATATTGATGAAGTTGATGCCATTAGAGCTATTGTCCCTCCCCCTTCGCCTGCTATGTTTGATATTACCAGTGCTATGACAATTGCTCAACATGAAGGAGATATTTGCAGGTCATGCAACTGATGATGCACATACTAACTTGAATAATTTCGTGGGTATCTGGAAAGCATATAAGTAATCGGGAGTGAGACAAGATGCGACACGACTGAGGCTATTTCCCTTTTAATTAGGGACTGAGGCAATGCTCTGGTTGGCGAAACTGCCCAATGATTATATCACTACATGGAGGGAGTTGAAAAGAGCTTTTTTAGAAAGATTTTTCCCACCTTACAGAGCTTTGCAACTGAAAGATGAGATATACAACTTCAGGAAGTTAAGTTTCGAGGCACTTCACAAGACATGGCTGAGGTTTAATAAGAAGCTCAAAAGGCTGCTCAACCATAGGATCCCAGATGATGCATTGTTCGATATTTTCTATAGGTCTCTAAATGCTAACATAAAGGTGGTGGCTGATACCGTGGCTGGCGGAACATTTTTGAGTCACACTTATGCTGAAGCTGCTGAGCTACTAGAAAGAATCACTATAACCAACCGCGCATGGCACACAAGAGAGTCGTAGACTCTGGCTGGTACTTATGTGGTAGGTATGTCTGCGGAGCATTCGTGCCCCGAGCCTAATCTCTGGGCGTAACACGGTACTTGAAACCACAAGTGACCCCAAATGAACCCCTTTTCTATCAGTTACTAGCATTCTGAGTAAACATGCACAGCGGAACTTTGAAATAATATCATAAAATATTCATGAGAGGCAAGTCTGAAAACATAAAGTTCAAACAATAGCATAATACTGATAAATCTGAAAATCATGTCTGTCTGAAAGCCATCTAATAGAGGAGTTGCTGCGACAAGCCCCCAGCTAACTCTAAATCAAACTGAAACTAATACGTGACTGATAGAAGGAAAATAGTGCCCTCAAATGATGAGGACTCACACTTCAACTACTGCAATGAAGAATCTGAACTGCGGCAACTAACGTTTCTTGGTCTAAGAACCTGCAACTGTATCATGAAACGATATAACATAAAAGAATGCGTCAGTACTTTGAATGTACTGAGTAAGTGGGAGAAACATAACTAAACATAAAGTATGAGCTGAAATGACATGCAATGACCAACAGGTAAGCTGAACTGAAGTACTGATATAAACTGAAATGGTCAAGGACATGCCCTATTTCAGAAACACTAAGTCTGAGACACTGTATTGACTAAGTTAAATTGAGGACTAGAACTAAACTGAGTTGCTTATTCTAAAACCAGACTGGACTGATTAGTGGGAGAGTCTATAACTGACATTTAACCACATTAGCTAGACGTGGAGTCTGATGTATACACCCCACTGGTAGGACCCAATATACATTTGCAGGGTATAAAGGCATGAACTGAGTGATCACAAAAGTCTGGGGCCAATCAGGCCAAGTAAAAACTATAACCTACGCTGGCAACATAGTTTAGGGAACATGGGTGCGCTGCAACCCCGGCCCACTAGGTGCTAAGTTCTACTCTCATTGAAAAACCAAAACTGAACTACTAAGTTGATAGATCGAAACTGGGGTCCAAGACTAGTTAGGGACGTATAACTACATGTACCCTGATAGTCTTATCGGACCAGATTTTGAAACTGGGTTCTAGACTGGTCAGAGCTGCTTATTTGGAAGCGTCATGACCATCTATGAACAAGCTGTAACTGAACTGGGGTCTTAGGGATGGTAAGAGCTATATACTAGAATGTCATAACCGACTAATGGACCAAAAACTGTAAATCTAAGTTTGGTTCTAATAATAAAGAGGAAGCACTGACACCTCAAAATAAGACTGAAGTCAAACTGCTCAGTTGACAATTTTCTGAATATCACTAAAGATTCTAGCATTTTGACTGAGACTAAACTGATATGATTATGGAGAGATTCTACTTCTAACTGATCTGGACTACTAGCAGCTAATAGAGAATTCAACTTATCCCAACAGTATAAGAATTTCATAATATAGAAAAATTCAAAAATTATAGGAACTCCATTCAACGAACTAAAGTCATTCTAATTCATGGGGTATTTACCCAACATATACATATAGAAAGAAATTCTAGGAATTCGGCCCAAAGCATTCTTCATTCACTCGAGGGTATTTAACAAGCAAAATCATTATTCAAAAATTTAGGGCTTAAACTCACTTTTTGTATGAACACCGACAATTTGATAAGGAATTTATGAGGATCATATCAACAATATACATAAACATCGTTCTAAGCGAAATCAATGAAAATAAACATGAATACTCTTCATATTCGAAAGCTCAGGGCTTAAAACTGATAGAAGAAACTGAGGAGGTTTTTGGGGACACAAGGGAAGAACAATCCCTTTGCTAAAACACCACATACCTGGTAAAGAAACCTAGAGAATTCGCTTGAGAATCAAAGAGAAAAGTTCATCCCTAGCCCTTGCTCTGAAATACTAAGAGAGAATTCTACCACGTTTCTTTGAGGGTTTATATGAGAATGAGGGTACAAACCGTCCAAACCCTACAAAAAGTCTGAAATTAGGTCCAAAATGATGTAGATTAAAGCTTAGGTGAATAGGAAATTACTAAATAGTCCTTAAAAGTTTGCCGGGAAAAACTGTAAGGTGCCCCTAATGAGTTGTGGTGACTGATGATGACTCGTGGTCACTCCCATTAGGGAAACTGCCTGGGATCCTTGGTAGGCCACCACGAGGGACCCAACGAGTCATTATCTATGACATTGACTCATGGACACTAGTAGTGGACCACACTGTATCTTTTTGGAGATTTTATGCTAAGTCCCATAACGAGTCACTTAACGAGTCATTGCCAGAGGTGATGACTAGTTTCACCCACTCGTCGAGTACATTGGTCAACTAAAACATTCCCAACTCTAGCAGAACCACGAGTGACTGAAACTGACCACAACTCGTGACGCCCCTCGTCAGGTACACTGCTTCCCTCCTTTACATTAATCAACCTTCTTCTCACTTCTCACTTAACGAGTTGTGAGGTTACTTGATGACTCATTAGGGGGGCGGTCCTACAACATTTCTACATTTTTCCAGATTGCCTGCTTTATGCCCCGTATTTGGATTTTGAGTTTTCGGGTGTTACAGGAGCAGAGAAGGAAGGATGAAGAATGAGATGAAGATATTGCTGAGATAAAGACCACAATGGGGCTTCTTGCTATGTATTTTATGGGAGTCAGATGTGAAAAGGTGAATGTTGTGGGTTCTTAGGGAAAGGCCCCGAGAAATGATGGAGGTGAATCAAAATTTGAGGAGAAAGTTAATTATCTTAATGATCAACGGGTGGGTTTCCAGACCAACACCCAAGGGTCTAACCAAGACTCTTGGCGTCACAGTCAGGGGAACCAAGGTCATATTTGTGACACCCCAAAAATATTTTGGTGATTATTTGATGTTTGTATGCTATGTTAAAGGAAGTATAGGTTTTATATTGATTGTAGATTACAAGAAAAATGTGTACAAATGGAAAAACAAAGAGTATGTAAAGTTTATAAATTAGGGTCAACTTTAAATGACCATATCTCCCAATACATAATAAACTAGAAGCCCCACAACTTATCAGATTAAAGATCTTCAAGTCTAGTTTTCGTAACATCAAACGACTCATCAATCGGACTTAGGAATAAAAAGTTATAGGCGTTTTATGGTAGAAGTCTCGGGCAGTGACATGGCCACTGCCCTAAAAACGGCCACCGCCCAAACACATTTATATTTTAAGTTTTGGTTATGAAATCATTTTCAAATTTTAAAGGTTTGAGGTGCTTGCTTATCCTATGAAATCCTCTCTCTTTTCCAGTAGCAAATCCTTAGAAAAAAAGAGGAAATCCCTCAAGAAAACACCATCAAAACTCAAGCAAAAGTTGATGGAAGTGAAGGCAACACTGTGATGAAGTTGTCGTTGCCTTGTAGATTCATTTTGGCAGTGTTGTTGCTGCGTGTTTGGGACTATTTTTGAGCTAATGTTATACTCCATCGTAGTAGGAATTGTTCATAAGAAATAGTAAGTCACTTCCCTCTTTTGAAATCTCTACTAAGTGTATGAATTTTTGCAGGAAAATCAAAAGAAAGTTATGGTTTGTATGTTGACTTGTGGTAGTTGTTGTGTTGTTATTTTGCTGCATTTTGGGCAGCAAGATTGCTATGATATTGGTAAGTGATTTGTATGAAAATACTCCTATTATATCCAAAAATATTATCATGTCAAGGATAAGTGTTTCTAATTGCTTAACTTGCCTAAAATTCCTAGCTAAAGTTGGAAGTTGGAGGTTATGTTGGGCTGCCATTATTGGTATTTTGTTGTTGAAGTTCTGCTCGTTTTTGAATGTTGGAATAGCTGTGTTTATCTGATAGTATACTCTATATTTGTGGGAGTTTTTCATGAGAAAAGTGAGGCAATTTCCTACCTCTATTTTCCCCCAAAGTTGTGGAAGCAAGTTGAAATAAGAAATGCTAAGTGTTGCCTAATTTGTTTGTGTTGTGACTGCCTAATGATGTAACATTTTTGCTGGATAAATGGGCTTGAAACAGCCTTGTCACTTGGTTATAAACTCAAGTAATTTAAGGGGCTAAAGTTGTGGTTGTTGAAAGAAAGAAATGACATAAGAAAGCTCGCCGGAAAAAAAGGGTAGGTAAGGTGCTCTTTGTCTCTTCATTTTCAAGCCCGAATTCATGCCGAGGATTAATTCGGCATTCCCCTGTACTTGAGCTTCTTTAGTAGCATATTATGGTTCTTCCCAGCTGTTATAATTACTTGGTATTAAGTTGTGTATTTTCTAAACAGTTTGAACACATGAATGTAAAGCGGAGAGGGCAATTGCATTCGATTATGGTCATAGTTGTAAATTGATTCTAAAGTCCCCTCGGCGTGGGAACTATGAATTGGTCCTTTAAATTACATTATATGTTTGTGGTTTCAAAGTTGTTTCACATTATTGTTGCTAAGGAAATTGGTAAACATTGCAAGACGACGACGCGCGAGTAAACCTAATAGTTGAAATCGGTTTTAACTCAATAAGGGTTAACGAGGGTAAAAAAATGAAATTTCCCTACAACAGTTACCTACCCTCTTATATTCATATTTTAAGGTTCCTAGGGCCATGAGAAGCGTCCTCGATCCCTCTCCCTTAAGCTAAGAGACTAATTAATACGTTTCGTAAGTAACCGATACATTAAACTTGGAAGATAGACCCCGAATGGGTAAACTATTGATATTTCTTTGGGACCATTTTTATTGGCAGGTCATGCACAACATCTTGATGTTAACATGTTAGAATAAAATCATAGTATATATATGTTTATGCTTACATTCAAATTACGCGCTAAAGCGGCAAGGATTACCTTTAGAAAGTCGCTATATGTTTATTAGAGCTGTTGAGTTATCGCGACCTCTTGAGAATTGCAGGGTTTAAGTAGAAACATCGCATGTTTTTTGAAATTTGTAGATGTGTAAGGAAATTAACCTAAGTGTAAAAGTTAAGGCGCTAGTAGCAAAGGAGAGATAAGAGTAAATGTTAGACCTTTTAAGGTAATATGTGAGGTATATGCCTTCTATCCGTAGTTGAATTCAAGAACCTTTGAGCAACGTTAAAATATGAGCAAGACGAGTTTAAGAGACAAGGTTTGCAATTAGGTAAGAAGGTAAGTTCGTACAAGAATTGATGGAATAGTGAACACGAGAGCAAATAATTAGGTAGGGAATGACAAATCCTGTTTGGAGAAGAATTTAAGATGAATACGAAAAGTAGAGATAAAGGTTGTTAAATTTGAGGATAAGTGTTACTATTGTTAATGAATTAGGCAAATAGCTAGCAAGATTTACCCTGTTCTAAAGACGTTTAGCAAAAGAGTTATAAATAAAGTTACTTATGTTCAGTTGTGTTAAGCTAATGAAAGGCCAGTAAAGTGTTAACTCCTTAAGAAATAACTAGAATCGAATATTTTGAGATAGTGACTCAAGTTAAAGAGAAGTTCTTCATTGTACTTTTAAACAATTATCTTTGATTATTTGTTCTAAGAGTTGGATTAACTTTTTCAAGTTTTAAAGGATTTCATTTTTCTTGGAAGTTTTTAAACTGTTTATAATGTTGCTAGGCTTTTCTAAGCTCCTCATATATTGCAATGTTTCACACGAACCTTTCCTATATTGTCTAAAGCATGCCAATATGTCTTTATTTATCTTAAGGCAGCCCGTAGATAGTTCCCTAGCATTTTTATATCAAAGAGCTCCAGGTTTGAGATACACAAGTTATGTCTTCCTGTTCATAAGTTGCCTCGAGATGTGATATGATGTGCAATGAATAAGGTATGCTCACAATTCTTGATATGAAAGTATGAAAGTCAAATGAGTATAAGCATGAAATGAATGCTAACATTGTTAATAGAAATTTTTTTTACCCTGGTGTGGTACATCGGCTGGAGATATTTTTATTTTACCTCGGTGTGGTACACTGGCTTGACGAATTTTATATATGGATATATAGTTGGCTGGTCGCTGGCATTACGGTTATAGTTTTTTTCTTGTGCATTTCTTAATTTCATTTTCATCTCATTATAGAGTTATTATTAGGTTTTAGTTTCAACGATTCCAGGTTGTTACCATTCCTTATTCCTCGTTTAGTTATCCTAAGTTCAGTTATGTTATAGTAAGTTGTTATCAATTACAATTTGAAAAGTTCCAGGTTATATTTATCCATTATATGTTTATGTGCTAAGTGAGTTATTACAGGATTGTTATCTCACGGTTATAGTTTTAGCCTTACATACAAGTACATTTCATTCGTACTGACGTCCACTTGCTTGGGGACCTGTGTTTGTGCCGCACGTGAAGGTAGAGGTCAGGATGGTCGGTTTAGTAGAAGTTCGTAAGATCAATAGAATGTTGGTATGCTCCTTTCTTCCTGGAGCTAGGGGTTAGTTATTTATGCTTGAGTTTTGAGATGCAGGTATGGGTAGGTCAGAGCCCTGTTCCGGCCATCAATCAGTTTACTCTTTAGAGTCTTTGTGGACTTAGTGTGTACAATGTTATTCAATTTGTGGCCTCATCGGCTTATTGTTTCTTAGTTTACCACACTAATTGCCTTGATTGCATTTCGATTATATACCCCGTATTGTTGAGACCTTATGGGTCCAGTTTATTCTTCAGTTGATTATGACAGGTGGCCTAGATGGCCTAAGTGTTACAGTTACAGATGTCATATATCCGGCTTCTCGATCAATCATGAATCGAGTGCCAGTTGCGCCCTACCGCAGTTTTGTGATGTGAAAAGAACTACTACAGGGATAAAAATTACAAACGAGGCCAATACACAGACAATGGAGACTGGAAGAAGCGTGAGGAGTACAAGAATGACAGAAGCGGTCTATATGTTCCTCCAAGGAACTGTGAGATAGTGTCTAGTGGTTCAAGGGTGGATGACATGTTTTCCAAGATACATAAGCATATGGAGGCAACAGATGGCCATTTCAAAGAGCTTCGCGCTGATATTTCTGATATGAATAAAAAGGTGGAATTACATGTCGTGGCCATTAAGTAGATTGAGTAGCAGCTGAGTCAGATGTCTATTGCGAGGAACTAGAGGCAGAAAGGCACACTTCCCAACAATACTGTGCGAAATCTGAAAAATGACAGTCATTGCATGGCAGTCACTACTAGGAGTGGAAAGGCGAAAGTTGATCCTTTGAGGACAGTTGTAATAGATGAGTCAGTAAAGCCAGTATTGATTGATAATGATGGGATGGCAGATTCCGAGGATCAAACTCTGGTTGATAATTCAGTGGTGAAGACTGCTCCTAGTAATTCAAAGGAGCATAGATCTAGCAATGAGAAGGAGAAGGAGGCACATCAAAAGTTCACACCGATCCCTAGACCTCCTCCCCCTTTTCCACAGCGGTTGAAGAGAGAGGTCAAAGATAGGAAGTATCACAAGTTCATTTCCATGTTGAAACAATTATCTGTGAACATCCCATTAGTCAAGGAACTTGAGAAGATGCCCGGTTATGCGAAATTCTTGAAGGACCTTTTCACTTGAAAGAGGACTGTAAGCTTTGAACCTGCAGATAATTTGCATCATTGTAGTGCAATAGCATCCTATTCTCTTGTTCAGAAAAAGGAAGACCCTAGAGCATTCACCATAGCATGCACTATTGGAGCCTTTAATTTTGCTAAGGCGCTATGTGATTTGGGAGCTAGTATTAACTTGATTCGCTAGCAGTGTTCAAACAATTGGACTTGGGAGCCCCCAAACTGATTACAATGCGACTTTTGATGGTAGATCGTATGGTGAAGAATCCGGTGAGAATTCTCTATGATGTTCTAGTGAAAGTGGAATCCTTTATATTTCTAGCCGATTTTGTCATCCTGGACTGTGAAGTCAATTTTGAGGTCCCCATTATCTTAGGGTGGCTAATCCTCTCAACTGGACGTGCTCTTGTAGATATGGAGACTGGACAGCTAAAATTCCGGTTGAACAATGAGGAAGTGACATTCAATGTATGCAGATCCATGAAGCAACCCAATGACATGAGGGTGGTCTCAGTAATTGATGTTATGGAACCTGAGTTCCCAATTATTCCTATGGAGGAGTTATTGATTCTTGATGACTTAGTAGCAGCATTGATGAATGTTGGTGCTAAGAAGATCCATAGGGGTAAGGAGATAGTTAATGCTCTTGCTGGTATGGTGTCATACACTTATGCTCCAAAGAAGATTGATCTTGACTTGAAGAATCGAGTGACCCCACTAGCCAAGCTATCTATTGGCAAGCCTCAGGTATTGGAGCTCAAAGCACTCTCGTCTCACTTGCAGTATGTATTTTTTGGAAATGCTAATACTTTACCGGTCATTGTTGCAGCTGACCTAGAGGAATGGCAAGTGGAGGCTTTGGTCTCCATTTTGAAAAGGTATAAAAAAGCCATTGGGTGGATCATTGCAGACATTATTGGAATCCCAACCGATATTTGCACTCGCAAGATCGAGCTAGATCCAGATTGTATTTCGAGCATTGAGCATCAGCGTAGGTTGAATCCACCTATGCAAGAGGTGGTCAAGAAGGAGATCATCAAGTGGTTGGATGCGGGTGTGGTTTACCCTATTGCTAATAGCAAATGGGTGAGCCCAGTTCAGTGTGTACCAAAGAAGGGAGGAATCAGGGTGGTCCCAAATGCTGACAATGAGCTCATTCCACTCAGACCAGTCACCGGTTGGAGAGTATGCATGAATTATAGGAAGTTGAACTATTGGACTTAGAAATATCACTTCCCTATTCCATTCATGGACCAGATGCTAGACCGACTTGCAGGCAGAGGATGGTATTATTTTCTTCATGGTTATTCGGGGTACAATCAGATTTCTATTGCCCCCTAAAACCAAGAGAAGACCACTTTCACCTGTCCATATGGTACATTTGCATTCAAGAGGATGTCGTTCAGGTTATGTAAATCACCTGCCACTTTTCAGCATTGCATGATGTCCATATTTTCTGACATGGTGGAGGACATCATTGAAGTCTTTATGCTTGACTTTTCGGTGGTGGATGATTCATTTGAAGATTGTTTGGCTCATTTGAGCGAAATGCAGCAACAATGTGAAGAGACCGGCTTGGTGCTTAACTGGGAAAAAGTGTTATTTTCATGGTCAAAGAAGGTATAGTGCTAGGCCATAAGATTTATGGTTAGGGTATTAAGGTGGAGCAGTCCAAGATCAAGGTGATTGCTAGTCTACCACCTCAAATTTCTATGAAAAGTGTTCAGAGCTTTTTGGGTCATATAGGGTTTTACAAAAGATTCACAAGGACTTCTCCAAATCTGCACATCCTTTGTGTAAACTTCTTAACAAAGAGGTCAAGTTTGTTTTTGATGAGGCATGTCTAAAGGTGTCTGAATGCCTAAAAGAGAGATTGACTACTACCCCGATTATAGTAGCACCAGACTGGTCTTTACCATTCGAGGTTATGTGTGATGCTAGCGGAGTGGCCCTGGGAGTTGTGTTGGGTCAAGGGTGTGAAAATATTTTCCATCGTATTTATTATGCTAGCAAGGCTCTAAATGCAGCTCAGAAAAATTACACTGTGACAGAATAGGAGTTGTTGGCTATAGTTTTCGCATTTGAGAAATTTGGGGCATACTTTCTTCGAACTAAGGTTATAGTCCATACAGACTATGCCACTTTCAGATATATGATGGAAAAGAAGGATGCCAAGCCATGGTTGATTCACTGGGTTTTTCTACTACAAGAGTTTGAGTTCGAGGTAAAAGACCGGAAAGGGACCAAAAACCAGGTGGCGGATCACTTATCAAGATTGGAACCTGATGAAGCACTTCGAGATGAGTGCCACATACATGATGCATTCCCTGACGAGCAGGTTTTAGCGGCCTCACAGGATCTCATCCCATGGTCTGCAGACTTTGCTAATTATATAGTGAGTGATGTTGTACCGGAGCACTTATCTTTTCACCAGCGGAAGAAGTTCATGTCTGATGTGAGGAAGTTTTTCTAGGATGAGCCATACTAATTTAGCATATGTGCTAATGGAGTGATTCGGAGATGCGTGCCCGAGGTAGAGATGTTAAGCATACTGGAGGTCTGCCACTCATCTCCCATTGGGGGTCACCATAGTGGGATTCGTACAGCCCACAAAATTCTGCAATGTGGGTATTATTGGCCAAACATTCACAAGGATGCGCATGATTTCGCAAAGGCATCTGATGCATGCCAAAAGCAAGGAGGCATATCAAGGAGGCATGAGCTTCCTCTTACTCCCATCCTCGTAATTGAGTTGTTTGATGTGTGGGGCATTGATTTCATGGGCCCATTTGTGAGCTCAAATGGGATGAAGTACATACTTGTTGTTGTGGACTATGTTTCAAAATGGGTGGAGGCAGTTCCGCTTCCAAATAATGAAGGGAAGAGTGTCACAACATTCTTGAAGTGGAATATATTTGCTAGATTTAGGACTCCTAGAGCAATCATTAGTGATGGGGATTGCACTTCTGTAACCAATTATTTCGTACTTTATTGGAGAAATATGGGGTAAAATACAAGGTGGCAACACCCTACCATCCACAGTCTAGTGGGCAGGTTGAAGTCACAAATGGGGAGATTAAGACCATCTTGGCGAAGACTGTGAATGCTAATCGGACAGATTGGGCTGGAAAGCTAGATAATGCTTTATGGGCTTATCGTGCCGCATTCAAGACTCCTATAGGTATTTCTGTGTATTAGCTTATTTATGGAAAAACATGTCATCTTTTTGTTGAGCTTGAGCACAAAGCTATGTGGGCACTCAAGAAAGCTGAATTTGGATTGGAGCGAAGCTGCGAACTTGAGGCTTGATCAGTTGAATGAGCTAGATGAATTTCATTTGAAATCCTATGACAGTTCTAAAATATATAAACTAAGAATGAAGATTCAGCATGACCGAAAGATTGAGAAGAGAGAGTTCATCCCTAGTGATATGGTATTACTATTCAGTTCAAGGCTTTACTTGTTTCCTAGTAAGTTGAAGTCCAAATGATTGGGGCCTTTTCGAGTGGTTCAGGTATTCTCCCATGGGGAAATTGAACTAGAAAACCATGAAGGAAAGTGCTTTAAAGTTAATGGTGAATGGGTGAAAGCATATCTAGGGAGAAGCGAAGAAATAAAGCTAGTGGATCTCTGGGCTCTGGGTGAAATCTGAGCAACCCGGGGACTTGCATCGTGTCGCGACGTTAAATCACGCACTGCATGGAAGGAAACCCATGGATGTGTTTTGGTGAATCTGAGTAGTCAAAATACCCGCGTCGTGCCACGACACTAAATGAGGTGCTTCTTGGGAGGCAACCCAAGTTGTAATTGTAAGAAAAATATAGTGTTTACGTTTGTTGATGTGTGCAGGTGATTAAGATGGGAAATTTGAAGTTAAAACCAAAAATTTGAACTCGAGTTACTGGTGCTAAAAAAGCACATCCCGAGTCATCGTCAGACCAAATGACTCATTGAGTGGATCGTGAGCACTGCCGTAGAAAATAGTGTAGACAACAATTGACCAAACGAGTCGTTGCCAGTGACAACGAACCGTGGGGTCTTCCATCAAGTCTATTGAATCAAATATTGAATTAAATTGAAATAGGTGACAACGACTGACTTAACGAATCATTGGGAGACCAAATGATTCTTTAAGTGTCCCGTTAGGAAGCTACCACAGTTCAGGGCCTACGACTCATGCCACGGCTCGTTGGGTAGCACCACGAGTCGTTACACGAGTCATTAGGTCCCGGGTAAGACTCGACACCCAGTCAATGAAATGAACAACCAAACGTGTTGTTGATCTTCTTAATGAACTGTTACGTGGTTCGTGTTATATGTTTAACTTCCACCCGACCTGACCCATGCACAATTAGGGTAATTTGTTTTTTTTAATATAAAGCACCCGAACTTTTTTACCCTCCAAAATTTCATCTGATTTAAAGCTAAATTTTTAACATCAAAATTCCCCACTTCTTCATCATTCAAAAATCACTTCTCACTCGCAAAGCACTCACACACACACAATCGCACTCAGTTTGCTTAAGTGCCACATCCTATCGAAACTTCAAATTTAAATCTCTCTTCTGCTCAAATCGCAATTTCTATGAGTATTCGATTATTTTGTGCTTTTTTGTACTTGTTTTATCACGTAATAATTATGAGTTCGAACAAATACCATGAGTTTTTGGGAACCCTAGTGCCAGGACGATTGTATGTGAATTTGAACATGGGACCCTTAATAAATATGATGATCTAGAACATGGGTAATGGCACTTCTCATAGACTCTTGAGCATGAGCCATATAATGAGTCGTGGTATCACCCAACAACACTTTGTGTAGCTCATCCTGAGTGGGAACTAGAAGATCCAGACTAGCGTACCTCACGACCGGTCTAACGAGTCATCGCCTCAAGTAACGACTCGTTGTGACTAGTCGTTAAGTTCACTTGTCCAACAAAGAAAAACTAATCCTGGAGATAACGATTGACCTCATGAGTCGTGGCCAGTGGCAACGACTCGTTAAGTCACTCTTCCTATCTACAGAAACACAGTTAAAAGTTGATTATGTTTTATCTCATCTTGGATACTAACTTCCATAGGTACAATGGTGCCGAAGCGTACACCAAAGAAAGGTCTGGCCAAGAAATAGGTGCCGGAGAGGAGTCAGCCCTCATATCAAAGACTTAGGGATGCGCCCTCCTCCTCTGAAGAGTCGAGTAGCTCGGAGGAGAAATACAAAGTTTTAGAAGAGCAGCTTGTGAGGAGATCCACCAGGGGTAGGACTCAATGACGTACAAATTTGACAGGCCTGGTTGATGCTCCTACTCCACTTGCAAGAGACCTACCAAGCCAAGCAGAAGACAATGTTGGGGCCACAGTCCCAATTGCTCCCAAGGGCACCACAGCTGCAGCAAATGTAGAGGCTGCGGGACGAGTCACGTGCCCAATAGGGAAGTACAGGTGATGAGTTGACAGTGACGTCCAACACATCTAATGATCAACCACGGCAGGTGCAACGGTGGTGTGTTTGCGGTATGAGGGTAATTTACAACAAGGACATTGCTCCGAATGAAAAAGGCCATCCAAAGAGGAGCATCTACGAGGAGCCCAGACTAGTAACCATGGGGCTCAAGGACCTCCCTGAGCTGCAGGATTTGTTTAATAGATATAGGTTCGAGTGGTTAACTGAGACATCGGGGAGCTATAGCCCTTTCCTGGTCAGAGAGTTCTATACAGCATACGCAGCCATGTTACAACATCTCTCATTGGGAGGCCAAGACTGGAAGAAGAGACCCGTGTTGACACAGGTGTTTGTTCGGGAGACGCCTCTAGATATCTCTGAGAGGACCATCTCCAGACTTCTTTATTGTCTAGACTATCATGCCCCGATTAATATAGCCGAGTTAGATCACAGACTGTCAGAGCTTAAGAAAGTCAAGACCAAGAAGCTGAATAGTGTAGAACGAATCAGACAGTACATTTGGCTGTCACGAGTCATTTCCACAAGGGGTCCGTTGGTTGAGTGGTTGCATGGCACTGAGTCCTAGATAAAGAAAGTCACATTGAACTTCCAAGCTAAATTTTGGTGGTTATTGGTTTAGCATAGGCTTGTACCGACCAATAATGGTAATGTTCTTTCACCTGACAAAGCTGCACTGGTAGCTAGCATCATGGAGGGGTAAGCCATAAATTTCCCGCGGTATATTACTGAAGAGATTTGAGAGCGGGTGATAAATGATAGCACTGCCATTCCCTTTCCATGCTTTGTTGATAGACTCTGTCAAGAGTAAAGGGTGCCAGAGCTTTCGTCGATTGATCAGCGAGTGGTAGTCCATAGGATCACTGATATCGGGTTGATAAGAGATGACACAAACCCGGTACGAGGGCGAGGAGTCAGTCTGCCGCATCAGCTGGAGAGACTATATTAGTAGAGGCATTGAGTAGCAGTATGCAGACTGATGGTGCATTATTCACTGAGATCGTGGCAGAGCCCACAGAGGCGAGAGAGATTGGTAGCTAGCCTAAGGCTATCGTTGTAGCTAACCTCCCCGCACCTACTGAAGTTCCAGAGTACTCATGTGCTCATGTGCTCACTTGTTGCATCCTCATGTGCTCCTTCAGCCGGTCTAGTCACTATTTCCCAAGATTTCCTGACCGACATGGTTAGATGGCTGGCGAAAGCCGAAAAACAGCAGGCACACACGGCTCTTCAAGTTAATGTACTAATGGAGAAGGTTAATTTGTGGGTTATAAAGGAGTTGGAGACACTCTCTAGCTCAGTGAATCGTCGGTTAGATGCCTTTGAGAGGCGTATGGATGAACGCCTTGCACAGTTACAGGCGCCTAAGCTGACAAGGTCTGAGCGGAGGAGCGGAAGTTTTCCGCACGACAGCTAGTTGTGATCCCTCCACCAGTGCTTCCACTGATTGAGAATGAGAGCGAAGAAGACCTACCACCTTTTTTTGACTTCATCATTGAGGAGACGGTGGCGCAAGATGAGGGAAAGAGGCCTCGTGAGATGTCAAGCTTTGAGGAGGATGATTCTCTACTCCGTGAGCATAAGTGTCAGATGAGAGATATGGAGACAGTGCTGCAGTTATCCAGAGAAGAGGCCCGACAAAGGGCCGCAGTTGATGCAGCGAGAGCTCGTGGAGAGGGTATGAGCTTAGTTGGTTCTAAAAACATACCGGGTCGAGCCAGTGGTATAGAAGATGACACTAAAGGAGTATCTGCACCCTCCGCCGATAGGTCGAAGATGCTTAGGCCGCACAGGTATGTTTCCTATTTCATGATTTTGTTTTCATATATATGCATCAAGGAGGACACAAGTTTGTCTTGATGGGGGTGGGGATGGATGCCTGTGTATTTTTTCTGAACATAACCTTAGGATTTTTCTTGTTGGATATCTTTTCCCTTGGGTGTTCCTTATCTAGTAGAATTGGCCCATTTAGGTTTTATGTTTTTGAGTTTGTTTGTATCAGTCGAAAGAAAATTAGGAGAACTTAAGGCAGTCAAGAGCATGAATATTTGAATTTAGTTGAACTAATAATGTGATACCCCTTCTAAAATTTTTTATGTGTGTGTTAAAATTGATAAGTATGACCTTTCTGAATATTTACATGGCATTATAACTATAAACATGGTTACCATTGTATGGTTGTACCTGAACTAGCAGTTAGTAGAAGTGATGATTATGACCTATGTTATGTGTGCGCGAGATTTAATAGTTAAATTCTGTTGTGTGTGTCAATCTAGAACTTGCCTGGTCAGACATACCGAGGTAGAGGATTGGAAACTAGGTAAGGATCATAGTCCATTTCTGATTAATGAGTCCACTTTATCCTTAAAAGACCTACCAAAAGAAAATAAATATCCCTTGATCCAAATTTTGAGCTTAAATTGACCTTTCTTTTTGTTAACACAAATTCATCGTCCTGGTTTGATTTAAAATGAATCTTTTTTGGCCTTTGTCCCTCCTTGGACACTGTTAACTTCAACTAAGGCAAATTGCTAAGTTGAGGGTGGCTATTATAGAGGTGATTAAGAAAAGTAGGGTGGAATGAACATTTTTCATATTTTATTGCCTTTGACTTGTCGTTTGCTTTTTCAAATTCAATCAAGATTTCCCTCCCCTAATTCTTTATTCTTTGAGATTGGGTAATGAAAATGAAAAAGTGGGTGAGGTGTGCATAATGAAAGAAAAGAAAAAAAATGTTGGTAAAGAGAAACTTAGAAAGAAAAGGAAAATGTCAAACTAATGAATACATGAAGGAAGAAACACCTCACTCGTAGTTGCAAACGAAAATAAAAGAAAAAGAAAGTAAAGGGAAAAAGGGAGAAAATATTAAAAGAAGGTTAAAAGTGGAGTCAAGGTGTGTGTAGTGTCATGGAGGGTTAAGCTACTAGTCCCATATGTACCATACCCGAACCCGAGTCTACATTACAAGCTTAAAAAGCCCTATAGTGATCCTGATTACCTGTCTAAAATTCGAGGTATTGAAAGTGAAGGCAAGCCTATGGTATTGCATGCAGACAGTTAGAAATTCTTTCTGAGAGCGAGTGTAATCTTACCGAGTCCCAAGATAAATACATTGATATGATCATATACACATGAGTGAGTGTGGGTCTTCTTTGAGCTGAGAGCGTTTGGTCAACAAAATCGTCTGCAAACTATTTGGGTCAGTGTTATAGATTTATGTATGGTTGCAAGTGAAAGTATTTTGCCATGTTTCCATTATTCTATGTCATGGTTGAAAATTTTACATATGCATTATGATTTGAGTTTGTATGATAGAGGAGGAGTTAGAAAATTTGACTTGATGAAGAGTTGTGACTGCCGTATTTTTCCTGAAGTTCTTTTGATTGAAGTGTCGAAGTAGTTTATTTTATTTTGTTTTTGCCTGTGGACATGCAAAAGTTCTAAGTTGAGGGTGTTGATGTGCTGTAACTTTACAACACTTTGATGCTTAAAACCAAGAAACTATGAACATTCTGGGTATGTTTATGTAGATATGATGCGTTTGTGTTAAATGTTGTAGGAAAACAGGTTCGGAATGGGAAATAAGAAAATTAAGGCAAAATTGGACAAAACTGAAGGCTGATGCCGGGACCACGAGTCGTTGTCTCAATGGACGAACCGCGCTTGGAGTCATGGGAAGCAATGAAAGTTTGTAAATAGGAACCAATGCACATCACGAGTTGAAGGCACGACTCGTTACATTCGGTAACGAGTCGTTCAACTAGTCGTGAAGACTAGGAAGATGATTTATGAAAAATACCCAGTGAAGGCAATGGAAGACATAACGAGTCGGCGAATGATTTGACGACTCGTCATGATAGCACTGGTATGAACTGTCGTGTGCACTGGAATTCTAGAGAACCAAGTCCATGAGAGGCCTAACGACTCGTGCCCTAACACGATCAGTCGTTAGGTCACCCATCACCAGGACTGAGCCTATTGCTGAGGACGACTGATTTTCACTAATCGCGCCTCATTAGGAGACCTAACGAGTCGTTACTTGGCCCATCACCCCTGCAGACCTGGAACCCAATTTTAGTTAGGATAAGATTAGTTTGGAACTATAAATACAATATTTAGGTTTATTTTTTGAGTATAATTTATTTTTTACAAATTTTCATGTGGATTCTAGTGTTGTTAACGATTTTTCTTTGTTCAAGAAATAAAGTTTGTAATTTTGTTCTTGATTTTGGGAATCAAATAACATCGGAGTTTTGTTCATCGGTTTTGGAGATTTATTTAATACACATGGTTTTCTTATATGAGTTTTTGTAAGTAACAATCATGATTTATTTTAAATTTTTTGATTGTGATGAGTCAAGCATGAGTAGTTAAACCCATAACTAGGGTTGTGGGAACCATGATGAATTATCACACATAGGTTAAACACTTAGTGATTCTTGAACGGGGTTTAATGCATGATTATTTTTCCCTTCATTTTAATTATTTCTTAACGATTGTAAATGTTAGAGCTCGACTTATTCTTACTTACTGGATCAAGGGGTAGTGAACGGGAAAAGGGATTATGAGCGGAGATTTGAGGCTATCAACCCTCATCTAATATCTTAAAATTGTCCGGGGATAGCTAATCTAATATTAAGGGTAAGGGTTAATTAAGAATACACCCGTATATGGACTAAGTTGCGTGGTGATTATCATCTAGATAGGGGACCAACCATTTAGGTGAACCTAACTTAACAATATTTCAGGTTAAACACCGAAATAGATCACTAGTGTAAACGCCTTGTGGTTATGAAGTCATGGGGAACACAATCCTAGTAATTTGTCGATTGAACACAAACTAAAATTGATCTAAACATTTACTAGTCTTTACTCTTGTTTATTATTATGTTTTTCTATTCTTTCCCCCCTAGGAAATAAGTCAGCCGATAGTAATGGCTAGTCACATTAACTCAAGTTCTTTCCATATTCGTCGTGGCATCGACCCCAACCTTTGTTGGGTTCTATATTTGACATCGACTGCGTTATATCTCAATTGCGAGGTGTAATTTGGGCGACATCAAGGACTAGTAGCCTCAAATCTTCTTTGTTATTCTCTTTTCCTAAGTTCAACATCTTTGTTTGAGCATGTTGATGATACAGGCATGTTTCAATGTTTGCAACCGCTTAAACTAATTAAAAGGAAGAGAATAACAATTCGCTCAATTCACCATTCAAGAATCACTATTTTATTTTGCCTACTTCCATTAATCCATCATGATTCCCACAATTGTAGATAAAGAGATTAGCCGTTCATGTTTGAAGAAACAGTCACATAAGATTTATAAGAAGTCATGATGAAATACGTAAAATAATATGAAATTATTTGACAAATCTTTAAAGCTATATATAATCACAAGAACTTGATGTTTTTCCTCAAACAATTGTATGAAATAATTCTTTCCACACTTACAACAATTAACTCCTAAAGAATAGGCAAGAATTAAGTGGTATCAAATTCATGTCTAAGTTGTATGTCTGAAAAATGTCCTAAGAGGGGTATATATAGTAGCAGAATATATTTGCATATATTCCTACTTGGACTGAGATTGAACTTTACAAAGTTGGCGGCCTAACATTGCCCTGTGCATCGCAGACCCCATCGAGCTAGGGGCTTGGCGCGCACGACGATTGGTGCACTAGCATGCCCTGCGCGTTGCGCAAGCTACTACCCTACCGACCTCCTTCAATCTTGTCTTTCGAAACCCGATTTTTATATACTTGCTTTTTAAGCCACAAATAAGTCCAAATATGCTACTTTTATTGCTGCAAATATCTAATCATGTGTCACACCCCGCCTTGGGGGGTATGACTGGCACCTGGTGCCCTACTAGGACCTGAACTGCTAGACTATTGAGGCTAAGCACTTCTGGTGCCAGGCCGGCTCTAACTCTGATTCACGGAATCAATGGGCTATATAGCGGCTGTAAATACAGCCCCCGACCGGCTAGGCATATAGCCACCTGTACAACAACAATAGCTAACTAGTTTTCACTGAGAAATGAATCAGAAGCTAAACTACTCTATGACCGGCAAGGTCACCAACTACTAACTGGATAAGGCCCCACACGGCCAACATAAACAACTAAAACATACGCACGGCCTCACACGACCAGCACAACTAACCACAGGGAAATATGCAGTCTGCAAGCCTCTAAGAGTACTGATAAGATGGTCGTGATAGGGCCCCGGCCTACCCATACTGTAAAACAAAAGAAAAAAAATAAACCTCTAGTTGTCTAGCTCCGGATGATAGGAGCTGATGACTCTATGAGCTGGCTAGAATCACGAGGGATTGGCTCCTCGTCTATGAGTACCTGCAGGCAAGTAATGCAGTTCCCCAAATGGGCGTCAGTACCACTGGTACCGAGTACGTAAAGCAAACTGAACATAATTGAATATAAGCAATAATACTGGTAGTTCTGAATAGCAGAAAGTAGTTGAAACTGTCTGGGCTGGCGGAATCTGAAATAAGCTTATCTGTACTAAAGGTAAGGTAGAAGCATACCTGTCGACGTGGCGTCCTGCTATCTATCAGCTAATAAATAACATGTATATACATATATAACATACAAGGACCTATACCAGCCCCCATAAGCCGGAAGGTGCAAACCAACACACAATCTATATACCCCTACCCGGGTCAAAACCATCCAAAAGTAAATCGCTCCACTCGCCTACTAACTACAAGCACCTCTACCGGCCCCCTCGGTATGCAGCTTGGGCTCTCTAGGCCGTTGGCTATAATTGTATCTGAGTCCGGAGGACTCCTGTAGCTATAAACTATAATCTGTATCTGTATCTGTATTTGTAATTTACCCCCTGGGCGCAAGCGCTCGACAGGGTAAGCTATAATGTTATGCTGATCAGCCTGATATGGGGAATGCTGCATCCCATCTTCGTCCTACTGCGTACGGCATGCCACTCCTTGGAGTGACGTATCCTCACCCTCTGGCGGGTGAGTCGACACAACTATTAACCCTGGGGCGGCAAGGAAGCTCTAAGGGTGCCCTCACAGCACAAACAGGTCTCAACAAACAATATTCACCTATATCAAGCATGTTCGATCTGAAAATACTATCCATGTTTCGATATTCTATTCTAAATCTCTTTTCTATATTAAACTGATTCTGTTATTAGGCTAACTATATCTGAAATAATATCTGGCAGTCTGATACTGATTTACTGACCTTTATTTCGAATATAGCATAATAACATAAAACATGCTTGCTGGATTCATACTGGACTCAATACTTGACTTCTGAATTTTTTCTTCTAGAGTTCACGCTATTTACTATACTATGATTACTAACTTGCCTAAGGCACGGGCTTTACATACGTCCGTTTCTGATTTCCCGGCTAATTGGCGTAATTCAGTCAATATTCCGCTATTTCTCCCAACTGCATCCATATATATATCAATTAGGACTAAATACATTAATATTCTGAGAGAAAATATCACTTTTAATGTATATATATAGCTCAAACTTTGACCTATCAAAAAACAGCCGGAAACTCGCTATTTCTCGGAAGTCCAGAAGGGAGAAATACTCACTTTAGGGCTAGGAGTATATTGACACTAATTTGGAGCAATTCCACTTACCTTAGCTCTATAGCACGATGGTTCGCTGGCCGAATTTTACGAAACTAAACCCGTATAAATGCTCTTTGCATCTTTATACTTCGATATCTGGTGTTAATTTGAGTTTGGACCACGTTTGACAGCGTAAACGGAAGGAAATCTCACTAACCCTCTCGTGCCCTCTATTTCTGGTCTATTTTCTATAAATCTTTAAGTTACAATGTGGTAAAACCGATGTTTGGAGGCTTTTATATTGGGGCTGCACCTCACCTCCGTGGCAAATTGGCCATCACGGAGGTGAGCCTCCATGACACGCTGGCCATCGCGGAGGTGAGCCTCCATGACACTCTAGCCATCGCGGAGGAGGTCTGCCAGCCTCCTCTTGCGATGGTTCGACGTGTCGCTTATCCGGTATTTCCCCGGGCCTTTTCCTAGCATGTATGGCATTCTAAAACTCTTAACCAACATGCGAATAGGCCATCTACATGTTGAGAATTTACGGGGTGTAACATCATGTGTGTCAGTTCTTTTTCATAAATATCATATAAAATCAAAGCAATCACACTGAATTTGTTCTAAAAATATAGCTAAGTATGGGCAAAGTATGGCAAATAAGTGCGTAAATACGTGTTCGGATGGTTCGGTATAGGTGTTAAAAACCGACACGCAAGTGCACGTGGTCAAACAAGTAATAAAGTGGCTAAGTAAGCCAAGTATCGAACCAAGGAGACTCTGGATAAGTAAAATTGCTTCAGTATACTATATTCTAGCTTACTTCTAATTATGCTGACAACAACGTAACCAAAAGTTAAATAATTTTTGTTTATGAATTATATACTAAAACTATTAACAAATATTTACTTTGAATTGAAACTATGGATATGAGCATGCCAAGGTTAAGAACAAGTAATGAACTTGATTACAATCATAGCTTGGTTAATCTTTTCTTCATGTTGCTAGCCAAGAACATTAGCCAAGAGACTAAAACTCTCGTATTTAATCTCACTTTAGAATCATAAACCATCCGTCTACATTTCTGTGATCAAATGCAATTTATGACCTAGCACTACAATTCCGGTTCCTAATTGACTAATACGGCTTTCAAGTATATTTCTATCAGGAAAGCACATCAAAACCCAATTTTCCCAAATCAAGTTAAGAACAATACCCTATTAATTCACAACTTTCCAATTTCGTGCTCTCTCGAGTGAAATTGGACTTTTTAGGTGTACATTAATGTCGGCCACACACTAATGCAGTAGAAATAAGAATTAATAGAACAACATGGAAGAAGAAGATAAAAAAAACCATACAATTCAATAATCAAAATCCATCACCATTGTTCACAACCTCAGCAAGGAAGAGAATAACCACTCATTTGTGGATTAATCATCCTAAAACAAGTGTTAATCATACAAACAATTGATTGAAAGAAGAAAGAAAGAGAGAAAAACCCTTAGCTTTTTCGTTCCTCAACTGCCTCTAACCCACGTCCTTGCTCCACCAAATCTGAATCCTTTAAAAATAAGCCTAAGTGTTCTATTTATACTATTGGGAATTTTTCCCGGAATAACAAGCAACGTGTCACGGAGGCCAACGCGGAGCACTGCCTCCGTGACACGGCGTGGACGCGGACCCTCACTGGAAATCCAGGGTCCGGGAATATAGCGTCAACGTGGTACGGAGGCCAACGCGGAGGCTTATCTCCGTGCCACGAAGCTGTCGCGAGGCTTCACTGGAAATTGCCAATTAAATCACCCTCCAGGCAGTGTGCCTCCGCAATGGTAGCGTGGCACGGCTCCATCGCGGAGCCCCTTTACATTGCGCATTCCAATGTCTTTTCCATGCTCGCATCCAAGTCCAACTCTGATATTGTTCCAACATGCATTTTAGCTCCTAAAAATCATGTTTTACCTGCAAAACAATGCTAATCATGTTGGTTAGTATAAATTCACATTTTATTACCAATTACATGAAAATGTATACACATTGCACAATAAACAAGGCGAAAATGATACGTTTGAGTATCACTTGGGCATATAAATCTGCCCAAGATCACTTACCCCACACTTAAATCCTTGTTCGTCCTCGAACAACACATACATAACTCATGCAAATTACATCCCAACCTTTGCCACTATGGTGCAACAATTTACGCTACGGTCATACCGATCATTCAATTTTTGCAAATCATCAAGAAATCATGCATGGTCTTAACAATGCAATGACCTTTAATACATCAAGACATCCTAGACTTTAAGAATCGACCCTCGATATCAGCAAACTCATGCAAATCAGCTAATCAAGATATCCGACACGAAAATCAATCTTTCATCAAACATGTGCCCTCACAACTCAAGAGAATCTTCCCCTTTATGTTCATGCAACACACAAACATTCAAGTAGGGGCATATAAAAACTAATTTCACTCTCTATATCTCAAAAGAATTCACATGCCTCATGTCATGACCCATAGGCTTGCCCTTAGTGTATTACTCCACTAATATAAAGAAATGCAATGTAAGATCACGTAGGACTTTAATGGGTTGTAATGGAAGCTATGGAACTAGTATATATTGGATTAGCCAATAATAGTCACTAGCATCCTTAAGCGCCTTTTCAACACATTCCCATCGACTCATGGACATTGTTTCTCTCTTTTCTTTTTTTTTTTCATCTCATCCCATTCATGCTTGTTTTACTTTCGTATGGCCCATTTCATCAAACACATTTGACACAACAACAAAGGGTTTTCATGTACCCTCAATATCATTTAATTATGATGAGTGCACCCTCCACCTTTTTCTTTTCTTTCCTCACTCTGCTTTTCTTTTTCTTTTCATCCTTCTCACTCTTTGACACTTTGGGAAAAATTTTTCTTTTCTTCTTAAGCGCTTAAGAGTTTTGTATAGACTTTACGGCTAATGAAAAGAAAGAATAAAGCTTAGTTTATACATTTTTGGACAAAAGAAAGAAATAATCGGCTAAAGGCTCAATGAGCTGACTAGGGTATACAGTCACATAAAAATGAGAGTATGACAAGAAAAAAATAGAAACTCTCGGTTAAAACAAAGAAATTCCTACATCCTTTCTAACACTACACCTCCTTCATTTCGTTTTGTACCCACACCAGGCAAGTTCTAGACACTTCACAATAGCATGGAATAACAATACCTCACTTCACACTTTATGCACATGCTCGATTCAAGATGCATTCACAGACTCTTTAATTAGCCAATTACATGAATTCAAAATTAAGCCTCAATCACAACGAATCGAATTCTACAGCCTAGGTAACTCAACATATTCACAAAATTGCATGCTTTCAAACGAATCACTTTTACATTTTGAACATCAGTTACAACACGCAACCAAAATTTCACAACCATCTAGTAACTACAGGTTCAGTGATGCAATCCACCAAAGAAAAAAAACTTAAAATAAATTAAAATCACTACTCCTACCGACTACATTTCCCTTAAGACGGTCGTCATCCATCCATCATAGGGAATGGTCACTAACTATGACTTTGGTTCAATGGGACTATTCTCGGTAAAAGAACCGAAAACAAACTCCGAGAAACCCAAAAATGAAAATCGAAAAATTTTGCAACACATCGATCATTTCGATGGAAAAGTATTTACAAAATATGTTAATATGTACAAAACATTTTCGCAAAATTTTGAAAATTATCGATCATTTCGATAAAGAGAAAAAAAAAACTATTTACAAAATTTACAAAATTTGCACTGGCAACCACAACCTTTCACAACACACATCATTTACCACAAAAATATATACAGATACAACCCAAATCAGTTCACAACCATAGGGAAACATAAAAAACATACATGTAAAACAAAGGAAGAACATACAGCAGATTAGCCCAGGTCCCAGCACCTAGCTACTCCCCACCCCACACTTAAATCAAACACTTTCCCCAATGTTCACAAAAATTAAAAATCACAAAAAATTCGGGTGGTGGAACTCCCTGATCAGTTGAAATATTCGACTTCTTCATCTGGTGCTGCTGCCTCATCGCCTATGTCCGAGTCTCCTCCCTCGTCGTCATCGGACTCCACATCGGAGTCCTCCCGACGTGTCTCCTCGTCCATGGGGACATCATCATCAGTGGGCTCAACGAAGGCTGGCCCCACTCGGCACAAAGCTCTGGCGTTCTCACCAAATGGGTAATCCAGCTCCAGCTGCCATAATTCATCCTCTGTGGCTGGTCTCCCACCAATCCGGAGCTGAACCATCTGCATACCAAACATCCGTGCCATGTACTGATCATCACGAGCATGTCGCTCGCCCAATGTCAGCACTGGCCCATGTGTGGTGTCGGGGGCCTTAGTTTTTGTCACATCAAGGGCCCTCCGCTCCAACTGCGGGATGTAGTCCAAAGCCTCTTCCTCAACGTCGAGGCCCCGGAGAAAGGTGGTGATGAGTCCGCCGAACCCATACCTGTGGCCCTGGTGTAGTCGGGCTCTCTTCATGGCGGATATGATGACCGCCTCAACATTAATCTCCAGCCCTTTCATAAGGGCATACACCAGGCAGACACGGTCCCGGGTCACATCCGTCATGTGAACCCCCGGGATCAAGCACGAACACACTATTTTCAGCCATATTCTGGCCTCCCTGTTCATCTGCGAATAAGGCAGAGTCTGGTGGTAACCCCTCTCCTTATGTCTGCTCCATCGAGCTGTGGACCGAGCCCCACACAAAGTGCGTCTGATATCGACGTAAGGTGGGGTGATGTTCAGCTGGCGGAGAACGTGGGCGTCTGTGTCCTGCGCTCCAATGATGGCATTTAATTGCTGGGGTTCCATAGTGACAATCTGCCCTCTGATTTTTATCGTGTGGCTTCTGATGGCCGGGTTCCAATTTGCATAGAACTCCCGGACTAAGTGTAGGTTGCACTCCTTGGGCTCCTGAAATATGAAGCTGAGCCCAGCTGCCTCGATTCTCTACACAATACGGGGGAACTCCTGTTCTAGTGGTTCCCGTGCAATATGCTCCTCAGGGAAGTACTTACTCTCCTTATGTTTAGCGTACCACTTCTTCCCTTCATCGGTCACCCACCTTGTTCCGTATTGGCGGCGCTGGCCGCGCGGAACAGCTGGTGCAGCTGGGACTGTAGTGCCCAATCTCATTCGTTTTCTCCCGGTGCCTGAAGTAGAAGCACCTTTGCCCTTATCCTGCCTACTCGCCATTGTACCTGTCAACATAAATAAACAAGCACAATGTCAAGCTAAATGCATATTAGCTTCGGCTAAGGTCAGGTTAAACTAAGTTTACCCCACACTTAGTCCTTAGCTACTTTTACGATACTACGGCAAGGATCGCTTTATTTACACTAAAACAAACAACTATACAATTTATTGCTTAGTGCGTTCACAAAAACAATTTCGACAGTATAACTTTTAGCGTACTACTCAGACTTCATACAGCTAATCCCAATCCTACTGTCGCTAGCAATTCAACCATCGCACTTAGCAACGAAAACAACAAACAAGAACAACAACAAAAATTCAATATACATACGAATCCAAATAACCAAACCAATTTGAACAATTTTCACCTTTTCCCAAAAACAGAGAATTCGTCGTCTATTACCTTCAAACAATATTTACAACGACTTATCTCAATTCACAAACACACCCCGGCATATAATTCACCAATTTAGCAAGTTACCCAATTCGATTTTTACAACTCCAGCCCTAGAAATCAATTTTACAATCAAATTTGAATCATTCACGCAATCGACAAGTTCAAACGCTAATTACAACGTTCCGAACATTTATCAATCAAAGAATAATTCAATATCATGCTAAATTGCTACTTAGGGTGATTTACCTCACCTCCCATGCTCAAATTCGATTAAAATCGACAAAAACTTGAGAGAAACGAGGAAAACATACCTTTACATTGAATAACCGAAGAAACTTGACAAATTGTTTGCTTAGTAGCGTGGCACGTTGGTTGGGAGAGGAAACTTAGGTGTTTGGTCGCGGAGAAGAGAGAAAATGAGGGGAAAAAGGGGTTTTTCGGGGTTTAAAATGAAGAAAAACACGCGAGTCACCCGGCAACCCGGTGTGACCCGGCACTAAATATAAGGCAATGTGTCACGGAGGGTAACGCGGAACCCCTCCTCCGTGACACGGAGCCAACGCGATGGCTCACTGGAATTTTTACAAAAAATTCAGATTTAACCTTAACGTGTCACGGTGGGTAACGCGGAACC
The DNA here is from genome assembly GCA_035772735.1 of Datura wrightii. NCBI lineage: Eukaryota > Viridiplantae > Streptophyta > Magnoliopsida > Solanales > Solanaceae > Datura > Datura wrightii. The sequence goes on from JASDFA010000002.1 coordinate 65,923,921, forward strand.
CTTCCTCCGTGACACGGAGCCAACGCCCCAGTGCACTGTCTCTTCATTTTATTCATTTTTTCATACCTTGCCTTTTCCTTCCCGATTCCATGCATATTTTTCTCCGTTTGACCTGAAAATCACCTTACTAAACAAAATTGGTTAGATTAATAGATTTCACTAACTAAAATGAAAAATACTAACTAAAAGGAAAAATTTGGACTAAATCAAGAAAAAGAAAATTAAAATAAAAACTATTTACACTTTACTAAACAAAAGCAAGAAAAGAAGAAAAAATATTTTTCACGGGTTGCCTCCCGTGCAGCGCCTGGTTTACCGTTGCGGCTCGACGTCCTTTATGCTCAATTATGTACTAGGGTGATGGATGATTTTTCACGATCATTGTCCTCCCCCCAGTAGTGCTCAACCTTATCAGGTGGTCTTCCTATCAACTCTCGGGATTCACTCATTTGATTAGCCTTCCCATGGTCAATCACATTGATCACCGAGAGTTCCTCATTTACCATCGGGAGCTTGGGTGCTTTGTACACATCGAACACTTCTACCTTGTCATGTGCTCGCATTGTAAGTTGACCCGCAGCTACGTCAATTAATGCTTTTCCGGTTGCCAAAAAGGGTCGTCCCAAAATAAATGGGACTTCAGCATCTGGTTCAAAATCCAGAACAATAAAATCAACCGGAAAAATAAGGGAGCCCACTTGCACAAGCACATCCTGAACAATGCCATCCGGCCTAGCTAAGGATCTGTCTGCTAACTGCAAGATTACGGTTGTAGGTCTAGGACTCCCTAGACCTAACTTCCTGAATACCGAAGATGGCATCAGGTTTATGCTCGCCCCCAAGTCACATAATCCATGAGCTCGGATACTCTGCCCAATTGTAAGCTGGATAGTAAAACTTCCAAGGTCTTTCAGCTTCGTAGGTAGTCTATTTTGGATCCGGGAAGTGCATTCCTCCGTCAAAGCCACCGTGGCATACTCAGTCAGACGACTTTTGTTGGCCACGATGTCTTTAATATATTTAGCATATTTTGGCACTCCCTGCAAGACATCAACAAGAGGTAAATTAACATGTACCTGTTTAAGCACCTCCATAAATTTCTTGAAACACGCCTCCTCTTTGTGTTTCTTGAGTCGTTGAGGGAACGGGGGTGGAGGCCTTTCTGATTCAGCTTCTTTGGTCTTCCCCTTATCCGCAAGTTGCTCTCCCTCAACATCTGCTGCTCCTAACTTTTGAGGTGGTCTCTCCGGTTCCACCTCCTTCAACTGCAAACCACTCCTCGTGGTCACTGCATTCACCTGCTTCGGATTAGGATCCGTGTCACTAGGCAGTCCTCCTCTGGGCCTTGTATTTTGGGCACTAGCAAATTGCCCAAATTGATACTCAAGAGCCTTGGTTGCTAATTGATTATTCTTCACTTCGGCTGCCAATTTAACATAGTCAGCCTGCAATTGCGCCTGATTAGAGATCATGGTCTTGAACATTTCCTCAATGGTAGGTGATGGTGGTGGAGGAGGGGCATTGTGATTTCTGAATTGGGATTGGTAGTTCTGTTTCCCTCCTTGATTCCTGTGCATACCCTGACCCGAACTTTGGCCTTGTTGGTTGTTGCTACCCCACGAAAAATTTGGATGGTTCCTCCAATTTGAGTTGTAGCCACTACCAAACTGCTGCTGATTTCTTTGTGCATTGCCCACAAAGTTAACCGAATCTGGGTTTGCTCCATAGCACTCAGCTGAGTGGTCACTGCTACCACACACTTCACACCACATTTGATGGACCGCATTGACTGAAGCTGAAGGCTGGTTCAAGTTCATATTGCTGAAGTGGTTGTTTAACTGATTCTGCAAGGCAGCTATCTGTGCAGCGATAGCTGTAAATCCATCCACTTCAAGCACTCCTGCTGCTTTCCTTGCTCCACCTCGAGATGAATCTGCATTCCATTCTGGATTGCTCTGTGAAATTCAGTTGAGCAAAGTGTAAAGCTCCTCATAAGTCTTTTCCAGCGCTTTCCCTCCAGCTGCTGAGTCTAACAAAATTTTAGTATGGGGTTCCAAACCCTCAATAAATGTGTGTACCAACACCTCATTGGACTGATGATGATAAGGACAGTCCTGCAACATGGATTTAAATCTTTCCCAGGCTTGATACAAATTTTCTCCCTCCCTCTGTTTGAAACTTAGAATTTGACTTCTAAGTCTGGCTGTTTTACCAGAGGGAAAAAATCTTATCAAAAACTTCCGTGCTAGATCATCCCACGTTGATATAGAATTTGGTGGTTCAGCTTTTAACCACCTCTTGGCTTCACCAAGTAAGGAAAACGGAAATAGGGTGAGCCGAACATAATCAGGTGACACTCCAGCGGGTATATAAGTGTCACTTATCTCCAAAAAATTCTGGAGATGTTGTTGTGGGTCTTCATGAGGGAGACCGGTAAATTGCCCGCTTGTGTGCAAAAGTTGCACCATATTTTGCTTTAATTCAAATCTCCCTCCAGGCTCTGGTTTGCGGATACTAGAATGTACATTGTTGGCATGTGGGATTGCCACCTCGCGAATCGGCGTTGCTGCTGCTTCGTCGGGCACTAACACTGCCCACACAACCGGTGGATTTTGTTGCTCCATAATAGACTGTCTGAGCAACTGCAGCTTCTTTTGTAGAGCTTCTCTGCGTTTACTATGAAATTCACGTTCAGGCTCTAAGTAAGATTCCACCAGCTCCTTGTCCTTTGCCAGTGTTCACAGAAATCAAGTCTGAAAAATACAGGCTAAGACCAAGTTGTCAACACTTAAGAAAATAAAACAAAAATACAGTAAATTTACACTTAACACAATTTCACCAATTGCCTAGTCTCCCCGGCAAAGGCGCAAAAAAACTTGTTCGGCTGGTTCGGTATAGGTGTTAAAAACCGACACGCAAGTGCACGTGGTCAAACAAGTAATAAAGTGGCTAAGTAAGCAAAGTATCGAACCAAGGAAACTCTGGATAATTAAAATTGCTTCAGTATACTATATTCTAGCTTACTTCTAATTATGCTGACAACAACGTAACCAAAAGTTAAATAATTTTTGTTTATGAATTATATACTAAAACTATTAACAAATATTTACTTTGAATTGAAACTATGGATATGAGCATGCCAAGGTTAAGAACAAGTAATGAACTTGATTACAATCATAGCTTGGTTAATCTTTTCTTCATGTTGCTAGCCAAGAACATTAGCCAAGAGACTAAAACTCTCGTATTTAATCTCACTTTAGAATCATAAACCATCCGTCTACATTTCTGTGATCAAATACAATTTATGACCTAGCACTACAATTCCGGTTCCAAATTGACTAATACGGCTTTCAAGTATATTTGTATCAGGAAAGCACATCAAAACCCAATTTTCCTAAATCAAGTTAAGAACAATACCCTATTAATTCACAACTTTCCAATTTCGTGCTCTCTCGAGTGAAATTGGACTTTTTAGATGTACATTAATGTCGGCCACACACTAATGCAGTAGAAACAAGAATTAATAGAACAACATGGAAGAAGAAGATAAAAAAACCATACAATTCAATAATCAAAATCCATCGCCATTGTTCACAACCTCAGCAAGGAAGAGATTAGCCACTCATTTGTGGATTAATCATCCTAAAACAAGTGTTAATCATACAAACAATTGATTGAAAGAAGAAAGAAAGAGAGAAAAACCCTTAGCTTTTTCGTTCCTCAACTGCCTCTAACCCACGTCCTTGCTCCACCAAGTCTGAATCCTTTCAAAATAAGCCTAAGTGTTCTATTTATACTATTGGGAATTTTTCCCGGAATAACAAGCAACGTGTCACGGAGTCCAACGCGGAGCACTGCCTCCGTGACACGGCGTGGACGCGGACCCTCACTGGAAATCCAGGGTCCGGGAATATAGCCTCAACGTGTCATGGAGGCCAACGCGGAGGCTTATCTCCGTGCCACGGAGCTGTCGCGAGGCTTCACTGGAAATTGCCAATTAAATCATCCTCCAGGCAGTGTGCCTCCGCGATGGTAGTGTGGCACGGCTCCATCGCGGAGCCCCTTTACATTGCGCATTCCAATGTCTTTTCCATGCTCGCATCCAAGTCCAACTCCGATATTGTTCCAACATGCATTTTATCTCCTAAAAATCATGTTTTACCTGCAAAACAATGCTAATCATGTTGGTTAGTATAAATTCACATTTTAATACCAATTACCTAAAAATGTATACACATTGCACAATAAACAAAGCGAAAATGATATGTTTGAGTATCACTTGGGCATATAAATCTGTCCAAGATCAATACGCCCCAATATCACTACCCTACACTTAAACTATTGTTCCTCCTCGAACAATCTACTTACTTCCCCACTCGAGTTCAACCATAAAATTCACTTTAAGAATAGGCCTACTTACGGTTAGGTTCATTAGATAATTCGATCGAACTCCAACACTCCACTCAATAGACATATAAGGTCAACATTCAAAGGTCATCAATTTGAATGAATTAGCTTCTAGAAGTAACTCAACAAGATATAATTGGCCAACATCAACACAAGTAATTTAGCAATCAAAGATATACAAAAATGTTACCATTATTTGCCCCTCACTATTTGGAGAGATGCCCTTTCACTCTCATCATATAAAGCAATTTTAAGTTGGGAATAGGTAGAAGAATATCTCTCACTCTCCCAAAGAACTCAACATGCATATAAAAGACGACTCATAGGCTTGCTCATAGTGTAAATACTCCACCTAAAGTAGAACATGAAATCTAAGATCAATTAGGACTTAAGATGGTTGTCATGTTGGCTATGTGACGGGTAGGAACTATTTGTCCAAGATAGTGACTAATCTCCCCAAGAACTTTAATACTTCACAACTCTTTGATATTTTTAGCACATTCTTCAATCTCCTTATTTTTCTCCTTATAAATCCGTTTTGTTTTCACCTTCCAACTTAGGTGAATAGTAGGAAATTTTGATTTTAAGTTCATTCACTTTCTCTCTTTTTTACTTTTCGTTCTTGTTTGTTCTTTCATTTTTATTTTTTTTTCTCTTTTGGCCCTCACTAATATCACCTCCTTGTTTTGCATTTTCACCCTTTTCTTTTCTTCTAATTTCCACATTTTAGCTTTTTCTTTTTTCTTTCCACTTGTGCTCATCTAATGCAAATTTTTTAATCGAAGTGTCTTAGGAGTTATTTGGATCTAACAAATGTCAATAAAACTAAAGGGATTAAGCTTGTAATATGGCTATCAAAAGAATAGGCTAAGGCTCAACATGACTAATGAGGCTAATCAAAATCAAGGTAGGTAAAATTGGGACAAAAATAGGCTATAAATGAAATGCCTATATCACTTCATAGATTTAACATTCTCATTTTGTTTTTCACACACACCGGGCAAGTTCTTGTCACGACCCGAGCTGGGACCCCGGTTTGAGACAGGGGATCTAGAGCCACGAATGACTCCAAGATAACCCATGGCATATGCAAAGTAATTCAAGAGCATAGACTAAAATAGAAAATTCAAAACTAAAGCATGAGTACGCAGAAGTCTAGAAAATATAACATGGAAAGCGAGAGTGGCGTATATCAATAGCTGAGTCATCCAATACATGCTTTTCAAAAGAGCATCTAGTCATAGACGGACTGATAGGAGAGCTCCCCAAACTAGTCCACTAAGTCTAGAATTAAATTGACATAACAACATGACTAAAAGAATGTCCTCGGAGGATGAGGATTCACCAGGCAGGGATCGAACTGGACTAATATTGGAGGAGAGCTAATGGTGTTGCTAAGTCTAATCACCCGAACCTATATCATGAAGCGATATAGCATGGAGTATGCGATTAGTACTTTGAATGTGTTCAGTATGTGAGTTAAGTAAAACAAGCTAATAAAATGCATTAAGAGATCATGAGAATAAGACGTTTCAATATGAAGTAATAATCATAATGAAAACATAAGGGCTCAAGGCTTTCAAAACCATTAATAACTATACATAAATATGTCCATAAGACAAATCTTGTAAAACATAACTTGAGACAAATTATCATAATCATAAACATGCATAAATAAAGAGGAATAATGAGAAGATTCATTAGAATCGACACCATCATGATAGACCTTACATGATGCCCCAACTATCTCCCTCAAGTGGGTAGAGCAGCCTGAAGCTTGCCAAGGAAAGGGATGATAACATGGTGTTATATCACTAATGAGGCCTCGTAGGATTAAACATGAATATATATCCTACTTTAGCACGTAGTTCTAACTCCTGGGTTCCCGGACACTCTGACCTACTCGTGCTAGATACTACTCCCAAAAACATGCACATGGCTCACTTTGTAATTATGAAACATACTTGAAGTACTTGGACTAGTTAAAATCAGGATATACATGAGCATGCTTGAAAATACGTGTACTAGCCATGAAAGAGGCTCGTGAGTCGCCCATGAACATAAACATGATACTTGAAAAAGCTATGTATACTTGACAAAGTCATCATATTTGAAATTCATGAAGGGTTCTTGTAAAAATCATACATTATGATCATAACATAGTTAATAAATCTTGAGAGTTGATATCATAAGAAAATCATTGGATTTCATTAGAAAAGAATTTAACTCTAGAAGTTCATAATCATACTTGAAATTTAGGACTCAAAATTTCATAGAAGGCTTAATAGGAATATAAAACCCTAATCATAGAATCATCAATTTGATCAAAATAGCTAACCTCATAGATGAATCATGGAGGAATTTAATAACACCCAAACTAGCCCTAGAGATTTGAATTTAGGGTATGGGGAATGGAATATCATGATTTTGATTGAAGAAGCGACATAAGGGTGGGAGAACCCCGTATTGAAAGTGCCCACATACCTTGGTTCACTGATTCCTTGACTTAGCTTGACACCAAAAGAGAATTTCAGAAGATAAGATTGAAGAATCCTAACTTGTTCTTGTGAGCCTTGAGATTTTTATCTACAAATTAGAGTGTTAGGAATAGAAATGAGAGTTCTAGGGTAAATATTCCCCTTAACGAACTCTTTCCCAATATTAAAGCAATGTAGTTTAGGAGTTAGGAGCTTATAAATTAAAAAACACCCTTAATGATTCGACCGGAATAGGACACTGCCAGCACCATAAGGGATCTAATAAGTCGTTAGGTCACTGGAGGAATCATGATCTTCCCTCGTTTCCCCCACCAGAATTTTCCCATTCTTCCATCCTTTCTAGACAACAACTCATCGAAGAGTCATGAAGTGGCACCATGATTCGTCCTTCAAGTCGTTAAGTCTCCTGGAACTTCAACATTTTCTCCTCCACTACACACAGGGTCAACCCATGACTCATCACACTATATGTCTAGACTCCCTGAAGGTAACTTATTCTCCAACTCATGTGCACACAACGGGTCACTTAACGACCCAATTGGTCACAAAATGGATCACTCAATGACTCGTTTTGTGACCTCGCGTAGATTTTCCTATTTTCTCCATTTCAACCCTCCGGTCTGATATTCGGGACTTTTGGGTGTTACATTACCTCCCTTTTGGAAACATTCAAACTCAAATGTAGATTAATCATAGTGAAAGGCTGGGGAAGGAACTGCAATCCCAAAATTGAACAACTAAAACTGAAAACGGGCGGAGTGACTAACTTTGAACTGGTATACATGACTGAACTGAATTCATGAAACATATATGCATGCAATGACATCAAAGAAACTTAGAGACATGAACTAGACATAAAACTTGATAGAGTACTAAAAGGGAAACTGATACCTCCTGCTTGAACTGAGCCAGAAGGGAAAATATGCGGGTATCTAGCCACCATATCTACTTCGGCTTCCCACATAGCTCCCTCAACAAGCTGATTCCTCCACAACACCTTCACTAAAGCTACTTCCTTGTTTCTCAACTTCCAAACCTGAAAATCAAGGATATTAACCAGAACCTCCTCATAAGTATGGTTATCCTTCACACCTACATTCTCCACCAAGGAAACTAAGGCCTGGTCACCAATTCATTTCTTCAACAGTAATATATGGAAAATTGGATACACTGAACTTAACTCTACTGGTAGCTCCAAATCATATGCCATCTTGCCAACTGGCCTCAGAATCCTATAAGGACCAACATATTGGGGACTGAACTTTCCTTTCTTTCCAAACCTCATCACTACTTTCATGGGAGACACCTTGAAAAATACCCAATCATCAACCTCAAACTCAAGCTCCTTACGCCTAACATCTCCATTAGATTTATGATGACTTTGAGTTATTTTCAGTATTTTTCTAATAGCCGAACTTTCTCCATAGCCTCATGAACTAAATCTAGTCATATCAATGTAGCTTCACCTACCTCAAATCATCCAATAGGTGATCTACATCTCTGTTGGTAAAAGAGCCTCAAACGGAGCCATCTGAATGCTGGTGTGGTAACTGTAATTATAGGCAAACTCGATGAGAGGCAAGTGAACATCCCAACTACCCTTAAAATCAACCACACATGCTCTCAACATGTCCTCAATAGTTTGAATGGTCAGCTTGGCCTAACCGTCTATCTGCGGGTAAAAAGTTATGCTAAGCTTCACCTGAGTACCATGACCTCTCTGAAATGACCTCCAAAAGTAAGAGGTGAACTAAGCACCCCTATCTGAGATGATGGACAAAGGAACTCCATGCAACCAAACTATCTCCCAAATGTACAATCTAGCATAATCCTCAGCTAAATCGGTGGTTTTGATTAGTAAGAAATGAGTTGATTTGGTCAACCTATTCACAATCACCCATATGGAGTCATACTGTCGGAGAGTATAAGGCGATCTTGTAATGAAGTCCTATTGATCTCCTTCCACTTCTAAGTAGGAATGTTAATATCCTAAAGCATATCTCCAGGTCTGTGATACTCAACCTTTACCTGTTGGTAATTCGAACACTTTGCACAAAATCCCTATGTCCTTTTCATGCCATTCCACTAATATACTTCTTATAGGTCATGGTACATATTGGTGGCACATGGATGGATAGAGCACCAAGAGACATGAGCCTCGCTCAACAACCACTCTCTTAAGTCATCTATAGTCGGCACACACAATCAACCCTAATATCAAGTTTATCACAACCTGAGCTGGGACCCCGGATCGAGACACGGGACCTAGAGCTATGAATGACTCCAAGCTAACCCACGGAATATGAAAAGCAATTCATGAGCATAGACTAAAGAAGAAAATTCAAAACTAAAGCATAAATATGCAGAAATCTGTAAATCATAACATAGAAAGCAAGAGTGGTGTCTATCAATAGCTGAGTCAACTAATACATGTTCGCCTGAAGAGCTTCTAGTCATAAATAGACTAATAGGACAACTCCCCCAACTAGTCCACTAAGTCTAGATTTGAAATGACATAACAACATGACTAAAAGAATGTCCTCAAAGGATGAGGACTCACCATGTAGGGATCGAACTAGACTGATACGGGAGCAGAGCTATTGGTGTGACTAGGTGATCGCCCGAACCCACATCATGAAATGATATATCATAGAGTACGCGGTCAGTACTTTGAATATACTGAGTTCGCGAGGTAAGTAAAACAAGATAATAAAATGCATTAAGAGATCATGAGAGTAAGAAGTTTCAACATGAAGTACTATTCGTAATTTAAACACGAGGGCTCAAGTCTTTCAAAACCATTCATAACTAGACATAAATAGGTTCATAAGAGAAATATTGTGCAACATAACTTAAGAAAAATTATCATAATCATAAACAAACATAAATCATGAGGAGTAGTGGGAGGATTCATCATAACCGACACCATCATGATAGAGCTTACATGATGTCCCAACTATCTCGCTCAAGTGGCCAGAGCCACCCCAAGCTTGCCAAGGCAAGGGATGATAACATGGCATGATATCACTAATGAGACCCCGTAAGGTTAATAATTAATATATATATCCTACATTGGCACATAGTTTTGAGGCTTGGGTTCCTAAAACCCCTGACCAACTTAGTGCTCGATACTACTCTCAAAAACATGCACACAGCTCACATTGTAATTATGGAACATACTTGAAGTACATGGGCTAATTAAAATCATAAGATACATGAACATGCTTGAAAATACATGTACTAGACATGAAAGAGGCCCATGTGTGGGCCATGAAATAAACATGATACTTGTAAAAGCTATGCATACTTGAGAAAGTCATCAAACTTGAAATTTGGAAATTCATGATGAGTTCTTATAAAATCCATACGTCATAGTCGTAATACATAACTTAAAACTTGAGAGTCGATATCATAAGAAAATCACGGTATTTCATTAGAATGGAATTTAACTCTAGAAGTTCATAATCATTATTGCAATTTAGGACTCTAAATTTCATAGAAGGCTTAATAGGAATATAAAACTCTAATCTTAGAATCATCAATTTGTTCAAAATAGCTAACCCCATAGATGAATCATGGAGGAATTTAACAACACACAACCTAGCCCTAAAGATTCAAATTTAGGGCATGGGGAATAGGAGATCATGATTTTGATTGAAGAAGGGGCATGAGGATGGAACAACCCCTCATTGACAATCCCCACACACCTTGGTTCCCTGATTCATTGACTTAGCTTGAGAACTAAAGAGAATTTAAGAAGATAAGAGTGAAGAACCCTATCTTGTTCTTGTAAGCCTTGAGAGATTTTGATCTTCAAATTAGAGTGTTAGGAGTAGAAATAAGAGTTCTAGGGTGAATATTCCCCTTAAAGCAATTCTTTCCTAAGCTTAAAATGATGTAGTTTATGAGTTAGGGGCTTAGAAATTAGGAAAAAACAATTAATGATTAGACAGGAAATAGGACACTGCCAGTCACCACGAGTGACCTAACGAGTCATTAGTTCACTGGACGGCCCATGATCTTCCCTTGTTGCCACCTCTAGAATTTTCCCATTCTTCTATCCTTCCCAAAAGACGACTCACTCGACAAGTCGTGAAGTGGCACCACAACTCATCCCTCAAGTCGTTAAGTCTCCTGGAACATCAACCCATGACTCATGGGGAGTCTTAAAAACTTGTCACCCCATCCGTCTAGACTCCTTGAAGGTAACTTATTCTCCAACTCATGCAATCACAATGGGTCACTTAACGTCCCGTCAGGTCACATAACGGGTCACTCAATGACTTGGTCTATTACCTGGTGCAAGTTTTTTTATTTTCTCTATTTCAACCCTTGGGTCTGATCTTAGGGACTTTTGGGGTGTTACACTTCTAGACATCAAGCAAGCATGGAGTAGGAGAAAATATCTCTCACACACAATGCCACAAGTGGTTGAATAATGACAATCAAAATTACATAAACACATATATCCATATCCAATGTTTTGTATTATTAAGCCCATTTTTTAAAGCGTAGGATTCAACTTTCAAAAGTCTAAGTGTTTGTACCTTTTCCTGCATTTTCGAGTGAATTATACTAAGTCTTAATGATACCCTAAGTGAAGCACCTAGAATTCATAAGGTTTCAAGTTATTGTTCTCCTACCAATGACTAATTTTTCCTTAAGACGGTCTTCATTCATCCATCATTAGAAATAGTCATTACTATGACTCAAAATAATCTAGACCCTCTAATCGGTTCTACGGGACTATCCATCGGAAGAATACCAAAAACAAAAACTGAGGGAACCCAAACAAATATAAAACCCAAAATATCACAGAAATACTATAAAACTACTACAAGCTACCAAGATTAAGTCGTGCATCTCCAAAAGAAAAGAATCTAAAACCCCATGAATAAATTCAGCAATTAAAAGCATACACGGAATAAGGAAATTACTTCTTCCACCCCAAACATAATCTATAGCACTTTCCTCAGTGCTAAAACAGTAAAGCACAATTAAGAGAGTGTAAGAAGAATTCTCTGGGCCTAGTCGTTATCGTCTGTGGAGGCATAAGCATGAATTCTCAAGCCTGCTCATCGTCAGTGGCATCGTCATTATCAAAAGGCTCCTTAAACTCTGCCTCAACTCTATAGAGAGCTCTAGAATGCTCACTTCACGGATAGTCGATGTTCATCTATTGCAGTTGCTCCTCAATTACCCCACTCATCTTTATTTGAAGCATTTCCATGAAATACAAGTGACTCAAAACATTATCAATGCACGCATTGAGCTCACTGATTGACCATACAGGATCATCTATACCCTTAGGCTCCTCTGTCTTCATCAATTCTAGTCCCTTTGGGTCATACCTTAGTCTATAATCAATCATCTCCTCATCAATCTGCTGCAGCCTTGAAAATCGGGTCAGGAGACCCCAATAACTAAATCTTTGTCCCTTCTTCCACTATTTCTATCCTCAAGACATCCCTAATAGCCACACCAACATTTATCGGCCTCCCAATCATCAATCCAAACATCAGACAAACTCTCTCCCTAGTCACATGTGTCAGTGATCATGCCCAAATTCTGCCTTGCAATAAAGTATAAAGCGGTCTCTGTCAAATATAGTAACCCAACTATATTGGAATTGATCCCACATTGTATAGAGAATAAATAATATATTAATAATAAGTGAATTAACTAGTAATCAATATCAAAAGGGGGTTACAAATAAATGAATATATAATTTCAAACAGTGATTAATTTTTTAACAAATTAATGGGATAAAACTAGGATTGTGTTCCCCATGATTTCATAACATGGTAGGCTTATTTTATTAGTGATCTATCTTAGTGAATTTTGTGTAAGACTGATGATTAAGTTCATCTAACGTCTTTCGACATACATATATGAATTTCACCTAAATCCTCTTAGACTTTAGGTGTGTATATTTTTCCCTCGCAATAAGTATTGGATTAACTATCCTCGGTTAAAGTTCAAGTTAATTAGATGAGGTTGGTAGTCTTAAATTCCATTTTTATTACCTTTTCCTAACTTCAACCTCTTTGGTCAAGCAAGTTGATGACACAAGCACATTTCAACATTTGAAACAGTTAAAACTCATTAACCAAAAAGAAAAACAATCTACTCAATTCATCATTCAAGAATCACTATCTTATTTTCCCTACTGTCGTTAATCTATCATGGTTCCCACAACCCTAGCTCAAGAGATTTAGTTGCTCATATTTGAGTGAAAAATAACATAACATTTATAAGAATTCATAATGAAATACTTACAATAATATAAAATTGTTTGACAAATCTCAAAAGCTAATTAGAATCACAAGTACTTAATGTTTTCTCCGACACTTGTATGGAATAATGTTTTCCACACTTAAAATAATCTAATGCAAGAATAATTGGTGAATTGAAGTTCTTAAAAAGATTCCCCAATATCCGACTCCTAAAACATCCTAAGAAGGGGTATATATAGTAGTAGAATTAATCTGCATCTGTTCCTTCTTGGATTGGGATTGGAATCTACAACTTCTATTCCTACTTGAACTAGGATTGGATTTTTTTGGGCCGGCTACACTTGGTGCGCATTGTGCCTGTTGGTGTGCAAGTAGGCCTCCACAGCACACCACTGGTTGCATGGAATCGCCTGCGCATCGCGCAGGTCCTTGCACAGATGTGTCTGTGGGATGCCATTTTCTATTATGCTGTGGCACTTGATCCTTTTAATTTTGTTTTGGAAACTCTTGTGTAATACCATAAAAGTCCCTAAGATCAATCCCTATACAGGTAGTAGAATCGTTGTATGAGTTGTGGTTTCATATAATGGATCGTTGGAAAAGTCATGGTAAGCTTCTATATTTTTCATTCCCAAGACCATGGGTCCACACCATGAGTCGTGGTAGGATTATACGACTTATGGTCATGATTCATAGTCAGAATCTGCAGAGGAAGTCCCTGAAGTAACAAGTCAAGTAACGACCCATGAGACCTTGTAACCGGTCGTGGTTTGGAGTCGTAGGATGGAGAATCAGAGGAAATGCAAGGGTTTTCCACTAACCATGAGTCACAATACGACTCATGGTAGCTAAGACGGGTCGTAAAGAGTGCCCATTGTATGAGGATTAGAGAAGTGGAAAAATCAGGCAGGTATGTAACAACTATCACCAGGAGTCGTGATGACAACCAATGACTCATGGTACGAGTCGTGACAATTGGCAAGCAGAAATTTTAAGTGGGATCTTCAAGGGTATTATCATAACTTCCTAAGCCTCTAACCCCTAAGTGAAATTGTTTTGGGTTTTTTAAAAGTTGTATTAAGGGGTTTAACCTAGCCTAAGTCATCATTCTTTTAAAACAACCGTAAGTTAAATGTCCTCTCTCAAGTAAAGCTAGGGTTCATCATCTCAATTTCTCTTGGATTTTCGAGGCTATTCATGGGATTAATTTACCAGGTATGTAGAGCTCTTAATGAGAGATTTCTTCCACCCTCATGCCCCTTTCAAATTGAACTCATGATATCCATATCCTATGTCCTAGTTTTTGAATGGTTGGTGATAAGTTCATTGTTGGTGAATTCCTTCATCTTCCTCCGTGAAATCAGTTCCCTTAAGATTCAATTTATGTTTCTATGATTATAATTACATATTCCGTATCAAATCTCTCATAATTCTATGAGTTTAAAGTTTCAAGCATGATTTCATGAACTTCTAGGGTTAGATTCAAATTAAATGAAACTCTATGATTCTCTTATGATTCCATGTCTCGTATGAAAATCCATATTTTTATGATTATGAATGCATGATTTCTACTAGATTCTCTCAAGAATTTGTGATTCTTAAGTTATGATGATTTTACCCAAAGTATGTATGATTTCGTAAATTGGGAAAGCCCATGTAAAAGTCAAGTATAATGCACCATGAGTTTTGGCCAAGGCTTACAAAATAATTTTTAAAGAGATGTTTTGGAGTCAAGACTCCCATGAAATAGATTAAAGCGATGTTTTTAGAAGACGATTATGAGCGATATGCATATTTTTCAGAGTAGTGTCTAGCACTGAGTATGCTAGGGATTCCGAGGACCCAGGTCTCATAACAATGTGTCATCATAGGTATATATCCATATTTTGAGCCTCTCAAGAGAGTGTTTCCCCTGCCCGAGGGCACATCAGTGATATCACATCTTAATCATCCTCTGCCTGGCAAGGCTAAGGATGACTCTACCAACTTGAGCAGGATAGTTGGGGCATCATGTAAGCTCTATCATGATGGTGTCAGTTATGATGAAGCCTCGCATTGTTCCTCTATTTAAGTTACTTATGTTTATGACTCATGATACTATGTTTTATAGCATATTTGACCCATTGATCAGTTTATGAGATTTCACTTATAATTTCAAGTATACTTGTCACGACCCAAATGTAGACTCGAATCATGACATGGGACAAGGAGCCCCGAGAGACTCCAATTCGACCCATAGCATGATCATACATCTAACTCAATATCAATAAAGCAGATTACTTAGCATAACGGCAAAGCAGAAGCATGAACAAAACATAACAAGATAAGAAGAACATACTGCATACATCATAGTTGAATACTACATATAGTCTGAAAGCCTCTAACATATTTGATGGGTTGATGGGACAACATCCCCAACTAACCCAACAAGTCTAGAAAACTAAACATGTAAAGATAACTGAAATCAAACTGGTCCTCGAAGGATGAGGAGTCACCCAAGAGCTAGATGCTAAACTCCTAGATGAACTACTGATGGTGTTGGGTCTAAAGATTGGGGTCTGTATCGTGAAATGATACAGCATAGAGTGTACAGTCAGTACATGGAATGCACCGAGTATGCAAGGTAAGTAAAAAGGACATTTAAATAATACGTAAAAGCTCATAAGAGATCACCAGAGTGGGACAATATGCTCATATCATAATTATCATAAGATAACATAAGGCTCAAGGTTTTCAAATAATTCATAATCCATTCATTACAATACTCATAGGAGAAACTTTATAACTCGTCATTTGAGCAAAAATAACATAAACATAATAATGCATAAAACATGTGGAACAATGGGAGATTCTTATAACCGACATACCCCATATGATAACACATGGAGCCCTACCTGTAAATCTCTAGTCGGGGAGGGTGTTTCTACCTTGCTAAGGGTAGAACCATGAAGGTTGTCATATCACACATGAAAGGCCCATTGGGGAAAAGGGGACAATCTCAAGGGAGGTCCCATCATATGCTACGGTAGCACATACTTCTGACATTCGGGGCGAAACTTGGCCCTGAACCTACTCGGTGTTAAATACTACTCCTAAAACATATATAGTGTTCATAGTATAATATGAATGAGATTCATGAGATAGTTAAATCATGATAATCATAAGCATGCTTGTAAGTATGTGAACTAGCCATGAGAGTAAGGCCCGTGAGTCAGCCAAAAACATAATTAGCAAATCATGAGGTTCATGCATACTTGAAAATCACATGTAGGATTTTTAACTCATAAATTCATAAAGGGCATTTGAAAAAATCCATATTATGACTCACAGATCATGAAGGATTTATGAATATCAGCAATAGAGGCAAAGACCATAACTCAATTCACCATAGAACATGCATATTTAGGCATAATTTATTAGAAATTGAAATCAATAAATTTATAATTGAATTAGTTGTAAAAATCGGTCATGATTTATTAAATATGATGTAAATCGTGAGTAGTAATAACCCATGAATAGATCATTAGAATTCCACAAGATTTGAGATAAATCCCCATAAAATTTCTTAAATAAAACTTCATGAATTAGGAGAGGTTGGGCATGGGTATGAATGAAAACACCCACTCATAACCCTACATATCTAATTATAGCTGATTCTTACACTTTCTTGATTTCCCAATAAGAATTTGAGAAGAATTGGAAGAGCTAAGGCTTGATCTTCTCTCTAATTCTCTCTAACTTGGACGCATGGGTTTTGAATAGGTTAGAAGGACTTAACCTATCTTAAAACACTCAGAGAATAACATAAAATGATGTAGTATAGGACCTTAGAGTGTAGGAATGACGAATATACTCTTAAAAACTTAGTAGAAAATGATTGCTTGTCAGTCCTCACGAGGGACCTAATGAGTTGTCTCCACCTTGCGCGAGTCGTCACTTTGGTCATTGGGTACATTGCCAAATATCGCCTAGAACATGTAACGGGCCATCCCACGAGTCATTACTAGTTACCACAACTCATGGTCATCATTCGTTTCTTCCACTACCTCAGCCCTATTTCACTATCTTCCTGATGACCAGGAGCCATCCAATGAATCGTGGTGACTGACCACAATTCGTGGCACCTATCCATTAGGAGCATTGCCTCATATTTTTTTCCCTTTTTAAATTCCTTGACCAAGGCTGACCTAACAATTCGTGGGGCCTGACAAAGACTCGTGGTCACGCCCCTGACGACTCCCTTCAAAACTTTTCTTTAACTCAAGGCAGCCCTTACCATGGGTCACCTCACGACTCGTTGGTGAAAAGTTTTCAGTTTTTCTCCATTTCAACTCCTTGGTCTGATCTTTGGGCTTCCGGGGTATAACAATATCTCCCCCTTGGGATCATTCGTCCTCGAATGTTGAATATCATACAGAAAAGCCTAGAAATGCAATCTCCATATTCAAATACTGATCATTTAGGTTGAAAAATGATGGAATGACTATCTCTGATTCAAACTACATAGCTGAACTGATCTCACAAATCATACATACATCCATATACATAAAAGAAGCTTGGGCACATGAGCTGAACATGAAAACTAAATTGAGTTTTAGTGCAAAAACTGATACCTCAAGCTGGAATTGAGCTAGGGAAGAATAAATGTAGGTACCTAGCCATAATGTCCACTTTAGCTTCCCATGTAGCTCCTTCAACGTGCTGATTCCTCCATAAAACTTTAACTAAAGCTACTTTCTTATTTCTTAGTCTTTGAACCTGACGATCAAGTATTTCCACTGGAACCTCCTCATAACTAACGATGTCTTTCACACTAACACTCTCCACCGAGAAAACTAAGGCTGGATCACCCAAACACTTTGTTAAGAGCGATACATGGAATAAAGGATGCACAGAAGCTAACTCTGAGGGCAACTCCAATTTCTATGCCACCTTACCAGCCTATTTCACAATCCGGTAGGGACCAACATAATAGGGGCAGAGCTTTCCTTTCTTTCCAAACTGCATCACTCCCTTCATGGGAGATACCTTCAGAAAGACCAAATCATCCACCTCGAATTCTAATTCCCTCCTTCTCACATCGACATAGGACTTTTGGCAACTTTGAGCTGCTTTTAACCTGCCCTGTATGAGCTGAACCTTCTCTATAGCCTTATGGATCGAATCTGGTCGTATCATTGCCGCTTCACCAACTTCAAACCAACCAATAGGAGATCTACATCTTTGCCCATGGAGAGCCTCAAATGTAGCCATCTGAATGTTGGAATGATAGGTGTTATTTTATGCAAACTCGATAAGAGGCAAATGATCATCCCAACTACTCTTGAAGTCAATCACGCATGCTCTCAACATGTCTTTTAGAGTCTGAATTGTCCGCTTCACTTGACCATCCGTTTGCGGGTGAATTATTGTGTTGAGCTTAACTTAAGTACCAAGTCCTTTTTGAAACGACTTCCAAAACTAAGAGGTAAATTGAGTACCTCTGTCTGATATGATGGACAAGGGCCCTCCATACATTTGAACTAGCTCCCGGATATATAGTTTGGCATAATCCTCTGCCGAATTCGTGATTTTGACCGGTAAAAAATGGGCAGCCTTGGTCAACCTATATACCACAACCCAAATGGAGTCATATTGTCGATGAGTACGAGACATACTTGTGATGAAGTCCATATTGATTTCTTCCCACTTTCAAGTAGGAATACTGGTATCCTGAAGCATACCTCCCGGTCTCTGGTGCTGAACCTTTACTTGCTGATAGTTTGGAAACTTAACTACAAACTCCGCGATGTCCTTCTTCATGCCATTCCACCAATAGACTTCCTGTAAGTCACGATACATCTTGGTGGCACCTGGATAGATACACTACCTTGATCCATGAGCCTCGTCCAACATCCAACTCCTCAAATCATCAACATCCGGAACACATATGTTACCCTAGTACCGAAGTACACCATCTCCCCTTTTGGAGAAGACCTCTACCTTCTGATTCTAAACGGCTTCCTTTAGCTTTACCAAAATAGGGTCCTAATCTTTTCTAGATTTTACATCAGTCACCAATGATGATTTTGATCCATTCTGAATAATAACATCGCCATCGGTCGAGTCCACCATCCTAACTCCCAACCTTGCGAGCCGATGCACATCCTTCACTAGCTCCTTATTCCCCTCATCCACATGAGACACACTCTCCATAGAGAGTCTACTAAGTACATCTGCTACTACATTATCCTTGCCTGCATTGTAAAGGAGACTCATATCATAGTCGTTGAGTAGGTCCAACCACCTCTTTTGCTGAAGATTGAGGTCCTTCTGCTAAACACATATTGTAAACTCTTATGGTCCATGAATACATCCACATGAATCCCATACAAATAATGTCTCCATATCTTCAATGTGAATACCACCGCGTCTAATTCAAGATCATGGGTCGAGTAATTCTTCTCATGGACCTTTAGCTATCTGGAGGCATATGCTATAACCTTTTTGTGCTACATCAATACACACCCAAGTCCAATCCTTGAAGCCTCAAAATACACCATGAACCCATCGATACCCTCAGGTAAGTTAAACACTGGTGCTGAGGTAAGTCGAGTCTTCAACTCTTCGAAGCTCTTCTCACAAGCCTCCGACCATTGGAATTTCACCTTCTTCTGGGTCAATTTGGTCAAGATGGTTGCAATCAATGAAAAACCTTCAATAAACCTCTGATAATAGCCAACTAAGCCCAAAAAGCTCTGGATATTCGAAGGATTCACCGGTATGGGTCAATTCTTCACCATTTCTATTTTATGTGAATCCACCTTTATGACCTCACTTGATACCACATGGCCCAAAAATTCTACGGGGTTCAAAGAAAACTCACACTTGCTGAACATGGCATATAATTGGCGATCCTTCAGAATCTGAAGCAATATCCTCAAATCTGCGGCGTGCTCCTCCTTGCTCCGAGAGCATATCAGGATGTCATCAACAAACACGATCTTGAACACATCCAACTATGTATTGAACACCCTATTCATCAAGTCCATAAAACCTGCAGGAGCATTCGTTGGTCCAAAAGACATAACTACAAACTCATAATGTCCATATCCCATCCTGAAGGCTATTTTCGGGATATCGCTCTCCCAAACTTTGAGCTGATGGTAGCCAGATCAGAGATCTATCTTCGAGAAACATTTGGCACCTTGAATCTGGTAAAATAAATCATCAAACCTAGGCAGAGGATATCTATTCTTGATAGTAACCTTGTTCAATTGCCGATAGTCAATGCACATCCGAAGGGAACCATCCTTCTTTCGAACAAATAAGACTGGTGCACCCCATGGAGACTTGCTCGGTCTAATGAAACGTTTATCTAACAAGTCCCTCATCTGTTCTTTCAACTCCTTTAGCTTGGCTGGAGCCATTCTATAGGGAGTAATAGATATATGCTACGTGTCGGGTAGAAGATTGATGCAAAAATCAATTTCCCTCTCGGGAGGAACACCCAGTAAATCATCAGGGAATATTTATGGGTACTCACACACTACCGTAACTGATTTAATAGTGGGAGTCTCGGACTCAACATCCTTAACCCTAACTAGATGATCCACATAACCCTTGGAAATCATCTTCCTATCCATAACATAGGAGATAAAATGACCTATAGGCATGGCCGAAATACCCTTCCATTCCAAGGCTGACTCACCCAGAAAATGGAACTCCACCGCACGGGTTCTACAATTAACAGGAGCATAACAAGCATACAACCAATCCATACCGAGAATAATATTAAAGTCATTCATGGATAAATCTACAAGGTCTTCAGAGGTGACTTTATGCAATACTATGATCGGGCAACTTCTACACCCGCCTATCTACAATTGAATAACCAATGGGAATAGAGACTGAGAATGGTTCTAACAGAATTTTGGGACTAACTCCAAAGTTACTAGAAATATAAGGTGTTACAATAGACAAGGTATCTCCCGAATCTAAAAAATCATAAGCATCAAGGTGAAAAACTCGTAACATACCAGTAACTACATCCACTGAAGTCTCCTGCTCCTAACGGGTCGCAAGGGCACATAACCTGTTCTGGTGCTGACCGCCAGCTGAACTAGTCGAGTCGCCCTGTTGGGAGGGACGTGCTGCTGGAGCGGCTGAACTAGAGCCTGGCATATGGACCCCACCACTCACTGATCTTGCCGAAGGACAATCCATGAGTCTGTGTCCGGGTTTGCCACACCCGAAACAAGCATCTGAGCAAACTAGGCACCTCCCTGGGTGATTCTTGCCGCACCATGCATAATCTAGGAAAGTGTGCTCTATCTGTATACTACCCTGTCCTTTTGAATCTGAAGCCCTGCTTCTCCGATCCCTCGTGATCTAGATGGTGTACTAGCTGATGATGGTGCTGGAGCAAAAGACCTGTGATGAGACTGCTGGTGTTGTCCACCCCCTGATCTAGGTTGAGAAATCCAATAATTGTCTGTCCCAGCCCTTTTGGCCTCTCTCTGGCTCCGATACACTATTTCCATCTATTGGGCATGCAACACTATATGGGGAAAATCTATGTCTCAATGTAGCATGGAGATCCTACAGTCTTTATCCAGGTAGTCCGCCACTCCATGCACTAATCGGCTCACCCGAGCCCTCTGGTCAACCACTAATTTTGGTGCATACTTGGAAAAGTGGGTGAACTCCAGGGCGTACTCCTGAATCGAAATGTCACCCTACTTCAGATTTACAAACTCAGCTGCTTTCAATTCCCTTATCTCACGAGGAAAAAACTGGTCCAAAATGGCTGCATGAAACTCTTCCAAACCGATAAGGCCTGCTCCCACTGCCCTACTATCTCTCCACTGTTTAAACCAAATATGTGCAGACCCTTTAATCTAATAAGAGGCCAAATCAATGCACTCCCCACTTGCCACCCCCATGACCTGGGTGATCTTTAGAATCTCATCGATGAACTCATGCGGGTCCTCATCTACTTTTGACCCGAGGAACTCTGGCGGGTTCATTCTCAATAAATCCCTGACTCGAGTCGCCACTGCATTGCCATTTTATAGAACATGCGCAACTGTATGCTGATTGACTTGAGTGGTCAAGGCCTGCGCAAGCATCTGAATAGCTGCCTGAAACTCAGCATGGGCAACCAGCTCCGGTGCGTGGTGCTCCTAAATTGGTAAGGCCTGCTGGTGCCCATTTTCATTGCCATCCTCGTGGCCTTCTCCATTACCATTCCTCCTACCATTTACTCTATTAGAAGCCATGATTCTACAATCACAAATAACATGAATAAAAAGGATACAGAGACATTTCATCGCACGACACATATCTGAAAGAAGGGAACATTTCCTAAATGTCTCGTAGCCTATTCATCATAAGTGTGGCGCGCTTCACACCCATGAAAAAGACTCTACTTAATGCGGCTTTCAGACAACGTAGGACACTTCAAACCTATGGCTTTGATACAAAGTTTTTCACAACTCGAAAGCGGACTAGAATCGTGACACGGGACAAGGAGCCCCGCGAGACTCCAAGTTGACCCATAGCGTGATCATACATCTAACTCAATATCAGTAAAGTAGATTACATAGCATAACGGCAAAGCAGAAGCATGAATATAACATAACAAGTTAAGCAGAAAATACTACATACATCACAGCTGAATACTACTTATAGTCTGAAAGCCTTTAACATATCTGATTGGTTGATGGGATAACATCCCCAACTAACCCGACAAGTCTAAAAAACTAAACATGAAAAGACAACTGAAATCAAACTGGTCCTCGGAGGATGAGGACTCACCCAAGAGCTAGATGCTAAACTCCGAGATGAACTACTGATGGTGTTAGGTCTAAAGATCGAGGACTGTGCATGAAATGATACAACATAGAGTATGAGGTCATTACATCGAATGTACCGAGTATGCAAGGAAAGTAAAATGGACATTTAAATAAAAGCTCATAAGAGATCACTAGAGTGGGAAAACATGCTCATATCATAATTATCATAAGATAACATAAGGCTCAAGGTTTTCAAATCATTCGTAATCCATTCATTACCATAGTCATAGAAGAAACTTTACAAATCATCACTTGAGATAGAATAATATAAACATAATAACGCATAAATCATGCAGAACAACGGGAGATTCTTATAACCGACATACCCCATATCAGGACACAAGGAGCCCGAGTTGTAAATCCCTAGTCGGGAGGGTGTTCGTACCTTACCAAGGGTAGAACCATGAAGGGTGTGATATCACACATGAAAGGACCTATTGGGAAGAAGAGACAGTCTCAAGGGAGGTCCCATCATTTCCTACGGTGGCACATAGTTCTGAGACTCGGGGAAAAACCTGGGCCCTGAACCTACTCGGTGTTAAATACTACGGCCAAAACATATATAGTGTTCATAGTATAATATGCATGAGATTCATGGGCTAGTTAAATCATGATAATCATAAGAATGTTTGTAAGTACGTGAACTAGCCATGAGAGTAAGGTCCGTGAGTCGGCCAAACACATAATTAGCAAATCATGAGGTTCATTCATTCTTAAAAATCACATATAGGCTTTTTAACTCATAAATGCATAAAGAGAATTTGAATAAATCTATTTTATGAATCATAAATCTTGATGGGTTTATGAATATCAACAATAGAGGTAAAAATCATAACTCAATTCACCATAGAACATGCATATTTAGGCATAATTTATTAGAAATTAAAATCAATAAATTTATGATCGAATTAGTTGTAAAAATCAATCATGATTTATAAAATATGATGTAAATCATTAGTAGTAACAACCCATGAATAGATCGTTAGAATTCCACAAGATTTGAGATAAAACCCCATAAAATTTTTAAACAAAACTTCATGAATTAGGAGAGGTTGGGCATAGGTGTGAACTACAACTCCCACTCATAACCCTACATACCTGATTATAGCTGATTCTTACACTTTCCTGATTGCCCAATAAGAATTTGTGAAGAATTGGTAGAGCTAAGGCTTGATCTTCTTTGTAACTCTCTCTAACTTGCATGCATGGGTTTTTATTAGGTTAGAAGGACTTAAGCTCTCTTAAAAAACTTAGAAAATAACTTAAAATGACATAGTATAGGATATTAGAGCGTAGGAATGACGAAAATACTTTTAAAAACCTAGCAGAAAATAACTGCTCATCACTCCCCACGAGGAACCTAACGAGTCGTTGCCACCTTGCACGAGTCATCACTTTGGTCGTTGGGTACATTGCCAAATATCGCTTGGAACTTGTAACGGGCCATCCCACGAGTTGTTACCAGTTACCACAACTCATGGTCACCATTCGTCACTTCCACTACCTCAGCCCTATTTCACTATCTTCCTGATGACCACAAGCCATCAATCGAATCGTGGTAACTGACCACGATTCGTGGAACCTATCCGTTAGGAGCACTGCCTAACATTTTTTTCCCTTTTTAAATACCTTGACTACGGCTGACCTTACGAGTCGTGGGGCCTGACCAAGACTTGTGGTCATGCCCGCGATGACTCCCTTCAACAACTTTCCTTAACTCAAGCTAGCCCTTACTATGAGTCACCTCATAACTAGTGGTCCTCCCCAGTTCACAGAATAACTTGTTTTGTGACCTGGTGCAAAATTTTCAGTTTTTCTCTGTTTCAACTCCTAGGTCTGATCTTTGGGCTTCCGTGGTTTAACAATGGTACATAATATGATTTCTATTTTCAAACCTTGGGTCATTAATTTTCAGCTTATGATAAATATCTCATTATTATGATTACTCCAGGAATATAGTTTTTAGCATGTCACCCTTCCTCTCATGTTTGATCTTGTTTTATACTTATGGTTTCAGACTAGCATTTTACTATTATGTTTTACTTTTCTGACATACTCAGTATGTTAAAAGTACTGACCGCATACTCTATTCTATGTTATCTCATGATATAGGTTCAATGATCAGTCTCAGTCCTGATGCTATCTTGATATCGATATAGTCCAGTCCATCCCAATTTTGGTGAGTCCTCATGATCCGAGGATGGCGGTTTTTGGTTATGTCTCTTTTGCTTATGTATTTTAGTTCCATAGTTAAAGAGCTAGTTGGGGATGTTGTCCCATCATCTTATCGTACGTCTAGAGTCTTTTTAGACAACTATGTATAAGTGGTTCAACATTGTTGACTTGTGTTTACACTTATGTTTTATGTTATGTTATGTAGACATCCGTTTATGCTGAGTTCAAGTTTATTTCCTCTTTAAATATGCTCTTTCATGTTATGTATGTTCCATAGGTTAGCTTGGAGCCAATCG
The DNA here is from genome assembly GCA_035772735.1 of Datura wrightii. Classification (NCBI taxonomy): domain Eukaryota; kingdom Viridiplantae; phylum Streptophyta; class Magnoliopsida; order Solanales; family Solanaceae; genus Datura; species Datura wrightii. Next base: position 65,949,369 of record JASDFA010000002.1, read on the forward strand.
GGGTCCTAGATTCCCTATCTTGATCCGGGGTTCATGCTCAAGTCGTGACATCATTCTCTTTTAAGCCTCAAATATGTCAAATCTATCACTTTTATCCCTGCAAACATATAATCATGTGCATTAGCTCTTTTTCATAAATATCATATAAAACCAAATAAAAGACACATAATTTATTCTCAAAACATAGTTCAATATGGGAAAAATATGGCAAATAAGTGCGTAAATATGCCCTACATTAGTCACATGCTTTCCAAGCACCAAGAAACCACAAATAATTTTTAACCACATTCATGGCTCCTTGCTCATGTGTGCATTTGGAAAATTCATGTGATACCTAAAATGCTGATGTCGGGTCCATCTTGATACCGATCAGGGGCCACTAAAAATATGTCAGATTTCTCTATAAGGAGCCTTAAGAGAAGGTCCTTCATAGGATGTGCATCAACATTAGGAGTACCAAACAATCTATTTAAAGTAGTGGCATGAAATTCACAATTGCCCTCTTATGTTTACTTCATTACTCCTTTCTTTGGGCTCCAAATTGGCCAAAAACCCTCGTCACTAAATTTAAATCACACTCCCCTGGATCATTGAATACAAAATCCAATGCAAAAGTATGTATTCTATCAATAATGTAAGGAAATTGGGATGCTAGGCTATCCCTATCAATCACAATTCTTAGAATATTTAGACTCTTTATGCTCTTTAAACCACTTTTTTCCTTCTTGCTCCATAATCCAATGGATTCTAAATCACCTTGGTCATTTTTGTGGCATGATAGCATCCTCCATTAGTTCCTCTTGAACCATTCTTACTCTTCTTGTACCTTGGCTTAAAGAAGCCACTCCCTTTTCCTTGTTAGATTTCAGAGCCATCTTTGGAGATATTGAAGAAAAATGAAGTTGTTTTATGGTTTGGGTGAAGAAAGTTTGAAAATTTTTAGGAAGATGATGTTTTGGAGAGAAATTAGAGAGAGTATAGGGGTGTGCAACGCGAAGTAATAAAGAGAAGTGGAAAAAAATCTACGTTTTTCACTTTAAATTATCTACATGGTCAGGTTGACCCGTGCTTTCCAAGTTTCTCACGTGGGTAGTACCTCTCTGTGTCGTGGACTTGCCTGTGGAGGCCTGACATCGTATCATGGGCTCCAGTACGAGGTCCTTGCTCAGTGTTGCATACCTCTACGCAGTTACTAGTCTCCGCATCGAGGAGTGCTATGTGTGGACTTCCTTTTCGTGGCCCCTTTTCAATTCTAAAAAATTTAAAAACAAGAAAATTTTGAAATTCCTTGGGTTGCCTCCCAAGCAGTTCCTAACGTAACATTGTGGGCGACACGGGTATCTTTATTATGCAGGCTTCATCATGATACCTGATCTTACTCGGGCAGCTCTCCTCATCTGTAGCATTAATCACAGATATCACCTTCAAGGTTTTTGGCTTTTTTGAGTTTCAACAAATCTTGAACATGACTTCCTTACCATTAAGCCAAAAGTTGAGCTCACCCCGTTCCATATGAATCAACACCCTTACAGTGGCCAACATAGATGCCCCAATATGATGAGGATGTTAAAATAGACTTCACAATCTAGAATGACAAAGTCCGCTGAAAAGATGAAATCATCCACTTTTCCAAGGATATCAGTTAACATGCCCACGAGTATCTTTATTGTGCAGTCGACCATGAGTAGCCACATGGATATCCGTTTGGTTGCTCCCACACCCTTCTCCTTGAATATCATGAGCGACATCAAATTTATACTTACACCTAAGTCACATAGATCTTTTTTAAAATTAAAGGACCCCACTATAAATAGAATAAGAAAAACCTTGGGATCCTCCATTTTCAGAGCTAAGGAGTATGTGACTAAGGCGCTGCAATTATGCTTTATCAGTTCAAAGCTTACTGCCTTTTTCTTTTTCAGGAGATCTTTCATCCACTTTGTATAGTCAGTAATTTGCTCAAGAGCCTCAATCAAGGGAATGTTTACCGAAAGCTTCTTTGGAAGAGCCATAAATTTCTGAAACTTACTCTCTTTAGCCTTCTTCATAGTTTTCTAAAGGTCTTGTCTTTCGAGGCCTATCAACTCTTTCTCTGTTGCAGCACCCTTGTCTGGTGTAGGCTTCTTTTCTAGCATAATCTCTCTCCTAGCAGTTATGGCCATGCAATGACCTTCATTCCTAGGGTTTTAAATTGTATTGCTTGGCAAGGTCCCTTTCTGTCTCCAATTAAGTGCTGCAGAGACTTGATGTAGAATGTGAATCCACTAGCTTACTCAAATTGGATAATTCTCCGTGCATCTCCTTGACTCCTAATTCGGTAGAGTCAAGCTTCTTCAGCATCTTGCTGATCATATCTTCTGCCCTTGCATTGCTGGAGTCATGGCAACTGGCAATCATGCCCTAGATGGCGCAAATGCTCCATTCTTGTCATTCTTCTGTCCATTCCAATTCCACCAGTTTCCTTAGTCTCTATATCTAACCCCATACCTGTCAAAATTATTATTGCCATAGTAGTTTTGATCTTGAATTCCTTGGCCTTAACGCCAGGAGTCTTGATTAGAACCTTAGGTGTTGGCGCAGAAATCCCCTTGATTTTTCACAAAATTAGCCTCATCTTCTATATTAGGGTAGAAATGGTCATACCTGGGCCCCTTTTCTTGAGCATTCACCACATGAACCTTTTGTGAGTTCATTATTGTTAGATGCTTGGTGATTTTTTCTAATTGGGTTTTGGGATGGGCCATATTCTAATCCGTTCTTCTTCTTTCTTCCGTTGCTTTGTTGTCATGCCTCTAGAATAATTTATTGCTTCGGCCTCAGCTTCTCGAGTATTCCATTTCTTGTTGGTCTTTGTAATCTTCAGTACTTCACTATCCTCTGCAAAATTATGAGCCATCATAGAGCCCTCTGATATCCCATCTTTTATAGCTTTGTTGGAGGTGCTTAGTGACCTATAAAATACCTCCAGAAGAACTTCCTCTGGAAGCTTGTTATTAGGTTACTGCTTCAGCTTCTTTTTAAATCTCAGCCACACCTCATGTAAGGCTTCCCCATGTAACTATCTAAAATTATTGATCTCATCCCTCAACTGAATCATCTCTGAGGGAGGGAAAAACCTCTTGAAGAAAGTTGTAGTCAGTTCTGCAAAAGTGGTGATAGACTCATCTAGAAGCTCGTTCAGTATAATGTGGTCATTGTCAAATATAGTAATCCAACTAGGTTGGGGTGGATCCTGTAGGGAATAGGTCAAAAATAATATGTTAATGATGATTAAATGAACTGACAGTCAATATTTCAAAAGGGGTTTGCAATAAAAGAAGAAAAATAATTTTAAGCAATGATTAAGTAGTTGTTATCAAGTTTATTAGAAGAAACTAGGTCTGTGTTCCCTATGATTTCATAACGTAATAGGCTTTTATTAGTGATCTGTAATGACCTGTCTATTATTACTAGGAAAGTAAGTCTCAAACACCCTACTTTCACCTAGGTGCACGGTGGAGAGTGTTGGGGGAGTTGAAATTAGACTTGAGTTTGAGGAATAAAAATTGTGCAAGAATTTTTAGCTAGTAGTTGACGGGGACTGCTATGGCGGTGGGAGTTCCACTGTAGTGAGACCGTCATGACGGTTTGTACTTTTCTCCGTAATGGAAAGGGGGGACTAGCTGTTGGGTCCATTGTAGTGGGATCCTGCTGCTACAAGGGTCCACTGCAGTAGAAATACGACTGCTGCAATAAATGACAGGAGACAAAGTGATGATTTAAGTTAGAATTTAGGGGGTTTTCACCCATAATTTGAAGGAACGACTTGAGGAGAAGTTAAGGTGATTTTTGCAGAGATGAATCAACTATTCATCCCGAGGTAAGATTTTTCTATTTTTCTTCCATTTTTATTCCCTTAGACCCTACAATCAATGGGTGCTCTTGGCTGGTATCTGAAAAGGGGAAAGCTTAGGTTATAGAAACTAGGGTGAATTGAAGAAAGGGGGTTGGGTGTTGATCCCTTGGCCTAGAATTGGATGGAAATTGTTTCCTAGACAACAGGGATAATAATAGTGAATTGTGTCCTAGAAACTTCTAAAACTGTGCTTGTAATGTTGAAAGCCTGTTGAAAAGAGTCAGAATAGCCCACATAGAGTGTAATGTGATGATTTAACCTTTGTGTATCATGTTAGACAATAATAATAAGTTAAAATTGGGTGGAATTGAAATTCCCAAGTCTTAAATAAAAATTAGATAATTGAATATGGTAATTTGTTGTTTTATATTTTGAGCAAGTCGAAGCTCTACCGAAAGGAAAAGTAAAGTAGCTTGCACATTTGTGGCATCAGTTGAGGCAGGTTATAATTTATAAGGAGTTAGACTTTAATTAATAATTTCTTATATAACGATTTAATGAGGGAGAATGTTTTGGTCTTCAGACCTTGGTTGTGGTGTAAATACTATTTCTGATCATATTTGTAGGGAATATTAATGATCATATTTGTGACTATGAATGTGTCTTGAAGTGATACTGTGTGATTTTTTTGTATCCATGAGTTGTCAAGTTATCAATGAGGCGAAGCATGTAAAATATGATGGATTGTGTTGCTAATTATGACGTTTGAATAGTCCTATTATTGACTAGATAACTGTTGAATTACTTTGATGAGTGTTGACTTGTATGTCTCTCTGGTTTAATATGCGTTGACTAGATATGTAATGTAATCATGATATAGGAGTTATGGAGTATTATGTCTTTATGGTTGTCACTAGAGTTGACATAGATGATAGCCCTTGGATAGGTAACTGATAAGTGCTAAACAAGGGGTGATCGAGACCCATAATTGGTATGAGTACATAGACATGTATGATATGATGTTCATACGTTTGGGTATACAGGTAAGAGTACATAGACAGGTATGATACGATGAGTTCATATGTCTAGGTGTATAGTATATGAATTTCTAGATTCCCTTACAGGTTCATTGATCTCACTGTATGAGGATGAGTTTAGTAGAGTCTTGCAGATCGGTGCGGAGATATTTGTTACTTATCTTTGGGAGGCTATAGGACTTTTGGGAAACTCCCTTCTTTCTCTCTCTTTCATTTTATTACTTGATTCAAATTAGTATCTGGTGATCCAAATTGGAGTGTAACAACTTCTTTCTTTCTCTTACCGATGGTGAGGTCACGCACAGAATGAGCTCGATAAGAGGACCAACAGCTAATGGTGGTAGCCGCAACTCACGACAGAGGACAGGCTAGAGGGTGAGGCCGTGGGCAGAGGTTTGCTGCTTCCATAGGTAGGGCCTAGGATACTAGTCCAATTCGGGAGAGGCCAAAATCCCCAATAGCTCTAGAAGTTCAGGATGGAGTGGCGGTGGAAGTAGAGGTGCTAACCCAGTGAGGCGCTGTAGTCGCTCTGAGTTCCTCTGAGATTCTGGATCAGGTGCTAAGTCTTCAGAGTAGGTTCGTGGGTAATGAAGTTGCACCGGCAACTCCAGAAGTGATGCACTCGGGGGTACAACATTCGTCAGTTGTATCTCCCCGCATAGACGACCTTTGTGAGGCAGTTATGTTCCTGACACCAATGACTGGCTCGGTAATGACTAGGGATGAGCATAATTTATTTAGGAGGTTCACGAAGATGAAGCCTCCCACTTTCTATGGGACTAAAGCGGAGGACACTTATGAGTTTATCATAGATTTTCATGATAGATCCATAAGATAGGGGTGATGGAGAAGTACGCAGTGGAGTTTGTTACTTTTTGACTGATAGGAGATGCCAAACTTTGGTTAAGAGCATTTGTGAAATGCAGACCGACGGGGTCACCGACTTTGACATGGACTCAGTTTTACTTTACTTTTCTAGAGAAGTATGTGTCTCATACCCTGTGAGATTGGAGGCAAGACGGGTTCACTAACATTAAATAGAGAACCTCCTCAGTTGTAGCCTATGTGGTTTGATTCCACTTATTGTGTTGGTATCCCATGTTATTACTACCCACAGAGGAGGAGAGGATCAGGAGGTTTGCAAAGGACCTGAATGTAGGACTCCAGTTCTCAAATTTGTATATGGTCTCAACATGTAAGATGTTCCCAAAAGTGGTGGAGTTTGTATAGAATGTGGAGGGGGTTAAGCAAGATGGCTATGTGAAGAATGCCGAGAAGAAAGCTCGAAAGATGGGTACCTTTAGTGGTTCTTTTGCTAGGGCTTCGATTCCCTGGGGGTACTCTGGGCACCCAGTTCATTTGGCTAAGAAGGGGTTAGTAAGAGGTTCGTCAAGGACCAGTCAGTGCAATATAGGTGGTTCACTCAAATCTTGAGGCCCATCCTATCTCTGAGTTCCTTCCTAGAAGCCAATGCTCTATAAGGTATGTCATGTGTGTGGCGAGTGTGGCTACATTTGTATATTGTTTCCTAGGTTTGGACAGGGGGACAGATTGTTGACTCAGCTCCCTAAGCTCCAACTATATCAGGGAGGGGAGGTGCTTTCAGCAAATATTGCCCCCAGCTTGGGCGGGAGGTCACTCGGTAGGTAGAGGTGGTACTCAGCCTAGAAGAGGGGGTGCGCACGCATGAAGGGGTGGTACTCAGTTCGACAGAGGGGGTACACAACCCAGCAAGGCGAGTCTCAGGCAGATAGTAAGACTTACTTTTACATATTTCCTGGTTGACCAGAGGCAGAGTCTTCAGATGTAGTCATTGCAAGTACTATTTTCGTATGTGAAAGAATGACTACTGCTTTTTTATCACGGTTCTACTTTTTCATGTGTTTCTTCCTATTTTGATGTGGGATTGAACCTTGATTGTGTTATTTTGGATGCCCCCATTCATGTTTCTACTCCCGTTGGGGATAGAGTCTATTGTGCATGTTCGGTGGGATTTATGGGTTATGATACATGGGTAGATTTGGTGATCTTAGGCATGGTAAACTTTGATGTTATCTTAGGAATGAGCTAGTTGTCCCCTTAACAGACCATTTTTGATTGCCTTGCTAAGACAATCAGCATCACGATGCCCAAAATGTCTCGATTGGAGTGGAAGGGGGATTGTAGCCCTACCCCTAAAAAATTTATTTCATATATCCGTGCCCGAAAATTGACAGGGCAGGGGTATCTGGCTTACTTAGTCCATATACGAGATACATGTTTAGAGGGTCCCCTCATAGAGTTTGTTCCAGTAGTTTGTGAGTTCCTAGAGGTGTTTACCGCAGATTTTCCTAACATGCCACTAGTCCGCGACATTGATTTTTGCATAGATTTAGAACCATGGATCCAAAATATTTCCATAATTCCATAAAAAATGGCACTAGCGAAGTTGAGAGAACTCAAGGAACAACTTTTGGAGTTTCTTAATAAGGGGTTTATCCATCCGAGTGTCTCTCCATAGGGTGCCCCTATGTTGTTTGTGAAGAACAAAGATGGTAGCATGCGGATGTGTATTGACTACTGTCAATTGAATAAGGTTACTATTTGGTACATGATCCCCTTCCCCTTATAGATGACCTATTTGATCATCTTCAGCATGCAATCGTGTTCTCAAAGATTGATTTGTGATCGAGTTATCACCAGCTAAAAATTTAGGCTAAGGACATTCCAAAGACAACCTTTTGGACTAGATATGGGCATTATAAGTTCTTGGTTATGTCATTTAGGCTCACTAATGCTCGAATTGCCTTCATGAGTCTGATGAATGGTATTTTCAAACCCTACCTAGATTTCTTTGTAATTATTTTCATTGATAATATTCTGGTGTATTCCAAGACTAAGAAAGAACATAAGAATCACTTGAGGATCATATTCGGGCTGCTAAAGGAGAAACAACTGTATGTAAAGTTTACGAAATGTGAGTTTTGATTGGAATAGGTGGCCTTTTAGGGTACATGGTCTCCAAGAAGGGGATCAAGATGGATCCACAGAAGGTGGAAGCAATCTAAAACTGCGCTAGGCCTACTATGATGATAAAGGTTCACAGCTTTATAGGGTTATCCAGTTACTATGATCGGTTTATGAAATGTTTTACGACCATTACCTCTCAATTGATAAGGTTAACTCAGAAAAATGAACCATTCCAATGGTTAGTGGAGTGTGAAGAAAGCTTCCAAAAGCTCAAGACCTTGTTGACAACGGCTCCTATCCTGGCACTACAGGCGGAAGGTAAAAGCTTTGTAGTTTATTGTGATACCTTACAGTCTAGTTTGGGTATTATGTTAAGGCAAGAAAGACAGGTCATTACGTACACTTCAAGGAAATTGAAAGTGCATGAGAAGAACTACCTCATGCATGACTTAGAATTGGCAGCTCTGGTGTTTTCTTTGAAAATATGGAGGCATTACTTGTATAGAGCCTGTTGTGAGTTGTTCACAGATCATCACAACTTCAACATGTATTCACTCAGAAGGACCTTAACCTGAGGCATCAAAGGTGGATGGAATTGCTTTAGGACTATGATGACATGATCCTGTATCACCCCAGAAAGGCTAATGTGGTTATAGATGCGTTGAGCGGGAAGACTATAAGCATGGGTAGTTCGGCTATCTTTAAAGCTTCTAGTGCGTAATGTCTAGAGAAGTGCAGAACTTAGCCAACAGCATATTGAGACTTACGTTGTTGGAGTTGGGTGGAGTATTAGCCAGAGTGGAGGCCATATTATCATTGCTAGATGAAGTTAAATCCGGACAGTTTGAGGATGCAAAGCTGAGTACGATTCATGATCATGTTTTGCGAGGGGAAGCCAAGGAGGTGATAATAGATAATGAAGGGCTCTTGAGGATAAGGGAATGTGTATGTGTCCCCTGGGTTGGTGATATCATCAAGAACATACTATCAGAGGCTCACAGTCTGATGTACTCCATACACCCCAAAGTTACCAAAATGTATCATGACTTGAAGCAACACTATTGGTCGAGTAGGACAAAGAGAGACATTGTAGAGCACATTGCCTAATGCTTGAATTGCTTGAAAGTGAAGTATGAATATCAAAAGCGTAGTGGAGTGCTCCAGAGAATTTCCATCCTTGAGTGGAAGTGGGAACGGATAGCTATGGACTTTGTAGTTGGGCTTTCAAAGTGCTTGGGGATGTTTGACTCATTTTGGGTCATTATTGACAAACTAACTTTGTCTTTCCACTTCTTTCCAGTTCAGGTGATCTATAATGCACAGATGTTGGCCAAGTTGTATGTTAAGGAGATAGTTCGGATGCACGAGGTTGTAGTGTTGATTATTTTAGACAAAGGCACGCAGTTTACTTCTAATTTTTGGAGGACCTTGTAGACTCAATTGGGCACTAGGCTAGATTTAAGTACAACATTTCACTTGTAGATGGATGGACAATCAGGGAGGATGATTCAAGTGTTGGGGGTTATTGGGGCAGTCATAGGATATGCTATGGGCTTATGTGATTGACTTTGGGGATTATTGGGATAGGTTCTTACCTATAGAAGAATTTGCATACAACAATAGTTATCACTCAAGCATTGGCATGGTGTCATTTGAAGCTTTATATGGGAGGAAATATAGATCCCCTATCAGCTGGTTCGATGTGTTTGAGGTAAGACCATGCGCATTGATTTGTTAAAACAACCCTTCGAGAAGGTCAGGATAGTATAGAAAAGGCTCGTAGCAGCTCAAAGAAGGAAAAAGCAATATGCTAATCAAAAGGTGAGAGATATGGAATTTATGGTGAGACAGAAAGCCTTGATCAAAATTTTTGTTGCAGATGCATTGAGCAGGAAGACTATAAGCATGGGTAGTTTGGCTTGCTTGGAAGCTTCTGGTTCCCAATGGCCAAAGATGTGTAGACCTTGGCCAACAGCCGATTGAGACTTATGCTGCCGGAGTTGGGTGGAGTATTAGCCAGTGTGGAGGCCATGTTGTTGTTTCTAGATAAAGTTAAATCCAGACAGTTTGAGGATGCAAACATGAGTAAGATTCGTGATCAGGTTTTGCGAGGGGAAGCCAAGGAGGTGATAATAGATGATGAAGGGGTCTTAAGGATAAGGTAACTTGTATTTTTCTATGGGTTGGTGATATCATCAAGAATATACTATTAAAGGCTCACAGTTCAAGGTACTCCGTACACCCCAAAGTTACAAATATGTATCATGACCTGAAGCAACACTATCGCTGGAGTAGGATGAAGAGAGAAATTGTAGAGCACATTTCCCGATGCTTGATTTACTAGCAAGTGATGTATGAACATCAGAAGCATAGTGGAGTGCTCCAGAGAATGCCCATCCCAGAGTGAAGTGGGAAGGGATAGCTATGGACTTTGTAGTTGGGCTTCTGAAGACCTTGGGCAATTTTGACTTATTCTGGGTCATTATTGAGAAACTAACTAAGTCTGTCCATTTCTTGCCAGTTCATGGGGCCTATAATGCAGAGAAGTTGGCCAAGTTGTATGCTAAGGAGATACTTTGGTTGCATGCAGTGCACCGTTGATTATTACAAACAGAGGCACGCATTTTACTTCTAATGTTTGGAGGACCTTGTAGGCTGAATTGCGCACTAGGCTAGATTTAAGTACAACGTTTCACCTGTAGATGGATGGACAATCAAGGAGGACGATTCAAGTGTTGGGGGTTATTAGGACAGTCATAGGATTTGCTCTGGGCTTATGTGATGACTTTAGGGGTTATTAGGATAGGTTCTTACCTTTGCAAGAATTTGCATATTACAAAAGTTATCACTCAAGCATTGGCATGATGCCATTTGAGGATTTATATGGGAGGAAATGTAGATCCCCTATCAGCTGGTTCGATGTGTTCGAGTTGAGACCATGGGCACTAATTTGTTAAGGGAATCCTTAGAGAAGGTCAGGATAATACAGAAAAGGCTCGTGGCATCTCAAAGAAGGCAAAAAGAGTATGTCGATTAGTAGGTGAGAGATATGGAATTTATGATAGGAGAGAAAGCCTTGCTCAAAGTTTTCCCTATGAAAGGGGTGATGAATTTTGCAAAGCGTGGAAAGCTTATCTCGAGGTACATTAGGCCATTTGAAATCCTTTAATGCGTGGGAGACGTAGCTTATGAACTGGCCTTGCCGCTAGGGTTATCTACGGTTCTGATGAGTTGGTGATGCATCAACTCAGTACGCTTTAAACATGAACTTTTGATTGGTTTTCATGTCATTTTGGAGGATTTTATGCTTTTTATCTTTTTTGTTTTTGCAAGAATTGAATTTAAAGAGAGAGAGCAAGAAATTGAAAAAAATATGAAGCCTGAAGAAGGAGATGTGCATTCCATCGGATGACACTGGCCAAACGCATGAGCACACTATGTTGAAATGGAAGGCACATCAGCAGAACGCGGGTCATTACCTATGAACCGCCGGTGCCAATGAGGACTACTGTAGGGGTCAATGTCCCCAGTTGTGCAAGAGCGGTGTCCCACAGTTGAGGACCGGTGAAACGTCGGTGTCTCACAAGTGCAAACATCATCAAAATGGAAAAATCATCCAAAACGGGATTTAAGAAGCAATTTTAACCTACTTTTTTACATTCTTTGAAAGTACTGAACATTCCATTCAATTTTGAATTATATTGTATTGAATAGTTTTAAATTTCCTAGAGAAAGAAAGAATAGTGTTAGCACCTTCTTCTTCTTCTTTCTCAAGGTAAAAACCTCCATTGATGACAAATTTGAGCTTGCAATTTACTCTTAATGATTAATTTTATGAATTTAATTGTTAATATGATTTTGCATTATTCATCTATAAATGAGTAAATATTTTGCTAGGGGTGTATGCATGATTGAGGCTAAATTGAATTGGGTATTGCTCTGTTGATCTTATAATTACTCATTTAGTATAAATCTTTTATTTTCTCCAAATTATAATTGAATTATCCATAGTTGCAAATGTGGGTTATGTTGACTTATTCTATTTTTTCTTGAAAACGGGGAATAGAATATGGGTGACAAAACAATAGTAGATATTTGGATCTTGATTATGTGGGGTTGGTCTAGAGATAGACAAAACTCATTTTCATACACCCATTAAAGAGTTGAGGCTAGAGATAGTTCAATTCTTACCCAAGCCATAGTGGATAAAGTAATTGAGACCTTGGGGTTTGAGAAAATCTAAGGAAAAAGGCAGCCAAGTGGTCGAAAAATATCGGATGCCACCTTGTCCAAGGTTATTTATGCTTGTGAGGAATAATTTGATTCTCTAGTTAATTCTAATCCAATCAATTCCCTATTAATAGCACAACCCTAGCCTTTGCTCATATTTGTTAATTCAATTTGATTGCCTTATTTCTAATTGGTAGTTGATTTTAATTCAAATTGTGATCTTACTTTCCCCAGACATTTATTATTCCATTTTTAATGCAATGATGCAATTTAGTTCAATTCAGTAGACAAATTTTGTGCCATCAAATCTCTATTCTCTTTGGATTCGACCCCGACTCACGAGTTGGGTAATGATATTGCGATGGCCATTTAGACTTCCTCTTTGTGAGGAGTGGATTTGGACGTCATTAGCTTCATCCGATATTCCATGTCTCCATGCTGAAGAAATATCTTGGGAATGGTACTTATATGATTCGATAGGATTTAGATCAAAGGAGATCGCGATTGTAAAGGTCCAGTGGAAGAATCGTATAGTAGAGAAAGCCACTTGGGAGACTGAGGCAGACTTGCGGGACAAATACCCCCAACTGTCTATGGAGTCAAGTATATCCTTTCCTTTATATTTTTTGATCGTTTTGGGGACGAACGGTGTTTTAATTGGTATCTAATGTAATGATTCGTCCATCATTATTAGGAAAGTAAGTCTCGAACACCTTGCTTTCACTGAGGTGCACAGTGGGGAGTGTTGGGTAGAGTTGAAATTAGGCCTGAGTTTGGGAAGGAAAATTATGAAAGAATTTCAAGATACTAGTTAACGGGGATCGCTGCAGCGATGGAGGTGCCACTGCAGTGAGACCGTCATGACTTTCGGTATATTCGCAGTAAGGAAAAAGAGGGACAAGCCATTGGAGCCATCATGTGGGGTCCTGGCCACCACAGCGAGTTCGATGTAGCAAAAATATGATCGCTGCAATGGACGACGGGAGACAGTATGATGATTTAAGTTATAATTTTAGGGTTTTTCACCCATAACTCTAAGGCATGATATTGAGGAGAAGTTAAGGAGATTTTTGTGGAGAGGATTCAAATGTTAATCCCAAGGAAAGATTTTTGTCTAGTTTTCTTCCATTTCGATTCCGTAACACCCAAGAATCAATGGGTGCTCTTGGCTGGTATCTCTAATGATAGAAATCATAGGTTATGGAAACTAGGGTGAATTGAAGAAAGAGGGCTAGTTCTTGATCCCCTAGGCCTAGATTGGGTGTAGATTATTTCCTAGACTATGGAAAATGGTACTTCGTAATGGTGGTGAATTGTGGCCTAGAAACTTCTAAAATTTTTCTTGTAATTTTGAAAAAAAGTTGAAAAGGGTGAGAATAGCCCACATAGTGTAACACCCCCAAAACTTTCCTAGACCAAAGTCAGACCTTGCAAGAAAAAACAGGGAAAACCAGAAAATTTACCACAGAATGACTTAGATAATGGATCGTGGTCACCTCTAATGGGCCATTTTCAGAGTTGTTGTCAGCTCGGAAAAATTTCCTCCGGGAGCCAACGAGGCATAGGACGACTCGTTGGAAGAAGTAACGAGCCATCCTATCATCCGTATCATCCCAAGTTCTGAAACCTACCTAACATCTCCTAGAAACAATGAGTGGAACTAACAGCTCGTTGTTCCTACCAATGGGCTATTGCTTGCCACCCGTAACTCAGTCCCAAATCCTTATAGTGTTGACCATGAGTCGATGCAATGACTCGTTGGTTCTACTAATGAGTCATTGCCTTGTCCGTTGTCTTAGGGCCCAGATTCCCCTACCAGTGACAACAAGAGGTACCAACCACCCATTGGTTCACCCAATGAGTCGTGGTATCCTGTCGTGGTCCCATTCCAGTAAGCCAAAGATTTAGGCCTAGGACTAACGACTAGTTTCAACAAGTTGAGGTACCAACCAACGACTCATTGTGTGACCCGTTGGTCCTTATTGGGCAATTTTTCAGATTTTCTCCCAGGGTTATTTTAGTAACTTTTCAGCTTTTTAATCCCAAAAATATGTCATTTTAGGTCATATTCAGGGGATTTAGAGGGATAATCGACGTTCATACTTCATTCCTCTAATTCCCCCAGAAGTCAGAACATAGAATCTTAATCAGAAAGCACAGAGCAGGAGCAAGGGTTCAACTTTTCTTCTCAGATCTTCTCAAGGGTATTCTCCTGAGTTTTCATCACTAGGTATGTGGGAATTTAGCAAGGGAATTTTCCTTCCCTTATGCCCCTAAAACCCATTTAAGTTCTCTTATCAGTCCTAGCCCTGAGATTTCAAAATTTTAATAATTTTTCAGTAAGATTCCGATGTCATTCTTGTGGAATTTTGTTCATATTGTTAGCTGCTATACTTTTATCATTTAGAGATCATGTTTATACTTGCTCCTGTAAAGATGGCTTTATCCCTAGCTTTTGAATAAAGTAATTAGAGTCTTGCACAGTTGATTAGTTATTCATGTTGCTGATTCTATCAGTGCTAAAATTTCCATGCTATTAATCAGTTGAAATCTCATCCAATTGCATGCTAGTCCAGTTTCAGTTAGAATATTAGCATTCTCAGTATTTTCAGAAATGTCAGCTGATTAGTTTGACTATAGTCTTTTTGTGAGGTATCAGTAATGCCTCCCAAAGATCAGTTAGTAGAATAAGTTATAAGATATCAGATATAAGATATCAATTGTTCTTTAGATGGTTACGACGCTTCCAGATAAGCGGTTATGACCAGTCTTAGACCCACCAGCTTCAGCTTCAGTTTGTTCTTTAGACGGTTACGATGCTTCCAGATAAGTAGCTTTGGCCAGTCTTAGGACACCAGTTACATAATTCGGTCCGATAAGACTCTCAGGGTACTTCTGAATAAGTATCTCTGATTTAGTCTTGGACCCCAGTTTCAAGCTATCAGCTTAGTAGTCTGATTAGGACTATCCAGTAGGAGTAGGACTTAGCATCGAGTGGATCGGGGTTCTTGCGCACCCAGGTTCCCAAAAATATGTTGCCACCGTAAGTTATTTTATTGGCCCCTATGGACCTAGATTTGTGATTAGTTAGTTCATGCCTCTATACCTTGGAAAGGTATACTGGGTCGTATCGATAGGGCGTATACATCGAACTCCACGTTCGGCTCACGTAGTTATATGTCAGTTATAGACTCTCCCACTAGTCAAATCAATTCATCTCAGTTCAGTTCAGTTTAGCTCAGATCAGTATTTCAAATTCAGTACATGTCTATGACCATACATGGTCATTGTTGACCATATAAGTTATATTTCATTTATTTAGTTTTCAGTATTTCAATTGGTCATTTCATGTCATATCAGTTAAATTGTTTCTCTTTCATGATTATTGTATCACTTGCTTACTCAGTACATTCAAAGTACTAATGCATAACATCTATGTAGTATCGTATCATGATACAGGCACAGGATCTCAATCCTAGCATCGTCAGCAGACTCCTTCAGACGATACCAACAACGGCTTTTGGTGAGTCCTCATTTTTCAAGGACGATATTTATTTTCAGTTAGTTTCTTTCAGTTAGACTTTAGAGTTAGCTGGGGGCTTGTCCTAGCAACTCATTACTAGTAGATGGATTTTATAAATAGACTCGGATATTCAGTATTATTTTCAAATGTGTGGACTATTGTCAAATCAGTTTTATACTTTCTTCAATGGACTTATTTATTTAAAGATTCACCTTATGTTTACTCAGTATAACGATGTTATGATAGACCATCAGTTGGCTTGGGGTTGCTTGTGACTCAAAGTACCATGTCTCATCCAGGGTATAGACTCAGGTCGTGACACATAGAGTGTAACGTGATGAGATAATCTTTGGCTCTCATGTTAGACCATGATAATCAGATAAAAATTAAGTAGAATTGAATTTCCCACGTCTTAACTGAAAAGTTAGATGATTAATTATGGTAATTTGTTGTTATAGATTTTGAGCAAGCCAAAGCTCTACAGAAAGGAAAAGCTAAGGCAAAGTAGCTTGCACATTTGAGGAATTGGTTAAGATAGGCTATGATTTATAAGGAGTTAGACTTTTATTGATAATTGTTTGTACTGCGATTTAATGGGGGAGAACGTATAGGTCTTCGGACATTGGTGGTGGTGTAAATACTATTGATGATCATATTGGTGACTGTGAATGTGTGTTAAAGTGATATTATGTGAATTTATTTATACCCATGAGTTATCATATGTATCAATGAGGCGAAGCATGTAATGCTGGATTGTGTTGGCAATTATTCCTTCTGAATTGTCCTATTATTGACTAGATAACAACATAATTACTCTGATGAGTGTTGACTTGTATGTCCCTCTAGTTTAATATGTGTTAACTTGCTAGTCACGATTCGAAAATAGGTATGAACTGAGACATGGACCTTAGAACCACGAATGGCTTCAAGTCAACCTGTGGCATGAACATGATAACTAACACAAATACATCAAGTGAAAGCTGATAACTGAAACACAAATAAGTGGAAGTCTTAATACATATTGTCTAATAAGCCTCTAACATATCTAAAGAGCTGATGGGATAACATCTCCAACTAGCTCACTAAAATCTGAAACTGAAGGTAACATAACTCATTACTAACTGAAGGTCCTCAAAGGATGAGGAATCACCAACAAGAGAAACTGAACTAAGCTGCAGAGACTGGCTAACGGTGGAACTGATTCTGATCATCTGCACTTGTATCATGAAACGATACAACATAAAGTATGTGATCAGTACTTGAAATGTACTGAGTACGCAAGGTAAGTAAAACATGCTGAGTAAGTATAACTTGAGATCATGCATATAAACATAAATCATAAGATCATGAGAGTAAGGACTGCATACTAATATCTGAAAACATGTATAGTTATAAACTAAATCTCATATCTGAATTGAATGACCCAAAGCTGAAAATAAAATCATATGGCTTACTATAACTGAAATCATTAGTAAAGGCTTACAAACTGATCATTGGGTCAAACTTGCCGAAGACATAATATCGTAAGTCATAAACATGCATAACTGAAATTATGAGGAACAATGGGAGACTCTTCATATAACCACCACCATCACGATAGAGCTTATGTAATGTCCCAACTTTTATACAAAAGTGGGAAGTCTTCTAAAACCCTTCCAGGACTAAAAATGCTACCATGAATCAATATCAAGCTGAAGGCCCCTATGGTGGGCGGGAAGCTCACAAGGGTGGTCTCAATGTATGTGTGTGTGTCTATATATATATAGACCTACATTGACGCGTAGTTCTAAGACCTAGGGTTTACCTAAACCCCTGGCCTACTCGGTGCTAGACACTACTCCCAAAAACATGCAAGATTCCACCATCTTTTTTTAATAAAGTTGAAGACATACCATAAGCTGAAAGTGGGAGTATAGATTCCAAAACCGTATGGTAAGCTGATTTTATAGAACTGCTTAATCATGAAATCATGAAAACATGCTTAATCTGTGTGGGCGTACCCAAAATCTTAAAATCATGCATACTAAAATAGACTTCATAATTCAAGGTAATTTGTAAACATTCAATCATGCTAGATATCTCATCATACTTGAAATCATAAATTATAAACTTGACTTTTCATGAAACTTGCATAATTAGGCATAAATTTTTAAGATTTGAAATCATGAATTTATAATCAAAATATGTATAAAATTTGCCCATAAATCTTAAACATACTTTGAAACATAGAGGGGATTAACCCATAAATAATTTATAGAGAATTACATAAAATTGGGTTAAACCCCCATAAGATTATGAACTTGATCTAAAACTTGAATTCATCGAATTGAGGAGAATTTTGAGCATGAGAGTGAAATAAACTCTCATTTATAGCCCTACATACATGGGTGAACTAAATCTACACTTGTCTTTGGAAGCCCAATATGTTTGGAGAAGAAATTGATGTACATAAGCTTGATCTTCAAAGGGAAACCTCTAAACTTTCATGCATGGGAGTTGAGTGAATTAGAATAGGTTAAACTTCCTTAAAACCCTCTTTTTAGAGCTTAAAACGAAATAGTTTAGGTCTTAGGAGCTTAGAATTTATGAAAATACCCTTAATGAATTTGCAGGAAAATTGTTTTGTCAGCTGTCACGACTCATACCATGAGTCGTACAATCCTCATACCACTCATGGTATCCTCCCATACTGACCAAGTCAAAAACCTCCAATCCTCTGAATATTTCCATGAATCCTACTATGATTCGTTACACAATCATACGAATTTAACCATCACCCATACAATCAATCACCTGCTAACCCCAAGGACTTACTACGACTCTTGATCACGGGTCCTACCCACATACTACAACTCGTAGTAGGGACTCATGGTCTAGGGAACCAAAATCTATACTCTGAACCACTGGTCTTCTTATGACTCATACTACCAACCTTCGACTTGTAGGCTGTCGTATTGAAGTAATTTTCCAACTTTTTCTGCTGATTGCATTTTTAATCTTGAGGCTATTCTTAGAAACTTTTGGGGTATTACAATATCTCCCTTGGGAGCATTCATCCTCGAATGTGGGTTAAACATACTGAAAAGCTGAAGAAAGGAACTGCAATCCCAAATACTGAACATCTAAAGCTGAAACTGATGGAGTGACTGACTCCGAACTGATACGCATGACTGAACTAAATTCATGAATCTTACATGCATGCTAGAATGTGAAAAGAACTGAGAGATGTGAACTGGATATGAAATTGAGTAGAGTACGATAGAGGAAACTAATACCTCATGTTGGAACGAAAATGGAAGGGAATAAATGCGGGTATTTATCCATCATATCTGCTTCGGCCTCCCACGTAGCTCCCTCGACAAGCTGATTCCTCCACAAGATGTTCACTGAAGCTATTTCCTTGTTCCTCAACTTCCGAACCTGACGATAAAGGATCTCAACAGGCACCTTCTCATAGGTAATGCTATACTTCACACCTATTCTCTTCACTGGAACAACCAAAGCCAAGTCACCAATGCACTTCTTTAATAACAATACATGGAAAACTAGATGCACTGACGCTAACTCTGCTGGTAGCTCCAACTCATAGGCCACCTTGCCAACATGTCTCACAACCATATATAAACCAACATATCAGGGATTAAGCTTCCCTTTATTTGCAAACCTCATCACTCCCTTCATAGGAGACACCTTCAACAATACCTAATCATTAACTTCAAACTCAAGTTCCCTCCACCTGACATCCGCATATGACTTTTCATGACTCTAAGTTGTCTTCAGCCTTTCCCTTATAAGATGAACTTTCTCCATAGCCTCATGAATCAAATTTGGCCCTATCAACGTAGCTTCACCTACCTCAAACCATCCAATAGGTGATCTACACTTCCACCCGAAAAGAGCCTCAAACAGAGCCATCTGCATGATGGAGTGGTAACTGTTGTTGCAAGAAAATTCGATAAGAGGTAATTGATCATCCTAACTACCCTTGAAGTAAATCACACATGCTCTTAGAATATCCTCAAGATTCTGAATGGTCTACTCAGCCTAGCTATCCATTTGTTTAGGTGAAAAGTTATGCTAAGCTTGACTTGAGTACCATGTTCCTTCTAGAACGATCTCCAAAACTAAGAGGTGAACTGAGTACCTCTGTGTGGAATGATGGACAAGGGAACTCGATGCAACTGAACTAACTCTTAAATATACAATCTAGCATAGTCCTCCACTGAATTGGTAGTTTTGACCAGTAGAAATAAGTTGCTTTCGTCAACCTTTCTACAACCACCCAAATAGAGTCATACTATCGGCGAGTGCAAGACAACCTTGTGATGAAGTCTATATTGATTTCTTCCCATTTCCAAGTAGGGATACTGATGTTCTTGTAGCATACTTCCAGGTCATTGATGCTCAACTTTCACCTATTGACAATTCAGACACTTAGCCACAAACTCTGCTATGTCCCTATGCACACCATTCCACCAATAGACTTTTGGTAGGTCACAATACATCTTTGTAGCACCTGGATGTATAGAATATTAGGAACCATGAGCCTTATGCAACATCCATTCTCTCAAATCATTAACACCCAGAACATATAAATGACCCTGATATCGAAGCATATCATCTTCCCCTTGGAGAAGACCTCCACCTTCTGATTTTGAACCGCCTCCTTTAGCTTCACTAAGATAGGATTCTCTTCTTTCCTAGCCTTGACCTTGGTCACTAAGGAAGATTCTGACCCATTCTGAACAACGACATCACCATCTGTAGTATCCATAATGCGATCCCCTAAACGAGCAAGTTGATGAACATCCTTCACCAGATACTTCCTCCACCTTCCACATGAGACACACTCTCTATGGACAGACTACTAAGGGCATCCGCCACTACATTGGCATTTCCCAAATGATAAAGGACACTCATGTCATAGGCTTTGAGCAGCTTTAACCATCTCCTTTACCGCAAATTCAAGTCCTTCTGGGTGAACATATATTGTAGGCTCTTGTGGTCCATGAACACATCCACATGCACCCCATACAAGTAGTGTCTCTAAATCATAAATCCAAACACCACCGCTGCCAACTCTAGGTCATGCATCGGATAATTCTTCTCATGAGTCTTGAATTTTCTAGAGGCATACGCAATGACCTTACCATGCTGCATCAACACACAACCACGACCAACCCTAGAGGCAGCACAATACATAATGAATCCATCCGTGCCCTCGGGTAAGGTCAATATTAGGGCTAAATTGAGTCAAACCTTTAACTCCTGAAAACTCTTCTCGCAGGCCTCCGACCACTAAAATTTGACTTTCTTCTGGGTAAACTTTGTCAATGGTGCTGCAATGGATGAAAATCCTCCAACAAATCTCTTGTAATAGCTATCTAAACCTAAGAAACTCCTAATATCCAAAGGAATAACTGGTCTAGGCCAATTCTTCACTACCTCTATCTTTTGAGAGTCCCACCTGCACACCCTCGCTTGACATCATATGACCCAAAAATGCTACTGAGTTCAACCAAAACTCACACTTGCTGAACTTAGCAAATAGTTGGCGATCCTTAAGAGTCTGTAGCACGATCCTCAAATGAGTGACATACTTTTCCTCACTCCGAGAGTATATGAGAATGTCATCTATGAAGAAAATCACGAACATATTTAAATACGACTAGAATACCCTGTTCATCAGGACCATAGAAGCTGCAGGAGCATTCGTTAGTCCAAAATATATAATTACAAACTCATAGTGACCCTACCGAGTTCTGAAGGTTGTTTTCAGGATATCCCTCTCCCTAACTCTAAACTGGTGGTATCCAAACCTGAGGTCTATCTTTGGAAAGTACTTAGAACCCTGAACTTGGTCAAACAAGTCATCAATTTCGGGGAGGGGATACTTGTTCTTGATTGTGAACTTGTTCAACTACCGATAGTTAATGCACAAATGAAGAGACCCATCCTTCTTCTGAACAAAGCGAACTACTGCACTCCATGGGGACTTACTAGTTCTGATGAATCCCTTATCTAGAAGATCCTTAAGCTGCTCTTTCAATTCATTTAGCTCAGATTGAGCTATTCTGTAAGAAGGAATAAACATAGGTTGCGCACCAAAAAGAAGATCAATACCAAAGTCAATCTCTCGCTTGGGAGGGACTCCTGGTAGATCATCTGAGAAAACCTCCGGATACTCACATATAATAGGAACAAATGAAGAGTCGGGGTCTCAGATGTAGAATCCTTAACCCAAACTAGATCGGTCATGCAACCCTTGGAAATTATCTTTCTGGCCTTAAGGTAAGAAACAAACAGACCTACAGGCACAACTGAACTACCCTTCCATTCTAGGACTTGCTCACCCCGAGACTGAAACTCTATCATGCGGGTTCTACAATTCTCTAAGGCAAAACATGCATGCAACCAATCCATAACAAACATAACATCGAAATCAGTCATGTCTAATTCTACTAAATCGGTTGTGGTGATTTTCTGATGGATTGTGATAGGGCAATTTATGTATACCCGTCGAGCTATAATTGAGTCACTAACTAGAGTAGTGACTGAGAAGGGTTCTGATGGGATTTCGGGACTAACTCCTAAACTAATGGCAACATAAGGAGTCAAAATGATAAAGTATCCCCTAGATCTAACAATGCATACACATCAAAGTGAAATACCCGTAACATACCAGTGACCACATCTGGAGAGACCTCCTACTCGTGACGAGATGAGACGACATAAAATCTATTCTAACACTGACCACCACTTGCACTACTGGATGAGCCCTACTGAGCCAAGCGTACAGATGGAGCTTCTGAACTGGTGGCTGGGTCATGGCCTCTAGCATGGCCCTATCTGGCTGAAAGGCAATTTCTGAGCATGTGTTCGGGCTTCCCACACTCAAAACATGCACCTGAACCTGGTAAGCACTCTTCAGTGTGCCTCCTACCATACCTACCACAAACTGGAATATTGGGCTCTACTGACATGCTCCCCTGACCTCAGGAGAGTGATGTCCTTCCCCTATGATCATGCCTAGATCTAGATCACTGGCTAATGACGGCACTGGGGCTGATGGTCCCTAGTGGGTCTATTGATGATATATGCCACTGGACCTCTGCTAGGATGAGCAAGCTGCAGGGGTTGCTATTTTGGTGGATAGAGCAACAGCCCTATCCTTGCCCTATCTAGTCGACGAATAATCTCTAAGAATATGTCTGGGCTCACCGCACCTGAAACAACCATCTCTGCCCACTAAACACACTCAAGCGTGTTTCCTACCGCACTTCAAGCATACTGGCCACCTAGACAGGGCTGCTGGAGGGGTGGCGGAGCACAACCTCTCTGGCCACCCTGCTTGGCTGTTGGGCAGTCTCTAAGTTTATGACTGGGCTGGCCACACCAAAAGAATACATTTGAACCCACCAAGCACTTCACTAGGTGATTTTTCCCATCATCTGCACGCTACGTATGTAATCTCTTTTACCCTAGGCTTGTTTCCCCGAGTCGAAGCCAAATATCTCTGCTAAAGCTGAGGGTGATTTCCACCACAAGACCTTTTATTGGGAAAACTCAAAGTTCCCTGTCCTGGCCCTCTTGTTTCCTTTTCCTCTCCCCTTGAACTCTCTATTCATTTTTGAACTAAGAAACTTAGACAGGCTATTTTCCATGAATTCTATGATGCAATTTCCTGCTGGTTAAGTTGAGTGGTCATGGCTCATATCAACACTCTGAAGGCATCCCCGAGCTCTGTATCCGTAATCTACCCGAATAGGGGGGGCGCTGGAGTTGGTGGGTCTGGCTGACCTCCATTGATTCCTTGGGAAGACATACTTCTACAAACACGTATAGCACGAGTTAGAAGAATAGAAGAGTTAAGCTTCATAGCATGAGGTAGAATCATCAAAGAAGGGAAATTTTTCTAAAACATCTTGTAGCCTGTTCGTCATAAGTGTGGCACGTTTCACATGCATAAAAAAATATTGTACTTAACGTGTCTTTCAGACAAACTAAGATACTTCAAAATCTAATATTC
Source organism: Datura wrightii (assembly GCA_035772735.1). Classification (NCBI taxonomy): domain Eukaryota; kingdom Viridiplantae; phylum Streptophyta; class Magnoliopsida; order Solanales; family Solanaceae; genus Datura; species Datura wrightii. Next base: position 65,972,972 of record JASDFA010000002.1, read on the forward strand.
TGATACACAATTTTGTCAGGACTTGAACATAGGTGCGAACCGAGACACAGATCCTAGAATCATGAATTGCTCCAAGTCGATTCATGGAATGAACATGATAACTAATGCACATACATCAAGAGAAAGCTGATAACTAAAACATTAATAAGTGGACGTCTGAATACATATCAACTGTACAGAGTCAACATTGACGAAGCCGAAGTTCTACATATTGTTTTATAAGCCTCTAACATATTCGAAAAGCTGATGAGATAACATCCCTAACTAGTTCACTAAATTCTGAAATTGAAGGTAACATAACTCATCACTAACTAAAAGTCCTCGAAAGATGTGGGCTCACCAATGATAGAAACTTAACTAAGTTGCGGAGAATGGCTAACGGCGAGACTAAGTCTGATCGTCTGCACCTGTACCATGAAATGATACAGCATAGAGTATGTGGTCAGTACTTCAAATGTACTGAGTATGCAAGGTGAGTAAAACATGCTGAGTAAGTATAAACTGAGATCATGCATATAAACATAAATCATAAGATCACGAGAGTAAATACTGCATGCTAATATCTGAAAACATGTATAGTTGTAAACTGAATCTCATATCTGAATTGAATGACCCAAAGTTGAAAATAGAATCATAAGGTTTCCTATAACTAAAATCATTAATGAAGGCTTACAAACTGATCATTGGGTCAAACCTGCTGAGGATATAATATCATAAGTCATGAACATGCATAACTAAAATCATAAGGAACAATGGGAGAATCATCATATAACTGACACCATCACGATAAAGCTTACGTGGTGCCCAACTATAACACTCAAGTGGGCAGAGCCATCCAAAACCTTGCCAAGGCTAAGAACACTATCATGATATCGATATAAAGTTGAAGGCCCCTATGAGGGCGGGGAATCTCACAAGAGAGTTCGCTTCCCTGAGGGAGGTCCTAATGTGTACATGTATATATATATATATATATAAACCTACGTTGGCTTGTAGTTTTGAGACCCGAGGTTTACGTGAACCCCTGGCCTACTCGGTGCTAGACACTACTCCTAAAAACATAATAGATGCTAACCATCATTTTTGAACAAAGATGAAGACATACCATCAGATGAAAGTGGGAGTATAGACCCCAAAACCAAATGGTAAGCTGATTTAATAGAACTGAGCAAAAATCATGAAAACATGCTTAACTTGTATGGGCATACCCAAAAATGTTAAATAAATACATATTGAAATAGACTTCTTAATTTAAAATCATACATACATTTATGGGTGATTCGTAAACACTCAATCATGTTAGATATCTCACCATACTTGAAATCATAAATCATAAACTCAACTTTTCATGAAACTTGCATAATTGGGCATAACTTTCTAAGATTTGAAATAATGAATTTATAATCAACATAGGTATAAATATGCTCATAAATCTTAAAACATAATTTGAAATATATAGGGGATTAAACCATATACAATTTACAGAGAATTTCATAAAATAGGATTAAAACCCCATAAGATCATGAACTTGATCTAGAACTTGAATTCGTGGAATCGGGGAGAATTTTGAGCATGAGGGTGAAAGGTATCTCATTCATAACCCAACATACCTTGATGAATTTAATCTATACTTGCCTTTGGAAGCCCAAGAGGTTTGGAGAAGATATTGAAGGATATAAGCTTGATCTTAAAAGGGAAACCTCTAAACTTGCATGAATGGAAGTTGAATGAATTAGAATAGGTTAAACTCCCTTAAAACCCTCTTTTTTGAGCTTAAAATGACATAGTTTAGGGGTTAGGATCTTAGAATTTATGAAAATACCCTCAATGTATTCACGAAAAAACTGTTCTGTCAGCTGTCACGACTCGTACCACGAGCTGTACATGTCTCCTGCGATTCATGGTATCCTCCTGTACTGACCAAGTACAAAATCTCCAATCCTCTGAATATTTCCTCGAATCCTACTATAATCCATAATGCAATCCTACAAACCGTACCATCACCCATACAAGCAATCACCTACAAACTCGAAGGATTTACTACAACTCTTGACCACGGGTCGTATCCACATACTATGACTCATAGTGGGTTGTGGGAACCAAAATTTCTTCCTTGAACCACGGGTATTCCTACGATCCATACTACCAACCTACAACCCGTAGGTTGAGTCGTACTAAAGAAATTTTCCAACTTTTTCTGCTAATCACATTTTAAATCCCAAGGCTAGTCTTAGGAACGTTTGGGGTATTACAATATGGTTATATAATTGTTTATGATATGGTAATTATGGAGTATTATGTCTTTATGATTATCACTTGAGTTGACAGATATGATAGCCCATGGAAGGGTAACCAAAGCGTGTTGAACGAGGGGGAAATAGAGACCCATGATTGGTATGAGTACACATACAAGTGTGATATGATATTCATGCAACTAGGTGTATAGATAAGAATACACATATAGGTATGATACAATGAGTTCATACGACTAGGTGTATAGTATATGAATTTCTAGAGTCCTCTTCAGGTCATGACTAGAAGAGCAGAAATAAGAACCTATAGCGTGTGTGTACAGTGGTTATAGCGTTGACAGTGTTGTTATAGTGATGTGATCAATGTGTTTTGATAGGTGTATGATGTGCTGTGGATTTACAACACTTTCGACGCTCAAAACTAAGAAAATAACATGGACTAAGGTGTGTTTATATGGATATAAGGCACTTTTTCTTTGGTTACAGGACAAATAGGTGTTGGAGTAAGAATGTGGAAAAGATAGCTAATGGGCTAAAGTCACGGGTCTTAATATGAGTCCTAGGTTGATGTTACGAGCCATACTGAAGATCGTGAAAAGTTTCAGATGGCTGAGTTATGAAGAGTGCATCCTACGACTCATAGTACGAGTCGTACAGAGCTTGTACGAGCCGTAGCATTGACTCATGGAAAAATTCAGAAGAATTGCACAAGAGGATGACTCCTAAGATGGATAAAAAGTACGAGTTGTGGCATCAAGGTACGAGTCGTACCATCACACTCGTGACTAACTTCAGCAAAATTGAGAATTCTTAGAGTCAAGCCACGGAAGAACAATACGAATCGTAGGAAGCATGTACGAGTTGTACCAAGTCCCAGAACTTAGCCAAATTTAAGCAAGCCAAGGACATATGGATAGCAGGTACAACCCATACAATCCTACTACGGGTCATAGGATCTGTCGTGGCTCATGCGGCACCAATTATGGAAATTTACCCTATTAGCTTAGGAAAAGGATTCTTATGTCTGTATAAATAATTTTTATGTGTTGTTTTCATGGGAGGTAGTTAGAAGTTGTTAGTTGACATAGGAGAACTTGAGAGAGCATCGAGAAAACATAGAATTGAGTTGATTGGCTTGTGATCAACATTTTCTTGATTGCTTCTTGATCTTTGTGAATTGTTCTTGAGTTATTTTGGATATAATCATAGAAGTTTCTCTCATCTTATTTGTAAGTATTGATTTATGTGATTAATTATGACTGCATACCACAACCTTGCAACTATGAGAGGCTAAAACCTCCATATCTAGGGTTGTGTGAACCATGGTGGGTTAATGAGATAGGGTTGCACAAAAGTGAGTCTAAATTAATGCAAAACGCTTGTATTTTATTCTCTTCATGCTTAAACATTTCTTAACAATGTACAACGTTAGGACTTGCCAAAATTCTTTACTTGCTTGAGCCTAGAGAGGCAAAGATTGGGAAAGAGAATTATAACAAAGCCTTGATCTTGATGATCGTTGTATTAACTTGATTTGTGGTCACAGGATAGTTAAATTTGAAACAAATTGATAACGGTTAAATTGAAATCGCATATGAGACCTGACATGGTTATTGAGAATAGTCATCCAACAGGGACAAAATAGTTGTTGGGATGAACCCTAGTTATAAGTTCTACAAGTAAGCAGTGGTGTTGATCACGTGTGTATCCCCGAAGCAGTTATGAATCCATGGGGAACACCAACCCTAGTTAGTCTTAACTCTTGATTTTATATCACAATTTCAATAATTGTTTTAAATTTTTATTTTTCTTAAAACCCCCTAATAGGAGTAACTAACCAACAAGTTCACTTACAACATTAGTCTAGATCTTCCTTATTCCCTGTGGATTCGACCCCAACCTCTTTATTGGGTTTTTTATTGAGAACGTCTACTTCATACTTCAGTAGGTGGTTTGGTTTGAGCGTTATCAAAAAGTGGCATCGTTGTCGGGGAATACGGCTAAGACTAGATTAATTGCTTTTATTTGACTTTTGGTAGTTACTTCCTTAATTATGTTTTCTTTTTGTTGGTGATACCCACAGGTTGTTTTATGATGGATGCAAAGCACTCAAAGTAGTGGAAATCCTCTGATTTCATTGAACCGAGAAATTGAATGGACACTACACAAAATGGAAAACCAAGAACAGAGAGACGCCCGCATAGCTGAAGAAGCTAGGCAAGCCAAGCTAGCTTGGCAAGCTGCACTTTAGGATGTGGATAATGTCATAGAAGAGGTTGTTAATGTCGGACGATATGGTTGGGGAAATAGAGGTTATAGAATTGCCCCTCAGTTCTTCGATGATGAGGAACCAAACATTGATGAAGTTGGGTCAACTGGAGCAATTGTACCACCACCACTGCTCGCTGGGGCCAAATATGATATCACAAGCACCATGATTCAACTGTTAAATATGAAAGGGGTGTTCCGTGGTCACGCAGTGGATGATGCCAACCTGCATCTGATGAATTTCATTGGAATATGTAAGACATACAGGTGTCCTAGAGTTAGCTAAGATGCCATTAGGCACAGATTATTCTCCTTTTCTCTGTCAGGGGAAGCCACCTTGTGGTTATCGGAGTTGCCCAACAAATCCATAACCAATTGGAGGGAACTCAAGAAAGTCTTTTTGATGAGATTCGTGCGCCCCTCCAGAATTTTGCAGCTTAAGGATGAGATTTACAATTTTCGACAGCTCAAAACCGAGGCACTTCATGAAACCTAGCTTAGGTTTAAGAAGAAGTTGAAAAGTGCCAAAACCATAAGATTCCAGATGACAGTTTGTTGGAAATTTTTGCAGGTCCTTAAACAATGGCACAAAAGCTATGGCAGACACGATGGCAGGAGAAGCATTGATGAGTCACACCTGGGAGCAAGCTGCTACTATCCGTGATAGGGTAACTAAGACAAATAGGGCATGTCATACTAGCGAGGCAGATGTAGTGGCCGGTACATATATTGTTGGTTTGACTGCAGACCAATGTAGGAAAGAAGAAGAACGCGACCAAGAGTTGGCTCACATGCGCACATCATTGCATTTGCCTACAAAGAAAATTATGGGAGCAGGAGACAAAAAGGTGAATGCAGTGGGGAAACAAGGACTGGTGCTAGGGGCAGATCACTCTGATTTTGAGGAGGAGGAAAATTTCCTGGACAGCCAAGTGGCAGGTTTTTGACCCAATGCCCAAGTGTCTGGACACGACAATTGGCGCCAAGGTTTTGGAAAATAAGGCCAGAACCAATATAGAAATAACTACAACTGAAATAGGTACAGATACAGGACCAAGATCATGAGCACGATGGAGAATAGAGAAGTAATGACGGCTACCAAAACAACCGAACTGGAATATATGTGCCCCCCAGTGAACGAGAGGGAGAAGATGTGTAGTCAAAGTTGGAGAGCTGATGGCTGAGATGCTGAAAAAGGTGAGGTCCACTGATGATCAATTGAAGGAAATCCGTGGTGACATATCAAGTATGGGTCAGAGAGTGGAATCTCATGTGAAAACCATCGAGCATATTGAATAGCATCTTGGGCAACTGTCAACATCACTGAACCCTAGAAAAAAGGGTACACTACCTAGCAACACCGTCCAGAACCCAAAGAATGATTTCCATTGCATAGAGGTGATGACTAGGATTGGTAAGACCACAGTTGACCAGGCTTTTCTGGTTGTAGTTGAACGAAGGAAAGAGAGCATAACTGAGGAGAATGAGAAGATTGTTGAGATGCAGGGCACTGAAAATGCTGAGTTTCTAGAGGCCCCAATAGGTGAGCAAGAACCTGACATTGACCAAGGAGAAACTCAAATGTACAAAGATATTCCACAACCACTGCCACTGTTTCCCCAAAGAATGAAGAAAAAGGCGAAAAATGGTAAGTTCCAGAAATTCTTGTAAATACTTAAACAATTATCTGTGAACATACCATTGGTTGAGGCTTTGGAACAAATTCCAGTATATGCTAAGTTTATGAAGGATTTGGTGACAAAGAAGAGGTCTATAAGCTATGAGTCGGTACATGACTGTAGTTCCATAGTTACACGGGTCTTGGCTCAAAAGAAAAAAGATCCAGGTGCTTTTAGTATACCTTAGACCATTGGCTATGTCGAGTTCGCAACGACACTTTGTGATCTGGGAGCAAGCATCAACCTGATGCCCTTGGCAGTGTTCAAGAAATTAGGCTTAGGAGCCCCCACACCAACTACTATGCAGCTACTGATGGCCGATAGAACTATGAAGAAGCCGGTTGGGCTCCTGTTCGATGTGCTTTTTAAGGTGGACAGATTCATATTCCCAGTAGACTTCGTGATTTTGGATTGAAAGGTTGATTATGAGGTCCCCATCATTTTGGGGTGACCATTACTTACAACTAGGAGTGCCTTAGTAGATGTGGAGGTAGGCCAGTTGAAGTTCATACTAAACAAAGAAGAGGTCACCTTCAACATCTGCTGGTTCTAAGTAGTTAAGAGACTCACGTCATGCCGCGACATGAAATCATATGCTACATGGGAGGCAACCCATGAATGGCGAAGTTTGAGTAGCCACATGTATATTTCTTTCCCGCTGTTTTTGTAGTTCATGCTTCAGGGACAAAGCTCAATTTTCGAAAAGGGATGGGCTGTACTTCTGATTTTTTGGGATTTTTGGATTCATCTAAGGATTTTTCTTGTTGTGTTTCTTTTCTCTTGGGCATGCTATCTAGTAGAACCGTCAAGTTTAGGATTTTATTTTCTTATTTTTTGATTTTTGTTTAATTTGTAAATAACTTAGGAGTACTCAGCCAATGAAAGTGCACTAGTTTTGAAGTTTTGAAAAAAATTGACCCTGTTTAAAATTTTTAATGCATTAGCTATGTATTTGTGACTGCATGCATGATTTCTGTGGATATTTTGATATCATTTAGTTTATTAGCATGAGAATTCTTATTAGTAAACCCGACAGGTAAAGTAAATATAAGTCATGTGCCATGAGCGAGTGAGGTTGGATACTTAGTTCAGTATTGTGTTGAAGATCTAGAGCTTGCCTAGTTGGTCTTTGCATAGGCTAAGGATGGTTGGTTAGGATATGATCATAGGCCCTTTTTTGTTAATCTCACTTTTATCCTAAATGACCCTACCAAAATCATATGACTCCCTTTATCCCAGTTTTGAGCCTTTAATAGACCATTTTTCTTTGGCTAACTGATGATCCGTACCCATTTTTTTATAATGAACCTGTTTTGGCCCTGGTCCTTCCTTGGACATTGTGAACCTCAACATAGGAAAAATGCCTTAGTTGATGGTGGCTAGAGTAGGGGTGCATAAATGGTGGGAACAAGGAAAAGCAAAAGAAAAGATAAAATGTTTAAAATGAGGTGTGGTGTGACAGAAAAAAAAAGAGATGAAAAGGTTGAAAATCTTGAAAAAGAGAATTCAAAAGAAATAAATGAATTCTTGAAAAGGTTGAAAATAAACCACAGCCATACCAATAAATAAAAAAGAAGGTGAAGAGGGAGGAAAAGGTATGAAAATAAAAGAGGGTGAAATAGGTGAGCAGTGAAGCTAATGTATACAGTGCCAAGGAAGGAATAGTCACTCAAAAATCTCTCATATTATCATGTTCATCCCTAAAGCCTACATTACACGCAAGCCTTATAGTGATCCTAATCTGACCATCCGATAGACCAAAGCAGAGAAAGTAATGGCAAGCCTATGATATCTGATACACAGTATATGAAACATCTTTGTGAGAGTGAGAGTCTTTCTTGTTTAGTCCCATGCAATATCTAACAATATATATGAGAGTGGGGACTTTTATTTGTTGTGAGTGTACATGGGTTATGTTTACTTCTACCATTGGTCCATGCGAAAAGCATCGGTGATGACTTGATTGCCTATTGATAGCTAGATGACATGTCTTGATTCCCGTTTAGCATGTTTTGTGGTTGCTTGTTGTACATTCGTTGATATTTGTTCATAGAAGAATGGTCAAAAGTGGTTGAATGTATAGTGCAAGTCTTGTTCGGTATTGGATGTATTATTCTAGGTTTATTTTCTAGTTGAGCATCATGTTTAATTTTTTTCTTTTCTTTGCCTGAGGACATGCAAAACTCGTAAGTTGAGGATGTTTATGTGTTGTGGTTTTACAACACTTTCGACACTCAAAACTTAGAAAATAGCATAGACTTAGGTGTGTTTATATGGATATAAGGCACTTTTTCTTTGGTTACAGGACAAATAGGTGTTGGAGCAAGAATGTGGAAAAGATAGCCTGAAAGTGTAGAAAATGAGCTAAAGTCACGAGTCTTAGTACGAGCCATAGGTTAATGCTACGAGCCGTACTGAAGATTGTGAAAAGTTTCAGATGGTTGAATTATGAAGAGTGCATCCTACGATTCTCAGTATTAATCGTACAACACTTGTATGAGCTGTAGCGTTGAGTCATGGAAATATTCAGAAGAATTTCACAAGTGGCTGACTCCTGACATGGATAGACAATACGAGTCATGGCGTCAAGGTACGAGTTGTGGCATCAAGGTACGAGTCATAACGTCACACTCGTGACAAACTTTAGCAAAATTGAGAATTCTCATAGTCAAGCCACGGAAGAATAGTAAGACTCGTAGGAAGCATGTACAAGTTGTACCAAGCCCTAGCACTTAGCCAAATTTCTGCAAGCCAAGGACATACAAATAGCAGGTACGATCCGTACAATCCTAGTACAGGTCGTAGGATCTGTCGTGGCTCAAGCGGCACCAGTTTATGGAAATTTACCCTGTTAGCTTAGGAAAATAATTTTTATGTCTGTATAAATATTCTTTATGTTTTATTTTCGTGGGAGGTAGTTAGAAGTGTTTAGTTGACATAGGAGAACTTGAGAGAGCATCAAGACAACATAGAATTGAGTTGATTGTCTTGTGATCAACCTTTTCTTAATTGATTCTTGATCTTTGTGAATTGTTCTTGAGTTATTTTGGATATAATCACAGAAGTTTTTCTCTCATCTACAATTGTAAGTATTGATTTATGTGTTTAATTATGAATACATACCACAACCTTGAACCTATGATAGGGTAAAACCTCCATAGCTAGGGGTGTGGGAACCATGGTGGATTAATGAGCTAGGGTTGCAGAAAAATGTATCTAAACCAATGCAAAATGATTGTATTGTGTTCTCTTCATGCTTAAATGTTTCTTAACGGTGTACAAGGTTAGGACTTGCTCGAATTCTTTACTTGCTTGAATCTAGAGAGATAGAGATTAGGAAAAGAGAATTACAATAAAGCCTTGATCTTGATGATCATTGTATTAACTTGAGTTGTGGTCGTGGGATAGTTAAGTTTGGAATAAATTGATAACAGTTAAATTGAAATCGCTTGAGACCTGACCTGGTGATTGATTATAGTCATCCAATAGGGACTAACCAGTCATTTGGATGAACCCTAGTTATCATTTCTACAAGTAAGCATTGGTGTTGATCACGTGTATATACCCGAATCAGTTATTAATCCTTTGGAAACACAAACCCTAGTTAGTCTTAACTCTTGATTTTACATCACAATTTCAATCATTGTTTTTAATTATTATTTTTCTTAAAAACCCCCAAATGGAGTAACTAACCAACAAGTTCATTTACTGGCATTAGTCTAGATCTCCATATTCCCTATGGGTCGGACCCTATCCTCTTTCTTGGGTTCTTTATTGACAACGTCTGTTTCATACTTCAGTAGGAGGTGTGGTTTGAGCATTATCAATGTACGTAGACAAGTATGTGGGATGATACATATGGCTGGGTGTATAGAGGTGTAAAAGTCAAAAGATAGAAACATTGACAAGTATGGTAACGCATCAGGATACAAGGGGTATTTGTTGGTGTTATGGTATGAGGCATGTTGATGGTTGAAAGCTGCCTATTTGAGGCCGGGTAGGTATGAATGTTGTTAACTTATGGGGATATGGTTGTTGATTGATGTGTGTGCTAAGTCTGAATGATTGTATTGTATTCTTGATTATTTTAAAATTTTAAGCATGTTGAGATTTGTTGTTATTTCGGGTAATATTCATGATGGATGATAGCTGACACGATGAAGAAACTATGGTGGTAACCTGCTATGTATGCTATAGGAAATCTGACTAAGTATAATGGTGTTGAGCTACTACCTAAGCAGTATAGCTGCTACCACCTTCTATGCACACTATAGGAAATCGGACTAAGTATAATGGTGTTGAGCTACTGCCTAAGCAGTATAGCTGCTACCACCTGCTATGTACGCTATAGGAAATCTGACTAAGTATAATAGTGTTGCTACTGCCTAAGCAGTATAGCTACAACAGAAGCACTTTTGTTGCGGCGAGACCGTTGATGCGGTCAAGTAACCACTGCAGTGGGACCTTTAATAGTGTCAGATTTTCCCAAGCTATTCAAAGTAGTATGTTCTTGGTTATATATTTAAGAGTCTTAAACTGTTCTGAATATTGTATTGTTGTTAAATCATCGTATATGTTAATTATTACTTAAGGTCATCCTATGATTCCTATCAATACATGGTGTTCGTATTGATACTACTCCTGCACTCTTTTTGAGTGTAGTCTGAGATCCAGGAAGTTCATCCCGACTGCATCTCTAGTTTACTGTGATATTTGATATGAGGGTGAGATGACTACCTTCCCGGCTGCTGCAGATTATCATTGTTGATACAGTTGTCTTTTGTTTACAGACACTAGATTTTATTTTCTTGTTACTTTGTTCCAAGACTATTTTGAATATGTTCCCGTACAATAACATTCAGTTTCTAGGAGAGTATAAATAGATGTTTCTATTTTTTTTATCTTATTTCTTTCAAGATTTTTGACACGACCTAAAAAGACGAATCATGTGGGCACCTACTTCGACTCTAGCTCGATAGGAAAACCCCTTTTTGAAATCACATTTAATAATATTTACCACCCTCATTATTTGTAAACATCAACAATGTTTGAAGTTCAATAAAATGCTTTCAAAAAATCTTGACTCTCCTAAGATCTTGTCTAGACAGGTGCAAGAGCTCTATATAGAATACTGACGATAAAAGACAACTTTGCCTGTGGATGAAATGCGAAAAGTGATGTTGAGTATCGCTTTCGTCAATTATGAAATTTTAATTCTCCTTCTATAACCTAACTCAAAAAGGTGTTGCAAGGTAGTATCAATATACCACACGTACTGGTAAGCATTATTGGTGGACTAGGATTAGTTCACACAATAGTGTATAATTAACATGAAATTGAATTAACCTTTACTAGTTACAACAAAACACACACATAGGCTATTTCTAGTTCTTGATTTATTCATCAATTAAGTGAACAAAATTATACACCAACGCGCATATGAATACACCAAGGTTTCAACAATCAGTTCATCAACTCCCAATTCATGTATTGGTATCATTTTCTCACTGCAATAGTAACTTACCCGCTACTGCGTTCCCATGGCTGTGGAGACAGGCCCGCTGCAACGATAACTCATTTAAATTGCGTCTTGATATTATTGGCACATCTCTTCTTCAACTCCCTTTTTATGAATATAATCCTATTACCCATTACCTAATCCCAATTCCTTTAGCAAACTCTTTTTATTCATTCGCTAATCATTCAACTACTTTGCGATATATTTACCTATGTCGGGTAACCTTTTTTTAGCCATCGTTGACATTTGGTGAACCATATTATCTTTTGCATCTCTCAACTCTACACCTATTAGTGGCATCACTCTCATAGATAAAATCAACCTAGTACGAAGCATTAATAGTCCAAAATTAACTTAGCTCTACTATATTAGACTTTTCCAAATCAGGCAATCACCGATGGATCGCGGGTAACCACATCAATCATATACTTATCAACAATCATCAAGTAACACAATTAAATCATCAAAAAAGAAGCCATTCAATCATACTAATGAGGTCGAGTTTCCATAAGAATACAGATGCAAGCATCTAACTTCATCTCCTTGATCTTCCCCTATGCACCTCTGCACTATATTCACATCATATAGTACCATACTTGTACCATATAATCATATATTTCCCCACATTTATGTCTCTTACAGTAAGTCCAAATCAAGTCGGTATATCACGTATTACATATGTATATATGTACACTGTCACACATCTATATATCTGTACATCTATCACACATCTGTATATCTGTACACACATGCCAAAGGGTCTTATATTTTACCTTCCAGTCATGACCTACAAGAGACTCTATAAATCCATATAATGTACACCCAGCCATATGAACACCATATCATACCTGTTTGGGTACTCTTGTCTATATACCCAGCTGTATGAACATCATATCATACTTGTCTGTGTAAATCATATCATAATGCCACCTTAGGCATGAAACTCTCATATCCAAGTACTCATACGCATACTAATCTGCTCATCCGGATGCTCACTTCAGACACAAGCCTCTCATCTCAAGGTAAGGATGTATTACATCTCTATTTCAACATGTTTCAGCATGCTCTCAATCAGTTGCCACATACTCCACCGACAGTTTAGTAATAGTATCTCACAGTTCAATCCACTTAACAACATACATTTTAAAACAAGAATTAACTAATTCATTTCTGACACAATTATTGTCCAAAGACCATTCAATTATATAAATTAAATTATTGATACTCAAGAAACTAGTCGTAGAACTGTTCCGACATTTTCAATTTACCAAAAAATAAAAGTATGGAAACTTAGTTCCCCTCCCTATGCCCATACGAGTATCAAATATTTATTCTAGTCTTCAAGAAAACCTCCATCCTATTCCATTTTCTGTTAGTTAAGGGTTCACCCTCACGAACTCTAATTACTCAAGACCATATTTATTATAAAGCCCTTCTCTCTCCTATTGCGATAAATTAACTGCACGCACACAAGTAGATATCTAATCACATATATAAATATAATCTACACACCCTATCCAAGAGCATACTGGGGAAGCAACTGTTACAGCCTTCAGCCTATGACAGAAATTTGAAAACCTAGCATTAAAATCTTTTCGTACCCCAGGATCACAATATAACATAAGTTCCCTCTCTCTGTTCTTATTATTCCAGCTATTTCCTCTCACCCTTTACTAATTAACAGCTATGGTCTGAATAGGTTGTCATAAGTATTATAACTTCCATTCACTTGTCAAGAATACATCAACCATACACACATATATGAACCACTAGTCGAAGTCCAACACGAAGGTAAGGCATAGCCTACCTAGGCGCCAAGTTATCATCAAGGGAAGCGTAGGACTCCATTTCCTAGATTTGAATTCATGCCCTTGAAGAATCCCGTCGGAGGGGTTATTGAAGTTTTTCTCTTCCCTGGTTCTACTTTCTTTTCTAATATATGTAGGGAAAGTTTCAGGGCATTTTTAATGACAAAAACCTTATTATGCTAGGATCTAGGTTTTAAAAGTGGGAAAATGCAGTGTTCTGGCTCACGTATCCCATTGTAGCAATGAGAGACCTGCTGCAGCAGTCCCATCATGGTGATCAGGTACCGACCGTAAGGTCTTTTCACTGGGCCTATCAAAAATTACTAATTCCATCCATCCAATTAAAGCTTAGTAATTCCCTCTATTCATACCAGCAATTAAATCCAACTGTAGAACTTTAAATTTTAGGGTTATCATTGTCAAGTGTTAAAGTAGTCTGACGTGTCGTTACATTAGATACCAATTAAAAATTCATTCGTCATTAAATGGCTCCAAAGAATAATCTTGGGGTTTTCAGTCGTCTCTGGTTAACTTGACATTTGGTCGTATTCTTATCGACATTATTTCTATATTTTTGGACTGGTATCTCTACTAGACCTTTCTTTTGAAGTCCTATGATGCCAAAATTCATGTCACCCAGGACACGAATATTTTACCCTTATATTATAGCCAAAAGAAGTAACCGCGCTCGTACTCCTACATGCTAGTTTCGTGCTGGTTCGATCAGCCTAAGCCCAAGCCTTTAAAATTTTTCACTTGTGACGTACTACATGTACCCCAGACCTATGCACCCCTAGACACCACTCATTCCTATAGAACTTCATCTAATAGGAACATTAAATATGGTTAGCCCCGGGGAATTTGAAACATCACTATTTTAAGCCAGTGCGCTGCAGTAATTCACGTTCTGTAGCAGTGCAAATTGGTCTGATGTAGTGGAATGAAAACTATTTAAAGGCCAAAATTATGGTTTTCTAGATCATTCATACCATTTTCACTCAGAATTTTGGCAAATCCTCTCAACTCTTCTGTTGCCTTTGCTCAATTTCCTCAGGTAATCTCATTCTCATGACATCCTTGCCTTATTTCCTATTGATTGATTGTAATAACATGCCTACTTGCTCTAATTTGGGGTGATTATTGGGGTAGTGAGGGTAGTATTTTTTGAACTATATGACTAGATTCTCAAAGCATACTACTTGCATTTACATCTCCAAGTATTCTATATCGTTCTCTACATATTCCTGATTGATTTTATAATTACTTCTTGAGTAATGATGGGATTTAGGTAGGATGGTGGTTCTGCTTTTCTGAGCCTTTCGGTCTAGAATTCAGACTCTATTGGGGAGGAGAATGGTTGGTAGGGCATGGATAAGTCTACCCCTTACTCGATTTGTGACTAATTTGGAGAAACATGAGGTTGGAAACTCGATCTCCATTGTTGGTCTTGGAGATCTACTGGGGAAGATGATGTCCACTGCAATGAGTCCTTACCATTGTAGTGGACTCAACATAGCGGTCCACTTATGTTGTAGCGGACTCGTTGCATTGGCAACTCATTCACTGCAGCGGTCATGCCTTAAACAATGAGTTGTGTTCCCTATTTCCTATTTCTGATTTCAATTTTATCTCTTACTCATTGATTCCTCTTCTAATGTATTCATTTTTCTATAGGTTCTTCTTATCACTAGGTGTAGTAGTAGCGGCAGCAGACACACTTTTGGTTACATTAGATTTGTGGACAACTAGTTCCAGTTCTGGCATAATGAACAGGCGGCCAAGAGCCTGATACATGAGAGGGGCTTCAACATGTAGGATGTGGCAGAGAAGTCACTGGCGTTCTATGCCCATCTTTAGTAGAGAGGGTGGGGTGCTCTGGTCAAGGAGCCCTGCAAGGCTAACAAGGCTTGGTGAGGGAGTTCAATGTCAATCTCCCCACTGTGAATTGGAATCACTCGAACCTGATCGCTTATGTCGGGGGAGGCAAATCAGTTTCAATATCACTGCCATTAATGAGGCTTTGGGTCTGCTAAGCCCTTTGGCGGATGAGCTGAGGGCTTGGAATATGGATGGAAATGGGGAGTAGCTAGGTTAAACCTTGGTGGTACAAGAGCACAGGGCCTCGCCTCTGGGGCATCACCCGAACGGGTATTCGGGGTACCCATTTTACTATGGAGGCTAGGAGGTGGATAAATTTAGTGTCCCAAAGGATCGTCCTATCCACCAATGTTACCAACGTGACCTATGCCCAAGAATTGTTGGTGGCCTGTATCCTGAGCGGTGTGCAAGTAAATATGGGGGTGCAAATACAGGAGGAGTAGAAGTACTTCTCGGCTCGGAGTATCACTGGCCTTTCTTTCTCTTCTCCCATTACCCTACTTTACAAGCAGGCTAGGGTGCACCGGGTGACTAGGGATGTCATGGTGGCCTGTGATGTACCCTTTGATCCCCTGAGGGTGAAGGGTGCAGTAGGGAGGGGCAGGAAGAAAAGGAAGACTGCTTCTTGCGATCAGGATGGTGGGGCTAGCACTTCTAGGATGGTGGGTCCTTTTGAGAAGATTGAGACAGATATGGACACCATACGGGAGCTATGGGGAGGGTTGCCAGACCTCCACAGGTAGAAGGTGATGTTGGGCATATTTTTATGCCCATTTGCCATGTTTTAACCCATTTTTTGCTTTATTTTGAGTTCATAATCCTTATGAAGTGTTTGCATTCATGGTTTTGTGTATCTTGTGAGATAATGAATGTATCTAGATGTTTTGAGTAGGATATCAAGAAAAAAAGACTCAAAAACGACCTAAGGTGTGAAGAAAAGGAGTTCGCATAAGTCATCTTGGGGTTATGGCTAGCGTGGCGGGCCAACGCTTATGCTTTAGAGAAACGTGGACATAAAAAGTTGGTTCTATCGATGTCATGGGATGCCAGGTCCTTAGATTCGGAGATGAGAATTTGACTAACACATTGGCGAGATGAATGGCATTGAGCCCCAAAATCATTTCAGACTTTGGAGATTTTCCCAACATTCTGGTGATATGGATGAAATGGGGCGCTAGAAGGGTCCTAAAGCTTAGAAATTTGAATAACACTCTGGTTCTACGAATGGAGTGGGGACTAGAGGTTCTTAGAAGTCCAGAAATTTGGCTAACACCTTGGTGCTATGGCTGGAGTGGGGCGCCCGGAGCAATACTTCAAAGGAAAATTGACCCAAACTTGGGGCTATGGATGGGGCAGCACGCCAAACACTTCCTAGATAGATTTTTTATGATTATAAAGCTAAAAACTTAAGGAAAAAAGAGTCATTAGAAGGCTCACCTATAAATACAACATCTAAGGAGTTTTACCATATCTTACATCATTTTGTTTGATTGTAGAAGGTTCAAATGCATCTTTTGGAGGAGAGACAAGTTCTACTTAGCTTTGTTCTTTTCTTTATCGTTTTATTGAGAATGATGAGGATTTGTATGTTTTTCCGCTTGTCTATGAGTGGATAAACGCCCTTTTTAAGGTTTTATCCATAGTTGATGGTTGACATTTGAAAGACTGATTTATGCTAGTTTGATTCTTCATTAAAGGTTGTTTACATTTACTTATTTTAATTGTTTATTGACTAGACTGATCACCTTGTGAGTAAATCTGTTGGCTTTTAGTTGAACTTGGGAAAGAGAACTGAAAGGGTTAATAATAAATGTAAAATGAGAATTCAAAGATCCTTTGGCCCATTGGTTGGAGGTTAGAAGTTGTTGATGAGGATAGAGATATACGCTTCAACCCTGTTTAGTTGAAATACAAGTATGCAAAACTGTCGTTTCTTGTATCTCCTACGACCATAGGGATATAGGTGTTAGGGTTCATGAGATAGTTCTTGGATGCCCGAAGAATAGCAAGAAATAGGATAGTAACTTGTAACTAGCAACCTTAGGAGGAATTAATCTAGCGTAATCACGTCATGAAAAATCAACCTGAAGCGGAAGTGCCAGCTTCCTAGAGTTTCATCAGAGTTTCATCGTCATTTAAATACAAACAAGTTTGCAACAATCTTAGTTCTTTAGTTAATTTTACATTTCAAGTTTAGTAGTTTAATTCTTCAAACCATTCCCTATTTTATCTATTTTGTTAGAATAGAAAAATAAAGAAGTAACCTTAAATGATTGATCTAATAAGTCTTTAAGGGATCAATAATCGAGACTTCACTGTCCTATATTACTTAACGACCACGTGCACTTGCATGTGCTTAGGCGACATCAAGTTCTTGGCGCTGTTGTCAGGGACTTGAAGATCTGATTGATTTTTTATAGGTTAGGATTTATATTCTCTATTTTGTATTTTACTTTTCTGTTTGTGTTTGTGAAGTTCACAGGTGTTGTGTGCTCAGTGTATGCCTAATACAAGAAGTCAAGAACCACTTTTGGCTTCTTTGGATCCTGAAATTAAGAGAACCTTTCGAAGGTTAACCATGGAGAATAATGAGTAAGCACAGGACAAAAATCAGGAGAGGATTCTAGTGTTGAATTTTGCTAAGACAAACTTGGAGAATGCTTCTAAAGAGATCATCAAGCCGGCCATCAATAGGAACTTTGAGTTGAATGAAGGGACCGTGCGATTGGTCCAAAACACTTGCTAATATCAGGGAAAGCCACACCGAGGATGCCCCACAGGAATTTGATGACACTCGTGGAGCTGGGTGAGAACTTTCACTATCAGAACGTGTTAGATGAGTATTGTAAGATCGCGTTGTTTTCATTCTCATTGATTGGTGAGGCCAAGTAGTGGCTTCAAAATGAGCCAACAGGTTCCATCACTACTTGGGAGGTTTTTCCAAACAAGTTCATCAACAGGTTCTTCTCTTCAAGGAGGACAAAAAAGTTGAGAGGGAAGACTCTTGTTTTGTGCATAGAGATGGTGAAACCTTATCTCAGGCTTAGGAACAATACAAAGGCTACTTGAGAGATTTTCCGCACCACATGCAAACGAAGGAGATTACTAGGCACAATTTTATAGAAGGGATGAAGCCAGAGTCAAAGGTCTTGGTTGATGCTACCGCTTAGGGACAAATTTCGTCCAAGAGCAATGATGAAATTGAAGCTCTTTTAAACCTCAAGTTAGCGGGGAGTCAAGACTATCAGGACTCAGGCAAATGATTCACAACTGTCAAGGTGCCAGGAAAGCTTGAAGTAGATGGTGTGGTGGCAATCCAAGCCGATAGCAGTCAGTTGGCGAATATGATTAGCAAACTTGTGACCACACCAGCAGGAAGTTAGGTTTAGTAGGTCCATCAGATCTAGAATCTCCCACCATCATGTGAGGTGTATGGAGAAGGCCATGCTTATTCAGGTTGTCCACTAAACCCAGAATCTGTATATTTTGTGGGACAATAAGGTCATGGTGGAGGTTTTGCATGTAATAGCTATAATCAAGGGTACAAAAATGCAGCAATAGGGAGGGAATCAAAATTTCCAAAGGCCTAAGAATAATTACCCAAGACCTCAAGGCCAGTAGTTGAGCAGTTCATTAGAGGAGATAATGAAAAAGTTAATGGTTCAACAGACTTAGCTGATTGATGAGATGCAGAAGTCCATCCATGAGCTAGAGAGATAGATAGGGCAATGTGTCCTTCACAAGGGGCACACCCAAGTAACACTGAGAAGAACCCCAAGGAAATTATGAGCGTGGTCTTTTTGAAGAGTGGTAAAGAGTTGGGTGAGGTGATCCCAGAGATAAGAAAATGGATGAAGAGAAGGTTGTTATGTCCAGATAGGAGGTTGGTGAGTCAAGCAACTCAAAGAAAATATTGGTAAAAACCTGACCACCCTCTCCATTTCCTCAAAGGTTTATGAAGTAGAAGGAGGACTCAGCCTGAAGAAGTTTCTTGATGTGTTGAAACAGGTACATGTTAGGAGGAGCTTTTGCAGGAATTTTTGATGTATGCCAAGTATCTAAAGGATATTATGGCGAATAAGAGGAGGATGACGTAGATTGAGACTATGGCCCTCATCGGAGAGCAGTTCTTGGATGTAGAACAAAATTCCTAAGAAGCTGAAAGACCCCGGGAGCTTTACCCTTCCAGTGGTGATTGGGAATGGAGAAGTTTTTTCTGCACTTTGGCACTTGGGTGAAAGAATTAATTTGATGCCCGCATCCTTGTTCAAGACCTTGGGTTTATGTGAACCACGTCCAACCACAGTCACATTGCATATTGCCAATCGGTCTCTTGCTTATCCTGACGGAATCAAAGAGGACGTCTTGATTAAGGTTGGACCTTTCATCTTACCAGTGGACTTCATAATCCTAGATTACATAGAAGATGCAGCAGTTCCCCTTATTTTAGGAAGCGGATTCTTAGCCATCGCAGACGCTATCATAAAGGTGAAGTCGGGCAAGATTTAGATGTTTAGAGCGACAAGGTGGCCACCTTATTATCATAATTCCACAATAAAGCCAATGGTAGAGCCCGAAGGGTGTAAGCCGGCAGTTGAGCAGCATGTGCTGCATAAGAATTTAGCAAGTTCAATAGGTGATCCGAACTACCTCACTCAATTGAAGGAGTGAGCGTGACTTTCATCGAGCCACGATGTTAAATCAGGCTCTACACGAGAGTCTACCCATGAATGTCGTGCCAAGACTATAACTAAGGTACATGATAGGAGGAAACCCATATTTCTAATAGTTTTTTTTACAAAGATGAACAGAGCTTTTGAGTCAAAAAGAGCTGGGAAAAATGAGATGAAAATAATAGTTAAGTCTGGGGTGAGACACATAGGCTAGGGTGCAAGGTGTCAACTCCAGAAAGAAAAATTTTATAGGTTGGTGCTATGGGTGGCGCTCCCCACCAGCCCCTATCCACGAAGAAAAAAATATCTCTAAGTGTGTGGCGAGGTGAGTGGCGCGCCGCACCAGGGTGCTTGTGTCAAAAACTATTGTTTTTAAATGGGTCAAAGTTGGCCCAAGGACATCAAAATTCAAAAAAAACCCATGGGCCACACCTTTATTTTAAATTCCCATTGATCGCCTCTCACTAAAAGTCAAAACAAAAAGTAAATAAAGTTCTCTCTCTCTCTCAAAAGGGTCGTAAGCCCGTAATTTTCCCTATCCTATTCCCCCATTGTTGTCTTCTCCAAGAAGCTACGTGAAGCTTTTCTCTTCAACTCAAGTAAGTAATTGATCTTGGTCATAATTGCATGCCCAAGTGATACTTTATAACTTAGTTTTGCCTTGTTTATCTATTTATTTATATACATTCTCACGTGTTTTTATGTATATGTGAATATGTATTAACCAACATGATTAGTCCTTGTTTTTTGAAGGTAAATAATGCAATTGAGGACTTAATCTATGATTTGGTGAAGTGGAGGAATGATATTGGGAGCGAAACACCAAAGTTGGAACAAAATGAGGGATCACTGAAGGGTGCCGCGATGGGCACCGTGTCACGGAGCCATCGCGGCGGTGTTCTGCCTCAAGTATTTAAATTGGGCGATTTCCAGAGATCTTCCGCTATTCCTCCATGTCACGGGGGAAGTGCTCCGCGATACACTCCGTGACACCGAGCCACTCCACTTTAGGATAAATAGTTGCTTTTTCTCATTTACTATAAATACAACCTTTAGCCAAAAATTAGTGTACACGAGATTTTCTGGAAAAACCGAAGGGAGGCGCGAGGGAGACTTGGAGAACTCACCTAGGGTTCATCTTTTCTTAATTTCTTTTCATCTATTCTTGAAAGCATGTTACTCTAAACATGTTTTTGAGTATTTGTACAAACATGAGTGGCTAGAACCGTCCATCTAGGGTTGTGGCCATGGATATGATTGTAAATGCTTAAATTCGTTTTGGGTTAAGTTATTAATTGTTGTTTTGTCTTAAATTCTTAATTATGGTTTTTTTTATGATTGATCACCATGAAAACACACAAGTTACACCTAAATTAAAGCTTGAGAAAGTAAACCTAGGCAAGAACACAGAATGTAGGGAGCTAGTTTGTATCTTAAGATATAATTTACGGTTAGGATAAGAAATTATACCTAATTTGCCTTGCTTGGTTATTAAAACGGGATGAACTAGACAACAACTTAGAATTATCACATCACCACTCGTAGAAGTAGTTTTGAAGCTAAGTTCGATTAAATGATTAGAGGTACGAAAGTACCTAATCAAGAGCATAACCCCGTAAACCACATCCACGTAATTGAATTGCCCACGAACTAGGATGTCACATTCTCACTCAACGATGTAGTTGTGAGGCTAGTTTGTCGTGTTTAGAGGCTCGAAAGACCATGAACATGCAATTTTAACTATGTGAGACGACAATTGATAATTTCATACTTAACCCATTACGATTGTAGTAGTGCATGATTATCTGGCCTTGACCCTAGTTTAGTTTTGTATTGCTTCCATATTATTTCATGTCACCCTCAAGATTTGATTACAAATTATTGAAAACTTTAAAAATCAACCTCTTAACTAACACTTGAACTTGATAATTCGCTGAACCATTCCCTGTGGGTTCGACATTACGGCTCTTAAAAAGGGCCACTTTATTACTTGTACGACCGCGTGCACTTGCGTGTGCGCTGGAGTGCAACATGTTTTTGGCGCCGTTGCCGGGGACTGGTGAAATTGGTGAATTTCTTGTTTTGTGTTAGTATCTATTTTTTTATGTTGAAAAAAAAATTTATATATATATATATATATATTTGTTTTAAAATTATTTTAAATTTTTGTTTTTAGTCTGATACCCTTCTTAACATGACATCTGGAATACAAATGGGTTAAATGAGGGATACTCATATTTTGGTGAGTCCTGTCTGAATTGTGGAGGATCCCACTTGTGGCAACACTGTAACAATTAAAATATATGTGGTGGTCAAGATGGTCATTGGAATGGTTGTCCAAATGCATACTCCCCTCCCCCAAGTCCCTACTATGATCCTTCTGTTATTTTTGATGAGTATAGGAATAATGAAAAGGAGGACTTGGAACGCCAAGCTCAGATAGAAAACATGCTAAAGACCATTATAGCTAACCAAGTTCAAATGCAAGATGATCAAGCAAAATTAAAAGCCGACATGAAAGACCAACAGTTAGCCGCAAGGAGTTTGGAGTTTCAGTTAGGACAGTTGGCTAGTGCTCAAAATACTAGACCTCGGGGAAGATTGCCAAGTGATAAAGAGGAGATGGAAGTATTTATAGTTCAGACAGAGGAAAATGGAGATGCCCTAGCAATAATAAGCACCAAGATCATGGAAATAATGGCTGAGGCTGAAGCTTGCGATGATTTTGCAAGTAAAGGTCTTGTGCGACACTCAAGAGGAACTACAAGAAGAAGAAAAGGGTGAGTTCTTGGAGGAAGCTCCAAAATTAGAAGCTCTTGAGAGTCCCCGTGATGGTTTTACACATATGGACAATCCATTCATGGAAGAAGAAATAGAGTACCAGCCATTTGACATTTATGGAGAGATAGATGTTGATGTGGAGAAGGTGTACACAAGTAAGGAAGTCAAGCACAATGCAGTTTCAGAGTTGAGGTGTATTGTACCCCACTCGAAGCATTTCTCGACACTGAGTTTGGTTGAAAACCTAGAAATAGAGTCTTCCAAGCTTGTAGAGAAAGTCTAGAGGAGGAACAAGCCCCATATATTCTGAAATTTGCTGAATCTAAGAGACAAAGTGACTTCACTTACTTAAGGGCCAATTAGTGCAAGAGGCGAAATCTACTGCTTGGTCCTTTCATTTATTCACCACCACCTCTAGAGCAGAATAGAAAACTAGAGAAGAAATTGGGGGTGAGATTCATATCCTCAAGGTGGAGGGAAAAGTGATGAAACTAGATGCGACGTGCCACGACGTAAAATTAGACTCTGCACAGGAGGCAACCCGTGTTTTTGATATAAAAATTAAGTTCAATATAAAAGTCATGCCATGAATTAAACTAAGGCGCTAGGTGGGAGGCAACCCACTATTTTCTAACTAAGTAATATTTTTTTTGATGATTTTCAGGAGATACGGAGTGCAAATAAAAATTGCAAAGGGAGAAAAAAGGTAAAAATGCAAGAAATTAGGGAAGGAGGCAGAATGCCTCCGCATTGGCTCCGTGTCACGGAGCTTGAGCTGCGCGATAGCCTCCGTGACACGTTGAGGCTATTTTTGCGACGGGTCAATTCGGGCAGTCGGTCGACCCGCGCGAAATCCTTCTTTTTAACCCCCAAAAATACATTTTTCTCCCATTTTTTTGCACACCTCCGCGATAAAACTCCCATTTCCCCTTTCTCCCTCAACGTGACACGCCCCTAACATCAAAAAGTTTCAATTCCTTCTTTAAAAACATAACATACCAGGTATGTTCTTGCACTTTTATTCATTTTTCTACAAATTTTGTATCATGAACATATTGTACGTTTAATTTCTTCCCTAAGTTAATATAAAGTGTTGTAATCAATTGGGTTATGGATGAATGTTGCTTGTATGATAGTTTTGATTGGATGAATTCATTGATTACATGATCTTTGTCAAAAATATTAAATTGTCTACAACTAGGGCTAGAAATTGAGATTGAAAGAAGAAGAAAAAGTTAGAAAAATTCAAATATTGGGCTGTGCATTCTGTTTGTGCTGAAAAATTGGCGATTAAATTTTGATTATGCTGCGGATAGAATGTTCATCTTTGTAGATTAAGGTAGGAATAATACAATAGGCTGTTGTACATAATCTTGAATTACCTCTTGATTGAAAGCCTAAGTTAAGCATCAGTTATTTTTTGAAGTTGATAGATGGATGAACTTTAAAAATGAATTGTACAAAGTCTGAGTAGTACAAAGAAGTTATTCCATCGATTTTTACTGATGCATTGCACCTTGTGGTTGATGATAGCTGGTAGTATGTCTGTTTATCTTGTTGAAATGAAATTCAATTATGTTTGGAGAGTAGCGAGCATGGAAATATGAAGAAGGGGAAGTCTGAGTACCCAACTGACCATGAC
Source organism: Datura wrightii (assembly GCA_035772735.1). Taxonomy (NCBI): domain Eukaryota; kingdom Viridiplantae; phylum Streptophyta; class Magnoliopsida; order Solanales; family Solanaceae; genus Datura; species Datura wrightii. The sequence continues at coordinate 65,997,471 of JASDFA010000002.1, forward strand.
TCGTGAAATAAGGCTAACAACTAAGTGTGGGGTGACCAACTGAAGCCCATCCCTAGTAGTAACCAACTATGCCATGAATGACATTGAAAATATATGCTTTTGATGAAAAGGATTCATGTCTACCAGACAAGATAAAGGAAAGGGTGCCTCCACATCTGGCTCCAGCAGAAAGAGACACAGAGTAGGTCCAGCGGTTCCAGCAGCACCACCAATTCCGAGGGGCCAACGAAGGCAATATGGAACAAGGTGGGTATTAGAAGAGGGGAAGAAGTGGTATGCCAAGCATAAGGAGGCCAAGTACTTCCCAGAAGAGCAAATAGAGAGGGATCCATTAGCTCAAGAATTCCCGAGGATCTTACACAGGATACACACTGCGGGGTTAAACTTCATCTTTGAAGAACCCGAGGAGTGTAATCTACACCTAGTAAGGGAATTCTATGCTACCTGTACCCCAACACTGCGCAGCCACACAGTAAAGATTCGGGGACAAGTGGTCACTTTTGAACCACATAATCTGAATGCCATCTTGGGCACCCTGAATACAGACCCACATGTTCTCCGCCAGCTAAACATCTTTCCACCTTATGCAGACATCAGACACACTTTGTGTGGACCAAGATCAACAGCTAGGTAGACCAGGCACAAAGAAAGAGGCTATCACCAGACACTACCATTCTCCCAAATGAACAAAGAAGCAAGTATTTGGCTGAAAATAGTGTGTACTTGCTTAATCCTAGGGGTGCATATGACTGATGTCACCCGGGACAGAGTTTGTTTGGTATATGCATTGATGACGGGGCTCGAGATAAATGTTGGAGCTGTGATTATTTCAGCCATGAACAAAGTAAGACTTCATCAAGGACACCAATATAGGTTTGGTGGTCTGCTTACAGCCTACCTCAGGAGCCACGGCATCGAGGAAGAGGCCCTGGATTACTTGCCGAGGTTTGGTCATCGTGATTTGGATGTCATGAAGACCAAAGCACCAAATACTACATTTGTGCCCGTGCTTACATTAGCCGAGCGTCATGCTCGGGATAATTGTTACACGGCCAGAATGTACGTGATGCAGATGCTGCAGTTGAGGATAGGCGGACGGCCCGCAACTGAAGATGAACTGTGGTAGCTTGAGATGGTTTACCCATTGAATGAGCATGCCTGAGCACTTTGCAGAATGGGGCCAGCATTTGTAGAACCGATGGAGGACGATATTCCCACAGATGAGGAGACTCGCCGGGATGACTCGAACATTGAGTCAGATGAAGAGGGAGGAGAGGACTCTGACCTTGGGGATGAGGCTTTAGCACCAGATGAAGAAATTAAACGTGTTGATTGAACAGGGAGTTTCCATCACGCATACTTTATTCTTATTTTGTGATATGCGAACTCTGGACAGTGTTCAGACTAAGTGTGGGGTGGAGTTTATGTTATAGGTTCTTTTTCTTTTGTTATGCATGTGGGAGAAATTGAAAATGATACGCTTAGTAACAATATGTTGTTTTGAAATTGTTTGTGTGGTTGATTGTTATGATTTTTTTCATTTTATTTTTCTATTTCTGTTTTTATTTTTTTAATTTCTTTTGTTTTAGGTTTCTCGGTTGTTTTTTGGTGCTTTTTCCAAGAAAAGTCCCTTTGAACCGAAGTCATAGATAGAGACTATTCCCTATGATGGATGGATGACGATCGTCTTAAGGGAAATTTAGTCAGTAGGTTTTGATTTTCGAACCCATAGCTAATTAATGGCATGATATTCTTGTTATGTTCTATAAATGATTGTTAGATGCAAGTATGTTGAGTGTTGAAGCATGCAAGTGGTATACCTATGTTTGAGACACCTGGGCTCTTGAATTTGACTCGATATGATTGAAGCTTAATGTTTGAATTCTTGTGATTAGCTGAGTTAAAAGTCTGTTGAATATGTCTTAAATTGAGCATGTTCCATGAGTGTAAGGTTTTTGATTATTCCATGCTATTGTGGAGTGTCTAGTATGTGTCTGGTGTGTTTATAAAACGAAATGAACGATGTAGAGTGTAGGAAATGATTTAGGCATTTCTTTGAATTAACCAAATATCTAATCTTGCCTTACCTACCTTGAATATTGAATCCTAGTTAGCCCCATTGAGCCTTAAGCCTATTCTTTGATAGCCACAACATAAGCTAAATCCTTTTTCTTTTAGTAGACTTGAATTTGATCCAAAACTCCTAAGCGCTTAAAGGAAAAATCTGAAAAGGTGAAGGAGTGAGAATTGGGAAAAGAAGGAAAAATAGCAGTTGTGGAAGTTAAGGAAAAATTTAGAAGTACACTTGTTTGAAAATGTTTGATTATTGGTAGGGAGTAAGAAAATAAATGAATGAAAAAGTGCTAAAGTACTCCTTACCAATAAGCTAAGTATGCTTAAAGAAATGGGAACTAAAAGAGGAAGAGTGAAAAGAAGGAGGGTGAAGTAAGAGAAGAAATATTCCTAATGAAGGTGTGATGTATTGAAAGCGCTTGGGGAAGAATGTCACAATTTTTAAAGAATACCTACCAACCCTTAGCCTACATTACAACCTAAAAAGTCCTAATTGATCTTATGTTCAAGCATCTTTAAATTAGCAGAGTAAAACACTAAGGGCAAGCTTATGGTTAACTACATGATGCATGTGAATTCCTTGTGAGAGTGAGCGTAAATTCTATTCGTATACCCATATATGTTGTGAATTGAAAATTTATGATTGAAAATGGGTAACTCTCTTGTATGAGGGAACATGTTCAGTGAAAGATATCATTCATGTTGGATTTTTTGACCAGTTAATTTGCATGAGTTTTCTTAAATTGAGAGTAAAATTCTTGAGGTGAGGAAGTCTTGATATAGTTGTACTTCATATGAATAAATAAATCTTGCGGGCTATATTTTTAATTTGCCATCTTAAAACATTCATTTTAGTCGTAGCTTGTATTGTCATGCTAAAGTAGCTACGTATGAGTCTTCCAGTCCATGAGATGTAAAAGGGTTGTTCGAGGACGAACAAGGCTTTAAGTGTGGGGTTGTGATCTTGGGCATAATTGCATACCCAAGTGATACTTTATAACTTAGTTTTGCCTTGTTTATCTATTTATTTATATACATTCTCATGTGTTTTTATGTAAATGTGAATATGTATTAACCAACATGATTAGTCCTTGTTTTTGAAGGTAAATAATGCAATTGAGGAATTAATCTATGATTTGGTGAAGTGGAGGAATGATATCGGGAGAGAAACTCAAAAGTTGGAACAAAATGACGGATCACTGAAGGGTGCCACAATGGGCACTGTGTCACGGAGCCATCGCGGCAGTGTTCTGCCTCCAGGATTTAAATTGGGCGATTTCCAGAGGGCTTTCGCGATACCTCCGTGTCACGGAGGCAGCGCTCCGCGATACACTCCATGACACGGAGCCACTCTACTTCGGGCTAAATAGTTTCTTTTTCTCATTTACTATAAATAGAACCTTTAGCCAAAAATTAGTGTACACGGGATTTTCTGGAAAAACCGAAGGGAGGCGCGAGGGAGACTTGGAGAACTCACCTAGGGTTCATCTTTTCTTCATTTCTTTTCGTCTATTCTTGTAAGAATATTACTCTAAACATGTTTTTGAGTATTTGTACAAACATGAGTGGCTACAACCCTCCATCTAGGGTTGAGGCCATGGATATGATTGTAAATGCTTAAATTCATTTTAGGTTAAGTTATTAATTGTTGTTTTGTCTTACATTCTTAATTATGGTTGTTTTTATGATTGATCACCATGAAAACACACACGTTACACCTGGGTTAAATCTTGAGAAAGTAAACCTAGGCAAGAGCACAGAATGTAGGGAGCTAGTTTGTATCTTAAGATATAATTTGCGGTTAGGATAAGAAATTATACCTAATTTACCTTGCTTGACTGTTAAAAGGGGATGAACTAGACACCAACTTAGAATTATCACATCGCCACTCGTAGAAGTAGTTGTGAAGCTAAGTTCGGTTAAATGATTAGAGGTACGAAAGTCCCTAATCAAGAGCATAACCCCGTAAACCACATCCACGTAATTGAATTTCCCACGAACTAGAATGTCACATCCCCACTCAACGATGAAGTTGTGAGGCTAGTTTGTCATGTTTAGAGGCTCGAAATACCATGAACATGCAATTTTAATTATGTGAGATGACAATTGATAATTTCATACTTAACCCATTATGAATTGTAGTAGTGCATGATTATCCGACCTTGACTCTAGTTTTATTTTGTATTGTTTCCATATTATTTCGTGTCACCCTCAAGATTTAATTAAAAATTATCGAAAACTTCTAAAATCAACCTCTTAACTAACACGAATTTGATAATTCGCTGAACCAGTACCTGTGGGTTCGACATTCCGACTCTTAAAAAGGGCACTATATTACTTGTACGACCGCGTGCACTTGCGTGTGTGCTGGAGAGCAATAGTAATTCTCTTCTCTTTTGGTTATTATGTGTGAAAAGCATGCCCCCATGCCCTTCTTCCCCAAGTTAAAGACCCAAAACCACCATTATTGGTGAAAACCTTGAATTTCATAATGTGGGTTTCATGAGCTTTATTCTCTTAAGTTCTTCACTGATAATGTGTTATCCATGCTGGGTTTCTTAGGTTTTGTTTAATATAGTGATCTGAAGTTGTGGGGATGAAGGGGTTGATGATTTGAATTTTATGAGTTTGGTTGGGTAGGACATTGATTGTATAGAGAGAAACTGCTTAGTTCTTAAAATCTTGAATGTGAAAAATCTTGAGCTGTTGAAAATTCATGTTAATTGATTATGGATTGTAGTAAATTGCATGTTGGTTGTTGAATAAATTGAATGTAGATACTTCCATGTGTGGATTGCTTGAATGATGAATTAATAGAGGGAAGGTGAATGGAATGCCAAAGTGAGGCATTCATCAAAAAAAAATAAGAAAGGAGATGTGAAAATTTTATGCTTGTTGTATTGTGGAGTTAGTGAATACTTGGGAGGTTGAGATTTGGGATGATAATGGGGGAAGTCTTCAGTACCCTATTTGATAAATTTCCACACGTGTAATAGTGAATTAAGTGTGGCGTCACTTTGCACCCATTACACCTTATTAGCTAGCCGTTTTGTTCACAAACTAATCTTGTGAAGTTCTTGATTTTTGTTTGGCAAGTGTAAAGTCATCAAATTCTAACAAAGGAAAGGAAATAGAGGTTGCTGGCAAGGGTTTCAAGCGTCTCTGAGAGGAACAAAAAGATCGAGTTCATCAGCTTAGGGAGCCCCGACTAGGTGGTTTGGAGAAAGAGTAGTGGAACCTCATGGACTATCATGGTTCAACATACAAAAGGAGGTCAAATATGCTCTTGAGAATTGGATCGACTATGGCCGCCTCGTACTTGAGTTCCCCGCCATTTGGGACAAGGTCCATCAATTGGGATTAGACAATATCTTTCTTGAGTCGAAGGAGTGCAACCTCACCTTGGTAAGGGAATTTTATGAAAACTGGGACACTTCTTTTGGAGAGAGCAATGAGATCATAATACAGGGACAGGTGGATCGATTCATTACTAAAACATTCAGTGCCTTCCTTGGTACACCTATTGTAGACCCATCTGAGTACCTCATTCTGCTAGAGAAGCCTCCATGTCAAGACATCCACCATACTCTTTGTGGTGATCATTCATCTGCCCGCTGGGAAAGGGACCATAACTGCACTCACTGTACACTCTCGTTCTCCTACATGAATAAGGAGGGAAAAGTGTGGGTGAAGATTTTTCTGGCATGCTTTTCCCTAGGACCCACATAACAGACATCACTAGAGAGTGGGTTCTGTTGGTATACATGCTGATGAAAGGGCTACCACTCAATTTTGGTGTAGTTCTTAGAGGCAATATGAGGAGATCGAGGGATAATTGTAGATAGAAGTACTGTTATGGCAGTCTCCTGACTCAGTTTTTGAGAGACAAAGGCATTGAGGAGGAATAGGTCGGCCTTCACTTACCCTGAGCAGGGCCCCTAGTAGGAAAGATGATGGATGTCACAAAGGTAGAGGAGCCCATCACTTCCACAGCACCACCTCTTACTGTAGCTAATCGCTAAGCCCGAGATGATAGTTGGAGCGGTCGTATGTTCGGCATGCTGGAGTTGCAGCTAAGGATTGGAGACCGACCTACCAAAATTGATGAGATGGCATCCTTAGAGAATAGATCCCCAATCACGAAGAGTGTCATGCAGATGTGTAGAGTGGGACTAGCCTTTGAGGAGCCACTACATGATGATGAGGCCATGGTGCTGACTGCTGGGGTTGAGGACTTGGACAATGATGATGAGTAGGATGATGCTTCCATAGGAGCCATGCAAATTGATGGAAAGGATGATGATGAGGATGAAGCTAATCAGGATTACAATCCTGATGATGACGCATAGCAGCCCAGAAAGTTCCTTTTCTCTACTTGATATAATTGTGTGTGCATTGAGGACAGTGCACCATTTAAGTGTGGGATGGAGGTAAGATTTCCTGTTTGCTCTTCGTTTTCTATATTTGTAGTAGGCCATAACATAGTGCCATTTCCTATGGGAGTAGCTCTATGATTCATTAGGTTATGTTTCGTAATAGATAGTATTTATGGTGATTGATAACCTAGATGATGCCGATGTTGGATAATTTGTTTGTCTCTAGTAGTTAAGTTTGTTTAGTTTAATGTAGAGTCAAAATTTTAATATTTTCATTTTTGTGTCATCCTAGAGTAGTGACCCTTCCCTATGACTGATGGATGACAGCCGTTTTAAGGGAAATTAGTCATAAACCACTTGTGTGCTCTTTGATATTTCACTTAGATGCTAAGTTTGAGGCAATGAAGTAGTCATCTTAAGTAAGGATTCCATGAGAGACATACATAGTTCTTTAATTCAAATCATGACACTTGCAAGGCTTAATAATGAAAAAATGTCATTATATGTGATTATATGATGTGTAGCTATAGAAAACCAAATAGAGTCTTAATGCCGTATGAGGTGATGATGAGTTGTAATTTACAAACTCATTTGACTTTTAAGAATGACCTTTCACTTGACTTTCAACTCATTTAAGAAGGTTTTATGCCCTTTTTCTTCTCTGTGTAGTCATTTGAAGAAGACAAAGATAATAGAAGATTTGAACCCAAAAAGAGCTGCTAGAGACATTCTTTAAACCGACGAAATGCGGATTCGGACTTGTGAAACGCAGGTGGAATGCAATTGCTACTGCCTTACACTTGCATTTAGTTGATTGGCACCTGCTAAATGCAGGTCAAATGCAGTTTCACCTGCGAACCAACTGCTAACAACTGGAGAAACACAAAACAAAGGGCAAGTGACCCATTTCACTGATGGAAAGGTAAAACCGTCAAGAAAAGGTCCCAAAGCACCTAGAAGCCTCCAAGGGAAATTGTGAAAATTTATACACAAGAATGTACAGATATTTATGACCCTCATTGTATACCATACAACATATACTTAATTCTAGAGAATAAAAACACACAATAGAGTTGTAGTGATAGATTTTTCTTTTCTTCTTCTTTTTCTTTAACCCATTTTGGAGGAATTCCACCATTGTTGTAAGATCTTGTGAAGCATATTTATGAAGAATTATGATAAATATTTAGGGTAATCCTCTTGGTATCTTCTATCTCTCTCTCTCTCTCTCTCTAAATATTCATAGCTAATTTTCTAGCTAGGGGTGTGTGCATGGTAGGTCTATAAACTTGAATGGGTATTGTAATTATTCTTGGATTCTATTTGGATGCATAGATCTATTGTTTCCTCCAAGTTTTAATAGTAAAAATTTATGATTGTAAACATGAATTTTATTTACTTTTCTTGCTCTTTCTTAAGAAAGAGGGGTGAGAATTGCGTGAAAAAACAATAGGGAGGAGTTGGAGTGTTGATGTGTGGGATTGAGCTAGAGATTGTAAAATCCCACATTCCCACTCCATTAAAGGTTCAAGGCTAAAGATAGCTTGATTCTCCCTCAAGATTTGATAGTTGATAATTAGTATTTTGCCTTGGGGTTTGTGAAAACCCGAGACATAAGAATTCTCCTAGTTGAGAAACAAGAGAATTTATTTATCCACTGCTAGCTATGCTAAATTTGAATCTAAGAAAATTATGTAAATCCTATTCTGGTTGTTAGCCCATCAATAGCACACCCCTATCCATCTCAGTTGTACTTGTAACAATCAAAATTCCTGTCACTTAATTTTAAATTAGAATTTGATATTCTTTTCCATTTTACCCCATTTTTATTTTCTAAATGTTGAACACCGATGTATCATAGTTTGAGTTAGTTTTGTAACTTTTGGATTATCGACTCAATTCCTTGTTGGATTCGACCCCGACACCTGTCGGGTATATTTGTTTTTTCAACGACCGTTTATACTCTCTTCTTGCGAGGAGTGGATTTGGACGCTATCAAAAATGGAGCCATTGCCGGGGAATTGAGTTGTGATAGCCATTAATTATTTATTGATTCAAACTTGTTTTGCATTTTGTTTTACATCTTGTTTTGTTTTGACTTTTGTTAAATTTTTATTTGTATTATGGCATCGTGGAATAAAAAAAAGTTTGGTGGTTACAACCCTTATTGTGATGACCCGTGTCCCTATTATGGAGGACCCCACTTTTGGCAAGATTGCAAATATGCCCCTAGAAGAGAGATATGTGCACCTTCTTTCTCCTGTGGGTGTAGATGCTATTTATCCGGTGATCATGATAGACATTAGGGTGATTGTCCCAATAATTTCACTTCTCGATATAGTGGCTATGATGGAAATTGTGATCTTAAGCTTGATAAGAATGAATCTATGTCATCTGAGAGAGGAAGCAATACATGTGGGCGTATAAAATCCATGCTCCAAGCCTTTTTGGAGTGGGAGTCTAATGTGGAAAAGGATGTCAACTCCTTAATGCCTAGGGATTTATCTCCTCAAGAAAAAAGTTATAGTTCTCTAAAAGAAGAAGTCGAGGAGATATTGAGAAGCATAACAAGGAGGAGTGAACATGGGACCTATGTCACGGGCTTGTTTTCTCAAAGGCCGTGGGACAGCTAAGATGGCTAAACGTCCACCCAAGCTCAGTCCACTTGTTGCTTATAAGGCACAAAAATGTGCTAAGGATCGGATGGCTACTAAAGAAGGTAAGAAGTAAAGCAAGGAAGACAAAGAATTTGAGGCAAAGAGCCCTTTTACTTCACTAAATATTGAGAAATCTGAAAGTGTGAAGATGGTTACAAAGGCTGCCCCATGAGGCCTATTTATAGTACATACATGTCCCTACGCTACGTGCCATGTGGCTGTGCCAATGTGGCTGTGGCAGGCAAGCTGTGGCAGGCAGGCATGATTGCTATGGCAGGTAAGTTAGGCATGCTTGCTGTGTCAGGCAGTGTCAGGCGGCTGTGGCAGGCAGGGTCAGGCGCGCAGGCATGTTGTGTCGGCGCGCAGGCATGCTTTGTCTGGCGTGTCAAGCAGGCTGTGGCAGGCAATGTCAAGCATGCTTCGTCAGGCATGCAGGCATGCTTTGCATGGCATGTCAGGCATGCGTTTTGGGCTGTTCCAAGGTGCTGCCTTGCCTGGCCTTTGGTTCCTGACATGGGCAACTTATCGGTCTGAATACTTAGGCTCAGCTCGTCCGTTAAGTGGGAAAAATGCAGAAAATTTAATGGATTTTCTAGTGGGGCAGTACACTCTCCCCCACCTGATTTGGCGACGACCACGGCGCTGCACATCTGTAAGTACTTGTGGACCTCGTCCTTAAACTACCACAAGTCTTTGAATTTTTCCCGTGATGCCTCTTCCAGGGATTGCCCCTTCCAGTGCATAAGAAATTGGGCGCTTGAGTTGCCCCAGCCTTTGCCCCGAATTAGCTGGTGGTCAAGAATGGCCTCAATCTGTTTCTCCATGGCTTCTGGAGTGATAAAAATCTGCGCATGACCCGTCCGGCCCCGTTCCACGTCTTCCTTATCTTCATGATATGGTTTTAGCAGACTGGCATGGAAGACTGGGTATATTTTTAAGTGATGCGGCATGTTCAGCTTGTAAGAAATCTTGCCCACCTTGGCAACAATCTCGAAAGGACCCTCATAGCGTCTAATAAGATTCTGGTTGACGCCGGGCAGGGACTTAAACTGCCGCGGGTTAAGCTTGACCATCACTTTGTCCCTAATCTGATAACTGGCCGATGTTTCCTATCGGTGAACATTTTCATTTTTCGGGCTGCCTTGTCCAAGTAGGACCTTGCCATGTCCACCTATTCTTCCCACGCCTTGGCCAAGTGATAAGCGTCGGGATTCCTCAGTCCGGCATTGACGGGCAAGGATTGTGGGGTATTAGGCTACTATCCTGTTGCAAGTTCGAACGGGCTCTTACCTGTGGCTTCACTCCTCTGCAAATTATATGAGAACTGGGCTGTATCAAGCAGCTTTGCCCAATCCTTTTGGTTGGCACTGACAAAGTGCCTCAGATAGCACTCAAGAAGGCAGTTGACCCGCGCCGTCTGGCCGTCATTCTGCGAGTGAAACCTGCTGGAGAAGTGCAATTCAGACCCCAATAATTTGAAAAACTCTTTCCAGAAAGCTCTCGTGAATCGGAGGTATCGGTCACTGATGATGTGCCTCGGCACTCCCCAATGCTTGACTACATCCTGCAAGAATAGCCTAGCTGTCTCCCGGGCTTTACAACTAGCTGTGGCTTCCGTGAAAGTAGCGTATTTGGAAAATCTGTCCAACACAACCATTATGGTGCCAAACCCTTCGGAATTCGGCAAGCATGTGGTGAATTCCATGGTGACGTTGTCCCATGGTCGTTCGGCTACAGGCAGTGGCTCTAGTAAGCCACCCAGCACCTTGCTTTCTGTCTTGTCTTGCTGGCACACGAGGTAGGTGCGAACATAACTTTCAACATCATCCCGCATGTGCGGACAGTAGTAGGTTGCCTCCAGCAGCGCCAAGGTTCTCTTCTGTCCCAAATGTCCTGCCCAGGCAGTATCATGTCCCTCCTTGATTAGGAGGCACCTCAAATTGGCCCACTTCGGCACATAGACCCGCCTTCTGGTAGTATACAGCAGGACATCTTCTTCCAAAAATTTCTTTGTTTAGCCTTGACTGGCCAAGGCAAGGAGCTGTTTTGCAATTGGGTCGTGCTGCATTCCCTCCTTAATTGTGTCCAAAATGTTGTTGTTGTTGCTTGTGCTAACAAGGGGCGCTAGTACTGTCTTCCGGCTTAAGGAATCTGCAACAACATTTGTTCGGCTTGGCTTATACTCCAAGGTGAAGTCAAACTCAGCCAGAAAATCTTGACAACGGGCCTGCTTGGGTGTCAACTTTTGTTGGGACCGGAAATAGCTTGTGGCCACGTTGTTCATCTTGACGATGAAGTGGGAGCCCAACAAATAGTGGCGCCAAGTCCTTAGACAATGGACTATGGTAGTCATTTCCTTCTCATGGACAGTGTACCGCCGCTCTGCTTCGTTTAGCTTTTGACTCTCGAAAGCGATAGGGTGGCCCTCTTGCATCAGGACGCCACCAATGGCATAATCTGAAGCGTCGGTATGGACCTCAAAAGCTTTGCTGAAGTCGGGCAGAGTAAGGATTTGCTCCTTTGTGATGGCAGTCTTAAGTTCCTCGAAAGCCTCTTGGCATGAACTGCTCCAATTCCATTCCCGGCCTTTCTTCAATAAGTCAGTGAGAGGTGCAGCTATCTTTGAATTGCCTGTAATGAACCGCCGGTAATAATTGGTGAGACCAAGAAATGATCGGAGTTCGGCTACTCGGGTTGGTGCCTCCCAGTCCCTTATTGCATCTACCTTGTCATGGTCCATTCATATTTCTCCCTGCGAGATGGTGTGGCCAAGGAACTGTACGCACTGCTGAGCAAATGTACACTTGTCTCTCTTAATGTACAGTTCATTTTCCCTCAATACTTGGAAGACCTACCGGAGGTGTTCTACATGCTCCTCCAGGCTGCTGCTGTAAACCACAATATCATCAAGGTAGATGACCACAAACCGATCCAAGAAAGGATGGAATATCCGATTCATGAGGGTGCAGAAAGTGGCAGGGGCATTAGTAAGTCTGAACGGCATGACAAGCCATTCGAAGGCCTCATATCGGGTGACGCAGGTGGTCTTGGGCTCATCTACCTCGGCGATGCGGACCTGATAGTAGCCCTTCCTCAGGTCCATTTTCGAGAAGACTTTGGCTTGCCCCCATCGATCAAATAAATCTGCAATCAAGGGTATTGGATACTTGTTTTTCACTATCACCTTATTGAGGGCCTGGTAGTCGATGCATAGTCGCAATGTCCCTTCTTTCTTCTTCTGGAATAATATCGGGGCTCCAAAAGGTGCCTTTAAGGGGAGAATATGCCCTGCCTCTAGTAGCTCAGTCAGTTGTCTCCTTAGTTCTTCTAACTCCTGGGGCGCCATGCGATAGGGGGAGATGGCGGGCGGCTTGGATCCTAGAATAAGCTCTATCTGGTGGTCAACCTCCCGACGGGGAGGCAGTCTCTTTGGGAGTTCTTCCAGCATGATGTCCTTGTGCTCTTTTAGGACATGTTGAATGCATGGCGGAGTAGGTTCTACCTCAGGGCTTGCTGGTACCTCCAAAATAGTGGCAAGGAAGGTTGGTTCCCCTTTCTTGAATCCCTTGATCAGTTGCATGGCCGACAATTGCATGCCTTTTTGGGGCACACGGATTAGCGACACTATACAGGAGCCTCCTTGGTCACTGATGTGTAGTTGGTTGAGATGGGGTGAAATGAAAGCACTGATTTCGTACCAGAAGTCTAACCCGAGCACGATGTCAAGCACGTCCATGGGTGCTACAGTGAAGTTGGTCATGCCGTGCCAAGCTCCTAGAGAAATGGGCATGTTGGGAGCAAGTCCGTTTACCTGAGTGGGGAGGGCATTAACTATTTTCAGCAGCGTGTCACTAGAGATGAAAGTGAGCTCAAGCTCCCTGGCCTTTGTCTCTGTCACGAAATGATGGGTTGCTTCGGTGTCCACCATGATGCGTACAGGCTTGTTGTTTAACCAAGTGTCGATGAATAGTGACTCACGTGGCCTCACACGAGGCAGTTGGGCTGATATAGCTACAAGTGCCATGTGGTTGAACAAGGTCATATGATTAAATAAGCCCAAAGCCTTGTCTTTCCCCCGGGCAGCTCCGCCCCCTTGTTCCTTCTGTCTGCTGGTTTCGGTAGTGGTTGGCGGACATGCTTGGGCTGATTGTTTGTCGGCAGCTGTCATGGCCCCAAGTCTTCCTAACTTTGGGAAGTTTTGGTACATAAGATAGGACTCACCGCACAAATAACACCCATCTCGGTGGTTGACTCCCTTCTTCCGCTCCTCATAGTCCTTGCGGAATTGTGATGATCGGTTGCGGTCGCCTTTGCCGTCACGACCCCGATTGGTAACAGACTTGCCTCTATCCCTTTCTCCTCGGTCTATTTTGGCAGCAACCTGCCGTCGGGCGCCCTCCTTAACCTTGGTGCTTTCCGAGCTGAAATCTGTCAAAGACTCGGCCGCTACAATGGCCACATCTACATCTTTTACCTGGCGCCGATGCAACTCTTGTTTGGCCCAATTTTGGAGGCCATCCAAGAAATAAAACAGCAAGTTTTCACTGGTCAAGTTTGGAATTTGGAGGATGAATTTGGTGAACTCCTTCACATACTCACGGTTGGTGGATGTTTGCTTGAGTTCCCTCAATTTTCAACGGGCCTCATGCACAACATTTTATGGGTAAAACTGCCATTTGAGCTCCTCCTCGAACTGTGCCCAGTCGGCTATGGCACATGTCCCTCGATCTATGCCAGCCTTCTTTCGCCGCCACCACAGCATGGCAGTGTCGGTCAGGTACGTGGCCGCTGTCCGGACCTTGGCAGACTCATCTTCAATGCCCACGTTCTCGAAGTAGCATTCCAATTGCCAAATGAAGTTCTCAACATCTTGGGCACTACATTCACCTTTGAACTCCTTGGACTTAGGAGCGTCTATGCGGGTCTCCCGCACTGTGGCTGGTCTGGTGCCTCTGCCGACGCCTCTGGCTTCCTCCACTTGCTGCCTAAGGGTGTCAACTTGCCCCTGCTGCGTAGCCAGAGCCTCCATGAGCCTCTGCTCTAGGCTTGTCAGCCCCTCCCTGTGCTCCTCTGCCTGCTCCAAGATATTGTCCTTAACTTCATCTAGCCCCTCAAGGGCTACGTTCTCAAGGGAAGAGAAGTTTCCTTCAAGAACCTCTATGCGTCGGTTCAAGGCTGCCATGCCAGCCTCTGCATGAGTGATTCGTTCATCAAGCTGGCCGGTGCCCGAACCTTCAGTTTCCTCATGTGTAAGTCCTTCACTGACTGGTGCAACGGAGGGATCCCTTCCTCGGGTTTTGTCCCTCCGGCTAGACTTGGACTTCTTTTGGGGCTCATTGCCCTGGTTGTCTCCTAGGAATGTAGCTTCTTCCTCTTCGCGGTTTGCCATGAGCGATGCTCTGATACCACTTGTCACGGGCTTGTTTTCTCAAAGGTCGTGGGACAGCTAAGATGGCTAAATGTCCACCCAAGCTTCAGTCAACTTGTTGCTTATGAGGCACAAAAATGTGCTAAGGATTGGATGGCAAGTAAAGAAGGCATGAAGTAAAGCAAGAAAGACAAAGAATTTGAGGCAAAGAGCCCTTTTACTTCACTAAATATTGAGAAATCTGAAAGTGTGAAGACGCTTACAAAGGCTGCCCCTTGAGGCCTATTTATAGTACATACATGTCCCTACACTACGTTACATGTGGCTGTGCCAATGTGGTTGTGGCAGGCAGGCATATTGTTGTGGCGGGTAAGTCAGGCAGTCTTGTTGTGGCAAGCAGTGTCAGGCGGCTGTGGCAGGCAGGGTTAGGCGCACAGGCATGTTGTGTCAGGCGTGTCAGGCAGGCTGTGGCAGGCAATGTCAGGCATGTAGGCATGCTTTTCCTGACATGTCAGGCATGCGTTTTGGGTTGTTCCATGGTGCTGCCTTGCCTGGCCTTTGGTTCCTGACATGGGCAGCTTATTGGTATGAATACTTGGGCTCGGCTCGGCCGTTATGTGGGAAAAATTCTGAAAATTTAATGGATTTCCTGGCGGGGCGGTACACCTAGCTCAACTTGACTCAAGGGAGGAAGCTCAACATGATGATAAAGAAGGGGTCATGATGCATTTTGAAGAGGTCAAGATGATTTTCCAACCAACCAAATCAACTATTATGCAAGATGCCATGAGTAAAGAAGTTACGCTAGAGCTTCAACTAGAAGTCCATCAAATCATTTGTGAGGACTCTAGTGCACTTGAGAGGGACGATGTCAAGAAAGAAACATTCTTGAGAATGGAGCTGCTTAAACCACCCTCCAATCATTTTCAACATTGAACTTTGTTGATAATACGGAAATTGAGGTGACCAAGTCGATGGAGGAAGTTGAAGAGGAAGATCAAGGTGGCTTCTTCTTAAAGTATGTCATGCCAACAAGGCCAAAGCACATCCCTCCAGAAGAGGGAATCCCAGGAAATACAAGAGGCAAAATCCATTGCTTGGCGACTTGATTCTTAGACCACCACCCCTCAAGCGAAGTAGAATAATGCAAAGGTACGAAATGTGATAAAGATTGGAATACAAAAAGATGATAAACTTTCTTCAGACCTGCGAAACACAAATATTAATGCGCGAAACGCAGGTGTAGTGCATGTGCCTACCAGAATACCTAGAAGAAATATTGGCACATCTGCACTAGACCTGTGAAATGCAGTCCAAAGGTACAAAATGCAGGTATGGAGCAGGTTATGTCTGGAATACCTAGAAGGAGAAGGTTCAGAAGAAATGGTTCTATGCTCCACCGGCAAAACATAGGAGGTAACCTGCGAAACGCAGGTTCAATTATATTGCACATAGTTCCAACATAGATGCCTCTATCATATTAGGGAGTTCTTTCACCCATTCCTCTCTTATTTTGTTCAACCTTGTGCATCGACGACAATGTTATATTTTCATTAGGGTGAAGTATGAGCAACCCACTTGTTAGTGATGCACGGTATGGCCCTATGCTAGATTGGGTGACGTCACTCTTAAGGGAAAATCATCAATACTTGCTAGTTAGCATCACATTTGTATATAGTAGTCAATGAATAAACTCCAAGGGTTTTATTTATGCCACAGTTCTTTCCCAAGGAGCAACATTTTCTTTTCTCTATTTTTGTTGTCGAACCGGGTGGCACTTTCATATTATAGATTGAAAGACAAATTTCTTAAGGAAAAATGTCAAGTCTTGAGTCTTTTTTAGACTTTTTTGCACTTTTTTGAAGAGGTACTACCAAAATTTCATGCTTGGCATTGCACATGAATTTTGAAAAGAAGGGGGGGCACTAAAATTTTAAAATGAGCACCTTCTTGTCATGGGTTATACATTCCTTGTTTGGTTTTTTGATTCATAAACTATCATATCTAAAGTCATACTCTTAATGTGATTTAGAAAGTGTGTGAACTCCTTGGATTCTGATGCCTTGTGTGGTGAATCCTTTGTCTTAATTCTTGTGAATGCATGATCGTCTAGAACTTGCCCTAAATGTAATTCAAAGAGAAACTTTAGATGAGGTTGCATTTAAAACATGATCTTAGGCTTTCTTCTGATAGTCACTTCACCAAAAATGACCACCTTGAACATCAATATATGATAGCCAATGTTTGAGCCTTGGATCCTTTCTTGGAAACCACATTACAAGCGTAATGGCACTTTTTAATCCTTGTCTTTGGCACCCATCTTCCCTAGTTTCTAGTGATGAAAGAATGAAAAATGGGGCTTAGAGCCCAAGATATGGGGAGAGATAAAGAAATGAATTGAAATGAGGTAAAAGCCTATGTTTTGGGGTTTGCAAGAAAAGGGAGAAATATAAAAGCTTCAATGTGAGATAGCACCAAATTGTGATAAAATGAATAAAATGACTGGTTGAAAGACCTCAAACCATTGAAAGAAAAAGAATAGTTGAAAGGTGGTACATCTTGCTTAGATGAGGCTAAATATCGAATCCAAAGGTGTTATAAGGGTGGATCTTGCTAAATAAAAGATAAAGATGATGAACAAAAAGATATAAGGTAGAATATCTCAATAGTGTGATGGGATGTTAAAAGTGTTCACAAAAACGCATTAGGGAGGTTCTAGTCACTAGAGCTAAACATTTGTCTTACCCTTACTCCTAGCCTTCATGATAACCCACAAGTCCTTAGTGATTTTGAGTGTAGCAACTCTACATTAGTGGTGAATTACACAAAGGGCAAGCCTATGAATCAATTCGTATGCACTTGAATTTCTTTGTGAGAGCGAGCGTATTTGCCTTATCATATAATCCATATGTGTGAAATTTTGAAAAATGTATGGGATTCTTTATTTTTGTTAGTGGCATCTGATAACGACCAATTCTACTCCTCGCTAGGAGAGCGTGTAAATGATTGTTGGCATATTAAATATACCCAATAGGTGCCGGGATCAAATCCCACAGGAAATTGAGTCGATAATTCAAAAGCTATAAGCTAAAATTCAAACTAGGATAAATTGTTGTTTAACATTTGAAAAATGAAAATGGGGGGAAAAGAGAAAACAATATTAAATTCTAATTTAGAACTATGTGAGGGGAATTCCAAATGTTGCAATCACAAGTGAGATAGCTAGGGGTGTGTTATTGATAGGCTAACAATTAGGATAGATTTACTTCATTGCCTCAGATTCAAATTTAGCATAAATAGCAGTGGATAAATTACATTCGCTCAGTTTTCAACCACAAGAATGTTTATGCCTTGGGTTTTTTCAAATCCCAAGGCCAAATTTAAATTATTAACCACCAAAACTTGAGGAAGGATCAAGCTATCTCTAGCCTTGAACCTTGAATGGAGTGAAACTATGGGTTTTGACTATCTGTAGCTCAACTCCGCACACAAACACTCTAAAAATCCTCCCTATTATCTTCTCACCCAATTCTCACCTTTCTCGCTCAAGCAAAAGCACGAAAAATAAAGCAAAATTCATATTTGCAGCCATTAATTTTTACAATTGAAACTTCAAGAAAACAAAGACCTATACTTGCAATTAGAATCCAAGAACAATCAAGCAATACCCATTCAAGTTTACAAACCCACCATGCCTACACTCCTAGCTAGAAAATTAGCTACTCATATCTAGTGAGAGAGAGAGAGAGAGAGAGAGAGAGAGAGAGAGAGAAAATACCAAGAGGAATTCCCTTAAAATTCATTATATTGCTTCAGAAGGTCTTACAACAATGGTGGAAGTCCCCCAAAATACGTTAAAGAAAAAGAAGAAGAAAAGCAATGTCTATCACTACAATTTTATGGTGTTTTTATTCTCTGTAGAATTGAATGTGTTGTGTGAGTTCATCCTGTGTGGTGTACAATATTGGTTCATAAATATTTGTACTTTCTTATGTATAACTTTCAAAAATTGCCCTTGGAGGTTTCCAGGAGCATTGGAAACCTTTCTTTTTTTGCTCCTCAATCAAAGAAATAGGTCACTTGCCCTGCGTTCCGTGCTTAGCAGTTGCCCAACAATTGGTTCGCAGCTTGGCCAGCATTTGACCGATGGTTGGAAAATTTAAATCGGTGTTTAGCCGATGACCATCCACCTGACGCCGGTGCAAGGCAGTTGCAAAGCAGTGGCCCTTGCGTTTCACAAGTTTGGATCCGTGTTTCACCGGATAAAAGCATGTCATTAGCAACTCTTTTTGAGTCCAACTCCTCCATTACCTTTTCTTTCTTCAAATGCCTGCATAGGGAGAAAAAATGGCATAAAACCTTCTTAAATGAGTTGAAAACCAAGAAAAAGCTCATTCTTAAAAGACGAATGAGTTGGTAAATTACGAACTCATCAAACACCCAAACTTGAATCATTGCTTGTACTCAAGCAAGGCATCCCCTCATAAGAACAATGCGCTAAAACTTAAAGCATCAAGGGAGTTGCACACAAAACTATCAAGCTTCAAGACAACCCAAAAATTCTACACTGACTCAAGAAAAAGGAATAGACTCAAAACATGTTGCACAAGCTTCAATAGGTGACCACAATCATTAAGCATATCTTGCATGCATTCCTTTCATTCGAACAAGGGCATAGTTCATCAAAACAAGTTCAAGGAGCATCTCGAGTCATTTCCAATTCACATTCAAAGCTTTCCTTAAAGATCGCTATGCACTTGTCTCATTCACAACTCTGACTTGGAAACAATTTTAAGCATGTACCCCAAGGAAGTGATGCCACTTACAAGAAGAGGGAATCCCAAATATTATTAAGCATTTCACACATAGGGATTATACGATAAGGAAAATGTGGTCACTCTCACAAAAGAATTCAAGTGTATACAAACTGACCCATAGGCTTGCTCTTCATGTAACTTGTCACTAATATAGAGTTGCTACACTCAAAATCACTAAGGACTTGCTGGTTATCATGAAGGCTAGGGATAAGGGTAGGACAAATGATTAAATCTAGTGACTAGGACTTCCATAATACCTTTTTGTGAATACTTTTAACATCCCATCACACTATTGAGATCACTCCACCTTATCCCTCCTTGCTCATTGTCACGACCCAAACGTACACCCGAATCATAGACACGGGACAAGGAGCCCCGAGAGACCCCAAGTCGACCCATGGAATGAGCATACATCCAATTCAATCACATCAGTGGAAGACTAAGAATAGAGATCGTAATCATAACATAACATGAGGAAAAAATAATACAATACTTATACAATATAGCGGAATACAACTTTTTAGTTTGATAAGCCTCTAAACATGAAAGGCGGATAGATGGGACAACTCCCCAACTAATCCAACATCTAGAAACTAAAGGAATAACATAGAGTGTGAACATATAGATCTCAAAACATAAGGACTCACCAAATACGCAGGGAGCTAGTCCGAATCTATCTACTAGCGAGGATGCGCCTGAGAATTGGGACCTGTATCATGAGACGATACAGCATAGAAAGTATGCGGTCAGTATATGGAATGTACTAAGTATGCAAGGTATGTAAAATGGACATTTAAAACATGTATAAAACTCATAAATATTCATAGAGTAGGACAACATACTCATAACATAATTATTGTAATATAATGTAAGGCTCAAGGTTTTCGAATCATTTGTAGTACAATCGTAATCAAATCATAAGAGAAAAACTTCTACTGAGCATAACTTGAGCCCATATACATAGTCATAAACATGCATAAATCATGAGGAACAATGGGAGGTTCTCATAACCGACATACCCCATATGAGCACACATGAAGCCCGACTTGTAACCCTAGTCGAGAGGGTGTTCGTACCTTTCCAAGGGTAAGAACAATGAAGTGCGTGATCACACATGAAAAGGGCCATTTGGGCCAGGGACAAACATGAAAGGGTCCCAAAATACCTACAGTAGCATGTAGTTCATGAGATTTGGGGCTTAACTTGAGCCTCAAACCTACTCGGTGTTCGATACTACTCCCAAAACATATATATAGTGCTCATAATAATACATAATGAGTTCATGGGATAGTTAAATCATGATAACCGTAAACATGCTTGAACATATAAGAACTTGCCATGACTTGAGGCCTGTGAGGCAGCCAAAACATAATTCATGCTTAGTAAAATACATACATACTTGTGGATCATGCATATAGTTTAAATTTCCATAAGAGCATAATAGATAACATAATTTATTCATGATTTAATTTAAAATACATCCTGGGTTTATCAAAACATCAATGGATCAATGGATCATAAATCGGTTTATCATGGGCATGCATAGTCGGGATTAAATGATTAGAACTCGAAATCAGCCATACTAATATCAATTTAGAGCTCAAAAGATTATAAAAATTAGTAGATAATGATAGGGTTTCGAAATCACAAGACCCATAATTAAATCATTAAATTTTATACAAATCGAATATAAAACCCCATGAGTTTTCAAATAAATTTTGAGTAATTAATATAGAAGGAGCATGGGTGTGGAAGAATCCACCCATTAAAGACCTTACATACCTGGGATTATTAGCTCCTAACCCTCCTTAAAAGCCCAAAAATGAAATTGAAGGAATTGAGGTGAAAAGCTTGATCTCCCCTTAGATCACTTGTCAAAAACCTTGCATGCATGAATCGGTGTTTAGAATAGGTCATTCTCTTAAAAACCCAGCTTTTCCAAGCCAAAACGAAGTAGTTTAGGGCCTTATATTGTGAAAAAGTCAAAAATACCCTTAATGAACCAGCCCTGGAAACTGGACGGATGGAACCCATGAGTGGTACCAATGGGTCGTGGGAACCACCAACGACCCGTTGTGTCCCTCGTTGAATAGGCTGCTGAATGACCTAGTCTTGGATCCAATCAATGGGTCGACAAGACGACCTGTGCCTTCCACCCACGACTCGTTATATCGTCCATCGTTTGCTCATCACAAAACTGAACCCCCTTACCACGAGCCTCACCATGACTCGTGGTTCCTTCCAACGAGTCGTGGTCTCAACCCATCACCTGCACTGGAAATTATTAGCCTCCAACAATGACCACAACCAATGACCCGTGGTTACTACTAACAGGTCGTTTGGTCTCCCGTTGTTTGCACTACTACCCAGCCTGACCCTAACCACGACTGCAAAGAACGGCCCATTGTATCCCACAATGGGTCATAATACCTCTCATTGTCTCCACTTCCACCATCCTCTCCCCAACCAATGACATCATACAACAACTCGTGGTCTGATACCACGAGCCGTTCTGCAGTCCGTTCTGTGATGTTTTTGGCAAGTTTTCTGCACTTTTCAAATTCAACTCCCGGGTCTATTATTAGGCCTTCCCGAGGTATTACAATATCTCCCCCTTAGAAACACTCATCCTCGAATGTAGGAAACAAGCAGAAAACAGAAACATACAATTATCATACTCAAATTCTAACTATTTTAACCAAAATTTTCACGAAATGACTACCTCCGAACCAAACCACATAGTTGAACTGATCTCATGCTTCACATACACACTCATACACATGAAGGAAACTTGAACACATGAACTAAACCTGAAAACTAAATGGGATCATAGAATAGAACTGATACCGCAAGTCGGAACTGAGCTGGTAGAGAACATATGTGGGTATCTCGCCATCATATCCGCTTCGGCTTCCCAAGTAGCTCCCTTAACATGTTGATTTCTCTATAAAACCTTAACTGAAGCTACTTCTTTGTTCCTCAACTTCCAAACCTGACGATCGAAGATTTCAATGGGAATTTATTCATAACTGAGGTTGTCTTTTACTCCAATGCTGTCTATCGGGACTACCAAAGCTGGATCACCCAAACACTTTTTCAAAAGCAACACATGAAATACCGTATGAACTGAAGATAACTCTGAGGGCAAGTCCAACTCATACGCCACCCTACCAACTCTCCTCACAACCCGATAAGGGCCAACATAGCAGGGACTAAGTTTCCCTTTCTTTCCGAACCGCATGACTCCCTTCATGGGAGATACTTTTAGAAATGCACATTCGTCCACATCAAACTCAAAATCTCTCCTCCTCACATCAGAATACGATTTCTGACGACTCTGAGCAGTTTTCAACCGGTCCCTTATCAACTGGACCTTCACCATCGCCTCGTGAACCGCATCTGGCCCTATCAAGGCTGCCTTGCCAACCTCAAACCATCTGATAGGAGATCTACACCTTCTCCCATAGAGGGCCTCGAATGGTGCCATCTGGATACTAGAGTGATAACTGTTAATATAAGCAAACTTGATCAAGGTCAAATGATCATCCCAACAACCTTTGAAATCAATAACACATGCCCTCAACATATCCTCAAGGGTCTGAATGGTTCGTTCTTCCTGGCCATCCATTTGCGGATGAAAGGCCGTGCTGAGCTTGACTTGAGTCCCAATCCCTTCTGGAAAGACCTCCAAAACTGAGAGGTAAATTGAGTACCTTAGTCTGAAATAATAGACAGGGGCACTCCATGAAGTCAAACCAACTCCCGAATGTACAACTTGGCATAATCATCCACTGAATTCGTGTTCTTGACCGGTAGGAAGTGTGCAGCCTTTGTTAACCTATCCACCACCGCCCAAATGGAATCATAGTGTCACCGAGTACAAGGTAGGCCTACAAAAAAATCCATATTAATCCCTTCCTACTTCCAAGAGGGAATGCTAATATCCTAAAGTACACCTCCCAGCCTTTGATGCTCGACTTTAACTTGCTGACAGTTTTGACATCTCACTATGAACTCCACAATGTCCTTCTTCATACCATCCACCAATGGATTTCTCACCAGTCCGGATACATCTTCATGGATCCCGGATGGATGGAATATCTGGCACCATGTACCTCTGCAATATTCGAACCCTCAGGTTATCAACGTCAGGGACACATAGCCGACCTTGATATCTTAGAACACCATCTCCCCCTTGGGAGAAAACCAAAGGGAGAAAACCTCTATCTTTTGACTCTTCACCACTTCCTTCAACATCCTCAAAACCGGATCTTCATCTTGTTTAGATTTGACATCAACCACTAAGGACGATTCGGACCCATTCTGCGTAACAATGCCGCCATCAGTCGAGTCGATCAATCTAACCCCCAACCTTGCAAGTCAGTGGGCATCTCTCATCAAATCCTTCTTTCCCTCACTCATGTGGGACACACCCTCCATAGAAAGCCTATTATGTGCATCGGCAACCATATTAGCCTTGCTCGGGTGGTAAAGGACACTCATATCATAGTCCTTTAGCAACTCCAACCACCTCTTTTGCCGAAGATTGAGGTGCTTCTAGGTGAACACATATTGCAAGCCCTTATGATTAGTGAACACGTCCACGTGGACCCCATACAAGTAATGCCTCCATATCTTCAGTGCAAACACCACCGCGGCCAACTTAAGATCATGGGTTGGGTAATTCTTTTCGTGAACCTTTAATTGTCGTGAGGCGTATGCTATCACCTTCCCCCGTTGCATCAACACACATCCCAGTCCAACTCTCGAAGCATCACAATACACAACAAACCCATCAGTACCCTCAGGTAAAGTCAATATTGGTGCTGAAGTGAGTCGGGTCTTCAATTCTTGAAAGCTTTTCTCACAAACCTTTGACCATTGGAACTTTATCTTTTTCTAAGTCAACTGGGTCAAAGGTGCTGCAACAGATGAGAAACCCTCAATAAACCTTCGGTAGTAGCCTTCTAGGCCCAAGAAACTCCGAATGTCTAAAGGATTCACTGGTCTAGGCCCATTCTTCACCTATTCGATTTTCTGAGAATCCACCCTTATGCCCTCACTCAACACCATATGGCCCAGAAATGCAACTGAGTCCGGCAAAAACTCACACTTGCTAAACTTTGCATACAACTGAAAATCCTTGAGGGTCTTAAGTACTATTCTCAAATAAGCGACATGCTCCTCCTCGCTCTGAGAGTATATAAGGATGTCATCAGTGAACACAATCACGAACATGTCTAAATATGCCTTGAATACCTTGTTCATTAGATGCATAAAACATGCAGGAGAATTGGTTAGTCCAAATGACATAACTACAAACTCATAATGGCCATACCAGGTCCTGAAAGCTGTCTTTGGGATATCACTCTCCCGGACTCTGAGCTGGTGATACCCAGACCTGAGATCTATCTTCGAGAAACACCTTGCACCCTAGAGCTGGTCAAATAATTCATCAATCCTGGGAAAGGGGTACCTGTTCTTGACAGTGACCTTATTAAGTTGCCGATAATTAATACACATTCGAAGGGATCCATCCTTCTTCCGAATAAATAGAACCGATGCGCCCCATGGAGACTTGCTCGGTCTGATGAAACACTTATCCAATAAGTCTCTCAACTGCTCCTTTAACTCTTTTAGTTCGGTTGGGGCCATCCTATAAGGAGGAATAGAGATAGGTTGTGTATCAAGAAATAAATCAATTTCTCTTTCCGGAGGAACACCTGGTAGATCATCAGGAAACACCTCTGAATACTCGCACACCACTAAAACTGACTGAATGGTCGGAGGCTTGTACTCTACATCCTTAACCCTAACTAGATGGTACATGCAACCCTTAGAGATTATTTGTCTAGTCTTCAGATATGAAATAAATCGACCGACTGGCACAGCTGAATTACCCTTCTATTCCAAGACTAACTCGCCCGAAAATCGAAATTCCACTGCACGGGTCCTACAATTAATCGAAGCATAACATGCAAACAGCAAATCGATGCCCAAAATGACATCAAAATTAGTCATGGACAATTCGACTAAGTTTGCGGAGGTAACCTTATGGAACATCATAATGGAGCAACCTCTATACACCCGCCTAGCTACCACTGATTCACCGATTGGAGTAGATACGAAGAATGGTTCTGACAGAATGTCACGACTAACTCCAAAATTACTAGCAATGTAAGGGGTCATGAAAGACAACGTAGCTCCTAGATCTAACAAAGCATAAACATCAATATGGAAGACTTGCAACATACCCGTGACCACATCTGACGAAGCCTCCTTATCCTGGTGAGGCACTAGAGCATAAAACCTTTTCCGGCGCTGACCACCTGCTGAACTAGTGGAGGCACCTTGCTGAGGGGGTCATGTTGCTGGAGCGGTAGAACTGGCTGTAGGGCAATCTCAGATCCTGTGCCTAGGTTGGCCACACCCAAAACAAGCATCTGTACTGACTAGGCACCTCCCGGGATGATTTTTGCCAGATCTCGCACAAGCTAGGAAAGTGCGCTCTACCTGCATGCTACCATGATACCTTGAACCTGTAGCCCTACTGCTCTGGTCACCTCTGAACCTAGACGGCGTGCTAGTCGATGATGGAACTGGAGTAGTGGACTTGTGTTGGGACTTCTGACGTGATCCACCTCCTGATCTGGCCTACGAAACCCATAGCCATCGGTCCTGGCCCTCTTGACCTCTCTCTGCCTCCCATAGACCGAAACCATCTGCTAGGCATGCAATACAATACTAGGAAAGTCAATGTCCCGGTGTAACATGGCAATCCAGCAATCCTTGTCCAAGTATTCTGCTACTCCATGCACAAAGCGGCTTATCCGAGCCCGTTGATCCTCCACCAACTCCAGAGCATATTTAGATAGTAGAGTGAACTCCAAAGCATACTCCTGGACTGATATGTTGCCCAACTTTAAATTTAAAAAATCAGCCGCCTTGAGCTCCCTCATCTCTCAACGGAAGAACCGATCCATAAATGTGGTGTGGAACTCATCCAAACCTATCGAGCCTGCACTCGCTGCCCTAGCACCTCTCCATTGCTTGAACCATATAAGTGCTACCCCTTTAGCTAATAGGAGGTCAAATCCACTACTTCACCCCTATAACCTGGGTGATCTATAGAATTCTGCAATAAAGTCATGTGGATCCTCGTCTACTTTCGACCTTGTGGACTCCGAAGGGCTCATCCTCATAAAGTCCCTCGCCCTAGCAGTTTTCGCATTCCCATTTTGCTGATAATGAGCCACCGTCTGATTCTGGACCTGAGCTGTCATGACCTGTGCCAACATTTGGATCACTGCCCTAAACTCAGTGTGGGCGGCTGGCTCTGGTACATGTATCTCATGAATGGGTGGAGCTGGCTGATGCTCTCCATCATGGGCACCCTCACGATCATCACCATTACCATTCCTCCTAGCATTTACTCGGATGGTAGACACGGGACAAGGAGCTCCTAGAGACCCCAAGTCCACCCATGGTATGAGCATACATCCAATTCAATCACATCAGCGGAAGACTTAGCATAGAGAATGTAACCATAACATAACATGAGAAAAAATAGTACAATACTTATACAATATAGCAGAATACAACTTTTTAGTCTGATAAGCCTCTAAACATGAAAGGCGGATTGATGGGACAACTCCCCAACTAATCCAACATCCAAAAACTAAAGCAATAACATAGAGTGTGAACATATATCCCTCGGAACATGAGGACTCACCAAATACACAGAGAGCTAGTCTGAATTTATCTACGGGTGAAGATGCGCCTGAGAACTGGGACCTGTATCATGAGATGATACAACATAGAAAGTATGTGGTCAGTACGTGGAGTGTACTGAGTATGCAAGGTAAGTAAAACGGACATTTAAAACATGTATAAAACTCATAAATGTTCATAAGAGTAAGACAACATGCTCATAAGATAATTATTGTAATATAACGTTAGGCTCAAGGTTTTCAAATCATTCATAGTACAATTGTAATCAAATCATAAGAGAAAAACTTATACTGAACATAACTTGATACCATATACATAATCATAAACATGCATAAACCATGAGGAATAGTGGGAGATTCTCTTAACCGACATACCCCATATGAGAACACATGAAGCCCGACTTGTAACCCTAGTCGGGAGGGTATTCATTCCTTGCCAAGGGTAGGAACCATGAAGGGCGTGATCAGACATGAAAAAGGCCATTTTGGGGCAGGGATAAACATGAAAGGGTCCCAACGTACCAACGGTGGCACGTAGTTCATGAGATTCGCGGCTTAGCCTGAGCCCTGAACCTACTCGATGTTCGATACTACTCTCAAAACATATGTGTAGTGCTCATAATAATACATACATAATTTTATGGGCTAGTTAAATCATGATAACCGTAAACATGCTTGAACATATAAGAACTAGCCATGACTTGAGGCTCGTGAGTTAGCCAAAACATAATCCATGCTTAATAAAATACATACATACTTGTAGATCATGCATATAATTTAAATTTCCATAAGAGAATAATAGATAAAGTAATGTATTCATGTTTTAATTTAAAATACATCCTGGGCTTATCAAAACATCAATGGATCATAAATCGGTTTATCATGGGCATGCATAGTCGGGATTAAATGATTAGAACTCGAAATCAGCCATATTAATATCAATTTAGAGCTCAAAAGATGATCAAAATCAGTAGATAATGATAGGGTTTCGAAATCAAAAGACCCATAATTAAATAATTAAATTTTATACAAATCAAATACAAAAGCCCATGAGTTTTCAAATAAATTTTGAGTAATTAATATAGAAGGAGCATGGGTGTAGAAGAATCCGCCCATTGAAGACCTTACATACCTGGGATTATCAACTCCTAACCCTCCTTAAAAGCCCAAGAATGAAATTGAAGGAATTGAGGTGAAAAGCTTGAAATCTTCCCTTAGATCACTTGTGAAAAACCTTGCATGCATGAATGGGAGTTTAGAATAGGTCATTATCTTAAAAATCTAGTTTCCCAAGGCAAAACAACGTAGTTTAGGGCCTTATATCATGAAAAAGACAAAAATACCCTTAACGAACCTACCCTGAAAACTGGACGGATGGAACTTATGAGTGGTACCAATGGGTCGTTGGAACCACCAACGACTCGTCGTGTCCCTCGTTGAATGGGTTGCTGAATGACCTAGTCTCCGATTCAAACAAAGGGTCGACAGGATGACTCGTGCCTTCAACCCATGACTCGTTATATCGTCTGTCGTCTGCTCATCACAAAACGGAACCCCCTTACCACGAGCCTCACCACGACTCATGGTTCCTTCCAACGACTCATGGTCTCAACCCGTCACCTCTATTGGAAATTATTAGCCTCCAACAACGACTCGTGGTTACTACTAACGGGTCATTGGGTCTCCCGTTGTTTGCACTACTGCCCAGCCTGACCCTAACCACGACCGCGAAGGACGGCCCATTGTATCTCGCAATGGGTCATCATACCTCTTGTTGTCTCCATTGCCACCATCCTCTCACAACCAACAACAGCATACAACGACTTGTGGTCTGATACCATGAGTCATTTTGTGGTCTGTTATGTGATGTTTTTGGCAAGTTTTCTGCACTTTTCAAATTCAACTCTAGGGTCTATTCTTAAGCCTTCCCGGGGTATTACATTCATCATCTTTATATTTTGTTTAGCAAGAGCCACCCTATAGACCTTTGGATTCCACATTTAGCCTCATATAGTCAAGAGGTAGCACCTTTCAACTATTCTTTCTCTTTTAATGATTCGAGGTTTTTCAACTCCATTTCATCACAATTTGGTGATAACTCGCATTGAAGCTCTTATATTTCTCCCTTTTTTTTGCAAACCCCCAAACTTATGCTTTTGTCTCATTTTAATTCATTTCCTTATCTCTCCCCATCTTTTGGGATTTAAGCCCCATTTTTCATTCTGTTATTACTAGTAACTAGGGAGGATGTGTGCCAAAAAAGATGATTAAAAAGGGTCATTAGGCTTGTAATGTAGTTTCCAAGAAAGGGTTCGGGGCTCAAACATTGGTTATCAAAGATTGATATTCAAGGAGGTCATTTTTGGAGAAGTGACTATCAATAGATAGCCTAAGATCATGTTTTAAGTGCAACATCATCTAAAATTTTTCTTTAAATCACAGTTAGGGAAAGTACTTGTTATACCCCGAGAACTCAAAGATCGGACCCATGAGTTTAAACTGGGAAAAACAGAAAATATGGGTTGCAGGTACAGGATAAGTCGTTGGACGAATCATGAGGAGACACCACGAGTCGTCAGGTGACTCGTTGGGAGTCTTATATGAAAGGATGGTTGAAGGTACCCACGAGCAAGGAAACGACTTATGGTCATCCACGACGAGTTTTCAAGTCGGCCGTGGGGGGAAGTTGAAAAATAAAATGGATGATCGACTAGTGTACTTAACGGAAGAAGAACACGACTCACCATGTCAGGCAATGAGTCGTGGTGTGAGTCATTCAGAGGAATTTTAATAAAATGGTTCTAAGGAGGCAGTTAACGTGACGAGTGGTGGCCCTAACTCATGGCCACCGGTAACGAATCGTTATGTCGTCCCTTGGAGGTTCAGTGACCAGTTCAGATAGTGTACTTAACGGGAAAGGTGACGGGTCGTGAGGACTAGCAACGAGTCGTCAGGTCACTCATTGGGACTCCTGATAGTTATTTTCCTACGAGTTAGTAAGGGATTTTACGTAAATTTCTAAGATCCTAAGGCCTAAACTACGATGTTTTAGGTTATGAATAGGGAAATTTAAAGGGATTAAGTTCAGATTTCACTCCATTCTTGCATGCATGCAAGGTAGAGAAAGTTAGGGAGTGAATCAAGCCTACAATTCATCAATCCATTGCAATTTCTTCTTAGGTCATCAAGTGACATTTAGAATCTGATAATCCCAGGTATGTAAGGTCATCAATGGGTGAATTCTTCCACACCCATGCTCCTACTCTATGATTTTACTTAAAATTTATCAAAAACTCATGGGGCTTTGTAATCTATTTATAAAAATCAAATGATTTAATTATTGGTTTTGTGATTTTGAAATATTATCATAATCTATGGATTTTGATCATCTTTTGAGATTTAAATTGATTTTAATATTTGTTGATTTCGATTTTCTAAAAAATTAAGTTTAATTATGCATGCCCCATGATGAATCGATTTATGATCTACTATTTCTATTGTTGATATTTAAAAGCCCAACATGATTCATGTTTCGAAATATGAATTTATTCAAATACCCATCATGATTTGATGATTTTTAAGTTATATTTGTGATCTACAAGTATGCATAAAACCTATGATTTATGGATTATTTTTTGGCAGACTCACGGGCCTCATGTCATGGCTAGATCACATATGTTCAAGCATGTTTATGATTATCATGATTTAACTAGCCTATGAATTCATGCATATTATATTATGAGCACTATATATGTTTTGGGAGTAGTATCGAACACCGAGTAGATTTGGGGCTCAGGTTAAGCCCCGGATCTCATAAACTACGTGCCACCGTAGGTATGTTGGGATCCCTTTCATATTAGTCCCTGGCCCAAACGGCCCCATGGTGATATCACACTTTCATAGTTCTAGCCTTGCAAAGGTATGAACACCCTCCCGACTAGGGTTACAAGTCGGGCTTCATGTGTGCTCATATGGAGTATGTCGGTTAAGAGAATCTCCCATTGTTCCTCAGGATTTATGCATGTTCTGATTATGTATGTTTTCTCAAGTCATGTTAAGTAAATCGCTTCTATAATGATTATGATTATGTTACGTTATGAATATTTTGAAAACCTTGTACCGTATGATATGTTATTATGATTTACGATACGAGCATGACGTCCTACTCATATGATCATTTATAAATTTCTTATATGTTTTAAATGTCCATTTTACTTACCTTGCATACTCAGTACATTCTACGTACTGAACACATACTTCCTATGCTATATCATCTCATGATGCAGGTCTCGGTTCTCAGGCTCATCCCCACCCATAGATAGATTCAGATTTGCTCTCAGCGCACTTGGTGAGTCCTCATGTTCCAAGGGCTACATGTTCACACTCTACGTTATTTCTTTCAGTTTTGGATGTTGGATTAGTTGGGGAGTTGTCCCATCAATCCGTCTTTCATGTTTAGAGGCTTATCAGACTACACGTTGTATTCCGCCATATTGTATAAGTCTTGCACTGGTTTTCCCCTTATGTTATATTATGATTACATTCTTTATGTTAAGTCTTCCGCTCATGTGATTGATTTAGATGTATTCTCATGCCATGGGTCGATTTGGGGTCTCTCGGGTCTCCTTGTCCCATGTCTATGATTCGGGCGTACGTTTGGGTCGTGACAGTACTAGACAATCATGAATACACAAAAATTAAGCAAAAGGATTCACCACACAACGCATCACAATCCAAGGAGTTCACACACTTTCTAAATCACATTAAGAGTATCACATTAGAAAATCCAGTTTACGAATCCGAAATCCAATCAAGGAACGTATAACCCATGACAAGAGGTTGCTTAAATTTTAAATTTAAGTGCCCCCTTTTTTTCAAAACTCATGTGCAATGCCAAGCAAGAAATTTTGGTGGTACCTCTTCAAACAAGTTCCCAAAAGACTCAAAAAGACTCTAGACTTGACATTTTCCCTTAAGAAAATGGCCTTCCAATCCATCATTGGGAAATGTCACTATCACGACTCGAATATAGGTCCGGATCTAGACATGGGACAAGGAGCCCCGAGAGACTCCAAGTCAACCCATGGCATGAGCATACATCGGAGGACTTAACATGATAAACGTAGCGGAAGTCTAATCATAACATAACTTCGCAACTGGAATTCACTTCATACATGAAAAGATGATTATTATATATAGTCTGAAATCCTCTAACATATCTAATGGGTTGATAGGACAACACCCCTAACTAACCCGACAAGTCTGAAAACTAAAAATACAAAGATAATTGATAATGAATGGTCCTCGGGAGATGAGGATTCACCACTGAAGATGGATGCTAACATTGGAGAACTGGCTAGTGACAGGGATGATTCTGAAGATTGGAGCCTGTATCATAAAACAATACAACATAAATTATATGATCAGTACGTGGAATGTATCGAGTATGCAAGGTAAGTAAAACTTCTTAAATAAGTAAAAATCATTTAAAATATGCATAACATAAAACATAATCAAGATAAGAATCTAAGAGTAGGGCTTTCATGCTATTTTCTAAAATCATGATCTGAACATAGCTAAATATCATAACTAAATCGAATGACCCAAAGCTGAAATCTGATAATAATAAATAAAATTGCACATTGGTCAAACCTACTTTAGAGCATATATATATGTGTGTGTGTGTGTATATATATATATATATATATATCATGAATGATAAACATGCATAACTAAAATTATGAGGAACAATGGGAGACCTTTCATATAACCGACATTACCACGATAGAGATTACATGGGCCCCACTATCACACTCAAGTGGACAGAGCCGTCCAAAGCTTTTTCAAGGCTAAGGACGCTACAATGATATTAATATCAAGCTGAAGGCCTCTTGGGGGAGGGGAAAGCTCACAAAGGAGGTCCCAAATAATCTTATCATACCTATATTGGCGCGTAATTCTGAGGCATAGGGTTGACTCACCCTTAGCCTACTCGGTGCTAGACACTACTCCCAAAAACATGCATATATTCTCTATCATTTTTCAGTGAAACTAACCATCATCTAGTGAAGAAGCTGAATTATCATGTACATATAAAATCTGAAATCATACATGAGAAGCCTTGGCTCAAACCATACCACAAGCTAAACATAATTAGGAGTCCTGACTCCAAAACCATGTGGTAAGCTAATTAACCTGAAATCATACATCATCCTTGAAAATATGGTCTTGCCCAATACTTAAACATGCTTGAAAATACTTAATTCACCTGAAAACATGATCACAGACATGGTTAACTTGAAAACATGTTTTCCATCATAAATATCTCATCATACTTGAACATACCTCATAAATCTCAACTTTCAAGAACTTCTCATGGATGGGCATTATAATTTATTAACTTGGAAACATGATTTATAATTGAAAACATTGTAAAACTTGCCCATGAATCACAATTCAATAATAGAAACATACTTAGATCATGCACATGGTAGAAACATAGGAAGTTCATGCATTGGGTTAAGACCCCATAGGATCAACATATAGATTTTCGTGAATTAGAGAGGGATTGGGCATGGGTGTAAACAAATTCACCCATTAATACCTTAGAGAATGTGATTCTATAATTTCTTTGATTGCCCAAGGATGAATTGAGAAGAACTTGGAGAAAATTGAGCTCGATCACCTCTCTAAACCTTTACATTTGCATACATGAATAAGAATATCTAAGAATTAACTTACCCCTCTTAAACATAACTATTCGTAGTTTGAAACAATGTAGTTTAGGCCTTAGAATCATAGGAATTACGGATAAGCGCTTACTAAATTCACAGAAAAATAACTGATGTCAGTCCCCACGAGGGACTGGACGAGTCGTTACCAAGGACCACAACTTGTGGTCTCCAGTCATCATGTGCACTGTCCAAAATTCATCTAGGTTTGCCACAGGGGACACTACAAGTCGTTACTGGTGACCATGACTCGTGGTCTTCACTGCCAAAAATTCCTTCTCCTTCACCTCATCCCTGGCCACGACTGACTCAATGAGTCATGGTGCTGACCACGACTCGTGTTCATGTCCTTGGTCACCCCAAACTCAAACATTCCAACTTAAGTCTATCACCTCACCACGAGTCACTTCACGACTCGTGGTCTATCCTACGGGTCACAGGACGACTCGTTTTATGACCTGATGTAGAAAATCCTGTTTTCTCAATTTCCACTCTCAGGTCTGATCTTAGGGTTTTCGGGATATAACAATATCTCCCCCTTGGGAACATTCTTCCTTAAATCTTAAAAAACATACAGAAAAGTAGAGAATGAAACCATCATATTCAAATACTGATCATATAAGCTGAAAACTAACGAAATGACTAACTCCGATTTTAACTACATGACTGAATTGAATTCATGAATCATACATACATCCATTTACATGAAAAGAAATGGGGCGCATGAGCTGATCATGAAACTGAATAGAGTTTTACGGAAAAAACTGATACTTCACACTAAAACTGAGTTGGTAGGGAATAAATGTGGGTATCTAGCCATCATATCTGCTTCGGCATCCCATGTAGCTCCCTCAACATATTGATTCCCCCAAAAAACTTTAACAGAAGCTACTTCTTTATTACTTAACCTTTGAACTTGATGATCCAGTATTTCCACCGGAACTTCTTCGTAACTAAGGCTGTCTTTCGCATTGACACTGTCCACTGGAACAACTAAAGTTGGATTTCCCAAAGCACTTCTTTAGGAACGATACATAGAAAACTGGATGGAATGAAGGTAATTTTGAGGGTAACTCCAATTCATATGCTACCTTGCCAACCCGTGCCACAATCTAGTATGATCCAACATAATAGGGACTGAGTCTCCCTTTCTTTCCAAACCTCATCACTCCTTTCATGGGAGACACCTTCAGAAACACCCAATCATCAACTTCAAACTCAAGTTTTCTCCTCCACACATCCGCATATGACTTTTGACAACTTTGAGTTGTTTTCAACCTGTCCCATATGAGTTGAATTTTCTCCATGGCCTTATGGACTGAACTTTGTCCTACCATCGTAGCTTCACCGACTTCAAACCAACCAATAGGCGATATACATCTCTGCCCATAGAGAGCCTCAAATGGAGCCATTTGAATGTTGGAATGGTAGCTTTTGTTATACGCAAACTTAATAAGAGGAAAAGGATCATCCCAACTGCCCTTGAAGTCAATCACACAAACTCTTAACAAGTCCTCGAGAGTTTGAATAGTCCGCTCTGCCTGACCATCAGTTTGTGGATGAAATGTTGTACTGAGCTTGCTTGAATACCAAGTCCTTTTTAAAATGATCTCCAAAACTAAGAGGGTAAACTGAGTACCTCTGTCTGATATGATGGACAAGGGAACTTCATGCAACTAAACTAGCTCTCAAGTTTACAATTTGGCATAATCCTCTACTGAATCGGTGGTTTTGACTAGTAAGAAATGAGCGGCTTTGGTCAACCTTTCCACGACCACCCAAATGGAGTCATACTATCGACGAGTGCGAGGAAACCCTGTGATGAAGTACATATTTGATTTTCTCCCTCTTCAAAGTAGGGATACTGATGTCTTGAAGCACACCTCCAGTCTTTGGTGCTCAACCTTCACTTGTTGGCAATCTGGACACTTAGCTACAAATTTTGCCCATCCTTCTTCATGCCATTCCACCAATAGACTTCCCGTAGGTCACGGTCATCTTGCTAGCACCTGGATGTATTGAATATATAGAACCGTGAGCCTCATGAAATATCTGACTTTTCAAATCATCAACGTCCGAGACACACAGGCGACCCTGATATCGAAGAACACCATCTCCCCCTTTGGAGAAGACCTCTACCTTCTAATTCTGAATGGCCTCCTTAAACTTTACCAAGACAGGGTCCTTATCTTTCTTAGCTTTCACATCAGTCAAACAAGGATGATTCTGATTCGTTCTGAACTATAACACCATCATCAGTCGAGTCAACCAAATGAACTCCCAACTGTGCAAGTCGATGCACATCCTTCACCAGTTCCTTCCTTCCCTCATCTACATGGGACACACTCTCCATAGAGAGTCTACTAAGTGCATCTGCCACCATATTAGCCTTACCGGGGTGGTAAAGGACACTCATATCATAATCCTTAAGTAGCTCCAATTACCTCCTTTGGTGTAGATTTAGATCCTTCAGTGTAAATACATATTGTAGGCTCTTGTGGTTCGTACACACATCTACATGGACCCCATACAAATAGTGTCTCCAAATCTTCAATGCAAATACCATCGCCACCGATTCAAGATCATGCATCAGATAATTCTTCTCATGAACTTTTAATTGTCTAGAAGCGTATGCTATCACTTTACCATGATGCATCAATACACAACCAAGGCCAATTCTAGAAGCATCGCAGCACACCACAAACCTATTGATACCCTTAGGTAGGGTTAACATCAGTGCTGAGGTAAGTCGAGTCTTCAACTCATTAAAGCTCCTCTCACAAGCCTCCGACCATTGGAACTTCACTTTCTTTTGGGTCAATTTGGTCAATGACACTGTAATAGCTGAAAAACCCTCAAAAAATCTCCGATAGTACCCGGCTAAACCTAAGAAACTCCTGATATATGAAGGATTCACCGATCTAGGCCGATTCTTCACTGCTTGTATTTTCTGAGAGTCCACCTTTATGCCATCACTTGAGACCACATGGACCAAAAAGGCCACTGATTTCAACTAAAACTCACACTTGCTGAATTTAGCATATAATTGGTGATCCTTGAGAGTTTGTAGTACCACCCTCAAATGAGTGGCATGCTCCTCCTCGCTCCAAGAGTGTATCAGGATGTCATCAGTAAACATGATCATGAACATGTCTAAGTATGTCTTGAACACCCTATTCATCAAGTCCATAAAAGTTGCAAGAGCATTCATTAGTCCAAAAGACATAGCTACAAACTCATAATGTCCATATCGAGTCCTAAAAGCTGTCTTCGGGATGTCACTTTCCCGAACCCTTAGCTGATAGTATCTGGATATGAGATCTATCTTTGAAAAGCACTTGGCACCGTAGAGTTGGTCAAACAAATCATCAATCTTGGGAATAGGATACCTGTTCTTTATGGTGACCTTGTTCAATTACCGATAGTCAATACACATACGAAGAGAACCATCTTTCTTTCGAACAAAGAGAACTGGTGCACCCCATGGGGATTTGCTCGGTCTGATGAACCCCTTATCTAAAAGGTCTTTCAACTGCTCCTTCAACTCCTTTAGCTCAGCTAAAGCCATTTTGTAAGGAGGAATAGATATAAGATGGGTATTGGGAAGAAGATTAATACCAAAATCAATCTATCGGGAGGGATTCCTAGTAGATCATCTAGGAAGACTTCTGGATACTCACATACTACTGGGAATGACTAGATAGTCGGGGTATTGGATGTGGCATCCTTAACCCTAACTAAATTGTACATGCAACCCTTGGAGATCATCTTTTAAGCCTTAAGATAGGAAATGAAACAACCTACAGGCATAGCTGAACTACCCTTCCATTTTATGACTGGCTCACTTGAAAATTTGAACTCTACTGCCTGGGTTCTATAATTAACCAAGGCATAACATGCAAATACCCAATCCATGTCGAGGATAACATCGAAATCGTTCATGGCTAACTCTACTAAATCTGCTAAGGTGACTTTCTAAAGGACAGTGACCGAGCAACTTCTATACACCCATCTAGCTACAACTAAATCACCTACTGGAGTAGAGTCTGAGAAGGGTTCTGATAAGATTTTAGGACTTACTCCAAAACTACTAGCCATAAAAGGCATCACAAAAGAAAAGTTAGCCCGTAGATCTAACAAAGCATATACATCAAGGTAGAAAACTCATAACATACTGGTGACTACATCCGGGAAGACCTCCTGCTCCTGGAGGGAAGCTAAGGCATAGAATCTATTTTGGCACTGACTGCCATCTGTGATAGTAAATGCCCTTTGTTGGGCTGGGTGTGCAGTGGAGCTGCTGAACTGGAAGCTAGGCCTCGGCCCCTTTCATGGCCCTATCTAGCTGCTGGGCAATCCCTGAGCACATGTCCGGGCTTCTCGCACCCAAAGCAAGCACCTGTACCACCAAACACTAACCCGTGTGCCTCCAGCCACACCTGTCGCAAACTGGGATGCTGGAATCTGTAGGTCTGCTACTCTGACCCCTAGAGCCTGATGCTCTTCCCCTATGGTCGTGCCTAGTTCTGGATGGCACACTCATCGCTGAAGATACTGTGGTTGAAGATCGCTGGTGGGACTGCTGTTGATTCCCACCACCTGGTATTAGTTGAGAGAACCTATAGTTGTCTGTCCTGGCCCTCTTGGCGTCACTCTCCCTCAGATGCGTTGCCTCCATCTGTCGAGCGTACAACACTATCTGGGAAAATCCATATCCTGATGGAGCATGGCAGTTCTACGGTCCTTGTCTAGATAGTCCGCCACCCCATGAAAAAACCTGCTCACTTGTGCCATCTGATCAACCACTAACTCTAGGGTGTACTTTGACAGACGAGTGAACTCTAGGGCATACTCCTGCACTGTCATCTTGCCTTGTGTTAGATTCACGAACTCAGCAGCCTTCAGCTCTCTCATTTCCCGAGGAAAGAATCGATCTAGGAACACGACATGAAACTCATCCCAACTGATAAGGCCTGCTCCGACTGCCCTACTATCCTTCCAGTGTTTAAACCAAATGTGTGTGACCCCCTTCAACTGGTTTGAGGCAAAATCCGCACACTACTCTTCAGTCACCCCCATGACCTGGGTGATCTGTAGAATCTCATCAATAAACTCATGTGGATCCTCATCCACCTTTGACCCAAGAAACTTTGGTGGGTTTATCCTTAGGAAATCTCTGACTCATGATACTGCCACATTCCCGTTCTGCTGAACATGCGCTATACCCGCTGGTTGACCAGGGCAGTCAAGGCATGCGCTAGCATCTGAATGGCAGCTTTGAATTCAGCGTGGGCAACCAGCTCCACTGCATGATGCTCATGGACTAGTGGGGCCTGCTAATAACCGTCCCCATTTCCATCCTCGTGGCCATTTCCATTTCCATTTCTTCTGCCGTTAACTCTACGGGGAGGCATGATTCTGCAATTGCCAATAGCATGAGTTAGAAGGATATAGAGATATTTCACCGCACGACATAGATCATGAAAGAAGGGAACATTTCCTAAACATCTTGTAGCCTCTTCATCATAAGTGTGGCGTGCTTCACACCCATGAAATAGACTCCACTTAACGCGAGTTTCTGACAACCTAGGACACTTCAAAACCTATGGCTTTGATACCAAGTTTGTCACAACCCGAACATAGGCCCGGATCAAGACACAGGACAAGGAGCCCCGAGAGACTCCAAGTTGACCCATGGCATGAACATACATATAACTCCATTAAATAAAGCGGAAGACTTAACATGATAAACATAGTGGAAGTCTAATCATAACATAACTTCGAAACTGGAATTCACTTCATACATGACAAGCTGATTACTACATATAGTCTGAAAGCTTCTAACATACCTAATGGGTTCATGGGCACCCCCAACTAACCCAACAAGTCTGAAAACTGAAAATACAAAGATAATTGATAAGGAATGGTCCTCAGGAGATGAGGACTCACCACTGAAGTTGGATGCTAACTTCGTAGAACTAGCTAGTGACGGGGTTGAGTCTGAAGATCGGAGCCTGTATCATAAAATGATACAGCATAGAGTATGCGGTCAGTACGTGGAATGTACCGAGTATGCAAGGTAACTAAAACTACTTAAATAAGTAAAATAATTTAAAATATGCATGATATAAAACATAATCAAGATAAGAATCTTAGAGTAGGGCTTTCATGTTATTTTCTAAAATCATGATCTAACATAACTGGACATCATAACTAAATCGAATTACACAAAGCTAAAATCTGATAATAACAAATAAAATTGTACACTGGGTCAAACCTGCTTTAGAGCATATATATATATATCATGAATGATAAACATGCATAATTTAAATCATGAGGAACAATGGGAGACTCATCATATAACCGACATTACCATGATAGGGATTACATTGCCCTCACTATCACACTTAAGTGGGCAAAGTCGTCCAAAGCCTTGCCAGGGCTAAGGACACTACCATGATATTGATATCAAGTTGAAGTCCCCTTGGGGGCAGGGGAAAGCTTACAAAGGAGGTCCCAATTAATCTAATCATACTTATGTTGGCATGTAGTTCTGAGGCATAGGGTTGATTGACCCATATCCTACTCGGTGATAGACAATACTCCCAAAAAAATGCATATGTTCTCCATCATTTTTCAATGAAGCTGACCATCGTCTAGTGATGAGCTGAATAATCACGTACAAATAAAATCTGAAATCATACATGAGGAACCTTGGCTAAAACCATACCACAAGCTGAACATAATTTGGAGTCTTGATTCCAAAACTAAGCGGTAAACTAATTAAGTTGAAATCATACATCATACTTGAAAATATGGGCTTTCCCAATACTTAAACATTCTTGAAAATACTTGATTGACTTGAAAACATGGTCATAGATATGGGTAACTTGAAAACATTCTTTTCATCATAAAAATCTCATCATACTTGAACATACCTTATAAATCTCAACTTTTAAGAACTTCTCATGGATGGGCATTATAGTTTATAAACTTGGAAACATTATTTATACTTGAAAACATTGTAAAACTTACCCATGAATCACAATTCAATAATACAAACATACTTAGATCATGCCAATGGTAGAAACTTAGGAAGTTCATGCATTGGGTTAAAACCCCATAGGATCAACATATAGATTTTCATGAATTAGAGAGGATTGGGCATGGGTGTGAACAAATTCACCCATTCAAAATCCTACATACCTATAAGAATCTGATTCTAATTTCTCTAATTGCCCAAGGAATAATTAAGAAGAACTTAGAGAAAATTGAGCTTGATTACCTTCCCAAACCTTTACTCTTGCATGCATGAATAAGAATAGCTTAGAATGAACTTACCCTTCTTAAAATTTCACTATTCATAGCTTGAAAAGACGTAGTTTAGGCCTTAGGATCATAGGAATTATGGATAAGATCTTATTAATTTTGTAGAAAAATAACTGCCTGCCAGTCCCCAAGAGGGACTGGACGAATCGTTACCAAGGACCACGAGTGGATCCTACGAGTCGTTATTGGTGACCATAACTCGTGGTCTTCATTGCCGAAAAGTCCTCATTCACCTCATCCCTGGCCACGATTGACTCAATGAGTATTGGTGCTGACCACAACTTATGGTCATGTAGGTGGTCACCCCAAACTCAAACATTTCTAACTTAAGTCTAGCACCTCACCACGAGTCACTTTACGACTCGTGGTCTACCCCATGGATCACGGGATGACTCGTATT
The DNA here is from genome assembly GCA_035772735.1 of Datura wrightii. NCBI lineage: Eukaryota > Viridiplantae > Streptophyta > Magnoliopsida > Solanales > Solanaceae > Datura > Datura wrightii. The sequence goes on from JASDFA010000002.1 coordinate 66,038,952, forward strand.
GTGACCAAGTGCAGAAAATCCTATTTTCTCTATTTCCACTCTTGGGTCTGATCTTAGGGTTTTTGGCGTATAATAGTCACCCGGGTCAACATAAAAATATATAAGAAATGCTCCTTTGGAAAAAACTATAGTATAAAGAAAACCCTTGGAGTTTATACATAGACTACTATCTACAAAGGCAATGCTAACTAGCAAGTAATGACGATTTACCTTAAGAATGACATCACCCTATCTATCAGGGGGCCATATCGTGCATCCTTAACAAGTGGGTTACTCATACTTCACCCCCCCAACAATACAACAAAATAAATAAAAACAAAGTTAAGTCATTGTCTTCAATGCACAACGTTTGAGCAACATAAGGGAGGAATGGGTGAAAGAACTCCCTGTTATAATAGAGGTATTTGTGTTGGAACTGTGTGCCATGTAGCTGAACCTGCAATTCGCAGGTCGCAACCTATGTTTCGCCTGTTGCCACCTGTGTTTCATAGCTAGAGTGCAAAACCACTTCCATTGAATCTTCTCCTTCTAGGTATCCTACATATAAATGGAGTTTGACCTGCGTTTCGCACTTACGGACTTGCATTTTTCCGGTCTATTGTAGATGTGCCAATGTTGAGTGATTTTTCTTCTAGGTACTATGGTGGGCATCTGCGCTTGACCTGTGTTTTACGCATTAGAATCTGCATTTCGCAAGTCTAGTTTCGGTTTCTCCATTTTGATCCATCCACTTTTTGTTACACTCCACACCTTTTCCACCCCTTCACAATCAAAGACAACGCAAACATAAAGTAAAAAAGAAAAAAAAGGAAGATAAATATAGAATCACTTGAGTTGCCTTCGAAGAAGCGCCTTTGTTAATGTCACGGCTTGACGGCTTCAATCTTCACCACTTTTCTCTCCACTTTGTGCTTTTGAATTGCACCTCTAGTTTCTTTTCCATTCTTCGACTTCGCTTTAGGGGTGGTGGTGTAAGAATCAAGGTACCAAGCAATGGATTTTGCCTCTTGTATTTCTTGGCCCTTAAAGGAGGGATGTGCTTTGATCTTGTTGGCATGACATACATTAAGATGAAACCATCTTGATCTTCCTCTTCAACTTCCTCCATTGACTTGGTTTCCTCAATTTCTATTTCTTCACCCAAGTTCAATATTGAAAAATAATAGGAGGGCGGTTCAAGTCGCTTCCTTCTCAGGCATGCTTCTTGCTTGACATCCTCCTTCTCAAGTGCACTAGAATCTTTAATCATGATTTGTTGGATGTCTCTTGGGAAATCTAGTGTCACTTCCTCAACTTCGGCATCTTGCATTATTGTCAGGTTGTTTGATTGGAAAACAGCCTTGACCTCATGTGCATCATCATGTTGAGCTTCTTTCCATGAGTCAATTTGGACTAGGTCCCATTGTTCACTTCTCCTTGTTATGCTTCTCAGTATCTCCTCGACTTCTATTTTTAAAGAACTACAGTTTCCTTCTTGAGGAGTAAATAATTACATGGGCATTGAGGAGCTGGTATCCTTCTCCGCATTAAACTCCTACTCCGAAAAGGCTTGGAGCATGGATTCCATGTGGTCATATGTAGTGCTTCTTCCCTCACATGCCATGGCTTCATTCCTATGAAGCTCAAGAGCATAACTTCCATCATAGCCGCTGATAATATCCAAATTCACTCCTCTTAATGAGAGAGCGTAAACGGTAATTGGAAAAAAAAATATACTCGACGAGTGTCGGGGTCAAATCCCACAGGGAATATTAGTTGATCACGCAAGAGTTGTATATCAAATTGAAGCAACTTGCATCAATGTCTCAACAACAATAGAGTAAAAATTGGGAAAATCACAACTTGACAATTAAACTACAAAATTTTCTCACGGAAACAGGGACAGTATAGAAAATACCAAAGGATATGGGCATCAAATTATAGGGGCATCATCAGATTGGGATTATTAAAATTTCCTAGCCGTACTCAATAGTATGATTAGTTGTGGATGAGGTGGCACCTTACGTTGTTCAACCAATTAGGTGCCTATACCTTGGGTTTTCTCAAACCTCAAAGCCCTTTTAACAATGGCCACATCAACTTGAGTAAGAATCAACTATTTCTAGCTTTGATTCTCAATGGGTGTTTGGTGATATGGTGTTACTATTCAATTCTACGCTTCCTTTGTTCCCTAGCTATTTGAAGTCCAAAAAGTTGGGCCCTTTTCGAGTGGTCCAAGTATTCTCCCATGGAGCAATTGAAATAGAAAACCATGAAGGAAAGCAGTTTAAAGTGAATGGTTACGGGTGAAAACATATTTAGGGAGGAGCGAAGAAATTAAGCTGGTGGATCTTTGGGCTCTGGGTGAATCTGAGTAACCCAAAGACTTGCGTCGTGCCGTGATGTTAAATCAATTACTGTATGGGAGGCAACCCATGGAGGTAGTTTGGTGAAGTTTGAGTAATCAAAATACCCACGTCGTGCCTCGACGTTAAATCAGGCGCTTCTTGGGAGGCAACCCAAGTTGTAATTCTAAGATATATATAGTGTTTATGTGTGTTAATGTGTGTAGGTGATTAAGATGGGAAATTTGAAGCTCAAACAAAAAATCTGAACTTGAGTTGCTGGTGCTAAAAAGAACAGAATGAGTCATCATCTGACCTAACGACTCGTTAAGTGGATCGTGGTCACTGCCACAGATAACAGTGTAGACAACGGTTGACCAAACGAGCCATTGATAGTGACAACGAATTGTGGGGTCTTCTGTTATGTCTACTGGATTAAAGAGGGATTTTAGCTGTAAAAATATGAAAAGAGTGACTTAATGGATCGTGGGGGTAACCCAACGAGTCATCAAGTGACCCGTCATGTATCTACGGAAGGGCCAACAGAGTACAGGTCCTACGATCCATGACACGACTCATTGGGTAACACCGCGAGTTGTTGCATGAACTGTTAGGTTCCAGGTAAGTTTTCTAAACCCAGTCAATTGAACGAACAACCAAATGAGTAATTTCTTTGCTTAACGACTCATTACGTGGGTCGTGGTTGTTTTTAATTAAACCTTCCACCTGACCCGACCCACATACAAATAGGATAAATCAATTTTCAAAACCTATTAAGACACCCGATTGTGCCCTATAATTTTCTCACCTGAATTTAAATTGAAATTCCAACTCAAAATTTCCCACTTTCACATCCTCCCAATATCACTTCTCACTCACAAAGCACACATACACGGACGATCGTACTAAAATTTGCTCGGGTGACACGATCCAATTGCGATTGTGTATTGAAATCACCTACTGCTAAAAACTCTTCCTCTAATTTTGATCACTGGAAGTAATATTTTTCTATTTTTTTCAAGTGTTTTAACTGACTCATCCCTGTAACATTGTAATGCCTTTATGATTTATGTTTTATATCAGACGAAAACCCTCGGATGCTTTTAACTTAAAATCGTAATCAAAAGTGAATGCAATGTTATAAGAAATTTGATTTGTGTTTGTGGGATTGAATATTAGTTGATGATGAACATGTGTTGGGTTGTCGTAAACCCAATAAGTAAACTCTTGAGCATGAGCCACATAACTAGTTATGGTATCACCTCATGACTCGTTGAGCTCGTCCTAAGTGGGGAAATGACATATGTAACTAGTGTACCTCATGACTGGTCTAACGAGTCATTGCCGCAAGTAACGACTCATCATGACCAATCATTAAGTCCACTGGTTCAACAAAAGAAAAACTGACCTGCAGGCGATGAGTGACCTCACGAGTCGTGGCCAGTGGCAATGACTCATTGAGTCTCTCATTCTATCTACATGGACACAATTAAAAGCTAATTTTATTTCATCTCATCATGCATACTAACTCTCATCCCGCAGGTACAATGGCACCGAAGGGTACACCAAAGAAGGGTCCACAGGTGCCGGAGAAAAGTCAGCCCTCATATCGTAGACTTCGGGATGAGCCCTCATCCTCTAAAGAGTCAAGTGGTTCAGTGGAGGAATACGAAGTTTTAGAAGAGCATCTTGAGAGAAGATCAACCAGGGCTAGGACGCAACGCCCTACCAATTCGACAGACATGGTCACATCTCCTACCCCACCTATAAGAGACCCACCTAGCCGAGTAGAAGAGTATGTTGGGGCTGCAGTCCCAATTTCCCCCAAGGACACCACAGCTGCGACAAATGCAGAGGTTGCAGATGAATCCCGTGCCCAATAGGGGAACACATATGATGAGCTGACAGAGACCTCACACACATCCACCAAACAACCACGAATAGTGAGGCAATGGTGTGTCCAGGGCATGAGTGCCATTTATAATAAGGACATTGCTCTGAATGAAAAAGGTCATCCAAGGAGGAGCATTTATGAGGAGCCCAAATTGCTCACCACAAGGCTCAAGGACCTCCCTAAGCTGTAGGCACTGTTGAGAGATACAGGTTTGGTTAACTGAGCCATTGGGGAGCTACAACCCTTCCCCATTTAAAGATTTTTATGTCGCCTACGCAGCCACGTTATAGCGTCTGGCTTTGAGAGGCCAAGACTGGAAGAAGAGGCCTGCATTGACTCAGGTGTTTTTTTGGGAGACACCTGTAGACATCTCTGAGAGGTCTATTTCTAGGCTGCTCTATGGTCCAGACTATCAGGCAGCAATGAACACAGTTGAGTTTGATTACAGATTGTTTGAACTCAAGAAATTCAAAATCAAGAAGCTGAACAGTGAAGAAAGTATCAGGCAGTACACTTGGCTGTCACGCATCATTGCCACACGAGGTCCGCTAGTTGAGTGGTTGCATAGTAACGAGTCACAGATAAAAAAGGCCACACTGAACTTCCAAGCTAAATTTTGGTGGTCATTGGTTCAACACAGGCTGGTACCGACTAGCAATGACAATGTGCTTTCACATTATAGAGTTGCACTGGTAGCAAGAATTATGGAGGGGTACGCCAAAACGATATATTGTTGAGGAGATTTGGGAGCGGGCGATAGTAGACAGCACTACCATTCCCTTTTCATGCCTTATTGATCGACTCTGTCAGGAGTCAAAGGTGCCCAAAATTATTGTCAGTTGATCAGTGAGTGGTGGTCCACAAGATCACCGATATTGGATTGATATGAGATGAGACTAACCTGGCATCGAGGGTGAAGAGTCAGTCTGCACATCCGTTGGAGCTACTTTATTGGTTGAGGCATTCAGCAGTGATATGCAGACTGATGTTGCATGGTTGACTGAGTTAGAGGCAGAGCCGATAGAGGCCAGAGAGACTGGTAACCGGCCTGAGGCTATAGATGTAGCAGATATTCCCACACATCGAGCAGCACCTCGACCACCTATTGCACCCTCTCATGCTTCTTCAACTGGTCTAGTCACTATTTCCCAAGAATTTGTGACTGACATGGCTAGGTGGCTGGCTAAAGCTGAAAAATAGTAGGCACACATGGATCTTCAGGTTAAGGTATTAATGGAGCAAGTAAAGTCGTGGGTTACAAAGCAGTTGGAGGTGCTCTCTAGTTTAGTGCACGGTCGGTTGGATGCCTTTGAGAGGCATACGGATCAGCGTCCTGCACAGCTACAGGCGCTCGAGCTATCTAGATGGTATGCGGAGGTAGAACCACTCTGAGCTGAGGTGCGGAAGTTGGCCGCATGACAGGTAGCTGCGATCCCTCCACCCGTGCTTCCAATGATTGATGATGAGAGTGGGGAAGAGCTACCACCAATAGTTCATTTTATCATTAAGGAGTCGGTGGTGTAGGATAAGGGAAAGAGACCTTGTGAGGAGGCAATTCATGATGAGGATGATCCTCTGCTCCGTGAGCAGAAGCGAGAGCAGAGAGAGATGGAGGTAGTGCTACAGTTATCCAGAGACGAGGCTCGATAAAGGGGTACAGTTGAGGCAGAGAGAGCTCGTGGAGAAGGTACGAGCTCAGTAGGTTCTGATAATGCACCTGTTCAGCACTGTGGTACTGGAGACGACACTGGAGGTGTATCTACCCCTCCACTAACCAAGCTGGAGAAGCCTAGGTCACAGGTATGTTCCTTATTTCCATGTTTTATTTTATTATATGCATCGAGGATGATGCATGCTTTTCCTTATGGGGTTGGGGAGGGATACCTGTGTATTTTTGTTGAACATAACTCGAGGGTTTTTCTTGGAGGATATCTTTTTCCTCGTGTATTCCTTATCTACTAGAACCAGCACATTCAGGTTCTTATGTTTTTGTATTTGTTTGTGTCAGTCAAAAGAAAATTAGGTGAACTTAAGGCAATTAATAACATGGATTTTTGAAATTGTTTGAACTGATAATATGATACCCCTCCTAAAATTTTTATGTGTATGTGTTAAAATCAACAATCATGACCTTTGTGAATCTTTGCATGGAATTAATACTGTGAACATGTTTATCATTGTGTGACTGTACCTGAACTAGCAGTTAGTAGAAGTGATGATGTTGTCCTGTGTATTGTATGAGTAAGGTTTAATAGCTAAATTCTATTGTGTGTGTCAATCTAGAACTTTCCTGGTTAGTTCTACCGAGGTATAGTATGGGAAACTAGGAAAGGATCATAGGCCATTTTTTATAAATGAGTCCACTTTAGCCTTAAAAGACCTACCAAATGGAAATAAATATCCCTTGATCCCAATTTTGAGCTTAAATTGACCCTTCTTTTTGTTAACACCAATTCACCTTCCTGCTTTGATTAAAATGAACCTATTTTGTCCCTGATCCCTCCTTGGACACTGTGAACCTCCACTCAGGCAAATCACCTAAGTTGAGAGTGGCTATCATAGGGGTGATTTAGAAGAGTAGGTGGAATGAAATTGAGTAATGAAAATGAAAGAGTGGATGCGGTGTGCATAATGAAAAAAAATTGTTAACGAGAAAAAGAGAAAAAAAAGAAAAAGATTAAAGTAATTAATACTTGAAAGAAGGAACACTACTCTCGTAGTTGCAAAAGAAAGTAAAAGAAGAAGGAAGCAAAGGAAAAAGGGAGAAAATGTGAAAAGAAGGTTAAGAGTGGAGCCAAAGTGTGTGTAGTGCCAAGGAGGGTTAAGCTAATAGTCCCATATGTACCATACCCAAACTCGAGCCTACATAACAAGCTTAAAAAGTCCTATAGTGATCCTGGTTAACCTGTCTGAAATTCGAGGTATTGAAAGTAAAGGAAAGCTTATGGTATTGCATGCACACAGTTAGAAATTCTTTGTGAGAGCGAGTGTGATCTTACCTAGTCCCAAGAGAAATATAGTGATATCATCATATACACATGTGTGAGTGTGGAACTTATTTGTGGTGAGAGCATTTGGTCAACAAAATCGTCTGCAAACTGTCTGGGTCAGTGTTATAGAATTATGTGCATGGTTGCAATAGTATATTGCCATGTTTCGATTCCTCTGTTTCATGGTTGAAAATTTTACATATGCATTATGATTTGGTGTTGTAAGATAAAGGAGGGGTTAGAAAAATTGATTTGATTAATAGATGTAACTGCCATAAGTTTCTTAGAGTTCTTTTGATTGAAGCGTCAAAGTGGTTTTGTTTTACTTGTTTTTTCCTGAGGACATGCAAAAGTTCTAAGTTGAGGGTGTTGATGTGTCGTGACTTTAGGGAACTTTCAACTCTTAAAACCAAGAAAATATGCAAATTTCAACTATGTTTATATAGATATGATGTGTTTGTGTTAAGTGTTGCAGGAAAACAAGTTTGGAACATGAAATGGGCAAAGTAAGGAAAAATTTGACCAAAATATGGACTGCTAGTCAAGGCACGAGTCATCGTCCAAGTGGATGACTCATTCCTGGAATCGTATAAAGGATTAGGTGTTTTATTGGGATGAAGCATAACCAGTGCAGCTAATGATTTGAAGGCGCGACTCGTTACATCTAGTAACGAGTCGTTATGCAAGCCGTGAAGAATGGGAAGAAAATTTTTGGAAAAATGCTCAGGGAAGACAACGAAAGACATAACGAGTCGTCAGGTGAAGTGAAAACTCATTATGAGATACTGTGAGCAATGGTCAGGTACACTACAGGATTTGTTGATCCATCGCCATGAGGGACCTAATGACTCGTGCCCTGACCTGATGAGTCGTTAAGTGACCCGTTGTCAATACTGGATAGTTTGCTGAGGATGACTTGAGGACGCTGGCCACGACTCGTTAGGAGACCCAACAAGTCGTAACTTGGCCCATTACCACTGTCAACTTGGATTCCGTTTTTAGTTAGGAAAAGTTTTTTTTGGCACTATAAATACATTATTTAGGTTTATTTTTGAAGTACAGTTTATTTTACTATTTTTCACGTGGATTTTGGTGTTGTTAACGATCATTCTTGGTTCAACAAACAAATTTCATAATTTTGTTCTTGATTTTGAGAATTAAACAACATTGAAGTTTTTTTCATTAGTTTTGGTGATTTATTCAATTCAAGTGGTTTTCTTCTACGAATCTTTGTGAGTTAAAATTATGATTTCTCCTTTATTTTATGATTGTGATCATACAAGCATGAGTAACTAAACCCATAACTAGGGTTGTGGGAACCATGATGAATTAACACACATAGGTAAAATACTTGGTGAATCTTGAACAAGGTTAATGCATGTATTATTTTTCCCTTCGTTTTAATTGCTTCTTAACGGTTGCAAATGTTGGAAATTTCCTTATTCTTACTCACCAGATCAAGGGGGTAGTGAATGGGAAAGGGGACTAACAACAGATATTTGAGGCTATCAACCCTCATCTAATAGTTTGACCTTGTCCGAGAATAGCTAATCCGATATTAAGGGTAAGGGTTAATTAAGCGTACACTCGTATAAGACCAAGTTGTGTGGTGATATTCATCTAGATAGCGACTAACCATTTAGGTGAATTTAAGTTACCAATATGACATCCTAAACACCAGAATAGATCACTAGTGTAAAAGTCTTGTGGTTATGAAGTCATGGGGAACACAATCCTAGTCATTTTATTGATTGAATACATCCAAAATTGATTTAAACATCTACTAATGTTTACTCTGGTTTATTATTTTATGTTTCAAACCTTCCCCATAGGAAATAAGTAGGCCGAATAGTATTAGCTAAACGCATTAACTCAAGTTCTCGCCATATTCTTTGTGGGATTCGACCCCAACCCTGGTTGGACTCTATATTTGACATCGACCACTTTATATCTCATTTACAATGTGTAATTTGGACGACATCAGCCACCAACTCAAAGGTAGGGCTATACTATAAAGATTCTAGCCCTGTAGGTGTCAAGCTACACCAACGGCCTATAGGCAAGATTTACTATACATATAGGTGTTAAAACAGAAAGTTATATTTCCAAGCTATACCCTATGCTGCCCATTTTAACAAAGTACACTCAACAGCTAACCATAAGCCTTTATGGCCTCGACACAGTAGCAAAACCTCACTAGTCCCTTTAGACGACAAATAAATAGAGGGGAAGTATCTATGTCACTTCTAGAGATAGTCAAAACTAAATATAGTCCTTCCTAATAAGGGACTATGTTCCAACCTCAATTCGTCTTGTAGAAGCTAACCACAACACATACAATCATAAGCTACTACTAAGGTACAAGTCATATCAACTATACGACGAGAATAACTTGCCCAAAAAGGTTAGCCTTAACATACCTCAATTGTCGAATTCTGCTCAATCAATCCTTCTTCGATCGTAATCCCTCCGTATTCTAGATTTTACGCCAAGGGAACAGGGATTTTATAATTCAAAAACTAGGCCAACATCCATAGCCCACCAAATATGATGACAATATGTCAAAATGAATTCAGTTCAGTAAAATCTTACAAATTCTTATAGGTCAGAAGGGTATATGCTTACTATCACTTGTAGACGTGCTAGCTATAATTAGAGATGATTTCTATGACTTTTACTTACTAGGGCTCCATCAAAATGGGCCAATTTCAAAGATTCAACTCCACAAATATGTTCTTCATAGTCTCGGGATTCACTACCCAAGAAGAATTGGTGATAGGAGATGATTTAATAGCATAAACTCACCTTCAATTTGATGAAAACTTGTGGAGAAATCGCCCAGGGTCACAGCTCTTATTTTTAGGAAATATTAAAATGATTCAACCCACACACAGTTAAATATATTTAGGTGGTCAGTGGTGCGCCTCCCATCGCGATGAAGTAGGGGTGCAGCGCGCCACTCCATGCGCTGGAGGGAGGGTCGTGGCGCAGCGCGCAGTTTGGCCTGCCCCCGGCCTCCTTCCACCCTCTCGCTCATGTACACGCTCACTCGTTCCTCCTTCAATCTATCCTCCACATGTGTCATCCTCGGAAAACTCTCAACACACATATGCACACGTCGACTAGCCCTAGAAATCTTGCGAGGTGTAACACATTCTGCATTAATAGGGTATCAAAAAGAGTCACACCCAAAAGGTATACACAACCTACCCCAATTGCAAACATTGGTGAATGTTTTCACTAATTTTGATAAGCCTTTCTTAGTTTTGTGGCATAACAATTACTTAACGGTAAATTACAAATAAATTGTCACGCCCCGCCTTGGGGGGTATGACTGGCACCTGGTGCCCTAGTAGGACCTGGACTGCTAACTGGTGAGCCTAAGCACATCTGGTGCCTGGCTGATCCTGACTCAGATTTTTGGAAACAAAGGGCTATATAACGGCTGTAAACACAGCCTCCGGCCGACTGGCCTATAGCCACCTGTACCTGTAATAACAGCTAACTAGAAACATACTTACAAGGGGGAAACCTAGATGGGCCGACAAGGCCACCATGCTGTCTAGTTATCTGCAATCCCACAACAACATGTTGAATAACTACGTGACCGGCAAGGTCACCACTACTATCAAACTAAGGCCTCACACGGCCAACATAAACTAAAATGCTAAACAGCTATAGCAGACTGCACGGCCTCACACGACCGGCTCAACTGACCACAGGGAAATATATACAGACTGAAAGCCTCTAAGAATACTGATAAGATGGTCGGGACAGGGCCCCGACCTACCCGTACTGTACAACAAAAATGAAATGATATAAACCTCTGAAATATCAAGCTCCGGATGATAGGAGCTGATGACTTTGCGCTGGCTAGGATCACAAGGGATCGCCTCCACGTCTATGGGAACCTACAGGCAAGTAATGCAGCGCCCCACTGGGCGTCAGTACCACTGGTACTGAGTATGCAAAGCAACTATAATAATATAACTGAAACAACTGAATGTAGATAGCATATCTAACAAAGTTGTATGGTAGGAGACAACTGTATCTAAAGGAACTGATAAGGACTGAATCATGCTTCCTGTACTGATAAGGTAGAGTCGTACCTGTAAACGTGACAGCCTACTATCTAGTAACTAGTATATAACACATAAATAAACATACAAGTAGCAAGCAAGAGCCAATACCAACCCCCATAAGCCGGATGGCGCCAAACAAGCAAACAATCTATATACCCCTACCCGGGTCAAAACCAGCCAAAAATAAGTCACTCCACTCATCTGCTCACTTCGGAGCTCCTCTACCAGCCCCCTGGGTCTCCGGCTCGAGCCATAGCCTCCGATATAAGCAACCGTGTTTGGGTCCGGAGGACTCCTGTGTGGACAGTAACAGATAGGGTCTGGATCCCCCGACACAACTCAACGGGGCTACCTGAAACTGGAGCTACACCTATAATAACTGAATGTACAGACAGTAACAGATAGGGTCTGATTCCCTGGACACAAAACTCAACCGGGCTATCTGAAACTGGAGCTGCACCTGTAATGCTGATCAAACTGTTGTGGGGAAAGCTGCATCCCACCTTCGTCCAAGCTGGGGACGGCATGCCACTCCTTGGAGTGACGTAAAACCCACCCGCTCAGTGGGCGACACGATTACCAACCCAGGGGCGGCGAGGACGCTCAATAGGGTGCCCTCACGCCACATCAAGTCTCAATAAACAAATAGCACATATAAATAGCAAGCATGTGTAACTGAAAAAGACTATCTGAAATCTGATTTCTTATTCTGATCTGTTTCTGTACAAAACTGATTCTTTACTGATTATACTGATTCTGAGATCTTTCTTTAACTGTTGGCTAATCTGTAGCCAGGACACTATCTGTCTGTATGGCTAGTCTGTAGCCATAAACTGTCCATCTATCTGATTTTACTTCACTAGCTTTTATTCTGAAAATCTGTTTCTTTTTATTCTATAACATGCTTGCTAATCATATAATAGGCTATACTGAATCTGGAATTCTAACTCGCCTTCTGGCGCATGCTTTTCTATCTTTTGAACTAAAATATGATACGGCAACGCAAACCAGAATTTACTAAACTTATTCAATTCTCAACATTCAACTCTGAGAGTTTCAAATACGGAGTTTACTATGATTCACAAAGCTAAGACTTACTAACTTGCCGAAGAACAACTTCACATACCTTAACCTCGAGTTATTCGACTGTTGGACGAGGCTTGATCTTGGGCAAATTTATATGCCCAAGTGATACTCAAAAGTACCATTTTAGCCTTGTTTATCTACCAATGTGTATACATTCTCATGTAATTTTTAATAAAATGTGAATTTATACTAACCAACATGATTAGCAGTGTTTTGCAGGTAAAATGTAATTTCGGGAAGCTAAAATGCATGTTGGATGATATCGGGGTTGGACTTGGATGTGAGCAAGGAACAAGGCATTGGACAGCATGAAATAAAGGAGCTCCGCGATGGAGCCGTGTCACGCTGCCATCACGGAGGCCTTCTGCCTGGATAGGGAAATTTCGCCCAAATTCCAGAGAGGGTCCGCGTCTGGTCCGTGGCACGGTGTCTTGGCTCCGCGTTGCATGCCATGCCACGTTGAGCTTTAATTCCTGGACCCCCAGTTCCAGTGAGGGTCCGCGTTCATAGCGTGTCACGGAGGTAGTGCTCCGCGATGCACTCCGTGACACGTTGCTCTTTATTCCGGAAAAAATTCCCAGCAGTATAAATAGAACACTTAGGTTCATTTTTCAATATTCTGACTTGGTGGAGCAAGAACATGGGTTACAGGCAGTTGAGGGACGAAAATATCAGGGTTTTTTGTCTCTTTCTTTCTTCTTTAATTCAATTGCTTGTATGATTAACACTCATTTAAAGATGTTTAATCCACAAATGAGTGGTTAATTCCTCTTCTTGCTGAGGTTATGAACAATTGTGATGAAATGTGATCGTTGATTCTTTGGTTTTTCATCTTTTCTTCCATGTTTTTCCATTAATTCTTGTTCTTATTGCATTAATGTGTGGCCTACGTTAATGTACATCTAAAAAGTCCAGTTTCACTCGAGAGAGCAAGAAATTGGAAAGTTGTGAATTAATAGGATATGATCTTTACTTGATTTGGGAAAATTGGGAATTGATTTACTTTCAGGATAGAAATATACCTGAAAGTCGTATTAGTCAATTTAGAAACCGGATTTGTATGGCTAGAACATGAATTGCATTTAATCATAGAAATGTAGGTGGATGGATCATGATTCTTAAGTGAGGTTAAATACGAGAGTTTTAATCTCTTGGCAATAGTTCTTGGCTAGCAACTGGAGGAAAAGATTAACCAAATTATGATGATAATTAATTTCATTACATGTTCGTTTACCCTCAGCATGCTCTCATTCATAGTTCAGACTCAAAATAGATAATTGTTTTAGCTTTAGTATAAAAATTATAAAACAAACTATCAAACTCTTGGTTACACTGTTGTCTGCAGTTTTAGAAGTAAAATATAGTACACTTGAGCAGATTGCACTTCATCCAAGTCTCTGTGGGATCGATACTTGGCTTACTAAAGCCACTTACTACTTGTTCGACCACGTGCACTTGCGTGTAGTTATATACCCATATAACAAACAACCGAACAAGTTTTTGGCGCCGTTGCCGGGGACTTGGCAATTGGTGAATTTGTTTTAAGTGTTAATTTACTGTACTTTTATTTTCTTAGTGTTGACAACTTGGTCTTAGCCTGTATTTTGCAGACTTAATTTCTGTTGAACACTGGCAAGAGACAAGGAGTTGGTGGAATCGTATATAGAGCCAGAAAGGATATTTCACAGTAAACAAAGAGAAGCTCTACAAAGAAAGCTGCAGTTGCTCAGACAGACGATCATGGAGCAACAACAGAATCCACTTGTAGTACGGGCAGTGTTAGTGCCCGAAGAAGTAGCAGCTCGGTCGGTTCGCGAGGTGGCAATCCAACATGCTAATAATGTCACATCTAGCATCCACAAACCTGAGCCAGGAGGGAGGTTTGAACTTAAACAGAATATGGTGCAATTGCTGCACACTAGCGGGCAGTTTACCGGTCTCCCTCATGAAGATCCACAGCAGCATCTCCAAAATTTTTTGGAGCTAAGTGACTCTTACATCCCCGCTGGAGTGTCATCAGATTATGTCCGGTTTACATTGTTCCCATTCTCACTATTGGGAGAAGCCAAGAGGTGGTTGAAAGCTGAGCCACCGAATTCTATTTCTACGTGGGATGATCTTACAAGGAAATTTTTGATACGGTTTTTTCCCTCCGGTAAAACAACAAGACTTAGAAGTCAAATTCTAAGTTTCAAACAGAGAGAGGGAGAGAATTTATATCAGGCCTGGGAGAGATTCAAGTCTATGTTGCAGGATTGTCCTCATCATCATCAGTCCAATGATGTGCTGGTGCACACTTTTATAGAGGGTTTGGAACCCCACACCAAAATATTGCTACACTCAGCAGCTGGAGGACAAGCGCTGGAGAAAACTTATGAGGAGCTGTATACCTTATTGAACCGTATTTCGCAGGGAAATCCAGAATGGAATGCTGATTCACCAAGAGGCGGGACAAGGAAAGCAGCAGGAGTGCTAGAAGTGGATGGGTTTACAACTATCGCTGCACAGATAGCTGCATTGCAAAATCAACTTAACACCCACTTCGGCAACATGACAATGAACCAGCCTCAAGCCCCAGTAAATGTGGTGCAGCAAATGTGGTGTGAAGTGTGTGGAAGCAGTGAGCACTCAGCTGAGTGTTGTGGAGCCAATCCTGACTCGGTAAACTTTGTGGATAATGCCCAAAGGAAGCACCAACAGTATGGTAATAGCTACATTCCAATTGGAGGAATCACCCTAATTTCTCACGGGGTAGCAACAACCATCAGGGGCAAAGTTTGGGTCAGGGTGTGCAAACGAACCAAGGAGGGCAGCAGAATTATCAAGCACAATTCAGAAACAACAATGCACCTCCTCCACCACCATCACCCAGCATTGAGGAGATGTTCAAGACCATGATAGCTAACCAAGCTCAATTATAGGCTGACTATGTGAAATTGGCAGCCGAAGTGAAAAACAACCAGTTAGCTACCAAGGCACTTGAATATCAATTTGGGCAATTTGCTAGTGCCCAAAACACAAGGCCTAGAGGAGGACTGCCGAGCGACATGGATCCCAATCCCAAGCAGGTAAATGCAGTGACCACAAAGAGTGGTTTGCAGCTGAAAGAGGTGGAACCAGAAAGACCACCTCAACAGTCGAGAGCAGCAGAAGTTGAGAGGGAGCAAGGTACCGAGAGGGGGAAGACTAAGGAAGCTGAATCAGAAAGACCTCCACCCTCGTTCCCTCAACGCTTAAAGAAACACAAGGAGGAGGCGTGTTTCCAGAAATTCATGGAGGTGCTGAAATAGGTACATGTTAACTTACCTCTTGTTGATGTTTTGCAAGGAGTGCCAAAATATGCTAAGTATATAAAGGACATCGTGGCAAACAAAAGTCGGTTGACTGAGTATGCTACGGTGGCTCTAACGGAGGAGTGCACTTCCCGGATTCAAAATAGACTGCCCAAAAATCTAAAAGACCCTGGGAGCTTTACTATCCAGATTACTATTGGGCAGAGCATCCGAGCTCGTGGATTGTGTGATTTGGGAGCGAGCATAAATTTGATGCCGTCATCGGTATTCAGAAAGTTGGGTCTAGGGAGTCCTAGACCCACAACAGTAATCTTGCAATTGGCGGATCGATCCTTGGCCAGACCTGATGGCATTGTGGAGGACGTTCTGGTGAAAGTTGGCTCCCTAATTTTCCCGGTAGATTTTGTCGTGCTGGATTTTGAACCAGACGCGGAAGTCCCATTTATTTTGGGACGTCCTTTCTTGGCAACCGGGAAAGCACTAATTGACGTAGCTGCGGGGCAGCTAACAATGCGAGCACACGACAAGGTGGAGGTGTTCGATGTGTACAAGGCACCCAAGCTCCCGATGGTGCACGAAGAACTCTCGGTGATCAATGTGATTGATCAAGGTGATGATGAGCAAATTAAGGATTCACGGGAGTTGTTGGGAAAACCACCGGATCGGTGTAAGCACTACTGGGGGGAGAACGGTGATCGAGAGAAATCGTCCATCACCCTAGCGGAGAACTGAGCTTAATGACGTCGAGCCGCGACGGTAAACCAGGCGCTGCACGGGAGGCAACTCGGGAAAAATTTTTCTTTCTTTTTGTAAAGTGTAAATAGATTTTCTTTTCTTTTTCTTTTTCTTGATTTACTACAAAATTTTTTGTTTTAGTTTTTGTTTTATTTGTATTTAGAGTGAAACCTATAATTCTAACCAATTTTGTATAGTGAGATGAATTTCAGGTCAAATGGAGGAAAATATGCACGGAATCTCGAAGGAAAGGTCGAGGTATGAAAATTAATAAAAAGTGGCAAACAGTGAGCTGGGGCGCCAGCTCCGTGTCACGGAGGTGGACCTCTGCATTACCTCTGTGACACGTTGAGGTATAATCTGGATTTTTTTAAAACTTTCCAGAACAGGCTCGCGATGGCTCCGTGTCACGGAGGCAGTGCACCGTGATGCACTCTGTGACACATTGTCGTGTATATCGCGACGGGTCACACCGGGTCGCCGGGTGACCCGCGCGATTTCCCTACTTTTTTAACCCCAAAAACCCTCCCTTTTCCCTTATTTTTCAATCTCTCCGTGACCAAACCCCCCAAAACCCATCCCCCATCAACGTGACACGGAGTAGGCCAAGAAATTCAATAAGTTTTCTTCGATTCTTAAAAGTCAAGGTATGTTTTTCGATTTCCTCTCAAATTCTCTTCGAATTTCTTTGATATTGAGCATGTGAGGTGAGCTAACTTGCCCTAAGTAGAAATTAATCATGAATTCAATTGAATTTGTTATACCCCGTAGAATTTCCGGCACCTAAATGACCTATTCGCATGTTGGTTAAGCATATTTGAAGGCCATACGTGCTAGAGAAAGGCGCCCCGGAAAAGATTGGACGAGAAACCTGTCGAACCATCGCTGAAGGGGCCGAGGCAGAACCCCTCCGCGATGGCAGCGTGTCACGAAGGTGAAGCCTCCGCGTTGGCTCCGTGACACGTTGGCCTTGTCTGGGCCCAAGTATATAAAGCCCCACTTCGGTTTAATTTCATTATAACCTATTAAAATTTCCAGGAAACGCGGGAGAACAGGGAGAGAACGAAGAAGTAAGATAATTTTCATCCGATTACGCTGCTAAAAGTTGTCCAAACTCAAATTAACCTCAGATACCGAGGTATTTAGCAGCAGAGAGCATTCCTACGGATTTAGTTTCGTGAAATACGGCCAACGAATCGTCGAGCTACCGAGCTAAGGTGAGTGGAATTGCTCTAAACTAGTGTCTATGTGTTCCTAGCTGAGAAGTGAATAGTTCTCCCTTCTGGACCTCTGAAAAATAGCGAGTTTTCGACCGTCTTTCGATAAGCCTAAGTTTAGGCTATAAACTATATCGAAAGTGACGTTGCTCTTTAAAATAAAGCTATATTTAGTATTAATTGGCATATTTATGAATGCAGTTGGGAGAAAATAGTTGAAGTACCGGCCGAGCCTCGTCCGACAGACGGATAGTTCGAGGATAAGGTATGTAAAGCTAGTTTCCTCGGCAAGTTAGTAATCTTGGTACAGTATAGTAATTTAAAGGCTAATAGAATGTTCAGAAGTCATGTGTTATGTTTATTACGAATGTTGGTACGATATTAGAAGCATCAGGTTATAAATTGCGCGAAACTTGCTGGCGCGATATAGATTCTAATATAAGTATTAGGAATTCCACAGCATGCTCAGTATGTGATCTGACACAGAATGTTAGGATATCATTGTATTCAGTTGAAACCCAGTAGATCAATGTAGTATCTGTAAGACATCTCAGAAATAGAATGATAAGTTAAAATGAAGTTGGAAAGCATGTTAGGAATAGTAAATCATGTTACTATAGAAACTCAGTATACAACATAGTTTTCAGCAGAAATACTATATCATGTTCAGCATTAGACTCAGTACAGTATGGCAGAAGATTATATTTATATATATATACTATTATCAGTCTCAGCATGTATTAAATACGTACATATCACTATCACTAGTTCAGCATGCAGTATGTACAAACACTTTATTATCATTAGCTTCAGTATGTGGTATATGCAGATAGTATTACTAGTTGAGACTGTTGTATTGTTTGGGGTTGGATTACCTAGAATCCATGACCGCCCCAGGGTTAATCGATGTATCGACTCGTCCGCCAGAGGAAGAGGATACGTCGCTCTACGGAGTGGCATGCCGTCCCATAGGGGACGAAGATGGGATGCCAGTTTTCCCCATATTGTGCCTTGGTGGGCCCTTATACACCCCCGTCGAGCGGATACGCCCAGGGTGTTGATTCAGGAGTCCTCCGGACTCAGGTACAGTTATAGTCAGGGGCTCAGCGAGCCCAACTGCATACCCAGGGGACCGGCAGGATGCTTACAGTTATTATAGGAGATGGGACGACCGGGGTAGGGGTATAGATTCTGTGCTGGTTGTACCTCCCGGCTTATGGGGGCCGGGTAAGGTTTGTTTGTGCTATGTATGTTATGATATGTTGTGCCGTGTTCTAATAGATACGAGTAGATCGACAGTAGAACGATAAATCCTCAGGTATGACTCCTGCTCCTTCTAGTATAATTAAGAGAAGGTATGACTTACATTATCAGACAGTTAATCTATTCCTTTCTACTTCAGTTTCATCAGTTATATTGTTATTTTCATATATTTCTTTCAGTTATTGCTTTACATACTCAGTACCAGCAGTACTGACGCCTGGTGGGGCGCTGTATTACTTGCCTGCAGGTACTCATAGACGAGCAGGCGATACCACGTGATTCCTGTCAACGATCGAGTATTCAGCTCCTGTCATTCGGAGACTGAATTCCAGAGGTGTATTTCACTTTCTTTTGTTGTATAGTACGGGTAGGTCGGGGCCCTGTCCCGATCATTTCTATTGTTATTCCTAGAGGCTTGCAGTCTATATATGTTTCCCTGTGGTCAGATGAGCCGGTCGTGTGAGGCCGTGCAGTTGTTTAGCTGTTAGTACTTCTGTTTCCTTTATGTTGGCCGTGTGGGGCCATAGCTTGACAGTGGTGGTGACCTTGCAGGTCACGTAGCCTTCTAGTATTTTATGATTGAGTTATAGATAACTAGACAGCATGGTGGCCTTGTCGGCCCGCATAGGTTTCCCTATATTGATGGGTTTCTGGTCAACTGTTAGTACAGGTACAGGAGGCTATAGGCCAATGGGCCGGGGGCTGTGTTTACAGCCGTTATATAGCCCTTTGTTTCCAGAAATGTGAGTTAGAGCCAGCCAGGCACCAGATGTGCCCAGGCTTAGCAGTCCAGCAGTTCAGGTCCTAGTAGGGCACCAGGTGCCAGTCATACCCCCAAGGCGGGGTGTGACAAACTTGGTATCAGAGCAGGTCGTATCCTAGGGAGTCTGCAAGTCGTGCTAAGTAGAGTCTTGTCTATGGATGTGTTGTGCACCACATACTATAGGCAGGAGGCTGCGAGGCATGATAGGATGGTTACCCTTCCTTCTCAATCAGTCGTGCTTTAGAGCGGTATAGTATAGGGTTGAGTCCCTAAAAACTTACCGTATTCTTTGATTACGGATACAAAGGCAGATCAGCATTACCCTATCACAGGCAGAAGATCAGAGATAGCAACAGAAGAGAGCATCAGCCAGTTACATAATAACTACAGTAGCAGGAGGAGGTATCAGAGACCTCCTAGTGTGATACCTTTATTGGCACTATTCCCAGTATATGTTGATAACGTCAGAATAGGAAGTCAGAAGTATAATGTGCATACGAGTTGATTTATTTATTAGCTGTATAAGATCTGATTAAGATTACAGACATGGTTAGACTACCAGGTAAGTATAAGAAAGAGAGGGAAATGCAGGAATCCCAAATACATCTTTTTGGGTATGGTACAGTTAAATGCTTTTACTTGTTGCAATAGGAAAAGGGCTATTTCCACCTCTTGATTTTGATGCCAGTATAGTAAAGGGGCATAAGACTTGAGATGGGGTTGTCAAATCAAGCAGTAAGTAAAGATGGGCTGATTGATCCTAGTAAGTATTAGAAAGTATAAAGAGCCCCTATGATTACGTAAGTTGTGCAGACCCTTATGATAATAAGCCAGTAGAGAAAGTAAGACCGTTAGCTTACTCGAAGCAGGGGTAAAAGACCTGTTAGTGATGAATGTCGGGTAATAGTCAAGTTCGAGTCAGAAGAAGTCCAAGTCCGCCACGTATGTTAACAGATAGCAAGACATACCTGTAAGATTGTAGTTATGATCCGGTTGTGATATCGAAAAGGTGAGGGGTCATGTGAATTACATAGGTCTGACTGCAAGTCAGGGGAAGTATGAACTGATATTGGACCAGCAATCTTGTTAACAATGAAGAGCAGGTACCTTGAACCCAGAGTTCAACTTAAGTAAGATGAGGGAAAGAAGCAGGAATGTCAGATCTTGTGGGGAAATTAGAATTACCCCCGGATTGATAAAATATCGTATTAAGGATTAAGCCTCGGGCTGACAGTAAGATTGTGGTTCAGAATACCGCAGTATGTCCGCTATGGAGAAGTTAAGAAGTTACCGATACAGCAATTCTAATCTAGTGTAGCCTAGAGATAAGGCCCAACAGACAGTCATGGGCTCTTAATATATGCCTAGTAAGGCCACAAGATTCGAACGTTGACCCCACACCGCAAGAGTGGCGGAATTTCAAACAGCAAACAATAACTAAAGTGTTTAGGTTTGTTACTTTCAGAATGGGGTGACAATACAATGAAATGATAAGTCAGGGCAGGAGATATTATTAGGCCGTATAAGCGGTGTATCATGTACGGTATGAGACTCAGCAGAGCATGTCATAGATTATGTATTACCGCAGAATTCAGTACATATTGTACGTAGCTATTGATATATATATGTATACAGATAATAGATATGTTGTGAGTAGCTGCCTATAAGGGGTACAATCACAGATGCTGATTAGCAATAGAAAACATGTACAGACTGCATTGCAGGACCCCCCCCCCCCCGCCAAAAGGGAGGAGAAAGAAAGAAAAGGAGAGAAGAAAGGGGAAAGGGAAAGGAGAAGAGAAAGGGCAGGTTAAGTGTGAGTCACGTATGAAGTCATAGAAACTATCTCAGTTCTCAGTTATTAGGTTAATAGACTTATGTGTTGTTGTCAGATCTAGGCTCTAGGAGCTTACCAGAGTTAATGGCCTAAAATAGATGGCTAGATGATAAGGGCGCAGTTAGACGGTCTACCGACCAGCTGGCGCCTGCATTAGCAGGGAGGCATCCCTGAAGATCGGTAACAGTAGTGCATGTGCTAGAACCAGGATTAGAGGCCGAATAGGCAAATTTCAGAGATTAGCAATACCAAAATTGTTCTAGTATGTTAAGTGGTCGTACGTCATTTTCCCAGCCTTGTAGGTGAGAGTCGGCCTTAGCCAACCTAGCAGTTATTATGTGGAACACCCCATAAGTCAGCCGGCCGGCCCAGTCACAATACCCGTGGGTACCCCAAGGAAGGGTCCACATCAATAGTCAGCGACAGACTAGTACTTCAGCTGGTTCTCGTAAGATATTCAGATATAGAGCCCTAGCAGAAGGCCAGTATTTACAAAATAGCTCATAAGACCGAGAATTCCCCAGAACAGCAGTATAAATCCAAGTGGATACACACAAGGTGTAAGAAATTGATAGTACCCTGCTAGCACAGTGTTCACTAAGACCAGGGGATCAGTAGACTCCCCGTGAAGACCCAGAGATTGATCGCCTGGGAGTAAGTTTGATTAAGCCTAGCCTTACAGTGGTTCAAGCAAAATAACAAAGCAATTAGATGTCCACAAGTCTGCAGTCATGCATGAACTATAAGTACTCAAGTAGAACAGATAGAGCATTGTTAGACTACTGCCACATTCGGGTCATTCAACCCGACTATTCAGTTATTTAAGGTTATGCAGCCAGATCATTAGAGGTCATGGTCAATATCAGGATCCTCTGATCAGATAAAGGCACAAGGTGCGCAGACGTTCGTTCAGGTTATCCCAGCAACAAGTAGCCTTAGCATGTGGCCGAAGGGCCAGATAAGCTCTAGCTACGCCTGTAAACTACCTGTCGATCTCTTCGGCAAGACAAGTCAGTATAACCGTCAATTATATGACGAGCTCTCTAAGTATGAAAATGTTATATCAGCCAAGAAGAGGTAATGGAGCAACACCCACTCTTAGCTATAGATCTATTAGAAGTATGGTGTATGGGCAGCCCGAGTAACTGGAGTTGGTCAGAAAGATACATCAATTGGTCAATTTAGCCGTTCGGGTAATAGAAATGATTATTCTCTTCACCCCGGTACAACAAAAAAATGTACCATGACATCAAAGAGAGCTACTGGTGGCCAGATATGAAAAGAGAAATTGCTGAATTTGTAGCCAGTGTCCTAACTGCCAACAGGCGAAAGCAGAACATCAGAAACCAGGCGGGTTAACTCAAGACATAGCTGTGCCTCTCTGGAAATGGGAAGCGGTGAATATGGATTTTGTGGCAGGATTACCCCGTGCCAGACACAGACATGACTCTATATGGATAATAGTTGACAGATTGACTAAATCAGCTCATTCCTTGCTAGTTAGAACTACTTTCTCGGCTGGAGATTATGCGGAGTTGTATATCCGAGAGATAGTCAGATTGCATGTAGTGCCAGTATCCGTTATTTCAGACAGAGGAGCGCAGTTCACGGCTAGGTTTTGGAAATTGTTCCAGAAGGGGATGGGGACGTAGATTAATCTAAGCATAGCTTCCCACCCTCAGACAGACGGACAGGCTGAGCGCACTATCCAAACGCTCGAGGACATGCTGCGAGCGTGTGTGCTAGACTATGGTGGTAGCTGAGATGAGCATTTGCCGCTGATAGAATTTGCTTATAATAATAGCTATCATTTAGCCATCCAGATGGCGCCTTTCGAGGCATTATACGGGCGAAAGTGTAGATCGTCGGTGGGCTGGTTTGAAGTGGGGGAATCAGCATTGGTGGGCCCAGACATTGTTCAGCAGTCAGAGGAAACGATAAATCTTATCCGAGAATGTTTACTGACTGCTCAGAGCCGCTAGAAGTCTTATGCAGATATGCGACGCAGAAATCTAGAATTTGCGGTAAATGACTGGGTATATCTGAAAGTGTCTTCGATGAAAGGGGTAATGAGATTTGGCAAGAAAGGTAATCTTAGCCCGAGATTCATCGGGCCATATCAGATCCGGCGAAGAATAGGCCGAGTTGTATACAAATTGAACTTGCCTCCGGAGTTAGCATTTGTTCACCCAGTATTCCATGTCTCTATGTTGAGGAAGTTCGTAGGGGACCCTTCTACAGTAAGTTCCAGTTCAGGATGTCCAGGTCACAGAAGAGTTAGCATATGAGGAGGTTCTCGTAGCTATCTTAGACAGACAGATTCGCAGGTTGAGGACTAAAGATGTTGCGTCTGTCAAAGTATTGTGGCGTAACAGGAACCGTGAGGAAATGACGTGGGAAGCTAAAGAAGATATGAAAGCTAGGTACCCTCACCTATTTCAGGCCAGTCAGGCGACAGGTATGTCCGTATTATTACTTATGCAGTACCTTATAGTTGTATGTATGTGAATGAGAAAGATTGATACTTAGTTATCCAGTGGATCTTAAAATATTGCGTACAGTACCTGTGTTGGACTCTTTTGCATTGCAGGTTTTTGCTATAGTCCATATTACAGGGGAAACTCTGCCAAAAATTTTTCTAGAGAGTAAGCTAAGTAGTCCTCTAGATAGCAGTGTACATTCGAGGACGAATGTTCTTAAGGGGGGGAGAATGTTATACCCCGTAGAATTTCCGGCACCTAAATGACCTATTCGCTCGTTGGTTAAGCATATTTGAAGGCCATACGTGCTAGAGAAAGGCCCGGGAAAAGATCGGACGAGAAACCTGTCGAACCATCGCGGAAGGGGCCGAGGCAGAACCCCTCCGTGATGGCAGCGTGTCACGGAGGTGAAGCCTCCGCGTTGGCTCCGTGACACGTTGGCCTTGTCCAGGCCCAAGTATATAAAGCCCCACTTCGGTTTAATTTCATTATAACCTCTTAAAATTTCCAGGAAACGCAGGAGAACAGGGAGAGAATGAAGAAGTAAGATAATTTTCGTCCGATTACGCTGCTAAACATTGTCCAAACTCAAATTAACCTCAGACACCGAGGTATTTAGCAGCAAAGAGCATTCCTACGGATTTAGTTTCGTGAAATACGACCGACGAATCGTCGAGCTACCGAGCTAAGGTGAGTGGAATTGCTCTAAACTAGTGTCTATGTGTTCCTAGCTGAGAAGTGAATAGTTCTCCCTTCTGGACCTCTGAAAAATAGCGAGTTTTCGACCGTCTTTCGATAAGCCTAAGTTTAGGCTATAAACTATATCGAAAGTGACATTGCTCTTTAAAATGAAGTTGTATTTAGTATTAATTGGCATATTTATGAATGCAGTTGGGAGAAAATAGTTGAAGTACCGGCGAGCCTCGTCCGACAGACGGATAGTTCGAGGATAAGGTATGTAAAGCTAGTTTCCTCGGCAAGTTAGTAATCTTGGTACAGTACAGTAATTTAAAGGCCAATAGAATGTTCAGAAGTCATGTGTTATGTTTATTACGAATGTTGGTACGATATTAGAAGCATCAGGTTATAACTTGCGCGAAACTTGCTGGCGCGATATAGATTCTAATATAAGTATTAGGAATTCCACAGCATGCTCAGTATGTGATCTGACACAGAATGTTAGGATATCATTGTATTCAGTTGAAACCCAGTAGAGCAATGTAGTATCTGTAAGACATCTTAGAAATAGAATGATAAGTTAAAATGAAGTTGGAAAGCATGTTAGGAATAGTAAATCATGTTACTATAGAAACTCAGTATACAGCATAGTTTTCAGCAGAAATACTATATCATGTTCAGCATTAGACTCAGTACAGTATGGCAGAAGATTATATTTATATATATATACTATTATCAGTCTCAGCATGTATTAAATACGTACATATCACTATCACTAGTTCAGCATGCAGTATGTACAAACACTTTATTATCATTAGCTTCAGTATGTGGTATATGCAGATAGTATTACTAGTTGAGACTATTGTATTGTTTGGGGTTGGATTACCTAGCATCCATGACTGCCCCAGGGTTAATAGATGTATCGACTCATCCGCCAGAGGACGAGGATACGTCGCTCTACGGAGTGGCATGCCATCCCACAGGGGACGAAGGTGGGATGCCAGTTTTCCCCATATTGTGCCTTGGTCGGCCCTTATACACCCCCGTCGAGCGGATACGCCCGAGGTGTTGATTCAGCAGTCCTCCGGACTCAGGTACAGTTATAGTTAGGGGCTCAGCGAGCCCAAGTGCATACCCAGGGGACCGTCAGGATGCTTACAGTTATTATAGGAGACGGGACGACCGGGGTAGGGGTATAGATTTTGTGCTGGTTGTACCTCCCGGCTTATGGGGGCCGGGTAAGGTTTATGTGTGCTATGTATGTTATGATATGTTGTGCCATGTTATAATAGATACCAGTAGATTGACAGTAGAACGATAAATCCTCATGTATGAATCCTACTCCTTCCAGTATAATTAAGAGAAGGTATGACTTACATTATCAGACAGTTAATCTATTCCTTTCTACTTCAGTTTCATCAGTTATATTGTTGTTTTCAGATATTTCTTTCAGTTATTGCTTTACATACTCAGTACCAGCAGTACTGACGCCCGGTGGGGCACTGCATTACTTGCCTGCAGGTACTCATAGCGAGCAGGCGATACCACGTGATTCCTATCAGCGATCGAGTATTCAGCTCCTGTCATCCGGAGACTGAATTCCAGAGGTGTATTTCACTTTCTTTTGTTGTATAGTACGGGTAGGTCGGGGCCCTGTCCCGATCATTTCTATTGTTATTCCTAGAGGCTTGCAGTCTGTATATGTTTCCCTGTGGTCAGATGAGCCGGTCGTGTGAGGCCGTGCAGTTGTTTAGCTGTTAGTACTTTTGTTTCCTTTATGTTGGTCGTGTGGGGCCATAGCTTGACAGTGGTGGTGACCTTGCAGGTCACGTAGCCTTCTAGTATTTTATGATTGAGTTATAGATAACTAGACAGCATGGTGGCCTTGTCGGCCCACATAGGTTTCCCTATATTGATGGGTTTCTGGTCAGCTATTAGTACAGGTACAGGAGGCTATAGGCCAATGGGCCGGGGGCTGTGTTTACAGCCGTTATATAGCCCTTTGTTTCCAGAAATGTGAGTTAGAGCCAGCCAGGCACCAGATGTGCCCAGGCTTAGTAGTCCAACAGTTCAGGTCCTAGTAGGGCACTAGGTGCCAGTCATACCCCCCAAGGCGGGGTGTGACAGAATTGTTGTTGATGAGTGTTCGGAATGTCGTTATGATTGCTTGAACTTGTCAATTGCATAAACTAATCGAATTTTCTTGATAATATCAATTCTAGGGCTTGTATTTTGAATTTGAAGTTGAAAATGTAGTGAACTTGTGAGTTTCATGCCGGGATGTACATGTTGAATGAGATGAGTCGATGTACTTATTGTTAGGATGTCAATAGAACGATGGATTCTCGGGTTAAGGGAATGTTGAAATTTGTAAGAATTTGGTTGGTTGTATAGGTTTGTGTAGATAAATTTTTGTTGTTGTTTCCATTTCTTTGTTGTTGTTGGCTAAGTGCGATGGGTAAAATGTTAGCGATGGTAGTGATTGTGATTAGCTGTACGAAGTCTGAGTAGTACGCAGAAAATATACCGTCGAATTTTTCAAATGCACTAAGCATGATTGTATAGTTGGTTATTGTGTGTAAATAAAGATAATCTTGTCGTATTGTTGTAACTGTAGCTAAGGACTAAGTGTGGGGTAACCTAGCTTAACCCGACCTTCGCCGAAGTTAATATCCGTTAGCTTAACATTGATCTTGTCTACTTGGGTTGACAGGTAAAATGGCAAGCAGGCAAGAGAAAGGGAAAGGTGCATCAACTTCGGGCGCCAGAAGGAAGCGAATCAGACTGGGCACAGCAGTCCCAGCAGCACTAGCAGTTCCACGCGGACAACGCCGCCAATACGGAATGAGATGGGTGACTGATGAGGGGAAAAAGTGGTACGCGAAGCACAAAGAAAACAAATATTTCCCCGAGGAGCATATAGCACGGGAACCATTGGCACAGGAGTTCCCTAGGATGGTCCACCGAATCGAGGCAGCTGGGCGAAATTTCATCTTTGAAGAGCCCAAGGAATGTAATTTACACCTGGTTCGGGAGTTCTATGCCAATTGGAACCCGGCTATCAGAAGCCACACCATCAAAATTAGAGGGAAAATAGTCACTTTGGAGCCCCACCACCTTAATGCCATCATAGGAGCGCGGGACACAGACGCCCACGTACTCCGACAGCTGAACATTACCCCACCGTATGCGGACATCAGACGCACATTGTGTGGGACTCGATCGACAGCTAGATGGAGCAGACACAAAGAGAGGGGCTACCACCAGACTCTGCCCTATTCACAGATGAACAGGGAAGCCAGAATATGGCTGAAGATTGTATGTTCCTGCCTCATCCTGGGGGTACATATGACAGATGTAACCCGAGATCGTGTATGCCTGGTGTACGCCCTGATGAAAGGGCTGGAGATCAACGTGGGGGCGGTAATTATCTCCGCCATGAAGAGAGCCCGGTTGCATTAGGGGCACAGGTATGGCTTTGGTGGACTACTCACCACCTTCCTCAGGGGCCTAGATGTCGAGGAGGAGGCCCTTGACTATATCCCGCAGATGGAGCGGCGGGCCTTAGATGTTACTAAAACTAAGGCTACCGACACCACCCACGAGCCAGTGCTTACACTTGGCGAGCGACATGCTCGTGATGATCAGTATATGGCTCGAATGTATGGGATGCAGATGCTCCAGCTGAGGATAGGCGGGAGGCCAGCGACAGAGGAGGAGTTATGGCAGCTCGATCTAGACTACCCCTTCGGCGAAAATGCCAGGGCTCTATGCCGAGTGGGGCCAGCATTTGTAGAGCCCACAGATGATGATGTCCCCACAGACAAGGAGACACGTCGGGAGGACTCCGATGTGGAGTCCGATGAAGACGACAGGGGCGATTCAGACATGGGAGATGAATCAGCAGCACCCGACGAAGAAGTGGAATACTTTGACTGATCAGGGAGTTCCACCACCCGATTTTGTGCTATTTTAATTTTAATGAACACTGGGGACAATGTTCGAGCTAAGTGTGGGGTGGGAGTAGTTAGGTGCTGGGCTGTGCTGTTTTGTATGTATGCTCTCATTTGTTGTCGTGCATGTGAAATTTTGTGTTCCCTGTGAGTATGAATTGTTAAGTTGTTGTTCTGTATTTGTAAATTTATGTTAAATTGATGTGTGGTGCTGAATGTTGCTAGCTAATTCTGTACATATTTTTGTTATCGAAATGATCGATATTTTTTTAAAAAAAAATTAAAATATTTTGAACATATTTTTTCTATCGAAATGATCTATATTTTAAATAATTTTTTACTTTTGGGTTTCTCGGCGTTTGTTTTCGGTTCTTTTACCAAGAATGGTCCCATTGAATCGAATTCATAGTAGTGACCGTTCCCTATGATGGATGGATGACGACCTTCTTAAGGGAAATGTAGTCGTTAGGAGTAGATTTTTTTCAATTATTTTTCAGTTTTTTTTTCTTTGGTGGGTTGCATCCCAAAACCTGTAGTTACTGTATGGTTGCGAAATTCTGGTTGCGTGTTGTACATGATATTTAAAATGCAAAAGTGATTCGTATGAAAGCATGCAACTTTGTAAATATGTTGAGATACCTAGGCCATAGAGTTCGATTCGGTGTGATTGAGGCTTAATGTTTGAATTCCTGTAATTAGCTGATTGAAGAGTCTGTGAATACATCTTGAATTGAGCATGTGTAAAAAGTGTGAAGTGAGGTGTTGTTATTCCATGCTATTGTGAAGTGTCTAGAACTTGCCTAGTGTGTGTACAAAACGAAATGAAGGAGGTGTATTGTAGGAAAGGATGTAGGCATTTCTTTGTTTTAACCGAGAGTTTCTATTTTTCCTTGTTGTACCCAATTTGATTGTATACCCTAGTCAGCCCGTTGAGCCTTTAGCCTATTATTTTTTTCTTTTGTCATAAAGTGTAAACCGAGCTTAATTCCTTCTTTTCATTAGTTGTAAAGTCTATACAAAACTCTTAAGCGCTTAAGAAGAGAAAATCATTTTCCTGAAGTGTCAAAGAGTGAGAATGGTGAAAAGAAAAAGAAAAGCAAAGTGATAGAAGAAAAGAAAAGGTTGAAGGTGCACTTGCTATAAATAAATTGTAATGAAGGTGCATGAATAATCTTTATTGTTGTGTCAAGTGTGCTTAATACGATGGGCCATACTAAAGAAAAACATCAAGAATGGGATGATGAAAAAAAAAACAATGTCCATGAGTTGATGGGAAGTGTTGAAAAGGCGCTTAAGGATGCTAGTGGCTACTATTGGCTAACCCAATATTTACTAGTTCCGTAGCTTCCATTACAACCCGTTAAAGTCCTACGTGATCTTACATCGCACTTCTTTATATTAGTGGAGTAATACACTAAGGGCAAGCTTATGGGTCATGACATGATGCATGTGAATTCTTTTGGGAGAGAGAGCGAAAGTGTGTTTACATGCCCCTGCTTAAAATTTTGTGAGTCATATGAGCAAAAAGGGGAAGATTCTCTTGTGTTGTGAGAGCACATGCTTGATGAAAGATTAATTTTCGTGTCGGATATCTTGATCAGCTGATTTGCATGAGTTTTCCAATATCGAGAGTCGATTCTTAAAGTCTAGGGGGTCTTGATGTATTGAAGGTCATTGCATTGATAAGGCCATGCATGTTTTCTTGATGATTTGTTGTATTGAATAATCGGTATGACCGTAGCCTAAATTGTCGAACCAAAGTAGTGAGGTTGGGATGTAAATTGCATGAAGTGTAGGATTGTTGTTCGAGGACGAACAAGGATTTAAGTGTGGGGTAAGTGATCTTGGGCAAATTTATATGCCCAAGTGATACTCAAAAGTACCATTTTAGCCATGTTTATCTACCAATGTGTATACATTCTCATGTAATTGTTAATAAAATGTGAATTTATACTAACCAACATGATTAGCAGTGTTTTGCAGGTAAAATGTAATTTCGAGAAGCTAAAATGCATGTTGGATGATATCGGGGTTGGACTTGGATGCGAGCAAGGAACAAGGCATTGGACAGCATGAAATAAAGGGGCTCCGCGATGGAGCCGTGTCACGCTGCCATCACGGAGGCCTTCTGCCTGGATAGGGAAATTTTGCCCAAATTCCAGAGAGGGTCTGCATCTGGTCCGTGGCACGGTGGCTTGGCTCCACGTTGCACGTCGTTCCACGTTGAGCTTTAATTCCTGGACCCCCAGTTCCAGTGAGGGTCCGCGTTCGTAGTGTGTCACGGAGGCAGTGCTCCGCGATGCACTCCGTGACACATTGCTCTTTATTTCGGGAAAAATTCCCAGCAGTATAAATAGAACACTTGGGTTCATTTTTCAATATTCTGACTTGGTGGAGCAAGAACGTGGGTTACAGGCAGTTGAGGGACGAAAATATCAGGGTTTTTTCTCTCTTTCTTTCTTCTTTAATTCAATTGCTTGTATGATTAACACTCATTTAAAGATGTTTAATCCACAAATGAGTGGCTAATTCCTCTTCTTGCTGAGGTTATGAACAATTGTAATGAAATGTGATCATTAATTCTTTGGTTTTTCATCTTTTCTTCCATGTTGTTCTATTAATTCTTGTTCTTATTGCATTAATGTGTGGCCTACGTTAATGTACATCTAAAAAGTCTGGTTTCACTCGAGAGAGCAAGAAATTGGAAAGTTGTGAATTAATAGGATATGATCTTTACTTGATTTGGGAAAATTGGGAATTGATTTACTTTCAGGATAGAAATATACCTGAAAGTCGTATTAGTCAATTTAGGAACCGGATTTGTATGGCTAGAACATGAATTGCATTTAATCATAGAAATGTAGGTGGATGGTTCATGATTCTTAAGTGAGGTTAAATACGAGAGTTTTAATCTCTTGGCAATAGTTCTTGGCTAGCAACTGGAGGAAAAGATTAACCAAATTATGACTATAATTAATTTCATTACATGTTCGTTTACCCTCAGCATGCTCTCATTCATAGTTCAGACTCAAAGTAGATAATCGTTTTAGCTTTAGTATAAAAATTATAAAACAAACTATCAAAATCTTGGTTACACTGTTGTCTGCAGTTTTAGAAGTAAAATATAGTACACTTGAGCAGATTGCACTTCATACAAGTCTCTATGGGATCGATACTTGGCTTACTAAAGTCACTTACTACTTGTTCGACCACGTGCACTTGCGTGTAGTTATATACCCATATAACAAACAACCGAACAAGGCTCGGTCAATATTCCAGCTAAATCTCCCAACTGCATTCATAAACACGTCATTTAGCACTAAATACAACACTATTCTGAAGGACAGCGTCACTTTCGATAAAATTATAGCCTAAACTTGGGCTTGTCGAAAGACGATCGAAAACTTGCTATTTTTCAGAAGTCCAAAAGGGAGAAGTATTCACTTCACAGCTAGGAACACATAGACACTAGTTTGGAGCAATTCCACTTACCTTAGCTCGGTAGCTCGCCGATTTGTCGGCCGAATTTCACGAAACTAAATCCGTAGGAATGCTCCCTGCTACTAAATACCTCGGTACCTGAGGTTAATTTGAGTTTAGACTATATTTGGCAGCGTAATTGAATGATAATATATTACCCCTCTTCGTCTCTCTCTAATTCTCTGTGTTTTCTGGAAATTCTTATTGTTTTAAATGAAATTAAACCGAAGTGGGGCTTTATATACTTGAGCCTGGAGAGGCCCAAGTGTCACGGAGCCAACGCGGAGGCTCCACCTCCGTGACATGTTGCCATCGCGGAGGGGCTCTGCCTCTGCTCCTTCCACGATGGTTCGACAGGTTACCCGTCCGATCCTTTTTCGGGCCTTTCTCTAGCACATATGGCTTTCGAATCTGCTTAACCAACGTGCGAATAGGCCATCTAGGTGTTGGAAATCATATGGGGTATAACATAAATAATATGTTTGTGATATGATATCAATTTATTAGTACCAAAACAAGCCTGTAATAATTATAATACATCTTCATCATTTTCTTCCATTGAAATCAAGAATGAAATATCAATCACATCTGCAATCAAAATCCAAGCTGGCGAATAAGAAAGTGTTGGGCATGATCTCGAAGTGTGGTAGGATGGTATCATATTCAGTAATACCATTTACTTCTTCAGCAAAAATCAACAGGCTAGGTTTGAAACCTTTGTTGCACCCTCGAGAATTTTGAAAGTGCTAATTGTTTAAACGAATAACTTATACTATATATTCTAATATACTATACGATTTTGTATTCAATGTGTCTTCATAAGGATAATATTTATATTAAATGTTAATCAGTTAATAGTGTATAGTAATAAATTATTGTAATAATATAACATGACATATACATAATGCATACATTTGAATGCTCATGTAAAAGTTAATACTCTTTTATTTTTCAATCAAACATTAATTCTATTACGCTTTTGCTCAATGAAGCAAATATTAGAATAAACTAAAGGAAGAACAACTGGATGGGATTAAACTCTTATATATGATATTTACAACAACAAGAACAATAGCCCAGTGTAATCCCACCAAGTGGGGTCTAGGAGGGTAGAATGTACGCAAACCTTACCACTACCTCAGAGGTAGGGAGGCTGTTTCCGATAGACGCTCGGCTTTAAGAAAGACAAACCGAACAACAAAATAGCAACACAAGGGAAAAATATAATAACAAAACAACAACTAGTATCCACACCAAAAAGCCACAACAACCATATAGTAAATGATAAAAAAGTAAAAATAGGTAAGAACAAACAATGAAGGACAAGGAACTATAAGAGCAGTACTAGGCCTACCCCTTAGAATAAGCAGTGTCATACACAGCTCTCTATTACCCTGTTACCCTAATCCGTGTACTCCATACCTTCCTATCTAAGGTCAATTCCTCAGTAAGTTGCAAATGAGTCATATCCTTTTTAATCACCTCTCTCCAATGTTTCTTCTGTCTATCCATACCTCTCCTAAAATCATCCAAAGAAAACCGATCACACTTCCACACTAGGGCACTCGAACACGTCATCTTCACATGCCCGAACCACCTTAGTCTTACCTCATGCATCTTGTCCTCCACCCCAGCCACTCCTACTTAGCCCGGATATCGGCATTTATAATCTTAAATATGATTATTTATTAATTTAAAATTTAAAATTTTCTTTTAAAATTCTTATATTGTTACATAAACACCTATTTTAAATATTATTTATGTTATTTTTTAAAAATGGCCAAACACATACACAACCCCTTAAACTTACCTCTATTTCTTATTTTGGCACTCCAACTCAGCCTTGTTTCATTTTTAACCCTCCAACCCTATTTTTATGTTTCATTTAAACCCAAAGATACTAATTTTTAGATTTTTGTTATTTTTATCCCCTTTTCAATTGTAATTTTACACACAATTACATAAAATACTCTTCAACTACAATTTTATACTTTAAAAATCGATGGATGTTTGTTAGTATTCATAAAAATGAAATTAAAAAATGAGTGTATATATTGAATATTATTCAGTGTAAACTATTTAATGCATGTTGATAAGTGACATTGTATCACATCAGTGTTTAACCAAAGGAGAAAAGGGAGAAGAGAGGAGTACAACAGAACACAAAGAAGAAGAGGAGGAGATTGTGGAGAAGTCCAGAGAAGGTGGTGTTCCCCACAAATAAGATGTCAAGGATACTAGGAAGAATAGAGGGCAGAAGAAGCAGTGAAGTATTGCCTACTAGGATACTGCCAAAAAAGGTACTAATTCAGTAGCGAAATGATGATCAAAACCCTATTTTGGAACAAAAGATCAATAAAGACTCAAAAGGCTTTTCATAGAGTTCAAATGTTACACATGCACCACAAATTTGATCTAATAGCTCTCATGGAACCTTTTCAAGATTCCAGACCTATTCAGAAATACAAAATGAGGCTAGGGATTAAGTATACAGATTTTAATCGAAATGGAAAAATATGATTTTTTTGTCAATGAGGATATCAATGTTGATGTAATTCAGGATTAGGAGTAGCACATCACTATGAAGCTAACCTTTCAAGATAGGAATACCATATTATATGCCATACTGGTGTATGCTAATGTGATGCCATAGATAGATTATGTTTATAGGATGATCTATATGCACTTTCCAATAATATGATTGATCCATGGATTTTTGGGGAAGATTTTAAAGTAATTATTATTAAGGAGGAAAAAATTGGAGGGCTTCCAATCTTTCCAGCATAGTGTTAAGATTTTGCATTTTATGTAAATTCATGTGAGTTGTATAAGGTGCAATATAGAGGAAGTCCCTTCACATGGCGGAATGATAGAGTGGATGAACAATGCATATTTAAGAGATTGGACATAATGCTTACTAATATCATATTTTAGAATTTGTTTAAGCAAGCAGAAGTGGAGCATCTATCCAGAACAAGATCAGACAATGCTCTTATAATGATGACTTGTAAAGATCAGTCAAAACAACCTAGTAGACCTTTTAAATTCTTGAAATTCTAGATTGAAGATGAATATTTCATGGAGGTGTTCAGACTGAACTGGGTTACAGGGGGCAGCAATGATATTTTCA
This sequence comes from Datura wrightii, assembly GCA_035772735.1. Lineage (NCBI taxonomy): Eukaryota > Viridiplantae > Streptophyta > Magnoliopsida > Solanales > Solanaceae > Datura > Datura wrightii. The sequence continues at coordinate 66,074,157 of JASDFA010000002.1, forward strand.
GTGATTTAAAGCATAAGATCAAAAGAGTGAGAAAGGTTTTATCAGGCTGGAACATAGAAGATTGGGGATATATTCAAGCAATTGATAATTAGGGAGGAGATAGTCAGAGTCAAAGAAGAATTATTTGAACAATTCCCAACTGTTGATAATGGAATTGTTCTACAAAAGGCCCAAGCACAGATGTAGTAATATTTACATTATGAGGAGGAATTTTGGTGATAAAAGGAAAACATAACTTGGTTCTCAGAAGTAGATAAAAACATAATATTCTTCCAAAATATAGTCAATGGGAGAAGAAGCAAAGTGAAGATTACTACAATTGCTACAAGAGAAGGTGAACAGATAGAAGGGGATGAGAGAGTGGCCGCAGAGGCAATCTCATATTTCCAGGATCAATTCCTAGAACAATAATTATCAGAAGACTTCTCACTACTGCAACATATTCCTACTTTGATCAATCAGGAGGAGAACAATTTGCTAAATAAAATCCTTACTATAGAAGAAGTGAAGAGGGTGGTATTTGAATTGAATGGTGATAGTGCTAGTGGTCCAGATCAGCTAATGGCCACTTTTATCAAACATGCTGGCAGATTGTTGGTCAGGATGTGTTTAAGGTAGTCAAAGCCTTCTATGAAGGCCAAATACTACCTAAATCAATCGCACACACAAATCTGGTGTTGATACTAAAATAGGAGAATATTCAAACATTTGCAGACATGTGGCCTATAAGTTTTAGTGACTTTTTAAATAAAGTAATCTCTAGAGTTGTACATAACAGATTAGAAAGCATACTACCAAAATTAATTTCTCCCAATCAATCAGGTTTTGTGAAGGGGAGGAATATCATTGGTGAATGTACTATTGGCTAAGAAAATCATCACTTACATAAGAAAGAGGGGTAAACCTTCTAATGTATTTATCAAACCAGACATGGAAAAGGCTTATAACAGAGTTTCCTGGAGATTTCTAATAAAGGTGCTTCAAAAAAATGGGTTCAATGGTATTTTCTGGATAAGATCTGGAGATTGGTGGCCAACAATTGGTACTCTATATTGATCAATAGGCAGGCTCATGGTTTTTTCCATTGTAGCAAAGGAGTCAAGCAAGGGGATCCTTTCTCTACAACACTATTCATTCTTTCAGCTAAAGTATTGACCATATCATTGAACCAGCTGTTTGATAATAGCTCATTCAAAGGATTTGGTATGTCTAAGTGGAGCTTAGAGTTAAATCACTTGGAATGTGTAGATGATACTATTATATTCACAGCAACAGATAGAGTATCATTAGAGCTAATTATGAAGCCTATAGAGGATTATGAACTATAATCTGGGCAAATAATCAACAAGGAGAAAGTTCCTTTTTTATATACCCACAAGGTATCAAATACTATCATCCTTGAAGTAGCTAACATCACTGGATTTTCTAGAGTTCAGTTTTTCATAACATATCTTGGTTTCCCTATTTTTCATGCCAGAAAGAGGAAGAACTTCTATAATAATATTTTAAAGAAGGTGAATAATAAAGTACAAGTGTGTAAAAGCAAGATTATGACATTTAGATGTAAAGTAGTCGTTATTACTAATGTACTACGAAGTATGCCCATTTATCTATTTTTAGTAGTTAATCCTCCAAAATGTGTGATTCATGAGTTACATAAAGTTTTCGCTAGATTTTATGGAGTAATAAAGAGGAGAGAAGAAATAAGCATTGGGTCTCCTGGTCTAAATTGTTCTTTCCCAAAATAGGGAGGGAAGAAATAAGCATCGGTTCTCCTGATCTAAATTGTGCTTTCCCAAAATAGAGGGTGGACTCGGGTTTAGGTCATTTTTGATGTATCAAAAGTTTATTTCCAAATTTTTGGTGGAATTTTAGAACAAAAAAGTCCTTATGTTCCAATTTTATGTGAATAAAAATTGTAAAAGATTTATTCCACAAGTGGTGGAACGGAAAGGAGGCTTATAGCTTTGGAAGATGATGTTAGAGGCTAGAGACTCAATGGATCAAAATATATGGTGGTAGCCTAGATGTGCGCATTCTAATATGTGGCTTGATAACTAGACTAAATTAGATGCATTATATTTTATTCTCCCTCCAACTAGCCAGGGAAAACCTATGATGGATGTCAAGGATCTTATGACTGAAGAGGGAAGTTAAAATATGGACAAAATCCAATAGATCCTTCTTAGGGAGATAGCAGATAAGATTCATAAGGAGATGCATATATGTGAGATAACATAAGAGTGGGACATACCTTGGTGGATGCTTAGTAGCAATAGAAAATTCACTATTAGTTCAGCTTGGAACGCCTTTAGACAAGCTAAAGATAAACAGGAGTAGTACAGTAACATTTGGGAGAAAGAAATCCCTTTTAACATATCTTTCTTCTTGTGGAAGCTGTGTAAGTATGGGGATAGCCATAGTATTCAAATGTAGGTGCTATGATGGACCTTTCCAAGGGACCATTGATTATTTGTTTTTTATATGTGCAGTTAGAAAGAGGATTTGGCAGCCTTTTGCGGCAGTAGTAGGTGTTACAGGACCCTTCCTGCAACTGAGATATACTCTCATGAAATGGTGGACCACAAGCTGCAATGACAAACTAAAGCCTCTCTATAATGTTGTTCCAGCATTAGTATAGAAAATATGCAAGAGGAGAAATACTATCATGCATGGGGGTTATATGCCCATCACAAAGGTTCTATTTGAGGTGAATAAGAACATTTATCTAATGTCTAAAAGTTGCTATCCTTGGATGGACAACATATCTAAGCACTAGTCAGCTATAGTACAGTTTCTGGAAGGATACACATTAAAAACTGAAAGCTTGGTGATTCATTGGAGGAAACTAGAAAGGGAAGGTGATGTGAGGCCAAAAGTACATATTTTTAGTTTCTATTTTCCTCACATTTTAGTACTTTTGTTATCTCTTTTGAGTATCATTTCTACGGATTATGTTTGTATTCATATGTTGTGACTTCACAGCTGCTTAATAGGTGAATGTGGTGGAAATCGACCCAAAAAGTGATATAAAGGAAAGTTTGGAGCTTTAGAGCAACTTTGGAGGTATTGCTGGACAAAACCAAACTGGTGCATTGGCTGGCGTGGTGCACCAGAGCCCAAACTTTAGAAAAATACAAGTACAGAAGTTAGTGCATTGGATGGCATGACGAGCCAAGCCACAAACTTCAAAAGAAAAAATTCTAACACTCTGGCAAGATAGCTGGCATGGCGCTCCAGGGGCAAATGTAGCAGAATTTTTTCTAACACCTTGGCATATTGGGAGAAGTGGTGCATGATGAATGGCGAATTTACACATTTCTTAGTCATATTTTGCCCATACTTAGCTATATTTTGAGAATAAATTGTGTGGGCTTTCATGTTTTTTATAATATATTTGTCAAAAAGATCTAACGCACATGATTAGATGATTCCAGGGTTTAAATATGGCTTAAAGAGAAAAAAATGGCACAACGGGATTGAAGAAACGAGTATATAGAAGTTCACATCACGCAGGCACTCCTGTGTGACGCGCAGGAAAGGATTGCGCTAGGAGCGGTACGCCGCGCCAGGTACATCAGTGCTATGGATGGCCTGAGGCTCAGGAAAGTTTAGGCGACTAGAAAGTCAAATCCCAATTCTACTAGGAACTGTAGCTGCAAAATCCAATTCTAATCCAAGAAAGAACAATGAAGGCTTAATCTACTATTATAAGTACCCTCTCATAACATGTTTTAGGGGATTTCGTCCAACACATAGAGAGATTAGATTCAAGTGTTGCACAATTTATACTTTACGAATTTGTTTAATAGTTTAGGGGACAATTATTGGAATTTCATCAAGTTCTTGTGATTCAATATAGTCTTGGAGATTTTCTATTCAATTACATATTTTTGTAAGTATTTTATTATGAATTCTTCTATATCTTCTATTTGTTTTCTCATAAACATGTGTGGCTAATCTCTTAGGCTAGGATTGTGGAAACCACAAAGGATTAACAAATGTAGGCAAAATAAAATAGTGATTCTTGAATGGTGAATTAAGTGGATTGTTATTCTCTTCATTTTAATTAATGTTTTAGCGGTTGCAAATGTCAAAACATGCCCGTACCTTCAACTTGCCTGACCAAGGAGGTTGAAGTTAGGAAAAGAAAATAACAATGGCAATTTGAGGTTAATAACTCTCATATAATTAATTTGAGGTATACCAGATGAGTTAAATTCAAGACTTACTGCAAAGCTAGAATATACACACTTTTGAGACCGAGAGGAGATGGGTCGAAAGCATTTATTGTCTATTTGGCACACTCAATGCATACACTTTGAGACCGAGAGGAGATAAGTATAATTTCTAAGTCAACAAATTGTTAGATGTATTAAACGCAAGTTTTACACAAAATTCACCAGGATAGATCACTAGTAAAAGCCTACAAAGTTATGAAATTATGGGGAACACAGTCCTAGCTTAGCTTTATTAAATTGATACAAACTCAATTATTCATAGAATTATTTTATTTTATTTGCAACCCCCCCCCCCTCCAAAAAATTGATTAAAGGTTAGCTTATTTTCATCATTAACATATTTTTTCTGCCTATTCCCTATAGGATCGACCCCAACCATTGTTGGGTTACTATATTTGACAGCGACCGCTTTATACTTCAATTGCGAGGTCTAATTTGGGAATGATCAAAATTGACATCGTTGCCGGGGAATACAGTTAAGAAATAGTTAATCAGTGTATAAGCTTAACTTATAATCTTTATTTCGTGATTTATATTTTTTGTCGTTTTTTTTCCTTTCGGGTGTTAACAAATTGGTTTAGCTCCAAAAAGAATGAGGGAACGTTGAAAGGATCCTAAATTGAGAAGTGCGTCGTGCCACGACATTATATCTGGCACTTCTTGAGAGGCAACCCAAAGGGTATCTTAATGAAGTCTGAGTAATCAAGATACCATCGTGTTGTGATGTTAAATCAAGTGCTACTTGGGAGGCAACCCAAGATAATTTTTAATTTTTTTAGATTTGATGTTTTTATTCAAGTGTGCAGGAATTAAGTCATAAAATATAAAGAAATTTGGAGCAAAAAGATGAATTAAAAATGCAAACTGTGTAAGGAAATTAAGAAGGCAGTTTAATAAAAGAAAATGATTATAAAAATAATATTTATTAACCAAATGTTAAGCAAAGAAAGTAATGCTTACCTGACGCAACAGCAGCAGCAAGCAGCAACGCAACATTTAATGCACACCAAAGAAAGCAGCAATGCGCAGCAAATGTCTCGCAGTGGTCCTCGCGTCGCAGAGCTTTAGTTGTTCTTTGGTCCTCGCAACGCGGGGTACCCAATTCAGTCTTAAATTATTTCTCAATTTATTTTGGACTTATTTTATTTTGTGTGATATTTTTTCTGCACTTATAAATAATTCTTAAAAATATATTTGGACACAACTGCTAATGACAGAGGTGATTCTGAGATGGGGGAAGCTACTTTTTCTCACACTGATGAAAAGAACTAGAGTCTCAAGGAGTTCTTCTTTTACTCTTTTATTTTATGCTTTATTATTTTATCATTGGGGACAGTGCTACCAATTAAGTGTGGACTAGGAGAAATAAACTTCGTTAACATGCATGCTTTAATTGCTAAATTTGTAGATAGTAGGCCTAGTGCCTAGTTTTTTTTGTGATCATAACTTATCTTGCATACTTGGGTTGTTTGTAGTACATTTTTTGTTCTAGTTTTATTTCATTTTGGGTTTCACCGATTTTTTCTAGGATCTTCAGTTAGGTATCATTAAGACTTTGAAAAATTCAATCAAAAATGCATGAAAAAGGTAGAAACACTTAGTCTTGGAACTTGACTCCTAAACTTGAAAAGGTGGCTTAATTATGTTGTGCATGCAATAGGGATATATGTGTTTATGTACTCTTGATTTCCATTGTTTAGCCAATTGTTCCATTGTGTGAGTGAGGAATTTTAGTATACTCCAGGTTTGCAATTTGACGTCCAGAACTTGCCCAGTGTGTGTGCAAAGAGGAATAAGTATATTTAATCTAGGAAGTGATATAGGCATTTCTTTGCTTACCTATTTGTATCCAATTTTTACCTACATTTATTCAATTATTCTAGTTATCTATTTTAAGCCTTAGCTTATTCTTTTGATAGCCATATTACAAGCTTAAATCCCTTTGTGTTCTATTAACCTTTATTTGATCCAAATGACTCCTAGAGCACTTTAATGAAACTTTTTGCATGAAAGGAGAATAAGTGGAGAAAAGAAGGGAACATCTAAAAGTGTTAAAATTAGAAGAAAAGAAAAAGTGTGAGATTTGCTAAACAAGGAGGGTGATATCAGTGGGAAAATAAAAAGAAACAAAGAGATTTGAAAAAAGATATGATGAAAAAAATTGTGAATGAACTTAATATGAAAAATCTCCACTGGTCACCTAAGTTGAAAAATTGAGAAATAAAAGGCGCTATAAGGAGAACAATAGGAGATGGAGGAAAAGTGCTAAAAAATCAAAGTGTTGTGAAGTATTAAAGTGCTTAGGGAGATTAGTCACTATCTTGGTCAAATAGTTCCTACTCGTCCCTTAGCCTACATTACAACCATTGTATGTCCTAATTGATTCTTGATTTGGTGTTCTACATTAGTAGAGTACCACACTAAGGGAAAGCCTATGGGTCGTCTTTTACATGTATGTTGAGTTCTTTGGGAGAGTGAGGAAAAATTGTTTATTTATACCCAAGTAAAAATTGTTAGATATCTTGTGTGAAGGGGCATCTCTCCAAATAGTGAGGGGCACAATGGTAAGACTTTGGTATATCTTGATTACTAAATTACAAATGATTCCTGTTGGCCTAAATATATATTATTGAGTTAGTTCTAAAAGCTAAGTGACTTCGAATATTAGCATTTTAATATTGATCCTATATGCATGTGAGCGAATTGTTTGAGCTTTATTGATTTATCTAATGATCCTAAGTGTAAGTAGACCTGTTTGTAAGGTGAACTTTTAGGGTTGAAATGAAGGAGGAAGTAGTAGATTGTTCGAGGAAGAACAATAGTTTAAGTGTGGGTTTATGATGAACACCAAATTTATGCATTTCTTAGCCATATTTTACTCATACTTGCAATGTTTTCAGGACAAATTATGTGCGTTTTCATGTGTTTTATGATATATTTGTAAAAAAGATCTAACTCACATGATTAGATGCTTTCAGCTCTTAAAATGATGAACTTGGGCTTAAATGTGGCTTAAAAGAGCAAAAATGGAAAAACGGGATTAAAGGAACGAGTATACAGAAGCTAACATCGCGCATGCACTCCTGTGTTATAGCTTGAGAGACATGCAGGAAAGGATGGCGATAGAAGCCGCGCGCCGCGCCAAGCACATCATTGCTATGGGTGGCGCTAGGCACAGGCAAGTTTGGGCGGCTAGAAAAGTTAAATCCCAATTCTACTAGGAACTGAAGCTGCAAAACCCAATTCTAATCTAAGAAGGAGCACTGAAGGCTTAATCTACTATTATAAATACCCTCTCATAACATGTTTTAAGGACTTCTTACAACACATAGGGAGATTAGATTCAAGTGTCGCACAATTCATACTTTATGAATTTGTGTAATAGTTTAGTTGATAATTGTTGGAATTTCATCAAGTTCTAGTCATTCAATATAGTCTTGGAGATTTGCTACTCAATTACTTATTTTTGTAAGTATTTCATTATGAATTCTTCTACATATTCTATTTGTTTTCTCATAAACATGAGTGACTAAATATCTTAGGCTAGTGTTATGGGAATCATGATGTATTAACGAATGTAGGCATAATAAAATAGTGATTATTGAATGGTGAATTAAGTGGATTGTTATTCTTTTCATTTAAATTAAAGTTTTAGCAGTTACAAATATTGAAACGTGCATGTATCTTCAACTTGCCCAGCCAAGGAGGTTGAAGTTAGGAAAAGAGAATAACAATGGCAATTTGAGGCTAATAATTCTCGTCTAATTAACTTAAGCTATAACTGAGGATAGTTAAAGTCAATACTTACTACAAAGCTAGAATATACACACTTTTGAGATCGAGAGGAGATGAGTGGAAATCATTTATTGTCTATTGGCGCACGCAAAGCATAAACTTTGAGACCAAGAGGAGATAAATGTAATTTCTAAGTCAAGAAACAGTTAGATGTACTAAATGTAAGTCTTAAACAAAATTCACCAGGATAGATCACTAGTAAAATCCTACTAAGTTATGAAATCATGAGGAACGCAGTCCTAGCTTAGCTTTATTAATTTGATACAAACTCAATTATTCTTAGAATTATTTTCGTTTATTTGCAAAATCCCCTTCCAAAATATTGATTATAAATTAGCTTATTTTCATTATTAACATATTGTTTCTACCTATTCCCTGTGGGACCGACTCCAGCCTTTGCTGGGTTACTATATCTGACAGCGACCGCTTTATACTTCAATTATGAGGTGTAATTAGAGTGTGACCAGCGCACTAGTGCCCAAACGTCAAAAGGAAAATATTCCAACATTCTGGTGCTTTGAGAGAAGTGGCATGCCAACTCCTAAATTGTATAATTTTTTATCAACACCTTGGGTCATTGGATGAAGTGGCATGCCAGCCTTGTTCCAGGGAGAATTTTTCTAAGTTCAAAAGTCGAAAATTAAGTAGGGCTAAGGGGTCTTTTTCCATTTACTGTATAACCAAACCCTAAGACATTTTTTAGGGGAATTCATCATTATTTAGGACGAAAATTGGAGAGGAGAGTAAGGAAACAACAAGTTTCCTTCAGGTTACTTCTTCTCCTATTTTTATCATCTTTCTCTTGTAAACACATGAATTCCCTTAACCTTTCGGGAATCATGTGTGGCTAAACATTTTATTTCTAGGGTTTTGGCATAAACATGAAGGTTGAATGTTGATTAGTGTTTATAATTATTAAAGCTTTCCGCTATTGAGTTATTTATGTCTTCTTGCGTTGAATTGTTTGATTATTTGACATAATATTTAAGCATCATCTACGACTCGTTAATTGAACTTGGAAAAGGAAATTGTGGTGGTAATAAGGAGAAATAGAGCTTGTTTGTGAACCTTATAAGGAAAGGGGAACGATTCACTAATATGGATAGGAATATACCCATTAGCCTTGCTTAGTTGATATAGACCAAATCTTACATGCACTTCACTATCTTCCTACGACCATAGGAATATAGGCGTAGGAGTAGTCAAGTAGTATTAAAGTTATCAAGAACAATGCTCAATTAAGTAATATCAACCTGCAACTAGTAAATCAGGAAAGAGAATAAATATAACAATTTGATACTTCAACTGGATTGTCAAAATTTCCAGGACCCTGGATCTTTTAATTCATCTGACATACAACCAACCATTTAAGTATTTTATTAAGTCTTTAAATTAGTCCAATTAGTAGTATAAACAACTTTCTAAGAATTATTTATTTATTTTTGAATAGTTTGAATAAGAGTTTAGATTGGCAAACAATCTATCAAGTCTTTGTGGGTACGATATCTGGACTTAACCGTACTATATTACTTGATGAACGCATACACTTTCGTGTGCATTTGGAAACATCATGTTTTTGGCGCTGTTGCTGGGGACTTGGCACGGATTGTTTTCTAGTTTGAATTTTTATTTAACTATTCAGTTTTTACTTGTTTTTGGTGCACCTTAGATCACAGGATAATGTATGCCAGATAGTCAGAGTCAAGGCCATCCCTTGATTTCGCTTGATCCTTAAATTGAAATAACACTTCAAGAGCAAAGACAAATGGCAGAAGAAATTCGTATCCTAACCTTGTAGAGAACAGGAAAGTGAGATTGGCTCGCGGGATAGCACCAGAGAGGATTCCTATGTTAAACTTTGTCATACCTAGCCTAGAGAATGCATCAAAGGCTTTGTGAAGCCTGAGATCATTGGAAATTTTGAATTGAAATAAGGTACAGTGCAGCTAGTGCAAAATACATGCCAATTAGGGTAGACCACATGAACGACCTCATAAGCACTTTGTCATGACCTAAATGACCATGATTGGCACCCTTACTAAACCCCAGTAGGCAAACCTATCGTTACCAACTATTACCCTCAAAACCGTAAACATTCAGTATGAATATAACACATTTGAAAATAAATTGGTGAGTCATTCATATAGTTTAAGGAACCGAAGATCAAATACTACAATAGTACTCCCAGAACCTGATTGTCATTGCAATTTAAGATGTCTATTTAACATTGTCTAGGATTGAATTAAATCAAACTAAATAAAATTTGTAATTTCTAGAAAAGAAAAATCTTTGGAGGAGGAGTCGAACTGCACATCCTGCGTCACTCACCTTTCAGATAGGTTGTTTCTGCTCTAGAGGTAAGTTCGAGATGAGCTTCCAGGATCAGATTATGCCCTCAGAAAAGAAGTGCAGAAATAGTGTTAGTATGAAACACAATACTGGTAGGCATCATCAGCCGACCTTATATAACAACATACATACATACAGAAAACAATATGCAATTAGCCCAGAACATCATTCATACATAACAATACTCATTTTAGGAAGTAATCTACTGAGGTATTAACTGACCTACTCACTAGATTGCGCCATCACTGCAACGATCGCTTGACTGCTGCCACAGTATCGTAGTGGCGAAACAAGTCCTGCTGCAGCGATACTGCCTTGGCAATAGCTCGAGTTAGCTGAATATTCAATATTTCACGAACTCTTTACAACATATACATCATCATAATCCTCCACATATTTCATAGTCATCCATAAACGAAAGATACCACGTAACCACATAAGGTATAGATGAATCATTTTCGTGAGTGACTAAGTCCAAATAAGTTTATCTATAAGGTTAGAAAGCGTCCAAAAGAGTCATATAAGATCTGAGCATACTAACTTAAGGTTAAAAGAACTATAACCATATTAGCACAGTATTACCCTCATGCTAAGAATGTCAGTAAGCTACCTGTGGAAGATTAGGGGTCGATCGCTCAAAAACATGTTCGGTTAGTAGCAGCCCTATAGTCGTTCTAAGAAAAAGAGCTAGGTGATTGGTCTTCTGCGACCCTACGGTTGCTTATGAGCTATAGTTACCTGAGCAGGACATTCAGAGTACTATTAGGCCACTCCAGATCTCTCCCTATCTGGCCTAGACCATTGAGATTATGATCACAATCAGGATCCTCTTATTAGATACAAGTGCACGGGGTGTGCCTGTGAGCAGCTATACAAATTATTCTGGGGGTGAGCAGTGGTCGTGTTAGGCCCAGAAGGCCAGATATGCCTTTTGAGTGGCTAGATTGAGACTTTAATATAGCACATTGGTTGGGATTGCCAATAAGCCTTCCGTTACCCCCCAGGGTTACTAGCTATGTAGTTTCCCACCAAGGGCTATATGACATTGCTCCAAGGAGCGATATGCTACCTCCAGAGACAATGCAGAGGCCCAAGGACCGTGTTACAGTCCATTCCATGGCTGGATGATTATTTCTATGCCATGTCGGCAGCACACCCTCATCGAGCCTGGTGCACAGGGTGAAGTTATCAGGAGTCCACTGGACTTAGACACAGCTATAGATTAGGAACCAAGTGGGTTCAATTGAAGACCCGAGGGGACAGGTAGGTTGGCTATAGCACCAATAGAGTCAGAGAAATCTAGATAGGGGTATATAGATTGATGTGTACTTGTCAGGGCTTATGGGGGTCCCGGTAGGTTATTTCTGTGTTGCTTTTACCTTCCAGGCTTATATGGGTCGGGTTAGGTTCTTGTTTGTATTTTAACCTACTAGTAATAAGTTATGGATGTGTAATTATAATGTCTTAGCTCATATATGCACAGTGTTTTGCTAGATGTAGGCCATGAATAAGCAAGCTTATAGTTAACCTTTCTTCCCCTTCTTTCTACTTACTTTCAATCCTTAACAACTTATTTACTACCTTACATATTCGGTACATATTGTACTGAAGCCCACCCCTGGGCACTGCATTACTTGCCTGCAGGTTTAGACAAAAAGAGTTCAGGATTTTCAGTAGCAGCTGTTCAGAGTCAGCAGTTCGGCCATCTCCTTCATTTGGAGTTGCCAAGTTGTAGAGATTATAGTCTTTTATTTGTATAGCATTTGGGTAGCCGGGGCCCTTTCTCGACCATTATTTCTATTCTTAGAGGCTTGCAGACTACAGTCATCAGTTAGTTGGTTATTGTTGGCCGTGTGGGGCCTAGATTAGTTATGTTTCGTATGTTGGCCATGTGGGGCCTAGTATAGTAGTTGGTTCTCATTTCATTTATAACTAGACAGCATGGTGGTCTTGTCGGCCTGCATGGGATCCCTTTTGTTACCTGTTGTTGGTTAGCTATTTTCATTTACAAGTGGCTATACGACCTTGTCAGCCGGAGGCTGTATTTATAGCTGAGATATAGCTTGTTGTTTTCTTGAATTAAGTTGCAGGCATGCACCAGACGTGCATAAGCCCAGCCAAGTCAGTGAGATTCCAGTGTGGCACTAGGTGCCATTCATGCCTCCCAAGGTGGAGCGTGACAACTTTGCTTTTCGTTGCTCAATTCTTAAGCATTACTCCCTCAAATCCTCTTTAAGGCAACCTTTAAGGGTAAAGTCTTAGTTTCACCTAGTTCTAGGTCTCAATTTCCACATGAACTACGTTTCATAAGAACTATGCCTTAGGGAGTGATCATTACTCCCTTTTAGACTTATAATCAACACACATAAGTTTCGCATGATTCAGCCCTAGTTCTACCAACCTAGGGTTCTCTTGCTAGGAGAACCACCACTATGGGGCCCCCCTTGATTCCTAGGTGTTAAATAATCATCTATAGAAGAAGTATGTCGAGTTTTTACCTTTAGAAGGGAAACTGAATTGCTTTAGGGGAAAATCGCCTCTAGCTCTTGGGAGTTCGTCATTTGGATATAATGGGATATAATCCCTTAAATCCCTCTTAAAACCCACTTTCTAACTCTCGTCGTCCACTGTAGCAGTCACTTTTCTCCTGTAGAGGACCCGCTATGGTGGTCAGGATACCACTATGGTGGATCCAATGATTAGTCTCTGAGTCTATTACAGCGGGACTCCAACCATCACGATGGTCTCGCTACAGCAGAAATTCCACTGCTGCAGCAGTCCCTCGTAACCAGTATCTCCCAATCCTGCTCTCAACCCACTCCCCAACATTAAAATTTTCACTATCTCTCATAATGCCACATTTTTATCCTCAACCTAGGACAATTAAGGTGTTCTAAACTTAGTCCCCTCATAACAATGTATGGTTTATTACATTATATACCAATTAAAATATCGTTCATCCCCAAACGACCTACAAAAGCAAGGAAGTGAGCATACCAAATTCTTCAAACAATTGAGAGTATTTTTTTTGCATGTCAGCCTCGGTCTCCCAAGTGGCTTCCTTTATGGGATGATTCTTTCACTAAACCTTTACCATTGTAATCTCCTTAAATCTCAACTTTTGAACCTCTCTATCTACTATCACTATTGGTTCCTCCTCATAGGATAAATTCTCATCCAGCTACACCGAGTCCCATTTAATTATGTATGAACCATCTCCATGGTATTTCTTCAACATGGGAATATGGAAGGTGGAATGTATTCCTAACAGTCCTAGTGGCAATGCTAATTCATAAGCTACTTCCCCCACATGTCGGAGAATCTCAAATGTGCCAATATATCTCAGGCTAAGCTTGCCCTGCTTACCAAACTACATTATCCCTCTCCCTCCATGAACTCCATATCTCTCACTTTCCTATCTGCATACTGCTTCTGCCTGCTTTGAGCAACTACCAAATGTTCTTGAATTAATCGAACCTTTTTCAAGGACTCTTTAAGAAAATTGGTGCCCCAAGGTCTCACCTCAAATGCGTTGAACCATCCAATTGGAGACCTGCATTTCCTCCTATTCAGAGTTTCAAATGACGCCATATTAATGCTCGACTAATGACTGTTGTTGTAACAAAACTCTGCCAAGGGAAAGGATTTATCCCAATAGCCACCAAAATCTATCACGCAGGCCTAGAGCAAGTCCTCTAACACCTGAATGGTCCTTTCCGACTGTCCATCTATCTGCATATGGAAGGTCGTACTCAAATCCAACATGGTATCTAACTCTATCTATAAAGTCCTCTATAAATGGGAGTTGAACTAAGTACCCCTATATGACACGATTTAAACTGCCACCCCATGTAACTGAATCACCTCCTTCACATATATCTTGGCTAGCCTCTCAGCATTGTAAGTTACTTGGACTGGCAGGAAGTGGGCAGACTTGGTCAGCCTGTCAGCTATGAACTTAATAGAGTTGAACTTCCCTAATGTCTTTGGGAGACCAACCACGAAGTCCATTGCTATCCTCACCTATATACACTCTGGGATGGGCATCCTCTGAAGTACTCCCCAGGCTTTTGGTGGTCGTACTTCACCTATTGACAGTTCAACACTGGGTGACATAATCAACGATGTCCCTCTTCATCCTACCCCACCTATAATCCCACTTCAAGTCATGGTACATTTTAGTAACCCCAGGATGGATGGAGTACCTCGAGTTATGAGCTTCTGCTAGGATGGTTTTACTTAGCTTATCAACGGTTACACCCTGTAAGTTCCTATCACTTAACGGATGTGTGCGTACATATGTTGAGAGTTTCGGAGTATGACGCATGTAACAAAGGGACCGAGGAATGAATATACGAACACGACTATGAGTAAGCAAGAGGCCGGGGTCAAAGACCAGGCGCTCTGGGCGCCGCGCTGCCAGGCTGGTGTTATGGCCGGCGCGTCGCTCCCCTAGCCTGCACTATGGCTGGTGTGCCACACCACCCCTTTCTATCGCCCTTATATATATATATATATATATATATGTGTGTGTGTGTGTGTGTGTGTTTGAGGTATAAGTTTAATATATTCTAAAATTTTCCCAAGACAGACCCTCGGCTAGGATAAAGCTCTCTCTCCATTTTTCACCAGTTTCTCATCGAATTACCCCATTAAACTCCATTAAAATGCAAATTTTTCTTGGATAATGAGTTAAAGGCCTACGAGGAATGTCCCTGTGGAGTTATTTCTTGGAAATCTCCTGAAGTTCCAGAACCCTGTCGAGTAAAAGTTTTCGGAATCCTTCTAATTGAGTCCTAAGCGACTGCAAGTGATGGGTTAGTATTACTACCTTCTAGACTCTCAAGAATTTGTGAGTTTTTTGGCCGAATGAAACAGAATTGAATTGGAATTAATGTTCTTCGAGAGATATTATTATTTGTCAATGCCTACTATTGAAATACCTTATTTTCTTAGCATAGAGGCTAAAATCAAGGGGAATTATCGGTTGTAGGTTGAAATTACTTGGATAAATGAGAATTGACATTCGAGGTATCTTTAGGCTTATCTCTTCGGCAAGTTATTCTCGTCGTATAGTGATACGACCTATGCCTTTGAAAGTAGATAATGATCTTATACATTGTGATTAGCTGCTACAAATAGATAATGATTATGAATGTTGTGGTTAGCTACTATAAGACATAATGAGGTTATACCATAGTATCTCTCGTTGGGAAAAATGTCTAGAGTGACTAACGTTGGGAGCATCGTAGAGATTTCCATGGTTCATTTATTTACTATTTAGTAGTATCCTGATATTTTGCTATCATGCCAAGGCCTTAGAAGTTTGGTTAGTTGTGGGGCCTAAATTGGTAAGTTGGACAGCATAGGGCATAGCCGGGCGCTATAACTTTCAATTTGGCACTTATATCGTCAGTAAAGCTCGCCCAGAGGCCGTTGGTGTACCTTGAAGCCTCCAGGGCCAAAATTTGGATAGGATAGTCTTACCTTCAAGTAAGTGGCAGCAAGGTTGCCTGGTGAACTGAGCGACAGCCCACCATATGATTGGCTATTGACAACGACCGTTAGTTTCAGTCGACTCAATGTTTGTTCTACAGGTCGCTCAGGACACCATCCCTATTGTTACAAGTCTGATAGATTAGTGGATACCCTAAGGAGGGAGCCTTATTAGTAGTTAGATTTCGAACTAACGCCCTAGCCTACTCTTATAGATGTCCATGTACAGGTTGTCATGAGTGGCTAGGTCCAAATAAACCAACCTACGAGGCTATGAATCGCCCAGAGAAGCTATATGAGATCTGAACATACTAGGTTAAAAACTAAAGGGACTAGTACCATAGTATTACAGTCTTACTTCCAGGCTAGGATTTGTGGTAAGTTGCATGTGGAGAGTTACAGCTGACTGCTTAGGAGCATGTTCGATTAGTAGCAGCCCTACAGTTGTTCTGAGCAGAGGAACTAAATAATTGGTCACCTACGACCTTACAATTTTCTTATGAGTTATTCTTTCCCCAGCATGACCTTCAGACTATCGTTTAGGTAACCCCGACCTCGTTCTTTTTCGTCTAAGTAGACGAAGGTTGTGATCACTGCCAGGACCCTCTGGTCAGGTGTAGGCTTACAGATTGTGCCTATTAGCAGCTATGTAGACCAATCCAGGGGTGAGAAAGAGCATCGGTCGCATTGGGCCTAAGGGGCCAAATACACCTTTTGAATGACTAGGTTTGTAGATTATAACATAGTGTCCTTAGTTGGGGTAGATCGTGTTTCATACTGCCCCTCTCCTTGAATAGCTAAGAGGATGCTAGTTTTTCAAACTACTTTCAGAGCTATAAACTGCTTACGGAGCTATGATGCTGCTAGAAATGCTTACGGGGCTATAGATTGCTTATGGAGCTACGATAATGTATTACTTACAGAACTACGAAATTTCCTACGGGGCCATATTGAAGTCTATTCACTTATGGACTTCTTCTACGTCGTAGCAGCATAGACTTTCATAGAGCCACGTGTGTTTGGGGTATAGTTACAGGGGCGAAAAGGCTGAATTCAGTTAGAGGAGCCTAGACGGCTCATATTCAGTTACAGGAGCCCAAACGGCTCATATTCAGTTATAGGAGCCCAGACGGCTCATATTTAGTTGCAGGAGCCCAGACGGCTCATATTCACTTACAGGAGCCCAGATGGCTCATATTCAGTTATAGGAGCCCAGACGGCTCAGATACAGTTACAGTTACATGAAGGACCTAAGGGGTATCAAGAGGGGTATTTAGACTAATTGGAGCCTATCGAGGCTTATGGGGGCCCAGGTAGGTTATTACCGTGTTGCTTGTACCTTCCCGGCTTATGGGGGCCAGGTTAGGTTCTTGTTTGTATGTTTGTCTTCTAACTATAGCTTATGAATGTATAGTCGTACAGCTCCAGCTTATATACATGTAGTAGTTTACTAGATGCAAGTTATGGATAAGAAAGCTTACAAGTTAATTTCAGCCCCTTCTTTCTATTCACTTTTAGTTTTTTATCAGCTTTTATTACTACCTTACATATTCGATACATATTGTACTGACGCCCAACTATAGGGCGTTGCATACTTGCCTGTAATTTAGACAGACAAATTGTGGGATTTCTTAGCAGCTATTCAGAGTCGGCAGATTGGCTAGCTCCTTTCATTCGGATTTGGCAGGTCGTAAAGGTTGCCTGTCTTTTATTGGTATAACGTTTGGGTAGGTTGGGGCCCTGTCCCGACCACTATTTTTATACTTAGAGGCTTCTAGACTACAGTCTTTAGTTTTTTGTTGTTGGTTGTGTGGGGCCTACGTATGTTGTATTTTATGTGTTGGTCGTGTGGGGCTTAGTTTAGCTAGTCAGTTAGCAGCCTTGTTGGCGTTAGTGTGAATATGATTGCTTGTTTTCATTCTACTATAACTAGATAGCATAGTGGTCTTGTTGGCATACATAGGATTCCTTTTATCACCTTGTTTTTTGGGTGAGCTGTTTTCCTTGGTGCTGCGTGGCCTTGTCAACCCGAGGCTGTGTTTATAGCCAAGATATAGCTCGTTGTTTTCTTGATTTTAAGTTACTAGCAAGCACCAAAGGTGCCTAGGCCTAGTAAGGTCAGCCCAGGTCCCAGTGTGACACAAGGTGCCAGCCATGCCCACCAAGGTAGGGCGTGACATCAACCTGGGGAACACATACGCATCCCTTTATCTTCAGGAACCCTTCACCATCTAGCACTGCTTCCTTAGCTTCCCCCTCCCCCCCACAGAACCTTGTCTCGAATCTTACTCACCTTTGCATCCTCAAACTGTCTGGCTTTTATTTCTTCTAACAGTGATGACTTAGCCTCCGTGCTGGCTAGTATTCCACCTATTTCTGTCAATGAAAGTCTGATCAGGCTATTCGCCAGTGTTTGGACTTCTTTAGCCATCGGTTACTGAGTAGATTCTGAGCAAGCTAGACTGCCCATACTTACTACCTTTTGACTCAAGGCATCGGCCACCATGTTTGCCTTCCCTGGTGATACAGGATTGTCACATCCTAATCCTTAAGCAGTTCCATCCATCTCTCTATCTCAAATAGAGATCTTTCTAAGAGAAAACATATTATATGCTACGATGTTCTGTGAACACCTCGCAACGAGCCTTGCATAGGTAGTGCATCTAGATTTCAGGTTGAACACCACTGCTACCAACTCCAGATTATGTGTGGGATAATTATTCTCATGCACCTTCAACTGCCTCAAAGCATAAGTAATGACCTGTCCTTCTGCATTAACACAGCACCCAACCCAGACCTTGAGGCCTCATAATAAACTACAAAATCTTTACCTTCCACTGGTAGGGCCAGGATTAGTGTTGTGGTTAGCAGGGTTTTGAGCTTCTAAAAACTCTCTTCACATTCCCGGGACCATTGAAAAGGCACATCCTTCTAAGTCAACCTTGTCAACATCGAGGCAATGGATGAAAATTCCTTCACAAATTGGCTGTACTAACTAGCCAGCCCCACGAAACTCTGAATCTCTGTCACAATAGTAGGGGCTAGCCTAGTTTCAGACTGCCTACACCTTCTATGGTTTCACCTTAATCCCCTCCTTGGAGACTAAATGTCCTAGAAAAGATACTAATTCCAGCCAAAATTCACATTTGGTGAACTTGGCGTACATCTATTTCTCCTTCAGCAGCCCCAACATAATCCTCAGATTATTCTCATGTTCCTGCTTAGTCTTAGAGTATACCAAGATATCATCAATGAACGTGATTACAACTAAATCTAAATATGGTTTGAAGATACCATTCATCAAGCTCATGAACTCTACTAGAGTATTAGTGAGTCCGAAGGACATGACTAGGAACTCATAATTTCCATACCTGTTCCAATAGGACTTCTTAGGGATATCCTCAGCACGAATCTTCAGCTAATGATAGCCTTATCTAAGATCAATCTTGGAGAACACCGCTACTCCCTGTAACTGATAAAATAAGTCATCTATTTGAGGAAGAGGATATTTATTTTGAATGGTTACCTTATTCAACTGATGGTAATCAATGAACATCTACATATTACCGTCCTTTTTTTCCATAAACAAGACTGTGGCACCCCACGGAGAGACACTCGACCTAATAAACCCCTTACTAAGCAATTTTTGCAACTGTTCCTTAAGTTCTCTCAACTCAGCTAGTGCCATTCTGTATGGAGAAATCGAAATAGGTCGAGTCCCTAGCTCTAAATCTATACAGAAGTCAATATCATGGTCCAGCGGCATGCCAGGTGATCTGTAGGAAATACCTCTAAAAATTCACAAACTACTGGGACCGACTCTAAGGAAGGACCCTCGAAACTGGTGTCCCGAATATGAGCTAGATAAGCTAAACACTCCCACTCTATTAATTTACAAACATGAATATACAAGATAAATTTCTTAGGAGTAGGGCTATAATTCTCTTTCCACTCCAACCTAGATGATCCTGGGCCCGATATGGTGACGGTCTTAGCATGGCAATCAAGAATGGCATGGTAAGGAGACAACCAACTCATCCCCAGAATGACATCAAAATCTACCATGTCTAAGATCACCAAATCTACCAGAGTATAAAAACCCATGAAGTCAATTATGCAATCACAACAGAGCCTATCCACCACCACAGAATCCCCAATAAGAGTAGACACAAGGATAGGAGTATCAAGTACATCACTAGAAAAATTCATTATTAAAGCAAAATAGGAAGACATATAGGAAAAAGTAGAACCAGCATCAAACAAAGCCATAGCCATTATGCTGGACACAAAAATCATATATGTGATAACAGCGTCAGAAGCCTTTGCCTCAGGCTTACCAAAAAATGCATAGAAGTGGGCTTGATTACCTGCCTGAGAACCGCCCCTTATAGGCTATGCAACCCCTCTATCAGACTGATTACCACCCCTTTTGGTCTGAGCACCTCCTCTACCTGTCTTGGTGCCACCTCTAACCACTGGCTGACTGCTCCTCACTAACTAGGGGCGATCCCTGCTGAACGAACTCCCTCCTCTCCCGGCAGGGGCCGAAGCATAGGAGCTGGGTGCAGAACAATCTTTCCACCCTATCCAAATCTGGGATACTATTTGTGGATATGGCCATACTCTCCAGACTCGTGACATACCTTCTCAGTCACTGGTCTCTGAGTTAAAATCAAAAAAATAGGACATGCCCCAAAGTCTGAGCGAATTATCTAGTTACCTCCTACAATACCTACTAGTCATGGACTCGTGACATACCTTCTCAGTCACTGGTCTCTGAGTCAAAATCGAAAAAATAGGACAAGCCCCAAAGTCTGAGCGAATTATCTAGTTACCTCCTACAGTACCTACTAGTCATGGAGTTGTCCCTGGTGGACCCCCACCTGACACCTGCATAGCTGACTAAATAGGGTTTTTTGAGTAGGCCTGAGGTACCGGAGTCCTAGCAAAAGAGCCACTATATCACGTAACCATCCTGTTTCATCCCCTCCACATTATTCACAAACTCCACTACCTCTTGAAAGGTATTACCTACAGAGACCATCTGAAGGGCTGACAGCTGGAGACCTATATTTAGGCCTTTAATAAATCTCCTGATCCTCTCTTCCTCTGTGGGCAGTAAGGACAGAGCATACCTGGACAGTGAGTGAAATTCGGCCTCGTATGCTGCGACTGAAGAGCTCCCATTATTGATGGTGGTGATCTCATCTCACCTCCTATCTCCTAGGATATGGGGTACGCACTTCTCTAGAAAAGTGGAGTAGAACTGGGTCCAGGTCAATAATGGTGACCCTGCTGATCTGCACTCCACAAAAACCCTCCACCAGAGCTTAGCATCACCTATCAGCTGGAAGGTGACAAACTCTACCCCATACTTCTCCACTGCCCCTATTTAGTGTAGCCTCTCATGACAGTCAATTATCAATTCGTAGGCATCCTCTACCTCGGTATCGTAGAAGGTGGGAGGCTTCATCTTGATGAACCTCCAGAACATGTCATGTTCTTCCCCAGTTATTACCAGCCCAACTACTGGTATCGAGAATATCACAGCCTCTAACATATTGTCTATACGAGTAGCAACAGCAGCGACATGTTGTATCCCTGATTACTGCCCTGCAAGAGTTGTTGGCGTTACCCCATTACCCATGAGGACACTCAGAAGGTTAAGAACTTGAGCCAAGACTTTAGAGGATGCTGGAGCGGTTGTAGCCTCTCCCTGAGTCAGAACCTTCACCCCCGCAGCTACCCTTTCTTGGACTACCGGTGGTATGGGAGATGTTGACCTCCCTCGAATCGGAGCAGGAGCGCGGGCCCCTCCTCTGAAAATAGTAGGCCTCCACGGAGATGTGTGCCCGACATATTACTGATGATATAAATATTCCAAAGAGTAGTACAGGTATGTCATGTATACATACGGTTGTGTGATAGAGTTCAGTGACAGGTATGACACCAATATGGGTACAAATACTTGATATGATAAAATTGATGATGATAGTTTTATTTACTGTGTGTTCAGTGTGCATGTGATACGTCGCATAATCATGTCATAATTGTTTTATAAGTCTTGATGTTTGATGAAATTGATTTGGTATGAGTTAATATTTGTGTGTATAAACGTTGGATTAATGTGATTTATGTATCATTGTTGGATTACTCCCGACTGTGAGAATATTTCATAAAAAAGGGGAATAAATTGAATGTTTTTGAAAGATAAAAGGTTGTGAAGTGTATATTTTATTGGATGTAGATTGTTGCAGTGTATGATGTTAATCCTTGTGTAATGGATGAGGTGTTGAAAGAAGTAAGGTTACCAGCAAAGTTGAGTTACTGCCTGGAGCAGTACCGCTACAGCGAGAGAATTTCCGCTGTGGCGAGACCGTAGCAGCAGTCAAGTTACCGCTGCAGTGAGGCCTAAACAGTGTGCAAGCCAGCCTTTGTGGCTAAGTTGGATAGAGAAATACGGTTACATGGTTAAATAACTGTCATGAATAAATAGTAAAGAATTGTCTTGGTAAATTATTGAGTGGTTGTTTAAACTGAATTATTGATTGCATAATAATTTTATGTTGTTGTGTAAACTAATTCTAGCCAGCTGATGATGCTTAACAGTACGTGTGGGGTACTGATACTACTCTTACTACACATTTTTAGGTGTAGGTTGTGGCAGGTGAATTGCAGTTTCATAATTGATGAGGTGATACTCAGCATCAGCTTTTGCATTTCCTTCGCAAGCAAAACTGTGTCTTTTTACTTGTCAATATTCTAAATAGATCTCTTATACTTGTCTAGACTAGATTCTTGGGAGAGTCAAGGTTTTGGGGAACATTCTCTTTTTATTTTAGTAGTATTTCAAGAATAATGTTGGTTGGTGTAAGTTTATAAGATCCGTAATTATTATTTCATTTGATTAGAAAGAGGGTTCTCCTATCGAGTCAGAGTCAATGTAGGTGCCCATACGACCCGCTCAATGGGTCGTGACATTGATGGAGGAGGTAAGGTGATTATGAGGATGAATCAGTGGAGTTTTTCGTGAGGGGTGAGAGATGGCGAAGAAAAGTTTTGTGGGAAATATTGGAGAATATCTAGTTGAAGTACTGCTTGAGCACTACGCTGCAGCGCTCTTGAAACCGCTACAATGAGACCATCATGGCAGCAGTGATGCCACTGTAGTGGAGCCCAATGTTACGAGTAGGCCAGGTTGTACCTCATTGTGAAATTTTTGAATATAAATAATGTAATAATTAACTGGTTATGAAATAGCCTCGAACTAGGTTTATGCTATGCTTGGCGATGCGTAATTCTTATTTTGTGTGATTTGTTGATATTTAAATTATGATATGTTGCTATTGAATTGATGAGTGGAGTCTATGATAAATGAGTGAGTAAATAAAATGGCATGTAATATGGGAAGGTAAATCCTTGACATGTTGAGAATGAGAGGCCTGGGGCAAGAGTGAGAACCTGGATGAGCAAATTGTATGATCAAGCCGTAAATGAGAGCTCAGATATGAGTGGCTCATGCCTGAGGTAAGCATTCGGGCGAGTGGTATGAGTGAGCACACAGACAGGTATGAGTAAATGTTCATACAGTTGGGTTTACGGACATAAGTACACAGACAGGTATGATAAAGATCTTATATGGCTGGGTGTACAATACATGGATTTCTAGATTCCACTATAGATCATGACTGAAAGGGCAAACATAAGACTCTATGGCATGTGTGTGTAGTGAAGTGACAAAAGCGTGTGCCTGGCATATCACTGATGGTATGATTGTGAGACAGAGATTGTGCGGTCATGGTATGATATACATATAACTGTAATGACAAGGAGGTACAAGTATACAAATGTGCTACAAGAATATCGATATGATTTGGGTATGATGTGAGAGACATAGTTGGGATACAATGCATGATGATACAGTACAGGTATGGTACTACGTGACATGATAATGATGTGGGGATAGGTACGTGCATGTACTTAGGTTGTGGAGGACTTATGGTATGTTTTGATGCTTCCTTTACTTGAGCTATTTAATTTGTATTTGTGATTGAATGTTTGACCAAAGTGGTCTTTATGGGTTATAGAAGGTAGCATGACAGGTTTAACAAGAGGTAGTGAATTAGGGGAGACCGCGGGTTTAACTTTAATTATAATGTACTAAGTTAAGGAGGGTTAGGAAATCTTGTAAGTAATCAAATAGGTCAGTAAATGATAGAATTGGACTTGGTTAATGATAGTGAAATGGCAAATGAGGTAGACGTGTTATAATGCTATATGGCGGAATAAAAGAGGACTGGATCAGTGAAATCGGACTACTACTTGCCTTGGGTACCACTGCAGCGGGCAAATCACTGATGTAGCGATCTAAGAACTTGCTATAGCAGGGTGAGAGAGAGAGAGAGATTGAAAGACTAATTGATGGTTAGAGTTGTAGGGTGATTGCATGAACCTTGATGAATCATAAGAGACGATAATATATCTGGTAAACTTAATGAATTATTGTATAAGTGGAGTATTTGTTACATCTATTAATGTCGATTGTATGTGTAATGACCCATATGTCACTACAAGGGAAAATGTACCTAGATCTCTCTAACAGGGCTAGACTGTGGATAGAAGATGTGTTCTGGAGTGAGGTTGTGAAAGTTGTTGATATTGGGGAGCTACTAGTTTTGGGGGACCCCTGTTGCGGTAGAATTTCCATTGCAGCGAGATTGTAGTAATGGTCGGAGTTCCACCTCAATAGACCGGGAAAGTAACCGCTAGATCCTATGTAGTGGCTTCCTGATCGCCATAGCTGGTCCGTTGTAGTGGAAAGGTGACTACTGCAGCAGACGACGGGAATTAGAAAGTGAGTTTAAGTGGAATTTCTGGAGTTATACCCAATTTGAATCCTTCCAATTTGAGGTAGGTTATGGTTTAGAGGAATTAGACTTTACATAATGATCTATATGTTTGTGAATGATAATGTGTTGCTTGGTCTATGGACATAATCTATGATGATGATTGCCTTGTTAAAAATTAACTATTGAAATGAATTTGATATGTTGTGGCCACCTAACTAGTGTTCTCGTATTTTCATGGAATGAATGATGAACTATTGAATGTATGAGTGAGAGAGATAGTTTGGATCTCTTGAATGTCATATTGACGAACTTGGCTATGATAGCACTACTATGAGAATGGCCAAGGATAGTAAGAATATCCTAAGATGAGAGGCTCGTACCCGAGGGGTGTATCCAGGAGACAAATGTTGATTAAGTGGCTCTTGTACGAGGGAAGCATTCAGACGAGCATATGAGTGGGAGCGGGTACCATGTTGATATAGTACATGAATTTTTAGAGTCCCCTACAGGTCATGATTGGATGGGCAGAAATAAGACCCTGTAGCATGTGTGTACACTGAGGTTTAGTGCTGGAGTGTTCATAGTGATATGACAGAGGTGTGTACCCAACATTCATTATTCGTTCTACCATATGGTGTGTTATAATAATGTGTAAAATTGGAATGGAATAATGTTATTTTGCCGAACTGGTGCTTGAAAACATGAGTGTAAATTGAATGTGAAAAAGTTGCAAGGTCTTGATGTTTTATAGTGGTGGATGAAAATTAGAAATTTCATTGTGCTATCATTGTTATGGGTTATTCTATATTGTATGTGATTATGTAGCATTTCATGTGTCGTATTGTGTTAATTGTTATGTTTCTGGAAGAATAGGATGATATGTGATGTTGTGAATAATTGGTGAAATGACTAAGTGCAACTGAGTCAAGCTACTGCCCAGGGAAATACCGCTGCAGCGGGACATGTTCCACTATAGCAAGACCAATACAACGATCAAGTGACTGCTGCAGCGAAGAGCCTAATCTAGTGAGAAGGACGGTTGTACCTGAGTAGAGTTGAATTTCCTAAAATATGTAATGTGTATGTAAATAGTGTTTTAGACTGGTTACATGTTGTTGTTCGCATTTTTATATGTTATTATGTAAGGTCGGACGATGATGCCTACCGGTATTGTGTTTCGTACTGATGCTACTCCTACACTTTTTTTAGTGCAAAATTTGATCCAGGAAGCTCTTCTCACCCTCATCAATAAAGCAGCAGCAGTTTCATTTTGAAAGGTGAGCGAACGCAAGACGAGCAGTCCCACTCCTCTGTTGAAGATGTTTCTCCTTCAGACATTTTAGTTTCTTTTATTTTCTAGAGTTATCACTCCTAGAGTTGTACTTAGACGTCTGAAGTACAATGACAATCGGATCTTGGGAATGTTTTGTTTTAGTTGGTTGTTATCTTTTTGAATATTTCACTTTATTTCATTATTAAAGAATTATTTTCTTTTCTGAATGATTGATGTCGGGGTATTAGTGGGAAATGTAGGTTCGTCCATCAGAGTTAGTGTGGGTGCCAATCATGGCCATTTGGATTATGAAAGTATGTTAATTTATATGCCGTTATGTGAACTAATCTTACTCGGTCGATGATGCATATCGGTACGTGTGGTGTAATAATACTACCTTGCTACACCTTTTGGGTGTAGATTATGACAGGTTTGTAGTTTCATGATTTATGTAAAGTACTCAGCATCAGCTTCCGTGTTCTTCTCTGCAGATGAAGCTATATCATTTTATCTTGTCAAGTATTCTGTTACAGCTCTTGTACCTATCTAGACTAGATCTTGGAGTCATGGTTCGAAATAAAAAAAGGTTTATATTTAAAGATTAGAAACATTTTATAATATTTGAGTTAATGAGCATTTAGTTTCCTTTGCACATTATTCTAAAAGAAGGGTTCTCCTATAAAGTTAAAGTCAATGTAGGTGCCCGCACGACTCACCCTTTTGGAGTCGTGATAATATTTAAAAGATGTGTTTGTGTAACAATATAAGAATTTAGAAAAAAAAATATAAATTTCAAATGATAAATGATTATGTTCAAGATTTTGATCCAATCTAATAGTTATTTCTTTAGTTTGTTCTAATACTTGTTTTAATAAACAAAAATGTTGTAGAAATAGCATTTGATTGAAAGGTAAATAATTCACTTTCTTTTTCACCGGCATTTAAAATCATGCATTATATGTATATTTTATGTTAATTATTATAAAATTTATAGTATTATACTTTTTTGAATTAACATTTAATATAAATATTAGTATTACGGAGATGGATTGTAATACAAAGTCACATAGTAGAATAGAACATATAGTATAAGTTATTTATTTAAATTATTAGCATTTATGAAATCATATTATGAGTTATTACAGGCTGGTTTTGGCACTAATAAATTGATATCATATCATAAACACATTTACTTATTTGTAATTGGCCCGACCAAACTAAAAAAGACTTATCAAAATTAGTGAAAACAGCCACAAATATTTGCATTAAGGTAGACTGTCTCTATCACACTTTTTGGGGTGTGATCATTCTCAAGGCCCTGTTAAAGTGGGATGCTTCGTGCACTGGACTACCCTTTTCTTATATTGTATTTTCAAAAGTCCTAAATATAAGATTGATTTGCATTTTAAGTATAATTTTATTCAATGTATAATTATTTCTTAAAAGATAAAATCTTAATAGCTTTTAGATTTGTAAATATTAATATTTTCAATATATTTCAGATAAGAAAGGATTTAGTACGTAAAATTTAGTTATGTTTAAAATTTTCAATGTTAGAAAATAATTAAATAACTATTTTTTCAAGTGTAAACTCTATTTTTAAAAAAATAAAAAGGTGAACTATATTTTATTATAAGGCTTCGTACTTTAAATATTTTGTAATAATTTAATTTAAACTTTTCATTTTACTTTTATAAAATGATTTCAGCTTAAATTTTTTCTCTCTCTTAATTTATGTTCTAGTCAAACACCTTCACATAAATTGAAATAGATAAATAGTGTAGATTTAATTAACGAGAGTGAATAACAAGAGCACTCGATCAACTGAAATAATTTAATACAAAAGAAAATTACACTATTTAATTTATTTTCTCGCACTGTGAGTTGAAAAATTGTAATGGAGAATTAATTATTTGAATAAATAAAAGATGATATAATTTAACAGAATTGTAATTGATTCTAAAAGTCTTAAATGTTAGAACTTTTAATATAGTTCAAATAAGAAAAATCTAAGAAGCAAAATTTTAGTCAATTTTAATTTTTTTTTTGAAAATATACAATTTAATACAAAATATTATATTCATTTAACTCATATGTTTAAATTACACCCGCGTAATTCTTTTTTTTACAACAATGCATATACACAGTATATAACATTATACATTTACTGTACACAATGTACAAATCTTGTATAAGAGTGTATAATAGTGTATAAGAGGTGCTTGTATTCACTTCTATGATGTTCTTATGCGCACTTTTACACTATTATATAAAATTAGACAACTTATATTAAAAAAATTGTGTTTGATCTCATACGACCTTCAACTATGAAACTTCATTCAAAATAAGTCTTTTTCTAATAGCTTCAAATATTAATCACAACTTTGAAATGACATCATAATGATAGAATTGGACTTGGTTAATGATAGTGAAATGGCAAATGAGGTAGACGTGTTATAATGCTATATGGCGGAATAAAAGAGGACTGGATCAGTGAAATCGGACTACTACTTGCCTTGGGTACCACTGCAGCGGGCAAATCACTGATGTAGCGATCTAAGAACTTGCTATAGCAGGGTGAGAGAGAGAGAGAGATTGAAAGACTAATTGATGGTTAGAGTTGTAGGGTGATTGCATGAACCTTGATGAATCATAAGAGACGATAATATATCTGGTAAACTTAATGAATTATTGTATAAGTGGAGTATTTGTTACATCTATTAATGTCGATTGTATGTGTAATGACCCATATGTCACTACAAGGGAAAATGTACCTAGATCTCTCTAACAGGGCTAGACTGTGGATAGAAGATGTGTTCTGGAGTGAGGTTGTGAAAGTTGTTGATATTGGGGAGCTACTAGTTTTGGGGGACCCCTGTTGCGGTAGAATTTCCATTGCAGCGAGATTGTAGTAATGGTCGGAGTTCCACCTCAATAGACCGGGAAAGTAACCGCTAGATCCTATGTAGTGGCTTCCTGATCGCCATAGCTGGTCCGTTGTAGTGGAAAGGTGACTACTGCAGCAGACGACGGGAATTAGAAAGTGAGTTTAAGTGGAATTTCTGGAGTTATACCCAATTTGAATCCTTCCAATTTGAGGTAGGTTATGGTTTAGAGGAATTAGACTTTACATAATGATCTATATGTTTGTGAATGATAATGTGTTGCTTGGTCTATGGACATAATCTATGATGATGATTGCCTTGTTAAAAATTAACTATTGAAATGAATTTGATATGTTGTGGCCACCTAACTAGTGTTCTCGTATTTTCATGGAATGAATGATGAACTATTGAATGTATGAGTGAGAGAGATAGTTTGGATCTCTTGAATGTCATATTGACGAACTTGGCTATGATAGCACTACTATGAGAATGGCCAAGGATAGTAAGAATATCCTAAGATGAGAGGCTCGTACCCGAGGGGTGTATCCAGGAGACAAATGTTGATTAAGTGGCTCTTGTACGAGGGAAGCATTCAGACGAGCATATGAGTGGGAGCGGGTACCATGTTGATATAGTACATGAATTTTTAGAGTCCCCTACAGGTCATGATTGGATGGGCAGAAATAAGACCCTGTAGCATGTGTGTACACTGAGGTTTAGTGCTGGAGTGTTCATAGTGATATGACAGAGGTGTGTACCCAACATTCATTATTCGTTCTACCATATGGTGTGTTATAATAATGTGTAAAATTGGAATGGAATAATGTTATTTTGCCGAACTGGTGCTTGAAAACATGAGTGTAAATTGAATGTGAAAAAGTTGCAAGGTCTTGATGTTTTATAGTGGTGGATGAAAATTAGAAATTTCATTGTGCTATCATTGTTATGGGTTATTCTATATTGTATGTGATTATGTAGCATTTCATGTGTCGTATTGTGTTAATTGTTATGTTTCTGGAAGAATAGGATGATATGTGATGTTGTGAATAATTGGTGAAATGACTAAGTGCAACTGAGTCAAGCTACTGCCCAGGGAAATACCGCTGCAGCGGGACATGTTCCACTATAGCAAGACCAATACAACGATCAAGTGACTGCTGCAGCGAAGAGCCTAATCTAGTGAGAAGGACGGTTGTACCTGAGTAGAGTTGAATTTCCTAAAATATGTAATGTGTATGTAAATAGTGTTTTAGACTGGTTACATGTTGTTGTTCGCATTTTTATATGTTATTATGTAAGGTCGGACGATGATGCCTACCGGTATTGTGTTTCGTACTGATGCTACTCCTACACTTTTTTTAGTGCAAAATTTGATCCAGGAAGCTCTTCTCACCCTCATCAATAAAGCAGCAGCAGTTTCATTTTGAAAGGTGAGCGAACGCAAGACGAGCAGTCCCACTCCTCTGTTGAAGATGTTTCTCCTTCAGACATTTTAGTTTCTTTTATTTTCTAGAGTTATCACTCCTAGAGTTGTACTTAGACGTCTGAAGTACAATGACAATCGGATCTTGGGAATGTTTTGTTTTAGTTGGTTGTTATCTTTTTGAATATTTCACTTTATTTCATTATTAAAGAATTATTTTCTTTTCTGAATGATTGATGTCGGGGTATTAGTGGGAAATGTAGGTTCGTCCATCAGAGTTAGTGTGGGTGCCAATCATGGCCATTTGGATTATGAAAGTATGTTAATTTATATGCCGTTATGTGAACTAATCTTACTCGGTCGATGATGCATATCGGTACGTGTGGTGTAATAATACTACCTTGCTACACCTTTTGGGTGTAGATTATGACAGGTTTGTAGTTTCATGATTTATGTAAAGTACTCAGCATCAGCTTCCGTGTTCTTCTCTGCAGATGAAGCTATATCATTTTATCTTGTCAAGTATTCTGTTACAGCTCTTGTACCTATCTAGACTAGATCTTGGAGTCATGGTTCGAAATAAAAAAAGGTTTATATTTAAAGATTAGAAACATTTTATAATATTTGAGTTAATGAGCATTTAGTTTCCTTTGCACATTATTCTAAAAGAAGGGTTCTCCTATAAAGTTAAAGTCAATGTAGGTGCCCGCACGACTCACCCTTTTGGAGTCGTGATAATATTTAAAAGATGTGTTTGTGTAACAATATAAGAATTTAGAAAAAAAAATATAAATTTCAAATGATAAATGATTATGTTCAAGATTTTGATCCAATCTAATAGTTATTTCTTTAGTTTGTTCTAATACTTGTTTTAATAAACAAAAATGTTGTAGAAATAGCATTTGATTGAAAGGTAAATAATTCACTTTCTTTTTCACCGGCATTTAAAATCATGCATTATATGTATATTTTATGTTAATTATTATAAAATTTATAGTATTATACTTTTTTGAATTAACATTTAATATAAATATTAGTATTACGGAGATGGATTGTAATACAAAGTCACATAGTAGAATAGAACATATAGTATAAGTTATTTATTTAAATTATTAGCATTTATGAAATCATATTATGAGTTATTACAGGCTGGTTTTGGCACTAATAAATTGATATCATATCATAAACACATTTACTTATTTGTAATTGGCCCGACCAAACTAAAAAAGACTTATCAAAATTAGTGAAAACAGCCACAAATATTTGCATTAAGGTAGACTGTCTCTATCACACTTTTTGGGGTGTGATCATTCTCAAGGCCCTGTTAAAGTGGGATGCTTCGTGCACTGGACTACCCTTTTCTTATATTGTATTTTCAAAAGTCCTAAATATAAGATTGATTTGCATTTTAAGTATAATTTTATTCAATGTATAATTATTTCTTAAAAGATAAAATCTTAATAGCTTTTAGATTTGTAAATATTAATATTTTCAATATATTTCAGATAAGAAAGGATTTAGTACGTAAAATTTAGTTATGTTTAAAATTTTCAATGTTAGAAAATAATTAAATAACTATTTTTTCAAGTGTAAACTCTATTTTTAAAAAAATAAAAAGGTGAACTATATTTTATTATAAGGCTTCGTACTTTAAATATTTTGTAATAATTTAATTTAAACTTTTCATTTTACTTTTATAAAATGATTTCAGCTTAAATTTTTTCTCTCTCTTAATTTATGTTCTAGTCAAACACCTTCACATAAATTGAAATAGATAAATAGTGTAGATTTAATTAACGAGAGTGAATAACAAGAGCACTCGATCAACTGAAATAATTTAATACAAAAGAAAATTACACTATTTAATTTATTTTCTCGCACTGTGAGTTGAAAAATTGTAATGGAGAATTAATTATTTGAATAAATAAAAGATGATATAATTTAACAGAATTGTAATTGATTCTAAAAGTCTTAAATGTTAGAACTTTTAATATAGTTCAAATAAGAAAAATCTAAGAAGCAAAATTTTAGTCAATTTTAATTTTTTTTTTGAAAATATACAATTTAATACAAAATATTATATTCATTTAACTCATATGTTTAAATTACACCCGCGTAATTCTTTTTTTTACAACAATGCATATACACAGTATATAACATTATACATTTACTGTACACAATGTACAAATCTTGTATAAGAGTGTATAATAGTGTATAAGAGGTGCTTGTATTCACTTCTATGATGTTCTTATGCGCACTTTTACACTATTATATAAAATTAGACAACTTATATTAAAAAAATTGTGTTTGATCTCATACGACCTTCAACTATGAAACTTCATTCAAAATAAGTCTTTTTCTAATAGCTTCAAATATTAATCACAACTTTGAAATGACATCATAATGAATCACAATCATCGATATGTTAAAATTTTCAATAAATTCAAAACTCATTTGTGAGTTTTTAAGTTTTTAAGAACTCCAACAATTGAGTTTAAAATTTTTTTTAATTTCATTCTCCCAGTTATATTTAAATTTTTAATAATATGGAATATCAAATTTATATAATATCTACAAATCTAAATATAAAAATCATGCAATAAGAAGCAAAAGAAGGAGGAGGAGAAAGAAAGAAACAACAGAAAGAAGCAATTAAAAAAAGAAAAGAACAACAAGAACGAAGAAGAAAGAAAGAAGAAGTCGAAGAATAAAGAGAAAAAAACACCAGAAAATTAAAAAAAAATAACAAAAAAAGAAGAAGAAAGAAGAAAGAATGAAGAAGTAAAAAGATAAACTAGTAAAAAAAACTAGGCTAAAAAGGTAATAAACTGAGATATGGACTAAAATGGATAATTATTTTACCTTAACTGTCATACAAAATAACATTTTTATTTTAAAAATACTAAATATTAGGAGTCCTTAACGTTTACAAATAAGTAAAAGTTTAATAGTTATAACATTAATTAATTTCAAAGTCATAAATATTAGGATAATAATTAAATGACAATTATTTAAGAGAAGCAGTGAATGATAATTTTATATATTGTAATATCTTTTATGAAGGAAAAAAATTCAATCAATATTATTAAGGATCTCCATGCTTTTAATATAATATAGATAGATATAAATTTATAGTCACAAATGTGAGATTTGTATTAAATCACAAATTTAAAAAAAGTTCCTTTTAAATTATGTGCTTAATCAAAGATACCATATAAATTGAGATTAAAAAAACTTTAAGCCTTTAAATAATTATTTGGTAACCTTATGTAAAGAATTAAATGATATATAACATATTCTTAACAAAAATACGTTAAAGAATCCGATTGCAATTTTAAAGCTCGTTAACCAGCTTGCGTTACATTTTGGATATCTGTCAAGATCCAAATGGTCGTAATTGACACTCATACTAGCCCCTTGGTGGGCGAACCATCGTTTTCCAACTAACCCATCCATTTATACAATTATTTTACTAGAATAAAGAAGTTCAGAATGTTATACAATAACATCAAACTAAAATTTAGAAACGGTACGGAAACTATCTATTACAATCCTAAAGATTCGAAAGTTATTGTACAAAGGACTCTAAGTAATAAATTTCTAAGAGTAGTAAAAACAAAAAAAAAGTTTAAATCAGTGTCTTGGAGAAATAGACATCTGCTAAACTATAATGCCCCAGAAACTCAAAGACTAGACTAGGGACTTAAATTAGAGAAAACTAAAAAATCTACAACAGGTCACAGAACGAGTTGTTCTGTGACCCGTGGGGAGTGACCACGAGTCATTAAGTGACTCATGGTGAGACCTGGGGGTTTATTTTGAAATTTCGTGTTTGGGTAACCACGGGTATGACCACCAGTCGTGGTCAATCCCCACGAGTCGCGAGATGACCCATGGTCAAGGATAATTTAAAACTCAGAAATGTTAGGCAGTGTGCCTAATGATTTGTCACCACGAATCGTGGTCCATGCCACGACCCATTAGGTGACTCGTGGTCATGTCTTAGTTAGGAATTATGGGAGATCAACAGTGTACCCAATGGGTCCTCACCACGACTCATTTGGAACACCACGAGTCGTGGTGTCACCCGTTGGGACCCCTAGGTGGTTAAGGCAGTGTAGTCCACGAGTGGTGGTCACTAACCACGACTCATTAGGTCCCTCGTGGTGACCATCCGCACTTTCCGTGCAGTGCACCTCACGAGTGTGACCATGAGTTGTGGTCACTAACCACGACCCGTTAGGTCACCCATGGGGACAGACAGTTAGTTTTTCCCTACGAGTTATCAAGGGCCTTTCAATAAATTCCTACCCTCCTAAACATTACACTACATCGTTTTAAGTATATTTTCAGACTTATTAGTGGGGTTAAACGGTTTCTTTTCTTATTCCCCACTCAGACCTTCAAAAATAGATCGTAGAACTTCTCTCAGAGTTTTTAGAGCAAGAGCTAGGACAATCTTTTCTCCTCAATTTCTCAAAGAATTATTCAGGATTTTTCACCAGGTATATGGGAATTCAACAAAGGAATAGTTCTTCCCTTGTGTCCCCATATTCCTCCCTATTTCTCTCTATCAGGGTAGCCCTGAAATTACTGAATGTCAAGAAATTGCTAGTCATACTTCATCTAAATCATGTGAAATATTATACCATGTTAATATTAGATATTCTCCATCAGTTTGTGATTGAAATGATGTTAAATCTTGTGAAGTGAAAGTAGCCCTATTTCCTGAATTAGAAAAAATCTGGAATTTGCATTAGTGCTTGAATATCGAATTTTATATTGATTTTATTCGTATTGGGAACTCCCATATTGTTAGTAGAGTTGAATCTCAATCAGAATATTGTCAATTTAGTTTTAGTAAGAATGATGGAATTCTCAGTGTCATTCAGAAAATGTCAGCTGATCAGTGTGACTACAGAATTTCCCGAGTTGTCAGTAGTACCTCCCAGTTATCAGAATCAGATTAAGAATTCAGTTTCATTGGTCCATTAGGTGGTCATAAAACTTTAGATATACAACTATGGCTAGCCTTAGGACCCCAGTATCAAATTTTAGTTTGTTCTATAGACGGCTACGATGTTTTCAGATAAGCAGCCCTGACCAGTCTTAGAATCCAATTTTAGAATCTTGTCCGATAAGACTCTCAGGGTGCTTTCAGATATATATACCTGACTAGTCCCAGGCTCAAATTTGAGTTATCAACTTAGTGTTCAGTCTAGGACTATCTAGTGGGAGCAGGACTTAGCACCAAGCGGACTGGGGTTCCAGCACACCCTGGTTCCAAGAACTACGTTATCACCGTAGGTTACGGTATTTATTGGCCTGATTGGGCCCAGACTTTTGTGATCACCCAGATCATGCCTTTATACCCTAGAAAGGTATATTGGATCCTACTGATGCGATGTATACATCAGACTCCATGTCTAGCTCATGTTGTTATATGTCGGTTATAGACTCTCCCGCTAGTCAGTTCAGTCCAGTTTCAGTTCAGTTCAGATTAGTATTCTAGACTTAGAACATGCTTTGACCATCAGGCAGGGTCTTTTAGACCCCCCTCAGTAGTTCAGTTATTCAGTTCAATAGCTTTAGTTGGTCTTCGCATGTTTTTTCAATTCTTCATTTTCTTTTATTTATCCCATTGTGTTTTGTTTCTCTCACTTACTCAGTACATTCAAAGTACTGACACATACTTTTATGTTGTATCATTTTATGATACAACTACAGGATCCCAGTCTCAGCCCCGTTAGCCAACCGCTTACCGAAGATCTTAGCTATTCCAGTTGGTGAGTCCTCATCCTTCGAGGACGGAGATTTATTGCTTCAATTATACTTTTGTTCCTTTTTATATAGATTTGGAGTTAGCTGGGGGCTTGTCCCAGTAGCTCATAAATCATAGTGAATTTCAGATATGGGTTTTCTTTTCAGACTCAGATTGGTATTTCAGACTTGTAGTGTTGTTCTAATATTTTTAAATACTATGAACCAGCTCTATTTCTTTCAAGTATTTATATTTTCGCTTTAAACTTTAGTTGTATGTATTTTTATGTTACTCCGAATGCAATTGTATGATAGACCAGGGGTTGACTTGGGGTCACTTGTGACTTTAAGTACGGTATTTCATCAAGGGTATAAACTCGGGGCATGACAAACTTGGTAAGAGTACTAGGTTCAGAGTATTCTCGGATGTCTGAAAGCCACATCGGGTAGAGTCCTCTTCATGGGTGTAAAGTGCGCCACACTTATGATGGGGAGGCTACGAGATGTCATTAGGAAAATTTCCTTTATTTCATACTCCTTATCATGCGTTGAAATTCAGTTCTAAAATCATTCTCCTAACTTTTGCTCTGCATCATTTCAGCGAATCATGCCTCCAAGACGCGATAACAGAAGGAGGGCCGGTAATGCTCAAAGACCTGCCCCACCAACCCTGGCAGCCCCTCAGGACGATTCAGTGTCTACTGTAAAGTTCAGGGCGGCCATTCAGTTGCTCGCTCAAACTGTTACCAACTAGGTGAACCAGCAGGTGGTTCCAATCAACAACAATGGATTCGTAGCAGCTGCCTGGATGAACCCTCCGGATTTTCATGGGTTTAAGGTAGGAGAGGACCCCTAAGGATTTATGGATAAAGTTAAAAAGATCACCTGAATTATGGGTGTCAGCCCCTTAGAGAGTGTCGACTTGGCCGCCTACCAGCTGAAAGGGGTAGCCCAAGTTTGGTACGAGCAGTGGAAGGAGGGGAGGCCAGCGGAAGCAGGACCGGTGGAATAGGAGGAGTTCACTATAGCCTTCCTGGACAAATTCTTCCCTTGGGATCTCAGGGAAGCAAAGGTAGCAGAGTTCATGAACCTGAGATAGGGAAATCGGACAGTAGAGGAGTACGCTCTAGAGTTCACCAGGTTATCCAAATATGCTCCAGAGATGGTGGCCGAGCCAAGGGCTCGCATGCTGATATTTGTTAATGGGGTGTTGAACCTAGTCCTCAGAGAGTGCAGGACAGTGATGGTAATCAAAGATATCGACCTTTCTAGCCTGATTATCTATGCCCAGCAGATTGAGGCCAAAAAATTGAGGGACATGGAGTGAAAGAACAAGCGGGCAAGGACTGGCCAAATAGATTATGGCCACCAGAGTTCTGGCGGTAGCAGCCTCCTACAATAGTAGCAACAGCAGTAGTAGAGGGCTCCAAAACCCAGCTCAACCAGCATCCCTACCTTTCGGTCCCGCCAAGATCAGAGGGGTGGAGCATCTGGCTCTCAGTCCCAGAGTTACAGTGTCGGTAACAGGTATCTAGCTTGCCCCAAGTGCGGAAAGAACCACCCAGGAGAGTGTCTTCAGGGTCGAGAGGGCTATTTTGGTTATGGACAGCTTGGGCATCGGCTTAAGGAATGCCCGTCAGCAGGACAGGGGAGATCCCAATCCACTACCTCAGCAGCCCCAGCAGGCTAACACATCAGGCAAGTAGGGTAGTCAACGCCAAAACCATTTTTATGCATTATTATCTCGTTAGGATCAGGAGAACTCACCAGATATGGTCACGGGTATGTTACGTCTTTTCCATCTAGATGTATATGCCCTGCTTGATTCGGGGTCCACACTATCATTTTTGACTCCCTATGTAGCAATTAAGTTTGATATCAGTCTAGAAGTCCTCTCAAAACCCTTCTCGGTCTCCATCCCAGCTGGTGAGTCAGTTAGAGCCACCCGGGTGTATATAAATTACCCAATCTCAGTCTTTAATAAAGTCGTTCTAGCTGACCTTGTAGAGTTAGCCATGGTCGACTTCGACCTCATCCTTGGCATGGATTGGTTACACTCCGGTTGTGCCTTAGCCGACTGTAGAACTAGGGTCGTCAGGTTTTAGTTCCCTAATGAGCCAACTCTAGAAATGGTGGGGCAGTAGTTCAGCGCCAAAGGGTAGGTTTATTTCCTACCTTAAAGCCATGAATCTTATTTTTAACGGATGTATTTACCATCTAGTTCAGGTCAAGGATTCCGACTCTGAGACCCCATCTATCCAGTCAGTCCCTATTGTCAGCAATTTTCCAGATGTTCCTCGAAGATCTTCTCGGAGTTCCTCCTAAATGGAAAATTGACTTCTGCATAGACCTTATTCCAGATACTCAGCCCATCTCCATACCTCCTTATAGAATGGCTCTGGATGAACTTAAGGAGTTGAAGGAACAGCTAAAAGATCTTCTTGATAAGAGTTTTATCAGACCCAGCATGTCTCCCTGGTGTGCTCCAGTGCTATTTGTGCAAAAGAAATACGGTACCCTCAGAATGTGCATCAATTAGAATCAGTTGAATAAGGTCACAGTCAAGAACAGGTATCCCCTGTATAGAATTGACGACCTGTTCGACCAACTTCAAAGAGCCAGCTACTTCTCCAAAATAGATCTCAGGTCGGAGTATCATCAGCTAAGAGTCATAGAGTGTGACATACCGAAAATAGCTTTCAAGACTCGGTATGGTCACTTCGAGTTTGTGGTTATGTCCTTCGACTAACAAATGCCCCTGCAGCCTTTATGGACCTGTTGAATAGAGTATTCAAGTAGTATCTGGAGATGTTCGTCATTGAGTTTATCGATGACATTCTGGTATACTTCACAAATGAGGAAGAGCATGCTAATCACCTGAGGATAGTTCTTCAGACACTCAGAGACCGCCAACTGTTTGCCAAGTTCAGCAAGTGCAAATTCTAGTTGAAGTCCATGACTTTCTTGGGTCATGTGGTTCAGGTGAGGGTATTCAGGTTAATCCTCAAAAGATAGAACCTGTGAAAGACTGGCCCAAACCTACCACCCAAACCAAAATCAGAAGTTTCTTGGGTTTGGCTGATTATTACCGATGCTTTGTGGAAGGCTTTTCTTCTATAGCATCTCCTCTGACTAGATTGAATCATAAGAAGGTGAAAATTCAGTGGTCAGATTCGTGTGAGAAGAGTTTCCAGGAGTTAAAAACTCGACTCACTACCACTCCAATGTTCACCATACCGGAAGGATCAGATGGGTTTGTAGTATATTGTGATGCTTTCAGAGATGGACTCGATTGCATTCTGATGTAGCGGGGAAAGGTGATAGCCTACGCTTCTAGATAGATCAAAGCTTATGATAAGAATTATCCAACTCATGACTTGGAGTTGGAGGCGGTGGTGTTTGCGTTGAAAATATGGAGACATTACCTATGTAGACCTCACGTGGATGTCATCACCGATCATAAGAGCCTTCAGTATGTAGTTGGTCAGAAGGACCTAAATCTTTTTTAGAGAAGGTGGTTAGAGCTCCTGAAGGATTATGACATGAGCGTGCTATATCACCTAGGCAAAGCCAATGTGATGGCTGATGCCCTAAACAGAGTGTCTATAGGTAGCGTGGCTCATGCTAAGGAAGGCAAAAAGGAATTGGCGAAGGATATTCACAGACTAGCTCGATTAGGGGTGCAGTTGGTTGACTCAGGTGAGGGTGGAGTGGTGATGCACAGCGGGTTAGATTCCTCTTTGGTTGTTGAAGTTAAGTCCAAACAGGATGAAGATTTCATTTTACTTAAACTTAAGGAAGCAGTTCTTAGGAAGGAGGTTGAGGCTTTCTCTAAAGGGGGATATGGTGTGCTCCGTTACCAGGGCAGATTGTGTGTACCGGACGTCGATGATTTGAGATAGTAGATATTGGATAAAGCACACAGTTAGAGGTACTCCATCCACCCTTGTTCTACTAAACTGTACCATGATTTGCGGGATATTTACTGGTGGAACAGCATGAAGAGAGACATTGCTAAATTTGTAGCTAAGTTCCCACACTGCCAGCAAGTGAAAGTGGAGCATCAAAGACCGGGAGGTATGACCCGGGATATCAGCATACCCACGTGGAAGTGGGAAGAGGTAACTATGGACTTTATTATGGGTCTACCTCGAACTCATCAGCAACATGATTCTACCTGGGTAGTAGTAGACCGGATGACTAAGTCAGCACATTTTCTCCCAGTTAAAACTATAGATTAAGTTGAGGACTATGCTAGACTTTATATCCAGGAGTTGGTCAGGCCTCATGGGGTGCAATTATCCATCATCTCAGACAGAGGTACCCAGTTCACCTCGCATTTCTGGAAGTCTTTTTAGAAGGGACTTGGTACCCAGGTCAAGCTCAGCATTGCTTTTCACCCGCGGACAGATGGGAAAGCTGAGTGGACTATTCAGAACCTAGAAGATATGTTGAGAGCGTGCGCAATCGATTTCAAGGGCAATTGGGATGACCATTTTCCTCCTCTTATCGAGTTTGCGTACAATAATAGTTATCACTCCAGCATCCAAATGG
The DNA here is from genome assembly GCA_035772735.1 of Datura wrightii. Lineage (NCBI taxonomy): Eukaryota > Viridiplantae > Streptophyta > Magnoliopsida > Solanales > Solanaceae > Datura > Datura wrightii. The sequence continues at coordinate 66,114,782 of JASDFA010000002.1, forward strand.
CCCTGTTTGAGGCATTTTATGGTAGAAGGTGCAGGTCTCCTATTAGATGGTTCGAGGTTGGTGAAGCTACTATAATCGGGTCAGACGCGGTTCATGAAGCTATGCAGAAGGTACAGCTCATCAGAGAAGGATTGGAAACAGCTAAGAGCCGTCAGAAATCTTATGCTGATGTGAGGAGAAGAGAATTGGAGTTCGCTGTGGATGACTGGGTCTATCTGAAAATTTCACCCATGAAAGGGGTGATGAGGTATGGGAAGAAGGAAAAGCTCAGTCTGAGATATGTGGGACCCTACAGAACACTGAGGTGAATTGGCAAAGTGGCCTATGAGCTGAAATTACCTTTAGAGTTGGCTTTTGTGCACCCAGTATTCCATGTGTCAGTATTGAAGAAATGCATTAGTGATCCAACTTCAATTGTGCCATTGAATAGTGTGGAAGTAAAGGATAGTCTCTCATTCGAGGAGGTCCCATTCTAGATCCTTGACCGTCAGGTTCGTGAACTGAGGAACAAGGAGGTAGCTTTAGTCAAGGTCTTATGGAGAAATCAACATATTGAGGGAGCTACGTGGGTGGTTGAAGCAGATATGATGGCCAGATACCCCCATTTGTTCCCTTCCAACTCAGTTTCAGTTCAAGGTATCAACTCCCTTCCCAAAACTGCTTTTAGTTCATATGTTTCAATTTCTTTCATGAAAATGAACATGTGCGTGATTAGTGAATTTAGTTCAGACTTGTGATTCAGATCAGAGATAGTTATTCCGCTAGATTTCAGATTTTAGGATCAGTATTTGGGTATAAAGATTGCCAATCTCTATTTTCTGTGTGTTTTCCAACATTCGAGGACGAATGTTCCTAAGGGGGAGATAGTGTTATGCCCCAAAAACTCAAAGACTAGACTTGGGACTTAAATTAGAGAAAACTGGAAAATATGCACCAGGTCATAGAACGAGTCGTTCTGTGACTCGTGGGGAGTGACCATGAGTCGTTAAGTGACTAGTGGTGATGCCAGGGGGTTTTGTTTGAAATTAGGTGTTTTGGTGACCACGTTTGTGACCACGAGTCGTGGTCAACCCCCACAATTCGTGAGATAACCCGTGGTCAAGGATAATTTGAAAGCGGGAAATGTTTGACAGTGCACCTAACAATTTGTCACCACGAATCGTGGTCCATGCCATGACCTGTTAGGTGACTCCTGGTTAGGTCTTGGTTAGGAATTAGGGGAGATCGACAGTGTACCCAATGTGTCCTTACCACGACTCGTTTGGAACACCATGAGTCATGGTGTCACCCATGGGGACCCCTAGGTAGTTAAGGCAGTGTAGTCCACAAGAGGTGACCACGAGTTGTGGTCACTAACCACAACTCGTTAGGTTCCTCGTGGTGACCATCCGTACTTTCCAGGCAATGCACCTCATGAGTCGTGCTCACTGACCACGACCCGTTAGGTCACCCGTGGGGACTGACTGTCAGTTTTTCCCTACGAGTTTTCAAGGGGCTTTCGGTAAATTCCTACCCTTCTAAACTTTACACTACATCGTTTTAAGTATATTTTTAGACTTATTAGTGGGGTTAAACAGTTTCTTTCCTCATTCCCCACTCAGGCTTTCAGAAAACATATCGTAGAACTTCTCTCAAAGTTTTCAGAGCAAAATCTAGGGCAATCTTTTCTCCTCAATTTCTCAAGGAATTCTTCGGGCTTTTTCACTAGGTATGTGGGAATTCAACAAGGTAATAGTTCTTCCCTTTTGTCCCCAAATTCCTCCCTATTTATTTCTATCAATGCTAGCCTTGAAATTATTGAATGTCAAGAAATTGCTAGTCATACTTCATCTAAATCAAGTGAAATATTATACCATGTTAATACCAGATATTCTCCATCAGTTTTTGATTGAAATGATGTTAAATCTTGTGAAGTTAAATTTATCCCTATTTCCTGAACTATAAAAAATCTGGAATTTGCATTAGTGCTTGAATATCGAATTTTAGATTGATTTTATCCGTGTTGGGAACTCCTGTGTTGTTTGTAGCATTAAATCTATATCAAAATATTGTCAATTTAGTTTTAGTAAGAATGACAGAATTCGCAGTGTCAGTCAGAAAATGTCAATTGTTCAGTGTGACTACAGAATTTCCCGAGTTGTCAGTAGTACCTCCAATTATCAAAATCAGATTCAGAATTCAGTTTCATTAGTCCATTAGGCAGTCATGAAACTTTAGATATACAGCCCTGGCTAGCCTTAGGACCCCTGTATCAAATTTTAGTTTTTTTTGTAGACGGATACGATGTTTTCAAATACGCAGCTCTGACCAATCTTAGAATCTAGTTTTAGAATCTGGTCCGATAAGACTCTCAGGGTGCTTTCAGATATATATACTTTACTAGTATTGGGCCCCAGTTTTGAGCTATCAGCTTAGTATTCAATCTAGAACTATCTAGTGGGAGCAGGACTTAGCACCAAGCAGACCGGGGTTTCAGCGCACCCAGGTTCCCAAAAATATGTTGCTAGCGTAGGTTACAGTATTTATTGGCCTGATTGGCCCCAGAATTTAGTGATCACCCAGTTCATGCCTTTATACCTCGGCAAGGTATATTGCATCCTACCGATAGGGTGTATACATCGGACTCCACGTTTAGCTCACGTTATTATATGTTGATTATAGACTCTCCCACTAGTCAGTTTGGTCCAATTTCAGTTCAGTTCAGATCGGTATTCTTGATTTAGAACATGCTTTGACCATCAGACAGGGTCTTTTAGACCCCCATCAGTAGTTCAGTTATTCAGTTCAGTAGCCTTAGTTGGTCTTCGCATGTCTTTTCAATTCAGCATTTTCTTTATTTATCCCATTGTGTTTTGTTTCTCTCACTTACTCAGTACATTCAAAGTACTTACGCATACTTTTATACTGTATCATTTTATGAAATAGCTGCAGGATCCCATTCAGCCCCGTTAGCCAATCGCTCACCAAAGATCTCAGCTATTCCAGTTGGTGAGTTCTCATCCTTTGAGGATAGATATTTATTGCTTCAGTTATACTTTCCTTCCTTTTTATCTAGATTTGGAGTTAGCTGGGGCTTGTCCCAGTAGCTTATCAATCATAGTGGCTTTCTGACGTAGATTTGTTTCTCAAACTCATATTGGTATTTTAGACTTGTAGTGTTGTTCTAATATTTTTAAATACTATGAACCAACTTTATTTCTTTCAAGTATTTATATTTTCGCTTTAAAATATTACTGTATGTATTTTTATGTTACTTAGAATGACAATGTATGATAGACCAAGGGTTGACTTGGGGTCACTTGTGACTTCAAGTACCATGTTGTGTCCAGGGTGTAAACTCGGGGCATGACATAAACGAGGATCTACAGCAGCCTGGATAGAAGTCTTCTCACGCTCAGATCAAGTGGCAGACGACTCTAAAGGTGTGGTCCCGATGAATTCCCTGAATCACAATGTGCATTCAGAAAAAAAAAAGTACAAGAGTAGAATCAGTACAAACACTATGTATTGGTAGACATTACAGACCGACCTTGAATAATAACAAGTATATAACAACTCAACAGGTAAGCAAGAGACACCGAAAATCAAACATGAAAATCATCCAACTCATAAATTCTGGTCATCACAGAGGCTAAGCAGTCATGTTCACTATCATCAATCCCAATATTGCGAATCAACAGGAATACACACACACACACACACATATGATCCTCAAAATCAAATATCAAATATCACAAGTTTATAATGAACACATGTCACGACCCAAATGGATGGGCCATTCGGGTACCTACATCGACTATACTCGATAGGAAAACCCTTACCAAATATTACCATTAATATACAAGAATTTAGTCTCTAAAACATTTCCATTACTTCTCATTAATCGATAAAAAATCTCCAAAAATAAAATTACAAGATTCCCCAAATATGACTCTCCCAAGATCTAGCCTAGACAGGTACAAGAGCTCTATTTGAATACTTGACAAGACAAAATGACCCAGCTTTCTGAGAAGAAGAACATGGAAGTCGTTGCTGAGTACTCCACGCTAATCAAGGAACTTCAAACCTGCCACAACCTACACCAAAAAGGTGTAGCAGGGTAGTATTAGTACACCACATGTACCGATAGGCATCATCTGCTGACTAGGATTAGTTAACAGAACAGCATAATAATCAACATACAGTCAATGGAATTAAATTTAACGATTATTTCACTTCTAAATATCACACTAGGTGTCATTAGTACATTCTCATTCTTAAACCTCATTAAAGTTTATGCACTTACTTTACAACCCATTCATTATTAAATTCTTCAATTTGTCTCCCTTCGTTTCTGCCGCAGGTAGCTTTCAACCGCTATAGTGGTCCCGCTGTCATGGCGATGTGCCCGCTACAGCACTATTTTGTTCGTTCAGTAGCCAATTTTTCCTAGCCCAGTTCTGTCATATTCCACATACAATGTTATAACCCATTTACCTCCTTTACCACTTTCCTATGGTCATCTAAGTCCATCCATTATCATTCATTACTTACTTGTGCACATGATTTCCAACTTTTCCTAGTGAGGTCCATAAGATAAATAAATCTACTCGCTATCCCTGATAACTCCCTATCTTTGTTTAAACCCATCGCACCATCCTATGTAACCCAGATTTTCAACTAGTGATAACTGAACCTCAAATCAATCTTTGAAAACACCACCGCTCCCTGTAACTGGTTAAACAGATCATCTACTCGAGGAAGAGGTTACTTATTCCAAATAGTTACTTTGTTCCACTAGAAGTAGTTCGATGCACATCTGCATACTACCATCCTTCTTATTTACATACACAACCGGGGCACTCCACGGCGACACACTCGGTCTAATGAATCCTTTACTGAGCAACTCCTACAACTGCCTCTTGAGTTCTCTCAACTCAGTAGGTGCCATTCAGTATGGAGAAATAGAAATGGGTCGAGTTCCTAGTTCCAACTCTATACAAAAATCTATATCACGGTCTGGTAGAATGTTGGGCAAATATGCACAAAACACCTCTAAGAACTCACAAACAACCAGAACCGACTCTATGGAAGGACCCTTAAACTAGTGTTCCAAATATGTGCCAGATACACTGAACAACCCTGCTCTATCAACTTACGAGTATGAACATAAGAAATGAGTTTCTTAGGAGCAGGGCTACAATTCCCTTTCAACTCCAACCTACACGACTTTGGACCCGATATAGTGATGATCTTAGTATAGCAATCTAGAATGGCATGGTAAGGGGACAACCAGCTCATTTCCAAAATTATATCAAAATCAACCATGTCTAAAATCATTAAGTCTGCTAGAGTGTCAAATCGTACAAAATCAACAATGTAATCACGAACAACCCTATCCGCTAACGCAGAATCCCAACAGGAGTAGACACAAGGATAGGAATACCAAGCACATCACACACAATATCCAGACCCAAAGCAAAATAAGAAGACACATAAAAAAATGTAGAGCCTGGGCTAAACAACGCAATAGCCATTTTGTCACAAACAAAGATAATACCTGTAGTGATAACATCTGAAGCCTCTGTTTCGGGCCTACCAGGTAAAGCATAAAAGTTGGACTTGTTACTAGTTTTAGAACTACCCCGATTGGGTTGTGCCACCCCTCTAGCTACCTGGGTGCCACCCTTACCTACCTGAGCCTGTTCCTTACCCTGCTGAAAACCACCTCTAACGGCAGGCTGACCACCTTATCCCAGCTGTGAACGATTCAAGATGAAGGCACTACCTCCTCTCCCGGCAGGGACCGAAGCTTGAGGAGCTGGTGAGGAACAATCTTCCCGCACTGTCTGAACCTGGGGCACCATCTGCGGATGTGTTCATACTCACCACACTCATGAAAGACCTTCTTAGTAACTGGTCTCTGTGCTGGAACAAAAATAAATAGGACGAGCCCCAAAATCCAAACGAACCATCTATGTACCCCCAACTATGCCTGACGGTCGTGGAGCTGTCCTTAGCGGACCTCCGGCTGACACTTGCACGGTAGAATGAATAGGGTGCCCAGAGAAACCTTGTGGTGTCGAAGCCTTTGCATAAGAACCACAGAAAGAACCCACTCTCCGAGCCTTCTTCTTGGCATTTCTGGCTTAACCCTCCTGTCTTACCCCTTTAATCGACCCACATACTCTACCACCTCCTGAAAGGTCTTACCCGAGGAGACCATTTGCAGAGCTGGGACCTGGAGACCTACATTCAGGCCTTTAATAAACTGCCTGATCCTCTTAGTGAACCTCAAAAACAAGCCATAATCCTCCTCTGTCATCACTGGTCCTGCTACCGGCCTCGGAATCATAATAGCCTCAGACATGTCATCAATCCGCGAAGCCACAGCAGCTACATAATGTATCCCCGGCTGCTGCCCTGCTGGAGTTGTTGGTGCTGCCCCAGTGCCCACAAGGATGCTCAGAAGGTTGAGGACCTGGGATAGAACCTCAGAGGATGCTGGCGCGGTAGGAGCTTCTCCCTACATCGGGACCTTGACCTCAACAGCCACACACTCCTGCACTACTGGTGGCATGGGAGACGCAGACCTCTCCCTGACTGGAGCAGGAGCATGAGCCCCTCCTCTAGCTGCAGTGGGTCTCCGTCCATGACCTTTGCCACTTCCTCTACCACGAACTGCGGCTTCCACAGCTGGCTCGGGTGTTGCATCTCCGTTGTTGTTGGCGCATGTTCTCACCATCTAGGAAAGAAAAAAGAGAAAGTCGTTAGATTCCAATTTGGATCACTAATTACCAGTTGGAATCAAGTAATCGCACGAAAGGAAAGAAGAAGGGTGTTTTCCTAAAGTCTTGCAACCTCTCGAAGATAAGTTACGAACATCTCCGGCACTGATCTGCGAGACTCTACTGGACCCGTCTTAATGCAATGAGATCAATGAACCTAGAGTTCTAATACCACCTTTGCCACGACCCAGGTATCCATGATTGGCACCAACACTATCCCCCGGTGGGCCAACCAGCAAAACTCGATAACAATCCCCAAATGACCCCAAAATAAGACATTCATGAAGAAAACAACTGTCATACTCTTTAAAACAAACTTCAAACCAAAATACTGCACAACCCCAAAACTAGTAAAACAAATCCCCAAAACCTTATTGTCATTGCACCAGACGTATATTTTATAATGCTAAGAAAACTAACAACTCAAAAGAAAACAAAATCGTCAAATGTCTGAAAAGGAAAGTCATCCGTAATGATAGAGTGAATTGTATCCTCGTCTGGTCACCTTCTCAAATCTGAAACTACTGCTCAAAAAATACAGGTGAGGACGTGAGGAGCTGCCTGGCTCGAACTCTGCACTCAAAAAAGAAGTGTCGTGGTAGGATCAGTACATAACATGATACTGGTAGGCATCATCAGCCGATCCTAACTAATAACATGTATATCGAGTAATAATAATATAAGACTAGTCTACAACATTTTAGGAAAGTACAACACAAATTCAGACACACTAGTTCTACATATGGGATAGTCGACCTGCTCAGTGATTGGGCCATTTTCGTTGTAGTGATAACTTGACCGCAGTAGCGATCGCGCTGCAGTAAAAATAGTTTTGCTGCAATGGTACTGCTTAGGAAGTAGCTCAACATAGTTGCACTCTCTCAGTTTATCCATTCAATAGTTCAATAGTTCATCAATTCAGCAGTTTAGCATTGCACATACTCCATAAATCCACCAGACAGTATCATAAGCATTTCCTCATAGGAACGTCCGCGAATTTGATCAAACGTACAATTATAAACAACAATCATATCAGCTATTAAGACTTAGAAGTCCATAGTTAATCACGGCCAACAACTACTCAATATTTACATAGGGTGACAAAGTCACACTTAGAACTAAAGACATGTTCTTTGTTATCATATCACATTATATCGATAGTACTTTACATATTTTCTTAGCACATTCCTCATTCAACCTCATGAATATAAATGGAATTACAAAAAAACACACAAAATGGCAAAACCAAGGGTAACATGAAGGGCACACACCTCCGCCATCTCCCCTAACACTCAACCAAACAAACCATGTATACATATGCTAGAGGGTCTTATTTTAGCCCATCCAGTCATGACCTGTAGGGAATCTAGAAATTTATGTACTATGTCGGGGGGGCACCCGCTCCCACTCATATGCTCGTCTAGACGCTCCCTTCGGACACGAGCCACTCGATAATAATAGTTGCTCACGCAGATGATCCCCTTAGGCTTGAGCCTCTCAATTCAGGATATAATCACTATCCTATTCATTCCCAATTTTTGTAAAACAACAAGAATGCAAGTCTTACACATTCACATATACAATAATTTCCGATTCTCCGTTCACATGATCAATTCATAACAAGTAATTCACTTCATAGTTTAACATATACTTAACAACATGTAAATCATTATTTTCTATCAACATGGTAATCATACTCATTCGCATGCCAAACTCACAACAAGGGATGTCCGAAGACCAATCCCATAAAATTATCACCTAAGCATACAATTCATTAAGCAAGGTCTAACCCTCCAACCATAACCTATCTCGATTAATCAAAGTTACCAACTTCGCTACTCTGTAGGAGCCTTGCTCTTCCTTAATGCTTCGGATCATTCAAAATCTGCACACATTTAGTAATCATTTAATCACTCCTTAAGGCAGGGCCTAATTAGATAAAACCTCTCTCTTTTCAGGGCAATTTAACAGGAAACCCTTCCCTTCAACGTAGTTCTAAGTCCCCACCTTGTCTAACCCATCAATATTATCAAGAGGAACCATAGGAAGTAATCCTTATGCAAAATTTAACAATCAAAACCATGCATTTCTCCCCCATAATTCAGCCTTAGTTCATCAAACTAGGGTTCTCTAGTTCATATTTTCACCATTAATAGGTCCCCTTTTAGATTCTACGATAAAGAATACCCATTAAAGGGCTAGAGGACAAGAAACTTACCTTTTCATCACCACTTTTTACTCTGGGGAAGAAATCGCTCTTGTCACACCCCACCTTGGGGGGTATGACGGCACCTGGTACCTGCTAGACTCTAGACTGCTAAATGGTCCATCCTGAGCACATCTGGTGCTTTGGCTGGCTTTGGCTCTATTTCAAGAAACAAACCGGCTATATAACGGCTGTAAATACAGCCTCCGGCCAACTGGCCTGTAGCCATCTGTACCTATAATAACAGCTAACCAGAACCATGCCGATATAAGGGAGCCTATGCGGGCCAACAAGGCCACCATGTTGTCTAGTTATCTGCAACTCAATCATGAAGCACTCAAAAGCTACGTGACCGGCAAGGTCACCACTACTAGTAACTACGGCCCCATACGGCCATCATAAAAGAAAGAAAGAGTACTAACAGCTATCCAACTGCACGGCCTCACCCGACCGGCTCATCTGACCACAGGGAGATATATACAGAATGCAAGCCTCTACGAATACTGTAAGAAATTAATAGAAATGATCGGGACAGGGCCCCGACCTACCCATACTGCACAACAAAAGAAAAGGAGCTACACCTCTGGGGATCAGACTCCGGATGACAGGAGCTGATGACTCACTGGCTGGCTAGAATCACGAGGGATCGGCTCCTCGTCCGTGAGTACTTGTAGGCAAGCAATACAGCGCCCCGTTGGGCGTCAGTACCACAGGTACTGAGCATGTAAAGCAAACTGAAATATGCAACAGAAACGAATAGCAACAATAACATGACAGTTAAGCAAGAAGTAGTTGAGTCTATCTAGCTGAGGATAACTGGGGAGAGTTTGTACATTCTGTAACTAACTGAACGTACCTGAAGACGTGTCGTCCTTCTGTCTATCAGTATCTAATAGCACATATCAATATACATAATAATACACACAATACTTGACCGACCCCCATAAGCCGGAACGTGCCAACCAAGCAAGTAATCTATTTACCCCTACCCGGGTCTAAACCAACCAAAAACAAATCACTCCACTCATCTGATAACTGTGAGCTCCTCCTACCGGCCCCCTTGGGTACGTAGCTCAGGCCTTGGCCTCTGACAATAAACTGTGTCTGAGTCCGAAGACTCCTGCCTCTGGGCACAGGTATGCACACAAAGTGGTCTACCCTGTAAACAGGGTGTGCTAGTTCTGCGCAGAGTAAACTGAACTACCCTTGCAAGCAGGGTGGTCTGGACCGTATTATCATGGTGGTCGGCCATCATCGTCCTTTAGTCGGACGGCATCGCCCAGCTGGTGGCGGCATCTGAATCTGGTATCGACACAGCTATAACCCAGGGGCGGTGGGGATGCTAAAGGGTGACCACATGCCACAACAAGTCTCAACATACAAACACATACACAGCAAGCATGCTCAAATGAAAAATACTAATCACATTCTCTTCTTTTGTTTCGAGGCTAATCTGTATTAAATAACTGATGCTATATACTGTCTAAAATTGTTTCTGGCTGCTGGACTTACTGCTACCTGGCCTTTATCTGTCTATCTAATTATATCTGAATATAACTCAATAACATAGTACATGCCATCTATAATGAAATATAGCTCAATGATATAAAATGTACCATCTACTACTGGATACAATCTCAACAGATGAAATACATATTGCCTAAATATCTATTATTCTGATTATCGCATGATACGTAATAATATACTAGCATGCTTGCGGGAATTTGTACTAAAATCGTTTCTGTACGCTGGGTATCTACTAATAGCGTTTATTCTATTTATTTTCTACCCTGTACTTCCTGGCTTACCGAAAGAATAACTTTACATACCTGGTTTCTGAGTACCCGACTGACCGATGTGATTTCCGTCGGTACTTCTGCTGTTTCTCCCAACTACATTCATATACACGTCAATTAGAACTAAATACATTAATATTCGGGAGAAATTGTCACTTTTGATATATATATTTATCCCAACTTTAACCTTTCGGAAAACGGTTGAAAACTCGTTATTTTTCAGCGGTCCAGAAGGGAGAAATATTCACTTCTCAGCTAGGAACACATAGACATTAATTTAGAGCAATTCTACTTACCTTAGTTCGGTGGCTCGCCGATTCGTCGGCCGTATTTCACGAAACTAAATCCGTAGGAATGCTCTCTGCTGCTAAATACCTCAGTATCTGGGGTTAATTTGAATTTGGGCAGCGTTTAGCAGCGTAATCGGACGAAAATTATATAATTTCCTTCGTTCTTACTTCTCTCTGTCGTAGCCTCTGTTTTCTGATATTTCCTTTGATTAAAAATGAATTTAAACCGAAGTGGGGCTTATATACTTGAGCCTGAACCTGGGCAACGTGTCACGGAGCCATCGCGGAGGCCTCACCTCCGTGACACGCTGCCATCGCGGAGGGGCTCTGCCTCGGCTCCTCCCGCGATGGTTCGACGGGTTTCTCATCCGATCTTTTTCCCGGCCTTTCTCTAGCACGTATGGCCTTCTAATATGCTTAACCAATGTGCGAATAGGTCGTCTAGGTGCCGGGAATTCTACGGGGTATAACAGCTCTTTACTTTTCTCTCTCACATTTTGGAAATAATGAGACTTATTCCCAAAAATCCCACTTCAAACCACTTTCTTATTCCCGTCTTCCACTGTGGTGATAACTTATCCGCTGCAGTGGACCCACTACGGTGGTCAGGGCACGGCTACGGCAGTTTCAGCGATTATCCTTTATCTCATTACGGCGGGACTCCGACCGTCACCATGGTCTTGCTGTAGCAAAAATCTTACCACTGCAGTGGTCCCCCAAGCTAGTAGCTACCCAAAATTCACTAGTTTCACACTTAGAAAAATTTCACAGCCCTTTCTATTCCTTCCATATCCAGTTCCAGTGTTCTAGGCCCTTAACCATCCTGTAATGACGTTTGGTTCGTTACAAACCGTTCTGTATGTCTTTTTATGTTGAAGACAAGTCTTATATTGTTATTACTGTGCATACTTGTTATTATTTAAGGTCAGCTGATCATGCCTACCAGTATCATACTTTGTATTGACCTTATGCCTGCACTTCTTTTCTGAGTGCAGAATTTGATCGAGGAAGATCCTCTCATCCTCACCTTTAGTTGCAACAATCTATCGGAAGGTGAACGGTGCAAGATGGGTTGATCCACTTTCCTTTAGAAGATGTCCTTCATTTGGACATTGTCGCTTCTTTCTTATCCTTTGTTATTATGTTAGTTGAACAATTCTAGAACTGTAGTTAGACGTTAATGTTTGTTGTAAGAGGTTGTTTACTACTTCTGGTGACATTTTTATTTTTTATAAACTTTATCTCTTTCTGAATCTCTTGTTTTGGGGGTTAGTATCAAGCCCATCTGGTGGTATTATGGGTGTCAATCATGGCCACTTTGGGTCGTGACAAAATTGGTATCAGAGCTCTAGATTCGTTGATCTCATTATACTAAGATGAGTCTAGTAGAGACTCGCGGATCGGTGCAGAGACATTTGTAAATTATCTTCGAGAGATTGTAGGACTTTAGAAAAATTCCTTCTTCTTTCCTTTTGTGTGATTACTTGATTCCAAATCGTATCTAACAACTTTCTCTTCTTTCTTTCCCAGATGGTAAGAACACGCACCAACAGCAAAAGAGACGCAACACCCAAGCCAGCAATGACAGCCACAGTTCGCGATAGAGGAAGGGGAAGAGGTACCAGAGACCTGCTGCATCTAGAGATGGGACTCGTGCTACTTCTCCTGTCAGGGAGAGCTCTGCATCTCCCATGCCACCAGCAGTGCAGGAGCGGGTGGCTGTTGAGGTTGACGTCCTGACACAGGGAGAAGCTCCTATCATGCCAGTATCCTCTGAGGTTCTAGCTCAGGTCCTCAACCTTTTGAGTGGCTTTGTGGGAACTGAGGCAGTGCCAGCAACTCTAGCGGGGCAGCAATCAGGGATACAACATGCAGTTGTAGTGGTTCTACAGATTGATGACATGTCTGAGGCTATTATGTTTTCGAGGCTGGTAGTAGGACAGGTGATGACAGGGGAGGAGCCTGACTTGTTATGGAGGTTCACCAAGATGAAGCCTCCCACTTTCTATGGCATAGAGTCAGAGGATGCCTATGAGTTTATCATCGACTGTCATGAAAGGCTCCACAAGATGGGGCCAGTGGAGAGGTACGGAGTAGAGTTTGTTACCTTTCAGTTGATAGGAGATGCCAAGCTCTGGTGGAGAGCTTTTGTGGAATGCAGACCAGTGGGGTCACCACCGTCGACTTGGACCCAGTTCTACACCATGTTCTTGGAGAAATATGTTCCCCACACTTTGAGGGATAGGAGACGGGATAAGTTCACCACCATTGAATAGGGGAGCTCATCTATTGCTGCATACGAGGCTCGATTTCTCTCCCTATCTAGGTATGCTCTACCCTTACTGCCCACTGAGGAGGAGAGGATCGGGCAGTTTGTTAAAGGCCTAAATGTAGGTCTCCAAGTATCATCTCTGCAAATGGTCTCCTTGGGTAAGACCTTTCAGGAGGTGGTAGAGTATGTGAAGTTAGTTGAAGGGGTAAGACAGGAGGGTTATGCGAGAAATGTCGAGAAGAAGGCTCAAAGAGTGGGTTCTTTCAGTGGTTCTTATGTGAAGGATCTGACACCACGAGGTTTATCTGTGTTCCCTATTCAGTCTTCCATAAAGGTGTCAACCAAAGGTCTACCAGGGACAGCTCCGCGACCGTCAGGTGCAGTTAGGGGTACACAGATGGTTCGTTCTAATTTTGGGGCTCGTCCTATTTCTTTTATTCCATCTTAGAGACCAGTTATTGAGAAGGTCTATCATGAGTATGGTGAGTATGGACACATCTTCATATCGTGCCCAGGTTCGAACAGGGCAGGCAGATTGTTCCTCACCTAGCTCCTCGAGCTGCGGCCCCAACTGGGAGGAGAGGTAGTGCATTCAGTCTGGATCATCCACAGTTGGGATGAGGTGGTCAGCTAGCCGTTGGAGATGATTTTTAGCAGGGTAAGGGACGTGCTCAGGTGGGTAGGGGTGACACCCAGGAAGGTAAAAGGGTGGCACAGCCTAACCGGGGAAATTCTCAAATTGCTAACTAGGACCACTTTTATGCTTTTCCTGGTAGGCTGAAGCAGAGGCTTTAGATGCTGTCATTACAGGTACTATATTTGTTTGTGATAAAATTTCTATTGCGTTGTTTGACCCAGGCTCTAGATTTTCTTATGTGTCTGCTTATTTTGCTTTGAGTTTTGATCTTGTGTATGATGTGCTTAATACTCCTATTCGTGTGTCTACTCTAGTTGGGGATTTTGTGTTAGTGGATAGGGTTGTTCGTGATTGCATTGTTTATTTCATTAGATTTGACACTCTAGCAGACTCAGTAATTTTAGACATGGTTGGTTTTAATATAATTTTGGGAATGAGATGGTTGTCCCTTTACCATGTCATTCTAGATTGCTATGTTAATACCATCACTATATCGAGTCTAGAGTCATCTAGGTTGGAGTTGCAAGGGAATTGTAGCCCCGCTCCTAAGAAACTTATTTCTTATATTTTTTCCCGTAAGTTGATAGAGCGGGATTGTTCAGCGTATCTGGTGCATATTCGGGACTCTAGTTCAGAGGGTCCTACCATAGAGTCGGTCCTAGTTGTTTGTGAGTTCTTAGAGGTGTTCCCTGCAGATTTTCCCGGCATACCACCGGACCATGACATAAGTTTTTGTATAGACTTGGAACCAGAAACCCGACCCATTTCTATTCCTCCATATTGAATCGCACCTGCTGAGTAGGTCTCGAAGTATCAGCTCTGCAAATGGTCTCCTTGGGTAAGACCTTTCAGTAAGTGGTAGAGTATGTGAAGTCAGTTGAAGGGGTAAGATAGGAGGGTTATGCGAGAAATGTCGAGAAGAAGGCTCGAAGAGTAGGTTCTTTCTGTGGTTCTTATACGAATGCTCTGGCATCACAGGGTTTATTTGGGCACCCTATTCAGTCTGCCATACAGGTGTCAGCCGGAGGTCTGTCAGGGTTCGTTCGGATTTTTGGCTTGTCCTATTTCTTCTGTTCCAATTAAGAGACTAGTTATTAAGAAGGTCTTTCATGAGTGTAGTAAGTATGACCACATTCGCAGATGGTGTCCCAGGTTCAGAAAAGGCAGGCATATTGTTCTTCACCTAGCTCCTCGAGCTCCGGCCCCTGCCGGGAGAGGAGGTAATGCATTAAGTCCGGATCTTCCATAGCTAGGACGAGGTGGTCAGCCAGCCGTTAGAGGTGGTGTTCAGCATGGTAGGGTATATGCTTAGGTAGGTAGGGTGCACCCAGGCAGGTAGAGGGGTGGCATAGCCCTACCGGGGTAGTTCTCAAATTGGTAACCAAGCCCATTTTTATGCTTTTCCTAGTAGGCCCAAAGTAGAGGCTTTAGATGCTGTCATTATAAGTACTATTTTTGTCTGTGACAAAAGGGTTATTGTGTTGTTTGACCCAGGCTCTACATTTTTTATGTGTCTTGTTATTTTGCTTTGGGTCTAGATCTTGTGTATGATGTGCTTAGTACTCCTATTCGTGTCTCTACTGTTGTTGGGGATTCTGTGTTAGTGGATAGGGTTGTTCATGATTACATTGTTGATTTCATGTGATTTGACACTCTGTCAGACTTAGTGATTTTAGACATGGTTGATTTTGATATAATTTTGTAAATGAGCCGGTTGTCCCCTTATCATGTCATTCTAGATTTCTATGCTAAGACCGTCACTGTATCGGGTCCATAGTTGTGTAGGTTGGAGTTGAAAGGGAATTGTAGCCCTGCTCCTAAGAAACTTATTTCTTATACTTGTACCTGTGAGTTGATAGAGCAGGGTTGTTCAGTATATCTAGCACATATTTGGGACACTAGTTTAAAGGTCCTTCCATAGAGTCGGTCTAGGTTGTTTGTGAGTTCTTAGCATGCTGTCGAACCGTGATATAGATTTCTGTATAGACTTGGAACCAGGAACCCCACCCATTTCTATTCCTCCATACCAAATGGCACCTGCTGAGTTGAGAGAACTCAAGGAGCAGTTGCAGGAGTTGCTCAGTAAAGGATTCATTAGACTGAGTGTGTTGCCGTGGGGTGCCCCAGTTTTGCTTGTAAAGAAGAAGAATGGTAGTATGCAGATGTGCATCAACTACCGTCAGTTGAATAAGGTAACTATTCGAAATAAGTACCCTATTCTTTGAATAGATGATTTTTTTGACCAGTTACAAGGAGCGGCGGTGTTTTCAAAGATTGATTTGAGGTCCGGTTATCACCAGTTGAAAATTCGGGTTGAAGACATTCCCAAAATAGCCTTTCAGACCAGGTATGGGCATTATGAGTTTCTGGTCATGTCATTCGGACTCACTAATGCCCCAGCTACGTTCATGAGTCGGATGAATGGTATTTTCAAACCTTACCTGGATTCCTTTGTTATTGTGTTTATTGATGATATCTTGGTATATTCTAAGACAAAGCAGGAGCTTGAAAATCATCTAAGGATTGTACTGAGATTACTGAAGGAGAAGCAGTTGCATGCTATGTTCACCAAGTGCGAGTTTTGTTCGGAATCAGTATCTTTCTGGGGCATATGGTTTCCAAGGAGGGAATCTGAGTTGATCCATAGAAGGTGGAGGCAGTCATAAACTGGGCAAGACCAACTAATATGACAGAAATCTAGAGTTTTGTGGAGCTGGCCAATCACTACGGTTAGTTCGTGAAGGGATTTTCCTCCATCACTTCGGTATTTGACCAAGTTGATGCAAAAGGATGTACCTTTCCAGTGGTCAGAGGAATGTGAAGCGAGTTTTCAGAAACTCAAGACTCTGCTAACCATAAAACATATTCTGGTGTTACCCATGGAAGGTAAAGACTTTGTTGTTTATTTTGATGCCTCACGGTCTACATTGGGTGCTGTGTTAATGCAAGAAGGAAAGATGATTGCTTATGCCTCGAGACAGTTGAAGGCGCCTGAAAAGAATTATCCCGTGCACAATATGGAGTTAGCAGCAGTGGTGTTTGCACTGAAAATTTGGAGGCACTATCTGTATAGAGCTCGATGTGAGGTGTTCATGGATCATCGTTCATTCAAGAATGATTAATCTTCATTCGCGAGACATCTCACAATGCTTATAGAGCATCTTCTTATGTCATTTCTTCCCTTATAGTATACCTCCTCTTTTTCGCGATCCAAGGCTTCAAATTCGCAGCCATAGTGCAATACATTCTTCGAATTAACAGCAGCATTTTCAGCTTCTGGCTAATCCTCTATGCCTCACTCATAACTAGCAATGCTTATGTGATGCTAGTGAGTGCACTTGTACCAAGTTACATCACGGGGTACGCGGTGGTTATAGCTACAACAGCTCTATTCTTCCTAACATGTGGATCCTTCTTGAAGAGGACTCAAATTCCTTTGGTTTGGAGATGGCTGCATTACATATCAGCAATCAAATATCCATTTGAAGAATTGTTGATTAATGAATTAAAAGGGATAAAAAATTGTTACAATGGTGACCTTGCAGATCTTTCACCTGGTCCTTTAGGAGATGTGAAGTTAGTCAATTGCATAAGGATTCTATTGCTAGAGGTGATTTGTCACAAAATTGCACATTGATTAGAGAAGATGTTTTGTTTTCTATGGACATTACAAAGGAGAATATATGGTTGGATATTGTGATCTTTTTGGCTTGGGGAGTTCTTTATCATCTTTTCTTTGATGTAGTTCTTAGGTTTTACTCAAAGAATGAAAGAAAATGATGCATGTCTTTGATTAAAGGTTTATTTAAGATTATATTGTTTGTATTAGAAATATTTTTTTTCACCCTCAACTTTAGAGTTTTGTGTGGATTGATTCAATATTGCTAAAGGGTGCAATAATCATGATCAATTCCATTTTTGGGTTTAAATGATGCAATGAATAATTATGTAACTCAATCCTTTTCATTTTATGTAGCAATATTTCTGGAACAACCAAAAATGTACTCCATATGCTAAACCTGTGTAGATAAAATCAATCTGGGAAAATTTCCAATCGTGAATAAATGTTACATTTACATTAGACCAATAAAATGATCAGTTTTGATTATAAATCTTCAACAAATAGTTGTCGATTAATTTAGTTATGATGTTTCATTTTCGTTTTATATTTTGAGAATTATTTTTAGTTATAGTATATTAAAAATATATATATTAATTGATAATGTTAATGACAAGAAATAGTTGAACAAGTGAGTGAAGAGACGGAACCGGAATTTGTAGCTTTTACCCTGGCAAGATACAGAACACTTATAACACTAAGGTAGTTCAAGGTCCCTTCTTTCCTATTGAGAATTTCCGAAAAATAATGAAAATATAATTAACTATGATTTCATACTCAAGAGAGGAAGGGTCAAGTATCATAGGTCTATAATTCAAGGAAATAGGGAGATCGATGATGATACGCTCATCATATAGGAGCGAGGTAGGTAAAATGGAGGCTCGCATCCATGACACTATGTGATAAAAATATGCCACCAAGGCTAAAAGGTAAGTTTTGGAGACTGATGGTTAAACGAACTACACTGTTGACTGTTGTATGGGGCAAAGTGTTGGCATTTTAAGAATGCGCACATTCAGAAGATGAAGGTAATGAAGATGAAGATGCTCAGATGAATATGTTCATATACTAGGAGAAACAGAATTAGAAATGAAGTTATATAGAACAAGGTGAGAGCTGTGAATGGCTTTATCCATGAGTTTGACGGTATTTTTATTGAACCTTCCCTTAGTTTTTCTTCTTCTAAAGTAAAGTATGTTGATCAATGATAAGCTTGTGACACCTTGACAAATACAACTAGACGAGTAAGAAAAATGCAAAAGAAAAAACAACATAGAATATGGATGCAGGACCAGTATAATTTTTCGTTGATGAGTATATATCATGGACCAAAATGTGTCACTGATTAATTAATTAGTTACACCTAAAGAAGGTGGGTGTAGGGTCATATATTATGTAACAATATTATATTGTTGACTTGGACGATTTCTTAAGGATATACAAACAAGTACGTTCAGCAAAACTCTCATGTCTCCAATGGAGTATTATATTGTTCTCTTCTTTTTTCCATAGTATGACTTTTTGGCTAAGTATATATAATGTAATATCATCTTGATGACGTAAAAAAACTTACGTACTTACATATGTAGCTGTCATTGATGTTAAGGGTCTTGATTCCACGTGATAATCTTTAATATATCATGTTAAGAAATAAGTCTTGAATTTAATTTAAAAATTAGTTTATAAAAAAGAATTGTTCATGATCATATAAGGAGAGAAGACCGGCACCCATCTCTTATTTATTTAATATGGGACTCTTCAACAATTTTATCCTCCGATGATAATTTTATGCCTATATTAGTTAGCTTTGGCTTCTAATTACATGTTACTAAGGCTGTTGCTTACATTTCAGGTTAAGGAAAATAAATTTTGTATAAAATTTACTGCCTAATTAATCGGATGTCAGGAATTCACCATTCTAGTGTCACCCGTGGAAGGTAAAGATTTTGTTGTTTATTGTGATGCCTCGTGGTCTTGGTTGGGTGTTGTATTAATGCAGGAAGGATGGTTATTCATTATTCCTCGAGACAGTTGAAGCTGCATGAAAATAATTACCCCATGCACAATCTAGAGTTAGCAGCGGTGGTGTTCGTATAGAAAATTTGGAGGCACTATCTATATGGAGCTCGATGTGAGGTGTTCACGGATCATCGCAGCTTACAGTATGTATTCTCCCAAAAAGATCTCAATTTGAGGCAGAGGAGATAGATGGAGCTTCTTAAGGATTACGATATCACCATCTTGTACTACCCAGGAAAGGCCAATATGGTGGCAGACTCGTTGAGTAGGAAGACGGTGAGCATGGGCAGTTTAGCTTGCTTGTAAGCTACTCAAGGGTCGATGGCCAGGGAAGTCCAGACATTGGCAAACAGCTTGGTGAGATTGTCGCTGATCAAAACCGGTGGAATACTAGCCAACCTAGAGGCTAAATCCTCACAGCTAGAGGAAATCAAAACCAAATAGTTTGAAGATGAAAAGCTAGTTAAGATCAGGTATAAAGTTTTGTTAGGAGAAGCCAAGGAAGCAGTGTTAGATGATGAAGGGGTATTGAGAATAAAGGGGCGAGTGTGTGTTCCCTAAGTTGGTGAGCTAATTAAAACTATCTTGGCAAAAGCTCACAACTCAAGGTACTCCATTTATCCCGGAGTCACCAAGATATACCACGATCTGAAACAGAACTATCGGTGGGATAGGATGAAGAGGGACATTTTGGACTACTTTGCTTAGTGTTTGAATTGTCAGCAGGTGAAGTACAAGCATCAAAAGCCTGGAGGAGTACTTCAGCAAATGCCTATCCCCGAGTGGAAATGGGATAGGATAGCTATAAACTTCGTGGTTGGTCTTCCCAAGACTTTGGGAAAATGTGACTCAATTTGGGTCATAGTGGATAGATTGACCAAGTCTGCTCATTTCTTGCCGGTCCAGGTGACTTACAATGTTGAGAAACTAGCCAAGCTATATGTGAAGGAGCTAATTTGGTTACATAGGGTGCCTATTTCAATTGTATCAAAGAGGGGTATCTAATTTCACTTCCCATTTCAGGAGGACTTTGCAGGTCGAGTTGGGTACGAGGTTGGACTTGAGCAAAACCTTTCATCCTCAAACAGACGGACAGTCAGAACTGACTATTCAGGTGTTGGAGGATATGCTCCGGGAGTGTGTGATAGACTTTGGGGGCCATTAGGACAAATTCTTACCCTTGGCAGTGTTCGCCTATAACAATAGCTACCACTGGAGCATCGGCATGGCGTCATTTGAAGCTTTGTATGGGAGAAAGTGCAGGTCTCCAATAGGGTGGTTTGATGCGTTTGAGATAAGGCCTAAGGTGATTGATTTGTTAAAGGAGTCTTGGAAAAGGTTCGAATAATTCAGGACTGCCTGGTAGCTGCTCAGAGTAGGCAGAAACAGTATGCAGACAAGAAAGTAAGGGACATGGAGTTTATGGAAGGGGAGAAAGTGCTACTTAAGGTGTCCCCTATAAAGGGGATAATGAGGTTCGGAAAGTGGGACAAGCTCAGCCCGAGGTATATTGGGCCACTTGAAAGACTCCGGCGTGTGGGAGAAGTGGCTTATGATCTAGCATTGCCGCCAGGAGATCTTAATCACAAGAGATATTAGAGTAAACTATTAGAGATTTCAACTTAAACACAATAATCATTAACTTAATTATTAACTTCAAAGATTTTACATATAAGATTATTAACTTCAAAATTGTAAGAGATTATTAGCTTCAAAGAGAATGTTAACAGAAGATTATTAACTTCAATAATTTCAAGAGATTATTAACTAACATCGGGAGTACACATTTTTCCTAAGATAATTGTTTGTGAACAATACAATAGATTATAAATACAAGTCTAAATGAATTAGAGAAATTCGAGCTTCATTGGAGATGATGCTTATTTTCTTTTAAACTCAAACTAATTCGTAAAAGACTGGATCACAATAAATAGTCAAATATCAATTTTTCAAACAAGCAAACAACACCAATTATGACATCATGAACCCTCAAACTATTTACTAGTGACCAGTTCAATTAAAAAATACAAAAAAATAATGAAAGAGACGAAGATCAAAATATAATTATCATATTTTTTCCAACTTCATGTAGAGCAGTAGATTCATCTGTATCCGACTCATCCCCGTCGTTTTCTTTCTCCTTCTTAATTTCTTGTTCTTCATCTGTCACATCCTCTATTTTTTCCAATGCAGATTCATCCTTCTCTTACTTATCTCCATCATTTTCTTCTGTTGATTTTTCCTGCTCTTCATCTGTCTCCTTCGTTATTGTCTTCTCATAAACTAGTTTTTCATAAGACTTCAATCAAGAGATTTAGGAAATAATTTTTGTCATCTCTTAGAGTTCAAATTTTGTGAGAAAAAAGAATAGGCAAAGGAGTAGCAACCCTTGGAGAAGCACAAGCCAAGGGATTGAATTGCAATCAAATAAAATAATGTAGCGGAGAAGATAGTGGATTGAAGAACTTTCCCACTTCAATGGAATGAAGATATTAGTTTTTCCAAAAATTTAAATTTTAAATACTACTTCTAATTTTTTGCATATACACTTATTTTAAGTTTAATTTTGTAGAGATAGACTCCTTTCTTTCATGTAGGATGCCACATAATATAACTAATAGAAAATAAAAAGAAAAGAAATTAGTAAAATTAAAAGGGTCATTTACTTAATTTTCAATTGTAAATGGTCATTCTATCCCATTGTAGATAATAAAATCTTTCATCGATAAAATAATAATTAGGACAGAAAAATATAGCAACAATCGTACTATTTTATTTAAATTATGAGTGTTACAATCTCTGTTATATCCTCTGATTCTTCCTTTCAAATATAAATTCAAGGATTTTTGAGCTAAATCTTGATCTTGATGGATTTGATCTTGATTTGTACTTGAATTCAAGGGATTGAAGCTTGCTCTTGAATTTTCATCTTGATATCTGAAACTTGTAGAGAAATATTTGAGTTCTTGAATATGTGTAGCTTGTAGAGAAATCTGCGGCATTTGATCCATGAGCTCTCTCTGGGTTCTTATTGGAATTCTTATCCCTTTTATGAGTTATGATACCCCTATTTATAGTTGTAGAATGGAATAATTGTGGCAAGGACAAGTCTTCTCAGCCAATCAGATTTAAGATGACATGGTAATATTTGATTGGTAGGAATATGTCACTTGTACACATGGCACATTTTAATTAGCCTTTGATTTGTTTGTGTCATTTTGACATGTGGTATGATCCTATTGGCTCTTTTATATGACTTGGTGTGACACGTCATTTGGCATATTGTAACAACCCGTACGTCGTTACAGGATGGTTAAGGGCCTCGAACACTAGAACTGGCTAGGGAAGAATTAGAAAGGGCTGTGAAATTTTTCTAAGTGTGAAACTAGTGAATTCTGGGTAGTTATAGGTTTGAGGGACCGCTGCAGCGGAGGAATTTCCGCTGCAGTGAGACCGTGGTGACAGCTGGTGTTTTGCCGTGGCGAATTTGGGATGTAACCGCTGAAACCGCCGCAGCAACACCATGGTCGCTGAAGCAGGTCTGTTGCTGTGAAAATGTGATTACTGTAGTGAACGATAGGAATCAAAAAGTGAGTTTAAATGAAAATTACAGGGTTTTACCCCATTATTCTCAAAATCACGATCAAGAGGTCTAAGGAACGAGAAAACCCTCTAGAGTAGTGAAACCCTTCACCAAGGTAAGATTTTTCAATTGTTTATCTCTACATGAGTAATGTTGATCCTAGAATCCCTATAGACATTTAATGGTGGAATTTTGGGAGGAATAAGACCCTAGATAGTTAGATTAAGGCTTAAATATGGGGAGACTATAGTGTGTTTAGACTTGATAATTAGGAGTATTGATCACCCTCCTAAGATTTTATTGAGAACAAAGATTATGCGAGTATTGAGACTTAGAACTTGGTAGAATTGGGGCTCACTTATGGAAGTTCCCTGAAGGGGAGGGTTTGATTTTCTAAAACCCTTATTTCGAAGAGGGAATAATGAATTACTGATTGTTTATTGTAGACTACGAGCATTCCGAGGCTGTGAGAAAGCCCTAGACTCTAGTGGAGTAATTGACTCTTCATTTTCGAAATCGAGGTAGGTTATGGTTATAGGGTTAGTCCCTACATAATGGCTTCTATGCTTATGTATGACCATATTTGATTGGTCTTTGGACATTCCTCGTTATTAATGTTTTCATGTGAATAAATGGAAATTACCATATTGATATAAGGTGAATATAACCTATTTTTGAGATCGTGTGAAAGTGTGAACTCGTGTTATGAACCTATCATGTGAACTTAGTGTTGTCTTGAGCAAGTGAGGGGATGGAGCGTAGACTCCAATGAAGTGATAGGTATATATACATATATATGGTTTCGATCATGTAATGCACGTTATTGTGATTAAGGGATGAGAATGGCTTAAATATTACATGTTTTCTGAAATGAGAGGCTCGAGCCCGAGGGGAGTATCCGAGCAAGTGAATATTGTTATTGAGTGGCTCATGTCCGAGGGGAGAATTAGGATGATCATATGAGTGGGAGGGATACCACAATGGTATGATACATGGATTTCTAGAGTCCCCTGCAGGTCATGACTGGAAGGGCAGAAATAAAACCCTCTGGCATGTGTGTACACCAATTGTGTGGTTGAGTGTTTATGGAGAGATGGCAGAGGCGTGTGCCCGTCATGTCACCTTTGGTTTTCATGTTATGTACGTTATGTTATGTTGTGTTGTAATTATATGCAAACGAAGTGTATGAATAATGTGCTAAGAGGTTGTGTTGATTACGGTTATGTTATGTGATGTTGATAATGAAGAACATGTCCCTAGTTCTAAGTGTGACTTATCACAATGTTGGAACTTGATGAGGGGATTTTGTTGTGATTACCTGTTGAACTTGTAAGTGATACTTGGTGATGTCAATTATTGTTCCTAAGTGTGTGTTA
Organism: Datura wrightii; assembly: GCA_035772735.1. Lineage (NCBI taxonomy): Eukaryota > Viridiplantae > Streptophyta > Magnoliopsida > Solanales > Solanaceae > Datura > Datura wrightii. The sequence continues at coordinate 66,139,347 of JASDFA010000002.1, forward strand.
TTTGAGGAATATGGTGAATTATGTGAATGATGAAACTAATGAGCTGAAGAACTGGGAAAGTGCAGCATAGTCAAGCTACTGCCTAAGGCAGTACCGCTGCGGCGAGACTGCTGTAGCAGTTAAGTGACCGCTACAGTGAACGGCCTAATCTAGGGAGTAGGTCGGCTGTCCCCTGAGTAGAGCTACAGTGTCTGAAGCGGTTATGTATGTTCTTTTTATGTTGAAGACTGGTCTTGTATTATTATTACTATGTATACTTGTTATTATTCAGGGTTGGCCGATAATGTCTACCAGTACTGTATTTTGTACTGACCCTAATCTGCACTTCTTTTCTAAGTGTAGAATTCGATCCAGGAAGCTCCTCTCGTCCGCACTTTTAGTTGCAGTAGTCTATCAGAAGGTGAGCGGTACAAGATGGGTTGGTCCACTTTCCTTCAGAAGATGTCCTTCATCAGGACATTGTGGCTTCTTATTTTTCTTTTGTTATTATGTTAGTTGAACAATTCTAGAACTGTAGTTAGACGTCGAAGTGCAATGACTTTCAGGTCTTGGGATTAGTTTCGATATGATTTATTTTGGTTGTAAGAGGTTGTATACTACTTTCTGGTGACACCTTTTATTATTTATAAACTCTATCTCTTTCTGAATGTCTTATTTTAGGGAGTTAGTATCAGGATTCATTGGTTCGCCCATCGGGGGGAGGGGGAGGGGGTAGTGTAGGTGCCAATCACGGTCATTTTGGGTCGTGACACATGTGCATCAATTTAGGCCTCTGGGAAGATGACATCTTAGGCTCATCATTTTTAGCCCGATTTGATGGACTAGCCCAATGAAATTGGATCATTCATTAAATCCATATTTATTATATTTAAATATTTAATCCAATTATATTAATCCATAAAATTTATTTATATTATATATCTTGAAATTTAATATAATCCAAATTTTTTTTACAGATTTAAAGATTGTTTATGTAAATAATAAGAAAGATATTTTAGTACAACTTTTAAGTTTGGGGATTTCTGCTTATAATATAATTAGTTTTAGCGTATGCATCTTGCACATGTCCCTTATATTAATAAGAATAAATTTTTAAAAAATAGTATAATAATATTTAAAAGATGTGTTAGTGTAAAAATATAAGAAGAAAGAAAATTATAAATTTCAAATTTGATAAATAATCATGTTTAAGAGTTTGATATAATCTAATAATTTTTTTTTCAGTTTATTCTAGTACTTGCTACATTGAACAAAAATTTCATAGAAATAGCATTTGATCGTTTCACTTTATTTGTATAAGTACTTAAATGTATGCATTATATATATATATTTATATATATATTTCATGTGAATTATTACAAAATTTATATAAATTTATGTTACTACACTATTAACGGATTAACATTTAATATAAATATTAGCATTACAAAAGCTCATTGTAATACAAATTTATATAGTAGATTAGAACAAAAATTACAAGTTATTTATTTAAATAATTAGTGCTTATGAAATTGTATTGTGTTTTATTAATGGCTTATTTTGGCACTAATAAATTGATATCATATCACGAATGCATTATTTTTATTTTTATTTGATTACTAAGAAATTATTATACCACCAAACTAAGAAATGCTCATCAAAATTAGTATGAAAACTGCCTCTAATACTTGCATTAGGGTAGGTCTTTCTATATCATACTGCTTGGGGTGCGATCCTTCCTCGAAGCTTGTTAATGTAGGATGCTTTGTGCACCTGACTGCTCATTTTTATTGTATTTTTAAAAGTGCTATATATAAGGTTATTGTATTACAGATACAATTTTATTCAATGTGTAATTATCTAGTAAAAGATATAATCATAATTTCTTTTAAATTTTTAAATATTAAATTATTTTTTACATATTTTTCATGAGGAATGATTTAATACATAAAAATTAGTTAATTTTGAAATCTTAAATATTAAAAAAATTAAATATTTATTTTGTAAAGTATGAACGCTATTTTAAAATGATGAAAAGATGAACAACATTTTTCTATGGGGCTTCATACTTTAAATATTTGGTAATAACTTAATTTTAAACTTTTCATCTTACCCTATATGAGATGATTTCAGCTAAAAAAGAATAGTTTTCTCTTGATATGTGTCTAGTCAAACACCTTCACTTAAATTAAAATGAAAAAATAGTGTATATTTAACTAAAGAGAGTGAACAATAAGAACACTCGGTTAATTGAAACAACTTAAAGCATGTTTTATCTAAATATATCTTTTTTCTTCTTTTTACCATACAATTTTAAAAAATAAGAAGAAGCGATTCAACATATTAATGCAAAATAAAGTTATATTCGTGAATTTATTTTTTTAATACCCGTGAGTTAAAAAAATATGACAAGTAATTAGTTAGTTCAGTAAAGAAAAAAGGATTGCTATAAGTCAATAAAATTATAATAGATTTTAAAGTCTTAAATGTTAAAACTTTAATATAGTTCATATAAAAAAAGATTTAAGAAGCAAAACTTTAGTCAAGTTTAGTACTAATATTAGAAGTTCTTACATCTTTCGAATAGGTAAAAGTTTAATTACATAATAATATTGTCAAAGCCCAAAATATTAAAAATTTAATTAAATAATAATTATTTATGAAAAATAATAAATAAAACTTTTATTTATTGTAGGGTCTTTTAATGAAGGATAAAAAGTCCAATCAATATTTTTAAGGACTTTCACGCTTTTAATATAATACTAGTTTTAGCGTACGTGTCTCGCGCTTGTCCTCATTTTAATAAGAATAAATATTTAAAATGTAACGACCGCTCGACTGATTTAGCACCCTGACAATCTAAAAATGGGCTAATTCAAATTTTTACAAGCCAAAATGAAGTCTCCAAAAATAAAAGAGTATGAGACAAATAATTTTGAATGGTTAAGTCAAAATCGGGGGGTTCTAGGCATAAGGCCGCCGCGGCGAGCTATCTTCTGCCGTAGCATAACCATTGCAGCGGTAGTGTCCTTACTGCAGCGGGTGATGCGGACCAAAATACCGCAAATCCTGTTCCAGTTAGGATTTAAAAACCTATTCTCCTAAAGGGGATGAATAAAAACGTCCAGAAAACAGGAAGTATGATTTTGGGGCAAGGAGAGAAACTAAGATGCTAGAGAAGGCAAACTTCACCCTCCGTAGCAATGATTCTCCACAAGAACTCAGAACTGGATGCACGCATGCAACTGGGGACATCTTGACGATAGTGTAGCGCCTAGGTAGGTTATGGCTTACTCACCTTCGTGTTAGGTCATGATTAAGGAAACATATATGTGCGTATATTTGATGTTCTATTGAAGAGTAAGGGAGAAATTTGAGTAAATTATCATTGAATGAGTATAATTAGTAAGTGTCCGGGGGAGAAGGAAATAGGGAAGGGGTGGTGATATCCCCATAATGTGAAATTTTGTAGATTATGATTCAAATAGGAATAGACTTTAGATAATAGGGTATATGGGAGTGGATTGATTTCTTGCGTAATGATCTTCGGACATTGCTTGGTGATATATATGTATAGTCCTTCTTTTCCAAATTACAATATTGAATGGTCAGTCCTAAATCTTTACTTATATGGTGCAGGAATTGAACATTGGGGGTGGACTATAATTGTTGTATAGTTTGAATCGTAACCCATGAATTGTGGGAGTAAGCGAGTTACGAGGCTAGTAAGCTCTCTTGTTATGTTGTATCCTATGTTGTTTGTTTCAAGTCAATTTGATTGGTATTACTTGAGTGTAACAACCCATCTGTTGTTATAGGGGAAATAAGTCAGAAACACCCCTCTTGCCTAGGTTGTTGGAAGTAAGGTACATTGTGAGTATTAGTGAAATATTAAAGGTGAGGAATGGTCGGAGTGTAGGAAATAGGAGCTACCGCTTATGGGGAATTGCTGCAACCTAGGAAAAGCCGCTGCAGCGAGACCGTTACCACGGTTGAAGGCCCACCGTAATGGACCAAGAGAAATACTGTTAGATCTGCTGTGGAGGCGTCTTGGGCGGTATAGCAGGTCCATTATAGTGAAAATATGACTGTTGCAGCAGATGATGGGAGGCAGTAAATGGGTTTAAAGTGGGATTTCAGGGATTTTACCCCATAATTCTAAGGCACTAAGTTTGAAGAGCTCTGGTGGAACTTTTCAAGGGCTAGAGCAATTTCTTATTCCAAGGTAAGATTTCTTTGTTAATCCTTCCATCTTGTGATTCTCTAACACCTAGAATTAAAGATAGTCTCTAATGGTGAATTCCTAACTAAGAACCCTAGATTTATGAAAACTAGGGCTAGGCTTATAGGAGTGATTAGGTGTTGATTTATAGGATTAGAAGTGGTAAATTAACACTTTCTAGGGTGAATGTGATTATAGAACATTATTTTGGTGATAGTTTGAATCTAGAATTCGGAGAATCTGAAACCCCTAACCTTAAAAACTGTTTTAAGAGGGTTAGAGAAGTAAGACTCTATGAAGTAGGCTAGAATAATCATTATAGATTTTGGTTATGACAATTTAGCGACATTTAGCCTATGATCATCGAATTAGGCCGTAAACAACGGGTAGAATAGAGTTGGTTGAGTTCACAAACCCTTGAATTGAAGAAGTAGCCTATTGATTGATTCCTTAATATCTTATTTCTAAACTTTGAATATTCGAAAGCACTGAGAAAAGGCAAAGCTCCTGCAGAGTAGTTGCATGTTCCAATTCTACGATCCAGGTAGGTTATGGCTTACCTTTATGTTAGACTATAATTAGTGAATCATATACATGTATACTATTAATGTAAAATTGATGAGGGTAGAAGGATCATATAATATGATGAAGTAATGAAAGATTAGTGGTAACATACCTAAAGATTGGAGTATAAATCCTAAGTATGGAGCATGTGGAAAAGGGAAACCTAGTTGATATTTAATTATTGATAAAATACTCTTGATGGGATGTTCTTGATAAGTACCTTTGATTGGATATTCTTGATAGTGTGTTCTTAATGTTATGATCGTGGTAGTGGAGTCTTGAGGTGATATTCTTGATAGCAGGTTTGGATGACATATGATTGTAGTTGCTCTTGATGGTATATTTTGATGGTGTGCTTGATGGGATAAATTATGAGTGTATCTTTGCGCGTGTGTTGTATAAAAGGAGAGGAATAAGAATGAAGCGAGATAAATAAATCTAATGGGGTTATGTGAACCTGTTGGTGCCTTTTTATATGCTATGAATGAGCAGGTGAATCAATAGTGTAAATTAACTAGCCTAGAAATCAATCTGAAGTAAGGAAAGAATAAGTAATTGTATGAATTCATAGTTAACTAGGTTAAGAGCTTTACTCGATTTTATCTAATTAATCTTATGTGTTGATGAATTGACTTGGAGAAAAATTAAAAATTCTAAGGAGGTGAAGGTTGACCCGAATAGACTTTCTTAAAATGGAAAGTCAAAGAATTAAGGTGTTAAATAAGGTTGAAAGAACCTGAATGAATGATGAGTTCCTAGGTAAATTGGTGTTGGAGCTAAAAAATGCAGAAGATAGTCTGAAGTGTGCAAAATAGGCTCGAATTGCAGTCCACAGTATGAGCCGTAGGAAGGTCCTACGAGTCGTACTGGTGGCCGTCAAAAGTTGCAGAAGGCTAAGGTTGAAGAGATGTAATAAACGAGTCTAAATACGAGTCGTACTACACTTGTATGAGTCATGGTGATGAATTCGTGAAAAGATTCAAAAGATTTGCATAAGAGGCTGAATCCTGCTACGGAAAGGAAGTATGAACCGTGAAATGAAGGTACGAGTCGTACCATGGTGGTTGTGATGAACTTAAGAAATATTTCAAAATCTTAGAGTCAAGCCACAGGAGCTCAGTACGGATTGTAGGATGGAGGTACGAGTGATACCAGGATCTAACACTTAGCTAGAATTCAGCCAGTCATGCGATGTACGACAGGATGCTACAGGCCGTAGGATCTAGCTACGGATCGTAGGATGACTCGTGACGTGGACGGAACCAGATATGGAAATTCACCCTGTTAGCCTAGGAAAAGGATTCTTGTGTCTATATAAATACATTTTATGTTTTACTTTCAGTAGATATCGATCAGAGAAGAGATTTTTAGGAGAGAAAAAAAGAATTGAGTTGATTTGACTTGTGATCGATCTTTTCTTGAATTATTCTTGCTACTTGTTCTTCAAGATTTTGCTAACTAATCATAGGAAGTGTTTGTTTTCTCATTCATAATTGTAAGTACTGATTTATGTTTTTAATCATGAATGAAATTCACAACCTTACAACTATGAGAGGCTAAAACCTCCATAGCTAGGGTTGTGAGAACCATGGTGGATTAACAAGCTAGGATTGCACAAAGTGATTCTAAAACCAATACAAACACTTATATTGTGTTCTCTTCATGCTTAAACATTTATTAACGGTGTGCAATGTTAGGACATGCCCGAATTCTTTACTTTCTTACGTCTAAGAGGTAGAGATTCGGAAAAGAGAATTACAACGGAGCCTTGATCTTGATGATCATTGTATTAACTTGAGTTGTGGTCGAAGGATGGTTAAATCTTGAACTTAGTGATAACGGATAGTTTGAAATAGCTCATGAGACTTGGTCAAGTAATTGAGTATAGTCATTCAATAGGAATTGGTCAGTCGTTTGAACGAAGCTAAGTTATCAGTTCTATAAGTAAGTATTGGTGATGATCACGAGTGTATACCCAAAGCAGTTATGAACCCATGGGGAACACAAACCCTAGTTATCCTTTAATATTGATTCAAAACTAGATTTTTGATAATTGTTTTTATTATTGATTTTCTTTAGAACCCCCCAATTTTGAAGTAACTACCTCACAAGTTCACTTACCGGCTGTAATCTAGCTCTTCCATATTCCCTGTGGGATCGACCCCTACCTTTAGTTGGGTTCTTTATTGACAATGTCTGCTTCATACTTCAGTAAGAGGTGTGGTTTGAGAGTTATCAAAATGTGGCGTTGTTGCCGGGGAATACGTCTAAGACTAGGTTATTTGCTTGTATTTGACTTTTTGGTAGTTATTTCATTAATTACGTTTATTTTTGTGTTTTTGATACCCACAAGCTGTTCTCCGGTGAATGCCAAGAACTCAGAGTAGTGGAGATCCCCTTGTTCCACTAAATCCATAAATCGAAAGAGCACTGCACAGAATGGAGGACCACGAGCAAAGAGAAGCCCGCATAGCTGAAGAAGCTATGCAAGCCGAGCTAGCTCGGCAAGCTGCACTACTACATGTGGAAGATGACAAAGAAGAGGTAGTAAATGCTAGTCGACATGGGAGGGGAAACAGAGCTCATATATTTGCCCCTCAGTTCTTCGATGATGAGGACCCAAATATTGATAAAGTTGGTTTGACTGGAGCAATTGCCACCACCATTGCCTGCTGGGGCCAAATTCGACATTATGAGCACCATGATTCAATTGTTAAACATGAAAGAGGTGTTCAGTGGTCATGCAGCGGATGACGTCAACCTGCACTTAATGAACTTCATAGGAATATGAAAGGCGTACAGGTGGCCAGGAGTAAGCCAGGATGCCATACGGCTCAGACTCTTCCCTTTTTCTCTATTAGGGGAAGCTACTTTATGGTTATCGAAGTTGCCCAACGACTCCATAACCAACTGGAGGGAGCTCAAACAAGCCTTTTTGGAGAGATTCTTTCCCCCATCCAGGATGTTGCAGCTAAAGGATGAGACCTAATTTTCAACAAATTAAGATTGAGGTACTTCATGAAACTTGGTTGAGATTAAAAAGAAGTTGAGAAAGTGACCTAACCACAAAATCCTAGATGATAGTTTATTTGAAATTTTTTGTAGGTCTCTGAATAATAGCACCAAAGCTGTAGAAGACACAGTGGCTGAAGGAGTATTGATGAGTCACACCTGGGAGCAAGCTGCCACTATTCTTGATAGGGTAATTAAGACAAACAGGGCCTGGCATACGAGGGAGGCTGATGCAGTGGTAGGCACATATGCTATTGGTTTGATTCCAAACCAATGAATAAAAGAAAAAGAACGCGACCAGGAGTTGGCTCATATGCACACATCATTGTACTTTCTAACAAAGCATATTATGGGAGCTGGAGCCAAACATGTAAATGCAGTGAGAACTCAAGGAAGGGAGCAAGGAGCTCATCACTCTAATTCTGAGAAAGAGGCAAACTATCTGGATAGCCAAGTGGCGGGTTTCTGAACCAACACCCAAGCGTATGGACAAGACAATTGGCGCCAAGGTTCTAGAAATCAAGGTTGGAACCAGTATAGAGACAACAATAACAGAAACGGGTTCATACACAAGAGCTGAGGTCGTGAGCAGGAAGGAGATTGGAGATGAAACGATGGATACCACAATGACCAGGCTGGAGTCTATGTGCCTCCCAATGCACGAGAAGGGGAGGCAGGGCAATCAAAATTGGAGAGCATGATGGCTGAGATGCTAAAGAAGGTGAGGTCCACTAATGATCAGCTGAAGGAGATCCGAAGTGACTTATCAAGTATGGGTCAGAAAGTGGAATCTCATGCTACCGCCATCAAGCAGATCAAACATCAACTTGGGAAACTATCAGCATCAATGAACCCTAGACAAAAAGGTACACTACCTAGCAACACTGTCCAAAATCCAAAGCACGATGCACATTACATGGCAGTGATGACTAGGAGTGGTAAAACCACAACTGACCCCCCATTTCTAGTTGAAGTTGAACGGACGAAAGAGAGCATAATTGAGGAAGATGATACGAGTGTTGATATAGGGAATGGTGAGTTGCAAGAGGCCTCAGAGGTGAGAAGGAACCTGACATTGATCAAGGCGAAACACAATTGCATAAAGTTATCCCATGACCACCACCACCATTCCCTCAAAGGATGAAGAAAAAGGCGGAGAATAGTAAGTTTCAAAAATTCCTTTCAATTCTTAAACAACTATCTGTGAACATACCATTGGTTGAAGCATTAGAGCAGATGCCAGGATATGCAAAGTTTATGAAGGACCTGGTGACTAAGAAGAGATCTGTGAGCTATGAGCCTATTGACAATGTACATAACTTTAGTGCCATAGCTACAAGGGTTCTAGCTCAGAAAAAGGAAGACCCAAGTGCCTTCACTATGCCATGTATGATTGGCAATGCCGAGTTCGCAAGGACGCTCTATGAACTAGGAACTAGCATTAATTTAATGCCCTTGGCAGTATTTAAGAAATTGGTATTGGTAGCCCCCACACCGACCAACATGCGACTACTGGTGGCCGACAGAACAGTTAAAAAGCCAGTGGGCATCCTAGTCAATGTGCTTGTCAAGGTAGACAAATTCATATTCCCAACAGACTTCGTAATTTTGGATTGCGAGGTTGATTATGAGGTCCCCATTATTTTGGAGAGACCATTCCTTACAACCGGGAGGGCTCTAGTAGATGTGGAAGATGGTCTGCTGAAGTTTAGATTAAACCAAGAAGAGGTCACTTAACATCTACAGGACAATGAAGTAACCCAAGGAATTTAGTGTAATCTCGGCACTAGAGGATGAGTATGAACCACTCGATGAATTTTGAGTAGTCAAGAGATTTCCATCGTGCTGCGAAGTTAAATCAAGCGCTTCTTGGAGGCAACCCAAGTGGTAGTTTGGTGAAGTCTGAGTAACCAGGCTACCTACGTCATGCCGCGACGTTAAATCAAGTGCTTCTTGGGAGGCAACCCAAGTTATTGAACTAATGTGTGCTCAGTGTGCAGGGAAATTAAAAATAGGAGGCTGAAACGTCAGTTGCTATGGCTCTCTGTACGACTCGTGATGAGATCCTACGAGCCGTAGCAGCAGTTGTGGTGAGGGTTAGAGAAAAATGATTCCAAGATCTGACCTACAATTCATCCTACGGATTGTACCTCAGTTGTACTAGTAGTAGGATCTATTCGTAGGTCACCAGGTAAGTTTTCTTTAACAGGGTCACTTACGAGTCGTAGGTACTTCCTATGACTCGTGGTACGAGTTGTGATGGGTCAAAAATGGCAATAATACCCGACTCGGCCCAGATTCTTTTAAAATTTTCCCTTACCTATTTAAACCCCACAAACACCCCCTCCCCTTTTTGAACTCACCTCCCCACACCCGTAACTCAAAATCACCAAACAATCGAGCAAAATTTTTGCTCAACCCAAGTTCTGCCAAACCCTACATGGTGATTTCCAGTTGATGAAGCATCTATCAAGTAAGTTTGTTGTATTAAACATTGATAACACTCATATACTGAAAGTGATGGTGCCAAAACCCTTGTGAGCTAGTCATTATGCTAGAAAATTGATTTTGAAAAGAGAGACAATGATCAGGGTGTTGTGAAATGGTTTTTCGACTGGAGAGATGCTAAAATTTTGATGAACTTAGGTCTTGAAACACACAAAGAGTTACGGGTAGTTGGTCAAAAAGGGGAGGATTGAGTATGGTTAAATTGAGTTAATGATGTGCCTAGACCTGAGGGAAATTTAAGTACCTAAAAATGTGAAAAGAGAACCCTTGCAAACTGAGAAAAGAAAATCTAGAAGTGGTATGAGCACAATAGAGATCGTAGGTTGCTATTACGAGTCGTACTGAGCACTTATACCACCAAATGGAATAAGGTTTCATAAAAATCCTTTCCTATGACTCGTGGAATCGACTACGACCCGTACCATGAGTCGTGGAAAAATTTAGAGAAATGCAAAGGCTTCATCAGATGACTCAAGGTACGGATCATACCTTTGTGGTACGAGTCGTACCTTTGTGGTACGAGTCGTACCTTCATGGTACGACCCGCAGTGATGACCCGTGATGAGAATCTGCAACTCTCCTGTCTAATTCTTCTTTCTCAAAAATGGAATGCTTACTTCTTTCTCTATAGGTAAAATGAAATACAAACACAGAGCAAATAAATCAAAAGCCCGAAGGACACTGATTGATGAAACAACTGAGTCGAAGTCTGAAAAGTCAGGAGACTCACCTAGTGGTTCAGTCGAAGAGTATCAAGTTGACACCTCTGACACTGATGGAACTAGAAACACTAGGGCAAAAGCAAAGGTCCAAGCTGAAGCAACCACTGCCACATCCGCTCGAGCTCCCCAATCAGAGGAGGGAGTTAGAAAGGAACAACAGAAGTCGGGAAATTACTCCAATGCTGAAGAAGGGTCAGGGGAGACCCAAAATGGAGAAGAGAGTGACAGTGAAGAATCAGAGGATGAGGCTCCTAATGTTGCACAAGAACAAACCCCACCCAGGGAAAGCCGTACAATTCGGTGGAGAGTGCCGGGAGCTAAGAAAATCTATGAGCAAGGCATCTCTCTCACCGCCAAGAATAAACCAAGGAGACGCATCCAAGAAAAATCGTGGATCCTTACAAACTCACTGAATGAAGTTGATGAGATGAAGCGGATTTTTAGTTTCTATGGTTTTGAGTGGATGGCCAAGACTCCAGCACAGTATATAGAATAAATAGTCCGGGAGTTCTATGCCAACTATTTAGCCACCATGGAGGTAAAGGAAAAGGAAGGGCAGAAGATAAAAGACCAGTCTCGTCTGGAGAGTGTTATGGTCCAAAGTCAAGAGGTTGATATATCTGAGCGAACCATCGCTCGAATGTTGTACGGACCACATTTACAAGGATGATGCCAGAGTACGATTATAGAGTGGAGGCGATGAAGCAGATTAGACAGTTGAATGTGCAGGAGCGACAGATGCAGCTACAATGGCTAGTAGGAGTGGATTGCTGAGAACAAGGAAGAAGCTGAGTGGGTTACAGGTGGAAAGAAGATGACAAAGAACTCACTAAATTTCATAGAAAAAGGCTGTTGGACATTAGTGCGCCATCGGTTAGCACCTACGGTCAATGACAATACATTGAGTGCTGACAGAACGTCTTTGGTGGCATGCCTCATGTGTCGTTACCCCATCAATATCCTGAGGATCATAGAAAATGAGATATGAGACCGAGCGGTGGGAGTGAGCACTATTATCCCATTCCTGAGTCCTGTATTCAGGTTGTGTAAGGAGGCAAAAGTTCCACAAGGTGACAAGCATTTGATTGGAGGCCAGAGGATTGCAGACATAGGCCTTATCTGGGATGAGATGAACCCTGTAGGCAGATCTAGGATTCCCACAGCAATTCCATAAGCTCAGCCAGCAAGGGACGCACAGGTGAATGTCCCCATTACACAAGAGCAGAGCGAGACACCGGTCACAGACACCAGTCATTCAGAGTCAGCTCCTAGCACCTCAGTTGCACCACTGCATAGCTTGCAGACTCAGACACCAGCAAGATATACTTTGGTACCACAGGACTTCCTCCAGAAGCTGGACAAACAGTTGACCATGGCGGAGTGAAAGATTCAGGCCATGCTGGACAATGTAAAACCATGGGTCAAGTCATAGATAGAGGTAGCAACTCAGGCTCTACATGCTCGCCTAGATAGTTTTAAGAGTCGATTCAATGTGAGGATGGCAGAGCAGGCAGATACCAGCAGTCTTTGTGTGGAGCTAGGGCTCTTCGGAGCCAAGTAGTTGAGTTGTCAGCACGACAACCAACAGTGATAGCAGCCCCTACTCTTCCGAACCTAGATGTCAAGCCTGACAAGGAGATTGATTTGGCGGCATATTGGGAGCCGACTACAGCTCTTGAGAAGGGTAAGAAAAGAGTTGCTGAGGATGTTAGAGAGGAGAGTCTGAAAAAGAGGAGGAAGAAGGAGAGGAAAGAGCGTAAGCGGGCCAGAGCAGAGAGCATGCGGACTCACAACACACATATGTCTGAGCTGCATGAGAGAGCTAGAGGAGCAGGCAGCTCCACCATAGCTCAGCCCGAGCTTGCCAGTGGTTGTGACCCTTCGAGAGAGCCACATTTAGCCCTAATAGTTATAGAGGCCGTCAAAGTGGCCACGATTATTGGGGGGGACCAATCCCCTATTGACACACCATTTAGCGCGCCGGCCACCACTAGCGCCACTATTACAGCGGAGGTATCACCTCCGGAAGATGATAGGAGCGCCTAGTGCGCCACAGGTATGTTCTCTTCCCTGTGTTATTATAGTTCATGCTTTGGGGATGAATCTTATTTTTTCAAAAAGGGGAGGGGGTGTACTTGTGATTTTTGGGTTTTTTGATTCGTCTGCGGGTTTTTCTTGTCTTGTTTCTTTTCCCTCAGGCATGCTATCTAGTAGAACCAACATGTGTAGGATTTTTATTTTTTTTAGCTTGTGATTTTTTTAATTAGAAAGTAACATAAGAGTATTCAGCCAATAAAAATGCACTAGTTTTAGTTTTTCAAAAAATTGACCTTGTTTAAAAATTTTTTTTGGATGCATTAGCTATGTATTTGTGACAACATGCATGATTCTGTGGATCTTTTGATGTCATTTAGTTTATTAATATGAGTAGTCTTATTAAGCCATGTATAGACCAAACAGGTGAGGTGAGAATAGTTCATGTACCATGTGTGAATGAGGTATAGTATTCAGTTCGGTATTGTGTTGAAGATCTAGAACTTTCCTGGTTAGTCTTTGCATAGGCTAAGGATGGTTGGTTAGGATATGCTCATATGCCATTTTTTTAGCTCACTGTTAGCCTATATTACCCTACTGAACCTGCATGAATTCCTTGATCCCAAGTTTGAGCCTTAATAGACCACGTTTCTTTGATTTACTGATTAATTGTACCTATTTGTTTTCAATGAACCTATTTTATCCCTGGTCCTTTGTTGGATATTGTGAACGTCAACATAAGCAAAATGCTTAAGTTGAGGGTGGCTAGAGTAGGGGTGCACAATGGTGGAAAGAAAAAGAAATGGTGAAAATGAGGTGTGGTTTGGTGAAAAGAAAATAGATGAAAAATATTGAGAATCTTGAAAAAGAAATTCCAAAAGAAAATAAAAATGCTGAAAAAAGTTGAAAATACACCACACCCATGCAAATGTGTATAAAAAGAAGTGAAAAGGGAAGAAAAAGGGAATGAAAGAATAAAGGGTGAAATAGGTGAATGGTGTAGCCAATGTATGTAGCCCAAGAAGGAATAGTCACTTATAAAATCTTCTATCTTTATCATGTCCAGCCCTAAGCCTACATTACAAGCCATACCAAGTCCTATAGTGATCCTAATCGACCATCTGATAAACCAAAGCAGAAAAAATAAGGGCAAGCCTATGGTATCTGACACATAATACTTGTAACTTCTTTGTGAGAGTGAGCGCCTAACTTGTTTAGTCCCTTGCTATGTTTGACATTTCATATCTGAGTGGGGACTTCATTTGTGTGAGGGTACATGGATTTATGTTTGCTTTTACCATTGGTCTGTGTGAAAAATATTGGTGATGACTTGATTGCATGTTGATAACTAGATGACATGTCTTGATCCCTTTTTATGATATTTTGAGGTTGCTTATAATGTATTAGCTGATGTTGTTCCATGAGAAAGGGTCAGTAGAGTTTGTATAAGAAGTGCAAGTTTTGTTGGAATATTGGTTGTAGTATCTTAAGTCTATTTTCTATTTTAGTGTCGTGTTTAGTTTTTCTTTTCTTTGCTTGAGGACATGCAAAAATCTTAAATTGAGGGTGTTAATGTTGTGGATTTACAACACTTACGATGCTCAAAACTAAGAAAATAGCATGGACTTAGGTGTATTTATGTGGATATAAGGCACTTTTCGTTTGGTTACACGATAAATTGGTGTTGGAGCTAAAAAATGCAGAAGATAGTCTGAAGTGTGCAAAATAGGCTCAGATTGCAGTCCACAGTACAAGCCGTAGGAAGGTCCTACAAGTCGTACGGGTGGCCGTCAAAAGTTGCAGAAGGCTAAGGTTGAAGAGGTGTAATAAACGAGTCTCAGTACGAGTCGTACTACGCTTGTACGAGTCATGGTGATGAATTCGTGAAAAGATTTAGAAGATTTGCATAAGAGGCTTAATCCTGCTACGGAAAGGAAGTATGAACCGTGAAATGAAGGTACAAGTCGTACCATGGTGGTTGTGATGAACTTAAGAAATATTTCAAAATCTCAGAGTCAAGCCATGGGAGCTCAGTACGGATCGTAGGATGGTGGTACGAGTGATACCAGGATCTAACACTTAGCCAGAATTCAGCCAGTCATACGATGTACGACAGGATGCTACAGGCCGTAGGATCTAGCTACGGATCGTAGGATGACTCGTGACGTGGACGGAACCAGATATGGAAATTCACCCTGTTAGCCTAGGAAAAGGATTCTTGTGTCTGTATAAATACATTTTATGTTTTACTTTCAGTAGATATCAATCAGAGAAGAGATTTTTAGGAGAGAAAAAAAGAATTGAGTTGATTTGACTTGTGATCAATCTTTTTTTGAATTATTCTTGCTACTTGTTCTTCAAGATTTTGCTAACTAATCATAGGAAGTGTTTGTTTTCTCATTCATAATTGTAAGTACTGATTTATGTTTTTAATCATGAATGCAATTCACAACCTTACAACTATGAGAGGCTAAAACCTCCATAGCTAGGGTTGTGAGAACCGTGGTGGATTAACAAGCTAGGGTTGTATAAAGTGATTCTACAACCAATACAAACACTTATATTGCATTCTCTTCATGCTTAAACATTTCTTAAAGGTGCGCAATGTTAGGACATGCCCGAATTCTTTACTTTCTTACGTCTAAGAGGTAGAGATTAGGAAAAGAGAATTATAATGGAGCCTTGATCTTGATGATCATTGTATTAAACTTGAGCTGTGGTCGCAGGATAGTTAAATCTAAAACTTAGTGATAACGAATAGTTTGAAACCGCTCATGAGACTTGGTTGAGTAATTGAGTATAGTCATTCAATAGGGACTGGTCGGTTGTTTGAATGAACCTAAGTTATTAGTTCTATAAGTAAGAATTGGTGATGATCACAAGTGTATACCCAAAGTAGTTATGAACCCATGGGGAATACAAACCCTAGTTATCCTTTAATATTGATTTGAAACTAGATTTTAGATATTTGTTTTTATTATTGATTTTATTTAGAACCCCCCAATTTTGAAGTAACTACCTCACAAGTTCACTTATCGGCTATAATCTAGCTCTTCCATATTCCCTGTGGGGTCGACCCCAACCTCTAGTTGGGTTCTTTATTGACAACGTTCGCTTCATACTTCAGTAAGAGGTGTGGTTTGAGCGTTATCACTTTGCAATGACTAGGTTGTGAATTTTGATTGAGGTGGGAAACGTTTTTAATAATTGATAGATAATTCATTAATAACTAATAGTATAGGAAGAATCACTTCTTAAATTAGATAATTGGTAAATGTGGTGAGTTTTGGGTATAGCTAATGGGTCTTCGTGCCTTGATCATGTAGAATAATATTGACATCTTATATGATTGTGGATGAGGTTTGAGAAGCTCAATGCGATAATTATCATGGTAAGAGTTAAGGGAAATTAAGATAAAATATGTGTTATATGTGTTGATCAAATGAAATACTTGATGAACTGTGCTGATGATTGTTGATTTATATACCTTGTTGAGTGGTCAACTGAGTTGACTGAGTGGAATTGCATGATAAATATGTTGGTTATTGTTGATTTATTACTTCTTTCTAAATGGTCACATGAATTGACGAAGTATAATGTGTGATACAATATGTTGAGGATTTGTGGTTGATAAATGGGTTTTCTGAGCTGTCATATGAGTTGATTGGTTGATATCATGTTGCATATGTTGATGAGTGAGGGATAATAGATTCTTATCCTGTGGTGAACATGAATGAGATTTTTGGTGTACCTTACCCTAAGATGAGAGGCTCGTTTCTGAGGTGAGCATCCGGACGAGCAGAGTGGTATGTGTATGAGTACTTGGATATAAGTGACTCATGCCCGAGGTGAGCATCCAAGCGAGCAGTATGAATGGGTACACAAACAGGTATGACTAAATGTGCATACGGTTGGGTGTACGGATAATAGTACACAGACAGGTATGATTCATACGGCTGGGTGTACAATACATAGATTTCTAAAGTCCCTTACAGGTCATGACTGCAAAGGAAGAAATAAGACACTTTGGCATGTGTGTATAGTGATGTGATGCGCGACTTCGACCCCTTCCTGTGCGACAAACTGCAACTGCTACTGTTGCGTCAGGTGCTTCTTCTCTGTTACCGCCTATACATTTTCTCACCATTTGTGAGAGAAATAAAAAAGAGTGGTTAGATACCAATTTGAATCACCAAATATCAATTGGAATCAAGTAATCGCATGAAAAGGAAAAAAGGAGAAAGTTTCCCTAAAGTCCTGCAGCCTTTTGAAGATAACTTACGGACATCTCAGCATTGATCCATGAGATTCTACTAGACCCATCTTAGTGTAATGAGATCGATGAACCCAGAGCTATGATACCAACTTTGTCATGATACGAATGGTCGTGATTGACACCTACACTAACCCCCGGTGGGCAAACCAACCATTCCCAACTATTACCCTGAAAACTATAAACATTTAAGATGAATATAACACATTAGAAAATAAATTGGCGAGTCATCAATAAATTTAAGGAACCGAAAATCAACTCCTACAATAGTAATCGGAGAACTTAATTGTCATTGCACTTTAAGACATCTATCTAACATTCTCTAGGATTGAATCAAACCAAAATAAATAAATGTTGTAACGTCTTGACAAGAGACATCTTCTGAGGAGGAGTAGAACTACACATCATGCATCGCTCATCTTTCAGATAGTCTGCTACTGCTCTAAAGGTGAGATCGAGATGAGCTTCCGGGATCAGATTCTGCACTCAAAAAAAAAGTGCAGGAGTAGCGTTAATAAGAAACGCAGTACTAGTAGGCATCATCAACCGACCTTGCACAACAACAAACATACATACATACTTACATACAACCATATACAATTAGCGTAGAACATCATTCATACATAACCATACTTATTTCAGGAAGTAAATCTACTTAGGTGCTAACCGACCTGCTCACTAGCTTGGGCCATCGCTGTAGCAATCGCTTGACCGCTGCCACAGTCTCGCTATGGTGGAACAAGTCCCGTTGTAGTAGTACAGTTTGTAAGTAGCTCAACTTAGCTGCATATTCAACATTTCACCAATTCTTTACAACCTACACATCATCATAATCATCCACACATTTCATAGTCATCTATAGACGAAAGATACCACATAACCACGTAAGGTGTAAAATGAAGCATTTTCAAAGGTTACACAACTCAATCACTAGTTCTCATTTAAATATTCCATCAGTCAAGTCATTGCAATGCCTCAACAATTCAGACAGCAACACATGACCACAAGTTCAGTTCAGTCAGATACACATACTCAATTCCATTCTCACATTCTTAAAATACATCAAATAACATAACGAATAGTGACATACCGGGCACATACCTCTGTCACATCACCATGAACACTCAGTCACTGAACATCGATGTACACATATGCCACAGAGTCTTATTTTTGCCCTTCCAGTCATGAACTACAAGGGAATCTAGAAATCCATCTACTGTACTGGCGTAGTACCCACTCCCACTCATATGCTTGTCCGGATGCTCCCCTCGGAAGTGAGCCACTCAGTCAATCTTGCTCACCCAGATGCTCCCCTAAGGCGTGAGCCACTCATCCAGGATATTCATATTAGCCACATTCATTCTGATAGTAAATATATAATCATTAAGTTCGTTGTTATGACTTTTAAGGGGTCTCAGCTTACCTCCCTCAACTTGATTATCTAAACAATTCATTATTCACTTTCATGACAATACGAAAGAACACATATAACATCTCAAATATCAAATTCCATATCACTTCAATAATAATATCATATCAAATTCACTTTAGCAATTGAGTTTAATAGGGAAATTATCACAATAAGTAGTGTCGTGGGACCAATCCAAGACATTATCATTCCGCACACATACATGTCATTATATAAATTCTAACTCCTTCTAAACCATAACCTACTTCGATTTGATGGGTTCAAATGACAATCTTTATTGGAGCCTAGTCTTTCCTCAACGCCTTTGAACGTTCAAAGTCTAAGAATAAGATATTAGAAAAATTCAATAGTCTAGTACCAAAACATGGGTTTTGAGGATTCAAACTCACCCCATTCTACCCATTATCACAAACCACTTTGTTTTCCATGGCTCAAATCTTAAACATTACTCCCTCAAACCTTCTTTAAGGAAACCTTTAAGAGTAAAGTCTCAATTTCACCTAGTTCTAGGTCTCAATTTCCACATAAATCACGTTTTATAAGAAATACGTCTTAGGGAGTGATCATTACTCCTTTTTAAACATAGAATCAACACCCATTAGTTCCCCATAATTCAGCCTAATTCTACCAACTTAGGGTTCTCTTGCTAGCAAAATCACCACTTGAGGTCCTCCCTTGATTCCTAGGATTAAGTAATCAACCATAGACGGAGTAAGTCGAGTTTCTTACCTTGAGAAGGGAAATTTAAATGCTCTAGGGGAAAATTGTCTCTAGATCTTGGGATTTCGTGGTTTGAAAATAATGGGGTATAACCCCTAAAATCCCACTTAAAACCCACTTTCTCACTCCCTTTCATCTGCTATAGTGGTCACTTTTCTGCTGCAGCAGACCGGCTCTAATGGTCAGGACACTGCTACGGCGGATCAAATGGTTATTCTCCAGGTTCATTACAGCGGCACTCGAAATGCCATGGCGGTCTCGCTGCAGCAGAAATCTCATCACTGCAGCTGTTCCCATAACTAGTAGTTCCAATCCTACTCTCAACCCACTCCCTAATATCAAATTTTCACTATCTCTCATAATAAAACCTTTCTATCCTCAACCTAGGTTAGTTAGGGTGTTCTAAACTCACTCCTCATGTAGCAACATACGGGTCGTTACACGCTTGGTCACATTCATTGAGTTGAGCTAAAAAATTTACTATCAGAATGTCTCAGATCAATATGTGAAGTTGACGCTCTTTCCCTCCTCATTAATTGGGGAAGCAAAAGAAAAGCTACAAAATGAGCCTACATGATCTATTACCTCTTGGCAGATTTTGTCAAATAAATTCCTCAACTAATTTTTCTCTTCAAGAAGAACAAAAGAGTTGAGAGGGAAGATCTCACGGTTCATCCAAAAGGATGGAGAGTCTTTTTGCTCAGGCTTGGGAGAGATATAAAGGCTATCTGAGAGGTTGTCCACATCATATGCAACCTAAGGAGATTATTATTCATAACTTTATCGAAGGACTGAGGCATGAGTCCAAGATATTGTTAGATGCTACAACTCAAGGGAAAATTTATTCCTAGAGCTATTATGAAATTAAGGCATTATTGAATTTGATATTTGCAAATAGTTAAGACTATTAGAAGTCAAGCAGAGTGTTCACCAATCAGAAGGAACTAGAGATGTTAGAGGTTAATGATGTCACAGCCTACGGTCAGACATTGGTCAGCTTTTGAGTGTGATAAATAATATGGTAGCTGCACCACAAGTTCAAAAAACTTGTGAGCTTTTTGGTGAAGGTCATGCTTATATGAGTTTCTCATTGAATCTAAAATCTGTTTACCAAGTGGAGCAATATAACAGAGGTTATGGTGACTAGGGACACTAGTTTGGCAATAATTTCAATCAGAATGCAAAGAGCCAAGCATGGGTTGGAACTCAGAATGGTTATAGACCTCAAACAAACTTTTAGCAGTCTCCACCTCAGTAAGCAGGTAGTTCTCTAGAGGAGATGATGAAGCAGATGATAACACAACAACAGTAGACTACAACACAACAACAATAGGTTACAGCTCAACAACAAGCCATTATAAATGAGATGTAGAAGTCCATACATAAGCTACAGAGGCAGATGGGACAGATGGCATCTTTGCAGCATGCTAGACCTGCAGATGCCTTACCAAGCCACACAAAGAAAAATTCAAAGCAGGTAATGGCCATTTTATTGAGAAGTGGAAAGGAGTTATCTGTAGCTCTACCTTCACATGAAGAAGATGAAGTTGTGCTAGAAGCATAGCTAGAGCGTAGAAGGAAAGTTGTATGGAAGGAAAGTACGCCTCCCTCACAATTCCCACAGAGGCTTATTCCAACACCTACCATAGAGTCTGCACAGAAAATAGAAGTTCAGGGAAAGGTTGCTGAGTAGCCTGAAAATGCAGTTGAGATACCTTCGCCATCGATTCCGCAAAGGTTGCAAAAAAATAATGATAAGAAAAGCAAAGATGAGGCTGGATTTTAGAAGTTCCTCGATATTTTCAAGGAGCTACACATAAACATTCCTCTAATTGATGCTCCAAAGGAGATGCCAAAATATGCAAAGTATCTGAGGGATGTGGTTTCTTGCAAGTGGAGATTGACCAAGTTTGAGACAGTTGCACTTCATGAAGAGTGCAGCTCAAGGGTGTTGAGCAAGATTTCCCAGAAGCTAAAAAACCCAGGGAGTTTCTCCCTCCCCATATAAATTGGTGAAAGTGAAGTGGGGCGAGCTCTATGTGATTTAGGGGAAAGTATCAACTTGATGCCTTTATCTATGTTTAAAGACACTCAGCCTCAGAGAGCCTAGGCCTAATACTATTACTCTACAGCCAGCTGATAGATTGTATATCACTCCAGATGGCATCATTAAGGACGTGCTTATTCAAGTTGATAAGTTTGTAATTCCTGCTGACTTCATAATTCTGAATTTTGAAGTAGATAAAAAGGTGTTGATCATATTATAGAGACTGTTCTTAGCTATTGGAGGGGCCATTATTGATGTAAGAGCAGGAAAGCTCAAGATGAGAGTACGTGATGAGGAGGCCATTTTTAATGTGTATAAAGCTATCTCCACACCTTCACACTACAAAGATTTATGCATGATCACAGAGGTGGCCCATGATAAGTGTGGGGTGGAGAAAGAGGAAGCTGAGAAACTCTATGATGATGTGAAAGCAGAAAGTAAGGTCAAGTTGCTCATACTCAGAAGATGGTTGAAGCATAAGCTGAATGGTGGTGAGGTAGAGAAAAAGAGAAGAAAGAAATTTGAATTTAAGAGGCCTCCAAAAAGGAGGAGAAAACTCTTGAGGGTGTCTTGACCTGATACTTTGTCGTGCCCCAATGTTAAATCAGGCACTGATTGGGAGGCAATCCAATTTGTAATAGTGTAATTTTTATTATTTTTTATATAGTGTCACTTTTGTTTTTTGTTTTGTATGAAGAGAATGGGAAGCTTGAGTACCCAAATTTCAAGCTAGGGAGCATATCTTGAGCTTAAGTGTTGGGTCATACGACCCGTGAATCCAAGAGACATACTGCTAGCTAGGCCCTAAAGGGCCTCAGGGAGTATTCTTCACACATGTCTTATTTTATTTTATAAATACTATGAGGATAGAGCATGACTTTAAGTGTGTGGGTGAAGGGATATCTCCTGAAATTTTGAGGTTAAGGGTGAATGCTATCAAGTTTTTATTTGAAAATTTTCAAAAATGGCATGTCACACCTACCTTTCAATTTTTCTTATGGCCTCGGTTCTTTTTCCAAGTGGGAGACCTTTGAATCGGGTAAATTTTTTTATTTTTTGAAGTAGTTTTGATTTTTTTTCTTTTAGTAGAAGAAAAGGTTTTTCCTGACGATGGATGGTTGACGATCATCTTGAGGGAAGTTAGTCATTAGGAACCCATTTGAATGCTAGGTGCTCAGGTTTATGTGCTAATTTGACTGAATAATGCAAGTAGTGGTTTTTGAAAGTTAAAACATGTTGTGAAAAAAATATGAATGACCTCTTTTTGAGACACCTAAGCTCATTTACTATACTTTTTTGTGATTTTATCGGTTTGATATGGAACACTTTATGTTGTTTGCCTAATTGAGGGTCTACATGAATATGTCTTGAGTTGAACATGTGTCATGTTTGTGAGAATAATTTGCATATGTTACATGCTTTTCGTATTGATTTCTAGAACTTGCCCAGGGCGTGTGCTAAATGAAATGAAGGGTGTTGAATTTAGGAGATGATATATGTTTTTCTTTGATTAGCCTACTTTTATCCTATGAATTACCTGCCCATTCATGTTATCCTTAGTTAGCTATGTTGAGCCTTTAGCCTATTATTTTGATAGCCATATTAAAAGATAAATCCTTTTTGTTCTATTGACCTTTATTTGATTCAAATAACTCCTAAGGCACTTTAAAATTGAAAAAAAATGTATAAAAGGAGCATAATTAAAAAAAAGGGGAAGCTAAAGTGTGGAAGTTAGAAAGAAAGATAAAAGGTGAAAAATGTAAACCAAGGAACGTGATGTTATTAGGGAGATGAGAAAAAAGAATGAATAAGTTGAAAAGAATAAATATTGTCAAGAACTCCCTACTAGTCATCATAGTTGCATAAATTTCAATCTAGGGAAGGCATAAGGAGTAAAGTAAGAATATCAAAGAGTGTGCTAAAACTGAAAAGAGTTGTGAAGTATTAAAGTATTTAAGGAGGTTAGTCACTATTCTGGCCAAATAATCTTCACCCGTCCCTTAGCCTACATTATAACCATTTAAGTCTTTTTTAATTCTAACTTTAATATTTTTATATTAATGGAGTATTTACACTAAGAGCAAGCTTATGGTTCATCATATGTGGCAGGAGAAGTTCTTTGTGAGAGTGAGTGTAAATTTTATTATTTATATGCCCATATATGTAATTCTTTCATATTCTTGTGAGAAAATGTGGGCAGCTCTCTTATTTGTGAGGGCACATGATTGACACAGGATAGGTGAAATGTTTGATTTCTTGATTAGGTAACATATGTTTTTTATCCAATCTTCACAGAGCTAGAGTCAGTATCATCTTAAAAGGTTGTTCTTGACCTTAATTGGAAAGTTGAGGCATGTTCTGTTAGAAGTTTGCAATGTCTATGTGGTCATATTAGTCATAGCTTGAGCAGACTTGTTCAATTGATGTAAGTCCATATAGGGATAAGTTATAGAGCTTAAGTTGATTGCTCGAGGACGAGCAAGAGTCTAAGTGTGGGGTGGTGATGAGAGGCCAAAAGTACGTATTTTTTGTCTCTATTTTCCTCGCATTTTAGTACTTTTGTCATCTCTTTTGAGTATCATTTTTATGGATTTATGCTTGTATTCTTATGTTGTGACTTTGTAGGCGCTAATAGGTGAATGTGGTGGAAATCAACCTAAAAAGAGCTATAAAATAAGGTTTGGAGCAACTTTGGAGGAGTTCTTGAACAAAACCAAGCTAGTGCATTGGATGGCGTGGTGCACCAGAGCCCAAACTTTAGAAAAATACAAGTTCAGAAGTTGGTGCACTAGTTGGCATGGTGCACCAGGCCACAAACTTCAGAAGAAAAAATTCTAACACTCTGGCGAGATAGCTGGCATGGCGCGCGAGGTGCAAATGTAGTAGAATCTTTTCTAACACCTTGGCATATTAGGAGAAGTGGAGCACCAGAGCCCAAACTTCAGAAGAAAAATATTCTAACACTCTGGTTCTTTGAGAGAAGTGGCGCGCCAACTCTTAAACTGTAGAATTTTTTATCAACACCTTGGTACATTGGGTGAAGTGGCATGCTAGCCTTGTTCCAGGGAGTATTTTTCTACGTCCAAAAGACGAAATTAAGTAGGGCTAAATGGGTGCTTTTTTCATTTACTATATAAACAAACCCTAAAATGTTTTTGAGGGGAATTCATCATTATTCTAGATGAAAATTGGAGAGGAGAGAAAGGGCATGACAGTTTCCTTTTGGTTACTTCTTCTCCAATCTTTTAATCATCTTTCTCTTGTAAACGCATGAATTCCCTTAATTTTTTGGGAATCATGAGTGGCTAAACAGTTTAATTCTAGATTTTTGGCATGAACATGAAGGTTGACTGTTGATTAGTGTTTATATTTATTAAAGCTTTCCGCTATTGAGTTATTTATTTCTTCTTGCTCTGAATAATAGTTTAGCATGATCTACGACTCGTCAATTGAACTTGAAAAAGGGAATTGCAAGGGCAATAAGGAGAAATAGGACTTGTTTGTGAACCTTAAAGGCAATGCGGAATGATTCACTAATGTGGATAGGAATATACTCATTACCCTTGCTTAATTAATACAGAGGAAATCTTACATGCACTTAATTATCTTCCTACGACCATAGGAATATAGGCATAGGAGTAGTCAAGTAGTCTTAGAGGTATTGAGAATGATGCTCAATTAAGTAATATCAACCTTCAACTAGTAACTCAAGAAAAAGAATAAATATAACAATTTGATACTTCAACTGAATTGTCAAAATTGCCAAGACCCTGGATCTTTTATATCATCTGCCAAACAATCAACCATTTAAGTATTTTAGTAGTATAAAGAACTCTTCAAGAATTATTTATTTATTTTTGAATAGTTTGAATGAGAGTTTAAATTAGACAAATAATCTATCAAGTCTCTATGGGTACGATATCTGGACTTAACCGTTCTATATTACTTGACGACCGCGTACACTTGCATATGCGTTTAGACACATCAGGAGGTTATAAATGTAATGTGGATGGAGCTTCAAAAGGTAATCCTGGGTCTATCTCACTAGCCTTTTGTGTGAGAAATGATATAGGGAACCTGATAGATACAAAAGCTTCTGTAATAGAAGAGGGGTACAATCTTTCACTAGAAGCTAAACCTACGGTTGCAGGAGTACAATATTGCATTGCTTAACAATTACTGCCGATTACTATGGAAACCGACTCACTAATTTTGAAGAATATTCTATATGGGATATGGGAAATCGCATGGAACATAGCAGGGGAAATCAGGAGACTAAAGAAGTTAAGGAGTGAAAGAAATTTTGCGGTGGAACATGGGTATAGAGAAGGAAATCAGCTGGCGGATTTTTTTTACTAACTTAGCTTTTGATTTTGTAGGTACAATTAGATTCAACTCATTTCTAGAGATCCCAACAAAGGGAAAACAAATTATTAACTTGGATAAGCATCAAGTTCCTAATTTGAGGCTAAAGCAAATTAAAAATCAAAGTCATTGTCCAGCTAGAAGATAGACAAAGACATCTATAACAAGTAACAATGGAGTAAGACAAGAAGATGGATTCAAGAAGAACACTTTATTAAGGATTTAATACACTTTTTTTTTACAGGTGATTAGTGAAGTTACCAGACGAGTATGGTTGCAAGTTGGAGTTTCTCCAAAGGTTTCTGTTGAACAGTGGTATTAGCTCCACTTGTGACTCAGCCTATTGATAGAAAACAATGGAGAAACATCAATGGTGTAAGGCAGTTTAGTCAATGATTAGATCATCGTTTGTCATACCTGCTAAGGGACAGATCCTTGCTTCCAATACCTCTATATCTAGAATAAGTCTTCCCTAGCTGAGATTTTATGGCATCTGATGAAAGATTTAGGCTTCTTAGATGAAATCAAAATCGAGTTGAGAGAATTTAAAGTGCAAGGATAGATCTCTTACAAGTCATGGCAGTGATTGGGGACTGAACTGCGTAAGGGCGGCTCCTTTCGGCATACTTTTCCGGCATCAATGTTGATTTCTTTCAGCTAAGATATTGATGTGCTCGGTGTTAGGATTGCTCCAGATGGCTGTCTGATCCCTGTTCCTTTTATAATCTTATTTTTCTTTAATTTGTTTTCTTTTAGGTTTGGGCCTACAGTTTGGGGCTCTTGTAAGATCTTTTGGGTTGGATCTTTTTTAATTTATATATGTGGCATCTTTGCCATACTTTTAACCAATTTTTTAAAAACATATTCAATTAAATAACATTACGTATTTTCTTTATATCATTCGAGTTATCTGGCTTTAACAAAAATACCCTACTTCCTAATTTTTAACTCGCTCTAATATGAGTAAAAAGAACTCATCTTCAATATGGGAAAAAAGGACTCTGGTTCATTGTTAATAACACTACTAAAAAAAATACTAAAATTCAACGCATTACGTTGGATTGTTAGTGTTGTTTTAAAAAAAGAAAACTGGCAGACATTAATCACCATATGTTCATCGATAAATTTTTCTACAAAAATACGCAGAAACTATTAAAAATTAAAAAGATCAATAGATGTCCGTTAATTTTTAATTTATTTTTATGAAAATTAATGAAGATCTACTAATTTTTAAAGCATAATATTACAGTTGAAGAATATAAATAAAAATATAAAAATGAATAATTTATATTTGAATGAAACATAAAAGATAAAAATAAAAGAAGACTGAGTGGTCTACACTTTTAATAAAAAGGAATACAACTCGTTAGTGTGAGAATAACGCCTCTGAAAGAAGCAGCTAACACCATCTGGTATCTACTGGGGCTTCCTTTCTTGAACTTTTTCTTTTAAAAATTATCAGTTAATTGCCGGATTTTAGGATAGGAGGAAAAGAAAAAAGTGGGAGAACATGATTTTTAACACATAGTTGGACGGAGAAAATAACGTTGCGGTAAAACGAAAGCAAATCTTTTAAGGCACTCACACTACCGTAATACAGTGAGACAGTGGTGTTGGATGTAATTTACTTGAAATGTGAATGTCATTTTATTAAGTGCTAACGTTTTCTCATTTTCGCTTGCCTTGTCCTAGTGTCCTTCTCTTCACTATTTTGGTGCATCTGCCTTTCACCTCTCTCTCTCTCTACTGTCTTTAGGCGGACCAATCGAGGTACCCTGAACAACCATCGGAAAAATGGCTCTGAAACTCAATCCGCCGACGTTTCGATCCACTAAAACGACAACGCTTCCCTGTTCCTCACTCAGATCTCATAGAGTTTTCATGGCTTCAACACTTCGTCCCCCTTCTGTGTGAGTTTCTTTTTGTGTTTGTATTTTGTCAAATTTATCCAAATGGGTACCCTAGAATACATATGACTCCTTTGCTCTTCTTTTTTGACCCCAATTTAATGTTTCTGAAATATTGGATATTGTCGCCGTTGGTATTCTCTGATCGTAATTGTATTTCTGTTTGTAAATTGGATTAGTGGTAGTTGATGCTAATGCGTGGCGTATCTTGTAATCTGTTTGTATGTTTATTCATATGTTGGTGTATTATTTATTCCTTTTTCCATATTGAATGATGATATGATTTTTCTGCCTGTATATCTATTTATCTCTGCCCCCACGAGGTGCATTTATTTAATGTGTTACTGGAGTAGATTTTTCTTTTCCCCTTGTGCATGTTTTGGATAACAAGGTAATGTGCCACAAAGTAGCGGGCTGAGCGTTGAGGCACAGCCGCATAGGACTAAACAACCTGAGATTACAGGATGGAATCCCACTACAACACTTAGAATGAGCTCATTTGCACATGCCTTTGTGGGCTATAACAGGCCGCCTGGTGGTGGATTTATGGAGGCGTTTAAAACTAACCTAGGCACCACTGCCAACTAAAAGACAAAGAAAAAGGGAGACTGGAATCTGATTAGTGCATCTGCACATGCATGGATTTTTTTATGTCATCTTTACTTGAAATGGAGGCGGATTCAAGATTTGAATGTTATAGGTTCGTACGTGAAATTCTATTCTTTTAGGTAAATAACTCAGTATTCAACCAAGTGCACCATTTAATGTTCTTGTAGCATGGGTGCCAGCAAATAATATTATATCAATTTATATATATATATATATATATATATATATATATATATATATATATATATATATATATATATATATATATAAAATACCAAGTTTTACTAAGAGATCACAGATTCACGTGTCCCATATTTTAGGCTGTAAATTTGTCCCTGCCGGTCACCACCTTCATAAAAAAATCATTAGATTTACTAGGTTCAAAATCCATTATCTGTACTTTTTTTTTACTTTCGATAACAAAGTGGTGTCAAAGCTAGCTTTTGCACGCCTCGACTAATTCCACAGGATTTACTAGGTTCTAAATCTATTATCTATACTTAGTGGAGTTTAGTAACACATATACAAAGTCTACACTAAAGCTATTGCGTTCACGTGAACCCATAGCTTCTGCACTACATTTGCCCCTGACTAGAAATTCCTTTACTGATTGTTTTCTATCATCTTTTATTTGCCACTAGCACATTCATTATTAAGGGTCATATTGCTTTTTCCCTGCTCTGTGATTCAAACTGATAACTAACACATTATGCTGATTGACTGTCAGAATTAGAACTGGTTCTGTCAATTTACTTTACAAATAGGTTGGACAGATTCCTGTGGTGTACTTCTTCATGTAGGAAAACTTGAATTGGGTAGAGAGTGCTTTCTTCATATACAAATGTTTGATCACACCTCTGGACCTGCTTTGGGGAAATAACTACTTGAAAAACAATAGTAAATGGGTGATTGACAATGTAAGAGGGAATTGTTTTATCCAAAAAAAAAAACAAACAAACAAGGGAGAACTGATGGCTTTATCCATTACTTTGTTCCTGACTAGTGTTTTTCTTTTTGGGACCAAATAATCATTTGCCTTAAAATAGTAATTTTGGTTCTGCTTCTGCTAATTGTAGGGAAGGTGGAAATGTGAAGAAGCCATTCAGTCCTCCACGAGAGGTGCATGTTCAAGTTACCCATTCCATGCCGCCAGAGAAGCGTGAAATCTTTGATTCCCTGCATGAATGGGCTGAGAATAATATCTTGGTGCACCTAAAGCCTGTCGAGAAGTGTTGGCAGGCCAGTGACTTTCTTCCTGATCCTGCCTCAGAAGGATTTGATGAACAAGTCAAGGAGCTGAGAGAGAGGTGCAAGGAAATACCTGATGACTATTTTGTTGTATTAGTTGGAGATATGATCACAGAGGAGGCCCTTCCAACTTATCAGACAATGCTTAACACCCTAGATGGCGTTCGTGATGAAACTGGTGCCAGCCTAACTCCTTGGGCTATTTGGACGAGGGCATGGACTGCTGAGGAAAATAGGCATGGTGACCTTCTCAACAAATATTTATATCTTTCTGGAAGAGTTGATATGAGGCAAGTTGAAAAGACAATTCAGTACCTCATTGGTTCAGGGATGGTGAGCTTACTTCTTCGTATTTCTGCTGTTACTTTTAAGCATCCAAATCATCTTGGAGATTCATTGGTAAAATTTATACAGACTTCTCTGGCATAGTTATTCAATCATTAAACTGATATAATAGCAGATATCTTTCAGAGTTTGTGGTATTTATGTTGTGTCTGTCTGTCTGTATGAGTCTGCCCATAAATGAGCCGTATCTTATGCAGTTCAAAAATTCTCAGTTTTGTTAAAACTATTGATATTAGAGAACTAGTTCTGTGATATACGGAGGAAAGATTCTGATAGTGCATATGGCAAGCTACGTTATGCTTTTTCCTCTCAAGTTACTACTCCCTTTTTTTTGTTTCCATATTCTCTTAGTCATACAGAATTCAAAATTTACATGACTTGAATTTGTTGATATTCATGAGAGTGCTATATCTTTATGCATTTGAATGTGGGTTCTATTTAGATGCTAGTTTCATTCTTCTCTTACTCGAGGAGGGTATTTTATTCTCTTCCTCACCCTTTTCTTATCCACTCCCCCACCTCAAAGGCTTGTGAAATAATTATGCATTACCTACTTATGTATCACTAGATCTGGAAGAATAAGTTTGTGTGCGTCCTGAAATCTCCTCCATTTGCACAGTAGAACCAACGGAATCAAGTGATGTCTAGTTTTACTTATAAGTATTCTTCTATTATCTTATTCTTCTAATTTTTATCATTACTTGTTATTTTCTTTGCTTTAGTTATTGTATTATTTTTTCTTGCTGTTATTTTTTCTCCATTATCTTCGTCATGGCTTCTTCACTACTATATTCTCTTTTCATACCTGCTTTGAAATGTTTTACTTGAGTTGAGGGTCTATCAGAAACAACCTCTCTACCTTCACAAGGTAGGGGTAAGGTCTGCATTTCCACCACCCTCCGTAGACTCCACTTATAGTATTAAACTGGGTATGTTGTTATTATTTGGAGAATTGACACAAAGATGACTTGCTTGTCAGTGGTATTAACTTTGTGCTGCAATTAATCTGGGTTTCATGCTGGCTAAATATTGCATTTAGAGATTTGAGGTACCTGATTTACTTGTTGGCATTTTATTTACTTAAGCAGCATGTTTCTAGCTGTTGATCAAGTAAACAGAAATCATCCCTTTTTGGCTAAGACTTTCTCACTTAAGGTGCGCTTAAGTTGATCTATTTTCATGCATTTGATGCTTAACTTTTAGGATCCTCGCACGGAAAACAACCCGTATCTGGGTTTTATCTACACTTCCTTCCAAGAGAGGGCTACCTTCATTTCTCATGGAAATACAGCTCGGCATGCTAAGGAGCACGGGGACATGAAACTCGCACAGGTATGTGGTATAATTGCTGCAGATGAGAAGCGCCATGAGACCGCATATACTAAGATTGTGGAGAAGCTTTTTGAAGTTGACCCAGATGGCACTGTAATGGCAGTCGCTGACATGATGAGAAAAAAAATCTCGATGCCAGCTCATCTGATGTATGATGGCAGGGATGACAACCTCTTCGAACACTTCTCTGCTGTAGCTCAACGCCTTGGTGTATACACTGCGAAGGATTATGCAGATATTCTTGAATTTCTGGTGGGAAGATGGGAAATAGAGAAAATGACTGGTCTTTCTAGTGAAGGACAGAAAGCGCAAGATTATGTATGTCGTCTGGCTCAGCGTATTCGAAAATTGGAGGAGAGGGCACAAGCCAGGGCCAAGCAGAAGGCTCCTGTTCCTTTCAGCTGGGTATTTGGTAGAGAGATTAAGCTTTAAATGCGATATGCTGTAGGGTTATGTTTACTTTCTGATCACCAGTCGCTATAGGAATATGCTAGTAAGTAATTTCAGGTTATGGTATCTCTTCAAGTCACTTTTTTGCAAGGAAAAGATTGCTATGGAGTTAAAACTACTCCCCTAGAATCCCGTAGATACCTTAAATTTTGTTTTTCTTCTGTAATTGTCTTTGGGTCATATCAAGAAAAAGACAGCCTTTAGTGTTTACCTCCCTTTTTAGCACATGTAGGTTCTTAATGTTCGTTAGTAGTTTGATTTGTGAAATGTTGAGTGGTTATATATAACAAGTTTAATGCTATATTTTCCTCTTATTTGACTACTAGTATAGTGATTGCTTAATACACATTTAAACTTTCTCAAGAATGCTCTTCATTGCTTGGAATTTGATTTTTGTGTAAATGACATGATATGCTACTCGACTTTTTGATACCATCTGTCGCTACTTTTTCATGAAGAAAATATTTGTTTTAGAAATTACCTTTAAGATTACATTCAGATGAGTTGGCCCTTTTTTTTTGTTTTTGGGTAAAACAACTAGAAGGCAAAACTAGATAGAAACTAAGCAAGAGAATGAAATCTCAATAACATCACTTGAAGGTATGTGTGATTCAAAGCGACTCTTGATTATAGTTCAAATCGGCTAAATCATCAGCTATCGAATTAGTCTCCCTGTAAACATGGGCAATGGCAGATATGGTTGATATTGTCACCATTCGTTAAGGCACAGATCTTTCAGCTCGTAGGGCATGAACTACACTAGTATTATCAATTTATAAGACAACTCGGCCGCATCCCTTATCCTAAACTTCCCGGAGGCCAATGAGACTTTCTCGTAGCTATGCTCTAAATGATGTACAAACTCCAATCTTAATTGAAAAATCTTCAAATCACCAACTATTAAAATCATAAAATATATTGTTTACAGTCCCCATAAAAATACTTCTTCAAGGAACCTTATTTGTGTTCAGAGTCACCTACCCAAAGTTAGGAGGTGACCAGCCGAACGAGGCTACATGGTTGTCGTTGGACACTATCCAAACATATTTGAACGAAATTGTAACAACCCCTCCGGTTGTTATGCAATGATTTAGAGTCCCCATAACATAAGTGAGTTAGTAAAAACTCCTAAATGAGATGAATTAAAAACTGAAATATGAGTAGTGTTGACTTTAATCTTCATGTGTGGTGTTCCATTTGGGGGTGACCTAGTGGGCTAGGCCTTGTAGGATATTCTGAGACAACAAATGAATTCATAGTGTCATTTTACAGTTAGGTGCATGATTTGAGAATGTTGTGAAGTCGCGTTGAAAGACTTGTGTTTTGGGGTTGAGAAAGTGTCAGAATTACTGAGCTACTGGTTAGCAGCGCGCTACTGGTTCACCGTAGCGAGAACCCGGTCATTATAGTGGGTCCAGTACAGAAAAAGTGATTGTTATAGCAGATGGCGCGAGGCAGAATACCTATTTAAGTTAGAATTTTAGAGTTTCACCCCATTATTCTAAGGCACGAAAATTTGAGAGCTTAAGGGAGATTTTTCAAGAGCAGAGCAGTTTCTTCTTTCCAAGATAAGATATCTTGGTTAATCCTTAATCAACTGGTTGTCTTTAATGATGAATTCTAGCTAAGAACCCTAGAACTATGAAAGTTAGAGTAAGTTGTTGGAATATTGATAGTCCCTGATTCCCTAGGCTTCTAAGTGAGTAACTAACATTTGTAGGATAGAAGTGATCGTTATAGTTCGTAATGGTGGTAATTGAGACCCAAAACGTCATAAAGTTTGGACCTTTAGCATCAAAAACATCTTGAAAAGTGTTTGAGTAAGAACTTCATAAACTAGGTTGGAATGATCATTGTGGGAATAGAGCATGATAAATTACCTTGTGGGTAACGATTGAATCGTGATAATGAGTATAATGTTGTGTGTTTGAATTTTCAAGACCTTTATTTGAGAAGTAGACTATTGAATATTCTTTATTTGCTTGTTTTAGACTTGGAACATTCTAAGGCTTTGAGAAAAGGAAAAGCTCCAGCGGAGTAGCATGACACTCGAATCCTTTAATTGAGGCAGGTTACAGTTTATGTGGAGTTAGACTTTGTTTACTGCCTTGTATGTGTTTTGACTTGATGAGCATGCTTGATAGGTCTTCGGTGGAGAATATTGTGACCTAGTTATGCTATTAGAACGAGTTCTAAATTGTCTAAGTTTGTGAACATTATTCATGATTTTAAAGTGCAATTGTGATAATCAATGAGTACTTATGATTTGTCTTATGTGATGACTTCTTTGAGAACATATTATACTATGTTGATGAATATTGGGTAATACATCATTATTATGAAATGAGGGGCTCGTGTCCGAGGGGAGTATCTGGATGAGCGATTGTGTGTTGATGGAGTAATATAACACTATTCTAAGATAAGTGGCTTGTGCCTGAGGTGAGCATCTAGCCGAGTGGTTGAGATATGAGTGAATCATATCTGAGGGGAGATCCATACGAGCAGATGAGTGGGAGCGGGTACCACGCCGGTAGAGTCCCCTAGAGGCCATGACTGGAAGAGCAAACATAAGACTCTCTGACATGTGTGTACAGATATGAGATTGATGAGTGACTGACATGAGACTAGATTTGTTATAGATGTGAAATTTATGAGATACAGAGATATATAATTGTATGTTGGTGTGGACATAATTCTATTGCACTTATTTAACTTGTGTTGTAATGACCGGCCCGGCCGCTATAGCATTTCAACTCCCTAAAAATGGGTGAATTTAAATTGTTAGAAATTTGAGATAAATCCTTGAGAGACGAGGGCACATGAAGAGTAAATTTGACTGGGCTTAGTCAAAATTGGGTGGATCTAAGCGGGTGTCTGCCGCGGTAGGACGCTTTTCGCCACAGCGAAATCGCTGCAGCGGAAAGGGTGTCTGCTGCAGCGGATGACGTGGACCAGAAATCCGCAATTATGTTTTGAGTAGAATTTTGAAAACCTAGTCTTTAAGGAACACTTATTAAAAACTCTCATAAACAGAAAATAGATTTTTGGGGAAAAATAAGAAGGTCCAAGAGGTGGAGATTCGACCTCCATAGCTAGAAACTCTTGCAAGAAAATCAAGAAAATGATGTAGCCTTGCAGTTGGGAACGTCTAGATGGTAGCTTGGTACCCAGGTAGGCTATCGTTTACTTTCTCTTGTGTTTAGACTTTAACTAGCTAAACATATATGTGTGTATGGTTGATATGCTTTTGATAAGTAGGATCGTAACTTAACAACGTTGTCGTCTATTAATTGAATTGGTGATATTCTAAGACTGAGCAGATTAGAAAAGGGTAGTGATATCCCATAATGAGAAAACCCCTAGGGGAGAGATTGAAATAGAATAATTGGTCTATGTTTTAGGGTATATGTTGAATCAAAACATCAGTGAGTAGATTAACTTTCAAGCGTTGCCGTCCGAAATACTTCTGGCGTATAACTTATGGATTCATCCTTCTGAATCAGAATCCTAGATGATTAATCATCAAAATCGTGTTTAGAAGGTGCAATTAAATGAATGATTAATAAATTATAACTATGACAGAGCGTGAATTGAAGCAATGAAGTAGGTTAGTAACATTTTACGTAATGACTTGTATGCGTTGTGGTTAAGATTTTATTATTTGGATTGATGAATGCTGATTTGTGTTTATGGTTGTACTGTAGAAAGTAATTGTTGAAATATGCTTGATATGATGTTGCGGTCATTATAGTGGATATGGAGAAACAAAACATGAAAGAAATGGGAATGAAGACTGATCGTAGTACTGCCAGCAGTACCACCGCAGTGGGTAGTGTACCACTACAGCGAGACCGTTGTAATGGTAGTAATGTCGCTGCAGCGGAGCCCCAACCAGTGAGCAAGCTAAGCGTAAGTCCTATAGCATACTAAAATAACTGTTATTATCATTACTATTTGGATATGAGGTTTGATTTGAAATCATGCATGTGATCGTACTTGTTGAGGTGATTATGTAATTCTTGTTGTGTGATGATTATTACTCGTTGTGTTACAATGTGCGTCTCGAGATTGAGGGGCGAGTTAGCGTCGAATGAGTGTGTTACAAAGATGATGGATAATACGAAAAGAAAGTCAATGATATGATGGTAAATAAGAGGCCTAGGGACAAAGGTAAAAAACTCAGGTGATTAGGTTATTATGATCAAACTCCGAATAAGGATTGGATACACGAGTCGCTCGTGCCCAAGGTGAGCATCCAGGTGAGCGGTATGAGTGAGTACACTTATAGGTATGGCTAAAGGACCATGCGGTTGGGTGTACGAGTTGAGTACACAGATAGGTATAATGAATGCTTCATACTGCTTGGTGTACAATACATGAATTTCTAGAGTCCCTTGTAGGTCATGACTGGAAGGGAAAGCATAAGACCCTCAGGTATGTGTGCATAGTGATATGACAAAGGCGTGTGCCCGCCATATCACCGATGGTGTGATTGTGAGATAGAGATTGTGTGGGTATGGTTTAATCATACATACGACTGCTGAAATAGAAAGGTACATGTATACAAGTGTGATACGGAATAGGTTGACCTGATTTAGGTTTGAGGTAGAACACTGGTTTGGAATACTGTATATGTATATACAGTCTAGGTATGATATCTTATGGTACAATCGTGATTTGAAGCCAGGTATGTGCATTGTCATGCCCCACCTTAGTGATCTTGGGCAGATTTATATGCCCAAGTGATACTCAAAAGTATCATTTTCACCTTGTTTATCTAGCAATGTGTATACATTTTCATGTAATTGGTAATAAAATGTGAATTTATACTAACCAACATGATTAGCATTGTTTTGTAGGTAACATGTGATTTCGAGGAGCTAAAATGCATGTTGGATGATATCGGAGTTAGACTTGGATGCGAGCAAGGGAAAAGGCATTGGACTGCACAAATTAAAGGGGCTCCGCGATGGAGCCGTGTCACGCTGCCATCACGGAGGCATTCTGCCTGGAGGGTGAAAATTCATCAATTTCCAGTGGAGGTTCGCGACAGCTCCGTGGCACGGTGGCTAGCCTCCGCGTTGCACGCCATGCCACATTGGTGTTATATTCCCGAACCCCCAATTCCAGTGAGGGTCCGCGTCCATGGCGTGTCACAGAGGCAGTGCTCCGCGATGCACTCCGTGACACGTTGCTCATTATTCCGGGAAAAATTCCCACTAGTATAAATAGAACACTTAAGTGTATTTTTCATAATTCAGACTTGGTGGAGCAAGGATGTGGGTTACAGGCAGTTGAGGGACGAAAAGTTCAGGGTTTTTTCTCTCTTTCTTTCTTCTCTAATTCAATTGTTTGTATGATTAACACTTGTTTTAGGATGATTAATCCACAAATGAGTGGCTAATTCCCTTCCTTGCTGAGGTTATGAACACTTGTGATGAATTTTGATTATTGAATTATATGGTTTTTCATCTTTTTCTTCCACGTCGTTCTATTAATTCTTGTTTCTACTGCATTGGTGTGTGGCCTACATTAATGTACATCTAAAAAGTCCGATTTCACTCGAGAGAGCACGAAATTGGAAAGTTGTGAATTAATAGGATATTGTTCTTTACTTGATTTGGGAAAATTGAGTTTTGATGTGCTTTCCTGATAGAAATATACTTGAAAGCCGTATTAGTCAATTTAGGAACCGGAATTGTATTGCTAGGTCATGAATTGCATTTGATCACAGAAATGTAGACGGATGGTTTATGATTCTTAAGTGAGATTAAATACGAGAGTTTTAATCTCTTGGCTAATGTTCTTGGCTAGCAACAGGAAGAAAAGATTAACCAATTTATGATGATAATCAGTTTCATTACATGTTTTTTAACCTCAGCATGCTCTTATTCATAGTCCAAATTCAAAGTAGATAATTGTTTGTAGTTTAGTATAAAATTTATAAAACAAATTATTCACTTTTTGGTTACGTTGTTGTCAGCATATTTAGAAGTTAAATATAGTATAGTATACTTAAGCAAACTTCACTTAATCCGAGTCTCTGAGAGATCGATACTTGGCTTACTAAAGCCACTTACTACTTGTTCGACCACGTGCACTTGCGTGTCAGTTTAGATACCCAACGAACCACCAAACAAAGTTTTTAGCGCCGTTGCCGGGGACTTGGCAATTGGTGAAATTGTGTTAAGTGTCAATTTACTGTATTTGTATTTTCTTTTCTTAAGTGTTGACAACTTGGTCTTAGCCTGTATTTTGCAGACTTAATTGCTGTGAACACTGGCAAGAGACAAAGAGATGGTGGAATCTTATATAGAGCCTGAACGTATATTTCATAGTAAACGGAGAGAAGCTCTACAAAGGAAGCTGCAGTTGCTCAGACAGACCATTATGGAGCAACAAAATCCACCGGTAGTAAGGGCAGTGTTAGTACCCGAAGAAGCAGCAGCAAGGCCGGTTTGCGAGGTGGCAATCCCACATGCCAACAATGTTACATCCAGTATCCGCAAACTAGAGCCTGGAGGGAGATTTGAACTCAAGCAAAATATGGTGCAATTGTTGCACACAAGCGGACAATTTACCGGTCTCCCTCATGAAGACCCACAACAGCATCTCCAAAACTTTTTGGAGATAAGTGACACTTATATACCTGCTAGAGTGTCACCTGATTATGTTCGGCTTACATTATTTCCGTTCTCATTACTCGGAGAAGCCAAGAGGTGGTTAAAAGCTGAGCCACCAAATTCTATTTCAACATGGGATGATCTTGCACGAAAGTTCTTGATAAGGTTTTTTCCCTCTGGCAAAACAGCAAGACTTAGAAGTCAAATTCTAAGTTTCAAACAGAGGGAGGGAGAAAATTTATATCAAGCCTGGGAGAGATTTAAATCCATGTTGCGGGACTGTCCTCATCATCATCAGTCCAATGAGGTGTTGGTGCACACATTTATTGAGGGTTTGGAACCCCATACCAAAATTTTTCTAGATTCAGCAGCTGGAGGGCAAGAGCTAGAAAAGACTTATGAGGAGCTGTACACCTTGCTAAATCGAATTTCACAGGGCAATCTAGAATGGAATGCTGATTCATCACGAGGTGGAACAAGGAAAGCAGCAGGAGTGCTTGAAGTGGATGGATTTACAGCTATCGCTGCACAGATAGCTGCCTTGCAAAATCAATTGAACAACCACTTCAGCAACATGACTTTGAACCAGCCGTCAGCTCCAGTTAATGCAGTCCAGCAATTGTGGTGTGAAGTGTGTGGAAGCAGTGAGCACTCAGCTGAGTGCTGTGGAGCAAATCCTAATTCAGTAAACTTTGTGGGTAATGTACAAAGAAATCACCAGCAGTATGGTAGTGGCTACAATTCAAATTGGAGGAATCATTCAAATTTTTCATGGGGTAGCAACAGCCATCAAGGCCAAAGTTCGGGTCAGGGTATGCAAAGGAATCAAGGAGGGCAACAGAACTACCCATCTCAATTCAGAAATAACAATGCACCTCCTCCACCACCATCACCCAGCATTGAGGAGATGTTCAAGACCATGATCGCTAACCAAGCGCAATTGCAGGCTGACTATGTTAAATTGGCAGCCGAAGTGAAAAATAACCAGTTAGCGACCAAGGCTCTTGAGTATCAATTTGGGAAATTTGCTAGTGCCCAAAATACAAGGCCCAGAGGAGGACTGCCAAGCGACACAGATCCGAATCCGAAGTAGGTAAATGCAGTGACCACAAGGAGTGGTTTGCAGCTGAAGGAGGTGGAACCAGAAAGACCACCTCAAAATTTGGGAGCAGCAGAAGTTGAGGGGGAGCAAAGTTCGGAAAGGGGGAAGACCAAAGAAGCTGAATCAGAAAGACCTCCACCTCTGTTCCCTCAACGACTCAAGAAACACAAAGACGAGGCATGTTTCAAGAAATTCATGGAGGTTCTTAAACAGGCACATGTTAACTTACCTCTTGTTGATGTCTTGTAGGGAGTGCCGAAATATGCCAAATACATAAAGGACATCGTGGCAAACAAAAGTCGTTTGACTGAGTATGCTACGGTGGCTTTAACAGAGGAGTGCACTTCCCGGATCCAAAATAGACTGCCCACGAAGCTAAAAGACCCTGGAAGTTTTACTATCCAGCTTACTATTGGGCAGTGGCCTGGCGCACCGCGCTGGCCAAGGCACTGCAGGCAGGCACGTTGCGCTGGCCTCCCGCGGCCTAGCCTTGACCGACCCCGCTTCTAGGATTTTTCCACACGTGTCGAGCTCTTCTTTTAGATCAGGTATTGGCATTATAAGTTTTTGGTCATGTCATTCGTACTCACTAGCGCCTCGGTTGCGTTCATGAGCCTGATGAACGATATTTTCAAACCTTACCTGGATTCCTTTGTTATTGTGTTTATTGATGATATCTTTGTGTATTCTAATACCAAGTAGGAGCATGAAAATTGTCTAAGGATTGCGCTAGGATTACTGAAGGAGAAGCAGTTGTACGCTAAGTTCACCAAGTATGAGTTTTGGTTGGAATCAGTATCCTTTCTGGGCATGTGGTTTCCAAGGAGGGAATCTGAATTGATCCATAGAAGGTGGAGGCGGTCAAAAACTGGGTGAGGCCAACTAATGTGACGAAAATTTGGAGTTTTGTGGGGCTGGCCAGTTATTACTATTAGTTCGTGAAGGGATTCACCTCTATTGCCTGCATTGACCAAGTTGACGCAAAAGGATGTACCTTTTCGATGGTCAGAGGAATGTGAAGAGATTTTTTCAGAAACTCAAGATTCTGCTAACAATAACACCTATTCTGGTGTTACCCGTGGAAGGTAAAGACTTGTTGTTTATTGTGATGCCTCATGGTCTGCGTTGGGTGCTGTGTTAATGCAAGAAGGAAAGGTGATTGCTTAAGCCTCAAGAAAGTTGAAGGAGCATGAAAATAATTACCCCCGCATGATCTGGAGTTAGCAGCGGTGGTGTTTGCACTGAAATTTTGGAGGCACTATCTGTATGGAGCTCAACGTGAGGTTTTCATGGATCATTGCAGCTTACAGAATGTATTCTCCTATAAAGATATCAATTTGAGGTAGAGGAGATGCATGGAGCTACTTAAGGATTACGATATGACCATCTTGTACCACCCAGGAAAGGCTAATGTGGTGGCAGGCGCGTTGAGTAGGAAGACAATGAGCATGGGCAGTTTAGCTTTCTTGAAAGCTACTCAGCGACCGATGACCAGGGAATTCCATACATTGACAAATATCTTGGTGAGGTTGTTGCTGACTGAAATCGGTGGAATACTAGCTAACTTGGAGCCCTCATTGCTAGAGGAAATCAAAACCAGACAGTTTGAAGATAAAAAGCTGGGTAAGATTAGGGATAAAGTTCTACAGGGAGAAGCCAAGGAAGCAGTGTTAGATGATGAAGCGGTCTTGAGAATAAAGGGGCAGGTGTGTGTTCCCCAAGTTGGTGAGCTAATTAAAACTCTCTTTGCAGAAGCTCACAACTCGAGGTACTCCATTCACCTCGGAGTCACCAAGATGTACCACGATCTAAAACATCACTATTGGTGGGGAAGGATGAAGAGGGACATTGTGGACTACGTTGCTCAGTGTTTGAACTTCATGGTTGGTCTTACTAAGACTTTGGGAAAATTTGACTCAATTCGGGTTATAGTGGACGGATTGACCAGGTCTGCTCATTTCTTGCTGGTCTAGGTGACTTACAATGCTGAGAAACTTGCCAAG
Source organism: Datura wrightii (assembly GCA_035772735.1). Classification (NCBI taxonomy): domain Eukaryota; kingdom Viridiplantae; phylum Streptophyta; class Magnoliopsida; order Solanales; family Solanaceae; genus Datura; species Datura wrightii. Next base: position 66,180,841 of record JASDFA010000002.1, read on the forward strand.
CTATACGTGAAGGAGGTAATTCGGTTACATGGGTTTCCTGTTTCAATTGTATCATACAGGGGCACTTAGTTTACTTCCCATTTCTGGAGGACCCTGCAGGCCGAGTTGGGTACCAGGTTGGAGTTGAGCATAACCTCTCATCCTCAGATAGACGAACAGTTGGAATGGACTATTCAGGTATTCTAGGACATGCTCTAGGCGTGTGTGATAGATTTCAGGGGCCATGGGATAAATTCTTGCCCTTGGCAGAGTTCGCCTATAGCAATATCTACCACTCGAGCATTGTCTTGGCGCTATTTGAAGCTTTTTATGGGAGAAAGTGTAGGTCTCCAATTGGGTGGTTTGATGCGTTTGAGGTGAGGCCTTGGGGGACTGATTTGTTAAAGGAGTCCTTGGAAAAGGTTCGAATAATTCAGGACCGCCTAGTAGCCGCTCAGAGTAGGCAGAAGCAATACGAAGATAAGAAGGTAAGGGATATGGAGTTCATGGAAGGGGAGCAGGTGCTGTTCAAGGTGTCCCCTATGAAGGGGTGATGAGGTTTAGAAAGTGGGACAAGCTCAGCCCGAGGTATATTGGGCTATTTGAAATACTCCGACGTGTGGGAGAAGTGGCTTATGAGCTGACATTGCTGCCAGGATTGTCCGGAGTGCATCCAACATTTCATGTGTCTATGCTGATAAAGTACCATGGAGATGGAACATATATCATCAAGTGGGACTCTGTTTTACTGGATGAAAACTTGTCCTTTGAGGAGGAGCCTATAGACACAGTGGAAGAATCTTCCGGTTCAAGAAGCCACTAGGGAGACCAAGGTTGATATATGGGTCAAGTATCCCCAATTGTTCATAAAATCTGGTACGTATCCTTCCTACATTTTTATAGACCATTTGTCGACGAATGATATTTTAATTAGTATCTGATGTAATGACCCGGACGTCGTTACGAGATGGTTAAGGGCTTAGAGTACTGGAACTGGCTAGGGAAGGAATATAAAGGGCTGTGAAATTTTTCTAAGTGTGACACTGGTGATTTTTGGGTAGCTAATGGCTCGGGGGACCATTGCAGTAGTGGAATTTCTGCTACAATGAGACCATGGTGATGGTCGGAGTCCCCCCGTAGCAAGATAAAGGATAATCATTGGAACCACCGCAGTAGATAAGTTACTGTCACAGCAGAAGATGGGAATCAGAAGGTGGATTTAAGTGGGATTTCTGGGATTAAGTCCCATTATTTCCAAAATGTGAGAGAGCAAAGTTGAGAGTGATTCCTTCCCCAGAGCATGAAATGGTGGTGAAAAGGTAAGTTTCTTGTCCCCTAGCCCCTTTAATAGGTATTGTTTATTGTAGAAGCTTAAGGGGGACCCATTAATGGTGAATCTGAATTATGGGGGAGTAATAGGAGGTTTTGATTGTTGAATTTTGTGTAATGATTACTTCCTAAGGTTCCTATTTCTAATATTGACGGGTTAGACAAGGTGGGGATCTAGAACTAGGTGGAAAGGAAGGGTTTCCTGTTAAATTTCCCTTAAAAGAGAGGGGTTTGATCTAATTAGGCCCTACCTTGAGGAGTGATTAACCAATTACTATATGTATGTAGATTTCAAACGTTCTGAAGCATTGAGGAAGGGCAAGACTCCTATAGAGTAGTGAAGTCAGTAACTTCGATTAACTGAGGTATGCTATGGTTGGAAGATTAGACTTTGCTTAATGACTTCTATGCTTGGTGATAATTTTATGTGATTGGTCTTCGGACATCCCTTGTTGTGAGTTTGACCTCCGAAAGAGTATGATTACCATGTTGATAGAAAATAATGATTTATATGTTGTTAAGTATATGTGAAATTGTGAAGTGATCTGCTTGTCATTAATTGATCATGTGAACGGAGAATTGGAAATTAGTGTATATGTGAATGTGTACAACTTTCATACTTGTTTTATAAAATTTAGGATGAACATGATAGTGATTATATCCTGAATTTAGAGGATCGAGCTCGAGGGGAGCAACCGAGGGAGCGAATATTATTATCGAGTGGCTCCTATCTGAAAGGAGCATCTGGATGAGCATATGAGTGGGAACGAGTGGCACGCCGATACAGTACATGGATTTCTAGAGTTTCCTGCAGGTCATGACCGGATGGACAGAAATAAGACCCTCTGGCATGTGTGTACTTGATTTGTGTGGTTGAGTGTTAGGGGGAGATGGCGGAGGCGTGCGCCCGTCATGTTACCCTTGGTTTTGTTGTTTTGTGTTTTTTCTGTAATTCCATTTATATTCATGAGGTTGAATGAGGAACATGCTAAGAGAATTTATAAAGTACAGTCGATATGATAACAAAGAACATGTCTTTAGTTCTAAGTGTTACTTTGTCATCGTGTGTAAATATTGAGTAGTTGTTACCATGATTAACTGTGGACTTGTACGTCTTAATAGATGATATGATTGTTGTTTTTAATTATACGTGTTTGGTGAATTTATGGAGTATGTGCAATGGTAAAGTACTGAATTGACGAACTGTTGAACTGTTGAATGGATAAACTAAGAGAGTGCAGCTATGTCGAGCTACTACCTAAGAAGTACCGCTGCAGCAGAACTATTTCCGCTACGGCGAGACTGCTACCGCGGTCAAGCGATCAATACAACAAAAATGGCCTAATCTAGTGAGCAAGTTGACTGTCCCCTGTGTAGAACTAGTGTGTCTAAATTTGTGCTGTACTTTCTTAAATATTGTAGACTGGTCTTATATTATTATTACTCGGTATACGTGTTATTATTTAGGGTTGGCCTATGATGCTTACCAGTATCGTGTTATGTACTGACCCTACCCTTGCACTTCTTTTCTAAGTGCAGAGTCCGAGTCTGGTAGTTCCTCATGTCCTCACATATAGAGCAACAGTTTCAGAGTTGAGAAGGTGAGAAGACGAGGATGCAATTCACTCTCCCGTTGTGAATGTCTTTTCTTTTCAGACATTTGATGATTATGTTTTCTTTTGAGTTGTTAGTTTTCCTAGCATTGTAAAACAAAAGTCTAGTGCAATGACAATTAGGTTCTAAGGATTTGTTTTACTAGTTTTGGGGTTGTGCAGTATATTAGTTCAAAGTTTGTTTAAAGAGTATGACAATTGTTTTCTTCATGAACGTCTTGTTTTGGGGTCATTTGGGGATTGTTATAGGGTTTTGCTGGTTCATCCACCGGGGGATAGTGTGGGTGCCAATCATGGCCACCTGGGTCATGAAAAGATTTTAGACACTCTAGCTCTACTGAGGGGACAGCCGGCCTGCTCACTGGATTAGGCCATTTGCTGCAGCGGTCACTTGACCGCTACATCAGTCTCGTAACAACGGAAATGGTTCCACTGCAGTTGTACTGCCTTAGGTAGTAGCTCGACTATGCTGCACTTTCCCTGTACTTTAGCTCATCAGTTTCATCATTAACATAATTCACCATATTCCTCAGATAACACACACTCAAGAACAACAATTAACATCACTAAGTATCACTTACAAGATCAACATGAAATCATAGCAAAATCCCCTCATCAAGTTCCGACATTGTGACAAGTCACACTTGGAACTAGGGACATGTTCTTCATTATCAACATCAGATAACATAATCGTAAACAACACAACCTCTTAGCACATTATTCATACACTTCGTTTGCATATAATGAAAATACAACATAACATGACATGCATAACATGAAAATCAAAGGTGACATGAAGGTCACACACCTCCGCCATCTCACCATAAACACTAAACCACATAATCAATGTACACAGATGCCAAAGGGTCTTATTTCTATCCTTCCATTCATGACCTACAAGGGACTCTAGAAATCCATGTACCACCCCGATGTGGTACTGTAAGACCCCAAAAGCCCTAAGATCAAACTCGAGGATTCAAATAGAGAAAACAATAGGAATTTCTGCACCAGGTGATAGGACGAGTCATCTAGTGACTCGTGAGGCACACCACAAGTCGTTAGGTGGCTCGTGGAGTGAAGGGATAATTTGGTTGGATTTTTGGTCTAGGGGTTGACCATGGGTGAAACCATAATTTGTGGTCCGGACCACGAGTCATAAAGTTGGTGATGGTCAGCAGTTTGACTTGGATGTTGAAGGGTTTGGCAGTGTACCCAACATTTAGTCACCACGATTCTTGGCCCTCGTGGTGACTAGCAACGGTAAGTTTTCCAGTACTGGCGACAAATGCAAACGACGAGTCGTCCCCTCAGGCAACGATTCGTCCAGTCCCTCGTTGGGATTGGCAGTGTGTTTTTCTCTGTGAATTTATTAAGGGCTTTTTCATAATTCCTATGTTTCTAAGACCTAAACTACGTAATTTTAAGCTTAGATAGGGGGTGTTATAAGAGGGTTTAACTCATTCTTAACCTATCCCTCTCCATGCATGCAAGACTAGGAGTTTCTAAGGTGATCAAGCTTTGAATTCATCAATTCTTCTTCAATTTTGTGTGGCCATTCAAGAGGGTTGTGAAATTAGAAGGACCCAGGTATGTAGGGTTATGAATGGGTGTATCTATCCACTCCCATGCCCAATCCTTTCTCAAATTCATGGAAATTCTTAGTTGATGAATCTATGGGGTTTTAAGACAATTTGTGAATTCTCTAAGTATCTATCATGGGTATAATCTATTCATGGTTCTAATGTTATATTATGATTCATGGGCATGTATTATAATGTTTTCAATTACAAATTATGTTTTTAAATTTTACAAATTATGATGCCCAATTATCAAAGTTCATGAAAGGTTGAGATTATGATATATGCTTTCAAGCATGATGAGATGTATATGATGCAATTATGATTTCGAATTACCCATGTATTTATTCATGTTTTGACTATCAAATCTATTTCAAGTATGTTTAAATTTGGACAAGCCCATATGATCAAGTATGTTTCATGATTTATCTCGATTTCATATATTAGCTTACCACATAGATTTTGGAGTCTAGACTCTCACTCTTTTCATCTTGTGGTATGATTTGAGCCAAGGCTCCTCATGTTATGTTTTCAGATTTTGTATATCATGTTATGATTCAGCTTTGTTGAAAATCGATAGAGAGCATATGCAAGTTTTTGGGAGTAGTGTCTAGCATCGAGTAGGCTAAGGGCCAGTAAACCCTGTGCCTTAGAACTACATGCCAACGTAGGTATGATTAGTTTATTTGGAACCTTCATTGTGAGCTTCCCTGTCCCCAAGGGGCCTTCATCTTGATATCAATATCTTGGTAGTGTCCTTAGCCCTAGCAAAGCTTTGGACGACTCTACCCGCTTGAGTGTAATAGTCGATACCACGTAAGCTCTATCTTGGTAATATCTGTTATATTATGGGTCTCCCATTGTTCCTCATGATTTCAGTTATGCATGTTCATTAGTCTTGATATTACGTTTTCAACAGGTTTGAACTAATGTTTAGTTTTACTTATGAATAATTAGTTTCAGCTTTGGGTCATTCAATTCAGTTATGATATCCAGTTATGTTTAAATCACGTTTTCAGATAATAACATGTAATCCCTACTCTCAGACTCTTGTCATGAAATGTTTTCTGATATGCATGATCTCTGATTTTACTTAGCGATTTTACTTACCTTGCATACTCAGTATATTCCACATACTGACCGCATACTCTATGATGTATCATTTTATGATACAGGCTCAGACATTCAGGCCTAATCCCACTGTTAGCCAGATCCTCAGCGATGGTATCTTCTAGCTAGAGTTGGTGAGTCCTCATCCTTCGAGGACCCTTCTATTAGTTTATGTTTCATATTTTCAGTTTCAGTCTTTAATGAGTTAATTGGGGTCTTGTCCCATCAATTTTTCAGTGTGTAAAGGCTTATCAGGCATATTATGTATTCAACTTTAGGACTGTATTATGTATTCTGTTATTCGCTGTTATTAGATTTTCAGATTTTCTCTATATTATAATGTTAGACTTCTATATTATTATGTTGAGTTTAGATGTCATGTTCATGCCATGGGTTAACTTGGAGCCTCTCAGGGTTCCTTGTTCTGTATCCCGATCTGGGCCTATGTTCGAATTGTGATAAACTTGGTATCAAAGCATTAGGTTTTGAAGTGTCCTAGGGTGTCTGAAAGCCACATTAAGTAGAGTCTTTTTCATAGGTGTGAAGTGCGGCACACTTGTGACGAAGAGGCTACGAAATGTTTTTGGAAAATGTCCCTTCTTTCATGATCTATGTCGTATGATGAAATATATAGTGAGAAATGAAACACATGGTCATAAGAAAACTATAATCATACTACAAGAGATTATTGCATGTCTGCAAGAGATTAAGATCGTAATGTACCGCTTCTTTGTTTTTCATTGTTAGTTATAGTTATTATGAACAATAATTCTTAGAAACATGATCTTGATTATTACTTTTTAAGAGATTAAGAAGTTTTCATTTTGATTAAGAAATAGTAAAATTAATAAAATGTGATCACTAAATATAGCGTGAGAGATCAAACACATGGTTTCAAGAGAACTATAATCATGCCGCAACATATTATTGCATGTTTATAAGAAGGTATGATCACAATGTATGTATTCTCTATTTTTCATTGTTATTTATGGTTATTATGAACAATAACTCTTAAAAACATGATCCTAATAATTACTTCTTAAGAGCTTGAGAAGTTTCCACTTTTATTAAGAAATAATAAAATTAATAAAAGGCGATTACTAAATATAGCACAAGAGATCAAACACATGGTCGTAAGAGATCTAAAATCATGACTCAAGAGATAATTACATGTCTACAAGATATTAAAATCATAATGTACACTTTCTACGATTTTCATTGTTAATTATAGTTATTATGGATGATAATTAACCTTAAAAATATCATCCCAATTATTCTTTCTTAAGAAATTAAGATTTTTTCACTTTGATTAAGAAATCAAAAAATTAATAAAAGGCAAGCGCAAGAGATCAAACACGTGATCATAAGAGAATTATAATCAAGATGCAAGATATCATTGTGTCTCTGCAGGAGATTAAGATCATAATATACACCTTATTTATTTTTTCATTATTAGTTATAGTTATTGTTAATGATGACCTTTAAAAATATGTTCCCGATTAGTACTTCTTAAGAGATTATGAAGTTTTCACTTTGATAAACAAATAATGAAATGTCACGATCCAAGTGGCCATGATTGGCACCCATACTAACTCTCCCCCCTCCCCCCCCTCCCCAGGTGGGCGAACCAACGTGTCCCAACTAGTTCATTTAATTTCATCATTCATACTAGTAAATAAGCAATTAAAAGTAAAAAAAACGAAAGTCTTATAACTGTAAAAAGGATTAATGACAACATCTAGCTATAACTTCTCCAAAAACTGAAAGTCATTGTACTTGAAGACATCTACCTAACCACATTCTATAAGAAATAAACAAGAAAATAAATAAGTCCATATCTGAACGGCAACTCAAAAGAAATCAGCTCACCCTCGGATGTCTCGCAACAGCTACTACAGATAAGGTCAAGAGAAAATTCTTGGATCACAGCCTGCACTCAAAAAAGAAGTGCAGGAGTAGTATCAGTTATGAAAATATGTACTAGTAAGTATCATCGATCGACCTTAAATAAAAATAAATATATGTGTGAAATAGTAACATGAAATCACTTAAATAGATAAACATCACATAACCTTATTTCTAGAATCATTCAAAGAAAGGTCTAACGCTTATCTGCTCATTAGATTAGCCTCGCTGCAAGAGTGATATTACTGTGTCACGACCCAAGTTTACACTATAGACGCAACACGGTACTTAGGATCTGCTAAGAATATTCATTATAAAGCGGAAGCTAATAATAGAAATAAACTAATACTGAATACTAATGAAATCTGAACAAAATTTGAAAACCCAAGCTGAATCTATAAATATTGTCTGAAAGCCTTCTAAAATGAACCAATGAGTTGCTCAAAAAAGCCCCGAGCTAACTCTAATGTATGAGACTAAATAAAGGAAAAAAACTGAAATTGGAACTCCGGCCCTCGGCAGATGAGGACTCACCACTGAAATTGCTGGAAATCGCTAATTGACTAGCTGCGGTGATGAGGCTGGGTACCTAAGACTATGTCATAAAATGACATATCATAGAAAGTATGCATCAGTACTTTGAATATACTGAGTATGCGAGAAGGAACTAAAATATACATATACTGAGTCATAGTAAGCTACATTGAATACTATAAAATAGACTGAAATCTGAAGAAACTAGACTGAACTAAAAATTATAACTGAATTGGACTGAACTGTACTGCTGTGGGAGAAACTATAACCAACATGTAACCACGTGAGCTAAACTTGGAGTCCGATGTATACCCCCCATTGGAGAAGGCCCACTGTATCTTGCCAGGGTATAGTGGTTGAACTGCATGATCACTGTCTGGAGCCCATTTGGGCTGATAACCTATGGTGGAAATGTAGTTCTGAAAACATGGGAGTGTTAAACCCCGGGCTGCTCGGTGCTAAGTACTACCCCCATTGAAAATTCTAAATGTGTCTAACTCTACTAATAACTCGAAAGTACTGTCCTAAGACTTAAGTAAGAGCTACTTATCTAGAAGTGTTCTGAGAGTCTAAGGACCTAAAAGAAACTATGTTCTAAGACTCGTCAGCGCTTCCTTATCTAAAAGTGTCGTAACGGTCTAACGAACAACTAACAAGCCGATAAACTGATACTATTGAGTTTACTGAGTTTCTCAAAAGACTAATAAAAGTCAAACTAATCAACTGACATTTTTGGAGAATACTAAGTATACTGAGCATTAACTGAAATTCTGAGACTGCATATACTAAAACATTTACTCTATTCATTAATCTGTTCTAACATTCATAATTCGAGTAAAATTTACCATAACAAATAAACATTCCTGTTCGAGTTCTAAATCATGCAAGAATCAACCCAAATCATAATAAACTAGGGAGAAGATCATACTATGAAATCCATATAAAAACATAACAATCATCTTCTAGGGTGATAACAATTACCAAGACAATTGGAGTTTAGAAACACCAATAATTTATCTAAAAGATAACCCTAATTCATGATTCTTGTAGGGCTAGAATAGAAAAGGTTTCTGAGAGAAATTATTGGAACACAAGGATGGAAGAATTCCTTGTTGAACTCCCACATACTGGAAGAAGAATCCCCTGAAAAAGCTCTTGGAAATCTGGAGAAGAAAAGGAATCCTAACTCTTTCCTTTAGAAGTCTATCTGAATTTTCTATGTGGTGGTTCTGTAAGTTGGGAGAGAATGAGAGGAATAAGTTGATCAATCCCCTTAATTCCCCTCTAAATGTACTCAAAATGATGTAGTTTAGGAACAAAAATAGTTTTAAGTTACAAAAATGCCCCTGAGTAACTGTTTTAATCTTCCCATCCAGGTCCAACGGGTCACACAACGAGTTGTTGGTTGAGACCACGACTCGTTGAGATCAGTCGTTTGTCTTGGGTCTAAAAATTTGGTTTCTAGACTTTGGCCAACGGACGAATAGGATGACCCGTTAGGTGATACAAATGGTCGTTGAATCCTATCATGGCCATTGGAAAGGCTTTAGACAAGATCTAGGCTTCTCACAATGAATAGAATAACTCGTTATAGGATACAATGGGTCATCTAACCCAGTTGTTGCCACTGAAGGAACTTGCATAGTTTCTAGATCTCTCCCAATGAGTCGTACCAACAATTCGTATCTACTCATTGTTACTGGTGTGCTCTTGCATAGTTTATGAGTCTCACCTAATGGTTTAATAGGACAGGTCATTTCCTCCAATGACTCGTCACTAGGCTTGTTGGTTCTGGTAAAGATTTAATAAGCTTCTGGATTGATACCAATGAGCTAAACAATGATTCATCACTACTACTAACACATCATGGTATCATTCGTTGGACCTGGGGATGAAATTCGCTAGGGTAAATAACAACCATCCTAATGGGCTGTTGTTTCTGACAATGGCTCAGTTGATGAGACGTTCTAAGGAAATTTTCTGGGTTCTGCTAGTTTTGTATTCCAAGTCTGGAATTTGGTCTAAGGAACTTCTGGGTGTTACAATATCTTCCCATGGGAACATTCGTCCTCGAATAAATGCTAAATAAGTTGAAAGACTAGGGAAAGAGTTGCAATCCTGAACTGAAAGCTATAAACTGATTACTAAAGGAGTGACTGACTCCGAACTGAGATAGACACACTAATTTAACTTATGCAACTAGGGTGCACATTTAAAAATGAATAGGACTAATGAGTATGGAACTGAATGAGAAGGGAATAAGTGAGGGTATTTATCCATCATGTTCGCTTCTTCTTCCTATGTAGCTACCTCCACTAGAGGGTTCCTCCATAAGACCTTTACTGAAGCGACCTCCTTGTTTCTCACGTAACAAACCTGACGGTTTAGGATCTGGACTGGAACTTCTTCGTAACAGAGATTATACTTTACATCAACACTCTCTAGTGGTACTATTGAGGTTGGTTCACCAATGTATCTCTTCAAAAAGGACACATGGATGACTGGGTGCACCGATGCTAGCTCCGCAGGCAACTCCAGCTCGTAAGCCACATGTCTAATGTGTCTAAGGATTCTATAAGGGATAATATATCTGGGACTAAGCTTTCCTTTCTTCTTTAATATCATCACCCCTTTCATAGGTGAAATTGTTAGGTACACCCAATCATCCATAGCAAATGCCAACTCCCTTCACCTTATATTTGCATTCAATTTCTGTCGACTTTGAGTTGTTTTCAATCGTTCCCTAATAAGTTGAACCTTCTTCATGGCCTTATGTACTGAATCAGGTCCTATCATCATAGCTTTACTAACCTCAAACTATCCTATAGGAGACCTACACCTCCTACAATATAATGCCTCGAACAGGTCCATCTGAATACTGAAATGGTAGCTATTGTTGTATGCAAACTCGATAAGAGGTAGGTGATCATCCCAACTGCCCTTGAAATCGATCACACAATCCCTCAACATATCCTCTAAAGTATGAATGGTCCGCTCAGCCTGGACATCTGTCTGTGGGTGAAAAGTTGTGCTAAGCTTGACCTGAGTACCAAGTCCTTTTTGAAATGAGTTCCAGAAGTGCGAGGTGAACTGAGTACCCCTATCGGAAATAATGTATAAGGGAACTCCGTGAAGTCTGACTAACTCACGGATGTACAGTCTAGCATAATCCTCTACTAAGTTTATGGTCTTAACTGGTAGGAAATATGCTGACTTAATCATCCGATTGAGTCATGCTGACAGCGAGTATGAGGTAAGCCCGTGATGAAGTCCATATTTACTTCTTCCCACTTCCAAGTAGGAATGCTAATATCCTGAGTTATGCCCCTAGGTCTCTGATGTTCAACCTTGACCTTCTGGCAATTTGGACACTTAGCCACGAATTCTGCAATGTCCTTCTTCATGCCATTCCACCAGTAGACTTCCCATAGATCACGGTACATCTTGGTGGCACCTAGATGGATAGAGTACCTGTTGCTGTGAGCTTCCATTAGTATCCGTTGTCTCAAATCATCTACATGTGGGACACACAATCTGCCCTAATAATGGAGCACACCATCTCCCCTATTGGAGAATGCTTCCACCTTTTTCCTTAGGACTGCTTCCGTCAGCTTGAGCAAGATTGGGTCTTTATCCTGCTTTGACTTAACCTCTACCACCATGGAGGATTTTGACCCACTTTGGACTATAACTCCACCTTTTACTGAGCCAACCAAATTAGACCCCTAACCAATCCAGTCTGTGAACATCTCTAACCATCTCTTTCTTACCATCCTCAACTTGAGTAGCAGTCCGCATAGACAATCTGCTGAGAGTGTCAACCACTATGTTGGCTTTACCCGAGTGATAAAAAATGCTAATGTCATGGTCTTTCAGTAACTCTAACTACCTTATATGATGCAAATTTAGGTCTTTCTAGCTGGACACATACTGTAAAATCTTGCAACCAATAAAAACATCCACATGAACCTCATAGAAATAATGTTCCAAAATCTTTAAACGAACACTACCGCTGCCAATTTAAGATCATGAGTTGGATAGATCTTCTCATGAACTTTGATTTGTATGGAAGCGTAAGCTATGACTTTGCTATGCTGCATCAGAACAAAATTGAGGCCAACTCTGGAGGTATCACAATAGATCACAAACTCGTCTGATCCTTCAAGCAGAGTAAGGATTGGGGCTGTAGTGAGTCGAGTCTTAAGCTCCTGAAAGCTCTTCTCACATACATCAGACAACTGAAAATTCACCTTTTTCTAGTTAGTCTGGTCAAAGGTGAGGCAATGGAGAGGAATCCTTCAAAAACCATTTGTAATAATCGGCTAAACCCAAGAAACTTCTAATGTCTGAGGGAGAAGTAGGTCTTGGCCAGTCTGATCGTGGGCAAAATAGCATGCACAAGTGATACTTTATAACTTAGTTTTGCCTTGTTTATCTATTTATTTATATACATTCTCATGTGTTTTTATGTAAATGTGAATATGTATTAACCCACATGATTAGTCCTTGTTTTGAAGGTAAATAACGTATTTGAGGACTTAATTTATGATTTGGTGAAGTGGAGGAATGATATCGGGAGCGATACACAAAAGTTGGAAGAAAATGAGGGATCACTGAAGGGTGCTGCGATGGGCACCGTGTCACGAAGCCATCGCGACAGTGTTCTGCCTCCAGGATTTAAATTGGGCGATTTCCAGAGGACTTCCGCGATACCTCCATGTCCCAGAGGCAGTGCTCCACGATACACTCCGTGTCATAGAGGCACTGCTTCGTGATACACCCCGTGACGCGGAGCCACTCCACTTCGGGCTAAATAGTTGCTTTTTGTCATTTACTATAAATAGGTCCCTTAGCTCCTAAAAACATTTGGTCATGATTTTATTCTGAAAAACCACCTAGGAGTGAAGGGAGAAGTGCGAGAACTCACCTAGGGTTCATCAATTTCATCTTCTCCTCTACCAATTCTTGTAAGTACGTTAGTTTACAATGTTTTCTTGTAATTTTACAAACTTGAGTGGCTAGAACCCTTCCTCTAGGGTTGAAGCCATGAGTTATGATTGTGTTTTTACGAATTTGTTTTGGAATTAAGTTATTGATTGTTGTTTTGTTTTGCATTCTTAATTATGGTTGTTTTTATGATTGATCACCATGAAAACACACACGTTAAGCATAGGTAAATGCTGAAGAAAGCAAACCTAGGCAAGAACATAAGAATGTAGGAAGCAAGTTCTTGTCTTTTGATAAGATTTGTGGTTAGGATAGAAATATTCCTAATTCACCTTGCTTGGTTGATAAAATGTGAAGATAGAAAGCCGCCAACTTAGAATTGTACTCCACCACTTGTAGTAGTAGTTGCGAAGCTAAGTTTGGTTAAATGGTTGTAGGTACAGAAGTACCCAATCAAGGGCATAAACCCCATAAACCACATCCACGCAGTGAATTGCCCACAAACTAGAAATAACATCCTCGCTCAACAATGTAGTAGTGAGGCTAGTTTGTCGTGTTTAGAGGTTCGGAAGACCATGAACATGCAATTTTCATTATGTGAGACGACAATTGATAGTTTCATACTTAAACCATTGCAAATCATAGTATCGCATGATTTTCCGACTTTAACTCTAGTTGCTCCTTGAATGGATTCAGAGTATTTCGTTGACCACCTCTAGACTTAATTTAATTTCTCAAAAAAGTCTATAATCAACACTTGTAGAATTTAATATCACACTTGAACTTGATAATTAGCTGAATTGGTCCAGTCCCTATGGGTTCGACATCCGGCTCTTAAAAAGGGCCACTATATTACTTGTACGACCCGTACACTTGCGGGCAACAACAAGTTTTTGGCGCCGTTGCCGGGGACTCGGCAATGTTTAGAGAATTTATCTATTTTTGTGTTATTTTTAAATTTCCTTAACTGCTGTGAAACTTGGTCTTATTCTGACTTATTGCAGGTGACAGGTTGTCTTGCCGAGCTGGCTAAGAATAGAGAGCTTGTGGAACCGTTGCTTGAACTTGAACGTCAAATCCATTTGTGAAGGAGAGTAGCTCTTGAGCAAAAGCTGAAACGACTTCAAGAAAAGGTACAACAACAACTACTCGCAGGACAAGCACAATTGTCATCGGAAGCAATGGTAGCCAGACCAGTTCGCGAAGTGGCAATCCCACAAGCGACTAATGTGAACTCTAGTATCCGTAAACCGGAACCTGGAGGGAACTTTGAATTGAAAAAGAACATGGTGCAGCTGTTACATTCTAGTGGTTAATTCACTTGGATGGCACATGAGGACCCACAACAGGACCTATAAAACTTTTTAGAGATTAGTGACACTTTCATCCCCACCGGAGTGTCCACAGACTAGGTCCGACTTACCCTCTTCCCATTCTCATTGTTGGGAGAGGCAAAGAGGTGGTTGAAGTCTGAGACACCGAACTCCATAACTTCTTGGGATGATAAAGGACTTCAGATTGTGAAGAAGTGGGAGGAAGAGAGGAACAGAGTGGAGGTTGTTTCCTCTAAAAATCAAAAGAAAAGGAGATGGTTCTCGAAAGGGAACCCAGGTATGAGGATTTCCTGAAAAGGATAGTCCACGTCGTGCCGCGACGTAAAATAAGGCGCTGCTTGGGAGGAAATCCAAGGGTACCACAGGTACAATTTGTGATTTTTTGTTTGTGTTGATTTTGTTTATTTTCATCGTGTTTGTGTTTTTGGTGGAAAGTTAAGCACAGATGGAGGGGAAGTCTGAGTACCCGTGGAGGAGGAAGCTAACAAGTATGGAAGAGAAGAAGTGTGGGGTCAAACACCCACTTATGAAAACTTGAAGAAAAGCATGCTGTTAGCTAGGCATAGAGCCTTAGGGAGTATTTCTCATCCTGTTTAATTTTAATTTGATGCTATGGGGACATAGCATGATTCAAAGTGTGGGGTGAGGAAAAATTAAATTTTTTTTCTTGTGCTTAATGATTTTGGTGAATTAGTGCTTGGGAGAAATATTAAAGAAAAAATTTTTGAATTAAGCATGACTTCATCACCCGTTGGTTTTTTTTCAGCTCTTTTCCGACGGGGGGTCTTTGAACCGAAGAATAAAAATTTTCTTTGTCTGTATATAATGTTTTTAGTCATAGTAGGGACTGTTTCCGACGATGGATGAATGACGATCGTCTTGAGGAAAATTAGTCAATAGGTTTTGGTTTTTGAACCCGTAGCTAATTGATGGCTTGATGTTCTTGTTATGTGCTATTCATGATTGTAAGATACAAGTGTGGTTAGTGTTGAAGCATGTAAGAAGTGTATAACTTTGTTTGAGACACTTAGGCTCTTGAATTTTACTCGATGTGATTGAAGCTTAATTTTGAATTCTTGTGATTAGCTGAGTAAGAGTCTGCTGAATGTGTCTTGAATTGAGCATGTGTTGTGAGTGTAAGTTTTTCGAATATTCCGTGCTATTGTGGAATGTCTAGAACTTTCCTGGTGTGTATATTAAACGAAATGAAGGATGTGAATTGTAGGAGATGATTTAGGCATTTCTTTGAATGATCCTAAATGTTATCCCTCACCTTACCTACCTTGAATATTTAATCCTAGTTAGCCCCATTGAGCCTTAAGCCTATTCTTTGATAGCTACAACATAAGCTTAATCCTTTTCTTTCATTAGAGTTGAATTTGATCCAAAACTCCTAAGCGCTTAAGTGAAAAATTCAAACCAGTGAAAGAGAAGCATGAAAAAGAAGGAAAAGTAGCAGTTGTAAAAGTTGAGAAAAGGACAAAGGTGCACATGTTTGGAAATGCTTGATTATTAGTAGGGAATAAGAAAATAAATGAATGAAAAAGTTGCATAAGTACTCCTTACAAATAAGCTGAGTGTGCTTAAAGAAATGGGAACAAGAAGAAAAAAATATTCAGGATTGAAAAGAATGAGGGTGAAGTAAGAGAAGAGATGTCCTTAATGAAGGTTGAAGTTATTAAAAGTGCTTGGGGATAGCCTCTATTACTGGCCAGAATAGTACCTACATATCCCTTAGCTTACAATACAACCCATTAAGACCTACTTGATCTTACGTTCATACATCCTTAAATTGGTGGAGTAAAACACTAAGGGCAAGCTTATGGTTCACTACATGATGCATGTGAATTCTTTGAGAGAGCGAGCGTAATCTTATTCATATACCCATACATGTTGTGATTTGAAAATTTGTGAGTAAAAATGGGTAACTCTCTTGTTGTGAGGGCACATGTTTAATGAGAGATAACATTCATGTCGGATTTCTTGATCGGTTGATTTGCACGAGTTTGCTAAGATTGAGAGTCAATTCTTGAGGTTAGGAAGTCTTAACGGAGTTGTATATCATTTCATTGATTAAATCGTGCATGCTCTATTTTTAACTTGCTATCTTAAATAATCATTATAGTCGTCGCTTGAATTGTCTTGCTAAATTAGTTATGTGTGAGTCTTCATTTACATGAGATGTAAAAGGGTTGCTCGAGGATGAACAAGGCTTTAAGTATGGGGTAGGTGATCGTGGGCAAAATAGAATGCCCAAGTGATACTTTATAACTTAGTTTTGCCTTGTTTATCTATTTATTTATATACATTCTCATGTGTTTTTATGTAAATGTGAATATGTATTAACCCACATGATTAGTCCTTGTTTTTGAAGGTAAATAACACATTTTAGGACTTAATCTATGATTTGGTGAATGGAGGAATGATATCGGGAGTGATACACCAAAGTTGGAACAAAATGAGGGATCACTGAAGGGTGCCGCGATGGGCATCGTGTCATGGAGCCATCGCGGCAGTGTTCTGCCTCCAGGATTTAAATTAGGCGATTTCCAGAGGGCTTCTGCGATACCTCCGTATCACGGAGGCAGTGCTCCGCGACACGGAGCCACTCCACTTCGGGCTAAATAGTTGCTTTTTCTTATTTACTATAAATAGGTCCCTTAGCTCCTACAAACAGTTGGTCACGATTTTATTCTGAAAAACCACCTAGGAGTGAAGGGAGAAGTGGGAGAACTCACCTAGGGTTCATCAATTTCATCTTCTCCTCTACCAATTCTTGTAAGTATGTTACTTTAACAATGTTTTCTTGTAATTTTATGAACTTGAGTGGCTAGAACCCTTCCTCTAGGGTTGAAGCCATGAGTTATGATTGTGTTTTTACGAATTTGTTTTGGAATTAAGTTATTGATTGTTGTTTTGTCTTACATTCTTAATTATGGTTGTTTTTATGATTGATCACCATGAAAACACACACGTTAAGCGCAGGTAAATGCTGGAGAAAGCAAACCTAGGCAAGAACATAAGAATGTAGGAAGCAAGTTCTTGTCTTTTGATAAGATTTGTGGTTAGGATAGAAATATACCTAATTCACCTTGCTTGGTTGATAAAATGGGAAGATAGAAAGCCACCAACTTAGAATTGTACTCCACCACTTGTAGTAGTAGTTGCGAAGCTAAGTTTGGTTAAATGGTTGGAGGTACGGAAGTACCCAATCAAGGGAATAAACCCCATAAACCACATCCACATAGTGAATTGCCCACGAACTAGAAATAACATCCTCGCTCAACAATGTAGTAGTGAGGCTAGTTTGTCGTGTTTAGAGGTTCGGAAGACCATGAATATGCAATTTTTATTATGTGAGATGACAATTGATAGTTTCATACTTTAACCATTGCAAATCGTACTATCGCTTGATTTTACGGCTTTAACTCTAGTTGCTCCTTGAACGGATTCAGAGTATTTCGTTGACCACCTCTAGACTTAATTTAATTTCTCAAAAAAGTCTATAATCAACACTTGTAGAATTTAATATCACACTTGAACTTGATAATTAGCTGAATTGGTCCAGTCCCTGTGGGTTCGACATCCGGCTGTTAAAAAGGGCCACTATATTACTTGTACGACCCGTACACTTGCGGGCAACAACACAGTCCTTGACTGCCGCTATCTTTTGAGGATCCACCTGAATACCCTCACCGGAGACCACATGGCCGAGGAAGGAAAATGATTTCAGTCAAATTTTGCACTTGCTAAATTTGGCAAACAACCGATGATCCCTGAGAGTCTGCAAAACTATCCTCAGATGGTCTACATGCTCCTCTTCTATTCTAGAGTAAACAAGTTTATCATCTATAAAGAATATAACAAACATGTCCATGTACAACTTGAATACCCTGTTCATAATTTCCATAAAAGTTATAGGCGCATTGTTTAGTCTAAAACACATAATTAAAAATTCATAGTGATCATACCGAGTTTTTAAGGCTATTTACAAAATGTCACATTCTCTGACCCTAAGTTGGTGGTATCCTAATCTGAGGTCTATCTTGGAAAAATAACTAGCTCCCTGAAGTTGGTCAAACAAGTCATTAATCCTTGGTAGAGGATACCTCTTCTTGACTGTGACTTTTTTCAGCTGATAGTAGTCGATGCACATTCTAAGTGTATTGTCTTTCTTTTGCACGGATAGGACCGAGGAACCCCACGAAGTGATACTAGGCCTGATAAAGCCCTTATCTAAAAGGTCTTTCAGTTTTTCCTTCAACTCCTTAAGCTCAGCTGGAGCCATTTTGTAAGGAGGAATAGAGATGGGCTGGGTATCTGGAAGAAAGTCTGCCGAATTCTATTTCTCGCTCAGGAGCGACTTTAGAAAGATCCTAGGGAAACACATCAGGAAACTCATTCACAACTGGAATTGACTGGATTGTCGTGGTCTTGAAACTAGAATTTTTGACCCTAACCAGGGGGTAGATGTACCCCTTAGCAATCATATTCCTAGCCTTAAGGTATGAAATGAAATGACCCTTAGGCACTAAAGTACTACCCTTCCATTCTAGGACTGGTTCGTTAGGAAACTAAAACCTGACGACCCTGGTTCTGCAACCAATTGAAGCATAAAAAGAATGTAGTCAATCTATGCCAAGAATAAGGTCGAAGTCAGCCATATCTAGCTTTACTAGATCAACTAAGGTGACTTTATGAAACACTATGACCGAACAATCCCTATACACCCGGCTAGCTCTAACTGACTCACCAACCAGAGTAGAGACTGAAAATGGCTCTAAGAGAATTTCTGGACTTATATCAAACTGGACAGCAATGTAAGGAGTCATGATGGAAAAGGTGGCTCCTAGATCTAGTAAAGAATACACATCTATCTAAAAGAGACGTAACATACCATTTACTACATCAGGCGAGTTCTCCTGGTTCTGTCGAGAGGATAAAGCATAGAAGCGGTTTTGGCGTTGAACGCCACCTGTACCTGAGGTAGTACTCTACTATGTTAGACATCCTGGTGGAGATTCTAACATAGTGGATTGGGCCTTCCCCCGTCCCGCTGACAGGTAATCCCTCAATGTGTGACCCAGCTGGCCATACCCAAAACAACCATCCTTGCCTAGATGGCACTCCTCCGAATGCTGCACTTAGGATAGGCTGGAAAAGTGTGGCTATTGGAGACATGACTCTGGAACTGGGAGCCTGATGTCCCACCCTTCCTATCCTTACGAGACCTAGAAGATGGAGTGCTAGCTGAGGTAGGTGCTGGAGGCCTCCGCTGATGCTACTGGGGGCATTTACCACAATTGGACCTCTGTTGGGAATACTCAAACTGACCTATTCTGGCTCGTTTACTCTCACTCTCTATCTCCTTCAACTTCTTTGCCTCTATATGCTATACATGAATGATCAGACTGGAGAGGTCTATGTATTTTATAAGCATGGTGGTCCTGCATTCCTTGACCACCAAGTCTGAGAATCTATTAACAAACTTGAGCATGCGAGCCCTCGACTTAGCAACTATTTTTGGAGCATATGTTGATAGTTGAGTGAACTTTAGTGCATATTCCTATACTATCATGTTATTCTACCTCAAGTTCATAAATTCAACAGCCTTAGCTTCCCTTAGCTCCTGGGGAAAGAGCCTATCTAGGAATGTCGCAATGAACTCTTTCCACTCCACCGGACCTACACTATTCTGCCTTTCCTCTTTCCATTGCTTGTGCCGAATCTGATCCACCCCTTTCAACTGATAGGCAACTAGATCGACACTATCTGTAGAGGTAACAACCATGATTTTGGTTATCTTCTAAATCTCATCAAAGAATTCCTATGGGTCCTCATCTACTTTAGATCCGAGAAATGCTAGGGGATTCATCCGAGTGAAATCCCGGACTCTGGCAGCAGCTGCAGATCCATTTGTATTAAATGGTACAATAACCTGTTGATTAACATGATTGGTCATTGTCTAGGTTAATCCTATTCAAACAGGCATAGTCCAACTAAAATACATTCCCATAGCAATTGGGGTTATGGATTTTCAGTTTATAGGGGGTAGTATAGGATCCATAGTCGAAGAGAAAATCACCCGTTTGATTGAACATGTTGCCAATCAAATTTTACCTCGTATTATAGTGTGTGCTTCTGGGGGGTCGCACATGCAGGAAAGAAGTTTAAGCTTGATGCAAATGGATAATATATTCTCTTCCTTATATGATTATCAATTAAATAAAAATTTATTTTATGTATCAATCCTTACATCTCCGACAATTGGTGGAGTGACAACTAGTTTTGGTATGTTGGGGGATATCATTATTGCCGAACCCAATGCCTACACTGCATTTGCAGGTAAAAGAGTAATTGAACAAAACAGTACCTAAAGGTTCACAAGTAGCTGAATACTTATTCGAGAAGGGTTTATTCGACCTAATTATACCTCATAATCTTTTAAAAGGTGTTCTCAGTGAGTTATTTAAGCTCCACTCTTTTTGAATCAAAAGTCAAGCAAAATCAAGTAGAGCACTAAGTTCAATTTTTTTATTTGTGTTTGTAGCAAAAATGTAGTTAGTTTATTTGAATCAAAGTAAATAAGATAATAACGACGTTTTCTTTGGTGATAGAAGATCTAATTGTAGAAAGAATCAAAACTAAAGTTGAGGATAACTCTTTTTTTGACCTATATTCTAATTGAATGAAATCGTAATGGGTATGAATTGACGTAGATTCTTTTATTTTATTGGACCACTATCAATTCTTTATTCGTCGAAAGAGTAGTTTAAACCTATCTATTTTTAATATCATTTATCTACTTTGAAACCATTACTATTATAATATAGAAATCAGTTTTGTTTTCAATCTAAATTAAGTTAGGAGTCTCATTAAGCCACCAGTAGTTTGAATTGACCAAGTAAATATCTTATTCTTTTAGATCCGAGCTAAGCCTTCATAATTCAGAATTCTTTTTGAATCGAATTTAAGGGTTTATTCATTGTTTATTTGAGGTAAACTCGAAATTGGTCGAATTGTGTAATCATCAATTACTGACATTGGTAAGCGACCCAAAGCAATTTGATTATAATTCAATTTGTGATGATCATAAGTAGAAAGTTCATATTCTTCGGTCATTGATAAATAATTTATTGGGCAATATTTAATGGAATTACCACAATAGCAACCCAAGATTCTGTGTGGGACACCAGGTCATCCTGAGGGGCTACGGGAGTTGGTGGAGCTATCCGGTTAGCATTCTGATCCTCCTTCCATTTCCTCTTTTTGGAGGCATTGTTAATTAAAAAGGGTAAAACATGAGTTAGAAGGATAATTTTAGAGATCAAACTCTACGCACGATAAGAATCATGAAGAAAGGAATTTTCCTAAAAATGCCCCGTAGCCTCCCCCTCATAAGTGTGACGTGCTTCACACCCATGAAAAGGACTCTACTTGACGCAAGTTTCTGACATCCTAGGATACTCTAAACTTGATTCTCTGATACCATGTTTGTCATGACCCGAGTTCACATCCTGGACGCGACACGGTACTTAGGATCACAAGTTACTCCAAGAAAACCCTAATATAGAATAATTCTACTAATGCTGATCTGCTGAAAATATTCATAGTAAAGTGGAAGCTAACAAAAAAAATAAACTAATAATGAATGATAACGAAATCTGAACAAAATCTAAACACCCAAGATGAATCTATAACTACTGTCTAAAAGCCTTCTAAAATAAACTAATGAGTTGCTGGGATAATCCCCCAACTAACTCTAATATCTGAAACTAGATAAGGAAAAACAACTAAAAATGGAACTTTAGCCTCGGCAGATGAGGACTCACCACTGAAACTGCTGGAAATCACCTAGTGACTAGATGTGGTGCTAAGGCTGGGTACCTGAACCGATATCATAAAATGACATAGCATAGAAAGTATGTGCCAGTACTTTGAATATATTGAGTGTGTCAGAAGGAACTAAAACATACATATACTGAGTAATAGGATGCAGCACTGAGTACTGTAAAATAGACTAAAATCTGATAAAATTGGACTAAAATGAAAATCATAATTGAGCTGCACTGAATTGTACTACTGTGGGAGAAAATATAACCGACATGTAATCATATGAGCTAAACATGGAGTCCGATGTACACCACCCATCAGAGAAGGCCCACGGTACCTTGCCAAGGTATAGTGGCTAAACTAAATGATCACTATCTAGAGCCTCATCAGGCTAATAACCTACGGTAGGAATGTAGTTTTGGGAATCTGGGTGCGCTGAATCTCGATCCTCTTGGTGCTAAGTATTACTCCCACTGGAAATCCTAAATGTGTCTAACTGTGCTGATAGCTCGAAACTACTATCCTAAGAATTAAGTCAGAACTACATATCTGGTAGTATTCTAAGAGTCTAAGTACCTGAAAGAAGCTATGTTCCAAGACTCGTCAGAGCTACTTTATCTGAAAGCATCATAATAGTCTAACAAATAGCTAACAAGCTAACAAATTGATACAACTGAGTTTACTGAGTTTCTCAAAATATTGATAAAAGTCAAACCGATCAGCTGACATTTCTGGAGAATATTAGCATACTGAGCACTGACTAAAATTATGAGACTGAATATACTAAAACACTTACTCTATTCATGAATCTGTTCTAACATTCATAATTTGAGTAAAATTTACCATAACAAAATAACATTCCTGTCTGAGTTTTAAATCATGCAAGAATCAACCCAAATCATAATAAACTAGGGAGAATATATACTGTGAAATCAACATTAAAAACATAACAATCATTTACTAGGGTAATAACAGTTAGCAAGATAATTGTAGTTTAGGAACACCCATAATTTATCTGAAAGATAACCCTAATTCTTGATTCTTGTAGGGCTAGAATAGAAAAGGTTTCTAAGAGAAATTATTTGGGACACAAAGATGGAAGAATTCATTGTTGAACTCTCACATACCTGAAGAAAAATCTCATGAAAAAGCTCTTGGAAATCTGGAGAAGAAACGGAACCCTAGCTCTTGCCCTGAGAAGTTTGTTCGTGTTTTCTACGTACTGGTTCTGTAAGTTGGGAGAGAATGAGAGGGATAAGTTGATCAATCCCCTTAATTACCCTCTAAAAGCCACCAAAACGACGTAGTTTAGGAACTAAAATAGCTTAAAGTTACAAAAATTCCCTTGAGTAATCTTTTTCAAATCTGCTCGCCTAGGTCCAATGGGTCATACAATGAGTCGTTGGTTGAGAACATGACTTGTTGGGACTAGTCGTTGGTCCTGGGTCTAAAAATTTGGTTTTTGTACTTTGACCAACGAATGGACAGGATGACTTGTTAGGTGATACAATGGGTCGTTGAATCCTGTCTGTCCTCTAAAAAGGCTTTGGATAAACTTTGGGCTTCTCACAACGGGTGAATAGAACAACTCATTAAAGAATACAAAGGGTCGTCTAACCTAGTCGTTTCTACTGAAGGAAATTGCATAGTTTTTGGATCTCTCCCAATGAGCTGTACCAATGATCTGTTATATGATACAATGACTCGTCGTATCCACTCGTTGTTGCTGTTGTGCTCTTGCATGATTTTTGATTCTCACCTAATGGTTCAATAGGATGGGTCATTGTTCCTCCAACGACTCATCACTGGGCTCATTGGTTTTGGTAAAGGTTTAACATGCTTCTGAATTGATACCAAAGGCCAAACCAATGACTCATTACTATAACCAATGGGTCATAGTATCGCGCGTCGAACTTGGGGATAAAATTCATCAGGGAAACTAACGACCATCCTAACGGGCCATTGTTTCTGACAATGGCTCATCTGATGAGCAATTTTGAGGAAATGTTTTGTAATACCCCAGAAGTGCCTACGACTAGACCTAGGATTTAAAAATGGAAATTGGCAGAAATTTGACAAATCATCACAAGATGGGTCATGTCACGGATCGTTGGTTCCACCAATGATCCGTAGAAAGGGTCCATAGTGAGGTGCAACAGGGTTGAAGTTGGGGGTAACGAGTCAAGGAATGACCCATGGATTGATGTAACGAGTCGTTGTTTATGGTCATAGTAAAATTGATCCTTAGTCTAGGAGGATGTAACAGGTCGTAGGACGACTCATGGTGAGAAGCAATGGATCATGGTGAGCAACCATGAGGAAGAGTAGGAAAATCTATAGTCGAGGTGATGGATGAAAATCATGACTCGTTGGAAGGAGGCATGAGTCATGTGGCTCGTAGGAAGGCCCAAGTGCGGGCCGTCAGGGAGAAACAATAGAGGACACAATGGACCTTCGTCTGGCATAACGACTCGTCCTATCGAGTCATGATGTTTGAATCTGAGAAGTGAAGTTTGGTCAGTGGATGCAACAGACAAATACCACAAGTCGTGCTATCCAGGCACGACCCATTGGATCGGTCGTTGTCACTGCCAGTGCTGATATTTCAGGAAATTTATTAAGGATATTATCATCATTCCTAAGTTCTAGGATCCTAAACTACATTATTTAAGGCTTGAAATGCAGGGTTTTATCAGGGAAAAATCTATCCTAAGCTCACTCACATCCATGCATGCATATTGAAGGGGTTTAAGAGGTGATCAAGTTAGAGTTCTTCAAGTTTTCTTTTAATCTTTCATTGGACTTTCATGGAGTGGTAAAATATGATATTCCCCAGGAATGTAGGGTTATGAATGGTTGAATTCGTTCACACCCATGCCCAACCTCTCTCTAAATCATGAAATTCCTATGATGATTCTATATGGTTTTAACCCAATGCATGAAATTCCTAATTCTCTATATCGGTATAAATGAGTTTTTATTGTCGAATTATGAATCATGGGAAAGTTTTACATTATTTTCCATTAAAATCATGTTTCAAGCTTTATAAATTCAAATGCACATTTATGAGAAGTTCGTGAAAGTTGAGATTTATGATGAATGTTCATGTATAACAATGTATTAATGATGAAAATCATGTTTTCAAGTTACCCATGTTTACAATCATGTTTTCAAGTGAATTGAGTATTTTCAAGCATGTTAAGGTATTGGGAAATGCCCACATGTTCAAGTATGATTTATGACTTATGATATGAATTTCATGATTTATCGGTTTATGATGTTGGCCGATTAATGGGCCCTTGATTCATGGATAAAAATATATGTAAATTGGGATCAACAATGTTATGTTTATTTGGCCATGAATCTTATGAATGATGTTTATGATTTACGTACGAGCCTAATGTGCATATTTTTGGGAGCAGTATTCGCACCGAGTAGCTCGGCGTTCAAAGGACTATGCTGGTGTCTCATAACTACGTGCCACTGTAGGTTCATATTGATACATTACAATGTTAATGGATCCCCTCTTTCATGATATCACATAATGCACGTCCCTTGACTGGCAAGCCTAGGACGACTCTACGCACTTGAGTGAGATAGTTGGGGCGTGTAAGGCTCGACCATGATGCTGTCGGTTATGAACAGACCTCCCATTGTTGTGTATGTTTTTATGCATTGTTATGTTTATGTTACCTTGGCTCAAGTTATGATTTATAAATTTTTCTCTTATGACTATGATGATGAATGGATTACGAATGTTTTTAAAACCTTGAGCCTTATGTTACGTTATGATATTTATGCTATGAGCATGTTGTCCTACTCGTATGAACTTTTATATATTTTAAATGTCCATTTTAGTTACCTTGCATACTCGGTACATACCATGTACTGACCGCACACTCTATGATGTATTGTTTTATTATACAGTCTCCGATCTTCAGACTCAGCACCGTCATTAACTCGTTCCCGGAGTTAGCATCCAGTTCATTGGTGAGTCCTCATTCCCCGAGGACCAGTTGATATCAGTTATCTCTTTATGATCAGTTTTCTAGAATTTGTCGAGTTAGTTAAGGGTGTTGTCCCATCAACCCATCAAATATATTAGAGGCTTTCAGACTATGTGTAGTATTCAGTTGTCATGTATGAAGTACATTTTGCCTTCTATGTTATGTCATGATTATGCTTCCATTATGTCGTTATGATGAGTGTTCCGTTTTATTGATATTGATTTAGATGTATGTTAATGTCATGGGTCGACTTTGAGTCTCTCGGGGCTCCTTGTCCCGTGTTGCGATCCAGGGCTACTTTCGGGTCATGAAAATTTTTAGGTTTTGCTAGTGTTGCATTCAAGGTGTGGAATTTGATCTAAGGAACTTATGGGGTGACCGTGACATAGGTCTTTCCGAAACGGTAAGATTACCGCTACAGTGGTACTGCATAGGTAGTAACTCGTCCAAGTTGTCAACCTTAGGTTCCTCACTTAGCAATTTCTCACAATCAGTTCATCAACTCCAAATAGGTTTATGCATGATAGAAACTTAACGATCAATTCGTCAAGTTATCGCATTGGATATGCACATGAATCCTCAATAATAAGTTCAAAATTTTATCACATTGGATATGCACATGAATCCTCAATAACCAATTCATCAATATATCACATTGGATATACACATCAATCCTCCCTATGCAACTCTCCTTCACTATCATAACATTAGTAATATGTTAGGCACACACATCCATCACATCACTATACACACTCACACAACATATCGCTATACACACATGCCAGAGGGTATTATTTCTGCCCTTTCAGTCATGACCTGCAGGGGACTCTAGAAATTCACGTACTGTATCGGCATGGTAGTCGCTCCCACTCATCTATTCATCTGGATGCTCCCCTCAGACACGAGCCACTCAATTACAATCACTTGCTCGGATGCTCCCCTCATGTACGAGCCACTCATGCATGTTATCCACTTTCATTGTCATATTCAACATGTTATTGATCTGTCAATTAGTATAACTTTTCAGAGGCATCATGTTGCCCTCATCATCTTAGTTACACTCACCAATATTCAACCAATCACATGGACATTAAAAGAACACATGCAATATATCAATTGACCCCAAATACAAAACATAATTTATTAGCAATCATTATTTTCAAGCTCACATTACAAGCATATTTAAGTCATCATAAAATTAACGATAATTTGTGTCCACAAACCAACTAAGCATTCTGTTATTCCAAACACATACACATCATTATTTAAAGTCTAAATCCTTATAAAACTATTACCTACCTCAATTGGCGAAAGAGTGAATTTAGCTATTCCGTAGGAGTTTTGCCATTTCGTAAAGCCTCCAAATGTTCAAAATCTAACACAAGCAAAGTCTACACTTCATTCAGGTCTAGAACTTCAATTCTACACCCCCCCATTTTACCTGATGTCATGGTCAAATTTGATATTTCAATGATTAATATATCGCATTGTATCCCCACTAAGCTTATCTCAACTTGTTTCAAGAAGTTTTTTACTCCAAAAACCCTTTTAAATCAGTTCTAACTCAACAAGATCCAACCTTTATTGAATTCTAGGTCTCACACTATGGTGAAATAGGCATTCTATAGTTATATTACTAAGAAGTGTTAATTACCAACTTTTAGGCCTAGGAATCAATACCCAACCCTTTTCCTTCAAGTCTCCCTAGTTTCCATAACCTAGAGATTTTATCTTAGAGAACACCATCCAAGACCACCCATTGATTCTATAATGTTAGTGAAAGGGGAGAAAACTAATTAAGAATCTTACCTTGGGATGAACAATTGCTTCAATCTTTGGAAAACCGCCCTAACCTTTTTCAAAAGTTGTGCCTTAGAGTTATGGATGAAAAACCCTAGAATTCTAACTTTAAGCCATCACACTACCTTCCATTGTCAGCTGCACAAGTCGTATTTCCGTTGCAGCAGGCCTGCTATGGTGGCTAGAAATCTGCTATGATGGACCCACAGTTAACCTTTCCATTATGGCAAACCTTCGACCTTGATGACTTCATTGCAGCAACTCCTCCACCGCTGCAGCGGTCCCTTGTTAACTAGTACCTTAATATTTTCTTGCATATTTTCCGTCCTAATACCCAAGTCTAACTCCAACTCCTCCAACACTCACCATCATGGACCTAGGCGAAGATAGGGTGTTCTTGACTTAATACTCCCATAATGATGAACGGTTCATTACATCAAATACCAATTAAAACACCATTCATTCCCAAACAATCAAAGAAATCAAGGCAAAGGAAATACCTAACTCAACAAATAACTGAGGGTATTTGTCTTGCAAGTATTCTTAGGTCTCTTAAGTGGCTTATTCTACTAGACGATTCTTACATTGGACTTTTGTAGTCGCAATCTCCTCCAATCTCAACTTGTGGACCTCTCTGTCTAATATAGCCACAGGTTACTCTGTAAGACAAATTCTCATCAAGCAGCACTGAATTTCATTGCATGATGTAGGAGCCATCCTCATGATATTTCTTTAGCATGAGACATGGAATATGGATGCACCCTGGACAAACCTGGCGGTAAGGATAGTTTGTAAACTATCTCTAACACACATCGAAGGATTTCAAATGACCCAATATCCCTCGGGCTAAGCTTGCCCACTTTTCAAATCGCATCAGCCCTTTCATGGGGGAAACCTTGAGGAAGACTTGCTCTCCTACCATAAATTCTATATCTTTCACCTTCCGATCTACATACTACTTTTGCCTGCTTTGAGCTACCAAGAGTCTTTTCTAAGTCATCCTAACTTTCTCCAAGGATTCCTTTCACAATCAGTGCCCCATGGTCTCACCTCAAACTATTGAACCAGCCAATAGGGGATCTATAATTCCTCCCATATAAAGGCTAAAATGGCACCAAGCCAATGCTTGAGTGATAGCTATTGTTGTATACAAATTCTACCAAAGGTAAGAACTTATTCCAATGGCCCCCAAAGTCAATCACACAAGTTCGTAGAATATTCTTCAACACTTGGATCATCCTCTCTGATTATCCATCCGTGTATGGGTGAAATGTCATACTTAAGTCTAGCCTAGTGCCCGATTCAACCTGCAAGGTTCTCTAAAAAATAGAAGTAAACTCACATGAACTAGCAAGAAATGGTCAGACTTAGTCAGACTTAGTCAGACTATCAACAATGATTTAGATTGAGTCGAACTTCCTCAAGGTCTTTGGAAGGCCAACCATGAAATCCATCGCTATCTGCTCCCATTTCATTCTGGGATGGGAATTCTCTAAAGTACTCCCTCAGACTTATGATGCTCATACTTCACTTGCTGGCAGTTTAGGCATTGAGAAACGTGCTCAATGATGTCTCCCTTCATCCTGCTCCACCAATAGTGTTGCTTCAGATCATGCTACATCTTAGTGACTTCGGAGTGTATAGAGTACCTTGAGTTGTAGCTTCTGCTAAGATGGTTTTGATGATATCACCAACCGGGGGAATACATATGCACCCCCTTATCCTTAACACTCCCCTACCCATTATCTCTCACCACCTCCTTGGTCTCCCCTCACAAAACCAAGTCATGAAGCTTACTTAGCTTAGCATCCCCAAACTTCCTGGATTTTACTTCATCTAGTAGCGACAATCTAGACTCCACGCTAGCTAATATTCCACCTAACTCCGATAGTGCAAATCTAACAAGGCTGTTGGACAATGCCTGAACTTCTATGGCCATTGGACGCTAGGCAACTTCCAAGCAAGACAAACTACCCATACTTATAGCTTTCCTGCTCAACACATCTGCCACCATATTAGCCTTCCCCGGGTGATACTAGATCCTGACATCATAGTCCTTAAGTAGTTCCATCCACCATTGTCTCACATTGGTATCTTTTTGAGAGAACACATATTGTACACTGCGATTGTTCGTGAACACCTCACAGTTAGCCAATACAAGTAATGTCTCCAGATTTTCAAAATGATTACCACACTGCTAATTCCAAGTCATGCGTTGGGTAGTTCTTCTCATGCACATTCAATTATCTTGAAGCATATGTAATGAACTATTTTTCCTACATTAACACAACACCCAACTAGACCGTGAGGCATCACAATAAACTACAAGTCTTTACCTTCCAAAGCGCCAAGATAGCGGTCATGGTCAATAAGGTCTTGAGCTTTTAAAAGCTTTCTTCACACTCATCTAACCACTGGAAGGACACATCTTTCTGAGTCAGCCTTTTCAATTGGGAGAATATGGCTATAGAACTCTTCAAAAATTGGCGATAATAACTGGCTAGCCCTACAAAGCTACAAACTTTCGTCACTATAGTAGGCCTAGCCCAATTCCGAACTACTTCCACCTTTTATGGATCCACCTTGATCCCTTCCTTGGAGACTACGTGCCCCCAAAAAGACACTTATTCCAACAAAAATTCTCACTTAGTAAACTTTGCATATAGTTGCTTCTCCTTTAGTAGTCCCAATACAATCCGCAGGTGATTCTCATGTTCCCTCTTAGACTTGGAATACATCAAAATATCATCAATGAAAATGATTATAAAAGAGTCCAGATAAGGTTTGAAGATACCGTATCAGGCTCATGAAAGTTGTTGGAGCGTTGGTGATTCTGAATGACATGACCAATAACTCATAATGCCTATACCTGGTCCGAAAGATTGTCTTCAAAATATCCCCAGCATGGATTTTCAGCTAATGATAACCCGACTTCAAGTCAATCTTTGAGAACACTACTGCACCTTGAAGGTGATTAAACAAGTCATCTATTTTAGGGGAAGGGATATTTATTCGAAATAGTCACCTTATTCAGTTGATGGTAGTCAATGCATATTGTCATGCTACCGTCCTCCTTTTTCACAAATAACACATAGGAACCCCATGGAGAGATACTTGGGTGAATAAAACCCTTACTAAGCAACTCCTGTACTGCTCCTTGAGTTCTCTCAACTTAGCTAGTGCCATTCTATATGGCAGTGCGGAAATAGGTTTGGGTCCCCAACTCTAAATCTATGTAGAAATTCTATATGGCAGTATGAAAATATGGCAGTACATTCCTTGGTTGCTACAGAATTGGCTAAGTGTTGGTAGCTGGTATGACTCGTACCATGATCCTACGAGTCATAAAATCCCTCCATGGCCTGGCTTTGAGAACTCTGACATCTTCTGAAGTTTTGTACGAGTATTGTGGTATGACTCATAATTTCTTATTGCATCTTGAGTTCTGCCAAGCCTTTAAGTATCATTGAAACTTCGCACAGCTCCTAATCGAGTCATAGGTAGATGCTATGATTCGTAGGTGTCACCCGTACCAGGAGACTTCTTGTAAAAATTTACTCTAAAGTATTCCACGACTCCAGTTGCGACTCGTACCATCTTGACACAGCTCATACTAAGAGTTGTACTTTGCCTTTGCATTGTTCCAGCCTTCTAAGCATTTCCACTAGTCTTAGTACGACTGTATAATCTAGGTATGGCTCGTACTGAGATCAGTACTTGGCTGATTTTCTGCACTTTTCTGCATCTTTTGCATATTTTTTCTACAACACCTATTTTCCCTGAAACCAAAGTAAAAACACCTTATATCCATATAAACATTCCTAAGTCCATGCTATTTCTTAATTTAACGCATCGAAAGTGTTGTAACTCACAACACATCAACACCCTCAATTTAAGACTTTTTCATGTCCTCGGGCAAAGAAAACAAAAACTAAAAATGACACTTAACTAGAAAATAAACCTAGGATACTACAACCAACACCAATTAAAATTTGCACTATAAACTCAAATAGCTTTTTAACCCTTTTCCTGGTAAACCAAATTAGCATATGCACCTCAAGTAACCACAAACTATGATAAACAGGGATCAAGATATGTCACCTAGTTATTAGCAGAGAATCAAGTCATTACCAATGCTTTTCACATAGATAACTGGCAAAATAAAACACAAACCATGTACCCTCACAGTAAATGAAGTCCCCAACTCACAGATATATGAAAGTATGAAACTTGAGACTTAAAAAAGTAGGACTCTCACTCTCACAAGAAAGTTTGAAATACTGCACATTGGATACCGTAAGCTTGCCCTTATTTTCTCTACTTTGGCTCTTCAGACAGTCAGGCTAGGATCACTATAGAACTTCATTTGGCTTGTAATGTACGCTTTCGGGATAGGTACGGTAAATATGGAATTTTTAGTGATTAAACCCTCCTTGGCACTACATACACGTGGCTCCACTTTTCACTTATTTCACCCTTTTCACTTTTTCAGATTTTTCCTCCCTTTTCTCCATTTTATGCAATTGTATGGGTGTGGTGTGTTTTCAACTTTTCATTTATTTTTCTCGTTTCTATTTTCTTTTCAATTTTTCTTTTTTAGCTCTTTTTCTTCTTTGGTCATACTACACCTCATTTTTAACCATTTTTCTTTTTCACCTCCCCATGATCTTATGCACCCCTACTCTAGCCACCCTCAACATAGGCATTTTTCCTGGTTTGAGGTTCATAATGTCCAAGGAGAGGCTAAGGCCAAAATAGGTTCATTATAATAAATGGTTAAGGTTAACTGGTTAATCAAAGAAAAATGTTTCATTTAAGGCTTAAATCAGGATCAAGGGAATTATATTATTCTGATAGGGTAATTTAAGCTAAAATAGGCTAAACAAAAAAGGCTTATGATCCTTTCCTAGCCAACTATCCTAAAACCTATGTAAAGACCAATCTGGAAAGTTCTAAATCCTCTACGCAGTATTGAGCTAGATATAGATCTCACTCACTCATGGTACATGTTTTGCATTCATTCTACCTGCCCGGTTCATATATGGCTAACTATAATTACTCATGCTAATACACTAAATGACATAAAAAGATTCACAGAAATTATGTTTTGCAATCAACAAGTATATAGCTAACCATCAAAATTTTTGGACAGGGTCAATTTTTTAAAAACATCAAAACTAATTCATTCTATTGGCTAAGTAATCCTAAGATACTTTATGATTAAACAAAAACATCCTAAACATGCTGGTTTTGCTAGATAACATGCCTGAGGTAAAAGAAATACGACAAGAAAAACCCTCAGACTAATCCAAAAATCCCAAAAATAACAATTACATCCCCTCCCCTTTTGAAAAGCATGCTTCATCCCTAAAGCATAGAATATAAAACATAAGGAAGGAAATATTCCTATGGCTACTCAAACTTCACCTTCCACGGGTTGCCTCCATGTAGCGCTTGATTTAATGTCAAAAAATGACATAGCTTTGTTCAGGTGTGTTATACCCTGAAAGCCCAAAGATCAGACCCGTGAGTGAAACGAAGAAAAACTGGAAATCTGGCATCAGGTCATATAACGAGTTATTTTGTGACCCGTGGGGAAGACCACGAGTTGTGAGGTGACTCGTGGTGATGTTCAGGGGTGTGAGTTTGAATTTTAGGATTTAAGGTCCCCACGGATGTGACCATAAGCTGTGGTAAGGCCCCACGACTCGTTCAGTCAGTCGTGGGCAATGATTTTGAGATGGTGAAGAAAAATGGAAATGTACCCTATGGAAGGTCCCCACGAGTCTTGGTCAGTCACCATGATTCGTGGGATGGGTCGTGGTCAGCAGATATAGAATGTAATTGAGATTAAGGCAGTGCATGTGATGAGTAGTGACCACGAGTCGTAGTCACCTGTAATGATTCGTGAGGTCCCTCGTGAAGAACCCCGAATGATCTATTGGAAAGTGCACTTGATGATTGATGCCACGATTCATTCCCCTTAGCGACGACTCGTCCAGTCCCTCGTTGGGACTGGTAGTCAGTTATTTCCTGTAAAATTAGTAAGGGCTTGTCTGTAATTTCAATGATCCTAAGGCCCAAACTACGTCATTTTAAGTTATGAATGATGAGTTTTAAGAAAGTTAAGTTCATTTTAGGACATTCTTACTCATGCATGCAAAGTTATAGAGTTAGAGAGGTGATCAAGCTTATTCTCATTCAAGTTCCCTTCAATTCCTCTTGGGCAATCAGAGAAGTGTAAGAAATAGCTATAATCAGGTATGTAGGATTATGAATGGGTGAATCTGTTCACACTCATGCCCAATCTCTCTTTAAAATCATGAAAATTCCTATATTGATTCTATGAGGTTTTAAGCTAATGCATGAAATCCTAATTCTCTATATGAGTATTATTTAAATATGTTTCTACTATTGGATTGTGAATTATGGGCGAGTTTTATGATGTTTTCAATGAAAAATCATGTTTTAAGCTTTATAAATTAAAATGCCCAATTATGAGAAGTTCATGAAAGTTGAGATTTATGATGAATGTTCTAGTATGATGAGATATTTATGATGAAAAGCATGTTTTCAAGTTACCCATGTTTATGATCATGTTTTCAAGGGAATTATGTATTTTCAAGCATGCTAAAGTATTGGGCAATGCCCATATGTTCAAGTATGATTATGATTTTACGAATTTAGCTTACCACATGATTTGGGAGCGAAGACTCCCATCTATGTTTAGCTTGTGGTATGGTTTGGACCAAGGCTCCTCGTGTATGATTCCAATTTATGTATTCATAATTGTTCAGCTTCGTCAATAGACTATGGTCAGCTTCATTGAAAAATGATGGAGAGCATATGCATGTTTTTGGGAGTAGTGTCTAGCATAGAGTAGGCTATGGGTCAGCCAACCCTAAGCCTTAGAACTACGCGCCAGCATAGGTATGATCAGATTATATTGGGACCTCCTATGTGAGCTATCCCTTTCCCCGATTAGGTCACGAGCTTGATATCGATATCATGGTATCTTTCTTTGACCTGGAAAGGATTTTGACAGCTCTACCTACTTGAGTGTGATTGTTGGGACCACGTAAGATCTATCGTGGTATGTCGGTTAAAAGATGAGTCTCCCATTGTTCCTCATGTTTTCAGTTATGCATGTTTCTCATTCATGTTTCATATATATCTACATGTGTCCTAAAGCAGGTTTGACCCAATGTTCATCTCTAATTATGATTAATAGATTTAAGATTTGGGTCAATCGATTCAGTTATTATGTTATGTTACGTTGAGATCATGTTTTCAGAAAGATAACATGCAATCCCTACTCTCAGATTCTTATTCTATTTATGTTTTACATTATGCGTGTTTTAAATGATTTTACTTATTTAAGCGGTCTTACTTACCTTGCATACTCGGTACATTCCACGTACTGACCCCAAACTCTATGCTGTATCATTTCATGATACAGGCCCCGGTACTCAGACTCAGCCTTGTCCTTAGCCAGCCTTTCAAAATTAGCATCCCACAACTATTGGTGAATCCTCATCTCACGAGGACCAGGCTGTATCAGTTTTCTTTATGTTTTCAGTTTCAGACTTAAAGAGTTAGTTAAGGGTCTTGTCTCATCAACTCATCAGTATTAGAGGCTTTTAAGACATAGAATATAATCAGCTTCAGATTCGTGTATTTCAGATGTTATGCTTATTTCAGACTTCCGCTAAGATCATCATGTTAATTCTTTGTTGTATTGATTGAGTCAGATGAATATTCATGCCATGGGTCGACTTGGGGTCTCTCGAGGCTCCTTGTCCTGTGTTACGATCTGGGCCTACTTCTGGGACGTGACAAACTTTGTATTAGAGCAATAGGTTTTGAAATGTCCTAGGGTGTCTGAAATCCGCGTTAAGTAGAGTCTTCTTCATGGGCGTGAAACGCGCCACACTTATGACGAAGAGGCTATGAGACATTTAGGAAATGTTCCCTTCTTTCATGATCTATGTTGTGCGAGGAAATGTCTCCTTATCCTTCTAACTCGTGCTATTCGCGATTACAGAATCATGGCTTCCTGCAGAGTTAACATTAGGAGGAATGGGAATGGAAAAGGCCACGCGGATGGCAACGAAAATGGTCACCAACAAGCCCCACCAGTCCAGGAGCACCATACACCAGAGCCGGTTACCCATACTAAATTTAGGGCAGCTATTTAGATGCTAGCGCAGGCCTTGACCACTCAAGTCAACCTTTAGGCAGTGGCGCATGTCCCGCAAAATGGAAATGCAGCAGCAGCTCGAGTCAGGGATTTCTTGAGAACGAACCCGTCAAAGTTCCTTGGGTCAAAAGTAGATGAGGACCCGCATGAGTTCATTGATGATATTGTGAAGATCACACAGGTCATGGGGGTGAATGGTGTTGAATGTGCGGAGTTGGCCTCACATCAGTTGAAAGGGGTCGCACATATCTGGTTTCGATAATGGAAATATAGTAGGGACGCCGAATTAGGCCCTGTCACTTGGGAGGAGTTCCAAGTGGTGTTCCTAGATCAGTTCTTCCCTTATGAAATTAGGGAGTTGAAGGTAGTCGAGTTCGTGAATCTTAAGCAAGGGAAAATGATGGCGCAGGAGTATGCCCTTGAGTTCACTCACCTATCGAATTATGCCCCAGAGTTAGTGGTTGATCAGAGGGCACAGGTGAGTAGTTTTATTCATGGAGTAGTGAGCTACTTGGACAAGGATTGCAGGACCGCTATGCTCCACCAGGATATGGATTTCCCTCGGATAGTCTTGTACGCCCAACAGATGGAGGCGGCGCATATGAGGGAGAGAGAGGCCAAGAGGGCCAGAACCGATAGCTACTGATTCTCTCAGCCGAGGTCAGGTGGTGGGCACCGACAATAGACCCGCCAGGGATCTTCAGCCCTAGCATCTTCAGCATTGAGTGTACCATCTAGACCTAGGTACATCAGAGAGGGAAAGCATCGGGCTCTAGGGGTCATAGTAGTAGACCCGCAGATTCTAGCATCCCAATTTGCGGTAGGTGTGGTCAGGGACGCACGGGCCAGTGCTTGGCTGGTTCAGGTGCTTGTTTCGGGTGTGGGAATCCTAGACATATGCTCAGAGATTTCCCAATAGTGGGACAAGGCCATGATGGGGGGTCGAGGCCCAACTTCTAGTTCAGCAGCTCCAGCAGCACGTCGCTCCCAGCAGGGTGCTTCGACTAGTTCAACTGGTGGTCACTACCGGAACATATTCTATGCTCTCGCGTCTCATCAGGAGTAAGAGACTTCCCTCGATGTAATCACTGGTATGTTATGAGTTTTCCATCTTGATGTATATGCTTTGTTAGATCCGGGGGCTACCTTGTCCTTTGTAACACTTTATGTGGCTAGTAATTTGGGAGTCAGTCCCGAAGTCTTGTCAGAACCCTTCTCAGTCTCTATTCCAGTGGGTGATTCAGTCATAGCTAGATTGGTGTATAGAGGTTTCCCAGTCATAGTCCTTCAGAAAGTCACCTCAGTAGATCTAGTAGAGTTAGCCATGACCGATTTTGATGTTATCCTTAGCATGGATTGGCTATTTTCATGTTATGTTCAGTTAATTGTAGAACCCGGGCAGTAGAGTTTAGATTTCTGGGTGAGCCAGTCTTAGCATGGAAGGGTAGTTCAGTAGTGTCTGTAGGTTGTTTCATTTCTTATCTTAAGGCCAGAAAGATGATTTCCAAAGGTTGTCTGTACCATCTAGTTAGGGTTAAGGATGCGAAGTCTGAGATCCCGACTATCTAGTCAATTCCAGTAGTATGCGAGTATCCAGAAGTTCTCCCTGATGATTTACTGGGTGTTCTTCCCGAGAGGGAAATCGATTTTGGTATTGACCTTCTTCCCGACATGCAGTCTTTATCTATTCCTCCATATAGAATGGCTCTAGCCAAGCTAAAAGAGTTAAAGGAGCAGTTGAAGGATCTTTTGTATAAGGGTTTCATTAGACCAAGCAAGTCTCTATGGGGTGCACTGGTTCTCTTTGTCCGAAAGAAAGATGGTTCTCTTCATATGTGTATTGACTATCGGCAATTGAACAAGGTCACCGTCAAGAACAGGTATCCTCTACCCAGGATTGATGATTTGTTTGACCAACTTCAGGGCGCCAAGTGTTTTTCGAAGATAGATCTTAGATCCGGGTACCATCAACTCAAAGTTTAGGAGCAACATCCCGAAGACAGACTTCAGGACGCATTATGGTCATTATAACTTTGTAGTTATGTCTTTTGGACTAATGAATGCAACTTTTTAGTTTTGTCTTTTGGACTAATGAATGCTCTTGCAACTTTTATGGACTTGATGATCAAGGTGTTCAATCCATACCTGGATATGTTCGTGATTATTTTTATTGATGACATCCTAATATACTCTCGGAGCGAGGAGGAGCATCCCGCTCATTTGATGGTGGTTCTACAGACTCTCAAGGATCTCCAGCTATATGCTAAATTTAGCAAGTGCGAGTTTTGGTTGAACTCAGTGGTGTTTTTGGGCTATGTTGGTATCAAGTGAGGGTATAAAGGTGGACTCAGAAAAAATAGAAGCAGTAAAGAAATGGCCTAGACCAATGAATCCATCAGATATCTAGAGCTTCTTGGGATTAGCAGGCTACTATTAGAGATTTGTGGAAGGTTTCTCATCTATTGAAGCACCCTTGACCAAATTGACCCAAAAGAAGGTGAAATTCCAATGGTCGGAGTCTAGTTAGAAGAGCTTCCAATGGTTGAGACTCGACTCACTTCAACACCGGTGTTAACCCTACCCGAGGATACCGATGGGTTCATGGTGTATTATGATGCTTCAAGGATCAGACTTTGGTGTGTATTGATGTAGCATAGAAGATTCATAGCTTACGCTTCTAGACAACGGAAAGTTCATGAGAAGAATTACCTGACCCATGATCTTAAATTGGCCGCGGTGGTATTCGCCTTAAAGATATGGAGGCATTATTTGTACAGGGTCCATGTGGATGTGTTTACGGACTATAATAGTTTGCAATATGTGTTCACCTAGAAGGATCTCAATCTTCGTCAAAGGAGGTGGTTGGAGCTACTCAAGAACTATGATATGAGTGTGCTTTATCATCCGAGAAAGGCAAATCTAGTAGCAGATGCATTTAGTAGACTCTCCATGGAAAGTGTGTCCCATGTGGATAAGGGAAAGAAGGAGCTAGTGAAAGACGTGCATCGGCTTGCAAGGTTGGGAGTTCAGTTGGTTGATTCGACTGATGGCAGTGTTATTGTTCAGAACATATTAGAATCGCCCTTGGTGATTGATGTAAAAGATAGACAAGATGAGGACCTGATTTTGGTAAAATTAAAGGAAGACATTCAAAATTAAGAGGTAGAGGTCTTCTCCAAAGGGGGAGATGGTGTGCTTCGATACCAGGGTAGCTTATGTGTTCAGATGTTGATGATTTGAGAAATCGGATGTTGCATGAGGCTCATGGTTCCAAATATTCGATACATCCCGGTACCACCAAGATGTACCGTGACCTTCGGGAAGTCTATTGGTATAATGACATGAAGAAGGACATAGCAGAATTTGTGGCTAAGTGTCCAAACTATCAGCAAGTAAAGGTTGAGCATCAGAAACCAGGAGGTGTGCTTTAGGATATCAGTATTCCTACTTGGAAGTGGGAAGAAATCAATATGGACTTCATCATAGAATTTCCTCGCACTCATCGGCAATATGACTCCATATGTTGTTGTAGATAGGTAAACCAAAGCCGTTCATTTTCTACCAATCAAAACCATGGATTCGACGGAGGATTATGCTAAACTATATATCTGAGAGCTAGTTCGATTGCATGGAGTGCCTTTATCCATCATATCAGATAGAGGTACCCAATTTACCTCTCAGTTTTGGAGGTCATTTCAAAACGGACTTGGTACTCAGGTTAAGCTCAGCATAGCATTTCACCCGCAAACGGATGGTCAAGCGGAGCGGACAATTCAGACTCTCTAAGACATGTTGAGAGAATGCATGATTGACTTCAAAGGTAGTTGGGATGATCATTTGCCTCTTATCGAGTTTGCATACAATAACCACTACCATTCTAGTATTCAGATGGCTCCGTTTGAGGCTCTCTATAGGCGGAGATGTAGATCGCCTATTGGTTAGTTTGAAGTTGGTGAAGTTGCAATAATAGGACTAGATTCAGTCCATGAGGATATGGAGAAGGTTCAGCTCATATGGGACCGATTGAAAATAGCTCAAAGTAGCTAGAAGTCCTATGTCGATGTGAGAAGGAGAGAACTCGAGTTCGAAGTGGATGATTGGGTATTTCTGAAGGTTTCTACCATGAAGGGAGTGATGTGGTTTGGGAAGAAAGGAAAACTCAGCCCTCATTATGTTGGCCCCTACCGGATTGTGAAACGGGTTGTCAAGGTGGCATATGAATTGGAGTTTCCTTCAGAATTAGCTTATGTGCATCCTGTTTTCCATGTATCGCTCTTAAAGAAGTGTTTGGGTAATCCAGCTCTAGTTGTTCCAGTGAATAGTGTTGGTGTGAAAGACAGCCTTAGTTATGAAAAGGTTCCAGTAAAAATACTAGATTGTCAGGTTCAAAGGCTAAGGAGCAAGAAGTAGTTGCAGTCACAGTTTTATGGAGGAATTAGTAGGTTGAGGGAGCTACATGGGAAGCCGAGGCGGATATGATGGCTAGATACCCACACCTATTCCCCTCTGGCTCGGTTTTAGTTTGAGGTATTAGTTTTTTCCCTAGTACTCTAATTAGTTTTCATGTTCAATTCATGTTCCCAAGTTTCTTTTATGTATATGGATGCATGTATGATTCGTGAATTCAGTTCAACTATGTAGTTTGAATCGAAATTAGTCATTCCATCAGTTTTAAACTTAAATGACCAGTATGTGAATATGATGATTGTATTTCTCTACTTTTCTATATGATTTTCAACATTTGAGGATGAATGTTCCCAAGGGGAATATATTATTATACCCAGGAAGCCCAAAGATCAGACCGGGGAGTGAAACAGAGAAAAATTGGAAATCTGGCATCAGGTCATAGAACAAGTCATTCCATGACCCGTGGGGAAGACCACGAGTGTTGAGGTGAATCATGGTGAGGTTTAGGTGTCTGAGTTTGAATTTTGGGATTTAAGGCCCCCACAGACATGAGCACGAGTCGTGGTCAGGCCACACGACTTGTTGAGTCAGTCGTGGGCAATGATTTTGAGAAGGTAAAGAAAAACGGGAGTGTACCCTACAGAAGGTCCCCATGATTCGCGGTCAGTCACCACGATTCGTGGGATGGGTTATGGTCAACAAATATAGAATGTAATTGAGATTAAGGAAGTGCATGTGACGAGTGGAGACCACGAAATGTGGTCACCTATAACGATTTGTGAGGTCCCTCGTGACGAGCCCCAAATGATCTGTTTGACAGTGTACTTGACGATTGATGCCACGATTCGTTCCCCTTGGCGACGATTCGTCTAGTCCCTCATTGGGATTGGCAGTCAGTTATTTTCTATGAAATTAGTAAGGGCTTATCCATAATTCCTGTGATACTAAGGCCCAAACTACATCATTTTAAGTTATGAATTATGAGTTTTAAGAGGGTTATGTTCATTTTAGGTCATTCTTACTCATGCATGCAAAGTTAGAGAGTTAGAGACGTGATCAAGCTTATTCTCCTTCAAGTTCCCTTCAATTCCTCTTGGGCAATCAAATAAGTGTAAGAATCAGCTATAATTAGGTATGTAGGATTATGAATGGGTGAATCTGTTCACAACCATGCCCAATCTCTCTTTAAAATCGTGAAAATTCCTATGTTGATTCTATGAGGTTTTAAGCTAATGCATGAAATTCCTAATGCTCTATATGAGTATTATTAAATATGTTTCTACTATTGAATTGTGAATTATGGGTGAGTTTTACGATGTTTTCAATGAAAAATCATGTTTCAAGCTTTATAAATTAAAATGCCCAATTATGAGAAGTTCATGAAAGTTGAGATTTATGATGCTAGTATGATGAGATATTTATGATGTAAAGCATGTTTTCAAGTTACTCATGTTTATGATCATGTTTTCAAGGGAATTATGTATTTTCAAGCATGTTAAAGTATTGGGCAATGCCCATATGTTCAAGTATGATTATGATTTTACGAATTTAGCTTACCATATGATTTTGGAGCGAAAACTCCCATCTATGTTCAGATTGTGGTATGGTTTGAGCCAAGGCTCCTCATGTATGATTCAGATTTATGTATTCATAATTGTTCAGCTTCATCAATGGACTATGACCATCTTCGTTGAAAAATGATGGAGAGCATATGCATGTTTTTGGGAGTAGTGTCTTGCACCAAGTAGACTATGGGTCAGTCAATCCTATGCCTCAGTACTACGTGCCAACGTAGGTATGATCAGATTATATTGGGACCTCCTACAAAAGCTATCCCCTACCCTAATTGGGCGACCAGCTTGATATCGATATCATGGTATCGTCCTTAGTCCTAGCAAGGCTTTGGACAGCTCTACTCACTTGAGTGTGATAATTGGGACCACTAACCTCTATTGTGGTATGTCGGTTAAAAGACGAGTCTCCCATTGATCCTCATGATTTTAGTTATGCATGTTTCTCATTCATGTTTCATATATATCTACATGTGTCCTAAAGCAGGTTTGACCCAATGTTCATCTCTAATTATGATTAATAGATTTAAGATTTGGGTCAATCAATTCAGTAATTATGTTATGTTACGTTGAGATCATGTTTTCAGAAAGATAACATGCAATCCCTACTCTCAGATTCTTATTCTATTTATGTTTTACATTATGCGTGTTTTAAATGATTTTACTTATTTAAGCGGTTTTACTTATCTTGCATACTCGGTACATTCCACGTATTGACCGCATACTTTATGCTGTATCATTTCATGATACAGGCCCCAGTACTCTGACTCAACCTCGTCCTAGCCGGCCTTTCAGAGTTAGCATCCCACAGCTGTTGGTGAGTCCTCATCTCCCAAGGACCAGGCTTTATCAGTTTTCTTTATGTATTTAGTTTCAGACATAAAGAGTTACTTGGGAGTCTTGTCCCATCAACTCATCAGTATTAGAGGCTTTTCAGACATAAAATGTAATCAACTTAAGATTCTTGTATTTCTGATGTTATGCTTATTTCACACTTCTGCTAAGATCATCATGTTAATTCTTCCATTGTATTGACTGAGTTAGATGAATGTTCATGCCATGGGTCGACTTGGGGTCTCTCGAGGCTCCTTGTCCCATTTTGCGATCCGGGCGCCTACATCCGGGTGGTGACAAGGTTTCATCAAGGTACACCACTACAATTCCTCTTATTTCTTCGATGTCTCACAGATATATCTTTTTCCTTTTCTCATTCACCTTGAACCTTTTTCCATCTTTATTCTCAAGCTCCACTACACCATATGGGGACACATTCACCACTCTATATGGTCTCATTCACCTAGATTTCAATTTTCTGAGATACAAATGGAGCCTTGACTTGAACAGCAAAACCAGATAACAAGCATTGAACTCCCTCTTTGCAATATTCTTATCATGATAGATCTTCATTCTTTCTTTATAAATGTCCACACTATCATAAGCTCGAAGTCAGAATTCATCTAACTCATTGAGCTGGTCAAGTCTCAACTTGGCTGCTTCATTCAAATTTAATTTTAGCTTTTTCAGAGCACAAAATGCCTTATGGTCTAACTCAACTGCCAAAAGACATGACTTGCCATAGATCAACTGATATGGAGATGAACTAATGGGAATCTTATAAGTTGTTCGATATGCCCACAGCGCATCATCGCACTTCCTAGACCAATTTATCCGGTTGGTATTCACCATTATGGCTAGAATGGTCTTTATCTCCCCATTTGAAACTTTCACCAGCCCACTTGACTAAGGATGGTAAAGTGTTGCCATATTATGCTTGACACCA
Source organism: Datura wrightii (assembly GCA_035772735.1). Taxonomy (NCBI): domain Eukaryota; kingdom Viridiplantae; phylum Streptophyta; class Magnoliopsida; order Solanales; family Solanaceae; genus Datura; species Datura wrightii. Next base: position 66,224,767 of record JASDFA010000002.1, read on the forward strand.
TATTTTTCTAGCAGAGTTCTAAAAAGGTGGTTACAATAGTGTGATCCACCATCACTGATGATTTCTCTTGGAGTACCAAACCTAGCGAATATGTGCTTTCACAAAAATGTTGTGACACTTTTTACTTCATTGTTAGGTGTTCGGCTTATGGTGATTATACACACAAGTGCACGTGGTCGAACAAGTAGTAAAGTGGCTTAAGTAAACCTAAGTATCAATCCCACAGGGACTGAACTACGGTACTAATTAACTTAAGCGTTAGTGAACTCTATCTTTACGAATGCAGACAACCAAATAAACAATATTTTGGGAGTTTATGTTTACTAATTTATAAGAATCTAAGGAAAACTTATAAAGTGAGTCTGAACAATAGTAATGAGCAAGCTGAGGTTAAAAAGAAAATGTAGGGAAGTAATTTATCAATATAATTCAGCTAATCTTTTCTTTGGTTGCTATTCAATTATTCTTTCCCAAGGATTGGATCTTTCGACTCCTATCCAATTTAAGAATCATGAACCTTAATCTACATTTCTATGATAAAAGAATTTCATGCTCTATCCATACATAAGCGATTCCTTAATTGACTAATAAGACATTCAGATATATTTCTATTCTGAATATAAAGCAATTCTCAATTTTCTAAACTAAGAAAAGATCATATCCTACCAATTCACATCTTTCCAATTTCTTTCCTTTTCAAAATCAAAATTGGATTTTTAGATATACATTAACATTGGCCAAACATTAATGCAGTAAAACAAGAATTGATAAAACAACCATTGAAGAAAAGATGAAAACTGAAATGATTAACAATTACATTCCACTACAATTGTTCTTACCCTCAACAAGAAGTTAATTAGCCACTCATTTGTGGATTAAACATATCATCAAATAAGTAGAATTCATACAAACAATTGAGTTAAAAGAGAAAGAGATAGAGAAGAACCCTAGAATTTTCGTCCCCTCAACTGCTTGCAACCCACGTTCTTGCTCAACCAAGTCAGAATGTTTAAAATAAAACCTAAGTGTGCTATTTATAATATTGAGAATTTTTCTCGGAATAACAAGCAACGTGGCTAAGAGTGTATCGCGGAGCACTCCCTTCATGCCACAGAGGTATCGCGGACCCTTACTGGAAGTCGACCCCCCAGGCAATTGCACCTCAACGTGGCACGACTTGCATCGCGGAGCCTGCCCAACGTGCCACGGTGCTATCATGCACCTTCACTGGAAATTGACCAAATTATTTCATCTGAGGCAGAGTACCTCCACGATGGCAGCGTGGCACGGCTCCATCGCGGAGCCCCTATTTTTGCTGCTCTCCTTTGTAATTTTCCACTCCTTGTCTCCAAGTTCATTCCCGGTCTTCACCAATATGTATATTAGCTCCCAAAATTTCCTTTTACCTGCAAAATACACTAATCATGTTGGTTAGTATAAATTCACATTTTTACTAAATATGACATGAGAATGTACACATAACAATCAATAAACAAGACGAAATGAAGCGTTTGAGTATCACTTGGGCATGAAATTCTGCCCAAGATCACTTACCCCACACTTAAATTCTTGTTCGTCCTCAAACAATATTCTCACATCTCATGCAGTTGACACTCACGCATAGCTACTTTGGCTCGACAATTCAAGCTACGGCTATACCGATTATTTAATATAGCAAATCATCAAGAAAACATGCATGGCCTCATCTATACAACAAAGTACATCACATTAAGATCTCCTAAGCTCAAGAATCAATTCTCGATCTTGGCAAACTCGTGCAAATCAACTGATCAAGACATCCGACATGATATTTAATCTCTCGTCAAGCATGTGCCCTCACAACACAAGAGAATTAGCCCATTGCCATCATATGATTCCCAAAGCACTACATGTAGGGGTATATGAATACGATTTCGCTCTCTCTCCCAAAGAATTAACATGCATCATGTCATGAACCATAGGCTTGCCTCTAGTGTATTACTCCACTAATATAAGGACGCGTGATGTAAGATCACGTAGGACTTAATGGGTTGTAATGTAAGCTAAGGAACTAGCAAATACTGGGCTAACCAATAATAGCAACTAGCTTCCTTAAGTGCTTTTCAGTACATCCCACCATCATTACGGGCATTGTTTCTTACTTCATCCTCTCATTCTTGAATTTTTTCTTTGTTTTGTTCACATTTATTTAAGCACACTCGACTTACTAGCAAAGATTAGTTATACATCTTTATTTTATTTAATTCCAGCAAGTGCACCTTTGACCTTTCTTTAACTTTCACAACTTCCGCTTTTCCTTCCGTTTCACTATTCTCACTCCTTTACACTGTGGGAAAATTATTTTTCTTGAGCGCTTAAGAGTTTTGGATCAAATTCATGGCTAATGAAAAGAAGGGATTAAGATCGGTTTGTACCTCTTCAAAGAAAGAAAAAAATAGGCTAAAGGCTCAATGGGGTTAACTAGGATGCACATTCAAGGTAGGTATGATAATGGAGAAACTTCCGATTTATTCAAACAAATGCCTACATCCTTTCCTACACTAGACATCCTTCATTTCGTTTAGCACACACGCCAGGCAAGTTCCAGACACTTCACAATAGAATGGAATAATCGAAACCTCACCTCACACTCATTGCACATGCTCAACTCAAGACATATTCAAAGACTCTTCAATCAGCTAATTACAAGAATTACTATTAAGCCTCAATCACACCGAATAGAACTCTATGGCCTAGGTATCTCAACATGTTTACGCATTTGCATGCTTTCATACGAATCACCTTTGCATCTTAATATCATGTACAACACGTAACAAAAATTCCGAACCATAAAGTAACGACACATTTGGGACACAAACAAAAGAAAGAAAAGAAAGAAAGAAACTACTCCTATCAACTACATTTCCCTTAAGACGATCATCATCTATCCATCATAAAGGAACGATCACTATCTACGACTTCGGTTCAATGAGACTATTCTCGGTAAAAGAACCGAAAACAAAGGCCGAGAAACCCAACATACAAAATTCGAAAAAATGTGATAGAAAAAGATAAAAATTTTAATTTGAACAATATTTACACAACACAACCAACAACAGCATCTCAACATAACACACAACAGCTCAACATCCATTACAACACCAAATTAATTACAAACACACAACATAGAGTCACAAGGTCACATTTTTCATAGGCACAATAACAAAACATAAACATAAACATAATCAAAGCAGCTGGCACCTAACTACTCCCATCCCACACTTAACCGAACACTGTCCCCAGTGTTCAAAAAATTTCAACATATCACAAAGGTGGGTGGTGAAACTCCCTGATCAATCGAAGTATTCAACTTCTTCGTCAGGTGCCATTGCCTCGTCTCCCATATCAGAATCGCCTCCGCTGTCCTCATCTGACTCAACATCTGAGTCCTCCCGGCGTGTCTCCTCATCGGTGGGGACATCATCATCTACGGGCTCCACAAGCGCTAGCCCCACTCTGCATAGAGCTCGGGCATTCTCGCCGAATGGGTAATCCAGCTCGAGCTGCCACAGCTCATCCTCCATTGCAGGCCTCCCGCCAATGCGCAACTACAACATCTGTATCCCGTACATGCGGGCCATATACTGGTCATCCCGAGCATGTCGCTCGGCTAGTGTGAGCACGACCCATGAGTAGTGTCAGGTGCCTTGGTTTTGGTGACATCCAAGGCACGCCTGTTGATCTGAGGGATGTAATCCATGGCCTCCTCCTCGATATCATGGCCCCTCAGGAACGTGGTAAGCAAACCACCGAAACCGTATCTGTGCCCCTGATGTAGTTGGGCTCTCTTCATGGCGGAGATGATCAACGCCCCAACATTGATCTCCAGCCCCTTCATCAGGGCATGCTCGATCCTGGGTGACATCTGTCATGTGCATCCCTAGGATCAAACAGGAACACACAATTTTTAGCCAAATCTTGGCTTCCTTGTTCATCTGAGAGTAGGGCAGTGTCTGATGGTAGCCCCTCTCCTTGTGCCTGCTCCACCTTGCTGTCGATCGGGCTCCACATAGAGTGCGTCTGATGTCCGCATAAGGTGGAGTGATGTTCAGTTGCCGAAGGACATGGGCGTCTGTGTCCCGCGCCCCCAAGATAGCATTCAGGTGATGGGGCTCAAAAGTGACAACCTGCCCCCTGATCTTGACAGTGTGACTGCGTAGAGTCGGGTTCCAGTTGGCATAGAACTCCTAGATGAGATGGAGATTGCACTCCCTGGGCTCTTCGAAGATGAAGTTCAGCCCAACGGTGTCAATCCGGTGTAAAATCCGCGAGAATTCTTGTGCCAGCGGCTCCCGTGCTATTTGCTCCTCCGGGAAGTATTTGGTTTCTTTGTGTTTTGCATACTACTTCTTCCCTTCAGCAGTCACCCATCGGGTTCCGTATTGTCAGCGTTGGCCTCTTGGAACCACTGGTGCTGCTGGAACTGCTGTTCCCAATCTTATCCTTTTCCTACCGGCGCCCGATGTGGATGCGCCCTTCCCTTTGTCTTGTCTACCTAACATTGTTCCTGTATATTTAACATACAATTCCAATGTTATTCAAGTCTTACCTAACTACAACTAAGGTTGGTTTTAATTAAGTCACCCCACACTTAGTCTTTAGCCGCAATCAAAACAATTTGACAAGACATTCATGCTTTCCCAATATTTAACATTCAACCCTGCTAAGTGCATTTATATAAGTCGATGGAACAATTACTATGTACTACTCAGACTTCGTACAATGAATAAAAATATTGCCATTGATTCCATTACATCATTATAGCACTTAGCCAAATTTTTTTTTCTCAACCACCTATGCAATTCACCAATTTCATTCTCTTGAAAATCCCTTGTCTACTTAGCATATTCAACATTAATCACAACATAATTCACATCACCCAACATGCACAACCCAATTTGTTTTTCATTTCAAACAAATTTAGTCTTCTTCCTATTCAATTTCCAACCCTAGCTATCAATTTCGCCAATCAATCATAAATTACATAAATTCAAGATTAATTCTCACTTAGGGCAAGGTTCAATCACTACACATGTTCAAGAATCGAAAATTTAAGCAAAAATGAGGTAAAGTTCAAGAACATACCTTTAATCCGATGAAATTGAAGAAAACTCAAAGAAAATCGATACCTAGGTCCATGTCATGTTGGGGGAGAAGGGAATTTCGGGTTTGTGTCGCTGAAGGAAGGGAAAATAAGGAAAGAAATGAGGGAAATCGGGGTTCTAAAAGTGTTTTTCGCACGGGTTACCTGGCGACCCGGTGTGACCCGATGCGAAATAACACTCAACGTGTCACAGAGGATAACGCGGAGCACCCCCTCCGTGACATGGAGCCATCACGCCAGTGTTCTGGATTTTTAAAAAATCCGGAACACTCTTCAACGTGTCACGGAGGGTAATGTGGAGCACCTCCTCCGTGACACGGAGCCATTGCGTAGGCTCACTGTAATGTGTCAATTTTTATTTTTCTCACCTCGATTTTATTTCCTTTGTGTTTCTTTGCATTCTTGCCCTCCGTTCCACCTGAAAATCACTTCACCACAAGAAATTGGTTAGAATTCATAGGCTTCAACACAAATTAAAATTTTTATTTTTTTTCTTTTTCTCTTTTTTTTTCAAATAGTTCTGCTCATCTATTACAACAATTTCACGGGTTGCCTCCCATGCAGCGCCTGATTTACCGTCGTGGCTCGACGTCATTCATTGCTCAATTATCCTCTAAAGTGATGGACGTCTTCTCTCGCATAACGTCCTCACCCCAATAATGCTTACATCGCTGCCCATTTACTAAGAACGTGGCACTTCTATCTTCTTGCCACAACTCCACTGTCCCGTGTGGGGTCATTCTTACCACTTCAAATGGCCCTGACCATTTGGACCGCAATTTTCCTGGAAACAGCCTCAATGTTGAATTGAATAGCAATACTTTCTGCCCCGGCTAAAAGATTCGATGCACCATATGCTTATCGTGCCACCTCTTTGTTTTCTCTTTGTAGCACTTGGCACTTTCATAAGCATGCCAAAGAAACTCATCAAGTTCGCTGAGTTGCATCAGCCTCTTTTTCCCTGCCAGCTTCGGGTCCATGTTCAATTTTCTCACAGCCCAAAAAGCTTGGTGTTCTAGCTCCACAGGCAGATCACACGCCTTTCCATAGACCAATCTGTACGGAGAAGTCCCATATGGTGTCTTGTAGGTAGTTCTATAAGCCTACAACGCATCGTCGAGTTGGCTTGACCAGTCACTATGTTGTGCATTCACTGTTTTCTGTAGAATCTGCTTTACTTCTCTGTTCGACACCTCCACTTGCGCACTAGTTTGGGGATGACATGCTGTTGCTACCTTGTGGTGCACCCCATACTTAGCTAGCAAATTCTTGAAACTTGCATTTACAAAATGAGCCCCTCCATCACTGATAATGGCTCGGGGTGTCCCGAACCTGGTGAAAATATGCTTTTTCACGAATTTTGTTACCACCTTGTTGTCATTCCTGGGGAAAGCTGTTGCTTCGACCCACTTTGATACATGATCAATGGGTACCAAGATGTAACGATTACCAAATGACTGTGGGAACGGGTCCATGAAATCTATACCCCATACATCAAAGATCTCCACTTCCAATATCTGCTGCAGCGGCATCTCCTACCTTCTACCAATTGTGCCTGTTCTTTGACATCTATCACACATTTTTACGTATGTCATAGAGTCTCTAAAAAGTGTAGGCAAAAAGAAACCTGACTGTAGCACTTTATGCATTGTCCGCTCGCCTCCGTGGTGCCCTCCATACAATGATGAGTGACAACTCCTCAAAACTTCTGCAATCTAGCTCTCCGGAATATATCTTCTCATCACCTGATCCGGTCCCTACTTAAACAAGTATGGCTCATCCCAAATGTAATACCTGCAATCATGTCTTAACTTCTTTCGTTGCTGAGCCGTAGCCTCCGGTGGATAAACTCCACTCACTAGCAAATTCACAATGTCTGCATACCAAGGGATTTCAGCTTCCCTTATTGCCAAGAGCTTCTCATCCGGGAACTCTTTGATGCTGTCACCTTCCTTCACATGCGACCGGCTTTCCAATCGCGATAGGTGATCTGCCACTTGATTCTCGCTCCCCTTTCTGTCCCGAATCTCTAGGTCAAACTCTTGTAACAACAAGATCCATCTAATCAGCCTGGGCTTTGCATCCTTCTTGTTAAACAGATATCGAATCGTTGCATGATCGGTATACACCACTACTCTAGAACCCACCAAGTAGGACTTGAATTTATCAAACGCGAACACCAATGCTAGCATCTCCTTTTCTGTGACTGTACAATTGACTTGGGCTGCGTCCAGTGTTTTGCTTGCATAATAAATAGAATGAAAAATTCTATTCCTCCGTTGCCCCAATACAGCTCCTACAGCCACATCACTTGCATCACACATTAATTCAAAACGGTTGCTCCCAATCCGGAGAAATGAGAATAGGTGCTTCTATCAACTTCTGTTTCAACTCCTCGAATGCTTTGACACAATCCTCATCAAACTCGAACTTCACCTCTTTTTCTAGCAACCTGCATATTGGTCTAGAAATTTTGGTGAAGTTCTTGATGAACCGTCTGTAGAACCCTGCATGTCCGAGAAAACTGCGAACACCCTCCACTGACACACGTGGTGGTAGCTTTTCAATAACCTCGATCTTTGCACGATCGACTTCCAACCCCTTGCAAGACACTTTATGGCCAAGGACGATACCCTCCTTGACTAAGAAATGACATTTCTCCCAGTTGAGTACAAGCTTGGATTCTTCACAACGAGCTAGCACCCTGTCAAGATTCTGCAAAAAAGTAGAAAACGAATTATCGAAAATAGAAAAATCATCCATAAATACCTCGACGAAATCTTCCACCATATCGTGGAAGATCGCTATCATGCATCTCTGGAATATGGCGGGTGCGTTGCATAAACCAAATGGCATCCGCCTGAAAGCATATATCCCATAAGGACATGTGAAAGTAGTCTTCTCCTGGTCCTCCGGTGCTATGGCTATCTGGTTATAGCCAGAATAGCCATCAAGGAAACAATAATATTCTTGACCAGCCAATCTGTCCAATATCTGATCAATAAAAGGGATAAGATAATGATCATTCCTTGTGGCCTCATTGAGCTTTCTGTAGTCCATGCAAATCCGCCAGCCTGTGACTGTGCGTGTAAGGATCAACTCAGTTTTCTCATTGGTGACCACGGTCATCCCTCCTTTCTTTGGGACACACTGAACGGGGCTGACCCATTCGCTGCTTGAAATAGGATAGACCACACCTGCATCAAGCCACTTAATCACTTCCTTCCTAACCACATCCTTCATCATCGGATTCAACCTCCGCTAATGTTGTACAGTTGGCTTTGCTCCTTCCTCCATGAAAATTCTGTGTGTGCAAAAAGCTGGATTGATTCCCTTAATATCTGACATTTGCCAGCCCATTGCTTTCTTCCTCCTTTTGAGAACCACCAATGCATCCTATACCCGTGCCTCCGTTAATTCTGCGGAGATGATGACTATCAAGGTGTCATCTTCCCACAAAAAGATGTATTTCAGATGCGGAGGCAATGTCTTCAACTCCAGTTTTGGTGCTTCCTCAATAGATGGTTTTGGCAATGGTTCCAGGGACCTCATCAATGGCTGAAAGTCTTGCTTTCTGAGATACCATTTTGGTTCATTCAATATTTTCACCATCTCATAAGTATTCCTGTCTCCGAAATGATCGGAGCCCATCAATGCTCTTTCCAATGGATCTCGAGAATCAACAATCTGAAGAATTTCTTCCTTGTTTAGCACATTGATTGCTGAAAGCTCCTCATAGATGGCCGGAAGCTTCATGGCCTTATACACATCAAGTACCTCCACTTTGTCATGCGCTCGCATGGTTAGCTGCCCCGCAGCTACGTCAATCAAAGCTCTCCCGGTTGCCAAGAAAGGACGTCCTAAAATAAATGGGACTTCCACATCCATCTCAAAATCCAAAATAGTAAAATCTACCAGGAATATGAGGGAGCCCACTTGCACTAGCACGTCCTCCACAATGCCATCTGGTTTGGACAAAGAACGGTCTGCTAACTGCAAGATCACTGTAGTTGGTCTACGACTGCCCAGCCCCAACTTCTTGAACACCGATGTTGGCATCAAGTTTATGCTCGCTCCCAAGTCACATAGTCCGCGAGCTCGGATGCTTTGCCCAATTGTGATCTAAATTGTAAAGCTCCCAGGGTCCTTGAGCTTTGTTGGTAACCTGTTATGTATTCGGGAAATACACTCCTCAATAAGCGCCACCATAGCATACTCCGTCAATCTGCTTTTGTTAGGTACGATGTCCTTGATATACTTTGCATATTTCGGCACTCCCTGCTAAACATCAGCCAAAGGTAAATTAATGTTTACCTATTTAAGCACCTCCATGAACTTTTTAAAGCAAACTTCTTCCTTGTGTTTCTTTAATATCTGAGGGAACGGGGGTGGTGGTCTTTCTGCCTCGGCTGCCTTCTCCTTCCCCCTCTCATCATCATGCTCCCTATCTTTTTCCACTGCTCCTGATTGCTGAGGTGGTCTTTCTGGCTCCACCTCCTTGCCTTGTAATTCACTCCTTGTGGTCACTGCATTGACCTTCTTGGGATTCGGGTTAGTGTCACTCAGTAGTCCTCCTCTGGGCCTGGTGTTTTGAGCTCCAGCTAGTTGTCCAAACTGGTACTCCAACGCCTTTGTAGGTAACTGTTGATTTTTCATGTCTGCCGCTAATTTCACATAGTTAGCCTTTTGTGCTTGGTTAGCTATCATTGTTTTGAACATTTCCTCAATGTTGTTGGTTGGTGGAGGAGGTGCATTGTTTCCTCTGTATTGAGACTCATAATTCTGATGCCCCCCTTGATTTCTCTGCACACCCTAATTCGAACTTTGCCCTTGATGGCTATTACTACCCCAAGAGAAATTCGGATGATTCCTCCAATTTGAGTTGCAGTTGTTGCCATACTACTGGTTATTATTCCTCTGGACGTTCCCAACAAAGTTTACTGAATCTTGATTTGCACCACAACACTCAGCTGAGTGTTCATTACTCCCACATACTTCACACCAAACCTACTGCACTACATTGACTGGGGCTTGCGGTTGATTCAAGCTCATATTGCTGAAGTGGGCGTTGAGTTGATTTTGCAATGCAGCAATCTGTACAGCGATAGTTGTAAAACCATCCACCTCAAAGACTCCTGCCGCTTTCCTTGTTCCTCCTCGTGATGAGTCCGCATTCCACTCTAGATTTCCCTATGAAATACGATTTAACAAAGTATAAAGCTCCTCATAAGTCTTTTCTAATGCCTGTACCCCAGCTGCTGAGTCTAGCAAAATTTTTGTATGTGGCTCCAAACCCTCTATGAAAGTATGCACCAACACATCGTTGGACTGGTGATGGTGAGGACAATCCCTTAATAATTATTTGAACCTTTCCCAAGCTTGATACAGATTCTCCCCCTCTCTTTGTTTAAAACTTAGAATCTGACTCTAGGTCTTGCTGTTTTCCCGGATGGAAAGAATCTTATCAAAATCTTTTTTGCAAGATCATCCCAAGTGGTGATAGAGTTAGGTGGTTCAGCTTTCAACCACCTCTTTGCTTCCCCCAATAATGAAAATGGGAATAATGTAAGCCTCACGTAGTCGGATGATACTCCAGTAGGAATGTAAGTATCACTTATCTCCAAAAAGTTTTGGAGATGTTGTGGATCTTCATGAGGGAGACCTGTGAATTGCCTGCTAGTGTGCAACAATTGCACCATGTTTTGTTTAAGCTCAAACCTTCCTCCTGGCTCTGGTCTGCGAATACTATATGTAACATTGTTAGCATGTGGGATTGCCACTTCGCGAACCGGCCTTGGTGACATTTCCTCGGGTACTAAAACTGCCCTCACAAGTGGTGGATTCTGTTGTTGCTCCAAAATTGCCTGTCTTAGCAACTGTAGATTCTTCTCTAGAGCTTCCCTTCTTTGATGATGAAATTGTCTTTCCGGCTCTATACCAATCCACCGACTCCTTGTCCCTTGCTAGCGTTCAGAAGAATTCAATATCTGCAATTGAAAGGCTAAGATCAAGTTGTCAGCACTTATATAGAATTTGTAAACTAACACTAAGAAAATAAATTTACCAATTGCCAGTCCCCGGCAACGACGCCAAAAACTTGTTCGGCTTGTGGTGATGCTACACGCAAGTGCACGTGGTCGAACAAGTAGTAAAGTGGGTTAAGTAAAGCCAAGTATCGATCCCACAGGGACTGAACTACGGTACTAATTAACTTAAGCGTTAGTGAACTCTATCTTTACGAATGCAGACAACCAAATAAACAATATTTTGGGAGTTTATGTTTACTAATTTATAAGAATCTAAGGCAAACTTATAAAGTGAGTCTGAACAATAATAGTGAGCAAGCTGAGGTTAAAACGAACATGTAGGGAAGTAATTTATCAATATAATTCAGCTAATCTTTTCTTTGGTTGCTATTCAAGTATTCTTTCCCAAGGATTGGATCTTTCAACTCCTATCCAATCTAAGAATCAGGAACCTTAATCTACATTTCTGTGATAAAAGAATTTCATGCTCTATCCATACATAACCGATTTCTTAATTGACTAATAAGACTGTCAGATATATTTCTATTCTGAATGTAAATCAATTCTCAATTTTCTAAACTAGAAGAGATCATATCCTACCGATTCACATCTTTCCAATTTCTTTCCTTTTCAAAATCAAAATTGGATTTTTAGATATACATTAACATTGGCCAAACATTAATGCAGTAAAACAAGAATTGATAGAACAACCATTGAAGAAAAGATGAAAACTGAAATGATTAACAATTACATTCCACTACAATTGTTCTTACCCTCAGCAAGAAGTGAATTAGCCCCTCATTTGTGGATTAAACATCATCAAATATGTAGAATTCATACAAACAATTGAGTTAAAAGAGAAAGAGATAGAGAAGAACCCTAGAATTTTCGTCCCCTCTACTGCCTGTAACCCACGTTCTTGCTCAACCAAGTCAGAATGTTTAAAATAAAACCTAAGTGTGCTATTTATACTATTGAGAATTTTTCTCGGAATAACAAGCAACGTGGCACAGAGTGTATCGCAGAGCACTCCCTTCGTGCCACGGAGGTATCGCGGACCCTTACTGGAAGTCGACCCCCCAGGCAATTGCACCTCAATGTGGCACGACTTGCATCACGGAGCCTACCCAACGTGCCACGGTGCTATCGCGCACCTTCACCGGAAATTGACCAAATTATTTCATCTGAGGCAGAGTACCTCCGCGATGGCAGCATGACATAGCTCCATCGTGGAGCCCCTATTTTTGCTGCTCTTCTTTGTAATTTTCCACTCCTTGTCTCCAAGTTCATTCTCGGTCTTAACCAACATGTATATTAGCTCCCAAAATTTCTTTTACCTGCAAAACACACTAATCATGTTGGTTAGTATAAATTTACATTTTTACTAAAAATCACTTGAGAATGTACACATAACAATCAATAAACAAGACGAAATGAAGCGTTTGAGTATCACTTGGGCATGTAATTCTGCCCAAGATCATTAGGTAGTACATTAGCCTCTACCCATTTGGAGACATAATCCACCACTAGAAAGATATATTTCATCCCATATGAGCTAACAAATGGGACCATGAAGTCAATACACCATACATCAAATAACTCAACTTCCAGGATAGGGGTTAATGGTAACTCATGCTTGCAAGTAATGCCACCTTGTCTTTGGCACTGATCACATGACTTGGCATAATCATAGGCATCTTGGTGAATAGAGGGCCAGTAATACCCACACTACAAGATTTTGTGTGCAGATCGGATACCACTATGATGACCCCAACTGGGAACAAATGACAAGCCTCCACAATGCTCAACATTTCTACCTCTAGCACACACCTTCGAATTATCCCATCTGCATAAATGTGGAATAAGTATGGTTCATCCCAATAGTACCTTCGAGCATCAAACAAGAACTTCTTCCCTTGCTGGGGTGTCATATCTGCTGGAATCATGTTGCTAACCAAATAATTTGCAAAGTCAGTGAACCAAGGAATCGAGTCCTGAGATGCAGCTAATACATGTTCGTCTGGGAAGGCATCGCCGATATCAATCTCCTCTCCTGCTCTAGCCTAAGATTCCAGTCTAGACAAGTGATCAGCTACCTAATTTTCAGTTCCATTTCGGTCATTCACCTCAAACCTAAATTCTTGGAGAAACAACATCCATCTGATCAACCTAGGTTTAGCATCCTTTTTAGACATCAGGTACCTCAAAGAAGTATGGTCTGTATGGACTATCACCTTAGTTCCAAGCAAGTATGCTCGAAACTTCTCAAATGCAAGGATCATTACTAGCAGCTCCTGTTCAGTGACAGTGTAGTTCTTTTGGGTCGTGTTGAGTGTTTTACTAGCATATTAGATATGATGAAAAATCTTCCTCTCCATCCAAGACATCACCGAGGGCCACCCCACTAGAATCACATATTACCTCAGATGGAAGAGACCAATCTGGAGTTATAATAATAGGAGTAGTGGTGAGTATCTCCTTCAGGCACTCAAAGGCCTTTACATATTCCTCGTCAAATACGAACTTCACCTCCATCTCAAGAAATTTGCGCAACAATTGTGCAATCTTTAAAAAGTCCTTGATGAACCTCCTATAGAATTTTGCATGCCCTAACAAGCTTCTGACCCTTTTTACAGAAATAGGTGGTGGCAATCCTGCTATTACTTCAATCTTTTCCTTGTCCACCTCTATCCTTTTATCAGAGATTTTGTGACCCAGAACTATTCCTTCTTTGACCATGAAATGACATTTTTCCAAATTTAGGACCAGATTGGTTTCTTCGTATCTGTTCAACACTATGCCCAAATATTTGAGGCAAGATTCAAATGAGTCACCCACAATTGAGAAGTCATCCATAAATACCTCGATGGTATCCTCCACCATATCCATGAATATTGACATCATACAGCGCTGAAATGTGGCTGGTACATTACACAACGTAAAAGGCATTATCCTGAAAGCAAATGTTCCATAGGGGCAAGTGAAGGTGGTATTCTCTTAGTCTTCTTGGGCTAATGTGATCTGATTGTACCCCGACTAACCATCAAGAAAACAGTACCAACCTCTACCTTCCAACCGGTCAAGCATTTGATCCCTGAATGGCATCGAAACGTGGTCTTTCTGGGTCCAGTGGTTGAGCTTTTCGTAATCCATGCATACACACCATCATGTGACTGGTCTTGTCGGTATCAACTCATTCTTCTCATTGGGCACCACTGTGATCCCACCTTTCTTTGGCACACACTGTACCGGACTTACCTACTTGCTATCCATAATGAGGTAAACTACACCAGCATCTAGCCACTTGATAATCTCCTTTTTCACTACTTCTTTCATCGGTGGGTTCAGGCGTCACTAATGCTCAATGCTTGGTATGCAATTTGGATAGAGCTGGATTTTGTGAGTGCATATACCTGGAGGGATTCCAATGATGTCAGCTATGGTCCATCCAATTGCCTTTTTGTTCCATTTCAATACTGTGACTAAAGCTTCTACTTGCCAGTCTGTTAAGTCAGCTGCAATAATTACTGGCAATGTATTTTCTTCACCCAAGAATGCATACTTGAGGTGAGGAGGTAATGCCTTGAGCTCCAAAACCGGTGGTTCCTCCACCAATGGCTTTCCTGCCGGGGTTACACGGTTCTTCAAGTCACGGTCTAACTTCTTTGGCCTAAATTTATATGACCCCATTCCTTCTAAAGCATTTACCAGCTCCGTGTACCCCGGTACTCCATCTCCCTTATAATTCATCAAGACGGCTGCTAGTGTATTAATATTAATAATCTCGCCCATGGGCACTAGCAGCCTCTTGTTTTCCACCTGGGTGGTTGCAGAGGTAGCTTCCTTGGTGTATCCTGAATGAGTCATGGAAGAAAAATAAAGAAAACATAAATGGGAAAATAACAACCAAAAGTTAAATACAGGTAATTAATCTAATCTTAGTCGTATTCCCTGGCAACGACCCCATATTTTGATAACGCTCAAATTCACACTTCATTCCAAAGTATGAAGTGGACGTTATTAATAAAGAATTCAACAAAGAGGCTGGGGTCGAATCCATCGGGAATAAGGTAAGAACTAGACTAATGTCGGTACTTGAACTTGTTAGTGAGTTATCTCCAAATTGGGGGGTTTAAAGAAAAATATTAGTAAAATAAGATTGCAATTATGGTTGTATCAAGATTTGCAAATGACTAGGGTAAGTTTTTTCCATGGGTTCATAACTACTTCGGGTATACATGTGTGATTAATCCCAATGCTTACTTGTAGAACTGATAACAAGGGTTCATCCAAATGACTGGTTTGTCTCTATTGGATGACTATACACAATCACCGGGTCAGGTCTCACGAAGGACTTCAACCTAATCGTTATCATATATTCCAAATTAACTTTCCTGTGACCACAGCTCAAGTCATACAATGATCATAAAATCAAGTCTTTGTTGTAATTCTCTTTTCTTAATCTCTACTTCTTTAGGTTCAAGCAAGTAAAGAATTCAGGAAATTCCTAACGTTGTGCATCGTTAAGAAACATTTAAAGATGAAGAGAATACAATACAAGCATTTAGCATTGATTTTGACTAACTTTGTGTAACCCTAGTTCATTAATCCACCATGGTTCCCACAACCGTAGTTGTGGAAGTTTTAGTCTCTCATAATTGTAAGATTGCGAGTTGTATTCACAAAAAAACACATAATTGAATACTTACAATAGTAATTGGAAGAAAACCTTCTTTGAATATTAATGAACAAAATCAAGAACAATTTGAGAAAATCAAGTTTTGATCTCAAGAATTACTCTCCAATATTGTTTACAAACTTGATAATAATTTACAAATAATTAACTGTGAACCTTCTTTCAATTATTTTGATGTTCTTCTACTAAAAGAAACATAAAAGGTATTTATACAGACAATAAAAGCCTTTTCCTAAGCTAACAAGGAAATTTTCATATCCGGCGCCGACTCGTCCTACGACTGGTCATACAACCTATAACAGGATTGTACGGGTCGTGCCTTGCTCTCATACATTCCTTGGCTTCTTTTCAAAATTGTCTAAGTGTTGGTAGCTGGTATGACTCGTACCATGATCCTACGAGTTGTACAATCCCTCTGTGGCCTAACTTTGAGAACTCTGACATCTTCTGAAGTTTTCTATGAGTGTTGTGGTATGCCTCGTACCTTGCTCCTATGACTCGTAACTGCTTGTTGCATCTTGAGTTCTTCCAAGTTTTTAATAATCACTAAAGCTTCCCACGGCTCCTAGTACGGGTCGTATGTAGATGCTACGATGCGTAGGTGCCACCCATACTAGGAGACTTCTTTTGCAAATTTGATTTGAAGTATTCCACGACTCCAATTATGGCTCATACCATCTTGGTACGGCTTGTACTGAGATTCGTATTTTTCCTTTGCATTGTTCCAGCCTTCTGAGCTTTTCCGTGAGTCTCAGTACGACTCATACAATCTAGGTACGACTCGTACTAAGATCAGTACTTGGCTGATTTTCTGCACTTTTCTGCATCTTTTGCCCATTTTGCTCCAACACTTATTTTCCATGAAACCAAAGTAAAAACACCTCATATTCATATAAACATACCTAAGTCCATGCTATTTTCTCAGTTTTAAGCTTAGAAAGGTTTGTAAACTCATAGCACATCAATAGATTACTAAATATGGCGCCTAGAGTACCCCTGGGGAATCGAAGAAAAAGAACCACTGAAGTTACCCACCTTCTGAGCTTTCTTTTCAACATTCTTTGCATAGCCATCTTACTTAACTCCGTCCACATTCTTCACAAACTCCACCATTTTCTAGAATGTCTTACCTTTTGAAACCATCTACAAAGCTGACAACTGGAGTCCCATATTCAGGCCCTTCACAGACCGCCTGATCCTCTCCTTCTTGTGGGTAGTAATGGCAAGGCATACCTGGACAATAGTGAAGTCGAGCCTCATAGGGTGCAACTAAGGAGGTTCCCTAATCAAAGTTGGTGAACTCATCATGCCTCCAGTTTGAAGGGTATGAGCCACATACTTCTATAGAAAAGTATAGTAGAATTGAGTCCATGTCAATGGCAGTGACCCCGCCGGTCTGCACTCCACAAATATTCTCTACTAGAGCTTGATATCTCCTATAAGCTGAAAACTAACAAATTCCACCCCGTACTTCTCCACTTCCCTATATTATGAATTTTATGATGAACTCATAGGCGTCCTCCACTTCAGTGCCATAGAAAGTGGGAGGTTTCATCTTTGTGAACCTCCAAAATAGATCATGCTCATCCCTAGTCATCACCAATCGAGTCATCGGCCTCAAAAACATGACTTCCTCAGAAAGGTTGTCCATGAGGGGAGCTACAACTACTTCATGTTATATCCCTGAGTGCTGTCCTACTGGATTCGCAGGTGCCACTCCATTACCCCCGAGGCCGCTCAGAAGATTTATCACATGAGCCAGGACCTCAGAGGAAGTCGCA
This sequence comes from Datura wrightii, assembly GCA_035772735.1. Lineage (NCBI taxonomy): Eukaryota > Viridiplantae > Streptophyta > Magnoliopsida > Solanales > Solanaceae > Datura > Datura wrightii. The sequence goes on from JASDFA010000002.1 coordinate 66,242,413, forward strand.
ACACCTCCCTGTATTGGTACCTCTACCTCTACTACCACTCCGTCCTAAAATTATAGAGGTACTAGGGATTTCGGCCTCTCCCGAGTGGGACCAACAGCATAGGCCCTACCTCTGGTAGCAATAGGCCTCCACCCGCGACCTCAGCCTCATCCCCTGTCACGAGCTGCGGCTTCCACCACTGGCTCTGGTGCCTCGTTTCTGAATCCTCTGCACTTATACTCACCATCTGTGAGAGAAAGAAATAAGTTATTAAATACCAATTTGGATCACCAGAGACCGATTGAAATCAAGTAATTTGTATGAAAGAGAGAGAAAGAAGGGAGTTTTCCTATAGTCCTGTAGCCTCCCAAAAATAAGTAAAGGATGTCTCCATACCGATCCATGAGACTTTACTATACTCATCCTCGTACAATGAGATCAACAAGCCTAAATCTCTGATACCATCTTTGTCACGACCCAAGTGGCCATGATTGGCACCCATACTAATCTCCACTGGTGGGTGAACTAACGTGTCCCAGCTAGCTCATTCAATTTCACCATTCATACTAGTAAGTAAGCAATTAAAAGTAAAAAGCAGAAGTCTTATAACCGTAAAATGGATTAATGACAACATTTATCTATTATATCCCAAGAAACTGAAAGTCATTGTACTTGAAGACATCTACATAACCACAATCTATGAGAAATAAATAATAAAATAAATGTGTCCATGTCCGAAATAAAAGACATTTCTTCAGGACAAATTGTGGCAGCTTGAAAGAAATCAGCTCACCGTCAGATGTCTCACAGTTTCTCATACAAATGAGATCGAGAGAAACTTCCTAGATCACAGTATGCACTCAAAAAAGAAGTGCAGGAGTAGCATCAATACGCCACGATGTACTAGTAAGCATCATTGACCGACCTTAAATAATAACAAATATACATGTGAAACAACAACATGCAATCACTGAAACAGATAAAAATCACATAATCGTATTTCTAGAATCATTCTTAGTAAATTCTAAAGTTGGCCTGCTTGCTGAATTAGGCCTTGCTGCAGCAATGTCGTAGTCTTACCGCTGCAGCGGTACTGCATAAGCAGCAACTCGACCAAACTGTCAATCTTAGGTTCCTCATTTAGCAATTTCTCACCATTAGTTCATCAACTCTGCAAAGGTTTATGCATGATAGAAACTCAAGAATTAATACATCAAACTTATAACATTAGATATACACATGAATCCTTAATAATAAATTCATCAACTCATTGGATATACATATGAATCCTCAACAATTAGTATATCACCTTATCACATTGGATATACACATGAATCCTGAATAATCAATTCATCAACTTATCACATTGAATATACACATGAATCCTCCCTATTCAACTCTCCTTCACTATCATAACATTAGAAATGTATCGGACACACACTTCCATCACATCACCGCACATACTCACATGACATATCATTGCACACACATGCCAAAGGGTCTTATTTCTGTCCTTTCAGTCATGAACTGCATGTCACTCTAGAAATCTATGTATTGTACCGGCATGGTACTCGCTCCTACTCATCCACTCATTTGGATTCTTTCCTTAAATACAAGACACTCAATTATAATCACTCACCTGAATGCTCCCCTCAGACATGAGCCACTCATCTTAGGATAAAGCATGTTATCTACTTTCATTCTCATATCCAATAAGTTATCAATTAGTTAATTAATATAACTTTTCGAAGGCATCATATTTGCCTCATCATCTTGGTTATAATCACCAGTATTTAATCACTCACATGAAAATTAAAATAATACATGCAACATACTAATACACCCTAAATTCACATTATTTATTAACCATTGTTATTTCCAAGCTCACATTACAAGCGTATTTAACTCATCATAACATTAATGACAATTTGTGTCCATAAACCAACTAAGCATGCTGTCATTCCATAAATGTACACATTATTATTTAAAGTCTAACTCTTTATAAAATTATAACTTATCTCGATTTCCTGAAGAGAGAATTCAACTATTCCGCAGGAACTTTGCCTTTTCATAAAGCCCACGAATGTTCAAAATCTAACATAGCAAAGTAAAATCATATTCAGTTATCTACACTTTATTCGGGTCTAGAAATTTAATTCTACCCCTCATTCTACTCGACATCACGATCAAATTCAATATTTCAAGGGTTAATATATCGTGTTCTATCCCCACACAGGTTATCTCGACTTGTTTCAAGAAGGTTTTTACTCTAAAAACCCTTTTAAATTAGTTCTAACTCAACAAGGTCCAACTTTTATCGAATTTTAGGTCTCATGGCCTGGTGAAATAGGTATTCTGTAGTCACATTACTCCTAAAAAGTGTTAATACCCACTTTTAATCCTAGGAATCAACACCTAATCATTTTCTCAGGTCTCCCTAGTTTCGATGACCTAGGATTTTTATCTTAGAGAACACCATCTATGATCACCCATTGATTCTAGGGTGTTAGGAAATTGAAAGGGGAGAAAACTAGTTAGGAATCTTACCTTTGGTGAACAGTTGCTTCAGCCTCTGAAAAATCGGCCTAACCTTTCTCAAAAGTTACTCCTTAGAGTTATGGGTGAAAAACCCTGAAATTCTTACTTTAAACCATCACACTAATTCCCGTTGTCCTCTACAGAGGTTATATTTCAGCTGTAGTAGACTCGGTATAGCAGTCAGGACCCCACCATGATGGACCTATGACTAATGCACCTTTCCATTGTGGCAGACCTCTGATCGTCATGATGGTCTCGCTACAATGGCTCCTGCACTACTGCAAAGGTCCCTCGTTAACCAGTAGGTTAACATTTTCCTGCACATTTTCCATTCTTCAACCTAAATCTAACTCCAACTCCCCCAACATTCCCCACCATGGACCTAGGCGAAGATAGGGTGTTCTGAACTTAATCGTAACGGAGGACTGATCGTTACATAAAATAAATAAAAAAAACAATCACTAAATTAGCACAAGAGATCAAACACATGATGTTAAGATATATATAATCATTTTGCAAAAGATCACTGCGTGTTCGGGATATATTAAGATCATAATGTATGCCTTCTCTACCAACTCATTATAACATATTTCTTGACAATAATTAATCACTCTAACAATATTTTTCCTCCTTGAATTTAAACTCAATGTTAATTTTTTAAATTACCCATTGCTATTTTGTAGCTGAACCTGCATAATAAAATAAAAAATTAATTAATTCCAAAATTTTGCATCTTGTGAAACGATCTCTTTAAATATTAACATAACATAAATCGCCTGCTTCAGTCTTTAAATCATTTTTTTCATCTTCTACTTTAACACACAAATCTCGTCTTTTGGACTAAGATCTCCTATGTTTGAATACACAAATTTCATGTTTCAATAATCATATCTCTTATCTTGTTTATGTACTAGTTAAATACACGAATCTCTTGTGCTTTTACTAAAATCTCCTATGTTTTAACACACAAATCTCCTATATTAACTATCAAATCTCTTTTCTGGTTTATCTCTACTTTTATGATTTTCCCATTTTCTCAATTTCACCCACAAAATAATCATAAAAAAATTTAAAAAATATATTACTTACATGAAAATATTTTCATTCTAAATAAGAATCTTTTACGAAGCATCTATTTTTTTTACACCATAAAAATTTGAGAAGCTTGACCAGATGGAAGAAAAAGAGCTCCATGCTCAGCATATGTATTTTTAAAATATTTTTTTAACAATCTCTTAATTTTATTAAATCCCTTTCATTTTATAAGATAATCACAAATGATAACAATCTCTTTATAATATGTAGGTCCCACGAAGATCATAAAGTATATTTGTAAAGTTAAAATAAAAAGACCTTTTGTTAAAGGTCAAATAACTACTTGACCCAACAAATATCCATATAAAGGATCGCTACTTAAGATATAAAATTGAAATTATAGATATTTAACATTTAGTGACTTTAGAATAAACATCAAATATATGGGCTGGACAGGTAAACTGTTAATATGGGCCAACTCAGCTTCTTCCGATTAGTCTACGCAGGCTTTGAAATTTGATAGGTCAGACCAAGCTGGCTCATCATTTTGCTGGATCTTAAAATAGCAAAACCAACTCATCACTGCGGGGGCTGTAGGCTGCACTTGACCAATCCTTTTTTAAAAAAAATATATTTTTAAATACTAAATATAAATATTTACAAGATAATACTATATGATGTTATTATTTGCTGATAAAGTCTCAAATTCATCAACAAAATAATTCTAATAATTATTATTAAGTTTGAATTCAAGTAAAGATTTGATTCGATGAATTTAATATGAAATCATTGTCATTCAATCTGAAATCAGTGTCATTTCATTTAAGCCTCATGGGCCAGCAATTTGGGGGGTTGCGGGATTTAGAGAGAAGAGATATGTTTTTGTGTGCGGATGTCCTCAATTGTGAGGATCCTCTGAATTTATAGAATTTACAAATGGCCTTACTGTTTACATATGACCTTTACTATACGACCTTTACTGTACGACCTTTACTGTTTGTACAGTATTTGACTCTTACTATTTGTACAGTAATTTGACTCTTACTATTTACTACTATTTACTTTACGACTTTTTTACAACAAAACAAAAAACTTTAAAACTTTACAGACACACATATCTTTTTTCTTCATATCTTTTCCTTTATGTCAATATCTTCTTTATGTCTTCGTCATTCCAGCTGGACTTCAGGTATCTGTTTGTTGTCTTCACCATGGCATTTTGAACAATGGTGATCTGGATATTTCTGTCCTATAGTTTTGCAATATCTTGTCAGAAGTGCCGGAGATATATAATTTTTTCGTATAGCTCTTGTTGTAGGTATTTGTTCTGGCTTTAGCAGACTAAGTATCCATTGGCGTAGTTCTTCCATGTCTGCTTCTTTATGTTCTTTGGAGTTTGCATAGATCATTGTCTGATCTCTTGAATAGTAGCTCCAAATTGAGTTGCCATTTAGGTAGTTGTTTGCTAGCTTATTGAGTATAGTGGCGAGTCCGATAATTCTTTTGTTTGCGTAAAATTCGGGTATCTCTGTACATTGTATCTCATTTTGTTGTTCTATCCTTTCTGGAATTATCATCTCTTTTGTCAATCCTATCTTTACAACCTGTATGATTGGTTTTATTTCATCATACAGTATCTCTGCTGGTGCCGAGTATATTTTTATATAAAAGAATGTGCCTTTAGTTATTCTTTTGTATGTAGTAAATGCTTTATGTATTTCTGGTATGGTAGCTATTTCATCTCCTGTTGCTGTATATACAGTACTAAGTAGTCCATAGTCGTAACAAGTCCTTACTAGGTTAGCATTCGTTTTAGGTTGGGCTATTAGTTTGTTGTATCCTTGTAAATGTTGGGTTATATAGTCTTCTGTTGGGTTACTGGTGCTGGTAGATCTTGGATTTTTATTTAAAAAGGTTTGTATTTTATGGATATTTTGTATATATCTGCTGGATATGTGGTTATAGGTTTGTTTGGCCTGGTTTAGGCTTTCTTTATATGTGCTAGTTTGTGGAGTAGGGGTAATTGGTATATTTCTTTTTGGTGTGAATGATTTATCAAATAGTTTATTTTTGGTGATATCTTTTTTATCTCCTGCAGTTCCTGATGTCCCTGCAGCTGCACTTAACAAATTGTTAGATTGGGTTTTTTGGTGTTTCCCATCGTCACCTTCTAGCTCTGGAGTTTTAGCGTCTTCCGATCGACGTAGCTCCGCATGTTTAGAGTCATGCTGCGGACTGTTAGCTCTGCTTTTTAGCTGTTGTATCTCGGTTTCCATACTATCCACTTTTTTGTAAAGTGTAGTAAGGAGACTAAGTATTTGTTCCATTTTGTCTTTTCCTCCTTCAGTATTTGTATCTGGAGAGGTAGTCTGCAATTGTATTTCTTTCAGTCTTGATAATCTCAATTGTAAATGAAAAATTTAGTATATTTAAAACTAATCTTCTTATTTCTTTCGTTGTGACTGAATCTTGTACCTTTTTAGTTATCCACCATTTAACTTGTGTGTTATCTGTTCTAACAATAAATTTGTTATAAACAATATATGGTTCAAATGCTAATAAACATTTATATAATGCAAATAGTTCTTTTCTATTTATCTCCCATTTATTTTGTGGTTCAGTATATGATCCTGAGTAGTATCTACAATGGTGTTCTATTTTTTCATTTTTATATTTATATTTTAATATTCCTCCATAGCTGTGGTCACTGGAATCTGTTTCTACTATATAATTAAATTGTCTATTTTCGTCTGGAAAATATAGTTTTGGTAGGTTTTTACACATGTCCTTTATCTTTTTTATATGGTTTCTATCTTTTTCATCAAAATAGTATTCTATGTCCTTTTTTAATTTTTTCTGTAATGGTTTTAAGTTTTCTGCTAACTTTGGCACATACTCTCGTACTTGGTTAACTAGTCCTAAAAAGGATTGTAATTTTTTCTTAGTATCTAATAATTCTTTAGAATTAATTATTTTTTGTATTATATGTGTTTGCATTTTTATTCCATTCTTATCTATTTGTATTCCTAGGAATTCTATTTGATTTTTTAATATTTCAGCCTTTTTTCTACTTAAGCTTATTCCTGATATCTCTATTATATGCATAAATTTTTCTAATAATTTTATATGTTCTTCTTTTGTTTTTGAATAAAGTAGTATATCATCTATGTATACTATACAATATTCTAGTTGATTAAAGTAGATATCCATAAAATGTTGATATCTACCTAGTGCGTTTTTATATCCAAAAGGTAGTACATTCCATTCATAAAATCCTTGTGGTACAGTAAATGCTGTTAATTGTTTTGATTCCTCTTCTAGTTTTAGATGGTAAAATCCTGATTTACAATCAAATTTTACTAAAATAATTGTATCCTTGTATCTATCTTACTTTTAGTATTTTGTTTGGTATTGGGTAGTTATATGTTTTAGTTTTTGCATTTAAATTTCTATAATCTATAACCATTCTGCTTTTTCCTCTTTTTTGTTCACTATGTTTATTTACTATAAATGCCGGACTATTATGTTTACTGTTACTTTCTTGTATATAATTGTTTTCTAGTAATTCTTTTATATGCATTTGAAATTCTTTTTGGTCTTCAAAATTATATCTCAGTGGTTTCTGCGTTATTATACTATTTTCATCTATTAGTTCAATTTTTATCTTTTTTTTATGTTTTTCCCATCCTTGTAACGGATTTTCATTATATAATGAATTCAACTTATTTTGTAATGTTTGTATTATATCTATTGTGAATATTATAATTTCTATTTTGTGATCGCTTGGCGTTATATTTTCTAATTTTTGGGTAATTTTTTCACTTCCTTTTATCCATGGTGTATTTTTTCTTACCTTGTTACTAACTCTTTTTGCTCCTATTTTCTTATTACATGGGGTAGTAAACCACCAATGTGTCTTTGTTATGGTATGTGGGTATAATTTTTCCAAAAAGGGCATTCCTAATAGTATGTCCTTATTAGTAAATTCATAACTATACATTTCTTCTATTGTTAATATTTTATCCCATATTTGTATTTTTATGTTTTTAGCCTTATGTGTTATCATACTTCCTTCATTATTAAATCCGGTAACTATTAATGGTGTTTTTAATTTTTTCCATTTACTGTCTGGTAAACAGTTATATTTACACATATTTGCTTCTGCTCCTGTATCTATCATAGGTGTGTAGTATCTATTATAATATCCTTCTGCTATAATTTTTGCTAATATATAGATTTTTGGCATTATTTTATATCAAAGTTCTTTTAATAATTATCTTCTTATTTTCATAATGTATTATTAGTTGTTTTTCATCTAAATTATAAGGTTTTACTGTTTCTAGCCATCTTATTCCTAAAGTAATATTATCTTTTCCTTGATATATTTTGAATTTTATTTTTATTGGTACTCCTCCAATAATTAATTCTTGTTCTGTACTGTGTTCTACATTTGTCAGTATTCTAGGTAATTCTGTATTTATATTTTCATTTTTATTGATTTCTTCTTCTTTTACTAATTCTCTTATAATATAGTTTTCAATTTGTCCTGTGTCTATTATTATTAAATACTTTCGTTGATTTAGTATTCCTGTTATGTAATATTGGTAAGGTTGTATTTCGTTTATTTTTTGTTCTAATAATTTTGGTTGTAATTCATAGTCTATCTTTCTTGAGGTACTACTTCTTGATGATGATGGTGTATCATAATTTATTCTTTTTGATGTACTTAGTCTTTCTTTTACTATTTCTAAATCTTCTTCAATATCTATTTCTTTATAACTATAATCATTATTATCAATGATAGTAACTATTTTTTCAAAAGGGTTTTCTATCTTAATTCTTTGAATCTTATTTCTAGCCATTATTTTATGTTTTGTTGTTAGTACATATAAATTTTTACATCTTGCTGTAAATACTTTACTGCCTGGTGCTTATTCTATTCCTGACATTTTCCAATATAATACTAATGATTTATCTATATTTCTATCGTCCAAGGCTACTGAATAATTTGCACTTATTATAAATTTAAATTTTTGGTATATTAGATTTCCTTTAACTTCACTTATTGTACTTTTTTCTATAGGGTGAATTATTCTATCATCTGCTAAATATATTTCTATTGGTGTATCTATTCCTTCTCTGAAACATGTTTTTATTAGTATTTCTATTCCTCCTAGGTGTACGTATTTTATTGGATTCTTAGCCTTTATTTCTTGGATTTCTTTATTTATTATCTTTTTATTTATTATGGGTATTTTAGCTTTTCCTTGAGTATATTTACAGTCTATTATATGTTCTTTTTGGCTTACTACATAATATTCTTCTTGTTTTATCTTAAAGAAATTTCTTAATTTGGGTACTTCTAGTATTTTATCTATGCTTAAATCTAATTCTTTTCCTTTTATTTGTTCAAACATATTGTTGTCAAATATTATTTTTTGTTCGTAGTCTATATATTCTATTTGTTTGTATTTTTTATTTTCTATTATTACTTCTGATATTTGTTTTTTAGTTATATTTCTAGGTATTTTACAATCTCTAGCTAAATGTCCTATTTTGCCACAGTTGTAGCATTTACATTCTGTTATATTTTTCTTAGTTCTATGAGGTCTTTTTTGTTTGTAATTTTTTATATAATACCTTTTCCTTGGTTTCTTATACTTGTATTTTGTGCTAAATGGTCTGTATTTTTGATTCTTTTCTTGTATTTATATTTGTTTGTACATCCAAATTGTGGTGCTGTTTTTGTTGTACAACATGCTAAGTTTTTTATTAAGATTTTTTCCATTTTCATGTCTTCCTTATGTTTTTCACATAATTCTGTAAACCATATTTGTAAGAATTTTATTCTAGCTCCTAGTGTATCTATTAATCCTGATTCCTGCCATTCTTTAGTTATTTTTGAACTAAATGGTTCTGGTAATTTTGCGTAATATAATTTTCTTATTTCTCTGCTTTCTTCATTCGTATATAATCCTTTATAGTAATATTCTTTAAATGCACATGTATATTCATCTATATAACTCATTTTACATATACTTAATTTATTTATTAGATTCCTATTTAGTGCCTTGTCTTTTTGTCGTTCATCTATTTCAGTCGTCATGCTACTAAATTCGTTTCTTATTGCCATTTCATATTTGTTTAATATATCTATAGATGTTGCTGCTACTTCATTATTGGGTTTCTTATTATTTCTTAGTGTTTCTAAACTTTCTGCTGATAAGTTTTGTAACCATATTTTTGTTGTTCCTATGAGTGTTCTTTCTATATATCTAGGGGAATCTCCTATTGATATTTTATTATCTATTAGTTGTTTTGAAATATATCCTATCCATAATTGGATTTTTTTATTTGTATATGCTACACAATCTAGATCTAAGAAGTTATATTGTTCTATGTTTTGCCTAGGTGTCCAGTTCCTATTCAATCTTTTATCCCATAATGTTTTACTCATTTTTTCTCTTTCGTAAGTATAATAAATTGGGCTAGTATCTAATCTTTTTGGGCTTTTAGTTCCTGATGTGCTAGGTTTTTCATCCACATCTTCCACATTAATTTTTATATTATTTTCTTTTTCTATTAGGTTAGTATATGTTTCTAAAGTTTCTGAATATTGATCTAGATCTGCTTCTGAATTTTCATTATTTTGTTCATTTATTTCATCTATTCCTACTCTAGGTTGGTCTTCTAATGTACTTGTTTCTTCTAGTAATGTTTTAAATTTTTCTATTTCTTCTGTGAGTTTTAATTCTTTATGTTGTTTTTCTCTGACTTTTAATTTTTCTTCATACAATTGTTTAAGTTTTTCCAATTCTTTTTCTAATTCTTGGATTCTTGTATCTTTTTCTTCTTTAATCTGTTGTACTTCTATTTGGGCTTGTTTTTTAATTTTTTCTATTTCTTTTTTCCTATCTATCTCTTCATTTTCTTTATTAATTCTTACCATTGCTGTTAAGCTGTCTTCTAGTTTTGCCGATTCTTTTTGTAACATTAAATATAATTGATCTCCTATTTTTTTAAATCTTCTTCCTAAACTTGAGTGTATAATTTTTATTTCTAGTCCTTTTTGACTCATATATTTTTCTTCTTCTAGGGCATATTCTTCTTTATTCATGGTAATTCGTGTTGTAATTTATATTCTAGGCTTTGTAGTTGTCCTTCTAAATAAAATATTTCTTTTCTTTGTGCTTTAATTGATGTGTGGCATACTCCTGCAACTATGTTATAATTTAGTCTCTTTTTTCTAAATTTGATTTCATTTATTACTTCATTTATTTTATTAAGTAGTTGTTGTTTGTACTCTTCTTTGTTATTGATATTGTCTTTCATGTTCTCTTTTTTAGATATTTTATATAATTATATTCTGTTCTTGGAATTAGATCTATTAAGTATTCAAGTCTAACATCATCTGTTTTGTTTGAGCTTAATTGCTTATATTCGGGATATAGTATTTTTAATTGGTTTTTTAATTTTTTGGCTTTTTTGTGAATATGTCCTTTCTTTGGTTTATGTAGTTTTTTGTTATTCATTATTTGTTATTGGGGTCTTGTGTAAACATTTTATTGTAATATTTATTTTTTAATGGCTCCATCGTTTGTATTTCTTTTATGTTTTCTAGTGCATATTCTAAATGTTCTAGATTTCTTTCTCTTATGTAATCATTTATATTAGTTTCTAATAAAATTACTAATAGTCTTATATTTTCCATAGTTTCTAACCAATATTCCATATATTCATAGTTTATCATTATTAATCTGAATTTATATCTAGTTCATATAGATCTATAATATCTGAATCAAGGGTTCTGAGTACATATAGGATAAGTATTTTATATCTATAATCTTCATCTAGTAGGTACGAATTCATTTTTTGAATATTTTCTAAACATAATATTCCCTCTAATCTCTTTAGGTATTATTGGAAATTACCCGGTTATTATAACGTTATTTTGAATAGTCTTTTTCGGTCACTACTATGCGTTTTCAGCTTTGATCAGTTACCCTAACATCGCCTCAATTTTGTGTACTCCCCTAAAACGGCTCTCTTGGCCTCACCGGTTTCCACCTTAGGATGACATAGTCTGGGCTTACTTATTCGCAGCTTACTGGCCTCGTACATAGCAAACTTAATCAAGATTTATTCATTATAACGGCATAATAAGAAGATAATATCACGTAATACTTAGGAGATTATAAGGAATATAAAAGTTTAGCTATTCATATTTATGAATTTATATACCTTATTTTGTAGATCTGCATCGTTGCTAGTTTTCTCCATAGCTTGATATTTTCTGGGTAGATTGTTTTATTTTATATGCTAGCTCTGATACCAATTTGGGGGGTTGCGGAATTTAGAGAGAAGAGATATGTTTTTGTGTGCGGATGTCCTCAATTGTGAGGATCCTCTGAATTTATAGAATTTACAAATGGCCTTACTGTTTACATATGACCTTTACTATACGACATTTACTGTACGACCTTTACTGTTTGTACAGTATTTGACTCTTACTATTTGTACAGTAATTTGACTCTTACTATTTACTACTATTTACTTTACGACTTTTTTACAACAAAACAAAAAACTTTAAAACTTTACAGACACAAGTAAAAATTTTCATGGGTTGGCCAAGGTTTTGCTCTATTATTTAAATTAAATTAATCTTTTATTTTAAGTTTTCAACTTGTAACTAGTATTGACAAACTTGATATAAAAACATTGAGCTCCTTCAATCCTCTTGATAATGTTTAATAATATCTTATATGTTTTTCGCTATTCATTTTTCTAAATTTTCGGAAAAGATTCTCAAGAAAAAATAAAGCATAATAACCTTAAACTAAACCTTACATTGTCCTCTTTTCAGAAAATCTAAATTTTCGATGATATATTTCACTTGCAAACGTCTGTTCAATGTGCTATCAAATTAACACAAGGTAAAAAAAACCGAAAAAGAAGAAAAAGTCCACTCCCTCCTTAGTTTTGCTGTGTTGCAAAAACATGTATGCAGAGTTGGCCTTGCGGTGAAGCTTCTAAATCATGGCTTTAGACCCCTAATTTTTGGGGGGAGGGGGGGGGGAGGGGAACTTACATAATTGTCTCATCGGAAGTAAAATATTTATAGCTTGTTATCCCTATACCCCTTAATTAATTACAGAAAATACCCCATTTCGCAATCATTCATGATACCATCATAGTATATTCATATTTTGTCACTGTATCACTGAGGATGAGCAGTCCTTCAGGAATACTCCATATTTGTTCAATTTATCTCTTTCAACTTTTTAATACCCAAAAAGTCCCTAAGATCAGATATGAGACTTTCAGTAGAAACCAACAGGAAAAATGGCACCAGGCCATTAGACGAACAACAGGACGGGTCTTCATATGTACCAAGGACTCGTTGGTTTGCCCATAGTATGATCTTCTGAAAAGTGTCAAAATCTACCCAGAACTGACGAGTGGATTGTATGACCTATTGTTTGATTGTACAGGTCATTATTTCTAATTGTTGGACTAGGATTGGAGAGTGTTCACAGGAGAATCAGGAACCAACGAAGGACACAATGGTCCCTTCTTTGCACCAATGACCAATTGATTTGGTCGTTGGTTCTGCCAGTTTCAGTTTAATTTTGATAGTTCGGGGTTACTTTGGTAAACTTTTATGTTTTTAACTCCTAAGTGACATCATTTTAGGCTTTCTAAAGGTATGATTAAAGGATTAAACTAAGTCTAAACCCTCACTGTCTTCAAAACACCATGAGATAGGATTTCTCTCTCAAGGCAAGACTAGGGTTCATTATCTCCATCTTCCCAAATTCTCTTGGATCTTCAAGATAAGTTAAAAGATCATCAAGCCCATGTATGTAGGGTCATGAATGAGGAATTTCTTCCACCCTCATACCCAATTTCATCTCTATCTCATGAATTCAAGTCTCCAAGCATGATCTTAAGAAATTCTATGGTTAGACCCAACTCTTATGAATTCAAGTCTCTTTTGATTCAATTCGTGATTTATGATCATGATTACATGTTTCCTATAAGTATCTCTCATGAACCTATGATTTTTATGTTATGACAATTTTACTCAATCATGTGTGATTTCATGAATGTCAAGCTTATGTATCATGGCCGATTCAGCAACATTGTTTTCATGGCTAATTCACATATGACAAGTATGATTATGATTTTCATAGTTTTCAACTAGCCTATGAAAAACTCAAGTATGATTTCATGGTTATGGCTATGAGCAATATGCATGTTTTTGGAGTAGTATCTAGAACCAAGTAGGCCGGGGTTTAGCGTGCCCAAGTCTCAGAACTACGTGCCACTGTAGGATAAGGGGACCTCGTCAATAGTCCCTTGCCTCTAGCCTAAGGGGACCTTGCCGGTTGAGAGTGTCTCCCTTACGCTACTGGGCTCATGATTCGAGTAATATCACGCATTTATCATTTTTTTCCATGGCAAGGTGATGTTGGGAATATTCTTATGCCAATTTTCTATGTTTTTACCCATATTTTACCTTGTTTTAAGATCATAATCCTTATGAAATATATGGATTCATGTTTATGTATGTATTGTGAGCTAACAAGTTTTTTTTAGATGTTTTGAGCAAGAAATCAAGGAAAAAGGACTCAAAAATGACTCAAGGTGTGAAGGAAGAAGAGTTTGCAAAAACTGGCTTGGTGAGATAGCTAGCATGGCGTGCCATACCCCAAACTTCAGAGAAAATTGTGCTCAGTTTGGTGCGTTGGATAGGATATGGCGCCAGGTCCTCAACCCTAGAAGAAAATTTGATTAACACCATGGCAAGATGAATAGAGTGGCACACCAAAAGTATTCCAGACTTAGGAAATTAGTTCATTTAGTGGAGTGGCGTGCCAGGTTCAAAACTTCAAAAAAATTGACTAAGTGCGTTGGCTTGAGTGGCGCGTCAGAGATTAAACATTAGAGGAAATTCAAGCCAAACTCTAGTGAGATGGCAGAGGCGGTGCGCCAGGGCCATTTTAGGACAAATTTTCAAGTTTAAAGGCTGTACTTCTCAAGGAAAAAAGTCATTGGACACCTTTCTTATAAATATAACATCTAGGCTATTTTGTTAGGAGTCTTTCATTGTATTGATCAAGTTGTACGTAGTTCTTGGGGGAAGAGGCAAAGTTCATTTTCTAGGTTTTCTTCTTTACTTTATTTTGTTAATTTGAATGATGAATGCTTTAGTTTTCTACTTGAACATGAGTGGCTAAACTCTTGTTCTAGGCTTTTGTCAATAGTTGATAGTTGAAGTTTGAATGTTTGTTTATGCTAGTTCTTAATTATTCATTAAAGGTTGTTTATGCTTTCTTATTTTCATTGCTTATTCATTAGATTGATCACCTCACGAATATATTTGTTGGCTTTTGATTAAACTAAAGAGAGGGAACTAAAAGGGTTAAAAGAAAGTATAGAACAGGTTTCAATGACTCTTGTCCAATGGGTGCAAGATAGATTTCATTGTCGAGGATAGGAATATACCCTTCAACCCTGTTCATTTGAATACAAGTAGCCAAAACCATCATCTCATGTTTCTCATGCGACCATAGGGATAGAGGCGTTAGGGTTCATGGGATAGTTCTTGGATGTTCGGGAAAATGGCAAGAAATGGGATAGTAACTTGCAACTAGAAACCTTAGGAAGAATTAGTCTAGCATATTCAAATCCTAAAACTCAACCTGGACACAAAAGTGCCAAGACCCTAGATTCTCATCATTATTTGAATTACAATATTTGTGAAAAAGCGTTCAATCCATTAGTTAATTTACTTTTAAAGTTTTAGTAGTATAATCTCCAAACCATTTCCCATTTTCATCTGTGTTTATTAGAATAGTGAAATAAAGTGTTAACCTTCTCTGATGGATCCATATCGAAACTTCACTATCCTATATTACTTGATGACCACATGCGCTTGCATGCGCTTGGGCGACATCAAGTTTTTGGTGCCATTTTTGATTACTTGAAGATTGATTAATTATTTGTAGGTTAGGATTTTTATTATGTTATTCTGTATTTTACATTTGTTTGTTGGTTGTTGAAGTTTGCAAAGTGTTGTCTTCAGTGTATACCAGCTATGGGAAGTTAGGGACTAACCTTGGCTCACTTTGATCCGAAGATTGAAAGGACTTTTCATAGGTTAGCTACGACAGAAAACCATGAGCAAGCACAGGGTAACAACCAGGAGAGGTTCCAGTTCTTTATTTTTCCCGGCCCAACTTGGAGAATGCTTCTAAAGAGATCAGCAAGCTGGCTATCACTGAAAACTTTAAGTTGAAGGAGGGAACCGTGCAGTTGGTTTAGAACACTTGTCAATATCAGGATAAGACGCATGAGGATCCCCATAGGCATTCGATGATGTTCTTGGAGCTTAGTGAGAACTTTCACTATTAGAACATCTCAGATAAGTATGCCAAGATCATGTTGTTCCCGCTCTCATTGATTGGTGAAGCTAAGGAGTGGCTTCAAAATGATCCAGCAGATTCCATCACAACTTAGGAGGCTCTCTCCAATAAATTAATCAACAGGTTCTTCTCATCATGGATGACAAAAGAGTTAAGAGAAAAGATCTCAGGAATTGTGCAGAAAGATGGTGAGGATGATACAAGGGATACTTGAAAGATTGCCCGTACCACATGCAACCAAAGAAGATCATTAGGCAAAACTTCATAAAAGGGCTGAAGCTAGAGTCGAAAATTTTTCTTGACGCTACAACACAGGGATAGATCTTTTCCAAGAGCTATGATGAGATAAAAGTTCTATTTAATCTCATGTCATTTAGGAGTCAAGATTATCAGGACTCAGGCAGAGGTCTCACAGTAGCCATAATGCAAGGGAAGCTTGAGGTGGATGGTGTAGCAAAATGAGCAGATATCAGTTAGTTGGTGAATAAGATCGGCAAGCTAGTTACCACACCAGCTGTAAGTCAAGTGAACCAGGTTCAGCAAGTTCAAACTCCACCACCATATATGTGAGGTGTATGGAGAAGGCCATGCATATTCATGTCGTCCACTTAACCTAGAGGCTACTTATTTTATGGGTCAACAAGGTTGTGGTGGAGGTTTTGCAAAAAATGACTACAATCAGGGGTACAGGAATGTAGCTAATCCCTCATGGGGAGGAAACTAGAATTGTTAGAGACCCCCAAACAACTTTCATAGATCACAGGGCCAGCAGCAGGGCAATTCTTTAAAGGATACCATGGAACAATGAACGGTTCAGCAGACTCAGGTGCTTAATGAGATCCAGAAGTCTATTCATGAGCTGGAAAGACAGATTGGGCATTTGGCCCTTTAGCAGACTAACAGACCGCAAGGAATACTTCCAAGCAATACTGAGAAAACCCCCAAAAAAAGAGAATGTGAGCATGATCTCATTATGTAGTACAAAATAGTTGGGTGAAATGATACCCAGAAATGACAAAACAAAGGAAGAGCAAGTTGTGAGGTACAAATATGAGGTTGGTGAGTCAAGCACTTCACAGTCGAAAGTAGTAGAAGCCAGACCACCTCCTCCATTCCCACAAAGATTCAAGAAGTAGAAGGAGGAGCTTTTGTAGGAGGTTTCAAAGTACGCCAGGTATCTGAAGGATGTGTGGAAAACAGAAGAAGGCTCACGGAGTTTGAGACTGTAGCTTTTACAGAAGAGTGCAGTTCCCGGATGCAAAATAAGATTCTAAAGAAGCTAAAAGATCCTTAGAGCTTCACTATTCCAGTAGTCATCGGAAGCAGAAAAGTTGATTCCACACTATGTGACTTGGGTGCAAGCATTAATCTGATGCCTGCATCTCTGTTCAGAACATTGGGATTAGGTGAACCACGCCCCACCACAGTGATATTGCAATTAGCCGATAGGTCCCTTACTTATCTTGATAGTGTGATTGAAGATATATTGATTAAAATGGGACCGTTCGTTTTTCCAATGGACTTTATAATTTTGGACTACAAAATTGACGAAGCATGTTCCATCATTTTAGGAAGAGGATTCTTAGCGACCATGGATGCAGTGACCAAGGTGAAGTCGACAAGATGTCAATGACTGTGGATGGCCAAGAGGCAATCTTTGATGTGTTCATGGCAGCAAAGTTTCCACCCTATTATGAGTAATTTACAATGAGACCAATTGTGGACCCTGGAGGGTATAAACAGGCGGTTGAACAACATGTGTTTCATGGGAATAGCAAGTCAGGACACTAAACATCTCACTTGAGTGAAGGAGTGAGAAGTCTTGCATCCTGCTGTGACATTAAATCAGTCGCTACATAGGAGGCAACCCATGAATGTCATGCCACGACTATAACTAAGGCACTTGATGGGAGGAAGGTCATCTTTCTAACATTTCTTTCATTATTTTTGTAGAAACGAATAGGGGATTTGAGGTGAAAAAGCGGGGAAAAGAAAAAATTCTAAGTCTGGGCAAAATACCTGGCGTGGGCACCAGGTGTTAAACTTCAAAAGTGAAAAATTCAGGTTGGTGTGTTGGGGAGCGCGCCGTGCTAGACCCAGTTCACAAAGAAATTCTTTTTCTAAGTGTCTGGTGAGGTGAGAGGTACGCCACGCCAAGTGTGTGTTGGATGAATATTGTTTTGGTCCATGGGACAAATTTGACCCAAAGGACCTAAAATTACTAAAAACTCATTCCTTACACCTTTATTTTAAACCCTCATTCATCCTCTCTCTCTCTAAAATTCAAAAGTAAAAAGAAAATAAAATTCTCTTTCCTCCCTCACTAGGCCATAACTCCCCTCCCCTTTTTCCCCCATTGTTGTCTTCTCCAAAAAGCTTGGTGAAGTACACTTCCTTAACTCAAGTAAGTATATCTTCTATCTTTGTTCTTTAATGTTATAAGTAGGGGTATACAAGTCAAATCGTCAGGCCAAACCTAATCGAGGAACCAAGTTAAACTTAGAAAAAAACTGACTTATGGTTTGATTTGATTTGATTTGGTATTAACCCAACCCAAACTGACATATTTTATATATATACATAAAATTATTAATTATAATCTATTTTGTAAATACTCTTTAAATTAGTTTTATTAATTTTTAATATTTAGAAATTAGATATATATTCAGATTTGAGCTTATAAGTTGTAAACTTGTAGATTGCAATATTTGCTCAGTAGACAGTAACTAGTAAATAAATGATCCAAATATAAAGGCCCAATATTAACCTTAAAATCTAGAAAGATAAAATAAATCCTTCGGTCTTTGGTCTTCAGTCTTCATCTTCACTTTCCAGAAACTTCTACTCCTCTCCTCATTCATTAGGCGCTGGTCACTTTCGCATGTTTGTTAGTATCTCTTCTCTCCTAATTTTTGGTTAATTTAGTTATGTTTGATTTAGTTTCTTTAAAAAAACTAGTATATAGGCCTAATTTAGTTATGTTTGATTTCTTTAACTTTTGATTTAGTTTTGAAAAAAAAATGAAAGAACTGATTAAAATCGAAATTGAAAAAACTAATTTATGTTTATGTGATTTGGTTTATGGATTTAATAAATCGACATAATTGTTTTAGTAATTTTTTAATAAAAAATCAAACCAGCCTGACCTATGTACACCCCTAATTGTAAGCATGCTTCCATTACCCTTCTTCTCCAAGTTGAAGAACCCAAAAATCACCATTGTTAGTGAAAATCTTGAATTTCGCAATGTGGGTTTTCATAGCTTAAATCTCTTTATTCTTCCATAATAATGCTATGTCCTTGTTTGGGTTGCTTCTTTTGGTTGAATTTTGTGATTATAAGTTGTGGGTGTGAAGGGGGTGATGAATGGATTTCATAAAAATTGTGGGCAGGAGTATGGTTTGTAGAGAGAGAAAGTGCTTAGCTCATGAGATTCTTAAATTGTTAAAATCTTGGGTCGTTGAAGAATTCATGTAAATGCATTGTGGAAAGTAGTAAATATCATTTTGATAGTTGATTGAATTCATTGTGACCACTTCCATGTTGGGTTATATGAATTGTGAATTAAAAATTGAGAAAGTGAAAGGACAGGATAAAGTGAAGCATTCTTGAAAAGAAATAAATGAGAAAGGTGGAAGGAAAATCATGAACATGACTTGTATTGTAAAGTTAGTGAACAATTTAGGTTGATAAGATTTGATATGACAATAGGGGAATCTAAGTACCCTATTTGACAAATTCTTACAACTATGCTAGCGAATTAAGTGTGGGGTCATCTTGCACCTCTTACACATAATTAGCTAGATTTGTTCTTCATGAACTAATTCTACAAAGTTCTTGTTGATTGTATAGCAATTACTATGGAATCATGAGTTGATAAAAGAAGAAAATTAGTAGTCACTGACAAAGGTCTCAAGTGGCTCAGGAAGGGAACAAATGGGTCAAAGCCATTGGCCACAAAAACACCCCCTTCTAGGAGGTTTGGAGCCAAAGTCATGGAGGAGCATGGGCTCAAATGGTTTAATACAGAAAAGGAGGCCAAGTATGCTCTGAAAAATTGGATTGATGAGAGACGCCTTGCAGTTGAGTTCCCTAACATCCGCGATACTTTCTGCGAGTTGGGGTTGGGATACATATTTGCGGAACCTGAGGAGTGCCACCTCACTTTGGTGAGAGAATTCTAGGCCAACTAGGATACTTCCTTCGGATAGAGCACCAAGATTGAGGTACGGGGTCACATGGTTTGCTTCACCGCTAGGCCATTTAATGCTTTTCTTGGAATGCATATCGTGGACCCATTGATGTACTTTATATTGCTAGAGAAGCCCCCATATTGTGGTATTCGCCACACACTATGTGGTGAGCATTCATCTGCTCATTGGGCAAGGGATCATAATGGCACCCATTCTACACTTTCATTCTCCTACTTGTCTAAGGAGGCGAGAGTCTAGGTCAAGCTTGTCTATGTTGTACTATTGTGTGGGACACACACCACAGAGATCACGAGAGAGAGAATTGTCTTGGTGTATATGCTGATAAAAGGTTTGTCAATCAACTTTGGCGCATTGCTCAAAGATAACATGAGGAGGTCCCGAGACAACTGCTAATGGAAGTACTATTATGGCAGCCTTCTTATCCAGTTCTTCAAAGAGGTTGGTGTGGAAGAAGAAGAGGCTGATCTTCATCTACCCCTAGCAGGGCCATTTGGCGGGTAAAATGATGGATGTCACAAAGGTCAAGGAGCCAGCCAACTCTTCAGTTCCACTTCTCACTTCCACTAAGCGTCAGGCTCAGGATGATAGCTGGCGAGGCCATATATTTGGGATGTTAGAGCTGCAGTTGAAGATTGGAGATAGACCTACCATTGATGAGTAGATTTTCAGCACTGCAGGGCGATACCCACTCATTGAGAGTGCGATGTTGATGTGTTTTGAGGAGCCTCTAGATGATGATGAGGCCACAGTGTTGACCGGTGGTGTTGATGATATTGACGATGATGAGGAGGATGATGCTACCACAGGAGCCATCCAGGTTGATAGTGAGGATGATGATGATGATCAGGAGTATAATCCTGATGATGATGATTATTCTTAGAGGCCCAGAAAGTTCTTTTTCTCTCCCTACTTGATATATCTATGTGTGCACTAGGGATAGTTCACTATTTGAGTGTGGGGTGGAGGAAATAGATTTCCTATTTATTCCTTCTTTGCTAAATTTGCAGTGATTTGTAGCATTAGTTGTCATTCTCTATGTTGGTAGCTGATTTGTGATTGATAAAACAATGGTCTATAATAGCTAGTAATGGTGATGACTGTGGACATGATGATGCCTTGTTACTTGTTATGTGATCATCTCTACTTAGTTTTTTTTTGTACTTGAGAGTCAATTTTTTTATGTCTCCTAGAGGTAGTGACCCTTCCCGATGATGGATTGATGATGACCGTCTTAAGGAAAAATTAGTCACAATTATTTTCATGCTTAGGATGGAGTCAAAACTACCACTTGTATGCTCTTTGATATTCCACTTAGAAGCTAAGCTAGAGGCAATGAAGTGATAATCTTAAATGCATAAGAAGTAAAAATCCATGAGACACATAGGTTTTTAATTTGACTAAAACAAAATAATCTTACGGCTTAATAATGGTAATTTCATTGAACTTGATTGTATGGATATGTAGCCATAGAAAACCGAGTCACATCATGATGCCATGAGAGGTGAGCTTGATTTGTTGTGTGTCATACATAATGTAACATCTAGAACTTGCCTAAGTGTGTATAAGATAGCTAGTTGTCGATAGTAAGATGTGATTAAGGCATTTCTTTGGAAAATCCATTTTGTCCATTAGTGTTGTACCTTCCTTAACACTATCCTTAGTTAGCCTCTTTGAGCGTCAAGCCTTAATTTTCTTATTATCCAAAAAAGAAGCCTATCCCCTTTGGTTGTGTGACCTTCAGAATATTTGATCAAAAGATAGTCTAATGCACTTTGAGAATTAAGAATGAGGGTCCACCTAGGTAGAAAAAGTTAAGAGAAAGGAAAGAAAAAGAAAAAATGTGTGGATGATAAGAAGAGAAAATAGAAGAGGGGTGCCTACAAAAAGATGTTTTCTTCTTACTTCTAGAACATAAATGAAAAGATTTTAATGGTTTATTATTCTTGTGAACTTATAAGTAGAAACTAGTAGTCAAATAGTAAAAAAGGGCATGAGAAAAGAGAAGGGAATTAGTGAAAGAAAATGTGAGAAGTGAGACGAAGTGGTGGACAAGAAAGATAAAAAATGTCTTAAAATGCTTTGGACTGGTATCCACTATTAAAGAAAATCACTCACCTATCCCTTAGCTGACATTACAACCAAAAAAGGTCCTTATGATCTTACTATTGTTGAAGCAAATAAGTAGTCAAAATGTACACGAGGGGTAAGCTTATGGTATGTGCATGTGTATAATACATCATTTCTGAGAGTGAGTGTGTCTTGCTTATTATGTTCCAAGTTTTGAATTGATAATATGAGAGAAGGAACATCACCAAATAGGTAAGGACATAAGATGGTCAAAGTCGGTGTACCATATGTTGCATTTTTCATACTTAATCATGTTGCCTCTATTTTGGAAAGATAGTTAGTTATAGAGGCTATGTAGTCTTGAATGTGAAAACTTATGTGTGTGTGTTTGATATGAGTTGTTATGAGTTGATGAACCATTTATGCATATGCTCTATGATAGGCACTTGAGTGAGGATTGATTGGGTAACAAGTAGTGAGAAAAACATGTTCACGCACATAAGTAAGGATTGTTCGAGGACAAATAATGGCTTAAGTGTGGGGTGGTGATATTGGACATATTCTTATGCTTATTTGTCATGTTTCTACCCATATTTTATCTTGTTTTAAGATCATAATGCTTATGAAAAGCATGAATTCATGTTTATGTGCATCTTGTGAGCTAAAAAGTATTTTTAGATGTTTTGAGTAGGAAACCAAGCAAAACGCACTCAAAAATGACCCAAGGTGTGAAGAAAGAAGAATTTGCAAAAATTGGCCTGGTGAGATAGCTGGCGTGGTGCGCCAGAACCTAAACTTCAGAGAAAATTATGCTCGATTTGGTGCATTGTGTGGTGTGGCATGCTAGGTCCTCAACTCTTGAAGAAAATTTGATCAACACCTTGGCGAGATGAATGGAGTGGCGCGCCAGAAGCATTTTTGACTTAGAAAATTTTTTCAACACTTTGGTGTGTTTAGTGGACTGGCGTGCCAGGTTCAAAACTTTAAAAAATTTGACTAACACCTTGGTGTGTTGGCTGCAGTAGCGTGCCTGAGGTCAAACTTAAAATTCAAGCCAAACTCTGGTGAGATGGCAGGGGAAGTGCACTTGAGACATTTTGAGATGAATTTTCAAGTTTAAAAGTTGTACTTCTCAAGGAAAAAAGATTCATTAGACACCTTGATTATAAATATAATATCTATAAAATTATGTTGGGAGTCTTTTGTCGTATTGATCAAGTTTTACGCAGTTCTTGGGGGAAGAGACAAAGTTCATTTTCTAGATTTTATTTGATTTTTACTTTGTTAATTTGAATGATGAATGCTTTAGTTTTCCACTTTAACATAAGTGGCTAAACTCTTGTTCTAGGGTTTCATCCATAGCTAATGGTTGAAATTAGAATAGGTTTCAATGACTTTTGTCCAATGGGTTCAAGATAGATTTTGTAATCGAGGATAGGAATATACCCTTCAATCCTGTTCAGTTGAATACAAGTAGCCAGAACCGTTTTCTCATATTTCTCCTGCGACTATAGGGATATAGGTTTTAGGGTTCATGAGATAGTTCTTGGATGTTCGGGAGAATGGCAAGAAATGGGAAATAACTTTCAACTAGAAACCTTAAGAAGAATTAGTCTAGCATATTTAAATGCTAAAACTCATCCTAAACGTGCAAGTACCAAGACCCTAGATTCTCATCATTATTTGAATTACAACATTTGTGAAAAATCGTTCAATCCATTAGTTAATTTACTTTTCAAGTTTTAGTAGTATAATCTCCAAACCATTCCCCATTTCATCTGTGTTTATTAGAATAGTGAAATAAAGTGTTAACCTTAAGCAATTAATCTGACAAGTCTTTGAGAGATTGATATCGGGACTTCAATTTCCTATATTACTTGACGACCACATGCGCTTGGGCAACATAACAAGTTTTAAGATGACTCTACCCACTTAAGCAAGATAGTTGGGGCATCATGTGCTCATTCATAATGGTGTCAGTTATGATGAAGACTCCACTATTCCTCATATTTTAAGTTGTTCATGTATAGGATCTATGATATTATGTTTTATAGTATGATTGGCCCATTGATCAGATTATGAGGTTTTACTTATATTTTTAACCACGTTAAATCATATGATTTTACTTTCAAAACTTTGAGTCATTATGTTTCAGCTTATGATGAATAACTCATATTTATTACTATCTCATGATCGTGATTTTAGCATGTTGTCCTTGCTCTCATTTTCTAGCTTGCTCTATACTCATGATTTTAGACTATCGATTTACTATCATGTTTTTACTTAACCTACAAACTCAGTACATTCAAAGTACTGACTGCATACTTTTATATTATATCGTCTCATGATATAGGTTCAGATAATCAGTCTCAGCCCCGACATTAGATTTGCTCCCGCTTCGGGCCAATCCCCTCCTAGTTTTAGTGAGTCCTCATGATCCAAGAAAGATAGTTTTGATACATGTCTCTTTCTTTATGTATTTCAGTTTCAGACTTAGTAAGCTAGTTAGGAGTATTGTCCCATCAGCTCATCATATGATTAAACTCTTTTCAAGTAGCTTTATATAGATAATTCAAAGTTGTTGACTTGTTGTCTACGTTTATGCTTTATGATTCTTAGACTTCTTGTAATGTTATGTTCATGATTTACTTCCACTTAGCTTATGCTCTTAACCATGCTATAATATGTCATGGGTTAGCTTGAAGCAATTCGTGGTTCTAGGTACCGTGTCCCGATTTGAGGTCCATGCTCAGGTCATGACAAACTTGATATTAGAGAAAAGCTTTAGGTGTTTCCTATGGTGTCCGAAAGCCGTGTTAAGTAGTCTTTTTCATGGGGATGAAGCGCACCACACTTATGAGGAGAGGCGATTAGAAATTTTAGGAAACTTTCCTTCTTTCATGATCTATGTCGTGTGATGAAGTTCAACTCTCTCTATTCCTCTAACTCGTGCTATACATCTTTGTAGAAAAATGCCTCCTTCCGAGTCAATGGAAGAAGAAATGGCAACAACAATGGCCATGTGAATGGCAATGGAGATGGGCATCAACCAGCCCCACCAGCTTCAGTGTATCCTTTGCATGAGCAAGTAACTCATGCTGAGTTCAGGGCTGTCTTTCAGATGTTAGCACAGACTATGACAGCACAAGTCAAACAGTAGGTTGTGGTGGCTAGAGTGCGAGACTTCACCAAGATGAACCTGCTTGATTTTCATTGTTCTAAAGTGAACGAGGATCCACATAAGTTCATAGAGGAGATCTAGAAAATTACCCAGATTATGGGTGTTTCCAGAGAGTGCAGATTTGGCCTCTTATTAGCTAAATGGGGTAGCTCATATTTGGTTTTGTCAGTGGAAGAAGGGTCGTGGAGTAGGTGTAGCTCCTATTGGTTGGAATGAGTTTGGCACAACGTTCCTAGATAGGTTCTTTCCCCGACAGTTATGGGAAGCAAAGGAAGAAGAGTTTGTCAATTTGAAGAAGAACGACATGACTGTTCAGGAGTATGCCCTAAAGTTCACCCAGCTATCCAAGTATGTTCTAGAGATGGTTGTGGAGCCGAGGGCTCACATGAGCAAGTTCATGAATGAGGTCTCAGATTTACTGGTCAAGAGTGTAGGACTGCAATGCTAATTAGCGACATGGATATCTATTAATTGATGATTTATGCTCAGCAGATAGAGGAGGAGAAGATGGAGAGAGAGAGAGAGAGGGAGAGAGAGAAAGAGGCCATGAGGGCTAGGGTAGGGAGCTTTGGGTATTCTCGACAGAGGCCCGATGGTGAACATCACCCACAGTCCCATCAGAGGTCATCAGCCCAGCTCCATCATTAGCTAGTATCCCATCCAGGCCCAGGGGTGATCAAAGAGGTAGAGCATCAGGCTCTAGGGGTCAGATGAGCATGTCAAGGGAGCGCACTTTCCAAACATACAGGAAGTGTAGTAAGAACCACCTAAGAGAGTGCTTGATTGACTCAGAGGCTTGATATGAGTGTGGGAAGCCCCGACACAGACTTAGGAATTATCCTTCAACTAGACATGGTGACGGTAGCGGCTATGCCCCGGTCACCACTTTAGCAGCTCGCCCACCTCAACAGGGCGCATCTTCTAGTGTAGGTGGAAGACAGGGCTAGAACAGGTCCTATGCACTATCATCTTGTTAGGAGAAAGAGAGCTTGCCCGATATGGTCACTGGTATGTTATAAGTTTCCATATTGATGTTTATGCATTTCTAGATCGAGGAGCCACCTTATCTTTCGTGACTCCCTATGTTGCCATTAGTTTCGGTGTTCGTCCCAAAATTCTCTTAGAACTCTTCTCAGCCTCTACTCCTATCGTGATTCAATTATAGGTTGACGGGTATACAAAAATTGCCCTGTCACAGTTTTTCAAAAAGTCACCTCAACTGACATAGTGGAGCTAAATATGAGAGATTTTGATATTATTTTTGGTATGGATTAGTGGTATTCTTGCTATTCTTCAATTAACAATAAAACCTAGTCAGTAGAGTTTTGATCCTAGGTGAGCCAGTCCAAGAGTAGTTCAGTTGTGCTTGTATGATCTCCAAGGGTTGTGTATATCATCTAGTTTGGTTTAAGGATTCTAAGTTTGAAACCGCGACTCTCGAATCAGTTCCCGTTGTAGGTGAGTATCCAGAGGTGTTTCCTGATGATCTACCAGGAGTCCCTCCAAAGAGGGAGATTAACTTTTGTATCAACCTTCTCCTTGATTCGCAACCCATATCTATTCCTCCCTACATAATGGCTCCTTTCGAGCTAAAGGACTTGAATGAATAGTTGAAACATCTCCTAGATAATGGTTTCATCAGACCTAGTAAATCCCCCTAGGGTCCTCCAGTTCTCTTTATGTGAAAGAAGGATGGTTCCCTGAGAATATGCATTGACTATCATTAGTTGAATAAGGTCACAATCAGGAATAAGTATCCCCTCTCCATGATTGATGACTTGTTCGACCAACTTTAAAATGCTAAGTGCTTTTCGAAGATAGACTTCAGATCCGGCTATCACCAGCTTAGGGTGAGGGAGTGTGACATTCTGAAAACAACTTTAAGACTCGGTATGGTCACTATGAGTTTGTGGTTATGTCTTTTGAACTAGCGAATACTCCTATAGCTTTCATATATTTGATGAACAAGGTGTTCAAATACTGTCTAGATATGTTCGTCATTAACTTCATAGATGATATCTTCATATACTCTCAAAGTGAGGAGGAGCATGCTACCCATTTGAGGATTGTGTTGCAGACTCTTAAGGACCGTCAATTGTTTGATAAGTTTAGCAAGTGTGAGTTTTGGCTTAACTCAGTAGCATTTTTGGGTCATGTGGTGTCTAGTAAGGGTGTGTAGGTAGACTCTCAGAAGATTGAGGTGGTGAAGAACTAGCCTAAAATTGTCAGCCTTACTGACATTAGGAGCTTTTTGGGCTTAGCTAGCTACTACAGGAGGTTCATAGAGGGATTTTCATCCAATGCAACACCTTTGACTAGGTTGACCCAAAAGAAGGTCAGATTTCAGTGGTATGATGCTTGTGAAAACTGACTCACTTCAGCTTCAATTTGGAACAAATTATTATGTGTGTTCCAAATATGGATGACTTAAGAGAGCAGATGTTGGAGAGGATCATAGCTCTCAGTATTCTATCCATTTAAGTGCCACCAAGATGTACCGTGATCTATAGAAAGTCTACTAGTGAAATGGCATGAAGAAGGATATAGCAGCATTTGTGGCTAAGCATCCAAATTGTCAATAGGTGAAGGTTGAGCATCAGAGACATGGAGGTATGCTATAGGATATCAGTATTCCTACTTGGAAGAGGGAAGAGATCAATATGGACTTCATTACAGGGTTTCCACATACACGCCGACATCATGATTCTATATGGGTGATTATGGATAGGATGACCAAGTTAGCACATTTCTTATCAGTTAAGACTATAGATTCAACTAAGGACTATGCTACACTTTACAGTCGAGAGTTAGTTTATTTGCATGGAGTTCTGTTGTCTATCATCTTAGATAGGTGTACTTAGTTCACCTCTCAGTTTTGGAGATCATTTCAGAAGGTCTTGGTACTCAAGTGAAGCTTAGCACAACTTTTCACCTACAGACAAATGGTCAGATTGAACGGACCATTTAGACTCTTGAATACATGTTGAGAGCGTGTGTGATTGACTTCAAAGGCAGTTGGGATGGCCCCTTACCTCTCATTGAGTTTACCTACAATAACAGTTTCCACTCCAGCATTCAGATGGAATCATTTAAGGCTCTTTATGGGTGGAGATATAGATCACCTATTGGATGGTTCAAGGTAGGTAAGGCTACACTGATAGGGCTAGATTCAATTCATGAGTCCATGGAGAAAGTTCAGCTTATTAAGGAAGGGCTGAAAATAGATCAAAGTCAATAGAAATCATATGCTAAAGTTTGAAGGAGAGAGATTGAGTTTGAGGTCGATGATTGGGTGTTTCTGAAGGTGTCTCCTATGAAGGAATTTATGAGGTTCGGTAACAAAGGGAAGCTTGGTCCCCAGTATGTTGATCCTCATAGGATTCTGAGATGTGTTGGCAAAGAGGCTCATAAGTTGGAGCTACCAGCGGAGTTAGCTCTAGGGCATCCAGTTTTTCATGTGTCTTTACTGAGGAAGTGCATTAATGACCCAACTCTGGTGGTTCCAATAGAGAGGAACCACCAGAAACCATTAGTGTGAAGGATTATCTTACCTATGAGAAAGTTCCAGTTAAGATCCTTGATCATCAAGTTCATAAGTTGAGGAACAAGGAGGTAGCTTCAGTGAAGGTATTATGGAAAATTAGCTAGTTGAAGGAGCTATGTGGGAAGCCGATGCTAATATGATGGCTAAATAACAACATCTTTCCTCTTCCTGCTCAGTTCCAGCATGAGGGTACTAGTTTTCTCCTTAGTACTCTATTAAATTTTATGCCAAGTTCATGTCTCTTGGATCCTTTCATGCCATGGTATACATATGTGTTTCACAAATTCAGCTTAGTCATGTATCTCAGTCAACAGTCAATCGCTCCGTTAGTTTTCAGTTTATAGCTTTCAGTTTGAGATTGCAGTTCCTTCCCTATCCTTTTAGCTTAGTTAGCCTTCATTTGAGGATGAATATTCAGAAAGGGAGATAATGTAATACCTCAAAAAGTACCTAAGATTAGATCCGAGACTTCTAATAGAAACCAGCAAGAAAAATGGAATTAGGCCATTGGATGAACCGCAAGACAGGTCATCCTATATTATACCCCAAACTCCCTAAGATCAGACCCGGGAGTTGAAACAGAGAAAACTATATTTTCTATACCATGTCACAGGATGAGTTGTCCAGTGACCCGTCAGGACTGGGAGTTGAAAAAGAGAAAACAAGATTTTCTATACCATGTCACAGGACGAGTTGTCCAGTGACCCGTCAGGATGACCATGAGTCGTTAAGTTACTCGTGGTGAGGTGGTTAACTTAAATTGGAATTTCAAGTTTTTGGGTAACCATGGGTATGACCACGAGTAGTGATAGCTCCATGACTCATTGAGCCAGTCGTGGCCAGAGGCAGTGAAGGATGAAGGAAGGACAGGTAGTGTACCTAACGACTAGACACCACGACTCATGGCCAATGCCATGATTCGTTAGGTGGGTCGTGGTCAACAGTTGGTTTAAGATTTTATGTTTTGGGTAGTGAAGGTGAAGGATTGTGACCACTGTCATGGTCACTGACAATGACTCATCCAATCCCTCATCGGGACTGGCAGTCTGTTTTTTCCTGCGAGTTTAGTAAGGGCTTTTCTGTAATTCCCATGATCCTAAAACCTAAACCATGTCGTTTTAAGATCTAAATAGTGAGTTTTAAGAAGGGTAAGTTCATTCTAAGCTACCCCTAATTCATGCATGCAAGTTTAGAAGTTTTGAGGGATGATCAAGCTCAATCTCTCAAGGTTGTTCCTCAATTATTCATTGGGCAATCAGAGAAGTTGTAGGATCATATTCTCTCAGGTATGTAAGGTTATGAATGGGTGAAATTGTTCATACATGTTGATTCTATGGGGTTTTAACAAAATGTATCAATTCCCTAAGTTTCCACCATGGGTATGATCTAAGAATGTTTCTATCATTAAATTATGATTTATGGAAAAGTTTTACAATGTTTTCAATAATAAATCATGTTTCCAAATTTTATAAATTATGATGCGCATCCATGAAAGTTCATGAAAGTTGAGGTCTATGATATATGTTTAAGTATGTTGAGATATTTATGACAAAAGCATGTTTTCAAGTTATTCATGTCTATGATCATGTTTTCAAGTGAAATCAAGTATTTTCAAGCATGTTTAAGTATTGGTCAAGCCCATATGTTCAAGTATGATATATAATTTTATGTCAATTAGCTTACCATATGGTTTTGGAGTCTAGACTCCCAATTATGTTCATCTTGTGGTATGGTTTGAGCCAAGGCTCCTCATGTATGATTTTAGATCTTATATGTATATGATTATTCAGCTTCATCACAAGATGATGGTCAGCTTCGCTAAAAAAAGATGGAGAGCATATGCATGTTTTTGGGAGTAGTGTCCAACACCGAGTAGGCTAAGGGTCAGTCAACCCTATGCCTCAGAACTACGAGCCAACATAGGTATGATCAAATTATTTGGGACCACCTTTGGAGATTTCCCCTGCCCCAAGGGCCCTTCAGCTTGATATCGATATCATGGTAGCGTCTTTAGCCCTGGCAAGGCTTTAGACAGCTTTGTCCACTTGAGTATAATAGTCGGGACCACGTAAGCTTTATTGTGGTAATGTCGGTTATATGACGAGTCTCCCATTTTTCCTCATGATTTCAGTTATGCATGTACATTTGTCATTATATTATATTTTCAGCAGGTTTGACCCAATGTTCAGTTTTACTCATGATTATCATATTTCAGCTTTGGGTCATTCGATTTAGTTATGATGTTCAGTTATGTTCAGCTCATGATTTCAGAAAATAGTATACAAGCCCTACTCTCAGATTCTTATCTTGATTATGTTTTATATTAATGCATGTTCAATTATTTTACTTACTTAAGCGGTTTTACTTACCTTGCATACTCGGTACATTTCATGTACTGACCGCATACTCTATGTTGTACTATTTTATGATACTGGCTCCAATATTCAGACTCAGCCCCATTGCTAGCCAGCCTCTAGAGTAACATATCCAGTCTTAGTTGGTGAGTCCTCACCTCCCGAGGACCATTCCTTATCAGTTATCTTTATATTTTTTTCAGTTTCATACATAGAGAGTTAATTGGGGTCTTGTCCCTTCTATTCATTAAAAATAGAGGCTTTTCAAACATAGATTGTATTCAGCTTCAGACTCGTGTTGTATTATGATGTTATGTTATGTCTAGACTTCTGCTATGTTTATTATGATTGACCTTCCGCTTTTATTGATTGAGTTAGATGTTATGTTCATGTCATGGGTCGACTTGGGGCCTCTTGGGGTTCCTTGTCCCGTGTCTCAATCCGGGCCTATGTTTGGGTCGTGACAAACTTGTTTTCAAAGCCTTAGGTTTTGAAGTGCCCTAGGGTGTCTAAAAACCGCGTTAAGTAGAGTCCTTTTCATGGGTGTGAAGCGCGCCACACTTATGATGAAGAGGCTAGAAAAAATTTAGGAAATGTTCCCTTTTTACATGATCTAAGTCGTGTGATGAAATGTCTCCCTATCCTTATAACTCGTGCTATACGCGTTTGCAGAATGATGCCTTCCCTCAGAGTTAACGACAGAAGGAATGGAAACGAAAATGGCCACAAGAATGGCAATAGGGACGAGCACCAACAGGCCCTTCCAGCCTATGAAAACCATGCATTAGAGCCAGTTGGCCACACTAAATTAGAGGAAACCATTTAGATGCAAGCACAGGCCTTGACCACCAAGGTCAATCAGCAAGCAGCTGTGCATGTCCCTCAGAACGAGAATAATGTGGCAGCACGAGTCAAAGATTTTCTAAGGATGAACCCACCAGAGTTTCTTAGGTCAAATATGGACGAGGATCCACATGAGTTTATCGACGAGATTCTAAAGATCACCTAGGTCATGAGGGTGACTTGAAAGGAGTGCATCGATTTAGCCTCATATCAGTTGAAGGGGGTTGCACCCATTTGGTTTAAACAATAGAAGGATAGTAGGGTAGTCGGAGCAGGCTCTATCAGTTGGGATGAGTTTTATGTCACTTTTCTAGATCGGTTCTTCCCTCATGAGATGAGGGAGCTGAAAGTGGTCAAATTTGTGAATTTGAGACAAGGGAAGATGAAGTGCAGGAGTATTCCTTAGAGTTCACTTGTCTATCCAAGTACGCACCAGATCTAATGGTTGATCAGAGAGCTCGAGCGAGTAGGTTTGTTCATGCTGTGGCGGACTACCTAGACAAATATTTTCGGACTATGATGCTTCATCATGATATGGATTTTCCTCAGATAGTCCTGTACACCCAGTAGATGGAGGCAGTGCATATGAGAGAGAGAGGCCAAGAGGGTCAGGATAGACAGTTATGGGTTCTCTTAGCAGAGACCAGGTGGTGGACACAGTCAGCAGTCCCACCAGAGATCATCAGCCCCGGCTTCATCGGCTATGAGTATGCCATCCATATCTAGGAACGACCAGAGAGGACAAGAATTAGGCTCTAGAGACCAGAGCAATAGGCCCATAGATTCTAGTATCCCAATTTGCGATAGGTGTGGCCAGAGATACACGGGTCAGTGTTTGGCGGGTACAGGTGCTTGCTTCGGGTGTTGGAAGCATAGACATATGCTTAGAGATTTCCCAGTAGCTAGATAGGGCCATGATAGGGGCTGAGGCCCAGCTTTTAGTTCAGTAGCCCCACTAGCACGCCCAGATCAATAGGGGGTATCCACTAGCACAGGTGGCGGTCAGCGCCTACAGATTCTATGCCCTAGCATCCCGCCAGGCGCAGGAGGTTTCCCCAGATATAATCACTGGTATGTTACAAGTTTTCCACCTTGATGTATATTCTTTGTTAGATCCAGGGGCTACTTTATCTTTTGTGACCCCTTGTGTTGCTAGTAGCTTTAGAGTCAGTCCCGAAATCCTATCAGAACCTTTCTCAATCTCTACTCCAGTTAGTTATTTAGTTATAGCTCGACAGGCTTATAGAAATTGCCCTGTCACAATTCTTTAGAAAGTTACCTCAGGAAATTTATTAGAGTTAGACATGACTGACTTTTATATTATCCTCGGCATGGATTGTCTATTTGCATGTTATGCCTCAGTTAATTGTAGAATCCGTGCGGTAGAGTTTCGATTTTCGGGTGATCCAGTCTTGGAGAGGAATGGTAGTTCAGCTGTGCTTGTAGGTCATTTCATTTCCTACCTTAAGTCTAGAGTACCATCTACTTAGGGTTAAGGATGCTAAGTTTGAGACCCCTACTATTATGTTTGTTCCGGTAGTATGTAAGTATCTAGAAGTCTTCCCAGATGATTTATCGGGAATCCCTCCCGAGCGGGAATTGATTTTGGTACTGACCTTCTTCCCGATAAGCAGCCTATATCTATTCCTCCTTATAGAATGGCTCTGGTCGAGCTAAAGAAGTTGCAGGAGCAATTGAAGGACCTTTTAGACAAGGGTTTTATCACACTTAGCAAATCCCCATGGGGTGCACCAGTTCTCTTTGTCTGAAAGAAAGATGGTTCTCTTCGTATGTGTATTGATTATTGTCAATTGAACAAGGTGAACATCAAGAACAAGTATCCTCTCCCCAAAATTGATGATTTGTTGACCAACTTCGGGGTGCCAAGTGTTTCTCAAAAATAAACCTCAGATTCATATATTATCAACTCAAGGTTTGGGAGAGTGAGATCCCGAAGATAGCCTTCAAGACTCGATATGGTATTTATGAGTTTGAGGTTACATCTTTTAGAAGAATGAATGCTCCTGCAGCATTTATGGATTTGATGAAAAAGGTGTTCAAGCCATACTTAGATATGTTTGTGATTGTGTTCATAGATGATGTCCTGATATACTCTCGGAGCGAGGAGGAGCATGCCGCTCATTTAAGGGTGGTGCTGCAAACCCTCAAGGATTGGCAGTTATATGCGAAATTTAGTAAATGCAAGTTTTGGTTGAACTTAGTGGCCTTTTTGGATCATGTGGTATCAAGTGAAGGTGTACAGGTAGACTCACAAAAGATAAAGGCAGTGAAAAATTGGCCTAGACTAGTGAATCCTTCGGATATCAAGAGTTTCTTGGGTTTAGATGGGTATTATCAGAGGTTTGTTGAGGGGTTTTCATCCATTGCAGCCCCGTTGAATAAATTGACCCAGAGAAAGTGAAGTTCCAATGGTCGGAGGCTTGTGAGAAGAGCTCTAAAGAATTGAAGGCTCGACTCACCTCAGCACCTGTGTTGACCCTACCTGAGGGTACCGATGTGTTTGTAGTATATTGTGACGCCTCAAGGATTGGCCTTGGTTTCATCTTGATGCAGCATGGTAAAGTTATAGCCTATGCTTCAAGGTAGCTGAAGGTTCATGAAAAGAATTACCCGACCCATGATCTCAAATTGGTGGCGGTAGTATTTGCCTTGAAGATTTGGAGACACTATTTGTATGGGGTCCACGTGGATGTGTTTACGGACCACAAGAGCTTATAATACGTGTTTACCCAAAAGGATTTGAATCTCTGCCAAAGAAGGTGGTTGGAGCTACTCAAGGATTATAATATGAGTGTCCTTTATCATCCAGGCAAGGCTAATGTGGTAGTGGACGCTTTTACTAGGCTTTCTATGGAAAGTGTGTCTAATGTGGATGAGGGGAGAAGGAGCTGGTGAAGGAAGTGCATCGACTTGCACGATTGGGAGTTCGTTTGGTTGACTCGACCGATGGCAGTGTTATTATTCAGAACGGATTAGAATCATCCTTGGTGACTGATGTAAAAGCTAGACAAGATGAGGACCTTATTTCGGTAAAGTTAAAGGAAGCCGCTCATAATCAGAAGGTAGAGGTCTTCTCCAAAGAGGGAGATGGTGTGCTTTGATACTAGGGTCATTTGTGTGTTCCGAATTTTGATGATTTAAGGGAGCGTATGTTGCACGAGGTCCATGGTTCCAAATATTCTATACATCCAAATGCCACCAAGATGTACCGTGACCTACGGGAAGTCTATTGGTGGAATGGCATGAAGAAGGACATAGCAAAATTTGTGGCTTAGTGTCCAAATTGTCAATAGGTGAAGGTTGAGCATCAAAGACCTGGAGGTGTGCTCCAAGATATTAGCATTCCTTCTTGAAAGTGGGAAGAGATCAACATGGATTTCATTACAAGGGTACCTTTCACCGACAATAAGACTCCATTTGTGTTGTTGTGGACAGGTTGGCTAAAGCAGCTTATTTCCTACCGGTCAAAACTATTGATTCGGTTGAGAATTATGCTAAGTTGTACATTCGAGAGTTAGTTCATTTGCATGGAGTGCCACTATCCATCATATCGGATAGAGTTACTCAGTTAACCTCCCAGTTTTGGAGATCATTTCAAAAGGGACTTGGTACTCATGTCAAGCTTAGCACAATGTTTCATCCACAAATCGATGGTCAGGTGGAGCAGACTATTCAGACTCTTGAGGATATGTTGAGAGCCTGTGTTATTGACTTCAAGGGTAGTTGGGATGATTATTTGCCTCTCATCGAGTTTGTATATAACAACAACTACTATTCAAGCATTCAGATGGCTCCATTTGAGGTTCTCTATGGGCGAAGATGTAGATTGCTTATTGGTTGGTTTGAAGTTGGTGAAGCTATAATGATAGGACCGGATTCAGTCCATGAGGCCATGGAGAAAGTTCAACTTATAAGGGACAGGTTGAAAATAGCTCAGAGTCGCCAAAAGTCCTATGCGGATGTGAGAAGGAGGGAACTTGAGTATGAAGTCGACAATTGGGTGTTTCTAAAGGTGTCTCCCATGAAGGGAGTGATGAGGTTCGGAAAGAAAGGAAAACTCAGTCCCCGTTATGTTGGCTCATACCAGATTGTGAGACGTGTTCGCAAGGTGGCCAATGATTTAGAGTTACCTTCAGAATTAGCTTTCGTTCATCCCATTTTCCACGTCTCGCTCTTAAAGAAGTGTTTGGGTGATCCAGCTCTAGTTGTTCTGGTAGACAATGTCGATATGAAAGACAACCTTAGTTATGAAGAGGTTTCGGTGAAAATGTTGGATCTTCAGGTTTGAAGGCTAAGAAACAAAGAAGTAGATTCTGTTAAAGTTTTATGGAGGAATCACATATTGAGGGAGCTATGTGGAAAGCCGAAGAAGATATGATGGCTAAATACCCACATCTATTCAGTTCCAGCTTGAGGTATCTGTTTTTGCCCTAAAATCTATTTAGTTTCATGTTCCGTTCATGTGTCCCAGTTCCTTTCATGAAAAAGTATGTATGTATGATTCATGAATTCAGTTCAGACATGTAGTTCAGTTCGGAGGCAGTCGTTCCATCAGTTTTCAGCTTATATGATCAGTATTTCAGTATGATAATTTCTTTTCTCTGCTTTTCTGTATGATTTTCAACATTCGAGGATGAATGTTCCCAAGGAGGAGATATTGTTATACCCCAAAAGCCCTTTGATCAGACCCGGGAGTTGAGACGGAGAAAACGGGCTTTTTTACACTAGGTCACAGGATGAGTCATCCAGTGACCCATCAGGATGACCATGAGTTGTTAAGTGATTCATGGTGATGTGGTTGACTTATGTTGGAATTTCAAGTTTTTGGGTAACAACGGGCATGACCATGAGTTGTGGTCAGCACCATGACTCATTGAGTCAGTCGTGGTCAGAGGCAGTGAAGGATGAAGGAAGGACAGGCAGTGTACCTAACGACTAGACACCATGAGTCGTGGTCAATGCCATGATTCATTAGGTTGGTCATGGTCAGTAGTTGGTTTAAGGTTTTATGTTTTGGGCAGTGAAGGCGACGGGTTGTTACCACGAGTCGTGGTCACTGCCAATGACTCGTCAAATCCCTCATTGGGACTGGCAGTCTGTTTTTCCCTGCGAATTTAGTTAGGGCTTTTCTGTAATTCCAATGATCCTAAGGCCTAAACTACATCGTTTTAAGCTCTGAATAGTGAGTTTTAAGAAGGGTAAGTTCATTCTAAGCTATTCCTAATTCATGCATGCAAGTTTAGAAGTCTAGAGGGATTATCAAGCTCAATCTCACAAGGTTCTTCCTCAATTATTTCTTGGGCAATCAGAGAAGTTGTAGGATCAGATCCTCTCAGGTATATAAGTTTATGAATGGGTGAAATTGTTAGCACTCATGCCCAATCCCTCTCTAATTTAAGAAAATCTATATGTTGATTTTATGAGATTTTTACTCAATGCATGAATTCCCTAAGTTTTCACCATGGGTATGATCTAAGCATGTTTCTATCATTAAATTAGGATTTATGGGCAAGTTTTACAATGTTTTCCATTTTAAATCATGTTTCCAAATTTTATAACTTATGATGCCCATCCATAAAAGTTCATGAAAGTTGAGATCTATGATATAAGTTCAAGTATGTTGAGATATTTATGACAAAAGCATGTTTTCAAGTTACCCATGTCTATGATCATGTTTTCAAGTGAAATCAAGTATTTTCAAGCATGTTTAAGTATTGGGCAAGCCCATATGTTCAAGTATGATTTATGATTTCATGTTAATTAGCTTACCACATGGTTTTGGAGTCTAGACTCCCAATTATATTCAGCTTGTGCTATGGTTTGAGCCAAGGCTCCTCATGTATGATTTCAGATCTTATATGTATATGATTATTCTGCTTCATCACAAGATGATGGTCAGCTTCGCTAAAAACCGACGGAGAGCATATGCATGTTTTTGGGAGTAGTGTCTAGCACTGAGTAGGCTAAGGGTCAGTCAACCCTATGCCTCAGAACTATGAGTCAACATAGTTATGATCAAATTATTTGGGACCTCCTTTGGAGCTTTCCCCTGCCCCAAGGGCCCTTCAGCTTGATATCAATATCATGGTAGCGTCTTTAGCCCTAGTAAGGCCTTAGACAGCTCTGCCACTTGAGTGTAATAGTTGGGACCACATAAGCTCTATTGTGATAATGTCGGTTATATGACGAATCTCCCATTGTTCCTCATGATTTCAGTTATGCATGTACATTGGTCATTATATTATGTTTTCAGCAGGTTTGACCCAATGTTGAGTTTTACTCATGATTATCATATTTCAGCTTTGGGTCATTCAATTCAGTTATGATGTTCAGTTATATTCAGATCATGATTTCAGAAAATAGCATGCAATCCCTACTCTTAGATTCTTATCTTGATTATGTTTTATATTAATGCATGTTCAAAGATTCTACTTACTTAAGTTGTTTTACTTACCTTGCATGTTCGGTACATTCCACGTACTGACCGCATACTCTATGTTGTATCGTTTTATGATACAGGCTCCGATATTCGGACTCAGCCTCATTGCTAGCCAGCCTCCAGAGTAGCATATCCAGTCTCAATTGGTGAGTCCTCATCTCCCGAGGACCATTCCTTATCAGTTATCTTTATGTTTTTTTTCAATTCAGACACGGAGAGTTAGTTGGGGTCTTGTCCCATCAACTCATCAGAAATAGAGGCTTTTCAGACATAGATTGTATTCAACTTTAGACTCGTGTTGTATTCTGATGTTATGTTATGTCTAGGCTTTCTCTATGTTTATTATGATTGATCTTCTACTTTTATTGGTTGAGTTAGATGTTATGTTCATGCCATGGGTCAACTTGGGGCCTCTCGGGGTTCCTTGTCCCGTGTCTCGATCCGGGCCTATGTTCGGGTCGTGACATCCTATGTACCAATGACTCATTGGTTTGTCCCACAGTATGATCTTCTGAAAAATGTCAAATCTGTCATAACCCGAATGTAGACTTGGATCTAGACACGGGACAAGAAACCCCGAGAGGCTCCAAGTCGACCCATGGAATGAACATAACATCTAAACTTAACATGATAAAGTGGAAGTTTAACACACAAAATAAAAGAAGTCTGCATACATATATATATATATATATATATATATCAAGCTAGAACTGAATCAACAACGACAAGTTGATCTCTACATAATATCTGAAAAGCCTATGACATAACTGATGAGTTGATGGGACAATACCCCCAACTAGCTTGACAAAGTTTGAAACTGAAAGAAACATAACAAACTATAGATGTTTGAACGTCCTTGAAAGATGAGGACTCACCAATACCGGTTGGACAAGTCTACGAGGGAAGCAGGGGCTAATGATACGGCTGAAACTGATCCCTCGGACCTATATCATGAAATAATACAACATAGAGTATGTGGTTAGTACTTGGAATGTATTGAATATGAAAGGTAAGTAAAATGGACGGTTAAAATACATAAGAGTTCATAAGAGTAGGACGAAATGATCATAACATAAATATCATAATATAAACATAAGGGCTGAAGGTTTTCAAAACATCAATAAATCAGTCATAATCATATCATAGGAGAAAAGCTTCATTAAACATGACTTGAGCCAAAGTATCATAAATATAATCATGCATAAATCATGAGGAACAATGGCAGGACTCATCATAACCGACATCATCATGATAGAGCCTTGCATAATGCCCCAACTATCTCACTCAAGGAGGCAGAGCCGTCCCAGGCTTGCCAGGAAAGAGACATGCAGTATGTGATATCACGAAAAGGGGATTCATTAATATTTGTATATATATAAACCTACGGTGGCACGTAGTTCTGAGACACCGACATAATCCTTTAAATGTCGGGCTACTCGATGCTAGACAATGCTCCCAAAAACACACATATTAGGGCTCGTATAGTAACTGTAAAATCATTCATGAAGTTCATGGCCAAATAAATAATAACATGATGGATCCCACTTGAAATACATGTTTAGCCATGAATAAGGGCCCGTGAATCGGCCAAGAGTCATAAATCCATAAATCATGAAACCTATGCATACTTTTAAAATATGTATATACTTGATATTCATAAATCATGCTGAGTACTTGAGAGAAATCATATCACAAATTATAAATCATAATTTAGGACTTAAGAAGATCAAGATCATAATGGAATCATAAATAGACTTTTCATGAACATACATAATTGGGCATAGTTTAAATTTAAAATTTGAAACTGTAAATTAATTATCAAAATAGTTATAAAATCTGATCATAGATCATAAAACATGATTTGATACATGAAAGGATTGACCCATAGATAGATCATAGAGAATTTCACAAGAATAGGAATAAACCCCATAAGATCATGAAATTTGAATCTAGAATTGAAATCCACATAATTTGAGAAGAAACTAGGGCATGGGAATGAAAGGAAGTCCCATTTATAGCCTCACATAGCTGGGTAAATTGAATTCACACTCCCACTTGAAAGCCCGAAGGAAATTGGAGAGAATTTGATGAAATCCCTCAAACTTGATCTTCAAGGAAGGTTCTAGGTTGCATGTATGGAGTGGGGATTCTTAGAATGAAATTACCCCCTCTTAAAACACACTATTCAGAGCTTAAAATGATGTAGTTTAGGACCTTAGGGCTTATGAATAATGAAAATACCCTTAATGAAAAACCTAGAAAATCTGCACTGCCAATGACCACGACTGATTGAACGGATCGTACCTCGATCCACCAGGTCGTGGTTCCTCTCGTTGGAACCACTGCTTACCTCTGAGTTCTGAAGTTCCCATGTACCACACCACGACTCGTACCATATACCTACGGATCATTGTATCCTTTAGTTACCACGACTAGGAGAAAATCCCTGCTCCTTCCTATGGGTGCAGGTAACGACCCGTCGTCACCCACCACGGGTCATACCTTGACCCGTACCGTCCAGCTCTGCCAACCTAGCCCCCAACCAATGGGTCCTCACCAAGATTCATGGTTCCTCACCGGTGGTACCACGAGTTGTACCTTCCCTCCTGACAATCCAAAACCAAACAACGACTCTAACCAACAATTCATTACTTCAACCAACGAGTCGTCTTGAGTCCCATTACTTCCCAGCCTACTCTACAGATTCTCAGCATGAGCACCTCCAATGGGTTATTAGTCCCACCGACGACCCGTACAATGACTCTTTCTAAGAAGAAATATCAGATTTCTGCTACTTTTCATTTCAAATCCCGAGTCTAATCTTAGGCGCTTCCTGGGTGTTACAATATCTCCCCCTTGGGAATATTCATCCTCGAATGTGGGAAAACATACTGAAAAGCTGGGAATATGCAACTACCATGCCAAATACTGAACATTTAAGCTAAAAACTGATGAAGTAACTAACTCTGGGCTAGAATACATGACTGAACTAAATTCATGAATCACGCATAAATGCATCAACATGAAAGAAACTGGGACACATGAACTGAACATGAAACTAAGTAGGATACTAAGGAGGAAATTGATACCTGAAGCTATAAATGAGCCAGAAGGGAATACACGCGGATATTTAGCCATCATATCTACTTCAGCTTCCCACGTAGACCCCTCAACATGCTGATTCCTCCATAAAACCTTGACTAAGGATACTTCCTTGTTTCTTAGCTTTCGAATCTGACGATCAAGTATTTCTACCGGAACCTCCTTATAGATAAGGCTATCTTTCACATCGACACTGTCCACTGGAACAACCAAAGATGGATCACCCAAACACTTCTTCAAGAGCAATACATGGAAACTGGATGAACTGAAGCTAATTCTGAGGACAACTCTAACTCATATGCTACCTTGCCAACCTATTTTACAATCTAGTATGGACCAATATAACGAGGACTGAGCTTCCCTTTCTTTCCGAACCTCATCACCCTCTTCATGGGAGACACCTTTAGAAACACCCAATCATCGACTTCCAACTCAAGCTCCCTCCTCCTCACATCCGCATAGAACTTTTGGTGACTCTGAGCTATTTTCAACTTGTCCCTTATAAGAAGAACTTTCTCCATGGCCTCATGGACTAAATCTAGTCCTATCATCGCAGCTTCACCGACTTCAAACCTAACAATAGGTGATCTATACCTCTGCCTACAGAGAGCCTCAAATAGAGCCATCTAAATACTAGAATGATAGTTGTTGTTATATGCAAACTCAATGAGAGGCAAATGATCATCCCAACTACCCTTGAAATCAATCACACATGCTCTCAACATATCCTCCAGAGTCTGAATGGTCGACTCTGCCTAACCATCTGTTTACGCGTGAAATGTTGTGCTAAGCTTAACATGGGTACGAAGGCCCTTCTGAAATGATCTCCAAAACTAGGAGGTAAATTGAGTACCTCTATCTAATATGATGGACAAAGGCACTCCATGCAACTGAACTGTCACACCCCATAAGATGTTTGCGGCTAGTGTGCTTGCGCGTGGGCTTATGATGAGTAATGAGAGTTTGACGCGTAGGGGAAGATCCCTGAAAGTAGGGTCGGGCAAGGCCAGGCTACAAGTGGCCAGTGCGACGTGCCAACCTGCCTGTGTGTTGGGTAGCGCGGTCGCCAGGAACACTAGTGCCCTGGGAGGCGCGGCGCGGCATGCCTTTGGTGTGTTTGCCAGTGCGAGGCGCCCCCAGGCCACCACCTTGTGCCTATATATATGTTTCCTTTGTTGAATTTAAATCACTTTCCAAGTATATTTCGGCCAAGAACAGAGAAAATACATAAACTTCATCCCATTTTCACCAAATTACACCGCAAACTTGGTCCAAATGCAAATTAACTTTGGGTAACAAGTTATAGGCCTACCGGAAGCATCTCTGTGGAGTTATAACTTGAAAATTAGCCCAGCACATCGGAACCCCACTGCGAAAAGGTTGTTAGAATTGCTTCAAACTGGATTCTAAATGGCCATAGGAAACAGCTAAGCATTTCTCCCTTCTAAACTCTCGAGAAATTGTGAGTTTTCGACGGAATGAAATGAAGTTGAAGTTATAGTTAAACCCGTTGAAGGATATTGTTATTCACTGACTCCTACTATTGAAATAGCCTTGTTTCCTCAGTGTAGAGACTGCAATCAAATGGAATTGTTGGCTTTAGGTTGGAAATAGTTAAAGTGAATAAAAGTCGATATTCGAGGTATGTTAAGGCTTATTCCTTCGGCAAGTTACTCTCGTCATACACTGATATGACCTATGTTTTTTAACGTAGATAACGATCCCATGTGTTGTATTAGCTTCTCCTTATAGATAATGCTTATAGATGTTGTGGTTAGTTGTTAGGAAAGACATTAAGAATAGATTACAGTATCCCTCGTCGAGAAAGATTATGTTAGGTGTGACCCACACTAGAAGCGTCATAGTAAGTCCTTTATTCTTTTGTTCACTATGTTGGTAGGATTTTGATGTTTTGATTTCGCTAAGGCCTTAGAAGCTTAGGGTTAGCTGTTGGGCTTGATTTGATAGGTTGGACAGCATAGGCGTAGACGAGTGATATAACTTTTAGTCTGACTCCCGTATAGACAGGAAAGCTCGTCCATAGGCCGTTGGCGTACCTTCACACCTCTAGGGCCAAAATTTGAACAGGATGGTCCTACCCTAGAGTTAGCGGCACCAGGGTTGCCCCAGTGAAAAGAAGTGACAACCTTCCATGTAGTTAGCCACTGCTAGTGACTATTAGTTGCAGTCGACTTAGTGCTTCATATACAGGTTTCCTAGGAGGTCATCCCAGTCATATGAATCAGACAGATCTATGGGTACCCTAAGGAGGGAACCTTATTAATAGTTGGATGCGGGGCCAACACCCCAGCTTGCTTTTATAG
Organism: Datura wrightii; assembly: GCA_035772735.1. Lineage (NCBI taxonomy): Eukaryota > Viridiplantae > Streptophyta > Magnoliopsida > Solanales > Solanaceae > Datura > Datura wrightii. The sequence goes on from JASDFA010000002.1 coordinate 66,286,482, forward strand.
ATACTCAGGAACAGGTTGCCGCAAATGGCCAGGTCTAGGTAAACTTAGCTACAAGGTTAGGAATCGCCAGAGAAGGTACATGAAATCTGAACAAACCAAGTTAAGATTTAAGGGTCTAGAACTATAGTAGTACAGTTTTACCTTCAATATGAGAATTATAGTAAACTTCTTGGGAAAAGTTAGGGGCTGACTGCTCCAGGAGTATGTCCTATTAAGTAGTAGCCCTACAGTTGTCCTAAGCGAAGAAACTAAATAGTTGCTCATTCACGACCTTACGGTTTGCTTATAAGCTATCACTGTCATAACATGACATTCAGAGTATCATTAGGCCACTCTAGATCTCGCCCTATCCGTTTAGACCATTAGAGGTTATGATCACTATCAGGATTCCCTGATCGAATATAGGCACATGGGGTGTGCCTTTTGGCATCTATACAAACTATTCTAGGGGCTAGTAGCGATCGCGTTAGGAATTAAGAACCAGATACGCCTTTTGAGTGGCTAGATTGAGACTAAAATGCAGTATGTTGGTTGCGATAGACCCCACCTAGGATAGCATTTCGTTGACCAACCTCGGGGTTACTAGCTGCGTTGTTTCCTTTGGGGCTATGTGGACACTCCAAGGAGCTATATGTTGTCTCAAGGGACTATATTCAGGCCCAAGAGCCATATTACGGTCCATCGTTGGATGGATTTTTATTTTTATGTTGTATCAGCATCACTGACCCTCAACGAGCTTTGTGTGCCCAGGGTGCATGTTCGCTCCAATGCACGCGCAAGCGCACGCGGTCGTACAAGTAATACAGTGGCCCTTTTCAGAGTCGGATGTCGAACCCACAGGGACCGGACCAATTCAGCAAATATTCAAGTTCGAGTGTTAATTTAATCTTCACAAGTGTTGATTATAGAAATTTCATAAAATTCTAATTAAGTTTATGGGTGATCACAAAATACTCAAGAAACAATATAAGAAGCAACTAGAGTTAAGGCCTAATAATCATGAAATGCTACAATTCACAATGGTTCGAGTATGAAAACTTCAGCAGTTGTCTCACATAATTAAAATGTTATGTGCATGGTCTTTCAAGCCTCTAAACACGACAAACTAGTCTAACACCTACATCATTGAGTGGGGATGTGACGTCTTAATTCATGAGCAATATAACATGGATGTGGTATACGGAGTTTGTGCCCTTGATTAAGGACTTTCGTACCTCTAATCATTTAATCAGAAATATCTTCACAACTACTTCTACGAGTGGTGATGTGACAATTCTAAGTCGGTGTCGAGCTCATCCCATTTTATCAACTAAGCAAGGCAAATTAGGTATAATTTCTATCCTAACCGCGAATCCTATCATAAAGATAAGTACTTGCTCCCTACATTCTTATGTTCTGGCCTAGGGTTTCTCTTTCAAGCTTTTACCTAAGCTAAACGCATTTTTTTCATGGTGATCAAGCATAAAAACATTAATAATAAAGAATGTAAGACAAAACAACAACTAAAACTCAAACCAATGAAAAATTCATGCATTTAAAATCATATTACATAGCCTCAACCCTAGAGGAAGGGTTTTAGCCACTCATGTCCATACAAATACTCAAAAACATGACTAGAGTAATGTACTTACAAGAATAGTTAAAAGAGAATGCAAATTAATGAACCCTAGGTGGAGTTCTTCACTTCTCCCTTCACTCCTTGACGGTTTCCCAAAAATATTTCGTGATAAATGATTTTAGAAGTTAAGGGTTCAATTTATAATAAGTTGGAAAAATGAAAAATTTGGCCATTGGTGAAACAGCTTCGTGGCCCGCTGCCCATCATGGAGATTTTCCTCCGTGGCATGGAGCTTAACGCAGAGATCAGGCTCCGTGACACGGAGCAATCGTGCAGGCTCACTTTTTGGTAGCCCCTGCTTATATAAATTAATTCTTTGCTCCGTGGCACGTTGTTGAACGCCCTAATGCTTCTCTGTGCCACAAAGTTGGATCCAAATGTCATTTTTATCTTGTCTCATCATCCATCATCCGTCCCTTAACATTTATCTTCAAGATTATGACCATTATCTTCACATAGAGCTCCATACATTGGCAATTTCTACCTATAAAGAGAGATAATCATATTTGTTAATCCATGGCCACAAATTACACAAAATACGTGAGATTATTCTTAAATTAAGGTGCAACATGGGTATAAAATAGTATTTGGGCATGTGAATATGCCCAATATTACTACCCCACAAGCCTTGTTCGTCCTTCAACAAATCCTTTACATCTCATGCACAAGGAAGACTCAAAAATTACTAATTGACGCAAGACAACTCAAATTAAGTCTACAATGACTGATTTAGATAGCAGGTTCAAATAAAGCATGCTATATATATATATATATATATATATATATATATATATATATATATATATATATATATATATATATATATATATATAATATAACACAATTCAAATCCAATACAACCAAGTTAAGACCTCCTAGCCTCAAGAATCGACTCCACAACCACAGCAAACTCATGCACATTAGCCAATCAAGAAGTCTAACATGAATTCTATCTTTTCTCAAACATGTGCCCTCAAAAAAAGAGAAATACCTATTTTTCACTCTCAAGTTTTTCAATATAACATGTATCGGTATATGAATATGCATTCAACTCACTCTCACAAAGACTTCACATGCATCATTTATTGACCCATAAGCTTGCCTTTAGTGTATTACTCCGCTAATTTACGAATGTTTGAAAGTAAGATTAAGTAGGACTTATCAAGTTGTAATGTAATCTAAGGGATGGGTAGGTACTATTTTTGCCAGTAATAGTGGCTATCTTCCCCAAGTGCTTTTAATATATCACACTTTTATTACGGACACTTCTTCTCTTACTTCACCTTTATTCTTTTCACTCATAAATTTCCTCTTTTGTTTCCCCATTTCTTTAAGCACACTTAGCTTATTAATAAGGAGTACTTAAGCAACTTTTTCATTCTTTTGTTCTCTTACTCCCTACCAATACTCATGCATTTTCAAACAAGTGCACCTCTAATCTTTTCCTCAACTCCCCCAATGGTTATTTTTCCTTCTTTTTCACAATTCTCACTCCTTTACTCTTTTGGATTTTTCACTTAAGCGCTTAGGAGTTTTGGATCAACTTCAAGGCTATTGGAAGAAAAAGATTAAGCTTATGTTGCAGCTATCAAAGAATAGGCTTAAGGCTCAATGGGGCTAACTAGGATCAGAGATTCAAGGTAAGTAAAGCGAGGATAAAAATTAGGCTCATTCAAAGAAATGCCTAAATCATCTGCTACAATCGACATCCATCATTTCTTTTTGTATACACACCAAGGAAGTTCCAGACACTAGACAATAGCATGAAATATTCAAAAACCTTACACTCGCAGCACATGCTCAATTTAAGACAAATTCATCAGACTCTTAACTCAGCTAATCATAAGAATTCAAAATTAAGCTTTAAGCACATAGAGTCACATTCAAGAGCCTAGGTGTCTCAACCAAAGTTATACAACTGGTTAACATGCTTTCCAATTAAAACCACTTGCCTCTTAAAATCATGCATAGGACATAACAATAACATCAATCCATCAATTAGCTAAGGGTTCAAAAACAAAAACCTATTGACTAATTTTCCCTCAAGAAGGTCGTCATCCATCCATCATCGGGAAAAGTACCTAACTATGACTGAAAAGTTATGTACAAACAAATGAATATTTTTTATTTCTCAGTTCAAAGTGCCCCCCTTCATAAAAGAACCTAAAAGAATAACCAAAGGGTTGGTGAATTGTGCTCAATTCAATTTTTTTTCAACAAAAACATTATACCCACCACCACATTCACCCGAAATAACTTAACACAAAATTTTAAAATTTCCCTCACCCCACACATAATTTATGCTATGTCCCCAAAGCATCAATTATAATTAAAACAAGGGTGAGAGATACTTTCTGAGGCCTCTAGGCCTAGCTATCATCATGTTTTTCTCCATTTTTGAACACGTGGTTCATCGACCCCACACTCATCTTTTGTCATGCTCCTTAGCTTCCACTTTCATGGGTACTCAGACTTTCCCTGAATTTGTGGTACTCTTGGGTTGCCTCCCAAGCAGCGCCTTATTTTACATCGCGACACAACGCATCAAGTTTCACCACTTTTTCCTCCACTTTAAGGGTATGAATCACACCCCTAATTTCTTATCCAGTTTCCTCTCATGCTCCAGGGATGGTGGTGAAAAAATGAAAGGACCAAGCAGTAGATGTCGCCTCTGGCACTTATTGGACCTTCTGTAAGTGAAGTCATTTTGTCTCTCAGAATCAGCAAATTTCAAAATATACGGGGCTTGTTCCTCCTTTAGACCTTTCTCTACAAGCTTGGAAGACTCTATTTCTAGGTTGTCAACCAAACTTAATGTCGATAAATGCTTCGGGTCAGGTACAATACACTTCAACTCTGAAACTGCATTGTGCTTGACCTCCTTGCTTGTGTACACCTTCTCCACATCAACATCTGACTCCACATGAATTTCAAATGGTTGGAACTCTATCTCTCCTTTCATGAATGGATTGGCCATATGTCTGAGACCATCACGGAGACTCTTAGGATATTCTAACTGTTGAGCTTGTTCCAAGAACTCACCCTTTTCTTCTCCTTGCTGTCCCTCTTGAGTATTGGCTAAGACCATCACTTGCAAATCAAAGCAAGCTTCAGCCTCAACCATCATCTCTGTGAACTTGACGCTTATCATTTCTAAGGCCTCTCCATTTTTCTTGGTCTGAACTCCCAATACTTCCATCTGCTCCCTCATCACTTTTGTCTTCTTAAGGACCTATTTTAACATATTTTCTATCTGAACTTGGTGTTCTAAGTCCTCATCTACATCATTCCTGTACTCATAAAAAACAACAAAAGGATCATAACAGGGGCTTGGGGTAGGGGAATATGAATTTGGACAACCATTCCAATGGCCATCCTGACCACCACATATACTGCAAGTCGCACAATGTTGCCATAGGTGGGGTCCTCTACAATTCAAGAAAGAATCATTGACATAGGAGTATCCACCATTAAACCCATTTGTACTCCATGATGTCATGTCAAGAAGGGTATCAAGCTAAAAAATAAAAATAATAGAATCTACAAAATAAAATTTTTTTCAACGCTTTTAGAAAATTCTATCACCGACACAAAAAACAAGAAATTCACCAATTTCACCAGTCCTCGACAACAACGCCAAAAACTTGTTGCGCCACAATGCACGCGGTTGTACAAGTAATACAATGGACCTTTTCAGAGCCAGATGTCGAACCCACCGGGACTGAACCAATTCAGGAAATATTCAAGTTCGAGTGTTAATTTAATCTTCACAACTGTTGATTATAGAAATTTCATTAAATTCTAATTAAGTCTATGGGTGATCACAAAATACTATAGAAATGATATAAGAAGCAACCAGATTTAAGGCCTAATAATCATGCAATGCTACAATTCACAATGGTTCGAGTATGAAAACTTCAGCAGTTGTCTCACATAATTAAAATGCTATGTTCATGGTCTTTTGAGCCTCTATGCACAACAAACAAGTCTCATACCTACATCATTGAGCGGGGATGTGACGTCCTAATTCGTGAGCAATTTAACATGGATGTGGTTCACGGAGTTTGTGCCCTTGATTATGGACTTTTGTACCTCTAATCATTTAACTGGACTTATCTTCACAACTACTTCTACGAGTGGTGATGTGAAAATTCTAAGTTGGTGTCTAGCTCATCCCATTTTATCAACCAAGCAAGGCAAATTAGGTATAATTTCTATCCTAACTGCGAATCCTATCATAAAGATAAGAACTTGCTCCCTACATTCTTATTTTCTAGCCTAGGGTTACTCTTTCAAGCTTTTACCTAAGCTTAATGCATTTATTTTCATGGTGATCAAGCATAAAAACATTAATAATAAAGAATGTAAGACAAAACAACAACTAAAACTCAAACCAATGAAAAATTCATGCATTTACAATCATATTGCGTAGCCTCAACCCTAGAGGAAGGGTTTTAGCCACTCATGTTCATACAAATACTCAAAAACATGATTAGAGTGTTATACCCGGTAGAATTCCCGGCACTTAGATGACCTATTCGCACGTTGGTTAAGCATATTTGAAGGCCATACGTGCTAGGTAAAGGCCTGGGAAAAGATCGGACGAGAAACCCGTCGAACCATCGCGGGAGGAGCCGAGGCAGAGCCCCTCCGCGATGGCAGCGTGTCACGGAGGTGAGGCCTCCGCGATGGCTCCGTGACACATTGCCCAGGTTCAGGCCCAAGTATATAAGCCCCCACTTCGGTTTAAAATCCTTTCATACTTAGTAGATTTCCAGAAAACGCAGTGAACTGAGGGAAAATGAAGGAAAATTATATATTTCCGTCCGATTACGCTGTCAAACGCTGCCCAAACTCAAATTAATCCCAGATACCCGAGTATTTAGCAGCAGAGAGCATTTCTACGGAGTTAGTTTCACGAAATACGGCCGACGAATCGGCGAGCCACCGAACTAAAGTAAGTAGAATTGCTCTAAATTAATGTCTATGTGTTCCTAGCTGAGAAGTGAATACTTTTCCCTTCTGGGCCGCTGGAAAATAGCGAGTTTTCGACTGTCTTTCGATAAGCCTAAGTTTAAGCTATAAACTATATCGAAAGCAACGTTGCTCTTTACAATAAAGCTATATTTAGTATTGATTGACGTATTTATGAATGCAGCTGGAAGGAAATAGTTGAAGTACCGGCCAAGCCTCGTCCGACGGACGAATAGTTAAAGATAAGGTATGTAAAGTCAAGTTTCCTCGGCAAGTTGAGTAACATTGAAGCAGTATAGTAGTTTACAGATTAGTAGAATGTTTAGAAATCGATTATTGTATTATTTTGAATATTGGTGCAATATGAGAAGTTTTGGGTTGTAACGTGTACGATACCTATCCGTATGATATAGATTCGGATGTAAGTGGTTAAGATTGCCCAGTATATTCAGTATGTGATGTAATATGCCATGTTAAGATATTGTTGTGTTTAGCTGAAGCCTCGCGAAGTAGTACAGTATCCGTAAAGCATTTCAGACATAGCATAGTAACTAAATAAGGTTTAGAAAGTATGTTAGAAGTAGGAAATCATGTTAATACAGAAACTCAGAAAACAGTATAGCTTTCAGCAGAAACACCTTCTTGTATAACCTTTGCCCCAGTACAGTTTGACAGGAGGCTATATTTATATTTATACTTACCTGTCTCAGTATGTATCAGACACTTACAGATTACTATTATTAGCTCAGTATGTGATTTATATGATACCTTACACCTGTTAGCCTTAGCTTATGAGATACACAGACAGCATGATTAGTTGAGACCGTTGTATTGATTGGGGTTGGATTACCTAGCATCCCTGACCGCCCAGGGTTAATTGCTGTATCGAATCATCCGCTAGAGGACGAGGATACGTCACTCTACGGAGTGATATGCCGTCCCGCAAGGGGACGAAGATGGGATGCTAGTTTCCCCATATTGTGCCTTGGTCGGCCCTTATACACCCCCGTCGAGAGGGTACGCCCGAGGTGTTGATTTGGAGTCCTTCGGACTCAGATACAGTTATAGTCAGGGGCTCAGCGAGCCCAAGTGCATACCCAGGGACCGGCAGGATGCTTACAGCCACTATAGGAGATGGGATGACCAGGGTAGGGGCATAGACTCCGTGTTGATTGTACCTCCCGGCTTATGGGGGCAGGGTAAGGTTTGTGTGTGCTATGTTATGTTATGTATGTTATGCTATGTTATATTAGACGTGAGTAGATTAGTAGTAGAATGATACGCCTCCAGATATGACATCTACTCCTCCCAGTATGATTAAGAACAGGTACGACTCACATCATCAGACAGATAATCTAGTTCTTCCTATTTCAGTTTTGACAGTTATATTATTGATTTCAGATATCTTTTTTAGTCATTTCTTTACATACTCAGTACCAGCGGTACTGACGCCCGGTGGGGCGCTGCATTACTTGCCTGCAGGTACTCACAGACGAGCAGGCAATTCTACGTGACTCCCTGTCAGCGGTCGAGTATTCAGCTCTAGTCATCCAGAGGCTGAATTTTAGAGGTGTAGTTCAGTTCCTTTTGTTGTATATTATGGGTAGGTCGAGGCCCTGTCCCGATCAGTTCTACTGCTATTCCTAGAGGCTTGCAGTCTGTATATATTCCCGGTGGTCAGATGAGCCGGTCGTGTGAGGCCGTGCAGTTGTATAGTTGCCTTTACTCTTTCTTTATTTTGTAATGGCCGTGTGGGGCCATAGTTTGCCAGTAGTGGTGACCTTACCGGTCACGTAGCTTTTCAGTATGTCATGTTTGAGTTGCAGATAACTAGACAGCATGGTGGCCTTGTTGCCCCGCATAGGTTTCCCTGAATTACGATGTTTCTGGTTAGCTGCTAATACAGGTACAGAAGGCTATAGGCCAATGGGCCGGGGGCTGTATTTACAGCCGTTATATAGCCCTTTGTTTCCAGAAATGTGAGTTAGATCCAGCCAGGCGCCAGATGCGCCCAGGCTTAACAGTTCAGCAGGTCAGGTCCTAGTAGGGCACCAGGTGCCAGTCGTACCTCCCAAGGTGGGGTGTGACAAACTTGGTATCAGAGCAGGTTGTATCCCAGGGAGTCTGCAAGCCGTGCTAAGTAGAGTCCTGTCCATGGATGTGTTGTGCACCACATACTATGGGTAGGAGGCTGCGAGGCATGATAGGATGGTTGTCTTTTATTCTGATTCAGTCGTGCTATAGAATGGTACAGTATAGGGTTGAGTCCCTAAGAGCTTACCATATTCTTCGGTTATAGATAATGTCAGACCAGCAACCTCCTACCACAGGTCGGAGCTTAGACATTGTAGCAGGGGAGGGCACCAGCAGGATGCCTCCCCCTCATTTGGAGACAGCTCGATCAGAGGGCCCTACAGAGGCTTCATCCCAGCCTCCTCAGCAGTCTCCACCATGTCAGGAGCCAATTGGAGCGACAGTACCTTCAGCAGCCCCTATACCGACACCTTCCGACCAGGAGGTTAGGAGTGTTGTAGTTATGTTAGCACAGATGATGGCTGCTCAGCGTCAGCAAATGCCATCCACAGTTGCAGAGTTGTCAGGAGGGCCCGGTAGTTCGAGGGTCCGAGAGTTTTTAGCCCTGAATCCCCCACAGTTCACCGGCACGAACCGAATAGAGGACCCTCAGGATTTTCTGGATCAGATGCAGAGAATCTTCAGGGTTATGCATGCTACGCCTACTGAGTCAGTTGAATTGGCCGCATTCCGGTTACGAGATATTGCGGTGTTATGGAATGAAAGCTGGGAGAGGTCCCGAGGTAGAGATGTTTCCCCTCCCACCTGGTCCAGCTTTTTGGGAGCCTTTCTAGATCACTATTTGCCGCGGGAGATTCGACAGGCCCGGGTAGATCAGTTCCTACATCTAGAACAGTGGGCCATGAGTGTTCGGGAATATTCCTTGCGGTTTGACTCTTTGGGTCGATATGCACCGGCCTTCGTGGATACCATGGCATCCAGAGTGCACCGTTTTATTATGGGGTTGAACCCAGAATATGTCGAGACATGTATCACGGCCACACTGCGAGAGGACATGGATATTTCCCGAATCCAGGCATTTGCCCAGAATATTGAGGGCATCAGACAGCGACATCGGGAGATTAGAAGGGTCAATCAGGAGCAGCGTCGCCGGGATAGGCCAGCTGAGTTATAGAGAGAGGCCCGAAGAGGACCCAGGCCACGATTGTCAGACAGGCCGCCCAGGCCCCAACTTCCGCCACAGTCACAGGGAGGTAGATTCAGACGCAGGGGGCAGTCAGAGGCTGGTAGAGGCTCGCAGACGGCAGACTCACCATTACAGCGGAGGGCGGAGCAGAGTAGGTATACCCTACCACTTTGCCCTATATGCAGTCGACGCCATTCTGGAGCATGCAGGTATGGTTCCACCGCATGCTATATTTGTGGCCAAGAAGGCCATTTGATGAGAGATTGCCCAGCCAGAGGTGGTGAGGACCGGGATAGACAGGATAGGGCATCAACGGGATCACGAGCTACAGCATCCTCGACTGGGCGCAGGCCCTCAGTTTCAGCAGGCAGGGGTCGGGGCAGATCAGGGGCCTCCAGTACAGGTGCAGGCCCAAGTCGCACATATGCCTTACCAGGGAGGCAAGATTCAGGAGCATCGCCCGATGTTGTGACAGGTATGCTAACTATCTGCTCACACCCTGCTTATGTGCTAATTGATCCAGGGTCTACTTTGTCCTATATTACTCCATTTGTGGCACGGAAGTTTAGTATTGTACCAGAATCACTACAGCAGCCCTTCTTAGTATCTACGCCCGTCGGTTACTCTATCACAGCTAGCCGAATTTACCGCGGGTGTACAGTAGAGGTTGCTGATCGTCAGACCACAGTAGATTTGGTCGAGTTAGAAATGATAGACTTTGCTATTGACTTGCTACCAGGCACTCAGCCAATATCAATACCTCCTTATCGTATGGCTCCTGCAGAACTCAGAGAATTAAAGGAGCAGTTGAAAGACTTGTTAGATAAAGGTTTTATCAGGCCGAGTACTTCCCCGTGGGGTGCGCCAGTCTTGTTTGTGAGAAAGAAAGATGGCTCGCTCCGAATGTGCATAGATTACCGGCAGCTAAAAAAAGTTACAGTAAAGAACACGTATCCGCTCCCCAGAATTGATGACTTATTTGATCAGCTACAGGGAGCCAGATACTTTTCTAAGATTGACTTGCGGTCCGGATATCACCAGGTCTGAGTACGTGAGAGGGATATTCCTAAGACAGCATTCAGGACCCGATATGGGCATTTTGAATTTCTGGTTATGTCCTTCGGACTAACGAATGCCCCAGCAGTCTTTATGGACCTGATGAACAGTATTTTCAGACCTTTCCTGGACTTGTTTGTGATAGTATTTATTGATGATATTCTGGTGTATTCTCGCTCTGAGGCAGATCACCGGACTCATTTGCGGACAGTGCTCCAGATTCTCAGGGACCGCCAGTTGTATGCTAAGTTTTCGAAATGTGAATTCTGGCTTAACTCAGTAGCCTTTTTAGGGCATATTGTCTCAGACGCTGGTATACATGTAGACAAGCAGAAGATAGAAGCAGTTAAGTCATGGCCTAGGCCTACCACCCCGACTAAAGTTCGCAGCTTTCTGGGGTTGGCAGGATACTATCGGAGATTCGTTGAGGGATTCTCAACCATTGTAGCACCTTTAACTAAATTGACACAGAAGGCAGCAAAGTTCCAGTGGACGGAGGCATGCGAGCAGAGTTTCCAGGAACTGAAAGACAGATTAATCTCCGCCCCAGTACTAGCACTGCCGGAAGGCACAGAAGGGTATTCAGTTTATTGTGACGCATCAGGTATCGGGTTGGGTTGTGTGTTGATGCAGCATGGTAGAGTAATTGCATATGCTTCCAGACAGCTGAAGAAGCACGAAAAGAATTACCCCACCCATGACCTAGAATTGGCCGCAGTGATTCATGCCTTGAAGATGTGGAGGCATTACCTGTACAGAGTTCATGTTGATATTTATACTGATCACAAAAGCTTACAGTATATTTTTACTCAGAGGGAGTTGAATCTGCAGCAATGTCGCTGGTTAGAATTGTTGAAGGATTATGATGTGAACATCATGTACCATCCGGGAAAAGCCAATGTTGTGGCAGACGCCCTGAGCCGTAAGTCAATGGGGAGTTTGGCGTATTTGCGACCTGAGAAATAGAAATTAGCTAAAGAAATTCATCAGTTAGCTGAGCTAGCCGTTCGAGTAATGGAAACAGAAAATAATGGGGCCGTAATTCAGAATTCTGCAGTGTCATCATTAGTTGCAGAGGTAAAAGAACGAAAGTATGAAGATCCCGATTTAGTCCAGCTCAGAGATAGAGTTCAGAAGGGTACGAAGCCAGATTTTCAGATAGCCGAGGATAGTGTGCTACACTGTAAGGGCCGCCTTTGTGTCCCGAACGTCTCAGGCCTTCGTGGGCAGATTATGCACGAGGTATATTACGCTCGCTATTCCCTTCATCCAGGGGCGACGAAAATGTACCACGACATCAGAGACATCTACTGGTGGTCAGGTATGATAACTGAGATAGCTGAATTTGTATCTAGATGTGCTAATTGTCAGCAGGTGAAAGCAGAGCATCAGAAACCGGGTGGTTTGATGTAAGAGATAACGGTACCCACGTGGAAATGGGAAGCAATAAACATGGATTTTGTAACAGGGTTACCCCATACTAGACGCATAAATGATTCCATTTGGGTAATAGTTGACAGGCTGACAAAGTCAGCTCATTTCCTGCCAGTAAGGGCTACTTTCTCAGCTGACGATTATGCCGAATTGTATATCAGAGAAATAGTTAGATTGCATGGGGTACCGGTATCTATCATTTCAGACAGAGGGGCACAGTTTACAGCTAGGTTCTGGCAGTCATTTCAGAAAGGTCTGGGGACGCAGATTAATTTGAGCACAGCATTCCATCCTCAGACGACGGGCAGGCTGAACGTACAATTCAGACACTCGAAGATATGCTACGAGCGTGTGTGTTAGATTTTGGGGGTAGCTGGGATGAACATCTCTCGTTAATCGAATTTGCTTATAATAACAGCTACCATTCAGCTATTCAGATGGCGCCCTTCGAGGCATTGTACGGGCAAAAATGTAGATCGCCGGTGGGCTGGTTTGAAATAGGAGAATCAGCATTAGTTGGCCCAGACATTGTTCGGCAGTCCGAGGAAAAGATAAAGCTTATCCGAGAACGTTTACTGACCGCTCAGAGCCGCCAGAAGTCATACGCAGATAGACGGCGCAGAAATCTAGAATTTTCGGTAAACGACTGGGTATATCTAAAAGTTTCCCCGATGAAAGGGGTAATGAGGTTTGGCAAGAAAGGCAAGCTTAGCCCAAGATTCATTGGGCCGTATCAGATTCGGCGGAGAATAGGCCGCGTGGCATACGAGTTAAACTTGCCTCCAGAGTCAGCGTCGGTTCACCCAGTGTTCCATGTTTCTATGTTAAGGAAATTCGTAGGGGACCCTTCTACAGTAGTTCCAGTTCAGGATGTTCAGGTCACAGAAGAGTTAGCCTATGAAGAGGTTCCCGTAGCTATCTTAGACAGACGGATTCGCAGGCTGAGAACTAAAGATGTTGCGTCTGTCAAAGTATTATGGCGTAATAGAAATCGGGAGGAAATGACGTGGGAGGCTGAAGAAGATATGAAAATCAGATACCCTCACCTATTTCAGGCTTAGTCAAACGACAGGTATGTCCGTATCATTATTTATATAGTACTTTATGGTTGTATGTTGTAAATGATAAAGAAAGAAGTGATATTTAGTTGTCCAGTGAATCTTAGAACATTGTGTGCAGTGCCTGTGTTGGACTTTTCTGCATTTCAGGTTTTTGCGATAGTCCATATTACAGGGGAAACTCTGCCAAATTTTTTTCCAGAAAAGTAAAGTAAGCAGTCCTTTAGATAACAGTGTACATTCGAGGACGAATGATCCTAAGGGGGGAGAATGTTATACCCCGTAGAATTCCCGGCACTTAGATGACCTATTCGCACGTTGGTTAAGCATATTTGAAGGCCATACATGCTAGGTAAAGGCCCGGGAAAAGATGGGACGAGAAACCCATCGAACCATCGCGGGAGGAGCCGAGGCAGAGCCCCTCCGCGATGGCAGCGTGTCACGGAGGTGAGGCCTCCGCGGTGGCTCCGTGACACGTTGCCCAGGTTCAGGCCCAAGTATATAAGCCCCCACTTCGGTTTAAAATCATTTCATACTTAATAGATTTCCAGAAAACGCAGTGAACTGAGGGAAAACGAAGGAAAATTATATATTTTCGTTCGATTACGCTGCCCAAACTCAAATTAACCCCAGATACCCGAGTATTTAGCAGCAGAGAGCATTTCTACGGAGTTAGTTTCACGAAATACGGCCGACGAATCGGCGAGCCACCGAACTAAAGTAAGTAGAATTGCTCTAAATTAATGTCTATGTGTTCCTAGCTGAGAAGTGAATACTTCTCCCTTCTGGGCCGCTGGAAAATAGCGAGTTTTTGACCGTCTTTCGATAAGCCTAAGTTTAGGCTATAAACTATATCGAAAGCAACGTTTCTCTTTACAATAAAGCTGTATTTAGTATTGATTGACGTATTTATGAATGCAGCTGGAAGGAAATAGTTGAAGTACCGGCCAAGCCTCGTCCGACGGACGAATAGTCGAAGATAAGGTATGTAAAGTTAAGTTTCCTCGGCAAGTTGAGTAACATTGAAGCAGTATAGTAGTTTACAGACCAGTAGAATGTTCAGAAATCGATTATTGTGTTATTTTGAATATTGGTGCAATATGAGAAGTTTTGGGTTGTAACGTGTACGATACCTATCTGTATGATATAGATTCGGACGTAAGTGGTTAAGATTGCCCAGTATATTCTGTATGTGATGTAATATGCCATGTTAAGATATTGTTGTGTTTAGCTGAAGCCTCGCGAAGTAGTACAGTATCCGTAAAGCATTTCGGACATAGCATAGTAACTAAATAAGGTTTAGAAAGTATGTTAGAAGTAGGAAATCATGTTAATACAGAAACTCAGAAAACAGTATAGCCTTCAGCAGAAACACTTTCTTGTATAACCTTTGCCCCAGTACAGTTTGACAGGAGGCTATATTTATATTTATACTTACCTGTCTCAGCATGTATCAGACACTTACAGATTACTATTATTAGCTCAGTATGTGATTTATATGATACCTTACACCTGTTAGCCTTAGCTTATGAGATACACAGACAGCATGATTAGTTGAGACCATTGTATTGATTGGGGTTGGATTACCTAGCATCCCTGACCGCCCAGGGTTAATAGATGTATCGACTCGTCTGCCAGAGGACGAGGATACGTCACTCTATGGAGTGATATGCCGTCCCGCAAGGGGACGAAGATGGGATGCCAGTTTCCCCATATTGTGCCTTGGTCGACCCTTATACACCCTCGTCGAGCGGGTACGCCCGGGGTGTTGATTTGGAGTACTTCGGACTCAGATACAGTTATAGTCAGGGGCTCAGCGAGCCCAAGTGCATACCCAGGGACTGGCAGGATGCTTACAGCCACTATAGGAGATGGGATGACCAGGGTAGGGGCATAGACTCCGTGTTGATTGTACCTCCCGGCTTATGGGGGCCGGGTAAGGTTTGTGTGTGCTATGTTATGTTATGTATGTTATGCTATGTTATATTAGACGTGAGTAGATTAGTAGTAGAATGATACGCCTCCAGATATGACATCTACTCCCCCCAGTATGATTGAGAACAGGTACGACTCACATCATCAGACAGATAATCTAGTTCTTCCTATTTCAGTTTTGACAGTTATATTATTTATTTCAGATATCTTTTTCAGTCATTGCTTTACATACTCAGTACCAGCGGTACTGATGCCCGGTGGGGCACTGCATTACTTGCCTGCAGGTACTCACAGACGAGCTGGCAATTCTACGTGACTCCCTGTCAGCGGTCGAGTATTCAGCTCCAGTCATCCGGAGGCTGAATTTTAGAGGTGTAGTTCAGTTCCTTTTGTTGTATATTATGGGTAGGTCGGGGCCCTGTCCCGATCAGTTCTATTGCTATTCCTAGAGGCTTGCAGTCTGTATATATTCCCGGTGGTCAGATGAGCTGGTCGTGTGAGGCCGTGCAGTTGTATAGTTGCCTTTACTCTTTCTTTCTTTTGTAATGGCCGTGTGGGGCCATAGTTTGCCAGTAGTGGTGACCTTGCCTGTCACGTAGCTTTTCAGTATGTCATGTTTGAGTTGCAGATAACTAGACAGCATGGTGGCCTTGTCGGCCCGCATAGGTTTCCCTGAATTATGATGTTTCTGGTCAGCTGCTAATACAGGTACAGAAGGCTATAGGCCAATGGGCCGGGGGCTGTATTTGCAGCCGTTATATAGCCCTTTGTTTCCAGAAATGTGAGTTAGAGCCAGCCAGGCGCCAGATGCGCCTAGGCTTAACAGTTCAGCAGGTCAGGTCCTAGTAGGGCACCAGGTGTCAGTCGTACCCCCCAAGGTGGGGTGTGACATAGAGTAATGTACTTACAAGAATAGTTAAAAGAGAATGCAAAATAATGAACCCTAGGTAGAGTTCTTCACTTCTCCCTTCGCTCCTTTACGGTTTCCCAAAAATATTTCGTGATAAATGATTTTAGAAGTTAAGGGTTCAATTTATAATAAGTTGGAAAAATGCAAAATTTGGCCATTGGTGAAACAGCTTCGTGGCACGCTACCCATCATGGAGATTTTCCTCCGTGGCATGGAGCTTAACGCAGAGATCAGGCTCCGTGACACGGAGCAATCGTGCAGGCTCACTGTTTGGTAGCCCTTGCTTATATAAATTAATTCTTTGCTCCGTGGCACGTTGTTGAACGCCCTAATGCTTCTCTGTGGCACAACGTTGGATCCAAATGTCATTTTTATCTTGTCTCATCATCCATCATCCGTCCCTTAACATTTATCTTCAAGATTATGACCATTATCTTCACATAGAGCTCCATACATTGGTAATTTCTACCTATAAAGAGAGATAATCATATTTGTTAATCCATGGCCACAAATTACACAAAATACGTGATATTATTCTTAAATTAAGGTACAACAAGGGTAAGATATGGGTATAAAATAGTATTTGGGCATGTAAATATGTCCAAGATCAGTGCAGTTACAGGAGCACTCCGGGGCTCATACACAGCTATAGGAGCCCAACGTGCTCAGTTGCAGAACCAGGGGTCGGTTAGGTTGGCTATAGTTACCTGTTGGCTCATATTGACCATGGTTAGGGGTGTATAGATTGGAGTGTGCTCGTCAGGCTTATGGGGGCCCTACGCGAGTTATTCTGTGTTGGTTGTACCTTTCAGGCATAAGGGGGCCAAGTTAGATTCTTATTTGTATTCTTGCCTGCTAGTTATAGCTTATGAATATATAGTTGTACAGTCTTATCTCTTATACTGTAGTGTTTTACTAGATGCAGGTTATGGATAAAAAAACTTACAGGTTAATTTCTGCCCCTTATTGTTATTTACTTCTAGTTCTTTATCAGCGTTTATTTAGCTTTTCATTACTGCCTTACATATTCGGCACATATTGTACTGATGCCCAACTATGGGGCGCTGCATACTTGCTTGCAGGTTTAGACAGACAGGTTTCAGGATCTCCTAGCAGTTGTTCAAAGTCAGCAGTTTAGTCAGCTCCTTTTGTTCAGAGTTGCCAACTTTTAAAGGTTTATCTATGTTCTATTTATTTAGTATTTGGGTAGGTCGGGGACCTGTCTAGACTAATATTTCCACTCCTAGAGGCTTGCAGATGATAGTATTCAGTTAGTTGGTTGTTGTTGGACATGTGGGGCCTAGTATAGCTGCTTGTTTTCCTTCTTTTTACAAGTAGACAACATGGTGTTCTTGTCGGCCCGCAGAGGATCCCTATTATCGTTATGTTGGCTGGGTTAGCTGTTTTCTTTTACATGTGCTACGTGGCCCTGTTGGCTCGAGGCTGTATGTACAACTGAGATATAGTAGTTTGTATTCTTGATTTGAGTCACTGGTAGGCACCAGAGGTGCCTATGCCCAACCAGGTCATCCCGAATTCTAGTATGGCATTAGGTACCAGTCATGCCTCCCAAGGTGGGATGTGACAAACTTGGTATTGGAGCAGGTCATATCTTAGGGAATCTGCAAGCCGTGTATAGTAGAGTCTTGCTTATAAATGTGTTGGGGGCACCACATTTTTTAAGCAGGAGGCTTCGAGGCATGATAGTATGGTTACCCTTCCTTCTTCTCAAATTGTGCTATAGAGCTGAGTTGTATAGGGTTGAATCCCTAAGCTTTGATTGTTATGTCTGTCTAGAGTAATATGTGATATAAAACAGACTCCAACTAGTCGCAAGTTAGCTATAGCAGCAGGAGGAGGTACCAATGAGGTGCCACAGTCGGGGGACAGTCAGCCTAAATGCAAAAGAAAATGTCCTTTTAATTCCCCCAGCATCCTCCGGGGGCACTAGGAATCTCATATGATAATAGATATGCCAACATCGTCCCTAGTTCCTTCTTCAGCCTCGGAATAGGAGGTCAAGAGTACAGTATATATATGAGTTGGCTCACTCAGTAGATATTTAGAATTAGTAAGGGACAACAATTAACATTGGATTACTTGAAATACACGAAGGATTGTGCAAGGCCTGTACCTCCAGCCTTTAGAGTTTGTTGGATTTTATGCTTTAGCCCTGTATAGAACGATGGGGTCATTTTCCACTTCCCAACTTATTCCTTTAGTACAATATAAAGCGTAAGTATCAACGCCATGTTTCCCAGAATAAATAGTAAAGGAGGGCTAGAATTGTTGACTTTGAGAAGGATTAGAGAGTGATTAAGACCCCTAGTGCTTACAAAGTTACCTAGGCCCTCCAACAATAATAAAGCTCATGTCAGAAATAGGTTTATTCCATCGTAGTGTGCTAATGATGTTAGAACATACCTGCAGAATGATAGACATGGCCCTAGTTTGTTATGTCGCAGTACAAAGAAACTACATGAAGGAAATTGGCCGAGTGCGGGTCAGAACGATACAGGTGGGTAGATTTGGCCAGTAATATCCTCGCTAGTTCGGTGCATGGAGCACAAACTCTAGATCTCAGCTTATAGAAGTAAGAGGAAGGCACGAGTATCTAACTTTGGAGGAAAACAGAATCACCTCCAGGTTGTAGTAGGTTCATAGAGCATGGGACAACCGCTAAATGTCGATGAATGAGCATCGGGATGACATTTAAGGGATAGTGAGGTTGTAACCTAGAATACCACAATATCACCACCAGTCGTGGAGGTAAAGGAGTGATGGCACGGAGACTCTAACCTAGTACAGCCCAAAGACAAGGTCCATCAGGGAGTCATCGGCCTTCGAGGTAATAAGGTGCAGAGTCGTGAGACCCAAAGCTTGACCCTGTATTACAAAGATGGTAGGACCTCGTTAGTATCCGTTACTCCCTCCACCCATATTTTAATGAAAACGCATTAGGATGTAGAGAGAGACCTACTGATGGCATGGGAAGAGGGACGATATTATTGAGTCATAGCACAGAGCTCCAATGACCAGCCAAGGAAGGCTGGACAGTAGGAGCCGACTAGGCCAATTCAGGAAATGGTCGTGCCTACAAGGAAGTGGAGAGTAATCAACATGAACATAGTTATAGGGTTACCTCATACCAGGTGTAAATTGACCTTATTTGAGTCAGTGTAGAAAGGCTAACAAGATCAACTCATGTCTTGCCGGATGAAATTATGTTTCAGTTGAAGATTATGCCGACTAAAATTCTTAAGAAGTATTTTGGCTACGTGGAGCCCCAGTATCTAATAATTTCTAACAGAGAGGCACAACTCACAACTAGGTTTTGGAAGGGCTTCTAGAAAAAATTGGGATGCATGTTAATTTGAGTACGATTCTCGTCCCCCAACAAATAACCAAGCAGAGCATACGATTCAGATGCCTGGAGATCTGTTATGGGCGAAAATGCATGACCCTATTCGATAGCCTAAAGTAGGTAAGTTATGGATAACCGAACCGGGCATACTACATCAGTCAGGGGAAAAAGTTAAACTCACTAAAAGATATGTACTGGTAGCCAGTGTCGTCAGAAGCCTTATTCTAATGTATGGTGTGGAGAGTTAGGGATGGAAGCAATGACTAGGTATTCCTCAAACTTTTGCATATGAAGGGCGTTATGAGATCTGATAAAAAGGGTAAGCCCAGCCCTAGATTTATTAGGCTTTACATCCTCCAGAAGATTGGAAAAGTGGCCTATGAGATAGAGTTGCCTTCAGGGCTAGGATCTGTTCATCAACACTACGCAAGCGCGTAGGAGACCTTTTTCTTAGATGGACCATTCGAGGACGCTCAGGTTACAAAAGAGATGTCGCACGCGGAGGCTCCAACAATTATATTAGATCGCCATGTCCGTAAGGGCTACCTTGAGAATCAAAGATGTGATCCATTAACAATATCATAGAGGAACAGGAGTTTAGCTAAAATAGATTGAGAAGCTAAGGATGACGTTGAGTCTAGATACCCTCATCTGTTCCAGGCTCTATGCCGATATTGTATAAACTCAGACAATTGCAGATAAGATAAGGAAGTTCAGATGTAGTATGGTTGCTTCTGTTGCTATTCTTATCAATTGTTTACATGTATGTGTGGTACTATGTGTCAGTTATAAGTAGTGTCTTAGGAGACACCAATGTTGGACATTTTTGCATTTCAGGTTCCCGGATAGTCCACATTATAGAGGAGATTCCGCCGAAATCTTTCCAGCAATATTTAAGAGAGCTGAGTCTCTTAAGCCTGAAGATTACATTCGAGGACAAATGTTCCTAAGGGGAGAAGAATGTTACACCCTATAAGATGTTAGCGGCTAGTGTGTGTCGCATGGGCTTGTGACGAGTAATGAGAGCTTGACGTGTACGGGGAGAACCTAAGAAGCAGGGTTGGGCGAGGCCAGGTCACAAGGGGCCAACACAACGCGCTAGCCTGCCTGTGCGTTGGGCAGCGCAGCTCGTCAGGCACACCAGAACCCTAAGAAGCGCGGCGGGGCATGCCTTTGGCACGTTGGCCAGTATGAGGTGCCCCAAGCCACCGTCCTATGCCTATATATATGTTTCCTTTGTTGAATTTAAATCACTTTCCAAGTATATTTCAGCCAAGAACGGAGAGAATACATAAACTTCATCCAATTTTCATCAAATTACGCCATCAAACTCAGTCCAAACACAAATTAACTTCGGGTAACAAGTTTTTGGCCTATGGAAAGCATCTCTGTGGAGTTATTTCTTGAAAATTCGTCCGTTACACTGGAACCCCACCGAGAAAAGGTTGTCGAAATGCTTCAAACTAGATTCTAAACAGCCATAAGAAATAGGTAAGCATTTCTCCCTTCTAAACTCTCGAGAAATTGTGAGTTTTCGGCCGAATAAAATGAAGTTGAACTTATAGTTAAACCTGTTGAAGGATATTGTTATTCACCGTCTCCTACTATTGAAATAGCCTTATTTCCTTAGTATAGAGACTACAATCAAATGGAATTGTTGGCTTTAGGTTGGAAACAGTTTAAGTGAATAAAAGTCGACATCGGTATGTTAAGGCTTATTCCTTCGGCAAATAACTCTCATCGTGTACTGGTACGACCTATGTTTTTGAATGTAGATAACTATCTCATATGTTGTATTAGCTATTGCTTGTAGATAATGCTTATAGATGTTGTGATTAGCTGTTAGGAAACGTATTGAGAATAGATTATAGTATCCCTCGTCGGGAAAGAGTATGTTAGGTGGGACCCACACTAGAAGCATCATAGTAAGTCCTCTATTCTTCTATTCACTATGTTAATAGGATTCTGTTGTTTTGCTATCATGCCAAGGCCTCAGAAGCTTATGATTTGCTTTTAGGCCTGTTTGGTAAGTTGGATAACATGGGCGCTGACGGGCGATATAACTTTCAATTTGACACCTGTATAGATAGTAAAGCTAGAATAGAGGCTGTTGGCGTACCTTCACGCCTCTAGGGCCAAAATTTGAACAGGATGATCCTACCATAGAGTCAGCGGCACCAAGGTTGCCCTAGTGAAATGAAGTGACAACCTTCCATATAGTTAGCCACTGCCAGTGACTATTAGTTGCAGTTGACTTAGTGCTTGACATACGGGCTGCCCAAGAGGTCATCCTAGTCCTACGAATCAAACGGATCCATGGGTACCCTAAGGAGGGAGCCTTATTAGTAGTTGGATGCGGGGCCAACACCCCAGCTTGCTCTTATAGATACTCAGTTACAGGTTGCCACAACTGGCCAGGTCTAGGTAAACTTACCTATAAGGTTAGGAATTTCCAGAGAAGATACATGAAATCCAAACAGACCAAATTAAGATCTAAGGGCCTAGAACTATAGTAGTGCAGTTTTACCTTCAGGCTGAGAATTATAGTAAACTGCCTGGGAAAGGTTAGGGGCTGACTACTTAGAAACATATGCAATTAAGTCGTAGCCCTACAGTCGTCCTAAGTGAAGAAACTAAATAGTTGGTCGTTCGCGACCTTACGGTTTGCTTATAAGCTATCACTATCCTAGCATGACATTTAGATTATTGTTAGGCCACTCCAAATCTCGCACTATCCAGTCTAGACCAATAGAGATTATGATTACTATTAGGATCCTCCGATCAGATATAGGCACACGGGGTGTCCCTGTTTGTAGCTATATAGACTATTCTAGAGGTGGGTAGTGGTCGCGTTAGGCCTAAAGAACCAGATACGCCTTTTGAGACGCTAGATTGAGACAAAATGTAGTATGTTACTTGGGATTGACCCCACCTAAGAAAGCCTTCCGTTGACCAACCTCAGGGTTACTAGTTGTATCGTTGCCTTTGGGGTTATATGGATCTCCCCAAGGAGCTATATATTGTCCTAAGGGACTATATTCAGGTCCAAGGGCCATATTATAGTCCATCCATAGTTGGACTTCTATTTTTAAGTCGTATTGGCATCACTGACCCTCGTCGAGCCTTGTGTGACCAGGTTGCGGTTACAGGAGCCCTCCGGCCTCAAACATAGCTACAGGAGCCCAGCGGGCTCAGTTACAGACCCAGGGGCCAGGTAGGTTAGCTAGAGGAGCCCGGCCGGCTTAGTTACACACCCAGGGGCCAGGTAGGTTGGCTATAGTTACCTATTGACTCATATTTACCATGGTTAGTGGTATATAGATTGGAGTATGCTCGCCAGGGCTTATGGGGGTCCCAGGCGGGTTATTCTGTGCTGGTTGTACCTTCCAGGCTTATGGGGGCTAGGTTAGGTTCTTGTTTGTATTCTTTACTGCTAGTTATAGCTTATGAATATATAGTTGTGTCGTCTTAGCTCATATACATGTAGTGTTTTACTAGATGCAGGTTATGGATAAAAAAGTTACAGGTTAGTTTCTGCCCCTTCTTGTTATTCACTTTTAGTTCTTTATCAACATTTATTCAGCTTTTCAATACTACCTTACATATTCGGTACATATTGTACTAATGCCCAACTATGGGGCGCTGCATACTTGCCTGCAGATTTAGATAGACAGATTTCAAGATCTCCTAGCAGCCGTTCAGAGTCAGTAGTTCAGCTAGCTCCTTTTGTTCCGAGTTGCCAAGTTTTAAAATTTAACTATCTTCTATTTTTTTAGCATTTGGATAGGCCAGGGCCCTGTCTCGATAAATATTTCCACTCCTAGAGGCTTGCAGACAACAATATTTAGTTAGTTGGTTGTTGTTGGTTGTGTGGGGCCCATGTATGTCTTATTTTATGCGTTGGCCATGTGGGGCCTAGTATAGCTGCTTGTTTTCCTTCCTGTTACAACTAGACAACATGATGGTCTTGTCGGCTCGCATAGGAACCCTATTATAATTATGTTGGCTTGGTTAGGCTTTTTTTAACAGGTGTTGCGTGGCCTTGTTGGCCCGAGGCTGTATTTACAGTTGAGATATAGAAGTTTGTCTTCTTCATTTGAGTCGTTTGTAGGCACCAGAGGTGCCTATGCTCAGCCAGGTCAGCCCGGATTTCAGTGTGGCATTAGGTGCCAGTCATGCCTCCCAAGGTGGGGCGTGACACGAACTAACTCCTGGATGTATAACTTAGCATAATCCTCCGCTATAATCGGTAGTTTTGACTAGTAGGAAACGAGCTTCTTTAGTCAACCTATCCACAACCACCCAAATAGATTTATATTGTCGGCGTATACAAGGCAACCCTGTATTGAAGTCCATATTGATTTCCTCCCACTTCCAAGTAGGGATACCAATGTCCTAAAGCACATCTCATGGTCTCTAATGCTCAACCTTCACCTGTTGACAATTCGGACACTTAGCCACAAACTCTGCTATGTCCTTCTTCATGCCATTCCACCAATATACTTCTCGTAGGTCACAGTACATCTTGGTGGCACCTGGATGTAAGAGTATCTAGAACCATGAGCTTCAGGCAACATCTGCTCCCTCAAGTCACCAACATCTGATACACACAAACAACCCTGATATCGAAACACACCATCTCCCCCTTTGGAGAAGACCTCTACTTTTTGATTCAGATCAGTTTCCTTCAATTTCACCAAAATAGGATCCTCATCTTGCCTAGCATTAACATCGGTCACCAAAGATGATTCTGATCCATTCTAAACAATGACACCACCATCCGTCGAGTCAACCAAACGAACTCCTAGTCGTGCAAGTCAGTGCACATCCTTTACTAACTCTTTCCTCTCGTCATCTACATGAGATACTAACTTTTTCTCTTCTTTTGTGCAGGCATTTAACTCAAACAAAGAAATGAAAGAACTAAATTGAAAGTAACCTGTGGAAGGAAAAGGACATGCGTGTTGCATATGGGCACCTGCGCATGCAGATGACTTTGGAGAATTTGTGAACCAGACTTGTGAGCTGTAGATTGACATCTGCGGACCACATATGCCACCATAGATTACATGCAAGGGATACTTCCTAAGCCTCATAAGTGACCTGCATGTCACAGATTGGCATATGTGAAATGCAGGTGCCACGCAAGTGAACCGTGTCATTTGTTGAAGGGCAAAATAATCCAAAAAGGCACAAGTGTATTAGAGGAGCTTCCAAAGGGAATTTTTGGATAGCTTTGCAAAAGAAATTTCAGAGTTTTAACCCAATTGTACATATCATGAAATAAATTGAAGAGAGAGTACATCATAGAGATAGATAGAGTACATTATTTGCTTTCTTCTTCACTGGAAAAACTACCATTATTGCATACCTTGAGCTTGAATGGAGATTTGGTTACTCAATATGATGAGTTTAGAGAAATTTCTTATAGGTATAATTTCTCTCTCTTTAACTATGAGTAGCTAAATTTCTTGCTAGGGGTGTGTGTGCATGATGGGTGTCTAGAATTGATTAGGTGTTCATTATTTATTCTTAAAATTGATAAGCAAGTATGGGTCTATTATTTTCTTCAAGTTTTATTTCAATAATTGATGGTTGCAAATATGGCGCCTCACATTTTTTCACCGATGTTTCAGCGGTCTAGCGTCGTGCCTGTCCTATTTTTCTTCTTCTTTTCTTGCATCCAATTTTACCTACAAAAATTAAAAACAACAAAAACATCAAAGTGCTCAAGATAAAAATGCTTGGGTTTCCTCCCAAGAAGCACCTTAGTTAATGTTGTGGCATGATGGATATCTTATCCATCTTCAACACTCTAGAGGGTCATCCGTCGATTCAATCTCATCATCAAATGGTTCATAATGCTCCACTTCACCATCAATCACTTCCATGACCTTGCACTCATCCGGGGGCTTGATAGGCTGACACACATTGAAGGTGACCTCATCACCACCTACTCAGAACTTAAGTTCCCCAAGATCTACATCAAATCAAAGCTCTTCCCGTTGCTAGAAGTGGGCGCCCCAAGATAATTGGCACCTCAATGTCCATCTCATAATCCAGCGCAACAAAATTAGCTAGAAGTATGAATTTTTCCACTCTCAAAAGGACATCAACTAACACTCCAACGGGTTCGTTTAATTGACCTATCTTCCATCAAAAGCCTCATAGATATTGTTTTGGGACTCTCAGTTTCTTGAAAATGACTAGAGGCATCAAGTTAATACTATCACCGAGGTGACAAAGAGCTTTATTAAATATGCATAAACCAATTGTGCAAAGAATGGTAAATGCTCCAGGATCTTCACGTTTTGGGGCAAGGTTGTTGGTTATGACAGCACTACAATGATGGGTCACATCATCGGTACCTGTATCCACCACCTTCTTTTTCTTCAAGAGCTCCCTCATAAACTTCGCGTGCCCTGGAATTTGAATCAAAGCATCCACAAGAAGTATATTGATTGATAATTTACTGAACATGTCGATGAGATTGCAAAACTGACTATCTTCCTTTTTCTTGGTCAACCACTGTGGATATGGAGATAGGACCCTTGTTTCTTGATCTTTTTCATTTGAGGCCTTCTTGTCTTCATTTCCCATCACATTACGAAGGAGTCAAATCAACTTCCCCCTTATCCTTCCCTTCTTCATCATCACAAAGACTTGGTGTTTTTGGCACCTCTTCCACAACATCATCATCCTTAGCCTTCAAGGGGAAAACATCCTTGGGCTTCATGACCACATCCTTCAATATCTTTCCACTCCTAGTCATGATTTCCATGTAATGGCCATCTTTCTTTGGATTCGAAAAAGTGTCACTCAGAGTGCACCCTTCATATGGGGGTTCATTTGTGAAGACAAATGGTTCATTTGGGCTTCAAGATTCTTGATCGATGATGAATGGGAACTTACTATTTGGGCGAGGTTAGACACCTCCCCTTTTAATTCTTTAACCTCACTATTTGTGGATTCTACCCTCTTCAACACCCGAGACAACATTTTTCAATTTTCGAGTTGCCTATATCACTCAATCCTGGCTGCCCTTGAGATGCTTCTACTAGAGGAGGCACATAGGGGTTAGCACTTTGGTGGTATCACTCTTCTTCGCGATTTTGATCTCTATTCACTCATCGATCGTTTCTATCCCCCAATCCTTAATTATCACAATTTCTCCAATCTTAATTCTCCTCTCTTGGGTGCCAAGGGCCTTGATTGACAGCTTGATACCTAGTGTGAGAACCCCCCCAATTGACCCGTCATGTACTGATACTCCTCCTCATATCTTGGGGGTGAAGTGTCATCATCAAATTGAAGATGGCTTTGGGCATCTACAACATTCACACTCTTTGCACCAGCTCCCATCACATGTTTGATCATTAACTCTAGCTGGGTCATCATCTTAGCAAGAGTTTCATCTCTAGCCTCATCCCTTTTTCTCATCTCAGCAGTCACAAGATTGGGAGCAACACCACTAGAAGATACCTCCGCTACTCTAGTATGCCATGCTCAATTAGTCTTAGTCATTTTGTTAAGAAGTGTTTTGGCTACTCCACAGGGATGATCCATGATGGAACCCCGCACTAAATTATTTTCCATAGACTTATTGATAGAATCCAATGAACAATAGAAGCTCTGAAGTAGAACCCCATCGAGTAAACCATGGTTTGGGCAAATGGCTACTTTTTCTTAAACCTCAACCATGCTTCATGAAGTTATTCCCCAGCAAGTTATCAGAAGTTGGTAATATCATCCCTCAGCTGCAGCATCCTCAAGGGAGGGAAGAACCTGTCTAAAAATGCTTTCTTGAGTTCATTCCAAGAGGTAATATATCCGGGAGGTAACTCCTCCAACCACGTAGTTGCTTCCCCTGTCAGTGAAAATGGAAAGAGCCTCAATCTAATCGACTCTACACTTATATTTGCAATATTGAAGGGTTGGAAAATCTCAAGAAAATTTCAGAGATGCATGTTTGCATCCTCACTTGGCATACCTCCAAAGAGCCCTTTCATTTGGAGTAAGTGCAACATTGTACTCGTCACATGAAATTTTGCATTACCATAGAAGGTAGTCGAATGGCACCTACTACATTGGGAATCACAGGATCGTCATCCTCATGATCCATATGGACATCTACCGATCCTTCTCCTTCTTCTGAGTGTTCACTCATGTCAAAATCAACCTAAATGGCACCAATCACAAGAGTAAAGTCAAACTGAACAAGATGGAACAAATCAATTCAAAATAACAAATAACTAAAGTCTATCAATCTACATGTTCCAGCAATGGCGCCATTTTTGGTAACATCCAAATTCACTCCTTGCTAGGATGGAGTGTAAATGGTCACTGATAAAACAAATATACCCGACAAGTATCGGGGTTGAATCTCACAGGGAATATTAGTTGATCACGAAAGAGTTGTCTATCAAGTTAAAGTAATTTTCATCAATGTTTCAATAGCAATAAAGTAAAATTTGGGAAATCACCACTTGATAATTGAACTACAAAATTTTCTCACGACAACAGGGACAAAATATAGGAAATACCAAGGGAGAGACTACTAGGGGTGTAAAATTATCAGCGCATCATTGGATTGAGATTGTTAACATCTCCTAGCCTTACTCAATAATATAATTATTTGTGGACAAGATGGCATCTTGCGTTTCTCAACCAATTAGATATCTTATACCTAGGGTTTTCCCAAACCCCAAAGCCTTTTCCACAATAGCCACATCAACTTGGGTAAGAATCAGTATTTCTAGCTTTGATTCTCAATAGGTGTTTGACAATGGATTTTGGTTATTTATAGCCTAACTCCACATGATCAACACCCAATTATTGACTAATGTTTCATCACCCATACTCTAAATTCCTTTTTCAAGCAAAACTAGAGTAAGTAAAAACAACCTACATTTGCAACTATGAGTATTTAGATTAAAACTTAGATGAAGCATTATAATTATACTAATTGAGTAAATCTAAGATCAATTGAACAATATCTAATCCAAATTAACTCCAATCATCCACACACCCCTAGTAAGAAATTTAGCTACTCATATAAATAGAAGAAGACATTGCATTTAATAACAATTCAACATCCATTCAACAAAATGAGTAAGAAAAATTCAAGCTTAAAGGTTTGATCTGCAATGGAGTTTTCTACCTTTTCAAGGAAGAAGAAGATAAGTGTTTCTCTCTCTACTTCTCTTTTCCCTTTCTCTCTCTAATTCAATACAAGGCGAATAGAATAATGAAAAACTGATACGGAATAATGGAATGTTTAGTTCCTTTCTGAGATGTACAAAAATAGGGTACATTCTTTGTCCTTTTTTCTGAGATGGACATTTTTACCCCTGTGTAGGCGGGCTTCATTTGCGATTCACCGGCGTTTGAGTTCCGCCGGTTGATTTTGGCCAATGATTAGTGAATCCCAAAACCCTCGGCGTTAGCACCAACGAACCAGGAGGTTCGCCGGTGCTGATCCGCAGCCCGCCAGTATTGATCTTCATCACCACAGTGTGGAACTACGATCAATCGGTGTTTCGTTGGTGGAGCGCCGGTCCTCATTTCCTTTTTTCCATGCTTTTTGCTTAATTTCATGCTTTTCCTATTCAAGTGAAGTACCTACAAAGATCTAGAAAAAAGGGCATAAAATCAACCTAAATGACCTGAAAACTAAGCAAAAACTCATATTTAAGAGCTTAGTGAGTTGGTAAATTACCAATTCATCAACTACTATATTATGGAGGGAAAGCTGTTATGATTTTCCAGTGTCCTATAGAGCATCCCAATTCATATCTTATTAGTAATTTTCCCCCAAAATGTGTGATTAAGAGCTTCATAATATTTTTGCTAAGTTCGACTGGAGTAATAAGGATATAGGAAGGAGTAAACATTGGGTAACTTGGATTAATATGTGTTTTCCCAAGGGGGGGGCTAGGTTTTAGATCAATGTTTGATATCTCCAAAGTTATATATGCTAAACTGTGGTGGATATTTAAAACAGGGAGATCCTTATGGACAAATTACATGTGGAATAAATATTGTAGAAATAAATCCCTACCCTTGTATAGTGGAAAGGTGGCTCTCAATGTCACGACGCGAGCATGGACCCTGGACCACGACACGGGGCCTAGAACTATGAATGGCTCTAAGCTAATCCATGGCATAGCATATTACTAACATAATATAACTTATAAAAAACTAATAGGAAGCTAACCTATATATAAGACATTTACTTATGGATAATAAGATAATCTGATAATTTAACTCTGAGTCACAAAGCTGAACATAACTCTATGTCTGAAAGCCTCTACTAACTAATGAGTTGATGGGTCAAGTCTCCAGATAACTCTAAAGTCTAAAAATTAAAAAAAGGTAAAGAATAGAAATGAAGTAGATAACTCTAGTCCTCAAAAGAAGAGGATTCACCACTTCTAGTCGATCAAGTCCAAAATGTATCGAACCGCGGGGCCAGTCTGAGTATCCGGGTCTATATCATGAAATGATATAACATATAGAGTATGTGGTTAGTACTTTGAATGTACTGAGTAAGTGAGAAATGCAACTAAAACTGAAGCATGTTAATAATCTGAGAAGAGACTATACTATTTACAAAACTGGATACGTAAACTAAGATGAAGTACAATGACCCTATCTAAGATGCATAAATACTGACATGATATGCTAGTTTTAAAATAGTCAATGAAAATATGAGTGAAACTCATTTTTAGGGTCACGTACATGCACTAAAATTGAAGTTATAATCTTAAACTGAAAATTGTACTGCGGGATAGCCTATTAACCGACAAACTCCAATGTGAGCTTCATGGATTCTGACCTATAACACCAGTTGGGAGGGCGTTTATACCTTGCCAATGGTAAAAACAATGATTGGCATGATATCACTTGTAACTCAGGGCAAAAATCTCCAATAACAACGATCCCTGCATGTGCCCATTGAGGCAAGGGAGACACTCTCCAATAGCTAGGATCCCATATTTCTAGATCTAAGGAAAATATTCTCTAATATCGAGGATCCTTTATCCTACGGTGGCACGTAGTTCTGAAACCTAGGTACGCCGGAACCTTGGCCTACTCGGTCCTAAATACTACTCCCAACTGAACATAATGATACATGTAAACTGAAATCAAAAGCTTATGTCCTAAGACTTGTTGGACCACTTTCTCTAACAAAGATCCCAATAGCCTAAAGGACCATAAACATGCTAATATTGAGGGCTCAAAACTGAGATTCTTGGACTAGTCAGGTCTACTTTCTAATAGCAAGAGACTTGAGAGTCTAAAGAACCATATACATGTTGATCATACTGAATTCATGAAAATAGTATACTCAAATCATAGTGTAAATCATGTGTACTGAAATCATGGAGAAAAAAACTATTTCAAATGGGTCATATTTTTTGAATGACAATGCTAAATCATAGCTGAGTCTTAGAAATCATGCTAATATCATATCATCGACAAAATCATGAAATTGAGAGGGAAAATCATAACATACCTGGTTAGTGATCATAAGAATTGAAAGACATAGCTAATCATAGGAGATTTCATACGTAAAATCAAAACCCTAAGACATGTTTTACTAGAGAATTGAAGATTCTAAGGTTTATGAAAGTAGTTGGGATGCAAGGGTGAAAGGAACCCTTGTTGAAGTACCACATACATTAACCTTGGCCTCACAACTATCAACCTGAAGCCACAATGTCACGCCTCGAGTCTACACCTTGGACAATTTACGGTACTTGAAGCCACGAGTGACCCCAAGTCAACCCCTGGTCTATCAACAGTGGCAGTCTAAGTAAAACAAATATAGAGGAAGCTTTGAAATACTAGCATAAAAACATTTGTGAAAATAAAACTGAAAGCATAAAGTTTAAGAACATCTTAAGTCTAAATTTTATTCTGTGTCTGAAAGCCCTCTAACTACTAGGACAAGCCCCCAACTAACTCTAAGTCTAGCTAAAAAATAATGAACTAACTGAAAGAAATAAAATAAGGCCCTCGAATGATGAGGACTCACACTTAAACTGCTGAGGAGGAGCATCTAAACCCAGCGACTAATGGTGTTGAGTCTGAGAACCTACAATTGTATTATGAAACGATACAACATAAAAGTATGCATCAGTACTTTGAACGTACTGAGTAAGTGAGGGAATACATAGCTGAATATAAATAACTAAACTGAAATGACATGCAATGACCAACTAATATACTGAATTGAACCACTGAAGCAAACTGAAATGGTCAAAATGACCCTGTCTAATGGTCATTGGCATGCCCTAAATCTGAAAGTTTTGGGTCTGAGATACTTTACTTAACTGAGCTGCTTATTTTGAAACTGGACGGGACTGACTAGTGGGGGAGTCTATAACCGACATACAACCACATGAACTAGATATGGAGTCTGATATATACACCCCACCGGTAGACCCAATATACCTTTCCAAGGTATAAAGCATGAATTGGGTGATCACAAAAGTTTGGGGCCAATCAGGCCAAAGTAATACTGTAACCTACACTAGCAACGTAGCTCTGGAAACCTGGGTGCGCTGGAACCCCGGCCCACTCGGTGCTAAGTACTACTCCCACTAGAAAACCTATACTAAACTTCTAGGTTGATAGCTCTAAACTGGGGTCCAAGACTAGTCAGGGACATATAACTGAAAGCACCTTGAGAGTCTTATCGGACCAGATTCTGAAACTGGGTTCTACACTGGTCAGAGCTGCTTATCTGAAAGTGTCATAACCGTCTAAGAACAAACTGTAAACTGAACTGGGTCTTGGGGCTAGTCATAGCTATATATCTAAAATCTCATGACCGCCTAATAGACCAATAAATTGGATTCTGAGTCTGATTCTGATAACTGGGAGGCACCATTGATACCTCGGGAAAAGACTGAAGTCAAACTGTTCAGTTGACAAAATTCTAAATAGTTCTGAAGAGGTTCTACGTTCTAACTGAACGGAACTACTAAGCAACTAATAGAGAACTCAACTCATTCCAACAACACGGGAATTTCATAATATGGCAAAATTTCAAGAATTAAAGCAAATCTTATTCAAAGAGGATAAACTCATTCTTATCAATTGAGTATTTACTCAACATATAAACAATAAGAAATACTAGAAAATTCATCCCAATTCACACTTCATAAACTAGATGGAATTTAATACACAAATAGTCATTACTCGAGAGTTTAGGGCTTAAATTCACTTTGACAAGAACATCAACAATTCAGGTAAGAATTGATGGAGATTATATAAATAATAAGAAAGGATGACATTCTATGTGAAATTTACGGATAATAACATGCAATTTCTTCGTATTTGAAAACTCAGGGCTAAACCTGATATAGAAACTATGGGAGGATTTTGGAGGATACAAGGGAGAGAAAAATTTCCCTTATTGAATTCCCACATACCTGAGTTGAAGTTTCTTGAAGGAGAAATCTTGGACTACTGTAATGGAGGAAAACCCTAGGTTTGCTTGAAGGGTTCTTGAGAGGAAAGCTTACGATGACTTTTCTAAAAACTTAGAGTGGGAATGAGGAATGAACCATTTTTCCCTACTAATAGGTCTAAAATTATGACTAAAATGACGTAGTTTAAAGCTTAGGAGAGTAGTAAGTTACTAAATAGCCCTTAGGAAGTCGCAGGGAAAAAATGCCAGGTGATCCTAACGAGTGACCTAACGGGTCGTGGTCAGTGACCATGACTCATGGTGACACTCGTTAGGTGCACTGCGTAACAATTTACTAGGGCTAGTAAAGGGGGACCTAACAAGTTGTTATCGTGGTCACCATCCGTCAAGTACACTGCCCAACTATTTAAATTCCTAACTTGGCCTGCTCACGAATGACCTAACGGGTCGTGGTGACTGACCACGACCCGTGAGGTCTTCCGTTGGGTACACTATCTCTCCCTTATAAATTCTCAGACCTCCTTCCCAAGGCTGACCTAACGGTCATTGTGTCTCTCAATGACTCGTTAGGTGTCTGTGAACAATTTTCTACAAATTCTAGATTTTCTTATTTAAGTCCCGAATCTAGTCTTTGAGTTTTCGGGGCATTACGATATCTCCACATTGGAAACGTTCATCCTCGAATGGTAGAAAACACACAGGAAAGCAAAGAATAACAATCAAAATTTCCATATACTGTTGATTTAACGCCAAAACTGTCGGAATGACTACCTCCATTTCAAAATACATAACTAAACTGAATTCACTTTTCATACATACATCCAAAGTCGTAAAAGAAACTTACACATGATTTGAATTCAAAAACTAGATCAGTTTCTAAGGAAAAACTAACATCTTAATCTGTAACAGAGTCGGTAGAGAACAAGTGCGGGTATTTGGCCATCATATCTGTTTTGGTCTCCCACGTAGCTTCCTCAACCTGCTGATTTCTCCCTAAGACTTTCACTGAAGCTATTTCCTTGTTCCTCAACTTATGAACCTGACGGTCAAGGATTTGGACTGGTACTTACTCATATGAGAGACTATCTTTTATCCCTACACTGTCCAATGGCACAACTAAGGTTGGATCTCCGATGCACTTCTTCCAATGTGACATATGGAAAACTAGGTGTACAGTTGCTAGTTTGAAGGTAATTCTAGTTCATATGCTACATTGCCGATACGCCTCAAAATTCTGTAAGGTCCTAGGTATCTCGGACTGAGCTTTCCCTTCTTGCCAAACCTCATCACCCCTTTCATGGGCGAAATTTTTAGGTAAACCCAGTCATCAACTGCAAACTCCATCTCTCTTCTCCGCATATCAGCATAAGATTTCTGATGGCTCTAAGCTATTTTCAACCCTTCTCGGATGAGTTGAACTTTATGCGTTGCCTCATAAACTGAGTCTGGCCCTATCAAGGTAGCTTCACCAACCTCAAACCACCCTATAGGAGATCTACACCTTCTTCAATATAATGGTTCAAATGGGGCATCCGAATGCTAGAGTGGTAGCTGTTGTTGTACGCAAACTCAATAAGAGGCAAATGGTCATCCCAATTATCCTTAAAATCAATCACGCACGTTCTTAGCATATCTTCTAGGGTCTGAATAGTCTGTTCAGCTTGCCCATCGGTCTGCAGGTGAAAATCTGTGCTGAGCTTGACCTGAGTGCCTAGTCCCTTTTGAAAGGATTTCCAAAAGTGGGAGGTTAATTGGGTATCCCTGTCGGAAATAATGGCCAATGTCACCCCATGAAGTCTAACCAGCTCCTGGATATTAAGTTTAGCATAGTCCTCAGCTGAATCTATAGTTTTTACTAGGAGAAAATATGCTGACTTAGTCATCCGGTCTACTACTACCCAGATTGAGTCATGCTGCCGACGAGTCCGAGGTAGACCCGTAATAAAGTCCATATTTACTTCTTCCCACTTCCATGTGGGTATGCTGGTCTCTGGTGTTCTACTTTGACTTGCTGGCAGTTCGGGCACTTAGCTACAAATTCAGCGATATCTCTTTTCATGCCGTTCCACCAGTAAACATCCCGTAAATCGTTGTACATCTTAGTAGCACCAGGGTGAATGGAATATCTAGAACTGTGCGCTTCAGCCAATATTTTTTGTCTCAACTCACCAACATTTGGTACACACAACCTACCCTCATAATGGAGCACCCCATCTCCCCCTTGGGAGAAAGCTTCTATTTCTTTCTGAGAACTGCTTTCTTAAGATTAAGTAATATGGGGTCCTCATCCTTTCTGGACTTTAATTCCACAACCAATGAAGAATCTGACCCACTTTTCATTACTACTCCACCCTCAGCTGACTCCACTACTTATACCCCAACCGCGTTAGCCGGTGGATATCCTTCACCATTTATTTCTTGCCCTCTTAACATGAGCTACACTCCCCATAGACAATCTACTTAGAGAATCAACCACCACATTGGCTTTACCCAGGTGATATAGCACACTCATGTCATAATCTTTTAATAGCTCTAACCACATTCTCTGTCGAAGAATTAGGTCCTTCTGACTTAACACATATTTAAGGCTTTTGTGATCCACAAACACATCCAAGTAAGCCCCATATAGGTAACGTCTCCATATTTTTGGTGCAAACACCACTGCCACCAACTCCAAGTCATGAGTTGGATAGTTTTTCTCATGAACCTTGAGCTCTCTGGAGGCATAGGCTATCACTTTGCCCCGCTGCATCAGAATGCATTCGAGTCCAACTCTAGAAGAATCACAATAAACAACCAACCCATCCGTTCCTTCTGGAAGGGTCAAAACTGCAGTAGTAGTGACTCGAGCCTTCAACTCCTAGAAAGTCTTCTCACACTCATTTTTTCACTGGAATTCCACTTTCTTCTGAGTTAACTTGGTGAGAGGAGATGTTGTAGAGGAGAAACCTTCCACAAACCGTCGATAATAACCCGCTAAGGCCAGGAAACTCCTGATTTTAGTAGAAGAGGTAGGTCTGGGACAATCCTTCACTACTGCGATCTTGTGAGGATCAACCTGAATTCCTTCACCCGAGACCATATGACCTAAGAAAGTCACGAACTTTAACCAGAATTTGCACTTGCTGAACTTCGCGAACAACTAGCGGTCTCTGGGTGTCTGTAATTCTAACCTCAGGTGATTAGCATGCTCTTCCTTATTACTGGAGTATACTAGAATGTCATCAATAAATACAATGACGAACATATCCAGATACTTCTTGAAAACCCTGTTCATCAAATCCATGCAGGCTGCTGGGGTGTTTGTTAGCCCGAAGGACAACACCACACACTCATAGTGACCATACCGAGTTCTGAATTTTGTTTTAGGTATGTCACACTCTTTGACCCTTAGTTGATGGTACCCTGATTGGAGATTGATTTTTGAGAAACAACTAGATCCCTGAAGTTGTTCAAGCATGTCGTCAATTCTGGGTAGGGGATACCTGTTCTTGACTGTGACTTTGTTCAGCTGACGGTAATCTATGCACATTTTGACGGTATCGTCTTTCTTACGCACGAATAGCACTGGAGCACTATGGGAAGAGATGTTGGGTCTGATAAAACCCTTGTCAATAAGATCTTTTAGCTTCTCCATCAACTACTTAAGCTCAGCTGGAGACATTCTGTAAGGAGGGATGGAGATGGGCTGAGTATCTGGGAGGAGGTCTATTCTGAAGTCTACTTCCCGTTCAGGAGGAACTCCGAGAAGATCCTCAGGAAATACATTTGGGAACTCGCTTACCACTAGAACCGACTAGATAGTTGGGGTCTTAGAGTTGGAATCCTTAACCCAAACTAGATGATAAATACATCCTTTGGAGATGAGTTTCTAGGCCTTAAGGTAGAAAATAAACCTACCCTTAGCGCTCAATTGCTGCCCATCCATTCTAACACTGGTTCATTTGGAAACTTGAACTTGAAAACTCTAGTTCTGTAGTCAACTGAGGCATAGAAGGAGTGTAACCAATCGATGCAAAGGATATGGTCAAAATCGTCCATGTCAAACTCTACGAGGTCAGCTGGGATGACTTTATTTAGAACTGAGACTGGGCAGTTTCTATACACCCAGCTAGCTCTAACTCACCAACTGGGGTGGAGACTGAGAATGGTTCTTTGAGGACCTCCGGAGTGATATTGAACTGGACTGCTATGTAGGGATTCACAAATAAAAGAGTGGCTCCTGGATCTAGGAGGGCATACATGTCCAAATGAAAGAGACGTAACATACCCGTGACTGCGTCAAGTGAGCTCTTCTGATCCTGATGGGAAGACAGAGCTTAGAAACGGTTTTGGCACTGACCGCCGTCCATACCTGATATGTTGGCCTGCTGGGCTGGTCGGCCTGCTGGAGCTGATGAGGTGGTGGATTGTGATCTCCCTCACTCGGCTGATGGGCACTCCCTTCGCCGATGTCCGAGATGTCCACAATCAAAACAACCCTCTTGACCCTGAAGGCACTCTCCCGGGTGATTCTTTCCACACTTGGGATAAGCTGGATACTTGTTCCCGATAATGTTGGTCTAAGACTGAGTGCCAGATGACCCATCCCTCTTATCATGGCGGGACCGAAAGGTTGGGGCGCTGGCTGAACAGGGTGCTGGGGCTCTCTACTGTTGTTGTTGGCTGCTACTGCTACTGTGGGCAGCTACTTCCACCAGACCTCTGATGGTCATAATCTGACTAGCCAGTTCTTGCCCATTTGTTCTTTTGCTCCATATCCTTCAGCTTTTCATCCTCAATCTACTGGGTATGGAAAATCAAGCTGGAGTGGTCCATATCCTTAATCAGCATCGCTGTCCTACACTTTTTGAGGACCAGGTTCGACACCCCATTCACAAATTTCAACATGTGAGCCCTTGGCTCGGCTACCATCTTTGGAGCGTACTTAGATAGCCTAGTAAACTCTAGAGCATACTCCTCTACCATTCTGTTTCCTTGTCTCAAAACCATAAACTCCGCCATCTTTGCCTCCCTCATCTCCCGAGGAAAAAATATGTCCAAGAAAGCTGTGTGGAATCTTCCCACTCCACTGGTCCTGCTCCCGCTGGCCGCCCCTCTTTCCATTGGTCATGCCAGACCTGAGCTACCCCTTTTATCTAGTAGGCAGCCAGGTCAGCACTCTCAAAAGCGCTAACACCCATAATGCGGGTAATCTTCTTGATCTCATCCACGAACTCCTAGGGATCCTCCCTACTTTGGACCCTTGAAAAGATGGAGGGTTCATACGAGTGAAGTCCCGCACCCTTGCAGCTGCTGCAGACCTGTTGGTGTTCATTGGCACCACCTACTGGTTCACCTGGTTGGAGACTGCTTGAGACAGCAATTGAATGGCCGCCCTGAATTCTGCGGTAGATACCGAATCATCTTGAGGGGATGTCAGGGTTGGTGGGGAAATTCTATTAGCGTTACCGACCCTTCTTTTGTTACCGCATCTAGGAGGCATGATTCATTGAAATGAAACAGAGCACGAGTTAGAAGGATGTTTCTGGAATAGAACTTTAACGCATGATAAAGAGTATGAACAAAAGAGAGTTTTTCCTAATAACATCTCGTAGCCTCCTTGTCATAAGTGTAGCGCGCTTCACACCCATGAAAAGAAATCTACTCGATGCCACTTTCATACATTCCTAGGATACTCTAAACCTAGTGCTCTGATACCAAGTTTGTCACGCCCCGAGTCTACACCCTGGATGGAACACGGTACTTGAAGCCACGAGTGACCCCAATTCAACCCCTGGTCTAACATACACTGGCATTCTAAGTAAAACAAATATAGAGGAAGCTTTGAAATAATAGCATAAAAAAATTGTGAAAATAAAACTGAAAGCATAATGTTTAAGAACATCTTATGTCTGAAATTTATTATGTGTCTG
This sequence comes from Datura wrightii, assembly GCA_035772735.1. Taxonomy (NCBI): domain Eukaryota; kingdom Viridiplantae; phylum Streptophyta; class Magnoliopsida; order Solanales; family Solanaceae; genus Datura; species Datura wrightii. Next base: position 66,325,407 of record JASDFA010000002.1, read on the forward strand.
AAAGCCCTCTAACTGATGAGTTGCTGGGACAAGCCCCCAACTAACTCTAAGTCTAGCTAAAAATAATGAACTAACTGAAAGAAATAAAATAAGGCCCTCGAATGATGAGGACTCACACTTCAACTGCTGAAGAGGAGGATCTGAACTGCGGTGACTAACAGTGCTGAGTCTGAGAACCTGCAACTGTATCATGAAATGATACAACATAAAAGTATGCATCAGTACTTTGAATCTACTAATTAAGTGAGGGAAGACATAGCTGAATATAAATAACTTAACTGAAATGACATGCAATAACCAACTAACATACTAAACTAAACCACTGAAGAAAACTTAAATGGTCAAAATGACCCTGTCTGATGGTCATGGGCATGCCCTAAGTCTGAAAGTTCTGGGTCTGAGATACTATACTGAACTGAGATGCTTATTCTGAAACTGGACTGGACTGACTAGTGGGAGAGTCTATAGTCGACATATAACCACGTGAGCTAGATATGGATTCTGATGTATACACCCCACCGGTAGGACCCAATATACCTTGCCAGGGTATAAAGGCATTAACTGGGCAATCATAAAAGTCTGGGACCAATCAGGCCAAGTAATACTGTAACCTACGCTGGCAACGTAGTTCTGGGAGCCTGGGTGCACTGGAACCCTAGCCCGCTTGGTGCTAAGTCCTACTCCCACTGGAAAAACCTATACTAAACTACTAGGTCAATAGCTCAAAACTGGGGTCCAAGACTAGTCAGGGACATATAACTGAAAGTACCCTGAGAGTCTTATCAGACCAGATTCTGAAACTAGGTTCTAGACTAGTCAGAGATGCTTATTTGGAAGCGTCATAACCGTCGAAGAACAAACTGTGAACTAAACTGGGGTCCTGGGGCTAGTCAGAGTTATATATCTAAAATGTCATGACTGCCTAATAGACACATAAACTGGATTCTGAGTCTGATTCTGATAACTGAGAGGCACCACTGACACCTCAGGAAAAGATTAAAGTCAAACTGATCAGTTGACAAAATTCTGAATAGTTCTGAAGAGGTTCTACTTTCTAACTGAACAGAACTACTAAGTAGCCAATAGAGAACTCAACTCATTCCAACAACACGAGAATTTCATAATATGGCAAAATTTCAAGAATTAAAGCAAATCTTATCCGGCGAGGCTAAAATCATTCTTATCGATGGAATTTACTCAACATATAAACAATAATAAATACTAGAAAATTCAACCCAATTCACACTTCACAAACTAGATGAAATTTAATATGCAAATAGTCATTACTCGAGAGTTCAGGGCTTAAATTCACTTTGACAAGAACATTAATAATTCAGGTAAAAATTGATGGAGATCATATCAATAATAAGCAAGGATATCATTCTATGTGAAATTTACGGATAATAACATGCAATTTCTTCATATTCGAAAACTCAAGGCTAAAACTGATATAGAAACTATGGGAGGGTTTTGGGGGACACAAGGGAAGAACAATTTCCCTTGTTGAATTCTCACATACCTGAGTTGAAGTTTCTTGAAGGAGAAAGCTTGGACTACTGCAATGGAGGAAAACCCTAGGCTTGCTTGAAGGGTCTTGAAAGGAGAGCTTATGATAACTTTTCTGAAAAATTAGAGTGGGAATGAGGAATAAACCATTTTCCCCACTAATAGGTCTAAAATTATGACTAAAACGACGTAGTTTAAAGCTTAGGAGAGTAGGAAGTTACTAAATAGCTCTTAGGAAGTCGCAGGAAAAAACTGTCAGGTGATCCTAATGGGTGACCTAACGGGTCATGGTTAGTGACCACGACTCGTGGTGATACTCGTTAGGTGCACTGCCTCACAATTTACTAGGGCGGGAATGGGGGATCTAACGAGTCGTTACTGGTGACCACGACTCGTGGTCACTATCCTTCAAGTACACTGCCCAACTATTAAAATTCCTGACTTGGCCTACTCACGAATGACCTAACGAGTCATGGTGACTGACCACGACTCGTGACATCTTCCATTAGGTACACTATCTCTCCCTTATAAATTCTCAAACCTCCTTCCCATGGCTAACCTAGCGGGTCGTGGGGTCTCTCAACGACTTGTTAGGTGAGTTGTTCTGTGATAATTTTCTGCAGATTCCAAATTTTCTTATTTAAGTCCCATATCTAGTCATTGAGTTTTCGTGGAATTACACACAATCCTCTTATAACGTCAATATTTAACAATTATAATGGATAGGAACTATAATCAATAGCTTAAGCATGAAATCCAAGTCATAGACGCATTTCATCGAACACCCGGAGGACATAGGAAATTCAATCCTCTTATTAGTGGGGTGTCCTAACACCCACTTCTTTATACGGCTCCTTAAAAACAAGCATAACCATTACAAGAACAACCAAAACAATCAAATCCATCTTCAATGCCAAAACAGTCCTATAAACCCTAACACTAGGTCATCACATGAACTCACGGATTTCTAGCACCGTCCCATGAGTCCTAACCTTAGAACATCCCTAAAGAGTAGAAAACAATACTCATGTAAGATTTTAGGAGAGTTACTTACCTTGGAAGAAGGAGGAGTGCTCAAGATTTCAATTCTTTAAACTCAAAGATTGTTCTTGACCTTGCTAGAGATAGGAAGATAATTTTGATGTTAGAATCATGAAGAAAATTTATGGACTTATGTGGTAATAGGTTGGATAATGCTTAGCTAGTCTTAAGAGGGTTGAATAGAGCTCTTCAAACTAATATGATTGACCTGGAGGTGGAACAATGCCAAAATAAATTATTTAAGGCATCTTTTAAATGCCCTGAAACCCCCATGTGACGCCCCCAAGTGATGGGCCATCAGTCCCGAGATAGACCGTCAACTTGCCCGTCACTTTGGGGTGGAAATTCACAGCTTTTGGTTAAGAGTAACGGAGTAATCTTGACGGGCCGTTACTCTTCCCATCACAGCTAACAATGCTCTATTAAATTGCTCATAACATTTCACTCCGAATTCCAATTAATACAAGCTCAGATGCGTAGGAAAGAAGACTCAAAGGGCTTCAATTTGATGTGTTTAATCTCCTAGAATCACAATGTAAATTAGGAGTTATAGTCATTTGAAGTTTACCCTTGTAAGAACTTATACGAAAACTCAATCTGTAAAAAGGTTGTTAACTCAACTTTGTGCTAGAGGTTTCTTATGACCTTAATTCATATCCAATGCCCTTCACACACTTAATAATTGATCTTAACATCTAGTTTCCCTAAGACTTTAGTTAGGTTCATATCTATCTACATACCAAGACGGCTTCAAACTTAGCTCGAAAGTTTGAGGCATTACATTATCTCCCCCCTTAGGATCATTCGTTCTCAAATAAAGACTAATTAAGCTGAAAGGACCAGGAAAGATCTGCAACCATAATACAGAATGTTAAACACTAAATATTGATGGAGTGATTGACTCCAAACTGAGATACATACGCTAAACTGATTTCATGAAACATGCATGTATACTAAGATATAAGAGTAACTGAGGGACATGAAACTAAGTGAAATTTTTAGGAGGAAACTATTACCTCATGATGGAACTATGCTGGAAGGAAAGAGGTGACGTCATTGGTCATTATATCTATTTCGGCTTTCCACATATCCCCCTCTGCAAGTTGACTCCTCCAAAAAGGCTTTCACGAACGGCCTCCTTATCCCTCAAGTATACAAGTTCTTCTTCTTATCATGAAGATCACCCAACCTCGAGCTCTAATAGTGGAGCCACTAGTCACACCATACTATGGTCCACCCATACATCATCACATCATTCAAGCCTATCACTTATAATTATCCCATGGCTCATCTATAGCTTACACTATCCAAGAATTTCTCTGTCTCCCAAGCATGGTTAATAACTTCACTTCATGAACTTTTACATATTGGGAACCTAAGGTATGAATAGAGAGTTATCATGAACTCACATATTGTAACGATCATTTATGTTACACCCCATAAACCTTCATCGTCTAATCAACATGTGTGTGTGCATATCAAGAGTTCTTAGAGTGCGGAACAGATGTGGGAGAAGGGTCGAAGATGAAATGCGTGAGCATGTCATCGAACGAGTGGGTGGAAGGAGCTGGAGGCATCCCACTGAGGGTTCCACATAGCAAACCTCCCTCCTCTATAAAGGGTGGCGCATCGAGTCGCTTTCCCTCCGCATTGGAGGCGCCTCGCGGACCCCAGCCCACCACCTCACCTATATATATATGTGTGTGTGTGTGTGTGTGTGTGTGTGTTCTTATATTTAATGATTCATTTCAAAACATTTACAAAAGGGCAGCAACGTACTAAAGATAATTCCTCTCTAGATTTTTAGCAAAGTAAGGGAAAATTATGCGATCAAAGGCCTCTAATCACGGAATCATCTTGGGTAATGAATCTCGGTGTTGTGAAGATCATGTCTACGGAGTTGTATCTTTGAAATTGGCTCGGATTTACGGATCCCTAGGGAGTATAAATTGTGGAAATCACCTCTATTAAAGTAAAGAACGTCTACAAGTGATAGTAAGTACTTCTACCCTCTTAATCCATAATAATTCGTGAATTTTTGCAGAATTGAATTTATTGTGACTTATTGTTGTTATATCTTATAGGATGATGTTGTTGGCCAACTTCTTGGAATAAAATAGCCTACTTTCTATGAATTATGAGCTAAGATATGGAAGGATTACAAGTTCATAAAGAAGTAGGATCGGTTGAGTGGAGTTCGGCAACTGAGGTGTGTTAAGGCTAAACCTCATTCGACAAGTTTCTCTCGTCGTATAGTTGATAAGACTTGTGCCTTCATAGTAGTTTTAATGGTTATGTGTGTTTTGGTTAGCTGCTACGAGTTGAATCTATGTTGTAAGTGTAGTATCCCTTGTCGAGATTGGCAATGTTTAGCTTTACCCCTCGTTAGAAGTAGCATAGAGATTACTTTCTTGTATTGTGCCGCCTAGATTGGCTAGTGATACTTTACTGCCTTTCCAATGTCATAGAGGCTTGTGGTTAGCTGTCGAGCATGTCCTGCTAAGTTGGGAAGCATAGGTCATAGCTTTGCAATATAACTCCCTGTTCCACGATGCCTATACATAGTAAAGCTCGGCTTCAGGCCGTTGGCACACCTTGACGCCTATGGGGTTCAAATCTTGATAATATAGTCTTACCTTCAAGATAGTGGCACCATGGCTACCTAAAAAATTGGGTGGTATGTGGAAAGATGGAACAATATTGTTAGTGATCGCATGGCTTCATGCGACTTACAGCTTTTCGTACAGGTCTCTCAGAAAACCACCCTAGTTGTTAGTAATCTCATAGATTAGGTAATACCATAAATAGTGATTTTATTATGTGACAAACATTGGGCCGACGCCTCTAGAAACTCATGCAGATGCCCACGTACATGTTTCCTAGAAGGGATAAACCAAAGTATACTTGCCTACAGGGTTACAAGTTGCTCACATGAGCTATATGATATCTAGAAGGACCATATTAAGGCTTGTAGAGCCATATTGAAGTCTATTTACTTGTGGACTTCCCTTACGCCTTTTGTGGCATTACTGACCCTCAGTAGAGCCTTGTGTGCTCGGGGTGCAGTTACAGGAGCCCAGCAGGCTCAAATGCAATTATAGAAGCCTAGAAGGCTCAGATATACTTATAGGAACCCAGAAGGCTCAGATATGTTATAGGAGCCCAGAAGGCTTGAATACAATCTCAAAAGCCAAGTATGCTTTAGTTTACAGCCTACCTGTGGGGCTATAGTGGTACCAATAGAGGTATATAGATTGTTTTGTACTTGTCAGGGCTTATGTGGGCCCAGGTAAATTATTCTGTGTTGTTTGTACCTTCCAGGCTTATAGGGGCCAGGTTAGGTTGGTAAATTATTCGGTGTTGTTTGTAACTTCCAAGCTTATGGGGGCCAGGTTAGGTTCTTGTTTGAATATTACTTGTTAGTTACAATTCATATTGGTGAGAATCGTACAGGTTAACTTCTGACTCTTATTGCTGATTACTTTCAGTTCCTCTATCAGCTTCTATTCAGTTTATTATTACTGCTTTACATATTCAGTACATGTTATATTGACGCGCATGCATGCAGCGCTGCATACTTGCCTGCAGGTTCTGACAGATAGGTTTAAAGACCTCCCTAGTATTCGTTCAGACTCAGCAGATTGGTCAGCTCCCTTCCTCTTGAGTTTCCATTCATTAGAGGTTTGCCTGTCTTTTTTGTAAAGTTTTAGGTAGGTTGGGGCCCTGTCCCAACCAGCGATTTATTCTCTAGAGGCTTGAAGACTAAGGGTTTTGTTAGACATGCATTGTTGACTGTGTGGGCCTAGTTTTTTTGCCAGTTGGTTGCCTTTTGGCTTGTATATATGTATATATGCGCTTGTATTTCTCTTGGTCTGATTTAGACAGCATGGTGGTCTTGTCGGCCCGCATAGAATGATATTATTATTGTGACCTGTTAGGTTAGCTGATTTTTCGCAATTGTTTATATCGGGGCCATATCGGTGTAGGACTATGTTTAAGCCAAGATATACTTAATTGTCTCTTGATTGCGAGTTGCTGATATGTACTAGAAGTGTATATATCCAGCTAAGTTACCTCAAGTCTAGTATGTCATCAGGTGCCAGTTACACCTCCTAAGGTTGGGCATGACAAACTTGGTATCAGAGCAACATTGTATCCAAGGAAATCTGCAAGTTGTGTCTAGCAGAGTCTTGTTTATAAATGTGTTGTGCACCACATTTTATAAGCAGGAAGCTACGACACATGATACTATAGTTATCCCTCTTTCTTCTCAAATCGTTTTATAGGGCTAAGTTGTATAGGGTTGGGTCCCTAAGCTTGTGCTATTATGTCTATCTATAGAGATATCTGATAAAAGAAATACTACATCCAGTCGAGATTTGGATACAGCAGCAGGAGAGGATACTAGTAGGGTGCCACAATTAGGAACGGCCCAACCTAAGGGAGAAAGGGAGACATCTTCTCGATCTCCCCAATATTCTCCGCTACACCAAGAACCTCCTAGGGCAGTGGACATGCCAACACCACTTCCAGTTCTTCCTACTCCCTCAGAACAATATGTCGGGAGTGAAGTATATAAGTTAGCTCAGATGATGGCTGCTCTGCGCCAGCCAGTAGTACCAGTTGTTGCCGAGTTTACTGAGGGACCTAGAAGTTCCTGGGTTTGAGAGTTTGTCACCTTGAGTCATTCACATTTTAAGGGGCCAAATCACAGAGAGGACCCTCAAAACATCATAGATAAATTGTAAAAATATTCAAGGTCATGCATGCTTCATCCATAGAGTCAGTTGAGCTAGTGGTGTTCCGACTATGAGATATAGCAGTTCTGTGGTACGAGATTTGGGAAAGGTCCAGAGGCAGAGATGCACCTCTACCCATATGGCCCAGCTTCTTTGAAGCCTTCATAGACCATTACTTGCCTCGAGAGATTCAATAGGCCAGAATTGAGCAGTTCTTGCACCTGGAGCAGGGTAGGATGAGCTTCCGAGAGTACGCGTTGATGTTTGATTCCTTGGCTAGATATGCACCGGCATTTGTTGATACTATGCCAACCAGGCTATACCGGCTTATAGTAGGCTTACTCTGGAGTAAGTGGAGTCTTGTATTACATCCACGAAGTGGAGTCTTGTATTACATCCACGTTGCAATAAGACATAGATATGTTGTGAATTCAGGCTTTTTCTCAAAATATAGAAGAAATCAGGCAGCATCAATATGGAGTTGAAAGGGTAGATTAGGAGCAGCGTCAGAGGGCTAGACCCACTAATTCACAAGCATAGTTTTAGGGTGGGCCCAAGCCTCACTTATCAGGTAGGCCACCTAGGCCTTCACCCTAGCAGTAGCAAGGCAGCAGATCAAATCGTCGTGGACAGTCAAGTTCTGGAAAGAGTTCACGAGCGTCAGGCTCACAGCAGCAGAGAGGCCCAGATCAAATGAGGCCAACTGTACCATATTGTAGTACTTACAATAGGAGACATTTTGGGAGATGTGGATATGGCTCCACTACTTGTTATTCTTGTGGAAGAAAGGTCACTGATGAAGGATTGTTCGACTAGAGATCAAAGTGATCGGGACCAGCAAAGTAGGTCCTCAGCAAGGTCACATGCTCCAGTACCTTCTACAAGGCGTAGGCCCTCAGCTCAAGTAGGAAGAGGTAGAGGTATATCAGGAGCATATGGTTCTGGTAGTGGTCCAGAGCATACTTATGCATTAGCAGGGCAATAGGATTTTGAGTTGTCGCTAGATTTTGTAACAGGTATACTGAATATTTTCTCCCACTTGGTTTATTCTTTGTAAATACAGGCTCTGCCTTGTCCTATATTACTCCACTAGTGGCACAAAATTTTGGTATAGTACCAGAGTTGCTCCAGCGACAATTTTTTGTTGGCCGCCAAACCTTTACAGACCTAGTAGAGCTAGAAATGATTGATTTTGATATAATTATGGGCATGGATTGGATAGCACCATGTTATGCCAATGTTAAGTGCTGGACAAAGACTATCTAATTCCACTTCCCAGGGGAGACAGTACGGGAATGGAAAGGCAATGCAGCTATGCCAAAAGGTAGGTTCATATCCTATCTCTAGGAAAGGAAGTTAATTGCAAAGGGTTGTATTTATCATATTGTTAGAGTTCTAGATGTGCAGGCAGAATCCCCGACTCTTTAGTCTATTTCGGTGGTCAATGAGTTTCCAAATGTATTACCAGATGAGCTTCTTGGTATTCCCTCAGAATGGGATATTGACTTTTCCATTGATATTCCACCAGATACACAACCCATATCTATTCTTCCTTAAAGAATGGCTCCTGCTGAGCTGGAGGAGTTGAAGGATTAGCTTAAAGACTTGTTATATAAAGGATTCATTAGGCCTAGTGCTTCACTTTGGGGTGCGCCAGTTTTATTCATAAAAAAAAGATGGCTCACGATGAATGTGTGTAAATTATCGGCAGCTGAATAAAGTTACTATTAAGAATAGATAACCCCTTCTGAGAATAGATGATTTGTTTGATCAGCTGCAAGGGGTGAAATACTTCTCAAAGATTAACTTAAGGTTAGGGTACCACCAGGTATGAGTTTGAGAGAAGGATATTTTGAAGACAACCTTCAAAACCAGATATGGCCATTTTGAGTTTTTTAGTTATGTCTTTCAAGTTGATGAATACCCCAGCAATGTTTATGGACCGGATGAGCAGCATATTCATTCCATTTTTAGATTTGTTCGTGATAGTGTTTATTGATGATATTCTGGTATACTTACGTTCAGAAGTTGAGCATAGATATCATTTGTGAACAATGCTCCAGGTTCTCAGAGATTGCAAGCTATATGCAAAGCTCTCCAAATGTGAGTTCTGGTTAAACTCTATAGCCTTCCTGGGCCATATTGTGTCAGACACATACATTCAGGTTAACTTGCAGAATAAAGGTCGTAAAGACTTGGCCTAGACCCACAACTTCAATTGAAGTTTGCAGCTTTCTGGGGTTATCTGGGTATTACAGAAGGTTTATGGAAGGATTCTCTGCCCTATCAGCACCACTGAAGAAGCTAACTAAGAAAACTACTAAGTTCCAGTGGACTGAGGCTTATGAGCAGAGCTTCCAAGGGTGGAAAGACAGACTAACATCTGCACCAGTATCAACCTTGACAGAGGATTCAGAGGGTTATGCTCTATATTGTGACGCTTCAGGCATTAGGTTAGGTTGTGTTCTGATGCAGCATGGCAAGGTGATTGCCTATGCTTCGAGAGCTACGGAATCATGAGAAGAACTAACCCACCCATGATTTAGAATTAGCTGCAGTTGTTCATGCTCTGAAGATTTCGAGGCATTACTTATATGGTGTTCATGTAGACATCTTTACTAATCACAAGAGCCACTAGTATATTTTTAAGAAGAAAGATTTGAACTTGCGACAATGTCGTTGGCTTGAGTTACTGAAGGACTGTGACATAGATATACTGTATCATCCATGGAAAGCTAACATTGTAGCCGATGACCTTAGTCGCATATCCATGGGCAGCTTATCATATTTGAATCCAGTTTATGAGTATGACTGATGGACTCAAATGATAGTGGGGTTGTGTTCCAGAATACTGGAGTGTCATCTCTAATTGTGGAGGTGAAAGAGCGATAGTATGAAGACCCTAGCCTGGTACAACTTAGAGGAAAGGCTCAACAGGAAGAGTTATTGGACTTTTAGATAATAGATGATGGAATCTTGAGGTTCAAAGGTCGACTCTGTGTTCCAGATATGGTAGGGCTTCACCAGCAGATTATGGCAGAGGTACATTATTACCACTATTCTCTTCACCTGAGTTTGACAAAAATTTACCACAATATAAAAAATATCTACTGGTGGCATAGGATGAAGAAAGATATTGCAGAGTTTGTAGCACAGTGTCCCAATTGCCCGCAGGTAAAAGCTAAACACCAGAAGCCCGACGGGCTTACTCAGGAGATAGTCATGCCTATGTGGAAATATGAAGCAATCAATAAGGATTTTCTTATAGGTTTACTATGTACCAAGCATAAATTTGACTCTATTTGGGTCATTGTTGATAGACTGACAAAATTAGCCCATTTCTTGCCAATCAGAACTATGTTCTCAGCTGCAGATTATGTTGAGCTGTACATTAAAGAGATAGTCCGACTGTATGGTGTCCCAATGTCTATCATCTTTGACAGAGGGCCATAATTCGCAGCAACATTCTACGAGTCATTTCAGAAAAGTTTAGGGACACAGGTTAACTTGAGTACAGCCTTTCATCCCTAGACAGATGGACAAGCTCGCACAATTTAGATGCTCGAGGATATATGTTACAGGCGTGTGTGCTAGACTTTAGAGGAAGTTGGGATGATAACCTACCTCTTATTTAGTTTGCATATAATAACAGTTACCATTCTACAATTAAGATGGTGCCTTACGAGGCTTTGTATGGGCAGAAATATAGGTCCCCCATAGGATGGTTTGAAGTAGGTGAGTCAGGGTTGATTGGACCTGACATGATACATTAGTCTGAGGAGAAGGTTAAGCTCATTAAATAGAGTTTATTGACAGCCCAGAATAGTCAAAAGTCCTATTCCGATATACGACATAGAAACTTAGAGTTTTATGTCATTGATTAGGTATTCCTGAAAGTTTTGCCGATGAAGAGCGGTATGAGATTTGGCAAGAAGGGAAAGCTTAGCCCTAGATTCATTGCGTCATACCAGATCCTTTGGAAGATAGGCCAAGTATCTTATGAGTTAGAATTTCCTTCGGAGCTAGAATCTGTTCATCCAGTCTTCCATATATCAATGCTACGAAAGTGCATAGGAGACTCTTCTTGGGTTTTCCCAGTTGAGGATGTTCAGGTCAGAGAGAAGTTATCCTATGAGGAGTCTTCAATTGCTATACTAGATTGACAGATTTGTAGATTGAGGACCAAGGATGTAGTTTCTATTAATGTCTTGTGGAGGAACAAAAATATAGCAGAAATGACTTGGGAAGCTGAGAATGACATGAGGTCTAGATACCCTCACTTATTCCAGACTCTATGATGATAGCACATGACTCAGATAGTTACAATTGAGGTGAGATACCCACCCTGATGTTACATTGTTGCTTTTTGTTATCTCTGCTGGTTGCTCGCATTATTGTTGTGGAACTATGCTGAATAGTTATTTGTAGCATCTTGTGATATGCCTATGTTGGACTTTTCTGCATTTTAGGTTCCCAGATAGTCCATATTATAAAGGAGACTGTTACACCCCACCTTGGGAGGCATGACTGGAACCTAATACCACACTGGGATCTAGGCTGACATGGCTGGGCATAGGCATCTCTGGTGCCTACCAGCGACTCAAAATCAAGAAAACAAACTACTATATCTCAGTTGTAAACACAGTCTCGGGCCGATAAGGTCACGCAAAACCTGTAAAAGAAAACATCTAACCAACCACAAGACAATAAAGGGATCCTATGCGGGCCGACAAGACCACCATGTTGTCTAGTTATAACGGCAATGAAAACAAGCAGCTATACTAGGCTCCACATGGCCAACACATAAATAAGACATATATAGGCCCCAAACGGCCAACAATAACCAACTAACTAAATACTATCATCTGCAAGCCTCTAGGAGTGGAAATGCTGGTCGGGACAAGGCCCCAGCCTACCAAAATGTTAAACAAATAGAAAATAGATAACCTTTACAACTTGGTAACTCTAAAAAAAAGGAGCTGGCCAAACTGCTGACTTTGAACGGCTGTTTGGAGATCCTGAAACCTGTCTGTCTAAACCTGCAGGCAAGTATGCAGTGCCCCATAGTTGGGCGTCAGTACAATATGTACCGAATATGTAAGTCAGTAATGAAAAGCTAAATAAACATTGATAAAGAACTAAAAGTGAATAACAAGAAGCGGCAGAAATTAACCTGTAAGCTTTCTTATCCATAACCTACATCTAGTAAAACACTACATATATATGAGCTAAGATTGTACAACTATACACTCATAAGCTATAACTAGCAGGCAAGAATACAAACAGGAACCTCACCTAGCCCCCATAAGCTTGAAAGGTACAACTAACACAGAATAACCCACCCGGGGCCCCCATGGAGAGCAAACTCTAATCTTATACCCCTAACATGGTCAATATGGGTCAAGAGGTAACTATAGCCAACCTACCTGGGTCTACAACAGAGCCTACTTGGCTCCTGTAGCTATGTCTGAGCCCGGAGGGCTCCTATAACTGCATCCTGGGCACAAGGCTTGACGAGGGTTAGTGATGCCAATACAGCATAAAAATAGAAGTCCAGCCATAGATAGACTGTAATATGGCCCTTGGTCTTGAATATATTCCCTTGGGACAACATATAGCTTCTAGGAGCAATCCATATAGCCCCGAAGGCGACAACACAGCTAGTAGCCCTGAGGTTGGTCCACGAAAGGCTATGTAGGGTAGGTCAATCCCAACCAATATACTATCTTTTAGTCTCGACCTATCCACTCAAAAGGTGTAGCTGGCTCTTAAGGCCTAACGCGACCGCTACTCGCCCCTAGAATAGTCTGTATAGCTGCCAGCAGGCATACCCCATGTGCCTATACTTGATCAGAGGATCCTAGTAGTGTTCATAATCTCCACTGGTTTAGACTGGATAAGGTGAGATCTGGAGTGGCCTAACGATTCTCAGTATGTCATGCAAGGACAGTGATAGCTCATAAGCAAATCGTAAGGTTGTGGATGACCAACTATTTAGTTTCTTTGCTTAGGACAACTGTAGGGATGCTATTTAATTGGACATGCTCCTAAGTAGTCAGCCCCTAACCTTCCCTAGGCAGTTTACTGTGATTCTCAGCCTAAAGGTAATATTGTCCTACTATAGTTCAAGACCCTTAGATCTCAACTTGGTCTGTTCAGAACTCATGTATCTTCTCTGGTGATTCCTAACCTTGTAGGCAAGTTTACTTAGACCTGGCCATTTGCGGCAACCTGTACCTAAGTATTTATAAGAGCAAGCTAGGGCGTCACACTTGACTACTAACAAGGTTCCCTCCTTGGGGTACTCACGGGTCTTTCTGAATTATGCAATTAAGCTGACTTCCTGGGCGACCTGTATGACAAACACTAATTCGACTGGAACTAACAGTAATTAGTAGTAACTAACAAGGTGGGTGGCTGTCACTCAGTTTACTAGGCGACCCTGGTGCCGCTGAGTCTAAGGTATGACCATCCTATCCAGATTTCTGGCCCTATAGGTGTTAAGGTACACCAACAGCCTCTAGGCAAGCTTTACTGTCTATACGAGCGTAAAACTGAGAGTTATATCGCCCGTCTGTGCCCTATTTTGTCCAACTTACCAATAAGGCCCAATAGCTAACCCTAAGCTTCTAAGGCCTTGGCATGGCAGCAACGCATCAGAATCCTACTAACACAGGGAACAAAAGAACAGAGGGCTTACCATGATGCTTCTAGTATGGGTCTCACGTAAGATTCTCTCTCCTGATGAGGAATGATGTAATCTATCCTCAATATGCTTTCTAACAGCTAACCACAACATATATAAGCATTATCTACAAGCAGCAGCTAATACAATACGTGGGATCTTTATCTACGTTCAAAAAACATAGGTCATATCATTATACGACAAGAATAACTTGCCGACAGGATAAGCCTTAACATACCTCGAATGTCGACTTTTATTCACTCAAACGGTTTCCAACCTAAAGCCAATAATTCCATTTGATTGCAGTCTCTACATTGAGGAAACAAGGTTATTTCAATAGTAGGAATCAGTGAGTAACAATATCCTTCAATAAGTTTAACTATAACTTCAACTTTATTTCATTCGGTCGAAAACTCACAATTTCTCAAGGGTTTAAAAGGGAGAAATGCTTACCTGTTGCCTGTGGCCATTTAGAATCCAGTTTGGAGCAATTCCAACAACCTTTACTCGGTGGGGTTCCAATACCCCGAGCGATTTTTCAAGAAATAACTCTGCAAAGACGCTTCCCATAGGCCCAAAACTTGTTACCCAAAGTTAATTTGCATTTGGACGGCATATGATTCCATAATTTGATGAAAATTTGATGAACTTCCCATACTCTATTTGTTCTTGGCCGAGTTGAAATAATTAAAATTTACAAGGAAGGCTTATATATATAGGCATAGGAGGTGGCAGGGGGTGGTTCCTGCCATGCCGCACCTCCCAAGGCGCTGGAGTGACTGGGCACTGCGCTGCCCAGCGCACAGGTAAGCCGGCGCGTAGTGCTGGCCCCTCGCGGCCTAGCCTCACGTGATCCTGATTCCGAGGCTCTTCCTGCACGGGTCAAACTCTCATTACTCGCCACAATTCCATACGCACACACGCTTACCGCTAACATCTTACAGGGTGTAACAGAGACTCTGCCAAAAATCTTGTAGCAATGCCTAAGAATTAAGTCTCTTAAGGTTGAATTATATTTGATGACGAATGTCTCTAAGGGGGGAATGATGTTACACCCCATAAACCTTCATCGTCTAATCAACGTGTGTGTATGCATGTCGAGAGTTCTTAGAGTACGGAACACATGTGGGAGAAGGGCTGAAGATGGAATGTGTGAGCGCGTCATGGAGTGAGTGGGTGGAAGGGGCCGAAGGCAGCCCGCTGAGGGAGCCGCATCGCGGACCTCCCTCCTCCGCAAGGGGCGGCGCGTCGTGCCCCTTTCCCTCCGCGTTGGGAGGCACCTCGTGGACCCCTGCCCACCGCCTAACACGCATACATCTATATGTGTGTGTGTGTGTTCTTATGTTTAATGATTCATTTCAAAACATTTCCAAAAGGGCAGCAGCATACTAAAGGTAATTCCTCTCTAGATTTTCAGCAAAGCAAGGGACAATTAAGAGATCAAATACCTCTAATAATGGAATCATCTTTGGTAATGAATCTTGGGGCTATGAAGATCATGTCTAGGAGTCGTATCTTTGAGATTGGGTCAAATTGACGGAGCTCTAGGGAGTAGAAGTTGTGGAAATCACCTCTATTAAAAGTCAAGAACATCTGCAAGTGATAGTAAGTACTTCTACCCTCTTAATCCACAAGAATTCGTGTGGTTTTGCCGAATTGAATTTTTTGTGACTTATTGTCGTTATATCTTGTGGGATGATGTTGCTGGACAACTTCTTGGAATAAAATAGCCTACTTTCTATGAATTATGAGCTAAGATATAGAAGGCTTACAAGTTCATAGTTGAAGCAGGATTGCTTGAGTGGAGTTTAGTAGTTGAGGTATGTTATATCTTATGGGATGATGTTGCTATCCAACTTCTTGGAATAAAATAGCCTACTTTCTATGAATTATGAGCTAAGATATGGAAGACTTACAAGTTCATAGTTGAAGCAGGATTTGTTGAGTGGAGTTCAACAGTTGAGATATGTTAAGGCTAAACCTACTTCGGCAAGTTTCTCTCATCGTATAGTTGATACGACTTGTGCCTTCGTAGTAGTTTTCATGATTATATGTGTTGTGGTTAGCTACTATGAGTTGAATCTATGTTGTAAGTGTAGTATTCCTTGCGTGGATTGGCCATGTCTAGCTTTACCCCTCGTTAGAAGCGGCATAGAGAGTACTTTCTTGCATTATGCCTCCTAGATTGGCTAGTGATGTTTTGCTGCCTTACCAAGGCCATAGAGGCTTGTGGTTAGCTGACGAGCATGTCCTGCTAAGTTGGGCAACATAGGGCGTATCTTGGCAATATAACTCCCTATTCATGATGCCTATACATAGTAAAGCTCGCCCACAGGCCGTTGGCGTGCCTTGACATCTATAAGGCTGCCTAACGAACTAGTTGGTATGTGGCAAGATGGAACACTTATTATCATTGAGTGCATGGCTTCATGCAACTTACAACTTATCATATAGGTCGCTCATAAAACCACCCAAGCTATTAGTAATCTAATAAATTTTATAATACCATAATAGCAATTTTATCAGCTGATAAACATTGGGCCAACACCTCTGGCTACTCATGCAGATGCCCACGTACATGTTGCCTAGAAGGACTAAACCTAAGAATACCTACCTACAGGGATACAAATTGCTCACATGAGCTATATGATATCTGGAAGGACCATATTGAGAACTGCAGAGCCATATTGAAGTCTATTTACTTATGGACTTTCTTTATGCCCGTTGTGGCATTACTGACCCTCAGTAGAGCCTTGTGTGCTCGAGGTGCAGTTACAGGAGACCAGTAGGCTCAGATGCTACTACAAGAGCCCAGATGGCTCAGGTATATTATAGGAGCCCAGAAGGCTCGGATACAATCTCAGAAGCCAAGTATGCTTTAGTTTACAATCTGTATATGGGGCTACAGTGGTACCAATAGAGTTATATAGATTGACTTGTCCTTTCCAGGCTTTTGGGGGCCTAGTTAGGTTATTTTGTGATGTTTGTACCTTCCAGGCTTATGAGAGCCAGGTTAGGTTGGTAGATTATTCTGTGTTGTTTGTACCTTCCAGGATTATGGTTGCCAAGTTATGTTCTTGTTTGAATATTAGTTGTTAGTTACAGTTCAAATTGGTGAGAATCATATAGGCTAACTTCTGACTCTTATTACTGATTACATTCAGTTCCTCTATCAGCTTTTGTTCAGTTTATTATTACTACCTTACATATTCGGTACATATTATACTGACAACCACACATGGGGCACTGCATACTTTCCTGCGGGTACTAAAAAAAAGGTTCAAAGACCTCCCTAGTAGTCGTTCAGACACAGTAGACTGGTCAGCTCCCTTCCTCTAGAGTTTCCATTCATTAGAGGTTTGCCTGTCTTTTGCTGTATAGTTTTGGGTAAGTCGGGATCCTGTCCTGACCAATGACGTATTCTCTAGAGGCTTGAAGACTAAGGATTTTGTTAGACATGAGTTGTTGGCCGTGTGAGCCTAGTTCTTTAGTCAATTAGCAGCCTGTTGGTTTGTATATATGTATATATGTTCTTGTCTTTCTCTTGATCTGATTTAGACAGCATGGTTGTCTTATCGGCCCATATAGGATGATATTATTATTGCGAACTTTTTGGTGAGCTTCTTTTGTGCAGGTGTTTATATTGCGGCCTTGTCAGCCTACGGCTATGTTAAGCAGAGATAAACTTAATTGTCTTCTTGAATGCATAATGCTGGTATGCACTAGAAGTGTATATGTCCATCTGGGTCAGCTCAAGTCCAGTGTGGCATCAGGTCCCAATTACACCTCCCAAGGTAGGGCGTAACAATTTATGTCATGGGTGAACGTACACAGGGTTTAAAGTAAGGAAATTGCAATCATGAATTGTCCAAGAAATCTAAATTGAGCACATACTTGATGTAGCATGATCTTATGAGCCGTTAAGGCGGATCTTGAGGATTGAGTTCATAGAGATGAGCATATTGTGAGACATGAGTTTACAAGTATAGCGAGTTTCATAACATAAAGCTGGGATATATGGAAGCATGGAGTAGGACTGGGATCATTATTTGAAGCGGTTACTCCTTATTCTAGAAATCTGATTATGGGCGTGGGCACAGACTACTTGGACCTTAGACACGGTAATGGCATAATTACATACAACATGAGTAGAGCGTCATATTGACTAAAGTACAAGGGAAACACTTGAATAAGAATGGATCGACATCCCATAGTTACTGCTCTTAAACCTTTCATAATTGGAAACTCAAGACGTGACTTGGTCCTTCACCTTATCATCTACCCGTTAGCTCAAAGTCATCATTCTAAGCTTTGGACCTCTTCTCTAGGCTAGGCTATGATCACTAACACTTTTGGCGGTCGGAGTATTACTATACATATGGATGCCAAACTCTTCCTTGCCAACTCCACTTGTAAGTACTAAAATTTATGCTATGGTTTATTCCTTGGGTAGCCTCTAACCTCTCTTTAGTCTCTAAATCTATTGCTGAGGATTTACCCTTCCTGCCTTATCAACCTTATACGTCCAATCCTTAACCACTCAATACATGGGATAAATCTTATACTAAGATGCTTAAAATCATATGCCTTATTTAAAATTTTCTAGCTTCGACTCTTCGGGACACCATATAGTACATACCTCTTATCCTTCACACTTTTCAACTCAAGACTAAATAACTCGGAACACATAGCACTTTAGGAGCTTAGAATTTAGTGCAACTACCTGCTATCTTGGTGCACATCTTCCTTTCTGACATTCAAGGCTCCACTTCACCTACTGACTTAGCCTCCAATCACCTATACATAATCTTTTGATAACACGTTGACATGTCCTTATGATCTTCTACTCTAGTTTAAATATGCTCTAAGTCATCTTTACCAACAACTCTCCCACTAAATACTACCATGGAATCTTCACATAACTTATTACTCTTCGGTCAACACCAAGGGACTTATCATCCCATTACTTACCTTATAGATACATGACTATGGCGGCATACTTCCCTCAATCACCATCCCTACTTTTGACTTCCACACTTCTAGCTTCATATTTCTAGCTATAGGTTCATGTTACTACTCATGGCTCATACAATCCAAATCACATTATCTCAGGGGTGACAATACTTCCCAAGCACTTAGAGACACACTATCCCACTAAGGATGACATTCGCATCAAATCTCCAGAAGGAGGGTTTTGCCAGCATCTCTTACTGTAGGCTCAACGCATGATTCATGAAAAAAAAGTGCATTATTGTGATGCATTATACTTAACTGCAACAATAGGATCCTCTTAATCCCTTGTGAAGTCCCTTACTTTCTACTAGCTCTATCTGAGAGCACCTCATTGATAGAAATCTGAGCTTTGCTGCTTCCATCACCTTGAAGATGAGGCAAAGTCAAAGGAATTGGAACAAGGCATGAATATGTATAAGGTACTTATGGAACAGCTCTATTTCCCGATATGGAACATGAAAGAAGGGAAGCATTTCTAACACGTTTCATTGCCTCTTCCTTATAAGTGTGGAACGCTTCATGATGAGTTGGTAATTTACCAACTCATTAGGCTCTTAGACATGAATTTTTGTTTGGCTTTCAAGTCAATTAGGTAGATTTTATGGTCTTTCTCCTTGATCATTACAAGTATTTAACTTGAGTAGACAAAGAATGAAATGGAGAAAAAAGCATAGAAATTGAGATGAGGACCGGCGCTACGCCGGAGGACACTGGAAAAACATCGGTCAATCGCAGATACCTACTGGGCTGAAGAAGAATGGCTATCGGCCGACCACAAATTAGCACCGATGAACCGCTGGTGCCAAACACCAAATTTATCTAGAACCCATTGTCACCCGGATACGGCAGACCAAAGTACCACCTATTAGCACCAGCAAACCGTCGGTTACTCGCAAGTGAGGTTCGTCAAAAAAGGGCAAAAATGTTAGGTTCAGAAAAAGAGAAGCATTTTGTACCCTATTTTTGTACATTTTTAAAATAGAACTCAACATTCTATTCCACATTATTATTTCATTATATTGAATATTGAATAGAAAGTAGAGAGAATTTGTAGAATTAAACTGTAGCGAGAGAAAGCTTCATCTTCTTCTTTGAAAAAGTAGAAAAACTTCATTGGAGAACAGAACTTTGTGCTTGAATTTTCTTACTCATTTTGTTGAATGGATATTGAATTATTTCTTAATTCAATGACTTCTTCTACTTACATGAGTAGCTAAATTCCTTGTTAGGAGTGTGTGAATGATTGGGGTTGATTTGGATTGGGTATTGTTCAATTGATCTTAGATTTACTCAATTAGTATAATTCTAGTGTTTCATCCGATCTTTAATCTAAATACTCATAGTTGCAAATGTAGGCTGTATTTACTTACTCTAATTTTTCTTGAAAAAGGAATTTACAGTATGGGTGATGAAACATTAGTAGGTAATTGGGTGTTGATCATGTGGGGTTGGGCTAGAGATAGCCAAAACCCATTGTCACACACCCATTAAAAATCAAAGCTAAAAAGAGTTGGTTCTTACCCAAGTTGATGTGGTTGTTGTGAAAAGGACTTTGGGGTTTGAGAAAACCTGAGGTATAAGGAACCTAATTGGTTGAAAAATGTAAGGTGCCACCTCATCCACAACTAATTATACTATTGAGTAATTATAGGAGCTATTAATAATCCCAATCCAATGATGCCCTCATAATATCACACTCCTATTAGTCTCTCCTTTGGTATTTTCTACGCTTTGTCCTTGTTTTCGTGAGCGAATTTTGTAGTTCAATTAATAAATTGTGATTTTCCTAACTTTTACTTTATTGTTCTTGAGACACTAATGCACGTTACTTCAATTTGATAGAGAACTTTTGTGTGATGAACTACTATTCCATGTGGGATTCGACTCCGACACTCGTCGGGTATATTTATTTTGCTAATGACCATTTACACTCTTTCGTTAAGAGTGAATTTGGACGTTATCAAAAATAGCGCCATTGCCGGGGAATATAGTTTGATAGCCTTTAGTAGTTTGTTATTTTGAATTAATTTGTTGCATCTTGGTTGGTTTGACTTTACTCTTGTGATTGGTCCCATCTAGGTTGATCTTGATATGAGTCGACACTCACAAGAAGGAGAAGGTTTGGTGGATGGGAATATGGATCATGAGGATGTTGATCCCTTGATGCCCAATGTAGCGGGTGCCATTCGCCTACCTCCTACAATAAGGAATACAATATTTTATGTGACGAGTACAATACTGCACTTACTCCAAATGAAGAGGCTTTTCAGAGAAATGCCAAGTGAGGACACAAATAGGCATCTCCAAAATTTTCTTGAGATTTTACAACCCTTCATCATCATAAATATAAGTCAAGAGTCAATCAGATTGATGCTCTTCCTATTTTCACTAACCGGGGAAGCGACTGCTTGGTTGGAGGAGTTGCTTCTAGGGTCTATTGCCTCTTGGAATGAACTCACAAAAGTATTTTGAACAGGTTCTTCCCTCCCTCGAGGATGCTATAGTTGAGGGATGACATTACCAACTTTCAAAAACTTGTTGGGGAACAACTCCATGAAGCATGGTTGAGGTTTAAGAAAAATATTTCCATTTGCCCAAACCATGGGTTGCCCGATGGGGTTCTACTTCTGAGCTTCTATCGTTCATTAGATTCTATCAATAAGTCTGTGGCAAATAATTTGGCAGGGGGTTCCATCATGGATCATCCCTATGGAGTAGTCAAAGCACTTCTTGACAGAATGACTAAGACCAATCGAGCATGGCATACTAAAGAAGCGGAGGTATCTTCTAGTGGTGTTGCTCCAAACCTTGTGACTGCTAAGATAAGGCAAAGGGATAAGGCTAGAGATGAAACTCTTGCTAAGATGATGACCCAACTAGAGTTGATGACGAAACATGTGATGGGAACTGGTGCAAAAAGTGTTAATATTTGTAGGTGCTCAAGGCTATACTCAATTTGATGATGACACTTCACCACCAAGATATGAGGAGGAGTGTCAATACATGGAAGGACAAGTGGGAGGTTCTTTCCCTGGGTATCAAGGTGCTAATCAAGGCCCTTGGCGCCCAGGGAATGAGAATCAAGATTAGAGAAATCGTGATAATCAAGGATGGGGGGATAGAAATGATCGATGGGTGAATAGAGATCACAATTGTAAAGGAGAGCGACATCACCGAAGTTCTAACCCCTATATGCCTCCTCTAAAAGTAGAAACATCTCAAGGATAGCTCGGAGTGAGTGATGTGGGCAACTCAAAGATTGAAGACGTGTTGTTTCGGGTGTTGAAGAAGGTAGAATCCACCGACAATGGGGTTAAAGAATTAAAAGGGAAGGTATCTAACCTCACCCAAATAGTAATTTCCCACTCAGCATCGATCAAGCACCTAGAAGCCCAAATGAACCATTTTTACTTCACAACTGAACCCCCACATGAAAGGTGCACTCCCTAATGACATTATTCCCAATCCAAAGAAAGATGGTCATTGCATGGCAATCTTGACTAGGAGTGGCAAGATATTGAATGATGCAAGTGTGAAACACAAAGTTGTTGTTGTCCCAAGGGAATATGCTGATGATGAATTGGAAAAGGAACTGAAAACACCAAGTGTTGGTGATGGTGAAGAAGGGAAGGATGCGGTAGAAGCTGATTTTACTCCCTCAAATGATGTGAATGCGAACGAGGGCAAGAAGGTACCCAATGACAAAGATCAAGAAGAAAGAGTTCCACCTCCATAGCCACAGCGGCTGACCAAGAAGAAGGAGGTTTACAAGATTATAGAAATGTTCAACAAATTATCCATCAATATACCGCTTGTAGATGCATTGTTTCAAATGACGGGATATGTGAAGTTTATGAAGGAACTTTTGAATAAAAAGAAGGTAGTGGATATAGGCACCGAGGAGGTGACCCATCATTGTAGTGTTGTGATGTCCAGCAACCTTGCCCCAAACTGTGAAGATCCTAGAGCATTTACCATTTCTTTCATAATTGGCTTGCGCATGTTCAATAGATCTCTTTGCAACCTCGGTGCTAGTATTAATTTGATACCTCTAGTGATTTTCAAGAAGCTTGGGTTGGGGAATCCCAAACCTACATCCATGAGGCTTTTGATGGCAGATAGGTCGATTAAAAGACCTATTGGGGTGTTAGTTGATGTCTTTGTAAAGGCAGATAAATTCATACTCCCAGCTGATTTCGTTGTGCTGGATTGTGAGATGGACATCGAGGTGCCAAATATCTTAGGGCATCCACTACTAGCACGGGAAGAGATTTGATTGATATGGATCTTGGGGAGATTAAGTTCCAAGTAGATGGTGATGAGGTCATCTTCAATGTGTGTCAGCCTACCAAGCCCCTGGAGGAGTGTAAGGTTATACCAGCGCTTGATGGTGAAGTTGAGCATGATGAACCAATTGATGATGAGAATGAATAATAGGATGATCCTCCGGATTATTAAAGATCGAGAAGGTATCCCTCGCGCTACGATGTTAACTAAGGCACTTCTGGGGAGTTAACCCAACTATTTTTATTTTGGGAATTTTGATGTTTTTTTTATTTTTGATTTTGTAGGTAGATTGGATGAAAAACAAGGAGGAGGAGAACGGAGCTGACACTGCGCTTGACCGGCAAACTGCCGGTCCACATGCGCGAAGCACCGCTTGAACATTAGCCAAGGGCAGAAAGCTGGGGAAGAAGAGGGAAACCGGCGATTCACCGATAGGATGCTGGTGCCAAACCATGAACCGCCAGATGTAATGCCATACAAATTAGAATACTTAGGAGTTGAAGCATGACCAGCGACTAGACCAGCGAAACGCAGGTGCTAACACGCGAACCGTCGGTCACCCGCCGTATACAATGTATAAAACTGAAGGGGAGATGGTCACCTGCATTAAAGCAGCGAAACGCTGGTCTTAGCTGGCGATTGTCGGTTAAACGTAGGTCAAGGTACGCAGTGAATTTAAAATATTGACCAATAAGTTGACCAGCCTGATCCAGGGATTTAAAAATTTGGTCAAAGTCTCTTCAACTCCCGATAAACCCTTTTTTCCACCTTTTCATTTTTCCCATTAAACATTTTTAACTTTCCAATACACCACCTTCCTACCATTAAACCCATCTTCTCACCTACCACTCCCATACATTCCTTCTCGCCTATAAATTCCCAATCCTACTCCCCTCATTTCATCACTTCTCACTCATCTTTTCACTAAACTAAAGCAAGTATCTTATGGAAGCTCCATTGTAGGTCAACGTCAAAATTCTATCTCTCTTCACTTTTTGTTCTCAATCTCATTATATATGTGTGTCTTACTTTGATTTTGTTGAGGATGTGAATACATTTTAGTATGTTAAGTTAGAAGTTTCCTCCACTCATGTTTCCCCATTACTCTGTTCTTATGCCTTTCATTAATTGTAAATTTTTCATATTGTGGGTATGTTGGGTATTGATAAAATGTTGAATGTTAATGTGGGTATCATCTGTGCTAAAAAAGCTTTTCTTAATGTGCTTGATTTTAGATGGGGGTGAATTCTAACTAACACCAAGTGCTTAAAATATATGATTTACCCGATGATAGATAGAGTAACGTCTTTCTTAAGGGTAAATTTTCATTTTTCTTATGTTTTTTCATATTTGGTGAGTAAGCCATGAATGTGAAATATTTTTCTTGACTAAGTTTGGGGGTGAAATGCATTGAACGGAGTTCACTGGCGGAACGCCAGATGAAGCGCTTGTTAAGGTACAAGGCTTTAGGTCATTACCTCAGACCTGCATTTCACCAGCACTCTATGGGTCAAGACCAGTGAGATATCGATATGGCGCCGGATGACCCTGTTTTCCCCAGTACACTGTGTAAGACCGGGGATAACCGGTGCCTCGCGGGTCTTCACCTGCGTTCCACCGGTATTCCATCGGTGCTGCCAACACTTAACATCTGAACCCTTCAAATTGTTTGTCATCCAATCTTTAGAATTTCTTTCCTTATCTTAGAATAGATGTAACTTTTCTTTTCAATTATCAAAGAAAATACAAAAAGAAATATTATTGTATGGCACTAACATGGTCCTGCAGATTATATCTTCATCAAGGCAACCAATCAAAGGCAAGGCCCCAGCCTCATCTAAAAGGAAAGGAAAGAGGAAACAAAGGGTTACCCCATCCCCAACACTAGAGAACTATTATCTTTTGTGTGCCAGTCATGGAGGGGCATTATGCTATTTGCAGGGGCGCTTTATCGTGGTAGAGAAGCGCTTTGACTTGGTGGGGCTGCTGGGTGACTTCCCTAACATCACGACATAATTCACTAACCGCCAAGGGAACATCTTTTCCTATCCTCTACCACACTTCTATAATTCCTAGTGCCCAAGTTCTATGCATCATACCAGGCTAGGAAAGAGAGCATGCATCATAGAGGCAAGGTTGACGAATTCTCTACCTTCCGTCAGTTATGGTGAAGGGTGTAGAAGTTGATATCACACCAATGGCCATCAATTCTTTATTTTGGGAGGACTAGATTGACCCAGGAATTAAGTATTCAGCCAGAATTTCCAACAAAGAGGATCAGTTCAGTTGTATTGCGCCTACCATTGCAGCTGACATACCTTTCTAGGCTTCTATGGGTGGCGAGATCTCCTGACATGAGGTGATTCAGATGAAGAGAAAGGTGAGGCACGCTGGCACCTCAATGCCCTATATTATGCTCATATCCCAGCTTTGCCTCCAAGCAAGAGTTCCACTTTACCCAGATGAGGCCCCCAGCTCCACTACTAGTATGATCACTATCGATATAAAAAGGTACATGGATGCTCCCAAGAACAAGCAAAAGAGGATGCAACCCTTAGAAGTTCCCGAGGAGTTCGTCTCTCATGGATTAGAGCAGGCCCCCATGGCCCCCGATCTCAACATGCCACATCCTGAGGCATCAGGCCAAGCTTCCAAAGAATCACCTACTAGGGGAGCCTCACCTCCTGCCACATCTTCTCGGCCAAGTAAGCCTACACACACTTGCGGAGATGACACAATCCCATGAGAGCCAGCTTCAAAAATTGGCTAAAAGTCTCCCTGCCCTGATTGCCAAGACGGTGAAAAGGAGATGAAGTTAATGTATGATAACTTGAGCTAGTTATGCTCCCTACCCTGATTCCCATGCATATACGTTTGTCTAACATCTTCCTTTGCTAGCGAATGTTGAACCTTTGATCCTTTTTATTGGAAACCACATTACAATCCTACTGACCCTTTTTAATACCCGTCTTTGGCACCTATCCTCCCTAGTTACTAAGTGGTGAAAGAATGAAAAATGGGGCTTCAAACCCCAGAAATAGGGAGAGATAAGGAAATGTGTGGAAATAAGGCAAAAGCCTAAGTTAGGGGGTTCAAAACAAAGGGAGAAATGTGATAGTTGCAATGTGAGTTAGCACCAAATTGTGATTAAAATTAATGAATTGGTTGGTTGAAAATCGTGAATCATTGAAAAGAGAGAATAGTGAAAGGTGTAACCTTTTCACGACCCGAACATAGGCCCGGATAGAGAGACGGGACAAAGAACCCCGAGAGACTCCAAGTCGACCCATGGCATGAACATGACATCTAAACTCAACATAATCAAGCGGAAGTCTAACATATATAATATAGCGGAAGTCTTAAAATATTATAACATCTGAATACATAACACAAGTCTGAAACTAAATACACGCTATATCTGATAAGCCTCTACTACTGACGAGTTGACGGGACAAGACCCCAACTAACTCACTATAGTCTAAAATTGAAAATACTAAATACAACTGATAAAGGGCCCTCGGAAGATGAGGACTCACCAACTGAGACTGGGAGATGCTAATATTGAGAGTCTGGATAATAGTGGGACTGAGCTTGAATATCTGAGCCTCTATCATGAAATGATACAGCATAGAGTATGCGGTCAGTACGTGAAATGTATCGAGTATGCAAGGTAAGTAAAACCGCTAAGTAAGTAAAATCAGTTATCATGCATAACATAGAACATTTCATCATAAGAGTCAAAGAGTAGGCTTGCATGCTATTATCTGAAAACATGGCTTAAACATAACTGAATATCATAACTGAATCGAATGACCCAAAGCTGAAAACTGATAATCATAAGTAAAACTGAACATTGGTCCAAACCTACCGAAAACATAATATCATGACTGATGAACATGCATAACTAAAATCATGAGTAACAATGGGAGACTCATCTTATAACCGACATTACCACGATAGAGCTTACGTGGTCCCAACTATTACACTAAAGTGAGCAGAGTCGTTCAAAGTCTTGTCAGGGCTAGCGACACTACCATGATAACGATGTCAAGTTGAAGGCACCTTGGAGGCAGGGGAAGTTCACAAGGGAGGTCCCAAATAATCTAAACATACCTACGTTGGCACGTAATTCTGAGGCATAGGGTTGACTGACCCTTAGCCTACTCAGTGATAGACACTACTCCCAAAAAAACATGTATATGTTCTCCATCGTTTTTAAACAATACTGAACCATTGTCTAGTAACGAAGCTGACTCATAACATACATGCATAATCTGAAATCATAACATAAGGAGTCTTGGTCTCAAACCATACCACAAGCTGGAAAGAGTGGGAGTCTAGACTCCAAAACCATGTGGTAAGCTAATACATGAAATTTAGATAAATCATGAAACATACTTGATCATATGGGCTTTCCCAATACTTAAACATGCTTGATCATTCGAAAACATGAACATGGACATGGGTAATTCAAAATCATACTTTCATCATATACATCTCATCATGCTTGAATACACATATCATAGATCTCAACTTTTATGAACTTCCATGGATGGGCATCATAATTTGTAAAACTTGGAAACATGATTTGTGATTGAAAACATTGTAAAATATGCCCATCACTCATAATTCAACATTAGAAACATATATAGAGAATACCCATGATTGATACTTAGAGAAATCACATGTTGGGTTGAAACCCCATAGATTCATCAACTAGAATTTTCATGAAATTGAAGAGGGATTGGGCATGGGTGTGGATGATTACACCCATTCATAACCCTACATACCTAGAGAAATCTGATTTCACAAACCCTCTTGAAAGCCCAAAGGAATTTGGGGAAGAACTTGATGAATCTAAGTTTGATCACCCTTAGGAGCTTCTAGACTTGCATGAAAGGAAGAGAATAGGCTTAGAATGAACTTACCCCTCTTAAAACACACTTTTCTGAGTTTAAAACAATGTAGTATAGGTCTTATGAACTTAGGAATTACAGAAAAGCCCTTAATAAATTCACAGGACAATGCACACTGCCAGTCCCCATGAGGGACTGGATGACTCGTGGTCTCAAGTCATGTCCTGCATTCTTGCCTTCTGAGGGTCACCACGAGGGACATCATGACTCGTGGTGCACCCAACGACTCATGGTGCACCTAACGACTCGTGATGACCAAATCATGACCAACGCTACCCAAACTTCTTCAACCTTCAATTAATTTTTTACCATGGCTAACACAACGAATTGTGGTGCTTACCATGACTCGTGGTCACACACGTGGTCACCCCCAAATCCCAAAATTCAACCAAATATTCCCTCCTCCCCAAGAGTCACTTAACGACTCATGGTGCACCTCGCGAGTCACTGGATGACTCATCCTGTGGCCTAGTGCAGAAAATTCTATTTTCTCCGTTTCAACCCTCGGGTCTGATCTTAGGGCTTTCGGGATACTACAATATCTCCCCTTTGGGAATATTCGTCCTCGTATATGGGAAATCATACTGAAAAGCTGAGAAATGCAATCATCATACTTAAATACTGAACATTTAAGCTAAAAACTAATGGAGTGACTGACTCCGAGCTGAATTACATGACTAAACTGAATAAATGAATGACACATACATACATTGACATGAAAGAAATTGGGGGACATGAACTGAACATGAAACTGAATAAAGTACTAGGGAGGAAACTAGTACCTCAAGTTGGAATTATGCCAAAAGGGAATAGATGCAAGTATTTAGCCATCATATCTATTTTGGCTTCCTACGAAGCTCCCTCAACATGCTGGTTCCTCCACAAAACCTTTACTGAGGCTACTTCTTTGTTTCTTAGCTTTTGAACCTGATGATTCAATATTCCACTGTAACATCTTCATAACTAAAGTGATCCTTAATATGTACACTCTCCATCGGAACAACTAGAACTGGATCACCCAGACACTTCTTTAAGAGCGATACATGAAAGACTAGATGAACTAAAGCTAATTTGGAGGGCAACTCCAATTCATAGGCCACCTTGCCCACACGTCTCACAATCCATTACAGGCCAACATAAGGGGGACTATTTCCCCTTCTTTCAGAACCTCATCACTCCTTTCATGGGAGATACCTTCAAAACACCCAATCATCAACTTCGAACTCAAGTTCTCTCCTTCTCACATCCGCATGGGACTTTTGATGACTCTGAGTTATTTTCAACCTTTATCTTATAAGCTGAACTTTCTCTAAAGCCTCATGAACCAAATTTGGTTCTATCAATGTATCCTGTCCGACTTCAAACCAACCAATAGGTGATCTATACCTCTACCCATAAAGAGCCTCAAACAGAGCCATTTGACTGCTGGAATGGTAGTTGTTGTTATATGAAAACTCAATGAGAGGAAAATTATTATCCCAACTTCCCCTGAAATCAATAACACATGCTCTCAACATATCCTCGAGAGTCTGAATGGTCCACTCGACCTAGACATCTGTCTACGGGTGAAATGTTGTGCTAAGCTTGACCTGAGTAACAAGCCCTTTCTAAAATGATCTTCAAAACTGGGAGGTAAACTAAGTACCTCTATTTGATATGATAGACAAGGGAACTCCATGCAACTGAACTAACTCCCTAATGTATAATTTGGCATAATCCTCCACTAAGTCGGTAGTTTTGACCGGTAAGAAATGGGCTTCTTTAGTCAATCTGTCTACAACCACCCAAATAGTCATACTGTTGACGAGTGCGAGACAACCTTGTAATGAAGTCCATATTGATTTCCTCCCACTTCCAAGTAGGGATGCTAATGTCTTGTAGCACACCTCCAGGTCTTTGATGCTCAACCTTTATCTGTTGACAATTCGGACACTTAGCCATAAACTCTACTATGTCCTTCTTTATGCCATTTCACCAATAGACTTCCCGTAGGTCATAGTACATCTTGGTGGCACCTGGATGTATAGAATATCTAGAACCATGAGTCTCGTGCAACATCCGCTCCTTCAATTCATCAACACCCGGTACACACAAACGACCATGATATCGTAGCACACCATCTCCCCCTTGGGAGAAGACGTCCACTTTCTAATTCTGAACGGCTTCCTTCAACTTTACTAAAATAGGATCCCCATCTTGTCTAGCTTTGACCAGGTCACCGAGGAAGATTCTGATCCATTATGAATAATAACACCACTATCCGTCGAATCAACAAGACGAACTCCTAGTCGTGCAAGCCGATGCATATCTTTCACTAGCTCTTTCCTCTCCTCATCTATATAGGACAACTCTCCATAGAAAGCCTACTAAGAGCGTTTGGCACCACATTAGCTTTTCCCGGATGATAAAGGACACTCATATCATAATCTTTAAGAATCTCCAACCATCTCTTCTAGCGTAGATTTAGATCCTTCTGGGTGAACATGTATTGTAGGCTTTTGTGGTCCGTAAACACATCTACATGGACCCCATATAGATAGTGTCTCCAAATCTTCAAGCATAATACTACCGCCGCCAACTCGAGATCATGAGTACGTACTATAGGCTTTTGAGGTCCGTAAACACATCTACATGGACCCCGTACAGATAGCATCTCCAAATCTTCAAGGCAAATACTACCGCTGCCAACTAGAGATCATGAGTTGGATAGTTATTTTCATGGACCTTCAACTGAACGGAAGCATAGGCTATAACCTTACCGTGCTTCATTAGTACACAACCAAGGCCGATCCTCTAAGCATCACAATATACCACAAACCCATCGGTACCCTCAAGTAGGGTCAACACTAGTGGTAAGGTGAGTCGAGTCTTTAACTCTTGGAAGCTTTTCTCACAAGCCTCCGACCTTTGAAACTTCACCTTCTTCTAGGTCAATTTAATCAATCGTTCTACAATGTAAAAAAACCTTTCAGAAAACCTCCAATAGTAACCAGCTAAACCCAAGAAACTCCTGATATCAGAAAGACTAACTGGTGTAGGACAATTCTTCACCGCTTCTATCTTTTGAGAGTCCACCTGCACACCCTCACTTGATAGCACATGACCTAAAAATGCCACTGAGTCTAGCCAAAACTCACACTTGCTGAACTTGGCATACAACTAATGATCCTTCAAGGTCTATAGCACCACCCTGAAATGAGCGGCATGATCCTCCTCTCTCCGAGAGTATATAAGGATGTCATTTGTGAACATAATCACGAACATATCCAAGTATGGCTTGAACACCCTGTTCATCAAATCCATAAAAGCTGAAGGAGCATTCGTTAGTCCAAAAGACATAACTACAAACTCATAGTGACCATACCGAGTCCTGAAGGCTGTTTCAGAATATCACTCTCTCTAACTCTGAGTTGATGATACCCGGATCTAAGGTCTATCTTCGAAAAGCACTTAGCACTCTGAAGCTAGTCAAACAAATCATTAATCCTGGGGAGAGGATACATGTTCTTAATGGTAACTTTGTTCAATTTTCGATAATCAATGTACATCTGAAGGGAACCATCCTTTTTCTGGACAAAAAGAACTGGTGCACTCCATAGAGATTTGCTATGTTTGATGAAACCCTTATCTAAAAGATCCTTCAACTGCTCTTTCAACTCCTTTAGATCAGCTGGAGCCATTCCGTAAGGAGAAATAGATATAGGTTGCATATCTAGAAGAAGGTCAATACCAAAATCATTCTCCCGCTCGAGAGGGATTCCCAATAAATCATCTGGATACACTTCTGGATACTTGCGCACTATGGGAACTGAGTGGATATTGAGGGTCTCGGACATAGCATCCTTAACCCTAACTAGATGGTACACACAACCCTTAGAGATCATCTTTCTACCCTTAAGGTAGGAAATGAAGCGACCTACAGGCACAGCTGAACTACCCTTCAACTCTAGGAATGGCTCACCCAGAAATCTAAACTCTACTGCATGGGTTCTACAATTGACCAAGGCATAACATACATGTAGCAAATCCATGCCGAAGATAACATCAAAATAGATCATGGCTAGCTATACTAAATCTACTAAGGTGATTTTCTGAAGAACTATGACAGGGCAATGTCTATATACCCGTTGAGCTATAACTGAATCACCGACTGGAGTAGAGACTAAGAAGGGTTCTGATAGGATTTTGGGATTGACTCCAAAACTACTAGAAACATAGGGCGTCATAAAAGACCAAGTATCCCCTGGATCTAGAAATGCATATACATCAAGGTGGAATACTCGTAACATACCAGTGACTACATCTAAGGAGACCTCCTTCTCCTGATGAGATTCTAGGGCATAGAATCTGTTTTGGCGCTAACCACCACTCGCACTAGTAGATGCCCCCTACTAAGCTGGGCGTGCTGGTGGAGTTGCTAAGCTAGAGGCTGGTCCTCGGCCCCTATCATGGCCCTATCTGGCTTCTAGGCAATCTCTAAGAATATGCTCGAGCTTCTCACACCCGAAACAAGCACCTAAACCAACTAAGAACTGAACCGTATGTCTCCAACCACACCTGCCACACGCTGGAATACTGGACTCTACGGGTCGGCTACCTTCACTTCTAAAGCCTAATATTTGTCCCCTCTAGTCGCGCCTGAATCTGTATGGAACACTCACAGCTGATGCCACTGGGGCTGAAGATCTCTGGTGGGACTGCTGACGCTGCCTACCACTAGGTCTTTGCTGGGAGAATCCAATGCTATCAGTCCTGGCCCTCTTGGCCTCTCTCTCCCACTCACTCACTTGTATCGCCTCTATCTACTGGGCATACAGAACCATCTGAGGAAAACCAATGTCCTGATGAAGCATCGCAGTCCAACAATCCTTGACCAAATAGTCTGTTATACCATGCATGAACCGACTCACTCGGGCTCTCTGATCTATCACCATCTCAGGTGCATACTTGGATAGGCAAGTGAGCTTTAAGTCATACTCCTGAACTGTCATCTTTCCTTGCTTTAACTTCACAAACTCGGCTGCTTTAATATCCATCATCTCACAAGGGAAGAATCAATCCAGAAATACAGTATGGAACTCATCCCAACCAATGGGGCATGCACCAACTGTCATGCTATCTTTCCACTACTTGAACCAAATGTTTGCAACCCCTTTCAACCGATACGAGGCTAGATCAGAGCACTCCTCTCCAGTCACCCCCATGATGTGGGTGATCTTTAGAACCTCATCAATAAACTCATGTGGATCCTCATCCACCTTTGACCCAAGGAATTCCGAAGGATTCATCCTTAGAAAATCTCTGACTCTTGCCGCCGTCGTATTCCATTCTGAGGGACGTGCGCTACCGACTGTTGGTTGACTTGGGCGGTCAAAGCCTGAGTTAACATCTAAATGGCAACCTAAACTCTGTGTGGGCCACCTGCTAGGGTACATGATCCTCACGGGCTGGTGAAGCCTACTGGTGCCCATCCCCATTGCCATCCTCATGGCCATCTCCATTTTTATTCCTTCTTTCGTTAACTCGGTGATGAGGCATAATTCTGCAAATGTGTATAGGATGAGTTAGAAGGATAGAGACATTTCATCGCACGACTTAGATCATGAAAGAAGGGAACATTTCCTAAAACATTTCATAGCCTCTTCATCATAAGTGTGGCGTGCTTCACACCCAAGAAAAATACTCTACTTAATGCGGCTTTCAGACACTCTAGGACACTTCAAAACCTAATATTCTAATACCAAGTTTTTCACGACCCAAACATAGGCTCGGATCGAGATACGGGACAAAGAACCCAGAGAGGCTCCAAGTCGACTCATGGCATGAACATGACATCTAAGCGGAAGTCTAACATATATAATATAGAAGAATTTTGAAAATATCATAACATCTGAAGACATAACACAAGTCTGAAACTGAATACACGCTATATCTGATAAGCCTCTACTACTGACGAGCTGATGGGACAAGACACCAACTAACTCACTATAGTCTAAAACTGAAAATACTAAATACAACTGATAAAGGGCCCTCAAAAGATGAGGAGTCACCAAATGAGACTGGGAGATGCTAATACTGAGAGTCTAGCTAATGGCGGGACTAAACCTTAATATTTGAGCCTGTATCATGAAATGATACAGCATAGAGTATGTGGTTAGTACGTGGAATGTACTGAGTATTCAAGGTAAGTAAAATCGCTATGCAAGTAAAATCAGTGATCATGCATAATATAAAACATTTCATCATAAGAGTCTGAGAGTATGGCTTGCATGCTATTATCTGAAAACATGGCTTAAATATAACGGAATACATAATTGAATCGAATGGCCCAAAGTTGAAAACTAATAATCATAAGTAAAACTGAATATTGGGTCAAGCCTGTTGAAAACATTATATCATGATTGATGAACATGCATAACTGAAATTATAAGGAACAATGGGAGACTCTTCTTATAACCGACATTACCACGTTAGATCTTACGTGGTCCCGACTATTACACTCAAGTGGGCAGAGCCGTCCAAAGCCTTGCCAGGGCTACGAACGCTACCATGGTATTAATATCAAGTTGAAGG
This sequence comes from Datura wrightii, assembly GCA_035772735.1. Classification (NCBI taxonomy): domain Eukaryota; kingdom Viridiplantae; phylum Streptophyta; class Magnoliopsida; order Solanales; family Solanaceae; genus Datura; species Datura wrightii. The sequence goes on from JASDFA010000002.1 coordinate 66,360,167, forward strand.
ACCCTTGGTGGAAAGGGAAGCTCACAAGGGAGGTCCTGAATAATTTGAGCATACCTATATTAGCACGTAGTTCTGAGGCATAGGGTTGACTGACCCATTAGCCAACTCGGTGCTAGAAACTATGTCACGCCCCGAGTTTACACCCTGGATGGGACACAGTACTTGAAGCCATAAGTGACCCCAAGTCAAGCCCTGGTCTATCATACACTATCTTTTTGAGTAACATAAAAAGACACGCAGTGGAAATTTAAAAAAAAATATAGTAATACTTGAACGGGATTACATGTATAATAACATCAATCTGAGTCTGGAAACAACTTTGCATATGAAAGCCACTAAGACTAATGAGCTTCTGGGAAAAACCCCCAGCTAGCTCCAAAGATAAATTAAAAAAATAAAAGCACAACCAAAGAAAATAAGCTCCATCCTCGAAAGATGAGGACTCACCAACTGGATAGCTGAGTTCTTCGAAAAACGGTCGGCTAACAGGGCTGAGACTGTGATCCTATAGCTGTATCATAAAATGATACAGCATAAAAGTATGCATCAGTACTTTAAATGTACTGAGTAAATGAGAGGAACTTAATAAAATAGAATAAATAATAAAAGAAATGCTTATCTGAAAGGCATGTAATGACCAACAAAAGTTGCGGAGTTGAAAAAAAACAGAAATACTAAGGTGGTCTAGACGACCCTGTCTGATGGTCAAGCATATTCTAAATCTGGAATACTAATCTGAACTGCACTGCGCTAAGACTAGACTAAACTGACCAGTGGGAGAATCTATAACCGACATGTAACCACGTGAGCTAGACGTGGAGTCCGGTGTATACACCCCACCACCCAATATACCTTGACAGGGTATAAAGGCATGAACTGGGTGATCACAAAATTTTGAGGCCCATCAGGCCAATAAATAATGAAACCTACGCTGGCAATGTAGTTTTGGAAACCTAGGTGCGCTGGAACCCTGTACGCTCGGTGTTAAGTCCTACTCCCACTGGATAATCCTAAATTGAATACTAAGCGATAGCTTGAAACTGGGGCCCAGGACTAGTCGGGGATATATAACTGAGAGTGCCCTGAGAGTCTTATCGGACCGGATTCTGAAACTGGGTTCTAGACTGGTCAGAGCTGCTTATCTAGAAGCGTCGTAACCATCTAAGAACAAACTAAAATCTGAACTGGGGTCCTAAGGCTAGTCAGAGCTATAAGTCTAAAGTTTTATGACCATCTAGTGGACCAATAACTAAATTCTTAATCTGATTCTGATAACTAGGAGGTGATACTGACACCTCAGGAGTTTCTGTAGTCAAACTGATCTACTGACATTTTTGACTGACATTGAGAAATTTCATACATTGACTAAGGCTAGAAAATCATGTATCTGACTGAGAACTTAGCATGTAAGATAGTAAGGGAATTCACTACACTGGTATATCAAGAGAATTCTAAGGTTTATCATTTCAACATGAATTTCTCGTCTGTTCTACCCTCAAGAACTAGGGATGAGCTCAAAAGCACAGAGATAAGAATCAATACTACCATTAGCTGGTGGGAAAATATCCATAATTAATATACATGATGATTCTACATGGATTAAACAAGACAGTATCAAGGATTTGTCAACATTCGAAAATCTATAGGGATAGGATTCACTTTTGTGGAAATAATATCAATTTACTCATGAACTAATGGAAATCATGTTTAAAAATGATCATGGATATCATTCTATGCGAATTCAAAGAAATTTTAAATATAATTCCTTCCCATTCGAAAGCTCGGGACTAAGATTCATAAAGAAATTTGAGAAGAGTTTTGAGGGACACAAGGGAAGAACTATCCCCTTGTTGAATTTCCACATATCTGACTAAAATTCCCTAGAGAAGAAACCTTGAATTGCTACAATGGAGGAGGAACCCTAGACCTTGCTTGAGAGTTCTTGAGTGAGAACTTGCGTAACTTTTCTGTGAATCTAAGTGGAGATGAGGGGAAAACCGTTTAACCCCTCTAAATTCCCTTTGAAATACCTGAAACGACTTAGTTTAGGATATAGGAGGTTAGAGAATTCCCGAAACACCCTTAGGAAAATCGCAGGGAATAACTATCAAGTGGTCCTAACGAGGGACCTAATGACTGGTTAGTCCAGGCCATGACTCGTGGTTTGATCCGTGAAGTACACTACTCATCTAATCACCTGGGCTCGTCACGGGCAACCTAACAACTCGTTAGTGGTGACCACAACTCGTGGTCACCACTCGTTATGTACACTGCCTCCTTCCTTTCATTTCTCGATCATCCCCTTCCCATGACTAACCTAATGAGTTGTGGGGCCTGACCACGACTCGTGGTCATATCCATGGTGAGTCAACTTACCAAAGCCCTTTCCACGACTCATCCAATGACTCATTAAATCCTAAAATGACTCGTTAGATGATTCGTTCTGAGGCATTTTTATAGTTTTTCTATTGAGTTCATATCAAATTCAAAGCTTGGGAACTTTAGGGGTGTTACACACTACTCCCGAAAAATGTGTATATGCTCTCCATCATTTTTCAATGAAGCTGAACCATCTTTTAGTGACAAAGCTAACTCATAACATACATGAATAATCGTAAATCATAACATGAGGAGCCTTGGGATGAAACCATACCACAAGCTAGAAAGAGTGGGAGTCTAGACTCCAAAACCATGTGGTAGCTAATACGTGAAATTTAGATAAATCATGAAACATACTTAATCATATGGGCTTGCCCTATAGTTAAACATTCTTTATCATTCAAAAACATGAACATGGACGTGGGTAATTCAAAATCATACTTTGAATACATATATCATAGATCTCAACTTTCATGAACTTCCATGGATGGGCATCATAATTTGTAAAACTTGCAAACATGATTTGTAATTGAAAAAATTTTAAAATATGCCCATGAATCATAATTCAACATTAGAAACATGTATAGAGAATAACCATGATTGATGCTTAGAGAATCCACATGTTGGATTGAAACCCCATAGATTCATCAACTAGAATTTTCATGAAATTGAAGAGGGATTAGGCATGGGTGTGGATGATTACATCCATTCATAACCCTACATACATGAAGAAATCTTATTTCGCAAACTCTCTTGAAATTCCAAAGGAATTTGGGGAAGACCTTGATGAATCTAAGCTAGATCACCCTTAGGAGCTTCTAGACTTGTATGCATGGAAGAGAATAGGCTTAGAATGAACTTACCCCTCTTAAAACACACTTTTCTGATATTTGAATGACGAAGTGTAGGTCTTAGGAACTTAGGAATTACGAAAAACCCCTTAATAAATTCGCAGGGAAATGCACACTGCCTTTCCCCATGAGGGACTACATGACTCGTGGTCTCAAGTCATTGCCTACACTGGAATCTTGCCTTTTGAGGGTCACCATGAGGGACACCATGACTCATGGTGCACCCAACGACTCGTTGTGACCAAATTGTGACCAACACTGCCTAATCTTCTTCAACCTTCAATCAATTCTTGACCACGGCTAACACAATGAATCATGGTGCGGACCATGACTCATGGTCACCCCCAAATCCCAAAATTCAACCAAGTCTTCCCTCCTCCCCACGAGTCAGTTAACGACTCGTAGTGTACCTCACGGGTCACTGGATGACTCGTCCTGTGACCTGATGCAGAAAATCCTATTTTTTCCATTTCAACCCTCAGGTCTGATCTTAGGGTTTTCGGGGTATTACAAACCTCTTGCTTAGATTAGGCGGAATCTGGAATCCAAAGGTGTTATAAGGGTGGCTCTTGTTAAACAAAAGATGAAGATGATGAGCAAAGAGAGATAAGGTGGAATGATCTCAATAGTGTGATGGGATGTTTAAAATGTTCACAAAAAGGCATTAGGGAGGTTCTAACAACTAAAACTCATTGTTTATCCTACATTAAACCCTATCCTTCATTATGACCCTGTCACACCCCGCCTTGGAGGGTATGACTGGCACCTGGTGCCCTACTGGGACCTGAACTGCTAGACTGCTGAGCCTGGGCACCTCTGGTGCCTGGCTGGCTCTAACTCACATTTTTGGAAACAAAGGGCTATATAACGGCTGTAAACACAGCCCCCGGCCCATTGGCCTATAGCCTTTTGTACCTGTACTAACAGCTGACCAGAAACACATCAATTCAGTGGAACCTATGCGGGCCGACAAGGCCACCATGCTGTCTAGTTATCTGCAACTCAATCACAAGCACTAAAAAGCTACGTGACCTGCAAGGTCACCACTACTGGCAAACTATGGCCCCACACGACCAACATAATAAAAAGAAAGAGTTCTAACAGCTATACAACTGCACGGCCTCACACGACCGGCTCATCTGACCATAGGGAATATATACAGACTGCAAGCCTCTAGGAATAGCAATAGAAATGGTCGGGACAGGGCCCCGACCTACCCGTACTGTACAACAAAAGGGAACTGAAATACACCTCTGAAATTCAAATTCAGCCTCCGGAGGACAGGAGTTGAATACCCGATCGCTGACAGGAATCACGTAGTATCGCTTGCTCGTCTATGAGTACCTGCAGGCAAGTAACGCAGCGCCCCACCGGGCGTCAGTACCGCTGGTACTGAGTATGTAAAGCAATAACTGAAAGAAATATCTGAAATCAATAACATAACTGATGAAACTGCAATAGGAAGAACTAAATTGACTGTCTGATGATGTAAGTCGTACCTGTTCTTAATCATACTGGGAGGAGTAGGAGTCATATCCGGAGACGTATCATTCTACTACAAATCTACTCATGTCAAATGTAACATAGCATAACATACATAACACAACATGGCACACACAAACCTTACCCAGCCCCCATAAGCCGGGAGGTACAACCAGCACAGAATCTACACCCCTACCCCGGTCATCCCATCTCCTATAGTGACTATAAGCATCCTGCCGGTCCCCTGGGTATGCACTTGGGCTCGCTAAGCCCCTGACTATAACTGTACCTAAGTCCGAAGGACTCCGAAATCAACACCCCGGGGGTACCCGCTCGACGGGGGTGTATAAGGGCCGACCAAGGCACAATATGGGGAAACTGGCATCCCATCTTCGTCCCCTTGCGGGACGGCATACCACTCCGTAGAGTGACGTATCCTCGTCCTCTGGCGGACGAGTCGATACAGCTATTAACCCTGGGGCGGTCATGGATGCTGGGTAATCCAACCCCAAACAATACAACGGTCTCAACTAGTTATGCTGTCTGCGTATCTCACATGCTGAGGCTAACAGGGGTAAAGTATCGTATATACTACATGCTGGATTAGTAATAGCAATCTGTACGTATTTAATACATGCTGAAGCTGGTAAATATGTATATATATGAATATAGCCTGTTGCCAAACTGTACTGGGGCAAATACTATACAAAATAGTGTCTCTGCTAAAACTATGCTGTTTACGGAGTTTCTGTATTAACATGATCTACTATTCCTAACATACGTTCTAAACTTTGTTTTTTTTGGCCTGCCATTCTGTTTCTGAAATGCTTTACGGATATTATATTGCGTTGCGGGGTTTCAACTAATACAACAATATCTTAACATTTCGTATTACATCACATACTGAGCATGCTGTGCAGTTTCTAACACTTATACTGAAATCTATATCATGCTAGTACGCCTTACACAAGTTGTAATTTAATACTTCTAATATTGTATCAACATTCACAATAACGCAATACTTAACTTCTGAACATTCTCCTGACCGGTGAATTACTATATTGTCAATATTACTTAACTTGCCGAGGGAACGAACTTTACATACCTTATCCTTAAACTATTCGTCCATCGGACGAAGCTCGGCCAGTACTTCAGCTATTTTCTCCCAACTATATTCATAAACATGTCAATTAATACTAAATACAGCTTTATTATAAAGAGCAATGTCACTTTCGATATAGTTTATAGCCTAAACTTAGGCTTATCGAAAGACGATCGAAAACTCGCTATTTTACAGCGGCCCAGAAGGGAGAAATATTCACTTCTTAGCTAGGAACACATAGACACTAATTTAGAGCAATTCCACTTACCTTAGCTCGGTGGCTCGATGATTTGTCGGCCGTATTTTACGAAACTGAATCCGTAGGAATGCTCTCTGCTGCTAAATAATTCGGTATCTAGGATTAATTTGAGTTTGGGCAGCGTTTAGCAGCGTAATCGGACGAAAATTATAATCCCTCCTTCGTCTTCCTCTGTTTTGCTGCGTGTTCTGGAAATTAAAATGAGTGATTAATGAATTTCAACCAAAGTGGGGCTTATATACTTGGGCCTGAACCTGGGCAACGTGTCACAGAGCCATCGCGGAGGCCTCACCTCCGTGACACGCTTCCATCGCGGAGGGGCTCTGCCTCGGCTCCTCCCGCGATGGTTCGACGGGTTTCTCGTCCGATCTTTTTCTGGGCCTTTCTCTAGCACGTATGTCCTTCTAATATGCTTAACCAACGTGCGAATAGGTCGTTTAGGTGCCGGTAATTCTACGGGGTGTAACATTCTCCCCCCTTTAAGAACATTCATCCTCGAATGTACACTGTTATCTAGAGGACTACTTACTTTACTTTCTAGAAAAATTTCGGCAGAGTTTCCCCTGTAATATGGACTATCGCAAAAACCTGAAATGCAAAAAAGTCCAACACAGGCACTGCACACAATATTCTAAGATCCACTGGATAACTAAATATCACTTTTTCTTTATCATTTACAAACATACAACCATACCTGTATAAGTAATGATACGGACATACCTGTCGCCTGACTAGGCCTGAAATAGGTGAGGGTATCTGGCGTTCATATCTTCTTCTGCTTCCCACGTCATTTCCTCACGATTTCTATTACGCCACAATACTTTGATAGATGCAACATCTTTAGTTCTCAGCCTGCGAATATGTCTGTCTAAGATAGCTACGGGAACCTCTTCATATGCTAACTCTTCTGTGACCTGGACATCCTGAACTGGAACTACTGTAGAAGGGTCCCCTACGAACTTCCTTAACATAGAGACATGGAATACTGGGTGAACAGATGCTAACTCTGGTGGCAAGTTCAACTCGTATGCAACTCGGCCTATTCTTCGCTGAATCTGATATGGCCCAATGAATCTTGGGCTAAGCTTGCCTTTCTTGCCAAACCTCATTACCCCTTTCATCGGGGACACTTTCAGATATACCCAGTCATTTACTGCAAATTCTAGATTTCTGCGCCGCATATCTGCATAAGACTTCTGGCGGCTCTGAGCAGTCAGTAAGCGTTCTCGGATAAGCTTTATCTTTTCCTCGGACTGCCGAACAATGTCTGGGCCAACTAATGCTGAGTCTCCTGTTTCAAACTAGCCCACCAGCGATCTACATTTTCGCCCGTATAATGCCTCGAAAGGTGCCATCTGAATAGCTGAATGGTAGCTGTTATTATAAGCAAATTCAATCAACGAAAGATGTTCATCCCAGCTACCCCCAAAATCTAACGCACACGCTGGTAGCATATCTTCGAGCGTTTGAATTGTACGTTCAGCCTGTCCATCTGTTTGAGGATGGAATGTTGTGCTCAAGTTAATCTGCGTCCCCAAACCTTTCTGAAACGACTGCCAGAATCTAGCTGTAAACTGTGCTCCCCTATCTGAAATGATAGATACCGGCACTCCATGCAATCTAACTATTTCTCTGATATATAATTCGGCATAATCCTCAGCTGAGAAGGTAGCCCTCACTGGCAGGAAATGAGCTGATTTTGTCAGCCTGTCAACTATTACCCAAATGGAATCATTTATGCGTCTAGTACAGGGTAACCCTGTTACAAAATCCATGTTTATCGCTTCCCATTTCCACATAGGTATCGTTATATCTTGCGTCAAACCGCTCGGTTTCTGGTGCTCTGCTTTCACCTGCTGATAATTAGCACATCTAGATACAAATTCAGCTATCTCAGTTTTCATACCTGGCCACCAGTAAATGTCTCTGATGTCGTGGTACATTTTCGTCACCCCTGGGTGAAGGGAATAGCGAGCGTAGTGTACCTCATGCATAATCTGCCCACGAAGTCCTGAAACATTCGGGACACAGAGGCGGCCCTTACAGCGTAGCACATCATCCCCGGTTATCTAAAAACCTGGCACCTTACCTTTCTGAATTCTATCTTTAAGCTGGGCTAAATCGGGATCCTCGTACTATCGTTCCTTTACCTCTGTAACTAATGATGACACAGTAGAATTCTGAATTACTGATTTATTATTTTGTGTTTCCATTACTCGAACGGCTAGTCCAGCTAACTGATGAATTTCTTTAGCTAACTTCTACTTCTCAGGTCGCAAATACGCTAAACTCCCCATTGACTTTCAGCTCAGGGCATCTGCTACAACATTAGCTTTTCTGGGGTGGTATAGAATATTCACATCATAGTCTTTTAACAGCTCTAACCAGCGGCGTTGCCGCAGATTCAACTCTCTCTGAGTGAAAATGTACTGTAAGCTCTTATGATCTGTGTAAATATCAACATGGACGCCGTACAGGTAATGCCTCCACATCTTCAAGGCATAAATTACTGCGGCCAATTCCAGGTCATGGGTAGGATAATTCTTTTCGTGCTTCTTCAGCTGTCTGGAAGCATATGCAATTACTCTGCCATGCTGCATCAACACACAGCCCAACCCGACACCTGACGCGTCGCAATAGACTGAGTAACCTTCTGTGCCTTCCGGCAATGCTAATACTGGGGCGGAGGTTAATCTGTCTTTCAGTTCTTGGAAGATCTGCTCGCATGCCTCTGTCCATAGAAACTTTGCTGCCTTCTGTGTCAATTAGGTTAGAGGTGCCGCAATGGTCGAAAACCCTTCAACGAACCTCCTGTAATATCCTGCCAACCCCAGAAAGCTACGAACTTCAGTCGGAGTGGTAGGCCTAGGCCATGATTTAACTGCTTCTATCTTCTGCTTGTCTACCTGTATACCAGCGTCTGAGACAATATGCCCTAAAAAGGCCACGGAGTTAAGCCAGAATTCACACTTCGAAAATTTAGCATACAACTGGCGGTCCCTGAGAATCTGGAGCACTGTCCGCAAATGAGTCCGGTGATCTGCTTCAGAGCGAGAATACACCAGAATATCATCAATGAATACTATCACGAACAAGTCCAGGAAAGGCCTGAAAATACTGTTCATCAGGTCCATAAAGACTGCTGGGGCATTCGTTAACCCGAAGAACATAACTAGAAATTCAAAATGTCCATATCGGGTCCTAAACGCTGTCTTAGGAATATCTCTCTCACGTACTCGGACCTGGTGATATCCGGACCGCAAGTCAATCTTAGAAAAGTATCTGGCTCCCTGTAACTGATCAAATAAGTCATCAATTCTGGGGAGCATGTACTTGTTCTTTACTGTAACTTTATTTAGCTGCCGATAGTCTATGCACATTCGGAGCGAGCCATCTTTCTTCCTCACAAACAAGACTGGCGCACCCCACGGTGAAGTACTCGGCCTGATAAAACCTTTATCTAACAAATCTTTCAACTGCTCCTTTAATTCTCTGAGTTCTGCAGGAGCCATACGATAGGGAGGTATTGATATTAGCTGAGTGCCTGGCAACAAGTCGATAGCAAAGTCTATTTCCCTTTCTGGGGGAATACCAGGTAACTCATCAGGAAATACATCAGGGAATTCATTCACCACTGGGACAGACTGGAGTGTCGGAGATTCTGCTTGGACATCCTGAACTCTGACCAGATGGTAAACACACCCCTTAGATATCAACTTTCTCGCCTGAAGGTAGGAAATAAACCTACCTTTTGGCGTCGCGGTGCTTCCCTTCCACTCCCGTACTGCTTCTCCCAGGAAGTGGAATCGGACCGTTTTGGTCCAACATTCAACATTAGCAAAACATGATACTAACCAATCCATACCCATTATGGCATCGAAGTCTATCATTTCTAACTCGACCAGATCTACTGTGGTCTGACAATCAGCAACCTCTACTGTACACCCGCGGTAGATTCGGCTAGCTGTGATAGAGTCACCAACGGGTGTTGATACTAAGAAGGGCTGCTGCAATGATTCTGGTGTAATACTAAACTTTCATGCCACAAATGGAGTAATGTAGGACAAAGTAGACCCTGGATCAATTAACACATAAGCAGGGTGTGAGCAGATAGTTAGCATACCTGTCACAACATCAGGCGACGCTTCTGAATCTTGCCTCCCTGGTAAGGCATATGTGCGGCTTGGACCCGTACCTGTACTGGAGGCCCCTGATCTGCCCCGACCCCTGCCTGCTGAAACTGAGGGCCTGCGCCCAGTCGAAGATGTTGTAGCTCGTGATCCTGTTGATGCCCTATCCTGTCTATCCCGGTCCTCTCGATCTCTGGCTGCGCAATCTCTCATCAAATGGCCTTCTTGGCCACAAATATAACATGCGGAGGAACCATACCTGCATGCTCCAGAATGGCGTCGACTGCATATAGGGCATAGTTGTAGGGTATACCTACTCTGCTCCGCCCTCCTCTGTAATGGTGAATCTGCCATCTGCGAGCCTCTACCATTCCCTGACTGCCCTCTACGGCTAAATCTACCCCCTTGCGACTGTGGCGGAGGCGGGGGCCTAGGCGGACTGTCTGACAATCGTGGCCTGGGTCCTCCCCGGGCCTCTCTCTGTAACTCAGCTGGCCTGTCCCGGCAACGCTATTCCTGATTAACCCTTCTGATCTCCCGATGTCGCTGTCTGATTCCCTCAATATTCTGGGCAAATGCCTGAATTCGAGAAATGTCCATGCCCTCTCGCAGTGTGGCCGTAATACAAGTCTCGACATATTCTGGGTTCAACCCCATAATAAAATGGTGCACTCTGGATGCCATGGTATCAACAAAGGCTGGTGCATATCGAGCCAAAGAATCAAACCACAAGGAATATTCCCGAACACTCATGGCCCCCTGCTCTAGATGTAGGAACTGGTCTACCTGGGCCTGTCGAATCTCCCGCGGCAAATAGTGATCCAGAAAGGCACCTGAAAAGCTGGACCAAGTGGGAGGGGAAACATCCCTCCCTCGGGACCTCTCCCAGCTTTCATACCATAACACCGCAATATCCCGTAACCGGAATGCTGCCAATTCAACTGATTCAGCAGGCGTAGCATGCATAACCCTGAAGATTCTCTGCATCTGATCCAGAAAATCTTGGGGGTCCTCTGTTCGGTCCGTGCCTGTAAACTGTGGGTGATTCAGGGCTAAGAACTCTCAGACCCTTGAACTACCGGGCCCTCCTGATGATTTTGCAACTGTGGATGGCATTTGCTGACGCTGAGCAGCCATCATCTGTGCTAACATAACCACAGCACTCCTGACCTCCTAGTCGGAAGGTGTCGGTATAGGAACTGCTGAAGGTACTGTCGCCCCAAGTGGCTCCTGGCGTGGTGGAGACTGCTGAGGAGGCTGGGATGATGCCTCTGTAGTGCCCTCTGTTCGGGCTGTCTCCAAATGAGGGGGAGGCATCCTGTTGGTGCCTTCCCCTGCTGCAATGTCTAAGCTCCGACCTGTGGTAGGATGTTGCTGGTCTGACGTTATCTGTAACCAAAGAATATTGTAAGCTCTTAGGGACTCAACCCTATACTGTACCGCTCTATAGCATGACTGAATAAGAACAAAAGGCAACCATCCTATCATGCCTTGCAGCCTCCTATCCATAGTATGTGGTGCACAACACATCCATGGACAGGACTCTGCTTGGCACGGCTTGCAGACTCCCTGGGATACGACCTGCTCTGATACCAAGTTTGTCACACCCCGCCTTGGGGGGTATGACTGGCACCTGGTGCCCTACTGGGACCTGAACTACTAGACTGCTGAGCCTGGGCACCTCTGGTGCCTGGCTGGCTCTAACTCACATTTCTGGAAACAAAGGGCTATATAACGGCTGTAAACATAGCCCCCGGCCCATTGGCCTATAGCTTTCTGTACCTGTACTAACAGCTGACCAGAAACACATCAATTCAGGGGAACCTATGTGGGCCGACAAGGCCACCATGCTGTCTAGTTATCTGCAACTCAATCACAAGCACTAAAAAGCTACGTGACCGGCAATGTCACCACTACTGGCAAACTATGGCCCCACACGACCAACATAATAAAAAGAAAGAGTTCTAACAGCTATACAACTGCACGGCCTCACACGAACGGCTCATCTGACCACAGGGAATATATACAGACTGCAAGCCTCTAGGAATAGCAATAGAACTGGTTGGGACAGGACCCCGACCTACCCATACTGTACAACAAAAGGGAACTGAAATACACCTCTGAAATTCAAATTCAGCCTCCGGAGGACAGGAGCTGAATACCGATCGCTGACAGGAATCACGTAGTATCGCCTACTCGTCTATGAGTACCTGCAGGCAAGTAACACAGCGCCCCACCGGGCGTCAGTACCGCTGGTACTGAGTATGTAAAGCAATAACTGAAAGAAATATCTGAAATCAATAACATAACTGACGAAACTGCAATAGGAAGAACTAAATTGACTGTCTGATGATGTAAGTCATACTTGTTCTTAATCATACTGGGAGGAGTAGGAGTCATATCCGGAGACGTATCGTTCTACTACAAATCTACTCATGTCTAATGTAACATAGCATAACATACATAACACAACATGGCACACACAAACCTTACCCAGCCCCCATAAGCCGGGAGGTACAACCAGCACAGAATCTACACCCCTACCCCGGTCATCCCATCTCCTATAGTGGCTATAAGCATCCTGCCGGTCCCCTGGGTATGCACTTGGGCTCGCTGAGCCCCTGACTATAACTGTACCTGAGTCCGAAGGACTCCGAAATCAACACCCCGGGCGTACCCGCTCGACGGGGGTGTATAAGGGCCGACCAAGGCACAATATGGGGAAACTGGCATCCCATCTTCGTCCCCTTGCGGGACGGCATACCACTCCGTAGAGTGACGTATCCTCGTACTCTGGCAGGCGAGTCGATACAGCTATTAACCCTGGGGCGGTCATGGATGCTGGGTAATCCAACCCCAAACAATACAACGGTCTCAACTAGTTATGCTGTCTGCGTATCTCACATGCTGAGGCTAACAGGGGTAAAGTATCGTATATACTACATGCTGGATTAGTAATAGCAATCTGTACGTATTTAATACATGCTGAAGCTGGTAAATATGTATATATATGAATATAGCCTGTTGCCAAACTGTACTGGGGCAAATGCTATACAAAATAGTGTCTCTGCTAAAACTATGCTGTTTACGGAGTTTTCTGTATTAACATGATGTACTATTCCTAACATACGTTCTAAACTTTATTTTTTTGGCCTGCCATTCTGTTTCTGAAATTCTTTACGGATATTATATTGCATTGCGGGGTTTCAACTGAATACAACAATATCTTAACATTTCGTATTACATCACATACTGAGCATGCTGTGCAGTTTCTAACACTTATACTGAAATCTATATCATGCTAGTACGCCTTACACAAGTTGTAATTTAATACTTCTAATACTGTATCAACATTCACTATAACGCAATACTTAACTTCTGAACATTCTCCTGACTGGTGAATTACTATACTGTCAATATTACTTAACTTGCCGAGGGAACGAACTTTACATACCTTATCCTTAAACTATTCGTCCGTCGGACGAAGCTCGGCCAGTACTTCAGTTATTTTCTCCCAACTGTATTCATAAACGTGTCAATTAATACTAAATACAGCTTTATTGTAAAGAGCAACGTCACTTTCGATATAGTTTATAGCCTAAACTTAGGCTTATCGAAAGACAATCGAAAACTCGCTATTTTACAGCGGCCCAGAAGGGAGAAATATTCACTTCTCAGCTAGGAACACATAGACACTAATTTAGAGCAATCCCACTTACCTTAGCTCGGTGGCTCGACGATTCGTCGGCCGTATTTTACGAAACTGAATCCGTAGGAATGCTCACTGCTGCTAAATACTTCGGTATCTAGGATTAATTTTAGTTTGGGCAGCGTTTGGCAGCGTAATCGGACGAAAATTATAATCCCTCCTTCGTCTTCCTCTGTTTTGCTGCGTGTTCTGGAAATTAAAATGAGTGATTAATGAATTTCAACCAAAGTGGGGCTTATATACTTGGGCTTGAACCTGGGCAACGTGTCACGGAGCCATCGCGGAGGGGTTCTGTCTCGGCTCCTCCCACGATGGTTCGACGGGTTTCTCGTCCGATATTTTTCCGGGCCTTTCTCTAGCACGTATGGCCTCCTAATATGCTTAACCAACGTGCGAATAGGTCGTATAGGTGCCGGGAATTCTACGGGGTATAACAGACCCCTAAGTGCTAATTGATTTTGAGTGTGGAAACTCTACATTAGTGGCGAGTTACATGAAGGGCAAGCTTATGGGTCAAGTTGTGTGCACAAAGAATTTCTTTGTGAGAGTGAGCATTATTGTATTATTCTATAATATCTTGTATGTGTATTGTTTGATTATTAAAAGGGACTCTCTCTTGTTGTGAGTGGCATCACTCCCTTGGAGAACATGCTTGCATTAGTGTGAGGAAGTGATTGGGACATTAGTGTTGTGAGCTTCAAGGCAAGCTTTGAATGTGAATTTGTAATGATTTGAGATTCTATGTGTGCTTGTTTTGATAAACCATGTCCTTGTTTTGAAGAATGAAAACATTTGTGAATCAGGCCTGTTCATTGTGGTTATCTCTGAAACTTTTGCAACATGTTTTGGGGAGTCTCTTCTCTTTTCCTTGAGTCAGTGAGAAATTTTTGGGTTGTCATAGGTTCGGCAGTCCTTGGTGCATAGACTCCTATGGTATATCATGTTGTTTTATTTGCTCAACTGTAAAGAATTGCATTACTTGAGGACAAGCAATGGTTCAAGTTTGGGGGTTTGATGATTTGGTAATTTACCAACTCACTAGGCTCTTAGACATGAGTTTTTTTTTTTATTTTCAAGTCAATTAGGTTGATTTTATGCTCTTTCTCCTTGATCTTTGCAGGTATTTAACTTGAGTAGAGAAAGCATGAAATAGAGCAAAAAGCATGAAAATTGAGATGAGGACTGGCGCTCCGCTGGGGGACACTGGCGAAATGCCGGTCAATCACAGATACCTACTGGGTTGAACAAGAATGGCTACCGGCAAACTGCCGGTGCCAAACGCCGAATTTATCCAGAACCCACTGGCACCCAAATGTGACAGACCGGCGGACCGCCGATCAGCATCGGCGAACCGCAGGTGACTCGCAAGTAAGGTCCATCAGAAAAGGGAAAAAACGTCTGATTCAATAAAAGAGGAGTATTTTGTAGCCTACTTTTGTACATTTTTAAAAGAGAACTGAACATTCTATTCCACATTACTATTGTATTTTATTGAATATTGAATAGTAAGTAGAGACAAGTTGGAGAATTGAAGTGTAGAGAGAGAAAGCTTCATCTTCTTCTTTGAAAAGGTAGAAAAAACTCCATTGACGACCAGAACCTTGTGTTGAATTTTCTTACTCTTTTTGTTGAATGGATATTGAATTATTCCTTAATGCAATGTCTTCTTCTACTTACATGAGTAGCTAAATTCCTTGCTAGGGGTGTATGAATGATTAGGGTTGATTTGGATTAGGTATTATTTAATTGATCTTAGATTTACTCATTTAGTTTCAATCTAAATACTCATACTTGCAAATGTGGGTTGTATTTACTTACTCTAATTTTGCTTGAAAAGGGAATTTAGAGTATGGGTGATGAAACATTAGTGGGTAATTGGGTGTTGATCATGTGGGATTGAACTAGAGATAGCCAAAACCTATTTTCACACACCTTTTTGAGAAATCAAAGCTAGAAATAGTTTATTCTTACCCAAGTTGATGTGATTGTTGTGAAAAGGACTTCGGGGTTTGAGAAACCCTAAGGAATAAGGAACCTAATTGGTTGAAAAATGTAAGGTACCACCTCATCCACAACTAATTGTACTATTGAGTAATGCTAGGAGCTGTTAATAATCTCAATCCGATGATGCCCCGATAATATCACAGCCCTAGTAGCCTCTCCTGTGGTATTTTCTATGCTTCGTCCCTATTTTCATGAGTGAATTTTGTAGTTCAATTTAAAAAATTGTGATTTCCCCAATTTTTACTTTATTGTTTTTGAGACATTGATGTACTTCAATTTAATAGACAACTTTTGCGTGATCAACTACTATTCCCTATGGGATTCGACCCCGACACTCATCAGATATATTTATTTTGCCAATGACTATTACACTCTTTTGTTAAGAGGAGTGAATTTGGACGTTATCACTTCATACCCATGAAAAAGACTCTATTTAATGTGGTTTTTAGCACCCTAGGACACTCTATAACCTGACTCCCTGAAACCAAGTTTGTCACAACCCAAGCATGGACCTTGGACCGCGATACGGGACCTAGAACCACAAATGGCTCCAAGCTAACCCACGGCATAGCATATTACTAGCATAATATAACTTATAAGAAAAACTAGAGAAAGCTAACTAAAATGTAAAACATTCACTTACATATAATAAAATAATTTGATAATTTAATTTTGATCACAAAGATGAACATACTAACTTTATGTCTGAAAGCCTCTACTAACTGATGAGCTATTGAGACAAGTCCCCAGCAAACTCCAAAGTATGAAAACTAAAACAAGGTAAAGAACTAAAATGAAGTAGATAACTCTAGTCCTCGGAAGGTGAGAACTCACCATTGCTAGCTGATCAAGTCCGGGATGTATCTAACTGCGGGGTCGAGTCTGAGTACCTGGGTCTATATCATGAAATAATATAGCATATAGAGTATGCAGTCAGTACTTTGAATGTATTGAGTATGTGAGAACTGAAACTGACGCAGAAGCATGTTACTAATCTGAGAAGAGAATGTACTATATACATAACTGGATACTTAAAGTGAGGTGAACTCTAATGACCCTATCTAAGATGCATAAATACTGACAGGATATACTAGTTAAAAATAGTCAATGAAAATATGAGCAAAACTGATTTTTAGGGTCATATACATGCACTAAAACTGAAACTATAACCATAAACTGGAAACTGTACTGTGGGAGATCCTATTAACCGAAAATCTCCAATTTGAGCCTCATAAAGCCTGACCTGTAACTCCAGTTGGGAGGGCATTCATACCTTACCAAGGATAAGAACTACGACTGGCATGATATCACTCGTGACTCAAGGCGACAATCTTCAACAACGATGACCCCTGCATGCGCCCATTGAACCATGGGAGACACTCTCCAACAGCAAGGATCCCATATTCCTTGGTCTAAGGGAAACATTCTCTAATATCGAGGATCCCTTATCCTACAGAAGCACGTAATTTTGAGACCTGGGTAAGCTGGAACCTTGGCCTACTCAGTCCTAAATACTACTCCCAACTGAACATAAGGATACATGTAAACTGATAATCTAAAGCTGATGTCCTAAGACTTGTTGGAACCACTTTCTCTAACAAAGATCCTGATAGCCTAAAGGACCATGAACATGCTAATATTGAGGGCTCAAAATTGAGGTTCTTAGTCTAGTCAGGGCTACTTTTTAATAGCAAGAGATTTGAGAGTCTAAAGAACCATATACATGCTGATCATACTGAATCTATGAAAATTGTAGACTTAAATCATACTGTAAATCATGTGTACTGAAATCATAGAAAAATCATCAATTTCAAATGGGTCGTATTTTTCGAATGTCAATGCTAAATCATGACTGAGTCTTAAAAATCATGCTAATATCGTGTCATCGACAAAATCATGAAATCGAGAGGGCATATCATGACCATACCTGGTTAGTGATCATGAGAACTTGAAATACATAGCTAATCATAGGAGATTTCATACGTAAAATCAAAACCCTAAGACATGTTTTACTAGAGAATTGAAGATTCTGCGGTTTATGCAATTAGTTAGGATGCATGATGAAGGGCATATTTACACACTTAATAGACGTATTTTGCCCACACTTTACTATGTTTTGAGAATAAATTTATGTGTGTTTTCATGTGTTTATGTTACATATTTGTGAAAATGGATAACACAAATGATGAGATGTTTTAGGGCTTAAAATGATGAATTTGAAGGTATTTAAGGCTTATTGATCAAATGTGAATAAGTGGGATTGAAAGATGCAAAAATTGAAGTTCGCACGCATTGGTACTGCCATGCGTGAGGAAGACTCACACTGGCACAAGGCCAGGCGCGGCGCAGCCCTCCTTCAGTGCAACAACATGCACACGGCAGCAACATTTGTCGGCATCCAGCCATGCAACGCGCCCTAACTCCAGCGCATGGACAGGAGTGAGGCGCCACTATTTTGGCGCAAGGGGACTGGCGACGCGACAAAGGTGTCCCAACAGCCAAGAGTGGTTTCCTACATCAACTAGGAAAAGTAAATTTACAAATCCCAAGCCAAATTCATCAAGGAATAAGGAAGACATCAAACTACTATAAATACCCTTCTATTTTCATGTAATAGCGAAGTCTACACACAATTGAAAAGTTTTTAGATAGAAGTCTTACAATCTAGTTTTGAGAGTGAGTTTTATTTTGAGATAAGATTGTAAAGTTGTTCTTCCAAATTTTGCATTAATCAAGTGAAGGTTCTTCCGATCATTATTGTAAGTATTATTTTGATCTTTTGTCTATGAATGCTATAAACTTACTTATGAACATGATAGGCTAAAACTACCACAACTAGGGTTGTGGGAACCATGGTGAGTTAAAGAACTAGGGTTAGCACGAAGTGATTCTAAAATCAATACTAAACGCTTATATTGTATTCTCTTTATCTTTAACGATTATTAATGGTGTACAACGTTAGGAAGTGCCTGAATTTTTTACTTGCTTTGGTCGAAGAGGTAGAGATTAGGAAAAGAGAATTACAATGGAGCCTTGATCTTGAAGATCATTATATTAACTTGAGCAGTGGTCGCAGGATAGTTAGATTTGGAACAAATTGATAATGGTTAACTTGCAATCACTCATGAGACTTGGTCGAGTAATTGAGTATAGTCATTCAATAGGGACTAGTCGGTCATTTGAATGAACCTAAGTTATTAGTTCTATAAGTAAAGTATTGGGATAGATCACTAGTGTAAAACCCGAAGTAGTTAAGGATCCATGGGGAACACTTACCATAGTTAATTGCATAAATTTGGAAACAACCACCAACTTCTCAACATTCTTACTTATTTTTACAAATCCCCCTCTTAGGTAATAATCGACTAAAAATCTTAAGCACTAGCATTTTTCTACATCCTTCCATATCCCATGTGGGATCGACCCCAACCTCTAGTTGGGTTCTTTATTGACAACGTCCGCTTCATACTTCAGTGAGAGGTGTGGTTTGAGAGTTATCAAAAAGTGGCGTCGATGCCGGGTAATACGGTTTAGGATTAGATTAATTGCTTGTGTTTAACTTTTAGTCTTTATTTCCTATTTTTTTATTTTTCTTTTATTTTCTGACGTGTCATAGGGCGGTGTGCTAAAAAGAGCGGCCAATATGTGACCACGGTCTCAAAAGGTATCTTGATGAAGTCTGAGTAATCAAGATACCTGTGTCATGCCGCGACGTTAAATCAAGCGCTACTTGGGAGGCAACCCAAGATAAATTTTTTATTCATTTTTACTTGTTCGTTCAAGTGTGCAGGTGATAGGTCATAATTTTCAATAAAGATTGAGCTGAAATATTGAAGACAGGGAGTAGAGGCCCAGGGAGTTCTTCTTTCACTCTATTGCTTTATGCTTAATTTGTTTTATCACTAGGTATAGTGTAACCAATAAGTGTGGGGTGGGAGATGTGAACTTCATATTACCATGCATGCCTTAATTACTAAATTTGCACATGGTAGGCCTAGTATTTTTTTGGAATTCATGATTTGTCATGCATGCTTGTTGGTTTGTAGTATTTTTTAATTTTATTTTATTTTGGATTTCTCCGGTTTTTGTTTTTGGTCCTTTTCCGGTGGATAATCCCCTAGAACCGACTAGAGAGTCTAGATTTTTTTTATTTTTTTTAGTCATTGAGGCATGACTTTTCCCGATGATGGATGGATGACGACCTTATTAAGGGTAAATTAGTCATTAGGAAGAACAAAAACTTGGACTCTACGAATGCTAGGTGCTTCACTTTAGGTATCATTGAGACTTTATTAAATTCACTCAAAAATGCATGAAAAAGGTAGAAACACTTAGTCTTTTGGGAACTTGACTCTTGTACTTGAAAAAATGGGCTTAATTATGTTATGCATACAATATGGACATATGATTTTATGTGATCTTGATTTCCACTGTTAAACCATTTGTGCTAATGTGTGAGGAATTCCTTTTTGATATACTCCATGCTTGTAAATTGATGCCTAGAACTTGCCTGGTGTATATACAAAACGAAATAAGAATGATGGGTTTAGGAAGTGATATAGGCGTTTCTTTGATAGCCTTATTTTTATCCTATTTTACTGATAACGCTCAAACCACACTTCCAACTGAAGTATGAAGCGGACGTTGTCAAAGAGGTTGGGGTCGATCCCACAGGGAATATGGAAGATCTAGATTACAGTCGGCAGATGAACTTGTATGGTAATTACTTCACAATGGAGGAATTCTAATAAAGAGCAATAATAAAAATAAACAACAGTCAAGATTATATTTGTGAATCAATAATAAAGGATAACTAGGGTTTGTGTTCCCCATGGGTTCATAATAGCTTTGGATATACACTCGTGATTTTTACCAATACTTACTTACAGAACTGATAACTTAGATTCATTCAAACGATCGACCAATCCCTATTGAATGAGTATCCTCAATTACTTGACCAAGTCTCATGAGTTTTGCAAACTAACCGTTATCACTAGGTTCCAGATATAACTATCCTGCGACCACAGCTCAAGTTAATACAATAATCATCAAGATCAAGGCTCCGTTGTAATTCTCTTTTCCTAATCTCTACCTCTTCGACCAAAGCAAGTAAAGAATTCAGGCACTTCCTAACGTTGTACATCGTTAAGAACCGTTAAAGATGAAGATAATACAATATAAGTATTTAGTATTGGTTTTAGACTCACTTTGTGTAACCCTAACTAGTTATCCACCATGGTTCCCACAACCCTAGCTATGGAGGTTTTAGCCTCTCATAGTTGCAAGGTTGTGATTGGTGTTCATGATTGAAGACATAAAACAATACTTACAAAGATGATTGAGAAAAACAATTCCTTCAATTAAACCACGAAATCTTGAATAACAAGTAGCAAGAACAAGATGAATTCAAGAAAAGGTTGAACCAACTCAATTCTCTCTTCCAACGATGTAAAATTACTTACTACAATGTTTTCCTACTAGAATTAAGTTTATTCATCATCCTCTATTAAAAATAAAACATAAAAAGTGTTTATAGAGACACAAGAATCCTTTTCCTAAACTAATAGGACTGCTTTCCATATTTGTAGCCGACCTCATCACGGGTCCACCTACGACTCGTAGGGGCTTCTCACAGATCGTGACATTCACTCGTGGCTTGGAGTGTTGCTGAATTTTGGCTAAGTGTTGGGCCAAGGTACAATTCATACCAATATGCTACGACTCATACATTGACACCTGTGGCTTGATCCTGATCTTTTGAAATTTTTCTGAACTTCACCATGACCGATATGATACGACACGTACCTTCATCTCCCGGGTCGTAGGGTGCTCTCGTACTAAGAATCAGCCTTCTGTGCAATTCTTCTAGATTTCATCACGACTGTCTTACCACGACTTGTACCACCATTGTACGATCCGTGACAAGTCTCATAAGTTCATTCTTCCAGGTTAAACTTTCAGTTTTTGATCAAAGCCCTCAGTACGACTCGTAGGTCCATCCTACATATCGTACTGTGGTCTGCACTTTTTGCCCTTTTTTGCACACTTTTAGCTTCCTTTTGTAATTTATTATTCCAACACTCATTTATACTGAAATCAAAGGAAAAATGCCTCATATCCACATAAATACACCTAATTCTATGCTATTTTCTTAGTTTTGAGCGTCAATAGTGTTGTAAATTTATAGCACATCATTTACCTACCTTGATTGTGATTATCCTAGTTAGCCAAGTTTGAGCCTTAATAGACCATGTTTCTTTGATTTACCAATTTACCGTATCCATTTGTTTATAATGAACCTATTTTGGCCCTAGTCCTTCCTTGGATATTGTGAACCTCAACATAAGAAAAATATTTAAGTTAAGGGTGGCTAGAGTAGGGGTGCGTAAATGGTGGGAGCGGGAAGTATGGTGAATTGGAAGAAAAGAAAAAGGTGAAATTTTTCTAAACGAGGGTGATTGTTAGTGGGAAAACAAAAATTAAAAAAAGAGCTTTGAAAAATTGAAAAAAATATATATGTGAATAAGCTCAAGGTTGAAAAATCTTCACTAGTCACCTAAGTTGAAAAATTGAAAAATAAAAGGAGGTATAAGGAGAAAATTGGGAAATTAAAGAATGTGCTAAAAAATCAAAGTGTTATGAAGTATTAAAGTGATTGAGGAGGTTAGTCACTATCTTGGACAAATAGTTCCTACCCATCCCTTAACCTACATTACAACCAAATTAAAGTCCTAATTGATCCTAATTAAAGTCATAATTCTATATTAACGGAGTATTACACTATGGGCAAGCCTATGGGTCGTCATTGCATGTATGTTGAGTTCTTCGGGAGAGTGAGTGTATTTTGTTATATTTATGCCCAAGTTAATTTTATTCTATATCTTGTGTGAAAGGGCATCTTTCCAAATTGTAAGGGGCACAATGGTAAGACTTTGGTAAATTCTGTTTGCTAAATTGCATATAATTTATGTTGGTCCAAAACATGTCTTAATGAGTTAGTTTTGCAAAACATGTCTTAATGAGTTAGTTTTCAAAAACTAAGTGATTTCGAACTTTGGCATTCTAATGTTGATCTTATATGCATGAGAGTGAGTTTTTTGAGCTTCATTGATATGTCTCATGATCCTAAGTGTAAGTAGACATGTTCATAGGATGAATTTTGTGCTTAAATGTGAGAAGGGAAATAGTAGATTGTTCGAGGACGAACAATAGTTTTACACACTTCAGAGACGTATCTTTCCCACACTTTACTTGTTTTGAAAACAAATTATGTGTGTTTCATGTGTTTATGTAACATATTTGTGAAAATGGCTAACACACATGATGATATGTTTTTAGGGCTTAAAATGATGAATTTGAAGGTATTTAAGGCTTATTGATCAAATGTGAAGTGGGATCGAAAGATGCAAAAATTGAATTTCACACGACGTTGGCACTTCCATGCGCGAGGCAGCCGCACACTGGCACAAGGCCAACCACAGCGCGGCCCTCCTTCATCGCAACAACATGCGCGCGGCAGCAACATTTCTCGACATCCAGCCGTGCAACGCACCCCAACTCCAGCGCATGAACAGGCGCGAGTCGCCACTGTTTTGGCACAAGGGGACTGGCGACGCGGCAAAGGTGTCCAACCGGCCAAGAGTGGTTTCCTACATCAACTAGGAAAAGGAAATTTACAAATCCCAGGCCAAATTCGTCAAGGAACAAGGAAGACATCAAACTACTATAAATACCCTTCTATTTTCATGTAATAGCGAAGTCTACACACAATTGAAAAGTTTTTAGAGAGAAGTCTTACAATCTAGTTTTGAGAGTTAGTTTTATTTTGAGATACGATTGTAAAGTTGTTCTTCCGAATTTTGCATTAATCAAGTGAAGGTTCTTCCGATCATTGTTGTAAGTATTATTTTAAGCTTTTTTCTATGAATGCTATTAAATTACTTATGAACATGATAGGCTAAAACTACCACAACTAGGGTTGTGGGAACCATGGTGAATTAAAGAACTAGGGTTAGCACGAAGTGATTCTAAAACCAATACTAAACGCTTATATTGTATTCTCTTCATCTTTAACGTTTCTTAATGGTGTACAATGTTAGGAAGTGCTCAAATTCTTTACCTGCTTTGGTCGAAGAGGTAGATATTAGGAAAAGAGAATTATAACGGAGCCTTGATCTTGATGATCATTGTATTAATTTGAGTTGTGGTCGCAGGATAGTTATATTTGAAACTTATTGATAATGGTTAGTTTGGAACACTCATGAGACTTGGTCGAGTAATTGAGTATAGTCATTCGATAGGGATTGGTCGATCGTTTGAATGAACCTAATTTATTAGTTTTATAAGTAAAGTATTGGAATAGATCACTAGTGTAAAACCCAAAGTATTTAAGGATCCATAGGGAACACTTACCCTAGTTAATTGCATAAATTTGGAAATAACCACCAACTTCTCAACATTGTTACTTATTTTTACAAATCCCCCCTCTTAGGTAATAACCGACTAAAAAGCTTAAGCACTAGCATTTTTCTACATCCTTCCATATTCCCTGTGGGATCGATCCCAACCTCTAGTTGGGTTCTTTATTGACAACATCCGCTTCATACTTCAGTGAGAGGTGTAGTTTGAGCGTTATCAATGCAAAGGTGAAAGGAACCCTTGTTGAATTCCCACATACCTTATCCTTGGCCTCACAACTATCAACACGAAGCCACAATCCTCTTATAATGTCAATCTTTAACAATTATAATGCTAGGAACTATAATCAATAGCTTAACGACGAAATTCATGTCATAGAGGCATTTCATCGAAAACCCCGAGGGCATATAAAATTCAAGCCTCTTATAAATGGGGTTTCCTAACACCCACTTCTTTCTACATCCCCTTAACAACAAGCATAACCATTACAAGTCCAACCAAAACAACCACATCCATCCTTAACACCAAAACAGTCCCATAAACCCTAACCCTAGGTTCTCACATGACCCCATGGCTTTCTAGCACCGTCCCATGAGTCTTGACCTTAGAATATCCCTAAGGAGTATAAAAGAATACTCATGTAATTTTTTAGGAGAGTTACTTACCTTGAAGGAAGGAGGAGTGCTCAAGATTTTATATCTTGAAACTCAAAGATTGTTCTTGACCTTGCTAGAGATACGAAGATGATTTTGATATTAGAATCATAAAGAAATTCGTGGATTTATGTATTAATAGGTTGGAGAATGCTTACGTAGATTTAGGAGGGTTGAAGAGAGCTCTTGGAACTAATAAGGTTGATTCAGTTAAGGTGATTATTAAAATCCATGAAACCCCCATGTGACGCCTCAAGTGATGGGTCGTCAGTCCCCCAACGGAGCGTCAACTTGCTCATCACTTTGGGGTGGAAATTCATAGCTTCTAGTTAAGTGTGATGGAGCAATCTTGATGGGCCGTCAGGTGGTTGACGATCCATCACTCTTCCTATCACAGATGATAGTGCTCCACTAAATTACTCATTACTTTTTACTTCAAAATTCGATTGATGCAAGGTTGAATGCATTTGAAAGAAGACTCAAAGGATTCAATTTGATGTATTAAATCACCGAGAAGCATATTAGCGCTCTGACGCACGTGCAAGCGTATGCGGTCGTACAAGTAGTAAAGTGGATCTTTAAGAGCTGGATGTCAAACCCATAGATACTCAATTTTAAGTGAATTATCAAGTTCAAGTGTTAAGTCAAATTTCACAAGTTCTAGTTTTAAAGATTTCTTTGTTTGCTACTAAATCTAGTTTTGATCACAAAGTAATTAGAAAAATAATAATGAGAAGCATCTAAAGTTAAGGCCAAACAATCATGTAATGCTACATCCACATTGGTTCAAGAATGTGATTCAGTTTATTGTCTCACAAGATAAATGCAATGTTCATGGTCTTTCAAGCCTCTAAATATAAGCGAATTATCCTCACAACTACATCATTGAGCGGGGATGTGACAACCTAATTCATAAGTAATTATCAACGTGGAGTGGTTTACGGGGTTAATGCCCTTAGTTATGGACTTTCGAACCTCTAACCATTTAACTTAGAATTAACTTCACAACTATATCTGTGAGTGGTGATGTGAAAATTTAATCCAAGTGTCACGCTATCTCCCCATTTATTAACTAAGCAAGGTGAATTAAGTATATTTCTATTCTAACCACGAATCAAGTCTTGAAGACTTGAACTTACTTCTTGCATTTCAAGTTCTAAACTAGGTATTGCTTTTTCAAGTTTTGCCTCAGCTTAACAAATATATTTTAATGGTGATCAAACAATAAAATGATAAAAAGCAAGAATGCACGATAAACAACCATTAAAACTTAAACCATAATCGAAATTAAGCAATTACATTCATGTTTGTGGCCTCAACCCTAGAAGAAGGGTTTTAGAGACTCGTGCTAATACAAGAATTCAACATTGTTTTTGAATTCATGAAAAACAAGAGTGTAAAAAATAAAAATCAAACCCTAGATAGAGGTTTTGTCATCTCTCCTTCGCTCCTCTGCATTTTCCAAATTAAAATTGTGATGATGAAATAAAATAACTGAGTCTTCAATTTACACAAAGTGAAATTTTGCAAAATTTGGCCTATGGTGGACTGCCTCCATGTCATGCTGGCTATCGCAGAGATTCGCCTTCGTGACACCCTGCTATCGTGGATGCTCACTATTTTGCAGCCCCTGCTCATATAAATTAATTATTTGCTCCGTGGCATGTTGTTGAATGCCCCAATGCTTCTTCAAGGCACGAAGTTGACACCAAATGTCCTTTTTAGCTTGTCTCACCATCCATAATCCGTCCCTTAGCATTTATCTCAAGATTAGGACCATTATCTTCACATTGAGCTCCATCCATTGGCAATTTCAACCTACAAAGAGAGCTAATCATATTTGTTAGTCCATGGACACAAATTACACAAAATACATGAGATTATTCTTAAATTAAGGTATAAACATGGCTAGAACATGGGTATAAATTATCGCTTATGTATGTACATATGCCCAAGATCACTACCCCACACTTAAAGTCTTGTTCGTCCTCGAACAAATCCTTTACATCTCATGCACAAGGAAGACTCACACATGAATAATTGACACAAGACAACTCAAGTTAAGGCTACACTGACTGATTTAGATGGCAAGTTCACATAGAGCCTGTTATCATATAACACAATTCGAATCCAATACAACCAAGTTAAGACCTCTTAGCCTTAAGAATCGACTCTACAACCACAGCAAACTCATGCACATTAGCCAATCAAGAAGTTTGACATGAATTCTATCTTTCCTCAAACATCTTCCCTCAGAACAAGAGAGATACCCATTTTCACGCACAAATCTACAAGTTATAACATATCTGGGTATATGAATACAATTACACTCACTCTCACAAAGAATTCACATGCAACACATAATGACCCATATGCTTGCCCTTAGTATATTACTCCGCTAATCCAGGAACATATAAAAGTAAGATCAAATAGGACTTTATGGGTTGTAATGTAGGCTAAGAGACGGGTAGGTACTATTCTAGCCAGTAATAGTGTCTATCTTCCCTAATCGCTTTTAATAAATCACTTTTTCTCATTAAGCACATCATCTTCTTTTACATCCCCTCCTACTCTTTTCATCTTTCACTTTCCTCTTTGTTTCCCCAATTCTTTAAGCACACTTATGTTATGAGTAGGGATTAATCAAACATTAAACACTTCATTGTTCTTTTGTTTTTTTCCTACTCTCTACCAATACTTAGGCATTTGGAACAGTTGTACACTCACTTTTCTCTTCAACTTCCACAACCAACTATTTCCCTTTTTCTTCAAGATTCTCACTCCTTTAACTCTTTTGTATTTTCACTTAAGCTCTTAGGAGTTTTTGATCAAATTCAAGGATATTGAAAGAAAAGGATTAAGCTTTTATTATGGATAATAAAGAATAGGCTAAAGGCTCAATGAGGCTAACTAGGATTAGATGTTAATAGTAGGTAAAGCAAAAGGTGAAAATAGACTTATTCAAAGAAATGTATATATCATCTCCTATAATCAACATCCCTCATTTCGCTATGCAAACACACCGGGCAAGTTCTAGACATTACATGACAACATTGAATAAACTAAGTGTCACACTCACGACACATGTTTAATCCAAGACAGACCCATACAGACTCTTCATACAGCTAATCATATGAATTCAACAATTAAGCGCAGAGCATACAGAGTCACATTCCTAAGCCTAAGTGTCTCAAACAAATTCATACAATTATCAACATGCTTCACAATTAAAACTCTACTTGCCTCTAACAATCATGTACAACACTCACAAGAGCATCAAGAAGTCAACCAGTTAAGGGTTCAAAAGTAAAAACCTACTGATTAATTTTCCCTCAAGACGGTCATCATCCATCCATAATTGGAAAAAGTCCTTAATTAAGACTAAACACAGCTATTCACAGACACACAAGAACTTTTATTCTCGGTTCAAAGTGCCCCTCTTGGAAAAAGAATCAAAAGAATAACCAAAGGGTGGGTGAACTGTGCTCAACTCAGACTTCACATCATACAATTTTCAAACCAAGCACCAAATTCACCCGAAGTCAACATCAAAAAAATTTTAAATTTCCGTCACCCCACACTTATCATATGCTATGTCCGAAAGCATGAATTAGGATTACAAACAAGGGTTAGGGATACTTCCTGAGGCCTTTAGGCCTAGCTAGCAGCATGTTTTCATCCTTTTTCATCACAAGGGTCACCAACCCCACACTTGCAATTTTCCATGCTCCTTAGCTTCTCCTTCTAAGGGTACTCAGACTTCCCCTCAATCTTTTCTCAACTCAACAGAAACACAAACAAAAGTGAAAATAAACAAAACTAAAAACAAAATGAAAAGAAATTATACTTGTGGTACTCTTGTGATGCCTCTCAAGAAGCGCCTAATTTTACGTCGCGGCACGATGTGAACTATCTTTTTTAGGATATTCTCGAACAAATCTTCCCTTTCGGGAACCATCTTCTCTTCTTCTTGATTTTAGAGGGAACAGCCTCCCCACTTTCCCTCTTTAATTTCATCACATCCTTCATTAACTTCTTCGGCATATGACCAACAGCGGGCTCAGGGTCTCTTTCTGAGAGATCCTTCAGAAGTAGACCTTAGGAATCCACCACCCCACACTTATCCTCAATCACTACATTAATCTTGTAAATATCTCTGTAGTGTGTTGGAGGGTGGATTTCCTAGTACACTCTAAACATCTCCTCCTCATCATTCACCCTCATTTTCAGGCTGCCAGCTCAAACATCAATTATAGCTCCTCTAGTAGCCATGACCGGTCATCCCTAGATGAGGGGTACCTTGTCATCTACCTCAAATAAAAAAAATTAAAATCCGCCAGTATGATGAATTTACCTACTTTGATGAGTAGGTCCTCAATAATCCTCTCAGAAGCCAACTTTGACTTGTCAACCAGCTATAGCATCACTCTAGTGGGCTTTGATTTTCCCAAATCAAGTGTGTTGAATAGAGATAGGGGCATCAAGTTCACTGCAGCCCCTAAATCACACAAAGACCTCATTATATCTGTTCCACCTATTTGTACGGGGAGGGTGAAACTCCCTGGGTCTTTGAGCTTTTTGGGCATTTATCTCGTCACCCTAAAACTGCACTCCTCAGTAAGTGCTACAGTCTGGACATTCACTAGCCTCATCTTATTAGACACCACATCCTTCAAGTACTTAGCGTACTTAGGCATTTCCTACAAAACATCAATTAAAGGCAAATTTATGTGAAGTTCTTTAAAAATATCAAAGAACTTCTGAAAACATGCGTCCTCCTTACTCTTTTGGATCCTTTATGGGAATGGTGGTGGTGGTCTCTATATAGGCCGCACTACTAATTGTGCATTGTCTGCAGCTCTCTTCTCTGTGTTTTTATCCGCTGATGGACCAGGTCTCCAACTTTGGCTGCACCTCATTCTTTTTCTCTTTTTTTGGTGCATCAACCAGCTGTTTGCCACTCCTTAGACTGATGGTCATGACCTGCCATGGGTTTGTATATGTATCACTGGGTAAACCCCCGGCAATCTATTGTGTTGAGCAGCTGCAAACTGATCCATCTACTTTTCCAAGTTGTTGGTAGCCAACTACTGATTCTTTAGCTCTGAGGCCATCTTTACCTGATCAACTTCCATCTGTGTTTGATTGGCCATTATCTTGTGTAACATTTCCTCAATGTTCCTAGATTGGCCACTAGCATGTCTATTCTGTTGTTGACACTGCTGTAGTAGTTGTTGGTAGTTCTAACTCTGCCCATGATTTCCACCCCAAGAAAAGTTGGGGTGATTCTGCCAGTTCCTGTTGTAGGTATTCCTATAGTTCTGATTACCTCTCGGCATGTTACCTACAAAGTTAACTAACTCTGGGTTGGCTCCACAAGAGTATGCGTTATGCCTGTTGTTGCCGCATATCTCACACCAGCTAGGAGATGGTTGTACTGTATTGACCTGTGTTTGTGGCTGTGTTAAATTCAGCTTGCTGAGTTGAGTCATCATCTGGTGCTGGAATGAGGCCAATTGAGCTGCTAAGGCATTCACACTATCTACTTCAATCAACCACACAGCTCTCTTGCCTACCCTTATGGATGAATCACTATGCCACTCTGGATTTTCTTGTGCAATCCTATTTAACAGAGTGTATAGCTCATCATAAGTCTTCTCAAGTGCTTTCCCACCTGATGCGGAGTCTTAGAAAGATTTTTATATGTGGGCCTAGACTCTCCATAAAAGTGTGGGCTAACACTTCATTGGACTGCTAATGATGAGGGTAGTCTCTAAACAAAGACTTGAATCTCTCCCAAGCCAAATAAAGATTTTCCTCCGGCCGCTGCTTGAAACTCAGGATTTCACTTCTCAACTTTGCAGTCTTGCCAGAGGGTAAGAATTTGATGAGGAACTTCCATGTCAGGTCGTCCCAAGTAGTGATATAATTTGGTGGATCTGCCTTTATCCACATTTTTATTCTCCCAATAGTGAGAATGGGAAAAGAGTAAATCTCACGTAGTCAGTCGACACTTCGGTGGGGACGAAAGTGTCACTGATCTCTAGAAAGTTCTGCAGGTGCTGCTATGGGTCCTCATGTGTCATCTATGTGAATTTCCCACTCGAATGCAGCAACTGCACCATATTCTACTTAAGCTCAAAATTACCTCTAGGCTCCGGTCTATGGATACTAGAAGTAACATTCATCTAGAGTGGGATTGCCACTTCGCACACTGGTCTAGCTGTCATTACCGCTGGTGGAACCTCACCCTGCTCAGCTAGTGGAGTTTCTCCTAGTTGAGCCTGTGGAACTAGCGGAATAGGATTTTGAAGAATTTCCCTCCTCAATAGATGTAATTGTCGCTCAGGCTCCAAATATGGCTCCACCAATTTTCTCTCACATCCAGCTTACTGCCAGGACAACCTGTTACCTACAAAGTAAATGACCAAGACCAAGTTTTTAACACTTAAGAAAAATTAAAAACAACACAAAAATAAGAAATTCACCAAATATTGTCAGTCCCCGGCAACGTTGCCAAAAAATTGTTCGCGCTCTAGCGCACGCGCAAGTGTATGCGGTCGTACAAGTAGTAAAGTGACTCTTTAAGAGCCAGATGTCAAACCCACAGAGACAGAATTTTAAGTGAATTATCAAGTTCAAGTTGTTAAGTCAAATTTCACAAGTGCTAGTTTTCAAGATTTTGTTGTTTGTTACTAAATCTAGTTTTGATCATAAAGTAATTAGAAAAATAATAATGAGAAGCATCTAAAGTTAAGGCCAAATAATCATGTAATGCTACATTGACATTGGTTCAAGTATGTGACTTCATTTGTTGTCTCACAAGATAAATGCAATGTTCATGGCCTTTTGAGCCTCTAAACATCAGCCGAATTAGCCTCACAACTACATCATTGAGCGGGAATGTGACAACCTAATTCATAAGCAATTATCTACTGGGTGGTTTACGGGATTAATGCCCTTAGTTATTGACTTTCGAACCTCTAACCATTTAACTTAGAGTTAACTTCACAACTACGTCTTTGAGTGGTGATGTGAAAATTTAATCCCAAGTGTCTCGCTATCTTCCCGTTTATTAATCAAGCAAGGCGAATTAAGTATATTCTAACCACGAATCAAGTCTTGAAGACTTGAACTTACTTCTTGCATTCCAAGTTCTAACCTAGGTTTTGCTTTTTCAAGTTTTGCCTAAGCTTAACGAATATATTTTAATGGTGATCAAGCATTAAAACGATAAAAAGCAAGAATGCATGACAAACAACTATGAAAACTTGAACCATAAACGAAATTATGCAATTACATTCATGTTTGTGGCCTCAACCTTAGAAGAAGGATTTTAGCCACTCATGCTAGTACAAGAATTCAACATTGTGTTTGAATTCATGAAAAACAAGAGTTTAAAAAGAAAAGAAATCAAACCTTAGGTAGAGTTTTTGTCGTCTCTCCTCTGCTCCTTTGCGTTTTCCAAATTAAAGACAAAATAAAATAACTAAGTCTTTGAATTTATACAAAGTGAAATTCTGCAAAATTTGGCATGTGGTGGACTGCCACCGTGTCACGCTGGCTATTGCAGAGATTTTTCTCCGTGACACGCCATCTATCACAGAGATTTGCCTCCGTGATACGCCGGCTATCGCAGATATTTGCCTTTTGTGAGACACTAACTATTGCGGAGATTTTTCTCTGCGATACTCTGTTGTCGCGGATGCTCATTGTTTTGCATCCCGTGCTCATATAAATTAATTATTTGCTCCATGGCACGTAGTTGACTCCAAATGTCCTTTTTATCTTGTCTCACCATCCATAATCCATCCCTTGGAATTTATCTTCAAGATTAGGACCACTATCTTCACATTGAGCTCCATCTATTGGCAATTTCAACCTACAAGGAGAGCTAATCATATTTGTTAGTTCATGGCCACAAATTACACAAAATACATGAGATTATTCTTAAATTAAGGTACATACATGGCTAAAACATGGGTATAAAATATTACTTGGGCATGTACATATTCCGAAGATCAAAGCACTTCGAAAATTAGGAGTTATGGTCATTTGAAATTGACACTTGTAAGAACTTATATGAAAACTCAATCAGTAAAAAGGTTGTCAACTCAACTTTGTGCTAGTGGTTCCTTATGACCTTAATTCACATCCACTGCACTTTCCACAATTAAGAACTGATCTTAATAACTAGTTTTCCTAAGACTTAAGTCAGGTTCAGATCTATTTGCATACCTAGATGGCTTCAAATTTATCCCGAAAGTTCCAGGCATTGCACACAGATATGGAAATTTTTTTCTATTTAGAGAGAGGGGGCTAATGATGCTTACAAATAGAAAGGAAATAAAACAAAAAAGTGGGAACCAAGGGGAGGAAATTGCAGCATATGGTATGATAATTGGACCAAATTAAGTCCAATGTATTTTGCAACAGATGACGGTCAAGGAATGATTTCAAGAGCAGATTTGGAAGATGTTATGAAAGAAAGAGAATGGGATTATGAAGTGATGTAGCAGAGTATTCCAAGCAATGTAGTTAATCATAAAAGCTTAAAATGAATAACATTGAGAAGTCAGATGAAAGTGATAGGTCATGGTGGATATTAATAAGTATAGGGAAATTTATAGTGAGCAGTGCATGGGAATTATTAAGGCAGAGAGACAGGGTTTCAGACTTCTAAAAAAAGATTTGGTTGAAAGGTTTTCCTTTTAAGATAGCCTTCCTAGCTTGGAGACTATGTATATCTAAACTATCAGTAGCTGTAGTGGTAGCAAAATGGGATGCCGCTTTTGATTCTAATTGTAAATGATGTACAGTGCCTTTAGTTAAGACTGTGGAACATCTGTTCCTAACAGAGGAAGTGGCATAAAAGGTGTGGGATTACTATGCTAAAGCAGCAAGGTTGTTAAGACTATGGATACAAGTGAGGCAAACCATGGTAAAATGGTGGAATGCTATAGGAAATGACAAGATAAAGGTGGTATTCTAGGTAGTTCCTATCATCAACTTATGGGTACTGTGGAAAAGGAGAAACACAATCCTACATGGAGGGAGTTTCACAATTAGGCAAGGTGATATATGATGTTAACAACTTAATTCATAAATTTACAATGTCTAGATTTTCCAGACTCCAAAGTGTACCAATATCTTGACCTCAAATGGTAAACTACTTGGAGAATTTTAAACCAAAAACAGTTTATAAGATAGTCAAGTGGCAAATGCCTCTTGTGGGAGGGTTGAAATGTAACACAAATAGTGCTTCAAGGGAAAACCTTGGCCCAAGTACTATGGCTTTTTGTGTCAGGAATAAGGATGGAGATGTGGTAGGAGCAAATGGAAAAAGATTACCAGACATAACTGTCACGACCAAAATGACCGTGATTGGCATCCACCCTAACCCCTCCCCCCTCCCCCCGATGGGCGAACCAACATTTTCCAACTCTTTATCTCAAAACCCTCGACATTCATAAGGAATAAAACATATTGTGAAATAAATTAACGGAACATCATTATAAATAAAGGAAACAAAAATAATCCTCTATAAAACACTCCCAAAACCTTAATCATTATACACGAGAACATCTACCTATCTTTATCTAAGAGTAATCCAAAGGAGAAATAAAAAGACAAGAAATCAATAAGAGTCTAAACTAGAGACATAAGCCATGGAAGAGTCGGTAAGTATGCCTTGAGCCGCTCACCTTTCTATAGCTCCGCTGCTACTTTAAAGATGAGGGTGAGATGAGGTGTCGGGATGGGATTCTGCATTTAGAAAAGAAGTGTAGGAGTAGCGTCGGTATAAAATAAAATACTGGTAGGCATTATCGGCCGACCTTAAATAATAACATACATATATATGAAAAACAATATGTGAATATCTCAGAACACCATTTCAATAGACAATAATCATTCAGAAATTAAACCTGCTCAGGATGCTAGTCGGACTGCTCATTGGATTGGGCCTCACTGCAACGGTCACTTGACCACCGCAAGGTCTCGCCGCAGCAAAATAAGTTTCGTTGCAGTGGTATTGCCTTGGTAGTAACTCGACTTAGCTGCACATCCGCCATTCTCTTAACTCTTTTCAACATACTAGTCAGTATGATCATCCACGCTATTTATAGTCATCAATAAACAATCAACATATCATAACCACAAGAAAAATATTGAATGGATCCTTCACGAAAGGATTCACAACTCATCACGAGTCCCCATTTAACTTCACCTAACCATTAAATCATTACAGATGCATCAATAATTCAAATGCGCAAAATGCATAACTATAAGTTCAGTTCAATCAGGTCCTCACATTCTCGGTCCGGTCTTACTTCTTACATTCAGTCAAATAATATAATGAATGGTGATATGCCCGGCACATGCCTCCGTCACATCACCATGAACACTCAATCACTGAACGTCGATGTACACACATTTCAGAAGGTCTTGATTTTTTCCCTTCCAATCATGACCTGTAGGGGACTCTAGAAATTCATGTACTGTACCGATGTGGTACCCGCTCCCACTCATATGGTCTTTCGGATGCTCCCCCTCAAACACGAGCCACTCAACCATCTTGCTCGCCCGGATGCTCCTTCAGGCATGAGCCACTCATCTCAGGACATTCTTATCATCCACTTTCATTCACATATCTCAGTGTTTTACCACTTAGTCAGTTTATTGACCCTGGGAAGGCCTCATCTTACCTCCCTTAACTTGATTCTCACACAATTCATGAATCACTTCAAACAATACAAACGAATATAAACCACCACTCAACATTTAATTTCCACATTTTACAAATAATTATTCATGGCTAATCGTTTCAATGGTAGATTTCAACAAAAGGCTATATCAACAAGTAATGTTCGAAGACCAATTCACATAAAATCATCCCACATACATATACACCATTATCTAAAGTCTAACTCCTTTTTAAATCATAATCTACCTCAGTTGCAGATGGGAATCTCAAGTTACTCTGCTAGATCCTTGTGTTTCCTCAATGCTTTCGAACGTTCAAAATCTAAAACAAAAGATTAACAAAGAATCAACCCACTATTTTTGAGAAACAAGGTTTTGAAAATTCAACCCCGCCCCCATTCTAACCATTTCACGGGTTCTAATCATTACCCACGAGTAATTCATCCCATTCTAATCCTACTATGATTATTCAACCCCAATTTATAGGGTTTCTACTCCTTAAAACCTCTTTCAGCAGTTTCTACACCGATTTTCCTAGTTCTACCAAACTCTAGGTCTCCAATTCTTGGAATGATGGACTAGCACCATCTCATTCACCCTAGGGAAGAACAATTACATGCTCACATACATAGGAATTAATCAACCCTAAATTCCCAATCAACTTTCTTTACTCTAATCGTTCTAAGGCTTTTCAACCTAGAATTTTTACCATAAGGTCCCCCTATTGATTCTACGGGGTTAGGAAATCAAAATAAAGGGAATAGACTAAGATTCTTACCTTTGAGAAGGGAAAATTGCTTTGCATTTGGGGAATTCTCTTTGAGTTCTCGCAGTTCATTTTTGGAATAATAGGGTGAACCCCCTAAAATCCTACTTAAAATCCACTTATTAGCTCATATCGTTCGTTGCAGCAGTAATTCCCACTACAAAGCCCCAAATACCGTCATAGTGAATTTGACGGTGTATTCTCCAGTTCGTTACAGCGGAACTCCGATCGTGGCAACAGTCTCGCTACAACGGTCCCACGTAACCAGGAGATCCCATTTTTTGTACAAAAATCATTTTCCAGCTTCAAAATCCTACCAACATCTATTCAACACCTTTCCACCAATACTTGAGCTAGAGAGAAGTGTTTGGTCTTATTTTCCCCCTATATCGAAAGACGGATCATTACAACAACAAATATTATAGCAGAGGCAATAGCGATAAAGATGGACTGAAATTCTGTATTCAAAGACAATTAATCCTAGTGATTATAGAATCTAACTCTTTAGCCATAGTCAAATTCATAAAAGGAGAATGGGAAACCCCCTGGTGTGTCACATTGGAGGTTAAAGCAATTAAGAAATATTTGGAAGGAGCTACAGTATTAGTCCAACATGCATTGAGGGAGGGGAACGCTCTGGCAGATTTTTTTACTAACCTAACTTTTGATTTTACAGGTACTTTTCAGGTGAACAATTTTCAAGAGGTTTCAGTATTAGGGAAAAGGATTATTAACTTGGACAAGATAAATACCCCTACTATGAGAATTACAAAGAGGGATACAGGAGGGGTATAAAATTTCAAATAACAATCCTATTGCACAAATAATAGAAGACTCCGTAAAGTAAAAGTTCTAAAATTAGAATACTTCATTGTCAATTACCTGAAGAGAGTTCTACAGATTTGATTACTATAGTACCTGATGACAGTTGTTTGGGGTGTTCAGTAGCATCAAATCAAGGCAAAAGACAAAGTATTCAAAGATTCATCACTAATTTATGGAGCTTTTACCAAAGGCTTGTTAAAGATGAGACAACTTCTAAATCAAACCCTGTTGATATATTAAAATCCTATCTAATACAGTTCTTTCAGATTTGTGGTATCAATCTTATATGAGGTTCAAGCTAACGAAAAAAAGTAACAGATAGAGTTAATATTGATATGGGGGTTGGAAGAAAGGCATGCACACCTGCTGGACAAAGATGGAGTCTTCAGAAGGATTCATCGACTGGGGTAAAACTCTTCTCCAGTGACTGATTGTTCTTTCTCGATGAACAGCTAAAATGGATTGTCTTCTTCGATTAGAGTATTTTGTCCAAGAAGGCAAAGAGTAAATCAAAAGACTTGGGACATAGATCCCAAAGGAGTGGACAAAGAAGAAAGATTTAGAGGTTCAAGATGGTCAACATAGCAAAGCAGATTAGAGATCGTGGTGGAGGAGCAGCCAGTAAAGCTATCATCGAAGATAGGAGCAAAGTGTGGAAGTGGAGAAGTCATTGATGTAGTATAGTGTTGGTGAAGGAAGCTTCTGGATTTACTTTCCTAATTTTGATTTTTGTCTGGGGTGGGCTTGTCCTAATGATCTAATATTGTGAACTTGGGCCTATCTGATTTTTTTATATAAATGGACTCTGACCCAACCTTTCAATAAAAAAATATATCTCAAGATATTTTCTCAATAATCCAAAAAAATTATACCTACTATAATAAAAGGATATGGATTATAAGTTGACAAATAACAAAAAAAATTCTAATTGTAGGAAAAAACATAAAGAGATAAATACCATTAGATTTTTTAAAAATTAAAAAAATAAAACTACATCCGACAATAGCCAAATCGATGAATACATATTATGTTTAATTTAACTTAATTTTAATAATTGAAAACTTGATTTAATCTTTGATTATAATTTTTTTTTTAAAAATCGACTCAAACAGAACTATAAACACTCATACTCATATAGTAGGTTTAAGTTACATTGTGATTAAAAATTTGCTAATATTAAATAAATATTAATTATATAATGTTAAATTAACATAGTATTTTAAGTTAAATTTTTAATATACTTTGTAATTGAGCTTAATAAAAAGATATTATTTCTTAAATCGAGCCCAAGCTTTGACTGAGCTGCGCTTGATCAAGATTTTACCGAGCCAAGCCGAGCTGAGTCAAAATTTAATTGAAATTAAGTTGAGCCGAGTCGAGTCAAGTCAAGCTAAATTCATGTGAGCTGAGTTGAGCTCCGAATCGGCTCGACTTTTTGCTCATAGGCATAAATTACTCTTTTACTATTTATATAAAATTTAAATATGTCAATTAGAAAATATAAATCCAGTTCTTCATAATTAAAAGAAAAAAAAATGAAGCTTTAATCCAATCTCAAAAAGGAGCTTTAGATAAATTTTTAATAAATAATGAGAAAACAAAATTAAAAAAGTAGGATATTCTCGAGAGAGCAAGTTACTAACTCAATTGAATTAGATGATAATATTATTCAAGAAGAAGAGAAGGAAATTAGAGAAATCTAACATAGATTCTCAAGAAAATCAAGAACTTAATGAACCAAACAATTATATTCCCATAAACATATATGATTCTAGTCAATAAATTAATATTGATACAAAGTTGAGAGGCCTACTAGTAGAAAAGGGACCGATTAGAATTACTTATATAAATTTTTCAAAAGATAAATTATCAAGACATTTTTCTAATATTCATCATTTTCAAATTTAGCAAATGGGGAAAGAAGTGAAAAAAAAAATGGGTAATTTATTCTAAAGATGTAAATAAAGTATTTTATTTTTGTTGTAAGTTGTTTAATACAAATCTAGTATTAGTAATCGTAACCTAGCAAGTGAAAGTAGTAGACATCGGAGAAACCTTAGTACTAAGCTAAAAGCTCATGAAATATCAAAAGAACATATTATTATTAATATGGGTATGAATTGATTTAGAAATAAGGTTGGATAAAAATAAAATAATTGATAAAATTATTCAACATCAAATTAATAAAGATTGAGAGCACTGAAAAAATATTTTATCAAGAATTATTTGCCTAATTAAATCTCTTGAAAAAAGTAATTTGGTATTTAGAAAAAAAAAGTGAGAAGATTTATCAAGAGAATAATGAAATATTTTAAAATCTAATTGAAATGATTGCAGAATTTGATCCAATCATGCAAGTCATATGTGATGAATTAAATATGATGAAATTTATAATCATTACCTAGGATATAACATATAAAATGAATTAATAAATCTACTGGTGAGTGAAATTAAAAATAAAATTGTTACAAAAATTATAGAAACAAAGTATTTTTTTAATTATATTTGATTGCACTCTGGATACTAGTCATCAAGAACAAATATCTTTTATGTTGCGAAGT
The DNA here is from genome assembly GCA_035772735.1 of Datura wrightii. Taxonomy (NCBI): domain Eukaryota; kingdom Viridiplantae; phylum Streptophyta; class Magnoliopsida; order Solanales; family Solanaceae; genus Datura; species Datura wrightii. The sequence continues at coordinate 66,400,010 of JASDFA010000002.1, forward strand.
ATGAATATTTCAGCAACTCCTATAAGAGTTACTGAATATTTTTTAGAATTTTTAAAAGTGGATGATACAAGTGGTAAAGATTTTTCTAAAGTTATTATAGATGAGATTAATATTGGACTTGACATTGATAATTTAAGAGGACAAGGATATGATAATGAATTTAATATGAAGGAAAACACCAAGAAGTGCAAAAAAGACTTCTAGATATAAATCCTGGATCATTTTATACTCCATGTGATTGTCATAATCTAAATTTAATACCTTGTGATATTTGTTAATTCCTACACAAAAGCTACATCATTTTTTGGAGTGGTACAACGAATGTATACACTACTTTCTTCTTCTACTAAACAACAGAAAGTCTTGAAAGATAGTGTGCCCATCCTAACTCTTTAATCACTGTCTGCAAACACGATGAGAAAGTCGTATTGAAAGTATTAAAATCATAAGATCTTAAACTCCACAAATAAGAGATGTTTTACTAAATTGGAAGAAGCTAATGAGGATCCAAAAAATAAAAATGAAGCTAGTTGCTTAGCAACATATGAGCTTGAAAATTTTGAGTTTTTACTGAGGATATGACTATTTAACACGATATATTATTTACGGTTAATACAATTAGCAAATCCTTACAATCAAAAAATATCCATATTGATGTTATGATACATCAACTAAAAAGCTTGATTTCTTTTTTTAACAATACAGAGAACGGGGATTTGTAAGTACTATGTTTTCTGTCAAAGAAATTGTATTTAAAATGAATATAGAACCTGAATTTCATAGTAAATGTGTAATAAATAGAAAGAAACAATTTAATGAGAATGTTAATAATGAAATTATTGAATCTCTTAAGAAATATTTTACAGTTGATTACTTCTTATACATAGTAGACCAAGCCATTGCTTCTCTTCAAAATAGATTTGGACAATTTGAAGCTTTTGAAAATGTTTTGGGTTTCTGTTTAGTGGTAAAAAAATGAGACCTGATGATGAGGATTTGAAAAAACATTGTCTTAACCTTGAATGTTCTTTAAAATATATAGTCATTTTAATATTGATGGTTTAGACTTATTCTCAGAATTAAAAGTGTCAAGAGAGATAGTACAAGTAGACCATAATACTTTAATTGATATACTCAATCAAATAAAAAGATTTGATTTTTTTTAATGCTTATATTACCTATGGAATAATGTTAACTATTCCTATACCAGTTGCCTCAGCGAGAAGAAATTTTTTAAAATTAAAATTGATAAAGTTTTATTTAAGATCAACAATGTCTCAAAAGGAATTGAATGAATTGGGCATATTATCAATTGAAAAAGAATTATTAGAAGAAATCAGTTGTAAGACGATTAGTCATAACTTTGTATCTCAAAAAGTTAGAAAAATAATTTTAAATAAAAACTATATATTATCTCTTCATATATATATATATATATATATATATATATATATGAAAACCTCTCATTAATTTGATTTTAAGCCACCAATAATATTAAGCCGCCCCACACATGAAAAGGTAAAAGATTTCCGAAATGGACCATAACGTGTTTATTTCCCTTCTTTTTAATTTTTTTTTCCGAAAACCACTTAAGTTTATTTTAGGCACGCGATTTTGCCAATAAAAAACAAATAATGAATTAGTAACCTAGATCTCCAAGAATCCTACCTAGCTTATCACTTCCATCAAGTAATTAATATTTGATAGATTACATGTATGATTCAAGTATTACCATTTGACCACATTAAAATATTACTTAACATGATGGACCAGACAGATCAAAGACGAGGGCCAATGCATAAATTATCGTTGACTGATAACATCTCTTTCACTAATAAAAATAATGAAACTATGTTCATTGCTGAAATATAAACATGCTTGTTCATCCACTATTCAGAGGCTACAAAGATGCAGCCAGCAAAAATCAAAATAAAACATTCATAACAACCAAGTGTGACCTATTGATCAATGAAACGAGTTAAACTAATGGGAGACAGAATTCAAAACATTAGGTGATCTTCTTCCCTCTAAGATTTGGGGATAGAGTTACCTGATGCATATATTGGTGGAAATAGCGTATACCTCGTGAAATGGTTGAGGTGTGCATAGCATGGAACCACCTCTAAAAATAAAAAGACTCGCAAACTTCCATTTCCATTTTAAGTTAGGATCAACTTAATGGTCAGTGTAATCCTAAGCATAGAGATCTCCAGATTGAAACCTCATCCGATCCGCGACCTCTTGGGCCACTGACTAGTAAAAAGGTCAGTGCGAATTGATAGAAAAAGCCAAGGAGACATATTGGGCAGTCTTAAGGAAGTTTAGTCACCTCCAAGAAAATATTAACTGTGAACACACGTGTGATAAGCAGCTATAATTAACTTGAACAGAATCAAAAACTTTAAAAAGAAACCTGGATTTCTGAATCAGGATTTTCTAATACAAAAATTGCACTTGGAGGGTTACATACAATGTTACAGTTTCAGAAGAGGCACTGTGGGGATGCTCGTCTTGAATGTTAGATTGTTTATGCCATAATGGAAAAACTAGGCAGTCTACATCGTGCCAAGTCGTAGGTGCCTGATAGTTCTGTAATGACTGAATGGGAAATAAAATATATGAATTAGAACTTTTACAGTTCTGAATATGATTCAGATGGTGATTCGTCTTCAGGTGGCCATTGTTGATTATGAGCAAAAGGAGGTGGTGGAGGATCGACAGTCAGAGTTCCCTCCAGTACTTTGACTACCTCCCCCATTGACGGCCTCATACGTTCATCACCTTGTAAGCACCAAAACGCAATTCTTAGTGCTCGTTCTAACTCTTCCAAATCAACGCCACCCGCAATTCGCTGATCCATGGCCATTTCCCTTTCAGCTTTCACCCATTTTTCATATGCCCAATGACAAGCCTCATCCACATTTTGGCATCCGGTGATTAATACCACCATCATCTTGCCAAAATCTTTTACATCCGTCTCTGCTAGCCCCCCGCTACTGGACGCTTCAGCTTGAATTGTCCTCAGCCCAAATTCACTAATTTTAGCCTCTAATTCATCATCTAAGACCACATTTTCACATTTCAGATTTCCATGACTAACAAATTCCCTACATCCTGTATGCAAGTAAGATATGGCCCTTGCCACTGACAAACATATATCTATTCTTTTTCTCCACGTTAATATCTTGCACATTCTAGGTTCTTCTAAACATTTGTCAACAGAACCATATTTGGCAAGCTCATAAACCAATAACCTATGGCCGGACTCACAGCAATAACCATTCAGCCTCAAAAGATTTTTGTGGTGTATGCTTCCTATTTTTAGGACTGCAGTGCGGAACCTCCTTTCTTCTATAGAGGCATTGAGATCTTTAACTGCAACAAGCCTGTTATCTGGAAGTACACCTTTGAACACATTCTGCCCAATTTGTTGCTTAAAATTGTCTGTCAGGTCTTTTATTTCAGAGTAAGAAAACATGATGCAGCCAGTAGCATTAGGGACTATATGCGGTGAAGCAGATTTCTGCATCATATGTTTCCTTCTCCTGAAAAGGTGAACTCCAATCCCCAATTGAAGCATGACAAACACAACAATTGACGCAGCAGCAACTTCTAACAGACAAGCAACACAGATTTTCTGTGATACCTTTCTCGGAGCAGGTACAGGCGCAGGTAAAACAGCAATTGGGTCTGAACAAGTCTTGACAAAAGTAACGGAACCCAAAGAAGGATGTGATTGACCGCCAATATACCGGGAGTTCATCATGTGACATTGTGCAGTGCCATCGTTGACAAAGGATGCGGCATGGCAGGATGGATCTTTCTGACACAGATTTCTACACTGCTGCAAACTGGTTTGCACGACTATTTTGTTTGGTGGGTATATCCCGTAAGAGTACATATGATCATATTGGATCATGGATGAACCAGATTCACAACTTGGTTTGTATGGAATCAGACATTCAGGGTTTGAGTCTCTTGTAGATCTAAATGGACACTGACAAACATAAAAGTCAGATGCATTAAAGATGCATATACCATTGGTAGCACAGGTTGCAAAGACATCACACTGGTTAATAATAGCTTGCCAAACTGTTCTCCATGACGTAGCATTTTTTTCCCATGAGTATATCCGAAGGTTACCATCAGAATCTAGTCTCAAGAACCGAAACTTCACATCAGAATCATTGTGGTCCTCACCATAGACAGACCAAACGGCTTGTGATCTCTGATCAAGTAGTCGGAGGATTCCGTCAGAGCCAAGAATGGCTCGGACAGTAGATTGAGGACCCCCAACACTCCAGTAAATGACACTAGTCTCCCACCTAAGCTGCATATCACCAGAGACATTCATATGAAGACTATAATAACTTGTTAAAGAACCCCTGCTAGAAGCTCGAAGAGACTGGCCAACAGATAAACTCTGGCCAGAAAGCATTGTGTCGGATGGACTTTCAAAACTCTGCCAAACAGCAGTTTTTTTCCTATTTAGCAGGACAAAGTTTCCATCATCAAGAAGAACAGCTGATTCAACAGATGCATTGCCAGTTTTGCTTTGCCAAACAGTTTTTCCCTTTGCTGGATCAAACAATATCATTTCCCCAGTTGGGGAAAGCTCAAAATATGCTTGGCTACTAACTTTAACATTCCACCCTGCAGTCCAAATGGCTATTTGTTCACTGCTAGGTATATAAATTGCATTGAAACGGACACCAAAGCTATACTGGTCAGAGAAGTTCAAGAATCCAATTGCATAGTCCCTGTTGGATGAGAACCAATAATTGTTCTCTTCTACTGTTAGTTTGGAACCCAAAGGAATTTGTGAACTGACTACTGAAAAAAGCAAGAATCCGGTAGTAACAGAAAGCAGCAAATTAGAATAAGAGGCTATTATGTCTCCTCTATCCATATCTGTTACTATTTGGGGAAGCAGATGAAAAGACAGAAAGCTGGTTCCAGCTTCTGCATATCAACAGAAAAAATGTTCAGTCATTCCACTGGATTACAATGAGCAAGAAATTGATATTGGGCTATTAACTTATAATATCAGTAATTTAGCAAATGTAGAGGTTTATAAGATTGAGCAACTCTCCAGCAGAAAATATAACTAAGGAAAATAAGAAACCTGGTACCAGGTAAAATCTGTTCCTTTGAAAATGAAGTGAAATATTAGTACATTACTACCAAATCTAAGGTAAAACCCTCAAGCTACCAATAGATTCTAGGTTGCACCAAGATCAGGCAAGAGATAAACAAAAGGTGGGAAATGATGTGAAAATAATGCAGATATGATTGAAGGAGAAGGGTAGCATTGACAGTTTGGTACCTCAGTAAAGACATCCAAACTACATCAGTCGGAAGAAGCTGTCAATGGATACTGCCTGCAGACACTTTCTTGAAACAGCAAATGCTCCCTTATTGACCCATAAGAAACTTGCCATGTGAGAAAACAAAAGATCCACAGCTTATGATTGAATTAAAAAGCTTATGACCTACAAAATTTCAAGATGGGCCATAAGATAACAGTAAACAAAGAAAATTAAGTACACGGAGAAATATAAAAATGGATAAACCAGAGCTCTTGATATAGCTTTGGATTGAAATCCTGGTTCAAAACATCAAATGGGACCCTGTTTAAGTCAATATATTGACCCTTATGCATATTCAATCAATTTTCTATGCTTTAAAGTGACACTAAAAAATGTTTTGCAAGCATCCAAAGCTGAAAGCCAAATCAGCACTATTATATCCCAAAAACTAAATAAATTAAAATTTTAAAAGTCAATATAGACGCATAGACTTGGAAACATACATACCTTTGACAAAATACGCACTGCAAAGAAACCATGTGTCCACATACATAAATACCAACTTATATATCTCAAATTTTCTAAGCAAAAAAGAGCAATTTAGGTAGGAGAGAGCATTATTTTTAAAGAAAGATAGAGAAAACATATCTAAGTGCACATGCAAGAGAGATTTTCTCGACAAAATAAAAATGCACATTTGCATCAAGTGACACCCAATTTAAAAGGTCAATGTAGAGCAAAATTGAACAATGTATCACTTTAGACCTAAGATAACTCCAAAAGTTGAAGATCCTTATATGGGTATTACTAAATCTCAAGAAAATGAGAACCCAAGAAGTGAAAAAGCTTTAAAATGAAGTAGATATCAACATTTCTCAATGAAAAAGCTAGAGTGAAACAGAAAGTTGGTGTCTTGAGGAAGTTTGAGTGGTCAGTGAAAGAGATGTGACTCACCGGTAAAGAGGGAAAACTTATGTGCCTCACATTGTAGATTTTTAACTCTTTATCTTTACCCTGAATAATCAGAGAAGGGACTGACGGAAAAAACAACAAAGAAAAAATTTCCGGTAAAAGGGAATGGTCAGAAAAGGTTTGAGACACTGAAATTTTTTCTTCCAATCTTGTAGAGTTTTTCTTAGAGAGAGAGAGAAAAGGGTTAGATAATTTTTTGTTACCAATACAAGTGTCTTTGTTGTCTTATTCATTTGGTGTTTCCATTTCCTTTTTCTTTTTCTTTTTCTTTTTCTATTCCTTGTTGGGTGTTTAATTTTTTTTTTCTTTTTGCAAATTTTTTTGCTGTTGAAATTTTGAAAATATTCCAGCTAATTAAGTTAACAAAACGAAGAAAAGATAAAATTAGAGTCCCAACTCATTTGGTTTTAGTTTTTGGGGGGTGGGGAGAAGAGTTAGGAGTGTCAACTTTTGACTGTTGACTTTTGTGGTCAGTTTTCGTTCCGTCGAACACATAAGTTGCGTCATTGAGATATTTTTTTCATATTTTATTATATATTAGTCCATGTTAATATTTCTTTCATTATAAAATAAGTGGTATTTTAATTTTTTGATTTTTGTCACGCTCCATCTTAGGAGGTATAACTGGCACCTACTGCCACACTGTAATCTGGACTGACCTGGCTGGGCATAGGCAACTTTAATGCCTACTAGCAACTCAAAATCAAGAAAACAAACTGTTATATCTCAGTTGTAAATATAACCTCGGGCCGACAAGGTCACGCAGCACCTGTAAAGAAAGACAGCTGACCCAGCCAACATAATAAAAAAAGGATCCTATACGGGCCTATAAGACCACCATGTTGTTTAGTTATAACAGGAACGAAAACAAGCAGCTATACTAGGCCCCACACGATCAACACACAAAATAAGACGTACATGAACCCCACACGGCCAACAACAACCAACTAACTGAATAACGTAGTCTGCAAGACTCTAAGAGTGAACATATTGGCCGGGACAGGACCCTGGCCTACCCAAATGCTATACAAATAAAAGACAAGGAACCTCTACAACCTAGCAACTCCGAATGAAAGGAGCTGACCGATCTGCTGACTTTGGACAGCTGCTAAGAGACCCCGAAACCTGTCTATCTAAACCTGCAGGCAAGTATGCAGCGCCCCCATAGTTGGGCGTCAGTACAATATGTATCAAATATGTAAGGCAGTAATAAAAAGCTGATTAGAAGTTGAAAAAGACTGAAAATAAGTAGCAAGAAGGGGCAGGGCATAACCTGTAAACTTTCTTATCCATAACCTGTATCTAGTAAATCACTACACGTATATGAGCTGAAACTGTACGACTATACATTTATATGCTATAGCTAATAGTTAAGTATACAAACAAGAATCTAACCTGGCCCCCATAAGCCTGGAAGGTACAAGCAACACAGTAATAACCTAACTAGGCCCCCATAAACCTCGGCATGTATCAATCAGTCTATATACCCCTATTGGTATTCCTTAGGCCCTGCAAGTAACTACAACTGTGTCTGAGCCATTTGGGCTCTAGTAACTGAATAGGAGCCGTATGAGCTCCTGTAGCTGTGTCCGAGCCATCTGGGCTCCTGTAACTGAACGTGAGTTATCTAGGCTTCTGTAACTGAATATGAGTCATCTGCGCTCCTGCAACTGAATGTGAGCCGTCTGGGCTCCTGTAACTGAATATGAGCCGTGTGGGGTCCTGTAACCGAATGTGAGCCGTCTGGGCTCTTGTAACTGTGTCTGAGCTATCTAAGCTCCTATAACTGAACGTGAGCCATTTGGGCTCCTGTAACTGATTATGAGTCGTCTGGGCTCTTGTAACTGAATATGAGCCGTCCAGGCTCCTGTAACTGAATATGAGCCGTCTGGGCTCCTGTAACTGAGTATGAGCTGTCTAGGCTCTTGTAACCAAATGTGAGCCGTTTGGGCTCCTTTAACCGAATATGAGCCGTTTGGGCTCCTGTAACTGAATGTGAGCCGTTTGGGCTCCTGTAACTGAATGTGAGCCCTCTAGGCTCCTGTAACTGAATATGAGCCATCTGGGCTCCTGAGGCCTAACGTGATCACTACTCTTACTTGCCCCTGAACTGGTCTATATAGCTATCAACAGGCACAGTCTGTGTACCTATGGCCAGAGGGTTCTAGTAGTGATCACAACCTCTGTCAACTTTGACGGAAAAGGTCGAGGTCCAGGTGACTTAAGAGATAGTTTGAAGGTCATGCTGAGGTAAGGATAACTCATAAGATATCTGTAAGGTCGCAAAGTGACCAACTATTTAGTTCCTTCGTTGAGAACAACTGTAGGGCTGCTACTAATCGGACATGCTCCTAAGAAGCCAGTCCTAACTCTCCACAAAGAGCTTACTATAGTTCTAGCCTGAAGGTAATATTGTACTAACATGGTTCTAGTCCTTTAGACCTTAACTTGGTCTTTTCGGATTTCATATGTCTTCTCTGGGCGATTCCTAACCTCGTAGGTAAGTCTATCTAGACTTAGCCACTCACGGCAACCTATACCTGAGTATCTTATAAGAGCAAGCTAGGTCATTGGCCCCGCATTCAGCTGCTGATAAGGTTCCCTCCTTAGAGTACCCACGGGTCTATCTGACTTGTTCAACTGGGATGACTTCCTGCCAACCGGTATGGCAAGCACTAAGTCGACTGAAACTAACAGTCACTAGTAGTAGCTAACTAGATGACAGGTTGTTACTCAGTTCATTGGACAACCCTAGTGCCACTGACTCTAAGGTGTGACCATCCTATTTAAATTCCTGGCCCTTGAGGCATTAAGGTACACCAATAGCCTCGGGGCAAGCTTTACTGCAATACAGATGTCGAACTGAAAGTTACATCGCTCGGCTACGCCCGATACTATCCAATTTACCAAATTAGGCCTTATAGCTAACCATAAACTTCTATGGCCTTAGCATCACAACAAAACATCAAAATTCTACTAACACAGTGAACGGAAGAACAGAGGAGTTTCTATGACGCTCCTAGTGTGAGTCACACTTAACATACTCTTTCCCGACAAAGGATACTGCAATATATTCTCAATACGTTTTCTAGAAGCTAACCACAACATATATGATCCTTAGCTACTAGCAGCAGCTAAGTACAACATATATAAGTTCGTTATCTATTGGCAGCAGCTAACCACACCATACAGGATCATTGTTTACTTTCGAAGGCATAGGTCGTATCATATACAACGAAAATAACTTGCCAAAGAGATAAGCCTTAACATACCTCGAATGTCGATTCTCGTTTATCCGATTAGTTTCCAACCTGTAGCCGGCGGTTCCATTCAATTGTGGCCTTTATACTGAGATAATAAGGTTATTTTCAATACTAAATTCGGCAAACAATGATATCTTTCGATAATAATAATGACTATAATTCAACTTTGTTTAACTCGACCAAAAACCCATAATTTCTCGAGAGTTTTGAAGGGAGAATTGCTTACCTATTGTCTATGGCTGTTTAGGACTCAATTTGGAGTAATTACGACAACCTTTACTCAGTGGGGTCCGGTATACCGAGCGAATTTTCAAGAAATAACTCCGATGAGATGCTTCCCTTAGGCCTAGAACTTATTATCCAAGGTGAATTTGCGTTTGGGCGGAGTTTGACAGCGTAATTTGACAAAAATCAAGTGAAACCCACGCTTACTCTCAATTCTTTGTCGAGGAAAATGTTTTAATGAAGGATCTTAACACTTAGCATCATATATATATATAAGTAGGGTCGGTTGGAAGGGAGGCGCCTCGCGCTAGCCATCGTGCCAGGGTGGCTGCTATGCTGTGTTGCCTACAGCGCAGGTAGGGCCGACGCCTCGTGCTTCCCATCGCGCAGGCAGGGCTAGCGCATTGTGCAAGCCCTCGCAGCCTGGCTTCGCCCAACCTTGCCAATCCACTCGATGATGTCCTCACTCATCCTGCCTCCGAGGCTCTTCCTGCACATGTCAAGCTCTCCTTGCTCACCACAAGCCCACACTCACGTACACTAGCCGCTAACATCTTGCGGGGTGTAACATCATCCCCCCTAGCATTCGTTCATGAATGTAATCTTTAGGCTTAAAGGACTCAACTCCTTTGACTAATGCTAGAAAAAATTTTGGCAGAGAATCCTCTGTAATAAGGACTATTTGAAAATCTAAACTGCAGAAAAGTCCAACATAGGCGTCTCCTAGGACGCTATAAATAATAACTCTACGACATAGAAGTGAACAGCTAAACAGTACTGATAATTTAAGCAATAAGGTAGCAACTAAACAATAAACTCCACCTCAACTACATAATCTAGGTCCGGCCTAGAATAAGTGAGGATATCTAGTCCTCACGTTATCCTCAGCTTCCCAAGTCATTTTCTGTTCTCCCATAGGACTTTACTAGGCTACAACATTGGCTCTCAAGATAGCTCCTATGGATCTGCCAATCTAGCGTAACTATTAGAGTTTTATCGTGGGACAGTTCTTCTGTGACCCGAGCATCCTTGACTGGGATAACCCGAGAAGGCCTCTTTATGCACTTGCATAACATTAATGAACAGATCCTAGCCCCGAAGGCAACTTTACCTCATAGGCCACTTGGCCGATCTTCCGGAGGATCCAATATAGCTTAGTGAATCTAGGGCTGGACTTTCCCTTCTTGTCAGCTCTCATAACACCCTTTGTTGGCGAAGTTTTTAGGAATACCCAGTCGCTGCTTTGATCCTTAACTCCCTACGTCATACGTTAGAGTAGGACTTCGACGATCCTGGGCTACTGATACATATCTTATAATAAGTTTAACTCTTTCCCTTAACTGATGTAGTATGCCTGGTTCAGTAGTCCCTGACTTACCTGCTTCAGGTCATCATTTAGGGGACTATATTTCCACCCATAATAGATCTTCGAGTGTCTGAATCGTGTGTTCTGCTTGACTATTTGTTTGGGGACGGGGAGTCGTGCTCATAATAACATGCGCCCAATCTTTTCTGGTAGCTTTTCCAAAACCTAGCTGTGAATTGTGCCCCTTCGTCAGAAGCTAATAGACACTGAGACATCATATAGCCGAAGTATTTCTTTAGTATTCAATTTAGCGTAGTCTTTAGTTAAAACATAATTCTGACTGGTAAGAAATAAATTAACCTCATTAGCTTTTCAACGATGACACAAATGGGGTCGCGTTTACGCCTGGTATGAAGTAAACTTGTAACTATATTCGAACTGACTACTTCTCGCTTCCACGCAAGCACGGCTATCTTCTGACTTAGCCTGTCAAGTCTCTGATGTCCAGCCTTGCCTCACTGGGCACTGGGGCTCTGTGCCACAACTCGACCCTATCATTTTTCTTCCTATGTCATCTGTAGGTCTCTTTTATGACCTGATGCGGCTTCATCAAACCTTGGTGGAGGGAATAACTAACACGGTGTTCCCTGCTACAGTCTACTAACTAAGCCCGTCCACATTTAGGATGTAGAGTCGACCTCTAGGTCTCAAGACTCTGTCCCTTACTATCTCACAGGCCGACAACTCCCTGCTAGGCCTTGTCTCTGGGCTGCACTAGACTAGGGTCTCCGTATCGTCACTCTTTTACCTCCACAATTTAAGGTGGTACCGCAACATTCTAGGTCACAATCTCACTACCTTTTAAATGTTAGTTTGATACTCATTTCTTGACAATTAGCGGTAATTCCAGGCTCTATTAGACTGCTACAACCTGGAGATGGTTCTGTTCTCCTCCCAAGCTCGATGCTCATGTCTTGCTCTTACTTCTGTAAATTAAAAAATCAGGGTTTGCCCCACGCACCATACTGGCTAACTCTACCAACCTATATCGTCCTGACCCGTACTCAGGCTGGTTCCCATCACATAGTCTCTCTATCCCTTAACATGAGAAGCTGGGGGTTGTAGGCTCTGTTCTCCAGGTATCTCCTACCGCCATCCACACACTGCGGTGGGATTAATCTATTTTTGATCTGAGCTTTACTGTTGTTGGGGGTTTATTGCTTGTGGACTCTCACACGTACTTGAGTGCTAGTGGCAATCTTATCTTCCCTCCTGATTTACTATTGTTAGGGTCTAGGTAACTTTGTAAACACTAGGGGTCTTAACCACTTCCTAATCCCTCTCGGAATCAACAGTTCTAGCCCTTATTTACTGTTTATTCTAGGAAACATGACATTGCTACTTACGTTTTATGTTGTACTGAAAGAATAAGCTGGGAGGTAGAAAATGACCCTGTCATTCCATAACAGGGCTAAGGCGTGAAATTCAACAAACTCTAAAAGCTGGAGGTACAAACCTCGCACAATCCTTCACATATTTCAAGTAATCCAACATTAGTTGTTGTACCTGTCTAATTTTAAATGTCTACTAAGTGAGCCAACTCATATATATATATATATATATATATATATATATATATATATATATTATACTCCTGACCTCCTATTCCGAGGCTAAAGAAGGAACTGGGGACGATGCTGGCATATCTATTACCTTATGTGATTTCTGGTGACCTGGGAGGATGCTGAAGAGATTAAAAGATGTTTTCTTTTACCTTTAGGCTGATTGTCCCCCAACTATGGAACCGTACTGGTACCCTCTCCTGCTACTGTAACTGACTTGCAACTGGCTGAAGTCTATCCCATATCAAATATTATTCTAGACAGACATAATAATAAAAACTTAGGGACTCATCCCTATACAACTTGGCTCTATAGCATGATCTGAGAAGAAGGAGGGGTAACCATACTATCATGCCTCGTAGCCTCCTGCTTTTAAAATGTGGTGCACAACATATTTATAAGCAAGACTCTATAAAACACGGCTAGCAGACTCCCTAGGATACGACCTGCTCTGATACCAAGTTTGTCACGCCCCACCTTGGGAGGCATGACTGGCACCTACTACCACACTATGATCTAGGCTGGCCTGGCTGTAAGCATAGATAAATTTGATGCCTACCAGCAACTCAAAATCAAGAAAACAAACTGTTATATCTCTTCTGTAAACATAGCCTCGGGCCGACAAGGCCATACAACACCTGTAAAGGAATACAGCTAACCCAGCCAACGTAATTTTAAAAAAAAAGATCCTATGTGGGCCGATAAGACCACCATGCTGTAAATTATAACAATAATGAAAACAAGCAGCTATACTAGGCCCCACACAATCAATGCATAAAACAAGACGTACATAGGCCCCACATGATCGACAATAACCAGCTAACTGAATAATGTAGTCTGCAAGCCTCTAAGAGTGAATATATTGGTCGGGATAGGGCCCCGGCCTAGCCAAATACAATACAAATAAAAGATAAGTAAGCTCTACAACATAACAACTTCGAATGAAAGGAGCTGACCGATCTGCTGAATCTGGACAGCTTCTAAGAGACCCTGAAACCTGTTTTTCTAAACCTGCAGGCAAATATGTAGCGCCCTATAGTTGGACGTTAGTACAGTATGTACCGAATATGTAAGGCAGTAACAAAAAGTTGATTAGAAGCTAATAAAGACTAAAAATGAGTAGCAAGAAGGGGCAGGGGATAACCTGTAAGCTTTCTTATCCATAACCTGCATCTAGTAAATCAGTACATGCATATGAGCTGAAACTGTATAACTATACATTTATAAGCTATAGCTAACAGTCAAGTATATAAACAAGAACCTAACCTAGCCCCCATAAGCCTAGAAGGTACAAGCAACACAGTAATAACCTACCTGGGCCCTCATAAGCCTCAGCAGGTGACAATCAGTTTATATATCCCTATTGGTATCCCTTAGGCCCTGCAAGTAACTACAACTGTGTTTGAGCCATTTGGGCTCCTATAACTGAATATGAGTCGTCTGGGCTCCTATAACTGAATATGAGTCGTCTGGGCTCCTATAGTTGTGTCCGAGCCATCCGGGATCCTATAACTGAATGTGAGCCTTATGGGCTCTAGTAACTGAATATGAGTCATCTGGGATCCTGTAGTTGTGTCCGAGCCATCCGGGCTCCTATAACTGAATGTGAGTCGTCTGGGCTCATGTAACTTAATGTGAGCCGTCTAGACTCCTGTAACTGAATATAAGCCTTTTAGGCTCCTGTAATCGAATGTGAGCCGTTTGGCCTCCTTTAACTATGTCTGAGCCATTTGGGTTCCTGTAATTGAATGTGAGCTATTTGGGCTCCTATAACTGAATATGAACCGTCTGGGCTCCTGTAACTGAATGTGAACCGTCTGAGCTCCTGTAACTAAATATGAGCCATTTGGGCTTCTATATCTGCATATGAGCCATTTGGGCTCCTGTAACTGAGTATGAGCCATCTGGGCTCCTGTAACCGAATGTGAGCCGTCTGGGCTCCTGTAACTGGATATGAGCCATCTGGGCTCCTGAGGCCTAACGCGATCGCCACTCTTATCCCCTGAACTGGTCTATATAACTTCCAATAGGCACAGTTTGTGTGCCTACACCTGGCCAGAGGGTTTTTGTAGTGATCACAACCTCCAGCGACTTAGACGGAAAAGGTCGAGGTTCAGGTGACCTAAGCGATAGTCTGAAGGTCATGTTGAGGCAAGGATAACTCATAAGTTATTTGTAAGGTCTCAGGTGACCAACTATTTAGTTCCTCCACTGAGAACAACTGTAAGACTGCTACTAATCGGACATGCTCCTAAGTAGCCAGTCCTAACTCTCCACAGACAACTTACTATAAGTCTTAGCCTGAAAGTAATATTGTACTAACATGGTTCTAGTCCCTTGGACCTTAACTTGGTCTATTCAAATTTCATATGTCTTTTCTAGGTGATTCCTAACCTCGTAGGTAAGTCTATCTGGACTTAGCCACTCGCGGCAACATCTACCTGGGTATCTTATAAGAGCCGGCTGGGGCGTTAGCCCCGCATTCAGCTACTGATAAGGTTCTCTCCTTAGAGTACCAATGAGTCTATCTGACTTGTTCAATTGGGATGACTTCCTCGGTGACCGGTATGGCAAGCACTAAGTCGACTGAAACTAACAGTCACTAATAGTAGCTAACTAGATGGCAGGTTGTCACTCAGTTCACTGGACAACCCTGGTGCCGCTGACTCTATGGTGTGACTATCCTATTTAAATTCTTGGCCTTGGAGGCATTAAGGTACACCAACAACCTTGGGGCGAGCTTTACTCACAATACAGGCGTCGAACTGAAAGTTACATCACCCGGCTACGCTCGATATTGTCCAACTTACCAAATCAGGCCTTATAGCTTACCATAAACTTCTAAGGCCTTGGCATGACAGCAAAACATCATAATTCTACTAACACAGTGAACGGAAGAACAAAAGAGTTTCTATAACGCTCCTAGCGTGAGTCACACTTAACATACTCTTTCCCAACAATGGATATTGCAATATATTCTCAATACGTTTTCTAGCAGCTAACCATAACATATATAATTCTTATCTACTAGCAGCAACTAAGTACAACATATATAAGCTTGTTATCTACTGGCAGCAGCTAACCACACCATACAGGATCATTGTCTACTTTCGAAGGAATAGGTCGTATCACTATATGATGAAAATAACTTGCCGAAGAGGTAAGCCTTAACATACCTCAAATATCGATTCTCATTTATCCGATTAGTTTCCAACCTGTAGCCGGCAATTCCATTCAATTGTGACCTTTATACTTAGAGAATAAGGCTATTTTCAATACTAAATTTGGCAAACAACGATATCTTTCGATAATAACTATAATTATAATTCAACTTTGTTTAAATCGGTCGAAAACCCATAATTTCTCGAGAGTTTAGAAGGGAGAATTGCTTACCTATTACCTGTGGCTGTTTAGGACTCAGTTTGGAGTCATTCTGATAATTTTTACTCAGAGCAGGGTTCCGGTATACCAATCGATTTTTCAAGAAATAACTCCGTAGAGATGCTTCCGTAGACCTAGAACTTGTTATCCAAGGTGAATTTGCGTTTGGGAGGAGTTTGACAGCGTAATTTGATGAAAATCAAGTGAAACCCATGGTTACTCTCAATTCTTGGTCGAGGAAAATGTTCTAATGAAGGATCTTAACACTTAGCCTCATATATATAATTAGGGTCGGTTGGCAGGAAGGCGCCTCGTGCTGGCCATCGCGGGAAGGAGGCTGCCGTGTCACACAGGCAGGGTCGGCGCCTCGCGCTTCCCATCGTGCAGGCAGGGCTGGCACCTTGCGCTGCCCATCGTGCAGGTAGGGTTGGCGCGTCGCGCAGGCCCTCTCGGCATGGCCTCGCTTGACCTTGCCAATCCACTCGACGATGTCCTTGCTCGTCCTGCCTGAGGCTCTTCCCACATGCCTCAAGCTCTCCTTGCTCACCACAAGCCCACGCACACGCACACTAGCCGCTAATATCTTGCGGGGTGTAACAATTTTATTTCAGAATAAGTGGTGTTTTACATAATCAGAAAGTCATTAATGATGTTTTTTCAATTTTACCCTTATTTAAGTGTATAGTGTTTTACATGATCAAAAAAATATTAAAGAGTTACATCTTTTTAAAGATATTTATTAGGGGTAAGTGGGTAAAAGTATATCTTTCTGTCTAGGAATGAGTAGTTTTTTAAGGGGTGTGTCCAAGTTAAAAGCATCACTTATTTTGAAATGGAGGGAGTAACAATTAATATTAAGACGTAGCATAATTAATATTTAAAAGATTTGTTTGTATAATAATATAAAATTTTTATAATTTGATCCAATCTAGTGGCTCTTTCTTCAATTTGTTCTAATATTTAATTCAATAAACAAAAACATCGTAAAAATAATATTTGATTGAAAGGCAAAAGAATTATTCTATTTTACATGAGCACTATATGTATATTTCATATTAAAAATTACAAAATTTTTATTACTACACTTTTAACAATTAACATTTAATATAAGTATTAACATTACGAAGATGCATTGTAATACAAAATTGCATATAATAGAATAGAACATATAGTGTAAGTTATTTATTTAAACAATTCACACTAATGAAATCGTATTGTAAGTTATTACTAGCTTGTTGTGGCACTAATAAATTGATATCATATCACAAACACATTCATTTACGTATCTATAATTGGTTGTCTAAACTAAGAAAGACTCATTAAAATTAGTGAAAACAACCATGAATGCTTGCATTAGGTAGATTGTCTATATTTCACTCTTTGGGATGCGATCCTTCTCTGGACCCTATTAACATCGGATGCTTTATGCATTGGACTGCCTCTTTTTGAATCGTATTATTACACCCCGAAATATTTTTCTTATTTAAAAAGATATGTATGTGCATGTTGAGTGATTAAAAGTATATGGGTGGTATATTGTGAAAGGATTGGGGGTTGGACACATAGACGAGTTGACGAACAAGCTGATGGAACAGGGCAAGGACAGGCTGCAAGAGCCTACGCAATGCAGCACCCTCCAAGTACAGGGAGGTGCATAATGCGGCTGCCTCTAAGCCCAAGGAGTTGTACGACGCACCCCTACCCCTCCACTGCCTCACTTATATGTATGTCATGTTCTATTATATTTAGTCATTTTGAATATTTTCCTAAGGCAGCTCTCGTCCAAGACCAAGTTTCTCTCTATGTTTTTCATAGTTTTGAAGAAGATTAAGCTCTCCAAACATCTCTAATCTAAATTCACCATAGGTGATGAATCTTGAAGCTACGAAGGGCATATTTACGAGGTTGTATATTCAAATTGGTTCAGATTTAAGAGGCTCCGATTAGTAAAAGTTGGGGAAAGTCAATTCTATCCTAGCTAAGACTATCTACAAGCAATAGTAAGTACATTTACCCTTTCCATTCGTAAGAATTTGAGTCAGTGTTGAATTAAGCTCGTATGACTTATTATCATTATGTTCTTGTGGGATGATGTTGCTGGCCAATTTCTTGGAATAAAGTAGCCTTGCCTTTTTGAAATATAAGATAAAATTTGTAAGGATTGCAAGCTTACAGTTGGAGTGATCATTGACAAAGTCGAATATGACAATTTGAGGTATGTAAAGACACTCATTTTTCCTTATTTAAGCACAAATCTAAATTAATTTTTAGGATTGATGTACGAACGCTCTTAGCTCATGATAAAATATTGTATTGAGCCATTCCTAATATGTGAAGTATATGGTAAGATTGTTATGATTATAGAGACGTATATGAGCTCGTAGATGCAAAGCGAATGACATTAAATGTACTATTGTTATCGTAGTTGTAAATTGAGTATAGAGACCCCTGATGTGGGAACTGTGAGCTAGTTTTTTATATTATAATTGTGAAACGATGTCATACAAGTTTTTCATGTTCCTAGAATGCTTAATCGCCTACTTCTACATTTCCATGTAAACTTAGTTAAATGTCTAAAGACCGATCTAACTAGCTACAATGCCAAGCTTGATTGAACAAGTAGAAAATGCTCATCTTGTTAGTATATACGGAAGTAAGTGTCTAAAAAAGTTGTATGAAAACTCTGACATTGGCAAAGCAAGTAATAAGAGAAATCTTCTCATTCTTACACAAACACTTCACTCTAAGCCCTTAAGAGTCATCCTTAAGAACAACATATACATGTACTTAATAGAATCATTATGTCATCTAATTCTCCTAAGGGTCATATAGTTCATTGAATATATATGTCTATGTGCTAGTTGGAAGCTTTATATATTATACATGCATAGTTATAGTTTCATAAGTCATGAATGAGGCCTCCTCATGCCATAGTCTCAGAGTCAGCATGTATTTGCATTATATGATGTAGACAGACTTAGTATGAGCCTCATTGGCTCAATATATGGTTATGGACATGACTTTACTTTACACCATCAATGCAGTTATATCAGTTGGGCAGACACAGTCACAGTTACAGTTATGGTTACAGCACACCATTGATGTAATTATGTTGGTTGGGAAGATGAACCTTCAAAATTTACACCACTAATGCGGTTATGTCAGTTGGGAAGTTCCTCCTTTAGATTTACCAGACTATTGAATGGCACAGATTAGATAGTTACAGTTTGTTATGCTTTTACGTGGTTGCATTACATCTTAATATTGAGTTACTGCCACGTTATAATATCCAGAATTTCCAGGTTGTCTCTATACCTATCTCTAATTTAGTTATCTTTGGTGTTACTTAAGTTTACAGTATTCAGTCTTATATACCAGTATATTTCATTTGTACCGATGTCCCTTCATTTAGGGACCTGCATTCGTGTTGCAGGTACAGGTAGAGGTTCTAACCGTCAGTTGTCGTAGTAGTCCTAGACTAGCGGAGAGTTGGTATGCTCTTTTTCTTCCTAGAGCTATGGTCTAGTTTTGATGGTTCTAGAGTTCTGTTGTACAATCATGAGTAGGCCGAAGCCTTGTCCCGACCATTCAGTATTATTTACTCGTTAGAGGCTTTGTGGATATAGTATATACAATATAGTTTAGTTTGTGGCCTGGTCAATTTTTCGCAGCCTGTCTCAATCATTCATAGCCTCGTTGGCGTTGTGTTTTATATTCTTTTTATGTACTAACCTCGTTGGTCCATATGCTATGTTATAATGACTATGACAGGTAACCTTGTTGGCTAGAAGTTACTATTATAGGCATTATACAGTTGGTTTCCGGTTAGTCAGGTATTTGGAATCTGTTGCACCCTCCCCAAGTTTGGGGCGTGACAAATTTGGTATCAAAGCAAAGTTGAGGCTTAGGAATTCCACGGTCATGTCTAGTAGAGTCTTTCTTATGGGTATGTTGTGCACCATACTTATAATCAGGAGGCTACAAGATATTTAGGAATTGTTTTCCTTTCATCAATAAATCGTGCTATAGAGCAAAGTTATAAGATTATCTGATGTCTAAATTGTGTTATTATTTTGAATATGCTTGTGATGAGATAGATGGCTACTCAGTTGATTGGCACTGCTGTTGGAAAGGGTACTAGCCGCCCTCCAGTCGATCAGGGAGACAGATTAAAGACTCAGGGCGAGTCTCCGGCTCTGAATCCTACAGCACCTCTATTTCCAGTTGGAGTCCCTCCGAAAAGAAATCTATCTCCTGTTGCACCAATTCTAGTAGCCCTTGGGGGAGATAGAGTCATCAACCCTCTAGCACTTGTTGCACCTCCAGCAAAACTAGAGGGATAAGGTATGGAAGGGGCATTCCGACTGCTAACCCACATAGTGGCTGACCATGATCGACAGTTAGAGGTGTAGCAGGGCCTCGAAACAAGGCATCTAACAGTTATAGAGCCTATGAGTTTTTAAGCTTGAGTCCTCCAGTCTTCACTAAATCTAATTTGAATGAGGACCCCCAGGACTTTATGATCAGACATACATAGTATTGCAGGTGATGCGAGCTATAGTAACCGAGGCACTGGAGTTGGCAACGTTCAGGCTACGAGGCATAGCTATTTTGTGATAGGAGTCTTGGGATCGGTCCAGGGAAGTTAATGCACCTCTAGCTGAATGGGAGGAGTTCTTTGTGGCCTTCTTGGGCCAGTATTTTCCATAGGACCTTTGAGAAGCTCGAGCTGATAAGTTTTTACATTTGGAGTAAGGTATCATGAGCGTCAGTGAGTACAGTATTAGTTGTAATACATTGTCTAGGTATGCTCCAGACCTGGTACAGATAATGCGAGCAGGAGTTCATCGGTTTGTGTCAGTTTTGGGGCCTCATTTGATCTGAGATTGTATGAGGGTACTACCAGGTAGGTCTAGATCTTACTCAGATACAGGCATATGCCCAGGCGGCAAAGGATTTGATTCTTCATCTTTGAGATACTCATAGAAAGTAGGAGTAGAAAAAGAGAGCTAGAACCGTGGGTTCCTATAGAGAGCCTTGAGGAGACCCTAGATCTCCATCCTCTAGGCAGTCAGCCCATTCGAAGGAGAGTGCTCCAACCCATCTACCGGGTTAGAGAAGAGACCAAAGCTTAGCTCCTTCTCAGTGATATGAGTATACAAGCCAGGGGAGACCATATTTGCCTCCTTGTATGCAGTGTGGTAGGGCATATTCATATCCATGTCGTCAAGGGAAGAACGTGTGTTATAATTATGGACATCTGAAATATATTATACAATATTGTCCAAGAAAGGACAAAGGTCATTCTGCCTAGCCATCTGGATCATTAGCTGCTTCATCATCTTCAGTTCATCCTTCTAGGTCCGGTTCTCAGTCTACTTTAGGCCATGGTAGAGGCATCTAGTTTAGGTACTGTGCAAAATCAATTTTATGATTGGGTGGTCGCCAGGACCAGGAGTCATCACCAAATGTGGTTACAGGTACATTGAATATTTTCTCTCGTGTTGTATATCCTTTGATTGATCCTGGTTCTATCCTCTCCTACGTTATTTGGTTGATAGCAAGCAAGTTTAAAATTGCCCCTAAATTGCTGTCTAAACCATTTGTTGTTTCTACACCAATTGGCGAGTCTGTTTTAGCTAGAAGAGTATATCAAAATTGCACGGTATTGGTGTGTGATGGACCCACTTTAGCTGATTTAGTAGTGTTAGATACGGTTGACTTTAATGTAATAATGGATATAAATTGGCCAGCAGCGTGTTATGCTAATGTTGACTATCGAGCCAAGATTGTTAGATTCCACTTTCTAGGTGAGCTAGTTCTGGAACGAAAATGTAATGTTGTGACACCTAAAGGTAAGTTCATTTCATACTTTAAGACCAAAAAGATCATGTACAAAGGTTGTATAGCTCATTTGGTTCAAGTTAGAGATATGGAAAATGAACTTGAGACCCTTCAGTCAGTACAAGTAGTAAATGAGTTTCCCGCAGTCATTCCAGAAGATATTTCCGGACTCACTCCTGAAAGAAAAATAGATTTTTCTATTGATCTACTTCCAGATACCCAACCTATATCCATACCTCCTCATAAAATAGCTCCTATAGAGCTAAGGGAGTTGAAGGAGCAGCTGAAACATTCTGCTTGAGAAAGGTTTTATCCAACCAAGTACGTTGTCATGGGGTGCACTAATGTTTTCTGTCGGAAGAAAGATGGATCACTGAGGATGTGCATCAACTACAAGCAATTGAATAAAGTGATGATTAAGAATAAATATCCCCTCCATAGAATTGACGACTCGTTTGATCAGTTACAGGGTTCTAGATACTTTTCCAACATTGACCTGAGGTCTGGATACCACCAGTTATGGTTAGGAAAGCTATCCCTAAGACATCTTTCAGGACCAGGTATAACCACTATGAGTTCTAGGTAATACCATTTAGGCTTAATAATGCTCCATCAGCCTTTTTGGATTTGATAAATAGGGTGTTTAAGCCATTTCTTGATGTGTTTGTGATTGTCTTCATGTCACGATCCAAAGGACCGTGATTGGCACCCACACTAACCCCCCAATAGGCAAACCAATGATTCCCAACAACTACCCCAGATATGTCATCAATACGAGGAGCCACCGCAGTCACATGCTAGATCCTTGATTGCTGCCTGGAAGGAGTTGCTAGCACTACCCCATTACCCACAAGGCCACTCAGGAGGTTAAGAACCTGAGCCAGAACCTCAAAGGATGCTAAAGAGGTCAAAATCTCTCCCTTTGCTGGTACACTTCTACCGCCACCCTTTCCTGCACAACGTGCGGTACTGGAGATGCCGACCTCTCTCTTACAGGAGCAGGAGCGCTAGCCCCTCCCCTGACTGTGGCAGGCCTTCGCCCGCATCGTAGGCCCTTCCTCTATCATGGACTATTGCTGCCGCTACTGCTGTTGGTTCCGTGATGTTGCGTCTCTGGCTCCATGAGCACATGTTCTCACCATCTATAGGAGAAGAAACAACAGTTGCTAGATACCAATTTGGATCACCTGAATCAAGTAATCGCATAAAAAGAGAGAATAAAGGAGTTTTCCTATAGTCCTATAGCCTCTCGAAGATAAGTTATGGACGGCTTTGCACCGATCCGCGAGACTCTACTAGACCCATCTTAGTGCAATAAGATCGACAAACCTGGAGCTCTGATATCAACTTTATCATAATCCAAATAGTCTTGATTGGCACCCACAATAACCCCTCGGTGGGCGAACCAATAATTCCCAACAACTACCTCATTATCAATCACACAAGAAGAAACAACAATGTAATAAAATAAAAAGAATTGCAATATCCAAAAGTTGTTATTATCAACTAAACTAACACAATTAAATCTTCCCAAGATCCAAAAGTCATTGCACTTCAATGTCTACCTACAATCTAGAAATGTTTAAACTAAACAAAAAAAATGCTGAAATATCTTAAAGAGAGACATCTTCGAAGGAGGAGTGAATCAACCCATTCAACGTTGCTCACCTTTTAGAGGAATCGCTGCTGTCTATAGGTGGGGAAGAGAAGCGTTTCCTGGATCATATTCTATACTCAGAAAAGAAGTACAGGAGTAGGGTCAGTACAAAGCATGGTACTGGTAGACATCATCAGCCGACCTTACATAATAATACATAATTAAGTCAATAATAATATGAAACCAGTCCCAAACATCATACATAAGCACAATAAAAGTTTCAAGTATACTGACTCTGCACATGTGACAACCGGCTTTCTCATTGGATTGGGCCTCTCACAACACTGGTCTCTCGATTGCTACAGTGGTCTCACCGCAGTAGAAGTAGTTCCGATGCAGTGGCACTGCTCGAGGCAGTAGCTCGACTTAGTTGCACCTTTCATCAGTTCACCAGTTTTCAACCATTCACACATTCAGATATTCAATCAGATGACATACGAGCTTTTGACACTAATCCATATTTACTCATCATCACATGCAGTTTGAGTATTTCATCACAAAGATAACAACATCAACATCTTTAGTCATCACATCGAATCACACTTAGGATCTTTTACCACTTTTCTTGTTCCATTCACAATTACAGGATCATCAATTACACTCAACCACTTAGCACATACTCATTTCAAAACTGTTAGTAAGCTATAAAAACAATATAAAATAGAACAAGGGGTGACATGTCGGGCACATGCCTCTGTGATGTCCCCATAAACACTCCATCATCAAAGTCAATGTACACACATGCTAGAGAGTCTTATTTCTGTCCTTCCAATCATGACCTACAGGGGACTGTAGAAATTCATGTACTGTATCGTCACGGTACCCGCTCCCACTCATATGCTCATCCAGATGTTCCCCTTAGATACGAGCCTCTCATCTTAGGATATTATTACTATCCTTAACCATTCTCATTCAACTGATATACAGGGTGAATTCTTTAAACACTCAGGAGTTACAATCTATTCCCTAGCTTGCATAAATACAATAATCAAACATCTCAATAGCAATGCAAAGGAACTTCACTTAAAAATTCAACATAATTTTATAACGGTTCACAGACCACATCATATCTACATTACTTCTATAGTTCATTCAACAGTAAAACTTCGTAACAGGTAATGTCTAAAGACCAATCATATATCATCATTCCACAAAACATATATGCCATTAAATAGGTTCGGTTTCCCTTAAACCATAACCTATCTTGATTTTTTGGTACGGAATGTCAGCTACTCCACAGAAGCCTTGCCCTTTCTCAATGCTTCGAAAAGTTCAAAATCTAAAACAACAATATAGAGTAATTTAATTATTTACTCTTTGAATAAAGGTCCTAGAAGTTCAAACCTTCCCTTAGGCACTTTCAAAAGTAAAAACCCCAGTTTCACCTAGTTTTAGGTCTCGATTCCTGCGTAACCCATATTCTCAAGCAAGTAAACCTCGGGGAATGGTCAATACTCCTCAAACCTCTAATCAAACCACCCCATTAACTACCCATGATCCAGCCCTAGTCTATCAACCTAGGGTTTTCTTAACTTAAAATTCTACCATTAAAGGTTCTTCATGAATTCTAGGGTCATCAATAACCTTTATCGAGATTGGGAATCAAGAAACTTACCTTGAAAGAGGAATTCACTGCTCTGGAGGAGAAAAAATTGTCTCTAACCCTTCTGGTCGTGTTTTTTGAAATAATGGGGTAGAACCCCAGAAATTCCACTTAAACCCGCTTTTTGATTCCCTTCGTTTGCTGCAGTGGTCATATTTTCGCTATAGCGGGTCTGCTACAACGGTTAGAGAACCGCTATAGTGGACCGGTGGTTAATTCCCCAATCCATTATGAGGGGACTCCCACTATCACCATGGTATCGTTGTAGCAGATATCCTACCGCTGTAGCAGTCTCCCGAAATCAGTAGCTCACCCAAAAGCATCTTTTTAACACTTAGCTCATTTCACAATCATTTTCTATAGATTTTAGATTTTTCGAGCATTCTAAGTCCATTTCCCTTGTAATGACATGTGGGTTGTTATACTTCATTGGCGACATCCTGGTATATTCACGATCTAAAGTTGAATGCATATCATATAAGAATAACACTACAAACTCTCCAGGACCACATGTTATATGCTAAAGTTTCTAAATTTAAGTTTTTTCTAACATTGGTAGCTTTCTTAGGTCATGTGATTACAAATGAAGGTATAAGAGTGGATAATCAGAAGATAGAGGTTGTGAAGAATTAGCCCAAACCCTTGAATCCTATCGATAGTTCATAACTTTCTGGGTTTAGTAGGTTATCATCGCAGGTTTGTATAAGGTTTATCTACCATCTCCGCACCATTAATGAAGTTAACTCATAAAGAAGCTAAGCTTCAGTGGACAAAAGCATGTGAGCGGAGTTTTTAGGAGTTAACGGATAGGCTAACATCAACACCTGTCCTAGCTCTTCCAAATGGCACAGAGGGTTACATTGTTTATTGTGATGCATCCAGAATTGGTTTGGGTTGTGCTTTAGTGAAACATGGCAAGGTTATTGCCTATACTTTGGGCAGCTGAGAAAGCACAAGCAAAACTATCCTACTCACGGTCTAGAGTTAGCAACAATAATATTCGCGTTAAAGATCTAGCGTCACTACCTATATAGAGTACATGTTGATATATTCACATAGCATAAGAGCCTTCAATACCTGGATAAGAAAGAGGAGTTGAATTTGAGGCAAAGAAGGTGGTTAGAGTTGCTAAAAGATGATGATGTGAGCATTTAGTACCATCTAGGTAAAATAAATGTTGTCGACAATGAGCTAAGTCGCAAGCCTATGGAGAGTCTTAGCCATGTTAATGCTGACAAGAGAGAAATGGTGAAAGCCTTGCAATAGTTGGCTAATCTGTAAATTCGGTTGTTAGATGTTGAAGATGGGGGCATTGTTATTCAGAATATTGCAGAATCCTCTTTAGTGACAGAAGTTAAACAGAGGCTGTATGATGACCCGAAGCTAGTGTTTTTAAGATATATCATACCTGAGCAGAAGCAAGCCTTATTTGAGTGTAGGTCAGACGGGGTTCTCACATATGGGTAAGTTGTGGGAACAGATCTTAACGGAAGCCTACTATTACTGTTATGCAGTATATCTTGGTGCGACAAAGATGTATCGTGATCTAAGTAGCTTTATTAGTGGAACAGTATGAAGAAGGATATTACAAGCTTTATAGCTTAATGTTCGAATTGTCAGCAGGTGAAGGTCAAACATCAGAGGCCAAGAGGATTGACTCAAAACATATAGATCGCAGCATGGAAATGGGAGGTAATTAACATGGATGTTATTACAGGTTTTCCTTAGACTAACAGGAAACACGAGTCTATCTTGTAAACGCGGGACGCTTTGTGCACCGGACTGACTTTTTTTAAAATTATATCTTCAAAAGTTCTAAGCATAAGATTGATTTGCATTATAAGTATAATTTTTTAACATATATTTATTTTTAAAATATGAAATCTTAATCACTTTTGAATTTCTAAATATTAATATTTTATATATTTTTTAAATAAGGAAGGATTTATACATAAATTTTAGTTAATTTTAAAGTTTTAAATATTAAAAAAATAATTAAATAACTATTGTGTCAAGTGTGAACTCTATTTTCAAAAGATAAAATGGTGAATGATATTTTTCTATAAGGCGTTGTATTTTAAATATTTTATAATAACTTAATTTTAAAAATTCATTTTACCCTTTATGAGATTATTTCGGTTTATTTTTTTCTCTTAATTTATGTTTTCAATTAAATACCTTCACATAAATTGAAATGAAAGAAATAGTGTAGATTTAAGTAATAGTGAATAACAAAAGTACTTGATTAATCGAAACAACTTAAAATATGTTGTGCTTCTATTTTTTTCGATTATACAATTTTTTTAAAAAAAGAAGAAGAAATTCACCCCATTAATGCATAGTAAAATTACACTATTTAATTTATTTTCTAGTACTTTGAGTTAAAAATTTTTGATGGATAATTGATTAGTTTAATAAACAAAGGATTGATATAAGTTAATGAAATTGTAATTGATTTTAGAGTGTTAAGTGTTAAGATTTTTAATGTAGTTCAAATAAGGATAATTTTAAGAAGCAAAATTTTAGTCAATTCTAAAATACTAAATATTAGTAGTTCTTACCTTTTACAAATAAGTAAAGATTTAATAGCTATAACTTTAATTAATTTCAAAGTCTTAAATATAAAATAATAATTAAATGATAATTATTGAAGACAAATAGTAAATGGCAAATTTTGTCTATTGTAGAGTCTTTTAATGAAGTTTAAAAAGTTGAGTCAATATTTCTTAGGGCTTTTCACACTTTTAATATAGTATATATTAAGATTCTTAAAAGTGTTCATTGAATTTTTTATTTTTTATTAAAAGTGTATTTGAAAAGTCATTTAATAATTGAAATCTCTAAATTATTAGAGTATTTATCACAATTTAGTCATAATGTAATTACAATCGTATTGTTTAGTTGCACAAGTGTAATTACACAGTTAACTTAAAATTTTAAATAAAAATTAATATTTGACAAATATGTGTCTTTATAAATAATATTAAATTAGGTACATAAATACATATTGTCTCCAAAAAATATATTAATTAATAAATATATACATTTAACTAATATTATAAAAATAATTGATATATATTTTTAAATTAATAATATTTAATCTAATTAATTATAAAAATTAAAAATTATATTTTTAAGAATATCATAGAATGCATATTTAGAAAATGTATTAATATTATAAATATAGTGCCATAAAATTATTCAAATATTTGACGAAAATAATTTATCAAGTCTAGCTGAAAAATAAATGGAATGCAATGTGACATAACAAGTCAATAGTACTAAAACAAATAAATTACAATAAAAAACATAACATAAATTTAAAATTAAGAAAAAAGGTTTGCATAATACTTTATATGAAATTCCAACATAACTTAAGATAAGTTTCAATATAACTTAAGTAAATATTCAAAAAAATGGAAAAACATAAGTTTATAATATCATTTAACAATAAAATTCTACTTTAATTCAAAAACTAGAATAATAATGCATTTATGTTAAATAGAGAAAATTAAAAAAAAATATATGAGCAATTACATGGAATCACAAGAAGTTAAGGTTAGAAAATGAGAAGAAAGAAAAGAAAAGATAAAAAATATAAAATAAAAAATACTTTTAAAAAATTAAATAAATATAAAAACAAAAAAACAAAATGATAGAAACAAAGAAAATAAATAAAAATAAAAATAAAAATAAATTAAAAAGTGACCTTGTAATTACACCATGTAATTAACAGCAATCCTCCCCCCCTCCCTCCCCCCCCCCCCAACAAAAACAAATTAGAGAGTGTAATTACTCCCTCTCAATTATATCAAAATTTCAGCCAACCATGTAATTATCTGGCCAAACAAACAGGCCAAATTGTGTAATTAAACTCAATCACACTGAAATTCCATTACGGGGTGCTTTTTAAACAGACCCTAAAAGAATTTATAATAGATAAATTATAATTTACTATTTTCTTAAATAATTTTATTTAATTATTATCCTAATATTTAAAAATTTAAAATTAATTAAAGTTATAGTTATTAAGTCTGTACTTATTTGTAAAAAGTATAATTCCTAATATCTAGTATTTTAAAATTGATTAAAAATTTTGCTTCTTAAATATTTTCTTATTTGAACTATATTAAAAGTCCTAACATTTAAGACTTCACTAACTATATAATTACATGGCCAAACAAACAGGCCAAACTATGTAACTAAAGTTATTTGAAATTTTAAAAATCTTTTCTTATTTGAACTATATTAGAAAATATTATATTTTTAAATTTTAAAAGCTTTTAAGATTTTATCGTTTAAGAAATAATTATACATTGGATAAAATTGTACTTATAATATAAATTAATCTTATGTTTCGGACTTTTGAAAATACAATTTGAAAAAAAAAGAAGAAGAAAGACACTCTGATGCACAAATCATTCCGTGTTAACAAGGTCTGGAGAATGATCGCACTCCAAGAAGTGTGATATAGACAGTCTACTCTAATGCAAGCATTAGCGATCGTTTCCACTAATTTTAATGAATCTTTCTTAGTTTGGATGACTCATTTCAAATAAATAGATGTGTTTGTGATATGATATCACTTTATTAGTTAAAAAACAAGCCAGTAATAACTTACAGTATGATTTTATAAGTGCTAATTATTTAAAATATTAACTTGTACTATATGTTTTATTCTACTATACAACTTTGTATTATAATACGTCTTTGTAATGATAATATTTATATTAAACTAGTGAACATATCCTCATTTCACACGGTCATAAAGACATTAATGGATAGATGAATATACATATTTTTGTAAATTTAATAGAGATAAAAAATAAAAATATTTAATACACGCTCATATTTATATATATTAAACTGACAAATTTTAAATATAAATCTTTTCATTGAAATTTCGTTGGTTTACAGCTCTTTCTAAAATATTCAAGTGTTATTTTTATTTTTATGTACTTGTCATGCATACAACCTTCAATTTAACGTTGTTCTCTAATAATTGTTATTTATTTGGATCAATATAAATGTTACTTCATCTTAAAATGCTTTTCACATAATGTAATTTTTTTCAATTCTTGAATCTCGGTATTTATTCTTCAAACCCGATACTTGAAGGATTGGATGACATACAACATTAAAAAAATTTCTAGATCCATGACAAGAAAATTAAGTAAATTAGTTAATTTTAAAAAAAAACACTTTGCGTGGTGAGATTAATAATATGATTTATTTTCTAAAGCCCGAATATATAAGTCCCTCGATTGCTAGACTCAGAGCGAAAATCTTAGATTGATTTGGCGCTTCTAGTGTCCAATGAAATACAAAAAGAATAAATTCTTCCTTAACTAATTAAAATAACATTCATGATGTAGTCATAATTTTTCAAAAAATTATATTTTTTATCTCATAAATGGTTAAATGCAAAACATTCTTAGTTTGTCTCATTTCTTTAAAATTTTACACATCTTTAGTTAAAAATAATTGAAAACATACATTTAATTTTGATCCTCCTCAATTATGTTCTTAAGATTTCTACAGTAAATATCTTTAAAAACTTGTGTTTTAAAATTTTAGAAATTTAATAAAGAAAAAGTAACAAATCATATCAATATTTTTGAGATAAGATAAATACGTATAATTTCTAAAATTATCATTGATTTTAAAAGCATGTAGATAATCATACTCGTTGTTTTTTTATTTATTCATAAACAATAAAAAATAACCAAAATCTAATATGAAAATTAATATAACTATTTTTAAAATGTAAAATAAGGTATACTTTGTTGACACCCAATTTTGACCGACCTATGCTCAGTCTAAGCTGCGTATTGATATATATGTGTGTATATTTTTTTTAAATTACCTTTTTAACGAAATTAACATACGTATTTGAATTTTTGCATAATTACATGACATTATAAAATATACTATTACATTAATTTTAAGTTTTTGATTTTTCATAGTATATGTAATTACGTCATATATAATATATTGTATAATAATACTTTTAATTAAACGAGCTTTTATTTTTAGAATATAATTTTACTTAATTTTTATAAACTATTTATAATTAATTTCATAATAATAATATTTACATAAGTTTTATCATAATTTAAGCTATTATGTTACTTATTTATTAAATTATTTACTAGTATTTTAATTAAGTTAATAGCAACTAATTTCAATTTCAGCTAATTTATTTAAAATCCAATCACTTCCTGCCTAAATCACGTCAATTCTACCATTTTATCAAAATCTGGCCACATTTTAAACTCAATTCAATTTCAATTAATTCTAACCCATTAACCCATTCGGTCGACCCACCTAATTTCCCGCAACCCGACCCAGAATCCCAAGATACGATCTCAGCCCTATATTTCTCTTGATCTACGGTTCAAATCAATACTACTATCCATTTTCCTTATTTTTCATTCACCTATCTAAACCCTAATATTTCTCTCATTTTCACTCAATGAGATGCGCCGCACCTCCCTTGAGCTCCTCCTCTCCTTCCTCTCCGGCAACCAGTCACCTTGCCTCTACCGTTTCTCCCCTTCCCTCATCGCCTTCAACCTCTCCTTTCGCAGTTCAGACCAGCCGTGAACAACCAGCGCCACCACCCTTTTTCCACTCCTCCCTCTTTTCGTTCTCACTGCCCCTCCCAACGCCACCCCTGCCTCATCTATCTCCTCACTCCGGCGAACACACAGACCTCCATTAACACCGCCAGATGATTCCAAGCACAACCCTCTACACCGGTCGTTGCTCATCGGAGAAGGCAAACTCCGCCGCTCCCTAGTTACTCCGGCCAGGATGAAGCTTCACAGCCACGATCATGCTTCGACTAGTGGGTGACTGGCATCCTCGCAAGTTGTCTCCACCTACTCAGGCGGACATAGCTCAAATCGAAAAGTAGCTTCATTAGCGACAAGACCTCACAAGAAATCAAACGCGATTAGTGTTTTAGGGACAGATCCTCGTAGGTTTGTCCAAAGTATGATTTCTTTAAGTTGAAATCTTCATCTCTTTGTTTATAATGTCAAATGCATCAGATTTTTTGATCTAACACTAGTATAAGTAATATGTCTAATTTCTGTCTTAATTGTCGCTTGCTTGTTTGGTTGATATTTTCATACATGAAAGCCCCCTAAATGTTTACTAATTTTTACTATCTGTCATGCCCCAATATTTTTTTTTTAAGTAAACGCCCTTGTCCCTGGCAGGGGCTGAGCAACACCCCCAGGCCTTATCATAAATAAAACAACAAAACCACAAAAATAAGTACATGGAGGGGGACATAAAACCTTACCTCCGATTTAATGGTGGTTCATAGGTCGGCCATCCTACTAAGAATAGCCAACCCATCCCCGATACTGAAATGAAATCCTGGAAACTATGCACCTAACGGAGAGGACTCCTCTCCAATACATAAGTTCTAGGAAAGCAATAAATGAGGGAGACTCTCCCCTTACATATTAAGAAAAGAAAGTCACAAAAAAGGCTAAGACCTATTCAAAGAAGCTATAACGTACAAAGAAATAACTTATCTGAAAAGGATAAAGTAGATAAAAGTGGTGGAAAACTCTAAGCAATCCGAGATCTCATGGTGGTTTCTTGATTCTTTTCAACTTCCTTCTTCTGAAGTTTGCCATGCCAATTTTATCTAATTTGTAGTGGCCTCTCGCTTCTTGCGGCAAGTCCTGCATGCTGTGAAAATGGTGGGGAGTGTCCAGGTCGTGACTACACTTCGAAAGAGCATCTGCCGTGAAGTTCCCTTCTCTATATGTATGCCTGCTTTGAAAATACTCCAACCCGGAGGTGAGGTTTTGCAGTTCCTCTATGTATTTTTGAATATTCCACTGAGGTTCAACGGAGTTGGTGAGCCATTGTATGAGCAGGTATGAATCTACCTCCAATATGACTTTAGTATAACCCTGTAAAATGCACCAACGAAGCCCATAAACGGCTGCTTGGATTTCTGCCTGGTTGTTAGTACCTGTACCTAAAGGGGAAGCAAAAGCAAATATCAAATTCCCTTTGTGGTCCCTAAGAATACCACCTGCTCCTATTCTTCCCGAGTTGTCGAGAGCGCTGTCGTCTGTGTTAAGCTTAACTAGAGGGTGAATCGGTTTGATCCATTGAACTCTAATCACCTTAACTTCATGCTGACATTTCTCCACCAAATTACTCAAATCTGACCATTTAGACGGCCACGTGATATAAGGAAAGGTGGTGACTAGCATGCTCCAAATATCTTTGCAGATAGAGTATTTGACTCTACTGGAATTTGACTTCTTGCTGCCATATTTGCTAACGCATCTGTTCTTCCAAAGGTTCCAGCAGACAAATATTGGCGTAGCCTGAAGAATGAGTTTGTGAACCTCACTGTTATGTTTGGACGTCCACCAGGTCATAAGCAGGCTTCTCAAAGACGTAGCTCCCTGTTTAATTCCCAGCGGGTCAGAAAAATACTTCCAGATATATTTAGCAAAGTGGCCTGTTACGAAAATGTGATCTATGTTGTCCAGACCAGATTTGTAGCAACAAGAACATTCCGCTGGTACACCCCCGAAGGTAACA
This sequence comes from Datura wrightii, assembly GCA_035772735.1. Lineage (NCBI taxonomy): Eukaryota > Viridiplantae > Streptophyta > Magnoliopsida > Solanales > Solanaceae > Datura > Datura wrightii. Next base: position 66,433,775 of record JASDFA010000002.1, read on the forward strand.
ATTTTCTCGTTCGTAGGTAATTTTGCTCTTAAAGCTCTCCAGAGAAGAAAAGACACCTTAAATGGTATACTTTTTTGCCAAGTGAAAGTATTAGTCAGCGTTCTGTTCCTCTTCCTTCTGACTAAGTCCCAAGCCGAGGTACAAGTAAAGTTCCCATGGGTATTTAGTTTCCACACCGATTGGTCGGGAACACCCTGTTGAAACTGAACTTGTGTGTTGAGAATTTGGTGAACTAAATGAGGCGGGGCATGACGAGTCACCATTTCCTCATTCCATCGTCCATTGTCCATGAACTGGGAGACCGTCATGTTGTTGAGCCTCGATATCGGGTTTTTATGGTAGGCAAGAGGTCCAATTCCCAACCAGTCATCCCACCAAAAATAACATGATCCCGAACGGAGGACCCATTGAATATGCTTTTCTGCCTCAAGTTTATTTCCCATCATATGCTTCCAGACTAAAGTTTGGCCAGTATCCCACTTTTTACTCACTGGATTAGCCCTTTGGCAATATTTAGCTTTGAGGAATTTTGCCCATAGAGAGTTCTTGGTTCTAAAGCTCCACCACTGTTTATACTGCAAAGCAAGACAAACATCTGGCAGCTGCCTGAAGCCTATGCCCCCTTCCTCGTAAGGGTAGCAAAGAGTTTCCCAAAAGGCCCAATGGTATTTCGTCCTCTCAGCTTCCCATCCCCAGAAGAAGTTTGCTGTGAGTGATTTGATCTGTCTGAGGGTGGTTTTCGGAGGTGAGATAGCCAACAGAATGTGAATAGGCAGTGATTGCAAGACAAATTTCACAAGCGTCGCCCTTCCTCCGAAACTAAGCATCCTAGAGTGCCACCCTCTGATTCTAGCTACAGCCTTAGCCACCATGCCTGAAAAGTAAATGATTCTTTGCCCTCCTATGTATAAGGGGCAACCAAGGAATGTGATGGGGCTGTCTTTTTGAGTGAAACCTGTGATGGTCTTGATTCTGCTAATAATATTCTGAGGTGTGTGGGCGGGGACCATGAAGTGACTCTTTTCCTTGTTGATGAGCTGATCGGAGACATTTTCATAGGTAGAAAGAACATTCATAATCAGCTGCAAGGTAGAAATAGTCACTGAGGAAAAGATGATAACATCATCGGCAAAGCTGAGATGGTTTATCTGCGGTCCCTTTCTCTCCATGTGAAACCCCTGGTATAAATGATGCTGGAGAAGATGATTCATCATCCGAGAAAACACCTCCGCTCCAATGATGAAAAGGGCCGGGGATAGAGGGTCACCTTGTTTCAAGCCCCTAGTGGAGTGAAAGAATCCATGTCTCACACCATTGACTATGACAGAGTACCAATTGTTAGCCATTATTCTCCAAACCATGTCAATGATACTCTCACCGAAGCCCATCCTTCGCATCACCAAACAGATATATGACCAGGAGACCCTATCATAAGCCTTGGTCATATCCAATTTAATGACTACATTGTCCCCCTCTTTAGGCCTTTTGATGTTGTGAATAATCTCCTTAGCAAGCATAATGTTCTCCGAGATGCTTCTGCCTTTTACGAACCCAGACTGGTTATCCAAAATGAGATTTGGTAGAATGGGGGCTAATCTGAGGCAAATGAGTTTGGAGATAATCTTGTTGGTGAAATTGCTCAGACTAATAGGTCTGAATTCTGACAACTTATTAGGATGGTCTACTTTTGGGAGCAGAATCAAACAAGCATGGGAAAAGTACTTGGGCATAGTTTGTCCACAAAAGAATGCCTGTACAACTGCCAGGAGGTCAACTTTAATGATGTCCCAACAAGCTTGGAAGAATCTTCCATTCATTCCATCTGGTCCGGCAGCCGAATGAGGACTCATGGAGAAAACCACCTGTCTCAACTCATCTATGGTAGGCATAGCTTGTAGACTGTTGTTTTCTTCCTCGGTAATCATCCTAGGAATACATTCAAGGACTTCCTCATTAATAGCCCTGTCATTGCCTGTGAATATGTTCTGGAAATAGTCACATGCTGTTTTGGCTATAGCTTGGTCACCTTGAAATTCAACTCCATTGTCATCGTGAATCTTATGGATGAATAACCGTCTCCGTCTACCCCTCATCAGAGCATGGAAGTAACTCGTGTTCGCATCACCCTCTTTGAACCAATGCAGTTGTGATTTTTGTTTGAGAATAGATTCTTCTAATTTCATGTACCTGATGTACTCAGCGTTCAGTCCATGTAAATTAGCTCTATTCTCCTCTGTGTTTTTAGTCAATATCTTTTCCTCTGTCATCCTGACTTTCTCTTCAAAATCCTTCACAGTAGCATAAATGTCACCAAATTCGGATTTTGACCAACTGCTAAGAGTGGAAGCGAGTCTCTTCATTTTGGGTTCTGTATGTTTCAGTATATATGTAATCATTATTCATATTGAATATTCTGATAACAAAATCATTTGTTATTTGGTTCTCTGTCTTAGTTGTATACATATCATCGTTTTGCTGTTCTCTTTTGCCCTCTATCTAAAATCCTTATATTACCAGCTGATGCATTCCCTATTGTTTGAACTCTCTTCTCTTGAAAGTTGAAATAGATTCATGACATGTCGTATAGCATGATTGATATTTTTATGAGTATGTATTGGCTTGCTCAATTAATCTGTGGTTTATACTTATATGATGACTTAAGACTCCATGCTTTATGAAATTTCGTAAATTAATTGACAACTTTGCCGTTTGATCGCCTTGATAGATTAAATAATAAACTAAATATGATAGCTTGAAAATTATTTTTTAAACAGGGGTTAGTTTGGTACTCGTAACATTTGATTGACTTTCCTTCTCCGATTGATTTTGATATATAGTAGTATAATTTTTGTTTGTTGTTGTTGTTATTATTATTGTTATTGTTGTTGTTGTTGTTGTTGTTGTTATTATTATTACTATTATGATTGAAGGAATTTTTCTTACAATTTCATTAAGATGGTGATATTAACTTAGAAGTTTTTCCAAATATAATTAGCAACGACTCATTTGAATGATTTGGGTAAGATTTACACCCTACACAATTTGTATTAATTTAAGAAAATTTAATTGATAGATCTTTCTTTCCTTCAATTAATTTGGTACTTGTTTGATTACGGAAAAATAGGTTTATTTCATATGGATATTGATATGATTTTGTTAAGTAAGGAAACACATACGTTTTTTAGGGCTACCAATTATTTTTTTTCCTTTCTATATTTTAATTGATTGATTTTCTAGTATAAAACCAGATCTTCTCCTCTCTTTTGAACGAACAAGAGGAACACTAGGATCTCTCTAGCAACACATCATCTGAACCTCTCCTAGTCTAAGTGCGATCATTTCAACATTATTTTTTTTTAGAAAAATAAAACATTCTTGCTCTCGGAGTACAAAAAGCATTCAATTCTTATTAGTCTAAAATCTCGACTAAATTCCTAGTCTCTAATCTTAAGTCCCATTTTCCTGACGGGTCAATTATCTAACCGATTTTTATTTATTTTGTTAGTTCAACTATCATCTAGTAATTCATGGCTAATGTGTGTTTTACTTGATTTGTGGTTCACTAACCTCTTTTATGTCTACATGAAAATTTATTAATATTTGAGTTTTATTCATAGCCGTGATATTACTAATTTATCTACATATATATACACGTTGTTTGTATTCTATACCCGTTTTGTTAATCTGTTTGAAACAAGTACCTCTTGATTTTGCTCGGAATGAGACAGAAGAGTTCGCCTGGGATTGAGCCTAAAGGGATTAGAGGGTTTAAATGTGATATTATTATTTTTATTATTTACGTATTTTAGTTGTTCGTTATCTCATTAGTTTGTAATAATGTAATAAACGCTAATATAGTGAAAAGAGGATTGTTAAAGGGGGTAGGGGAGTTATGTGCTAATTGTTAAAAATGTTTAGGTTTCTCACAACTCTTTTTTTAAAATTTTATTTTAGGTTTATTTGTTAAAATCTTTATTTATTTATCATTAATTATATAAATATTATCCCTTAATATATAGTTATTGGGAAAGTAAAAGGAATTACGAGGTCTAATTTCAAACCTTTTGAAATTTAAGCCGGCCCTTTCCCTAGAAGAACCATTCAACCAAAGATTTAAAAATATTTATGTGTGCTTATATGAAAATACTTTATATGATTATATTCGAATTTCAAATTCTATTCACAAATATATTATTTTTTTTATATGAAACAGACCTCCAATTAATTTGTTGCTAATGTTGAGGACCACAATTCATAATATCGTGTTGTCATCCCGATAAAGCAACATACATTTTTAGACTTTTAACTCTTTTCAAGCTTGTCTAATATTTGAAAAGTGTTTAAATTGTTATAAAATATTTATAAATTACAGTTTTTCTCGTACTTTTTTTTTTATCTTTGTTTGACGTAATATATTGTGAGGAAGTAAATAATTTTTTTTAGAATATTTCTTCTATCTTTGTTTGTTTGAATATCTTGGCTCTTTAATTTTCTTGTCCTTTAAATTATCCGCATATTTCATAAATAAGTTTATATTGCCTTAATCACCTAATATTACTTAAAAATATTTTAAAATATATAACTTACTTCCTTATTTTTTTTTAAAAAAAAATTAGTTTTTTGTGTGTTTAATAAATAAGTTTGCGTGTTACAATTTTTTTTCTTTTAAGTTTTTTTATATTAATAAGGGTATTAATTTATACTGAGATACTTATTTGTCTTAAGTTGAATTTTATTAGGAAATAGCTTAATTACTATTTTGTCACATAGTTTTCGTATTAATTCGATAAATGTTATAATTTATTTAGGTTGTAATAAAATAGTTGATTAATTATCTTTTGCAGTAAATATTTTGGAAAAATTATATTTTATGTTTTGATAAACTTTGCATTATCTTATCACATAAGTTTAGGAATTAATTAATGTTTGGGTCTTTATATCTCCTAGAATAAATCTTATATGTTTAATTGCTAGGAAATCTAGTTAATATCGTATCAGCTAGTCTCACATTAGTGATTTAATTTATATTGTTTATTTATGTTTTCTATCTAATAACATAGTTAAATTAGTTTTGTTAAAAGAAAATAATTGACTTTCTTTACCCACTTAGTTATCCCACATAATTAATGAATCCGAAAGGGATCCACAGTTGTGGACCTCGAAAGGTGCCTAATGTCTTCCTTTCGAGGTAATCGGAGCCCTTACCCGACTCTGGCAACCTAGGCTAGTTAATAGATCTATTTCTAATTAGTTTAGAATGGTGCCCTAACGCACCTTAATTCGATAGGTGGCGACTCTTCGTATAAATAATCCCTCAAGAGTTGTCACATGTCGAGTTTCATTTTTTGCGAGAAAAATAAGGCGTGACAGCATGGCGACTTTGTTAGGGATTTTAGATTTCTAACCATAGCATTTTTGTTGTTTATGTGGGATTTAATTGTTTTAATTTATGTTTGCCTTTTAGGATCCCTAAGAATCCCTTCCCTTTTTCATATCTGGTGTGTTTTCTTTCTTTTATGTTCTTGTCGTATTTAATTTTTTCTTAGTTCTTTTGTATCAAATCCTTCTCTCTTTCCTTATATGTTTATTTTCTTTCCATTTCTTTTTTTTTTGTTTTTATTTTTTTCCTTAAATATTTGATTTCTTTCCATAACGAATTGTATTTACTTAAAATTGTTAATTTCTATGAATATCTTTCGCCTTCATTTCTCTTTCTTATTTTATGCATGTCATTTTTCTCATCTGTGCTCAAGTATTATTTCCTTATTTTATTCTACCACGCTATATATTACCATATTGTTAGATATTTGATTTTCACTACATGCTAAATGTTACCCTTTTAATAATTGCTTTCCTCAACTTGCATTTTCACATTCACACACATGATAACGGTTGCGTGATTTCATGGCTGCTCACCTTTAAATACCCGTATCGAGGAATGCCTCATAATTTGATCGATCAGCCGTGCGTCGATGATCATGAGTTTCTTCATTCTCAAGTTGTTTGCTTGAGGGAACCGTGTCTTATCATGCATGTTTGTTTTTCGCTTTATAAATTAATTTCATGTATATACCTTTTTCCTTATTTGTGTATCTTTTATTTATTTCTCTAAATAATAAATCTGCTTCCATGTCAATCTCCTTCCTTTCCCTTTACTTATTTTCTTAAAAATATTAATTTATATCCATATGTGATTTATTTACTTGTTTCCTTGTTTGATTTAATTTCTTTTTATCATTAATTATTCTCTCTTCCCTCTTATATGTTTCGTTGTTTAATTTACGTTCGTTCCATGTATATTCTTTTCCCTACCCTTTATGTTCTTTACTTTATGGGTTTTTATAATCATTCTTATCTTTATCTACATATTATTTATGACTAACAAGTTTCTTTTGGTATTATTTTTCTTAACTGCTTTATTTGATGTATTTTTGTTTCGTTTAAGTCGTATATTTTATTATTGCTTTTCTTACGTGTTAAATATTCTTCTTTTTAACTGTCATTCCGCTCATATTTTTTCCACTTGGGAACCTCTCACTATCACACACTATACACGCGAGTCGTGCTTTGCACTTCTCTGAAATCCTTTGAAAAGCCTATTTAGAGAGTTGACATATACGTGGGGTGAATGGATAGTTTTACTACCATATGACCACGTACCTTCTCACATAAGAAATTTTTCAATCTGTGTATACCCATCTCTTAGAAGTTTAGGTCATGTCATGCATGCATTATTCCTAGGAGGTCTTGACACCCTTGGTATATTAAGACCAATAGTTTGACCTTTCCCGATGTCACAAAGGGGTTTAAGAACTTGAAAAGGACGCTATCATACTTATTTGCATTTTGAGAGGTTTATATGCCTAAAAATGTATAGTATTTGCTTTTTAAGAGGGAAGGGTAAACTAACATTTTTATGATGCAGGTTATAACGGAAAAAAAATCCGACATAAAATTTTATATGAGCTGTGAAAAAGCCAAAAGAAGGAGAAGAATTTCATTTAGACTAATTTTATTTATGTTGTAATCATTTCTTTCTTGTAATATTTTATTTTGTAAAATGAAAAAAATTATTTATATTTTAGCGGGAGCAAATAGGATGACACGTTATGGCATATTTGTTTTTCATAATTCGCTAGGCCTACCTCTGGCACAAAAAAGGTCACAATACATTAGGACACACAAATTATTTGCTACATGTTAATATAAGATATATATTATTGTTTTAATTACTTGTGTATTTGTTTTACTTTCTAATTTTTAGATAATCATCTTTTGCTTCACTTGATCTATCTTACATTATATATATATATATATATATATATATATACCTTGCATTTAGGCCCAAACCATACAATCTTAGAGAGGTAATTCACATCTATTTTTCTTCATCAATGTCATTTCCTATGCGTCTTCCAAAATATTTTCTTTAGCACATTTTTTTCTCGCGATCTATTATTTGTCCCCTGCATCTTGAATTCATTCTTTACGCAATTACATAATTATTTCGTAACAATCATGCTTTTTCAGATTAGGTCCAAACTCGACTTTAGTTTATCTTCTGGCCACTAAGGTTTCAATATTTCTATTGAACCTTTCATAACTCTTTTTAATAATTTTATCATCTTGCATACTCCAAAGGTTGACTAAAGTTGAACATCATAACAAATCATATGGCTAGCCAAAAAGTATTTATTAAGCTCGTCAACAACGAAGCTGAACACCAAGATTTTGGGTCATATCAGGATAAGGTTACTCCATTTGAGGCAAGCATAGAGAGCATGGAAAGGAAGATAGACTGAATAAGAGGATTGGTTGTTGACCTTAGAAACTCATCCAATGTGCCACCAGGTTTTCCAGAATCAATGTCTAAGAGTCACTCTGCTCCAGTCCACACTGTGGCGCCTCTCACACTGTCTACCTCACTCATACAGAACACACAAGAGGGATCAAGTTTGTATTCACTAGCTCTTCAGGGAGCACTCGATGGTTTGGAAGGAACAGGCAAGGGAAGGGAAAGGAAAGAGGAGATAAGCCCTCAGGCAACATGGCCGGAATTACTCAACAAAGGGAAATAGATAAGTTGGCCAAATTAATGGAAGATGGAAAAAGAGACCTTGATTTTCCTTTATTTGATGGGTTTGGAGACCCTTATTACCATTTGAAAGCATACCTCAACAAACTAATGAGTATTGGGCAAAGTGAAAATCTTAAGATGAAACTTTTCGTTAGGACACTCACTGGATTAGCCTTGATGTGGTACGTGAAGAAAGACGTAAAAGAATGGGTTTCTTGGAACCATTTGGCTAACAGCTTTCTGGAACAATATGACAACAAACTAAAGGGGAAGATTATAGAGCCGATTATAGAAGAAGTGATAATGCACAATTTTGGACTGGCCAAACCACAATCCAAGGATAAGGGAAAAGTTATGATCAAACCTCCAAAATTCAAAGCAAGAAAGCCCCAAGTTATGACTTAATTGGCTGAACCACCTGCAATTACTTTTGAGATGTTAAGGTCACATGGAATTTTACATCCAAAGAACGATGGCATCCCTAATCCTTTACACAAGGACTTTGACCCAAATAAGCATTGCGCTTTCTATTTCATGATACAAATGAGTGCCGCCACTTAAAGGAAGAGATACCAAAGTTGATAATCAGTGGTTGGATATCACAAAGGCCTCGCCCTCAGCTTGTATGGTACCAACCGCCAGAAATCATTCCAACACCAAGCTATACTCCAACATATCACCCATCCTTCACCGTAAGACCTCCTGTTCAGACTATGTGGTATCCGCCTCCAACCATTGCTCCTACATCACATTATATCCTGACACCTTATCCACAATTTGTTGCTGTGACTTATCCCTAAAACCAAGCAACCATGCCAAGGGCAACTAAGAAATAAGCGCAACCTTCAATTGATGGAGTTGGCAACAAGGCATTTGAGGAAGAATAAGAGATGACATCTCATTAGTTTGCAAGGCTACCATTTCTATTTGCTTTCCTTTTTTCAGCTTTCCTCGTTTTCAACTTCTTTGTATTGTGAACTACAATTGACCTGATTTCCCATTCGGGATACGTAGACGCTCATTTAATGGGTTCGGTCTCACCATAATAAAATTTTTATTTTTCCCCAAGTTCCTTAAAACTCCATAAGCAGTCTTCTGAAGTTGAAACTGGGCTGACAAAATAATATGATAGAAACAATTGAGGGTATGCTTTAAGTCAAGAATATGATGTTCAACATAAGTCGACCTTATTTATTCCATTGACTTGCTAGATTTTTAGCATTGTGACTATGCATTCATTCAAATCTTATCTCTCCAGCACTCGTCAATTAATAAGTTCCATGTTGTTGTACACTTCGTGCCATCAAATGTTTGCATTTAAATTCAGAGTTTTGAATTTGATTATCTGCCTTTTAATGAATTTATCATTTTGATGTTATTAATCTTATCATTCTTATTTGTGTTATATGTTAACTAAATTTTGTATTTGATTTATTTATTTTCCTTAAAGGTTGTCAGGTATTTGAACATCGATTTAGTTGAGAATTTGCAATTTAGAAAAATGTTCAGCATCCCAAACAATTCTAACCCTCCTATTAACACAAACTTTGGTCCTCCCCCAACACAAACTGTACCTCTCCGTCCGGCCCCCACTCATACACTCCCTCAACAGATTCTTTCAGCACACATCCATCTTGGCACTTTGCAAAACATAGTAATATCCAGAGAAGAGAAGACTAAGCTCATGGCGCTACAGAAGGAGCTCAATGATTTGGAGAAGATTGTGGATGAAAAATTACGCTCCAGAAATATTTCAGATCTAAGGTATAAAAAGTTATGTCTACATCCAAGTGTTAAGCTGCTACTGGGATACAAGATCCCCAAATTCAACATCTTCGATGGGCATGGAGACCCCATTGAACATCTGAAGGACTATTGCAGTAGATTGGTTGGAATTGGACATGATGAATCTCTTCTAATGAGATTATTTATCCAAAGTCTGTCGGGAATGGCATTCACTTAGTATGTCAAGCAAGACTTTAGCAAATGGAATACATGGGAAGATATGGCTCGAGATTTTGTAGAGCAATACAAGTTTAACACCAAGATTAATTCGACTTTTTTGGATTTGCTCAAAGTAAGGAAATTAGATCATGAATCTTTTGAGGAATATGTAATACGATGGAGGAGAGAAGCTTCCAAGATACGTCATTCACCAGCCGAAGAAAAGTTAGTCCAATTTTTCATTAAGTCACTAGATGGTATATACCATAAATACTTGTATTTCACAATCATTTATAGCTTTGCAAGTCTAATTTGAATTGGGAAAGAATTGGAATATGGCATTCTAATAGGGAGAATTATCGATATAGCCACAACACAGACGAGTTCTCAAGCATCAGAAAATCCTCTGAATAAAAGGAAAGGAGGTATCTCTACCACTATACCTCCATCACAACATCATCAAGATACACAACAAGTACACACCATTTTGACTCTTGCGATGCGCGGAGTTCTCAACACCAAGTTTATCAGACACCGCTTGATTTTAGCCAACATGATTCTTACAACCAGGTTCCTCCCGTACAATCCAGTTTTGGTCAACCAGAAGGAGTGGAGTATCACACATTTACCCCTCTAACTGAACCTTTGACAAGCATATTTGAAAGGTTGAGGGCCCAAGAAATTTTGAAATAAGTGGTGGATGGATTCCCAAATATCCGTCCCCAAATTTTAATCCTTCCAAGATATGTGCATATCATTCAAATATTCAAGGCCCTGATACTAAAGAATGTGCAGCACTAAGTTACAAGATTCAAGATTTGATTGAGAAGAGAAAGATAATAGTGCATCAAGGACCATTGGACTACTACTACATCACTCCTGGAGTGATTATAGTCCAAGAAGAACCTACAAAAATAGTTCCGAGACATTTGATAAGAAAGTGTAAAAGGAACTAACAAAGACGAGACCGTCATAAGCAAAGTGCCTTCACCCTCTACTTCCCCGCTCTATAGCTTTCCATTTATTTGTACGCTGAACTACTTCTAACCTGATTCCTTTATGAATACGTAGGCAGCCCACTTTTGGGTTCGGTCTCAATCAAATAAAAGTTTCTTTCTTCTCATAGCCAAAATCAAATATCTTGCTCACATCTAAACATGAAACCCATGATAGTCTGATTTGAACCTTAAATGGCAAATGAGGATTCAAAACTGGGTCTTGATGTTCAAATATATAACACAACTATTTCCTTTTAAACTGACACATTTCTTTGAGTGAAGCGGGAACACAACAGTCAAACTGGGGCAGAATTTTTAAGGTTTCCTTAAAAATTCCACAAATGGGCAACAAGGAGATGCGCAAAGTAGTTTTGCATTCTAAACTGGGGTAGAAATTTTTGAGGATCCCAAAAATTTCACCATGACTAATTGAAAAGCCCTTAGAGATCGAAACAATGACAAGAAGCAAAGGACAAGCAAAGGTACGTATCAACCTTACCTTTTAAAAAACTGATAATTTTTATGTGACTGCGGGGATGATAGACACAATATTCTCGTAATGGAAAACGATCAATGATTCAGCACATATCACAATATTTTTATGTTAGACCCCTATCATGATACTTTCAGAGGATTATTCAACCCCGTATTATGCTACTATCAAGTTGTTATCGTGTTAAGCCACCATCTTGCTATATTATTTGATCAGGCCCGTAATATGCTGCGACCACGGTATTATGCCACTATCTGCTACTATTATATTATCCAATCAGGCCCGTATTGTGCTACCGTCCAGCTCCTATCATATTATTATTATTATGCCACTATTCAAATCAGCCTCGTATTATGCCACCGTCCAACTCCTATCATATTATTATTATGCCACTATTCAAATGAGGCCCATATTATGTTATTCAATCAGGTTTGTATTATGTTACTTTCAGGTTACTATTTTTCTACTATTATTCCTTTACTATTGGGTTTGTCCACCCTACAATTGGATAATTAGGTTAGCCCGCCTTAAAATAGGATAATTGAGTCAATCTTTCCTAAAATAGGACAATTGGGATAGTCCACCCTACAAATGGATAATTGAGCCCGTGATTTATATTGTGAGCCTGTAATTTATATGTTTGATTCCGTGATTTATATGTTTGAGCCCGCGATTTATATTTTGAGTCTGTGATTTATATTTTGAGCACGTAATTTGTGTTTGAGCCCGTTATTTATAATCGAGCCCGAATACTTGGGTTTATCCACCCTAGAACAGGATATGTCTATTCTAAAATCTTATATATGTATCTGAATACTAACCAATTTACCTAGTAATACAGGTATCATCCTTGGAAAGCGAAAACTAGGGCAAACTCTTGAAGGTCCCAAAAAATGTGTGTGTGTGTGTGTGTGTCTTTCCTTTATTTATACTTATTATGAAACTAGTCTCATATTAGCTCATGTTTTCTTATACTTGATTAACCACTTTGTCTAGTAGTGTTAAAATTTGCAGGTATAAAATCAGAGAAGAAGACAACTCTCCCGTCAAATCGAATCGATTTTCGCTTTCACTCTTGATCTTCCATCCTCGACGTGATGCCTAATTAATGATTCGCATTCCTCTCTCATCTCTCCACTCTTATCACCTCGTTCCACTTCCGTCCTTATTCAACCTTCGTGCTATTAAATTCTTTTAGGGATTTTTTTCGTCCGTAAATCTAGAACTACACGCGGCCTAATTCTTGTAGACCCAAGATATGAGGAGACTTGATACCAAAGTCTCAGCTACAACATCTTGACAATCTTTATTTTCTTCTTACCCGATCTCACCGAGATCGTTCTTCTGTCGAACAAAAATTGGCTACTAAGTCAACGTTCTTTGCTCGCCAATACATCTTTCATTCCCAAACAAAAAAGGGGCAGTTGTTGACACCCAATTTTGACTGACCTATGCTCCGTCTAAGTTGCATATTGATATATATATGTGTGCATATATTTTTTTTAAAATCACCTTTTTAACGAAATTAACATACGTATTTGAATTTTTGTATAAGTACTTTACATTATAAAATATTTTATTACATTAATTTTAAGTTTTTAATTTTTCAATAGTATATGTAATTATGTCATATATAATATATTGTATAATAATACTTTTAATTAAACAAGCTTTTATTTTAGAATATAATTTTACTTAATTTTTATAAACTATTTATAATTAATTTCATAATAATAATATTTATATAAATTTTATCATAATTTAAGCTATTATATTACCTATTTATTAAATTATTTACAAGTATAGTATTTTAATTAAGTTAATAGAAAAAAATTTCAATTTCAACTAATTTATTTAAAATCCAGTCACTTCCTTCCTAAATTAGGTCAATTCTAGCCATTTTATCAAAATCTGGCCACATTTTAAACTCAATTCAATTTTAATTAATTCTAACCCATTCGGTCGACCCACCTAATTTCCCGCAACCCGACCCAAAATCCCAAGATACGATCTCAGCCCTCCATTTCTCTTGATCTATGGTTCAAATCAATATTACCATCCATTTTCCTTATTTGTCATTCACCTACCTAAACTCTAATGTTTCTCTCATTTTCACTCAATGAGATGCACCACACCTCCCTCGAGCTCCTCCTCTCCTTCCTGTCCGGCAACCAGTCACATTGCCTCTCCCATTTCTCCCCTTCCCTCATCGCCTTTAGCCTCTCCTTTTTCTGTTCAGACCAGCCGTGAACAACCAGCGCCGCCACCCTTTTTCCTCTCCTCCCTCTTTTCGTTCTCACTGCCCCTCCCAATGCCACCCCTGCCTCGTCCGTCTCCTCCCTCCAGTGAATACATAGACCTCCATTAACACCGCCAGACAATTCCAAACACAACCCTCTACTCCGGTCATCGCTCATCGGAGAAGGCAAACTCCGCTGCTACCTAATTACTCTGGCCAGAATGAAGCTGCACAGCCATGATCGTGCTTCGACTAGCAGGTGACCGGCAACCTCGCAAGTTGTCTCTACCTACTCAGGAGGACATAGCTTAAAACGAAAAGCAGCTTCATTATCGAAAATACCTCACAAGAAATTAAATGTGATTAGTGTTTTAGGGATAGATCCTCGTAGATTCATCCAAAGTATGGTTTCTTTAAGTTGGAATCTTCATCTCTTTGTTTATAATGTCAAATACATCAGATTTTCCGATCTAACACTAGTATAAGTAATATGTCTAATTTTTGTCTTAATTGTCGTTTGCTTGTTTGGTTGATATTTTCATACATGAAAGCCTCCTAAATGTTTATGAATATCTGTCATGCCCCAACTTTGTTGAATATTCTGGTTATTGGGTTCTGTATGTTTCGGTATATATATAATCATTATTCATATTGAATATTTTGTTTACAAAATCATTTGTTATTTGGTTCTATGTCTTAGTTGTATACATATCATCGTTTTGCTGTTCTCTTTTGCCCTCTGTCTAAAATCCTTATATTACCAGCTGATGCATGCCCTATTGTTTGAACTCTCTTCTCTTAAAAGTTGAAATAGATTCATGACATGTCGTATAGCATTATTGATATTTTTATGAGTATGTATTGACTTGCTCAATTAATCTGCAGTTTATACTTATATGATGACTTAAGACTCCATGCTTTGTGAAATTTCATAAATTAATTGACAACTTTGTCGTTTGATCGTCATGATAGATTAACTAATAAACTAAATATGGTAGCTTGAAAATTATTTTTTAAACAAGGGTTAGTTTGGTACTCGTAACATTTGCTTGACTTTCCTTCTCCGATTGATTTTGATATGTAGTAGTATAATTTTTGTTTGTTGTTGTTGTTGTTGTTGTTGTTGTTGTTATGATTGAAGGAATTTTTCTTACAATTTCATTAAGGTGGTGATGTTAACTTAGAAATTTTTTCCAAATATAATTAGCAACGGCTCATTTGAATGATTTGGGTAAGATTTACACCCTACACAATTTGTCTTAATTTAAGAAAATTTATTTGATTGATCTTTCTTTCCTTCAATTAATTTGGTACTTGTTTAATTACGGAAAAGTAGGTTTATTTCATGCGAATATTCATATGATTCTGTTAAGTAAGGAAACACATCCCTTTTTGAGGGCTACCAATTATTTTTTTTCCTTTATATATTTTAATTGATTGGTTTTCTAGTATAAACCAGATCTTCTCCTCTCTTTTGAACGAACAAGAGGAACACTAGGATCCCTCTAGCAACACATCCCTCTCCTAGTCTAAGTGCGATCATTTCAACATTACTTTTTTTTTTTTAGAAAAATAAAACATTCTTGCTCTCGGAGTACGAAAAGCATTCAATTCTTATTAGTCTAAAATCTCGACTAAATTCCTAGTCTCTAATCTTAAGTCCCATTTTCCTGACGGGTCAATTATCTAACCGACTGTTATTTATTTTGTTAGTTCAACTATCATCTAGTAATTCATGGCTAATGTGTGTTTTACTTGATTTGTGGTTCACTAGCCTCTTTTATGTCTACATGAAAATTTATTAATATTTGAGTTTTATTCATAGCCGTGATATTACTAATTTATCTACATATATATACACGTTTGTATTCTATGCCCGTTTTGTTAATCTATTTGAAACAGGTACCTCTTGGTTTTGTTCGGAATGAGACAGAAGTCTTCGCCTGGGATTGGGCCTAAAGGGATGAGAGGGTTTAAATGTGATATTTTTTTTTATTATTTACGTATTTTAGTTTTTCGTTATCTCATTAGTATGTAATAATGTAATAAATGCTAATATAGTGAAAAGGGGATTGTTAAAGGGGGTGGGGGAGTTATGTGCTAATTGTTTAAAATTTTTAGTTTTCTCACAACTTTTATTTTAAAATTTTATTTTAGGTTTATTTGTTAAAATCTTTATTTATTTATCATTAATTATATAAATACTATCCCTTAATATATAGTTATTGGGAAAGTAAAAGGAATTACGAGGTCTAATTTCAAACCTTTTGAAATTAAACCGATCCTTTCCTTGGAAGAACTATTCAACCAAAGATTTAAAAATATTTATGTGTCCTTATATAAAAATACTTTATATGATTATATTCGAATTTCAAATTCTATTCACAAATATATATATTTTTTTACTTGAAACAGACCTCCAATTAATTTGTTGCTAAGGTTGAGGACCACAATTAATAATATCGTGTTGTCATCCCGATAAAGCAACAAACATTTTTAGACTTTTAGCTCTTTTCAAGCTTGTCTAATATTTGAAAAGCATTTAAATTGTTATGAAGTGTTTATAAATTATAGTTTTTCTCGTACTTCTTTTATCTTTGTTTAGGGTAATATATTGTGAGTTAGCAAATAAATTTTTTTTGAATATTTCTTTTATCTTTGTTTGTTTGAATATCTTGGCTCTTTAATTTCCTTCTCCTTTAAATTATCTGTATATTTAATAAATAAGTTTATATTTCCTTAATCACCTAATATTACTTAAAAATATTTTAAAATATATAACTTACTTCCTTATTTAAAAAAAAATAATTATAGTTTTTTGTGTGTTTGATAAACCAGTTTGCGTGTTAATGTTTTTTTATTTTAACTTTTTTAATTAATAAGGGTATTAATTTATATTGAGATACTTATTTGTCTTAAGTTGAATTTTATTAGGAAATAACTTAATTACTATTTTGTCACATAATTTTTGCATTAATTCGATAAATGTTATAATTTATTTAGGTTATAATAAAATAGTTGATTTAATTATCTTGTGCAGTAATATTTTGGGAAAATTATATTTTATGTTTTGTTAAAGTTTGCAATATCTTATCACATAAGTTTAGGAATTAATTAATGTTTGAGTCTTTATATCTTCTAAAATAAATCTTATATGTTTAATTGTTAGGAAATCTGGTTAATATTGTATCAGCTAGTCTCACATTAGTACTTTAATTCATATTGTTTATTTATGTTTTTTGTCTAATTACATAGTTAAATTAGTTTTGTTAAAAGAAAATAATCGACTTTCTTTACCCACTTAGTTATCCCACATAATTAATGAATCCTGAATGGACCCATAGTTGTGGACCTCGAAAGGTGCCTAGTGTCTTCCTTTCGAGGTAATCGGAACCCTTACCTGACTCTAGCAACCTAGGCTAGTTAATAGAGCTATTTGTGATTAGTTTAGAATGGTACCATAATGCACCTTAATTCGTTAGGTGACGACTCTTCGTATAAATAATCTCTCAAAAGTTATCACATGTTAGTTTCATTTTTCGCGAGAAAAATGGGGCGCGACATACTTACCCTCCAAAAGGTAAAATTATTATATTTGAATTCCTATTATAACTACACATAAGCTTGCAACAAATAAAAAAAATATTTATATATATCACACAAATAAGATAATGTATCATCAATTCTCATTTCTTAACAAAATAAAAATATACACCAAAATTTTGTTAAAATTTTTTATAATTGTGGCAAAAATACTAATTTTTTTAAAAAAAATAGAGAAATTTTTTTCTGTAAAAAGAGTTCCCGATGAAGGATAAAAATGATCATAATGAAGAATTGAGAAAAAAGTGATAACATGAAAAAGGAAGAAATTTAGTTGATGTCCATATTTAAATCAACTATACAAATTCGAATGCATACAATAGGTAACAACTACTATTTCTCCTCTAAGACTTTGCAATTGTAGTTGTATAGGCTAAAAAAATAATTACAAAGAAATATATGCATATTCAGTTTTACTCCTTGTCCATGTTTGCTTGCTCCGACAACCATCAATTTGTCAAGCTTCTCAATCTTTCTAAGGGCTACTTCATTATCAATGAGAATTTTTTTTTTTACAATCTATTTATATAGATATATATGGAGAAAATACAATAAATTATTATAAATTTATAAGTTAAATATTGAAAGGTTATGAAAATGAAAGATGTGTGAGTTATTAAGATTATTAAAAATATAGGTTATGAAAATAAAAAGGTGCGAGTTATGAAAATGAAATTTTAGCAATGGAAATGAAATGTCAACAAATATCTTAAGAGAAATATTAGAAAAAAAGTTAAAAGATTGAAGAAAAAGATAAATACAAATCTTAGCCTATGAGGTGTCACTTACTTGTCTATTGTCTAGCTTTATAATATATATACATATAGATTAGACTACTTCATTTTAACATATACTAGAGAACTTAGCCGCGCTTCGCGCGGTTTGATAAATTTTATTAAATTTAAATATATTTTTTTGAATTAAAATAAAAATAATTTATTTATTTATATCCAAATATTACAGTTTGATCTTAATGAATCACATTTTTTATTGTCATAATTCTTTTATATAATTTTTGTTTTAGAAAATTTGTATTTTTGTATGGTGGTTGAGGGTTTTCATGTGATTTTACTATATGACTTTTAACTTTAATAAACATGAATATATATAGAAATTTGATTTGTTCCTTTCTCTAAATCGTAAGCAATAAAACTTTTAATTTTCTAAATAAAATAAATATGAAATGAAAAGTAAAAAAGTTTAAACAACAATTATTGAATTACATTCTAGTCATGTACTTCTTTCTAACTTTTTTTTCTTTATAAATTTTATTTATTTTTTAAATATTTTTTTACCTTTTCAATTCTCTCACCTCCATACTTTTTTTTCCTTATTCTTAGCTTGTACTTTTTCTATAATTTTTTTCTCCCTTTCTTCTTTATATTTCTTTGATGAAGGAATTAAAAATATTATATTTTGAATTTCGAAAATGAGGGGAAATTACAAAAATAAAAAATAAAAAATAATTTTAGAAAGTGTCCCTTAATTTCCTTATAATCAATTAAAATTCGTATGCTCACATAATGATGAGGAATCTTTAATAAAATTCACGCCAGCATAAGCAACTTTCAAATCAGTTTTTCTATTTTACAAAAAAAAAATGCTCGTGACATTAACTTGAGAGATCCTAAAGAATGATGTATTCTCCGATCAAATATCAACTCTATCAATTTAAAGGTTGTTAGTTTCTACCATTCAATGAGGCATAGCTAGATATTATTTCAATAAATTAGCAAATCAAATCCTGTTAAAAATCACAAAACACAAGTTAGACTATAATATACCTCTCTAAATAAATGTTATATGCAGTAAACAAATTGTGATCAACCAATTATAGGTGATTCTACTAAAATTAGCAATTGTGGTGATCTTAAACAAATGAGTTATACCGATTTGCTAAAGAAAAAAAAGAATTTATACTGATTCACGTCATTTGAAAAGTTACATCTTTCTTTTGAAAAGACAAAATAAATATTTATATGAAAAAAAATAAAACGCTAAAATAAATTTATTTTTTTAATCACAGAGAGGTAGCACATCACTTTCTTATAGACCGATTTGATATTATACTCTTTCTAAAATTTAAGTTGATTACTTAATAGAATTGTATATTAAAAAATTACATTAACTTTTAGTCAATTCAACAGTTGATCGAGAGAGCACCGATCAAATATGCTCATTAAGCCGATCTCACCGATGGCTAAAAAAAAATCATAGAACTGAAGATTCTGAAATATGTATTGGTAACATTATGAGATGAATAACAAACAAATACACACAAAAAGAAAAAATTCAAAAACTTCAACAACTAATCATTCAACCCCCCAAAAAATGTATCATTCAAACAAATCAAATTTTTTTGAAAACTATCAGTATAATTAAGTTGGTAAGAAAAATCCACTTAATTCTAAAGAAATAAACTAATAAAAATAATTAGGGTGACATTATAAAGAGAATTCTCACCTTAATCTAGTTTGAAGATGATTTTGGAGAATTTATGAATACTTTTGTGGTGGTAACATAAAGTTAAACTCTTTAAAATGCACGAAATTTTTTTTAGAAAATTATTGTCTTAGACGTGGGGAGAGTGAGGATTAATTGCTTTTACTAATAAATTAATATAAATTAATTATATTAATTATAGAGGTAGGAGAAAAGATTAACAATAATATATAAAGAATAAAAACTCAAAAAATTAAATACAATAGGATTTGATAAATGATTTGATATGTATTTAAATATTAGATTAAATAGATAATCATTACGATAATTAAAAAACTATAAAATTTGAATTTACAAAAAATGTAATAAATTAAATAACTATTAAAATTTGTATAAAAATAATTATAAAATGTTTAAAAATAAATAATCCCATGTTCTTGAATTTAAAATTCATCTAACCTTCCATTCAACAAATTTACAAAAAATGTAATAAATTAAATAGCCATTAAAATATGTACAAAAACTAGCTATAATTTTTTTAAATAAATAATCCCACGTTCATGAAATTAAAATTTATCCAACTTTTCATTATGTATATAAAAGATTAAGTTTAAAAAAAAATAAGTAAAAATAGCCTACGTCCCTTTTTTAAACTGCTCAAAATTATAATTAATACACATTAAAATATATAATTGATTAAGGCATTTAGTTAATTTTTTAAATGAAAAAATACTTAGAAAAAAAAAAGAAATAATGGAGGCGTTACAAGCATGCCACATCAGCATGCCTCGAAGCTCATACATACATACATACATACATACATACATATATATATATATATATATATATATATATATATATATATTGACTGATTGATTCATTCTTCATGGAGGAAATAAAAAGTTGAAATAGTAAATATTTAGGATTTTAAATATTACAACAAACAATAAGAATAAGTTAAGTAGTAAAGTTTAAGACATTTAAAATTCTACAATAAAGAAATAAAATAAACGGAGGGAGTAGTAATTGACACATCTATTTTTGTACAATAGTAAGTAAATAAAAATATAAGAAAAATGTCAACAAAATAAGAAAAAGAAAAATAGGTTTCTTGGCCAAAGAGAGGCGCCACATCACTTCTCGAGTGCATTGCTTTATGTATAAATAAATATAAATCTTAATATATTAATAATGTAGTAATATAAATTTTATAATAATTAACATGAAATATACATATAATACATGCATTTAAGTGTTCGTAAAAGTGAATGATTTTTTTATCTTTCAATCAAATGCTATTTCTGCGATATTTTTATTCATCGAAATAAGTATTATAACACATTGGAGAAAGAACTACCGGATTAGATCAAACTCTTAAATATAAACATTTATCAATTTGAAATTCATAATTTTTTTTTCTAAATTCTTATGTTGTTACACAAATATTTAAATATTATTTATGCTATTTTAAAATTTTATTTTTATTAATATGACGGACACACACGAGGCGTGTACGTTAGGACTAATTTGGTGAAATACATCAATAACCTCTTAAATTCAAAGTCCTGAACTTAAATTATTGACTTGTTTGGCGATGGTTTAAAATTATTAATTTAATATTTAGTATTTTTTAAATATATAATTTAGATTTCAAAAGTTACATTTTTTTATAAACATGAAAATCTCATAATTTGTGAAAGTTATCAAAAAATATTCAATTCCTATACAATTTTCTCAAATGAGCAAATCTTAGTTTACAAAATAAGGTATCGAAATATCTTAAGGCTCCGCAGTAATAAATCGATATCTCCATGGCAATTACACGGTATTATAAACTTTTAAGTACATATAATTTTACAAAAATTCATTTGTGCAATAAATCAACAATATTCCCTCTGTCCATTTTTACTTGTCCATTATATTAAAAGTAGATATCTACTTTTACTATCCAGTTTAGAAAATCAAGAGATAATTATCATTTAGTTCCTAACTACCCTTATTATTAATTATAGTCATCTCCAATGCATGTTTCAAAGCATTGAATTTATTATATTCAAATGGTAATATAGTAAATTTGTTATTCTATTTATTGCTCTTTATGGGTGTATCGAGTCAATATCTTTTTTAGGCTACAACTTCATCGAGCCGATTAGCATTCCTTTCAATTGTGTGTACATTTAATAGCTTCTATGAAACTACACAAAAAGTATTTGTTAAAAAAATCCTTGGATAAGTAAGTCGGACGAAGGAAGTAGTAATAATGTTATAAAATAATAAAACTAAAAGAAGATAACATAGAGAAGAGAAAGGTAGAGAGAAGAGAGAGAGATTATTATTTCTCTTGAGGGATAATATACCATAAATGAGAACCCCTATATTTATAGGAAAAACTAACTTGGTTTCAAAGTTACTATCCTAATTTTTTTCAAAAAAATAAATAGGCATTCACAATAATATATAAAAGATATTTGTAACACTCCGCTTGGATGTTTATTTGATAGATAATATGTATCGTTAAAAACTTACTAGAAAAAATTCTATGAGAAAAATTCTAGTGTAAGAAAAAATGTACACATTTAATAATACGCATTTTAACTGCCTCATTACAAATCTTACAAGGAAAACCTATTTGAAAAAAATCTTGTAAGAGAAAAGCGTACAACGCATATTAACAACACTGGATGAGAATATTTATTCAAAAACTTGAATCTTTGCATTTCAATCTTATGCACCATTTTTTCAAAAGTTACAGTTGGTAGATATTTGGCGAATGAATTAGCCATGTTATCACTCAAGCGAATCTGTTGCACATTGGTATCACCATTCTTTTAGAGATCTCATATAATATTTTTTGGGTGAAATGTGCTTTGTTCTAACTCCTTTTAGGAGTCCTTTCTTTTATTGGGCCATGTATGTTGTTCTTTTGATAGAGTTACACCATTAATATATAATATTGTTTAAATCACACCAAGTACATTATTGACTTGCTTTATAAACTGATGTTATCTCTGTACCATGTGACTCATTTCATGTATAACAACATTGTATGATCGTAAATTCTCATGGAAATAGATAACAGGTCTAGATAAAAAATTTTGGTTGATCAGATGAATGCTTTGTATATATAAAAATCTAGACAATATTTATTAGGATAAACTATGGATGGCCAATGGGACGTGACGGACGGGATGAATCGGGATGGGACGGAAGGGCGGGGACAAATCGGGATGGACCGTTAGTTCCGTCTCGTCCCAGTATAAAATGACACAGGATGGGATGCAACGGGAAGGGTTAAATGGGACAAAAGGGACGATAAATAATTTTTTTTTTAAAAAAAACTATTTAATAAAAGTATAAGTTATGATTTTAAAATTTAAATTTCTTTTAAATTTTTATAGACTTATACTCTTAAGTCTTATAGTTAGAGTCTTAGAAGTTTTAAATTTTAAATTTGAATTAAGAATTTAAGACTAAAATAAATTCTAACGTTTGTTAAAACTTGAAATTTGAAATATGAAGTAGTTATTTATTTGAATTTATAAGTTTGTTAAAATTTTTATAAATTAAAATCTATACTCTATAGTAGATTTGTAAGTTATATACCTGTAAACTTGTAAATTGTAATTAAAGTTTTTTTAATAGATTAAAGGACTTATATTGAATAATTCAAATATAACACAACAGATAATGAAATTAAAAATTAAGCTAAAAGCCTTTAAATTTATTCAAATAAATAAATCATACAAATTTGTATTACAACTTATAAATATTAGTAGAGTGTCTAATCTATGTAGCTACATTCTAGGAAGGGTTCTGTTTAAACTAGGCCTCGAAGATAATATCAATATTTGTACATTCCTATGAAATCTCTTTCTAACTCTTCTATTTCTTGAGCCAAAATATCATCCAGTACTGGTATAGATTATTGTCGGTCTTGTGCTTCCATATCATCACCACTGTTGATTACTGCATCCAAAAGAGCATCTTGTTTGGAAGTTAACTTCGATAACCCGTGTTTTCTCCGCTCTATATTGATGCAATCTCTAAATAAAACTGATACCTCCAAGTTGTCTTCTGCTAGTGAATATCGGTGGTCTCCAAGTTGAAATATTTCAACATTGAAAGAGGCCTCTAAAGCGACGGGGATTCTTGAATAGCTAGCACATCCCGAACCATTTTGCTAAGCATTGAAAATATGCTTCTATGAGCCCTCCACTAATTCAGAATATGCGGGATGCCGTCAACATTTCTAATACTTTTTCGTGTCTGAGAAAGATATTCATCAAAATTATAACTGTCAGAAAAATCTAGACCAATCATATTTTGCATATACCCATGGGTAGTATCTACTTGAACCCTAGAAGATTCAGGAACATTATGTACATTATTATTATGTAACTGGCAATAGATGTCATACATTATTCTAGCATGTACTTTAACACTATTTTCACAATTTTTCATGCTTGGGATTTTATGATCTTGAATTTCTAAATTTTCATAAATTTATTGAACCACTCCTTTTGTATCTCGTTCATTATATTCTGGATTAAAAAGCATATTAGTTAAATAAATTTGAGCAATAGGGAAAAAAATATTTTTAAAGTTTTTGAATCATGGCCTCAACAGTCGGTGTAAACTTTTCATCATTTTTATATTAAGTAAATTTAGTTGTAACAATACATACATTTATTAAAACTTCACAAACAGTTGAGAAATACATGCCAGAAAACATTTTTGTTTCTTGATAAAGTAATTTAAAAAATTATTAAGTTCATTTACTTTGTCCCAGTCAGAATCATTAAGTTTTTATTCTAGGCCAGAATTATGAGCATTATAGGTTATAGTGATAGGTCTTCTATAAATATATGCAACTTCTATCATTTCATATAATAAATTCCACCTAATTTTAACATGTCTTGAAATTTTCCTACATGAAAGTTCACATATTCTAAAAATTTCTTTATATTCACGAATTCTAGAACTTTTGTTCATTTGAAAAATTCAAAAATATTCATATAACTTTAGAACATCTAGAATCAAATAACTTATTGCTGTCTGGTACAACCAAATTAAATATATGAGCATCACATCTAACATCAAAAATATCATTATTAGTTAGACATAATCTAGCTCTTTGCATACTAATAACACTAGTATTTGAAGAAGCATTATCTAATGTAACACTCATTATTTTATCACAAATGCTATAAAATTCTAAAATTTCAAGTATAGTACATGTTATATAATTAGTAGTTTTTCTGCTCACAGACTTTATAAACTAAGATTTTTTTTGGTAATTCCAGTTATTATTAACCCAGTATGTAGTAATAGTTAAATAATCAATGACATTGACACTACGACCCTTATCAGATGTAAAAATCTACCACTGAAATAAATAAATAAATAGCGAAGATAATGACAATGTTTAGCTTGAAATTCAAAAATATCACGTTTAACCATATTTCATGAAAAACCTTGAAAAGAAAAATTATACATTTCTTGAATATACATAAAAAATTCGGAATGAGAGAAAATATTAAATGGCAAACCACAGACCGCAATCATTTTAGCGATGTTTTCACGGTATCTATCTTTATCATATTTTCGTTGTGTGACAGGGCCATTTGGGTTTGAAGAGTCTAAATAGCTCTAAACCATGTTGGAACCCCCTTCTGATCCAACAGGGAAAAACTAGAAGTGTTTAGGTTTGGAGGCTGCTTTAACCGCTATATATTCAAGTTTACAACATTGTAATAAATGTTTATTTAATCCCCCTGTCCCACCTCCGCTTCCACCACTTGATGCTTAAATATTTTTTTTACACTTACTATAAATAGCTAGTATTTTTTCCTCATTCTAATGCATAAATTGCTAAACAATGAAAGTTTTAGGATGTTGAACCTTCCCTAGTAGGAGGCATAGGGGGAAGTTGAGCTCCAGACTGAGGATTTGTCATGATCCGAGTTTACACCTTAGACCGACATGGTACTTAGGATCACAAGTGACCTCAAGAAAACTCATGGCATAACATAATTCTATAAGACTGATTTACTAAAAGATAAAAATAAGCAGAAGCTGACTAAAGAAATAACCAAATATTGAATAATAATAAAGATTTGTTCGAACACTGGAACTCAAGCGGAATCTACATATACTGTCTGAAAGTCTTCTAAAGAACTGATGAGTTGCTAGGAAAAATCCCCAACTAACTCTAATGTCTAAAAATGAAGCTAAAAATAATATACTG
This sequence comes from Datura wrightii, assembly GCA_035772735.1. Taxonomy (NCBI): domain Eukaryota; kingdom Viridiplantae; phylum Streptophyta; class Magnoliopsida; order Solanales; family Solanaceae; genus Datura; species Datura wrightii. The sequence continues at coordinate 66,459,818 of JASDFA010000002.1, forward strand.
AAAGGGAAACTCTGACCCTCGGCAGATGAGAACTTACCACTGAAAGCTGCTGGAGAATCGCCGAGAGAAACTAGCTGCAGTGTTGAGGTTGGGTACTTGAGCCTATATCATAAAATGATATAGCACATAGAAATATGCGATCAGTACTTTGAATGTACTGAGTATGGAAGATATAAGATAAACATAAGAATACTAATAATACATAAACTGTACTGAATGATATGCTATGACCATATCTGAAAACGTAACTACTGAATAAAAATCTAAAAATCTAACGATACTATAAGAACCAATAGCTGCCTGAAGTCATAAGCAAATACCTAAACTCTAAAAGACTAGACTGCACTGGGTACTATGATTGTACTGGACTGAACTTCACATGGAGAGCCTATAACCGACATATAACCACGTGAGCTAGACGTGGAGTTCCAGGTATATACCCCATCAAGGAGAGCCCACTGTACCTTGTCAGGGTATAGTGACTGAGCTGCATGATCACTGTCTGAGGCCCATTCGAGCTAATAACCTTCTGTGGCATGTAGTTCTGGAAACCTGAGTGCGCTGAACCCCAGCCCGCTCGGTGCTAAGTACTACTCTCACTGGAAAACTAATTATATCTAACTGTACTGATAGCTCAAAACTGATATCCTAAGGCTAAGTCAGAACTACCTATCTAGAAGTGTTCTGAGAGTTTAAGGACCTGAAAGAAATTATGTTCTAAGGCTTGTCAAAGATGTTTTATCTGAAAGTGTCATGACAGTCTAAAGAACGACAATCATGCTAATAAATGAATACTACTAAATATATTGAGTACTGACAATAGTACTGAGGTTGAACATACTAAAGAATTGACTTCCATTCAAACATATGTGCTAGCATTCATCATTGAAACAAAAATATCACGATAATACATTATTCATATCTGAGTTCTAAACCATGCGAAATTTTATTTAAAAATCATGCTAAGGATCAGGGCTAGGAAAACATACTGTATAACTAAAACTAAGACATGAATTTCAGCTACGAATAATCATGTAAACTTAGAGAATTAACAAGATTTAAGAAATTTCTTAAGCTGACTGAAAACCCTAAATTCTAATCTTCTTGTAATACTCCGGGAACCCAAGGATCAGACTCGGGAGTCAAAATGGGAAAAATGCAAAATTTGTATTGCAGGAACAGAACGAGTCGTTGGACGACTCGTGAGGATAGCCCACGAGTTTTCAGGTGACTCGTGGGGAGGCCAGGGGAGAGTTGGGAAGTTTGGAGGAAAAAGCTTCCCCACGGGTGTGGCAACGACTCGTGGTCAGACCACACGAGTCGTTAGGTTAACCGTGGGGTAAGGGAGAAGGAATATAGAAAAGGTCAGACCAGTGTACTTGATGGAAGCTGACCACGACTCATTGGGTCAAGAAAAAAGTCATTGGGTCAGTCGTTACGAGCCCAGCAGTCCAGGAAAGCAGTGTACTCGACGAGCAACATAACGAGTCATTTCTCCCAGTGACGATCCGTCAGGTCATCCGTTAGGGCCATCTGGTCATGTTTTCTATGAATTCAGTAAGGGTCTTTTCATAATTGCCAAGTCCCTATACTACGTCGTTTAAGGCTCGTTTTACAGGGTTTTAAGAGTGAAAAAACCTATTCTAAGCTAATTCATTCCATGCATGCAAACTTGAGAGTTTAAGGAGAGGATTTAGAGTAAGAGTTTAAGGAGAGGATTTAGAGTAAGTTTTAAAAGTTTCCATTGGAATCTCACCTTGGGTAATTAGAGAAGTGGTAAAATCACCCTTCCCAGGTATGTAGGGTTATGAGTGGGTGCTTCCTTCCTCACCCATGCCCAATCATTATCTAATTATGAGAAATTCCTATGATCAAGTTATGGGGTTTTTACCCAATTGCATGATTCTTCAATTTATACACATGAGTATGATTAGGTTATGCTTATATTGATGAATTGTGAAGCTTGGGCAGATTTTAAATTATTTTCAATCAAAAATTGTGTTTTTTAAATTATAAAATTTAAATGTCCATGGATGGGAAGTTCATGAAAGAAGAGAATGATGATGAATGCGTGATAATTATGAGATTTGATAATAAAAAGCATGTTTCTAAAGCTACCCATGATTATGATATTGTTTTCAAAATGAATTGCGTATATCCAAGCATGATACAATTTGGGCAAGGCCCTTATATCAAGTATGATGACGTAGTATCTCTAAAGTAAGCTTATCATATGATTTTGGAGTAGATGCTCCCACTTATATTTGAGCTTGTGGTATGTTTCGAAATAAAGCTTCTCATATGCATGAATTCTTAATTGAGATTCGTTTTCATACGATGTCGGTTTTATGCATGATTTCATTATTGAGCTTTGTCATATGACAATGTTGAGCTTCATTTCATACGGTGTTGAGTTTTACGCATGATTCCATTGTTAATGTCACACCCCGCCTTGGGGGGTATGACTGGCACCTGGTGCCCTACTGGGACCTGAACTGCTGGGCTGCTAAGCCTGGGCACGTCTGGTGCCTGGCTGGCTCTAACTCATATTTCTGGAAATAAAGGGCTATATAACGGCTGTAAACACAGCCCCCGGCCCATTGGCCTATAGCCTCCTGTACCTGTACTAACAGCTGACCAGAACATGCAACTATAGGGAAACCTATGTGGGCCGACAAGGCCACCATACTGTCTAGTTATCTGCAACTCAGCAATGAAATACTAGAAAGCTACGTGACCGGCAAGGTCACCACTACTGTCAAACTTATGGCCCCACACACGGCCATAAGTTTGACAGTAGTGGTGACCTTGCCGGTCACGTAGCTTTCTAGTATTTCATTGCTGAGTTGCAGATAACTAGACAGTATGGTGGCCTTGTCAGCCCACATAGGTGTCCCTATAGTTGCATGTTCTGGTCAGCTGTTAGTACAGGTACAGGAGGCTATAGGCCAATGGGCCGGGGGCTGTGTTTACAGCCGTTATATAGCCCTTTGTTTCCAGAAATATGAGTTAGAGCCAGCCAGGCACCAGACGTGCCCAGGCTTAGCAGCCCAGCAGTTCAGGTCCCAGTAGGGCACCAGGTGCCAGTTATACCCCCCAAGGCGGGGTGTGACAAACTTGGTATCAGAGCAGGTCATGTCCCAGGGAGTCTGCAAGCCGTGCTAAGTAGAGTCTTGTCTATGGATGTGTTGTGCACCACATACTATAGGCAGGAGGCTGCGAGGCATGATAGGATGGTTACCCTTCCTTCTCAGTCAGTCGTGCTTTAGAGCGGTACAACATAGGGTTGAGTCCCTATAAACTTACCGTATTCTCTGATTACAGATATAAAAGCAAATCAGCATTACTCTACTACAGGCAGAAGATCAGATAACAACAGAAGAGGGCATCAGCCAGTTACATGATAACTACAACAGCAGGAGGAGGTACCTGAAACCTCCCAGCATGATACCTTTATCGGTACTATCCCCAGTATACGTTGATAACGTCAAAATAGGAAGTCAGGAATGTAATGTATATATGAGTTGATTTATTTATTAGCTATATGAGATCTGATTATGATTACAGATAAGGTCAGACCACCAGGTGAGTATGAAAAAGAGAGGGAAATGCAGGAATCCCAAATACATCTTTTCGGATATGGTACAGTTAAATGCTTTTACTTGTTGCAATAAGGAAAGGGCTATTCCCACCTCTTGGTTTTGATGCCAGTATAGTAAAGGGGCATAAGACTTGAGATGGGGTTGCCAAATCAAGCAGTAAGTAAAGATGGGCTGATTGATCCTAGTAAGTATTAGAAGGCATAAAGAGCCCTTATGATTATGTAGGCGGAGCAGACCCTTATAATAACAAGCCAGTAAAGAAAGTAAGACTGTTAGCCTACCCGAAGTAGGGGTAATAGACCTGCTAGTGATGAATGCCTAATAATAGTCGAGTTTGAGTCAGAAAAGGGCCAAGTCCGCCATATATGCTAACAGATAGCAAGATATACCGGTAAGATTATAGTTATGATCTAGTTGTGACATCGAAAGATATAAAGGTCATGTGAATCAGATGGGCTTGAATATATGCCAGAAGAAGTATAGGCCGAGGCTTGATCAGTGATCTCATTAGCAACGAAAGACAGGTACCTTGAACCCCAGAGTTCAGTTTAAGTAAGATGAGGGGAAGAAGCAGGAATGCCAGATTTGATGGGGAAATTAGGGTTACCCCCCCCAGATTAATAGAGTATCGTTTTAAGGATTAAGCTTCGGGCTAACAGTAGGATTGCGGTTCAGAATACCACAGTATGTCCGCTATGGAAAAGTTAAAAAAAAAAGGTTACCGATACAGCAATTCTAATCTAGTGTAGCCTAGAGCTAAGGCCCAGCAGACAGTCATGGGCTCTTAATATATGCCTACGTAAGGCTACAAGATTCGAACGTTGACCCCACATCGCTAGAGTGGCGGAATTTCAAATAGCAGACAATAACTAAGGTGTTTATGTTTGTTACTCTCAGAATGGGGTGGCAATACAACGAAATGATAAGTCAGGGCAAGAGATAGTATTAGGCTGTAGAAGCGGTGTATCATGTACGGTATGAGACTCAGCAGAACATGTCAGAGATTATGAATTACCGCAGAATTCATCCATATTGTACGTAGCTAGCGATATATATGTATACAGATAATAGATATGTTGTAAGTGGCTGCCTATAAGGGCTACAATCATAGATGCTGATTAGTAATAGAAAGCATATACAAATTGCATTGCAGGACACCCCCTTGCCAAAAAAAAATATAAGAAAGAGAGAGGAGAAAAAAGAGAAAAGCGAAAGAGAAGGGGCAAGTTAAGTGTGATTTACGTACGAATCCATAGAAACTGTCTCAGCTCTCAGTTATTAAGTTAACAGACTTATATGTTGTTGTCAGATCTAGGTTTTAGAAGCTTACAAGAGTTAGTAACCTAAATCAGATGGCTAGATGATAAGGGCACAGTTAGACAGTCTAACGACTGGCTGGCGCTTGTACTGGTAGGGAAGCATCCCTAAAATATATTAGCATTATCGCATATGCCAGAACCAGAATTTTTCCAGTATGTTAAGTGGTCGTACATCATTTTCCCAGCCTTGTAGGTGAGAGTCGACCTTAGTCAACCTAGCAATTATTACGTGGAACACCCCGCAAGTTAGCCAGCCGTCTGAGTCAGACAAGCCCGTGGGCACCCCAAGAAAGGGTCCACATCAGTAGTTAGTGATAGACTAGTACTTCAGCTGGTTCTTGTAAGGTATTCAGATACAAAGCCCTAGTAGAAGGCCAGTATTTACAGAATAGCTCATAAGACCGAGAATTCCCCAGAATAGCAGTATAAATCCAAGTGGATACACACAAGGCGTAAGAAATTGATAGTACCCTGCTAGCACAGTGTTTACTAAGACCAGGGGATCAGTAGACCCCCCGTGGAGACCCAGAGATTGATTGCCTGGGAGTAAGTTTGATTAAGCTCAGCCTTATAGTGGTTCAAGCAAAATAACAAAGCAATTAGATGTCCACAAATCTGCAGTCATGCGTGAACTATAAGTATTTAAGTAGAACAGTTAGAGCATTGTTAGACTACTGCTACATCCGGGTCATTCAACCCGACTATTCAGTTACTTAAGGTTATGCAGCCAGATCATTAGAGGTCATGGTCAATATCAGGACCCCCTAATCAGATACGGGCACACGGTGTGCAAATAGCCGTTCAAGGTTACCTTAACAACAAGTAGCCTTAGCATGCGGTCAGAAGGCCAGGTAAAGCTCTAGCTATACCGGTAGATTACTTGTCAGATTCTCCGGCATAATAAACCAGTATGACCGTCAGTTATTTGTCAAATTTTTGTAAATGTGAATTTTGGTTGAGTTTAGTAGCCTTTTGGTCACATTGTGTCGGAGGCTGGTGTACAGATAGACACACAGAAAAATTGAAGTAGTGAAGACATAGCCTAGACCTACCACTCCGATCGAAGTATGTAATCCCTGCGGTTAGCCGGGTACTGCAGAGGGTTTGTGGAAGGATTTTCCACCTTAGCAGCACCTCTGACTAAATTGACACAGAAGGCAGCAAGATTCCAGTAGACCGAGGCGTGTGAGCAGAACTTCTAAGAGTTAAAAGCCAGGTTAACATCAGCTCCAGTGTTGGTATCGCCAGGAGGTACAGAAGGTTGATGAGGCATGGTAAAGTAATAGCTTATGCTTTCAGGCAGTTGGAAAAACGTGAAGAGAATTATCTTACCCGTGACCTGGAGTTAGTTGCAGTAGTTTATGCTTTAAAGAGTGAAAATTTTGTATCACCCAGGAAGGGCTAATATGGTAGCAGACGCCTTTAGCCATAAATCTATAGGGGATGAAATGTTGCGATATAAAGGCCGCATTTGCGTTCCAGATATTTTGGGGCATCGCCAGGAGTTTATGAGCGAGGCGCATTACGCCCGCTATTCTCTCCACCCAGGCGCGATTAAAATGTGCCATGATATCAAAGAAAAACTACTGGTGGCCAGGTATAAAAAGAGAAATTGCTGAATTTGTAGCCCAGTGTCCTAACTGCCAATAGGTGAAAGTAGGACATCAGAAACCAGGCGAGTTAGCTTAGGACATAGCTGTGCCTCTCTGGAAATGAGAAGCAGTAAATATGGATTTTGTGGCAGGATTACCCCGTACCAGGCGCGGAAATGATTCTATTTGGGTAATAGTTGACAGGCTGACAAAATCAGCTCATTTCCTGCCAGTGAAGGCTACCTTCTCGGCTGAGGATTATGCCGAATTATATATTAGAGAAATAGTTAGATTGCATGGAGTGCCGGTATCTATCATTCCTGATAGGGGGCACAGTTTACAGATAGATTCTGGCAGTCGTTCCAGAGGGGTCTGGAAACGCAGATTAATTTAAGCACAGTATTCTATCCTCAGACAGATGAGCAGGCTGAGCGCACAATTCAGACGCTCGAAGACATGTTGCGAGCGTGTGTGCCAGATTTCGATAGTAGCCAAAGTGAGCATTTACTGTTAATCAAATTTGCCTACAATAATAGCTATCATTCAGCCAACCAGATGACGCCTTAGGAGGCACTATACGAGCGAAAATGCAGCTCGCCGAACGGTGTTTGAAATCGGAGAATCAGTGTTGGTTGGCCCAGACATTGTTCAGCAGTCAAAGGAAAAGGGAAAGCTTATCCGAAGAATGCTTACTGACTGCATAGAGCCGCCAGAAATCATATGCAGATGTGCGGCGCAGAAAATTGAAGTTTGATGTGTATGACTGGGTATTTCTGAAGTATCCCCAATGAAAGAAAGGAATCTATGCTGAGGAAATGCATAGGAGACCCATCCAGACCAGTCCCAGTCCAGAATATCCAGGTTACGAAAAAGCTGGCCTATGAAGAGGTTCCGATAACTATCTTAAACAGACAGATTCGCAGATTGAGGACTAAAGATATTACGTCTATCAAAGTATTAGGGCTTAACAAGGACCGAAAGGAGATGACTTGGGAAGCAGAGGAAGATATGAGGACCAGATATCCTCACCTATTCCAGGCCCAGTTAGGCAACAGGTATGCCCGTATTATTACTTATGCAGTACCTTATGGTTGTATGTTTGTGAACGAGAAAGATTGATATTTAGTTATCCAGTGGATCCTAGAATATTATGTGCAGTGCCTGTGTTGGACTTTTCTGCATTTCAGGTTTTTGCTATAGTCCATATTACAGGGGAAACTCTGCCGAAATTTTTCTAAACAAGTAAGCTAAGTAAGTCCTCTAGATGGCAGTATACATTCGAGGACGAATGTTCTTAAGGGGGGGAGAATGTTATACCCCATAGAATTCCCGACACCTAGATGACCTATTTGCACGTTGGTTAAGCATATTTGAAGTCCATACGTGCTAGAGAAAGGCCCAGGAAAAAGACCGGACGAGAAACCCGTCAAACCATCGCGGGAGGAGTCGAGGCAGAGCCCCTCCGCGATGGCAGCGTGTCATGGAGGTGAGGCCTCCGCGATGGCTCCGTGACACGTTGCCCAGGTTCAGGCCCAAGTATATAAGCCCCACTTCGGTTGAAATTCATTAATCATTCATATAATTTCCAGAAAGCGCAGCAAAACAGAGGAAGCCGAAGAGGGAATATAAATTATCGTTCGATTACATTGCCAAACGCTGCCCAAACTCAAATTAACTCCAGATACGGAGGTATTTAGCAGCAGAGAGCATTCCTACGGATTCAGTTTCATAAAATACGGCCGACGAATCGTCGAGCCACCGAGCTAAGGTAAGTGGAATTGCTCTAAACTAGTGTCTATGTGTTCCTAGTTGTGAAGTGAATATTTCTCCCTTCTGGACCTCTGAAAAATAGCGAGTTTCTGGCCGTCTTTCGATAAGCCTAAGTTTAGGCTATAAACTATATCGAAAGTGACGTTGCCTTTTGAAATAAAGTTGTATTTAGTATTGATTGACATATTTATGAATGCAGTTGGGAGAGAACAGTTAAAGTACCGGCCGAGCCTCGTCCGACGGACGAATAATTCAAGGATAAGGTATGTAAAGCTAGTTCCTTTGGCAAGTTAGTAGTTTTAGCCCTGTATAGTACGATAGACTCCGTAGTAGAATTCCCGGAGTTGAATGTTAAGTATTGTGCAAAGTTCAGTAAACCTAGTTTGCGTTGTTATATCGTATTCAGTCTGAAAGTTAGAAAACATGTGCCCAAGGGCAAGTTAGTATTTCAGATTCAGTATAGCCTATTATGTGAATAGCAAGCATATTGTAGAATAAAAAGGAACAGATTTTCATAATAAAAGTCAGTAAAGAAAGATTAGATAGACAGACAGTTATGGCTACAGACTAGCCATTCAGACAGATAGTATCTTGGCTACAGATTAGCCATACAGTTAAACAGAGATTTCAGAATCAGTATAATCAGTAAAGAATCAGTTCAGTATAGAAACAGATCAGAATAAGAAGTTAGATCCCAGATAGTCTTTTCAGTTATACATGCTTGCTATTTCTATGTGCTATTTGTTTGTTGAGACTTGTTGTGGCATGTGGGCACCCTTTTAGCATCCCCACCGCCCCTGGGTTATAGCTGTGTCGATACCAGATTCATATACCGCCACCAGCTGGGCGATGCCGTCCGCCTAAAGGACGATGATGGCCGACCACCATGATAATACGGTCCAGACCACCCTGCTTGTAGGGGTAGTTCAGTTTACTCTGCGCAGAGCCAGTCCACCCTGTTTATAGGGGCAGAACACTCTGTGTGCGCTTGTGGCCGGGGGCAGACTCAGATACAGATTTTTATAAAATTACCCTGTTGCGTGCTTGCACTCAGGGGCAGTTTTTATTACACACCCCGTGTGCACTTGCGCCCAGAGGCAGGAGTCTTCGGACTCAGACACAGTTTATTGTCAGAGGACAAGGCCTAAGCTACGTACCCAAGGGGGCCGGTAGGAGGAGCTCACAGTTATCAGATGAGTGGTGTGACTTATTTTTGGTTGGTTTTGACCCGGGTAGGGGTATATAGATTGTTTGCTTGCTTGGCACCATCCGGCTTATGGGGGTTGGTATTGGCTCTTGTTTGCTACTTGTATATCTATTTATGTGCTCTATATATTACATACTAGCTACCAGACAGCAGGCCATCGCGTCTACAGGTACGCCTCTGCCTTATCAGTACAGAAAGCTGGAGTCAGTTTATATCAACTTCTTCAGATTCAGCTATCTCCTGCTATACAGAAATGCTAGTTATGCTATCTATATTCAGTTGTTTTCAGTTGTATTACTTCAGTTGCTTTGCATACTCAGTACCAGTGGTACTGACGCCCAGTGGGGCGCTGCATTACTTACCTGCAGGTACTAATAGACGAGGAGGCAATCCCTCGTGATTCCAGCCAGCTATTGAGTATTCAGCTCCTGTCCTCCGGAGTCTGAATTCCAGAGGTGTATTTTGTTTTCTTTTGTTGTACAGTATGGGTAGGTCGGGGCCCTGTCCCGATCATTTCTATTGCTATTCCTAGAGGCTTGCAGTCTGTATATTTCCCTGTGGTCAGTTGAGCCGGTCGTGTGGGGCCGTGCAGTTGTTAGCTGTTGGTACTTTTGCTTCTTATGTTGGTCGTGTGGGGCCATAAGTTTGACAGTAGTGGTGACCTTGCCGGTCACGTAGTTTTCTAGTATTTCATTGCTGAGTTGCAGATAACTAGACAGTATTGTGGCCTTGTCGGCCCACATAGGTTTCCCTATAGTTGCATGTTCTGGTCAGCTGTTAGTACAGGTACAGGAGGCTATAGGCCAATGGGCCGGGGGCTGTGTTTACAGCCGTTATATAGCCCTTTGTTTCCAAAAATATGAGTTAGAGCCAGCCAGGCACCAGACGTGCCCAGGCTTAGCAGCCCAGCAGTTCAGGTCCCAGTAGGGCACCAGGTGCCAGTCATACCCCCCAAGGCGGGGTGTGACAGTTAATATTTGTCAATAGATGATATTGAGCTTCGTATTATATATGATGCAAAGCATTGCATGTTTTGGGAGAAGAGTCTAGCACTGAGCGGGCTAAGGGTCGATCATCCTATGCCCAGAACTACGCCACGTAGGTTGATACTATTATGTTACTAGGACCTCCCTTGTGAGATCTCCTCAGCCCTAATGGCCCATGAGCTTGATATCGATATCATGCTATCGTCCTTGGCCTTGGCAAGGTTTTGGATGGCTCTGCCCACTTGAGTGTAATAGTCGGGACCATGTAAGCTCTATCGTGGTATATCGGTTAAGTGACGAGTCTCCCATTGTCTACATGATTCAGAGTTGCATATTCATTACTCATAATTATTACTTTAAGCATGCATGTATTAAAAGCAAGGTTTGACTCATTGTTCACCTTTTCTATAAATGTCATGTTTCAGCTTTGAGTCATTTGAGTCAGTTATGCGGTTATGAAGCTATGCATGATCTTATTATGAAAAGATTACGAGTTCAGAATGAATGCATGTAGTTCTTTCCTCTCAGAGTAAAATTTTATGATATGTTATAAAATGTTTTAAATGATTTACTTTACTTAAGCGGTTTTACTTACCTTGCATACTCGGCACATTCCATACTTTTTATGCTGTATGGTTTCATGATACAGGACCCAGCTCGCAGGCTTAGCCCCACTCGTAGTCGGTTGTCAGAGTGAGCCCCTACTTGGTTGGTGAGTCCTTATCCTTCGAGGGCTAAACTTTCAGTTTCCTTGTGTATTTTCAGTTTCAGTATTGTCGAGTTAGTTAGGGTCTTGTCCCATTAACTTGTCCAGATTAGAGGCTTTTCAGACTTATGTATGCGTTAGCTTCGGATGCTTATTCTGATGTTATGTTGAGTTAGACTTCCGCTGAGTTATGTTGATGATTTCTTCAATTTATCGAATGAGTTAGATGTATGCTTATTCCATGGGTCGACTTGGGGTCTCTCGGGGTCCCTTGTCCCGTTTCTATGATCCGGGCCTCCGCTCGGGTCGTGAAACTTCTACAGGAATGAAAATTATGGAATTTTTCTGAAAATAATTTGGGACATAAGGGGGAAAGGAAACCCTTGTTGAAGTCCTATATACCTGGAGAAGAAATTCTGGAGAAGTAGCTTGGAAATTCTGAGAAAATTGGATGCCCTAGCTCTTAGCTTCAGGGAGAAACTCTGAGTTCTATGATTGATATTCTGAAAGTCTGAGTGGGGAATGAGGAAGGGGAACCATTTAATCAATCTAAATCCTTTGAAAATATGCTTGAAATGACGTAGTTTAGGGACTAAAAGAGTGGGGATATATGAATATACCCCTGGGAAAATATTTAGAAATCTAAAATTCTTGGGTTGTTGCGCGTCTGACAGAATAGGTGATGGACCGTTGCAAGCCTGACCGTCTGTCGTCTCCACCGTCGGGCTTAAATAGAATTGCCCAAGACTTTTCCTTAAGTGAAGATCAGGGTGACTTGACCGATGATTCGTCGTCCACTCTGTCACCTCAAAACAGAGGGCCTGGAAATCTTTGCCTAGGTGAAAGTTTCCATGACGGGCCGTCACTCAATTGACGGTTCGCCGGAACTTCCCTCGCCCAAGAGATAAATGGACCAAGACCTCGACGGACCTAGTGACAGTCCGACGCCTGGCTGACGACCGTTAGATTATCGTCAAAGGTGTGACGGGCCGTCACTTCCCCCTCATCTCGACACCAGGTCTGCAACTTTTATTCTTTTTCTTTAATATTTCACCCTGGGGATCTGAGGTGTTGCAGGATTATCCTGAGTTAGAGCTTCGGTAGTGGGATTAGTAGGTGTATCATCTAATTGTTCTTCTTCTACTTCTACTTCTACTTCTTCATCTAATTCTTCATCTAATAAATTACCATAACGTCTTTTCATAATTTCATTATCTATTAGAGTATCCGAATTATTATTAATAGAAATACTATGAAATTGTCTAAATTTTTCCGTATTAATTCTAACTCTAGGCACTGATTGAGAAGAACCACCAATTTTTTTTTGAACTAGAACTAGAACTAGAACTTGTATTTTTTTTACCAGTAAAACCCAACATACTTGTAACCTTGGATACAACACCCTTTCCTTTTCTATTTTTTTTCCAGAATTTATATTATAATTTATGACTAAAAAAATATAACACAAGAAAATTTAAATAAATAATAGACAAATATTAAATGTAAAAATTAAATAAATTAAAAAAAGAAAGTATGAAATGAATGTACCAAATGACTGCATAAAAGCAGACGATTATAACCAATAGTCGAAAATTGATGTAGCAACTAGTAACTTGAAATTTGAATATCACCAAACTTGATAGTTGATAGTTGATACTTGATTAGCAATTTAGCAGTTAGCACGAAGCTATAAATATTAATAAAAAATTAAAAATTAAAATAACTTAGACAATTGAAAATTTGGAGAATGAGAATGAGAGAATGAGAGAGAATGAAAATTGAGAGAGTAGTAGAGAGTAGAGAATAGATAGATTGTGAAGAAATAGTAAAGGGGTGGGGGTATTTATAATTATTAAAATTGGACTTGAATGTAATTTTTAAAATCTGGGGGTTTAAAAATAATTTAATGAGGTAGGGGGGATTAGAGGGTGTTTGGGGTATTAGTGGCTGCAATAGCCGTTGGGGGGCCTGATATAGTGCGTATTTACGCACTTATTGTCATATTTTGGCCATGCTTAGCTATATTTCGAGAACAAATTATGTGTGTTTCCTTGATTATATATGATATTTGTGAAAAAGAGATAATGTACATGATTAAATGTTTTCAGGGATTAAAGTAACAAATTTGAACTTATTTGAGGCTTAAAAGAACAAGCATTGCCAAGTTGAACTTGAAAGAAGCAAGTGCCACAACATGATAGAGGTTGGTATCGCCAGACACACCTGTGGTATGGCTTGCACGACGCATAGGCAAGATTGGCGCCTTGAGAGACGCGACGCAAGAGCAGTAGTAGTGCTATGTCCTGCATGATGAACAGGGTTGTGTAGGCGGCCAGAAGTCTAGTCCAAATTCAAGTAGGAACAGAAGCTGCAAAACTCAATCCCAATCCAAGTAGGAATAATAATCTACTACTATATATACTCCTTCTTAGGATGTTTTAGGTGTCCAACAATGAAAATATTGTGTGATTCAGTCATGAAATTTTTGCACAATTCATAACTTACGGATTAGGGCAATTACTTAGTCAAATATTTGTTGAAAAATTCATCAAGTTCTTGTGATTCTACTAGCTTTAGAGATTTGTTAAACAATTTCATATTATTATAAGTATTTCATTATGATTTTTTCTACATCTTGTATTATTATTTTCTCAAACATGAGAAGCTAAATTTCTTGGGCTAGGGTTGTGGGAACCATGATGAATTAATAGAAGTAAGCAAAATAAACTAGTGATTCTTAAATGGTGAATTGAGTGGATTATTATTCTTTTCGTTTTAATGAGTATTAACAGTTGTAAATGTTGAAACGAGCCTGTATTTTCAACTTGCTCGACCAAAGAGGTTGAAGTTAGGAAAAAAGAATAATAGTGGTAATTTGAGGCTACCAAACCTTATCTAATTAACTTGATTTCTGACCGAGAATAGTTAATCCAAGACTTATGATGAGGGAAAAATATACACAACTAAAGTCTGAGAGGATTAGGTAAAATTCATCTACGTAGGTCAAGAGACGTTAGATGAACTTAATTGTTAGTCTTACACAAAATTCATCATGATAGATCACTAATAAAATAAGCCTACTACATTATGAAATCATGGAGAACACAATTCTAGTTTTCTCTCATAAATTTGATACTCCCTCCGTTTCAAAATAAATAGTGTTTTAGCCTTTTAATTTAGTTTTAAAATAAGTGGTATTTTACATAATCAAGAAGAAATTAATAATGTTCTTTCAATTTTATCCTTATTTAAATGGAGAGAGTTTTACATAATCAAGAAAATATTAAAGAGTTACATCTTTTTCAAGATATTTATTAGGGGTAAGTGGGTAAAAATATATTTTTCTTTCTAGGAATGAGTAGTTTTCTTAAGGGGTATGCTCAAACTAAAAGCACCATTTATTTTGAAACAGAGGGAGTAACAACTTAATCACTGTTAAAATTATTTTTTCTTTTTATTTGCAACCCCCCTTTCAAAATATTGACTACAATTTGATATACTCATCATAAACATATTATTTCTTCCCAATTTCCTGTGAGATCGACGCCAACATAGTTGGGTTACTATATTTGACAGCGACCACTTTATTCATCATTGCGATGTGTAATTTGGGCATGATCAGGGCCCCACTCCAATGGCTACTTTTAATTTTTTTTTAAAAAATAGACCGGACGAACAGGGAGGCTGGTCCAGTACAGGGATGAACCGAGCCGAGCCTATCAGTAAAAATACCCGTCCCGTCCCCCATCCCATCCCACTCGTCCCCCTTCATCCCCCGGGCCAATCAGAACCGGGGCTACCAGGGCCTGACTCGGACCAGTATCGGGTTGGGCTGGAATGTCCCATCTCGTTGGCCAACCCTAGGATAAACATATTCATATCAAGGCTTTCAATTGATCTTATTTCAATATCTTCATGTAGGAGTAAAACCTTATCAGGCTCATAGTTATAACAAGATATATAAATGCATCACTTAAAAACTCTCATTTCAACTTCATTCAACAAATAATTTACTATTTTTGAAAACATTTCAAGAATTTTAATAATATTCAAGTTATCAACTTGCACAAAAATATGATAAATTCTGATCTCATAAAGATAGAAGGGTAAACAGAGTCATTCTTATAAGTGAATATTCATTAAGATGATTATAGTACATCAGTCTTGATTTATTTACTTTATATAATGATTATAAATAAAAATTTTCAAGAACTTGTATATGCTTTAGACATTTTGAATATTTAATAAATTTTCATATAAATTTTATCATGTTATATAAGTTGTGAAAACATCCACTTGTATTTAAATAGTGTGACCTCTTTTGGTATTTGGAATGCAGGTTTAATAAGCTTTACACTTATCAAGATGCATCATTTCACTTAGTAATTATTTCTACATCAACATCCCTTAATGGACGTAGAATTCAGATTATCGAAATATTTTTATCGATTCGTAATGCGACATAACTTATTGAAATCTCAGTACTTTTATTATTTTCAATTACCTAAACCTCTAATGAAGTTTCATGAAGTGTTATATCGAAATCTCTTCAAGAGAATATTTCCTCCTTATTATAACTGCTTTGATTATTTGTTCCTATCTTTTTTCAAGGATTATTGCATTTTGAATTGATTGGTATACCACGTGTAACACATTAGGTTTGAACTCATTAAATGCTTATGGTTAGTCCCTAATGGTATAATAAATGTGTTATATTAACCACAACTTATTCTTTGAAATCGATTTAGGGTGTACATGATTCCTTGAAGCCAAAGCAAGTTGAAAGGTGTAAGAAAAAAATCAGAAATTTTAATTGAATTTGCATAAGGTTTTTATCCGAGCACATATAATCCCTAATTGGTTGGGAATATTGGAGAACTCTATAAAAGTGATATTCCTTTGAAATAGATTTTCAACCATATAAAAATCAGGTCAATCTAAGTTGTGAATAAAAAGTTATGGACGATTCACTAAAGGCTGTTTTGATGCCTGTAAATCTGATATATGACTAGTAAACCAAATATATGATCGTATATTGAATCGTAAGTAGAAAGCCAAAATCTTATCTCACTGGAATCAACTTCTTGAGCTGGCATATGGATCGTATGTCAAATGTACGGTCCATATGTTATGGCTTACATAACATACAGAGCGTATATCAAATATATGAATTATATATTTATCATATATCAGGTATATATAGGGTATATATTAGTGTATATCATAAGAATTTATGTCTCCAAAGTTGACATATGGACTGTAGGTCAAAAGTAAGGACAGTATGTTGCGGCCACAAGTCAAAATTATGCAGAAAATCTATATGTACCTGCTTTTGATGGATCTTTTTCATTCCACTTCATTTGTAGCCAACTTTTGAGATAGAAAATAGTCTAAAACTTCCTCTAGTTATGTAAAGTGAATTTCTACTCAATTCTCATAATTATTATATCAAATTAAAAAGGATTAATTTTTGAATCATCCTCCTAATTCTTAGATTTCAAGAATCATATTCAAGAGTGATTGAAGGAAATTTTTTGAAAATCTTCATGAGGTAAGTCCCTTGATTATTTATTGTGATTAGAGGGTTAATTGGGGTTTGTGTAGCTTATTGAAAGGAGTTATTAACAATAGGTGATTCTTGAATTGGTCATAAATATGATTTTGCCAGAGACCCTAGTTTTTCAAAAAGGGTGAGAATTCATGAGATTTGATCAAAGTTCTAAACTTTATTATCAAATTTAATCGTAGAGTCATCCTTAGACATTGTTGAATATATTTAGAGCATTTTTAGTGAAATTTAAGGTATGTCTGTTTTTGAACATACTTTTGACTACAACGAGGGTTTGAATAGGACTTTTACGCGTGCAGGATAAAATCATGTTGAGTATTTATATTTTGATTTATATTACAATATATGTATAAAAACATATTTTTCCATATGAATGGAATTTATTGAATAACATTTAATGTAATGATTTTTTGACATGCTTTTGTTCCATGTGTGAGTTATTGATTTAAACATGATTTAATGGCATAAACATGGTATCTAAACTTGAGTAAATATTTTGATATACATCTATTACTGAGATGATGGTTTTTTAAAAGGATTTTCAGCTAATATGCCATGATTGCTATTATTTAGTTTTGGGTCTATATGAGTAAGCTGTGCTATTTCAGAGGATGAATAGCCGTCATGGATCCTAAAAACATATTGTGTTAGTCCAGAGAAAAATTAACCTGCAAGGGATGATATTACTCGGTGAAACAAAATGCCGTGTCAGCAGAGGACGATTGATCTCCAAGAGACGATATCCCCGGGTAAAACACTTTTGAGAAATGGGATCCTACTTATGGCTTTTTCATTATTTTTTTGCCTTTGAGTTGACATGTGTTTACTTTCTGATTTTCTCTCTATTGGCGAAATAATGAGATTTCACAAATTTGGGCTTAAACGATCTGACATGATTTTTGAACAAAATGACTTGAAGTTTATTAATTCTTCATTTTGGAAACTGTGCTGAGTTTCATCATTTAATCTATTACTGGATTTGAACTATTTTATTATAACTGTGTTATCCTAATTACTATTATTATGACTATTTTATTTACATGAACTCTTGCCCAAAGACATTAACTGAGCATTCAGGCATATCATCTTTATTGTTGGTGGTGTTTTAGATAACGAGGAGGAGCAGGTTCTAATTTTACAAGATGCTTAGGAGGGGCTTTCTATTCATCAGAGTATTGGTGAGCCCGCATTCTTGTTCATGAGTGCCATTGGCTATTTTACTTGCTTTATTAGATTTTCGAGCTGCATCTGGAGTTACTTATTCTTTTCATTGAGGCTCCGTAGATAGATATTATATCGTTGGAGTTACTTGATTCATTGCTTGACTCATTGCGACACACTGCTATATTTAGAAGCTAAATAACTATTCACATTATTGATATTAATTTATTTTATTTTAGTTAATTAATTTGTCTTTATTTATATATGCATAATTCACTTAAGTAATAATGATGGAGCAATTGTGTGAACTTTCATATCCATAAGGGCTTCCGATGTAGTTCCGTTGTATCGGATGTCTGTTGCATTAGGTTTGGGTTTGCGATTGCAAGCTTAGTATCATAGCCTAGGTTTAGAAATTTCCTAGGATTTGTCTATGGAGCTGTGTCTACTGGGATCTTCCTCCTACAGCCTGATCAGCTGCATAACCGAAGAACTCCCGAGACATTTGAAATCTTATAGGATCATTCTGATACGTTCATTACTCATGCCTTACAGATATGGCATTGACACGTGCTGGATCTGCTAACAAGTCTAACACCGATGCTTTTGATGAAAGGCCATCCAACTATTGACCCTGCTATTATAGCTATGAATATTAAAGCAGAAGATGGTACTAGAAACCAAGTGCGTTCACAAGATCCAACAATTCCTACTGGAGTTAGTGTTGATATCGGTCTATGTGAAGTGTTATTCAGATGCTTACTACTCTGATAGCAGCTCAACATTAGTATGAAGGTCTTGGAACTATATCTGTAGTTGGTGGAGGAAGTCTTAAAAACCTTTTGAGCCTGAACCAACTAATGTTCTACGGTTCAAGCATCAAGGATGACCCGTAATACTTTGTGGACGAGACTTTTAAGGTCCTCTAGGCTATGGGTGCTAATGGTTTTAAAATAGTTGAATTTTTTTTGCATATCAGTTGAAAGATGCAACTCATGCTTGGTTTGAGGTGTGGGAGCACGACCATTCCACTACTGCTCCTGCTCCCTCTTGGGATGAATTTGAAAAGGCATTCATGGATAGGTTCTTTATGAGGAAGCATGATTTCAACTGGCTATGAAGTATGAATAATTAGAGCAAGATACAATGACTATTAGCAAGTATAACTTATAGTTCACGTTCATGGCTCGGTATGCTACATATATGATCCCTACTGAGAGCCAGAAGTTAAAGAGGTCTGTTTTGTTGTCTAAAACCATATATTAAATTAGTGCGTGATGTTGTTGCTATATCTCTAACGTGCATATTCTTTGGTAGGTTTTGATGAGGAGTAAGAAGATTGGAAAAAATCAAGGTAGATTAGAAAGGGAGCAGCGTAATAAGGCTCAGGCCATAGGTAGTTACAGTGGTACTCATAATGGAGGACAATGAAGAGGATTTTCTACACCTACACATTCTAATATTCAGTTCAGCAGACAAAACTAGAATTGTAACAACCAGAACAAGTCTTATCAGAATACAAATCAAAGGCCTTCAATTAATAATCTCAAGACTCGAATATGTCATCATTGTGGTATCAATAGACACATCAAGAGGGATTGCCGAAGATTTCTGTGAGAGTTGTCTAACTCTTCTAGCTAGAGGAATAGTTCTCCGACACTTGCTATTACTAAGGATGTACCTTCTAGGAATAATAATAATGTCTTGAATGCTTGTGGTAGTATTGCTACTAATACTGGGAATATATGTCAAGATCGATTTTATGGTCTGGATCACAAAGAGACAACGAAAGCTTCTGATGCTATAGTTATAAATATCCTTACCGTTTGCACTTATAATGGATATTCATTGATTGATCTGGATCAAAATTATCATATATGACTCCCTATTTGCTCTTGATATTAGGGTTGAGCTCAAATTTTTGATAGAACCTGTTTTTATTAATACCCTTATTGTTGTTTTTGTTTTTCTTCTAGAGTTTATAAAAGTTGCATAATGATAGTAAAAGGATGTAAGACCACCGCCAACTTACTTGAATTGGAGATGGTGGAATTTGATATGATCATGGGAATGGACTAGCTTTCTGCTTGTGATGCAACTATGGATTGCCAATCCAAAATGGTATCATTGGATTCCCTGATGATCCTGTTCTAGAATGGAAGGGCGATATCGCTAAGCCTCGAGATAGGTTTATTTTCTATCTTAAAACTAGGAAGATGTTCTCCAAATGGTTCATATATTATATGGTTGTGGTGAACAAAACTCAAACTAATGTGATAGCATCCATGGCAGCTCAACATCATTAAAAGACATGGATAAATCTTTGAAAGTTTCATTGAAGAAGAACTTTTAAGACAAAGTCAAATAGGAAGTAATTAGCTATTAAAAAGTATCTTGTGATGGAAGAAGATCTCAAATTCAATGAAGATATTTTCTTCAAGTCTTACATCTATATGGAAACCAAAATTAAAGTCTAAGAAAAGATGGAATAGGTCCCAAATCAGCCCCCAAATGGAGAAAATACATCAATAATTTTTAAATTATTTTCTAGAATCATATTTAAGAGTTGTTTTATTCTATGTTGACTTCCTAGGACTTTGTGTGTGGCAGCCTTCTAGGCCATCTAATAGTTATTTTATTCTACGTTGAGTTCATAGGATGATGTATGTGGTAGTCTTCTAGGCCTTAAGAAGTATCATCTTTATTTATGTTATCTTTAACCAACCCATTCTAGAAATCTATATAAAGGGGGTTCTTTCTCTTCATTGTATCTAAGTTTGATTTAAATTAATATTAGCACTCTTGTGACTTGTGTAGACCTTTTAAGGTTCTCTTTTGGGTTATGCCTTTTTTTTACTACTTTGATCCATAGCTTGAATTTCTTCAATGATAAGATTCCTTATATGAATTCCCTCCCCCCTTTTCTTCTTCTACTTCTTCTTTGATGATTCAATATTTTTTGTTTCTTCTTTTTTCAAGAATCAATTCCTCTCCTCTTTCTAATCCTCTAATTTTTAATGTCTTCGCTATCCATGTCATTATCAAGTGGTATCAGAGCTTTGGATGATTGTGTATTCTTATACTCACCCCATCTACTAATTTGAATCATAGAAAATTGCAAAAAAAAATGAATTTTTTAACTGTAGCATAAATAGTAACCCCCAAAAAAATTAAAAAAAATTTATTTTCTCAAGTGAATAGTGACGTGAACAGTACTTCTAGTATTCTTCACTAGTTCATAATTAATTCTATACTTATCTTGTGATTTGGTAACTTTGAATTATTGAAATTTTTTATTAATCTCTTGAAAATCTCATTTAATTTGAAGCTTCTATGAATTTTGGTCAACAAGAAAATCAAAAGTCACTTGGAGGATTATAAAGACCATTTTAGCTCCTTGGATTCAAAAGCTGATTGAACATGTTCTTGGCCTTGATGAAAGTGTTTATACACTATATTTAGTTTTCTATTATTCTCTTGCTAGGCACTTTAAGTATTTATTCATACTTAGCGTAGTCAAGTGATTTTGTATGTATTTCTTTATTTCGTATGAATTTTTTTTTGTGTTTTTCTCTTTATTTTCGTTGTGTACTTTTTTCTTTCCTGTTCGTTATAGTTTTACTGTCCTTTTCTTTGTTTGACATAAACTCCATTCTTGAACCAAATATTGGAACTTGCTTTGAAGTTTTTGAGTTGTTGGTTCATGGAGGAACTTTGAGGAGCATCCTTTGAGTGGTAAAAGCCAAGAGTGATGAGATTATTTGAGGGTAAAAGCCTAATTATGTGATGTATGAGTGTTGATTACCATTACTTGAGTGATACACGTGAGGGAGTGCTCTTGAGGCAACCTTACTACTAACAATCTCTTGTTTAAAACATGTCTTCTACAGATTTCGGAAGCAATTAGAGCAAAGGAATGGATGATTATAGTGGGGATGATTGGAAATCAGATGCAAACAATTATGAAAAGGATATATACTATAAGTTTTTTGATGAGGGTGGTGTTTATAATGACTCAAATACTAGCCAAATCTATGATGAATCACATCAGATTTGTGATTTGAGTAAAACCAATGAAAATTGTGATGAATATTGTAGTGATGAATCTTCTGATTATGATTAGATTATTTATGGTGATGAATGTGCTTATGTTGGAGTTGAGAGTGTGATTCCTATTGAACATACTCCGATAAAATCTAGTGTCGGGAGGAATCCTAGAAGAGGCCATGAACTTACTAGAGTTAATAAGGTTTTTCAAACTAGAATGGAAGTATTGTCTAATGTGTGTGCTACTAAGATTGACAGAAATGCTTGTCACAACTCACAACTTAGTTAGTGCTTACTTTGTTGAAAATGTGGGTTTATCTTGTGTTAAGCATGCATTACTCTACACCTTAAAAGGAGTAAATGTGGAAAAGAGAGTATTAGTGCCATTAACTCTTGGGAGATTCAAGAATGAGTTTTGGTGTGATGCGGTTCCTTTATTCACTTGTCATGTCATATTGGAAAGATCATGGTATCTCGATAAAAAAGTTTCATAAGATCAAGAAAAGAATAGGTATGCTTTGGTGAAAGATGATGGAAAAAAGACTGCCTTTATATCTTTGGCACCTAGGAAGATTCAAGAAGATTAATTAAGGGTGAGAAGATCAATGGAGCTATTTGACAAGAAAAAAGAAAGCGAAAGGGATAACAAAAGCAGGTGTAAGAAGCCTAATATTAGAATTGATGTTAAAAGTCCTCCACAAGATAAAAAAGAGATTCCTGGCAAGTATATGAGAGATTTTGTATTGACAAACTTCTATGCATCAAATAAAAGTGAGGACGAGAGACAAAATAAAAAGCGAAGGGTGAGCAACTTGACAACTCAAGAGAGGAAAAATGAGAGGAAGTAATGAGTGAAGATAATGATCTATCAAAAAGTAAGAACGACTGGGAAAAATTAAGTGAAGTGAGTTTAAGAGGTAAAATAGAGAGTGAACAGGTGCATTTGAGTGATGAGAAGAAGAGATTAAAGAATAGAGTGCATAAGTGTAAAAGATTCTTGTTCAAGCTTTAACCAACTAACTCATTCTTTTTTCTAGTGTTTGCGTTCCAATGTGTCGGTCAATGAAGAAGAAATCAATGAAGCTTTAGAACAAAAATTGCATGAAGTAAGGAAATTCAGTTTCAAAAAGATTTGAAAATAAAGCCAATGATTCATGGAAACAGTTGCAAGTTGAAGACAAGTTTGAACTTGATTATCTCACGTGTTATGACCTTATTGATGATCTATTTGTTTCAAATGAAACTGAACTTGTACCACAAATTCATGAGGCCAAAGTTTTAAATGAAGATATAACTCAAATTATGAGTGATTCTTCTCTTTTTAATTATTCTTCTCATGCGAAAAATCTGCCGTAATGTGATGAAAAAGAGGTGCAGGATAACTTGAGTGAACAAATCCAAGGGAATTTGAGAGAGAATGAATCTTGTTCACATTCTAATTTTCTAAATATTTCTTATTTTAGTATCACTTCTCAATCCATATAGAAAATTGAGGAAGAACCTTGTGAAGAGGATGATAGTACTTCATTTGAAGAAGAACCTATCATTAGCCAAGGTTTTAAAGTGTATAATAACTCATTGTGGAAAGAAATTAGAGAAGACTTAAAAGTGTTTTCTAATATCTTATGGTTTGAAAATATTAATGGAGAAGTTGCCAATAAAGGTAATGAGACACATGAAACATTTGAAGCCATAAATTTTGAGAATATTGAGCTAAATGAAGAATGTAACAGCTCAAGTGTGGAGAAGGATAAGTGCTTATAGGTTGCTAACTTCATAGTATCTTTATCTTGTTCTGAAGATCCTTTTTTACAAGTTCAATCCAATTTCTTTTGATCCAAATCTTGACTATGGTATATCCAATGGTGAGGTTAAGTTATTTAGCAAGAGCAAATATGTTATGTTTGTTTGGTATTCATATGCTTTTGGTCTAGCTGATGAACCTCTAAGGTTTAAAGAGCTTATAAATTATGTTTTTACTGCTTGTATAAGTAATTACATAGTTTTGTTAAATGATGTAGTTCTTGGATATTTAAAAGGATCTAATTTATAACAATAAGCAATAGTTC
The DNA here is from genome assembly GCA_035772735.1 of Datura wrightii. Taxonomy (NCBI): domain Eukaryota; kingdom Viridiplantae; phylum Streptophyta; class Magnoliopsida; order Solanales; family Solanaceae; genus Datura; species Datura wrightii. The sequence continues at coordinate 66,483,846 of JASDFA010000002.1, forward strand.
ATAAACATGAATAACGACCAGAAATACATGACACCAAAATAGTAAACTGATACAACAAGACAATTAAAGTTCGTACGATAGAATTCATGCTGAAAGAGACAAGAGACGGGTGTTTATGCATAAAAGAACTAAACTGTTTAAGTGGTTACATGGTCATTATCTAGTGTTATTTTTTTCGAATGCTTGCTCTACTTCCTCTATTTACCTCCTACTTATTTTGATTATCATGCTGGTTGTAGGTATTGGTCAATATTGAAGATAAATCTTCTTTGGGTCCCCATCAATTCCTTTGAGTTTCATTCCTGCGAACGTACTCCCCAGGCGGGGGAGAATAATAGCAACCAAAGAGGACCAAATCCAATAAAGGAGTAGATATACTCAATACCAAGATTTGAGGATGAATCTTCTTTAAGAAGGGAGAGTGATAGCATCCATGGCAGCTCAACGTTATTAAAAGACACGGATACTTTGAAAGTTCCATCAAATAAGAAATTTCAAGACAAACTCAAATGGGCAGCAATTAGCTATTAAAAAGTGTCTTATGATGGAAGAAAATCTCAAATTCAATAAAGATATTTTCTCCAAGTCTTACATCTATATGGAAACCCAAATTAAAGTCTAAGAGGAGACGAAATAGGACCGAAATCAGCCTCCAAAATGGAGAAAATACTTCAATATTTTTTAAATTAGTTTCTAGAATTATATTTAAGAGTTATTTTATTTTATGTTGACTTCCTAGGACTTTGTGTGTGGCAGCCTTCTAGCCTATTTAATAGTTGTTTTATTCTATGTTGACTTCATAGGATGATGTGTGTGGTAGTCTTCTAGGAATTAGAATATATCATATTTATTTATGTTATCTTTAACTAACCCGTTCTAGGATTCTATATAAAGGGGGTTCTTTCTCTTCATTGTAACTAAGTTTGATTTAAATTAATATTAGCAGTCTTGTAGTTGTAGAGACCTTTTAAGATTCTCTTTTGGGTAATTCCCTTTTTGTTTTACTTTGAACCATAGCTTGAATTTCTTCAATGGTAAGATTCCTTATTTGAGTTTGCTCCCCCATTTTCTTCTTCCACTTCATCTTAATTGATTCACTATTTCTTGTTTCTTCTTTTTTCAAGAATCAATTCCTCTCCCCTTTCTAATCTTATAATTTTTAAAGTCTTTTGCTATCCATGTTGTTATTAAGGATGTACCAAAATTTCGTTCAATTCCTATAGTTAATGAGTTACTGGAAGTGTTTCTCCAGGCATTCCGTAGTATCCTGTAGACAGAGTTATTGATTGTGGGATCCATGTTATTTTCGATATTCAACCAATCTCTATTCCACCCTATCGTATGGCTCTTTTGAGTTGCACAAATTGAAAGAGCAACTAAAGGATTTTCTAGATAAAGGATTTATTTGATCGAGTACTTCAGCTTAGGGTGCTCTATTTTTATTTGTCCGAAAGTAAGATGGGTCACTTAGAATAGATATTGATTATTGCCAACTTAATAAATTGGCCATTAAAAATAAATATCCTTTTCCAAGTATTAGTGATTTATTTGATAAACTTCAAGAAGCTAATTTCTTTTCAAAGATCGAGCAACGCTCAGGGTATCATCAACTGAAGATAAAAGAGCAAGATATTTCAAAAATAGCTTTTCGTACCCGCTATGGTCATTTTGAACTTTTAGTGATGTTCTTTGGCTTGACTAATGCACCAACTTCATTTATGGACTTGATAAATCGCGTTCTCAAGATTTTTCTTAATCGGTTCCTTATTGTGTTCATTAATGATATTTTTCTCTACTCAAAGTCATGAAGAGCATGTGAATCACTTGAGATCAACTTAGAGGACAAATAAGGAGAATGAGCTTTATGCAAAATTCTCTAAGTTTGAATTTTGGCTCAAATGTGTTGCATTTCTTGCCAACTTTTGCAATTCGCTTCCAACTCCATTTCTTCACTTCACCCATCATTGTTTAGTCCCTCATATGCATTTTACACCTACAAAACAAGGACTAATCATGTTGGTTAGTGCATACCCAAATTTACATTAAATCACATAAGAATGTAAGTGTATAAATAGACAAACATGACTAAACTAAGTTATAAAATAGCACTTGGGCACTTAATTATGCCCAAGATCACTACCCCACACTTAAAGCTTTGTTCGTCCTCGAACAACCCTTTTACATCTCATGCACATGAAGACTCACACATAGCTAATTGAGCGAGACAATTCAAGCTACGACTACAACGATTGTTTTAGATAGCAAGTTAAAAATAGAGCATGCAAGATTTAACCCTTAAACTAAAATATAACTATGGTAAGACTTCCTAACCTCAAGAATTGACTATTAATCTCAACAACCTCATGCAAATTAACAGATTAAGAAATTCGATATGAATTGTATCCTTCATTAAACATGTGACCTCACAACAAGAGAGTTACCCATTTTGACTCACAAATTTTCAAATCATACCGTGTATGTGTATATAAATAAGAGTTAAGCTCACTCTCACAAAGAATTCACATGCCACGTGTATTGACCCATAAGCTTTCCCTTAGTGTTTTACTCCACTAATTTAAGGATGTTTGAACGTAAGATCAAATAGGACTTATTGGATTGTAATGTAAGCTAAGGGCTGGTAGGTACTGTTATGGCTAATAATAGTGACTATCTTCCCTAAGCGCTTTTAATACATCATACATTTATTGCGGGCATCTCTTCTCTTACTTCTCCCTCCTTTTCAATCTTAAATTTCCTCTTCTGTTTCCCATTTTTTAAGCACACTTAGCTTATTAGTAAGGATTACTTAAACAAGTTTTTTCATTTATTTATTCTCTTATTCCCTACTAATACTCAAGCATTTTCAAACAGGTGCACCTCTAATCCTTTCCTTAAATACCACAACCAGTATTTTTCCTTCTTTTTTGCAATTCTTACTCCCTTATTCTTTTGGATTTTTTTTCACTTAAGCGCTTGGAATTTTGGATCAAATTTAAGGATAATGAAAGAAAAGGATTAAGCTTATGTTGTATCCATCAAAGAATAGGCTTAAGGCTCAATGAGGCTAACTAGGATCAGACTTTCAAGGTAGGTGAAGCGAAGGATAAAAAAATTAGGTTCATTCAAACATCCCTTATTTCGTTTTGTATCAGGGAAGTTCTAGACACTACACAATAGCATGGGATATTCAAAAACCTTACACTCACAGCACATGCTCAATTCAAGACAAATTCAGCAGACTCTTACTCAGCTAATCACAAGAATTCAAAATTATGGTTTAAGCACATAGAGTCACATTCAAGAGCCTAGGTGTCTCAAACAGAGTTATACAACTTGCATGCTTAACCACTACCCATACTTGCATCTCACAATCATGTATAGCACATAACAAGAACATCAAGCCATCAATTAGCTACAAGTTCAAAAACCAAAACCTATTGACTAATTTTCCCTCAAGAAGGTCGTCATCCATCCATCATCGGGAATAGTCCCTATCTATGACTAGAAACAACTATGTACAAACAAAGAAATTTTTTTTATTCTTCGGTTCAAAGTGCCCCCATCGGAAAAGAACCGAAAAGAAAAACCAACGGGTGGGTAATCATGCTCAACTCAAAAATTTTCCCTCAACCAATACCTATCAAGCACTAAATTCACCTGAAATCATTAAGCACAAAATTTTGAAATTTTCCTCACCCCACACTTGAATCATGCTATGTCCCCAAAGCATCCAATTAAAATTCAAAAAGGGTGAGAAATACTCCCTGGGGCCTCTAGGCCTAGCTAACAACATGTTTTTCTTCATTTTTGAACAAGTGGGTATTCGACCCCACACTTTCCCTCTTTCATGCTTCTTAGCTTGCTCCTCCAAGGGTACTCAGACTTCCCCTCCATCTGTGCTTAAATTTCCACCAAAAACAACAACAAGATGAACATAAACAAAATCAACATACTGCAAGAAATTACCATTGTACCTGTGTTACCCTTGGGTTGCCTCCCAAGCAGCGCCTAATTTTACGTCGCGGCACGACGTAGACTATCCTTTTCAGGAAATCCTCATACCCGTGTTCCCTTTTGAGAACCATCTTCTTCTCTTTTTATTTTTCAAGGGAACAGCCACCACTCTGTCCCTCTCTTCCTCCAACTCCTTCTCTAATAGAACCCCTCCATCAGATTCGGGCTGAAATGTAATCATCTCTTGTGGCCGTGGACCTGTGGAATCTGCCACCCCACACGTAGCCTCTGATAACACACTAACCTTACAAAGGTCTCTGTAATGTGTGGGTGGGTTAATCTCTTGGTAGACCCGGAAGAGTTCTTCATCACCGACCCTCATTTTCAGGGTCCCTGCTCTTACATGAATAATCTCTCCTCCAGTGGCCAAAAATGGCCGTTCCAAGATCAGGGATACCTTGTCATCAACTTCAAAATCCAATATAATGAAATCAACGGGTATAATGAACTTACCCACTTTGATGAGAAGGTCCTCGACTATTCCATCTAGTGCCACTTGCGACTTGTCTGCCAGCTGCAACATCAATCCTGTTGGTGTCGGTTGACCTAACCCCAAGGTGTTAAACAAAGATAGGGGCATTAGATTAACTGCTGCCCCTAAATCACATAGAGCTCTTATCACCTCAGCTTTACCAATTTGTATGGGGTGGGTAAAACTCCCTGGGTCTTTGAGCTTTTTAAGTATCTTGCTCATTACCCTATGGCTACACTCCTCAGTCAGTGCTACTGTTTGAACATCCACCAATCTAACTTTGTTGGCCACCACACCTTTCAAGTATTTAGCATACTTGGGCATTCCCTGCAAAACATCAAGCAAAGGAAAATTTATGTGAAGTTCTTTGAAAATATCAAAGAACTTTCTAAAGCATTCCTCCTCCTTGCTCTTTTTGAATTTTCACAAAAATAGTGGTGGTAGTCTTTGTGCTGGCTGCAATGATGATTTTGCATTTTATTGCCCAACACTCTGATTCTCTCCTTCTTCAGTGGATGGTCCCTTTCTAACCAACTCTGGCTGTACCTCATTTCTCTGCTCTTTCGATGTTGCATCAGCCAATTGCTTGCCACTCCTCAGATTGATGACATTGACCTATCGGGGGTTTGTGTCTATGTCACTAGGTAATCCTCCCTGCGGTCTAGTGTGGTGAGCAACTGCTATTTGACCCATCTTCTTCTCTAGATTGCGGGTGGCCAACTGCTGCTTTTTCAAGTCTGATGCCATCCTTGCCTAATTCTCTGCTAATTGGGTGTGTGTCTCCACAATCTTCTGCAACATCTCCTCAATATTGCTGCTCAACTGGCCACCATTCTGCCTGTTCTGCTGCTAATACTGCTGCTGCTAAGGTTGATGGTAGCTTTGACTTTGATTTCCACCCAAAGAAAAATTCGGGTGGCTCTGCCAATTCTTGTTGTAATTGTTCCCAAAATTCTAATTGTTTCTCTGAACATTCCCAACAAAATTGACCGATTCAGGATTTGCACTGCATGATTCTGCATTATGCCCATTATTGCCGTAGATTTCACACCAACTCGGAGCTTACTAAACTGCATTTACTTGTCCTTGCTATTGGTTCATACTCAGTTTATTGAATTGAGTCATCATTTGATGCTGAAATGATGCTAGCTATGCCGCCAAGGCATTTACACCATCTATCTCTATCATCTTTACTGTTCTCTTTCCTGCCCCTCTCGATGACTTGCTGTGCCACTCTGGATTTCCCTGAGCAGTCCTGTTCAACAAAGTGTACAACTTATCATAAGTCTTCTCTAAGGCTTGCCCACCTGATGCAGAGTCTAGTAAAATTTTTATGTGTGGGTCTAGACTTTCTACAAAATTATGGGATAACACTTCATTGGACTGCTGATGATGAGGGAAGTCTCTTAATAATGACTTGAATCTCTCCCAAGCCAAATACAAGTTCTCCTCCGGCCTCTGCTTGAAGCTTAATATTTCACTCCTGAGTTTGGCAGTCTTGCCTGACGGAAAGAATCTGATGAGGAACTTCTTTGCCAAATCGTCCCAAGAAGTTATGGAATTCGATGGCTCAGATTTCAAACACCTCTTTTCCTCTCCCAACAATGATAATGGGAAAAGGGTAAGTCGAACATAATCTGTGGACACTCCAGTAGGGACGAACGTGTCACTAATCTCAAGGAAGTTCTGTAACTGCTGTTGTGGATCCTTATGAGTCATCCCAGTGAACTGGCCACTAGAATGTAACAGCAACACCATATTCTGTTGCAATTCAAAGTTCCCTCCAGGATCTGATTTGCGGATACTAGAGGTCACATTTGTAGCTAGTGGGATAGCCACTTCGCGAACTGGTCGGGCTGCCATGATTTCAAGTAACAACTTTGCTTGTCCTGCTGGTGGGTCTTGTCCTGCTGGTGGGTGTTGTTGTAACCTCTCCTGAAGTCTCTTTAGCTTTTGCTCTAGAGCTTCCATCCTGCATAAATGAATTCGACGTTCAGGTTCAAGCAACGGTTCTACTAGCTCTCTATTCCTTTCCAGCTCTGCAAGGACACCTGTTACCTGCAATATATCAGACTAAGACCAAGTTTCTCAACACTTAAGGAAATTAAAAATCACACAAAAACAGAAAAATTTACTAAACTCCGCTAGTCCCCGGCAACGGCGCCAAAAACTTATTGCTCTCCAATGCACTCGCAAGCGTACGCGGTCGTACAAGTAATACAATGACCCTTTTAAGAGCCGGATGTCGAACCCACAGGATTGGACCGATTCAGTGAATATTCAAGTTCAAGTGTATGATTAACCTTCACAAGTGTTGAATGTAGAAGTTTTTGGAAAATTATAATTAAGTCTAGGGGTGATCATAAAATACTTGAGAAACAATATAAGGAGCAACTAGAGTTAAGGCCTAATAATCATGCAATTCTACAATTCTTAATGGTTCAAGTATGAAATTATCAATTGTTGTCTCACATAGTTGGAAATGAGATGTTCATGGTCTCTCGAGCCTCTAAACACGACAAACTAGCCTCACAACGGGGATGTGACGTCCTAGTTCGTGGGCAATTCAACTATATGGATGTGGTTTACGGGGTTTGCACTCTTGATTAGGGACTTTCGTACCTCTAATCATTTAACCTAACTTAGCTTCACAACTACTTCTACGAGTGGTGGAGTGACAATTCTAAGTTGGTGTCTTACTATCATCCCGTTTTATCAACCAAGCAAGGCAATTTAGGTATATTATTTATCCTAGTTGCGAATCATATCGAAAGATAATAACTTGCTCCCTACATTCTCTTGTTCTAGCCTAGGGTTACTCTTTCAAGCTTTTACCTAAGCTTAACGCATTTGTTTTCATGGTGATCAAGCATAAAAACAACAATAATGAAGAATGTAAGACAAAACAACAACTAAAAACTCAAACCAAGAAGAATTCATGCAATTGCAATCATCTTACGTGGCCTCAACCCTAGAGGAAGGGATTTAGCTACTCATGTTTGTACAAATACTCAAAAACATGTTTAAAGTAGTGTACTTACAAGAATAATTAAAGTAGAATGAAATATAATCAACCCTAGGTAGAGTTCTTCACTGCTCTCTTCGCTCCTTTACGATTTCCCTAAGTTATTTCGTGATAAATGATTTTAGAAGATAAGGGTTTAATTTATAGTAAATAGGGACTTTACAAATTTGGGCAGGTCATGGAATAGCTCCGTGGCACGGAGCTGAATGCACCAATTTGCCTCCGTGCAATGGAGGTAACGCGTAGGCTCACTGGAAATCACATTAAAATGATGCTTGGCCGAGGCATGGCGCGATGGCCAATGTGGCACGGCGCTGGTGCTGCGCGATAGCCTGCATGACATGGCTGTGGCACGCAGCAGTGCCTAGCGTGGAACGGCGCTGGCGCACAGGCACCCTGGATGCTACATATTCGCGCGCATGGCCTTGGCGTGGCACGACGCTGGGCGCGGCGCACGCATAGCGTGGCACGCTGCCTGGCGCGGCCAGCCTTGCCATGGCATGCTTTCTTGCCAACTTTTGCAATTCGCTTCCAACTTCATTTCTTCACTTCACCCATCATTGTTTAGTCCCTCATATGCATTTTACAGCTACAAAACAAGGACTAATCATGTTGGTTAGTACATACCCAAATTTACATTAAATCACATAAGAATGTAAGTGTATAAATAGACAAACATGACTAAACTAAGTTATAAAATAGCACCTGGGCACTTAATTATGCCCAAGATCAGTAGAGTCGTCCAAAACCTTTCTAGGGCTTAGGACGCTACCATAATATTGATATCAAGTTGATGGCCCTCTGGCGGATGCGAAAAACTCTCTTGAGAGGTCCCAAATATAAATATACGTACATTGGCGCATAGTTCTAAGACCGAAAAATCTTGAAATCCAAGCCTACTTGGTGCTAGACACTATTCTCAAAAACATGTATAGTGCTCCCATCATTTTTCAACGAAGTTGAATTCATAATCACATGCATAGTCTGAAATCTAAACACGGGCAGTCTTGACTCCAAAACATATCATAAGCTGTAGTGGGAGTCTTGACTCCATAAACATATGATAAGCTGATCTTATTAGTCTTTGCTAAATCATGAAAACTTACTTAACTTGTGTGGGCTTGCCCAAAATCTCAAAATCATGCATACCTGAAATAGACTTCATAAGAAAAATTATGGATTCACATATGGGTAATTTATAAACATTCAATCATGCTACTCATCATACTTGAAATTATAAATTATAAACTTGACTTTTCATGAAACTTGTATAATTTGGCATAATTTTTTAGAACTTGAAACCATGAATTTATAATCAAAATAGGTATAAAACCTGCCCATGAATCTTAAAACATACTTTGAAGCATGAAGGGAATTAACCCATAAACAAATCATAAAAAATTTCATGAAATTGGCTAAAACCACATAAGATCATAAACTTGAATTCATGGAATTGAGGAGACATATAGGCAGGAGAGTGAAAGAAAACTCTCATTCATAGCCCTATATACCTGGGTGAGCTAAATCTAAACTTGACTTTGAATGTCCAAGGGATTTGGGGAAGAATTGAGAAATTTCAAGCTTGATCTTCAAGGAAAAACCTCTAAACTTGCATGCATGGAAGTTGACTGAATTAGAATAGGTTAAAATCCCTTAAAACCGTCTTTTCAAATCTTAAAACAACGTCATTAGGAAGTTAGGAGCTTAGGATTTACGAAAATACCCTTAATGAATTCATAGAAAAACTGTTCTGCTGGCTGTTAGGACTCATACCACGAGTCGTACAATCCTCCTAGGACTCGTTTTATCCTTCCACACTGACCAAGTCCAAAATCTCAAATCCTTTAAATATTTTCATGAATCCTACTTTGACCTGTAACTCCATACTACGAATCGTACCATAACCCCAAGGACTTACAACGATTCCTGACCATGGATCATACCCATATACTATGGCTTGTAGTGGGGACTCGTAGTCTGCGGAACAAAAATCTCTGATCTGATCCACGGGTCTTCCTATGACCCATACTACCAACCTACGACTAGTAGGCTGTGTCGTACTGAAGCAATTTTGCAACTTTTCCTACTGATCACATTTCAAATCTCGGGTTTAGTCTTAGAATTTTTTAAGGTATTACAATATCTCCTCCTTGGAAACATTCATCCTCGAATGTGGGTTAAACATACTGAAAAGCTGGGGGGAAGAGCTGAAGTTTCAAATACTGATCATCAAAAATTGAAAACTAACGGAGTAATTGACTCCGGATTGAAATTCATGACTGAACTGAATTCATGAATCATACATACGTGCTAAAATATGGAAGGAAATGAGAGGCATAAACTGGACATGAAACTGAATAGAGTATTAAGGAGGAAATTGATACCTAATGTAGAAACTGAGCAGGTAGGAAAAAGATGCGGGTATATAACCATCATATCTGCTTCGGCTCCCCATGTAGCTCCCTCAACAAGCTGATTCCTCCACAAGACTTTCACTGAAGCTACTTCTTTGTTTCTCAACTTATGAACCTGACGATCAAGGATCTCAACGAGTACCTCCTCATAGGTAAGGCTATCCTTCACACCTGTGCTCTCCACCGAAACAACCAAAGCTGGGTCACTAATGCACTTCTTTAACAACGATACATGGAAACCTGGACGCACTAAAGCTAACTCTGCTGGAAACTCCAACTCATAGGCCACCTTGCCAACACTTCTCACAATCCTGTATGGAACAACACATATGGGATTAAGCTTCCCTTTCTTTCCGAACCTCATCACTCCCTTCATTGGAGACACCTTCAAGAACACCCAATTATCAACTTCAAACTCAAGTTCTCTCTTCTGTATGTGACTTCTGATGACTCTGAGTTGTTTTTAGCCTTTCCCTAATAAGCTGAACATTCTCCATGGCCTTATGAACTGAATATGGACCTATCAACGTAGCCTTACCTACCTCGAATCATCCTATAGGAGATCTATACCTATGCCCATAGAGAGCCTTAAACGGAGCCATATGAATGCTGGAGTGGTAACTATTGTTATAAGCAAAGTCGATAACAGGTAAATGATCACCCCAACTACCCTTAACGTCAATCACACATGCTCTCAACATATCCTCGAGAGTCTGAATGGTGTACTCGGCCTGATCATCTGTTTGCGGGTGAAAAGCCGTGCTAAACTTTACTTGAGTACCAAGTCCCTTCTAGAACAATCTCCAAAATTGACAGGTGAACTGAGTACCTCTGTCTGAAATGATGGAAAAAAGAATTAAGCGCAACCGAACAAACTCTCGAATGCACAATCTAGCATAGTCCTCAACTGAGTTGGTAGTTTTAACTGGTAGGGAATTTGCTGCCTTGGTCAATCTGTCTACAACCACCAAACAGAGTCATACTGTCGACGTGTATGGGGCAACCCTATGATGAAGTCCATATTGATTTATTACCATTTCCAAGTAGGGATACAATGTCTTGTAGCATACCTCTAGGTCTCTGATGTTCAATTTTCAGTTGTTGACAGTTCAAACACTTAGCCACAAGCTCTGCTATGTCCTTCTTCATGCCATTCCACCAATAAACTTCCCGTAGGTCTCGGTACATCTTGGTGGCACCTGGGTGGATAGAATATTGAGAACCATGAGCCTCATCCAACATCCGCTCCCTTAAGTCAACAACACGCAAAACATAAAAATGACCCTAATAACGAAACACACTATCTCCCCCTTGGGAGAAGACCTCAACCTTCTAATTTTGAACCACTTCCTTTAGATTTACTAAAATAGGATCCTCATCTTGCCTAGCCTTGACCTCGATCACCAATGAAGATTCTAATCCATTCTGAATAGTGACACCACAGTCTGCCGAGTCAACAAGGAGAACGCCTAAACTAGCAAGCCTATGGACATCCTTTGCTAACTCCTTCCTCCCATCTTCTACATGAGACACACTCTCCATGGACAATTTTCTAAGGGCATCCACCACTACTTTGGCCTTACCTGGATAATAAAGAACACTCATGTCATAGTCATTAAAAAGCTCTAGCCACCTCTTTTGTCACAAATTCAAGTCCTTATGAGTGAATTCATACTGAAGGCTCTTGTGATCCGTAAACACATCCACATGGACCCCATACAAGTTGTGTCTTCAAATCTTTAATGCAAACACCACTGCTGCCAACTCTAGGTCATGCGTCGCGTAATTCCTCTCATGAGTCTTAAGCTGTCTAGAGGCATATGCAATGACCTTACCATGATGCATCAAACACAACCAAGACCAACCCTTGAGGCATCACAATACACAATGAATCCAATCCATGCACTCGGGTAGGGTTAATATTGGGGCTAAAGTGATTTGAGTCTTTCACTCCTGAAAACTCTTCATACAGGCATCTGACCACTGAAATTTGACTTTCTTCTGGGTCAACTTAGTCAACGGTGCTGCAGTGGATGAAAATCCTTGAACAAACCTCCTGTAATAGCCAACTAAACCCAAGAAACTCTTAATATTCAAAGGATTAACTGTCCTAGGCCAATTCTTTACTGCCTCTATCTTTTGAGAGTCCACCTGTACACCCTCAATAGACACCAAATGACCCAAAAATGCAACTGAGTCCAGCCAAAACTCACACTTGCTAAACTTATCAAACAACTGGCGATTTTTGAGAATTTATAGCACAATCGTCAAATGAGCGGCATGCTCCTTCTTTCTCCGAGAGTATATGAGAAGATCTTCTATGAAGACAATCATGAACATATACAAATACGGCTTGAGCACCCTTTTTATCCGATCCATAAAAACAACAGGAGAATTCGTTAGCCCAAAAGACACAACTTCGAACTCATAGTGACCATACCTAGTCTTTAAAGTTGTCTTCGGAATGTCACTCTCCCTAACTCTGAGCTGATGATAGCCGGATCTGAGGTCTATCATTGAGAAACACTTAGCACCTTGAAGTTGGTCAAACAAGTCATCAATTTTGGGAGGGGTACTTTTTTTTGATTGTGACCTTGTTCAACTGCCAATAATCAATGCACATTCTAAAGAAACCATCCTTCATCTGAACAAAGAGAACTGGTGCACCCCATGGGGATTTGCTAGGTCTGATGAATCCCTTATCTAGGAGATCCTTCAACTGTTCTTTCAACTCCTTTAGCTCAGCTAGAGCCATTCTATAAGGAGGAATAAATATAGGTTGCGTTTCAAGAAGAAGGTCGACACCAAAGTCGATCTCTCTCTTGGGAGGGGCTTCTGGTAGATCATCAAAAAACATCTCGGGATACTCACAAACTATAGGAACCAACTAAAGAGTTAGGGTCTCGAACGTAGCATCTTTAACCCAAACTAGATAGTATACACAACCTTTAGAAATCATCTTCCTAGCCTTAGGATAGGAAACAAAGCTACCTACAGGCATAACTAAACTACCTTTCTATTTTAGAACAAGCTCACCCAAAAATCTAGAACTCTACTGTACGAGTTCTACAATTCACTGAGGCGTAACATGCATGCAACCAATCCATACCAAAGATAACACTAAAATCGATCATGTCTAGTTCTACTAGATTGACTGATGTGACTTTCTGAAGGACTGTGACAGGGAAATTTCTGTATATCAATCGAGCTAGCTATAATTGAGTTATTGATAGGAGTAGAGACTGAGAAGAGGTCAGATAGGGTGTTAAGACTGACTCTAAATCTAATAGAATTGAAGGGAGTCACAGAAGATAAGGTAGCCCCTGGATCTAACAATGCATATACATCAAGATCAAAAACTTACAACATACTAGTGACCACATATGAAGAGACCTCTTGCTCCTGACGAGATGAAAGAGCATAGAATCTGTTCTGACGCTGACGACCACCTGCACTAGTGAATGCACCTTGCTGAGTTGAGCGTGCTGGTAGAGCTGTTGAACTGGTGGATGGGTCACGACCTCTACTATGGCCCTGTCTGGATGAAGGGCTATCTTTGAGCTAGTGCCCAAGCTTTTCGCACCCAAAAACATGCACCTGAACCTGCTAAGCACTCTCCAGTGTTCCTCTTACCACACCTACTGCAAACTAGAATGCTGATCTCTACTGACATGCTCCTCTGACCTTCAGAGCATGATACCCTACCCCTATGATCATGCCTCAGTCTAGATGAAACACTGGCTTGTGATAGTGTTGGGACTGATGACCTATGGTGGGACTGCTGATGGTGTCCTCCACTGGACCTCTGCTGAAACTATCCACAATTCCTCATCCTGGCCTTCTTGGCCTCTCTCTCTTTCTCCCTCATCTAATCTGCCTCTATCTGTTGGGCGTATATGACCAATCATGAGAAGTCTAGGTCACTCTTCAGCATAGCGGTCCTACACTCCTTAACTAGCGAGTTTGATATTCCATTCAAAAACCTGCTCATATGAGCCCTCTGATCCACCACTATCTCTGGCGCATACCTGGACAGTTGGGTAAACTCTAAGGCATATTCTTGGACAGTTCTATGATACTGCTTTAAGTTGACGAACTCCGTCGCCTTCACCTCTCTCAACTCCCTAGGGAAGAACCTATACAAGAAGGCAGTCACAAACTTGTCCCATCTCACGAGAACTGTTCCCATTGCCATACCATCTTTCCACTAGTGGTACCATATGTAAGCAACCCCCTTCAGCTGATAGGAGGCTAAATCCGCACTCTCCTTTCCAGTCACCCCCATAATTTGGGTGATCTGCTGCACCTCCTTGATAAACTCAGGAGGGTCCTCATCCACCTTTGACCCCAGAAATTCTGACGGATTTATCTGAAGAAAGTCTCATACTCTTGCCACTGTTGTGTTCCCACTTTGAGGAACATGAACCACTACCTGCTAATTGACCTGAGCAGTCATTGCCTATGCCAACATCTGAAATGCCGCTCTAAACTCGGCATGAGTGACTTGCTCAGACATAGGATCTGCTGGTGCTTGCGGGGCTTGCTGATGCCCATATCCATCTATTGCCATTGTCATGGCCATTCTAATTATCGTTCCTTCATCCATTTACTCGGTGTGGAGGCATATTTCTGCAATCGCGTATAGCACGAGTTAGAATTATAGAGGGATACTTTATTGCACGACAAAGATCATGAAAAAGAGAAATTTCCTAAAATTTCATGTAGCCTATCCTCCATAAGTGTGGCATGCTTCACACCAATGGAAAAGACTCTACTCAATGCAATCTTTCAGACACCCTAGAACACTCTAAACCTTTCCTCTGATACTAAGTTTGTCATGGCCCAAACATAGGCTCGGATTGAGACATGGGACTTAGAACCACAAATGGCTCAAAGTTGATCCATGGCCTGAACATAGCAACTAAAGAACCTATATCAAGAAGAATATGATATCCGAAACATGAGTAAGCGGAAGTATGAATACATATTGATCATAACAGAGTCAACACTGACAAAGTTAAAATTTTACATATTGTCTGATAAGCCTCTAACATGTTTGAAGAGCTGATGGGACAACATTCCTAACTAGCTCACTAAAATATGAAAACTGAAATAACAACATCAAATACTAAGCTGAAGGTCCACAGAAAATGAGGGCACACCACAGCGGGAACTGAACTGGACTAAGCTATGGAAGACTAGGCTAACGGTGTAACTAAGTCTGATCATCTGAACCTATACCATGAAATGATACATCATAGAGTATGAGATTAGTACTTGGAATATACTAAATATGCAAGGTGAGTATAAACTGAAATCATGCATATAAACATAAATCATAAGATCATGAAAGCAGGGACTGCATGCTGAAATATGAACCTGAATCATGTATAAACAGAAGCTGAATATCATATCTAAATAGAATGATCCAAAGATAAAATAGAAATAATTTAGCTTGCCTTAACTGAAATCATAAGTAAAAGCTTATAAAACTGATCATTCGATCAAACTTATTGAAGAACATAATATCATAAGTCATAAACATGCATAGATGAAATCATGAGGAACAATGGAAAACTCATCACAACCGACACCATCATGATAGAGCATACGTAATCCCCCAACTATCACACTCAAGTGGGAAGAGCCATCCAAAATCTTTCCAGGGTTAAGGACACTACCATGATACCGGTATCAAGCTAAAGGCCCTCTAGCGGGCAGAGAAAACTCTCTGGAGAGGTTCCAAATATATATATTCCTATGTTGGCGAGTAGTTCTGAGATCGGGGAACCTTGGAACCCCAAGCCTACTTGGTGCCACTACTGCCAAAAATATGCATAGTGCTTCCATCGTTTTTCAACGAAGCTGAAATCATAATCACATGCATAGTCTAAAATTTAAACATGGGGAGTCTTGATTCCAAAACATATCATAAGCTGTAGTGGGAGTCTTGACTTCAAAACATATGATAAGCTAATCTTATTAGCGTTGGGTAAATCATGAAACAAACTTAACTTGTGTGGACTTGCCCAAAATCTCAAAATCATGCATACTTGAAATAGACTTCATAAGCAAAAATTATGGATTCACACGTGGGTAGTTTATAAATGTTCAATCACGCTAGATATCATATCATACTTTAAATCATAAATCATAAACTTGACTTTTCATGAAACTTGTATAATTGGGCAAAATTTTATAAAACTTGAAATCATGAATTTATAATCAAATTAGGTATAAACTGCCAATGAATCTTAAAACATACTTTGAAACATGAAGGGAATTAACCTATAAATAAATCATAGAAAATTTCATGAAATTGGGCTATGTTACACCCTGTAAAAGTTAACGATTAGTGAGCGTACATGTGGGTTTGTGACGAATAAAGAAGTCTTGACACTTGTAGAAAAAGCCTCGGAAGCAGGGTCAGAAGGGGCCAACATGCACAGGGCCAGCACGACGCACCAACCAGCAGCGCACTGGCCAGCGCGATGCGCTATGCCTGCTGGCGCCTTGAGGGGCGTGGTACAACACTAGGTTTCTGTGATTGTAGGCGCGAGGCACCCGCAATCCACCACCAAAGTATATATATAAAGGCCCCTTCACTTTGTTGAATCATTTTCCAACATTTCAAATTCGGCCAGAAGTAATAGGATACGTAAAATTCAATAGTTTTTCGTTCGATTACGCTATCAACACGGTCCAAACTCAAATTAACTTTAGGTATCGAGTTCTAAGCATGTAGGGAGAATTACTATGGAGTTATTTTCTCGAAATACGCTCGGCAAATTGGAACTCCGCCGAGTAGAAGTTGTCAAAATTGCTCCCAATTGATTCCTATATAGTCACAGGCATCAAGTAAGCACTTCACCCTTCTGAACCCTCTGAAAATTATAGGTTTTCAGCCAAGTTATACGGAGTTGAATTATAGTTACTATTGTTAACAAAAGTTATTGCTTTTTATCGAAATTAGTATTGAAATTAGTCCTATTCTCAGCATAATGGTTATAGGTGGAGAGAAGTGCCGATTGCAAGCTGAAACTCCCAGATAATCGGGAATCGACAATCAAGGTATGTAAGGCTTATCCCTCGACAAGTATTCTCATCGTATAGTGATACGACTTATGTTCTTGAATGGAAATAATGGTCCCATATGTTGCAAGTAATTACTATCAATTGATTGTGATTAGATATGTTGTGGTCAGTTGTTGTTGGTAGACTATGAATATATATGTTGTGGTTAGCTGCTAGAAAACGTATATAGATTATACCGCAGTGTCCCTTGTCGGGAAAGAACCTGTTAATTATGATACATGCTAGAAGAGTCATACAAACTATTCTATTCCCCAGTTAGTTGTATTAGTAGAATTGTATGTTTTAGTGTCAGACCTAGACCTTAGAAGCTTGTGGATAGCTATTGGACCTGAGTTAGTAAGTCAAACCGCATAGGCACAACTAAGCGATATAACTACCAGTCAAGAACCTGTTTTGTTAGTAAAGCATGCCCATAGGCCTTTGGCGTACCCTCCTACCCCAGGGCCAGAATTTAGATAGGATGGCCATACTTTAGAGTCAGCGGCACTAGGGTTGTCTAGTGAACTGAGTGGAAGCTTTCCATCTAGTTAGCTACTACCAGTGATTGTCAGTTCCAGTTGACTTAGTATTCGTCATACAGGTTGCCCAGAAAGCCATCCCAGTTGGTCAGGTCAAATAGACCCATGGGTACCCTAGGGAAGGGGACCTTATTGGTAGTTGGAGGCGGGTCCAACGCCCCAGCCTGCTCCTATGAGATACTTTGGTACAGGTTGCCGTGAATGGCTAAGTCCGTGTAAACTTAACTTCAAGTTTAGGAATCGTCCAGAGGTGTCATGTAAGATCCGAGCAGGCCAAGTTAAGGTCTAAAGGACTAGAAACATGTTAGTACAGTATTCCCCCCAGGCTAAGAATTTCGGTAGGGTACCTGCGGGGGATTAGGGACTGACCGCTCAAAAGCATGTCTGTCAGTAGCAGTCCTACAACAGTTCTAAGTAAAGGGACTAAGTAATTGGTCATCTGCGACCCTACAGTTGCTTGTGAGTTATAGTTGCTCGAACAAGACATTCAAGGTATTATTAGGACACTCCAGATCTCTCCATACTCGCTCTGGACCATTAGAGATTATGATCACCACCAGGATCCTCTGATCAGATACAGGTGCATAAAGTGTGCCTGCTAGTAGCCATATAGATTATTCTACGGGTGAGCAACGATCGCGTTAGGCCCAGAAGGCCAAATACGTCTTTTAAGTGGCTAGATTGAGACTTCAGTATAGCACCTTGGGTGGAGTTGCCCTCACTTAGGAGCCTTCCGTGACCACCCCAGGGTTACTATCTGTGTCATCGCCCGCCAGGGGATATATGACGTCGCTTTGAGGAGCGATATGCCATCCTAAGGGACGATGATGAGGCCCAAGGGCCTTATACAGTCCATTCCATGGCTGGACTATTATTTCTATGTTATATTAGTAGTACATCCCCATCGAGCCTGGTGCCTGAGGTGCAGTTATCAGGAGTCCACTGGACTCAGCCACAACTACAGATCAGGATCCAAGCGGGCTCAGTTGCAGACCCAGGGGGACAGGTAGGTTAGCTATAGCACCAGTAGATTCATAGAAACCTGGATAGGGGCATATAGATTGAGATGTACTTTCCAGGGCTTATGGGGGTCCCGGTAGGTTATTTTTGTGTTGCTTGTACATTCTAGGCTTATAGGGGCCAGGTTAGGTTCTTTTTTGTATTTGTGTTTGGTAGCTATAGTTTATGAATATAGGATTGTACAGTCGTAGCTCATATACATGTAGTATTTTTCTATATGCAGATTACAAATAAGCCAGCTTACAGGTTAATCTCTCTGCCCTTTCTCTCTATTTACTTTCAATCTTTAAAAACTTACTTATTGCCTTACATATTCAGTACATATTATACTAAAGCCCATCCTCGGGTGTTGCATTACTTGCCTGCAGGTTTAGGTAGATAGAGTTTAGGCTCTTTAGTAGTAGTTGTTCAGAGTCACCAGTTTGGCCAACTCCTTTCGTTTGGAGTTTCCAGGTTGTAGAGGTTACAGTCTTTCAGTTGTATAGCATTTGGGTAGGCTGGGTCCATGTCCCAACCACTATTTGTACTCTTAGAGGCTTGCAGACTACAGGCATCAGTTAGTTAGTGTTGTTGGCCGTGTGGGGCCTAAATTAGTTATGTTTCATATGTTTGCCGTGTAGGGCCTAGTATTATGGCTTGTTCTCATTTCTGTTATAACTAGACAACATGGTGGTCTTGCTGGCCTACATAGGATCCCTTTTGTTTCCTGTTGTTGGTTAGCTGTTTTTATTTACATGTGTCTATACGGCCTTATCGGCCGGGGCTGTGTTTACAGCCGAGATATAGCTCGTTGTTTTGTTGAATTGAGTTGCAGGCATGCACTAGACGTGCATAAGCCCATCCAGGTCAGTCAGATCCCAGTATGGCACTAGGTGCCACTCATGCCTCCCAAGGTGGGGCATGAAAATCTTGGTATCAGAGCAGGTCGTATCCTAGGGAGTCTGCAAGCCGTGCCAAGTAGAGTCTTATTTATAAATGTGTTGTGCACCACATTCTATAAGAAGTAGGTTTTGAGGCATGATAGTATGGTTACCCCTCCTTCTTCCCAGATCGTGCTATAGAGTGGAGTTGTATAGGGTTGATCCCCTAAGCTTTCATTGTTATTTCTGTCTAGAATAATATTCGATATAAGATAAACTCCAGCCAGCCAAAAGATGACTACAATAGCAGGAGGAGGTAACAGTGAAGTCCCACAATTGGGAGACGGTTAGCCTAAGGGTGGAAGCGGACGTCTTTTACATTTCCCCATCATCCTTCCGAGGCACCGGGAACTTCTTAAGGCAATAGATATGTCAGCATCATCCCCGATTCCTTTTTTAGCGTCAAAATAGTACCTCAGAATAGTATACATATGAGTTGTCTTACCTACTATATATGTAGGATTAGACAGGAGCAAGAGTTAAGGTTGGACCACCTGAAACATATAAAGGATCGCGCAAGGCTTGTACCCCCAGCCTTTAAAGTTGTTTAAATTCGCGCCTTAGCGCTGGTATAGAATGATAGGGTTACTTCCCACCTCCCAACTTATTCTTTCAGTACAACAGAAATCGTGGGTAGTACTGCCATACCACCCAGAATAAAGAGGAAAAGAGGCGAGAATTGTTGACTTCGTGAAAGGTTAAAACCCCTAGTATTTGCAAAGTTACGTAGAACCTCATGGTGGTAAACCAGGAAGGCAGACCAGATTGCCAGTAGCACTCAAGTGCGTGCGAGAGAGTCCATCAGTAATTAACCCTCAACAACAGTAAAGCATCGGTCAGAAAGAGGCTGATTCCACCACAGTATGCTAAGGATAGTAGGGCATATCTGCAAGGTAATGGATATGGCCCTAGTTTGTCATGTCAAAGTACAGGGAGGTCATATAAATGAAATTGGCTCGGGAGCGGGTTAGAATGATACAAGTCGATAGAATTGGTCAGTAGTATCCTTGATGGTATGGGGCAAAGAGCACGAACTCCAGGTCTTAGCCTAGGGGAGCAAAGGGAAAGGCACGGATTCTAACTATAGAGGGAAACAGAGTCACCTCCAGGTTGAAGTAAATTGACAAAAACATGGGACCACCATTGAATATTGAGAAATAAGCATCGGGCTGACAGTTAAAAGATAGTGAGGTTGTATCCCAGAATGCTACAGTATCCACGCCAGTTAAGGATGCAAAGGAGTGACAATACAAAGACTCTAACCTAGTACAACCGAGATATAAGGCCTAGTAGGAAGTTATTGGCCTTTGAGAAAATAAGGGACAGAGTTATAAGACCCAAAGGTTGACTCTGTGTTTCAAAGGTGGCAGAACTTCATTAGCAGACTATGGCCAAGCACACTATGTTCATTATCCCCTCCACCCCGAGTTTAATGAAAACACATCAGTTCGTAAAGAGAGACCTACAGATGGCATGGGAAGAGGGGAGATATCGTTGAGTCATAGCATAGGACTCCAATGACCATCCAGGGGAGGCTGGATAGCAAGAACCGAGCAGGCCAATTCAAGAGGTGATCGTACCTATAAGGAAGTGGAAAGTAACAGATATGAATAGAGTTATAGGATTATCTCGTACCAGGTATAAATTGACCTCATTTAAGTCAATATGGTAAGGCTAACAAGGTCGACTCATGTCTTGCTAGATAGAATTATATTTCAGCTAAAGGCTATGTTGAGTTTAAATGTTTAAGAAGTAGTTTGGTTGTGTGGAGCTAAAGTATCCAATAAACTCTGACAGAGGGGCACAATGTACAACTAGGTTTTAGAAAGGTTTCTATAATAAATCCAGATGCATATTAAGTTGAGTACGACTCCTCGTCTCTAAACAAATGGCTAAGAAAAGCACAAAACTCAGATGGCGGGGGTCTATTATGAGTGAAAGTGGAATCTCCCTAAAGTAAATTAGAGGCAGTTGAACCAGGGCATCTTATAACAGGCAGACTGAAAAGTTAAACTTGCCCAGGGTCGCCGGAAGTCCCACCCTAATGTACGACGTAGGCAGCTAAAGGTTGAAGTAGCAGTTGGGCATTTCTAGGAACTTCTCCAAAGAAGGGCGTTACGAGGTTTGGTAAAAAGGGAAAGCTTAGACCTAAATTCATTGGCACATATCATATCCTCCGGAGGACAGGCACAGTAGCATATGAGCTGGATCTAACTCCAGAGCTACAACCTGTCCACCCAGTATTTCGCGTGTCAATGCTGCGAAAGTGTATAGGGTACCCGTCCCGAGTTGTGCCAGTTGAAGACGCTCAGGTTACTGAAGAGTTATCCTATGAAGAGGTTCCAATAGCCATATTAGATCGGCAGGTTCATAAATTAAGAACAAAAGATATAGCCTCTATTAAAGTATTATTGAGGAACATGAATAAAGAAGAGATGACCTGGGAAACTGAAAATGATATGAAATCTAAATATCCTTACCTGTCCCAGGATTGATCCAGATAATGCAGTTAAGGTGAGGTTGTTTCTCAACTGTTATTTTACTGCTTATGTTATCAGTATTGTGATAACGCTCAAACCATACCTTCTACCGAAGTATGAAGCGGACATTGTCAATAAAGAACTCAACTAAGAGGTTGGGGTCGAACCCACAGGGAATAGGGAAGAGCTAGACTAAATCTAGTAAATGAACTTATTCGGTAGTTACTCCAAACTGGGGACGTTAAAGAAAACCAGTAATTAAAAACACAGTTGAAATTATGGGTGAAATTAAGATTTAAAGATAACTAGGGTTTTGCGTTCCCCATGGGTTCATAACTGCTTTGGGTATACATACATGAACATCACTAATGCTTACTTATAGAACTGATAACTAGAGTTCATTCAAACGGCTGACCAGTCCCTATTGAATGACTATACTCAATCATCTGACCAGGTCTCATGAGCGATTACAATTTAACCATTATCAATATGTCCCAAATTTAACTATCCAGTGACTATAGCTCAAGTTAATACAATGATCATCAAGATCAAGGCTTTGTTGTAATTCTCTTTTCCTAATCTCTACCTCTTAGACCTAAGCAAGTAAAGAATTCAGGCAAGTCTTAATGTTGTACACCATTAAGAATTGTTTAAGCATGAAGAGAATACAATACAAGTGTTTTGCATTAGTTTTGAATTACTTTTGTGTAACCCTAGCTTGTTAATCCACCATGGTTCCCACAACCCTAGCTATGGAGGTTTTAACCTCTCATAGTTGCAAGATTGTGATTTGTTTGCATAATTAAAAACATAAATCAATACTTACAATTATGATTGAGAGAAAAACATCCTTGAATTAATCAGCAAAATCCTTAAAAACAATATGAAGATCACGAAAACGTTGATCACAAGTTGAACAACTCAGTTCCCATGTCTATATCTCCTTAATTTCGTTGCTAATCAGTTCTAATCCTTCCTAATTACTTCTCCACTCCTCTCTTATGAAAATAAAACATAAAATGTATTTATACAGATATAAAAATCCTTTTCCTAAACTAACAGGGTAAACTTCAATATCTGTTGCCGCTCGTGGCACGATCAGACCTACGACCCATGACAGGCATGTACGGGTCGTACCTGCCATCTGTAAGTCTGTTGCTTGCTGAAATTAGGCTAAGTGTTGGTGCTTTGGTATGACTGATGAAGGGCATATTTACACATGTCATAGACGTATTTTGCCCACACTTTACTATGTTTTGAGAAAAAGTTATGTGTGTTTTCATGTGTTTATGTTACATATTTCTGAAAATGGCTAACACATGTGATGAGATGTTTTTAGGGCTTAAAATGATGAATTTGAAGGCATTCAAGGCTTAATGATCAAATGTGAAGAAGTGGGATCGAAAGATGCAAAAATTAAAGTCGCACGATGTTGGCACTGCTATGCGCGAGGTAGCTGCACACTAGCGCAAGGCCAGGTGCGACACAACCCTCCTTTAGCACAACAACATGCGCGCGACAGCAACATTTATCGACATCCAGCTGTGACATGCCCTAACTGCATCGCATGGGCAGGCGCGAGGCGCCACTGTTTTGGCCCAAGGGGACTGGCGACGCGGCAAAGGTGTCCCAACAACTAAGAGTGGTTTCCTACATCAACTAGGAAAAGGAAATTTACAAATCCAAAGTCAAATTCATCAAGGAATAAGGAAGACATCAAACTACTATATACCCTTCTATTTTCATGTAATAGTGAAGTCTACACACAATTGAAAAGTTTTTAGAGAGAAGTCTTACAATCTAGTTTTGGAAGTTAGTTTTATTTTGAGATACGATTGTAAAGTTGTTCTTCTGAATTTTGCATTAATCAAGTGAAGGTTCTTCCTATCATTGTTATAAGTATTATTTTAAGCTTTTGTTTATGAATACTATTAAATTACTTATGAACATGATAGGCTAAAACTACCACAACTAGGGTTGTGGGAACCATGGTGAATTAACGAACTAGGGTTAGCATGAAGTGATTCTAAAACCAATACTAAATGCTTATATTGTATTCTCTTCATCTTTAACGATTCTTAACGGTGCGCAACGTTAGGAAGTCCCGAATTCTTTACTTGCTTTGGTCGAAGAGGTAGAGATTAGGAAAAGAGAATTACAACAAAGCCTTGATCTTAATGATCATTGTATTAACTTGAGCTGTGGTCGCAGGATATTTATATTTGAAACAAATTAATAACGGTTAAATTGCAATCACTAATGAGACTTGGTCGAGTAATTGGGTATAGTCATTCAATAGGAAATGGTCGATCATTTGAATGAACCTAAGTTATTAGTTCTATAAGTAAAGTATTGGGATAGATCACTAGTGTAAAACCCGAAGTAGTTAAGGATCCACGGGGAACACTTATCCTAGTTAATTGCATAAATTTGGAAACAACCACCAACTTTCAACATTGTTACTTATTCTTATGAATCCCCCCTCTTAGGTAATAATCGACTAAAAAGCTTAAGCACTAGCATTTTTCTACATCCTTCCATATTTTCTGCGGGATTGACCCCAGCCTCTAGTTGGGTTCTTTATTGACAACGTGCACTTCATACTTCGTTGAGAGGTGTGGTTTGAGCATCATTAAAAATTGGCACCATTGCCGGGGAATACGGTTTAGGATTAGATTAATTGTTTGTGTTTAATTTTTAGTCTTTATTTTCTTTTTTTGGGTTTTTCTTTTATCTTCTGATGTGTGACAAGTTAACGTGGTAAAACAAGCGGCCAAGATGTGACCAGGGTCTCAACAGGTATCTTGATGAAGTTTGAGTAATCAAGATACCTGTGTCGTGTCGCAACGTTAAATCAGGTGCTACTTGGGAGGCAACCCAAGATAAATTTTTTGTTCGTTTTTATGTGTTTGTTCAAATGTGCAGGTGATAGGTCATAATTTTCAATAAAGATTGAGCTTAAATATTGAAGACAAGGAGTAGAGGCCTAGGGAGTTCTTCTTGCACTCTATCACTTTATGCTTATTTGTTTTAGCACTAGGGATAGTGTAACCAATTAAGTGTGGGGTGGGAGATGTGAACTTCATATTACCATGCATTCCTTAATTGCTAAATTTGCACATGCTGGGAGATTTTTTTTTTTTGAGATTTATGATTTGTCATGCATGCTTATTGGTTTGTAGTATTTTGTTAGTTTTATTTTATTTTGGGTTCCTCTATGTTTTTGTTTTTGGTACTTTTCCGGTGGATAGTGCCTTCGAACCGACTAGAGAATCTAGATTTTTTATTTTTTTATTTTAGTCATTGAGTCATGACTTTGCCCGATGATGGATGGATGACGACCGCCTTAAGAGTAAATTAGTCATTAGGAAGAACAAGAACTTGGACATTCGAATGCTAGGTGCTTCACTTATGTATTGTTGAGACTTTATTAAATTCACTCAAAATGCATGAAAAAGGTAGAAACACTTAGTATTTTGGGAACTTTACTCTTGGGCTTGAAAAGAAAAAAATGGGCTTAATTATGTTATGCATGAAATACAGATATATGTGTTTATGTGATCTTGATTTCCATTGTCAACCCATCTTGTGCCAATGCGTGAGGAATTATCTTTGATATACTCCACGCTTGTAAATTGATGTCTAGAACTTGCCTGGTGTGTATACAAAATGAAATAAGAATGATGAATTTAGGAAGTGATATAGGCTTTTCTTTCATAGCCTTATTTTTATCCTATTTTACCTACCTTGATTGTGATTATCCTAATTAGCCAAGTTTAAGCCTTAATAAATCATGTTTCTTTGATTTACCAATTTACCATACCCATTTGTTTATAATAAACCTATTTTGGCCCTGGTCCTTCCTTGAATATTGTGACCTCAACATAAGCGAAATGCTTAAGTTGAGGGTGGTTAGAGTAGGGGTGCGTAAATGGTAGGAGCGGGAAGTATGGTGAATTGGAAGAAAAGAAAAAAGGTGAAATTTTGCTAAACAAGGAGGTGATTGTTAGTGGGAAAACAAAAAGAAAAAAAAGAGCTTTGAAAAATTGAAAAAAAATATATATGTGAATAAGCTCAAGGTTGAAAAATCCCCACTAGTCACCTAAGTTGAAAAATTGAAAAATAAAAGGAGGTATAAGGAGAAAATTGAAAAATTGAAGAATGTGAAAGTGTTGTGAAGTATTAAAGTAATTGAGGAGGTTAGTCACTATCTTGGCCAAATAGTTCCTACCCATCCCTTAACCTACATTACAACCAAATTAAAGTCCTAATTGATCCTTGATTTATAATTATATATTAGGGAGTATTACACTAAGGGCAAGTCTATGGGTTGTCGTTTGCATGTATATTGAGTTCTTTGGGAGAGTGAGTATATTTTGTTATATTTATGCCCAAGTTAATTTTATTCTATATCTTGTGTAAAATGGCATCTTTCCAAATTGTGAGGGGCACAATGGTAAGACTTTGGTAAATTTAATTACTAAATTGCATATAATTTATGTTGGCCCAAAATATGTCTTGACGAGTTAGTTTTCAAAAGCTAAGTGATTTCGAACTTTGACATTCTAATGTTGATCCTATATGCATGGGAGTGAGTTGTTTGAGCTTCATTGATATGCCTCATGATCCTAAGTGTAAGTAGACCTGTTCGTAGAATGAATTTTGTTCTTAAATGTGAGAATGGAAATAGTAGATTGTTCGAGGACGAACAATAGTTTAAGTTGAGGGTATTGATGAAGGGCGTATTTACACACTTCATAGACGTATTTTGACCATACTTTACTATGTTTTGAGAACAAATTATATGTTTTTTCATGTGCTTATGTTACATATTTGTGAAAATGGCTAACACATGTGATGAGATGTTTTTAGGCCTTAAAATGATGAATTTGAAGGTATTTAAGGCTTATTGATCAAATGTGAAGAAGTGAGATCGAAAGATGCAAAAATTAAAGTTCGCACGATGTTGACACTGCCATGCGCGAGGCAGCCGCACACTAGCGCAAGGACAGGCGCGGTGCGACCCTCCTTCAGTGCAACAACATGCGCGCGACAGAAACATTTCTTGGCATCCAGCCGTGCGATGCGCCCCAACTCCAGCGCATGGACAAGCGAGAGGCGCCACTATTTTGGTGCAAGGGGACTGGCTTTGCGGCAAAGGTGTCCCAACGGCCAAGAGTGGTTTCCTACGTCAACTAGGAAAAGAAAATCTACAAATCCCAAGACAAATTCATCAAGGAACAAGGAAGACATCAAACTACTATAAATACCCTTCTATTTTCATGTAATAGAAAAATCTACAAACAATTGAAAAGTTTATAAAGAGAAGTCTTACAATCTAGTTTTGAGAGTTAGTTTTATTTTGAGATACGATTGTAAAGTTGTTCTTCTGAATTTTGCATTAATCAAGTGAAGGTTCTTCCGATTGTTGTTGTAAGTATTATTTTAAGCTTTTGTCTATGAATGCTATTAAATACTTATGAACATGATAGGCTAAAACTACCACAACTAGGGTTGCGGGAACCATGGTGAATTAACGAACTAGGGTTAGCACGAAGTGATTCTAAAACCAATACTAAATGCTTATATTGTATTCTCTTCATCTTTAACAATTCTTAACGGTGCGCAATGTTAGGAAGTCCCGAATTCTTTACTTGCTTTGGTCGAAGAGGGTAGATATTAGGAAAAGAGAATTACAACAAAGCCTTGATCTTAATGATCATTGTATTAACTTGAGTTGCGGTCGCAGGATATTTATATTTGAAACAAATTAATAACGGTTAAATTGCAATCACTAATGAGACTTGGTCGAGTAATTGAGTATAGTCATTCAATAGGAAATGGTCGGTCATTTAAATGAACCTAAGTTATTAGTTCTATAAGTAAAGTATTGGGATAGATCACTAGTGTAAAACCCGAAGTAGTTAAAGATCCATGGGGAACACTTATCCTAGTTAATTGCATAAATTTGGAAACAACCACCAACTTTCAACATTGTTACTTATTTTTACGAATCCCCCCTCTTAGGTAATAATCGACTAAAAAGCTTAAGCACTAACGTTTTTCCACATCCTTCCATATTCCCTTTGGGATCGACCCCAACCTCTAGTTGAGTTCTTTATTGACAACGTCCGCTTCATACTTTAGTGAGAGGTGTGGTTTGAGAGTTATCAATGACTCGTACTTTCACGCCCCGCCTTGGGAGGCATGACTGACACCTGGTACCCTACTAGGACTTGGACTGCTGGGCTAGCTGAGCCTAAGAACTTCTGGTGCCAGGCTGGCTCTAACTCTGGAATCAAGAAAACGACGGGCTATATAATGGCTGTAAATACAGCCTGCAGCCGACTAGGCCTATAGCCACCTGTAAGCAAACAACAGCTACCCAGAACAACTTAATTAATAGGGAACCTATGTGGGCCGACAAGGCCACCATGCTGTCTAGTTATTTCTGAATCAAGAAAACAAGTGCTAAACTACTACGTGACCAGCAAGGTCACCACTACCAACTGAATAAGGCCCCACACGGCCATCATAACCACACTAAGACATACACACGACCTCACATGATCGATACAGCTAACCACAGGGAATGTACAATCTTCAAGCCTCTAAGAATACTGATAAGATGGTCGGGACAGGGCCCCGGCCTACCCGTACTATACAACAAAGAAAAGGAATAAACCTATAGCTTTCTAGCTCCGGATGACAGGAGCTGAAGACTCTGTGTGCTGGCTGGAATCACAAGGGATCGACTCCTCATCTATGAGTACCTGCAGGCAAGTAATGCAGCGCCCCAAACGAGCGTCAGTACCGCTGACACTGAGTATGCAAAGAAACAACTGGAAAATAACTGAAAACAAGCAATATAACTGATAGAACTGAAATAGAAAGAAATAGACTGTAACTGACTGAAAGTACGACTTTAAGACTGTCCTTAACTATGCTGAAGGGAGTAGGAGTCGTACCTGGTAACGTAGCATTCTACTGTCAATCTATTCACAACTAACGTAACATGGCATAATATAGCATAACATACATAACATAGCACACATAAACCTTACCTGGCCCCCATAAGCCGGAAGGTACAACCAACACGCAATCTATACCCCTACCTCGGTCATCCCATCTCCCATAGTAACTATAAGCATCCTGCTGGTACCTTGGGTATGAACTTGGGCCCGCTGAGCCCCTAACTATAACTATACCTGAGTCCGGAGGACTCCTGAATCAACACCCCGGGCGTACCCGCTCGACGGGGGTGTATAAAAGCCGACCAAGGCAAAATATGGGGAAACTGGCATCCCATCTTCATCCCCTAGGGGACGGCATGCCACTCCGTAGAGCGACGTATCCTCGCCCTCTGGCGGATGAGTCGATACAACTATTAACCCTGGGGAGGTCATGAATGCTAGGTAATCCAGCCCAAAACAATACAGTCAAGTCTCAACTGATAATACTAACTGCATACGATACATGCTGAAACTAATGATAGTAATGTGTATATATATAATACATGCTGAAACTGATAAGGGTATATATATAATTTTTGTCGTACTGTGCTGAATCTAATACTGAAACAAGATGTAATATTTCTGCTGAGAATCATGTTGTATAACTAAGTTTCATGGTAAACACGATTTACTATTTCTAACATGCTTTCTAAAATTCATATTAAGCTACTATTCTATTTATAAAATACTTTACGGGAACTTATATTGCTTTACTAAGTTTCGGCTAAACATGATAATATCCTGACGTACTTTACTAAATTACATACTGGGCATGCTGTACTATTTCTGAAACTTTCTACTAGAATTTATATCGTGCTAGTAAGTTTCACGCTACACATGACATGATGTTTCCAACATCGTACTAAAATTTATACTAAACATAATATGCGGCTTCTGAAGCATTCTATTGGCACTTCAGCTATTTTACTATACCGGAGCTACTAGCTTTCCGAAAAGACTGGCTTTACGTACCTTGTCCGTTAACTTTTCGAGTATCTGGCGTAACTCGGCTAATTTTCAGCTATTTCTTCCAACTGCATTCATATTCATAGCAATTAGAACTAAATTCATCGATATTCTGGAAGAAATACTACTTTGAATATATATATATAGCCCAAACTTTGACTTATCGAAGAACAATCTAAAACTCGCTATTTCTCGAAAGTCCAAAAGGGAGAAATACTCACTTTAGGGCTAGGAGTATATTGACACTACTTTGGAGCAATTCCACTTACCTTAGCTCGGTAGGATGATGATTCGCCGGTCGATTTTCATGAAACTAACTCCGCAGGAATGCTCCCGGCAGCTTAATACTTCACTACCCAATATTAATTCGAGTTTGGACTGCGTTTAATAGCGTAAATGGAAGAAATTTCAAGAAACCCTTTGTCCTCCTCTATTTTCCTTCGTGCTTACTGGAAATTATATAATTTTTTGAAATAAAATCAAAGTGGAGGGGTTTATATACTTGAGCCTGGACAGCCCCTCTATGGCATGTTGGCCATCGTGGAGGGACGGCCTCCGTGGCACGCTGCCATCGCGGAGGGGGTCTGCCCGGCCTCCTCTTGCGACGGTTCGATGCGGCGCTTGTACGGTCTTCCCGCGGGCCTTTTTCTAGCTTGTATGGCATTCTAAAACTCTTAAACAACATGCGAATAGGCCATCTAAATGTCGAGAATTTACGGGGTGTAACACGTACCTTCTTCCTACGAGTTGTACTATGCTTCCGTGGTTTAAATCTGAAGACTTTGAATTTTTCTGAAGTTTATCATGAGTGCCTTGGTACGAATCATACCTTGCCATCACAACTTGTACTGTAGTTATCCGTACCCAGAGGTCAGCCTTTGTGCAATTTTTCTAAATCTTTCCACGACTTGAAATACGACTCGTACAACGATCATACGGCCCGTATTGCGAGTCACGGGTTGCTTCTTTCTCAGCTCATTCTTCTGAACATTTCCACGAGTCCTGGTATGATTTGTACCATCAGTGTATGACTCGTACGGAGACTATCAATTTTGGCTCATTTTCTGCTCTTTTAAGCTTCCTTTGGACAATCTTGTTCCAACACTTAAGTTTACCTGAAAACACAAGAAAAGTACCTCATATCCATATAAACACACCTAAGTCCATGCTATTTTCTTTAGTTTTGAGCGTCGATAGTGCTGTAAATCTACAACACATCAACACCCTCAACTTAAAACTTTTTCATGTCCTCAGGTAAAGAAAAGAAAAACTAAAACACGATGCTCAACCAAAAAATAAACCTAAGATACTACAGTCAATACTTAAACAAAATTTGCACTTTTCATACAACAACTTCTAACCTTTTTCTATGAACCAACATCAGCTAATGTATTACAAGCGACCTTAAAACATAATAAACAGGGATCAAGACATGTCATCTATCTATCAACAGGCAATCAATTCATCACCAATGTTTTTCACACAGACTAACGACAAAAGTAAACATAGTCCATGTACCCTCACAACAAACAAAGTCTCCGCTCACATATATAATATCAAATATGTATGGGATTAGACAAATTAAACACTCACCCTCACAAACAAGTTCCAATTACCATGTATCAGATACCATAGGCTTGCCCTTATTTTCTCTACTTTGGTTTGTCGGATGGTCAAATTGGGATCACTATAGGACTTGATATGGCTTGTAATGTAGGCTTAGGGCTGGACATGATAAAAATGAGATATTTTTAAGTGACTATCCCTTCCTTGGCACTACATACGTTGGCTTCACCTTTCACCTAACTCACCCTTTATTCTTTCTTTCCTTTTCTTCCCTTTTGATCTCTTTTATATATATTTGCATGGGTGTGGTGTATTTTCAACTTTTTCAGCATTTTTATTTTCTTTTGAAATTTCTTTTTCAAGATTCTCAATATATTTCATCCCTTTTATTTTCACCACACCACACCTCATTTTTCACCTTTTTCTCTTTTCTTTCCCTTTTTCTCATTCCCACCATTTTATGCATCCCCACTCTAGCCATCCTCAACTTAGGAATTTTGCCTATGTTGAGGTTCACGATATCTAAGGAAGGACTAGAGACAAAATAGGTTCATTATAAATAAATGGGTATGGTTCAATTGTTAATCAAAGAAAAAAATGGGTCAATTAAGGCTCAAAATTGGGATCAAGGGATTCATGTGATTTTGGTAGGGTTATATAGGCTAAAAGTGAGCTAAACAAAAACAGCCTATGATCATATTCTAACCAACCATCCTTAGCCTATGCAAAGACCAACCAGACAAGTTCTAGATCTTCTACTCAATATTGAACTAAGTACTTCACCTCACTGTCTAATGGAACATAAACTATATTCACCTCACCTGTCTGGTTTACGCATGGCTTAACAAGACAACTCATGTTAATAAACTAGATGACATCAAAAGATCCACAGAAATCATTCATGCAATCACAACTATATAGCTAATGCATCAAAATTTTTTTAAATAGGGTCAATTTTTTTCAAACATCAAAACTTGTGCATTTTTATTGACTGAGTACTCCTAAGTTATTTTCAAATTAAAAAAAAATCACAAACTAAAAACTAAAAAAAATCTTAAACATGCCAATTCTACTAGATAGCATGTCCGAGAGAAAAGAAACACGACAAGAAAAACCCTCGGACGTATCAAAAATCCCAAAAATAACAAGTACACCCCCTCCCCGTTTTGAAAATTTAGCTTCATCCCTGAAGCATGAGATAGAAGAACATAGGGAAGGGACCATACCTAGGGCTACTCAGACTTTGCCCTGTGGAGGAGGTACCTCCACTGTAACCGTGGCGTTAGTGGTGGCCGGCGCACTCCTTGAAGTATCAACAGGGGGAGTGGCTACCCCCTCAGTAGTCTCGACCGCTTCAACGACCTCAATGTGAATCGGAGCTGAATTGGGCTGAGGGATGGTGGAGCTGCCCGCTCCTCTAGCTCGCTCCTGCAGCTCTGATTATGTGCGTCATGAGTCTGCAGGCTCTCCACTCTAGCCCGCTTATGTTCTCTCCTCTCTTTCTTCTTCTTCTTCCTCCAGCTCTCCTCTTCATCATCCTCAGCATCTCTTTTTTTTCCCGTGTCTCCAGCATCTACCTTCGGCTCCCAGTAAGCCGCCAAATCAATTTCCTCATCAAATTCTGCATCAAGGTTTGGAAGGGTGGGGGCTGCTATAACTATCGGTTATCGTAATGACAACTCGACTACTTGACTCCGAAGAGCCCCCAACTCTTCACAGAGACTATTGGTGTCTGTTTGCTCCTCCATCCGTGCATTGAAATGGCTCTCAAACCCATCTAGGCAAGCATGTAGAGCCTGAGCTGTTGCATCTATCTCTGACTTGGCCCATGGATTTACATTTTCCATCATGGCCTGAATCTTATGCTCTGTTATGGTCAACCGTTTATCCAACTTATGAAGGAATTCCTGTGGCACCAAAACATGCCCTGTTGGATTCTGAATGTGTAAGCTAAGAGGTGGTGTGGCAGATGTGCTAGGAGCTGCCTCCGAATGATATTCATCTATAGCCGGTGTCTCGCTCTGCTCCTGGGAAATAGGGGCATTCACCTGTGCGCCCCCTGCTGGCTGACTCTGTGGAATAGCTATGAGAAGTCGTGCATGACTTACTAGGTTCATCTCATCCCTAATAAGCCCTATGTCTACTATACTTTAGCCTTCAATCAGCCGCTCCTCACCCCATCTTATTGGCACCTCTGCCTCTATACCTAGCCTGAATACAAGACTCGAGAATGGGATGGAAGTGCTTACTCCCACTTTCCAATCTCGTATCTCATCTGCAATGACCCTCGGGATGTTGATTGGATAACGACACATGAGGCATGCCACCAAAGCTGCCCTGTCAGCACTGAGGGTATTGTTATTGACGGTGGGTGCTAGTCGGTGGTGTACTAGTGTCTAGAAGGCCTTAGCAATAAAATTTGACGAACTCTTGGTAACCTACTTTCCTCCAGCAACCCATTCAAATCCCTCCCTGTCCTCAGCTAAGACACCCGCCAACCATTGTAACTGCCTTTGGCGTTCCTCAAAACCTAACTGCCGAAGTTGTTTAAGCGCCTCCACTTTATACTCATACTCTAGCATAGCTCGTGGAGGTATGAAATGAGGCCCATAAAAAACCCGGGAGATGGTGCGCTCGAATATGTAAACCTCTCTTCCTGGGACCAACACACTCTTGAGTCGTGGCTGGTCTTTTATTTTCTGCCCCCCCCCCTCGCCTTTTGCTCCATGGTAGCCAAGTAATTGGCGTAGAACCCCCTGACTATTTCTGTTGTATATTGGGCTGGAGTCTTTTCCATCCACTCAAAACCATAGAAGCTGAAGATCCACTTCATCTCCTCCACTTTATTCATGGAGTTAGTGAGGATCCGTGGTTCTTCCTGAATGCTCTGCCTCAGCTTGTTTTTGGTGGTGAGAGAGATGCCCTGCTAATATATTTCTATAGTTCCCTGCACCCTCCACTGGACCGTGTGGTTCTCTCTGGGTGGGGTCTATACTTGTGCAGCTTCTGGGGCCTCCTCCTCTAATTCATCGCTTCCACTTGCTTCCTCGGACACTTCTTCTGCATTTGAGTTATTTTCCGACTCCTGATTATCTCCTCTAGCTCCATCCTTAGACTGGGGAGCTTGGGCAGATGTGGCAGTGGCTGCTTTATCTTGTGCTCTTGCTTTCGCCCTAGTGGTTCTAGTTCAGTCTGTGTCTGAAGTATCTATCTGGTAGTCCTCAACTGAACCATAGGGAAGTTTCCTGCTTGCCCAACCTCAGACTCGGATGTTTTATCAATTAATGTTCTCCAGGCTGTTGCTTTGGATGCCTTTTGCTTCTATGTCATTGTACCTATAGAAAAAGAGTTAGAATTCCATATTTGAGAAAGAAGAATTAGAAAATAAAGTCTCAGATTCTCATCACGGGTTGACAGTACGAGTTGTACCCAGACAATATGACTCGTTTGAAGACCCAACAATACCTTAATATATGTTACGACTCATTGATAATGATCAAACCACATTTCCAACTGAAGTATGAAGAAGACGTTATCAATAAAGAACCCAACTAGAGGTTGGGGTCGATCCTAGAGAGAATACGGAAGAATGTAGAAGAATGCTAGTGCTTAAGCTTTTTAGTTAATTATTTCCTAAGAGGGGGAATTTGTAAAAGTAACAAATAACAATGTTGAGAAATTTATGATTGTTTCCAAATTATTGCAATTAACTAGGGTAAGTGTTCCCCATGACTTCATAACCGTAAGGTGTTTTACACTAGTGATCTATTCCAGTTCATATCATGCAATATTGGTAAGTCAGGTTCACCTAAATAGTTGGTCCCTTATATAGATGATTTTCACCACGCAACTTGGTCTGTCTATGGGTGTACTTTAACTGACCCTTACCCTTAATTTCGGATTAGCTATCCCCGGACAAGTTCAAGCTGAGGGTTGATAGTCTCAAATCTCCGTTATCAATCCCTTTTCTCATTCATTACCTCCTTGGTCCGGTAAGTAAGAATAAGGCAAGTTCTAACGTTTGCAACCGTTAAAAATCAATTAAAACGAAGGAAGAAACAATGCATTCATAAACTCCATTCAAGAATCACTAAGTATTTTACCTATGTGTGTTAATTTGTCATGATTCCCACAACCCTAGTTGTGGTGGTTTTAGCCTATCATGTTTATAAGTAAATTAATAGATTTCATAAATAAAATAAAAAAATTAATACTTACAATATTGATAGGAAGAAACTCACTTGATTACTGCAACAATAAAGAAGAAAAACAATTCAACAATCGTCTCGAAGTTTCAAACATAAGACACCAAACTTGTATCTAAAAACTTGAGACTTAAAACTCTAATCCTACTTGAAGAATTTTGAACTTGAAACTTGATCTAAAGCTTGATAGCTATTACATGAAAATAAAGGGTATTTATAGTAGTTAGATGCTTTCCTCATTCTTTGATGAATTTGGCTTGGGATTTAATTTTCCTTTTCCTAGTTTAAGTAGGAATTCCACTTTTTTCCTATTTTGGAAGCCTTGCCGCGTCGCCAGTTGTGGAAAAGGGTCACCTAATGACTCGTTGTGTATGGGCACGAGTAGTTAGGCCCCTCGTGGTCTAACTCTCCAAAATTCCAGTGCACCTGATGATTCCTACCAGTGCTCTCACAATGAGTCGTGCCAACACCTGACGATTCATGATATCTTCCGTTACCTTCATTGGATTCTCAAAATTTCTCTTCTCAGTCTCAATTACTGACTTCACGACTCATTACCAAACGTAACGAGTCGTTCCCTCAACCCGTCAGGTACACTGTTTCTGTATCTTCCAAACTCAACCTTTACCCACGACTTCAGCTTCTTTTCATCTTCATTCCATAAGCCTCAAATACATTCAAATCCATCCTTTTTATCCCTGAAAACATCTAATCACATGCGTTAGATAATTTTCACAAATATATAACATAAACACATGCAAACACACATAAATTGTCCTCAAAACATAGTAAAGTGTGGGAAAAATTATGTCTATGAAGTGCGTGAGTACGCCCTTCATCACTCATAGGTACGATTTGTACCATAATGGTACGACTCGTACCCTGAGTCTTCGGATGAGGTTTCAATTATGGTATCTTCTGTAATTGCCACGACCCGTGGTACGCCCATAGGTCGATTCCACGAGTCATAGGAAAGACTTTTCTGTGCAACCTTATTCAGTTCTTTGATACGAATGCTTAGCACGACTCGTAGTGACAAACTACGATCCATACTGTGCTTCATACCACTTTCAAGCCTTAGTCAATTTTTTTTTGTTCAGTTTGCAGGGGTTCTCTTTTTCACAATTTGGGTACTCAGATTTCCCCCAGGTCTAGGCATGTTATTCATCACTTAAACACTACTCATCCCTCCCCTTTTTAATTATAACCCATAACCCAAATATAAAAGAATTTAAATTTACAGGATCAACCCAACAATGAAAAAATATGGTTTTTTCCAATCATTCATGGTTTAGTTTCATCCCTGATCATTGTGTTATTGAAATGTTTTGAACAAATTCAATACTCCCAGGGGTTCCGACAGTGGAAGCTTCAAATAAGCTAAAATTTTTCGATATTCAAGGCACTACTTACTTGTTGCTTCTTCCTTGGACTGAAAAATCACAATTTTGGGTTGAGAGGAACTTTGGTTGAGCAAGAAATTGCCTGATTCTTCTTTAGCTTTTGAGTTACGGGTTAGAGAGTTTGGGAGATAGGGCTTGTAGGTTTGTTTTGTTTGTGTGGGAGAAGGGTCGGTTTGGTATGAAGTTTAAATAGGTAAGGGGCAGATTTAAAAATTTGGGCTGAGTCAGGTAATGTTAGGGTTTTTGACCTGTCACGACTCGTACCACGAGTCATAGGAAGACCCCATGACTCGTCCCCTGGACCCGTGCTTCAGAAAATTAAGAAACTTACTTGGGGACCTACGAGTGCATTCTACGACTTGTATAATGTGGGTACGGTTCGTATGATGACTCGTAGGTCGATGCTTTGAATAACTTCTCTAAACCTCACCACGACTGTTGCTACGGCTCGTAGGATGCCATCACTAGTTGTACTGAGAGCCATAGCAGCTGCTATTTCAACAGTTTTTTCAGCCTCCTGTTTTTGTTTTCCTTGAACACTAAGCACACATTAGTTCAATAACTTGGGTTGCCTCCCAATAAGTGCTTGATTTAATGTCTCGGCACGACGCAAGTGGCTCGGTTACTCAGACTTCACCAAGTCACAACTTGGGTTGCCCCCCAAGAAGCGCTTGATTTAACGTCACGGCATGACACAAGTCTCTTGACTACTCAGAATTCGTCAAGTAACTCATATCCATCTTCTAATGCTAGGACTATGATGAATTCCTTTGGTTGCTACATTGACCGATAGATGTGAAAGGTGAACCTTCTTTGTTCAGTCTGAATTTCAACTGGCTCACCTCCACATCTACTAGGGCCCTCCTGGTTGCAAGGAATGGTCATCCCAAAATGAAGGGGGCCTCATAATCCACTTCGCAGTCCAGAATGACGAAGTCTGCTGGGAATATGAATTTGTGCACCTTGACAAGTACATCGAATAGGTCCGCTCTGGCTTTTTAACAGTTCTGTTAGCCATCAATAGCTGCATAGAGGTCGGTGTGGGGGCTCCCAAGCCCAATTCTTAAACACTGCCAAGGGCATCAAGTTGATGCTCGCTTCCAGATCACAAAGTGCCCTTGTAAACTCGACATTCCTAATGGTGCAAGGTATAATGAAAGCGCCCGGGTCTTCCTTCTTCTGATCTAAGACCCTTGTAGCTATGGAAGTACAGTGATTTACATTATCAATTGGCCCATAGCTCACAGATCTCTTCTTAGTCACCAAATCCTTCACAAACTTTGCATATCCCGGTATTTGTTCCAATGCCTCAACCAATGGTATGTTCATAGATAACTATTTAAGAATTGAAAAGGATTTCTGGAAGTTAGCATTTTCCACCTTTTTCTTCATTCTTTGAGGGAATGGTGGCGGTGGGCGTAGGATAGCTTTGTAGATTTGTGGTGTTCCTTGGTCATTGTCAGGTTCGTTTTCACCTCTTGGGGCCTCAGTATGCTCTGCGCCCTTTGTCTCAACACTCTTCTCATTC
Organism: Datura wrightii; assembly: GCA_035772735.1. Lineage (NCBI taxonomy): Eukaryota > Viridiplantae > Streptophyta > Magnoliopsida > Solanales > Solanaceae > Datura > Datura wrightii. Next base: position 66,522,485 of record JASDFA010000002.1, read on the forward strand.
TCATCCATTATTCTTTCTTTCATCCTTTCAACTACAACTAGAAACAGGGGGTCAACTGGGGTCTTACCACTCCTAGTCATCACCGCCATGCAATGGCCATCGTTCTTTGGGTTTTGGATGGTGTTGCTAGGCAGTGCACCCTTTTTTCTGGGGTTCAGATGCTGACAATTGCCCAAGTTGATGTTCGATCTACTTGATGGCTGTAGCATGAGATTCCACTTTCTGACCCATACTTGATAAGTCACTTCAGATCTCCTTTAACAGCTCATCAGTGGGCCTCACCTTCTTCAACATCTCAGCCATCATGCTCTCCAGCTTTGATTGCCCAGCCTCCCTCTCTCGTGCATTGGGAGGCACATAAACTCTAGCCCGGTCATTGCAGTATCCATCATTTCTTCTCTATTCTCCTTCGTGCTCATGGCTACGACTCTTGTCTCTAAACTCATTTCTATTGTAGTTGTCTCTATATTGGTTACGAACTTGATTTCCAAAACCTTGGTGCCAATTATCTTGTCCAGAAGCTGGGGCGTTGGATCGAAAACCCGCCACTTGGCTATCCAGGAAGTTTGCCTCTTCTTCGGAGTCATAGTGATTAGTTCCTTGCTCCATTCCTTGAGTTCCTACTGTGTTTACCTTTTTGGCTCTAGCTCTTATGATATGCTTTGTCAGCAAGTCCAACGATGTGCGCATATAAGCCAACTCCTGGTCGCATTCTTCTTTTCTTCATTGGTTTGTAGTCAAACCAACAACATATGTACCGACCACCATATCAGCATCCCTTATATGTGAGGCCCTGTTCATCTTAGTCACCCTGTCAAGGATAATGGTAGCTTTCTCCCAGGTGTGAATCATCAATGCTCCTCCTGCCACCCTGTCCGCTACAACTTTGGTGCTATTATTCAAAGACCTGTAAAAGATTTTCAACAAACTGTCATCTGGGATCATGTGGTTCAGGCACTTTGTCAAATTCTTTTTGAACCTCAACCAGGTTTCATGAAGTGCCTCTATCTTAATTTGTCGGAAGTTGTAGATCTCATCTTTTTAGCTGCAACATTCTGGTGGGGGGAAAGAATCTCTCCAAAAAGGCCTATTTAAGCTCCCTCCAACTGGTTATGGAGTCGTTGGGAAACTCCGATAACCATAACGTGGCTTCCCCTGATAGAGAGAAGGGGAAGAGTCTGAGCCGTATGGCATCCTGGCTTACTCTGGGCAGCCTGTACGCCTTGCATATTCCTAAGAAGTTCATCAAGTGCAGGTTGGTGTTATCCGCTGCATGACCACTGAACACCCCTTTCATGTTTAGCAATTGAATTATGGTGCTCGTGATACCAAATTTGGCCCCAGAGGGCAATGATGGTGGTACAATTGCTCTAGTAGACTCAACTTCATCAATGTCTGGGTCCTCATCATCGAAGAACTGAGGAGCAAGTCTATAACCTCTGTTGCCCCTTCTGTGTCGACCAGCATTCACTACTTCTTCTCTAACATCATCTGCATCCTGAAGTGCAGCTTGCTGAGCTAGCTCTGCTTGCCTAGCTTCTTTAGCTATGCAGGCTTCTCTTGGATCTTGGTTCTCCGTTCTGTGCAGTGCTCGTGCGATTTCTGGATTTAATGGAATAAAGGGATCTCTGCTACTCCGAGTGCTTGGCATTCACTGGAGAACAACCTGTGGGTATCAAGAAAAACAAAAAAAAAACGTAATTAAGGAAATAACTACCAAAAAGTCAAATACAAGCTAATAATCTAGTCTTAGCCATATTCCCCAGCAATGATGCTACTTTTTGATAACGCTCAAACCATACCTCCTACAGAAGTATGAAGCGGACATTGTCAATAAAGTACCCAAATAAGAGGTTAGGATCGAACCCACAGGGAATAGGGAAGAACTAGACTAAAGATGGCAAGTGAACTTGTTCGATAGTTACTCCAAACAGGAGGTTTTAAAGAAAAATAGTAATTAAAAACATAGCTGATATTATGGGTGAAATAAAGATTTAAAGATAAGTAGGATTTTGTGTTCTCCATGGATTCATAACTTCTTTGGGTATACATACGTGAACATCACCAATGCTTACTTGTAGAATTGATAACTAAGTTTCATTCAAACGATCGACCAATTCCTATTGAATGACTATACTCAATCACCCCACCAGGTCACATGAGCGATTACAATTTAACCTTTATCAATATGTCCCAAATTTAACTATCCTGCAAACACAGCTCAAGTTAATACAATGATCATCAAGATCAAGGCTTTGTTGTAATTCTCTTTTCCTAATCTCTACCTCTTAGACCTAAGCAAGTAAAGAATTTGAGCAAGTCCTAACGTTGTACACCATTAAGAATCGTTTAAGCATGAAGAGAATACAATACAAGTGTTATTCATTAGTTTTGAATCACTTTTGTGTAACCCTAGCTTGTTAATCTATCATGGTTCCCACAACCCTAGCTATGGAGGTTTTAGCCTCTCATAGTTGCAAGATTGTGATTTATTTGCACAATTAAAAATATAAATCAATACTTACAATTATGGTTGAGAGAAAAACTTCCTTGAATTAATCAGCAAAATCCTTAAGAACAATATGAAGATTAATAAAAGGTTGATCACAAGTTGAACAACTCAATTCCCACGTCTATATCTCGTTAATTTCATTGCTAATCAGTTCTAGTCACTCCTAATTACTTCTCCACTCTTCTCTTATGAAAATAAAACATCAAACGTATTTATACATACATAAAAATCCTTTTCTTAAACTAACAGGGTAAACTTCCATATCTATTGCCGCTCGTGCCACGATTAGACCTACGACTCATGATAGGCTTGTAGGGGTCGTACCTTCCATCTGTAAGTATGTTGCCTGCTGAAATCCGGCTAAGTGTTGGTGCTTTGGTACAACTCTTACCTTCTTCCTATGAGTCGTACTGTGCTTTCGTGGTTTAGATCTGAAGACACTGAATTTTTCTGAAGTTTGTCACGAGTGCCTTGGTGCAACTCGTACCTTACCATCACAACTCGTACTGTAGTCATCCGTACCCAAAGTCATACTTTGTGTAATTTTTCTGAATCTTTCCACGACTTGAAGTTACAACTCGTACAACGGTCATACGGCCCGTATTGTGAGTCGTGGGTTGATTCTTTCCCAGCTCATTCTTATGAACATTTCCACGAGTCTTGGTATGAATTATACCATCAGTGTACAACTCGTACTGAGACTGTAAGTTTTGGCTCATTTTCTGTTCTTTTAAGCTTCCTTTGCACAATCTTGTTCCAACACCTAAGTTTACCAGAAAACACAAGAAAAGTATCTCATATCCATATAAACACACCTAAGTCCATGCTATTTTCTTCAGTTTTGAGTGTCGACAGTGCTGTAAATCCATAGCACATCATATTGTTGTTTAGCTACCCCTTTTTTATTTATTTTGTAATGGTTGTATAGTGTCCAGCGAGATGCCTATGTGGGAATTTTTTGTGTTTCAAATTTCTGGATTGTCCATATTATAGAGGAGACTCTGCCGAAATTTTCCTAAATCTTGGGTAAGAGAGTTAACCTGAGAATGACATTCGAGGATGAATGTTCCTAAGGGGGGAGGATGTTATACCTCGTAAAAGTTAACGATTAGTGAGCGTACGCATGGATTTGTGATGAATAAAGAAGATCTTGACGTGTGTATAAAAAGCCTCAGAAGCAGGGTCGAACGGGGCCAACGCACACAGGGTCAGCATGACGTGCCAGCCAGTGCGGCACGCCAGGTTTGCTGGCGCCTTGAGGGATGCGGCGTGACACTGGGTTGCTGCGATGGCTGGCACGAGGCACCCCCCAGTCCACCGCCAAGGCATATATATAAAGGTCCATTCACTTTGTTGAATCATTTCCCAACATTTCACATTCGGCTAGAAGTAAGAGGATACGCAAAATTCAATAGTTTTTCTTCCGATTACTCTATCAAACATGGTCCAAACTCAAATTAACTTTAGATATCAAATTCTAAGCCTGTAGGGAGCATTACTACGGAGTTATTTTCTTGAAATACGCTCGGAAAATCGAAACTTCGTCGAGTAGAAGTTGTCAAAATTGCTCCCAATTGATTCCTATACAGTCACAGGCATCAAGTAAGCACTTATCCCTTATGAACCCTCGGAAAATTATAGGTTTTCAGCCGAGTTATATGGAGTTGAATTATAGTTGCTATTGTTAAAAAAAATTATCGCTTTTTATCGAAATTAGTCCTATTCTCTTAACATAAAGGTACAGTTGGAGAGAAGTGCCAATTGCAAGTTGAAACTCCCTAGTTAATCAAAAATCGACAATTAAGGTATGTAAGGCTTATCCCTCGGCAAGTTATTCTCCTCGTATAGTGATACGACTTATGTTCTTGAATGGAAATAACGGTCCCATATGTTGCAAGTAATTGTTATCAGTAGATTGTGATTAGATATATTGTGGTCATCTTTTGTTGGTAGACTATGAATATTTATATTTTGGTTAGCTGCTAGAAAATGTATATAGATTATACCGCAGTGTCCCTTGTCGGGAAAGAACCTGTTAAGTGTGATACATGCTAGAACCGTCATATAAACACTTCTATTCTCCAGTTCATTGTATTAGTAGGATTTTATGTTTTATTGTCAGGCCTAGACCTTTGAAGCTTGTGGATAACTATTGGACCTGAGTTAGTAAGTCGAACCGTATAGGTGCAGCTAGGTGATATAACTACCAGTTGGGCGCTTGTTTTGCCAGTAAAGCACGCCCAGAGGCCTTTGGCGTACCCTCCCGCCCCACGGCCAGAAATTTAGATAGGATGGCCATACTTTAGAGTCAGCGGAACTAGGGTTGTCTAGTGAATTGAGTGGCAGCCTGCCATCTAGTTAGATACTACCAGTGATTTTTAGTTCCAGTTGACTTAGTATTCGTCATACAGGTTGCCCAGAAAGCCATCCCAGTCGATCAGGTCAAATAGACCCATGGGTACCCTAGGGAAGGGGACCTTATTGGTAGTTGGAGGTGGGGCCAACACCCCAGCCTGCTCCTATGATCTACTCAGGTACAAGTTGCCGTGAATGGCTAAGTCCGTGTAAAATTAATTTCAAGGTTAGGAATTGTCCAGAGGAGTCATGTAAGATCCGAGTAGGCCAATTTAAGGTCTAAAGTACTAGAATCATGTTAGTACAGTATTACCCTCAGGATAAGTATTTTAGTAGGGTACCTGCGGGGGATTAGGGACCGACCGCTCAAAATCATGTCCGGTCAGTAGCAGTCCTACAACCGTTCTGAGTAAAGGGACTAAGTAATTGGTCGTCTGCGACCCTACACTTGCTTATGAGTTAGAGTTTCTCAAATAGGACATTCAGAGTATTATTAGGCCACTCCATATCTTGCCCTACTTGGTCTAGATCATTAGAGATTATGATCACTACTAGGATCCTCTAATCAGATACAGGTGCACGGGGTGTGCTAGCAGCCATATAGATTATTCTAGGGGAGAGCAGTGGTCATGTTAGGCTCAGAAGTCCAAATATGTCTTTTGAGTGGCTAGATTGAGACTTTAGTATAGCACCTTGGGTGGAGTTGCCCTCACTTAGGAGCCTTCCTTGACCACCCTAGAGTTACTAGCTGTGTCATCGCCAGTTAGGGGCTATATGATGTCGCTCCGAGGAGCGATATCTCATTCTAAGGGATGATGATGAGACCCAAGGTCCTTATTCAGTCCATTCCATGGCTGGACTATTATTTCTACACCATATTAGCAGCACACCCCCATCGAGCCTGGTGCCCGGGGTGTAGTTATCAGGAGTCCACTAGACTCAAACACAACTATAAATCAGGAGCCAAGCGGACTCAGTTGCGGACCCATGGGGACAGGTAGGTTGGCTATAGCACTAAGTAGAGTCATAGAAACCTAGATAGGAGTATATAGATTGAGGTGTACTTTCCAGGGCTTATGGGGGTCCCGGTAGGCTATTTCTGTGTTGCTTGTACCTTTCAGGCTTATGAGGGCCAGGTTAGGTTCTTGTTTGCATTCTTGTCTGCAAGCTATAGTTTATGAATATTCTCTCTATTTACTTTTAGTCTTTAACAACTTACTTACTGCATTACATATTTGGTACATATTGTATTGACGCCCATCCCTGGGCGCTGTATTACTTGCCTGCAGATTTAGATAGACAGAGTTCAGGCTCTTCAGTAGCAGCTATTAAGAGTCAGCAGTTTGGCCAGCTCCCTTCATTTGGAGTTTCCAGGTTGTAGAGGTTATAGTCTTTCAGTTGTATAACATTTAGGTAGGCTGGGGCCCTGTCCTAACCACTATTTGTACTCTTAGAGGCTTGCAGACTACAATCATCATTTAGTTAGTGTTGTTGGCCGTGTGGGGCCTAAATTAGTTATGTTTTATATGTTGGCCGTGTGGTGCCTAGTATAGTGGCTTGTTCTCATTTCTGTTATAACTAGACATCATGGTGGTCTTATTGGCCCACATAGGATCCCTTTTGTTGCCTACTGTTGGTTAGCTGTTTTCACTTATAGGTGGCTATACGGCCTTGTCGACCGAGGGTTGTGTTTACAGCAGAAATATAGCTTGTTGTGTTCTTGAATTGAGTTACAGGCATGCACTGGACGTGCATAAGCCCATCCAGGTTAGTCATATCCTAGTATGGCACTAGGTGCCAGTCATGCCTCCAAGGTGGGACGTGATAAGCTAAAACCCCATAAGATCATAAAATTGAATTCATGTAATTGAGGAGAGTTATGGGCATGAAAGTAAAAGAAAACTCTAATTCATAGCCCAAAATACTTGGGTAAGCTGAATCTAAACTTGACTTTGAAAGCCTAAGGGATTTGGGGAAGAATTGAGAAATTTCAAGCTTGATCTTAAAGAGAAAACCTCTAAACTTGCATGTATGGGACTTGAATGAATTGTAATAGGTTAAACTCCCTTAAAACCCTATTTTCAGAGCTTAAAATCACATCATTAGGAAATTAGGAGCTGAAAATTTATGAAAATATCCTTAATGAATTCGCAGGAAAACTGTTCTGTCAGCTGTTATGACTCGTACAATTCTCCTACAACTCGTGGTATCCTCCTGTACTGACCAATTCTAAAACCTCAAATCCTCTGAATATTTCCACTAATCCTACTACGACCTGTAACTCCATACTACAAACCATACCATCACTCGTACAATCAATCCCTTGATAGCCCCAAGGACTTACTATGACTCCTGACCATGGGTCATACCCACATACTATGGCTCATAGTATAGACTCGTTGTCTAGGGAATAAAAATCTTTAATCTGATCCACGGGTCTTCCTACGACCCGTACTACCAACCCACGACTCGTAGGTTGAGTCATACTGAAGCAATTTTCCAACTTTTTCTGCTAATCTCATTTCAAATCTTAAGTCCAGTCTTAGGGAATTTCGGGATATTACATAAAGGACTGGCGTAGGACCACGAGTGTGACAAATATTCATAGCTTATTGGATTTGGTTGGTTACTATTGGGAGTTCATAGAAGGATTTTCATCCATAGATGCACTACTCACTAATTGACTCAGAAAAATTGCTAAATTCCAATAGTTCAAGACATGTGAAAAAAGTCTTCAAGAGCTAAATATAAGATTGACTTCAATTTCTATTTTGACTTTGCCTTCGGGATCTGGTTGCTACATGTTGCATTCTGATACTTCTTGGGTTGGATTGGCTGTGTATTGATGCAACAAGGTAAAGTAATTGCCTATACTTTTCTCTAGTTGAAGAAGTACGAGAAGAATTATCTGACTCGTGATTTGGAGTTAGCTGTGTAGAATTTGGGCTAAAGATTTAGCGTCACTATTTATACAGTGATTGTGATGCGTTCACTGATCACAAGAGTTTGAAATATATTTTTAAGTAGTGAGAGTTAAACCCTAGACAAAAATGGTAGCTAGAATTGTTGAAAGATTATGACTTGAATATTTTGTATTATCCTGATAAGCCTAGTGTTGTTGCTGACGTGTTGAGTCGTCTATGGTTACCTTAGGATATCTACGATTGTATAAAATGTTAATGGGTAGAGATATTTGAAGACTTTCTAGTCTTAGAGTTTGGTTGGTTGAGACTAATGGTAGTGAGTTGGTGAGGATCACTCAATCACGATTTGATATCATGGAGAGAATCAAGTACAAACAATATGAAGATGAACTCTTAGTAAATCTAAGAAATGGAGTGCAAAAATGATGAATACACTTCATTTGTAATTGATATAGTAGATAATGTTCTAAGATTGTAAGATAATTTATGTGTTCTAGATGTTGATGGTCAAGAATTGATGGTGGATGTCCTGTGCATTGGGATCCACCAAGATGTATAAAGATTTGAAACAACATTATTGACGGAAATGTTGAAAGTTGATATATCCAATTTCGTGGCTGAGTGTTTAAACTGTCAGCAAGTTAAGGCTGAGCATCAATGACCTGATAGTCTAGTAAAAAATATTGATATCCCGTAATGGATATGAGAGATGATTAACATGGACTTTATTATGGGTTTATACCACACAAGGACCAAGTATAATTCGATTTGGGTGATTATGGATAGGCTTTTAAAATTCACATATTTCCTTCCTATGAAGATAACCGATACTGTGACTCATTATGCTAAGCCATATTTGAAGGAGACAATGAGATTTCATGGTATTCCAACATTCATTATTACAGACAGAGGTACACATTTTTGCTGCTCATTTTGGAAGTCATACCAAGAGAGTTTGGGAATTCGTGTCAATTTGAGCATTACTTTTCACTCTCAAATGAACAGAAAAGCAAAACTAACTATCAAAACTCTTGAGGACACGTTGAGAGCAGGTGTGGTTGATTTTAAATATAATGGGGATGAACACCTGCCTCTTGTTGAATTCGCATACTATAATAGTTATCAGGCGAGCATCTAGATGGATTGTTATGAAACTCTTTATGGGCGATATTGTAAATTTTCAATTGTTTTGCTTGAACTGACAGAGATAGAGTTATTGGGTCATGACTTAGTTCATGAAAATATTGAGAAGTGAATTTTATTGAGTCAGCTCAAAATACAAAAAAATCTTATACTGACATGAGGCATCGCGAGCTAAAATTTGTTGTGGGTGACCAAGTATTTTTGAAGGTTTCACTTACGAAGGGTGTCATACGTTTCTATAGAAAGGGAAAAACTAGTCCTCAGTTTATTGGTCCCTATGAAATTGTAAAGAGAGTTGGGAAGGTGGTATATGAGTTGAAATTACCATCGGAGATGTCCATGGTGCCTCCTATCTTTCATGTGTCTATGTTGAGGCTATATAGACCTAACCTATCTCATATCTTATACCATGAGGAAATTGAAACAAATGAGAGATTGTCTTATGAAGAGGAACATGTGTAAATCCTAGTTAATCAAGTTAGAAGGTTGAGAACCAAATATGTAGCTTCGGTTAAAGTGCTATGGCAAAATCATGACACCGAGGAAGCAACTTGGAAATCATAGGAGGACATGGAAGAGAGATATGCTTACTTTTTCCCCATTTAAGGTATGTATTAAGCCCCTTTTTATTGCAGTTTTACATATGTTTATTGGAGGCATGAGATTTTTTATTTTGTGTTATGCATAGGTGATTATGATTGTGATTGTGAGAGTCCGGTGAGGACCATTGTCATGACCCAATTTCCCATGATTGGCATACACACTAACCCTCCGGTGGGTGAACCAAAGATTCTCAATTACACAATCCGACATCGAACATTCATAAAGAAATAAAACTTATAATAAAACAAAACAAATCATCAAATGAATAAATTTTTCTTAAATTGAACAAAATGATAATCCCAAGACCTGATTGTCATTGCAATTCTACATCTAACTACAGTTCTAGAATGTTTAACCGAAGAGAAAATAAAAGGAAAAAACTCTAATGCTCGAAAAGGAAAGACATATTCGACAAGGAGTAGTGCTGCCTTCTTGATCCGCTCACCTTTCAAGTACTGTTGTCGCTTCAAAGGTGAGGATGTGAGGAACTACCTGGTTTGAACTCTGCACTCAGAAAAGAAGTGCAGGAGTAGGGTCAGTACATAACACGGTACTGGTAGGCATCATCGGCCGACCTTACATAATAACATATACGCAATGCAACAATAATATATAACGAGTCTTCAACATCATACCTAAGCACAATAGCCATATCATGTAGACTAGCTCTACATAAATGACAACTGGCCTGCTCACTGGATTGGTCCTTTCATTGCAACGGTCTCTGGACCGCTACAGTGGTCTCACCGCAGTAGAAGTAAATCCACTACAGCGGTACTGCTCGAGGCAGTAGCTCGACTTAGCTGCACCTTCCATCAATTCACCAATTTCCAACAATTTACACATTCATATATTAAATTAGATAGCACGCACAAGCTTTTGGCACAAATTCACCTCCACTCAATATCACATACGTTCTGAGCATTTCATCTTAGGGATAAAAACATCAACGTCAATTCATCGTTTATCAATTTACACTTAATCTTTTCCACCATACTCACTCAGATTTCAAGTACAAAATTCACGCATTCAACTATACTGTTTAACATATACTTGTTAAAAGTTGTTAGTAAGCTACAACAACATCATAAAATAAAATCAAGGGTGGCATGTGGGGCACACACCTCCGCCATGTCGCCATAACACTCAAACAATGATATAAGTGTACACACATGCCATAGGGTCTTATTTTTTCCCTTCTAGTCATGATGTACAGGGGACTATAGTACCGGCGTAGTACCCACTCTCACTCATATGCTCGTCTAGATGCTCCACTCAAACACGAGCCACTCGATAATATCACTTGCCCGGATACTCCCATTGGGCACGAGCCTCTCATCTCGGGATATAGTTACTATCCTACTCATTCTCCATCCACTGAATATAATAGGATTCAATAAATAAAAACTTAGGGATTTACAACCTACTCATACACTTGCACAATCATAGATCATCAATCATCATGAAATGATGCAAGCATAATTCTCTTCACAGCTTCCACATAGTTTCACCATATTCAACATCACTTTATGATACTTGATTTTCATAATTTATTCACTAAGGAAATTCCATAACAAATAATGTCCGAAGACAAATCACATATTATCATCACATACACATATACATCATTATATATGGTCTAACCCTCTAACCATAACCTACCTCGATTTTGGATACGAAGAGTTAGTTACTCCGTTGGAACCTTGCCCTTTCTCACTACTTTGGAATGCTCAAAATCTATAACATAATAGAGAGTAATTCATTACTCACTCTTCAAATAAGGGTTTTAGAAGATCAAACCCTCCTCTTCAGGGCACTTTCAAAAGTAAACCCCAATTTTACTTATTCCTAGGTCTCAATTTTCGCGTAACCCTCATTCTCAAATAAATAATCCTAGGGGAGTGATAAATACTCATCAAACATAAAATAAAACAACCCCATAAACTCCCCATAATTCAGCCCTAGTCTAACAGCTTAGGGTTTTCTCAACTCAACAATCCACTATTAAAGGTCTACAAGAATTCTAGGATCAACAATACTCGTTGTAAGGGTAGTAAATCAAGAATCTTACCTTGGGAGAAGAGTTCACTACTCTAGAGAAAACTTTCATTCTCTAGCCTTTTTGATCATGTTTTGGAATAAAGGGGTAAAAAACCCAGAAATCCTACTTAAACTCACTTTCTGATTTCTGTCTCCTGCTGCAGCAGTCAGGAAATTGCTACGATGTATCCGACGGTTAATTTCCCGATCCATTATGGTGGAACTCTGACCGTCACCACTGTCTCACTGCAGTGGACATTCTACCGCTCAGTGGTCCCCTAAACCAGTAACTATCCAATTTTGACAAGTTTTATACTTATATTATTCCATAGCTGTTCTATCCCCCCCTTAGCCTATTTATCGTGCTCTGAGTTCATCCTCTTTTCGTGATGACATGCGGTTCCTTACATCAGATACTAAGTAAAACATTGTTCATCCCCGAACGGCCTACAATAAAGTAAGGAAGAGAACATACTGGATTCCACAAACAACTAAGGATATTTGGTTCGCATATTAGCTTTGGTCTCCTAAGTGGCTTCCTCTATAGGACGATTCTTCCATTGGACCTTTACTGTCGCGATTTCTTTTGACCTCAGCTTCTAAACCTCTCTAGCCAGTATCACTACAAGCTCTTCCTCATAAGAAAAATTCTCATCTAGTAGTATGGAGTCCCATCTCCATGATACTTCTTCAATATTGACACATGGAATGTCAGATGTACCCCAGACAATCCTAGTGGCAACGCCAGCTTATAAGCTACTTCCCTCACTCGCCGTAAGATCTTAAAAGGATTGATGTACCTCGGGATAAGGTTTCCCTATTTCTGAACCTCATCACCCCCTTCATAAGGAATACCTTGAGCAACACTTGCTCTCCCTCAATGAATTCCATATCCCTCACCTTCTTGTCTGCATACTGCTTCTATCTACTCTGAGTAGCTACCAGATGGTCTTGAATTATCCAAACTTTTTCCAAAGACTCTCTCAGCAAATCAGTTCCCCAGGATCTCACTTTGAATGCATCAAATCACCTGATTGGAGATCTGCACTTCCTCCCATAGAGGGCCTTAAATGGCCCATGCTAATGCTCAAGTGATAATTGTTATTATAAAAGAACTCTGCTAGGGGTAAAAATTTACCCCAATAGACCCCAAAATCTATCACACACACCCGTAGCATGTCCTTCAACACTTGAATAGTCTTTTCTGACGGTCCATCTATCTGAGGGTGGAAGGTCATGCTTAAGTCCAACCTCATGCCTAACTCTGCCTGCAAGGTTCTTTAGAAATATGAAGTGAACTGAGTGCCCCTATCAATGACACAATCGACACTAGCACCCAATGCAACAACTTGGCCAACTTCTCGGCATTGTAGGTCACCTGAACAAGCAAGAAGTGGGAAGACATGGTCAGTTTTTATACTATAACCCAAAATGGAGTCATATTTTCCCAATGTCTTTGGAAGACCAACCACATAGTCCATCGCTATTCTCTCCCATTTCCACTCCAGGATAGGCATTCACAGAAGTACTTCTCCCGACTTTTGGTGCTCGTACTTCAGTTGTTGTAAGTTCAAACACTGTCTGACATAGTGAATGATGTCTCTCTTCATCCTGTCCCACCAATAGTGTTGTTTCAGATCATGGTACATCTTGGTGACTTCGAGGTAAATGGAGTACCTCGAGTTGTGAGCTTCTGCCAGAAGAGTCCGAATTAGCTCACCCACTCGGGGAACACACATACGTCCCTTTATTCTCAAGATCCCTTCAGCATCTAACACTGCTTCTTTGGCTTCTCCACGGAAATCCTTATCTCGATCTTACCCAGTTTCTCATCCTCAAACTGTCTTACTTTGATTTTCTCTAACAAGGATGACTTAGCCTCCATGATAGATAATATTCGACCTCTTTTAGTCAATAATAATCTCACCAAACTATTTGCCAAAATCTAAACTTCTCTGGCCATCGGTCGCTGGGTAGCCTTTAGGCAAGCTAGACTGCCCGTGCTCACTAATTTCTAACTCAACGCGTTTGCCACCATATTGGCCTTCCCTGTATGGTCTAAAATGGTGATATTGTAACCCTTAAGCAATTCCATCTATTTTATCTTCCTCAAATTGAGATCCTTCTATGAGAACACATACTGCAAGCTGCGATGGTTTGTGAACACCTCGCGATGAGCCCCGTATAAATAGTGCCTCCAAATTTTTAGAGCGAACACCACTGGTACTAGCTCCAGGTAATGTGTGGGTTAATTCTTCTCATGCACCTTCAATTGCTTTGAGGCATAAGAAATGACCTGTCCTTCCTACATTAACACAACATCCGACCCAAATCGTGAGGCATCATAATAAACAACAAAGTCTTTACCTTCCACTGGTAACACCAGGATATGTGTTATAGTTAGTAGAGTCTTGAATTTTTGAAAACTTTCTTCACATTCCTCTGACAACTAGAAGGGTACATCCTTTTGAGTCAACTTGGTCAGCACCAAAGTGATGGATGCAAAACCCTTCACAAACCGATGGTAGTAATTGGCCAAACCCACAAAACTTCAAATTTCCATCATGTTAGTTGGCCTCGCCCAGTTTCTGACCGCCTTCACCTTCTGTGGATCAACCTGAATTCCCTCCATGGAAACCATATGTCCCATAAAAGACACTAATTCCAACCAAACTCTTACTTAGAGAATTTTGCAAACAACTGCTTCTCCTTCAGCAATCCCAACACAATTCTTAGATGATTTTCATGCTCCTGCTTAGTCTTAGAATACACCAAGATATCGTCAATAAACACAATCCCAAAGGATTCCAAGTAAGGTTTGAAAATACCGTTCATCAGGCTCATGAATGCAACTGGGGAATTAGTGAGTCCGAATGACATAACCAGAAACTGGTGATGCCCATACCTGGTCTGAATGGCTATTTTGGAAACATCCTCAGCCCGAATCTTCAGCTGATGATAACCCGACCTCAAGTCAATTTTCAAAAATGCGGCCACTTCCTGTAACTGATCAAACAAATCAACTATTCAGGGAATAGGGTACTATTTCAAATAGTGTTATCCCTCGGAAACCGAAAGATTAGAGTCGGGAGTTGAAATGGAGAAAAAGTTAAAATTTAGCATCAGACTTAGAACGAGTCGTGAGGAGACCAGTGAGATCAACCCATGAGTCATGATGTGACTCGTGGGGAGGCCAGGTGATGAGCTTAAGAAGATAGGGAAATGGAATCCCCACGAAGATGTCCACGACTCGTGGTCAGGCCCTACGAGTCGTTGGGTCAGTCATGGGGGATGATGCTTGAGTAAAGAGGAAAATGAAGAAAGTGTACTAGACGGGAGGCCCCAACCAATCGTGGTCAGCCTCCATGATTCATGGGATGAGTTGTGATCAAGCATGGAATAAATTTGTCGAGGCCAAGGAAGTGTACATCACAGATGGTGACCACGAGTCTTGGTCACCAGGAACGAGTCATTATGTTCCATTATGAGCCCTGAAGACTTGAGAAGCAGTGAACCTCACGAGCTAAGCCATGAGTCATGACCCTTGACGATGAGTCGTTAGGTCCCTCGTTGCGACCACCTGACAGTTATTTTTTGCGAATTTAGTAAGGGCTATTTTATAATTCCTAAGCTTCTAAGGCCTAAAATACG
Organism: Datura wrightii; assembly: GCA_035772735.1. Classification (NCBI taxonomy): domain Eukaryota; kingdom Viridiplantae; phylum Streptophyta; class Magnoliopsida; order Solanales; family Solanaceae; genus Datura; species Datura wrightii. The sequence continues at coordinate 66,537,713 of JASDFA010000002.1, forward strand.
TCGTTTTGAGTTATGAATAGTGACTTTTAAAGGGGTTAAGTCATTTTAGGCCTTATTCATTCATGCATGCAAGGTAGAATACTAGAGAGGGTGATCAAGTCTAGAATTCATCAATTTCTCTTCAATTTCCTATTGGGCATCTAAAGAAGTGTAAGAATCAGCTACCAACGGGTATGTAGGGTTATGAATGGGTGATTCCTTTCACACCCATGCCCAATCCCTCTCTAAATCATGAATGATCTATGACTAATCTATGGGGTTTTAACCCAATGCATGAATTTCTTAAGTCTTTACATGGGTATGAGTTAAATACGTTTATATTATTGAATTATGAAGTATGGGAGAGTTTTATAATGTTTTCAATTAAAAATCATATTTCTAGCTTTATGAATGAAAAATCTCATTGATTATCTTTCAGCTTGTGGTATGGTTTGAGTTAAAGCTTCTCTTATGCATGATTTCCGCTTTGAGATGTATTTGATTTATGAGCTTCGTCAATAGATGATGTTGAGCTTTGTTGAATAACAATGTAGAGCATATGCATGTTTTTGGGAGTAGTGTCTAGCATCGAGTAGGCTAAGGGCCGATCACCCTATTCCTCAGAACTATGCGCCAACGTAGGTTTATACATTATGATTTTGGGACCTCCCTTGTGAGGTATCCCCTGCCCTATTGGGCCACGAACTTGATATCGATATAATGGTATCGTCCCTAGCCCTAGCAAGACTTTGGATGGCTCTACCCACTTGAGTGTGATAGTTAGGACCACGTAAGCTCTATCATGGTATGTCATTTAAAAGACGAGTCTCCCATTATTCCTCATGATTTCAGTTACACATGTTCATTACTCATGAGATTTACATATGTAAGCATGTTCTAAAACAGGTTTGACTCAATGTTCAACTTTATTTATAAATATCATATTTCAACTTTGAGTTAATCGATTATGTTATGATATGTTATGTTATGATGAGATGATGATTTCAGAAAGAATGCATGCTAGCCCTACTCTCAAATTCTTAATGTTTATGTTTTACAGTATGCATTGTCTTTAAATGATTTTATTTACTTAAGCTTTCATACTTACCTTGCATACTCGGTATATTTTATGTACTGACCGCATAATCTATGTTGTATTGTTTCATGATACAAGACCCGACTCTTTGGTTTAGCCCCGCTCATAGTTTGACTTCTGAGTTAGCATCTTCGTGTTGGTGAGTCCTCATCCCTAGAGGACTAAACTACTAAAATTTCCTTATGTATTTTCAGTTTCAACTTGTTGAGTTAGTTGGGGGTCTTGTCCCAACAACTCGTCATATTTAGAGGCTTTTTAGACATATGGTTGTATCAGCTTCAAATTGTGTATTCTGATGTTATGTTTAAGTTTAGACTTCCTTTATGATTATATTATGGATTTTTAGTTTCTTTGATTGAGATAGATGTATGCTTATGACATGGGTTGACTTAGGATCTCTCAGGGCTCCTTATCCCGTGTTGCGATTCGGGCCTCCATTCGGGTCGTGACAAACTTGGTATCAAAGCAATAGGTTTGAAGTGTCCTAGGGTGTCTGAAAGCAGCGTTAAGTAGAGTCTTTTTCATGGGTGTGAAGCGTTCCATACTTATGACGAAGAGGCTACGAGACTTTTAGCAAATGTTTCTTTCTTTTATGATCTATGTCGTGCGATGAAATATCTCCCTATCCTTCTAATTTGTGCTATTCGCGATTCCAGAATCATGATTCTACGAAGAATGAATGGTAGAAGCAGTGGAAATGGAGAAGGCCACGAGGATGGTAATGGGAACGGGAACCAACAGGCCCCACCAGTTCAGGAGCACCAAGCACCGGAGCAGTTGCCCATGCTGAGTTTTGGGCAGCTATTCAGATGCTCACGTAGGTCTTGACCTCTTAGGTCAATCAACAGGCTGTTGCGCATGTTCCACAAAATGTAAATGCAGCGACGACTCGAGTCTGAGACTTCTTAATAATGAACCCGCCAGAGTTCCTTAGGTCAAAAATGGATGAGGACCCGCATGAGTTCATAGATGAGTTAGTGAAGATCACCCAAGTCGTGGGGGTGAATGGAGCTGAGTGTGCGGAGTTGGCCTCATACCAGTTGAAAGGGGTCGTGCATATTTCGTTTCGCCAATAGAAAGATAGAAGGGTCACCGGAGTGGGCCCTGTCACTTGGGAAGAGTTTTATATTGCATTCTTGGATCGGTTCTTCCCTCGTGAGATAAGGGAGCTGAAGCTAGCTGAGTTCGTGAACCTGAAACATGGGAGAATGATGGTGCAGGAGTATGCCCTCGAGTTTACTCGCCTATCAAAGTAAGCCCGAGAGTTAGTGGCTGATCAGAGGGCGTGGATGAGTAGATTAGTTCATGGAGTAGCGGGCTATTTGGACAAGGATTGCAAGACCGCTATGCTCCATCAGGATTTCGTTTTCCCTCTGATAGTCTTGTACGCTCAGTAGATGGAGGTGGCACATCTGAGAGAGAGGGAGGCCAAGAGGGCCAGGACCGATGACCACAGATTCTCCCAACCGAGGTCAGGTGGTGGGCACCGACAGCAGACCCACCAGAGATCATCAGCCCTAGCATCTTCAGCATTGAGTGTGCCATCCAAACTAAGGCACGATTATAAGGGGTGAGCATCAAGCTCTAGGGGTCAAAGCAGCAAACCCGCAGATTCTAGTGTTCCAGTTTTCTCAGTTTCTAGCAGGTACAGGTGCTTGTTTCAGGTATGGGAAGCCCGGACACATGCTCAAAGATTTCCCGACAGTGAGGCAGGATCATGATGGGGGTCGAGGCCTAGCTTCTAGTTCAGCAGCCCTACCCCCACGCTTAGCACATTAGGGAGCATCTACTAGCGCAGGTGGCGGTCAGCGCCAGAACAGATTCTATGCTTTAGCATTCCTCTAGGAGTAGGAAGTCTCCCCAGATGTAGTCTTTGGTATGTTACAAGTTTTTCATATTTATGTTTATGCCCTGTTAGATCTGTGGGCTACCTTGTCTTTTGTGACACCTTATGTGACTAGTAGCTTCGGAGTCAATCCCGAAGTCTTTTCAAAACCCTTCTCAGTCTCTACTCCAGTAGGTGACTCATTTGTAGCTAGAGGGGTGTATAGAGGTTGCCCGGTCTCAGTCCTTCAGAAGGTCACCTCAGCAGATTTGATAGAGTTAGCCATGACTGATTTTGATGTTATTCTCGACATGGATTGGCTATTTGCATGCTATGCTTCAGTTAATTGAAGAACCCGGGTAGTAGAGTTCAGATTTCCAGGTGGGCCAGTCTTAGAATGGAAGAATAGTTCAGCTGTGCCTGTAGGTCGTTTCATTTCCTACCTTAAGGCCAGAAAGATGATTTCTAAGGGTTGTGTGTACCATCTAGTTAGGGTTAAGGATGTTGAATCTGAGACCCTGACTATCTAGTCAGTTCCAGTAGTACGTGAGTATCCGGAGGTCTTTCCAGATGATTTACTGGAAATTCCTCCCGAGCGGGAGATTGATTTTGGTATTGACATTCTTCCCGACACGCAACCTATATCTATTCCTCCCTACGAAATGTCTAGCTGAGCTAAAAGAGTTGAAAGAGCAGTTGAAGGACTTGTTAGATAAGGGTTCCATTAGACCGAGCAAGTCCCCATGGGGTGCACCAGTTCTCTTTTTCAGAAAAAAAGATGGTTCTCTTCGCATGTGTATTGATTATCGGTAATTGAACAAAGTCACCGTCAAGAACAGGTATCCTTTACCTAGGATTGATGATTTATTTGACCAGCTTTAGGGTGCCAAGTGTTTCTCAAATATTGATCTCAGGTCCGGGTATCACCAGCTCAGGGTTCGGGAGAGTGACATCCCGAAGACAGCCTTCAGGACACGGTATGGTCATTACGATTTTCTAGTTATGTCTTTTGGACTAACAAATGCTCCTGTAGCTTTTATGGACTTGATGAACAGGGTGTTCAAGCCATACCTGGACATGTTCGTGATTATATTTATTGATGACATCCTGATATACTCTCGGGGCGAGGAAGAGCATGCCACTCATTTGAGAATAGTGCTTCAGACTCTCAAGGATCATCACTTATATACCAAATTCAGCAAGTGTGAGTTTTGGTTGAACTCCATAGCATTTTTTGGCCATGCGGTATCAAGTGAAGGCATAATGGTGGACTCTCAGAAAATAGAAGCGGTGAAGGATTGTCATAGACCGGTGAATCATTCTGATATTCAGAGCTTCTTGGGTTTAGCTAGCTACCATCGAAGGTTCGTGGAAGGTTTCTCATTGATTGCAGCACCTTTGACCAAATTGACCCAGAAGAAGGTGAAATTCCAATGGTTGGAGGCTTGTGAGAAGAGCTTCCAAGAGTTGAAGACTCGACTTACCCCAGCATCGGTGTTGACCCTACCCAAGGGTACTGAATTCTGACATTTATAAGTAAAGTTGAACATTGAGTCAAATCTGTTTTAGAACATGCGTATCATATATATATATATATATCAAAAGTAATGAATATGCATATCTGAAATCATGAGGAACAATAGGAGACTCGTCTTTTAACCGACATACCACGATAGAGCTTATGTGGTCCCAACTATCACACTCAAGTGGATAGAGCCGTCCAAAGCCTTGCCGAGGCTAGGGACGATTCCATGATATTAATATCAAGCTCGTGGCCCCATAGGGTAGGGGATATCTCACAAAGGAGGTCCCGAAATCATAATGTATAAACCTACTTTGGCGCATAGTTCTAAGGTCTGGAAATCATAATCTGCAGGGAAAACCTCTTAAAACTTACGAACGATCGGAACAAACTTTGTGAAAGTACCCTCGGAACTAGTGTCCCGAATATGCGCTAGTTACGCTGAACAACCCTTCTCTATCAACTTACGACCACGAATATAAGAGATGAGTTTCTTAGGAGCAATAAGGCTACAAGTCCCTTTCAGCTCCAGTCTGGATGACCCTGGCCCCAATATAGTGACAATCTTAGCATGGCAATCTAGAAGGGCATAGTAAAGGGACAACTAGCTTATTCCCAAAATTATATAAAAATCAACCATGTAGAAGATCACTAAGTCTGCTAGAGTGTCTGTCACGACCCGAGAGTACACCTAGATTGTAGACACGGGACAAGGAGCCCCAAAAGACTCCAAGTCAACCCATAGTGTGAGCATATATCTATTTCATTCACATAAGACAAAAAGCTTGACTTAATAATCATAAACTAACTGAAAATCATTACATGAGTTATAAGAAACAACAATACATCAAACATAAATGGTTGATTACTACAAATAGGTCTGAAAGCCTCTAACCATAACAGACGAGTTGAAGGGACAAAACCCCAACTAACCCCCTAAAAACAAGAAGATAGACACGATTCGAACATCAAGCCCTCGAATCATGAGGAATCTCCACTGAAAGCTAAGAGTGGAACTGAGAGCAAGCTAGGAACGACGCTGAACCTGCGAACCAGATCCTGAAAATATGTGGGTCAGTACTTGGAAGGTATTGAGTATGTAAGGTATGCAAAACAATACTTAAAAACATAAAAAGCTATAGGATTGGGGACATCATAATCATAAGATTGAAATGATAAACATATCATAAGGCTCAAGGTTTAGCTAAAACATTCGTAAAGTTGTCTTAGTCATAACACGAGAGAAAGCATTTTTCATAAACATGACTTGAGCTAAAGAAAACATAATCATAACATGCATGAAAACAATGAGGAACAGTGGAAGATTTCTATAACCGACATACCCCATATGAGCACACATCGAGCCCGACCTGTAAACCTAGTCGGGAGGTCGTTCTTACCTTGCCAAGGGTAGAACCATGAAGGGCATGATATCACTCATGAAGACCCCGTAGGGCAAAGGGACAGTCACAAGGGAGGTCCCAAATATAACCTACAGTGGCACGTAGTTCTGAGATTCAGGTGGTACCCTAGGCCCCGAACCTACTCGGTGTTAAGTACTACTCCCAAAATAATGCATGTGCTTATAGAAATTCATATATGACATGCATGGATAGCTAAATCGTGAGAATCATATCATGCTTGAGAATTCGTAATACTAGCCATGGAATTGGGCCCGTTAATCGGCCAAAATCTTAGTTCATAAATCATAGGCGACATGTGGGCATTACCCATAATTTCAATAATGCCTCAAATGCTTAAATTTATGGGAACATGATCATAATAACATGAGTAGTTTTAGACATGCTTAAACTTAAAAAAATTCATATTATGCTTGCGAAATCATCATGACCATGAACTTTACTAAAAATTTCTCATGATTGGGCATCTATACTTTTAGGGGGTTAAATCATAAAAAAATATTGAATAAACAAGTAAAGTCAGCCCAAATAAATTCAAAATTCATAAGTTAGGCATACCACAACAAGCTCATTTCAAATTTTAAGGAATCATGCAATTTGATAAAGACCCATAAAGTTTTGTTAACTTCAAACATAGAATTAGGGAGAAATTGGTCATGGATAGGGACAAAACTACCCATTCAAAACCCCACATACATGGAATTACTTGCTTCTTAACTCCCTTGAAAAACCCTAGGTGGAAACTTGAAGAATTGAAGAAGAACCCTTGAATCTCCTCCTACTCCCTTCTCTAGTTCTTGAAAATGGAAAATGAGACTTAGCATGAGTTTTTCCTCCTTAAAAGACCCTATCCCAACCTCAAAACGACGTGGTTTAGGGTCCAAAGACATAGAAAAGTAGAATTTTTCCTTAATGAAATTTCTTTGAAAAATAGTCCTGGCCCCGACCACTACTCGTACCACGAAGTCACGACTCGTGGTCACCTCACCATTTTGAAATCTTCTGAATCTATCCACGATTCGCATACCACGACTTGTAGTGCCATCCTACGGGTCATACTATTAGTCGTGGTACCATCCACCCATACCAAATACGACTTAACCACGACTCCTCATCACGACTCGTTGCTATAACCTGCGAGTCGTACCATGACCCGTGACGACTCACTCTGGCACCACTGAGAATTTCACCATGACTCCTAACCATGAGTCGTACCTACGCGTCACGATTTGTAGGACCATTCGTGATATGACTTCAGGCTCCTGAAACTCATCACGACTCAAGTCACAGATCATCGGTCCTCACCACGATTCGTACCTTGAGTCATCCTGGTGCAAAATTCCAGGATTTTCTGCAGTTTTCCAACTTCAACTCCCGGGTCTATTCTTAGGCCCTTCCGGGGTATTACAGTATCAAACCCCAAGAAATCAACAATACAATCACGAAAAACCCTATCCACCACCACAGAATCTCCAACAGGAGTAGACACACAGATTGTAGTATCAAGAACATCATAAAAAAAATCCAAACCAAAAGCAAAATAAGCAGACATATAAGAAAATATATAGCCCAGATCAAACAACGCAATAGCCATTTTGTCACACATGAAGATCATACCTGTAATAACGATGTCTGAAGCCTCTGCGTCTGCCCTACCAGGAAAAGCATAGAAATGGGCCTGATTACCCACCTGAGAACCGCCATGGTTCGGCTGTGCCACCTCTCTACCTGATTGGGTGCCACCTCTACCCACCAGAGCACCTCCTCTACTCTATTGAGCACCACCTCTAACGGCTGCCTGACTACCTCATCCCAACTGTGGATGATCCTGACTGAATGAAATACCTCTCTCGATAGGGTCCAGAGCTCAAGGAGCTGGGTGAGGAACAATCTGCCTGCCCTATCAGAACCTAGGGCACCATTTGCGGATTTGGCCATACTCACCATACTCATGAAAACCTTCTCAATCACTGGACTCTGAGCTGGAGCATAGGAAATAGGGCGAGCTCCAGAGTCTGAACAAATAATCTAAGTACCACCAATTGCATTTGATGGTCGCGGGGTGGTCCCTGGCGGACCTCCGGCTGGCACTTGTATGGCGGGATGAATAGGGCATCCAGAGAAACCCTGCGGTGCTGGAGCCCTGGCAAAAGCACTACTAAAGGAACCCACTCTCCGAGCCTTCTTCTCAGTGTTCCTTGCATATCTCTCCTGTCTCACCCCTTCCATGGACTTCACATACTCCACCACCTGTTGGAAGGTTTTGCCTGAGGAGACCATCTGAAGAGCTGATACCTGGAGACCCACATTCAGACCTTTAATAAATTGCCTGATCTTTTCCTGCTCCGTGGGCAGTAAAGGTAGAGCATACCTGGACAATAAATGAAATTGGGCCTCGTATGCTGCAACATATGAGTTTCCTTACTCGATGGTGGTGAACTCATCCCGTCTTCTATCCCTCAGAGTGCGGAGAACATACACTTTTAGGTATGTGGATTAGAACTAGGTCCAGGTCAACGGTGGTGACCCCACTGGTCTACACTCTACAAAAGCTCTCCACTAGAGCTTAGCATCCCCCATCAACTGAAAAGTAACAAACTCTACACCATACTTCTCTACCTCCCCCATCTTGTGGAGCCTCTCATGATAGTCCATGATGAACTCGTAGGCGTCCTCATCCTCAGTGCCGTAAAAAGTGGGAGGCTTCATCTTGGTGAACCTCCAAAACAGGTCATGCTCCTCCCCCATCATCACGGGTCCCACTACCGATCTCGAGAATATAATATCCTCCGGCAAGTCATCAATTCGAGGAGCCATAGCAGTTGTATGCTGTATTCCCGAATTCTTCAGCATAGGAGTTGCTGGCGCTTCCCAGTACCCACCAGGACACTCAGGAGATTGAGTACTTGAGCCAAAACCTCAGAGGATGCTGGAGCGGCAGAAGCTTCTCCTTTTGTCAGAACTTCAACCTCAATAGCCACCTGCTTTTGTACTGCTGGTGGTATGGGAGATGCAGGCCTCTCCCTGAATGGAGAAGGAGCACGAACCCCTCCTCTAGCAGCAGAAGGCCTCTGTCCACAACCTCTGCCCCTTCTTCTACCGCCAACTGCTATTTCGGGAGTTGTATTTCTATTACCATTTGCGCGTGTTCTTACCATATGAGAAGGAAAGAAAGAAAAGTTGTTAAATACCAATTTGGTTCACTAGATACCAATTGGAATCAAGTAATCGCATGAAAGTAAGGAAGAAGGGAGTTTTTCTAAGGTCTTTCAGCCTCTCAAAGATAAATTACGGACGTCTCCGCACCGATCCATGAGACTTTACTAGATCCGCCTTAGTGCAATGAGATCAATGAACATAGAGCTCTGATACCAACTTTGTCATAACCCAGTTGGCCATGATTGCCACCCACACTAACCTTCCGGTGGATGAACCAACGATTCCCAATTACTCAATCCGACATCGAACATTCATAAAGAAATAAAACTTATAATAAAATAAAACGAATCATCAAATGAATAAATTCTTCTTAAAATGAACAAAATTATAATCTCAAGACCTGATTGTCATTGCACCACGACTTCTAACTACAGTTCTAGAATGTTTAACCAAAGAGAAAATAAAAGGGAAATTGGAATATTCGGAAAGGAAATATATCATCGACAAGGAGTAGTGCTGCCTTCTTGATCTACTCACCTTTTCAATTACTGTTGCCGCTTCAAAAGTGAGGACGTAAAGAACTGCCTAGTTCAAACTCTACACTCAGAAAAGAGTGCAGGGGTAGGGTCAGTACATAACACAATATTGGTAGGCATCATCAATCGACCTTACATAATAACATATATGTAATGCAACAATAATATATAACGAGTCTTCAACATCATACATAAGCATAATAGCCATATCATGTACACTAGCTCTACACAGGTAACAATCGGCCTGCTCACTAGATTGGGCCTTTCGCTGTAATGGTCACTGGACCCGCTACAACAGTCTCACCGCGACGAAAGTAAATCCACTACAACGGTACTGCTCGAGGCAATAGCTCGACTTAGCTGCACTTTCCATCAATTCACAAATTTCCAACAATTTACACATTCATATATTAAATCAAATTGCACGCACAAGCTTTTGACACCAATTCACATCCACTCATTATCACATACAATCTGATAATTTCATCACAGGGATAACAACTTCAACATCAATTCATCATTTATCAATTTATACATAATCTTTTCCACCATCCTCACTCATATTTCAAGTACGGAATCCACGCATTCAACTCTACTGTTTAACATATACTCGTTCAAAATTATTATTAAGCTACAACAACATCATAAAATAAAATCAAGGGTGACATGTTGGTCACACGCCTCCTCCATGTCACCATAACACTCAAACAACGATATAAGTGTACACATATGCCAGAGGGTCTTATTTTTTCCCTTACATTCATTAACTACAGGGGACTCTAAATATCCATATACTATACCAGCGTGGTACCCGATCCTACTCATATGCTCATCTGGATGCTCCCCTTAGACTCGAGCCACTCGATAATATTGCTCACCCAAATACTCCTCTCGGACACGAGCTTCTCATCTCAGGATATATTTACTATCCTATGCATTCTCCATTCACTGAATATAACAGGATGTAACATATAAACACTTAGGGATTTATAACCTACTCCCTCACTTGCACAATCATAGATCATCAATCATCAAGAAATAATGCAAGCATAATTCTCTTCAAAGCTTCCACATTTCACCACATTCAACATCACTTCATAATACATGATTTTCACAATTTATTCACTAAGGAAATTCCATAACAAATAATGTCAAAAACCAATCACATATTATCATCACACACACATACACGTCATTATATATGGTCTAATCCTCTAACCATAACCTACCTTGATTTTGGACATGAAGAGTCAGTTACTCCACTAGAGCCTAGCCCTTTCTCACAGCTTTGGAATGCTCGAAATCTAAAACACAATAGAGAGTAATTCATTACTCACTCTTCAAATAGGGGTTTTAGAAGATCAAACCCTCCCCTTTAGGCACTTTCAAAAGTAAACCTTAATTCTACTTAGTCTTAGGTCTCAATTTTCACGTAACCCTCATTCTCAAACAAAAAATCCTAGGGGAGTGATCAATACCCCTCAAACATCAAATCAAACTACCCCATAAACTCCCCATAATTCAGCCCTAGTCTAATAGCCTAGGGTTTTCTCCACTCAACAATCCACCATTAAATGTCTACAAGAATTCTAGGATTAATAATACTCGTTGTAAGGTTAGGAAATCAAGAATATTACCTTGGGAGAAGAGTTCATTTCTCTAGAGAAAATTTCCGTTCTCTAGCCCTTCTAATCATGTTTTGGAAATAAAGGGGTAAAAGCCTGAAAATTTCACTTAAACCTACTTTTTGATTTCCGTCGCCCGCTGCAGCGGTCAGGAAACCGCTACGGTGAATCCGATGGTTAATTCCTCAATCTTTTACGGTTGGAACTCCGACCGTCACCGTGGTCTCGCTGCAGTAGACATCTACCTCTACAGCGGTCGCCCGAACTAATAACTACTCAATTTTGACTAGTTTTATTGTAATTTATTCTACAACTATTCTATCCCTCCCTTAGCCTGTTTCCCGCGCTCTGAGTTCATTCCCTTTCCATAATGACATGCGGGTCGTTACAACCATGTTGTTAATTGTTGTGTTATTAGCCGAGTTTTAAATATTGGGACTTCCTCTATTTACAAAGAAAACCCTAGAAAATTTTTATAAATTCGGGGAGTTAGTCAAATTATAGGATATGATCTACATTCGAGGATGAATATTTCCAAGGGGAGATAATGTAACACCTTGTGTTTCCATGTTAGGTTTGAACTCATTAATTACTTGTGGTTAGTCCTAAATGGTATAATAATGTGTTGCATTAACCAGAAATTAATCTTTGAAATCTATGTGAGGTGTAGAGATTTTCCTGAGGCCAAGACAAGTTGAAAAGTGTAAGAACAATTAGAAATTTCAATTGAATTTTGCATAAGGTCTTTATTCAACTGCATATAATCCTTAATTGGTTTGAAATACTGGAGAAGTATATGCATGAAAGTTAAATCACTTCAAAATAGTTTTTCAACCATATAAAGATCAGGTCAATCTGAGCTGTGAGAAAAAAGTTATGGACAATTTACTAAAGGCTGTCCTGGTGGCCGTAAATCTAATATATGGCTTGTATACCAAAGATATGGATATATATTAGATCATAAGTGGAAAGCCAAAATATTAGCCCTCTAGAATCAACTTAAGAGCTGACATACAAACCATATATCAAATGAACGTCCGCATGTGGTGGCGAACGCGACATACGAACCATATAGACATTATATACTAGGTGTATATCAAGTATATAACAATGTATATCAGAATATTTTACGCCTCCAAAGTTGACATACGGACTATATGTCAAAAGTAAGGCCTGTATGTGGTGGCTATAAGTCAAAATTCTGTACAAAACCTATATATACCCATTTTTAACCGATCTTTTCGTTTCACATCATTTTGACCGACTTTTGAGAGGGAAAACACCCTAGAACTTCCTCTATAATATAAGGTGAGTTCCTACTCAATTTTCATGATTATTATATCAAATTAACAAAGATTAATAATAGAATCATCATCTTAATCCTAAGATTTAAGAATTGAATTCAAGAGCAATTGAAGGGAGTTTTTTTGAAAATCTTCATAAAATAAGTCATTTGACTAATTATTGTGATAAGAGGATTAATTGGGGTTTGTGTAGTCTATTGAAAGATGTTATTAACAATTACTGATTCTAGAATTGGCCATGAATATAAATTTAGCTCTAGAACCCTAGTTTTTCAAAAGGAGTGAAAATTCATTTGATTTGATTAAAGTTCTAAACTTTATTATTGAAATTAATTATAGAGTCAATATTGTACATTATTGAATATTATTAGAGCGTTTTTAGTGAAATTTGAGGTATGTCTATTTTTAAACATAGTTTAGACTATAAAGAGATTTTGAATAGGATTTGATGCGTGTAGAGAAAAACTCACATCGAGTCTCCATATTTTAATTTGTATTATAATATATGTTAAAAGAAAGTATTTTTCCCTATGAATGGGATTTGTTGAATTTCATTTAATGTAATGATTTTTGATATACTTTTGCTCTATGAATGAGCTATTGATTTGAAATATGATATAATGACTTAAAAATAGTATCCAAACTTAAGTAAAGATTTTGATATACCTCTACTAATGAGATGATGATTTTTTTTTAAATTTTTTTTGACTAATATGCCATAATTGTTATTATTTGTGTTTAAGCCTATATGGACAAGCTGTGGTAATTCAGAGGATGAATAGCCATTATGGATCCTAACAAAATATTGTGTCAGTCTAGAGGATGATTGACCTCTGAGGGGACAATGTTTTTTAGTGAAACAAAATGTCATGTTATTCTAGAGGACGATTGACCTCTGAGAGACAATATCCCCCGGTGAAACATTTTTGAGAAATGGGACCTACGTATAGCTCTCTCATTTTCTTTTTTTAGTTTGCCTCTAAGCTGGCAGGTGAATACTTTTTGATTTGCTCTTTATTGGTGAAATAATGAGAATTTACGGATTTTGGTCTTAAGTGGTCTAACATGATTTTTGAACAAAATGCTTGAAGTTTATTAATTCTTCATCATGAAAAATTATGCTAAATTTCATGATTTACTTTAATCACTGAATTTGAACTATTTTATTCTAACTGTGTTTTTCTAATTACTATTATTATGACTCTGTTTATATGAACTCTTTCTCCAAAGATATTTACTGAGTAGCCAGTACTTAGGCATAGCATTTTTGTATTTAGTGGTGCGTTAGGTATCGAGGAAGAGCAAGTTCTAACTTTACAAGATTCTTAGGAGGGGCTTTCTATTTATTAGACATTTGGTGAGCCACATTTTTGTTCATGAGTGTCATTACTTTGTTAGTTATTCTTTTCTGAGAGGCTCCATAGATAGATATAGTATTGTGGGAGTTACTTGAGTCATTGCTTGACTCATTGGAGCATACTGCTATGTTTAGCTGCTAGATAACTATTAGATTATTGATATTAATTTTTATTTTAGTTAATTACTTTGTCTTAATTGATATGTGCATAATTAGATTAAGTAATAATGATCAAAAAACTTTGTGAACTATCATATACATAAGGTGCTTTTGATGTGGTTCCATAGCATTGGATGCTTGTTCTTCTATGGTCAGGATTAGGGTGCGGCACCATGCTTCATGCATATTGTAGATTTTATCCTTCAAGGATTTAATTTTTAATATGAAAATTTTGTAGCTGCAATACAAAATAAGTTTTGAGTCCGCAATTATTTCTAATATTTGACTTGAATTATCTTTTGAATGAGGATCATATTAAGGATAATTCATAACATTTCTTAGCTGCTTATTCTTTTCCTATCATGTTAGAAAAACTAATATATATCCCCAATCTTTTTTGGAGAGTTCATTTGTGTGCATTATGATAGATTCATTAATCATATACTGTACATCAAAAATTATTATATGAAAAATTTTGATTCATGATCCTGAGACAATTGAGAGGGGTGAACTTATCATAATTCATTAATATGATGTATAGAAGTGTTGTTGAATGCAATATATCATATTTCAGACTGTCATGACCCGAGCATAGTTCCCGAATGAAACACGGGACCTAGAACCACGAATGACTCAAAGCTAACCCATGACATATGTATAACATAAGCATACACTAAGAGAAACAAATTATAATACAAAACATGAGTGGAAGTCAGAGATGTCATAAAACGTAAAAGGGACTATAAGTCAAATAGCTGAGTATCTATACATTATGTCTAAAGCCTCTACTCATGAAATGAGCTGATGGAATAAAACCCCAACTAGCTCCACTAAGTCTGAAAATTAAAATGACATAAAAGGACATGCATCAAAATTGACGTCCTCAGATAATGAGGACTCATCAAAACTATGCTGAATCTGGAGAAAAATAGGGTCTAGCGGCGGGGCTGAGACTGATTACCTGAACCTATATCATGAGATGATATAGTGCAAAAGTATGCGATTAGTACTTTAAATATATTGAGTATTTAGGATAAGAAAAACATGAGAATAAGGTCAACATTCTATAAATCATAATCTTGAGATAGTCATAAACATGAGTCGCTCATCATAAACTGGAGCATAACGATCCAAGGTTTGAAAGTAAAATCACAAGGCTTAATATATTTGAAATCATAAGTAAAAGCTCATAAACTGATCAATGAATCAAAATACTCTGAAACATGATATCATAAATCCTGAACATGAACAACTTAAAATATGAGGAACAATGAGAGATTCTCATAACCGACATACTCAATTGTAAACACCTAATTTTTAACTGAACCTAAGATTTTACACCATTTTAATGTTTAAATATTTATTTAGGTCTAAATTAAATAATTTTATTTTATTCCATTTTTTGGTAAGTTTTACTTTAAAAAATAAAAAATTACAAAAATAACATTTTAAGAAAAGTTTCATTTTCATTTTTTTCAAAAGAAAATACATACATACATACATACATATATATATATATATGTATGTATGTATATATGTATGTATGTATGTATTATTTTAGTTATTAATTTAAAATTGTTAACTAATATTTTTATCATAATATTTGATTAATATCTTTAGATGACCAAAAAAAATAAAAAAGAAAAAAGAAAAAAAATCAACCTAAACTACCTATAAATTCCATGACCATACAATCTTCCCCGCACTTCCTCACATTCCCCTTAATCTGAAATCACTCGCACACAATTATATAATATACATACATCACAAAAGGATGAGGGGAGCACAGACACACGAAACAAAAATACTGAGGGAAAACAAGAAAAGAAAAGAAAAGAAAAGAAGAGACTGAGGTATAGAAAAGAAAAAGAAAAGAAAGAAAAGAAAAAGGAGAAGAGAAAGGAAAAGAAAAGACAAAGAAAAGAAAAAGGTTGTTTGACTATTAAATCGGAGTTTGAGGTTTGTGTTTGCTGTTTGTTGTTTCGAGTTCGTGGACCTAAAAGTTAATTTTACTAGTTTTGAATGTATGTGGCTTTTCGTGTTAATCGAAAAGAATTTGAAGGTTTGTTCTCATTATCACTTCTCTACTTCAATATTTTTATGCGAATTAAAGTTTTTATTTTTTTTATTGAAGAACTATTTAAGATAAATTTAAAATTTTCTGTTGTTTAATAGTTTAAAGTGCATTTTTATTACGTAGTTAAAAATAGTATAGTTGAGTTTTTATTTCATTCTAATAACAGTTAGATTGTATATTCCTAGTTATGTATGTTAATTATTCACTAATAAATTAATTTCGTGCCCACCTTTATTTGTTATAAATATATATATCTTGCTATTTATGTAATTTTGGCACTTGTACATTCCAATATCAAGTGCTATTAATTCTTTAAGGTCAATTCACAAGTTGTTCTGGTGAAAAGAAATGACATTGTTAGAAAAACAAATGTTAATTTATGAGATTCAGGAGAATTAAGCAAATTAATAATAATAAAAAAATATTTCTTGGTTGGTCAATTTATTTTTATATTTTTATTATTTATTTATTATATGTAATGGTCAAAATAAAAGTATTTTCAATGATTAAAAATATCTAAAAAGGGGGTTGGTGATGCAAGTTTAGATGAATATTTGTTTGTTGTTAACCATACAAGTTAGCATATATTTTCACTCTAAATCGTTAAACTTATTACCATTGATATCATGTGTATAGTTTGTCATTTAAGCAAAAATAGAAGTAAAATAGTGAAAAAATAGGATGCAAATAAGTCTCGAATTTATAGGAGACAAATAAGTACTTCAAACGTTAGATGAACTTAACCACGCTTACAACACATATTTCAATAAAAAATGCATTACACTTTTTTTAAGACGCTTAAAAATAAAAATCAAGAATGTAGTTATGCATCTTGGCCAATTTGTTTTAATAATTAATAGTTTATTAAGTCAAATAAAAAATAAATAGACAAAGCTTTGTAGGTGTAGCGCATACGAGCAAAGAAAGAGGTTACGCTTCTAAGTCGTTGTATGTCAAAACTGAGAATGCAGTTACGCATCTTGGTTGAGACTAATAAAAGTTCAACAATATTAAAGTGAAATCATACACATAATTGATATGTACAATATTCAATAATTACTAGTGCCATTTGACCGCGTTTCGTGCAGTTATTAAAAAAAATTAATATATGATTATTAATTTCATAATTTTAAGTGAAGAAAATTATTTTTTCTTAATCAAACATTTATTTATGATTCTATCATTTCTAATTATGATTCTTTTAGTATCTTATATATGAAATTCTTTAATAAAGAATTTGTGAGAAACATTCTAAGTCAAATAAAGACCGACTAATTTAACTTAATACATATGGATTTAATAAGGAAAAATAGAAAATAAAAAGATAACGAATCATATTATTATATAAGTGGGAAGCCCCTACGTTAAAAGTTTGATTACCATTTTGCCCCTCCGATAAATTAAAATTTAATTAATACATAATTAAAAATTAATACTTTATCATATCATATCATATTTATATATTTATTACTATATAAGTGGGAAGTCAAAAAGTAAGAAATTAAAAAAAATAAATAACATATTAGTATATAAATGGAAAGCCCCTAAATTGAAAGTTAGATTACTATTTTGCCCCTCCACTAAATTAAAATTTAATTAATACATAATTAAATATTAATATTTCATCATATCATATCACATTTACATATTTATTACTATATAAGCGGAAAGTCAAAAAGTGAAAAGTAAAAATAAATAAATAATAATAAATAAATATAACAATAATAATGATAATAAATAAATAAAAATATAAATATACATAAATAATAATAATAAAAATAATAAAATAAATTAATAATAATAATAATTATTATTATATTATACTAAAAGTGAAAAGCCCTTATCTTAAAAATTGAATTACCATTTTACCCCAGTACTAAATTAAAATATAATAAAATATCTAATTAAATAGTAATATTTTACCATCAAATATAATAGAATATCTAATTAAATAGTAATATTTTACCATAATGGGTCAGAATCATCCTTGGTGATTGATGTCAAATTTAAACAAGATGAGGATCCGATTTTGAGGAAGCAGAAGGAAGCGGTGCTGAGTCAAAAGGTGGAGGTTTTCCAGGGGGAGATGGTGTTCTATGATACTAGGGTCAGTTATGTGTGTTGATAATTTGAGAGTTTGGATATTGCATGAGACACATGGTATTAGATATTATATCCACCTGGGATCCACGAAGATGTACCCAGGACTTGAGGAAAATCTATTCGTGGGATGGTATGAAGAAGGATATCGCATAGTTCGTAGCCAAATGTCCTAACTGTCAGCAAGTGAAGGTCGAGCATCAAAGGCTGGGAGGCGTACTTCAGGATATTAACATTCCCACTTGGAAGTGGGAAGAGATTAATATGGATTTCATTATAGGCTTACCCCGTACTCGCCGACTCTATGATTCCATTCGGGTGGTGGTAGACAGGTTAACCAAGGTTGCACACTTTCTACCGGTCAAGACCACAAATTCAGCGGATGATTATGCCAAGTTGTACATTCGGGAGTTGGTTCGGCTTCATGGAGTGCTCTTGTCTATTATTTCGGATTGAGGTACTCAGTTTACCTCCCAGTTCAAGGGCTTGGGACTCAGATTAAGCTCAACACAACATCTCATCCGCAGACGGATGGCCAGGCAGAATGAACAATCCAGACTCTTGAGGACATGTTGAGGGCATGTGTTTACGATTTTAAAGGTAGTTGGGATGATCATTGCCCTTGATCGAGTTTGTTTATAATAACAGTTATCACTTTAGTATCCAAATGGCACCGTTCGAGGTCCTCTATGTGCGGAGGTGTAGATATCCCATCGGATGGTTTGAGGTGAGACAACTATGATAGGTCCAGATTCGGTTCATGAGGTGATGGTGAAGGTTTAGTTGATAAGGGACCGATTGAAAACTACTCAGAGTCGTCAGAAATCATATGCCGATGTGAGGAGAAGAGACTTGGAGTTTAATATGGATGACTGGGTGATTCTAAAGGTATCTCCCATGAAGGGAGTCATGCGGTTTGGAATGAAAGGAAAACTCAGCCCCCGATATGTTGGTGCCTACCGGGTTGTGAGGAGAGCTGGTAAGGTGGCGTATAAGTTGGAATTTCCCTCGGAGTTATCTTCAGTTCATCCTGTGTTTTATGTGTCACTTTTGAAAAAGTGCTTGGGCAATCCAGCTTTAGTAGCCCCGGTGGACAGCGTTGGTGTAAAGGATAGCCTCAACTATGAAGCAATTTCGGTGGAAATCCTGGATCGTCAGGTTCGGAGGCTGAGGAACAAAGAAGTAGCTTCAGTTAAAGTATTTTGGAGAAATCAACATGTTGAAGGAGCTACATGGGAAGCCGAAGCGGATATGATGGCTAGATACCCACACCTGTTCTCTACCAGCTCAATTTCCGCTTGAGGTATTAGTTTTGACCTAAACCTCTATACAGTTTTCATGTTCCGTTCATGTGTACAAGTTTGTTTTATGATATGGTAAATGTATGTGATGTCTGAATTCAATTTAGTTATGTAGTTCTTTTCGGAGGTAGTCAATCCGTTAGTTTTTAACTTAAATGATCAATATTTATATATGGTGATTGCTTGTTTCTGAGTTTTCTACGTGTTTCTGACATTCGAGGATGAATGTTCCCAAGGGGGAGATATTGTTATACCCCGAAAACCCAAGGATCAGACCCGGGAGTCAAAATGGAGAAAAACTGAAAATTTGCACCAGGTCACAGGATGACCTGTGAGGTAGGTCGTGGGGAGTGACCACGAGTCATGAGGTGACTCGTGGTCAGCAAGGATGGCAGGCTCAGGTGGAGGAGGCCACGGGCTTGACCATGAGTTGTGGCCAGACCTCACGACTCGTGAGGTCACCCATGGGCTGGGGTGTATAGTTGGTCAATATTTTTGGGCAGTGGGGTCACGAGTGGTGACCACGAGTCGTGGTCAGCCACCACAATTCGTGGGATCCCTCTTGGGGTCCCCTGAGTGAGTTGGATAGTAAGCATGACGGATTCAGGCCACGAGTCATGCCCCCTGGCAACGACTCGTGAGGTCCCTCGTGGGGACTGACGACTAGGAATTTTCTGCATTTTTAGTAAGGGTATTCTCGTAATTCCTAAATTCCTAAGGCTTAAACTATGTCATTTTAAGGTCTAAATAGGGTCTTTTAAGGGGGATTAGTCCATGTTAAGCCCCATTCATGCATGCAAGAGTATATAAAGGAGTCTAGAAGGTGATTCAAGGTGTTCTCCCCCAATTTCTCTAAATTCCATCTTGGGCTTTCAAGGGAGATTAAGAATCAAGTGTTTTTAGGTATGTAAGGTTATCAATGGGTGATCCCTTCCACAGCCATGCCCATCCTCTATGATTTTACAAAAGTTCTATTAAAAACTCATGGGGTTTTGTATTTGATTTATATAAAATCTAATGATTTAAATTATAGGTTTTGTGATTTTGAAATATTACCATAATCTATGGGTTTCAATCATCTTTTGAGTTTTAAATTGATTATAAATTTGTGATTTTGATTTCTAAGCAATTAAGCTTAATTATGCATGCCCCATGATGAATCGAATTATGAGCTATTTTTCGCCATTGATGTTCTTTACGAGCCCAATATGAATTATGTTTCAAATTATGAAGTTATTTTACTACTCATTATGATTTTATGAAATTCAAGCTATATGCATGATCTACAAGTATGTATGAATTTTATAAAATTATGAATTATATTTTTGGCCGACTCACGGGCCTCAAGTCATGGTTAGTTCACGTATGTACAAGAATGTTTACGATTATCATGATTTAACTAGCCCATGAACTCATGTATGTATTAGTATGAGCACTATATATGTTTTTGGAGTAGTATCGAACACCGAGTAGGTTCCGGGTTCACGATTAAGCCTCGGATCTCATGAACTACGCGCCACCATAGGTATGTTGGGACCCCTTTCATGTTTGTTCCTAGCCCAAATGGCCTTTTTCATGTGTGATCACGCCCTTCATAGTTCCCACCCTTGGCAAGTTATGAACACTCTCCCGACTAGATTCATAAGTCGGGCTTCATGTGTGCTCATATGGGGTATATGTCGGTTAAGAGAATCTCCCACTGTTCCTCATGATTCATGCGTGTTATGATTATGTATGTTGGCTCAAGTTATGTTAAACAAAGCTCTTCTATTATGATTATGACTATGTTTATGCTATGAATGTTTTGAAACCTTGATCATATGATATGTTATTATGATTTATGATACGTGCATGACGTCCTACTCTTATGATCATTTATGAATTTCATGTATGTTTTAAATGTCCATTTTACTTACCATGCATACTCAGTACATTCCATATATTGACCACATACTTTCTATACTATATCATTTCATGATACAGGTCCCAGTTCTTAGGCTCATCCTCACCCATAGCTAGATTCAGACTTGCTCTCCGCGCATTTGGTGAGTCCTCATGTTCCAAGGGCTACATGTTCACACTCTATGTTATTTCTTTCAGTTCTGGATATTGGATTAGTTGGGGAGTTTTCCCTTTAATCCGTCTTTCAAGTTTAGAGGCTTACCAGACTACACGATGTATTCCGCCGTATTGTATAAGTCTAGTACTGATTCTCCCTTATGCTGTGTTATAATTTTGATCTTTATGTTAAGTATTTCGCTCATGTGATTGAATTAGATGTATGCTCATGCCATGGGTAGACTTGGAATCTCTCGGGGCTCCTGGTCCCATGTCTACGATCCGAGTGTACGTCTAGGTCATGACACAGATATACTCGGTCAATTGGTAGATTTGATGTCTTTGAGCCAGCAAGCTTTGATGTATACCTAGACAACATAAGTCACACAATTAATTCTTTAACCATCTTAGGTTCTCATTATTTTGTTCATTTCAACCATGAGCACTGCCGGTTTCATAAGTGCGTAGAGAATTGGCCTTACAAAATTCTCCTTGAAGTGGCTTACACTTCACACTTATATAGGTGATTCCTAAATGTGTTACCTGTAGATACACCATGAAATACCCTCTGTCAAACATAGAAATCATTAAAAAGCCTTTAATTCTTTATCCTTGTTACTGAATATTGTCTCATCACGAGAATAGACCAATAATTATTTTGACAATGTTGAACCATCATCAATGACTTTGTATGATCTCCTTGGACCTAGATCTTGGAACCTCCAATCTTCTTGTAATTCCCCAGAAACTCAAAGACTAGAGTTGGAACTTAAATTAGAGAAAAACTGAAAAATCTGCACCAGGTCACAGAACGAGTCATTTTGTGACCTGTGGGAGGTGAGCACGAGTTGTTAAGTGACTCGTGGTGAGGAATAGGAACTTAGTTGAGAATTTTTAAAAGGGGGGCAACCATGGGTGTGACCACGAGTCGTGGGGTGCCCCGTGGTCAGGATTTGATTAAGAGTTAGAGAAGGCCAGGTAGTGTACTCAACGGATCCACACCACCACTCGTTTGAGATACCATGGGTCGTGGTGTCACCCATGGGGACTCCAGGAAAGTGTGGGGCAGTGGAGACCACGATAGGTGACCATGAGTCGTGGTCACCAACCACGACTCGCTAGGGCCCCCATGGTGACCAGTGTGAAGAAATTAGGCAGTGTACTTGATGATTGGGACCACGAGTCATGGTCACTGGCTTCGACCCGTTAGGTTCCCCGTGGGGACTGTTGATCAGCTTTCCCCTATGAGTTCTTCAAGGGTCTTTCAGTAATTGTCTACCCTCCTAAACTCTAAACTACATCGTTTTAAGAATATTTTTAGGTTGTTAGAGGGGATAAACAGTTTCTTCCTCATTTTCCCTATTCAAACTCACAAAAAATAATGTAAGACTTCTCTCTGAGCTTTTAACAATAAGAACTAGGGAAGTCCATTTCTCCTTGGTTTTTCAAGAAAATTCTTCGGGCTTCTTCACCAGGTATGTGGAAATTCACCAAGGGAATAGTTCTTCCTTTATGTCCCCAAATTTCTCCCATTTTTCTCATTATTAGTTCTAGCCCTGAAGTTATCGAATGTTAAGAAATTGTTAGTCATATTTCGTCCAATTCATGGGGAATATTATTTCATGTTAAATATAGATATTTTTCACCAGTTTGTGACTGAAATAATGGTTGTTTTGTGAAGTGAAACTTAGCCCTAGTTCTTGAACGTAGAAAATCTTGAATCTTGCAATAAGTGGTTGAGTATAAAAAAAAATTTCTTGATTTTATCAGTATTGGGAACTCCCATGTTGTTACTAGCATTGAAACTCAATCAGATTATTGTTAGTTCAGTTTTAGTCAAAATATTAGAATTCTCAGTATCAATCAAAAATGTTAGCTGATCAGTTTGACTACAAATTTTTTTGAGGTGTCAGTAGTACATCCCCAAATATCAGAATCAGATTCAGAATTTAGTTTTAGTGGTCCACTAGGTGGTAATGAAGCTTTAGATAAGCAACTTTGGCTAGCCTTAGGACCCCAGCTTTAGATTTCAGTTTTTTCTTTAGACGGTTATGACACTTTCAGATAAGTAGCTCTGACCAGTCTTAGAACTCAGTTCCAGAATACGGTCCGATAAGACTCTCAGGGTCCTTTCAGATATATTTATCCCTGATTAGTCTTGGGCCCCAATTTTGAGCTATCAGCTTAGTCTTCAGTTTAGGACTATCCAGTAGGAGTAGGACTTAGCACCGAGTGGACCGAGGTTCCAGTACACCCAAGTTTCCAGAACTACGTTGTCACCGTAGGTTATAGTTTTATTGGCCTCATGAACCTAGACTCTTATGATCACCCAGTTCATGCCTCTATACCCTGGCAAGGCATATTGGGTCTTATCGATGGGGTGTATACATCAGACTCCACGTCTAGCTCATGTGGTTATATGTCAGTTATAGACTCTCCCATTAGTTAGCTTAGTCCAGTTTTAGATCAGTACGTCAGACTTAGAACATGCTATTGACCATTAGACAAGGTCTTTTGCACCATCTCAGTTGTTACAGTAATTCAGTACAATAGCTTCGGTTGGTCGTTGCATGCCTTTTTATTTCAACATTATTTTTTCTTGTGTATGGTTTCTCTCACTTACTCAATTCATTCAAAGTACTGATGCATACTTTTATGCTGTATCATATTATGATACAGTTGCAAGATCTCCTCTCAACGTCGCTAGCCGATCGCTCTCTGAAAACTCCAGTGGCTATAGTTGGTGAGTCCTCATCTTTTGAGGATGGAGATTATTTCATTTAGTTACATTTTTCTTTTCTTCTATTTAGATTTGGAGTTAGCTGGGGGCTTGTCCTAGCAAATCATCAGTTGTAGTGGCTTCAGACGCAGATTTGGTTTCTCAGACTTTTAGCTTTGTTCAAATGTTTTCAAACATTATGAATCAACTTCACTCTCTTAGATGTTTATATCTTTTGCTTTAAACTTCCACTGGATATATTTATATGTTTACTCAAAATGCCAGTGTACGATACACTAGGGGTTAACTTGGGCTTACCTTTGACTCCAAGTACCGTGTCCTGTCCAGGGTGTAAGCTCGGAGCATGTCAAACTTGGAATCAGAGCCCTAGGCTTAGAGTATCCTCGGATTTCTGAAAGCCACATCGAGTAGAGTCCCCTTCATGGGTGTGAAGCGCGCCACAATTATGATAGGGAGGCTACGAGTTGTTATTAGGAAAAAACTCCCTTTAGTTCATATTCTTCATCGTGCATTGAAATTCAATTCCAAAATCACTCTCCTAACTCCTGCTCTATTTTGTTTCAGTGAATCATGCCTCCGCGATATGGTAACGGAAGAACGGACGATAATGCTCACCAACCTACCCCACCAGCCCTGGCAGCCCCTCAGGATGACTCAATCTCTACCGCAAAGTTCAAGGTGGCCATTCAGCTGCTCGCTCAAACTATTACCAACCAGGTGATCAGCAGGTGGTTCCAATCAACAATAATGGATCCGCAGTAACTTCCTGAGTGCGGGACTTCACTCAGATGAACCCTCCAAATTTTCACGAATCTAAGGTGGGAGAGGACCCATAAGGATTTGTGGATGAGATTAAAAAGATCACTCGAATTATGGGTGTCAGTCCCTTAGAGAGTGATGACTTGGCTTCCTACCAGTTGAAAGGGGTAGCCCGGTCTAGTACAAATAGTGGAAGGAGGGGAGGCCAACGAAAGAAGTACTGGTGGAATGGGAGAAGTTCACTACAACCTTCCTAGACAGATTCTTCCCTTGGGAGCTCAGGGAGGAAAAAGTAGCGGAGATCATGAATTTGAGATAGGAAAACCGGACAGTAGAAGAATATGCTCTGGAGTTCACCAGATTGTCCAAATACGCTTCAGAGATAGTGGTCGAGCCAAGGGCTTGCATGCTGAAGTTTGTTGATGGGGTGTCGAACCTGGTCCTCAAAGAGTGCAGGACAGCGATGCTAATCAACGATATTGACCTCTCCAGCCTTATTGTCTATGCCCAACAGATTGAGGTAGAAAAACTGGGGGACATGGAATGAAAGAATAAGTAGGCAAGGACTGGCCAATCAGATTATGGCCACCAGAGGTCTAGTGGTAGTAGCTTCCCATAGCAGCACGAGCAACAGAGGGCTCCAACACCCAGCTCAGCTAGCGCCCCAACCTTTCGGTCTCGCTAGGATTGGAGGGGTGGAGCATCTGGCTCTCAGTCCCAGAGCTACAGTGCCAGCAACAGGTATCCAGCTTGCCCTAAGTGTGGCAAGAATCACCTAGGAGAGTGTCTTCAGGGTCGAGACGGCTGTTTTGGTTTTGGAAAGCTTGGTCATCGACTTAAGGAATGCCCGTCAGCAGGAGGGGAAGGTCACAATCCACTACCTCAGCAGCTCCATCAGGTCGACCAGCTCAGCAGGACAAACCTTTAGGTACGGATGGCGACCAATGCTAAAACCATTTTTATGCATTGTCATCTCATCAGAATCAGGAGAGTTCACACGATGTGGTCACCAGTATGTTACGTCTTATCCACCTACATGTATATGACCTACTAGATCTAGGGGCGACACTATCATTTGTGACTCTATACATAGTTGTTCAGTTTAATATCAATCTAAAGTCCTCTCGGAACCATTTTTAATCTCCACCCCAGTTGGCGAGTCAGTTAGAGCCAGTCGGGTGTATAGAAACTGCCCAGTCTCAGTATTCAATAAAATCATTCTAGTTGACCTTGTAGAGTTATACATGGTCGACTTCGACCTCATTCTTGGCATGTATTGGTCACACTCAAGTTATGCCTCAATTGACTGCATAACTAGAGTTGTCAAATTTCAGTTTCCAAATGAGCTAGTGTTAGAGTGGAAGGACAGTAGTTCAGCGCCTAAGGGTTGGTTTATTTCCTACCTTAAGTCCCAGAAGCTTATTTCTAAGGGATGTGTTTATCCTCTAGTTTGGGTCAAAGATTTCGACTCTGAGACCCCAACTATCCAATCAGTCCCTATTTTCAGCAAATTTTCTGATGTGTTCTCCTAATATCTTCTCGGAGTTCCTCCTGAATGGGAAATTGATTTTGGTATAGACCTTCTCCTAGATGCTCAGCCCATCTCCATCCCTCCTAATAGAATGGCTCCGGCTAAGCTTAAGGAGATGAAGGAGCAGCTAAAAGATCTTCTTGATAAGGTTTTATCAGACCCAACATCTCTTCCTGGGGTGCTCCAATATTATTCGTGCGATAGAAAGATGGTACCCTCAGGATGTGCATCGATTACTGTTAGTTGAACAAGGTCAAAGTAAAGAACATGTATCTCCTACCTAGAATTGATGACCTGTTTGAACAAATTCAGGGAGTCAGCTGTTTCTCCAAAATAGATCTCAGGTCGGGGTATCATCAGGTAAGAGTCAGAGAGTGTGACATACCGAAAATAACTTTTAGGACTCAATATGGTCACCATGAGTTTGTGGTTATGTCCTTCGGACTAACAAATGCCTCTGCAGCCTTTATGGACCTGATAAATACAGTCTTCAAGCAGTATCTAGATATGTTCGTCATTATGTTTATCTACGACATTTTGGTATACTCCAGAAATGAGGAAGAGCATGCTAATCACCTGAGAATAGTGCTTCAAACACTCAGGGACCGCCAGTTATTCTCCAAGTTTAGCTACTGTGAAATTTGGTTGAAGTCTGTGACTTTCCTAGGTCATGTGGTCTCGGGTGAGGGTATTTAGGTTGATCCTCAAAAGATAGCAGCGGTGAAAGACTGGCCCACACCTACCTCCCCAACCGAGATCAAAAGTTTCTTGGGTCTAGCCAGGTATTACCGATGTTTTGTGGAAGGTTTTTCTTCTATAGCATTTCCTCTGACTAGGCTGACTTAGAAGAAGGTGAAATTTCAGTGGTCAGATGCGTGTGAGAAGAGTTTCCAGGAGCTAAAAACTCTACTCACTACCGCTCCAGTGTTGACCCTACCGAAAGGATTAGATGGGTTTGTAGTTTATTGTGACGCTTCCAGTGTTGGGCTCAATTGCATTCTGATGCAGCGGGGCAAGGTGATAGCCTACGCCTCCAGACAACTCAAAGTTCATGAGAAGAATTACCCAACTCATGACTTGGAATTGGCAGTGTTGGTGTTTGCGTTGAAGATATGGAGACACTATCTGTATGGCCTCATGTGGATATTTTTACTGATCACAAGAGCCTTCAGTATGTATTCAGTCAGAAGGACCTAAATCATCGTCGGAGAAGGTGGTTAGAGATCCTGAAGGACTATGACATGAGCATGCTATATCACCCGAAGCAAATTCAATGTGGTGGCTGATGCCCTAAGCAGAGTGTCTACAGGGAGCGTGACTTATATTGAGGAAGGAAAAAAGGAACTGGCGAAAGATATTCACCGACCATCTCGGTTAGGGGTGCAGTTGGTTGACTCAACTGAGGGGGGAGTGTTAATGCAAAGTGGGTCAGATTCGTCTTTGGTTGTTGAAGTTAAGTCCAAACAGGATGAAGATCCCATCTTACTTAAACTTAAGGAAGCGGTTCTCAGGAAAGAGGTTGAGGCTTTCTCCAAAGAGGGAGATGGTGTTCTCCCTTACGAGGGCAGATTGTGTGTGTGTACTAGACGTCGGTGGTTTGAGACAGAAGATATTGGATAAAGCACACATCTTGAGATATTCCATCCACCCTAGTGCTACTAAAATGTACCATGATTTGTGGGATATTTACTGGTGGAACGGCATAAAGAAAGACATCACTGAATCATAGCTAAGTGCCCGAACTGCCAGCAAGTCAAGGTAGAGCACTAGAGACCGGGAGGTATGACTCAGGATATTAGCATACCCATGTGGAAGTAGGAAGAAGTATATATGGACTTTATTATGGGTCTACCTCAAACTTATCAGCAACATGATTCTATCTGCGTGGTAGTAGACCGGATAACTAAGTCAGCACATTTCCTCCTAGTTAAAACTACAGATTCGGCTGAGGACTATATGCTAGACTTTATATATGGGAGTTGGTCAGACTTCATGGGGTGCCATTATCCATTATCTCAAACAGGGGTACCTAGTTCACCTTGCATTTTTGGAAGTCTTTTCAGAAGGCACTTGGTACCCAAGTCAAGCTCAGCACAACTTTTCACCCGCAGACAAATGGGAAAGTTGAGCAAATTATTCAGAACCTAGAAGATATGTTGAGAGTGTGCGTGATCGATTTCAAGGGAAGTTGGGATGTCCACTTTCCTCTTATCGAGTTTGCGTACAAAAATAGCTACCACTCCAGTATCCAGATGGCCCCATTTGAGGCATTGTATGGTAGGAGGTGCAGATCTCCTATTGGGTGGTTTGAGGTTGGTGAAGCTACTTTAATCGGGCCATACTTGGTTCATGAAGCTATGAAGAAGGTACAACTCATCAGGGAAAGATTGAAAACAACTCAGAGCCATTAAAAATCTTATGCTGATGTGAGGAGAAGAGAATGGGAGTTTGCTGTGGATGACTAGGTTTATCTGAAAATTTCACTCATGAAAGGGGTGACGAGATTTGGGAAGAAGGGAAAGCTCAGTCCGAGATATGTGGGACCCTACAGAATTCTAAGGCAAATTGGCAAGGTAGCTTATAAGCTGGAATTACCTTCAGAGTTTGCATCTGTGCACCCAGTATTCTGTGTGTCACTATTGAAGAAGTGCATTGGTGATCCAACTTCAATTGTGTCATTGGACAGTGTGGGAGTGAAAGATAGTCTCTCATACGAAGAGGTCCCAGTCTAGATCCTTGACCATCAGGTTTGTAAGCTGAGGAATAAGGAGGTAGCTTCAGTCAAGGTCTTGTGGAGAAATCAACAGGTTGAGAAAGCTACTTGGGAGGCCAAAACAGATATGATTACTAAATACCCCTATTTTTTCCCTTCTGGCTCAGTTTCAATTTAAAGTATCAATTTCCTCCATAGAACCGCTTTTAGATTGTGTTTCTCAGTTTCTATCATGTAAATGAATATGTGAACGATTAGTGAATTTAGTTTGGACTAGCGATTCAGTTCAGAGGTAGTCATTTCTCTAGTTTCCAGCTTTCATGATCAGTGTTTATGTATAAAGATTGCTATTCTCTGCTTTCCTGTGTGTTTTCCAAAATTCGAGGATGAATGTTCCCAAGGGGGAGATATTGTAATGCCCCAGAAACTCAAAGACTAGAACAAAGACTTAAATCAAAGAAAAATTGGAAAATCCTACACTAGGTCATAGAACGAGTCGTTCTGTGAACTGTGGGAGGTGACCACGAGTTGTTAAGTGACTTGTGGTGAGGAGTGGGAACTTAGTTGAGAAATTTGGAAAGGGGGGTGACCACGAGTTGTGGTCAACACCACCAGTCATGGGGTGCCCCATGGTTAGGATTTGATTAAGAGTTAGAGAAGGCCAGGCAGTATGCTCAACGGGTCCTCACCATGACTCGTTTGGGACACCATGGGTCGTGGTGTTTCCCATGGGGACTCCAGGAAAGTGTGGGGTAGTGGAGTCAACGAGAGGTGACCACGAGTTGTGGTCATCAACCACGACTCGTTAGGTCCCTCGTGGTGATCAGTGTGAAGAAATCAGGCAGTGCACTTGACGACTGGGACTACGAGTCGTGGTCACTAGCCACGGCCCATTAGGTTCCCCGTGGTGACTGTCTATCAGTTTTTCCCTACGAGTTCTTCAAGGGTCTTTATTTAATTTCTTACCCTTCTAGACTCTAAACTACATCGTTTTAAGCATATTTTCAGATTATTAGAGGGGTTAAACGGTTTCTTCCTCATTTTCCCCTTTCAGAATCTCAAAAAAGAACGTAAGACTTCTTTCCGAGCTTTTCAGAGCAAGAACTAGGGACGTCCATTTCACCTTGGTTTTCAAGGAAATTCTTCGGGCTTCTTCACCAGGTGTGTGGGAATTCAACAAGGGAATAGTTCTTCCCTTGTGTCCCCAAATTTCTCCCTATTTCTCTCTATCAGTTCTAGCCCTGAAACTATCGAATGTTAAGAAATTTTTAGTTATATTTAGTCCAATTCATGGGGAATATTAATTCATGTTAAATATAGATATTTTCCACCAGTTTTTGACTAAAATGATGGTTGTTTTGTGAAGTGAAATTTAGCCCTAGTTCTTGAATGTATAAAATCTTAAATCTTGTAATAAGTGGTTGAATATAAAAAGATGTTGCTTGGTTTTATTAGTGTTGGAAACTCCCATGTTGTTAGTAGCATTGAAGCTCAATCAGATTATTGTTAGTTCAATTTTAGTCAAAATGTTAGAATTCTCAGTGTCAGTCAGAAATGTCAACTAATCATTTTGACTACAGAAATTTTCAAGGTGTCAGTGGACCTCCCCAATTATCAGAATCAGATTCAGAATTCAGTTTTAGTGGTCCACTAGGCAGCCATGACACTTTAGATAAGAAGCTCTGACTATCCTTAGGACCCCAGCTTCAGATTCCAATTTATTCTTTAGATGGTTAGGACACTTCCAGAAGCAGCTCTGACCAGTCTTAGAATCTAGTTCCAGAATCTGGTCTGATAAAACTCTCAAGGTGCTTTCAGATATATTTATCCCTGACTAGTCTTAGGCTCCAATTTCAAGCTATCAACTTAGTCTTCAATTTAGGAATATCCAATGGGAGTAGGAGTTAGCGCCGAGTATACTGGGGTTCTAGTGCACCCAGGTTTCCTGAACTACGTTTCCACCGATAGTTACAATTTTATTTGCCTCATGGCCCCAAACTCTTTTGATCACCTAGTTCATGCCTCTATTTCCTGGCAAGGTATATTGGGTCCTACAGATGGGGTGTATACATTGGACTCCACGTCTAGCTCATGTGGTTATATGTCAGTTATAGACTCTCCCAGTAGTTAGCTCAGTCCAGTTTTAGATCAATACTTCAGACTTAGAACATGCTCTTGACTGTTAGACAGGGTTATTTGGACCATCTCAGTTGTTACAGTTATTCAGTACGGTAGCTTCAGTTGGTCATTGCATGTCTTTTTAGTTCAATATTTTTATTTCTTGTGTATGGTTTCTCTCATTTGCTTAGTAAATTCGAAGTACTGACACATACTTGTATGCTATATTGTATTATGATACAACTTCAGGATCTCAGTCTCAACCTCGCTAGCTGATCGCTCTCCGAAGACTCCAACGGTTCTAGTTGGTGAGTCCTTATCTTTCGAGGACGGGAGATTATTTCATTCAGTTATATTTTTCTATTCTTCTATTTAGATTTGGAGTTAGCTGGGGGCTTGTCCCAACAAATCATCAGTTGTAGTGGCTTTAGACGCAAATTTGGTTTCTCAGACTTGTAGCTTTGTTCAAATGTTCTCAAACATTATGAATCAACTTCACTCTCTTAGATGATTATATTTTTTGCTTTAAACTTCCACTGTATATATTTATATGTTTACTCAGAATGCCAGTGTATGATAGACAAGGGGTTGACTTGGAGTTACTTGTGAATTCAAGTACCGTGTCCCATCCAGGGTGTAAGCTCGGAGCGTGAAACTTCTAGGTAGAGTTACCGTCATGATGACTTTTTCTCGGTCATAGTCCCAACCCCTTCAATAATCTTTCCACCGCCTCTTTAGTTAGGCCTTTTGTAAATGGATCCTACACATTATCTCTTGACTTTACATAGTCAATTGTGATAATTCCACTAGAGAGTAGTTGTCTAACGGTATTATGTATTCATCGTATATGACGATACTTTCCATTATACATTACATTTTCATCCCTTTCGATTGCTGCTTGGATATCACAATGTATACATATTGGAGCCAATGATTTGGGCTAGAACTGAATGTCTTCTAGGAAAATCCAGAGTCATTCAGCTTCTTCACTAGCCTTTTCTTAAGGTATGCATTCAAACTCCATTGTAGAGCGAGAAATACATGTTTGTTTGGATGTCTTCCAAGACACTGCTCCTCCACCAATAGTAAAAGTATATCAGCTTGTGGATTTAGTTTCAGTTGACTCGGTGATCAAATTTGCATCACAATATCCTTCAATAACTACTGGATACTTGTTGTAATGTAAAGCAAAGTTTTGAGTATGTTTTAAATACCCCAAAAATCATTTCATAGCTATCTAATGAATTTGATCGGGATTACATGTGATGGACTATATTTACTTATCACACAAGCTATATCTGGTCGTGTTCAGTTCATGATGTATATCAGACTTCCCAATACTCTTGCATAATCTAATTGAGACTTGCATTTCTATTTATACAAAACATTTAGCATTGTCAGATTCCATTACCATATTAACATGAATGTCAGAATTTTCTGATTTATGCGTCAGAAATCAATATGCTTTACTATTTGTAGCATATCCTATGAAAACACAATCAACGATTTTTGGTCCTATCTTAACCCTTTTGGATTTAGAAACTTGTAACTTAGCTAAACACCCCCACACTTTCAAGTATTCAAGGATAGACTTTCTTCCTTTTTATTTTTCATATAGAATGGATTGTGTTTTTCTTTGGGGTACTCGATTGAGTACTCTGCTAGCCATAAGGATAGTTCCCCCCCATAAATTCTAGGATAAATCAGGACATCTCCTGTAATGTCCTATTTTTCCTTTCTGCAGCCCCGTTAGATTGTGGTAAGTAAGGGTCAGTTGTTTGATGAATAATGCCACATTCCAGACATATTTCTTCTAAAGGAGATTCATATTCGCCGCCCCTATCACTCCTTATCATTTTGATCTTTTTGTTAAGTTGTGTTTCAACTTCACTTTTATATTGCTTGAATGTTTAAATTGCTTCGTTTTTACTTTTGAGTAAGTAAACATAGCAATACCGCATACAATCGTCAATAAAACTTTTGAAATACTTCTTTTCATCACGAGATGATATTGACTTCATGTCACAAATATCTTAAGTCTAAGAGACTTGAATACTTTTCAATTAACTTATAAGGATGTTTAACATACTTAGATTCAACATAGATTTGACATTTTAATTGATTGTGTTCAAACTTTCGCATGATTCCAAATTGATCATTTTATGTAAGGTTTTATAATTAACATATCCCAAATGTGAATGCCATAAATTATTTAATTCAAGCATGTAAGAAGAAGTTGAAATTTTATTGCTCTCAACAACAATTACATTTAGTTTGAAAAGTCCCTTAGTTAGGTAACCTTTTCCTACATAGACATCATTATTACTTATTACAACTTTGTTTGAAACAAGAACACACTTAAACCCATTTTTGATGAGAAGTATAATAGAAACTAAGTTCTTCCTCATTTCTGAAATATAACATACACTATTCAGAGTCACCACCTTACTAGATTCCATTTTCAGAAATATATTTCCATAGCCTTCAATCTTGGCTGTCGTAGAGTTTTCCATAAAAATGGTCACATTGGGTCCATCAGGGGCATAAGAAAAAAATGCTTCTCTGACAGCATAGACATATCGAGTGGCTCTAGAGTCAATCCACCACTCCGTGGGGCTCCCCACTAGGTTGCATTCAGTCACCATAGCATGCACCTCATCAATCTCCATGATTCCTTCAGCTATGTTAGCTTGACCCTTTTTCTTCTCTTTCTTTAGAGCACGACATTCAGTAGCCTTGTGTCCACTCTTTCCATAGTGGTGGCAATTTCCTTTGAATTTCTTCTTGCTAGGATAATTATTTGGTCCATAAGGCTTCTCCCTCATTTTCGGATTAGTTGGCGCAGTCTCAACAATATTTGCCCCCATAACTGTTGAGTTTCCCTGTACCTTCCTTTCAACAACTTTATTATCTTCTTCGGTTCTCAATCGAACGATTAGTTCTTCAAGCTTTATCTATTTTCTTTTGTGCTTCAAATAATTATTAAAGTTCCTCCATAAAGAAGGTAACTTTTCATTCATGGCTGCAACTTGAAAAGCTTCATTGATTACCAAACCTTCAATGAAAAACTCATAATTAGCACCATAATTAATACTTTTGATAAAAGCATTAATTCGAATTATACCTTTAGCAAGGATATAGTGAATTATCACTTGCAGATCTTGGAGTTGTATGATAACAGGCCTGCTGTCTATTATTTTGTGGTCCAAAAATTTGACTGCAATAAATTTCTTTAATCCGACATCCTCTGTTTTGTACTTCTTTTCTAGAGCATTCTAGAGTTCTTTAGAAGTCTACACATTACTGTATATGTTATACAGATCATCCTCCGATCTTCTTAGGACATAGTTCTTGCACAAAAAATTTGAGTGTTTCCAAGGCTCACTAACTAAGAACCGTTCATTTTTGGGAGTTGATTCTGGTAGAACTAGAATATCCACCTTAATGAACTTCTGCAGACTCAACGTGGTCAGGTAGAAGAACATCTTATGTTTCCAGCATTTGAAGTCAATGCGAGCAAATTTTTCGGGCTTTTCTACCAGAGTCGGTGCTGGCATAACACGGGTAGAGGATACTACATTGCTTATAGAGACAAGCATGGGGTCAGTTGTTCTTGTCATATCTGTTCATCAATAACAACAAAAGTTAGCAATTGATGAAGAATCTATTTCTTCAAATTGAGAACCTTAGATAAAAATAAATTGAATAATTGGTGAAAATTTTATATCTTTAAATCAAATTATCAAACAGAGTAGAAAATTCAAAGATTTTAATCTCCAACAGTGGAGTAGAAAATCAGAAAGGTTTTAGTCTCCTAAACTAGAAAACAGATGAACAACATAAAATTCTAAATAATAAAAATTTCTTAAGCTTGTTGTCCTCCTGTGTTCAAATAAATAAAATAGAAAATAATAATTAATATCCGATACTACAAAATTCACTGTCTTACCTTAAGGAATTTAATCCTTTCACTGTACTCGAGGTTTTGGACTACTTTCATTTAGGATAAAATAAATATACCTGTTTATGGTGTAGAAGTACCTTAAACTCCAAAAATTTCAGCTTGACTTGCGCTGCTCCAAGAAGAATGTTTCCAAGAATTTCTGCATGGCACGTGCATTCTGCAGGTGAGGACTTGTGGCATGCAGGTCCTCTCCCAAATTGCACAAAATAGAGAATTCAGATTTAAATAAATTTGGTCTAAAAATATATCAATCAATCAGATCATTAGACTGAATCTGAATCCAAATCCGAAGCCGAAGTCGAGCCGAGGAGCGACGACAGTGCGAGGGGAGACTTTCTTCTCAAATATTTATTAGCTAGAAGATATTCTTCTCAATATAAGCATCAGCTTCTTCCTTTTCCCTACCAATTTGGGACAAAGTTCCTTTGTAAAAGGAACTTAAAGGAACTTTTTCAACTTTCTCTTCCCTTCATTTTTCAATTCACACCCAACTCTTAACTCCAATACGTACTTCTAATCTTGATGAACTACGCATACCTAATCCACTCCTCGATGAGATAAATAGGTAGCCCTCTTCGGTTTTGGTGATGTAATGACCTGTTCGATAGTTATAAAGCCTCGATGATATTGGCGTAATAATTCAAAATTTTGCAGGCAATATGACCGCTGTGACGAATGATCATTCATCATACCAGGACCACTGCAGCGGACAAAGTAATGCAGAAAGCCAGTTTAAGCTAGAATTTAAGGGTTTTTCACCCTATTATTCCGAGGCACGAACTTTGAGAGTAGAAGGGCGATTTTCTAGGGGCTAAGAGGTTTCTCCTTCTCAAAGTATGAGTTCTAACTCTTTCATTCCCTCATCCAATTCCCTAAAACTCACAATCAAAGATAGTCTTTAATGGTGAATTCCTAGCTAAGAACCCTAGGTTTGTGATTACTAGGGCCAGAGTTATAGGAATTTTTGGGTGTCATGCCTCACCTTGGGAGGAATGACTAGAACCTAATACCACACTGTCATGCCTCAGCTATTTCTCAGCTGTAAACACAGCCTCGGGCCAATAAGGCCACACAACAAACCTATAAAGGAAAGCAACTAACCCAGCGACATAACAATAAAGGAATTCTATGCGAGCCGACAAAATGACCATGATGTTTAGTCATAACAGAAGGAAAAAAGGCAGTCATATTCATATTATAGACGACAAGGCTGCTAACTAATTAGCTAAACTAGGCTGCACACGGCCAACACACACAATATAACATACATAGGCCCCACATGGCCAACAATAACTAACAACTAAGAACTATAGTCCGCAAGCCTTTAAGAGTATAATAGTGGTCGAGACAGGGCCCCGACCTACCCAAAAATTGTACAATACAAAGAGCAAACCTCTCTAACTATCAACTCCGGAGAAAAGGAGCTGATTGAACTGCTAACCCTTGCTGATAGCTAAGAGGGTCTTGAACCACGTCTATTCGCACCTGCAGGAAAGTGTGCAGCACCCCATAGATGGGCGTTAGTACAATATATACCAAATATGTAAGGTAGTAATGAAAATGACTGAATAGAACAAATAAAAGAACTGAAAGTAATCAATAAGAAGGATAAGAGTTATAACCTGAATAGCCTCACAACCTAAAGTATAGCTAACAAGTAAATCATACAAACAAGAACCTTACCTGGCCCCCATAAGCCTGGAAGGTACAATCAACACAAAATAACTCACCTGGGCCCCCATAAGCCCTGGAAAGTACAATTCAATCTATATACCCCTATTATGGTCAATATGAGTTAACAGGTCACTATAGCCAACCTACTTGGCCTCTAGGTCTGCAATTGACCCCGTTGGGCTCCTTTAGATGTGTCTGAGCCTTCTGGGCTCCTGTAACTGCACTCTGGGCACACAAGGCTCGACGGAGGATTAGTGATGTCATTATTCCATAAACGAAGAATTCCATTCGTGATGGATAGTAATATGGCCTTATAGGCCTGAATATAGTCTTGTCAGACATCATAATAGCTCCTCTGAGCGATCTATAGCCCCATAGGTGATGACACAGCTAGTAACCCTGAGGTTGGTCGATGGAAGGCTATGTTAGGTGGGTTTAGTCCCAATTGAAATAATCAACTTTAATCTCGAAACCATCTGTAGAAGCTAATCACAATATACATGCTTACAAGGATATATGTCATATTACTATACGACAAGAATAACTTGCTGAAGAGGTAGCCTTAACATACCTCAGATGCCGATTTTCGTTCACCAGAGTAGTTCCAACCTGTAGCCAGTAATTCCACTCAATTGCAACCTTTATGATGAGAGAATAAGGCTATTTCAATAGTAGGAATCAACTAATTACAATAACCTTCGAATAACTACAACTCAACTTCATTTAATTCAGCTAAAAACTCACAAGTTCCTGAGAGTTTAGAAGGTAGAAATGCTTACCCATCACTTGTAGCTGCTTAGGACTCAATTAGAAGTGATTTCTACAACTTTTACTTTGGGGGTTCTAGTACTCTGAGCGAATTTTCAAGAATTAATTCCACAAGAGGACTTGGAACTTGTTATCCAAGATTAATTTGTATTTGAACAGAGTTTAGCAGCGTAATTTTATGAAAAATGGATGAAACCAATGCTTATGCACTATTTATTATCGACGGAAATATTAGAAATGAATTTAATCACACATGGAGGAGCTTTATATAGTTGTTGAGGCGGTGGCAAGGTGGAGAGGTGCACCAGACACAACGCTAGGCCATTGGTGCGTCGTGCCGGCTAGTGCGCTGGGCTGGTAGCACGGCTCGGTGCCCAGTACGCCTGGTCCCAAGCCCCAACCTCTTGCCCCCTTAATACCATGCTCGTATACTCATCCCCCGAGCCCTTCTTTGCATGCGTCGTACTCCAAAACTCTCGATATATGTACACACACATTGATTAAATTCTACAAACTTATAGGGTGTAGCACATCCCCCCCCCCCCAAGAACATTCGTCCTCGAATATAATCTTAAGATTAAGAGACTCAACTCCTTTAAATATTGGCAGAAAAATTTCGGCAGAGTCTCCTCTGTAATATGGACTATTCGAAAACTTGAAATGCAGAAAAGTCCAACATAGGCACCTCACAAGGCGCTACAAGTGACGATACAACATAGTTTCATATTATAAAAGTGAACAACTGAACAATACTGATAATATAAGCACATGAAAATAACTAAACAACCATCTCACCTCAACTGCATAATCTAAGTAAAGTATGAAATAAGTGAGGATATCTAGACCTCATGTCTTCCTCAGCTTCCCAAGTTATCTCCTCCACATTTCTGTTCCTCCATAAGACTTTAGCGGAGGCTACATCTTAAGTTCTCAGTCTACGAACCTGTCGATATAGTATAGCAACTGGAGTCTCTTCGTAGGATAATTCTTCAGTAACTTGAACATCCTAAACCAAAACAATCTGGGATGAGTCTCCTGTACACTTTCGTAGCATTGACACGTGGAAAACTGGATGAGCGGATTCTAACCCTAAAGGCAGTTCTAACTCATATGCCACTCGGCCTATCCTACAAAGGATTCGATACGGGACAATGAACCTAGGTCTAAGCATTCCCTTCTTACCAAATCTCATCACATCTTTCACAGGAGAAACCTTAAGAAAAACCCAATCATCAACATCAAACTCTAAGTCTCTACGCCGAACATCGGAATAGGACTTCTTACGACTTTGGGCTGTTAGCAGCCGTATTTTGATAAGTTTCACCTTTTCTTTTGACCCCGATGGATCATATTAGGTTCGATCAACCTTGCCTCCCCTACTTCAAACCATCCGATAGGAGACCTACATTTTCACCCATATAAAGCCTCATAAGGTGCCATCTGAATAATAGAATGATAACTATTATTGTATACAAATTCAATAAGGGGTAGATGCTCTCCCCAACTCCCTCCAAAGTCTAGCACACATGCTCATAGAATGTCCTCGAGCGTCTGAATGGTGCACTCTGCCTGACCTTTTGTTTGGGGATGGAAAGCTGTACTCAAGTTAACTTGTGTACCCAAAGCTTTCTGAAATGACATCCAAAATCTAGCGGTAAACTGTGCCCCTCTATTAGAGATAACAAATGCTGGGACACCGTGCAGTTGGACTATTTCCTTAATATACAACTCAGCATAATCTTCAGCTGAAAACGCAATCGTGACTGGCAAGATGTCATGACCCGAGTTAACACCCTAGCCGTAACACTAGACAAAGAACCCCAAAAGGCTCCAGGTCGACCCATGGCGTAACCATAGCATACAATTAACATCAAACATGACTAACAACATAAATGAGCAAAGTTAACTACAAGATTCAAATATAAAATCCAAAATCATAACTATAATAACACTAGATACAATGCTGAATCCGTCTAGACAATGTCTGAAAGCCTTCTACTAAACTAATGAGTTGTTGGGACAAGCCCCCAGCTAACTCCCAAGTCTGAAAACTGATACATAATTAAATAAGAAAATAAATCACGTCCTCGGAGGATAAGGACTCACCACTAGAAGCTGAGAGACAGAGAAACGTATCTAACCACGAGGCTGAGTCTGGAAACCTGAATCTATATAATGAAATGATACAGAACAAGAAGGCGTGCTGTCAGTACTTGGAATATACTGAGTATGAAGGAACTTAATCAACTAACTTATATATATACAAAAAGGATGTAATGTAAAACATAATAGTAGTAATGTAACTGAAATGAGATGTGACAACCTTATATGAGATTCACATATTCATATCAACATAACCACACCATAAGGACATGCATTATTATAAGATCAGCCGATGCACAAAAGTAATAATCAGGAATAATACTGAGATACGATGTCGTGGCTGATATCAAGAGGGTCC
Source organism: Datura wrightii (assembly GCA_035772735.1). Lineage (NCBI taxonomy): Eukaryota > Viridiplantae > Streptophyta > Magnoliopsida > Solanales > Solanaceae > Datura > Datura wrightii. The sequence continues at coordinate 66,577,960 of JASDFA010000002.1, forward strand.
CTGCCTTATCATGGGAAGTTCCTATTTGTAAAAGGGAGAATCCCTGAAGATCAAAGAGGAAACATTCTTAATAATGAGAATATCTGACTGTCAAAGGGAGCGAAATGCCCTGATATAGGGAGTCACTGACTGGATAGGGATGTTAGTCCCGACAGACTAAGGAGAAACATGCACGGCTAGTAGCTAGGGATGTGAGTCCCGACAGACTAGGGAAAAACTCTTATTAACGAGAATCCCAACAGACTAGCGAAACATTCTTGCAAACGAGAATCCAGACTGATTACGGAAACATTCTTGCTAATGAGAATCCCGACTAACTAAGGAAACATTCTTGCTAACGATAATTCTGACTGACTAACGCTAATCTAAATTACAACAACTAATTTGAAACAAGGACATTTACTGGTTTTCATCATACGGCATTCTTAATAACAAGATGGTGGCTGCTTTCTAATAACGACAAGCCCAACAGTTGCAGTATCATTCTCATACGTTATCACCATAATTCGCCTCATTATGGAGTCAAATCAATAGTTATCTCAAACATTTTACATTAACGAGCATTCTATAGATTCACATTATGCATATACTGTCATGACATTCAAAATTCCACATTCATCTCATTCAACCTGTAGCATAGGGTCATGCATGATTTACGAACAACTTGAATATTTAACTCATACCTCATTATCATCTCACATTTATCATAAATCACTTCTCTTACGAATTTTCCATCTATGGGCATTTTAGATTCCAAGATTTTATAAAACAATTTTAGTAAGGAAAACAATTTAGAATCCACCCAAGCTTCATAATCCATCAATATAAAGACAATCCCATCATACCCAACCAATTAAATCGAAAGCGTGATGAGGATACATAATTTATTTTCAATTGCTCAAGCCCACAAACTCCAATTCATCCCACATTGTTATAATTAGGTCATTAGGGTTAGGGTTAATTATACCATATTTCCACAATTCCATCACATTCATGAATTACTGCGATAATCAAGTGAGACATATACAAAACCCATTCAATACTCAAGCCAATTTATGAAGAACTTGTTGCACTCTTGCATTCCCAACATGAAGTCCACATTCCAAAGCAACCCTTTAATTAATAACTCAGTTAAATTCATAATTGCAGTAGGTATTTGCATTTAAGAGAAATAAAGAAGAATTTACCCTTTCTGTAAACCCTATATCATGCTTTTCTAGATTTATCAAAATTGGGTATTTAATAAAAATATTTTTGGGACACAAGGATGGAAGAGTATCCTTGTTGAAAGATCCGCATACCTGGTAACGAAAATCCCACTCTAAATCTTCCTTGAAGCTTGAGGAGTACCTTGATGAAAACCTAGAATTTTGAGAAGAGAGGAGGAAGAAGGAGAGTTAAGAGAATGAGGGTTTAGGCATGAAAAGCCCTTAAAAACGTGCAAGGTAGAACCCAAAACGACATAGTTTAGAAATTAAAAGCATAGGAGTTTACAAAAATGCCCCTGAAGAAAACTTGAAAAGCTGCCCAAACTGATGCCATGACTCACCTGACGAGTCGTTGTCCAACCCAATGACTCGTTAGGTGCACTCGTCAGGTACACTGGAAAGATTAATTCACCAAGACACGACCAACATAATGACTCGTCACCACACCCAATGATTCGTCATGTCCTTTCGTTAAGTACACTGGAAATTTCTGTAAAACCCACTATTATCCCTCCTAATGACTAAGTTGACGAGTCGTTATCATACTTAAAATACCTAACGAATCGTCACCTTCTTCCGTCCACCACACTGTTAAGGCTTAACCTAGGGATCTTATCCTCCACCCAACGGCCCACCTAACGAGTCATTGCCAGGCAAGATGACTCTTCAGGTTGTCCATGGCCACTAGGCTTGCCATCCCTTATTACAGTTCCTCACATGTCAGACCACGATCCGTTAGGTCCCCAAATGAGTCGTTTTCCAACTCGTTCTGAGGCAAGTTTCTGCGTATTTTTCTACTGAGCTTCATCTAACTCTGGGGTCTGATCTCAAGGACTTTCGGGTTGTTACTATATCTCCCCCTTGGGAACATTCATCCTCAAAAGTTGGCTGAACATACCGAAAAGATAGAGATGAACTAAAATCCCAAAATCAATCATAGCTAACACCAACGGAGTATACAACTCCGGACCAACCTTATACACCAAAACCGCATATCCACATCGAACATGCATACCATGGCACAGGAGAAACCGAAGGACATGAAATTAACATAGAACTAGATAGAACACTGAAAAGAATTTGGTACTGAACCGATATGGACTAACCCTTCATTCTCAAATTGCTTCTCGATACTAAGCTAGGATTCACAATATCTAATCTAGCTGAGGATAAGGAATTCATGAGCACGGTAATTTCGACATCTAAAACTGAGCACATACGTGAGATAGCCTGGTTCTACTGAACTTACTAAGAAACTTCTATAGACTGAGTTCGAGCTGACTGCTCTGGAAAATATAAATCAACAAACATAACTAATTCATAACATGGACTCATAGAGAAAGACTGGCATCATTGTCTGAAAAGGTTACCTCTAAACCTCGGGAATCTGCACATAGGAAATGACACACTCTAACTTCAACTGAAATACAAGGGAAATTATTTAAACCTCGAAAAGACGACATACTACAACTACTAAGGCTAAGACTTTATCAGCATCCTCAAAGTCCGACTTGCTTCACATATTCACTATCTCACTCTTATCTTTAAGTCATCCTTCCAAGACTCTCGAATCGCCATTCAAGTCAGGCTAAGTTATTAATTCTTAACTCCTCTTTCACTTCTAACCTTCACCGCGAGCCTTACACTAACAGCTATTCACATCACACATCAACAATCTTTTCCCACACTCACAAAAGAGCTTCTTATTCAATATAATGCTTGGCATCACTTAAGGAATAACAGAAGATTCCTAATACACCTATGACTACTACCGGCGCCTTGCCCTTATCCTAATTTGCTGCCACGACATAGGAGCAGTTTTGACGATGTCTGTCACCTGGATTAGAGGATGCACCCTGCTGAGGAGGGCGGGCTACCAGAGCCATTGAAGAAGTGGTCGAGGATCTACTCTTGCCTCGCTTAGCCGCTGCGCAATCTTGGTGCATATGTCCTTCCTTGCCGCACCAAAAACAAACATCTGAGTCGGCCATACATACTCCCAAGTGGTGCTTTCCACAGCCCATACACAGTGGGTACGTAATCTCCCGCACTCTGGGCTGATTCAGAGCACGGGATGTTAAAGGTGCTGGGGCTATTGATTTTTGCTGGTAACGTGAGCAATGTTTGGCCCTCGACCTCTGATGGGAGAAATCCGGGTCTCCAATTCTGGCCCTCTTGGCCTCTCTCTCTTTTTCTTTCACCTGTTTTGCTTCCATCTGTTGAGCAAATATTACCAAGCGTGGAAAGTCTATGTCCCAGTGTAGCATGGAGGTCCTGTATTCCTTGACCAAGGAGTCTGATACTCCATACACAAACCTGCTCACCCAGGCCCGCTGATCGACTACCATTTCCTGCGTATACTTAGATAACTGAATGAACTCAAATGCATATTCCCGGATAGTCATGTCATTCTGTTTCAAGTTAATGAACTCTGCCGCCTTCGCCTCCCTCAACTCCCGAGGGAAAAACCTGTCCAGAAATGCTGTCACAAATTCATCCCACCCTATAGGACCAGCTCAAAATCCCCGATTGTCCCTCTACTGAAAATACCAGATATAAGAAACTCCCTTTAACTGGTAGGAGTCTAAGTCTGCGCTCTCATTTCCTATCACTCCCATGATGTGAGTAATCTTCTGAATCTCTTCCAAGAACTCATACGGGTTCCCATCCACCTTTGACCCTAAGAATTCGGTTGGGTTCATCCGAAGAAAATCTCTTATCCTTGCCGCTGCTTCATTTCCATTCTGAGGAACGCGGGCTACCACCTACTATTTAATCTGAGTGGTCAGGGCCCATGCCAACATGTGAATGGCTGTTTGGAACTCTGGATGAGCAACTTGATCATCTATTGGGTCTGCTTGGGCTGGTGGAACTTGCTGACGGCCGTTACCATGTGTTTCTCCATTCGCTCGACTGGGAGGCATTATCTGCGAGCGCGTAAAGAATGAGTCAGGGAAAAGGATTGTTTAGAGCTTCATACTCCACTCACGAAAAGAATCATGAAAAAATTGAACATTCCTAAAATGTCTCATAGCCTCTTCGTCATAAGTGTGGCACGCTTCACACCCATGAAGAAGACTCTATGTAACGCGACTTTTAGACACCCTAAGACACTCTAAACCTTTGCTCTGATACCAAGTTTTTCATGACCTGAGTTCTCACCTTAGACGGAACACTGGACACGGAACCCCCAAAAGGCTCTAGGTCGACCCATGGCGTAACCATAGCATACACTTAACATCAAACATGACAAAAAACAAAAATGAGCGGAAGTTAACTACAAGAGTCAAATATAAAATCCAAAATCATAATTATAATAACACTAGATACAATTTAGAATCCATCTAGACAATGTCTGAGAGCCTTCTACTAAACTGATGAGTTGCTCGGACAAGCCCCAGCTAACTCCCAAGTATGAAAACTGATGCATAATTAAATAAGAACATAAATAACATCCTCAGAGGATGAGGACACACCACTAGCAGCTGAGAGCCAGAGAAGCATATCTAACCATGAGGTTTAGTTTGGAAACCTAAATCTATATCATGAAACAACATAGCATAAGAAGGTGTGCGGTTAGTACTTGGAATGTACTGAGTATGCATGAACTTAATCAACTAACTTATATATACAAGAAGGATGTAATGTAAAACATAATAGTAGTAATGTAACTGAAATGATATGTGACAACCTTATATGAGATTCACATATTCATATCAACATAACCACACCATAAGGACATGCATTATTATAAGATCAGCTGATGTGCAAAAGTAATAATCGGGAATAATACTGAGATACGATGCCGTGACTAATATCAAGAGGGTCCCTGACTGACCATGGGAAGTTCCTGCTTGTAAAAGGGAGAATCCCTGACGATCAAAGGGAAACATTCTTACTAATGAGAATATCTGACTGTCAAAGGGAGCGAAATGCCCTGATATAGGGAGTCACTGACTGGCTAGGGATGTTAGTCCCGACAGACTAAGGAGAAACATGCACAGCTAGTAGCTATGGATTTGAGTCCCGATAGGCTAGGGAAATACTCTTACTAATGAGAATCCCAACTAACTAGGGAAACATTCTTGCTAACGAGAATCCCGACTGACTAGGAAAATATTCTTGCTAACGAGAATCCCGACTAACTAGGGAAACATTCTTGCTAATGAGAACCCGACTTACTAATGCTAATCTAAATTAGAACAGCTGATCAGAGACAAGGACATTTACTGTTTTTCATCATACAACATTCTTATCAACAGGATGGGGGCTGCTTTCTAATAACAACAAGCCCAACAGTTGCAGTATCATTCTCATACGTTATCACCACAATTCGCCTCATCATGGAGTCATATCAATAATTTTCTCAAACATCTTACGTTAACGGGCATTCTATAGATTCACATTATGCATATACTGTCATGACATTCCAAATTCCATATTCATCTCATTCAACTTGTAGAATTGGGTCTTGCATGATTTACGAACAACTTGAATATTTAACTCATACCTCATTATCATCTCACATTTATCATAAATCACTTCTTTTACGAACTTTCCATCCGTGGGCGCTTTAGATTCGAAGATTTTATAAAACAATTTTAGTAAGGAAATCACTTTAGAATCTGCCCAAGCTTCATAATCTATCAATATAAAGACAATCCCATCATACCCAATCAATTTAATCACAAATGTGGTGAGGATATATGATTTATTTTCAATTGATGAATCCCACCAACTCCAACTCTTCCCACATAGTTAATAATGTCATAATTAGGTCATTAGGGTTAATCATACATTATTTCCACAATCACATTCATGAATTACTAAGATAATCAAGTGAGACATATACAAAAACCATTCAATACTCAAGCCAATTTATGAAGAACATGTTACACTCTTGCATTCCCAACATGAAGTCCACATTCCAAAGCAACCCATTAATTAATAGCTCAGTTAAATTCATAATTGCAGTAGGTATTAACATTTAAGTGAAATAAAGAAGAATTTACCCTTTGTACAAATCCTATATCATGCTTTTCTAGATTTATCGAAATCGGGTATTTTTAATATTTTTTGGACACAAGGATGGAAGAGTATCCTTTTTGAAAGACCCGCATACCTTTTATATGAAAATCCCACTCGAAAATCTTCCTTGAAGCTTGAGGAACACCTTGATGAAACCCTAGAATTTTCAGAAGAGAGGAGGAAGAAGGAGAATTGAGAGAATGAGGGTTTAGGCATGAAAATCCCTTAAACACGTGCAAGGTAGAACCCAAAATGATGTATTTTAGAAATTAAAAGCATAGGAGTTTACAAATATTTCCCTAGAGAAAACTGGAAAAGCTGCCCGAACTGATGCCACGACTCACCTGACGAGTCTTTGTCCAACCCAATGACTCGTTAGGTCCACTAGTCAGGTACACTGGAAATATCAATTCACCAGGCCACGACCAACATAACGATTCATCATGTCCTTTTGTAAAGTACACTAGAAATTTCTTTAAAACCCAAGCTTCTCCCTCCTAACGACTGACTTGACGAGTCGTTATCATACCTAACAACTTGTCACCTTCTTCCATCAACCACATTGTTAAGGCTTCACCTAGGGATCTTATCCTCCACCCAACAACCTACCTAACTAGTCGTTGCCAGGAAAGATGACTCGTCAGGTCATCTGTGGCCATTGGGCTTGCCATCCCTTCTTATAGTTCCTCACGAGTCAAACCACGATCCATTAGGTCTCCTAACGAGTCGTTCTCTGACTCATTCTGAGGAAAGTTTGTACTGATTTTTCTACTGAGCTTCATCTAACTTTGGGGTCTGATCTCAAGGACTTCTGGGGTGTTACACAAGAAATGGGCTGATTCCATCAATCTTTCAACAATGACCTAGATGGAGTCAAATTTATGCCTAGTGCGTGGTAACCCTATCCCAAAGTCCATATTAATTGCTTTCTATTTCCATATAGGTATGACTATCTCCTGAGTTAGTCCGTCAGGTTTCTGATGTTCAACTTTTACCTGCTAGCAATTAGGACACTGTGCTACAAACTCAGCTACACCCTTCTTCATTCCAGGCCACCAGTATATCTCCTTTATATCAAGGTACATATTTGTCAAGCCTGGGTGAAGATTGTAACGAGAATAATGTACCTCTACCATGATATGCTGGCGAAGCCCTGCTACATTTGGAACACACAGTCGACCTTTGAACCTTAGGACACTGTCTCCTGTTAATTCAAAGGCCGATAGTTCACCCTGCTAAACTTTGTCTTTGAGCTGTACTAGACAAGGGTCCTTATACTGTCGCTCATTTACCTCTACAACTAGAGATGATACTGTTGTATTCTGAATTACAACCCCATTATCTTCTGAATCCACTACCCGGACTACTAGATTGGCTAACTGGTGCAATTCTCGAGCCATTTCTCACTTTTAAGGCCTCAAATATGCTTGGCTACCTATGGATCTGCGCTGAAGAGCATCAAATATAATATTAGCCTTTCCTAGGTGATATAGGATATTCACATCGTAGTCTTTCAGTAATTCTAGCCAATGATGCTGCCGCAAATTCAACTCTTTCTATGTGAAGATATACTTGAGGCTTTTGTGATCAACAAAAGATATCTACATGCACACCATACAAATAATGCCTCCATATTTTCAAAGCATGAACCACCGCAGCTAACTCTAAATCATGGATAGATAAGTTCTTTTGTGCCTCCTTAGCTGCCTCGAAGCATAGGTGATTATCTTGCCATGTTATATCAGAACACACCCTAACCCAATGCCTGAAGCATCACAATATACAATGTAGCCCTCTAAACCTTCTGGTAAGGCAGTACTGGCATAGGTGTCAATCTATTTTTCGGCTCCTGGAAACTCTGCTCACAAGCCTCAGTCCAGTGAAATTTAGCTGCCTTCTGAGTTAATCTGGTCAATGTCGCTGATAAGGTAGAGAATCCTTCCATGAACCTTCTGTAATACCCAGATAACCCTAAGAAATTGCAAACCTTGGCTAGAGTTGTGGGTCTAGGCCATGTCTTTACTGCCTCAACTTTCTGTGAGTCAATCTGGATACCTGCATCCAACACAATATTGCCCAAGAAAGCTACAAAATTCAACAAGAAATGACATTTCGAGAACTTCACATATAATTGGTGATCTCTGAGGATCTAAAGTACCATTCAGAAATAGTCTCTGTGTTCAACTTCTGAGCGGGAATATACCAGAATATCATCAATAAATACTATCACAAGAAAATCCAAATACGACCTGAAGATGTTTTTCATCAGATCCATAAACACTGTAAGGGCATTCGTTAATCCGAAGGACATGATCAAGAATTCAAAATGACCATACATAGTCCTAAAGGTTGTCTTCAGAATATCTTTCTCCCGAACTTACACTTGATTATACCCTAACCTTAAGTTAATTTTGGAGAAATATTTTTCCCTCTGCAGCTGGTCAAATAAATCATCTATCCTTGGAAGTGGATATTTATTCTTATAGTAACTTTATTCAACTGTCGATAATTTATACATATTCATAGGGAGCCATCTTTCTTCCTTACAAACAGAACTGGCGTACCCCATGGTGAGGCACTTGGCCTGGTAAAACCCTTATATAACAAATCTTTCAATTGTCCTTTCAATTACCTCAACTCGACAGAAGCCATTCGATACGAAGGGATGGATATAGGTTGCGTACCTGGTGGCAGGTCGATACAGAAATTGATCTCACGCGTTAGGAGAATACCAGGAAGCTCGTCCAGAAACACATCCGGAAATTCACTAACCATAGGAATGGACTAAAGAGTTGGAGATTTTGCTTGCATATTCCAAACCCTAACAATATGGTAAATACATCCCTTTGCTATCAACTTTCTCGCCAGAAGATAGGATATGAACCTACCTTTTGGCGTAGCTGCATTGCCCTTCCATTCTCGCACTACCTCTCCTAGAAAGTGAAATCGGATGGTCCTGGTCCAACAATCCACATTGGCCATGGCGCTAGCCAATCTATACCTATAATTACATCAAAATCAATCATTTCCAGCTCCATTAAATTGGCTAAGGTCTGACAACCGACAATCTATATTGTACAACCCTACTAAATTCTCTTAGCAATAATAGAGTCATTGACCGGTGTAGACATCGAGAATGGTCATTGAAGCAATTGTGGTGTTATACCAAACATCCGTGCCACTAGCAGAGTAACATAAGATAAAGTAGAACCTGGATCTATTAAAGCATAAACTGGGTGCGAACAAATATCCAGCATACCTGTCACAACATGTAGTGACGACTCTGATTCCTGTTGCCCTGGTAAGGTGTAAGTTCGATCTAGACCACTACCAGAACTGGATGCCCCTGATCTACCTCTGCCTCTTCTAGCTGGAGTTAAGGGTCTATGCGCTGCCGAAGGTGCTAGAACATGTGATCCTGCTGAGGACCTGTTCTGTTGGTCTCGGTCACCTTGATATCTATTCGGAAAATCCCTCATCATATGACCCTCTTTCCCACAAGTATAACAAGAAGTAGAACTATATCTGCACTTCCCAAATGTCAATTATCGCAAATGCTACAACCGGTATAGCGGGCCTGTTATGATCTGATCCCCTTTGCTGCTGAGAACGTGAGGCTCGTGAGCTCACATCGGGATCTAACTGTTCATGATGATCTGATTTACCACTATGCTACTGCTGGGGTGGTGGTCTGGGTGGCCTACCTGATATTCATAGCCTGGGTACAATTTGAAATTATGTCTATATATCAGTGGGCCCGGCCCTTCGGCGCTGCTCCTGGTTTTCTCTTTCTACCTCATGCTGACACCACCTAATCCCTTTGATATTTTGAGCAAAATCTTGAATGCGGGCAATGTCAATATCCTCCCATAAGGTAGCTGTAACACAGCTTTCCACATCCTCTGGAAGCATCCTCATGATGAACTGATGTACCCTGGCTGGCATGGTATCCATAAATGCTGGCACATATCTCGCCAAAGAGTCAAACCTCTTTGCGTACTCTCAAATGCTCATCATACCTAGTTCTAGGTGCACAAACTGATTCACCCGGGCCTGTCGGACTTCTCACGGTAAATAGTGATCTATGAAACCCTCTAAAAAACTGTACCAAGTTCGAGGGGGTACGTCTCTGCCTCAATGTCATGCCCTGAGTCTACACCCTGGACATAACACGATACTTGAAGCCAAAAGTGACCCAGAGTCAACCCCTGGTCTGTCATTCACTAGCATTCTAAGTAAACATGCACAACGAAACTTAAAATAATAGCATAAAATATTTAAGAAAAAAATATAAAAGTAAAAGTTAAAATCGTTAAATAACACTGAATAAATTCAAAGTCATCTCTTTCTGAAAGCCATCTAACTGAGGAGTTACTGGGACTAGCCCCCAGCTAACTCTAAGTTTAAATGAAGCTAATAAGTGACTAAAAGAAAGAAATTATGCCCTCAGAAGATGAGGACTCACACTTCAACTGCTGAGGTGGGATACTCTGAAATGTGGCAGCTATCTGTACTGAGTTTGAGAACCTGGGGCTATATCATGAAATGATACAACATAAAAGTAAGTGTTAGTACTTTGAATGTAATAAGTATGCGAGAGAAACATAACACGAGATAAGTACTACTACTACTGAATTGAGAAAACATGCAAGAATCAACTAAAACTGTTGAACTGAATAACTTATATAACTAGGAATGTCTGAAAGACCTTGTCTGGTGGTCTAGGTTGTTTTAAGTCTGATTCTGATATGAACTGAGCTACACTGAACTGATATGACATGAAATGACCAACTGCAATACTGAAAAATGATACAACTGGCTGAGCACTGATATGGTCAAAAATGACACTGACTGATGGTCATAAACATGTTCTATGTCTAAGATACTGAGTCTAGACTACTGCATTGTACTGATCTAAACTAAATGATTTGAGAGTAACTGCACGGATTAGTGGGAGAGCCTATAACCGACATATAACCACGTGTGTTAGACGTGGAGTCCGATGTACACACCCCATCAGTAGGACCCAATATACCTTGCCAGGGTATAAAGGCATGGACTATGAAAATCACTGTCAAAAGGGGGACATTAGGACAAGTAAATAAAACCTATGGTGGCAACGTAGTTCTGGAACCTGGGTGCGCTGGTACCCTGGCCATTTCAGTACTAAGTCCTACTCCCACTGGATAATCCTATTACTGCTACTACTGACAAGCGGATAGCTCGATACTGGGGTCCAAGACTATACTAACCCAGGGATACTATCATAGAGTTTCCCTGAGCGTCTTATAGGACAAGATTTGGAAACTGAATTCTAAGACTGGTCAGAGCTGCTTATCTGGAAGTGTCATAACCATCTAGAGAACAAACTAATAACTGAACTGGGGTCCGGGGCTGGTTAGAGTTATAATTGTATGTCATGATGGCCTAATGCACCAAATAACTTAGTTCTGAGTCTGAGTCTGATAATTGAGCGGCACCATTTACACCTCGAAAAGAAAACCTAGAGTCAAACTGATCAGCTGACATTATTCTGGTCAACCTGGAGGTTGCTAAAATTTGACTGAGGCTAGACTGACATTTCTAACTGAAACTGAGACTTCTAGAGTTCTTACTAAAGTTGAACTGATAATAATTGAGTCGAGACTCACTACTACTAACAATAGGGGGATTTCCTCTAATAGAAAGCTCAAACTAAGGCTCGATATTTCAACACTAGAATAGAGTTTAAGACTTTCTAGCCCTTTGGTTATGGATAGATTTTTTATCTCACAGTATTAATAAATTTTTATATCATCAACCGGAGGAAAATAGTTATAATCAACATAGGATAACATTCCACTCAAAATAAATGAGGTCAATTAAGAAATTCTTTAATATTCAAAAAGTCTGCAGGGCTAGAATTCACTTTTGTGCAGATAAGCGCCAAATAAATCATGAACTGATAAAAACCATAACTAAAATAATAACAGGCATTATTCTAGGTGGATTTAAGGAAAAAATTCAGGAATTCTATGCACAAATTGAAAACTCAGGGCTAGGTTCGAAAATTAACCGAGAGAGGGTTTCTGAGGGGCACAAGGGGAGAACTATCTCCTTGATGAATTCCCACATACCTGGTTGAAGAATATCTCTAAATATCTTGAAGCTCCTGCACCTTGGAGAGGAACCCTAGTTCTTGAGCCTTGAGAGAAGAAGGGAGAAGAAGAACTTACGATGGTTGTGAGAAGAGTGAGGGGTTAGACTAGGAAAACTCCTTTAATTTGACTCAAAAGAAGCCTAAAAATACCTATTTTAAGAGTTAGATTCATAGAAAATTTCAAAAATAACCCTGGGAAAAAGATCTCAAAAATCTGTTTGTCTGGTGCCACGAGTCGTACCATGACTCGTGGTGGCTTCCTACGGGTCGTTGTATGCTATTCGTGGCTTTTGGGAGGCTTAAAAAGATTGCTAAAACTCTGTTATGGGTGCCTGGTACGAGTCGTACCTTCATACCACGAGTCATACCAAGACTCGTGGTAACAGGGCTGGTCCTGTCCGCCAAACCTGATAGTGCTTTACTAAACTGGCCATAACTTTTTACTCCGAAATCTGATTGATGTAAGATTGGATGCTTGGAAATAAGACTCAAAGGGCTTTAATTTGATATGTTGGATCACCCAATAGCAATTTGTATAGTAGTATTTATGATTGTTTAAAGTTTTCCCTTGCAAGAACTTTCATGAAAAACCCAATCGGTAGGAAGACTCTCGACTCAACTTTTTGCTAGAGGTTCCTTATAACATTAACTTGCATCCAATGCACTTCTTACACTTAAGAATTTAATGTTAACACCTTGTTTTCCTTAAATTCATCAGGTTCGGGTCTATCCACCTACCTAGAATTGTTCCAAACTTAGCCGAAAGTCCACTGTGTACAACATCTCAACTCACGACTGACATGATGATTCATACCATCATCTTACGACTCATACTAAGTCTTTGTAGATACTGATCCTTCCTAGAAAATTTTCTAAACCTCCTATATATGATCCTTCACTACGACTCATAGTACCGTGCTGTGGATCGTAGGATCCAATCGTGGTTTTCCTTGCCTCTTCCTGCTAAACTCTTTGAATCATACCATGAAACCTGGTACGACTCGTATTGACTTGGTATGAGTCATGAAAGCCTTCCATGACTTCTCAATCAGATTTTGTTGAGCTGTTTGGACCACACTATGAGTCTTTGGTACGACTCATACAATCCTTCTACGAGTCGTACTGAGGCTCGTTCTGAGGCCATTTTCTAGTTTTCTCTGTATGATCAACTTCAAGTCCAGGGTTTAGACGTAGAGATTTTTGGGGTGTTACAATATCTCCCCCTTGGGAACATTCGTCCTCGAATGTAGGCTAAACATACTAAAAGGATAGGACAGAACTAAAATCCCAAATACTGAACATCCGAAACTGATAACTGACGGGGTAACTGAGCTGAAAGGCTAGGGAAAGAGATACAATCCTGAGAACTCAATGTTAAAGCTGAATGCCGATGGAGTAGCTGACTCCAAGCTAGAACTAAGTTTTTGAATCGTACATGCATGCTAAGATATGAGAAGAATTGAAGGACATGAAGCTGGCTTGAAACTAAATAGGGTACTAAGGAGAAACTCTTTCCCTAGTAGATCCTCCTACTAGCTGATTGTTCCTTAAAACCTTCACTGAAACCACTTCCTTATTTCCCCAACTTACGATCTTGATGGTCAAGAATCTCAACTAGAACCACGTTTTAAAAGAGGTGTCATCCTCACTAACACCTCATCACCCCTTCATGGGTGAAACTTTTAGAGACACCTTGCTAGCTGCACCAACTTCCCTGAATACCACCACACCCTTCCAGCCTATCACTAAAATCATCTTACGACTCCTCTATAGCACACCATCCTAGGATTTCTCCATCTGCCTAGAATAGCTATCTATTGCAACCATCATTTTTGTCATGAGAGAATGTACACAAGGCTTAAGATAAGGAAATCATATGCACAAATCATTAACGAATTTTGAAATGAGCATATGCATGATGTAGCATGATATCATGAGTTGTTAAGGCGAATCTAAAAGACTGATTTTATGGAGCTGAGCATATTACGACACATAAGTCCACGTACATGACGAGTTTCATGACATGAAGCTGAGATTTATGGAATCAAGGAGTAAGACTGGGATCGCTGTCTGAAGAGGTTATCTGTAATTCTAGGAGTCTGAACATAAGCATGAGTAGAATGTAGTGTTAGCTAAAACACAAGAGAAAACATTTGGATAGGAAGGTTTGACATCCCAAAGCTGCTATGTTTGGAGCCCTTCTACTAGAACACTTAGGGCTTGACTTGGCCGTTTTAACTTATCATCTCCCCCTTAACTTTAAGTCTTCATTCTCAAGCTCTTAGATCCTTTCTTAAGGCTAGATAACATCACGAACTCTTGAGTTCTCATTCGCCACGAAAGCTATCACTATAGGCTTCATACTTATAACCATTTCTCACCAATCCTGGGATAATTCTCATACTAGCATGCTAAAAGGCATCTCATACCTTATAATATGGATCCTGGGCTTACAACATGCAAGGATCAAAATGAGAAGCTCATAATATACCTACAACTATATCTGGAGCTGTTTGCCACCTGTACTAGATGTTGTGCCCTACTGAGATGGGCGAGCTACTGGAATGTTGGACTGAGTCTTCCCATGTCCCTCTAGAGGGAAATTCTTTATTTTGTGACCTGATTGACCACATCCAAAACATCCTTCCCTACCGAGCAAACAATTAACATGGTGGCTCCTTCCACATTTCTCGCAAACTGGGTGACTTGACAGGGCTGCAGAAGAGTTAGCCGGAGCTCTACCTTCACCCTGTTTGGCTGCTAGGCACTCTCGGAGTTTATGGTCTGGTTTGCCGCACCAAAAGCAACCACTTGAGCCAGCCCTGAATTCTCCCAAATGTTTCTTCCCACAGTTCTCGCAAGTTGGGCATGTAATCTCCCTTACTTTGGGTTTGTTAGGATTCTTGGCTACCTATGGTGCTGGGGCTGATGACCTCCTATGAGACTGGAAACGAGGTCTGCCACATATCCTCTATTGGGAATATCTTATATCCCTTATCCTTGCTCTCTTTCTTCCCTTTTCTTCTCCCTTAATCCTTCCATATGCTTTCGGACCATAAAGCTTAGATGGATCCCTTTCTAAGAAGTTTCAATCCCTGGTAGCTATTATCTCTTTAGTAGTATTGTAGGTGTGACTGCCTCCTGGTTAACCTGAGTGGTCGCAACCCGTATTAACACTCTAAGGGCAGCCCCGATCTCCGCATCCATCACATGCTCACTGAGAAGGTCTACTGGGGTTGGTGGGACTGGTGGATTCCTGCTATTCTTTCCTCTATTAACACCATTTCTAGGAGACATTATCTGTGAACGCGTTACACATGAATTAGAAGAGAGACCTTAAAGTTTTCACCCTATCGCATGATAGGAAATGAATAAAAGGGGAATTTTCCTAATAACATCTCGTAGCCTCCTTGTCATAAGTGTGGCGCGCTTCACACCTATGAAAAGGACTCTACTCGATGCAACTTTTAGACATTCCGAGGATACTCTAAACCTAGTGCTCTGATACAAAGTTTGTCATGCCCCGAGTCTACAGCCTGGACATAACACGGTACTTGAAGCCACAAGTGACCCCAAGTCAACCCCTAGTTTATCATTCACTAGCATTCTGAGTAAACATGCACAGCGGAACTTAAAATAATACCATAAAATATTTAAGAAAATTAAATCTGAAAGTAAAAGTTACAATCATTAAATAACACTAAATAAATTGAAAGTGATGTCTGTCTGAAAGCCATCTAACTGAGGAGTTACTGGGACAAGCCCCCAGCTAACTCTAAGTTTAAATAAATTTGATAAAGGACTGAAAGAAATAAATTATGCCCTCGTATGATGAGGACTCACACTTCAACTACTGAGGTGGGATACTCTGAAATGTTGCAGCTATCTGTACTGAGTCTGAGAACCTGTGGCTATTTCATGAAATGATACAGCATAAAAGTATGCGTTAGTACTTTGAATGTACTGAGTATGTGAGAGAAACATAACACGAGATAAGTACTACTAATATTGAATTGAGAAAACATGCAAGAATAAACTAAAACTATTGAACTGAATAACTGATTTAACTGGGAAGATCTAAAAGACCTTGTCTAGTGGTCTAGGTTGTTTTAAGTCTGATTCTGATCTGAACTGATACGACATGAAATGACCAACTGCAATACTGAAAAATGATACAACTGGCTGAGCACTGATATGGTAAAAAATGACCCTCACTGATGGTCATAAACATGTTCTAAGTCTGAGATACTGAGTCTAGACTACTGCATTGTACTGATCTAAACTGAAGGATTTGAGAGTAACTGCATGGACTAGTGGGAGAGGCTATAACCGACATATAACCACGTGAGCTAGACATGGAGTCCGATGTACACACCCCATCGGTAGGACCCAATATACCTTGCCAGGGTATAAAGGAATGGACTGTGAAAATCACGGTCAAAAGGGGGCCATTGGGCCAAGTAAATAAAACCTATGGTGTCAATGTAGTTCTGGAACTTCGGTGCGCTGGAACCCCGACCCTTTCGGTGCTATGTCCTACTCCCATTGGATAATCCTATTACTGCTACTACTGACAAGCGGATAGCTCGATACTGAGGTCCAAGAATATACTGACCTAGGGAAACTGTCAGAGAGTTTCCCTGAGCGTCTTATAGGACCAGATTTGGAAATGATTTCTAAGAATTGTCAGAGGTGCTTATCTGGAAGCATCGTAATCGTGTAGAGAACAAACTTATAACTGAACTGGGGTCCGGGGATGGTTAGAGTTATAACTAGAATGTCATGACCGCCTAATGACTAAATAACTAAGTTCTGAGTCTTAGTCTGATAATTGAGAGGCACCACTGAAAATAAAAACTAGAGACAAATTGATTAGCTGACATTATTCTGGTCAACTCGGAGGTTGCTAAAATCTGACTGAGGCTAGACTGACATTTATGACTAAAACTGAGACTTCTAAAGTTCTTACAAAAGCTGAACTGACAATAATTGAGTCGAGACTCACTACTACTAACAATAGGGGGATTTCCCATAATAGAAAGCTCAAAATAAGGCTCGATATTTCAACACTGGAACAGAGTTTAAGACTTTCTAGCCCAGTGGTTATGGATAAATTTTTCATCTCAAAATACTAATCATTTTTTATATCACCAACTAGAGTAAAATAGTTATAATCAACATAGGATAACATTCCACTCGAAATAAATGAGGTCTATCAAGAAATTCTTTAATATTCAAAAAGTCTGCAGGGGTAAAATTCACTTTTGTGAAGATAAGCGCCAAATAAATCATGAACTACTAAAAACCATAACTAAAATAATAACAGACATTATTCTAGGTGGATTTAAGGAAAAATTTCAGGAATTCTATCCACAAATTGAAAACTCAGGGCTAGGTCTGAAAATTCAGGGCTAGGTTTGAAAATTAACTAAGAGAGGGTTTCTGAGGGATGCAAGAGGAGAACTATCTCCTTGCTAAATTCCCACATACCTGGTTGAAGAATCTCTCTAAAGATCTTGAAGCGCTGCACCTTGGAGAGGAACCTTAGTTCTTGAGCCTTGAGATAAAAAGGGAGAAGAAGAACTTATGATGGTTGTGAGAAGAGTGAGGGGTTAGACTAGGAAATTCCTTTAATTTGACTCAAAATAAGCCTAAAACGACCTAGTTTAAGAGTTATAAGCATAGTAAATTACAAAAATATCCTGGGAAAAAGTTCTCAAAAATCTGTCTGTTTGGTGCCACGGGTCGTACCATGACTCGTGGTGGCTTCCTACAAGTCGTGGTATTCCATTCGTGGCTTCTGAGAGGCTTAAAAATATTGTTGAAACTCCTGGTATGAGTGCCTGGTATGAGTCATACCTTAATACCATGAGTCGCACCAAGACTTGTGGTAACAGGGTTGGTCCTATCCGCCCAACCTGATAGTGCTTTACTAAACTAGCTATAACCTTTTACTCCGAACTATGATTGATGTAAGGTAGGATGCGTTAGAAATAAGACTCAAAGAGATTTAATTTTATATGCTGGATCAACCAAAAAAAATTCGTATAATAGGAGTTATGATCGTTTAAAGTTGTCCCTTGCATTAACTTTCATGAAAAACCCAATCAGTAGGAAGACTCTCAACTCAACTTTTTGCTAGAGGTTCCTTACAACCTTAAATTGCATCCAATGCACTTATTACACTTAAGATTTTATGTTAACACCTTTTTTTCCTTAAATTCATTTGGTTCGGGTCTATCCACCTACCTAGAATAGTTCCAAACTTAGCCAAAAGTACATGGTGTACAATATCTCAACTCATGACTGACGTGATGATTCGTACCATCATCTTACGACTTGTACTGAGTATTTGTAGCTACTGATACTTCTTTGAAAATTCTTTGAACCTCCTATATGTGATTCTTCACTACGACTCGTACTACCCTGCTACGGACTGTAGGATCCAATCGTGGTTTTCCTTGCCTGTTCCTGCTAAACTCTCTGAATCATACCATGAAACCTTGGTACGACTCGTATTGACTTGGTACGAGTTGTGAGATCCTTCCATGACTTCTCAATTAGATTTTGCTGAGCTCTTTGGAACATACTACGAGTCTTTGGTATGACTCATACAATCCGCCTACGAGTCGTACTGAGGCTCATTTTGAGGACATTTTCCAGTTTTCTCTGTATGATCAACTTCAAATCTGGGGTTTAGTCATAGGAATTTTTGGGGTGTTACACTCAGGACCTCTCCTAACTCTCGTATCACAATTGACTTTGCAGGAGTAGCATGCATCACCCTAAATATCCTTTATAATTGATCCAGAAAGTCCTGAGGATCCTCTCTGCACTCTGTCCCTATGGATTGCGAAGGACTCAAGGCAAGAAACTTTTAGAACCTCGAACATTTGGGTCCTCCAATAGATTTAGTGACAATTGGTAGCACTGGCTGGTGCTAAGTGGCCATCATCTGAGCTAGCATATAAACAACGCTCCTAACCTCCGGATCAGATGGTATGGGTATAGGGATTGCTGGGGGTGGCACTGACATATCTGCTACCCTGGGGGGCTCCTTGCGTGGCGAAAAATGTTGAGGAGACCGAGGTGATGTCTCCTTATCGCCCTCAGATCGGGCCGACTCTAACTAGGGCACCCTGCTAGTGCCCTCTCCTAATGCGATATCCAATTCTTGACCAACCGTAGACTGTCATGCATCATACATTTTCTCTGTAGATAAGAGGAATAACGTAAGCTTAGGGATTCACCCTATACGACATAGCTCTGGCTAATAAGTAAGTAATGCAAATGAAAACCTTACCTAGCCCCCATAAGTCTGGAAGGTACAATTAGAATAGAATAACCCACTCGGGCCACCATAAGCTATGGAAAGTACAATTCAATTTATATACCCTTAGTATGGTCAATATGAGTCAACAAGTAACTATAGCCAACCTACCTCGCCTCTGGGTCTGCAACTGAGCCAGCTCGGATCTTGTAGCTGTGTTTGATCCCTGTGGGCTCCTGTAACTGCACCCCGGGAACACAAGGCTCGACGAAGGGTCAGTGATGCCGTTATGGAATAAAAGAAGAAGACCATTCATGGATGGACTGTAATATGGCCTTATAGGCTTGAATATAGTCTTGTCAGACATAATATAGCACCTTTGAGCGATCTATATCCCCGTAGACAAAGACAAAACTAGAAACCCCGGGGTTGGTAAACGGAAGGCTATGTTAGGTGGGATCAGTCCCAATCGAAATAATCAACTTTACTCTAAAAACCATCTATAGCAGCTAATCACAATGTACATGCTTACGACTTGCTTACAAGGACATAGGTTGTATTACTATATGACAGTAATAACTTTCCAAAGAGGTTAGCCTTAACATACCTCGAATTTCGATTTTTGTTCACCCAAATAATTCCAACCTGTAGCCGGTAATTCCACTCAACTATAGCCTTTATGCTGAGAGAATAAGGTTATTTCAATAGTAGGAAAGTGGATAATAACAATAACCTTCAATAATAATAATAACTACAACTCAACTTCGTTCCATTCGGCCGAAAACTCACAAATTCCCGAGAGTTTAGAAAGTAGATATGCTTACCTATCACTTGTAGCCACTTAGGACTCTATTAGAAGAAATTTCTACAACTTTCACTCGGCGGGGTTTCGATACTCCGAGCGAATTTTCAAGAAATAACTCCACAGGAATGTTTCTCCTAGGCTTGGAACTCGTTATCCAAGACAAATTTGCATTTGAATGGAGTTTAGCAGCGTAATTTGATGAAAAATTGATAAAAACCGACACTTATGCTCTGTTTACTATACAGGGAATATTAGAAATGAATTTAATCACACATAGAGGAACTTTATATAGTTTTTGAGGCAATGGCAGGGTGGCGCAGCGCGCCGGCCACACTACCAGGCCATTGTCGCGATGCGCCGGCTAGTATGCTAGGCTGCCAGCGCGGTGCGGTGCCCAGTGCACCTGGCCCCTCTTCCCGGCCTCTTGCCCGCTCAATTCCATGCTTGCATACTCATCCCCCAACCCATCTTTGTATGCATTGTATTCTAAAACTCTCGACATATGTACGCACACATTGGTTAAACGCTAGAAATGTCATACCCCGCTTTGGGGGGTATGACTGGCACCTGGTGCCCTACTAGGACCTGAACTGCTAGACTACTGAGCCTGAGCACATCTGGTGCCTGGCTGGCTCAAACTCAGATTCAGGGAAACAATAGGCTATATAACGGCTGTAAACACAGCCTCTGGCCAACTAGGCCTATAGCCACCTGTACCTATAATAACAGCTAACCAGAAACATATCAATATAAGGGAGCCTATGCGGGCCGAAAAGGCCACCATGCTGTCTAGTTATCTATAACTTAACAATGGAATACTGAATAACTACGTGGCCGGCAGGGTCACCACTACTGACTGGATAAGGCCTCACACGGCCAACATAATAGAAACAGAAGTACTAACAGCTATACACCGCACGACCTCACACGACCGGCTCATCTGACCACAGGGAAATATATATACAGACTGCAAGCCTCTAAGAATACTGATAAGATGGTCAGGACTGGGCCCCGGCCTACCCATGCTGTACAACAAAAGAAAAGGGATAAACCTCTAGCTAGCTAGCTCCGGATGACTGGAGCTGATGACCCTGTGAGCTGGCTGGAATCACGAGGTATCGGCCCCTCGTCTATGAGTACCTGCAGGCAAGTAATGCAGCGCCCCCAAGGGGTGTCAGTACCACTGGTATTGAGTATGTAAAACAATAACTGAAAGAAATATCTGAAAACAACAACACAACTGATGGAACTGAAATAGGAAGGAATAGACTAACTGACTGAAAATGTAAAACTATGCCTACTCTTAACCATACTGGAAGGAGTAAGAGTCATACCTGGTGATGTATCGTTCTACTGTCGATCTACTTGCATCTAGTGTACATGGCATAACATAACATAACATAACATAGCACACACAAACCTTACCCAGCCCCCATAAGCCGGGAGGTACAACCAACACGCAATCTATACTCCTACCCCGGTCGTCCCATCTCCTATAATAACTATAAGCATCCTGCCGATCCCCTGGGTATGCACTTGGGCTCCCTGAGCCCCTGACTATAACTGTACCTGAGTTCGGAGGACTCCTGAATCAACACCCCGGGCGTATCCGCTCGACGGGGGTGTATAAGGGCCGACCAAGGCACAATATGGGGAAAACTGGCATCCCATCTTCGTCCCCTATGGGACGGCATGCCACTCCGTAGAGCGACGTATCCTCGTCCTCTGGCGGACGAGTCGACATAGCTATTAACCCTGGGGCGGTCATGGATGCTAGGTAATCCAACTCCAAGACAATACAGTGGTCTCAACTAGTAATACTATCTGCATATACCACATACTGAAGCTAATGAAAATAATGTATCCGTACATACTGTATATTGAACTAGTGATAGTGATATGTATGTATTTAATACATGCTGAAACTAATAATAGTATGTATAAATAAATATAATTTTCTGCCATACTGTACTGAGTCTAATGTTGAATAAGATGTAGTTTTTCTGCTGGAAACCATGCTGTATAACTGAGTTTCTATAGTAACATGGTTTACTATTTCTAACATGCTTTCTAAACTTCATTTTAACCTATCATTCTACTTCTGAGATACCTTACAGGTATTTACATTTCTTTACTAGGTTTCAACTGAGTACGATAATATCCTAACATTCTTTACTAAATCACATACTGGGCATGCTGTATAATTCCTAACACTTGTATTAGAATTTATATCGTGCTAGCAAGTTTCACACTATACATAATATGATGCTTCCAATATAGTACCAACATTTATAATAAACATAACACACGACTTCTGAATATTCTACTGGCCTTTAAACTACTTTACTATACTGTGACTACTAACTTGCCGAGGAAACTAGCTTTACATACCTTCGCTTTTGATTTCCCGTCTAACTGTCGTAGCTCGGTCAGTTTTTCAGCTATTTCTCCCAACTGCATTCATATATATGTCAATCAGTACTAAATACAACTTTATTCTGAAGGACGACATCACTTTCGATATAATTATAGCATAAACTTAGGCTTATCGAAAGACGGTCGAAAACTCGCTATTTTCCAGAAGTCCAGAAGGGAGAAGTATTCACTTCACAGCTAGGAACACATAGACACTAGTTTGGAGCAATTCCATTTACCTTAGTCCGGTAGCTCGACGATTCATCGGCCGTATTTCGCGAAACTAAATCCGTAGGAATGCTCTCTGCTGCTAAATATCTCGGTATCTGAGGTTAATTTGGGTTTGGACTTTGGCAGCGTAATCGGACGAAAATATATTTGCCCTCTTCGTTCTACTCTGTTCCTCTGCATTTTCTGGAAATTTCATATGTTTTAATTGGAAATAAACTGAAGTGGGGCTTTATATGCTTGAGCCTGGATAGTACCAACGTGTCACGGAGCCAACGCGGAGGCTCCACCTCCGTGACACGTTGCCATCGCGGAGGGGCTCTGCCTCGGCTCCTTCCGCGATGGTTCGACAGGTTACCCGTCCGATCCTTCGCCGGGCCTTTCTCTAGCACGTATGGCTTCCAAATATGCTTAACCAATGTGCGGATAGGCCATCTAGGTGTCGGAAATCTTACGGGGTATAACATTCTCCCCCCTTAAGAACATTCGTCCTCGAATGAAATCTGTTATCTAGAGGACTTCTTAACTTACTCATTTAGAAAAATTTCGGTAGAGTTTCCCCTGTAATATGGACTATACCCAAGAACCTGAAACACAGAAAAGTCTAATACAAGTGCTGCACACAATACTTAAAGATTCACTGGATAGCTAAACATCAATCTTTCTCATTTATATATACACAACTGCAAAGTACTACATAAGTAATAATACGGACATACCCGTCGCCTGAATAGGCCTGGAATAAGTGAGGATACCTAGCTTTCATATCTTTCTCAGCCTCCCATGTCATCTCCTCTCGGTTCCTGTTACGCCACAATACCTTGACAGACGCAATATCTTTAGTTCTCAATCTACGAATCTGTCTGTCTAAGATGGCTACTGGAACTTCTTCATAAACCAGCTTTTCTGTAACCTGGATATCCTGGACTGGGACTGCTCTGGATGGGTCTCCTATGCATTTACTCAGCCTAGATACATGGAAGACCGGATGAACAGATTCTAATTCTGGCGGCAAGTCTAACTCATATGCTACTCGGCTTATCCTTCGATGAATCTGATAAGGCCCAACAAACCTCGGGCTGAGCTTACCTTTCTTGCCGAATCTCATCACCCCTTTCATCCGAGACACTTTCAAAAATACCCCGTCATTCACATCAAACTCCAAGTCTCTACGCCGCACATCTGCATATGATTTCTGGCGGCTCTGTGCAGTCAGTAAACGTTCTCGGATAAGCTTTACCTTTTCCTCTGACTGCTGAATAATGTATGGCCCAACTAATGCTGGTTCTCCTATTTCAAACCAGCCAACCGGGGATCTGCATTTTCGCCCGTATAAAGCCTCAAAAGGCGCCATCTGGATGGCTGAGTGATAGTTGTTATTATAAGCAAATTCAAGTAACGGAAAATGCTTGTCCTAGCTACCTCCAAAATCTAGCACACACGCTCGCAGCATGTCCTCGAGCGTCCGAATAGTGCGCTCAGCCTGTCCATCTGTCTGAGGGTGGAATGCTGTGCTCAAATTAATCTGCGTCCCCAGACCTCTCTGAAATGACTGCCAAAATCTATCCGTAAACTGTGCTCCTCTATCAGAGATAATAGATACTGGAACACCGTGTAATCTAGCTACTTCTCTGATATACAATTCGGCGTAATCTTCGGCAGAGAAAGTAGCTTTTACTGGCAGGAAATGGGTTGATTTCATCAGTCTGTCAACAATTACTCAGACTGAATCATGTTTATGACTGGTACGGGGTAATCCTGCTACAAAGTCCATGTTTACTGCTTCCCATTTCCAGAGAGGCACAACTATGTCCTGAGTCAAACCGCCTGGTTTCTGATGTTCTGCTTTCACCTGTTGGCAGTTAGGACGCTGAGCTACAAATTTAGTAATTTTCTCTTTTCGTACCTGGCCACCAGTAGTTTTCTTTGATATCATGGTACATTTTCGTCGCGCCTGGGTGGAGAGAATAGCGAGCGTAATGCGCCTCGCTTATAATCTGCTGGCGAAGCCCCAAAATATCAGGAACACAAATGCGGCCTTTACATCGCAACACTTCATCCCCGATTATCTGAAAATATGTCACCTCTCCTTGCTGAACCTTGTGTTCAAGTTGAACCCGGCTAGGGTCTCCATACTGCCGTTCCTTTACTTCCACCACTAAAGACAACACTGCGACATTCTGTATTACCGCTCTGTTGTCCTTTATTTCTGCTATGTGAAAGGCTAAACCGGCTAACTGGTGTAATTCTTGGGCCAATTGTCGTTGTTCAGGCTGCAAGTATGCCAACTCCCCATAGATTTATGGCTAAGGGCATCTGCTACCACATTAGCCCTTCCTGGGTGATACAAAATATTCACTCTTTAAGGCATAAACTACTGCAGCTAACTCCAGGTCATGGGTAAGATAATTCTTTTCATGTTTCTTCAACTGGCTGAAAGCATAAGCTATTACTTTACCATGCTGCATCAACCCTTTGTACCTCCTGGCGATACTAACACTGGGGCTGATGTTAACCTGTTTTTTAACTCCCGGAAGTTCTGCTCACACGCCTCAGTCTGCTGGAGCTTTGCTGCCTTCTGTGTAAATTTAGTCAGAGGTGCTGCTAAGGCGGAAAATCCTTCCACAAACCCTCTGTAGTACCCGGCTAACCGCAGGGATTGCGTACTTCGGTCGGAGTGGTAGGTCTGGGCTATGTCTTCACTGCTTCGATTTTTCTGTGTATCTACCTGTACACCAGCCTCCAACACAATGTGACCAAAAAGGCTACTGAACTCAGCCAAAATTCACATTTAGAAAAATTGACATATAACTGACGGTCATACTGGTTTATTATGCCGGAGAATCTGACAAGTAATCTACCGGTATAGCTACAGCTTATCTGGCCTTCTGGCCGTATGCTAAGGCTACTTGTTGCTAAGGTAACCTGAACGACTATCTGCACACCATGTGTCCGTATTTGATCAGAGGATCCTGACAATGATCATGATCTCTAATAGTCTGGCTGAATAACCTTGACTAACTAAATAGCTGGGTTAAATGATCTGAATGCTGCAGTAGTCTAACGATGCTCTACATGTCCTACTCGAACATCTGTATCTCATGCATAAATGCGAGGTTGTGGACAGCTAACTGTTTCTTCCTCCTAATTGAACAATTGTGGTGTTGTGCTTAGTCCAACCTACTCTCAGGCGATCCGTCCCTGGATCTTCATAGGGAACCTACCGATCTCCTTGTCTTAGTAAACACTGTGCTAGCAGAGCACTACCAATTTCTTACGCCTTATTCGTACCCCCTTGGATTTATATTACTGTTCTTGGAAAGTCTCAGTCTTATGAGCCATTCTATAAAGACTGGCCTTCTGTTAGGGCTCTGTATCCGAATACCTTACGAGAACCAGCTGAAGTACTAGTCCGTCACTGACTACTGATATGGACTCTTTCTTGGGGTACCCACAGGTTTGTCTGACTGAGATGGTCGGCTGACTTGCGGGGTGTTCCGCATAATAGCTGCTAGGTTGACTAAGGCCGACTCTCACCTACAAGGCTGGGAAAATGATGTACGACCACTTAACATGCCCCCCCCTCTCTTTTGGTGAGGGGTCCTGCAGTACGATCTATATATATTTCCTAGCAGCTAACCAAAATCTGTGTGACTGTAACCCCCATTGCCAACTACTTACATCATATCTATCATCTGTAGATATATATATATATATATATATCAACAACTACGTACAATACATACTGAATTTTGTGGTGGCACATAATCTCTAACATGCCTTACTGAATTTCATACTGCACATGATATACAGCTCCTACGGTCTAATGATATCTCATATCCTCTCGTGTCATTTCATGGGATTTTTTTTCATTCCATTCTAGAAGCAACACACACATGCACTTTAGCTATGATCTGCTATTTGAAATTTCGCCACTCTTACAGTGTGGGGTCAACATCCAAACCTTGTGGCCTTACTTGGCATTATATTAAGGCCCGTGACTGTCTGTTGGACCCTGTCTCTGGGCCACACTAGATTGGAGTCTCTGGTTCGGTACCCTCTTACCTTCTCCTTAGGCAGACATACCGCAACATTCTAAACTACAATCTTACTGTCTCTTAGCTGTTCGTCTGAGATTTAGCCCTTAATACACGATGTTCTATCAATCTGGAGGTGATTCTGATTTCCCCTCAAAATCTAGTATTCATGCTTCTCACCCTCATCTTCCTTAAACTGAGCTCTGGGGTTCAAGGTACCTGCCTTACATTGTCAATAAGGTTGCCAGTCAAGTTCCAACCTACACTTCTTCTGACCTGTAGTCGGACCCATCTTATTCATATAATCTCCCTGTCTTTTGATATCACAGCTAGGATTATAACTATTATCTTGCGGACATATCCTTCCGTCGTTGGCATGCCATGGCGGATTCAACCCTTTCCTGACTTGAACTTGACTCTTACTTGGAGTCCATCATTGACGGACCTCCTACACCCACTTCGAGTAAGCTAGTAGTCTTGCTTGCTCTTCTGACTTATTACCGTGAGAGTCTGCACAACTTACATAATCATAAGGGCTCCTTACTCTTTCTAACACTTTCTGGAATCAATCAATCCACCTTTCACTTACTACCTGCTTTGGACAACATCATCTCAACCCTTATTCCCTTTGCTACACTGGGATCAAAACTAAGGGGTAGGAATGACTTTTTCTTACTGCAACGAAATGAAGTCATGGAACTGTACCACACCTGAAGGAATGGAGGTGGGAATCCTACATTTCCCTCTCTTTCTCACACTTATCTGATAATCTAATATTGTCTACTATCTTAATCAGGTCTTATATATATATATATATCTAACAAATAAATCGACTCATTTATACGTTATTCTTACGACTTCCTATTCTGAAGTTATCAACATATACTGGGGATGGTACCAATAAAAAGATAATATTGGGAGGTCCCTGTTGCCTCCTCCTACTGCTGTAGTTACCTTGTAACTGGCTGATGTTCTCTCCTGTTGCTATATCTGATCTTCTGCCTGGGATAGGATTTCACTGGTCTGACTTGTATCTGTATTCAAAGAATATGATAAGTTTTAAAAGGACCAACCCTGTACTGTACTGTGATATGCCACGACTGAGTATGAAAGAAGGGTAACCATCCTATTCTGCCTCGCAGCCTCCTGCCTATAGTATGTGGTGCACAACATATCCATAGACAAGACTCTACTTAGCACGGCTTGCAGACTCTCTGGGACACGACCTGCTCTGATACCAAGTTTGTCATACCCCTCTTTGGGGGATATGACTGGCACCTGGTGCCCTACTAAGACCTAAACTGCTAGACTACTGAGCCTGAGCACATCTGGTGCCTGGCTGGCTCTAACTCAGATTCAGGGAAACAATAGGCTATATAACGGCTGTAAACACAGCCTCCGGCCAACTGGGCCTATAGCCACCTGTACCTGTAATAACAGCTAACCAGAAACATATTAATATAAGGGAGCTTATGTGGGCCGACAAGGCTACCATGCTGTCTAGTTATCTGTAACTTAACAATGGAATACTGAATAACTACGTGGCTGACAAGGTCACCACTACTGACTGGATAAGGCCTCACACGGCCAACATAAAAGAAACAGAAGTACTAACAGCTATACACTACACGGCCTCACACGACCGACTCATCTGACCACAGGGAAATATATATACAGACGGCTAGCCTCTAAGAATACTGATAAGATGGTCGGGACAGGGCCCCGGCCTACCCATGCTGTACAACAAAAGAAAAGGGATAAACCTCTAGCTAGCTAGCTCCGGATGACTGGAGCTGATGACCCTGTGAGCTGGCTGGAATCACGAGGTATCGACCCCTCGTCTATGAGTACCTGCAGGCAAGTAATGCAGCACCCCCAAGGGGCGTCAGTACCACTGGTACTGAGTATGTAAAACAATAACTAAAAAAAATATCTTAAAACAACAACACAATTGATGGAACTAAAATAGGAAGGAATAGACTAACTGACTGAAAATGTAAAACTATGCCTACTCTTAACCATACTGGAAAGAGTAGGAGTCATACCTGGAGATGTATCGTTCTACTATCAATCTACTCGCATCAAGTGTACATGGCATAACATAACATAACATAACATAGCACACACAAACCTTACCCGGCCCCCATAAGCTGGCAGGTACAACCAACACGCAATCTATACCCCTACCCCGGTCGTCCCATCTCCTATAATAATTATAAGCATCCTGCCGGTCCCCTGGGTATGCACTTGGGCTCGCTGAGCCCCTGACTATAACCGTACCTGAGTCCGGAGGACTCCTGAATCAACACCCCGGGCGTATCCGCTCGACGGGGGTGTATAAGGGCCGACCAAGGCACAATATGGGGAAAACTGGCATCCCATCATCGTCCCCTGTGGGACGGCATGCCACTCCGTAGTGTGACGTATCCTCGTCCTCTGGCGGATGAGTCGATACAGCTATTAACCCTGGGGCGGTCATGGATGCTAGGTAATCCAATCCCAAGACAATACAGTGGTCTCAACTAGTTATACTATCTGCATATACCACATACTGAAGCTAATGATAATAATGTATCCGTACATACTGTATGCTGAACTAGTGATAGTGATATGTATGTATTTAATACATGATGAGACTGATAATAGTATGTATATATAAATATAATTTTCTGCCATACTGTACTGAGTCTAATGTTGAACAAGATGTAGTTTTTCTACTAGAAACCATGCTGTATAACTGAGTTTCTATAGTAACATGGTTTACTATTTCTAACATGCTTTCTAAACTTCATTTTAACCTATCATTCTACTTCTGAGATACCTTACAGGTATTTACATTGCTTTACTAGGTTTCAACTGAGTATGATAATATCCTAACATTCTTTACTAAATCACATACTGGGCATGCTGTACAGTTCCTAACACTTGTATTAGAATTTATATCGTGCTAGAAAGTTTCATGCTATACATAACATGATGCTTCCAATATCATACCAACATTCGTAATAAACATAACACACGACATCTGAATATTCTACTGGCCTTTAAACTACTTTACTATACTGAGACTACTAACTTGCCAAGGAAACTAGCTTTACATACCTTCGCTTCTGATTTCCCGACTAACTGGCGTAGCTCGGTCAGTTTTTCAGTTATTACTCCCAACTGCATTCATATATATGTCAATCAGTACTAAATACAACTTTATTCTGAAGGACGACATTACTTTCGATATAATTATAGCCTAAACTTAGGCTTATCGAAAGACGGTCGAAAACTCACTATTTTCCAGAAGTCTAGAAGTGAGAAGTATTCACTTCAAAGCTAAGAACACATAGACGCTAGTTTGGAGCAATTCCACTTACCTTAGTCCGGTAGCTCGACGATTCGTCGGCCGTATTTCGCGAAACTAAATCCGTAGGAATGCTCTCTGCTGGTAAATACCTCGGTATCTGAGGTTAATTTGGGTTTGGACTACGTTTGGCAGCGTAATCGGACGAAAATATATTTGCCCTCTTCGTTCTCCTCTGTTCCTCTGCGTTTTATGGAAATTTCATATGTTTTAAATGGAAACAAACCGAAGTGGGGCTTTATATACTTGAGCCTGGATAGGGCCAACGTGTCACGGAGCCAACGCAGAGGCTCCACCTCCGTGACACGTTGCCATCGCGGAGGGGCTCTGCCTCGGCTCCTTCCGCGATGGTTCAACAGGTTACCCGTCCGATCCTTCCCCGGGCCTTTCTCTAGCATGTATGGCTTCCAAATATGTTTAACCAACGTGCGGATAGGCCATCTAGGTGTCGGAAATCTTACGGGGTATAACAAGAAACTTACGAGGTGTAACATCGAGTGTTAATTCCTAGGCCTAAAAGCAGGAAATTAACACTTTCTAGGGTGAATGTAATTATTGAACATTGTTTTGGTGATTGTTTGACACTTAGAATTCAGTGAATTTGGAACCTTTAACCTTAAAAGCTGCTTTAAGAGGGTTAGAGGAATAAAAACTCCATGAAGTAGGCTAGAAGGGTCATTATAGATTTTGGTTATGATAATTTGGCCTGTGATTATCGAATCAGACCTCAAGCAATGGGTAGAATGGAGTGGGTTGAGTTTTCAAACCCATGAATCGAAGAAGTAGCCTATTGATTGATTACTTAATGTTTTACTAGACTTTGAATGTTCGGAGGCATTGAGAAAAGGCAAAGCTCCCGTGGAGTAGCTACATGTTCTTGTTCTGCAATCCAGGCAGGTTATGTCTTACCTTTGTGTTAGACTATAATTAGTGAATTGTATATGTGTGTACTATTGATATGCAATTGATGAGAGTAGAGGTTTCATAAAATATTATGACTTGATGAAATACTTGCAGTGACGTAACTATGAAATTAGAGGATTAATCCTAGGTATGAGAATATGTGGGAAAGTAAAACCTAATTGATGATTAATAATGGGGGTGCACTCTTAATATGATGTTCTTGACAAATACTCTTGATTGGATATTCTTGTTAATGTGTCCTTGATATCATTATCATGGTAGTGGAGTCTTAAAGTGATATTCTTGATAGCAGGTGTTGATGACATATGATTGTAATTGTTTTTAGTGGTATATTTTGATGGTGTATTTGATAGTATAAATTATGAATATATCTTTTTGCATATGTTGTATAAAAGGAGAGGAACAAGAATAAAGCGAGGTGAATAAACCCAATAGGGTTATGTGAACTTGTTGGTGCCCTTTTATTTTCCATGAATGAGAAGGTGAATCGATGATGCAGATTAACTAGCTTAGAACGAATGTGAGGTAAGGAAAGAACAAGTAATTATAAGAATTTGTAATTAATCAGGTTGAGTGATTCAGACTCAGTTTTATCTAATTAATCTTATGTGTTGATGAATTGGCTTTAAAAAAATAGAAACACTAATGGGGCGAAGCTTGACCCAAATAGACTGCCTTAAGATGGAAAGTCACAAAACTATGGTGATAAATAAGGTTGAAAGAACCTAAATGAATGATGGGTCCCTAGGTAATAAAAGGGCTAGCAAATTTAGCTTGAAGAATCGTGAATAATATCTTTACAATGTCTTGGTTGTGAATTTTGATTGAAGAGGTACTACGTGTTTAATAATTGATAACTAATACATTAATAGTAACGGTATAGGAAGACTCACTTCTTAAACTAGATAACTGATAAATGTCGTGAGTTGTGGGTATAACTAATGGGTCTTCGTACCTTGATTGTGTGGAATAATATTGATATATTATATGATTGTAGATGAGGTTTGAGAAGCTCAATGCAATAATTGTCATGATACGAGTTATGGGTAATTGAGATAAACAATGTGTGCTTACGTGGTGTCATATGTGTTGACCTAATGAAATACTTGATGAACTGTGCTGATGATTATTGATTTATATACATTGTCGAGTGGTCATCTAAGTTAACTCAGTGAAATTGCTTGATAAATATGCTGCTTATTGTTAATTCATTACTTCTTTCTAAATGATCACATGAGTTGATGAAGTATAATATATGAAACTACGCTGAGGATCTATGGTTGATAAATGGGTTTGCCCAAGTTGTCATACGATTTGACTGGTTGATATTGTTGCATATGTTGACGAGTGAGGTATAATAGATTCTTATCTTATGGTGAACATGAATGAGATTGCTGGTATACCTTACTCTGAGATGAGAGACTCATGTTCGAAGTGAGCATCCAAACGAGCAAAATATATGTATATGAGTACTTTGATATGAGTGGCTCGTGCCCGAGGTGAGAATTCGTGCAAGCAATATAAATGGGTACACAGATAGGTATGACTAAATGTTCATACGACTGGTGGTACAAATATGAGTACACAAACAAGTATGACTAGAGGTTCATATAGCTGGGTGTACAGTACATGAATTTCTAGAGTCCCCTGCAGATCATGATTGGAAGGGCATAAATAAGACCCTCTGGAATGTGTGTATAGTGACATGACGGAGGCATGTGCCTGACACATTACTAATGATATGATTGTGAAAGAGATCAGTATAGGTATGTCATGTTATATATACGACTGTGATACAAAGATCAGTACAGGTATATTATGATATACATATGACTGTGTGATAGAGTTTAGTAGCAGGTATGACATCAATGTATGTACAGATATTTGATGACATGAAACTAATTATGGAAGGTTTATTTACCGTGTGTTTAGTGGGAACGTGATCTTATGCATAATTGTGTGTTACTTGTATTGTAAGTATTGGTGATTGATGAAATTGATTATGTATGAGTTAATATTTGCGTGCATATTCGTGGGGTAAATGTGATTTACGTATTGTTGCTAGGTTACTCTTGACTGTGACAATGTTTGCTGTAAGTTTTATGTGATGTTAGGCCTTGGGTAATTGATGAGGCGTTGAAAGAAGTAAGGTTGCCAGCGAAGCCGAGTTACTGCCTAGAGTAGTACCACTGCAATGATCAAGTTAGCACTGCAGCGAGGCCTAAACAGTGTGCAGGCCAGCCTTTGTGGCTAAGCTGGATAGAGAAATATGTATGCATAGTTAAATAAGTTATGTGAATAAAGATTAAAGAAATTGTCTAGGTAAATTGTTGAGTGGTTGTTTAAACTGAACTATTGATTGCATATTAATTTTATGCTGTTGCATAAACTAATTGTAGTCAGCTGATGATGCCTACCAGTACGTGTGGTGTACTGATACTACTCTTGCTACATCTTTTTGGGTGTAGGTTGTGGCAGGTGAATTACAGTTTCATGATTGACGAGGCAATACTCAGCATCAGCTTTTGCATTTCCTTCACAGGCGAAGCAGTGTCTTTTTACTTGTCAGTATTCTAAATAGAGCTCTGGTACCTGTATAGACTAGATCTTGGGAGAGTCAAGGTTCTTGGGGAGGATTTTATTGAACTTTTAAAATGATATTATTTTGTGCAATTAGATGAGTCTTGTAAATATTTTTATATGTTGTTCAAAAAGGGATTCTCCTATTGAGTTAGAGTTAATGTAGGTGCCCACACGACCTTCCCATTTGGGTCGTGATAGGTGATCTTTATTCAAAAATTTGAAAAAAAAAGTGCATTCTTATTACAATAACCTCCCCCCCCAAAAAAAAAAAGTTTTTATTCATTCAATTTTTTTTCTTTAAAAAAGTTTGTTTATTTTATTTTTAAGTTTCTGAACTACGCCTGACCTGATTCTTTGTTGGAATAATAATTCAAAGTTGTAGAAAATCAAATTTGTTTAGGATTTTATATTTGGTAGTTTATTTAATTCATGTCTAGTTAGTATTGATAGTAATATTCATATAGCAATAGGTTTTCCTATTTTGAGTTAAAGTAGGTTTCTAGTATTATAAATAGGAATGCTATGTCATATATTTTCTTGTGGTGAGAAGCGGTGTGAGAATTGTTGAGATTGTAGAGAGCATTAAGAGATTTTCTAGTTTATAGATAAAATATTTTCCTCAAAATTGGTATTAGATCTTCTACGATCTTGGTAGAGAATTAAATACTTATTGTGTTAAAAAATAGTCTAGCCAGTGATTATATTAGCAAAAGTTAGGTTAACGATGTCTTCATGAAAAGTAATCATGTTAAAGAGGAATTGATAAAAATATTGCAGAATCAAAGTGGTGCAACCAAATATAGCACATGGGGAAGAATTTCTTCTCTAAAAGATAGAGATAAGCATTGACATACAAAAAAATTAAGTTAAAAGTTGATTATAATTGAATCAACAAAATTGGGTATTGGTGAAAAAATGCATCAATGAGAGTTGGAGAGAAGTGCTCCAACAATGGAAGGTTGAAGAGAAGTGCTTCAACAATTGAATATTGATGAGAAGTGCATCAACTATTGAAAGTTGTAGAGAAGTGCTCCAACACAACCAAGAAAAGAAAACAGGATTTGGAGAGAAGTGCTCCAACAAAATTGAGAGTTGGAGAGAAGTGCTCCAACAATTGAAGGTTGAAGAGAAGTGATTCAACATTGATACTTGATGAGAAGTGCATCAACAATTGAAGGTTGGAGAGAAGTGCTCTAACACAAATAAAGTAATAAATTAAAAGTTTGAGAGAAGTGTTCCAACACACACAAAAAGGAATGGAATATTGGAGAGAAGTGATCCAGTACGAATAAGAAACTGAAAGATTGGAGAGAAGTGCTCCAATACAAATAATAAACTAGAAGATTGGAGAGAAGCGCTCTAATACAACAAAAAAGAAAAAGCAGGAGTACACAACTTTGAATGAAGGGAGAATGTTGGAATAATAATTCAAAGCCATAGGAAATCAAATTTGTTTATGATTTTATATTTGATAATTTATTTAATTCATGTATAGTTAGAATTGATAGCCAAATTTAATAGGTTTTCCTAGTATGAGATAAAGTAGGTTTCTAGTGTTATAAATAGGGGTGCTCGGTCACATATTTTCTTGTGGTGAGAAGTGGTGTGAAAATTGTTGAGATTGTAGAGAGCACTAGAGATTTTCAAGTTTATAAATAAAATATTTTCCTTCAAATAATGGGGGTGTTAAAGTAGGTTAGAGTCCAACATTTGTTGGGGAATGGACTGGTGGTTTGCTTATATGGACTTGAGCAATCTTCCCCTCATGAGATAGCTTTTGGGGTTGAGTTAGGTCTAGGTGCCATATCTTTATATGGTATTAAAGCCAGGTGCATTCCTGTTTTGGCTCCTGGTCCATGCTCCAATCGGGCCTGGGCGTGAAGGGGGGAGGGGTGTTAAAGTGGGTTAGAGTCCCACATTGATTGGGGAATGGACCGGTCGTTTTCTTGTATGGACTTGGGCAATCTTTCCCTCATGAGCTAGCTTCTGGGTTGGAGTTAGGCTCAGGTGCCATATCTGTACATTCTTGTTCAATAAGATACTTAGGCAACCCTTTATTTGGATTTGGTCTCACTTAAAAAAATTAATTAAAAAAATAATCTCTTAACTTGGTTGGTACATATATTTAGGAGTACGCATGGGAATGAAACAAGTGTCAAATGATTTGGCATGATAGAAAGGACCAACTTGTTGTAAATCATAAGTTCTTTTAGTACCTCTTAATTTTATTTTTGTGACACTTAAGAAATTCTCTTGCTTAAAGTCAAGGTTAAAATAAATTTGACCTCATTGTTTCATGTGCATTGTGTGGTGAGCTTTAGATAAATAATTCAATGATATTATTTTGTTGATCTAGAACTTGACATGAATATTGGTTGAGGCAAAATTTTGAGCAATATTTATTTTGAGAAAGGATTATAGGCTTTCTTTAATCTGATTGCATATTTTAAGCCTGTCAAATGACATGTGATCCCTATAGTTACCCTGTTGATCCTAAATCCTTTTTATTTGGATAACCACATTTTAACTTATATTCTTTTGAGTGCATAAATGCACTATCCTTTTTGACCCCACCTCCTTGAGTACACTAACAAAGATTTAAGTTGGGTATGAAGCGAAAGCAAAAGATACGGAAGTCCCAAAAAGAATTACAAATCGATCTGCAAAAAAGAAGGAGAAATTCTGCGAAGACAAAAAAAGAGAAAAAAGATCCTCTAAAAAGGAGCAAATATTCCAAAAAATAATAATTCTGGAGGAATCGAAAAAAAAGAAATGAGAAGAATCAACAAAACAAATGAAGATTAGGTGCAAAACACAAAAAATATTAAAGGGATAGTGGTATATATATTTATGGAGAGCTTAGTACTCTAATCTCAAATAAATATCCTATCCATTTCGAAGCCTAGATTGCATGACAATGATAAGGCCGACTTGATCCCATTATGAGTGTTCTCAAATTAGTGGATAGATACATGAAGGCCAAGCATACGGTAATCTCAATTGCATGTATTGAACATCTGTTTGAGTGTGAGTGGCTTCTTGTCACGACCCGAACGTAGGCCCAGATCGTAACACGGGACAAGAAACCCCGAGAGGCCCCAAGTCAACCCTTGCCATAAGCATACACCTAGTTTCATTCACAATAAGCGGAAGACTGAACATAAGACATAGAGGAAATGTAAACGTAACATAGCATATCAAAACATTCGGAAATACTAAACATATACATAAATGAGTACTACATACGGTCTGAAAGCCTCTATCATGTGAGATGGGTTGATGGGACAACATCCCTAACTAACCCGGCCAAACTGAAACAAAAAATAACATAATGTCTAGTCATACGACCCTCGAAACATGAGGACTTACCAACAAGACGATAGCAAACTCTAGAAGGAACTAAGAATGGAGATGATCCTGAGAGTCGGTTCCTGTATCATGAAACGATACAACATAGAAAGTATAGGGTCAATACGTAAAATATATCGAGTATGCAAGGTAAGTAAAACGGATATTTAAAATATGTAAACACTCATAAAACGTCATAAAAGTAGGATATCATGCTCATATCGTAATATCATAAAATAGCATAACATGAGGCTCAAGTGTCACGCCCCGCCTTGGGAGGCATGACTGGCACCTGGTGCCCTACTAAGACCCGGACTGTTGGACTATTGAGCATAAGCACTTCTGGTGCCAGGCTGACTCTAACTCTGGATTCATGGAACCAACGGGCTATATAACGGCTGTAAATACATCTTCCGGCCGACTAGGCCTATAGCCACCTGTAAGAAAACAACAACTAACTAGAACAACAAGATCATGGGGGAACCTATGCGGGCCGACAAGGCTGCCATACTGACTAGTTTTACTGGAACGCTGAATCGAATGCTAAACTACTCTATGACCGGCAAGGTCACCAACTATTAACTGAATAAGGCCCCACACGGCCATCACAAACTAAAACATAGACACCGCCTCACACGATCGGTACAACTAACCATAGGGAATATACAATCTGCAAGCCTCTAAGAATACTGATAAGATGGTCGGGACAGGGCCCCGACCTACCCGTACTGTACAGCAAAAGAAAAGGAATAAACCTCTATCTGTCAAGCTCCGGATGACAGGAGCTGATGACCCTGTGTGCTGGCTAGAATTATGAGGGTTCGACTCCTCGTCTATGAGTACGTGCAGGCAAGTAATGCAGCGCCCCCAAACGGTCATCAGTACCACTGGTACCAAGTATGAAAAGCAATAACTAAACATAACTGAAAATAGACAATAATACTGATAGTTACTGATTTACATAAAATGGCTAAGACTGTCTGGGATGGCAGAATCTAAACTAAGCTTAACTGTACTGGAAAGAAGGTGAGAAGCATACCTGTCAATGCGGCGTCCTACTATCTATCAATTTAATAAATAACACATATACCTGGGCTCCCTTGGCCCCTGACTATAGTTGTATCTGAGTCCGGAGGACTCCTGTAAACTGTAATCTGAGATATGTGATCTGTAATCTGTAATCTGTGCCCTGGGCGCAAGCGGTCAACAGGGGTATGCTATAACGCTGATCAGCCTTCTATGGGGAATGCTGCATCCCATCTTCGTCCTCTGGCAGACGGCATGCCACTCCTTGGAGTGACGTATCCTCACCCTCTGGTGGGCGAGTCGACACAGCTATTAACCCTCGGGCGGCAAGGAAGCTCTAAGGGTCCCCACATAAAACAATCAGGTCTCTACAAGCAACAATAATCACATATAACATGTATAATAAATCTAATAATACTGTCCATGATCTGATATTCTATTCTGAATCTCTTACTGAACTAAACTGAATCTGATACTGAGTTATACTGAGTCTGGAATAATATTTCGCTGATTGATACTAATTTACTGATTTTTATTCTGAATATGGCATAATAATAATTCCAGCATGCTTACTGAATTCACACTGGACATAATACTCGGCTTTTGGAACGTTCTTCTGGAATTTAGTTTATTTTTCTATGCTAGAATTACTAACTTGCCGAAGAAACTAGCTTTACATACCTCCGTTACTAACTTCTTGGCTAACCGGTGTAGCTCGGCCAATATCCAGCTATTTCTTCCAATTGCATTTATATTCATAGAAAATAGAACTAAACCCATCAATATTTCGGAAGAAAACACTACTTTGAATATATATACTGCCCAAACTTTGACTTTTCGGAGAACGGCCGAAAACTCACTATTTATTGGAGGCCCAGAAGAGAGAAATACTCACTTTAGGGCTAGGAGTATATTGACACTAATTTGGAGCAATTCCACTTACCTTAGCTTCGTGAGACGGCGATTCACCAGTCGAATTTCACGAAACTAACTCCGTAGGAATGCTCCCTGCAGCTTTATACCTTGCTACCCGAAGTTAATTTGAGTTTGTACCGCGTTTGACGGTGTAATCGAACGAATATTTATATGAACCCTTTGTCTCTCTTCCTCTCTGGTCGTTTAAACATGGATAAATGACTTAAAGTTGAAGGTTAGGCCCTTTATATACTTGCAGCAAAATACATGGCAACGTGGCACGCTGGCCAACGCACCATTTTGGCTCCGTGCCATGTTGGCTAACGCGGAGGCCCCAGCTCCGTGCCACTTTGCCCCTTTGGGCAGTGCGGTTCGGCCTCTTGCGAATTCCAACTTGGCACTAGTTCGGCCTTTCCCCGAGCCCTTTTCTTGCACGTATGGAATTATAAAACTCTCAACCAACATGCGAATAGGTCGACTAAATGCTAGAAACTTACGGGGTGTAACATCCTCCCCCCTTAAGAACATTTGTCCTCGAATGTAAACTTTTGCTCGCAGGAATCTCAACTTACTCGACTTATTCTAAAAAAAATTTGGCAGAGTTTCCCCTGTAACATGGGCTGTCTTAAAATTCCTGAAATGCAGAAAAGTCCAATACAGGTACTCCACACAATACTATAGCATAAATCACGTAGTAGCCTAGAGTCAACTATCTCATTTATATACTTAATATAAGGCAATTCATAAAACAACAATACTAACGTACCTCTGGCTGATTAAGTTTGAAATAACTGAGGATATCTGACTTTCATATCTTCCTCTGCTTCCCAAGTCATTTCCTCTCGGTTCCTGTTACGCCATAACACCTTGACAGAAGCAACATCTTTAGTTCTCAACCTGCATATCTGCCTTTCCAGTATGGCTACTAGAACCTCTTCATAAGCCAGCTCCTCCGTAACCTGGACATCCTGAGCTGGGACGATTTGGGAGGGATCCCCTATACATTTCCTTAGCATGGACACGTGGAAAACTGGGTGAATAGAATCTAACTCTAAAGGTAAGTCTAACTCATATGCCACTTGGCCTATTCTTCGGTGAATCTGATAAGGCCCAACAAACCTTGGGCTAAGCTTGCCTTTCTTGCCGAATCTCATCAAACCTTTCATTGGTGAAACTTCCAAGAATACCCAGTCATTCACATTAAATTCCAAGTTTCTGCGCCGCACATCAGCATACGATTTCTGGCAGCTCAGAGCATTCAGTAGGCGTTCTCTGATAAGCTTTACCTTTTCCTCAGACTGATGAATAAGCCCAATCAATGCTGATTCTCCTACCTCAAACCAACCGGCTGGAAGTCTACACTTTCTCCTATATAACGCTTCATAAGGCGCCATCTGGATTTCCAAGTGGTAACTGTTATTATAGGCGAATTCAATGAGTGGTAAATGTTCATCCCAGCTACCTCCGAAATCTAACACACATGCTCGCAACATATCCTCGAGCATTTGAATGGTACGTTCTGCCTGCCCATCTGTATGAGGATGAAAAGCTATGCTCAGGTTAACCTGCGTCCCCAAGCCTCTCTGAAATGACTGCCAAAACTCAGTTGTAAACTGCGCCCCTCTGTCAGAGATAATTGACAATGGAACACCATGCAACATGACTATCTCTTTAATATATAGCTCAGCATAATCCTCAGCTGAGAAGGTAGCTCTTACTAGCAAAAAGTGAGCTAATTTTTGTCAGCCTGTCAACTATCACCCATATTGAGTCATATCGACGCCTAGTGCGGGGTAATCCTGCTACAAGATCTTCACTACTTTCCACTTCCATAGAGGCACAACTATATCTTGAGTTAGTCCACCTGGTTTCTAGTGTTCCGCTTTTACCTGTTGGCAATTGGAACACTGAACCACCAGTAGATTTCTTTTATATCGTGGTACATTTTCGTCGGACCTGGATGGAGAGAATAACGGGCATAGTGTACCTCGCCCATATTCTGTTGGTGAAGCCTTGCAAAATCTGGAAAACAAAGGATATCTTTATATCTCCACACTACATCCTCGGTTATCTGAAAATCTTTCACCTCTCCCCGCTGAACTCTGTTTCTGAGCTGAACCAGGCTAGGATCTTTGTACTGCCGTTCCTTTACTTTCATAACTAAAGACGACACTGCGGTATTTTGTATTACCGTTATGTTTTCCCCTGTTTCTACTACATGAATGGCTAGATTGGCTAGCTGATGCAACTCTCGGGCCAAATCCCGTTGCTCGGGCTGCCAGTATGCTAAACTCTCCACAGATTCACGACTGAGGGCATCTGCTACTACTTTGTCCCTTCTTGGGTGATACAAATATTCACGTCATAGTCTTTCAACAGCTCTAACCAGCGACATTGCCACAAATTCAACTCCTGGAACTCCGCTCTCATGCCTC
Source organism: Datura wrightii (assembly GCA_035772735.1). Classification (NCBI taxonomy): domain Eukaryota; kingdom Viridiplantae; phylum Streptophyta; class Magnoliopsida; order Solanales; family Solanaceae; genus Datura; species Datura wrightii. The sequence continues at coordinate 66,619,673 of JASDFA010000002.1, forward strand.
AGTCCATTGAAATTTTTTGCTGCCTTCTGTGTCAGTTTAGTCAAAGGTACTGTTAAGGTGGAAAATTCTTCCATAAATCTTATGTAGTACCCGGCTAACCCCAGAAAACTGTGTACCTCGGTTGGAGTGGTGGTTCTGGCCATGCTTTCACTGCTTTTATTTTCTGTGTATCTACTTGTGTACCAGCCTCCGACACGATGTGACCCAAAAAGGTTACTGAATTCAGCCAAAATTCACATTTAGAGAAATTGGCATGTAACTGTCGATCATACTGGAGAAACAAACAAGTAATCTATCTGTATAGCTAGAGCTTACCTGGCCTTCTAGGCTGCATGCTAATGCTACTCACTGCTGGAATAATCTATATGAGTGTTTGCATGTGCATGTATCTGATCAGAGGATCCTGATAGTGATCATGATCTCTAATAAACTGGCTAAATAACTTTGATTAACTGAATAACTGGGCTGAATGACCCGAATGCTGAAGTAGTCTAACAATGCTCAAAATGTCCTACTCGGGCATCTATAGCTCATGCATAACTGCGGAGTTGTGGACAGCTAACTGCTTTGTTATTCTACTTGAACAACTGTAGAGTTGGGCTTAGTCGGTCTTACTCTCAGGCGATCAGTCTCTGGATCTTCACAGGGAATCTACCGATTTCCTTGTCTTAGTAAATACTGTGCTAGCAGAGTACTACCACTTCCTTATGACTTGCTCGTATCCACTCAGATATATATTGCTGTTCTGAGAAATTTTTGGTCTTATGAGCAATTCTGTAAAGACTGGCCTTCTTCTAGGACTCTGTATCTGAATATCTTACAGGAACCGGCTGGGGTATTAGTCCGTCACTGACTACTGATGTGGACCCTTTCTTAGGGTACCCACGGGTTTGTCTTACTGGGACGGCTAGCTGACTTGCGGGGTGTTCTATATGTTAACTGCTAGGTTGACTAAGGCTGACTCTCACCTACAAGGCTGGAAAAACGATGTACGACCACTTAACATACCGGAAAATTATGGTGTTGCTAACCTCTAGAATATGCTTATTCAGTCTTTATCTCTGGTTCTGGCACATGCGATAACGTTACTGGTCTTTAGGGGTGCTTCCTTGCTAGTACAGGCGCTAGCTGGTCGTTAGACCACCTAACTCTACCCGTATCATCTAACCACCTGATTTAGGTTACTAACTCTTGTGAGTTTCTGAAGTCTAAATCTGGCAACAAGCATATAAGTCCACTAATTCAATAAACTGAGAACTGAGAAAGTTTCTATGGTTTCATACGTGGATCACACTTACCCTGCCCCCTTTTTTGGCGAGGGGTCCTGCAGTACGATCTGTATATACTTCCTAGCAGTTAACCAGAATTTGTTTGACTGTAACCCCTATTGGCAGCTACTCACAACATATCTGATATTTGTATATATATATATATATATATATATGCATATCAACAACTAGGTACAATACATACTGAATTTTGTAGTAATACGTAATCTCTGACATGCTTTACTGAATTTCATACTGCACATGATATACTGCTTCTACAGTCTAATGATATCTCCTATCCTCTCGTACCATTTCATCGGATTTTCATCCCATTCTGGAAGTAACAAACACATGCACTTTAGTTATGATCTGCTGTTTGAAATTTTGCCACTCTTACAACGTGGGGTCAACATCCGAACCTTGTGGTCTTACTTGGCATTATATTAAGGGCCCGTGACTGTCTATTGGACCTTGTCTCTAGGCCATACTAGATTAGAGCCTCTGTGTCGACACTCTCCTACCTTCCCCCTAGGCGGACATACCACAACATTCTGGACTACGTCCTTACTGTCTCTTAGCTGTCAGTCTGAGGCTTAGTCCTTAATACACGATGTTCTATTAATCTGGAGGTGATTCTAATTTCCCCCCTCAAAATCTGGTATTCATACTCCTCACCCTTATCTTCCTTAAACTGAGCTTTGGGGTTCAAGGTACCTGCCTTACATTGTCAATAAGGTTACTAGTCAAGTTTCAACCTATGCTTCTTCTGGCTTCCAGTCGGGCCCATCTTATTCATATAACCTCCCTGTCTTTCGATATCACAGCTAAGATTATAATTATTATCTTGCATACATATCCTGCCGTCGTTAGCATGCTACGGCGGATTCAGCCTTTTTCTGACTTGAACTTGACTATTACTGGAAGTTCATCATTGACGGATCTCCTACACCCACTTCGAGTAATCTAGTGGTGTTACTCGCTCTTCTGACTTTGTATCTGTATTCAAAGAGTATGATAAGTTTTAGGGACTCAACCCCATACTGTACCGCTCTATAGCACTACTAAATAAGAAGAAAGAGTAACCATCCTATCATGCCTTGCAACCTCATGTCTATAGTATGTGGTGCACAACAGATCCATATACAAGACTCTACTTAGCACGGTTTACAGACTCCCCAGGATACGATCTGCTCTGATACAAAGTTTGTCACGTCCCGCCTTGGGAGGCATGATTGGCACCTAGTGCCCTACTAAGACCTGGACTACTGGACTACAGAGCCTAAGCACTTCTGATGCCAGGCTGACTCTAACTCTAGATTCATGGAACCAACGGGTTATATAACGGCTGTAAATATAGCCTCCAGCCGACTAGGCCTATAACCACCTGTAAGAAAATAACAACTAACCAGAACAATAGGATCATGGGGGAACATATGCGGGCCGACAAGTCTGCCATGCTGAATAGTTTCACTGGAACGCTGAATCGAATGCTAAACTACTCTATGACCGGCAAGGTCACCAACTATTAACTAAATAAGGCCCCACACGGCCATCACAAACTAAAACATAGACACAGCCTCACACGACCGGTACAACTAACCACAGGGAATATACAATATGCAAGCCTCTAAGAATACTGATAAGATGGTCGGGACAAGGCCCCGACCTACCCGTACTGTACAACAAAAGAAAAGGAATAAACCTCTATCTGTCAAGCTCCGGATGACAGGAGTTGATGACCCTGTGTGCTGGCTGGAATTACGAGGGATCGGCTCCTCGTCTATGAGTACGTGCAGGCAAGTAATGCAGCACCCCCAAACGGGCGTCAGTACCACTGGTACCGAGTATGCAAAGCAATAAATAAACATAGCTGAAAATAGACAGTAATACTGATAGGTACTGAATAACAGAAAATGGCTAAGACTGACTGGGATGGCAGAATCTAAACTAAGCTTAACTGTACTGGAAAGAAGGTAAGAAGCATACCTGTCAATGCGGCGTCCTGCTATCTATCAATTTAATAAATAACACATATAGCATACAAGAACCTATATGTCAATTTAATCGTGATGTTGCCCGTTACGAGCCCAAATGATCAAATGAGAAGTGTACTTGACGGGCAACTCCACGAGTCATGGCCCAGGGTAACGAGTCGTTAGGTCCCTCGTTGGAACCATTAGGCAGTTATTTTCTACGAATTTAGTAAGGACTTTTCTGTAATTCCTAAGATACTTAGGCCTAAACAACATCGTTTTGAGTTATGAATAATGATTTTTAAATGGGTTAAGTTCATTTTAGGCTATTTTCATATCCATGCATGCAAGAGTGATAGTCTAGAGAGGTGATCAAGGCAATGCTTCAAGGTCTTTCTTCAATTTCTTCTTGGGTATTCAAGGAAGTGTTAGAATAAGCCATAATCAGGTATGTAGGGTTATGAGTGGGTTTTTCCGTTTACACCCATGCCCAATTTGTCCTAATTCATGAAGATTTGTTCAAAAATCTTATGGGGTTTTATTTTAAATCTTGTGGAAATCTAATGATCTATACATGGGTTTTTTTTTCAAGATTTAGACCATATTTTGTTAATTATGATCAGCTTATATGTTACACCCCGTAAAAGTCAACGGTTAGTAGGCATATGTACGAATTTGGGACGAGTAAGAAGAGCTCGACGCCTGTGAGGAAAGCCTCAAAATCAGGGTCGGGCAAGGCTAGGATGTGGGGGGCTAGCACGATGGGCCATCCTGCAGTTCCTTGAGAGGCACGGCCGCCAGGCTTGCTGCCTCAATGGGAGGCGCGGCGCACCGGGGGGACCAGTGCCTTTGGAGGCGTGGAACGGTACCTTACCTGGTGCTCTGGCCGGCGCGAGGCGCCCCTTTTGCCACTGCCATCAATATATATATATATATATAAAGTCCCTCCTTTCATTTTAATCACTTACTAACATAAGCTCTCGGCAAGAAAAGAGAGGAAACACGATTTTCAATCATTTTTGCCCGATTATACTATGAAACTCAAAATTCAAATTAACTTCAGGTATAGAGTTCTAAGCCTACAGGGAGCATTACAACAGAGTTATTTTCTCAAAATATGTCTGGCAAATTGGAACTTTGCTGAGTGGAAGTTGTCAGAATTGCTCCAAATTGATTTCTATACGGCCACAGGCTTTAGGTAAGCATTTCTTCCTTCTGAACTCTCGAGAAATTATAATTTTTTGGCCGTATTTTACGTAGATGAATTATAGTTTCTATTAATATCAAATTCATCCTTTTACGACGAATTTGGTATTGAAATTCATCTTTTTCTCCGCAGTATATCGGTTATAGCTGTAAAGAGTTGATAAATCCAAATTGAAACTCATCGGTTATTCGGAAAATAACAGTCGAGGTATGTAAAGCTTAACCCTCGGCAAGTATTCTCATCGTACAAGTGTTACGACTTATGTTCTCGAATAAAAAAACTGGTTCCATATGCTGCAGATAGTTGCTAGCAGTAGATAGTTATTAGGCATGTTGTAATTAGTTGTTCTTGCTATATAAAGATCAAATATGTTGTGATTAACTGCCAGCAGTAGATTATGGTTATATAAGTTATGGTTAGCTGCTAGCAAACGTATATAGATTATACTGTAGTATCCCTCATCGAGAAGGAATATGCTAGGTGTAATACGCACTAGAAGCATCATAGGAACTCTTCTATTCTCCAATTCATTGTATTAGTAGAATTGTATGTTCAATTATCAGGCCTAGACCTTAGAAGCTCATGAATAGTTATCGGGCCTGAGTTAGTATGTTGAACAGTGTAGGAGCACATAGGCGATATAACTACCAGTTTGGCGCCTATGTAGCTAGAAAAGCATGCCTAGAGGCCATTGGCTTACCTTTACGCCCCAGGCCAAGAAAGTTATATAGGAAGGCCATATTTTAGAGTCAGAAGCCTAGGGTTGTTAGTGAACTGAGTGACATCCTTCCATCTAGTTAGCTACTACCAGTAAGTGTCAGTCCCAGTTAACTTAACATTCATTCTACAGATCACCCAGGAAGCAAGTCTAGTTGTCCAGGTCAAATAGACCTATGGGTACCCTAAGGAAGGGGACCTTATTAGCAGATAGAGGCAGGGCCAGTGCCCTAGCCTATTCTTAGAAGATACTCTGGTATAGATTGTTGTGACCGGCTAAGTCTATGTAGACTTGTCTTCAAGGTTAGTAATCGCCTAGAAAAGTCATATAAGATTGGACCAGACCAAAATAGGGTCTAAAGGACCAACACTGTGTTATTACAACACAACCCTCAGGCTATGAATATCAGTAAGCTACCTATGGAGGATTAGGGGCCGACCGCCCAAAAACATGTTTAGTCCGTAACAACCCTAAAACCGTTCCAAGCAGAGGGACCAAGTAACTAGTCATCCCCGACCCCACAGTTATTTATGAGTTATATTTGTCCGAGTAGGAAATTCAGAGTATTGTTAGGCCACTCCAGATCTCGCTCTATCTAGTCTAGACCATTAGAGATCATGATCACTACCAGGATCCCATGATCAGATACAGGTGAACGGTGTGCCTGCTAGCAGCCTTACAAACTATCCTAGGGGCAAGAGGTGGTAGTGTTAGGCCCAGAAGGATAGATATGCCTTTTTGAGTGGCTATATTGAGATTTCAGTACAACACCTTGGTTGGGGTTTCCCTTGCTTAGGAGCCTTACGTGACCTCCACAAGGTAACTAGCTATGTCAACGCTCGCCAGGGGCTAGATGACGTTGCTCCAAGGAGCGGTATGCAGTCCGCGAGGGACGAAGATGGGGTCCCAGGTCCTCATACAGTACATTCCATGGCTGGACTATTTTATGCCATATCGGCACCACACCCCCGTCGAGCCTAGTGTTCGGGGTGCAGATATCAGGACTCAAACTGGACTCAGACACAACTACATATCAAGAGACAAATGGGTTTATTTGGAGACCCAAGGGGACAGGTAGGTTGGCTATAGCACCAGTAGAGTCATAGAAACCTGGACAGGGGTTTATAAATTAGGGTGTACTTGCCAGGGCTTATGGAGGCCCGGGTAAGTTATTATTTCTGTACTACTTGTACCTTCCAGCTTATTAGGGCCAGGTAAGGTTCTTGTTTGTATTCTTGTCTTCTATTTATAGTTTATGAATGTGTAATTATACAGTCTTAACTCATATACATGTAGTGTTGGTTAAATGCATATTGCAAATCAGTAGGTGTATAGGTTAATCTTTCTGCCCTTCTTTCCATTTACTTCCAGTCTTTATCAACTTATTTATTGCCTTACATATTCGGTACATATTGTACTGAAGCCCTCCCTTTGGCGCTGCATTACTTGTCTGCAGGTTTAGATAGACAAAATTCAGGATCCTCATAACAGCTGTTCAAAGTCAGCAGTTTGGTCAGCTCCTTTGATTCGGAGTTGCTAGGTTGTAGCAAGTGCAGTCTTCCATTTGTATAGCATCTGGGTAGGCCGGGGCCCTGTCCCGACCACTATCTGTATTCTTAGAGGCTTGCAGGCTACAGTTGTCAGATAGTTGGGTGTCATTGGTTATGTGGGGCCCATATATATCTCTTTTTATGTATTGGCCGTGTGGGGCCTAGTATAGAGCCTTACTTTCATTTCAGTTATAACTAGATATCATGACCGCCTCGTCGGCCCGCATAAAAATCCCTGTTATGGTCTGTTGTTGATTAGCTGTTTTGTTTTACAAGTTTCTATAAGGCCTTGTCGGCTGGAGGCTGTGTTTACAGCCGAGATATGGCCCGTTGTTTTCTTTACTTGAGTTGCAGGATTGCACCAGATGTGAATAAGCCTAGCCAAGTCAGTCAGATTCCAGTGTGGCACTAGGTGCCAGTCATGCCTCCCAAGGTGGGGTGTGACAAACTTGGTATCAGAGCAGTTCGTATCCTAGGCAGTCTGCAAGCCGTGTCTTGTAGAGTCTTATTTATAAATGTGTTGTGCACCACATTCTATAAGAAAGAGGCTACGAGGGATGATAGTATGTTTACCCTCCTTCTTCCCAGATTGTGCTATAGGGTTGAGCCCCTAAGCCTTCATTGTTATGTCTGTCGAGAATAACGTTTGATATAAGACAGACTCCAGCTAGTCGTAAGATGACTACATTAGTGGGAGGAGGTATCAGTGAGGCGCCATATTTGGGGGATGGTCAGCCTAATGGTGGGAGTGGGCGTCCTTTACATCTCTCCATCACCCTCCCGTGGCACCAGAAACTTCATAAGGTAACATATATATGAGTATCATCCCTGATTTCTTCTTCATCTCCAAAATAGTACCTCAGAATAGTATACATATGAGTTGACTTACCTACTAAATATGTATAATTAGATAGGGATGAAAAGTAGCATTGGATTACCTGGAATACACAAATGATCATGCGAGTATAACAGAAAGCATAGATAGCAATGCTAGGTTGCCTAGAATAAAGAGTAAAGGAAGGATAGAATGGTTGACTTCAAAAAGGATTAGAAAGTGGTTAAGACCCCTAATGTTTACAAAGTTATCTAGATCCTCACGATAGTAAACCAGAGGGGCGGAAAAGGTTGCCAATAGCACTCGAGCGCGTGTGAGAGAGCCTATTAGCAATAGACCCCCAACAATAGTAAGGGTCAGGTTAGAAATGAGCTGACTTTGACATATCATGCTAATGACGGTAGAGCATATCTGCAAGACAATGATTATGGTCTTAATTGTTATGTCGAGAGGTAGAGAGGGATCATATGAACGAGGTAGGATCGAGTGCGAGTCAGAAGGAATATAGGTCGGTAGACTTGGTTGGTAATATCTTTTGACAATATCAAGTCGAAGCCACGAACCCTAGAGTTCCGTATAATGAAAGTAACTTTGGGGGAAATCAAAATCACCTCCAGGTTGATAGAGCATAGGACTATTGCCAAATGTTGAAAACTAAGTATCATGCCGACAATTAAGAGATACTAAGGATGTAACCTAGTGTGTTGCAGTATCCCCGCCAGTTGAGAATGTAAATGAGTGTCGACTCAGAGACTCTAACCTAGTACAACCTGGAGACAAAGATTAGTAGGAAGTTACTGGCCCCCAAGATAATAAGGGACGAAGTTATGAGACCCAAAAGTGAACTCCGATTTCTAAAGGTGGTATTAATTCATTGGTAGACTATAGCCAAGGTTCGCATGTCTGTTACTCCTTCAACCCAAAATTTAATAAAATGCAACAAGTCAAAAAGAGAGACCTACTAATGGCATGGAAGGAAAGAAAATATCGTTTAACCGTAGCATAGAGCTCCAGTGACTAGCTCAAGGAGACGGGATAGCAGGAACTGAGCAGGACAATATAGGAGATGGTTGTGTCTGGAAGGGAATGAAGGGTAATTGACATGAATATAGTTATAAGGTTATCCCATACCAGGTGTAAATTGCTCTCATTTGAGCCAGTATAGAAAGGCTAATGAGATTAGTTTGTGTCTCGCCAAATGAAATTATACTATAGCTAAAGTTTATGCCGAGTTAAATATTCAAGAAGTAGCTGGATTGCGTGGAGTCCAAGTACCTAATAAAGTCTGATAGAGAAGCATAATTTACAATTAAGTTCTAGAAAAGGCTTCAGAGTAGATTGGGACACATGCCAATTTAAGTACAACTTCTCGTGCCCAAAAAAATGGCTAAGCAGAGCATACAACTTAGACACCGGAAATATATTGGGAGTTGAAGTGGAAGTTCCCTAAAGAATGACTTAAAGAAGATAAATCAGAGGTAATAAAACCAGAGCATATTATTATAGGCAGACAGAAAAATTCATACTTATCAGGAAAAAAGGGTACCGACAGTGTAGGGTCGTCGAAAGTTTTACCCTAACATATGGCGTAGGCAGTTATGATTAAAGCAGTGGCTGGATATTCCTAAGGTTCATCGACGCAAAGTGTTATGGGATTTAGTAAAAAGAAAAAAAAGGCATGCTTAATTTGAGATTCATTGGCCATATCATATCCTCTAAAGAATAGGCCAAGTGGCATACGAGTTGAAATTGCCTCCAGAGTTAGAACCAGTCCATTCAGCTTTCACATGTGATGTTGCGGAAGGTCATAAATGAACCGTCCTAAGTTGTTGCAGTTAAGGAAGTTAAGTTACTAAGAAGCTAGTCTACAAAGAGGTTCCAGTTGCCGTACTAGGTCGGCAGGTACACAGGTTAAGGATTACAGATGCGGTCTCTATTAAAGTACTGTAAAGAAACAAGAATACTCTATAAGTATTGTAAAGAAATGACCTGGGAAGCAAAGAATGACATGAGGTCTAAGTATCCTCACTTGTTCCCAAGTTGATTCAGATTATACAGTTAAGGTGATGTTATTATTCAGCTATTATTTCATTGTTTATGTTATCAATACTGTTAGCCGGCTACCTATATGTGATGAAATAGCTGTTTATAGTGTCCTGCGAGGAACCTATTTTGGACTTCTCTACGTTTCAGGTTTTCAAATAGTCCATATTATAGAGGAGACCCTGCTAAAATTTTTCTAAATCCTGGGTAAGAGAAAGTTAACTCCTTTAAGCTTAAGAATGACATTCGAGGATGAATGTTCCTAAGGGGGGAGGGGGGGAGGATGTTACACCCCGTACAAGTCAACGGTTAGTAGGCATATGTACGGATTTGGGAAGAGTAAGAAGAGTTCAACACATGTAAGGAAAGCTTCAGAATCAGGGTCGGGCAAGGCTAGGATGGGGGGCGCTAGCGCGACGTGCCAGCCTATAGTGCCTTGAGAGGCGCGGCGTGTCAGGCTTGCTGCCTCAATGGAAGGTGCGGTGCACTAGGGGAACCAGTGCCTTGGGAGGCGCAGCGCGACCTGGTGCTCTGGCCGGCGCGAGGCGCCCCCTGTGCCACCGCCCTCAATATATATATATATATATATATATAAAGTCCCTCCTTTCATTTTAAACACTTACTAACATAAGCTCTCAGCTAGAGAAGAGAGGAAACACGATTTTTCAATCATTTTTCCCCGATTATGCTACGAAATGCAGTCCAAATTCAAATTTAACTTCATGTATGGAGTTCTAAACCTGCAGGGAGCATTACTACAGAGTTATTTTCTAAAAATACATCTGGAAAATCAGAACTTCGCCGAGTAGAAGTTTCCAGAATTGCTCTAAATTGATTTCTATATGGCCACAGGCTTTACGCAAGCATTTCTCCCTTCTGAACTCTCGAGAAACTATAAGTTTTCGACCGCATTTTACGTAGATGAATTATAGTTTCTATTAATATCAAAGTTATCCTTTTACGGCGAATTTGGTATTGAAATTGATCTTTTTCTCCCCAGTATATCAGTTACAACTGTAAAGAGATGACAAATCCAAGTTATAACTCATCGGTTATTCGAAAAATAACAATTGAGGTATGTAAGTCTTAACCCTCAGTTAGTATTCTCGTCGTACAAGTGTTAGGACTTATGTTTTTGAATAGAAACAACGGTTCCATATGCTCCAGATAGTTTCTACCAATAGATAGTGATTAGGCATGTTGTAATTAGCTGTTGCTGGTATATAAAGATCAGATATGCTGTGATTAACTGCTATCAGTAGATTATGGTTATATAAGTTCTGGTTAGCTCTTAAACGTATATAGATTATATCACAGTATCCCTCATCGAGAAGGAACATGCTAGGTGTGATACGCACTAGAAGCGTCGTAGGAACTCTTCTGTTCTCTAGTTCATTGTATTAGTAGAATTGTATGTTTAATTATCAGGCCTAGACCTTAGAAGCTCATGAATAGTTATCAGGCCTGAGTTAGTAAGTTGAACAGTGTAGGTGCAGCTAGGAGATATAACTACTAGTTTGGTGCCTGTGTAGCTAGAAAAGCACGCCTAGAGGCCATTGGTGTACCTTTACGCCCCAGGGCTAGAAATTCAGATCGGAAGGCCATATGTTAAAGTCAATAGCTTAGGGTTCTTTAGTGAACTGAGTGGCAGCCTGCCATCTAGTTAGCTACTACCAGTAAGTATCAGTCCCAGTTGACTTAACATTTATTCTACAGATCACCGAGGAAGCCAGTCCAGTCGTCCAAGTCAAATAGACCCATGGGTACCCTAAGGAAGGGGACCTTATTAGCAGATAGAGGCATGGCCAGCGCCCAAGCCTGCTTTTAGAAGATACTCAGGTACAGATTACCGTGAGTGGCTAAGTCTATGTAGACTTGTATTTAAGGTTATTAATCGCCCAGAAATCATATAAGATTGGACCAAACCAAGATAAGGTCTAATGGACCAGCACCGTGTTGGTACAATACTACCCTCAGGCTAAGAATGGCAGTAAGCTGCATGTGGAGGATTAGTGGCCGACCGCCCAAAAGCATGTTCAGTCAGTAACAACCCTATAGCCGTTCCAAGCAGAGCGACAACATAACTAGTCATCCGCAACCCCACAATTATTTATGAGTTATAGTTGTCCGAGTAGGACATTCAGAGTATTATTAGGCCACTCCAGATCTCGCCCTATCCAGTCTAGACCATTAGAGATCATGATCACTACCAGGATCCCATGATGAGATACAGGTGCACGGCGTGCCTGCTAGCAGCCTTACAAACTATCCTAGGGGGCGAGCAGTAGTAGCATTAGGCCCAGAAGTCCAGATATGCCTTTTGAGTGGCTAGATTAAGATTTCAGTATAGCACCTTGGTTGGGGTTGCCCTTACTAGGAGTCTTCCATGACCTCCCCAGGGTTACTAGGTCTGTCGACGCCCTCTAGGGGCTAGATGACATCGCTCCAAGGAGCGGTATGCCGTTCGCAAGGGACGAAGATGGGGTCCCAAGTCCTCATACAGTCCATTCCACGGCTGGACTATTTTATGCCTTATCGTCACCACACCCCCATCGAACCTGGTACCCGAGTTGCAGATATCAGGAGTCCACTGGACTCAAACACATCTACAGATTAGGAGCCAAGCGGGTTCAGTTGCAGACCTAGGGGAAAGGTAGGTAGGGTATAGCACCAGTAGAGTCATAGAAACCTGGATAGGGGTATGTAGATTGAGGTGACTTGCCAAGGCTTTTGGAGGCCCGGGTAAGTTATTTCTTTGCTGTTTGTACCTTCCGGCTTATGGGGGCCAAGTCAGGTTCATGTTTGTATTCTTGTCTGCTAGTTATAGTTTATGAATGTCTCACGTACATGTAGTGTTGGTTAGATGCATTTTACAAATCAGTAGGCATACAAGTTAATCTTTCTACCCTTCTTTCTATTTATTTCCAGTCTTTATCAACTTATTTATTACCTTACATATTTGGTACATATGGTACTGACGCCCTCCCCTGGAAGCTGCATTACTTGCCTGCAGGTTTAGACAGACAGAATTCAGGATCCTCAGTAACAACTGTTCAGAGTCAGCAGTTTGTCCAGCTCATTTTATTCAAAGTTACTATGTTGTAGCAAGTGCAGTTTTCCATTTGTATAGAATCTGGGTAGACCAGGGCCCTGTCCCAACCACTATTTGTATTCTTAGAGGCTTGCAGGCTATCGTCGTCAGATAGTTGGGTGTCGTTGGCTGTGGTGGGGCCCATATGTGTTTCTTTTTATGTATTAGCTGTGTGGGGCCTAGTATAGCGCCTGACTTTCATTTCAGTTATAACTAGATATCATGGCGGCCTTGTCGGCCCGCATAGGAATCCCTGTTATGGTCTGTTGCTGGTTTGTTGTTTTATTTTACAGGTGGCTATAAGGCCTTGTTGGTCGGAGGCTATGTTTACAACCAAGATATAGCCGGTTGTTTTCTTGAGTCGAGTTGCAGGCTTGCACCAGATGTGCATAATCCTAGCCAAGTCAATCAGATTCCAGTGTGTCACTAGGTTCCCAGTCATGCCTCCCAAGGTGGGGCGTGACATTCTACAACTAATTCGATTATAAATTTATTGATTTCAATTTCTACTAAATTATACCAAATTATGCATGTCCTATGATGAATTGAGTTATGATCTTTACTACTATTATTGATATTCATAAACCCATCATGATTTATGACTCATAATATAGATTTATTCAAATGCCCATTATGAATTTATGATTTACAAAGCCTATGCATGATTTATAAGCATGCATGAATCTCATGATTTTACTAATTATGTTTTGGCCGACTCACGGGCTTTACCCTCATGGCTAGTCACGTATTTACAAGAATTCTTATGATTATCATGATTTAAGTAGCCTATGAATCTCATTTATATTATCCTATGAGAACTATATATGTTTTGAGAGTAGTATTTAACACCGAGTAGGTTCAGGGCCCAGGTTTTGCCCCGACTCTCAAAACTGCGTGCCACCGCAGGACATGATGGGACCTCCTTTGTGACTATCCCCTTGCCCAAATGGGCCCTTTCATGTGTGATATCATGCGCTTCATGGTTCTACCCTTGTCAAGGTACGAACACCCTCCCGACTAGGGATTTACAGGTCAGGCTCCATGTATTTTCATATGAGGTATGTCGATTATAAGAATCTCCCATTGTTCCTCATATTTTATGCATTGATATGTTTGCGTTCTTTGGATTAAGTGATGGTTTAATTAAGTTTCTCTCATGACTATGATAATAAATGGTTTACGAACGAATTGAAAACCTTGAGCCTTATGTTATCTTACAGTATTTATGTTACGAGCATGTTGTCCCACTTTTATGATCATTTATAAGCTTTTATGTATTTTTAAATGTTCGTTTTACTTACCTTACATACTCGACACATTCCATGTACTGATCGCATACTCTATGCTGTATCGTTTCATGATACAGGACCCGACTCTCAGGCTCAGCCGCATCAGTAGTCCATCTCAGAGTTTAGCATCCAGCCTCTTGGCGAGTCCTCATTCTCCAAGGACCATATGTTTCAGATATTGATGTTCCTTTTTGTTTTCAATTTTGCCAGGTTAGTTGGAGATGTTGTCCCATCAACCTATCTCATACGATAGAGGCTTTCAAACTAATTGTAGTACTCAACTATTATGTATTTAGTACGTTTCGCTTATTATGCTATGCTATGTTATGTTTATTCATCCGCTACATCGTTACATTAAGTATTCCACTTAAATGATATGGAGTTAGATGAATGTTCATGCCATGGGTCGACTTGGAGTCTCTAAGGGCTTCTCGTCCTGTGTTACAATCCGAGTCTATGTTCAGGTCGTGACAGGAATCTCCTAGCAGTTATTAAGAGTCAACAGATTGGTTAGATCCTTTCATTCGGAGTTTTCAGATTATATAGGTTTGCCCGTATTTGTTACATAAGGTTTGGGTAGGCCGAGGCCCTGTCCCGACCAATATCTCCACTCATAGAGGCTTGTAGACTACAGTCCTCATTTAGTTGGTTGTTGTTGGTTGTGTGGGGCCTATGTACGTTATATTTTGTATATTTTCCATGTAGGGCCTAGTGTAGCTTTTAGATTGCAGCATTGTTAGCTATGGTATGAATATGACTTCCTGCTTTCTTTCAATTATGACTAGACATCATGGTGCTTGTCGGCCCGCATATGATACCTTTATTTTTGTGGATGTTGGGGTAGCTGTTTTCTTTTACAAGTTGCTATGTGGCCTTGTCGGCCCGAGACTGTGTTTACAACCAAGATGTAGCAGTTTGTTTTCTTGATTTTGAGTTGCTGGCAAGCACTAGAAGTGTGCATATGGCCAGCCAGGCCAGCCCAGGTCCCAGTGTGGCATTAGGTGCTAGTCATGCTTCCCAAGGTGTGGCGTGACATTAGAACAGGCTAAACCCTCTTAAAATCCTCCTACTAGAGCTTAAAACAACATAGTTTATGGATTTGGAGCTTCAAGATTATGAAAATGCCCTTAATATAAAAAATCTATAAATTGTGCATTGCCAGGGACCATGACTCATACCATAAGTCGTACTATGAAGTAACTAATTGTGGTTGTCTCTCGTTGCTACCACTGGTTGAAGGACTGATTCTTGAAGACCACATCACGGGCGCCTGTCACGGTTTGTTACGTGACACTATGGGTCATGAGACCATGCATTGTCACTGAGCCTCCACATTTCCTTGAATCTTTCCATGGTTACAACCTACGAATCATGATTTCCTACCACGAGTCGTGACACCACTCGTGAGAACACTTCTATATCAAGAAAACCACAACCCTTATCATGATCCGTTGTTTCCCACAATGAATCATAATGAGAATCATGGTACCCCTTCCTTCCTCAGCAGGTCCTAACAACGACTTTTTCAATACAACCCGTTACATCTACCTTTGAGTTGTACCTTGACTTGTTAAACTAGACCCTCCTTTTGCAGTTGCTAACCATGAATTATGATGATGAGTCATCACATCAACCAATGAGTCGTACCATGGCTCGTTGGTCCATAACCTGCCACTCTGCCTTCTCCCCACGACTCCAACCATGACCCGTCAGACCAACCCACGACTCGTACCATGAGTCGTTCTAAAAGAGAATTACAGATTTTCTTCTAGTTCCATTTCCAAATCCTAAACCCAGTCTTAGGAACCTTCGGGGCATTACAATATCTCCTCCTTGGGAACATTCATCCTCGAATGTGGGGTAAACATACTGAAAAACTAGGGAAGGGAACTTCTATCCTATCTGCTGAATATCTGAAGGTAAGAACTGATGGAGTAACCTGAAATACATGACTGAACTGATTTCATGAATCACACATACACGCACTGACATAAAGAAAACTGGGAGACATGAACTAGACATGAAACTAAATAGAGTATTAAGGAAGAAACTAGTACCTCAAGCTGGGATTGTGTCGGAAGGGAAAAGATGCAGGTACTTAGCTATCATCTGCTTCGGCCTCCCATATAGCTCCCTTAACCAACTGATTTATCCATTGAACCTTTACTGAATCTGCTTCTTTGTTCCTCAACTTCTGAGCCTAAAGATCAAGGATTTCAACTAGAACCTCTTCATAGCTAAGTTTATCATTCACACCAATGCTCTCCACAGGTACAATCAAAGCCGGGTTTAAGAGCGATACATGAAAAACTGGATGTATGGAAGCCAACTCTGAAGGCAAATCCAACTCATAGGCTACCTTGCCAACACGTCTCACAATCCTATATGGGCCAACATATTGGGGACTAAGCTTCCCTTTCTTTTCAAATCTCATCACCCCCTTCATGGGAGATACTTTCAACAACATCCAATCATCAACTTCAAATTCAAGTTCTCTCCTCCTCACATCCGCCTAGGACTTTTGATGACTCTAAGCTATTTTTAGCCTTTCCCTTATAATTTGAACTTTCTCCATAGCCTCATGAACTAAATCTGGCCGTATCAACGTATCTTCTCCCACTTCAAACCAACCAATAGGAGACCTATACCTCCTCCCATAAAGAGTCTCAAACGGAGCCATCTGGATACTAGAGTGGTAACTGTTGTTGTAAACAAACTCGATAAGAGGAAAATGATCATCCTAACTACCTTTGAAGTCAATCACGCATGCTCTCAAAATATCCTCAAGAGTCTGAATGGTTATCTTGGCCTGACCATCCATTTGTGGGTGAAAATAAGTGCTAAGTTTGACGTAGTACCAAGTCCTTTCTAAAACAACTTCCAAAACTGCGACATCAATTGAGTACCTATGTCTGATATGATGGACAAGGAAACACCATGCAATGGAACTAACTCCCGAATATAAACTTAACATACTCCTCAGCTGAATTGGTAGTTTTGGCTAGTAGAAACTAAGCTGCCTTCGTCAACCTATCCACAACCACCCAAATAGAGTCACATTAACAACGTGTACGAGGAAAACCTGTAATGAAGTCCATATTGATCTCTTCCCACTTCAAAGTGGGGATAATAATGTCTTGTAGCACACCTCCTAGTCTTTGATACTCTACTTTCACCTGTTTTCAATTCGGACACTTGATTGTGACCTTGTTCAATTGTTGATAGTCAATGCACATACAAATAGAACCGTCCTTCTTCTGAACAAAGAGAAGTGGTGCACCCCATGGGGATTTTCTAGGTCTGATGAAATACTTATCTAAGAGATCATTCAACTGCTCTTTCAATTCCTTTAGCTTAGCTGGATCCATTCTGTAAGGAGGAATAAATATGGGTTGCGTATCGAGAAGAAGGTCAATACCAAAGTCGATCTCCCGCTCAGGAGGGACTCTAAGTAAATGATCTGGGAACACCTCTGGACACTCACACACTATAGAAACCGATTGGAGAGTCGGGGTATCGGACATAGCATCCTTAACCCGAACTAGGTGGTAGACACAACCCTTCGAAATCATCTTTCTGGCCTTAAGGTAGGAAATGAAGTGATCTAGAGGCACAACTGAACTACCCTTCCACTCTAGGACTGGCTCACCCGGAAATCGAAACTCTATCCATGGGTTCTACAACTCACTGAGGCATAACATGCATGTAACCAATCCATGCAAAATATAACATCAAACTCTACCATGTACAACTCTACTAAATCTGCTGAGGTGACCTTCTGAAGGACTGTGACAGGGAAATATTTGTATACCCATCGATCTATAACTGAGTCACCGACTAGAGTAGAGACTGAGAAGGGTTCTGTAGGATCTTGGGGCTGACTCTGAAACTACTAGCAACATAGGGCGTCATAAAAGATAAGGTAGCCCCTGGATCTAACAATGCATATACATCAAGATGGAATACTCGTAAAATGCCAGTGACCACATTTGGGGAGACCTCCTGCTTTTGACGACATGCGAGGGCAGAAAACCTGTTCTGACTCTGACCACCACCTGAACTAGTGGATGCACCCTACTAAGCTGAGCGTTCTAGTGGAGCTTCTAAATTGGTGTCTGGGTGTCGACCTCTATCCTAGCCCTATCTAGCTTCTAGACAATCTCTGAGCATATGACTAGGCTTCCCACACTCGAAACATGCACCTATTCCCTGCTAAGCACTGACCGACGTGCCTCCTACCACACCCATCACAACCTGGAATGCTGGGCTCCACTAACCTTCTCCCCTAACCTCTAGAGCCTGATGCCCATCCCCTCTAATCATGCCTAGATCTGGATGGCACACTTGCTACTGACTGTGCTGGGGCTGATGATCTTTGGTGGGACTGCTGATGTTGTCTACCACTCGACCTCTGCTCGGAGAACCCAAAGCTATCTGTCCTTTCCCTCTTGGCCTCTCTCTCCCTCTCCCTTATCTGCACTGCCTCCATCTGCTGGGCATAAAAAACCAATTGGGAGAAATCAATTTCCTGATGTACCATACCGGTCCTGAAATCATTGAAGAAGTAATCCGCTACTCCATTCACAAATTTGCTCACCCGAGCCCTCCGATCGGTCACCATCTCCGGTGCATATTTAGACAAGCGGGTGAAATCTAGAGCATACTCCTAGACGGTTGTATTGTTTTGTCTTAGATTCAAAAACTCTGCTGCCTTGATCTCCCTCATCTCCTGGGGAAAGAATCGGTCCAAGAATGTGGTGAGAAACTCATCCCAACCAATGGGACCCACTTCGACTCCCTGGCCATCTCTCCATTATCTGTACCAAAATGAGCAAACCCCTTCAACTGATAAGAGGCTAGGTCTGCACACTCCTCCCCTGTCACCCCTATAATCTGGATGATTTTCTAAATCTCGTCGATGAACTCATATGGGTCCTCATCCACTCTCGACCCAAGGAATTCAGAAGGATTCTTCCTGAGGAAGTCCCTGACCCTAGTCGTGGCTGCGTTCCTATTCTGGAGAATGTGAGCCATTGTTTGCTGATTTACCTAAGCAGTCAACAACAGTGCCAACATCAGAATGGCTACCCTAAACTCAACATGGGCAACCTACTCAAGCATGTGGTCCTCTGGGGCTGGTAGGGCTTGATGGTGCCCATCTCCGTTGCCATTCTCATAGCTATTTCTATTTCCGTTGCCGTTCCTTCTTCTGTTAACTCGACCGAGAGGTATGATTCTGCAAATGCGTATAGCATGAGTTAAAAGGATAGAGAGATACTTCATCGCACGATATGGATCATGAAAGAAGGAAAATTTCCTAGAATGTTTCATAGCCCCTTTGTCATAAGTATGGTGCGCTTCACACTCATGAAAAAGACTCTAATTAACACGGCTTTTGGACACCCTAGGACACACTGAACCTTTTCTCTAATACCAAATTTGTCACGACCCATATATAGACCCGAATCTAGACATGGAACCTAGAACCAATTTGACCCATGGCATGAACATAAAAACTAAAGCTCAGCATAATCAAAGCGGAAAACTAATTTCTGAAAGAGTGAAAGTCTGAATAATAAAATATTTAAACGACTGAAATCTCAATACACAGAATCTAAAGTTGGAAATACAAATTATGTCTGAACTGCCTCTACATACTGACGAGTTGATGAGACAACACCCTCAACTAGCTCACTAGAAGTCTGAAACTGAAAATGAAAATAACTCAACTATATAAAAGTCCCCAAAGAATGAGGACTCACCAACAAGCTATCTGATAAAACTTTGGAAACTAGCTAGCGGCGAAACTGAATCTGAATGTCTGAGCCTATATCATGAAACAATATAGCATAGAGTATGCGGTGTGTACTTGGAATGTACTGAGTATGCAAGGTAAGTAAAATAGATTAAGTAAGTAAAACTGAAAACATACATAAGATAAATCATATAATTATAAGATTCTGAGAGTAAGTACTGCATGCTGATTTCTAAAAATATGATTAAATATAAACTATATTTCATAACTGATCCAAATGACCCAAAGCTGAAACTAATATTCATAAGTAAAACTGTTAAACAAATCATTGGGCCAAACTTGCTAAAAAATTTTTATCATGACTGATTAACATGCATAACTGAAATCATGAGGAACAATGGGAGACTTATCATATAACCGACATAATAACGATAGAGCTTACGTTATCCCAACTATTACACTCAAGTGGGTAGATCAGTACCAAGCCTTGCCAGGGCTAAGAGTGCTATCGTGATATCGATAACAAGCTAAAGTCCCCTTAGGGGAAGGGAAAGCTCACAAAGGAGGTGCAACGAATCTGAATAAACCTACGTTAGCACGTAGCTCTAAGGCCTGGTGTTTACCTGAACCCCTAGCCTACTCGATGCTAGACACTAATCCCAAAAACATGCATATGCTCTCCATCATTTTCCAATGAAGCTGAACTATCATTTTTCAATGAAGCTGATCATGAAATTACATATGTTGTCTAAAATCTGAATATTAGGAGCCTTGGATCAATACATATCACAAGCTGAAAGTGGGAGTCTAGACTCCAAAATCATGTGGTAAGCTAACATCATAAACTTGAACTAAATCATGAAAACATACTTAGATCATGTGTTCTTGCCAAAACTTTAACATGCTTGAAATAGACCTGCTAGCCAAAAATCATGGATTCATACGTGGGTAATTCATAAACATTCTTTCATGCTAAACATCTCATCATGCTTGAAAACATAGATCATAATCTTAACTTCTCATAAAGCTTACATAATTGGGAATAATATTGTTAAAACTAGAAATCATGAATTGTAATTCAAAATGAGTAAAAAACATGCCCATGAATCATAAAATATCATTTAATACATGAAGGGAATTGATGCATAATTAAAACATAGAGAATTTCATAAATTGGGCTAAGACCCCATAGGATCATTCACTTGAATTCAAGAACTTGAGATTGGAATTGGGCATGAGAGTGAAGAGAAACTTCCATTCATAACCCTACATACCTGGGTAAACTGATTCTTAGCTTGATTTTGAAAGCCCAAGAGTTTTGGAGGAGAATTGGAGGATTTCTAGCCTTGATCTTAAATGGAATCCTCTAAGCTTGCATGCATGGGGAAGGAATAGGTTAGAATAGGCTAAACGCTAATTTGGCTTAAAATAATATAGTTTAGGGATTAGGAATTATGAAAATTCCCTTAATAAAAAAATTTGTAAATTGAGCGCTGCCAGGGACCACGACTCATACCATGAGTCGTACCATGAAGTAACGACTCTTGGTTGCCTCTCGTTTCTACCATTGGTTAAAGGACTGATTCTTGAAGACCACATCACAGGTTCCTATCAGGGTTCAGTAGATGACACTACGGGCCGTGAGACCACTCGTTGTCATTGAGCCTCGTCATTTCCCTGAACCTTCCCACGGTTACAACCCACGACTCATGGTTTCCTACCATAGGTTGGGACACCACACGTGACAATACTTCCATACCTAGAAAACCACGACCCTTATCACGATCCATTGTTTCCCACAATGAATTGTACTGACAATCATGGTGTCCCTTCCTTTCTCTGTAGGTCCTAACAACGATGACCCGTTAGAACCACCTATGATTCATACCTTGACTCGTTACACCAGACCCTCCTTTTGTAGTTGCAAACCACAACTCGTGACAATGAGTTGTCACATCGACCAGTGAATCGTACCATGGATCATTGGTCTAAAACCTGCCACTCAGCCGTCTTCCCATGACTCCATCAAAGACCCATCAGATCAACCCATGACTCGTACCACGAGTCATTCTGAGAGAGAATTGCAGATTTTCTGCCGGTTCTATTTCCAAATTCTGAACATAGTCTTAGGAGCCTGCAGGGCATTATATCTTTCGGTCAAATCGTATGACACCTTTCATAGGAGACACTTTTAGGAAAACCCTATCATTAACAACAAACTTCAGAGGTCGGCGACGTACATCAACTTAAGATTTTTGCCTATTCTAAGCTGTCTGAAGTATGCTTCTAATAAGCTTTACCTGATTAATAGCTTGCTGCACTAGATCTATCCCTAATAACTTTGATTGCTGAGTTCAAACCAGCCTATTGTCAATCTATATTTCCACTAATACAAACCTTCATGCGGAGCCATCTGAATGCTTTCTTAATAACTATTATCATAGGCAAATTCTATCAAGGAAATATGATCATCCCAGCTTTCTCCAAGGTCTAAAATACAGGCCCGTGGCATATCATCGAGCATCTGAATGGTACATTTGGCCTATCCATCTATCTAGGGATGAAATGCTATGATGAGATTCACCTGAGTGCCTAGGCCTTTATGGAAAGACTTCCAAAAGTTTGCTATGAACTATGCGCCTCTATTCGAAATAATGGATATGAGGACACCATATAGACGAACTATCTCACGATTATATAGCCTGGTATAATCCTCTGTTACATAAGTGGTCTTGACTGACAAGAAATGAGCTCATTTGGTTAAGCTCTCTACTATTACCCAAATAGAGTCATACTTCCTACACGTTTAGGGAAAAATAGTAATAAAGTCCATATTAATAACCTCCCACATTCATGCCAGAATCTCTATATTATGAGTCAGGCATCTAGGACACTAGTGCTCGACCTTCACCTACTTGCAATTAGGACACTGAACCAATGTAGCACTTCGAGTCTCAAAATGACTTCTTATAGAAAAAGGACTGCTAGTTTCAGATTTGGTGCAGGAGGTGATGGAGGAGCCAACGGCCTGTCAGCCTAGTGATAGACTGTCACTATGGCGTCGCGACTCCATCAATGAGTTTGATGGTCATCCGTCTAGTGATAGACTGCCACTTGTCCTGTCGTGATCAGGCCTAAGTGTTTCCAAAGTGATGGAAAGTTGATGGACCGTCAAGAGAGTGACGACCCATCACTCCTACCGTCAGTTAAGGAAAATGTTTGACCCTTTCTGGTTGTGAGAAACGCTAACGACGAACTATCGGGCGAGTGGTGGCCCGTCAGTGATTCAGTCCAGCCCGATTTTCTAAGGTCAATTTTGTAATTCCCAAAGATTCTAGTCCCTAGGTGATTTCATTTTAAGGATACTTAAGGGTTTTACTTGAGGGTTTTACTTAGCTTATTTCTCACTCCTCTCATACACCAAGGTTGGTAAAGATCAAGCTCTCAAGGAAGAAAGGATTTCTGAATTTCTTCATCTCCAATTTCTCTTGGGCATCAAACCCTAGAAAGAATTTCATCAAGCTCAGGTATGTGGGGTTATGAAGGGGGGAATTCTTCCGTCCTCATTCCCTTTTCAAGCTCAACCTCATGACCTCAATTACTCAAATCTAAATGGTTAAGTTCTAGGGTCTAACACAATTCCATAAAATTATCTATGATATCTCTATGGATCAAATTCTCTCATGTTTGAATTGATCATTTATGGATATTAAGACATATTTGACTCTAAATTTACTTATTAATTAATCATTTTAAGTTTATGAAGATTATACCAGATTATGCATGATTTATAAATTTCAAGATTATGAGCCCATTATTTCAAGTATGATGAATTATCAAAGTATGCGTGAATGTTTATGAATTCTTAAACTTATGATTTCATGATTTCAAATTTTGAAGCTTATTTTAAGTATGTATGATTTTATGATTTGGGAAAGCCCATGTAAAGTTAAGCATGTTTTACCATGATTTCTAGCAAAGGCTATAAAGATAATTCAAAGAGATATTTTGGAGTCAAGACTCCCAATATTGAGATTTAAGCTATGTTTTGAGAATATAATTATGGGAAATATATATTTTTTGGAAGTAGTGTCTAGCACCGAGTAGGCCAGGGATTCTAAGGACTCAGGTCTCATAATTATGTGCCATCGTAGATATATATTCTTATTTGGGACCTCTCTCGAGAGTACTTATCCTGCACAAGGGCACACCAGTGATATCACACCTCCAATGTTCTTCGCCCTGGCAAGGATTAGGACGACTTTGCCCTCTTGAGAGAGATAATTGAGGCATCACATAAGCTCTATCGTGATGGTGTCGGTTGATGAGTCTCCTATTGTTCCTCATGTTTTAAGTTACTCATGTTCATATCTTATGATATTATGTTTTATTCCATATTTTACCCTTGATTAATTTATAAATTTTCACATATGATTTCAAGTACGGTACACTATATGATTTCTATTTCCAAAGTATGGTCATTATGTTCAGTTCATGATGAATATCTCATAATTATGATTACTTCAAGAATACCGCTTTTAGCATGATTTCCTTACTCTCATGTTCCATCTTGTTTTATATTTATGATCTTGGTCTACCATTTTTACTAGCATGTTTTACTTTCTCTACATACTCAGTACATTAAAAGTACTGACTGCATACTCTATTTTATATCGTCTTATGTTATAGGTTCGAGTGATCCATCACAGTCTTGTTGCTAGCTCGCTCCCACTTAGTCCAGTTCTATTCCAGTTTTAGTGAGTGCTTATGATCTGAGGACATCAATTTTGATTGTATCTCTTTTTTATGTTTTTTTAATTTCATACTTAGCGAGCTAGTTAGGGGTGTTGTCCCACTAACTCATAAAATGTTTAGAGGATTTTTAGAGAATTATGTATAGATGGTTCAACAATGTTGGCTCGTGTCTACGTTCACATGATATGCTATGCAGACTTTCTTATACCATATTCATGCTTTATTTTCACTTAGCAATTCTCTTATTCATGTTATGTATATGTCATGGGTTAGCTTGAAGCTATTCGTCGTTCTAGGTCCTGTGTCTCGATCTCGGGTCATAGCTCTGGTCATGACAAACATAGTATCAGAGCATTAGGTTTAGTAGTGTCCTTGGGTATTTGACAGGCGTGAAGTAGAGTCTTTTTCATGAATGTGAAGCGTGCCACGCTTATGGGGAAGAGGCTACGAGATATTTTAAGAAATTTCCCTTCTTTCATGATCTATGTCATGTAATGAAGTATATTTCTTTACTTCTCTAACTCGTGCTATACGCGTTTGCAGAAAGATGCCTCCCCATTCAGGCAACAGAAGAAGAAATGGCAATAGGAGTGTTCATGTCAATGGCAATGGAGATGGGGAATTAGCCATCCGCACCAACTCCAGCTAATCCCTTGCCGGAGTAGGTTACTCATGCTGAGTTCAGGGCTGCATTTGAAATGTTAGCATAGGCTATGATCGCCCAGGTCAGTCAGCAGGCTATGGCTCATGTGAACCAGAATGGGAATGCGTGATGGCTAGGGTGCGAGACTTCATCTAAATGAACCCACCTGAGTTTCATGGGTCAAAGGTGGATGAGGAACCATAGGAGTTTATTAAGGAGGCTTAGAAGATTAACTTGGTTATGAGTTTCTTAGGAGAGGACAGTGTAGACTTGGCCTCCTATCAGCTCAAAGGGTCGCTCATATATGGTTCTGGCAGTGGAGGGAGAGAAGGGGAGTTGGTGCACTCCTTGTAGGCTGGGATGAGTTTGTCACAACTTTCTTGGACAGATTCTTCCCCTAAGAGTTGAGGGAAGCAAAGGCAGTAGAGTTTATCAATTTGAAGCAAAATGACATGACTGCAGGAGTATTCCCTGAAGTTTATCGAGCTATCCAAGTACGCTCCGAAGATAGTTGCTTATCCGATAGCTCATATGAGAAAGTTCGTGAATGGGGTGATAGATTCATTGGTCAAGGAGTGTAGGACCGCCATGATGATTAATGATATAAATATCTTCCGAATGATAGTATATTCCTAGTAGATAGACATAAAGTAGATAAAGAAGAAGGAGAGAGAGGCCAAGAGGGCCAGAACAGGGAGTTATGGGCATTTCTAGCAGAGATGCAGCGGTGGACATCGCCCTTAGTCCCACCAAAGGTCATCATCCCTAGCCCCATTATCAGCTAGTTTTCCATCTAGACCTCGAGGAAAGCAAAGAGGTGGATCGTCAGTCTGTAAGGGTCAGAAGAGCATGAGAGGAGAAAACACTTTTCTAGCTTATAGGAAGTGTGATAGGAGACATCCTAGAGAGTGCTTGGTTGGTACTGATGGTTGCTTCGGCTATGGGATGTCCGGGCACATACTTAGAGATTGTCCCTCAGCTAGAAAGGTGACAGTAGAGGCTGTGCCCCAGCCACCACTTCAGCAGCCCCAGCAGCTCACCCATCTTAGCAGGCGCCTATTTTAGTGCAATTGGTGGATAGCATCAGAATAGATTCTATGCACTTTCATCTCCTTAGGAGCAGGAGTGCTCACCCGATGTGGTCACTGGTATGTTATGAGTATTTTATGATGATGTTTATGCATTATTAGACCCAGGGGACACATTATCCTTTGTGACTCCTTACATTGTTGTTATCTTTGGTGTTAGTCCCAAAATCCTATTATAAACTTTATCAGTCTCTGCTCCTATTGGTGAGTCAGTTTTAGCTCGACGGGTATATAAAAATTGCCCTATCGCAGTCCTTCAAAAAGTCACCTCACCTGACTTAGTGGATTTAGATATGACCAATTTTGATGTTATCTTTGGTATGGATTGGTTGCATGCTTGTTATGCTTCGGTTAATTGTAGAACTCATACGATAGAGTTTCATTTCCCGGGTGAACCAGTCTTAGAGTGGAAGGGTAGTTCAGTCGTGCCTATAGGTCACTTTGTTCCTATCTCAAGTGTAGGAAGATGATCTCTAAGGGTTTTGTACACCATCTAGTTGGGGTTAGGGATTCTACATCTGAGACCCCAACTCTTCAGTCATTTCCTGTTGTATGTGAGTATCTGGAGGTGTTCCCAGATGATCTACCTGGAGTCCCTACTGAGCGTGAGATTGACTTTGTCATTGACCTTTTCCCTAATACGCTGCCCGTATCGATTCCTCCTTACAAAATGGATCGAACCGAGCTAAAGGAGTTGAAAGAGTAGTTGAAAGATCTTTTAAGGTTTTCATCAGGCCTAGTAAGTCTCCATCGGGTGCTCCAGTTCTCTTTGTTTGAAAGAATGATGGTTCCCTTAGGATGTGCATTGATTATCGGTAATTGAATAAGGTTACAATCAATAAAACATATCCTCTCCCCAAGATTGATGACCTGTTTGACCAATTTCACGGTGTTAAGTGCTTATTAAAGATAGAACTTAGATCCGGCTACCACCAACTTAGAGTTATGGAGAGTGACATTCCAAAGACAACCTTCAAGACTCGATATGGTCACTATGAGTTTGTATTTATGTCTTTTGTACTAACGAATGCTCCTGAAACTTTCATGGAGTTAATGAACAGGGTGTTCAAACCGTATTTGGCTACGTTTGTGATTGTCTTCATATATGATATCCTTATGTACTCTCTCAGTGAGGAGGAGCGTGTCACTCACTTGAGGATTGTGTTGCAGATTCTCAAGGATCGCCAGCTATTTGCTAAATTTAGCAAGTGTGAGTTTTTGCTGAACTTAGTGGCATTCTTAGGTCATGTGGTGTCTAGCGAGGGTGTACAGGTAGACTCCCAGAAAATAGAGTGGTAAAGAGTTGGCCTAGACATGTCAGTCCTACTGATATTAGAAGCTTCTTGGACTTATCTGGCTACTATAGGAGGTTCATAGAGGTATTTTCATTCATTACAACACTGTTGACTAAGTTAACCCAAAAGAAGGTCAAATTTTAGTGGTCGGAGGCTTGTGAGAAGAGTTTTTAGGAGTTAGACTCACTTCAGCCTTAGTATTAACCCTACTAGAGGGCACGAAGGGCTCTGTTTTGTGTTCTGATGCCTCTAGGGTTGGTCTTGATTGTGTGTTGATGCATCATGGTAAAATCATTGCATATTCCTCTAGACAACATAAGACTCATGAAAAAAATTACACAATACATGACCTAGAGTTGAAAGCTGTGGTGTCT
This sequence comes from Datura wrightii, assembly GCA_035772735.1. Lineage (NCBI taxonomy): Eukaryota > Viridiplantae > Streptophyta > Magnoliopsida > Solanales > Solanaceae > Datura > Datura wrightii. Next base: position 66,647,557 of record JASDFA010000002.1, read on the forward strand.
TCCTTGATGATTTGGAGGCATTATTTGTATGGGGCGCATGTGGATGTGTTCACGGATCACAAAAGTCTACAGTACATGTTTACTCTGAAGGACCTGAACTTGCAGTAGAGGAGAATGCTAGAACTTCTCAAGGATTATGACATGAGTGTCCTTTATCATCCAGGTAAAGAACAACAGATGCTCTTAGTAGGCTATCTATGGAGAGTGTGTCGCATGTCGATAATGGGAGAAAAGAGTTAGTGAAGGATGTCCATAGACTTGCTCGGTTTTTGGGAGTTCGCCTTATAGCTTCAGTGGATGGTGGTGTTATTATTCAGAATGAGTCAGAATCTTCATTGGTGATGGAAGTGAAGGAAAGTCAAGATGAGGATCCTATCCTAGTAAAGCTGAAGGAAGTAGTCTGGAATCAAAAGGTGGAGGTCTTCTCCCAAGGGGGAGATAATGTACTCCGAAATCAAGGTCAACAGTGTGTTCCGGCTGTGGATGACTTGAGAGAACAGATGTTGAGTGAGGCTCATGGCTCTCGCTACTCTATCCATCCAGTTGCCATTAAGATGTACTGTGACCTACGAAAAGTCTATTGGTGGAATGGCGTGAATACGGACATAGCGGAATTTGTGGCTAAGTATTCTAATTGCCAACAGGTCAAGGTCGAGCATCAAAGGCATAGAGGTATGCTTTAGGATATCATCATTCCTACTTGAAAGTGAGAAGAGATCAACATGGACTTCATTATAGGGTTGCCTCATACACGCCAACAATTTGACTCTATATGGGTGATTGTGGATAGGTATAACACCCCAAAAAATTTTTGGTAATTATTTGATGTTTGTATGATATGTTAAGGAAAGTACGTGTTGTATATTGGTCTTATATGAGAAGGGAAATGTGTACGATCAGAAATGCAAAGAGTATGTGAAGTTCATAAGTAAGGGTTAAATTTAAACGATCATATCTCCCAATATATAATGAATTAGAAGCCCCATAACCTATAAAATTAAAGTTATTTGAAAATTGTTTTCAGAACATCAAACCGCTTGTCCGTCAGAGTTCGGAGAAAGAAGTTATGGGCATTTTACCGAAGCATCACTAGCGATGTCACGGGCATGATGCCCTAGCGCCTCCACCGCCCTAATTACTTAAAATTTGATTTTTCACTTGTATAAAACATTTTCAGCTAAATCTAAATCGACCATCTTGCTAAGGATTCCATTTCTCTCTCAATTCCAGCAGCTAGGACAAAGAAAATTAAGGAGGAACATCAAGCAAAGTTCAAGAAAATCACAAGATAAGTTGAGATTACTTTGCCAAGTGTGTTAGGGGCTGTTTTGGAGATCGTTTTGGCAAGGTTTTGAAGGAGTTTTTCTGCATTTTAAAATCTATTTGGACTGTCTATATATACATCTTTTAATAGGTGTTGAAATCAGGAGAAAAGTTAAGGATTTCGCCCCTTTTGAACCTTTCAAAATGCGAGGCAAAAATCTGGAAATTTGCAGCTAAGTGAGCTGCCAGTGCACTGTTTGTGAGCTGAGTTTTGATCTTTTTACTTAGGCGTTTTGGCTTTTTATTTTACTGGAATTATGTTTCATATTGAGGGGAAGAATTACAGAAAAAGTAAGGTAAAATTTCCTCTTGTTTCTCCCTCAAAAGTTAGTGAAAACTAGTTGAGAAATTGGCTAAATGTTGTTGATGTTGTCGTATGTTGTTGTTGCTATTGTGACTTCCTTCGGTTAGTTATTTTGGATGAATTTTTTTTCTATAGATTAAGCTTGTCCTTGTCCTATAAAACCACTTGATTAAGGAGGTTGAAGGCTGATACTTGAAATAAGAAATCGGCTAGAGAAAAGTTCATCGGAGAAAGGTATGTAAGGCCCCCCGTCTATGGTTCTTTTAAGCACGATTCGTGTGTTGTGAATCAAATGATCCAGAAACCTCTTTTAAAGTCTTGAAGCAGTATGTTAAGCTTCATTTAAGATTTAAAGTGCCATGTTTTAATGAGGATAAATGTTAAGATTATGCCTAGCCAAAGTGAGACATCTAAAGTGTGATATTGTGTTGATTGTTGTCGTAGTTGTATATTGAGTTGGAAACCCCTCAGCGTGGGAATTATTAGATGGTACTTACTATATGAATGTGTATATATATGTGATGTTAAATGTGTTTAAAGGTCTGGTTTCTAACTGAAGTTGGCGAAAGAGTCAAGATGAGGACGTGTAAATGATTTTAAGCCACGTAAAGACGTCACAAGCTATTAAGGGTAAACGAGCTTATCGAATTAGTATTACCTGGTTATGGTTGTCCTTTATCTTATGTGTATGTTATGAAATATGTCAGGCTAATCCGTTAAGCCGAACGACAAGCTAGAAAGTTTCTAAGCTCTAATGTCCCCTGAACATGATCTATAAATTTTGTTGAAACTCTTAGGTCATCCGCAATTCCTTATGACTTATAAAAGTTTTGAATACATGCATTTAAGTTCTATTTATAGCTTTAAATGTTATATGTACTCAGTTCCAGTTATGCATTATGAAGGAGGCCTATGCAGGCCATATGTTTAGTATTCGTATTTCTATGCTATATGTATTGAGCTGGTCTAGTATAAGCCATATCGGCTCCATTTATGATTTTGGCTAAGATTTATTGATTTTATCCCAGTGTGGTGCACCGGCTGGAGGTTTTGTTATTTTGCCCCGGTGTGGTACACCAGCTGGATGGATTTTACCCCCTTATGGTACACCTGCTGGAGGCATTTTTATTTTTACCCTGGTGTGGTACACTGGATAGACGAATTGTATATAGATTTTATGATCATCTATCTGCTGGCATTTCAGTTATACTCTTTGTTTTACATTAAATGGTTGCATTTACTCTTCAATATTGAGTTATTGTCAGGTTTCTATTTTCAAGATTCCGGGTTGTTACTACTCCTTATTTTTGGACTAGTTATCATTTTTATCTTACATGTTTATAGTGTTTAGCCTTACATACTAGTATATTTTATTCGTACTAATGTCCCTTCATCTTGGAAAGCTTCCTGCAATAGTGCTGCAGGTACAGGCCGAGGCTTAGATCATCAGACATAGTAGGAGCCAGATTTCAATAGAATAGTGGTATGCTCCTCTCTTCCAAGAGCCATGTCCTAGTTTGGACTATTTTTAGTTTTGTGTACAGCATGGGTAGGCCGAGGCCCTGTCCCGTGCATTTTAGTTTGTTAACTCTGTAGAGGCTGATATGGACTAGTTTGTATAGTAGTGTGGGTTGTGTAGTTGTATTGGTTTTTCATTGCTTTGCTTAGCTTTATTGTAGCCTTGTCAGCTTTCCAGGTTGCATATTTATAATTTTCAAGGAATTGTTGGCCCAGTAGGTTATGACAGGTGGCTTGGTCAGCCTTAGTGTTACATTTATAGATGCTATACAGCCGGCTTCTCGATCGATCATGAATCAAGTGCCAGTTGTGCCCTACCCCAGTTTTGGGGCGTGACACACTTGGTATCAGAGCGAAGTCGTGTCATAGGGAGTCCAAAAAGTCGTGTCTATTAGAGTCTTTCTTATGGGTATGTTGTGCACCATACTTATAATCAGGAGGCTGCATGAAATTTAGGAATTGTTTCACTTCTATTACTAATAGTTTGTGCTATAGGTCGAGCTCATAAGTACTGTGATATCTAAATCGTGATATTATTTCAGAGTATGCCTGTGACAAGGAAGATGGATACGAGGTTGATTGGCACAGCCGTTGGGGAGGGTACTAGTCTCTCTCCAGTGGATCAGAGAGACAGGTTAGAGCCTCAGAGTGAGTCTCCTTCCCCAAGTACTAAGTTCCTCCCGCACCGGCCAGAGCAATGGCAGATCGACCTCCAGCTCCTCCCGCACCTGCAGTACTTGAGGGTAGTAGAGTGTCAGACCCTCCCACGCCTGTGGTACCTCCAATTGTTCCGGAAGGACAGGGTCTTGAGGGAGCTGTTCAGCTGATGGCTCGTATAGCCGCAGGTCAAGAGCAAAGATTGGAGGCGACGGAGAGACATAAAGGACAAACAACTGAGAGTTCTAGGGCCCGCGAGTTCTTGAGTTTGAGCCCTCCTATATCAACTGGATCAGACCCGAGCGAGGATCCTCAGGATTTTATCGATCAGACATATAGGGTGTTAAGGGTGATACGAGCTACAACAACTGAGGAAGTAGAGTTGGCGGCGTTCAGACTACGTGATGTGGCCATATTGTGGTATGAGGCTTGGGCTCAATCCAGAGAAGCCAATGCACCACCAGCTGAGTGGGAAGTGTTCTCTAAGGCCTTTATGCACCACTATCTACCCCGAGAGCATTGACAGGCTCGAGCGGAGCAGTTTTTGCACTTAGAGCAAGGATGTATCAGTGTGCGTGAGCATTGTCTTTGGTTTTATTCTCTTCCAAGTATGCTCCTCACATGGTTCAAATGATGGAGGATAGATTTCATCGGTTCGTGTAAGGGTTGGGGCTTTATATAGCTCGAGATTGTTTGGGGGTATCTACTCAGGAACATATGGACATTTCACGAATTCAGGCTTTCACCCAGAGGGAGGAGGATTTTGTTCATCAATTACGGGATACTCAGAGACAGCAGGAGCAACGAAAGAGAGATCGGACTGTGGGTCCTTACAGAGGGTCGTAGGGTGACCTAGAGGCTCAGTCATCCAAGCAGTCAGTTAGTCCTATAGGGAGTGCCCCACCTCAGTTTCAGGGATAGAGAAGAGACCAAGCCCCAGCTCCATCTAGCTCTCGGCATAGGAGTGGGCGGGGCAGAGGCGACCACCATTGCAGCCTTGTCCCCAGTGTGGGAAATTTCATTCAGGTCAGTGTCGTTAGGGGCAGAATGTATGTTATCGTTGTGGGAAGCCAGGGCACTTTATGAAGGATTGTTCAGATAGGGTTGAGGCAGATCAGGCACGATCAACGGTTGCTTCTTCATCCTCTGTTTGACCTCTTAGACCTGATCCTTTGCTAGCAACAGGCTGTGATAGAGGCAGAGGGAGAGAGGCTTCTAGTTCTGGGGCAGCCCAGAATCGGCTTTATGCTTTGGGCGGTCGACAGGACCAGGAGGCCTCACCTGATATTGTTACAAGTACATTGATTATTTATTCTCGTGCAGTATATGTCTACTTGATCCTGGTTCTACACTCTTTTATGTCACACCATTGGTTGCGAGTCAGTTTGAGACAGTCCTTGAGTTAGTATCTATACCATTTGTTGTTTCTACTCCAATTGGCGAATTTGTGTTAGCTAGATGAGTTTACTGAAACTGCATAGTATTGGTATGTGATAGATCAACCGTAGATGATCTAGTTGATCTTGAAATGGTTGATTTTGATATCATTTTGGGTATGGATTGGTTGGCAGCATGTTATGCTAAAGTTGATTGCTGAGCTAAGGTTGTCAGATTCAATTTTCCCGGCGAGCTAGTTCGAGAATGGAAAGGTAATGTCGCTACACCTATAGATAAGATTATTTCATACGTTAAGGCTCAGAAGTTGATATCCAAAGGTTGTATTTCTCACTTGGTTCGGGTAAGAAACTTGGAATGTGAGCCTACAACTCTCCGGTCAATTCCTATTGTAAATGAGTTCCCGAGGTCTTTCTAGAGGATTTTCTTGGAATTCCTTCTAAAAGGGAGATAGATTTTTCTATTGATCTACTTCCAGGTACTCAGCCTATATTGGTCCCTCCTTATAGAATGGCTCTAGTAGAGCTAAGGGAATTAAAGGAGCAGTGGAGAGATTTGCTCGAGAAGGCATTCATTCGACCTAGTGTATCGCCTTGGGGTGCACCAGTTCTCTTTGTGCGAAATAAAGATGGGTCCTTAAGAATGTGTATCGATTATAGGCAGCTAAATAAGGTTACTATCAAGAATAAGTACCCACTTCCCAGGATTGATGACCTGTTTGATCAATTATAGGGTGCCAGATGCTTCTCAAAGATTGATTTGAGATCCGGGTACCATCAGTTACGGGTTAGGGAAGTTGATATCCCCAAGACTGCCTTCAGGACTAGATATGGCCATTATGAATTCTTAGTGATTTCATTTAGGCTTACTAACTCGTTATCCGCTTTTATGGATCTGATGAATCGGGTGTTTAGGCCTTTTCTTGATGTATTTGTGATTCTCTTCATTGCTGATATTCTTATTTACTCGCGATCCAAGGCCAAGCATGCAGGTCATTTGAGAGAAGTATTACAGACTCTACAAGAGCACAATTTATATGCTAAATTTTCTAAATGTGAGTTTTTTCTAACATATGTGGCTTTCCTTGGTCATGTCATTACAGCTAAAGTTATAAGAGTGGATAGTGAGAAGATAGAGGTAGTAAAGACTTGGCCTAGACCCTTGAATCCTACAAAGGTTCGCAGCTTTCTGGGGTTAGCAGGTTATTATCGTCAATTTATGGAAGGTTTCTCTACTATCGCTGCACCATTGACAAAATTGGCTCATAAAGCAGCTAAGTTACAGTGGACAGAGGCATGTGAGCGAAATTTTCAGGAATTGAAGGATAGGCTGACTTCAGCACCTGTCCTGACTCTTCCAGAGAGTGTCGAGGGTTATGTGGTCTATTGTGATGCTTCAAGAGTTGGGATAGGTTGTGTTCTGATGCAACATGACAAGTTCATTGCTTATTCCTCTAGATAGTTGAGGAAGCACGAGCAAAATTATCCTACCCATGATCTTGAGTTGGCCGTAGTGGTATTTGCATTGAAGATTTGGCGCCACTACTTATACGGGGTAAATGTTGATATCTTCACAGATCATAAGAGCATCCAGTATTTGTTTTAGCAGAAGGAGTTGAATTTACACTAGAGAAGGTGGTTAGAATTGCTGAAAGATTATGATGTTAGCTTTATGTATCATCTGGGAAAGGCAAATGTTGTAGCTGATACGCTAAGTCGCAAGTCTATGGGTAGCTTGAGTCATAATCAGGTTGACATGATTGAAATGATGAAGGCTCTACGGCAGTTGGCTGACTTACAAATTCGATTACTGGATGCCGAAGATGGGGGTGTCATTGTCAAAAACACAACAAAATCGTCCTTGGTAGTGGAAGTTAAGCAATGACAATATGATGATGCAGAGTAAGTCTTACTGAGACACAGTATACCACAACAGAAGCAGAGCCTATTTGATTGTGGACCCAATGGAGTTCTTAGATACTAGGGCCATCTATGTGTACCTAATGTGGGTGAACTATGGGAACATATTATGAATGAAGCTCCTTATTCTTGATATTCAGTACACCCAGGTGCCACAAAGATGTGTCGTGACCTAAGGCAGCTATATTGGTGGAATGGCATGAAAAAGGAAATCACCGGTCTTGTGACTCAGTGTCCCAATTGCCAGCAGGTGAAGGTTGAGCACCAAAGACCTGGAGGTCTGGTGCAAGATATAGAAATTCCAGCCTGGAAGTGGGAGGTGATTAATATGGATTTTACTACAGGATTGCCTCAAACGAGCAGGAAGCATAATTCTATCTGGGTAATAGTTGATAGATTAACTAAATCAGCTCACTTCATGCCAGTTAAGACCACATATGCTGCAGAGCATTATGCTAGGCTTTACATAGGAGAGATAGTTCACCTACATGGCGTCCCCTTATCCATATTTCAAATAGAAATGCTCAGTTCATAGCAAACTTTTGGAAGTCATTCCAGAAAGACCTGGGCACTCAGGTAAGCCTCAGTACCACATTTCATCCTCAGACAGATGGACAGGCTGAACGTACCATTCAAATGCTTGAAGATATGTTGCGTGCCTGTGTTTTTGATTTTGGCAGAAGTTGGGATGATCATGTTTCCTTGATTAAGTTCACCTATAATAATAGCTACCAGGAAAGTATTCAGATGGCCCCATATGAAGCTTTATATGGGGGAAAATGCAGGTCACTAGTGGGCTAGTTTGAACTTAGTGAGGCAGAGTTATTGGGGCTAGACTTAGTGCAGTAAGCTATTGACAAGGTGAAACTTATTAGAGATTTACTTCAGACAGCCCAGAGCAGGCAGAAGTCTTATGCAAATGTACACCTTGGAGCGCTGGAGTTTGTTGTTAATGATTGGGTCTTCCTGAAAGTGTCGCCTATGAAAGGCGTCATGTGATTTGGCTTAAAAGGCAAACTGAGTCCTAGATATGTTGGGCCCTACTGAGTTATCCGCAGGATAGGAAAAGTGGCCTATGAGTTGGAGTTACCACCAAAGTTAGCGGCATGCCTATCGATGATGTCTGGATTTATGAGGAGATGACCTACACTGAGGTCCCAGTTGCTATTCTTGACCGGAAAGTCAGGAAACTTTGAACCAAAGAAGTCGCCTCAGTTAAAGTATTATGGCGAAGTAATAACATCAAGGAAGTTACTTGGGAGGCTGAGGAGGAAATGAAGAATAAATATCCTCACCTATTTACGATGTCGACATGATGTTAAGGTATGTGTTTGATACTTAAGCTACTGAGTATCTATTTTGAAGCATATTAAGTGAAAATTAATTTCAATTCGAAGATGAATGTTTCTAGGGAGGAGAGAATATAACACCCCAAAAAACTTTTGGTGATTATTTGATATTTTTATGCTAGGTTAAGGAAAGTACAGGTTGTAGATTGGTCATAGATGACAAGGGAAATGTGTACGATCAGAAAACCAAAGAGTATGTGAAGTTCATAAGTAAGGGTCAATTTTAAATGATCATATCTCCCAATATATAATGAATTAGAATCCAGACGACCTATCAAATTAAAGTTCTTTGAGTCTAATTTTCATAACATCAAACCTCTTGTCAATCGGAGTTCGGAGTAAGAAGTTATGGGCATTTTACCTAAGCATCACAAATGGTGACGCGGGCATGACGCCCTAGCACCTCCACCGCCCTATTTACTTAAAATGTGATTTTTAACTTGTAGAAAACATTTTCATATAAATCTAAATCTACCATCTTGATAAGGGTTCCATTTCTCTCTCAATTCCAAAAGCTAGGACAAAGAAAATCAAGGAGGAACATCAAGCGAAGTTCAAGAAAATCACAAGATAAGTTGAGATTACTTTGCCAAGTGTGTTAGGGGCTATTTTTGAGCTCGTTTTGGCAAGGTTTTGAAGGAGTTTTTCTGCGTTTCAAAATCTATTTGTACTGCCTGTATATCCATCTTTGAGTAGGTGTTGAAATCAAGAGAAAGGTAAGGATTTCGTCCCTTTTAAACCTCTCAAATTGCAAAGAAAAAATCTGGAAATTGGCAGCTGAGTGAGCTGCCGATGGACTATTTGTGAGCTGAGTTTTTCTCGTTTTCCTTAGGCGTTTTGGCTGTTTCTTTTTCTGGAATTATGAATTACAGAAAAACTAAGTTAAAATTTCCTCTTGTTTCTCCCTCAAAAGTTAGTGAAAACTAGTTGAGAAAATGGCTAAATGTTGTTGATGTTTTCGTGTGTTGTTGTTGCTATTGTGACTGCCTTTGTTTAGTAATTGTGGATGCATTTTTTGCTATAGATTAATCTTTTCTTTGTTCTATAAAACCACTGGATTAATAAGGTTAAAGGATTATCATTGAAAAAGTTCATCGGCTAGAGAAAAGTTCATCGGAGAAAGGTATGTAAGGCGCCCCGTCTATGGTTCTTTTAAGCACGATTCGCGTGTTGTGAATCGAATGAGCCAGCAACCTCTTTAAAAGCCTTGAGGCAGTATGTTAAGCTTCATTAAATCTTTAAAGTTCCATATTTTATTTAGGATAAATGTTAAGATTATGCCTAGCCGAAGTGAGACATATAAAGTGTGATATTGTGTTGATCGTTGTCGTAGTTGTACATTGAGTTGGAGACCCCTCAGCGTGGGCATTGTCAGCTGGCCCTTAATGTATGTAATGTGTGTGTATATATGTGATGTTAAAGTTGTTTAAAGGTCTGGTTGCTAACTTAAATTGGTGAAAGAGCCAAGATGAGGACGTGTAAACAATTTCAAGCCACATAAAGACATCGCAAGCTATTAAGGGTAAACGAGCTTATCGAACTAGGATTACCTGGTTATGGTTGTCCTTTATCTTATGTGTATGTTATGAAATATGTCAGGCCAAGGGGATATTTCATAATCCCTTTCTATTAAGCCGAACGACAAGTTAGCGAGTTTCTAAGCTCTAATGTCCCCTGAACACGATCTATAAATTTTGTTGAAACTCTTAGGTCATCCTCAATTACTTATGACTTATAAAAGTTTTGAATAAATGCATTTAAGTTCTATTTTATAGCTTTAAATGTTATATGTACTCAGTTCCAGTTATCCATTATGAAGGAGGCCTATGCAGGCCACATGTTTAGTATTCGTCATTTCTATGTTGTACGTATTGAGCTGGTCTAGTATAAGCCATATCGGCTCCATTTATGATTTTGGCTAAGATTTATTGATTTTACCCCAGTGTGGTACACCGGCTAAAGGTTTTGTTATTTTTCCCCGGTGTGGTACACCGGCTGGTTGGATTTTACCCCGATATGGTACACCGGCTGGAGGCATTTTTATTTTTACCCCGGTGTGGTACACTAGATAGACGAATTGTATATAGATTTTATGATTGATTGTTTGCTGGCATTTCAGTTATAGTCTTTGTTGTGCATTAGATGGTTGCATTTACACTTCAATATTGAGTTATTGTCGGGTTTCTGTTTTCAGGATTTCGGGTTGTTACTACTTCTTATTTCTAGCCTAGTTATCATTTTTATCTTACATGTTTACACTTTTCAGCCTTACATACCATTACATTTTATTCGTACTGACGTCCCTTCATTTGGGACCCTTCCTCCAATCGTGCTGCAAGTATAGGCTGAGGCTCAAATCATCGGACGTAGTAGGAGCCAGATTTTAGCAGAATAGTGGTATGCTCCTCTCTTCCAGGAGCCATGTACTAGATTGGACTATTTTTCAGTTTGTGTACAACATGGGTAGGCCGGGGCCCTATCCCGTGCATTTCAGTTTGTTTACTCTGTAGAGGCTGATGTGGACTAGTTTGTATAGTAGTGTGGGTTGTGTAGTCGTATTGGTTTTTCATTGCTTTGCTTAGCATTATTGTAACCTTGTCTCCTTTCCAAGTTACATATTTATAATTGTCAAGGCATTATTTTCCCAGTATTTATCTTGGTTGGTTGTGACAAGTGGCTTGTTAGCCTTAGTGTTAAATTTATAGATGATATATATCCGGCTTCTCGATTGATCATGAATCGAGTGCCAGTTGCGCCCTACCCCATTTATGGGGCATGACGATAGGTTGACCAAATCAGCCCATTTTCTACTAGTGAAAATTTACAAATTCAGCTGAGGATTACGCTAGACATTATATTCGGGAATTGGTTCAGCTGCACAGAATTCCTTTGTCCATCATCTCTAATAAGGGCACTCAGTTCACCTCTCAATTTTGGAGATCGTTTCAAAAGTGACTTGATACGCAGGTGAAGCTTAAGATAACTTTTTCACCCGCAGATAGATGGTCAGGCCAAGCGGACCATTCTTTTGAGGACATATTAAGAGTGTGTGTGATTGATTTCAAGGATAGTTTGGATGATCACTTTCCCTTGATCGAGTTTGCCTATAATAATAGTCATCACTCCAGCATTCAGATGGCTTCATTCGAGGTCCTTTATAGGTGAAGGTGCAGATCACCTATCTGATGTTTTGAGGTATGTGAGGCTACGTTGATAGGGCTAGATTTGATTTATGAGGCTATAGACAAGGGTCAGCTTACTAGGGAAAGGCTAAAGACAACTCAGAGTCGACAGAAACTTATGCTGGCGATACGAGAAGAGAGCTTGAGTTTGAGGTTGATGATTGAGTGTTTCTAAAGGTATCTCCTATGAAGGGAGTTATGAGGTTTGATAGGAATGGTCTGCTCAGTCCCCAATATGTTGGTCCTTACAGGGTTTTGAGGTGAGTTAGAAAGGTGGCATATGAGTTGGAGCAACAATAATAGTCATCACTCCAGAATTCAGATCGCTATTTGAGGCCCTTTATGGGCGAGGTGCAGATCACCTATCGGATGGTTTGAGTTATGTTAGGCTACTTTGATAGGGCTAGATTCAGTTTATGAGGCTATAGAGAAGAGTCAGCTTATTAGGGAAAGGCTAAAGACAACTCAGAGTCGACAGAAACTTATGCTGACGATACGAGAAGAGAGCTTGAGTTTGAGGTTGATGATTGGGTGTTTCTAAAGGTATCTCCTATGAAGGGAGTTATGAGGTTCTATATGAATGGGATGCTTAGTACCCAATATGTTGGTCCTTATAGGGTTTTGAGGTGAGTTTGAAAGGTGGCATATGAGTTGGAGCTACCAGCAGAGTTAGCTTTGGTCCATCTAATTTTTCATGTGTCCAAGTTGAAAAAGTGCATTGGCGACCCAGCCTTAGTTGTTCCGGTAGAGACATTTGGGTTAAGTATAGTATTACATATGAAGAGGTTCCAGTTAAGATCCTCAATCATCAGGTTCAAAAGTTAAGGAATAAGGAAGTAGCTTCAATGAAGGTTTTGTGGAGAAATCATCTTGTTGAGGGAACTACATGAGAAGCCGAAGGAGATATGATGTCTAAATAGCCGCATCTTTTTCCTTCCAGCTCAGTTCCAGCATGAGGTACAGTTTTCTCCTTAGTACTCTATTCAGTTTTATGTCAAGTCCATGTCTCCAAGTTAATTTCATGTCATAGCATGCATATATGTTTCATGAATTTAGTTTTGTCATATATCTCAATCCAAAGTTAGTCACTTCGTCAGGTTTTAGTCGATAACGTTCAGTTTTGATATTGCAATTTTTTTCCTCTAGCTTATTAGCGTGCTTAAGTCAACATTCAAGGAAGAATATTCCCAAAGGGGAGATATTGTAACACCTTGAGTCTCGAAATGGATTCTATTAGCAAAAGGACTACTGGTTTCAGATCTGATGTAGGTGGTGATGGAGGAGATGATGGCCCATCAGCCTAGTGATGGACTATCATTGTGGTGTCACGACCCTGACGGTTAGTTTGACGGTTTTCCATAAAGCAATGAACCGCCATTTGTCCCATCACAATCAAGCCTCAGCATTCTCGAAGTGATGGAAAGTTAATAGACCGTTGAGGGGAGTGTTATCCCGTCACTCTTGCCGTTGGTTAAGGCAAATTCTGGACTCCTTCTGGTTGTGAGTGACAGTAAGGGAGATGGATCGTCAGGAAAGTGACGACCTATCACAACCACCATCGTGTCATTTAGTGATTCAATCAAGCTTAATTTTCCAGGGTTTGTTTGTAATTTCCTATGCTTCTAATCCCTAGGTGATGGCATTTTGGGGATCCTTAAGGGTGTGATTGAGGTTTTTACTTATCTTATTCCTCGCTCATCTCATACATCAAGGTTGGGAAAGATCAAGCTCTCATGGAAGAAAGGATTTTTCAATTTCTTCATCTCCAATTTCTCTTGGGCATCAAATCCTAGCAATAATTTCATCAAGCCCAGGTAATTAGGGTCATGAATGGGGGAATTCTTCCAACTTCAAGCCCTTGTTAATCTCAATCTCATGATTTCTATTCCTCAATTCTAAAAGGTGAAGTTCTAGGGTCTAACTCAATTCCATGAAATTATCCATGATATCTCTACGGGTTCAATTCTCTCATGTTTTAGTTGATAATTTATGACTATTATGGTAAACTTGACTCTCTATTTACCTTTTAATTCATGATTTCAAGTTTATAAAGATTATGCCCTATTATGCATGATTTACGAGTTTCGAGCTTATTAGCCCATGATTTTAAGTATGATGAATTATCAAAGTGTGTATGAATCTTTATGAATTCTTAAACTTATGATTCCATGATTTTGAATTATGAAGCCTATTTTAAGTATTTATGATTTTATGATGTGGGAAAGCCTATATAAAGTTAAGCATGTTTTACCATGATTTCTAGCCAAGGCTTTCAAGATAAGTCAAAGAGAAATTTTGGAATCAAGACTCCAAATATTTAGATTTAAGCTGTGTTTTGAGAATATAATTACAAGCTATATACATGTTTTGGGAGTAGTGTCTAGGACTGAGTAGGCTAGGGATTCTAAGGACCCAGGTCTCATAACTACACCCACCGTAGGTATATATTCTTATTTGGAACCCCTCTAGAGAGTGTTTCCCCCGCTCGAGGGAACACCAGTGATATCACACCTCTATTTTTCTTCGCCCTAGCAAGGGCTAGGATGGATTTTCCTAGTTAAGAGAGATAGTTGGGGCATCACGTATGCTCTATCATGATGGTTTCACTTATGATAAGTCTCCCATTGTTCCTCATGTTTTAAGTTACTCATGTTCATGTCTTATGATATTATGTTTTATAGCATATTTGATCCATTGATCAGTTTATGAGTTTTCACGTATGATTTCAAGTATGGTATACTATATGATTTCTATTTCTTAAACCTTGGGTCATTATGTTCAGTTCATTATGAATATCTCATGATTATGATAAATTCAAGAATATGGATTTTAGAATGCTATCCTTACTCTCATGTTTTATCTTATTTTATATTCATGATTTCGGACTATCATTTTTACTTGCATATTTTACATTCTCTACATACTCAGTACGTTCAAAGTACTGACTGCATACTCTATGCTATATCGCCTCGTGATATAGGTTCGGGTGATCCATCACAGTCTCGTCATTAGCTCACCCCCGCTCAGACCAACTCTATTCCAGTTTTAGTAAATCCTTATGATTCGAGGACATCAGTTTTGATTATATCTCTTTTATTTATGATTTTTTTTGTTTCAGACTTAGCGAGCTAGTTGGGGATGTTGTCCCATCTGCTCAACAGATGTTTAGAGGCTTTTCAGATAATTATGTATAGATGGTTCAACGACGTTGGCTCGTGTCTACATTTATGTTGATATGCTATGCAGAATTCCCCTTATACCATGTTCATGCTTTATTTTCTCTTAGTAATTCTCTTATTCATGTTATATATATTCTGTAGTTTATCTTGGAGTCATTCATAGTTCTATATCCCGTGTCCCAATCCGAGGTCCTAGCTCGGGTGGTGACAAACTTGATATCAAAGCATTCAGGTTTAGGATTATCCTAGAATGTCTGAAAGTTGCATTAAGTAGTCTTTTTCATAGGTGTAAATCACACCAAACTTATGGGGAAGAGGCTAAGAGACATTTTAGGAAATTTCCCTTCTTTTATGATCTATTTCGTGCGATAAAGTATCTCTCTCTACTCCTCTAACTCATGCTATATGTGTTTGCAGAAACATGCCTCCCTACTGAGTGAACAGAAGAATAAATGGAAATGGGAATGGACACGAAATTAGCAATGGAGATGGGCATCAGCCAGCCCCACCAGCTCCAGCGGATCCCTTGTCGGAGTAGGTTACTCATGTTGAGTTTAGGGATGCATTTCAGATGTTAGCACAGGCCATGATCACCCGGGTCAATCAATAGGCTATGGCTCATGTAAACCATAGTGGGAATGCGGCGGTTGCTGGAGAGCGACAAACCAATAATAAAGTCCATGTTAATCACCTCCCACTTCTAGGCTGGAATCTCTATATATTGAGTCAGGCCTCTAGGTCACTGGTGCTCGACCATTATCTACTGGCAATTAGGACATTGAACCACGATACCTACGATGTCCTTATTCATGCCATTCAACCATTACTGTTGTTTTAGGTCTCAATACATCTTCGTGGCACTTGGATATACTGAACACCGAGAGTAATGAGCTTCACTCATAATTTGTTCCCGCAGCTTGCCTACATTCGACACACACAAGAGAGTCTGTTATCTGAGAACTCTATCTAGCTCCCACTCGAACAAGACTTCCTTCTACTGTGGAATGCTATCTCTTAGCACTACCAATTTTGGATCCTTATATTATTGATGCTTAACTTCTGACACTCGGGAGGATTCTATAGTATTCGGAACTACCACACCTTCATCTTTGTTATTTAGCAACTAAATATGCAGATTAGCTAACTGCTGTATAGTTTTTATCATTTCAACTCTGTTAACTTCAATAATAGTTAATTTCCCATACACTTGCGGCTTAATCCATTATCCATAACATTGTTCTGCTAGGTTCGTACAAATGCTAACATCCTAATCTTTAGCAATTCTAACCACCTTCTGTATCGTAAATTCAACTCCTTCTACTGGAACAGGTATTAAAGGCTCTTATGATCTGTAAAAATATCAACATATACCCCATATAGGTAGTGATGTCAGATCTTCAGCACGAACACCAGCACTACCATCTCTAGATCGTGGGTAGGATAATTATGCTCGTGTTTCCTCAACAGCCTCAAAGCATAGGCAATGACCTTTCCATGTTGCATCAAAACATAGCCTAAGACAACCCCAGAAGCATCATAATAAATCACATAATCCTTTGTACCTTCTTGAAGAGTCAATATAGGTGTTGAAGTCAACCTATTTTTCAACACATGAAAACTGCGTTGCACACCTCTGACCCCTGGAACTAATCTATTATATGAGTTAACTTTTTCAACGACATGGAGATAGTATAAAAACCTTCTATAAATATCAAATACTAACCTGCCAAACTAAGAAAATTTATGAACCTATGTAGGATTCAAGGGTCTAGGCAAACTTTTTACAGCTTCTATCTTTTGACTATCCACTTTTATGCCTTCAACTTTAATCATATGACCTAGGAAAGCCACATACATTAGACAAAATTCACATTTAGAAAATTTAGTGTATGACCTATGCTCTTGGAGAGTCTATAACATATCTCTCAAGTGATCTGCATGTTCGGCCTCTGATCATGAGTAAATAAGGATGTCATCAATGAAGACAAACCAAACTACATCAAGAAAGGGCTTAAACACTCTATTCATCAGATTGATAAAGGTTGATGGGGCATTAGTAAGCCCAAATGACATCACCAAAAACTCATAGTGGCCCTATCTAGTTCTAAAAGCAGTCTTAGGGATATCAACTTCCCTAACCCATAATTGGTGGCACCCAGACCTTAGGTCAATCTTCGAAAAGCATCTTGCACCCTGTAACTACTCAAACAAGTCATTAATCCTGGGAAGTGGATACTTGTTCTTAATCATCACTTTATTTAGCTACCTATAGTTGATACACATCCTCAATGACCTATTTTTTTCTTCACAAAGAGCACAGGTGCATCCTAAGGATATATACTAGGCCAAATAAATCCCTTCTCAAGAAAATCTCTTAGCTGCTCCTTCAACTCCCTTAGCTCTTCCGGAACCATTCTGTAAGGAGGGATCGATATGAGATAAGTACTTGGAAGTAGATCAATTGAAAAGTCAATCTATTTTTCAGGAGGAACTCTAGGTAAGTCCTCTAGACTATTGAAAACTAACTCACCACTAGAACAGACTAGATAGTCACCTGTTCGCTGGCCAAGTCTCTGACTTGAACTAAGTAAGAAATGCAGCCTTTGGACACCATCTTCTGGGACTTATGATATGAAATAAACTTACCTTTAGGTGTAGCGGTATTTCCCTTCCATTCTAGAGCTGGCTCTTTCGGAAATTAGAATTTGACAATCTTTGCTCGGCAATTAACATTAGCATAACACATTGCTAACCAATCCATTCCCATGATGACATAAAAATCAACCATTTAAAGATTAATTAGATTAGCTAATGTAGATTTGTCACATACTCGCACCATACAACTACGACACACTCTTTCAGCTTACATAGATTAACCTGGCGTAGACAGAACAAACGACTTATCTAACAATTCAAGAGCTATCTCAGACTGACTCTCTATCAGAGGAGTAACATAGGAAAGGGTAGAGCCTGGATCAATCAAGGCATAAATAAGACAGGAGAATATAATCAAAGTACCATTAACAACATTAGGTGATGACTCCTTGTCCTGGTGACCACCCAGAGCATAGAAACGGTTTTGCACTGTCCCTGAACTAGAAGCTTCCCCCCTATTACCCTTACCACAGCCTGCTGCTGGATGAGTGCTGGCCTAGGAAGTCTAACTGAGGGTGATGATGTTGTTACTGAACCTGTCAACTATGTGGTATCACCTCTGGTACTTATCGGACACTATCACATATAGTGGCCAAATTATCTACACTGATAACATACATCCTGACCCAGACGACACTACCCTAGAAGAATCCTACTGCACTAAGCACATGGGGTTAACATAGATCTCTCCTAATGTCGAGAATTGGATGAAGCTGAACTTTAGTCTCTCCTTATTCCGTGCAATCGAGGTGGAGCACTCTCCATAAGTCAAGTCGGCTGTCTGGGCGACTGAACCCCGTAGCCTCCTCTATAATCTCTATAAGATATCGCAATTTTGGACTTCTTCCTCTTCCCCCAGTGCTTCAAGTGTCACAAATCTGGTGAATCAAATCCTCACCGCTCTAGGCAAAGGCCTACATCCGGTTAATGTCCATATCAGATTGAGTGGACACTCCCAAGCACTTACGAGCTATATGAGTCCCTAATCCTGCCACAAACCTGTGAACTCTGGCCCTCATAATTGACACCATATACAGAGCATATCTAGCAAAGGAATTAAATTTGAGGCTATAATCTCGCGCGCTCATGCTACCCTGCTGCAAATGTATAAACTGCTCTACTTGGGCCTTTCAGAGATCCTGTGGCAGGTAATAATCAATAAAGGCCTCTGAGAACTCCTCCTACTCTGTTGGAGATGCATCTGCTCTCCTGGCTCACTCCAAGACTCATACTATAGAATAGCTACTCCACCTAGCCTAAATGCTGCTAGCTCCACACCCTCTATTATTGAAGTTCGCAACACCTGCAATACTTGGTAGATCTTATCAATAAAGTCCTGAGGATCATCATCAAGATCAGACCCTATGAAAACTAGAGGACTCAGGCCAAAAAACTTGTGGGCTCTAGAACTCTCAGATGCATTCCCTCGGGCTCCTTCCAATGACCCTACTCATCACTCCATGCCCACAGCTATCTGGGTTAATAACTAAATTGTGCCCCTGCCACCTTGACCCTCCGGTACTGCTGGAAGATCAACCAATCTATCCCTCTCTGGTAGTATCGGACCTGAGGGTGCTGGGCATCTCTCTGCTATAGCTCCTGCTGGACTGGAGGGGCTATCACTTGGGGAGATGAAGACTCACTCTGTGCCTTCGATCTATCCCCTCGACCGGCAAGAGGGCGGCTAGTACTCTCTCCAGCTGTCGTGCCGATCAATCTCGTACTCATCTTCTTTGTAACAGGCATACTCTGAAAAATAAGAAAAATTATATCAGGTAACACTTACAACCTTACTCTATAGCATAACCTATTAGTGTATAAAACAAAACAACTCCTATATGCCCTGTAGCCAATTAATTATAAATATGATTCACAACATACCCATAAGCAAGACTCTTCTAGATACAGCTATGTGGACACCCTGGGACTTGACTTCGCTTTGACACCAAGTTTTTCATGCCCCAAAACTGGGGTAAGGCATGAATGGCACTCGACTCCAAGTGATTGAGAAGTCGGCTATATAACATCTGAACTATAACCCTTAATTAAACAGGGCCGCTTGTCACAATCAACTAAACCACAAAAAATGGACCAACCAGATCTCAACAATCCAATAACAATAGATAGCTAACAAGGCCATGATAACAACTGGAAAGAACTATAGAAGGCCAGCAAGGCCACACATTGAACTGAAACTATACAACTGTTGTTTGGTGTTTCTGTGACCACACGCAAGTGCACGTGGTCGAACAAGTAGTAAAGTGGCTTAAGTAAGCCAAGTATCGATCCCACAGGGACTGAACTACGGTAATAATTAACTTAAGTGTTAATGAACTATATCTTTAAGAATGCAGACAACCAAATGAATAAGATTTTTAGATATTGAGTTACTAATTAATAAGAATCTAAAGAAAAATTATAAAGTGAGTCTGAACAATAGTAATGAGCAAGCCGAGGTTAAAACAAACATGCAGGAATTAATTTATCGATACAATTCAGTTAATCTTTCCTTCGGTTGCTAGTCATGAATTATTGCCAATGGATTGGAACTTTCATCTCCTATCCAACTTAAGAATCATGAACCTTCAATCTACATTTATGTGATAAAAGAATTTCATGTTCTAGCCATACAAAACCGATTCCTTAATTGACTAATAAGACTTTTAGATATATTTCTATTCCGAATGTAAATCAATTCTCAATTTTCCCAAACTAAGAAGAGATCATATCCTACCAATTCACAATTTTGCAATTTCCTTCCTTCTCAAAATCAATATTGGATTTTTTAGATATACATTAACATTGGCCAAACATTAATGTAGTAAGAACAAGAATTGATAGAACAACCATTGAAGAAAAGATGAAAACTAAAATGATCAACAATTACATTCCACTACAATTGTTCTTAACCTCAACAAAAAGTGAATTTAGCCACTCATTTGTGGATTAAACATCATCAAATGAGTATAAATCATACAAACAATTGAGATAAAAAAAGAAAGAGATAGAGAAGAACCCTAGAATTTTCATCCCCTCAACTTCCTGTAACCCACGTTCTTGCTCAACCAAGTCAGAATGTTTAATATAAAACCTAAGTTTGCTATTTATACTAGTGGGAATTTTTCCCGAAATAACAAGCAACGTGACAAAGAGTGTATCGCGGAGCACTCCCTCCGTGCCACGGGGGTATCGCGGACCCTCTATGGAATTTGGCTCCTTAGAATTTTCACCTTGGCGTTCCACGGCCTGCATCGCGGAGCCTGGCCAACGTGCCACGGTGCTATCGCGCACCTACACTGGAAATTGATGTCCCAGGTAATTGTACTCAACGTGCCACGACTTGCATCGTGTGGCATTGCCTCTGTGTCACGGCGGTAAGGCGAGGCTTCACTAGAAATGGCCAAAATTAAATCACCCGAGGCAGAATGCCTCCACGATGGCAGTGTGACACGGCTCCATCGTAGAGCCCTTAGTTTTGCTGCTCTTCCTTGACCTTTTCCACTCCTTGCTTCCAAGTCCATTCCCGATTTTTGCCAACATGTATCTTAGCTTCCCAAAATTCCATTTTACCTTCAAAACAACACTAATCATGTTGGTTAGTATAAATTCTCATTTTAACTACAAATCACATGAAAATACACTAATAATGATAGATAACAAAGACGAAATGAAGCATTTGAGTATCACTTGGGCATATAATTATGCCCAAGATCACTTACCCCACACTTAAAACCTTGTTCGTCCTCGAACAATACTCTCACATCTCATGCAATTGACACCCACGCATAGCTACTTTGGCTCGACAATTCAAGCTACGGCTATACCGATTATTTAATCTAGCAAATCATTAAGAAAACATGCATGGTCTTATCAATACAATGACATACCCCACATTAAGGCCTCCTAGACTCAAGAATTGACTCTCGATCTCGGCAAACTCATGCAAATCAACTGATCAAGACATCCGACATGAAATTTAATCTCTCGTCAAGCATGTGCCCTCACAACACAAGTGAATCTCCCCATTTGCAATCATACGATTTCCAAAGAATTACATGTAGGGGTATATGAACACAATTTCTCTCTCTCTCCCAAAGAATTCACATGCATCATGTCATGAACCATAGGCTTGCCTCTAGTGTACTACTCCACTAATATAAGGACGCGTGATGTAGGATCACGTAGGACTTAATGGGTTGTAATGTAAGCCAAGGAACTAGTAAATACTGGGCTAACCAATAATAAAAACTAGCTTTCTTAAGCGCTTTTCAATACATCCCACCATCATTATGGGCATTGTTTCTTCCTTCATCCTCTCATTCTTGAAATTTTTCTTTGTTTTTGTTCCCATTTCTTTAAGCACACTCAACTTAATAACCAAGATTAGTTATACATCTTTATTTTATTTAATTTCAACAAGTGCACCTTTGACCTTTTCTTTAACTTCCACCACTTCTACTTTTCCTTCCTTTTCACGATTCTCACTCCTTTACACTGTGGGAAAATTGTTTTTCTTGAGCGCATAAGAGTTTTGGATCAAATTCAAGGCTACTGAAAAGAAGGGATTAAGCTAGGTTTGTACCTCTTCAAAGAAAGAAAAAATAGGCTAAAGGCTCAATGGGGCTAACTAGGATGTACAGTCAAGGTAGGTATGATAATGGAAAAACTTTCGGTTTATTCAAAGAAATGCCTACATCCTTTCCTAAAATACACATCCTTCATTTCGTTTCGTACACACACCAGGCAAGTTCTAGACACTTCACAATAGCATGGAATAATCGAAAACTTACCTCACACTCATTGTACATGCTCAACTCAAGACATATTCACAGACTCTTCAATCAGCTAATTACAAGAATTCACTATTAAGCCTCGATCACACCGAATCAAACACTATGGCCTAGGTATCTCAACGTGTTTATGCATTTGCATGCTTTCATACTAATCACCTTTGCAACATAATATCATGTACAACATGTAACGAGAATTCTGAACCAAGAAGTAGCGACACGTTTGGGAAACAAACAAAAGAAAGAAAATAAATAGAAACTACTCCTATCGACTACATTTCCTTTAAGACAGTTGTCATCCATCCATCATAGGGAACGGTCACTAATCACGACTTCGGTTCAATGGGACTATTCTTGGTAAAAGCACCGAAAACAAAGGCCGAGAAATCCAAAATAAAAGAAATTTAACAAAAAAATTTAAAAATTTCAATAATTTCGATAGAAAAGAAAAATATTTACACAACAACCATTCAACAACAGCACACACAACACACAACAACTTAACATTCATTACAACACCACTTAATTACAGAACACATCACAAAGAGTCACAGGGTCACATTTTTCACAGGCACAACAACACATACATCCACGTAAACAAAAACAACAACGAAACAGCTAGCACCTAACTACTCCCACCCCACACTTAAACCGAACAATGTCCCCAGTGTTCACAAAATTCAACATATCACAAAGGTGGGTGGTGAAACTCCCTGATCAATCGAAGTATTCCACTTCTTCATCAGGTGTCGTTGCCTCGTCTCCCATATCCGAATCGCCCCCACTGTCCTCATCTGACTCAACATCTGAGTCCTCACGATGGATCTCCTCATCAGTGGGGACATCATCATCTACAGGCTCCACAAAAGCTGGCCCCACTCGGCATAAAGCCCGGGCATTCTTGCCAAAGGGGTAATCTAAGTTGAGCTGCCACAGCTCATCTTCTGTTGCTGGCCTCCCGCCTATGCGCAACTACAGCATCTGTATCCCATACATGTGTGCCATATACTGATCATCCCGAGCATGTCGCTCGGCTAGTGTGAGAACAGGACCATGACTAGTGTCAGGTGCCTTGGTTTTTGTGACATCCAAGGCATGCCTGTCAATCTGTGGGATATAATCTAGGGACTCCTCGATATCATGGCCCCTCAGGAACGTGGTAAGCAGACCACCAAACCCGTACCTGTGCCCTTGATGCAAGCGGGCTCTCTTCATGGAGAAGATGATCACCGCCCCAACATTTATCTCAAGCCCTTTCATCAGGGCATACACCAAGCACACTCGATCCCGGGTGACATCTGTCATGTGCACCCCCAGGATCAGGAAGGAACACATAATTTTTAGCTTGATCCTGGCTTCCCTGTTCATCTGAGAGTAGGGCAGTGTATGATGGTAGCCCCTCTCTTTGTGCCTACTCCACCGTGCTGTCGAACGGGCTCCACATAGAGTGCATCTGATGTCCGCATAAGGTGGATTTGTGTTCAGCCGCCGGAGTACATGGGCGTCTGTGTCCCGTGCCCCCAATATAGCATTCAAGTGATGGGGCTCAAACGTGACAACCTGCCCTCTTATCTTGACGGTGTGACTGCGGAGGGTCGGTTTCTAGTTGGCATAGAACTCCCGAATCAGATGGAGATTGCACTCCTTGGGCTCTTCGAAGATGAAGTTCAGCCCAGCAGTGTCAATCCAGTGTACAATCCTAAGAAATTCCTGTGCCAGTGGCTCCCTTGCTATATGCTCTTCTGGGAAGTATTTGGTTTCTTTGTGTTTTGCATACCATTTCTTCCCTTCATCAGTCACCCATCGGGTTCCGTATTGTCGGCGTTGGCCTCTCGGAACCGCTGGTGCTGCTGGAACTGTTGTTCCCAATCTTATTTATTTTCTATCGGCGCCTGATGTGGATGCGCCCTTTCCCTTATCTTGTCTGCCCGACATTGTTCCTGCACATATAACCATACAATCCCAATGTTATTCAAATCAGAACTAGCTACGACTAAGGTTGTGTTTAATTGAATCATCCCACACTTAGTCTTTAGCTGCAATTAAAACAATTCGGCAGGACATTCATGATTTCACAATCTTTATAGTCAACATTCTTAGTTCCTTCATATAATTCGATGGAATAATTACTATGTACTACTCAGACTTCGTACAATGAATAACAATATCGCCATCAATTCCATTAAATCATCATAGCACTTAGCCAAATTTTTGTTCTCAACAACCTATGCAATTCACCAATTTCATTTTTCTGAAATTCCCTTGTCTACTTAGCATATTCAACATTAATCACAACATAATTCACATCCCAACATGCACAACCCAATCTTGTTCAACATTTCAAACAATTTTAGTTTTCTTCCTGTTCAAATTCCAACCCTAGCTAACAATTTCGCCAAAATTCAATAACACATGTCTTCATCGAGTTCATATACTCACAACGATATGATGAACATCAATTAATCATAACTAAAATGAATTCAAGCTTAATTTTCACTTACAACAAGTTTCAATCACTACCCATGCTCAAAAATCAAAATTTCAAGCAAAAATGAGGTAAAGCTCAAGAACATACCTTTAATCCGATGAAATTGAAGAAAACTTGAAGAAATCTTGTGCCTAGGTCCGTGTCACATTAGGGGGGAGGGAATTTAGGGTGTGGGTCGCGGAGGAATTGAAAGAATAGGAAAAAATGAAGGAATTTGGGGTTAAAAAGGAGGTTTTTCGCGCGGGTTACCCGATGACCCGGTGTGACCCGACGCGAATTACACCTCAACGTGTCAGGGAGGGTAACGTGGAGCACACCCTCCGTGACATGGAGCCATCGCGCCCCTGTTCTGGAATTTTTAAAAATTCTGGAATAGGCTTCAACGTGTCATGGAGGGTAACGTAGAGCACCTCCTCCGTGACACGGAGCCAACGCGTAGGCTCACTGTCATGCCATTTTTATTTTTCTCACCTCGATTTTTTTCCTTCGCGCTTTTTTTTGCATTTTTTCCCTTCGTTCCACCTGAAAATCATTTCACAACAAGAAATTGGTTAGAATTCATAGGTTTTAATGCAACAATAATTTTTTTTCTATTTATTTTTTTCTTTTTCTCTCTTTTCTTTTTATCTTTTTTTTTCAACTAATTCTACTCATCTATTACAACAATTTCACGGGTTGCCTCCCGTGCAGTGCCTAGTTTACTGTCGCAGCTCGACGTCATTTACGCTCAATCATCCTCTAGAGTGATGGACGTCTTCTCTCGAATAACGTCCTCACCCCAGTAATGCTTACAACGCTGCCCATTAACCAAGAACATGGCACTTCGATCTTCTTGTAAAAACTCCACTGCCCTGTGCGGGGTCATTCTCACTACCTCAAACGTCCCTGACCATTTGGACTGCAATTTTCCTGGAATCAGCCTAAATCTTGAATTGAAAAGCAACAATTTCTGCCCCGGCTCGAATATCCGATGCACCATATGCTTATCGTGCCACCTCTTTGTTTTCTCTTTGTAGCACTTGGCACTTTCATAAGCATACCAACGAAACTCATATAGTTCGCTGAGTTGCATCAGCCTCTTCTTACTCGCTAGCTCTAGATCCATGTTCAATTTCCTGACAGCCTAAAAAGCTCGGTGTTTAGATCCACCGGCAGATGACACGCCTTTCCATAGACCAATCTATACGGAGAAGTCCCAATTGGTGTCTTGTAAGCAGTTCTATAAGCCCACAATGCATCGTTGAGTTTGCTTGACCAATCACTACGTTGTGCATTCACTGTTTTATGGAGAATCTGCTTCACTTCTCTATTCGACACCTCCACTTGCCCACTAGTTTGGGGATGATATGTTGTTGCCACCTTGTGGCGCATCCCATACTTAGCTAGCAAGTTCTTGAAACTTGCATTTACAGAATGAGCCCCTCCATCAGTGATAATAGCTCGGGGTGTCCCGAACCTTGTGAAAATGTGCTTTTTCTCAAATTTCGTTACCACCTTGTTGTCATTCCTGGGGCAAGCTGTTGCTTCAACCCACTTTGATACATAATCAACGGCCACCAAGATGTAACGATTACCAAATAACAGTGGGAACGGGCCCATGAAATCAATACCCCATACATCAAAGATCTCCACTTCTAATATACGCTGCAGCGGCATCTCTTGCCTCCTACCAATTGTGCCTGTCCTTTGACATCTACCACACATTTTTACGTATGCCATAGAGTCTCTAAACAGTGTAGGCCAAAAGAAACCTGACTATAGCACCTTGTGTGTTGTCCGTTCGCCTCCGTGGTGCCCTCCATACAATGAAGAGTGACAACTCCTCAAAACTTCTGCAATCTGGCTCTCCGGGATGCATCTTCTCATAACCTGATCCTATCCCTGCTTAAACAAGTACATCTCATCCCAAATAAAAGACAGGCAATCATGACTCAATTTTTTTCTCTGCTGAGCCATAGCCTCAGGTGGATAGACTCCACTCACTAGCAAATTCACTATGTCTGCATACCAAGGGATCTCAGCTTTCCTTATTGCCAAGAGCTGCTCATCCGGGAACTCCTCTTTGATGCTATCACCTTCCTTCACATGCGACCGGCTTTCCAATTACGATAGGTGATCTGCCACTTGATTCTTGCTCCCCTTTTTGTCCTTAATCTCTAGGTCAAACTCTTGCAACAACAAGATCCATCTGATCAGTCTGAGCTTTGCATCCTTCTTGTTAAACAGATACCGAATCGTTGCATGATCGGTATACACCACACTCTAGAACCCACCAAATAGGACCTGAATTTGTCAAACGCAAATACCAATGCTAGAATCTCCTTTTTGTGACTGTATAATTAACTTGGGTAGCATCCAGTGTTTTTCTTGCATAATGAATAGAATGAAAAATTCTATTCCTCCGTTGCCCCAATACAGCTCCCATAGCCACATCGCTTGCATCACACATCAGTTCAAATGGTTGTTCCCAATCCAGAGAAATAAGGATAGGTGCTTCTATTAATTTCTGCTTCAACTCCTCGAATGCTTTGACACAATCCTCATCAAACTCAAACTTCACCTCTTTTTCTAGAAATCTGCATATTGGTCTAGAAATTTGAGAGAAGTTCTTAATGAACTGTCTGTAGAACCCTGCGTGCCCGAGAAAACTACGAACACCCTTAACTGACACAAGTCGATCTTAGCACGATCGACCTCCAACCCCTTGCAAGACACTTTATGGCCAAGGACGATACCCTCCTTGACTAAGAAATGACATTTCTCCCAGTTTAGTACAAGGTTGGATTCTTCACAGCGAGCTAGCACCCTGTCAATATTCTGCAAACAAGTAGCAAATGAATTACTGAAAACAGAAAAATCATCCATAAATACCTCGATGAAATCTTCCACCATGTCGTGAAAGATCGCTATCATGCATCTCTTGAATGTGGCGGGTGCATTGCATAAACCAAATGGCATCCGCCTAAAAGAATATGTCCCATAAGGACATGTGAAAGTAGTCTTCTCCTGGTCCTCCGGTGCTATGGCTATTTGGTTATAGCCAGAGTACCCATCAAGGAAACAATAATATTCTTATCCAGCCAATCTTTCCAATATCTAATCAATGAACGGGATAGGATAGTGATCTTTCCTTGTGGCTTCATTGAGCTTTCTGTAGTCCATGCAAATCCGCCAGCCTGTGATGGTGCGTGTAGGGATCAACTCATTTTTCTCATTGGTGACCACGATCATCCCTCCCTTCTTTGGGACACAATAAACGGGACTGACCCATTCGCTGTCCGAAAAAGGATAGACCACACATGCATCAAGCCGCTTAATTACTTCTTTCCTAACCACATCCTTCATCATCAGATTCAACCTCCGCTAAGGCTGTACAGTTGGTTTTGCTCCTGTCTCCATGAAAATTCTGTATGTTCAAAAAGCTGGATTGATACCCCGAATATCTGACATTTGCCAGCCCATCGCTTTCTTCCTTCTTTTGAGAACCACCAATGCTTCCTTTACCTATGCCTCTGTCAATTCCGCGGAGATGGTGACTGGCAAAGTGTCATCTTCCCCCAAAAAGATATATTTTAAATGGGGAGGCAATGTTTTCAACTCCAGTTTTGGTGCTTCCTCAATAGATGGTTTCGGCAATGGTTCTAGGGAACTCATTAAAGGCTGTAAGTCATTCTTCCTGAGATACCACTTTGGTTCATTCAACATTTGCACCACCTCATAAGTATCTCTATCTCTGAAATGATCGGAGCTCATCAACACTCTTTCCAATGGATCTCGAGAATCAACAGTCTGAAGAATTTCTGCTTGGTCTAGCACATTGATTGCTGAAAACTCCTCATATATGGCCAGAAGCTTCATGGCCTTATATACATCAAATACCTCTACTTTGTCATGTGCTCGCATGGTTAGCTGCCCTACAGCTATATCAATCAAAGCTCTCTCGATTGCCAAGAAAGGACGTCCCAAAATAAATGGAACTTCCGCATCCGGCTCGAAATCTAAGACAATGAAATCTACCGGGAAGATAAGGGAACCTACTTGCACCAGCACGTCCTCCACAATGCCATCTGGTCTGGCCAAGGAATGGTCCGCTAACTGCAAGATCACTGTAGTTGGTCTAGGACTTCCCAGCCCCAACTTCTTGAACACCGATGTCGGCATCAAGTTAATGCTCGCTCCCAAATCGCATAATCCGCGAGCTCAGATACTTTGCCCAATTGTTATCTGAATTGTAAAGCTCCCAGGGCCCTTGAGCTTTGTTGTCAACCTGTTCTGTATCCGGGAAGTGCACTCCTCAGTAAGCGCCACCGTAGCATACTCCGTCAATCTGCTTTTGTTAGCTATGATGTCCTTGATGTACTTTGCATATTACGGCACTCCCCGCAAAACATCAACCAAAGGTAAATTAATGTGTACCTGTTTAAGCACCTCCATGAACTTTTTGAAACAAGGTTCCTCCTTATGTTTTTTTAATATTTGAGGGAACGGGGGGGGGGGGGTTTCTGCTTCTGTTGCCTTCTCCTTCCCCCTCTTATCATCATGTTCCCTGTCTTTCTCCACTGCTCCTGACTGCTGAGGTGGTCTTTCTGGTTCCACCTCCTTGAGTTGTAAACCACTCCTTGTGGTCACTGCATTAACCTGCTTGGGATTCGGGTCCTCCTCTTGGCATGGTGTTTTGAGCTCCAGCTAGTTGTTCAAACTGGTACTCCAACGCCATTGTAGCTAACTGGTTATTTTTTATATCTGCTGCCAATTTCACATAATCAGCCTGCATTTGAGCTTGGTTAGCTAACATTTTTTTAAACATTTCCTCAATGCTGGTGGGTGGTGGACGAGGTGCATTGTTTCCTCTTTATTGAGATTGATAATTCTGCTTCCCTCCTTGATTTCTCTGCGCACCCTGATTCAAACTCTGCCCTTGATGGCTGTTACTACCCCAAGAGAAATTCGGATGATTCCTCCAATTCGAGCTGAAGTTGTTGCCATACTACTGGTGATTATTTCTCTGTACATTCCCAACAAAGTTCACTGAATGTGGATTTGCACCACAACACTCAGCTGAGTGTTCATTACTACCGCATACTTCACACCAAATCTGCTGCACTACATTAACTGGGCTTGAGGTTGATTCAAGCTCATATTGTTGAAATGGGTATTGAGTTGATTTTGCAATGCAGCTATCTGTGCAGCGATCGCTGTAAAACCATCCACTTTAAAGACTCCTACCGCTTTCCTTGTTCCTCCTCTAGAAGAGTCCGCATTCCACTCTGGATTTCCCTGCGAAATAAGATTTAACAAAGTATACAACTCCTCATAAATTTTTTCTAATGCTTGTCCCCCAGCTGCTGAGTCTAGCAAAATTTTTGTGTGGGGTTCCAAACCCTCTATGAAAGTATGCACCAGCACATCATTGGACTGGTGATGGTGAGGACAATCCCTTAGCAATGATTTGAATCTTTCCCAAGCTTGATACAGATTCTCCCCCTCTCTTTGTTTAAAACAATAGAATATGACTTCTAAGACTTGCTGTTTTCCCGAATGGAAAGAACCATATCAGAAATTTTCTTGCAAGATCATCCCACGGGGTGATAGAGTTAGGTGGTTCAGCTTTGAACCACCTCTTTGCTTCCCCCAATAATGGAAATGGGAATAATGTAAGCCTCACGTAGTCGGATGATACTCCAGTGGGGATGTAAGTGTCACTTATCTCCAAAAAGTTTTGGAGATGTTGTTGTGGATCTTCGTGAGGGAGACTTGTGAATTGCCTACTGGTGTGCAGCAATTGCACCATGTTCTGTTTCATCTCAAACCTACCTCCTGGCTATGGTCTGCGAATACTTGTTGTAACATTGTTAGCATGTGGGATTGCCACTTCGGGAACCGGCCTAGCTACCATTTCCTCGGGCACTAATACTGCCCTCACAAGTGGTGGATTTTGTTGTTGCTTCAGGATTGTCTGTCTGAGCAACTGTAGCTTTTTCTCTAGAGCTTCCCTTCTTTGACGATGAAATTATCTTTC
The DNA here is from genome assembly GCA_035772735.1 of Datura wrightii. Lineage (NCBI taxonomy): Eukaryota > Viridiplantae > Streptophyta > Magnoliopsida > Solanales > Solanaceae > Datura > Datura wrightii. The sequence continues at coordinate 66,678,335 of JASDFA010000002.1, forward strand.
CGGCTCTATTTATGAATCCACCAACTCCTTGTCTCTTGCCAATGTTCAACAGAATTCAATATCTGCAAAAGACAGGCTAAGATCAAGTTGTCAGCACTTATATAGAAATTGTAAACTAAGACTAAGAAAACAATTTTACCAATTGCCAGTCCCCGGCAACAGCGCCAAAAACTTGTTCTGTGTTTCTGTGACTACACGCAAGTGCACGTGGTCGAACAAGTAGTAAAGTGGCTTAAGTAAGCCAAGTATCGATTCCACAGGGACTGAACTACGATAATAATTAACTTAAATGTTAATGAACTATATCTTTAAGAATGCAGACAACCAAATGAATAAGATTTTCAGAGTTTGAGTTACTAATTAATAAGAATCTAAAGCAAAATTATAAAGTGAGTCTGAAAAATAGTAATGAGCAAGCTGAGGTTAAAATGAACATGCAGGGAATTAATTTACCGATACAATTCAGTTAATCTTTCCTTCGTTTGCTAGTCAAGAATTACTGCCAATGGATTGGAACTTTCGTCTCCTATCCAACCTAAGAATCATGAACCTTCAATCTACATTTATGTGATAAAAGAATTTCATGTTCTAGCCATACAAAACCGATTCCTTAATTGACTAATAAGACTTTCAGATATATTTCTATTCTGAATGTAAATCAATTCTCAATTTTCCCAAACTAAGAAGAGATCATATCCTACCAATTCACAACTTTCCAATTTCTTTCGTTCTCAAAATCAAAATTGGATTTTTTAGATATACATTATCATTGGCCAAACATTAATGAAGCAAGAACAAGAATTGATAGAACAACCATTGAAGAAAAGATGAAAACTAAAATGATCAATAATTACATTCCACTACAATTGTTCTTAACCTCAGCAAGAAGTGGATTTAGCCACTCATTTATGGATTAAACATCATCAACTGAGTACAAATCATACAAAAAATTGAGATAAAAGAGAAAGAGATAGAGAAGAACCCTAGGATTTTTGTCCCCTCAACTGCCTGTAACCCATGTTCTTGCTCAACCAAGTCAGAATGTTTAAAATAAAACCTAAGTGTGCTATTTATACTAGTGGGAATTTTTTCCGAAATTACAAGCAACGTGGTACGGAGTGTATCGTGGAGCACTCCCTTCGTGCCACAGGGGTATCGCGGACCCTCTCTGAAATTTGGCTCCTCAGAATTTTCACCTTGGCATGCCACGGCCTGCATCGCGGAGCCTGGCCAACGTGCCACGGTGCTATCGTGCACCTACACTGGAAATTGATGTCCCAGGTAATTGTACTCAACGAGCCACGACTTGCATCGTGTGGCATTACCTCCGTGTCACGGAGGTAAGGCGAGACTTCACTGGAAATGGCCAAAATTAAATCACCCGAGGCAAAATGCCTCCGCGATGGCAGCGTGACACGGCTCCATCGCGGAGCCCTTATTTTTGCTGCTCTTCCTTAACCTTTTCCACTTCTTGCTTCCAAGTCCATTCCCGATTTTTACCAACATGTATCTTAGCTTCCCAAAATTCCATTTTACCTACAAAACAACACTAATCATGTTGGTTTGTATAAATTCACATTTTAACTACAAATCACATGGAAATGCCCAAATTACGATAGATAACAAAGACGAAATGAAGCATTTGAGTATCACTTGGGCATATAACTCTGCCCAAGATCAACTGTACAACTAGCCCACAAATGCCTCTAAAGAGAAAGCAAAAAGAAATGCATGAGACAGGGCCTTCGCCTATCCATATTGTATAGAAAACTCAGAATAACTAAACCAGACACATGGTTCTTTAAAGAAAAGAGCATACTAACTCTCTACTGGAACTGAGCTCCTACTGCAGCGATCATTCCGAGCCACTATCTTCACTTGTAGCATGATTACAGGGGTCCCCAGGCAAAATATTGTCAATACAAAAAATACTATGGTATCTAAGACTAAAAGATATAAATAAAATAATAACAAAGATAAACTGAAATAGAGAAGGGAATAACCGCAACCTTACTCTCTAGAACCTATAAACATATACAATGGAAAATAACAACTGAACATAACTCAGAAGATAGGGTAAGATAGATAATTTATAACTATATAACTTGCTACCCTATATTCAGACTCTCTGCATGAGTATAACATAACTGACTCAAATTCTAACACTTCCGATACTCAGACCAGTGTTTATGAGAATAGACTCGGTGACTACCTGATATTAGGACCAAGATTTAGGTATGGCTGCCTGATACTTGGACTAGGACTTTATACAGAGGACTTGATACTCGAAATAGCATTTTCAAACATAATCCATCACACAATCATCCATATGATACTTAGACAATAGAGGGTGTGCGACATCGCACAATCAACTATCTGATACTTGGACCAGAGAGGGCGTACGATAAATAAAATGCAAATCATGAAAATGAGCAAACTAATACTTAGAAAAACAACTTAATAATACAAACTAACTGACTTAGAGGATGGGTCCAACTCCGGGGACCAACTGAATATAATACCCCTAGTAATAGATAGAAGGGATATGAAACATATCTTGACTTAGAAGCTTAACATGAACATGAGACTCGAGGAAACTGATACTGGACCTTGCTTAAGCGACGTTAGAATCAACTTTGGATACTTAGACCCAATACATGGACTCCACTTGAATAATTGGATTCAAATTATAAAGAATAGACTCAACTTGGAGTACTTAGGCTAAAATATAGATACTTAGCATCAACATTCATTTAACTTAGAACTCGATAACCCGGTAACTTGCCGATAGCTTAAGGAATAGGAATTTGGGAATCTCTTTGGGGAATTAAGATCTTTAGAATATATGTAAATAAGGTTAGATGACCATGTTAATGAATCGCTGTGTTGGTATCCTCGTTCATCTGTACTAATTTAACTTTTATTCTTAGCGTATGTCATTCTTATGTCGCCAGCTTAGCCTTATTTCCAATTTCATACAACAACAAGATATTCATACATGATCAATATAACATATAAAATATAATATAAAGGACCAGATAAAAATGCCCACGCTAAGGGGTCTCCAACTCGATGTAAAACTACGACAACAATCAACCCAATATTACACTTTAAATGCCACTTTTGGCTTGACATAAATCCAACAATTTTCTTCAATTAAATGTGGAACCTAAAGAATAAATGAATCTTAACATACTTCTCCAATACCAATAAAAATATTGTTGTCTCTTTCAATCTATAACTTAAGGATTGTGCTTGAAAGAACAACCGACTGGGTGCCTTACATACCTTGTTCCGACGAGCTTTCATTAGTCTCTTCTTTCCTTCATCAACCAGAACTTATCCCCATCAATAACTTGAGTTTATAACCAAGTGATAAGGATGTTTCATTCCAATTTATCCATCCAAAATGTCATACCCACAACAGCCACAACAGTAACCAACACACCATCTTCACTTCGTGATTGATTTCCTTCACTTAGCTTGTGTTTTAATGGAGTTTAGCTTCGTGTTTTCCTTTTCTCTTCCTTGTGTTAGATGCTGGAAAATAAAGAGAAAATATTCAGTAAGCAAAGAGCTCCTTTGGGTTAAGGATAAGAATAAAAAATTACCCCTTAACACATGAAATATAAATGGTGGGGCAGTGGAGTCTTTTTACGGCGGTGGTCTGCGTCATCACTTGATAGTTCCATGTTAAAATGCTTATAACATTTTACTCCAAACTCTAATTGAGAAAAGTCTTGATATTTTGAAAATTAGATTCAAATATTTTTAATTTGAAAGGTCGTAGGTTTTCTAACACATTATAGATTGATAGATATGATTGTTTAAAATTGGCTCTTTCTTATAAACTTCACATACTCTTTGCTCTTCTATTCGTACATGTTTTCCTCCTCACCTCTAGCCAACGTACAACCCATACTTCCCTAAATATAGCATAAAAATATGGGTTAACTTCACTTGACATGCATTAACATAGTCAATAAATTAGTATCAAATACATACCTTAATATCACATTAATGTCGCAAATATGTGAGAGTACTTCTTCCTCATCTCCTCCTAAGCCTCCCAAGTCACTTCCTCAATATTGTTACTCTACTACAATACTTTAACTGAGGCGACTTCTTTAGCCTGAAGTTTCCTGACTTGTTGATCAATAATGGCAACTGGGACCTCTGCATAGGTCATCTCCTCTGAATTCTAGACATCCTCAGTAGACATGATACGAGATGGATCTCCGATGCACTTTCATAACATTGAAACATGAAATACAAGATGGACTACCACAAGCTCCGGCAACAACTCCAACTTATATGCTAGCTTTCCTATCCGACGGACAACTCTATAAGGCCCAACATATCTACGGCTCAGCCTTCCCTTTCGGCCTAATCGCATGACACCTTTCGTAGGAGACACTTTTAGGAAGACCAAATCATCGATAAAACATCCATAGGTCGGCGGTGTACATCAGCATAAGATTTCTGCCTGCTCTAAGCTGTCTGAAGTCTTTCTCTAATAAGCTTCACTTGATTAATATCCTGCTGCACTAGATCTAGCCCCAATAACTCTGCTTCACTAAGTTAAAACCAGCCTATTGGCAATCTACACTCCCCCCATACAAAGCTTCATATGATGCCATCTGAAGCCTTTCCTGACGACTATTGTTATAGGTAAATTCTATCAAGGAAATATGATCATCCCATCTTCTTCCAAAGTCTAAAATATATGCGCATAGCATATTCTTGAGTGTCTGAATGGTGCGTTCGGCCTGTCAATCTATCTGGGGATGAAATATAGTGCTGAGATTTACCTGAGTGCCTAGGCCTTCATGGAAAGACTTCCATAAGTTTTCTATGAACTATGCACCTCTATCTGCAATAATGGATAAGGGGATGCCATATAGGAAAACTATCTCACAAATATATTGTTTGGCATAATCTTTCGCTGCATAAGTGGTCCTGACTAACAATAAGTAAGCTGATTTGGTCAATCTGTCTACTATTACCCAGATGGAGTCATACTTCCAACTTTTTCGTGGAAAACCAGTAATAAAGTCCATGTTAGTCACCTCCCACTTCTAGGCTGGAATCTCTATATTCTAAGTCAAGCCTCCAGGTCTTTGGTGCTCCACCTTCACCGACTACTAATTAGGAAACTAAACCATGAAACCTGTGATGTCCTTTTTATGTCATTCCACCAATAAAACTATTTTAGGTCATGATACATCTTCCTGGAGCCTGTATGTATTGAATATCGAGAGTAATGAGCTTCACTCATAATTTGCTCCCATAGCTTGGCTACATTCGGCATAAACAAATGAGTCTGATATTTGAGGAGTCTATTTGGCCCAGACTCAAATAAGACCTTCTATTGCTATTGAATGCTATCTCTTAGCACTACCAATGCCAGATCCTCATACTATTGCTGCTTAACTTCTAACACCAGGTAGGATTCTATGGTGTTCCAAGCTTCCATGCCTCCATCTTCAGTGTCTAGCAACTGAATATGCATATTAGCAAATTGTTGTACAATTTTCACCATTTCAACTTTGTTAGCTTCAATATCACTTAAACTGCCTATAGACTTGTGTCTTAATACATCATCCACAACATTATCTTTGCTAGGATCATAATCTTTCAGCAACTGTAGTCACCTTCTCTATCGTAAATTCAATTCCTTCTGTTGGAACAGGTACTAAAGGCTCTTATGATTTGTAACAATATCAACATGTACTCCATATAGGTAGTGAAGCTATATCTTCAGCGCGAACGCCCCCGCTTCCAACTCTAGATCATAGGTAGGGTAATTCTGCTTGTGCTTCCGCAGTTGCCTCGAGCCATAGGTAATGACCTTGTCGTGCTACATCAAAACATAGCCTAATCCAACTCTAGAAGTGTTACACCCTTGAAAAAATTTTTGGTGATTATTTGATATTTGTTCGCCCTAAAAATGGCCACCGTCCAAACACCTTTATATTTGATGTTTTTTGTTATGAAATCATTTTCAAATTTTCCAGGTTTGAGGTGCTTGCTTACCCTCTTAAATACTCTGTATTTTCCAGTTGCAAAGCCATAGAAACCAAGAGGAAATCCCTCAAGAAAACACCATCAAAACTCAAGCAAAAGTTGATGGAAGTGAAGGCAACATTGTGGTGAAGTTGTTGTCTCCTTGTAGCTTCGTTTTAATAGTGTTGTTGCTGCGTGTTTGTGACTATTTTGAGATAAAGTTATACTCCATCTTAGTAGGAATTGTTCATAAGAAATAGTAAGTCACTTCCCTCTTTAGAAATCTCTATTAAGTGTATGGATATTTGAAGAAAAACTAGAACAAAGTTATGGTTTGTATGTTGACTTGTAGTTGTTGTGCTGTTATGTTGCTGCATTTTGGGCAGCAAGATTGCTGCGTTATTGGGAAGTGATTTGGAGGAAAATACTCCTATTATATCCTATAATATTCTCATGCAAAGTGTAAGTATTTATAATTGCTAAACTTGCCTAAAAATTCTAGCTAAAGCTAGAAGTTGGAGGTTATGTTGGGCTGCTGTTGTTGGTATGTTATTGTTGAAGTTCTGCTCTTTTTTGAAGGTTGGAAAAGCTGTGTTTTTCTGAGAATATAATCTATATTTTTGGGAATTTTTCATGAGAAAAGTGAGGTAATTTACTACCTCTATTTTCCCCCAAAGTCGTAGAAATAAGTTGTAATAAGAAATGCTAAGTGTTGTGTTATTTGTTTGTGTTATGACTGTCTATTAATGTAACATTTTGGATGGATAAATTGTCTTGAAACAGCTTTGTCACCTGGTGATAAACTCAAGTATATTTAAGGGTATAAGTTCTGATTTTTGAAAGAAAGAAACAACATAAGAAAGCTCGCCGAAAAAAAGGTATGTAAGACGCTCTTGTCTCTTGATTTTCAAGCACGAACTCATGCCTAGGATGAATTGGGCATTCCCCTGTAATTGTGCTTATGTAATAGAATATTATGGTTCTTCCCAGTTGTTAGAATTACTTGGTATTACGTTGTGTATTCTCTAAATAGTTGGAACACATGAAAGTAAAGTGAAGAGGGCAATTGCCTCCGATTATGGTCATAGTTGTAAATTGAGTCTGAAGTCCCCTCGGCGTGGGCACTGTGAGCTGGTACTTTACATTATGTTATGCATTTTTTTTGTTAAAGTTTTTTCACATTATGTTTTTTAAGGAAATTGGTAAATATGGCAAGACGATGACGCGCGAACGAACCTAATATTTGAAATCGATTTTAATTCTATAAGGCTAACGAGGGTATCGAAATGGAATTTCCTTACAATAGTTACCTACCCTCTTATATGTATGTTTTAAGGCACCTGTGTCCATGAGAACGTTCCCCAATTCCTACCCCATAAGCTAAGCGACTAATTAAGGAATTTCTTAATTAACCGATACGTTAAACTTTAAAAATAGAATATGAATGGGTGAACTATTGATATTTCTATGGAACCATCTTCATGGGAAGGCTATACACAATATCCTGATGTTAACAGGTTATATAAAAATCATATATATATACAGGTTTATGCTTACATTCAAGTTATGTGCTAAAGCGGCAAGGATTTCCTTTAGAAAGTCCCTATATGTTTATTAGAGCACTTGAGTTATCTAGAACTCTCGAGAATTTCTTAAGGCTTTGGGTAGATACGTCGCATGTTCTTTGAAAGTTGTAGATGTGTAAGAAAATTAATCTAAGTGTTAAAGTTGAGGCGCTAGTAGAAAAGGAGAGATAAGAGTAAATGTTAGTCCTTTTAAGGTAATATGTGAGTTATATGCCCTCTGTCTAGTTGATTTCAAGAACCTTTGAGCGATGTTAAAATATGAGCAAAACGAAGTTTAAGAGATAAGGTTGGTAATTAGGTAAAAGGTAAGAGCGTAAAAGAATTTCTGGAAGGATGAACATGAGAGTAAATAATTAAGTAGGGAATGACAAATCCTATTTGGAAAAGAATTTAAGATGAATACGAAAAGTAGAGCTAAAGGTTGTTAAATTAGATGATAAGTGTTACGATTTTTAATGAATTAGGAAAATGGCAAGCAAGATTTACGCTGTTCTAAAGACGTTTAGCAAAAGAGTTATAAATGAAGTTGTTTATGTTCAGTTGTGATAAGATAATGAAAGGCCAGTAAAGTGTTAACTTCTTAACAAATGATTAGAATCAAATATTTTGAGATAGTGACTCAAGTTAAAGAGAAGTTCTTCATCATACTTTTAAACAATTATTTTTGATTATTTGTTCTAAGAGTTGGATTAGCTTTTTCATGTTTTAAAGGATTTTATTTTTCTTGGATGTTTCCAAACTATTTATAATGCCGCTAAGCTTTTCTAAGCTCCTTATATATTGCAAAGTTTCACACGAGCCTTTCCTATATTTTCTATAGAACGACTATAAGTCTTTATTTATCTTAAGGCATCCCCTAGACAATTGCCTAGCGTTTTTATGTTAAAGAGCTCCAAGTTTGAGATACACGAATTATATCCTCTTGTTCATAAGTTACCTTGAGATGTGATATGATGTGCGACGAATGAGATATGCTCACGATTCTTGATATGAAAGTATGAAAGTCAAATGAGTGTAAGCATGAAATGAATGTTAAGATTGTTAATAGAAAATGTTAATTAAGCTATTCCTCTCTGCTCCTCGTGTTAGTATTGCTAGGAGATGTTTAAAATCATGAACGTGTGTCTACACAGTCTTTATGATATTATAGTCCTAGGAACTTTCCTAGAATTCATTCACAACATATGTAGGTATTTAAATGCTAAATGAAAGACCCATATGTGTATGGAATAAGTGTAGTATTTGGGGTCGTGGTAAGATCCTACACATGTTATAGCTATTGAGTTGGCATATTTCATGGTTGTCAGTATATAGATAGTCTATATGAGCCCTATGAGCTCCATTTGTGATTTCAATTGAGATTTATTTTTATTTAACCCCGGTATGATACACCGGCTGGAGATGTTTTTATTTTACCCCGATGTGATATACCAGCTGGAGATATATTTATCTTACCCCGGTGTGGTACACTAGCTGAAGATATATTTACTTTACCCCGGTATAATACACCAGCTGAAGATATTTTTATTTTTCCCCGGTATAATACACCAGCTGGAGATATTTTTATTTTACCCCGGTGTGGTACACGGGCTGGAGATATTTTTATTTTACCCCGATGTGGTACATCGGTTGGACGAATTTTATATATGGATTAATGGTTGGCTGGTCGCTGGTGTTCGGCAATTTTGATATACTACACGCAAGTGCACGTGGTCGAACAAGTAGTAAAGTGGCTCAAGTAAGCCAAGTATCGATCCCACAGGGACTGGACTAAGGTATCAATCTAATCAAGTGTCAACAAACTTTAACTCTAAAATGCAGACAACAGTGTGAAGAGAATTTTGATATTTTGTTTCCTAATTTTATACTAAGTCTTAAACGAATATACAATTTGATTCTGAACTATAAGTATGAGCATGCTGAGGCTAAAATGAACATGTAGAGAAAAAAATTATCGATACAATTTGATTAATCTTTCCTCCGGTTGCTAGTCAAGAATTATTGCCTATGGATTAAAACTCTCGTATTTAATCCAACTTAAGAATCATGAACCTTCCACCTACATCTCTATGATAAAAAGAAATTCATGTTCTAGTTATACAAAACCGATTCCTTAATTGACTAATACGACTTTCGGGTATATCTCTATCCTGAAGGTAAATCAGTTCTCAATTTTTCAAAACTAAGAAAAGATCATATCCTATCAATTCACAACTTTCCAATTTCTTGCCCTCTCGAGTGAAACCAGACTTTTTAAATATACATTTACGTTGGCAACACATTAATGCAGTAAGAACAAGAATCAATAGAACAAACATTGGAGAAGAGATGAAAAACAAATTTATCAATAATTACATTTCAATACAAATGTTCTTAACCTCAGCAAGAAGGGAATTTAGCCACTCATTTGTGGATTAAACATCGTTAAATGAGTGTTAATCATACAAGAAATTTAAATAAAGAATAAAGAGATAGAGAAAAACCCTGAGATTTTCATCCCCTCAACTGCTTGTAACCCACGTTCTTGCTCCACCAAGTCAGAAATCTTAAAAATGAACCTAAGTGTTCTATTTATACTAGTGGGAATTTTTCCTGGAATAACAAGCAACGTGTCACAGAGTGCATCGCGGAGCACTGCCTCTATGACACGCCACCAACGCGAACCCTCACTGGAATCCGGTCTTCCAGGTAATAAGGCCCAATGTGGCACGGCGTGCAACGCGGGGCTAGGCCAACATGCCACCCCAACGTGCACCTTCATTGGAATTTGGCATAGTTTTAGCATCCAGGCAGAATGCATCTGCGATGGCAGCGTGACACGGCTCCATCGCGGAGCCCCTTTAATTCGTGCTTTCCTTGTGCTTTTTCCCTTACTAGCTTCCGAGTCCAATCCCGATCTCTCCCAACATGCATCTTAGCTCCATAACTTTATATTTTTCCTGCAAAACAATGCTAATCATGTTGGTTAATATAAATTCAAATTTTATTACAATTCACATGAGAATGTACAAACATCGATAGATAAACAAGGCAAATGACACATTTGAGTATCACTTGGGCATATAAATTTGCCCAAGATCACTTACCCCACACTTAAATCCTTGTTCGTCCCCGAACAATAATCTTACACCTCATGCCATTGACACCCCATCCTGGCTACTTTGGCTCGACAATTCAAGCTACGGTTGAACCGATTATTTAATATAGAAAATCATCAAGAAAACATGCATAGTCTTATCAATACAATGACCTCCAACACATTAAGACCTCCTAGACTCAAGAATCGACTCTCGATATCAGCAAACTCATGCAAATCAACTGATCAAGATATCTGACACGAAATCCAATCTCTCGTCGAGCATGTGCCCTCACCATACAACAGAATTTTCCCCTTTTTAATCACATGAACTCAAAACATTACATGCAGGGGCATATAAACAAGATTTCGCTCTCTCTCCCAAAAGAATTCACATGCATCATGTCATGAACCATAGGCTTGCCTTTAGTGTATTACTCCACTAATATAAGGACACATGATGTAAGATCACGTAGGACTTAACCGGTTGTAATGTAAGCTACAGAACTTGCAAATACTGGGCTAACAAATAATATCAACTAGCCTCCTTAAGCGCTTTTTCAATACATCCCATCAATCTTATGGGCATTGTTTCTTCCTTCATCCTCCCATTCTTGAAGTTGTCTTTATTTTTTGACCCCATATCTTTAAGCACACTTGACTTAATAACAAAGATTATTTATATATCTTCATTATATTTAATTTATAGCGAGTGCACCTTCGACCTTTTCTTTCCTTTCATCATTCTACTTTTTCTTTTCTTTTCACAATTCTCACTCCCTGACACTGTGGGAATTTTTTTTTTCAGCGCTTAAGAGTTTTGGATCAAATTCACGTAAAATGAAAAGAAGGGATTAAGCTTGGTTTAAAACTTTTGGATAAAAGAAAGAAATAGGCTAAAGGCTCAATGGGCTAACTAGGATATACATTCAAGGTGGGTACGAAAAAAAAACTTTCGGTTAAAGAAAAGAAATGCCAACATCCTTTCCTACAATAAACATCCTTCATTTCATTTCGTATACACACCAGGCAAGTTCTAGACACTTCACAACAGCATGGAAGAATCGAAACCTCACCACACACTCATTGCACATGCTCAACTCAAGACATATTCACAGACTCTTCAATCAGCTAATTACAAGAATTCAAACATTAAGCCTCAATCAAACCGAATCGAACTCTATGGCCTAGATATCTCAACATATTTACAAAGTTGCATGCTTTCATAGAAATCACCTTTGCATTTTAAATATCATGTACAATGCACCACAAGAATGTCGCAACCATAAAGTAACAACACGTTTGGGATACAAACAAACAAAAGAAAAAAATTAAAAAAACTACTCCTATCGACTACATTTCCCTTAAGCCGGTCGTCATCCATCCATCATAGGGAACGGTCACTAATTAGGACTTCGGTTCAATGGGACTATTCTCGGTAAAAGAACCGAAAACAAATGCCGAGAAACCCAAAAATAAAAATTTCACGAAAAATTTTAAAAATATCGATAATTTTGATAAAACATATTTACTCAACCAGCTAACAACATTCAACAGCACACAACAACTTCACATTAATTACAATACAGACATACACACAAAAATCAAAGGGTCACAAGTTTTTCCAAGCACAACAACAGAATAGAGACATTAATAACAACAACAACCAGCACCTAACTACTCCCACCCCACACTTAACTCGAACACTGTCCCCAGTGTTCACAAAACTCAGCATAGCACGAAAGTGGGTGGTAAAACTCCCTGATCAATCGAAGTATTCCACTTCTTCGTCAGGTGCCGCTGCCTCGTCTCCCATGTCTGAATCGCCCCCGTCGTCATCATCTGACTCAACATCGGAATCATCACGACGTGTCTCCTCATCTGTAGGGACATCATCATCAGTGGGCTCCACAAAAGCTGGCCCCACTCGGCATAGAGCCCTAGCATTTTCGCCAAAAGGGTAGTCTAGCTCGAGCTACCACAACTCATCTTCTATTGCAGGCCTCCCGCCTATGCGCAGCTGGAGTATCTGCATCCCGAACATGCGAGCCATGTACTGATCATCCCGAGCATATCGCTCGGCTAGTGTAAGAACTGGCCCGTGAGTGGTGTCGGGTGCCTTAGTTTTGGTGACATCTAAGGCCTGCCTCTCCATCTGCGGGATGTAGTCAAGGGCCTCTTCCTTAATATCCAGGACCCTCAAGAACGTGGTTAGTAATCCACCAAACCTGTACCGGTGCCCTTGATGCAAACGGGCTCTCTTCATGGCAGAGATAATCACCGCCCCAACATTGATCTCCAGCCCTTTCATCAAGGCATAGACCAAGCATACACGATCCCGGGTGACATCTGTCATATGCACCCCTGGGATCAGGCGGGAACAAACAATCTTAAGCCATATCCTAGCTTCCCTGTTCATCAGTGAGTAGGGCAATGTCTGATGGTAGCCCCTCTCCTTATGCCTGCTCCACCGGGCTGTAGACCGAGCTCTACAAAAAGTGCATCTGATGTCCGCATATGGTGGAGTGATATTCAGCTACCGAAGCACATGGGCATCTTTGTCCCGCGCCCCCAAGATGGAATTAAGGTGATGGGGCTCAAAAGTGACTATCTGCCCTCTTATCTATTTGGTGTGACTTCTGAGTGTCGGGTTCCAGCTGCCTCAATCCTGTGGACAATCCTGGGGAATTCCTGTGCCAATGGTTCCCTAGCAATGTGTTCCTCGGGGAAGTATTTGCTTTCCTTATGCTTTGTGTACCATTTCTTCCCCTCCTCTGTCACCCATCGGGTTCCATATTGACGGCGTTGGCCGCGTGGAACCGCTGGTGCTGCTGGGACTACTGTTCCCAGTCTAATTCTTTTCCTTCCGGCGCCTGATGTTGATGCGCCCTTCCCTTTGTCTTGCCTACTTTCCATCATTCCTGTCAAATCAAACAGACAGTCCCAATGTTATTCAAAGTAAAATAAGCTTCGACTAAGGTTGGGTTAATCTAGGCCACCCCACACTTAGTCTTTAGCCACAATCACAACGTTCCGGCAAGACAATTCACACTTCCCAATTTACAACAAGAAACAACAACATGCCTTGTGCATTCAGAGAATTCAATGGAATATATCCTACGTAATACTCAGACTTCGTACAGGTATTCAACATATGACCCTCAATACCATTTCATCCCATAGCACTTAGCACAGAAAAAAAACTATTAACACAACCTATGCAACCCACCAAGTTCTTTGTGATTCACAATTTCATTCTCCCAACAATCCATCATTTACTCAACATATTCATAACGAGCACCACATAATTCACCTTACCCAACATGAACAACCCAGTCATTTTCAAATTTTCAACCAAATTTAACTTCTTCCTATTCAAATTCCAACCCTAGCTACAAATTTCGCACACATTCAAACAAACATGTATTTATCCAGTTCATACAATCACAACAACTGTCACACCCCACCTTGGGGGGTATGACTGGCACCTGGTGCCCTACTAGGACCTGACCTGCTGAACTTGTTAAGCCTGGGTGCATCTGGCGCCTGGCTCGCTCTAACTCACATTTCTGGAAACAAAGGGCTATATAACGGCTATAAATACAGCCCCCGGCCCATTGGCCTATAGCCTTCTATACTTGTATTACAGCTGACCAGAAACATGTTAATTCAGGGGAACCTATGCGGGCCGACAAGGTCACCATGCTGTCTAGTTATCTGTAACGCAAACATAACATACTGAAAAGCTACGTGACCGGCAAGGTCACCACTACTGGTAAACTATGGCCCCACACGGCCATTACAAAAGAAAGAAAGGAGTAAAGACAACTATACAACTGCACGGCCTCACACGACCGGCTCATCTGACCACAGGGAATACATACAGACTGCAAGCCTCTAAGAAGAATAATAGAAATGATCGGGACAGGGCCCCGACCTACCCGTACTGTACAACAAAAGGAACTGAACTACACCTCTAGAAATTCAGTCTCCGGATGACAGGAGCTGAATATTCGACCGCTGATGGGGATCACGTGGTATCGCCTGCGCGTCTATGGGTACCTGCAGGCAAGTAATGCAGCGCCCCATTGGGCGTCAGTACCGCTGGTACTGAGTATGTAAAGCAACAACCGAAAGAGATATCTGAAATCAATAACATAACTGACGAAACTGGAATAAGAAGAACTAGATTAACTATCTGATGATGTAGATCGTACCTGTTCTTAATCATGCTGAAGGGAATAGGAATCATACCTGGAGACGTATCATTCTACTACTAATCTGCTCGTATCTACTATAATATAGAATAACATACATAACATAACATGGCATACACAACCTTACCCGGCCCCCATAAGCCGGGAGGTACAATCAACACAGAACCTATACCCCTACCCCGGTCAACCCATCTCCTATACTGGCTGTAAGCATCCTGCCGGTCTCCTGGGTATGCACTTGGGCTCGCTGAGCCCCTGACTATAACTGCATCTGAGTCCGGAGGACTCCTGAATCTGCACCCGGGCGTATCCGCTCGACTGGGGTGTGTAAGGGCCGATCAAGGCACAAGTATGGGGAAAAACTGGCATCCCATCTTCGTCCCCTAGCGGGACGGCATGCCACTCCGTAGAGTGACGAATCCTCGTCCTCTGGCGGACGAGTCGATACAGCTATTAACCCTGGGCAGTCATGGATGCTAGGTAATCCAACCCCAAACAATACAACGGTCTCAACTGGTAATACTATCTGTGTATCTCACATGCTGAGGCTACTAGGGGTAAAGTATCATATAAATTACATGCTGGGCTAATGATAGTAATCTGTACGTATTTAATACGTGCTGAGGCAGGTAAAGATATATAAATATGAATATAGTCTCCTGCCGGCTGTACTGGGCAAATGCTATATAAGATAATGTTTCTACTGAAAACTCTGCTGTTTACTAAGTTTCTGTATACACTATATGCTGGACTAGTGATAGAAATAAGTACATACTTAATACATGCTGAGGCTGGAAGTACTATATATGTATGTACGAATATAATCTTTCTACTGAACTACGCTGTATACTGACTTTCTATAGTAACATGATTTACTAATCCTGACATGCTTTCGGAACTTCATTTTAGCCTGCTATTCTATTTCTGAAGTGCTTTACGGGTATTGCATTACTATACGGGGTTTCAACTGAATACAACCATATCCTGACATTGCATATCACATTACATACTGAGTATACTGGGCAATCTCTAATTCTTGCGTTAGAATCTGTATCGTACTGATAGGTTTCATATACATTAAAACCCAATATTTCTCACATCGCACCGACATTCATAATAATGCAATATTCGACTCCTGAACATTCTACCGGTCCGTAATTTATTACACTACACTGATAATACTTAACTTGCCGAAGGAAACTAACTTTACATACCTTATCTTCTACTATTCGTCCGTCGGACGAGGCTCGGCTGGTACTTCAACTATTTTCTCCCAACTGCATTCATAAATACGTCAATCAATACTAAATACAGCTTTATTGTAAAGAGCAACGTTACTTTCGATATAGTTTATAGCCTAAACTTAGGCTTATCGAAAGACGGTCGAAAACTCGCTATTTTTCAGCGGCCCAGAAGGGAGAAGTATTCACTTCTCAGCTAGAAACACATAGACATTAATTTAGAGCAATTCTACTTACTTTAGTTCAGTGGCTCGCCGATTCGTCGGCTGTATTTCGTGAAACTAATTGCGTAGAAATGCTCTCTGCTGCTAAATACTCTGGTATCTGGGATTAATTTGAGTTTGGGCAGCGTTTGGCAGCATAATCGGACGAAAATATTTAATTTTCTTCGTCTTCCTCGGCTTCACTGCGTTTCTCTGGAAATTTATAAGTGTAATATGATTTTCAACCGAAGTGGGGGCTTATATACTTGGGCCTGAACCTGGGCAACGTGTCACGAAGCCACCGTGGAGGCCTCACCTCCGTGACACGCTGCCATCGCGGAGGGGCTCTGCCTCGGCTCCTCCCGCGATAGTTTCGACGGGTTTCTCGTCCGATCTTTTCCCGGACCTTTCCCTAGCACGTATGGCCTTCAAATATACTTAACCAATGTGCGAATAGGTCATCTAAGTGCCGGGAATTCTACGGGGTGTAACATTCTCCCCCTCTTAAGAACATTCATCCTCGAATGTACACTGTTATCTAAAGGACTGCTTACTTTACTTTCTAGAAAAATTTTGGCAGAGTTTCCTCTGTAATATGGACTATCGCAAAAACCTGAAATGCAGAAAAGTCCAACACAGGCACTGCGCATAATATTCTAGGATCCACTGGATAACTAGATATCATCTTTCTTTATCATTTACAGACATACAACCATAAGATACTGCATAAATAATAGTACGGACATACCTGTCGCCTGACTAGGCCTGAAATAGGTGAGGATATCTGGTCCTTATATCTTCCTCTGCTTCTCAAGTCATCTCCTCTCGGTTCCTGTTACGTCTCAATACCTTGATAGACGCAATATCTTTAGTCCTCAATCTGCGAATCTGTTTGTTTAAGATAGTTATTGGAGCCTCTTCATAGGCCAGCTTTTTGTAACCTGGATATTCTGGACTGGGACTGCTCTGGACGGGTCTCCTATGCATTTCCTCAGCATAGCTACATAAAAGACCGGATGAATGGATTCTAATTCTGGAGGCAAATTCAATTAATGGTAAATGCTCATTTTGGCTATTACTGAAATCTAGCACACACGCTCGCAACATGTCTTCGAGCGTCTGAATTGTGCGCTCAGCCTGCTCATCTGTCTGAGGATAGAACGCTGTGCTTAAATTAATCTGCGTTCCCAAACCTTCTGAAATGACTGCCAGAATCTAGCTGTGAATTGTGCTCCTCTGTCTAAAATAATGGATACTGGTATTCCATGTAATCTGACTATCTTTCTGATATACAATTCAGCATAATCTTCGGCCGAGAAAGTAGTTCTTACTGGCAAGAAATGGGCTGATCTTTGCCAACCTGTCACTTATCACTCATATAGAGTCATGTCTGTGTTTAGTACGGGGTGATCTTGCTACAAAATTCTTATGCATCGCTTCTCATTTCCGGAGAGGCACAGCTGTGTCCTGGGTCAAACCCACCTGGTTTCTGATGTTCTGCTTCCGCCTATTGGCAGTTAGGACACTGGGCTACCAATAGTTCTCTTTAATGTCGTGGTACCTCTTTGTCGTATCGGGATGAAGAGAATAGCGGGCGTAATGCGCCTCGCTCATAAGCTGCTGACGATGCCCCAAAATCTCTGGAGCGCAATGCGGCCTTTATATCGCCACATTTCATCCCCGGTTATCTGAAAATATGTCATCTCTCCTTACTGAATCTTGTGTTCAAGTTAAACCCGGCTAGGGTTTCTATACTGCCGTTCCTTTACTTCCACCACTAACGACAATGCTGCGATATTCTGTATTATCGTTCTGTTATCTTTTATTTCTGCTATGTGAATGGCTAAACCAGCTAACTAGCGAAATTCTCGGGTCTATTCCCGTTGTTCAGGCGGCAAGTATGCCAACTCCCCATAGATCTATGGCTAAAGGCATCTACTACCGTATTAGCCCTCCCCGGGTGACACAAAATTCTTGATTTTTCAAGTATAAACTACTGCAACTACCTCCAGGTCATGGGTAAGACAATTCTTTTCACGTTTCTTCAATTGCCTGAAAGCATAAACTGTTACTTTACCATGCTGCACCAACCCTCTGTACCTTCTGGCGATACTAACACTGGGGCTGAGGTTAACCTGGCTGTTAACTCTTGGAAGTTCTGCTCACACGCCTCAGTCTACTGGAACTTTTGCTGCCTTCTGTGTCAACTTAGCCAGAGGTGCTGCTAAGGTGGAAAATCCTTCCACAAACCCTCTGCAGTACCCGGCTAACCGCAGGGACTGCGTACTTCGATCGGAGTGGTAGGTCTAGGCTATGTTTCCACTACTTCAATTTTTTTTTGTGTATCTATCTGTACACTAGCCTCCGACACAATGTGACCAAAAAGGCTACTAAACTCAACCAAAATTCACATTTACAAAATTCGACATATAACTGACGGTCATACTGGTTTATTATACCGGAGAATCCGACAAGTAGTCTACCGGTATAACTAGAGCTTATATGGCCTTCTGGCCGCATGCTAAAGCTGCTTGTTGCTAAGGTAACCTTGAATGACTATCTGCACACCATGTGCCCGTATCTGCTCAGGGGGTCTTGATATCGACCATGACATCTAATGATCTGGCTGCATAACCTTAAATAACTGAATAGTCGGGTTGAATGACCCGAACGTGGCAGTAGTCTAATAATGCTCTAACTGTACTACTTGAGTGCTTATAGTTCGTGCGTAACCGCAAACTCGTGGGCATCTAATTTCTCTGTTATTTTACCTGAACCACTGTAAGGCTGGACTTAATCACTTACTCCCAGGCGATCAATCTCTGGATCATCACGGGGAGTCTACTGATCCCCTGGTCTTAATAAACACTATGCTAGCAGGGTACTATCAATTTCTTATACCATGTGTGTATCCACTTGGATCTATACCGCTGTTCTGGAGAATTCTCGGTCTTATAGGCTATTCTGTAACTACTGGCCTTCCACTAGGGCTCTGTATCTGAATATCTTATGAAACCCAACTGAAGTACTAGTCTGTCACTGACTACTGATGTGGACCCTTCCTTGGGGTACCCACGGGTATTCTGACTGGGACGGCCGGCTGACTTCTGGGCTGTTCTACATAACAACTGCTAGGTTGACTAAGGTCGACTGTCGCCTATAAGGCTGGGAAAACGACGTATGACCACTTAACATGCTAGAACAATTCTAATATTGCTAATCTCTGAAATTTGCCTACTCGGTCTCTAATCCTGGTTCTGGCACATGCACTACTGTTACCGATCTTCAGGGATGCCTCCCTGCTAATGCAGGCGCCAGCTGGTCGGTAGACTGTCTAACTGCGCCCTTACTATCTAGCCATCTGTTTTAGGCCATTAATTCTGGTAAGCTCCTAGAGCCTAGATCCGACAACAACACATGAATCTATCAACTTTATAACTGAGAACTGAGATAGTTTCTATGACTTCATACATAACTCACACTTAATCCGCCCTTTCTCTTCTTCTTTTATTTCTTCTCTTTTTTTTTTTTTGCCGGGGGGGGGGGGGGTGTCCTGTAATGCAATCTGTATAGGCTTTCTATTACTAATCAGCATCTGTGATTGTGGCCCTTATAGGCAGCCACTCCCAACATATCTATGATCTGTATACATATATATCGCTAGCTACGTACAATATGTACTAATTTCTGCGGTAGTTCATAATCTCTGACAGGTTCTGCTGAGTCTCGCATCGTGCATGATACATTGCTTCTATGTCCTAATACCATCTCTTGCCCTGACTTATCATTTCATTGCATTGTCACCCCATTTTGAAAGTAACAAACATAAACATTCTAGTTATTGTCTGCTATTTAAAATTCCACCACTCTTGCGATGTGGGGGTCGACGTTCGAATCCTGTAGCCTTACTAGGCATATACTGAGAGCCCATGTCTATCTGCTGGGCCTTATCTCTAGGCCACACTAGATTAGAATTGTTGTATCGGTAACTTCTTAACTTTTCTATAGCTGACATACTGCGGTATTCTGAACCGCGATCTTACTGTCAGCGCGAAGCTTAATCCTTAATACAATACTTTATCAATCCGGGTAGTTCTAATTTCCCCACAAGATCTAACATTCCTGCTTCTTCCTCTCATCTTGCTTAAACTAAACTCTGGGGTTCAAGGTACCTGCCTTTCATTGCTAATGAGATTACTGATCAAGCCTCGGCCTATACTTCTTCTGGCGTATATTCAAGCCCATCTGATTCACATGACCTCTATATCTTTCGAGGTCACAACTAGATCATAACTATAATCTTACAGGTATTTCTTGCTATCTGTTAGCATATATGGAGGGCTTGGCCTTTTTCTGACTCACTTGACTATTATTAGGCATTCATCACTAGGAGGTCTGTTACCCCTACTTCGGGTAAGCATCAGTCTTACTGTCTTTACTGGCTGGTTATCATAAGGGTCTGCACAGCCTACGTAATCATAAGGGCTCTCTATATCTTCCACTACTTACTAGGATCAATCAACCCATCTTTACTTACTGCATGATTCGGCAACCCCCTCTCAAGTCTTATGCTCCTTTTCTATACTGGTATCGAACTTAAGAGGTAAGAATAACCCTTTTCTTATTACAACAATAAAAGCATTCAATTGTACCATATCCAAAAAGATGTATTTGGGATTCCTGCATTTTTTTCTCTCTTTCTTATACCTACCTGGTGGTCTGACCTTATCTGTAATCATAATCAGATCTTATGTAACTAATAAGTAAATCAACTCATATGTACATTATACTGCTGACTCCCTATTCTGACGGTATCAACGTATACTAAGAATAATGCCAATAAAGGTATCACACTGGGAGGTCTCTGATACCTCCTCCTGTTGCTGTAGTTATCATACAACTGACTGATACTCTCTTCCGTTACTATTTCTGATCTTCTGCCTGTGATTGGGTAATGCTGATCTGCCTTTGTATCTGTAATCAAAGAATACGGTAAGTTTTCAGGGACTCAACCCTATACTGTACCGCTCTAAAGCATGACTGACTGAGAAAGAAGGGTAACTATCATATCATGCCTCGCAGCCTCCTCCCTATAGTATGTGGTGCACAACACATCCATAGACAAGACTCTACTTAGCACGGCTTGCAGACTCCCTGGGATACGACTTGCTATGATACCAAGTTTGTCACACCCCACCTTGGGGGGTATGACTGGCACCTGGTGCCCTACTAGGACCTGACCTGCTGAACTTGTTAAGCCTGGGCGCATCTGGCATCTGGCTGGCTCTAACTCACATTTCTAGAAACAAAGGGCTATATAACGGCTGTAAATACAGCCCCCAGCCCATTGGCCTATAGCCTTCTATACCTGTATTACAGCTGACCAGAAACATGTTAATTCAGGGGAACCTATGCGGGCCGACAAGGCCACCATGCTGTCTAGTTATCTATAACTCAAACATAACATACTGAAAAGCTACGTGACCGACAAGGTCACCACTACTGGCAAACTATGGCCCCACACGGCCATTACAAAAGAAAGAAAGGAGTAAAGACAACTATACAACTGCACGGCCTCACACGACCGGCTCATCTGACCACAGGGAATACATACAGACTGCAAGCCTCTAAGAAGAATAATAGAAATGATCGGGACAGGGCCCCGACCTGCCCGTACTGTACAATAAAAGGAACTAAACTACACCTCTAGAAATTCAGTCTCCAGATGACAGGAGCTGAATATTCGACCGCTGATGGGGATCACGTGGTATCGGCTGCGCGTCTATGGGTACCTACAGGCAAGTAATGCAGCGCCCCACTGGGCGTCAGTACCGCTGGTACTGAGTATGTAAAGCAACAACCGAAAGAGATATCTGAAATCAATAACATAACTGACGAAACTGGAATAAGAAGAACTAGATTAACTATCTGATGATGTAGATCGTACCTGTTCTTAATCATGCTGAAGGAAATAGGAATCATACCTGGAGACGTATCATTCTACTACTAATCTGCTCATATCTACTGTAATATAGCATAACATACATAACATAACATGGTATACACAACCTTACCCGGCCCCCATAAGCCGGGAGGTACAATCAACACAGAATCTATACCCCTACCCCGGTCAACCCATCTCCTATACTGGCTGTAAGCATCCTACCAGTCCCCTGGGTATGCACTTGGGCTCGCTGAGCCCCTGACTATAACTGCATCTGAGTCCGAAGGACTCCTGAATCTGCACCCGGGCGTATCCGCTCGACTGGGGTGTGTAAGGGCCGATCAAGGCACAAGTATGGGGAAAAACTGGCATCCCATCTTCGTCCCCTGGCGGGACGGCATGCCACTCCGTAGAGTGACGAATCCTCATCCTCTGGCGGACGAGTCGATACAGCTATTAACCCTGGGCGGTCATGGATGCTATGTAATCCAACCCCAAACAATACAACGGTCTCAACTGGTAATACTATTTGTGTATCTCACATGCTGAGGCTACTAGGGGTAAAGTATCATATAAATTACATGCTGGGCTAATGATAGTAATCTGTACGTATTTAATACGTGCTGAGGCAGGTAAAGATATATAAATATGAATATAGTCTCTTGCCGGCTGTACTGGGAAAATGCTATATAAGATAATGTTTCTACTAAAAACTCTGTTGTTTACTAAGTTTCTGTATACACTATATGCTGGACTAGTGATAGAAATAAGTACATACTTAATACATGCTGAGGTTGGAAGTACTATATATGTATGTACGAATATAATCTTTCTACTGAACTACGCTGTATACTGACTTTCTATAGTAACATGATTTGCTAATCCTGACATGCTTTCGGAACTTCATTTTAGCCTGCTATTCTATTTCTGAAGTGCTTTACGGGTATTGCATTACTATACGGGGTTTCAACTGAATACAACCATATCCTGACATGGCATATCACATTACATACTAGGAATACTGGGCAATCTCTAATACTTGCATTAGAATCTGTATCGTACTGATAGGTTTCATATACATTACAACCCAATATTTCTCACATCGCACCGACATTCATAATAACGTAATATTCGACTCCTGAACATTCTACTGGTCCGTAATTTATTACACTACACTGATAATACTTAACTTGCCGAAGGAAACTAACTTTACATACCTTATCTTCTACTATTCGTCCGTCGGACGAGGCTCGGCTGGTACTTCAACTATTTTCTCCCAACTGCATCATAAATACGTCAATCAATACTAAATACAGCTTTATTGTAAAGAGCAACGTTACTTTCGATATAGTTTATAGCCTAAACTTAGGCTTATCGAAAGACGGTCGAAAACTCGCTATTTTTCAGCGGCCCAGAAGGGAGAAGTATTCACTTCTCAGCTAGGAACACATAGACATTAATTTAGAGCAATTCTACTTACTTTAGTTCGGTGGCTCGCCGATTCGTCGGCCGTATTTCGCAAAACTAATTCCATAGAAATGCTCTCTGCTGCTAAATACTCCGGTATCTGGGATTAATTTGAGTTTGGGTAGCGTTTGGCAGCATAATCGGACAAAAATATTTAATTTTCTTCGTCTTCCTCGGCTTCACTGCATTTCTCTGGAAATTTATAAGTGTAATATGATTTTCAACCGAAGTGGGGGCTTATATACTTGGGCCTGAACCTGGGCAACGTGTCACGGAGCCATCGCGGAGGCCTCACCTCCGTGACACGCTGCCATCGCGGAGGGGCTCTGCCTCGGCTCCTCCCGCGATGGTTTCGACGGGTTTCTCGTCCGATCTTT
Organism: Datura wrightii; assembly: GCA_035772735.1. Lineage (NCBI taxonomy): Eukaryota > Viridiplantae > Streptophyta > Magnoliopsida > Solanales > Solanaceae > Datura > Datura wrightii. Next base: position 66,702,452 of record JASDFA010000002.1, read on the forward strand.
TCCCGGACCTTTCCCTAGCACGTATGGCCTTCAAATATACTTAACCAATGTGCGAATAGGTCATCTAAGTGCCGGGAATTCTACGGGGTGTAACAACAACACTACGAACATCAATCAGTAATAATTTAATTGAATTCATGCTCAATATACTCTTAGGGCAAGTTTTCCTCACTTCTTATGCTCAAAATTGGAAAAATAAGACAAGAAATGAGATGAAGTTAACAAACATACCTTAAATTCGATGATATCGAAGAAACGTTGAAGAAAATTCAATCCTTGGTCCGTGTCAAGTTGGGGGAGGGTGGATTTTGGGTTTTTTGTCACGGAGGGGAGTGAAAAAATGGGAAAAATGAGGAAAAAAAGGGGTTAAAAAGAAGGTTTTTCGCGCAGGTCACCCGGCGACCCGGTGTGATCCGTCGCGAAATTGCCTTCAACGTTTCACGGAGCGTAATGCGGAGCATGCCCTCCGTGACACGGAGCCATCGCACTAGTACTCTGGAATTTTTCAAAAATTCCAGATTACACTTCAACGTGTGACAGAGGGTAACGCGGAGCATGCCCTCTGTGATACGGAGCCATCGCGTAGGCTCACTGTTTTGCCCCTTTTTATTATTTTTCTTACCTAAATTTTTCCTTTGCGATACTTTGCATATTTATCCTCCGTTCAACCTAAAATTCATCTTACAACAAGAAATTGGTTAGAATTTATAGGTTTCACCTAAAATAAAAATTTTGGTTTTATTTATATTTTTCTCATTTTTTTTTCTTTTTTTTTCTTTCTACGAAATCTATTAAAATATTATAAAAATTTTCACGGGTTGCCTCCCGTGCAGCACCTGGTTTACCGTCACGGCTCGACGTCATTAAGCTTAGTCATCCTCTAGGGTAACAGACATTTTCTCTCGACCACCGTCCTCACCCCTGTCATGCTTACACCTCTCCGGTGGTTTCCCCAATAACTCTCGTGACTCAACGCTATGGACAACATCAGCTCGATTAACCACATTGATCACTGAGAGTTCCTCGTACACACCCGGGAGCTTGGTGGTCTTGTACACATCAAACACCTCCACCTTGTCGTGTGCTCGCATGGTTAGCTGCACTGCAGCTACATCAATCAGTGCTTTCCTGGTCGCCAAGAAAGGACGTCCCAAAATAAATGGGACTTCCGCGTCTGGCTCGAAGTCCAGCACAACGAAGTCTACCGGGAAGATGAGGGAGCCCACTTGCACCAGCACGTCCTCCACAATGCCATCAGGTCTTGCCAAGGAACGATCTGCTAGTTGCAAGATCACTGTTGTTGGTCTAGGACGCCCTAGTCCCAACTTCTTGAATACTGATGTCGGCATCAAGTTAATGCTCGCTCCTAAATCACATAATCCGCGAGCTCGGATACTCTGACCAATTGTAATTTGTATTGTAAAGCTCCTAGGGTCTTTGATCTTTGTGGGAAACCTATTTTGTATATGTGAAGTGCACTCCTCCGTAAGCGCCACTGTGGCGTACTCAGTCAACCTGCTTTTGTTCGCCACAATGTCCTTAATATAATTTACGTACTTTGGCACTCCCTGCAGAACATCAACAAGAGGTAAATTAATGTGTACCTGTTTAAGAACCTCCATAAACTTTTTGAAACACGCCTCCTCCTTGTGTTTCTTTAATCTTTGAGGGAACGGGGGTGGTGGTCTTTCTGGTTCAGCATCCTTTCTCTTCCCCCTCTCATCACTTTGCTCCCTCTCAGTTTCTACTGCTCCTAACTGTTGAGGTGGTCTTTTTGGTTCCACCTCTTTAAGCTGTAAACCACTCCTTGTGGTCACTGCATTCACCTGCTTTGGATTGGGATCAGTGTCACTCAGAAGTCCTCCTCTAGGCCTGGTGTTTTGGGCTCCAGCAAATTGCCCAAACTGGTACTCCAGCGCCTTGGTAGTTAACTGATTGTTCTTTACCTCGGCTGCCAATTTCACATAATCAGCCTGCAATTGAGCTTGGTTAGCTATCATTGTCTTGAACATCTCCTCGATGCTGGGTGATGGTGGTGGAGGAGGTGCATTATTACATCTATATTGCGACTGATAAGTCTGCTGTCCTCCTTGATTTCTCTGCCCCCCCTGACTCGAACTTTGCCCTTGATGGTTATTGCTACCCCAAGAGAAATTCGGGTGATTCCTCCAGTTGGAATTGTAGCTGTTGCCATACTGTAGGTGGTTGTTTCTCTGTGCATTACAAAAAAAGTTCACCGAATCAGGATTTGCTCCACAACACTCAGCTGAGTGTTCACTACTCCCGCACACTTCACACCAAATCTGCTGCACTACATTCACTGGGACTTGAGACTGGTTCATGCTCATGTTACTGAAGTGGGTGTTGAGTTGATTCTATAATGCAGCTATTTGTGCAGCAATAACTGTAAAACCATCCACTTCTAGAACTCCTGCTGCTTTCCTTGTTCCTCCTCTTGACGAATCCGCATTCCACTCGGGATTTCCCTGCGAAATACGATTTAACAAGGTATACAGCTCTTCATAAGTCTTCTCTAATGCTTGTCCCCCAGCTGCTGAGTCTAGCAAGATTTTTGTGTGGGGTTCCAAACTCTCTATAAAAGTATGCACTAGCACATCATTGGATTGGTGATGATGAGGACAGTCCCGCAACATAGATTTGAATCTCTCTCAGGCTTGATACAGATTCTCTCCCTCTCTCTGTTTGAAACTTAGAATTTGACTTCTAAGTCTTACTGTTTTACCAGATGGAAAGAACCGTATCAAGAATTTCTTTGCAAGATCATCCCACATGGTGATGGAATTAGGTGGCTCAACTTTCAACCACCTCTTAGCTTCTCCCAAAAGTGAAAATGGGATCAATGTAAGCCTGGCATAATCTGATGACACTCCAAAGGGATGTAAGTGTCACTTATCTCCAAAAAATTTTGGAGATGTTGCTGTGGAACCTCATGAGAGAGACCTATGAATTGCCCGCTGGTGTGCAGCAATTGCACCATGTTTTGTTTAAGCTCGAACCTCCCTCCTGGCTTAGGTTTGCGGATGCTAGATGTGACATTGTTAGCATGTGGGATTGCCACCTCGCAAACCGGCCTAGCTGCTATTTCCTCGGGCACTAACAATGCCCTTACAACTGGTGGATTTAGTTGTTGCTCCAGGATTGTTTGTCTGAGCAACTGCAGCTTTTTCTCTAGAGCTTCTCTCCTTTGATGATGAAATTGTCTTTCCGGCTCTAAATATGAGTCCACCAGCTCCTTGTCTCTTGCCAGTGTTCAACAGAAATTAGTATCTGCAAAATACAGGCTAAGACCAAGTTCTCAACACTAAGAAGAAATAGTAAACTAACACTTAAGAAAAATTTACCAATTGCCAGTCCCCGGCAACGGCGCCAAAAACTTGTTCAGCGATTTCGGTATACTACACACAAGTGCACGTGGTCGAACAAGTAGTAAAGTTGCTCAAGTAAGCCAAGTATCAATCCCACAGGGATTGGACTAAGGTATCAATCTAATCAAGTGTCAACAAACTTTAACTCTAAAATGCAGACAACAGTGTGAAGAGAATTTTGATATTTTATTTCCTAATTTTGTACTAAGTCTTAAACGAATATACAATTTGAGTCTGAACTATAAGTATGAGCATGCTGAGGCTAAAATGAACATGTAGAGAAATAAATTATTGATACAATTTGATTAATCTTTCCACCGGTTGCTAGTCAAGAATTATTACCTATGGATTAAAACTCTCGCATTTAACCAAACTTAAGAATCATGAACCTTCCACCTACATCTCTAAGATAAAAATAAATTCATGTTCTAGCCATACAAAACCGATTCCTTAATTGACTAATACGACTTTCGAGTATATCTGTATCCTGAAGGTAAATCAACTCTCAATTTTCCCAAACTAAGAAAAGATCATATCCTATCAATTCAAAACATTCAGATTTCTTGCTCTCTCGAGTGAAACCGGACATCTTAGATATACATTAACGTTGGCCACACATTAATGCAGTAAGAACAAGAATCAATAGAACAACCATGGGAGAAAAGATGAAAAACCAATTTATCAATAATTAAATTTCAATACAAATGTTCTTAACCTCAGCAAGAAGGGAATTTAGCCACTCATTTGTGGATTAAACATCGTTAAATGAGTGTTAATCATACAAGAAATTTAAATAAAGAAGAAAGAGATAGAGAAAAACCTTGAGATTTTCGTCCCCTCAACTGCCTGTAACCCATGTTCTTGCTCCACCAAGTCAGAAATCTTAAAAATGAACCTAAGTGTTCTATTTATACTAGTGGGAATTTTTCTTGGAATAACAAGCAACGTGTCACGGAGTGCATCGCGGAGCACTGCCTCCGTGACACGCCACCAACGCGGACCCTCACTGGAATCCGGTCGTCCAAGTATTAAGGCCCAACGTGGCACGGCGTGCAACGTGGGGCTAGGCCAACGTGCCACGGCCCCAACGCGGGCCTTCACTGGAATTTGGCATAATTTCAGTATCCAGGTAGAATGCATCCGCGATGGCAGCGTGACACGGCTCCATCGCGGAGCCCCTTTAATTTGTGCTTTCCTTGTGCTTTTTCCCTTTCTAGATTCCGAGTGCAATCCTGATCTCTCCCAACATGCATCTTAGCTCCATAACTTTATATTTTTCTGGCAAAACAACGATAATCATGTTGGTTAGTATAAATTCAAATTTTATTACAATTCACATGAGAATATACAAACATCGATAGATAAACAAGGCAAAACGACACATTTGAGTATCACTTGGGCATATAAATTTGCCCAAGATCAGCTGGCATTACAATTATAGTTTCTTTTTTCTGAATTTCTTAATTGCATGTTCATATCATTGTAAAGTTATTATTAGGTTTCAGTTTCCAAGATTCCAGGTTGTTACTATTCCATATTCCTTGTTCAATCATCTCGAGTTCACTTATGTTATAGTGAGTTTTTATCAATTATAGGTTTCAGTGTCCCAAGTTATAGATGTCCTTTATATGTTTATATGTGGAGTCAGTTATTACAGGATTTTTATCACGTGTTTACAGTTTCAGCTTTACATACCAGTACATTTCATTCGTATTGACATCCTTTCTCTTTGGGGACCTGCGTTCATGCTGCAGGTGCAGGTAGAGGTCGTCATTTCCAGTTGCATTAGTTGTTCATGAGATCACCGGATGTGTTGGTATGCTCCTTTCTTCCTGGAGCTAGGGCTTAGTTATTTATGCTTGAGTTTTGAGATGCAGTTATGGGTAGGTCGGAGCCCTGTTCTGAACATCAGTCAGTTTACTCTTTAGAGGCTTTGTGGACTTTGTGTGTACAATGTTATTCAGTTTGTGGCCTCGTCAGCTTATTATTGCTTAGTTTAGCATACTCATTTACATGGTTTCATTTAAGTTGTTTACCATGTATTGTTGAGACCTTATTGGTCAAATTTATATTCCAGTTGATTGTGACAGGTGTCCTGGATGGCCTAAGTGTTACAGTTATAGATGTCATACAGTCGGCTTCTCGATCAATCATAAATTGAGTGCCAGTTGCGCCCTACCCCAGTTTTGGGGCATGACAGGATGAATCATAATAAATCACATAACCCTCTTCACCTTCTGGAAGAGTCAAGATAGGTGCTGAAGTCAACCTATCTTTCAACTCTTGAAAATTGTGCTCGCACGCCTCTGACCACTGGAACATAGTTGTTTTATGAGTCAACTTTGTCAATGGCACAGATATAGTAGAAAAAACTTCTACAAATTTGCAATGGTAACCTACCAAACCTAGAAAGCTACGAACCTTTATAAGATTCAAGGGTGTAGGACAACTTTTTACAGCTTCTATCTTTTGGCTATCCATGTTCATGCCTTCTGTTGTAATCACATGACCAAGTAAAGACACAGATGTTAGCCAAAATTCGCATTTAGAAAATTTAGCATACAAACTGTGCTCCTGGAGAGTCTGTAACATAGCTCTCAAGCGATCTGCATGTTCAGCCTCTGATCATGATTAAATAACGATGTCATCAGTGGAGACAATCACAAATACATCAAGAATAGGTTTAAATTCCCTATTCATTAGCTCCATTAAGGTTATTGGGCCATTAGTAAGCCGAAATGACATCACCAAAAACTTATAGTGTCCATAACTGGTTGTGAAGGCAGTCTTAGGGATATCAACTTCCCTAACCCATAAATGGTGGTACCTGGACCTCAGGTCAATATTCGAAAAGAATCTCGCACCCTATAATAAATCAAACAAGACATCAATCCTGGGAAGTGGATAATTGTTCTTAATCATCACTTTATTCAGCTACCTGTAGTCAATACATCTCCTCAGTCATGCATCTTCCTTCCACACAAAGAGCACAGGTTCACCCCAAGGTAATACACTAGGTAAAATAAATCCCTGCTCGAGCAGATCTCTTAGTTGTTCCTTCAACTCTCTTAGCTCTACTGGAGCCATACTATAAGGAGGCATTGATATGGGATGAGCACCTAGAAGCAAATCAGTGGCAAAGTCTATCTCCCTTTTATGAGGAGCTCCAGGAAAGTCCTCTAGAAAGTCTGCCGAAAACTCACTCACTAGTGGAATAGACTGGAAAGTCACCGGTTCTTTGGCCAATTCTCTGACTCAAAATAAGTGAGAAATGCAACCTTTGAACACCATCTTCTGGCCCTTAAGATATGAAATGAACTTACTTTTAGGTGTAGCAGCATTGCCCTTCCATTCTAGGAGTGGCTCATCTAAAAATTAGAATATGACAATCTTTGCTCGGCAATCAACATTAGCGTAATGCACTGCTGACCAATCCATGCCCATGATGAAATCAAAATCAACTATTTCCAGATCAACTAGATTATCTAATGTAGATCTATTACATACTCGCACCGTACAACCATTATACACATTTTCAGCTAACAAAGATTCCCCAATTGGCATAGACACAAAAAATAGCTTAGCTAAGAATTGAAGAGCTATCTTAGATTGAATCGCTATCAGAGGGGTAACATAGGAAAGGGTGGAGCCTGGATCAATCAAAGCATAAATATAATAAGAGAATACAATCAAAGTACCTATAACAACATTAGGTGATGAGTCCTGATCTTGGCAACCACCCAGAGCGTAACAACAATTATGTATTATTCCTGACCTAGAAGCTTCCCCTTACTCTTATAATGGCCTGTTGCAGGCTGAGAGATGGGCTAGGAGTTTGAAGTGAGGGTTATGATACTACTACTAACCCTATCGGTTGTGTGGTATCATCTTTGGTCCTGATCGGACACTGTCGCATATAGTGATCAGACTGTCCACACAGATAGCATACATCTGAACCAAACAATAGTGCCCTGGATGAGTCCTACGTACTGAGCACATGGGGTTATGGGAGGTCTATCCAAACATCAAGAATTGGACGAAGTTGACCTTTGGTCTCTACTCGATCCTCACAACTGAGGTGGATTAGTCTCCGCAGGTCTACTCGGCTATCTAGGTGACTGAACCCCAGAGTCTCCTCTAGACTCTCTATAAGATAGCAGTTCTGGCCCTCTTCCTCTTCTCCTGACCCCTACGAGTGTCATGACTCTAATGAATCAAATCCTAAACTTTCTGGGCAAAGGCCTTCATCTGGGAAATGCATATATTAGATTGAGTGGACACTCACAAGCTATACGAGTCCCCAATCCTACTAGAAACCTATGAAATCTGGACCTCATAGTCGACACTATATCTGAAGCATATCTAGCCAAGGAATTAAATCTGAGGCTACGATCTCACATGCTTATGCTACCCAGATGCAAATGTACTAAAAGCTCCGCTCAGGCTCTTGGAGCTCCTATGGCAGGTACTGATCAATAAAGGCCTTTAAGAACTCCCCCCACTCAGCTGGAGGCGCATTCTCTCTCCTGGGTCACTCCAAGACTCAACTACTCCACGTAGCCTTAATGTTGCTAGCTCCACACCCTCTATTACCAAAGCTCACATTACCCGCAATACTCAGTACATCAGATCAATGAAGTCCTGATGATCCTTATCTAGATCAAACCCTGTGAAACTTGGTGGACCCAAGCCCGAAAACACTCGGGCTCTAGAACTCTCAAACGCATTCCCCCTGGCTCCTTCAAATGCCCCTACTCGTTGCTCTATGCCTAGATATCTGGGTTAATAACTAAATTGTTCGCCCCTCATCCTGCCCCTCTGGTACTGCTGGAGGATTAACCACTCTATCCCCCTCTAGTGGTATCAGACCTGGGTGCTGGGCATCTCTCTTATGTAGCTCCTACACGAGTTGGAGGGGCTATCACTCGGGGAGCTGGAGACTCACTCTGTGCCTTCCATCTCTCTCTCTGGCAAGAGGGCATATAGTACCCTCACTAGCTACTATGTTAATCAATCTCGTAGTCATTTTCCTTGTCACAAGCATACTCTTAAACATACACACAATTACATCAGGTAACACTTACAACCTTACCCTATAGCATGATCTATTAGTGAATAACATGAAACAACTTTGAAATGCCCTATAGCCTCCTTATTATAAGTATGGTGCACAACATACCCATAAGCAAGACTCTACTAGACACAACTTTATGGACATCCTGGTACTCGACTACGTTCTGATACCAAGTTTATCATGCCACAAAACTGGGGTAGGGCGCAAGTGGAACTTGACTCCAAGTGATCGAGAAGCCAGTCGTATAACACCTAAACTATAACCCTTAGGCTAATAGGGATGCCTGTCATAGTCAACTAAAGCGTAAAAAATGGACCGACTGGGACTCAATAACATAATAACAATAGAATGTTGAAAAGGCCATGATAACACCTAAAAACAACTACAGAAGGACAGCAAGGCCACACATAGAACTGAAACTATTCAAATGTACAACTAGCCTATAAAATCCTCTAAAGAGAAAGCGAGAAGAAATACATGGGACAGGCCCCCGACCTACCTACATTGTACACAAAACTCAAAATAACCAAACCAGACAGATGGCTCCTAAATGAAGGGAGCATAGCAACTCTATGCTGGAATTGATTGATTTGAGCCCCTATCTACTCCTACAGCACGATTGCAAGGGTCCCCAGGCAAAGGAACGTTAGTACAAAGAAATGCACTAGTATGTAAAACTGAAAGCTATAAATAAAATAATGCAGAAGATAAACTAATTCAAAGATGGGAATAACCACAACCTAACACTTTGGAATCTGTAAACGTATATAATGGAAAATAACAGCTGAACATAACTCAAAATATACGGTAGAGATAGATAGCCTATAACTCTATAACTTACTAGCCTATATGCAGACTATGTGCATGAGTATAACATAACTGACTCAAATGCTAATACTTCTGAAACTTGGACTGGAGTTTATGAAAATCGAGTCGGTGGCTATCTGATACTTGGACCATGTTTAGGTATGGCTTCCTCAAACTTGGTCCAGGACTTTAAGAGTTTCCTGATACTTGGACGAGGACTTTATACAGTCGACCTAATACTTGGACCAAGATTTTCATATATAATCCTTCGCACAATCAGCTATCTGAGACTTGGACTAGGAGGTGTGCAACATTTCACAATCATCTATCTGATACTTGGACTAGAGAGGGTGTGCAATAAATAAAATGCAAATCATGCAAATGAGAAAACTGATACTTAAACCAGCAATTGAATAATGCAATATAACTGATCCAGAGGATGAGTCTAACTCAGGGGACCAACTGAATATAATACCCCTAGCAATAGATAGAGGGGACATGAAACATACCTTGACTTATAAGCTTAACATAAACATGAGACTCGAGGAAAATGACACTGGACCTTGCTTACGGGTTCTTAGAATCAACTTTGAATACTTTGACCCAACTTTGGAATACTTGGAGTCCACTTGAATACTTGGATTTAACTTATAAATCTTAGACTCAACTTGATCTCAACTTGGAGTACTTAGGCTTAATTATAGATACTTAGCATCAACGTCCATTTAACTTAGAACTCGATAACTCGGTAATTTGACAATAGCTTATGGAATAGGAACTTGGGAATCTCTTTTAGGAATTAAAAACTTTAGAATATATGTATATAAGGGTAGGCGACCATATTAATGAACCTGCATTGGTACCCTCTTCACCCTTACTAACTTAACATTCATTCTTAGTGTATGTCATTCTTATGTCACCTTCATAGCCTTATAATTTCATACAACAACCAGAACTTCATACATGATTAATATAGCATATAAAACATATCATAAAGGACTAGCTAATAATGCCCATGCTAAAGGTTCTCCAACTCGATGTAAAACTACGACAATAATTGACACAATATTACACTTTAAATGCCTCTTTGGGCTAGACTTAAATCCAACACTTAGCTTAAATTTAACATGGAATTTAAAGATTAAATGTAGATTAACATACTTTCCCAATACAAAAAAAAAAAGATTTCTAGCTCATTCAACCTATAACTTAAGAATCGTTCTTTAATTACTTGAGTTTATAACCAAGTGAGAAAGCTGTTTATACCAATTATCCAGTAAAAAGATCATATTCACAGTAGCCACAACAACATATAAGACAACATTTTAACATAATACTATATCTTGTTCTACACACTTTTAAGGAAAGAATGGAAGTAGGAAATTACCTAACTTCCTTTGTAACCAACTTCCATCAAGTTGGAGTACATTTCTAGTAACACATAACTACAAAATTCTTCAAAAATGAGTAGTAACCTTCAGTAATATTGCACCAAAAATGGCAGCCAAACTTGGCGCCCAACCTCCAGTTTCAAGCTAGGATTCTTGCAAGTTTAAGGACTAGAATTCTTACCTTTATCCTTGTATTCAATCCCTTCGAAAAGTGAGTATATATGTAGCGTAGAGATGCTCTAAAAGTGCAGCAAATTCACCATAACTTTGCCCTAACGTAGCCAAAATAGTCACCAATTTACCACCTTCACTTTGTTATTGATCTCCTTCACATAGCTTGTGTTTTAATGGAGTTTAGATTGGTTTTTCCCCTTGCTCTTCCTTGGTTTATCTTCTGGTAAACGAAGAGAATATATTCACTAAGAAAGAATCTCTTTTGGGTTAGGGATGAGAATGAAAATTACACCTTATCACATGAAATATAAAGGATGGGGCAGTGGAGTCTTTTTAAGGTGGTGGGCTACGTCATCACTTGATACTGCCCCGGGAAAATTCTTATAACTTTTTACTCCAAACTCCAATTGACGAATAATTTGTTGTTCTGAAAATTAAACTCAAATACTTTTAATTTGATCGATTGTAGGATTTCTAACTCATTACAGATTGGGAGATATAATTATTTAAATTTGACCCTTACTTATAAACTTCACATACTCTGCGCTCTTTTCTTCGTACATGTTTCCCTCCTCACCTATGACCAACATACAACCTGTATTTCCCTTAACATAGCGTACAAACATCAAATAGTCATCAAACATTTTTCGAGGTGTAACACCCTTACTTTCTTTTTTCATGGCTTCACATGGTACGACTTTCCCTGATTACATTTTAGGGAGAAAAACCCCCTATTTTCTTTTTCATGACTTCACAGGGTATGGCATCCCCTAGTTGCATTTTAGGAAACAAAAACCCTATGTTCCTTTTCTTAGCTCCATAGAGTATGACATTCTCTGATTGCATTTTAGGGAACAAAGACTTCATATTTGTTTTATTTGTCATATCAAGTTTAAACTGTTGTCATTTTCTTCTTTTCTATTAAAGAAGTTAGTTTAAAATCTTAGTAATAACTTACAAAATTTTTCTAGTGCAAACTAAGGAACAAAAATTTTATTTGTTTTTGTTCATCTTTGGTGGCTTGCATGTTTATTTGAAAAATACAGATCGGATGCTCAAGCATGCTCAATCTCAAAGACAGCCAGAGTCACCTTTGATACAACACATGCGGTGGCCTAGCATCTCAAGATTCATCTTGAAGAATATGCCCATTTGCCATACTTTTACCCATATTTCACCTTGTTTGAAAATCATTACCCTTATGAAATGCATAAATTCATGCTTATGTGTGTTAAATGAGATAACAAGTGTTTTTAGATGATTTTAGTAGGTAATTAATGGAAAAGGACTCAAAAAATGGCCCAAGGTGTGAAGAAAGAAGAATTCAAGAAAACTCAGCCTAGCGAGATAGTTGGCGTGGCGCGCCAGCCACCAAACTTTAGAGAAACTTGTTTTAAAGCTGGTGCATTGGGTGGTGTGGAATGCCAAATCCCAAATTTCAAAAGAATTTTGATCAACACCTTGACGAGATGAGTGGCGTGGTGCGCTAGAAGTATTTCGGACTAGGGAAATTTTCTAACACTCTGGTGCAGGGAGAGGTGCGGTGCACCAGGTCCCTCGTGTGCAGTATTTGAATAATAACTTGGTGAAATGGCTGGTGCGGCGCCCCAAAGGCTAATCTTTAGAAGAAATTCAAGCCACAAACTGGTGAGATGGCAGGTCTGGCACACAGGGCATGTCTGGGGTGGATTTTTCAGTCTAAAAGTTGAACGTTTGAAGGGAAAAAGAATCATTTTATACCTTGCTTATAAATATATGAACTAGGTCATTTTGTCAGAGGTATTCGATTAGAAAGATTAGGTTGAATGCAGTTCTTGGGGAAAGAGACAAGAAGTTCATTTTCTTCTAGGTTTTCTTCTTTACTTTATGTTTTTGATTCAAATGATGATTTCTTTACTTTTCTGCTTGAACATGAGTTGCTAAACTCCTGTTCTAGGGTTTTGTCCATAACTAATGGTTGTCGTTTGAATACCTATTTATGGCAGACTTTAATTCTTAATTCAAGATTGCTTATGCTTATTTGTTTTAATTGATTATTCATTAGACTATCACCTTGTTAATATTATTTATTGGCTCTTGGTTAAACTCAACAGTGGGAACTAAGAGGGTTAAAAGCAATCATATAATAGGTTGTAGTTATCTGGATTAATTAGTTCAAGAGTTGATTTCGTTGTCGAGGATAGGGATATATCCTTCAACCCTATTCAGTTGAATACAATTATCTTCAACAGTCATCTCATGTTTCTCCTACAACCATAGGGATATAGGTGTTAGGGTTCATGAGATAGTTCTTGGATATTCAGGAGAATAGCAAGAAATGAAATTGTAACTTGCAACTAGCAATCTTAAAATAGATTAGTCTAGTGTATTCGAGTCCTAAAACTCAACTTGAAAGTAAAAGTGCCAAGACCCTAGATTCTCATCATCATTTGAATTACAAACACTTGTAAAATTGATTTTTGTTCATTAGTTTAATTTATATTTCAAGTTAGTAGAATAATCTCAAAAACCATTTCCCCAATTTACATGTGTTTATTTGAATAGTGAAATAAAATGTTAACCCTTAGCAACTAATCTGACAAGTCTCTAAGGGATTGATATCGGGACTTCACCATCCTATATTACTTGATGACCACATGTTCTTACATGCGCTTGGCGACATTAAGTTTTTAGTGTCGTTGTCGGGAACTTGAAGAGTGAGTAATTATTTGTAGGTTAGGACTTTTATTCTGCTATTTTGTATTTTACTTTTGTTTGTGGTTATTGAGAATTTCAGGTGGTGTTTTCTCAAAGTATGACAACTGCTAGAAGTTAGGGACCACCCTTGGCTCAATTTGATCCGAAATTCAAGAGAACTTTCGAGAGTTAGCTATGGTATAAAATCATGATCAAGCACAAGGAAATAACAAAGATAGAGTTCTAGTGCTCAATTTTGCCTGCCAAACCTAGAGAATGCTTCTAAAGCGATCAACAAGTTGTCCATCATTGGAAATATCAAGTTGAAGGAGGGAACACTGTGGTTGGTTCAAAACACTTTTAAATATCAAGGCAAGCTGTACGAGGATCCCCACAGGAATTTGATGACGTTCGTTGAACTTTTTGGGAACTTTCACTATCAATATGTGTCAGATAAATATTTGAAACTCAATCTATTCCTGTTCTCATTAATTGGTGAAGCGAAGGAGTGGCTTCATATTGAGCATGCAGGGTCCATTACTTTTTGGAAGATTCTTTCCAACAAGTTTATAAACAGGTTTTTCTCTTCGAGGAGAACGAGAGAGTTTAGAGGAAAGATCTCAGGATTTGTGAGGAAAGATAATGAGACCCTGCTCAGGCTTGGGAAATATACAAGGGATACTTGAGAGATTGTCCACACCATATGCAGCCAAAGGAGATTATTGGGCACAACTTCATAGAAAGGCTAACGCCAAAGTCTAAGATCTTACTGGATGCTACAAAACGGGAAGCTATGATGAGATAGAGGCTCTGTTGAATCATGTCAGCTGGGAGCCAAGATTATTAGGATTTGGCAAAGGCTTTACATCAGCCAAGGTCCCAGGGAAGCTTGAGGTTGTTGATGTAGTGGCAATCAGAGCTGATATTAACCAGTTGGTAAATGTGATCAGCAAGCTAGTGACCACACCAGTTGCAAGCCATGTTCATTAGGTTAAGCAAGTTTAGACTCAACCTCAATCATATGAGTCATGTGGAGAAGGTCATGCATATTCAGGTTTTGTATTAAACCAAAAGTCTATTTATTTTATGGGTCAACAAGGTCGTGGTGGAGGTTTTACAAGAAATATTTACAATCAGGGGTACAATAATGCTGCTAATCCTCCATGGGGAGGGCATCCGAACTGTCAAAGACCCTCAAACAACTTCCATAGACCTTAGGGCCAGTAGCATATTAGTTCTTTAAAGGAGACTATGAAGCAGTGGATGGTTCAGTAGACTCAGGTGGTTAATGAGATGCAGAAGTCAATCCATGAGTTGGAAAGGCAAATGGGGTAATTGGCCCTTTAACAAATTAACAGACCGCAAGGGACACTTTGAAGCAATACTGAGAAGAACCTCAAGGAGAATGTCAGTGCGATCTCTTTGCGTAGTGTCAAGGAGCTGGGTGAACTGATACCTAGATATAACAAAACAGAGGTAGAGCAAGTTGTGAGGTCCTGTCAGGAGGTTGGTGAGTCAAGTAACTCACAGCCGGAAGTGGTAGAAGCTAGACCACCTCCTCCATTCGCACAAAGATTCACAAATCATGAGGAGGACGCAACCTATAAGAAGTTTCTTGATGTGTTGAAGCAGATACATGTGAATCTACCAGGTATCTAAAGGATATTGTGGCAAACAAAAGAAGGCTCACTAAGTTTGAGACAATAGCTCTTACAGAGAAGGATATTGTGGCAAACAAAAAAAGGCTCACTACGTTTGAGACTATAGCTTTTACGGAGGGGTGTAGTTCCTAGGTGCAGAACAAGATTTCGAAGAAGCTGAAAGATCCCAGGAGATTCACAATTCCAGTGGTCATTTGGAGCAGAGAAGTTTGTTCAATACTATGTGATCTGGGTGCAAGCATTAATCTGATGCCTGCATCATTGCTTAGAGCTTTGGAATTAGGTGAACCATGCACTGATAATGTCTAAATTCACTCCTTGTAAAGAGAGAGTGTAAATGGTCGTTGGTAAAACAAATATACCTGATGAGTGTCGGGGTCGAATCCCATAGGGAATAGTACGTAGATGGAACAAAAGTTGTTTATCAAGTCAAACTAAGAAGACTCATTGTACTGAGAGCAAATAAATAAAAATTTGGAGGTTCAAAAATTTACAATAAAAATGCAAAAATAACTGTTGATCAATCATAAGATAACCAACTTAGTTTAACTAAAGTGAGAAAGAGCTAGGGGTATGATTTTAAATGAGGCTTCAATTGGATTAGAATTGACTAGGCAATCGAATTATTATTCATAAATATAAATACACAAGCATGAGGTGGCACCTGATGTTTTTCAACCACTAGGGTGCCTTTTGCATAGGGTTTTCTCAAACCTCAAGGTTCCAAAAAATATATCCGTTAATACTTGTCTTAGATTTGAACTATTTCTATCCTCAAATATCTCATGTGTGAATGATAATGGGTTTTAGCTATCTCTAGCCTAACCCCACACAATCTACACCCAATCACCCACCATTGCTTTCTCACCCATACTCAATTCTCTTTTTCAAGCTAATTAGAGCAAGTAAACACAACCCACATTTGCAACTATGAGTAATTTAATTATAAATTGGGAGAGAATAATAGATTTATATTAAATGAGAAACTTTAAGATTAATCTAGCAACACCAAATCCAATTTAACCCCAATTCATGAACACACCCTAGAAAAGATATTTAGGTACTCATTGATGAGAAATATGAAATTATATCAACAATTAAAATCATGGAATTCATCATCTAGAGTTAAATTTAAGCTCACAATTTTCTTCAATGGAGGATTTTTTACCTTGAAGAAGAAGAAAAAGTTACTCAAAATTTCTCTCTCTAACTTTATACATATCTAGAATGGAATAATATGGTACTTTCTAAAGAATGTACATAAATAGGTCAAACATTCTCCTAAAATCCTGTGCTGGACGGTGTTTCCCTTCCTGCATGGGCTGGCATCGGTAGTTTGCAGGTTCTGACCCGCATTCCGCTGGTGCACCTTAAAGTCTGGTTTAGTAAGCTCCTGCATTTCAGCCAGTGTTTCACTAGCTCCATTCGGTGTAGCACCAGTCCCATCTAGTCAAGCTTCAGTCCTCTTCTTTAATTTCATGCTTTTGTCCAAGTTATTACTTTCTATCCTTAAATTAAATACCTACAAAAACTAAAGAGAAAGAGCATAAAATCCTTTCAAATGACTTGAAAACTAAACAAAAGCTCATATTTAAAAGCTTAATGAGTTGGTAAATTACCAACTCATCAAATCCCCTAACTTGAATCATTGCTTTTCCTCAAGTAATGCAATTCTTTATATCTGAACTTTAGGAATAAACATGTCATATGAGATTATGCACAAAGGACCTCTACGACCTAGATAACTCAAAGATCGCTCACCAATACAAAAGAAAAGAGGAGACTCAACACTTTATGAAAATTCTTCAAAAGATAATCACAATCAATTATCATGATTCACGTTTGATTCCTTCATTCAAAACTAGGGGCATTGTTGGTCACAGCAAGCTTATAGAGCATCTTAAATCATTAAAAATTCATATTCAAAGTTTGACTTCAATCTCACTACAATCTTGTCTCAATCATATCTTTTGGCACGTGCAAGCATGTCCCCCAAGGAGGTGATGCTACTCACAACAAGAGAGAATCCCATTTAATTATCAATCAATTCACACTCAAGTGATTATAGAATGAAACAAATACGCTCACTCTCACAAAGAAATTCTCATGCACATAACTTGACCTATAACCTTGTCCTTTATGCAACTCGCCACTAATGTAGAGTTACTACACTAAGGGTAAAGCTAGGATGACTTTTAAGTGCTAGTGACTAGAACCTCCCTAATTCCCTTTTGTGAATCTTATTGCATGCTTTATTTTCTTCATAGATTTCCCTCACCTTATATCTTCTTGAACATTATTTTCAATTTTGAAACAAGAGCCCTCCTTATCTCTCCTTAGTAACAACTTTTCATCTTAGTTGAGCAAGAGGCAACACCTTTTTACAATTCATTCTTTTCACTCAAGTTATTCATTCTTTCATAATGTGGTGCTACCTTACATTGAAGTTCATATCATTTTTCCCATTTTCCTTCTTGTAACCCCAAAACTTAGGCTTTGTTCTCATCTTTCCCTTTTTTATTCCCACTTTTCTGGGACTTCAAGCATCATTTTTGTATTTTTTCTCACAATTAGAACTAGGGAGGATGGTTGCGAAAGAGGGATTATGAAAGGAGTATTGGGCTTGTAATGTGGTTTCCAAGGAAAAGGTTTAAAGGCTCAACATTGGCTAACAAAGATTCATGCTCAAGGAGGTCATATGGGTAAAGTAGCTATCTAAAATAAATCCTAAAATCATCTTCCAAGTGCAACTACTTCTAGGATTTCTCCTTGAGTCACACTTGGGGCAAGTTCTAGATAATCATTCATGCAAGAGAATTAAACTAAAATATTTCACACAAAGCATCACCCTCCAAGGTTTTACACTATTTTCATCACCACATAAAGAGTCATCAAACAAGATAACATAAGAATCAAGAAGCCAAACAAAGAATGTGTCATTTATGACAAAAGAGTGCTCCACTCTCAAATTCAAATGCCCCTTTCTTTCTCAAAATTCATTTTTTTAATAGCTATGCCATTTAAGAAAATTTTTCTGGTGGTACCTCTTGAAAGCCATTGCAATTGTTGACTCAAAGTAATATAAACATGGCATTTTCTCTGAAGAAAGTCGCCTCTCTATCAGTCACCGGGAAATGCCACCTGATTTGATAATAAAAAAGAAAAGAAAATTGCTCCTTCGAAAAGAATCCTGGTATAAAGAAAAGCGTTGGATTTTATTCACTAACTACTTTAAACAAAAGTCTATAATCAAAACACGGTTCAACATCATTTTGCACTTTAAAATAACCCATTATTGGCACTAATAATTCAGCAAAAGATCTTATTCATTTCAAAATACTATATAGCTACACACTAGCAACAAAAAATAGTCATGGGAGAAAACACCCCACCTCTAGATAATAGAGAACATTGTCCCCATTGTACAAATTAAGAACAATTAAGGAAAAGATGGCTCCCTGAATGATCTAGCGAGGGGAACGAGGAATCTAGGAGTAGGTGGCCTTACTAAATCGCCATGAAGCAGTGTTAGATGAAGAGGGCATTAATGAATCAGGTGAAAGTGTGAGTGGTTTGCCTGGTGAGAATACTTCCTAATGGTCTGGGAGGGTTCTCATTTCATGATAGGAAGTCCCGTCCATCAGACCAGGCCACCAAGATGGATCCACTTCATATACAGTGCACATCGTTGGATAGGGTGGTCTGTTGTGGTATAGTTTCTCATCACCTCAGACATGTTGTCATATCCTACACACCAATCATTTGGTGGGCTTCTTCTATTTGTTGGTTGGGTATCATCAGGGGCTAGTATATTCAGATTGATATCCTTTGGTAGCAGTGCCCCTTTTTGGTTGTCAAGTTCTGTCCTTATGTCTACCACTTCACTTTTCACCCCTCATCTCTGGCACATAAAGCTTCTAATTTGTCAATTACCAATTTCATGGCCTTTTTGATGTCTTGCTGAATCATCGAGGGAATGGCCTTTGCCAATTTCAACAATTGAGCTTCATGAGCTCGGGCCTTATGTGCTATTTGTAGGATGCCCATTGTTGGTGAAGAGGTAGCCCTATTATTTGATGATTAAACTGGTGCACTTTAATAGGGTCTTAAAAGTGAAGGAGTTGCTAGTTCCATGGCCAACTTGGGATGTTTTGAACTTGGGGCATCCTTGTCTATTTTAGTAGCCAAAGTAATCACTCCATCCGCCCTTTACTATTCTTTCCAATGTCCTGAATAGGGGACAGTTGGCATGATGAAAAAGAAGAATGATGAGAACAGGATAGGGCATAGAAGTTCCTTTTTGCCTGGCCTTCCTTATGAATTGCTTAGCAATAACCTCTCTCACATTTATATGCCTTCGATCCATAATGCATTCCACTGGGATTGAGTCTCAATGGGAACATGAGTTTTGTTATTTGAGGGAATGATACGAGCATATACCAAATCGAGTCACATTTGTGCTTTAAATTTGAGATCATGCCGATGAATCACGCCATTTGTTATAGCTCAATGCGATTGACCCAAAATAATTATCTCGAGCACCCATTAAAATTGATCATCTTTGTCGTCCAATTTTCTTTTGAAATCTCAACTTGGACGCACTGGGTCAGCCCAATAAAAAGAGTTTATTTCCTCTGGGGTAATGGGAACTTCCTAGCCCCGTATCAGCACCGATGATAAACATGACATCTTATCAACTTTGCCTTTTATGTTTTAAGATGTCCTGTCGTGCCCTATAAGAGGCATAAAACTCCCTCACAAACTAGAGAAAATAAGGATCCAAGGGCATTGTGAAAGGCTCCCAAACTTGAATTTGAAATTGGTCATAAATATCTGAAAAGTCCTCCTTGAAATAGTCAACCTCAAATCGAGCTTCTACAATTATATACCAGTGCTCCTTACACTTAACATAATAAATCTTCATTATATTAAGCTCAAAGTGGAGTTTATCAATCTGTGTTTCCTCATCGGACTTTGCACCTAGAGTTATGGAATCAATTATTGGTGTTTTCCTTTTTCCACATTGTTAGAGGTAGATATGATGTTGCAAATAAATGTTAGTGCCGTAACAAAACCACAAAGAAAAAGAAATATATATGCTATGCTAAGGAACCAAACTCTAAGGATTAGTGACAAACAAGGTGAAATAGTGAAAGTAGGCATCTGTAGCATCGGCGACTCAAGCAGCAAAATGCAGGTGGCAGCTTGCGAAATGCCGCCGAGTCGCAGGTCTGGGCAGTTCTCTGTGTCAAACTCTTATCTCTCTAGTTCTACACAATAATTTTGCCGATCATGATTCACGAAGTGCCTGTGAAGCGTGGGTGCTACGCAGTAGCCTCAAGCCTCAAGCCCTTCACCTGCGTTTCTGCCGGCGTTTCGCCGATCTTGCCCGGCATGTCACAGGTGACACGTTATCTACCAGCTCTGTCTCAGATCAATTAGCCAAAATTTCTCTCCAAAATCAATCATTACTCACACCCTCTCATATTAAGATTCACCCATTCAAACAACAAAATAAAAAAAAACATAATGATTTTCCCTTAAGAACAACGTCACCCCAATTGTCATCGAGCAAATTGTGCCTTTTTTACTGCTGGGGTTACTCAGACTTCACTCCCAACTATTATATCCAACACACCCTTCACCTCATACTTTCAACCAAAATGAACACTGACAACAACAATATGTAAATAATATTCCACATCCAACATACCCACATAATAAGAGATATTCCACAAAACACAAAAATGGGTAATGGGGAACGTGAGTATTGAAAATATCAGATGCAACATGATTCACATTCTCAACAGTCAGCAAGATTAAAGAAATTTAAAATCTCATGAACACATACCAATTTGAAACTTGGGACGACGAAAAGAAATTAAAGCTTTGTGCTTACCCAACAATGGTGTTCCAAAGAGTGAAAGCTTATTTTTCTAAGAAAGAGTTTGAGTGGGTAGTCGTGAGAAGAAGAGAATGAGGATGGGGTTTATATAGGTTGAAGAGAAGAAGAATGATTGGGTAATAAAATGGTGGGTTTAATGGTGGGTTTTGATGGAGGGAAGTTTGGAAGGTGGAAATTTGTGGCAAAGTGAGTTGTTCGGAATAAGGGAAAGTCAAAATGAAGCGTTTGTGAGGATTTAATAGAAAGTTTGACTGATTTTAAAAAGCCTGGGTCGGGTTGGTTAACGGGTCAGTCAAGATTCTAAATGAAATATGTACCTCTTACCTGCGCTGAACCAGCGGCAGCCGGTGGTATCGATTTTTGGCCACTTCAAGCGTCGGTGGCCTCCACTTGTGCCTAGTTCACTATTTGAAAGCTGCAATTGACTGGCAGTTTGTGGTTTGTCACCATACATTCCGCCAGTGGGTCGCCATTCATAACTCCCTTCCCAGGTACACTAGTTGAAACTGGTGCTGAACCAACGATTCGTAGATTAGTACCGGTGGTTTGCTGATGGACTACCAGTTCTCTCCACTTTTCCCTCATATTCTGGACTTTACCTTCATGTGGGCATGATAATGCTCAAACTCTCACTTCATAGAAACTATGAAGCGGACGTTTTCAATAAAGAATCCAACAAAGAGGTTGGGGTCGAACCCACAGGAAATAAGGTAAGATCTAGACTAATGTCGGTACTTAAACTTATCGGTAATTTATCTCTGAATTGGGGGGTTTTAAAGAAAAAATAATATTAAAAAAATATTATAATTGGGATTATTATTAAGATTTCAAATAACTAGGATATGTGTTCCCCATGGGTTCATAACTATTTTGGGTATACACACATGATCAATCCCAATGCTTCCTTGTAGAACTAATAACTAGGGTTCATCCAAACGACTAGTTTGTCCCTATTGGATGACTGTACTCAATCACTGGTTTAGGTCTCATGAGCAATTTCTTTCTAACCATTATTAATATATTCCAAATTTAACTATCTGTTGTGCCGTGATTTTCGGCACTTTCGATGCTTAAAAGGAAATTATGCACATTCTGGGTATGTTTATATAGGTATGATGTGTTTTGTGCTTAATGTTGCAAGAAAGCAGGTTCGGGAGTGAACTGGTGAATTAATGTTGAAAATAACTGAAAAGGTGATTATCAGACACTTCACGAGTCGTTAGCAAGAGGCATGACTCGTTGAAGGTGTGGGCAAAAGATGTTTGAAGAAGCAAGATAGTGTACCTGACGAGTTGATGGAACGACTCGTTACACCTGGTAACGAGTCGTGAGGTCAACTGTGAAAGCTGAAATAGGAAATATTAACAAAGTGGCTAGTGTAGTTGACGACAAACATGATGAGTCGTCACATGAAGGAACGACTCGGTGGCAGATCACTGGGACCAACCGTAAGGTGCATTGGAAGTTTGGAGGAATGAGACCACGAGGGACCTAAATACTCATGCTTAGGCACGATGAGTCGTTAGGTGACCCATTTCCATAACTGGGTACGTTGCTGAGGATGACTGTTTGAAGCAAGGAACGACTCGTCAGAGGGCGAAAGGAATCGTCACCAAGCCCATTTCCACTGCCGACCTGGTTTCAAATTTTAAATAGGAAAAGGATTTCTTGGAACTATAAATACACAGTTTAGGTTTATTTTTAAGAGACTGATTTTTCTACAGATATTGAGTAATTGAGAGAGCCGATTTATTTAGTTTTCAACTATAATTTTGGTATTGATCAATTGTTCTTGATTCAAGAAACAAAAGCAAAATTGGAGTTTATTCATTTATTGTGGAGTTTTTATTCAATCTACGTGGTTTTTCTTCTACGATAATTTGTAAGTTAAAATTATGATTTATTCAATAATTTGTGATAGTCATAATACAAGCATGAGTAGCTAAATTCATAACTAGGTTTATGGGAACAAAGATGAATTAACACACATAGGTAAAAACACTTAGTGATTCTTGAACGGGGTTTTATGCATGTATTAGTTTTCCCTTCGTTTTGATTGATTCTTGATGGTTGCAAACATTAGGACTTGCTTTATTCTTACATACTGGACCAAAGAGGTAAAGAATGGGAAAAGGGATTAACAACGGAGATCTAAGGCTATCAACCCTCATCTAATAGCTTGAACTTTTCTGGGGATAGCTAATCTGATATTAAGGGTAAGGGTCAACTAAAGTACACCCATATACAGATCAAGTTGCATGGTGATAATCATCTAGATAGGGGACCAACCATTTAGGTGAACCTAACTTACCAATATTGCATGTTAAACACCAGAATAGATCAGTAGTGTATAAGACTTGTGGTTATGAAATCTTGGGGAACACAATCCTTGTCAAGTCGCTAATTGAATACAAACCGAATTTGATTTTAGCATTCAACAATTTTACTTTGTTTATTATTCTATGTTTTCCCCCTTTGGAAATAAGTAACTCAATAATAATAGTTATTTGCATAAACTTAAGTTCTTACCATATTCTCTGTGGGATCGACCTCAACCTTTCTTGGGTTCTATATTTGACAATCGAGAGCTTATATATCAATTCCGAGGTGTAATTTGGGCGACATCAAATTTTGGCGCCGTTGCCAGGGAATACAGCTAAGGCTTTTGTTCGCGCTCTGCTGCTCGGTATATATTATACACCGACACGCAAGTGTACGTGGTCAAACAAGTAATAAAGTGGCTAAGTAGCCAAGTATCGATCCAAGGAGGCTGCTCTAGATATGCAAAACTGCCTAGTTTACTATATCTCTATTCTATTTCTAACTATGTTAACAACAATCCAACCAAGATTTGAGTAAGTTTTGTTTCTAAACTAATTATCTACTAAAATTAATAACTACTATTTACGTTGAGTTTAGACAATGGATATGCACATGCCAAGGTTAAGAACGAGTAATGAACTTGATAATCATGATAATTTGGTCATCTTCTTCTTCATATTGCTAGCCAAGAACGTTTGCCTAGAAATTAAAACTTCCGTATTTAATTTCACTTTAGCTTCATAAACCATTCGTCTACATTTCTGTGATCAAATGCAATTTATGACCTAACACTACAATTCCGGTTACTAAATTGACTAATACGGCTTTCAAGTATATTTCTATCAAGAAAGCACATCAAAACCCAATTTTCCCAAATCAAGTTAAGAACAATACCCTATTAATTCACAACTTTCCAATTTCATGCTCACTCGAGTGAAATTGGACTTTTTAGATATACATTAATGGTGGCCAATCAAGAATGTAATAAGCACAAGAACTAATAGAACAACATGCAAGAAGAAGAAGAAACCATATCAATTATTACCAACATTCATTTCACAAGTTCAAAACCTCAGCAAGAGAGGAATTAACCACTCATTCTTGGATTAATCATCCTAGAATGAGTGTGAATCATGCATACAATTGAAGGAAAGAAGAAGGGAAGAGAAGAAAACTCTTATCTTTTCTCTTCTTCAACTGCCACAAAACCACGTTCCTGCTCCCACTTCTGAACTCAGGCTAAAAAACTAAAACTAAAAAAAACTCCCTAAAAATAACCTAAGTGTGCTATTTATACTAGTGGGAAATGTTTCCCGGAATAACAAGCAACGTGTCACGGAGGCCAACGCGGAGCACTGCCTCCGTGACACGGCGTGGACGCGGACCCTCTCTGGAAATTGCATGGTCCGGATAATTAGCATCAACATGGCACGGAGGCCATCGCGGAGGCCTGTCTCCGTGCCACGGAGCTGACGCGCAGGCACACAGGAAATTGCCACTTTTATTTCTGCCCAAGCAGTGTGCTACCGCGATGGCAGTGTGGCACGGCACCATCGTGGAGCCACTGCAAAATATGCCATCTGAGGTCTTTTCCACGCTCGCATCCAAGTCCAACTCCAACATAGTTCCAACACGCATTTTAGCTCTTAAAAATCACATTATCCTGCAAAACAAATGCTAATCATGTTGGTTAGTATAAATTCACATTTTATTACCAAATACTTGATATTATATACACATTGCACAACAAACAAGGTAAAAATGATACGTTTGAGTATCACTTGGGCATATAAATCTGCCCAAGATCACTTACCCCACACTTACATCCTTGTTCATCCTCGAACAACACATACACAAATCATGCACATCACATCTCAACCTTTGTCACTATGGTGCAACCATTTACGTTACGGTCATACCGATTATTCGATTTTTGCAAATCATCAAGAAAACATGCTTGGTCGTGCAAGACAATGACCTTAATACATCGAGGCTTCCTAGACTTTTAAGAATTGATTCTTGATATCGGCAAACTCATGCAAATCAACTAATCAAGAAATCCGACACGAAAATCAATCTTTCATCAAGCATGTACCCTCACAACTCGAGAGAAACTTCCCCTTTTATGCTCGTGCATCACACAAACATGCAAGTAGGGGCATATAGAAATTAATTTCACTCTCTCTCCCAAAAGAATTCACATGCATCATGTCATGACCCATAGGCTTGCCCTTAGTGTATTACTCCACTAATATAAAGAAATGCAGTGTAGGATCAAATAGGACTTTTAATGGGTTGTAACTGGGCTATGGATCTAGTATATATATATTGGATTAGCCAATAATAGTTGCTAGCATCCTTAAGCGCCTTTTCAACTCATTCCCATCGACTCATGGACATTGTTCCTCTCTTTTCTCTTTTTCTCCCATTCATGCTGGTTTACTTTCATACAGCCCATTTCATCAGGCACACTTGACCCCAAACGGAAGGTTTTCATGTACCCTCAATTTCATTTAATTAAAACTAGTGCCTCTTCAACACCATCTTTTCTTTCCTCACTTTGCTTTTCTTTTCTTTTCACTCTTTTCACTCTTTAACACTTTGGGAAACAATTTTTTTGTTCTTTGTAAGCGCTTAAGAGCTTCTTATAGACTTTAAGGCTAATGAAAAGAAGGAATAAAGCTTAGTTCATACAATTCTGGACAAAAGAAAGAAATCGGCTAAAGGCTCAACGGGCTGACTAGGGTATACAACATATAAAAAGGTAGAACTTGACAAGAAAAAAAATGGAAACTAACGGTTAAAACAAAGAAATGCCTACATCCTTTCCGACACTACACCTCCTTCATTTCGCTTTGTATACACGCCAGGCAAGTTCTAGACAATTCACAATGACATGGAATAGCAAAACCTCACTCACACTTCATGCACATGCTCGAATCAAGATGCATGCACAGACTCTTTAATTAGTCAAGTACATGAATTCAAGATTAAGCCTCAATCATAATGAACCAAATTCTATAGCCTAGGTAACTCAACATATTTACACAATTACATGCTTTCAAACGAATCACTTTCGCATTTCGAACATCAATTACACACGCAACAAAATTTTAGCAACCATAAGCAACTACAGTTTATTGATGCAATCCACCAAAGAAACTAAAAACAAATCATCTACTCCTATCGACTACATTTCCCTTAGGACGGTCGTCATCCATCCATCATAGGGAATGTTCACTAACTATGACATCGGTTCAATGGGACTATTCTCGGTAAAAGAACCGAAAACAAACTCCGAGAAACCCAAAAATAAAACTTCAAAATTTTTGCAACACATCGATCATTTCGATGAAAAAAAATATTTACAAAATATGTTGATAAGTGCAATATCCTTTCGCAAAAATTTTGAAAAATATCGATCATATCGATAGAGAAAAAAATATTTACAAAATTTACAAAATATTTACAAAGGCAACCATAACTTTTTAAAGACACACATCATTAGCCACAAACAAATATATACACATCATTCACAAATCAGTTCACAACAATAGGGAAAGCACAGACATACACAAACGTCAAGGAAGTATATACAGCAGATTTAGAGCCTATGACCCAGCACCTAACTACTCCCCACCCCACACTTAAATCGAACACTGTCCTCAGTGTTCACAAAAATACAAAGCACAAAATTTTGGGTGGTGAAACTCCCTGCTGAGTCGAAATATTCGACTTCCTCATCCGGTGCTGCGGCCTCGTCGCCCATATCTGAATCAGCTCCCTCGCCGTCATCGGACTCCACATCAGAGTCCTCACGACGTGTCTCCTCATCAGTAGGGACGTCGTCGTCAGTCGGCTCCACAAAGGCTGGCCCCACCTTGCATAAAGCTCTGGCGTTCTCGCCAAAAGGGTAGTCCAGCTCCAGCTGCCATAATTCATCCTCGGTGGCTGGTCTCCCCCCTATCCGTAGCTGCAGCATCTGCATACCGAACATACGGGCCATATACTGGTCGTCACGAGCATGTTGCTCGCCCAGAGTCAGCACAGGTCCGTGTGTAGTGTCGAGGGCCTTGGTCTTTGTCACATCAAGGGCCCGCCGCTCCAACTGCGGAATGTAATCCAAGGCTTCTTCCTCAACGTCGAGGCCTTGGAGGAAGGTGGTGATGAGTCCGCCAAACCCGTATCTGTGGCCCTGGTGTAGTCTGGCTCTCTTCATGGCGGATATTATAACCGCCCCCACATTAATCTCAAGCCCTTTCATAAGGGCATACACCAGGCAGACACGGTCCCGGGTCACGTCTGTCATATGTACTCCCGGGATCAAACACGAACATACAATTTTTAGCCAGATTCTGGCCTCCCTGTTCATCTGCGAATAAGGTAGAGTCTGGTGGTAACCCCTCTCTTTGTATCTACTCCATCGGGCTGTGGATCGAGCCCCACACAACGTACGTCTGATGTCGGTGTACGGTGGGGTGATGTTGAGCTGGCGGAGAACGTGGGCGTCTGTGTCCTGCGCTCCAACGATGGCATTCAGCTGCTGGGGTTCCAGAGTGACAATCTGCCCTCTGATTTTAATAGTGTGGCTTCTGATGGCCGGGTTCCAGTTGGCATAAAATTCCCAGACCAAGTGAAGGTTGCACTCCTTGGGCTCCTAAAAAATAAAGCTGAGCCCAGCTGCTTCAATCCTCTGTACGATGCGAGGGAACTCCTGTGCAAGTGGTTCCCTTGCAATATGTTCCTCCGGGAAGTACTTGTTCTCCTTATGCTTTGCGTACCACTTCTTCCCTTCATCGGTAACCCATCGTGTTCCGTATCGGCGGTTTTGACCGCGTGGAATAGCAGGTGCAGCTGGGACAGCAGTGTCCAGTCTCATTCTCTTTCTGCCGGTGCCTGAGGTTGAAGCACCCTTGCCTTTATCTTGTCGGCTGGCCATTGTACCTGTCCATTTACACAGACAAGCACAACGTTAAGCTAAAAACTTGTTAGTTTTGGCTAAGGTCGGGTTAAACAAAATTTACCCCACACTTAGTCTTTAACAATATTTACAACATGTTAGCAATGATAGATCTATTTACACCCCAAACACAATCACTATAAACATATTGCTTAGTGCGTTCACAAAAATTCGACAGCATAACGGCTAGCGAACTACTCAGACTTCATACAGCTAACCCAATCCTACCATCGACAGCTATTCACCCATGGCACTTAGCAACAATAACAACAACCAAATAGAAACAACAATACAAACATTTCATATACACTAATCTAAGCAATTCAACCAATTCACATATTACGCAATGTCCCACTAAAAATCGAGAATTAGTCGTCTTTCACCAATTATACAATATTTACCATGACTTATCTCAAATAATAAACACACCCTGGCATCAATTTCGTCAAACTATCAAGTTACCCAAGTTAAAATTCAACAACCCCAAGCCCTAGAACTCAATTTGACAATCAACAATGAATTATTCAATCAATCGATAAGTTCACCCATCAATTACAACAATACAAACACAATCAATCGCAAAATAATTCACGTCATGTTTAATTTCTACCTAGGGTGATATATCTCACCTCACATGCTCAAAATCGACAAAAATCGCCAAAAATTTGAGATAGACGATGAAAACATACCTTGGAATTGAAGAATCGATAAAGACTTGACGTTTTCCTTGCCTCTTAACGTGGCACGGAGCTTGGGGGTAGGGGAATGGGTGTTTGGTCGCGGAGGGAAGAGGGAATGGGGAAAATAGGGGTGAAATCGGGGGTTTTTATTAAGAAAACACGCGGGTCACCCGGAAACTCCGTGTGACCCGGCACTGGGATAAGGGCAACGTGTCACGGAGGGTAACGCGGAGGCCCTCCTCCGTGACACGGAGCCAACGCGTTGGCTTACTGGAATTTTAAAAAATTCCAGATTTGCCTTCAATGTGTCACGGAGGCCAACGCGGAGCATTGCCTCCGTGACACGGCGCCAACGCGCCAGTGCTCTGTTTCACTATCAAATTTTATTTTTCATACCTCACCTCGTTTTCTCGATTCCACGTATTTTTCCTCCGGTATACCTGAAAATCACCTCACTAAATAAAAATTTGTTAAATGACCAGATTCCCTACTAAAAGAATAAAAATTACTAATTAAAATGCACATCTAAACCTAGTCAAGAAAAAGAAGAGAAAATAAAATAAAAGAAAAACTTTACACTAAGGAAAAAGAAAGAAAAATATTTTTCACGGGTTGCCTCCCGTGCAGCGCCTGGTTTAACGTCGCGGCTCGACAGCCTTTACGCTCAATTTTCTACAAGGGAGATGGACGATTTGACCCGATCATGGTCATCTCACCAGTAGTTCTCAACCTTGTCTGGTGGCCTACCTAGTAACTCTCGGGAATCACTCAATCCATTTGCATTCCCATGATCAATCACGTTGATCACCGAGAGTTCTTTATAGACAGTCGGGAGCTTAGGTGCCTTGTACACGTCGAACACCTCAACCTTGTCGTGTGCTCGCATCGTGAGTTGACCCGCAGCTACATCGATCAATGCCTTTCCGGTTGCCAAAAATGGTCGTCCCAAAATAAATGGGACTTCTGCATCTGGCTCAAAATCCAGAACAATGAAATCTACCAGAAAAATGAGGGAGCCTACCTGCACTAGCACATCCTCCACAATGCCATCCGGCTTAGCTAACGACCTGTCTGCTAGCTGCAAGATCACTGTTGTAGGTCTAGGACTCCCTAGCCCTAACTTTCTGAATACCGAAGATGGCATCAGATTTATACTTGCCCCCAAGTCGCATAACCCACGAGCTCGGATACTTTGCCCAATCGTCAGCTGGATAGTAAAACTTCCAGGATCCTTCAGTTTAGTGGGCAACCTGTTCTGAATACGGGATGTGCATTCCTCCGTTAAAGCCACCGTGGCATACTCGGTCAAGCGACTTTTGTTGGCCACGATGTCTTTGATATACTTTGCATATTTTGGCACACCCTGCAAGACATCAACAAGAGGTAAGTTAACATGTACCTGTTTAAGTACCTCCATGAATTTCTGGAAACACGCCTCCTCCTTGTGTTTCTTAAGTCGTTGAGGGAACGGGGGTGGAGGCCTTGTTGGTTCAGCTTCTTTGGTCTTCCCCGTATTTGAGGTTTGTACTCCCTCAACATATGCTGCTCCTGACTTCTGAGGCGGTCTTTCCGGTTCCACCTCATTTAATTGTAAACCACTCCTTGTGGTCACTGCATTTACCTGCTTAGGATTGGGATCCGTGTCGCTAGGTAGTCCTCCCCTTGGTCTAGTATTTTGGGCACTGGCAAATTGCCCAAACTGATATTCAAGAGCCTTAGTTGCCAATTGATTGTTCTTTACTTCGGCCACCAGTATGACATAGTCAGCCTGCAATTGTGCCTGGTTGGCAATCATGGTCTTGAATATTTCCTCAATAGTCGGTGATGGTGGTGGAGGAGGGGCATTGTCATTTCTAAACTGATTTTGATAGCCTTGTTGCCCTCCTTGGTTTCTGTGCATACCCTGCCCTGAACCCTGGCCTTGTTGATTGTTGCTACCCCACGAAAAATTTGGATGATTCCTCCAATTCGAGTTGTAGCCACCACCAAACTGCTGTTGATTCCTCTGTGCATTGCCCACAAAGTTTATAGAATCATGATTTGCACCACACCATTCAGCTGAATGCTCACTACTACCACACACTTCACACCACATCTGTTGGACTGCATTAACTGAGGCTGACGGCTGGTTCAAATTCATATTGCTGAAGTGAGTGTTTAACTGATTTTGCAAAGCAGCTATCTGTGCAGCGATAGCTGTGAATCCATCCACTTCAAGCACTCCCGCTGCTTTCCTTGCTCCACCTCTTGAAGAATCAGCATTCCATTCCGGATTGCCTTGTGAAATTCGGTTGAGCAAAGTGTACAGCTCCTCAAAAGTCTTCTCCAGCGCTTGCTCTCCAGCTGCTGAGTCTAACAAAATTTTAGTGTGGGGTTCCAAACCCTCAATAAAAGTGTGGACCAACACCTCATTTGACTGATGATGATGAGGACAGTCCCGCAACATGGACTTGAATCTTTCCCAGGCTTGATAAAGATTTTCTCCTTCCCTCTGTTCAAAACTTAGAATCTAACTTCTAAGTTTAGCTGTTTTACCTGAAGGGAAAAATCTAATCAAGAACTTCTTTGCAAGATCATCCCACGTTGATATAGAGTTGGGTGGTTCAGCTTTTAACCACCTCTTGGCTTCACCAAGTAAGGAAAATGGAAATAAGGTGAGCCGAACATAATCAGGTGACACTCCAGCGGGGATGTAAGTGTCACTTATCTCCAAAAAGTTCGGGAGATGTTGTTGCAGATCTTCGTGAGGGAGACCGGTAAACTGCCCGCTAGTGTGCAAAAGTTGCACCATATTTTGCTTTAACTCAAATCTCCCCCCAGGCTCTGGTTTGCGGATGCTGGAATGTACATTATTAGCGTGTGGGATTGCCACCTCGCGAACCGGCCTGGCTGCTACTTCCTCGGGCACTAACACTGCCCGCACAACTGGTGGATTGGGTTGCTCCATCATAGACTGTTTGAGCAACTGCAACTTCTTCCGAAGAGCTTCTCTACGTTGACTATGCAATTCACGTTCTGGCTCTAAGTAAGATTCCACCAGCTCCTTGTCCCTTGCCAGTGTTCACAGAAATAAAAATCTGCAAAATACAGGCTAAGACCAAGTTGTTAACACTTAAGAAAATAAAAATACAAATACAGTAAATTTACACTAAACAAAATTTTACAAATCGCCTAGCCTCCCCGGCAACGGCGCCAAAAACTTGTTCGCGCTCTGCTGCTCGGTATATATTATACACCGACACGCAAGTGTACGTGGTCAAACAAGTAATAAAGTGGCTAAGTAGCCAAGTATCGATCCAAGGAGGCTGCTCTAGATATGCAAAACTGCCTAGTTTACTATATCTCTATTCTATTTCTAACTATGCTAACAACAATCCAACCAAGATTTGAGTAAGTTTTGTTTCTAAACTAATTATCTACTAAAATTAATAACTACTATTTACGTTGAGTTTAGACAATGGATATGCACATGCCAAGGTTAAGAACGAGTAATGAACTTGATAATCATGATAATTTGGTCATCCTCTTCTTCATATTGCTAGCCAAGAACGTTTGCCTAGAAATTAAAACTTCCGTATTTAATTTCACTTTAGCTTCATAAACCATTCGTCTACATTTCTGTGATCAAATGCAATTTATGACCTAACACTACAATTCCAGTTCCTAAATTGACTAATACGGCTTTCAAGTATATTTCTATCAAGAAAGCACATCAAAACCCAATTTTCCCAAATCAAGTTAAGAACAATACCCTATTAATTCACAACTTTCCAATTTCATGCTCTCTCGAGTGAAATTGGACTTTTTAGATATACATTAATGGTGGCCAATCAAGAATGTAATAAGCACAAGAATTAATAGAACAACATGCAAGAAGAAGAAGAAACCATATCAATTATTACCAACATTCATTTCACAAGTTCAAAACCTCAGCAAGAGAGGAATTAACCACTCATTCTTGGATTAATCATCCTAGAATGAGTGTGAATCATGCATACAATTGAAGGAAAGAAGAAGGGAAGAGAAGAAAACTCTTATCTTTTCTCTTCTTCAACTGCCACAAAACCACGTTCCTGCTCCCACTTCTGAACTCAGGCTAAAAAACTAAAACTAAAAAAACTCCCTAAAAATAACCTAAGTGTGCTATTTATACTAGTGGGAAATTTTTCCCGGAATAACAAGCAACGTGTCACGGAGGCCAACGCAGAGCACTGCCTCCGTGACACGGCGTGGACACGGACCCTCTCTGGAAATTGCATGGTCCGGATAATTAGCCTCAACGTGGCACGGAGGCCATCGCGGAGGTCTGTCTCCGTGCCACGGAGCTGACGCGCAGGCACACTGGAAATTGCCACTTTTATTTCTGCCCAGGCAGTGTGCTACCGCAATGGCAGCGTGGCACGGCACCATCGCGGAGCCACTGCAAAATATGCCATCCGAGGTCTTTTCCACGCTCACATCCAAGTCCAACTCCGACATAGTTCCAACACGCATTTTAGCTCTTAAAAATCACATTATCCTGCAAAAAACGAATGCTAATCTTGTTGGTTAGTATAAATTCGCATTTTATTACCAAATACATGATATTATATACACATTGCACAACAAACAAGGAAAAAATGATACGTTTGAGTATCACTTGGGCATATAAATCTGCCCAAGATCAGCTTTTGTTAATTGTGTTAACTTTACTATTGGTTATTATTTCTTTTTTTTTAATTATTGCTTTTGTTGTTTTGGTTGCTTAACAGGTCTTAGGTTTGTGCATGCCTGATACTAGAAGCCAAGGAAATCCCCTGATTCCAATTAATCACGAACTTGTGCTAACATTAAGAAACCTGAGAAGAATGGCCAACATCCAAAAGCAGGAAACCGTGGACCAAGCCACAGCAAGAATGTTGGATGAAGAGCAAGCTCGGGCTAGAGATCGTGAGTTGGTTAGAGTTGCTGAAGAGCAGCGTCTAGCTGCAGAAGCTGAATGAGCTAGATGACCCAGAGGTCCAGAACACCAGCGACATCGATATTTATATAAGGAAGATGATGCGGATATAGATGTAGCTGGTGCCACTGGAGCTATAGTCTCTCCTCCTTTGCCTGCTGGGGTGAAGTTTGACATTACCAGTGAGATGATCCAACTACTTAGTATGAAGGGATTATTTGCAGGTCATGTATCTAATGATGTCCACGCTCACCCAACAAATTT
The DNA here is from genome assembly GCA_035772735.1 of Datura wrightii. Lineage (NCBI taxonomy): Eukaryota > Viridiplantae > Streptophyta > Magnoliopsida > Solanales > Solanaceae > Datura > Datura wrightii. The sequence goes on from JASDFA010000002.1 coordinate 66,736,691, forward strand.
TGTGGAAATATGTAAGGCATACAAGCAACCGGGGGTAAGCTAGGATGCTATCAAACTGAGGTTATTTCCATTCTCCCTAGGGAGTGAGGCAACGATGTGGCTGCTAAGTTGCTGAATGATTCCATCACTACATGGGGAGAGCTTTTCTCAAAAGGTTCTTCCCAGCATCCAAAGCAATGCAGTTGAAGGATGGGATATATAACTTCAGACAGCTAAATTCTGAGGCACTCCACGAGACCTGGCTGTGTTTCAAAAAAAAGCTCAAACAGGTGCCAAATCACAGAATTTCGGATGATACATTATTGGAGATCTTTTAGGTCTCTGAATGCCAACACCAAGGTGGTGGCTAATACCGTATCTGAAGGAGCTTTTATGAGTCACACCGATGCAGAGTTTGCGGAGCTGCTAGATAGGATCACTAAAATTAACCGAGCTTGGCACATTAGAGAGTCAGGGTTCTGACTGGTTCTTATGCAGTTGGTATGTCTGCTGAACAAAGGAGAAAAGATTAAGAGCATGATCAGGATATCGTAGAGATAAAGACCACCATGGGGTTGCTTGCTAAGCACTTGATGGGTGTTGGAGCTGAAAAGGTAAATGTTGTGGGTTCTCAGGGCAAGGCCCCGAGGAATGATGGTTGTGAATCTGCGTCTAAAGAAGAAGTTAATTATTTGAATGATCAGAGGACGGTTTTCCAGACCAACACCCAAGGGTCTAACCAAGACTCTTGGCGTCAAGGTCAAGGGAACCAAGTTCAGAACTTTTATAAGGATAATAATTACAACTGGGGCCAATACTGAGACAATGGGGACTGGAAGAAGCGCGAAGAGTTCAAAAATGATAAAGGCGGTATGTATGTTCCGCCAAGAAACTGTGAGCCAAAGTCCAGTGGTTCATGGGTTGAGGACATGCTCTCTAAAGTACTCAAATAGATGGAGACAACAGATAGCCACTTTAAGGAGCTCCAGGCTGATATTTTTGGTTTAAATCAAAAAGTGGAGTCACATGCCATAGCGATCAGACAGATTGAGCAACAGATGAGTCAGATGTCTGTTGCAATGAATCAAAGGCAGAAAGGAACTCTCCCCAGGAATACTGTGCAAAATATGAAGAATGACAGTCACTGCAAGGCGATCACTACTAGGAGGGGAAGTCCACAATTGATCCCCCGAGGCCATTTGTAGTTAAGGAGTCAGAGAAGCCCGTGTTGATAAATGATGATGGTGTAGCGGATTTTGAAAACCCAACTTTGGTTGGGGACTCAAATGTGCAAACTGCTCCAAGTAGTGCAAAGGAGCAAGGAGATGCCCATGGGAAGGAGAAGGAGGCACAGTAAAAACTCACAATAATCCCTAGACCTCCTCCTCCTTATCCACAACGCTTGAAGAAGAAAGCTGAAGATGGGAAGTGTCAGAAGTTTATCTCTATGCTCAAGCAACTGTCGGTGAACATCCCATTGGTTGAGGCACTTGAGAAAATGCCCGGATATGCCAAATTCATGAAGAACCTTGTCACCAGAAAAAGAACTGTAAGTCTAAAACCTACTGATAATTTGCACCACTGTGGTGCCATCACTACACGGGTCCTAACATAGAAAAAGGAATACTCAGGTGCATTTACTATACCTTGCACCATTGGGGAGGTTGAGTTTGCAAGGGCGCTTTGTGACTTGGGAGCTAGCATAAATCTGATGCTGCTAGTAGTGTTTGGAAAGTTAGGCTTGGGAACCCCCACACCTAATACTATGCGGCTACTGATGGCTGATAGAACAGTTTAAAAACCGGTGGGGATGTTGTTTGATGTACTGGTCAAAGTGGACAAATTCATATTCCCAGCAGACTTCGTGATTCTGGACTGTGAAGTCGATTCTGAGGTCGCCATCATTTTGGGGCGACCATTCCTTGCAACAGGTAAGGCCTTAGTAGATGTGGAGCTAGGCCACTTGAAATTCAGGTTGAACAAAGAAGAGGTCACCTTCAACATTAGCTGGACCATGAAACAACCAAAGGAATTCAGCATAATTTCAGCATAAGAGGATGGAGAAGAGTCACTTGACAAATTCAGAGTAGTCAAGTGACTTGTGTCATGCCGCGATGTTAAATCAGGCGCTTCACGGGAGGCAACCCATGGAGGTGTTTTAGTGAAGTCTGAGTAGCCAAAACATCCACGTCGTGCTGCGACATTAAATCAAGGGCTTCTTGGGAGGCAACCAAGTTGTAAATGTAAGAAATAATTAGTGTTCACATTTTTTGATGGGTGCAGGTGAATAAGAAGGAAAATCTGAGGTTGGAACCACAAACTGGAACTTCAGTTCTAGTGCAGAAAAATCATAAAACAAGTTGTCGTCTGACCTGATGACTCGTTCAATCAATTCATGAAGAGAACTGTAAAAAATAGGGGAGCGACAGGCGACTTAACGAGTCATGTCTTCAGGAAACGAATCGTCATGTCTCCCGTCATGTACATTGGATCAAAGTATGAATGACAAGGAAAAGGGAGTCATTTAAGCACTTAACGACCCATCACACTGGGGCATTATAAAAATTAAAGACGATATCCAGCCCGACCCAAGAATGGAATTTGGGAAAATTTTAATTTAAACCATCAAAACCTGATTTCATTTACATACTCCCCATTAAACTTAAACCCACACAAACTTCAAATTTCCCTCTTCTCTTCTTCTTCTTCTTCACTAAAACCCCATCGAAATCACCTTCATCAGTGCACGCCCAGTCACTCAACCACCCACATAATTGTACTCCATCTTTGATCAAGTACATTGTGAGTAATCTTCCTATTAAATTTTGAATATTGTTGCATTTAAACAAGAATTTCTAAGACCCATGTTGTTAATGAAAGGGAACTTAACTTGGATAAATTTGTGCTTGTGTATATCTGTGCCTCTTGATGAAAATAAACCCTAGAAAGATTTAAACAAAGATTTCGGTCGTATTTTACTTGGATTGATTTTAGATTGTGGAGCTCTGTGTTTGTGGAACTGAATGTTAGGAAGAAGATGAAGTTGAATCATGTGAACTGAAACTCTTGAGAATGTGCTACATCACGAGTCATTGGATCACCAAACGACTCGTTGTGTAGCTCGTCCTGAGTGGAAAAATTAAGCCAATGAGGTAGTGCACTTAACGACCGACCTAACAACTCGTTGGGACCAGTCTGAGATGACAAGTGACCTCATGAGTCGTTTCTAGTGGCAACGACTCGTTTAGTCACCCGTCAGGACCACTGGGCACCAACCCAAAAATGATTTTTGTTCCATCTCATCTTGCACACTAACATTGTTTCCACAGGTACAATGGCTCCCAAAGGTACACCAAAGAAGGGTCCAACCATGAAGCAAGTTCCTGAGCACAGTCAACCCTCATACCATAGACTGCATGATGATCCATCATCTCTGAAGAGTCGAGTCGCTCTGAGGAGGAATATGAAGTATCAGATGAGCAACTACTGAGGAGGACAACCAGGGCTAGGGCTTCACAAACTTCAAATCTGACAACCCTGGTTGATACTCCCACTCCACTTGCAAGAGATCCGCCCAGCCGCACTGATGAGAATGTTATGGATACAACTGCACTTGTTCCTGAGTCTCCCACAGCCGGGAATTCTGATAATGAGCTGACAGAGACCTCGGACACATAAAATGAACAATCAAGAAATGTGCGGACATGGTGTGTCTATGGCATGCAGGCTATGTACAATTGAGATATTGCTCCTAATGAAAAAGGCAATCTGAAGAGGAGCATATACGAGGAGCCAAGGCTAGTCACTACAGGGCTTAAAGATCTTCTAGAGCTATAGGCAGTGTTTGATAAATAGAAGTTCAAGTGGTTGACAGAGCCACCAGGTAGCTACAGCCCGTGTTTGGTTCGAGAGTTCTATGCAACATATGCAGCCACATTGCAACGGTTGGAATTAGGAGGCTAGGATTGGAAGAAGAGGCCTGCATTAAATCAGGTGTTGGTGAGTGAGACTCCAATTGACATTTCTGAGCGGAAAATATCCAAGATAGTGTATGAGTAGGATTATCATGCTTCGTTGAACACGACAAAATTTGATCACAGGCTATCTAAGCTGAAGAAAGTCATGAAAAAGAAGTTGAATAGCTAGGAGCGCATCCAGCAGTATACATGGCTGTCTCGGATCATTTCTATGAGGGGTTCGCTAGTTGAATGGCTGCATGGTATAGAGTCGTAGATAAAGAAGGCCACATTGAATTTTCAGGAAAAATTTTAGTGTTCACTGGTGTGGGCAATCAATGATGGCACTACCATTCCATTTCCATGTTTGATTGATAGACTCAGTCAGGAGTCAAAGGTACCGGTATTGCCATCAGTGGACCAGAGAGTAGTGGTCCAGAAGATTACTGATATCGGGTTGATTCGAGATGATACAAACCCAGCATCGAGGGCGATGACTCAGGCAATTGTATCCGCAGGCGCGAAAATATATGTAGAGGCATTTGGCAGCAGGATGCAAACGGATGCAGTACAGATCACTGAGTTGGTAGCTGAGCCTATGGGGAGTAGAGAGACAAGAAGCCAGCCTGAGGCTACAAATGCGGCAGATACCTCCACACATGCCGATGTTCCTGAGTCATCATCTACTGCAACAGCCCCGAGACCACCAGTTGCGCCTCCGCGAGCCACCACAGCCGGCCTAGTCACTATTTCACAAGAGTTCTTAGTTGATATAGATAGGTAGCTAGCTAGGGTCGAGAAGCAGCAGGCACACACGACTCTAACGATTAGAGTTTTGATGGAGCAGGTAAAGTCGTGGGTATCAAAGGAGATGGAGGCACTGTCTAGTTCAGTGCATGGCCGACTGGATGCTTTTGAGAGGAGAATGGATGAGCGCCTTGCAAAGTTACAAGTGTCGGGGTTATCTAGATGGTACCTAGAGCTAGGAGCGCTACGATCTGAGGTGTAGGACATGGTCAGACGATAGGTAGCTGCGGCACCTCCACCGGTACTTCCCGTGATAGATGACGAGTTTGAAGAAGAATTTCCACCTATTTTTGACTTTATCACGGAGGAGTGATCACGGGCAAAAATATATGCCCGAGATACGCTTTATGACTTAAATTAGTCTTGTTTATCTAAGATTATGGTATACATTTTCATGTAATTTTAGATGAAGTAAAGATATGTGCTAACCGACATGATTAGCCTTTGTTTTGTAGGTTTTGATGACTTTCAAGCAACTAATCCATGAGTTGGTGAAGTAGAGGCTTGGAAACGGAATCAACACGCGAACGTCGGCAAAGAGGAGGCACAAAACAGCCCACCGGTGCGTCGACAAGGTGCCACGGCAGGCAGGCCGCTCACAACAGCCCACCTGCGCGTTGGCAACGTGCCACGGCAGGTGGCCTCTGCGACCAAGGGATGCTAACGCGCTGCCCAAGCAGCGTGACACGCTGCCAACATGGCAGGATGCTGCCCGGGCCGATTTCGGGTGATTTCCAGAGGGCCTCCCCGTCCGTAGCGTGTCACGGAGGCCGTGCTCCACGATGCACTCCGTGACACGTTGCTTGTTATTCCGAGAAAGAGTCCTACTACTATAAATAGCACACTTAGGTTTATTTTTCAAGAATTCAGACTTGGTGGAGCAAGGAAGTGGGTTAGAGGCAGTTGAGGGACGAAAAAGCTAAGGGATTTTCTCTCTTTCTTTCTTCTTTCAATCAATTGTATGTATGATTAACACTTGTTTTAGGATGATTAATCCACAAATGAGTGGCTAATTCTCTTCCTTGCTGAGGTTATGAACAATGGTGATGAATTCTGATTATTAATTGTATGGTTTTTCATCTTCTTCTTCTATGTTGTTCTATTAATTCTTGTTTCTACTGCATTAGTGTGTGGCCGACATTAATGTACATCTAAAAAGTCCAATTTCACTCGAGAGAGCACGAAATTGGAAAGTTGTGAATTAATAGGGTATTGTTCTTAACTTGATTTGGGAAAATTGGGTTTTGATGTGCTTTCCTGATAGAAATATACTTGAAAGTCGTATTAGTCATTTTAGGAACCGGAATTGTATTGCTAGGTCATAGATTGCATTTGATCACAGAAATATAGACGGATGGTTTATGATTCTTAAGTGAGATTAAATACGAGAGTTTTAATCTCTTGGCTAATGTTCTTGGCTAGCAACTAGAAGAGAAGAATAAGTAAATTATGATTATAATCAAGTTCATTACTTGTTCTTAACCTTGGCATGCTCATATCCATAGTTTCAATTCAAAGTAAATATTTGTTAATAGTTTTAGTATATAATTCATAAACAAAAGTTATTTAACTTTTGGTTACGTTGTTGTCAGCATAATTAGAAGTAAGCTAGAATATAGTATACTTAAGCAATTTTACTTATCTAGAGTCTCCTTGGATCGATACTTGGCTTACTTAGCCACTTTATTACTTGTTTGACCACGTGCACTTGCGTGTCGGTTTTTAACCCCTACCGAACCAGCCGGACAAGGTGCTGGTGGCACATGATAAGGGGAAGAGGCCTCGTGAGGAGGCAAGTGTTGATGATGATGCGTCTCGGCTCCGTGAGCAAAAATGGGAAAGAAGTGAGATGGAGAGAGCACTGCATGAATTGAGAGAGGAGGCTCGACAGAGAGTGGAGATTGAGACAGTGAGAGTTCATGGCGAAGGCACAAGCTCTGATGGATCTGAGAATGCACTGGTTCAAGTTGGTAATATTGGAGATGATATTGGAGGCATATCTACACCCTCCACCGACCAGGTAGCTGACACCTAGGTCACAAAGTTATGTTCCCTATTTCTTTAATTTTTGTTCGGTATATATATGCGTCGAGGAAGACACATGCTTTCTTGATGGAGGTGGGGAGGGATACCTATGCATTCTTTTTGCTGAACATAACTCCAGGGTTTTTCTTACCAGATATCTTTTCCCTGGAGTGTTCCATATCTAGTAGAACCGGCATGTTTAGGATTTTATTTTATGTTTTTTGTGTCAGTTGAAAGAAAGTAGGAAAACTGAAAGCAATCAAGAGCTGGAATTGTTGAAAATAACTATTGTTTGATAAATTGATACCCCTCTGAAAAATTTGTATATGTGTATGTGAAAGTTGACAAGTATGACCTTTTTGAATCTTTGCAGGCATTGAAACTATGAACTTGTTTATCATTTTATGGCTGTAACTGAACTAGCAATTGGTAGAAGTGATGATGTTGACCCATGTTATGTGTGAGTGAGGTTTAATAGATGAATTTAGTTATGTTTGTCAATCTAGAACTTGCCTGGTCAGTCGTTACGAGATAGAGGATAGGAAACTAGGAAAGGATCATAGGCCGTTTTTGATTTATGAGTTCACTTTAGCCTTAAAGACATACCAAAAGAGAATAAAAATCCCTTGATCCAAACATTTGAGCTTAAATTGACCTTTCTTTTTTATTACACCAATTCACCTGCTTGATTTTATTACGAATGAACCTGTTTTGGCCCTGGTCCCTCCTTGGACATTGTGAACCTCAACTCAAGCAAATTGCCTAAGTTGAGGGTGGCTATTATAGGGGTGATTAAGAAGAGTCGGGTGGAAAGAGAATTGGGTAATGAAAAAGGAAAAGAACGGGTGTGGTATGCATGATGAAAAGAAAAATAAAATTTGTTGTCAAAAAGCAAGAAAAGAAAAGAAAAAAAATATGTGACATTGATGAGTGTTTGAATAAAGAGAAACCGCATCCGTAGTTGCAAAAGAAAAAAAAGAAGCAATTAAAGGAAAAAAGGGAGAAAATAGAAAAAAAGTGAAAAGTGGAGCCAAGAGGTGTGTAGTTCCAAGTAGGGTTGAGCTACTAATTCCATATGTACCATACCCAAGCCCGAGCCTACGTTATAAGCCTAGAAAGTCCTATAGTGATCCTAGCTACTTGTCCGAAAATTGAGGTATTGAAATTAAAGGCAAGCCTATGGTATTGTATGCATGCAGTTTGAATTCTTTGTGAGAGCGAGTGGATCTTACCTTGTCCCAAGAGAAATATATCGAGTTATTTAAATAGACATGTGTGAGTGTAGGACTTCTTTGAGGTGAGAGCATTTGGTCAACAAAATCGTCTGCAAATTGTCTGGGTCATTGTTATAGATTTATGTGCGTGGTTGCAGGTGACAATAGTTTTCCATGTTTTGATTCCTCTATGTTATGGTTGAAAATTTTCATATGCATAGTGATTTGAGTTGATACGATGAGGGAGGGGTTAGAAAATTTGATTTTGATAGATAAATATGGCTGTCGTAAGTTTCCTAGAGTTCTTTCAATTGAACTGTCGAAGTAGTTTGTTTTGTTTTGTTTTGTTTTGTTTTTGCCTGAGGACATGCAAAAGTTCAAAGTTGATGGTGTTGATGTGCTGTGATTTTACGGCACTTTCGACGCTTAAAACTAGGAAATTATGCACATTTCGTGTATATTTATATAGGTATGATGTGTTTTGTGGTTAATGTTGCAGGAAAACAGGTTCGGGAGTGAACTGGTCAAATTAATGCTGAAAATAACAGAAAAGTTGATTGCCAGGCACTTCACGAGTTGTTGGCAGGAGGCACAACTCGTTGTTGAAGGCGTGGGCAAAAGATGGATTTTTGAAGAAGCAAGAAAGTGTACCTGACGAGTTGATGGAATGACTCGTTACACCTGGCAACGTGTTGCTAGGTCAACCATAAAAGCTGAAAGAGGAAATATTAACAAAGTGGCCAGTGTAGTTGACGATAAACATGATGAGTCGTCACATGAAGGAACGACTCGTTGGCAAATCACTGGGACCAACCGTAAGGTGCACCGGAATTTTTGAGGAATGAGACCACAAGGGACCTAACGACTCGTGCTTAGACACGATGAGTCGTTAGGTGACCCGTTGCCACAACTAGGTATGTTGCTGAGGATGACTGTTTTAAGAAAGGAACGACTCATCAAAGGGCCAAACAAATCGTTACCAAGCTCATTGCCACTACCAACCTGGTTTCTAGTTTTAATTAGGAAAAGGATTTCTTGGAACTATAAATACCCAGTTTAGGTTTATTTTTAAGAGACCGATTTTTCTACAGATATAGAGTAATTAAGAGAGCCAATTTATTTAGTTTTCAACTAGAATTTTGGTATTGATCAATTGTTCTTGATTCAAGAAAGAAAAGTAACATTGGAGTTTATTCATCTATTGTGGAGTTTTTATTCAATCTACGTGGTTTTTCTTCTAGGATAATTTTTAAGTTGCAATTATGATTTATTCAATAATTTGTAATTGTGATAATACAAGAATGAGTAGCTAAATCCATAACTAGGCTTGTGGGAACCAAGATGAATTAACACATATAGGTAAAAACACTTAGTGATTCTTGAATGAGGTCTTATGCATGTATTGTTTTGTCCTTCATTTGGATTGATTCTTAACAGTTGCAAACGTTAGGACCTGCCTTATTCTTATATATCGGACCAAGGAGGTAAAGAATGGTAAAAGGGATTAACAACGGAGATCTGAGGCTATCAACACTCATCTAATAACTTGAATTTGTTCAAGGATATCTAATCAGATATTAAGGATAAGGGTAAACTAAAGTACACCCGTATAAGGACCAAGTTGCGTGGTGATAATCATCTAGATAGGGTACCAACCATTTAGGTGAACCTAACTTACCAATATTGTATGTTAAACACCAAAATAGATCACTAGTGTATAAGCCTTGTGGTTATGAAATCTTGGGGAACACAATCCTAGTAGAGTCGTTAATTGAATACAAATCGAATTTGATTTTATCATTCAACAATTTTACTTTGTTTAATATTCTATATTTTCCCCCTTTGGAAATAAGTAACTCAATAATAATAGTTATTTTCATTAACTTAAGTTCTTACCATATTCTCTGTGGGATCACCTCAACCTTTGTTGGGTTCTATATTTGAAAATCGACCATTTATATCTCAATTGCGAGGTGTAATTTGGGAGACATTAAATTTTGGCGCCATTGCCGGGGAATATGGCTAAGGCTTTTGTTAATTGTGTTAACTTTACTATTGGTTCTATATTTGAAAATCGACTGCTTATATCTCAATTGTGATGTGTAATTTGGGAGGCATCACTATCTTATGACCACAACTTAAGTTAATACAATGATCATAAAGATCAAGGCTTTGTTGTAATTCTCTTTTCCTAATCTCTGCTTCTCTAGGTTCAAGAAAGTAAAGAACTCGGGCAAGTTCTAACGTTGTACACCATTAAGAAATGTTTAAAGATGAACAGAATACAATACAAGAATTTAACACTGGTTTGGAATCACTTTTGTGTAACCTTATTTCGTTAATCCACCATGGTTCCCACAACGTTAGTTATGGAGGTTTTAGCCTCTCATGATTGTAAGATTACAATTACCATTCATAGACAAACACATAATGAAATACTTACAACAATAATTGGAAGAAAACCTTCTTTGAATATCAATGAACAATCTCAAGAACAATTGATAAAATCAAGTGTTGATCCTAAGAATTGCTCTCCAAAACCTGGTAAAAATTCAAAAACAATACTTTTCACACGTCCCTACTACCTTATTTCTAGCTTGTTCTACTAAAATAAAACACAAAAGGTATTTATACAGGCATTAAAACTTTTTCCTAAGCTAACAGGGAATTTATCATATCTGGTGCCGGCCAGTCTCACGGCTAATCCTACTACCCGTAACAGGATCGTAGGGGTCGTACCTGCCTCTCGTACATCCTTGGCTGCTGTAGATTTGTCTAAGTGTTGGTAGCTGGTACGACATGTACCATGGTCCTATGGGTCGTACAATCTATCAATGGATTAGCCCTAAGAACTTTGACATCTTCTGAAGTTTTCCACTAGTGTTGTGGTACGCCTCGTACCTTCCTCCTATAACTCGTACTGCTTGTTGTATTTGAAGTTCCGCCAAATATTGAAGAATCACAGAAGCTCACCACAACTCATGGTACATGATCTTGGGCAAATTTATATGCCCAAGTGATACTCAAATGTGTCATTTTAGCCTTGTTTATCAATCAATGTTTATACATTTTCATGTGATTGGTAATAAAATGTGAATTTATACTAACCAACATGATTAGCATTGTTTTGCAGGTAAAACGCAATTTTGGGAAGCTAAAATGCGTGTTGGAAGAGGTCGGGGTTGGACAAGGATGTGAGCAAAGGACAAGGCATTGGAAGGAACAAAACAAAGAGGCTCCGCGATGGAGCCGTGTCACGCTACCATCGCGGAGTTCTTCTGCCTGGATAGGGAATTTTCGGCCTATTTCCAGTGAAGGTTCGTGTTGGGTCCGTGGCACGGTGGCCTGGCTCCGCGTTGCACGCCATGCCACATTGAGCCTGATTACCTGGACCCCCAACTTCCAGTGAGGGTCCGCGTCAGTGGCGTGTCACGGAGGCAGTGCTCCACGATGCACTCCGTGACACGTTGCTTGTTATTCCGGGAAAAATTCCCACTAGTATAAATAGAACACTTAGGTTCATTTTTCAATATTCTGACTTGGTGAAGCAAGAACGTGGGTTACAGGCAGTTGAGGGGACGAAATTATCAGGGTTTTTCTCTCTTTCCTTCTCCTTGAATTCAATTGCTTGTATGTTTAACACTCATTTAACGATGTTTAATCCACAAATAAGTGGCTAAATCTTCTTCTTGTTGAGGTTAAGAACAATTGTAATGAAATGCGATTGTTGATTAAGTTGGTTTTTCATCTTTTCTTCCATGGTTGTTCTATTGATTGTTGTTCTTACTGCATTAATGTGTGGCCTACGTTAATGTATATCTAAAAAGTCCGGTTTCACTCGAGAGAGCAAGAAATTTGAAAGTTGTGAATTAATAGGATATGATCCTTTCTTAGTTTGGGAAAATTGAAAATTGATTTATCTTCAGGATAGAAATATACCTGAAAGTCGTATTAGTCAATTTAGGAACCGGATTCGTATGGCTAGAACATGAATTTTCATTTAATCACAGAAATGTAGGTGGACGGTTCATGATTCTTAAGTTGGGTTAAATACGAGAGTTTTAATCCATTGGCATTAGTTCTTGACTAGCAACCGGAGGAAAGGTTAACCAAATTATATCGATAATTAATTTCTTTACATGTTCAATTAACCTCAGTATGCTCACATTCATAGTTCTGACTCACATTAGATACTTGTTTTAGACTTAGCATAAAATTTAGAATCCAAAAATATCAACTCTTGGTTACACTGTTGTCTTCATTGTTAAACTGAAAATATAGTAACACTTGATTAATTGTTACCTTATCTCAGTCCCTGTGGGATCGACACTTGGCTTACTTGAGCCACTTTACGACTCGTTCGACCACGTGCACTTGCGTGTAGTTATATACCCATATAACAAACGACCGAATAGTACAGGTCGTAAGTGGTTGCAATGATCTGTAGGTTCCACCCGTACCAAGAGACTGCCTTGTGTAAATTTCTCTGAAGATTTCTACGACTCCAGTTGTGGCTCGTTCCAACTTTGTAGGTCTCGTATTAAGAGTCGCGCTTTGCCTTCCTCTTATTCTAGCCTTCTGATTTACACCAAGATTCTCAGTAAGACTCGTTCAATCAAGGTACAGCTCATACTGAGACTTGTACGTGGCTGATTTTCTGTACTTTTATGCCTCTTTTGCACATTTTTGTTTCAACACCTATTTTCCCTAAAAACAAAGTTAAAGTACCTCATATCCATATAAACATACCTAAGTCCATGCTATTTTCTCAATTTTAAGCATTGAAAGTGATGTAAACTCATAGCACATCAATACCCTTGACTTAAGACTTTTGCATGTCCTTAGGCAAAAAAAAACAAAATAACTAAACACGACGCTGAACAAAAAAATAAACCTAGGATACTATAGCCATCAATCCATCAACATTTGCCCCATAACTTAGAAATCTTTTTACCCTTTTTCCATGAACCAAATCAGCCTATTCACATCAAGAAACCCCAAAATATGTTAAACAGGGGTCAAGATATGTCATCTAGCTATTAGCAGATAGTCAAGTCATCACTAATGCTTTTCACATAGACAATTGGTAGAATTAAACAGAAACCATGTACCCTCACAACAAATGAAGTCCCCCTCTCACAGATATAGGAAAATATGAAACATGGGACTGAACAAGTAAGACTCTCACTCTCACAAACAAGTTCCAAATACTGCATGTCGGATACCATAGACTTTCCCTTATTTTCTGTACTTTGGTTGGTTATATGGTCAGGCTAGGATCACTATAGGACTTGAATCGGCTTGTAATGTAGGGTTTTGGGCTAAGTATGGAAGATATGAAATCTTTTTAGTGACTAAACCCCTCCTTGGCACTACATACATGTGGCTCCATTTTCTTTTCAATTTTTCACCCTTTTTTTCTTTTCCAACTTTTTCCTCCCTTTTCACCATTTTTATGCACTTGTATGGGTGTGGTGTGTTTTCACAAATGTTCATTTATCATTCTGTTTTTGCATCTTGTTTTTCAATTTTTATTACTTTTTCTTTTTCTTCTTTTTGATCTTATTTTGTCACACCATACCTCATTTTTAACTCTTTTTCTTCTCTCTTCCTTTTTCACCTTCCCAAGATTTATGTACCAATACTCTAGCCACCCTCAACTTAGGCAATTTGCCTATGTTGAGGTTCACAATGTCCAAGGAGGAACCAGGGCCAAAACAAGTTCATTATAAGAATAAATGTGTATGGTTAATTGGTTACTCAAAGAAAAATGGTTCATTTAAGGCTTAAAATCAGGATAAAGGGAATCATATTATTTTGGTAGTGTCATTTAACCTAAAAATGGGCTAAACAAAATCCGATGATCCTTTTCTAACCAACCATCCTAAAACCTATGTAAAGACCAACCGGGCAAGTTCTAGATCTTCTATGCAGTATTGAACTAGGTATTATACCTCACTCACTCATGGTACATGTTTTGCATTCATTTTACATGTCCGGTTTATACATGGCTAACAAAAACTATTCATGCTAATACACTAAATGACATAAAAAGGTCCACAAAAATCATGCTTTACAATCAACAAGTACATAGCTAACCATCAATTTTTTTTTAAACAGGGTTAATTTTCACAAATTCAAAACTAGTGCAATATATTGGTTGAGTACTCCTAAGATATTTTCTAATTAAACAAAAATACAAAAATAAAATCCTAAACATGTCAGTTCTACTAGATAGCATGCCCGAGGGAAAAGAAACAAGGCAAGAAAAACCCTAAGGTGAATCTAGAAAAATCCCAAAAAATACAAGTACACCTCCTCCCTTTTTTAAATAGCACGCTTCACCCCCGAAGCATAGAATATAAAGCAGAAGGAAGGGAACATACCTGCGGTGCAATAAGCGCTCCTGTCATCCTATGAAAGTGGTACCTCTGCTACAATCGTGGCGCTGGCGGTGGCCGGTGCACTCACTGGATTATCAGTAGGGGGAATGGCTATCCCCCTAGTAGTAGTGATCGCCTCTACGACCTCTGTTGTTACTGGGGCTGAATGTGGCTCTCCTGAAGGGTCCTTGCCATCTACAAGCTCTACATGGGCTGTGGTGGAGCTACCCGCTCCTCTTTCACTCTCAAGCAGCTCCGATCAATGCTCTTCATGAGTCTGCTGACTCTCTAATACTACCCGCTTACTCTCTCTCTTTTCTCTTTCTATTCTTTTTTAGGGTATCATCTCCAACATCTTCAGAGACCCATTTTTCCCTTTCTTCGTCTTGGCTCCTGTAGGCTCCCAATAAGTCGCCAGATCAAGCTCCTCATTAATGCCAATGTCGAGGTCAGAAAGATTGGGGACTGCTATAATTTTCGACTGCTGTAATGATAGCTCGGACACTTGGCTCTGAAGAGCCCCCGACTCCTCATAGAGGTTGCAGTGTCAGTCTGCTCGGCCATACACGCATTGAATCTGCTCTCAAATCCATCTAGCCTGGTGTGTAGGGCCTGTGCATCTGTCTCAATCTCAGCCTTTACCTAAGGATTGATGTTCTCCATCATATACTAAACCTTCCTCTTAGTTGCGGTCAACCTCTTGGACAACTTCTGTAGAAATTCCTGAGGCACTAGCATGTACCCGGCTGGAGTCTAGCTCGGGAAGCCCATAGGTGGTATGGCGGAGATGCTAAGAGCTATATTCGAATAAACAACATCTATAGCCAGTGTCTCGCCCTGCTCCTGTGAAGTGGGGGCATTCACCTGTGTGCCCCCAATTGTGTGTGATACTGGGACTGCAGTAGAAAGTCATGCCCGACTTATCGAGTTCCTCTCATCCCGAATTAAGCCAATATTTGTGATCCGCTGTCCTCCGAACAAGTGCTCTTCACCATGACGCACCTTGATACATTCCTCTGTGCATAGTTTGAATACGAGACTTTGGAATGGGATGGTAATGCTTAATCCTATAGCCCAATCC
This sequence comes from Datura wrightii, assembly GCA_035772735.1. Lineage (NCBI taxonomy): Eukaryota > Viridiplantae > Streptophyta > Magnoliopsida > Solanales > Solanaceae > Datura > Datura wrightii. The sequence goes on from JASDFA010000002.1 coordinate 66,752,136, forward strand.
TAGATTTCTGCTGCAATGATCCTCGGGATATTGATGGGGTATCTGGACATGATACATTCCACCAAAGCTACTTTGTCTATGCTGAGTGTATTGTCGTTTACTTTTGGGGCCAACTGGTAGCAGACTAACGTCCAGTAGGCTTTTGCTATGAAGTTCAAAGAATTCTTTGTGACCTGCTTGCCACTAGTAACCCATTCTGCCTCCTCTTTGTCCTCAACAATGACCCCGGACAACCGCTTAATCTGCCTCCACCTCTAATCAAAGCCCATCTGCTTGATCTATTTCATGGCCTCCACTCGATAGTCATAATCCGATGTAGCATTGGTGGTATAAATTGGGGCCCATATAATACCCGAGCAATAGTACGCTCGTATATGTCCACATTGCAGACTCATACCATGACACTCTCTATCTTGGGATGATCTTTTAATTTTTGCCCCTCTTTTGCTTTCTGCTCCATGGTTTCCAAATAATTGGTGTAGAACTCCCAGACGATTCCTGAAGTGTATCGATCCGGGGCTCTAGCGATCTAGTGGAATCCATAGAAGATAAATATCCGCTTCATCTCCTCCACCTCATTTAGTGAATTGGTGAGGATCTGCGGCTCTTCTTGAATGTTTCGCCTAGGTTTATTCATGGAGGTAAAAGCAATACCCTATTCATATATCTCCTGGGCTCTTGGTACTCTCTACCGAATGGTACACTTCTCCCTAGGCAGATTCTACTCCTGCTCGGCATTGGGTGCCTCCTCTTCTGATCCGGACTCACTATCTGCATCGCCGGATTGGGCCTCCTCGGACCCCTATTCTTCATTAGAGTCACTTCTAGAATCTTGGGTTCTTTTCTTAGCTCCCTCCTCAGATTGGGGAGGTCTAGCAGATGTGGCAGTAGCTGCCATAGCCTGGGCTTTAGCCTTCATCCTAGTGGTTCGGGTCCTGTCAGTATTAGAAGTGTCGACCCGATATTCCTTCACTGAACCACTAGGGGTATTGCCCGCTTGTTTGGATTCGAATAAGCCCTCGAGAAGTTGCCTTGGATGCTTTTCATTTCTATGTCATTCTACTTCTGGAGAAAAAGGGTTAGAATTCCAAATATGAGACAAAGAAAGCAAGAAAAAAGTCCTCTGTAATTTATCGCGGGTCTGCAGTAAGAGTCATACCTTGGAGGTACAATTCGTACTGAGACTCGTAATGTCTCAAGTCAATGTTACGCCTCTAAGGTACGACTCATACCATGAAGGTAAGGTCCATACCATGAGTCATATGAGGATGCCCCTTGAAAACAAATATTATGTATTTTTTCATGACTCATGGTACAACCTATAAGTCGATTCCACGAGTCGTATGAAGGATCGTACTGTCACTTTTTGACTTAACCCTTTTCAGACTCTTGGTATGATTATTAGGTATGACTCGCAGCAGGAAACTACGAGCCATACTAGGCTTCGTACCTCATGGTTTTTACAAGTCTGGCTTGGGATAGTCCCAACGAGCCATCATACGAGTCGTAGTGTGGAACCACGAGTTGTATAAAGGCTTGTGAAGCCTGTCCCTACCTTATTTTTTATTCAGTTTGCAGGTGGTTTTTTTTGGTGTTGGGTACTCAGCATTCCCCAAGTCTAGGCATACATTCATCATATTTTATAGTTACCCACTCCTCCGTTTGTTTACTCACAACTCGTAACTCAAGTTTCATAATTCATTGTGCGATTTTTACATGTTAAATCCCTACCCAATCGCACACTTACTTGTTCACATCACCGGTCATTTCCTTTTAAATTTTTCAATCATTGAGAGGACTCTCAAGGATTAAGCAAGTTTGCTCACGCACAATTGGTTTTTTACCAAATTCAAAGAATATCACTTACTTGAATGGTGTGCAACGCTGCTTACTTCAACTGGAAATCATGAACTAGGGTTGGATATGGAATTCAACTATGTTATTCGAGAAAAAAGCTTGCTCAATCGGTCGTGATTGTCATGAATTCTTTCGAGAATTTGGTTTTGAGTGCGTGGGGTCTGGACTTTTTGATGTTTAAATAGGTTGTATGAAAAATTTGAAAATTTTTGGCCGAGTCGGGAATATTAAGCTTTTGACCCATCACGACTGGTACCACGAGTCTTGGGAAGGCCCTATGACTCGTACCACGAGTCGTAGGAAGGCGCTCTGACTCATTCCTTGGGCTCCTAATAGAGTGGTTGAGAAAACTTACCTTTGGACCTAGGAGTACATCTTACTACTCATATTATGAAGGTACCACCCATACTATAACTCGAAGGTCTCTCTTACTTTGAGGTCCATGCCTTGCATAGTTCATAATTACAATGACTACCACGACCCGTACAATGACGTTACGAGTCATAGGACCAATCGTACCCTAAACTCATGCACTGAGATACATCTCTGCTTCTTACCAAGACTTGTACAATGACCCGTATAATCCTCTTACGAGTCGTACTGAGAACCGTAGCGCCAGTCTATTAAGCAATTCTTCTACTACCTGTTTTTGTTTCCTCTGCACACTGAACACACATAAGTCAATAAACTTGGGTTGCCTCCCAAGAAGCGCTTGATTTAACGTCGTGGTACGATGCAGGTGTTTCGATTACTCAAAATTCACCAAACCACCACATATGTTGCCTCTCAAGAAGCGCCTAATTTAACGTCGCAACACGACGCATGTTTCTTGACTACTCAGACTTCGTCAAGGAACTTAGACTCATCCTCTATTACTGAGACAAATCTATACTCCTTTGGTTGCTTCATTGACCAGCAGATATTGAAGGTGACCTCTTTTTTATTGAGTCTAAATTTCAACTGGCCAGTCTCTATATCTACTAATGTCCTCCTAGTGGCAAGGAATGGTCGCCCCAAAATGATGGGGACCTCAAAATCAACCTCACAGTCAAGGATCACGAAGTACACTGGGAATATGAATCTATCCACTTTAACGAGCACATCAAACAGGATCCCCACATCCTTCTTCATAGTTCAGCCGGCCATCAGTTGCCACATAGTAGTCGGTGTGGGGGCTCCCAAGCCTAGCTGCTTAAACACAGCTAACGACATCAGATTGATGCTTGATCCCTAGTCGCAGAGTGTCGTCGCGAACTCAACATCACCAATTGTACATGGAATGGTGAAGGCACTTGGATCTTCCTTCTTTTGGGCAAGGACCCAAGACGCTATAGCGCTACAATGATGCATATTATCCACAGGCTCATAGCTCATGGACCTTTTCTTTGTAACAAGGTCCTTCATAAACTTGGCATATCTCAGATTCTATTCCATTACCTTGATCAATGGTACTTTTACAGATAATTGTTATAGCATTGACAGGAATTTCTGAAGCTTAACATTATTCTCCTTCTTCTTCATTATTTGAGGAAACTGTGGTGGTGGTTGTGGAATAGCATTGTAAATCTATGTGGCTCCTTTCTTCTCTCCTTGTTCAACTTCAGGTCCCTTTTCAACAGCTGGAGCCTCAGTTAACTCAGCATCCTCATCATGCTCATTCTCAACAACATCTTCCTCATCATCGATTTTGCTTTCTTTCTTCCTTTGAAGTTTAACTACAACTAGAAGAGGGGGATCATCCCTTGTCTTTCCACTCCTAGTCATTACAGCCATGCAGTGACCAGCAGTCTTTGGATTCTAGACTGTGTTGCTAGGCAGTCTACCCTTTTGCCTAAGGTTCATGGATGCAGAAAATTGCCCTAGTTGTTGTTCGACCTGCTTGATAAACGTTGCATGTGACTCAACTCGCTGACCCAGGCTCGATAGATCACTACGGATGTCTTTCAGCTGATCATCTATGGATATAACCTTCTTTAACATCTCAGCCTTCATACTTTCCAACTTTGACTGTCCAGTGTCCCCCTTATGTGCATTCGGAGGCACGTACAATCCTATTCGATTGTTGCGTAACTGTCATTCCTTCTCCATTATCCCTCGCACTCATGACGTTAGCTTCTGTCTCTGTACCCATTCCGATTGAAATAGTCTCTATATTGGTTCTGACCTTGGTTTCCAGGACCTTGGCGCCAAGTGTCTTATCCAGACCCTTGGGCGTTGGCTCGAAAACCCACCACCTGGTTGTCTAAGAAGTTTTCCTCCTCCTCGGAATCTGAGTGTTCAGGCCCTAGCTCGTATCCCTGTATCCCCATTGTGTTAATTTTTCTTGCTCCAGTGCCCATGATATGCTTAGTGAGCAATTCCAATGATGTGCCTCATATGAGCAAATTCCTGGTCACGTTCTTCTTCCTTCCTTCGTTGGTCTGCAGTCAAACCAATAACATATGTACCAGCCGCCACTTCCGCTTTTCAGGTGTGCCATTGTAATATCCCGAAAGTTCCTAAGACTAAACCTGAGATTTGAAGTGTGATTAGTAGGAAAAATACTCAACCTATGAGATGTAGGTTGGTAATTGTTGCGCTCTAGCGCACTCGCAAGCATACGCGGTCGTACAAGTAGTACAGTGGCCCTTTTCAAGAGACGAATGTCGAACCCACAAGGACTGGACCAATTCATCAAATTATGAAGTTCAAGTGTGAGATTAACCTTCACAAGTGATGATTATAGAAGTTTTCGGTAAATTATAATAATATTTCAGGGTTGTCACAAAATAATTTGAAAACAATATATGAAGCAACTAGAGCTAAGGCCGAATAATCATGCAAAACTACATTTTGTAATGGTTCAAGTATGATATTATCAATTGTTGTCTCACATAGTTGAAAATGTGACGTTCATGGTCTCTCGAGCCTCCAAACACGACAAACTAGCCTTACAACTACATCGTTGAGCGGGGATGTGATGACCTAGTTCGTGGGCAATTCAACTACATGGATGTGGTTTACGGGGTTTATCCTCTTGATTAGGGGCTTTCATACCTCTAATCATTTGATCAAACTTAGCTTCACAACTAATTCTACTAGTGGTGGAGTGATAATTGTAAGTCGATGTCTTGCTCTCATCCTGTTTTAGCAACCAAGCAAGGCAAATTAGGTATATTTTCTATCCTAACCGCGAATCATATCTAAAGATAAGAACTTTCTCCCTACATTCCTATGTTCTTGCCTAGGGTTACTCTTTCAATCTTTTACCTAGGCTTAACACATTTGTTTTCATGGTGATCAAGCATAAAAATAGCAATAATGAAGAATGTAAGACAAAACAACAATTAACAACTCAAACCAAAACGAATTCATGCAATTACAATCATATCACGTGGCCTCAACCCTAGAGGAAGGGTTTTAACCACTCATATTCGTACAAATACTCAAAAACATTGTTAAAGTAGTGTACTTACAAGAATAGGTGAAAGAGAATGTAATATTAGTGAGAGGTGAGTTCTTTGCTTCTCCCTTCGCTCCTCTACGGTTTTCAGAAAATATTTCGTAACAAATGATTTTAGAAGCTAAGGGCTCAATTTAGACTAAGCTAAAAAAATGCAAAATTTGGCCTGTGGTGGAACAGCTCCATGGCACGGAGGCTATCATGGAGATTTTCTTCCGTGCCACAGAGCAAACGCGGAGGTTCACTGTTTGGTAGCCCCTACTTATATAAGTTAATTCTTTTCTCCGTGGCACATTGTTGAACGCCCCAATGCTTCTCTGTGGCACGGAGTTGACTCCAAATGTCCCTTTTAGCTTGTCTCATCATCCATAATCCATCCCTTAACATTTCACATTGATCTCCATACATTGGCAATTTCAACCTACAAAGAGAGCTAATCATATTTGTTAGTCCATGGCAACAAATTACACAAAATACATGAGATCATTCTTAAATTAAGGTACCACATGGGTAAAACATGGGTATAAAATAGTATTTGGTCAAGTAAATATGCCCAAGATCACTACCCCACACTTAAAGCCTTGTTCTTCCTCAAACAAATCCTTTACATCTCATGCATAAGGAAGACTCACAAATTACCAATTGACGCAAGATGACTCAAATTAAGGCTACAATGACTGATTTAGATGACAAGTTCAAATAAAGCATATATATATATATATATATATATATATATATATATATATATAATATATAACATAATTCAAATCCAATACAACCATGTTAAGACCTCCTAGCCTCAAGAATCGACTCTACAACCACATAAAACTCATGCACATTAGCCAATCAAGAATTGTAACATGAATTCTATCTTTTCTCAAACATGTGCCCTCACCATAAGAGAGATACCCATTTTTCACTTGCAAGTTTTCCAATTATAACATGTATGGGTATATGAATAAGAATTCAACTCACTCTCACAAAGAATTCACATGCATCATGTTTTGAACCATATGCTTGCCTTTAGTGTATTACTGCACTAATTTAGGAATGTTTGAACATAAGATCAAGTAGGACTCATCAGGTTGTATTGTAAGCTAAGGGACGGGTAGGTACTATTCTGGCCAGTAATAGTGGTTATCTTCCCCAAGCGCTTTTAATACATCACACTTTCCTTAGGAATTTCCATCTTCTTACTTCACCATTTTTCTCCCATTTTCCGATTTTGTTTCCCTATTTCATTAAGCACACTCAAACTGCTAGTAAGGCGTATTTAAGCAATTAGTTTCTTTAATCTTCATTTTTGCTCTTTTCTTCTTTTACTCCTTACTAACTCTTGTTCAATTTCATTTTTTTTTAAAAAAGTGCACCTCTAGGCTTTCCTTTAACTCCCACAACCACTATTTTTCTTCTCATTCCAACTTCTCCCTTCTCAACTTCTTTGCAATTCCACAAAAGGTTTAGGAATTTAGGATCAAATTCAAGGCTAATGAAAGAAAAGGGTTAAGCTTATGTTGCAGCTATCAAAGAACAGGCATAAGGCTCAATAGGGCTAACTAGGATTTGTTGCGCTCCAGCGCACTCGCAAGCGTACGCGGTCGTACAAGTAATACAGTGGCCCTTTTTAAGAGCCGGATGTCAAACCCACAGGGACTGGACTAATTCAGCAAATTATCACGTTCAAGTGTTAGACAACCCTCAAAAGTGTTGATTATAGAAGTTTTCGTTAAATTATAATTAAATCTAGGGGTGGTCAAAGAAATAATCTGAAACAATATAAGAAGCAACTTGAGTTAAGGCCGGATAATCGTGCAATGCTATACTTTGTAATGGTTCAAGTATGAAATTATCAATTGTTATCTCACATAGTTGATAATGTGATGTTCATGGTCTATCGAGCCTCTAAACACGACAAACTAGCCTCACAACTACATCATTGAGCGGGGATGTGACATCCTAGTTCGTGTGAAATTCAACTACATGGATGTGGTTTACGGGGTTTATGCTCTTGATTATGGACTTTCATACCTCTAATCATTTAACTCAACTTAGTTTCACAACTACTTCTGCGAGTGGTGGAGTGACAATTCTAAGCCAGTATCTTGCTATCATCCCGTTTTATCAACTAAGCAAGGCAAATTAGGTATAATTTCTATCCTAACTGCGAATCATATTGAAAGATAAGAACTTTCTCCCTACATTCTCCTGTTCTTTCCTAGGGTTACTCTTTCAAGCTTTTACCTAAGCTTAACGCATTTGTTTTCATGGTGATCAAGCATAAAAACAACCATAATGTAGAATGTAAGACAAAACAACAATTAACAACTCAAACCAAAACGAATTCATGCAATTACAATCATATCACGTAGCCTCAACCCTAGAGGAAGGGTTTTAGCCACTCATGTTCGTACAAATAGTCAAAAACATTGTTAAGGTAATGTACTTACAAGAATAGATAAAAGAGAATGTAAATTTTGTGAACCCTAGGTGAGTTCTTCACTTTTCCCTTCGCTTCTTTAAGGTTTTCAAAAAATATTTCTTGACAAAATGATTTTAGAAGATAAGGGTTCAATTTATAGTAAATAGGGAATGTACAAAATTTTGCCCGTCATGGAATGGCTCTGTGGCACGGAGGTGGTCGCGCTAATTTACCTCCGTGACAAGGAGATATCGCGACAACACACTGGAAATCACCCAAAAATTGAGCCTCAGCAGAAGCTTGCCGCGATGGAAGCATGGCACGCTGCTTGTGCAGCACGTTTGCACCCGTGACACGGCCCCTGTCGCGCAGCTGTGCCTGGCATGACACGGTGCTGTCGTGCAGGTGGCCAGTTTTGCATGTTTTCTTGTCGACTTTTACATTTTTCTTCCGATTCCATTCCTCCACTTCACCCATCATAAATTGGTTCCTCAAATGCATTTTTAACCTACAATAACAAGGACTAATCATGTTTGTTAGTACATATCCAAATTTACATAAAATCACATGACAATGTAAGTGCATAAATAGAAAAACAAGACTAAACTAAGTTATAAAATAGCACTTGGGCATGCAATTATGCCCAATAAATGAAATCAACACAAATAAAAAAAACAATTAAAATTGTACCTGTGGTACCCTTGGGTTGCCTCCCAAGAAGCGCCTAATTTTACGTCGCGGCACGACATGGACTATCCTTTTTAGGACATCCTCATACCCGTGTTCCCTATCGAGAATCATCTTCTTCTCTTTTTATTTGTTGAGGGAACAACCGCCACTCTGTCCCTCTCTTCCTCTAACTCCTTCTCTAATAGAAGCCCTCCATCAGATTCAGGCAGAATACTAATCATCTCTTGTGGCCGTGGACCTGTGGAATTTGCCACCCCACACTTAGCCTCTGATAACACACTGACCTTACAAAGGTCTCTGTAATGTGTGGGTGGGTTAATCTCTTGGTAGACCCGTAAGAGTTTTTCTTCATCATCGACCCTCATTTTCAGGGTCCCTGCTCTTACATTAATAATCGCTCCTCCAGTGGCCAAAAATGGTCGTCCCAAGATCAGGGGTACCTTGTCATAAACTTCAAAATCCAATATAATGAAATCAATGGGTATAAAGAACTTACCCACTTTTATGAGAAGGTCCTCAATTATTCCATCTAGTGCCACTCGCGACTTGTCTGCCAACTGCAGCATCAATCGTGTTGGTCTGGGTTGACCCAACCCCAAGGTGTTAAACAAGGATAGGGGCATTAGATTAACTTCTACCCCTAAATCACACATCACCTTAGCTTTACCAATTTGTATGGGGAGGGTAAAACTCCCTGGGTCTTTGAGCTTTTTAGGTATCTTGCTTATTACTCTGTGGTTGCACTCCTTAGTCAGTGCTACTGTTTGAACATCCACCAATCTGGCTTTGTTGGCCACCACATCTTTCAAGTATTTAGCATACTTGGGCATCCCTCCAAAACATCAAGCAAAGGCAAATTTATGTAAAGTTCTTTGAAAATATCAAAGAACTTTCTAAAACATTCCTCCTTCTTGCTCTTTTTGAATCTTTGCGGAAATGGTGGTGGTAGTCTTTGTGATGGCTGCAATGATGATTTTGCATTTTGTTGCACAACACACTGATGGCATTGACCTGTCGGGTTGCACCTCATTTCTCCTCACTTTCGGTGTTGCATCAGCCAATTGCATTCCACTCCTCAGGCTGATGGCATTGACCTATCGGGGGTTTGTGTCTGTGTCACTGGGTAATCCTCCCTGCGGTCTAGTATGGTGAACAACTGCTATTTGACCCATCTGCTTCTCTAGATTGCGGGTGGCCAACTGCTGATTTTTCAAGTCTTATGCCATCCTCGCCTGATTCTCTGCTAATTGGGTTTGTGTCTCCATAATCTTCTGCTACGTCTCTTCAATGTTGCTAGTCAAATGGCCATCATTCTGCCTGTTCTACTGCTGATACTGCTGTTGCTGAGGTTGCTGGTAGCTTTGCCTTTGATTTCCACTCTAAGAAAAATTCGGGTGGCTCTGCCAATCCTTGTTGTAACTGTTCCAAAAATTCTGATTGTTCCTCTGAACATTCCAAACAAAATTGACTGATTCAGAATTTGCCCCGCATGATTCTGCATTATGCCCATTATTTATGCAGATCTCACACCAACTTGGAGCTTGATGAACTGCATTTACTTGTCCTTGTTGTTGGTTCATACTCAGTTTATTGAACTGAGTCATCATCTGATGCTGAAATGATGCTAGTTGTGCCGCCAAGGCATTTACACCATCTATTTCTATTAGCCCTACTGTTCCCTTTCCTACCCCTCTCAATGACTCGCTGTTCCACTCTGAATTTCCCTGAGTAATCCTGTTCAACAAAGTGTACAACTCATCATAAGTTTTCTCTAAGGCTTGCCCACCCGATGCAGAGTCTAGTAAAATTTTTGTGTGTGGGTTTAGACTTTCTACAAAGGTATGGGCTAGCACTTTATTAGATTAGTGATGATGGGGACAGTCTCTCAATAATGACTTGAATCTCTCCCAAGCCAAATACAAGTTCTCCTCCGGCCTCTACTTGAAGCTTAATATTTCACTCCTGAGTTTGGCAGTCTTGCCTGACGGAAAGAATATGATGAGGAACTTCTTCGCCGAATCGTCCCAAGAAGTTATGGAATTTGGTGGCTCAGATTTAAACCACCTCTTTGCCACTCCCAACAATGAGAATGGGAAAAGGGTAAGTCAGACATAATCTGTGGACACTCCGGTGGGGACGAATGTGTAACTAATCTCGAGGAAGTTTTGTAAGTGTTGATATGGGTCCTCATGAGTCATCCCAGTGAACTGGCCACTAGAATGTAACAGTTGCACCATATTTTGTTTCAATTCAAAGTTCCCTTTAGGATCCAATTTGCGGATACTAGAGGTCACATTTGTTGCTAGTCGGATAGCCACTTCGCGAACTGGTCGGGCTGCCATGATTTCAGGTAACAACTTTGCTTGTCCTGCCGGTGGGTGTTGTTGTAACCTCTCCTGAAGTCTCTTTAGATTTTTCTCTAGAGCTTCCCTCCTACGTAAGTAAAGTTGACGTTCCAATTCAAGCAACGGTTCCACTAGCTCTCTATTCCTTGCCAGCTCTGCAAGGACAACCTGTCACCTGCAATATATTAGACTAAGACCAAGTTTCTCAACACTTAAGGAAATTAAAAATCACAAAAAAATAGAAAAATTTACTAAACTTCGCCAGTCCCCGGCGACGGCGCCAAAAACTTGTTGCGCTCTAGTGCACTTACAAGCATACGCGGTCATACAAGTAATATAGTGGTCCTTTTCAAGAGACGGATGTCGAACCCACAGGGACTGGAAAAATTCAGCAAATTATGAAGTTCAAGTGTGAGATTAACCTTCACAAGTGTTGATTATAGAAGTTTTCCGTAAATTATAATTAAATTTCAGGGTGGTCACAAAATAATCTGAAAACAGTATAAGAAGCAACTAGAGCTAAGGCCGAGTAATCATGCAATGCTACATTTTGTAATGGTTCAAGTATGATATTATCAATTGTTGTCGCACATAGTTGAAAATGCAATGTTCATGGTCTCTCAAGCCTCTAAACATGACAAACTAGCCTCACAACTACATCATTGAGCGGGGATGTGATAACCTAGTTCCTGGGCAGTTCAACTACATGGATGTCGTTTACGGGGTTTATGCTCTTGATTAGGGACTTTCATACCTCTCATCATTTGATCCAACTAAGCTTCACAACTACTTATGCGAGTGGTGGAGTGATAATTCTAAGCCGGTGTCTTGCTCTCATCCCGTTTTAGCAACCAAGCAAGGAAAATTAGGTATATTTTCTATCCTAACCGCGAATCATATCTAAAGATAAGAATTTGCTCCCTACATTCCTATGTTCTTGCCTAGGGTTACTCTTTCAATCTTTTACCTAGGCTTAACGCATTTGTTTTCATGGTGATCAAGCATAAAAACAGCAATAATGAAGAATGTAAGACAAAACAACAATGAACAACTCAAACCAAAACGAATTCATGCAATTACAATCATATCACGTGGCCTCAACCCTAGAGGAAGGGTTTTAACCACTCAAATTCGTACAAATACTCAAAAACATCGCTAAAGTAGTGTACTTACAAGAATAGGTGAAAGAGAATGTAAAATTGGTGAACCCTAGGTGAGTTCTTTGCTTCACCCTTCGCTCCTCTACGGTTTTTAAAAAATATTTCGTGACAAATGATTTTACAAGCTAAGGCTTCAATTTATACTAAGCTGAAAAAATGCAAAATTTGGCCTGTGGTGGAACAACTCCATGGCACGAAGGCTATCACGGAGGTTTTCCTCCGTACCACGGAGCAAACGCGGAGGTTCACTATTTGGTAGCCTTTACTTATATAAATTAATTCTTTGCTCCGTGGTACGCTGTCGAACGCCCAAATGCTTCTCCATGGCACGGAGTTGACTCCAAATGTCCCTTTTATCTTGTCTCATCATCCATAATCCATCCCTTAACATTTATCTTCAATATTAGGACCATTATATTCACATTGAGCTCCATACATTGGCAATTTCAACCTACAAAGAGAGCTAATCATATTTGTTAGTCCGTCGCCACAAATTACACAAAATACATTAGATTATTCTTAAATTAAGGTACAACATAGGTAAAACATGGGTATAGAATAGCATTTGGGCATGTAAATATGCCCAAGATCAGTAATACGGGTCATAGGAAGACCCATGGTCCAGAATAGATAAGTTGTTTCCCAACCACGAGTCCCCACTACGAGCCGTAGTATGTGGGTACAACCCATGGCCCGAAGTTGTAGCAAGTCTTTGGAGTTATCATGTGAATGATTGTATGGGTAATAGTACAAATAGTAGGATAGAGTTATGGGTCGTGGAAATATTCAGAGAGTTGGGGAAAAATGGACCCGTTAGTCATTAGAGGAAGCCATGATTCATAGGTTGGTGGCACAACTCATGGTACGAGTCATAATATGATTGTGTGAATTGTCAGTTTGGTCATGAGTTGGTATATCATAATGCCTCGAATGTTCGGGCTAAGTTTGAAATCGTTCTAGGTATATGGATAGACCTAAGCCCAATGAATTTATGGAAAAAAGATGTTAAGATCAATTTCTAAGTATAAGAGTGCATTAGATGAAAGTTAAGGTCACAAGGAACCTCTAGCATGAAGTTGAGTTATGGGCCTTCTTACCGATTGGGTTTTTCTTATTAGTTCATATAAGGGTCATCTTCAACCGATCATAGCTCCTATGTTACAAAATGTTTTTGGGTGATTCAGCACATCAAATTGAATCCCTTTGAGTCTTCTTTCCAAAGAATCCAACCTTGCATCAGTCGGAGTCAGTGATAATGATTTTTGCCTAGCCTTCTTTCTGGTGATAGTCTTCTTTCCAAAGCATTCAGAGTGTATGGGAAAAATGGACCGGTTAGTCACTGGAGAAAACCATGATTCATAGGTTGGTGGCACGACTCATGGTATGAGTCATAATATAATTGTGCGAATTGTCAGTTTGGTCGTGAGTTGGTATATATTATAATGCCTCGGACTTTTGGGCTAAGTTTGAAACAGTTCTAGGTATATGGATAGACCTAAGCCCAATGAATTTATGAAAACAAGGTCTTATGATCAATCTCTAAGTATAAGAAGTGCATTAGATGAAAGTTAAGATCATAAGAAATCTCTAGCATGAAGTTGAGTTATGGGCCTTCTTACCGATTGAGTTTTTGATATTAGTTCGTATAAGGGACATCTTCAACCGATCATAGCTCCTATGTTACAAAATGGTTTTGGGTGATTCAGCATATCAAATTGAATCCCTTTGAGTCTTCTTTCCAAAGCATCCAACCTTGCATCAGTCAAAGTCAGTGATAGTGATTTCTGCCTAGCCTTCTTTCCAATGATAGTCTTCTTTCCAAAGCATAGTGGGGGAGTACGACATGAGAGGAATGGGAAGTCAAGAGATAGTGATTTCTGCCTAGCCTTAAGAAGGGGACCAATCCTTAGAATGATGACCTTTAAGCTAAGGGGGAGATTATAAGGTGAAGGACCAGGTCATGCCTTGAGTTTCATGTGTGAAGGTCCAAGATCAGTATATATGGGAGATCGATCCACTCTTATTTAGGTGTCCTTCTATACTTCAGTCTATGCGATATTATACTCATGCTGTATGTGAACATATTATGCCCATGTCTAAGTTCCAAGTACTTCTTACGTGTATTCGTACTCAGATTCATATAATGAGAAGTCACTACTTTAGATGGTGATTCCAGTCTTCTTCCATGATTCCATAAATCTCAGCTTCATGTCATGTCCCTAATTATGTATGTAAACTCATGTCTCTCAGCATTCTCATCTCTATGGACTCAGTCCTTAGGATTTGCCGTATCAGCTCATAAGATTGTGTTATATCAAGTATATGCCCAACATAGATTTCTTGAATGATTCTTGCTCATAATTTCCTTACTCTAAGCCCTATGAATGTTTCCCCATAATGGAAATGATGTTAAAATGCGTATGTTTAGGATAACTCCTTGTCCCTGCCATAGATGTAGAGTATGTAGAAGATCAGGAAGCGCAGTTATTAGCCAAGCCTGGAAGTGTAACAACCCACATGGTGATTTTGTGATTGTTAATCCATTTCCTTGAATTAAACCGTTCCATATCCTCATTTTGTTAATAATGACTTGTGGAGATGGATGACACAATTTCCAAGATGATCTAATGAAAAATGGATAAGGTTTTCGATTTTTGGAAGGTTTGAAGTTTGAGAGGTTTGACCAAAGTCAACATTTTAGGTTAATGAGCTCAAATTTTGGTTCTAAAAGTTCTATTAGTTTCATATGGTGATTTATGACTTAGTTCGGTAGTTTGCATGGTTCTTGAGGTGTTCGGGAGTGATTTGAACCTTTGGTTGGATTTATGAGCTTTGAGAAAGTTAAGTTTGACCATGGTCAACTTTTGATCAAAACGACCTCATATTGGTGATTTGATGATTCCAAAAGGTCCAAAATGTATTTTATGATTGAATTACATATTTCGTTTGTGGCCGGAGGAATTCAGATGAGTTTCGGGTAGGTTTGAATGTTTTGTGTGTTTAGCATGATTTTAAGCATAAAATGTGACAGCTCAGAGGTTAGTTTTCAGTTTTTGAGATCGAAAAATTATTCCGATACTTTCAAAATTCTTGGCATGAATTATAGGAGTTCTCTGGAATGTTTTGTGCAATTTTTATAAGTCAAAATTGAGTTTTATTACAAAAGATAAAATAATTCTAGAACGAGCAAAAAATAATGTCTGACTGGGCAAACGAGCACCAAATGTAATTTCGATTGAACGAATAGGTCCTTATGATTATTTGGGAACTATAGAAAAAAGAATTGTTGCATTTCGAGTTCGTATGATGAAGTATGACTATTTTAGTAAAAGTTAAAGTTGTTAGTGCAGCCCTATATAAATACATGAACAGTGTATTTTTGCACAGACTGTGTTTATTTGGAATATTGAGCATATTTGGAGTTCTGGATTCGGAATTGAGTGATTTTTGCGGCATTCTTCTCTATTTAACGAGGGGGTAAGTATTTAATCCTTAATTTGGTATTTCTCCATGATTTTGTCAGTTGGTTTTCATTTGTATTCATGAATTAATTAGAGGAAAATTGAGGATTTTGAGTCTAGAGTTAAGAGACCGTATTTTAATGAATTCAAAGTGGATTTGAGCTCCGTTTTGGATGAAATTTCATATTTGAGTTCTTGACATTATGGGTAACATGATTTTCAAATAAAATTTTAATTTTGACCTTGCGAGCTCGGGGTTGACTTTTGGATTGACTTTTTAGGCCCGGGATAGAAGTATATCAATATGGGTGTCCATGATTTTATTTTATTATGTGAAATACGTATTTGACTAGATTTTGATCATTCGAAATGGTTACGGAAGGGAAACATCATAATTTGATGCTTGAGCTTCATTCTGAGGCAAATTGAGATTTCTTGATTCTTTGAGGGTTCAGAAAGAAGGGAAAGCTCAGTCCCTAGTATGTTGGGCCATATAGGGTTGTGAGACGTGATGACAAGGTGACCAATGAGTTGGAGCTACCAGCGAAGTTAGCTTTAGTGCATCCGGTGTTTCGTGTGTCCTTGTTGAAGAAATACATCGAAGATCCATGTTTAGAGGTTCCTATAGAGGAAATTAGGGTGAAGGACAACCTTACCTAAGAGGAGGTACCAGTTGAGATCCTTGATCATCAGGTTCATAAGTTAAGGAACAAGGAAGTAGCCTCGGTGAAAGTTTTGTGAATGAATCAGCTTGTTGAGAGAGCTATGTGGGAAGCCGAAGCAGATATGATGGCTAAATATCGGAATCTTTTCCTACCAGCTCAATTCCAGCTGGAGGTATAAATTTCATCCTTAGAACTCTATTCAGTTTTATTTCAAGTTCATTTAAAAAGGTCCATTCATGTATTAGCATGTATGTATGTTTCGTGAATTCTGTTCAATCATGTGTATCTGTCTAGAGTCAGTCACTCCGTCAGTTTTCAGCTTCAGATGTTCAGTATTTGGGATTGCAGTTCTTTCCCCAATTCTTTAGTATACTTAACCCACATTTGAGGACGAATATTCTCAAGGGGGAGATATTGTAATACCTTAAAAGTTTCTATGACTAAACCCTAGATTTGAATTGTGATCAGCAGGAAAAGTACTCAACCTACGAGTCGTAGGTTGGTAGTACGGGTCGTAGGAAGACCCATGGTCCAGATCAGATAAGTTTTTTCCCAACCATGAGTCCCCACTACGAGCCGTAGTATGTGGGTACGACCCATGGCTAGAAGTCGCAGCAAGTCTTTGGAGTTATCATGTGAATGATCGATCATACGGGTAATAGTACGACTCGTAGGATGGAGTTACGGGTCGTGGTACGAGTTGTGGAAATATTCAGAGAGTTGGGGAAAAAGGGACCCGTTAGTCACTGTAGGAAACCACGAGTCATAGGTTGGTGGTATGACTCATGGTACAAGTCATAGTATGATGGTTTGAATAGTCAGTTTGGTCGTAAGTTGGTATATTATAATGCCTCGGACTTTCGGGCTAAGTTTTAAACAGTTCTAGGTATATGGATAGACCTGAGCCTGCTGAATTTATGGAAACAAGGTGTTAAGATGAATTTCTAATTATAAAAGTGCATTAGATGCAAGTTAAGTTCATAAGGAACCTCTAGCATGAAGTTGAGTTGAGGGCCTTCTTACCGATTGGGTTTTTAGTATTAGTTTGTATAAGGGTCAACATCAACCAATCATATCTCCTATGTTACAAAATGATTTTGGGTGATTCAGCATATCAAATTGAATCCCTTTGAGTCTTCTTTCTAGTACATCCAACCTTGCACCAATCGAAGTTCGGAGAAAAATGTTATGTGTGATTTAGTGGAGCTACAACAGGCATTATACGACTCTTAGTACGAGTCGTACAATCAACCTATGACTCGTATTGTTGGTCGTACTAACCTCCAGTTACAGGTTTTATTTCAATAGTTTTGGGGCATTTTGGTAAACTCTTATGCTTCTAACTCCTAAATAACGTCGTTTTGTCTTTCTTTAGGTCAGATTAAAGGGCTTAATATAGCCTAAATCCTTACTCTCTTCAAACATGTTTAGATTAGATTTTCTCTCAAGAAGGAGCTAGGGTTCATCACCTCCAACTTCTCAATTCCTCTTGGATCTTCAAGACAAGGAAAGGGATCATCAACCCAGGTATGAGGGATTTCAACAAGGATATCCTTTCATCCTTGTGCCCCATATTTTTTAAATTTTAAAACCTAAATCCATGATTCTAGAAAAGCATGTTCTAGGGTTTCAACTTATGAATGAATTCTCATACGTTTTCCCTAAAACTCTAAGCACTCTTATGATTATTAGTAATGTATATTCATGACATTACTTATATCTTTCCTAAAATATGTGTGTGATATGTGATTAACATGAATGTGGGATTTTTACCATGAATTAGCCTAGGATTTCAAATGGTTTCATAAATTGATTACATACTCTTATCATGAAGTTGTATCCTTGTTTAAAGTATATGTAAATCACATGGGTTTCACAAATCTAAAACATATGTCGCATTGTATGTGTTGGAACATGATTGTAATTTATGGGCTTTGACCAATGTGAAGCTTGTACATGTTTTCACTATGATCAAGATGTAAATGTATTGGGTATGAGTTGAACCTATGGTAACGACATGATTATCGAATCTTCTTCGCGAATTAGAGTAAATTTGAAATAGGGCCCATGAAATAATCAGATGCTTCTACCATGATCTCATTGTACATATTTAAGGTATGAGTTAATTATATGGGATTTCCGTAAATCTAGAATATACGAATCAATGTATGCATGTTAATGTATGAATTGGACCTATGGATCCTACATGACTCTATGTTATACGTCTTATGTTATGAACCTGAAATTTGAATGTTGTGGAGGTGTGTAAAGTATGACATGAATCTATAGATGTTCGTGAATGTAAAATGTGTTGATTAAATGATGATTCGGAACCATGATGATATGAATTGTGAAAATAAACCATGAGAATGATCCTTTAGGCGTCGAGCTTGCTGTTAATAGAAGGTAGCCGTAATCAAATACAAATGACTTCAGTATGATGTAATTAGTTGAATGCTCATGTCTCTGATTAGCTGCAGTAATTTAGACTAGATGAATGATGTCAGATTATTGTACTCCATGTTCTACCTTAGTCAGTCAATCAGGGATTCTCTATAGCAGGGAATGTTTCCCTAGTTAGTCCAGGATTCTCTATAGAAAAGAATGTTTCCTTAGTCAGCCAGGGATTCTCTACAGCAGAGAATGTTTCCCTAGTCAGTTCGGGATTCTCCACAATAGAGAATATTTCCCTTAGTCAGCCAGCGACTATCTATATCAGAGAATGCTCTCTGTTAGACAGTCAGGGACTCTCCACGGTCGAGAACAATTCCCTTTGACAGTTAGGGAGTCTCCCTTAGACATTTAGGGATACTCCACAGCCTAGAACGTTTCCCTTCTATAGTCCTGGACTCTCTATTATATTAGTCACTGCTTCGATCCTCAGTATTTGTTCAGTATATAATCTTTGTACATCAGTTGATCATATTTCAGTAAATTTTTCTTATAAAATCGTCATGTTAATATGTATATGTGTATCTCAGGCAAGGTTGTTGTATCTCCTTTCAGTTATGTTACTATTGATGTGTTCAGTTTACTTTCTTCTTGTATACTTTCATGTTTTAGTTTATTTACGCTTCCCACATACTCAACACATTCCAAGTATTGACTGCACGCCTTTATGTGCTATATCATTTCATGATATATATTCAGCTTGTATCAGAGCTTTATGAGATTCATTTTTTTGGGTTTTACATTATACTCTTTCAATTAGCTTCCGCTCAGTTATTTTCTGTTAGTTGTTTCTATTGTTAAGTGTTATGATATGATTATGCCATAGGTCAACTTAGAGCTTCTCAAGGTTCCTCGTCCCGTGTTACGGCTAGGATGTAAACTCGAGTCGTGACAACCATGCTCTGTTTGTTTTGGTCACTCTGTCTAGAATAGTGGTAGCTTGCTCCCAGGTGTGGCTCATCAGTGCTCCTCCAACCATTGTGTTTGCTACAGATTTAGTACTATTGTTCAGGGATCTATATAAAATCTCCAACAAACTGTCATCAGGAATTTTGTGGTTCGAACACTTGTTCAACTTCTTCTTGAACCTCAACCAGGTTTCCTGAAGTCCCTTAGTCATCAGTTGTCAGAAATTATACATTTCATCCTTAAGCTGTAGCATCCTGGAGGGTGGAAAGAATCTCTCTATAAAAGCTTTCTTGAGCTCCCTCTAGTTAGTAATGGAGTCATTGGGAAACTCCGATAACCATAAAGTGGCCTCCCCAGATAGAGAAAAGGGAAAGAGTCTTAGCCTTATAGAGTCCTGTCTGACTCCGGGCAACCTATACGCCTTTCATATTCCAACAAAGTTAATTAGGTACATGTTGGCATCATCATCTGCATGACCACTAAACACCCCCCTTCATGTTCCATAATTGGATCATGGTGCTAATGATATTAAATTATGTTCCAGCAGGCAATGGTGGTGGTAAATAGCTCCGGCTGACCCAACTTCATCAATGTCTGGGTCATCCTTATCGAAGAATTGAGGGGCATATATTTGGCCTCTGTTTTCTCTTCCATGACGATCAGCGCTGACAACATCATCCTGAGCATCCTCCGCATCCTGAAGTGCAGCTTGCCGAGCTAGCTCGGCTTTCCTAGCTTCTTCAGCAATACGTGCATCTCTCTATTCTTGGTTCTCCATATATTTTGTAGTGTTCTTTCGAGTTCAGGAAATAGAAACCAAAATTTAAATACAAGCAATTAATCTAATCTCAGCCGTAGTCCCCGGCAATGACACCACTTTTTGATAACACCCAAACTCATACTTCCTGGTAAAGTATGAAGCGGACATTTTCGACAAAGAACCCAATGAACAGGTTAGGGCTGAACCCACAGGGAATAAGGTAAGATCTACACTAATGTCGGTACTTAAACTTGTTGGTAAGTTATCTCCAAATTGGGAGGTTTCAAAGAAAAACAATATTAAAGCAAGATTATGATTGTGATTATTATCAAGATTTGAATATAACTAGGGTAAGTGTTCCCCATGGGTTCATAACTACTTCTTGTATACATACGTGATCAATCCCAATGCTTACTTGTAGAACTGATAACTAGGGTTCATCCAAATGATTGGTTCATCCCTATTGGATGACTGTACTCAATCACCGGGTCAGGTCTCATGAGTGATCTCTTTCTAACCGTTATCAATATGTTCTAAATTTAACTATCTCGTGACCACAAATCAAGGCTTTGTTGTAATTCTCCTTTCCTAATCTCTACTTCTCTAGGTTCAAGCAAGTGAAGAATTCGGTCAAGTCCTAACGTTGTACATTGTTAAGAAACATTTAAAGGTGAAGAAAATACAATATAAGAATTTAGCATTGGTTTTGAATCACTTTTGTGTTACCCTATTTCGCTAATCCACCATGGTATTTCTTTATATTTTGTCTCCAAAATCCCTTTTTAGTTTTAGATTTATGAAAAAAAATAAATAGGAAATAGCTGATTAAACAATGAAAACTAAAACTTTTCAACTTAAATTAAAGTAAAAAGAAAAAGTTTTATAAGGTAACTGTTCGCTTTAAAATCAAAAACGGATTCGATACAATTTAATAGAATCTAAGAAATGATCAAATTCTAAAATCATTTATATTTTTATTCTATAAAAATTAAAGTTTCATTTTTGAATGAAGTTAGACCATAACCCTAGTTGTCGAGGTTTTAGCCTCTCATGGTTGTAAGATTACAATTAGCATTCATAAACAAACATATACTTAAACACTTACAACAATAATTGGAAGAAAAAACTGCTTTGAATATCAATGAACAATCTCAAGAATAATCGATAAAATCAAGTGTTGATCCTAAGAATTGCTCTCCAGAACTTGATAAAAATTCACAAATAATACTTTTCACACGTCCCTACTATCTTCTTTCTGGCTTGCTTTACTAAAATAAAACATAAAAGGCATTTATACAAACATTAGAAACCTTTCATTAAGCTAACAGGGAATTATCCACATCTGATGCTGGCCTGTCTCAAGACTAATCCTACGACCCGTAACAGGATTGTACGGGCCGTACCTGCCTCTCATACATCCTTGGCTGTCGTAGATTTTTCTAAATGTTGGCATCTGGTATGACTTGTACCATGGTCCTACGAGTCGCATAATCCATCTGTGGCTTTGGCCCTGAGAACTTTGACATCTTCTGAAGTTTTCCATGAGTGTTGTGGTACGCCTCGTACCTTCCTCCTATGACTTGTACTTCTGGTTGTATCTGAAGTTCTGCCAAGTATTGAATAATCACTAAAGCTCACCACGGCTCATGGTACGGGTCATAAGTGGTTTCTATGATCCGTAGGTTCCACCTGTACCAAGTGACTGCCTTGTGCAAATTTCTCTAAAGATTTCCGCTACTCCAGTTACGGCTCGTATTAAGATTCATACTTTTCCTTCCTCTTATTCCAGCCTTCTGATTTGCACCATGATTCTCAGTACAACTTGTACAATTAAGGTACGGCTTGTACTGAGACTTGTACTTGGTTGATTTTCGGCACTTTATGCCTCTTTTGCACATGTTTTCTCCAACACCTATTTTCCCTAAAAACAAAGTAAAAGTACCTCATATCCATATAAACATATAAATCTATGCTACTTTATTAGTTTTAAGCATCAAAAGTGTTGTAAACTCATAGCACATCAGGGTGGCATTTTGTATTTACAAACCTGCATTTCACAGATTTTGTGCCACTAGTGCCTTGTTTTTCTTTCAAGTTATTCTTTATCCAATCTACCTACAAAACAAAATTCAACAAAACATCAAAGCATCTAATCTGAAAGCACTTTGATTGCCTCACAAGAAGCGCCCTTATTTAATGTCGTGGCACGACAAAGGTGCTTTGCTATGGCTCATAAAGATATGCAACTTCCACCATGTTGATTTCTGCCGATACTCCCAAATATTTTTTCACTCGTTTGCCATTCAGTTTGAATCTCAGCCTATCATCTCTTTCAAGCTCAATGACTCCATTCTCGAGAACTTGGGACACCTTAAAGGGAATTGACCACTTAGATTTAAGCTTTTTCAGAAACAACCTCAACATAGAGTTGAAAAGTATCCTCTCTCCCACGGTAAATTCCCTTTGCCAAAATTTTTGTTAATGATATTACTTCGTTCGAACTTTGATTATTGCAGCATTTTAGTAAGCCCTAATCCTGAACTCATCTATCTCATTGAGATTTTTCACTCTCCCCTGAACAACCTTCCCCCAATCAAGGTTAAAACTCTTTAAGGCCACATGGCCTTATGCTCTAATTCCACAAATGTCAAGCTTTTCCAAAGACCAATTGATATGGGGACATTCCAATTGGCATTTTATATGCGGTCGGGTATGCCATAGGGCATCATGGAGTTTCCTTGTCCAGTCTGTTCTATTGACATTGACTATTTTAGTCAAGAGAGACTTGATTTCCTGATTGGGCACTTATTCTTGGCTACTGGTCTGAGGATGATCTGGGGTAGCAACCTTGTGTTCACGCCATACTTTGCTAGCAAGGCATTGAACAATCGATTGCAATAATTTCATCCTCCATCACTTATGATAGCTCTAGGGGTGCCAAACTGTAAGAAGATGTGCTTCTTCAAAAAGGTTGCCATGCTCCTCTCCTCATTGTTGGACAATGCCACAACTTCCACCCATTTATATACATAGCCAACTGCCACCAGAATGTAAATGTTTCCATAAGATCTCACAAAAGGCCCCATAAAATCGATTCCCCATACATCAAATAATTCCTCCTCTAGAATTGGTGTCAAAGGAAGCTCATGTCACCTAGAAATACTTCCTATTTGTTTACATCGATCACACTGCTTAACAAAGTCATGGGCATCCTGGTGGAGCGTAGGCTAATAAAATCCATACTGTAGCACTTTTGCCACTGTCTAGACACTCCCATAATGGCCTCCAACCGGTGACAAATTACAAGCCTCCAGGAATGGCACCATTTCAACCTCTAGGACATATCTACAAATTATGTCCTTGGCGGAGGTAATTAAGCAATGGAATTAATTTTAGTTTGGTCTATCTCAATCCCTGTAATATCCCGAAAGTGCATAAGATTAGACTCGGGATCAAAATTTGAAGTTTGATGAAAACTGGGAAAAAGTCACAGAATGGATGATGTAATGACTCGTGGTTGAAAACCATGGGTCGTTGTTAGCAGTCGTGGTAAGGGAGGTCTGGGTGACAGTGGAGACAATGAACGAAGCAACGACTCATTGCGTGAAACAACGAGTCATTGTTTGCAACTGTAGGAAGGGCTGGACCTTGGCAGTTGGGGATACCACATGTCATCCAATGACTCGTGGTGAGAAGGGAAGACCCGTGGTCACCAGCCATGGTTTAGGTTGCCAAAATTTCTAGTGCACTTAACGGATGAGTACCACAACTCGTTGGAAGTAACCGCGAGTCGTGGTAAGGCTCGTGGTATGGGAAGTACAGATTAGTAAAGGAACTGATAATGATTGATTTAACGACCCATTATTTGAAGCAACGACTCATTCTGTCGAGTCATGGAAAGAAGCCCAAGGCATGAGGTGAGCCATTGGACCCAACGACTTGATACCACGAGTCATGGTTCCATGCAATGACTCGTGGGATCAGTTGATAGTTCGCATATAACAGTTTTTCAGGGAAATTTCATTAAGGGTATTTTCGACTTTTCTATGCTCTAAAGCCCTAATCTACATCGTTTTATGTATTTTTCTAGGCATGATAAGATAGGTTAAGCCCCTCTTTCATAAGCCATTCCCACGCTCGCAAATTAAGAGAATTTTAGAGAGATCAAGCATAGCTTCAAGCTTTTCCCTATCAATTCTCTATTGGGAATTCAGGGAACTCTAGAATCTGATCTTACCCAGGTATGTAGGGTTATTAAATGGGTATTTCTATTCACACCCATGCCCATTTTCTATCAATTTATGAAAATCTATCGAAAATCTCATGGGGTTTTAAATTTGATTCTTGTGAAAATCCAATGTTTTGCTAATGGGCTATTATGAATTGTGACTCACATTATATTCCATGGGTTTTATCAGATCTTGCAGCTATTTTGATTATAAACTTATTAATTTTGATTCCTACTAAATTAAGCCTAATTATGCATGATCTATGATTAATCGTCTTCTCTTCAATTGTTGATATTTACAAACCCAGCATGTTTTGTGATTGGAAATATGAATTTATTCAAATACTCAACCTGATTTGATGATTTACAAGTTATGCGTTGGTCTTGTGATTTATGAACTCTTGATGATGAAAAGAATATTTTCAAGTTACCCATATTTATAAGAATGTTTTCAAATGAATTGAATATGGTAAAGCATGGTAATGTATTGGAAAATGCCCACACATTGAAGAATGATTTACGGTTTATGAAACGAATCTCATATTTATCGAATTAAGATATTGGCCGACAAAAAGGGCCTTTGATTCTTGGCTAATCATATTTAATTGGGGATCAATGAATGATGAATGTTTATTTTATCCATGAATCTTAATGAATGATGTTATTGATTTATGCATGAGCCTAATATGCATATTTTTAGGAGCCATGTCTAGCACCGAGCAGCTCGACATTCAAAGGACTGCGTCGGTGTCACATAACCACATGCCACCGTGGGTTTATAATGATACATTAAAATGATAATGATCCCCTCTTTCGTGATATCACATAATGCACGTCCCTTGCCTGGCAAGCCAAGGGCAGCTCTGCCCACTTGAGTGAGGTAGTTGTGGCATCATAAAAGGCTCTACCATGATGGTGTCAATTATGATTAGTCCTCCCATTATTCCCTATGTTTTATGCATTGTTATGTTATGATATTGGCTCAAGTGATGATTTGATAAAGTTTCTCTTATGATTTATGAAAATGAATGGTTTATGAATGATTTGAAAATCTTGAGCCTTACGTTATGTCACGATATTTATGATATGAGCATGATGTCCTACTCTTATGATGTTTTATGAGTTTCATGTATATTAAATGACCATTTTACTTACCATTCATACTCGGTATATTCCACGTACTGACAACATATTTTCTATGTTGTATTGTTTCATGATACATGACTTGGCTCTCAGGCTCATCCATATCTTTAGACCATCTTGGGATTATTATCATTTTTGTTGGTGAGTCCTCATACACCGAGGGCCATTTTACTAGATGTTTATGTTAATTTATGCTACGGTATTTGGTGGGGTTAGTTGGGGTGTTGTCCCATCAACCCATCTTTGATAGTAGAGGCTTTCAGATAGTATGTAGTACTCAGATTATGTATATGTCTAGTGTTCCAAATGTGATGACATGTTATATTATGTTTATGTTTCCGCAATGTTATATGATCAGTCTTCCGCTTAAAGTGATTGAAGTTAGATATGCTTATGCCATGGGTTGATTTGGGGCCTTTTGGGGTTCCTTGTTTCGTGTTACGATCTAAGTCTATGTTCTGGTTGTGAAAAATTTGGTATCAGAGAAATAAGTTTGAAGTGTCCTAGGGTGTATGAAAGTCGCATTAAGTAGAGTCTTTTTCATGGATGTGAACCGCGCCACACTTATGATGGAGAGTCTACAAGACGTTTAGGAAATGTTCCCTTCTTTCATTATCCATGTCGTGCGATAAAGAGTCTTTCTATCCTTCCAATTCGTGTTATTCGCGATTGCAGAACCATGGCTCGTAGGAGAATGAACGGAAGAAGAAATGGAAAAGGTGAAAGCCACGGATATGGAAATGATCATGGGCATCAGCAAGCCCTACCTGTTCAGGAGTCTCAGGCACCAAAGCTAGCTGCTCACACGGAGTTTTAGGCGGCTATCCAGATGTTGGCGCAGGCCTTGACCGCTCAGGTCAATCAAAAGGATGTTGTTCATATCCCATAGAATGGCAATGCGGCAGTGGCCCATATTAGAGATTTCTTGAGGATGAACCCTCCAAAGATCCTTGGGTCCAAAGTGGATGAGGACCCCCATAAGTTTATTGATGAGATTGTGGAGATCATCTAGGTTATAGGGGTGAATGGGGTTGAATGTGTAGAGTTGGCCTCGTATCAGTTGAAAGGGGTCGTGTATATCTGGTTCAAGAAATAGAGAGACACGAGGGCCACCGGAGCAGGGCCAGTTACTTGGGAGGAGTTTTACGCAACGTTCCTAGATCGGTTTTTCCCTTGGGAGATAAGGGGTCAAAGGCAGCATAATTTTGTGAATTTAAAGAAGGGAAAATGATGGTTCAAGAGTATCCTCTCGAATTCACTCGCTTGTCAAAATATGCCCCAGAGTTAGTGGTTGATCAAAGGGCGCGGGTGAGCCGATTCATTCATGTTGTGGTGGGTTATTTGGACAAAGATTGTAGGACTGCCATGCTTCATCAGGGTATATACTTTCCTCATATAGTGTTGTACACCCAACAGATGGAGGCGGCTCATGCGAGGGAGAGGGAGGCAAAGAAGGCTCGGACAGACAGCCATAGGTTTACTCATCAGAGATCCGACGGTGGTCACTGCCCATAGTTTCAGCAGAGGTCACTAGTTCCAGCATCATCATCAGCTAGTGTTCCATTCAGACCCAAGGGTTATCAGAAGAGCAGGGCTTCAGGATTGAGGGACGAGAGGGACACACAGTTGGAGCGTACCTCTCTAGCTTGTGGAAAGTGCGGCAAGAGTCATGCCATGGAGTTTTTTCTCGACTCAAATATTTGCTATGGGTGTGGTAGGTTCGGTCACATGCGCCGAGCATATCCATTTTCTAGATGGGATGGTGATAGGGGTTGTGTGCAAACCACCAGAACAGCAGCAGCTCCAGCACATTCACCTCTGCAGGGAGCATCTTATAGTGGGGGTGGCGGACAATGCCAAAATAGATTCTATACCCTTGCTTCACGTCAGGAGCAGGAGACTTCACCGGATGTGGTCACCGGTATGTTACGAGTTTTCCATATTGATGTTTATGCTTTGCTAGATCCTTGGGTTACTTTTTCTTTTGTGACTCCTTATAGTGTTGGTAGCTTTGGAGTTAGTCCGAGACTCTATCAGAACCATTTTCAGTTTCTACTCCTGTTGGTGATTCAGTTGTAGCTAGGCGGGTGTATAGAAGATGCCCGATCACTATATTGCATAAAGTCACCTCCGCAGACCTGGTAGAGTTACCTATGACTGACTTTGATATTATTCTTGGAATGTATTGGTTGTATGCGTGTTATGCTTCTATAAGTTATAGAACCCGTGCGGTGGAATTTTGTTTTCCGAGTGAGTCGATCTTGGAGTGGAAGGGTAGTTCAGCTGTACCAGTAGGTCAATTTATTTCCTATCTTAAGGCTAGAAAGATGATTTCTAAGGGTTGCATGTATCATCTATTTAGGGTTAAGGATGTTAAGTCTGAGACCCCGACTATCTAGTCAGTTCCGGTGGTGTGTAAGTATCCGAAGGTCTTTCCTGATGATTTGCCAGGTGTTCCTCCCGAGAGGGAAATTGATTTTGGTATTTATCTTCTACCCAATACGCAACCTATCTCTCTTCTTCCTTACAAGATTGCTCCATCCGAGCTAAAGGAGTTGAAGAATCAGTTGAGGGACCTATTAGATAAGGGTTTCATCAGACCAAGCAAGTCTCCATGGGGTGCACTAGTCTTATTTGTTCGGAAGAAGGATGGTTCACTTCGGATGTGCATTGATATCGACAATTGAACAAGGTCACCATTAAGAATAGGTATCCTTTGCCTAGGATTGATGATTAGTTTGACCAGCTTCACGGTGCCAAGTGTTTCTCAATGATAGATCTCAGGTCCAGGTATCATCAGCTTAGGGTTCGGGAGTGTGATATTTCGAATATGGCCTTCAAGACGCGGTATGATCATTATGAATTTGTAGTTATGTCTTTCATACTAACAAATGCTCCTGCAGCTTTTATGGACTTGATGAATAGCGTGTTCATGTAGTACCTAGACATGTTCGTGATCGTGTTTATCGATGACATCCTCATATACTCTCGGAGCGAGGAGGAGCATGCCGCTCATTTGAGAATAGTGCTTCAGACCCTTAAAGATTGCGAGTTGTATACAAAGTTCAGCAAGTGTGAGTTTTGGTTGAACTCGGTATCATTTTCAGGTCACGTGGTGTAAAACGAAGGCATAAAAGTAGACTCTCAGAAAATCAAGGCGGTGAAGAATTGGCCTAGACTGGTGAGTCCTTTGGATATTCGGAGTTTCTTGGGACTAGCTAGCTACTACCAGAGATTTGTTGAAGGTTTCTCGTCAATTACAACACCTTTAACCAAATTGACTCAGAAAAAGGCAAAGTTTCAATGGTCGGAAGCTTGTGAGAAGAGCTTCCAAGAGTTGAAGACTCGACTTACTACTGCACTGGTGTTAACCCTACCTGAGGGTACGGATGGTTTTGTGGTGTACCATGATGCTTAGAGAAATGGACTCGGGTGCGTATTGATGCAATGAGGAAAAGTAATAGCATAGTAATACATCTAGATAGTTAAAGATCCATGAGAAGAATTACCCAACCCATGATCTAGAGTTAGCCACTGTGGTATTTGCATTGAAAATATGGATACATTACTTGGATGGGGTCCATGTTGATGTGTTTAGGACCACATGAGCTTACAATATGTGTTCACGCCGAAGGACCTCAATCTACGGCAAAGGAGGTAGTTAGAGCTACTCAAAGACTACGATATGAGTGTTCCTTACCATCCGAGTAAGGCTAAATGTGGTGGCGGATGCACTTAGTAGGCTCTCTATGGAGAGTGTGTCCCATGTGGATGAAGGGATAAAGGAGTTAGTGAAGGATGTACATCGACTAGCAAGGTTGGGGGTTAGACTAGTTGACTCCACTGCTGGCGGTGTTGTTGTTCAAAGCGGGTCAGAATCATCCTTGGTGACTGATGTAAAATCTAGACAATATGAGGACCCAATCTTGGTAAAGTTGAAGGAAGCCATTCAAATTTAGAAGGTGGAGGTCTTCTTCCAAGGGGGAGATGGTGTGCTTCGGTACCAGGGTCACCTATGTGTTCTAGATGTTGATGATTTGAGGAGACGGATATTGCATAAGGCCTATGGATCCAGGTATTATATCCATCCGGGTGCTACCAAGATGTATCGTGATTTACGAGAAATCTATTGATGGGATTGAATGAAGAAGGATATTGTAGAATTCGTAGCGAAGTGCTCGAACTGTCATCAAGTGAAGGTTGAGCATCAAAGGTCAGGAGGAGTACTTCAGTACATTAGCATTCCCATTTGGAAGTGGGAAGAGATTAATATGGATTTCATCACATGTCTGCCTCGTACTCGCCGACACTATGATTCTATTTGGGTTGTGGTAGATAGGTTGACCAAGGCTGCACATTTTCTACCGGTGAAAACCACGGACTCAGCTGAGGATTACACCAAGTTATATATTTAGGAGTTGGTTTGATTGCATGAGTGCCCTTATCTATTATTTCAGATCGAGGTACTCAATTTACCTCCCAGTTTTGGTGGTTTTTCCAGAAAGGGCTTGGAACTCAGGTTAAGCTCAGCACAACATTTCATCCGCAAATGGATGGTCAAGTAGAACGGAAAATCCATACTCTTGAGGACATGTTCAGAGCATGTGTGATGGATTTCAAAGGTAGTTGAGATGATCTCTTGCCCCTGATCGAGTTCTCTTACAACAACAACTATCACTCCAACATTCAGATGGCACTGTTCGAGGCTCTCTATGGGCGGAGGTGTAGATCGCTCATCGGATGGTTTGAGGTTGGTGAGGTAGCTATGATAGGGCTAGATTCGGTTCATGAGGTTGTGGTGAAGGTTCAGTTGATAAGGGACAGGCTGAAAACTGCTCAGATTCATAAAACGTCCTATGTGAATGTGAGGAGGAGAGATTTGGAGTTCGAGGTGGACAATTGGGTATTTCTGAAGGTATCTCGCATGAAAGGAGTAATACGGTTTGCGAAGAAAGGAAAACTTAGCCCCCGCTATATTGGTCCCTACCGGATCGTGAGAAGAGTTTGTAAGGCAGCGTATGAGTTGGATTTTCCCTCAAAGTTGTCCTCTGTGCATCCTGTGTTTCATGTATCATTTTTGAAGAAATGTTTGGAAGATCCAACTCTAGTTATTTCAGTGGACAGCATTGGTGTAAAAGATAGCCTTAGCTATGATGAGGTTCCGGTGGAAATATTAGACCATTAGGTTCGAAGGCTAAGGAACAAGGAGGTAGCTTCAGTTAAAGTACTATGGAGGAATTAGCATGTTGAAGGAGCTAGGTGGGAAGCCGAAGCGGATATGATGGCTAAATACCCACACTTATTCACTACAGGCTCAGTTTCGATTTGAGGTATTGGTTCTTCCCTACAAATTTACTTAGTTTTCATGTTAAAATCACGTGTTCAAGTTTCTTTTATGTATATGAATGTGTATGTGAAGAATGAAATAAGTTCAGCTATGTGCTATTAATCGGAGGTAGTCATTCCGTTAGTTTTTGGTTAAATGATCACTATTTGAGTGTAAGGATTGCATGTATTTGTTTTCTGCTTGTTTCCTACATTCAAGGAGGAATGTTCGCAAGGGAGAGATATTGTAATACCCCGAAAGTGCATAAGATTAGACCCGAGATCAAAATTTGAAGTTGGCTAAAAATTAGGAAAAATTCAAAGAATGGATTATGTAATGACTCATGGTTGGAAACCACGGGTCGTTGTTAGCAGTCGTGGTAAGGGAGGTTTGGGTGATAGTGGAGACAATGGATGAAGGAACGAATAGTTTCTTAGAATAATCAGTCATCGTTTGCAATCGTAGGAAGGGCTGGACCTTGGTAGTTTGGGATACCACGGGTCACCCAATGACTCGTGGTGAGAAGGGATGACCCATGGTCACCAGCTGTAGTTTGGGTTGCCAGAATTTCCAGTGCACTCAATGGATGAGTACCAAGACCCATTGGATGTAACCACGAGTCGTGGTAAATCTCATGGCAAGGGAAGTCTAGATTTGTAAAAGAACTGACAACGATCGATCTAATGACCCGTCATTTAAAGAAATGACTCATTTTGTCGAGTCATGCAAAGAATCCTAGTTTTTTACCTCAGGAGCTCAAAGATCGGACCAGGGAGTTAAAACGGGAAAATTGTGAAATTGATGTTGCAGGCACAAGACGGGTCGTGGGACGACTCATGAGGTCAGCCCATGAGTCATCAGGTGACTCGTGGGGAAGGCCAGTGTAGTGTTGGGAAGCCTAGAGGATAGAGTCTCCACGGGCGTGGAAACAACTCATGGTCAGACCCTACGAGTCGTTAGGTCAGTTGTGGGTGAGAGAAAAAGGAAAAGAATAGGGGAGATCCCCCAGTGAACCTGACAAAACGCAACCACGACTCATTAGGACTGGCAACGAGTCGTGGTATGAACCGTTGGGTGAGATTTAAGCAAGTTGAAGTTGGGGAGGCAGTGTACATGAAGAGACTTGTCCACGAGTTGTGGCCAGTGGCAATAGGTTGTTAAGTCCCCAGTTATGAGCCCTAAGTGATTTGTTATCCAGTGTGTCTGAAAGACGACTTGATGAGTCCTTGACCATCTAGACGAATCATCAGGTTACCCATTAGTGTGACCTGGCAGTTATTTTCTGTGAAATAGTAAGGGCCTTCTCGTAATTTCCTAAGTTCCTAAGACCTATACTACGTCATTTTAGGCTCGTTTCAGTGGGTTTTTAGCAGAGGTAAACCCATTCTAAATCATTCTTCCCATGCATGCAAGTTGGAAGGTTTGAAGAGGAGATTCAAGGCTAAATCTCAAGGTTTCCATTGAAATCTTAACTTGGAAAATAAGAGGGTGTTAGAATTCACCATTCCCAGGTATGTAAGGCTATGAGTAGCTGTCTCCTTCAGCACCCACGCCCAGTTTCTATCAAATCATGATAAATTGTCTACGATCAAGTATGGGGTTTTCACCCAATGGCATGATTCTTCAATCTCTATACCTGGGTATGATTGGATTATGTTTATATTGATGAATTGTGAAGCTTGGGAAGATTTTCAATTATTATCAATCCAAATTGTGATTTCCAAATTATGAAATTGAATGCCCATGGGTGAGAAGTTCATGAAAGAAGAGAATAATGTTGAATGTATGATGTTGATGAGATTGATGATGAAAAACATGTTTCTAAAGCTACCACGACTATGATGTTGTTATCAAAATGAATTGAGTAGATCTAAGTTTAATAAAGCTTTGGGGCAATGCCCACATGTTGATCTAAAATGATGATTTTCCAGATATAAGCTTACAACATGGGCTAGAGCAAAGTCTCCCCAAATTTTCATAATTTATAGATTGTGGTATATTTTGAAATAAATCTTCTCATATGTGTGAATTCATAATTGAGATGTATGTAATTTTTAAGCTTTATCAAAGGACAACGTTGAGCTTATTTTCATATGATGTCGAGTCTATGCATGATTTTATTAATGAGCTTTGTAAATAGACAATGTTGAGCTTCATTTCATACGATGTTGAGTTCTACATGATTTCATATTGAGCTTCATCATTAGATGATGTTGAGCTGTATTATATACGATGTGGAGCATTGCATGCTTTTGGGGAGAAGAGTCTAGTACCGAGCTGGTTAACGGTCGATCACCCTATTCCCCAGAACTATGCGCCAATGTATGTTGATACTATTGTGTTATTGGGACCTCCCTTAAGAGCTATCCTCTACCCAATTGGCCCTTTGAGATTGATATCGATATTATGGTAGCGTCCTTAGCCCCGACAAGGTTTTGGACGGCTATAGTCACTTGAGTGTTATAGTCGGGACCATGTAAGCTCTATTGTGATATATTGGTTAAGTGATGAGTCTCCCATAGTATATAATTATTCATATTTGCATATTCACTATTCATGGTGATTTCTTTACTCATGCATGTTCTAAAGGTGAGGTTTGACTCATTGTTCATCTTTTAAAATAAATGTCATGTTTCAACTGTAAGTCATTCGAGTCAGTCATAATGTTATAAAGTTATGCATGGTCATGTTATGGTGAGATTATGATTTCAGAAAGTATGCATGTATTCCCTTCCTCTCATGTTGAAAGCTTATGATATGTATGAAAGGTTTTTAATGAATTACTTTACTTAAGTGGTTTTACTTACCTTGCATACTTGGTACATTCCACGTACTAACCGCATAGTTTCTATGTTGGATCATTTCATGATACAGGACCCAACTCGCATCTTCAACCCCGATCTTAATAAGCTATCCAGAGTCCTTATCAGCTCAGGATTGGTGAGTCCTTATCTTTTGAGGACTAGACTCTCAGTTTCCATTTCATATTTCAGATTCAGTATCGTTGAGTTAGTTGGGGTCTTCTCCCATCAACTCATACAGATTAGAGGCTTTCAGCCTTATGTATGTGTAGCTTCAGATATTCTTCTGATGTACTGTTATATGAGACTTCCGCTGAGTTTATGTTTAAGGTTTCTTCATTTTTATTGAATGAGTTAGTTGAATGCTTATGCCATGGGTCGACTTGGGGTCTCTCGGGGTCCCTAGTGTTGTGTTTATGATCGGGGTCTCTGTTTGGGTCGTGACAATCTTGGTATTAGAGCAATAGGTTTGATGTGTCCTAGGGATTTTGAAAGTCATGTCAGGTAGAGTCTTTTTCATTGGTGTGAAGCGCACAACACTTATGAAGAAGAGGCTACTAGGCATTTTTGGAAATGTTCCCTTCTTTCATGATCTATGTCATGAGATGTAAAGCCTTTCCATCCTTCTAATTTGTGCTATTCATGATTGCAAAATCATGGCTCCTAGAAGGATGAATGAAAGGAGGAATGGAAGTGGTGAAGGCCACAAGGGGCGAAATAATTATTGGCATTAGCCAACCCCAACAGTTTAGGAGCCCCAAGCACCGGAGCCAGCAACTCATGCTGAGTTTCAGGTCGCTATTCAGATGCTGGCATAGGCCTTGACCGCTTAGGTCAATAAGTAGGCCATTGCGCATGTTCCTCAAAACGGTAATGCGGTGGCAGCCAGAGTCCGTGACTTCCTGAAGATGAACCCCCACTGAAGTTCTTAGGGTCCAAGGTAGATGAGGACTTGCATGACTTTATTGATGAGATTGTCAAGATCACCCAGGTTATAGGGGTGAACAGTGTTGAGTGTGCAGAGTTGGCCTCCTACCAGTTGAAGGGGGTTGCGCATATTTGTTTCTGCCAGTGGAAGGATAGCAGGGTCGCTGGAGTAGGTCCGATCAAATGGGAGGAGTTTCAGGTTGCATTCCTCAATCGGTTCTTCCCTCAAGAGATGAGGGAGTTAAAAGCAGCTAAATTTATAAATCTAATGAAAGGAAGGATGACTGTTTAGGAGTACTCCCTTGAGTTCACCTGCCTATCTAAGTATGCCCCGAAGTTAGTGACCGACCAACGAGCGCGGGTGAGTAGATTTGTACATGGTATAGCAGGATACTTGGCCAAGCACTACATGATAGGTATGCTCTACCAGGAAATGGACTTCCCTCGCATAGTGTTGTACGCCCAACAAATGGAGGCGGAACACTCGAGGGAAAGGGAGGCCAAGAAGGCTAGGATTGAGGACCACAGATTTTCTCAGCAGAGGTCCGGTGGTGGGCATCGACAGCAGACAACCAGAGATCGTCAACCCCAGCATCATCCGCTGTGAGTGTGCCATATAGGCCCGTACATGATCAGAGGGGCGAGCGTCAGGCTCGAGAGGTCATAGCAATGGACCCGCAAATTCTAACATTCCAGCGTGACACAAATATGGCCAAGGGAACACAAGCAAGTGCTCGGTAGGGTTAGGAGCTTGTTTTGGATGTGGGAATCCTGGACATATGTTCAGAGATTGTCCTACTGCGAGACAGGACAAGGTTGGGGGTCAAGAACCAGCTTCTAGTTCAACAGTCCCTCCCCCATGCACAACATATCAAGGGGCATCCACTAGTACAGCTGGGGGTTAGAGTCATAATAGATTCTATGCCTTAGCCACTCGCTAGGAGTAGGAGGCTTCACCAGATGTAGTCACTGGTATGTTGAGAGTTTTTTATATTGATGTGTATGCTTTGGTAGACCCGACGGCTAACCTATCTTTTGTGATACGACATATAGCCAGTCGCTTCAAAGTTAGTCCTGATGTCTTATCCAAGCCCTTCTCATTTTCTACCCCAGTAGGTGACTCAGTTATAGCTAGACGGGTGTATAGAGATTGCCCGGTATCAGTTCTTCATTAGGTCACCTCAGCAGATTTGGTAGAGTTAGCCATGATCGATTTCGATGTTATTCTAAGCATAGATTGGCTATTTGCATGTTATTCTTTAGTAAATTATAGGACCCAGTTAGTAGAATTACGATTTTTGAGTGATCCTGTCTTAGAATGGGAGGGTAGTTTAGCTGTGCCTGTAGGTCGATTCATTTCCTACCTTAAGGCTAGGAAGATGATTTCTAAGGGTTGCTTGTACCATCAAGTTAGGGTTAAGGACGTGGAGTATGAAACCCCGAATATCCAGTCCGTGCTAGTAGTACGTGAGTATCCAAAGGTCTTCCTTGATGATTTGCCAGGTGTCCCTCCTTAGTGGGAGATTGATTCTGGTATAGATCTTCTTTCTGACATGCAGCCTATATCTTTTCGCCCTACAAAATGGCTCCAGTCGAGCTAAAAGAGTTGAAGGATTAGTTGAAGGACCTGTAAATAAGGGCTTTATTAGGTCGAGTAAGTCTCCATGGGGTGCACTAGTGTTATTTATCCAGAAGAAGGATGATTCGCTTCTTATGTGTATTGACTATCGACAGTTAAACAAGGTTACCGTCAAGAACACATACCCCTTACCTAGGATCGATGATTTGTTTGACCAGCTTTAGGGTGCCAAGTGTTTCTCCAAGATTGATCTCAAATCTGGGTATCACCAGCTCAGGGTCCGGGAGAGTGATATCCCGAAAACCGCTTTCAGGACTTGGTATGGTAACTATGAATTTGTTGTTATTTCTTTTGGACTAACAAATGTCCCTACAGCTTTTATGGATCTAATGAATAGGGTGTTCAAGGAATATTTGGACATGTTCTTGACTGTGTTCATTGATGACATCCTTATATACTCTCGGAGCGAGGCGGAGCATGCCGCTCACTTGAGAATAGTGCTTTAGACCCTCAAGGATCATCAGTTGTATGCATAGTTCAGCAAATGTGAGTTTTGGTTGGACTTGGTGGCATTTCTAAGCAATGTGCTATTAGGTGAGGGCATAAAAGTAGACTCCCAAAACATCGATGCAGTAAAGAATTGGCCCATACCTGTGAACCCATCGGATATTAGGAGCTTTTTGGGTTTAGTGGGTTACTGTTGGATATTTATGGAGGGTTTTTCATCTATTGCCGAACCATTGATTAAGTTGAATCAAAAGAAGGTGAAGTTTCAATGGTCGGAAGCTTGTGAGAAAAGCTTCCAATAGTTGAAGACTCGACTCACTTCAGCACTAGTGTTGACTTTACCCGAGGGTACGGATGGCTTTGTAGTGCATTGCGATGCTTCGCGAGTTGGACTCTGGTGTGTTGATACAACATGGAAAGTGATAGGATATGCCTCAAGACAGTTGAAAGTTCATGAAAAGAACTACCTGTCCCATGATCTGTTGTTGGCTGCGGTGGTGTTCGCATTGATGATATGGTGGCATTACATATATGTGGTCCACGTGGATGTATTCACGGATCATAAGAGCTTGCAGTATGTGTTCACGCAGAAGGATCTCAATCTTCAGCTAAGGAGGTGGTTGGAGTTACTAAAGGACTATGATATGAGTGTTCTTTACCATCCGAGTAAGGATAATATGGTAGCGAACGCACTTAGTAGACTCTCTATGGAATGTGGGTCCCACATGGATGAGGGATGTAAAGAGTTGGTGATAGATGTTCATCGACTTGCGAGGTTAAGGTTTAGATTGGTCGACTCGACCAATGGCGGTGTTATTGTGCAAAATGGATTAGAATCATCCTTGGTGATGGATGTGAAGGCTAGGAAAGGTGAGGATCTAATTCTAGTAAAGCTGAAGGAATCGTTGGAACTCAGAAGGTGGAGGTCTTCTCCCAAATGGGAGATGGGGTGTTGTGGTACCAGGGCCATCTATATGTTCCAGATGTTGATGATTTGAGGAACCGGATAGTGCATGAGGCACATGGATCAAGGTATTCTATTCATCCAGGAGCCACCAAGATGTATCATGACTTGAGGGAAATATATTGGTTGAAATGCTTGAAGAAGGATATTGCCAAATTTGTAGCTATGTTCCCAAACTGTCAACAAGTGAAAGTTAAGCATCAAAGATCGAGAGGCGTACTTCAGGATATCAGCATTCCTACTCGGAAGTGGAAAAGATTAATATGGATTTCATTACAGGCCTACCTCATACTCACTGACACTATGATTCCATTTGGGTGTTGGTCGACAGGTTGACCAAGGTTGCACACTTTATACTGGTCAAAACCATAGGTTCAGTGGATGATTATGCCAAATTGTATATTCGGGAGTTGGGTTCGACTTCATGGAGTGCCCTTGTCTATTATTTCATACCGAGGTACTAAGTTTACCTACC
Source organism: Datura wrightii (assembly GCA_035772735.1). Taxonomy (NCBI): domain Eukaryota; kingdom Viridiplantae; phylum Streptophyta; class Magnoliopsida; order Solanales; family Solanaceae; genus Datura; species Datura wrightii. Next base: position 66,790,245 of record JASDFA010000002.1, read on the forward strand.
AATTCTGGCGTTCTTTTCAGAAGGGACTTGGGACTCAAGTTAAGCTCAGTACAGCCATTCATCCGCAAATAGATGGCCAGGTGAAACCAATGATTCAGACCCTCGAGGACACATTGAGGGTATGTGTAATGGATTTCAAAGGTAGTTAGGATGACGACTTTCCCTTGATTGAGTTTTCTTATAACAATAGTCATCACTCTAGCATCTAGATGGCACCGTTTGAGGCTCTTTATGGGAGAAGGTGTAGATCGCCGATCCGATGGTTTGAGGTTAGGGAAGCTTCTACGATAGGGCCTGATTCGGTTCATGTGGCCATGGTAAAGGTTTAGTTAATAAGGGATAGGATGAAGACCACCCAGATTCGTCAACAGTCATATGATGATGCGAGAAGAAGGGATTTGAGTTTGAGGTGGATGATTGGTTATTTCTAAAGATATCTCCCATGAAGGGAGTCATGCGGTTCGAAAAGAAAGGAAAACTCATTCCCCGCTATGTTGGTCCCTCCTGGGTTATGAGAAGAGTTGGTAAGGTAGAGTATGAGTTGGACTTTCCATTAGAGTTATCTTTGGTTCATCCTGTCTTTCGTGTATCGCTCTTGAAAGAGTGCTTGGGTGATCCATCTTTAGTTGTCCCGGTGGAGAGTGTTGGTATGGGAGATAGCCTCAGTTATGAGGAAATTCCAGTTGCAATCTTTGATCACCAGGTTGGAAGGCTGAGGAAAAAAAAAGTAGCTTCAGTGAAGATGTTGTGGAGAAACCAGCATGTTGAGAGATCTACGAGGGAAATCGAAGTGGCTATGATTGCTAAATACCCCACCTATTCCCTATCGGCTCAGGTTTTGTTTGAGGTATCAGATTTTTCCCTAATTATCTAATGAGTTTCCATGTTCAGTTCATGTGCACATGTTTGAATCATGTTATGATAAATGTATGTGATGCCTGAATCAGTTCCGCTATGTAGTTCATTTCGGAATTAGTCATTCTGTTAGTTTTCGATTTTAATAATCATTGTTTGCATATAAGGATTTCTTATTTATGAGTTTTCGGTGTGTTTCTAATATTCGAGGATAAATGTCCCCAGGGGGGAGATATTGTTATATCTCGAGAGCTCAAAGATCGGACCCGGGAGTTGAAAGGCAAAAATTGTGAAATTAATGTTGCAGGAATAGGACAAGTCGTGGGATGACTCGTGAGGTCAGCCCACGAGTCGTTAGGTGACTCGTGGGGAAGGCCAGTGTAGAGTTGGCAAGCCTAGAGGATAGGGTCCCCATGGGCATGGATACCACTCGTGGTCAGACCCCACGAGTCATTAGGTCAGCCGTGGGTGAGAGAAAAAGGAAAAGAATAGGCGAAGTCCCCCAGTGAACCTGACGAAAGGCAGCCACGACTCATTAGGAATGGCAACGAGTCGTGGTATAAGCCGTTGGGTGAGATTTTAGCAAATGGAAGTTGTGGAGGCAGTTTACATGAAGAGAGTTGTCCACGAGTCGTGGCCAGTGGCAACAGGTCGTTAAGTCACCCATTATGAGCCCTAAGTGATCTGTTATCCAGTGTACTTGATAGACGACTTGACGAGTCGTTACCCATCTAGACGAGTCATCAGGTTACCCGTCAGTGTCACCTGGCAGTTATTTTCTACGAAATAGTAAGGGCCTTCTCGTAATTTCCGAAGTTCCTAAGACCTATACTACATTGTTTTAGGCTCATTTTAGTGGGTTTTAAGCAGAGGTAAACCCATTCTAAATCATTCTTCCCATCCATGCAAGTTAGAAGGTTTGAAGAAGAGATTCAAGGCTAAATCTCTAGGTTTCAATTGGAATCTTAGCTTGGGAAATTAGAGGGTGTTAGAATTCATCATTCCCAGGAATGTAAGGCTATGAGTGGGTGTCTCCTTCAGCACCCACGCCCAATTTCTATCAAATCATGATAAATTGGCTATGATCATGTATGGGGTTTTCACCCAATGGCATGATTCTTCCATCTCTATACCTGGGTATGATTGGATTATGTTTATATTGATGAATTGGTGAAGCTTGGGCAGATTTTATATTATTTTCAATCCAAATTGTGATTTCCAAATTGTGAAATTGAATGCCCATGAGTGAGAAGTTCATGAAAGAAGAGACTAATGTTGAATGTATGATGTTGATGAGATTGATGATGAAAAGCATGTTTCTAAAGCTACCCACGACTATGATGTTGATATCAGAATGAATTGAGTAGATCTAAGTTTGATAAGGCTTTGGGGCAATGCCCACATGTTGATCTAAAATGATGATTTTCCCGATATAAGCTTACCACATGGGTTGGAGCGAAGTCTCCCAAAATTTTCATAATTTATAGATTGTGGTATGTTTTGAAATAAATCTTCTCATATGTGTGAATTCATAATTGAGATGTATGTCATTTTTGAGCTTTGTCAAAGGACAAGATTGAGCTCATTTTCATATGATGTCGAGTCTATGCATGATTTCATTAATGAGCTTTGTCAATAGACAATGTTGAGCTTCATTTCATACAATGTTGAGTTATACATGATTTCATATTGACCTTCATCATTAGATGATGTTGAGCTTCATTTTATACGATGTAGAGCATTGCATGCTTTTGGGGAGAAGAGTCTAGTACCGAGCGGTTAATGGTCGATCACCCTATGCCCCAGAACTATGGGCCAATGTATGTTGATACTATTATGTTATTGGGACCTCCCTTAAGAGTTATGCCCTACCCAATTGGCCCTTTGATCTTGATATCGATATCATGGTAGTGTCCTTAGCCCCAACAAGGTTTTGGACGGCTCTGGCCACTTGAGTGTTATAGTCGGGATCATGTAAGCTCTATCATGATATGTTGGTTAAGTGATGAGTTTCCCATAGTCTATATTATTCATATTTTCATATTCACTACTCATGGTGATTTCCTTACTCATGCATGTTCTAAAGGTGAGGTTTGACTCATTGTTCAGATTTTAAAATAAATTTCATGTTTCAGCTTTAAGTCATTCGAGTCATTCATAATGTTATAAAGCTATGCATAGTCATGTTATAGTGAGATTATGATTTCAGAAAGTATGCATGTATGCCCTTCCTCTAATGTTGAAAGCTTATGATATGTATGAAAGGTTTTCAATGAATTACTTTACTTAAGCGGTTTTACTTACCTTGCATACTTGGTACATTCCATATACTGACCGCATACTTTCTATGTTGTATCATTTCATGATACAGGACCCGGCTCGCCATCTTCAACCCCGATCTTGATCAGCTATCCAGAGTCCTTATCAACTCAGGATTGGTGAGTCCTTATCTTTTGAGGACTAGACTCTCAATTTTCATTTCATATTTCAGATTCAGTATTGTTAAGTTAGTTGGGGTCTTGTCCCATCAACTCGTACGGATTAGAGGCTTTCAGCCTTATGTATGTGTAGCTTCAGATATTCTTCTGATGTACTGTTGTATGAGACTTCCGCTGAGTTTATGTTTATGGTTTCTTCATTTTTATTGAATGAGTTAGTTGAATGCATATGCCATGGGTCGACTTGGGGTCTCTCGGGGTCCCTAGTGTCGTGTCTATGATCGGGGTCTCTGTTTGGGTCTTCACAAACTTGGTATCAGAGCAATTGGTTTGATGTGTCCTAGAGAGTTTGAAAGTTATGTTAGGTAGAGTCTTTTTCATAGGTGTGAAGCGCACAACACTTATGACGAAGAGGCTACTAGACGTTTTAGGAAATGTTCCCTTCTTTCATGATCTATGTCGTGCGATGAAAAGCCTTTCCATCCTTCTAATTCGTGCTATTCGCGATTGCAAAATCATGGCTCCTAGAAGGATGAATGAAAGGAGGAATGGAGGTGGTGAAGGCCACGAGGAGCAAAACAATTATGGGCCTCAGCCAACCCCAACAGTTCAGGAGCCCCAAGCACCGGAGCCAGCCGCTCATGTTGAGTTCCGGGTCACTATTCAGATGTTGGTGCAGGCCTTGACCGCTCAGGTCTATCCACAGGCCATTGCGCATGTTCCTCAAAATGGTAATGTGGCGGCAGCCAGAGTCTGAGACTTCCTGAGGATAAACCCGCCGGAGTTCTTGGGATCCAAGGTAGATGTGGACCTGTACGACTTCATTGATGAGATTGTCAAGATCACCCAGGTTATAGAGGTGAGCAATGTTTAGTGTGCCAAGTTGGCCTCTTACCAGTTGAAAGGGGTTGCACATATTTGGTTCTGCCGGTGGAAGGATAGCAGGGTCACTGGACCAGGTCCGGTCACATGGGAGGAGTTTCAGGTTGCATTCCTTAATCGGTTCTTCCCTCGAGAGATGAGGGAGTTAAAAGAAGCTGAATTTGTAAATCTAAAGAAAGGAAGGATGACTGTTTAGGAGTACGCCGTTGAGTTCACCCACCAATTTAAGTATGCATCGGAGTTAGTGACCGACCAACGGGCGAGGATGAGCAGATTTGTGTATGGTATAGCAGGATACTTGGACAAGGACTGTAGGACAGCTATGCTCCATCAGGAAACGGACTTCCCTCGCATAGTGTTGTACGCCCAGCAGATGGAGGCGGCACACTCGAGGGAAAGGGAGGCCAAGAGGGCTAGGATTGAGGACCACAGATTTTCTCAACAGAGATCCGATGGTGGGCATCAATAGCAGACCCACCAGAGATCGTCAACCCCAGCATCATCTGCCATGAGTGTTCCCTATAGGCCCCTACATGATCATAGAGGCGAGCATCAGGCTTGAGGGGTCATAGCAATAGACCCGCAAATTCTAGCATTCCAGCTTTACACAGATATGGTCGTGGGCACACAGGCCAGTTTTTGGCAGGTTTAGAATCTTGTTTTGGATGTGGGTAGCCTGGAAATATGCTCTGAGATTGTCCTACTGTGAGACAGGACCAAGTTGGGGGTCAAGAACTAGCTTGTAGTTCAGCAGTCCCTCCCCCCACGCACAACACATCAGGGGGCATCCACTAGTACATCTGAGGGTCAGCGTCAAAATATATTTTATGCCTTAGCCACTCGCTAGGAGTAGGAGGCCTCACCAGATGTAGTCACCGGTATGTTGAGAGTTTTTTATGTTGATGTGTATGCTTTGTTAGATCCGAGGGCTAACCTATCTTTTGTGAGACGACATATAGCCAGTAGCTTCGAAGTTAGTCCCGATGTCTTGTCCGAGCCCTTCACATTTTCTACCCCAGTAGGTGACTCAGTTATAGCTAGACGGGTGTATAGAGATTGCCTGGTCTCAGTTCTTCATCAGGTCACCTCAGCAGATTTGGTAGAGTTAGCCAGTAGGTGGCTATTTGCATGTTATGCTTCAGTAAATTGTAGGACCCAGTTAGTAGAGTTCAGATTTCCGAGTGATCCTGTCTTAGAATGGGAGGGTAGTTCAGCTGTGCCTATAGGTCGATTCATTTCCTACCTTAAGGCTAGGAAAATGATTTCTAATGGTTGCTTGTACCATCAAGTTAGGGTTAAGGACGTGGAGTCTAAAACCCCAAATATCCAGTCCGTGCTAGTAGTACGTGAGTATCCGGAGGTCTTCCTTGATTATTTGCCAGGTGTCCCTCCCGAGTGAGAGATTGATTTTTGTATAGATCTTCTTCCTAACATGAAACCTATATCTATTTTGCCCTACAAAATGGATCCAGTCGAGCTAAAGCAGTTAAAGGATCAGTTGAAGGACCTATTAGATAAGGGCTTTATTAGGTCGAGTAAGTCTCCATGGGGTGCACTAGTGTTATATATCCGGAAGAAGGATGATTCGCTTTGGATGTGTATTAACTATTGGCAGTTGAACAAGGTTACCGTATAGAACAGATACCCCTTACCCAGGATCGATGATTTGTTTGACCAGCTTTAGGGTGCCAAGTGTTTCTCCATGATGGGTATCACCAGCTCAGGGTTCGGGAGAGTGACATCCAGAAAACCGCTTTCAGGACTCGGTATGGTCACTACAAATTTGTTGTTATGTCTTTTGGACTAACAAATGTCCCTGCATCTTTTATGGATCTAATGAACAGGGTGTTCAAGGCATATTTGGACATGTTCGTGATTGTGTTCATTGATGATATCCTTATATACTCCCGCAGCGAGGTAGAGCATGCCGCTCACTTGAGAATAGTGCTTTAGACCCTCAAGGATGATAAGCTGTATGCAAAGTTCAGCAAATGTGTGTTTTGGTTGGACTTGGTGGCATTACTAGGCCATGTGTTATCAGTGAGGGCATAAAAGTAGACTCTTAGAACATCGACGCAGTAAAGAATTGGCCCAGACCTGTGAACCCCTCGTATATCAGGAGCTTTTTGGGCTTAGCGAGTTACTAGCGGAGATTTGTGGAGGGTTTTCATCTATTGTCGAACCATTGACTAAGTTGAAACAGAAGAAGGTAAGGTTTCAATGGTCGGAAGCTTGTGAGAAAAGCTTCCAAGAGTTGAAGACCCGACTCACTTCAGCACCAGTGTTGACTTTACCCGAGGGTACGGATGCCTTTGTAGTGTATTGAGATGCTTAGCGAGTTGGACTTGGGTGTGTTGATGCAACATGGGAAAGTGATAGGATATGCCTCAAGACAGCTGAAAGTTCATGAAAAGAAATACCCGGCCCATGATCTGTAGTTGGCTGCGGTGGTGTTCGCATTGAAGATATGGCTGCATTACTTATATGGGGTCCACATGGATGTATTCACGGATCATAAGAACTTGCAATATGTGTTCACGCAGGAGGATCTCAACCTTTGGCTAAGGAGGTGGTTGGAGTTACTGAAGGACTACGATATGAGTGTTCTTTACCATCCAAGTAAGGCTAATATGGTAGCGGACGCACTTAGTAGACTCTCTATGGAGAGTGTGTCCCACGTGGATGAGGGATGTAAAGAGTTGGTGAAAGATGTCCATCGGCTTGCGAGGTTAAGATTTAGATTGGTCGAGTCGACCAATTGCCGCGTTGTTGTGCAAAACGGATTAGAATCATCCTTGGTGACAGATGTGAAGGCCTGGAAAGGTGAGGATCCAATTCTAGTAAAGCTGAAGGAAGTCGTTCGAACTCAGAAGGTGGAGGTCCTCTCCCAAGGGGGAGATGGGTGTTGTGGTACCAAGGCCATCTATATGTTCCAAATGTTGATGATTTGAGGAACCGGATAGTGCATGAGGCACATGGATCTAGGTATTCTATTCATCTGGGAGCCACCAAGATGTATCATGACTTGCAGGAAAAATATTGGTGGAAAGGCTTGAAAAAGGATATTGCCGAATTTGTAGCTAAGTGCCCAAACTGTTAGCAAGTGAAAGTTGAGCATCAGAGGTCGGGAGGCGTACTTCAGGATATCAGTATTCCCATTCGGAAGTGGGAAGAGATTATTATGGATTTCATTACAGGCCTACCTCGTACTCATCGACACTATGATTCCATTTGGGTGGTGTTCGACAGGTTGACCAAGGCTGCACACTTTCAACCGGTCAAAACCACAGATTCAGCGGATGATTATGCTAAATTGTATATTCGGGAGTTGTTACATGGAGTGCCCTTGTCTATTATTTCAGACCGAGGTACTAAGTTTACCTCCCAATTCTGGCGTTCTTTTCAAAAGGGACTTGGGACTCAAGTTAAGCTCAGTACAGCCTTTCATCCACAAATAGATGGCCAGGCAGAACGAATGATTCAGACCCTCGAGGACATGTTGAGGGTATTTGTGATGGATTTAAAAGGTAGTTGGGATGACCACTTTCCCTTGATTGAGTTTTCTTATAACAACAGCTATCACTGTAGCATCTAGTTGGCACCGTTCGAGGCTCTTTATGGGAGGAGGTGTAGATCGCCAATCGGATGGTTTGAGGTTGGGGAAGCCGCTATGATAGGGCCTGATTTGGTTTATGAGGCCATGGTAAAGGTTCAATTAATGAGGGACAGGCTGAAGACCGCTCAGAGTCGTCAAAAGTCTTATGCGGATGCGAGAAGAAGGGATTTGAGTTTGAGGTGGACGATTGGTTATTTCTAAAGGTATCTCCCATGAAGGAGTCATGCGGTTTAAAAAAATAGGAAAACTCATTCCCCGCTATGTTGGTCCCTACCGGGTTATGAGAAGAGTTGGTAAGGTAGAGTATGAGTTGGATTTGCCATCAGAGTTATCTTCGATTCATCCTGTCTTTCATGTATCGCTCTTGAAAAAGTGCTTGGGTAATCCATCTTTAGTTGTCCTGGTGGGGAGTGTTGGTGTGGGAGATAGCCTTAGTTATGAGGAAATTCCAGTTGCAATCTATGATCGCCAGGTTCGAAGGCTGAGGAACAAAGAAGTAGCTTCGGTGAAGGTGTTATGGAGAAATCAGCATGTTGAGGGAGCTACGTGGGAAGTCGAAGCGGCTATGATGGCTAAATAGCCCACCTATTCCCTACCGACTCAGTTTCTATTTGAGATATCAGTTTTTTCCCTAATTATCTAATCAATTTCCATGTTCAGTTCATGTGCGCAAGTTTTAATCATGTTATGATAAATGTATGTGATGCCTAAATCAGTTCCGCTATGTAGTTCATTTTGGAGGTAGTCATTCCGTCAATTTTTGGTTTTAATAATCCGTGTTTGCATTTGAGGATTTCTTATTTTTGAGTTTTCTGTGTGTTTCTAACATTCGAGGACGAATGTCCCCAAGGGGGAGATATTGTTATACCCCAAGAGCTTAAAGATCGGACCCAGGAGTTGAAAGGGAAAAATTGTGAAATTAATGTTGCGGGAACAGGAAGAGTCGTGGGACGACTCGTGAGGTCATCCCACGAGTCGTTAGGTGACTCGTGGTAAAGGAAAGTGTAGAGTTGGGAAGCCTAGAGGATAGGGTCCCCACGGGCATGGCAACAACTCGTGGTCATACCCGACGAGTCATTAGGTCAGACGTGGGTGAGAGAAAAAGGAAAAGAATAGGCGAAGTCCCCCAGTGCACTTGATGAAAGGCGACCACAACGTGTTAGTACAACCAACGAGTCATGGTATGAGTCGTTGGGTGAGATTTAAGCAAGTTGAAGTTGGGGAGGAAGTGTACATCATGAGAGGAGAGTGTATACATATTTTCCCTTCCTCTCATGTTGAAAGCTTATGATATGTATGAAAGGTTTTTAATGAATTACTTTATCTAAGCGGTTTTACTTACCTTGCATACTTGGTACATTCAATGTACTGACCGCATGCTTTCTATGTTGTATCGTTTCATGATACAAGACCCGGCTTGCAACTTCAGCCCCGATCTTAATCAGCCATCTAGAGTCCTTATCAGCTTTGGATTGGTGAGTCCTCATCTTTTAAGGACTAGACTCTCAGTTTTCATTTCATATTTCAGATTCAGTAGCGTTGAGTTAGTTGGGGTCTTGTCCCATCAACTCATACAGATTAGAGGCTTTCAGACTTATGTATGTGTAGCTTCGGATATTCTTATGATGTACTGTTTTATGAGACTTCTACTGAGTTTATTTTATGGTTTCTTCATGTTTATTGAATGATTTAGTTGAATGCTTATGCCATAGGTCAACTTGAGGTCTCTCGGGGTCCCTAGTCCCGTGTCTACGATCCGGGTCTCCGTTCGGGTAGTGAAAAATCTGAAGGAATGAAGTGAGGCAGTGGACCCAATCACTGGATACCTCGAGCTGTGGTTCCATGCAACGACTCATGGGATCAGTCGTTGGTTCGCACAAGATAGTTTTTTAGGAAAATTTCATTAAGGGTATTTAAGACTTTTCTATGCTCTAAGGCCCTAAACTACGTCGTTTTATGTATTTTTCTTTTCATGATAAGATAGGTTAAGCTCCTCTTGCATAAGCCATTCCCATGCATGCAAATTAAGAGAATTTTATAGAGGTCGAGCATAGCTTCAAGCTTTTCCCTATTAATTCTCTATTGGGCATTCAAGGAACTCTATAATCTGATCTTACCCAGGTATGTAGGGTTACAAATGGGTGTTTCCGTTCACACCCATTCCCATTCTCTATCAATTTATGAAAATCTATTAAAAATCTCATGGGGTTTTACATTCGACTCTTATGAAAATCTAATGTTTTGCTAATGGGCTATTATGAATTGTGATTTACATCATATTCCATGAGTTTTGATCAGATCATCTAGCTATTTTGATTATAAACTTATTGATTTTGATTCCTACTAAATTAATCCTAATTATGCATGATCTTTTATGATCTTCTCTTCAATTATTGATATTTACAAACCTATCATGATCTATTATTTCAAATATGAATTTATTCAAATACCCAACCTAATTTGATGATTTACAAGTTATATGCATGATCTTCAAGTATGCATGGGTCTTCTGATTTATGAACTCTTGATGGTCAACAACATGTTTTCATGTTACCCATGTTTATAATCATGTTTTAAAATGAATTGAGTATAATAAAGCATGGTAATGTATTGGGAAATACCCACATGTTGAAGAATGATTTACGGTGTACGAAACGGATCTCATGATTTATCAAATTATGATGTTGGCTGACAAAAAGAGCCTTTGATTCATGGCTAATCTGTTTTAATGGGGATTAATAAATGATGAATGTTTATTTTATCCATGAATCTTAATGAATGATGTTATTGATTTACGCGTGGACCTAATATGCATGTTTTGGGGAGCCATGTCTAGCACCGAGCTGCCCGACATTCAAAGGACTACTCTGGTGTCTCGTAAACACGTGCCACCATTGGTTTATAATGATACATTACAATTATAATGATCCCCTCTTTCGTGATATCACATAATGCACGTCCCTCGCCTGGCAAGCCAGGGGAAATTCTGCCCACTAGAGTGAGATAGTTGGGCCATCATGAAAGGCTCTACCATGATGGTGTCGGTTTTGACGATTCCTCCCATTGTTCCGCACATTTTATGCATTTTTATGTTATGATATTGTCTCAAGTGATGATTTGATAAAGTTTCTCTTATAATTTTGAAAATGAATGGTTTACGAATGATTTGAAAACCTTGAGCCTTATGTTATGTCACGATATTTATGATTTGAGCATGATGTCCTACTCTTATGATGTTTTATGAGTTTCATGTACTTTAAATGTCCGTTTTACTTACCTTGCATACTTGGTACATTCCACATACTGACCGCATACTTTCTATGTTGTATCATTTCATGCTACAGGACTTGGCTCTCAGGCTCATCCACATCTTTAGACCATCTCAGGATTATTATCAGCTTTCTTGTTGAGTCCTCATGTTCTGAGGTTCGTTTGACTAGACATTTATATTTTTCTATGTTACGGTATTTGGCGGGGTTAGTTGGGGGTGTTGTCCCTTTGATAGTATAGGCTTTCAGATAGTAAGTAGTACTCAGCTTATGTATATGTCCAGTGTTCCGAATGTTATGAAATGTTATATTATGTTTACGCCTCTACTATGTTATATGATCAGTCTTCTGTTTGAAGTGATTGAAGTTAGAAATGCTTATGCCATGGGTTAACTTGGGACCTATTGGGGTTCCTTGTCCCGTGTTACGATCTAGGTCTACGTTTGGGTCATGACAATTCCTTTCTCGAAAATCTTATGCCCCAGAATAATACCTTCTTTTACCAAGAGATGACACTTTTCCCAATTAAGTACCAAGTTCATTTCCTCACATCTTTTCAACACCTATTCTAGGTGAACCAAATAGTCTTCGAATGAATTTTCCTAAACCAAGAAGTCGTCCATGAAGACAATCATAGTTTCTTCTACCATGTTCGAAAAGATCGACATTATACACCTCTGGGAAGTGGCTGGAGCATTACAAAGCCCGAAGGGTATCGTCTTAAATGCAAAAGTTCTATAAGGACATGTAATTGTAGTTTTCTCTTGATCTTCTGGAGCGATAGAAATCTAATCAAAGCTTGAATATGCATCCATAAAATAATAATATTCTTTCCCAGCCAAGCGATCTAGCATTTGGTCAATGCATGGGAATGGAATGTGATCCTTCTTGGTCCATAAGTTCAACTTGCGGTTGTCCATACACATCCTCCATCCGGTAACTGGACGTGTACCAATCAACTCATTCTTCTTGTTTGGTACCACTGTAATTCTCGGTTTCTTCTTCACACATTGGACTGCGCTTACCCAACTGCTATCAGCTATTGGGTACACACCTCCAGCATCTAACCATTTGATAATTTCTTTCTTGACTACCTCTTGCATCGATGGATTCGAATGTCTCTGATGCTCAATTGAAGGGTGACAATATTCCTGAAGGTTGATCTTGTGAGTAAAATTATCTAGAGGTATACCAATGATATCAACTATAGACCACCCAATTGCTCGAATATGCTTCCTCAAGATTGTCAGAAGTGTTTCCGCTTGTTGGTTATTGAGCTTAGCTGAGATAATCACCGAGAGTGTCTCATTTTCCCCCAAATATGCATTGAAAATGGGAAGGTAATCGTTTGAGCTCTAAGACTAGTGGTGAAATAATGGATGGTTGTGATGGTGCAGTTGTCCAATTCTTGAGGTCAAGATCAAGTTTCTTTGGTTGAAAAGAGTAGGTTCCTAACCCTTTTATAACATGACACACCTCTTCCAACCCTACACTATTCAAGAGAATTCTTTCGAATGTTTCGTTCAAAATTTCTTCTTCCACCCCCCATTCTATGTTTCCTCCTCTACATTGGTTGGGAGTGGTAGAGTATTTTCTTCCTTCATCGCCTTTTGGGTTGTCATTTTAGTTGCTAACAATTTAATTCTTTCTTCTACTATTTGATGGACACTTCATGGTCCTTCACCTTTTGAGTGAGGTCCAAGATATCACTTTGCAACTGCTGAATCCCTGAATAAGTCGAAACAACTCACTCAAGCACAACCTCAAGCATGCTTTTGAGAAGGACTCTTCACTCCTTTTACTACTCGTTTTAGCTATACAAATAGAGTTCTGACCTTGATTTTAATTACAAGGATACCAATAGCCCTGGTTGGCTTGTTGATACCTCATATGAAAACCCATCATACAATTCGCTAACAACTCAATTTGCTTCATCACTACCATCAACACAACGTCTTTTCTCTCCTCCCTCCTCCATATTTCATCCAACAATCGGAGATATTCAACATAAGACGCCCTTTTGGGATTTCGAATTAGCCTTTTAGAGGGGCTCATTATCACACTAATGAGAATTCAACAATGAGAGAAAAAAATCAAAAGATTCTAAATTAATTTATCTCAACAATCAACTAAGGGCTATCTAACACCATTCCCTGGCAATGGCGCCATTTTTGATAACGTCCAAATTCACTCCTTGTAAAGAGAGAGTGTAAGCAGTTATTGGAAAAACAAACATATCCGACGAGTGTCGGGGTCGAATCCCACGGGAGATAGTACTTAGATTGTACAAAAATTATTTATCAAGTCAAACTAAGAAGCATCATTTTATTGAAAGCAAACAAATAAAAATTTGGGGGTTCAAAAGATTACAATTAAAATGCAAAAACAACTATTGATCAATCAACAAGATAATCAACTTCATTAAACAAAAGTGACCAAGAGCTCGGGGTATGCTTTTGAATGGGGCTTCAATTGGATTAGAATTGACTAGGAAAACAAACTATTACTCATAAATATAAATAGACATGGAAGAGGTGGCACCTGATGCTTTTCAAGCAATAGGGTGCCTTTTGCCTTAGCTTTTCTCAAACCTCAAGGTCCCAAACAATATATCCATTAAGTCTTGAGTTAGATTTGAGCTATTTCTAGCCTCAAATCTCTCATGGATGAATGATTATGGGTTTTAGCTATCTCTACCCTAACTCCATACAATCAAAATCCAATCACCCACCATTGCTTTCTCACCCATACTCAATTTCCCTTTTTCAAGTAAAAATAGAGTAAGTAAACATAACTCACATTTGCAACTATGAGTAATTTAATTATAAATTGGGAGAAAATAATATATTTATATTAAATGAGTAACTCTAAATTAATCTAGCAACACAAATCCAATTTAACCCTAATTCATGCACACACCCCTAGTAAAGAGATTTAGATACTCATTGATGAGAAACACGAAATTATATCAACAATTAAAATCATTGAATTCATCATCAAGAGTTAAATTCAAGATCATAATTGTCTTCAATGGAGGTTTTTTTTAACCTTGAAGAAGAAGAAGAAGAAGAAAAAGCTACTCAAAGTTTCTTTCTCTAACTTTCTACAAATCTAAAATGAAATGATATGGTACTTTCTAAAGAATGTATAGAAATAGGCCAAACATGCTCCTAACATCCCGTGTTGGATAGTTTTTCCCTTCTTGCAGGTGGTTTCACTTACGAGGCACCGACGTGGTGCCCATCCGAGGAACACCGTTGTGTCGCAGGTGATAGCATAGTGACTCTGGGTCTAATTGGCATTGGCACTAGTGGTTCGCAGGTGATATCCCGCGTTCCACCGATGCACCTTCCACTCTAGTCAATTAATCTCCTGCATTTCAATTGGCATTTCACCGGCTCCACCCGATGGATCGCCAGTCCCATCTGGTCAAGCTTCAGTCCTCTTCTTTAATTCCATGTTTTTGTCCAAGTTCTTACTTTCGCTCCTTAAATTAAATAACTATAAAAACTAAAGAGAAATAGCATAAAATCCTCTCAAATGACTTGAAAACTAAATAAAAGCTCACGTTTAAAAGTCTAATGAGTTGGTAAATTACCAACTCATTATGCCCGACCATAGTGACATTGTAGTTAGCCGATAGATCCCTCGCTTATCTTGATGGTATCATTAAGGATGTATTGATTAAAGTGGGACCATTCATCCTACTAGTGGACTTCATCACCCTTGATTATGAGGCAGACGAAGAAGTTCCCATCATTTTGGGAAGAGGATACTTAGCCACCATGAATGCAGTTATAAAGGTGAAATCGGACAAGATGGAATTACTATATATAGATGGCCAAGAAACAGTCTTTGATGTGTTCAAGGAAGCAAGGTTTCCACCTCACTATGAGGACTTTAAAATGAGCACACAGGTGGATCCTGGAGGGTATAAGTAGGTAGTTGAACAACTGGTGTTTCGAGTTAATTCAGCAGTAAGTCAAGGAACTAATTATCTCACTCAAGTGAAGGAGTCAGAAGTCTTGCATTGTCACACCCCTAGTCTACACTCTGGACGTAACACGGTACTTGAGGCAAAAAGTGACCCCAAGTCAACCCTTGGACTATCATTCACTAGCATTTAGAGTATACATGCACATCAGAACTTAAAATAATAGCAAAAAGAAATTTAAGAAAGACAAGTCTGAAAGTAAAATGTCCAAATATTTAAATAACACTGAATAAACTTAAAGTCATGTCTAAAAACCGTCTAGTTAAGGAGTTACTGGGACAAACCCCCAGCTAACTCTAAGTCTAAACAAACTAATAAGAAATTGAAGAAAGAAGTTATGCCCTCGGATGATGAGGACACACACTTCAACTACTCAGGCGGAATACTCTAAACTGTGACACCTATCTGTGTTGAGCTTGAGAACCGGTAGCCGTATCATGAAACGATACAGCATAAAAATATGCGTCCGTACTTTGATTGTATTGAGTATGCGAGAGAAACATAACCCAAGATAAGCAATACAATACTGAATTTAGAAAACATGCAAGAACCGTCTAAAGCTACTGCGATGAGTACTGATATAATGGGATGGTCTAAAAGACCCTATCTGATGGTCAGGCATGCTCTAAGTCTGATTCTAACCTGAACTGAGCTAAACTGAACTGAACTGAATTGAACTATACTGAAGTGGACTGACTAGTGAGAGAGTCTCTAACCAATATATAACCACGTGAGCTAGATGTGGAGTTCGATGTATACACCCCATCGGTAGGACCCAATATACCTTGCCAGGGTACAAAAGCATGAACTGGGTGATCACAAAAGTTTGGGTCCAAACAGGCCAATAATCTAGAACTAAAATCCTACACTGGCAACGTAGTTTTGGGAACCTGGGTGTGCTGCAACCCCGGTCCACTCGGTGCTAATACCTACTCCCATTGGAAATCCTATTCTGAACTACTAAGATGATAGCTCGAAACTGGGGTCCAATTCTAGTCAGAGACGCATAACTTAAAGTACCTTGAGAGTCTTATCGGACCAGATGTTGAATCTCGGTTCTAAGACTGGTAAAAGCTGCTTATCTAAAAGCGCCGAACCATCTAAAGAACAACTCATGCTGAACTGGGGTCCTGGGGATGGTCAGAACTATAGTTGGAACGTCATGACCGCCTAATGGACCAATTAATTTGAGTTTTGAGTTTGATTCTGATAATTGAGAGGCACTACTGACGCCTTGGGGAAATTTAAAATCAAACTGAGCAGTTGACAATTTCTGAATAGTTCTGAAGGAATCTTACATTTTTACTAAACTGAGCTACTAAGCAGCTAATGAGATTTCGACTCATTCTGACAACACGAAATTTCATAGCATGACAACTACTCAAGAATTTAAGAGAAATTAACATCTGACAAGGCTAGAATCTTTCTCATACATAAGATATTTTTCTCATCGTCTAAGTATTAAAATTTCAAAGAAATTCAGCCAAAAACAAACTTCATTCAACAAACAGCAATTTATATGCACTGATATTTTCTCGAAATTTTGGACTGGAATTCACAATTTCAAGATTCTAGGTAACTTTGGTACAAACTGCTAGAAAATCATATTAATAATAAAGGGGATACCGTTCTATAAGAAATTAATGAAAAATGACATTCAACATCTTGTAATTGAAAATTCAAGGCTAAAAATTGGTAGAAACTAGTAGAGGTTTTTGGGGACACAAGGGAAGAACAATTTCGTAGTTGAATTCCCACATACCTGGCGAATATTTAAGAGAAAATTGCTTGGAAACTGAAGAAGAACTATCTGCCCTAGATGATGCCCTGAACTTCTCTGAGAGGAACTCTGCGTACTTTTTCTTGGAAGTCTAAGTGGGGAATGAGGGAAAGAACCCATTGCCCCCACTAAAACGTCTGAAAATGAAGCTAAAACTACGTGGTTTAGGGTCCAAAAGCATAGAAAAGTTGGATTGCCCTTAATGAAATTTCCCTGAAAAAAAGTTCTAGCCTCGAGCACGACTCGTACCACGAGTCATACCAAGAAGTCACAACTTGTGGTCACCTCACCACTTTTCAATCTTCTGAATCTGGCCATAACTCGAATACCATGACTCGTAGTACCATCCTATGGGTCATACTGTCATTCGTGGTACAATCCATCCATACCATATACGACTTAACCACGACTCCTCATCACGACTCATTGCTACATCCTACGAGTCGTACCATGATTCCTGACGACTCACTCTAGAACCACTAAGAATTTCACCACGACTCCTAACCACGAGTCGCACCTATGCGTCATGATTCGTAGGACCACCCATGACCTTAAGCTCCCGAAATTCATCACGACTCGAGTCATGAGTCGTAGTTCCTCACCACGATTCGTACCTTAAGTTGTCCTGGTGCAAAATTTTAGGTTTTTCTGCAGTTTCCAACTTCAACTCCCGAATCTATTCTTAGGCCCTTTTGGGGTATTACAATATCTCCCCCTTGAAAACATTCATCCTCGAATGTAGGAAACAAGCAGCAACCAAAAACATACAATTACCATATGCAAATACTGATCATTTAAGACGAAAACTAATGGAATGACTACCCTCGAAAAGAACTACATTGTTGAACTGAATTCAGAAATCACATACATATATCATATCATAAAACAAACTTGCATGCATGAACGGAACATGAAAATCTGATTAGAGGTCTGGGGCAAAAACTGATACCTCAAACTGAAACTGGGCCAGTAGGGAACAAGTGGGGGTATTTAGCCATCATATCTGCTTCAACTTCCCACATAGCTCCCTCAACATGTTGATTTCTCCATAACACCTTTACTGAAGCTACTTCCTTATTCCTCATTTTACAAACCTAACGGTCAAGGATCTAGACTGGTATCTCCTCATAGGTGAGACTATCCTTGACTGCCGCACTATCCAATGGCACCACAGAGGTTGGATCTCCAATAGACTTTTTCAAAAGTGATATATGGAAAACTGGGTGTATAGCAGCTTGTTCTGAAGGTAACTCTAGCTCATAGGCCACCTTGTCGATAGGCCACAAAATTCTATAAGGTCCCACATACCTAGGACTGAGTTTCCCCTTCTTTCCGAACCTCATTACCCCTTTTATGGGAAAATTTTCAGGTATACCCAGTCATCAATTGCAAACTCCAATTCTCTTCTCCGCACATAGGCATAAGATTTCTGACAGCTCTGGGCTATTTTCAGCCTAACTCGGATGAGCTAAACTTTCTGCATTGCCTCGTGAACCGAGTCTGGCCCTATCAAAGTAGATTCACCAAATTCAAACCACCCTATAGGATATCTACATCTTCTACCATACAATGCTTCAAACGGGGCCATCTGAATGATGGAATGGTAGGTGTTGTGTACACAAACTCGATAAGAGGAAAATGGTAATCCCAATTACCCTTACAATCAATTTCACATGCTCTTAACATATCCTCCAAGGTCTGAATGGTTCGCTCAGCTTGCCCATCGGTCTGCGGATGAAAAGTCGTGCTAAACTTAACCTGGGTGCCTAGTCCCTTCTGAAAGGACATCTAGAAGTGTGAGGTGAACTGTGCTCCCCTATATGAAATGATGGACAAGGGCACTCCATGAAGTCTGACTAACTCCGAATATAAAGTTTGACATAGTCCTCCGTTGATTTTGTGGTTTTGACTGGGAGGAAGTGAGCTGACTTGGTCATCCGATCTACTACCACCCAGATTGAGTCATGTTGCCGGCGAGTCAGAGGTAAACCTGTAATGAAGTCCATATTTACTTCTTCCCATATCCACGTGGGTATACTGATGTACTGGGTCATGCCTCCTCGCCTTTGATGCACCACTTTGGCTTGCTGGCAATTCGAACACTTAGCTACGAATTCGGCAATGTCCCTTTTCATGTCGTTCCACCTGTAAATGTCCCTAAAGTCGCAGTACATTTTAGTAGCACCCGGGAGAATGGAGTACCTTGAGTTGTGTGCTTCAGCCAATATTTTCTATCTCAACTCACCAACATCTGGTACACACAACCTTCCCTGGTAACGAAGCACTCCATCTCCCCCTTGGGCGAAAGCCTCAACCTCCTTTCTGAGAACCGCTTCCTTGAGTTTAAATAGAACTGGATCTTCATCTTGTCTGGATTTAACTTCAACCACTAGGGACGAATCTGACCCGCTTTGCATTACTACCCCACCTTCAGCTGGTCTACTAGCTGCAACCCTAACCGGGATAGTCTGTGAACTTCTTTCAATAGTTCCCTCTTTTCTTCCTCAATGTGAGCTACACTTCCCATAGACGTCTACTTAGGGCATCAGCCACTACATTGGCCTTACCTGGGTGATACAGCACACTCATGTCATAATCTTTTAACAGTTCCAACCACCGTCTCTGACGCAGGTTTAAGTCCTTCTAGATGAACACGCACTGAGCTCTTATGATCTGTGAACACATCCACGTGAGCTCCGTACAAGTAGTGTCTCCATATTTTTAATGCGAATACCACCGCTGCCAGCTCCAATCCATGAGTTGGATAATTCTTCTCATGAACTTTGAGTTTTCTGGAGGCATAGGCTATAACTCTGCCCCGCTGCATCAGAACACGACCAATTCCAACTCTAGAGGCGTCACAATATACCCCAAAGCCATCTATTCCTTCTGGTAGGGTCAAAACTGGAGTGGTCGTGAGTCAAGTTTTTAACTCTTGAAAACTGTCCTCACACTGATCCGACCACTGAAATTTCACCTTCTTTTGGGTTAACTTTGTCAGAGCGGATGCTATGGAGGAGAAACCTTCCACAAATCGTTGGTAATAAACTGCTAACCTAGGAAACTCCTGATTTCGGTAGGGGAGGTAGGTCTGGGCCAATCTCTCACTACTGCAATCTTGTGAGGATCTACCTGTATCCCCTCACCTAAGACCACATGACCCAAAAATTTCACAGACTTTAACTAAAATTAACACTTGCTGAACTTGGCGAATAACTGGCAATCCCTGAGGGTCTGTAATGCTATCCTTAGGTGATTTGCATGCTCTTCCTCATTTTTCGAGTACACCAGAATGTCGTCGATAAATACAATGACGAACATATCTAAGTACGATTTTAAAACCCTGTTCATCAAATCCATGAAGGCTGTTGGGGGTTCGTTAACTCAAAGGACATCACAATAAATTCATAGTGACCATACTGAGTTTTGAATGTTGTTTTCGGTATGTCACTCTCTCTATCCCTTAATTGATAGTACCCTGACCTTAGGTTGATCTTTGAGAAATAACTGGCTCCCTGAAGTTGGTCGAACAGATCGTCAATTCTGGGCAGAGGGTACTTGTTCTTAACTGTGACCTTGTTCAGTTGATGGTAATATATGCACATTCTGAGGGTACCGACTTTCTTTCGTACGAATAGCACTGGAGCACCCCAGGGAGAGATGCTAGGTATGATAAAACCCTTATCAAGAAGGTCCTTTAACTGCTCCTTCAGCTCTTTAAGCTCAGTTGGAGCCATTTTGTAAGGAGGGATGGAAATGGACTAAGTGTCTAGGAAGATCTATTCTGAAGTGTATTTCCCGTTTAGTGATAACTCAGGGAAGATCCTCAGGAAACACATCTGGGAACTCGCTGACAACTTGAACTGACTGAATGGTTGGGGTCTCAGAGTTGGAATCCTTGACCCGAACCAGGTGGTAAAGACATCCTTTGGAAATGAGTTTCTGAGCCTTAAGGTAGGAAATAAACCTACCCTTAGGCGTTGAGCTGCTGCCCGACCATTCTAATATGGGCTCATTTGGGAATTGGAACTTGACAACTCTAATTCTGTAGTCAACTGAGGCATAGCAGGAGTATAACCAACCATGCCGGGAATAAGGTCGAAGTCGACTATGTCTACCTCTACCATATCAGTTGGAATGACTTTATTCAAGACTAAACTTGGAAGTTTCTATACACTCAACTAGCTCTAACTGACTCGCCAACTGGGGTGGAGACTGAGAAGGGTTCGAATAGGACCTCTGGACTGGTGTTGAACTAAACTGTTATGTATGGAGTCACAAATGAAAGAGTAGCTCCTAGATCTAAAAGGGCATATACGTCTAGGTGGAAGAGATGTAACATACCAGTCACCACACCAGGTGAGCTTTCTTGATCCTGATGAGAAGAGAGAGAATAAAAATGATTCTGGCGCTTACCACCATCTATACTTGATGAGTTGGCCCGCGGAGCTGGTCGGCCTACTAGAGCTGTTAAGGTAGTTGATTGTGACCTCCCTCGCCCTATTAACAGACATTCTTTAATTCGATGCCCATAATCGAAACAACCTTCTCTACCCTATAGACACTCTCCAAGATGATTTTTGCTGCACTTGAGGCACACTGGATACCTATTCCCTAAGTTGTGGGCCTGAGACTGAGTGCCAGATTACCCACCCCTCCAATCCTTGCGGGGCCAAAAGGTTGGGGCACTGGCTGAGCTAGGTGTTGGGGCTCTGTGTTGCTACTGCTGCTGTTGCTACTGTAGGTAGCTACCACAACCAAATCTCTGGTTTCCAAAGTCTGAATGGCCGGTTCTTGCCCGCTTGTTGTTTCTCTCCATATCTTTCAGCTTCTTGACCTCAATCTTTTGAGCATAAACAATTAGGATGGAAAGATCCATGTCCTTGATTAGTATTGCAGTCCTTCACTCTTTGAGGACCAGATTAGATACTTCATTGACGAACTTCAGCATGCGAGCCCTTGGCTCAGCTACCATCTCTGGAGCATACTTTGACAACCTGGTAAACACTAGAGCATACTCCTCCACTGTTATATTGCCCTATCACAGGTTCATAAATTCTTCCATCTTCGCCTCCCTCAGCTCCCAGGGGAAAATCTAAATTCAAACTGAGCGGTTGAAAATTTCTGAATAGTTTTGAAGGAATCCTACATTTTTACTAAACTGAGCTACTAAGCAGCTAATAGAGATTTCGACTCATTCCCACAACACTAGAATTTCATAGCATGGAAACCACTCAAGAATTTAAGATAAATTAACATCTAACAAGGCTAGAATCTTTCTCATACATAAGATATTTTTTTCATCATCTAAGTATTAAAATTTCAAGGAAATTCAGCCCAAAACATACTTCGTTCAACAAACAACAATTTATATGCACTGATCTCTTCTCGAAATTTTGAACTGGAATTCACTATTTCAAGATTCTAGGTAACTTTTGTACAAACTGCTAGAAAATCATACCAATAATAACGGGGATATTGTTCTATAAGAAATTAACGAACAATGACATGCAACATCTTGTAATCGAAAATTTAGGGCTAAAAATTTATAGAAACTAGTAGAGGTTTTTTGGGACACAAGGGAAGAACAATTCCCTTGTTGAATTTCCACATACCTGATGAAAATTAAAGAGAATTTCTTGGAAACTAAAGAAGAACTATCTGCCCTAGCTGCTGCCCTGAACTTCTCTGAGAGGAACTCTGCGTACTCTGTCTTGGAAGTCTAAGTGGGGAATGAGGGAAAGAACCCATTACCCCGATTAAAATGTCTGAAACTAAAGCTAAAACAACGCGGTTTAGGGTCTAAAAGCGTAGAAAAGTCGAATTTGCCCTTAATGAAATTTCCCTGAAAAATAGTTCTGGCCACGACCATGACTCGTGGTCACCTCTCATGGTCAGGTCACCACTTTTCAATCTTATGAATCTGTCCACGACTCGCATACCACGACTCGTAGTACCATCCTACGGGTCATACGTCTAATCGTGGTACCATCCACCCATACCAAATACGACTTAATCACGACTCCTCATGACAACTTGTTGCTACGTCCTATGAGTCATACCATGACCCATGATGACTCACCCTGGCACCACTAAGAATTTCATCATGACTCCTAACCACGAGTCTTACCTACGCATCATGATTCACAAAACTGCCCGTGATATGAGCTCAGGCTCCCGTAGGTCCTCACCACGATTCGTACCTCAAGTCGACCTGGTGCAAAATTCTAGCTTTTGCTGCAGTTTCCAACCTCAACTCCCAGGTCTATTCTTAGGCCCTTCTGGGGTATTACATGCATCATGCCACGATGTTAAATTAAGCGTTGCACATGAGGCAACTCATGAATATCGTGCCACGATCATAACTAAGGCTCTTTATTGGAGGCAACTCATCTTTCTAACATTTTTTTTATTTTGTAGAGACAAATAGGGATTTTTAGGTGAAAGATTGGGGAAAAAAGCTGAAAAAATTCTATGTCTAGGGAGAAATACCTGGCATAGGGTGCTAGGTATTATACTTCAGAAGAAGAAATTTAGGTTGGTGTTGTAGGTGGCGCGCTACACCAAGAACAATTTTCCAAGATAAGATTTTTCTAAATGTGTGGAGACCTAAGTGGCGTGCCGCGCCAGGTGCATGATGGCCGAAAATGTTTTGGTTCCATGATTCAAATTTTACCCAAGGACCCTAAAATCAATAAAAAAAAACCCATGATGCACACCTTTATTTTGATCCCCATTCACCTTCTCTCTCTAAAAAGTCAAAGAAAGAAATAAAAGAATTTTATCTCTCTTCTCTCTTAAAGTCGTTACTCCCCTTCCCCTCTCCCCCATTGTTGTCTTCTTCAAAAAACTTGGTGAAGCTAAATTTCTCAACATAAGTAAATAATTTTCTTCTATCCTTTGGTATTTAATATTGTAAGCATACTCACATTTCCCTTCTTCCCCAAGTTGAAAAATCCAAAATCACCATTGGTGGGTTAATTTATTGAACTTCATAATGTGGGTTTTTATAGCTTATATCTTATGTGTTCTTCCATAATAATGTTATATCCTTATTTGGGTTGCTTGTTTTGGTTGAATTTTTGTGATTTGAAGTTCGTGGTCATAAAGAGGGTGGTGAATGGGTTATACAGAAATTCCATGAAAATTTGTGAATTAGAGTATGGAAATTAGTAAAAGTTATGTGAATTGTTGGTTGAATTTATTGTGACTACTTCCACCTTTGGGTTGATGTGAACTGTGAATTAAAAGTTGGGGAAAGTGAAGGGAGTGGCTAACTTGAAACACCCTTGTGAAAAGAAAATGAAAAAATAATAGAAGGGTGTGAGGGAAAATCATGAACATGATTTGTAGTGTAAAGTTGGTAGATAATTTGATAATAAGATTTGTCATGATAATAGGGGAAGTTTGAGTCTTGTATTTGAAAAATTCTCATAAGTTTGCTAGAGAATTAAGTGTAGGGTTGTTTTGCACCTCTTACATCTAATTAACAAGCCTTGTTATGCACGAACTAATTTTGTAAAAGTATTGTTGTTGTTTGGAAGGTACTATGGCATCCCTTGTAGATAAAGAAAAAGAACTGGAAGTCAACAAAGGTTTCAAGAGGCTCGGGAAGGGAATAAAAGTGTCAAGTTCATTGGCTGCCAAAGCACCCCCTACTAGGAGGTTTGGAGCTAAGTCTGTGGAGCCACATGGGCTCAAGTGGTTCAATGCACAAACAGATTCCAAGTATGCTTCGATAAACTGGATTGATGAGGGTCGCCTTGCATTTGAGTTCCCTACCATCTGCCACACTATCCACGAGTTGGGGTTAGGATATGTGTTTGTTGAGCCTGAGGAGTGCAACCTCACTTTGGTCAGAGAATTCTATGCCAACTGGGATACTTCCTTCGGAGAGAGCATTAAGATTAAGATACGGGGTCAAGTGGTTCAGTTTAAAGTTAGGTCATTCAGTGCCTTCCTTGGCACGCTTTGGTGAACGCGGCGATTTACTTCAAATTGCTAGAGAAGTCCCTATACAATGACATTATGCATACACTATATGGGCATTCAGCTGCCCATTGGGAAAGGGACCAAAATGGCACCCATTCTAGACTCTCGTTCTCCGACTTGACTAAGGAGGATAGGGATTAGGTCAAGCTTGTATGTGTTGTACTCTTAATTGGGACACAAACCATAGAGATTACTAGAGGGATATTTGTGTTGGTGTATATGTTAATGAAGGGGTAGCTAATTAACTTTCGTGCAGTTCTCAGAGATAACATGAGAAGGTCTACAGACAATTGCCATTAGAAGTATTGCTAACACAGTTTGTTGTCTAAGTTCTTGAGAGAGGTTGGCATTGAGGAAGAAGAGGTTGATCTTCATCTACCCCTAGCAGGGCACTTGGTGGGAAAAATGATTGATGTCATAAAGGTCAAAGAGCCAGCCACCACTTCACCTCCTTTTCTCACTACAATTGAGCGCTATATTCGGGGTGACTATTGGAGAGGTCGTATGTTTGGAAGGCTAGAGATGCAATTGAATATTGGAGGTAGATCTGCCACTGATGAGGAGATGTCAGTACTAGTGGAGCGGTACCCACTCATTGAGATTGCGATGTTGATATGCAAGGTTGGACCAACTTTTGAAGAGCCTTTAGATGATGATGTACCCACATTGTTGACTGAAGGTGTTGATGATATTGATGATAATGAGGAGGATGATGTCACCACAGGAGCTATGCGGGTTAATGACGCAAATGATGATGATGAGGAGAAGTATAATCCTAGTGATGATGACTGAGCTTAGAGGCTCAGGAAGTTCTTTTTCTTTCCCGACTTGATATGTTTGTTTGTGCACTAGGGACAGTGCATTGTTTAAGTGTGGGTGGAGGAAATAGACTTTCTGTTTATTCTTTCTTTGCTAAATTTGTAGTGGGATGTAGCACTAGTTGTCATTCTTTGTGTTAGTGGTTGGTATGTGATTAACTAAACGCTTGTCTGTAATAGTTAGTAGTGTGGATGGTTGTGAACACTGATGCTTTGTTATGTGATGTTATGTGATTGTTTATCTCTAGTTTAGTTTTGTTTTGTTAATTGAGAGTCAATTTTTTTTAGTGTTGTCATAGTGGTAGTGACCCTTTCCAATGATGGATAGTTAATGACCGTCTTAAGAAAAAATTAGTCATATTTTTTTTCATATTTTAGGATGGAGTCGAAAATCTCCACTTTTGTGCTCTTGATATTCCATTTAGAAGTTAAGCTAGAAGTAATGAAGTGGTCATCGTGAATGCATATGGAGTGAAAATTCCATGAGAGACATATAGGTTCTTTAACTTGACTCAAGGAAATAAATTCTTAGGGCTTAATAATGAAAGATTTATTCATATGATTATGTGGTTATGAGTCCATTGAAAACCGACTAAGATCATGATGCCATGAGAGGTGAGCTTGATTTTCTATGTATTTTACATAATGCAACATCTAGAACTTGCCTAAGTGTGTATAGGATAGCTAGTTGCCAAAGAGGTGAGATGTGAGTAAGGCGTTTCTTTGAAAAACCCATTTTATCTATTGTTATTGTGCCTTCCTTAATGTTATCTCTAGTTGTTAGATGAGGCCAACATCCTGCCTATGCCAAGGCCCGCGAGGGGATAGGGAGTTCAGGTCGGAGTCATGATCGAACATGGAGCTTGATTGGTGGATTTAGTTAAGAAATAAAGTTGTGTCTTTGCTATTAGCTATAGCTTTTGGCATGATGGTAAGTGCTTGATCCTAACAAGTGGTATTAGAGCCAAGGTCATGGGTTCGTTTCCTAAGAGCAACATGCTACATGAGACAGGTGTTGGGAGATGGATTGTTGGCTGAGGCTAACATCCTACCTATGGAAAGGCCCACGAGGGGCTAGGGAGTTCAGGTCGGAGTCATGATCGAACATGGTGCTTGCTTGGTGGATTTAGTTAAGAAATAAATTTGCCTTTGCTATCAGCTATAGGTTTTGGCATGATAGTAAGCGCTTGATCCTAAAACAAGTTAACCCCTTTGAGCCATAAGCCTTAATTTTTTTTCTTATCCCCAAAAGAAGCATATTCCCTTTGTCGCATGACCTTCAGGATTTTTGACCCAAGAATAGTCTGAAGCACATTAAGATTTAAGAATGAAGGCTCCACCGAAGTAGAAAGAGTTAAGGGAAAGGAAAGAAAGAAAAAAATAGTGATGGCAAGGGGAGATGATAGAAAGAGGGGTTCCCGCACAAAAGAACATGTCTACTTGCTACTAGAACACTAATGAAATATCTTTAATGGTTGATTATTCTTGTTAAAGTTATAAGCATAAACTAGCAGTCAAGTAGTACAAAAAGAGGCATGAGAAGAGACAAAAAAAGGAATTAGTAAAGGAAAGGGTGAGTTATGAGAAGAAAAGGTGGACAAAAAAGAAGAAAGAATGTCTTAAAGTGCTTAGGACTAGTAGCCACTTTGAAAGAAAATAATTCCTACCTGTCCCTTAGCAAACATTACAACCAGAAAAGCTCTTATGATCTTACTCTCTTTGAAGTGATTAAGTAGTCTGATTGTACATGAGAGGCAAGCCTATGATATGTTGCATGTGTACGATACATCCTTTGTAAGAGTGAGTACCTCTTGCTTATTATGTTTCAAGTTTTGAATTGTTAATATAAGAGAAGGAACATCACCAAATAAGTGAGGGCATAATATGGTCATATTTGGTATACTATGTGTTGCATTTTTCATACTTAATCATATTGGCCCTATTTTGAAAAGATCAGTCTGTTATAGAAGTTATGTAGTTTTGAATGTGAAAACCTTTGTGTGTGCTTGATGTGGATTGTATGAATTGATGAACCACTTAGTCATATGTTTTGTGCTCGCTGTTTGAGTGAGAATTGATACATGTTACAAGTGGTGAGAAAAGATGTTTTTGCATATAAGTAAGGTTTGTTCGAGGACGAACAATGATTTAAGTGTGGGGTGGTGATGTTGGGCATATTCTTATGCCCATTTGCAATAATTTTACCCATCTTTTACCTTGTTTTGAGATCATCATCCTTATGAAATGCATAAATTCATGCTTGTGTGTGTTAAATAAGCTAACAAGTGTTTTTAGATGATTTTAGCAAGTATTTAGAAAAGGACTCAAAAATTGCGCAAAGTGTGAAGAAAGAAGAATTCAAGAAAAGTTGTCCTGACGAGATAGCTGGCGTGGCGCACTAGCCACCAAACTTCAGGTAAAATTATACTTAGCTAGTACATTGGATGGTGTGGCACGCTAGAGCCCGAATTTAGATGAATTTTGATTAACACCTTGGGTAAGATGAATGGCGCGGCGCGCCAGAGGTATTCCGGACTCGAAAAATTTTCTAATACTCTAGTGCAGTGAGAGGTGTGGTGCACCAGGTCCCTAATGTGTATAATTTGACTAACACCTTTGGGAAATGGCTGGTGCGGTGTGCCATAGGCTAAACTTCAAAGAAAATTCAAGCCACAATCTGGTGAGTTGGGAGGTGCGGCGTGCTAGGGCCTATCCCAGACGGATTTTCAAGTCTAAAAACTGAAATTTTCAAGGGCAAAAGAGTCATTTCATACCTTGCTTATAAATATATCATCTAGCACATTCTGTTAGAGGTCTCTGATCAGAATGATCAATTTGTACACAGTTCTTGGGGGAAGAGACAAGAAGTTCATTTTCTTTTAATTTTTCTTCTTTACTTTATACTTTTGATTCGAATGATGATTTCTTTAGTTTTCTTCTTGAACATGAGTGGATAAACTCCCGTTCTAGGGTTTTGTCCATAGCTAATAGTTGTAGTTTGAATACTTATTTATGCAAGACTTTAATTCATCATTCCAGATTATTTATGTGTACTTGTTTTAATTAGACTGATCACCTTGCAAATATTATCGGTTTTCTCTTGGTTAAACTCAGGAGAGGGTGCTAAGAGGGTTAAAAGAAAGTATAGAATAGGTTTTAATTTTCTTATTTAATTAGTTTAAGAGTTGATTTTGTTGCAGAAGATAGGGATATACCCTTTAACCTAGTTTAGTTGAATACAAGTATCTTCAATTGTCATCTCATGTTTCTCCTGCAACCATAGGGATATAGGTGTTAGAGTTCATGAGATAGTTCTTGGATATTCGGTAGAATAGCAAGAAATTGAATCATAAATTTCAACTAGCAATTTTAGAAGAGTTTAGTCTAGCTTATTCGAGTCCTAAAACTCTAACCTAAAAGAAAAAATGTTAAGACCCTAGATTCTCATCATCATTTTAATTAGAAACACTTGTGGAAATGATTTTTGTTCATTAGTTTAATTTACATTTCAAGTTAGTTGAATATTCTCAAAATAATTTCTCTAATTTACCCGTGTTTATTTGAATAGTGAAATAAAATGTTAACCTTAAGCAATTAATCTGACAAGTCTCTAAAAGATCGATATCGGGACTTCACCATTCTATATTACTTGATGACGACGTGCGATTGGCGACATCACATATTTTCAGCTTAAGTCTAATCAAAAAATAAATATTCAAAGGATATCCAATGAATTGTCATTTGGAAGAGAGTCAATGACTCAATTCAAGTGGCAAGTTCAACTCTTAAATCTCAATTTCAAGATCCAATTTTGAGATCAAGATACCCACCAGATGAAGATGCGGTGATAGCTGAAGATCCAAAATGAAGACCTGAAAGAAGAGAGCCAAGACAAGTAGAGTAAATAGGATCTTATATTTCTTACCTTTTATGTAATAACAAGAGCCACGGACCGGAACCTTAATGCGACCTCACTTGACTTTTCAACTCATCCTAATTTCATCCATCCGTCCACTTGAACTACACTTGACCTGATTCTCTTACTATTTGAGATATGTAGGTTGCCCAAAGCCAGGGCTCGATCGCACCTCTTTAATTTTTGAATATTTTTAATCATTATATTTTTTTCACACTCTTTATATATGATTTGGTTAAAAAATCAGTCATGTTGTTTACTTATTTGCCTGAAAACTCTCCATATCTTCAAGAAAAGAGGGGCATACTGTAACCAACTAATTTTTAATCTAACCTAAGATTTTACATCATTTTAATATTTAAATATTTATTTTAGGTCTATATTAAATAATTTAATTTTATTCCTTTTTTTGTAACTTTTACTTTAAAAAATCAAAAACTACAAAATTGTTATGAAATAATAAAGAAAGAACAAGAATATTGTAGAGAAAGAGAGAAGGAGAGAAGTTTTTATTTCTCTTGATGGGATGAAATACAATGAAGGAGAACCCCTCTATTTATAGGGACAATTCCTCCTAACTTTTCTCCAAAAGATAGACTTTCACTATAATATAAACACATGTATCCACTACAATACAAATACCTTTATAGACATTCACTATAATACAAATATGTTTATAACACTCCCCCTTGAATGTCTATTTGATAGATAATGTGCCTCGTTAAAACCTTACTAGAAAAAAACCAGTGGGAAAAAATCTAGTGAAGGAAAAAGAGTACACATATCTAATAATACACATTTTGGCTGCCTCGTTAAAAACCTTACAAGGAAAACCCAGTGGGACAAAACCTCGTACGGGAAAGAGAGTACAGCGCGTATTAACTTCCCCTAATTAGAACATCCTTGAATCTTTGCATCCCACTCTTGTGCACCATCTTTTTGAAAGTTGCAGTTGGTAGAGATTTGGTGAATAAATCAGCCACATTGTCACTTGAATGAATCTGTTGCACATTGATATCACCATTCTTTTGGAGCTCATGTGTGTAGAAAAACTTTGGCGAGATGTGCTTCGTTCTATCTCCTTTTATGATCCTCCCTTTAGTTGTGCTATGCATGCAGCATTATCTTCATACAAAATTGTGGGTACTTTGTCACATTTCAAACAACATTTTTCTCTAATGAGATGTATCATGGACCTCAACCACACACATTCTCGATTTGCTTCATGAATAGCTATTATCTCAGCATGATTTGATGAAGTAGCTACGAGAGACTGCTTTGTAGATCGCCAAGATATGGCAGTACTTCAACATATAAACACATAGCCAGTTTGAGATCGAGTTTTCTGTGGGTCAGATAAATACCCAGCATCAGCATAACCAACAAGATCGTCTTGCTAATAAATTAACAAAATATTATTTCTTGTAGTATTAGCAAGATATATTAGTGCATCAATCACACCAAGATATGATACTTCAAGACCAAGGATTTCCTCATTCTTTTCTTGAGATCAAACAAATTATCATTCACATCAAGTGATTGAATAACCATCGAAGTATTTAATGAATGTGATTCATCCATATAAAATTGTTTGGCAATCTTCTTAGTATAGGTAGATTGTTGTATAAAGATATCGTCTGCTAAATGTTCAA
This sequence comes from Datura wrightii, assembly GCA_035772735.1. Lineage (NCBI taxonomy): Eukaryota > Viridiplantae > Streptophyta > Magnoliopsida > Solanales > Solanaceae > Datura > Datura wrightii. Next base: position 66,821,457 of record JASDFA010000002.1, read on the forward strand.
TTTGCAGACCAAGACAAAATTGTCTTTCCCAAATCTTTCATCTCAAATTCTTTCTTTATATAACCAATTGCCTTTTGAAGCTCTACTGGAGTTGCAATGAGGTTTATGTCATTAGCATAAATAGCGAGTACAACAAACTCCGATGTTGTTTTCTTATTTGATTTTCCTCATATAAGAATTATGAATAAGTTTAAAGAAACTTGTAAATGCTTCAGGCATTTCGAATCCTTCATGATTTTCGTACAAATTTTGTCAAGTGATAACATTAATTTGTATTTAAATGCGTGACATCTTCTAGTGTCTTGACTACAGGTCCAATAAGCTTTATTCTTATCAATACGCATCATTTCACTTGATAATTATTTCTACATCAGCATGCTTTAATAGATGTAGAATTCAGATCCTCACAATCTTTTACAATATTGCGCCTATATTGTATCAAAGATATCCTTGACGGTATACATTTGTATCGGTTTGCAATCGGACATAACCCATTGAGATCCAATCACTTTCAATATTTTGTTAGGTACCTAAACCTCTCATAAGGTTTTATGAAGTGTTATGTCGTAAGCTCTTCAAGAGCACATTGCGTCCTTATTATGAATATTTGCTCCATTCCTTTTTTCTAAAGATTATTGCAAAAGAAACCGATTGATCTACAATGCTTCATGCATACTGTAGGCTCTGTCCTTCAGGGACATAATTTTAATAGGAGCTTTTGCCGCTGAAATATAAAAATAATTTTAGGTCAGCAAATGCTTTAGGCATTTTGACTTGAATTATTTTGAAGGAGGATCATACTAATAATAATTCACAATATATTTCTTAGCTGCTTATTCTCTCCCCCTCATGTTAGAAGAACTAACATGCCCCGATCTTCTTTGAAGAATTCATCTATGTGCATCATGATAGATTTATTAATCATATATTACACATCAAAAGTTATTTGATGAAAACAATTGGTTCCTAACCTTAACCAATTGAATAGAGGGGGAATTAATCATAATTTCTTAATCTAATGAATACAAGTGTTGTTGTATATAATATATCATATCATAGACCAACACACTGAGCTTTGTTCTCATAAGTAATGGTTCAATTATTTAGCGGAGGCATTTAATGTCAAACCAACTTATATATAAACCAGCATTATCAAGATAAATTGTCTTGATTACACAGTCTGAAAATTATACTTTTAACTCAATTAATGTTGAGTAAGCATCTTTGTCAATGTCAAACTACAGGTTGACAATGAATGCACATGTGACAATCTTATGGATGCATCTACTTAAGACATAACATGGCTGGTGAATGGGCCCATATTCACCTTTTACACTTTTCAGAATTTAGGGATTCAGTCCCATCATTAGTTGATATAATCAACTTGTCATGAGAACAAACAATATAAAAGATTTCTTGAAGAATCTTCTAGTTCTTCAATATATATTGCAATACTCAATTAACACATCATATCAGGATGATCAAAATGGTCATGTCAATTGATAATAATCCATACTAGTAAACTTCAGGTTTACCATGACATGTATTATTTATTTTAGTAAATTTTAGATTTACTATGTCATGAATTTCACATCAATAAACTTATGGTTTACTATAGCATGTAATTTCATCATGCGTATATTTGTAGTACAAATCAGGTAACTTTTCATATACATATTTCTTACTCATAGTAATTTGAAGATATGTAATCTTTCAATCATTTGTAGTCTCAATATGATAACAGTTTTTATTATTGGTAAACTTCAGGTTTACTACAATTCGTATAACAACTTCATACTACAATATGGGATGAATGACATAATAATAAATAAACTCTTCATGAGCTTTCAATTTATTTTTCATAATATTATTTGGACACTACTGGTGTCATGATTCTTGTTGACAAACAATCAGGTTCTTTTGCAGACCTTGATCATTAATTTACACTATCTAATATTTCTTAAATACTTCTGGTATCATGAAAGCAAATTCAGACATTGCAGGTGTCAAGAAATAAATAGTAAATATTGAGTTCTAAACTTCATTATTTCAAACTTTTACTACTTCGAGAGTAGATTGCAGGTTTTACTACCTCAGGAGTAAATTGTAAGACAAGAGTAAATTGCAAGATTTACTTTTGAAGAGTCTTACTACTTCAGGAGTAGCTGTTAAATTCTTACTACTTCAGGAGTAAAATTCATATTTACTACTTTGGAAGTAAATTTCAGATTTACTACTTCGGAAGTAAATTTCAAGATTTTATTAAGTATTGTCACATTCACTTCAGGGACTAGATCTGTATTAGATCTATATTTGTAACATTTATCAAAAGTTCTCAATTTCTCATTCTTCAGGAATGGAACATGATCATCTAAATATGCCTTAAACACATAAGGTATGATAGCTTAAAACCTCTTTTAAGATATTGCTACTTCGGGAGAAAATTGAGACATGTATATATCATAGATGATTTCTCTTACATATTTTCAACTTAGAAACAATTTTGAATGTTGATGAGCTAAACTATGAACAGACTTATAGTCTTGATGGATCCAATCATATCGTGCCATTGGGTGTATGACCAACTTTAGGTGGTCATACCTTTCTTTTAGGCTATTCCACAAAACAAGTGGATCCTTAATCGTGAGATATTCAATTTTAATAATTTCGTCAATATGATGACGCAAGAATATCATAGCCTTAGCACGATCTTGATTTGATACTTTGTTTTCACTTTTAATGGTGTCTCCAAGACCCATTGCATCCACATTTTCATAAGCTTATTATAATTACATGTGAAAATATTATCACTTCTAGTGATAATATATATATATATATATATATATATATATATATATATATATATATATATTATTTTACTGGAACAAATATATTTTCACAATGTTTGTTCTTCTGGGACAATTATGACGCATGAATTGCGAAGTGAATCAATAAGTCGTTCTCAGATCCATAAATAAAATCGATATTCTTATTAGTAAAGACATAAATATCAAGAAATACTAACCTTCATCTTTTCAAAGAAACTTTGATTTTCTTACCTCAAGTGAGTGCTCAAGACAGAGACTCGTGCTGATAACGTGTTATGAAATAATAAAGAAAGAACAAGAATATTGTAGAGAAAGAGAGAACGAGAGAAGTTCTTATTTCTCTTGATGGGATGAAATATAACGAAGGAGAACCCCTCTATTTATAGGGACAATTCCTCCTAACTTTTCTCCAAAAGATAGACTTTCACTATAATATAAACACATGTATCCACTACAATACAAATACCTTTATAGACATTCACTATAACATTTTAGGAGAAGTTTTGTTTTCATGTTATTCAAAAGAATATATGTATGTGTTAATTTAAAATAGTTAGATAATATTTTTTCATAATATTTTATTTATATTTTTAAATGAACAAAAGAAATAAAAGAAAGAAAAAAATCCTAAATGATCCATAAAATCTATGATCACACAACCTTTCCCACATCCTCACATTCCCTTTAATTTGTAATACATTCACACAAAATTATAAATAAACATACATCACAAAAGGAGGAGGGGGAAAAACACAGACACATGAAACCAAAAAAAAGGAGAGAAAACAAGAAAAAAAAAAGAAAAGAAAAGAAGAGGCGGAGGAACAACAAAGAAAAAGAAAAGAAAGAAAAGAAAAAGAAGAAGAGAAAGAAAAACAAAAAAGAAAGAAAAAGAAAAGGTTGTTTGACCATTAAGTCGGAATTTGAGGTTTATGTTTGCATTTTTGATTTTGTGAACCTTAAAGTTAGTTTTACTAGCTTTTATTGTATGTGGTTTTTTGTGTTAATCGAAAAGAATTTGAAGGTTCATTCCCATTATCACTTTTCTATTTTAATATGTCTATGTGAATTAAAGTTTTTTTTTGGTTGAAGAACCATTTAAGGTGAATTTAAAATCTTTTGTTGTTTAATAGTTTAATGTGTATTTTAATTATGTAGTTAAAAATGGTATAGTTGAGTTTGTCTTTCATTCTAATAACAGTTAGATCGTATATTTCTAGCTATGTTCGTTAATTATTCACTAAATTGATTTTGGTGCCAACCTTTATTTGTTACAAATATATATGTCTTGCTAGTTATGTAATTTTGGCACTTGTCAGATTTCAATACAAGTGCTGTTGATTCTTTAATTTCAATTCATAACTTGTTCTAGTGAAAAGAAATGACACTATTATAAATAATATTAATCTATGGGATTTAGGAGAATTAAGAAAATTAATAATAAAAAAATAATTTTTTGATTGACCAATTTATTTTTATATTTTTATTATGTGTTTATTGTATGCAATGGTCAAAAACAAAAGTTTTTCCAATGATCAAAAATAATTAAATAAAAGGGGTTTGGTGATGCAAGATTATATGAATATTTTTTTGTTGTTAACTATGGCAAGATAGCATATATATTCACTCTAAATCGTTAAGCTTATTACCATTGATATCATGTGTATAGTTTGTAATTTAAGAGAAAACAAAAATAAAAGAGTGAAAAAGTGGAAACAAATAAGTATCAAATTTATAGGAGACAAATATGTACTTCAAATATTAGACGAACGTGTTATGCAGCTTGGCCAATTTGTTTTAATAATTAATAGTTCATTAAGTAAAATCAAAGATGAGTAGACAAAGTTTAATAGGTATAGTGCATACGAGCAAAGAAAGAGGTTACGCTTCTAAGTTGTTGTATGTCAAAACTAAGAATCTAGTTATGCATCTTGGTGAGACTAATAAAAATTCAACAATATTAAAGTGAAATCATAGACATAATTGATATATACAATATTCAATAATTATTTATAGCAGAGTACAAGTCAATAAAGCTATCGTGCTAGAACCACCGGACTCGAGAAATGCCTAACACCTTCCCCTCGGTCAACATACTCGAATTTTTAGTTCACAAACCAATAACTTTAGAGAAAAACTTTTTTTTTATTAGGAATTCAAAAAAGGTGACTTAATTTCAAGTAGCGTCTCTGAATAAATAAATAAATAATCTCTTTTCTAAACGTCACTTTAATTGAAAAAATCTTTCTTTTTGTCAAAATTTCCTCTTTAAAGTAGGGATGAGAAAAGAATAGGGGTGTGCCATAGATGTGAGATCACAAGGAGCCCGACCTGTAATCCTGGTTGGTAGGATGTTTATACCATGCCAAGGGTAAGAATCATGAAAGAGTAATATCACTTATTAGCCCATTGGTGCAGGGGAAACACTCTCTGCGAGGGCCCCTATCATACCTACGGTGATACATAGTTTTGAGACCTGGGTACACTGAACTCCTACCTATTCGGTCTTAAATACTACTCTCAAAATATACACAGTGTTCATATCATAATCATGAAACAGATTTGATTTTACATGGTCTAGTTAGAAATCATGATATTCATAAATTGCATAACATACGTGAACTAGCCATAAAAAATAATGTCGGAGACCTACCATAATACATAAGCTTGAGATTCATGAAACTCATACATAATGGAGTAATTCACCATAACTTGAAAATATAGATTCATGAGAGCTTTTAATAGAAATCATGCAATTTAAATCATAAATCATGGATTCAATCATAAGTGAATTGAATTCATAGAAGATCATGAGAATTTTCATCAAAATTAGGTCTAACTCTAAAAATTCATAAAATCATGATTGGAGACTTGAATTCATGAAATCGAGTTTGAATTGGGCATGATACTAGAAGAAACCTCCCATTCATGACCCTACATATCTAGGCCTAAAGGGATCTTGCTAGGGTTTGAAACCCAAGAGAATTGGAGAAAAAGGAGAACCTTGATTGCTTGAGGACATGAGGGGAATGAGAGTTTCCTTTTATTCTCATGCCCAAATTTATCCTCAAGTTCATGAATTCAAGTTCTAATTTAAGTATATGATCTTATAGAGTTTTAACCCAATTTTATGAAATTCTCTATGATATGTCTATGGGTCAATTTTCCTTATGTTCCAAAGAATGTTTTAAGATGTATGGGAAGATTCTATACACAAATTGATTATAAATTAAAGGTTTCAAGTTTTTAAAAATTATGCCATATTATGCAAGTTTTACGAAAATTCAAGTTTATGATTCATGATTTCAAGTATGATGAGATATCTAGCATGAATGAATATCTATAAATTACCAATATATGAATATCTGATTTTCAATTATGAAGTATATTTCAACTATGCATGATTTTAATATTTTGGGCATGCCCACATAGGTTAAGCATGTTTTCATGATTTAGCTCAGTTTTGTAAAATTAGCTTACCATATGGTTTGGATTCAATACTCCCAATTCATCTTATGGTATGTTTGGAGCCAGGACTCCTAAATGTTCAGATTTCAAACTATGCATGTAATTTTGATTTCCGCTTTATTGAAAAACGATGGGAGCACTTTGCATGTTTTTGGGAGTAGTATCTAGCACCGAGTAGGCTAGGGGATCAGGTAAACCCTGGGTCTCAGAACTACGTATGTAGGTATACATATACATTTAGACCTCCCTTGAGAGATTTCCCTTGTCCCCCTTAGGGGCCTAAGCTTGACATCGATATCATGGTATCGTCCTTAGCCCTGGCAAGGTTGTGGACGGCTCTGCCCATTTGAGTGTGATAGTTGGGGCATCACGTAAGCTCTATCGTGATGGTTTCGATTATGAAGAATCTCCTATTGTTCCTAATAATTTTAGTTATTTATGTTCATGACTTATGATATTATATTTTTTAGCAGGATTGACCCAATGGTCAGCTTATAAGTTTTTTACTTATGATTTCTGTTGTGGCAAGTCATATGATTTCTATTTTTAACGTTGGGTCATTCTATTTAGATATGAAACTCAGCTTATAACTATATATGACTCAGATTCAGATTTCAGCATGAAGTCCTTACTCTTATGATACACTAATTTATATTTATATGCAAGATTTAAGTTAACACTTATTCAACATGTTTTACTTACTTTGCATACTCAGTACATTCCAAGTACTTTGTGCATACTCTATGCTTTATCATTTCATGATACAGGTCCGAGTGATCAGACTCAGTTCTGCCATTAGTCCTGCTATCCCCCACAGTCCAGCTCAATTTCCATTGTTGGTGAGTTCTCATCTTTCAAGGATATTCATTTTAGTGTTTGATCTAGCTATATCAGTTTCAGACTTTAGCAAACTAGTGGGGGTGTTGTCCCATCAAATCATTAGATAGTTTCGAGGCTTATCAAGCATTATGTAGACTTTCAGCTTTATCGGGTGTTGACTCCATTTATGATTGTTATGTTAACTAGACTTCCGCTTATTCATGTTTAAGATATTAGTTTCCGCCTTGATGTATATTCTTTAGTTGTTATGCTCATGCCATGGGTCGACTTGGAGCCATTCTTGGTTCTAGGTCTCATGTCTCCGTCTGGGGTCCCAGCTTGAGTCATGTACTAACACAACTGGAAAGATAAGGAAAGGGCTACAATCCAGAACTAAAAATTAAGCATTGAATACTCCTTGGGAGTGACTGACTCCGAACAGAGATACATATGCTGTACTAAAATCATAAAACATGTATGCATATTAAGACATGAAAGGAACTGAGTGACATGAACTAGATATGAAACTGAGTAGAGTACTAAGAAGGAAATTAGTACCTCATATTGAAACTGAGCTGGAAAGAAGAGGTGCGAGTATCTAGCCGTCATATCTGCTTCGGCTTTCCACGTTGCTCCTTCCGCGTGATGATTCCTCCAAAGGACATTTATTGAAGCGACCTCTTTATTTCTCAACTTTCAAACCTGGCGGTCAAGAATCTCAACTGGAACCACCTCATATGTCAGGCTATTCTTCATACCAGTGCTCTCCACCGGTACAACTAAGGTTGGATCACCAAGGCACTTCCTCAACAATGATACATGAAAAATTGAATTGCACTGATGTTAACTCTGCGAGAAACTCTAACTCATAAGTCACATTGCCAACCTGCCTCAAAATCTTGTAAGGACCAACATATAGGGGACTAAGATTCCTCTTCTTGCCAAACCTCTTAACTCCTTTTATGGGTGACACCTTCAAAAACACCCATTCATTGACCTCAAACTCAAGCTCTCTCCTCCTAACATCCATATATGATGAGATGAACCTTCTCCATAGCCTCATGAACTGAATCTGGTCCTATCAATGTAGCCTCACCTACCTCAAACTATCCAATAGGTGACCTACATCCCTCCCATAAAGAGCCTCAAATGGAGCCATCTGTATGTTGGAATTGTAACTATTATAGTAGGCAAACTCGATGAGAGGCTGGTGATCATCCCAACAATCTTTGAAATCAATCACGCAGGCTCTTAATATGTCTTCAAGAGTCTGAATGGTCCACTCGGCCTAATCCGTCGGCAGGTGAAAAGTTGTGCTAAGCTTGACATAAGTACCAAGTCCCTTCTGAAATGACTTCTAGAATTGAGAAATGAACTGAGTACCCATATCTGAGTTGATAGACAACGTAATGCCATACAACCGGACTAACTCCAGAATGTAAAATGTAGCATAATCCTTTGTTGAATCCGTAGTCTTAACTGGTAGAAGATGTGTTGACTTGGTGATGACGTTCAAATCCACTCCTCACAAGGAGAAAGCATAAACGATCATCACAATATAGTTACCCAACTCGTGAGTCGGGGTTGAATCCATAGGGAATAGAGATTTCATGTCACACAATTTCTTTATCGAGTTGAACTAAATTATGTCATTGAATTAAAAATGGCAAATTAAATGTTGGGGGAAAGTAGGATCATAATTTGAAATTTAAATCAACTACCAGTCAACAACAAGGAAACCAAATTGAATGAATAAAGATGAGCAAGGGCTAGGGTGTGCTATTGGTGGGACATCAATTGGATTGAAATTAACTAGAAAATCATATTACTACTCACGAGAATAAATATCCATAGATAAGGTAGCACCCAATGTTTTTCAACCACTTGGGTACCTTTTTCCTCAGATTTTCTCAAACCCCAAGGGCCCAAATAATTCATTCACTATGCTTGGGTAAGAATTGAACTATCATTAGCCTTAACTCTTTAATGGGTGTACGAAAATGGATTTTGGCTATCTCTATCCCAACCCCATATAATCAAGACTCAAATACCCACCATTGTTTTCTCACCTATATTTTATTCCCCCTTTTTAAGGAACAACAGAATAAGTAAACACACCCATATTTGAAACTATTGATAATTCAATTATAATTTGGAGAAAATAACAGATTTATACTATATGAGTAATTATAAGATCAATATAACAACACCCAATTTAATTTAGCCCCAATGACACGCACATCCCTAGAAAAATATTTAGCCACTCATAGATGAAAAATACAAAATTATATTAATAAATAAACTCATAGAATTCATCATTAAGAGTAAATTGCAAGCTCAAATTTTCCTTCATTGGAGCTTTTAGCTTGAGTAAGAAGAAGAAGATGAACAAAAGCTAACCCTCTATCTTTCTCTCTCTAGGAAATTAAAAACTATTCAATAAAATACAATTCAATACTCTAATGAGGAGGAATATTAAGCATTTTTCAAGGAATGTACAAAAGTAGGTCAAAGATGCTCCTCTTTTCCTATGCTAGATGATTTTTCCCTTTTGATGATGGCCTTACTTGCGAGACACTGGCGTTCCATCAGTTCCCATCCATAGGGCACTGCTCTGTCGTAACTGGGGCCAGTGACTTCTGTAGCAGTCTGGTGTTAGCACAGGCGGTTCATAGGTGCTGACCCATGTTCCGCCGGTGCACCTTTCACTCTCTTACAGTGTTCTACTTTATTTGATCGGCATTTTGTCAGTGCCATCCGGTGGAACACAGGTCCTCTTCTTTAAGCTTTATGCTTTTGTTCAATTCCTTGCTTTCTCTCTTTAAATTGAATGCCTACAAAAACTAAAGAGAAAGAGAATAAATTCCTCCTAAATGACTTGAAAACCAAGTAAAAGCTCATGTTTAAAAGCCTAATGAGTTGGTAAATTTCCAACTCATCAAACCCCCAAACTTGAACTATTGCTTGTCCTCAAGCAAGGAAATGCTTTACAGTTGAACAATTAAAGTAAGCATTTCACATTAAATGAGATTTTGCACAAGGGACCACTAGGACTGAGACAACCCCAAAATCGCTCACTGACTCGAAGGAAAAGAGAAGACTCAACACTATATCGAAATACTTTAAGAGATGACCACAATCAATTGGCATGATTCACAGTTGATTCCTTCATTAAAAACAAGGGGCATAGTTGATCAAAAAAAGCTTATATAACATCTTAAGTCATTGAATATTCACATTCAAAGTTTTTCTTAAAGCTCACCGCAATCTTGTCCCAATCACATCTTTTAGTACGTGCAAGCATGTTCCTCAAGGAAGTGATGCCACTCACATCAAGAGAAAATCCCTTTTAATTTTCAAGCAATTCACACTCAAAGGGATTATATAATGAAACAAATACACTCACTCTCACAAAAAAATTCTCATGTACACAACTTGACCCATAGGCTTGCCCTTCGTATAACTCACTATTAATGTAGAGTTTCTATACCTAAAATCAATTAGGACTATGAGATCATAATAAAGGCTAGGGATAAAGGTAGGATGACTTTTTAGTTCTAGTTACTAGAACCTCCCTAATGCCCTTTTTGTGAATATTTTTTCGTACTCCATTTTCTCTTGAGATCACCCTCACCTTATCTCTCCTTAATCAATATATTTACTTTTGTAACAAGAGACACTCTTATATCTCCTTAGTTACAACTTTTAATCTCATCTAAGCAAAAGGTAGCACCCTTATTTCATTCTTTTCTTTTAAGAGTTAAAGGTTCTTTTCACCTAACCAATTCAATCATTTTCTCATAATCTAGTGCTACCTCACATTGGAACTCACCTCAATTTTCCCATTTTAGTTTTGCAACCCCAAAACTTAGGATTTTGCCTTATTTCTTCCTTTTCTACTCCCACACTTTTGGGCCTCAAGCATCATTTTTGCATTTCTTCTCACCACTAGCACTAGGGAGGATCAGTGTCAACGAAGGATTACAAAAGGTTAATAGGCTTGTAATGTGGTTCTCAAGAAAAAGGTTTAAAGACTCAATATTGGCTAACAAGGATTCATGTTCAAAGAGGTCATATAGGTGAAGATGCTATCAAAAGAAGGCCTAAAATAATGTTATGAGTGCATCTACATCTAGGATTTTGCCTTGAGTCATACGTGGAGAATGTTCTAGATAACCATTTATGCATGAGAACTAAGCAAAAACCTCACCCCACAAAGCATCACCCTCCAAGGGGTTCACACAATTTTCATAACCAAATCAAGAGTATGACTTAATACAAGATAGCATGTGAATAAAAGCCAAACAATGAATGTACAACTTATGACAAAAGAGTACTCAACTTTTAAATTCAAATGCCCCTTTTTCCTCAAATATTATTTTTTTCAAATGCCATTTAAAAAATTTATGGTGGTATCTCTCAAAAGAAATTGAAATAACTGACTAAAAAAGGATTCTAAACTTTGCATTTTCCCTTGAGAAAGTCACCTCTCAATCCATCATTGAGAAATGCCACCCGGTTCGATAATAGAAAAAAAGAAATGAAAATTACTCCTTAGAAAATAACCATGACATAAAGAAAACCCTCAAAGTTTATTTATTAACTACTATGAACAAAGGCGATTAACAAGACATGGATCATCAACAATTGGCTATTTAAAATAACCCATCATTGGTACTAATAATTCAACAAGCAATATATATTTTAACTGCAACGCCAACAAGGGCATTCAACCAATTTAATAACAAATTAAAACTGACAATCGACCAAAGAATAAGAAATTTAACCAGACGAGGGCAACAAAAAGACCAACACAAGACCAACAAAAGGGATACACAAACCACCCCCAACTATGAATGTACATTTCCCCAATGCAATCATGAAGAAAAAAGGATGGTGGGAACTCCCTGAAGTGGCTGCTCGTCCTCATCATCATTTGCCTCTTCATCCTCGTCAAGGTCGCCTGTGCCCAAGTTTGGCTCATCATACCCACCTAAGCCCTCAAATAGATCATCGATGGGGCCCTAGACTATGGATGGGGGAGCTATGGCTGCATCCAGGATATTCATGCTCGGGTCCGCCATTGGTGCCCAGTCCCTCACCTCAACTCTCTCACCTCAGCTCAAAGAGGAGAGACGGCTCCCTCAATCATATCTACTCGGGAACATAGCTTGTTCAAGTTGTTGAACACATTCTTCATCTCCCTCTTCACTGTTATGGCAATAAGAGCCAGGAAATTTTGTGCCAGCTTTTGAAGTTGGCTCTCATAAGATTGTGTCATCTCAGCTAGCTTCTGTATTCCGCTTGGGGGAGAGGATATGGAAGGAGGTGAAGGCTTCCTAAATGGTGCTTCCCTGGATGCATGCCTCGATGTCTCGGGGTGGGGCATATTAAGGTCAGGATCATTAGGGGACTCCTCTATGTCATGAGAAATGGAGTCATCAGGAATCTTCTATGCTTGTAACCTCTTTTATTCACCTTGGGTGCTTTTGCATCCCTCTTTCTTTCGACATTGATAACACCGATGGCAGAGCTGGGGGATTTGTCAGGGAATAATGGTACCCCCGCGTTGAGGCATAACTGAGAAATGAGAAAAGCATATGGCGTGGACGTTCCCTACTGTCTAGCCTTACACTTCATTTGGATAGCCATTATTTGTCCAAACTTAATGGGCACCCCAGTCATGATGTAGGCTATGAGTATGGTTGCTTCCAAGTTCACTCTTTGGTCCTTTATTGAGGGCATAATTTGGCCGCAAACAAACTCCAGCCTTTGCCTCAATCTTAAGATCATGCCTTGTGATTTCACCACCCATAGAGGCCCATAAAGGCTGACCATTGGCAATGATGAGAGCTATCCAACTGAGCTACTTTTCTTTGTTGGCCACTTTTGTTGCATACTCCCTTCCTGGATCGATCTTATCTTCCCAGAATAGTGTATTTATGGCAGCTAGAGTAATATCTACCTTCACATCCCAGACATTGACTGAGGGAAGGCAAGGGACCTCATCAACCTTCCCCTTATGCTTCATTGCCTCTTGGTGTGCCTGGTAAGAAGCATAAAACTCTAGCACGAGGTTGGTGTAGTATTTCAGGAGAGACTCGGCAAATATATGCCATTGTTGATGGATGAATTGAGTAGTAACATTTTGGAAATCATTCCCAAGCCCCACCAGATCAAATCATTTCTCTGTGTTGATTGACCTTCCTTCACAAATAACATAATGTGCCTTCATGTTAGGCACTTAGAAAATGATAGTCTCTCTGGTGTTGGTAGGGGCTGGGGTTGCCTTGGCATTCCCCTTGCCTTTACTTTTGGATGTGGAGGTAAATGAAACAGCTAAAGTAAGCTAGAAATAAAATTTTAAGAGAATTGGATGACAACAAGATGAAATATTAAAATCATGCATCAGTAGTACCGGCGACACAACTGCGAAACGTAGGTGGAGACCCATAAGTCGCCATTGAGCCGCAGGCTTGGGTAGATAACTAGGCGAAAATTTTCCTTACCATTGTTATACTAGTGTTTCACCAATCATGATCCATGATAGGCAGGTGAAACGCGGGTGTTGGATAGTGGCCTAAAGCGTCAAATCTGCACCTGTTCTTCAGCTTGCATTTCGTCGGGCCAAACCGGTGACTGGCATGTGGAACACCATTTAGTATTTGATACCCCAACTCAGTTATACATAAATCCCTCAAACACATGCCTTACTCAACACACCCTCCACTTTACAATTTTCCCACTTCAAACAACACAACAAAATAGAAATAACAATTTGCCCTTAAGAACGACATCAACTGATTTATCATTCAGCAAATCGTGCATTTTAAGCACATGGGGTTACTCAACTTCACCCCCAACTATTATATCAAACACACACTTCATATAGCATTTCTACCAAATGAGCACCCACACCAATATTATGCAATTATCACTGCCCCTATCATTCATGCACAATAAGAATCATTAAACAATGGAAAAACACAACATGAGAAATAGGGAACATGGGTATGGAATATTCTAAACTTGGCATGCTTAGTTTTGGACTCACATTCTTAAAAACAAGAAAAATAAGAGCAAGGAACACAGTACCAATTGAGCAGTGTGAAAAGCAACTAAATTGAAACTTGGTGTCTTGCTCAACAATGGCTATTCTCCAAAGAGTAGAAATTCTATTTCTTGGTGAAAGTTGTGTGGTAAGGCGGAATGAAGAGAATAGGAATGGTGATTTTATAGGAAGAAGAGATTGAGGTTGATTGGTGGGTTAAGAGGTGGTTTACTGGAAGTTAATGGTAGAAAGTTGGAAAGTTAAAATTGGTGGAAAAGTGGGTTATTGGGAAGGTTAAAAAGTAGAGAAGAAAGGGCTTTTGGGTATTTGAAAGGGTTTGATCGGTTTTTTGAAAAGCCATGGGTTGGGTCAGTGAATGAGTTTGGTCAAGATTTTAATTGCAACACGTACCTCCACTTGTGTTAGTCTTTCAACCATCGATGAGTACTGACCATGCCCTGTTCACTACTTTATGAGTGGGGAATTACCATCGGTTCGTGGGTTGCCACCTGCATTTTGCCGGTAAGTTGTAGTTCACTCTTCAACTCCTAGGTTCACTAGTTTAAGCCAGTGCCGAACTAGCGATTTACGGATTGTCACCTGTGAGGCACCAGTTCTCTTCTTTTTCCTCCCATATTATGGACCCCTCCTACACTTGAGCGCCGACTCTCACTTGAGCGCCTGCCTTTCGCAGGTCTCGCACAGGGCTTGCCCTGTTTTTTCTTTCACTTGGTTCCTCATCCAATCAACTTACAAAACAAAAAAACAAGAGCATAAAATAATCAAACATAAAAATACATCGGTTGCCTCTTAAGAAGCGCCTTATTTAACTTCGTGGCATGACAAAGGTGCTTTTTCTGCTATGGCTCATCTAGGTATGCAACTTCCACCATGTTGATTTCTGTTGACACTACCAAATACTTTTTTACTAATTGGCCATTTTCTTTAAACCTTATCCCATCATCTCTTTCAAGTTCAATAGCTCCATTGTCAAAAACTTTGGACACCTTAAAAGGACCGGATCTCTTAGATTTAAGCTTCTCGGGGAACAACCTCAGCCTAGAGTTGAAGAGTAACACCTGATTGTAACACTTTTGCAGCTTTCCTCACACTTCCATAATGGCCTCCCATTGGCGATGAATGACATGCCTTTAGGATTGGAACCATTTCAACCTTTGGGATACATCTGCAAATCATGCCATCCATACAAATATGGAAGAGATATGGATCATCCAAATAGAACTTTTGAAAATCATACATAAACTTCTTTTGATGGAAGTTTAGTCCTTCAGGAGTGATGTTGCTTGCCAAATAGTTAACAAAATCTGAAAATCAAGGTATTAAGTCATGGGATACATCCAAAATATGCTCGTCAGGGAAGTCATCATCAATCTCCTCACTTACATCTGGCTTACCATATGTTTCTAGACAAGAAAGATGGTCAGTCACCTGAACCTTGCATCCCTTCCTATCCTTTACCTCAAAATCAAATTCTTGGAGCAAAAGGATCCACCTAATCAGCCTTGGTTTAACATCTTTTTTAGTAATCAGATATCTGAGTGCAGCATGGTCTGTGTGCACCACTACATTTGTCCACGGTAAGTATGCACAAAAATTTTCATATTCAAACACTACCGCGAGCAGCTCTTGTTCTGTCACTGTGTAATTTGCCTGTGCATCATTCAGGGCTTTGCTGGCGTAGTATATGGGGTAAAAAATCTTTTCCTTCCTTTGCCCAAGGACAGTCCCCAACGCTACACCACTAGCATCACACATCAGTTCGAAGGGCTTAGACTAGTCTAGTGCGGTAATGATTGGAGCGGACACAAGCTTCTCTTTCAACTCAACGAAGGCCCTCATACACGCCTCATCAAAATGGAATTTTGCATCTTTTTCCCGTAATTGGAAGAAAGGATGAGCTGCCTTGCAAAAATCTTTAATAAAACGATGGTATAGCCTTGCATGTCCCAAAAAACTCTAAATACCTTTCACAGTCTTTGGAGGAGGTAGGTGAGCTGTGGAATCAATTTTCGCTTGGTCTACCTCTATCCCTTTCTTGGAAATATTGTGCCCTAGAACAATACCTTCTTTGACCATAAAGTGGCACTTTCTCCAATCAAGTACCAAGTTCATTTTCTTGCATCTTTTCAACACCTCATCCAGGTGAACCAAGCAATTCTTAAATGAATTTTCCATAACTGAGAAGTCATCCATGAAGACTTCCATCCTCTACCATATCTGAAAAATTTAACATCATACACCTCTAAAACGTAGCTGGGGCATTGCAGATCTCGAAGGGTATCCTCTTAAATACAAAAGTTCCATAAGGACATTTTAATTTGGTTTTCTCTTAATCTTCGCAGCAATAGAAATCTGATTGTAGCCTGAGTATCCATCCAAGAAATAGTAATACTCTTTCCCAGCCAAACGGTCCAGCATTTGATCAATGAATGAAACTATAAAATAGTCTTTCTTGGTCCATGAGTTCAATTTGTGGTAGTCCATACACACCTTCCATCCAGTGACTGGACGTGTTACAATCAACTCATCCTTCTTATTTGGTATCACCATGATTCCCCCTTCCTTAGGCACAGACTAGACTGGGCTTACCCAACTGCTATCATCTATCGGGTATACAACTCCCGCATCTAACCATTTAATGATTTCTTTCTTAACTACCTCTTGCATAGGTGGGTTGAAAAGTCTCCAATGCGAACCGAAGGGCTACAATCTTTCTGAAGGTTGATCTTATGAGTGTAAATACCCAGAGGTATACCAATGATATCAGCTATAGTCTACCCTATTGTGTCGATGTGCTTCTTTAAGACTTCCAGAAGTGTTTCCACTTGTTGTTTATTGAGCTTAGCCGAGATAATCACTTGAAGCGCGTCATTAGACCTAAGATACACATACCCCAAATGGGTAGGTAGAGACTTAAGCTCCAAAATTGGTGGTACGAGGATTGATGGCTCTGACGGTGGAGTTGTCCTATTCTTGAGGTCAAGTTCAAGCTTCCTGGGCTAGAAGGAATAGGACCCTAGACTTTTTATAGTGAGACATGCCACTTCTAGCTCTTCACTTCCTCTACCATTAATATTCAAGAGAATGCCTTCCCATGTCTCCTTGAAGAGCGACTCCTCTACCTCTCATTCTATTTCTTCCTCGTCAACATTGATGGGGTTAAAGTGGTCGCTTCTTTAGTCGGCTCATGGGATATCATGCTTACCTTTGATTCCATTGGAGTTGCTAGCACATTCATTCTCTCCTCTAGCTTCCTGATGGACACTTCATGGTCTTTCATCATTTGAGTGAGGTTTAAGAGATGATTTTTTAGCTCTTGAATCCCTGAATCAGTTGAAACAACTCATTCAAGGACCACTTCAAACATTCTTTCAATGCGGGAGTAAGAGGATTTTTCACTCCCCTGACTACTTGATTTAGTTGTACGATTAGAGTTCCGACCTTGATTTTCATTACAAGGATACCAAAAAACCTGGTTGGCTTGTTGATACCTCATATGAAAACCTATCATATAATTTGCTAATAGCTCCATTTGCTTCATTACTACTATCAACAAAGTATCTTTTCTCTCCTCTCTTCTCTATATTTCATCCATCAATCGGAGAGATTCAACATAAGAAGACCCTTTAGGGTTTTGAATTAACCTTTCAAAGGGGCTAATCTTCATACCAACAACATCAACAATATGAAAACAAAACACAAGATTCTCAATTAATTCAAATCAACAATCAACTAGGGGCTATCTAATTCTATTCCCCAGCAACGACACCAAAATTGATGACGTTCAAATCCCCTCCTCACAAGGAGAAAGTGTAAATGGTTGTCGTAATATAATTATTCAACTCATGAGTCGGGATCAAATCCACAGGGAATAGATATTTGATGGCACACAAGTTGTTTATCGAATTGAACTAAATTGCATCATTGCATTAAAAATGGAAAAGTAAATGTTGGGGCAAAGTAGGATCACAATTTGAATTTAAATCAACTACCAATCAACAACAAGGCAACCAAATTGAATAAACAAAGATGAGCACGGGCTAGGGGTGTGTTATTGATGGGGCATCAATTGGATAGAAATTAACTAGGAAATCAAATTACTGCTCACAAGCATAAATAACCTTGGAGAAGGTGGAACCTAATATTTTCAACCACTTGGGTGCCTTTTTCCTCATATTTTCTCAAACCCCAAATGCCTAAATAATCATCCACTATAGCTTCAGTAAGAATTGAACTATCTCTAGCCTCAACTCTTTAATATGTGTATGAAAATGGGTTTTGACTATCTCTAGTCCAACCCCACATAATTAAGACCTAAATATCCACCATTATTTTCTCACCCGTATCTATTCCCCTTTTTCAAGCAAAAATAGAATAAGTAAACACACCCATATTTGTAACTATGGATAATTCAATTATTATTTGGAGAAAACAACAGATTTATACTAAATGAACAATTATAAGATAAATCTCGCAACACCCAATCCAATTTAGCCCAATCATGCACACACTCCTAGCAAATTATAGCCACTCATAGATGAAAATACAAGATTATATTGGTAAATAAACTCGTAGAATTCATAATTAGGAGTAAATTGCAAGCTCAAATTTTCCTTCAATGGAGGTTTTACCTTGAGAAAGAAGGAGAAGATGAACAAAAGCTAACTCTCTATTTTTCTCTCTCTAGCAAATTTAAAACTATTCAATATAATACAATTAAATACACTAAAGAGAAGGAATATTCAGTACATTTCAAGGAATGTACAAAAGTAGGTTAAAGTTGCTCCTCTTTTCTTGTGCTAGATAATTTTTCCCTTTTGATGATGTCCTCACTTGCGAAACACCAACTTTCCATCAGTGCCCATCCGTGAGACGTCGCTCTATCGCAACTGGGGCCAGTGATTTCTGTAGCAGTCCTGTGTTGGCACCCGCAATTTCAAGTACTGACCCGTATTGTGCCGGTGCACCTTCCACTTTCATTCCACTGCTTTTGGTCAGTTTCTCGTCGGTGCCACCTGGTGGAACGCAGGTCCTCTTCTTTAAGATTTGTGTTTTTAGTTCAATTCCTTGATTTCTCTCTTTGAATTGAATGCCTGCAAAAACCAAAGACGAAGAGCATAAAAATCCTCCTAAATGAATTGAAAACCAAGTAAAAGATCATGTTTAAATGCCTAATAAGTTGGTAAATTTCTAACTCATCACTTGGTCACCCGGTCCACGATCACCCATATAGAATCATGCTATCGGCGCATACATGGAAAACCTATAATGAAGTCTTTATTTACCTTTTCCCACTTCCAAGTATGAATGTTGATATCCTGGAGCATACCTCCCAGCCTCTGATGCTCAACATTCACTTACTGGCAATTCAGACACTTAGCCACAAACTTTGTAATGTCCTTCATGTCAATCCACTAGTAGATTTCTCATAGATCATGATACATCTTGGTATCACCTGGATGAATAGAATATAGAGAGCTATGGGCCTCTCTCAAGATCTTCTCTCTCAAGTCACCGACATCCAGAACATATAATCGGCCCTAATATCAGAGTACACCATCTCCCCCTTGGGAGAAAACCTTCACTTTTTGACTTCTAACCATTTTCTTCAACTTGACCAATATAGGATCCTAATCTTGATTTCTCTTAACTTCTGACGCAATGAAGACTGCACCATTTTGCACAATAACACCACCATATGCTCAATCAGTAAGGCGAAGCCCCAAGCGAGCAAGCCTATGAACATCTCTAGCCAGCTCCTTAATCTCGTCTTCCATATGAGTCACACTCTCCATGGACAGCCTTGCCCCGATGGTAAAGACACTTATATTCTAATCCTTGAGAAGTTCAAGTCATCTTCGTTGTCGCAAATTCATGTCCTTTTGAGTGAACACATACTGAAGACTCTTATGGTCCGTGAACACATCCATATGCACCCTATACAAATATTTCCTCCAAATCTTCAAGGAAAACACCACCGCTGCTAACTAAAGATCATGCATCAAATAATTTATCTCATGAGTCTTAAGCTATCTCAAGGCATAAGTAATGACCTTCCTATGTTGCATCAACACACACCCAAGGCCAATCTTGAAGGAATCATAATACACCACATAGCCATCCGTACCCTCTGGTAGGGTCAAGATTAGAGCAAATTATTCGAGCCTTTGCCTTTTGAAAGCTCCTATCACAAGCATCAGAACACTAAAATTTGACCTTCTTCTAAGTCAACTTAGTAAAAGGTATTAAAATCCCTCTACGAAATTATGTTAGTAGTGAGCTAAACCCAAAAAGCTCCTTATATCAGTAGGTGTGACAGGTCTGGGCCAGTTCTTCACCACCTCTATTTTATGAGAATCTATCTAAAGACCCTCACTAGACAACACATGGCCAAGAAATGCAACTGACTGCAACCAAAACTCACACTTGCTAAACATAGAAAATAGCAAATGGTCTTTAAGAGTCTGCAACACAATTCTCAAGTTAGTGGGATGCTCCTCCTTGCTCCGAGAATACACAAGGATGTCGTCTATAAAAACTATGATGAACATATCCATGTACTACTTGAACACCCTATTCATCAAATCCATGAAAGTTGCAGGGGCATTCGTCAGTCCAAAAAACATAACAACAAGCACATAGTGATCATATTGAGTTTTGAAGGCTGTCTTCGGAATGTCACTTTCCCTAACTCTGAGCTAGTGATAGCTAGATCTGAGGTGTAATTTCAAAAATCACTTAGCACCCTAAAGCTGGTCGAACAAGTCATTAATCCTGGGAAGGAGATACTTATTCTTAATTATGACTTTGTTTAACTATCGATAGTCGATGCACAACCTTTGAGAAACATCTTTCTTCCAAACAAAGAGAACTGGAACACCCTATGGGGAATTACTAGGTCTGATGAAACACTTATTTTATATATCTTTCACCTGTTCCTTCAACTCCTTTAGCTCATTTGGATCCATCTTATAAGGAGGAATGGATATGGGCTAGGTATCAAGGAGAAGGTCAATACCAAAGTCAATATCCTGCTTAAGAAGGTCTCCTGGTAGATCATTAGGGAACATCTCTGGATATTCACATATAGCCGAGACTGACTGGAGAGTTGGGGTTTTGAACATAGAATCCTTAACCCGAACTAAATGGTATACACAATCCTTAGAGATCATCTTCCTGGCCTTAAGGTAAGAGACAAAGTGGCCTACAAGCATCGCCGAACTACTCTTCCACTCTAGGATTGGATCACCCAAAATCAAAACTCTACTGATCGGGTTCTACAATTAACTGAAGCATAGCAAGCAACAACCAATCCATGGCGAATATAACATCGAAGTCTGTCATATCTTACTCCATTAAGTCGGATAAGGTGACTCTCTAGAGATCTGTGACAGGGCAATTTCTGTAAACCCTCCATGCTATAACTAACACACCGACAAGAGTAGAGACTGAGAAGGGTTCTAAGAGGATTTTGGGTCTAACACCGACACTGATAGCAGCATAAGCAGTCACAAAGGATAATGTGGCCCCTGGGTCTAGCAATGCATAAATATCAAGATGAAAAACTCATAACATACCAGTGACCATGTTTGGGGAGCTCTCTTACTCTTGGAAAGTTAATAGTGCATAAAACCGATTTTGGGCTAGCCGCCATCCGCACTAGAGGATGCACCCTACTGAAATAGGCGAGTTGTTTGGGTTGCTGACGTGGTGGTTACTAGGTCACGGCCTCTACCATCACCCTATTTGGATGAAGTACAATCTCTATGTTTGTGATAGGGGCTTATCCCAAAACAAGCATTTGAGCCCACCAAGCATCGTTCAAGGTGGTTCCTAATACACTTCTAGTAAGCTAGGAAAATGCGTTGCCCTGACATGCTCCTCTGACCCCTAGAGCCTAATGCTCTACCTCTCTGATCATCTCTGAGCCTAGATAGTACACTGACTGATGATTGGACTATGATTGATGACCTCTGCTAAGATTGCAGAGAGTGTCCACTACTAGTCCTCTGCTAGAAGTACTCAAAATGTCCTATCTTAGCCCTCTTATTCTCCCTCTCCTTCTCCTTTAGCTTCTCCTCCTTGATCTGTTGGGCATGAATCATGTGTCAAGAGATATCCATGTCACTAATGAGCATAGCGGTCCTACACTCCTTAACCACTAAATCAGAGACCTCCGACACAAACTTACACATTTGAGCCCTCGGCTCGACAATCATTTTTGGAGCATACTTTGACAACTAAGTGAACTTCAAAGTACACTCCTAAACTGACATGATGTTCTATTTCATATTGATAAACTCAGCAACCTTGGCCTCCCACATCTCACGGGGAAAGAACGTGTCTAAGAAGATTGTCATGAACACATACTAATTGACAGGAACTGCACCTGCCCTACGACCTGTCTTCCACTGTCGAAACCAAATGTGAGCTACCCCTTTCAGCTGGTAGGAGGCAAACTTTGCACTCTCCTCTCATGAAACCTCCATAATCTGGGTAATCTTTTAGATCTCCTCAATAAACTCTTCTTGATCCTCATCCACCTTGGAACCATGAAACTCTGGCAGGTTTATTCTAGTAAAGTCTCGCACTCTGGCTGCCGCATCACCCCTATTGGTGTTCATAGGTGCAATTGCCTACTAGTTGGCCTGTGTCGTCATAGCCTGGGCCAGCATCTAAAAAGAATTCCTAAACTCGGTATGAGTCACCTGTTTATTCAAAGGATCCACTGGAGCTGGTAGGGATGGATGATTCCCATCTCCATTGCTGTTTCGTGGCCATTGTTATTTCTCCTTTCATTGTCTCTAGGGGAGGCATTCTCTGCAAATGCGTATAGCATGACTTGGAAAAATAAAGAAGGTTGAACTTCATCACATGATATAGATCATGAAAGAAGGAATAGTTCCTAAAATGCTTCATATCCTCTTCCCCATAAGTATGGCGTGCTTCATACCCATAAAAATAACTCTACTCAATGTGGATTTCAGAAACCCTAGGATACACCTAAACTTGATGCTCTGATACCATATTTTTCACAATTCGAGCATAGACCCTGGATATAACATGACACCTAGAACCACGAATGTCTCTAAGTTAACCCATGGCACATGCGTAATATAAGTATACACTAAGCAGAATAAATCATAATACAAAAATGTAAGCGAAAGTCTGAGATATCATAAAATATAAACGGGACTACAAGTTAAACAACTGAGTATCTATACATTATGTCTAAAAGTTTCTACTCATAAGATGATATGATGGGACTCTTACACCCAAAAACAATTTTATGATTATTTGATGGTTTTATGCTATGTTAAGGGATGTACGGTCTGTACATTGGTCATAGGTGAGGAGGAAAACATGTACAATGGAAAGAGAGAAGAGTATGTGAAGTTCACACATAAGGGTCAATTTTAAACAACCATATCTCCCAATTATAATAAATTAGAAGTCCCACAACCTATGAAAATACAGGTCTTTAAGTCTAGTTTTCATAATATCAAACCACTCATCAATCGAACATCGAAGTAAAAAGTTATAGGCATTTTATTGAGACATTATTGGACAGTGACATGGCCCCGCCGACTTAAGTTAATCCACCGACCCACCCCTTATTTATATGAATTTTTTACTACCAAATTCACTTCATGTGTATCCCACTTCATTTGCCGGGAATATACTCTATAAATAGGGGATTTGGCCACAAAAAAGAGTAAGTGATTTCCCTCTCTTGAATCCTCTAAAAAGTCTATGGAACTAAGTCTAAGGTTAGCAAGTTTCTGGTGTTGTTTTGTATGTGTTATGATGTTAAGTTGCTACTGTTTTGAGGAAGCCTATGCAACTGGATATTTTTTGAAGTTATACACAATTTTCTGAGGATTAAAAAAAAAAGAAAGGTAAGTGTTTCTAGTATCTAAACTTGCCTAAAAATTCTAGCTAAAGCTAGAAGTTGGAGGCTATATTGGGCTGCCATTTTTGGTTTGTTGTTAAAGTTGTTGCACCTGTTTGAAGGTTGGAGTAGATGTATTTTACTGAGAATATACTTTATATTTGTGGTGTTGTTCATTAGTAATTTTAGATAATTTCCTACTTCTATTTTTCCTCAAAGTTGTTGAAACAAATTGAAGTAAGAAATGCTAAATGTTGCCTTGTTTGTTTGTATTGTGACGTCCTATGTGTGTGACGTTTTGACTGGATTAATTGTCTTAAAACAGCCTTTTCACTTGGTTATAAACTCAAAGAATTGAATAGGCTATGTTATGGTTGTTGAAGAAAAAGTCGGCTAAGGAAAACTTTTCGGAAACAAGGTATGTAAGGCACCCGTTATTTCTTGTTTTCAAGCACGTTTTCATGCCATTGACAAGTCTGATATTCCTATGTATCTAAGCTCATGTTGGCAGCATATTATGATTCTATCCAAGTTTTGAAGTTTCTTAATATAAGCTACAATGGTAAAAGGGTCGAACCTTGTGAAAGTAAAGCAAAAGAGTGTAATTTATACGTTTCTTGTCGTATTATTGTTGTTGTAACTATAGATTGAGTCTGGAGACCCCTCAATGTAGGCACTGTGAGCTGGTCTTTTACTTTATGATATATATATTTGGTGCCAAATGTGTTAAATGTTGGCTGCTAAGTGAAATTGATAGTAAGGGCAAGACGACTATGCACGAATGAACTTAACGCTAGAAAATGATTTTAAGCTAAATAAAAGTAAATGAGAATAACAAAATAGAAAGGCCTTATGATAGTCGTCCACCCTCTTATACACATTTTCTAAGGTATATAAGGCAAGAGGAGATTCCTTGATTTCTCTCCCTTTAGCTAACCCGCTAGTTAACGAGTTTCCGAACCAACCGATACGTCGAAAATGAAAAATAAAATTTGGATGTATAAACTATCAATATCCCCATGGAACCGTCTTTATGGGCAGATTATACACAGTATCTTGATCAGAGGCAGATCTAGAATTTGAAGGTTGCGGGTGCTATATCATTTTAAATATAGATGTGTTGATCAAGTTAACTAAATATTTAATCTATTTTCAACCTTGTAAATAGCAACTTGGGACTTTGATTCGGTTATTCATCTTATTGATTTAGAAAAATAAATGAATCGAATAAAAAAAGAAATATTAGTATTTAAATAAATATATGTACATCATTCATTTATAATTACAGTCGATGAGTTTTCATATTCTAAAAACACTAAATAATGGCTAAATTATTTATATTTATAAATAATTTATGCTCTATATATGTAAATGACTAAATATAAAGAGACCGAAGAATTTTACACACACACACACACACACACACACACACACATATATATATATATATATATATATATATATATATATATATTTTATTTCAGTAATAAAGACGAAGTCTTTATATTATAGTATTGACTCACAATAACAAAAAAATTTAAAAGGGAAAAAAATCAAATGAGATTTTAGTATAAGTTTCATGTCGTCCTTTAGTACAACATGCATTTTATTTGGTAAATATAAATTCTCAATAATATAATTTTTAAATTTTTATAGTCTAAATTATTTTTTTCAAATGTATCCAAATGACTTAGATAATAGAACAAACATTAACTTACAGTCGAGTTTATGAAATTTTGACAAAAAGAGAGGAGCAAATTTTGGAGGAGAAAGAATTAGTTGGAGGAAGAAAATTATTACTCTTTCTGTCTTAATTTATATAAGTCTGCTTGACTAGGACAAACTCTAAGAAAGAAAGAAAGACATTTGAAATTTGTGATCTAAAATAAATTTTAGACATTTGTATGATTATAAATTATTTTATTAAGTGTAAAAAAAATTAAATCAAGTTATTTATAATTATAGAAAAAAAATTTGGGGTGGGGGGTGAGGATATACTAAAAAAGAAAGTGCATCACATAAATTGAGAAAAGGAAAGTAATATTTTATGCTTAAACAAAAAAAAAAGAAACTCAACAAAACTCAAAACGAAAAAATATCAGCAAAAATCAAGTGTGAAACTTTTAAAACTTGGTATTAGATGAATGTGGTGTTAAATATAATATAATAGTGGCAACCAAGACTATATGGTTCTAGTGGCTCAATGGATAAAGAGTTGATTTCTTATTAATTGGGTTTTAAGTTTGAATCCCCTTGACGTGATCACTATATTTACAAAAGAAATGAAAAACCGTGCAAAGGAAAATTCGTATGAAAACGTCTTCATAGGATTTGAACTCACTCCCTTGAGGCAAAAATCATGGCCCATCATCATTGGCACCATGAGCTACATTGATACTCTGGGTAGAGATGGATCTAGGATTTGAAGGTTATGGGTGTCATATTATTTTAAATATAGATGTGTTGATCAAGTCAACCAAATATTTAATTTATTTTCGACCTTGTAAATAGCAACTTGGGACTTCGATTCAGTTATTCGTCTTTTGAACTTAGAAAAACAAATTAATCAAATAAAAAAAGGGAATATTAGTATTTATATAAACATATGTACATCATTCATTTATAATTGCACTCGATGAGTTTTCATATTCTAAAAACACTAAATGATGGCATAACTATTTATATTTATAAATATTTTATGCTCTATATATGTAAATGACTAAATATAAAGAGACTGAAGAATTTTACACACACACACACACATATATATATGTATAAAAAATTTCAGTAATAGAGACGAAGTCTTATGTTAAAGTATTGGCTCACAATAACATAAAATTTTAAAAAGCTAAAAAAATCAAATGAGAAGTTAGTATAAGTTTCATGTCGTCCTTTAGTGCAACATACATTTTATTTTTTAAATTTAAATTCTCAACAATATAATATTTAGATTATTATAGTCTAAACTATTTTTTTCAAATGCATCCAAATGACTTAGATAATAGAATAAATACTAACTCACTATAGAGTTTATGAAATTTTGACAAAAAGATAGGAGAAAATTTTGGAGGAGGAAGAATTAGTTGGAGGAAGAAAATTATTATTTTCTCTGTCTTAATTTATATGAGACCGTTTGACTAGGTACGAACTCTAAGAAAGAAAGAAAGACATTTGAAATTTGTGATCTAAAATAAATTTTAGACAATTGTATGATTATAAATTATTTTATTAAGTGTAAATAAAATTTTTAAATCAGGTTATTTCTAATTATAGAAAATCTTTTTTTTTGGGTGGGGGGGCGGGGGGATATACTAAAAGAAAAAGTGCGTCACATAAATTAAGAAGAAAAAAAATATTTTATGCTTAAACAAAAAGGAAGAAAAAGAAACTCAGCAAAACTCAAAACGAAAAATAATCAGCAAAAATCAAGTGTGAAACTTTTAAAATTTGGCATTAGATGAATGTGGTGTATAGTAGTGGCACCAAGGTTATATGGTAGCAGAGGCTCAATGGATAAGGCGTTGATTTCTTATCAACTGGGTTGTAAGTTCAAATCCCTTGATGTGATCACTATTTTTGCAAAAGAAATGAAAAACAGTGCAGAGGAAAATTCATTGGAAATGTCTTCATAATATTCGAATTTGCGTCCTTAAGGTGAAAAACTTGACCCATCACCACTAGCAGCGTGAGCAACATTGATACTTCGGGTGGCATGGTTAATATTTATAACATATTTGGTACATATATACATATACACATATAACTTCAATCGAAGCATGGAGATGTCATGGCACACCCAACTATATATAGATCCGCCCCTGATCTTGATGTTAACAGGTTATACGAAAATAAGAATATAAATACGCTCATGATTAGGTGCAAGTTACCCGCTAATTCGGCAAGGATTGCCTTTAGAAAGTCGCTATAAGTTTATTATAGCTCTTGAGTTATCTGGACCTCCTAAGAATTGTTTGAGGCTTTAAGTAGACAGGTATCATGTTCTTTGAAAGTTGTATATGTGTAATAAAATTAATCCAAGTGTAAAAGTTGAGGCATTAGTAAAAAAAGAAAAGTAAGAGTAAATGTTAGACCGTTTAAGGTAATATGAGAGTTATATGCTCTTTGTCCGTAATTGATTTCAAGAACTTTTGAACGACATTAAAATATAAGAAAGATGAGGTATAAGAGATAAGGTTTAGGTAAAGAGGTGAGTGCGTATAAGAACTGATGGAATAGTGAACATGAGAGTAAAGACATAAGTGTGGAATGATGAATCATGTTTGGAAAAGAAGTTAAGATGAATAAGGAAAGTAGAGATAACGTTGTTAACTAAGACAATAAGGGTTATGATTGTGAAAAAGTTAGGGAAACGAGTAGCCAGATTGACCCTGTTCTAAAGACGTTAGCAAAAGAGTTATAAATAAAGTAGTTTATGTTTAGTATGTGTTAAGTTGATGAATGGCTAGTAAAGTGTTAACTTCTTATGAAATTATTAGAATCGAATTTTTTTGAGAGAGTAACTTAAGTTAAAGAGAAGTTCTTCTTTGTACTTTCTAAACGATTATCTTTGATTATTTGTCCTAAGTGTTGGATTATTTTTCAAGTACTAAATGATAATTCTGGAAGTTTCTAAGCTGCTTATAATGACGTAAGCTTCTCTTAGATCCTCAGATATTGTAAAGTTTTATGCGAGACATTCCTATCTCATCTAAAGCACGATTATGAGTCTTTATTTGTCTTAAGGCAGCCCCTAGATAGCTGCCTACAATTTTTTATGTTAAAGAACTCCAAGTTTGAGATACGCAAGTTATGTCTTCCTCTGCATAAGTTACATTGAAATATGATATGATGTCGAATGAAGGAGGTATGCTCACAATTCACGATATGAAAGTATGGAAGTTAAACAACGTATAGCGAACCTAAGCTAAGAGTAGGATTCATAATTAGTAAGGGTAAATGAGCTTGTCAAATTAGAAATGCCTTATCATGATTGTCCTTTATCTTATGTATATGTTAATCAGGTATGGTAGGATAAGGGGAGATTCCATGATTCCTCTCCCTTATGCTAAACGTCAGGTTATTAAGTTCTCAAATCCTAAATGTGCCAAAGTATTATCTATAGGGCTTGTTGAATTCTTTATTTCATCTAAACCTTCTTATAACTGTGAAAGTCATTGAGTATGTGCATCTCTAAGTGTTATTTGAAAGGTTTATATGATATATGTGCTATGTGCAACTATTAATTATGAAGGAGGCATATTCAGGTCACAGTCTCAAAATCAGTCCTTTTATACCCTATGTCTTAGACAGGCATGATATGAGCCCGATCGGCTTCATATATGATACTACAACCTTACCACTGACCTGGTATGTCCAGTGGGCAGTTGTCCTTTGACATATTTGATATATGAGATTTATGACCTTACCTCCAATGCGGTTATGTCAGGTGGGTAGTTGTCCTTTGGCATATTCGATATATGGGACTTATGACCTTAGCACCAATGCAGTTATGTCAACTGGGCAGTTGTCCTTCAGATATGAGACTATGACCTTACCATCGATATGGTTATATCAGGTGCCAGTTGTCCTTTAGACATGAGACTATGATTTTACCACCAACGCAGTTATGTTAGGTAGGTAGTTGTCCTTCAAATATGAGACTTATGACTTTACCACTGATGTGGTCATGTCAGGTGGGCAGATTTCCCTTTAGTTATGATACCTCCGGGACGGCCATCTCGGCAGGGCAGTATTGATTTACCAGACAAGGTCATTGTTTGTCTAGGGATTGTATAGCTTAGGGATAACGCAGTATGGCTTGTATATGTGTTGGTTGTATTCACTTGATGTATCATATCTTGTTTAGATAGTAACTTCTATAATTCCAGGTTATCTATTTCCTTATATGATTATTCCTTTGACTCAGTTATTATATGATTGATGACTCACGTTTACAATTTTAGCCTTACATACCAGTTGATGTTGGGCATATTCTTATGCCCATTTTCCATGTTTTTGCCTGTTTTTGCCTTATTTGAGTTCATAATCCTTATGAAATATCCATGTTTATGTGTGTCTTTTAAGATAGAAAATGTTTTTAGATGTCTTGAGCAGGAAACTAAGGAAAAAGAACTCAAAAATATCCAAGGTGTGAAGAAAAAACAGTTCGCAAAAGTTGGCCTGGTGAGATGGATGGTGTGGCACCCTAAACATTAGAGAAATCTGTATAAAAGTTAGTGCCTATTGGTGGCACGATACTCAAGGTCCCTAACTTCGGATAAAAATTTGATCAATACCTTGGGGAGATGGATGGCTTGGCACGCCAGAAGTAATCCAGACTTAGAAAATTTTTCTAACACTCTAGTTCTTTGGATGGTGTGGCAAGCCAGAGGTGTCCGGATGCCCAAACATTTGACTAACACCTTGGTGCATTGGCTGGCGTGGGGCGCACAGAGTAAAACTTCAGAGAAAAATCGAGTCAGACCTAGCACACTAGGTGGCGTGGCACGCCAGACCTATTACGGGTCAAATTTTGCTAATTTAGAAGCTAGATACTTGAGGGAAAAAGCGTCATTTGAGACCTCACTTATAAATATAACATCTAGATCGTTTGTTAGCAAATCATAGATCATCTTACATCATTTTGTTTGATCATATTGATGGTTAACGAAGCTTTGGAGGAGAGACAAGTTCATAACTTAGGTTTTTCTTCTTTTCTCTATCGTTTTATGCTTTGAATGATGATATCTTTGGTTTTCTACTTGAACATGAGTGGCTAAACTACAACTCTAGTGTTTTGGCCATAGCATATAGTTGAAGTTCGATAGATTGATTATGCTAGTATTGATGCTTTGTAAGAGGTTGTTTATATTTACTTATATTAATTGCTTATTCATTAGATTGATCATCTTTCTAATAAATACATTAGCTTTTTGTTGAACTCGGGAGAGGGAACTAAAAGGGTTAAAGTAAATATAAAATAGGTATTCAAGGATTTTTGTTCGACTGAGCTTATGATAGATGTTTCTGATGGGGACAGGAATATACCCTTCAATCTTGTTTAGTTGATATATAAGTAGCCACAACCGTCATCTCCTATTTCTCCTGCGACTATAACTATATAGGTGTTAGGGTTCATGTGATGGTTCTTGGATGCTCGGGAGAGTGACAAGAAATGGGATAGTAACTTGAAACTAGAAACCTTAGGAAGAATTAATCTAATTAATCAAGTCTTGAAAACTCAACCTGAAGTGAAAGTTTCATTACTCTAGATTCTATCATCATTTAAAGTACAAACATTTGTGGAATCACGTTTAATTAAATAGATAAATTTACTTTTCAGGTTTAGTAGTTTAAATATCCAAACCATTCCCCATTTTTATTATTGTTTATTAGAATAGAATAGTGAGATAAGATAATAACCTTGAACAATTAATCTGACAAGTCTCTGAGGGATCGATAATCGGGACTTCACTGTCTTATATTACATGACGACCACGTACGCTTGGGCAACATCAAGTTTTTGGCGCCGTTGCCGGAGACTTGAATGTTGATGAATTGTTGTTTGTTAGGATTTTTATTGCACTATTCAAGTATTTAATATAGATTTTTATTTTTAGTATTTTACCACTCTTCTTAATATGACATCTTGGCATATAAATGGGTCCAATGATGGGTATTCATATTTTTGTGATCCATATCTGAATTGTGGAGGACCCTACTTGTGGAAACACTATCACACTTGTGGTATATGTGGTGGTCTGGATGGTCATTGGAGTAGTTGCCCAAATTTTTATTCTCTTTCCCAAGTCCCTATTATGATCCTCCTATTGTTTTTAATGCTTATAGGAATAATAAAGAGGAGGAACATCATGCTCAAATGAGAGATATAGAAAAATTGATGTTGAAGCATATGAAAGTAATAAGGGAGCATCTTACAAAACAAGAAAAAGCCTTAAAAAGGATGAGTGACAAGCTCACAGAGATGATGGTTGAGACTACAACTTGTAATGATTTGCAGGTCACTGTCCTAACCAATACTCAAGAGAAACCTTAAGTGGAAGGGGGAATAGATCTCAGATAAGAGATAGACCAATTTGGCTCAAGTAGCCATGACCTATAGGCTTTTTTGAATGAAAAAGTTAAGGCGTCTGAGGCCTAACTACAAAGTGTTGTGGATACTATCCAATGCATGGAACAAGAAGAAAAATCCCAATCATTAGACTATTCTTTGTTGGCTGATGTTGATGTTTAGATGGATAAAAGTGAATATGTCAAGCATAATTCAATCTTGAAGTTAGGATATATTGGTCCTTATTCTAAACACTTTTCGACATTGTGTTTGGTGGGAAACCTAGAAATAGAGTCTTCCAAGCCTATGGAGAGATGTGTAGATGAGGAATAATGCCCCTATATTCTAAAATTTATTATACCAAAGAGGCATAACGACATCTCTCACTTAAGGGCCAATAAGGGGAAGATGCAACATTTATTACTTGGTTCCCTCATGTTTACACCACCGCCCCTTAAGCATAATAGAAAATTAGAAAAGAAACTATGGGTGAAATTCATAAGCTCAAAATGGAAGGAAGAGTGGTGAAACTTGATGGTATCGTGTTACAACATTAAATTAGGCATTTGTTGGGAGGCAACACAATTTTTAATAGTGTAGTTTTTATTATTTTTTATATAGTGTCACTTTTATTATTTTGCTTTTTTGTGCAGGGAAAGGGAAGTTCAAGTACCTAGATCTCAAGCTAAGGAGCACATCTTGATCTTGAGTGTGGGTTCATGCAACCCGCCAATCCAAAAGACATACTGCTAGTTAGGCCCTAGATCACTCTTGTATGATTTTTAATTTATAGATGCTCTAAGGACAGAGCATGACTTTAAGTGTGGGGTGAGGTATCTTTCGACATTTTGAGGTCAAGGGTGATTATGCCATTAAGCTTATTTGAACTTATTTTGACCTTTTTTAAAAAAAATGGCATATCTCATCCACCACTTGGTATTTCTTATGGCCTTGATTCTTTTTCGAAGGGAAGATCTTTGAACCAAGTATTTTTTTATTTTTTAGGAGTCATTGTAATCATAGAATAGTAACCCTTCCCGATGATGGACGGATAATAACCGTCTTAAGTAAAAATTAGTTACTTTTATTTTTAGGATTGAGTCAGACATAACCCACTTGTGTGTTCTTTGGCATTTCACTTAGAAGCTAAGTTGAGGCAGTGAAGTGATTATCTTATGCATAAGTGAGAATTCCATGGGAGATACATTAAGTTCTTTAGCTTGACTCAAGACACTCTTAGGGCTTAATAATAAAAAGTATCATTCAATTTGATTGTGTGAATGTGTAGCTATAGGAAAACAACTAGATTCTTGATGCCTATGTAAGGTGAGCTTAATTGTTGTGTTTTGTACATAGTATAACATCTAGAACTTGATTTAATGTATGTATGATAGCTAGTTGTGAGGAAGTGAAGAGATGATCAAGGCGTTTCTTTGAAAAAGTCATATTTTCCCATCTTTGTTTTACCTTCCTGAATATTATTCCTAGTTAATCCCCTTGATAAGCCTGAATTTTCTAGAATTTTTGATCCAAACATAGTCTTACGCACTTTGGGAGTTAAGAATGAGGAGTCCACCCAAGTAGAAAAAGTTAAGGGAAAGGAAAGAAATAAAAAAGTATGGATGATAAGAAGAGGAAAGCGAAGTGGGGTGCCCATGCAATCTACTTGATGCTAGAACATTCATAAAAGATTTTAATAGTTGATTATTTTTCTTGAGCTTATAAGCATCTACTAGTAGTCAAGCAACGGAAGAAAAGGCATGAAAAGAAAGAAAAAGGGTGAGTGAAATGAAGGGTGAATAATAAAGGAGAAAGTGGTGAACAAGAAGGATGAAAAATGTCTCAAAGTGCTTACGGTTGTAGTCACTATCAAAGAAAAATTATTTCTCCCATCTGTTAGTCGACATTACAACCAAGAAAAGTCCATGGGATCTTAATCTCTTCAAACATTTAAGTAGTTTAAATGTACATAAAGTACAAGCTTATGGTATGTGACATATGTATAATACATTGTTTGTGAGAGTAAGTGTGCGTTACTTATTACGTTGCATATTTTTCATTGATAATTTGAGAGAGGGACATCATTAAAGTGAGGGGCACAAGATGTCTAAGTCGTTCTACTATATGTTGCATATTCCATATTTAATCATGTTGGACCTGTTTTGAAAAGACGAGTCGGTTATAAAAGTTGTGTAGTCTTGAATGTGAAAAATTAGTATGTGCTTAATGTGAATTGCTATATATTGATGAACCAATTAATCATATGCTCTATGCTAGTTGCTTGAGTGAGAATTGATAGAGTTGACAAGTGGTGGTAAAATATTATTTTATGCATATAATTGAGGATTGTTCGAGGACGAACAATAGTTTAAGTGTGGGGTGGTGATGTTAGGCATATTCTTATGCCTATTTTCCATGTTTTTGCCTATCTTTTTCCTTGTTTTGTGTTCATAATCCTTATGAAATACATAAAGTCATTTTATGTGTGTCTTTTGAGCTAATAAATATTGTTAGATGTTTCGAGTAGGAAATCAAGAAAAAAGGACTCAAAATGACCCAAGGTGTGAAGAAAGAAGAGTTCGTGAAAGTTGGCCTAGTGAGATGGCTAGCGTGGCGTGCCAACCATTAAATTACAGAGAAATCTACACAAAAGTTGGTGGTATGGGTGGCGTGGCATTCCAGGTCCCTAACTTCGGAGAAAAATTTGATCAACACCTTGGCAAGATAGATGGAGTGGTGCACCAGAAGCATCCCAAACTTAGAAAACTTTCTAACACTCTAGTGCTATGGATAGCGTGGCACGCCAGAGGTGTCCAGGTGCCTACTAACACCTTGGTGCATTGGATGGCGTGGGGCGCCTAGAGTAAAACTTCGGAGGAAAATTGTAATACCCTAAAAGTCCCTAAGATCAGACCCATGAGTTGCACTAGAAAAAACAGGTAAATATGCATCGGATCACAGAATGATTCGTTAGGTATCCCGTTAGGTCACTTAATGGATCATTCAGTGACTCGTGGAGTGGTGTTGTGTCATGAAGTTGCATTGACAATGAGTTGAGGAATGACTTGTCATGTCACCCAATGAGTCATTGAGTCTCCCATAGAGAGGGCAAAGTTTGCATAAAGAACATAGTTCAGAGGGACTTAATGGGTGAACGGAAGAGTCATGGTATCACTTCACGACTAGTTAGGTCGGCCATTTATTGGTCAAAGTTGGGAGAAAAATCGAAAGTTCCAGTAGTGATGATGAGAGTGGATGATGAGTCGTCCAGTAAGGTAACGACTCGTCCAGCCCCTCGTTGGGACTAGTAATAACAGCTTTTCTATGAATTTAGTAAAGGTGTTTTCATAATTTCTAAGCTCCTAAATACTAAACTGTGTCATTTTAAGATCTGTTAGGAGGGTTTTAAGAGGGTTTAGCCTATTTTAAACCATTCCCTCCCATGCATGCAATATTAAGATCTTTCCGTTAAAGATCAAGCCTAGAATTCCTCAAGATTCTCCCCAAGTCTCTTAGGCTCTCAAGGAATAGAGTAGATTCAGCTCATCAAGGTATGTAGGTCCATGAATGAGAGTTTTGTTTCACTATCATGTCCAAATTTCTCCTCAAGTTCATTAATTCAAGTGTTAATTCAAATGTATGATCATATGGGGTTTTAACCCAAATTTATGAATTTTACTATGATTTATTTATGGGTCAATTCCCGTCATGTTTCAAAGCATATTTTAAGATTCATGGGTAGATTTTATATACTAATTGATTAAAAATTCATGATTTCAAGTTTTAAAAGATTATGCCCAATTATGCAAGTTCATGGAAAAGTTAGTTTATGATTGATGATTTCAAGTATGATGAAGTATCTAGCATGTATTTATATTTATAAATTACTCATATATGAATCTATGATTTTGACTAGTGAAGTCTAGTTCAAGTATGCATGATCTTCGGATTACCCTTCAAGTATGCATGATCTTCAGATTTTAGGTAATCCCACTCGTATTAGCATGCTTTCATGATTCTGTTCAGTTATATAAATCAGCTTACCATATGGTTTTGGAGTCTATACTCCTCTATTCAGTGTATGGTATGTTCGGAGCCAGGATTTTCCATATTCAGATTTAAGACTATGCATGTAATTACTTCATTAGATTCATTGAAAAATGATGGATTTAGCTTTGTTGAAGAACGATGGAGAGCACTTTGCATATTTTTGGGAGCAATGTCTAGCACCGAGTAGACTAGGAGTTCATGAAATCCCCGGGTCTCAAAATTATGTGCCAAAATAGGATTATCAAGTTACTTTGGGACCTCCCTTGTGAGCTTCCCTTGCCCCAAATGGGCCTTCATCTTAATATCGATATCATGGCAGTGCCCTTAGACTTGGCAAGGATTTAGACGACTTTTCTCTCTTGAGTGTGATAGTTGGCATCACGTAAGATCTATCGTGATAGTGTCGGTTATATGACATGTCTCCCACTATTCCTCATAATCTCAATTATGCATGTTTATCAGTTATGATATATTGTTTTCAGCAGGTTTAACCTAATAATCAGGCTATCAGTTTTATTTAAAAATCTTAGTTTCAGCTTTGGGTCATTCGAATCAGTTACGAGATCCAGTTTATGTTTATTCATTTTTTCAGATATTAGCATGCAGCCTTTACTCTCAGAATCTTATAATGCTATGATTTATGATATGCATGATTTTAGTTTTTACTTACTCAGCCTGTTTTACTTACCTTGCATACTCAGTACATGCCAAGTACTAATCGCATACTCTATGCTATATCACTTCATTATATAGGTTCAGACATTTAGACTCAATCCCGCCGCTAGTCAGTTTCTAGAGCTTGAATACAATTCTCCAGTTGGTAAATCTTCATCCTTCGAGGACCTTTAGTTAGTTGAGTTATGTTATTTTAGTTTTAGAATTCTAGTGAGCTAGTTGGGGTGTTTTCCCATCAGCTCGTCTGTATGATAGAGGCTTTTCAAACATAGAATTATATTTTTAGCTTCGGATTCAGTGTTATGATGTTACCGTTGTGTAGATGTTTTATTATCTAGACTTCCGCTATTTCAAAATTTAGTTATCATCTTTGTTTATGATGATCTTTAGTTATCATATTCATGTCATGGGTTAACTTAGAGCTATTTATGGTTCTAGATTCCGTGTCTCAATTCAGGGTCTCATCTCGGGTCGTGACAAACTTGGTATAAGAGAATTAGGTTTTGAAGTGCCCTGTTTCTGAAAGCCGCATAAAGTAAAGTCTTTTTCATTGGTGTGAAGCTCTCCACACTCATGACGAAGAGGCTATGAAATATTTTAGGATAGTTTCCTTCTTTCATGATTCTATCTCATGTTATGAGTTCAACTCTCTCGATTCCTCTAACTCTAGCCTTTACGTGTTTG
Source organism: Datura wrightii (assembly GCA_035772735.1). Lineage (NCBI taxonomy): Eukaryota > Viridiplantae > Streptophyta > Magnoliopsida > Solanales > Solanaceae > Datura > Datura wrightii. Next base: position 66,859,016 of record JASDFA010000002.1, read on the forward strand.
TAGAATTATGCCTCCACAATGTATGAGTGGAAGAAGGAATGGAAATGGAAATGGCCATGAGGATGGCAATGGAGATGGGCACCAGCAAGCTCCACCAGCCCCAGTGGATCCCGTGCCCGAGCAAGTTGCCCATGCTGAGTTTTGGGCAGCCATTCAGATGTTGGCACAAGCATTTACCGCTCAGGTCAGTCAGTAGGCAATGGCTCATGTTCCCCAGAATGGAAATGCAGCGGCGGCTAGAGTTTGAGATTTCCTCAGGATGAATCCCCCTGAGATCCTTGGATCGAGAGTGGAGGAGGACCTACACGAGTTCATTAAGGAGATCCAGAAGATCACACAGATTGTGGGGGTTATGGAAGAGGAGTATGCAGATTTAGTTTCCTATCAATTGGAAGGAGTCGCTCATATATGGTATAGGCAGTGGAAGGATAGCCGGGTAGTCGGAGCGGGCTCATTGGTTGGGATGAGTTTCTCAGTATATTCTTAGATCGATTCTTTTCCCGGGAGATGAGGGAAATCAAGGAAGCTGAGTTCATGAATCTGAAACAGAACAACATGACCGTCTAGGAGTATGCTCTAGAGTTCACCCAGTTTTCCAAGTATGCATCAAAGATGGTGGTCAATCAGAGGTCTCGGGTGAGCAAATTTATGAATGGAGGAGAGGATTATTTGGTCAAGGACTACAAGATTTCCATGCTTCATTGGGACATTGACTTCTTCCGATTGGTCTTGTATGCCCAGCAGATAGAGGCGGTCCAGATGAGGGAGGACGAGAGAGAAGCAAAGAGGGCCAGGATAGATAGTGTTGGGTTTTTCCAACAGAGATCTGGTGGTGGATATCATCAATAGCCCTACCAGAGATCATCAGCCCCATCACCGTCATCAGCCAATGTATCATCCAGGTTTAGTCTCGATCAGAGGGGAAAGACATTAAGCTCTCGAGGTCAGGGGAGTAAGTAAGGAGAGCCTAGCATTCTAGTTTGTGACAAGTGTGGTAGAAGGAACACTGATCAGTGCTTAGCAGGTTTAGGGGCATGTTTTGGGTGCAGGAAGCCCAGTCACATGCTCAAAGATTATCCAATAGCCAGACAGGGCCATGGTAGAGACCGTGACCCAATTTCCAGTTGAGCAGCTCCACCAGCACGCTCTGCTAAGTAGGGTTCATCCAAATAGTACAGGTGGTGGTCAGCTTCAGAATAGGTTTTATGCCCTCTCATCACGAAAGGAGCAGGAGGTCTTCCTAGACATGGTCATTGGTATGTTACGTGTATTTCATGTTGATGTTTATGCATTATTAGATCCATGGGCTACCTTGTCTTTTGTAACTCTCTATGTTTCTATTAGCTTCGGAGTTAGTCCCGAAATTCTATCAGAACCCTTATTTTGAAGCTAGATACTTGAGGGAAAAAACGTTATTTGAGGCCTCACTTATAAATATAACATCTAGGTCATTTGTTAGCAAATCATAGATTATCTTAAAACATTTTGTTTGGTCGTATTGAGGGTGTAATGCAGCTTTGGAGGAGAGACAAGTTCATAACTTAGGTTTTTCTTCTTTTCTCTATTGTTTTATGATTTCATTGATGATGTCTTTGTTTTTCTACTTGAACATGAGTGGATAAACTCCCACTCTAGGATTTTGGCCATAGTAGATGGTTGAAGTTTGATAGATTGATTATGATAGTATTGATTCTTTGTTAAAGGTTGTTTTTATTTACTTATGTTAATTGCTTATTTCTTATTGATCACGTTTGGAATAAATCTGTTGGCTTTTGGGTGAACTCGGGAGAGAAAACTAAAAGGGTTAAAAGTAAATATAAAACAGGTATTCAAAGACTCTAGTTCGACTGAATTTATGATAGATATTATTGATGAGGATAGGAATATACCCTTCAACCTTGTTTAGTTAATATACAAGTAACCACAACCATTTTCTCATGTTTCTTTGCGACCATAGAGATATAGGCGTTAGGGTTCATGGGATAGTTCTTGGATGCTCGGGATAGTGGCAAGAAACGGGATAATAACTTGCAGCTAGCAATCTTAGGAAGAATTAATCTAGCTAGTCAAGTCTTGAAAACTCAACTTGAAGCGAAGGTGCCATTACCCTAGATTCTATCATCATTTAAAGTCCAAACATTTGTGAAATCGTGTTCAATTAAATAGTTAATTTTACTTTTCAAGTTTAGTAGTTTAAATATCCAAATCATTCCCAATCTTTATTGTTGTTTCTTACAATAGTGAGATAAAATTTTACTTTTCAAGTTTAGTAGTTTAAACATCCAAATCATTCCCAATCTTTATTGTTGTTTCTTACAATAGTGAGATAAAATAACAACCTTGAATAATTAATCTAACAAATCTCTGAGGGACGATAATCGGGACTTTACTATCCTATATTACTTGACGAGCACGTGTGCTTGCATGCGCATGGGATACATCACCAATACATTTCATTCATACTGACGTCCCTTCACTTAGGGACCTGTGTTCATGTTGCAGGTGCAGGTAGAGGCCAGGATTGCCAGTTGCAGTAGCAGTTCGTGAGATTAGTAAATGTGTTGGTATGCTCCTTTGTTCCTAGATCTAACACTTAGTTATTTCAACTTGAGTTTTGAATTATAGTTATGGGTAGTTTGGAGCCCTTTTCCGACCATCAGTTTAGTTTACTCATTAGAGGCATTATGGGCTTAGTATGTTTAGTATTATTCAGTCATTCGCCTTGTCAAATTTTCGTTGCTTGATTTAGCGTAGTCATGCCTTGTTGGCATTTCATTTATTTAATTGTTGTAGTTGAGACCTTATGGGTTCAAATACTTACTCCAGTTGATTATGGAAAGTGTCCTAAAAGGCTTAGGTGTTACAGTTACAGACGTCTATAGTTGGCTTCTCGGTTAGCTTTGTATCCAGTGCCAGTTGCGCCCTCTCCCAATTTTAGGGCATGACAAGGACAACACCCCCAACTAACTCTACTAAGTCTAAAAACTGAAATGACATAAAAGGACATGCATCAAAACTGACATCCTCGGATGATGAGGACTCACCAAAACTATGCTGAAACTAGAGCAAAATAGGGTCTAGCAGCGGGTCTGAGACTTGTCACCTAAACCTATATCATAAGATATAGCACAAAAGTATGAGATCAGTACTTTAAATGTAATGAGTATATAAAAAATAAGTAAAACATGAGAATAAGGACAACTTTCTATAAATTATAATTGTGAGATAGTCATAAACATGAGTCGTTGTTCATCATAAACTAGAGCATAATGACCCAAGCTTTGAAAGTAAAATCACAAGGCTTAACATGTTTGAAATAATGATTAAAAGCTTATAAACTAATCAATGGATCAAAATATTATAAAACATGATATCATAAATCCTTGAACATGAACAACATAAAATATGAGAAATAATGGGAGATTCTCATAACCGACATACTCGATATGAGCACGCAAGGAGCCCAACATGTAACCCTGGTTGGTAGGGTATTCATACGTTGCCAAGGGTAAGAATTACTAAGGCGTGATATCAATCATGAACCCAATTCGGACAGGAAAAACACTCTTTGGTGAGGACCTCTATCATACCTATGGTGGAATGTAGTTCAGAGATATGGGTACGCTTAACCCGGTCTACTCTGTATTAAATACTACTTTCAAAATATACATAGTGCTCATATCATAGTCATGAAATATACTTGATTTTACATGGGCTAGTTAGAAATCATGATATTCATAAATTGCATCATACGTAAACTAGCAACAAAAAATAATGTCCGAGACCGGCCATGATACATAAGCTTGAGATTCATGAAATTCATGCATAATGGAGTAATTCATCATAACTTGAAAATATAGATTAATGAGATCTTTAAATAGAAATCATGCAATTTAAATCATAAATCATGAATTGAATCATAAAAAAATTGAATTCATAGAAAATCATGAGAATTTTCATCAAAATTGGTTCTAACCCTAGAAATTCATAAAATCATGATTGGAGACTTGAATCCATGAAATTGAGTTGAATTGGTCATGAGGGTGGAAGAATTTCCACATTCATAACCCTATATACCTGGGCTTGAAGGAATCTTTCTAGGGTTTGAAACACAAGAGAATTGGAGAAGAAGGAGAACCTTGATTGCTTTAGGACTTGAGGGGATTTGATCTTCAACTTCAAATGTTAGGAATAGGATGAGGGTTAGGAATGAATAAAACCCTCTAATACACCCTTTTAGAAGCTCAAAATGACTTAGTTTAGGAGTTAAAAGCATAGAAAGTATGGAAATAACTTTAATAACTCGGCTGAAATCTTCACCCCGGCAGACCTTATGTTTGTCCACTTAACGGCTCGTTGGCATCCCTCTGTTATCACTAAAGAAAATTTCATTTTTATGATCCTCACTTATTACCTTCTCTTAACGATTCATTATCACACTTAACGGATCACTCCTCCCGTTGTTATGACACTCTGAATCCCACATTTTCTCTAACTTTCATCACCAAATGGGTCACTTAACGACCAATCAAGTGTCCTAACGGGTCACTTGATGGTTCACCTTGTGATCTGGTGTAAATTTTCTCCATTTCATGCCTTAGTTCTAATCTTAGGGACTTTTAAGGTGTTACACAGATCAATACTTGAAGTTTTTATCATAAACAATGATTTAACTATTTACTGGAGGCGTTCAATGAGAAGCAAACTTAGATATAAATCAACATGATCAAGATGAATTGTTCTGATTACACAATCTAAATTTTATGCTCTAAACTCAATTATTTTGAACAAGTAATTTTATAAATGTCAAATTGTGGGTTGGTGATAAATGCACACGTGTTGATCTCATAGATGCATCAATTTAGTGCATCAAATAGCAGGTGAAGGAGCAATATCCACCTTTGATTTATATGAAATTTAGGAAATTTAGTCCCAACATTGAATAGTATAGTCATGATAACAAGAAACACAAAAGAATTCTTAAAAAATCTTCTAACTCTTCATTATATGTCGAATTCTTAATCTACACATCATATTTGATCCATGATGGTTAAATCATTCATGTTAACTAATAAGATTATGTGTACTAGTATACTTTAAGTTTATCTTAGCATGTTTTATTTGTTCTAATAAATTTCTAATTTACTATTATATGAATTTTTGTATCAATAAACTTAGATTCGTCATTCATGCGATCTCATCATATTTATATTTTTGTGATATAATTTGAAAAATAAGACGGGCAATCTTTCGCATACATATCTTTTATCCACTATGATTTTGAAGATATTTAATGTTCTGACCATTTATAATCTCAATATAATAACTATTTTTATTTCTATTAAACTTTAGATTTACTACAATTTGCGGTTCAATTGTAACAACTTCATATTTAGGATCTTGGATGAATGGTGCTATCATATATAAGTTATTTGAGAGCCTTCAATTTATTTTTCACAATATGATATCATTTGGATATTATTGATATCATGATACTTGTATACAAATAATCAGCTCTTTTGGAGCCCTTGATTATAGTATGTTACTACCAAATATTGCTTAAACATTACTGATAGCATAAAAAAATTAATTAAACACTGTTGGTATCATTAAATAAACAATAACCAAATGAAAATTTAAAGATAACTTAAATTCATAAATAATAAAAAATAAACATTAAGTTATATAACCTTTGATACTTCTATCATCAACTTCTATGGTAAATATTTCCTTGTTCATATTTTATACAATGCGATAATCACATAATTATATGTTCTTCGGGAAAAAAAATATGAATTGTTATTTTCTTCTGAAAAATTAGTAAGTAACCATAATATATTAATGTGGTTATAATAGAAAGTATTTTACAAGACTCGTATCCTTTTAACTTATAATGAAACATAATAAAAGAATTCAAGATATTTCAACATATGAAAAATATATGTTGTAATGCTTCACACCATAAAATAACATTTATATCCTTTGTTATTTTATCTCTTAAGGAGGTGTGTTGCATTATTTCTTTATACACTTTGGAGAATGAAACCTGGTCATTTAGATGCACTTTATACACAATTTTCAACAGCTAATTATTTCCCTCAAGCACAAGAACACACAACTTTAGTATATTTATTAGATTCTTATTTTCTGCTTCGAGAGAAAATTCTAATATTTTATTATTTATGAAGCAATTTTCTAAGTTAAACTTCTTTGAGAGTAAAACTCCAAACTTTTCTACTTCAGGAATAAAGTTCAAAGTCTTACTACTTCAAGAGTAATCTTATTACTTCAAGAATAATTTTTAAAGTTTTACTATTACAGGAGTATATTTTTAAATTCTACTATTTCGGGAGTAAATTTTAGATTACTATTTCATGAGTAACTTTCAAAATCTTACTATTTCAAGAGTAAATTTTAAAGTTCTACTACTTTGGGAATGAATTTCAGAGTCTTAGCACTTTATGAGTAAATTTTATAGTTTACCTTTTTAAGAGTAAATTTCAAAGTTTACCTCTTTGAGGATATATTTTAAAGTATATTACTTGTTGGATTCAAATGCACATGCAAGTGTATGCCATAGTACAAATAATACCATGATACAAAATCAGGTTGTCGAACCCACAAGAACTCGTTGTTGATAAGGAGTTAAATATATGCCACTGTACTAGTTGAATAGTGATCTCAAAGGGATTAAGTTTGAAGATTTTTGTATCCTTTGTTTGAACAATATAATGTGATGGATGTCATATTAAACTAGCAATGATAGAAGAATTCTAGGACTATGGAATATTCCGCATTTCTGTTTCTAATAGACTTTTATAATTTGCTAACTTTATTGAGATTGTTAATTCATGGGGTTGATAGTATGATTATGTATCTCTTGAGATCCTAACCCTCTTCTCAGATTACTCACATGACTATATTTCTATGACATCTAAATAATAAAAACACATTTTAATCTCCCGTATATGAACTATACCGGGTAGACTAGGTATATTTATATCCTAGCCCTAAATTCTTTTTTGTGAAAGATCCTATTCTAATTGGTTTCAATTCTATCTTGCCTTTCCTCTCTCTAGTTCCGCTAAGACTAAGGATATACCCTACTGGTCGCAAACTAGCAAAATAACAAATGCAAAATCAATTAAACAACTCAGATAATAAAGAAAATAATATTACTCAAGTCATTTATAGAACATTCATGCTTCATTTATAGCACCAGAATAAGACATTTAGCCATTCATATTTAAACTATAACTATAAACAGTCATGTTCAATTCCACAATAAGAAAAGAAAATGAGAAGGAGAAGTAACCCTAGTAGTGAGACTCTACTCTTGTCTTCTGCTCTTTTGAAATATCGGATGCCTCCAAAAAGTGGCTAAGAAACCCTTTTATAGTAAATGAGGAACTTTCCAAAGACCTACTCACAATTGAGTGGGCTTTTATTTTCTTGATAAAACTTGGTCCCATGCTCGCATCACGAGTTCCAAGGGAAGGAGAGACCTCGTAATGGACTTCACACCATGAGGCCTAACTCTGATTTCCACAATTAGCAATTTTAATCGAGTGTTGTGCAGGTTGCTCGAGGAACGAGGTTTAGAGCGAGATCTTAGCTCGCGTTGAGCGTCACTCCCTAAGATTCTTCCTATATCTTCACACTTAGAAAATATTTCGCCATACTCTATCTAGGTCTCGCAAGGTGAGCTCCAAAGCGATATGGGGGCTCATGATGAACTTCGCTCTGCGAGGTCTTTGGTAGCTCCAATACTTAGTCAATTTTTCCTCTTTTTTCTTCTTTTGTGCTCACCTAACATGCTCCAAAGTGAAGCATAGACTGTCTTGAGCTGTGCTCCACATGGAACACCATATTTCTCCATAGTTGGTCATTTCTTGGAGGTTTCAATCTGCATATTAGATAAAGCATTTTCATAAGCTATTTAACGCAATAATTAAATATAGTTAGGTATATTTAGCTTCTCTGCTATTAAAACAAGATATTAATGTAGGTAAAATATGACTATTAGATGTGTAAATACATATAACATAATCATCCCACACTTATGTTATTGTTCGTCCTAAAAAAACTCAAATGCACCCCACTGTAATAATTATTTGATTTTTCTGTTTGATGGTATACAGACTTTGTTGATCCTATTATCATCATAGGGAATGCTTTTGGAAAAGGGAGAACAAAACAGCCATTAACGGGCATAACAAATTGGCAAATATTTCTATATATTAAATAGTAGATCCATAAAGATTAGCAGACACGTTTCATCATCTAAGTCTCAGACACAATATTCAAATTCACGACAAAAAGAAAATATGCGATATGTTGTGTCGATTTCAACTGTGCAAACAAATCATCTCTACCGGATTTAAGTGAGATGTCATTATTGCAAGGTTATTCTTTAAATTAATTGATTTATATTATATTACATGATTCCTCAATAAATACTAACCGCATATTATTATAACTAGTTAGTAGAATATGAGGTGTCATTATTGATGGTGATGTAACAGGTATGCCTTTATTGAATAAAGGTTTTATTCGTAAGGCTATAAAATTAAACTAAAATTCACAGTTATATAAAAAAAATAGTTAATTGATTGAACACTTAATATAATGGTATGTGAGAATAGGCGCAGAAAACAATGATGTCTGTCAAGATGAAGATGAGTATGAATGTATGTCTATGTTAACACAATCAGTGATATATTAATGCACATAATTTTAATTTATATGGCTAATTGTTTTATGATTCTGATATTATATCATATAGAGGCTGATGCTGGATATGCATTATGAATACTTTATTAATAATTTTTTTATATATACAATAAGTAGATATAGCAGAATATAACAACTAAAAAGTAATCTTATATTTGTTTCCTTTATTTACATAGTAATAGCATACAGGCGATCCTACATATGATTGTGAATATAGTGGTGCTTACTTTTGATATGAAGAAAAGATCAACAAAAAAATCAAATCTTAAAAACCAGAGTTGTCTTTGTGTTGTCATCATGAAAACACAAAATAATATCAGTATTTTATGAATATCTTCATTCACCAACTGTTATTTTATGCAGGTTCAAAAAGTAACCAGTTCAGAGATAATATTATAAGCTATAACTCAATGTTCTCATTTACATCAACAGGAGAAGAAGTAGATGCTTCGGTTAACCAAACAAGGGGATCAAGAACACTCAAACTATCTAGGAAAAACTACATCAAACTAGAATTTATTACCTCCATACGGATCCACTCCAAAGTACAAAATAGAATTCATGAACCGAGGTTTGTATTCATTCATTTTAAATTTATTATATGGATGAATAATCTAAAGAAAAACAAACTTAAAACTTTACTAATACATTTTCTTATGCAGTCGTGGTGAAAACATAAACCAACTTTATGCTGGAATTGTTCATGATCTGAAATAAATGATCGATGAACAAAATATTTTGACAAAATCTTTTAGAATGGCAAGAGACAGATTTCAAGAATAAAGAAGGTGTTCACTCCAATGTTAGATTCAGATTGATAGGAAAATGAAAATATGATGGAAAGAATATACAAGTTACCAACTATTTTAGAGGTTGCTGCTATAGGAGTTGGAGATTTTGAAGTACTTAAATGTGACAGAGATATTACTATTGAAACCTAATCTAGACAACTGAAAAAGATAAATGAGTTGAATACTTTCTATTTAGATGTACAACATTCTTTACTTTTCTCATATGGTGAAGATGAATACAGAGATGATACTCTTTTAAATGGGAAAGATGAATCAAGTGGAAGAAGGCACTTTGTTAGCATGCGCGTGAATTTTTCGCATACAAAATTCAAAAGAGGAATGGTGAAGTAAATATATTGTGAACTCAAGAAGATTATTTCAAACAATTCTTGGTTGAGGCATTTATAATGGTGGAATCGTCTAGGTTGAAGTATATTTGAACTCGTCAAAAATAATTGCAAGTTGACATGTATAAAGGATTAGCAGATGCAATTTAACATGGAGAGATAAATTCTACCAGTATAAAAGGGTAATTCTTTCATCCAGTGTCACGAGGGGTGCAAGATACATGATTCAAAATAATCTAAGATGCAAATGGACCGGATATCTGGATCTCTTCATCACATTTATTTGCAATCCTAAGTGGCTTGAAATTAGTAAATTTTTGTCACACCCCAAAACCCGAGGAGACGTGACTGGCACCTGGTGCCACCTTTGATATGAGCATACACGACGCCCAAAAATAAAACAACGGACAGAACCGATGAGGCTCGAAAATAAAACAACTATAAAACCAGAATAAGACGATAGACTATAGCGGAAGCTGGCTAACCTGACCAACCAAAAAAAATAAACATAATATGCCATCAAGGCCATGGAATGGAAGAACAACTATACCACATGGCCCATCTGGCATATAACAATGATACTACACTCACAATAAATGTCTACGAGCCTCTAAAAATATAATAGAAATCAACTGTCCGGGACAGGGCCTCGAACTACCCATAACTCAACCTTTGGCAACTCCAAAAGAACTGGAGCACACTGACTCAGCTGGAACTCCACTCAGCAACCAAGAACCTGATCTAACAGCCACCATCACCTGCATGCATGAATGCAGCGCCCCGACTAGGGTGTCAGTACAATAATGTACCGAGCATGAAAGGCAGAAACAACTGAAAAACAAAGATTAGAGATCAACAGATATACCAAATATCGCAGAAGGAGAACTCAACTTAAGTAAAAATATAAAACCTACCTGGCCCTCATAAGCCTGGCACGTAAAAGCAAACATACAACCAGAACCTACCTGGCCCCCATAAGCCCGGCAAGTCAAAAAGTAAATAACAATACAACAACACCTAGCCGATCCAACTCACCTGTCATCGCCTCTAGACCTCTTAATGGCTTCAGCTAACACCAGCCAACATCTAGCATCCACTACTATCATATAATATATAACACAAACAACAACCACAGTGTAATGCCAAGAAAATCAAGAGTAAACACCAATTAATCAACATCATCAATCAAGCACTGTCGGACGCTCTCTCGGCTGCGCACAGTTAGCGGAGCTCAATACATCTGGGAGAACCAATAGTAATCCCAGGAAGGTTCAGACATGTCAGACCACTCTCGAATCATGTCTCAACTCGACATTACGAAGGACATCATTCTCAACCCTGTAGGACATTTCACTCCTTGAGCTCAACGCCTTAGCCAGAAACCCTCTCGTGCGTCAGGTATACACAAGACACAAGGCACCTCAGGCTCGATCCCTAGCCGGAACAACTCTCGTGCATCCGATATACACAAGCCTCAAGGCCTCAAACATAACACACACACAATCAAAAACAATAATAATACATGCTCAAATAGCCCACAATCGGCTCTCAAACACCACAACCCAACTATTTTACAACACAATACTATTCTTTTACATCTAGCCGTCCACCAACGAGCCACTAACCAAGCTAAGGACTACCATCCTAACCAGTCTATCCTCAAGCTTTACAAATAGCCCACATACCACTCTACTTACCACTAACATCAAGGGACATGACCAAATCAGCCCAAGTGTCACCACGACGGTCACGTGTCCTCGACACGGTCGACATGATCGCCAATTTAAATATAACAAAAGATCATCGCAGCCACCGACCTTAACCACTCTAATCCCTCATTCACTTGCTAATATAATCACCTAGTCTTATTCACTCAAACATCCCACAACTTTCTATAAGAACTACGTGCTTCACACACGACCTCTCGACACGAGCCTAACAATTTTCCATGACTACGATTTTTCGCACTCAAGACCGAGCCACCAACCAAACCAACACCTCAAACACACCTTTATCACCATATAAACAGTAGAATAAGAGTTCAATAATAGCAAAACACAAACCATCACAAAACAGCCATCACACACGTCAACACGGACGATAATGGCTATGGAATTCATACTAACAAAGGGAGGGACAAGCCTAACATACCTTAACTTCAAGCCTGGCCGAACTTGAGCCTTCAACACTGTGAACCTACTGCCTAACGACAGTCCAATATTCTGCCTAAACGCAGCCAATACAACTCAACAACAAAACAAGACAAATGAAGCTTACCCAATAAGATTCATAAGAATTCGACGGTAGAATCTCCAAGACAACACCCTATTGGCGTTAAAACACCTATAAACAACCTTAAAAACTAAGGAGAACAAAAGAAAAAAGGCTTACCAACAACTTCACTACGAAACAGCCACCAACAGCCCAGAAAAGACACCAAACCACGAACAACACGCTATTCCAAATTTCAGATACAAAAATCATGCTGAACCATAGCTTCTAGCCCAAAAACCCAAAGGAAACCATGGAGAGAACTTGAGAGAGGTTTCATACGAAATGTATGATGAAAAATGAATTTTTGATGACCAACAACTGACCAAAGGGGATAAAATAATCCTCCACCGCCTTAAGACCTTGTGAGGTGCCTGCTTGTGCGGTCTCGTGAAAACGCTAATATCTCTCTACTTCGAAGTCGGATTGACAAACGGTTTGACGCACTGGAAACTAGACTCATAGAACTTTAATTTTATAGGTGGCACACCCCTAAATCCTTATAGATTGGGAGAAAAGCTTCGATAAATTTGACCTAAATTTCAAGGAATCTCAAGAAGAAAATTTTTGCTATAACTTTTTTTTAGAATTTTGTTCCACAACTTGATCATCGTCCAATCTTAAATTCGACTATAGAGTAACTCAAATAACTCATAACACTTTCTTCTTAGACTAATATGTACTCTTAGTCCTACCTCAAAAGCACGATTGTATTGCACAAATTATCCGAGATGTTACATCCTCCTCCCCTTAGAAACATTTGTCCTCGAATGTTGGACGGAACGTACGACTCTAACTCAACCACCAACACAGCACGACATTGCATGACATAGCCTCACTTGGCAAGCCTACCACAAACCACTCAAGACAACAAAACCTTGTACCATGCCGAGGCGCGACCAACTATAACCATAATCAAAATAAGAATCTTACCTGCTGCCATGTCTAGCCACTAGCCGGTTATAATTCATCAAGTTACAAGCATCCCTGCAAAAGTCAGAAAATATGAGTCTAGACCCGACTCCTATGACATCTGACTTCTCGCATGATTTTGATCCAGAAAGAACCATAACAATCCTAAATTCCCTGTAGCCTCCTGTTTATATGTACACTACATAATGCATACATAAAAAAGACTCTACTAGAAACGACTCATAAACTCCATAGGACGAACTGCTCCGTTACCAAGTCTGTCACACCCCAAAACCCGAGGAGGCGTGACAGGCACCTGGTGCCACCCCTGATATGAGAATACACAACGCCCAATAATAAAACAAAGGCTAGAACCGATGAGGTTCGACAACACAACAACTATAAAATCAGAATAAGACGATAGACTATAGTAGAAGTTGGCTCACCTAACCAACCAAAAAAAATACAATATTCCATCAAGGCCACAGAATGGAAGAACAACTATACAACATGGCCCACTTGGCATATAACAATGACACTACACTTACAATAAATGTCTATGAGTCTCTAAAAATATAACAGAAATCAACTGTCTCGGACAGGCCCGGAACTACCCATAACTCAACCTCCGGCAACTCCAAAAGAACTGGAGTACACCGACTCAGTTGGAACTCCACCAAGCAACCAAGAACCTGATCTAACAGCCCACCACCACCTGTAGGCATGAATGCAGTGCCCCGACTAGGGCATCAGTACAATAATATACCAAGCATGAAAGGCAGAAACAACTGGAAGACAAAGATTAGGGATCAACAGACATACCAAATATCGCAGAAGGAGAACTCAACGTAAGTAAACACATAAAACCTACCTGGGCCCCATAAACCTGGAAAGTAAAAGCAAACATATAACCAGAACCTACCTGGCCCCCATAAGCTCGGCAAGTCAAAAAGTAAATAACAATACAACAACACCTAGCCGACCCAGCTCACCTGTCATCGCCTCTAGACCTCTTAATGGCTTCAACTTACACCAGCCAACATCTAGCATCCACTACTATCAGATAATATATAACACAAACAACAACCACAGTGTAATTCCAAGAAAATCAAGAGCAAACACCAATTAAACAACATCATCAATCAAGCACTATCGGACACTCTCTCGGCTGCGCTTAGTTAGCGAAGATCAATCCATATGGGAGAACCAATTGCGATCCCAGGAAGGCTCAGACATGTCAGACCACTCTCGAATCAAGTCTCAACTCAACACTACGGAGGACATCATTCTCAACCCCATAGGTCATTTCACTCCTTGGGCTCAACCTCTCAGCTAGAAACACTCTCGTGCGATGGGTATCTACAAGCCACATGGCACCTCGGGCTCGATCCCTAGCCGGAACAACTCTCGTGCATCGAGGATCCAAAAGCCACCAGCCCTTAAACATAACACACACAAAATCAAAAACAATAATAATACATGCTAAAATAGCCCACAATCAGCTCTCAAGCTCCATAACACAACTATTACAACACAATACTATTCTTTCACGTCTAGCCATCCACCGATGAGCCACTAACCAAGCTAAGAACTACCATCCTAACTAGTCTATCCTCAAGTTTTACAAATAGACCACATACCACTCTACTTACTACTAATATCAAGGGACACAGACAAATCAGCCCAAGTTTCACCACGGCCATCACGTGCCCTTGACACGGTCGACACGATCGCCGATTCAAATATAACAAAAGATCTTCGCAGCCAATGACCTTAACTACTCTAATCCCTTATTCACTTGTCAATATAATCACCTAATCTTATTCACTCAAACATCCCACAACTTGCTACAAGAACCACACACTTCACACACGGCCTCTTGACACGAGCCTAACAATTTATCATGACTACGATTCTCCGCACTCAAGCCCGAGCCACCAACCAAACCAGCACCATAAAAAAAACTTTATCACCATATAAATATCAGAACAAGAGTTCAATAATAGCAAAACACAAGCCATCACAAAACAACCATCACACACGTCAACATGGACGACAACAACTATGGAATTCATGCCGACAAAGGGAGGAGAAAGCCTAACATACCTTAGCTTCAAGCCTAGGAGAACTTGAGCCCTCAACACCATGAACCTACTGCCAAAATTCTTCCAAATCGCAGCCAACACAACTCAACAAAACAAGACAAACGAAGCTTACCCGATAAGATTCATAGGAATTCGACGGTAGAAATTCTGAGACAACACCCAATCAGCGTTAAAACACCTATAAACAGCCTTAAAAACTAGGATAACAAAAAAAATAAGGCTTGCCAACATCTTCACCACCAACATCTTGGAATAGATACCAAACCACGGACTACGCGCGGTTCCCGACTTCCCGACACAAAAATCATGTTGAACCATGGCTTCTAGCCCCAAAACCCAAAGGAAATCATGGAGAGAACTTGACAGAGATTTCATATGAAATATATGTTGTAAAATGAATTTTTGATGACCAACAATAGACCAAAGGGGATTAAATAATGCTCCGGTGTTTTATGACCTTGTGAGGTGCCTACTTACGCGGTCTCGCGAAAACACGAATATCTCTCTACTCCGAAGTTTGATTGACAAAAGGTTTAATGCACTGAAAACTAGACTCATAGATCTTTATTTGATAGGTGACACACACCCAACTCCTTATAGGTTGGGAGAAAGGCTTCAATAAGTTTGACCTAAATTTCAAGAAATCTCAAGAAGGAAATATTTGCGATAACTTTTTTTCGAATTTTGTTCCACAACTTGATCGTTCGATCTTAAATACTACCATAGAGTGAACCAAATAATTCAAAATACTTTCTTCTTAGCCTATTATGTATTCTTAGTCCTACCTCAAAAGCACGATTTTATCGCTCAAATTATTTGGGGTGTTACAATTGTAAAGAGAAGGGGCTTATAACCAGAAGATCACTCACACATCTTATCAAGGGTGTTCAAAATCAAATTAGATTACTTAATAAAAAATTAGAAAGAAAAATAAATTTTTGGAGAAGTTAAATTAGGTATATAATTTACATTTTATAATATATTGATAGTCACATTTATAATCTGAATTAATAGAACATGTTACATATAGATTACAAACACTTACCCATATAATAAAAATACTCTGTGCCCTAATGTATACCTAAAAGTGATGGTTGCCTCATGCGTACATATTGTTGTTTCATCATAATAAATGTCCAAATATGAAGATATTGATCAAATAATTTCAGCTGAAGTACCAGATAAATCCAAATATGAAGATATTGATCAAATAATTTCAGCTAAAGTACCAGATAAATTGACTGATCCTCATTATTATACAGCTATAAAAAATTTAATTATTCATGGTCCGTGTAGTTCATATAGAATCATCTTCTTGCATGCAGAATAGTAGATTTACAAAACACTTATCCGAGTGGTTTGTCATAAATATAACAATCGATGAAGATGAATATCATGTTTGTAAAAGAAGGGATAATGGTACACCTGTAGAGAGAAAAGGTATTTCATTTGTATTTGTTGCATACTCATATTATTGTTTTGATGATTAACAAAAGTGTTCCAGGATGATATGACACGATAAGATGGATCAGGTACAACTTCCTGTTTCACATGATATGGATGACTAGATATTATTCCTGATGTACAAGTGACATATATTGACTTTAGTCAATATGGGATGTGTGTGAAGTACAGATGGCGTGTGGCGACTTTATGGATATCCTTGTACAACACTCAAAAGGAAAATACAATTGGACTTCAACAAGAAAGAAAATATTGTAAAATCTTATTTGAGGAGAACAAGGAAAGGAGACATTGACTTTCTTTCGGCAAACAAAGAACAAAACCTAACAAGACCTGAGGGGCTAAGAGAGACTTATAAATAGAACTTTGTAATTGAGAGTTTTCTCCTTCTCTTTCTACGATAGTTGAGTATTTGTAACAAGAAAGATAAAAACTTTTCTTTACAACTGTCAAACATTGTGAGGGAGTTATCCGTGATTTTTGTTCTTAGGTGAGTAGAAGGTTTCTAACTCAATTTGTGAGTTGAGAAATCGTGTTACTGGTAGAGGTAATTAGTGGAGTTCTAAGGTACTAGAGTTAGTCCCTTTGATTGCAGAGTTGTAATCTAAAACTTGCTCATGAGTTGAATAAAATTCTATGTGATAAGTTATGTTTTGGTTACTCCCTTGAGCAAGGAGGTTTTTCACGTTATATCTATGTGTTATATTTTGTTACTCCGAGGAAGATGAGGATGATATACCTCTGAGTACCAAATATGCTCGTCTTAAAACCATTCCCACCTCTTATCATCGCGAAAACATAGCCATGAAACCCCCTCCTCTTTCGAAGCGTCGAACAAGGTTTGCCTTTATGAAACAGGCTCAGTGGGTTGCTGCATCTTCTAAACACACACAGGGCGAGCCCATGAAATTCGATGTTGCTTCTTCCTCTGCTACTGTGCACCTTGACAATAGTGATGACCATGCTTCCAACCTAGATGAACCTGTTCCAAAGAGGCAAAAAGGGTCGACTTCTTCCACAAATCCCCCTCCTACTGATGAGACTCCAAGTAAAAACATGGCTAAATTTCTAGCCATGGGGAAGGCTAATTATTTCGAGTGTCAAAATATTTTGAAGAGCTCGGTCATTGATCCATCAATTACTTCTGAACCTGGCATGGCTAGGCTGACTTCAATGTTAGGGTGTCAAGGATGGACTCATCTATTCCTTTTCCCTTTTTCAAGGGTTCATGAGATTGAGGTTGTACGGTTTTATACGAATCTAGAGGTAGTTCGTGATGGAGAGGTAAAATCTATGGTGATTGGGGTGGCTATTTCTCTTGATGCGAAGAAAGTTGGTGACATTTTGGTAATCCCTTATTCTTGCTATGATGATTATGAGGTCTCCAGGCCCAAAGATGGGGGCTCACTACAAAGTTCACCCAGGGAAGGGTCACAACTGGACCTCGTCGTGTGTTGAAAGGAGAGATGGGTCCTGATCTAAGTTGTACTTTGAATTGCTCAATAAATGTCTTCTTCGATACATTGAGCGCCATCATGAGGCTTCACACCGTGATTTGGGGCTTATGGGTGCCATTGATGACTATCAAAAGGTCAATCTTCCTTTGTTGATGTTGCGACACATTGCTAGGGTCAATGATCCTGCCAGGGGAGCTCATGGGCTGACTTATGGTTTCTTTTTGACTAAGGTGTTCGAGGCTCATCGAGTTTCTTTGTCAGCTGGAAAGTAGGGGTCTAAGATGGACATGTTCAATTTCAAGACAATGGAGAAATGTGAACTGGTGCAACCTGTACCAGGTTCTAAAGGGAAAGGGTCAGTTGGTCAGATGCTTCTTGATCTTCAATTGGCGAATGCTAGAGTGTCTGAGTTGGAGAGTGAAAATGCCCGGCTTAAGGGGGAAGTTTCTGCGGCCCAAGCTGTAATCTCTTCTCTTAAAGATTTCCTCATTCATGAGCAGACCCTACACAACATTCACATTGACAAACTCCTTTCCTTGATGGAAAAATCTTAGTTTTTTTTGGTTGCCTTGTTGAATTCTCTTCTTGTCCAATCTCTTTTGTTGTTAATTCCAGTTTCTCTTCTGGTTGTGTGCTATTGCAAATTTTAATGTTATATGTTTGAGCATGGTGCTGGTGTCTCTTATTGATCTTTTTTTTCTATATGTCTAATTTTATGCATTTTAGATGGCTCATATCATCTCTTATTTTTTTCTCTTATTGATTAAGGCATGTTCTGATCACCGTTACCCTAGTGGCTTTGGATTCTTTAATTCTTCTACATTAGCTAAATTTTGTTGACTTAAGGATTTTCAATGATGTCAAAAGGGGGAAGGGGATTTTGAGAAGATTAGGTTGTTTGTCATCATCCAAAATGGGGAATTTGTAGCATACTCATATTATTGTTTTGATGACTGACAAAACTATTCCAGGCTCATATGACACGATAAGATGGACCAGGACAACTTCCTATTTCACACTGATATGGATGGCTAGGTATTATTCCTGATGTACAGGTGGCATATGTTGACTTTAGTCAATATGGGATGTGTGTGAAGTACAGATGTCATGTAGCGACTTTAGGGGAATCCTTGTGCAACACTTAGAAGGAAAACACAATTGGACTTCAACAAGAAATAAAATATTGTAGAATCTTATTTGAGGAGAACAAGGAAAGGAGACATTGACTTTCTTTTGGCAAACAAAGAAGAAAACATAACAAGACCTGAGACGGCTAAGAGAGACTTATAAATAAGGCTTTGTAATTGAGAGTTTTCTCCTTCTCTTTCTACGACAGTTGAGTATTTGTAATAAGAAAGATAAAAGCTTTTTTTTCACAATTATCAAACATTGTGAGAGAGTTATCAGTGATTTTTGTTCTTAGGTGAATAGAAGGTTTCTAACTCGATTTGTAAGTTGAGAAATCGTCTTACTGGTAGAAGTAATTAGTGGAGTTCTGAGGTATTAGAGTTAGTCCCTTTGATTGCAAAGTTTTAATCTAAAACTTGCTCGTAAGTTGAATAAAATTCTATATGATAGGTCGTGTTTTTGTACTCGCTTGAGCAAGGAGGTTTTCACGTTATATGTGTGTGTTCTTTACTGTTATCTTTCTGTGTATGTGATATAATTGAACCAGGCTCAATATCGTGAATTACTGGTGGTCATTTCAGTATTATAGGAATGTGGTGCCACACAATAGATATTTATTATTGACGTATGATGCACATATTAATGTGAAATGAGTAATCAATTTAGATCAATAAAGTACTTTTTAAAGTACGTTAATAAGGGAAATAATGGTGTAACTGCAATTTTTTCAAAAAGTGTACAAGAGAAAGACTCGTAAAATATTGATGAAATCAATATGTATTATAATTATGGATATATATATATATCACTATGTGAAGTTTCTTGGAGAATTATAGATTTTTAATTTACCATAGAATACTTTCAGTAGACAACTTTCATTTCATCTACTAAATGAACAACCAATCATTTTCTCCAATGATGATCCAATTGATGATGTTGCCAATAGAGCAAGTATAACAGAATCACAACTTTTAAGTTGATTTGAGGCAAAGAAGCAAAACAATTGACTTATGCAAAATTTCCTCTTAAAAGAAGGAACAAATTCTGCATTATGTATTGGAAGAATATTTTTTGTACCGCCCGACCGAGTGGAGAACAATGTTATAATTACCTTAGAATGTTGTTGAATGTCATTAAAGGACAAAAGTGCTTCGCAGAATCAACAATCATATTCATCTAACTTTTAGAGATACATGTTATGCATTGGGTGTATTAGATGATCACAAAGAATATGTGATGTCGTAATTGAGGGAAGTAACTAGGAAATGCAATCATATCTTAGGCAGTTATTTGTTATGCAACTATATCAAATTTAATATCACGATCATAAATTGTTTGGGAGGAAAAATGGAGTTTATTATCAGAAGATATCCTACACATGAAGTAAGAAGAATATTGGGAAATGCAGGTACACAACTCAACCTTCTATTACATATATTAATATTTTGCATTTGTTATAAACATCTTTATATTTCTGGTGTGTAACTTCTTTAAAAGAATCTCCTAAAAATTAAAATTCTCTAGTACTTATTTTCATAGGCAGAATTATTCAAGAATTACACATTGACGAAAAAAATTTATCCCGTAAAATACTCTCAGGAACGGGTGAAACTTATCACAGTAACACGTTTTTGCTTAATGGACGAGTCTTGAAATTTTTTTTTTAAAAAAAAAATCAGCATTTTTCTACCTGATATCAACTAGTTGATGCCACAAGTACATTCATATGTATAGATGGACTTCAAATATCAAAATCTCTGCACAACAAGATAACGAAAATAATTGTGACATTTTTTTAAATTGTTGGTCTGTATATTTCTTTAAAATAATCATCAATAAATTCAAATACTAATGTACTTCATTACATGGTTAGAATTATTCAAGAGTTAGGGGTTGACAAAAAAAATTACCAGTAAAATGCTGCTTATAGGAGAGGAAAATTATAACAGACAATTTTTCTGCCTTACTGGTGCAGGCTTGAAACTGAAAAAATCAATAATTTTTTAATCGTAACGTGATGATATAATAAGTTCCTTCATATGTAAAGCGGACTCCAAATTAAAAGATTTCTACACGGCAATATATAAATAAAATCATAATGAGACTATAATAAAGTAACCTGAAAGAAAAATTAGAACGGATACAAGATTTGTATGTATGAACAAAGATGGGTGTTTTAAAAAATTTTGCCACTTAAAAAACAGACAAGATTCCATATCAAAATATAAATGATTATTTTCGTTAAAGAAAAATTGAATGTAGCATTGCAAAGTAGTATAAAAACATGAAACTTATGTTAGATTATAAAGCAAATTATCATATACCTAGTTTGATAGGACTTCATGAGAACTTCAAATGTTATGAGTGACTAATTTTATATATATATATATATATATATATATATATATATATATATTTAACTTTCAAAGGCAGAGCTAACAAATAATGAACTAAAGAATCATTATCTACAAAAGCTGAAAATTTTACTGAAAGATTGCGGAAGAGCGTTTCAAGATTTTCCAATAATGTCAAATCCAATTTTCAATGAAGAAGAAGTCGACAATAACAATAAACTCATCCACGAAGAACTACATAAAATAGACGCTCTTTATCTAAGAAACATGAAAAATTATTGGTTAAATTAATATTGAAGAAAAAGACAGTTTATGACAAAATTATAACAACAATGCATGGGAACAAAGGAGGATTCTTCTTCTTGTATGGTCATGGAGGAACTGTAAAAACCTTTATTTGGAGAACATTATCTTCGGTCATAAAATCTAAAGGAGACATTGTCTTAACAGTTGCGTCTAGCAGGATTGCATCTCTTTTGTTACTAGGAGGTCGAACGGCTCATTCGAGATTTGTAATCCCACTTAATGCAACTGAATACTCGACATGTAATATAAAATAGGGTACTCCTCTTGTTGGGATGAGCAAGCACCACAACTAAAGTTTGATATGATAATAAATAATGAAAATACGTTGGACACAATTTACGTGGAAAACCCTCAAATAAATAGAGGGGAAAAACCACGGGGCAGAAGGATTTACTATATAAATATGGGAGTACAGTGCTCTCAATTACAAGGCGAAAACACTTGTAAAAGGAATAACTCACTAAAGACACTCATGACTACAATATTTGTCTTGGTGTATAACTCTCTTTATGTTCTTACTCTTTTGGATTGTAATTTTTGTGGGGATTTGTGGATCTGTGTATATAAAATAATGAAAGCAAAATGTTTTATTTGTAATAGAACTAAACCGTGTAGAAGGGTGTAAAGCAAAGATCAATTTGGACATGGTTTGTCCTCTTTTTTCTTTTTCCATTTGGACAAGATTTGTCCTCTTTTTTTCTTTTCCTTGTCTGACTAACTTTGTTGACATTCTCCCACTTGAAGATTTAATTGAGAATCAATTATGTCTTCACACTATCCTTTCTACCCAATCACTGCAATGTTACGTTTCTGCTTGGCCAATAGAAGATCGACACCATATAAACTTGTTACTGTTGATCGGCTTCGTAAACATATCTGCTAGGTTGTCATTAGTGTGAATTTTCTGGATATCCACACTGCCTTCTTCCACCTTCTCACGAACAAAGTGATACTGGACTCGTATGTGCTTTGTCCTTGAATGAAGTGCCGGATTCTTTGCAAAATGCAAAGCGCTCTGACCGTCACAAAACAGAGCAACCTTCTCTTACTTGTGCCCGAGCTCCTCCAGTAACATCTGCATCCATATTGCCTCTTTGCTAGCTTGTGTAGCTGCTACATATTCTGCTTCCGTCGTAGATGTAGCCACGATAGACTGCAGTTTTGAAACCTAGCTTACAGCTCCTCCAGCAAGAGTAAACACATAACCTGTGGTGGACTTGCTTTTATCAAGATCACCTGCATAATCTGAATCAACATAACCTTTAACAGTAAAGTCTGATCCTCCATAACACATTGCAACATCTGAGGTACCCTTGATATATCTCAGGACCCTTTTAATAGCATTCCAATGCTCTCTACCAAGATTAGCCATGTATCGACTAACCACTCCCACTGCTTGTGCAATGTCTGGTCTTGTACATACCATGGCGAACATTAAACTTTCCACTGCTGATGCATACGGTACTCAAGACATCTCCATCCTCTCTGCTTCATTGCTAGGATTCATACTTGAGGATAACTTGAAATTAATAGGAAGTGGGGTAGAAATTGACTTACAGTCTTGCATCTTGAAGCGTCGCAAGATTTTCTTCAAATAGTTCTCTTGAGAAAGCCAAATCTTCCTATTATTTTTGTCTCGGTGAATTTGCATCCCTAGAATCTTGTTTTCTGGTCCCAAGTCCTTTATTTCAAACTCACTAGCCAACTGTGCCTTTAAATTTGTGAGACGATCTTTGTTGGGGCCTGCTATCAACATGTCGTCAACATACAACAACAAAATAATGAAATCACCATCACCAAATCTCTTGTAATAAACACAAGGATCTGAACTATGTCTGTTGTATCCAAGGATCATAAAGGAATCAAATCTCTTATACCAACACCTCGGCGCCTATTTGAGTCCGTATAGAGATTTGTTCAACCTGCAAACCAAGTTCTCTTTTCTCTGTTCTTCAAAACCTTCTGGTTGGAGCATATATATTTCTTCTTCAAGCTCTCCATGAAGAAATGCAGTTTTGACATCTAACTACTCCAAGTACAAGTCAAATGTAGCACACATCGCCAGGACCACTCGAATTGTTGTGAGTCGAACCACTGGAGAAAATATCTCATTGAAGTCTATACCTTCTTTCTGAGAGAATCCTTTCACCACCAATCTTGCATGATACCTCTCCACTTGATCATTACCATTGCGTTTGATCTTGTAGACCCATTTGTTTCCAATGGCCTTCCTTCCTCGTGGTAATTGAACAAGATCCCATATTTTATTCTTATGAAGAGCTTCAATTTCTTCTTGCATTGCTGCCATCCACAGAGATGATTCTTGGCCTTTCATAGCCTCGTGAAAAGTTGAAGGCTCTCCATCTTCTGTTAATAGACAGTATACAAAATTGCCCTCTATAGAATAATCTGAGTGCCAAGCTGGTTCTCCTCTCTCCCGAGTTGACCGTCGAACTTGTGGAGTTTCAATCTCAGCTTGCTCTAGTTCTTCATGCTCTAGTGCTGCTTCAGAAGAAACTGGGACTTCTTCTATCTTTTCAACTTCAACTATAGTAGTCTCTGATTTTTCTATTGAAGTGCTACCTTCTTTTGCTTGTATCTTGTTTTTAAGAAATACAACATCCCTACTGATTACCAGCTTGCGGGCAGTGGGATTCCACAAGCTATACCCCTTGACTCCATCAGCATACCCTAAGAAAATACATTCCCTAGATTTCGGATCCAACTTCGATTTTTCTTGGGTGTTGTACATAACACAAGCAGGATTTCCGAATATATGTAAGTGAGAATAATCAGCTGGTTTTCCTGTCCACATCTCCATTGGCGTTTTTAGATCAATTGCAGTTGATGGAGACCGATTGATCACATAACAGGCGATTTTGACTGCTTCTGTCCGGAATGGTTTTTCCAATCCTGCAGTTGCCAACATAGCTCATGTCCGTTCCAACAAGGTTTTGTTCATTCGCTCTGCTACTCTATTTTGTTGTGGAGTATATGCCACTATGAACTTCCTTTTGATACCTTCTTGTTTATAGAAGTTATCAAATTCATCGCTAGTGTATTCTCCTCCATTATCTGTCCTCAAACACTTGATCCTTTTCTCAGATTCAAGTTCCACCCACGCTTTGAACTCTTTAAAAAATAGAAAAACATCTGCCTTTCTCTTGATTGGATACACCCAACATCTCCTGGAGTAGTTGTCGATAAATGACATGAAATATTTTGCTCCTCCTAGGGACTCCACCGGTGCTTGCCAGACATCAGAGTGGACCAGATCTATATTTCCTTACTTTTAGCAGAGGAGCTGCTAAACTTCAGTCTATGTTGTTTACTGGTAACACAATGCTCACAAAAGGGTAGTGAAACCTTTTTGAGCCTTGGAAGAAGCTTTTGCTCAGCAAGAATCTTCAAACCTCATTCCGACATATGGCCAAGTTTGTGATGCCACATCATCGTCGATTCTTCAAATGAACTTGCTGACGCGGTTGATGCTTATCCTTCTTGGCGGGTTTCACCCTTAAGCACATATAGATTTTCAGCAAGTTTTTCCGGTTTCATCACTACAAGCGCTCCTTTCAATATTTTCATGACTCCACCATGAGTCTTATATGAACATCCATTATCATCTAATTGCCCCAATGACAATAGATTCTTCCTCAAGTCTTTCACATGTCGTACCTCCTGAATGGTGCATACCGTGCCATCATACATCTTTATTTTGATGGACCCAAACCAATAACATTCAAAGCATGATCATCTCCCATGAACACAGATCCTCCTGAGATAGGTTTATATTGATGGAACCATTCTCTCCGGGAAGTCATGTGCCATGTTGCTGCTGTGTCCATGATCCAGACATCAGTGAAACGTTTTTTGCCTTCATTATTTGATATTGCTTCACTACATAAAATATCACCATCATCCGAGGTATTTGCAACATTCACTTGAGCATTTGATGACTCAGGGTGTTCACTCTTCTTTTTGAACCAACAATCTTTCTTGACGTGCCGTTTCTTGCCACAGTTGTGACACTTGATATTCTTCTTACTTCTTGATTTAGATCTACCATGATTGTGACTCCCACTGGGGCCACGTTCCATTGGTCTTCCTCTCACCATCGTCAAAGCTTCAGCTTGCTTGTCTGTCTTCCTTATTTTTGCGCCGATTTTCTTCTTCTAGGACAGCGACTGCAATTTCATCGAAAACTAGACTGTTGTATTGTTCGTCAGGTTGATGATGAATTGATCATATGAGTCAGGCAGAGTTTGAAGTAGAAGCTCCGCACATTCAGTCCCCTCTATTTTACAACCCATTGTTGTAAATTGCGAAAACAGAGTATTCAAAGTATTGATGTGTTCAGTAACCGACATGGACTCTGCCATTCGAAGAGTATAAAATCTTCTTTTTAAGACTATTTTATTATGCAAAGACTTGGCCTCATACAATCCCGTAAGAGTATCCCATATTTTCTTCGCTGTCCGTTTTTCAGCCACACTAGACAACACTTGATCAGCTAGTGCCAAGTGTAGATCAGCAACTGCATTGTTGTCTTCGTCGTTCCACTTGCTGTCATCAGTAAAGTCTGTGGGCCTGCCTTCAATTGCAACTAGGCAATTGTCTTTTCTCAATATCGCCCTTATTTTCATTTTCCACAATGAAAAATTAGTCCCATTGAATTTCTCAACGTCAAACATTGTTGTACTCGACATTGTTATTTGCTTCACACCCTTCTAGATCGTTTCTGAATATTTTTTCGAACAATCGTGACAAAATGTATCGTCACCGAATTTGACTATTCACGTGAATAGTATTTTCACCGGATTTTACTATTCACGTATAGTACCTTCGAATAAAACAAACAGAATAACCGAAGCTCTGATACCACTATTGGGATGAGGAAGCACCACAACTAAAGTTTGATATGATAATAAATAATGAAAATACGTTGGACACAATATTTTACGTGGAAAACCCTCAAATAAATAGAGGGAAAAAATCATGGAGTAGAAGGATTCACTATATAAATATGGGAGTACACTACTCTCAATTACAAGGCGAAAACACTTGTAAAAGGATAACTCACTAAACACACTCAAGACTACAATATTTGTCTTGGTGTATAACTCTCTTTATGTTCTTACTCTTTTGGATTGTAATTTTTGTGGGGATTTGTGGATCTGTGTACATAAAATAATGAAAGAAAAACGTTCTATTTATAATAGAACTAAACCATGTAGAAGAGTGTAAAACAGAGATCAATCTGGACAAGGTTTGTTCTCTTTTTTCTTTTTTCATTTGGACAAGATTTGTCCTCTTTTTTCCTTTTCCTTGTCTGACTAACTTTGTTGACACCTTTGTCAAACTTGAGTGTGAAGGGAAAGTCAATAATTTCGGATGAAGTAACAATGATGCATAGATATTATTTTAAATCTCCTGACAAAACTCTAAGAGATATTATTAGATTTAAAGATGCATCCTATTTTAATCGACCATTTAGAGGTAAAATGGTTGTTCTTGGTGGTGACTTCTGACAAATACTTTTAGTCATTCCAAAAGGTACAAGTCAAGATATTGTTAATTCTTTACTTAATTCTTCATATTTATAGGTCAACTGTCAAGTCTAAGGTTGGAAGGAAATCAAATGGAGTCACATCTAAATAATCTACAAGAATTTTTAAATTGGATTTTAGCAATTGGTGATGGTAAGATTTGAAATTAGTAGACGATACTAAAAAAGTTCATATCCCTGATAACTTCTCGTAAATAATTGTGATGATCCGATTAATGCAATTGTAGAGAGTACATATCCAGATTTCTTCGTACATTATAATGATTTAACATACCTATAAGGAAGAGAATTTTTTTCTCCCACTGTTGACATGATTGAATCAGTTAACAAACACATGATTTCACTCAATTAAAGTGAAGCAAAAATATTTTTAAGTTCTGATACAATATGCATGTACTTTTACAGATTAAAAAACCATACATATACTGAAATTTTTAAAAATTATTAACTGTTTTTAAAATTCAAAATAATTTAATCACTTCTAAAGTTGGTGTACCAATAATGTTATAGAAAAATATAGATCAGTCTTCGGGGTAATATAATGGAATAAGAATAATCATCACTAAATTTGAAATTTGGGTTTTTGATGTAAAAGATTTATCTGGAATTATAGTTGGACAAAAAGTCTTCATTCCAAGAATGTCGTTGACTTCATCTGATGCAATAGTACCATTTAAATTCCAGCGAGGACTATTTTTGATGAAGCAATAATTGTAGTAAACAAAGAAGTTTTCCTTAACTTAGAGAATAAAAGAAAACCTGATCTAAAAGTTCAAATTCTACATGCTATTCATGTTCCCCTATCTGCTAAACCATCTTGAAAATAAGCTTAAAAGATCAATTGGTATGAGTATTACTTATCTCATGAACAACAACTTACTCTATTTTGACTTACTTTGAGATAATAAATTCTAAAAAAAATTCATGTCCATTTTAAATATACTAACAAATAACTTACAAACATGTTCAACCTATCACCTTAATATCTCCCAAAGAACGTTGAGATTTTAAAAATATCATAAATGCCTCAGAAGATCATTTAATATTCAAGGCTAATTGGCGGATTTTTTTTTCTTTTTACCTATGATTTGATTTTTCATCTACTCATGTATTTCTGCTAAGAAAAAATACAGTTGGAATGATGTATATAAATTTTACTCCTACTTATATCTTATGAGAATTTGTGGCCCGTGGCTGATTTATATTCAGTATGAATATTTGAAATATATCAAAGTTGTGACTTAAAAAATTTTTTATCTCAATCTGACGAGTTTAAAACACGTTTTACAATCTTGCTTTTCTTTATGTATACTCATTTTAAAAAATCAACTATACATCTTAGTATTTTTAATCTTTTTTAATTACATATTACTATCTATTCGGGATACTTACTAGAACAGGCAGACTCAGACCATCTCTCAACAAAGTTACTTTATCTCGATTGAGTTAGCTAAGGGCATTATTAAAATTAAAACATTTGAAGAATTAGTAGAATCCATGCAAGTGGGTAAACTTTTTTGTAAACTGATAGATGACAACAATACTTACTGGTGGCAATGGGGCAGGGCACAAGCAGGGTGGGGCAGGGTAGAGGCATAACAGGGTAGGGCAGACGAGTATTTAAAAGTGATAGGGCAGGGGGGCGGGACAAAACACATTTTCAGAGAAATCTAAATGGGGCAGGGCAGGTGATAGAGTAAAACTTTTGTACTTTGTTGTTTCCCGAAAACTCTTTAATGAAGAATTGGATGGTAAGGTTTTTTAGATTTAGAATTTCCACCTCCTTCGATTATGATATGCCAAACGTTTTCTACAACTTCTCTTTCCGTTATCAAATACAATAGATGGAAACTGTTATGCAAACTGTTTTTCCAGAATTTTAATAAGAATTAATCAACATAAATTTTACATAAACAAAATAATGATACAGTGAGTTGTAAAAAGAAAGAAAAGAATACTACAGGTCATTCATGTATTTTGATTAAAGGCTCCAAGGAACCAAAATAGAAAAGATTATATTTTTATAAGAAATAAAACTAAACAAGTACATAGTACAATACGTGAAAACAAGGAAGCAAATTCATGAGAAACATACACAGGTTAGGGGGAGCTAGGAAAGATTTTTGAAAAATGCTAAACGAGGCAGGGTAGGGTGGGTCAAAATCTTTGCAAGTTAAGGCTTGCCCCGCCCTAACCCGCCCCATTGACATTCCTAAAAATAGTATGCCATTTATGTTGCAGATATACGACAACAGTAATAAGCATCATTGAATGTATGAAAATCTTATATCATTTTCAATTTGTAAATTGTTAGCTTTGACACTCCTTAAATATTTCAATGATGACATTAACCATTATCCTTAGTGCAGGAATAAGAGGAGAAGCTTCGAGCTTGCAAAGCACAAAATGTCATAACCCTTCAAGATCAAAAGTATCAATGAAGATTTTGTCGCAAAGATAGAATCAAGCAGCGGATACACAAAGGATCAAATTTGTTCTTCACGCAAAGGAAGTAGATCAGACTAGCATACGAAAGAAAGGAATCAATCAATCTATATACTCAACAAGGCAAGTCAACTCAACAAGATGCAACACAAGGAAGCAAATCAATAAACTTTTAAAGAAGGCAAGTCCACTTAGCAGGATGAAAGAAGTCAAAATGAATCTAGTATTATGCATCTCAAGAAGGAAACTGGATCATCAGAAAGCCAGAAAGATTGACGTGAATCAAATTGTTTAGCAAAAATCAAGTTCTTAATCATATACCCTATCAAGTGTGATTGAGAAATTCATTGGGTTACCCTAGAGGAAAATGTCTAAGATTAAAGGAATTGATCTCTAACCTATTCAAGCATCTACAAAAAGCTACTTAAAGACGTTCTTCCATAAAATAAAGATGTGCAACTTCAATTGAACAATCCCATCTCTTCTATATCTTATTCAGCTATTATAATCTGTAATTGTTAATAGTGAGAATAAAAGAAAGAAAAGTTAGGTAGCAACACGAGTAGAGGTTGTGACCAACTATAGGGCTGACATCACGTCATTTCACTCAAGTGTTCAAGACTTACTTAGTGTAACTCAATTCTCCTTAAAGCTCTAAGGGAACCCTTGTAACCCAAGATAATTTGACTAGGCGCCACTTTGGTGATCTAAATAAGTATAGAAATTTTATGTCCTTACTATTCTACTTCTTATTTATCTTTACTTAAATTGCTACTAACTCTTCTGCAGGAAAATAATGGACTTTGAAATAACAAAAATCAACTACTTATTCTAGAAAATACAAAAAATAGTTCAATTCGCCCTCCCTCTCTTGTTTAACAATTGATATCAAAGCAGGTCTCACTACTAGTCGTTTAACAACACGTGAGAAAAAGATGTAATGACTACCTATCAAGTTTTTGGTGCAATCCTACAAGATGGAAATTCCTAAAACAGACCTCCTTACTTCAACGAACAACATTAATCCCATTGGCTCTAAGCGATCACGAGCGAAGACGTGTGGAAGTGAAAGCCCCTGGGATTATAGAACGTAAATCAGTGCACGAGCCTATGCAAACAGGTTTAAAAGCGGTAGATAGCCTGGTTCCTATAGGTCGTGGTCAACGAGAACTTATAATCGGGGACCGACAAACTGGAAAAATTGCTGCGAGAGGGACGCCTCGCGAGCCGGGCTTTTAGAGATGAGGCCTTTTGCGAAGCCAAGTCAATTTCGGGCCACCAAACCCTGCAACTGATGAGAAGGCCCTATGGAGTAAAGGGAAGAAAAGATTCAGAGTCTTCGTTCAGGCAAATGACTTCCAAACATGGGTAGTAATTAAAAAAGGGCCAAACTAATTCCCGAATCTCCTCAACTAACAAGGTTGATTTAAAAACCTTTGAAGTCACAAAAGAACAATAATAGATAATACAAACTAACACCAGAGCTATTAGTTTACTTTGTTATACAGTGAGTAGGTCTGAATAGTACAAAATATCTACTTGTGACACAACAATGGAAATGTGGGATAAGTCGAGGTAACCTGCAATACCCTGAAGGTTCCTAAGACTAGACTTGGGATTTGAAATGTGATCAGCAGAAAATATTAAAAAATGACTTAGAACGACTCGTGGTATGAGTTGTGAGAAGGAGTAACGAATCGTAGTATCACTTGTAGTCAGAATCTGCAACAGAAGGCCTTCCAATAACGAGTCAAGGTATGACTCGTCGAAACATGTCAAAAGTTGTAGGATGATCCATGTTCAATAGTTTTAAGGGATCTTTTGTGTATCAACTTGGAGGGAATGAGTCAGGGTACGACTCGTAGGGTTAAACAACGAGTCGTGGCCTGCACCCATGAGGAGGAACCAAGGATCTTAGAAGTGTTGACCACGAATGGACCTAACGACTCATAGGTTGGTGGTATGAGTCATGGTATGACCTGTGGAAAACCTCAGAGAAGTCAGGGAAATCAGTAGTGATCACGTATGGTAACCACGAGTCATGATCTGGAGATACAACTCGTGGTTTAAGTCGTGGCACCTGGTAGTGTAAAAATTTTCTGCGATTTAAGTAAAGGCATTTACAAATTTTCTAAGCTCCTACGCCCTAAACTAGGTAATTTTAAGAATAATTAGGAGGATTTTAAGAGGGTTTAGCCTATGCTAACCTATTCCCTCCCCATGAATGCAAGTTTAGAGGATCCCAAAGGAGATCGAGCCTAGAATTCTTCAACTTCTTCCCTAAATATCTTGGGCTTTCTAGGAAGGGTGTAGAATCAACTTACCTAGGTATGTAGGGTCATGAAAGAGAGTTTTCCTTCACTCTCATGTCCAAATCCCATCTCAAGTCCATGAATTCAAGTGTACGATTCTGTGGGGTCTTAACCCAATTTATGAAATTCTCTATGTTTAATTCATGGGTCAATTCCTTTCATATTTCTAATGATGTTTTAAGATTCATGGGAAAGTTTATACCTATTTTGATTATAATTCATGATTTCAAATTTTAAGACCATGATGCCCAATTATGCAAGTTTCATGAAAAGTCGAGTTTATGATTTATGCTTCCAAATATGATGAAATATCTAGCATGTATGAATGTTTACAAGTTACCTATTAATATATTTATAATGTATATTTCATGCAAGCATGATATTAAGATTTGGGCAAGACCACTCAAGTTAAGCATGATTTCATGATTTAAGCATGACAAATAAGTTCAGTTATCTCAAGTTTTAGACTCAAGACTCCTCATATACTAAGATTTAAGTTATATTTTGATATATGATTATATGAGAGTTATATAAGTTTTGGGAACAATATCTAGTACCGAGTAGGCTAGGGGTTCCAAATCTCATGAACTACACGCCAACGTAGGTACACTTTGGGGCCTCTCAAGAGAGCATTTCCCCGGCCCAAGGGCATGCCGTGATATCACACCTTACTTAATCCTTTTCCCTGGAAAGTCTTAGGATGGCCCTCCTCTACGTGGCCAAGACGTGGGATCACCATGCGCTCATACATGGTGGTTGTCGGTTCAGACGAGTCTCCCATTGTTCCTCATGATTTTAGTAATGTGTATACGATAAGATATTATATCATGTTTTCAACAGATTTGATCCAAGGGTCAGTTTATGAGCTTTTACCTATGATTTCAGATATAGCAAGCCATATGCACTTATTTCATTTCATGTCTATTCATGTTTCCAGATATTAGCATACAACCTTTACTCTCAGAATATTATGATGTTATAATTTAAGATATGCATGATTTCATTTTTACTTACTTAGCTTGTTTTACTCACTTTTCATACTTAGTACATTCTAAGTACTGACCGCATACTCTATGCTATATCATTTTATGATGCAGGCTCAGACGTTCAGACTCCGTCACGCCGCTAGCCAGTTTCCAGAGTTTAGCCTAGACAACTAGTTGGTGAGTCCGCATCCTTCGAGGACCTTCAGTTGGTTGAGTTGTTATCATTTTTTGTTTTAGACTTCTAGTGAGCCAGTTTGGGGTATTGTCTCATCAGCTTGTCAGTATGTTAGAGGCTTTTCAGACATAAAATTGTATATTGAACTTTAGATTCAGTGTTTTGATATTTTTGATGGTTAGATGTGTTATTATTCAGACTTCCGCTATTTCAGAATTTAGTTTTTTTGCTTTGTGTATGTTGAGATTTAGTTTTCATGTTCATGCCATGGATCGACTTGGAGCCATTTATGGTTCTAGGTTCTGTGTCTAGATCCAGACTTATGTTTGAATTGTGACATAACCTATGAAGGCACTACCAAAGTGAAGGAAGAAAGGATTAGTTCTCTAGTAAACAAGTATGAACTATTTAATATGACTGATGAAGAAAATATTGAATCCATATTTTTATGATTTAATAAAATAGTGGGAGACCTGAAGTCGCTTCCAATGATTTATCCAAATGGTTTACAAGTGAGAAAATTTCTTCAGAGTCTGCCAAAAGTGTGGGAAACAAAAGTCACAATTCTTGAAGATGGAGATTTAGAAAATCTGATGTATGATGAGCTACGAGAAAATCTAATAGCTTATGAGTAAAATCATATTAATAGACATTCAAAGAAAGAAAAAAACAAAAGAAAATAGTGGCACTCAATGTTGTCACTCATGACATTAAAGAAGAAAAAGATAAAGAAAAGAGTGAAGGACTGGATTTGAAAAATCGAGAAGTCAGACATCATATGACAAAGAAGACAAAGATCTCAATCAGAATACAGGAATAATGAAAATCAAAAGAAAGATGAAAGATGTTATTAATATGAAAAACCTGATCATCTAAAATCAAATTGTCAAAATATGAAGAAAAAGAACTTCAGAAGACACATAATTCAAAATTCATGAGAGCCTAGAGCAATGAGAACGCATCTCATGAAGAACAAAATGACACTGCCAATATTTATTTTATGGATATTGATGAACCAATGAGGTAAGATCTCAAACTTGTACTAATTGTCTAGGCTTACAAAACTCTCTAGATCTTGTCACTGAAGAATTTTAAAAAATTATTGATGAATATAATAAATTGGATAAAGAACAAAGGACTGACAAATTCTTCTTGAAGCAAGTCTAATTAAAGTAGGCCTGCTTGAAGAGGAGCTATATAATATCAAAACGCAAATTAAATACTAATAAGAAATTACCTAGTCATTGCTTAGTCAACTCAAATAATTCCTTCAAAAATATTCAATTTTTTTATCCTCATCAATAGTTTCTTTTCTGCAAACTCATTTATTTATCCTACTTATTTTTCTTATGGTAAAACTGGTCATACATTATTTAATTGCATGTACTCAAGAGTCAACTCAGGCAAATAGATTTGGAAATAAAAGAATTAATCTTAAGAAGCAGCAAATACCAATCTCAAGGACCCAAGAAAACTTAGGTACCTAAAAGAAATTGAATTGTATGTTTTGCAAGAACAATCCAGGAAATCTTACAAGAAAGGTATATGGGTTATTGATAGTGGATGTTCTAGACACGTGATAGAAAAGAAAAAACTTCAACTCAGTTCAGAAAATTATTGGAGGTTATGTTAGGTTCAGAGACAATCCAAAAGAAGAAGTTGTTGGAGTAAGATCTATCACCATAAATCCATTATTGACTTAATTGAAGTATATTTAGTAGATGGTTTCAAACATAATATGCTGATCACAAGTCGACTATGTGACACAAGTTTTGATGTTTTATTTAATACTATCAGATGTACCTAATTGTCTTGCTGCTGTCTCAAATGATTCATGGATTTGGCAAACGAACTGTCCATGCTAGCATGCTTACCGTTGAAATTTTTTTTAAACTTGAATTAGTTCTTGATTTGTTGATGTGCCGGAAGTTTGTGACACATCTATGCTTCATTTCATAGAGTTTTGCATGTCCTTAGGTACTAATTCAAGTCAAAACTGACCTTAATATGCTATGTTTTAGGAACCTAAGTGAAATGAAGAAAGGAGTCAAAGTCACAAATTTGCCCAAAAGATAAAGCAAAGGAAGGACCGTCTCTCAATAGAATGGTCCGCACCTTTAAATGTCCAACTGGCCTACTTGATACAAAAACCACTTTTCAAGTGGTCTACAGTGATGATGGATAGGACGGACTATATTCCTAGGAGACAACCCATCAACTAAAGGACGAACACTAAACCTAAAAGTGCCAGAATCAAAGGATGAACTGAAGGACGGACTATCTTTTGGAAAGATGGTTCATCAATGGACGGATAGCAACTAGGCAGAAGTAAGATTTAATTGGTGAAACAAAGGTCGGCCCATCCATGAGCACTTGGGACCCATTGATTTTAAATAAATTAGGGGGTTTCGAGGCTAGATAGATAATTTATAATAGTTCATAGTTCATCATAAATAAAGTAGAGAGTAGATCCATCTTGTAATTTGAAGATTGAAATTTATTAATTCTAGTTTTCTTCTCCAAATTGCAATTTCATTGGTAAGAATATTCAATTACTTGCTTTCTTCTTCTCTTCTTTCTATCGTTAGCTAAATCTATATCTAGAGTTGTGAACCCTAATGACCTCAATTGGGTAAAATTGTTTGTGGCCTTAAGAACATTTGATTGATTTGTGGTTTGTAAAGGGTGATTGATGATGAAGGCCATTTAATCCTGCCCAATTATCTTTATTGTACTTGAAAGAGCTAATATAGGTTGAGTTAGCATCAATCAACATTAACTCAAGTCTCTAACCCTTATTTAGTGGGTTCACCTAGACATAGGTTGAAATCCAATTAGCAAAATATAATCAAGTAGGAGGGAGTTCTCTTCAATTTGATAAAATTAAGGAAAATTGACACCATTGGTGTTATTGAAAGATATCCACTAGTTACCTAAGTGATTGCTTGTATGTTCATCAATAGCTCATTCTTAATTTTCCCATATTGAGTGATTTAGGGGGCTCGACCCAAAATTGGAGTCACTTCTCTAGTAATTCTCATTATTGAATACAATATCAAGAATTTACATTCCTTAGTTATATCTATATTTATCCTATCACTAATTTGAATATTTTTTTAACTCTCAAATCTAAATTTAAAAGTGCCAGATAGTTTGGGTCTACAAAAGTCCTTATGGATTCAACCCAAGACTCTTAGTTGGGTATTGTATTTGCATCGACTATTTACACTTTCAAAATTAGAGTGGATTTGAGTGAAAACCAAATTTATGGCTCCCTTGTCAGGGATTTTGGCATACACCCTATCTAGCATTATCAATTAAGTTTGTTTGATTGGATCTATTCTTTCACTTTTGTTTTGTCTTGTGTTGTGAAGAAGGTAATTACTAGCATTCTAAATTTGGAAAGTTGGATCATTATTATACCTGGATGCCATGGTTGAATAATGAACCTTATGGATATCTAGGAGACCATGGAGGATATTTCCATTCACATCAATATTACTCAAATTAGAAATACAATCCTATACAAGTTGTGGAGATGAATTATTCTTATTCACCATTGGATGTAGAGCTGACTCCATATTATTATAATCAAGATCCATGCTTTCATTCCTCTAGCCATCATGTCTATTGGGCTTCCCAACCATAACATCTGGGTGATCAATGTAGCTAGGATGAGCAATGTAATATGATACAAGATTGGAACTTAAAGCCAACTTTTGACTCCAAGGGCTCTAGTTGGAAAGTATGCTTAATCAAGTATTATAGAATCAAGAGAAAGAGTAATCCAGCCTAAAAAACATGAGCGATGTTGTGAGTACCCATACAGAATTATTTCAGAGGATTTACTATCATATGAGCCGTATTCTTAACCAAGATGAGTAGTCAGCCATTGATTTTGATGACGCCTTTGAGAGTAATGAAGAAGACGCTTTCACTTATTGTTTGGAAATCACAACAAGGAGTGGGAATATATTGCACCCGGGCCCGAACATACCTATGGAAGAGGAGATCAATGTTGAGGAAGAGCTAAGCTCTAATCTTGGGTTAGCACATGAGAAAGTGATAGATGATGCCTCGATTAAAGAAGTGGATGAGGAACTCAAGGTGGAGGTATCGGTATCTCTACCAAGTCTCTCTATTACTCCTTCTTCTTTTGCTCAAAGGATGAATAAGAAGCATGATGACGAGAGAATGGCTTAGTACTTTGACATGATGAAATATGTGTCTTTGAGTATTTCATTTATTGACGCTTTCAAGGAAATGCTAGGGTTTGTAAAATATCTTAAGGAACTTTGGACAAATAAGCGACCATGCAAAGATGAGATGCTCACCATCACACACAGAGTTAGTGATATTATTTCAGGTACAACAATAGAGAAGAA
Organism: Datura wrightii; assembly: GCA_035772735.1. Classification (NCBI taxonomy): domain Eukaryota; kingdom Viridiplantae; phylum Streptophyta; class Magnoliopsida; order Solanales; family Solanaceae; genus Datura; species Datura wrightii. Next base: position 66,896,756 of record JASDFA010000002.1, read on the forward strand.
AGGTGATCTAGGTGCTTTCACTATCCCATGTATGGTGTGATGCAAGAATTTCACTAAAGCTTTGTGTGACAACGGGGCAAGCATTAATCTAATGCCTCATGCTATTTTCAAAAGCACAAGACTAGGTTTTCCTAGGCTTACTGTGACGACCCGAACATAGGCCCGGATCGATACACAGGACAAAGAACCCCGAGAGGCTCCAAGTCAACCCATGACATGAACATAACATCGAAGCTCATTATTTTAACTGTGGAAAAATCTAACATATCACATAGCGTAACTCTAAAAATCTGACAACATCGAATAACTGAATATATAACACAAGTATGAAGCTGAATACATAATATGTATAATAAGCCTCTACTACTGACGAGTTGATAGGACAAGACCTCAACTAACTTACTAAAGTCTGAGACTGAAAATACTAAATATAACTGATAAGAAGGGACCTCAAAAGATGAGGATTCACCAACTCTGACTGAGAGGTACTAACACTGAAGGTCTGGCTAGTGGCAGGACTGGGCCTAAATTTCTGATATGCAGTCAGTACGTGGAATGTACTTAGTATGGAAGGTAAGTAAAACCGCTGAGTAGGTAAAATCAAATATCATGCATATCATAAACATTTCATCATAAGAGACTGTGAGTAGGGCTTGCATGCTATTATCTGAAAACATAATTTAAACATAACTGATTAACATAACTGCATTGAATGACCCAAAGCTGAAAACTGATAATCATAAGTAAAACTGAACATTGGGTCAAACCTGTTGAAAACATAATATCTTAACTAATGAACATGCATAACTGAAATCATAAGGAACAATGGGAGACTCATCATATAACCAACATTACCATGATAGAGCTTACGTAGTCCCGACTATTACACTCAAGATGGCTGAGTCATCCAAAGCCTTGCCAGGGCTAAGGATGCGACCATGATATCGATATCAAGCTAAAGGCGCCTTGGGGGAAGGGAAAACTCACAAGGGAGGTCCTAAATAATCTGAACATATGTACATTGGCACGTAGTTCTAAGGCATAGGGTTGACTGACCCTTAGCCTACTTAGTGCTAGATACTACTCCCAAAAAATATGCATATGCTCTCCATCATTTTTCAACGAAGCTGACCATCGTCTAGTGACGAAGTTAAATCATGACATGACATACATATTCTGAAGATATAACATGAAAACCGTTCCACAGGCTGAATAAGATAGGGAGTCTAGACTCCAAAATCATGTGGTAAGCTAATAACATGAAGTTTAGATAAATCATGAAACATACTTGATCATATGGGCTTGCCCAACACTTAAACAGGCTTGAAATAAACTTTGATTACTCAAAAGATGAACATAGACATGGGTAATTCAAACTCATACTTTAATCATGAATATCTCATCATAACTAGAAACATATATCATTATCTCATGTTTTTTTGAACTTCCATCTTTTCACTTCCGGATCAGTTCTAGCTTAAGGTATAAGTCTCCTCCTTAGTACTCTATTTCAGTTTCATGTCTAGTGCATGTCTCTCAATTCCTTTATGTAGGTTCATGTTTGTGTGATTCATGAATTCAATTCGGACATATATATCAGTCCGGAGTTAGTCACTCCATCAGTTTTAAGCTTCAGGTATACAATATTTGGGATTCAGTTCCTTTCCCCAGCTATTCAGTATGTTTACCCACATTCAAGGATGAATGTTTCTAAGGGGGAGATATTGTAATACCCCAAAAGTCCCTGAGATTAGACCCATGAGTTGCACCAAAGAAAGAAGGTAAATATTCTCCATGTCACAGAACAACTTGTCAGGTGGCCCATTAGGTTACTTGAAGGATCGTTCAATGACTCGTGCAGTGGTGTTGTGTCATGATATTACAGTGACAACGGATCGAGGAACGACCTGTCATATCACCCAATGAGTCGTTGAGTCTCCAGTAGAGAGGGATAGAGTTGGAATTAGGGACATATTTCAAAGGGACTTAACGGATGAAGGGACGAGTCGTGGTGTCACTTCATGACTCGTCAGGTCGGCAGTTGGTTAGTCAAAGTTGGGAGAAAAATCAAAAGTTCCAGTAGTGATGATGAGAGTGAACGACAAGTCATCCAGTAAGGTAATGACTTATCCAGTCCCTCATTCGGACTGGTAATAACAGTTTTCCTGCGAATTTAGTAAAGGTGTTTTCGTAATATCTAAGCCTCTAAGTCCTCAACTACGTTGTTTTAAGCTCTGTTAGGAGGGTTTTAAGAGGGTTTAGCCTATTCTAAATCATTTCCTCCCGTGCATGCACTACTAAGACCTTTCCATTGAAGATCAAGCCTAGAATTCCTCAAGTTCTTCCCCAAATCTCTTGGGCTTTCAGAAGAGGGTAGATTCAGCTCACCCAGATATGTAGCCATGAATGAGAGTTTTCTTTTACTCTCATGCCCAAATTTCTCCTCAAGTTTATGAATTCAAGTGTCAATTCAAATGTATGATCATATTGTGTTTTAACCGAAATTATGAAATTCTATATGATTTATTTATTGATCAATTCCTTTCATATTTCAAAGAATGTTTTAAGATTCATGGTAAGATTTTATGTACTAATTGATTATAAATTCATGATTTCATGTTTTAAAAGATTATACCTAATTATGCAACTTCATGAAAAAGTTAGTTTATGATTGATGATTTAAGGAATGATGAAGTATCTAGCATGTATTTATGTTTATGAATTACCCATATATGAATCTATGATTTTTACTAGTAATGTCTAATTCAAGTATGCATTATCTTCATATTTTGGGTAATCCCACTCAGATTTAGCATGCTTTCATGATTCAGTTAAATTATATAAATCAACTTCCATATGTTGGAGTCTATAATCCCCTATTCAACTTATGGTATGTTTGGAGCCAGGACTTCCCATATTCAAATTTCAAACTATGCATTTAATTACTTTATCAGCTTCATTGAAATATGATGGATTCAGCATCGTTGAAAAATGATGGAGAGCACTTTGCATATTTTTGGGAGCAGTGTCTAGCACCGAGTAGACTAGGAGTTCATGAAAACCATGGGTCTTAGAACTACGGGCCAATGTAGGATTATCCAGTTACTTTGGGACATCCCTTGTGAGCTTCCCCTGCCCCAAATAGGCCTTCAGCTTGATATCGATATTGTGGTAGCGCCTTTAGCCTAGCAAGACATTGGACGGCTCTGTCCACTTGAATGTGATAGTTGGAATCACGTAAGTTCTATCGTTATAATGTCGGTTATATGACGAGTCTCCCATTGTTCCTCTTGATCAAAGTTATGCATGTTTTTAGTAGGTTTGACCCAATGATCAGGTTATCAGTTTTATTTAAAAATTTTAGTTTCAGCTTTGGGTCATTCAAATTAGTTATGATATCCAGTTTATGTCTATTCATGTTTTCAGATATCAGCATGTAGCCTTTACTCTCAAAATTTTATGATATTATGATTTATGATATGCATGATTTCAGTTTTTACTTACTCATCTTGTTTACTTACCTTGCATACTCAGTACAATCCAAGTATGAAAGGAATACTCTATGTTGTATCATTTCATGATACAAGTTTAGACATTCAGACTCAGTCCTACCGCTAGTTAGTTTCCAGATCTTGAATCCAGCTCTCCAGTTGGTGAATCCTCATCCTTTGAGGACCTTCAGTTAGTTGTGTTATGTTATTTCAGTTTCAGACTTCTAGTAAGCTAGTTGGGGTATTGTCCCATCAATTCTTCAGTATGTTAGAGGCTTTTTAGATGTAGACTTGTATATTCAGCTTCGAATTCAGTGTTATAATGTTACCGTTGGATAGATGTTTTGTTATCCAGACTTTTGCTATTTCAGAATTTAGTTATCAACTTTGTTTATAATGATCTTAAATTATCATGTTCATGCCGTGGATTTACTTAGAGCCATTTATGGTTTTAGGTTTCATGTCTCGATCCGGGATCTCAGCTCGAGTCGTGACAAAAATTAAGCCAGACCTGGTGCACTGGGTGTCGCAGCGGGCCAGACCTATTCTACGATAGATTTTGCTTATTTTGAAGCTAGATACTTGAGGGAAAAAACGTTATTTGAGGCCTCACTTATAAATATAACATCTAGGTCATTTGTTAGCAAATCATAGATTATCTTAAAACATTTTGTTTGGTCGTATTGAGGGTGTATTGCAGCTTTGGAGGAGAGACAAGTTCATAACTTAGGTTTTTCTTCTTTTCTCTATTGTTTTATGCTTTGAATGATGATGTCTTTGTTTTTCTACTTGAACATGAGTGGATAAACTCCCACTCTAGGATTTTGGCCATAGTAGATGGTTGAAGTTTGATAGATTGATTATGATAGTATTGATTCTTTGTTAAAGGTTGTTTTTATTTACTTATGTTAATTGCTTATTTCTTATTGATCACATTTGGAATAAATCTGTTGGCTTTTGGTTGAACTCGGGAGAGAAAACTAAAAGGGTTAAAAGTAAATATAAAACAGGTATTCAAAGACTCTAGTTCGACTGAATTTATGATAGATATTATTGATGAGGATAGGAATATACCCTTCAACCTTGTTTAGTTAATATACAAGTAACCACAACCATTTTCTCATGTTTCTTTGCGACCATAGAGATATAGGCGTTAGGGTTCATGGGATAGTTCTTGGATGCTCGGGATAGTGGCAAGAAACGGGATAATAACTTGCAACTAGCAATCTTAGGAAGAATTAATCTAGCTAGTCAAGTCTTGAAAACTCAACTTGAAGTGAAGGTGCCATTACCCTAGATTCTATCATCATTTAAAGTACAAACATTTGTGAAATCGTGTTCAATTAAATAGTTAATTTTACTTTTCAAGTTTAGTAGTTTAAATATCCAAATCATTCCCAATCTTTATTGTTGTTTCTTACAATAGTGAGATAAAATTTTACTTTTCAAGTTTATAGTTTAAATATCCAAATCATTCCCAATCTTTATTGTTGTTTCTTACAATAGTGAGATAAAATAACAACCTTGAATAATTAATCTAACAAATCTCTGAGGGACGATAATCGGGACTTTACTATCCTATATTACTTGACGAGCACGTGTGCTTGCATTCGCATGGGATACATCACCAATACATTTCATTCATACTGACGTCCCTTCACTTAGGGACTTGTGTTCATGTTGCAGGTGCAGGTAGAGGCCAGGATTGCCAGTTGCAGTAGCAGTTCATGAGATTAGTAAATGTGTTGGTATGCTCCTTTCTTCCTAGATCTAACACTTAGTTATTTCAACTTGAGTTTTGAATTATAGTTATGGGTAGTTTGGAGCCCTTTTCCGACCATCAGTTTAGTTTACTCATTAGAGGCATTATGGGCTTAGTATGTTTAGTATTATTCAGTCATTCGCCTTGTCAAATTTTCGTTGCTTGATTTAGCGTAGTCATGCCTTGTTGGTATTTCATTTATTTAATTGTTGTAGTTGAGACCTTATGGGTTCAAATACTTACTCCAGTTGATTGTGGAAAGTGTCCTAAAAGGCTTAGGTGTTACAGTTACAGACGTCTATAGTTGGCTTCTCGGTTAGCTTTGTATCCAGTGCCAGTTGCGCCCTCTCCCAATTTTAGGGTATGACAAGGACAACACCCCCAACTAACTCTACTAAGTCTAAAAACTGAAATGACATAAAAGTACATGCATCAAAACTGACGTCCTCGGATGATGAGGACTCACCAAAACTATGCTAAAACTAGAGCAAAATAGGGTCTAGTAGCGGGTCTGAGACTTGTCACCTAAACCTATATCATAAGATATAGCACAAAAGTATGAGATCAGTACTTTAAATGTAATGAGTATGTAAAAAATAAGTAAAACATGAGAATTAGGACAACTTTCTATAAATTATAATTGTGAGATAGTCATAAACATGAGTCGTTCATCATAAACTAGAGCATAATGACCCAAGCTTTGAAAGTAAAATCACAAGGCTTAACATGTTTGAAATAATAAGTAAAAGCTTATAAACTAATCAATGGATCAAAATATTATAAAACATGATATCATAAATCCTTGAACATGAACAACATAAAATATGAGAAATAATGGGAGATTCTCATAACCGACATACTCGATATGAGCACGCAAGGAGCCCAACATGTAACCCTGGTTGGTAGGGTATTCATACGTTGCCAAGGGTAAGAATTACTAAGGCGTGATATCAATCATGAACCCATACGGACAGGAAAAACACTCTTTGGTGAGGACCTCTATCATACCTATGGTGGAATGTAGTTCAGAGATATGGGTACGCTTAACCCGGTCTACTCTGTATTAAATACTACTTTCAAAATATACATAGTGCTCATATCATAGTCATGAAATATACTTGATTTTACATGGTCTAGTTAGAAATCATGATATTCATAAATTGCATCATACGTAAACTAGCAACGAAAAATAATGTCCGAGACCGGCCATGATACATAAGCTTGAGATTCATGAAATTCATGCATAATAGAGTAATTCATCATAACTTGAAAATATAGATTAATGAGATCTTTAAATAGAAATCATGCAATTTAAATCATAAATCATGAATTGAATCATAAAAAAATTGAATTCATAGAAAATCATGAGAATTTTCATCAAAATTGGTTCTAACCCTAGAAATTCATAAAATCATGATTGGAGACTTGAATCCATGAAATTGAGTTGAATTGGTCATGAGGGTGGAAGAATTTCCACATTCATAACCCTATATACCTGGGCTTGAAGGAATCTTTCTAGGGTTTGAAACACAAGAGAATTGGAGAAGAAGGAGAACCTTGATTGCTTTAGGGCTTGAGGGGATTTGATCTTCAACTTCAAATGTTAGGAATACGATGAGGGTTAGGAATGAATAAAACCCTCTAATACACCCTTTTAGAAGCTCAAAATGACTTAGTTTAGGAGTTAAAAGCATAGAAAGTACGGAAATAACTTTAATAACTCGGCTGAAATTTTCACCCCGGCAGACCTTATGTTTGTCCACTTAACGGCTCGTTGGCATCCCTCTGTTATCACTAAAGAAAATTTCATTTTTATGATCCTCACTTATTACCTTCTCTTAACGATTTATTATCACACTTAACGGATCACTCCTCCCGTTGTTATGACACTCTGAATCCCACATTTTCTCTAACTTTCATCACCAAATGGGTCACTTAACGACCAATCAAGTGTCCTAACGGGTCACTTGATGGTTCACCTTGTGATCTGGTGTAAATTTTCTCCATTTCATGCCTTAGTTCTAATCTTAGGGACATTTGAGGTGTTACACAGATCAATACTTGAAGTTTTTATCATAAACAATGATTTAACTATTTACTGGAGGCGTTCAATGAGAAGCAAACTTAGATATAAATCAACATGATCAAGATGAATTGTTCTGATTACACAATCTAAAATTTATGCTCTAAACTCAATTATTTTGAACAAGTAATTTTATAAATGTCAAATTGTGGGTTGGTGATAAATGCACACGTGTTGATCTCATAGATGCATCAATTTAGTGCATCAAATAGCAGGTGAAGGAGCAATATCCACCTTTGATTTATATGAAATTTAGGAAATTTAGTCCCAACATTGAATAGTATAGTCATGATAACAAGAAACACAAAAGAATTCTTAAAAAATCTTCTAACTCTTCATTATATGTCGAATTCTTAATCTACACATCATATTTGATCCATGATGGTTAAATCATTCATGTTAACTAATAAGATTATGTGTACTAGTATACTTTAAGTTTATCTTAGCATGTTTTATTTGTTCTAATAAATTTCTAATTTACTATTATATGAATTTTTGTATCAATAAACTTAGATTCGTCATTCATGCGATCTCATCATGTTTATATTTTTGTGATATAATTTGAAAAATAAGACGGGCAATCTTTCGCATACATATCTTTTATCCACTATGATTTTGAAGATATTTAATGTTCTGACCATTTATAATCTCAATATAATAACTATTTTTATTTCTATTAAACTTTAGATTTACTATAATTTGCGGTTCAATTGTAACAACTTCATATTTAGGATCTAGGATGAATGGTGCTATCATATATAAGTTATTTGAGAGCCTTCAATTTATTTTTCACAATATGATATCATTTGGATATTATTGATATCATTTGGATATTATTGATATCATGATACTTGTATACAAATAATCAGCTCTTTTGGAGCCCTTGATTATAGTATGTTACTACCAAATATTGCTTAAACATTACTGATAGCATAAAAAAATTAATTTAACACTGTTGGTATCATTAAATAAACAATAACCAAATGAAAATTTAAAGATAACTTTAAATTCATAAATAATAAAAAATAAACATTAAGTTATATAACCTTTGATACTTCTATCATCAACTTCTATGGTAAATATTTCCTTGTTCATATTTTATACAATGCGATAATCACATAATTATATGTTCTTCGGGAAAAAAAATATGAATTGTTATTTTCTTCTGAAAAATTAGTAAGTAACCATAATATATTAATGTGGTTATAATAGAAAGTATTTTACAAGACTCGTATCCTTTTAACTTATAATGAAACATAATAAAAGAATTCAAGATATTTCAACATATGAAAAATATATGTTGTAATGACCTTCACACCATAAAATAACATTTATATCCTTTGTTATTTTATCTCTTAAGGAGGTGTGTTGCATTATTTCTTTATACACTTTGGAGAATGAAACCTGGTCATTTAGATGCACTTTATACACAATTTTCAACAGCTCATTATTTCCCTCAAGCACAAGAACACACCACTTTAGTATATTTATCAAATTCTTATTTTTTGCTTCGAGAGAAAATTCTAATATTTTATTATTTATGAAGCAATTTTCTAAGTTAAACTTCTTTGAGAGTAAAACTCCAAACTTTTCTACTTCAGGAATAAAGTTCAAAGTCTTACTACTTCAAGAGTAATCTTATTACTTCAAGAATAATTTTTAAAGTTTTACTATTACAGGAGTATATTTTTAAATTCTACTATTTCGGGAGTAAATTTTAGATTACTATTTCATGAGTAACTTTCAAAATCTTACTATTTCAAGAGTAAATTTTAAAGTTCTACTACTTTGGGAATGAATTTCAGAGTCTTAGCACTTTATGAGTAAATTTTATAGTTTACCTTTTTAAGAGTAAATTTCAAAGTTTACCTCTTTGAGGATATATTTTAAAGTATATTACTTGTTGGATTCAAATGCACATGCAAGTGTATGCCATAGTACAAATAATACCATGATACAAAATCAGGTTGTCGAACCCACAAGAACTCGTTGTTGATAAGGAGTTAAATATATGCCACTGTACTAGTTGAATAGTGATCTCAAAGGGATTAAATTTGAAGATTTTTGTATCCTTTGTTTGAACAATATAATGTGATGGATGTCATATTAAACTAGCAATGATAGAAGAATTCTAGGACTATGGAATATTCCGCATTTCTGTTTCTAATAGACTTTTATAATTTGCTAACTTTATTGAGATTGTTAATTCATGGGGTTGATAGTATGATTATGTATCTCTTGAGATCCTAACCCTCTTCTCAGATTACTCACATGACTATATTTCTATGACATCTAAATAATAAAAACACATTTTAATCTCCCGTATATGAACTATACCGGGTAGACTAGGTATATTTATATCCTAGCCCTAAATTCTTTTTTGTGAAAGATCCTATTCTAATTGGTTTCAATTCTATCTTGCCTTTCCTCTCTCTAGTTCCGCTAAGACTAAGGATATACCCTACTGGTCGCAAACTAGCAAAATAACAAATGCAAAATCAATTAAACAACTCAGATAATAAAGAAAATAATATTACTCAAGTCATTTATAGAACATTCATGCTTCATTTATAGCACCAGAATAAGACATTTAGCCATTCATATTTAAACTATAACTATAAACAGTCATGTTCAATTCCACAATAAGAAAAGAAAATGAGAAGGAGAAGTAACCCTAGTAGTGAGACTCTACTCTTGTCTTCTGCTCTTTTGAAATATCGGATGCCTCCAAAAAGTGGCTAAGAAACCCTTTTATAGTAAATGAGGAACTTTCCAAAGACCTACTCACAATTGAGTGGGCTTTTATTTTCTTGATAAAACTTGGTCCCATGCTCGCATCACGAGTTCCAAGGGAAGGAGAGACCTCGTAATGGACTTCACACCATGAGGCCTAACTCTGATTTCCACAATTAGCAATTTTAACCGAGTGTTGTGCAGGTTGCTCGAGGAACGAGGTTTAGAGCGAGATCTTAGCTCGCGTTGAGCGTCACTCCCTAAGATTCTTCCTATATCTTCACACTTAGAAAATATTTCGCCATACTCTATCTAGGTCTCGCAAGGTGAGCTCCAAAGCGATATGGGGGCTCATGATGAACTTCGCTCTGCGAGGTCTTTGGTAGCTCCAATACTTAGTCAATTTTTCCTCTTTTTTCTTCTTTTGTGCTCACCTAACATGCTCCAAAGTGAAGCATAGACTGTCTTGAGCTGTGCTCCACATGGAACACCATATTTCTCCATAGTTGGTCATTTCTTGGAGGTTTCAATCTGCATATTAGATAAAGCATTTTCATAAGCTATTTAACGCAATAATTAAATATAGTTAGGTATATTTAGCTTCTCTGCTATTAAAACAAGATATTAATGTAGGTAAAATATGACTATTAGATGTGTAAATACATATAACATAATCATCCCACACTTATGTTATTGTTCGTCCTAAAAAAACTCAAATGCACCCCACTGTAATAATTATTTGATTTTTCTGTTTGATGGTATACAGACTTTGTTGATCCTATTATCATCATAGGGAATGCTTTTGGAAAAGGGAGAACAAAACAGCCATTAACGGGCATAACAAATTGGCAAATATTTCTATATATTAAATAGTAGATCCATAAAGATTAGCAGACACGTTTCATCATCTAAGTCTCAGACACAATATTCAAATTCACGACAAAAAGAAAATATGCGATATGTTGTGTCGATTTCAACTGTGCAAACAAATCATCTCTACCGGATTTAAGTGAGATGTCATTATTGCAAGGTTATTCTTTAAATTAATTGATTTATATTATATTACATGATTCCTCAATAAATACTAACCGCATATTATTATAACTAGTTAGTAGAATATGAGGTGTCATTATTGATGGTGATGTAACAGGTATGCCTTTATTGAATAAAGGTTTTATTCGTAAGTCTATAAAATTAAACTAAAATTCACAGTTATATAAAAAAAAATAGTGAATTGATTGAACACTTAATATAATGATATGTGATAATAGACGCAGAAAACAATGATGTCTGTCAAGATGAAGATGAGTATGAATGTATGTCTATGTTAACACAATCACTGATATATTAATGCACACAATTTTAATTTATATGGCTAATTTTTTTATGATTCTGATATTATATCATATAGAGGCTGATGCTGGATATGCATTATGAATACTTTATTAATAATTTTTTTATATATACAATAAGTAGATATAGCAGAATATAACAACTAAAAAGTAATCTTATATTTGTTTCCTTTATTTACATAGTAATAGCATACAGGCGATCCTACATATGATTGTGAATATAGTGGTGCTTACTTTTGATATGAAGAAAGGATCAACAAAAAAATCAAATCTTAAAAACCAGAGTTGTCTTTGTGTTGTCATCATGAAAACACAAAATAATATCAGTATTTTATGAATATCTTCATTCACCAACTGTTATTTTATGCAGGTTGAAAAAGTAACCAGTTCAGAGATAATATTATAAGCTATAACTCAATGTTCTCATTTACATCAACGGGAGAAGAAGTAGATGCTTCGGTTAACCAAACAAGGGGATCAAGAACACTCAAACTATCTAGGAAAAACTACATCAAACTAGAATTTATTGCCTCCATACGGATCCACTCCAAAGTACAAAATAGAATTCATGAATCGAGGTTAGTATTCATTCATTTTAAATTTATTATATGCATGAATAATCTAAAGAAAAACAAACTTAAAACTTTACTAATACATTTTCTTATGCAGTCGTGGTGAAAACATAAACCAACTTTATGCTGGAATTGTTCATGATCTGAAATAAATGATCGATGAACAAAATATTTTGACAAAATCTTTTAGAATGGCAAGAGACAGATTTCAAGAATAAAGAAGGTGTTCACTCCAATGTTAGATTCAGATTGATAGGAAAATGAAAATATGATGGAAAGAATATACAAGTTACCAACTATTTTAGAGGTTGCTGCTATAGGAGTTGGAGATTTTGAAGTACTTAAATGTGACAGAGATATTACTATTGAAACCTAATCTAGCAACTAAAAAAGATAAATGAGTTGAATACTTTCTATTTAGATGTACAACATTCTTTACTTTTCTCATATGGTGAAGATGAATACAGAGATGATACTCTTTTAAATGGGAAAGATGAATCAAGTGGAAGAAGGCACTTTGTTAGCATGCGCGTGAATTTTTCGCATACAAAATTCAAAAGAGGAATGGTGAAGTAAATATATTTTGAACTCAAGAAGATTATTTCAAACAATTCTTGGTTGAGGCATTTATAATGGTGGAATCGTCCAGGTTGAAGTATATTTGAACTCGTCAAAAATAATTGCAAGTTGACATGTATAAAGGATTAGCAGATGCAATTTAACATGGAGAGATAAATTCTCCCAGTATAAAAGGGTAATTCTTTCATCCAGTGTCACGAGGGGTGCAAGATACATGATTCAAAATAATCTAAGACGCAAATGGACCGGATATCTGGATCTCTTCATCACATTTATTTGCAATCCTAAGTGGCTTGAAATTAGTAAATTTTTGTCACACCCCAAAACTCGAGGAGACGTGACTGGCACCTGGTGCCACCTTTGATATGAGCATACACGACGCCCAAAAATAAAACAAAGGCCAGAACCGATGAGGCTCGAAAACACAACAACTATAAAACCAGAATAAGACGATAGACTATAGCGGAAGCTGGCTAACCTGACCAACCAAAAAAAATAAACATAATATGCCATCAAGGCCATGGAATGGAAGAACAACTATACCACATGGCCCACCTGGCATATAACAATGATACTACACTCACAATAAATGTCTACGAGCCCCTAAAAATATAATAGAAATCAACTGTCTGGGACAGGGCCTCGAACTACCCATAACTCAACCTTTGGCAACTCCAAAAGAACTGGAGCACACTGACTCAGCTGGAACTCCACTCAGCAACCAAGAACCTGATCTAACAGCCACCATCACCTGCATGCATGAATGCAGCGCCCCGACTAGGGTGTCAGTACAATAATGTACCGACCATGAAAGGCAGAAACAACTGAAAAACAAAGATTAGAGATCAACAGATATACCAAATATCGCAGAAGGAGAACTCAACTTAAGTAAAAACATAAAAACCTACCTGGCCCCCATAAGCCTGGCACGTAAAAGCAAACATACAACCAGAACCTACCTGGCCCCCATAAGCCCGGCAAGTCAAAAAGTAAATAACAATACAACAACACCTAGCCGATCCAACTCACCTGTCATCGCCTCTAGACCTCTTAATGGCTTCAGCTAACACCAGCCAACATCTAGCATCCACTACTATCATATAATATATAACACAAATAACAACCACAGTGTAATGCCAAGAAAATCAAGAGTAAACACCAATTAATCAACATCATCAATCAAGCACTGTCGGACGCTCTCTCGGCTGCGCACAGTTAGCGGAGCTCAATCCATCTGGGAGAACCAATTGTAATCCCAGGAAGGTTCAGACATGTCAGACCACTCTCGAATCATGTCTCAACTCGACATTACGAAGGACATCATTCTCAACCCTGTAGGACATTTCACTCCTTGAGCTCAACGCCTTAGCCAGAAACCCTCTCGTGCGTCGGGTATATACAAGACACAAGGCACCTCAGGCTCGATCCCTAGCCGGAACAACTCTCGTGCATCGGATATACACAAGCCTCAAGGCCTCAAACATAACACACACACAATCAAAAACAATAATAATACATGCTCCAATAGCCCACAATCGGCTCTCAAACCCCACAACCCAACTATTTTACAACACAATACTATTCTTTTACATCTAGCCGTCTACCAACGAGCCACTAACCAAGCTAAGGACTACCATCCTAACCAGTCTATCCTCAAGCTTTACAAATAGCCCACATACCACTCTACTTACCACTAACATCAAGGGACATGACCAAATCAGCCCAAGTGTCACCACGACGGTCACGTGCCCTCGACACGGTCGACATGATCGCCAATTTAAATATAACAAAAGATCATCGCAGCCACCGACCTTAACCACTCTAATCCCTCATTCACTTGCTAATATAATCACCTAATCTTATTCACTCAAACATCCCACAACTTTCTATAAGAACTACATGCTTCACACACGACCTCTCGACACGAGCCTAACAATTTTCCATGACTACGATTTTTCGCACTCAAGACCGAGCCACCAACCAAACCAGCACCTCAAACACACCTTTATCACCATATAAACAGTAGAATAAGAGTTCAATAATAGCAAAACACAAACCATCACAAAACAGCCATCACACACGTCAACACGGACGATAATGGCTATGGAATTCATACTAACAAAGGGAGGGACAAGCCTAACATACCTTAACTTCAAGCCTGGCCGAACTTGAGCCTTCAACACTGTGAACCTACTGCCTAACGGCAGTCCAAAATTCTGCCTAAACGCAGCCAATACAACTCAACAACAAAACAAGACAAACGAAGCTTACCCAATAAGATTCATAAGAATTCGACGGTAGAATCTCCAAGACATAACCCTATTGGCGTTAAAACACCTATAAACAACCTTAAAAACTAAGGAGAACAAAAGAAAAAAGGCTTACCAACAACTTCACTACGAAACAGCCACCAACAGCCCAGAAAAGACACCAAACCACGGACAACACGCTATTCCAAATTTCAGATACAAAAATCATGCTGAACCATAGCTTCTAGCCCAAAAACCCAAAGGAAACCATGGAGAGAACTTGAGAGAGGTTTCATACGAAATGTATGATGAAAAATGAATTTTTGATGACCAACAACTGACCAAAGGGGATAAACTAATCCTCCACCGCCTTAAGACCTTGTGAGGTGCCTGCTTGTGCGATCTCGTGAAAACGCTAATATCTCTCTACTTCGAAGTCGGATTGACAAACGGTTTGACGCACTGTAAACTAGACTCATAGAACTTTAATTTTATAGGTGGCACACCCCTAAATCCTTATAGATTGGGAGAAAAGCTTCAATAAATTTGACCTAAATTTCAAGGAATCTCAAGAAGAAAATTTTTGCTATAACTTTTTTTCAGAATTTTGTTCCACAACTTGATCATCGTCCAATCTTAAATTCGACTATAGAGTAACTCAAATAACTCATAACACTTTCTTCTTAGACTAATATGTACTCTTAGTCCTACCTCAAAAGCACGATTTTATCGCTCAAATTATCCGAGATGTTACATCCTCCTCCCCTTAGAAACATTTGTCCTCGAATGTTGGACGGAACGTACGACTCTAACTCAACCACCAACACAGCACGACATTGCATGACATAGCCTCACTTGGCAAGCCTACCACAAACCACTCAAGACAACAAAACCTTGTACCATGCCGAGGCGCGACCAACTATAACCATAATCAAAATAAGAATCTTACCTGCTGCCATGTCTAGCCACTAGCCGGTTATAATTCATCAAGTTACAAGCATCCCTGCAAAAGTCAGAAAATATGAGTCTAGACCCGACTCCTATGACATCTGACTTCTTGCATGATTTTGATCCAGAAAGAACCATAACAATCCTAAATTCCCTGTAGCCTCCTGTTTATATGTACACTACATAATGCATACATAAAAAAGACTACTAGAAACGACTCATAAACTCCATAGGATGAACTGCTCCGTTACCAAGTCTGTCACACCCCAAAACCCGAGGAGGCGTGACTGGCACCTGGTGCCACCCCTGATATGAGAATACACAACGCCCAAAAATAAAACAAAGGCTAGAACCGATGAGGTTCGACAACACAACAACTATAAAATCAGAATAAGACGATAGACTATAGTAGAAGTTGGCTCACCTGACCAACCAAAAAAAATACAATATTCCATCAAGGCCACAGAATGGAAGAACAACTATACAACATGGCCCACTTGGCATATAACAATGACACTACACTTACAATAAATGTCTATGAGTCTCTAAAAATATAACAGAAATCAACTGTCTCGGACAGGCCCGGAACTACCCATAACTCAACCTCCGGCAACTCCAAAAGAACTGGAGTACACCGACTCAGTTGGAACTCCACCAAGCAACCAAGAACCTGATCTAACAGCCCACCACCACCTGTAGGCATGAATGCAGTGCCCCGACTAGGGCATCAGTACAATAATATACCAAGCATGAAAGGCAGAAACAACTGGAAGACAAAGATTAGGGATCAACAGACATACCAAATATCGCAGAAGGAGAACTCAACTTAAGTAAACACATAAAACCTACCTGGGCCCCATAAACCTGGAAAGTAAAAGCAAACATATAACCAGAACCTACCTGGCCCCCATAAGCTCGGCAAGTCAAAAAGTAAATAACAATACAACAACACCTAGCCGACCCAGCTCACCTGTCATCGCCTCTAGACCTCTTAATGGCTTCAACTTACACCAGCCAACATCTAGCATCCACTACTATCAGATAATATATAACACAAACAACAACCACAGTGTAATTCCAAGAAAATCAAGAGCAAACACCAATTAAACAACATCATCAATCAAGCACTATCGGACACTCTCTCGGCTGCGCATAGTTAGCGAAGATCAATCCATATGGGAGAACCAATTGCGATCCCAGGAAGGCTCAGACATGTCAGACCACTCTCGAATCATGTCTCAACTCAACACTATGGAGGACATCATTCTCAACCCCATAGGTCATTTCACTCCTTGGGCTCAACCTCTCAGCTAGAAACACTCTCGTGCGATGGGTATCTACAAGCCACATGGCACCTCAGGCTCGATCCCTAGCCGGAACAACTCTCGTGCATCGAGGATCCAAAATCCACCAGGCCTTAAACATAACACACACAAAATCAAAAACAATAATAATACATGCTAAAATAGCCCACAATCAGCTCTCAAGCTCCACAACACAACTATTACAACACAATACTATTCTTTCACGTCTAGCCATCCACCGATGAGCCACTAACAAAGCTAAGAACTACCATCCTAACTAGTCTATCCTCAAGTTTTACAAATAGACCACATACCACTCTACATGCTACTAACATCAAGGGACACTGACAAATCAGCCCAAGTTTCACCACGGCCGTCACGTGCCCTTGACACGGTCGACACGATCGCCGATTCAAATATAACAAAAGATCTTCGCAGCCAATGACCTTAACTACTCTAATCCCTTATTCACTTGTCAATATAATCACCTAATCTTATTCACTCAAACATCCCACAACTTGCTACAAGAACCACACACTTCACACACGACCTCTTGACACGAGCCTAACAATTTATCATGACTACGATTCTCCGCACTCAAGCCCGAGCCACCAACCAAACCAGCACCATAAAAAAAACTTTATCACCATATAAATATCAGAACAAGAGTTCAATAATAGAAAAACACAAGCCATCACAAAACAACCATCACACACGTCAACATGGACGACAACAACTATGGAATTCATGCCGACAAAGGGAGGAGAAAGCCTAACATACCTTAGCTTCAAGCCTAGGAGAACTTGAGCCCTCAACACCATGAACCTACTGCCAAAATTCTTCCAAATCGCAGCCAACACAACTCAACAAAACAAGACAAACGAAGCTTACCCGATAAGATTCATAGGAATTCGACGGTAGAAATTCTGAGACAACACCCAATCAGCGTTAAAACACCTATAAACAACCTTAAAAACTAGGATAACAAAAAAAAATAAGGCTTGCCAACATCTTCACCACCAACATCTTGGAATAGATACCAAACCACGGACTACACGCGGTTCCCGACTTCCCGACACAAAAATCATGTTGAACCATGGCTTCTAGCCCCAAAACCCAAAGGAAATCATGGAGAGAACTTGACAGAGGTTTCATATGAAATATATGTTGTAAAATGAATTTTTGATGACCAACAATACACCAAAGGGGATTAAATAATGCTCCGGCGTTTTATGACCTTGTGAGGTGCCTGCTTACGCGGTCTCGCGAAAACACGAATATCTCTCTACTCCGAAGTTTGATTGACAAAAGGTTTAATGCACTGAAAACTAGACTCATAGATCTTTATTTGATAGGTGACACACACCCAACTCCTTATAGGTTGGGAGAAAGGCTTCAATAAGTTTGACCTAAATTTCAAGAAATCTCAAGAAGGAAATATTTGCGATAACTTTTTTTCGAATTTTGTTCCACAACTTGATCGTTCGATCTTAAATACTACCATAGAGTGAACCAAATAATTCAAAATACTTTCTTCTTAGCCTATTATGTATTCTTAGTCCTACCTCAAAAGCACGATTTTATCGCTCAAATTATTTGGGGTGTTACAATTGTAAAGAGAAGGGGCTTATAACCAGAAGATCACTCACACATCTTATCAAGGGTGTTCAAACTCAAATTAGATTACTTAATAAAAAATTAGAAAGAAAAATAAATTTTTGGAGAAGTTAAATTAGGTATATAATTTACATTTTATAATATATTGATAGTCACATTTATAATCTGAATTAATAGAACATGTTACATATAGATTACAAACACTTACCCATATAATAAAAATACTCTGTGCCCTAATGTATACCTAAAAGTGATGGTTGCCTCATGCGTACATATTGTTGTTTCTTCATAATAAATGTCCAAATATGAAGATATTGATCAAATAATTTCAGCTGAAGTACCAGATAAATCCAAATATGAAGATATTGATCAAATAATTTCAGCTAAAGTACCAGATAAATTGACTAATCCTCATTATTATACAACTATAAAAAATTTAATTATTCATGGTCCGTGTAGTTCATATAGAATCATCTTCTTGCATGCAGAATAGTAGATTTACAAAACACTTATGCGAGAGGTTTGTCATAAATATAACAATCGATGAAGATGAATATCATGTTTGTAAAAGAAGGGATAATGGTACACCTGTAGAGAGAAAAGGTATTTCATTTGTATTTGTTGCATACTCATATTATTGTTTTGATGATTAACAAAAGTGTTCCAGGATGATATGACACGATAAGATGGATCAGGTACAACTTCCTGTTTCACATGATATGGATGACTAGATATTATTCCTGATGTACAAGTGACATATATTGACTTTAGTCAATATGGGATGTGTGTGAAGTACAGATGGCGTGTGGCGACTTTATGGAAATCCTTGTACAACACTCAAAAGGAAAATACAATTGGACTTCAACAAGAAATAAAATATTGTAAAATCTTATTTGAGGAGAACAAGGAAAGGAGACATTGACTTTCTTTCGGCAAACAAAGAACAAAACCTAACAAGACCTGAGGGGCTAAGAGAGACTTATAAATAGAACTTTGTAATTGAGAGTTTTCTCCTTCTCTTTCTACGATAGTTGAGTATTTGTAACAAGAAAGATAAAAACTTTTCTTTACAACTGTCAAACATTGTGAGGGAGTTATCCGTGATTTTTGTTCTTAGGTGAGTAGAAGGTTTCTAACTCAATTTGTGAGTTGAGAAATAGTGTTACTGGTAGAGGTAATTAGTGGAGTTCTAAGGTACTAGAGTTAGTCCCTTTGATTGCAGAGTTGTAATCTAAAACTTGCTCATGAGTTGAATAAAATTCTATGTGATAAGTTATGTTTTGGTTACTCCCTTGAGCAAGGAGGTTTTTCACGTTATATCTATGTGTTATATTTGGTTACTCTGAGGAAGATGAGGATGATATACCTCTGAGTACCAAATATGCTCGTCTTAAAACCATTCCCACCTCTTATCATCGTGAAAACATAGCCATGAAACCCCCTCCTCTTTCGAAGCGTCGAACAAGGTTTGCCTTTATGAAACAGGCTCAGTGGGTTACTGCATCTTCTAAACACACACAGGGCGAGCCCATGAAATTCGATGTTGCTTCTTCCTCTGCTGCTGTGCACCTTGACAATAGTGATGACCATGCTTCCAACCTAGATGAACCTGTTCCAAAGAGGCAAAAAGGGTCGACTTCTTCCACAAATCCCCCTCTTGCTGATGAGACTCCAAGTAAAAACATGGCTAAATTTCTAGCCATGGGGAAGGCTAATTATTTCGAGTGTCAAAATATTTTGAAGAGCTGGGTCATTGATCCATCAATTACTTCTAAACCTGGCATGGCTAGGCTGACTTCAATGTTAGGGTGTCAAGGATGGACTCATCTATTCCTTTTCCCTTTTTCAAGGGTTCATGAGATTGAGGTTGTACAGTTTTATACGAATCTAGAGGTAGTTCGTGATGGAGAGGTAAAATCTATGGTGATTGGGGTGGCTATTTCTCTTGATGCAAAGAAAGTTGGTGACATTTTGGTAATCCCTTATTCTTGCTATGATGATTATGAGGTCTCCAGGACCAAAGATGGGGGCTCACTACAAAGTTCACCCAGGGAAGGGTCACAACTGGACCTCGTCGTGTGTTGAAAGGAGAGATGGGTCCTGATGTAAGTTGTACTTTGAATTGCTCAATAAATGTCTTCTCCGATACACTGAGCGCCATCATGAGGCTTCACACCATGATTTGGGGCTTATGGGTGCCATTGATGACTATCAAAAGGTCAATCTTCCTTTGTTGATGTTGCGACACATTGCTAGGGTCAGTGATCCTGCCAGGGGAGCTCATGGGCTGACTTATGGTTTCTTTTTGACTAAGGTGTTCGAGGCTCATCGAGTTTCTTTATCAGCTAGAAAGTAGGGGTCTAAGATGGACATGTTCAATTTCAAGACAATGGAGAAATGTGAACTGGTGCAACCTGTACCAGATTCTAAAGGGAAAGGGTCAGTTGGTCAGATGCTTCTTGATATTCAATTGGCGAATGCTAGAGTGTCTGAGTTGGAGAGTGAAAATGCCCGGCTTAAGGGGGAAGTTTCTGCGGCCCAAGCTGTAATCTCTTCTCTTAAAGATTTCCTCATTCATGAGCAGACCCTACACAACAGTCACATTGACAAACTCCTTTCCTTGATGGAAAAATCTTAGTTTTTTTTGGTTGCCTTGTTGAATTCTCTTCTTGTCCAATCTCTTTTGTTGTTAATTCCAGTTTCTCTTCTGGTTGTGTGCGATTGCAAATTTTAATGTTATTTGTTTGAGCATGGTGCTGGTGTCTCTTATTGATCTTTTTTTTCTATATGTCTAATTTTATGCATTTTAGATGGCTCATATCATCTCTTATTTTTTTCTCTTATTGATTAAGGCATGTTCAGATCACTGTTACCCTAGTGGCTTTGGATTCTTTAATTCTTCTACATTTGCTAAATTTTGTTGACTTAAGGATTTTCAATGATGTCAAAAGGGGGAAGGGGATTTTGAGCAGATTAGGTTGTTTGTCATCATCCAAAATGGGGAATTTGTAGCATACTCATATTATTGTTTTGATGATTGACAAAACTGTTTCAGGCTCATATGACACGATAAGATGGACCAGGACAACTTCCTGTTTCACACTGATATGGATGGCTAGGTATTATTCCTGATGTACAGGTGGCATATGTTGACTTTAGTTAATATGGGATGTGTGTGAAGTATAGATGGCATGTAGCGACTTTAGGGGAATCCTTGTGCAACACTTAGAAGGAAAACACAATTGGACTTCAACAAGAAATAAAATATTGTAGAATCTTATTTGAGGAGAACAAGGAAAGGAGACATTGACTTTCTTTTGGCAAACAAAGAAGAAAACATAACAAGACCTGAGACGGCTAAGAGAGACTTATAAATAAGGCTTTGTAATTGAGTGTTTTCTCCTTCTCTTTCTACGACAGTTGAGTATTTGTAATAAGAAAGATAAAAGCTTTTTTTCACAATTATCAAACATTGTGAGAGAGTTATCAGTGATTTTTGTTCTTAGGTGAATAGAAGGTTTCTAACTTGATTTGTAAGTTGAGAAATCGTCTTACTGGTAGAAGTAATTAGTGGAGTTCTGAGGTATTAGAGTTAGTCCCTTTGATTGCAAAGTTTTAATCTAAAACTTGCTAGTAAGTTGAATAAAATTCTATATGATAGGTCGTGTTTTTGTACTCGCTTGAGCAAGGAGGTTTTCACGTTATATCTGTGTGTTCTTTACTGTTATCTTTCTGTGTATGTGATATAATTGAACCAGGCTCAATATCGTGAATTACTGGTGGTCATTTCAGTATTATAGGAATGTGGTGCCACACAATAGATATTTATTATTGACGTATGATGCA
The DNA here is from genome assembly GCA_035772735.1 of Datura wrightii. Lineage (NCBI taxonomy): Eukaryota > Viridiplantae > Streptophyta > Magnoliopsida > Solanales > Solanaceae > Datura > Datura wrightii. Next base: position 66,919,292 of record JASDFA010000002.1, read on the forward strand.
CATATTAATGTGAAATGAGTAATCAATTTAGATCAATAAAGTACTTTTTAAAGTACGTTAATAAGGGAAATAATGGTGTAACTGCAACTTTTTCAAAAAGTGTACAAGAGAAAGACTCGTAAAATATGGATGAAATCAATATGTATTATAATTATGGATATATATATATATATATCACTATGTGAAGTTGCTTGGAGAATTTTAGATTTTTAATTCACCATAGAATACTTTCAGTAGACAACTTTCATTTCATCTACTAAATGAACAACCAATCATTTTCTCCAATGATGATCCAATTGATGATGTTGCCAATAGAGCAAGTATAACAGAATCACAACTTTTAAGTTGATTTGAGGCAAAGAAGCAAAACAATTGACTTATGCAAAATTTCCTCTTAAAAGAAGGAACAAATTCTGCATTATGTATTGGAAGAATATTTTTTGTACCGCCCGACCGAGTGGAGAACAATGTTATTATTACCTTAGAATGTTGTTGAATGTCATTAAAGGACAAAAGTGCTTCGCAGAATCAACAATCATATTCATCTAACTTTTAGAGATACATGTTATGCATTGGGTGTATTAGATGATCACAAAGAATATGTGATGTCGTAATTGAGGGAAGTAACTAGGAAATGCAATCATATCTTAGGCAGTTATTTGTTATGCAACTATATCAAATTTAATATCACGATCATAAATTGTTTGGGAGGAAAAATGGAGTTTATTATCAGAAGATATCCTACACATGAAGTAAGAAGAATATTGGGAAATGCAGGCACACAACTCAACCTTCTATTACATATATTAATATTTTGCATTTGTTATAAACATCTTTATATTTCTGGTGTGTAACTTCTTTAAAAGAATCTCCTAAAAATTAAAATTCTCTAGTACTTATTTTCATAGGCAGAATTATTCAAGAATTACACATTGACGAAAAAAACTTATCCCGTAAAATACTCTCAGGAACGGGTGAAAATTATCACAGTAACACGTTTTTGCTTAATGGACGAGTCTTGAAATTTTTTTTATTTTTAAAAAATCTGCATTTTTCTACCTGATATCAACTAGTTGATGCCACAAGTACATTCATATGTATAGATGGACTTCAAATATCAAAATCTCTGCACAACAAGATAACGAAAATAATTGTGACATTTTTTTAAATTGTTGGTCTGTATATTTCTTTAAAATAATCATCAATAAATTCAAATACTAATGTACTTCATTACATGGTTAGAATTATTCAAGAGTTAGGGGTTGACAAAAAAAATTTACCAGTAAAATGCTGCTTATAGGAGAGGAAAATTATAACAGACAATTTTTCTGCCTTACTGGTGCAGGCTTGAAACTGAAAAAATCAATAATTTTTTAATCGTAACGTGATGATATAATAAGTTCCTTCATATGTAAAGCGGACTCCAAATTAAAAGATTTCTACACGGCAATATATAAATAAAATCATAATGAGACTATAATAAAGTAACCTGAAAGAAAAATTAGAACGGATACATGATTTGTATGTATGAACAAAGATGGGTGTTTTAAAAAATTTTGCCACTTAAAAAACAGACAAGATTCCATATCAAAATATAAATGATTATTTTCGTTAAAGAAAAATAGAATGTAGCATTGCAAAGTAGTATAAAAACATGAAACTTATGTTAGATTATAAAGCAAATTATCATATACTTAGTTTGATAGGACTTCATGAGAACTTCAAATGTTATGAGTGACTAATTATATATATATATATATATTTAACTTTCAAAGGCAGAGCTAACAAATAATGAACTAAATAATCATTATCTACAAAAGCTGAAAATTTTACTGAAAGATTGTGGAAGAGCGTTTCAAGATTTTCCAATAATGTCAAATCCAATTTTCAATGAAGAAGAAGTCGACAATAACAATAGACTCATCCACGAAGAACTACATAAAATAGACGCTCTTTATCTAAGAAACATGAAAAATTATTGGTTAAATTAATATTGAAGAAAAAGACAGTTTATGACAAAATTATAACAACAATGCATGGGAACAAAGGAGGATTCTTCTTCTTGTATGGTCATGGAGGAACTGTAAAAACCTTTATTTGGAGAACATTATCTTCGGTCATAAAATCTAAAGGAGACATTGTCTTAACAGTTGCGTCTAGCAGGATTGCATCTCTTTTGTTACTAGGAGGTCGAACGGCTCATTCGAGATTTGTAATCCCACTTAATGCAACTGAATACTCGACATGTAATATAAAATAGGGTACTCCTCTTGTTGGGATGAGCAAGCACCACAACTAAAGTTTGATATGATAATAAATAATGAAAATACGTTGGACACAATATTTTACGTGGAAAACCCTCAAATAAATAAAGGGGAAAAACCACGGGGCAGAAGGATTTACTATATAAATATGGGAGTACAGTGCTCTCAATTACAAGGCGAAAACACTTGTAAAAGGAATAACTCACTAAAGACACTCAAGACTACAATATTTGTCTTGGTGTATAACTCTCTTTATGTTCTTACTCTTTTGGATTGTAATTTTTGTGGGGATTTGTGGATCTGTGTATATAAAATAATGAAAGCAAAACGTTTTATTTATAATAGAACTAAACCGTGTATAAGGGTGTAAAGCAAAGATCAATTTGGACAAGTTTTGTCCTCTTTTTTCTTTTTCCATTTGGACAAGATTTGTCCTCTTTTTTTCTTTTCCTTGTCTGACTAACTTTGTTGACATTCTCCCACTTGAAGATTTAATTGAGAATCAATTATGTCTTCACACTATCCTTTCTACCCAATCACTGCAATGTTACGTTTCTGCTAGGCCAATAGAAGATCGACACCATATAAACTTGTTAATGTTGATCAGCTTCGTAAACATATCTGCTAGGTTGTCATTAGTGTGAATTTTCTGGATATCCACACTGCCTTCTTCCACCTTCTCACGAACAAAGTGATACTGGACTCGTATGTGCTTTGTCCTTGAATGAAGTGCCGGATTCATTGCAAAATGCAAAGCGCTCTGACTGTCACAAAACAGAGCAACCTTCTCTTACTTGTGCCCGAGCTCCTCCAGTAACATCTGCATCCATATTGCCTCTTTGCTAGCTTGTGTAGCTGCTACATATTCTGCTTCCGTCGTAGATGTAGCCACGATAGACTGCAGTTTTGAAACCCAGCTTACAGCTCCTCCAGCAAGAGTAAACACATAACCTGTGGTGGACTTGCTTTTATCAAGATCACCTGCATAATCTGAATCAACATAACCTTTAACAGTAAAGTCTGATCCTCCATAACACATTGCAACATCTGAGGTACCCTCGATATATCTCAGGACCCTTTTAATAGCATTCCAATGCTCTCTACCAAGATTAGCCATGTATCGACTAACCACTCCCACTGCTTGTGCAATGTCTGGTCTTATACATACCATGGCGAACATTAAACTTTCCACTGTTGATGCATACGGTACTCAAGACATCTCCATCCTCTCTGCTTCATTGCTAGGATTCATACTTGAGGATAACTTGAAATTAATAGGAAGTGGGGTAGAAATTGACTTACAGTCTTGCATCTTGAAGCGTCGCAAGATTTTCTTCAAATAGTTCTCTTGAGAAAGCCAAATCTTCCTATTATTTTTGTCTCGGTGAATTTGCATCCCTAGAATCTTGTTTTCTGGTCCCAAGTCCTTCATTTCAAACTCACTAGCCAACTGTGCCTTTAAATTTGTGAGACGATCTTGTTGGGGCCTGCTATCAACATGTCGTCAACATACAACAACAAAATAATGAAATCACCATCACCAAATCTCTTGTAATAAACACAAGGATCTGAACTATGTCTGTTGTATCCAAGGATTATAAAGAAATCAAATCTCTTATACCAACACCTCGGCGCCTATTTGAGTCCGTATAGAGATTTGTTCAACCTGCAAACCAAGTTCTCTTTTCTCTGTTCTTCAAACCCTTCTGGTTGGAGCATATATATTTCTTCTTCAAGCTCTCCATGAAGAAATGCAGTTTTGACATCTAACTGCTCCAAGTACAAGTCAAATGTAGCACACATCGCCAGGACCACTCGAATTGTTGTGAGTCGAACCACTGGAGAAAATATCTCGTTGAAGTCTATACCTTCTTTCTGAGCGAATCCTTTCACCACCAATCTTGCATGATACCTCTCCACTTGATCATTACCATTGCGTTTGATCTTGTAGACCCATTTGTTTCCAATGGCCTTCCTTCCTCGTGGTAATTGAACAAGATCCCATATTTTATTCTTATGAAGAGCTTCAATTTCTTCTTGCATTGCTGCCATCCACAGAGATGATTCTTGGCCTTTCATAGCCTCGTGAAAAGTTGAAGGCTCTCCATCTTCTGTTAATAGACAGTATGCAAAATTGCCCTCTATAGAATAATCTGAGTGCCAAGCTGGTTCTCCTCTCTCCCGAGTTGACCGTCGAACTTGTGGAGTTTCAATCTCAACTTGCTCTTGTTCTTCATGCTCTAGTGCTGCTTCAGAAGAAACTGGGACTTCTTCTATCTTTTCAACTTCAACTGTAGTAGTCTCTGATTTTTCTATTGAAGTGCTACCTTCTTTTGCTTGTATCTTGTTTAAATACAACATCCCTACTGATTACCACCTTGCGGGCAGTGGGATTCCACAAGCTATACCCCTTGACTCCATCAGCATACCCTAAGAAAATGCATTCCCTGGATTTCGGATCCAAATTCGATTTTTCTTGGGTGTTGTACATAACACAAGCAGGATTTCCGAATATATGTAAGTGAGAATAATCAGCTGGTTTTCCTGTCCACATCTCCATTGGCGTTTTTAGATCAATTGCAGTTGATGGAGACCGGTTGATCACATAACAGGCGATTTTGACTGCTTCTGCCCGGAATGGTTTTTCCAATCCTGCAGTTGCCAACATAGCTCATGTCCGTTCCAACAAGGTTTTGTTCATTTGCTCTGCTACTCTATTTTGTTGTGGAGTATATGCCACTATGAACTGCCTTTTGATACCTTCTTGTTTACAGAAGTTATCAAATTCATCGCTAGTGTATTCTCCTCCATTATCTGTCCTCAAACACTTGATCCTTTTCTCAGATTCAAGTTCCACCCACGATTTGAACTCTTTAAAAAATGGAAAAACATCTTCCTTTCTCTTGATTGGATACACCCAACATCTCCTGGAGTAGCTGTCGATAAATGACATGAAATATTTTGCTCCTCCTAGGGACTCCATCGGTGCTTGCCAGACATCAGAGTGGACCAAATCTATATTTCCTTACTTTTAGCAGAGGAACTGCTAAACTTCAGTCTATGTTGTTTACTGGTAACACAATGCTCACAAAAGGGTAGTGAAACCTTTTTGAGCCTTGGAAGAAGCTTTTGCTCAGCAAGAATCTTCAAACCTCATTCCGACATATGGCCAAGTTTGTGATGCCACATCATCATCGATTCTTCAAATGAACTTGCTGACGCGGTTGATGCTTATCCTTCTGGCGGGTTTCACCCTTAAGCACATATAGATTTTCAGCAAGTTTTTCCGGTTTCATCACTACAAGCGCTCCTTTCAATATTTTCATGACTCCACCATGAGTCTTATATGAACATTCATTATCATCTAATTGCCCCAATGACAATAGGTTCTTCCTCAAGTCTTTCACATGTCGTACCTCCTGAATGGTGCATACCGTGCCATCATACATCTTTATTTTGATGGACCCAAACCAATAACATTCAAAGCATGATCATCTCCCATGAACACAGATCCTCTTGAGATAGGTTTATATTGATGGAACCATTCTCTCCGGGAAGTCATGTGCCATGTTGCTGCTGTGTCCATGATCCAGACATCAGTGAAACATTTTCTGCCTTCATTATTTGATATTGCTTCACTACATAAAATATCACCATCATCCGAGGTATTTGCAACATTCCCTTGAGCATTTGATGACTCAGGGTGTTCACTCTTCTTTTTGAACCAACAATCTTTCTTGACGTGCCGTTTCTTGCCACAGTTGTGACACTTGATATTCTTCTTACTTCTTGATTTAGATCTACCATGATTGTGACCCCCACTGGGGCCACGTTCCGTTGGTCTTCCTCTCACCATCGTCAAAGCTTCAGCTTGCTTGTCTGTCTTCCTTATTATTGCGCCGATTTTCTTCTTCTAGGACAGCGACTGCAATTTCATCGAAAACTAGACTGTTTGTATTGTTCGTCAGGTTGATGATGAATTGATCATATGAGTCAGGCAGAGTTTGAAGTAGAAGCTCCGCACATTCAGTCCCCTCTATTTTACAACCCATTGTTGTAAATTGCGAAAACAGAGTATTCAAAGTATTGATGTGTTCAGTAACCGACATGGACTCTGCCATTCGAAGAGTATAAAATCTTCTTTTTAAGACTATTTTATTATTCAAAGACTTGGCCTCATACAATCCCGTAAGAGTATCCCATATTTTCTTCGCTGTCCGTTTTTCAGCCACACTAGACAACACTTGATCAGCTAGTGCCAAGTGTAGATCAGCAACTGCGTTGTTGTCTTCGTCGTTCCACTTGCTGTCATCAGTAAAGTCTGTGGGACTGCCTTCAATTGCAACTAGGTAATTGTCTTTTCTCAATATCGCCCTTATTTTCATTTTCCACAATGAGAAATTAGTCCCATTGAATTTCTCATCGTCAAACATTGTTGTACTCGACATTGTTATTTGCTTCACACCCTTCTAGATCGTTTCTGAATATTTTTGCGAACAATCGTGACAAAATGTATCGTCACCGAATTTTACTATTCACGTGAATAGTTTTTTCACCGGATTTTACTATTCACGAAAATTTACTATTCACGTATAGTACCTTCGAATAAAATAGACAGAATAACCGAAGCTCTAATACCACTATTGGGATGAGGAAGCACCACAACTAAAGTTTGATATGATAATAAATAATGAAAATACGTTGGACACAATATTTTACGTGGAAAACCCTCAAATAAATAGAGGGAAAAAATCATGGGGTAGAAGGATTCACTATATAAATATGGGAGTACACTACTCTCAATTACAAGGCGAAAACACTTGTAAAAGGATAACTCACTAAACACATTCAAGACTACAATATTTGTCTTGGTGTATAACTCTCTTTATGTTCTTACTCTTTTGGATTGTAATTTTTGTGGGGATTTGTGGATCTGTGTATATAAAATAATGAAAGAAAAACGTTCTATTTATAATAGAACTAAACCATGTAGAAGATTGTAAAACAGAGATCAATCTGGACAAGGTTTGTTCTCTTTTTTCTTTTTTCATTTGGACAAGATTTGTCCTCTTTTTTCCTTTTCCTTGTCTGACTAACTTTGTTGACACCTTTGTCAAACTTGAGTGTGAAGGGAAAGTCAATAATTTCGGATGAAGTAACAATGATGCATAGATATTATTTTAAATCTCCTGACAAAACTCTAAGAGATATTATTAGATTTAAAGATGCATCCTATTTTAATCGACCATTTAGAGGTAAAATGGTTGTTCTTGGTGGTGACTTCTGACAAATACTTTTAGTCATTCCAAAAGGTACAAGTCAAGATATTGTTAATTCTTTACTTAATTCTTCATATTTATAGGTCAACTGTCAAGTCTAAGGTTGGAAGGAAATCAAATGGAGTCACATCTAAATAATCTACAAGAATTTTTAAATTGGATTTTAGCAATAGGTGATGGTAAGATTTGAAATTAGTAGACGATACTAAAAAAGTTCATATCCCTAATAACTTCTCGTAAATAATTGTGATGATCCGATTAATGCAATTGTAGAGAGTACATATCCAGATTTCTTCGTACATTATAATGATTTAACATACCTATAAGAAAGAGAATTTTTTTCTCCCACTGTTGACATGATTGAATCAGTTAACAAACACATGATTTCACTCAATTAAAGTGAAGCAAAAATATTTTTAAGTTCTGATACAATATGCATGTGCTTTTACAGATTAAAAAACCATACATATACTGAAATTTTTAAAAATTATTAAGTGTTTTTTAAATTCAAAATAATTTAATCACTTCTAAAGTTGGTGTACCAATAATGTTATAGAAAAATATAGATCAGTCTTCGGGGTAATATAATGGAATAAGAATAATCATCACTAAATTTGAAATTTGGGTTTTTGATGTAAAAGATTTATCTGGAATTATAGTTGGACAAAAAGTCTTCATTCCAAGAATGTCGTTGACTTCATCTGATGCAATAGTACCATTTAAATTCCAGCGAGGACTATTTTTGATGAAGCAATAATTGTAGTAAACAAAGAAGTTTTCCTTAACTTAGAGAATGAAAGAAAACCTGATCTAAAAGTTCAAATTCTACATGCTATTCATGCTCCCCTATCTGCTAAACCATCTTGAAAATAAACTTAAAAGATCAATTGGTATGAGTATTACTTATCTCTATTTTGACTTACTTTGAGATAATAAATTCTAAAAAAAACTCATGTCCATTTTAAATATACTAACAAATAACTTACAAACATGTTCAACCTATCACCTTAATATCTCCCAAAGAACGTTGAGATTTTAAAAATATCATAAATGCCTCAGAAGATCATTTAATATTCAAGGCTAATTGGCGGATTTTTTTTTCTTTTTACCTATGATTTGATTTTTCATCTACTCATGTATTTCTGCTAAGAAAAAATACAGTTGGAATGATGTATATAAATTTTATCCCTACTTATGTCTTATGAGAATTTGTGGCCCGTGGCTGATTTATATTCAGTATGAATATTTGAAATATATCAAAGTTGTGACTTAAAAAAAAATTTATCTCAATCTGACGAGTTTAAAACACGTTTTACAATCTTGCTTTTCTTTATCTATACTCATTTTAAAAAATCAACTATACATCTTAGTATTTTTAATCTTTTTTAATTGCATATTACTATCTATTTGGGATACTTACTAGAACAGGCAGACTCAGACCATCTCTCAACAAAGTTACTTTATCTCGATTGAGTTAGCTAAGGGCATTATTAAAATTAAAACATTTGAAGAATTAGTAGAATCCATGCAAGTGGGTAAACTTTTTTGTAAACTGATAGATGACAACAATACTTACTGGTGGCAATGGGGCAGGGCACAAGCAGGGTGGGGCAGGGTAGAGGCATAATGGGGTAGGGCAGACGAGTATTTAAAAGTGATAGGGCAGGGGGCGGGACAAAACACATTTTCAGAGAAATCTAAATGGGGCAGGGCAGGTGATAGAGTAAAACTTTTGTACTTTGTTGTTTCCCGAAAACTCTTTAATGAAGAATTGGATGGTAAAGTTTTTTAGATTTAGAATTTCCACCTCCTTCGATTATGATATGCCAAACATTTTCTACAACTTCTCTTTCCGTTATCAAATACAATAGATGGAAACTGTTATGCAAATTGTTTTTCCAGAATTTTAATAAGAATTAATCAACATAAATTTTACATAAACAAAATAATGATACAGTGAGTTGTAAAAAGAAAGAAAAGAATACTACAGGTCATTCATGTATTTTGATTAAAGGCTCCAAGGAACCAAAATAGAAAAGATTATATTTTTATAAGAAATAAAACTAAACAAGTACATAGTACAATACGTGAAAACAAGGAAGCAAATTCATGAGAAACATACACAGGTCAGGGGGAGCTAGGAAAGATTTTTGAAAAATGCTAAACGAGGCAGGGTAGGGTGGGTCAAAATCTTTACAAGTTAAGGCTTGCCCCGCCCTAACCCGCCCCATTGACATTCCTAAAAATAGTATGCCATTTATGTTGCAGATATACGACAACAGTAATAAGCATCATTGAATGTATGAAAATCTTATATCATTTTCAATTTGTAAATTGTTAGCTTTGACACTCCTTAAATATTTCAATGATGACATTAACCATTATCCTTAGTGCAGGAATAAGAGGAGAAGCTTCGAGCTTGCAAAGCACAAAATGTCATAACCTTTCAAGATCAAAAGTATCAATGAAGATTTTGTCGCAAAGATAGAATCAAGCAGCGGATACACAAAGGATCAAATTTGTTCTTCACGCAAAGGAAGTAGATCAGACTAGCATATGAAAGAAAGGAATCAATCAATCTATATACTCAACAAGGCAAGTCAACTCAACAAGATGCAACACAAGGAAGCAAATCAATAAACTTTTAAAGAAGGCAAGTCCACTTAGCAGGATGAAAGAAGTCAAAATGAATCTAGTATTATGCATCTCAAGAAGGAAACTGGATCATCAGAAAGCCAGAAAGATCGACGTGAATCAAATTGTTTAGCAAAAATCAAGTTCTTAATCACATACCCTATCAAGTGTGATTGAGAAATTCATTGGGTTACCCTAGAGGAAAATGTCTAAGATTAAAGGAATTGATCTCTAACCTATTCAAGCATCTACAAAAAGCTTCTTAAAGACGTTCTTCCATAAAATAAAGATGTGAAACTTCAATTGAACAATCCCATCTCTTCTATATCTTATTCAACTATTATAATCTGTAATTGTTAATAGTGAGAATAAAAGAAAGAAAAGTTAGGTAGCAACACGAGTAGAGGTTGTGACCAACTGTAGGACTGACATCACGTCATTTCACTCAAGTGTTCATGACTTACTTAGTGTAACTCAATTCTCCTTAAAGCTCTAAGGGAACCCTTGTAACCCAAGATAATTTGACTAGGCGCCACTTTGGTGATCTAAATAAGTATAGAAATTTTATGTCCTTACTATTCTACTTATTATTTATCTTTGCTTAAATTGCTACTAACTCTTCTGCAGGAAAATAATGGACTTTGAAATAACAAAAATCAACTACTTATTCTAGAAAATACAAAAAATAGTTCAATTCGCCCTCCCCCCTCTTGTTTAACAATTGATATCAAAGCAGGTCTCACTACTAGTCGTTTAACAACACGTGAGAAAAAGATGTAATGACTACCTATCAAGTTTTTGGTGCAATCCTACAAGATGGAAATTCCTAAAATAGACCTCCTTACTTCAACGAACAACATTAATCCCATTGGCTCTAAGCGATCACGAGCGAAGACGTGTGGAAGTGAAAGCCCCTGGGATTATAGAACGTAAATCAGTGCACGAGCCTATGCAAACAGGTTTAAAAGAGGTAGATAGCCTGGTTCCTATAGGTCGTGGTCAATGAGAACTTATAATCGGGGACCGACAAACTGGAAAAACTGCTGCGAGAGGGACGCCTCGCGAGCCGGGCTTTTAGAGATGAGGCCTTTTGGCGAAGCCAAGTCAATTTCGGGCCACCAAACCCTGTGATTGATGAGAAGGCCCTATGGAGTAAAGGGAAGAAATGATTCAGAGTCTTCGTTCAGGCAAATGACTTCCAAACATGGGTAGTAATTAAAAAAGGGCCAAACTAATTCCCGAATCTCCTCAACTAACAACGTTGATCTAAAAACCTTTGAAGTCACAAAAGAACAATAATAGATAATACTAACTAACACCAGAGCTATTAGTTTACTTTGCTATACAGTGAGTAGGTCTGAATAGGACAAAATATCTACTTGTGACACTACAATGGAAATGTGGGATAAGTCGAGGTAACCTGCAATACCCTGAAGGTTCCTAAGACTAGACTTGGGATTTGAAATGTGATCACCAGGAAATATTAAAAAATGACTCAGAACGACTCGTGGTATGAGTTGTGAGAAGGAGTAACGAATCGTAGTATCACTTGTAGTTAGAATCTGCAACAGAAGGCCTTCCAATAACGAGTCAAGGTATGACTCGTCGAAACATGTCACAAGTTGTAGGATGAGCCATGTTTAATAGTTTTAAGGGATCTTTTGTGTGGGTACGACTCGTAGGGTGAAACAATGAGTCGTGGCCTGCACCCATGAGGAGGAACCAAGGATCTTAGAAGTGTTGACCACGAATGGACCTAACGACTCATAGGTTGGTGGTATGAGTCATGGTATGACCTGTGGAAAACCTCAGAGAAGTCAGGGAAATTAGTAGTGATCACGTATGGTAACCACGAGTCGTGATCTGGAGCTACAACTCCTGGTTTAAGTCATGGCACCTGGTAGTGTAAAAATTTTCTGCGATTTAAGTAAAGGCATTTACAAAATTTCTAAGCTCCTATGCCCTAAACTAGGTCATTTTAAGAATAATTAGGAGGATTTTAAGAGGGTTTAGCCTATTCTAACCTATTCCCTCCCCATGAATGCAAGTTTAGAGGATCCCAAAGGAGATCGAGCCTAGAATTCTTCAACTTCTTCCCTAAATATCTTGGGCTTTCTAGGAAGGGTGTAGAATCAGCTTACCTAGGTATGTAGGGTCATGAAAGAGAGTTTTCCTTCACTCTCATGTCCAAATCCCATCTCAAGTCCATGAATTCAAGTGTATGATTCTGTGGGGTCTTAACCCAATTTATGAAACTCTCTATGTTTAATTCATGGGTCAATTCCTTTCATATTTCTAATGATGTTTTAAGATTCATGGGAAAGTTTATACCTATTTTGATTATAATTCACGATTCCAAATTTTAAGACCATGATGCCCAATTATGCAAGTTTCATGAAAAGTCGAGTTTATGATTTATGCTTCCAAATATGATGAAATATCTAGCATGTATGAATGTTTAAAAGTTACCTATTAATATATTTATAATGTATATTTCATGCAAGCATGATATTAAGATTTGGGCAAGACCACTCAAGTTAAGCATGATTTCATGATTTAAGCATGACAAATAAGTTCAGTTATCTCAAGTTTTAGACTCAAGACTCCTCATATACTAAGATTTAAGTTATGTTTTGATATATGATTATATGAGCGTTATATAAGTTTTGGGAACAATATCTAGTACTGAGTAGGCTAGGGGTTCCAAATCTCATGAACTACGCGCCAACGTAGGTACACTTTGGGGCCTCTCAAGAGAGCATTTCCCCGGCCCAAGGGCATGCTGTGATATCACACCTTACTTAATCCTTTTCCCTGGAAAGGCTTAGGATGGCCCTCCTCTACGTGGCCAAGATGTGGGATCACCATGCGCTCATACATGGTGGTTGTCGGTTCAGACGAGTCTCCCATTGTTCCTCATGATTTTAGTAATGTGTATACGATAAGATATTATATCATGTTTTCAACAGATTTGATCCAAGGGTCAGTTTATGAGCTTTTACCTATGATTTCAGATATAGCAAGCCATATGCACTTATTTCATTTCATGTCTATTCATGTTTCCAGATATTAGCATACAACCTTTACCCTCAGAATATTATGATGTTATAATTTAAGATATGCATGATTTCATTTTTACTTACTTAGCTTGTTTTACTCACTTTGCATACTTAGTACATTCTAAGTACTGACCGCATACTCTATGCTATATCATTTTATGATACAGGCTCAGACGTTCAGACTCCGTCATGCCGCTAGCCAGTTTCCAGAGTTTAGCCTAGACAACTAGTTGGTGAGTCCGCATCCTTCGAGGACCTTCAGTTGGTTGAGTTGTTATCATTTTTTGTTTTAGACTTCTAGTGAGCTAGTTTGGGGTATTCTCTCATCAGCTTGTCAGTATGTTAGAGGCTTTTCAGACATAAAATTGTATATTTAACTTTAGATTCAGTGTTTTGATATTTTTGATGGTTAGATGTGCTATTATTCAGACTTCCGCTATTTCAGAATTTAGATTTTTTGCTTTGTGTATGTTGAGATTTAGTTTTCATGTTCATGCCATGGATCGACTTGGAGCCATTTATGGTTCTAGTTTCTGTGTCTAGATCCAGGCTTATGTTTGAATTATGACATAACCTATGAAGGCACTACCAAAGTGAAGGAAGAAAGGATTAGTTCTCTAGTAAACAAGTATGAACTATTTAATATGACTGATGAAGAAAATATTGAATCCATATTTTTATGATTTAATAAAATAGTGGGAGACCTGAAGTCGCTTCCAATGATTTATCCAAATGGTTTACAAGTGAGAAAATTTCTTCAGAGTCTGCCAAAAGTGTGGGAAATAAAAGTCACAATTCTTGAAGATGGAGATTTAGAAAATCTGATGTATGATGAGCTACGAGAAAATCTAATAGCTTATGAGTAAAATCATATTAATAGACATTCAAAGAAAGAAAAAAACAAAAGAAAATAGTGGCACTCAATGTTGTCACTCATGACATTAAAGAAGAAAAAGATAAAGAAAAGAGTGAAGGACTGGATTTGAAAAATCGAGAAGTCAGACATCATATGACAAAGAAGACAAAGATCTCAATCAGAATACAGGAATAATGAAAATCAAAAGAAAGATGAAAGATGCTATTAATATGAAAAACCTGATCATCTAAAACAAAATTGTCAAAATATGAAGAAAAAGAACTTCAGAAGACACATAATTCAAAATTCATGAGAGCCTAGAGCAATGAGAACGCATCTCATGAAGAACAAAATGACACTGCCAATATTTATTTTATGGATATTGATGAACCAATGAGGTAAGATCTCAAACTTGTACTAATTGTCTAGGCTTACAAAACTGTCTAGATCTTGTCATTGAAGAATTTTAAAAAATTATTGATGAATATAATAAATTGGATAAAGAACAAAGGACTGACAAATTCTTCTTGAAGCAAGTCTAATTAAAGTAGGCCTGCTTGAAGAGGAGCTATATAATATCAAAACGAAAATTAAATACTAATAAGAAATTACCTAGTCATTGCTTAGTCAACTCAAATAATTCCTTCAAAAATATTCAATTTTTTTATCCTCATCAATAGTTTCTTTTCTGCAAACTCATTTATTTATCCTACTTATTTTTTTTATGGTAAAACTGGTCATACATTATTTAATTGCATGTACTCAAGAGTCAACTCAGGCAAATAGATTTGGAAATAAAAGAATTAATCTTAAGAAGCAGCAAATACCAACTCTCAAGGACCCAAGAAAACTTAGATACCTAAAAGAAATTGAATTGTATGTTTTGCAAGAACAATCCAGGAAATCTTACAAGAAAGGTATATGGGTTATTGATAGTGGATGTTCTAGACACGTGATAGAAAAGAAAAAACATCAACTCAGCTCAGAAAATTATTGGAGGTTATGTTAGGTTCAGAGACAATCCAAAAGGAGAAGTTGTTGGAGTAAGATCTATCACCATAAATCCATTATTGACTTAATTGAAGTATATTTAGTAGATGGTTTCAAACATAATATGCTGATCACAAGTCGACTATGTGACACAAGTTTTGATGTTTTATTTAATACTATCAGATGTACCTAATTGTCTTGCTGCTGTCTCAAATGATTCATGGATTTGGCAAACGAACTGTCCATGCTAGCATGCTTACCGTTGAAATTTTTTTAAAACTTGAATTAGTTCTTGATTTGTTGATGTGCCGGGAGTTTGTGACACATCTATGCTTCATTTCATAGAGTTTTGCATGTCCTTAGGTACTAATTCAAGTCAAAACTGACCTTAATATGCTATGTTTTAGGAACCTAAGTGAAATGAAGAAAGGAGTCAAAGTCACAAATTTGCCCAAAAGATAAAGCAAAGGACGGACCGTCTCTCAAAGGAATGCTCCGCACCTTTAAATGTCCAACTGGCCTACTTGATACAAAAACCACTTTTCAAGTGGTCTACAGTGATGATGGATAGGACGGACTATATTCCCAGAAGACAACCCATCAACTAAAGGACGAACACTAAACATAAAAGTGCCAGAATCAAATGATGAACTGAAGGACGGACTATCTTTTGGAAAGATGGTTCATCAATGGACGGATAGCAACTAGGCAGAAGTAAGATTTAATTGGTGAAACAAAGGTCGGCCCATCCCTGAGCACTTGGGACCCATTGATTTTAAATAAATTAGGGGGTTTCGAGGCTAGATAGATAATTTATAATAGTTCATAGTTCATCATTAATAAAGTAGAGAGTAGATCCATCTTGTAATTTGAAGATTGAAATTTATTAATTCTAGTTTTCTTCTCCAAATTGCAATTTCATTGGTATGAATATTCAATTACTTGCTTTCTTCTTCTCTTCTTTCTATCGTTAGCTAAATCTATATCTAGAGTTGTGAACCCTAATGACCTCAATTGGGTAAAATTGTTTGTGGCCTTAAGAACATTTGATTGATTTGTGGTTTGTAAAGGGTGATTGATGATGAAGGCCATTTAATCCTGCCCAATTATCTTTATTGTACTTGAAAGAGCTAATATAGGTTGAGTTAGCATCAATCAACAGTAACTCAAGTCTCTAACCCTTATTTAGTGGGTTCACCTAGACATAGGTTGAAATCCAATTAGCAAAATATAATCAAGTAGAAGGGAGTTCTCTTCAATTTGATAAAATTAAGGAAAATTGACACCATTGGTGTTATTGAAAGATATCCACTAGTTACCTAAGGGATTGCTTGTATGTTCATCAATAGATCATTCTTAATTTTCCCATATTGAGTGATTTAGGGGGCTCGACCCAAAATTGGAGTCACTTCTCTAGTACTTCTCATTATTGAATATAATATCAAGAATTTACATTCCTTAGTTATATCTATATTTATCCTATCACTAATTTGACTATTTTTTTAACTCTCAAATCTAAATTTAAAAGTGCCAGATAGTTTGGGTCTACAAAAGTCCTTATGGATTCAACCCAAGACTCTTAGTTGGGTATTGTATTTGCATCGACTATTTACACTTTCAAAATTAGAGTGGATTTGAGTGAAAACCAAATTTATGGCTCCCTTGTCAGGGATTTTGGCATACACCCTATCTAGCATTATCAATTAAGTTTGTTTGATTGGATCTATTCTTTCACTTTTGCTTTGTCTTGTGTTGTGAAGCAGGTAATTACTAGCATTCTAAATTTGGAAAGTTGGATCATTATTATACCTGGATTCCATGGTTGAATAATGAACCTTATGGATATCTGGGAGACCATGGAGGATATTTCCATTCACATCAATATTACTCAAATTAGAAATACAATCCTATACAAGTTGTGGAGATGAATTATTCTTATTCACCATTGGATGTAGAGCTGACTCCATATTATTATAATCAAGATCCATGCTTTCATTCCTCTAGCCATCATGTCTATTGGGCTTCCCAACCATAACATCTGGGTGATCAATGTAGCTAGGATGAGCAATGTAATATGATACAAGATTGGAACTTAAAGCCGACTTTTGACTCCAAGGGCTCTAGTTGGAAAGTATGCTTAATCAAGTATTATAGAATCAAGAGAAAGAGTAATCCAGCCTAAAAAATATGACCGATGTTGTGAGTACCCATACAGAATTATTTTAGAGGATTTACTATCATATGAGCCATATTCTTAACCAAGATGAGTAGTCAGCCATTGATTTTGATGACGCCTTTGAGAGTAATGAAGAAGACTCTTTCACTTATTGTTTGGAAATCACAACAAGGAGTGGGAATATATTGCACCCGGGCCCGAACATACCTATGGAAGAGGAGATCAATGTTGAGGAAGAGCTAAGCTCTAATCTTGGGTTAGCACATGAGAAAGTGATAGATGATGCCTCGATTAAAGAAGTGGATGAGTAACTCAAGGTGGAGGTATCGGTATCTCTACCAAGTCTCTCTATTACTCCTTCTTCTTTTGCTCAAAGGATGAATAAGAAGCATGATGACGAGAGAATGGCTTAGAACTTTGACATGCTGAAATATGTGTCTTTGAGTATTTCATTTATTGACGCTTTCAAGGAAATGCTAGGGTTTGTAAAATATCTTAAGGAACTTTGGACAAATAAGCGACCACGCAAAGATGAGATGGTCACCATCACACACAGAGTTAGTGATATTATTTCAGGTACAACAATAGAAAAGAAAGGTGATCTAGGAGCTTTCACTATCCCATGTATGGTGTGATACAAGAATTTCACTAAAGCTTTGTGTGACAACGGGGCAAGCATTAATCTAATGCCTCATGCTATTTTCAAAAGCACAAGACTAGGTTTTCCTAGGCCTACTGTGACGACCCGAACATAGGCCCGGATCGATACACAGGACAAAGAACCCCGAGAGGCTCCAAGTCAACCCATGACATGAACATAACATCGAAGCTCATTATTTTAACTGTGGAAAAATCTAACATATCACATAGCGTAACTCTAAAAATCTGAGAACATCGAATAACTGAATATATAACACAAGTATGAAGCTGAATACATAATATGTATAATAAGCCTCTACTACTGACGAGTTGATAGGACAAGACCTCAACTAACTCACTAAAGTTTGAGACTGAAAATACTAAATATAACTGATAAGAAGGGACCTCAAAAGATGAGGATTCACCAACTCTGACTGAGAGGTACTAACACTGAAGGTCTGGCTAGTGGCAGGACTGGGCCTGAATTTCTGATATGCAGTCAGTACGTGGAATGTACTGAGTATGGAAGGTAAGTAAAAACACTGAGTAGGTAAAATCAAATATCATGCATATCATAAACATTTCATCATAAGAGACTGTGAGTAGGGCTTGCATGCTATTATCTGAAAACATAATTTAAACATAACTGATTAACATAACTGCATTGAATGACCCAAAGCTGAAAACTGATAATCATAAGTAAAACTGAACATTGGGTCAAACCTGTTGAAAACATAATATCTTAACTAATGAACATGCATAACTGAAATCATAAGGAACAATGGGAGACTCATCATATAACCAACATTACCATGATAGAGCTTACGTAATCCCGACTATTACACTCAAGATGGCTGAGCCATCCAAAGCCTTGCCAGGGCTAAGGATGCGACCATGATATCGATATCAAGCTAAAGGCGCCTTGGGGGAAGGGAAAACTCATAAGGGAGGTCCTAAATAATCTGAACATATGTACATTGGCACGTAGTTCTGAGGCATAGGGTTGACTGACCCTTAGCCTACTTAGTGCTAGATACTACTCCCAAAAAATATGCATATGCTCTCCATCATTTTTCAACGAAGCTGACCATCGTCTAGTGATGAAGTTAAATCATGACATGACATACATATTCTGAAGATATAACATGAAAACCGTTCCACAGGCTGAATAAGATAGGGAGTCTAGACTCCAAAATCATGTGGTAAGCTAATAACATGAAGTTTAGATAAATCATGAAACATACTTGATCATATGGGCTTGCCCAATACTTAAACAGGCTTGAAATAAACTTTGATTACTCAAAAGATGAACATAGACATGGGTAATTCAAACTCATACTTTAATCATGAATATCTCATCATAACTAGAAACATATATCATTATCTCATCTTTTTTTGAACTTCCATAGATGGGCATCTTATTTGTAAAATATAGAAATCATAATTTGTAATTGAAAATATTATAAAACATGCCCATAAATCATAATTTAACATTAGAAGCATGCATAGAGATTACCCATGCTAGATACTTAGAGAATTCACAAGTTGGGCTAAAACCCCATAGATTCATCAACTTAGAGATCACATGAAATTGAAAAGGGATTGGGTATGGGAGTGGATGGATACACCCATTAATAACCCTATATACCTGGAAAAATTTGATTTCACAACCCTCTTGAGAGCCCAAAGGAATTTTGGGAAGAACATGATGAATCTAAGCTTGATCACCCCTTAGAACTACTAGGCTTACATGCATGGAGAAGAATAGGCTTAGGTTGAGTTAAACCCTCTTAAAACACACTTATCAGAGCTTAAAAAACATAGTTTAGGTCTGAGGAAATTAGAAATTATGGAAAAGCACTTAATAAATTTGCAGGAAATTACACACTGCTAGTCCCAACAAGGACTGAACGACTCGTCATCAAGGACCACGACTCGTGGTCTGTCTTCCATCATCAGCACTGGAACTTATCATCCCTGGTCACCATGAGGGATACCACGACTCATGGTGTACCCGAAGACTCGTGGTGACTAACCGTTAGTAGCACTGCCAAAACTCTCAACTTTCAAGTCAACTCCTAACCATGGCTATCATGACAACTCGTGTCCTTACCCGTGGTCAGCCCCCAAACCAAGAAATCTAACTAAGTCTTCCCTCCTCCCCATGAGTCCTTCAACAACTCGTGGTGTACCTCATGGGTCACTGGACAAATTGTCCTATGACCTAGTGTAGAAAATCCTTCTTTCTCTATTTCAAACCTCAGGTCTAATCTTAGGGATATCAGTGTATTATAATATATCCCCTTTGTGAACATTCATCATCGAATGTGAATGAACATGCCGTAAATATGAGAAATGCGATCATCATACCAAATACTAAACATTTAAGTCTGAAAACTAACGGAGTGACTGACTCCGAATTGAATTACATGACTGAACTAAATTCATGAATTACACATGCATAATATTTACATGAAAGAATAGGGACACATGATCTGAACATGATACTGAATAGAGTGCTAGAGAGGAAACTGATACCTCAAGTTGTAATTGAGCCAGGAGGGAATAGATGTGGGTATTTACCCTTCATATCTACTTTGGCTTCCCATGTAGCTCCCTCAACATGCCTATTCTTCTATAAAACCTTTGCTGAAGCTATTTATTTGTTTCTTAGCTTCCTGACGATCAAGTATTTCCACCAGAACCTCCTCATAGCTAATACTATCCTTCACACCCACGCTCTCCACTAGGACAACCAAAGCTGGGTCACCCAGGCACTTCTTCTAAAGCGATACATGGAAAACTGGATGAATTGAAGCTAATTCTAAGGACAACTCCAACTCATATGCTAACTTGCCAACCCATCTCACAATCCAGTACGAGCCAACATAATGGGGACTGAGTTTTTCTTTCTTCCCGAATCTCATCAATACCTTCATGGGAGACACCTTCAGTAACATCCAATCATCAACTTCAAACTCAGGTTCTCTTCTCCTTACATTCATATAGACTTTTGGTGACTCTGAGCTGTTTTCAACCTTTGCCTTATAAAATGAACCTTCTCCATAGCCTCATGAACCGAATATGGACCTATCAGTGTAGCTTCACCGACCTCAAACTAACCAATAGGTGATCTACACCTCCACCCATAAAGAGCCTCAAGTGAAGCCATCTAAATGCTGGAATAGTAGTTGTTGTTATATGCAAACTCAATGAGAGGTTAATGATCATCCCAACTACCTTCGAAATCAATCACACATACCCTTAACATATCTTCAAGAGTCTCAATGGCCCCATTCATCTTGACCATCTCTTTGCGGGTGAAATACTGTGCTAAGCTTGACATGAGTACCATGTCCCTTCTGAAACGACCTCCAAAAATGGAAGATAAACTAAGTACCTCTATCTGATATGATGGAAAAGGGAACTCCATGCAATCGAACTAACTCCAAAATGTATACTTAGCATAATCCTCTGTTGAGTCGGTAGTTTTGATTGGTAGAAAATGAGCTTCTTTAGTCAACCTGTCTACAACAACCCAATTAGAGTCATATTGTCGACGTGTACGAGGCAACCCTATAATGAAGTCCATATTGATCTCTTCCCACTTTCAAGTAAGGATGCGAATATCTTGAAGCACACCCCTAGGTCTTTGATGCTCAACCTTCACCTATTGACAATTCGGACACTTAGCCACAAACTCTGCTATGTCCTTTTTCATGCCATTCCACCAGTAGACTTCCTGTAGGCCATGGTACATCTTGGTGGCACTTGGATGTATAGAATATCTAGAATCATGAGCCTCGTGCAACATTCAATCTCACAAATCATCAACACTTAAAATACACAAACGATCGTGATATCGAAGCATACTATCTCCCTTTTGGGAGAAGACCTCCACTTTCTGATTCTGAACGACTTCCTTCAACTTTACCAAAATAGGATCCTTGTCTTTTCTAGATTTGACTTCGGTCACTAAAGATGATTCTAACCCATTTTGAACAATAACACCTCCGTCCTTTGAGTCAACAAGACGAACTCCCAACTGTGCGAGCCGATGCACTCCTTTTACCAGCTCTTTCCTTTCCTCATCTACTTGAGACACCATCTCCATGGAAAGCCTGCTAAGAGTGTCTACCACCACATTGGACTTTCTCGGATAATAAAGAACACTAATGTCATCATCTTTCAAAAACTCTAACTACCTCCTCTGATGTAGATTAAGATCCTTTTGGGTAAGCACGTACTATAGGCTTTTGTGGTCCATAAACACATCCAAATGGATTCCGTACAGATAGTGCCTCCAAATCTTCAAGGAAAATACTAGTATTGCCAACTCGAAGTCATGAGTTAGATAGTTTTTTTAATGGACTTTCAGCTCCCTGGAAGCATAGGCTATATGTTATGCCCTGAAGCCCAAAGATCGGACCGGGGAGTTGAAATAGAGAAAAATTGAAATCTGGCACCAGGAATCAAGACTTGTGTGGAGGCCCAGGGAATGAACTTTAAATTTGAGAAAATGGGATCCCACGAACGTGACCTGAGTCATGGTCAGTCCCCACGACTTGTTAGGTCAGTCGTGGGGTGGGTGAGTAAGAATAGTGAAGGAAAGGGGAAAGTGTACTTGATGGGCAGACCCCATGAGTCATTGTCAGTCACCGCGAATCGTGGGGAGGGTCAAGAGTAGCATGGAATAATTTTGTTGAGGACAAAGCAGTGTACATCACGGATGGTGACCACGAGTCATGGTCATAAGGTCATGAGTCGTTAAGTCATCCGTCATGAGCCCAGTAGATTGAGAAGTGTAATTCACGAGCAAGCCATGAGTCATGACCCTTGATTATGAATCGTTAGGTCCGTCGTTGGGACCACCTGACAGTTATTTTCTGCGAATTTAGTAAGGGCTATTTCGTAATTCCTAAGGTCATACTACGTTGTTTTGAGTTATGAATAGTGACTTTTAAAGGGGTTAAGTTCATTTTAGGCCTTATTCCTTCATGCATGCAAGGTAAAAGACTAGAGAGGGTGATCAAGCCTAACATTCATCAATTTCTCTTCAATTTCCTATTAGGCATTCAAAGAAGTGTATGAATCAGCTACCAACAGGTATGTAGAGTTATGAATGGGTGATTTCTTTCACACCCATGCCCAATCCCTCTCTAAATCATGAATGTTCTATATCTAATCGATGGGGTTTTTACCCAATGCATAAAAGTTCCTAATTCTTTACATGGGTATGATTTAATTATATTTCTACCATTGATTATGAAGTATGGGCAAGTTTTATAATATTTTCAATTGAAAATCATGTTTCTAGCTTTATGAATTAAAAATCCCATTGATGAGAAGTTCATGAAAGATGAGATTTGTGATGAATATATGATGATGATGAGATATTATGATGAAAAGTATGTTTCAAGATACCCATGTTTATAATCATGTTTTCGATATGAATTGAGTATTTTCAAGTATGATAGAGCTTTGGGCAATGCCCACATGTTCAAAGTATGATTGATGATTCCCCGAATTAAGCTTACCGCATGGTTTTGGAATGAAGACTCCCTTTTATATTTTCATCTTATGGTATGTTTTGAGTTAAATATTTTCATATGCATAGCTTACCACATGGTTTTGGAGCGAAGACTCCCAGTTATCTTTCATCTTGTGGTATGGTTTGATTTAGAGCTTCTCATATGCATGATTTGAACTATAAGATGTATTTGATTTATGAGCTTCGTCAATAGATGATGTTGAGCTTCGTGGAAAAATGATGTAAAGAATATGCATGTTTTTGGGAGTAGTGTCTAGCACCGAGCAGGCTAAGGGTCGATCACCCTATGCCTCAGAACTACGCGCCAACGTAGGTTTATATATTATGACTTCAATACATCCCTAGTGAGCTATTCTCGGCCCTATTGGCCCATGAGCTTGATATCGATATCATGCCGTCTTCCCTAGCCCTGGCAAGGCTTTGAATGGCTTTACCCACTTGAATGTGATAGTTGGGAGCACGCAAGCTCTATCGTGGTATATCGTTTAAAAGATGATTCTCCCATTGTTCCTCATGATTTCAGTTATGCATGTTCATTACTCAGGAGATTTACATATGTAAACATGTTCTAAAGCAGGTTTGACTCACTGTTCAACTTTACTTATAATTATCAGATTTCAGCTTTGAGTCAATTGATTATGTTATGATATGTTAAGATGATATGTTATGTTATGATGAGATCATGATTTTAGAAAGAATGCATAAAAGCCCTACTCTCAGATTATTAATGTTTTATGTTTTAAGTTATGCATGTCTTTAACTGATTTTACTTACTTTAGCGGTTTTACTTACCTGTATACTCGGTACATTCCACGTACTGACCATGTACTGACCATCTCATGATACAGGATCTAGCTCTTAGGTTCAGCCCCGTTTGTAGTCAGCTTATCAGAGTTAGCTGTTCGATCGTTTGTTGGGTATAAAACTACACGCAAGTGCACGTGGTCGAACAAGTAGTAAAGTGGCTTAAGTAAGCCAAGTATCGATCCCACAGGGACTGGGATGAAGTGCAATCTGCTCAAGTGTACTATATTTCAATTCTAAAAATGCAGACAATAGTGTAACCAAGAGTTTGATATTTTGATTTCTAATAACCAAGAGTTTCACATTTTATTACCAATTACATGAGAATGTATAAACATTGATAGATAAACAAGGCTAAAATGACACCTTTGAGTATCACTTGGGCATATAAATTTGCCCAAGATCACTTACCCCACACTTAAATCCTTGTTCGTCCTCGAACAACAATCTTACACCTCATGCAATTTACATCCCACCCTCGCTACTTTGGTTCGACAATTTAGATTACGGTCATACCAATTATTCAATACAACAAATCATCAAGAAAACATGCATGGTCCTATCAATGCAATGACCTTCAATACATCAAGACTTCCTAGACTTAAGAATCGACTCTCGATATTGGCAAACTCATGCAAATCAGCTGATCAAGACATCTGACACGAAAATTAATCTCTCATCAAGCATGTGCCCTCACAATACAAGAGAATTTTCCCCTTTTTGATCATATGAACTCACAAAATTTCAAGCAGGGGCATATACACATAATTCCGCTCTCTCTCCCAAAAGAATTCACATGCATCATGTCATGACCCATAAGCTTGCCTTTAGTGTACTACTCCACTAATATAAAGAAGTGTGATGTAAGATCACGTAGGACTTTAACGGGTTGTAATGGAAGCTACGAAACTAGTAAATATTGGGCTCGCCCATAATAGCCACTAGCATCCTTAAGCGCCTTTTCAACACATCCCATCAAACTCATGGACATTGTTTCTTTCTTCATCCTCCCATTCTTGAAGTTTTTCTTTAGTTTGGCCTATCTTATTAAGCACACTTGACACCACCACAAAGATTATTCATACACCTTCATTATAGTTTATTTATAACAAGTGCACCTTCAACCTTTTCTTTTCTTCCATCACTCTGCTTTTCTTTTCTTTTCACCATTCTCACTCTTTGACACTTTGGGAAAATGATTTTCTCCTCTTAAGCGCTTAAGAGTTTTGGATCGACTTTACGGCTAATGAAAAGAAGGGATTAAGCTCAGTTTACACTTTTTGACCAAAGAAAAAATAATAGGCTAAAGGCTCAACGGGCTAACTAGGGTACACCATCAAGGTGGGTATGATAATGAAAAATAGAAACTTTCGGTTAAAAACAAAGAAATGCCTACATCCTTTCCTATAATACACCTCCTTCATTTCATTTTGTACACACACCAGGCAAGTTCTAGACACTTCACAATAGCATGGAATAACAAAACCTCAATTCATACTGATTGCACATGCTCAATTCAAGATGTATTCACAGACTCTTCAATCAGCTAATTACAGGAATTCTAACATTAAGCCTCAATCACACTGAATCGAACTCTATGGCCTAGGTATCTCAACATATTTACAAAGTTGCATGCTTTCATATGAATCACCTTTGCATTTCAAATATCACGTACAACACGCAACCATAATTCCGCAACCATAAAGTAACTACAGGTTTTGGGATGCAACCCACAAAAGAAAAACAACTGAAAGATAATTGAAAAATCTACTCCTAGCGACTACATTTCCCTTAAGACGGCCGTCATCCATCCATCATAGGGAACGGTCACTAACTAGGACTTCGGTTCAATGGGACCATTCTCGGTAAAAGAACCGAAAACAAACTCTGAGAAACCCAAGAAGTGAATTTTTTTTTAAAAAAATATCGATCATTTCGATAACAAAAATATGTACAAAATCAGCTAGCAACATTCAGCAACACACCACAGTTTCACATATATTTACAATACAGAACAACAACTTAAAATCACAAATCACAGGGTCAGAAAATTTTGTTCACAGACACAACAACATAATAGGACATACATAACAGCACAACCAGCACCTGCTACTCCCACCCACACTTATCTCGAACACTGTCCCCAGTGTTCACAAAAAATTAAAATAGCACAAAAATTGGGTGGTGGAACTCCCTGATCAATCAAAGTACTCCACTTCTTCATCAGGTGCTGCTGCTTCATGTCCCATGTCTGAATCACCCCCATCGTCATCATCGGACTCCACATCGTAGTCCTCCCGACGTGTCTCCTCGTCCGTGGGGACATCATCATCTGTGGGCTCTACAAATACTGGCCCCACTCGGCATAGAGCCCTGGCATTTTTACCAAAAGGGTAGTCTAGCTCGAGCTGCCATAGCTCCTCCTCTGTTGCCGGCCTCCCGCCTATCCTCAGCTGGAGCATCTGCATCCCGTACATGGGAGCCATGTACTGATTAGCACGAGCATGTCGCTTGCCTAGTGTAAGCACTGGCCCGTGGGTGGTGTCGGGAGCCTTAGTTTTAGTGACATCTAACGCCCGCCGCTCCATCTGCGGGATATAATCAAGGGCCTCTTCCTCAACATATAGGCCCCTCAGGAATGTGGTGAGTAGCCCACCAAATCCGTATCTGTGCCCCTGATGCAACCGAACTCTCTTCATGGCGGAGATAATCACTGCCCCCACGTTGATCTCCAGCCCTTTCATCAGGGCGTACACCAGGCATACATGATCCCGGGTTACATCCGTCATATGTATCCCCGGGATTAGGCAGGAACAGACGATCTTTAGCCATATTCTGGCTTCCCTGTTCATCTGTGAATAGGGCAAAGTCTGATGGTAGCCACTCTCCTTGTGTCTGCTACATCTAGCTGTCGATCAGGTCCCACACAAGGTACGTCTGATGTCTGCATACGGTGGAGTGATGTTCAGCTATCGAAGCACGTGGGTGTCTGTGTCCCGCACCCCTATGATAGCATTGAGGTGTTGGGGCTCAAAGCTGACTATTTGGCCTCTGATTTTTATGGTGTGACTTCTGAGCGTCGGGTTCCAGTTGGCATAGAATTCCCGAATCAGGTGCAGGTTGCATTCCTTGGGCTCTTCAAAGATGAAATTGAGCCCGGCTGCCTCGATCCGGTGTACAATCCTAGGGAACTCTTATGCCAACGGTTCCCGTGCTATGTGTTCCTCGGGGAAGTACTTGCTCTCCTTGTGCTTGGCATACCACTTCTTCCCCTCTTCTGTCACCCACCTAGTTCCGTATTGGCGGCGTTGGCCGCGTGGAACTGCTGGTGCTGCTGGGACTGATGTGCTTAGTCTGATTCGGTTTCTTCCGGTGCCAGATGTTGATGCGCCTTTCCCTTTTTCTTGCCTGCTTGCCATTTTACCTGTCAACCCAAGTAGACAAGATCAATGTTAAGCCAATGAATTTTAACTTCGACTAAGGTCGGGTTAAGCTAGGCTACCCCACACTTCGTCCTTAGCCAAAATTACAACATTCCGGCAAGATCATGCTTATTTTACACAAATAAACAACCAACTATACAAACATGCTTAGTGCATACGAAGAATTCGACGGTATATATTTTATGTACTACTCAGACTTCGTACAGCTAACCACAATCATTACCCTCAATAACATTTTATTCCATCGCACTTAGCAAGAAAAAACAAAGAAACAAAAACAACAAGAATTTATCTACACGAACCTATACAACTCACCCAATTCTTGCAAATTTCACTATTCCCCTAACCCGAGAATCCGTCGGTCTTTCAACATCATAACAATTAGCACATCAACTCATTTCACTCAACATGTACAACCCGACATGAATTTCACAAGTTCACTACATTTTTCGACTTCAAATTCAAAAACAAGCCCTAGATATGATTGTACCAACAAAATTCGATTAAATTATGCAATTAACGAGTTCAAGCAATCACCATGATACTCCGAACATCCATCAACACTAATTCAATTGAATTCATGCTTAATTTCTACTTAGGGCAAACTTAGCTCACATCACATGCTCAATATCGAAGAAAATCGATAAGAAATGAGATGGAATCGAAGAACATACCATGAAATTAAAGAATTGAAGAAAACTCAATGAATTTCTTGGCCTATTCTGTGTCACGTTGAAGGGGGAGGAGTTTTAGGGAGTTTGGTTGTGGAGTGTGTGAGGAATAAAGAAAATTGAGGGGGATTCGGGGTTTAAAAGTGGAAAAATCACGCGGGTCACCCGGCGACCCGGTGTGACCCGTCGCGATATACACAGCAATGTGTCACGGAGGGCATCGCGGAGCATTTCCTCCGTTACACGGAACTGTCGTGAGGGCGTTCTGGAATTTTTTAAAATTCCGGATTTATACCTCAATGTGTCACGGAGGGTAACGCGAAGGCCCTCCTCCGTGACACGGAGCTATCGCTCTAGCTCACTGTTTTTACCACTTTTTATTGATTTTCATACCTCGAATTTTCCTTTGTGATTCCTTGCATAATTTTCCTCTGTTCGACCTGAAATTCATTCTACTACAAGAAATTGGTTAGAATTATAGGTTTCACTCTAAATAAAAATAAAAACAAAAATAAAAACTAAAAATTTTGTTGTTAATCAAGAAAAAGAAAAAGAAAAATCTATTCACAATTTACAAAGAAAAATTTTCACGAGTTGCCTCCCGTGCAGCGCCTGGTTTACCGTCGCGACTCGACGTCATTTAGCTCAGTTGTCCTCTAGGGTGATGGACGATTTCTCTCGACCACCGTCCTCCCCCCAGTAGTGCTTACACCGTTCCGGTGGTTTTCCCAATAACTCTCGTGAATCCTTACTCTGCTCATCATTGACTTGATCAATCACATTGATCACAGGGAGTTCTTCGTACACAGTCGGGAGTTGGGTGCCTTGTACACATCGAACACTTCCACCTTGTCGTGTGCTCGCATTGTTAGCTGCCCCGCAGCTACATCAATCAGCACTTTCCCGGTCGCCAAGAAAGGACGTCCCAAAATAAATGGGACTTCCGCATCTGGTTCAAAATCTAGCACGACGAAATCTACTGGGAAGATCAGGGAGCCCACTTGCACCAGAACGTCCTCCACAATGCCATCAGGTCTGGCTAAGGACCGATCTGCCAATTGCAAGATCACTGTTGTGGGTCTAGGACTCCCTAGACCTAGCTTTTTGAATACCGATGATGACATCAAATTAATGCTTGCTCCTAAATCACACAATACACGAGATCGGATACTCTGCCCAATAGTAATCTGTATAGTAAAGCTCCCAGGGTCTTTGAGCTTTGTGGGTAGTCGGTTTTGTATCCGGGAAGTGCACTCCTCCGTGAGAGCCACCGTAGAATACTCAATCAACCGACTTTTATTTGCCACGATGTCCTTTATATACTTGGCATATTTCGGCACTCCCTGCAAAACATCAACAAGAGGTAGGTTAATATGTACCTGTTTCAGCACCTCCATGAATTTCTTGAAACACGCCTCCTCCTTGTGTTACTTTAATCGTTGAGGGAACGGGGTGGTGGTCTTTCTGATTTCGCTTCCTTAGTCTTCCTCCTCTCATCACTTTGCTCCCTCTCGACTTCTGCTGCTCCCGATTGTTGAGGCGGTCTTTCTGGTTCCACCTCTTTCAGCTGCAAACCACTCCTTGTGGTCACCGCATTCACCTGCTTGGGGTTGGGATCTGTGTCGCTCGGAAGTCCTCCTCTAGGTCTGGTGTTTTGGGCTCCAGCAAATTGCCCAAATTGATATTCAAGTGCCATGGTAGCTAACTGGTTGTTTTTCACCTCGGCTGCCAATTTCACATAGTCAGCCTGCAATTGAGCTTGATTAGCTATCATAGTCTTGAACATCTCCTCAATGCTGGGTGATAGTGGTGGAGGAGGTGCATTGTTGTTTTTGAATTGTGCTTGATAATTCTGCTGCCCTCCTTGGTTCCTTTGCACACTCTAACTTGAACTCTGCCCCTGATGGTAGTTGCTACCCCAGGAGAAATTCGGGTGATTCCTCCAATTGGAATTGTAACTGTTGCCATACTATTGGTGGTTGTTCCTTTGTACATTTCCCACAAAGTTCACCGAGTCAGGATTTGCTCCACAACACTCAACTGAGTGGTCACTGCTTCCGCACACTTCACACCAAATCTGCTGCACTGCATTAACTGGGGCTTGAGGCTGGTTCATTGTCATGTTACTGAAGTGGGTGTTGGGTTGATTCTGTAAAGCAGTTATCTGTGCAGCAATAGCTGTAAACCCATCCACTTCTAGAACTCCTGCTGCTTTCCTTGTCCCTCCTCTTGACGAATCAGCATTCCATTCTGGATTTTTCTGCGAAATACGGTTCAACAAGGTATACAACTCCTCATAAGTTTTTTCCAGCGCTTGTCCCCCAGCTGCTGAATCTAGCAATATTTTTGTATGGGGTTCCAAACCCTCTATAAAAGTGTGCACCAACACATCATTGGACTGATGATGATGCTTGAATCTCTCCCAAGCGTGATATAGATTCTCTCTCTCTCTCTGTTTGAAACTTAGAATTTGACTTCTAAGTCTTGCTGTTTTACCAGAGGGAAAAAATCGTATCAAGAACTTCCTTGCAAGATCATCCCACGTAGAAATAGAATTAGGTGGCTCAGCTTTCAACCCTCTCTTGGCTTCTCCCAATAGTGAAAATGGGAACAATGTAAGCCGGACGTAATCTGATGACACTCCAGCGGGGATATAAGTGTCACTTATCTCCAAAAACTTTTGGAGATGCTGCTGTGGATCTTCATGAGGGAGACCTGTAAATTGCCCGCTCGTGTGCAGCAATTGCACCATGTTCTGCTTAAGTTCGAACCTCCCTTCTGGCTCAGGTTTGCGGATGCTAGATGTGACATTATTAGCATGTGGGATTGCCACCTCGCGAACCGGCCAAGCTGCTACTTCTTCGGGCACTAACATTGCCCGTACTACCGGTGGATTCTGTTGTTGCTCCGTGATTGTCTATCTGAGCAACTGCAGCTTTCTTTCTAGAGCTTCTCTCCGCTGACGATGAAATAATCTTTCTGGCTCCAAATACGAGTCCACCAGCTCCTTGTCTCTTGACAGTGTTCAACAGAGATTAAATCTGCAAAATACAGGCTAAGACCAAGTTGTCAACACTAAGAAAATAAAAATATAGTAAATTAACACTTAATACAAATTCACCAATTGCCAAGTCCCCGACAACGGCGCCAAAAACTTGTTCGATCGTTTGTTGGGTATAAAATTACACGCAAGTGCACGTGGTCGAACAAGTAGTAAAGTGGCTTAAGTAAGCCAAGTATCGATCCCACAGGGACTGGGATGAAGTGCAATATGCTCAAGTGTACTATATTTCAATTCTAAAAATGCAGACAACAGTGTCACCAAGAGTTTGATATTTTGATTTCTAATAATTATGCTAAGTCCAAAACAATTATCTAATGTGAGTCTGAACTATGAAGGTTAGCATGCTGAAGTTAAACGAACATGTAATGAAATTATTTGTCGATATAATTTGGTTAGCCTTTTCCTCCGGTTGCTAGTCAAGAATTATTGCCAAGGGATTAAAACTCTCGTATTTAACCCCACTTAAGAATCATGAACCATCCACCTACATTTCTGTGATTAAATGCAATTCATGTTCTAGCCATACAAAACCGATTCCTAAATTGACTAATACGACTTTCAGGTATATTTCTATCCTGAAGGTAAATCAATTCTCAATTTTCCCAAACTAAGAAAGGATCATATCCTATTAATTCACAACTTTCCAATTTCTTGCTCTCCCGAGTGAAACCGGACTTTTAAGATATACATTAACGTAGGCTACACATTAATGCAGTGAAAACAAGAATCAATAGAACAACCATGGAAGAAAAGATGAAAAACCAAAGAATCAATAATCAAATTTCATTACAAGTGTTCTTAACCTCAGCAAGAAGATGAATTAGCCACTCATTTGTGGATTAAACATCGTTAAATGAGTGTTAAACATACAAGAAATTGAATACAAGAAGAAGGAAAGAGAGAAAAACCCTGATAATTTCATCCCCTCAACTGCCTGTAACCCACGCTCTTGCTCCACCAAGTCAGAATATTGAAAAATGAACCTAAGTGTTCTATTTATACTAGTGAAAATTTTTCCCGGAATAACAAGCAACGTGTCACGGAGTGCATCGCGGAGCACTGCCTCCGTGACACACCACCGACGCGGACCCTCACTGGAAACTGGGGGTCTAGGGAATAAGGCCCAATGTGGCACGACATGCAACGCGGAGCCAGGCAACCGTGCCACGGACCCATCACGAACCCTCACTGAAAATAGGCTAAAAATTCCCTCTCCAGGCAGAAGGCCTCCGCGATGGCAGCGTGACACGGCTCCATCGCGGAGCCCCTTTATTTTGTGCTTTCGAATGCCTTGTCCCTTGCTCACATCCGAGTCCAACCCTGATATCTTCCAACATGCATTTTAGCTTCCCGAAATTACATTTTTCCTGCAAAACAATGATAATCATGTTGGTTAGTATAAATTCACATTTTATTACCAATTACATGAGAATGTATAAACATTGATAGATAAACAAGGCTAAAATGACACCTTTGAGTATCACTTGGGCATATAAATTTGCCCAAGACCATTAGCCTTTGTGTTATTGGTGAGTCCTCATCTCCTAAGGACTATACTATTCTGCTTTTCTTCATGTATTTTTAGTTTCAACTTATTGAGTTAGTTGGGTTCTTATCCATTAACTCGTCATGTTTAGAGGCTTTTTAGACATATGTATGTAATCAACTTCGGATTATGTATTCTGATGTTATGTTAAAGTTTATACTTTCGCTATTATTATATTGTTGATTATTCAGTTTTTTTTATTGAGTTAGATGTATGCTTTTTCCATGGGTCGACTTAGGGTCTCTTGAGCCTCCTTGTCCTATGTTGCTATACGGGCCTTCATTCGGGTCTTGACAAACTTGGTATCAGAGCCATAGGTTTGAAGTGTCCTAGGGTGTCTGAAAGCTGCGTTAAGTAGAGTCTTTTCATGGGTATAAAGCGCGCTGCACTTATGACGAAGAGGCTATGAAAAATTTAGGAAATGTTCCCTTCTTTCATGATCTATGTCATGCGTTGAAATGTCTCCCTATCCTTCTAATTCATGCTATTCACGATTGCAGAATCATGGCTCCCCAAAAAATAAATGGTTGAAGGAATATGAATGGAGAAGGACACGAGGATGGCAATGGAAATGGGCACCAGCAGGCCACTAGTTCAGGAGCACTAGGCATTGGAGCCAACTGCCCATGCTGAGTTCTGGGTTGCTATTTAGACTCTTTCGCAGGCCTTGACTGCTCAGGTCAATCAGCAGGCCATTGCGTATGTTCCGCAAAATGGCAATACAGCAGTGGATTGAGTATGAGACTTCTTGAGAATGAACCCGCCAGATTTCCTCGGGTTAAAAGTGGATGAGGACCCGCAAGAGTTCCTAGAAGAGATTGGAAGATCACCCAAATCATAGGGGTGAATGGAGTGGAGTGCGCGGAGTTGGCCTCGTACCAGTTGAAAGGGGTCGCGCATATCTGCTTTCGCCAATGGAAGGATAATAGGGCCGTCGGAGCAGGCTCGATCACTTGGGAAGAGTTCCATATTGAATTCTTAGATCGGTTCTTCCCTCGTAAGATGAGGGAGCTTAGTTCGTGAATATGAAGCAAGGGAGGATGACGGTGCCGGAGTATTCCCTTGAGTTCACCCGCCTATCAAAGTACACCCTAGAGTTAGTAGCTGATCAGAGGATGCGGGTGAGTAGATTCATTCATGGTGTAGCGAGCTATTTGGATAAGGATTGTAAGAGTACTATGCTTCACCAGGACATGGATTTCCCTTGGAAAGTCTTGTATGCCCAGCAGATGGAGGCGACACATCTGAGAGAGAGGGAGGCCAAGAGGGCCAGGACCGATGATCACAGGTTCTCAATGCCGAGGTCAGGTGGTGGACACCGAAAATAGACCCACTAGAGGTCATCAGCTCCAACATCTTTAGCATTGAGTCTACCATCCAGACCGAGGTACGATCAGAGGAGGCAAGCATCAGGCTCTAGGGGTCAGAGCAGCAGGCCCGCAGATTCTAGTACTCCAGCTTGCCGCAGGTGTTGCCGGGGTCACACGGGTCAGTGTTTGGCAGGTACGTGTGCTTGTTTTGTTTGTGGGAAGCCTGAACACATGCTCAGAGATTGCCCAGCAGCGAGGCAGGATCATGATAGGGGTCGAGGCCCAGCTTCTAATTTCGTATCCCCACCCGTATGCTGAGCATATCAAGAGGCATCCACTAGCACAGGTGGCGATCAGCGCCATAACAGATTCTATGCGTTAGCATCCTTCTAGGAGCAGGAGGTCTCCCCAAATGTAGTCACTAGTATGTTGCGAGTTTTCCATGTTGATGTTTATGCTTTGTTAGATTTGTGTCTTTTGTGGCATTGTATGTGGTCAGTAGCTTCAGAGTCAATCCCGAAGTCTTTCCAGAACTCTTCTCAGTTTCTACTCCAAAAGGTGACTCAATTGTAGCTAGACAGGTGTATAGAAGTTGCCCGGTCTCAGTCCTTTAGAAGGTCAGCTCAGTAGATTTGATAGAGTTAGCCATGACTAATTTTGATGTTATTCTTTGCATAGATTGGCTATTTGCATGTTATGCTTCAGTTAATTGTAGAGCCTGGGGAGTAGAATTCAGATTTCTAGGTGAGCCAGTCTAAGAATGGAAGGGTAGTTCAACTGTGCCTATAGGTTGTTTCATTTCCTACCTTAAGGCCAGAAAGGTGATATCTAAAGATTGTGTGTACCATCTAGTTAGGGTTAAGGATGTTGAATCTGAGACCCCAACTATTCAGTCAGTTCTAGTAGTATGTGAGTATCCAAAAGTCTTCCCAGATGATTTACCGAGAATCCCTCCCAAGCAGGAAATTGGTTTTTTTATTGACCTTCTTCCCGACACACAACCTATATCTGTTCCTCCCTATAGAATGGCTCCATCCGAGCTAAAGGAGTTGAAAGAGTAGTTGAAGGACCTATTAGATAAGGGTTTCCTTATACTGAGCAAGTCCCCATGGGGTGCACCACTTCTCTTTGTCTGAAAGAAAGATGGTTCTCTTCGTATATATATATCGATTATCAGCAATTAAACAAAGTCACCATCAAGAACAGGTATCCTCTACCCAGGAGTGATGATTTATTTGACCAGCTTTAGGGTGCCAAGTATTTCTCAAAGATATATCTCAGGTTCGGGTATCATCAGCTTAGAGTTCGGAAAAGTGACATCCTGAAGACAGCCTTCAGGACGCGGTATGGCCATTATGAGTTTGTAGTTATGTATTTTGGACTAATAATGCTCCTACAACTTTTATAGTGTTGATGAACAGAGTGTTCAAATCGTTCCTGGGTATGTTAATGATCATGTTTATTGATGACATCCTGATATACTCTCGAAGCAAGGAGGAACATGCCGCTCATTTGAAAATGGTGCTTCAGATTCTCAAGGATCACCAATTATATGCCAAATTCAGCAAGGTGAGTTTTCGATGAACTCCATAGCATTTTTGGGCCATGTGGTATCAAGCGAAGGCATAACGGTGGACTCTCAAAAAATAGAGGCGGTGAAGAATTGGCCTAGACTGATGAACCCTTTAGATATTCGGAGTTTCTTAGGTTTAGCTAGCTATTACCGAAGACTTGTTGAAGGTTTATGACTGATTGCAACAACTTTGACCAATTTGACACAGAAGAAGGTGAAATTCCAATGGTCGGAGGCTTGCGAGAAGAGCTTCCAAGAGTTGAAGACTCGACTTACCTCAGCACCGGTGTTGACCCTACCCAAGGGTACCGATGGGTTCATGGTGTATTGTGATGCTTCAAGGATCAAACTATGGTGTGTGTTGATGCAGCATTGGAAGGTTATAGCATATGCCTCTAGACAGTTGAAAGTTCATGAGAAGAATTACCCGACCCATGATCTTGAATTGGCCGCAGTGGTATTGCCTTTGATGATATGATGACATTATTTATACGGGGTTCATGTGGATGTGTTTATGGACCATAAGAGCTTACAATATGTGTTTACTCAGAAGGATCTCAATCTTCTACAAAGGAGGTGGTTGGAGCTACTCAAGGACTACGATATGAGTGTCCTTTACCATCCGGGTAAGGCCAACATAGTAGCGGACGCACTTAGTAGGCTCTCTATCGAGAGTGTATCCCAAGTGGATGAGGGGAAGAAGGAGATGGTGAAGGATGTGCATAGACTCGCAAGGTTGGGAGTTAGGTTGGTTGACTCTACCGATGGCGGTGTTGTGGTTCAGAATGGATCAAAATCGTCCTTGGTGACTGATGTAAAAGCTAGGCAAGATGAGGACCCGACTTTGGTAAAGTTAAAGGAAGTTGTTCAGAATCAAAAGGTAGAGGTCTTCTCTAAAGGGGAGATGGTGTGCTTCGATACTAGGGTCGCCTATGTGTTTGATATGTTGATGATTAGAGGAGCCGGATGTTGCATGAGGCTCATGGATCCAGTTATTCTATCCATCCAGGTGCCACCAAGATGTACCGTGACTTATGGGAAGTCTATTGGTGGAATGGAATGAAGAAGGATATCACAGAAGCAAAGTGCCCGAACTGTCAGCAAGTAAATGTTGAGCATCAGAGGCTGGGAGACATGTTTCAAGATATCAGTATTCCTACTTGGAAGTGGGAAGAAATCAATATGGACTTTATCACAGATTTACCTCGTACTCGTCAACAATATGACTCCATTTGGGTTGTGGTAGATAGGTTGACCAAGGCTGTACATTTTCTACCGGTTAAGACCACGAATTTAGCGGAAGATTATGAAAAAATATATATTCGAGAGCTAGTTCGATTGCATGGAGTGCACTTATCAACCATTTCATATAGAGGTACTCAATTTACCTCTCATTTTTGGGAGTCGTTTCAAAAAGGATTGCGTACACAGGTTAAACTCAGCATAATATTTCACCCGCAAATGGATGGTCAAGCGGAGCAGACAATTCAGACCCTTGAGGACATGTTGAGAGTATGCGTGATTGACTTCAAAGGTAGCTGGGATGAGCATTTGCCTCTTATTGAGTTTGCATACAATAACAATTATCATCCCAATATCCATAAGGAACAGTTCAAGGCTCTCTTTGGGAGGAGGTGTAGGTCACCCATTGGATGGTTTGAGGTTGGCGAAACAACAATCATAGGACCAAATTCGGTTCACGAGGCTATGCAGAATGTTCAGTTGATAAGGGACAGGTTGAAAACTGCCCAAAGTCCCCAAAAGTCCTATGTCGACGTGAGAAGGAGAGTATTAGAATTTGAGGTCGATGATTGGGCATTTCTGAAGGTGTCTCCCATAAAGGGAGTGATGAGGTTTGGAAAGAAGGGGAAACTTAGTCCCCGCTATGTCGGCCCGTACAAGATCGTGAGACGTGTTGGCAAGGTGGCCCATGAGTTGGAGTTACCCTCAGAATTAGCTTCTGTGCATCCTGTATTCCTGTGTCTCTCTTGAAGAAGTGTTTGGGTGATATAGCTCTAGTTGTCCCGGTAGACAGTGTTGGTGTGAAAGACAACCTTCAATTATGAGGAGGTTCCTGTAGAAATACTGGATCGTCAGGTTCGAAGGCTAAGGAACAAGGAAGTAGCTTCAGTTAAAGTATTATAGAGGAATCAATATATTAAGGGAGCTACATGGGAGGCCTAAGCGGATATGATGGCTAGATACCAACATTTATTCTCTATCGACTCAGTTTCAGCTTGAGGTATCAATTTTGGCCTAAAATTCTATTTAGTTTTCATGTTCATTTCATGTGTCCAAGTTTGTTTTATGTATATGGATGTGTGTATGGTCTGTGAAATCAGTTCAGCTATGTAGTTTGAATCGTGGGTAGTCATACTGTCAGTTTTCGGTTTAAATGATCAGTATTTGAATATGATAACTGCATTTCTGTGTTCTTTTGTATGTTTTCCAACATTCGAGAATGAATGTTCCCAAGGGAGAGATATTTTTATGCATCAGAAGCCTAAAGATCAGAACCGAGAGTTGAAATAGAGAAAAATTAAAATGTGGCACCATGCATCAGGACGGGTCGCAAGGTGGTGGGAGCCCACGAGTCGTGATGTGACTCATGGGGAGGTCCAAGGGATGAACCTGAAATTTGAGAAAATAGGATCCCACGGACGTGACCACAAGTCGTGGTCAGTCCCCACCACTCATTAGGTCAGTCGCTGGGTGGGTGAGTAAGAATAGTGAAGGATAGGGGGCAGTGTACTTGACGGGAGGACCCCACGAGTCGTGGTCAGTCACCATGAATCGTGGGGAGGGTCATGACTAGCATGGAATAATTTTGTTGAGGCCAAGGAAGTGTACATCACGGATGGTGACCACGAGTCGTGGTCACCAGGTCATGAGTTGTTAAGTCGTCCCTCATGAGCCCAACAGATTGACAAGCAGTGTACTTCACAAGCTAAGCCATGAGTCATGACCCTTGATGACGAATCATTAGGTCCCTGTTTGGGACCACCTGACAGTTATTTTTTGTGAATATAGTAAGGGCTATTTTGTAATTCCTAAGATCCTAAAGCCTAAACTACATCTCTTTGAGTTATGAATAGTGACTTTTAAAGGGGTTAAGTTCATTTTAGGCCTTATTCCTCCATGCATGCAAGGTAGAAGACTAGAGAGGATGATCAAGCCTAGAATTCATCAATTTCTCTTCAATTTCCTATTGGGCATTCAAAGAAATGTAAGAATCAGCTACCAACAGGTATGTAGGATTATGAATGGGTGATTTCTTTCACACCCATGCCCAATCCCTCTGTAAATCATGAATGTTCTATGTCTAATCGATGGGGTTTTAACCCAATGCATGAAGTTCCTAATTCTTTACATGGGTATGATTTAATTATGTTTCTACCATCGAATTATAAAGCATGGGCTAGTTTTATAATTTTTTCAATTAAAAATCATGTTTTTAGCTCTATGAATTAAAAAGCCCATCGATGAGAAGTTCATGAAAGATGCGATTTGTGATGAATGTATGATGATAATGAGATATTATGATGAAAAGTATGTTTCAATCTACCCATGTTTATAATCATGTTTTCGATATGAATTTAGTATTTTCAAGTATGATAAAGCTTTGGGCAATTCCCACATGTTCAAAGTATGATTGATGATTCCTTCAATTAAGCTTACCACATGGTTTTGGAGTGAAGTCTCATATTTTCAGCTTGTGATATTTTTTGAGTTAAAACTTTTTATAACATAGCTTACCACATGGTTTTGGAGTGAAGACTCCCAATTATCTTTCAACTTGTGGTATGATTTGAGTTAAAGCTTCTCATATGCATTATTTCAGCTTTGAGATGTATTTGATTTATGAGCTTCGTCAATATACGATGTTGAGCTTCATTGAAAAATGATGTAGAGCATATGCATATTTTTGGGAGTAGTGTCTAACACTGAACAGGCTAAGGGTCGATCACCCTATGGCTTAGAACTACACGCCAACGTAGGTTTATATATTATGACTTTGGGACCCCCTTGTGAGCTATCCCCGGCCCTATTGGCCCATGAGCTTGATATCGATATCATTGTATCGTCCCTAGCCCTGGAAAGGCTTTGGATGGCTCTACCCACTTGAGTTTGACAGTTGGGGCCACGTAAGCTCTATCGTGGTATGCCGGTTAAAAGATGAGTCTCCCATTGTTCCTCATGATTTCAGTTATGCATGTCCATTACTCATGAGATTTACATATGTGAGCATGTTCTAAAGCAGGTTTGACTCAATGTTCAACTTTACTTATAATTATCAAATTTTAGCTTTGAGTTAATCGATTGTGTGATGATATGTTAACATGATATGTTATGTTATGATGAGATCATGATTTCAGAAAGAATGCATGAAAGCCTTACTCTCATATTCTTAATGTTTGTGTTTTACATTATGTATGTATTTAACTAATTTTACTTACTTTAGCGATTTTACTTACCCTGCATACTCAGTACATTCCACGTACTGACCACATACTCTAAGTTGTATCGTCTTATGATATAGGATCCGACTCTCAAGTTCAGCCCCGTTCGTAGTCAGCTTATTAGAGTTAGCCTTTGCGTTATTGGTGAGTCCTCATCTTCTGAGGACTAGATTATTTTGCTTTTCTTCATGTATTTTCAATTTCATCTTGTTGAGTCAGTTGGGGTCCTGTCCCATCAACTCGTCATGTTTAAAGGCTTTTTAGACATATGTATGTAATTAGCTTCGAATTATGTATTCTGATGTTATGTTTAAGTTTAGACTTTTGCTATGATTATATTGTTGATTATTCAGTTTCTTTGATTAAGTTAGATGTATGGTTATGCCATGGACCGACCTGGGTTTTCTCGGGGCTCTTTGTCCCATGTTGCGATCCGGGCCTCCATTCAGCTCGTGTCTATAACTTTACCATGCTGTATTAATACACAACCAAGGCCAATCCTTTAGGCGTCACAATATACCACAAACCCATTGGTACACTCAGGTAGGGTCGACACTAGTGTTGAGGTGAGTCAAGCCTTCAACTCTTGGAAGCTCTTCTCACAAGCCTCCGACCATTGAAACTTCACTTTCTTCTAGGTCACCTTAGTCAACCGTGCCGCAATGGATGAAAACCCTTCAACAAACCTCCGATAGTAACCAGCTAAACCCAAGAAACTCCTAATATCCGAAGGACTAACTGGCCTAGGCTAATTCTTCATCGCTTCTATCTTTTCAGAGTCCACCTGTACACCCTCATTTGACACCACATGACCCAAAATTGCCACTGAGTTTAACGAAAACTCATATTTGCTGAACTTAGCATACAACTGGTGATCCTTAAGAGTCTGTAGCACTACCCTCAAATGCGAGGCTCCTCCGCGCTCCAATAGTATATGAGAATATCATCTACGAACACAATTACGAGTATATCCAAATATGGCTTGAACACCCTGTTCATCAAATCCATAAAAGCTACAGGAGAATTCGTTAGTCCAAAAGACATAACTACAAACACATAGTGACCATAGAGAGTCCTGAAGTCTGTCTTCGAAATGTCACTCTTCCAAACCCCGAGGTAATGGTATCCAGATCTGAGGTCTATTTTTGAGAAACACTTTGCACCCTGAAGCTAGTCAAACAAATCATCAATCATGGGGAGAGGACACCTGTTCTTGTTAGTGACATTGTTCAATTGCCGATAGTCAATGCACATCCTAAGGGAACCATCCTTCTTTCAGGAAAAGAGGACTGGGGCATCCCACGGGGATTTGCTAGGTCTGATGAAACCCTTGTCTAAGAGATATTTCAACTGCTCCTTCAACTCTTTTAACTCAGCTGGAGCCATTTTGTAAGAAGAAATAGATATAGGCTGCATATCAGGAAGAAGATCGATACCAGAATCAATCTCCCGCTCAGGAGGAATTCCTTGTAAATCATTTGGAAATACTTTAGGATATTCACACACTTCGGAATATTCACACATTGGATAGTCGGGGTTTCGGATGTAGCATCCTTAACCCTAACTAGATGGTACACGAAACCCTTAGAAATAATCTTTTTGGCCTTAAGGTAGGAAATGAAACAACCTACAGGCACAACTAAACTACCCTTTCATTCTAAGAGTGGCTCACCCAAAAATCGAAATTCTACCACATGAGTTCTATAATTTACTGAGGCATAACACGCATGCAGCCGACCAATGCCAAAGATAACATTAAAATCTGTCATGGCTAGCTCTACTAAATCTGTTGAGTTGACTTTTTGAAGGACTATGATAGGGAAATTCCTATATACATATCGAGCTATAACTGAATCACCAACTGGAGTAAAGACTGAGAAGGGTTCTGATAGGATTTTGGGACTGAATCTGAAACTACTAGCAACATAGGGCATCACAAAAGATAAAGTAGAGCCTGGATCTAATAATGCATATACATTAAGGAGGAATACTCCTAAATACCAGTGACTGCATCTGGGGAGACCTCCTATTCCTGACAAGATTTGAGGGCATAGAATCTTGGCGCTGACCACCATCCGCACTAGTGGATGCACCCTGCTGAGATGAGCGTGCTGATGGAGAAGCTGAGCTAGTGGTTGGGCCTGGGCCCCTATCATGGCCCTGTCTGGCTACTGGACAATCTCTAAGCATATGTCTAGGCCTTTCACACCTGAAACAAGCACCTAAACCAGCTAAACACTTACCGGCGTGTCTCTGGCCACATCGACCACACTTTGGAATGCTAGACTCAGTGGGTCTACTCCCCTAACCTCGAGTGCCTGATGCTTGTCCCCTCTGGTCGTGCCTAGATCTGAATGGCACACTTGCTGCTGACGGTGCTAGGGCTGATGATCTCTGGTGGGATTGCTGACGGTGCCTACCACTATGTCTGTACTTGGAGAATCCAAAGCTATCAGTCCTGGCCCTCTTGGCCTCTCTCTACCACTCACTTACCTACACCGCCTCTATTTGTTGGGCGTGCAGAATTATCCAGGACAAGTCAATTTCCTGATGAAGCATCGTGGTCTAGCAATCTTTGACTAAGTAGTTTGCTATACCATGCATGAACCGACTCACTCGGGCTTTCTAATCTATCACCATTTCAGGTGCATACTTATACAAATGAGTGAACTCCAAAGCGTACATCTTACCTTGCTTCAGGTTCACAAACTCAGCTGCTTTAATCTCCCTCATCTCATGAGGGAAGAACCTATCCAGAAACGCGGTATGGAACTCATCCCAACCAATTAGGCCTGCTCCAACTGTCCTGCTATCCTTCCATTGCCTGAACCAGATGTGTGCAACCCCTTTCAACTAATATGAGGTTAAATCCGTGCACTCCTCCTCCTCGGTCACCCCTGTGATCTGGGTAATCTTAAGAACTTCATCAATAAACTCATGTGGATCCTCGTCCACCTTCGACCCAAGGAACTCTAGAGGGTTCTTCCTCAGAAAATCTCTAACTCTCATCGTTGCCGCATTCCCATTCTAAGGGACATGCGCTACCACCTATTGGTTGACTTGGGTGGTCAAAGCCTGAGCTAACATCTATGGCTGCCCTGAACTCTGCATGGGCAACTTGCTCGGGTACATGATCCTCGGGGACTGGTGGGGCCTGCTGGTGCCCATCCCTATTGCCATTCTCATGGCCATTTCCATTTCTATTTTTTCTTCCATTAACTCGGTGAGGAGGCACGATTCTGCAAATGCGTATAACATGAGTTAGAAGGATAGAGAGACATTTCATCACACGACATAAATCATTAAAGAAGGGAACATTTCCTAAATGTTTCATGGCCTCTTCATCATAAGTGTGGCGCGCTTCCCACCTATCAAAAAGACTCTACTTAACGCGTCGTTTAGACACCTTGGGATACTTCAAAACTTAATGCTCTGATACAAAGTTTGTCATGACCCAAACATAGGTTCGGATCGAGACACAGGACAAAGAACATCGAGAGGCTCTAAGTCGACCCATTGCATGAACATAACATCTAAGCTCATCATTTTAACTGTAGAAAAATCTAACATATAACATAGCGGAAGTCTGAAAATCTGAGAACATCAAATAACTAAATACATAACATAAGTCTGAAGCTGAGTACATATTATGTCTGATAAGCCTCTACTACTAACGAGTTGATTGGATAAGACCCTAACTAACTCACTAAAGTCTGAGACTGAAAATACTGAATATAACAGATAAGAAGGGCCCTCAAAAGATGAGGACTCACCAACTCTTACTGGGAGATGCTAACACTGAAGGTCTGGCTAGTGGCGCGATTGGGACTGAATGTCTGAGCCTGTATCTTGAAACGATACAACATAGAGTATGCAAGGTAAGTAAAACCGCTAAGTAGGTAAAATCAGAGATCATACATATCATAAACATTTCATCATAAGAGTGTGAGTAGGGCTTGCATGCTATTACCTAAAAACATGATTTACACACAACTGATTAACATAACTGAATCAAATGACCCAAACCTGAAAACTGATAATCATTAGTAAAATTGAACATTGGGTCAAACCTGCTGAAAATATAATATCTTAACCGATGAACATGCATAACTGAAATCATGACGAATAATGGGAGACTCCTCATATAACCGACATTACCACGATAGAGCTTACGTGGTCTCGACTATTACACTCAAGTGGGAAGAGCCGTCCAAAGCCTTGCCAGGGCTAAGAACACTATCATGATATCTATATCAAGCTGAAGGACCCTTGGGGCTAGGGGAAACTCACAAAGAAGGTTCCAAATAATCTTAACATACCTACGTTTGCACGTAGTTCTGAGGCATAGGGTTGACTGACCCTTAGCCTACCAAGTGCTAGACACTACTCCCAAAAAATATGCATATGCTCTCCATCGTTTTTCAATGAAGCTGACCATCGTTTACTGACAAAGATGAATCATGAAATGACATACATATTCTGAGAAGAGCCTTGGATCAAACTATACCACAAGCTGAACAAGAGTGGGAGTCTAGACTCCAAAACCATGTGGTAAGATAATAACATAATGTTTAGATAAATCATGAAACATAC
This sequence comes from Datura wrightii, assembly GCA_035772735.1. NCBI lineage: Eukaryota > Viridiplantae > Streptophyta > Magnoliopsida > Solanales > Solanaceae > Datura > Datura wrightii. Next base: position 66,964,204 of record JASDFA010000002.1, read on the forward strand.
TTGATCATATGGGCTTGCGGAATACTTAAACAAGGATTGAAATAGACTTTGATTACTCAAAACATGAATGTAGACATGGATAATTCCAAATCATACTTTCAATACGAACATCTCGTCATAACTAGAAGCATAGATCATAATCTCATCTTTTCATGAACATCCATAGATGGGAAGCTTATTTGTAAAGCTTTGAAATCATAATTTATAATTGAAAACATTATAAAATATGCCCATAGATCATAATTCAACATTAGAAACATGCATAGAGATTACTCATGCTAGATACTTCGAGAATTCACAAGTTGGGATAAAACCCCATAGATTCATCAACTTAGAGATCACGTGAAATTGTAAAGGGATTGGTCATGGGAGTGGATTGATACACCCATTCATAACCCTACATTACCTAGAAAAATCTGATTTCACAACACTCTTGAGAGCCCAAAGGAATTTTGGAAAGAACTTGATGAATCTAAGCTTGATCACTCCTTAGAACTACTAGGCTTGCATGAATGGAGAGGAATAGGCTTAGGATGAGTTAAACCCTCTTAAAACACACATATCTGAGCTTAAAATGACGTAGTTTAGGTCTTAGGAACTTAGAAATTACGAAAAAACACTTAATAAATTTGCAAGAAAATACACACTGCTAGTCCCAACGAGGGACTGGACGACTCGTCGTCAAGGACAATGACGTCAAGTACCATGACTCGTGGTCTATCTTCCGTCGTCAACAGTGGAACTTATCATCCCTGGTCACCACGATGGACACCACGACTCGTGGTGTACCCGAGGACTTGTGGTGACTAACCATTAGTAGCACTGCCAAAACTCTCAACCTTCAAGTCAACTCTTGACCACGACTATCAAGACAACTCCTGGTGTTGACCACGACTCCTGGTCTCACCAGTGGTTAGCCCCCAAACCAGGAAATTCAACCAATTCTTCCCCCCTCCCCACAAGTCACAGAACGACTCGTGATGCACCCACGGGTCACTGGAAGACTCATCCTGCCACCTGATGTAGAAAATCCTATTTTCTCTATTTCAAACTTCGGGTCTGATCTTAGGGCTTTTAGGGTATTACATGATCACAGATGGCTAACGGTCAATCAAATGACCAATGGAGATTATTGATAATATTTTGGTGCAAGTGGAAAAGTTCATGTTCCTAGAAAACTTTGTGATACTTGACTATGCTATTAATATAGAAGTTTCTATTATATTGGGGTGAACAATCCTGACCATCGACAGGGGTATGATTAATTCTGAATGTAATGAGATCAAATTTTAAGTGAATGAGGAGGAAGTCATTTTCAAAGTCGATAAAGGAATAAAATTTCCTTGAGAATTTACATGTATATTAGTGCTTGATGAGTTAGTTGTCATGGAGTAAGTGTCAGACCCAAGTAAATAGAAAGGTGATTTAGATGGAGTCCTTGCTACTATTCTAAGAACTGATAATCTAATTGATTGTCGCGACCTGAATAGAGGCTCGAATCGTAGACATGGAACACGGGACCCCGAGAGACCCCAAGTCGACCCATGGAATAAGCATACATCTAACTCAATCAATAAATTGAAGAATCAACAATATAAACTCAGTGGAAGTCTAACTCAACATAACATCAAAAGTCTAAAAAGCTGAACACATACATAATTCTAAAAAGCCTCTAATCTGGATGATTTGATGGGACAAGACCCCAACTAACTCAACAATACTGAAGCTGAAAATACATAAGGGAAACTAAAATACATAAGGAAAATGTAGATAGTATGGTCCTAAGAAGATCAGGACTCACCAATAAGCAGATGCTAACTCCGATGAACTGTCTAAGAGCGGGGCTGAACCTGAGAGCCGGGTCTCATGAAACAATACAATATAGAAAGTATGCGGTCAGTACGTGGGATGTACCGACTATGCAAGATAACTAAAACCGCTTAAGTAAAGTAAATCATTTAAAGAATTTCATATCATATCATAAGCTTTCAAATATGAGAGGAGGGATTGCATGCATTGTTTCTGAAATCATAATCTTTTCATAACATGACAATGCATAGCCTCATAACATCATAACTGACTTGACTTACTCAAAGCTTAAATATGATATTTATAAGAAAAGTTGAACACTGAGTCAAACCTTGCTTTTAGAACATGCATGTATAAAATAATAACCATGAGTAATTAATATGAAAATCTGAATCATATAGACAATGGGAGACTCGTCACTTAACCGACATACCATGATAGAGCTTACGTGGTCCAGACTATCACACTCAAGTGGGTAGAGCCGTCCAAAACCTTGCAAGGGAGAAGGACGTAACCATGATATCGACATCAATCTCATGGGACATTTGGGCCAGGGATAGCTGACAAGGGAGGTCCCAATGATATAATAGTATCAACCTACGTTGGCGCGTAGTTCTGGGGCATAGGGTGATCGACCCTTAGCCTGCTCGGTGCTAGACTCTTCTCCCAAAACATGCAATGCTCTACATCATATAAAACGAAGCTCAACATCGTCTATTGATGAAGATCAACGATGAAATCATGCATAAACTCAACGTCGTCTGTTGATGAAGCTCAACAACGAAATCATGCATAAACTCAACATCGTATGAAAATGAAGCTCAATAATAACAGAGATCTCGATTGTGAATTCATGCATATGAGAAGCTTTGTCTCGAAACGTACCACAAGCTCAAAGGTAAGTGGGAACCTTTACTCCAAAACCATATGGTAAGCCTACTTTAGAGATACTACATCATCATACTCGATATAAGGGCTTTTCCCGAAACTTTATCTTGCTTGAATCTACTCAATTCATTTTGAAAATAATATTATAATCATGGATAGCTTTAGAAACATGCTTTTCATCATCAAATCTCATCATCATTATACATTCATCATCATTCTCTTCTTTCATGAACTTCTCATCCATGGGCCTTTAATTTCATAAAACTAGAAAACAAAATTTTGATAAAAAACTATTTAAAATGTGCCCATAATTCACAAATCATCAACAAAAACATAATCTAATCATACCCATATATAGAAATTGAAGAATTGTGCAATTGGGTGAAAATCCCATAACTTGATCGTAGGAATTTCTCATATCTAGATAGAAATTGGGCATGGGTGTGGAAGAAGACACCCAAACATAACCCTATATACCTGGAAGAGATGATTCCACTAAATCTTTGATTATCCAAGAGGAAATTGGGTGAAAACCTTGGATACTAGCCTTGAATCACCTTTTCAACCTCTCAAGTTTTGCTTGCATGGAAGGAGTTAACATAGAATAGGTTTTCCCCTCATAAAACCCACTAAAATGAGACTTAAATTATGTAGTCTAGGCCCCTAGGACTTAGGAATTACAGAAAAGCCATTGCTAAAATAGCAGAATCTAGCTTACTGCCAGTTCCCACGAGGGACTGGACAACTCGTGCTCACAGGCCACGACTCGTGGCAATGAGTCATCTGGTTCACTGCTCAAAACAACTAGGGGACCTTATGATAGACACCACGACACGTGATGGGTGACCACGAGTCATCCGTGGCTTCTACTTCCCAATGCCTCCTTGCCAGCCTAGGCCACGGGAGACCTCACGAGTTGTGAGGCCTGACCACGACTCGTGGTCATGCCCGTGGTCTTCTCAACACACCATGCCAACCTTGATGGACAACAAGTCACTTCACAACTCGTGGTTACTCCTCATGAGCCTTCTCACGATTCATTTTGTGATCTGGTGCGAAATTTCACTTTTTCTCCGTTTTGACTCCTCGGTCTGATCTTTGGATTCCCGGGGTATTACAATATCTCCTCCTTTGGAACATTCATCCTAGAAATTAGAAACACATAGAAAATATAGAAACATTCAATCATCATCTGCAAACACTGATCATTTAAACCGAAAACTGACGGAATGACTACCTCCGAAAAGAACTACATCGCTGAACTGAATTCAAACATCACATACATCTATCATGACCTATAACAAACTTGCGCACATGACTTGAACATGGAAACTGATTAGAGTTATAGAGAAAAACTTATACCTCAAGTCGGAACTGAGCTGGTAGAGAATAAGTGTGGGTATTTAGCCATCATATCCGCCTCCGCTTCCCACATAACTCTTTCAACATGCTGATTCCTCCATAATACTTTAACTGAAGCTATTTATTTGTTCCTTAGCCTCCGAAACTTATGATCCAATATTTCGACTTGAACCTCCTCATAGCTAAGGCTATCTTTTACTCCAATGCTGTCCACCGGGACTACTAGAGTTGGATCTCCCAAACATTTCTTCAAAAGCAATAAATGAAACACGGGATGCATAGAAGATAACTCTGAGGGCAAGTCAAATTCATATGCCACCTTACCAACCCTTCTCATAACCCGGTAGGGACCAACATAGCTGGGACTGAGTTTTCCTTTCTTTACGAACCGCATGACTCCCTTCATGGGAGACACCTATACCCAATCGTTCACCTCGAACTCCAACTCTCTCCTCCTCACATCAACATATGACTTTTGATGACTCTAAGCGGTTTTCAGTCCATCCCTTATCAACTAAACCTTCACCATAGCCTCATAAACCGAATTTGGCCCTATCATAGCTGCCTCACCAACCTCAAACCATCCGATGGGTGATCTACACCTTCACCCATAGAGAGCCTTAAATGGTGCCATTTGGATACTAGAGTGATAGCTGTTATTGTAAGAAAACTCGATCAGGGGAAAGTGATCATCCAAACTACCTTTGAAGTCCATCACAGATGCTCTCAACATGTCCTTGAGAGTTTGAATTGTCCGCTCCACCTGACCATCCATTTGCGGATGAAATGTTGTGCTGAGTTTAACCTAAGTCCAAGCCCTTTTTGAAAAGACCGTCAAAACTAAGTACCTCGATTTGACATAATAGACAAGGGAACTCCATGTCATCGCACCAACTCTCGGATATATAGTCTGGCATAATCATCTGCTGAATCAATGGTTTTGACCGGTAGAAATTGTGCAGCCTTGGTCAACCTGTCTACTACCACCCAAATAGAATCATAGTGTCTGCAAGTACGAGGTAGGCCTGTAATGAAATCCATATTAATCTGTTCCCACTTCCAAGTGGGAATGCTAATATCTTGAAGTACGCCTCTCGATCTTTGATGCTTGACTTTCACTTGCTGATAGTTCGAGCACTTGGCTACGAATTCTGCAATATCCTTCTTCATGCCATTCCACCAATATATTTCCCACAAATCATGATACATCTTAGTGGCACCTGGATGGACAGAATACCTGGATCCATGTGCCTTATGCATTATCCGACCCCTCGAATTATCAACATCTAGAACACATAGATGAACCTGGTACCGCAGCACACCATCTCCCGCTTGGGATAAGACCTCCACCTTCTGACTCTGAACGACTTCTTTCAGCTTTACCAAAATCGGATCCTCATCTTGTGTAGCTTTCACATCATTCACCAAGGACGATTCTGATCCGTTTTGCACTACAACTCCACCATTGGTCGAGTCGACCAATCTAACTCCCAACCTTGCAAGTCGATGTACATGTTTCACCAACTCCTTCTTTCCCTCATCCACATGGGACACACTCTCCATAGAGAGCCTACTAAGTGAGTTCGCTACCAAATTAGCCTTACCCGGACTTTAGTAGCTCCAACTGCCTCCTTCGCCGAAGATTGAAATCTTATTGCGTGAACACATATTGCAAGCCCTTGTGATCTGTGAATACATCCACGTGGACCGCATACAAGTAATGCCGCCATATCTTCAATGCGAATACCGCGACCAATTCAAGGTCATGGGTCGAGTAATTTTTCTCATGGACTTTCAACACTCTTGATATGCTATCACTTTCCCATGCTGCATCAACACACATCCAAGTCCGATTCTCAAAGCATCACAATACACCACAAAACAATCAGCACCCTCGGGTAGGGTCAACACTGGTTCTTAAGTGAGTCGAGTCTTCAACTCTTGGAAGCTTTTCTCACAAGCCTCTGACCATTGGAACTTTACCTTTTCTTGAGTCAACTTGGTCAAAGGTGCTATGATGGAGGAGAAACCCTCAATAAACCTCCGATAGTAGCCAGCTAAACCCAAGAAACTCCAAATGTATGAAGGATTCACCGGTTTAGGCCAATTTTACGCCGCCTCGATTTTTTGAGAATCTACCTTTATACCATCACCCAATGCCACATGGCCCAAAAATTATACAGAGTCCAAACAAAGCTCACATTTTATGAACTTTTCATACAACTAACGATCCTTGAGGGTCTGAAGCACTACTCTTAAGTGAGCGACATGCTCCTCCTTGCTATGAGAGTATATAAGGATGTCATCAATGAACACAATCATGAACATGTCCAAATATTCCTTGATCACCCTATTCATTAGATCCATAAAAGCTTTAGGGGCATTGGATATTCAAAAATACATAACAACAAATTCGTAGTGACCATACCGAGTCTTGAAAGCTGTTTTCAGGATGTCACTCTCCCGAACGCTGAGCTGATGATAATCGGAACGAAGATCAATCTTGGCGAAGCACTTGGCACCCTGAAGCTGATCAAACAAGCCATCGATCCTAGGTAAAGGATACCTGTTCTTAATGGTGACCTTGTTTAACTGCCAATAGTCAATGCACATCCGAAGCTAACCATCCTTTTTTCGAAAAAATAACACTGGCGCACCATATGGAGACTTACTCGGCCTAATAAAGCCCTTATCAAATAGGTCGTTCAACTGATCCTTCAAGTCTTTTAGCTCAGATGGAGCTATCTTGTAGGGCGGAATAGATATAGGCTAGGTGTTGGGAAGAAGATCTATGCTGAAATCAATCTTTCGCTCGGGAGGGACACTTGGAAAATCATCAGGAAAGACCTATGGATACTCACGTACTACTAGAACTGACTGGATAGTCGGGGTTTTGGACTCGACATCCTTAAACCTAACTAGATGGTACATGCAACCCTTAGAAATCATCTTCCTGGCCTTAAGGTAGGAAATGAATCGACCTACAGGCAAAACTGAACTACCCTTCCATTCTAAGACTGGCTCACCCGGAAATCTAAACTCTACTGCTCGGGTTCTATAATTAACTGAAGCATAGCATGCAAATAGCCTATACATGCCGAGAATAACATCGAAATCGGTCATGGCTAACTCTATTAAATCTGCTGAGGTGACCTTATGAAGGACTGAGACAGGGTAGCCTCTATACACCCGTCTAGATATAACTGAGTTACCTACTGGAGTAGAAACTAAGAAGGGTTCTGACAAGACATTGGGACTAACACCGAAGCTACTGGCCACATATGGTGTCACAAAAGACAAGGTAGCCCCCAGATCTAGCAAAGCATATACATCAATATGGAAAACTCGCAACATACCAATGACCATATCCGGGGAGACATCCTGCTCCTGACGAGATGCTAAAGCATAGAATCTATTCTGATGCTGACCGCCAGCTGTGCTAATAGATGCTCCCTGATGTGTTGAGTGTGCGGAAGGGGCTGTAGAACTAAAAGCTGGGCCTCAACCCCCAAACTCATCCTGCCTCATAGCTGGACAATATCTAAGCATGTGTTTGGGCTGGACACACCCGAAATAAGCACCTGAACCTATCAAGCACTGGCTTGTGTACCCCCAACCACACCTGCGACAAGTTGGGATGCTAGAATATGTGGGTTTGCTGCTCTGACCCCTCAAACCTGATGCTCACCCTCTCTGATCATGTCTAGGCCTTGATGGCACGCTCTATGCGAAACCTGCCGGGGCTGATGATCTTTGGTGAGTCTACTTTCAGTGCCTACCACCGAACCTCTACTGAGAGAATCTGTGGTCCCTGGTCCTGTCCCTTTTGGCCTTCCTTTCTCCCGAATGTGCCGCCTCAATCTGCTGGGCGTACAACACTATGCGAGGAATAACCGCCTCAAAGGAATACTCTTGCACTGTCATTCTTCCCTTCTTCAAGTTTACAAACTCAGCATCCTTCAGCTCCCACATCTCCCTAGGGAAGAACCGATCTAGGAATGCAACATCAAACTCCTCCCACGTGATCAGACCTACTCCTGTGACCCTGCTATCCTTCCATTGGCAAACCCAGTTATGCGCAACCCCCTTCACTTGGTAGGAGGCCAACTCTGCGCACTCAACACTACTCACCCCCATGACTTGGGTGATCTTGAGAATCTCATCAATGAAATCATGCGGGTCCTCATCTACCTTGGACCCCAAGAACTCTAACGGGTTCATCCTCAAGAAGTCTTTGACTCGAACCGCCGCGCATTGCCATTTTACAGAACATGTGCAACGACTTGTTGATTGACCTGGGTGGTCAAGGCCTATGCAAGCATCTAATAGCGACCCAAAACTCAGCATGAGCGGCTGGCTCCGGTGCTTGAGGCTCCCGAACTGGTGGGGCTGGCTGATGCCCATAACCATTTCCATTCTCGTGGCCTTCACCACCTCCATTCCTCCTTCTGTTCATTCTTCGAGGATCCATGATTCTGCAATCACGAATAGCATGAATTATAAGGATAGAAAGACTTTTCATTGTGCGACATAGATAATAAAAGAAGGGAACAATTCCTAAATGTCTCGTAGCCTCTTCGTCATAAGTGTGGCGTGCTTCACACCCATGAAGAAGACTCTACTTAACGCGGCTTTTAGACACCCTAGGACACTTCAAACCTATGGCTCTGATACCATGTTTGTCACAACCCGAATGAAGGTTCGAATCATAAAAACTGGACAAGAGACCCCGAGAGACCCCAAGTCGACCCATGACATAAGCGTACATCTAACTCAATCAATAAGCAGAAGAATCAACAAAATAAACTCAATGGAAGTCTAACTAAACATAACATTAGAATAAGCATGCGAAGCTGAACACATGCATAAGTCTAAAAAGCCTCTAATCTGGACGAGTTGATGGGACAAGACCCCAACTAACTCAACAATACTGAAGCTGAAAATACATAAGGGAAACTAAAATACATAAGGAAAAAGTAGATAGTATGGTCCTAGGAAGATCAGGACTCACCAATAAGCAGATGCTAACTCCGATGAACTGTCTAAGAGCGGGGCTGAACCTGAGAGCCTGGTCTCATGAAACAATACAATATAGAAAGTATGCAGTCAGTACGTGGGATATACCGAATATGCAAGATAACTAAAACCGCTTATGTAAAGTAAATCATTTAAAGAATTTCATATCATATCATAATATTTCAAATATGAGAGGAGGGCTTGCATGCATTCTTTCTGAAATCATAATCTTTTCATAACATGACAATGCATAGCCTCATAACATCATAACTGACTCGACTTACTCAAAGCTTTAATATGATATTTATAAGAAAAGTTGAACAATGAGTCAAACCTTGCTTTTAGAACATGCATGTACAAAATAATAACCATGAGAAATGAATATGAAAATCTGAATCATATAGACAATGGGAGACTCGTCACTTAACCGACATACTATGATAGAGCTTACGTGGTCCAGACTATCACACTCAAGTGGGTAGAGCCATCCAAAACCTTGTCAGGGCTAAGGACGGTACCATGATATTGATGTCAAGCTCATGGGCCATTTGGGTCGGGGATAGCTCATAAGGGAGGTCCCAATGATATAATAGTATCAACCTACATTGGCGCGTAGTTCTGGGGTATAGGGTGATCGACCCTTAACCCGCTCGGTGCTAGACTCTTCTCCCAAAAACTGCAATTCTCTACATCATATACAACGAAGCTCAACATCATTTATTGACGAAGCTCAACACCTCTTGAGTGGCTAGATTGAGACTAGAATGCAGTATATGGCTGTGATTAACCTACCCTAGGATAGCCTTTAGTTGTCCAACCTCAGGGTTACTAGTTGTGTCGTTGCCTACGGGGCTATATGGATCGCTTCAAGGAGCTATATATTGTCCCAAGGGACTATGCTGAGGCCCAAGGGCCATATTACAGTCCATTTCATGGATGAACTTTTATATTTATGTTGTATCGACATCACTTACCCTCGTCAATCCTGGTGCTCACGTTGTAGTTACAGGAGTCCACCAGATTCAAACACAACTATAGCAGCCAAGCGGGCTCAGTTGTAGACCCAGGCGATAGGCAGGTTGACTATAGTTACTTGTTGACTTATTTTGACCTTGTTAGTGATATATAGATTGAAGTGTGCTCGCCATGGCTTACGGGGGCCTCGGGCGGGTTATTTTGTGCTAGTTGTATCTTCTAGGCCTTGTGTGCCCAGGTGAGGTTCTTGTTTGTATTCTTGAGTGCTAGTTATAGATTATGAGTGTATAGTTGTACAATCTTAGCTCCTATACGTTTGGTGTTTTACTAGATGTAGGTTATGGATAAGAAAGCTTACAAGTTAATTTCTACCCCTTCTTGTTATTCACTTTTAGTTGTTTATCAGCGTTTATTCAGCTTTTTATTATCGCCTTACATATTCGGTACATATTGTACTGACGTGAAACTATGAGGCGCTGCATACTTGCATGCAGGTGTAGACAGACAGATTGCGGGGTCTCCTAGCAGCCATGTAGAGTAAGCAGATTGGCCAGCTCCTTTCATTTGGAGTTGCCAGGTTGTAGAGGTCTATTTATCTTCTATTTGTATAGCTTTTGGGTAGGTCGAGGCCCTATCCCGACCAATATTTTCACTAATAGATGCTTGTAGACTACAGTTTGAATGAGTGATTCATATTGCCCGTGTGGGGCCTATATTTGTGATGTTTTATATGTTGTCCATGTGGGGCCTAGTATAGCTGGCTGTTTTTTGTTCCTGTTATAACTAGATAGCATGGCGATCTTGTTGGCCCGCATAGAATCTCTTGTAGTATTGTGTTGGCTGGGTTAGCTATTTTCTTTTATAGGTACTGCGTGGCCTTGTCAGGCTGAGGTTGTATTTACACCTGAGATATAATAGTTTGATTTCTTGATTATGAGTCACTGGTAGGCACTAGCAGTGCGTACGCCCAGCCAGGTCAGCCCAGATCGCAGTATGGCATTAGGTGCCAGTCATGCCTTCTAAGTTCGGGCATGACATTGTATTGGCTGTTATGCGTGTTTATGAAATGTTGGTTATTGTTATAAATTGGATCGTCTAAGTAGCTCGATAAAGATTAGACTTGCATATCCAAATGACACACCGACGAGTCGAATCCTTTGAAGGCATTAAGCTGAGCTTGTTGAGTCTAGTGTGCTGGTTATGCTTATGCTCGGTTGCATTGAAGTATCTTTATAGTTTCTTGTTGGGTAGGTCTCTATTGCCCTTTTTCTTGGCTCGTTGGGACTAGACTCAAGTTTCCTATAGGGGAATTGTCAAGTTGAATCGGCACGTAAAACTCGTCTAGAATTATATGTGTTGGTTGTTGATACCATAGTTTAATATAGGGGTTGTTTATACTCCCGTGTGATTGTGAATTGTCTGCATATATATATATATATATGTGTGTGTGTGTGTATGTGTTTGTGTGTGTGTGTGTGTGTGTGTGTTAATTATGTGAATACTTCAGCTATGTTTGAGTTCTTTAACTTGGTGCATTAAGGCTTATGAACACCCGATACACGTGAATTGTTTTGGCTATGGGTTGAGCCTGAGAAGTAGTCTAACCTATGGAGTTTGATATGTTTCCTCTATAGTGTCAATATAAGGCATGCTTCATGAGCTATTCTGACTTGCCAACGCCTTCCTGGGATAGCGATAAGTTTTTCCCTAGAGGATTGAGCTCTTGTGACTATGAATAGCCTAAGACCCGTGAGATGTTCTAGTAAGGCCTTAATTGAATCTTATTGATGTTGACATGTGCTTATGTTGTATTGTTTGAATTAATTGATTAGTTGACTTAGTTTGAATAGTGACTTAGGGAATGAGTGGAGCTGTGGTCTATTTTGTTGTTGGAAATCCCGTGTTTAGTCTGAATATGGAGTTCTTGAATACTATTGTCTCCTTATATGTTGTACTGGGTTGATGGCATTCCCTTGTTTCCTAAGTCCATAAGTCTATTATTATAATACCTCGAAAACCCTAAGATCAGGCTCGGGAGTTGAAACTGAGAAAACAGAAATTTCTGCACCAGGTCACAGGACAAGTCGTATCATGACCCGTCAGGAACACCATGAGTCATTAAGTGACTCGTGGGGAAAGGTTTGGACTTGGTTGAAAATTTGGGATTTGAGGTGACCACAGGTGTGACCATGGGTCATGGTCAACACCTCGAGTCGTCTAGTGATCCGTGGTCTAGGGGTGCTTGGAAGATTGAAAATTAGGCGGTGGTGGTAACGGGTCGGTCACCACGAGTCGTTGGGTACACCATGAGTCTTGGTGTCCCTCGTGGTGACCCTTAGATGAGAAAAAGGCAGTGTTGATCATAATAAGCAGACGATGAGTCATCCCTCAGACCACAAGTCGTCCAGTCCTTTGTTGGGACTGGCAGTATGTTACACCCCGTAAGTTGCTAACGTTTAGTCGGCCTATTCGTACGTTGGTTAATAGTTTTAGAGTGCAACATGTACGATAAAGGGCCCGAGGAAAGGTTGAACGAGCATGAAATTAGGACCTCGAGGGAGAAGGACGGAGCAGGCCATGATAGGGGCGGCGTGTCACGGACCCCCTCCCTCCGTGTTGGGCTCCGTGGCACGCCCATGAACGGACCCTGTGCCCACCGCCCAAGTATATATATGTGGTTTCTTTAGTTGTTGAATCATTTCTTATATATTAACTTCGGACAGAGAAGAGGAGGTACACCATTTTCAGTGAGTTTTCATCCGTTTACGCTGCGAAATGCTGGCTGAATTCAAATTAATCTCGGGTATCGAAGTTTTAGGCTGCAGGGAGCATTACTATGGAGTTATTTTCACGAAATTTGCCTGGCGAATCGTAACCCCGACTAAGCCAAAGTTGTTGGAATTGCTCCAAACTAATTTCTATACGATCATAGGTTTCAAGTAAGTATTTCTCCCTTTTGAACTCCCGAAAAATTGTATGTTTTCGACCGTGTTCAGTCAAGTTGAAATATAGTTAATATTTATATATAAAGTTTTCATTTTTGCCGAAGTTAGTACTTAAACCAACTTCATTCTCCCATTAATACGATTTCAGTTGAAAAGAGCTATTGAATACGAATCAAAACTAGCCAGTTAATTAAGAATCAACGATTGAGGTATGTTAAGGCAAATTCCTTCGGCAAGTTAGTTTCTTTAATATTATAACTCAGTTTAAATCCCAGTAAGAGAATAAAAAGTACATTGATCATGATTAGCTGTTGCCATTAGCTGAGACCAACATTCTACGTTTAGTTTGGGATTTGACTTGCCCTGTATAGCCCTCCATGACAAACGCCAGGGTTACTAGCTATGTTGACGCCCACCAGGGGCGAGAAGACATTGCTCCATGAAGTAGTATGCTGTCCATGAGGGATGAAAATGGGATCCCAGGTCCTCATACAGTCCATTCCATGGGTATACTATTATATGACGTATCGACACCACACCCCCGTCAAGCCTGGTGTCGGGCTGCAGATATCAGGAGTCCACTAGACTTAGACACAGCTACAGTCAGGGGCCGAGCGGGCTCAGTTGCAGACCCAAGGGACTGGTAGGACGGCTATAGCTATTAGTTGACCTAGTGTGACCTTGTTAGGGGTATATATATTGAGGTGTACTCACCAGGGCTTATGGGGGCCCCAGGTGGGTTATTCTTTACTGGTTGTACCTTCTGGCTTATAGGGGCCAGGTACGGTTCTTGTTTGCTTTAGTTACTGATAAATTAAATGATAGGAAGTTCAACTATTAAGGTATGATCTTTATCCCTCCATTTAAGTTATTCTCCATTTCATTTCTTTTATTCAGTCATTTACAATTATTGCCTTACATATTCGGTACATATTGTACTGACGCCCTTTCTAGGGCACTACATTACTTGCCTGTAGGTGCAGATAGACGAGGAGCAGGTCCCTCTTAGCTTCCAGCAAGGATTGTCAGCACAGCCGGCTCCTTTCCTCCGGAGCTTATAGTTAGAACGTTTACTTCTTTTGTTTGTATAGTTTATGGGTAGGTCAGGGCCCTGTCCCGACCATCATATTACTCTTACAGTATTGCAGATTGTTTGATATTCCCTGTGGTTAGCTGTCGATGGCCGTGTGGGGCCTATATTGCTTTATTCTTGTGTGTTGTCTGTGTGGGGCCTTGTTTAGCTGTTAGTTAGCAGGCTTGTCGGCCATATTTTAGTTTAGTACCTAATTTACTTTTCATTCATAATTAGACATCATGGTGGTCTCATCGTCCCACATAGGATTCCCTATTACTACTTGTGTCTGGTTAGCTATTTTCTTTTACAGGTGGCTATAAGGCCTTATCGGCTGGAGGCTGTGTTTACAACTGAGATATAGCCCATTGCTTTCTTGATTTGATAGTTATTATTAGCCCTGTACTAGAAGTGCGTAAGATTAGTCAGCTCAGTCAGTTTCTAGTAGGGAACCAGGTGCAAGTCATGTATATCAAGGTGGGGCGTGACAAACTTGGTATTAGAGTAGGTCGTATCCCAGGGAGTCTGCAAGCCGTGCTAAGTAGAGTCTTGTCTATGGATGTGTTGTGCACCACATAGTATAGGCAGGAGACTACGAGGCATGTTAGGGTGGTTACTCTTCTTTGTCTTCCAGTCGTGCTATAGAGTTGTGCTGTATAGAGATGAGTCCCTAAGCTTACTATAATCTGCTTTTCTAGAGAGAAACGTCGAACGCACAATGGACCGCGACTGGCAGGGAGTTAGATACTGCAGCAGGGGAGGGCACTAGCAGGGTGCCTCAGTCAGAGTCAGCCTGATTTTAGGACGATAGAGAGGCTTCATCTCGGTCTCCCCAACACACTTAGCAATTCCAAGAGTCGCCCGAACCGGCAGATGTGTTAGCACCAACTCCAGCAGTCTCCATACCAATACCATCAGATCAGGAAGTTAGAAGTGTCATCTTTATGATAGCTCAGATGATGGCTGCAAAGCATTAGCCAGTGGCACCGGTGGTTGCAGAGTCTTTATAAGGGCCCGATAGCTCGAGGATCTAAGAGTTTCTCACATTGAGTCTCCCACAATTTACAGGGGCGGATCGAGATGAGGACCCTCAGGAATTTTCAGACCAATTGCAGAGTTAGTGGAGTTAGCGGTATTTCATTACGGGATATCGCAGTGTTATGGTACGAGAGTTGGGAAAAGTCCCGAGGTAGGGACCTTCCCCCTCCGACCTGTTCCAACTTTTTGGAGGCCTTCTTAGACCATTATTTGTCACAGGAGATCTCGAGGCCAGGGTAGATCAGTTTTTACATCTGGAGCAGGGCTCGAGGAGTGTTCGAGAGGTATGTTATGAGATTTGTCTCCTTGCCCCGATATGCACCAGCCTTTGTAGATATTATGCTAGCCAAGGTGCACCGGTTTATCATGGGGATGAATCTAGAATATGTGGAGACTTGTATTATAGCTACTTTGTGAGAGGACATGGATATTGCCCGTATCTAGGCATTTGCCCAAAGCATTGAGGGTATCAGGCAGTGGCAGCGGGAGATAAAGAGGGAAAATCAGGAGCAGTGCCGCAGGGCCAGACCCAGTGATATGTAGACAGAGTCCTGGGTTGGACCCAAACCACGACTATCAGACAGACCACCTAGACCCCCACCTCCGCAGCAGCAGCAGGGGAGTAGATTTGATCATCGGGGATAGTAAGTGCCCGATGAGAGCTCTCGGTTAGCAGGTTCACAACAGCAGAGAGGGTCAGAGCAGAGTAGATTTACTGTACTACTTTTCCCTATATGCAGCCGACGTCATTCTGGGGCATGCAGGTATGGTTCTACAACATGTTATGCATATGGACAGGAGGGTCATCGGATGAGGGACTATCCAGCCAGGGGTTAGAGTGATCAGGATCGACAGGATGGATCTTGAGTAGGGTCACGTGCCCCAGCCCTTTCAGCAGGGCGGAGGCCCTCAACACCATCCGATAGAGGCCGAGGTAGATCTGAGGCATCTAGCTCAGGCACTGGTCCAGATCGCACATATGCTTTATCAGGGCGATAGGAGTCAGAGTCGTTGCCAGATGTTGTGACAGGTATGCTGGACATCTTCTCTCATTCTGTGTATGTTTTGATAGACCCAGGCTCCACTTTGTCTTATGTTACACCATTAGTGGCCCGGAAGTTCGATATCACGCCAAAATTTCTTCAAGCGACCTTTTTTAGTGTCCACACCTGTCGGTGATTCCATCATAGCTAAAAGAGTCTATTGAGGGTGCAAATTAGAGGTTGTAGGTCTCCAGACTTTTAAAGATTTGGTAGAATTAGAGATGATTGACTTTGATGCAATTATGGGTATGGATTGGCTAGCGCCATGCTATGCCAATGTAGAATGTTGGACCAAGACTGTCCAATTCCACTTTCTAGGGGAGCTAGTAGTGGAGTGGAAAGGTAGTGCAGCCACGCCAAAAGGTAGGTTTATTTCCTATCTTTGGGTGAGAAAATTGATAGCGAAGGGATGTATTTATCATATAGTCAAAGTTCAGGATGTTCTTAGCAAAATCTCCGACTCTTCAGTCTGTTCCAGTAGTTAATGAATTTCCAGACGTATTCCTAGATGAACTTCCTGGTATTCCCCAGAACGGGAGATCGACTTTGCAATTGACCTGTTACTAGGTACTTAGCCTATATCTATTCCTCCGTACCGAATGGCTCTTGCTGAGCTTAGAGAATTGAAGGAGCAGTTTAAAGATTTGTTAGACAAGGGTTTTATCAGGCTGAGTACTTTACCGTGGAGGGCACCAGTTCTATTTGTGAGAAAGAAGGATGGCTCCCTCCGCATGTGTATAGACTACCGGCAACTAAATAAAGTCACTATCAAGAATAAATACTCGCTTCCCAGAATAGATTACTTGTTTGACCAGTTACAGAGGGCGAAATGTTTCTCAAAAATTTACTTAAGATCTAGGTATCATCAAGTTCGAGTTCGGGAGAGAGATATTCCAAAAACCGCTTTTAGGACTAAGTATGGCCACTTTGAAGTCTTAATCATGTCCTTTGGATTAACGAATGCTCTAATAGTGCTTATGGAATTAATGAACAACATCTTCATGCTGTACCTGGACGTGTTTGTGATAGTATTTATTGACGATATTCGGGTATATTCTCGCTCAGAAGCAGAACATCGGGATCATTTGCAAACAGTGCTCCAGATTCTCCGGGATCGTCAATTATATGCAAAATTTTCTAAGTGTGAGTTTTGGATGAATTCAGTGGCCTCTCTGGGTCATATTGTGTCGGAAGCCAATATCCAAGTAGAATCACAAAAGATCGAGGCTGTAAAGACATGGCCTAGACCGACAACTCCGACTGAGGTACGCAATTTTTTGGGGTTATCGGGTATTATAAAAGGTTTGTAGAGGGGTTTTCCACATTATCAGCACCTTTGAGTAAGTTAACACAGAAAGCAGCCAAATTTCACTGGATGAAAGCATGTGACAGAGTTTTCAGGAGTTGAAAAATAGGTTGACATCAACACCAGTATTAGCTTTTCCAAATGGATCAGAGAGTTATGCAGTATATTGTGATGCTTCGGCTGTCCGGTTAGGATGTGTTCTGATGCAGCATGGTAAGGTAATTGCTTACGCTTCAAGCCAGTTGAGAAAGCATGAAAAGAACTACCCCTCCCACGATCTGGAATTGGCGACAGTAGTTCATGCCTTTAGAATATGGAGGCACTATCTATATGGTGTGCACATAGATATTTACACTGATCATAAGAGCCTCCAGTATATTTTCACACAGAAAGAGTTGAATCTGTAGCAACGCCGCTGGTTAGAATTATTGAAAGACTACAATGTAAATATTTTGTATCCTCCAGGGAAGGCTAATGTTGTAGCAGATGCCCTTAGCCACAAATCCTTGGGAAGTTTGGTACACCTAAAGACAGAACAACGGGAATTGGCCCAAGAATTGCATCAGTTAGCTAGTTTGGCCGTCCGTATAGTAGACTCAGGAGACAGTGGAGTACTGATCCAGAATACTATAGTATCATCATTGGTTGTAGAGGTGAAAGAACAACAGTATGAAGACCCTAACCTGGTTCTGCTCAGAGATAATGCTCAGCTAGGGAATGTAGTAGATTTCAAGGTAACTGAATGCGGTGTTTTGAGATATAGGGGTATCGCCTTTGTGTTTTGAATGTGACAGGACTTCGCCAGCAAATCATGAGCAAGGTACATTATTCCCGTTACTCTTTTCATCCAGGTTTAACAAAGATGTATCATGATATAAAATAGATTTACTGGTGGTTGGGGATGAAAAAGGATGTAGCACAATTCGTAGCACAAGGTCCTAATTACCAATAGGTGAAGGCTGAACATCAAAAACCCGATGGATTGACATAGGAAATAGCAGTACCTATGTGGAAATGAGAGGTAATCAATATGTATTTTGTGGCAGGGATACCTCATACCAGGCGTAAAATTTGATTCTATCTGGGTGATTGTCAACAAGTTGACAAAGTCGGCCCATTTTCTACCTGTCAGGGCTACCTTCTCAACCAAAGATTATGTTGAACTATATATTAGAGAGATAGTTCGATTGCATGGTGTACCAATATAAATTATTTCTGACAAAGGGGCGCAGTTCACAACTAAATTTTGGCAATCCTTCTAGAAGGGTCTGGGGATACAGGTTAATCTAAGTACCACCTTCCACCCTCAAATAGATGGGCAGGAAGAACCTACGATTTAGACACATAAAGATATGCTACGGGCATGCGTGCTAGACTTCGAGGGCAACTGGGATGAGCACTTACCTCTTATTGGATTTTCTTACAAGAACAATTATCATTCAACAATCCAGATGGTTCTTTATGAGGCCTTATATGGGCGGAAATGCAGATCCCCGATTGGTTGATTTGAGGTAGGAGAATCGGGATTAATTGGACTAGATATAATCCATCAGTCAGACGAGAAGGTGAAGCTCATCAGAGAATGCTTGTTGACAGCTCAAAACCGCATGAAATCTTATGCTGATGTATGGTTTAGGAACCTGGAGTTTGATGTAGGTGACTGACTATTTCTGAAGGTTTCGCTGATGAAGGGCGTGATGAGATTTGGTAAAAAGGGCAAGCTCAGCTCGAGGTTTATTAGACCATATTGAATCCTTCGGAGATTAGGCCAGGTGGCATATGAGCTAGATCTGCCTTTAGAATTAGAATTTGTTCACCCAGTCATTCATGTGTCGATGCTATGAAAGTGCATAGGAGATCCATCCCGAATTGTGCCAGTTGAGGATGTCCAAGTTACTGAGGAGTTAGCCTATGAAGAGGTTCCAATAGCCATATTGGATTGGCGAGAACCAAGTATGTCGCTTCTGTTAAGGTATTGTGGAGGAATAGGAATAGAGAAAAGATGACTTGGGAAGCTGAAGACGATATGAGATCCAAATATCCTCACCTTTTCCAGGCTTAGCTCCGACCATGCAGTTAAGGTACATTTATGATTCAGTTTTGTTTCAGGATGTGTGTTACATATATTTCTTAGATGGGTGTGATTTATTGTGAACTCGTTGCTATAGTGTTATGTAAAGTACCTATGTTAGACTTTTCTACATTTTAGGATTTTCAGATAGTCCATATTACAGGGGAGACTCTACCAAAATTTTTTCAGGATAAGTAGTTAAAAGAGTTAGACTCTCATAAGCTGAAGTTAACATTCGAGGATGAATGTTCCTAAGGGGGAAAGGATGTTACACCTCGTAAGTTTCTAATGTTTAGTCGGCCTATTCGTATGTTGGTTAGGAGTTTTAGAGGGAAACATGTATGAGAAAGTGCCCAGCGAAAGGTCAAATGAGCATGGAATCAGGACCACGCGGGAGAAGGCCGGAGCAGGCCGCGATACGGCGGGGTGTCACGGACCCCTTCCCTCCTTTTTAGGCTCTGTGGCATACCCGTGAATCAGCACGATGGGGTCCGTGCCACGGACCCCTTGCCTACCTCCAAAGTATATATATGAGGTCTCTTTAGTTGTTGAATCATTTTCTTATATATTAACTTTGGACAAAGAAGAGGAGGTACGCCATTTTCAGTGAGTTTTTATTTGTTTACATTGCGAAATGCTGCCCGAATTCAAATTAACTTCGGATATCGAAGTTTTAGGCTGTAGGGAGCATTACTATGGAGTTATTTTCACGAAATTCACCCAGTGAATCATAACCCCGCCGAGACAAAGTTGTTGGAATTGCTCCAAACTAATTTCTATACGATCACAGGCTTCAAGTAAGTATTTCTCCCTTCTGAACTCCCTAAAAATTGTACATTTTCGGTCGTGTTATGTCAAGTTGAAAGATAGTTAATGTTTATATATAAAATTTTTGTTTTTTCTGAATGTAGTACTAAAACCATCCCCATTCTCCCAGTAATGCAATTTTAGTTGAAAGGAGCTGTTGAATACGAATTAAAACTCGCCAGTTAATCAAGAATCAATGATTGAGGTATGTTAAGGCAAATTCCTTTGGAAAATTAGATTTTTTAGTATTATAACTTAGTTTAAATCCCAGTAAGAGAATCAGAAGTATATTGATCATGATTAGCTGAGACCAGCATTCTATGTTTAGTTTGGGATTTGACTTGCCCTGTATAGCCCTCCATGACCAACACCAAGGTTACTAGCTGTGTCAACGCCCACCAGGGGCGAGATGAAATCGCTCCAAGGAGTAGTATGCCATCCGTGAGGGACAAAGATGGGATCCCAGGTCCTTATACAGTCCATTCTATGGCTGGACTACTATATGCCGTATAGGCACCACTCCCCCGTCGAGCTTGGTGCTCTGGGTGCAGATATCAAGAATCCACTGGACTCAGACACAACTATATTCAGGGGCTGAGCGGGCTCAGTTGTAGAACCAGGGGACTGGTAGGATAGTTATAGCTATTAGTTGACCTAGTGTGACCTTGTTAGGGGTATATAGATTGAGGTGTACTCACTAGGACTTATGGGGGCCCCGGATGGGTTATTCTATGCTGGTTGTACCTTCCGACTTATGGAGGCCAAGTAAGGTTCTGGTTTCCTTAGTTACTAATAAATTAAACGATAGGAAGTTCAACTATTCAGGTATGATCTCTATCCCTCCATTTAAGTTATTCTCCGTTTCATTTCTATTATTCAGTCATTTACAATTATTGTCTTACATATTTGGTACATATTGTACTGATGCCCTTTTTGGGGCACTGCATTACTTGCCTGCAGATGCGGATAGATGAGGAACAGGTCCCTCTTAGCTTCCAGCCAGGATTGTCAGCACAGTCGGCTCCTTTCCTTCGGAGCTTGTAGATAGAACGTTTACTTTTTTTGTCTGTACAGTTTATGGGTAGGCCGAGGCCCTGTCCCAACTATCATATTACTCTTACAGGCTTGCAAATTGTTTTGGCTTCCCTGTGGTTAGCTGTTGATGGCTGTGTGGGGCCCATATGTGTTTATTCTTGCATGTTGGCCGTGTGGGGCCTTGTTTAGATGTTAGTTAGCATCCTTATCGGTCCTAGCTTAGTTTAGTACCATATTACTTTTCAGTCATAACTAGACATCATGGTGGTCTCGTCGTCCCGCATAGGATTCCCTATTACTACTTGTGTTTGGTTTGCTTTTTTCTTTTACTGGTGGCTATAAGGCCTTGTCAGCCGGAGGCTGTGTTTACAACCGAGATATAGCCCATTGATTTCTTGATTTGAGAGTTAGTATTATCCCTACACCAGAAGTGCATAAGCTCGGTCAGCTCAGTCAGATTCCAGTAGGGCACCAGGTGCCGGTCATGCCTCTCAAGGCGGGGCGTGACATAGTATTTTTTTCCCTGTGAATTTCATAAGGGATTTTCTGTAGTTCCTAAGTTTCTAAAGCCTAAAGTACGTCCTTTTAATCTTAGTTAGGATTGTTTTAATAGGGTTTAGCTCATTCTAATTCACTCCTCTCCATGCATGCAAGACTAGAAGGTTCTTAGGGGTGAAAGGCTAAAATCCATCAATTCTCCTTCAATTTCCTTTGGGCATTCAAGGAAGAGTGTAAGATCAACTTACCCAGGTATGTGAGACTATGAATGAGAGTTCCTTTAACTCTCATGCTTAAACTCTTCTCAAATTTAACAGATTTCCAATTTCTAGAATTAAAGTTTCAAGATCTATGAGATTTATTCAATTCTTGTGAAAATCTTTATGATCTATCAATGGGTCAATTCCTTTCATGTATTAAATCAAGTTTTATGATCTATGGGCAGATTTTGGTACTATTTTAAATATAAATTTATAGATTTGAATTTAAATTCAACTATGCCCAATTATGTATGTTCTTATGACAAGTCTAGTTATGATTTCATTATATAATCTTGATCTAAATTAGCCCAATTATGATTTATGCCTTAATATATGATTTCCCTCAAGTACTTATCATGGATTGATGAAATATCAAGTATATACATGTTTTACAAGTATGCATGAATTTGATGATTTATGAATTTATGATTTTGGCATACTCACGGGCCTTATTTCATCGCTAGTTTACGTATTTCAAGAATGGTTATGATTATTATGATTTAACTAGTCCATTAATCTCATGTATGTTTTTCCTATTATCATATAAGAACTATATATTTTTTTAGGACTAGTATTTAACATCGAGTAGACCCGGGGTCCAAGCATATCCTGAGTCTTAGAATGACGCGCCAATGTAGCCATGATGGGACCTCCCTTGAGATTGTCCCTTTTTGCCCAAACCGACATTTCATGAGTGATATCACACCTCTTTTCATGGTTCTATCCTTGTAAAGGTGTGAACACCCTCACGACTAGGAGTTTATAGGTCGGGCTTCATGTGTGCTCATGTGGTCTATGTCGGTTATAAGAATCTCCCATTGTTTCTCATGATTTATACATGGTTATATTCATGTTACTTTGGCTCAAGTCATGTTTAATAAATCTTTCCTCTTATGATTATGATTATGACTGATTTACGAATGTTTTGAAAACCTTGAGCCTTATGTTTAGATTATGATATTTACATTATGATCATATTGTCCTACTCTTATGTATTTTAGCTGTCCGCTTTACTTACCTTGCATACTCGATACATTCCAAGTACTGAACACATACTCTATGCAATATCGTTTCATGATACAGGTCTGATTGATTAGTCTCAGTTGCATCTTTAGTCCTACTTCCCTCTCAAACCTGTCCAGCTAGCATTGGTGATCCTCATCCTTCGAGGACATTTAGTAGCTGTAGTCGATATATTTCTTATAGTTTCAGACTTGTTGAGTTAGTTGGGATGTTGTCCCATCAACTCCTCAGACATGTTAGAGGCTTTCACACATTATGTAGAAGTCATCTTGTCATGTATGATTCTATCTAGTTTGATTTATATGCAGACATCCATTATTATGTATGTTGAACTTCCACTTTATTATGTTGATCATAGATGTTATGTTCATGCCTTGGGTTGATGGAGCCTCTCAGGGTTTCTTCTCCCGTACCTCGAACCAGGTCCTAGCTCGGGTCATGACGAACTTGGTATCAGAGCCTTAGGTTTTGAAGTGTCCTAGGGTGTCTGAAATCCACGTTAAGTAGAGTCTTATTTCATGGGTGTGAAGCACGCCACACTTATGACGAAGAGGGTACAAGATGTTTAGGAAATGCTACCTTCTTTCATGATCTAATTCATACAATAAAATGTCTCTCTATCCTTCTAACTCGTGCTATACGCGTTTGCAGAATCATGCCTCCTCACAAAGTTAATGGAAGAAGAAACGGAAATGGAAATGGCCACGAGAATGACAATGGAGGTGGGCACCAGTAGGCCCCATTGGCCTATGAGGAGCATGTACCCGAGTTATTTGCCCACGCAGAGTTCAGGGAACCCATTCAGATGTTAGCCCAGGCCTTGACAGCCCAGGTCAATCAGTAGACGGTAGCGCATGTCCCTTAGAACAGGAATGTGGCGGCGACAAAAGTTAGGGATTTTCTGAGGATGAACCCTCTAGAGTTTCTTGGGTCAAGGCTGGACGAGGATCCATAAGAGTTTATTGATTAGATTCTGAAGATCACTTAGATCATGGGGGTGACTGGAGAGGAGTGCGCCGATTTAGTCTCGTATCAGTTAAAAGGGGTTGCACATATCTGGTTTAAGCAATGGAAGGGTAGAAGGACAGTTGGAGCAGGCCCTATTGGTTGGGAGGATCTTCATCCTGCATTTCTGGATTGATTCTTCCCTCGTGAGATGAGGGAGATTAAAGAAGCGGAGCTTGTGAACCTGAAGCAGGGTAACGTGACAGTACAGAAGTATACTTTTGAGTTCACTCTTTTGTCTGAGTATAAACTAGAGCTAGTGGCTGATAAGAGAGCTCGGGTAAGTAGGTTTATACATAGAGTGGCAGACTACCTCGACAAGGATTGTAGGATTGCCATGATTCATCATGATATCTATTTTTCCTAGATAGTTTTACATGCCTAACAGATGGATACGGTGCATTTGAGAGAGAAAGAGGCCAAGAGGGCCAGGACGGACAGTGTTGGGTTCACTCAGCAGAGATCTGGTGGTGGTCACCGCCCTCAATTCTAGCAAAGGTCGTTAGCCCTGGCACCCTCATCATCCAATGTTCCATCTAGATTCAGATGTGATCAGAGAGGTAGAGTGTCAGGCTCGAGGGGACAGGGAAGCACAACGGGACATTGCACTTTCCCAGCTTGTATGAAGTATGGAAAGAATCATCTAGGGAAATGTTTAGTTGGCTCAGATGCCTATTTTTGGTGTGGAAAACCTAGACACAAAATCAGGGATTTCCCTTAGCTAGACCGGGTGATGGTGGAGCCATGATGTGCCATGAATTTATGGCACTAGCATGTAATACCCCGGGAAGGCCTAAGAATAGACTCGAGAGTTTAATTTGAAAAGTGCAAAAAACTGGCAAAATATTATAACATGGACCACAGAATGACTCATGGTATCAAACCACGAGTTGTTGTATGCTGTAGTTGGTTGGGGAAATGTTGGTGGCCATGGAGAAAACGAGAGGTATGACGACCCATTGTGTGATACAACGGGCCCTCCTTTGCAATTGTGGTTAGGAGAAGCCACGGGAGACCCAACGACCCGTTAGGAGAAGCCACAGGTCATTGGTTGTGGTTGTGGTTGGAGGATTAAGTTTTCCAGTAGACTTGACGAGGGGGGAACAATGATCCGTTGTTTGTGGTGACGGGTCGTGGTGTGACTCATTAGAAGATGAGATGCCAAGGTTTAGGGGACTAACCACGGGCAATGTAATGAGTCATGGATTGGAGGTACGGGTCGTCCTGTCTACCCGTTGTTTGGATCTAAGACTAGGTAATCAGCAGTTCATTCCACGAGAGACACGACGGGTCGTGGTAGGTTCCAATTACCCATTGCTGCTGTCCGTTGGTTCCATCCAGCCAGTTTTCAGGGCAGGTTCATTAAGGGTATTTTTGACTTTTTCACGATATAAGGCCCTAAACTACGTCGTTTTGGCTTGGTAAAGCTGGGTTTTTAAGAAAATAAACCTTCCTAAACTCACATTCAATCATACAAGGATTTTGACAAGTGATCTAAGTGGAGATTTCAAGCTTTTCAACTCAATTCCTTCAATTTCATTCTTGGGCTTTTAAGGAGGGTTAGGAGTTGATAATCCCAGGTATGTAAGGTCTTCCATGGGTGGATTCTTCCACATCCATGCTCCTTCTCTATTAATTACTTAAATTATTTGAAAACTCATAGGGTTTTATAGTCGATTTATATGAAAATTTAATGAAATAATTATGGGTCTTGTGATTTTTAAACCCTATCTTATCTACCAATTTTGATCATCTTTTGAGCTAAATTGATATTAGTATGGCTTATTTCGAATTCTAATCATTTAAGATCGATTATGCATGCCCATGATAAACTGATTTATAATCCATTGATGTTTTTATAAGCCCAACATGTATTATTAATTAAATCATGAATATATTATGTTATCTATTATGATCTTTTGGAAATTTAAACTATATGCATGATCTACAAGTATGTATGTATTTTACTAAGCATGAATTGTGTTTTGGCTGACTTACGGGCCTCAAGTCATGGCTAGTTCATGTATGTTCAAGCTTGTTTACGATTTTCATGATTTGACTAGCCCATGAACTCATGCATGTATTATTATGAGCGCTATATATGTTTTGGGAGTAGTATCGAACACCGAGTAGGTTCGGGGCTCAGGTTAAGTCCTGGATCTCATGAACTACGTGCCATCGTAGGTATGTTGGGACCCATTCATATTTGTCCGTGGCCCAAATGGCCCTTTTCATGTGTGATCACGCCCTTCATGGTTCCTACCCTTGGCAAGGTACGGACACCCTCCCGACTAGGGTTACAAGTCGGGCTTTATGTGTGCTCATATGGGTATGTTGGTTAAGAGAATCTCCCACTGTTCCTCATGATTTACGCATGTTATGATTATGTATGTTGGCTCAAGTTATTTTCAGCGAAGTTCTTCTCTTATGATTATGACTATGTTTATGTTATGAATGTTTCTAAAACCTTGAGCCATATAATATGTTATAACAATTTATGATACGAGCTTGCTGTCCTAATCTTATGACCATTTATGAGTTTCGTACATGTTTCAAATGTCTGTTTTACTTATCTTGCATACTCAGTACAATCCACATACTGACCGCATACTTTGTATGCTGTATCGTCTCATGATACAGATCTCAATTCTAAGGCTCATCTTCACCCATAGATAGATTCGGACTTGCTCACTACGTACTTGGTAAGTTCTCATGTTCCGAAGGCTACATGTTCACACTCTATGTTATTCCTTCAGTTTCTAGATGTTGGATTAGTTGGGGAGATGTCCTATCAATCTGCCTTTCATGTTTAGAGGCTTATCAGACTAAAAGGTTGCATTCTTTTGTATTTTAATAGTATTGTATTATTTTCCCTTATGTTATATTATGATTACGTTCTCTGTGATAAGCCTTCCTCTCATGTGATTGAATTAGATGTATGCTTATGCCATGGGTCAACTTGGGGTCTCTCGGGGCTCCTTGTCACGTGTCTACGATCCGGGTGTACATTTGGGTCATGACAAACTTTGTATCAGCCATAGTTTTATGTATCCGAGGGAGTCTAAAAGCCGCGTTAAGTAGAGTCTTTTTCATGGGTGTGAAGCGTGCCACACTTATGACGAAGAGGCTACTAGACGTTTAGGAATGTTCCCTTCTTTCATGATCTATGCCGTGCAATGAACATCCTTTACTCCTCTAATTCATGCTATTCGCGTTTGTAGAATCATGCTTCCACGTTGAGTAAATGCCAGGAGGAATGGTAATAGTGATGGTAATGAGGGTGCCCATGATGGAGAGCATCAGCCAACTCCACTCGTTCATGAGGAGCACGTACTAGAGCCAACCACCCATGCTGAGTTTAGGGCCATGATTCAGATATTGACACAGGCCATGACAGCTCAGGTCCAGAATCAGAATGTGGCACATTATCCGCAAAATGGGAATGTGACAGCTACTAGGATGAGGGACCTTTTGAGGATGAGCACTTCGGAGTTCATAGGGTCAAAGGTAGACGAGGACCCACATGACTTTATTGAGGAAATTCTAATGGGAGAGGCCAAGAGGGCCAGGACCGACAGCTTCGGGGTTTCTCTGTCCAGGACATGAGGTGGATTACGTCAGCAGTCCTAGCACAGGTCCACTGCTCCAGCTTCATCATCGACTAGCACGCCGTCAAGGTTTAGGGGAGAGAAGAGGAGCAGGGCTATGGGCTCGAGGGATCATGGTAGCATGCAGGTGGAGCGCACTTTGCCAGCTTGTGTTAAATGTCGCAAAAATCATCCCAGGAGGTGAGTGGTCGATGCAGATTCTTTTTTTGGGTGTGGAAAACTCGGGCACAGGACAGAGATTGCCCTGTAGCCAGTTCTACCGCTTCGGCAGCACGACCACCACAACAAGGTGCTTCCACCAGTGCAGCAGGCGGTCTGCGCTAAAACTGATTTTATGCCCTAGCACCCCGACAGGAGAAGGAGGAGTCGCACAAATGTGGTCACAGTTATGTTGCAAGTCTTCTATATTGATGCTTATGCTTTGTTAGATCCAGGAGCTACCTTGTCTTTTGTGACCCCTTACATTGCTAGTAGTTTTGGAGTTAGTCCTAAAATTTTGTTAGAACCATCCTTCGTATCTACTCTAGTCGGTGAATTAGTTGTAGCTAGGCGGGTATATAGAGGTTGCCCCATTACAGTGTTGCATAAGGTTACCTCTACGGACTTAGTAAAATTGGAAATGAATGATTTTGACATCATTTTGGGTATGGATTGGTTGTTTGCATGTTATGCTTCGATTAATTGTAGGACCCATGTAGTGGAACTTCAATTTCTGGGTGAGTTAGTTTTGGAATGGAAGGGTAATTCAGTTGTACCAGTCGGTCGGTTTATTTCATATCTGAAGGCCAGGAAGATGATCTCAAAGGGTTGCACGTACCACCTAGTCAGAGTTAAGGATGTAGAGTCCAAGACCCTGACTATTCAGTCAGTTTCAGTGGTGTGTGAGTATCCGGAGGTTTTTCTCGATGATTTACCAGGTGTTCCTCCGGAAAGGGAAATTGATTTCGGAATTGATCTATTGCCCGATACGCAACCTATCTCTATTCCTCCTTACAGGATGGCCCCAACTGAGTTAAAAGAGTTAAAGGAACAATTGAAGGACTTGTTGGATAAAGGTTTCATTAGACCGAGCAAGTCTCCATGGGGCGCACCGGTTCTATTTGTTTGGAAGAAGGATGGATCCCTTCGAATGTGTATTGATTATCGGTAATTTAATAAGATCACCGTCAAGAACAGGTACCCCTTGCCCAAGATTGATGATTTATTTGACTAGCTCCAGGGTGCCAGCTCTTTCTCGAAGATAGATCTCAGGTTTAGGTATCACCAGCTCAGAGTCCGAGAGAGTGATATTCCAAAGACAGCCTTCAGAACCGGTATGACCATTATGATTTTGTAGTTATGTCATTTGGACTAACCAATGCTCCTGTAGCTTTATGGATGTAATGGATAGGGTATTCAAGGCATATTTGGACATGTTCGTGATTGTGTTCATTGATGACATCCTTTTATACTCCCGAAGCGAGGAGGAGCATGCCGCTCATTTGAGAATAGTACTTCAGACCCTCAAAGATCTTCAATTGTATGCAAAGTTTAGCAAGTGTGAATTTTGGCTGGACTCTGTCACGACTCGAGAGGAGATTCGGATCGTAGACACGGGACAAGCGTCACCGAGAGACCCCAAGTCAGCCCATAGCATTGGCATTCACTAACTTATTCAATAAACATAAAGGAAACATAAATATAAACTCAGCGGAAGACTAACTTAACATAGCAGCAGAATGAACATCTGAAGCTGAATACATGTCTATGTCTGATAAGCCTCTAATTTGGATGAGCTGATAGGCAACACCCCCAACTAGCTCAAAAATACTAAAACTGAAAGTACGCTCAAAATAACTGAAAGTTTAGTTCTCGGATGATGAGGACTCACCAAGAAAGCAAATTCTAACTCTGATAAGAGGCTACGAACGGGGATGAACCTGAGAACCCAATCCTGCATCATGAAATGATGCAGCATAGCAGGTATGCGGTTAGTACGTGGAATGTACCGAGTATGCAAGGTAAGTAAAATATCTAGAGCAATAATAGTCTATCAAAACAAGTCATACATATATGATAGCCTTTAAGGATAAGAAAGGATCACAAACATTCATTATGAAATCATTCTTATTGAATACATGGTCATGCATGGTTTTAGAACATCATGACTAAATCGAACGACTCAAAGATAAATCATAACATTTATATCAAGATGAACAATGAGTCAAACCTTGTTTTTTAAACATGCATACATAGGATAATCATCATGAGTAATGGATATACAAAACCCAAATAATATAGAAAGTGGGAGCCTCTTCACTTAACCGACATACCACGATAGAGCTTACTTGGTCCCGACTATTACACTCAAGTGGACAGAGCCATACAAAACCATGCTAGGGTTAGGGATGCTACCATGATATCGATATCAAGCTAAAAAGGACAATTGCGCCGGGGATCGCTCACAAGGGAGGTCCCAATAATATAACAGAATAAACCTATGTTGGCGCGTAGTTCTGGGGCATAGGGTAGTCGACCCTTAACCCGCTCGGTGCTAGACTCTTCTCCCAAAACATGCCATGCTATACATCGTATAAACCAGGTGTGGAGAGGGTTACATGGATCAATGTTTGGTAGGTATAAGTGCTTGTTTCGGGTGTAGGAAGCCCGGACTCATGCTCGGAGATTGTCCAGAAGCTAGGTAGGATCATGATGGGGGCCGAGGCCTAGCTTCTAATTCCGCAGCCCCATCTATATGCTCAACACATTAGGGGGAATCTACTAGAATAGGTGGCGATCAACGCCAGAATAGATTCTATGCTTTAGCATCCCACCAGGAGTAGGAGATCTCCTCGGATATAGTCACTAGTATGTTGCGAGTTTTCCATCTTGATGTTTATGCTTTGTTAGATCTAGTGGCTACCTTGTCTTTTATATCACCTTATATGGCCAGTATCTTTAGAGTTAATCCCGAAGTCTTGTCAGAACCCTTCTCAGTTTCTACTCCAGTACGTGACTAAATTGTAGCTAGACGAGTGTATACAAGTTGTCTGGTCTTAGTCCTTCAGAAGATCACCTCAGCAAATTTGATAGAGTTAGCCATGACTGATTTTGATGTTATACTTGGCATGGATTGGCTATTTCCATATTATGCTTCAGTTAATTGTAGAACCCGAGTAGTAGAGTTTAGATCTCTGGGTGAACCAGTTCTAGAATGGAAGGGTAGTTTAGCTGTGCCTGTAGGTCGTTTCATTTCCTACCTTAAGGCCATAAAGATGAGTTCTAATGGTTGTGTGTACCATCTAGTTAGGGTTAAGGATGTTGAATTGGATACCTCGACTAGTCAATTAGTTTCAGTAGTACATGAGTATCCAGAAGTCTTCCCAAATGATTTACCGGGAATCCCTCCCGAGCAGAAAATTGATTTTGGTATTGACCTTCTTCTCGACATGTAGCCTATATCTATTCCTCCCTACAGAATGGCTCCAACAAAGGTAAAGGAGTTGAAAGAGCAATTGAAGGACCTAATATATAAGGGTTTCGGTAAACTGAGCAAGTCTCCATGGGGTGCACCAGTTCTCTTTGTCCGAAAGAAAGATGGTTCTCTTCGTATGTGCGTCAATTATCAGAAATTGAACAAAGTCATCATCAAGAATAGGTATCCTCTACCCAGTATTGATGATTTATTTAACCAGCTTCAGGGTGCCAATATTTCTCAAAGATAGATCTAAGATTCGGGTATCATCAGCACAGAGTTCGGGAAAGTGACATCCCAAAGACAACCTTCAGGACGCGGTATGGCCATTATGATTTTGTAGTTATGTCTTTTGTACTAAGGAATGCTCCTTCAAATTTTATGGAATCGATGAACATGGTGCTCAAACCGTTGCAAGATATGTTCGTGATTATGTTTATTGATGACATTTTGATATACTCTCGGAGCAAGGAGGAACATACCTCTCATTTGAGAATGGTGCTTCATATTCTCAAGGATTGCTAATTATATGCCAAATTCATCAAGTGTGAGTTATGGTTGAACTTCGTAGCATTTTCGGGCCATGTGGTATCAAGCGAAAGCATAACGGTGGACTCTTAGAAAATAGAGGCAGTGAAGAATTGGCCTAGACCAGTGAACCCTTCAGATATTTAGAGTTTATTAAGTTTAGCTGGCTATTATTTGAGATTTGTTGAAGGTTTCTCATTGATTGTAGCGCCTTTGACCAAATTGACCCAGAAGAAGGTGAAATTCTAATGGTCGGAGGATTGTGAGAAGAGCTTCCAATAGTTGAAGACTCGAATTACCTCAGCACCGGTGTTGACCCTACTCGAGGGTACCGATGGGTTCTTGGTGTATTATGATGCTTCAAGGATCGGACTGCGGTGTGTGATGATGCAACAGGGGAAGGTTATAAAATATGCCTTTGACAGTTGAAATTTCATCAGAAGAATTACCCAACCCATGATCTTGAATTGGCTATAGTGGTATTTTCATTGAAGATATGGTGACATTATTTGTATGGGGTTCACATGGATGTGTTTACGAACCATAAGAGCTTATAATATGTGTTTACTTAGAAGGATCTCAATCTTCAGCAAAAGAGGTGGTTGGAGCTACTCAAGGACTATAATATGAGTGTCGTTTACCATCTGGGTAAGTCCAACGTAGTAGCGGATGCACTTAGTAGGCTCTCTATGGAGATTGTGTCCCGGGTGGATGAGGAGAAGAAGGAGTTGGTAAAGGATTTGCATCAACTCGCAAGGTTGGGAGTTAGGTTGGTTGACTCGATCAATGGAGGTGTTGTGGTTCAGAACGGATCAGAATCGTCATTGGTGACTGAAGTAAAAGCTAGGCAAGATGAGGACCAAATTTTTGTAAAGTTAAAGGAATCCATTAAGAATCAAAAGGTAGAGGTCTTCTCTATATGGGGAGATGGCGTGCTTTGGTACCAGGGTTGCCTATGTGTTCTAGATGTTGAGGATTTGAGGAGCCGAATGTTTCACGAGGCTCATGGATACAGGTATTCTATCCATCCAGGTGCGACCAAGAAGTATCGTGACTTACGGGAAGTCTATTGGTGGAATGGCATGAAGAAAGATATCACCAAATTCGTAGCAAAGTTCCTGAACTGTCAGCAAGTAAAGGTTGAGCATCAGAGGCCAGAAGGCATGCTTCAGGATATCAGTATTCCTACATGGATGTGGGAAGAAATCAATATGGACTTCATCACAGGTTTACCTTGTACTCGTCGACAATATCACTCCATTTGGGTTGTGGTAGACAAGTTGACCAAGGCTGTACATTTTGTACCGGTTAAGACCACGGATTTAGCGGAGGATTATGGCAAATTATATATCTATGAGCTAGTCCAATTGCATGGAGTTCCCATATCTGTTATTTCAGACAGAGGTACTCAATTTATCTCTCAATTTTGGAAGTTGTTTCAAAAAGGATTGGGTACGCAGGTTAAACTCAGCACAACATTTCACCTACAAACGAATGGTCAAGTGGAGGGGACAATTCAGACCCTTGAGGACATATTGAGAGCATACGTGATTGACTTCAAAGGTAGCTGGGATGCGTATTTGCCTCTTATCGAGTTTTGCATACAATAACAACTACCATTTCAGTATCTAGATTGCACCGTTCGAGGCTCTCTATGGGCAGAGGTGTAGGTCGCCCATTGGATGTTTTGAGGTTGGTGAAGCGATATTGATAGGACCAGATTTGCTTTACGAGGCTACGGAGAAGGTTTAGTTTATAAGGGATAGGTTGAAAACTTCCCAGAGTTGCCAAAAGTCCTACTCCGACATGAGAAGGACAGAATTAGAATTTGAGGTTGATGATTGGCTATTTCTGAAGGTGTCTCCAATGAAGGGAGTGATGAGATTCGAAAAGAAGGGGAAACTTAGTCCCGTCTATGTTAGCCTATACAGGATCATGAGACATGTTGGCAAGGTGGCCTATGTGGTGGAGTTACCCTAAAAATTAGCTTTTGTGCGTCCTGTATTCCATGTGTCACTCTTGAAGAAGTTTTTGAGTGATCCAGCTCTAGTTGTCCTAGTGGATAGTGTTGGTGTGAAAGACAGCCTCGGTTATGAGGAGGTTCTTGTAGAAATACTGGATCGTCAGGTTCGAATGCTAAGGAACAAGGAAGTAGCTTCATTTAAAGTATTATCGAGG
Organism: Datura wrightii; assembly: GCA_035772735.1. NCBI lineage: Eukaryota > Viridiplantae > Streptophyta > Magnoliopsida > Solanales > Solanaceae > Datura > Datura wrightii. The sequence continues at coordinate 66,998,125 of JASDFA010000002.1, forward strand.
AATCAACATGTTGAGGGAGCTACGTGGGAGGACGAAGCGGATATGATGGCTAAATACCAACATTTATTCTCTATCAGCTTAGTTTCAGCTTGAGGTATCAGTTTTGACCTAAAATTCTATTTAGTTTTCATGTTTAGGTCATGTGTCCAAGTTTCTTTTATGTATATGGATGTGTGTATGGTTTGTCAAATTAGTTCAGCTACGTAGTTTGAATCAGGGTTTGTCATACCGTCAGTTTTTGATTTAAATGATCAGTATTTGAATATGATAATTGCATTTCTCAGTTTTTTTGTATGTTTTCCAACATTCAAGAATGAATGTTCCTAAGGTGGAGATATTTTTATGCTTCGGAAGCCCAAAGATCGGACCCGGGAGTTGAAACGGAGAAAAATTAAAATCAGGCACCAGGCATTAGGACGGGTCGTGAGGTGACCCGTGAGATGAGCCCACGAGTCATGATGTGACTCATGGGGAGACCCAAGTAATGAACTTGAAATTTGAGAAAATGGGATCCCACGGACTTGACCGTGAGTCGTGGTCAGTCTCCATGACTCGTTAGGTCAGTCATGGGGTGGGTGAGTAAGAATAGTGAAGGAAAGGGGGCAGTGTACTTGATGGGAGGACCCCATGAGTCGTGGTCAGTCACCACAAATCGTGGGGAGGGTCGTGAGCAGCATGGAATAATTTTGTTGAGGCCAAGACAGTGTATATCACGGATGGTGACCACGAGTTGTGGTTACCAGGTCACGAGTCCTTAAGGCAACTGTCATGAGCCCAGTAGATTGAGAAGCAGTGTACTTCACGAGCTAAGCCACGAGTCATGAACCTTGACGACGAATCGTTAGGTCCATCATTAGGACCACCTAATAGTTATTTTATGCGAATTTAGTAAGGGCTATTTCATAATTCTTAAGGTCCTAAGGCCTAAACTACATCGGTTTGAGTTATGAATAGTGACTTTCAAAGGGGTTAAGTTCATTTTAGGCCTTATTCCTTCATGCATGCAAGGTAGAAAACTAGAGAGGGTGATCAAGCCTAGCATTCATCAATTTCTCTTCAATTTCCTATTGGTCATTCAAAGAAGTGTAAGAATTAGCTACCAACAGGTATGTAGGGTTATGAATGGGTGATTTCTTTCACACCTATGCCGAATCCCTCTCTAAATCATGAATGTTCTATGTCTAATCGATGGGGTTTTAACCCAATGAATGGATTTCCTAATTCCTTACATGGGTATGATTTAATTGTGTTTCTACCATTGAATTATGAAGCATGGGCGAGTTTTATGATGTTTTCAATTAAAAATCATGTTTCTAGCTTTATGAATTAAAAAGCCCATTGATGAGAAGTTCATGAAAGATGAGACTTATGATGAATGTATGATGATGATGAGATATTATGATGAAAAGTATGGTTCAAGCTACCCATGTTTATAATCATGTTTTTGATATGAATTGAGTATTTTCAAGTATGATAACGCTTTGGGAAATTCCCACATGTTCAAAGTACGATTGATGATTCCCTGAATTAAGCTTACTATATGGTTTTGGAGTGAAGACTCCCTCTTATATTTTCAACTTGTGGTATGTTTTGAGTTAAAACTTTTCGTATGCATAGCTTACCACATGGTTTTGGAGCAGAGACTCCCAATTATCTTTCCGCTTGTGGTATGGTTTGAGTTAAAGCTTCTCATATGCATGATTTCAGCATTGAGATGTATTTGATTTGTGAGCTTCGTCAATATATGATGTTGAGCTTCGTTAAAAAATGATGTAGAGCGTATGCATATTTTTGGGAGTAGTGTCTAGCATCGAGCAGGCTAAGGGTAGATCACCCTATGCCTCAATACTATGTGCCAACATATATTTATACATTATGACTTCGGGACCTCCCTTGTGAGCTATCCCGAGCTCTATTGGCCTATGAGCTTGATACCGATATCATGGTATCATCCCTAGCCCTGACAAGGCTTTGGATGGCTATACCCACTTGAGTGTGATAGTTGGGACTACGTAAGCTCTATCACTGTATGTTGGTTAAAAGACGAGTTTCCCATTGTTCCTCATGATTTTAGTCATGCATGTTTATTACTCATGAGATTTACATATGTAAGAATATTCTAAAAAAGGTTTGACTCAAATGTTTAGCTTTACTTATAATTATCAGATTTCAGCTTTGAGTCTATCAATTATCTTATGATATGTTAAGATGATATGTTATGTTATGATGAGATCATGATTTCAGAAAGAATGCATGCAAATCCTACTTTCAAATTCTTAGTGTTTATGTTTTATGTTTTGCATGTTTTTAACTGATTTTACTTACCCTGCATACTCGGTACATTCCACATACTGACCACATACTCCATGTTGTATTGTCTCATGATACAAGATCCGGCTCTCAGGTTCAGCCCCTTTCATAGTCAGCTTATCAGAGTTAGACTTTGCGTTATTAGTGAGTCCTCATCTCCCGAGGACTAGACTATTCTGCTTTTCTTCATGTATTTTCAGTTTCAGCTTGTTGAGTTAGTTGGGGTCTTGTCCCATCAACTCCTCATGTTTAGAGGCTTTTCATACATATGTATATAATCAGCTTCAGATTATGTATTATGATGTTATGCTTATGTTTAGACTTCCTCTATGATAATATTATTGATTATTCAGTTTCATTGATTGAGTTAGATGTATGCTTATGCCATGGATCGACTTGGGGTCTCTCAGGGCTCCTTATCCCGTGTTGCGATCCGGGCCTCCGTTCGTGTCGTGACACTATAGTACAACGACTCAAACCAAATGAAACCAAAAAAACTTTTGAATACCCTAAAACAAAGAAAATCAAACATAGCATAGTCAAGAAGAACATTCAAAGTCAAACATCCAAGGCATCTAAGTAGTCAACATCGTCATACTATCTATTACAGACCAAGACCTACAAATCTTCAATGTACTGCTACCAGGAATATAAAGATGATATGACCTACAAATATATCAAGTAAAGATCAATAGGAATTTACTTTCCTCCTTCCCACACTTAAAAAGGTGCACTGTCCTCAATGCACACATAATCACATCATAAGGGAGAGAAAAGAAACTTTTTGGTAGCTAAGCATCATTCTGCATGAAAATATGTAGCAGCATCCTCCTCCTCCATGTCCAGATCATCAAAACCATCAGTCAGGACAGTAGCCTCATCATCATCAATTGGCTCCTAAAAAGTCGGGCCTACTCTGCACATCATGGCACTATCTATCAGCGGGTACCATGCCTCTAAAGATGACATCTCTTCTGCAGTGGTTGGTCGTCCTCCTATCTTCAGCTGTAGCTCCATCATCCCAAAAATACGACCCTGCCATCTCTCATCTCGAGCCTATCGATCATCAATAGTAACAGAGGGGCCTGTAGAAGGATCAATCTCCTTTATCTCGATGACGTCTATCATTTGTCTAGAAAAGTGCCCTGCCAAAAGTAAACTGAAGTCTGCATCCTCCTCCTCTATATCTTTCTCTCACAAGTACATGGTTCGGAGACTGCCATGAGAATATTTCCACATACATTTGTCTCGTGATCTCCTCATTATCACGACTCGAATATAGGCCCGTATCGAGACATGGGACAAGGAACCCCGAGAGGCTCCAAGTCGACCCTTGGCTTGAGCACGATAACTAGCTCAACATAATTAGATGTGGAAATCCAACATGTTATATCACAGAAGTCTGAGAATATAATAACATCTGAATGTCTGAATACGTAAGACAATTCTGAAGCTGAATACATACTATGTTTGATGAGCCTCTACATACTGACGAGTTGATGGGACAAGACCCCAACTAACTCACTAAAGATTGAAACTGAAAATACGAAATACAAGCTTATAAAAGGGTCATCGAAGGATGAGGGCTCACCAACTCTAGTTGCGAGATGCTAACTCTGAGGACTGGGCTAATGGCGGGACTGAACCTGAATGTTCGAGCATGTATCATGAAATGATACAGCATAGAGTATAGGGTCAATACTTGGAGTGTACTGAGTATGCAAGGTAAGTAAAACTGCTATGTAAGTAAAAATCTGAAATCACGCATATCATAAAACATTTCATCACAAGATTTTGAGAGTAGGAATTGCATGCAAGTATTTGAAAACATGACTTAAACATAACTGAATATCATAACTGAATTGAATGACCCAAAGCTGGAACTGATTATTCATAAGTAAAACTGAACATTGGGTCAAACCAACTGAAAATATAATATCATGACTGATGAACATGCATAACTGAAATCATGAGGAACAATGGGAGACTTGTCATATAACTAACATTACCACGATAGAGGTTACGTGGTCCTGACTATCACACTCAAGTGGGAAAAGCCATCCAAAGCCTTTCCAGAGCTATGGGTGCTACCATGATATCGATATCAAGTTGAAGGCTCCTTGAGGGCAGGGAAAAATCACAAGGGAGGTCCCAAATAATCTGAACATACCTACATTGACGCGTAGTTCTGAGGCATAGGGTTGACTGAAGCCTTATCCTACTTGATACTAGACACTACTCCCAAAAACATATATATGCTCTCCATCATTTTTTGATGAAGCTGAATCATAATAATACATGAATAATCTGAAAACATATCATGGGGATCATTCACTCAAACCATACCAAAAGCTGAAAAGTGGAAGTATAGACTCCAAAACCCCGTGGTAAGCTAATAACATGAAATTGAGGTAAATCATGAACATACTTGATCATATGGGCTTGCCCAGAATTATACGTACTTTAGATAGTCAAAATCATGAATGTAAACATGGGTAATTCGAAATCATACTTTCATCATATACATTTCATCATACTTGAAAACATAGATCATAATCTCAACCTTTCATGAACTTTCATAATTGGGCATTATAATTTGTAAAACTTTGAAAACATGAATAGTAATTCGAAAACATTATAAAACATGCCCATGAATCTGAATTCAACATTAGAAACATGAATAGGATTTACCCATGATAGTTGCTTAGAGAATTTCACAAGTTGGGTTAAAACCGCATAGATTCATCAACTAAGAATTTCGATGAATTTAGAAAATTATTTGGGCATGGGAGTGAAGGAATACTTCCATTCATAACCCTACACACCTGAGTACTTCAGATTTCACACCCTTCTTGAATGCCCAAAGGAATTGGGGAAGAACTTGATGAATTTTTAGGCTTGATCACCCTTAGGAACTTCTAGTCTTGCATCTATTGAGAGTGATTGATTTATAATGAGTTATATCCTCTTAAAAGACACCAATACGAGCTTAAAACAACATAGTTTGGGCATTAGGATCTTAGGAATTATAGAAAATCCCTTAATAAATTAGCAAGAAAATTACACTGCCAGTCCCATTGAGGTACTGGATGACTCATTACCTGAGGGGAAGACTCGTCCTCTGCTCCTATTTTCAGCACTGGAAAACATACCTCTGCTAGTCACCACAAGGGACACCATGACTCGTGGTTCCAAGCCGTGATGAACACTGTCAAAAATTCCACATTCATGCTGGCTTTTAACCACGACCAGCCTAACGACTCATTGCCCTGACCACTCATGGTCAACCCCCAAACCACAAAATCTTAGCCAACTTCCTTCCTACTCACAAGTCACTAAAGGGCTCATGGGGTACTTCATGGGTCCCTAGAGGACTCATCCTGTGACCTGGTGTAGAAATTTCTCTTTTCTCCATTTGAACCCTCGGGTCTTATCTTATGGCTTTCAGGGTATTACAATATCTCCCACTTGGGAGCATTCATCCTTAAATGTGAATGAACATACTGAAAGACTAGGGAATAGAACTGACATCTCTAATACTGAACATCTAAAACTGAAAACTGATGGAATGACGGACTCCGGACTGAAATATTAACATGAACTTAATTCATGGATGACATATACATTCATTTCCATGAAAGAAACTGGGGCACATGAACTGAACATGAAACTGAATAAGTACTAGGGTGGAAACTGATATCTCAAGCTGAAATTGAGCCAGAAGGGAATAGATGCGGGTATTTCGCCATTATATCTGCCTCAGCTTCCCATGTAGCTCCCTCAACATGCTGGTTCCGCCAAAAAACCTTTACTGAAGCTATTTCATTGTTTCTTAGCTTTCAAACCTGGTGATTAAGTATTTCAACCAGAACCTCTTCATCGCTGAGGCTATCCTTCACACCTACGCTCTCCACTGGGACACCCAAAGCGGATCACCCATGCATTTCTTTAAAAGCAACACACGGAAAATTGGATGTACTGAAGATAATTCTAAGGGCAACTCCAACTCAGAGGCCACCTTGCCAACACATCTCATTATCCAGTACAGGCCAACATAATGGGGACTAAGTTTCCCCTTTTTTCTGAACCTCATCACCCCCTTCATGGAAGAGACCTTCAAAAACACTCAATCATCAACTTCGAACTCAAGCTCTCTCTTCCTCACATCCGCATAGGACTTTTGGCAACCCTGAGCTGTTTTCAACCTTTCCCTTATAAGCTAAACCTTATCCATAGCCTCATGAACTGAATCTGGTCCTATCAACATAGCTTCATCGACTTCGAACCAACCAATATGTGCTCTACACCTCCGCCCATAAAGAGCCTCAAATGACGCCATCTGAATGTTGAAATGGTAGTTATTGTTATATGAAAACTCGATGAGAGGTAAGTGATCATCCCAACTACCCCTGAAGTCAATCACACATGCCGTCAACATATCCCCTAAAGTCTGAATGGTCCATTCAGCCTGACCCTCTGCTTGCGGGTGAAATGTGGTGCTAAGATTGACCAGAGTACCAAGTCCCTTCTGAAATGATCTCCAAAACTGGCGATAAACTGAGTACCTCTATCTGATATAATGAAAAAGGGCACTCCATGCAACCGAACTAGCTCTCGAATATAAAACTTAGCATAATCCTCCACTAAGTTGGTAGTTTTGACTGGTAGAAAATGAGCTGGTTTAGTCAACCTGTCTACGACCACCCATATGGAGTCATACTATTGACGAGTATGAGGAAACCCTGTAATGAAGTCCATATTGATTTCCTCCCACTTTAAAGTAGGGATACTAATGTCTTGAAGCACACCTATGGGTCTTTGAAGCTCAACCTTCACTTGTTGACAATTTGGACACTTAGCTACAAACTCTGCTATGTCCTTCTTCATGCCATTCCACCAACAAACTTCTCGTAGGTTACAGTACATCTTGGTGGCACCTAGATGTATAGAATATCTAGAACCATGGGCCTCTTGCAACATCCGCTTCCTCAAGTCATCGACACCCAAAACACACAAATGACCCTCATACTGTAGGACACCATCTCCCCCTTAGGAGAAAAACTCCACCTTCTAATTCTGAACCGCTTCCTTTAACTTTACCAAACAGGATCCTCATCTTTCCTAGACTTGACTTCTATAACCAAGGAAGATTCTAATTCATTCTGAACAATGACCCCATCATCCGTCGAGTCAACAAGATAAACTCCTAGTCGTGAAAGTCTATTCACATTGATGAGTTGGTAAATTCACCAACTCATTAGGTTCTTAATCATGAATTTTTTCTTAGTTTTTGAGTTGTTTGTGTGGATTTTGTGCCCTATTTTCTTTTGTTTGCAGATCCCTAAAATAAAGAAAAGAGCAAGAAATGGAGCAAAAAGAGGGAAGTGGGAAAAAATTTCTTTCCACTAAAGAAGACCGACAAAATGCCAGTCAAAAGTCGATCACCACAACCTCTAGGAAACAAGCTGTCGGTGAAATGCGGGTTGCCAACGGAGAATCATCGGTTCAACCACTGAATGACAGTTGACTTGGTAGATTGAATAGCAAAGTACCAGCGGTGCGCGGATGGAGATCAGTGAAACGCCAAATGAATAGTCGATGGCTACTGGAATGCATTGAAGCAGCAGATAATGTAACTGGCGGTCTGCGAATTACAAACGGCGAACCGCCGGTACTTCCACTAGTGCCAGAACGCTAATCAGGGGCAAAATTGTCCAACACCGAAAAAAGAGAGAGAAGATACCCTATTTTCTTAGATATATAAATTCTAGAAAAGGTATTTTGTACTCATCATAGAATATCATATATCCTCTTTCCATTCCCAGCTTTAGGACATTCCCTTGGTAGAGAAGAGGAAAATTTGATTGGTATGATTTTAGAAGTACTATTCTATTTTTCTTCTTCTTCCTAATAGCAAGGTACTGCCATTGTTGAAGACTACTTGTGAACTTGATCTTACTACTCTTGTTACTGAATTCAATGAGTTTATTGTTAAATGTGCTTTTGAATTTCTTAATTAAGAGTAGCTAAATCATTAACTAGAGGTGTATGATGACGAATGCTTAATTATAGTGGGTATTGCTAGAGTCATGTTATTATTATTTAAATAAGTGTAAATCTATTAGATTCTCTTCAATCTATAATGGAAGATCCATTGATTATGATGTGGGTCTAGTTGTTCTTACCTGATTGCTGCTTGCAAAAGAATAATTAAGTTTTGGAAGAGAATTTAATGGTGGGTATGGATGAGAGATTGTGAAATTGAGCTAGAAATAGCCAAAATTACATTCTCACTCCTAATTAGTAGCTAATATCTAAAAATTAGTGCATATATTAATCCAAATTTGATCGGGTTGAGCTAATGGTGGCTAGAGGTTTGATAAAACTCTGGCTAGAGGTATTATAATGCTAAAAAGAAGTAAATACCCATTTTCCTGAGATTATTTACACTAATTGAACTTATGAGATGACCTAGCATGACCCTATCTAGTAGGTATATCATCTACACTACGCCTCTAGTCTTTCACATTCTTATCAACAACCTTGGTAATTTTGCTATCGTAGATAACCAAATTAGCTGTCATACTATATTACAAATTCCAATCTCCCCCAACTTGTTTATTTTTTTTGTTATTTCTAACTGGTGCAAGCTAACTTCAATTTCTCAACTGACACTTGTAATTATCACTCACTAGTCCTTGTGGGATTCAACCCCGACATCCGTCGGGTTACTTGTTATGATCGATCGTGTATATTCTTTGTATAAGGAGTATATTTTGGACGTTATCAAAAATGGCGCTACTTCTGGGGACTAGCGCTTGATATACTTTTGTTGATTGTTAATTTTAATTATTTCAAACCATAGTGTTGCTACTAACCTATCGCTGTGTGGCTTATGAGCAGCTTCAGAGGGTGGTCACGAGACCCTGAAGGGTTGCCTTATGTGGAGACTATTAAGCTAGTAGAAAAAATATGACATAGAGAGGGGAAGAAAGACACAATGTTGCTACTCATGATGAAGCAGATGAAGTTGTTGACGAACTATATGAAAGATTTTCACGGAAGATACCACCAAGTCAACCATGGCTATGAGTATGCTTATCATTGAAATCAACGTCGGAACAATGTTCGGTTAGTTAATACGAGTAGCCAGGAGAGCAATGATTCAGTCTCACCCTACATGGAAAGTACTCTTGAAGTGGTTCTTAAAAAGATCCTTTTAACTGAATAGGGAATTCAGAACTTGCAGAGTAAACTATTGGACCTTACAACCACCATGAAGACTCATGAAGCAATAATTCAACAACTGGGGAATAGGATGAATGAGTTAGCATCTCAGGTGGCAGCTCAAACAACAGAAACCAACACGTCCTTAACTCAGTCCATCATGGATGATGTTATATTCGAGTGGGAAATGAAGGAAGAGGTTGTTGGAGAACTAATTGAGGATGTATTTTTAAAAGGTAAAGAACTCGAGGAAGTTTGTAAAGTTCATACGGAGATAATAAATTATCCTTTCCCACCAAGGAAGCTTGAACTCAATTTAAAGAATCGTACAACTCCTCCGTCATAGCCATCTTAAGCTGGAGCTCAAACCCTTGCCCACTCACCTGTAATATGCATATTTGGGGGAGAATACAAATCTCCCAGTTATCATTTCAGCAAAGCTCACCCCTTCTCAAGTAGAAAAACTCATTGTGGTATTGAAAAAGGCATATTCAAGCTATAGGGTGGTCAATAGCTGATATCATTGGTATTCCTCCAGGGATTTGCACTCACAAGATTAATCTTCAAGAAAATTGCAGCCCATCAATTGAGCATCAAAGGCGTTTAACCCACCTATGAAAGAGGTGGTCAAAAAGGAGATTATTAAATGGCTAGATGCAGGTGTGGTGTATCCTTTCACAGACAGTAGTTGGGTAAGCCCTGTGCAGTGTGTGCCAAAGAAAGGAGGCATCACGGTTGTTCTGAATGAATAAAATGAATTAACAGCCACTCACCCAGTCACTGGATGGAGAGTTTGCATGGATTACTGTAAGTTAAACTCCTAGAAAAAGAAGAATCATTTACCGGTACCTTTCATTGACCAAATGTTAGAGCGATTATCCTGTATGAAGTACTATTGCTTCTTGGATAGATATTCGAGATACAATCAAATTTCGATTGCACCCGAGGATCAACAAAAATCCACGTTTACATGTCCCTATGGCACTTTCGCATTTAAGAGGATGCCTTTGGGACTTTGAAATGTCCCCCGCCACCTTCCAAAGATGCATGAGGTCTATTAGAGAAGGTATACAGAGATATATAGAAATGAATTTGTACCTTAATTGGGAAAAATGTCATTTTATGGTAAAAGAAGGGATTGTGTTGGGACACAAGATTTTTGAAAGAGGGATTGAGGTGGACAAAGCCAAAGTTGACGCCATTGCTTAGTTACCTCCAGCGTGCACCGTGAAGGGAGTTAGGAGTTTCCTCGGACATGCAGGTTTCTACCGCAGATTTATTAAAGATTTCTCTAAGATAGCTCATCCTCTATTTTGGCTGCTAGAGAAAGAAGCAAAGTTTAAGTTTAATGAGGAGTGTCTGAAGGCTTTTATGGAGTTGAAGGAAAGGTTGACATTTCACCTGATTGACCAAAACCCTTTGAGCTCATGTGTGATGCCAGTGGGGTGGCATTAGGAACAGTCCTTGGTCAGCGGAGAGACAAGATATTTCACCCAATCTATTATGCTAGCATGCCCTGAATGATGCACAAACAAACTATACAGTAACGAAGTAGGAGCTACTCACTGTTGTGTTTGGGTTTGAAATGTTTCAGGCATATTTGCTAGGAATGAAAGTGGTGGTGCACACAGACAATGCAGCGCTTAGGTATTTAATGGACAAGAAAGATGCTAAACCAAGACTGATCAGGTGGGTTCTGATGTTGCAGGAATTCGACTTTGAGGTGAAGGATCGTATGGTATGTGAGAATCAAGTGGCCGACCATCTATCGCGCCAAGAAACAAGTGGGCAACTAGGAGCACAAGAGGAGATCAATGATGTCATTCCGGATAAGCGTATTCTAGCTGGAACCCACAATCTAACACCGTGGTTTGGGGATTTTGCTAATTATCTGGCTAGCAATATTATACCTAAAGGCTCGAACTTTCAACAAAATAAGAAATTCATGCATGATGTCCGGAAATTTTATTGGGAAGAACCTTACCTGTTCCAGAGTTGTGTGGATGGTTTAATACGACAGTATGTTCCAGAAGTAGAAATGGTCCCAGTTATGGAGGCTTGTCATTCTTCACCCATTGGGGGTCATTATATGAGTGTGTTGACAACAGATAAGGTGTTACAGTGTGGGTTTTATATGCCTACACTACATTAGGATACCCATGAATTTTTGAAGCAATGTGATCAATGTCAAAGGATAGGGAGTATTTCAAGATGGCATGAACTTCCACTAACACCGATATTAGATGTTGAGTTGTTCGATGTATGGGGGATCGACTTCATGGGCCCTCTTGTGAGCATTTATGGAAATACATACATCTTGGTAGCAGTTAATTATGTCTCCAAACGGGTGGAAGCTGTTACTCAACCAAATAATGAAGGGAGGAGCGTAACAACCTTTTTGAAGAAACATATTTTCTCACAATTCGGTTTCCCTAGAGCCATCATTAGCGATGGAGGATCCTATTTTTGCAACCGAGTATTAAATACATTGCTAGCTAAATATGGTTGGAAACACAAAGTGGCCACCCCTTATCACCCGCAAACCAGCGGACAAGTGGAATTTTCAAATCAGGAAATAAAATCTATCTTGACTAAAACAATCAATGTTAACAGAACCGATTGGGCACGAATGTTAGACGATGCCCTATGGGAATATCGGACTACGTTTAAAACACTGATAGGGATATCTCCATATCAGCTGGTGTTTGGCAAATCATGTTACCTCCCTATTAAGTTAGAACACAAAGCCTTGTGGGCATTGAAAAGCTTAAATCTTGAATGGGGAAGAGCTGTCCAAGGATGAGTTCATAATCTACATGAGTTGGATAAATTTAGAATGATGACATATGAGAATGCAACTATTTACAAAGCCAGAATGAAACTTTATCATGATCAAAAAGTGTTGGAGAATAGTTTTGCACCAGGTGTCTGGGTGTTGTTCAATTCATGACTACGACTATTCTCGGCAAATTAAAATCCAAACGGTCAGGTCCTTTTAAGGTATCTTAGGTGTATGAGAATGGTGCCATATAAATCCATGGAGAAAATGGGAGCAAGTTCAATGTGAATGTCCAACGAGTTAAAAGATATCTTTTCATGTTGGAAGAGGTTGAACAAACAGATTTTGTATATCTAGATGAACAGTAGGTCTTGAGAGACCTTCGTCGTGCCACGACGTTAACTAAGGATATTCTTTGGAGGAAACCCAAGCATTTTTGTTTTTCCAACTCTTCTTATGTATTATTGTTTTTCATTTTTCTAGGTTAGGTTTGTGAACCTCAAGAAGAACAAGGACAAGGTTGGCCGATGCTAGATCGGCGAAACGCAGGCAACATTCCACGAACCACCGATGGGTCACCGACCTTGTCCAGTGCACTGAAGGATCAAGGCTAGATGACGAACCATTCGGCCAAGTGCCGCTTCAATGAACGAACCACTGGTCAGTTGCCGATGTCAACCAGTGTCCCTAGGAGTAGCCCTGTCATCGATTTCTAAACTGGCAAAATGCTAGATCTATTTTGAGGTCGGTAACTCATCGATCTAGTTTTCAGGAGCTTAAATAGGTAATATTAATGGTGGTCACATCGGTGAAACGTCGGTCCTCTTCGGTGATCACCGGTGCACCCCAATTGAAATAGTCCCTCTTTTTTCTTAAGTTTGACTAATCTTTCCCACTTCCTCACTATTCATTCATCTCTTTCCCACCATTCTTTTCATTCTCCTAAACAACCCACCTTCCCACCTATCCTCCAATAATAACCACCATCTCCCACCCAATCAAATTCCTCTCTGTTCGAATTTAAATACCCCCAACAACTTTCACTCACCCATCTCTATTATTCCATTATAATCTCAATGTACCAGTGGTAAGCAGAGGCTGTCGGTTGTGGATATTCACCTAATTGGTAAGGTATTTGTCACTCATTCTCTAGTTCCGAGCTATTGGTGATATTTTATTTCATGGGTATTTATCTTATGCTTTTCTTTGCTATATGTGGGTGGATTTTATTTTGTTTTCATGTGGGTGTCACATGGTGTTCAGGTGTAGTATGAGTGGGACATCCTCTCAAGCTGCCCAATGATAGATATATTGACACCTTTCTTAAAGGCTACTTTTCATTTTTTGGGTTAGGTTGAGATTAGTATACATCTATGTAGGCGTGGCCTATGGGTTAATTCCATACAGGTCGATCACCGGCGGACCGTCGAATGTGTTTTGGGAATTGCTGGTTGTCTCACTGATTGACTTTCCCAATATTGCATGATGGTATCACTTCATAGCTTATTGGCACTTCACGGATCCAGATCAGAGTTTTTCCGGTGTGGCGCCGATGCGAATGATGTCCTCCCAGGCCACTACCCCATATCAAAAACTTATTGCCGCTTCGTGAATCTGCATCGGTGTGTCACCGATGATTCACTGATGTCTCCTGAAGGCTATAATTGTTGAACTTCAATTCTTTCCTTTTCCTTTGATATTAGTTTCCAAATATGTACACTATTCTAACCTTAGTTTGCAGCATCATGTCTGTTTCCCCGCAATCTCACCAAGGCCAAGTAGCAATGCACACCAAAAACACACAAGTTCAGTTTGGGTTGAAAATAATGGAGGAGTATTATGTGTGTTTCAAGGAGAAGTGATCCATCCATGTAGAAGCCCAATTTGAAGTGGACTCCTTCAGAAATGCCTTCCCAGATATCTACAACTAGATTGGGATGCACGATTAGAGTCCATTCACCATACCTATTGACCCATATTTTCTAGAGTTGATATGGGAATTTGATGCTTCATACAGGGAAAGACAACGGACGCGCAGATACTTTACCATGCCTACCATCGGTCTGGGTGCGAGGGCTAGAGGTGTCTATAGCTCCTAAGGCAATCAACTTACTTTATTGGGTGGAGCCAATCGAATCACACTCAACATTCCAAAACAAGGTGGAGATAAAGTGAATCAGTTCCAATGGGTAGCCAACATGATTGCAATTATCCAACCACAATGGGCTATCTCCAGGGGTCTGATTCATCATCGTGACTTGAAGTTTCAACCCACATCTGGTTAGATTTGGTTTGTTCATGGTTAATGCCTTCTCAGAATACAATAGAAGTCCCAATTGAAGTTTCCATTCTTGTCGCATGCATCATGGATCATGTACACATCAATGTTGGGGAGCTCATTGCCGATCAACTCAAACGAAGGCCAAACAACAAGCCACGGCGTTGCTACTTCCCATCCTCGTGAGTATGTTATGTGTATTGGTTGCATGCCCTTTGTGCTGACAATTAGCAGGACTGTACCAGTCAACAGTGTGATTTCATTGGCTACTAAAACTGACAAAGATGCTCAATCCATGAAGCGAGCAAAGTGTACAACGAGAAAGACTCCACCACCGTCTTCGGCGTCTTTTACCACATCGACTGCTCAGTTCTATTAGCGGCTGTCCCCACCCCAACAGCTCCGAATTCACTCAAAATAGCACAAAGGGCCCAAGTACATGAGAGCCAGCTCCTGAAGCTAGCTAAGGCTATCCCATCTATGATACAAACTGCCATCAAGAAAGCCATTCAACCTACTAAAGATAAGTTGAAAAGCCTATGCTCCACAGTTGAGGTCCTTGAAAGCAAAATGATTTCTTTGAGAAAAGAGGTGGATGCACTTGGTAAACCTCCATATACCAACAACTCAAACCCTCCTGAACCTGCAGTGGTGCCCATGCAGCCTAAGGAACCCAGAATTCTACTGGATGACTGGTGGGTGGGTATGATAGCACATCAGAAATAGTGTCAAATGAGGAGTTATATCATCGCCTGCCACCACCACCTACAATGCTCTCAGTTTATGACATAGATCCATCCTAGAAACCTGGTGGAGGGGCAACAACTTCTTATCACGAGCTTCATACTCTGCCGGACATATGTGTGGTTCCAGAACTCGGGAAACCAGTGGAACTCCCACCTGATCCACAGCGACCGACTACTAAAGACATAGCTTCTTGACAATTTGACGCAGCCTCACCTTCTTGGAGGCGTCATCCCAACAGCTAATTCAATCAGTAAGCTTCCTTCACCTTAATGTCTGACATTTTTGCATCATTGGGGGCAATATCTGGTTTTAAGTAGGGGTGGGGGGAGAAATGTATGTCGTGCAATTTGCAAAAGTTTTGTTTGCTAAGAATGATAGTAGGGTCCTTATCTTGAATTGTTTACTCCCTTAGGAGCCAAGTCCTTTGCTTGTTTGCCTTTGCAAATAGTAGAATAGTAAATAAACTCCAAGGGTTTTCTTCATATGATGGTTCTTTCCTGAGGAGCATGTTTTTTTTTCTTTTCCTTTTTGTTGTCAAACTGGGTTGGCAATTCCCAATGATAGATTGTGTGGTGACTCTCTTAAGGGAAAATGTCATGTCATTTTTGAGTCTTATATGGAGCTGTTTGAAGATGCACCACCATAAAAATTTTTAAAATGGAATTTTAAAATGGGGGCATGAAAATGAAAGTTAATGAGCAGATGTTTGAAGCAAGAACATAGCACTCTTTGTCATACTTTGTAAATTCCTTGCTTGACTTATGAATTTGCATGCTTTGATGTCCTGACTTGAAATCTTGTGATGAAAATGACTCTTGTCGATGCTTCAAAGGTGATGCCTTGTGTGGTGAGGGATTTTTGGTAAATCTCTTGCATGACTTCTTGTCTAGAACTTGCCTCAAGTGTGACTCAAGAAGAAATCCTAGACGTAGTTGCACTTAGAACATGATTTTAGGCTTTCTTTTGTTTAGACACTTCACCCATATACCATCCTTGAACATTGATCTTTGTCAGCCAATGTTGATCCTTAGACCCCTTCTTTGGCAATGACATTACAAGCGTTAATACCATTGTTAATATCTCTCTTTGGCACCCATACTCCCAAAGTGCTAGTGATAAACTAATGATAAAATAAGGCTTTAATCCTAAGAAGAAGGGAGTGATAAGGGAATAAATGAGAAAAGAGGCAAAAGCCCTAGTTTTATGGTGTTCAAGGGAAATATGAGAATCTCAGTCTGAGGTAGAACCGCATTGTTTTCAAAATGCATAAAAATGATAAGTTGAAAAGAGAAAAAGAATTTTTGTGAATTGGTGCTTCCTCTTTCTTATATAAGGCTAATTGTGAGGTTCAAATAAGTTATAAGGAGGGTCACTGAGAGATGAAAGTCAAATATGATGAAAGAGGAGAAATAATGAGAAGAGAGTGAAAAGAGTTGATGTAAGGTATGTTCACAAAAGGAATTAGGGAGGTTTGAGTCACTAAAGCTAAATTTTCATCCTATCCTTAACCTGAGCCTATATTATAATCCGTAAGTCCTAAGTGATTTTAAGTGCAGCCGCTCTATATTAGTACCGAATTACATAAAGGGTAAGCCTATGGGTCAAGTTGTGTGCATGAAGATTTCTTTTGGGAAAGTGAGTGTGATTCTCTCCTCTAAACAATCCCTTGTGTATAGTTAGTGATTTAATGATAAAAGAATAAGGATTCTCCTTTCTGTGAGTGGCATCATGTCCCGATCCGAACATAGGCTCGAATTGAGATACGGAACAAGGAACCCCGAGAGGCTCCAAGTCAACCCATGGCATGAACATAACATCTAACTCAATCAATAAAAGAGGAAGATCAATCATAATAAACTTAGCGGAAGTCTAAATGTAACATAACATCAAAATACAACCATGAATTTGAAGCTAATTACAATGTACGTCTGAAAAGCCTCTTTTTCTGATGAGTTGATGGGACAAGACCCCAATTAACTCTCTAAGTCTGAAACTGAAAATGTAAAGATAACTAATAAGGAATTGTCCGCGGGAGATGAGAACTCACTAACTGAGACTGGATGCTAACTCTGGAAAACTGGCTAGTGAGGGGCTGAGTCTAAATATCGGAGCCTGTATCATAAAACGATACAAGATAGAGTATGCGATCAGTACATAGAATGTACTGAGTATGCAAGTTAAGTAAAACCGCTTAAGTAAGAAAAATCAGTAATAAAGCATTTCATAAAACATAATCTAGATAATATTCTGAGAGTACAGCTTGCATGCTATTTTTTGAAATGATGATCTGAACATAACTGAGCATCATAACTGAATTAATTGATCAAAAGTTGAAAATGATAATCATATGTAAAAATGAACATTGGGTCAAACCTGTTGAAAACATAATATCATGACTGATGTACATGCATGATTGAAATCATGAGGAACAATTGGAGACTCGTGTACGCTACGGGTGGCTTTTATGGAGGAGTGCACTTCCCGAATACAAAATAGATTGCCCACAAAGCTCAAGGACCCTGGGAGCTTTACAATACAAATTACAATTGGGCAGAGTATCTGAGCTCGCGGATTATGTGATTTGGGAGCTAGCATTAACTTGATGCCGACATCGGTATTCAAGAAGTTGGGGCTGGGGAGTCCTAGACCAACAACCATGATATTGCAACTAGCAGATCGTTCCTTAGCCAGACCTGATGGAATTGTGGAAGACGTGCTGGTGCAAGTGGGATCCCTTATCTTCCCAGTAGATTTCATCGTGCTGGACTTCGAGCCAGACGCGAAAGTCCCATTTATTTTGGGACGTCTTTTCTTGGCGACTAGGAAAGCGCTGATTGATGTAGCTGCAGGGCAGCTAACTATGCGGGCACATGACAAAGTTGAGGTATTTGATGTGTTTAAGGCCATGAAGTTGCCGACCATACATGAGGAGCTTTCAGCAATCAGTGTGTCTAATCAAGAAGAAATTCGTCAGATTGTTGAATCTCAAGACCCACTGAAAAGAGTGTTGATGAACTCCGATCATTTTGGAGATAGAGACGCTTATGAGGTGGTACAAATGCTGAATGAGTCACAAAGGCATCCAAGGAAACAGGAATTTCAGTCTTTGATGAGATCTCTGGAACCATTGCCGAAACCATCCATTGAGGAAGCACCAAAGTTGGAATTGAAAGAATTACCTCCCCATTTAAAATATGTCTTTCTAGGGGAAGATGAGACGTTGCCAGTTATCATCTCCGCAGAATTGACAGAGGCACAGGAGAAGGAAGCATTGGGTGTCCTCAGAAAAAGGAAGAAAGCAATGGGTTGGCAAATGTCAGATATTCAGGGTATCAATCCAGCTTTTTGCACACACAGGATTTTCATGGAGACAGGAGCAAAACCAACTATTCAGCCTTAGTGAAGGCTAAATCCAACAATGAAGGATGTGGATAGGAAGGAAATAATTAAGTGGCTTGATGTAGGTGTGGTCTACCCGATTTTAGACAGTGAATGGGTCAACCCCGTTCAGTGCGTTCAAAAAAAAGGAGGGATGACCGTGGTCACTAATGAGAAAAATGAGTTGATTCCTACACGAACCGTCACAGGCTAGAGGATTTGCATAGACTATAGAAAGCTTAATGAAGCCACAAGGAAATATCATTATCCTATCCCATTCATTGATCAGATATTAGATAGGTTGGCTGTACAGGAATATTATTGTTTCCTTGATGGGTACTCTGGCTTTAACCAAATAGCCATAGCTCCCGAGGACCAAGAGAATACTACTTTTACCTGTCCTTATGGGACATATGCTTTTAGGAGGATGCCATTTGGGTTATGCAATGCACCCGCTACATTCCAGAGATGCATGATAGCTATTTTCCACAACATGGTGGAGGATTTTGTTGATATATTTATGGATGATTTTTCTATTATCGGTAATTCGTTTGCTACTTGTTTGCAGAATCTTGACAGGGTGCTAGCTCGCTGCGAAGAATCCAACCTTGTACTCAACTGGGAGAAATGCCATTTCTTAGTCAAGGAAGGTATCGTCCTTGGCCACAAAGTGTCTCGCAAGGGGTTGGAGGCCGATCGTGCTAAGATTGAGGTTATTGAGAAGTTACCACCACCTGTGTAGGTGAAAGGTGTTCGCAGTATTCTTGGGCATGCAGGGTTCTATAGACCGTTCATCAGAAACTTCTCCAAAATTTCTAGACCACTATGCAGATTGTTAGAAAAAGAGGTGAGGTTTGAGTTGGATGATGAGTGTGTTAAAGCATTCGAGGAGTTGAAGCATAAATTGATAGAAGCACCTATCCTTACTTCTCCGGATTGGGGACAACTATTTGAATTTATGTGTGATGCAAGCAATGTGGTCGTGGCAGCTATATTGGGGCAGACAAAAAATAGAATATTTCATTCTATTCATTATGCAAGCAAAATGCTGAATACTGCCCAAAGTAATTATACAGTCACAGAGAAGGAGATGCTAGCATTAGTGTTTGCATTTGATAAATTCAGGTCCTATTTGGTGAGTTCAAGAGTAGTGGTGTACATCGATCATGCAGCAATTCAGTATCTGTTTAACAAGAAGGATGCTAAGCCCAGGATGATCAGATAGATCCTGTTGTTGCAAGAGTTCGACCTCGAAATTAAGGACAGAAAGGGGAGAGAAAATCAGGTGGCAGATCACTTATCGCGATTGGAGAGCCGGTTGCATGTGAAGGAAGGGGATAACATAAATGTGGAGTTCCCCGATGAGCAGCTCTTGGCAATAGGGGAAGCTGAAATTCGCTGGTACGCAGACATAGTCAACTTGCTAGTGAGTGGAGTCTATCCACCTGAGGCGACAGTCCAGCAGAGAAGAAAGTTGAGGCATGATTGTCGGTACTTTATTTGGGATGAGCCATACTTATTTAAATAGGGACTGGATCAGGTGATGAGAAGATGCATCCCGGAGAGTCAGATTGCAGAGGTGTTGAGGAGTTGTCACTCTTCGTTGTATGGGGGGCACCATGGAGGCGAGCGGACAACACACAAGGTTCTACAGTCAGGTTTCTTTTGGCTTACACTGTTCAGAGACTCTATGGCATATGTTAAAATGTGCGATAGATGTCAGCATACGGGAACAATTGGTAGGAGGCAAGAGATGCCGCTGCAGAATGTACTGGAAGTGGAGACCTTTTATGTATGGGGCATAGATTTCATGGGCCCATTCCCACCGTCATTTGGTAATCGTTACATCTTGGTGGCCATTGATTATGTATCAAAGTGGGTTGAAGCTATAGCTTGCTCCAGGAATGACAACAAGGTCATTACAAAATTTGTGAAAAAACACATTCTCACCAGGTTTGGGACACCCCGAGCAATTATCAGTGATGGAGGGGCTCATTTTGTCAATGCAAGTTTCAAGAAGCTACTATCCAAGTATGGGGTGCGCCACAAGGTGGCAACAACATATCACCCCCAATCCAGTGGGCAAGTGGAGGTGTCGAATAGAGAAGTGAAGCAGATTCTCTAGAAAATAGTCAATGCACAACGTAATGATTGGTCAAGCAAATTGGATGATGCGTTGTGGGCATACAGAACTGCTTACAAGACACCAATTGGAACTTCTCCATACCGCTTGGTCTATGGTCAAGCGTGTCATCTGCCAGTGGAGTTAGAGCACCGAGCCTTCTGGGTCGTGAGGAAATTGAATGTGGACTTAGATTAGCAGGCAAGAAGAAACTAATGCAACTCAGTGAACTTGAAGAGTTCCGTTGGCATGCTTATGAGAGTGCCAAGTACTACAAAGAGAAAACGAAGAGGTGGCATGACAAGCATGTGGTGCATCGTATTTTTGAGCCGGGGCAGAAACTATTGCTCTTCAATTCAAGATTGAAGCTGTTTCCAGGAAAGCTGCCGTCCAAATGGTCAGGGCTATTTGAGGTGGTTAGAATGACCCCGCACGGGGTAGTAGAGTTGTGGCAAGAAGATCGGAGTGCCACGTTCTTGGTCAATGGGCAAAGATGTAAGCATTACTGGGATGAGGACGGTAGTCGAGAGAAAACGTCTGTCACCCTAGAGGATGACAGAGCTTAATGACATCGAGCCGCGACGGTAAACCAGGCGCTGCAGGGAGGCAACCCGTGAAAATTTTTATAATATTTTAATAGATTTCATTGAAAAAAAAAGGAAAAAAAAATGAGAAAATAAAAAAATAAAAACAAAATTTGTATTTTATGTGAAACGTATAAATTCTAATCAATTTCTTGTTGTGGGATGAATTTCAGGTTGAACGGAGGATAAATGTGCAAAGGATCGCAAAGGAAAAATCGAGGTAAGAAAAATAATAAAAAGTGGCAAAACAGTGAGCCCACGCGATTGCTCCGTGTCACGGAGGAGGGCCTCCGCGTTACCCTCCGTGACACGTTGAAGGTAATTATGGAATTTTTACAAATTCCAGAACACCTGCGCGATGGCTCCGTGTCATGGAGGGCATGCTCCGCGTTACCCTCCGTGACACGTTGAGGGTAATTTTGCATCGGGTCACACCGGGTCGCCCGGTGACCCGCGCGAAATCTTCACTTTTTAACCCCGAATTCCCCTCAGTTTTCCTCATTTTTCATCCCCTCCGCGACAAACATCCCAAAAATATCTTCTCCCTCAACGTGACACGGACCTAGGCACACATTTTCATCAAGTTTTTTTCATTTCATCGAATTCAAGGTATGTTCTTCAACTCTATCTCAATTCTTGTCGAATTTATCGATGTTGAACATGTGATGTGAGCAAAGCTTGCCCTAAGTAGAAATTAAGCTTAAATTCAATTGAGTTATCGTTGATTGACGTTTGTAGTATCATTGTGATTGCATGAACTCGATAATTACATAGCTTGATAGAATTTTTGGTAAAATCATAGCTAGGGCTTGAATTTTAATATGAAAAGGGAAAATTTAGTTGACATTTGAAATTCTTGTTGTGTTGTGTATGTTGGGTGAGCTGATTTGGTTGTGCTAACTGTTAATATGCTAAAAGACCGATGGATTTTCGGGGTAACGTAATTGTGAGATGTAAGAAATGGGTGAATTGTATAGGTTCATGTAGATAAATTTTTTCTTTGTTTCTCCTTGCTATGTTCTATGTGATGATATGTGAACGATGGTAATGTTGTGGTTAGCTGTACGAAGTCTGAGTAGTATAAAAGAATTTATATCGTCGAATTCTCTAAATGCACTAGGCATATTTGTTATGTTTTGTTGTTTGTTTTTTCTTGGAAATAAGTATGATCTTGCCGTAATGCTGTGATTGTGGCTAAAGACTAAGTGTGGGGTAGCCTAGCTTAACCCAACCTTAGTCGAAGCTAATTTTAATTGAATAACAGTGGACCTGTCTGTTTGGTTTGACAAAAACAATGGCAAGCAGGCAAGATAAAGGGAAGGGCGCATCTACATCGGGCACCAGAAGGAAAAGAATTAGACTGGGAACAGTAGTCCCAGCAGCACCAGCGGTTCCACGCGTCCAACGCTGTCAATATGGAACCAGATGGGTGACAGAGGAGGGGAAGAAATGGTACGCAAAGCATAAGGAAAGCAAATACTTCCCCAAAGAAGACATTGCTAGGGAACCGTTGGCACAGGAGTTTCCTAGGATTGTCCACAGGATTGAGGCAGCCGGGCTGAACTTCATCTTTGAAGAGCCCAAGGAGTGCAACCCGCACCTGATTCGGGAATTCTACGCCAACTGGAACCTGACACTCAGAAGTCACACCATCAAGATAAGGGGGCGGATAGTCACTTTTGAGCCCAATCACCTTAATGCCATCTTGGGGGCGCGGGATATAGACGCCCATGTGCTTCGGCAACTGAATATCACTCCACCATACGCGGATACCAGACGCACTTTGTGTGGAACCCGGTCTACAGCCCGGTGGAGCAGGCATAAGGAGAGGGGCTACCATCAACTACTCACAGATGAATAGGGAAGCCAGGATATGGCTTAAAATTGTTTGTTCCTGCCTGATCCCAGGGGTGCATATGACAGATGTCACCCGGGATCATGTGTGCTTGGTATACGCACTGATGAAGGGGCTGGAGATCAACGTTGGGGCGGTGATTATCTCCGCCATGAAGAGAGCCCGTCTGCATCAAGGGCACAGGTACGGGTTTGGTGGCTTACTGACCACGTTCCTGAGGGGCCTGGATATTGAGGAGGAGGCCCTTGAATACATCCCGCAGATGGAGAGGCGGGCCTTAGATGTCACCAAAACTAAGGCACCCGACACCACTCACGGGCCAGTTCTCACATTAGCCGAGCGAAATGCTCGAGATGATCAGTACATGGCTCGCATGTTCGGGATGGAGATGCTCCAGCTGCGTATAGGCGGGAGGCCGGCGACAGAAGATGAGCTGTGGCAGCCCGAGCTAGACTACCCTTTTGGCGAAAATGCCAGGGCTCTATGACGAGTGGGGCTAGCTTTTGTGGAGCCCACTGATGATGATGTCCCCACAGATGAGGAGACACGTCGTGATGACTCTGATGTGGAGTCAGATGATGACGACGGGGGCGATTCAGATATGGGAGACGAGGCAGCGACACTTGACGAAGAAGTGAAATACTTTGATTGATCAGGGAGTTTCACCACCCACTTTTGTGCTATGCTGAAATTTATGAACACTGGGGATAGTGTTCGATTTAAGTGTGGGGTGGGAGTAGTTAGGTGTTGGTTGTTTTTGTTATTATTGTCTCTGTTCTGTTGTTGTGCTTGGATAAACTTGTGACCTTGTGATTTTTGTGTGTATGTCTGTATTGTAATTAATGTGAAGCTGTTGTGTGCTATTGAATGTTGTTAGCTGGTTTTGTAAATATCTTTTTTTTATAGAAATTATCGATATTTTTAAAAATTTTTGTGAAATTTTTATTTTTGGGTTTCTCGGCGTTTGTTTTCGGTTCTTTTACCGAGAATAGTCCCATTGAACCGAAGTCGTAATTAGTGACTATTCCCTATGATGGATGGATGACGACCGTCTTAACGGAAATGTAGTCATTAGGAGTAGATTTCTTTTGTTCATTTATTTTTAGTTTTTTCTTTTGTTGGTTTGCATCCCAAAACCTGTCGTTACTTTATGGTTGCGAAATTCTGGTTGCGTGTTGTACATGATATTTGAAATGCAAAGGTGATTCGTATGAAAACATGCAACTTTGTAAATATGTTGAGATACCTAGGCCATAGAGCTCGCCTTAGTATGATTGAGGCTTAATGCTTGAATTCTTGTAATTAGCTGATTGAAGAGTCTGTGAATATGTCTTTAGTTAAGCATGTGAAATGAGTGTATGGTGAGGTTTCGTTGCTTCCATGCTATTGTGAAGTGTCTAGAACTTGCCTGGTGTGTGTACAAAATGAAATAAAGGATGTTTATTGTAGGAAATGATGTAGGCATTTCTTTGCTTTAACCAAAAGTTTTTTTTCATTATCGTACCTACCTTGAATGTACACCCTAGTTAGCCCATTGAGCCTTTAGCCTATTTCTTTCTTTTGTCAAAAAAGTGTAAACCGAGCTTAACCCCTTCTTTTCATTATCCGTGAATTTGATCCAAAACTCTTAAGCGCTAAAAGAAAAAAATTAATAATTAAATAATTTTCTCACAGCGCCAGGGAGTGAGAATGTTGAAAAGAAAAGAAAAAGCAGAGTGATGAAAGGAATGAAAAGGTCGAAGGTGCACTCGGTATAAATTGTTATTATTGGTTAGCCCAGTATTTACAAGTTCCGTAGCTTATATTACAACCCGTTAAGTCCTACGTGATCTTACATCACACTTCCTTATATTAGTAGAGTAATACACTAAAGGCAAGCCTAAGGTTCATGACATGATGCATGTGAATTCTTTTGGGAGAGAGAGTGAAATTGTGTTTATATGCCCCTGCATGTAATGTCTTTCAGTTCATGTAATTAAAAAGGGGGAAAAATTCTCTTGTGTTGTGAGGGCACATGCTTGACGAGAGATTAAATTTCATGTCGGATATCTTGATCAGCTGATTGCATGAGTTTGCCGATATCGAGAGTCGATTCTTGAGTCTAGGAGGTCTTAATGTGTTGAAGGTCATTGTATTGATAAGACTATGCATGTTTTCTTGATGATTTGATATATTAAATAATTGGTATAATTGTAGCTTGAATTGTCGAGCCAATGTAGCCAGGATGAGGTGTCAATTGCATGAGGTGTAATATTATTGTTCGAGGACGAACAAGGATTTAAGTGTGGGGTAAGTGATCTTGGGAAAATTTATATGCCCAAGTGATACTCAAATGTGTCATTTTGCCTTGTTTATCTATCGATGTTTATACATTATCATGTGAATTGTAATAAAATGTGAATTTATACTAACCAACATGATTAGCGTGATTTTGCAGGAAAATTATAATTGAATGAAGCTAAGATGCATGTTGGGAGAAATCGGAATTGGACTCGGAAGCGAGCAAGGGAAAAAGCACAAGGAGAGCACGAATTAAAGGGGCTCCGCGATGGAGCCGTGTCACGCTGCCATCGCGGATGCGTTCTGCCTGGATACGAAATTTTTGCCAAATTCCAGTGGAGGTGCATGTTGGGGCCGTGGCACGTTGGCCTAGCCGGGCGTTGCACACCGTTCCACGTTGGGCCTTAATACCTAGACGACCGGATTGCAGTGAGGGTTTGCGTTGGTGGTATGTCACGGAGGCAGTGCTCCGCGATGCACTCCGTAACACGTTGCTTGTTATTTCGGGAAAAATTCCCACTAGTATAAATAGAACACGTAGGTTCATTTTTAATTATTCTGACTGGGTGGAGTAAGAACGTGGGGTTACAGGCAGTTGAGGGGACGAAAATCTCAGGGTTTTTCTCTATCTCCTTCTTCTTTATTTCAATTGCTTGTATGATTAACACTTATTTAACGATGTTTAATCCACAACTGAGTGGCTAAATTCCCTTCTTGCTGAGGTTAAGAACAATTGTATTGAAATGTGATTATTGATAAATTGTTTTTTCATCTTTTCTTCCATGGTTGTTCTATTGATTCTTGTTCTTACTGTATTAATGTGTGGACAACGTTAATGTATATCTAAAAAGTCTGGTTTCACTCGAGAGAGCAAGAAATTGGAAAGTTGTGAATTGATAGGATATGATCTTTTTTAAGTTTGGGAAAATTAAGAATTGATTTACCTTCAGGATAGAGATATGCCTGAAAGTCGTATTAGCAATTAAGGAATCGGTTTGTATGGCTAGAACATGAATTTCTTTTTATCACAGAGATGTAGGTTGAAGGTTCATGATTCTTAAGTTGGGTTAAATATGAGAGTTTTAATCCATAGGTAATAATTCTTGACTAGCAACCGGATGAAAGATTAATCAAATTGTATCGATAATTTATTTCTCTACATGTTCATTTTAGCCTCAGCATGGTCATACTTATAGTTAAGACTCAAATTGTATATTCGTTTTAGACTTAGTATAAAATTAAGAAACAAAATATCAAAATCTTCTTCACACTGTTGTCTGCAGTTTAGAGTTAAAGTTTATGGACACTTGATTAGATTGATACCTTAGTCCAGTCCCTGTGGGATCGATACTTGGCCTACTTGAGCCACTTTACTACTTGTTCGACCACGTGCACTTGCGTGTAGTTATACCCAACAAGCCGAACAACCGTTATCACTAAGTTCCAGATATAACTATCCTGCGATCACAGCTAAAGTTAATACAATGATCATAAAGATCAAGGCGTCATTGTAATTCTCTTTTCCTAGTCTCTACCCCTTCAACCAAAGAAAGTAAAGAATTCAGGCACTTCCTAACATTGTACAACGCTAAGAATGATTATAGCATGAAGAAAATACAATATAAGTAATTAGTATTGGTTTTAGACTCAATTTGTGCAACCCTAGCTTATTAATCCACCATGGTTCCCACAACCCTAGCTATGGAGGTTTTAGCCTCTCATACTTACAAATATGATTGAGAAAAACTCTTCCTTTAATTAATCCGCAAAATCTTGAAGAACAAGTAGCAAGAACAATATGAATTCAAGAAATAGTTGATTACAAGGTTGAACCAACTCAATTCTTTCTTTCAAAGATGTAAAATTGTCTACTACAATGTTTTCCAACTAAAACTAATTATTCTCAATGTCAGTTCTGAAAAATAAAACATAAAACATATTTATATAGACATAAGAATCCTTTTCCTAGGCTAACAGGGCGATTTTCCATGTATGGTGCCGACCTCATCATGGATCATCCTACGATTCATAGGAGAATCCTACGGTCCGTGGCAGCATCTCTTGGTTTGGATTGTTGGCTTATTTTTGGCTAAGTTTCGAGACAAGGTACAATTCTTACCTCCTTCCTGTGACTCGCACCAGGCTCCCGTGGCTTGATTATGAATCTTTGCAATTTTTCTTAAGTTCACCACGACCGGTATTGTACGACTCGTACCAAGCTCACAAGGTTCGTGGTATCCTCTCGTACTGAGAATCAGCCTTTTGTGCGATTCTTATGGAGTTCATCATGACTACCTTACCACGACTTATACAAGCTTGGTACGATCTGTAGCAAGACTCATAGGTTCATTCTTCCAGCTTCAGCCTTCTGCTCTTATCACGGCCATCAGTACGACTTATAGGTCCATCCTACGATCGTACTGTGGACTACAGTTTTGCCCACTTTTGCACACTTTTAGCTTCCTTTTGCAAATTTACTCTCCAACACCTATTTATCCTGAAATCAAAGGAAAAGTGCCTCATATCCACACAACTACACCTAAGTCCATGCTATTTTCTTAGTTTTGAGTGTCAATAGTGCTGTAAATCCACAACACATGAACACTCTCTACTGACAGTGCTAGGGCTGATGATCTCTGGTGGGAATATTGATAGTGCCCACCATCAGGTCTCTACTAGGAGAATCCAAAGCTATCAGTCCTGGCCTTCTTGACCTCTCTCTCTTGCTCACTCACCTATACGGCCTCTACATATTGGGCGTACAGAACTATCCATGAGAAGTCAATGTCCTGATGAAGCATTGCGGTCCGGCAATCTTTGTCCAAATAGTCTGCTATCCCATGCACGAACCGGCTCACTCGAGCCCTCTGATGTGCCACCATCTCAGGTGCATATTTAGATCGACGGGTGAACTCTAAGGCATACTCCTAGATCGTCCTGTTGTTCTTCCTCAAGTTCACAAATTCAGCTGCTTTGATGTTCCTCATCTCTTTAACGAAAGAATCGATCCAAAAATGTGGTATGGAACTTATCCTAGCCAATAGGGCCTGTTCCAACTGCTCTGCATCCTTCCACTATCTGAACCAAATATGTCCAACCCCTTTCAACTGTTAAGAGGCTAAGTTTGTGCACTTCTCCCCTATCATCCCCATGATTTGGGTGATTTTCTTAATCTCATCAATAAACTCGTGTGGATCCTTGTCCACCTTCAATCTGAGAAAATCCGGAGGGTTCATCCTAAGAAAGTCCCTGACTCTTGCTGCTATTGTATTCCCATTCTGGGGAACATGCGCTACCGCCTA
Source organism: Datura wrightii (assembly GCA_035772735.1). NCBI lineage: Eukaryota > Viridiplantae > Streptophyta > Magnoliopsida > Solanales > Solanaceae > Datura > Datura wrightii. Next base: position 67,026,987 of record JASDFA010000002.1, read on the forward strand.
TTAGTTGACTTGGGCAGACAGTGCCTGTGCCAAAATCTAGATGGCTGCCCTAAACCCTGCATGGGCCACCTACTCGTGCACATGATCCTCAGGGGCTGGTGGGCACTGCTGGTGCCCATCTCTGTTGCCATTCTCATGACCATTTCCATTTTCGTTTCTTCTTTCGTTAGCTCAGCGAGGAGGAATGATTCTAAAAATGCGTATAGCATGAGTTAGAAGGATAGAGCGACATTTCATCACACGACATAGATCATGAAAGAAGGAAGTTTCCTAAGATTTTTCGTAGCCTCTTCGTCATAAGTCCCTGAAAAAAGACTCTACTTAACGCAAATTTAAGATACCCTAGGACACTTCAAAACCTAATGCTTTGATACCAAGTTTGTCATAACCCAAACATAGGCCCTGATCGATACACGAGACAAGGAACCCCGAGAGGCTCCAAGTTGACCCATGGCTTGAACATGATAACTAAGCTCAACATAATTAAATATGAAAATCCAACATGTTATATCACGGAAGTCTGAGAATATAATAACATCTGAATGTCTGAATACGTAACACAATTCGGAAGATGAATACATACTATGTATGATAAGCCTCTACATACTGACGTGTTGATGGGAAAAGACTCCAACTAACTCACTAAAGACTAAAACTGAAAATACGGAATACAAGCTGATAAAAGGGTGCTTGAAGAATGAGGGCTCACCAACTTTGGCTGAGAGATGCTATATTTGAGGATCTGGCTAACAACGGGATTGAACCGGAATATCCGAGCCTGTATCATGAAACGATATAGCATAGAGTATGCGGTCTGTACTTGAAATGAACTGAAAATACAAGCTAAGTAAAATCTCTATGTAAGTAAAAATCGGAAATCATGCATATCATAAAATATTTCATCATAAGATTCTGAGAGTAGGGACGGCATGCTAGTATCTGAAAACATGACTTAAAAATAACTAAATATCATAACTGAATCGAATGACCCAAAGGTGAAATTGATTATTCATAATTAAAACTAATCATTGGGTCAAACCTGCTGAAAACATAAAATCATGACTGATAAACATGCATAACTGAAATCATGAGGAATAATGGGAGACTCATTATATAACCGACATTACAACTATAGAGCTTACGTGGCCTCGATTATCACACTCAAGTGGGCAGAGTTGTCAAAAGTCTTGCCAGGGCTAAGGGAGATACCATGATATCAATATGAAGTTGAAGGCCCCTTGGGGGCAGCGAAAACTAGCAAGGGAGGTCCCAAATAGTCTAAGCATACCTACGTTGGCATGTAGTTCAAAGGCACAAGGTTGACTGAACCCTTAGCCTACTCGGTGCTAGACACTACTCCCATAAGCATTCATATGCTCTTCATCGTTTTTCAACGAAGATGAACCATCATCTTGCGATGAAGCTAAATCATACTAATACATGCATAATCTGAAAGCATATTAGAGGGATCCTTGTCTTATCATGACCCGACTTTAAACCCTAGCCATAACATAGGACAAGGAACGCCGAAAGGGATCCCAATCAACCCATTACATAATCATAGCATATCACTTAGAAATAGAAACAATCAGAAACATGAATAAGCGGAATATAACAGTAAGAATCTAATAAGAAACCATAAGAACAATTGAGCCACTCTTTGATACAATGTTGAATCCATCTAGACAAGTCTAAAAGCCTTCTACTAAATTGATGAGTTGCTGGGACAGGCCCCCAGCTAACTCCTAAAATCTGAAAACTGAAATGTAAAGAAAGTATGAATATAAATCATGTCCTTGGGAGATGAGGACTCACCACTAGCAGTTGAGAGAAAATGAATTATATCATACCATGAGGCTGAGTCTGTAGACCTGAACCTATACCATGAAACAATATAGCATAAAAGGCGTGTAGTTAGTATTAGAAATGTACTAAGCATGCGGGATAACATAAATAACTAAATATACCAATATACGATAAGGAAATAACAATGTACATCCACATAACTTATTTAACATGCAATAATCCTCTTGTGAGCCGCATACACAAATATATTCTTGAAACTTGTCTTTGGATCTCACATTACGAAACATCTTCGAGCTCATGCATAAGGGTTAAGTTCTGAACGTTTAATAAGAGCTGACTCTAAAACTAGCATCACATAGTACTTGATCACTGCTAGTAACTAAGCCTGATTCTCATTATTTTAAATATGTTATAATCTGAAATCTAAATCATATTGATAACATAACTAAGGGAGTCACTCTCTACTAGGGATAAACCCAACTGAACTAGGGAGTCACTCTCTGCTATGGAGGATCCCGACTGAACTAGGGAGTCACTCTCTGCTATGGAGGATCCCAACTGAACTAGGGAGTCACTCTCTGCTATGGAGGATCCCGACTGAACCATGGGAACATTCTTAGCTATGGAGAGTCCCTGGTTGACTAAAACATGAGAAATACTGGTCTGACATTGTATATCTGGTCTATGCCACTACAACTAGTCAGAAACATAACATACACTTCTTTCATCATACGACATTCATTTCGAAGGGATTGGGGCTACTTTATACTAACAACAAGCGCAACATTCGGAAATATCAGTCTCATGCTTTATCATCATAATTCATATCATCATTGATCCATATCAGTCATACTTCAAACATCTTACATTAGTAAGCATCTATAGGTTCACATTGTGCAATATACTTCTACAACATTAAGTTCAGGCTTCATATCAATCAACACGTACCATAGAGTCATTCATGATCCACAGATCCATTTTGTATCCTAACATACATACATTGATTCATATTTTCTAAATTTACGGGAAGCCATATTCTTAACTCATAACTTACACATTCACAATAAGATCATGGGAGAAGCATACATTTTCATTTCATACGACCCATTTCGAGATTTACGCCAATTCATGAGAAGGATGCATTAATTAGGCCATTATCATAGATTTATCTCATACCCAATCAATTCCATCGAAAGCATAAGGGACATACATATTTTTATTTCAATTATTCAAGCCCATAAACTCTAATTTCTTCGCAACATGTCTATTAATGGCGCATTCAAGTTCTTAGTGATAACCATACAATCTTCACGTATTTAAATGTGGATGCAAGTAATTATAATAATCAAGTGACCAATAATAAAGCCTCATTCAAAGTTCAAGTCATTTTATGAAGACATTCTATAATCTCACATTTCTCATCATCCAACACATAGTTCAAGGTAACCCAATTATTCTACGTCATAATTAATCTCATAATCATAGTGGATCTTGGAATTTAGAGAAATATAAATGAAATCACCCATTACACAATACCCTAGGTCATGCTTTTCTAGAGTAAATTGAAATTGATCTTTTGATAAAATAATTTGGGACACAAGGATGGAAGAATATCCTTATTTAAAAACCCGCATACCTGGTAGAAGAAACCCCACTCGAAATTACACCTTGAAGCTTTGATGAACACCTTGGTGAAATCCTTTAATCTTGAGAGGTGAGGGGGAAGAAGGGTTTGAGAGGTATCTTGAGAGAATGAGAGTTTAGACTAGAAGAAACCCTTAATAACGTCCCAAATAGCACTAAAAATGACGTAGTTTAGATGTTAAAAGAATAGGACTTTATGAAAACAACCTTGGAAAAACGCAGAGAAAATCCTCATGCCAGTCCCCATGAGGCACACCACGAGTCATGGGGTCAGGCAACGATTCGTGGGGACCGAGTCCCGGAGTGCACTGCCCAAATTCTCAAGAATCTCCCAACTCGACTAAAGAATCACTTTACGAGTCATGGTCTGTGTTCGGTCTGTGTTATATGGGTATCTAAACCGACACGCAAGTGCACGTGGTCGAACAAGTAGTAAGTGGCTTTAGTAAGCCAAGTATCGATCCCTCAGAGACTCGGATTAAGTGAAGTTTGCTTAAGTATACTATACTATATTTAACTTCTAAATATGCTGACAACAACGTAACCAAAAAGTGAATAATTTGTTTTATAAATTTTATACTACAACTACTAACAATTATCTACTTTGAATTTAAACTATGGATATGAGCATGCCGAGGTTATAGAACATGTAATGAAACTGATTATAATCATACATTGGTTAATCTTTTCTTCCAGTTGCTAGCCAAGAACATTAGCCAAAAGATTAAAACTCTCGTATTTAATCTCACTTAAGAATCATAAACCATCCATCTACATTTCTGTGATCAAATGCAATTCATGACCTAGCAATACAATTTCGGTTCCTAAATTGACTAATACGGCTTTCAAGTATATTTCTATCAGGAAAGCACATCAAAACTCAATTTTCCCAAATCAAGTAAAGAACAATATCCTATTAATTCACAACTTTCCAATTTCGTGCTCTCTCAAGTGAAATCGGACTTTTTAGATATACATTAATGTAGGCCACACACCAATGCAGTAAGAACAAGAATTAATAGAACAACATGGAAGAAAAAGATGAAAAACCATATAATTAATAATCAAAATTCATCACAAGTGTTCATAACCTCAGCAAGGAAGGGAATTAGCCACTCATTTGTGGATTAATTATCCTAAAACAAGTGTTAATCATACAAACAATTGAATTAGAGAAGAAAGAAAGAGAGAAAAAACCCTGAACATTTCGTCCCTCAACTGCCTGTAACCCACGTCCTTGCTCCACCAAGTCTGAATTATGAAAAATGAACCTAAGTGTTCTATTTATACTAGTGGGAATTTTTCCCAGAATAACAAGCAACGTGTCACAGAGTGCATCGTGGAGCACTGCCTCCGTGACACGGCGTGAACGCGGACCCTCACTAGAAATTAGGGGTCCGGGAATAAAGCACCAACGTGGCACGGCGTGCAACGCGGAGGCTAGCCACCGTGCCACGGAGCTGTCGCGAGCCTCCACTGGAATTGATGAATTTTTCACCCTCCAGGCAGAATGCCTCCGTGATGGCAGCGTGACACGGCTCCATCGCGGAGCCCCTTTAATTTGTGCAGTCCAATGCTTTTTCCCTTGCTCGCATCCAAGTCCAACTCCGATATCATCCAACATGCATTTTAGCTTCCCGAAATCACATTTTACCTACAAAACAATGCTAATCATGTTGGTTAGTATAAATTCACATTTTATTAACAATTACATGAAAATGTATACACGTTGCTAGATAAACAAGGCGAAAATGATACTTTTGAGTATCACTTGGGCATATAAATCTGCCCAAGATCAGTCTGCCACAATGACTTATGGCCTGCATCCGTCATCCCCACTACCTGAGACCCCATCTAGGAACTCTAGCCTATACCTAATGGCCGATTTAACGAGTCGTCCCCCGACTCGTTCCGCTAAATAAATTCCACCTTCTGTCTGATTTATTCCCTTAATCTTGGAATCTGATCTTAGAAATATTTGGGGTATCACAATATCTCTCCCTTGGAAACATTCATCCCCGAATGTTGGAGAAACATACTAAAAGGATAGAGACGAAACAAAATTCCATAATCAATCAACCACAGCTAAAACCAATGGATCATCTAACATCGGGATGACCTTACCCATCCGGACTGATTACCTAACTTGACCATGCATGTTATGGCATAAGAGAGACCAAAGGACATGAAACTAACGTGGAACTAGATGAAACACTAAAAAGGATTATTCCCCTCTAACTGAAACTGAACTACTACGGACTGAGCGTTCGCTCTCAAGTCGCTTTCTATTACCAGGTTAGAATTCACATCATCTGGTTTGACTTCAACTAAAGGTCTCATGAGCATGAATCATTCATAACATCTAAACTGAGCACATACATGAGATAACTTGAGTCTACTTAGCTACTATGCATGTTCTAGAGACTGTGTTTGAACTTATCATAGTGGGATTCATGACTTAACACACATAACTGGTTCGTAACACGAAATGAACCTAAAGGATTCGTAAAGTAAGATATGCATTGATGTATGAAGCGGTTATCTAGGACTTCTGGGAGTTCGCACATAGGGATAGGCATAACTCAGCTTCAATTAAACTATTAGAGAAATTATCTGAACTTGAAGGGTTGACATATCATGACTGTTAGAGTTAGAGCTCCCTTACTATCAAATCCAAGATTCGACTAGGCTCACATATTTACAATCTCCTCCTTAGCTTTAAGCCATCATTCTAAGGCTGATGAAATACTTCTCAATGTCAGGACTAATTCACTAACTCGTAGCTCCCCCTTTCACATCTAACCATCACAGCCAATCTTACATTAATAGCTATTTACATCACACATCGAAAACCTATTCTCAACCACAAGCTCCTTATTTAACACTGGGTTCTGGGGCTAGCTACATACAAAGAGTTATGCAAGATTCACAACATACCTGTGGCCACTGTTGGCGACTTGCCCTTATCCTGGTGTGTTGTTATGGCATAGGAGCGGTTTTGGCGATTCGCCAGCTGGGCTAGATGATGCACCCTGCTGAAATGGGTGAGTTATCTAAGCTACTATAGAGATGGTCGAGGATCTACTCTCGCCTTGCTTTACAGCTGCACAATGTCGGTGCTTATGGCCTGATTGGCTGCACTAGAAACAAACATCCCATCTAGCCATACATTCTCCCAAGTGGTGCTTCCCACAGCTGGTACACATTCGAATACATAATCTCCCTTACTCTAGGTTTGTGCGGAGCACTAACCGTGGAAAATGCTGGGACTGATGGGGAAAGTGAGCAGTGTCCACCACTCGACCAGGGCGAAGAAGACTCTGAATCTCCTATCTTGGCCCTCTTGGCCTCTCTCTCCTTTTCCTTCACTTTCTTTGCCTCCATTTGCTGCGGGAATATCACCAAACGTGAAAAGTCAATATCCCTGTGCAATATAGCAATCCTACACTCTTTAATCAAGGAGTCTGACACTCCATTCACAAACCTACTCACTTGGGCTCTCCGGTCCGCTACCATCTCCAGGGCATACTTGGATAACCAGGTATATTCCAATGCGTACTCTTGAGCTGTCATGTCATTCTATTTCAGGTTGATGTACTCTGCCGCCTTAGCCTCTCTCAACTCTCTAGGGAAAAACCTGTCCAGGAACGCAGTCATAAATTCATCCCAACCTACGGGACTCGCTCCAACCCCTTGACTGTCCCTTCACTGACAAAACCATTTATAAGCAACTCCTTTTAGCTGGTAGGAGGGTAAATCTGCACTCTCAATTCCCATAACCCCCATGATGTGGTTAATATTATGAATTTCTTCCAAGAACTCATACGGGTCCTCGTCTACCTTTGTCCCCAAGAATTCGGGTGGGTTCATTAAGAGAAAATCTCTCACCCTTATCGCCGCTACATTCCCATTCTGGGGAATTCGAGCCATTGCTTGTTGATTAATCTGCACGGTCATGGCCTGTGCCAACATATTAAGATCTTACTGGAACTCAGCATGGGTAACATGATCATCCATTAGGTTCGTCGGGGCTTTTTGTACCTGCTGGCGGTCATTACCATTTCTCCTTCCATTCGCTCGTCTAGGAGGCATTATCTGCAAGCGTGTAAAGCATGAGTCAGGGAAGGAACTATTTAGAGCTTCATACTCTTCGCATGATAAGAATCATGAACAAAGGGAACATCCTAAAATGTCTCGCAGCCTCCTCGTCATAAGTGTGGTGTGCTTCATACCCATGAAGAAGACTCTACTGAACGCGACTTTCCGACACCGTAGGACACTCTAAACCTTGACTTTGACACCAAGTTTTTCATGACCCGAGTTCACATCCTAGTCGTAACACGGGAAAAATGGTCTTCCAATCGACTCATGGAATAATCATAGCATATCACTTAGCAATAGAAACAATAAGCAATATGAATAAGTGGAAGCTGACTAAAAGAATCTAATAAGAAACCATAAGAACAATTGTAGCCACACTTTGATACAACGTTGAATCCATCTAGACAAGTCTGAAAGCCTTCTATTAAACAGATGAGTTGCTGGGACAAGCCCCCAGCTAACTCCTAAAATCTAAAAATTGAAATGTAAAGAAAGTATGAACATAAATCGTGTCCTCGGGAGATGAGGACTCACCATTAGAAGCTAACAGGAAATGAAGCGTATCTAACTATGAGGCTAAGTCTGGAGACCTGAATCTATATCATGAAATAATATAGCACAAAAGGCGTACAATCAGTACTTGGAATGTACTAAAAATGCGGGATAACATAAATAATTTAATATACCAATATACAATAAGGAAATAACAAAGTGCATCGACATACTGATTTAACATACAACAATCCTCTTGTGAGCCACATACACATATATACATGAAACTTTTATTTGGATCTCATATTATGAAACATCATCGAGCTCATGCATAAGGGTCAAGTTCTGAATGTTTAATAAGAGCTGAATCTGAAAATAACATCACAAAGTAATGGATCACTGTTGGTAATTGAGCCTGATTCTTCTTATTTTAAATACGTTATAATCTAAAATCTGAATCATATGGAACTGAAGTATACTGATAACATAACTAAGGGAGTCACTCTCTACTAGGGAGAAACCCAACTGAGCTAGAGAGTCACTCTCTGCTATGGAGGATCTCGACTAAACCAGAGAGTTACTCTCTGCTATGGAGGATCCCGACTCAACTAGGGAGTCACTCTCTGCAATGGAGGATACTGACTGAACTAGGGAGTCGCGCTCTATTGCAACCCAAACAGAGGCCCAGATCCTAACACGGGACAAGGAGCCCCGGGAGACCACAGGTCGACCCATGGCATAAGCATACATCTAACTTAACCAAGAATTGATTAACAACATTTTAATCATAGCAGAACTCTAACTTGAATATAATATCAGAACATAAAATTCGAAGCTGAATACATACATAGGTCTGAATAGCCTCTAAATATGATGAGTTGATTAGAAAAGACCCCAACTAACTCAACAAGATGAAACTGAAATACGTAAAATAAAGCTGAAAGTCTAGTCCTAGAAAGATGAGGACTCACTAAAAACGCAACGCTATCTCTAATGGGATGATTAAGCGCGGGGCTGAAGGTGAGACCCAGGTCCTGTATCATGAAATGATACAACATAGAAAGTATGTTATCAGTATGTGAAATTTATCGAGTATGCAAGGTAAGTAAAACCACTAATATAAGTAAATCCATTTAAGAGAAATGCATTAATTAAACATAAACATCAATAAACTGAGAGTAGGGCTTGCATGCATTCTTTCTAAAATCATAGCCTCTTTATAACATGACATAACATAACTTCATAACATCATAACTGAATCAATTGACTCAAAGCTGAATTGCGACATTTATAAGTAAAAGCTGAACAATTAGTCAAACCCTCTTTAGAACATGCATTTATATAAATCTCATAAGTAATGAATATGAATTTATGAAATCATGAGGAACAATGGGAGACTCATCTTTTAATCGACATATCATGATAGATCTTACGTAGTCCCGACTATTACACTCAAGTGGGCAGAGTCATCCAAAACCTTGCTAGGGCTAAGGACTACCATGATATAGATATCAAGCTTATTGGCCATTAGGGACAGGGATAGCTCGCAAAGGAGGTCCTAATAATATATAATAGTGTCAACCTACGTTGGCGCATAGTTCTGAGGCATAGGGTGATCGACCCTTAGCCTACTTGGTGTTAGAAACTACTCCCAAAAACATGCATATGCTCTATATCATATATAACGAAGCTCAACATCATCTATTGACGAATCTCAATGATAAAATACATCTCTACATCATATATAATGAAGTTCAACATCATCTATTAACGAATCTCAATAATCAAATATATCTCAATATGAAATCATGCATATGAGAAGCTTTAGTTTAAAACATACCACAAGCTGAAAACATACTTGGGAGCCTTTGCTCCAAAACCATGTGGTAAGCTATGCATAGGAAGACTTAACTCAAAACATACCACAATCTACGAATTCAAATTTGGGAGTCTTCACTCCAAAACAATGTGGTAAGCTTGATTTGAAAAAAATCATCATTTAGGCTTAACATGTGGGCATTTCCCAAGCTTTATCATACTTAGAAATACTCAATTACCATCAAAAACCTAAATATAAACATGGGTAGCTTCAAATCATGCTTTTTCAACATAATATCTCATAATTATCACATATACTTCATAAATCTCAGTTTTCATGATCATCTCATCAATGGGCTTCAACATTCATAAGGTTAGAAATATAATTTTAATTGAAATCATTATAAGATTAGCCCATGCTTCACAATTAATTAATAAAATCATAATCAATTCATACCCTTGTGTAGAAATGGATAATTCATGTATTTGGGTAAAAACCCCATATATCAACCATGGAATTTCACATATGTAGAGAGGGATTGAGAATGGGTGTGGAAGAAACCACCAATTCATAACCCGACATACCTGATAGAGACTGAGTACTACTCTCCCTTGAATTCCCTAAAAGGAATTGAAAGAAATCGAAGAAGAAAACCTTGAATCACCCTTTAATCACCTCTCTATTACTCTTCTTTTCTCTTGCATGCATGAATAAAGACTTTAGGATAGTTTCCCCCCTCTAAAACCCACCTTTGATAGGCTAAAATGATGTAGTTTAGGCTGTAGGAACTTAGGAATTACGAAAAGACCCTTACTACTTTCACAGGAAAACATAGCCATGAGGTCCCAACAAGGGACCTAATGACTCGTCCTCACTAGCCACGACTCGTGGCCTCAATCCATGGTGTTCACTACCAAATTTCCATCAGGGGACCCCACAAATCGTGGTGACTGATCAGAACTCATGATCACAACCCATGATCCCCACATTCCAACATTTCCTTGCCAACTTCAAGTCCAAGCAAGGGGTAACACCACGAGTCGTGTGGCCTGAGCATGAGTTGTGGTCATGCCCGTGGTGACTCCTCCAGACCTCACTCCTCATCCTTGACCACGAGGTACCCCACAACTCGTGGTCCCTCCTCATGGGTCATCTAATGACCCATCCTAAGATCTGGTGCAGAATTTCAGTTTTTCTCCATTTCAATTCCCGAGTCTGATCTTTGTGCATCCGGGGTATAACAATATCTCCCTCTTGGAAACATTCGTCCTCAAATGATGGAAAACACACAGAAAAGCAGAGATACACAATTATTATAATCAAATACTGATCATTTAAATCAAAAACTAACAAAATGACTACCTCCAATTCAAAATACATAGCTGAACTGAATTGTCGAGTCATACATACATCCACATACATAAAAGAAACTTGCACACATGAACTGAGCATGAATCTAAATAGAGTCATAGGGAAAAACTGATATGTCAAGTCAGAACTGAGCCGGTAGAGAATAAATGTGGGTACCTAGCCATCATATCTGCTTCGGCTTCCAACGTAGCTCTTTCCATATGCTGATTCCTCCATAATAGTTTAACTGAAGCTACTTTCATGACCCTTAGCCTTCGAAACTGACGATCTAATATTTCCACACAAACCTCCTCATAGCTAAGGCTATCTTTTGCACCAACACTGTCCACCGGGACTACCAGAGCTGGATCTCCCAAACATTTCTTCAAAAGTGATACATGAAACACAGGATGCACGGAAGATAACTCTGAGGGAAATTCCAATTCATACGCCACCTTGCCAACTCTTCTCACAATTCGGTAGTTGCCAATATAGTGGGGACTAAGTTTTCCTTTCTTTTCGAAACGCATTACTCCCTTCATGGGAGATACCTTCAAGAACACCCAATCATTGACTTCAAATTCTAATTCTCTTCTTCTCATGTCCACATAGGATTTTTGATGACTCTGATCGGTTTTCAGCTTGTCCCTTATCAACTGAACCTTCACCATAGCCTCATGAACTGAGTTTGGTCTTGTCATGGCTGCCTCACCAACCTCAAACCATCTGATGGGTGATCTACATCTCCTCCCATAAAGAGCCTCGAACGGTGCCATTTGGATACTTGACTGGTAGCTGTTATTGTAAGAAAAATTGATCAGGGGCAGGTGATCATCCCAATTTACCTTTACAGTCCATCACGCAAGCTCTCAATATGTCCTCGAGGGTTTGAATTGTCCGTTTTGCTTGACCATCCATTTGCGGGTGAAATGTGGTGCTGAGTTTAACCTGTGTACCAAGTCCCTTTTGAAAACACCGCCAAAACTGAGAGGTAAACTAAGTACCTTGGTCTAAAATGATAGACAAGGGCACTCCATGCAATCAAACCAACTCCCAGATATATAGCATGGCATAATCCTAGCTAAGTTTGTGGTTTTGACCGGTAGAAAATGAGTAGCTTTAGTCAGCCGGTCTACCACTACCCATATAGAATCATATTGTCGGTGAGTACGAGATAGGCCTGTAATGAATTCCATATTAATCTCTTCCCACTTCCAAGTGGGAATGCTAATATCCTGAAGTACGCCTCCCGACCTTTGATTCTCAACCTTTACTTGCCGACAGTTCGGACACTTGTCTACGAATTCTGCAATATCCTTCTTCATGCCGTTCCACCACTATATTTCCCGCAAATCTTCATACATCTTGGTCGCACCCGGATGGATAGAATATCTGGATCCATGAGCCTCATGCAACATTTGACACCTCAAATCAATGACATCCAGAACACATAGGCGACCATGGTATCGAAGAACACCATCTCTCCCTTGGGAGAAGACCTCCACCTTCTTACTGTAACGGCTTCCTTCAACTTTACCAAAATCAGATCCTCATCTTTCTAGCTTTCACATCAGTCACCAATGGAGATTCTGACTCGTTGTGGACAACAACACCGCCATCTGTCGAGTCGGTCAACCTAACTCCCAACCTTGCGAGTCGATATACATCTTTCACCAACTTTTTCTTTTCTCTATCCACATGGGACACTCTCCTTAGAGAGCCTACTAAGTGATACAAGGACTTATGTGGGTCCTTATTTACCTTGGACACAAGGAACTCTGGCAGGTTCATCCTCAAGAAGTCTCTGACTCGAGCCGTCGCTGCGTTGCCATTTTGAAGAACATGCGCAACGGCCTGCTGATTGACCTGAGCGGTCAAGTCCTACACAAGCATCTGAATAGCGGCCCAGAACTCAGCATGGGCAGCTGGCTCTAGTGCTTGAGGCTTCTGAACTGGTGGGGCATGCTGATACTCATGACCATGCCATCCTCGAGGCCTTCATCATCTCCATTCCTCGTTCCTTTAATTCTTCGAGGAGCCATGATTCTGCAATCATGAATAGCACGAACTAGAAGAATAGAAAGACTTTTCATCGCACGACATAGATCAAGAAAGAAGGGAAGATTCCCTAAATGTTTCCTAGCCTCTTCTTCATAAATGTGGCCTGCTTCACACCCATGAAAAAGACTATACTCAACGCGGCTTTCAGACACCCTAGGACACTTTCAAACTATTGCCCTGATACAAAGTTTGTCACGACCTGAATGAAGGCCCGGATTGTAACACGGGACAAGGAGCCCTGAGAGACCCCAAGTCGACCCATGGCATAAGCATACATCTAATTCAACCAAGAATTGAATAACCAATATTATAATCATAGCGGAAGTCTAACTTGAATGTAACATCAGAATATAAAATCCAAAGCTGAATACATACATATGTCTAAATAGCCTCTAAACATGACAAGTTGATGGGACAAGACCCCAATAACTCAACAAGCTGAAACTGCAATACGTATAATAAAGATGAATAGTCTAGTCCTCGAAAGATGAGGACTCACCAAAAAAGCAATGCTAACTCTGATGGGATGACTAAGAGCGGGGCTGAAGGTGAGAGCCGGTTCCTGTATCATGAAACGATGCAACATAGAAAGTATATGGTCAGTACGTTAAATGTATTGAATATGTAAGGTAAGTAAAACCGCAAATTTAAGTAAATTCATTTAAGAGAAATGTATTAATTAAACATAAACTTCAGTAAACTAAGAGTAGGGCTTGCATTCATTCTTTCTAAAATCATAGCCCCTTCATAACGTGACATAACTTCATAACATTATAACTGAATCGATTGACTCAAAGCTGAATTCTGACATTTTTAAGTGAAAGATGAACATTGAGTCAAACCTTCTTTAGAACATGCATTTACATAAATCACATAAGTAATGAATATGCATATCTGAAATCATGAGGAACAATGGGAGACTCGTCTTTTAACCGACATAACACGATAGAGCTTACATAGTCCCGACTATTACACTCAAGTGGGTAGAGACGTCCAAAATCTTTCTAGGGCCAAGGACGCTACCATGATATCGATATCAAGCTCATGGGACATTAGGGCCGGGGAGAACTTGCAAGGGATGTCTCAATAATATATAATAGTATCAACCTACATTGGCGCGTAGTTCTTAGGCATAGGGTGATCGACCCTTAACCTACTCGGAGCTAGACACTACTCCCAAAAACATGCATATGCTCTACATCGCATATAAAGAAGCTCACCATTATATATTGATGAAGCTCAATGATCAAATACATCTAAAAATGAAATCATGCATATGAGAAGCTTTAATTTAAAACATACCACAAGCTGAAAACATACTTGGGAGCCTATTCTCCCAAACCATGTGGTAAGCTATGCATAGGAAGACTTAACTCAAAACATACCACAAGATAGGAATGTAAATTTGGGAGTCTTCACTCCAAAACAACGTGGTAAGCTTGATTCAAAAAAATCATCATTTAGGCTTAACATGAGGGAATTGCCCAAGCTTTATCATACTTAGAAATACTCAATTCTCATCGAAAATATAATTATAAACTTGGCTAGCTTCAAATCATTCTTTTTCATCATAATATCTCATCATTATAACATATACTTCATAAATCTCACTTGTCATGATCATCTCATCAATGGGCTTCAACATTCATAAGGCTAGAAATATAATTTCTATTGAAATCATTATCAAATTAGCCCATGCTTCACAATTTGATAATAAAATCATAATCACTTCATACCCATGTGTAGAAATGGATAATTCATGCATTTGGTAAAAACCTCATAGATGAATCATGGAATTTCATACTTGTAGAGAGGGATTGGGCATGGGTATGGAAGAAACCACCCGTTCATAACCCTACATACCTCATGGAGACTGAGTCTTACTCTCCCTTGAATTCCCAAAATTAAATCACCACTTTGATCACCTCTCTTTTACTCTTCTATTCTATTGCATGCATGAATGAAGACTTTAGGATAGTTTCCCCCTGTAAACCCACCTTTGATAGGCAAAAATGATTTGTTTAGGCTTTAGGAACTTAGGAATTATCAAAAGACCCTTACTAATTTTGCAAGAAAGACTGCAAGGAGGTCCCAACGAGGGACCTACCGACTCGTCCTCACTAGCCATGCCTTGTGGGCTCAATTCATGGTGTTCACTACCAAATTTCTATCAGGGGACACCATGGATCATGATGACTGATCACGAATCATGGTCACCACCCATGATCCCCACAGTCCAACATTTCCTTGCCAACTTCCAGCCCAGGCCATTGGTGATACCACAAGTCATGTGGCCTAACCACGACGCATGGTCATGCCCGTGGTGACTCCTCCAGCACACACTCCTTATCCTTGACCAAGAGTCACCCCACGACTTGTGGTCCCTCCTCACGAGTCACCTAATGACCCGTCCTGAGATCTGGTGAAGAATTTCAGTTTTACTTCGTTTCAAATCCCGAGTCTGATCTTTAGGTTTCTAGGGTATAACACTCTCTGCTATGGAGGATCTCAACTAAAATAGGGAATCACTCTTTACTATGGAGGATCCCGACTGAACTAGGGATTCACTATCTACTATAGAGGATCCCGACTGAACTAGGAAGTCACTCACTTCTATGGAGGATCCCGACTGAACCAAGGGAAACATTCTTGGCATTGGATTGTCCCTGGCTAACTAGAACATGAGGAATGCTGGTCTGGCATTGTATATCTGGTCTATGCTACTATAACGAGTCAGAAACATAACATACGCTGCTTTCATTATACAACAATATTTCGAAGGGATTGGGGCTACTTTTTACTAAAAACAATCCCATCATTCTGAAATATCATTCTCATGCTTTATCATTATAATTCATATCATCATAGAGCCACTCACATCGTGCATTATACTTCCACAACATTAAGTTTCGGCTTCATATCATTGAATATGTATCATAGAGTCATTCATGATCAACAGATCCAATTCGTATTCTAACATGCATATATTGATTCATATTATCTAGATTTATAGGAAGTCATATACTTAACTCATAACTTACACATTCACAACAAGATCATGGGAAAGGCATACATTTTCATTTCATACGACCCATTTCGGGATTTACTCCAATTCATGGGAAGGATGCATTAATTAGGCCATTATCATAGATTTACCTCATACCCAATCAATTCCATCAAAAGAATAAGGGACATACATATTTTTCTTTCAATTATTCAAGCCCATAAACTCTAGTTTCTTCTCAACATATTTATATTTGGCATATTCAAGTTATTAGGGATAATCATACGATCTTCACATATTTAAACATGGATGCAAGTAATTACAATAATCAAGTGACCAATAATCAAGCCTCATTCAAAGTTCAAGTCATTTTATGAAGACATTCAATAATCTACTTTTCTCATCATCCAACACATAGTTCAATGTAACCAAATTATTCTACCTCGTAATTAATCTCGTAATCATAGTGGATCTTGGAATTTAGAGAAATATAGACGAAATCACCCATTACGCAAGACCCTAGGTCATGCTTTTCTAGAAAAATTGAAATTGAGCTTTTGATAAAACATTTTGGGCCACAAGGATGGAAAAATATCCTTGTTGAAAATCCCGCATACTTGGTAGAAGAAACCCCACTTGAAATTATACCTTGAATCTTTGATGAACACCTTGGTGAAATCCTTAAATATTGAGAGGGGAGGAGGAAAAAGGGTTTAAGAGGTGTGTTGAGACAATGAGAGTTTAGACTAGAAGAAACCCTTAATGACGTCCCAAAGAGCACTCAAAACGACGTAGTTTAGATGTTAAAAGCATAGGAGTTTATGAAAACACACTTGGGGAAACACAGAGAAAATCCTCCTGCCAGTCCTTAAGAGGCACACCACGAGTCGTACGGGCAGGCAACAACTCATGGGGACCGATTTGTGGTGTGCACTGCCCAAATTCTCAAGAAACTTCCAACTTGACTGATGACTCACTTCACGAGTCGCGGTTTGCCACGACAACTCGTGGCCTGCATCTGTCATCCCCACTGCCTGAGACTCCATCCAGGAATGTAGTCTCCACCCTATGGCTGACTTAACAAGTCATTTCTAGTCAGGATGACTCGTCAGGTTGTTCGTATCACTAGACTTTGCCACACCATTGAAATGCTCCCCCACGGGTCTGACCACGACTCGTGGGGTCTCCTAACGAGTCGTCCCCTGACTCGTTCTGATAAGTCAATTACACCTTCTATTTGATTTCTTTCCTTAAGCCTGGAATCTAATCTTAGAAATATTCGGGGTGTTAGAATATCTCCCCTTGAAAGCATACATCCTCGAATGTTGGCGAAACACACTGAAAGGATATAGATGGAACTGAAATTCCACAATCAATCAATCACAGTTAAAACCAATGAAGCATCTGACTTCGGGCTGACCTTACACATCCTGACTAAATACCTAAATTGATCATGCATGTTATGGAACAAGAGAGACCGAAGGACGTGAAACTACATGGAACTAGATGAAACACTGAAAAGGATTCTTCCCCTCTAACTGACAGTAAACTACTACGGACTGAGCCTTCACTCTTAAGTCGCTTTCTATTACCAGGTTAGAATTCGTAATATGTGGTATGACTTCAACTAAAGGTCTCATGAGCACGAATCATTCATGACATCTAAACAGAACACATACATGAGATAACTTGAGTCTGCTGAGCTACTAAGCATGTTTTAGAGACTAAGTTCGAACTGATCATTCTGGGATACATGACTTAACACACATAACTGGTTCGTAACATGAAAATGAACCTAAAGGATTTGTAAAGTAAGATCAGCATCACTGTCTGAAATGGTTATCTAGAACTTCTGGTAGTCCGCACACAGGGATAGGCATACCTTAACTTCAAATGAACAACCAAAGAAATTATCCAAACTCGAAGGGGTTGAAATATCATGACA
Organism: Datura wrightii; assembly: GCA_035772735.1. Lineage (NCBI taxonomy): Eukaryota > Viridiplantae > Streptophyta > Magnoliopsida > Solanales > Solanaceae > Datura > Datura wrightii. The sequence continues at coordinate 67,045,209 of JASDFA010000002.1, forward strand.
GTTAGGGTTAGAGAACCCACACTATCAAATCCAAGATATGACTAGGCTCACATACCATCCCCCCCTTAGTTTTAAGCTATCATTCTAAGGCTGCTGAATATTTCTCAATTTCAGGACTAAGTCACTAACTCATAGCTCCCTCTTTCACCTTTAAACATCACAACGAGTCTTACATTAAAAGTTATTTACATCACACATCGACAACCTCTTCTAAACCACAAGCTCCTTATTTAACACTGGGGTTCTGGGGCTAGCAACATACAAAGAGTTATGCAAGATTCACAACATATCTATGGCCACTATTGGAGACTTGCCCTTATCCTAGTGTGTTGTTACGTCATAGGAGTGGTTTTGACGTCGTCCACTAGCCAGGCTAGATGACGCATCCTGCTGAAATGGGGGGGGCTATCGGAGCTACTGAAGAGATGGCCAAGGATCTACTCTCACCTAGCTTTGCCGCTGCGTAATATCTGTGCTTATGGCTTGACTGGATGCACCAGAAACAACATCTGATCCAGCCATACATTCTCCTAAGTGGTGCTTCCCACAGTTGGTACACATCGCATATGTAATCTCCCTTACTCTAGATTTTTGCGGAGAATTGACTGTCAAAAATGCTAAGACAGCTGATTTTCGCTAGGAAAGTGAGCGGTGTCCACTACTCGACCTTGGCGAAGAAGACTCTGAATCTCCTATCCTGTCCCTCGTGGCCTCTCTCTCATTTACCTTCACCTACTCCTCCTCCATTTTCTGCAAGAATATCACCAAATATGAAAAGTTTATATCCCTATGCAACATAACGGTCCTGCACTCTTTAATCAAGGAGTCTAACACTCAATTCACAAACCTGTTCACTCAAGCCCTCTATTCTGTTACCATCTCAGGGGCATACTTGGAAAACCTTGTAAATTCCAATGCGTACTTTTGAATTGTCATGTAATTCTATTTCAAGCTGATCATGTTTGCCACCTTAGCTTATCTCAACTCCCTAGGGAAAAACCTATCCAGGAACGCAGTCTTAAATTCATCCCAACCTACGGGGCCCGCTCCAACCCATCGACTGTCCCTCCACTGACAAAACCATATGTAAGCAACTCCTTTTAGCTACTAGGAGGATAAATCTGCACTATCAATTCTCGTCACCCCCATGATGTGGCTAATCTTTTGAATTTCTTCCAAGAACTCATACGGGTCCTCGTCTACCTTTGTCCCCAAGAATTCGGGTGGATTCATTTGGAGAAAATCTCTCACCCTTTCCACTGCTACATTCCAATTTATGGGAATAAGAGTCATTGCTTATTGATTAATCTGGGCGGTCACTGCCTGTGCCAACATATTAAGAGTTGCCCAGAACTCGACATAGGTAACATATTCGTCCATCAGGTTTGCCAGGGCTACTGGTACCTACTGGCGGTCATTACCATTTCTCATTCCATCCGCTTATCTAGGAGGCATTAACTCCAAGTGTGTAAAACATGAGTTAGGGAAGGAACCTTTTAGAGCTTCATACTGCACACATGCTTAGAATCGTGAAGTAAGGGAACATTCCTAAAACATCTCGTAGCCACCTTGTCCTAAGTGCAGTGCGCTTCAAACCCATGAAGAAGACTCTACTTAACACGACTTTCAGACACCCTAGGACATTTTAAATGTCACGACCCGAGTTTACACCCTAGATATAACACGGGACAAGGAACCCCGGAAGGGCTCCCAGTCGACCCATGGCATAATCAAAGTATATCACTTAGCAATAGAAACAATCAACAACATGAATAAGCGGAAGCTAACTAAAAAAATCTAATAAGAAACCATAATAACAATTGTAGCCACACTTTGATACAACGCTGAATTCATCTAGACAAGTCTAAAAGCCTTCTACTAAACTGATGTATTGTTGGGACAAGCCCCCAACTAACTCCTAAAATCTGAAACTGAAATGTAAAGAAAGTATGAACATAAATCACGTCCTCAGGAGATGACGACTCACCACTAGCAACTGAGAGGAAATAAAGCATATCTAACCACGAGGCTGAGTCTGGTGACCTGAATCTCTATCATGAAATGGTATAGCACAAAAGGTGTGCGGGAAGTACTTTGAATGTATTGATAATTCAGGATAACATAAATAATTAAATATACCATTATGCGATAAGGAAATAACAAAGTACCTCGACAAAACTTATTTAACATCCAACAGTCCTCTTGTGAGCCACATACGCATATATATACATGAAACTTTTCTTTGGATCTCATATTATGAAACATCATCGAGCTCATGCATAAAGGTTAAGTTCTGAACATTTAATAGGAGCTGAAGCTGAAACTAGCATCACACAATAATGGATCACTATTGATAACTGAGCCTAATTCTCATTATTTTAAATAAATTATAATATGATACTGAATCATACTAAAACATAACTAAGGGAGTTACTCTCTACTAAGGAGAAACCCAACTAAACTAGGGAGTCACTCTATGCTATGGAGGATCCTGACTGAACTAGGGAGTCACTCTCTACAATGGAGGATCCCGACTGAACTGGGAGTCACTCTCTACTATGAAGGATCCCGACTGAACTAGGGAGTCACTCTCTGTAATGGAGGATCTCAACTGAACTAGGGAGTCACTCTCTGCTATTGAGGATCCTGACTGAAGTAGGGAGTCACTCTCTGCTATGGAGGATCCCAACTGAACAAGGGAGTCACTCTCTACTATGGAGGATCCAACTGAACCAAGGGAAACATTCTCGGCTATGGAGTGTCCCTAGCTGACTAGAACATGAGGAATACTGGTCTGTCATTGTATATGTGGTCTATGCTACTACAACTAGTCAGAAACATAACATACACTGCTTTCATCATGCAACATTCATTTCAAAGGGATTGGGGCTACTTTCTACCAATAACAAGCCCAACATTCTGAAATATCATTCTCATTCTTTATCATCATAATTCATATCGTCATAGAGCCATATTAGTAATTCTTAAAACATCTTACATTTGTTAGCATCTATAGGTTCACATCATGCATTAAACTTCCACAACATTAAGTTACGGCTTCATATCATTCAACACGTATCATAGAGTCATTAATGATCCATAGATCGAATTCGTATTCTAACATTCATACATTGACTCATATTTTCTAAATTTACTAGAAGCCATATACTTAACTCATAACATACACATTCATAACAAGATCATGGGAGAAGAATACACTTTTATTTCATACAACCCATTTCGAGATTTACACCAATTCATGAGAAGGATGCATTAATTAGGCCATTATTATAGATTTACCTCATACCCAATCAATTCCATCGAAAGCATAAGCGACATACATATTTTTCTTTCAATTATTCAAGCCCATAAACTCTAATTTCTTCTTAACATGTCTATCAATGGCACATTAAAGTTCTTAGGGATAAGTATACGATCTTCACATATTTAAACATAGAGGCAAGTAATTACGATAATCAAGTGACCAATAATAAAGCCTCATTCAAAGTTCAAGTCATTTTATGAAGAGATTCTATAATCTCACATTTCTCATCATCCAACACATAGTTCGAGGTAACCCAATTATTCTACCTCATAATTAATCTCATAATCATTGTGGATCTTGGAATTTAGAGAAATATAGACGAAATTAGCAATTACACAAAACCCTTGGTCATGCTTTTCTAGAATAAATGAAATTGAGTTTTTGATAAAACATTTTGGGGCACAAGGATGGAAGAATATCCTTGTTGAAAAACCCGCATACCTGGTAGAAGAAACCCCACTCGAAGTTACACCTTGAAGCTTTGATGAACACTTTGGTGAATCCTTGAATCTTGAGAGGGGAGGAGGAAGAAGGGTTTGAGAGGTATCTTGCTAGAATGAGAGTTTAGACTAGAAGATAACCTTAATAATATCCCAAATAACACTCAAAATGATGTAGTTTTTAAGTTAAAAGCACAGGACTTTATGAAAACAACCCTCAAAAAATGCAGAGAAATCCTCCTGCCAGTCCCCACGAGGCACACCACGAGTCGTGGGGTCAGACAACAACTCGTGGTGACCGAGTCGTGGAGTGCACTGCCCAGATTCTAAAGAATCTCCCAACTCGACTGATGACTCACTTCACGAGTCGTGGTCTGCCACGATGACTCGTGGCCAGCATCCGTCATCCCCACTGCTTGAGACCACATCCAGGAACTCTAGCCTCCACTTAACGGCTAACTTAATGAGTCATTTCTAGTCAGGATGACTCGTCAGGTCGTCCGTTATCACTAGACTTTACCACACCTTTGAATTGCTCCCCCACGGGTCTGACTATGACTCGTTGGGTCTCTTAATGAGTCGTCCCCCAACTTCTAAATAAATTCCACCTTCTATCTGATCTATTTCCTTATGCCTGGAATCTGATCTTAGAAACATTCGGTGTGTTACATGGATCAAACCATACCACAACATGAAAAGTGGGAGTCTAGACTCCAAAACTATGTGGTAAGCTAATAACATGAAATTGAGGTAAATTTTGAACATAGTTGATCCTATGGGCTTGCCTAGAATTATAAATACTTTAGATAGTCAAACTCATGAATGTAAACATGGGTAATTCAAAATCATACTTTTATCATATACATCTCATCATACTTGAAAACATGGATCATAATCTCAATCTTTCATGAACTTTAATAATTACGCATTATTCTTTGTAAAACTTTGAAAACATGAATTATAATTGAAAATATTATAAAACATTCCCATAAATATGAATTCAACATTAGAAGCATGAATAGGATTTACCCATGATAGATGCTTAGAGAATTTCACAACTTGGGTTAAAACCCCATAAATTCATCAACTAAGAATTTCTATGAATTTAGAAAAGGAGTTGGGCATGGGATTGAAGGAATACTCCCATTCATAACCTTACATACCTGGGCACTTCTGATTTCACACCCTTCTTGAATGCCTAAAGGAATTGGGAAAGAACTTGATGAATTTCTAGGCTTGATCACCCTTAGGAACTTTTAGTCTTGCATGCATAGAGAGGGATTGATTTAGAATGAGTTAAACCCTCTTTAAAACACGCCTATTTGAGCTTAAAACGACATAGTTTAGGTCTTACGAGCTTAGGAATTTCAGTAAGTCCCCTAATAAATTCGCAAAAAAACTACACTGACAGTCCCAATGAGGGACTGGATGAGTCATTACTTAAAGGGACAACTCATTGTATGATCCCATCGTCAACACTGGAAAACAAACCTCTACTGGTCTCCACTAGGGACACCACGAATCGTAGTGTACCCCATGACTCGTGGTGGCCAAGCCGTGATGAACACTGCCAATAATTACACATTCATGCCGACTTCTGACCACGACCAACCTAACAACTCATTGCCCTGACCATGAGTCATGGCTTGTCTCGTGGTCAATCCTCAAACAGAAAAATCTTAGCCAACTTCCTTCCACCTCACGAGTCACTTAATGACTCGTGGGGTACTTCACGGGTCACTGGATGACTCATTCTGTGACCTAGTGTAGAAATTTCTATTTTCTCCATTTGAACCATTGGGTCTAATCTTAGGAATTTTGTGGTATTACACTGATGCTATGGTGTATCAAAACTCTAAAATTTACCGGTATCCCCTTCATCAGTATGTACACTAAAACAATACGCTCGCAGGTCACCTCTGTCAAATGTGTCCTTGGGAGAAAGACGACACATACCAACTTCACCCATACCTTTCCCTCCATATTCAAATACGCAAATGATAGTTTGGAATAGGTGCCATTTTAATCCCTCACTCAGTGGGTGGATGAGTGCTCCCCGCACAAAGTGTGGCGGATGTCTCTATATGGTGACTTCTCCAAAAGATTAAGTATTCTGAAGGGTCTATTGCTAGTGTCTGCGGAAAAGCATTAAACCTCTTGGCTGTGAATCACATCACCTGTCCTCTGATTCTTACCTTTGTACTCTTTTCAAATGAGATGTCCCAATTTGCATAAAATTCCCTTACCAAAGTGAGGTTCCACCTCTCCGTCTCCTTGAAGATATAGCTAGCTCCCAACTCCCGTATCTTTTCACAAATAGCCCGGAACTCTAATGTTAAGCGACCCTTATCTATCCAGTTCTCGGGGGCATACTGTAGCTTCTTTAAGTGTTAAACCAAGTAAGCCCGTGAGGCTTAACTGCTTTTGCCCCAAATCTTCTTGCAGGGCCTGCTTTGGGAGCCGAGGAACTAGCATCTATCTTCCTTGGTCTACCCCTCTTTCAGCTTTTCTCGGCTACATTCACCTCCTTTCCTTCTGATGTCATTGTACCTATCAAGCAGAAAAATCAAGAACTCTACAATATTAGTTTGTGAACCAAATGGATAACTAATTAAGTGTGGAAAGTGCAAAATTCACCCCACACTTAATTTTCTCGCGTATATGTGAGAATTTGTCAAATAGGATACTCAAAACTTCCCCCATCATCATCCAATCTCATCAATCTACTTTTGTTTCACTAACTCATACTACACCAAGTTCATGCATTTTTCTTTCTTTTCAACTCTCATCTAGCTTTTTTTTTCAAGAATGCACAATTTAAGCTATCCTTCCCAATTTTCTTCTTCAGTTCCCAATTCAAGTGATTTCATGTAATGGAATAAAAATATTTAATTCAATCAACCAACAATAAATAATTTACTACAATTAAACATGAATTAATCAATAATTTGACCAACTCAAGCAATTTTCACATTCAAGAATTCAAAGCTTCATGTATTTTCTCTCTCTACAATCAATGCACCTACCCACCAACATTCAAAAATTCAATTCACCTATCCAATAATTCCCACAAGTTCAAATATACAAATTCAACAAAGATTCAAGCTACCCATCAAAGATATCATACAATCATGGAAGAATTTAAGACTTTAAGCTCATAAAACCCAAAACATGATGTTCAAACTTTTCACTAATAATGGTGATTTTTTTGGGTTCTAAATCTTGGGAAAGAAGGATATGGGAGCATTTTTTTACCATTAATCAACTAAGAGAGAAGAAATATATTTACTTGAGTTGAGGATGAGAGCTTCACCAACTTGTTGGGGAAGACAAAAATGGAGGGAAGAGGGGAGGGGAGAGTTACGACTTTAGGGAGAGGCATAGAGAAAATTTTGCTTTTTTGGTTTTTCAACTTTTTGAGGGAAAAATGATGATTGGGACTTCAAATAAAAGATGGGGCATGGATCTTATGTAATTTTAAGGTCTTTTGAGTCAATATTGACCAAAATTTTTTGGCCATTTTCCTCTTGGTGCGTCGCCCCTCCTATCTCACTACAGACTTAGAAAAAAAAATTCTGCTAGAGATAGGGGTTGGTGCGGCGTGCCACCCATAGCCTCACCCTAAAAAAATATTTCTTCAAGGAAATAACTCCTGGCGACTATGCTAGGCGTCTCATTCCAGACTTACACTTTTTAGCTCAATGTCCCAACTTATTCTTGCTTCTTACGCTCTGTTCATCTCTACAAACTCATAACAATAAAACTTAAAAATGTTAAAAAGACAAGAAGGGATGGGTTGACTCCCACCAAGAACTTTATTTAACATTGTGGCATGACATTAATGGGTTGCCTCCCATGCAACGCCTGATTTAATGTCGTGGCATAACTATAATCCCCATCGCTCATTCATTCGAGTGGACTTGTAGCCATACCATTGATCTGAATAACTATCATGCAGCACTTGCCGCTCCATCAACTGATTACACATTCTAGGTTCTCCTGCTGGTTTCATTTTGAAGTCCTCATAATAAGGTGGCATTCGTGCTGCTCTGAATACTTAGAACACTGTCTCCTGACCATCTACTTTAATAGAAATCTTAGCTGATTGAACATGTGTAACTGCGTCGGTGGTGGCTAAAAATCCTCTACCTAGAATAAGGGGAATTGATGCATCTGCTTCATAGTCCAAGATTATAAAGTCCACCGGTAGGATGAGAGGTCCTACCTTAATTTAAACATCTTCAATGATTCCTTCAGAATAGGCCAAAGACCGATCCGCAAGCTACAACGTCACTGTGGTAGGATGTGGTTCACCAAATCCCAATGTTCTGAATAGGGATGTAGGCATTAAATTTATGCTCGCACCCAGATCACACAAGGCTAGACCAACTTCCTTTCTTCCAGTAGTGATCAGAATAGTGAAACTCCTAGGATCCTTAAGCTTTTTAGGAATTTTGTTCTTGATTCGGGAACTGCACTCCTTTGTAAGAGCCATGATTTCAAAATCTCTATGCCTCCTCTTATTTGCCACAATATCCCTGAGATATCTAGCGTACTTCAAAACTTTCTGCAAAAGCTCCACCAATGGAATATTCACGTGAACCTGGTTCAATAATTCAAGAAATTTACCACAGGGTGTGTCCACTGTCTTTTTCTTAAACCTTTGAGGAAATAGGGGAGGTGGTCTAGCTACTCCCATTTTCAATTTTGAATTTCTAGACTCCGCTACCTTAGCTTGGATTTCACTACTTGCTCCCCATCAACTTTTTCTTTTCTAGGGACAACCTCACCCCTCTCCTTACCACTACACAAGAAAATAACATTTATATTTTCCTTGGGGTTCTTCTCGGTATTACCCAGGAGTGCTTCCTGTGGTTTGTTGTTCTGCTGTAGAGCCAATTGTCCTATTTACCTATCAATCTCATGGATGGATTTCTGCATTTCACTTACCACTTGTGTCTGTTGCACCATTCATTGCTTTATTGTCTCCTTAAGAGAACTACTCTGCGGCTGGCCTTATGGCCTTTGATAAGTTTTTTGGGGCCTTTGGAAATTTTAGTTTCCTCCCCATGAGAGATTTGCTCTACTCCGGTATCCCTGATTATAGCCATTACCTACAAAACCTCCACCACAGCCTTGTTGTCCCACAAAATATACAGACTCAGGATTAAGAGGACAACCTGAATAAGCGTGGCCTTCACCACACGCCTCACATGATGGTGGTGGGACTTGTACCTATTTTACCTGCTGCACTTGGCCTTTTGCTCGTGTGGTTACCAACTTACTAATCACATTCACCAACTGACTAATATCTACTCTAAGTATCGCTATACCATCTACCTCAAGCTTTCTCGGCACCTTTGCAGTAACCTTTGCCACTGCAAATCCTCTGCCTGAATCCTAATAAATCTAACTCCCTGCAGACATGAGGTTCAAGAGAGCCTAAATTTCATCATAACTATTGGACAGAATCTATCCCTGTGCTATAGCATCAAGAAGTATCTTAGACTCAGGCTTAAGACCCTCAATGAAATTGTGCTTGATTATCTCCTTAGGTTGCATGTGATGTGGTAAATCCCACAAGTTACCCTTATAACATTCCCATGCCTGAGCTAGTGATTCTCCATCTCATTGTATGAATCTAGAGATCTTTCCTCTCAGTTCTTTAGTTCTTCTCGATGAGAGAAAATGATTGATGAACTTGTTGGAGAGAATCTCCCAAGTTGTGATGTATCTTGCAGGCTCATTTCGAAGCCACTCCTTGGCCTCTTAGATTAGTGAGAATGGAAACACAGTCAACTTGACACATTCGTCTGACACGTTCTGGTAGTGGATGTTTTCACTCAGCTCTACAAACGTCATTACATGCCTGTGGGGATCCTTGCGCGGCTTGCCCTGAAATTGACAAGTGTTTTGGACCAACCCCACAGTCCCTTCTTTCAGCTCAAAGTTCCCAGTGATGGCCGGTTTAACAATTTCTTTGGAAGGATTTTCCACATTTAGCCTAGCAAACTGCATCACTGGAACTCCCTTATTCTCTTCACCTGCTACTTGCCCGTTGGTTTCCATGGTTAACCTTCAAAATGGTCACTCTATTTCAGGATCAAGAGAAGCTAAGGATGATCCTTGACTTCTCGTTATTGGCATACACTAAGGCAAACAAACCTATGAACTTCAAAAAAAACAAGAAACAAACGTAAAATACAGACATGAAAAATAAAATACTAACCTATACACAATTAAACAATATTCAAGTCCCTAGCAGCGGTGCCAAAAACTTGATGTTGCCCAAGCACACACAAGCGCACATAGTCGTCGAGTAATATAGGATTGTTAAGTCCAGATATCATACCCATAGGGACTTGTCAATTTAGTCGTTATAAGGTTGTCACTTTTATATCACTAATCTACCAAATAAATAAAATGGATATTGGTTTGGAAAATTAAACTACTAAACCTCAAATGTAATGATTAACTATAAACGAATGCAAGCTTGATTGTATTTTGATAATGATGACAAAATAGTTTAATACAATGATAATTAAACTTGCATGATTCTTCCTATGGTTGTTAGTTGCTAGTTACTATCCTATTTCTTGCCACTATCCCTAGCATCCAAGAACTATCTCATGCACCATAACGTCTATATCCGTATGGTCGCAGTAAAACATGAAACGACGATTATGCCAACTTGTATTTCAACTAAACGGGGTTGAAGAGTATATCTCTATCCTCAACAATAACTTCTATCCTATCACAAATGGATTCAAGGGCCTTTGAAATCCCGTTCTGTATTTATTTTTAACCCTTTCGATTCCCTTTCCCAAGCTCAATCGAAATACAACAAATTACTTACAAGGTGATCAATCACATAAATAATAAATTAAAACAAATAAATATAAACAACCATAGAGAAGAATCAAAACCAATTTTATTATTCTTTCAAACAATCAACCATCCACCATGGCCATAACCCTAGATTTTAAGTTTAACCACTCATATACAAGTAGAGAAATGAATAAGTAGTCATCATTATACAAAAATATGAAGTAAAGAAGAGAAAACCTAGTTGTAGAACTTTCTATTCCTTCCAATTGACTTACAAGCTATCATGAACAAAATACAGAAAAGAAAATTAGATGAGACTCCTCTTTGGTGTCTTAGCCTCTTTCGAATGTCAAACTCTGTCTAAAAATTGATAATAGATGATTGAAGATGTGTAACAAATGACCTATTCCTCATATATAATATATAAATGAGCCTTCAAATGATGTTTCTGCCCCTCAAGATTTGGCTTTCAAATTAGCATTTTTTCCGAAAAATGGGCTTGGCGTGCTTCCCCTTCTATCTCGCCACAAACTTAGTCAAATTTTCAACAATGTTTAGCTCTAGAATAGGCCTAGCATGCCGCCCGAGCCATAACACTGCCTAAGAATTTTTTCTCAGAAGTTTGAGAGTTTGTGCGGGGCGCAAGCCATAGCACCAGACTGTGAATTTATTTTTCTGAAGTTTGGGACTTGGTGCGGGGCGCCAGCCATAACACCGAACTCGTCAAATTCTCAAATCATCATTCCTTGCATCATTTTAAGCTCCTTTTGATTAATTTTTTACTCAAATCAACTAAAATCATTTGTTAGAACATAAAACACACATATACATGAATTTAAGCACATATGAAGGATTAAGAACTTAAAACAAGACCAAATATGGTAATTGGGCATGAAAATATGCCCAACATCATGTGGTCCTTCAGCTTCTTAGGAATTTTGTTTCAAACATGAAAACTACTCTCCTCTATGAGAGCCATAGTTACAAACTACTCTTCAAATACTTGCATACTTAGAAACTTCCTGTAAAATCTCCATGAATGGTGAGTTAACATGTACCTGCTTCAACACATCAACAAATTTCTGGAAGGCTGAGTCCTCCTTCTGATTTTTAAATCTTTGAGGAAATGGAGGGGGTGTCCTAGTTTCTACCAACTTGGGCTTTGAGTTGCTGGACTCACCAACCTTCAATTTGGACATCACAATCTGCTCCTCATCAACTTTCTTTTCTTTAGGGATCACCTTACCCATCTCTTTCCCACTATGCAAAGAGATTGAGCTCACATTTCCTTGGGGTTCTTCTCAGAGTTACTCAATACTGCCCTTTTTTGTATGTTATTGTGGTGCAAGGCCGATTTCCCATCTGTCTCTCAAGCTCATGGATGGGCGTTTTCATCTCATTCAGCACCTAGGTCTACTGCACCATCCCCAGCTTCATTATTTCCTCAAGTGAACCTCTCAATTTCTCACCCTAAGGTCTTATATAATTATTTTGGGACCTTTAGAAATTCTGGTTCCCTCCCCATGAGGGATTAGTTATGTTCCTGTACCCCTGGTAATAGTTTTTACATGCAAAACCTCCACCATGACCTTGTTCTCCCACAAAAAATATAGATTCACTATTAAGTGGACAACCTAAATAAGCATGGCCCTCTCCACACACCTCACATGATGGTGGTAAAGTTTGGACCTAATGGACCCGTTGAACCTGACTTCCTGCTGGTGTGGTTACAAGCTTGCTAATCATATTCACCAACTGAATTATATTTTCTCTGATTTCCGCCACACCATCTACTTCGAGCTTTCCTTGCACCTTTGCTACTTTGAATACTCTACTTGAGTCTTGATAGTCTTGACTCCCTGCTAACATGAGGTTTAAAAGAAATTTAATTTCATCATAGCTCTTGGATAAAATTTTTCTTAGTACAATAGTGTCAAAAAGAATTTTGGACTCTAGCTTCAGCCCTTCTATAAAGTTATGCCCAATAATCTCCTTCGGCTGCATGTGGTATGGGAAATATATCAAATAGACCTTGAATCATTCCCAAGGTTTAGCCAAGGTTTCACCATCTCTCCACACAAAACTAGAGATCTTTCTTTTCAACTATTTCATCCTCCTTGAAGCGAAGAACCTGTTGATGAACTTGTTGGAAAGAACCTCCTAAGTAGTGATGGAACCTGCTGGTTAATTTTTAATCCATTCCTTGGCATTACCAATCAACGAGAATGAAAACAACACAAGCTTTACATACTCATCTGACATGTTCTGATAGTGAAAGTTCTCAACTCCACAAATGTCCTCAGATGCCTGTGAGGGTCCTCATGCGGCTTGCCCTAATATTAGAAAATGTTTTGGACTAACCGCACGGTCCCTTCCTTTAGTTCAAAGTTCCCAGTGATTTCCTCCTCGATGATTACTTTAGAAGCATTGTCCAAGTTTGGCATAGCAAAATTCAACACTGGAACCCATTCCTAGTTGTTGCCCTGTGCTTGCTCGTTATTCTTTATGACTAACCTGCGAAAAGTTCTCTCACTTTCAGGATCAAGAGAAATAAAAAATGATTCTTGACTTCTCGTATTTGGCATACACTGAAAACACAACATTTGTAACTTCACAAAAAACTAAATGGAAATGTAAAATAAAGAATAGCAGAATAAAAATCCTAAACTACAAACAATCAATCAATCTTCAAGACCCTGGCAACAGTACCAAAAACTTGATGTCGCCCAAGCGCACACAAGTGAATGTGGTCGTCAAGTAATATAGAATTGGAAGTCTCTATTATTGATCCCTTAGAGACTTATCAGATCAATTGTCATAAGGTTATTACTTCATTTTACTATTCTAACAAAACAGATAAAATGGAGAATTGGTTTGAAGAATTAAACTACTAAAAACTTGAAATGTAAAATAACTAAATTTGTGATTATTTTAGACTTGTTCATACTTCAAATGATAATGAAAATCTAGGGAATTGGCACATTCATTCTAGATTGAGTTCTCAAGACGTAATTACGCTAGATTGATTCCTCCTAAGATTGCTAGTTGCAAGTTACTATCCCATTTATTGCCACTCTCCCGAGCATTAAAGAACTCTCTCATGAACCCTAACACCTATATCCATATGGTCAAAAGAGATACATGAAATGACAGTTATGCCTACTTGTATTTCAGCTAAATAGGCTTGAAGGGTATGTCCCTACCCTCAACCAATGGGCAAAAGGATCTTTGAATTCCTATTTTATATTTCCTTTTAACCCTCCTTTCCCAAGTTCAGCCAAAAGCCAACAGATTTACTATCAAGGTGATCATTCTAGATAATAAGCAATTAAAACAAGTAAATATAAACAACCTTTATGAAAGAATCAAAAGTAGCAATCAACAGTCTTTCAAACTTCAACCATCAACTATGGCCAAAAACCTAGAATAGGCATTTAGCCACTCATAGACATGTGAAAAAACAAAAATAACATCATCATTCTCCGTAAAATAAGAAACAAAAGAAGAAACCTTAGTAGAACTTGTATCTCCTCCAAAATTTGCATTTACAACCTTCAAAATGATGAATGATATAAGGATTGATATGCTAAAACCGCCCAAGATGTTATATATATATATAGGTGAGCTTCCAAATGATGCTTTTGGACTTAAGAAATTGACTTAAAAATCATAAAAATCCCATCCAAAAGGGTCTAGCATGCCGCCCCATGTATAGCACCAAGTAGTTAGTCCAATTTCCTCTAAAGAATAGCTCTGTGTGCCCTACACTCACCATGGCACCAAGTAGTTAGCCAAATTGATGCACTTCTAAACACCTTTGGAGCCCCACTATAACCATAGCGCTAGAGTGTTAGTCAAATTTGTGAACTTCAATACCTTCTGGGGCCCCAATCTCACCATATCCCCAGAATGTTAGGAAAATTTCCCAAGTCTGGAATGTTTCTTGGGCTCCGCGCCATCCATCTCGCTAAGGCGTTAGTCAATGTCTCATCTACGAAGCTAAGGTACCTATCACCCCATGTCATCCACAACACCAAATTTGGTGCTTTTTCTCTAAAACACAAGTGTTGTGTATACCATGCCAACCATAGTCCCATGCCGACTTTTGCGAACTCTTCGTCTTCACACCTTGAGTCATTTTTGGGTCCTTTTTCCTTGGTTTCCTTCTCAAAACATCTAAAAACATTCCTAAGCTCACAAAACACACAAAATATGAATTTATACATTTCATAAGGATTATGAACTCAAAATAAGGAAAATATGGGTAAAAACATGGCAAATGGGCACAAGGATATGCCCAACATCAATCAGCCTCTTTTATATCGGTAAAAACTATTAATTCAACCAAGGATCATACTCTATTATACAATTGAGAGTTAGTTTGGTTGCATGGAATTCCTTTTTCCATCATCTCAGATAAGCATACTCAAATTACCTCTCAATTTTAGAGGTCATTTCAGAGGGGCCTTGGTACTTAGGTAAAACATAGCATATCTTTACACCGTAGACAGATGGTCAGGCTGAACAGACCATCCAAACTCTTCAAGACTTTTTGAGAGTGTGTATTATTTATTTCAAGGGTATTTAGGATGATCACTTACCTCTCATTGAGTTTTCCTATAATAAAAGTTATCACTCCAGCATTCAGATGGCACCGCTTGAGACTCTTTAAGGGAGGAGGTGTAGGTCCCCTATTGGATGGTTTGAGGTAGGTGAGACTATGTTTATAGGGCAAAAATTCAGTTTATGAGGCTATGGATAAAGTTCAGCTTATTAGAGAGATGCTAAAAATAGCTCAAAGTCGTCAGAAATCTTATGCGAATATTAGGCGGAGAGAGCTTGATTTTGAGGTGGATGATTGGGTACTTCTGAAGGTGTCTCCCATGAAGGGAGTGATGACGTTTGGAAAGAAAGGAAAACTAAGTCCCCGATATGTTGGTCCTTATAGGATTCTAAGGCGAGTTGGAATGGTTGCATATGAGTTGGAGCTACCAGCAGAATTAGCTTCGGTGCATCTAGTTTTCCATGTATCTCTATTGAAGAAATGCATTGTTGACCCGACCTTAGTCATTTCGGTGGAAAGCATAGGTGTGAAGAATAGCTTTACCTATGGGGAGGTTCTAGTTCAAATCCTTCATTATCAGGTTAAGAAGTTGAGGAACAAGAAACTAGCTTCAGTGAAGGTGTTGTAGAGAAATCTTCTTGTTGAGGGAGCTAGTTGGAAAGCCGAAGAAGATATGATGGCTAGATACCCACATCTTTTCCCTTCCAGCATGAGGTACCAATTTTCTCCTTAGTAATCTATTCAGTTTCATGTCAATATCATGTCCCTAAGTTTCTTTCATGTTATTGCATACATGTACATTTCACGAAGGAAGTTCAATCATGTATATCAGTTCGAAGTCAATAACCCCGTCAGTTCTCAGCTATAATTGTTTAGTTTTGGGATTGCACTTCCTTCACAGTCTTTCGGTATGCCAAAATCTACATTTGAGGATGAATGTTTCAAAGGGGGAGATAATATAACACCCCAAAAGTCCCTACGACCAAGCCCTAGACATGTAGAAGATTTAGCAGAAAATCTGCATTTTTCTCTCAGAATGACTCGTGGTACAAGTCGTTATCCTTTGGTACATATCATAGGAGAGAGTCCTGGTGAACCCGTAGTGTTCCCAAACTAGTGATAATGACTCGTGGAACAAGTAGTAGGTTGATGTAACAAGTTGTGGTACGCTAATGGTTGTCAAATCTTGGACCTATGAGTCAATGTAGGACTTATCATTTGATTTGATGGGTCGTGAGAAAGAGTCGTAGTATCTGGTAAGTAGTAGGCATAAGGATATAACGGGTTATGGTATGACTCTTTGTAGGTAACAACGAGTTGTTGTATGTAGTGGAATTTTTTTTGGGGATGGGGACCACTAACCACGAGCCATGGTATGACTTGTTGTAGGAAACAACAAGTCATTGTGAGGCCCGTGGTTTCAGAAACAGTGAGCCTAGAAAATGAAGTGGTCTAACAATGAGAGGAAACCACGTGTCATGACCCGAACATAGGCCGGGATAGAGACACGAGACAAGGAACTCCGAGAGGCTCCAAAGTCAACCCATGGCATGAAGATAGCGGCTAAGAGAATACTCAAGAAGAAACTGATAAAATAAAACATGCTTAAGCAGAAGTCTGCATACATATCAATCTTAAACAAAGTCAACATTGACAAGCTGATATTCTGCATATTGTCTGATAAGCTTCTAACATAACTGATGAGCTTATGGGATAGCATACCCAACTAGATCGACAAAAGTATGCAATTGAAATAACATAACAATGATTAAATTGAATGTCCTCGAAGGATGAGGACTCACCAACACTTTATAAATAGGACTGAGGGGAAAGCGGAACTAATTGTTATATCTTGTAAGTTCCTATAACCAACAAAGCGGTTAGTATGTGGAGAGTTTTGGAGTATGACGCATATAGAAGAAGGCCTAGAGGATGAGTATACAAGCACCGCATTGAGCGAACAGGAGGTCGGGGCCAAAGACTAGGCGCACTGGGTGCCGCATCATGCCGGCCAGCTCAACGCCTTGAGTGGCGCATCGCGCCCAACTCTTGGCATTATGGGAAGCGCGTTGCCTCCCCCCCCCCCCCACCGCCTTAATAATATATAAGTCCCGCCTTGACTTGAGTTGGTTATTTGTAAATATTTCCCCTCGGCTGAGAAAAGAAAGTGAGCAACAACTTCTTCCATTTTTCATCAAATAACGCCACTAAACTCCGTCCAAATGAAAATTCATCTTGGATAATGAGTTGTAGGCCTACGAGGAACATCCCTGTGGAGTTATTCTTGAAAATTCGCTCAGAGTATTGGAAGCCCGCCGAGTAAAAATTGTTGAAATCACTTCTAATTAAGTCTTGAGTGGCTATATATGATAGGTAAGCATTTCTACCTTCTAAACTCTCGGGAATTTGTAAGCTTTAGGCGGAATTATATGAAGTTGAATTGTACTCAATGTTCTTTGAAAGATATTGTTGTTTGCCGATTCTCACTATTGAAATAGACTTATTCTCTCAGCATAAAGGCTTCAATTGAGTGGAATTACTTGCACAAGTCAGATAAACCCATATATACTCAGAGGAGCTATATGATGTTTCTTAAGGAGCTATGTGATGTCCGAGGGGACGATACTCAGGCCTAGTCCATAGTTACCTCCATCCATGTATGGACCTCTTTTTATGTCGTACCGACATTATTGACACTCCGTCGAGCCTTGTTGCTTAGGGTGTAGTCATAGGAGCCTAGCAGACTTAGTTGCAGACCCATAGACTAGGTAGGTTGGCTTTAGTACTAGTAGAATCATAAGGACCTTGTTAGGGGTATATAGATTGACTTGACTTGCCAAGGCATATGGGGGCCTCGGTAGGTTATTTCTGTGTTGCTTGCACCTTCTGAGCTTATGGGCACTAGGTTAGGTTCTTATTTGTGTACTTTCTTGATGTATATAGCTTATGAACATATAGTCATACAGCTTCAGTTTATCTTCATGTAGAGACTTACTAGATGCAGGTTATGGGTAATAACCTTACAAGTTAACTTTTGCCCCTTCTTTCTTTTCATTAGCAGTTCTTTATCAATTTCAATTCATCTTTTATTATTGCCTTACATATTTGATACATATTGTACTGATGCCTAGCTATGGGATGAAACATACTTACCTGTAGGTTTAGACGAACAGATTGTGGGATCTCTTAGCAGCAATTCAGAGTCAGCAGATTGGACAGCTCCTTTCATTCAAAGTTGCCAGGTTGTAGAGGTTTATCTGTCTTTTATTTGTATAGAATTTGGGTGGCCGGGGCCCTGTCCTGACTAATCTTTTTACTCTTAGAGGCTTACAAACTACAGTCTTTAGTTAGTTGTCCATGTTGGCCATGTGGGGCCTATATATGTTTATTTCTGATTGTTGGTCTTGTGTGGCCTATTATAGCTTTTAGTTAGTAGGGTTTTCAGGTATAGTGGTTATATGACTTCCTAGTTTTCATTATGTTATAACTAGACAGCATTGTGTTCTTGCCGCTACATAAGATCCTTTTTATTGTTAGGTTAGCTAGGTTACCTATTTTTTTCGATTAGAGGTGTTGTGTGGCCTTATCGGCCTGAGGCTATGCTTACAACCAAGATATAGCAATTTGCGTTCTTGATTTTGAGTCGCTGTGTTATACCCCGGAAGCCCACAGATCAGACTCGGGAGTTGAAATGGAGAAAATTGAAAATCTGGCACCAGGTCACAGAACGAGTTGTTTTGTGACCAGTGGGATAGACCATGAGTCGTGACGAGACTCATGGTGAGATTCAGGGTGTGATTTGATGTTTTGGTCTAGGAAGTCCGCACGAACCTGACTAGGAGTCGTGGTCGGTCACCACGATTTGTGGGATGGGTTGTGGTCAGCTGGTTGGTTATATTTGAAATTCTAGGTAGTGAAGGTGACGAGTGGTGACCACGGGTCGTTGTCATGATTAAAGACTCGTGAGGTCCCCCGTGATGGGTACCAGATTAACTCTTACACATTGCACTCGACGATTGATTCCACTACTCGTTCCCTTGGACGATGACTCGTCTAGTCCCTTAATGGGACTGGCCGTCAGTTATTTTCTGCGAATTTAGTAAAGGCTTTTCCGTAATTCCTTTGATCCTAAGGCCTAAACTACATCATTTTGAGCTATGGATTGTGGGTTTTAAGAGGGGAAAATCTATTCTAAGTCATTCTTATTCATACATGCAAGAGTATGAATCTAGAGAGGTGATCAAGGCTAATCCTTCGAGGTTCTTCTTCAAACCTTCCTGGGCAATCAGAGAAGGGGTAGAATCAAACCCTTTCAGGTATGTACGGTTATGAATGGGTGAATTCGTTAACAACCATGCCCAATCTCTCTTTAAATCATGAAATTCCTTTGTTGATTCTATGGGGTTTTAACCCAATGCATGAAATTCCTAATTTACTACATGGGTATGATTTAAATATATTTCTATTATTGAATTATGATTCATGGTCAAGTTTTATGTTGTTTTTTATTAAAATCATGTTTCAAGCTTTATAAATTAAAGTGCCCAATTATGAGAAGTTCATAAAAGCTGAGATTTATGATGAGTGTTCTAGTATGAGGAGGTATTTATGATGAAAAACATGTTTTCAAGTTTCCCATGTATATGATCATGTTTTCAAGTAAATTATGTATTTTTCAAGCATGTTAAAGTATCGAGCAATGCCCATATATTCAAATATGATTATGATTTTACGAATTTAGCTTACCACATGTATTTGGATTGAAGACTCCTATTTATGTTCACCTTGTGGTCTGGTCTGAGCCAAGGCTCCTCATGTATGATATAGATTTATGTATTCATGATCATTTAGCTTCATCTATAGATTATGGTCAGCTTCATTGAAAAACGATGGAGAGCATATGCATGATTTTTAGGAGTAGTGTCTTGCACCGAGTAGGCTATGGGTAAGTCAACCCTATGCCTTAGAACTACGCGCCAACGTAGGTACGATCAGATTATATTGGGACCTCCTATGTGAGCTATACCTTGGCCCGATTGGGCCACAAGCTTGATATTGATATCATGGTATCGTCCTTAGCTCCTGCAAGGCTTTGGACGGCTCTACCCACTTGATTGTGATAGTTGGGACCACATAAGCTCTATCATGGTATGTTAGTTATATGACGAGTCTCCCATTGTACCTCATGATTTCAGTTATGCATGTTTATTACTCATGATATATATGTGTGTGTATGTGTGTTCTAAAGCAGGTTTGACCTAATATTCAGTTTTACTTATGATTAACAGATTTCAGCTTTGGGTCAATCAATTTAGTTATGATGTTATTTATATTGAGGCCAGGATTTCAGAAAAGAGAATGCAAGCCCTACTCTCAAATTCTTATCTTCATCATGTTTTGTGTTATGCATGTTTTAAATGAATTTACTTATTTAAGCGATTTTACTTACCTTGCATACTCAGTACATTCCACGTAATGATCGCATACTCTATGATGTATCATTTCATGATACAGGCTTCAATTATCAGACTCAGCCCCGCCACTAGCTAGCTTTCGAAGTTTTCATCAGTCCCTATTGGTGAGTCCTCATCTGTAGAGGGCCCCACTTTATTTAAGTTATGATTGAGTATTTTCAATTTTCAGCTTTAGAAAGTTAGTTGGGGTCTTTTCCCATCAACTCATCAGACTTAGAGGCTTTTCAGACAAAAGAATGTAATCAGCTTCGGATTCATGTGTATTCCTTATGTGATGTTTATTTCAGAATTCCACTAAGTTTATCATGTTGATCTATCATTTTAGGATTTAGTTAGATGTATGTTAATTCCATGGGTCATTTTGGAGTCCATCGGGGTTCCTTGTCCCGTCTCTTAATCTGGGCCTATGTTCGGGTCATGAAAAACTTGGTATGAGAGAAATAGGTTTGAAATGTCCTAGTGTGTCTGAAAGCGTCACTGAGTAGAGTCTTTTTTATGGGTGTAAAACGTTCCACACTTATGACAAATAGGCTATGAGACGTTTAGAAAATGTTCCCTTCTTTCATGATCTATGCCATGGAATGTCTCCTTATCCTTCTAACTCATGCTATTTGCGATTGTAGAATCATGGCTCCCTGTAGAGTTAACGGTATGAGGAATGGTAATGGAAACGGCCACAAGGATGGCAGCGTAGACAGGCACCGATAAGCCGCACTTGTGCAGGAGCACCATGCACCGGAGCCAGTTGCCCATGCTGAATTTAGGGAAGCTATTCAGATGCTAGCACAAGCCTTGACTGCTCGGGTCAACCAACAGGTAGTGGCGCATATTCCACAAAATGAGAACATGGCAACATCTTGAGTTATAGATTTCCTGAGGATGAATCTGCTGGTGTTTCTTGGTTCCAATGTGGACGAGGATCCACATGAGTTTATCGATGAGATTGTAAAGATCACCTAGGTCATGGGGGTGATTGGAGTTGAGCGTGCTAAGTTGGCCTCATATCAGTTAAGGGGATTACACACATCTAGTTTCAATAGTGGAAGGATAGTAGGGAAGCCGGAATAGGACCTATTAGTTGGGAGGAGTTCCAAGTTACCTTTGTAGATCGGTTTTTCCCTCATGAGATGAGGGATTTGAAAGTAGATGAGTTTGTGAATCTTAAGCAGGGGAAGAGGATGGTGCAGGAGTATTCCCTTGAGTTCACTCATCTGTCAAAGTACGCCCCAAAATTAGTGGTTGATCAAAGGGCTCGAGTGACCATATTTGTTCATGGAATGGTGGATTATCTAGACAAGGATTGAAAGACCACTATGCTCCATCAGGATATGGATTTCCCTCAGATAGTCTTGTACGCCCAGCAGATGGAGGCAACACATATGAGGGAGAGAAAGGCCAAGAAGGCCAGGACTGATTGTTATAGATTCTCTTAGCCAAGGTCAGGTGGTGGGCACCAACAACAGACCCACCAGAACTCTTCAGCACCAGCATCTTCAACGTTGAGTGTGCCATCTAGACATAGGAACGATTAAAGTGGGCAAGCATTAGGCTCTAGGGGTTATAGAAGCAGACCCTTAGATTTTAG
This sequence comes from Datura wrightii, assembly GCA_035772735.1. Classification (NCBI taxonomy): domain Eukaryota; kingdom Viridiplantae; phylum Streptophyta; class Magnoliopsida; order Solanales; family Solanaceae; genus Datura; species Datura wrightii. The sequence continues at coordinate 67,067,425 of JASDFA010000002.1, forward strand.
CATCTCAATTAGCGGCAGGTATGGCCGAGGCAACACGGGCCAGTGCTTGGCAGGAACAAGTGCTTGCTTCGAGTGTGGGAAGCCCGAACATATGCTCAGATATTGCCCAACAGCAAGACAGGGACGTGATGGGGATCGAGGCCCAACTTCCAGTTCAGCAGCTCTGCCCGAACGCTCAGCACAGCGGGAAGAATCCACTAACACAGGTGGTAGTCAGTGCCAAAATAGATTGTATGCCTTAGCATCCCGCCAGGAGCAAGAGGTCTCCCTAGATGTAGTCACTGGTATGTTATGATTTTTCCATCTTGATGTATATGCGTTCTTATATTTGGGAGCTACCTTGTCTTTTGTGACAACTTATGTGGCTAGTAGTTTTGGAGACAACCCCAAAATCTTGTCAGAACCATTCTCAGTGTCTACTCCAGTGGGTGATTTAGTTATAGCTAGACGGGTGTAGAGAAGTTTCGCAGTCATAGTCCTTTAGAAAGTCAACTCAGCGGATTTAGTAGAATTAGCCATGACTGATTTTGATGTTATCCTCAACATGGATTGGCTATTTGCATGTTATGCCTCAGTTAATTGTAGAAACTGGGCAATCGTGTTCAGATTTTTGGGTGAGTCAGTCTTAGAGTTGAAAGGTAGTTCAGTTGTGCCTGTAGATCATTTCATTTCCTACCTTAAGGCCAGAAAGATGATTTCAAAGGTTGTGTATACCATCTAGTTAGGTTCAAGGATGCTACATCCAAGATTTTGACTATCCAGTCGGCCCTAGTAGTATGTGAGTATCCAGAAGTCTTCCCAGATGATTTGCTAGGAGTTCCTTCTGAGCGAGAGATTGATTTTGGTCTTGACCTTCATGCTGATACACAGCCTATATCTATTCCTCTCTAAAGAATGGCTCCAGTCGAGATAAAAGAGTTAAGGAACAGTTGAAGGATCTTTTGGATAAGGATTTCATAGACTAAGAAAGTCCCTATAGGGTGCACCAGTTCTCTTTGTCTTAAAGAAAGACAGCTCTCTTCGTATGTCTATAGATTATTGGCAATTAAACAAGGTCACCATAAAGAACAGGTATCCTCTACCAAGGATTGAGGATTTGTTTGACCAACTCTAGAGTGCCACATGTTTTTTGAAGATAGATATGAGATTCAGGTACCATCAGCTCAGAGTTTGGGAGAGCGACATCCCGAAGACAACCTTCAGGATGCGGTATGGTCATTACAAGTTTGTAGTTATCTCTTTTGGATTAACGAATGCTCCTGTAGCTTTTATGGATTTGATAAATAGGGTGTTCAAGTCATACTTAGATATGTTCATGATCGTGTTCATTGATGACATCCTGATATACTCTCGAAGTGAGGAGGAGCATGCCGCTCATTTAAGGGTGGTGTTGCAGACTTTGAAGGATCGTCAATTTTATGAAAAATTCAACAAGTGTGAGTTTTGATTGAATTATGTGGCCTTCTTGGTTCATGTGGTGTCTACTGAGAGTGTGCATGTAGATTGACAGAAGATAGAGGCGGTGAAGAATTCATCCAGACCGGTGAATCCTTCAGATATCATAAGTTTATTAGGCTTAGCTGGCTACTTTTGGAGGTCTGTTAAGGGGTTTCCATCTATTGCAACACCATTGACTAAACCGACCCAAAAAAAGGTAAAGTTCCAATGGTCGGAGGCTTGTGAGAAGAGGTTCCAAGAATTGAAGGCTCGACTCACCTCAACACCAGTGTTGACTCTACCGAAGGCTACGGATGGGTTCATGGTGTATTGTGATGCTTCAAGGATTGGACTTGGGTGTGTATTGATGCAGCATAGAAAAGTTATAGCTTATGCTTCTAGACAACTGAAAGTGCATGAAAAGAACTACCTGACTCACGATCTTGAATCGGTAGATGTAGTATTTGCCTTGAAAATATGGAGACACTACTCGTATGGGGTCCATATGGATGTGTTTACGGACCATGAGAGTCCACAATATGTGTTTAGCAAGAAGGATCTAGATCATCGGCAAAGGAGGTGGTTGGAGCTACTTAAGGTTTATGACATGAGTGAACTTTACCATCCAGGAAAGGCTAATATAGTAGCAAACGCACTTAGTAGGCTCTCCATGGAAAGTGTGTCCCATGTAGATGAGGGGAAAAAGGAGCTGGTGAAGGACGTGCATCGACTTGCAAGGTTGGGAGTTCGGTTGGTTGATTCGACCGATGGCGGTGTTATAGTTAAGAATGGATCAAAATCGTCCTTGGTGATTGATATAAAAACTGGACAAGATGAGGACCCTATTTTGGTAAAATTAAAGGAGGCCGTTCAGAATCAGAAAGTAGAGGTCTTCTCCAAAGGGGGAGATGGTGTGGTTCGATACCAGGGTCGGTTATGTGTTTCGGATATTGATAATTTGAGGGACCGGTTGTTGCACGAGGCTTATGGATCCAGGTATTCTATACATCCAAGTGCCACCAAGATGTACCATGACCTACAGGAAGTCAATTGGTGGAATGGCATAAAGAAGGACATAGCAGAATTCGTGGCCAAGTGTCCAAACTGTCAGCATGTGAAGGTTGAGCACCAAAGACCCGGAGATGTGCTCCAAGACATTAGCATCCGTACTTGGAAGTGGGAAGAAATCAATATGGAATTCATAATAGGTTTGCCTCACACTCATCGATAATATGACTCCATTTGGGTTGTTGTAGACAGGTTGACCAAAGTCGCTTATTTACTACCGGTCAAAACCACTAATTCGGTGGAGGATTATGCCAAGCTACACATGCGAGAGCTAGTTTGATTGCATGGAGTGCCCTTGTCCATCATATCAGATAGAGGTACCTAATTTACCTCTCGGTTTTGGAGGTCATTTCAAAAAGGACTTGGTACTCAAGTTAAGCTTTTAGTACATCATTTCACCCACAAACGGATGGTCAAGTGGAACGGACCATTCAGACTCTTGAGGACATGTTGAGAGCATGTGTGATCGACTTCAAGGGTAGTTGGGATGATCATTTTCCTCTTACCGAGTTTGAATACAATAACAACTACCATTCCAGCATTCAAATGGCTCCGTTTGAGGCTCTCTATTGGCAGAGATGTAGATCGCCTATTAGCTGGTTCAAAGTTGGTAAAGCTGTGATGATAGGACCAGATTCAGTCCATGAAGCTATGGAGAAGGTTCAACTCATACGAAACAGGTTGAAAACAGCTCAAAGTCGCCAAAAGTCCTATGCCGATGTGAGAAAGAGAGAACTAGAGTTTGAAGTGGATGATTGGATGTTTCTGAAGGTGTCTCCCATGAAGGGAGTGATGAGGTTTGGAAAGAAAGGAAAACTTAGCCCTCGTTATGTTGGCCCCTATTGGATTGTTAAATGGGTTAGCAAGGTGGCATATGAATTGGAGTTTCCTTTAGAATTAGCTTCCGTGCATCCTGTTTTTCATGTATCACTCTTGAAGAAGTGTTTGAGTGCTCTAGTGATAGTAATCCCAGTGGACAGTTTAAGTGTGAAAGACAGCCTTAGTTATGAAGAGGTCCTAGTGGAAATACTGGATCGTCAGATTTGAAGGCTAAGGAACAAGGAAGTAGCTTCAGTTAAAGTTTTATGGAGTAATCATCATGTTGAGGGAGCTACATGGGAAGCCGAAACAAATATGATGGCTAGGTACGCACATTTATTCTCTACCAGCTCAGTTCCAGCTTGAGGTATCCATTTTGGCCCGAGTACTTATTTAGTTTTCACGTTTAGTTCATATGCCCAAGTTTGTTTTATGTCAAAGTAGGTATGTATGGTTCGTGAATTCAATTTATCCATATAGTTCAGTTCGGAGGTAGCTATTCCATCAGTTTTCAGCTTAAATGATTGGTGTTCGAATATGATGATTGCATTTCTCTGCTTTTCTGTATGATTTTAAACATTTGAGAACAAATGTTCCTAAGGGGGAGACATTGTTATACCCCGGAATCCTAAAGATCAGAGGCGAGAGTTGAAACGAAGAAAAAACTGAAAATCTGGCACTAGGTCACAGAACGAGTTGTTCTGTGACCCGAGGGTGTACCATGAGTCGTGAGGAGACTCATGGTGAGGTCAGGGTATGAGTTGAAGTTTGGGTTTTAGAAGTCCCCCTGGACCTGACCACGAGTCCTGGTCAGTTACCACGATTCGTGGGATGGGTCATGATCAGCTGGTTGGTTATAATTTGAAATCCTAGGCAGTGAAGGTGACGAGTGGTGACCACGGGTCGTGGTCACCAGTAACGGCTCGTGAGATCCCCTGTGACGAGCCCCAAATGAACTCTTAGATATTACACTCGACGAAGGCTGCGACGACTTGTTTCCTTGGACGACGACTCATCCAGTCCCTCATTGGGACTGGCAGTCAGTTATTTTCTGCAAATTTTGTAAGGGCTTTTCCGTAATTCCAATGATCGTAAGGCCTAATCTACATCATTTTAAGTTATGGATAGTGGGTTTTAAGAGAGGAAAATATATTCTAAGTCATTCATATTCATGCATTCAAGAGTAAGAGTCTAGAGAGGTGATCAAGGCTAATCCTTCAAGGTTTTTCTTCAAATCTTCCTTGGACAATCAGAGAAGTGGTAGAATCAAACCCTTTCAGGTATGTAGGGTTATGAATCAGTGAATTCGTTCACACCCATGCCCAATCTCTCTCTAAATCATGACATTCCTATGTTGATACTATGGGGTCTTAACCCAATGCATGAAATTCCTAATTTACTACATGGGTATGATGTAAAGATGTTTCTATTATTGAATTATGATTCATGGGCATGTTTTACGTTGTCTTCAATTAAAATCATTTTTCAAGCTTTATAAATTAAAATGTCCAATTATGAGAAGTTCATGAAAGTTGAGATTTATGATGAATGTTCTAGTATGATGAGGTATTTATGCTGAAAAGCATGATTTCATGTTATCCATGTATATGATCATGTTTTCAAGTAAATTACGTATTTTTCAAGAATGTTAATGTATCGGTCAATGCCCATATGTTCAAATATGATTATGATTTTAGGAATTTAGCTTACCACATGGATTTGGAGCAAAGACTCCCATTTATGTTCAGCTTGTGGTATGGTTTGAGCCAAGGCTCCTTATGTATGATTTAGATTTATGTATTCATGATCATTTAGCTTCGTTGATAGATGATGGTCTTCTTCGTCGAAACACGACGGAGAGCATATGCATGTTTTTATGGGAGCAGTGACTAGCACCAAGTAGGCTATGGGTCAGTCAGCGTTATGCCTCAGAACTATGCGCCAATATAGGTACGATCAAATTATATTGAGACCTCCTATGTGAGCTATCCCTTGCCCCAATTGGGCCATGAGCTGATATTGATATCATGGTATCATCCTTAGCCCCGGTAAGGCTTTGGCCGACTCTAGGAGTGTGATAGTTGGGACCACGTATGTTGTATTGTGGTATGTCGGTTATATGACGAGTGTCCCATTGTTCCTCATTATTTCAGTTATGCATGTTAATTACTCATGATATGTATATATATGTACATATATATGTGTGTTCTAAAGCAAGTTTGATCCAATGTTCAGTTTTACTTATGATTATCAGATTTTAGTTTTGGGTCAATCGATTCAGTTATGATATTATGTTATGTTGAGATCATGATGTCAGAAAAGAGCATGCAAGCCATATCTCAGTTTCTTATCTTCATCATGTTTTGTATTAAGAATGTTTTAAATGATTTTACTTATTTAAGCGGTTCTACTTACCTTTTATACTCGGTACATTCCACGTATCGACCGCATGCTCTATGTTGTATTGTTTCATGGTACATGCTCTAATTAACAGACTCAGCCCCGCCACTAGCCAGCTTTCCGAGTTCGCATCACTCCCTATTGGTGAGTCCTTATCTGTCGTAGGCCCCTCTTTATTTCAGTTATGATTGAGTATTTTCAGTTTTCAGCTTTAGAGAGTTAGTTGGGATCTTGTCCCATCAACTCATCAGACTTAGAGGCTTTTCAGACAAAAGAATGTAATCAACTTCGAATTCATGTGTATTCCTAATGTGATGCTTACTTCAGACTTCCGCTAAGTTTATCATGTTGATCTATCATTTTATGATTTAGTTAGATGTATGATCATGCCATGGGTCAACTTGGAGTCCCTCGGGGTTCCTTGTCCCGTGTCTTGATCCAAGCCTATATTCGGGTCGTGACATGCTGGTAGGCACCAGAGGTGCATATGCCCAGGCTGGTAAGCCCAGATTCTGGTGTGACATTAGGTGGCAGTCATGCCTCCCAAGGTGGGGCGTGCCACAAATGATGCGGCTAGTCTGATCCCTGGGATTTTTTTCATGAAACAATACGTCATAGAGAATAGCAGTCAGTACTTGGAATGTATTAAGTATGCAACGTAAGTGAAACGGACATTAAAATACATAATAATAGTTCATAAGAGTAAGATAGTATGAATATGAAGTGAGTATCATAATATACACATGAGGGCTCATGGTTTTCAAACCATTCGTAATCTAGTCATAATCATAGTCATAAGAGAAACCTTATAAAAACATAACTTGATTCAAAGTAACATAAACATGAAAATGCATAAATCATGAGGAATAATGGGAGAACTCATCATCTTAACCGACACCATCATGACAGATCTTACATGATACCCCAACTATTTCGCTCAAGTGGGCAGAGCCGTCCCAGGCTTTCCAGGCAAGGGACGTGCATGATGTGATATCACAAAGGAATCCAAATATATATATATATATACACACACACACACCTACGGTGGCACGTAGTTCTGAGGCGACAGTGTTTACCTTAAAACAGGGTCTACTCGATGCTAGACACTACTCCCAAAAATATGAACATGAGAGCTCGTATAGAAATTATGAAATGATTCATTAAGTTCATGGCCAAATAAATCATAACATACTTGATCATACTTGAAATACATGATTATCCATGAATAAGGGCCTATGAGTCGGCCAAAAATTATAATTTCATAAATCATGAAGAATATGCATACTTGTAAAAATTTCATATAGTTGACATTCATAAATCCATGAAGAGTACTTGAAGAGAAATCGTATCATAAATTATAATTTCATAATTTAGGGTTAGGAAGATCAAAATAATAATAGAATCATAACTTGACTTTTCATGAAGCTTTGCATAATTGGGTATAGATTGACTAGGATTTTAAACCATAAAAATTATAGTCAATTTAAATTTAAAATCTACCCATAGATCTTAAAACAACATTTAGAACATAAAGGAGATTGACCCATAATCAGTTCAAAGAGAATTCTATCAATTTGTGGTTAAAACCCCATAAGATCATCAAATTTACTGTAGTACTTGAAGTTATAAACATAAAGGGTAATTGGGGCATGAGAGTGAGAAGGAACTGTCATTCACAACCATATATACCTGGTTAATCTGATCTTACACTCTTCTTGAAAGCCCATAGGAATTTGAGGAGAAATTGGAGAGTTCTAGGCTTGATCTTTAAAGGGAGACGTCTACTCTTATGCATGGGAGTGGGAAGGCTTAGAATAGGTTAAGCACCTTTAAAACCCTTTTAATTGAGGTTAACATGATATAGTTTTGGACATAGGGGCTTTGGATTTATGAATTTTCCCTTAATAATTTTGCAGGAAAAATACAACTGCCAGGGGCCACCACTCATCTCATGAGTCGTGCCCAGATCCCACGTCTCATGGTGAGATCCGTTGTCACTACTGCCTTGCTCTCCAATCTTACCTAGTATTTCCCCACGGTTCACAAAATGACTTGTGCCCTCATCCCATGAGTCGTTGGGATAAGTTTGTCACCAACACTGCCTCATCCCTCCTATGATTACAACCCATGACTCGTGATTTCCTACCACGGGCCGTAACATCACTCGTGACCTCTCCTCCTTACCCAAAATTTTCCCTAACTAATGACCCTTCTCATGACTCGTCTTCTCTCACAACGAGTTGTACCACGACTCGTGTCATCCAAAGTAGCCATCCCCATGCCTCCCCACGACCCTGACAACGAGTCGTACCCACATACCACGACTCATGGTCTGGATACTTAGGCTCCAGGTCTTCTTCACGACTTCTCCTGTGACCTGTTACTTGGTTTCATGACTCGTACCATGAATCGTTCTGGTGAAAAAGTGCAGATTTCCTATTTTCTATGGTTCAACCTTCGGCTCTAATCTTAGGGACTTTCGGGGTATTATAATATCTCCCCTTTGGGAATATTTATTCTCAAATCTGAATGAACATACTGAACAACTGGGGAAAAGAACTGTCATCGAAAATACTGAACATCCAAAGCTGAAAACTGACGGAGTGACTGATTTTGGACTAAAATACTTGAATTAACTGAATTCATGAATCACACATACATTCACTGACACGAATGAACTCAAAACATGTGAACCGAACATGAAACTGAATAGAGTACTAAGGAGGAAACGGATGCCTCAAGCTAGAACTAAATCGTAAGGGAATAGATGCGGGTATTTAGCCATCATATCAACTTTGGCATCCCACATAACTCCCTCAACATGTTGATTTCTCCACAAAACCTTTACTGAAGCTACTTCTTTGTTTCTTAGCTTCCGATCCTTATGATCAAGTATTTCAACCGGAACCTCTTTATAGCTAAGGCTATCCTTCACACCTACGCTCTCCACTAGAATAACCAAAGCCTGATCACCCAAGCATTTCTTCAACAGCAACACATGGAAAACTAGATGTACTAAAGCCAATTCCAAGGGCAACTCCAACTCGTAGGCCACCTTGCCAACACGTCTCACAATCATGTATGGGCCTACATCACGGGGACTAAGTTTCCCCTTTTTTCCGAATATCATCACTCCTTTCATGGGAGCCACCTTCAAAAACACCAAGTCATCAACTTCAAACTCAAGTTCTATCCTCCGCGCATTTACATAGGACTTTTGGTGACTAAAAGCTATTTTCAGCCTTTCCCTTATAAGCTGAACTTTCTCTATAGCCTCATGAACTTAATCCAGCCCTATCAACGTAACAGCACCTACCTCAAATTATCCAATAGGTGGTCTACTCCTCCACCCATAAATAGACTCAAATAGAGCTATTTGAATGCTATAGTGATAATTGTCATTGTAGGAAAGCTCGACAAGAGATATGTGATTATCCCAACTACACCTAGTATAAATCACACCTGCTCTCAATGTATCCACAAGAGTCTAAATGGTTCGCTCGGCTTGACCATCTGTCTGTGTGTGAAAAAATGTGCTAATCTTTACCGAAGTACCATGACCGTTCTAAATCGAAGCTCAAAATCGAGAGGTGAACTAAGTACCCCTATCCGAGATGATGGACAAAGGAACTCCATGCAATCGAACTAATCCCCAAATGTACAATCTAGCATAGTCCTAGTGCTGACTTTGTCATTTGATCTACATTCACATGGTTAGAATCTACAATCTTCGCGTACGAAATGATCCTGCATTTAAAACTACCTTAATCTCTTTCGTTTTCCGAGTAGGAATGTAGATACCCTATAGCATACTTCTCAGTCCACGATGCTCAATCTCCCCAGCCGACACACCTCCCCTGGGCTTCTATTTCTACCAGAATCTAAGTCCAATGACATACCTCAACCAAGTTCAAGCTTAAGTCGGCCACACCTCCTACAACCTAGAATTACCCACCAAGAATAGTACTTCTCCCTTGACAAGTAAGTCACACAAGTTAGAGCTCTAATTATTAAGTCACTAGTCACACCATACTATGGTCTACTTGTACATTACCACCTCATTTGAGTGTATCACTTACAGTCATCTCATGGCTCCTTATAGCTAACGTTATTCAAGAATTCCCCTGTCTTTTAGGCTTGGCTACTAATTGTGCTTCACAAACTACTACAAACCTGACACCTCTAACCAGAATTGAGAGTTATACTGAATGTACACATTGTAACCCGCATTCGTATCATGGAGACATACATGGGGCTTAGTGTAAAGAAAATAGTGAGCACAACTCATTTAAGTTATATAAGCTGAGCATACACCTGATATTGAACGATGTTATGAGTTAGACATATTGAGGGATATGAGTTAACATACATAGCGAGTTTATAAAATGAAGTCGTTACTTAGAGATTAGCAGATTAAGACTGGGATCTCTATCTGAAGCAGACATTTAGAATCTTGGGATCTACACATAATACTGGATATAGCGCAACTTTAACTGAGCATAGGAGAAATCATTGAAACCTTAAAGGATTGGAAATCCATAGCTATAAGTGTTTATACTCCTCTATTAGGACACTCAAAATCTGACTTGGCTCATTGACTTATCATCTCCCCCTTATCTTAAAGCCATCCTTCTAAGGCTCTTGAATCTTTCTTAAGTTCGGGCTAAACCACTAACTCGTGACTTTCCTTTCGCCTCTAAGGCTATCACTAAATGCTTCATACTTATAGAAAATTCCACACCCTCTACAAAATAAATCTTATACGAAAATGCAAAAAAAATAAGAGATCTCGTAACTTATATAGTAGTTCTTGGGACTAGCAACATGCAAGGTTCGATATGAAAACTCATAGCACACCTACGACTATATCTGGAGTTGGCTACCACCTGCACTAGGTAACCTGCTCTACTGAGATGGGCGATCTGCTGGAGTTGTTGATCTGGTGGTTGGAGCACTGGCTCTACCCTTTCCCTGCTTAGTCGATGGGCAATCTCTTTGGCTTTTCACACCCATAACAAACACCCAAACTAACCAAACACTTCCCCAAGTGTTTTCTACCCCACTTCAAGTATACTGACCAACTAGATAGGGCTGCTAGAGGGGTGGCTGGGGCACATCTTTTCTGGACACTCTACTTGGCTAACGGGCAATCTCTGTGTTTATAACTAGGTGGCCACTCCAAAAGCAATATTCTTAGCCCATCAAGCACTCCCCTAGGTAGTCCTTCCCACATCTTCTGCATGTTGTATATGTAATATCCCTTACCCTAGGGTTGCTTCCTAAAATCAGAGCCAATGACCTCTACTGGGGCTTAGAGTAACTCCCACAACTTGACCCTTGCTGGGAAGTCCCAATGTCTTCGTTCCTGGGCCTTTGTTTCTCTTTTCTCCCCTCTTGAACTCTCTATACCATTCTCGAACCACCAAATTTAAACAGACTCCTCCTCGTGAATTCTTGAACCTTAAAAACTGCCACCTCTCAGGTAGGGTTCACTGATGCGATTGTCTATTGATTAACATTAAAATGAGTGGTTGTGGCCCGTATCAACATTTTGAAAGTGGCCCCGAGCTCTGTATCCGTAACTTGATGGAACATGACATCCACTGGAGTTGGTGGGGCTGGCTGACTCCCATTGGTTCTCTGAAGAGACATGTTTCAGCATGTACGTATAGAACGAGTTAGAGGAATGGAGAGAGTTGAATTCATAGCACGAGGTAGAATCTTGAAAGAAGGGAAATTTCCTAAAACGTTTCATATCCTCTTCGTCATAAGTGTGGCGAGCTTCACACACATGAAGACTCTACTTAACGCGGCTTTCAAAAACCCTAGGACACTTCAAAACCTAAAGCTTTGACAATAAGTTTGTCACAACCTGAACATAGGCCCAGATAGAGACACGGGATAGGGAACCCCGAAAGGTTCCTAGTCGACCCATGGCATGAACATAGCGGTTAAGAGCATACACAAGTAGAAACTGATAAAATAAAACATGCTTAAGTTAAAATATTCATACATATCAATCTAAAACCAAGTCAACACTGACAAGTTAATATTCTGCATATTGTCTGAAAATCCTCTAACATAATTGATGAGCTGATGGATAAATATCCTCAACTAGCTCGGCAAAAGTCTCTAACTGAAATAACATAATGATTATTAAACTGAATGCCCTCAAAGGATAGGACTCACAAACACAGGCTAAACAAGACTTAGGGGAAAGCGGGACTAATTATGCGGCTGGGTCTGATCCCTCGGACCTGTATCATAAAACGATATAGTATAGAGTATGCAGTTACTACTTCGAATGTATAGAGTATACAAGGTAAGTAAAATGGACAATTAAAATACGTAAGAGTTCATAAGAGTAGGAAAATATCAATATGAAGTGAGTATCATAATAATAACATGAGAGCCCAAGGTTTTCAAACCATTCGTAATCTAGTCATAATCATAGTCATAAGAGAAACCTTATAAGAACATAACTTGACCCAAATTAACATAAACATGAAAATGCATAAATCATGAGGAACAATGGGAGAACTCATCTTAACCGATACCATAGGGTTTACCTGAATGCCAGGTCTACTCGGTGCTAGGCACTGCTACCAAAAACATGCACATGAGGTCTCGTATATAAATCTTGAAATCATTCATGAAGTTCATGGCCAAATAAATCATAACATACTTGATCATACTTGAAATACATGATTAGCCATGAATAAGGGTTCCGTGAGTCGGCCAAAAATCATCATTTCATAAATCATGAAGAACATGCATACTTTTGAAATTTTCATATAGTGGACATTCATAAATCCATGAAGAGTACTTGAAAAGAAATCATATCATAAATCATAATTTCATAATTTAGGGTTAGGAAGAACAAAATCATAATAGAATCATAACTTCACTTTTCATGAAGCTTTGCATAATTGGGCATAGATTGATTAGGATTTGAAACTAGAAAATTTTTAATCAATTTAACTATAAAATCTGCCCATAGATCTTAAAACAATATTTAGAACATAAAGGGGATTACACACAATCAGGTCAAAGAGAATTCCATAAATTTGGGGTTAAAACCCTATAAGATCATCAAATTTACTTTAGTACTTGAATTCATAAGCATAGAGGGAAATTGGGGCATGAGACTGAAGAGGAACTCTAATTCACAACCCTACATACCTGAGTAATCTGATCTTACACTCTTCTTCAAAGCACAAAGGATTTGGAGAATAAATTGGAGTGTTTTAGGCTTGATCATCGAAGGGAGACCTCTACTCTTGCATGCATGGGAGTGGGAAGGCTTAGAATAGGTTAAGCACATTTAAAACCTTTTTAACTGAGCTTAAAAGGACATAGTTTAGGACTTAGAGGCTTAAGAATTATGGATTTTCCCTTACTAACTTCGTAGTAAAAATACAACTACCAAGGATCATGACTCATCTCACGAGTTGTGCCCTTATCCAACGACTCATGGTGAGATCCATTGTCGCTACTGCCTTACTCTCCAATCTTACCTGGAATTTTCCCACGGTTCACACAATGACTTGTTTCACCATCTCATGAGTCATTGGAATAAGTTCGTCACCAACACTGACTCATCCCTCTAATGGTTCTCCTCCTTGCGTAGAATTTTCCCCAACTTTCGACCGTTCTCATGACTTGTTGTCTCTCACAATGAGTCATGCCATGACTCGTGTCTCCTAAAGTTAGCCATCCCCATGCCTCCCCACGACCTGACCATGAGTCATACCTACATACCACAACTCATGGTGTGACTGGAGGTCTGGAACTAGCACCTAGCTCCCCATGCCAGGTGTCTCACCCCTGACTTAACCTTTTTCAGCTTATTTTCCCCGCTCTTTTTGCCTCTAAAGCCCCGTTCATCTCTACAAATTCAAAAATATTATAAAAATGTTGGTTGCCTCCTACCAAGTGCCTTAGTTATATTTGTGGAACTACATTCATGGATTGTCTCCCGTGCAGATCCTGATTTAACGTTGCGACACAATGAAAGTCACTCTCGCTCCTTCAACCGAGTGAGATAAATAGGATCCTCTATTGCACTTACTAAATTCTCATGCAGCACATGCTTCTCCATTGCCAGGTCACATCCTCCGGAATTTACCACTAGCTTCACTGTGAAGTTCTCATAATAAGGTGGCCACCTTGACGCTCTGAACATATCGAAGACTGCCTCCTGACCATCCACAATCACCAACATCTTACCTGACTTCACCTTTATGACCACGTGTGCAGTGGATAAGAATCCTCTCTCAGAATGAGGGGAACTGCTACATCTTCTTTGTAATATAGCATTATGAAGTCCACAGGTAAAATGAAAGGTCAAACCTTGATAAAGACATCCACTATGATTCCATCAGGATAAGCAAGAGACCTATCGGCAAGCTGTAAAATTACTGTGGTCAGATGTGTTACTAAACCCAAGGTTCTAAACAAGGATGAAGGCATAAAATTAATGCTTGAACCTAAGTCACACAATGTCGAACTACTTCCTTGTTTCCAATTATGACTAGAAGGGTGAAGCTCCAGGGGTGATGTCGACTAAGCGCACGCAAGCGTATGTGGTTGTCAACTAATATAGGATTGTTAAGTCTGGATATCGTACATATAGGGACTTGAAAATTTAATCTTTATAAGGTTGTCAATTTGATTTCACAAATCTATGAAATAATACATTAGAGATTTGTTTGGAAAATTAAGCTACTAAACTTCAAATGTAAACATTAAGTATAAACAAATGCAAGCTTCATTTTATTTCGATAATGATGAGAACCAGGACAGTGGCACTTGTTTGGTTTTAGGTTGAGTTTTTTAGATGTAATTAAACTAACATAATTCTTCCTATGGTTGTTAGTTTCAAGTTACTATCCCATTTCTTGTCATTATACCTAGAATCCAAGAACTATCTCATGCACTCTAAAGCCTATATCCCTATGGTCGTAGGAGATCATGAAACAACAATTATGCCAACTTGTATTTAAACTAAACGGGATTGAAGGGTATATCCCTATACTCAACAACAACTTATATTCTATTTCTAATGGGTTCAAGGGTTTTCGAATTTCCGTTCTGTATTTATTTTTAACACTTTTGATTCTCTTTCCCAAGTTCAATCGAAAGTCAACAAATTACTTACAAGGTGATCAATCTTATAAATTATAAACTAAAACAAATAATTATAAACAACCATAGAGAAGAATCGAGACCAAGTTTGTTACTATCACGACCTGAACATAGGCCCGGATCAAGACACGGGACAGGAAACCCCAAGAGGCTCCAAGTCGACTCATGGCATGAACATAAAATCTAATTCATTCAAATAATACGAAAAATCATCATGAGTAACATAGAGGAAGTCTGAACAAAACACAACATCTGTACACATACATGAATCTAAAGTTGAATACAAACTATGTCCGAAAAGCCTCTAATACTGATGATTTGACGGGACAAGACCCCAACTAACTCACTATAGTATGAAAACTGAAAATGCTAAACATTTATGAATAGAAAGGCCCTCAAAAGATGGGAACTCACCAATTGGGACTGAGGTAAGCTAACTTCGGGAATCTAACTAGTGACGAGACTGAGCCTGGATGTCAGAGCCTATATCATAAAACGATACGACATAGATTATGCAGCCAGTACGTGGAATTTACCGAGTATGCAAGGTAAGTAAGACCGCTAAGCAAGTAAAATCATTAAACATGCATAATATAAAACATACTCAAGAAAAGATTATGAGAGTAGGGCTTGCATGCTATTTTCTTAAATCATGATCTGAACATAGCTGAACATCATAACTGATTCGAATGACCTAAAGCTAAAAACTGATAATCATAAGTAAAACTAAACATTGGGTAAAACCTGCTGAAAACATAATATCATGACTGATGTTTATGCGTAACTAAAATCATGAGGAATAATAGGAAACTCATCATATAACCGAAATTACCACAATAGAGCTTACATGGTCCCAATAATTACATTCAAGTGGATAGAGCCGTCCAAAGCTTTGCTAGGGCTAAGGATGCCACCATGATATCGATATCAAGCTCAAAGCCCCTTGGGGCCAGGGGAAGCTCAAAAGGGAGGTCCCAAAGTATATAAGTAAACCTACGTTAGCGCGTTATTCTGAGGCACAGGGTTGACTAACCCTTAGCCTACTTGGTGCTAGACACCACTCCTAAAAACATGCATATGCACTCCATCGTTTTTCAAAGAAGCTTACCATCGTCTAGTGACGAAGCTGAATAATAACATACATGCATATTCTAAAATCATAACATGGGGAACCTTGGCTCAAACCACACCACAAGTTGAAAATAATGGGAGTATTGACTCCAAAACCATGTGGTAATCTAATTCATGATATCATAAAACATACTTGATCATATGGGCTTGTGCAATACTTAAACATTCTTGAAATCAACTTGATTTACTTTGAAAACATGAACATAAACATGGGTATTTCGAAATCATACTTTCTTCAAAAACATCTCATCATACTTGTACACATACTTCATAGATCTCAACTTTCATGAACATTCATGGATGGGAATCAAAGTTTAGAAATCTTGAAAGCATAATTTATAATTTAAAACATTGTAAAATCTGCCTATTAATTATAATTCAAAATTTAAAACATGCATAGATCATACACATGATTAAAACTTAGAAATTCATGCATTGGGTAAAAATCCCATGGAATCATCAATTAGAACATCATAAATTTAGAGGAAATTGGGCATGGATGTGGAAAATTCCACCCATTCATAGCCTTACATACCTGAAGGGATATGATTTTCACACTTCCTTGATTTCCGAAAGAGAATTGAGGAAGAACTTTAAAGTAAACTATACTTGATCACCTTTCCAACCCCTAAGCTTGCATGCATGAATTAGGATAGGCTTAGAATGACTTAACCCTTCTTAAAACACACTATGTCAAGCTTAAAACAATGTAGTTTTAGGACCCTAGGGCTTAGGAATGATGAAAATACCCTTAATGAATTTCCCATAGAAGCTACTCTGCTAGTGGCAACGGTCAACACAATGGACCGTTTCTACCTCCCATGGTCGGTTAAAACTCCTCATCGTCTCATTCCCGATTCGGGTCTCAGATCCCCTACCACGACCACACAGGACGAGTGATTAGAAGCACCAATGACTCGTTGCTACCAGTCGTCGTCATCACTGCCCTAACCTGGGATTATCTCAATAGATGCTGACAAAGGCTCGTTGTTTCCAACAACACTTCGTACCTTGACTCGTTACTTCCTCCCTAATCAAGACCCATCTTGCAACCACTCGTTGCAACATCCAACGGGTAATCTTGAGGCCCGTCACTTCCTAGGCCATTCAGCAATTTCTCACCATGGGAACCTACCGTGGGTCGTTGGTCCCCCCAATGATTCGTTAGTGGGTCGTCTTGAGTAGATTTTCAAATTTTTCTGCCAGTTTTCATTTCAACTCGCAAGTCTTAGCCACTTCCGGGGCATTATAATATCTCTGCCTTGGGAGCATTCATCCTCAAATGTGGGAAAACATACTAAAAAGAAGACAATACAATCATCATACTCAAACGCTGAACGTACATGTTGAAACTGATGGAGTGATTGACTCTGAATTGAACTACATGACTGAATTGAATTCCTAAATCACAGATACATCCATTTACATGAAAGAAACTGAGGTACATGAGCTAAACATGAAATTGAATAGAGTATTGAGGAGGAAACTGATACCTCAAGCTGAAATTGAGATGGAAGAGAATAGATGTGGGTATTTAGCCATGATATCTACTTCGGCTTCCCATGTAACTTCCTCAACATGTTAATTCCTCCATAGACCTTGAATGAAGCAAGTTCTTTATTTCTTATCTTACGAACCTGATGATCCAGTATTTCTACTGGAACCTCCTCAAAACTGAGGTTGTCCTTCACACTAACACTGTCTACCGGAATAACCTAAGATGGATCACCCAAATACTTCTTTAAGAGTGATACACGGAAAACTGGATGGACCGAAGCTAATTCTGAGGGAAACTCTAATTCATATGCTACTTTTCCAACCCATTTCACGATTCGGTACAAGCCAACATAACGGGGACTAAGTTTTCCTTTCTTTCCGAACCTCATCACTCCCTTCATGTGAGACACCTTTAGAAACACCCAATCTTCGACTTCAAACTCAAGTTCTCTCCTTCTCAAATCCGCATAGGACTTTTGGTGGCTTTGAGCTGTTTTCAACCTGTCCCTTATGAGATGAACTTTCTCCATAGCCTCATGGACTGAATCTGGATCTATCATTGAAGCTTCACCGACTTCAAACCAACCAATAGGTAACCTACATCTCCACTCATAGAGAGCCTCAAACGGAACCATCTGAATGCTTGAATAATAACTATTGTTATACGCAAACTCAATGAGAGGAAAAAAGTCATCCCAACTAACCTTGAAGTCAATCACACATGCTCTCAACATGTCCTCAAGAGTCCAAATAGTCTGCTCCACCTAACTATTTTTTTGCGGGTGAAATGTTGTACTGAGCTTGACCTGAGTACCAAGTTCCTTTTGAGACAATCTCCAAAACTGGGAGGAAAGCTAAGTAACTCTATCCAATATGACGGACAAGGGCACCCCATGCAACCAAACTAGCTCCCGAATGTACAACTTAGCGTTGTCCTACCGGTAGGAAATGAGCTACCTTAGTCAACATGTCCACCACCACCGAAATGGAGTCATACTATCGACGAATATGAGGCAACCCTGTGATGAAGTCCATATTGATTTACTCCCACTTCCAAGTAGGAATACTGATGTCTTGCAGCACACCTCCCAGTTTTTGATGCTCCACTTTCACTTGTTGACAATTCGGACACTTACCATAAATTCTGCAATGTCCTTCTTCATGCAATTCCACCAATATACTACCCGTAGGTCATGATACATCTTGGTGGCACCTGGATGTATAGAGTATATAGAACCATGAGCATCGTGCAACATCCGATCTCTCAAATCTTCAACATCGGTTGCACACAAATGACCCTGATAACAAAGTACTCCATCTCCCCCTTTAGAGAAGACCCCTACCTTCTGATTCAGAACGGCTTCCTTCAAATTTACCAAAATAGGATCCTCCCCTTGTCTAGCTTTTACATCAGTTACCAAGGATGATTTTGATCCATTTTGAATAATGACACCGCCATCGGTCGAGTCAACCAAACGAACTCCCAATAGTGTAAGCCGATGCACATCCTTCACCAGCTTCTTCCTTCCCTAATCTATATTGGACACACTCACCATACAAAGCCTACTAAGAGCATCTGCTACCATATAAGCCTTGCCTAGATGGTAAAGGACACTCATATTATAATCCTTGAGTAACTCTAACCACCTCTTTTGATGGAGATTCAAATCCTATTGGGTAAACACATACTATAGACTTTTGTGGTCCGTAAACACATCTACATGGACCCCGTACAAATAGTATCTCCAAATCTTCAAGGCAAATACTACCGCCACCAATTCAAAATCATGAGTCGGGTAATTCCTTTTATGAACCTTCAGCTGCCTAGAAGCATATGCTATAACATTGCCATGATTCTTCAATACACAACCAAGGCCGATCTTTGAAGCATCAGAATATACCACAAACCCGTTGGTATCCTCGGGTAGGGTCAACACCGATGTTGAGGTGAGTCGGGTCTTCAACTCTTTGAAGTTCCTCTCACAATTCTCCAACTATTGGAACTTCACTTTCTTTTGGGTCAATTTAGTCAATAGTGCTGCAACAAATGAGAACCCCTCAACAAACCTTTGATAATAACCAGCTAAGCCCAAGAAACTCCTAACATCCGAAGGATTCATCGGTCTAGGCCAATTCTTCACCGCTTCTATCTTTTTAGAGTCCACTTTTATACCCTCACTCGATACCACATGACCCAAAAACACCATCGAGTTCAACCAGAACTCGCACTTACTGAATTTCGCATACAACTAGCTATCCTTAAGAGTATGTAGGACCATTCTTAGATGAGTGACATGCTCCTCATTGCTCTTAAAGTGTATAAGGATGTCATCTATGAACACAACCATGAACATATCCAAGTACAACTGAAACACCCTGTTCATTAGATCCATAAAAGTTGCAGGAGCATTCGTTAGTCCAAAAGACATAACTACAACTTCTAATGACCATACCAAGTCCTGAAGTATGTCATTGGGATGTCACTCTCCCAAACCCTGAGCTGATGGTATCCGGATCTAAGATCTATCTTTGAAAAACAATTAGCACCCTGAAGCTGGTCAAACAAATCATCAATCCCAGGGAGAGGATACCTGTTATTTATGGTGACCTTGTTCAATTGCCGATAATCAATGCACATACAAAGAGAACCATCTTTCTTGGGGACAAAGAGAACTGGTGCACCCCATGGGGATTTGCTAGGTCTAATGGAATCTTTTTCTAAAAGATCTTTCAACTGCTCCTTCAACTCCTTTAGCTTGGCTGGAGCCATTCTGTAAGGAGGAATAGATATAGGCTGTGTATCGAGAAGAAGGTCAATACCAAAATCAATCTCCCGCTCGGGAGGGATTCCTGGTAGATCATCTGGAAACACTTCTGTATACTCACATACTACTGGAACTGACCGGATAGTCAGTGTCTCAAATGTAGCATCCTTAACCCTAACTAGATGGTACACGCAACCCTTAGAAATCATCTTTCTTTCCTTAAGGTAGGAAATGACATGACCTACAGGCACATCTGTACTATTCCACTCTAAGACTGGCTCACTCGTAAATTTGAACTGTACTGCCCAGGTTCTGCAATTCACTAAGGCATAGCATGAAACTAACCAATCCATGCTGAGAATAACATCAAAATTGATCATGGATAACTCTACTAAATCTACTGAGGTGACCTTCTGAAGGACTGTGATAGGGCAATTTCTATACACCTATCTAGTTATAATTGAATCACCAAATAGAATAGAGACTGAGAACGGTTCTGGTAAGATTTCGGGACTGACTCCGATACTACTAGCAACATAGGGCGTCACAAAAGATAAAATAGCCCCTGGATCTAACAATGCATAAACATCTAGGTGGAATACTCGTAACATACAAATGACTACATCCGGGGAGACCTCCTTCTCCTGAGGACGCTAGGGCATAAAATCTTTTTTGGCCATTTTTGATAACATCAAAAATATACTCCTCAAGAAAAGATTATACACAGCTGATGTATCAAACAAGTAACCCAATTGATGTCGGGGTCGAATCCCACAAGGACTAGTGAGTGATAATTACAAGTGTCTGTTGACAAATTGAATTTAGTTTGCACCACTTAGAAACAACATAGAAATAAGCATGTTGGAGTAACATTGGAATTTATAATAGTGTATAATTACTAACTTGGTTAACTGCGATAGCAAAATTACCAAGGTCATTGACAAGAATGTGAAAGACTAGAGGTGTGGTGTAGATGACATACTAACTAGATAGGGACATGCTAGGTCCTCTCATTAGTTCAATAAGTGTAAATAATCTCAGGACAATGGATATTCACTGCTTTTCAGTCTTATAAATACCTCTTACTAGAGTTTTATCAAACCTCTAGACACTATTAGCTCAACCTGATCAGATTTGAATTAGTAGTTGCCCTAATTTCTAGCTATTAGCTACTAATTAGATGTGAGAACGTAATTTTGACTATTCCTATCCCAATTTTACATCTCTCATCCATCCATACCCACCATTAAATTCTCTCCCAATACATAATTATTGTTTTGCAAGCAACAATCAAGTAAGAACAATTAGACCCACATCATAATTAATGGATCTTCAATTATTGATTGAAGAGAATCTAATAGATTTCAACTTAGTTAAACAATATTGAGATGACTCTAGCAATACCCACTCTAATTAAGCATTCATCATCACACACCTCTAGTTAATGATTTAGCTTCTCATAATTAACAAATTCAAAAGCACATTTAACAATAAACCCATTGAATTTAATAACAAGAGTAGTAAAATCAAGTTCACAAATAATCTCCAACAATGGCAGTACCTTTCTACCAAGAAGAAGAAGAGAATAGTTCTTTTCAAGTTCTACCAATCAATATCTCCTCTTCTCTGCAAAAGGAATGTTATCAAGCTAAGAATGAAAAGCTGATATGTGATCCGATGAGTACATAGTACGTTTTCTAGAATATATATATATATCCAAGAAAATAGGTATCTTCTCTCTTTTTTCTGTGCTGGACAATTTTTCCCTTGAGCAGCGCTCCAAAATCAATGGGCGTACTGGAAGTTCGCCAGTTACAATCCGCAGACCACTGGTTACACTATTGTAACTGGACTAGTAAGTCGCCCTTGGCAACCCGTATTTTTTTGGTGGCTTGTTTCCTAGAGGAAGTGGTGATCGGCTTTTGACCAGCGTTTCACCGGTCTTCTTCGATGGAATGCCAAATTTCATCCCACTTTCTTATTTTTGCTCTATTTCTTGCTCTTTTCTTTATATTAGGAATATGCACACAAAAAAAGCAAAAAGGGAATAAAATCCACAGAAACAACTTAAAAACTAAATAAAAATACAGGCTTAAGAGCCTAATGAGTTGGTGCATTACCAACTCATCACTGTCCGCCACTTGTACTAGTAGAAGGGCCCTACTTAGCTGGGTGTGCTGGTGGAGCTGCTGAACTAGAGGTCAGGCCTTGGCCCTTATCATGACCCTATCTGGATTATGGCAATCCCAAAGCACGTCTTCGGGCTTCTCGCACCCGAAGCAAGCACCTGTACCCGCCAAACACTGATCTGCGTGTCTCCAGCCAGATCTGCTACACTTTGGAGGTCTGGTCTCTGCGGGTATGCTACTCTAGCCTTGCAAAACTGACGCTCATCATCTCTAATCACGCCTGGACCTGGATGGCACAATCATAGCCGAAGGCGTTGGGGCAGAAGATCTTTAGTGGGACTGATTATGGTGCCCACTAGGTCTCTTCTGGAAGATTCCAAAGCTATCATTCTTGGCCCTCTTGGCCTCTCTCTCCTGCTCACTTATCTCTACCGCCTCCATCTGTTGGGCATACAAGATTATCCAAGCAAAGTCAATATCCTGAAGAATCATCGCGGTCCAGCAATCCCTAACCAAGTAGTCTACTATCCCGTGTACAAACCTACTCACACGGGCTCTCTGATCTGCCACCATCTCAGGTTGATACTTGGATATATGAGTGAACTCCAAGGCATACTCCTGAACTGTCATCTTTCCTTGCCTTAGATTCACAAACTCAAGCACTTTGATCTCCCTCATCTCCCGAGAGGAGAACCGATCTAGAAAAGCGGCATGGAACTCATCCCAACTAATAGGGCCTGCTCCATCTGCTCTACTATCCTTCCATTGCTTGAACCAAATGTGTGCGACCCCCTTCAGCTTATACAAAGCCAAACCGGCGCACTCCTCCCCATTCAACCCCATAATCTGGGTGATCATCAAAATCTCCTCAATGAACTCATGTGGATCCTCGTCCACCTACGATCCGAGGCACTCGGGAGGGTTCGTCCTTAGAAAGTCTCTGACTCTCGCCACTGCCGCATTCCTGTTCTGAGGCAAATGCGCTACCGCCTGCTGATTGAACTGGGCAATCAAGTCCTGGGCTAACATCTGACTAGATGCCTTGAACGCTGCATGGGCAACTGGCTCGGGTATATGCTCCTCATGGGCTGGTGGGTCCTACTAGTACCTGTCTCCATTTCTATTTTCATGGCCATTTCCCTTTCTGTTTCTCCTTCCATTAACTCTATGAGGAGGCATAATTCTGCAAATGCGCAAGCACGAGTTAGAAGGATAGAGAGACATTTCACCACATGACATAGATCATGAAAGGAGGGAACATTTCCTAAACATCTCATAGCCTCTTCATCATAAGTGTGGAGTGTTTCACACCCATGATAAAGACTCTACTTAACACAACTTTCGAATACCCTAGGACACATTGAAACCTAATGTTCTGATACCAAATTTTTCATGACCCGTTTATAGGCCGAGATCGAGACACGAGACAAGAAACCCCGGAATGCTCCAAGTTGACCCGTGTCATGAACATACATCTAACTCATTCAAATAATACGAAAGATCATCATGAATAACATAGAGGAAGTCTAAACAAAACGTAACATCTGTACATGTGCATGAATCTAAAGCTGAATACAGACTATGTCCGAAAAGACTCTAATACTGACGAGTTGATGGGATAGGACCCCAACTAACTCACTATAGTCTGAAAACTTAAAATGTTGAACATGTTTGAATAGAAAGGTCCTTGAAAGATGAGGACTCACCAACTGGGACTGAGGTAAGCTAACTCTGAAAATCTAACTAGCGATGGGACTCAGCCTGGATGTCGGAGCTTGTACCATGAAACGATACAACATAGAGTATGCGGTTAGTATGTGGAATGTACAACGTATGCAAGGTAAGTAAAACCGCTAAGTAAAATCATATAACATGCATAGTAAAACATAATCAAGATAACATTCTGAGACTAGGGCTTACATGCTGTTTTCTGAAATCATTATAACTGATTCGAATGACCCAAAGTTAAAAACTGATAATCACAAGTAAAACTGAACATTGGGTCAAACCTGCTGAAAACATAATATTGTGACTGATGTACATTCATAATTGATATACACGGGGAAGAATAGGAAACTCATCATATAACCAACATTACCATAATAGAGCTTACATGGTCCCGACAATCACACTCAAGTGGACAGAGCCATCTAAAGCTTTGCTAGGGCTAAGGACACCACCATGATAACGATATCAAGCTCAAGGCCCCTTGGGGGCAGGGGAATCTCACAAGGGAGGTCCCAAGTATATAGTAAACCTACATTGGTGTGTAGCTCTGAGGCACAGGGTTGACTGACCCTTAGCCTACACAGTACTAGACACCACTCCCAAAAACATGCATATGCTCTCCATCATTTCTCAATGAAGCTGACCATCATCTAGTGACGAAGCTGAATAATAACATATATGCATAATCTTAAATCATAACATGGGGTGCCTTGGACCATACCACTAGCTAAAAATAATGGGAGTCTTGACTCCAAAACCATGTGGTAAGCTAATTCATGAAATCATAAAACATACTTGATCATATGGGCTTGCCCAATACTTTAACATTCTTGAAATCAACTTGATTTACTTTGAAAACATGAACACAAACTTGGGTATTTCGAAATCACACTTTCTTCATAAACATCTCATCATACTTGTACACATACTTCATAGATCTCAACTTTTCATGAACATTCATGGATGGGAATCATAGTTTAAGAAAACTTTAAAACATAATTTATAATTTAAAACATTGTAAAATCTGCCCATTAATCATAATTCACCATTTAAAACATGCTTAGATCATACCCATTATTAAAACATAGGAAGTCATGCATTGGGTAAAAACCCCATGGAATCATAAATTAGAACATCATGAATTGAGAGGGAATTGGGAATGTGTGTGGACAATTGCACAAATTCATAGCCTTACATACCTGAAAGGATATGATTTCACATATCCTTAATTGCCCAAAGATAATTGAGGAAGAACCTTGAAGAAAACTAGACTTTATCACCTCTCCAACCCCTAAGCTTTAATGCATGAGTTAGGATAGGCTTAGAATGACTTAACACTTCTTAAAACACACTATTTCAAGTTTAAAATGATGTAGTTTAGAATCCCAGGGCTTAGGAATGATTAAAATACCCTTAATGAATTTTCTGGATAAATTCCTTTGCTAGTGGCAACGCTTGATACAACGGACCATTGATAGCTCCCACCGTCCATGACAACCCATCGTTGTCTCATTCTCGATTCAGATCTCAGATCCCCTACCATGAATAGATAGGATGAGTCATTACAAGCTCCAACAATGTGTTGCTTCCAGTCATTGTCATCACTGCCCTAACCTTGGGTTCCTCTCAAGGGATGCTACCAACGGCTCGTTATTTCCAACAACGATTCATACCATGACTCGTTACGTCATCCCTGTTCAAGACCCACCTCACAACGACTCCATCGAATGACTCGTTGCAACGTCTAATGGGTCATCCTGAGGCCTGTTGCTTCCCAACCGATTCTGTAGCTTCTCACTATGGGAACCTACCACCGGTCGTTGGTCCCCCCAATGATCTGTTCAACGGGTCATCCTGAGTAGATTTTCATATTTTTTTTGCCAGTTTTCATTTCAACTCCTAAGTCTAGTCTTAGGCACTTCTAGAGCATTACAATTACACTTTAAAATAATCAACCGTCCACCATGTCCATAACCCTAGATTATAAGTTTAGCCACTCATAGACAAGCGAAGAAACGAATAAGTAGTCATCTTTATACGAAAATACAAAGTAAAAAAGAGAAAACCTAGTTGTAGAACTTTATCTTCCTTCCAAACGACTTACAAGCTTTCATAAAGAAAATACCGAAAAGAAAATTAGACGAGACTCCTCTCTGGCGTCTCAGCCTCTTCCAAATGTTAAACTCTATATAAAAGTTGATAAAAGATGATTGAAGATGTGTAACAAATAAACTAGTCCTCACATATATAGATGAGCCTTCAAATAACACTTCTACCCTTCAAGACTTGGCTTTAAAATCTGCATTTTTCGCCCCGGAATGGGCCTGGCGTGCCACCCCTCCTATCTCACCATAGAGGTGATCAAATTTTCAGCAATTTTCTACTCCAAAATAGACCTGGCATGCCACCCCATCCATAGCACCAAACTGAGAATTTTTTCTCTGAAGTTTGAGAGATGGTGCGGGTGCCAACCATAACACCAGATTGTGAATTTATTTCTCTGAAGTTTGGGACTCTGTGCAGGGTGCCGGCCATAGCACCAGACCCGTCAGCTTCTCAAATCTTCATTCCTTGCATCATTTTGAGATCCTTTTGCTTAGTTTTCTGCTCAAATCAACTACAATTATTTGTTAGCACATAAAATACACACATACATGAATTTAAGCATAAATTAATGATGATGAACTCAAAACGTGATCAAACATGGGTGAAAACATGGTAATTGGGCATGAATATAGGCCCAACATCATCATCCCACACTTAAACCATTGTTCATTCTTGATCAATCCTTAAAACACACCTAAAATCAAGTTTCACCGTCACACTTGACACCTCAATCAAATCATACTCAACCAACTAGCATGGAGCAAATATTGAGTGGTTTATCATCATAGAATAATTCTCAACGAAGCACATAGAAAGATTTCACAATCAAGAACACACAACCTCTATAAATGACTCATCTTTTCAACACAAAGGGCCAACATGATTAAGTGACGTAGTACACCGAATTAGACCTCTTGTGCCCCTCACTTTTAGTGATGTTACTCTCTCAACTTCATCAATATAAGCATGGAACATGAATAGTAAGGCATACTCACTCTCACAAATGATGTAATGCACATATGCGACATACCACAGGCTTGCCCTTCATGTACGTTTAGACTACCTAATTGTTTCAAGAGATTAAGATCACAAGGACTTTTCTTGGTTGCAATGTCGGCTAAGGGATGGGTAGGAATGATATTTTATTTTATAGAGACTACCACCCTAAGCACGTTTAAGACATATTTCACTTTTCTTGTCCACCACCTCTTTTCTTGCTTGTTCACCTTTCTTCTACTCATCCTTGTCTTTTCTTTTCATGTCCCATTTTTTATACTATTTGGTTGGTAGTTTTCTAATCATAGAATAGCTAAGGATTTTTCAATTAAAGAACTCTTTTTCAATTCCATAGCAGAAAGTAGACAACACAATTTTTACGGTCACCCCTTCTTATGACTTTTCTTTTCTTACCACAACTTTTTTCTTTTTTCCCTAACATTGTATTTCGGTGGACCTTACTTTAAGGTCTCAAAGTTCTTAAGAATACTTTGGATCGATAAGTATGAGGTCTCACAACAAGAGGCATTAAGCTACTATTGAGGCTAAGAAAGAATAAGGCTTTTAGGATCAAAGGGGTTAACTAGGGAGAATGACTAGGAAGGTAAAACAATTATGGGAAAACATGGCTTTTCAAAGAAATGCCTTGATCATCTCTCAACTCTCTGCCAACTAGTTATCCTGCATACACTAAGACAAGTTCTGCATACTACAATATATACATACAAAGCAATACACCTCATCTCTCATGGCAACAAGAATCAAATCAGTTTCTACGTCTACACATTCACTCAACCATATTGAATGCCAAATTAAATTCGTAATTAATCCCTAAGAATATATTGAGTCAAATTAAAGAGATATGTGCATCTTTCAAGGATTCTAACTTATGCAATCAAAATAACCACTCCTTTTACTCTAGCATAGCAGCTACGCAGAATATTAACAAGCATACAAGTGGATCATCTACGACTCAATCCTAAAAAAAACTGTGACGAAACTTCCCTTAAGACGGTCTTCATCCATCTATTACAGTAAAACGTCATTACTCTATGACGACACGACTCCTAAAAATGAAAAAATTATTGGGTTCAAAGGGCTCGCATTTGGAAAAGAACTTAGGCCATGAGACATACCATTTAAAAACATATCAATCAACACATCATGGAATACTCTCCCTATACTACAATGACTCGAACCAAATGAAACCAAATTTTTTTTTAAAATTACCCTAAAAAAAAGAAAATCAAACATAGCATAGTCAAGAAGAACATACAAAGTCAAACATCCAAGGAATCCAAGTAGTACACATCATAATACTATCTATTACAGACCAAGGCCTACAAATCATCAATCTACTACTACCAGGAATATAAAGATGCTATGACCTACAAATATAACAATTAAAGATCAACATGAATTTAGCTTTCCTCCACCCTACACTTAAAAAGGTGCACTGTCCTCAGTGCACACATAATCACATCATAAGGGAGAGAAAAGAAACTTTCTAGTAGCTAAGCATCATCCTGCATGAAAACCTATAGCAGCATCATCATCCTCCATGTCTAGATCATCAACACCATTAGTCAGGACAATAGCCTAATCATCATCAATTGGATCCTCAAAAGTTGGGCCCACTCTGCACATCAACATGGCACTCTCTATGAGAGGGTACCATGCCTCTAAAGCTGACATCTCCTCTATAGTGGCTGGTCTTCCTCCTATCAATAGTTGTAGCTCCATCATCCCAAATATACGACCTTGCCAATTCTTATCTTGTGCCTGCCAATCAGCAATAGTAAGAGAGGGGCCTGTGGAAGGAGCAATCTCCTTTACCTTGTTGATGTCTATCATTTGTCTAGCAAAGAGCCCTGCCAAAGATAAAATGAGGCCTGCATCCTCCTTATCGATACCTTCCTCTCTCAAGTACATGGTCAGGAGACTACCATGAGAATATTTCCACTTACAGTTGTCCCGTGATCTATTCATTATCACGACCTGAACATAGGCCCGTATCGACATATGGTACAAGAAACCCCGAGAGGCTCCAAGTCGACCCATGAACATAATAACTAAGCTCAACATAATTAAATGCATAAATCCAATATGTTATATCGTGGAAGACTGAGAATATAATAACATCTGAGCGTCTGAATACGTAACACAATTCTGAAGCTGAATACATACTATTTCTGATGAGCCTCTACATACTGGTGAGTTGATGAGACAAGACCCCAACTAACTCACTAAAGACTGAAATTGAAAATACTGAATACAAGCTGATAAAAGGATCCTAGAAGGATGAGGGCTCACCTACTCTAGTTGAGAGATGCTAACTCTGAGGATCTGGCTGATGGCGTAACTAAACCTAAATGTAGGAGCCTGTATCATGAAATGATACAACATAGAGTATGCGGTCAATACTTGGAATATACTAAGTATGCAAGGTAAGTAAAAACGGAAGTAAAAATAAGATATCATGCATATCATAAAACATTTCATTATAAGATTCTAAGAGTAGGGATTGCATGCTAGTATTTGAAAATTTGACTTAAACATAACTGAATATCATGACTAAATAGAATGGCACAAAGTTGAAACTGATTATTCATAAGTAAAACTGAACATTGCGTCAAACCTGCTGAAACATAATCTCATGGGTGATGAACATGCATAACTGAAATCATGAGGAACAATGAGAGACTCGTCATATAACCAACATTACCATGATAAAGATTACATGGTCCTGACTATCACCCTTAAGTGGGCAGAGCGGTCCAAAGCCTTGCCAGAGCTAAGGGCGCTACCATGATATGAATATCAAGTTGAAGGTCCCCTGGGGGCAAGGAAAACTCATAAGGGAGGTCCCAGATAATCTAAGTATACCTACGTTGTCACGTAGCTCTAAGACACAGGGTTGACTGAACCCTTATCCTACTCTAGACTAGATACTACTCCCAAAAATATGTATATGCTCTCCATCATTTTTCAATGAAGCTGAACCATCTTCTTGTGAAGAAGCTGAATCATAATAATACATGCATAATATGAAAACATATCATGGGGATCCTTGTCTCAAACCTCACCACGAGCTGAAAAGTGGGAGTCTAGACTCCAAAACCATGTGGTAAGCTAATAACATGAAATTGAGGTAAATCATGAACATACTTGATCATATGGGCTTGCCTAGAATTATACATACTTTAGATAGTCAAAATCATGAACGTAAACATGGGTAATTCAAAGTCATACTTTCATCATTTCCATCTCATCATACTTGAAAACATAGATCATAATCTCAACCTTTCATGAAATTTCATAATCGGGCATCATAATTTGTAAAACTTTCAGAACATGAATTGTAATTTGAAAACATTATAAAACATGCCCATGAAACTAAATTCAACATTAGAAACATGAATAGGATTTACCCATGATAGATTCTTAGAGAATTTCACAAGTTGGGTTAAAACCCCATAGATTCATCAACTAAGAATTTTCATGAATTTAGAAAAGGATTTGGACATGGGAGTGAAGGAATACTCCCATCCATAACCCTATATACTTGAGTACATCAAATTTCACACCCTTCTTGAATTCCCAAAGGAATTGGGGAATAACTTGATGAATTCCTAGGCTTGATCACCCTTAGGAACTTCTAGTCTTGCGCGCATGGAGAGGGATTGATTTAGAATGGGTTATATCCTCTTAAAACACACCAATCCAATCTTAAAATGATGTAGTTTAGGCCTTAGGAGCTTAGGAATTATGGTAAGCCCCTTAATAAGTTCGCACGAAAATTACACTGCCAGTCACATCGAGGGACTGGCGACTCTTCCTCTGCTCCCATTGTCATTACTGGAAAACATACCTTTGTTGGTCACCAAGAGGGACACCATGACTTGTGGTGGCAAAGACGTGATGAGCACTGCCAAACGTTCCACATTCATGTTGGCTTTTTGACCATGACCAGCCTAATGACTCATTGCCCTAAACATGAGTCGTGGCTTGTCTCGTGGTCAACCCCAAAACCACAAAATCTTAACCAACATATTTCCACCTCACAAGTCACTTAACGACTCGTGGGTTACTTCACGAGTCACTGAATGACTCATCCTGTGACCTGGTATAGAAATTTCTTTTTTCTCCGATTGAACCCTCAGGTCTGATCTTAGGGCTTTTGGGGTGTTACAATATCTCCCCCTTGGGAACATTCATCCTCAAATGTGAATGAATAAACAGAATTCTGGGGAATAGAACTAACATCTCAAATACTGAGCATCTAAAACGCAAAACTGACAGAGTGACTGACTCCGGACTAAAATACAAGATTGAACTAAATTCATGGATCACATATACATTCATTGACATGAATGAAAGTGGGGCACATGAACTGAACATGAAAGTGAATAGGGTACTAGTATGGAAACTGATACGTCAAGCTGAAACTAAGCTGGAAGGGAATAGATGCGGGTATTTAGCCATCATATCTGCCTCGGCTTCCCATGTAGCTCCCTCAACATGTTGGTTCCGCCACAAAATCTTTACCAAAGCTACTTCCTTATTTCTTAGCTTTCGAACCTGGCAATCAAGTATTTCAACCAGAACCTCTTCGTAGCTGAGGCTATCCTTCACACCTACGCTCTCCACCGGGACAACCAAAGTCGGATCACCCATACACTTCATTAAAAGAAACACATGGAAAACTGGATGTACTGAAGCCAATTATGAGGAAAACTCCAACTCATAGGCTACCTTGCCAACACGTCTCATTATCCGATATGGGCCAACATAATGGGAACTATGTTTCCCCTTCTTTCCAAACCTCTTCACCCTTTTCATGGGAGACACCTTCAAAAACACCCAATCATCAACTTCGAACTCAAGCTCTCTCCTCCTCACATACGCATAGGACTTTTGGTGACTATGAGTTGTTTTCAACCCTTCACTTATTAGTTGAACCTTCTATATAGCTTCATGAACTGAATCTAGTCCTATCAACATAGCTTCACCGACTTCAAATCAACCGATATGCGATCTATTCCTCCGCCAATAAAGAGCCTCAAACGGAGACATCTAAATGCTGGAATGGTAGTTGTTGTTATATGCAAAGTCGCTGAGAGCTAAAAGTTCATCCTAGCTACCCCTGAAGTCAATCACACACACCCTCAACATATCTCCAAGAGTTTGAATGGTCCGTTCAGCCTAACCATCTGTTTGCGGGTGAAATGTTATGCTAAGATTGTCCTGAGTACAAGTCCCTTCTAAAATGATCTCTAAAATTGGGAGGTAAAATGAGTACCTCTATCTGATATGATGGACATGGGCACTCCATCCAACCGAACTAGCTCCTGAATATACAACTTAGCATAATCCTATGTTGAGTTGGTAATTTTGACCGAAGGAAATGAGATGCTTTAGTCAACCAATCTACGACCACCCATATAGAGTCATACTATCGACGAGTACAAGGCAAATCTGTAATGAAGTCCATATTGATTTCCTCCCACTTCCAAGTAGGGATACTAATGTCGTCAAGCAAACCTCTGGGTCTATGATGCTCAACCTTTACCTGTTGACAATTTTGACACTTAGCCACAAACTCTTCTATGTCCTTCATTCCATGCAACCAATAAACTTCTCATAGGTTATGATACATCATGGTGGCACCTAGATGTATAGAATATCTGCAACCATGGGCCTCTTGCAACATCCGCTCCCTTAAGACATCGACACCCGAAACACATGCACGACCCTGATACCATAGGAAACCATCTCCCCCTTGGTAGAAAACCTCCACCTTCTGATTCTGAACCACTTCCTTTAGCTTTACCATAACAAGATCCTCGTCTTGCCCAGCCTTGACTTCAATCACCAAGGAAGATTCTGATCCATTCTGACCATCCGTCAAGTGAGCAAGATAAACTCCTAGTCGTGCAAGACGATGCACATCCTTCACTAACTCTTTCCTCTCCTTATCTACATGGGTCACACTCTCCATAGAAAGCCTACTAAGACCGTCTTCCACAACATTAGCCTTGCCCGGATGATAAAGGACACTCACGTCGTAATCCTTCAGAAGCTCCAACCACATCCTTTGACGTAGATTTAGATCCTTCTAGATGAAAACGTACTGTAGGATTTTTTGTTCTATAAACACATCCACATGGACCCTGTATAGATAGTGTCTTCAAATCTTCAAGGCAAACACTATTGCCGCTAACTCGAGCTCGTGAGTAGGATAGTTATTCTCATGGACTTTCAGCTACCTAGAAGCATAGGCTATAACCTTACTGTACTGAATTAATACACAACCAAGGCCGATCCTTAAGGCGTCAAAATATACCACAAACCCATCGGTACCCACAGGTAGGGTCAAGACTAGTGCTGAGGTGAGTCGAGCCTTCAACTCCTAGAAGCTCTTCTCATAGGCCTCCGACCATTATAACTTCACTTTCTTCTAGGTCAACTTAGTCAAATATGCTACGATTGATGAAAATCCTTTCATGAATCTCTTGTAGTAACCAGCTAAGCCCAAGAAACTCCTGATATCTGAAGGACTCACTAGTCTAGGCCAATTCTTCATAGTTTCTATCTTTTGGGAGTCAGCCTATACACTCTTGCTTGACACCATATGACCCAAAATGCTACCGAGTTTAACCAAAACTCACACTTGTTGAACTTATCATACTGTTGGTGATCCTTAAGAGTCTGTAGCACCACTTTCAAATGAGCGACATGCTCTTTCTTGCTCCGAGAGTATTGAATTTCATCTATAAACACAATCACAAACATGTCCGAATACGAATTGAACACCCTGCTCATCAAATCCATAAAAGCTGCAGGAGCATTCGTTAGTACAAAAGACATAACTACAAACTCATAGTGACCATATCGAGTCCTGAAGGCTATCTTAGATATGTCACTCTCTCTAACCCTGAGCTGATGATATCCGGATTTGAGGTCTATCTTTGAGAAACACTTGGCACCCCAGAGTTGGTCGAACAAGTCATCAATTTTGGGAAGGGGATACCTTTTCTTGACTGTGACCTTGTTCAA
This sequence comes from Datura wrightii, assembly GCA_035772735.1. Classification (NCBI taxonomy): domain Eukaryota; kingdom Viridiplantae; phylum Streptophyta; class Magnoliopsida; order Solanales; family Solanaceae; genus Datura; species Datura wrightii. The sequence continues at coordinate 67,101,707 of JASDFA010000002.1, forward strand.
CTATCGATAATCAATGCACATCCGAAGGGAACCATCCTTCTTTTGGAGAAAGAGAATTGGTGCACCCTAGGGGGATTTGCGTGGTCTGATGAAACCCATGTCTAAAAGATCCTTCAATTACTCCTTCAACTATTTTAGCTTAGTAGGATCCATTCTATAAGGAGGAATAGATATAGACTATGTATAGGGAAGAAGCTCAATACCAAAATTGATCTCCCTCTATGGAGGGATTCCTGATAAATTATCTATAAACACTTCCGAATATTCACACACCATAGGAACTGACTAGACAATCGAGGTTTCAGATGTAGCATCCTTAAGTATAACTAGATGGGTCATGCAACCCTTAGAAATCATCTTTCTGGCCTTAAGGTAGGAAATGAAGCGACCTACAAGCATAATTGAATTACCCTTCCATTTTAGGACCGGCTCACCCGAAAATCAAAACTCTATTGCATGGTTGTACAATTTACTATGGCATAGCATGCATATAGACAATCCATGCCAAAGATAACAGTAAAATCTATCATGGCTAGCTCTACTAAATTTGCTGAGGTAACTTTCAAAAGGACTGCGATAGGGCAATTTCTATATACCCGTCAAGCTATAAATGAATCACCAATTGGAGTAGAGACTGAGAAGAGTTCTGATAGTATTGTGGGATTGACTCCAAAACTATTAGCAACATAGGGCGTCACAAAAGATAAAGTAGCCCCTGGATCTAGAAATGCATATATATCAAGGTGGAATACTCATAACGTGCCAGTAACTACATATAGAAAGGCCTCCTGCTCCTGACAAGATACGAGGGCATAAAATCTATTCTAACGATGACCACCACCTACTCTAGTCGGTGCACTCTGCTGACCTGAGCGTGCTGGTGGGGCTGCTGAACTAGTGATTGGGTCTCGGTCTCTACCATGGCCCTATCTAGCTGCTGGACAATCTCTGAGCATATATCGGGCTTACCAAACTCGAAACAAGCACCTGTACCTGCTAAGCACTGACCAGTGTGCCTCCTACAACACCTATCACAAGATGGAATACTGCGCTCCACAGATCTGCTCCCTTGACCTCGAGAACCTGATGCTCGTCCCCTCTGGTCATGCCTAGACCTGGATGGTACACTCAATGCTGATGGCGCTAGGGTTGATGATCTCTAGTGGGACTACTGACAGTTCCGACCACCAGGTCTCTATTGGGAGAATCAAAAGTTATTTGTCCTAGCCCTCTTGGCTTCTCTCTCCTGCTCACTCGCTTGCACCGCCTCTATCTACTAGGTGAATAGAACTATCTTTGAGAAGTCAATGTCCTAATAAAGCATATCGGTCTGGTAATCTTTGACCAAATAATCTGTTATCCCATGCATAAATCGGCTAACTCGAGCCCTCTAATCTGCCACCATCTCTGGTGCATATTTAGATAAGCGGGTAAACTCTAAGGCATACTCCTAGATAGTCATGTTGTTCTGCCTTAAGTTCACAAATTTAGCTGCTTTGATCTCCCTCATCTCTCAGGGAAAGAATATATCCAAAAACACAGTATGGAACTCATCCCAGCCGATAGGGCCTGCTCCGATTGCTCTGCCATTCTTCCACTATCTGAACCAAATATGTGAAACCCCTTTGAACTAATAAGAGGCTAAGTCTACCACTCCTCCCCTGTCACCCCCATGATCTCGGTGATTTTCTTAATCTCATCAACAAACTCGTGTGGATCCTCATCCACCTTTAATCCAAGAAACTCCAGAGGATTCATCTAAGAAAGTCCCCGAGTCTTGCGCACCACATTCCCATTCTGGGGAACAGGCGCCACTGCCTATTGGTAAACTTGGGCGGTCAATGCCTGTGCCAACATCTGGATGGCTGCCCTAAACTCTGTATGGGCCATTTGTTGGTTCCCATCTCCGTTGCCATTCTAATGGCCATTTCCATTTCCATTTCCTATTTCATTAGCTCGGTGAGGAGGCATGATTCTGAAAATGCGTATAGCATGAGTTAGAAGGATAGAGAGATATTTCATCGCACGACATAGATTATGAAAGATGGGAAGTTTCCTAAAATGTTTCATAGCCTCTTCGTCATAAGTGTGGCGCACTTTACAACTATGAAAAAGACTCTACTTAATGCGGCTTTCAGACACCCTAGGAGACATCAAAACCTAATGCTTTGATACCATGTTTGTCGCAACCCGAACAGAGGCCTGGATTGAGATACGAGACATGGAACCCTAAGAGGCTCCAAGTTGACTCATGGCTTGAACATGATAACTAAGCTCAATATAATTAAATATGGAAATCCAACATGTTATATCGCAGAAGTCTGAGAATATAATAACATCTAAATATCTGAATACGTAACACAATCTGAAGCTACATACATATTATGTCTGATAAGCCTCTACATACTAACAAGTTGATGGGACAAGACCCCAACTAAATCACTAAAGAATAAACAGAAAATATGGAATACAAGATGAGTGAGGGCTCACCAACTCTGGCTGAGAGATGCTAACTCTAAGGATCTCGCTAACAATGGGACTGAACCTGAATTTTCAAGTCCGTATCATAAAACAATACAAAATAGAGTATGCAGTCAGTACTTAAAACATACTGAGTAGGCAAGTTCAGTAAAATAGCTAAGTAAGTAAAATCAAAAATCATGCATATCATTAAACATTTCATCATAAGATTCTGAGAGTAGGTATTCCTTGCTAGTATCTAAAAACATGATTTAAATATAACTGAATATCATAACTAAATTGAATGCTCCAAAGCTGAAATTGATTACTCAAAAGTAAAACTGAACATTCGGTCAAACCTGCTGAAAACATAATATCATGACTAATGAACGTGCATAACTAAAATCATGAGGAAAAATGGGAGACCCATCATAGAACTGATATTACCACGATAGAGCTTACGTGGTCCCGACTATCAAACTCAAGCGAGCAGAGCCATCCAAAGCCTTACCAAGGATAACAGCGCTATCATGATATCGATATCAAGCTCAAGGCCCCATGGGGAAGGAAAAACTCACAAGGGAGGTCCCAAATAGTCTAAATATACCTACTTTGGCACGTAGTTTAGAGGCACAGGATTGACTGAACCCTTAGCCTACTTGGTGCAAGACACTACTCCCAAAAGCATGCATATGATCTCTATCGTTTTTCAATGAAGTTGAACCATTGTATTACGATGAAGCTGAATCATAATAATACATGCATAATCTGAAAACATATCATGGGGAGCCTTGGCTCAAACCATACCACATGCTGAAAAATGGGAGTCTAGACTCCAAAATCATGATGTAAGCTAATAACATGAAATTGAGGTAAATCGCGAACATACTTGATCATACGGTCTTGCACAGAATTATACATAATTTAGATAGTCAAAATCATGAAAGTAAACATGGGTAATTCAAAATCATATTTTCATCATATACATCTCATCATACTTGAAAACATGGATCATAACTCAATCTTTAATGAACTTTCATAATTGGGAATTGTAATTTGTAAAACATTGAAAACGTGAATTGTGATTGAAAACATTATAGAACATTCCCATGGATCTGATTTCAACATTAGAAACATGAATAGGATTTACCAATAATAGATGCTTAGAGAATTTCAAAAGTTGGGTTAAAACTCCATAGATCATCTTCTAAGAATTTCCATGAATTTAGAAAAGGATTTGGGAATTTGAGTGAAGGAATACTCCCATTGATAACCCTACATATCTGGGTACTTTTGACGTCACATCCTTCTTGAATGCCCAAAGGAATTAGGGAAGAACTTGATGAATTTCTAGGCTTGATCACTCTAAGGAACTTCTAGTCTTGCATGCATGAAAAGGATTGATTTAGAATGAGATAAACCCTCTTAAAACACTCCTATTTGAGCTTAAAACGACGTAGCTTAGGTCTTAGGAGCTTAGGAATTTTGTAAAATCCCTTAATAAATTTGCAGGAAAATTACACTGCCAGTCCCAATGAGGGACTTGATGACTCATCGTCTGCTCCCCTCGTCAGCATTGGAAAACATACCACTGCTGGTCACCACAAGGGACACTACGACATGTAGTGTACCAAATGATTTGTGGTGGCCAAGCCATGATGAACACTACCAAAAATTCCAGGTTCATGCCGACTTCTAACCATGACCAGCCTAACAATTGGTTGCCTTGACCACGAGTAACTTGTCTCATGGTCATACCCCAAACAACAAAATCATAGCCAACTTCCTTCCACCTCACGAGTCACTTAACAACTCGTGGGGTACTTCATGGGTCATTGGACTACCCGTCCTATGACCTGGTGAAGAAATTCCTGTTTTCACAGTTTGAACCCTCAGGTCTGATCTTAGGGATTTTAGGGTATTTATCTTATACTGTGGAAATCATAGCTCCAAAATTAACCGGTATCCCCTTCGTCATCACGTACAACAAAAAAATCTGCTCGCAGGTCATCTCTGTCAAATGTGTCCCAAGGAGAAAGACGACACATACCAACTTCACCCACACCTTTGCCTCCATATTCAAATATGCAAATGCAAGTGCGGAATGGGTGGCATTTTGATCCGTCACCCAACGAGCGGATGAGTGATCCCCGCACAAAGTGTGGCAAATGTCTTTGTATTGTGGCTTCTCCATCAACATGAAGTATTTTGAAGGTCTACTGCCAGTGTTTGTAGAAAAGCATTAAACCTCTTGATTGTGAATCGCACCACCTGTCCTCTGATTTTGACATGTGTACCCTTTTCAAATGAGGTTTCCTAGTTTGCGTAAAATTCCCTCACCAAAGTGAGGTTGCACCTCTCCACCTCATTGAAGATATAGCCAGCTCCCAACTCCCATATCTTTTCTCGAATAGCCGGGAACTCCAATTCCAAGTGATCCTCATCTATCCAGTTCTTTGGGACACACTTAGCTTCTTTTTGAGTGTTAAGCCAAGTAAGCCCATGAGACTGAACTGCTTTTGCCCCAAATCTTCTTGAGAGGCATGCTTTGGGAGCAGAGGAACTAGCATCTGTCTTCCTTGGTCTACCCCTCGGCTTTTCTGGACTACATTCACCTCCTTTCCTTTTCATGTCATTGTACCTATCAAGAAAAAAAATCAAGAACTCTACAACATTATTTTGTTAACCAAATTGCTAACTAATTAAGTGTGGAAAGTGCAATATTCACCCCACTTAATTTTCTAGTGTATATATGAGAATTTGTCAAATCGAATACTCAAAACTTCCCCCATCATCATCCAATATCATCGTTCTACTTTTAATTAACTAACTCATACTACACCAAGTTGATGCATTTTTCTTTCTTTTCAACTCTCCTCTAGGTTTTTTTTCAAAAATGCACAATTTAAACTATCCTTCTCAATTTTCTTCTCCAATTCTTAATTCAAGTGATTTCAAGTAATGGAGTAACAACATTCAATTCAATCAACCAAAAATAAACAATTTACTACAACTAAACATAAATTAATCAAGAATTTCACAAACTCAAGCAATTTTCACATTCAAGAATTCAAAGTTTCATGTATTTTCTCTCTCTACAATCAATGCACCTACCCACCAACAAACAAAAATTAAATTCACCTATCCAATAATTCCCACAAGTTCAAATCAACATATTACACCAAGATTCAAGCCACCCATCAAAGATATCATACAATCATGGAAGAATTTAAGACTTTAAGCGCATAAAACCCAAAACATGAAGTTCAAGCTTTTCACCAATAATGGTGATCTTTTTGGGTTCCGAATCTTAAGGAAAAAGGGTGTGGGAGCATGATTGCAACATTAATTAACTAAGAGAGAAGAAATATACTTACTTCAGTTGAAGATGAGAGCTTCACCAACTTATTGGAGAAGACAAAAATAGAGGGAAGAGGGTAGGGGAGAGTCACGACTTTAGGGAGAGGCAGAGAGAAAATTTTGCTTTATTTTTTGTTTTTCAACTTTTTGAGGGAAAAACGATGAGTAGGACTTTAAACAAAAGATGGGGCATGGCTTTTATGTAATTTTAAGGACTTTTGAACCATATTGACCAAAATGTTTTGGCTATTTTCCCCTTGGTGCGCCGCCCCTCCTATCTCACCATAGACTTAGAAAATTTTATTCCTTTTGGAGATAGGGGTTGGTGCAGAGAGCCACCTTTAGCCTCACCCGAGAAAAAAATTTCTTCTAGGAATTAACTCCTGGAGACTATGCCAGGCATCTCCTCCCAGACTTACACATTTTATCTTAATGTCCCAGCTTATTCTTGCCTCTTACGCCCTGTTCATCTATACAAAACAAATAATAATAAAACTTACAAAATGTTACAAAGAAAAGAAAGGATGGGTTGACTCCCACCAAGTATATGTAGGTCCTCCCGTCATTATTTTGGATATATACATGTTATATTCGGCCAGCAAAAGAAAAAGACGAACAAATTAATAAACTTCCCTCCGTCTATGCTGTGAAACCCTGTCTGAATTCAAATTAACTTTTGGTGTTGAAGTTTAAGGCTGCAGGGAGCATTACTACAAAGTTAGTTTTGCGAAATTTGCTCGACAAATGATATGCCCTCTGAGCTAAAATTGTCAGAATTGTGCCAAACTAATTTCTATACGATCACAGGCTTTAAATGAATACTTCTACCTTCTGAACTTTTGAGAAATTACGAGTTTTTGACCATGTTCCATTAAGTTGAAACATAGTTAATAGTTATATATAAAGTTATCATTTTTGCAGAATTCAGTACTGAAACTAGTTTCATTTTCCTAGTAGTACGATTTCAATTGAGGAAAGCTATTGAATAGGAATTTGATACTTGCTTGTTAAGCAACAATCCTCAATCTAGGTGTGTTAAGGCAAATCCCTTTGGCAAGTTAGTTTCTTCAGTATCATGACTCAGTTTTGAATCCCAATACGAGTAGCACAAGCATATTTGTTACGATTAGATGTTGTTATTAGCTGAGACCAGTATTTCATGTCTAGTTGGGATTGACTATGCCCCATATAGCCCTCCATAACCCCACCAGGGTTACTAGCTGTGAAGGTGCCCGCGAGAGGATAGATAACGTTGCTCCGAGGAGCGGTATGTCGTCCGTGAGGGACGAAGATGAGGTCCAAGGTCCTCATACAGTCCATTCCATGGATGGAATACTCTTATGCCATATCGGCACACCCTATCAAGTTTGGTACTGGGGTACAAACAGAAGGAGTCCACTGGACTCAGACACAACTATAGTTCATGGGCCTAGCGGGCTCAGTTGCTGACCCAGGGGATAGGTAGGATGGCCATAGTTATCAGATGTCGCAATATGACCTTAATAAGGATATATAGATTGAAGTGTACCCAATAGGGATTATGGGAGCCTCGAGTGGGTGATTCTGTGCTGGTTGTACATTCCGTCTTACGGGGGCCAGGTAAGGTTCTTGTTTTCTTTAGTTACTAATAAATTAAGATGATAGAAAGTTCAACTATTCAGGTATGACCTCTATCTCTCCATTTCAGTTATCCTTAGTTTCATTCCTTTATTTCAGTTATATACAATTATTTCCCTACATATTCAGTACATATTGTACTGACTCCCTTTCTGGGGTGCTGCATTACTTTCCTGCAGGTACGGATAGACGAGGAGCAGGTCCCTCTTAGCTTCCAGCCAGGATTGTTAGCACAGTCGACTCCTTTCCTCTAGAGCTTGTAGATAGAAGGTTTACTCCTTTTGATTGTGCGGTCTATAGGGCCTCGACTAGTATATCACTCCTAGAGGCTTGCAGATTATTTTTATATCCCTGTGGTTAGCTTTTTATGGCCGTGTACATAGCTTAGTCTAGCACCAGATTTACTTTTCAGCCATAACTAGATATCATGGTGGTCTTTTTGACCCGTATAGGATTCCCTGTTACTGCCTGTTTTTGGTTAGGTATTTACCATTACAGGTGGTTATAAGGCCTTGTTGGCTGGAGGTTATATTTACAGCCGAGATATAGCCCACCGTTTTCTTGATTTAGGGAATAGGCCTACACCAGGAGTGCGTAGGCCTAGTTAAGTCAGTTCAGACCCTAGTAAGCACAGGTACCAATCGCGCCTCCCAAGGTGGGGTGTGACAAACTTGGTATCAGAGCAGGACACATCCCAGGGAGTCTGCAAGCCGTGCTAAGTAGAGCCTTGTCTATGGATTTGTTGTGCACCACATACTATAGGCAGGAGGCTGCGAGACATGTTAGGGTGGTTACTCTTCTTTCTCTTCCAGTCGTTCTATAGAGCTATTCTCTATGGAGGTGAGTCCCTAAGGTTACTATAATCAGCTTTTCTATAGTGAAATGTCGGACGTACGACGGACCGTGACTGGCAGGGAGATAGATACTGCAATAGGGGAATGCACTAGTAGGGTGCCTCAGTAAAAGTTAGCCTGATCTGAGGGCAACAAGGAGACTTCATTTCGGTCTCCTCAACCTCCTCCACCATGCCAGGAGCCGTCTAGAGTGGCGGATGTGTCGGCACCACCTCCAGCAATTTCTATTCTGATGCCCTCGGACCAGGAGGTTAGGTGTGCTATTTTTAAGATTGCTCAGATGATGGCTACGCAGCGAGAGCCAGTGGCGCCCGTGGTTGCTGAGTCTTCAGCAGGAACGGGTAGTTCGAGGGTCCAAAAGTTCCTCGCTCTGAGTCCACCACATTTCATAGGGACGGATCGATACGAGGACCCTCAGGACTTTTTGGACCAGTTGCAGCGGATTTTTAGGGTAATGCATGCTGCACTTGCAGAGTCGATTGAGTTGCCGGTATTCCATCTATGGGACATAGCAATATTGTGATACGAGAGTTGGGAGAGGTCTCGAGGTAGGGATGTTTCCCCTCTGACTTGGTCCAACTTTTCGAAGGCCTTCCGAGATCATTATCTGTCGTGGGAAATTTGAAAGGCCCAGGTTGATCAATTCTTGCACCTAGAGCAGGGCTCGATGAGTGTTTGGGAATATTCTATGAGATTCGACTCCTTGGCCCGATATGCAATAGATTTTGTTGACACCATTCTATCTAGGGTACATCGGTTCATTATGGGGCTGCTTCCATAATATATGGAGACCTGTGTTATGGCTACTCAGTGAGAGGACATGGATATCACCCGTATCCAGGCATTTTATCAGAATATAGAAGGGATCAGGTAACGAAAGCGAAGGGTAGAAAGACGAAGCCAGGAGCAGCATCGCAGGGCTAGACCTATTGATACTCAGGCAGAGTCTCAGGGCGGACCCAGGCCACGACTGTTAGATAGACCACCCAGACCCCCACTTCCACAACAACAGTAGGGTGGCAAATCTAGTTGTCGGGGGTTGCTAGGAACCTAAGAGAGTCCGCGACCATCGGGTTCACAGCAGCATAGAGGGTCAGACCAAAGTAGACTCACTGTGCCACCATGCCCTATTTGCAGTCACTGTCATCTTGGAGCCTATAAGTATGGTTCTACAGTGTGTTATTCTTGTGAGCGAGAGGGTCATATGATGAGGGGCTGTCCAGGAAGGGGTTAGAGCAGTCAGGACCGACAGGACAGATCTTCAGTAGGGTCATGTGCCCCAGTATCTCTAGCAGGGCGTAGACCCTCAGGTTTTGGCGGCAGAGGCCGAGGCAGACCAGGGGCATCCAGTTCAGGCACCGCTCCAGACCGCACTTATGTTCTATCGGGACTACAGGAGTCGGAGTTGTCATTGGATGTTGTGACAAGTATGCAGGACATTTGTTCTAATTCTGTTTATGTTTTGATAGATCCAGGTTCCACTTTGTCCTATGTTACACCATTAGTGTCCTGGAAGTTTTGTATCACGCCAGAGTTGCTTCGGAGACCCTTTTCGGTGTCCACACCCATTGGTGATTCCATCATAACTAAAAAAGTCTATCGGGGTGCACAGTAGAGGTCGCTGGTCGCCAGAATTTAGCAGATTTGGTAAAATTAGATATGATCGACTTTGATGCAATTATGTGTATGGATTTGCTAGCACCATGTTATGCCAATGTAGAGTGTTGGACCAAGACTGTCTGATTCCACTTCCCAGGGGAGGTAGTATGGAGTGGAAAGGTAGTGCAGCCACGCTAAAGGGTAGGTTTATTTCCTATCTTAGGGAGAGAAAATTGATAGCAAAGGGATGTATTTATCATATTGTCAGAGTTCAGGATGTTCGAGCAGAATCTCCAACTCTTCAGTCTGTTCCAGTAGTCAATGAACTTCCAGATGTATTTCTAGATGAACTTTCTGGTATTCCCCCAGAATGGGAGATCGATTTTTCAATTCATTTATCACCAGGTACTCATCCTATATCTATTCCTCTGTACCGAATGGCTCCAGCTGAGCTCAGAGAATTGAAGGAACAGTTAAAAGATCTATTAGATAAAAGCTTTATCAGGTCGAGTACTTCACTGTGGGGAGCACCAATTCTGTTTGTGAGGAAGAAGGATGGCTCCCTCCTGTGGGTATAGATTACCGGCAGCTGAATAAAGTCTCTATCAAGAACAAAGACCCTCTTCCCAAAATAGACAACTTGTTTGACTTGTTACAGGGCGCAAAGTGCTTTTCAAAAATTGACTTAAGATCTGGGTATCAGCAGGTTTGAGTTCGGGATAGAGACATTCCAAAAACCGCTTTCAGGACCAGGTATGGCCACTTTGAATTCCTAGTTATGTCTTTCGGGTTGACGAATGCTCTAGTAGTGTTCATGGACTTGATGAACAGAATCTTCAGGTCGTACCTAGACCTATTTGTTATAGTATTTATTGATGATATTATGGTATATTTCTGCTCAGAAGCAGAACACCGAGATCATTTGCGCACGGTACTACAGATTCTTAAGGATCGTCAGTTATATGCAAAGTTTTCTAAATGTGAGTTTTGGCTGAATTCATTAGAATTTGTAGGTCATGTCGTGTCAGAAGCTGGTATCCAAGTAGATTCCTAGAAGATTGAGGTAGTAAAGACATGGCCTAGACCAACAACTTCAACTGAGGTACGTAGTTTTCTGGGGTTAGCCGGATATTATAGAAGATCTGTAGAGGGGTTTTCCACTGTATCAACACCTTTGACTAAGTTAACTCATAAAGCTGCCAAATTTCATTGGACTGAAGCATGTGAGCAATGTTTTCAGGAATTGAAAAATAGGTTGACATCAACACCAGTATTAGCTTTGCTAGACGGATCATAGGGTTATACAGTGTATTGTGATGCTTTGGGTGTTGGATTAGGATGTGTTTTGATGCATCATGGTAAGGTAATTGCCTACGTTTCAAGACAATTGAGGAAACATAAAAAGAATTACCCCACCCACGATCTAGAATTGGCGGTAGTAATTCATGCCTTGAAAATATGGATGCACTATCTATATGGTGTCCATGTAGATGTTTTCACTGATCATAAGAGTCTCCAGTACATTTTCACACAAAAAAAGTTGAATCTGCGGCAACGCCGCTGGTTAGAATTATTGAAAGACTATGATGTGAATATTTTGAATCATCCAAGGAAAGCTAATGTTGTAGCAGATGTCCTCAGCCATAAATCCATGGGGAGTTTAGTACACCTGAAGCCATAATAGCGGGAACTGGCCCAAGAACTGCATCAGTTAGCCAGTTTAGCCGTCCGTATAGTAGATTCAGGAGATATAGGAATAGTAATTCAGAATACGGTAGTATCATCATGGGTTGTCGAAGTGAAAGAACGACAGTACGAAGACCCTAATCTGGTTCAGCTCAGAGATAAGGTTCCGCGATAGGAAGTAACAGATTTCAAGGTAACCGAAGATAGAGTTTTGAGATATAGGGCTCACCTCTGTGTTCTGGATGCGGCAGGACTTCGCCAGCAGATTATGGGCGAGATACATTATTCCCATTATTCTCTTAATCTAGGTTCATCAAAGATGTATCATGATATAAAAGAGATTTACTGGTGGCCAGGAATGAAAAAGGAGGTAGCAGAATTTGTAGCACAATGTCCTAATTGCCAACAAGTGAAGGTTGAACATCAAAAACCCAGTGGATTGACACAGGAAATAGCAGTGCCTATGTGGAAATGGGAGGCAATTAATATGGACTTTGTAAGAGGGTTACCTCGTACTAGGCGTAAATTTGATTCTATCTAGGTAATTGTCGACAGGTTGACGAAGTCAGCTTATTTTCTGCCAGTGAGGGCTACTTTCTCAACTAAAGACTATGCTAAACTGTATATTAGAGAGATAGTCTGATTGCATGGTGTTCCGATATCAATTATTTCTAATAGAGGGGTGCAGTTTACAGCTAAAATTTGGAAATCCTTCCATAAGGGTATGGGGACACAGGTTAACCTAAGTACAACCTTCCATCCTTAAATAGACAGGCGGACAGAACATACAATTTAGTCATTCGAGGATACGTTATGGGCGTGTGTGTTAGACTTCGGAGACAACTGGGATGAGCACTTGCCGCTTATTAAATTTTCTTACAATAACAGTTACCATTTAACAATCCAGATGGCGCCTTATGAGGCCTTATATGGGCAGAAATGTAGGTCCCCGGTTGGTTGGTTCGAGGTAGGAGAATCATGATTAAGTGGACCAGACATTATCCATCAGTCAAAAGAGAAGGTGAAACTTATCAGAGAATGACTGTTGACAGCTCAAAGCCACCAGAAATCCTATGCTGATGTGCGACGAAGGAACCTAGAGTTTGATGTGGGTGACTGGGTGTTCTGAAGGTTTCGATGATGAAGGGCGTGATGAGATTCGGAAAGAAGGTCAAGCTCAGCCCGAGGTTTATTAGACCGTATCAAATCCTTCGGAGTATATGCCAGGTGGCATACGAATTAGATCTGCCTTCAGAATTAGAATCATCTCACCAAGTCTTTCATGTGTCGATGCTACGGAAGTGCGTAGGAGATCCATCCTGAATTGTGCCAGTCGAGGATGTCCAAGTCACTAAGGAGTAGGCCTACGAAGAGATTCCAGTAGCTATATTAGATTGACAGGTTCGCAGGTTGAGAACTAAGGATGTCGCTTTTGTTAATTTATTATGGAGGAACAGGAATAGAGAAGAGATGACTTGGGAAGCTGAGGACGATATGAGATCTAAATATCCTCACTTGTTCCAGATTTAGTTCAGATATAAGGTACATTTATTGATTCAGTTGCTGTTCGATGATTTGTGTCCTATATATCCGATGTAGTTGACTTTAGCTTTGTTGTGAAATGGTTGCTATAATATTGTGTGAAGTACCTATGTTAGACTTTTCTACATTGTAGGATTTTTAGATAGTCCATATTACAGGGGAGACTCTACCAAAATTTTTCCTGAATAAGTAGTTAAAAGAGTTAAGTTTCCTGTAAGCTAAGGTTCACATTCGAGGACGAATGTTCCTGGGGGGGGAGGGGAAGATGTTACACCCCGTAAGTTTATAATGATTAGTCAGCCTATTCATACATTGGTTAAGAGTTTTAGAGTGCAACACATATGAGAAAGGGCTCGAAAAAAGGTCGGACGAGCGAGGAATCGAGATCACGCAGGAGATGACCGGAGTAGGCCGCGGTAGGGGCTGCATGGCACGGACCCCCTCCCTCCGCGATGGGCTCCGTGGCACGCCCGTAAATCAGCATGTTGGAATGGACCCCCAATCCACCTCCAAAGTATATATAGGTCCTCCATTCATTATTTTGGATATATACATGTTTATTCGGCCAACAGAAGAAAAAGATGAACAAATTAATAAACTTCCCTCAGTTTATGCTGTGAAACGCTTCCTAAATTCAAATTAACTTTGGGTGTATAAATTTAAGTTTTCAAGGAGCATTACTACTGAGTTAGTTCCGCGAAATTTTCCCGGCAAATCATAGCCCCGCCGAGCCAATGTTTTCAGAATTGCGCAAACTAATTTCTATACGACCACAGGCTTCAAGTGAGTACTTCTCCCTTCTAAACTTTCGAGAAATTATGAGTTTTCGACCGCATTTCGTTAAGTCAAAACATAGTTAATAGTTATATATAAAGTTGTCGTTTTTTGCAAAATTTAGTACTGAAACTAGTTTCATTGTACCAGTAGTACGATATCAATTGAGGAAAGCTATTGAATATGAATATGATACTCGCCTGTTAAGAAGCAATCCTCAATCCAGGTATGTTAAGGCAAATCCCTTCTGCAAGTTAGTTTCTTCAGTATCATGACTCAGTTTGAATCCCAGTATGAATACCACTAGCATATTTTTTATGATTAGCTATTTTTATTAGCTGAGACCAGTATTCCACGTCTAGTTAGGATTAACTATGCACTGTATAGCCATCCTTAACCAACCCCAGGGTTACTAGCTCTGTTGACACCCGTGAGGGGCTAGATGACGTTGCTCCAAGGAGCGATATGTCATGCATGAGGGAAAAAGATGAGGTTCGAGGACCTCATACAGTCCATTCCATGGCTAGACTACTCTTATGCCTTATCGTCACACCCCGTCGAGTTTGGTACCCAAGGTACAGACAACAGGAGTCCATCGGACTCAAACACAGCTATAGTTTAGGGGCCGACCGAGCTTAGTTGCAGACCTAAGAGACATGTAGGATAGCCATAGTTATTAGATGACGTAGTATGACCTTATTAGGGGTATATAGGTTGAAGTGTACCCACCAGGGCTTATGGGAGCCCCGAGTGGGTGATTTTGTGCTAGTTGTACCTTCCGGCTTGTAGGGGCCAGGTAAGGTTCTTGTTTGCTTTAGTCACTAATAAATTAAGATGATAGAAATTTCAACTATTCAAGTATAATCTCTATCTCTCCATTTCAGTTATTCTCAGTTTCATTCCTTTATTTCAGTTATATACAGTTATTGTCTTACATATTCGGTACATATTGTACTGACGCCCTTCCTGGGGCGCTGCATTACTTGCTTGCATGTACGGATAGACGAGGAGCAGGTCCCTCTTAACTTCCAGCCCGGATTGTTAGCATAGTCTGCTCCTTTCCTCTGGAGCTTGTAGATAAAAGGTTTACTCCTTTTGATTGTACAGTTTACGGGTAGGTCGCGACCTATCCCCACCAGTATATCACTCCCAGTTGCTTGTAGATTATTTTTGTTTCCCTATGGTTAGCTGTTGGTGTCCGTGTGGGGACCATATGTGTTTTAGTTTACATGTTGACTGTGTGGGGGCTTGTTTACCTGTCAGTGAGCGGCCTTGTCAGCCATAGCTTAGTCTAGCACTGGATTGACTTTTCAGCCATAACTAGATATCATGGTGGTCTTGTCGGCCCGCATAGGATTCCCTGTTAGTGCTTGTTTCTGGTTAGCTGTTTTCCTTTATAGGTGGCTATAAGGCCTTGTCGGCGGGAGGTTGTATTTACAGTCGAGATATAGCCTGTTGTTTTCTTTTTTGGGGAATAGGCCTGCATCACGAGTGCGCGGGCCTAGTTAAGTCAGTTCAGACCCTAGTAGGGCATCAGGTGCTAGTCGCACCTCCCAAGGTGGGGCATGACAGCCATAACCCAAGAGTATAAGTTTAGCCATTCATATACAAACAGATAAACGAGTAAGTAGTCATCATTATACAAAAATATGAAGTAAAGAAGAGAAGACCTAGTTGTATAGCTTTATCTTCCTTCAAAATGACTTAATAGGTTTCATGAACAAAATAAGGAAAAGAAACTGAGATGAGACTCCTCTTTGGCATCTCAGCCTCTTTCGAATGTCAAATTTTGTCTAAAATTGATAAAAGATGATTGAAGATGTGTAACAATGACCTAGTCCTCATATATATAGATGAGCCTTCAAATGACGCTTCTTCCCTTCAAGACTTGGCTTTAAAATCAGCATTTTTCACCCCAAGATGGGTCTGGCACATTGCCCCTCCTATCTCGCCACAGACTTAATCAAATTTTCGGCAATTTTCAGCTCAAAAATAGTTCTGGCGCTCCACCCCAGCCATAGCACCATCTTGAGAATTTTTTCTCTGACGTTTGAGAGCTGGTGCAGGGCACCAGCCATAGCACCAGAACATGAGTTTATTTCTCTGATGTTTGGGACTCGGGCGGGGCGCTAGCCATAGCACCAGACCCCTCAAATTCTCAAATCTTCATTCCATGCATCATTTTGAGCTCCTTTTGATTAGTTTTCTACTCAAATCAGCTAAAGTCATTTGTTAGCACATAAAACACACACATACTTGAATTTAAGCATAAATTAAGGATTATGAACTTAAAACATGATGAAATATGGGTGAAAATATGGAAATTGGCATGAAAATATGCCCAACATCACATGGTCCTTCAGCTTCGTAGGAATTTTGTTTCGAACACGAAAACTGCACTCTTCCATGAGAGTCGTAGTTTCAAACTCTGTTAGTCTCCTCTTATTGGAAACAATGTTCTTTAAATACTTGCATACATCGGAAATTCCTATAAAAGCTCCACCAGTGGTGAGTTAACATGTACCTGCTTCAACATATCAAGAAATTTCTGGCAAGCTAAGTCCTCCTTCTACTTTTCAAATCTTTGAGGAAATGGAGGGGGTAGCCTGGTTTCTACCAACTTTGGCTTTGAGTTTCTTGACTCACCAACCTCCGGTTTGGACATCACAACCTACTCCTCATAAACTTTCTTTTCTCTAGGGATCACCTCACCTAGATCTTTACAACTACGCAAAGAAATTGGGCTCACATTTCTGTGGGGTTCTTCTCGGTGTTACTCTAAAGTGCCCTTGTGGTATGTTAGTCTGGTGTAGGGCCAATTGCCCCATCTGTCTCTCAAGCTCATGGACGGGCTTTTGCATCTCATTCACCACCTAGGTCTACTGCACCATCCACTGCTTCATTGTTTCCTCAAGTGAACTTCTCAGTTGCTCGCCCTAAGGTCTTTGATAATTGTTCTAGGACCTTTGGAAATTCTTGTTCTCTTCATAAGAGGGATTGGCTATGTTCCTGTACCCCTGGTTATAGATATTACCTTTAAAAACTCCACCATGACCTTATTGTACCACAAAAAATACAGATTCGCAATTAAGTGGACAACTTGAATAAGCGTGGCCTTCTCAACACACCTCACATGATGGTGGTGAAGTTTGGACCTGATGGACCTGTTGAACCTGACTTCCTGCTGGTGTGATTACAAGCTTGCTAATCACATTTACCAGCTGACTTATATCTTCTCTGATTGCTGCCAAACCATCTACTTCGAGCTATCCTTACACCTTGGCTACTGTGAATCCTCTACTTGAGTTTGATAGTCTTGACTCCTTGCTGACATGAGGTTTAAAAGAAATTTAATTTCATCATAGTTCTTGGATAAAAATTTTCTCCGTGCTATAGTGTCAAGCAAGATTTTGGACTCTAGCTTCAGCCCTTCTATAAAGTTGTGCCCGATAATCTCCTTCGGCTGCATGTGGTATGGGAAATCTCTCAAATAGACCTTGTATTATTCCCTAGCTTGAGCGAAGATTTCACCATCTCTCTGCACAAAACTAGAGATCTTTCCTCTCAACTCTTTCGTCCTCCTTGAAGAGAAGAACCTGTTGATGAACTTCTTGGAAAGAACCTCTTAAGTAGTGATGGAACTTCCTGGCTCATTTTGAAGCCACTCTTTGGCCTCACTAATCAACGAGAACGAAAATAACGCGAGCTTCACATACTCATATGGCATGTTCTAATAGTGAACGTTCTCACTCAACTCCATAAACATCATCAGATGCCTGTCCTCATGCAGCTTGCCCTTATATTGGCAAATGTTTTTGACTAACCGCATGGTCCCTTCCTTTAGTTCAAAGTTCCCAGTGATTGCTGGCTTGATGATCGCTTTAGAAGCATTCTCCAAGTTTTTCCTAGCATAATTCAACACTGGAACCCTCTCATGGTTGTTTCCCTATGCCTGCTCGTTATTCTCCACGATTAACCTTCGAAAGTTTCTCTCAATTTCAGGATCAAGAGAAGCCAAAAGTGATTCTAGACTTCTCGTATTTGGCATACACTGAACACACAACCTTGTAACTTCGAAAAAAAATAGACAAAAATGTAAAACACATAATAGCAAAATAAAAATCCTAAACTACAAATGATCAATAAATCTTCAAGTCCCCAGCAATAGCACCAAAAACTTGATATCTCCCAAGCACATACAAGCATACATGGTTGTTAAGTAATATAGGACTGGAAGTCTCTATTATTGATCCCTCATAGACTTATTAGATCAATTTTCATAAGGTTATTACTTTATTTTGTTATTCTAACAAATCAGATAAAATGGAAAATTGGTTTGAAGAATTAAACTACTAAAAACTTGAAATGTAAAATTAACTAAAAGTTGAGATTGTTGAAAACTTGTTCGTACTTCAAATAATGATGAAAATATAGGGAATTAGCACTTTCATTTTAGATTGAGTTCTCAAGACGTGATTATGCTAGATTGATTCCTCCTAAGGTTGCTAGTTGCAAGTTACTATCCCATTTCATGCCACTCTCTCGAGCATCCAAGAACTATCTCATGAACCCTAATGCCTATATCCCCATGGTCATAAGAGGTACATGAAATGACGATTATTCCTACTTGAATTTCAACTAAATAAGGTTGAATGGTATATCCCTATCCTCAACTAATAGGCTAAAGGATCTTTGAATTCCTATTTTATATTAACTTTTAACCCTTTCATTTTCTTTTTCCAAGTTCAACCAAAAGCCAACAGATTTACTGTCAAGGTGATCATTCTAGAGAAAAAGCAATTAATACAAGTAAATATAAACAACCTTTATGAAAGAATCAGAACTAGCAATCAACATCTTTCAAACATCAACTATCAACTATGGCCAAAACCCTAAAATAAGCGTTTAGCCACTCATAGACAAGCGGAAAAATAAAAATAACAACATCATTCTCAGTAAAACAAGAAAGAAAAGAAGAAACCTTAGTAGAACTTTTCTCTCCTCCAAAATATGCATTTACAACCTTCAAAATGATGAATGATATAATGATTGATTTGCTAAAACTGCCCTAGATGTTATATATCTAGGTGAGCCTTCAAATGATGCTTTTTCCCCAAAGAAACTTAGTTAAAAATAAAAAAAGTCCTGTCCAAGAGGGTCTGGCATGCTGTCCCATGTATAGAACCAAGGAGTTAGTCAAATTTCCTCTGAAGAATAGCTCCGGGCGCTCTATTCTCACTATAGCACCAAGGAGTTGGCCAAATTTCTGCACTTCTGAACACCTATGGAGCTCCACTCTCACCATAGCACAAGAATATTAGTCAAATTTGGATCATTAAGACCTCCTGGTGCCCCACACACACCATAGCCTCTGAATGTTAGGAAAATTTCCTAAGTCTGAAATGCTTTTGGGGCTCCGCGCTATACATTTCGCCAAGGCCTTGGTCAAATTGTCATCTCTAAAGCTAAGGTACCTTGCACCTCACTCCATCCACAACACCAACTTTGGTGAATTTTCTCTAAAACACAAGTGTGGCGCACACCATGGCAGCCATAGCCCCATGCCTACTTTTGCAAACTCTTCTTCTTCACACTTTGAGTCATTTTTGGGTCCTTTTTCTTTGGTTACCTACTCAAAACATCTACAAACGTTCCTTAGCTCACAAAACACACAAAAACGTGAATTCATACATTTCATAAGGATTTTGAACTTAAAACAAGGCAATATATGGGTAAAAATATGGAAAATGGGCATAAGAATATGCCCAACATCAATCAGCCTATTTCTTATCGATCAAAAGTATTGATTCAACCAAGGATCATGCTCTATAATATATTTAGGAGTTAGTTCGGTTGCATGGAGTTCCTTTTTCCATCATCTCAGATAGGAATACTCAATTCACCTATCAGTTTTAGAGGTCATTTCAGAGAGGCCTTGGTACTTAGGTAATGCTTAGCATAACTTTTCACCCACAGACAGATGGTCGAGATGAGAAAACCATTCAGACTCTTGAGGACATGTTGAGAGCTTTTGTTACTTATTTCAAGTGTATTTGGGATAGTCACTTACCTCTCATAGAGTTTGCCTATAATAACAATTATCACTCTAACATTCAGATGGCTCCGCTTGAGGCTCTTTAGGTGTAGAGGTGTAGGTATCCTATTGGATCGTTTGAGGTAGGTGAGGCTATGTTGATAGTCCAAGATTCAGTTTATGAGGCCGTGGAGAAAGTTCAGCTTATTAGAGAGAGGCTGAAAATAGCTCAAAGTCGTCAGAAATCTTATGCAGATATTAGGCGGAGAGAGCTTGATTTTGAGGTTGATGATTGGGTATTTCTAAAGATGTCTCCCATGAAGGGAGTGATGAGGTTCAGAAAGAAAGGGAAGCTTAGTCCCCAATATGTTGGTCCTTATAAGATTCTAAGGCAAGTTGGCAAGGTGGCACATGAGTTGGAGCTACCAGCAGAATTAGCTTCGGTGCATCTAGTTTTCCATATATCTCTATTAAAGAAATGCACTGGTGACCCGACCTTAGTCGTTTCAGTGGAGATCATAGGTGTGAAGGATAGCCTTACCTATGAGGAGGTTCTCGTTTAGATCCTTGATCATCAGGTTTAGAAGTTGAGGAATAATAAAGTAGCTTCAGTGAAGGTGTTGTGGAGAAATCAGCTCGTTGAGGGAGCTAGTTGGGAAGCCGAAGAAGATATGGTGGCTAGATACCCGCATCTTTTCCCTTCCGGCTCAGTTCCAACATGAGGTACCAGTTTCCTCCTTAGTAATCTATTCAGTTTCCTGTCAAGATCATGTCCCTAAGTTTCTTTCATGTTATTGCATACATGTTTGTTTCACGAAGTTAGTTCAGTCATGTATATAAGTTTGGAGTCAGTCACTCCGTCAATTCTCAACTATAATTATTCAATTTTGAGATTGCAGTTCCTTCCCTATTCTTTAAGTATGTCTAAATATACATTCGAGGATGAATGTTTCAAATGGGGAGATAATATAACACCCCAAAAGTCCCTACGACCAAGTCCTAGACATTTTTCTCTCAGAATGACTTGTGGTACGAGTTGTTATCCTTTGGTATAGATCATAGGAGAGACTCATGGTGAGCCTGCAGTGTTCCCAATCTAGTGATAATGACTCATGGAAAAAGTCATAGATTGATGTAACAAGTTGTGGTACGCTACTGGTTTGTCAAATCTTGGACCTATGAGTCAAGGTACGACTTACTGTTTGGTGTGATGGGTCGTGGGAAGTAGTCATAGTATCTGGTGAGTGGTAGACGTAAGGGATATAATAGGTTATAGTATGACTCATTGTAAGTAAAAATGAGTTGTTTTATGTAGTCATGGAATATTTGTTTAGGGTATGGGGACCACTAACCACGATCCATGGTACGACTTGTTGTAGGAAAAATCGAGTCGTTGTGAGGCCCGTAGTTTTAGAAATAGTGAGCCTAGAAAATGAAGTGGTCTAACAATGAGAGCAAACCACATGTCATGACTTGAACATAGGCCTGGATAATGAAATGGGACAAGGAATCCTGAGAGGCTCCAAGTCGACCCATGACATGAACATAGTGGCTAAGAGCTTACACAAGTAGAAACTGATAAAATAAAACATGCTTAAGAAGACGTCTGCATACATATCAATCAAAAACAATGTCAACACTAACAAGCTGATATTTTGCATATTGTCTGAAGAGCTTCTAATATAACTGATGAGCTGATGGGATAGCATCCCCAACTATCTCAACAAAAGTCCGTAATTGAAATATGATAACAATGATTAAATTAAATGTCCTCGAAGGATGAGGACTCACCAACAGTGACTAAACAAGACTGAGGAGAAAGAGGGACTAATTGTTATACCCCATAAGTTCCTATCATTTAACCAATGCGTGTATGTATCAATTGAGAGTTTTGGAGGGGATGAGTATACGAGTACACATCAAGCGAGCAGGAGGCTGGGCCGAAGGCCAGGCGCACTGGGCGTTGCGCTGCGCCAGCCAGCTCGATGCCTTGAGCGGTGCATCACCCTCGACTCTTGGTGCTATAGGCGGCGTGCTCCCCCCCTGCCTCAATAATATATAAGTCCCTCGATGACTTGACTTGGTCATTTTAAATATTTCCCCTCGGTTGAGAAGAGAAAGTAAGCGACAACTTCTTCCATTTTTTCGTCAAATTATGCCACTAAACTCCGTCCAAACGCAAATTCAACGTCCCTGCAGAGTTATTTCTTGAAAACTTGCTTGGAGTACCGGAACCCCACCGAGTAAAAGTTGTCAGAATCACTTCTAAGTGAGTCCTAAGTGGCTACAGGTGATAGGTAAGCATTTGTACCTTCTAAACTCTCGGGAATTTGTAAGCTTTCAGCCGAATTGAGCTAAGTTAAATTGTAGTCAATGTTATTTGAAAGATACTGTTGTTTGCCAATACACACTATTGAAATAGCCTTATTCTCTCAGTGTAAAGGCTGCTATTGAGTGGAATTACTGGCTTCAGGTTGGAAACTATTTGGGATAACGTAAGTCGGCATTCGAGGTATGTTAAGGCTTATCTCTTTGGAAAGTTATTCTCGTTGTATAATGATACGACTTATGCCTTTGAAATTAGATAGTGATCCTATATATTGTGATTAGGTGCTGCAAATAGATAGTGATTATGTATGTTATGGTTAGCTGTTACGAGACGAATTAAGATTATACCATAGTATTCTTCATCGAGAAAGGGCACGATGAGCGTGACTAACGCTAGGAGCGTCATAGAGACTTCCCTATTCTTCTGTTTAGAGTATTAGTGGAATTCTGATGTTTTGCTGTCAGGACAAGGCCTTAGAAGTTTATGGTTAGCTATTGGGCTTGATTTGATAAGTTGGACAGGATAGGCGCATCTGGGAGAAGTAACTTTCACTTTGACGCCTATATTGGCAGTGAAGCTCACCCTGAGGCCGTTGGCGTACCTTGATGTCTCCAAGGTTAGAATTTGGATAGGATGGTATTACCCTAGTGTCAGCGACACTAGAGTTGCCTAGTGAATTGAGTGACAGTCTGACATATAGTTGGCTACTGTCAGTGTCTATTAGCTTTAGTCGACTTAGTGCTTGTTGTGCAGGTCGCCCACGAAGTCATCCCAGTTGCACAAGTCAGATAGACCCATGGATACCCTAAGGAAGGAACCTTATTAGTAGTATGATGTGGGGCCAATGCCTTAGCTTACTCTAATAGATACCATGTACAGGTGCCGCGAGTGGCTAGGTCCAGATAAACCTGCATACAAGGCTATGAATCTCCTAGAGAAGCTATATGAAATCTAAGTAGACCATGTTAATGTCTAAGGGACTAGAACCATAGTAGTATAGTATTACCTTAAGGCTATGAATTATAGCAAGCTGCTTGTGGAAGGTTAAGGCTGACTGCTCAGGAGCATGCCCGATTAGTAGCAGCCCTACAGTCATTCTAAGCAAGGGAACTAAATAGTTGGTTGCCTGCGACCTTACTATTCGCTTATGAGATACCATTGTCCTAGCATGACATTTAGAGTATCGTTTAAACCACTCCAGACCTCGCCCTAGTCTGTCTAGACAAAAGAGATTATAATCACTTCCAGGACCCTCTAGGCAGGAGTAGGCACACGGGGTGTGCTTGTTGGAACCTATATAGACTATTCTAGGGGCGTGTAGCGGTCATGTTAGGCCTTAAGAGCTAGATACACCTTTTGAGTGGCTAGACTGAGACTAAAATGTAGCATATCAGTTGGGATTGACCTCGCCAAGAATAGTCTTCCATTGACCAACTTTAAGGTTGCTAACTGTGTCATCGCCTATGGTGTTATTGATCGCTCAGAGGAGCTATATGATATTTCTCGGAGGAGCTATGTGATGTCCAATTGGACTATACTCAGGCCTAGGCCATAGTTACTTCCATTCATGGATGGACCTCTTTTTATGTCGTACCGGCATTACTGACCCTCGGTCGATTCTTGTGAGCCCAGGGTGATGTTACGGGAGCCCAGAGGGCTTAGACAGAGTTACAGGAGCCAAAAAGGTTCAGTTGCAGACCTAGAAGCTTGGTAGGTTGGCTATAGTACCAATAGAATCATAAGGACCTTGTTAGGGGTATATAGATTGACTTGTACTTGCCAGGGCTTATGGGGGACCCAATAGGTTATTTTTGTGTTGCTTGAACCTTCCAGGATTTTAGGGGCCAGGTTAGGTTCTTGTTTGTGTACTTTCTTGCTAGATATAGCTTATGAACTTGTAGTCATGCAGCTTCAGTTCATCTTCATGTAGCGACTTACTAAGTGCAAGTTATGGGTAAGAAAACTTACAGGTTAACTTCTATTCCTTCTTGCTTTTCATTAGATGTTCTTTATCAGATTTGATTCAGCTTTTTATTACTACCTTAGATATTTGGCACATATTATATTAACACCCAACTATGGTGCGCTGCATACTTGCCTGTAGGTTTTAGACGGACAGATTGCAGGATCTCTTAGCAGCTATTCCGAGTAAGCATATTGGCTAGCTCCTTTCATTCAGAATTTCCAGGTTCTAGAGGTTTATCAATCTTTTATTTGTATAGTGTTTGGGTGGGCTGGGGCCCTGTCCCGAGCAATATTTTCACTCTTAGAGGCTTGCAGACTATAGTCTTCAGTTAGTTGTCTGTATTGTCCATGTGGGGCCTATATATGTTCAGTTCTTTATGTTTTCCATATGGGGCCTAGTATAGCTTTCAGTTAGCAGCTTTGTCGGCTGTAGTGTTTATATGATTGCCTATTTTTCATTATAAACTAGATGGCATGACGGTCTTGTCGGCCGCATAGGATCCCTTTTATTGTTAAGATAGTTGGGTTAGTTGTTTTCTTTTATAGGTGTTGCGTGGCCTTGTCGGCCCGAGGTTGTGTTTACAACCGAGATATAGCAATTTTCTTTCATGATTTTAAGCCGCTGGTGCCACCAGAGGTGCATATACCCAACCAAGTTAGTCCAGATTTTGGTATGGCATTAGGTGCCAGCCATGCCTCCTAAGGTGGGGCATGAAAAACTTTGTATCAGAGCAACATCGTATCCTAGGGTGTCTGCAAGCCATGTCTAGTAGATTCTTGTTTATAAATATGTTGTGCACCACATTCTATGAGCAGGAGGCTACGAGGCATGATAGTACGGTTACCCTTCTTTCTTCTCATATCGTGCTATAGAACCGAGTTGTATAGGGTTGAAACCCTAAGCTTTGATTGTTATGTTTGTCTAGAATAATGTTTGATGTGAGACAGACTACATCCAGTCGGAAGTTAGCTATAGGAACAGGGGAGGGTACCAGTGAGGTGCCATAGTTGGTGGTATAGCTTAGTTTAAGGGTGAAAGGAGATGCCTTTTAATCTCCCCAGCATCCTTCCAAGGCACCAGGAACCTTATAAGGTAATAAACATAGAAGCACAATCCCCAGTTCTTCCTACAGCCTCAGAACAGGAGGTCAAGAGTGTGGTATGTATGAGTTGGCTTACTTTGTTGATATTTTGGAATTAGATAGGGGCGATAGTCAATGTTGGGTTACCTGAAATATGCGAGGGTTGTACCTCTAGCATTTAGAGTTTGTTGAGCTTTGCACCTATGCCCTGTTATAGATTAATAGTGTCATTTCCCACCTCCCAGCTTTTTCTCAATATAGAAGAGGGCGTAAGTATTGACACTATGTTGTTAAGAGTAAATAGTATAGGAGGTCTACACCCGTTGATTCCTGAAGGGTATTAGAAAAGTGGTTAAAACTCCTAGCGCTTAAATAATCCACCCATACCCTCACGATAGTAAAGGAGGGCAGGTAACATTGCCAGCCGCACCCAAGTACGTGTGAGAGTCCATAAGAAATAGATCCCCAGCAATAGTAAGGCTCAGATAAGAAATAGACTAATCCCACCGCAGTGTGTGGGTGGTGGTAGGGGATACCTGTAGAACAAAGCCTACAACCCCCAGTTTATTATATTAAAGGACAGAGAGATTATACGAGGGGAACCGACCCGGGTGCAAGTTAGGACGATATAGGTTGGTAGACTTTATCAATAGTATCCTTTCCAGTATGGTGCATGGGGAACGAACCTCGATTTTCAGCCTATAGGAGTAAGGGCAAGACATGAATGTCATGGTCAAGGGAAAGCAGGACTACCTCTAGGTTGTAACGGGCTAATAGAGTTTGGAGTCGCTGTTGAATGTCGAGAAACAAGCATCGAGCTGACATTTAAAGGATAGTGAGGGTGTAAAGAATACTACAATATCACCACTAGTTGTAGAGGCAGAGGAGTGATGATACGGAGACCCTAGCCTAGTGCAACCAGAGATAAGGCCCAGTAGGAGGACTCACCAGCCTTTGAGATTGTAGGGAATAGAGTCTTAAGACCCAGCGGTTGACTCTATGCTCTAAATGTGGCATAAAGCTCCAATGACCAGCAAGGGAAGGCTGGACAGTAGAAACCGGGTAGGCTAATTCAGAAGATAGTCGTGCCTGCGCAAAAGTAGGAAGTAGTCAGTCTGAATATAGCTATAAGCTTACTTTGTACCAAGAGTAAATGGGACTCCTTTTGGGTCATTTTTGAAAGGCAAATGAGATTAACTTATTTCGTGCTGGACAGAATTATGTTTCAGCTAAAGAATATGTTGAGTTAAGTACTAAAGAAATGGGCTGGCTACATGATTCCCCAATGTCTATTAGTTGTGGCAGAAGGGCACAACTCACCGTTAGGTGTTGGAAAGAGTGTCAGCACAGATTAGGACGCAAATTAATTTGAGTACAACTTCTTGTACCGAGATAAATGGCCAAGTAAAGCACACAATTCAGACGCCCGGAGATCTGTTAAGGGTGGAAATGTTGGCCCCCTATATGATGACTTGAAGCGGGTAAATTAGGGGTTGTTGAATCAGGCATACTACATCAGTCAGATGGAAAAAAGTTAAACATATTAGAAAATGTGTACCAGCAACCCAGGGTCGTCGATAGTCCTACTCTAATGTATGGAGTAGGGAGTTATGGTTTGAAGCAAAACTTCACCAAGGAAGAATGTTATGAGATCTGATAAGAAGGGCAAGCCCAGGCCTAGATTCACTAAGCTATACTGGATCCTCAGGATGATCATCCAAGTGGCCTATGAGATAGAGTTGCCTTTGGGGCTAGGATCTATTCATCAACACTGCTCAAGCGCGTGAAGGACCTTCCTCAAGTTATCCCGGTCGAGGATGCTCAGGTCACAGAATAGCCATCCAACGAGGAGACTCCAATAGTTATTATATTGGCAGGTCCATAGGGGCTATCTTGGGAACCAAAGAAGTAGCCTAGCAAAGTCTTATAGAGGAACATAAAGGTAGAAGGTATTGCTTAGAAAGCTGAGGACGACATGAGGTTTAGTCATAAGTATAGTCATAAGAGAAACCTTATAAAAATATAACTTGAGCCAAAGTAACATAAATATGACAATGCATAAACGATGAGAAACAATAGGAGAACTCATCATCTTAACCGACACCATCATGAAAAAGCCTACATGATGCCCCAACTATTTCACTCAAGTTGGTAGAGCCCTCCCAGGCTTTCCAGGCAAGGGACGTGCATGATTAGATATAACAAAGGGATCCAAATATATATACATATACCTACAGTGGCATGTAGTTATGAGACCATAAGGTTTACCTAAACACCGAGTATACTCAATGCTAGACACTTCTCCCAAAAACATGTACATAAAGGCTCGTATAGAAATTGTGAAATCATTCATTAAGTTCATGGCCAAATAAATCATAACATACTTGATCATACATGAAATATATGATTATCCATGAATAAGGGCCCTTGAGTTGGCCAAATATCATAATTTCATAAATCATGAAGAATATGCATACTTGTGAAAATTTCATATAGTTGACATCATAAATCCATGAAGAGTAGTTGAAGAGAAATCATATCATAAATTATAAATTCATAATTTAGGGTTAGGAAGATCAAAATCATTATAGAATCATAACTTGTCTTTTCATGAAGTTTTGCATAATTGGGCATAGATTCACTAGGATTTGAAACAATAAAAGTTATAATCAATTTAACTATAAAATATTGCCATCTTAAAACAACATTTAGAACATAAAGAGGATTGACACATAATTAGGTCAAAGAGAATTCTTTCAATTTGGGGTTAAAACCCCCATAAGATCATCAAATTTACTTTAGTACTTGAATTCATAAACATAGAGGGGAATTGGGGTATGACAGTGAAGAGAAACTATCATTCACAACCCCACATACTTGGGTAATCTACTCTTACGCTCTTCTTGAAAGCCCAAAAGGAATTGGAAAAGAAATTGGAGAGTTCTATGCTTGATCTTCAAAGGGAGACCTCTACTCATGCATGGGAGTGGGAAGGCTTAGAATAGGTTAAGCACCTTTAAAACCCTTCTAATTGAGCTTAAAATGATGTAGTTTAGGACTTAGGGGCTTAGGAATTACGAATTTTTCCTTACTAACTTTGCAGGAAAAATACAACTGCCAGGGGTCATGACTTATCTCACGAGTCGTGCGCTGATCCCATTCATGGTGAGATCCGTTGTCACTACTTCCTTGCTCTCCAATCTTTCCTGGAATTTCTCCACGGTTCACACAATTACTCATGCCATCATCGCACGAGTCGTTGGGATAAGTTTGTCACCAACACTGCCTCATCCCTTCTACAGTTACAACCCATGACTCGTGGTTTCCTACCACGGGTCGTAACAAACTCGTGACTTCTCCTCCTTGCACATAATTTTCCCCAACTTACGACCCTTCTCATGACTCGTCTGCTTTCACAATGAATTATACCATGACTTGTCTCTTCCAAAGTCAGCCATCCCCATGCCTCCCCACGAGCCTTTCCAAGAGTCATACCCATATACCATGACTCGTGGTGTGACTTGTGGTCTAGAAACTTAGACTCCAAGTCTTCTTCACGACATCTCCTATGACCCGTTACTTGGTCTCATGACTCGTACCATGAGTCATTCTGGTGCAAAAGTGTAAAATTCCTATTTTCTGTGTTTCAACCCTCGGGTCTAATCTTAGGGACTTTTGGGGTATTACATTATTTTTCCCTTGGGAACATTCATCCTAAAATGTGAATGAACATACTAAATGTCTTAGGAAAAGAACTATCATCCCAAATACTAAACATCTAAAGCAGAAAACTGATGGAGTGACTAATTTTGGACTGAAATACATGGCAGAACTGAAGTAATGAATCAAACATACATACACTGACATGAAAGATATCGAAACACTTGAATCAAACATGAAACTGAATAAAGTACTAAGGAGGAAACTGATACCTCAAGCTGGAACTGAACCAGAAGGGAATAGATGCAGGTATTTAGCCATCATATCTTCTTCGGCTTCCCACATAGCTCCCTCAACATGCTGATTTCTCCATAAAACCTTTACTAAAGCTACTTCTTTATTTCTTAGCTTCCGATCCTGATGATCAAGTATTTCAGCCGGAACCTTTTATTAGCTAAGGCTATCCTTCACACCTACGCTCTCTACCGGAATAACCAAAGCCTGATCGCCAAAGCATTTCTTCAATAGAAACACATAGAAAACTAGATCTACTGAAGCCAATTCAGAGGGAAACTCCAACTCATAGGCCACTTTGCCAACACATCTCACAATCCTATACCGTCCAACATAACTGGGACTAAGTTTCCCTTTTTTTTTGAATCTCATCACTCCCTTCATGGGAGATACCTTCAAAACCATCCAATCATCAACTTCAAACTCAAGTTCTCTCCTCCTCACATCTGCATATGACTTTTGGCGACTCAGAGCTATTTTCAACCTTTCCCTTATAAGCTGAACTTTCTCTATAGCCTCATGATGTAAATCTGGCCTTATCAACATAACTGCACCTACCTCAAATCATCCAATAGGTAGTCTACACCTCTGCTCGTAAAAAGAGCCATCTGAATGCTGGAGTGATAACTGTCATTATAGGAAAACTCGATATGAGATATGTGATCGTCCCAACTACCCCTAGGATCAATCACACCTGCTCACAACATATCCTAAAGAGACTAAATGGTCCACTCAGCCTGACTATCTGTCTTTGTGTAAAAAACTGTGTTAAGCTTTACCGGAGTACCATGACCTTTCTGAATCGACCCTCAAAGCCGAGAGGTGAACTAAGTGCCCCTATCTGAGATGATGGACAATGGAACTTCATGCAATCAAACTAATCACCGAATATACAATCTAGCATAGTCCTTGTGCTGACTTAGTCATTTGATCTACACTCACACGGTTAGAATCTACAATCATCGCGTATGAGATGACCCTGCATTGAAAACTACCTTGACCTCCTCCATCTTACAAGTAGGAATATAGATACCCTATAGCATACTTCTCGGTCCCTTATGCTCAACCTCCACAGCTTACACACCTCCTCCGGGCTCCTATTTATACTAGAATCTGAGTCCAACAACATATTTCAACCAAGCTCAAGCTTAAATTGGCCACACCTCCTACAACCTAGAATTACCCACCAAGAACATTACTTCCCCCTTGACAAGCAAGTCACACAAGTTAGAACTCTAATCATTAAGTCACTAGTCACACCATACTATGGTCTACTTGTACATTACCAACTCATTCAAGCGTCACTTATAGTCATCTCATGGCTCATTGTAGCTAACGTTGTTCAAGCATTCCCCTGTCTTTCCGACTTTGCTACTAATTGTGCTTTGCAAACTTCTACATACCTGGCCCCTCTGACCGAAATAGAGAGTTATTCCGAATGTACACATTGTAACCCTCATTCCTATCATGGGGATACACACATGGGGCTTAGAGTATAGAAAATGGCGAGCACAAATCATTCAAGATATCTAAGCTCAGCGTACAACTGATATGGCACGATCTTATGAGTCGTACATGTTGAGAGACACGAGTTAACATACATAGCGAGTTTCTTACATGAAGTTGAGACTTAGAGATTAGCAGAGTAAGACTGCGATCGCTATCTGAAGCGGTCATTTAGAATTCTGGGGGTCTATACATAAGATTGGATAGAGGGCGCAACTTTAATTGAGCATAAGATAAATCATCGGAACCTGAAGGGATTGGCATTCCATAGCTATTAGTGTTGAGACTCCTCTATTAGGACACTCAAAATCTGACTTGGCTCATTGACTTATCACCCCCCCCCCTAGCTTAAAGCCATCCTTCGAAGGCTCTTGAATCTTTCTTATGGTCAGGCTAAACCATTAACTTGTGACTTTCCATCGCCTATAAGGCTATCACTAAATGCTTCATACTAATAAAAATTCTACACCTTCCACAAAATAATATCAAACTAAAATACAAAAAAAAAGATCTTGTACCCAATACAGTAGTTCTTGGGACTAGCAACATGCAAGGTTCAATATAAAAACTCATAACATACCTGCGACTACATCTGGAGTTAGCTGCCACCTGCACTAGGTAACTTGCTCTTTTGAGATGGGCGATCTGCTGGAGTTCCTGATCTGGTGGTTGGAGCACTGGCTCTACCCTTGACCTACTTAGCTGATGGGTAGTCACTTCGCATGTGCCCAGGCTTTTCAAACCCATAACAAACACCCGAACCAACCAAACACTTTCCTGAGTATTTTCTATTGCATTTCAGGCATGCTGACCAACTAGATAGGGCTACTGGAGGGGTGACCAGGGCACATCCTCTTTGGAAACTATGCTTGGCCAACAGGCAATCTCTAAATTTATGATCGACTGGCCACACCAAAAGCAATATTCTTAGTAAATCAAGATCCCCTAGGTGATTTTTCCCATATCCTCTGCATGTTGGGTATGTAATCTACCTTACCCTAGGCTTGATTCCCCAAGTCAGAGCCAAAAACCTCTACTGGGCCTTAGAGTAACTCCCGCTATTTGACCCTTTCTGAGAATTCCCAAAGTCTTCATTCCTGGGCTTTTTGTTTCTCTTTTGTCCCCCCTTGAACTCTCTATCCATTCTTGAACCACCAAATTTAGATGGACTCCTCCTCATGAAATCTTGAACCCTAATAGCCGCCACCTCCGTGGTAGTGTTTGCTGATGCGATTGTCTGCTGATTAACAATAAACTAAGTGGTTGTGGCCTGTATCAACATTCTGAAAGCGACCTCGAGCTCTACCTCCATAACTTACCCGAACATAGGATCCACTAGAGTTGGTGGGGCTGGCTAACTCCCATTGGTTCTTTGAGGAGACATGTTTCTGCACACACGTATAGCATGAGTTAGAGAAATGGAGAGAGATGAACTCATAGCACGAGGTAGAATCATGAGAGAAGGGAAATTTCCTAAAACATTTCATAGCCTCTTCTTCATAAGTGTGGCGAGCTTCTCACCCAAGGAAAATACTCTACTTAACGCGACTTTCAGACACCATAGGACACTTCAAAACCTAAAGCTCAGACAAAAAGTTTGTCATGACTCGAACATAGGCCCGGATAGAGACACAGGATAGGAACTCCGGAAGGCTTCAAGTCGACCCATGGCATGAACATAGAGGCCAAGAGGATACACAAGCGGAAATGATAAAATAAAACATGATTAAGTAGAAATAGGCGTACGTATCAATTTAAAACAAAGTCTACACTGACAAGCTAATATTGTGCATATTGTTTGAAAAGACTCTAACATAACTAATGAGCTGATGGGACAACATCCCCAACTAGCTCGACAAAAGTCTATAACTAAAATAACATAATGATGATTAAACTGAATGTCCTCAAAGGATAAGGACTCACCAAAACTAGCTAAATAGGACTGAGGAGAAATCGAGACTAATGTTGAGGCTAGGTCTGATCCCTCAGACCTGTATCATGAAACGACACAGTATAGAGTATGTTGTCAGTACTTGAAATGTATTGAGTATACAAGGTAAGTAAAATGGATAGTTAAAATACGTAAAAGTTCGTAAGAGTAGGACAGTATCAATATGAAGTGAGTATCATAATATTAACATGAGGGCTCAAGGTTTTCAAACCAATCGTAATCAAGTCATAATCATAGTCATAAGAGAAACCTTATAAAAACATAAGTTGAGCCAAAGTAATATAGACATGAAAATGAATAAATCATGAAGAACAATGGGAGAACTCATCCTAACCGACACCATCATGACAGAGCTTACATGATGCCCCAACTATTTCTCTCAAGTAGGCAAAGCCGTCCCAGGTTTTCTAGGCAAGGAACGTGCATGATATGATATCATAAGGGGATCCAATTATACACACACACACACACACACACACACGCACACACACACACACACACATATATATATACACACACCTATGGTGGCATATAGTTCTGAGACAACGGGGTTTTCCTACACGCCGGGTTTACTCGGTGCTAAACATTGCTCCTAAAAACATGCACATGAGGGCTCGTGTAGAAATCATGAAATTAATCACGAAATTCATGGAAAAATAAAGCATAACATACTTGTTCATACTTGAAATACATGATTATCCATGAATAACGGTTTCATGAGTCGGCCAAAAATCATAATTTCATAAATCATGAAGAATATGCATACTTGTGAAAATTTCATATAGTTGACATTCATAAATACATGAAAAGTATTTGAAGAGAAATCATATCATAAATCACAATTTCATAATTTAGGGTTAGGAAGATTAAAATCATAACAGATTCATAACTTGACTCTTCATGAAGTTTTGCATAGTCGAGCATAGATTGACTAGGATTTGAAAACATAAAAATTAAAATCAATTTAACTATAAAATTTGCTCATAGATCTTAAAACAACATTTAGAACAAAAAGGGGATTGACCCATAATCAGGTCAAAGAGAATTCCGTCAATTTCGGGTTAAAACACCATAAGATCATCAAATTTACTTTAGTACTTGAATTCATAAACATAGAGGGGAATTTGGGCATGAGACTGAAGAGGAATTCTCATTCACAACCCTACAAACCTGAGTAATCTTATCTTACACGCTTCTTTAATGCCCAAAGGATTTGGAGAAGAAATTGGAGAGTTCTAGGCTTGATCTTCAAAGGGAGACCTCTACTCTTGCATGCACGGAGAGTGAGAAGGCTTAGAATTGGTTAAGAACCTTTATGATCCTTCTAACTAAGCTAAAAGGACATATTTTAGGACTTGGGGGCTTAGGAATTATGAATTTGCCCTTACGAACTTCATAGGAAAAATACAATTGCCAAGGGTCACGACTCATCTCACCAGTCGTGCCTTGATCCCATGACTCGTGGTGAGATCCATTGTCACTAGTTGCTTGCTCTCCAATCTAACCTGGAATTTCCCCACGGTTCATACAATGACTCGTGCCATCATTCCATGAGTCGTTGGAATAATTTTGTCACCAACACTACCTCATCGCTCCTACAGTTGCACCCACAACTTGTGGTTTCCTACCATAGGTCGTAACATTACTTGTGATTTCTCTACCTTGCAGATGAAATACATATCATTCTACAGAGATGTCATTGATATTCATTTCCAGAAGATGGATAAAATATACTTTGAACTTAGTGGAGATGCCTATATGGTATAGGGAATTTATCATCTTGGAGGAAATGGTTGAGTGGCTGGTAGTTTATGACTAATCTGAGTTTACCGCACAATGAGTCATAGCAGGACTTGTGTCTTCCAAAGTTATCCATCCCATGCCTCCCTACGACCCTGACCATGAGACGTACCCATATACCATGACTCGTGGTTTGACTCGTGGTCTGGACACTAAGACTGCAGGTCTTCTTCACGACTCTTCCTATGACCCACTACTTGGTGTCACGATTCGTACTTCGAGTCGTTATGGTGCAAAAGTGTAGATTTTCTATTTTCTCTGGTTCAACCCTCGAGTCTAATCTTAGAGACTTTTGGGGTATTACAATATCTCCCCCTGGGGAAAATTCATCCTCAAATATGAATGAACATACTGAACGGCTAGAGAAACAACTGTTATCCCAAATACTCAACATATAAAGTTTAAAAATGGCAGAGTGACTG
The DNA here is from genome assembly GCA_035772735.1 of Datura wrightii. NCBI lineage: Eukaryota > Viridiplantae > Streptophyta > Magnoliopsida > Solanales > Solanaceae > Datura > Datura wrightii. The sequence goes on from JASDFA010000002.1 coordinate 67,136,642, forward strand.
ACTCTGGACTAAAATACATGACCGAACTGAAGTAATGAATCACACGTACATACACTAACATGAATGAAATCAGAACACGTGAACTGAACATGAAATTGAATAGAGTATTATGGAGGAAGTTGATACCTTAAGCTGGAACTAACCCGGAAGGTAATAGATGCAGGAATTTAGCCATCATATCTGCTTCGGCTTCCCACGTAGCTCCCTAAACATGCTGATTTCTCCACAAAACCTTTACTGAAGCTACTTCTTCATTTCTTAGCTTCCAATACCGATGTCAAGTATTTCAACAGGAACATCTTCGTAGCTAAGGCTATCCTTTACACCTACGCTCTTCACCGAAATAACCAAAGCTTGATCATCCAAGAATATCTTCAATAGCGACACATGGAAAACTGGATGTACTGAAGGTGATTTTTAGGGCAAGTCCAACTCGTAGGCCACCTTGTAAGCATGTCTCACAATCTTGTACGGGCCTACATAACAGGGACTAAGTTTTCCATTCTCTCTGAATCTCGTCACTCCCTTCATGGGAGATACCTTCAAAAACACCCAATCATCAACTTTGAACTCAAGTTCTCTCCTCCGCACATCCGCATAGGACTTTTGGCCACTCTGAGCTATTTTCAACCTGTCCCTTATAAGCTGAACTTTCTCTATAGCCTCATTAACTAAATCTGGTCCTATAAACATAACCGCACCCACCTCAAATCATCCAATATGTGGTCTGAACCTCTGCTCATAAAGAGTCTCAAACATATCCATCTGAATGCTGGAGTAATAATTTTCATTATAGGAAAACTCAATAAGAGGTAAGTGATCAACTACCCCTAGGATCAATCGCACCAGCTCTCAATGTATCCTCAAGAGTCTAAATGGTCCGCTTGGCCTAATCATCTTTCTGTGTGTGAGAAATTGTGCTAAACTTTACCGGAGTACCATGAAATTTCTGAATCGACACTCAAAATCGAAAGGTGAACTAAGTACCCCTATCTTAGATGATGGACAAAGGAACTCCATGCAACCGAAATAATCCCTGAATGTACAATCTAGCAAAGTCCTTGTGCTAAATTAGTCATTTGATCTACACTCACCCGGTTAGAATCATGCAATCGGCGTGTACGAGATGACCCTGCATTGAAAACTACCTTGATCTCCTGCGTCTTCCAAGTAGGAGTATAGATACCCTATAGAATACTTCTCAGTCCCTCATGCTCAATCTCCCCAGCCTACACTCCTCCCCCGGGCTCCTATTTCTACCAGAATTTGAGTCCAATGATATACTTCAACCAAGTTCAACCTTCACATGACCAAACCTTCTAAAACCTAGATTACCCACAAATAATATTACTTCCCCCTTGACAAGTAAGTCACACAAGTTATAGCTCTAATTAAGAAGTCACTAGTCACACCATACTATGGTCTACTTGTACATTACCACCTCATTCGAGCCCATCACTTCCAGTCATCTCAGGTCTCCTTGTAGCTAACATTGTTAAGGAATTCCCCTATCTTTCAAGCTTGGCATCTAATTGCGCTTCCCAAACTTCTATATACCAGGCACCTCTAACTGGAATAGAGAGTTATCCTGAATGTACCCATTGTAACCTTATGAAATTATGATTTATGATATGATTTCTCTTCAAATACTCTTCATGGATTTACGAATGTCAAGTATATGAATTTTTTACAAGTGTGCATGTACTTCATGATTTATGAAATTATGAATTTTGGCTGACTCACGGGCCCTTATGCATAACTAATCATGTATTTCAAGTAAGATCAAGTATGTTACGATTTATTTTTCCATGAGCTTGATGAATGATTTCACGATTTCTATACGAGCCCTAATGTGCAGATTTTTGGGAACAGTGTCTAGCACAAAGTAGACCCGGTATTCTAGTAAACCCCATGGTCTCAGAACTATATGCCACCATAGGAATATATATATATATATATATATATATAGATAGATAGATAGATAGACATTTGGATCTCTTTGTGATATTACATCATGCAAGTCCCTTGTCTGGAAAGCCTGGGATGGCTCTGCCTACTTGAGAGAAATAGTTGGGGCATCATGTATGCTCTGTCATGATGGTGTCAGTTAAGACGAGTTCTCCCATTGTTCCTCATGATTTATGCATTACCATGTTTATTTTACTTTGGCTCAAGTTATGTTCTTATAAGGTTTCTCTTTATGACTATGATTATGACTAGACTACAAATGGTTTGAAAACCTTGAACCCTCATGTTTATATTATGATACTTACTTTATATTCATATTTTCCTACTCATATGAACTCTTATGTATTTTAAATATCTGTTTTACTTACCTTGCATACTCAGTATATTCCAAGTACTGATCGTATACTCTATGTTGTATCGTTTCATGATACAGGTTCGAGGGATCAGATCCAATCGCATCATTAGTCATGCTTTCCCCTCAGTCCTGTTTAGACAGTGTTGGTGAGTCCTTATCCTTTGAGGACATTCAGTTTAATCATTGTTATGTTATTTCTATTACATACTTTTGTAGAGCTAGTTGGGGATGCTATCCCATCAGCTCATCAGTTATGTTAGAGGCTTTTAAACAATATGTAGAATATCAGCTTGTCAGTGTTGACTTTGTTTTAGATTGATATATATATGCATACTTCTGCCTAAGCATCTTTTATTTTATCATTTTCTTTTTATGTATGCTCTTAGCTATTATGTTCATGCAATGGGTCGACTTTGAGCCTCTCGGGGTCCTTATGTTGTGTGTCTATCCGGACCTATGTTCGGGTCATGAAAAACTTTGTATCATAGCCTTAGGTTTCGAATTGTCCTAGGGTGTCTAAAAGTCAAAGTTAAGTAGAGTCTTTTTCATGGGAGTTAAGTATGATGAAGAGGGTATGAAATATATTAGGAAATTTCCCTTCTTTCATAATTCTACCTCGTGCTATGATTTCAACTCTCTCCATTCCTCTAACTCATGCTATACATGTGTGCAGAAACATGTCTCCTCAAAGAACCAATGGGAGCTAGCCAGCCCCGCCAACTCCAGCGGACCACATGTTAGCGCATGTTACGGGTGCAGAGCTCGGGGCCGCTTTCAGAATGTTGATACAAGCCACAACCACTCAATTTAATTTTTATCAGTAGACAATCGCATCAATGAACCTTAACGAAGAGGTGGCAACTATTAGGGTTCAAGACTTCATGAGGAGGAGTCCATCTAAGTTTGGTGGTTTGAGAATGGATAGAGAGTTCAAGGGGGGAAAAAGAGAAACAAAAGGACTAGGACCAAAGCCTTTGGGAGTTCCCAGCATGGGTCAAGTAGTGGGAGTCACTCTCAGCCCCAACATAGGTCTTTGGCTCCGGTTTGGGGGAGCATGCCCAGGGTAAGGGAGATTACATACCCTGCGTGTAGAAGATATGAGAAGAACAACCTAGGGGAGTGCTTGATGGGATCAAAAGAATGCTTTTGGTGTGGCCAGCCTGGTCATAAACTAAGCGATTGCTCGTAGTCCAAGTAGAGTGGCCAGAGAGGACGCGCCCTAGCCACCCTTCCAGCAGCCCTATCTAGTCGGTTAACATGCCTTGCAGTAAAACACTCTGGTAAGTGTTTGGTTGGTTTGAGTTTTTTGTTACGGTTGTGAAAAGCCAAGACACATGAGAAGGAATTGCCCATCGGCTAAGCAGGGCAAGGGTAGAGCCAGTGCTCCAACCACCAGATCGCCCGTCTCAGCAGAGCGGGTTATCTTGTTCAACTGGCAGCCAACTCTAGGTGTAGTCACAGGTATGTTATGAGTTTTCATATCGAACCTTGTATGTTGCTAGTCCCAAGAACTACTATATAATGTACAAGATCCAGATTTTTATTACATTTAGTATGAGATTTATTTTGTTGAAGGTATGGAATGGTTATAAGTGTGAAGCCTTTAATGATAGCCTTAGAGGCTCATGGAAAGTCACGAGTTAGTGGTTTAGCCCGACCTTAAGAATGATGCAAGAGCCCTACATGGATGGCTTTAAGCTAAGGGGGAGATGATAAGTCAATGAGCCACGTCATATTTTGAGTTTCCTAATAGAGGAGTCTCAACACTAAAAGATATGGAATGCCAATCCCTTTAGGTTCCAATGATTTCTCTTATGCTCAGTTAAAGTTGCGCTCTTTCTAGTCTTATGTATAGACCCCCATGATTCTAAATGACTGCTTCAGATAGCAATCCCAGTCTTACTCTGCGAATCTCTAAGTATCGACTTCATGTCATAAGCTTACTATGTATAGTAACTCATGTCTATCAACATGTCTGACTCATAAGATCGTACCATATCAGGTGTATTCTCAGCTTAGATCTCTTGAATGATTCATGTTCGCAATTTTTTTTACTCTATGCCCTATGTACGTCTCCCCATAATAGGTTAGGGTTAGGAAGATCAAAATCATAATAAAATCATAACTTGACTTTTCATGAAGCTTTGCATAATTGGGCATAGATTGACTAGGATTTGAAACCATAAAAATTATAATCAATTTAACTATAAAATCTACCATAGATCTTAAAACAACATATAGAACATAAAGGGGATTAACCCATAATCAGATCAAAGAGAATTCCATGAATTTGGGGTTAAAACCCTATAAGATCATCAATTTTAATTTAGTAATTGAATTCATAAACATAGAGGGGAATTGGGACATGAGAGCGACGAGGAACTCTCATTTACAACCCCACATACCTGGGTAATCTACTCTTACACTCTTCTTGAAAGCCCAAAGGAATTGGAGAAGAAATTGGAGAGTTCTAGGCTTGATCTTCAAAGGGATACCTCTACTCTTGCATGCATGGGAGTGGGAAGGCTTAGAATAGGTTTAGCACCTTTAGAACCCTTCTAACTGAGCTTAAAACGACATAGTTTATTGCTCACCCTCTGCTGCTCGGTATATATTATACACCGACACGCAAGTGTACGTGGTCAAACAAGTAATAAAGTGGCTAAGTAGCCAAGTATCGATCCAAGGAGGCTGCTCTAGATATGCAAAACTGCCTAGTTTACTATATCTCTAATCTATTTCTAACTATGTTAACAACAATCCAACCAAGATTTGAGTTAGTTTTGTTTCTAAACTAATTATCTACTAAAATTAATAACTACTATTCACGTTGAGTTTAGACAATGGATATGCACATGCCAAGGTTAAGAACGAGTAATGAACTTGATAATCATGATAATTTGGTCATCTTCTTCTTCATATTGCTAGCCAAGAATGTTTGCCTAGAAATTAAAACTTCCGTATTTAATTTCACTTTAGACTCATAAACCATTCGTCTACATTTCTGTGATCAAATGCAATTTATGACCTAACACTACAATTCCGGTTCCTAAATTGACTAATACGACTTTCAAGTATATTTCTATCAAGAAAGCACATCAAAACCCAATTTTCCCAAATCAAGTTAAGAACAATACCCTATTAATTCACAACTTTCCAATTTCATGCTCTCTCGAGTGAAATTGGACTTTTTAGATATACATTAATGGTGGCCAATCAAGAATGTAATAAGCACAAGAATTAATAGAACAACATGCAAGAAGAAGAAGAAACCATATCAATTATTACCAACATTCATTACACAAGTTCAAAACCTCAGCAAGAAAGGAATTAGTCACTCATTCTTGGATTAATCATCCTAGAATGAGTGTGAATCATGCATACAATTGAAGGAAAGAAGAAAGGAAGAGAAGAAAACTCTTATCTTTTCTATTCTTCAACTGCCACAAAACCACGTTCCTGCTCCCACTTCTGAACTCAGGCTAAAAAAAACTAAAACTAAAAAAAACTCTCTTTAAAAATAACCTAAGTGTGCTATTTATACTAGTGGGAAATTTTTCCCGGAATAACAAGCAACGTGTCACGGAGGCCAACGCGGAGCACTGCCTCCGTGACACGGCGTGGACGTGGACCCTCTCTGGAAATTGCATGGTCCGGATAATTAGCCTCAACGTGGCACGGAGGCCATCGCGGAGGCCTGTCTCCGTGCCATGGAGCTGTCGCGAGGCCTCACTGGAATCTGCCAATTAATTTCCTCTCCAGGCAGTGTGCTACCGCGATGGCAGCGTGGCACGGCACCATCGCGGAGCCAGTGTAAAATATGCCATCCGAGGTCTTTTCCATGCTCGCATCCAAGTCCAACTCTGACATAGTTCCAACACGCATTTTAGCTCTTAAAAATCACATTATCCTGCAAAACAAATGCTAATCATGTTGGTTAGTATAAATTCGCATTTTATTACCAAATACATGATATTATATACACATTGCACAACAAACAAGGTAAAAATGATACGTTTGAGTATCACTTGGGCATATAAATCTGCCCAAGATCACTTACCCCACACTTAAATCCTTGTTCGTCCTCGAACAACACATACACAAATCATGCACATCACATCTCAACCTTTGTCACTATGGTGCAACCATTTACGTTACGGTCATACCGATTATTCGATTTTTGCAAATCATCAAGAAAACATGCTTGGTCGTACAAGACAATGACCTTAATACATCGAGGCTTCCTAGACTTTTAAGAATTGATTCTTGATATCGGCAAACTCATGCAAATCAACTAATCAAGAAATCCGACACGAAAATCAATCTTTCATCAAGCATGTACCCTCACAACTCGAGAGAAACTTCCCCTTTTATGCTCGTGCAGCACACAAACATGCAAGTAGGGGCATATAAAAATTAATTTCACTCTCTCTCCCAAAAGAATTCGCATGCATCATGTCATGACCCATAGGCTTGCCCTTAGTGTATTACTCCACTAATATAAAGAAATGCAGTGTAGGATCAAATAGGACTTTTAATGGGTTGTAACTGGGCTATGGATCTAGTATATATATATTGGATTAGCCAATAATAGTCGCTAGCATCCTTAAGCGCCTTTTCAACTCATTCCCATCGACTCATGGACATTGTTCCTCTCTTTTCTCTTTTTCTCCCATTCATGCTGGTTTACTTTCATACAGCCCATTTCATCAGGCACACTTGACCCCAAACGGAAGGTTTTCATGTACCCTCAATTTCATTTAATTACAAATAGTGCCTCTTCAACATCATCTTTTCTTTCCTCACTTTGCTTTTCTTTTCTTTTCACTCTTTTCACTCTTCAACACTTTGGGAAACAATTTTCTGTTCTTTGTAAGCGCTTAAGAGCTTCTTATAGACTTTAAGGCTAATGAAAAGAAGGAATAAAGCTTAGTTCATACAATTCTGGACAAAAGAAAGAAATCGGCTAAAGGCTCAACGGGCTGACTAGGGTATACAACATATAAAAAGGTAGAATTTGACAAGAAAACAATGGAAACTAACGGTTAAAACAAAGAAATGCCTACATCCTTTCCGACACTACACCTCCTTCATTTCGCTTTGTATACACGCCAGGCAAGTTCTAGACAATTCACAATGACATGGAATAGCAAAACCTCACTCACACTTCATGCACATGCTCGAATCAAGATGCATTCACAGACTCTTTAATTAGTCAATTACATGAATTCAAGATTAAGCCTCAATCATAATGAACCAAATTCTATAGCCTAGGTAACTCAACATATTTACACAATTGCATGCTTCCAAACGAATCACTTTCACATTTCGAACATCAATTACACACGCAACAAAATTTTAGCAACCATAAGCAACTACAGTTTATTGATGCAATCCACCAAAGAAACTAAAAACAAAATATCTACTCCTATCGACTACATTTCCCTTAAGACGGTCGTCATCCATCCATCATAGGGAATGTTCACTAACTATGACATCGGTTCAATGGGACTATTCTCGGAAAAAGAACCGAAAACAAACTCCGAGAAACCCAAAAATAAAACTTCAAAGTTTTTGCAACACATCGATCATTTCGATGAAAAAAATATTTACAAAATATGTTGATAAGTGCAACATCTTTTCGCAAAAAATTTGAAAAATATCGATCATATCGATAGAGAAAAAAAATATTTACAAAATTTACAAAATATTTACAAAGGCAACCATAACTTTTTAAAAGCACACATCATTAGCCACAAACAAATATATACACATCATTCACAAATCAGTTCACAACAACAGGGAAAGCACAGACATACATAAACGTCAAGGAAGAATATACAGCAGATTTAGAGCCTATGACCCAGCACCTAACTACTCCCCACCCCACACTTAAATCGAACACTGTCCCCAGTGTTCACAAAAATACAAAGCACAAAATTTTGGGTGGTGAAACTCCCTGCTCAGTCGAAATATTCGACTTCCTCATCCGGTGCTGCGGCCTCATCGCCCATATCTGAATCAGCTCCCTCGCTGTCATCGGACTCCACATTAGAGTCCTCACGATGTGTCTCCTCATCAATAGGGACGTCGTCGTCAGTCGGCTCCACAAAGGCTGGCCCCACCTTGCATAAAGATCTGGCGTTCTCGCCAAAAGGGTAGTCCAGCTCCAGCTGCCATAATTCATCTTCGGTGGCTGGTCTCCCACCTATCCGTAGCTGCAACATCTGCATACCGAACATACGGGCCATATACTGGTCGTCACGAGCATGTCGCTCGCCCAGAGTCAGCACAGGTCTGTGTGTAGTGTCGGGGGCCTTGGTCTTTGTCACATCAAGGGCCCTCCGCTCCAACTGCGGAATGTAATCCAAGGCTTCTTCCTCAACGTCGAGGCCTCGGAGGAAGGTGGTGATGAGTCCGCCAAACCCGTATCTATGGCCCTGGTGTAGTCTGGCTCTCTTCATGGCGGATATTATAACCGCCCCCACATTAATCTCAAGCCCTTTCATAAGGGCATACACCAGGCAGACACGGTCCCGGGTCACGTCTGTCATATGTACTCCCGGGATCAAACACGAACATACAATTTTTAGCCAGATTCTGGCCTCCCTGTTCATCTGCGAATAAGGCAGAGTCTGGTGGTAACCCCTCTCTTTGTGTATACTCCATCGGGCTGTGGATCGAGCCCCACACAACGTACGTCTGATGTCGGCGTACGGTGGGGTGATGTTGAGCTGGCGGAGAACGTGGGCATCTGTGTCCCGCGCTCCAATGATGGCATTCAGCTACTGGGGTTCCAGAGTGACAATCTGCCCTCTGATTTTAATAGTGTGGCTTCTGATGGCCGGGTTCCAGTTGGCATAAAATTCCCGGACCAAGTGAAGGTTGCACTCCTTGGGCTCCTGAAAAATAAAGCTGAGCCCAGCTGCCTCAATCCTCTGTACGATGCAAGGGAACTCCTGTGCGAGTGGTTCCCTTGCAATATATTCCTCCGGGAAGTACTTGTTCTCCTTATGCTTTGCGTACCACTTCTTCCCTTCATCGGTAACCCATCGTGTTCCGTATCGGCGGTGTTGACCGCGTGGAACAGCAGGTGCAGCTGGGACAGCAGTGCCCAGTCTCATTCTCTTTCTGCCGGTGCCTGAGGTTGAAGCACCCTTTCCTTTATTTTGTCGGCTGGCCATTGTACCTGTCAATTTACACAGACAAGCACAACGTTAAGCTAAAAACTTGTTAGTTTTGGCTAAGGTCGGGTTAAAAATAATTTACCCCACACTTAGTCTTTAACAATATTTACAACATGTTAGCAAGGATAGCTCTATTTACACCCCAAACACAATCACTATAAACATATTGCTTAGAGCGTTCACAAAAATTCGACAGCATAACGGCTAGCGAACTACTCAGACTTCATACAGCTAACCCAATCCTACTATCGACAGCTATTCACCCATAGCACTTAGCAATGATAACAACAACAAAATAGAAACAACAATATAAACATTTTATATACACTAATCTAAGAAATTCAACCAATTCACATATTACGCAATGTCCCACAAAAATTCGAGAATTAGTCATCTTTCACCAATTATACAATATTTACCACGACTTATCTCAAATAATAAACACAACCCGGCATCAATTTCGTCAAACTATCAAGTTACCCAAGTTAAAATTCAACAACCCCAAGCCCTAGAACTCAATTCGACAATCAACAATGAATTATTCAATCAATCGATACGTTCACCCGTCAACTACAACAATCCGAACACAATCAATCGCAAAATAATTCACGTCATGTTTAATTTCTACCTAGGGTGATATATCTCACCTCACATGCTCAAAATCGACAAAAATCGCCAAAAATTTGAGATAGACGATGAAAACATACCTTGGAATTGAAGAATCGATAAAGACTTGACGTTTTCCTTGCCTCTTAACGTGGCACGGAGCTTGGGGGTAGGGGAATGGGTGTTTGGTCGTGGAGGGTAGAGGGAATGGGGAAAAATGGGCGAAAATCGGGGGTTTATTTAAAAGAAACACGCGGGTCACCCGGAAACCCGGTGTGACCCGGCACTGGGATAAGGGCAACGTGTCACGGAGGGTAACGCGGAGGCCCTCCTCCGTGACACGGAGCCAACGCGTTGATTTACTGGAAATTTAAAAAAAAAATTCCAGATTTGCCTTCAACGTGTCACGGAGCCAACGCGGAGCATTGCCTCCGTGACACGGCGCCAACGCGCCAGTGCTCTATTTCACTATCAAATTTTGTTTTTCATACCTCGCCTCGTTTTCTCGATTCCAAGTATTTTTCCTCCGGTATACCTGAAAATCACCTCACTAAACAAAAATTGGTTAAATGACTAGATTCCCTACTAAAAAAAATAAAAATTACTAATTAAAATGCACATCTAAACCTAGTCAAGAAAAAGAAAAGAAAATAAAATAAAAGAAAAACTTTACACTAAGGAAAAAGAAAGAAAAATATTTTTCACGGGTTGCCTCCCGTGCAGTGCCTGGTTTAACGTCGTGGCTCGACAGCCTTTATGCTCAATTTTCTACTAGGGAGATGGACGATTTGACCCGATCATGGTCATCTCCCCAGTAGTGCTTGCATCTCTGCCCATTTACCAAGAACGTAGCACTCCTATCTTGTTGCCACAGCTCTACCGCTCCATGAGGGGTCATTCTCACTACTTCAAACGGTCCAGACCATTTAGACCTCAGCTTACCAGGAAACAATTTTAATCTTGAATTAAAAAGCAAAACTTTCTGTCCTGGTTCGAAAATGCGATGCACCACATGCTTGTCATGCCATCTTTTGGTTCTTTCCTTGTAGTAATTCGCACTCTCATAGGCATGCCAGCGAAATTCATCAAGTTCGCTGAGCTGCATCAATCTCTTTTTACCCGCCAGCTCTAAGTCCATATTTAACTTTCTTACGGCCCAGAAAGCTCGATGCTCTAGTTCAACCGGGAGATGACATGCTTTGCCATAGACCAATCGGTATGGTGACGTTCCAATCGATGTCTTATAAGCAGTTCGGTAGGCCCACAATGCATCATCAAGTTTACCAGACCAATCATTCCGTTGAATGTTCACTGTTTTCTGAAGAATCTATTTTACCTCCCTATTTGACACCTCTACTTGCCCACTAGTTTGTGGGTGGTATGCTGTGGCTACTTTATGGCGCACCCCATACTTAGCCAATAATTTCTTGAAGCTTGCATTGACAAAATGAGCTCCTCCGTCACTGATAATTGCTCGGGGTGTCCCAAACCTTGTGAGAATGTGTTTCTTCACAAACTTCGTTACTACCTTGTTATCATTCCTGGGGCAAGCTATTGCTTCCACCCATTTTGATACATAATCTACAGCTACCAAGACGTAACGATTTCCAAATGACGGTGGGAATGGACCCATGAAATCAATGCCCGATACATCAAAGGGCTCACCTTCCAGTATGTTCTGCAAAGGCATCTCTTGTCTTCTGCCAATTGTTCCTGTCCGCTGACATCTATCACACATTTTGACATACTCCATAGAGTCTCTGAACAGGGTCGGCCAAAAGAAACCTGACTGAAGAACCTTATGTGCTGTTCTCTCACCTCCGTGATGCCCTCCATACAATGAAGAATGGCAGCCCCGTAGCACCTCTGCTACCTGACTCTCTGGGATGCATCTTCTCATCACCTGGTCTGGTCCCTGCTTGAACAAATATGGCTCGTCCCATACATAGTATCGGCTGTCATGCCTCAATTTTCTTCTTTGCTGGTCTGTTGCTTCAGGGGGGTAAACTCCGCTCACTAGCAAGTTGACTATGTTAGCATACCAGGGAAGTTCTGCTTCTCCCACTGCCAATAGTTTCTCATCTGGGAAGTCCTCATTAATGTCATCACTTTCCATCACATGCGACCGACTCTCCAGTCGTGATAAGTGATCTGCTACCTGATTTTCACTCCCCTTTCTGTCTCTAATCTCAAGGTCAAACTCCTGTAGCAATAAGATCCATCTGATCAATCTGGGCTTAGCATCTTTCTTGTTGAATAGGTATCGAATAGCTGCATGATCAGTGTACACCACCACTTTCGAACCCACCAAATAAGGCCGGAACTTGTCAAATGCAAACACCAGAGCTAGCATTTCTTTTTCTGTGACTGTGTAATTGCTCTGAGCCGTATTCAGCGTCTTGCTTGCATAATAAATAGAGTGAAAAACTCTATTCTTCCTTTGTCCCAATACAGCTCCCACAGCCACATCACTGGCATAACACATCAGCTCAAATGGTTGTTCCCAGTCCGGAGAAGTAAGTATGGGTGCTTCTATCAATTTCTGCTTCAACTTTTCGAATGCTACAACACACTCATTGGTTAATACAAACTTGACCTCCTTTTCTAGCAGCCTGCATAGCGGTCTAGAAATATTGGAAAAGTTTTTAATGAATCGTCTGTAGAATCCTGCATGTCCCAGAAAACTGCGTACACCTTTCACGGATACTGGTGGTGGCAATTTCTCAATAACCTCAATTTTAGCACGATCAACTTCCAACCCCTTTTTAGACACTTTGTGGCCCAGGACAATCCCCTCCTTCACTAACAAGTGGCATTTCTCCCAGTTTAGCACGAGGTTGGATTCTTCACATCGAGCCAGCACCCTGTCAAGATTCTACAAGCAAGTAGCAAACGAATTACCAAAAAGAGAAAAATCATCCATAAATACCTCAACAAAGTCTTCAACCATGTCATGGAATATAGCCATCATGCATCTCTGGAATGTGGCGGGTGCATTGCATAACCCAAACGGCATTCGCCTGAAAGAATATGTCCCATAAGGACAGGTGAACGTCGTCTTCTCTTGATCCTCAGGAGCGATGGCTATTTGGTTATAGCCGGAGTACCCATCAAGAAAGCAATAATATTCCTGCCCTGCCAACCTGTCAAGTATTTGGTCAATAAAAGGAATGGGGTAATGGTCTTTCCTTGTGGCTTCATTTAGTTTTCGGTAGTCCATACAAATTCGCCAGCCTGTGACAGTTCGTGTGGGGATTAACTCATTTTTCTCATTGGTGATTACAGTCATCCCCCCTTTCTTAGGAACACATTGAACGGGACTGACCCACTCACTGTCTGAAATTGGGTAGACTACACCTGCATCAAGCCACTTAATTATTTCCTTCCTTACCACATCTTTCATTGCTGGATTAAGTCTCCTCTGTGGCTGAACAGTTGGCTTGGCTCCTGTCTTCATAAATATCCTGTGCGTGCAGAAAGCTGGATTTATACCCTGAATGTCGGACATTTGCCAACCCATTGCTTTCTTCCTCTTCCTTAAGACCCCCAAAGCTGCCTGTTCCTGTTCCTCTATCAAGTATGCAGAGATAATAACTGGTAACGTCTCTCCCTCCCCCAAAAAGATATATTTTAAATGGGGAGGCAATTCTTTCAGCTCCAATTTCGGTGCCTCCTCAACCGACGGTTTCGGCAACGACTCTAGTGATCTCATCAAGGACTAAAATTCCTGTCTTCTTGGATATTTAGGTGCTCCATCCAACAATTGAACCATTCCACAAGCTTCTCCATCCCCAAAATGATCAGAATGCGTAAGCGCTCTCTCCAATGGGTCTTGAGATTCAACAGCCGGCGTACTTTCTACATGTTCAACCACGCTGATTTCCGAAAGCTCCTCATGTATAGCCGGCAGCTTCATGGATTTTAACACATCAAATACCTCCACCTTGTCATGTGCTTGCATTGTAAGTTTACCCGCAGATACATCGATCAATGCCTTTCCGGTTGCCAAAAAGGGTCGTCCCAAAATAAATGGGACTTCCGCATCTGGCTCAAAATCCAGAACAATGAAATCTACCAGAAAAATGAGGAAGCCTACCTGCACTAGCACATCCTCAACTATGCCATCCGGCTTAGCTAAAGACCTGTCTGCTAGCTGCAAGATCACTGTTGTAGGTCTAGGACTCCCTAGCCCTAACTTTCTGAATACCAAAGATGGCATTAGATTTATACTTGCCCCCAAGTCGCATAACCCACGAGCTCGGATACTTTGCCCAATCGTCAGCTGGATAGTAAAACTTCCAGGATCCTTCAGTTTAGTGGGCAACCTGTTCTGAATACGGGATGTGCATTCCTCCGTTAAAGCCACCGTGGCATACTCGGTCAAGCGACTTTTGTTTGCCACGATGTCTTTGATATACTTTGCATATTTTGGCACACTCTGCAAGACATCAACAAGAGGTAAGTTAACATGTACCTGTTTAAGTACCTCCATGAATTTCTGGAAACACGCCTCCTCCTTGTGTTTCTTAAGTCGTTGAGGGAACGGGGGTGGAGGCCTTGTTGGTTCAACTTCTTTGGTCTTCCCCGTATCTGAGGTTTGTTCTCCCTCAACATCTGCTGCTCCTGACTTCTGAGGCGGTCTTTCTGGTTCCACCTCCTTTAATTGTAATCCACTCCTCGTGGTCACTGCATTTACCTGCTTAGGATTGGGATCCGTGTCGCTAGGTAGTCCTCCCCTTGGTCTAGTATTTTGGGCACTAGCAAATTGCCCAAATTGATATTCAAGAGCCTTGGTTGCCAATTGATTATTCTTTACTTCGGCCGACAGTTTGACATAGTCAGCCTGCAATTGTGCCTGGTTGGCAATCATGGTCTTGAACATTTCCTCAATAGTCGGTGATGGTGGTGGAGGAGGGGCATTGTGATTTCTGAACTGATTCTGATAGCCTTGTTGCCCTCCTTGGTTTCTGTGCATACCCTGCCCTGAACCTTGACCTTGTTGATTGTTGCTACCCCACGAAAAATTTGGATGATTCCTCCAATTCGAGTTGTAGCCACCGCCAAACTGCTTTTGATTCCTCTGTGCATTGCCCACAAAGTTGACAGAATCAGGATTTGCACCACAGCATTCGGCTGAATGCTCACTACTACCACACACTTCACACCACATTTGTTGGACTACATTAACTGAGGCTGAAGGCTGGTTCAAATTCATATTGCTAAAGTGAGTGTTTAACTGATCTTGCAAAGCAGCTATCTGAGCAGCGATAGCTGTGAATCCATCCACTTCAAGCACTCCCGCTGCTTTCCTTGCTCCACCTCTTGAAGAATCTGCATTCCATTCCGGATTGCCTTGTGAAATTCGGTTGAGCAAAGTGTACAGCTCCTCATAAGTCTTCTCCAGCGCTTGCCCTCCAGCTGCTGAGTCTAACAAAATTTTAGTGTGGGGATCCAAACCCTCAATAAAAGTGTGGACCAACACCTCATTTGACTGATGATGATGAGGACAGTCCCGCAACATGGACTTGAATCTTTCCCAGGCTTGATAAAGATTTTCTCCTTCCCTCTGTTTAAAACTTAGAATCTGACTTCTAAGTTTAGCTGTTTTACCTGAAGGGAAAAATCTGATCAAGAACTTCTTTGCAAGATCATCCCACGTTGATATAGAGTTGGGTGGTTCAGCTTTTAACCACCTCTTGGCTTCACCAAGTAAGGAAAATGGAAATAAGGTGAGCCGAACATAATCAGGTGACACTCCAGCGGGGATGTAAGTGTCACTTATCTCCAAAAAGTTCTGGAGATGTTGTTGCGGATCTTCATGAGGGAGACCGGTAAACTGCCCGCTAGTGTGCAAAAGTTGCACCATATTTTGCTTTAACTCAAATCTCCCCCCAGGCTCTGGTTTGCGGATGCTGGAATGTACATTATTAGCGTGTGGGATTGCCACCTCGCGAATCGGCCTGGCTGCTACTTCCTCGGGCACTAACACTGCCCGCACAACTGGTGGATTGGGTTGCTCCATTATAGACTGTTTCAGCAACTGCAACTTCTTCCGAAGAGCTTCTCTACGTTGACTGTGCAATTCACGTTCTGGCTCTAAGTAAGATTCCATCAGCTCCTTGTCCCTTGCCAGTGTTCACAGAAATAAAAATCTGCAAAATACAGGCTAAGACCAAGTTGTTAACACTTAAGAAAATAAAAATACAAATACAGTAAATTTACACTAAACAAAATTTTACAAATCGCCTAGCCTCCCCGGCAACGGCGCCAAAAACTTGCTCGCGCTCTGCTGCTCGGTATATATTATACACCGACACGCAAGTGTACGTGGTCAAACAAGTAATAAAGTGGCTAAGTAGCCAAGTATCGATCCAAGGAGGCTGCTCTAGATATGCAAAACTGCCTAGTTTACTATATCTCTAATCTATTTCTAACTATGTTAACAACAATCCAACCAAGATTTGAGTGAGTTTTGTTTCTAAACTAATTATCTACTAAAATTAATAACTACTATTTACGTTGAGTTTAGACAATGGATATGCACATGCCAAGGTTAAGAACGAGTAATGAACTTGATAATCATGATAATTTGGTCATCTTCTTCTTCATATTGCTAGCCAAGAACGTTTGCCTAGAAATTAAAACTTCCGTATTTAATTTCACTTTAGATTCATAAACCATTCGTCTACATTTCTGTGATCAAATGCGATTTATGACCTAACACTACAATTCCGGTTCCTAAATTGACTAATACGGCTTTCAAGTATATTTCTATCAAGAAAGCACATCAAAACCCAATTTTCCCAAATCAAGTTAAGAACAATACCCTATTAATTCACAACTTTCCAATTTCATGCTCTCTCGAGTGAAATTGGGCTTTTTAGATATACATTAATGGTGGCCAATCAAGAATGTAATAAGCACAAGAATTAATAGAACAACATGCAAGAAGAAGAAGAAACCATATCAATTATTACCAACATTCATTACACAAGTTCAAAACCTCAGCAAGAAAGGAATTAGCCACTCATTCTTGGATTAATCATCCTAGAATGAGTGTGAATCATGCATACAATTGATGGAAAGAAGAAAGGAAGAGAAGAAAACTCTTATCTTTTCTATTCTTCAACTGCCACAAAACCACGTTCCTGCTCCCACTTCTGAACTCAGGCTAAAAAAAACTAAAACTAAAAAAAACTCTCTTTAAAAATAACCTAAGTGTGCTATTTATACTAGTGGGAAATTTTTCCCGGAATAACAAGCAACGTGTCACGGAGGCCAACGCGGAGCACTGCCTCCGTGACACGGCGTGGACGCGGACCCTCTCTGGAAATTGCATGGTCCGGATAATTAGCCTCAACGTGGCACGGAGGCCATCGCGGAGGCCTGTCTCCGTGCCACGGAGCTGTCGCGAGGCCTCACTGGAATCTGCTGATTAATTTCCTCTCCAGGCAGTGTGCTATCGTGATGGCAGCGTGGCACGGCACCATCGCGGAGCCAGTGTAAAATATGCCATCCGAGGTCTTTCCCACGCTCGCATCCAAGTCCAACTCCGACATAGTTCCAACACGCATTTTAGCTCTTAAAAATCACATTATCCTGCAAAACAAATGCTAATCATGTTGGTTAGTATAAATTCGCATTTTATTACCAAATACATGATATTATATACACAGTGCACAACAAACAAGGTAAAAATGATACGTTTGAGTATCACTTGGGCATATAAATCTGCCCAAGATCATTTATGACCTAGGAGCTTAAGAATTATGACTTTTCCCTTACTAACTTCGCAGGAAAAATACAATTTCCGGGCGTTAGGACACATCTCATGAGTCGTGCCCTCATCCTACGACTCGGGGTGAGATCTATTGTTACTACTGCCTTGCTCTCCAATCATACTTGGAAAATTACCCCATGGTTCACACAATGACTCGTGCTATCATCCCACGAGTCGTTGGAATAAGTTTTTCACCAACACTTCCTCATCCCTCCTACGGTTACAACCCACGACTCCTGGTTTCCCACCATGGGTCATACCATCACTCGTGACTTCTCCTCCATCCACAGAATTTTCCCCAACTTACAACCCTTCTAACGACTCATTGTCATAGACAACGATTCGTACCACGATTCGGGTTTTCCAAAGTCAGCCATCCCCGTGCCTCCCCAAGACCCTGACCACGAGTCATAACCATATACCATGACTCGTGGTGTGACTCGTGGTCTGTACACTTAGACTCCAGGTCTTCTTTACGACTCATCGTACGACCTATTACATGGTCTCACGACTCGTACCAGCAGTCGTTCTGATTCAAAAGTGTAGTTTTCCTATTTTCTATGGTTCAACTCTTGGATCTAATCAAAAGGACTTTTGAGGTATTATACCACGAGTCATTATTTGTGGGCATGACTCATGGTGCACGAAAGTTAATTTTTAATTATGTGTTTACAGAGGTATTTTTGTAAATTCTTACACTCCTAACTTTGTAATGATATCATTTTGAGCCTTGTAATGAGTTTTTTTATAGGGTTTAGCCTAGCCTAAGTCATTAGGCTTCCATGCACGCATTGGATTGAAATTCTCTTCCAATAACAAACTTGAATTCCTTCTTACTTCTTCCTCAATTCTTTTGGGCTTTCAAGACCAGTTTGGAAATCCGTTTTCCCAGATATATAAGGACATGAAAGGGGTATTTCTTCCACCCTTATGCCCAAATTTATCCTTTAATTCATGAATTTAAGTTTCTAATCAATTGTATTGATTCCTAAGGTTTTAACCCAATTCTATGAAACTATCAATGCTATGTTTATGGGTCAAAATCCCTCATGTTCCAATGTATGATTTAAGTCTAATGAGAAGATTTTACACTCAATTTGATTATAAATTCATGATTTCAAGTTATTAGAAATTATTCCCTATTACACAAGTTTTATGAAAATTCAAGCCTATGATCCATGATTTCAAGCATGATGAATTATCTAATATGCATGAATATTTACGAACTCTCAACATATGATTACATGATTTTTCCTTACGAAGTCTATTTCAACTATGCATGATTTTATTATTTGGGCAAGCCTATGTAAGATAAGTATGTTTATTATGATTTTATCCAAGGTTAACAAGATCAGTTTATGATATACAAGACTCCCAATGTAGTTTATGATATTATTTGGAGTCAAGAATCCCAATTCACATAATGACATGATTTGGAGTCAAGACTCCCAATGTTCATATTTAAGTTATATTTAGAGACTACGATTATATGAGTAATATACATATTTTGGGAGTAGTGTCTAGCACTGAGTAGACCAGGTGTTTCGAGGTTCTGTGACCTTACAAGCTATGCACTATATAGGTACATATTTGGGAACTCTCAAGAGAGTGTTTCCCCCGGTAAAAGGCACATCGTGATATCACACCTTATTCTCCCTTTGCCTTAGCAAGGGTTAGGATGGCTCTCCTCCATATGGGCAAAATATGGGATTATCATGCGCTCATACACGGTGGTTGTCGGCTATGATGAGTCTTCCATTGTTCCTCATGACTTCAGTTATTCATATTCATGACTTATGATATTATGTTTTATAGCATGTTTGACCTAATTATCAGTTTATGAGCTTTTACTTAAGATTTCAAACATGACAAGTCAAATGATTACTATTTTTAATTCTTGGGTCAGTATGTTCTATTATGATAACCAACTTATAATTATGTATATCTCAGATATGACCTTTAGCATGCAGTCTTTACTCTTATGATCTATTTAATTTATATGCAAGATTTCAGTTATGTTTTACTAACATCTTTTTACTTACCTACATACTCAGTATATTCAAAGTATTGACTACATACTCTATGCTATGATATAGGTTCGGGTGATCCAACTCAATCTCGTCAATAGCTTGCTCCCATATTAGTCTAGTTCAGCCTCTACTTTGGGTGAGTCCCCATCATTTGAGGGCATCTATCAGTTTAGACTTGTTATGTCAATTTAATTTCAGACTTATAGTTAGCTGGGGGCTTGTCCCAGAATCTCATCAAATAGTAGAGGCTTTTCAAACCTAGACATAGTATAATCAGCGTTGTGATTCTGTATTTTGATGTTATCACTTGATATACACCTTATTATATTTAGTCTTCTACTTATTCATGTTCATGTTGTTTTATGCTTGATTATGCTTTTAAGTCATGCTATGTATGTACCATGGGTTAGCTTGGAGCCATTTGTGGTTCTAGGTCTCGTGTCTCAATCCAGGGTCCAGCTCAGGTCATGAAAGATTGGTATCAAAACAAAGGTTTTAGGTGTGTCCTAGTGCGTTTGAAAGCCGCGTTAAGTAGAGTCTTTTCCATGGGTGTGAAGCATACCACACTAATGGGGAAGAGGTTACAAGACGTTTTTGAAAATTTTCCTTCTTTCATGATCTATGTCGTGTGATGAACTACCTTTTTATTCCTCTAACTTATGATATTCACATTTATGGAAATATGCCTCCACGTCGAGTTAAACGGTAGAAGAAATAATAATGAAAACTTCCATGGCAATGGCATGGAGATGGGTATCAGCTAGCCCCACTAGCTCCAGCGGATCACTTGCCCAAGCAGGTCACTCATGTTGAGTTTAGGGTGGAATTTTATATGTTGGCACAGGCCATGACCGCTCAGGTCAACCAGCTGGCGGTGGCCCATGATCCTCAAAATAGGAATGTAGCATCGGGGAGAGTGCGAGACTTCCCAGGATTAACCCACCTGAGTTTCTTGGGTAGAAGGTGGATGAGAACCCGCACGAGTTCCTTGACGAGGTTTAGAAGATCACCCAGATTATGGAGATGATGGGAGAGGAGAGTGCATACTTAGACTTCTATCAGTTGAAGTGGGTTGCTCATATATGGTTCCATCAGTCGAAGGATAGTAAGGGAGTTGGAGTGTTCCCCTAGAAAATGGATGGAGGAAAAGGTGGTAAAGTTGTTAACTTGAAGCAGAACAATAGGACTTTCCAAGAGTATGTTTTGGAGTTTACCTGGTTGTCCAAGTATGCACCAGAGATGGTTGATGATCCTAGGGCTCGTGTGAGTAAGTTTGTAAATGAGGTGGTAGATTCCTTAGTCAAGGAGTGCAAGATCACCATGTTGATTAATGACATAGATTTATCCTAGTTGGTCATATATGCTTAGCAGATAGAGGTGAAGCAGATGAAGGAGAAGGAAAGAGAGGCCAAGAGGGCCAGGACAGGGAGTTATGGAACTTTTAGTCGAGGTCCAATAGTGGACATCGACCTCAGTTCCACCAGTTGTTGTCATCCCCTACTCCCTCATCAGCTAGTGTTCCATCCAGACCTCTAGGAGAACAAAGTGGTAGAGCGTTAGGCTCTAGGGGATAGAGAAACATGTCAAGGGAGCACACTTTCTCAATTTGTAGGAAGTGTGACCGAAAGCACTCTGACGAGTTCTTGGTTGGTTCAGATGTTTGCTTCAGGTATGGGTAGCCCGGGCATAAGCGTAACGATTGTCCTTTGGCTAGGCAGGGAAACCACAAAGGTCATGACCTAGCTACTACTTAAGTAGCTCCAGCAGCTCACCCATCTTACCAGGGTGCCTCTTCTAGTGGAGGTGGTGGGTAGCGCCAGAATAGGTTCTATGCACTATCTTCTCATTAGGAGTAGGAGGTCTCTCCCGATGTGGTCACTAATATGTTGCGAGAATTCCATCTTGATGTGTATGCATTCTTAGATTCAGGGGATACCTTGTCTTTTGTGACTCCTTATGTTGCTTTTAGTTTCAGAGTCAGTTCTGAAATACTGTCATAACCCTTATCAGTTTCTACTCTTGTCGGTGAGTCGGTTTTAGCTCAACGGGTGTACAAAAATTGCCCTATCACGATTCTTCAGAAAGTCATCTCAGCAGACCTAGTGGAGTTAGATATGACCGATTTCAATGTTATATTTAGTATGGATTGTTACATGTATGTTATTCCTTAGTCAATTATAAAACTCATACGGTAGAGGTTCGGTTTCTGGGTGAATTAGTCCTACAGTGGAAAGGTATTTCAGTTTTGTCTATAGGTCACTTTATTTCCTTTCTCAAGTCTAGATAGACGAACTCTAAGGGTTGTGTGTATTATCTAGTTCAGATCAAAGACTCTACATTCGAGACCTCGACTCTTCAATCTAATACGATTGTTGTATGTGAGTATCTGGAACTATTTCCAGATGATCTACATGGAGTATCTCCCGAGCAGGAGATTGACTTTGGTATTGACCTTCTCCCTAATACACAACCTATAACAATTCCTCCTTATATAATGGCTCTAGTCGAGCTAAAAGAGTTGAAAGACCAGTTGAAAGATCTCCTAGATACGTGTTTCATCAGACCTAGTAAATCCCCATGGGGTGCTCCAGTTCTATTTGTTTGGAAGAAGGATGGTTCCCTTAGGATATGAATTGATTATCGACAGTTGAACAAGGTCACAATCAAGAAAAAGTATTCCCTCCCCAGAATTATTGACCTATTTGATTAGATTTAGGGTGGTATGTACTTTTCAAAGATAGACCTCAGATTCGGATATCATCATCTCAAATATAGGGAGAGTGAGATTCCGAAGATAGCCTTTAAGACTCAATATGGTCACCATGAGTTTGTAGTTATGTATTTTGGACTAACGAATGCTCTTGCAGCTTTTATGAATTTGATGAATAGGGTGTTCAAACAATATTTGGATATGTTCACGATTTTCTTTATAGATGATATTCTCATATACTCTCGGATCGAGGAGGAGCACATCGCTCATTTGAAGATTATATTGCTGACTCTCAAGGATCACCAGGTGTCTACTAAATTCAACAAGTGTGAATTTTGGCTGAACTCAATAGCATTTTTGGGCCATGTAGTGTCTGGTAAGGGTGTGCAGGTGGACTCTCAAAAGACAGAAGCGGTGAAGAATTGTCCTAGACCAGTTAATCCTACAGATATTAAGAGCTTTTTGGGTTTAGCTGGCTACTATAGGAGGTTCGTTGAGAGATTTTCATCCATTACAACACCGTTGACTACATTGACCCAGAAGAATTTCAAATTTTAGTGGTTGGACGCTTGTGAAAAGAGTTTTCAGGAGTTAAAGGCTCGACTCACTTCAGCCCCAGTAGTGACCCTATCAAAGGGCACAAATGTTTTTTTTGTGTATTGTGATGCCTCTAGGGTTTGTCTTGGTTGTGTGTTGATGCATCATGGTAAGGTCATCATGTATGCCTCTAGACAACTTAAGGCTCATGACAAGAATTATCCAACACATGACCTAGAGTTGGCAACTCTAGTATTTCCTTTGAAGATTTGGAGACACTATTTGTATGGGGTGCATGTGGATGTATTCATGGACCATAAGAGCCTTCAGTATGTGTTCACTCAAAAGGACCTGAATTTATGGCAAAGGAGATAGCTAGAGCTTCTTAAGTATTATGACATGAGTGTCCTTTATCATCAAAACAAGGCCAATATAGTGGCGGATGCTCTTAGTAGGCTATCCATGGTGAGTGTCTCTCATGTGGAGGTAGGAGTTGGTGAAGGATGTCCATAGGCTTTCTTGTTTGGGGGTTCGCCTGGCAAATTCATCAGATGGTGGTGTTATTGTTTAGAATGGATTAGAATCCTCTTTGGTGATGGAACTCAAAGCTAGGCAAGATGAGGATTCTATCTAGTGAATTTAAAGGAAGCTGTCTAAAATCGGAAAGTAGAGGTTTTCTCCCAAAGGGGAGATGGTGTACTCTGATATCAAGGCAGATTGTCTGTGCCAGCTATAGATGACCTGGGAGAGGGGATGTAGAGCAAGGATCATATCTCTCGGTACGCTATCCATCTAGGTGCCTCCAAGATGTACCATGACCTATGGAATGTTATTGGTCGAATGACATGAAGAAGGACATAGCGGAATTTATGGCTAAGTATCCAAATTGCCAACAGGTAAAGGTTGAGCATCAGAGACTTCGGGTTATGCTTCAGGATATTAGCATTCCTACTTGAAAGTGGGAAGAGATCAATATCGACTTCATTACAATATTGCCTCGTACACGCTGACAGTATGTGTCACGACCCGAACATAGGACTGGATCGAGATATGGAACCTAGAACCATAAATGGCCCTAAGTCAACCCATGGCATGAACATGAAAACTAAAAATCATTATAAAAAAGCTGATAACTGAAATCTAAAATACAAGAAATTTGAATAAAAAAACGTTTATCCAATGAAAACTTCATAACACAAAATACGAAGTTGAAAATATAGGTTTATGTCTGTAAAAGCCTCTAACATACTGACGAGTTGATGGGACAACACCCAACTAGTTCACTAGAAGTCTAAAATTGAAAATAACATAGCTCAACTAACTAAAGGTCATCCTCGAAGGATGAGGACTCACCAACTGGAGAATTGGACTCAAGCTCGAGAGACTGACTAGCGGCAAGACAGGGTCTGAACGTCTGATCCTATATCATTAAATGATATAGCATAGAGTATGCATTCAGTACTTGGAATGTACTGAGTATGCAATGTAAGTAAAACAAGCTGAGTAAGTAAAACTAAAATCATCCATATCATAAATCATAAAATCATAAGATTCTAAGAGTAAGGGCTGCATGCTAATAGTTGAAAACATGAATAGCCATGAACTGAAATTACTACATATGACTTGTCATATCTGAAATCATATGTAAAGTCTCATAAACTTATCTTTGGATCAAACCTGTTGAAAACATGATATAGTATCTTATATTATATGCATTATTGAAATAATGAGGAATAATGGGAGACTTGTCTTAATCAACAACCACCATGTATGAGTGCATGATGATCCCACGTCTTGCCCACGTGTAGGAGGGTCATCCTAATCCTTGCTAGGGTGAAGGATTAATAAGGTGTGATATCACAGTGGGACCTTGCGCCAGGCAAATGCTCTCTTGAGAGGCCCCGAAAATATACCTTGTTGGTACGTAGTTTATGAGACTGGGGAACCTTGGAACCCCTAGCCTACTTGGTTTTGGACACAACTCCTAAAACATATATTATGTTCATATAATCATATATCAATAAATAACTTAAATCTTAAAATATGGAGAGTCTTGACCCCGAAACATGAGATAACTGAACTTATTAGCCTTGGATAAATCATGAAATCATGCTTAACTTGAGTGGGCTTGCCCAAATCTTAATATCATGCTTGCATGAAATAGACAACATTAAGTACAATCATAAATATATTCATGGTATTTTGTAAACATTCATACATGCTAAATATTTCATCATAGTTGAAACCCTCAATCACAAACTATACTTCTTCATAAACTTGCATAATTGGGCAAAATCTTCTAAAACTTGAACTCATGAATTTGTAGTAAAAAACATGCATAAAATCTACCGATTAATCATCAAACATACTTTAAAATACAGAGGGAATCAACCTATAAATAATTTGTAAGAAATCTACGAAATTAGATTGAAATCACTTTCAAATCATAATTTGAATTGAAACTTTCTTCATGAAATTAACGGGAATTATGGGCACGAGGGTGGAAGAAATTCTCATTCATGGCCTCACATACCTGGGTAAGCTGAATCTACACCCTTCCTTGAAAGCCCAAAATATTTGGGAAAGAACTTCAAGAATTCTAGGTTTGATCTCCTATGGGATCCGCTACTCTTGTATGCATAGGAAGGGAATGGGTTAGAATAGGCTAAACCCTCTTTAAACCCTCCTAACAGAGCATAAAATGACGTAGTTTAAGGTTTAGGAGCTTAGAAATTATGGAATCGCAGAAAATTTTACTCTGCCAAATGTCATGACTCACACCACGAGTCATACCTCCATCCCATGACTTGTGGTATCACCCGTTACTTCCTTCAAAATTTTTCTTAGTTCTCAGGCCTTTGAACGATGACTCAACAGGACAAGTCGTTACTCGACATAGTGACCCGTCGTGTTCTCTCGTTGTCATCACTGACTCCACAAGTAAAGCTTCTGGAACATCCACCATGGTTCGAATAATGAATTGTACCATCAAACCATGGCTTGTTGGACCCATCCATTGCCTACACACCAACTTTCACTGCACTTTCTCACGGGTACTTACCACGGCTTGTTATTCCTTACAACGAGTCATGCCACGACTCATACCATCCAACCCTGACATCTCATAAACAAACAATGACTTCAACTCACAACCCATTACATCACCCAAGTTGTCATCCCTTTACTCGTTACTATTGGGCATCCTGTTGTTGATTCTAACCCCGAGTGGTACCACAACTCATTACTCCTTCCCACGACTCGTACCATGAGTCGTTATGAGTCATTTTTCAAACATTTTCTACTGATCACATTTCTATTCCCGAGTCTAGTTTTAGGAACCTTCGGGGTAAACAATATATCCCCCTTGGGAATATTCGTCCTCGAATATGGGTAAACATACTGAATAGTTGGGGAGAGGAACTACCATCCCAAACACTGAATAACTAAAGTTGAAACCTGATTGAGTGACTGACTTCAGACTAATACACATGAATAAACTGAGTTCATGAATCACACACATATGCACGAACATAAATGAAATTGAGAGACATGAACTAGACATGAAACTGAATAGAGTACTAAAGGAAGAACCTGATACCTCATGTTGGGACTGAGTCGAAAGAGAATAAATGTGGGTATCTAACCATCATATCTTCTTCGAAATCCCAGGTAGCTCCCTTAACAAGTTGATTTCTCCACAGAACCTTTACTAAAGCTACTTTTTTGTTTCTCAACTTCTGAACCCATCAATCAAGAATCTCAACTGGCACCTCCTCATAGATAAGGTAATCTTTCACACCTAAGCTCTCTACTGTAATAACCAAAGTCGGATCACCACTGCACTTCTTTAACAATGATACATGAAAAATCAGATGTATCGAAGCCAACATCGCTGGTAGTTCTAACTCATAGGCCACCTTGCCAACGCGTCTCCCAATCTGGTAGGGGCCAACATATCAGGGACTAAGCTTCCCATTATTTCCAAACCTCATTACTCCCTTAATGCGAGATACTTTCAAGAACTGCCAATCATCAACTTCAAACACAAGATCTCTTCGCCTAACATCAGTATACGACTTTTGATGACTTTGAGTTGTTTTCAGTCTTTCCCTTATAAGTTGAACTTTCTCCATAGCCTCATGAATTGAATTTGGCCCTATCAACGCAGCTTCACCTTCCTCAAACCAACTAATAGGTAATCTACATCTCTTCCCATAAAGAGTCTCAAATGGAGCCATCTGAATACTCGAGTGGTAAATGCAGTTGTAAGAAAAATCGATAAGAGGTAAATGATCATCCCAACCACCTTTGAAATCAATCACACATGCTCTCAACATATCATCAAGAGTCTGAGTTTTCCGCTCGATCTGACCATCTTTCTGCGAGTGAAAAGTTGTGCTAAGCTTGACTTGTGTACCAAATTACTTTTGAAACGACTTCGAAAATTGTGAAGTGAATAGAGTACCTCTATCTGATATGATGGAAAAGGGAACACCATGACATCAAACTAACTCCTGAATATACTACTTAGCATATTCCTCAGTTGAACTTGTACTTTTGATTGATAGAAAATGGGTTGCTTTGGTAAACCTATCTACAATCACCCAAATAGTATTATACTGTCGACGCCTGCGAGGTAACCCTGTGATGAAATCCGTATTGATATATTCCCATTTCCAAGTGGGATACTAATGTCTTGTAGCACACCTCCTGGTCTTTGATGCTCTACTTTCACTTGTTGACAATTCAGACACTTAGCCACAAACTCCACTAAGTCCTTCTTCATGATATTCCACTAATACATTTTCCGTAGGTCATGGTGCATTTTTGTGGCACCTGTATATATAGAGTATCAAGAATGAGCCTCATGCAACATCCACACCCTCAAATCAATAACAAACGGAACACACAAACGACCCTAATATTGAAGTACTCCATCTCCCCCTTGGGATAAAACATCGACCTTCTTATTTTAAACCACTTCCATCAACTTTACCAAAATAGGATCCTCATCTTGTCTAGCCTTAACCTTAATCACCAAAGAGGATTCAGAACTATTCTGAACAATGACAGCACCATCCATCGAATTAACAAGGCAAACTCCAAAATGAGCAAACTTATGGACATCTTTCACTAGCTCTTTCCTCCCATCCTTCACATGAGAAACACTCTCCATGGATAGCCTACTAAGAGCATCTGCCACTATATTGGCCTTTCCCAGATGATAAAGGACACTCACATCATAGTCCTTGAGAAGCTCTAACCACCTCCGTCGTCGCAAATTCAGGTCCTTCTGAGTAAACACATACTGAAGGCTCTTATGGTATTTGAACACATCTAGATGCACCCCATATAATGTGAACACCACTGCTGCCAATTCTAGATCATGTGTTTGGTAATTCTTCTCATGAGTCTTAAGCTGTCTAGAGGCATACGCAATGACCTTACCATGTTGTATCAATACATACCCAAGACCAACCCTAGAGGCATCATAATAAACAACAAATCCGTTTGTACTCTTAGGTAGGGTCAATACTGGGGCTGAAGTGAGTCGAGTCTTTAACTCATGTAAACTCTTCTCACAGGCATCGGACCACTGTAATTTATCTTTCTTCTGGGTCAACTTAGTCAACAGTGCTGCAGTGGATGAAAATCCTTCAACAAATCTCCTGTAGTAACCAGCTAGACCTAGGATACTCCTGATATCTGAAGGATTAACTGGTCTAGGACAATTCTTTATAGCTTTTATCTTTTGAGAGTCTACCTACACACCCTCGCTTGACAACATGTGACCCAAACATGCTACTGAGTTCAGCCAAAACTCACATTTGCTCAATTTAGCAAACAGCTAGTAATCCATGAGAGTTTGTAGCATGATCCTCAAATGAGTGTCATGCTCATCCTCCCTCCAAGAGTATATGAGGATTTCGTCTATGAAGACAAAGAAGAACATGTCCAAGTATGGTTTGAACACCCTATTTATCAAATCTATAAAATCTGCAAAAGTATTCATTAGTCCATAAGACATAACTACAAACACGTAGTGACCATACCGAGTCCTAAAGGTTATGTTCTGGATGTCACTCTCCCTAACTCTGAGCCGGTGTTAACAAGACCTGAGGTCTATTTTGGAGAAACACTTGGCACCCTGAAGCTAGTCAAATAATCCATCAATACTGGGGAGGGGATACTTGTTCTTGATTGTAACCTTGTTCAATTACCGATAGTCAATGTAGATACGAAGAGATCCATCCTTCTTTCTAACAAAGAAAACTAGTGCACACCACAATGACTTGCTAGGTCTGATGAAGCCCTTTTCTAATAGATCCTTCAACTACTCTTTCAACTCCTTTAGCTCAGCAGGAACCATTCTATACAAAGGAATAGATATAGGTTATGTATCGAGAAGAAGGTCAATACAAAAGTTAATCTTCCGCTCAAGAGGAACTCCTGGTAGATCATCTAGGAACACCTTCAAATACTCACACACTATAGGAACTAACTGCAGAGTCGGGATCTCAGATGTAGCATTCTTAACCTGAACTAGATGGTAAACACAACCTTAGAAATCATCTTCCTGACCTTAAGGTAGGAAATGAAGTGTCTAACAGTCATAACTAAACTATCCATCCATTTTAGGACTGGCTCACCTGGAAATCGGAACTGTACCGCACGGGTTCTACAATTTACTAAGGCATAACATGCATGCAACCAATCCATACCAAAGATAACATCAAAATCAGTCATGTGTAACTCTACTAGATCGGCTAAGGTAACTTTTTGAATAATTGTGATAGGGCAATTTCTGTATACCCGTCGAGCTATAACTAAGTCATGACTGGAGTAGAGTCTGAGAAGGGTTTTGACAGGACTTCGCGACTAACTAATAACATCCAAAATATAATCTTCATGCAATGATCATCAACGATCATTGTATCAAAACAAAATATTTCAATGGATGTTGGGGTCGAATCGCACAGGGACTAGTGAATGATAAGCACGTGTGTTGTTTGACAAACTGAATTTAGCCTCCACCACTTAAGAGTAACATGGAAATAAATAGGTTGGGGGAGATTGAAACGTACAATAGAATATAACTTCTAATTTGGCTGACTACTATAGCAATATTACCAAGATTATTGACAAGAATATGAAAGATTAGAGGTGTGGTGTAGATGATATGCTAACTAAATAGGGTCATTCTAGGTCATCTAATAAGTTCAATTAGTGTAAATAATCTTGGGAAAATGGGCATTTTGATGCTTTTCAGTCTTATAAATACCTCTAGCTAGAGTCTTTCAAACCTCTAGACACCATTAACTCAACCCGATCAGATTTGGATTAATAGAAGCACTAATTTCTAGCTATTAGCTATTAATTAGTAGTGAGAATGTAAGTTTTGCTATTTCCAGCTCATCCATACCCACCATTAAATTCTCTTCTAATACTCAATTCTTCTTTTGCAAGAAACAATCAAGTAAGAACAATTAGACCTACATTAATATCAATGGATCTTCAATTATAGATTGGAGAGAATCTAACAGATTTACACTTAATTAGACAATATTAAGATGACTCTAGCAATACCCACTCTAATTAAGCATTCATCATCACACAACTCTAGTTAATGACTTAGCTACTAATAATTAAGAAATTCAAAAGCACATTTAACAATAAACTTATTTAATTCAATAGTAGGAGTAGAAAAATCAAATTCAACAAAAAGTCTTCAAAAATGGTAGTACCTTGCTATGAAGAAGAAGAAGAATAAAAAGAAAATAATTCTTTTAAAATTCCACCAACCAAATTTTTTTCTTTCTCCTTTGCCAAGAAATTGTTCTAAAAGCTCCAAATTTAAATCTGATGAGTACACTGTAATTTTCTCTAGAATATATCCAAAAATGGGGTATCTTTTATGTCTTTTTCCGTACTGGACAGTTTTGCTCCTGATCAGCATTTTGGAACTAGTAGAAGTATCGGCGGTTCACCGGTTGCAATCCGTGGACTGCCGGCTACACCATCTGCCCCTTTAGTGAATTCCAGTAATCTTCAGCGGTCCCTTCTGCGTTTCGCCGATCTCCATCCGTGCACTGCCGATTCTTTTCTCTTCAATCCAGCAAGTTCAGGTGTCAACCGGTGACTGGACTTGCAAGTCGCTGCTGGAAACTCGTGTTCACCAGTGGCTTTGTTTCCCAATGGTAGTGTGTTTTGGCTTTTAATCAGCATTTCACCGGTCTTCTTTGGTGGAGCGTCAAATTTCATCCCACTTTCTTATTTTTGCTCCATTTCTTTCTCTTTTCTTCACATTAGACATCTGCACACAATAAAGGCAAAAAGGTATAAAATCCACATAAATTACTCAAAAACTATACAAAAACTCAAGCTTAAGAGCCTAATGACTAGGTGAATTACCCACTCATCAAACCCCCAAACTTGAACTATTGCTTGTCCTCAAGTAATGCAATTCTCATCAGTTGAAAAACATGCCACTCCATACAAGTTTAAACATCAATAACCACCTGGTCTATGACAATCCAAAAGTGCTCACCAATCTCACCGAAAAAGAGAAGCAGATTCCCCTAAAACCAGAATAATGAAGATATTTTAAGAGCTACCACCATTCACAAACATGATTCGCAAGAGTTTTCATTTTATGGAACTAGGGACTTGCTTATCCATGAAATACACATAGCAGCTCAATTCATAGTCATTGCACATTCAAAACATGCCTTAGAGCTTGCACTTCTCATGCCTTATCCACATATTAACTCTAAATACACTTGTGTCCTCAAAAAGGGACGATGCCACTCACAGAAAGGAGAATCCCTATTCTTTTATCATGAAAATCACTAAATACACACAAAAGATTGTTTAAAAGAGATCATCATACTCACTCTCCCAAAAGAAATCTTAATGCACAAAACTTGACCCATAGGCTTTCCCTTCATGTAATTCACCACTAATGTAGAGCGACTGCACTTAAAATCACGTGGGACTTGTGGGTCATACTGTAGGCTAAGGTTAATGGTAGGATGAAAATTTAGCTTTATTGACTAGAACCACCCTAATACCTTTTGTGAACATACCTCCCATCAACTCTTTACAATCACTTCACCTTATTCTCGTATTTCATCATCTTTGGCTTTCATTTCTCAATAGCCCTTCTTGTAACCTCTTTGAATCTCACAATTAGCCTCATATAAGCAAGAAGGAGTACCAATTCACAAATTCGTTTTCCACTTATCATTTTATGCGTTTTGAGCACAATATGGTGCTACCTCAAATTGAATCTCTTTTGTCTCTCTCTTTTCTTGCACACCCCCAAACTTGGGCTTTTGCCTCTTTTCTCATTTATTTCCTTATCACTCCATTTTCTTTGGCTTGAAGCCCCCATTTATCATTGTTTAATCACATGCAATTAGGGAGGATGGGTGCCAAAGAGGGGGATTAAAAAGAGTCATTAGGATTGTAATGTGGTTTCCAAGAAAAAGGTTTAAGGGGCTCAACATTGGCTAACAATGGAAGATGTTCAAGGAGGTTATTTTGGGCTAAGTTACTTTCAAAGGAGAGCCTAAGATCATATTCTAAGTACAACTACCTCTAAGATTTAGCCTTTAGTCACACTTGGGGCAAGTTTTAAAGAAGTCATGCATGAGATTCACTAAAAATTCCTTATCACACAAGACATCACCCCTAATGGGTCCACAAGAGTCATTTTCATCACAAAATTTTTGTTTAAGGCATCAAAACATGCAAATTCATAAGTCAAGCAAGGAATCCACAAAGTATGACAAAGAATGTTATGTTCTCAATTCAAACATCTGCTCATTATTCTTTTAAATTTTCATGCCCCATTTTAAATTTTTTCTGGTCGTGCCTCTAAAAAAAGCTCCATAAAAAGACTCAAAAATGAAATGGCATTTTCCCTTAAGAGAGTCGCCTCACTATCTATCATGAGGAATTGTCAACCCGATTCGACAAAGAAAAGAGAAAGGAAACAAATGAATGCTTCTCGAGAAAGAACCTTTGTATAAAGAAAACCCTCAGAATTTTGATTACTATCCAATAATTTACAAAGGCAAACAAGAAAACAAAAAAACACTTGGGTCATGCATACAAAATTTATCAATTCAAAGCTAAGACCCCTTTTTATCACTAACACATCAACATTCATCAATTCAATCATGTGATTCATTTTCATTACTATAACAAGCCCGACAAGGGCAATCATTAACAAACAATACAAACAAAAGCCCGACAAAGTCTATATCAATTCTATTCCAAAAACATCAATGACCCCCCCCCCCTCAAACAAACAAACACTCATCCCTCCCCCACTTAGGAAAATACATTGTCCCTAATATATGCATCCAAAAGGGAAAGGGGAAAGAGACTCCCTGAGCGGGTCATTTTTCCTTATTATTATCAGCTGCATCACATGCACCATCACCAGCGGTCTCACCTAGACCATCAAAATCATCCCCCAAGCACTCAAATAGATCATCAATGGGGCCCCAAATTGTGGAAGGAGTAGCCATTGCAGCGTCAAGGGCACTCATGTCAGGCACCTCTATTAATGTATGACTTTTCCATTCTTGGACATAGTTCGGAGAGAGGCGACAACCCCCTCAACTGCATCCACATATTTGCACAATGTAGTGATGCTCTCATACATAGATTTGAGCTCCTTCTTCACTATTTGAGCAATGAGTGTAGGGAGAATCTTGGCTAATCTTTGGAGTTGGCTCTCATGAGATTTGGTCATTTCCATAAGTCTATGGAGACCATTTGGTCGGGAGGATGTAGGAGGGGGAGATGCTCTTCGAGGAGGCAATGTCGCCTTAAGCTTAGTCTGACGGTTTGTGATGGGGCATGTTCAAATCCAGGGCATACGGTGAGTGGTCTGACCCATGGGATTGTGATCCCTCAGCCAACCCAAAAGCTTGCAGTCTTTTCCTCTTAACTGCGGGTGCCTCAGTATCTCTTTATTAGTCTATGGCAATCACTCCTGAAGCATGGACAGGGTTTTCATCTAGGAACAAAGGAACTCCAGCTTGTAAGAACAGTTGGGAAATAAGGACAATGTATGGCATGGAAATGCGGATAGTGTATGGCATGGAAATGCTAGCCTATTGTGCCTTCCATTTCATTTGTTGAGCCACAATCTCCCAAAATTTAATGGGGACTCTGGACATGATGCAGGCAATGAGAATTGTTGTTTCCAAGATGACTCGTTGCTCGTTTTGGAAGAAATAATGCGGCCACAGATAAAATCCAACCATACCTCAAACTTCAGATCATGGCGAGAGATTTCACCACCCATGGATGCCCATAGAGGCGTATCAGTGGTGATGATTTGGGATATCTAGGAGAATTGGTCCTTCATGTCCGCCACCTAGGCCATGTACTCTGAGTCAGAGTCAAGCTCATCTTCCCAAAACAAGAAATTGATGGCAGCTGGTGTGATGTCTTCTTCCATTCCCCTTATTAGGACCGATGGTAGGCACAAAAAGCCGTCAACTTTGCCTCTGTGTTTCATGCTATCCTGCCTAGCTTGGTAAGAAGCATAGAACTTCGGTACCATGCTGGGGAAGTAGGCTGGGAGAGGATTGGCAAAAGCATGCCACTGCTTGTTTGTGAATTGAGCGGTGATGTTGGGAAGATCACTACGCAATCCCGCTAGATCAAATCTCCTCTCCACAGTTATAGACCGGCCCTGGCATATGGCATAAAGCCCCTTCATTTCGAGCACACAGAATATGATGGCCTCTTTAGAGTTTGCATGTGGTGCAGAGGCCTTGGCTTTGCCCTTGCCCTTGTTGGTGGATGATGCTAGGGTCTTGCGCTTTCTGGTGTTCCTAGATGAAGACATGACATTTCTGCAAACATGGTGTTAGTGACAGCAACAATGTAATTGAACTAAAATAACTAAAGCTATTCTAAAGGTGAAATGAGAAGAAAAGATGAAAAACCATCATTTAAAGAACCAATAGCATCGGTGAAACACCGATGAGTCGCAGGAGGAATCTGCGGACCACCGCTGACTCGCCAATGTAAAGTAGAACACTAAGCAAACAAAGAGTATACAAACGACAAGGTGATGAGTCACTGATACCGATCCACGAACCGCCGATGCAACACGAGATTCAAGCATTGGCCTAAAGCCAACAATAAATTTGACCATCATTTCATCGACGTTTCACCGAACCCTACTGATGAATCGCCAAATGTCGTCGTCCCTAAATCAATTCCAAACATTTTAACGGTGCCCATATATAAACACCCACACACATTTTAGTGAAACATCAACTCTACATATGAAAAAGGACTCAAATGACGATTTGCCCTTAAGAATGGTGTCACGCAATCTATCATCGGGCAAAGCATGGAATTTAAATCTAACTGGGTTACTCAGACTTCACCCCATTAAAATCCACACAAGCACCACACATATCCCACACCCATTTCAGCCATAAACTTCTATCCCCCATACATTTCAACAAATAGAGCCTCAATCATGAATCTAATAGGAAGGAAAGGTAGAAAAAAGGAAGGGAAATGCAGGTTAAAGCCACATGAAAACGCGATAAATGTGCAATTGATGAGGACATAAAAGAGACAAGGATACATTACCACATTTTAGGAAAGAATTTTGTAAAAACTAGCTTGTGGAAGCTTAGCAATGTTCAAAAATGGCAGCTATGGAGGTTTGTGTAGTAGAGAGGGAGAATGTGAGTGTATTGAGAATTTTGGTGAAGAAAGGGAGAGGTTTTATAAGGGAAGCAGGTGAGATAGTGATTGGTTGAGGAGAAGGTATCGATAGTAATGGTGAGTTAAGTGAGTATGGGAAGTGGAAGAGAGGGAGTTGTGGGAATATGGAAAGGTAAGGTATTAGGAAGATAAAAAGGTTTGTGGGGAAATGACAAAAGAGGGAAAATGGAAGCCTAAAGTAATATTTTTTAATATTAGGCCAGCTCAAACAAAAAATATGGAGTCAGGTGGTTCCATATTTAATTTGAATGCTGAAACAAAATCGTACCTCGACCAGCGTTACACCGACCGTTCACCAAATTGAGCCGGCATTTCGCCACTTTATCATTTGCTCTTGAAGTAATTCCTAGTTCACTATTTCACCATCGGTTATTGGCCGAAAATTCGCGAACTGGGTCGGCAGTCCGCTGATGAGTCACTGCTTGCGCCCCAAATGCTTTAGATAGTCTGTGTTGTACTGGCGGTACATGTTTCTACATCGGTGGTTCGTCGGTTATTCTGTTGATCAAACACTCATGTTCCTAGCTTTCTACCTTCTTGTATCATCAGGCGACAGTTTGCGCTTCTGAATAGGTGATTCGTTGGTCCAGTGCGTTACCTGCATTATTATGGTGCTTTCCCTCCTTGCTCCTCACTCATTGTTCCTACAAAAAAAAAACCACAAAGACATCAAAACACTCAAATAAGACACTTGGGTTGCCTCTCAAGAAGCACCTTAGTTAACATAATGGCATGATGTATCTCTCACTTAGTAATTTTTCTTTGACGAATCATCCTCCAACTCTGTCTCCTCCATATTAGTTCCTGTATCCTCATCCTCTTTCTGCAACACACCGATCACCTTGCATTCGGCGGGTGTTTCAGTTGATGAATGCACCTTGAAGGTGACTTCTTCACATCCAACTCTGAACTTGAGCTCCCCTAGATCCACGTCAACCAACACTCTCCCTGTGGCGAGAAATGGTCTCCCTAAAGTGACACTTTCGACAATTAAAACCAAGAAATCATGCACATTCCAGGTATGTTTGTATGGTTATAAGGTATTTTGTGTTTAATGTGCAAGGAAACAGGTTTGGAACTGAATTTTTATAAATAAATGTTGAAGACAACTGAAAGGTGACTATTGCCAGGCATTTAACGAGTCATTAGCAGTAGGCACGACCTGTCATGTTCGGCGTTGGAAAAAGATGAAATTCGGAAGATACAAGTCAATGTACTTGACGAGTTGGAGGAACGACTCGTTACACCTTTTTACGAGTCATGAGGTTAATCGTTGGGCATCGAGGAGAAAATTCCAACAAAGTGGCCACTGAAGTCGACGACAGACATCACGAGTTGTCACATGAAGGAAAGACTCATTGGCAGGCCACTGAAACCATCCATGAAGTGCACTGGATTTTAGAAGGAGTCAATCCACGAGGGACCTAACAACTCGCGCTTAGGCACGATGAGTCATTAGGTGAACCATTGCCAAGCCTGGGTATTTTGCTGAGGACAACTGTTTTAAGCAAGGAACGACACGTTAGAGGGCCCAACGACACGTCACCTAGCCAGTTGCCACCGCCGACCTGGTTTCCAGTTTTATTTAGGAAAAGGATTTCATGGAACTATAAATACCCAATTTAGGTTTATTTTTAAGAGACGATTAGAGAGAGGATCTGGAACGATTTTTGAGGATATTCCTAAGAGAATTTTCATACAATTGCTCTTGATAGTGGAATTTTATTCAATCTACATGGTTTTTATTCTACAATAATTTGTGAGTTGCAATTATGATTTCTTTTAATATTTTGTGATTGCGATAACACAAGTATGAGTAGCTAAACCCATAAACTAGGTTTGTGGGAACCAAGATGAATTAACGCACATAGGTAAAAATACTTAGTGATTCTTGTATAGGGTTTTATGCATGTATTATTTTTTCCCTTTGTTTTGATTGATTCTTGACGGTTGCAAACGTTAGGACTTGCCTTATTCTTACTTACCAGATCAAGGAGGTAAAGAATGGGAAAAGGGATTAACAATGAAGATTTGAGGCTATCAACCCTCATCTAATAGCTTGAACTTTTCCGAGGATAGCTAATCTAATATTAAGGGTAAGGGTCAACTAAAGTACTCCCGTATACGGACCAAGTTGCGTAGTGAAAATAATCTAGATATGGGATCAACCATTTAGTTGGACCAAACTTATCAATATTGCATGTTAAACACTAGAATAGATCACTAGGTATAAGCCTTGTGGTTATGAAATCATGGGGAACACAATCCTAGTCAAATCGTTAATCGAATACAAACCAAATTTGATTTCAATATTTAGCAATTTTACTTTGTTTATTATTCTATATTTTCCCCCTTTGGAAATAAGTAAATAAATAGTAATAGTTATTCGCATTAACCTAAGTTCTTACCATATTCCCTGTGGGATCGACCTTAACCTTTGTTGGGATCTATATTTGACAATCGACCTCTTATATCTCAATTGCAAGGTGTAATTTGGGCGACATCAAATTTTGATGCCATTGCCAGGGAATACGATAAGGCTTTTGTTAATTGTGTTAACTTTTCTATTGGTTCTTATTTCATTTTTATTTTTTTCTTTATTTTGTTTTGGTTGCTTAATAGGTCTTAGGTTTGTGCATGCCCGATACTAGAAGCCAAGGAAACCCCTAGTTCCAATTGATCTCGAAATTGAGCTAACGTTAAGAAACCTGAGAAGAATGGCCAACATACAACAACAAGAAATTGTAGTCAGGCTACAGCAAGAATGTTGGCTGAAGAGCAAGCCCGGGCTAAAGATTGTGAGTTAGCTAGAGTTACTGAAGAGCAGCGTCTAACTGTTGAAGCTGAACGAGCTAGACAACCTAGAGGTCCAGAACACCAGTGACACCGATATTTTGATGAGGAAGATGATGCGGATATAGATGAAGCTGGTGCCACTCGAGCGATAGTCCCTCCTCCTATGCCTTATGTGGCAAAGTTTGATATTACAAGTGCAATGATTCAACTGTTGAATATGAAGGGAATATTTGCAGGTCATGCTTTTGATAATGCCCACACTCACTTGACAAATTTCGTGGGTATATACAAGCCATATAAGCAACCGGGGGTCATCCAGGACACAATTTCGTGGGAGTGAGGCAACTATCTGGCTGGCTGAGTTGTCGAATGATTACATCACTACTAGGGGAGAGCTTAAGAGAGCTTTTCTTGAAAGGTTCTTCCTTTCATCCAAAGAATTCCAGTTGAAGGATGAGATTTATAACTTCAGACAGCTAAATTCTAAGGCACTCCACGAGACCTGGCTGTGTTTCAACAAAAAGCTCAAGAAGGTGCCAAATCATAGAAATCCAGATGTCACATTGTTGGAGATCTTTTATAGGTCTCTGAATGCCAACAATAAGGTGGTGGCTGATACCGTCTCCGTAGGAACTTTTATAAGTCACACCTATGCAGAGGCTGCAGAGCTGCTAGATAGGATCACAAAAACAACCGAGCTTGGCATACTAGAGAGTCGAAAGTTCCAATAGGTTCTTATGCGGTTGGTATGTCTGCCGAATAGCAGAGAAGAAATGAAGAGCGTGATCAGGATATAGCAGAGATGAAGACTAACATGGGGTTTCTTGCCAAACACCTGATGGGAGTCAGAGCAGAAAAGGTGAATGTTGTTGGTTCTCAGGGCAAGGCCCCAAGAAATGATGGTTGCGAGTCTGAGTCTGAATAAGAGGTTAATTATTTGAATGATCAGAGGAAGGGTTTACCAACACCCAAGGATCTAACCAAGACTCTTGGCGTCAAGGTCAAGGGAACCAAGGTCGAAACTTCTACAAGGATAATAATTTCAACCAGGGCCAATATAGAGACAACAGGGACTAGAAGAAGCATGAGGAGTTCAAAAATGATAGGAGAGGTCTGGATTTTCCTCCACAAAACTGAGAGCCAGAGTCGAGCGGTTCAAGGGTTGAATATACGCTTTCCAAAGTTCTCAAGCAGATGGAGGAAATAGACAACCACTTTAAGGAGCTCTGCGCTGATATTTCTGTCTTAAATCAAAAGGTGGAGTCACATGCCGTGGCAATCAGGCAAATTAGTAGTGGATGAGTC
The DNA here is from genome assembly GCA_035772735.1 of Datura wrightii. NCBI lineage: Eukaryota > Viridiplantae > Streptophyta > Magnoliopsida > Solanales > Solanaceae > Datura > Datura wrightii. The sequence goes on from JASDFA010000002.1 coordinate 67,176,687, forward strand.
ACATTTCTGTTACAGTGAATCAAAGATAGAAAGTCACTCTTCCCAGCAATATAGTGCAAAATCCAAAAACCGACAGTCATTGCATGATGGTCACTACTGGCAGCGGGAAGGCCATAGTTAATCCACTGAGGCCAGTTGTAGTTAAAGAGTCAAAAAGGCCCGTGTTGATAAATAATGATGATGTAGCAGATGTTGACAATCAAACTTTGGTTGGGGACTCAGATGTGCAAACTGCTCCGAGTAGTGTAAAGGAGAAAGGAGATTCCCATGGGAAGGAGAAGGAGGCACAACAAAAACTCACAAAAATCCTAGACCTCCTCCTCCTTACCCCCAACGCTTGAAGAAGAAAGCTGAAGATGGAAAATATCAAAAGTTTATCTCTATGCTCAAGCAGCTGCTGGTGAATATCCCAATGGTGGAGGCACTTGAGAAAATGCCCAAATATGCCAAATTTATGAAGGATCTCATCACCAGAAAAAGAACCGTAAGTTGAAACCTGCTGATAATCTGCACCACTGCGGTGCCATCACTTCCAGGATCCTAGCACAGAAGAAGGAAGACCCAGGTGTGTTTACTACACCTTGCACCATTGGGGAGGTTGAGTTTGCAAGGGCGCTTTGTGACTTGGGAGCTAGCATAAATCTGATGCCTCTAGAAGTATTTAAAAAGTTAGGCTTGGCAACCCCACACCGACATCGATGAGGCTACCAATGGCTGACCGAACAGTTAAAAAGCCGATGGGGATTTTGTTTGATGTGCTAGTCAAAGTGGAAAAATTCATATTCCCAACAGACTTCGGGATTCTGGACTGCGAAATTGATTCAGAGTTACCCATTATTTTGGGGCGACCATTCCTTGCAACAGGTAAGGCCCTAGTTGATGTGGAAGCAGGGCAGCTGAAATTTCAGCTGAACAAAGAAGAGGTTACCTTCAACATTAGCCAACATCCCAAGGAATTCAGCATAATTACAGCATTGGAGGATGGAAAAGAGTCTCTTGATGAATTCTGAGTAGTCAAGTGACTTGTGTCGTGCGGCGATGTTAAATTAGGCATTGCATGGGATGCAACCAATGGAGGTGTTTTGCTGAAGTCCGAGTAGCCAAAACACCTACCTTGTGCCTTGACGTTAAATCAAGCGTTTCTTGGCAGGAAACCCAAGTTGTAAATGTAAGAAAAAGTTAGTGTTAACATTTGTTGATGGGTACAGGTGAATATGATGGAAAATCTAAAGTTGGAACTAAAAACTGGAACTTCAGTTCTGGTGCAGAAAAAGCATAGAATGAGTCGTCATCTGACTTGATGACTCGTTTAGCCAATTCGTGAAGAGAACTGCAAAAAATAGGGGAGCAATAGGTTACTTCACGAGTGATTCCTTCAAGGAACGAATCATTTAGTCCCCCGTCAGGTACACTGGATCAAAGTTTGAACTTAAAGAAAATGGGTGATAATGGTTCACTCAACGAATCGTTGGGAAACCAAACGAGTTGTTAAGTGACCCATCCTGGAGCCACAATAGGCCAAGGAAAATGACCCAGGAAATGACTCATTAGGGACACCATGAGTCGTTAGGTCCCAGGTAAGTTAACTTAACCTGACCCACGACGGCAATTGGACAAAGTTTTTTAATTAAAATCAAGAACCCGATTTCATCTAATACTTCCCGTTAAACTCATAAACAATCAAAACTTCAAATTTCCATCTTTTATATCTCTTCTTCTTCACTCCAAACTCATCGACAAAGTTCTTCACTAGTGCACACACATTCACTGAAGCACACGCACAACTGTTATTGCACTCCATTTCTGATAAATTGAATTGTAAGTAATCTTCCCCATGAAAATTTTCGGAATGTCATTGCAAATTAATCAAGAAATTTTGAAGACCCGTGTATGAATGAGCTTGAATGCATTTTAATTTATATTGTGTTTATATGTTCCTCGTGGTGTAGATAAACCCTAGGAAAAGTTAAAAATTGAATTTGGATTGTATGTCACCTGCATTGATTTTTAATTGAGTTTTTTCTATTTATGGGATTGAAACATAAAAGAAAAGGAAAATGAATAGGAATTCTTCAGCACGAGCCACATCACAAGTCGTTGGGTCACCAAATGACTCGTCATGTAGCTCGTGCTGAGTGGGAACATTAAACTGCTGAGGTAGTGTACTTAACGAGTGACCTAACGACTCGTGGCCTATGGTAACAACTCGTTGGGACCAAATCGTTAAGTACACTATACCTAATGGAAAATTGATCATCCTGGGGTAATAGTGACTTCACGAATCATTGCCAGTGGCAACGACTCATTTAGTCACCCGTCAGGACCACTGGGCACTAGCTAAATGTTTTCTATTTCATCTCATCTTGTGTACTAACATTGTTTCCACAGGCACAATGGTTCCACGAGGTATACCAAAGAAGGGTCAAACCAAAAAGTAGGTACCTGAGCGCAGTCAACCATCATACCGAAGGTTGCGAGATGATCCATCCTCCTCTGAAGAGTTGAGTGGCTCTGAAGAGGAATATGAGGTATTGGAGGAGCAGCTAGTGAGGAGGAAGACCAGGGCTAGGGCTCAACAAACTTCAAATCTGACAGCCCTGGTCGATACTCCCACTCCACTTGCAAGAGATCCGCCTAGCCGCACTAATGAAAGCAATAGGGCTGCTGCTGCACTTGTTCCTTAGGCTCCCATAGCTAGGCACAATACAGAGAGAATTGATGAATCACATGCTCAGCGAAGGGACTATGACAATGGTCTGACTGAGACATCGGGCACATCTAATGAGTAATCGAGAAATATGAGGAAATGGTGTTTCCATGGCATGCGGGCTATATACAACTGAGATATCTCTTCCAATGACAAAGGCAATCCGAAGCAGAGCAATTACGAGGAGCCAAGGCTGATCACCGCCAGGTTGAAAGACCTTCTTGAGCTACAAGCGGTCTTTGATAAATACAAGTTTGGGTGATTGACTAAGCCATCAGGTAGCTACAGCCCATGCCTGGTCCAAGAGCTTTATGCAGCATATGCAGCCACTTTGCAGCGATTAGAACTAGGAGGTCAGGATTGGAAGAAGCAGCTTGCCTTAAATCAGGTGTTGGTGCGTGAGACTTCAGTTGATATATCTGAGGAGACGATTTCCAGGATGCTGTATGGGCCAGATTATCGCATGCCGATGAACACAAAAAAAGTTTGATCATGGGCTATCTGAGCTGAGGAAAGTCAAAATAGAGAAGTTGAATAGCATGGAGCGGATACAGCAGTACACTTGGCTTTCCCGAATCATTGCCACAAAGGGTCCGCTAGTAGAATGGCTGCATGGTACAGAGTCACAAATAAAGAAGGCCACATTGAACTTTCAGGAAAAATTTTGGTTGTCACTGGTGAGGCACAGGCTGGTACCAGCAAGTAATGACAATATACTCTCACCCGAAAGATCAGCAATGATAGCCAGCATAATGGAGGGGTACGCAATTAATTTCCCGTGATTCATTGTTAAGGAGATTCGAGAGCGGGCTATAAATAATGGTACAATGATTCCCTTCCCCTTCTTGATTGATAGACTTTGTCTGGAGTATCAAGTGCCAAAATTGCCATTAGTTGATTAGAGAGTGGTGGTCCAGAAGATTACCGATATTAGGCTGATTCGAGATGATACAAACCCGGTATCGAGGGCGAGCACTCAGGCGTTTTTATCCGCTGGAGAGACCATAACAGTAGAGCCATTTGGCAGCGGGATGCATACTGATGCAATACAGTTTTCCGAGTTAGTGGCCGAACCTACTAAGGGCATAGAGAGAGGTAGCCAGGCTGAGGCTACAGATGCAGCGGACTGTTCGCGGCTTGTACTGCTCGGGTTGGTATTAAATATTATCAACCGACACGCAAGTGCACGTGGTCAAACAAGTAATAAAGTGGATAAGTAGCCAAGTATCGATCCAAGGAGGCTGCTCTAGATATGTAAAACTGCCTAGTTTACTATATTTCTATTCTATCCCTAACTATGTTAACAACAATCCAACCAAGAGTTGAGTGAGTTTTTGTTTCTAAACTATTTATATACTACAATTAATAACAACTATTTACTTTAGAATTTAGACAATGGATACGCACATGCCAAGGTTAAGAACGAGTAATGAACTTGATAATCATGATAATTTAGTCATCCTCTTCTTCATGTTGCTACCCAAGAACGTTGCCTAGAAATTAAAACTTTCGTATTTAATTTCACTTTAGAATCATAAACCATCCATCTACATTTCTGTGATCAAATGCAATTTATGACCTAGCACTACAATTCCGGTTCCTAAATTGACTAATACGGCTTTCAAGTATATTTCTATCAAGAAAGCACATCAAAACCCAATTTTCCCAAATCAAGTTAAGAACAATACCCTATTAATTCACAACTTTCCAATTTCGTGCTCTCTCGAGTGAAATTGGACTTTTTAGATATACATTAATGGTGGCCAGTCAATAATGTAGTAAGCACAAGAATTAATAGAACAACATGCAAGAAGAAGAAGAAACCATATCAATTATCACCAAAATTCATTACACAAGTTCAAAACCTCAGCAAAGAAGGGAATTAGCCACTCATTCTTGGATTAATCATCCTAAAATGAGTGTAAATCATGCATACAATTGAAGGAAAGAAGAAAGGAAGAGAAGAAAACTCTTAGCTTTTCTATTCTTCAACTGCCACAAACCCACGTTCCTGCTCTCCACTTCTGCACTCAGTCTAAAAACTAAAAAAAACTGATTAAAAATAAACCTAAGTGTGCTATTTATACTAGTGGGAAATATTTTCCGGAATAACAAGCAACGTGTCACGGAGGCCAACGCGGAGCACTGCCTCCGTGACACGGCGTGGACGCGGACCCTCTCTAGAAATTGCAGGGTCCGGATAATTGGCCTCAACGTGGCACGGAGGCCATCGCGGAGTCCTGTCTCCGTGCCACGGAGCTGTCGCGAGGCCTCACTGGAATCTGCCAATTAATTTCCTCTCCAGGCAGTGTGCTACCGCGATGGCAGCGTGGCACGGCTCCATCGCGGAGCCAGTGAAAAATGTGCCATCCAAGGTCTTTTCCACGCTCGCATCCCAGTCCAACTCCGACATAGTTCCAACACGCATTTTAGCTCTTAAAATCACATTATCCTGCAAAACAAATGCTAATCATGTTGGTTAGTATAAATTCGCATTTTATTAACAAATACATGATATTATATACACATTGCACAACAAACAAGGTGAAAATGATACGTTTGAGTATCACTTGGGCATATAAATCTGCCCAAGATCACTTACCCCACACTTAAATCCTTGTTCGTCCTCGAACAACACATACACAAATCATGCACATCACATCTCAACCTTTGTCACTATGGTGCAACCATTTTACGCTACGGTCATACCGATTATTCAATTCTTGCAAATCATCAAGAAAACATGCTTGGTCGTACAAGACAATGACCTTAATACATCGAGGCTTCCTAAACTTTTAAGAATTGATTCTTGATATCGGCAAACTCATGCAAATCAACTAATCAAGAAATCTGACACGAACATCAATCTTTCATCGAGCATGTACCCTCACAACTCGAGAGAAACTTCCCCTTTTTTGTTCGTGCAGCACACAAACATGCAAGTAGGGGCATATAAAAATTACTTTCACTCTCTCTCCCAAAAGAATTCACATGCATCATGTCATGACCCATAGGCTTGCCCTTAGTGTATTACTCCACTAATATGAAGAAATGCAATGTAGGATCAAATAGGACTTTTAATGGGTTGTAACTGGGCTATGGATCTAGTATATATATATTGGATTAGCCAATAATAGTCGCTAGCATCCTTAAGCGCCTTTTCAACTCATTCCCATCGACTCATGGACATTGTTCCTCTCTTTTCTCTTTTTCTCCCATTCATGCTGGTTTACTTTCATACAGCCCATTTCATCAGGCACACTTGACACAAAATAGAGGGTTTTCATGTACCCTCACTATTGTTTAATTACAACTACTGCCTCTTCAACATCATCTTTTCTTTCCTCACCTTGCTTTTCTTTTCTTTTCACTCTTTTCACTCTTTAACACTTTGGGAAACATTTTCTGTTCTTTGTAAGCGCTTAAGAGCTTCTTATAGACTTTAAGGCTAATGAAAAGAAGGAATAAAGCTTAGTTCATATAAATCTGGACAAAAGAAAGAAATCGGCTAAAGGCTCAACGGGCTGACTAGGATATACAACATATAAAAAGGTAGAATTTGACAAGAAAAAAAAATGGAAACTAAAGGTTAAAACAAAGAAATGCCTACATCCTTTCCGACACTGCACCTCCTTCATTTCGTTTTGTATACACACCAGGCAAGTTCTAGACAATTCACAATGACATGGAATAGCAAAACCTCACTCACACTTCATGCACATGCTCGAATCAAGATTCATTCACAGACTCTTTAATTAGTCAATTACATGAATTCAAGATTAAGCCTCAATCATAATGAACCAAATTCTATAGCCTAGGTAACTCAACATATTAACAAAATTGCATGCTTTCAAACGAATCATTTTCACATTTTGAACATCAATTACAACACGCAACGAAATTTTAGCAACCATAAGCAACTACAGTTTATTGATGCAATCCACCAAAGAAACTAAAAACAAAACATCTACTCCTATCGACTACATTTCCCTTAAGACGGTCGTCATCCATCCATCATAGGGAACAGTCACTAACTATGACCTCGGTTCAATGGGACTATTCTCGGTAAATGAACCGAAAACAAACTCCGAGAAACCCAAAAATAAAACTTCAAAATTTTTGCAACACATCGATCATTTCGATGGAAAATATTTACAAAATATTTTGATAAGTGCAAAATCTTTTCGCAAAAATTTTGAAAAATATCGATCATATCGATAAAGAAAAAAAAATATTTACAAAATTTACAAAATATTTACAAAGGCAACCATAACTTTCAAAAACACACATCATTAGCCACAACCGAATATATACACATAAATCACAAATCAGTTCACAACAACAGGGAAAGCACAAACATACATAAACGTCAAGGAAAAATTATACAGCATATTTAGAGCCTATGTCCCAGCACCTAACTGCTCCCCACCCCACACTTAAATCGAACACTGTCCCCAGTGTTCACAATAATACAAAACACAAAATTTTGGGCGGTGAAACTCCCTGCTCAGTCGAAATATTCAACTTCCTCATCCGGTGCTGCGGCCTCGTCGCCCATATCTGAATCAGCTCCATCGCCATCATCGGACTCCACATCAGAGTCCTCACGACGTGTCTCCTCATCAGTAGGGACGTCGTCATCAGTCGGCTCCACAAAGGCTGGCCCCACCTTGCATAAAGCTCTGGCGTTCTCGCCAAAGGGGTAGTCCAGCTCCAGCTGCCATAATTCATCCTCGGTGGCTGGTCTCCCACCTATCCATAGCTGCAGCATCTGCATGCCGAACATACGGGCCATATACTGGTCGTCACGAGCATGTCGCTCGCCTAGAGTCAGCACCGGTCCGTGTGTAGTATCGGGGGCCTTGGTCTTTGTCACATCAAGGGCCCTCCGCTCCAACTGCGGAATGTAATCCAAGGCTTCTTCCTCAATGTCGAGGCCTCGGAGGAAGGTGGTGATGAGTCCGCCAAACCTGTATCTGTGGCCCTGGTGTAGTCTGGCTCTCTTCATGGCGGATATTATGACCGCTCCCACATTAATCTCAAGCCCTTTCATAAGGGCATACACCAGGCAGACACGGTCCCGGGTCACGTCTGTCATATGCACTCCCGGGATCAGACACGAACATACAATTTTTAGCCAGATTCTGGCCTCCCTGTTCATCTGCGAATAAGGCAGAGTCCGGTGGTAACCCCTCTCTTTGTGTCTACTCCATCGGGCTGTGGATCGAGCCCCACACAACATACGTCTGATGTCGGCGTACGGTGGGGTGATGTTTAACTAGCGGAGGATGTGGGCGTCTGTGTCCCGCGCTCCCACAATGGCATTAAACTGCTGGGGTTCCATAGTGACAATCTGCCCTCTGATTTTAATAGTATGGCTCCTGATGGCCGGGTTCCAGTTGGCGTAGAATTCCCGGACCAAGTGAAGGTTGCACTCCTTGGGCTCCTGAAAGATAAAGCTGAGCCCAGTTGCCTCAATCCTCTGTACGATGCGAGGGAACTCCTGTGCAAGTGGTTCCCTTGCAATATATTCCTCCGGGAAGTACTTGTTCTCCTTATGCTTTGCGTACCACTTCTTTCCTTCCTCGGTAACCCATCGTGTTCCGTATCGGCGGTGTTGACCGCGTGGAACAGCAGGTGCAGCTGGGACAGCAGTGCCCAGTCTCATTCTCTTTCTGCCGGTGCCTGAGGTTGAAGCACCCTTGCCTTTATCTTGTCGGCTGGCCATTGTACCTGTCAATTTACACAAACAAGCACAACGTTAAGCTAAAAACTTATTAGCTTTGGCTAAGGTCGGGTTAAACAAAATTTACCCCACAGTTAGTCTTTAACAATATTTACAACATTTTAGCAAGGATAGCTCTATTTACACCTCAAACACAATCAACTATAACATATTGCTTAGTGCGTTCACAAAAATTCGACAGCATAACGGCTAGCGAACTACTCAGACTTCATACAGCTAACCCAATCCTACTATCGACAACTATTCACCCATATCACTTAGCAACAATAACAACAACAAAATAGAAACAACAATACAAACATTTTATATACAACTAATCTAATCAATTCAACCAATTCACATATTACGCAATTTCCCACAAAAATTCGAGAATTAGTCTTCTTTCAACAATTATACAATATTTACCACGACTTATCTCAAATAATAAACACACCCCGGCATCAATTTCGTCAAACTATCAAGTTACCCAAGTTAAAATTCAACAACCCCAAGCCCTAGAATGCAATTCGACAATCAAAATTGAACTATTCAATCAATCGATAAGTTCAAACGTCAACTACAACAATCCGAACATAATCAATCACAAAATAATTCACGTCATGTGTAATTTCTACCTAGGGTGATATATCTCACCTCACATGCTCAAAATCGACAAAAATCGCCAAAAATTTTAGATAGATGATGAAAACATACCTTGGAATTGAAGAATCGACGAAAACTTGACGTTTTCCTTGCCTATTAACGTGGCACGGAGCTTGGGAGTAGGGGAATGGGTGTTTGGTCGCAGAGAGTAGAGGGAATGGGGAAAAATGGGCGAAAATCGGGGGTTTATTTAAAGGAAACACGCGGGTCACCCGGAAACCCGGTGTGACCCGGCACTGGGATAAGGGCAACGTGTCACAGAGGGTAACACGGAGACCCTCCTCCGTGACACGGAGCCAACGCGTTAGCTTACTGGAATTTTTTTTAAAAAAATTCCAGATTTGCCTTCAACGTGTCACGGAGGGTAACGCGGAGCATTGCCTCCATGACATGGCGCCAACGCGCCAGTGCTCTGTTTCACCATCAAATTTTATTTTTCATACCTCGCCTCGTTTCCTCGATTCCAAGTATTTTTCCTCCGGTATACCTGAAAATCACCTCACTAAACAAAAATTGGTTAAACGAATAGATTCCCTACTAAAAAATAAAAATTTACTAAATTACTAAATAAAAAAAATTACTAAATAAAATGCAAATCTAAGCCTAATCAAGAAAAAGAAAAGAAAATAAAATAAAAGAAAAACTTTACACTAAAGAAAGAAAAAGAAAAAAAAATATTTTTCACGGGTTGCCTCCCGTGCAGCGCCTGGTTTAACGTCGCGGCTCGACAGCCTTTATGCTCAAGTGTCTACTAGGGAGATGGACGATTTGACCCGATCATGGTCATCTCCCCAGTAGTTCTCAACCTTGTCTGGTGGCCTACCTAGTAACTCTCGGGGATCACTCAATCCATTCACATTCCCATGATCAATCACGTTGATCACCGAGAGTTCCTTATAGACAGTCGGGAGCTTAGGTGCCTTGTACACGTCGAACACCTCAATCTTGTCGTGTGCTCGCATTGTGAGTTGACCCGCAGCTACATCGATCAATGCCTTTCCGGTTGCCAAAAAGGGTCGTCCCAAAATAAATGGGACTTCCGCATCGGTTCAAAATCCAGAACAATGAAATCTACCGGAAAAATACGGGAGCCTACCTGCACTAGCACATCCTCGACAATGCCATCCGGCTTAGCTAAAGACCTGTCTGCTAGCTGCAAGATCACTGTTGTAGGTCTAGGGCTCCCTAGTCCTAACTTTCTGAATACCGAAGATGGCATCAGATTTATACTTGCCCCCAAGTCGTATAACCCAGGAGCTCGGATACTTTGCCCAATCGTCAGCTGGATAGTAAAACTTCCAGGATCCTTCAGTTTAGTGGGCAACCTGTTCTGAATACGGGATGTGCATTCCTCCGTTAAAGCCACCGTGGCATACTCAGTCAAGCGACTTTTGTTGGCCACGATGTCTTTGATATACTTCGCATATTTTGGCACACCCTGCAAGACATCAACAAGAGGTAAGTTAACATGTACCTGTTTAAGTACCTCCATGAATTTCTGGAAACACGCCTCCTCCTTGTGTTTCTTAAGTCGTTGAGGGAACGGGGGTGGAGGCCTTGCTGGTTCAGCTTCTTTGGTCTTCCTCGTATCTGAGGTTTGTTATCTCTCAACATCTGCTGCTCCTAACTTCTGAGGCGGTCTTTCCGGTTCCACCTCCTTTAATTGTAAACCACTCCTCGTGGTCACTGCATTCACCTGCTTAGGATTGGGATCCGTGTCGCTAGGTAGTCCTCCCCTTGGTCTAGTATTTTAGGCACTAGCAAATTGCCCAAACTGATATTCAAGAGCCTTGGTTGCCAATTGATTGTTCTTTACTTTGGCTGCCAATTTGACATAGTCAGCCTGCAATTGTGCCTGGTTGGCAATCATGGTCTTGAACATTTCCTCAATAGTCAGTGATGGTGGTGGAGGAGGGGCATTGTGATTTCTGAACTGATTCTGATAGCCTTGTTGCCCTCCTTGGTTTCTGTGCATACCCTGCCCTAAACCTTGACCATGTTGATTGTTGCTACCCCACGAAAAATTTGGATGATTCCTCCAATTCGAGTTGTAGCCACCGCCAAACTGCTGTTGATTCCTCTGTGCATTGCCCACAAAGTTGACAGAATTAGGATTTGCACCACAGCATTCAGCTGAATGCTCACTACTACCACACACTTCACACCACATCTATTGGACTGCATTGACTGAGGCTGACGGCTGGTTCAAATTCATATTGCTGAAGTGAGTGTTTAACTAATTTTGCAAAGCAGCTATCTGTGCAGCGATAGCTGTGAATCCATCCACTTCAAGCACTCCCGCTTGTACTGCTCGGGTTGGTATTAAATATTATCAACCGACACGCAAGTCCACGTGGTCAAACAAGTAATAAAGTGGCTAAGTAGCCAAGTATCGATCCAAGGAGGCTGCTCTAGATATGTAAAACTGCCTAGTTTACTATATTTCTATTCTATCCCTAACTATGTTAACAACAATCCAACCAAGAGTTGAGTGAGTTTTTGTTTCTAAACTATTTATATACTACAATTAATAACAAGTATTTACTTTAGAATTTAGACAATGGATACGCACATGCCAAGGTTAAGAACGAGTAATGAACTTGATAATCATGATAATTTAGTCATCCTCTTCTTCATGTTGCTAGCCAAGAACGTTGCCTAGAAATTAAAACATTCGTATTTAATTTCACTTTAGAATCATAAACCATCCGTCTACATTTCTGTGATCAAATGCAATTTATGACCTAGCACTACAATTCCGGTTCCTAAATTGACTAATACCGCTTTCAAGTATATTTCTATCAAGAAAGCACATCAAAACCCAATTTTCCCAAATCAAGTTAAGAACAATACCCTATTAATTTACAACTTTCCAATTTCGTGCTCTCTCGAGTGAAATTGGACTTTTTAGATATACATTAATGGTGGCCAATCAATAATGTAGTAAGCACAAGAATTAATAGAACAACATGCAAGAAGAAGAAGAAACCATATCAATTATCACCAAAATTCATTACACAAGTTCAAAACCTCAGCAAAGAAGGGAATTAGCCACTCATTCTTGGATTAATCATCCTAAAATGAGTGTAAATCATGCATACAATTGAAGGAAAGAAGAAAGGAAGAGAAGAAAACTCTTAGCTTTTCTATTCTTCAACTGCCACAAACCCACGTTCCTGCTCTCCACTTCTGAACTCAGTCTAAAAACTAAAAAAAACGGATTAAAAATAAACCTAAGTGTGCTATTTATACTAGTGGGAAATTTTTCCCAGAATAACAAGCAATGTGTCACGGAGGCCAACGCGGAGCACTGCCTCCGTGACACGGCGTGGACGCGGACCCTCTCTGGAAATTGCAGGGTCCGGATAATTGGCCTCAATGTGGCACGGAGGCCATCGCGGAGTCCTGTCTCCGTGCCACGGAGCTGTCGCGAGGCCTCACTGGAATCGGCCAATTAATTTCCTCTCCAGGCAGTGTGCTACTGCGATGGCAGCGTGGCACGGCTCCATCGCGGAGCCAGTGTAAAATGTGCCATCCAAGGTCTTTTCCACGCTCGCATCCCAGTCCAACTCCGACATAGTTCCAACACGCATTTTAGCTCTTAAAATCACATTATCCTGCAAAACAAATGCTAATCATGTTGGTTAGTATAAATTCGCATTTTATTAACAAATACATGATATTATATACACATTGCACATCAAACAAGGTGAAAATGATACGTTTGAGTATCACTTGGGCATATAAATCTGCCCAAGATCACGGACACCTCCACACCTACCGATGTTCCTGAATCATCATCTATGGAAGACGTATCTAGACCATCAGTTGCACCTCCATAATCCACCACAGCCTGCCTACTCACGGTATCACAGGAGTTCTTGGTTGATATGGCTAGGCAGCTAGATAAAGTAGAAAAGCAGCAGGCACACACGGCTTTACCGGTCAAAGTATTGATGGAGCAGGTTAAGTCATGGGTGTCAGTTGAGTTGGAGACATTATCCAATTCGATGCATGGGTGACTAGATGCTTTTGAGAGAAGAATGAATGAGCACCTTGCATAGTTACAAGAGTCGGAGTTATCTCAATGGTAGGTAGAGCTGGGAGCGTGTCACGCCCCGCCTTGAGAGGCATGACTGGCACCTGGTGTTTTACTAGGACCTGAACTGCTGAGCTAACTAAGCCTAAGAACCTCTGATGCAGGGCTGACTCTAACTCTAGAATCAAGAAAACAGCGGGCTATATACCGGTTGTAAATACAACCTCCAGCCAACAAGGCCTATACCCACTTGTCAAAATAAACAGCTAACCAGAGACAAACAATCATAGGGAGTCCTATGCGGGCCGACAAGGCCACCATGATATCTAGTTATAACTAGAAAGTAAAATTAGATGCTAAACTGAACTATGACCGACAAGGCCGCCATTCAACAGCTACACCAGGGCCCCACACGACTAACACACATAATCTAAAACATATACGGGCCCCAAACAGCCAATATCATCTAACCACAGGGAAATAACACAATTTGTAAGCTTCTAGGAGTAATAAGATGGTCAGGACAGGGCCCCAACCTACCCATACTGTACAAAAGAAGTAAACGTCTATCACATAAGCTCCAGAATAAGGGAGCTGACGACTCTATACGGCTGACTGGGACTATGAGGGACCTGCTCCTCGTCTATCTGCACCTACAGAAGAGTAATGCAGCTCACCAGAAGAGGGCCTCAGTACCACAAGTATTGAATATGTAAGGCAGTAACATTAAATGACTAAAAGTAGGAAATAGAACTGACAATGATTGAAGTAAAGAAAACAGACTAAAGATGACTGAAGTAGTGAAATCAGGGCTAAACATAACTTTAATAAGGAGGGTAGGGGTCATACCTGACAAATGAGGCATATTACTATGTAACTATCAGTAACTAAAGCAAACATAAACCTTACCTGTCCACCATAAGCTAGAAGGTACAATCAGCATAGAGTAATCCACCTGGGCCCCATTAGCCCTAGTGAGTACACCTCAATCTATATACCCTATCCAGGTCATACTGAGTCAACTACCAGCTATAAGCGTCTTCCAGTCCCCTAGGTCTGCAACTGGGCCCGCTCATCCCCTGACTATAGTTGTGTCTGAGTCTGGAGGACTCCTGATATCTACACCCCGGGCATAAACGCTCGGTAGGGGTGTGTATAAGGCCAACCACGGCATATGAGGATCTGGATCCCCATCTTCGTCCCTTGCGGATGGCATGCCACTCCGTAGAGCGATGTAATCTCGCCCCTAGCGGGCGGTGACATAGCTACTAACCCTGGGGTGGTCACAGAAGTTATACAGGTGTAATCCAGCCAAAAAAAATACAAATTACAAGCCTCAACTGACAAAAACCACTAGACATGATAACATACTCCTAACATGCTTTATTGGGATTCATACTCGGCTACTATGTTGAAAAAACTAACTTGCCGAAAGAAAATGCCTTAAGATACCTCATTCGTTGTTTACCAATTAACTAGCGAGTTTCGGCTCGTGTTCAAATTTCCTTCTCAACTGTAATCATATTAACGGAAGAATAGGGTGTTACACCCCGCAAATTCTTGACATGTAGATGGCCTACTCACATGTTGGTTAAGAGGTTTAGAATGCCATACATGCTACAAAATGTCCCGGGGAAAGACCAAACGAGCGTCGCATCGAACCATCGCAGGAGGAGGCCGGGCAGACCCCCTCCATGATGGCAGCGTGTCACGGAGGAAGCCCCTCCACGATGGCCAACGTGCCACAGAGGGGGGTGTCCATGCCCAAGTATATAAAGTCCCACTTCGTTTTGTTTATTTCATTTACATTCTTAATTTCCAGAAAATGACAAGAGAGAAGAGGGAGACGAGGGTTTAAAATGAATTTCATCCGATTACACTGTCAAACGCAGTCCAAACTTGAATTAATCTTGGGTAGTGAAGTATTAAGCTGCAGAGAACATTTCTATGGAGTTAGTTTCGTGAAATTCAGCCGGCGAATCATCGTCCTACCGAGCTAAGGTAAGTGAAATTGCTCCAAATTACTGTCAATATACTTCTAGCCCTAAAGTGAGCATTTCTCCCATCTGGACTTCCAAGAAATAGCGAGTTTTCGGCTGTTCTACGATAAGTCAAAGTTTGGGCTATATATATATATATTTAAAGTAGCATTTTCCTTCAGAATATCGATGAATTTAGTTCTAATTTCTATGAATATAAATGCAGTTGGAAGAAATAGCTGAAAATTTGTCGAGTTACGCTAGATAATCAGAAAGTTAACAGATATGGTACATAAAGCCAGTTTCTTTGACAAGCTAGTAGTTCCGGTATAGTAAAATAGTCAATTGCCAGTAGAAGGTTTCATAAACCACATATTATGTTTAGTATAATTTAAATACAATGTTAGAAACATCATGTAATGTGTAGCGTGAAACTTACTAGCACGATATAAATTCTAGTAGAAAGTTTCAGGAACAGTACAGCATGCCCAGTATGTAATTTAGTAAAGTATGTTTGGACATTATCGTGTTAAGTCGAAACCTAGTAAAGAAATATAAGTTCCCTTAAAGTATTTCAGAAATAGAACAGTAGCTTAAAATGAAGTTTAGAAAGCATGTTAGAAATAGTAAATCATATTTACCATGAAACTTAGTTATACAACATGAATCTCAGCAGAAATACTATATTTTGTTTCAATACCAGATTCAGCACAGCATGACAGAAATTATATATATACCATTATCAGTTTCAGCATGTATTATATATATACACATTACTATCATTAGTTTCAGCATGTAACGTATGTAGTTAGTATTATTAGTTGAGACTTGACTGTATTGTTTTGGGCTGGATTATCTAGCATTCATGACCGCCCCAGGGTTAATACCTGTATCGACTCGTCCGCCAGAGGGCGAGGATACGTCGCTCTATGGAGTGGCATGCCATCCCCTAGGGGACGAAGATGGGATGCCAGTTTCCCCATATTTTGCCTTGGTCGGCTTTTATACACCCCCGTCGAGCGGGTACACCAGGGGTGTTGATTTAGGAGTACTCTGGACTCAGGTACAGTTATAGTCAGGGGCTCACCAAGCCCAAGTGTATACCAAGGGGACCGGCAGGATGCTTATAGTTACTAGGGGAGATGGGATGACCGGGCTAAGGGTATAGATTACGTGTTGGTTGTACCTCCTGGCTTATGGGGGTCGGGTAAGGTTTATGTGTGCTATGCCATGTCACGTTAGATATGAAGAGATCGACAGTAGAATGCTACATTTCCAGGTATGACTCCTACTCCTTTCAGCATAGTTGATGATAGTCTTAAACTCATACTTTCAGTCAGTTACAGTCTATCTCGTTCTATTTCAATACTATAAGTTATATTGCTTGTCTTTAGTTATTTTTCAGTTGTTGCTTTGCATACTCAGTACCAGTGGTACTCACGCCTGTTTGGGGTGCTGCATTACTTGCCTGCAGGTACTCATAGACGAGGGGTCGATCGCTCGTGATTCTAGCCATCACACAGAGTCATCAGCTCTAGTCATCCGGAGCTAGATAGCTAGAGGTTTATCCCTTTTCTTTAGTTGTACAGTATGGGTAGGCCGGGTCCTTGTCCCAACCATATTATCAATATTCTTAGAGGCTTGCAGATTGTATATTCCCTGTGATTAGCTATACCGATCGTGTGAGGCCGTGTGTATGTTTATGATGGTCATGTGGGGCCTCATTCAGTTGGTAGTGGTGATCTTGTCGGTCACATAGAAGTTTAGGACATGTTTTGTTGATTCAGAAGTAACTAGACAGCATGCTAGCCTTGTCGGCCCGCATAGGTTCCTTCATACTACTATTGTTCTGGTCAGCTGTTGTCTGCTTACAAGTGCCTATAGGCCTAGTCAGCCGGAGGCTGTATTTACAACCGTTATATAGCCTGTCATTTTCTTGGATCCATAGTTAGAGCCAGCCTGGCACCAAAAGTGCTTAGGCTCAGCTAGTCCAGGTCCCAGCAGGGCACCAGGTGCCAGTCATGCCCCATAACGTGGGGCGTGACAAACTTGGTATCAGAGAAGGTCGTATCCTAGGGAGTCTGCAAGCCGTGCTAAGTAGAGTCTTGCCTATGGATGTGTTGTGCACCACATATTATAGGCAGGAGTCTGCAAGGCATGATAGGATGGTTGCTTTTTATTCTTATTCAGTCGTGTAGTAGAGCGGGACAATATAGGGTTGAGTCCCTAGAGCTTACTATATTCTTTGGTTACAGATAATGTCAGACCAACGACATCCTATCACAGGCCGGAGGTTGGACATTGCAGCAGGGGAAGGCACCAGCAGGATGCCTCACCCTCGTTTAGAAATAGTCTGATCAGAGGGCAATACAGAGGCATCGTCCCAACTGCTCGGTGCTTTGGGCTACGGGTAAGACCCGACACGCAAGTGCACATGGTCAAACAAGTAATAAAGTGGCTAAGTAGCCAAGTATCGATCCAAGGAGGCTCAAGATATGTAAAATTTCCTAATTTACTATATTTATATTTAACTTCTAATTATGCTAACAACAACGTAACCAAGGGTTAATTGAGTTTTTGTTTCTAAACTATATACTACAATTAATAACACTATTTACTTGTGAATTCAGACAATGGATATGAACATGCCAAGGTTAAGAACAAGTAATGAACTTGATAATCATGATAATTTGGTTAATTCTCTTCTTCAAGTTGCTAGCCAAGAACATTTGCCTAGAAATTAAAACTCTCGTATTTAATTTCACTTTAGAATCATAAACCATCCGTCTACATTTCTATGATCAAATGCAATTTATGACCTAGCACTACAATTCAGGTTCCTAAATTGACTAATACGGCTTTCAAGTATATTTCTATCAGGAAAGCACATCAAAACCCAATTTTCCCAAATCAAGTTAAGAACAATACCCTATTAATTCACAACTTTCCAATTTCTTGCTCTTTCGAGTGAAATTGGACTTTTTAGATATACATTAATGTTGGCCAATCACTAATGCAGTAAAGAACAAGAATTAATAGAACAACATTAAAGAAGAAGAATAAAACCATATCATTTACAATCAAAATTCATTACACATGTTCAAAACCTCAGCAAGAAAGAGAATTAGCCACTCATTCTTGGATTGATCATCCTAAAATGAGTGTAAATTATACTTACAATTGATAGAAAGAAGAAAAGAAGAGAAGAAATCCCTTAGCTTTTCCAATCTTCAACTGCTACTAACCCACGTTCCTGCTCTCCACTTCTGAACTCAGTCTAAAAAACTAAAAACTAATTAAAATAAACCTATGTGTGCTATTTATCTAACCAATTCACACATTATTCAATTTCCCACAAAAATTTGAGAATTAGTCGTCTTTGAACATTTACACACTATTTACCACGACTTATCTCAAATAATAAACACACCCCGGCATCGAATTCACCAAACAATCAAGTTGCCCAAGTCAAATTCAACAACCCAAGCCCTAGGATAGAGTTCGACAATCAATTTCGAATTATTTACATAATCGATAAGTTCAAATGCCAAATACAACAATCCGAACATAATCAATCACAACATAATTCACCATCATGTTTAATTTCTACCTAAGGTGGTATGTCTCACCTTGCATGCCCAAAATTGACAAAAATCGCCAAAAAAATTGAGTTAGACGATGAAAACATACCTTAGAATTGAAGAATCGGAGAAACTCGATGTTTTTCTTTGCCTATCAACGTGGCACGTTGCTTGGGGAGGGGGAAATGGGTGTTCGGTCGCGTAGGGAAGCGGGAATGGGGAAAAAATGGGCTAAATCGGGGTTATATTTAAAGAAAACACACGGGTCACCCGGAAACCCGGTGGGACCCGGCACTGGATAAGGGGCAACGTGTCATGGAGGCCAACGCGGAGGCCCTCCTCCGTGACACGGAGCCAACGCGTTGGCTTACTGGATTTTTGAAAAATCCAGATTTGCCTTCAACGTGTCACGGAGGCCAACGCGGAGCACTGCCTCCGTGACACGGCGCCAACGTGCCAGTGCTCTGTTTCACCCATACATTTAATTTTTCATACCTCGCCTCATTTTCTGGATTCCATGTATATTTCCTCCGTTATACCTGAAAATCACCTCACTAAACAAAAATTGGTTAAATTAATAGAAACTAAAATAAAAAATATTAAATAAAATGAAAATCTAAACCTAGTTAAGAAAAGAAAAAGAAAAGAAAAATAAAAATTATTCACACTAAAAAGAAAGAAAGAAAATATTTTCACCGGTTGCCTCCCGTGCAGCGCTTGGTTTACCGTCGCGGCTCGACGTCCTTTAAGCTCATTTATCTACTAGGGAGATGGACGATTTGTCCCGATCATGATCATCCCCCCAGTAGTGCTCTACCTTGTCCGGTGGCCTACCTAGTAACTCTCGGGAATCACTCAATCCATTAGCATTCCCATGATCAATTATGTTGATCACCGAGAGATCCTTATAAACAGTCGGAAGCTTAGGTACCTTGTACACATCGAACACTTCGACCTTGTCATGTGCTCGCATCGTGAGTTGACCCGCAGCTACATCAATTAATGCCTTTCCGGTTGCCAAAAAGGGTCGTCCCAAAATAAATGGGACTTCAGCATCTGGTTCAAAGTCCAGAACAATAAAATCGACCGGAAAAATGAGGGAGCCTACTTGCACTAACACATCCTCAACAATGCCATCCGGCTTAGCCAAAGACCTGTCTGCTAGCTGCAAGATTAGCCCTAGACCTAACTTTCTAAATACTGAAGATGGCATCAGATTTATACTTGCCCCCAAGTCGCATAATCCACGCGCTCGGATACTTTGCCCAATAGTCAGCTGGATAGTGAAACTTCCAGGGTCTTTCAGTTTTGTGGGCAACCTATTCTGAATACGGGAAGTGCATTCCTCTGTTAAAGCTACCGTGGTATACTCATTCAAACGACTTTTGTTAGCCACGATGTCTTTAATATACTTCGCATATCTCGGCACTCCCTGCAAGACATCAACAAGAGGTAAGTTAACATGTACCTGTTTAAGTACCTCCATGAATTTCTGGAAACACGCCTCCTCCTTGTGTTTCTTAAGTCGTTGAGGGAACGGGGGTGGAGGCCTTTCTGGTTCAGCTTCTTTAGTCTTCCCCTTATCAGAACTTTGCTTCCCTCAACATCTGTTGCTCCTGACTTTTGAGGCGGTCTTTCCGGTTCCACCTCCTTTAATTGTAAACCACTCCTCGTGGTCACTGCATTTACCTGCTTTGGATTTGGATCTGTGTCGCTAGGTAGTCCTCCTCTGGGTCTAGTATTTTGGGCACTAGCAAATTGCCCAAACTGATATTCAAGAGCCTTGGTCGCCAATTGATTGTTCTTCACTTCGGCTGCCAATTTGACATAGTCAGCCTGCAATTGTGCCTGATTAGCGATCATGGTTTTGAACATCTCCTCAATAGTCGGTGATGGTGGTGGAGGAGGGGCATTATGATTTTTGAATTGATCTTGATAATTTTGTTTCCCTCCTTGGTTTCTGTGCATACCCTGCCCTGAACTCTGGCCTTGTTGATTGTTGCTACCCCACGAAAAATTCGGATGGTTCCTCCAATTTGAGTTGTAGCCACCACCAATCTGTTGTTGATTTCTCTGTGCATTGCCCACAAAGTTAACAGAATCAGGATTTGCACCACAGCATTCAGCTGAATGCTCACTACTACCACACACTTCACACCACATTTGTTGAACTGCATTGACTGAAGCTGAAGGCTGGTTCAAATTTATATTGCTGAAGTGAGTGTTTAACTGATTTTGCAAAGCAGCTATCTGTGCAGCGATAGCTGTGAATCCATCCACTTCAAGCACTCCAGCTGCTTTCCTTGCTCCACCTCTTGAAGAATCTGCATTCCATTCTGGATTGCCTTGTGAAATTCGGTTGAGCAAAGTGTACAGCTCCTCATAGGTCTTCTCCAACGCTTGTCCTCCAGCTGCTGAATCTAACAGAATTTTAGTGTGGGGTCCCAAACCCTCAATAAAAGTGTGTACCAACACCTCATTGGACTGATGATGGTGAGGACAGTCCCGCAACATGGATTTGAATCTTTCCCAGGCTTGATATAGATTTTCTCCCTCCCTCTGTTTAAAACTTAGGATTTGACTCCTAAGTCTGGCTGTTTTACCAAAAGGGAAAAATCTAATAAGAAACTTCCGTGCAAGATCATCCCACGTTGATATAGAGTTTGGTGGTTCAGCTTTTAACCACCTCTTGGCTTCACCAAGTAAGGAAAATGGAAATAAGGTGAGCCGAACATAATCGGGTGACACTCCAGTGGGTATATAAGTGTCACTTATCTCCAAAAAGTTCTGGAGATGTTGTTGTGGATCTTCGTGAGGGATACCGGTAAATTGCCCGCTTGTGTGCAAAAGTTGCACCATATTCTGCTTTAATTCAAACCTCCCTCCAGGCTCTGGTTTGCGGATGCTAGAATGTACATTATTAGCGTGTGGGATTGCCACCTCGCGAACCGGCCTTGCTGCTGCTTCATCGGGCACTAAAACCGCCCTAACAACTGGTGGATTTGGTTGCTCCATCATAGACTGTTTAAGCAACTGCAGCTTCTTTCGAAGAGCTTCTCTATGTTGACTATGAAATTCCCGTTCAAGCTCTAAGTTAGATTCCACCAGATCTTTGTCCCTTGCCAGTGTTCACAGAAACAAAATCTGCAAAATACAGGCTAAGACCAAGTTGTTAACACTTAAGAAAATAAAAATACAAATACAGTAAATTTACACTAAACAAAATTTTACAAATCGCTTAGCCTCCCCGGCAACGGCGCCAAAAACATGCTCGGTGCTTTGGGCTACGGGTAAAAACCGACACGCAAGTGCACGTGGTCAAACAAGTAATAAAGTGGCTAAGTAGCCAAGTATCGATCCAAGGAGGCTCAAGATATGTAAAATTGCCTAATTTACTATATTTATATTTAACTTCTAATTATGCTAACAACAACGTAACCAAGGGTTAATTGAGTTTTTGTTCCTAAACTATATACTACAATTAATAACACTATTTACTTGTGAATTCATACAATGGATATGAACATGCCAAGGTTAAGAACAAGTAATGAACTTGATAATCATGATAATTTTGGTTAATTCTCTTCTTCAAGTTGCTAGCCAAGAACATTTGCCTAGAAATTAAAACTCTCGTATTTAATTTCACTTTAGAATCATAAACCATCCGTCTACATTTCTATGATCAAATGCAATTTATGACCTAGCACTACAATTCAGGTTCCTAAATTGACTAATACGGCTTTCAAGTATATTTCTATCAGGAAAGCACATCAAAACCGAATTTTCCCAAATCAAGTTAAGAACAATACCCTATTAATTCACAACTTTCCAATTTCTTGATCTTTCGAGTGAAATTGGACTTTTTAGATATACATTAATGTTGGCCAATCACTAATGCAGTAAAGAACAAGAATTAATAGAACAACATTAATGAAGAAGAATAAAACCATATCATTTACAATCAAAATTCATTACACATGTTCAAAACCTCAGCAAGAAAGAGAATTAGCCAC
The DNA here is from genome assembly GCA_035772735.1 of Datura wrightii. NCBI lineage: Eukaryota > Viridiplantae > Streptophyta > Magnoliopsida > Solanales > Solanaceae > Datura > Datura wrightii. The sequence goes on from JASDFA010000002.1 coordinate 67,199,394, forward strand.
TCATTCTTGGATTGATCATCCTAAAATGAGTGTAAATTATACTTACAATTGATAGAAAGAAGAAAAGAAGAGAAGAAATCCCTTAGCTTTTCCAATCTTCAACTGCTACTAACCCACGTTCCTGCTCTCCACTTCTGAACTCAGTCTAAAAAACTAAAAACTAATTAAAATAAACCTAAGTGTGTTATTTATACTAGTGGGAGATTTTTCCCGGAATAACAAGCAACGTGTCACGGAGGCCAACGCGGAGCCTTGCCTCTGTGACACGACGTGGACGCGGACCCTCACTGGAATTTCCAGGGTCCGGTAATTTAACCTCAACGTGGCACGGAGGCCATCGCGGAGGCCTATCTCTGTGCCACGGAGCTGACGCGCAGGTACACTGGAAATTGCCAAATTAATTCATGCTCAGGCAGTGTGCTACCGCGATGGTAGCGTGGCACGGAGCCATCGCGGAGCCCCTATAAATCCTGCATTCCAAGGTCTTTTCCACGCTCGCATCCAAGTCCAACTCCGACATAGTTCCAACATGCATTTTAGCTCCTAAAAATCACCTTTATCTGCAAAACAAATGCTAATCATGTTGGTTAGTATAAATTCGCATTTTATTACCAATTACATGATATTATATACACATTGCACAACAAACAAGGTAAAAATGATACGTTTGAGTATCACTTGGGCATATAAATCTGCCCAAGATCACCAACCGTCTCAGCAGTCTCCACCACATCAGAAGCCACTTGGGGCGACACCACCTCCAGTAGTCTCTATACCGATACCTTCCGACCAGGAGGTCAGGAGTGCGGTAGTCATGTTAGCACAAATGATGGCTGCTCAGCGTCAGCCGATGCCGTCTATAGTTGCAGAGTCGTTAGGAGGGCCCGGTAGTTTGAGGGTCCGGGAATTTTTAGCTCTAAATCCCCCTCAGGATTTTCTAGATCAAATGCAGAGAATTTTCAGGGTTATGCATGCCACGCCTACAGAATCGGTTGAATTGGCAGCATTTCGGTTACGGGATATCGCTGTGTTGTGGTATGAAAGGTTGGAAAGATCCCGAGGGAGATATGTTTCCCCTTCGACTTGGTCCAGCTTCTCAAGAGCTTTTCTGGATCAATATTTTCCATGGGAGATTCGACAGGCCCGGCTAGACCAGTTTTTACATTTAGAGTAGGGGCCATGAGTGTTCGGGAATACGCCTTGCAATTTGATTCTTTGGCCCGGTATGCACCAGCCTTTGTTGATACCATGGCATCCAGAGTACACCGCTTCATCATGGGATTGAATCCAGAATATCTTGAGACTTGTGTTACGGCTACACTACGAGAGGACATGGATATTTCCCAAGTTCAGGCATTCGCCCATAATATTTAGGGTATCAGGCAGCGGCAGCGGGAGATCAGGAGGACCAGTCAGGAACAGCACCGCCGGGATAGGCTAGTTGAGTTATAGAGGGAGGCTCGGGGAGGACCTAGGCCACGATTTTTAGATAGGCCGCCCAGACCCACGCCTCCACCACAGTTGCAGAGGGGCAGATTTTGCCGCAGCAAGCAGTAAGAGACCAGCAGAGGCTCGCAAACTGTAGATTCACCACTACAGAGGAGGGCGGTGCAGAGTAGGTATACCCTACCACTTTGCCCTATATGCAGTCGACGCCATTCTAGAGCATGTACGTATGGCTCCACCGGATGATATATTTGTGGACAAGAGGGTCATCTGATGAGAGAATGTCCAACCAGAGGTCAGGACGACAGGGATAGATAGGATAGGGCATCCGCAGGGTCATGAGCTTCGGTATCCTCGGCAGGGCGCAGGCCCTCAGTTTCAGCAGGTAGAGGCCGGGGCAGATCAGGGGCCTCCAGTGTAGGTGTGGGTCCAAGCCACACATATGCCTTACATAGGAGGCAGGATTCGGAAGCGTCACCTGATGTTGTGACATGTATGATGACTATCTGCTCATACCCTGCTTATGTATTGATTGATCCAGGATCTACTTTGTCCTACATTACCCCATTTGTGGCCCGAAAGTTCAGTGTTGTACCAGAGTTGCTTCAGCAACCCTTTTTAGTATCTACACCCGTCGGTGACTCCATTATAGCTAGGAGGGTTTGTCGAGGGTGTACAGTAGAGGTTGTTGATCGCCAAACCACAGTAGATCTGGTAGAATTAGAAATGGTTGATTTCAACACTATTATGGGTATGGATTGGTTGGCTCCGTGCTATGCAATGTAGAATGCTGGACCAAGACAGTCCGATTCCACTTTCTTGGGGAGGCAGTCCGAGAGTGGAAGGGAAGTACAATTACGCCAAAAGATAGGTTTATTTCCTATCTTCAGGCGAGGAAGTTGATAGCTAAAGGTTGCATTTACCATATTTTCAGAGTTCAGGATGTTCGAGTAGAGCCTCCAACTCTCCAGTCTGTTCCAGTAGTGAATGAATTCCCAGATGTATTTCCAGATGATTCACCCAGTATTCCCCCAGAAAGGGAAATAGATTTTGCAATTGATTTATTAGCAGGAACTCAACCCATATCAATTCCTCCGTATCGTATGGCTCCTACTGAACTCAGAGAATTAAAGGAGCAGCTGAAAGATCTGTCAGATAAGGGCTTTATCAGGCCGAGTACTTCACCTTGGGGTACGCCAGTTCTATTTGTGAGAAAGAAGGATGGATCAATCCACATGTGTATAGACTATCGGCAATTGAATAAGATTACAATCAAGAATAACTATCCACATCCCAGAATAGATGATTTGTTTGATCAGTTACAGGGGGCCAGATATTTCTCCAAGATCGACTTATGGTCCGGATACCATCAGGTTCGGGTTCGTGAAAGGGACATTCCAAAGACTGCTTTCAGGACCAGATACGGCCATTTTGGATTCCTAGTTATGTCCTTTGGTCTGACGAATGCCCCAGCAGTATTAATGGACCTGATGAACAGCATCTTCAGACCATACCTGGACCTGTTCGTCATAGTGTTTATTGACGACATTCTGGTGTATCCTCTCTCAGAGGCTGACCACCAGGATCATTTGCGGACTGTGCTCTAGATTCTCAGGGATCGTCAGCTGTACGCCAAGTTTTCTAAATGTGAATTCTGTCTAAACTCGGAAGCTTTCTTGGGGAACATCGTGTCGGATGCTGGTATACAGGTAGACACGCAGAAAATAGAAGCAGTAAAAACATGGCCCAGACCTACCACTCCGATCGAAGTCTACAGTTTCTGGGATTAGCAGGGTACTACAGAAGATTTGTTGAGGGATTCTCCACCATAGTAGCACCTCTGACTAAGCTGACACAAAAAGCAGTAAAGTTTTAGTAGACGAAGGAATGTGAGCAGAGTTTCCAGGAATTGAAAGACAGGTTGACCTTCTCCCAGTATTAGCAATGCCAGAAGGTACAGAGGGTTATGCAGTTTATTGTGATGCTTCGGGTATTGGGTTAGGATGTGCGTTGATGCAGCACGGTAAAGTGATTGCTTATGCTTCCAGACAACTGAGGAAACACGAAAATAATTATCCTACCCATGACCTGGAACTAGTAGTAGTGATCCACGCTCTAAAGATATGGAGGCATTACCTGTACGGCGTCCATGTGGATATTTTCACTGATCATAAGAGCCTACAGTATATCTTCACTTAGAGGGAGTTGAATCTGCGGCAGTGTCGCTGGTTGGAATTGCTGAAAGATTATGATGTAAATATTTTATAGCATCCAGGAAGAGCCAACGTAGTAGCAGATGCCCTTAGCCATAAGTCTATGGGGAGTATGGCGTACTTGCAGCCCGAGCAGCGGGAATTGGCCCGAGAAATACACCAGTTAGCCATCTTAGCCGTTCGTGTAGCAGAAACAGAGGACAACAGAGCGGTAATTCAGAATACCGCAGTGTCTTCATTATTTGTGGAGGTAAAGGAACAGTAGTATGAAGATCCTGACCTGGTTCAGCTTAAAGACAAAGTTCAACAAGGAAAAGCGCCGAATTTTTAGGTAACTGAGGATGAAGTGTTGCGATGTAAAGGCCGATTTGTGTTCCAGATATTTTAGGGCTTCGCCAGCAAATTATGAGTGAGGTGCATTACGCCCGCCATTCTCTCCAGCCAGGCGCGATGAAAATATACCATGATATCAAAGAAATCTACTGGTGGCCAGGTATGAAGAGGGAAATAGCAGAATTTGTAGCCCAGTGTCCTAACTTCCAGCAAGTAAAAGCAGAACACCAGAAACCAGGCGGATTAACTCAAGACATAGTTGTGCCTCTTTGGAAGTGGGAAGCAGTAAATATGGATTTTATAGCAGGATTACCCCGTACCAGACACAGAAATGACTCAATTTGGGTAATTGTTGATTGACTGACAAAATTAGCCCACTTTCTGCCAGTAAGGGCTACTTTCTCTGCTGAAGATTATGCTGAGTTGTATATCAGAGAAATAGTCAGACTGCATGGTGTTCCAGTATCCATCATCTCTGACAGAGGGGCGCAATTCACAGCAAAATTTTGGCGATCATTTTACAGAGGCCTAGGAACACAGATTAATCTGAGCACGACATTCCACCCTCAGACAAATGGGAAGGCAGAACGTACTATTCAGATGCTCGAGGATATGCTGCGAGCATGTGTGTTAGACTTTGGAGGTAGTTGGGATGAGCACTTACCACTTATTGAGTTTGCTATAACAATAGTTACCACTCAGCTATCCAAATGGTGCCTCATGAGGCTTTGTATGGGTGAAAATGTAGATCGCCAGTTGGCTAGTTTAAAGTAGGAAAGCCAGCGCTGATTGGGCCGGATATTATTCATCAGTCAGAAAAAAAGGTAAAGCTTATCAGAGAACGCCTACTGACTGCTCAGAGCCGCCAGAAACCGTATGTTGATGTGCGGCGCAGAAACCTGGAATTTAATGTGAATGACTGGGTGTTTTTGAAAGTTTCTTCGATGAAAGGGGTGATGAGATTCGGCAAGAAAGGTAAGCTCAGCCCGAGATTTGTTGGGCCTTATCAGATCCACCGAAGAATAGGCTGAGTGGCATACGAGTTGAATTTGCTCCGGAGTTAGAGTCTGTTCATCCAATTTTCCACGTGTCTATGCTGAGGAAGTATATAGGGGACCCCTCCAGAATTGTCCCAGTTCAGGATGTCCAGGTTACGGAGGACCTGGCTTATGAAGAGGTTCCAGTAGCCATACTTGATAGGCAGATTCGCAGGTTGAGAACTAAGGATATTTCTTCTGTTAAAGTATTATGGCGTAATAGGAACCGAGAGGAAATGACTTGGGAAGCAGAGGAAGATATGAAAGTCAAATATCCTCAGTTATTTCAGACCTAGTCAGCCAGAGGTATGTTGTTATTACTGTTGCTTTATATTCACGTGAAAAAGTGAGATGTTGACTTTAGTTTAATGAAATGAATGTTATGGCATTACGTGAAGTGTTTGTATTGGACTTTTATGATTTTTAGGTTTTTTTTTAGATAGTCCATATTACAGAGGAAACTCTGCCGAAATTTTTCTAGAAATAAATCAAGTAAGTTGAAATTCTTGTAAATAGAAGCTTACAATCGAGGACGAATGTTCTTAAGGGGGGGAGGATGTTAAGCCCTGTAAATCCTTGACATGTAGGAGGCCTAGTTGCATATTGGTTAAGAGTTTTAGAATGCAATACATGCTATAAAAAGACCCGGGGAAAGACCGGACGAGCATCTCATCGAACCATCGCAGGAGGAGGCCGAGCAGACCCCCTCCACGATGGCAGCATGACACGGAGGAAGCCCCTCCGCGATGGCCAACGTGCCACGGAGGGTGGTTGTCCAGGTCCAAGTATATAAAGCCCCACTTCGTTTTTTTAATTTCATTTACATTCTTAATTTCCAGAAAATGACCAGAGAGAAGAGGGAGACGAGGGTTTAATATAAATTTCATCCAATTACACCGTCAAACGCAATCCAAACATGAATTAATCTTGGGTAGTGAAGATTAAGTTGCAGAGAACATTTCAACGGAGTTAGTTTTGTGAAATTCTACCGGAGAATCATAGTCCTACCGAGCTAAGTTAAGTGAAATTGCTCAAAATTAGTGTTAATATACGTCTAGCCCTAAAGTGAGCATTTGTCCCTTCTGGACTTCTGAGAAATAGCGAGTTTTCGGTTGTTCTTCGATAAGTCAATGTGTGGGCTATATATATATTCAAAGTATCATTATCCTTCAGAATGTCGATGAATTTAGTTCTAATTGCTATGAATATGAATGCAGTTGGAAGAAATAGCTGAAAATTTGCCGAGTTACGCTAGATACTCAAAAAGTTAATGGACACGGTATGTAAAGCCAGTTTTTTCGGCAAGCTAGTAGTTCTGGTATAGTGAAATAGTCAAGTGCCAGTAGAAGGCTTCAGAAACCACATATTATGTGTACTATAATTTAAATACGATGTTAGAAACATCATGTCATGTGTAGTGTGAAACTTACTAGCACAATATAAATTCTAGTAGAAAGTTTCACGAATAGTACAGCATGCCCAGTATGTAATTTAGTAAAGTATGTCAGGACATTATCGTGTTAAGCCGAAACTTAGTAAAGCAATATAAGTTCCGTAAAGTATTTCAGAAATAGAACAGTAGCTTAAAATGAAGTTTAGAAAGCATGTTAGAAATAGTAAATCATGTTTACCATGAAACTTAGTTATACAACATGATTCTCAGCAGAAATACTATATTTTGTTTCAGTATCAGATTCAGCACAGCATGAAAAAAATTATATATATACCATGATCTGTTTCAGCATGTATTATGTATATACACATTACTATCATTAGTTTCAGTATGTAACATATGCAGTTAGTATTATTAGTTGAGACTTGACTGTATTGTTTTGGGCTGGATTACCTAGCATTCATGACCGCCCCAGGTTTAATAGCTGTATCGACTCGTCTGCCAGAGGGTGAGGATACGTCGCTCTATAGAGTGGCATGCTGTCCCCTAAGGGATGAAGATGGGAGGCTAATTTCCCAATATTTTGCCTTGGTCGGCTTTTATACACCCCCGTCGAGCGGGTACGCCTGGGGGGTTGATTCAGGAGTACTCCGAACTTAGGTACAGTTATAGTCAGGGGCTCAGCTGGACCAAGTGCATACCCAGGGGACCGGCAGGATGCTTATAGCTACTAGGGGAAATGGGATGACCCGGGTAGGGGTATAGATCGCGTGTTGGTTGTACCTCCCGGCTTATGGGGGTTGGGTAAGGTTTATGTGTGCTATTCCATGTTACGTTAGATATGAATAGATCGATAATAGAATGCTACATTTCCAGGTATGACTCCTACTCCTTTCAGCATAGTTGATGACATTCTTAAACTCATACTTTCAGTCAATTAAAGTCTATCTCTTTCTATTTCAGTACTATCAGTTATATTGCTTGTCTTCAGTTATTTTCCAGTTGTTGATTTGCATACTCAGTAACAGTGGTACTGACACCCGTTTGGGGCGCTGCATTACTTGCCTGAAGGTACTCATAGACGAGGAGTTGATCCCTCGCGATTCTAGCCAGCACACAGAGTCATCAGCTCCAGTCATCCGGAGCTAGATAGCTAGAGTTTTATCCCTTTTCTTTTGTTGTACAGTATGGGTAGGCCGGGGCCCTGTCCCGACCATATTATCAGTATTCTTAGAGGCTTGCAGATTGTATATTACCTATAGTTAGCTGTACCGATCGTCTGAGGCCGAGTGTATGTTTTAGTTTGTTTATGATGGTCGTGTAGGGCCTCATTCAGTTGGTAGTGGTGACCTTGTCAGTCACAGAGCAGTTTAGCACCTATTTTCTTTATTCAGAAGTAACTAGATAGGATGGTGGCCTTGTCGACCCGCATAGGTTCCTTCATACTACTGTTGTTCTGGTTAGCTATTGTCTGCTTACAGGTGGCTATAGGCCTAGTCGGCCGGAGGCTGTATTTACAGTCGTTATATAGCCCGTCGTTTTCTTGATCCAGAGTTAGAGCCAGCCTGGCACCAAAAGTGCTTAGGCTCAGCTAGTCCAGTAGTCCAGGTCCCAGTAGGGCACCAGGTGCCAGTCATGCCCCCCAACGCGGGGCATGACATAGGGATACTTTATTACTATATTCGAAGAAAATGATAACTTATATATATATACTGACGATACTCCAACTTATTGAAAGACGATCAAAAACTCATAATTTCTCAGGAATCTAGAAGGGAAATACTTACTTTAGGCATGTGATCATATTGACACTAGTTTGAAATAATTCCACCAACTTAGGCTCGGTGGGATGATGATTCGCCGTGCGTATTTTACAAAAATAACTCCACAGCGATGCTCTCTGCAGCTTTATACTTCACTACCCAGAGTTAATTTACATTTGGATGATGTTTAGAGGCGTAATCGTATGAGTTCCAAATGTTTTCCTCGATTTCCCTCTGTTATGGCGGAGAATATATGAATAATGATCTAACTTCTAAGTGTGAGGACTTTATATACTTGAGGCGGCAGTCAAGGCAATGTGGCATGCTGCTCGTCGAGCCAATTTATGGGCATGCCACTTTGGGTAAGGCGGAGGGGGTTGCTCCTTGCTACTTTGCCCCTCTAGGAAACTTGGTTCGGCCTTCTCCCGTGAAGTCCCGACTTTGCACTCCTTAGGGCTTTCCTCGTATATATGGCACTCTAAAACTCTTAACTAACGTACGAATAGGTCTTCTGTATGTTAGAAACTTATGGGGTATAACATCCTCCCCCCTTAAGTACTTTCGTCCTCAAATGTCTTACTCTAGCCTTAGAAATCTCAACTTTTGTATTTACTTATTTCGAAAAAATTTCGGCAGTCTCCCCTGTAATATGGACTATCCGAAAACGCTGAAATCCAGAAAAGTCCAATACAGGTACTTCACATAATACTATAGCATTCACTTCACAATAGAGTGAAGTTAATCATCTCACATATACATGTATATAATGTAAGTTATGAAACAACTACAACAATATACCTCTAACTGGACAATCTGACTAAGTCTGAAATAATTGAGGATATCTGGTTTTCATATCGTCTTCTGCCTCCCAGGTCATCTCCTCTCTGTTCTTATTCCGCCATAACACTTTAACGGAAGCAACATCTTTAGTTCTTAGTCTGCGGATCTACCGATCTAGTATGGCTACTGGAGCTTCTTTATAAGCTAACTCCTCAGTGATTTGGACGTCTTTGACTAGGATAATCCGGAAGGGATCTCCTATGCACTTACTCAACATTGATACATGGAAAACTGGGTGAACGGATTCTAATTCTGGAGGTAAATCCAATTCATAAGCCACCTAGCCTATCCTTCGGCGAATCTAATAAGGTCCAATAAACCTCGGGATGAGCTTGCCTTTCTTACCAAATCTCATCACACACTTCATCGGTGAAACCTTCTAGAATACCTAGTCACCCACATTAAACTCCAGGTTTCTCCGCTGCACATCAGCATAAGATTTCTAGCGACTCTGAGCAGTCAGAAGATGTTCCCTGATAAGCTTTACTTTCTCTTCTGACTGATGAATAATATCTGGCCCAATCAATGTTGATTCTCCAACCTCAAACCAACCAGCTGGAGACCTACACTTCAGCCCATATAACGCTTCATAAGGCGCCATCTGAATTGCTGAATGATAACTGTTATTATAGGCAAATTCAATAAGCAGTAGATGTTCATCCCAGCTGCCTTCAAAATCTAGCACACACGCCCGTAACATATCCTCGAGTGTCTGGATTGTACGTTCTACTTGCCCGTCTATCTTAGGATGGAAGGTTGTGCTCAGGTTAACATGCGTCCCCAGGCCCCTTTGAAAAGACTGCCAAAATTTGGCTGTAAACTACGCCCCTCTGTCGAAGATAATTGACAATGGAACACCATGCAATCGGACTATTTCTATGATATACAACTCAGCATAATCTTCGGCTGAAAAGGTAGCCCTTACTGGCAGAAAGTGAGCTAATTTTGTCAATATGTCACCAATTACTCAGATAGAATCATATTTACGCCTGGTATGAGGTAACCCTACTAAAAAGTCCATATTAACTGCCTCCCATTTCCATAAAGTCACCGCTATATCCTGTGTCAGTCCGCCTGGTTTCTGATGCTCAGCATTCACCTATTGGCAATTTGGACATTGAGCTATGAATTCCGCTATCCCTTTTTTCATTCCCGGCACCAGTAAATCTGCTTTACGTCATGGTACATTTTTGTCGAACCTGGATGGAGAGAGTAACGGGCATAGTGCACCTCACCCATAATTTGCTGTCGAAGCCCTGCCACATCTGGAATGCAGAGGAGACCCCTATATCTCAAAACTCCATCCTTGGTTACCTGGAAATCTGTCACTTCCCTCGCTGGACCCTATTTCTGAGTTGAACCAGACTAGGATCTTCATACTGTCATTCTTTCACTTCCACCACCAATGATGACACTGCGGTATTCTAGATTACTGCTCCATTATCTCCTGATTCTACTATACGAACGGCTAAACTGGCCAGCTGATGCAATTCTCAGGCAAATTCCTGCCGCTCGGGGTGTAAATATGCCAGGCTTCCTATGTATTTGCGACTAAGGGCATCTGCTACAACATTGGACCTTCTTGGGTGATATAAGATATTCACATCATAATCCTTTAACAGCTCCAACCAGCGACGCTGCTGCAGATTCAACTCTTTCTTGGTGAAAATATAATGCAGGCTTTTGTGATCAGTGAAAATATCTATGTGGATGCCATGTAGGAAGTGTCTCCATATTTTCAAGGCATGAATCACCGCGACTAACTCCAGTTCATAGGTAGGGTAGTTCTCATGCTTCCTCAGCTGCCTAGAAGCATAGGCAATCACCTTACCATGCTTCATCAAAACACCTACTAACCCAACACCCGAAGCGTCACAATAGACTGCATAACCCTCTGTTCCTTTTGGCAATGCTAGCACTGGAGCTGATGTTAATCTGTCTTTTAGTTCCTGAAAGCTCTGCTCACATGCCTCAATCCAATGGAATTTTGTTTCCTTCTACGTCAGTTTGGTTAAAGGTGCTGCTAAAGTGGAAATCCTTCCACGAACCTTCTGTAATACCCGGCTAACCCCAGGAAACTACGTACCTCGGTCGGAGTGGTAGGTCTAGGCCATGTTTTCACTACCTCAATCTTCTGCGTATCTGCCCGTATACCAGCATATGATACAATATGGCCTAAGAAGGCTAATGAATTTAGCCAAAATTCACATTTAGAAAATTTTGCATATAGCTGGTGATCTCTGAGAATCTGGAGCACTGTCCGTAGATGATCCTGGTAATCTGCCTCTGAGCGGGAATACACCAGAATATTGCTCGGTGCTTTGGTAGGGGTTAAAAACCGACAGGCAAGTGCACGTGGTCAAACAAGTAATAAAGTGGCTAAGTAAGCCAAGTATCGATCCAAGGAGACTCTGGATAAGTAAAATTGCTTAAGTATACTATATTCTAGTTTACTTCTAATTATGTTGACAACAATGTAACCAAAAGTTAAATAATTTTGTTTATAAACTATATACTAAAACTATTAACAAATATTTACTTGAATTGAAACTATGGATAAGAGCATGCCAAGGTTAAGAACAAGTAATGAATTCGATAGTAATCATAATTCGGTTATTCTTCTCTTCATGTTGCTAGCCAAGAACATTAGCCTAGAGATTAAAACTCTCGTATTTAATCTCACTTTAGAATCATAAACCATTCGTCTACATTTCTGTGATCAAATGCAATTTATGACCTAGCAATACAATTCCGGTTCCTAAATTGACTAATACGGCTTTCAAGTATATTTCTATCAGGAAAGCACATCAAAACCCAATTTTCCCAAATCAAGTTAAGAACAATACCCTATTAATTCACAACTTTCCAATTTCTTGCTCTCTCGAGTGAAATTGGACTTTTTAGATGTACATTAATGTTGGCCACACACTAATGCAGTAAGAACAAGAATTAATAGAACAACATGAAAGAAGAAGATGAAAAACCATATAATTCACAATCAGAATTCAATACACATGTTCAAAACCTTAGAAAGGAAGAGAATTAGCCACTCATTTGTGGATTGATCATCCTCAAATGAGTGTAAATCATACGTACAATTGATTGAAAGAAGAAAGAAAGAGAGAAAAACCCTTAGCTTTTTCGTCCCTCAACTGCTGCTAACCCACGTCCTAGCTCCACCAATTCTTAATTATGAAAAATAAACCTAAGTGTGCTATTTATATTAGTAGGAATCTTTCCCGGATTAACAAGCAACGTGTCACGGAGTGCATCGCGGAGCACGGCCTCCGTGACACGCTACGAACGCGGAGGTTCTCTGGAAAATCACCCGAAATCGGCCCAGGCAGCACCTTGCCGCGTTGGCAACGTGTCACGCTGCCTGGGCAGCGCGTTGTAGCCCCATGGTCGCGGAGCCCACTTGCCGTGGCACGTTGCCAACGCGCAGGTGGGCTGTTTTGAGCGGCCTGCCTGCCGTGGCACCTTGTCGACGCGCCGGTGGGCTGTTTTGTGCCTCTTCCTTGCCGACGTTCGCGTGTTAATTCCGTTTCCAAGCTTCTACTTCACCAACTCATGGATTAGTTACTCAAACATCATCAAAACCTACAAAACAAAGGCTAATCATGTTGGTTAGCACATATCTCCACATTATATAAAATTACATGAAAATGTATACAATAACTTAGATAAACAAGACTAATTGAAGTAATAAAGAGTATCTCGGGCATATATTTTTGCCCGTTATCACAACCCTACACTTAAATCCTTGTTCGTCCTCGAACAACCTTTTACATATCATGCAAATGGAGACTCCTACATAACTAATTTAGCAAGATAATTCAGGTTACGGCTGTAATGATTACGTAAGATACAAGCTAAAAATAGAGCATGCCTGATTTGATCATTGAAATGAAGTACAACCATGTTAAGACTTCTTAACCTCAAGAATCGACTCTCAATTTTTAGCAAACTCATGCAAATCAACTGATCAAGAAATCCCACATGAATTATATCCTTCATTCAACATGTGCCCCTCACGGAAAGAGAGTTACCCAATTTCACACGCAAAAACAATTTTTATATCACAACATGTGTGGGTATATGAATAGAATTACGCTCACTCTCACAAAGAATTCACATGCATTATGTAATGACCCATAAGCTTGCCCTTAGTGTTTTATTCCACTAATTTAAGGATGTATGAATGTAAGATCAAGTAGGACTTTTTAGGTTCTAATGTAACTCAGGTGCGGGTAGGTAATATTATGATCAGTAATAGTGACTATCTTTCCTAAGCGCTTTTAATACATCACGCCTTCATTACGAACTTCCCTTCCCTCACTTCACCTTTTTCTCTTTTCATCTTTCTTTTTCCTCTTTTGTTCCCCCTTTCTTTAGGCGCTTTTAGCTTATTAGTAAGGAGTTCTATAAGTAGCTTTTCATTAATTTGTTTTCTTGCTCCTTACTAATACTCACCCGTATTCAAACAAGTGCACCCTCGACCTTTCTCAACTCTTACAATTGCTACTTTCCCTTCTTTTTCACTCTTCTCACTCCTTTACTCTTTCGGATTTTTCCTTTAAGCGCTTAGGAGTTTTGGTTCAATTTCAAGGCTAATGAAAGAAAAAGGATTAAGCTTATGTTGCATCTGTCAAAGAATAGGCTCAAGGCTCAATGGGGTTAACTAGGATTAATTTTTCAAGGTAGGTATAATGAGGGATAAAAGTTTGGTTCATTCAAAGAAATGCCTAAATCATCTCCTACAATTCACATCCTTCATTTCGTTTTATATACACACCAGGCAAGTTCTAGACATTCCACAATAGCATAGAATACTCAAAAACCTTACACTCATGGCACATGCTCAAATCAAGACACAATCAGTAGACTCTTACTCAGCTAATCACAAGAATTCAGAATTAAGCTTCAATCATATTGAGTCAAATTCAAGAGCCTAAGTGTCTCGAACAAAGTTATACACTTGCATACTTCACACTGAACATACTTGCATCTTACAACCATGTATAGCACATAAAAATAACATCAAGCACCAATTAGTTATGGTTTCAAAAACCCAAAACCTATCGACTAATTTTCCTCAAGACGGTCGTCATCCATCCATCGTCGGAAACAGTCCCTAGCTATGACTAAAAACTTTACATACAGACCAAGGAAAGGAAAAAAAGAAACAATTTTATTCTTCGGTTCAAATACCCCCCGTCGGAAAAGAACCGAAAAGAAAAACCAACGGGTGATGAAGTCATGCTTAATTCACAAAAAAATTTCAAATTTTTCACAAGCATTACATTCACCAAAAATCGTTAAGCACAACAAAAATTTTTGAAATTTCTTGAAATTTCCCTCACCCCACACTTAAATCATGCTATGTCCGCATAGCATCAAACTAAAGGTTACAAAGGGTGAGAAATACTCCCTGAGGCATTTAGGCCTAGCTGACAGTATGGTTTTCTTCAACTATGGAAAAGTGGGTGTTTGACCCCACACTTTTTCTTTTCCATGCTTGTTAGCTTCCTCCTCCACGGGTACTCAGACTTCCCCTCCATATGTGCTTAACTTTCCACCAAAACAACACAAGATGAAAATAAACAAAAATCAACTCAATTTCAAGAAATTAAAATGGTACCTGTGGTACCCTTGGGTTGCCTCCCAAGCAGCGCCTAATTTTACGTCGCGGCACGACGTACCAAGTTTCACCACTTTTTCCTCCACCTTGAGGATATGAATCTCACCCCTAATTTCTTTTCTAATTCCCTCTTATGTTCTAGGGGTGGTGGTGAAAAATTGTAAGGACCAAGCAGTAGATATTTTCTTTTGAACCTATTGGCCCTTATGTAAGCGAAGTTATTTTGTCTCTCTGAGTTAGTAAATTTCAGAATATATGGGGCTTGGTCCTCCTCTAGACATTTCTCTATAAACTTGGAAGACTCTATTTCTATGTGGTCAACCAAACTTAATGTCGAAAAATGCGTAGAGTGTGGCCCAATACACCTCAACTCTGAAATTGCTTTGTGCTTGACTTCCTTACTTGTGTACACCTTTTCAACATCGACATCTATTTCTCCATTAAGGTCAAATGGGAGATATTCTTTTTCTTCTTCCATGAATGGAATTTCTATAGGTATGAGCACGTGGTCAAACAAGTAATAAAGTGGCTAAGTAAGCCAAGTATCGATCCAAGGAGACTCTGGATAAGTAAAATTGCTTAAGTATACTATATTCTAGTTTACTTCTAATTATGTTGACAACAATGTAACCAAAAGTTAAATAATTTTGTTTATAAACTATATACTAAAACTATTAACAAATATTTACTTGAATTGAAACTATGGATAAGAGCATGCCAAGGTTAAGAACAAGTAATGAATTCGATAGTAATCATAATTCGGTTATTCTTCTCTTCATGTTGCTAGCCAAGGACATTAGCCTAGAGATTAAAACTCTCGTATTTAATCTCACTTTAGAATCATAAACCATTCGTCTACATTTCTGTGATCAAATGCAATTTATGACCTAGCAATACAATTTCGGTTCCTAAATTGACTAATACGGCTTTCAAGTATATTTCTATCAGGAAAGCACATCAAAACCCAATTTTCCCAAATCAAGTTAAGAACAATACCCTATTAATTCACAACTTTCCAATTTCTTGCTCTCTCGGGTGAAATTGGACTTTTTAGATGTACATTAATGTTGGCCACACACTAATGCAGTAAGAACAAGAATTAATAGAACAACATGAAAGAAGAAGATGAAAAACCATATAATTCACAATCAGAATTTAATACACATGTTCAAAACCTTAGCAAGGAAGAGAATTAGCCACTCATTTGTGGATTGATCATCCTCAAATAAGTTTAAATCATACGTACAATTGATTGAAAGAAGAAAGAAAGAGAGAAAAACCCATAGCTTTTTCGTCCCTCAACTGCTCCTAACCCACGTCCTTGCTCCACCAAGTCTCCATTCTGAAAAATAAACCTAAGTGTGCTATTTATATTAGTAGGAATCTTTCCCGGATTAACAAGCAACGTGTCACGGAGTGCATTGCGGAGCACGGCCTCCGTGACACGCTACAAACGTGGAGGCTCTCTGGAAAATCACCCGAAATCGGCCCAGGCAGCACCTTGCCGCGTTGGCAACGTGTCACGCTGCCTGGGCAGCGCATTGTAGCCCCATGGTCGCGGAGTCCACCTGCCGTGGCACGTTGCCAACGCGCAGGTGGGCTGTTTTGAGCGGCCTGCCTGCCGTGGCACCTTGTCGACGCGCCGGTGGGCTGTTTTGTGCCTCTTCCTTGCCGACGTTTGCGTGTTAATTCCGTTTCCAAGCTTCTACTTCACCAACTCATGGATTAGTTACTCAAACATCATCAAAACCTACAAAACAAAGGCTAATCATGTTGGTTAGCACATATCTCCACATTATATAAAATTACATGAAAATGTATACAATAACCTAGATAAACAAGACTAATTGAAGTAATAAAGAGTATCTCGGGCATATATTTTTGCCCGTTATCAAATATCATCGATAAATACTATCACAAACAAGTCCATGTATGGTCCTGAAAATGTTGTTCATCAGGTCCATGAACACTGCTATGGCATTTGTCAGTCCGAAGGACATGACTAGAAATTCAAAGTGGCCATATCTGGTCCTGAAGGTAGTCTTTGGAATATCTCTTTCACAAACCCGGACCTGATGATATCCTGACCTTAAGTCAATCTTTGAAAAATACCTCGCTCCCTGGAGCTGATCAAACAAATCGTCTATTCTGGGAAAAGGATACTTATTCTTGATAGTGACTTTATTCAGCTGCCGATAATCTACACACATACGGAGGGAGCCGTCATTCCTCCTCATGAACAGAACTGGCGCACCCCATGATGAGGTACTCGGCCTGATAAAGCCCTTGTCTACCAAATGCTTCAATTGTTCCTTTAGTTCTCTGAGTTCAGCATGAGCCATCCAATATGGAGGAATAGATATAGGCTAAGTGCTTGATAATAGATCGATTGCAAAATCAATTTCCCTTTCTGGGGGAATACCAGGAAGCTCATCTAGAAATACGTTGGGAAATTCATTAACCACTGGAATAGACTGAAGGGTCGGAGGCTCTGCCCGAACATCTTGAACTTTGACAATATGATAAATGCACCCTTTTGTTATCAATTTTCTCGCTCGAATATAGGAAACAAACCTACCTTTTGGCATGGTTGTACTACCTTTCCACTTCCGTACCACCTCCCCTGGAAATTAGAATTGGAAAATCGTGGTCCAACATTCAACATTGGCATAGCATAGAGCTAGCCAATCCATACCCATAATGGCATCAAAATCAACCATTTCTAGTCCTATCAAGTCTGTCGTACTCTAACGACTGGCAACCTCTACTGTGCACCCCTGTTAGACCCTTCTGGCTATAATAGGGTCACCAACAGGTGTAGACATTGAGAAAGGTTGTCAAAGCAATTCCAGCACAATACTAAACTTCCGAGCCACTAATGGTGTAACATAGGACAAGGTAGATCCTGGATCTATCAACACATAAGAAGGATGAGGGCAAATGTTCAGCATACCTGTCACAACATCTGGCGATGACTCAGACTCTTGTCGCCCCGGTAGTGCATAAGTACGGTTTGGCCCGGCGCCTGAACTGGAGACCCCTAATCTTCCTCAGCCTCTGCCGGTTGAAACTAAGGGCGTACGCCCTTCCGGGGATGCTGGAGCTCGTGATCCTACCGAGGACCTATCCTGTCGATCCCGGTCACCCTGAACCCTAGATGGACAATTCCTCATCTGGTGACCCTTCTGTACACAAATGTATCATGCAGTGGAACCATAGCTTCATTCTCTAGAGTGGCGTCGACTGCAAATAAGGCAAAGTGGTATTGTAAACCCACTCTGCTCCACTCCCCTCTTCTGTTGTGAACCTACTACTCGCGAACCTTCGTCGGGCTCTAGCTGGCCTCGGCGACTAGACCTGCTCCTCTTCCGCTGCGGTGGAGGCGGGGGTCTAGGAGGCCTATCTAATAACCGTAGCCTAGGTCCTCCCCGGGACTCCTCCTGTAATTCACTCGATCTATCCCCGCGCTGCTCCTGACTAGTCCTCCTAATCAATATTCTAAACAAAAGCCTGCATACGGGCGATATCCATACCCTACCGTAGTGTGGCTGTGATGCAGGTCTCAATATATTCCCGATTCAGCCCCGTAATAAAGCGGTGCACCCTAGCTGGCATTGTATCCACAAAAGCTGGTGCATATCGAGCCAAGGAATCAAACCACATCGCATATTTCCAGACACTCATCGACCCCGGCTCCAAGTGTAGGAACTAATCAACCCGGGCCTATCGAATCTCTGCAGTAGGTAATGATCAATGAAAGCCTCTACGAAGGTAGGCCAGGTTGGAGGGGAAACATCTCTCCCTCGAGACCTTTCCCAACTCTCATACCACAGCACGGCGATGTCCCATAACTGGAATACCACCAACTCAACCGACTCTGTGGGTGTAGCCTACATCACCATGAAAATCCTCTACATCTGGTCTAAGAAGTCCTGAGGGTCCTCAGTCCGATATGTTCCTGTGAATTGCGGGGGACTTAGTACTAGGAACTCTCGGACCCTCGAGCTACCGGGCCCTCCTAAGGATTCTGCAACTGTAGGTGGCACTGGCTGGCATTTAGCAGCCATCATCTAGGCTAGCATAACCACCATGCTCTGACCTCCTGGTCGGATGGTACGGGTATAGAAACTGGCGGAGGTGGTGCCGTCACACCGGCCGTCCCAAGTGGCTCCTGACGTGGTGGAGACTGCTGGGGAGGTCGAGATGATACCTCCGTATCGTCCTCATATCGGGCCAATTCTGACCGAGGCTGAGGCACCCTACCGATGCCCTCTCCTATTGCTACATCTAGCCTTCTACCTATCGTAGGGTGTCGCTGGTCCGACATCTCTCTGTAAGCAAAAGAATATAATGAGCTTAGGGACTCAACCCTATACTGTGTCACTCTATAACACGACTGAATAAGAAGAAAGAGTAACCATCCTATCGTGCCATGTAGCCTCCTGCCTATAGTATGTGGTGCACAACACATCCATAGACAAGACTCTACTTAGCTTGGCTTGTAGACTCCCTGGGATACGACCTACCCTGATACCAAGTTTGTCATGCCCCGCCTTGGGAGGCATGACCGACACCTGGTGCCCTACTAGGACCTAAACTGCTGAGCGAACTGAGCCTAAGCACCTCTGGTGCAGGGTTGACTCTAACTCTAGAATCAAGAAAACAACGGGCTATATAGAGGCTGTAAATACAACCCCCGGCCGATAAGGCCTATAGCCACCTGTTAAAATAAATAGCTAACTAGAGACAAACAATCATAGGGAGTCCTGTGCGGGCCGACAAGGACACCATGATATCTAGTTATAACTGGAAAGTAAAATCATATGCTAAACTGAACTATGACCAACAAGGCCGCCAATCAACAGCTACACAAGGCCCTAAACGGCCAACACACATAATCTAAAACACATACGGGCCCCAGATGACCGATATTATTTAACCACAGGGAAATAACACAATCTGCAAGCCTCTAGGAGTAATAAGAATGTAAAGACAGGGCCCCGATCTACCCATACTGTACAAATGAAGTAAACCTCTAGTACACAAGCTCCGGAAGAAGGGAGCTGACGGCTCTGTACGGCTGACTGGGACTATGAGGGACCTGCTTCTCGTCTATCTGCACCTTAAGGCAAGTAATGCAGCAGCCCAGAAGAAGGCGTCAGTACCACAGGTACAGAATATGTAAGGCAGTAACTTTAAATGACTGAAAGTAGGAAATAGAACTGATAATGACTGAAGTAAAGAAAACGGACCGAAGATGACTGAAGTAGTGAAATAAGGGATAAACATAACTGTAATAAGGAGGGTAGGGGTCATACCTGACAAACGAGGCATCTTACTGTCTAACTATCAGTAACTAAAGAAAACATAAACCTTACCTGACCCCCATAAGCTGGAAGGTACAATAGCACAAAGTAATACATCTGGGCCCCCATTAGCCCTAGTGAGTACACCTCAATCTATATACCCCTATCCAGGTCATACTGAGTCAACTACCAGCTATAAGCATCATGCGGGTCCCTTGGGTCTACAATGGGCCCGCTCGGTCCCTGACTATAGTTGTGTCTGAGTCCAGAGGACTCCTGATATCTACACCCTGGGTGTAAACGCTCGGTGAGGGTGTGTATAAGGCCAACCATGGCATATGAGGATCTGTATCCCCATCTTTGTCCCTTACGGACAGCATGCCGCTCTATAGAGCGACGTAATCTCGCCCCTAGCAGGCGGCGACGCAGCTACTAACCCTGGGGTGGTCACGGAAGTTATACAAGTGTAATCCAGCCCAAAACAATACAAATTATGAGCCTCAACTAATAACAACAACTAGACATGATAACATACTCCTGACATGCTTTACTGGGATTCATCTTGGGCTACTATGCTGAAGAAACTAACTTTCCAAAAGAAAATGCCTTAACATACCTCGTTCGCTATTTACCGATTAACTAGTGAGTTTTGGCTCGTGTTCAACTTCCCTTCTCAACTGTAATCATATTAACGGAAGAATAGGGATACTTTATTACTATATTCGAAGAAAATGATAACTTATATATATGTATATATACTTACTATACTTCAAATTATCGAAAGACGATCAAAAACTCGTAATTTCTTGGGAATCTAGAAGGGAGAAATACTTAATTTAGGCACGTGATCTTATTGACACTAGCTTGAAATAATTCCACCAACTTATTCTTGGTGGGACAACGATTCGCCGGGCATATTTTACAAAAATATCACCCCAGCAATGCTCTCTGCAGCTTTATACTTCACTACCCGGAGTTAATTTAGATTTAGACAGCATTTAGCAGCATAATCGGATGATTAACAAATGTTTTCCTCGATTTCCCTCTTGTTGGCGAGAATATATGAATAATGATCTAACTTCTAAGTGTGAGGCCTTTATATACTTGAGGTGGCAGACAAGGCAACATGGCACGCTGCCGGTCGTGCCAATTTACGGGCGTGCCACTTTGGGTAACACGGAGGGGGCTGCTCCATGCCACTTTGCCCCTCTTGGCAACTTGGTTCGGCATTCTCTCGTGAAGTCCCGACTTTGCACTCCTTCGGCCTTTCCTAGGGCCCTTTCCTCGTATGTATGGCACCCTAAAACTCTTAACTAATGTACGAATAGGTCGACTGGACATTAGAAACTTACGGGTTGTAACAGAGCGCTACAATCTGAGGTGCAGGACTTGGCCGCACGAAAGGTGGCTGCGGTACCTCCACCGCTACTTCCCATGATCGATGATGAGTTTGAAGAGGAGCTCCCACCTATTTTTGACTTCATCACGGAGGAGCCGATGGCACATGACAAGGGGAAGAGGCCTTGTGAGGAGGTAAGTGTTGATGAGGATGAGTCTCTACTCCATCAGCAAAAATGGGAGCAGAGTGAGATGGAGAGAGCGGTGCACGAATCAAGAGCGGAGGCTCGATTGAGAGCCGAGACTGAGGCAGCGAGATTTCATGGAGAAGAAACGAGCTCAGTAAGATCTAAAAATGCACCGGGTCAAGCCGGCAATATTGGAGTTGATGCTGGAGGCATATCTACACCCTCCACCGACCAGGTAGCTGACACCTATGTCGCACAGGTATGTTCCCTATTCCCTTAGTTTTTGTGTTGTACATATATGTGTCGAGGACGACGCATGCTTTTTGATGGAGGTGGGGAGGGATATATGTGTGTTCTTTTTCTGAACATAACCCCAGGGTTTTTCTTGTCAGATATCTCTTCCCTCAGGTGTTCCATATCTAGTAGAACCGGCATGTTTAGGATTTTATTTTGTGTTTTTGTTTTTTTGTGTCAATTGGAAGAAAGTAGGAAAACTGAAAGTAGTCAAGAGCTGAATTTGTCTGATATTTTGATATTTGATGATTTGATACCCCTCCGAAAAGTTTGTATATGTGTATGTGAAAGTTGACGAGTATGAACTTTGTGAATCTTTGCATGGCATTGGAACTATGAACTTGTTTACCATTGTATGGTTGTACCTGAACTAGCGATTAGTAGAATTGATGATGTTGACCTGTGGTATGTGTGAAGTGAGGTTTAATAGCTAAATTCTGTTGTGTGTCAATCTAGAACTTGCCTGGTCATTCATACCGAATAGAGGATAAGAAACTAGGAAAGGATCATAGGCCATTTTTGATTTATGAGTCCACTTTAGCCTTAAAAACCTACCAAAAGTGAATGAAAATCCCTTGATCCAAACATTTGAGCTTAAATTGACCTTTCTTTCCGTTTACACCAATTCACCTTCCTGATTTTATTATGAATGAACCTATTTTGGCCTTGGTCCCTCCTTGGATATTGTGAACTTCAACTCAAAAAAATCGCCTAAGTTGAGGGTGGCTATGATAGGGGTAAGTAAGAAGAGTCGGGTGGAAGTAAAGTTGGGTAATGAAAAATAAGAAAACAAGAGCGAGTGCGGTATGCATGATGAAAAGAAAAATAAAAATTGTTGTCAAAAAGCAAGAAAAGAAAATAAAAATAATGTGTGACATAAGTAAGTGTGGAATAAAAAGTAACCGCATCCGTAGTGTCTAAAGCAAAGAAAAGGAAAAGCAGAAAAAGGAAAAAAGGGAGAAAATAGAAATAAAGGTGAAAAGTGGAGTAAAAAGGCGTAGTGCCAAGGAGGGTTGAGCTACTAAATCCATATGTACCATACCCAAGCCTGAGCCTACGTTACAAGCAAAAAAGTCCTTTAGTGATCCTAGTTAATTCTTTGAAAATCGAGGTATTGAAAGTAAAGACAAGCCTATGGTATTGTATGCATAAAATTCGAATTTCTTTTTAAGAGGGAGTGGATCTTACCTAGTCCCAAGAGAAATATATTGAGATAATCATATACACATGTGTGAGTGTGGGACTTCTTCGAGGTGAGAGCACTTGGTCAACAAAATTGTCTGCAAATTGTCTAGGGCAGTGTTATAGATTTATGTGCGTGGTTGCAGGTGACAGTACTTTGTGATGTTTTGATTCCTCTGTGTTATGGTTGGAAATTTTGCATATGCATAGTGTTTTGAAGTTGATACGATGAGGGAGGGGTTAGAAAATTTGATTTCGATGTATAAAAATGACTATTGTAAGTTTCCTAGAGTTCTTCCGATTACAGCGTCGAAGTAGATTGTTTTGTTTTATTTTGTTTTTGCCTGAGGACATGCAAAAGTTATAGGTTGAGGGTGTTGATGTGCCATTTTTTTATGGCACTTTCGACACTTAAAACCAAGAAATTATGCACATTCCAGGTATGTTTATATGGGTATAAGATATTGTGTGCTTAATGTGCAGGGAAACAGGTTTGGAAGTGAATTTGAACAAATTAATGCTGAAAACAACTAAAAGGTGACTGCCAAGCACTTAACAAGTCATTGGCAGGAGGCACAACCCATCACGTGAGGCGTGGGAAAAAGATGAAGTTTGGAAGATACAAGGCAGTTTACTTGACGAGTTAGAGGAACGACTTGTTACACCTGGTAACGAGTCGTGAGGTCAATCATTAGGCATCGAAGAGAAAATTCCAACAAAGTGGCCAGTGAAGTTGACAACAGACATCACGAATCGTCACATGAAGGAACGACTCGTTGGTAGGCCACTAAAACCATCTGTCAAGTACACTGGATTTTTGAAGGAGTTAGTCCACGAGGGACCTAACAACTCATGCTTAGGCACGACGAGTCGTTAGGTGACCCGTTCCCAAGTCCCAACTTCTTGAAAATGATGAGGGGCATTAGATTTGTTTTTGTGCTGAGATTGCATAGAGCTTTCTTAAACATACATATCCCAATTGTACAAGGGATTGTGAAAGCTCCTGGATCTTCCCGCTTGGGGGCAAGATTGCTCATCATCATCTCACTACAATGGTGCATCGTCTCCCTGCTACCTACATCAACCACCTTTTTCTTTTTCAGCAACTCCTTCATAATTTAGCATATTCAGTCATTTGGAGAAGGGCATCCACCAACAGTATATTAATAGAAAACTTGTTAAACATGTCAATGAATTTGCTGAACTGATCGTCCTTGTTTTTCTTAGCCAACCGTTGTAGATAAGGGGGTGGACCTCTTGCTTCAACCTTGTCATCATTTGAGGCCTTCATGCCTACCTCATCTTCATCATCATGTGAAGGAATTTCATCATCCTTCCCCTCACCTTCCTCTTCACTCTTTTCACCACTCCTTGGCGTCTTTAGCATCTCGTCAGCTTCATTTTCCTCATTCGATTTAGGAGCACTAACCTCCTTGGGCTTCATTCTTGCATCTCCAACCAATTTACCACTCCTACTAATAATAGTCATTCATTGACTATCTTTCTTTGGGTTCGGCATTGTGTCACTTAGGAATGTTCCCTTCATTCGGTGATTCATTTGAGCAGAAAACTAATTTATTTGAGCTTCCTAATTCTTAATGGAGGCTGAATGAGAGCTCATCGTTTGGGCAAGGTTAGACACCTCCCCTTTCAATTCCTTGACCCCACTGTCAGTTGATTCTAGTTTCTTGAGGACTTTTGCAAGCATCTCTTCAATTTTTGAGCTACCTGCATCGCTCACACCTAGCTAACTTTGGGTGTTTCTAGCTTTTGGAGGGGGAACATATGGGTTTAAAATTCGATGGTAACGGTCTCCCTCTTGATTATTCTCTCTATTTCCCCATCTTTCATTTCTTTCGGGCCATCCCTGTGCATCACGATTTCTCCAGCCTCGGTTCTCTTCCATTGGGCACCAAGGACCTTGATTAGTCCCTTGAAACCCAAGTCGATTATCCCCCATCTGATTTCCCATGTATTCGAATTCCTTATCGTACCTTGGTGGCGACAATTCTCCTTCAAATTGCAACAGACCTTGCATTCCTACAACATTTACCACCTTGGGCCCTACCCCATGTTTGGCCATTACTTCCAGCTATGTCATCATTTTAGCAAGATTTTCATCTCGCTCTTCATCTCTTTTCCGCAACTCAGCCGCCAATGCACAAGAGTTAATTTCATGTGTAGATACATTTGTCTCTCTCGTACACCAGGCCCTATTTGTTTGTGTCATTCTTTCCAAAAGGGATTAGCCAACCCATATGTTTGATCCATAATAGAACCTCCAACTAAATTGTTGGCAACTAATGATGGAGTCGAGGGCTCGCTAAAAGCTTTGGAGAAGCATTCCATCAGGAAGGCCATGATTGGGACATAGAGCAACCTTCTTTTTGAACCGTAGCCATGCCTCATGCAAATGCTCTCTAGGCTATTGCCTAAAATTTGTGATGTCATCCCTCAGCTGCAAAATTTTCGACGGAGGGAAGAAATGATCCAAAAACGTTTCGATTAATTCTTGCCAAGAAGTAATACAACTAGAAGGAAATTCCTCCAACCACATCGTCTCCTCTCCCATTAGAGAAAATAGGAAGAGCCTTAGCCTAATAGACTCTTGACTTATGTTTGTGATGTTGAAAGGATGGAATATATCCAAAAAATTTCTCAAATGACGATTTACGTCCTCACATGGTTTTCCCCCAAATAGTTATTTCATTTGCAGAAAATGTAGCATATTACTTCTAACGTGGAACACTACATTCCCTACCGCAGGCAGTAAGCAAATGGCTCCCGCCACTTGGGGCATCGCCAAGTTATCTTTCTCATGCTACATGTTGCCCTCCACTGAGCTATCTCCTGCTTGTGAATAATGACTCATATGACTTTATCCTAACAAGTACAACAAACTTTATGGCAACACCTAATATGCAAAACTAGTTCAAATTAACAATCAACACAAGAGTATCAAGCGCTAGTCCCCGGCAATGGCGCCATTTTTTATAATGTCCAAAATATACTCTTCATGCAAAGAGTATAAACAGTCGTTGTATCAAAATAAATATCCCGACGGATGTCAAGGTCAAATCCTACAGGGACTAGTGACTGATAAGCATGAATTTCATTTGAAAAAATTGAATTTACCTTGCACCACTTAGGAAGAACATGGAAATAAACAAGTTGGGGGAGATTGAAATGTACAATAGAATATAACTTTTAATTTGGCTGACTACGATAGAAAAATTAACAAGGTTGTTAACAAGAATGTGAAAGACTAGAGGTGTGGTGTAGATGATATGCTAACTAAGTAGGGTATGCTAGGTCATCTCATAAGTTCAATTAGTGTAAATAATTTCGGGAAAATTGGGATTTACTGCTATTCAGCCTTATAAATACCTTTTGCAAGAGTTCTTCCAAACCTCTAGACACCATTAACTAAACCGATCAGATTTGGATTAATAGCTGCACTAATTTCTAGATATTAGCTATTAATTAGGAGTGAGAATGTAATTTTGGCTACTTCCAGCCCAATTTCACAATCTCTCATCCATACCCACCATTAAATTCTCTCCCATTACTCAATAAGGAAGAACAATTAGACCCACATCAATATGAATGGATCTTTAATTATAGATTTGAGAGAATCTAATAGATTTACACTTAACTAAACAATATTGAGATGACTCTAGTGTCACGCCCCACCTTGGGAGGCATGACTGGCATCTAGTGCCACACTAGAATCTGGCTGACCTGACTAGGCCTATGCACATCTGGTGCAGGTTTGCAACTCAATTTAGGAAACAATGGTCTATATCTCGGCTGTAAACACAGCCTCCGACCGACAAGGCCACATAGCTACCTATAAAAGAAAACAACTAACCAGCAACAACAATAACAAGGAATCCTATATGGGCCGACAAGACCACCATGATATCTAGTTATAACTGAAATGAAAATCAGATGTTATACGAGGCCCAACACAGGAAACACGTAAAATAAGACGTATATGGGCCCCACACGGCCAACAACAGCTAAATAACTGACAACTATAGTCTGAAACCCTCTAAGAATACAGATAGTGGTGGGGACAGGGCCTCGGCCTGCCCAAATACTTATACAAATAAAATACTGAATCTTTACCACCTGGCACCCCGAATGAGAGGAGCTGACCAAACTGTTGACTCTAAACGGATGTTACTGAAGGACCTAAACTCTATCTTTCTAAACCTGCAGGCAAGTAATTCATCACCCAGGGAAGGGAGTCAGTACAATATGTACCGAATATGTAAGGCAGTAAATAAGCTAATTAAGATTGGAAATAAATAGAAAGAGAAGGGCAGGAAGATTAACTTGTAAGCTTACTTATTCGCAATCTGCATCTAACAAAACGCTACATGTACATGAGCTAAGACTGCATGATTACACATTCATAAACTATAGTTGGCAGGCAAGAATACAAATAAGAACCTAACATGGCCCGCGTAAACCTGGAAGGTAAAAACAACACAGGAAAACTCACCTGGGCCCCCATAAGCCCTAGAAAGTAAAAACAAGTCCACTTTTACTATCTGACTATTAAGGATTGTACGTATATTGTAACTCATGATGGTCCTCACGGCCTCAATTCGGTGGAACTTATTACGGCCCTCGTGGCCTCAATCTGATAGAACTTAATATGGCCCTCCCGGCCTCAGTGTAATGGAACACAATATGGCCCTCACATCCTCAATCAATGAAACTCAATATAGCCCTCGCGGCCTCAACAGATGAAACTCAATATGGCCCTCGCGGCCTCAACATATGAAACTCAATATGGCCCCCGCGGCCTCAATCAATGAAACTCAATATGACCCTCGCGGCCTTAATAAATGAAACTCGATATGGTTTCGGACATCATACTTCCCCTACAAGCACGACACTATAGGCAACAACTTCTAACACCCAGACGTCATAAGGGATAACTAACCTAGCTAGGGTAATTTTGACGAGGGTTACTATGTTGTCACTATCGTCTCGATGCTATTCATAACAGCTGACCATGATATGTTTACTATAGGACTTATTCCCTCTACGTAAAACAACTATGGGGCTGCTACTAGTCGGATATGCTCCTGAGCAGTCAGCCCTAACCTCCTATAAGTAGCTTATTACAATTCTTAGCCTGGAGGTAATACTGTAATACTGTGGTTCTAGTCCCTTGGACACTAACTGAGTCTGTTTAGATTTTATATGCCTTCTTTGGCCGATTCCTAACCTCGTAGGTGTGTTTATCTCGACTTAGCCATTCCCGGCAACTTGCACCTAGATATCTGACAAGAGAAGGTTGGGACGTTTGCCCTGTACCTAGCTACTAACAAAACTTACCCCCGTAGGGCATCTACCATTCTATCAGGCTGATACAACTGAGGTGAAGCCCTGAGTGATTTGTGTGATAAGCACCATATTGACTAAATCTATTTATCACTGGCAATATCCACTATGTGGTGGACTGACCTTCAACTCTCCAGGCAACTTCGGTGCCACTGAATCTGGGGTGGGGCCATACTCACATAATTCTGGCGCTAGAGGCGTCAAGATATGCCAACGGTCTCTGGGCGTGCTCTACTGACAATACAGGCGCCAAACTGATTGTTATATCGCCCTGTTGCGCCCATGCTATTCAATTTACTAACTTAGGCCCAATAACTATTTACGAGCTTCTAGGGTCTAGGCCTGGCAATATAACATCTGATTCTACTAACACGCTCAACTAAAGGACAAAGGAATTTCTATGATGCTCCTAGCGTGTGGCACACTTAACATGATCCTTCTCAACGAGAGATACTACAGTATAATCTATATACGTTTTCTAGCAGCCAACCAGAACCTATATAACCTTAGTCTACTAATAGCAGCTAATCACAACATATCTGATCTTCATATACCGACGATAGTTAGTTACAACATGTTTAATCACAATCTACTAGAAGCGACTATCTGCAGCATATGGGACCATTATCTCTACTAAAGAACATAAGTCGTACACTGTACGACAAGAATAACTTGCTGAGGGTTAAGCCTTACATACCTCGATTGTCATTTACTGAATAACCATCGGGTTTCCACTTGTATTCTCCATCTCTCTTCTGTTGTAACCGTTATACTTGGAGAAAGAGATGAATTTGAATACCTAATTTGGCGTAAAATGGTAAGTTTTAATAACAACATTGACTATACTTCAGCTTAACGGAACACAATCGAAAATGTATTATATCTTGAGAGTTTAGAAGGGAGAAATGCTAACTTGAAGCCTATGTCGTATATAAATTAGTTTGAGCAATTCTGACAGCATCAGCTCTGTGGGGTTATGATTTGCCGGGCGAATTTTACAAAATTAACTTTGTAGTAATGCACCCTGCGGGATTAAACTTCAATACCTGAAGTTAATTTGAATTTAGATGATGTTTGGTAGCGTAATCGGACAAAAACCGCTGAAAACCTCATTTATTACTCCCTCTGGCCGAAGCTACCTTTGAAGAATGACTTAAGATTAAAGGGAGGAACTTATATATAGAATAGGCGGTAGCAGGGGTGTGCCTTGTGCCTCCCATTAAGAATGCCACCCTGGCACTCGCCTCCCATTGAGGCTGCCAACCTGGCGCCTCGCGCCTCTCATTGGGCAGCAAGCCTAGTGCGCCGCGCTGGCTAGTGCACTGTTGGCTGGCACGTCACGCTGGCCCCTAGCGGCCTAGTCTCTCTAGGCCCTACGGCTTTTTCCATATGCGTCAATTTCTTCTTACTCATCACAAATCCGCGTGTACACTTACTAATTATTAACTTTTATGGGGTGTAACATCCTCCCCCCTTAGGAACATTCGTCCTCGAATGTCAACTTTAACTCGCAGGAGTCTAACTCTTTTAACTATTCTCTCGGAAAAATTTCGGCAAAGTCTCCCCTTATAGAATGGACTATCTGAAAATACTGAAAGTAGAAACGTCCAACACACGCATTTCATATGACACTATCAAAACTATTTCACAATAAGATTATTGTCGACTGAACAATATTGATAACATAAGCAATAAAATAGCAGCTGAATGATAACATCATCTGACCTATGTAATAATCCTGGAACATATAGGGATATCTAGGGTTCGCGTCATCCTCAGTTTCCTAGGTCGCTCTTTCCTTATTCCTATTTCTCTGCAATACTTTAATAGAGATCACATCGGTAGTTCTTAGCCTACGAAGCTGACAATCTAATACGATGACTTAAACCCCTGCAAGGGTTAATTTCCTAGTAATTCGGACGTCCTCGACTAGAACAACTTGGGACGTGTAACGTATACCCTTCTTGCAACATTGACATGTGGAAGCTGAATTGGCAGGTCCTAGCTCTGGAGGCAATTTTAGCTCATATGCCATTTCGCCTAACTTTGTCCTTCTTACCTAATCTCATAATGCCCTTTTTTGGAAAAGTTTCTAGAAATATCCAACTATTGCTTCAACCTTTGGCTGCCTGCGTCGTACCTTAGGGTAGGACTCCTAATGGCCCTGGGCTATCAGTACCCATTTCTTGGTAAGTTTAACTTCTCAGTCTATCTATTATAATATGCCCTGTTTCAACTACCTTTAATTTACTTTAGGGCAGGCTTCCACTTCAACTCATAATCGACCGCCGAGCGTCTGACCTGAGCGCTCTGTTGGGTTGTTTACTTGGAGATAAGAAGTAGTACTCATGTTAACGTGCGCTCCAATCTATTTTAACGGTTTCCCATGTCCTGGTTGAGAGTTGTTTGCTCGGTGCTTTGGTAGGGGTTAAAAACCGACACGCAAGTGCACGTGGTCAAACAAGTAATAAAGTGGCTAAGTAAGCCAAGTATCGATCCAAGGAGACTCTGGATAAGTAAAATTGCTTAAGTATACTATATTCTAGTTTACTACTAATTATGTTGACAACAATGTAACCAAAAGTTAAATAATTTTGTTTATAAACTATATACTAAAACTATTAACAAATATTTACTTGAATTGAAACTATGGATAAGAGCACGCCAAGGTTAAGAACAAGTAATGAATTCGATAGTAATCATAATTCGGTTATTCTTCTCTTCATGTTGCTAGCCAAGAACATTAGCCTAGAGATTAAAACTCTCGTATTTAATCTCACTTTAGAATCATAAACCATTCGTCTACATTTCTGTGATCAAATGCAATTTATGACCTAGCAATACAATTCCGGTTCCTAAATTGACTAATACGGCTTTCAAGTATATTTCTATCAGGAAAGCACATCAAAACCCAATTTTCCCAAATCAAGTTAAGAACAATACCCTATTAATTTACAACTTTCCAATTTCTTGCTCTCTCGAGTGAAATTGGACTTTTTAGATGTACATTAATGTTGGCCACACACTAATGCAGTAAGAACAAGAATTAATAGAACAACATGAAAGAAGAAGATGAAAAACCATATAATTCACAATCAAAATTCAATACACATGTTCAAAACCTTAGCAAGGAAGAGAATTAGCCACTCATTTGTGGATTGATCATCCTCAAATGAGTGTAAATCATACGTACAATTGATTGAAAGAAGAAAGAAAGAGAGAAAAACCCTTAGCTTTTTCGTCCCTCAACTGCTGCTAACCCACGTCCTAGCTCCACCAATTCTTAATTATGAAAAATAAACCTAAGTGTGCTATTTATATTAGTAGGAATCTTTCCCGGATTAACAAGCAACGTGTCACAGAGTGCATCGCGGAGCACGGCCTCCGTGACACGCTACGAACGCGGAGGTTCTCTGGAAAATCACCCGAAATCGGCCCAGGCAGCACCTTGCCGCGTTGGCAACGTGTCACGCTGCCTGGGCAGCGCGTTGTAGCCCAATGGTCGCGGAGCCCACTTGCCGTGGCACGTTGCCAACGCGCAGGTGGGCTGTTTTGAGCGGCCTGCCTGCCGTGGCACCTTGTCGACGCGCCGGTGGGCTGTTTTGTGCCTCTTCCTTGCCGACGTTCGCGTGTTAATTCCGTTTCCAAGCTTCTACTTCACCAACTCATGGATTAGTTACTCAAACATCATCAAAACCTACAAAACAAAGGCTAATCATGTTGGTTAGCATATATCTCCACATTATATAAAATTACATGAAAATGTATACAATAACTTAGATAAACAAGACTAATTGAAGTAATAAAGAGTATCTCGGGCATATATTTTTGCCCGTTATCACAACCCCACACTTAAAGCCTTGTTCGTCCTCGAACAACCTTTTACATATCATGCAAATGGAGACTCCTACATAACTAATTTAGCAAGATAATTCAGGTTACGGCTATAATGATTACGTAAGATACAAGCTAAAAATAGAGCATGCCTGATTTGATCATTGAAATGAAGTACAGCCATGTTAAGACTTCTTAACCTCAAGAATCGACTCTCAATTTTAGCAAACTCATGCAAATCATCTGATTAATAAATCGCACATGAAATATATTCTTCTTTCAACATGTGCCCCTCACGGAAAGAGAGTTACCCAATCACACGCAAAAACAATTTTTTACATCACAACATGTGTGGGTACATGAATAGAATTACGCTCACTCTCACAAAGAATTCACATGCATTATGTAATGACCCATAAGCTTGCCCTTAGTGTTTTATTCCACTAATATAAGGATGTGTGAATGTAAGATCAAGTAGGACTTTTTAGGTTGTAATGTAACTCAGGTGCGGGTAGGTACTATTATGATCAGTAATAGTGAATATCTTTCCTAAGCGCTTTTAATACATCACGCCTTCATTACAAACTTCCCTTCCCTCACTTCACCTTTTTTCTCCTTTTAGTTTTCTTTTTCCTCTTTTGTTCCCCCATTTCTTTCGACACTTTTAGCTTATTAGTAAGGAGTACTTAAGCAATATGTTTCATTCATTCCTTTTCTTACTCCCTACTAATAACCAACCATTTTCACACAAATGCACCTTTTTCCTTTTCTCAACTATTTACAACTTGCTATTTTTCCTTCTTTTCCATTCTTCTCACTCCTTTACCCTTTCGGATTTTTCCTTTAAGCGCTTCGGAGTTTTGGTTCAATTTCAACGCTAATGAAAGAAAAAGGATTAAGCTTATGTTGCAGCTGTCAAAGAATAGGCTCAAGGCTCAATGGGGTTAACTAGGATTAATTTTTCAAGGTAGGTGTAATGAGGGATAAAAAGTTGGTTCATTCAAAGAAATGCCTATATCATTTCCTCCAATTCACATCCTTCATTTCATTTTATAAACACACCAGGCAAGTTCTAGACAATCCACAATAGCACGGAATACTCAAAAACCTTGCACTCATGGCACATGCTCAAATCAAGACACAATCAGTAGACTCTTACTCAGCTAATCACAAGAATTCAGAATTAAGCTTCCATCATATTGAGTCAAATTCAAGAGCCTAAGTGTCTCAAACAAAGTTATACACTTGCATGCTTCACACTGAACATACTTGCATCTTACAAACATTTATAGCACATAACAAGAACATCCAGCACCAATTAGTTATGGTTTCAAAACCCAAAACCTATCGACTAATTTTCCTCAAGACGGTCGTCATCCATCCATCGTCGGAAACAGTCCCTAGCTATGACTAAAAAAACTTTATATACAGACCAAGGAAAGAAAGAAAAAAGAAAAGAAAAAAGAAAAAAAAAGAAAAAAAAAATTTATTCTTCGGTTCAAATACCCCCCGTCGGAAAAGAACCGAAAAGAAAAACCAACGGGTGATGAAGTCATGCTTAATTCACAAAAATTTTTCAAATTTTTCAAATTTTCAAATTTCTCACCAACTTTTGTACAAGCATTACATTCACCAAAAATCATTACGCACAGAAATTTTGAAATTTCCTAGAAATTTCCCTCACCCCACACTTAAATCATGCTATGTCCGCATAGCATCAAACTAAAGGTTACAAAGGGTGAGAAATACTCCCTGAGGCCTTTAGGCCTAGCTAACAGCATGCGTTTCTTCGACTTTGCACAAGTGGGTGTTCAACCCCACACTTTTTCTCTTCCATGCTTGTTAGCTTCCTCCTCCACGGGTACTCAGACTTCCCCTCCATCTGTGCTTAACTTTCCACCAAAACAACACAAGATGAAAAATAAAAAAAATAAACATAAATGCAAGAAATTAAAATGGTACCCATGGTACCCTTGGGTTGCCTCCCAAGCAGCGCCTAATTTTACGTCGCGGCACGACATACCAAGTTTCACCACTTTTTCCTCCACCTTGAGGATGTGAATGTCACCCCTAATTTCTTCTCTAATTTCCTCTTATGCTCCAGGGGTGGTGGTGAAAAATTGTAAGGACCAAACAGTAGATGTTGTCTTTTGCATTTATTGGTCCTTAAGTAAGCGAAGTCATTTTGTCGTTCTGAGTTAGCAAATTTCAAAATATATGGTGCTTGGTCCTCCTCTAGACATTTCTCTACAAACTTGGAAGACTCTATTTCTATGTTGTCAACCAAATTTAATGTTGAAAAATGCGTAGAGTGTGGTCCAATACACCTCAACTCTGAAACTGCATTTTGCTTGACCTCCTTACTTGTATATACCTTCTCGACATCGACATCTATCTCACCATTAAAGTCGACTGGGGGATACGCTAACTCTTCTTCCTAGAATGGATTTTCCATAAGTGTGAGCCCATCACGGGGACACTCAAGAGATTCGAATTGTTGGGCTTCATCCAAAAATTCACCCTTGTCGTCCTGTTGTAGTTCCTCTTGAATATCGGCTAAAACTGTTGTCTGTGATTTATCACACGCTTCAGCTTCAGCGATCATCTCCGTGAATTTGATGGTCATCCTTTCTAGAGCCTCTGCATTCTCTTCTTGCTGATTTCTCAATACTGCCATCGCCTCCTTCATTGCTTCTGATTGCTCCAAGAGTTGTTTCAACATGTCTTCTATTCGAGCTTGGCGTCCCAAGTCCTCATTTTCAGCATGCCTATATTCAGAAAAAACAACAGAAGGATCATAGTAGGGGCTTGGGGGAGGGGAATATGCCTTTGGACAATCACCCCAATGGCCATGTTGACACCCACATATATTGCACGTATTACAGTTTTGCCACAAGTGGGGTCCTCCACAGTTCAGACAAGATTCACTAAAATATGAGTATCCACCATTGAAACCATTTATATTCCACGATGTCATGTCAGTAAGGGTGTACGAACAAGCAAAAAAAATAAAATAAAATAAAGAAGAATTAAAACAAACACTAGACCAAGTTGTCAACACTTAAGAAAATAAAACAAAAATACAGTAAATTTATACTTAAAACAATTTCACCAATTGCCAGTCTCCCCGGCAACGGCGCCAAAAACTTGCTCGGTGCTTTGGTAGGGGTTAAAAACCGACACGCAAGAGCACGTGGTCAAACAAGTAATAAAGTGGCTAAGTAAGCCAAGTATCGATCCAAGGAGACTCTGGATAAGTAAAATTGCTTAAGTATACTATATTCTAGTTTACTTCTAATTATGTTGACAACAATGTAACCAAAAGTTAAATAATTTTGTTTATAAACTATATACTAAAACTATTAACAAATATTTACTTGAATTGAAACTATGGATAAGAGCACGCGAAGGTTAAGAACAAGTAATGAATTCGATAGTAATCATAATTCGGTTATTCTTCTCTTCATGTTGCTAGCCAAGAACATTAGCCTAGAGATTAAAACTCTCGTATTTAATCTCACTTTAGAATCATAAACCATTCGTCTACATTTCTGTGATCAAATGCAATTTATGACCTAGCAATACAATTCCGGTTCCTAAATTGACTAATACGGCTTTCAAGTATATTTCTATCAGGAAAGCACATCAAAACCCAATTTTCCCAAATCAAGTTAAGAACAATACCCTATTAATTCACAACTTTCCAATTTCTTGCTCTCTCGAGTGAAATTGGACTTTTTAGATGTACATTAATGTTGGCCACACACTAATGCAGTAAGAACAAAAATTAATAGAACAACATGAAAGAAGAAGATGAAAAACCATATAATTCACAATCGAAATTCAATACACATGTTCAAAACCTTAGCAAGGAAGAGAATTAGCCACTCATTTGTGGATTGATCATCCTCAAATGAGTGTAAATCATACGTACAATTGATTGAAAGAAGAAAGAAAGAGAGAAAAACCCTTAGCTTTTTCGTCCCTCAACTGCTGCTAACCCACGTCCTAGCTCCACCAAGTCTTAATTATGAAAAATAAACCTAAGTGTGCTATTTATATTAGTAGGAATCTTTCCCGGATTAACAAGCAACGTGTCACGGAGTGCATCGCGGAGCACGGCCTCCGTGACACGCTACGAACGCGGAGGCTCTCTGGAAAATCACCCGAAATCGGCCCAGGCAGCACCTTGCCGCGTTGGCAACGTGTCACGCTGCCTGGGAAGCGCGTTGTAGCCCCATGGTCGCGGAGCCCACCTGCCGTGGCACGTTGCCAACGCGCAGGTGGGCTGTTTTGAGCGGCCTGCCTGCCGTGGCACCTTGTCGACGCGTCGGTGGGCTGTTTTGTGCCTCTTCCTTGCTGACGTTCGCGTGTTAATTCCGTTTCCAAGCTTCTACTTCACCAACTCATGGATTAGTTACTCAAACATCATCAAAACCTACAAAACAAAGGCTAATCATGTTGGTTAGCACATATCTCCACAATATATAAAATTACATGAAAATGTATACAATAACTTAGATAAACAAGACTAATTGAAGTAATAAAGAGTATCTTGGGCATATATTTTTGCCCGTTATCATTGTTCCTCTCTGACAGGGTTTGTTATACACTGGGGCTCCATGTAACCAGACTACTTCTTAAATATTTAACTCGTCACACGCTTTAGCTACAGTATAACTCCATTTGGCGAGACACAAATTGATCTCATTATTCTTTCCACACTAACTCAAATGAGGCAAATCTACACCTGGTATGAGATAACCTTGTGACTGTATTCATGTTAATTACTCTCCACTCCCATGCAGGAAAAACCATCCCCTATATTGACCTGCTTAGTTCCTGCTATTTTGTCTTTTTTGGCCTATCACCGGAGCTCTGTTGCTATGATTCAATGATATCTTCTGTCTTCCCATGCCATCAGTAGGTCTATCTTTTTTACCCGTTGCATTTTCATTGAATTCTGGAAGTATGGTCTGCTAATCAATGTTCTGCCACCCTTGGAATATAGAGTCGACCTCTGGGTCTTATGACTTTGCCCCTTATTTTCCTGAGGTCCAATGACTTCCTACTAGGCCTCGTTTCCAGGATGTAGTGGGTTAGAGTCTATGTCGGCACTCTTTTGCCTTCTCAATTGGCAGGGTTACCGCAACACACAAGGTTACAACTTTACTATCTCTTAATTTTCAGCCTGATGCTTAATTCTCGACATTCAACAGTAATTCTATGCTCTATCAACCTATAGGTGATTCTGGTTTCCCCAAAGTTAGTTATTCGTGCCTTTCCCCTTACTTTCATTAGACTAAACTCTGGGGTTTGTGGCCTCTGTCTCATATTGTCAAAGATATTACTAACTAAATCTACCAACCTGCATTCCTTTGGACCTGCACTCGGGCCTATTTTGATTATATAATTTCTCTACCCTCGACATAACCAACTAAGGCCATAACCATTATTCTACAGGTATATTCTACTGTCATTAACATACTGCGGCATAATAAACCTAATTATGACCTTAGCTTTACTGTTGCTAGGGATTTATTACTTGTAGACCCTCACACGTACTTTGAGTGTTACCGATAGTCTTACTTGCTCTCCTGATTGGAGGTCTAGACAATTTACTTAAATGCTAGGGATCTCCACCACTTCCTAACACTTTCTGGAGTCAACAAATCCAACCTTCCTTTTCCATTTACTCTGCACAACATAACCTCAATTCTTACGCTCTTTGCTATATAGAAAACAAAAATGGGAGGAGGGAATAGTCGTTTATTACTAAAATGGGACTGAGGTATGGAACTGTACAACATTTGAAGGGTTGGAGGTAAGAATCCTGCAATTCCCTCTCTTATTCATACCCTTCAGATAACCTAATGTTAATTGTCGCCCTTACCATATCTTGTATATCTAATAGATAAGTCGACTCATATATACGCTATACTCCTGAGCTCCTACTCTGAGGTTATAAAAAGAAATAAGGATGGTACTGACATATCTACTACCTTATGAGATTCCTGGTGCTCCAGGAAGATACTGTGAAAATTAAAAGACATTCACCTTCGTCCTCAAACAGGTTGTCCCCCCAACTATGGCATTGCACTGGTAACCATTCCTGCTGCTGCAACTAACTGGCGGTTGGTTGGAGTCTATCTCATATCGAACCTTATCCTAGACAGACAGAGCAATGAAAGCTTAGGGACTCAACCCTGTACAACTCGGATGTATAACACGATCTAAGAAGAAGAAAGGGTAACCATACTATTATCACTCGTAGCCTCATGTTTATAGCACAACACGTTAATAAGCAAGACTCTACTAGACATGGTTTGTAGATTCCCAAGGATACGAACTGCTCTGATACCAAGTTTGTCACGCCCCACCTTGGGAAACATGACCGGCATCTAGTGCCACACTAGAATCTGGCTGACCTGACTAGGCCTATTCACGTCTGGTGCAGGCCTGCAACTCAATTCAAGAAATAATGGGTTATATCTCGGCTGTAAACATAGCCTCCGACCGACAAGGCCGCATAGCCACCTTTAAAAGAAAAACTAACTAGCAACAATAATAACAGGGAATCCTATGTGGGCCGACAAGACCACCATGATATCTAGTTATAATTGAAATAAAAATCAGACACGATACTAGGCCCCACACGACTAACACGTAACATAATACGTATATGGGCCTCGCACAACCAACAACAGTTAACTATCTAACAATTGTAGTTTTCAACCCTCTAAGAATACAGATAGTGGTCAGGACAGGGCCCTGGCCTACCCAAATGCTTATACAAATAAAAGACTGAATCTCTACCACTTGGCACGCTAAATGATAGGAGCTGGCCAAACTACTTACTCTTGACGGCTCTTACTGAAGGCCTTGAACTCTGTTTTTCTAAACCTGCATGAAAGTAATGCAGTGCCTAGGGGAGGGCATCAGTACATATTGTATGAATATGTAAGGCAATAAATAAGCTAATAAAGACTGGAAATAAATAGAAAGAGAAGGGCAGGAAGATTAACCTTCAAGCTTGCTTATTCGTAATATTTATCTAACAAAATGCTACATATATGTGAGCTAGGGTTGTTTGATTACACATTCACAAACTATAACTGGCAGGCAAGAATACAAACAAGAACCGAACCTGGCCCCCATAAGCCTGGAAGGTACAAACAACACAGAAAAACCTACCTGGGCCCCCATAAGCCCCGATAAGTACAAACAAGTCCACCTTTTCTATCTGACTGTACGTATACTGTAACTCGTGATGTCCCACGCAGCCTCAATTTGGTGGAACTTATTACAGCCCACGTGGCCTCGATCTGATGGAATTCAATACGTCCCTCACAGCCTTAGTGTAATGGAACCCAGTATGGCCCTCACGGCCTCAATCAATGAAACTCAATATGGCCCTCGCGGCATCAATAGATGAAACTCAATATGGCCCTCACAGCCTCAATCAATGAAACTCGATACAGTTTCAAACATAATACTTCCCCTACAAGCACGACCTTATACGAAACAACATCTAACACCCAGACATCATAAGGTATAACCAACCTAGCTAGGGTAATTCTGACGAGGGTTACTATGTTGTCACTATCATCTCAAAGCTATTCATAATAGTTGACCATGATAGGTTTACTCTAGGACACCTGCCCTCTGCGTAAAATAACAGTGGGGCTACTATCAGTCGGATATGCTACTGAGCAGTCAGCCCTAACCTCCCATAAGTAGCTTATTACAACTCCTAGCCTAGAGGTAATATTGTAAAACTGTGGTTCTAGTACCTTGGATGCTAACTGAGTCTGTTCAGATTTCATATGCCTTCTTTGGGTGATTCCTAACCTCTTAGGTGTGTTTATCTCGACTTAGCCGTTCCCGGCAACCTGTACCTGTATATCTTACAAGAGTAGGTTAGGGCGTTGGCCCCGTACCTAGCTACTAACAAAACTTCCCCCCTTAGGGCATCTACCATTCTATCAGGTTGATACAACTGAGGTGACGCCCTGAGTGATTTGTGCGATAAGCACCACATCGACTAAAAACTATCTGTCACTGGAAATAGCCAATATGTGGCGGACTGACATTCAACTCTCCAGGAAACTCTGGTGCCACTTATTCTAGGGTGCGGCCATACTAACATAATTCTAGCCCTGGAGGGATCAAGATACGCCAACGGTCTCTAGGCGTGCTCTACTGACAATACAGGCACCAAACTGATTGTCATATCGCCCGGCTGCGCCCATGCTATTCAATTTACTAACTTAGGCCCATTAACTATTTACGAGCTTCTAGGGTCTAGGCCTGACAATATAACGTGTGATTCTACTAACACACTGAACTAAAGGTCAAAGGAACTTCTATGACGTTCCTAGTGTGTGACACACTTAAGATGCTCCTTCTCAATGAGAGATACTGCGAT
Organism: Datura wrightii; assembly: GCA_035772735.1. NCBI lineage: Eukaryota > Viridiplantae > Streptophyta > Magnoliopsida > Solanales > Solanaceae > Datura > Datura wrightii. The sequence goes on from JASDFA010000002.1 coordinate 67,239,991, forward strand.
ATATTCTATATACATTTTATAGAAGGTAACCAGAACCTATATAACCATAGTCCACTAATAGCAGCTAATAACAACATATCTGATCTTCATATACCGAGGACAGTTAGTTACAACATGTCTAATCACAATCTACTGGTAGCAACTATCTGCAGCATATGGGACCGTTATATCTACTCGAGAACATATGTCGTAACACTGTACGATGAGAATAACTTGTCGAGGGTTAATCCTTACGTACCTCGATTGTCATTTCCTGAATAACCACTGGGTTTCCACTTATATTCGCCAACTCTCTTCAACTGTAACAGTTATACTGTCACACCCTGCCTTGGGGGGGGGGGTACGACTGGCACCTGGTGCCCTACTAAGATCTGACCTGCTAGACTGTTAAGCCTGGGCGCGTCTGGCGCCTGGCTGGCTCTAACTCAGATTTCTGGAAACAAAGGGCTATATAACGGCTGTAAATATAGCCCCCGGCCTATTGGCCTATCGCCTGCTATACCTGTCTTGGCAGCTAACCAGAAATATAGTAACTCAGGGAAACCGATACGGGCCGACAAGGCCACCATGTTGTCTAGTTATCTGCTGCTTAATCAAAAAGCACAAAAAGAAGCTACGTGACCGGCAAGGTCACCACTACTGACAACTATGGCCTCACACGACCATCACAGAAGTAAGAAAGAGTAAAGACAACTATACAACTGCACGACCCCACACGATCGACTCATCTGACCACCGGGATTTCATACAGAATGCAAACCTCTAGGAATAGTAATAGGACTGATCGGGACAGGGCCCCGACCTACCCATGCTATATACAACAAAAGGAACTGAACTACACCTCTGAAATTCAGCCTCCCGATGACTGGAGCTGAATACTCAACCGCTGACAGGGAATCACGTAGAACAGCCTGCTCGTCTAGGAGTACCTGCAGGCAAGTAATACAGCGCCCCACTGGGCGTCAGTACCACTGGTACTGAGTATGTAAAGCAACTGAAATAATCTAACTGAAAACAACATCTGAAAGCAATAATATGACTGATGAAGCAAAAGTAGGAGGAATAACTTAACTGTCTGATGAAGCAGATCGTACCTGTTCTTACTGATACCGAAGGAAGTAGAAATCATACCTGGAGGCGTATCACTCTACTACCAACCCACTCGCGTCTAATATAACATAGCATAGCATACATGACATAACACAGCACATACAAACCTTACCCGGCCCCCATAAGCCGGGAGGTACAATCAAAACAGAATCTATGCCCCTACCCTGGTCATCCCATCTCCTATAGTGGTTGTAAGCATCCTGCCGGTCCCTGGGTATGCACTTGGGCTCGCTGAGCCCCTGACTATAACTGTACCTGAGTCCGAAAGACTCTAAATCAACACCCCGGGCGTACCCGCTCGACGGGGGTGTATAAGGGCCGACCAAGGCACAATATGGGGAAACTGGCATCCTATCTTCGTCCCCTTGCGGGACGGCATATCACTCCGTAGAGCGACGTATCCTCGTCCTCTGGCGGACGAGTCGATACAGCTATTAACCCTGGGTGGTCAGGAATGCTGGGTAATCCAACCCCAATCAATACAATGGTCTCGACTAATCATGTTGTCTGTGTATCGCATAAGCCAAAACTAATAGGCGTAAGGTATCATATAAATCACATACTGAGCTAATAATAGCAATTTATAAGTGTCTGATACATGCTGAGACAGGTAAGTATAAATATGAATATAGCCTCCTGTTAAACTGTACTGGGGCAAAGGTTATACAAGAAGGTGTTTCTGCTGAAAGCTATACTGTATACTGAGTTTCTGTATTAACATGATTTCCTATTTCTAACATGCTTTCTAAACTTTATTTAGTTGCTATGCTATGTCTGAAATGCTTTACGGATACTGTACTACTTCACGAGGATTCAGCTAAACACAACAGTATCTTAACATGGCATATTACATCATATACTGAATATACTGGGCAATCTTAATCACTTACGCCCGAATCTATATCGTACGGATAGGTATCGTACACGTTACAACGCAAAACTTCTCATATTGCACCAATATTCAAAATAACACGATAATCGATTTCTAAACATGCAACTGGCCTGTAAATTACTATACTGCTTCAAGGTTACTCAACTTGCCGAGGAAACTTAACTTTACATACCTTATCTTTGAATATTCGTCCGTCGGACGAGGCTCGGCCGGTACTTCTACTGTTTTCTCCCAACTGCATTCATACATACGTTAATCAATACTAAATACAGCTTTAATGTAAAGAGCGACGCTACTTTCGATTTAATTTATAGCCTAAACTTAGGCTTATCAAAAGACGGTCAAAAACTCGCTATTTATCAGTGGCCCAGAAGGGAGAAATATTTACTTCTCAACTAGGAACACATAAACATAAATTTGTGGCAATTCTACTTACTTTAGTTCGGCGGCTCGCCGATTCGTCGGCCGTATTTCGCAAAACTAACTCCGTAGAAATGCTCTCTGCTGCTAAATACCTTGGTATCTAGGATTAATTTGGGTTTGGGCAGCGTTTGGCAGCGTAATCGGACGAAAATATTTAATTTTCCTACGTTTTTCTCTGGTTGCAGCGTGATCTGGAAATTTTCAGATGTTTTCTGATTTTGAACTGAAGTGGAGGCTTTTATACTTGGGCCTGGACCTGGGCAACGTGTCACGGAGCCATCACGGAGGCCTTACCTCTGTGACACGCTGCCATCACGGAGGGGCTCTGCCTCGGCTCCTCCCGCGATGGTTCAACAGGTTTCTCGTCCGATCTTCTCCCGGGCCTTTCCCTAGCACGTATGGCTTTCAAATATGCTTAACCCACGTGCGAATAGGTCATCTAAGTGCCGGGAATTCTACGGGGTATAACATTCTCCCCCCCTTAGGAACATTCGTCCTCGAATGTATACTGCTATCTAGAGGGCTACTTACTCTAGTTTCTGGAAAAATTTAGGCAGAGTTTCCCCTGTAATATGGACTATCGCAACGCCCTGAAACGCATAAAAGTCCAACACAGGCACTGCACACAATATTCTACAATCCACTGGACAACTGAATATCACTTCTTTCTTTATCATTTACAACATACAACCATAAAGTACTGTATAAATAATGATACGGACATACCTGTCGTCTGACTAGGCCTGAAATAGGTGAGGGTATCTGGTTTTCATATCTTCTTCAGCCTCCCACATCATTTCTTCCCGACTTCTGTTACGCCACAATACTTTGACAGATGCAACATCTTTAGTTCTCAGCCTGCGAATCTGTCTGTCTAAGATAGCTACGGAAACCTCTTCATAGGCTAATTCTTCTGTGATCTGAACATCCTGAACTGGAACTACTGTAGAAGGGTCCCCTACGAACTTCCTTAACATAGAAACATGGAATACTGGGTGAACCGACGCTAACTCTGGAGGCAAGTTTAACTCGTATGCCACGCGGCCTATTCTTCGCCGAATCTGATACGGTCCAATGAATCTTGGGCTAAGCTTGCCTTTCTTACCAAATCTCATTACCCCTTCCATCGGGGACACTTTCAGGTATACCCAGTCATGCACCGCAAATTCTAGATTTCTGCGCCGCATATCTGCATAGGACTTCTGGCGGCTCTGAGCAGTCAGTAAACGTTCTCGGATAAGCTTTACCTTTTCCTCGGATTGCCAAACAATATCTGGGCCAACTAACACTGATTCTCCTACTTCAAACCAGCCCACCGGCGATCTACATTTTTGCCCATATAATGCCTCGAAAGGCGCCATCTGAATAGCTGAATGGTAGCTGTTATTATAAGCAAATTCAATTAACGAGAGGTGTTCATCCCAGCTACCTCCAAAATCTAACACACACGCTCGTAGCATATCCTCGAGCATCTGAATCGTACGTTCAGCCTGCCCATCTGTCTGAGGATGGAATGTTGTACTCAAGTTAATCTGCGTTCCCAAACCTTTCTGAAACGACTGCTAGAATCTAGCTGTAAACTGCACTCCCCTATCTGAAATGATAGATACCGGCACTCCATGCAATCTAACTATTTCTCTAATATATAATTCGGCGTAATCCTCAGCTGAGAAGGTAGCCCTTACTAGCAGGAAATGAGCTGATTTTGTCAGCCTATCAACTATTACCCAAATGGAATCATTTCTGCGTCTGGTACGGGGTAACCTTGTTACAAAATCCATATTTATTGCTTCCCATTTCCACATAGGTATCAATATCTCTTGAGTCAAACCACCCGGTTTCTGGTGCTCTGCTTTCACCTGCTGACAATTAGCACATCTTGATACAAATTCGGCTATTTCAGTTTTCATACCTGGCCACCAGTAGATGTCTCTGATGTCTTGGTACATTTTCGTCGCCCCTGGATGAAGGGAATAGCGAGCGTAGTGTACCTCGTGCATGATCTACCCACGAAGGCCTGAGACATTCGGGACACAAAGGCGGCCCTTACAGCGTAGCACACCATCCTCGGTTGTCTGAAAATCTGGCTCCTTACCCTTCTGAACTCTATCTCTGAGCTGGACTAAATCGGGATCCTCATACTGTCGTTCTTTTACCTCCGCAACTAGCAATGATACTGCAGAATTCTGAATTACGGCCCCATTATCTCCTGTTTCCATTACCCGAACGGCTAGCCCAGCTAACTGATGAATATCTTTGGCTAACTTCTGCTTCTCAGGTCGCAAATACGCTAAACTCCCCATTGACTTACGGCTCAGGGCATCTGCTACAACATTAGCTTTTCCGGGGTGGTATAGAATATTCACATCATAGTCTTTTAACAACTCCAACCAGCGGCGTTGCCGCAGATTCAACTCCCTCTGAGTGAAAATGTACTGCAAGCTCTTATGATCTGTATAAATATCAACATGAATGCCGTACAAATAATGCCTCCACATCTTCAAGGCATGAATTACTGCGGCCAATTCTAGGTCATGGGTAGGGTAATTCTTTTCGTGTTTCCTCAGCTGTCTGGAAGCATATACAATTACTCTGCCATGCTGCATCACACAACCCAACCCGACACCTGACGCGTCGCAATAGACTGAATAACCTTCTGTGCCTTCCGGCAGTGCTAGTACTGGGGCGGAGGTTAATCTGTCTTTCAGTTCCTGGAAACTCTGCTCACATGCCTCCGTCCACTGAAACTTTGCTGCTTTCTGTGTCAATTTAGTTAAAGGTGCTGCAATGGTTGAGAATCCCTCAACGAACCTCCGGTAGTATCCTGCCAACCCCAGAAAGCTACGAACTTCAGTCGGGGTGGTAGGCCTAGGCCATGACTTAACTGCTTCTATCTTCTGCTTGTCTACCTGTATACCAGCGTCTGAAACAATATGTCCTAAAAAGGCTACTGAGTTAAGCCAGAATTCACATTTCGAAAACTTAGCATACAACTGGCGGTCCCTGAGAATCTGGAGCACTATCCACAAATGAGTCTGGTGATCTGCTTCAGAGCGAGAATACACCAGAATGTCATCAATAAATACTATCACGAACAAGTCCAGAAAGGGTCTGAAAATACTATTCATCAGGTCCATAAAGACTGCCGGGGCATTTGTTAGCCCGAAGGACATAACCAGAAATTCAAAATTTCCATATCGGGTCCTGAATGCTGTCTTAGGAATATCCCTCTCACGTACTCGGACTTGGTGATAGCCGGACCGCAAGTCAATCTTAGAAAAGTATCTGGCTCCCTGTAGCTGATCAAATAGGTCATCAATCCTGGGAAGCGGATACTTGTTCTTTACTGTAACTTTGTTTAGCTGCCGATAGTCTATGCACATTCGGAGCGAGCCATCTTTCTTTCTCACAAACAAGACTGGCGCACCCCACGGGGAAGTACTCAGCCTGATAAAACCCTTGTTTAACAAATCTTTCAACTGCTCCTTTAATTCTCTGAGTTCTGCAGGAGCCATACGGTAAGGAGGTATTGATATTGGCTGAGTGCCTGGTAGCAAGTCAATAGCGAAGTCTATTTCCCTTTCTGGGGGAATACCAGGTAACTCATCAGGAAATACATCTGGGAATTCATTTACCACTGGAACAGACTGGAGTATCGGAGATTCTACTTGGACATCCTGAACTCTGACAAGATGGTAAATGCACCCCTTAGATATCAACTTTCTCGCCCGAAGGTAGGAAATAAACCTACCTTTTGGCGTCGCGGTGCTGCCCTTCCACTCCCGTACTGCCTCCCCCGGGAAGTGGAATCGGACCGTTTTGGTCCAACATTCAACATTAGCAAAACATGGTACTAACCAGTCCATACCCATTATGGCATCGAAATCTATCATCTCTAACTCGACCAAATCTACTGTGGTCTGACGATCAGCAACCTCTACTGTACACCCGCGGTAAATTCGGCTAGTTGTGATGGAGTCACCGACGGGCGTAGATACTAAAAAGGGCTGCTGTAATGATTCTGGTACAATACTAAACTTCCGTGCCACAAATGGAGTAATATAGGACAAAGTAGACCCTGGATCAATTAGCACATAAGCAGGGTGTGAGCAGATAGTTAGCATACCTGTCACAACATCAGGCGATGCCTCTGAATCTTGTCTCCCTGGTAAGGCATATGTGCGGCTTGGACCCGCACCTGTACTGGAGGCCCCTGCTCTGCCTCGACCCCTGCCTGCTGAAACTGAGGGCCTACGCCCAGTCGAGGATGTTGTAGCTCGTAATCCTGTTGATGCCCTATCCTGTCTGTCCCGGTCCTCACGACCTCTGGCTAGGCAATCTCTCATCAAATGGCCTTCTTGGCCACAAATATAGCATGCGGTGGAACCATACCTGCATGCTCCAGAATGACGTCGACTGCATATAGGGCAAAGTGGTAGGGTATACCTACTCTGCTCCGCCCTCCTCTTTGACGGTGAGTCTGCCGTCTGCGAACCTCTACCAGCCTCTGACTGCCCCCTGCGGTTGGATCTACCTCCCTGTGACTGTGGCGGAGGCGGGGGCCTGGGCGGCCTGTCTGACAATCGTGGCCTGGGTCCTCCCCGGGTCTCTCTTTGTAACTCAGCTGGCCTATCCCGGCGACGCTGCTCCTGATTAACCCTTCTGATTTCCCGATGTCGCTGTCTGATGCCCTCAATATTCTGGGCAAATGCTTGGATTCGGGAAATATCCATATCTTCTCCCAGTGTGGCCGTGATACAAGTCTCGACATATTCTGGGCTCAACCCCATAATAAAACGGTGCACTCTGGATGCCATGGTATCCACGAAAGCCGGTGCATATCAAGCCAAGGAGTCAAACCGCAAGGAATATTCCTGAACACTCATGGCCCCCTGTTCCAGATGTAGGAACTGGTCTACCCGGGCCTGTCGAATCTCCCGCGGCAAATAGTGATCCAGAAAGGCTCCTGAAAAGCTGGACCAGGTGGGAGGGGGAACATCTCTCCCTCGGGACCTCTCCCAGCTTTCATACCATAACACCGCAATATCTCGCAACCAAAATGCGGCCAATTCAATTGACTCAGTAGGTGTAGCATGCATAACCCTGAAGATTCTCTGCATCTGATCCAGAAAATCCTGGGGGTCCTCGGTGCGATCCTTGCCCGTGAACTGTGGGGGATTCAGGGCTAAGAACTCTCGGACCCTCGAACTACCGGGCCCTCCTGATGCTTCTGCAACTGTGGATGGCATTTGCTGCCGCTGAGCAGCCATCACCTGTGCTATCATAACTACAGCACGCCTAACTTCCTGATCGGAAGGCATCGGTATAGGGACTGCTGAAGATACTGTCGCTCCAAACGGCTCCTGACGTGGTGGAGACTGCTGAGGAGGCTGAGATGAAGCCTCTGTAGGGCCCTCTGATCGGGCTGTTTCCATATGAGGGGGAGGCATCCTGCTGGTGCCTTCCCCTGCTGCAATGTCTAAGCTCCGACCTGTGACGGGATGGCGCTGGTCTGACATTATCTGTAGCCAAAGAATATGGTAAGATTTTAGGAATTCAACCCTATACTATACAGCTCTATAGCACGACTGGATCAGAATAAGAGACAACCATCCTATCATGCCTTGCAGCCTCCTACCCATAGTATGTGGTGCACAACACATCCATGGACAGGACTCTACTTAGCACGGCTTGCAGACTCCCTGGGACACGACCTGCTCTGATACCAAGTTTGTCACACCCCACCTTGGGGGGGGGTACGACTGGCACCTGGTGCCCTACTAAGATCTGACCTGCTAGACTGTTAAGCCTAGGCGCGTCTGGCGCCTGGCTGGCTCTAACTCAGATTTCTAGAAACAAAGGGCTATATAACGGCTGTAAATATAGCCCCCGACCCATTGGCCTATCGCCTGCTGTACCTGTCTTGGCAGCTAACCAGAAATATAGTAACTCAGGGAAACCTATACGGGCCGACAAGGCCACCATGCTATCTAGTTATCTGCTGCTTAATCAAAAAGCACAAAAAGAAGCTACGTGACCGGCAAGGTCACCACTACTGACAACTATGGCCTCACACGACCATCACAGAAGTAAGAAAGAGTAAAGACAACTATACAACTGCACGGCCCCACACGACCGACTCATCTGACCACAGGGATTTCATACAGAATGCAAGCCTCTAGGAATAGTAATAGGACTGATCGGTACAGGGCCCCGACCTACCCATGCTATATACAACAAAAGGAACTGAACTACACCTCTGAAATTCAGCCTCCGGATGACTGGAGCTGAATACTCAACCGCTGACAGGGAGTCACGTAGAATCGCCTGCTCGTCTAGGAGTACCTGTAGGCAAGTAATGCAGTGCCCCACTGGGCGTCAGTACCACTGGTACTGAGTATGTAAAGCAACTGAAATAATATAACTGAAAACAACATCTGAAAGCAATAATATGACTGATGAAGCAAAAGTAGGAGGAATAACTTAACTGTCTGATGAAGCAGATCGTACCTGTTCTTACTGATACCGAAGGAAGTAGAAATCATACCTGGAGGCGTATCACTCTACTACCAACCCACTCGCGTCTAATATAACATAGCATAGCATACATAACATAACACAGCACATACAAACCTTACCCGGCCCCCATAAGCCGGGAGGTACAATCAACACAGAATCTATGCCCATACCCTACTCATCCCATATCCTATAGTGGCTGTAAGCATCCTGCCGGTCCCTGGGTATGCACTTGGGCTCGCTGAGCCCCTGACTATAACTGTACCTGATTCCGAAGGACTCTAAATCAACACCCCGGGCGTACCCGCTCGACGGGGGTGTATAAGGGCCGACCAAGGCACAATATGGGGAAACTGGCATCCCATCTTCGTCCCCTTGCGGGACGGCATATCACTCCGTAGAGCGACGTATCCTCGTCCTCTAGCGGACGAGTCGATACAGCTATTAACCCTGGGCGGTCAGGAATGCTGGGTAATCCAACCCCAATCAATACAATGGTCTCGACTAATCATGCTGTCTGTGTATCTCATAAGCCAAAACTAATAGGCGTAAGGTATCATATAAATCACATACTAAGCTAATAATAGCAATCTATAAGTGTCTGATACATGCTGAGACAGGTAAGTATAAATATGAATATAGCCTCCTGTCAAACTGTACTGGGGCAAAGGTTATACAAGAAGGTGTTTCTACTGAAAGCTATACTGTTTACTGAGTTTCTGTATTAACATGATTTCCTATTTCTAACATGCTTTCTAAACTTTATTTAGTTGTTATGCTATGTCTGAAATGCTTTACGGATACTGTACTACTTCACGAGGTTTCAGCTAAACACAACAGTATCTTAACATGGCATATTACATCATATACTGAATATACTGGGCAATCTTAATCACTTACGCCCGAATCTATATCGTACGGATAGGTATCGTACACGCTACAACCCAAAACTTCTCATATTGCACCAATATTCAAAATAACACGATAATCGATTTCTAAACATGCAACTGGTCTGTAAATTACTATACTGCTTCAAGGTTACTCAACTTGCCGAGGAAACTTAACTTTACATACCTTATCTTTGAATATTCGTCCGTCGGACGAGGCTCGGCCGGTACTTCTACTGTTTTCTCCTAACTGCATTCATACATACGTTAATCAATACTAAATACAGCTTTAATGTAAAGAGCGACGCTACTTTCGATTTAATTTATAGCCTAAACTTAGGCTTATCGAAAGACGATCAAAAACTCGCTATTTATCAGCGGCCCAGAAGGGAGAAATATTTACTTCTCAACTAGGAACACATAAACATAAATTTGGGGCAATTCTACTTTCTTTAGTTCGGCGGCCGTATTTCGCAAAACTAACTCCGTAGAAATGCTCTCTGCTGCTAAATACCTTGGTATCTAGGATTAATTTGGGTTTGGGCAGCGTTTGGCAGCGTAATCGGACGAAAATATTTAATTTTCCTACGTTTTTCTCTGGTTGCAGCGTGTTCTGGAAATTTTCAGATGTTTTCTGATTTTGAACTGAAGTGGAGGCTTTTATACTTGGGCTTGGACCTGGGCAACGTGTCACAGAGCCATCGCGGAGGCCTTACCTCCGTGACACGCTGCCATCGCGGAGGGGCTCTGCCTCGGCTCCTCCCGCGATGGTTCAACAGGTTTCTCGTCCGATCTTCTCCCGGGCCTTTCCCTAGCACGTATGGCTTTCAAATATGCTTAACCCACGTGCGAATAGGTCATCTAAGTGCCGGGAATTCTACGGGGTATAACATATACTAAGAGAAAGAGATGAATTTCAATACCAAATTCGCCATAAAATGATAACTTTTAATACCAGTATTGACTACACTTCAACTTAATGAAACACAGTAGAAAACTTATTATTTCCAGAGAGTTCAAAATGGAGAAATGCTTACTTGAAGCCTGTAATCGTATAAAAATCATTTTGGCACAATTCTAACAACTTTGGCTTGGCGGGATTACGATTCGCCGGGCGAACTTTACGAAAATAACTTCGTAGTAATGCTCCCTATGGGCTTAAACTTCTATACCTAAAGTTAATTTGAATTTGGACGGCGTTTGGTGGTGTAATCGGATGAAAACCGTTCAAAACCTCATTAATTACTCCCTCTGGCTGATGCTACCTTTGGAGAATGACTTTAGATTAAAAGGAGGGACTTATATATATCGCATGGGCGGTGGCAGGGGTGTGCCTCGTGCCTCTCGTTGAGGCTGCCACCCTGGCATGCCGCGCATCCCATTGAGGCTTCCATCTTGGCGCCTCGTGCCTCCCATTGAGGAAGCAAGCCTGGCATGCCGCGCTAGCCAATGCACTGCTGGCTAGCACGTCGTGCTAGCCCCTCACGGCCTAGGCTCGCCCCGCCTTGCTCCCAAGGGTTTTTACATATGCGTCAAGCACTTCTTACTCGTCACAAATGCACGTGTACAATTACTAATCATTAACTTTTATCGGGTGTAACATCTAGCAATACCCACTTTAGTTAACCATTCATCATCACACACCTCTAGTTAATGATTTAGCTACTCATAATTAAGAATTAAAAAGCACATTTAATAATAAGCTCATTGATTTCAATAATAGGAGTAGAAAATCAAATTCAACAAGAAGTCTTCAATAATGTTAGTACCTTGCTATGAAGAAGTGAAGAAAAAGAAAATAGTTCTTTTCAAATTCCACCGATCCAATTTTTTTTCTTTCTTCTCGGCCAAGAGAATGTTCTAAGAGCTCCAAATTGAAATTTGATGAGTACATAGTACTTTTCTCTAGAATATATCCAAAAAATGGGGTATCTTCTATCTCTTTTTTCGTGTTGAATAATTTTTCCCCTGATCAGCGTTCTAGAACTGGCGGAAGTACCGGTGGTTCACTGATTGCAATCCGCAGACCGCTGGCTACACTAACTGTGCCTTCAGTGAATTCCAGTTATCTTCGACAGTTCCTTTGGTGTTTCGACGATCTCCATCCATACACCATTGGTTTTTTCTCTTTAATCCAGCAAGTTCAAGTGTCACTCGGTGACTAGACTGGTGAGTCACCGGTGGAAACTCATGTTCATCGGTGGCTTTGTTTCATAGAGGTAGTGTTTATTGGCTTTTGACCGGTGTTCCGTCGGTCTTCTTCGGTGGAACACCAAATTTCATCCCACTTCCTTCTTTTTGCTTCATTTCTTACTCTTTTCTTCACATTAGACATCTACATACAACAAAGTCAAAAAGTCATAAAATCCACTTAAACAACTCAAAAACTAAGAAAAAACTCAGGCTTAAGATCCTTATGAGTTGGTGAATTACCAACTCATCACTAACTCCAAATCTAATAGCAACATAAGGAGTCACAAAAGATAAGCTATCCCCTAGGTCTAACAATGCATATACATAAAGATGGAATACTCATAACATACCAATGACCACATTTGGGGAGACCTCCTGCTCCTGACATGATGATAGGGCATAAAACCTGTTTTGACGCTGACCACCACCTACACTAATGGATGCACCCTGCTGAGCTGAGCATGCTGGTAGAGTTTCTAAATTGGAAGCTAGGTAAAAACCCTTAAATGGCCCTATCTATCCATTAGACAAGCTCATAGCATGTGGCTAGGCCTCCCGCACCCAAAACATGCCCTTGAATATACTAAGCACTCTCCAAGGTGCTTCCTGCAACACTTGCCACAAACTGGAATGCTAGGCTCTCCTGACCTACTCTCCTAATCTCAAGAGCTCAATGTCCTTCCCCTATGATCGTCGCCTAGACCGGGATGGCACACTAGCTGATGATGGTAATGGGGCTGACAATCGATGGTTGGACTGCTGACGATGTTCACCGCCTGATCTCTGTTGAGAAAACCCAAAATTGTCTGTCCTGGACCTATTGGCCTCTCTCTCCCTCTCCCTCATCTACACTAACTCCATTTGTTAAGCATGCAAGACCAATTGAGAGAAGTTAATGTCCTAATGAAGCATAGCCGTCCTACAGTCCTTGACCAAATAATCCACTACTCCATTCACAAATCTACTCACCCGAGACCTCTGATCGACCACAATCTCCAGCGAATACCTGGACAACCTAGTAAACTCAAGATGTTATTCCTTGGAATCCCAAATATCAGACCCGATAGTTAAAATAGAGAAAAGTTTAAAACTAGCATCAGGCACAGAATGGGTCATGAGATGACCCGTGAGAGCAGCCCACGAGTCATGATGTGACTTGTGGTGAGGCTTAGGAGATGACTATGGAATTTGGAAATTTGACTCCCCACGGACATGACCCTGAGTCGTGGTTAGGCCCCATGACTCGTTAGGTCAGCCTTGAGGAGAGGTGAGTGACAAAAGAGAAAGAAAAAGGTAGTGTGCATAACAGAAGGACCCCACGAGTCGTGGTCAGTCACTATGAATCGTGGGATGAGTCGTGACCAGTAGGGTAAAGTTTAATTGAGATTGAGGCAGTGTTCATGAAGAGTGGTAACCACGAGTTGTGGTCACCAGTAATGAATTTTAAGGTCACCCGTAATGAGCTCGGATGACTTGATAAGCAGTGTACTAGATGGACGACGCTACGAGTCGTGGCTAAAGCTGACGAGTCATCATGTCCCTCGTGGGGACTGACTGACAGTTATTTTCTGTGAAATTTGTAAGGGATTTTCCATAATTCCTAAGATCCTAAGGCCTAAACTACATCATTTTGAGTTATGAATGATGACATTTAAGAGGGTTAAGTTCATTTTAGGCTATTTTCATTCATGCATGCAAGAGTGCTAGTCTAGAGAGGTGACCAAGGCAAAACCTTCAAGGTTCTCTTCAATTTCTTCTTGGGAATTCAAGGAAGTATAAGAATCATTTATAATCAGGTATGTAGGGCTATGATGGGCGAATCCTTTCACACCCATGCTCAACCCCTTTCTAAATCATGAATTTCCTATATCAAATTTATGGGGTTTAACCAATGCATGAAATTCCTAATTCTCTACGTGGGTATGATTTAGATAGGTTTCTACTATTGAACTACGATTCATGGGCAAGTTTTATATTATTTTCAAATAAAAATATCATGTTTTATGTTTTATGAATTAAAAAGTCCATTGATGAGAAGTTCATGAAAGATGAGATTTGTGATGAATGTATGATTATGATGAGATATTATGATGAAAAGCGTGCTTTCAAGCTACCCATGTTTATAATCATGTTTTCGATATGAATTTAGTATTTCAAGCATGTTAAAGTATTGGGCAATGCCCACATGTTCAAGTATGATTTATGAGTTTCCTGAATTAAGCTTACCATATGGTTTTGGAGCGAAGACTCCCAATTATCTTTTAGCTTGTGGTATGTTTTGAGTTAAAGTTTCTCATATGCATAATTTCAGATTTGAGATGTACTTGATTATTTAGCTTCATCAATAGACGATGTTGAGCTTCATTGAAAAAAGATGGAGAGCATATGCATATTTTTGGGAGTAGTGTCTAGCACCGAGTAGGCTAAGGGTCGATCACCCTATGCCTTAGAACTACGTACCAACATAGGTTTACACACACACACACACACACACACATATATATATATATATATTACTTTGGGACCTCCCTTGTGAGCTATCCCCTGACCTATTGGGCTATGAGCTTGATATCGATATCATGGTATCATCCCTAGCCCTAGCAAGGCTTTGGACGGCTCTACCCACTTGAGTGTGATAGTTGGGACCACATAAGCTCTATCATAGTATGTCGGTTAAAAGATGAGTCTCCCATTATTCCTCATGATTTCAGTTATGCATGTTCATCATTTATGATATATATATATATATATATATATATGTAAGCTCTAAAGCAGGTTTGACTCATTCTTTAGGTTTACTCATGACTATCAGATTTCATCTTTGAATCAACCGATTCAGTTATGATGTTATGTTATGTTATGATGAGATCATGATTTCAGAAAGATTGCGTGAAAGCCCTACTCTCAGATTCTTATTGTTTATGTTTTACATTATGTATGTCTTTAAATGATTTATTTATTTAAGCGTTCTTACTTATCTTGTATACTCAGTACATTCCACGTACTAACCCATACTCTGTGTGTGTATCATTTCATGGTACAGGACTCGACACTTAGACTCACCCCTATTCATATCTAGTCTTCAGAGATAGCATCTTACGCTTGTTGGTGAGTCCTCATCTCCCAAGGACCATTCTTATTCAGAATTCTCTATATATTTTTAGTTTCCAGCATTATCGAGTTAGGGTCTTGTTCCATCAACTCATCATGTTTAGAGGCTTTTCAGACAAAAGGATGTATTCAGCTTCAAATCGAGTATTCTGATGTTATGTTTATTTTAGAATTTCGCTAAGATTATCATGTTGATTCTTCAGTCTTGTTGGTTGAATTAGATTTATGTTTATGCCATTAGTTGACTTGGAGTCTCTCGGGGCTCCTTGTCTCGTGTTGCGATCTAGGCCTCCGTTTGGATCGTGACAAACTTTGTATCAGAGCCAGGTTTGAAGCGTCCTAGGGTGTCCGAAAGCCGCGTTAAGTAGAGTCTTTTTCATTAGTGTGAAGCGCGCCACACTTATGATGAAGTGGCTACAAAACATATAGGAAATGTTCCCTTCTCTCATGATTTATGTCGTGCAATGAAATGTCTCCCTATCCTTCTAATTCATTCTATTCACGATTATAGAATCATGGCTCCCCACAGAGTAAATGGTAGGAGGAATAGGAATGGAGAAGGCCACGAGGATGGCAACGGAAACACGCACCAGCAGGCCCCACCAGTCAAGGAGCACCATGCACTAGAGCTGGTTGCCTATGCTGAGTTTTGGGAAGCTATTCAAATGCTCGCACAGGCCTTGATTGCTCAGGTCAATCAATAGGTATTGCGCATGTCTCGCAAAATGACAATACGGTGGTGGCTCAAGTCAGGGATTTCTTGAGGATGAACCCGCCAGAGTTTCTCGGGTCAAAAGTGGATGAGGACCTGCATGAGTTCATAGATGAGATTGTGAAGATCACCCAGGTCATGGGGGTGAATGGAGTTGAGTGTGCGGAGTTGGCCTCATATCAGCTGAAAGGGGTCGCACACATTTGGTTTCATCAATAGAAAGATAGTAGGGCCGTCGAAGTAGGCCTTGTCACTTGGGAGGAGTTCCATGTTGCCTTGTTTGAACGGTTCCTCCCTCGTATGATGAGGAAGATGAAGGCATCCGAGTTTGTGAATCTTAAGCAAGGATAATGATGGTGCAATATTATGCCCTTGAATTCACTCGCCTATCAAAGTATGCCCAGAGTTAGTTACTGATTAGAGGGTGCAGGTGAGTAGGTTTGTTCATGGCGTGGCGGGCTATTTGGACAAGGATTGTAGGACCTCTATGCTCTACTAGGATATGGATTTCCCTCAGATGTTCTTGTATGCCCAGTAGATGGAGACGGTGTGTATAAGAGAGATAGAGGCCAAAAGGGCCAGCACTGATGACTATAGATTCTCTTAGCCAAGGTTAGGTGGTGGGCACCGATAGTCAACCCACTAGAGATCATCAGCCCCAACATCTTCAGCTTGAGTATGCCATCCAGGCCTAGGAATGATTAGAGAGGGCAAGCATCAGGCTCGAGGGGTCAGAGCACTAGACCCACAGATTCCAGTACTCTAGCTTGCCACAGATGTGGTTGGGGGCACACGGGCTAGTTCTTGGCAGGTATAAGTGCTTGTTTTGGGTGTTGGAAGCCCGAACACATGCTCAGAGATTGCCCAACAGTGAGACAGGACCATGTTGGGAGCCGAGGCCCAACTTCTAGTTCAGCAGCCCCACGTGCATGCTTAGCACATCCGAAGGCATCTTCTAGAACAGGTGGTGGTTAGCGTCAAAACAGATTCTATGCCTTAGCATCCCGCTAGGAGTAGGAGGTCTCCCTGGATGTAGTCACTAATATGATATGAGTTTTCCATCTTGATGATTATGCTTTGTTAGATTCGAGGGCTACCTTGTCTTTTATGACACCTTATGTGAACAGTAGCTTCGGAGTCAATCCCGAAGTCTTGTCAGAACCCTTCTTAGCCTTTACTCCAGTAGGTGAGTCAATTATAGCTACATGGGTGTAAAGAAGTTGCCCAATCTCAGTCCTCCAGAAAGTCACCACAGCAGATTTGATAGAGTTAGCCATGACCGATTTTGATTTTATCCTTGGCATGGATTGGCTATCTGCATGTTATGCCTCAGTTAATTGCAGAACTCGCGCAGTAGAGTCCAAATTTTTGGGTGAGCTAGTCTTAAAATGGAAGGGTAGTTCAGTTATGCCTGTAGGTCATTTCATCTCCTACCTTAAGGCTAGAAAGATGATCTCTAAAGGTGTCATGACCCAAACGGAGACCCCAATCGTAGACACTGGACAAGGGACCCCGAGACCCCAAGTCGACCCATGGCCCATGCATACGACTATTCTCAATTAAACAAGCGGGACCTTAAACATAAAACATTGCAGAAACATAACCATAGTATAACATCAAGAAGTGCAGGACGTATACGAAAGCTGAGTATTACATACTAGTCTGAAAGCCTCTACTACATACGATGGGTTGATGGGACATCCCTAGCTAACCCGAACAATACTAAAAGTCAAGATAACATAAAAGTCTATCAACAACCCTCAGAACATGAGGACTCACCAATGAGATGATAGCGCGAGCTGAGATGGACTAAGGATGAGGACGAGCTTGAGGTCCGGACCTTGTATCATAAAATGATATAGCATAGATAGTATGTGGTCAGTACGTGGAATGTATCGAGTATGAAAGGTTGGAAAAGCCGCGAGGTAATATAAATCTAATTAAGAAAGTTATACATATATCATGGGCTTATCTAGTCATCATGTCCTCTTCGGCTTCCCACGTAGCTCCCTCAACATGTTGATTTCTCTATAAGACCTTAACTCAAGCTACTTCCTTATTTCTCAACATCCGAACCTGACGATCCAAGATTTCGATGAGAATTTCTTCATAACTGAGGCTATCTTTCACTCCAATACTGTCTATCAGAACTACCAAGGCTGGATCACCCAAACACTTCTTCAAAAGTGACACATGAAAAATGGGATGAACTGAGGACAACTCCGATGGCAAGTCCAACTCATATGCCACCTTACCAACTCTACCCACAACCCGGTAGGGACCAACATAGTGGGAACTGAGTTTGCCTTTCTTTCCGAACCGTATTACTCCCTTCATGGGAGATACCTTTAGAAATATCCAATTGTCCACCACAAACTCCAAATCTCTTCTCCTCATATCAGCATATGATTTCTGATGACTCTGAGCGGTCTTCAGCCTGTCCCTTATCAACTGAACTTTGACCATGGCCTCATGAAACGAATCAAGCCCTATCATGGCTGCCTCACCAAATTCAAACCATCCAATGGGCGATCTACCCCTCCGCCCACAAAGAGCCTCGACGGTGCCATTTGGATACTGAAATGATAACTGTTATTGTAAGCAAACTTGATTTAGGGAAAATTATCATCCCAACAACCTTTAAAGTCCATCAAACAAGCTATCAACATGTCCTCGAGAGTTTGAATTGTCCACTCCCCTGGCCATACGTTTGCGTATGGAAGGCTGTACTGAGTTAACTTGTGTCCCAAGTCCCTTTTGATAAGAACGCCAGAATTGAGAAGTAAACTAAGTATGTCAGTCTGAAATAATGGACAAGGGCACTCCATGAATTTGAACCAACTCCTGAATATACAACTTAGCATAATCATTCGCTGAATCCGTGGTCTTGACCGGTAGGAAGTGTGCCACCATAGTTAAGCTGTCTACCACCACCCAAATGGAGTCGTATTGTCGGCGAGTATGAGGTAGGCCTGTAATGAAATCTATATTAATCTCCTTCCACTTCCAAGTGGGAATGCTGATATAGTGAAGTACACCTCCCGGCCTTTGATGCTCGACCTTCACTTGCTGGTAGTTTGGACATTTTGCTACAAAATCTGCAATATCCTTCTTCATATCATCCCACCAATAGATTTCTCGCAAGTCCCGATACATTTTCATGGATCCTAGATAAATATAATATCTGCTACCATGTGCCTCATGCGATATCCGAACTCTCAAATCATCAACATCTGGGACACATAGATGACCCTGGTATCATAGCACACCATCTCCCCCTTGGAATAAAACCTCCACCTTTTGACTCTGCGCTGCCTCCTTCAACTTCCTCAAAATTGGATCCTCATCTTTCCTGGATTTAACATCAACCACCAAAGACGATTCTGACCCATTTTGCACAACAACACCGCCATCAGTCGAATCGATCAATCTAACTCCTAGCTTGGCAAGTCGGTGGACATCCTTCACCAATTCCTTCTTTCCTTCATCCACATTTGACACACTCTCCATAGAGAGCCTACTAACTACATCCGCAACCACATTAGCCTTGCCTGGGTTGTAGAGAACACTCATGTCGTAGTCCTTCAATAACTCCAACCACCTCATTTGTCGAAAATTTATATTTTTCTATGAGAACACATATTGAAAGATCTTATGATCGGTGAAGACATCCACATGGACCCCATACAAGTAATGCCGCTATATCTTCAATGCAAACACTACCACAGCCAACTTAAGATCATGGTTCGGGTAATTCTTTTCATGAACTTTCAGCTTTTTTGAGGCATATGCTATTACTTTCCCATGCTGCATTAACACGCACAAGAGTACAACTCGCGAAGCATCACAATACACCAAAAAGTCGTCTGTACCCTCGGATAGAGTCAACAGTAGTGCTGAAGTGAGTCGGGTCTTCAATTCCTGGAAGCTTTTCTCGCAAGCCTTCGACCATTGGAACTTTACCTTTTTCTGAGTCAATCTAGTCAACGGGGCTGCAATGGATGAGAAACCTTCAACGAACCTCCGATAATAACCCGCTAAGCGCAAAAAGCTCCTGATGTCTAATTGGTTCACCGGTCTGGGCCAATCATTCACCGCCTTGATGTTTTGAGAATCTACCCTTATGCCTTCGCTCTTCATTTTGAGCCTTAAACGACATAGTTTAGGACCCTAGGATATAGGAATAATGAAAATACCCTTAATGAATTTTTTGAAATTTCCGTACTATTAGTGACCGCGGCCGATCCTAAGGGTCGTACCTGGATATCATGACTCGTGGTATCCATCCGTTACATCCACTGCCAATTCTTAACATCTCAACTTCTAACTCTAAGATGTGATAGGATGAGTCGTTACCACAAACAACAGTCCGTTGCATCCTCCCGTTACTTCCCCCTAATGACCTGCACCTGGACTTCCCCACAAGCCACACCATGACTCGTGCCTACTTCCAACGAGTTGCGGTTTCCATCCATCACTTCGACTGGATATTTTCCTAATCCTTCCCATGGTTAATTACCATGATCCATTGCTACTCACAATGAGTCATTGTACGAGTCGTTACTTCCTTCTAGACTAAGGGCCAGTCTCACCACAACCATAAACAATGACTCGTGACATCAAACCACGGGTCGTTCTTTGACCCGTTATTTCCAACTTCAATTTGTAGAGCCTCACCAAGGACACATCCAACGGATCTTTGGTGGAACCAACGATCCGTACCATGACCCGTTCTGTGATAAATTTTTAGATTTCTTCTACTTCCTATTTTTAAATTCCGGGTCTAGTCTTGGGAACTTCCAGGATATTACAATATCTCCCCCTTGGGAACATTCATCCTCGAATGTGGGAAAACATACAAAAAATAAATAAATACAACCATCATACTCAATTAATGATCATACAGGCTGAAATTGACGGAATGACTAACTCCGATTTAAATTACGTGACTGAGCTGAATTCAAGATTCATACATACATCCATATACATGAAAGAAACTGGGGCACATGAACTAAACATGAAACTGGATAGAGGTTTAGGGCAAAAACCAATACCTCAAGTTGGAACTGAGCCGGTAGAGAATAAATATGGTATCTAGCCATCATGTCTGCTTCGGCTTCCTACGTAGCTCCCTCAAAATGCTGGTTCCTCCATAAAAATTTAACAGAAGCTACTTCATTGTTTCTTAGCCTCCGAACCTGACAATCCAGTATTTGCATCGGAACCTCCTCATAACTAGGCTATCTTTTACACCGACAATGTCCACCGGGACAACTAGAGATGGATCACCCAAATACTTCTTTAAGAGCAATACATGAAAAATGGGATGCACGGAAGCCAATTCTAAAAGAAACTCCAATTCATATGCCACCTTGCCAACCTGCTTCACAATCCGGTAGGGGCCAACATAACAAGGACTGAGTTTCCCTTTCTTTCCAAACCTCATCACTCCCTTTATGGGAGACACCTTCAGGAACAGCCAATCATCAACTTTGAACTCTAGTTCTCTTCTTCTCACATCGGCATAAGACTTTTGGCGACTCTAAGCTATTTTCAACTTGTACCGTATGAGTTGCACTTTCTCTATTGCATCATGAGCTGATTCTAGTCCTATCATTGCAGCTTCACCAACTTCAAACCAACCAATAGGTGATCTACATATAGAGAGCCTCAAACAGAGCCATCTATATGCTGGAATGGTAGCTGTTATTGCATAAAAACTCGATAAGAGGCAAATGATCATCCAACCTACCTTTGAATCAATCACACATGCTCTCAACATGTCCTCGAGAGTCTGAATTGTCCGCTCCGCTTGACCATCCGTTTGGGGGTGAAATGATGTGTTGAGCTTAACCTGTGTACCAAGTCTTTTTTGAAATGACCTCCAAAACTGAGAGGTAAATTGGGTACCTCTATCTGATATGATGGACAAGAGCACTCCATGTAATAGAACTAGCTCTTGAATGTATAGTTTGGCATAATCCTCCATTGAATCCATGTTTTTGACCAGTAGAAAATGAGCGAATTTGGTCTACCTGTCTACAACAACCCAAATGGAGTCCTATTGCTGCCGAGTGCGAGGCAACCCTATGATGAAGTCCATATTGATTTCTTCCCACTTCCAAGAAGGAATACTGATATCCTGAAGCACACCTCCTGGTCTCTGATGCTCAACCTTTACTTGCTAACAGTTTGGGCACTTAGCTACAAACTCCGCGATGTCCCTCTTCATGCCATTCAACCAATAGACTTCCCATAAGTCACGGTATATCTTGGTGGCACCCAAATGAATTGAATATTTGGAACCTTGAGCCTCATGCAACATCCGATTTCACAAATCACCAACATAGAGAACACACAAGCGACCCTAATATCGAATCACACCATCTCCCCCTTTGGAGAAAACCTCTACCTTTTGATTCTGCATGACTTCCTTTAACTCTACCAAAATGGGATCCTCATCTTGTCTAGCTTTTACATCAGTCACCAAGGACGATTCCAATCCATTCTGAACTATAACACTGCCATCTATTGAGTCAACCAACTGAACTCCCAACCTTGCAAATCGATGCACATCCTTCATCGACTCCTTTCTTCCCTCATCCACATGGGACACACTCTCCATAGATAGTCTACTAAGTGTTTTTACTACTACATTAGCCTTGCACAGATGGTAAAGGACACTCATATCATAGTCCTTGAGTAGCTCCAACCACCTCCTTTGATGAACATTGAGATCCTTTTGAGTAAATACATATTGTAGACTCTTATGGTCCATAAACACATCTACATAGACCCCGTACAAATAATGCCACCATATCTTCAAGGCGAATACCACCGTTGCCTATTCAAGATCATGGGTCGGGTAATTCTTCTCATGAAATTTCAGCTGTCTAGAGGCATATGCTATAATTTTATCGTGCTGCATCAATACGAAACCAATTTCGATCCTAGAAGCATCACAATACACCTCAAACTAATTAGTACCCTCTGGTAGGGTCAACGCTGGTGCTGAGGCAAGTCTAGTCTTCAACTCCTAAAAGCTTCTCTCACAAGCCTCCGACCATTGGAAATTCACTTTCCTTTGGGTCAATTTAGTCAATGGCATGGATGAAAAGCCCTAAACAAACCTTCGATTATAGCCACTAAGCCCATAAAGCTCCGGATATTTGAAGGATTCACCAGTCTAGGCCAATTCTTCACCGCTTCTGTTTTCTGAGAATCCACCTTTATGCCCTCACTTGATACCACATGGCCCATAAACACCACTGAGTTTAACCAAAAATGCACTTGCTAAATTTAGCATATAATTGGTGATCCTTGAGAATCTGTAGCACCACTCTCAAATGAGCAGCATGCTCCTCCTTGCTCCGAGAGTATATAAAGATGTCATCAATAAACATGATCACAAACATATCCATGTATGGCTTGAACACCCTGTTCATCAAGTTCATAAAAGTTGTAGAAGCATTCATTAGTCCAAAAGACATAACTACAAACTCATAATGACCATATCGCATCCTGAAGGCTATCTTCGGGATGTCGCTCTCCCAAACTCTGAGTTGATGGTACTCGGATCTGAGATCTATCTTCGAAAAACACTTGGCACCCTGAAGCTAGTAAAACAAATCATCAATCCTAGGTAAAGGATACCTGTTCTTGATGGTGACCTTGTTCAATTGTCGATAATCAATACACATACGAAGGGAGCCATCTTTCTTTTAGAAAAAGAGGACTGGTGCACCCTATGAGGACTTTCTCGGTCTAATGAAACCTTATCCAAAAGATCCTTCAACTGGTCCTTCAACTCTTTTAGCTCGGCTGGAGCCATTCTATAGGGAGGAATAGATATAGGTTGCATATAATGAACAAGGTCAATACCAAAATCAATCTCCCGCTCAGGAAGGATTCCTGGTAGATCATCTGGGAAGACTTTTGGATACTCACATACTACTAAGACTGACTGGATAATCGAGGTCTCGGACGTCACATCCTTAACCCTAACTAGATTGTACAGACAACCTTTGGAGATTATCTTTCTGGCCTTAAGGTAGGAAATGAAATAACCTACAGGCATAACTGAACTACCAATCCACTCTAAGACTGTCTCACTCGAAAATCTGAACTCTACTGCCCAGGTTCTACAATTAACTGAGGCATAACTTCAACTAGCCAATCCATGCCGAGGATAACATCAAAATCAGTCATGGCTAACTGTAGTAAATCTGTTGAGGTGACTTTTTGAAGGACTGTGACCGGGCAACTCCTATACACCCATCTAGCTACAACTGAATCACCTACTAGGGTAGACTGAGAAGGGTTCTGACAAGATCCCTGTACTGACTCCGAAACTACTAGCCACGTAAGGTGTCACAAAAGACAAGGTAGCCCCTAGATCTAACAAAGCATATATATAAAGATGGAAAACTCAAAACATAATAGTGACTACATCCGAAAAGGCCTCCTCCTCCTGGCGGGATGTTAAGGCATAGAATCTATTTTGGCGCTAGTTGCCACCTATGCTAGTAGATATCCTCTGCTAGGCTGAGCATGCGGATGGAGCGACTGATCTGGAAGCTAGGCCTCGGCCCCCATCATGGCCCTATCTAGATGTTGACAAATCTCTGAGCATATAACCGGTCTTCCCACACCTGAAGCAAGCACCTGTACCCTCCAAGCACTAACCCCTGTGCCCCCGACCACACCTGCGACAAGATGGGATGCTGGAATCTATGGGCCTGCTGCTCTGACCCCTAGATCCTAATGCTCTTCCTCTGTAGTCATGCCTAGGTCTGGATAGCACACTCAATGCTAAAGATGCTAGGGCTGAAGATCTATGGTGGGTCTGCTATCAGTGCCTACCGCCTGACCTCGACTGAGAGATTGTATAACTATCAGTCCCGACCCTCTTGGACTCTCACTCCCTCATATGCGCTGCCTCTATCTACTGGACATACAAGACTATCCAAGGGAAATCTATTTCTTGATGGAGTATAGAGGTCATGTAATCCTTGTCTTAATAATCCACCAGCCCATGAATAAATCTTCTCACTCGCGCCCTCTGATCAATCATTAATTCAGGGCGTATTTTGACAAACGAGTGAACTCAAGGGCATACTCCTGCGACTTCCTCTTCCCCTGCTTATGATTCACAAACTCAGCTGCTTTCAACTCCCTCATATCACGAGGGAAAAATCGATCTAAAAAGCGATTTGAACTCCTCCCAAGTGATAGGGCCTACCTTGGCTGCTCTACTATCTTTCCACTATCGAAACCAGATGTGTGTGACCTCCTTCGGCTGATATAAGGCCAAATCAGCACACTGAAGTCTATTCACCCCCATGACCTGGGTGATCTTTACAATCTCGTCAATAAACTCATGTGGATCCTCGTCCACCATGGAACCAAGAAACTCTGGCAGGTTCATTCTTAGGAAATCTATGACTTGAGCTACGGCCACATTTTCGTTTTGTGAAACATGCGCCAGTGCCTTCTAGTTGACTTGAGCGATCAAGGCTTGCGCTAGCATCTGAATAGCTGTCCAAAATTCAGCATGGGCAACCAGCTCCAATGCATGGTGCTCCTTGACTGGTGGGGCTTGTTTGTGCCCGTCTCCATTGCCATCCTCGTGGCCATTTTCTTTTCCATTCCTCCTACGTTAACTCTGCGGGGATCCATGATTCTGCAATCGTGAATAACACAAGTTAGAAGGATAGGGAGACATTTCATCGCACGACATAGATTATGAAAGAAGGGAACATTTCCTAAATTTTTCGTAGCCTTTTCGTCATAAGTGTGGCGCGCTTCACCCCCATAGACTCTACTTAATGTGTCTTTAAGACACCCTAGGAAATTTCAAACCTATTTCTCTAATACCAAGTTTGTCGCAACCCGAACATAGGCCCAGATTGAGACACGGGACAAGGAGCCCCAAGAGACTCCAAGTCGACCCATGGCAAGAATATACATCTAACTCAATCAATAAAAGTGGTAGATCAACATGATGAACTTAGCGGAAGTATGAAATAAGCATAACATCATAAATACACACGAATCTGAAGTTGATTACATTCTATGTCTGAAAAGCCTTTAATATCGATGAGTTGATGGGAAAAGACCCCCAACTAACTCTCTAAGTATAAAACTAAATACATAAAGAAAACTGATAAAGCATGATCCTTAGGAGATGAGGACTCACCAAGAGATATGGGGTGCTAACTATGAAAGGCTGGCTAAGGACGAGATTGAGTCTAAGTACTGGGGCCTGTATCATAAAATGATACAGCATAGAGTATGCGGTCAAAACAGGGAATGTACCGAGTATGCAAGGTAAGTAAAACCGCTTAAACAAGTAAAATCATTTAAAACATGCATAATAATAAAACATGATCAAGATAAGAATCTGAGAGTAGGCCTTGCATATTATTTTTTGAAATCATGATCTTAACATAACATAACATCATAATTGAATTGAATGACCCAAAGCTTAAATCTGATAATCATAAGTATTGGGTCAAACTTTTTTTAAAATATTATATATATATATATATATATATCATGAGTGATAAACATGCATACTTAAGATCATGAGGAACAATGGGAGACTCGTCATATAACCGGCATACCACAATAGAATATACATGGTCCAACCTATCACACTCAAGTCGGAGCAGGGGATAGCTCACAAGGGAGGTCCCAAAGTAGTGTGTGTATATTATATATAATTAATAACCTACGTTGGCACGTAGTTCTGAGGCATAGGGTGATCGACCCTTAGCTTACTCGGTGCTAGACACTACTCCCAAAAACATGCATATGCTCTATCCTTTTTCAATGAAGCTCACCATCTTCTGTTGACGAAACTCAATAATCAAATACATCTCAAATCAGAAATCATATATGAGAAGATTTAGCTCAAACCATACCACAAGATGAAAATATTTGGGAGTCTTCGCTCCAAAACCATGTGGTAAACTTAATTCGAAAATTCATAAATCATACTTGAACATGTGGGCATTGCCCAATACTTCAACATTCTTGAAAATACTCAATTTATTTGAAAACATGATTATAAACATGGGTAACTTGAAAACATGCTTTTCATTAATAATATCTTGTCATGCATGAACATTCACCATAAATCTCAACTTTCATGAATTCCTCATAAAAGGGTATTTTTATTTATAAAGCTTGAAACATGATTTTAATTGAGAACAATGTAAAATTTCCCATAAATCATAATTCATTAGTAGAAACATATTTAAATCATACCAATGTAGAGAATTAGGAATTTCATGCATTGGGTTAAAACCCTATAGAATCAGCATAGGAATTTTAATGATTTAGAAGAGATTGGGCTTGGGTTGAACAGATTTACCCATTCATAACCCTAAATACTTGGGGAGGATCTGATTTTACCACTCCTTGAAAGCCCAATGAAAGATTGAAGGAAAGCTTGAAGAAAACCTACACTTGATCACCTCCTAAGCCTTCAATTTGCATGCATGGATGAGAATAAGCTTAGGACAGATTTACCCCCTCGTAAAACACTTCATTTCGAGCCTTAAACGATGTAGTTTAGGAACCTAGGGATTATGAATGATGAAAATTCCCTTAATGAATTTCCTAAAAATTCCGCACTATTAGTGACCACGATCGACCCTACGGGTCGTACTTGGATACCACGACTCGTGGTATCCGTCCGTTACATCTAGTGCCAATTCTTAACATCTCAGATTCTGATATTACGACTCGACATGATGAGTTGTTACAACAAACAATGGTCCATTGCATCCTCCTGTTACTTTCCCCTAATGACCTACACCTGGAGTTTCCCACGAGCCACACCACAACTTGTGCCTACTTCCAACGGGTCGTGGTTTCCATCCGTCACTTTGACTAGAGATTTTCCTACTCCTTCCTACGGTTACTAACCACGATCCATTTCTACTAACAACAAGTCATTCTATGACTCTTTACTTCCTCCTAGAATAAGGGCCAGTCTCACCACGAACACAAACAATGACTCGTGACATCAAACCACGGGTCTTTCCGTGACCCGTCACTTCCAACTTCAACCTGCAGATCCTCACCACGAACACATCCAACGGGTCTTTGGTGGAACCAACAATCTATACCATGACCCGTTTTGTGATAAATTTTCAGATTTTTGCCACTTCCCATTTTTAAATTCCGGGTCTAGTCTTAGGATCTTTCAAGGTATTACAAAGTGTGGCACGTTTAACACCCATGTAAAAAACTCTACACAATACGACTTTCAGACACCTTAAGATACTCTTAACCTTAGCTATGATACCAAGTTTTTCAAGACCCACACATAGGTCTGTACCGAGAAACAGAACCTAGAACTACGAATGGCTCCAAGTTGACCCATGACATGAATAGGACAACTAAAGCACATATATCAAATGAAAGATAATAATTGATAACATGAATAAGTGGAAGTCTAAATACATATAAATCATACAGTATCAACACTAACAAAGCTGAAATTCTACATACTATCAGATAAGCCTCTAACATGTCTGAAGAGCCAATGGGACAACACCCCCAACTAACTCACTAAAATTTGAAAACTAAAATAACATAACTTAACCAACTGATGGTCCCCGAAGGATGAGGACACACCAACAAGAGCAACTAAACTACGCTGCGGGGACTGACTAACGGTGGAACTGATTCAGATCGTCTTAACCTATATCATGAAATGATACAACATACAATATTCGGTCAGTACATAGAATACTGAGTATGTAAGGTGAGTAAAATATGCTGAGTAAGTGTAAGATGAAATCATGCACATAAATATAAATAGTAAGATCATGAGAGTAAGGACTTCATACTGATATCTGAAAACTTGTATCATCATAACAGAATTTCAAATCTAAATAGAATGACCTAAAGCTAGAAAATAAAATCACATGGCTTGTCGTAGCTGAAGTCATAAGTAAAAGCTTATAAAATGATCATTGGGTAAAACCTGCTGAAAACATAATATCATAAGTCATAAACATGCATAACTGAAATCATAAGGAACAATGGGAGGACTCGACTTAATCGACACCATTATGATAGAGCTTACGTGATGCCCCAACTATCTCGCTCAAGTACGCAAAGTCGTCCTAAGCTTGCCAAGGCAAGGATGATACTTGGCATGATATCAATAATAAGGACCCCGTAGGGTTAACCATGAATATATACCTTCGGTGCCACATTGTTCTGAGACCTCAGAGTTTATCTGAATGTCAAACCTACTCAGTACTAGACACTACTCCCAAAAACATACACGTGAGGGCTCATATAATTATCGTGAGATAATACTTGAAGTTCATGGTCTAGTTAAATCATAACATACATGATCATACTTGAAATACATGACTAACCATGAAATAAAGTCCTGTGAGCAAGCCAAAATCATAATCTCATAAATCATGAAGAACATCCATGCTTGAGAAAATCACCATACTTGAAATACATAAATTCATGAAGAGTACTTTTACAAATCACATCATAAATTATAAACCATAAATCAGGGCTTAGGAGAATCAAAATCATAATAGAATCATAAACTTGATTTTTCATGAAACTTACATAATTGGGCATAATTTCTAAAACTTGAAATCATGAATTTATAATCAAAATAGGTATAAAATCTGCCCATAAATCTTAATAACATGCTTTGAAACATGAAAGGATTTACCCATAAATAAATCCTAGAGAATGTCATAAAATTAGGATAAAACCCCATAAGATCATGAACTTGATCTACATCTTAAATTCATGTAATTGAGGGGAATTTTGAGCATGAGAGTGAAAGGAACTCTATTTCATAACCCTACCTACCTGGGTGAGTTGAATCTACACTTGTGTTTGACAGCCTAAGAGATTTTGAGATGAAATTGAAGAATTCTAAGCTTGATATTCAAGGGAGGGATTCTAATCTTGCATGCATGGGAGGGAAAATGACATAGAATAGGTTTAACCCCTTATAAACACCTCTTTTAGAATTTAAAATGACTTAGTTTAGGGCTTAGGAGCTTAGGATTTATGAAAACACCCTTACTAAATTCGCTGAAAATTTCACACTACCAAAAGTCATGACTAATACCACTAGTCGTACCTCAATACCACGACTTGTGGTTACCATCCATCGTCACCACTGTTTTTCCCTGAATTTTGAAGCTTTCCATGGATTAGACCACGACTCATACCACCAAATGACGAGTCGTTGGATCCATCCATGGTCATGCTTCTAAATTCTCAACTCCTTGCCATGAGTGCAGCGACGACTCGTTATTTCTCACAATAAGTCATACCATGACTCGTTCCTTCCAAACCTGATACAACAAACACCCGCTACGACCACTACCATGAGTCAACCACCAACCTACGACTCATGGTTCACTCTGATGGTTCACCCGTCCAACTTCTTCATCCTTCTAACGAGTCATACAATGACCCTTGGTTTCCTACAACGAGTTATACAATGACCCACACCTTCTAACCAGGATAACGTAGACCTCAAACAATGGTTCATGGCATGAGTCGTTAGTCCTTTCCACTACTCGTACCATGAGTTGTCTTGAGATATTTTTTTCCCATCTTTTTTTGCTGATCACATTTCTAATCCCGAGACCAATCCTAGGAACTTTCAGGGTACTACACGTGATAATGACTTGATGGTTGGAATAGTAACATAAGGCCTCGTGATTGAGTTATGAAATCTTTGTGAATGATTCATTCTATATCCTATGTGGTTATGTGGTAACTATTGTCTATTGCTGACTGTGAATAGCGTGGATGATTATAATAATTGTAAGTTATAAAGAGTTAATAAAATGTTGGGTGTGCAGCTAAGTTGAGCTACTGCCAAGGCAGTACCACTACAGCGGAACTTGCTCCACTGCAGCGAGACCATGACAACAGTCAAGCTACTACTGCCATGATGACCCAATCCAGTGAGAAGGCCGATTAGCACCTTAGAAGAAATAATTCCTGAAATGTGTATTGTCTATATATGAATGAAGTTCTGAGTCAGTTGCATATAGTTGTTTACACGTATGTATATTATTATGAAAGGTCGGTCGATGATGCCTATCAGTACTGTGTTTTATACTGACCCTACTTCTGCACTTCTTTTCTGAGTGCAGAATCCGATCTCAAAAGCTCATCTTGACCTCACCTCTAGAGCAGCAGCAGCAGATTAACAAAAAGGTGAGTGGTGCAAGATATGTTGTTCTACTCCTCCTCTGAAGATGTCTCGGTTCAAGGCATTAATAGCTATTGTTCATTTCTTTCTAAATATATTCTTAGACAGTGTCAGATAGACGTCTTTAAGTGTAGTGACAATCATATTCTGGGAGTCTTTTAAACAGCGGGTCGTTATCATTTTCCTTTTGTTTAGTGATTTTATATTCAAAATGTGTTTTTTTTTTTGAATGTTGTTGGTTTTGGTGTAAAGAGTGGAGAAATGTTGTTTTGACGGCCATTTGGGTTGTGACAAGAACCAATGATTAGTCCCAACGAGTCATGGTGACAACCAATAACTCGTTGTCTGACCCGTTAGTCCCTAATGCATACCCATTCACATGCAAGAGCTTTTAGAGAGGTTTTAGGGAGATTCAAGGTCTTCTTCTCTAAATTTCCATCAATTCCTTTGTGGGTTTTCAAGGAACTTTGAAATCAGTCCATTCCTAGGTATGTAGGGTTTAGAATGGGTGAATCCTTTTACACCCATGCCCAAATTTCATTTTAAATCATGAATTCTTCTATTCAAGTTCTATGGGGTTTTACGTATGAGCCTATATGCGTGTTTTTGAGAGTTGTGTCAAGCACCGAGCAGCCCGGCATTCAAACGACTATGTTGGTGTCTCATTACTATGTGCCATCGTGGGTTTCTAATGATATATTGTATTGATAATGATACCCTCAAATGTCATATCACACCTAATGCACGACCCGCGCCTGGCAAGCCAAGGTCGGCTCTACCCACTTGAGTGAGGTAGTTGGGGCATCATGAAAGGATCTACCATGATGGTGTTGGTTATGAAGAATCGTCCCATTGTTTCGCATGTCTTATGCATTTTTATGTTCATGTTATTGGCTCAAGTTATGTTTTGATAAAGTTTACTTACGATTATGATCATGAACGCTTTATGAATGACGTAAAAGCCTTGAGCCTTATATTTTCTTATGAAGTTTATAATTCAAGCATCATGTCCTCCTCCTATGTCTACTTATGAGTTTATTTTTACCTTTAAATGTATGTTTTTCTTACCTTACATACTCGGTACATTCCATGTACTGACCGCATAGTTTCTGTGTTGTATCGTTACATGATATAGGGTCCGGATCTCAGGCTCATCCTCATCCTTAGTCTATCTCCACTCTCGCTCTTAGGTTATTGGTGTGTCCTCATGTTCCGAGGGCCATTTGATAGACTTTTATTTTATCTTGTGTTTTAGCATTGGATGGGTTAGTTGGGAATGTTGTCCCATCAACCCGACGTCTGTAGTAGAGGCTTTTAGACAGTATGAAGTACTCAGCTTACGTGCATGTCTAGTATATTCAAATGTTACACTATGGTTACGTTTCCTCTATGTTTTATGCTAAGAATTCCGCTTTATTAAATGAGATTAGGTGTATGCATGTGTCATGGGTCGACTTGGGGTCTCTCAGGGTCCCTTATCCCGTGTCTACGATCTGGGTGTACGTTCGGGTCGTGAAAAACTTGGTATCAGAGCCACAGGTTTGAAGTATCCTAGGGTGTCTAAAAGTCGCGTTAAGTAGAGTCTTTTTCATGGGTGTTAAGCCCGCCACACTTATGATGAAGAGGCTACTAGACGTTTAGGAAATGTTCCCTTCTTTCATGTTCTATGTCATGGGATGAAAAGTCCCTCCATCCTTCTAATTCGCGCTATTCGCGATTGTAGAATTATGGCTCCTAGAAGAATGAATGGAAGGAGGAATGGAAATAATGAAGACAACAGAGGTGGCAATGACCATGGGCATCAGCAAGCCCCACCTATTTAGGATCCCCAACCACCAGAGCCAGTTGCCCACGCTGAGTTTTGGGTGGCTATTCAGATGTTGGCGCAGGCCTTGACCCCTTAGGTCAACCAGCCGGCTGTTGTGGATGTCCCCTAGAATGGAAATGCAGCGGCGGCTCGGATTAGAGACTTCTTGAGGAAGAACCCTCCTGAGTTCATGGGATCAAAAGTGGACGAGGATCCACACGAGTTCATAGAAGGAATCTTGAAGGTCACTCAGGTTATGGGGTGACAAATGGGGAGTGTGTTGACTTTGCCTCTTATCATCTAAAAGAGGTCACTCATATTTGGTACAAGAAATGGAAGGACAGCAGGGCAGCGGGAGCAGGCCCTATCAACTGGGATGAGTTCCACATGGCCTTTCTCGACAGGTTTTTCCCTCGGGAGATGAGGGAGTTGAAAGCAACTGAGTTTGTGACCCTCAAGTAGGGAATATGACAGTCCTAGAGTATTCTCTTGAGTTCACTCGTTTGTCATAGTACGCCCAGAGTTATTGATGGATCAGAGGGCGCGGGTGAGCCGATTCGTTCATGGTGTGGCTAGTTATTTAGGCAAGGATTAAAGGATTCCCATGCTTCACCAGGATATGGAGTTTCCTCGCATAGTGTTGTACACCCAGCAGATGGAGGCGGCTTATGCGAGGGAGAGGGAGGGAAAGAGGGCTCGGACGCATATCCGTGGGTTTTCGCATCAGAGGTCTAGCGGTGGCTACCGTCCATAGTTTCAGCAGAGATCACTATCCCTAGCACCATCATCAGCTAGTATTCCATCCAGACCCAGGGGTGATCAGAGGAGCAAGGCTTCAGGGTCGAGGGATCAGAGGGGCACCCAATTAGAGTATACCTCTCCGGCCTGCGGGAAGTGCGGCAAGAGTCATGTCAGGGAGTGCCTGCTCAGTTCAGATGTTTGCTATGGGTATGGTAGATCTGGGCACATGCGTCAAGTGTTCCCATATGCTAGACAGGGTGATGATAAGGGACATGAACAGACAACTAGGACAGTAGCAGCTCCATCCCATTCCACTCCGCAGGGAGCATTGATTAGTGGAGTGGCTGACAGTGCCAAAACCGATTCTATGCCCTTGCCTCATGCCCGGAGTAGGAGACTTCACCAGACGTGGTCACTGGTATGTTACATGTCTTTCATATTGATGTTTATTCCTTGATAGATCCAGGATCTACCTTGTCTTTTGTGACTCCTTACATTACTAGTAGCCTTGGAGTTAGTCCCGAGACCTTATCAGAATTGTTTTCAGTTTTGACTCCTATTGGTGATTCTACCATAGCTAGACGAGTATATAGAGATTGCCCGGTCACTGTGTTGCATAAGGTTACCGCTGCATAACTTGTAGAGTTAGCCATGACTGACTTTGACGTTATTCATGGCATGGATTGTTTGTTTGCATGTTATGCTTCGATTAATTGTAGGACCCGCATGGTGAATTTTTTTTTTCGAGTGAGTCGATGTTGGAGTGGAAGGGTAGTTCGGCAGTACCAGCAAGTCGATTTATTTCCTATGTTAACGCCAAAAAGATGATTTCTAAGGGTTGCATGTATCATCTAGTTAGGGTTAAGGATGTTGAGTCTGAGACCCCGACTATCCAATCAGTTCTGGTGGTGTGTGAGTATCCGGATGTTTTTCCCGACGATTTTCCAGGTGTTCCTCCTGAGAGGGAAATCGACTTAGGCATTGATCACTTCCCGATACGTATCATATCTCTATTCCTCCATACAGGATGCTCCAGCTGAGCTAAAGGAGTTGAAGGATCAGTTAAAGGATCTGTTGAATAAGGGCTTCATTAGACCTAGCCAGTCTCCATATGGTACACCGGTTTTATTTGTTCAGAAGATGGATGGTCCCCTCATATGTGCATGGACTATCGGCAATTGAACAAGGTCACTCTCAAGAACAGGTACCCCTTACCTAGGATTGATGATTTGTTTGACTAACTTCACGGTGCCAAAAGTTTCTCGAAGATAGACCTCAGGTCCGGGTACCATCAGCTCTGAGTTTAGGAGAGTGATATCCAGAGACAGCCTTCAAGACAAGGTATGACCATTATGAGTTTGTGGTTATGTATTTTGTACTAATGGATGCACCTGCAGCTTTTATGGACTTGATGAACAAGGTGTTCAAACCATATTTGGACATGTTCGTGATCGAGTTCATCGATGATATCTTGATATACTCACGGAGCAAGGAGGAGCATGTCGCTCACCTGAGGGTAGTACTTCAGACCCTCAAAGATCGTCAGCTATATGAAAAGTTTAGTAAGTGTGAATTTTGGTTGGACCCGATGGCATTTTTGGGTCATCTGGTGTCAAACAAATGCATAAAGGTGGATTCGCAGAAAATTAAAGCAGTGAAAAGTTGGCCAAGCTGGTGAACCTTTCAAAAATTCGGAGTTCCTTGGGTTTAGCTGGCTACTACCGGAGGTTCTTTGAGGGTTTCTCATCTATTGCGGCACCTTTGACTAAGTCAACTCAAATAAAGGTGAAGTTCCAATGGTCAGATGCTTGTGAGAAAAGCATCTAAGAGTTGAAGACCCGACTCACTTCAGCACCAGTGTTGACTCTACTCGAGGGTACTAATGGCTTTGTAGTGTATTGTGATGCTTCGGGAGTCGGACTGGGATATGAGTTGATGCAGCATGGGAAGATAATAGCATATACCTCGAGACAACTGAAAGTTCATGAAAAGAATTATCCAACCCATGATCTTGACTTGGCCGCGGTGGTGTTTGCATTGAAGATATGGCGGCATTACTTGTACGGGGTCCACGTGGAGGTATTCGCCGATCACAAGAGTTTGCAATACGTGTTCACATAGAAAGACCTAAATCTTCGGCAAAGGAGGTGGTTGGAGTTACTAAAGGACTATGACATGAGTTTCCTCTACCACCCGGGAAAGGCTAATATGGTTGCGGATGCACTTAGTAGGCTCTCTATGGAGAGTTTATACCACGTGGATGAGGGAAAGAAGGAGTTGCTGATAGAGGTCCATCGACTTACAAGGTTAGGGGTTAGATTGATCAACACGACCAATGGCGGCGTTGTTGTGCATAATAGGTCAGAATCGTCCTTCGTGGTTGATGTTAATTCCAGGCAAGATGAGATCCAATTTTGAGGAAGCTGAAGGAGGTGGTGCGGAGTCAAAAGGTGGAGGTCTTCTTCCAAAGGGGAGATGGTGTGTATGATACCAGGGTCGTCTATGTGTCCTAGATGTTGATGATTTAAGAGTTCAGATATTGCATGAGACACATGGTACCCGATATTCCATGAAGATTTATCAGGACTTGCGAGAAATCTATTGGTGGGATGGTATGAAGAAGGATATAGTAGAATTCGTGGTCAGATGTTCCAACTGTCAGCAAGTGAAGGTCGAGCATCAAAGTTCGGGAGGCGCACTTTAGGATATTAGCATCCCCACTTTGAAGTGGGAAGAGATTAATATAGACTTCGATACAAGCCTACCTCGTACTCGCCAGCAATATGACTCCATTTGGGTGGTGGTCGATAGGTTAACAAATGCTGCAAACTTCTTACCGATCAAAACCACGGATTCAACGGATGATTATGCTAAATTGTATATTCGGGAGTTGGTTCGACTTCATGGAGTGCCCTTGTCTATTATTTAAGACCGAGGTACTCACTTTACCTCCAAATTCTGGCGTTCTTTTCAAAAGGGACTTGGGACTCAAGTTAAGCTCAGCACAACTTTCCATCCGCAAACAGACATCCAGGCAGAATGAATAATTCAGACCCTCGAGGATATGTTGAGGGAATATGTTATGGATTTCAAGGGTAGTTGGGATGATCATTTTCCCTTAATCGAGTTTGCCTATAATAACAGTTATCACTCTAGTATTCAGATGGCACCGTTCGAGGCTCTTTACGAGAGAAGGTGTAGATCGCCCATCGGATGGTTTGAGGTGGGTGAGGCAGCCATGATAGGGCCTGATTCGTTTCATGAGGCCATGGTAAAGGTCCAGTTAATAAGGAACCGGTTAAAAACCGCTCAGAGTCATCAGAAATCATATGTTGATGTGAGGAGAAGGGATCTAAAGTTTAATGTGGACGACCGGGTATTTCTAAATGTATCTCCCATGAAGGGAGTCATGCGATTCAGAAAGAAAGGGAAACTCGATCCCCGCTATGTTGGTCCCTACCGGGTTGTGAAGAGTGTTGGTAAGGTGTTGTATGAGTTGGACTTTCCCTTAGAGTTATCTTCAGTTCATCTTGTGTTTCATGTGTCACTTTTGAAAAAGTTCTTGGGTGATCCAACTTTAGTAGTCCCGGTGGACAATGTTGGTGTAAGGGATAGCCTCAGCTTTGAAAAAATTCTGGTGAAAATCTTAGATCGTCAAGTCCGTAAGCTAAGGAACAAAGAAGTAGCTTCAGTTAAAGTATTGTGGAGAAACCAGCTTGTTGAAGGAGCTATGTGGGAAGCCGAAGCGGATATGATGGCTAAATACCCACACGTTTT
This sequence comes from Datura wrightii, assembly GCA_035772735.1. Lineage (NCBI taxonomy): Eukaryota > Viridiplantae > Streptophyta > Magnoliopsida > Solanales > Solanaceae > Datura > Datura wrightii. The sequence continues at coordinate 67,277,389 of JASDFA010000002.1, forward strand.
CTCTACCGGCTCAGTGTCATTTTGAGATATCAGTTTTCCCTAAGCCTCTAATCAGTTTTCATGTTTCGCTCATGCGTACAAGTTTGTTTTATGATATGGCATATGTATGTGGTGTCTGAATTCAGCTCAGTTATGTAGTTCTTTTCGGAGGTAGTCAATCCTTCAGTTTTCAGCTTAAATGATCAGTATTTGTATATGGTGATTTCTTGTTTCTAAGTTTTCTGCATGTTTCTAACATTAGAGGAAAAATGTTCCCAAGGGGGAGATATTGTTATATACCGGGAACCCAAGGATCAGACCCGAGAGTCAAAATGGAGAAAAACTGGAAATTTGCATCAGGTTGCAGGACTACTCGTGAGGTGGGTCGTGAGAAGTGACCACGAGTGGTTATGTGACTCATGGTCAGCGGGCTGGACAAGATCAAGTTGAGGAGGCCACGGGCTTGACCATGAGTCGTGGTCACACTTCACAATTCGTGAGGTCACCCGTGGTTTGCATTGAAGGGTTGATCAAGGTTTTGGGGCAGTAGGGGTCAGGGGTGGTGACCACAAGTCGTGGTCAGCCACCACGATTTTTGGGGTCCCCCAGATTGTTTTGGACAGTGTACTTCACGGGTCCTAGCCACGAGTCATTCCCCTTGACAACGACTCTTGAGGTCCCTCGTTAGGGGCCCTGGCAATATTTTTCCTACATTTTAATAAGGGTGTTTTTGTAATTTCTAAGTTCCTAAGGCCTAAACTACGTCGTTTTGTGTATTTTTCTGAGTGTGATAAGACGGGTCAAGTCCCTAATGCATACCCATTCCCATGCAAGAGCTTTTAGAGAGGTTTAGGGAGATTCAAGGTCTTCTTCTCCAAGTTTCCATCAATTCCTTTGTGGGTTTTCAAGGAACTTTGAAATCAGTCCATTCCCAAGTATGTAGGGTTTAGAATGGGTGCATCCTTTCACACCATGCCCAAATTTCATTTTAAATCATGAATTCTCCTATTCAAGTTCTATGGGGTTTTACCCAAATGCATGAAAATGTGATTTCTCTTTATGGGTATGATTTAATTGATTTTTAATTATTGAATTATGAATGATGGGTAGGTTTTATATTATTTTCTTTAAAATCATGTTTCAAGCTTTTAAATCTAAAATGCCCATTGATGGAAGTTCACGAAAATTATGACTTATGATGAATATTCAATATTTTGAGTTTATTGATGATGGAAAAGCATGATTTCAAATTACCCATGTTTATGAGCATATTTTTGAAAGAATTGAGTATGTTGAAGTATTGGGAAATGCCCACATGTGGACTAATGATTTACGGTTTATGAAATGAATTATATGATTTATCAATTTATGATGTTGTCCGATAAAAAAGGCCTTGTTTCTTGGATAAGAATGTTTTAAAGGGGATCAATGATGATAAATGTTACATTTTAGCCAATGAATCTTAATGCATGACATTATTGAGTTATGTATGAGCCTATATGCATGTTTTTGGGAGCCGTGTCTAGCACCGAGTAGCCCAGCATTCAAAGGACTATGTCGGTGTCTCATAACCATGTGCCACCATGGGTTTCTAATGATATATTGTATTGATAATGATCCCTCAAATGTGATATCACGCCTAACACACGACTCTCGCCTGGCAAGCCAGGGTTGGCTCTGCCTACTTGAGTAAGATAGTTGGGACATCATGAAAGGTTCTACCATGATGGTGTCGGTTATGATGAGTCCTTTCATTGTTCCGCATATCTTATGCATTTTTATGTTCATGTTATTGGCTCAAGTTATGTTTTGATAAAGTTTACTAACGATTATGATCATGAACGCTTTATGAATGACGTAAAAGCCTTGAGCCTTATATTTTCTTACGAAGTTTATAATTCAAGCACCATGTCCTCCTCCTATGTTTACTTATGAGTTCATTTTTACCTTTAAATGTATGTTTTTCTTACCTTGCATACTCGGTACATTCCACGTACTGACCGCATACTTTCTGTGTTGTATCGTTACATGATACAGGGTTCGGATCTTAGGCTCATCCTCATCCTTAGTCCATCTCCACTCTCGCTCTCAGATTATTGGTGTGTCCTCATGTTCCGAGGGCCATTTGACAGACTTTTATTTTATCTTGTGTTTTAGCATTGGACGGGTTAGTCGGGAATGTTGTCCCATCAACCCATCGTCTGTAGTAGAGGCTTTCAGACAGTATGAAGTACTCAGCTTACATGTATGTCTAGTATATTCAAATGTTACAGTATGGTTACGTTTCTGCTATGTTTTATGCTAAGAATTCCGCTTTATTAATAAGATTAGCTGTATGCATGTGCCATGGGTCGACTTGGGGTCTCTCGGGGTCCCTTGTCCTGTGTCTATGATCCGGGTGTACGTTCAGATCGTGACATAAATACAATAGGTCATCAAGGCCACAAAATGGAAAATGATCTATATACTAAGGCCTACCTAGTCTAAAATAACACAGCGACAACCATGGACATCTACGAGCCTCTATGAGTACAACATTAGTTAATACAAAATGTACCAAGTATGTAAGGCGGAAAAGACAACAAGAATCAGATGTCATATAAATAGGAATTACAGAAGATATCAATAAAAAAGGAATCACAAATCAAAACAAACAGAACCTACCTGTCCCCCATAAGCCTGGCAAGACCTACCTATAAGATGCGCGAATAAAAAGATAGCCACTCAGCACCTAGCCGATATGATTCGCCTATACCGCTTATACCACACATGATCCATCTCAACATCTTACTTGGGTCAACTCTAGGCTCCTCAATGACCTCAGTTATCATCAAGTCACATCAGGTATCCATAGCTATCAGACAAACATAATGCAAGGTAGCAATATAGAATAGCAACCACAGAACAATACAACACGATATGCATAGATATATCATTTCATAGCTCGACCTTATCGGGGACACACTAAGCGGTCATTTAGGTAAAAACACACGTACTAGCAAGGCGCACAGGAAACTCACAACGGCCCCACACTCGTGTATGGTCACTAGTGCACTAAAAATACTCAATAGCCATTTACTAGCCTCATAAAAAGTTGTACAAGACTTAAGTGTTCCGGAACCACTCAACAATCATAACACTGGCATGTACAATCCCAACACAATCCTAACCATTATGGAGCTGACTACGACAACCACTTTGGTTAGCTACACCTCAGGCTCGACCCCAATGTTGGATTGAACTCAACATCCATGAGTATTGCTAAGACCTCAGAGGTAACCATATCAACAGATAATCACAACATAATTAGTATAACATCAACACAACACAACCCATGCTAATCTAGCCAACATATCCATAAAGATCACAGTATAAGTTAGGATAACCACCACTAGCAACTCGATAGCGAACGATAACTATCGGAGTTCAGGACCTCCACAAGTGAGGGAAAGACTGACCACCCAACAACCCCCAGGGCACTATATACTATTCCAAAACTCCATATATAAGTCCAACCAAATAGTGCTTAACCCAAATAGAATAATTCCAACTGACACCACAACACAACTCAATCTCAACACCTATAAATATCCTATTGACGTACGACAACCCACTAATTTATTACCCAAATTTACGGCCTCAAGTATGAGGGAGGGACCATGGCTCTATAGCCTCCGAACACACATATAAAAGAAATAAACAACAACTAACAACACAACAAACTCAAACCATACAACAAGATATAATTAGAATAGAAATCATGCCCAAATGAAGGAATTGAAGACTTAACATACCTCTATCCGATGAACTCGAAACAAGCCGAAACATGAGCCTTCAATGCCCTCAAGATGCTTCCTGAAAGAAGCTCATAATACTGCCAAGAATAGCCGACACAACTTCAATAAATGATGCAAACGGAGCTTATTCAGCAAAATTCGTATGGATTCAATAGTAAAAACATTGAAACAACAACCTACCAAGCACATAGATTCATAAAACCAACAAAACATAGAATATCAAAACAAAAGACTTACCAAACAGCTACACACGAAATAGCCACCAAACCACCCGAAACCGATATCAAAATGCAAGCTACATGTGCTTCCCGACTCCCCGACATTAGAAAGAAAGTTGGAAATTAAACCTTATAATCAACAAGGATATGAAAAGGGGAGCTTGGGAGAGGTTTTCATCAAGAGAGCTTGCTAGAAATTAAAGATATGAACAAACAACCAACCATGTAACTTATATAGGGGATGGCTGACATAGGGGTAGCTTGTCATGTTGCCCAATGTACTGATTTTGTGGTATGACATGCTGCCATTGCAAAGCCTCTCTGGGCCTCGCTGCCTACTTGCGCAGTCTCACAATAATGCAAATATCTCCCTACTCCGAAGTCTTATTATCAAATAGTTTAATGCATTAGAAACTAGACTCATAGACCTTTAATTTGATAGGTTTTTGATCCTATAATTTTTATATATTGGTAGAAAATCTCCAAGACATCTGACCTAAATTTTAGAGAAGTTTAAGAAAGAAAATTTGCGATAACTTTTACCACATTCGTTCTACAACTTGATCATGTTCAATCTTAACATACGATCATAGAGTGACTCAAATACCTCAAAACACTACCTTCTTAGCATATTAAGTACTCTTAGTCATACTTAAATTACGGATTTATTGCTTAAACTATTGGGGTTGTAACGACTTAGCACTGAGTAGGCTAGGGTTTAGTGCACCTAGGTTCCCAGAAATATGTCCCACCATAGGTTATTAGCCCAAATAGGCCTTAGTTAGTGATCATACATACCACGCACTATACCCTGGCAAGGTATAGTGGGCCCTATCAATAGGGAGTAAACATAGAACTCCATCTTTAACTCATGTGGTTATATGTCAGTTAAAAGACTCTTCTATAGTACAGTTACAGTCTTCAGTTTAGTCTCAGTTTTTAGACATCAGTACATGTGCATGACCTAAAAAGTAGCTTTATTAGACTTTACAATATTTTTATATTTCCATGTTACTTTTAGTACTTATGCATTCAGATAGGATAATTGCACATCACCCCAGCTACACATTCAGGTTTTACCAGCATGCTTTATAATTCAGTTGCATATCTCACATACTCAGTACATTCAAAGTATTATCCATATAATCTCTATGCTATATCATTTTGTGATATAGATTCAAGTACATAGGATCAACATTGCATTTACACTTCATCTGACGATAACCAGTAGTTGATAGTGGTGAGTCTTCATCTCCCGAGGGCCAGAGTTATTTTTTTCCCATTTCAGTATTTGTCTCAGTTTAGTTTCAGACTTTGGACTTAGCTGGGGACTTGTCCCAATGGATCATTAGTTTTTAGAAGGCTTTCAAACAGAGTGTATTACATTCATCTTATTATTCTCAATGTTGTTTTAAAAATTTAGTATTTACCAGATATTATCTTTTTCTCATAAAATAATAGTTTATATTTCTTTAGATAGCTTCCACTTAGAATTTCTTATAAGTTTTCCATGTTTTAAAATTTATGCTATGCCATGGGTTAGCTTGAGGTCACATGTGACTCTAGGCACCGTGACGCATCCAGATTGTAGACTCGGGTTGTGAAAAACTTTGTATTAGAGCATCATGTTAGGTGTGTCCTAGGGTATCCAAAAGTCACATCAAGTAGAGTCTTGTTCATAGGTGTGAAGCGCGCCACCTTATGAGGAAGAGGCAGCAAGACTATAACACCCCGAAAGTTCATAAGATCAGAATCCAGACTTAAAGAAACAATTCAGAAGGAAAGTGGAAATTTCACCACAGAACAAGTCGTGGTACGACTCATTAGGTGACACCATGAGTTATTGTGAGACTTGTTACAAGCAGTTAGTGAAATACTGTTCAGAGTTCCGAGGTAACGACCCACGTCACGACTCGTGGGGTGGGGAGATAAGTCATGTTGTCCTGTTCATAAGCAGTAGCCAGAAATATCAAGACTCTAAGGGACGAGGGACATGACGACTTGTTAAGTCTAGTATCGAGTCATCTTGAAGAGTTGTCGAGTAAAATTCAAATATAATGCATGTTGAGACAGTGGTGACGAGGGATGGTGATCACAAACCGTTAGGTGAGGCGATGAACCGTTGTGTCAGTCACTGGAAGGATTTAAAGTATTTTTCCAGTGTTGGTGTCACACCTCGCCTTGGGAGGCATGACTGGCACCTGGTGCCCTACTAGGACCTGGACTGCTGGATTAACTGAGCTTAAGCACTTCTAGTGCCAGGCTGGCTCTAATTCTGTATTCATGAAAACAACGGGCTATATAACGGCTGTAAATATAGCATCCGGCTGACTAGGCCTATTGCCACTTGTAGGAATATAATAGCCAACCAGAATAACTAAGCATAAGGAAACCTATGCGGGCCAACAAGGCCACCATGCTGACTAGTTATTACTGAAAAGTAGAATCAAGTGATGAACTAATCTGTGACCGACAAGGTTACCAACTAACAACTGAAAAATGCCCCACATGGCCATCACATGCAAACTAAAACATACGCACAGCCCCACACGGCCGGTACAACTAACCATAGGGAATATACAATGCGCAAGCCTCTAAGAATAATAAGAGGGTCATGACAGGGCCCCGGCCTACCCATACTGTACAAACAAAAAGGGAAGTAAACCTTTAGCTGTCAAGCTCCGGTTGATAGGAGCTGAAGGCTCTATACGCTGGTTGGACCTACGAGGGATCTTCTCCTCGTCTGTGAGTACCTGCAGGCAAGTAATGCAACGCCCCAAAATGGGCGTCAGTACCACTAGTACTAAGTATGCAAAGCAATAACTGAAAAAAACTGAAAGTAAACAATAATACTAATAGATACTGAAGTAATAGGAGACGGGCTGAGACTGACTGAAAAGAGCATAAATATACTGAAGAGAGTAAGAGTCATACCTGATAACATGGCGGTCTACTTTCTATCTATTAATAACTAACACAACATAGCATACAAGAACCTTACCAGCCCCCATAAGTCGTAAGGTACCAACTAGCACACATCTATATACCCCTACCCAGGTCATACCATCCACCTAGTAACTATGAGCATCCCGCTGGCCCCCTAGGTATGCAACTTGGGCCCGCTGGGCCCCTAACTATAGCTGGATCTGAGTCTGGAGGACTCCTAAAATATGAAATATGAAATCTGTAATCTAAAAACTGTAATCTTCACCCCGGGCGCAAGCGCTCGATGGGGGGGGTATAGTGCTGATCAGCCCGCTATGGGGAATCTGGATCCCATCTTCGTCCGCTGGCAGACGCCAAGCCACTCCGTAGAGCGACGTATCCTCACCCTCTGGCGGGCGAGTCGACATAGCTATTAACCCTGGGGCGGTCAAGGAAGCTCTAAGGGTTCCCAACACAGAACAATCATGTCTCCACAGATAGAAATAGCCGCATGTAATATATATATACTGAATTTGATAATAATATTTATATTCTGGTATTCTGTTCTGAATTTCATACTGAAATATACTGAATCTGATACTGAAATATTTTGAATCTGATACTAAAATATACTGAATCTAATACTAAGATATACTGAGTCTGAAATAATATTTTTGGAATATTTTGCTGGGAATTATACTATTTTACTGTGTTTCATGCTGATAACCGTATAATAATTCTAACATTCTTACTGAACTCATACTAAATATAATATACGAGTTCTAAAACATTCTACTGGAATTTGTACTATTTTGTTGTACTGGAACTACTAGCTTGCCGAAAGAAACTGGCTTTACATACCCCGCCTGGCAACTTACTGATTAACTAGCGTAGCTCAGCTAATGTTCAGCTATTTCTCCCAACTGTATTCATATTCACAAAAGAATAGAATTAATTCTACTATTATTTTTGAAAGAAACCATACTTATGGATATACCTACTGCCTATTCTTCGACTTATCGAAGAACGGCTGAAAACTCGTAATTTCTCGGAAGTCTAGAAGGGAGAAATACTCACTTTAATGCTGGGAGTAGATTAACACTACTTTAGAGAAATTCCACTTACCTTGGCTTGGTGAGACGCGATTCGTCGGCCGAATTTCATGAAAATAACTCTGTAGGAATGCTCCCTGCAGCTTTATACTTCTCTACCCAAAGTTAATTTGAGTTTGGACTACGTTTGACGGCGTAAACGGAAGGAAATTTATGTTTAACTTTCGTCCCTCCCCTGTTTCTATTCGTTCTCTGGAAATGAAGAATGAAAATGACCAAAAATAAACCGAAGTGGGGCTTTATAAACATGGACCTGAACCCCCTTTAAGTCGCATTTGTCGAATGCGATTTATAAGTCGCATTTGCCTTGCGACGCTCTGACTTGGCGCTTGTCCGGTCTCTCCCCGGGCCCTTTTCTCGCACGTATGGCATTCTAAAACTCTTAACCAACATGCGAATAGGCCAACTAAGTGTCAAGAACTTACAGGGTGTAACAGTTGATGAAGAGTGGACATAACGAGTTGTCCAGTGAAGTAATGACTCGTCAGGTCAGTCATCGGCAGGTTCGAGGGAATTCTTTGAGAAATGTTCCAGTGCACTCCACGACCGGTCACCATGAGTCGTTGCCAACACCATGACTCATGGAGTGCCTCGTGGGGACTGGCAGAGGGATTTTTCTTACGAATTTTCAAGGGTGTTTTCATAAAATTCTATGCTTCTAACTACTAAACTACATCGTTCTGAGTCTTATATGGGACGTTTTAAGGGGATTTTCTAGCCTAATTCCTTATTTCTTCAAAATACCCTCTCAAACTCTTCTTCCTCCCCTCTCTAAAGAATAAGGATTCAATTAGGGTTCTTCAGGTGCTTTAAGGGTTGAATTCAAGTGGGGATTTCTCCTATTTTTGTATGTGGGACTCCAACGAGGATCTTTTTCCATCCTTGTGTCCCAAATTTTTATACTAAAATCCAACTTCCTTGATTTTCTAGAAAGCATGATCTACGGTTCAATTTGTGGATAAATTCTCATATTTTTCCTATGAATTCTAAGACCCATTATGATGGATAGTCATGTATGCTTGTAAAATTACTTTCAAAATCTCGAATGATGTACTTGATGTAGGATTAGCATGATTAAGGAATTTTCACCATGAATTAGTCTTGAATTTCAAATGGGATTTCATAAATGAATCATATGCTCTTATCATGAAGTTATATCCTTGTTTTAAGTATATGTAAATCACATGGGCTCCGCAAATCTAGAACACATGTCGCATTGTATGTGTGGGAACATGGTTAGAACTTATAGGCTTTGACCAATGTGGAGTATGTGTATGTTTTCACTATGATTACGATGTAAATGTATTGGGTATTAGTTGAACCTATGGTAATGGCATAAATATCGTATTTTCACCGTGATTTAGAGTAAATTTCGAAATGAGGTTTTTATGAAACATTTTATGCTTCCACCAAGATCTCATTGTACATGTTCAAGGTATCCGTTGATTATATGGGCTTTCTGTAAATCTAGAATATATGAATCAATGTATACATGTTAAAGCATGAATTGGACCTATGGATCCTACATTATCAAAGATATACGTCATATATTATGAACTTGGGATTTGAATGTTGTGAATGTGTGTAAAGTATGATCTAATCCTATAGATGTTTCATGAATGTAAAATGGATGGATTAAATGATGATTTAGTACCGTGATGATATAAATTATGATGATAAAGCATGAGAATATTCCTTCAGACCGTTGGGCTTGTTGTTAGTACAAAGTAGTCTTAATCAATTCTAGATGATTCAGTATGATATTTAGTATGATGTAATTAGTTGAATACTCATGTATCTAATTAGTTGAAATGACTTCGACAAAACGAATGATGCCAGACCAGTGACCTCCATGTTCTAGTTTAACATGACTCTCCATAGCCGAGAATATTTTCCTTAGTTAATCAGGAACTCTCCATAGCCGAGAATGTTTCCCTTAGTCAGTTAGGGGCTCTCCATTGCTGAGAATGTTTCCCTTAGTCAATTAGGGACTCTCCATAGCCGAGAATGTTTCCCTTAGTCAGTCAATGACTCTTCATAGAAGAGAATGTTTTCCTCAGGCAGTCAGGGACTCTCCATAGCCGAGAATATCCCCCTTAGTCTACAATATTAGTTCAGCTTAGGACCGTATAATTTCCAATTTCAGTTAAAATTAGTTAAGTCTAATTCAGAATTATCGACAGATAGTCAGTACAGTGTATGATATCAGTTAAAACTTTAGTTCTCAATAATTGTACATCGCATAACCCTTATGCATCAGTTTGATTAGACTTCAGTAAATGTTTTCAAATAAAAGCTTAATGGAAATATATATGTATCTCAGACAGGGTCATTATATTCTAGTTCAGTTATATGTCAATGTATCTAGTTTTCTTCCTTCTTGTATACTTGCATGTTTAAATTACTATAATTCCCTGGAAACTCAAAGAGCAGATTCAAGACTTAAATTAGAAAATCTGAAAATTTGTTGCAAATGTCACAGAATGACTCATCTAACGGGTCGTTGAGAGACCTAACGACTCGTTAGGTCAGTCGTGGGAAGGAGGTCTGGGAAATGATAAGGGAGAGGCATTGTACCCAACGGAAGACCTCATGAGTCATCGTCAGGTCCCATGACTCGTGAGGTCACTTATGGTCAGGCCGGGGTCAAGAATATTAGGAGTAGGGTAGTGTACTTGAAGGATGCTGACCACAGATCGCGGTCACCTGTAACGACTCGTTAAGTACCTCGTAGTGACCTATAGAGGAATCCGGGCAATGTACTCAACAGGTTTGACCACGAGTCATGGTCAGTCCCACGACCCGTTAGGTCACCCGTTAGGGTCACCTATAAGTTTTTCCAATAATTTTCTAAGGGCTACTTAGTAATTTTCTACTCTTATAAATATTAAACTACGTCATTTTGGATGTGATTTCAGACTTATTAGAGGGTTTGAACGGTTCCTCCCCTCATTCCCTTGTTTATTCTCAGAAAGAATATCGAAGAGTCCCTCAAGAAACTCTCAAGAAAGCTTAGGGTTGTGCTCCATTACAGCAGTTCAAGTCTTCTTTTCCGGGAATTTTTTTTAATCAGGTATGTGCGAAATCAACAAGGGAAATTGTTTTTCCCTTGTGTCCCCTAAAACCCTCCCATAGTTTCTCTATCAGTTTTATCCCTGAGTTTTCGAATACGAAGAAATTATATGTTATTATTTGTTAGTTTCACATAGAATGATATTCTTTCTTATTATTGATATGATCTCCATCAATTCTTACCTGAATTGTTGATGTTCTTGGCAAAGTGAATTTAAGCCCTAAATTTTCAAGTAAAGACTATTTGTGTATTAAATTTCATCTAGTTAGTGAAGTGTAACTTGCGCTAAACTTTTTAGTATTTCTTATTGTTTATGTGTTGAGTAAATACTCCATTAATAAGAATGATTTTAGCCTTGTCAAATAAGATTTCTTTCATTCTTGAAATTTTGCCATATTATGAAATTCTCATGTTGTTGGAATGAGTTGGGTTCTCTATTATCTACTTAGTAGTTTAGTTCAGTTAGAATAAAACCTGTTCAGAACTATTCAAAACTTGTCAACTGATCGGTTTGACTTCAGTCTTTTCTCGAGGTGTCAGTGGTGCCTCCCAGTTATCAGAATCAGATTCAGAACTCAGTTTCTTTGGTCCACTAGGCAGTCATGACACTTTGGGTAAACAGCTCTGACTAGCCTCAGGACCCCAGACAGATTACAATTTTTTCTTAGACGGTTATGACACTTCTAGATAAGCAGCTCTGACTAGTCTAGAACCCAGTTTCAGAATCTGGTCTGATAAGACTCTCAGGGTACTTTCAGACATTTATCCTTGACTAGTCTCGGACCCCAGTTTCAAGCTATCTGCTTAGTACACAATTTAGGAATTCCAGTGGGAGTAGGACTTAGCACCGAGTAGATCGGGGTTCCAGCGTACCCAGGTTCCCAGAACTACGTTGTGAGCGTAGGTTATAGTATTTATTGGCATTATTGGGCCTCCAGACTTATATGATCACCCAGTTCATACCTTTATACCCTGGCAAGGTATATTGGGTCCTACCTGATGGGGTGTATACATCGGACTCCACGTCTAGCTCACATGGTTATATGTCGGTTATAGACTCTTCCATTAGTCAGTCCAGTCCAGTTTCACAATAAGCAGCTCAATTCAGTACAGTATCTCTGACTCAGAACTTTCAGACTTAAGGCATGCCCATAACCATCAGACAGGGTCATCTTGACCATTTCAGTTTACTTCAGTAGTTCAGTTCAGTATATTAGTTGGTCATTGCATGTCATTTAGTTTATTTATATTCAGCTATGTCTTCTCTCTCTTACTCAGTACATTGAAAGTACTGATGCATACTTTTATGTTGTATCATTTCATGATACAGTTGCAGGTTCTCAGACTCAACACCGTTAGTCGCCACGGTTTAGATCCTCCTCCTCAGTAGTTGAAGTGTGAGTCCTCATCATCTGAGGGCCTTATTTAATTTCTTTCAGTTAGTTCATTATTTTTAGCTAGACTTAGAGTTAGCTGGGGGCTTGTTCAAGAAACTCATCATTTAGAGGGCTTTTAGACACAGAATTAAATTCAGACTTTAGATGTTCTTAAACTTCATATTTTTAGTTTTATTTTTGTAAATGCTTTTATTCTATTATTTGAAAGCTTCAGCTATATTTGTTTTACTCAGAATACCACTGGATGATAGACCAGGGGTTGACTTGGGGTCACTTGTGGCTTCAAGTACCGTGTCCCATCCAGCTGTAGACTCGGGGCATGACAAACTTGGTATCAGAGCACTAGGTTTAGAGTATCCTCAAAATGTTTGAAAGCCGCATCGAGTAGAGTAGTTTTCATGGGTATGAAGCGCACCACCCTTATGACGAGGAGGCTACGAGGTGTTATTAGGAAAACTCCCTTTTGTTCATACTGATTGCCGTGCGTTAAAGTTCAATTCCAAAAACGTCCTTCTAAGTCATGCTCTGTTTCATTTCAGTTAATCATGCCTCCTAGACGCGGTAACGAAAGAAGGGTCGATAATGCCAATAGACCTGCCCCACCAGCCCCGGTAGCTATTCAAGATGATTCGGTATCTACCAGTGAATTCAGGGTGGCCATTCAACTGCTGGCCCAAACAGTCACCAACCAGGTGAACCAATAGGTGGTGCCGATGAACACCAATGGATCTGTAGCAGCTGCAAGGGTGCGGGACTTCACCCATATGAACCCTCTATCTTTTCAGGGATCCAAAGTAGGGGAGGATCCCCAAGCGTTCGTGGATGAGATCAAGAAGATTACCCCCATTATGGGTGTCAACTCCTCAAAGAGTGTGGATCTGGCTGCCTACCAGCTCAAAAGGGTGGCTCAGGTCTGGTATGAATATTGGAAAGAGAGCGTCTAGCGGGAGCAGGACTAGTAGAGTGAGAGGAGTTCCACACAACTTTCTTGCACATATTTTTCCCTCGGGAGCTAAGGGAGGAAAGATGGCAGAGTTTATGAACTTGAGATAGGGTAACAGAACAGTGGAGGAGTATGCTAAAGTTTACCAGAATGTCTAAGTACTCTTCAGAGATGGTAGCCAAGTCAAGGGCTCGCATGATGAAGTTTGTGAATGGAATTTCGAACCTGGTCCTCAAGGAGTGTAGGACAGTGATGCTGATTAAGGATATAGACCTCTCCAGCTTGATTGTCTATGCCCAGCAGATTGAGCCCGAAAAGCTGAAGGATATGGAGCGGAAGAACAAACGGGCAAGGACTGGCCAGTCAGATTATGACCATTAAAGGTCTAGCAGTAGTATCCGCCCACAGCAGTAACAACAGCAACAACAACAGCAGCAGAGAGCCCTAGCACCCAGTTCAACCAGCGCCCCAACCTTTTGGTCCCACCAGGATCGGAGGAGTAGGTCATCTAGCACTCAGCCTCAGACCTACAGTACCAGGAACAAGTATCCAGCTTGGCCCAAATGTGGAAAGCACTACCCGGGAGAGTTCCTTCAGGGTAGAGAGGGTTGTTTTGGTTGTGCATAGCTCGGTCATCGGCTCAGGCAGTGCCAATCAAACAGGCGAGGGAGATCACAATCCACCACATCATCAGCTCCAGCAGGTTGACCAGCCCAGCAGACTAACACATCAGGTACGGATGACGGTCAACGTCAAAATTATTTTTATGCTCTGTGTTCCTGTTAGGATCAGGAGAGCTCACCTGACGTAGTCATGGGTATGTTACGACTCTTTCATCTAGATGTGTATGCCCTCCTAGATCAAAGAGCCACTTTTTCATTCATGACTCCCTACATAGCATTCCAGTTTAATATCAGTCCAGAGGTCCTCTCAGAACCATTCTCAATCTTCACCCCAGTTGGTGAGTTAGTTAGAGCAAGCTGGTGTATAGAAACTGCCCAGTCTCAGTTCTGAATAAAGTCAGCCCAGCTGAGCTCATAGAGTTAGACATGGTCAATTTTAACCTTATCCTTGGCATGGATTGGTAACACTCCTACTATGCCTCAGTTGACCGCAGAACTAGGGTTGTGAAGTTCCAGTTTCTAAATGAACCAGTGTTAGAAAGGACGGGCATCAGTTCAGTGCCTAAGGGTAGGTTTATTTCCTACCTTAAGGCCAAGAAACTCATCTTCACGAGATGTATTTATCATCTGTTCGGGTAAAGGATTCCAACTCTGGGACCCTAACTATCCAGTCAATTCCAGTGGTCATCGAGTTCCCAGATGTTTTTCCTGAGGATCTTCCTGGAGTTCCCCATGAATGAAAAATAGATTTCAGAATAGATCTCCTCCCATACACTTATCCCATCTCCATCCCTCCTTACAGAATGGATCCAGCTGAGCTTAAGGAGTTGAAGGAGAAGTTAAGAGATCTTCTTGACAAGGATTTTATCAGATCCAGCATCTCTCCCTGGGGTGCTCCAATGTTATTCGTTCATAAGAAAGACGGCGCCCTCAGAATGTGCATAGATTACCGCCAGTTGAATGAAGTCACAGTCAAAAACAAGTATCCCCTACCTAGAATTGATGACCTATTTGACCAACTTCAGGGAGACAACTGTTTCTCAAAAATCAATCTCAGGTCAGGGTATCATCGGCTAAGGGTCAGAGAGTGTGACATACTGAAAATAGCATTCAGAACTCGGTGTGGTCACTACGAGTTTGTGGTTATGTCCTTCGGGCTAACAAATGCCCCAACAGCCTTCATGGATTTGATGAACAGGATCCTTAAGTAGTATTTGGATATGTTCATCATTGTATTTATTGACGACATTCTAGTATACTCTAGAAATGAGGAAGAGCATGCAAATCACCTAAGATTAGCATTACAAACACTCAAGGACTGCCAGTTGTTTGCCAAGTTCAGCTAGTGCGAATTCTGATTAAATTTTGTGACTTTCTTAGGTCATGTGGTCCCAGGTGAAGGAATACAAGTAGATCCTCACAAGATAGCAACAGTGAAATATTGGCCCGGACCTACCTCTCCTACTGAAATTAAAAGTTTCCTGGGCTTAGCTGGATATTACCGATGATTTGTGGAAAGCTTCTCCTCTATAGCATCTCCTCTGACTAAGTTAACTCAAAAGAAGGTGAAAGTTCAGTGATAGGATGAGTGTGAGAAGAGTTTCCAGGAGTTGAAGACTCGAGTCACTACTGCTCTAGTTCTGACCTTGCTAGAAGGAAAGGATGGATTGGTTGTTTATTGTGATGCTTCCATAGTTGGACTCGAATGCGTTTTGATGTAGCAGTGGGCAAAGTGATAGCCTACGCCTCCAGACAGCTCAAAGTTCATGAGAAGAACTTCCAACTCATGACTTGGAGTTAGCAGCAGTGGTGTTAGTTCTAAAAATATGGAGGCATTACTTATATGGAACTCATGTAGATGTGTTTACAGATCATAAGAGTCTTCAGTATGTGCTGAGTCAGAAGGATCTAAATCTGCTTCAGAGAAGGTGGTTGGAGTTGCTAAAGGAATATGACATGCGTGTGTTGTATCACCCAGGTAAAGCCAATGTGGTGGCTGATGCCCTAAGCAGACGGTCTATGGGGAGTGTGGATCATATTGAGGAAGGCAAGAAGGAGTTAGCGAAGGATGTTCATAGACTAGCCCAGTTAGGGGTGCAGTTGGTGGATTCAGCTGAAGGTGGAGTGGTAATGCAAAACCGGTCAGATTCATCCCTGGTAGTTGAAGTCAAGTCCAGAAAGGATGAGGATCCTATCTTACTTAAACTTAAGGGAGCAGTTCTTAGAAAAAAATAGAAGCTTTCTCCCAAGGGGGAAATGGGGTGATCCGTTACCAGGGCGGGTTGTGTGTATCGGATGTTGGTGAGTTGAGACAGAAAATACTGGCTAAGGCACACATCTTGAGATACTCCATATACCCTGGTGCTACTAAAATGTACAGTGATCTGCAGGATATTTACTGGTGGAACGGCATGAAGAGAGACATTGCTGAATTCATAGCCAAGTGCCCAAACTGCCAGCAAGTCAAGGTGGAGTATCAAAGACCAAGAGGCATGACTCAAGATATCAGTATACCATTATGGAAGTGGGAATAAGTAAATATGGACTTCATTACGGGTCTACCCCGGACTCGTTGGCAGCATGACTCAATCTGGGTGGTAGTAGACCAAATGACTAAGTCAACACACTTTCTCCTAGTTAAAACCACAGACTCAGCTGAGGATTATGCAAGACTATACATCTGAGAGTTAGCTAGACTCCATGGGGTTCCTTTATCTATCATTTCAGATAGAGGGACTCAGTTCACCTCACACTTCTGGAAATCCTTTCAAAAGGGACTAGGCACTCTGGTCAAGCTCAACACAACTTTTCACCCGCAGACCGATGGTCAAGCTGAGTAGACTATTTTTGCCCTAGAAGATACTAAGAGCGTGCGGGATTGATTTTAAGGGTAATTGGGATAACCATTTGCCTCTTATCGAGTTTTGGTACAACAACAACTACCACTCTAGCATTCAAATGGCCTTATTTGAAGCATTATATGGGAGAAGGCTTAGATCTCATATAAGATGGTTCGAGGTTGGTGAAGCTACCTTGATAGGGCCAGACTCAGTTCACGAGGCAATGCAGAAAGTTCAGCTCATTTGAGAAAGGTTGAAAATAGCTAAGAGCCTTCAAAAATCTTATGCCGATGTGCGGAGAAGAGAGTTGGAGTTTTCAGTTGATGACTGGGTTTACCTAAAAATTTCGCCCATGAAAGGGGTAATGAGGTTCCTCAAAAAGGGAAAGCTCAGTCCGAGATACGTTGGACCTTATCGAATTTTGAGGCGTATCGGCAATGTAGCCTATGAGCTAGAATTACCTTCAGAACTAGCAATTGTACACCTGGTTTTCCATATGTCACTTTTGAAGAAGTTCATCGGAGATCCAACCTTAGTCGTCCATTGGATAGTGTAAGATAAAAGATAGTCTCTCATATGAGGAAGTACCAGTCCAGATCCCAGACCGTCAGGCTCATAAGTTGAGGAACAAGGAAATATCTTCACTCAAAGTCTTATGGAGATATCATCAAGTTGAGGGAGCTACGTGGGAGGCCAAAGTAGATATGATGGCCAAATACCCGCACTTGTTTTCTACCGACTCTATTACAACTTAAAATGTTAGTTTTGCCTTAGAAACTGATCTAGTTGTTGAATTCAAATCATGTGTATAAGTTTCTTTTACGACTTTGGATGTATGTATGAAAAGTGAATTGAGTTCAGTTAGGTATTTTGAAACGGAGGAGTCATTCCGACAGTTTTGGAGTTAAATGAATAGTATCTAGAATTTTTTATTGTTATTTTCTGCTTTCCTCTGTTTTTTCTACCATTTGAGGACGAATGTTTCCAAGAGGGAGATATTGTAATGCCACGAAAAGTCAAAGACTAGATCCGGAACTTAAATCAGAAAATCTGGAAATTTACTGCAATTGTCACAGAACGACTCACCTAACGGGTCGTTGAAAGACCTAACGACTCGTTAGGTCAGTTGTGGGAAGGAGGTCTGAGAAATGATAAGGGAGAGGCATTGTACCCAAAGAAAGACCTCACGAGTCGTTGTCAGGTCCCACAACTCGTGAGGTCACTAGTGGTCAGGCCGGGGTTGAGAATTTTAGGAGTTGGGTAGTGTACTTGATGAATGGTTACCACGAGTTGTGGTTGACGTGCCCGATTCGCACGTCCGCAAGTGTACGGGTCGTGCAAGTAATATAGTGGCTCTTTTTAAGAACCGGATTGTCGAACCCACAGGGACTGGACCTATTCCTCTAACTATCCAATTTCTAGTGTGATCTTAAATACCTCAAGTGTTGGTTATAGACATTTTCGATCGAGATTAATTAAGTCTAAGTTTGGGTCAACGAAGTATTCTGAAATTACTCTAGGAGCAACATAGAGTTAAAACCAATTAATCATGCGATACTACGATTTGCAATGGGTTAAGCATGGAACTATCAATTGTTATTTCACATAATTAGAATTGCATGTTTATGGTCTTTCGAGCCTCTAAACATGGCAATCTAGCCTCACTGCATCATTGTGAGTGAGGAGTTTAATTTATTGTCGCGGGCAATCAATTATGTTGTGGTTTACGGGGAAACGATTAGGGACTTTCATGTGTCTAACCATTTAACTCAACTTAGCCTCACAACTACTTCTTCGAGTGGTGATGTGACATCCCAAGTTGGTCTTTCATAACCCTCGTGTCTCAACCAAGCACGGTGTTAGGTATATTTCTATCCTGACACAAAAATCTCTCCCGAGATACAAACGTGCTCCTCACATTCTCATGTCCTGACCTAGGTAATGCTTTCTAAAGCTATTACTCACGCTAACAAATATGCTTTCATGGTGATCAATCATAAAAACAACCAACAATCCAGAATGCAAGACGAAAACGACAATCAATAACTTAATTCCAAAACAATTTCATAAAATCACAATCATAATTCATGGCTTCAACCCTAGAGGAAGGGTTCTTGCCATTCATGTTCGTAAAACTACACTAACTACTACTAAACTAACATACTTACATGAATTTGGTAGATGAGAAGGGAATTTGACAAACCCTAGATGAGTTCTCCCACTTCTCCCTTCACTCCTAGGTAGTTTTCCAGAATAAAATCGTGACCAAATGATTTTAGGAGCTAAGGGTTCAATTTATACTATGCTGAAAAATTGCAAAATTTGGCCTGTGGTGGAACAGCAACGTGTCACGGAGCTGAACGCCCTACTTGACCTCCGTGACACGTTGGTAACGCGTACCCTCACTGGAATGTGCCAAACAAATGCAATTTTTGGCCAAGTGTTGCCGCGTTGGCAGCGTGCCACGGCCCCTATCGCGCAGGGTGCCAGTTATTGCATGTTTTCTTGTTGACTTTCACATTTTGCTCTTGATTCCATTCCTCCACTTTACCAAATCATGAATTAGTTCCTCAAATGCATTATTAACCTTCAAAAACAAGGACTAATCATGTTGGTTAGTATATATTCACATTTACATAAAATCACATGAAAATGTATAAAATAACTTAGATAAACAAGACTAAATTAAGGTATAAAGCATCACTCAGGCATGCTATTTTTGCCCACGATCACCTACCCCACACTTAAAGTCTTGTTCGTCCTCGAACAACCTATTACATCTCATGCATATGGAGACTCATCCATAACTCATTTAGCAAGAATATTCAAGCTACAGCTACAATGATTACGTAAGATAACAAGCTAAAGATAGAGCATGCACGATTTGATCATTGAAATAAAGTACAACTATGTAAAGACTTCTTAACCTCAAGAATCGACTCTCAATCTTAGCAAACTCATGCTAATCAACTGATTAAGAAATCCCACATGAATTATATCCTTCATTCAACATGTGCCCCTCACGGAAAGAGAGTTACCCAATCACACGCAAAAACAATTTTTTAAATCACAACATGTGTGGGTACATGAATAGAATTATGCTCACTCTCACAAAGAATTCACATGCATCATGTAATGACCCATAAGCTTGCCCTTAGTGTTTTATTCCACTAATTTAAGGATGTGTGAATGTAAGATCAAGTAGGACTTAATGGGTTGTAATGTAAGCTAAGGGACAGGCAGGTACTATTCTGGCTAATAATAGTGACTAACTTTCCCAAGCGCTTTTAATACATTACGCCCTCATTAAGAACTTCCCTTCCCTTACTTCACCTTTTTCCTCTTTTCAGCTTTCTTTTTCCTCTTATGTTCCCCCTTTCTTTAGGCACTTTTAGCTTATTAGTAAGGAGCTCTATAAATAATTTTACATTAATTTTTTTTCTTACTCCTTATTAATAATCAACCATTTTCACACAAGTGCACCTTTGTCCTTTTCTCACTTCTACAACTTGCTACTTTTCCTTTCTTTTCATTCTTCTCACTCCTTTACTCCTTCGGATTTTTTTTCCACTCAAGCGCTTAGGAGTTTTGGATCAAATTCAAGGCTAATGAAAGAAAAAGGATTAAGCTTATGTTGCAGCTGTCAAAGAATAGGCTCAAGGCTCAATGGGGTTAACTAGGATTAATTTTTCAAGGTAGGTAAAATGAGGGATAACAATTTGGTTCATTCAAAGGAATGCCTATATCATTTCCTACAATTCACATCCTTCATTTCGTTTTATAAACACACCAGGCAAGTTCTAGACAATCCACAATAGCACAGAATACTCAAAAACCTTACACTCATGGCACATGCTCAATTCAAGACACATTCAGCAGACTCTTAACTCAGCTAATCACAAGAATTCAGATTAAGCTTCAATCATATTGAGTCACAGTCAAGAGCCTAAGTGTCTCAAATAAAGTTATACACTTGCATGCTTCACACTGAACATACTTGCCTCTTACAATCACGTATAGCACATAACAAGAACATCAAGCACCAATTAGTTATGGTTTCAAAATCCCAACGCCTATCAACCAATTTTTCCTCAAGACAGTCGTCATCCATCCATCGTCGGAAACAGTCCCTAACTATTATAAAGACACTATCTACAAACAAAGGAAATAAAAAAAATTATTCTTCGGTTCAAAGACCCCCCCGGTCGGAAAAGAACCGAAAAGAAAAACCAACGGGTGATGAAGTCATGCTTAATTCACAAAAAATTTTCAAATTTCTCCCAAATTTCACACAAGCATCACATTCACCAAAAACTTGTTAAGCACAAAAATTTAGAAATTTTTCTCACCCCACACTTAAAGTCTTGCTATGTCCTCATAGCCTCAAATTAACATTTAAAGGATGAGAAATACTCCCTGAGCCTCTATGCCAAGCTAAAATCATGCTTTCTTTTCAAGTTCCAGAGATGGGTGTTCGACCCCACACTTCTTCTACTCCATGCTCTTTAGCTTCCACCGTCTTGGTACTTAGACTTCCCGCCATCTGTGCTTAACTTTCCACCAAAAACACAAACAAAATAAACATAAAAAAATGAACACAAAATCAAAATTACAAATTGTACCTGAGGTACCCTTGGGTTACTTCCCAAGCAGCGCCTTATTTTACGTTGTGGCCTGACGTGGACTGTCCTTTTCAGGACATCCTAATACCTGGGTTCTCTTTCAAGAACCATCTCCTTTTCTTTTGCTGTTTAGAGGAAACAACCTCCACTCTATTCCTCTCTTTCTCCAACTTCTTCTCAATTTGAAGTCCTCTATCAGACTCGGGCTGAACACTTGACCTTGCCTTTGGCCGTGCACCTATGGAATCCTCCACCCCACACTCATCCTCTGCCAACACACTAACCTGACAAAGGTTAGTGTAGTGTGCGGATGGGTTCATTTCTTGGTAAACGCGGAAGAGTTCTTCTTCATCTTCGACCCTCATTTTCAGGGTCCCTGCTCTCAGATCAATCACCGCTCCACCGGTGGCCAAGAATGGTCGTCCCAAGATTAAGGGTACCTGGTCATCAACCTGAAAATCTAGAACAATAAAATCAGCAGGTATAATAAACTTACCTACTTTGATGAGAAGGTCCTCTATTATTCCATCAGGTGTCACTCGCGACTTGTCAGCCAGCTGCAGCATCAACCTTGTCGGCCTCGGTTCTCCCAACCCCAGGGTGTTGACTAAGGATAGGGGCATTAGATTAACTGCTGCCCCTAAGTCACACAAAGCTCGTAGCACCTCAGCTTTACCAATTTGTATGGGGAGGGTAAAACTCCCTGGGTCTTTGAGCTTCTTTGGCATTTTGCTCAATACCCTGTGACTGCACTCCTCAGTCAGTGCTACAGTCTGGACATCCACCAATCTAACTTTGTTCGCCATCACGTCCTTTAAGTATTTAGCATACTTGGGCATTCCCTGCAAGACATCAATAAGAGCCAAATTTATGTGAAGTTCTTTGAAGCTCTCAAAGAACTTTTTGAAGCATTCCTCCTCCTTGCTCTTTCTGAATTTCTGAGGGAATGGTGGTGGTGGTCTTTGTGATGGATGCAATGAAAGTTGCACATTTTGTTGTCCAGCACTCTGATTATCTCCCATGTTGATGGATGGTCCTAGTCTAACCAACTCCGGCTGCACCTCCTTTCTCAGCTCTTTTGGCACTGCATCAGATAATTGCTTACCGCTTCTCAAACTGATGGCATTGATCTGCCGGGGGTTAGGATCTGTGTCGCTTGGTAATCCCCCCTGCGACCTCATGTTTTGAGCAGCTGCTATCTGACCCACTTGTTTTTCAAGATTTCAGGTGGCTACTTGCTGATTCATTAAGTCTGTTGCCATCCTCGCCTGATTTTCCGCTAACTGCTTCTGGGTCTCCATAATTTTCTGCAGTGTTTCCTCAATGCTGCTACTCAATTGCCCATCATTCTGCCTATTCTTCTGATACTGCTGTTGTTGAGGTTGCATATAATTCTTCTTTTGGTTTCCCCCCCAAGAAAAATTAGGGTGGCCCTGCCAATTTCTGTTGGAGTTATTCTCAAAATTCTGATTTCTATGCACATTACCAACAAAATTGACTGATTCCGGATTGGCTCTACAATATTCTGCATTGTGCCCATTATTATAGCAAATTTCACACCAACTCAGAGCTTGCTGAACTGCATTAACCTGGCCCTGGTGTTGGTTCATACTCAGTTTATTGAACTGAGTCATCATTTGATGTTGGAACGAAGCTAACTGTGCTGCCAAGGCATTCAAACCATCTACTTCTATCAACCCTGGTCTCTTTCCTGCCCCCCTCGATGACTCGCTGTGCCACTCTGGATTTTCTTGTGCAATTATGTTCAACAAAGTGTACAACTCATTATATGTTTTATCCAAGGCTTGCCCACCCGATGCAGAGTCTAGTAATATTTTTGTGTGTGGGTCTAGACTTTCTACAAAGGTATGAGCCAGCACTTCATTTGATTGCTGGTGATGAGGGCAGTCTCTCAACAATGACTTGAATCTTTCCCAAGCCATATACAAGTTCTCATCAGGCCTCTGCTTAAAACTGAGTATTTCACTTCTCAACTTTGCAGTCTTGCCTGAAGGAAAGAATCTGATAAGGAACTTCCTAGCCAAGCCATTCCATGAAGTTATGGAGTTTGGTGGCTCAGCCTTCAGCCACTTTTTCTCCTCTCCCAACAGTGAAAATGGGAAGAGGGTCAGTCGGACATAATCTGTGGACACGCCGGTGGGGACAAACGTGTCACTGATCTCTAAAAACCTCTGTAGGTGCTGTTGCGGGTCCTCATGTGCCATCCCGATGAATTGACCACTAGAATGTAACAGCTGCACCATGTTCTGTTTAAGCTCAAAGTGCCCTCCAGACTCCGATTTACGGATGCTTGAGGTCATATTTGTCGCTAGTGGGATTGCCACTTCGCGAACTAGTCTTGCTGCCATTGTTCTGTTGTACCTTTTCTTGAAGTCTCTTCAGCTTTTGCTCTAGAGCTACTCTCCTTCAGAAATGGATTTGACGTTCAGGTTCCAGCAACGGTTCCACAAGCTCTCTATTTCTAGCCAGCTCGGCAGGACAACCTGTCACCTGCAAATAAACAGACTAAGACCAAGTTTCTCAACACTTAAGGAAATTTCAAAAATCACACAAAAACAGATAAATTATCAAAACTTCGCCGAGTCCCCGGCAACGGCACCAAAAACTTGACGTGCCCGATTCGCGCGTCCGCAACTGTACGGGTCGTGCAAGTAATATAGTGGATCTTTTTAAGAACCGGATTGTCGAACCCACAGGGACTGGACCCATTCCTCTAACTATCCATTTCTAGTGTGATCTTAAATACCTCAAGTGTTGGTTATAGACATTTTCGATCGAGATTAATTAAGTCTAAGTTTGGGTCAACGAAGTATTCTGAAATTACTTTAGGAGCAACATAGAGTTAAAACCAATTAATCATGCGATACTATGATTTGCAATGGGTTAATCATGGAACTATCAATTGTTATTTCACATAATTAGAATTGTATGTTTATGGTCTTTCGAGCCTCTAAACACGGCAATCTAGCCTCACTGCATCATTGTGAGCGAGGAGTTTAATTTCTAGTCGCGGGCAATCAATTATGTTGTGCTTTACGGGAAAACGATTAGGGACTTTCATGCGTCTAACCATTTAACTCAACTTAGCCTCACAACTACTTCTTCGAGTGGTGATGTGACATCCCAAGTTGGTATTTCATAACCCCCATGTCTCAACCAAGCACGGTGTTAGGTATATTTCTATCCTGACACAAAAATCTCTCCCGAGATGCAAACGTGCTCCTCACATTCTCATGTCCTGACCTAGGTAATGCTTTCTAAAGCTATTACTCAAGCTAACAAATATTCTTTCATGGTGATCAATCATAAAAACAACCAACAATCCAGAATGCAAGACAAAAACAACAATCAATAACTTAATTTCAAAACAATTTCATAAAATCACAATCATAATTCATGGCTTCAACCCTAGAGGAAGAGTTCTTGCCATTCATGTTCGTAAAACTACACTAACTACTACTAAACTAACATACTTACATGAATTTGGTAGATGAGAAGGGAATTTGACAAACCCTAGATGAGTTCTCCCACTTCTCCCTTCACTCCTAGGTAGTTTTCCAGAATAAAATCGTGACCAAATGATTTTAGGAGCTAAGGGTTCAATTTATACTATGCTGAAAAATTGCAAAATTTGGCCTGTGGTGGAACAGCAACGTGTCACAGAGTTGAACGCCCTACTTGACCTCCGTGACACATGGGTAACGTGCACCCTCATTGGAATGTGCCAAAAAAATGCAATTTTTGGCCAAGTGTTGCCGCGTTGGCAGCGTGCCACGGCCCCTATCGAGCAGGGTGCCAGTTATTGCATGTTTTCTTGTTGACTTTCATGTTTTGCTCTTGATTCCATTCCTCCACTTCACCAAATCATGAATTAGTTCCTCAAATGCATTATTAACCTTCAAAAACAAGGACTAATCATGTTGGTTAGTATACATTCACATTTACATAAAATCACATGAAAATGTATAAAATAACTTAGATAAACAAGACTAAATTAAGGTATAAAGCATCACTCAAGCATGCTATTTTTGCCCACGATCAGTGGTCACCTGTAACGACACGTTAGGTCCCTTATGGTGACCTACAGGGGAATCTGGGCAGTGTACTCAACGGGTTTGACCACGAGTTGTGGTCAGTCACCACAACCTGTTAGGTCACCCGTTAGGGTCACCTGTCAGTTTTTCCAGCAATTTTCTAAGGGCTACTTAGTTATTTCCTACTCTCCTAAACTTTAAACTACGTCATTTTGAATGTAATTTCAGACTTATTAGAGAGTTTGAATGGTTCCTCCCCTCATTCCCACGTTTATTCTCAAAAGATTATTGAAGAGTCCCTCAAGAAACTCTCAAGCAAGCTTAGGGTTGTGCTTCATTGCAGCAGTCAACAGTTTCTCCATCAGTTTTAGCCCTGATTTTTCGAATACAAAGAAATTATATGTTAATATTTGTTAGTTTCACATATAATGATATCCTTGCTTATTATTGATATGATCTCCATCAATTCTTACCTGAATTGTTAATGTTCTTGCCAAAGTGAATTTAAGCCCTAAATTTTCGAGTAAAGACTATTTGTGTATTAAATTCCGTCTAGTTTTTGAAGTGTGACTTGGGTTAAATTGTTTAGTTTTTCTCATTGTTTATATTTTGAGTAAATACTCCATTGATAAGAATGATTTTAGCCTTGTCGGATAAGATTTCTTTAATTCTTGAAATTTTTCCATATTATGGAATTCCCGTGTTGTTGGAATGAGTTGGGTTCTCTATTAGTTGCTTAGTAGTTTAGTTCAGTTAGAATGTAAAACTTGTTCAGAACTATTTAGAACTTGTAAACTAATCAGTTTGACTTCAGTCTTTTTCTGAGATGTCAGTGGTGCCTCCCAGTTATCAGAATCAGAATCAGAACTCAGTTTCTTTGGTCTACTAGGCGGTCACAACACTTTAGATAAACATCTCTGACTAGCCTTAGGACCCCCGACAGATTAGAGTTTGTTTTTAGATGGTTACGGTGCTTCTAGATAAGCAGCTCTAACCATTGTAGAACCCAGTTTCATAATTTGGTCCGATAAGACTCTAAGGGTACTTTCAGTCATGTATCCCTGACTAGTCTTGGACCCCAGTTTCGAGCTATCAACTTAGTACACAGTTTAGGAATTTCAGTGGGAGCAGGACTTAGAACCGAGCGAACCGGGGTTCCAGCATACCCAGGTTCCCAGAACTACGTTGTCAGCGTAGGTTACAGTATTTATTGGCCTGATTGACCCCGGATTTATGTGATCACCCAGTTCATGCCTTTATACCTTGGCAAGGTATATTGGGTCCTACCATTTGGGTGTATACATTGGACTCCACGTCTAGCTCACGTGTTTATACGTCAGTTATAGACTCTCCCACTAGTCAGTCCAGTCCAGTTTCAGAATAAGCAGCTCAGTTCAGTACAGTATCTCAAACTCAGAATTTTCAGACTTAGGGCATGCCCAAGACCATCAAACAGGGTCATCTTGACCATTTCAGTTTACTTCAGTAGTTTAGTTCAGCATATTAGTTGGTCATTGCATGACATGTCAGTTTAGTTATTTATATTCAGCTATGTCTTCTCTCACTTACTCAGTACATTCAAAGTACTGATGCATACTTTTATGCTATATCATTTCATGGTACAGTTGCAAGTTCTCAGACTCAACATTGTTTGTCTCCGCAGTTCAGATCCTCCTCCTCAGCAGTTGAAGTGTGAGTCCTCATCATTCGAGGGCCTTATTTTATTTCTTTCAGTTAGTTCATTATTTTTATCTAGACTTAGAGTTAGCTGGGGGCTTGTCCCAGCAACTCATCAGTTAGAGGGCTTTTAGACACAACACTAATTTCAGACTTCAGATATTCTTAAACTTTATATTTTCTATTTTATTTTCGTAAATTCTTTTATTTTATTATTTCAAAGCTTCTGCTATATTTGTTTTACTCAGAATACCAGTGTATGATAGACCAAGGGTTGACTTGGGGTCACTGGTGGCTTTAAGTACCATGTCCCGTCCAGGGTGTAGAATTGGGGTGTGAAAATTACTTACATTTCCCGCATACTCATCATATTTCAAGTACTGACCGCATGCTTTATTTACTATATCGTTTCATGATATAGATTCAGGTTTCCAGACTCAACCACGTGGTTAGATATGCTCCATTACCATCTCAGCTTCTTGTGGTGAGTCCTCATCTCTTGAGGACGCGATTTATGTTTATATATTCATTTTGTTTCAGTTTTCAGATTCTAGGAGTTAGCTGGGGGCTTCTCCCAACAACTCATCAGTTTAGTAGAGCCTTTTAGACTTGTCTAGATAGATTCAACTTTGTATAAAAGTGTTGTTACATTTGTTCTTACAGTTTTTAATTAGACTCTTTCAATTAGTTTCCGCTCAGTTATGTTCTGTTAGTTGTTTCTATTATTAAGTGTTATGCTATAAATATGTCATGGGTCAACTTGGAGCCTCTCGGGGTTCCTTGTTCGAGTCATGACAAAAACATTTTAGAATTTTTCCCTTCTTTCATTATTCTTATTGTGTGAAAGAGTGTGAAACTCTAAAAATAACCTTTTAATTATGCTCTACATGTTACAGACAATGCCTCCAAGATGAGCTAATAGAATAAATAACGAAAATGCAAACTAGAGAGCTACACCAGCTCTAGCAGCCCCTCTAAATAAGCAGGTGACACATGTTGAGTACTAGGTTGTGTTTTCCCAAGATGTGACCAACTAGGTCAACCAGTAGGCCGTTGCACCTCCTAACCCAAGTGGAACTGCAGCTGCTACTAGAGTCCGAGACTTTACTCAGATGAATCCCCCAGAATTTCATGGGTCTAAGCTAGATGAAGACCTGTAGAGCTTTATTGATGAGGTTCAGAAGATCACCCGAATCACAGGAGTCACCTCCATTGAGAGTGCAGATGTGGCCGCTTATCAGTTGAAGGGAGTGGCTCAGATATGGCACAGACATTTGAAAGAAGGAAGGCATGTTGGTGTAGACCTAGTGGAGTGGGATGAATTTGTAACTATGTTTTTGGATAGATTCGTTCCCCATGAGCTAAGGGAAGCTAAGGTAGAGGAGTTCATCAATCTAAAGTAGAACTCCATGAAAGTACAGAAGTATGCCCTGAAATTTACGCAGTTGTTCATATATGCTCTAGAGATGGTGGTTGAACCTAGGGCTCGGATGAGGAAGTTCATATTAGGAGTGCAGGACATCCACGCTCATCAGCGACATGGATATTTCTCTTCTTATGATCCATGCCCAGCAAATTGAGGAGGAAAAGCTGAAAGCAAAGGAGAGGGAGAGCAAGCAGGCTAAAGCAGGGAAACTTAACTATTTGAAGAAGAGGTCGAGCGAAGGTAATCATTTACAACAGCAGCAGAGATCTTCAGCACCCTCATCAGCTAGTGCTCCTTCCCCCAGACCTCATACTGATTGAAAGGGTAGAGCATCAAGCTCTTAGTATCAGAGTCATATTTTCAATAGACGCACTTTCCCAACATGTCTGAAGTATGGTAAGAACCATCCCGGTAAGGGTCATCTCGATAAGAAGGGTTGCTTTGGCTATTGCCAACTGGGTCACAAGTTGAAGGATTGCCCGTCACCCGGACTTGGGAAGACCAG
This sequence comes from Datura wrightii, assembly GCA_035772735.1. Classification (NCBI taxonomy): domain Eukaryota; kingdom Viridiplantae; phylum Streptophyta; class Magnoliopsida; order Solanales; family Solanaceae; genus Datura; species Datura wrightii. Next base: position 67,306,581 of record JASDFA010000002.1, read on the forward strand.
TCCACTACTTCAGTAGCTCCGACACCAGCTTTGCAGGGTACTACTTTAGGCACAAGTGATGGTGGCCAGCATCAAAATCACTTTTATGCTCTATCTTAACATCAAGACCAGGAGAACATACTTGATGTAGTTACTGGAATGTTACGTCCCTTCTAGATTAATGTATATGCTTAACTAGACATAGGATCCAAACTTACCTTCATGACTCCGTACATTGAGGTTCAATTTGATATTAGTCCAAAAAACCTCTCAGAACCCTTTCCAGTTTCTACTCCTATTGGTGCGTCTGTTATAGAAAGTCGGGTATAGAGAAATTGGTGGTCACAGTTTTATATAAAGTCATCACACTCGATTAGTAGAGTTATATATGGTTGATTTTGACCTCATTCTTGGCATGGACTGGTTGCACTCTTGCTATGCCTCAGTTGACTGTAGAACCAGGGTCGTTAAGTTTCAGTGGAGGTAGTATTTCAGCGCTTAAGGGTCGGTTTATCTCTTAACTTAAGGCTATGAAAATGATTTCTAAGGGATACATCTATCATTTAGTTCGGGTCAAGGATTCAAGATCTGAAGCCCAACACTTTAGTCATTTTTAGTCATAAATAAGTTCTCAAATGTATTTTTCGAAGAACTTCCCAAAGTCCCAAGCGAGTGAGAAATTGATTTCAGAATAGACCTTCTATATACCTAGCTTATCTCAATTCCTCCTTATACAATGGCTCCAGCTAAGCTTGAGGAGTTGAAGGAACAGCTAAAAGACCTTTTAGACAAAGGCTTCATTAGAACCAGTATATCTCCATGGGGTGCTCCAGCTCTATTCGTGCGAAAGAAGGATGGTACACTTAGAATGTGCATTGACTACAATCAGTTGAACAAAGTCACAGTAAAGAATAAGAATCCCTCATGAGCTGGAAATTTTCCAACTCATTAGGCTCGTAAACATGAGTTTTTGCGTAGTTTTCAAGTTAATTACGTGGATTTTATGCCCTTTCTCTTTTATCTTTGCAGGTACTTAGCTTGAGTGGAGAAAAGCATGAAATCAAACAAAATGCATGAAGTTTGAGATGATAGTGGATGACTTGGCATTTGAAGTAAAGAAGAGAAAGATAATGGAAGATTCGAACTCAAAAAGAGATGTTAAGGAGATGCTCTGAAATGGTGAAATGTGAATCCCAAAGTGTGAAACACAGATGAACCGCAAAAGCCAATGCCTCAAAACTGCTTCCCATAGGCGTTTGGCAGTCTACCACTAGTGAATTGTCGGCCTAACACAGGTCAACTTCTGGTTTGCCGCCGATTCTTCCAACTCTAGGTCTCTATTCCACCAGCTAGCAATTGGTGCTTCGCGGATTGGCACCGGCGAAACGCTGGTGCTTCGCAAGTGAGGCCATCCAAGGAGGGGTAAAAACATTCGAAAAGGTTTCCAAAGTACATAGGAACCTCAAGGGAACTTTTGTAAAGTTGTAAACAAGAATGTACCGATATTTACATCACCCTCATTGTACACCACTCATTCAATCATCCATAATTCATCATTCACTCACTTTTTCAAGAGAGAATTATTGAATAGAAAGTTCTTCTTGAGGAACCCCTCTTGTGGGGGAATTCCACCATTGTTGCAAATCTTGTGAAGCAAGTTGATGAACCCATGTTATGAAGTTGAGAAAAGTTCTCTTGGTATCTTCTCTCTCTCTATCTAAGTATGTAAATCTAACTTTCTAGCTAGAGGTGTGTGCATGGTGGGTTTGTAATTATGAATGGATACTTATGATTTCCTCTTAGATTCTTATTAAAAGCTTAGATATATTGTCTTCTCTCAAGTTTTAATTGTAAAATTGATGGTTGAAAACATGAATTTTGCTTTACTTTTCTTACTTTTGCTTGAGAGAGAAAAGTGAGAAATGGGTGAGAAGAAGACAGGGAGGATTTGGAGTATGGATGTGTGGGGTTGAGCTAGAGATAGTCACCACCCACATTTCACTCCATTAAAGGGTCTATGCTAGAGATAGTTTATCCTTCCTCAAGCTCTTGTGGTTATAAATTTATTTTGGCCTTGGGGTTCGAGAAAACCCAAGGCATAAACATTCTTGTGATTGAGAAACAAGAGAATGTGATTTATCCACACTATTTAAGTTGATTTTGAATCCAAGAGAATGAAGTAATCCCGTGCTAGTTGTTAGACCATGCATAGCACACCCCCAGCCAATTCGCTTGAGAATGCCATAATTGGAATTCCCTCCACTTAGTTTTAAATTAGAATTCAATAGTGTTTTCCCTTTTTCCCCCATTTTACTTTTCAAATGCTGAACAACGATGTGTTCTAGTTTGAGTTAGTTTATAACTTTTAGATTATCGACTCAATTCTCTATGTGATTCGACCCCGACACCCGTCAGGTTATTTGTTTTGAACAACAATTGTGTATGTTCTTTCATAAAGAAGTGTGTATTTTGGACGTTATCAAAAATGGCACTGTTTCCGGGGAGTTGAGTTGTGATAAGCCATTAGTTATTTACTAATTCAAACTTGTTTTGCATATTGCTTGTTTTATTTCTTTTTACTTCACGTTGGTGTTGTCTTTGAGTGTTGAAAAGTTGAATAAGGTGTGGAATGTGATGACAAATGGAAGGAGAAAATTGAGGAACCGACTTTAGACATGCGAAATGTAGGTCGAAAGATGCGAAGCGCAAGTCTCGCACAGGTTATAACCAGAATACATGGAAAGAAAAAATTCCAATGCAAGCGCCTCCATCATACTAGGGAGTTCCTACACTCATTTCTCCCTTATTGTGTGCGACTTTATGCCTCAAAGATAATGTCTGTTTTGTTTTTATGTTATGTGTTTTGTTGTTTGATGATTTGTTGGGGGATGAAGTCTGAGTAATCCCCTTGCGAGTGATGTAAGATATGGACCTTTGATAGATTAGATAGCAGCATTCTTAAGGATAAATCGTCATTACTTGCTAATTAGCATCGTCGTTGTAGATAGTAGTCTATGAATAAACTCCAAGGGTTTTTTTTATACTATGGTTCTTTCCCAGGGAGAAAATTTTTCTTACCTTATTTTTGTGTCGAACTGGGTGACATTTCACAATAATGGATTGAAAGGTGACTTTCTTAAAGGAAAATGTCAAGTCTAGAGTCATGTTGAGTCTTTTGTGCACTTGTTTGAAGAAGTACCACAAACATTTCTTTCTTGGCATTATGCATGAGTTTTGAAAAGAAAAGGGGGGCATTTAAAGGTGAAAATGAGCACTCTCTTGTCATGAGTTATACATTCCTTGCTTGGATTTTTGATTCGTAAACTAGATTATTGAATTTCATACTCTTAATGTGATGTAGAAAGTGTGTGAACTCCTTAGATTGTGATGCCTTGTGAGGTGAGTCCTTTAGCTTAATTTTTGTGTATGCATGATTTTCTAGAACTTGCCCCTAGTGTGATTCAAAGAGAAATTTTAGATTAGGATATACTTAGAAAATGACCTGAGGCTTTCTATTGATATTCACTTCACAAAAAATGACCTCCTTGAACATCAATTTTTGATAGCCAATGCTTGAGCCTTAGACCCTTTCTTGGAAATCATATTACAAGCCTAATGACCCTTCTCAATCCTCTTCTTTGGCACCTATCCTCCCTAATTACTAGTGAATAAAGAATGAAAAATTGGACTTAAAGCCCAAAAGATGGGGAGAAATAAAGAAATGAATTGAAATGAGGCAAAAGCCTATGTTTGGGATTTTGCAAAAAGGAAAAAATGTGAGCTTGAAGGTGAGGTAGCACCAAAGGAAATGAGTGAATTGGTTGGTTGAAAAATATCTAATCATTATAAGAAAAGAATTGTTGAAAGGTGCTACTCTTTCTTAGATGAGGCTAGTGATGGAATCCAAAGGTGTTATAAGGGTGGCTCTTGATAAACAAAAGATGAAAATAATAAACGAGGAGAGATAAGGAGAGGAGATTTCAAATTGTGTTATGGAATTTTGCAAGTGTTTACAAAAGGCATTAGGGAGGTTCTAGTCACTAGAGCTAAATATTTATCTCACCCTTACCCTAACCTTCATGATACCGCGCAAGTCCTTAGTGATTTTGAGTGTAGCAACTCTACATTAGTGGCGAGTTACATGAAGGGAAAGCCTATGGGACAATTTGTATACACTTGAATTTCTTTGTGAGAGTGATCGTATTTGCCTTATCATAAAATCCCTATGTGTGAAATGCTTTTAAATGATTGGGATTCTCTTTTATTGTGAGTGGCATCACTTTCTTGGGGTACATACTTATAAATGTGCTTAGTGAGAGGTGTGAATGAGACAAGTGTGTAGCGAACTTAAAGGCAAGCTTTGAATGTGCATTTTCAATGACTAGAGATGCTCCTTGAACTTGTTTTGATGAAATATACCCCTTGTTTGAATGAAAGGAATGCATACAAGATATGCTTCATGATTGTGGTCACCTATTGAAGCTTGTGCAACATAGTTTGAGTCTTTTCTTATTCTCAAGTCGGTGTATAATTCTGTGTTTATATTGAGGATTGATGGTCTTGTGCAACTCCCAAATGCTCTAAGCTCTAGCAATGTCTTCTTGTGAAGGAATGCCTTACTTGATCCTTGGTGCGCATACTCATATATAACATGTTATTCCATTTGCTCAACTCTAAAGAATTTCATTACTTGAGGACAAGCAATGGCTCAGGTTTGGGGGTTTGATGAGTTGGAAATTGACCAACTCATTAGGCTCATAAACATAAGTTTTATTTTAGCTTTCAAGTTAATTAGGTGAATTTTATGCCCTTTCTCTTTGATCTTTGCAGGTACATAGCTTGAGTGGAGAAAAGTATTAAATCGAGCAAAACGCATGAAGTTTGAGATGAAAGTTGATGAGTTAGCATTTGAAGAAAAGAAGAGAAAGATAATGGAAGATTTGAACTTAAAAAGAGGTGTTAAAGACATGCTTTGAAATGGTGAAACGCGAATCCAGAAATGTGAAACACAAAAGCCAATGCCTCAAAATTTCTTCCTACCGGTGTTTGGCAGTCTGCCACCAGTGAATTGCCGGCCTAAAACTGGCCAACTGCCGGTCTATCACCGATTCTACCTGCTCCAAGTCTGTCTTCACCGACTAGCAATCGGTGCTTCGTGGATTGGCAGCGGCAAACTTTAGTGCTTCGCAAGTGACGCCATCCAAGGAGGGGTAAAAACGTCCAGGTAGGTTCTCAAATTTCCTAGAATCCTCAAAGGCACTTGTGTAAAGTTGTACACAAGAAAGTACAAATATTTACATCACCCTCATTGTACACCACTCATTCAATCATCCATTATTCATCATTCACTAACTTTTTCAAGAGAGAATTGTAGAATAGAAAGTTCTTCTTCCTAAGGAACCCCTCTTGTGGGGGAATTCAACCATTGTTGTAAATCTTGTGAATCAAGTTGATGAACCCATGTTATGAATGTTGAGAAAAGATCTCTTGGTGTCTTCTATCTCTCTAAGTATGTAAATCTAACTTTCTAGCTAGAGGTGTGTGCATGGAGAGTATGGAATTATGAATGGGTATTTATGATTTGCTCTTTGATTCTTATTAAAATCTTAGATCTATTGTCTTCTCCCAAGTTTTAATTGTAAAAATTGATGGTTGCAAACATGAATTTTGCTTCACTTTTCTAACTTTTGTTTGAGAGAAAAAAGTGAGAAATGGATGAGAAGATGATAGGAAGAATTTGGTGTCAGCACCCACATTTTCACTCCATTAAAGGGTCTATGCTCGAGATAGTTGATCCTTCCTTAAGCTCTTATGGTTGATAAATTGATTTTAGCCTTGGAGTTTGAGAAAACCCTGGGAATAAACATTCTTGTGGTTGAGAAACAAGAGAATGTGATTTATCCACAACTATTTAAGTTGAATTTGAATCTAAGAGAATGAAGTAATCCCATGCTAGTTTTTAGACCATGCATTGCACATCGCTAACCAATTCTCTGGAAAATGCAACAATTGGAATTCCCCCCACATAGTTTTTAAAATTAGAATTCAATAGTGTTTTCCCTTTTTCCCTCATTTTACTTTTCAGATGTTGAACAACGATGCAATCTAGTTTGAGTTAGTTTATAACTTTCGGATTATCGACTCAATTTTCTATGAGATTCGACCCCGACACTCATCAGATTATTTGTTTTGAATAATGACCGTGCATGCTCTTTCGTAAAGAAGAATGTAGTTTGGATGTTATCAATCCCATCCCCAAGATTGATGAATTGTTTGACAAACTTCAGGGAGCTAGTTTTTTTTTCAAAGATAGACCTCAGATTAGGATATTATCAGGTCAAAGTCAGAGAGTGTGACATCCAGAAGATAGCCGTCAGAACTCGATATGGTCACTACAAATTTGTTGCTATGTCTTTTGGACTAACTAATGCTCTTATAGCTTTTATGGACTTGATGAATAGGGTGTTCAAATAGCACTTGGACATGTTTGTTATCGTCTTCATAGATGACATTCTAGTCTATTTCCGGAGTGAGGATGAGCATGCAGACCACTTGAGGATAGTTTGGCAGACCCTTAGGAACTGCCAGTTGTTCGCTAAATTCAACAGGTGCAAATTTTGGTTGAAATCAATAATGTTCCTTGGTCATGTCATCTCCTATGAGGGTATTTAGGTTGACCCTCAAAAGATCAAAGCAATTAAGAACTATCCAAGACCCACCTCTTTGTTAGACATTAGGAGTTTCTTGGCTCTAGCCAGGTATTATAGATGGTTTGTGGAAGACTTCTCCCCTATTTCCCTTTGTATGACCAGGTTGGCTCAAAAGAGAGTCAAGTTACAGTGATCTGATTATTGTGAGTAGAGTTTTCAGGAGTTGAAGACTCAACTCACTACAGCCTCAGTTTTGACTCTACCAGAAGGTTCGGATGGGTTCTTGATTTGTTGCAACGCCTCCAGTATTGGCCTTGGTTGCATACTAAAGCATCATAGCAAGGTTGTAACCTATGATTCTAAATAGCTCAAGGCTCATGAGAAGAATTACTCGACTCACAATCTTGAGCTGACAGCGGTAGTATTTTCCTTAAAGATTTGGAGGCACTACCTTTATGTTGTTCATGTAGATGTGTTAACTGATAACAAAAGCCTACAGTACGTGTTCAGTCAGAGGATTTTTTGTCAAAGGGAATGGTTGGAGTTGTTGAAAGACTACGACATGAGTGTTTTGTATTACCCGGGTAAAGCCATTGTAGTGGCTGACGCCCTCAGCATATTGTCAATGGTTTTTGTTGCTCATATTGAGGATGACAAGAAAGAGTTGGTTAGACTACCAGTTAATACCACAGATTAAGTAGAGGATTATGCTAGACTATACATCTGGGAGTTTTTCAAGTTGCATGGAGTCCCTTTTATCCATCATCTCATGTAGTGATACTCAGTTCACCTCACACTTTTGGAAGTCATTCCAGGAGGGACTTGGTACTCAGTTAAACTCAACACAGCTTTCAATCCCTAGAGAAATGGCCAGGCTGAATACACCATCTAGACTCTAGAGTATATGTTGAGAGCTTGTGTGATCAACTTCAAGGGCAGTTGGGATGATCGCCTGCCTCTCTTCGAGTTTGCATATAACAACAGCTACAACTTTAGCATTCAGATGGTCCCGTTTGAGGTACTTTATGGTAGGAGGTGTAGGTCTCCTATAGGGTGGTTTCAGGTTGGTGAAGCTACCTTAATAGGACCTGATTTTGTACATGAGGCCATGGAGAAGTTTTACCTTATCAGAGAAAGGCTGAAAATAGCTCAAAGTCATTATAAATCGTATGCAAATGTGAAGAGAAGAGAACTTGAGTTTGTTGTTGATGATTGGGTATATCTGAAAATTTCACCTATGAAAGGGGTGATGAGGTTTGGGAAGAAAGAAAAACTCAGTCCCCGCTATGTTGGTCCTTCCCGGATCTTGAGGCGTATTGGCAATGTGGCATGAGTTGGACTTACTTGCGAAGTTAGCATCAGTGCATCCGGTCTTTCATATGTCTCTATTAAAGAAATGCATTGCGGATCCGACCTCAGTTGTGCCTTTAGACAGTGTTGGCATAAAGGATAGTCTCTCTTATGGAGAGGTCCCAGTTGAAATTCTTGACAGTGAGGTTCATAAGTTGAGGAATAAGGAGGTCATTTCAATGGAATTTCTTTGGAAGAATTAGCTTGTAGAGGGAGCTGTGTGGGAAGCCGGAGCAGATATCATGACTAAGTACCCTCACCTTTTCCTTTTTAGCTCAGCTTCTGCATTAGATACTAATTTCTTTCTTATTACTCTACTCGATTTCATGACAATCTCATGCTCTTCAGTTCTATTCATGTCTAAGTATGTATCATTGTTGTATGAGCCTAGTTCAGTATGTGTATCTCAATCAGAGTCACTTACTCCATCAGTATTCAGCCCATAGTATTCAGCATTACAATTCCATCTCTTTACCTATCTTTCCATCTTAATTAGTCTCCATTTGAGGAGGAGATAATGTAACACCCCAAATGACCCTAAGACCAAACCCCAGAATTGGAATGAGAAGTAGTAGGAAACTAGGAAAATTTCCCACAGAACCGCTCATTAGACGAGCTATTGTCAGAACCAATGACACGTTAGTTCAGTCGTTGGTTGCCAACAGAATTTTCCCTTCAAATTTAACAAGTGATATAATGATCCGTTATAAGAAATAATGATTCATCATGTTGTGCATTATGAAGATGATAAGAAAGTTGTCAGATTTTCCTCTTGATCCAATGAGCCACTTAATGAGTCATTGGAGGATATAACGACTCATATGATGAGCCGTTAGTAAAAAGTTTGAAAAGTTCAAAAAATTATTCTAGTGAAAATGACTGGATGTTACAGCCCGTTATGTCAGCTAATGAGTCGTTATGTCTGCCCATTGGAAGAAGTTTAGAAACTAGAGATTTTAGCCCAGAACCAAATACTGGTCCCAGTGAGTCATGGTGACAACTAATGACTCGTTGTGTGACATATTAGGACTGGACGGATAGTTTTTTAGACAACCTTCTAGGGGTACTTTCATAACTTTCCTAAATGTCACGACCTGAATGGAGGCTCGGATAGTAGACATAGGACAAGGGACCCCGAGAGACCCCAAGTCGACCCATGGCATAAGCATACATCTAACTCAATCAATAAACTGAAGAATCAACAATATAAACTCAGCGGAAGTCTAACTCATCATAACATCAGAATAAGCATTTGAAGTTGAATACATAAGTCTGAAAAGCCTCTAAACATGACGAGTTGATGGGACAATACCCCCAACTAACTCAACAATACTGAAACTGAAATACATAAAGAAAGATAGACAGCCTGGTCCTCGGAAGATGAGGACTCACCAATAAGAAGACGCCAACTCCAAGGAACTACCTAAAAGCGAGGTTGAACCTGAGAGCCGGGTCCTGTATAATAAAACGATACAACATGGAGTATGCGGGTTAGTATGAGGAATGTATCGAGTATGCAAGGTAAGTAAAACCTCTTAAGTAAATCATTTAAAGAATTTCATAACATATCATAAGCTTTCAAATCTTAGAGGAGGGCTTGCATGCATTTCTGAAATCATAAGCTTTTCATAACATGACTATACATAGCTTCATAACATCATAACTGACTCGAATGACTTAAAGCTGAAATATGACATTTATAAAAAAAGCTGAACAATGAGTCAAACCTTGCTTTTAGAACATGCATGTATAAAATAATAACCATGAGTAATGAATATGCAAATCTGAATCATATAGACAATAGGAGACTCTTCACTTAACCGACATATCATGATAGATCTTACGTTGTCCCGACTATTACACTCAAGTGGGCAGAGCTATCCAAAACCTTGTCAGGGCTAAGGACGCTACCATGAAATCGATATCAAGCTCATGGGCCATTTGGGCCAGGGATAGCTCACAAGGGAGGTACCAATAATATAATAGTATCAACCTATGTTGGCGCGTAGTTCTGGGGCATAGGACAATCGACCCTTAGCCAGCTTGGTGCTAGACTCTTCTCCCAAAACATGCAATACTCTACATCATATATATGAAGCTCAACATCATCTATTCATGAAGCTAAAAGATGAAATCAAGTTTAAACTCAACATCGTATGAAAATGAAGCTCAACACTGCCTATTAACAAAGCTCAATAATGAAATCATGCATAGACTCGACATCATATGAAAATGAAGCTCAATAATAACATACATCTCAATTGTGAATTCATGCATATGAGAAGCTTTATTTCGAAACATACCACAAGCACAAAGATAAGTGGAAGTCCTTTGCTCCAAAACCATGTGGTAAGCTTACTTTAGGATACTACAACATCATAGTCGACATAAGGGCTTTGCCACAAACTTTATCATACTTGGATATGCTCAATTCATTTTGAAACCAATATCATAACCATGGGTAGCTTTAGAAACATGCTTTTCATCATCAAATCTTGTCATCATCATACATTCAACATCATTCTCTTCTTTCATGAACTTCTCAAAAATGGGCCTTTAATTTCATAAAACTAGAAAACACAATTTTTATTAAAAACTATTTAAAATCTGCCCATGTTTCACAAATCATCAATCGAAACATAATCTAATCGTACCTATGTATAGAAATTGAAGAATTATGCAATTGGGTGAAAACCCCATAACTTGATCATAGGAATTTCTCATATTTAGATAGAAATCGGGTATGGGTGTGGAAGAAGACACCCACTCATAACCCTACATACCTGGGAGGGATTAATTCCACTAAATCTTTGATTATCCAAGAGGAGATTGGATGGAAACCTTGAATCACCTCTTCAACCTCTCAAGCTTGCATGCATGGAAGGAGCTAACTTATTATAGGTTTTCCCCTCTTAAAACCCACTAAAACGATCCTTCAACGACGTAATCTAGGCCCCTAGGACTTACAAATTACAGAAAAGCCCTTGTGAAAATCGCAGAATTTACCTAACTGCTAGTCCCCACGAGGGACTGGATGACTCGTGCTCGCAGGCCACGACTTGTGACCATGAGTCATCTGGTTCACTTCCTAAAAGAAACTAGGGGACCTCATGGTAGACACCACGACTCGTGGTGGGTGACCACGACTCGGGGTCACCATCCGTGGCTTCTACTGCCCAATGCCTCCTTTCCAAACAACCAGCCTAGGCCACGGGAGACCTCACGAGTCATGAGGCCTGACCACGACTCGTGGTCATGCCCGTGGTCTTCTCAACCCACCATGAAAACCTTGCTGGACCAGGAGTCACTTCACGAATCGTGGTCACTCCTCACGAGCCTCTTCACGATTCATTTTGTGATCTGGTGCAAATTTTCAGTTTTTCTCCGTTTTGACTCCCAGGTCTGATCCTTGGGTCCCCTGGGTATTACAATATCTCCCCCTCGGGAACATTCTTCCTCGACTGTTAGGAACACACAGAAAATGCAGAAACATGCACTCATCATATGCAAATACTGATCATTTGAACCAAAAACTGACGGAATGACTACCTCCGATTCAAAATATACAGCTGAACTGAATTCACAAATCACATACACACCCATATACATAAAAGAAACTTGCGTGCATGAACTGAACATAGAACTAAATAAAGTTATAAAGAAAAATTGATACCTCAAGATGACATCAAGTTGATAGAGAATAAGTGTGGGTATTTAGCCATCATATCTATTTCGGCTTCCTACGTAGCTCCTTCAACATGTTGATTCCTCCATAATACTTTAACTAAAGCTACTTCTTTGCTCCGTAACCTTCGAACCTGTCGATATAATATTCCCACCGGAACCTCCTCATATCTAAGGTTATCCTTTACACCAATGCTGTCCACCGGAACTACTGAAGTTGTATCTCCCAAACATTTCTTCAAAAGCGATACATGAAACACAAGGTGCACGGAAAATAACTCTGAGGGCAATTCTAACTCGTACACTACCTTACCAACTCTTCTCATAACCCGTTAGGGACCAACATAGTGGGGACTGAGTTTTCCTTTCTTCCCAAATCGCATAACTCCCTTCATGGGAGATACCTTCAAAAATACCCAATCGTCCACCTCGAACTCCAACTCTCTCCTCCTCACATCAGCATATGTCTTTTGACGACTCTGAGCGGTTTTCAGCCTGTCCCTTATCAACTGAACCTTCACTATAACCTCATGAACCGAATATGGCCCTATCATTGCTGCCTCACCAACCTCAAACCAACCGATGGGCGATCTACACCTCCACCCATATAGAACCTCGAAAGGTGTCATCTGGATTTTGTAGTGATAGTTGTTATTATAAGTGACTTCAGTCAAAGGCAGGTGCTCATCCCAACTATCTTTGAAATCAATGACGTAGGCTCTCAACATATCTTCCAAAGTCTGAATAGTCCGCTCTGCCTGACCATCTATTTGCGGATGAAACATTGTGCTAAGCTTAACATGAGTACCAAGTCCTTTTTGGAAAGACCTCCAAAATTGATAGGTAAACTGAGTACCTCTACTCGATATAATGGACAAGGGCATTCCATGCAACCAAACCAACTCCCGGATATATAACTTGGCATAGTCCTCCACTTAGTCGGTAGTTTTGACTGGTAGAAAATGAGAAGCCTTGGTCAACTTGTCTACCACAACCCAAATGGAGTCATATTGTCTACGTGTGCAAGTAAAACCTGTTATGAAATCCATCTAAATCTCTCCCCACTTCCAAGTAGCAATGCTAATATCCTGATGTATGCCTCCTGATATTTGATGCTCGATCTTTACTTATTAACAGTTCGGGCACCTGGCTATAAATTTCGCGATATCCTTCTTCATGCCGTTCCACCAATATATTTTCCGCAAATCATGATACATCTAGGTGGAACTCGGATGAATAGATTACCTCGATCCATGAGCCTCATGCAATATTCGGCCTCTCAAATTATCAACTTCTAGAACATATAGACAACCCTGGTACCGCAGCACACCATCTCCCCCTTGGGAGAAGATCTCCATCTTCTGTCTTCAAACGGCTTCTTTTAGCTTTACCAACATCATATCCTCATCTTGTCTAGCTTTCACGTTAGTCACCAAGGACAATTCTGATTCGTTTTGCACTATAACGCCGCCATCGGTCGAGTCGACCAATCTAACTCCAAACCTTGCAAGTCGAGGGAATTCTCTCACCAGTTCCTTCCTTCCCTCATCCACGTGGGACACACTCTACATAGAGAGACTACTAAGTTCATCTGCTACCACATTAGCCTTACCCGAGTGGTAAAGAACATTCATATCGAAGTCCTTTAGTAGCTCCAACCACCTCCTTTGCCGAAGATTGAGATCTTTCTGCGTGAACACATATTGCAAGCTCTTGTGGTCCATGAATACATCCACGGGGACCCCATACATGTAATGGAGCCATATATTCAAGGCGAATACCACCGCGGCCAACTCAAGGTCATGGGTCGAGTAATTCTTCTCATGGACTTTCAACTGTCTTTAGGCATATGCTATCAGTTTCCCATGCTGCATCAACACACACCCAAGTCTGATTCTTGACGCATCACAATACTCCACGAAGCCATCCATACCCTCAGGTAGGGTCAACACTGGTGCTGAAGTAAGTCGAGTCTTTAACTCTTGGAAGCTTTTCTCACAAGCCTCCGACCATTGAAAATTTACCTTCTTCTGAGTCAACTTGGTCAAAGGTGTTGTAATAGATGAGAAACCCTCAAAAAACCTCTGGTAGTAGCCAACTAAACCCAAGAAACTTTGAATATCCAAACGATTCATCGGTCTAGGCCAACTTTTCACCACCTCGATTTTCTGAGAATCTACCTTTATGCCCTTACTCGATACCACATGGCCCAAAACTGCCACGGAGTCCAACCGAAACTCACACTTGCTAAACTTTGCATACAACTGGCGGTCTTTGATGGTCTGAAGCACTACTCTCAAATGAGCGGCATTCTCCTCCTCGCTTCGAGAGTATATAAGGATGTCATCAATGAACACAATCACGAACATGTCCAAATATTCCTTGAACACCCTGGTCATCAGGTCCATAAAAGTTGCAGGGGCATTGGTTAGTTCAAAATACATAACAACAAATTCCTAATAACCATACGGGGTATTGAAAAGCTATCATCGGGATGTCGCTCTCCTGGACCCTAAGCTGGTGATACCTGGACCTGAGATCTATCTTGGAGAAGCACGTTGCGGCCTGAAGCTGATCAAATAAGTAATCAATCCTAGTTAAAGGGTATCTATTCTTGACGATGACCTTGTTTAACTGTCGATAGTCAATGCACATCCGAAGCAAACCATCCTTCTTTCAGACAAATAACACCGGTGCACCCCGTGGAGACTTACTCGTCCTAATAAAGCCCATATCAATAGGTCCTTCAACTGATCCTTCAACTCCTTTAGCTCGTCTGGAGCCATCCTATAGGTGGAATAGATATAGGCTGGGTCTCGGGAAGAAGATCAATACCAAAATCAATCTCCCGCTCAGGAGGGACACCTGGTAAATCATCAGGAAAGACCTCTGAAAACTCATGTACTACTGGGACTGACTGGATAGTCGGGATTTCGGACTCGACATCCTTAACCCTAACTAGATGGTACATGCAACCTTTAGAAATCATCTTCATGACCTTAATGTAAGAAATAAATCAACCTACAGGCATAGCTGAAGTACCCTTCCACTCTAAGACTAGCTCACCAAGAAGTCTGAACTCTACTACCCGGGTTCTAAAATTAACTGAAGCATAGCATGCAAATAGCCAATCCATGCCGAGAATAACATCAAAATCGAGCATGAATAACTCTATCAAATCCACTGAGGTGACCTTATAAAGGACTAAGACTGCGCAACCTATATACACCCGTCCTGCTATAATTACGTCACCTACTGGAGTGGAAACTAAGAAGGATTCTGACAAGACATCGGGACTGACTCCTAAGCTACTGGCCACATAAGGTGTCAGAAAAGACAAGGTAGCCCTCAAATCAAGCAAACCATATATATCAATATGGAAAACTCACAACATACCAGTGACCACATATGGGGACACCTTCTCCTGACGGGAAGCTAAAGCATAGAATCTGTTCTGGCGCTGACCGCCAACTGTGCTAGCAGATTCTCCCTGATGTGCTGAGAGTGCAGGAGGGGTTGATGAACTAGAAGATGGGCGCCGGCCCCCAACCTAATCTTTCCTCGCAGCTGGACAATCTCTAAGCATGTTTCCAAGCTTCCCACACCCGAAACAAGCACCTGAACCTGCCAAGCCCTGGCCTGTGTGCCCCCGACCACATCTACGATAGGATGGGATGCTAGAATCTACGGGACTGCTGCTCTGACCCCTCGAGCCTAATACTCTCCCTCTCTTATCATGTATAGGCCTAGATGGCACACTCAATGTCAAAGATGTCGGGGCAAATGATCTCTGGTGAGTCTGCTATCGGTACCCACCACCGGACCTCTACTGAGAAAATTTGTGGTCCTCGGTCCTGGCCCTCTTGGCCTCCCTATCTCTCAAATATGCCACCTCCATCTACTAGGCATACAAAACAATCTGAGGGTGGTTCATATCCTGATAGAGCATAGAAATTCAGCACTACTTGTCCAAATACCCTGCTATGCCATGCACAAACTTGATCACCCGCGTTCTCTGGTCAGCCACTAACTCCGGGGCATATTTCTATTAGCGAGTGAGCTCAAGGGAATACTCTTTCACTGTCATTCTTACCTACTTCAAGTTTACAAACTCAGCTGCCTTTGGCTCCCTCATCTCCCGAGGGAAAAACCGATCTAGGATGCAACATGAAACTCCTCCCATGTGATTAGACCTGCTCCTACGATCCTGCTATCCTTCCATTGGCGAAACTAGATATGCACAACCCCCTTCAAATGGTAGGAGGCCAACTCTGCACACTCAACCCTGCTCACCCCCATGACTTGGGTGATCTTGACAATCTTATTAATAAAATCATGTGGGTCCTTATCTACCATAGACCCAAGGAACTCCGCCAGGTTTATCCTCAAGAAGTCTCTAACTTGAGCTACTATTGCATTGCCATTTTTCAAAACATACACAACGGCCTGCTGATTGAACTGAGCAGTCAAGGCCTGCGCAAGAATCTGAATAAGGGCCCGGAACTCAGCATGGGCTGTTGGCTCCGGTGCCTGCGGCTTCTGGACTGGTAGGGCTGGCTGATGCCAATAACTATTGCCATACTCATGGCCTTCACCACCTCCATTCCTCCTTCCATTCATTCTTCGAGGAGCCATGATTCTGCAATCGCAATTAGCATGAATAAGAAGGATAGAAAGACTTTTCATCGCACGACATAGATCATAAAAGAAGGGAACATTTCCTAAACATTCGTAGCCTCCTCATCATAAGTGTGGCGCGCTTCACACCCATGAAAAAGACTCTACTCAACACGTCTTTCAAACACCCTAGGACACTTCAAACCTATGGCTCTGATACCAAGTTTGTCATAACCCGAACGGAGGCCTGGATGAAGACACGGTTCAAGAGACCTCGAGAGACCCAAGTTGACCCATGGCACAAGCATACATCTAACTCAATCAATAAATTGAAGAATCAACAATATAAACTCAGCAGAAGTCTAACTCATCATAACATCAGAATAAGCATCCGAAGATGAATACATACATAAGTTTGACAAGCCTCTAAACATGACAAGTTGATAGGAAAAGACCCCCAACTAACTCAACAATACTGAAACTAAAATACATAAGGAAAGATAGACAGCCTGGTCCTTAGAAGATGAGGACTTACTAATAAGAAGACGCTAACTCCGAAGAACTGTCTAAGAGTGAGGATAAACCTAAGAGCCGAGTCTTGTATCATTAAACGATGCAGCATGGAGTATGCGGGTCAGTATGTGGAATGTACCGAGTACGGAAGGTAAGTAAAACTGCTAAGTAAAGTAAAACATTTAAAGCATTTCATAACATATCATAAACATTTAAATCTTAGAGAGCTTGCATGCATTCTTTCTGAAATCATAAGTTTTTCATAACATAACAATACATAGCTTCATAACATCATAACTGGATCGAATGACTCAAAGTGAAATATGACATTTATAAGAAAAGCTGAACAATGAGTCAAACCTTTCTTTTAGAACATGCATGTATAAGATAATAACCATGAATAATGAATGTGCAAATCTGAATCATATAGACAATGGGAGACTCGTCATTTAACCGTCATACCATGATAGAGCTTATATGGTCCCGACTATTACATTCAAATGGGGGCAGAGTCGTCCAAAACCTTGTCAGGGCTAAGGACACTACCATGATATCGATATCAAGATCATGGGACATTTGGGTTGAGGATAGCTCACAAGGGAGTTCCCAGTAATATAATAGTATCAACCTACGTTGGCGCGTAGTTCTTGGTATAGGGTAATTGACCTTTAGCATACTCTGTGCTAGACTCTTCTCCCAAAACATCCAATGCTCTACATTGTATATAATGAATCTCAACATCGTCTATTGACGAAGCTCAAAGATGAAATCATGTATAAACTGAACATCATATGAAAACGAAGCTCAACATTATCTATTGACAAGGCTCAATAACGAAATCATGCATAGACTCGGCGTCGTATGAAAACAAAGCTCAATAATAACATACATCTCAATTGTGAATTCATGCATATGAGAAGCTTTATTTTGAAACATACCACAAGCTTAAAGATAAGTGGGAGTCCTTTTCTCTAAAACCGTGTGGTTTAGAGATATTACAACATCATACTTGACATAAGGCTTTGCCCAAAACTTTATCATACTTGGATCTACTCAATTCATTTTGAAACCAATATCATAATCATGGGTAGCTTTAGAAATATTTTTTTCATGATTAAATCTCATCATCATCATACATTTAACATCATTCTCCTCTTTCATGAACTTCTCATCAATGGGCCTTTAATTTTATCATACTAGAAAACACAATTTTGATTAAAAACTATTTAGAATCTTCCCATGCTTCACAAATTATCAATAGAAACATAATCTAATCATACCCATGTATAGAAATTGAAGAATTATGCAATTGGGTGAAAACCCGATAACTTGATCATAGGAATTTCTCATATTTAGATAGAAATTGGGCATGGGTGTGGAAGAAGATACCCACTCATAACCCTACATAGCTAGGAGGTATTGATTCCACCAAATCTTTGATTATCCAAGAGGAGATTGGATGGGAACCTTGAATACTAGCCTTAAATCACCTCTTCGGCCTCTCAAGCTTGCATGCATGGAAGGAGT
Organism: Datura wrightii; assembly: GCA_035772735.1. NCBI lineage: Eukaryota > Viridiplantae > Streptophyta > Magnoliopsida > Solanales > Solanaceae > Datura > Datura wrightii. The sequence continues at coordinate 67,324,901 of JASDFA010000002.1, forward strand.
TAACTTAGAATAGGTTTTCTCCTCTTAAAAATTACTAAAACGAGCCTTAAACGATGTAGTCTAGGCCCCTAGGACCTAGGAATTATGGAAAAGCCCTTGCTAAAATCGCAGAATTTGGCTGACTGCCAGTTCCCACGAGGGACTGGATGACTCATGCTCACAGGCCACGACTTGTGGCCATGAGTCATCTGGTTCATTTCCCAAAAACAACTAGGGGACCTCATGGTAGACACCACAACTCGTGGTGGGTGACCACAACTCGTGGTCACCAGCCGTGGCTTCTACTTCCCAGTACCTCTTTGGTAAACAACCAGCCTAGGCCATGGGAGACCTCACAAGTCGTGAGGCCTGACCACAACTTGTGGTCATGCCCTTGGTCTTCTCAACATACCATGATAACCTTGCTGGCCCATGAGTCACTTCACGACTAGTGGTCACTCCTCACGTGCCTCCTCACGATTCGTTCTATGATCTGGTGCAAATTTTCAATTTTTCTTTGTTTTGACTCCCGGGTCTGATCCTTGGGTTCCCACGGTATTACACTAAACTATGTCATTTTGGTATATTTTGGAATGGGATTAAAGGGAATTAGTTGACTTTTCCCTTTCATTCTCTCCTACAAACGTAGTAACATATGATAGATGTATCAAATCCTCTCAAGCAAGGTTAGGGTTCTTCTCCAAAGGTTCAAGAATTTCGAGCTCCAACTAGGGAATCTTCTTCTCCAGGTATGTGGGAATTCAACAAGGGCTATTCTTTCACCCTTGTGTCCCAAATTTCTTCAGAAAACCTAGCATTTTCAGCTCGGTAGAAGATCATGTCCTAGGGGTTTTTAGTCATCTTATGGACTGCCAACTTTCATAATGTTTCAAGTTTTTCATGATTGTTAGTAAGTAAAATCCATGATGTTATCTCTAATTATATATCGTATTCTCATAAAAATGATTGTGGCATGAGTTCAAGTTAAGCCTGCGTGATTTAGCATTCCTTCAGAAAAGTTTTCTTATTATGAGTATATAACCTTAGCATGATTTAAGAATAAATGTTTCTTAGTATAATTAGTATTTTTAGATTATCAGTAATATCAGTATCAGGTCCTTTAGGCTCACAAGACACTTCCAGATAAGTAGTTCTAACATAGTCTTAAGACATTAGTTTTCGAGCTATCAGTATATCAGTGTATATGCATATGTTAATATTCAGTTGGGAGTAGTACTTTGCACCGAATGGGCTGGGGTTCAGCGCACCCAGGTTCCTAGAACTATGTGTCACCATAGTTCATTATGTTGATGGGCCTTAGTTAGTGATCACACAGACCAGTCACTATTACCTGGCAAGATACAGTGGGCTCTATCATTGGAGAGTAAACATTGAACTCCACATTTAGCTTGCATGGTTATATGTCGGTTAACAGACTCTCCCACAGTACAGTTACAGTCTCTATTATAGTCTTAGTTTTTTAGACTTTAGTATATGTGCATGACTTGAAAACTAGCTTTATTAGCATTTACAATATTTTCAGATTTCCCTATTATTTTAGTACTTATACATTCAGATAGGGTCATTGTACATCAGCCCCTATTATACTTTCAAGTTTTATCAGCATGCTTTATAATTCAATTGCATATCTCACATACTGTAATACCCCAAAAACCCTATGATCAAAACCTGGAGTTGAAACAGAGAAAATAGGAATTTCTACACTAGGTTACAGGATGAGTCATCTAGAGACCCGTTAGGAAGCCTACGAATCGTTAAGTGACCCATGGGGAAAGGCCAGGACTTAGTTGGAAATTTTGGTTTTTTGGTGATCACGGATGTGACCATGAGTCTTGGTCAGCACCACAACTCGTCATCTCAGTCGTGGCCAAGGGTTGTTGAAGGATGAAGGAAATTGGACAGTGTACTAACGGGTCATCACCACGACTCATCGGGTACACCACAAGTCGTGGTGTCCCTCGCGGTAACCCTAAGCAGATTTTTGGTAATGAAGGTAACGACTAGTGACCACAAGTCATGGTCACTTGTAACGATCTGTTCAGTCCCTCGTTGGGACTGGCAGTATGATTTTCCTTGCGAATTTATTAAGGGCTTTTCCATAATTTATATGTTCCTAAGGCCAAAACTACATCATTTTAAGCTCAGAATGGAGTGTTTTAAGAAGGGTCAATTCATTCGAATCCTATTCTAATTCATGCATGCATGTTTAGAGGGTTGAGAAGGTGATCAAGCCTAGTTCTTCAATGTTCTTTCTCAATTCTCTTTGGGAAATCATGAAAGTGGTAAAAATCAGATTTCTTCAGGTATATAAGGCTATGAATGGGTGCAACAGTCCACACCGGTGCCCAATTCCCTCTCAATTAATGATGTTCTAGTTGATGAACCTATGGGTTTTACCCAATGTGTGAATTTCCTAAGTTTCTATCATGGGTATGATCTAAGTATGCTTTAGATGTTGAATTATGATAAATGGGCAGATTTTACAATGCTTTAAATTATAAATTATGTTTTCAAGTTTTCTAAAGTATGATGCCCATCCATGAAAGCTCATGAAAGTTGAGATCCATGAGATATATGTTCAAGCATGATATGATGTGATAAAGAAAGTATGATTTCGAAATACCCATTTCTATGTTCATGTTTTCAAAGTGAATCAAGTTGATTTCAAGCATGTTTAAGTAATGGGCAAGCCCATATGATCAATTATGTTTTATGATTTCATGAATTAGCTTACCACATGGTTTTGGAGTCAAGACTCCCAATTATGTTCAGCTTGTGGTATGGTTTGAGCCAAGCCTCCTCATGTTATGATTCAGATTTATGTATGCATGTATGTTATTATTCAGCTTTGACACTAGACGATGGTCAGCTTCGCTGACAAAATGATGGAGAGCATATGCATATTTTTTGGAGTAGTGTCTAGCACCGAGTAGGCTAAGGGTAAATCAACCCTATGCCTCAGAACTACGGGAAAACGTAGGTATGTTTAGATTATTTGGGACCTCCCTTGTGAGCTTCCCCCTCCCCCAAGGGGCCTTCAGCTTGATATTGATATCATGGTAGCACCCTTAGCCCTGGCAAGGTTTTGGACGGCTCTGCCCACTTGAGTGTGATAGTCGGGACCACATAAGCTCTATCGTGGTAATTTCAGTTATAATGATGAGTCTCCCATTATTTCTCATGATTTCAGTTATGCATGTTCACCAGTCATGATATTATGTTTTTAGTAGGTTTGAGCCAATGTTCAGTTTTACTTATGATTATCAGTTTTCAACATTGGGTCATTCGATTCAGTTATAATATTCAGATATGTTCAGATCATGATTTAAGAAAATAGCATGCAAGCTCTACTCTTAGAATGTTATCTTGATTATCTTTTATATTATGCATGTTTAATGATTTTACTTATTTAGTCGTTTTACTTATCTTGTATACTCAGTACATTTCACATACTGACCGCATACTCTATGTTGTATCATTTCATGATACAGACTCCGATATCCAAACTCAGTCCCGCTGCTAGTTAGGCTTTTGGAGTTAGCACTTCTCAGTATTAGTTGGTGAATCCTCATCTTGTGAGGACCCTTTTTATCAGTTATATTTCGTCTTTTCAGTTTTCAGACTATAGTGAGTTAGTTGGGTTCTTATCTCATCAACTCATCAGTATTAGATGCTTTTCATACATACTTTGTATTCAGCTTTAGACTTATGTTTGTATTCTGATGTTGTGTTATGTTAAGACTTCCGCTAGTTATTCATGGTGATTTTCCATTCGATTGGAATGAGTTAGATGTTACGTTCATGCAATGGGTCGACTTAGAGCCTTTCGGGGTTCTTTGTTCCGTGTCTCGATCCGAGCCTATGTTCAGGTCATGACAAACTTGGTATCGGAGCATTAGGTTTTGAAGTGTCCTAAGGTGTCCGAAAGTAGCATTAAGTAGTGTCTTTTTCATGGGTGTGAAGCACGCCACACTTATGACGAAGAGGCTATGAAATATTTAGGAAATGTTCCCTTCTCTCATGATCTAATTCGTGCAATGAAATGTCTCTTGATCCTTCTAACTCATGCAATACGCATTTGTAGAATCATGCCTCTGCACAGAGTTAATGGTAGAAGGAACCAAAATGGAAATGGCCACGAGGATGGCAATGGGAACGGGCACCAGCAGGCCCCACCAGCCCACGAGGATTATGCACCCGAGCCAATTTCCCACGGAGAGTTTAGGGTAGCCATTCAGATGTTATCCCAGGCCCTAACTGCGCAGGTCAATCAGCAGGCGGTAGCGCATGACTCTTAGAACGAGAATACGGTGGCAACAAGAATTAGGGATTTTCTGAGGATGAACCCTCCCGAGTTTCTTGGATTGAAAGTGGATGAGGATCCATATGAGTTTATTGAGGAGGTTTTGAAGATCACCCAGATTATGGGGATGACTGGGGAGGAGTGCGCCGATTTAGCCTCGTACCAAATGAAGGGAGTTGGACACATTTGGTTCAAGCAGTGGAAGGATAGAAGGGCAGTTGGAGCAGGCCCTATAAATTGGAATTAGTTTCATGATGCTTTTCTATATAGGTTCTTCACTGGGGAAATGGAGGAGATCAAAGCGGCCAAGTTTGTGAATTTAAAGCAAGGAAAGATGACAGTTCAAGAGTATGCATTGGAGTTCACTCATCTGTACAAGTATGCACCTGAGATGGTTACTGATTAGAGAGCCCGAGTGAGCCAGTTCGTGCATGGGTAGCAGACTACCTAGTCAAGGATTTCCGGACCGTGATGCTTCACCAGGAAATTAACTTTGCCCGGATAGTCTTGTACACTCAACAGATGAAGGCGGTACAAATGAATGAGCGGGAGAGGGAGGCCAAGAGGGCCAGGATTGATAACTTCAGATTCTCCTAGCAGGCACCGCCAGTAGTCCCACTAGAGATCTTCATTCCCAGCGCCTTCGGCTATAAGTGTGCCATCCAGATCCAGGCACGATCAGAGGGGACGAGCATCAGGCTCTAGAGGCCAAAGTAGCAGACCCGCAGAGACCAGCCCTCTTGAGTGTAGAAGATGTGGCTGGAGACACGTGAGCTAGTGCTTAGCAGGTTCAGGTTCTTTCTATGGGTACGGGAAGCTCGTACATATTCTTAGATATTATCTAGCAGCTAGACAGGGCCATGATAGGGGTCGAGGCCCAGTCTCTGATTGAGCAGCTCCACCAGCATTCCCAACTTAGCAGGGGGAATCTACTAGTATAGGTGGTGGGTAGTGCCAAAACAGATTTTACGCCCTAGCATCTCGTCAAGAGTAAGAGGTCTCCCCAGACGTAGTCACCGATATGTTACGAGTATTCCACCTTGATGTATATTCATTGTTAGATACAGGGGCTACCTTGTCTTTTGTGACTCCCTATGTTTCTAGTAGTTTCGGAGTTAGTCCCAAAATCTTATCAGAACCCTTCTTAGTCTCTACTCTAGTTGGTGATTCAGTTATATCTAGATGGGTGTATAGAAATTTCCCTATCACAGTCCTTCAGAAAGTCACCTCAACAGATTTAGTAGAGTTAGCCATGACGATTTTGATGTTATCCTCGGCATGGATTGGTTATTTGCATGCTATGCCTCAATTAATTGTAGAACCCGTGTAGTAGAGTTCAAATTTCCGGGTGAGCTAGTCCTAGAGTGGAAAGGTAGTTCAGTTGTGCCTGTAGGTCGTTTCATTTCCTACCTTAAGGACAAAAAGATGATTTCTAAGGGTTGCGTGCACCATCTAGTTAGGGTTAAGGATGTTTTTCCTGAGACCCCGACTATCTAGTCGGTTCCAGTAATATATGAGTATCCAGAAGTGTTTCAAAATGATTTACCGGGAATCCCTCTCGAGCGGGAGATTGATTTTGGTATCGACCTTCTTCCTGATACGCAGCCTATATCTATTTCTCCTTACATAATGGATCCAGATGAGTGAAAGGAGTTGAAGGAGCAGTTGATAGATCTTTTAGATAAGGGATTCATTAGACCTAGTAAATCCCTGTAGGGTGCACCAGTTCTCTATGTCCATAAAAAGATGGTTCTCTTCATATGTGCACTGATTATCGGCAATTGAACAAGGTCACCATCAAGAACAGATATCCTCTCCCAAAGATTGATGATTGGTTTGACCAGCTTCAGGGTGCTAAGTTCTTTTCAAAGATAGATCTCAGATCCGGGTACCATCAGCTTAGGGTTCAGGAGAGCGATATTCTGAAGACAGCCTTCCGGACTTAGTATGGTCATTACGAGTTTGTAGTTATGCATTTTGGACTAACGAATGTTCCTACAGCATTTATGGATTTGATGAACAGAGTGTTCAAGCCATATTTGGATATGTTCGTGATTGTGTTCATAGATGGCATTCTTATATACTCTTGGAGTGAAGAGGAGCATGCCGCTCATTTCAGGATGGCGCTACAAACTCTTAAGGATCACTAGTTATATGCTAAATTCAGTATATGTAACTTTTGGTTGAATTCAGTGGTGTTTTTGGGTCATGTGGTGTCAAGTGAGGGCGTACAGGTAGACTCTCAGAAGATAGAAGCGGTGAAGAATTGGCCTAGACCGGTGAATCCTTCAGATATCAGGAGTTTCTTGGGTTTAGCTGGTTATTATCGAAAATTTGTTGAAGGTTTTTCATCTATTTCAGCATCATTGACCAAATTAACCCAGAAGAAAGTGAAGTTCCAATGGTCAGAGGCTTGTGAGAGGAGTTTTCGAGAGTTGAAAACTTGACTCTACTTAGCACCGGTGTTAACCCTACCTGAGGGTACTGATAGGTTTGTGCTATATTATTATGCTTCGAGGATCGGCCTTGGGTGTGTATTGATGAAACATGGTAAGGTTATAGCATATGCTTCCAAGAAGCTGAAGGTTCATGAAAAGAATTATTTGACTCATGATCTTAAATTGGCAGCGGTAGTCTTTGCCTTAATGATTTGGAGACACTATTTGCATGGGGTCCATGTAGATGTGTTTATGGACCACAAAAGCCTACAATATGTGTTTACCCAAAAGTATCTAAATCTACGGCAAAATAGGTGGTTGGAGCTACTCAAGGATTATGATATGGGTGTCCTTTACCATCCGGGCAAGGCTAATGTGGTAGTAGATGCTCTTAATAGGCTTTATATGATAGTGTATCCCATGTAGATGAGGGGAGGAAGGATCTGGTGAAAAATATGCATCGGCTTGCTCGGTTGGGAGTTTGTTTGGTTGAATCGACTGATGGTGGTGTTATTATTCAGAATAGGTCAGAATCATCCTTGGTGACTGATGTAAAATCTTTACAATACTAGAGTCCAATTATGGTAAAGTTAAAGGAAGTTGTTCAGAATCGAAAGGTGGAGGTCTTCTTCAAAGGGGGAGATGGTGTGCTCCGATATCAGGGTCGATTGTATGTATCAGATTTTGATAATTTGAGAGGTTGGATGTTTCACAAGGCTCATGGTTCCATATATTCCATACATCCAGTGCCGCCAAGATATACCGTGACCTACGGGAAGTTTATTGGTGGAATGGCATAAAGAAGTACATAGCGGAATTTGTGGCTAAGTGTCCGAATTGTAAACAGGTGAAAGTGGAGAATCAAAGACTGGGATGTGTGCTTCAAGACATCAGTATTCCTACTTGGAAGTGGGAGGAGATCAATATGAACTTCATCACAGGGTTGCCTCGCACTTGTCGACAGTATGACTCTATTTGGGTGGTTGTGGATAGATTGGCCAAAGCAACTCATTTCCTACCATTCAAAACTACTAATTCAGTGGAGGATTATGCTAAGTTTTACATTTGAGAGTTAGTTCGGTTGCAGGGAGTGCCATTTTCCATCATATTAGATAGAGGTACTCAATTTACTTCACAGTTTTGGAGATCTTTTCTAAAGGGACTTGGTACTCAGGTCAAGCTTAGCATAGCATTTCACCCGCAAATAGATGGTCAGGCAGAGCGGGCTATTTAGACTCCCAAGGACATGTTAAGAGCGTGTGTGATTGACTTCAAGGGAGTTGGGATAACCATTTGCCTCTCATTGAGTTTACATATAACAACAGCTACCATTTCAGCATTCAGATGGCTCCATTTGAGGCTCTCTATGGGCGGAGATGTAGATCGCCTATTGATTGGTTTGAAGTCGTTGAAACTGTGATGATAGGTCCAAATTTAGTACACGAGGCCATGGAGAAGGTTCAACTTATAAGGGACAGGTTTAAAACAGCTCAGAGTTGCCAAAAGTCCTATGCGGATGTGAGAGGAGAGAACTTGAGTTTCAAGTCAATGATTGGGTGTTTCTGAAGGTATCTGCCATGAAGGGAGTGATGAGGTTCGAAAAGAAAGGAAAAATCAGTCATTGTTATGTTGGCCCATACCAGATTGTGAAACGGGTTGGCAAGGTAGCATATGAGTTGGAATTTCCCTTAGAATTAGCTTCAGTCCTTCTAGTTTTCCATGTATTGCTCATAAAGAAGTGCTTGGGTGGCCCAGCTTTAGTTGTTCCAGTGGAGAGCGTAGGTGTAAAGGACAGCCTTAGTTATGAAGAGGTTCTCGTGGAGATATTGGATCGTCAGGTTCGTAAGCTAAGAAACAAAGAAGTAGCTTCTAAAAGTTGAGATCCATGAGATATATGTTCAAGCATGATGAGATGTTATAAAGAAAGTATGATTTTGAAATACCCATGTCTATGTTCATGTTTTCAAAGTGAATCAAGTTGATTTCAAGCACGTTTAAGTAATGGGCAAGCCCATATGATCAAGTATATTTTATGATTTAATAAATTAGCTTAGCACATGGTTTTGGAGTCAAGACCCCCAATTATGTTCAGCTTATGATATGGTTTGAGCCAAGGCTCCTCATGTTATGATTCAAATTTATGTATGCATGTATGTTATTATTCAGCTTCACCACTAGACGATGGTCAGCTTCGTTGAAAAATAATGGAGAGCAAATACATATTTTTGGGAGTAGTGTCTAGCAGCGAGTAGGCTAATGTTCAATCAACCCTATGCCTCAGAACTACGCACCAATGTAAGTATGTTCAGATTATTTGGGACCTCCCTTGTGAGTTTCTCCTGTCCCTAAGAGGCCTTCAGCTTGATATCAATATCATGGTAGCACCTTTAGCCCTGATAAGGCTTTGGACGGCTCTTCCACTTAACTGTGATAGTCGGGACCACATAAGCTCTATCGTGGTAATGTCGGTTATATGACGAGTCTCCCATTGTTCTTCATTATTTCAGTTATGCATGTTCACCAGTCATGATATTATGCTTTCAGCAGGTTTGACCCAATATTCAGTTTTACTTATGATTATCAGTTTTCAGCTTCCGGTCATTCGATTCAATTATAATGTTCAGATATGGTCAAATCATAATTTCAAAAAATAACATGCAATCCCTACTCTCAGAATCTATCTTGATTATGTTTTATAATATGCATGTTTACTGATTTTACTTACTTAGCGATTTTACTTTACCTTGCATACTCGGTACATTCCACGTACTGATCGTGTACTCTATGTTGTATCATTTCACAATACAGGCTCTGATATCCAAAATCAGTCCAGCCTCTAGTTAGACTTCTGGAATTAGCACTTCTCAGTATCAGTTGGTGAGTCCTCATCTTGCGAGGACCCTTCTTATTAGTTGTATTTCGTCTTTCCAGTTTTCAAACTATAGTGAGTTAGTTGGGGTCTTGTCCCATCAACTCGTCAATATTAGAGGCTTTTCGGACATAGTTTGTATTTAGTTTTAGACTTATGTATGTATTCTGATGTTGTGTTATGTTCAGACTTCCGCTATGTTATTCATGTTGATTTTTCGTTTTATTGGAATGAGTTAGATGTTATATTCATGTCATGGGTCGACTTGGAGCCTCTCGGGGTTCTTTGTCCCGTGCCTCGATCCGAGCCTATGTTCGGGTCGTGACACATACTCAGTACATTCAAAGTACTGATAATTTTCAAGTCATTTATTGATTTACCATATATTGAGGGATTCAATGAAAAGATTATCCCTACTAGGGCAAGACCCATTCAGATTATCCCTACTAGGGGAAGACCCATTCAAATGAATCAAGAGTTAATGGAATATTGTCAAAAGAAAATAAATGATTTACTTGATAAGAAATTTATTAGACCTTCCAAGTCACCGTGGAGTTGTTCGGCATCCTATGTCAACAGTAGTGCGGAAGAAGAAAGATAGTAATTAATTGTAAGCCCTTTAACAAAGTTTTAAAATGGATTAGGTACCCAATACCCAATAAAGGAGATCTTCTTAAAAGGACTTATAAAGCTCATACGTATAGTAAGTTCGATATGAAATCAGGATTTTGGCAAATACAAATAGCAGAAAAAGATAAATACAAAATAGATTTTAATGTATCTTTTGGACAATACGAATGGAATATAATGCCACTCGGATAAAAAATTCCACCGTATAAATTCAGAATATAATAAATAACATATTTAATCCATATAGTTATATTTCTATAGTTTATATAGATGTTGTTTTAATATACTCAGAAGATATTGACCAACACTTCAAACATATCCAGACCTTTTTAAATGTTCTGAAACAAACGGATTAGTAATAAGTGCTAAAAAGATTAAGTTATTCCAAACTGCGATTAGATTCCTTGGTCATGACTTATATCAAGGAACCTATAAACCCATTTGTAGAGTCATAGAGTTCTCATCCAAATTTTTAGATGAATTAATTGATAATACTCAGCTCCAGAGATTTTTAGGAAATCTCAATTATGTTACAGATTTTATTCCGAATATTATACAAGTTTGTAAGCCTCTTTATCAGCGTCTTTAGAAGGATCCAGTCCCATGGGGATTAGAGCAAACAGAGATAGTCCAAAAAATAAAATCAATAGTTCAAAAACTTCTATGTTTAGGAATACCACATCCAGAGGCATTCATGATAGTAGAAACTGACGCCTCAGACATAAGATATGGAGGCATCCTTAAATAAAGAATCTCCCTAGAAAACCTCAAACAGTTAGTAAGATTCACTTCAGGAATCTGAAATAATGCTCAAAAAAATTACAAAATCATTAAAAAGGAAATTCTGTCTATAGTGCTATGTATCACCAAATTTCAAAATAATTTAATAAATAAAGAATATTTATTATGAGTAGACTGCAAAGCAGCCAAAGATGTTTTACAAAAAGATGTAAAAAAACTAGTTTCTAAACAAATATTTGCTAGATGGAAGGCTTTGTTATCCAACTTTGATTTTCAAATCCAATTTATACAAGGAGAAAATAATTCTCTCCAAAATTTTTTGACTAAAAAATTTCTACAGGGAGCTAAATAAGACCTGACAAAACCATGAATAAGGCCCTTGAGGCCTCCATTTCATCCCTTCAAACTATAAAAAATAATTAAAAGACCTTTCAAAGAAGAGGAAAAACCAAATAGATATTCAGTTCTGGCAGAATTCCCATCTCGGCTAAAAGCTACTATTCCGTCCCCATTAAAAGAACTCATAACCAGTCAGACCAGCTTATAACCATTAAAATCAGTTTTTAAAGGATAATCTTCATCAAGAGATAAAAATATTTCTATCAAAACAAATGATAGCTATGAAATGAAGCCACCAAAGACATACTCCCAGGCGGTTGTGCCAACGACTCCTGAAAAGAAAACGAAGAAAAATATTTCAAATAAATGGCAGTTTGAGCTAAAAGTTTATAGGTACTGCCCATCATGGCCCTCGATAAAAAATATGATGGTTTTGGAGTACCAAATTTACTAAAACCCTGCTACACGAGTTGGAAATATGTGGAGACAGATCATCCCCTTAAAACCCGAAGGTATTATGAGTTCATTTTAACATATACCGATTCAGTAAAAATTGAGCATAAATTAAAACATCTAGATAATCCAGACAATATTCAATACTCGAAATTCATAAATTAAAAAATTTTAAGTCCGTTTGAATGGTTTGTAGATCATCTACATACACCCATTCCCCTATCAAGAGCCCATAGACCCCAGACGTATAACTTGTATGATTATAAGGCAGGCCTGTATAACTTTATGTATCTAAAGCCCAACACTCATTCGTGGTTTGTCAAGTATTCAGAAGATATACAAAGCGCGATCATCCCCGGATAGTTTTACGAATGGTGGAACCAATACGGAGGAAATAAATAGGTATTGTCAAAACATTTTTAGACACAGCTTGAAAACTTCCAGGTAGAGCAGTATATTTCTACCCTACCAGAAATAGGTATTGTGTAAGTTTTTTTATTGCAAAAAGAATTTCATACATTATCAGCTGGTCCTTTGATATTCATGAATTTGAAAAGGGATAAATATATGAGTAAGACCTTCAAAATCAAAGGTTGGGAACCAATACCCCAAGAAGATAAGGAAACTTCAAGTCTTCATTATGACAGGAATCCCAACTGTCCAAGGAAGAATTAAGAAGAAGGCTCCAGCGGGCCTTGTCAAATTTGGAAAAAGATACCCAACAAAAACAGATAATGGAATTATTAGATACTGCATCCTCCCACACAAGTGAATCAAGCAATGGAGACATGCTAGATCTGCAAGGGATAGTGCAAGCTTATCTTCTCAACGAAAGAAGATAGCCGGACTACCCTTTCAGAAAAATGAAAAGCTACTACAATCAAAAGCAATGAACTCCACAGGAATCCACCCAAAAAAATGCAGCAAAAATACAAGCCACAGAGGATAAAATGGAAGCTCTGTAAACTCCCATGCAGACGAAGATGAATATTCATCAAATTCCAAAGCCACATAAGGACAAATATCCAATTTCAAGAAAATCAAGTTTCAAGAAGATGAAGACAACTTTTAAATAGATCCATGTAAAAATAAATCTGCCACGTATGGATACATGTAAATAGATAGCAGCTAGAAATTAATTGACTCATCATATTGAGGTCTATTTAAGACCTTCACCTTGTATTAGTAGGAGCATCATAAAAAACACTACACTCACTTCCATATCGCCCAAATCCCTCCATCTTTCTCTCAATGTTCTCTATATTTCTTTCATATCCATAAACAGCTCTTTGTAAGTATTTTTCGCTTCTAATTTATTATTACTTGTAGTATTTTTTTCATTTTTCTCCTCCCTTTATAATTAATTTTCAAGACATTTTCCAAGTTGTTTCCGCTATCCGTTAAATTCTTAGTTTCACGTTGGACTAATGATAATGAATGAAAGTCAATCTTTTAGTAAACATCTTGAATCAATCTTCACCTTTCCTGAATGAGGAATATTATTGAAAAAAGACCCCTTATAAAAAGCTCTTGGCCCACCCTTCTCCAAAGGTCCAAGAATTTCAAGCTCCAGCAAGGGAATCTTCTTCTCCAGGTATGTGGGAATTCAACAAGGGTTATTCTTTCACCCTTGTGTCCCAAATGTCTTCATAAAACCTAGCATTTTTAGCTCGGTAGAATATATCATGTCCTAGGGTTTTTCAGTCATCTTATGGACAGCCAATTTTCTTAATGTTTCAAGTTTCTCATGATTGTTAGTAAGTAAAGTCCGTGCAGTTATATCTGATTATATATTGTATTCTCATAACCATGGTTGTGGCATGATTTCAAGTTAAACCTATGTGATTTAGCATTCTTTCAGAAAATTTGTCTTATTATGAGTATATAACCTTAGCATGATTTCAGCATAAATGTTTCTTAGTATAATCAGTGTTTTTATATTATCCGTAATATCATTATTAGATCATTTAGGCTCTCAAGACACTTCCCCATAAGTTGTTCTAACATAGTCTTAAGACATTAGTTTTCGAGTTATCAGTATATATGCATATGTTAATATTCAGTTGGGAGTAGTACTTAGCATTGAATGGGCTAGGGTTCTGTGCATCCAGGTTCCTAGAACTACTTGCCACCATAGGTTATTAGCTTGAATGGGCGTCAGTTAGTGATCGCACAGACCAGTCACTATAACCTGGCAAGATACAGTGGGCCCTATCAATGAAGAGTAAACATCGAACTCCGTGTTTAGCTCACATTGTTATATGTCGATTAATATATTCTCCCATAGTACAGTTACAGTCTCTAGTATAGTCTTAGTTTTTCAGACTTTAGTATATGTGCATGACTTGAAAGCTAGCTTTACTAGCATTTACAATATTTTTAGATTTACCCGTTACTTTCAATATTTATACATTCAGATAGGGTCATTGTACATCAGGCCCAGTTATATTTATACATTCAGATAGGGTCATTGTACATCAGGCCCAGTTATACTTTCAGGTTTTATCAGCATGCTTAATAATTTAGTTGCATATATCAGATACTCAATACATTCAAAGTACTGATCACATAATCTCTATGTTATATCATTTTATGATATAAATTCAGGTACCCAAGCTTAGCATCGCAGTTAGACTTCATCTGGTGATAACAACAGTTGACAGTGGTGAATCCTCAATTGTCAAGGGCCGGCGTTATTTTTTTCCCATTTCAGTAGTTGTCTCAGTTTAGTTTCAGATTTTGGAGTTAACTAGGGACTTGTTGTAACACCCCAAAAGTCCTAAGATCAAACCCGAGAGTTGAATCAAGAAAAACAGGAAAATGGCACCAGATTCATAAAATGACTCAAGGAACGAGTCGTTGTTGGAAACAATGACCAATTGTGTACCTCGTTGTAAGCCATCCGTCAAGATTTCCCAAAAACAATGGGTCTAGCAATGACTCATTAGTTCATTCAATGGGTCCTCCTAAGGGGGTCATTAAGTGGAGTTCAGTAAGGGGTCAAAGTTGGTTTAGAGACAATATATGGATACCATGACTCATTGTGTGAAGTAACGACCCGTGGTATGGATCTATTGGGAGGATTCAAAAATCTATGCAGGTGAGGAAATGGTGACGACGAGAGAGTGACGAGTCGTTAAGAGGAGTGAAGAGTCAGTTAATATAACAAATCGTCCTGTCCAATCATTGGTTAGGGAATCAAAAGAGCACCAGAATTATTGTGGAAACAACAGATGGATTCAACGAGCTATCAAGTCCAACAATGACTCGTTACATGGGTAATTGCAGTTAACAGTCGGGAATTTTATGCGATTTTCTAGGGGTAGTTTTGTAATTTTCTATGCTCCTAACACCCTAATGACGTCATTTTAAGCTTCCTAAAGAGTGTTTTAATAGGTTTTAACCTATCCTAAGTCATTATGCTCTCATACATGTTTTGAATTGAAATCCTCTTCCAAGATCAAGTTAGGATTCCTCGCCAATTTCACTCTCAATCATCTTGGGCTTTTGAGACCAGCTTAGGAATCAATTTACCTAGGTATGTAGGGCCATGAATGGAAAATTTCTTCCACCATCGCGCCCAATTTCTGCTCTAATTCATGAATTCAAGTCTCCAATTAAGTGTATTGAAATTTCTAGGATTTTAACCCAATTCTATGCAAATATCCTTGCAATGTCTGTGGGTCAAATTCTGTCATGTTTCAGTTATTGATTTAAGGAAAATGGGGAAGATTTTATTCCCAATTTAATTATGTATTTATGATTTCAATTTTTATGAAAGTTATGCCCTATTATACATGGTTTATGAAATTAAGCTTATCAGTCTATGATTTCAAGTATGATGAAGTAAATTATGTTTTATGATTAAAGTTCATGATTTCCATAACTAAACTTCACGAATTTATGTATTATAGAGTATGATGATTTCCTCAAGTATTTATGGCTTTCATGAATATCAAGTTTATGATTATGGACGACTCACAGGCCTATTTTTATGGATAGTTCACGGACCTAAAGCATGTTATGAATCTCATGATCTCAACTAGCCTTTGTACTTCAAGTATGTTTCATGATTATGATATGAGCACTATATATATTTTAGGAGTAATATTTAACACAAAGTAGGTCGGGCTTCAAGCGCACCCAGGTCTCAAAATTACATGCCAACATAATCATGATAGGGTCCTCCACGAGAGTGTCTCCCATCGCCGAATGGGCTACCCATGAGTGGTATCACACCTTTTTCATGGTTCTACCCTTAGCAAGATACGAATACCCTCTCGACTAGGGATTTACAGGTCGGGCTCCATATATGCTCACGTGGGGTATGTCGGTTATAAGAATCTCCTATTGTTCATCATGTTTTCAGTTACTCATGTTCATGACTAATGATATTATGTTTTTATAGCATACTTGTACTGCCCCACAAACCCTAAGATCAAACCCGGTAGTTGAAACAGAGAAAATAAAAATTTCTGCATCATGTGACAGGAAGAGTCGTCCAGTGACCCATTAGGAATACCACGAGTCATTAAGTAACTTGTGGGGAAGGACTTGAACATGGTTGAAAATTTTGGGAATTTAAGTGACCATGGGTGTGACACCACGGGTCGTCGTGTGAGTCATGGTCAAGACCACGGGTCGTCGTGTGAGTCATGGTCAAGAGTTGACTGAAAATTGGAAAATTGGGCAGTGTACCTAACGGATTGGTCACCACGACTTATTGGGTACACCACGAGTCATGGTGTCCCCCGTAGTGACCCATGAAGAGAAATCTTAGTTCAATGGCAATGAAAGACGTCACGAGTCATTAGGTCTCCTGATGACCCGTGAAGTTAGTCATTGGTAGGCTGTTGTAATTGAAGAAAAATTTCCATCAGACTTCACGAATGAGCACCACGAGTCGTCCCTAACCTCACGACTCGTGAGGACTGGCAGGGTCCTTTTTCCTACGAATTATTTAGAGTGTTTTTTGTAATTTCCTAAACTCCTAGACTCTAAAATACATTGTTTTAGGTTTTAACCAGGGGATTTAGAGGGGTAACCAATGGTTTTACGTCATTCCTCTCATCCCCTCAGATGTTAGAACGTAGAACTCTCTTAGAAAGACTTAGAGCACAAGCTAGGGAAATCAATTTCTTCTCAGATTTTCAAGGGATACTCTCCGAAATTTCTTCACTAGGGATGTGGGAATTCAACAAGGGAATTATTCATCCTTTGGGTCCCCAAAATCTTTCTCTATTTCTTCTATTAGTTACAGCATTGTGGATTCGAAATGTAGAAAGTTTTCAAAAAAAATTCTTTAAGATTTCAAGTGGAATATTAGTCATGACATTACCTGCTTATTTATTCCATATTTCTATAATTTTTGTGAAACTAGTATCTAGAGGAATGATTTATCCCTAGTTCTCAGTTCAGTAGAAGTAGAATCTTACGTGTTGGACTAGTTTCCCTGTAGCTTGATTCTATTAGTTTTGAGATCCCCATATTGTTAGTATATGTTGAAATCTCAGTCAGATGCATGTTATTTCAGTTTTAGTCAGATTATTAACATACTCAGTATTGTCCAGAAATGCCAGCTAATTAGTTTGATGACAGTCATTTCTTGAGGTGTTAATGGTGCTTCCCAGTTATCAGAATTAGACTCAAATATCAGATTTTAGTGGTTCTTTAGGCTTTCATGACACTTATAGATAAGCATCTCTGAACAACCTTAGAACCCCAGCTTCAGATTTCAGTTTTTTCTTTAGATGGTTACGATGCTTTCAAATAAGCAGCTCTGGCCAGTCTTAGAACACCAGTTACAGAATCCAGTCTGATAATACTATTATGGTACTTCCAGATAGGTATTCCTGACTTAGTCTTGGGCCCCAATTTCGAGCTATCAGCTTAG
This sequence comes from Datura wrightii, assembly GCA_035772735.1. Classification (NCBI taxonomy): domain Eukaryota; kingdom Viridiplantae; phylum Streptophyta; class Magnoliopsida; order Solanales; family Solanaceae; genus Datura; species Datura wrightii. The sequence continues at coordinate 67,342,567 of JASDFA010000002.1, forward strand.
TAGTCGGTCTAGGACTATCCAGTGGGATTAGGACTTAACACTGAGCAGGTCGGGGTGCCAGCGCACCCAGGTTCTCAAAACTACATTGCCACTATAGGATATATTATTTTGCCTTATGTATCCAGACTTGTGATCACCCAGTTCATGCCTTTATACCCTGGCACAGTATATTAGGTCCTACCGATGGGGTGTATATATCGGACTTCACCTCTAGCTCACGTGGTTATATGTCGGTTAAAGACTCTCCCACTAATCAGTACAGTCTCAGTTAGCTCATCCTAGAACAGTTTCAGATTTCTCAGTTCAGATCAGTATCTCAGATTTAGGGCATGTCTTTGATTATCAGGGTCATTTTGCCCATCTCAGTACATTTTAGTTTATTCAGTTTCAGCATCTCAGTTGGTCATCGCATGTCATTATAGTTTAGTTATTTATTTTTTATGTCATGTTTTTGCTACTTACTCAGTACATTCAAAGTACTGACGCATACCTTCTATGTTGTATCGTTTCATGATACAATTGCAGGTTCCCAGTCTCAGCACCGTTAGGAGATCTTATCTAGAAGTTTTCAGCTACCCCAGTGGTGAGTCCTCATCTCTCGAGGATGATGTTTATTTTTTATACAGTTATATTTCATTTAGTAGACTTTAGAGTTAGCTGGGGGCTTTTCCTAGCAACTCATTAGATATAGATGGCTTTCAGACACAGATTCAAACTTTTTCAGTTTTGTTTTCTATTGTATAAAGCTTTGTGATTTTGGTTCTTCTTGATAAATGGTTTTCATTATTTTAAAGCTTCTGCTATGATTTTACTCAGATTAGCAGTGTTATGATAAACCATGGGTTGACTTGGGGTTACTTGTGACTGCAAGTACCGTGTCTCGTCTAGGGTATAGACTCAGGTCGTGACAAACTTTGTATCAAAGCACTAGGTTTAGAGTATCCTAGGATGTCTGAAAGTCGCGTCGAGTAGAGTCATTTTCATGGGTGTGAAGAGCGCCATACTTATGATGGGGAGGCTACGAGACGTTATTAGGAAAACTCCCTTTTGTTCATACTCGTTATCGTGCATTGAAGTTCGATTCCAGAAATGTTCTGCTAACTCGTGCTTTATTTTGTTTTAGTGAAATCATTCCTCCAAGACGTGGTAACGGAAGAAGGGCCGGCAACACTCACTAACCTGCCCCACCAGCTCCATCATCCCCTCAAGACAACCTAGTGTCCTCCGCAGAGTTTAGAGTGACAATCCAGTTGCTCGCATAGACAGTCACAAAACAGGTGAACTAGCAGGTGGTTTTAGTTAACATTAATTGGTCAGCAGCAGCTACTCGAGTTTAGGACTTCGCCCGGGTGAAACCCCCTAGCCTTCCATGGATATAAGGTGTGAGATAACCCATAGTAGTTCATGGATGAAATTAGGAAGATCACCCGAATTATGGGTATTAGCTCCTCTGAGAGTACTATCCTGGTTGCCTACCAGCTAAAAAGGGTAGCCCAGATCTGGTACGATCAGCGAAAGGAAGGGAGACCAGTGGGAGCAGAACCGGTGGAGTGGGAGGAGTTCATAATACCCTTCATAGACAGATTCTTTCCACGAGAGCTCAGGGAGGCTATGCTGGCAGAATTTATGAATCTAAACAGGGCAATAGGATAGTGGAAAGTATGCACTGGAGTTCACACGGTTCTGTAAATATGCTCCAGATATGGTAACCGAGCCAAGGGCTCACATGTTGAAGTTCATTAATGGAGTACTGAACTTGTTCCTCAAGGAGTTCCAAGACTGCAATGCTTATAATGATATTGATCTCTCCAGTCTCATCATTCATGCCCAACAAATTTAGGCAGAAAACTAAAATACTTGGAGGGGGAGAACAAGCGGGCAAGGACTGGCCAATTAGATTATGGCCACCAGAGGTTTGGTGGTAGTAGCCGCCCATAGCAGCAGTAGCAAAGGGCTCCAGCTCCCACTTTAGCCAGCGCCCCTACCTTCCGATCCCGCAGGGATCGGAGGGATGGAGCATCTAGCTCATAGTCCTAGAGTCACAGCACCAACAACCACTACCCAGCTTGCCCTAACTGTGGCAAGAATCATCCAGGGGAATGCCTTCAGTGCCGAGAGGGTTGCTTTGGGTGTGGACAACTAGGTCACCCGCTTAGAGAATTCCCTTCAGCAGGACGGGGGAGATCACAATCCACCACTTCAACAGCTCCAGTAGGCCCACCAGTTCAGCAGGCCAACACTTCAAGTACAGATGGTGGCTAGCTCCAAAATCGTTTGTTCTCTCATCAAGATCAGGAGAGATCAGCTGATGTGGTCATGGGTATGTTACGTATTTTCAATCTAGATGTGTATGCCCTACTAGATCAAGGAGCCACACTATCGTTTGTGACTCCCTATATAGCTGTCCAGTTCGATATCAGTCCAGAAGTCCTCTCAAAACCATTCTCAGTCTCTACCCAGTTGGTGAGTCAGTTAGAGCCAGCCGGTTGTATAGAAACTGCCCAGTCTCAATCTTAAATAAGGTCATTCCAGCTGATTTTTCAGAGTTAGACATGGTTGATTTCGACCTCATTCTTGGCATGGATTGGTTACACTCTTGGTTATGCCTCAATCGACTATAGAATTAGAGTCATCAAATTTTAGTTCCCTAATGAGCCAATTCTAGAGTGGATGAGCAGTAGTTCAGCACCAAAGGGTCAGTTTATTTCCTACCTTAAGGCCAGGAAGCTTATTTCTAAAGGATGTATTTATCATCTGGTTTGGGTCAAAGATTCCAGCTCTAAGATCCCAACTATACATTTAACTAGTGTTGTCAGCAAGTTCCTTGATGTGTTTCCCGAAGATCTTCCCTGAGTCCCTCATGAGCAGGAAATAGACTTCGGCATAGACCTTCTCCGAAACACTCAGCCTATCTCCATCCCTCCTTACAGAATGGCTCCAACTGAGCTTAAGGAGTTGGAGTAGCTAAAAGACCTCCTTGATAAAGGCTTCATCAGGCCCAACATCTCGCCATGGGTTGCTCCAGTATTATTCGTGTGAAAGAAGGACGATACCCTCAAAATGTGTATCGACTATGGTTAGTTGAATAAGGCCACAAGTAAGAACAGGTATCCCCTACCTAGGATTGGCAACTTATTCGATCATTTCAAGTTGCTAGCTATTTCTCTAATGTAGATATCAGGTCGGGGTACCATCAGCTAAAGGTCAGAGAATGTGACATACCAAAAATATCTTTCAAAACTCCGTATGGTCACTAAATATTTGTGGTTATGTCCTTCAGACTGACTAATGCCCCCGCAACTTTCATGGACCTAATATGGTTTTCAAGACAAATCTAGATATATTCGTCATTGTATTTATTCACCACATTTTGGTGTACTCCAGAAGCGAGGAAGAACATGCTAACCATGTGAGGATAGTGCTACAGACACTCAGAGACCTCCAGTTGTTCGCTAATTTCAGCAAATATGAGTTCTAGTTGAAGTCTGTGACTTTCCTTGGTCACGTGGTCTCGGGTGAAGGTATTCAGGTAGATCCTCAAAAGATAGCAGCTGTGAAAGACTGGCCCAGACCTACTTCCCCAATCAAAATCAGAAGTTTCTTAGGTCTAGCCGGTTATTACCGACGTTTTATGGAAGGTTTCTCCTCCATTGCATCCTCTATGACTAGGTTGACTCATAAAAAGGTGAAATTTCAGTGGTCAAATGTGCGTGAGAAGAGTTTCCAGGAGTTAAAGACTCGACTCACTACCACTCCAGTGTTAACCTTGCTGGAAAGAACAGATGGGTTCGTGGTGTGCTGTTACGCTTCAAGAGTTGGACTCAATTGTGTTCTGATGCAGTGGGGTAAGGTGAGAGCTTACGCCTCTAGACAGCTCAAGGTTCATGAAAAGAATGATGCGACGCATGACCTGGATTTGGCAGTAGTGGTGTTTGCATTGAAAATATGGAGGCACTACCTTTACGGGGCTCACGTGGATGTTTTCACCGATCACAAGAGCCTTCAGTATGTGTTTAGTCAAAAAGATCTAAATCTTCGTCAGAGAAGGTGGTTGGAGCTACTGAAGGACTATGACATGAGTGTGTTATTGTTATACCCCATAAGATTTCTGACACCTAGATGGCCTATTCGCACAGTGGTTAGGCATATTTGAAAGTCGTACGTGCTAGAGAAAGGCCCGGGAAAGGATCGGACAGATAACCTGTCGAACCATCGCGGAAGGAGCCGAGGTAGAGCCCCTCCGCGATGGCAACGTGTCACGGAGGTGGAGCCTCCACGTTGGCTCCGTGACACGTTGGCCTTGTGCAGGCCCAAGTATATAAAGCCCCACTTCGGTTTTAAATCATGTCATCCTTATAAAATTTCCAGAAAACAGAGAGAACAACTAGAGAAAGGAAATAGAATGAAGAGGGTAATATAATTTCGTCCGATTATGCTGCCAAACGCAGTCCAAACCTAAATTAACTTCAAATACCGAGGTATTTAGCAGCAGAGAGCATTCCTACAGATTTAGTTTCGTGAAATACGGCCGACGAATCGTTGAGCTACCGGACTAAGGTAAGTGGAATTGCTCCAAACTAGTGTCTATGTGTTTCTAGCGGTGAAGTGAGTATTTCTCCCTTCTGGACTTCTGAAAAATAGCGAGTTTTCGACCATCTTTCGATAGGCCTAAGTTTAGGCTATAATTATATCGAAAGTGATGTCGTTCCTCAGAATAAAGTTGTATTTAGTACTGATTGATATATATATATGAATGCAGTTGGGAGGAATAGCTGAAATACTGACCAAGCTACGCCAGTTAGTCGGGAAATTAGAAGTGAAGGTATGTAAAGCTAGTTTCCTCAGCAAGTTAGTAATCTCGGTATAGTAAAGTAATATAAAGGCCAGTAGAATGTTTAGAAGTCATGTGTTATGTTGATTACGAATATTGGTACGATATTAGAAGCATCAGGTTATAATTCGCACGAAACTTGCTAGCACGATATGAATTCTAATACAAGTGTTAGGAACTGCACAGCATGCTCAGTATGTGATGTAGTACAGAATGTTAGGATATTATCATATTCAGTTGAAACCCAGTAAAACAATGTAATATCTGTAAGGCATCTCAGAAGTAGAATGATAGGTTAAAATGAAGTTTAGGAAGCATGTTAGAAATAGTAAATCATGTTACTATAGAAACTCAGTATACAGCATGGTTTTCAGCAGAAAAACTATATCTTGTTCAGCGTTAGACTCAGCACAGTATGGCAGAAGATTATATTTGTACATATACACTATTATCAGTCTCAGCATGAATTAAGTACGTACACATTGCCATCACTAGTTCAGCGCACAGTATGTACGGATACTTTACTACTATTAGCTGCAGTATGTGCGATATGCAGATAGTATTACTAGTTGAGACCGTTGTATTGTTTTGGGGGGTGGATTACCTAGCATCCATGACCGCCCCAGGGTTAATAGCTGTATCGACTCGTCCGCCAGAGGACGAGGATACGTCGCTCTACGGAGTGGCATGCCGTCCCACAGGGGACGAAGATGGGATGCCACCTTTCCCCATATTGTGCCTTGGTCGGCCCTTATACACCCCTGTCGAGCGGATACGCCCGGGTGTTGATTCAGGAGTCCTACGGACTCAGGTACAGTTATAGTCAGGGCTCAGTGAGCCCAAGTGCATACCCAGGGGATCGGCAGGATGCTTATAGTTATTATAGGAGATGGGACGACCGGGGTAGGGGTATAGATTGCGTGTTGGTTGTACCTCCCGGCTTATGGGGGTCGGGTAAGGTTTGTGTGTGCTATGTTATACTATGTTATGTTATGTTATGCCATGTTACACTAGATACAAGTAGATCGACAGTAGAACAATACATCTCCAGGTATGACTCCTACTCCTTCCAGTATAGTTAAGAGCAGGCATAGCTTCACATTTTCAGCCAGTTAGTCTATTCCTTCTTATTTCAGCTTCATCAGTTGTGTTGTTGTTTTCAGATATTTCTTTCAGTTATTGCTTTACATACTCAGTACCAGTGATACTGACGCCCGGTGGGGTGCTGTATTACTTGCCTGCAGGTACTCATAGACGAGGGGCCGATACCTCGTGATTCCAGTCAGCTCACAGGGTCATCAGCTCCAGTCATCCAGAGCTAGATAGCTAGAGGTTTATCCCTTTTCTTTTGTTGTACAGCATGGGTAGGCCGGGGCCCAGTCCCGACCATCTTATCAGTATTCTTAGAGGCTTGCAGTCTGTATATATTTCCCTGTGGTCAGTTGAGCCGGTCGTGTGAGGCCGTGAAGCTTATTATAGTTATTTGTTATTTCTGTTCCTGTTGGCCGTGTGTGGCCATAACCAGTCAGTAGTGGTGACCTTGCCAGTCACGTAATTATTTACCATGTTATTGTTGAGTTATAAAAGAAGGGATTTATGATAAATGTGTGGTGATGATGAGATAGGTGGTAAAGCATGTTTCTAAAACTACGCACGATTATGTTGTTGTTGTCAAAATGAATGGATTAGATCCAAGTATGACAAATCTTTGGGTGATACCCACATGGTGATTAAAAGTGATGATTTTTCCGACATAAGCTTACCACATTATTGAAGTGAAATTTCTCAATTTTTATTATAAATTCTAGCTTGTGGTATGTTGAGTAAATATTTCTATACGTAGCGTACCATGTGATTTTGAATAGATGCTCCCACCTATGATTGAGCTTGTGGTATGTTTTGAAATAAAGCTTCTCATATGCATGAATTCATAATTGAGATGTAGGTCATTATTGATCTTTATCAATAGACAATGTTGAGCTTCATATCCATATGATGTTTAGTCTATGCATGATTTCATGTTGAGCTTCATCAATAGACGATGTTGAGCTTCGTTTCATACGATGTTGAGTTATGCATGATTTCATGTTGAGCTTCATCAGTAGACGATGTCGAGCTTCATTATATATGATGTAGAGCATTGCATGTTTTGGGAGAAGAGTCTAGCACCGAGCGGGTTAAGGGTCATTACCCTATGCCCTATAACTACGCGCCAACGTAGGTAATACTATTATATTATTGGTACCTCCCTTGTGAGCTATCCCCGGCCCGATTGGCCCTTCAGCTTGACATCAATATCATGGTATCTTCTATCACCCTGGCAAGGTTATGGACGGCTCTACCCACTTGAGTGTGATAGTTCTGACCATGTAAGCTCTATCGTGGTATGTTGGTTATGTGACGAGTCTCCCACTATCTAAATCATTCAGATTGCATATTCATCACTCATGATAATTATCTTATGCATGCATGTTCAAAAAGCAAGGTTTTACTCATTGTTCAGCTTTTGATATAAATGTATGTTTCAGCTTTGACTCATTCGAGTCAGTCATGATGTTCTAAAGCTATGCATGGTCATGTGATGATAAGAGTACGATTTCAGAATGAATGCATGTAGCATTCTACTTACACTTAAAAGCTTATGATATGTATGAATTTCTTTAAATGATTTATGTTACTTAAGCGGTTTTACTTACATTGCATACTCGGTACATTTCACGTACTCACCGCATACTTCCTATGCTGCATCGTCTCATGGTGCAGGATTCGGTTCTCAGGTTCAGCCCCGTTCGTAGTCATTGTTTAGAGTTAGCACCTGCTTTCCTGCTTTATTGGTGAGTCCTCATCTTTCAAGGACTAGAACTTCAGTTGTTTTAGATGTCCTTTCAGTTTCAGTATTGTTCAGCTAGTTAGGGGTGTCTTATCAGACTTAGATGTGTATTCAGCTTTAGATATTTATTTTGTTGTTATATTAAGTTTAACTTCTGCTGAGTTTATAATTATGTTTTCTTCATGTTTATTGAATGATTTAGTTGAACGCTTATGCCATGGGTCGACTTGGGGTCTCTCGAGGTCCCTTGTCCCGTGTCTACGATCTAGGCCTATGCTTGGGTCGTGACAAAACTTGGTACCAGAGCCATACATTTGAAGTGCCCTAGGGAGTCTGAAATCTGCGTTAGGTAGAGTCTTTTTCATGAGTGTGAATCACGCCACACTTATGACGAAGAGGCTACTAGACGTTTTAGGAAATGTTCCCTTCTTTCATGATCTATGTCATGCGACGATAAGCCTTTCTATCCTTCTAATTCGTGCTATTCGCGATTGCAGAATAATGGATCCTCGAAGAGTGAATGGAAGGAGGAATGGAGGGGGTGTAGGCCACGAGGATGGAAACGGTCATGAGCATCAGCCAGCCCCGCCCATTTAGGAGCCTCAGGCACCGGAGCCAGCCGCTCATGCGGAGTTCCGAGCTGCCATTCAGATGCTTGCGCATGCTTTGACTACTAAGGTGAATCAGCAGGTCGTTGCGCATGTTCCACAAAATGGCAAAGTGTGACGACGCGAGTCAAGGACTTTTTGAGGATGAACTCATCGGAGTTCCTAGGGTCCAAGGTAGATGAGGACCCGCATGATTTCATTGATGAGATTTTCAAGATCACCCAGGTTTTGGGGATGAGTAGTGTTGAGTGCGCAGAGTTGGCCTCCTACCAGTTGAAGGGGGTTGCGCATATTTGGTTCTACCAGTGGAAGGATAGTAGGGTCGCAGGAACAGGTCCGATCACATGGGAGGAGTTTCAGGTTGCATTCCTAGATCTATTCTTCTCTAGAGAGATGAGGGAGTTGAAAGAAGTTGAGTTCGTGAACTTAAAGCAAGGAAGGATGACTGTTCAGGAGTAGGCCCTTCAGTTCACCCGCCTATCTAAGTATGCCCTGGAGTTAGTGACCGACCAGTGGGCACGGGTGAGCAGATTTGTGCATGGTATAGCAGGATATTTGGACAAGGACTGCAGGACAGCTATGCTCCACCAGGACATGGAATCCCTCGCATAGTGTTGTATGCCCAGCAGATGGAGACGGCACACTTGAGGGAAAGGGAGGCGAGAGGGCAAGGACTGAGGACCATAGATTTTCTCAGCAGAGGTCCGGTGGTGGGCATCGACAGCAGACCCACCATAGATCGTCAACCCTAGTATCATCCGCTATGAGTGTGCCATCTAGGCCTCGACATGATTAGAGAGGGTGAGCGTCAGGCTTGAGGGTTCATTGCAGTACACCCGTAGACTCCAGCATTCCAGCTTGTCACAGGTGCGGCCGAGGGCACACAGTCCAGTTTTTGGCAAGGTCAAGAGCGTGTTTTAGATGTGGACAGCCTAGACATATGCTCAGATATTGTCCCACTGCGAGACAGGATCAGGTTGGGGGTCGAGGCCCAGCTTCTAGTTCAGCAGCCCCACCCCCACGCATAGCACATCAGGGGGAATCAACTAGTACAACCAGTGGTCAGCTCCAGAACAGATTCTATGCCTTATCCACTCGCCAGGAGCAGCAGGCCTCACCAGATGTAGTCACTGGTATGTTGAGAGTTTTTCATGTTGATGTGTATGCTTTGTTAGATCCGGGGAATACCCTATATTTTGTGACACCATATATAGCTAGTAGCTTCGGAGTCTGTCCCGATGTCTTGTCCAAGCCCTTCTCAATTTCTACCCCAGTAGATGACTCAGTTATAGCTACACGGGTATATAGAGATTGCCCGGTCTCAGTTTTTCATAAGTCACCTCAGCAGACTTAATAGAGTTATCCATGATCGATTTCAATGTTATTATCGGCATGGATTGGCTATTTACATGCTATGCTTTAGTTTATTATAGGAATCGATTAGTAGAGTTCAAATTTCTGGGTGAGCCTGTCTTAGAATGGGAGGGTAGTTCAGCTATTCCTGCAGGTCGATTTATTTCCTACCTTAAGGCCAAAAGGATGATTTCTAAAGGTTGTTTGTACCATCTAGTTAGGGTTAAGGACGTGGAGTCTGAGGCCCCGACCATTCAGTCAGTTCCAGTAGTATGTGAGTATCCAGAGGTTTTTCCTAATGATTTTCCAGGTGTCCCTCTCGAGTGCAATATTGACTTCGTTATAGATATTCTCCCCGACACACAGCCTATATTTATTCCGCCCCACAAAATGGCTCCAGCCGAGCTAAATGAGTTGAAGGATTAGTTGAAAGACTTGTTAGATAAGGGATTTGTCAAGCTGAGTAAGTCTCCATGGGGCGCATCGGTATTATTTGTTCGGAAGAAGGACGGTTGCCTTCGCATGTGTATCAACTATCGACAGTTGAACAAGGTTACCATCAAGAACAGGTACCCCTTACCCAGGATCAATGATTTTTTTGACTAGCTTCAGGGTGCCAAGTGTTTCTCCAAGATTGATCTCCGATCCAGGTATCACCAGCTTAGGGTTCGGGAGAGTGACATCCCGAAAATCGCTTTTAGGACTCGGTATGGTAACTACAAATTTGTTGTTATGTCTTTCGGACTAACCAATGCCACTGCAGCTTTTATGGATCTAATGAACGGGGTGTTCAAGGCATATTTGGACATGTTCGTGATTGTGTTCATTGATGACATCCTTATATACTCTCAAAATGAGGAGGAGCATGCCGCTCACTTGAGATAGTGCTTCAGACCCTCAAGGACCAGCAGTTGTATGCAAAGATCAGCAAATGCGAGTTTTGGTTGGATTCTGTGGCATTTCTAGGCCATGTGGTGTCAAGCGAGGGTATAAAAATAGATTCTCAAAAGATCGAGGCGGTAAAGAATTGGCTCAGACTAGTGAGCCCATCAGATATCAGGAGCTTTTTGGGCTTAGCGTGTTATTATCGGAGATTCATTGAAGATTTTTCATCCATCAGCCCCATTGACTAAGTTGACTCAAAAGAAGGTAAAGTTTCAATGCTAAGAGGCTTATGAGAAAAGCTTCCAAGAGTTGAAGACCCGACTCACTTCAGCACTAGTGTTGACCCTACCTGAGGGTACCAATGGTTTTGTGGTGTATTGTGATGCTTCGCAAGTTGGACTCGGGTGTGTGTTGATGCAACATGGGAAAGTGATAGCATATGCCTCGAGATAGTTGAAAGTTCACAAAAAGAATTACCCGACCCATGATCTTGAATTGGCCGCGGTGGTGTTCGCATTGAACATATGGCGGCATTACTTGTATGGGGTCCACATGGATGTATTTACGAATCACAAAAGCTTGCAATATGTGTTCACGCAGAAAGATCTCAATCTTTGGCAAAGGAGGTGGTTAGAGTTACTAAAGGACTACGACATGAGTGTCCTTTACCACCTGGGTAAGGCTAATGTGGTAGCGGATGAACTTAGCAAGCCCTCTATGGGGATTGTGTCCCACGTTGATAAAGGAAAGAAGGAGTTGGTAAGAGATGTCCATCGACTTGCAAGGTTGGGAGTTAGATTGGTCAACTCGACTGATGGCGGCGTTTGATGTCGCCCAAATTACACCTCGCAATTGAGATATAAGCGGTCGATTGTCAAATATAGAACCCAAAAAAGGTTGAGGTCGATCCCACAGGGAATATGGTAAGAACTTAAGGTAATGCGAATAACTATTACTATTGATTTACTTATTTCCAAAGGGAGGAAAATATAGAATAATAAACAAAGTAAAATTGTTGACTATTGAAATCAGATTTGGTTTGTATTCAATTAACGAATTGACTAGGATTATGTTCCCCAAGATTTCACAAACACAAGGCTTATACACTAGTGATCTATTCCGGTGTGTAACATGCAATATTGGTAAGTTAGGTTCACCTAAATGGTTGGTCCCCAATCTAGATGATTTCACAACGCAACTTGATCCGTATATGGGTGTACTTTAGTTGACCCTTACCCTTAATATTGGATTAGCTATCTCTGGACAAATTCAAGATATTAGACGAGGGTTGATAGCCTCAAATCTCTGTTGCTTATCCCTTTTCCCATTATTTACCTCCTTGGTCCGGTAAGTAAGAATAAGGCAAGTCTCACGTTTTCAACCGTCAAGAATCAATCAAAACGAAGGGGAAAACAATACATGCATAAAACCCCGTTCAACAATCACTAAGTGGTTTTACCTATGTGTGTTAATTCATCTTGGTTCCCACAAACCTAGTTTACGAGTTTATCTACTCATACTTGTATTATCGCAATCACAAAATATAGAAGAAATCATAATTGCAACTTACAAATTATTATAGAATAAAAACCACATAGATTAAATAAAACTCCAATGTTGCTTTCGTTTCTTGAATCAAGAAAAATTGTATGAAAAAATCCTCCCAAAATCGTTCTCTAATTGTCAAGAAATTCATCTCAATAATCGCCTAAAAATCCTTCCAGAATCGTCTCCTAAAAATAAACCTAAATTGGGAATTTATAATTCTAAGAAATCATTTTCCTAAATAAAGCTAGAAAACAGGTCAGCAGTGGCAACGGGCTAGGTGACAGGTCATTTGGCCTTCTGACGAGTCGTTCCATGCTTACATTAGGCTTCCTCAGCATCACACACAGTTGTGGCAATGGGTCACCTAACGCCTCGTCGTGCCTGAGCACGAGTCGTTAAGTCTCTCGTGGTCTAGTTCCTCAAAAAGTCCAGTGCACTTCACGGATGGTTCTAGTAGCCTACCAATGAGTCATTCCATTTCATGATGACTCATTATGTCTGTCGTCAACTTCACTGGCCACTTTTTTGAAATTTTCTCTTCGAATCCTAAAGATTGACCTCACGACTCGTTACCAGGTGTAATGAGTCATTCCTCCAACTCGTCAAGTGCACTGTTTTGTATCTTCCAGACTCCATCTTTTGCCCACGCTTTAAGCAACGAGTCGTGCCTCCTACCAATGACTCGTTAAGTGCCTGACAGTCACCTTTCAGTTATTTTTAGCATTAATTTGACCAAATTCACTTCCAAACATGTTTTCCTACACATTAAGCACAAAACACATCATACCCATATAAACATACCTGGAATGTGCATAACTTCTTGGTTTAAACATCGAAAGTGCCATAAAATTACCGCACATAAACACCCTCAACTTAGAACTTTTGCATGTCCTCAGGCAAAACAAAATAAAACAAAACAAACTAAACTACTTCGACGTTTCAATCGGAAGAACTCTAGGAAACTTACAGCAGTCACAATTTTATATTAAAATCAAATTTTCTAACCCCTTCCTCATCGTATCAACTCAAAACACTATGCATATGCAAAATATCCAACCATAACATAGAGGAATCAAAACATGGAAAAATACTTTCACCTACAACCACATACATAAATCTATAACACTGCCCCAGATAATTTGCAGATGATGTTGTTGACCAAATTCTCTCACCTCAAAGAAGTCTCACACTCACATATGTGTATATGATTAACTTGATATATTTTTCTTGGGACTTGGTAAGATCCACTTACTCTCACAAAGAAATTCGAACTGTGTGCATACAATACCATAGGCTTTCCTTTGCTTTCAGTACCTTGATTTTCGAACAAGTAGCTAGGATCACTATAGGACTTTCTAGTCTTGTAATGTAGGCTCGGGATTGGGTATGGTACATATGGATTTAGTATCTCAACCCTCCTTGGCACTACGCCTTTTGACTCCACTCTTCACCTTTTTTCCTATTTTCTCCCTTTTTCCCTTTTTCTGTTTCTTCTCTTTTCATTTCTTTAGCAACTATGGATGCGGTTTCTTTTTATTCAACACTCATTGATGTCACACATTATTTCTCTTTTCTTTTCTTGCTTTTTGACAACAATTTTGATTTTTCTTTTCATCATGCATACCACATCGCTCTTTTTTCTTTTTCATTACCCAACTTTTTTTCCACTCGACTCTTCTTAATCACCCCTATATATCCACCCTCAACTTAAGCGATTTTCCTAAGTTGAGGTTCACAATGTCCAACAAGGGACTAGGGCCAAAACAAATTCATTCATAATAAAATCAGGTAGTTGAATTGGTGTAAACGAAAAGAAAGGTCAATTTAAGCTCAAACATTTGGATCAAGGGATTTTTATTCACTTTTGGTAGGTCTTTTAGGCTAAAGTGGACTCATAAATCAAAAACGGCCTATGATCCTTTCCTAGTTCCTATCCTCTATCTCGGTACGACTGACCAAGCAAGTTCTAGATTGATACACACAATCGAATTCAACTATTTAACCTCATTTCACACATAGAACAGGTCAACATCATCACTTCTACCAATTGCTAGTTCAAGTACAGCCATACAATGATAAACAAGTTCACAGTTTCAATGTCATGCAAAGATTCACAAAGGTCATACTTGTCAACTTTCACATACACATATACAAATGTTTCGGAGGGGTATCAAATTATCAAATAATAGTTATTTCAACAATTTCAGCTCTTGACTGCTTTTAGTTTTCCTACTTTCTTCCAATTGACACAAGAAACAAAAAGAAAAATCCTAAACATGTCGATTCTACTAGATAAGGAACACTCGAGGGAAAAGATATCTGGCAAGAAAAACCCTTGGGTTATGTTCAGCAAAAAGAATGCACAGGTATCCCTCCCCACCCCATCAAGAAAGCATACGTCGTCCTCGACGCATCTATATACCAAACAAAAACTAAGGAAATAGGGAACATACCTGTGCGACCTAGGTGTCAGCTACCTGGTCGGTGGAGGGTGTAGATACGCCTCCAATGTCATCTCCAAATTTACCGGCTTGAACCGGTGCATTCTCAGACCCTATAGAGCTCGTGCCTTCTCCACGAACTCTCGCTGCCTCAGTCTCACCTCTCTGTCGAGCCTCCCCTCTCGATTCGTGCAGCGCTCTCTCCATCTCACTCCGCTCCCATTTTTGTTGACAGAGCAGAGAAGCATCATCATCAACACTTGCCTCCTCACGAGGCCTCTTCCCCTTGTCATTTTCCACCGGCTCCTCCGTGATGAAATCAAAAATAGGTGGCAATTCCTCTTCAAACTCATCATCTATCATGGGGAGTACCATTGGAGGTACTGCAGCTACTTGTCGCGCGGCCAAGTCCCGCACCTCGGATCGTAGTGCTCCAAGCTCTGCGTACCATCTAGATAACTTCGGCGCCTGTAACAGTGCAAGAAGCTCATCCATCCTTCTCTCAAAAGCATCCAGCCGCCCATGCACTGAACTAGACAGTTTCTCCAACTCCTTTGACACCCATGGCTTAACCTGCTCCATCAATAGTTTGACCTGTAGAGCCATGTGTGCCTGCTGCTTCTCGGCCTTAGCTAGCTGCCTAGCCATATAAACTAAAAATGCTTGTGAAACCATGAGTAGATCGGCTGTGTTGGCTTGTGGAGGCGCAACTAGTGGTCTCGGGGCTGTTGCAGTAGCTGAAGATTTAGGAACGTTGGCAGGTGTAGAGGTATCCACTGCATCTGTAGCCTCATCCTAGCTACCTGTCTCTCTACCCTCCATAGGCTTAGCTTCCAATTCAGTGAACTGTGTTGCATCAGTCTGCATCCCGCTGCCAAATGCCTCTTTTAATATTTTCGCTCCCGCGGATGCAGCTACCTGAGTCCTCGCCCTCGATACCGGGTTTGTATCATCTCGAATCAACCCGATATCGATAATCTTCTAGAACACCACTCTCTGGTCCACTGATGGCAAAACTGGCACCTTTGACTCCTGACGGAGTCTATCAATCAAACATGGAAATGGGATGGTAGTGCCGTCATTTATTGTCCACTCTCGAATTTCCTCTGCAATATCTCGTGGGAAGTTGATGGCATACCCCTCCACTATGCTAGCTACCAAAGATGCTCTGTCAGGTGAAAGTATATTTTCATTAGTGGTTGGTACCAGCCTGTGCCGCACCAGTGACCACCAAAACTTTGCCTGAAAATTCAATGCGGCCTTCTTTATCTACGACTCTATACCATGCAGCCATTTTATTAGTGGACCTCTCGTAGCAATAATCCTGGACAACCAAGTGTACTGCTGGATGTGCTCCTGGCTATTCAACTTCTTTGTTTTGACCTTCTTCAGCTCAAATAGCCTGTGATCAAATTCTGATGTGTTCAACGGAGCCTGATAATCCGGCCCGTACAGCATTCTGGAGATCGTCCACTCAGAAATGTCAATTGTGGTCTCTCTTACTAGCACCTGAGTCAATGCGGGCCTCTTCTTCCAATCCTGGCCTCCTAATGCCAACCGTTGCAAGGCAGCTGCATATGCTGCATAGAATTCACGAACCAGACATGGGCTATAACTGCCTGAAGGCTCGGTCAACCATCCGAACTTGTATTTATCAAACACTGCCTGTAGCTCTGGGAGATCTTTAAGCCCTGTGGTTACCATCCTTGGCTCCTCATATATGCTCCTCTTCAGATTGCCTTTATCATTGGGAGCAATATCTCGGTTATATATAGCCTACATGCCATGGACACACCATCGCCGTACATTTCTCGGTTGCTCATTTGATGTGTCCGAGGTCTCTGTCAGCTCATTATTAGAGTCCCCTCGCTGGACATGTGATTCATTAACTCTCTCTATGTTGTGCCCAATTGTGGGAGCCTCGAGAACCAGTGCAGCTGCAGCCCTAGCACTCTCATCAGTGCGGCTGGGTAGATCTCTTGCGAGTGGAGTAGGAGTATCAACCAGGGCTGTTGGATTTGAACTTTGTTGAGCCCTAGCCCTGGTAGATCTCCTCACTAGTTGTTCCTCCACTACTTCATATTCCTCCTCAAATCCACTCGACTCTTCAAAGGATGATGGATCATCACGCAGTCTACGGTATGAGGGTTGACTACGCTCAGGTGCTTGCTTCTTTGTTGGACCCTTCTTTGGTGTACTTCTGGGAGCCATTGTACCTGTGGAACAATTTTAGTGTACAAGATGAGATGAAACAAAATTTATTTTTGGGCTGGTGCCCAGTGGTCCTGACGTGTGACTAAACGAGTCATTGCCACTGGCAACGATTCGTGAAGTCACTCGTTATCCCAGGCTGAACATTTTTCAAGTAGCTCCAGTGTACTTGACGTCTGGTCCCAACGAGTCATTACCAAAGGCAACGAGTCGTTAGGTCACTCATTAAGTCCACTTCCTCATCAGTTTAATTTTCTCACTCAGGACGAGCTATATAACGAGTCATTTGGTGATCCAACGACTCGTGATGTGGCTCGTGCTCAAGAGTTCATGTTCATCTTCCTCCTCTTTCCAGTTTCAACCCCACAAACACAAAACTCAATCTAAAATCAACCCAAGTGAATATACGATCGAAAATCATTGTTTAACTCTTCCTAGGTTTTATTTACATCACGAGGCACATATAAACACCATATTAATCGAACTAAATGCAAGCTCATTCGCACATTGGTCTTTGAAATTTCTTGATTAGTTGCAGTGTTATTCCGGATTTAAATGGGAAAAGAGTACTCACAATATTCTTAATTAGAGATGGAGTGTGCAATTAGTTGTGTGCTTGAGTGACTAGGCATGCAATGGTGAAAAACTTGTCGATGAGTTTGGAGCGAAGAAGAAGAAGTAAAGAAGAGGGAAATTTGAAGTTTCGTTTCTGGGGAGTATGTAAATGGAAATTGGTGTTGTTGATTTTAATTTAAAAATTTCCCAATTTCAGTCGTGGGTCGGGTTAGGTTAACTTATTTGGGAGGAGTGATGTAACGACTCGTGGTGTCACCCAATGAGTCGTTGCCTGAGTCGTGGTCCTTGGACTTATGTAGCTTCCCGACGGGTCATTAACAACTTGTTTGTTCTCCCAACAATTCGTTGAGTGAGCCGTTATCTCCCTTATTCTCTTAAGTCAGTCTTAGATCCAGTGTACTTGACGGGGACCCAAAGATTCGTTCCTTGGAGAAATGACTCGTGAAGTCACATGTTGCTCCCCTGTTTTCTGCAGTTCTCTTCACGACTTGACTGAACGAGTCGCCAAGTCAGATAACGACTCGTTCTGTGATTTTTTTGCACCAGAACTGAAGTTTCAGTTTCTGGTTCCAACTTCATATTTTCCATCTTATTCACCTGCATCCATCAACAAACGTTAACACTAACTTTTTATTACATTTACAACTTGGGTTGCCTCTTAAGAAGCGCTTGATTTAATGTCGTGGCACCACGTGGGTGTTTTGGCTACTCAGACTTCACCAAAACACCTCCATGGGTTGCCTCCCATGCAGCGCCTGATTTCACATCGCCGCACAACGCAAGTCACTTGACTACTCAGAATTCGTCAAGTGACTCTTCTCCATCCTTCAATGCTGAAATTATGCTGAATTCCTTAGGTTGTTTCATGGTTCGGCTAATGTTGAAGGTGACCTCTTTTTTGTTCATCCTGAATTTCAACTGGCCTGCCTCCACATCTACTAGGGTCCTACCTGTTGCAAGGAATGGTCGCCCTAAAATAATTGGGACATCAGAATCGACTTCGCAGTCCAGAATCACGAATGTCTGTTGGGAATATAAATTTGTCCACCTTGACAAGTACATCAAACAAAATAATCACCAGCTTTTTAACCGTTTATCAGCCATCAGTAGCCGCATCAAAGTCAGTGTGGGGGTTCCCAAGCCTAACTTTTTAAACACTGCTAGCGGCATCAGATTTATGCTAGCTCCCAAGTCACAAAGCGCCCTTGGAAACTCAACCTCCCCAATGGTTCAAGGTATAGTAAACGCACTTGGGTCTTCCTTTTTCTGTGCTAGGACCCATGTAGTGATGGCACCACAGCGGTGCGAATTATCAGCAGGTTTCAAACTTACCGTCCCTTTTCTAGTGACGAGGTCCTTTAAGAATTTGGCATATCCGGGCATTTGCTCGAGTGCCTCAACCAATGGGATGTTCACCAACAATTGCATAAGCATAGAGATAAACTTTTGATATTTTCCATCTTCAGCTTTCTTTTTCAAGCGTTGGGGATAAGGAGGAGGAGGTCTAGGGATTTCTGTCAGTTTTTGTTGGGCCTCCTTTTCCTTCCCATGGGCATCTCCTTGCTCCTTTGCACTACTAGGAGAAGTTTGCACATCTGAGTCCCCAACCAAAGCTAGGTTTTCAAAATCCACTACATCATCATCATTTATCAACACGGGCTTGTCTGACTCTTTAACTACAACTGGCCTCGGGGGATAAACTGTGGCCTTCCCGCTCCTAGTAGTGACCGCCATGCAGTGACTGTCATTTTTCGGATTTTGCACAGTATTGCTGGGAAGTGTTCTTTTTTGCCGCTGATTCATTGCAACAGACATCTGACTCATCTGCCTGATCGTCACGGAATGAGACTCCACTTTTTGATTTAACCCAGAAATATTAGCCCGGAGCTCCTTAAAGTGGTTGTCTGTTGTCTCCATCTGCTTGAGTACTTTGGAGAGCATGTCCTCAACCCTTGAACCACTGGACTCTGGCTCACGGTTTCTCGGTGGAACCTACAGACCGCCTCTGTCATTTTTGAACTCTTCGCGCTTCTTCCAGTCCCCATTATCTTGGTATTGGCCCCGGTTGTAATTATTATCTTTGTAGAAGTTCCGACCTTAGTTCCCTTGACCTTGACTCCAAGAGTCTTGGTTAGACCCTTGGGTGTTGGTCCGAAAACCCACCCTCTGATCATTTAAATAGTTGACCTCTTCTTCAGACTCAGACAGGCAACCATCATTTCTCGGTGCCTTGCCCTGAGAACCTACAGCATTCACCTTTTCTGCTCCTACTCCCATCAGGTGTTTGGCAAGAAACCCCATGGTAGTCTTTATCTCTGGTATATCCTGATCACGCTCTTCATCTCTTCTCCTTTGTTCAGCAGACATACCAACCGCATAAGAACCAGTCGGAACCTCCGACTCTCTAGTGTGCCAAGCTCGGTTGGTTTTGGTGATCCTGTCTAGCAGCTCCGCAGCCTCTGCATAGGTGTGACTAATAAAAGTTCCTCTGGAGACGGTATCAGCCACCGCCTTAGTGTTGGCATTCAGAGACCTATAAAAGATCTCCAATAGTGTATCATCTGGAGTTTTGTGATTTGTCACCTTTTTGAGCTTTTTAAAGAAACGCAGCCAGGTCTCGTGGAGTGCCTCAGAATTTAGCTTTCTTAAGTTATAATTCTCATCCTTCAACTGCAATGGTTTGAATGGTGGGAAAAACCTTTCAAGAAAAGCTCTCTTAAGCTCTCCCCAAGTCGTGATGGAATCATTCGGCAACTCAGCCAGCCACATCGTTGCCTCACTCCCTAGAGAGAATGGAAATAACCTCAGTCTGATAGCATCCTGGCTCACCCCCGGTTGCTTGTATGCCTTACATATTCCCACGAAATTCGTCAGGTGAGCGTGGGCATCATCAGATATGTGACCCACAAATATTCCCTTCATATTAAGCAGTTTGATCATCGCATTGGTAATGTCAAACTTCGCCCCAGCAGGCAAAGGAGGAGGGACTATAGCTCCAGTGGCACCAGCTTCATCTATATTCACATCATCTTCCTCATCAAAATATTGGTGTCACTGGTGTTCTGGACCTCTGGGTCGTCTAGCTCGTTCGGCTTCTGCAGCTAAATGCTGCTCTTTAGCAACTCACTAACTCACAATCTCTAGCCCAACTTGCTCTTCACCCAACATTCTTGTTGTGGCCTGGTCCACGGTTTCTTACTCTTGTATGTTGTCCATTCTTCTCAGGTTTCTTAACGTTAGCTTAAGTTCGTGATCAATTGGAACCAGGGGATTTCCTTGGCTTCTAGTATCGGGCATGCACAAACCTAAGACCTGTTAAGCAACCAAAACAAAAAAAATAAAAAATAAAAAAGAAATAAGAACAAATAGTAAAGCAAACACAATTAACAAAAGCCTTAGCCATATTCCCCGGCAATGGAACCAAAATTTTATGTCGCCCAAATTACACCTCACAATTGAGATATAAGCAGTCGATTATCAAATATAGTACCCAACAAAGGTTGAGGTCAATCCCATAGGGAAGATGGTAAGAACTTAAGTTAATGTGAATAACTATTACTATTGATTTACTTATTTCCAAAGGGGGGAAAATATAGAATAATAAACAAAGTAAAATTTGCAGAATATTGAAATCAGATTTGGTTTGTATTCAATTAACGAATTGACTAGGATTGTGTTCCCCAAGATTTCATAACCACAAGGCTTATACACTAGTGATCTATTCTGGTGTTGAACATGCAATATTGGTAAGTTAGGTTCACCTAAATGGTTGGTCCCCAATCTAGGTGATTTTCACCACGCAACTTGATTTATATGGGTGTACTTTAGTTGACCCTTACCCTTAATATAGGATTAGCTATCTCCGAACAAGTTCAAGCTATTAGATGAAGGTTGATAGCCTCAAATCTCCGTTGTTTATCCCTTTTCCCATTCTTTACCTCCTTGGTCTGGTAAGTAAGAATAAGGCAAGTCCTAACGTTTGCAACCGTCAAGAATCAATCAAAATAAAGGGAAAAATAATACATGCATAAAACCCCGTTCAACAATCACTAAGTGTTTTTACCTATGTATGTTAATTCATCTTGGTTCCCACAAACCTAATTTATAGTTTTAGCTACTCATACTTGTATTATCGCAATCACAAAATATAGAAGAAATCATAATTGCAACTTACAAATTATTATAGAATAAAAATCACGTAGATTGAATAAAACTCCAATGTTGCTTTCATTTCTTGAATCAAGAACAATTGTATGAAAAAATCCTCCCAAAGATCGTTCTCTAATTGTCATGAAACTCGTCTCAATAATCGCCTAAAAATCCTTCCAAAATCGTCTCCTAAAAATAAACCTAAATTGGGTATTTATAATTCTAAGAAATTCTTTTCCTAAATAAAACTGAAAACCAGGTCGGAAGTGGCAACGGGCTAGGTGACGGGTCATTTGGCCTTCTAACGAGTCGTTCCATGCTTACATTAGTCGTCCTTAGTATCGCACCCAGTTGTGGCAACGGGTCACCTAATGACTCATCGTTCCTGAGCACGAGTTGTTAGGTCTCTCGTGGTTTAGTTCCTCAAAAAGTCCAATGCACTGCACGGATGGTTCCAGTAGCCTGCCAACGAGTCATTCCATTTTATAATTACTAGTTATGTCTGTCGTCAACTTCACTGGCCACTTTGTTGAAATTTTCTCCTTGAATCCTAATGATTGACCTCACGACTCGTTACCAGGTGTAACGAGTCGTTCCTCCAACTCGTCAAGTGTACCATTTTGTATCTTCCAAACTCCATCTTTTGCCCACGCTTTAGGCAACGGGTCGTGCCTCCTTCCAACGACCCGTTAAGTGCCTAGCAGTCACCTTTCAGTTAATTTTTAGCATTAATTTGACCAAATTCACTTCTAAATTTGTTTTCCTGCACATTAAGCACAAAACACATCACACCCATATAAACATACCTGGAATGTGCATAATTTCTTGGTTTTAAACGTCGAAAGTCCCGTAAAATCACGACACATCAGCGTTGTTGTGCAAAATAGATCGGAATCGTCCTTGGTGGTTGGTGTCGAATCTATAAAAGATGAGGATCCGATTTTAGTAAGGCTGAAGGAAGTCGTTCGAAGTCAAAAGGTGGAGCTCTTCTCCCAAGGGGGAGATGGTGTACTGTGGTACCAGGGTCGCCTATATGTTCCAGATGTTGATAATTTAAGGGAACGGATATTGTATGAGGCACATGGGTCCAGGTATTCCATCCATTCGGGACCCATGAAGATGTATCATGATTTGCAGGGAAATATGTTGGTGGAATGGCATGAAGAAGGATATTGCAGAATTTGTAGCCAAGTGCCCGAACTCTCAACAAGTGAAGGTCGAACATCAAAGGTCGGGAGGCGTACCTTAGGATATTAGCATTCCCACTTGAAAGTGAGAAGAGATTAATATGGATTTCATTACAGGTCTACCTCGTACTGACCGACAATATGATTCCCTTTGGGTGGTTGTAGACAGGTTGACCAAGGCTGCACACTTGCTACCAGTCAAAACCACAGATTCAGCGGATGATTATGCCAAATTGTATATTTGGGAGATGGTTCAGCTTCATGGAGTGCCCTTGTCCATTATCTCAAACCGAGGTACTCAGTTTACCTCTCAGTTTTGGCGGTCTTTCAAAAAAGGGCTTGGGACTCAAGTTAAGCTTAGTACAGCCATTCATCCGCAAACAGACGGCTAGGCGGAATGAACAATTCAGACCCTCGAGGATATGTTTAGGGCATGTGTGATGGATTTCAAAGGTAGTTGGGATGACCATTTAGCCTTGATCGAGTTTGCTTATAACAACAGCTATCACTCTAGCATCCAGATGGCACCGTTCGAGGCTCTTTATGGGAGGAGGTGTAGATCACCCATCGGATGGTTTGAGGTTGGGGAAGCCGCTATGATAAGGATTGATTTGGTTCATGAGGTCATGGTAAAGGTTTAGTTGATAAGGGAAAGGCTGAAAACTACTCAAAGTCGTCAAAAGTCATATGCAGATGTGAGAAGAAGGGATTTGGAGTTTGAGGTGGACGATTGGGTCTTTCTAAAGGTATCTCCTATGAAGGGAGTCATGCGATTCGGAAAGAAAGTATGAAATTGATGTTGCAGGCATAGGATGAGTCATGGGACGACTCGTGAGGAGACCCCACTATTTTTCAGGTGGCTCATGGGAGGCCTAGGGGAAAATGAAGAATTGAGGTCCCCACGAGGGAGAGAAAACCTCGTGGTCAGCCACCACGAGTCGTCATGTCACTTGTGGGGTGATGTTGGAATTAAATTGGAAGAAGTAACTAGTGTACCTAACGGATGGGACCCCATGAGTCATGGCCAGTCCCAACGACTCGTAAGGTGAGTCCTGATCAAGCAAAATGGTTTTTTTATGAATGTTAAGGCGATGTACCTGACAGAAGGTGACCACGAGTTGTGGCCACGGGGGATAAGTCGTTAAGTCATCCGTTACGAGCCCTAGTAGACATGTCATCAAGTGTAATTGACGAGCAACCTAACGAATCATTGGCCCTGGTAACGAGTCGTCAGGTGATTCGTTAGGACCCCCTGACAGTTATTTTCAGTGATTTTAGCAAGGGATTTTCCGTAATTCCTAAGTTCTAGGGGACTATACTACATCGTTTAAGGCTCATTTTAGTGGATTTTTAGCAGGGTAAAACCTATCCTAAACCATTATTCTCATGCATGCAAGTTTGAAGGTTTGAAGAGGAGGTTCAACGTGAAATCTCAAGGTTTCCAATTGGAATCTCAACTGGGCAATTAGAGGGTGTTATAATTCACCATTTACATGTATGTAAGATTACGAGTGGGTGTCTAGTTCCACATCCATGCCCAATTCCTATCAAAATATGATAAATTATCTATGATCAAGTATGGGGTTTTACTTAATTGCATGATTCTTCAATCTCTATACATTGGTACGATTAGATTGTATTATTTTGGTGATTTATGAAGCTTGGGAGGATTCTAAATTGTTTTCATTATAAAATTTGTTTTCCAAAAAATTGAATCTAAAATGCCCATGGATGATGAGTTTATAAAAGAAAAGATTTATGATAAATGTGTGGTGATGATGAGATTGGTGATGAAAAGCATGTTTCTAAAACTACCCATGATTATGTTTTTGTTTTCAAAATGAATGGATTAGATCCAAGTATGATAAAGCTTTCGGTGATACCCACATGTTGATTTAAAGTGACGATTTTCCTGACATAAGCTTACCACATTGTTGAAGTGAAATTTCTCAATTTTTATTATAAATTATAGCTTGTGGTATGTTGAGTAAATATTTATATACATAGCTTACCACATGATTTGGAGTAGATTCTCCCACCTATGATTGAGCTTGTGGTATGTTTTGAAACAATGCTTCTCATATGCATGAATTTCATAATTGAGATGCAGGTCATTATTGAGCTTTGTCAATAGACAATGTTGACCTTCATATCCATATGATGTCTAGTCTATGCATGATTTCATGTTGAGCTTCGTCAATAGATGATGTTGAGCTTCGTTTCATACGATGTTGAGTTATGCATGATTTCATGTTGAGCTTCATCAATAGACGATGTTGAGCTTCGTTATATATGATGTAGAGCATTGCATGTTTTGGGAGAAGAGTCTAGCACCGAGCGGGTTAAGGGTCGATTACCTTATGGCCCAAAACTACGCGCCAATGTAGGTTGATACTATTATATTATTGGAACCTCCCTTGTGAGCTATCACCGGCCCGATTAGCCCTTCATCTTGATATTGATATCATGGTATCGTCCATCGCCCTGGAAAGGTTATGGACGGCTCTACCCACTTGAGTGTGGTAGTTGGGACCACGTAAGCTCTATCGTGGTATGTAGGTTAAGTGACGAGTATCCCATTGTCTAAATCATTCAGATTGCATATTCATCACTCATGATAATTATCTTATGCGTGCATGTTCAAAAAATAAGGTTTGACTCATTGTTCAGCTTTTGATATAAATGTATGTTTCATCTTTAAGTCATTCGAGTCAGTCATGATGTTCTAAAGCTATGAATGGTCATGTTATGATAAGAGTACGATTTCAGAATGAATGCATGTAGCCTTCTACTTACACTTAAAAGCTTATGATATGTTGAATCGCTTTAAATGATTTATGCTACTTAAGTGGTTTTACTTACCTTGCATACTTGGTACATTCCACGTACTGACCGCATACTTTGTAAGCTGCATCGTCTCAGGATGCAGGATCCGGTTCTCAGGTTCAACCCCGTTCATCGTCACTGTTCAGAGTTAGCACCTTCTTTATTGGCGAGTCCTCATCTTTAGAGGACTAGACCTTCAGTTGTTTAGGATGTCCTTTCAGTTTTAGTATTGTTGAGCTAGTTGGGGGTGTTGTCCCATCAGCTCGTCCAGATTAGAGGCTTATCAGACTTAGATGTGTATTCAGCTTCAGATATTTATTCTGTTGTTATATTAAGTTTGACTTCCTCTGAGTTTATAATTATGTTTTCTTCATGTTTATTGAATGAGTTATTTGAACGCTTATGCCATGGGTCGACTTGGGGTCTCTCGGGGTCCCTTGTCCTGTGTCTACAATTCGGGTCTATGATCGGGGTCTACGCTCGGGTCGTGACAGGTAGTGTACCCCGTGGTGACCCATCAAGAGAAATCTTGGTTCAATGGCAACGGAAGACGTCACGAGTCATTAGGTCTCCTGATGACCCGTGAAGTTATCTATTGTAATTGAAGAAAAATTTCCAGCACATTTCATGACTGGGCACCACGAGTCATCCCAGTACTTGCTTGAGCCTAGAGAGATAGAGATTAGGAAAAGAGAATTACAACAAAGCCTTGATCTTGATGATCATTATATTAACTTGAGTAATTGGTCACAAGATAGTTAAATTTGGGACATATTGATAACGGTTAGTTTGCAATCACTCATGATACCTGACCCGGTGATTGAATATAGTCATTCAACAGGGACGAACCAGTTTTTTGGATGAAACTAAGTTATCAGTTCTACAAGTAAGCATTGGTGATGATCACGTATGTATACCCAAAGCAGCTATCAACCCATGGGGACACAAACCCTAGTAATCTTTCATTCTTGATTTCAACCAAAATTTCAACAGTTGTTTTTAATTATTGTTTTCTTTAGAACCCCCAATTTGGAGTAACTACTCAACAAGTTCACTTACTGCTTTAGTCTAGCTCTTCCATATTCCCTGTGGGTTCGACCCCAACCTCTTAGTTGGGTCTTTGTTGACAACGTCTACTTCATACTTATGTAGGAGGTATGGTTTGAGCGTTATCATGAAAGCCAATACTTAGCTTTAAAATTAGCAATTTCTGCTCTGAAATAGGCCTGGCGTGCCGCCTACCTATAACCCCAGGATGGGCTCAAGTTTCCTTTGAAGTTTCATTCCAGCCGCACAGCCCCATCTAGTTAGCTAAATTTCAACACTTCTAGATCATCCAGGTGCCCCGTGCCACTCATATCCCTAGAGTGTTAGTCAAATTTCTTGGCTCTAAGACCTCTCTAAATCCCAGCCCCATCCATCTAACCAGAATTTTGGGAAATTTCTATATGTCTGGAATGCTCTAGGGCTCCGTGCCTCTCATCTCACCAAGATGTTGAATGAAACATCTCTGAAGTTCAGGACCTGGCACTAGGCACCATCCATAGCCTCAGAATTGATGCATATTTCTCTGAAGTTGAGGATCGAGCGTTAGGCGCCAGCCATAGCCCTAGATCCTTCTTCTCAACTTCTCAAATCTTCATATGTCGAGCTAATTTGGGTCCTTTTTCATTGGTTTCCTGCTCAAAACATCTCAAATCATTTATTAGCATACAAAACACACAAACACATGAATTTATGCATTTCATAAGGATTATGAACTCAAAACCAGGTAAAAGATGGGCAAAATCATGGCAAATGGGCATAGAAATATGCCAAACATCAGATAGACTAAGATTCTTATCTTTGAGAAGGGAAAACTACTCAATACTTGAGAATTTCTGTCACGACCCGATCTAGGACCCCAGATCGAGAAATAAGACCTAGAACCACGAATGGATTCAAGATAACCCATGGCACATACATATCATGACTTAATAGCATAAATGAGTGGAAATTAAATTATAAGAATGGATAAGAGGAAGTCTATATAACAAGAGGAGGAAGTAAAATGACAGTATCACAACACTGAGTCGCAAGCTGAATGTACTAACTCTATGTCTGAAAGCCTCTACTACTGATGAGATACTGGGACAAGCCCCTAGCTAACTCCAAAATCTAAAAACAAAAACAAGATTAAAAAAACTCAAATGAAGTAGATAACTCTAGTACTCAGGAGATGAGGACTCACCACTACTCGCTAATCTAGTCTGGAACGTATCTAACCATGGCGCTGAGTCTGAGTACCTGGATCTATATCATGAAACGATATAGCATAGAGTATGCGATCAGTACTTGGACTGTACTGAGTATGCAAGGTAAGTAAAGATGGACAATTAAAATACATAAGAGTTCATAAGAGTAGAATAGTTTAAAATATGAAGTAATAATCATAACGTTGTTTTCAAAACTATTCATAAACTAGTCATAATCGTAATCATAAGAGAAACTTTGTAAAAACATATCTTGAGCCAAAATTTCATAAGCATAATCATGCATAAACATTAGGAACAATGGGAGACTCATCATAACTGACACCATCATAAGAGAGCTTACAAGATGCCCCAACTATCTCACTCAAGTGTGCAGAGTTGTCCTAAGCTTGCCAAAGCAAGGGACATAAGTGGCGTGATATAACTTATAGGGACCCACCTAGAGTTCATGAATATAAACCTATGTTGGCGTGTAGTTCTGAGATCACAGAGTTAACCTGAATGCCAATCCTACTCGGTTCTTGATACTACTCCCAAAAACATGCACATGAGAGCTCGTATAATAATCGTGAAATGATACATGAAGTTCATGGGCTAGTTAAAATCGTAATAATCATGCATATGCTTGTAATATATAAATTAGCCATGAAATAAGGGCACGTAAGTTGTCCAAATAATAAACATTGAAGATTATAAAAGAACATACATACTTGAGAAGATCAACTTACTTAAAATTCATAGATTCATAAAGAGTACTTGTAGGAAATCATATCATAAATCTTAAACCACAAATTAGGGCGTAGGAGAATCGAAATCATAGTGAAAATCATGGAATTTCATAAAAAGGAATTTAGCTCTAATCATGCTTGAAACATATTGAATCATAGTTTCATGAAGACTTGAAGAATTCTCAAAATCCAAACCATGGAAGTCATAAATTAATATCAATTCGGCTATACCCATATGAGTATTATGAAGGAATTGCATAACCCAACCAAAATCCCTAGGAAATTTTTAATATAGGAATTTGAGGAATTGAGTGATCATAGATTTGATAAGGGACATGCATTCATAATCATAAGAAAACAAGTTGAATCTTGAGGGAACTGATTTTATGGAAGAACATGAAAGAATTCATCCACAATAAAGTTGATCCTAAAACTTCAAAAATTAAGACATGGGGGTGAGAATCATGAGTTCAATTTGAAAAGGGCATGAGGGTGGAAGAATTTCCCCATTCATAACCCTACATACCTTGGTTGATGATACCTTGACTTGTCTTGAAGATCCAAGAGGAATTGAAAAGTTGGAGGTGATGAACCCTAGATCCTTCTTGAGAGAAAATCTAATCTATGGAGGTTTGAAGAGAGTGAGAATGAGTCTATGTTAAACCCTTTAATCTTACTTAAAGGAAGACCAAAACAATGTTATTTAGGAGTTAGAAGCATAGGAGTTTACTAAAATGCCCCCAAACTATCGACTAAGAGTTGGAACTGGAAATTACTACGACCAATAGTACTGGCCATGGTTTGATTGCACGACCTACACTGAGGTCGTACAATGTCTGGTGCAGCTTCACTAAGCTTCTCATAACATTTACTCCAAACTCCAATTGCTGTAAGGTCGGATGCATTGGAAAGAAATATCAAAGGGCTCCTATTTGATATGATGAATAACCTAAAAACACTTTGTAAAATGGGATCTATGGTCGCTTGAAGTTGACTCTTGTAAGAACTGATACGAAAATCCAATTGGTAAGAAGGCTCTCAACTCAACTTTGTGCTAGCGGTTCCTAATGAGTTGGTATTACCAATTAATTAGGATCTTAAGCATTAGTTCTAGATTATTTTTTAAGTTATTTTTAGATGAATTTTATGCCCTTTTTGCCTTTTTATATGCAGATATCTAATTTGAAGAAAAAGAGCAAGAAGTGAAGTAAAAAAGAAGGAAATTAGGTGAAAACTGGTGCTTCACTGATGAAACGCCGGCCAAACGCAGATGATCATTGCCTTAAGGAAATGAAGCAACCGGTAGTCACGGACATCAATCGGTGACTCGCCAGTTAACTCGCCTACTGGCACCTGAACTTACTGGATCAAAGAGAAAGAAATCGGTGTAACGCGATTGGAGGCTGCCGAATCGCCGAAGGTCCCACTGAAGGATACTGGAAATCATTGAAGGAGCAATAGATGATAGAAGGCGGTTCGTGAAATGTAACCGGTGAACTGTTGGTACTTTTGCAAGTGCCAAAATGCCTAAGAAGGGGCAAATGCATCCAACACTGAAAAGGAGGGGATTGGTTGCCCTATATTTAGATATATTCTAGAAGGAAGTACTATGTACATATCAGATCTTAACTTTAACTTTTTGACAACATTCTTTTTGCTGAGAAAGAAAAGTAGAATTCTATTGGTGGAAATTGAAAAATATTATTTTTCTTTTCTTCATCTTTTTTCTGTAGCAAGGTACTACCATTGTTGAAGACATATTTTTGAATTTGATTTCCTGCTCTTATTATTGAAACCAGTGAGTTTATTGTTGAATATTCTCTTTAGTTTCTTAACATTGTGTAGCTAAATCATCAACTAGAGGTGTGGTGATGAGTGCTTAATTAGAGTGGGTATTGCTAGACTCATCTCAATATTGCTTAATTACTGTAAATCTGTTAAGTTCTCTCCAATTTATAATTGATGATCTATAGTTGCAGATGTGGGTCTACTTTTCCTACTTCATTTCTAGTTGAAAGAGAAGAATTGAGTATCAGGAGAGAATTTCATGGGGGAAATGGATGTGATGTTATGGATTTGGGCTAGACATAGATAAAACTCATATTCTCATTCCTAATTAATAGATAATAGCTAGAGATTAGTGCAGCTATTAATCCAAACTTGATTGGGCTAATCTAATTATGTCTAGTGATGTGAAAGAACTCTAGAAAGAGGCATTTATGAGGTTGTAAAACATAGAATGCCCACCTGTCCAGAGTTATTTACACAATTCGAAATGATGAGATGATCTAGCATAGCCTTGTTTAATTATCACATTATCTACACAATACCTCTAGTCCCTCTTATTATTGTCTACAACTTTGGTTATTTTGCTATTCTAATTAGCTGAGTTAGAATCTATACCATATTCTTAGCATCAAGTATCCCCCAAAATGTTTACTACTTTGTTTTCTTTTGAGTGGTGCGAACTAATTTCAATTTTCCAAACAACACTTGCATATATCACTTGTTAGTCTCTATAGGATTCGACCCCGACATCCGTCGGGATATTTGTTTTGATACAATGATCGATTACACTTTTTTGTAACAAAGAGTGTATTTTGGTCGTTATCAAAAATGGATACATGAAAGTTTGGATGTATTCCTGATAGTCCTGGTGGCAAAGCTAATTCATAAGCCACTTCCCCCATACGCCGAAGGATCTCCAACGGGACAACGTATCTCGGGTTAAGTTTGCCACTCTTTCCAAAACTCATCACCCCCTTCATGGGAGAGACCTTGAGCAACACTTGCTCTGCCACCATGAACTCCATGTCACTTACCTTCCTGTCTATATATTGCTTTTCCTGCTTTAAGTAGCTACTAGTCATTCTTGAATCACTCAAACCTTTTCATGGAATCCTTAAGCAAGTCAATACCCAAGGTCTCACCTCGAATACATAGAACCACCCGATTGGAGACTTATATTTCCTCCCGTATTGAGCTTCAAATCACACCATTCCAATACTCAAGTGATAGTTTTTATTGTAAGCTAACTCTACCGAACGTAAGAATCTATTCCGATGGCCACCAAAATCAATCACACAGGCCCGAAGCATGTCTTCTAATATCTGCATGGTCCTTTTCGATTGCCCGTCTGTCTGCGAATGGAAAGCTGCACTTAGGTCCAACCTAGTACATAATTTGTCCTTCAAGCTCCTCTAGAAATGGGAGGTAAACTGTGTACCCCTATTCGAAACAATCAAAATCGGCACCCCATGCAACCGAATAACTTTACTCACATACAGCTTGGCCAGTTTCTCAACATTGTAAGTCACTAATAACGCTCAAATTACACTCTTCTCTATGAAGAAGTGTAAATGGTCTTGTATCAAAGAAATATCTCGATAGATGTCAGGGTCGAATTCCACAGAGACTAACAAGTGATATACGCAAGTGTTGTTTGGAAAATTTTAAATTAGTTTGCACCACTCCAAAGAAACAAAGCAGTAAACATGTAGGGGGAAACTTGATGTTAACAAAATGGTATAGATTTTAGCTCAGCTAATTAGAATAGCAAAATAACCAAAGTTGTAGACAATTATGAGAGAGACTAGAGGTGTGGTGTAGATGATGCGCTAATTAAACAAGGCTATGCTAGATCATCTCATCATTGCAAATTGTGTAAATAACTTTGGACAGGTGGGCGCTCTATGTTTTTCACCCTCATGAATGCCTCTTTCTAGAGTTCTTTCAAACCACTAGACACAATTAAATCAGCCCAATCAAGTTTCGATTAATAGATGCACTATCTCTAGATATTAGCTATTAGCTATTAATTAGAAGTGTGAATATGGTGTTTTGTCTATGTCTAGCGCAACTCCACAACATCACATCTATTTTCCCTATCAAAATCTCTCCCAATACTCAACTCTTTTTTTTCAAGCAGAAATCAAGTAAGAAAAGTAAACCCATATTTGCAACTATAGATCATCAATTATAAATTGGAGAGAACTTAACATATTTACATTAATTAAGCAATATTTAGATGAATCTAGTAATACCCAATCTAATTAAGCACTCATCACCACACACCTCTAGTTGATGATTTAGCTACTCATGGTTAAGAAACTAAAGAGCATCTTCGATAATAAACTCATTAATTTCATTAATAAGAGTAGCAAAATCAAATTCAAAAATATGTCTGCAATAATGGGGGTACCTTTCTAAGGAAGAAGATGAAGAAAAGGAAATCAATATTCAACAATTTCCACCAATAAAATTCTACTTTCTTCCTCAGCAAAAGGAATGTTTAAAAAGCTAAAGTTAAGACCTAATATGTACAGAGTACATCCTTCTAGAATATATATAAAGATAGGGCAACCAATCCCCTCTTTTTTAGTGTTGGACGCAATTGCCCCTGCTCAGGCGTTTTGGCACTTGCGAAAGTACCAACGATTTGACAGTTACATTCTACGAACCTCCTTCTATCATCTCCTGATCCTTCAATGATTTCCAATACCATTCAGCGGTACCTTCGGCGATTCTCCAGTCTCCAACCGCACTATACCAGTTTCTTTCCTCCTTGATCCAGCAAGTTCAGGCGCCTGTAGGTGAGATAACCAGCTAGTTACCAATTTACATCCGTGACTTTGGTTGCTTTAGTTCCTCAAAGTAGTGGTCATCTGCTGTTGGCCGGTGTTTCACCGGTGCTCTCCGGTGGAGCACCAGTTTTAACCTAATTTTCTTCTTTTTACTCCACTTCTTGCTCTTTTTCTTCAAATCATATGTCTGCACATAAAAATGAAAAAAGGGCATAAAATTCATCTAAATGTCTTGAAAACTAAGCTAAAGCTCATGTTTAAGAGCCTACTGAGTTGGTAAATTACCAACTCATCGAATCCCCAAGCTTGAACCATTGCTTGTCCTCAAGTAATGCAGTTCTTATCAATTGAGAAACATGCCACTCCACATGAGTTTATACATCAATGACCATTTAATTCATGACAACCCAAAAATGCTCACCAAATCATAGAAAAAGAGAAGCAAATTCCCCAAAAAAAAAATCAAAAATGGAAAAATTTCAAGAGGCCGCCACAATTCAAAAACATGATTCACAGGAGCTTTCATTTTGCAAAACGAGGGCATAGTTTATCCATGAAATACACGTAGCATCTCAGTTCATAATCATTGCATATTCAAAGTTTACCTTAGAGCTTCCACTTCTCATGCCTTATGCGCACATTTACCTTAATGCAAAATTGTGTTCTCAAAAGGAATTATGTCATTTCACAAAAGAGAGAATCCCTATTTTTTATCATGAAATCAATCCATACACATAAGGGATTGTAGAAAGATATGATCACGCTCACTCCCCAAAAAAAA
The DNA here is from genome assembly GCA_035772735.1 of Datura wrightii. Taxonomy (NCBI): domain Eukaryota; kingdom Viridiplantae; phylum Streptophyta; class Magnoliopsida; order Solanales; family Solanaceae; genus Datura; species Datura wrightii. The sequence continues at coordinate 67,376,356 of JASDFA010000002.1, forward strand.
TATTCATACACACAACTCGACCCATAGGCTTGCCCTTTGTATAATTCGCCACTAATGTAGAGCAATTGCACTCAAAATCACTTAGGACTTGTGGTCGTAATGAAGGCTAGGGATAAGGGTAGGATACATATTTGGCTTTAGTGACTAACGCCTCCCTAATGCCTTTACAAATTCCTGTAGTATCCCAACATCTTTTTTAGATCACTCCACCTTATTTCTCCTAGTTCATCATCTTCATCATTTGTGTAACACGAGCCACCCTTATAACATCTATGAATTTCACATATAGCCTTGACTAGGCAAGAGATAGCACTAATTAACTATTCTTACTCTTTTGATGATTCGAGGTTTTTCACCCCATTGATTCACTCATTTCATCACAATTTTGGTGCTACCTCAATTTTAGGCTTCTCATTTTCCCCCTACTCTTACTAACCCCCAAACTTAGGGTTTTGCCTCATTTTACATTCATTCCCTTCTTGCTCCGCATTTATTGGGCTTCAAGCCCCACTTTTCATTGTTTCATCACTAGAAATTAGGGAGGATAGGTTTCAAAGAGAAGGATTAAAAAATTGGTCATTAGGCTTGTGATGTGTTTTCAAAGAATGGGACCAAAGATCAAACATTGGCTATCAACTGTTAATGTTCAAGGTGGTCATTTTGGGTGAAGTGACTTAACAAAAGAGAGCCTAAGATCATGTTCTAAGTGCAACTACATCTAGAATTTCGCCTTGAGTCACACTTAGGGCAAGTTCTAGACAAGAAACTGTGCATGAGATTCACAAAAATCCTTACCACACAAGGCATCACACCTAAAGAGTCCACAAAAGTTATTATCAACACAAGATCTTGATTCAAGACATTAGAGCATTCAATTCATAAGCCAAACAATGAATCTACAATGTATGACTAAGAGTGCTAAATTCTCATTTTAAATGCCCATTCTTTCTTTCCTGTTATCATGCCACATTTCAAAATTTCATTTCGTAAAAGAAAATTTGGTACCTCTCAAAACAACTCTACAAAAGACTCAAGAACGACATGGCCTTTTCCCTTAAGAGAGTTGCCTCGCAATCTATCATTGGGAAGTGCCAACCCAGTTCGACAACAAAGAGAAAAGAAAAAGACAAATGCTTCTTGGGAAATAATCGTGGTATGAAAAAAATCCTTGGAGTTTGATTACTATTCTACTATTTACACAAGCGAACAAAAGACTTGGGTCATAATGTAATATTTAACAATATAAAGCAAGGACCCAACACTGGCTCAAAGTAAATGGCTAGGTTTGCTGACATGAAGAACCAATTCACTTGGATAGCCCCTATCATTGCGGGTGGCATACCTCTTTAAGCAACTATGGGTGGAAAAATTTCTCGCCATAATCTGAAATTTGAGGCCAAATTGTGGCTGGATTTCATCTGTGGCTGCATCATCCCTTATAAAAATGAATAGCGAGTCAACTTAGAGACGGCTATTCTTATAGCCTGCATAATGTTAGGAGTCCCTATTAACTTTGGGGAGATTGTAGCTCAGCAAATGAAGAGGAAATCCCGACAGACCAGCACCTCCATGCCATACGTCGTGCTTATTTTGCAATTGTTCTTGCAAGCGGGAGTGCCATTATTTCCGGATGAGACACCTATTCCTGTTTCGAGCATCATCATATTAGACCAAAAAAGATATTCTAAGGCACCCACAATCAAGTGGAAGTAGATGCAGGTTTTTGGGCTGCCAGAGGGTTCTCTATCCCATAGTTCAGACTAGTCTCTACAGGCCCCAGATTTGAACATTCCCCACCAAGAATCTTTGGGCCAAGCCTCCAGTGACATACCTCTTCGGGGAGCATCACCCCCTCCAACATCCTCCCAACTGAGCAGTCTCCATAAACTCATGGAAATGACCAACTCTCATGAGAGCCAACTTCAAAAGTTGTCTAGGAGCCTCCCTGCGCTCATTGCTCAAACAGTAAAAAGGGAGTTGAAGTCTATATATGAGATTCTTACAGCATTGTGCAAATGGGTAGATGCAACGGAGGTGGTTGTCACCTCTCCTCGGACTTAAGTGAGGGAGTGGAAAAGTCAGACATCCATGGAGGTGTCTGACCTGAATGTTCTTGATGCTACAATGGCTGCCCCTTCTACAATTCGAGGCCCCATAGATGACTTGTTTAAGGGCTTGAGAGATGACACCGAAGATCTAGGTGATGTAGGTGGAGGATGAGGCAGGAGAAGTTGCATATTATGACATGGATGATGAGGAGGCATATAAGTTATTTAGATGAATCACCGAGCCAGATGCACGGACCTGGAGCAGGCAAGCAGAAACCTGGGGACATAACTAAGGGATCGGCAAATGAGCCAGTGGGACGCTAATGCAAAGTCGCGTACCGCCCTCTTTGTCACCGGTGCAAGCCCGAATACTTGAGTAGTGGGCGCACAAGCGGTGATCCATCGATAGAATGCAGAACCTATTTCACAAACCGATGTCAATCATCGGTCACAAGACAGTGAACTGGGCACAAAATCAAGCCTGAGATAGTAAGGCGGCGAACCGCTGGATCCAACCGGTGATCGCTGGTGTATTGCTGATAAAGGTACGGATTCTCTTTTAAAAGCTGAATCAATTATCTTCCCTACCTGACCCAAAATCTAGTGGTAGCCTCACTACTCTGCAAAAATACCCCGTTAGACTTTCCTTTTACCTCTTTTTAACATTTTCCACACTCTTTTTTATTTTCCTAACACCCGCCTTTCCATATTCCCACAACTCCCTATCTTCCACTTCCCATACAATTAACACACCATTAATCATCCAACTTCCCCTCAACCAACCACATTCTCACTTTGTCTCCTATAAAAACCCCTACTCTCTCTACCTAAATTCACACTACACTCACAATCTTCCTCTCTACTAAACAAGTCTCAAGAGTTTGCCATTGTTGAGTATTATCAAGCTTCCACAACTAATCTCTACCAAACATTCTCTTAAGAGTGGTAATGTACCCTCAAATTCTTTAGTTTCTCAACAATGGTAATATGGTTTCTTATAGATGATGTAAGACATATATTCTCCTCCTCTTTACTGTCGTTTTCCCCAATATTTTCATGATTGATACTATCCTTGTGTGACATGAAATTAGTGGGATGATAAAAGTTTCTTGCTGAATTGGGTGTAGGGGAATTTGTTATTCATATATAGAGATGAATAGGGTGAAGTCTGAGTAACCCAACAAGTGATTAAAAAGTGCCCTATGATAGATTGGGTGACACCATTCTTAAGGGTAAATCATCATTTTAATTTTTTTTATGTGTAGCGATACTGCTTTGATATGTTGTGTGTGAGTGTTTGAAATATTGTGTGATTGGAGTATAGGGCGATGCATTAGGGACGATAACAATCGGTGATTCACCGGTCGGGTCTGATGAAACACCAATGGGACGCCGTTTGGGCTAATATTGGCTTCAGCCCACTGTCTTGATCCCGCGTTACATCGGCGGTTCGCGAATCGGGACCAGTGGGTCACCGATTGAATATATGCTCCACTAGTTTTTTGTTTCTCACCGGCGGTCCGCGGATACCCTTCTGCAGCCTGCCAGTGTTTCACTGGTACTGCCAGTGCTTTGAATGTTAATTATTCAATTTTGTTTCTCCTTTAAAACTTTAGAGTAGTTGTTTTTTGTTTCCTTTTTATTATTAATATCATGTTTGGAGAAAATGACTTCATCCAGGAACACTGTAAGGGAAAAGCCCTAGCTTCTTCTTCAACAAAAGGCAAGGGAAAAGCAATGGCCTCCGCAGTGCCTGCCAACTCCAGGGAGGCTATCATTTTCTATATGCCCTACATGAAGGGGCACTACACTCTCTGCAAGGGCCACTCAATCACAGTAGAAAAGCGGTTTGACTTGGTGGGGCTTCGTGGTGACCTCCCCAACATCACCGCTTAGTTCACGGACAGAAAATGGCACATTTTTGCCAATTCTCTCCTAGACTTTTATCCAAGCTTGGTGTTGGAGTTCTATGTTTCCTACCAGGCTAGGTAGGAAAGTATGAACCATAGAGGCAAGGTCGATGAATTCCCCTACCTGCCTTCGGTTATGGTGCGAGGGGTGGAGGTGGACATCACTCCAGCAGCCATCAACTGTAGATTTTGGGAGGACGATATTGACACTGGCTCAGAGTAAATGGATAGGTTTGCTGACATGAAGAACCAATTCACTTGGATAGCCCCTATCATTGCTGCTGGCATACCTCTTTAAGAAACTATGGGTGGTGAAATTTCTCACCATAATCTGAAATTTGAGGCCAAATTATGGCTGGATTTCATCTGTGGCTACATCATCCCTTATAAAAATGAATAGCGAGTCAACTTGGAGACGGCTATTCTTATAGCCTGCATAATGTTAGGAGTCCTTATTAACTTTGGGGAGATTGTAGCTCAGCAAATGAAGAGGAAAGCCCGACAGACCAGTACCTCCATGCCATACGCCGTGCTTATTTTGCAACTGTTCTTGCAAGCGGGAGTGCCATTATTTTCGGATGAGACACCTATTCCTGCTTCGAGCATCATCATATTAGACCAAAAAAGAGATTCTAAGGCACCCACAATCAAGCGAAAGTAGATGTAGGCTTTTGGGCTGCCAGAGGGTTCTCTATCCCATGGTTTAGACTAGTCTCTACAGGCCCCAGATTTGAACATGCCCCACCAAGAATCTTTGGGCCAAACCTCCGGTGACATACCTCTTCGGGGAGCATCACCCCCTCCAACATCCTCCCAACTGAGCAGTCTCCATAAACTCGTGAAAATGACCAACTCTCATGAGAGCCAACTTCAAAAGTTGTCTAGGAGCCTCCCTGCGCTCATCGCTCAAATAGTAAAAAGGGAGTTGAAGTCTATATATGAGACTCTTACAACATTGTGCAAATGGGTAGATGAAGTGGAGGTGGTTGTCACCTCTCTCTGGACTGAAGTGAGGGAGTTGAAAAGTCAGACATCCATGGAGGTGCCTGACCTGAGTGTTCTTGATGCCGCAATGGCTGCCCCTTCTACAGTTCAAGGCCCCATAGATGACTTGTTTGAGGGCTTGAGAGATGACACCGAAGATCTAGGTGATGTAGGTGGAGGATGAGGTAGGAGAAGTTGCATATTATGACATGGATGATGAGGAGTGACCCACTTAGGGAGTCTCTCGCCCCTTTATTTTGCATGCATACATTGGGGACAATGTAATCTTTTAATTGGGGGTGAGATGAGTGTTTTTTAAGGAGGGGGGGTCAATTATGTTTTATTTGGTGATGATTTGATGTAGCCTTTGTCGGGCTTTTGTTTTTATTTTTTGATGAAGAATTGTGAGCCTTTATCGGGCTCATTTTTAGTATTGTTGATTATTGCCTTTGTTGGGCTAGTTGTTTGATAAAATCTTAATGAATGAAATGGATGAGTTGTTGGATGTTAGTGTGCTAGTGATGAAAATTGGGTCCTTGCTTTATATTGTTAAATATTACATTATGACCCAAGTCTTTTGTTCGCTTATGTAAATAGTAGAATAGTAATCAAACTTCAAGGATTTTTTTTCATACCACGATTATTTCCCAAGAAGCATTTGTCTTTTTCTTTTCTCTTTGTTGTCGAACTGGGTTGGCACTTACCAATGATAGATTGTGAGGCAACTCTCTTAAGGGAAAAGGTCATATCATTCTTGAGTCTTTTGTAGAGTTGTTTTGAGAGGTACCAAAAAAAAAATTTTTGAAATGAAATTTTGAAATGTGGTATGATAAAGGGAAAGAAAGAATGGGCATTTAAAATGAGAATTTAGCACTCCTTGTCATACATTGTGGATTCATCATTTGGCTTATGAATTTGAATGCTCTAATGTCTTGAATCAAGATCTTGGGTTGATAATAACTTTTTGTGGACTCTTTAGGTGTGATGCTTTGTGTGTAAGGATTTTTGTGAATCTCATGCACAGTTTCTTTTCTAGAACTTTCCCTAAGTGTAACTCAAGGCGAAATTCTAGATGTAGCTGCACTTAGAACATGATCTTAGGCGTTATTAAGACTATTAAATTATTAGAAGTTGAAGACATTAACAAATATAGGAAAAAACTATAAGTTTCTTCACATAGGACTTGTCCAAGTCGCGGTTAAACTATTGTATCGATTAGGCCTAGACGTACCTACATGTCTTCTATTAAGAGACAATAGGCTACTAAACTTTGATGATTCATTATTAGCAGTATTACAAAGTAACCTAGCTAATGGGGTGGTTTGATTAGAAGTTTGATGAGTATTAATCATTCCCTAAGGTTTACTTACTTGAGAACATGGATTACGTAGGAATTGAGACCTAGAACTAAGTGGAATTGGGGTTTACTTTTGAAAGTGCCTTGAAGGGAAGGATTTGAACTTCTAAGACCCTCATTCTTAGAGTAAATAATGGAATTATTTTATATTATTGTTATAGATTTTGAACTTTTCGAGGCGTTGAGAAAGTGCAAGGCTCCTGCAGAGTAGCTGACTTTCGTACCCAAAATCGAGGTAGGTTATGGTTTAAGAAAAATAGACCCTATTTAATGGCATATATGTTTGTTACGATGATGCTATGTGATTGGTCTGTGGATATTAATTGTTATGAAGCTTTACTGTTGAATGAACTGTATAAGTAATGTAGATTGATGTGGTATATGAACTGTTATGAAATTGTGTTGAATGGTTAAGTGAAGTTCCTTTGCATTGCTATTGAGATGTTGCATGGTTTGTGTTTATGCAAGCGGGGGAGTAGATTGTAAACTCCTGAGTGTTTAAAGAATTCACCCTATATATTTAGTTGAACGAGAATGGTTAAGGTTACTAATAATATCCTAAGATGAGAGGCTCATGCCTGAGGGGAGCATCCGGGTAAGCAATATTGATTGAGTGGCTCGTGTTCGAGTGGAGCATCTAAATGAGCATATAAGTGGGAGTGCGTACCACGCCGGTATGATACATGGATTTTTAGATTCCCATGTAGATCATGACTGAAAGCGCAGAAATAAGATCCTCTAGCATGTGTACATTGATTTTGATAATGGAGTGTTTGTAGTGATATGGCGGAGGTGTGTCCCCGACATGTCACCATTTATTCCATTTTATGTGTATATGTAACTTGTGAAAGTTATAAATGAATGTGTGCTTAGTGGTTGAGTGGATTTGATGATCCTGTGATTGTAATTGAAATGAAGAGAGTGAAAAATATCCTAAGTGTGATACGAATTAATGATTATGAATGCTGAGTTGATCCTTTTTGTGATAAAATGCTTTAATCTGAATGTTATGATGAGTTATTATTAATTTATGTCAAAACTTGTGTCATAAATAAATGAAATATAAAATGTGTGAACTACTGAAAACTATGAACTGATGAAGGTGCAGCTAAGTCGAGCTACTGCCTCGAACAGTGTCACTGCAGTGAAAGACCCAATCCAATGAGCAGGTCGGTTGTCCCCTATGCAGAACTAGTGTACTTGAAATGTTACTGTACTTATGTATGAGGTTCGGGACTGGTTTTATATTGTTGCTGTCATTCTTATATATTATTATGTAAGGCCAGTTTGATAATGCCTACCAGTACCATATTTTGTATTGACCTTACTCCTGCACTTTTTTTTTGAGTGAAGAATTCGATCCAGGAAGCTCCTTTCGTCTCCACCTATAAACAGCAGCGGTTCCTATTGAAAGGAGCGAGGTCCCATTCTTCAAATGAAGATGTCTCTCCTCCTGACGTTTCAGTTCTTTATTCTCATAGACTTCTCATTCTTAGTTTACACTTAGAAATTTGGTGTAATGACTTTCGGATCTTGAAAAGATTTGGTTGTTCTGGTTTAGTTGGTTATTATAACTTTTGGATATTACATTTCATTTCATTTTATTGCAAGTTTTACTTTTTATTAAAATGGTTGTTGATATGGTAGTTATTTGAAAGCGTTGGTTCGTCCACCAAAGGGTTGGTGTGGATGCAAATCACGGCCATTAGGGTCGTAACACAAGATTTTGATAACTGATATAACTTGATGTTCACTGTACTATGAATCTCTGAAAATGGGATGTCACATCCCTCTTAGAGATTGTTATATGAGATTCAGTCTTAAAAAGTTATTTCTTTTGGAAAACACAAAAAGGCTATGTGATTAAACATTTTTCAAGCAACTGGTTCTCAACTAAAAATTTAACCTGATGGCTAGTGTTATAACTTGAAAAATACTAGTAGAATATATTATTTTTATTTTTTAACTGGTAATGTTTTTTTCTTTCTTAAATTTAAAATTGAACTTCACACATTTTTTTGCTAAAGCAAAGGTTATGGTATTGAACTTCAGAAGTTGGCGACCCAAAAAATTGATTGCAACAACTTTTGCTTCTGCGAACCTTTTGAGCTAAATTTTGTTTTTACTATCAAAATCACATGAAATTCGAAAAACATTAATGGAGCTTTGATTTAGCAACAAGATCATCCGAAGGATGCATAGGAACTATTAAATACAGAGAGTACATTTTCCTACTGAAATTTTCTATTATTTTACTTATATCTGTCTTATTCTTTCTTTTTCTTTGAAAAGTATGCTAGTCCTTTGAAATAGTTGGACATGATGTACATATGAAATAGTATGATTATCATGACTGAAGCAACAGCTGAAATATATTTTTTTTAAGATAAAAAATAACAGGAGATAGAAAATTTCTCAAAATTGCAATAGCTTGAGCACTCTTATAACATTTGTGAAATATTAATTAACTTGATGTCTGCATTCAGTTCATGCTACTTGGAGTTTTAAGTGGAATATTTTAATAGGCTACTAGGATTTGTATCAACTATAATATGATGAGTATTTATTAACAAATTTAGTTGTATCTTTTATTTTTGAATTGAACGAAATATGGATTATTTGACTTCTTCAGATTTTTCTCAACGGTAATTGTTTATAATTTGTTTTGATTATTAGGGACATTTGCACTTGAATTTTGTTTCACTTATGAATTAAAACAAATACCCAGATTTTTCACTCAGTAGATACATTATTCTTTGCCTTTGAATTTTAGAACTTTCTCTAGGCTAAATTCTAAATTTCATTGTACTGTTGAACCACAAAATATATTTTCTAGAAGTTATTGATTGGTTGTATTTGTTCAATCAAAAAAATATTTTCTCTAATTGTTTAGTTACTGATTAAATTATTCATTTGTTTTCTAAATAAAGTAGCTCATAGAAATTCTTTAAGTTAACTAACATGAACTTGTTCTTTTAACAGATCAAGAATTTGAAGTTTGAAGAACATGTCACTTGAAGAAATTGCAGAACAAGTTCAAGAGCAATAGTGTTTTACTTTGTTAATAGATTTTTTAAAGATTTTATCATTTGTACATATGCTATAATTTTTTTTTAGTTTTTAATAAGTTGATAAAATAATATCATATAATTTGAATGGATATATTTTATAGTGATATGTAGCTCTAGTTCTTTGTAAGTTATAATGAAATTTTATAATAATATATGTCACTGTGTGTTAAAGCATATGAAATGATTATTATTAATTGGTAACCATTTGAAAAAAAAAATTAGCTAATTATATTTAATAAATTTTGATATTAGCGAAGGAAAATGTGGTCTTTAAAACTCGCTAAAGACAGGATTATCAAATAGTTAAATGGGCATTAGCGAAGGAAAAAATTGATCGTTGAAAAGTAAATATAACGACCAAAAACTTTTTTTTTGCTAAAGGATCTTTAACTACCAGACTTTAAATCCAATCGTTAACTTTTAACATCAAGTCTTTTAGCTACCGATGACAACCAAATTATTTTCTGTTGTTATTGATTTATAGTGACCGAATTTATACTTTTAACGACTGAATTTTCCCTCGCTAATTTATTTTTCTTGTAGTTTGTTCTATCTATGTCCAAGTCCAAATTGTTATATATATCATATGAGAGAAAGGGCATTTCTTCAAATAGTGAGAGGCATATAATGGTAAAATTTTAGTATATCTTTGATTGCTAAATTACATATGATTCATGTTGGCCCAAATATATCTTGTTGATTTAGTTGTAGAAGCTAAGTGATTTGATTTATGACCTTTACATGTTGATCTTATATGCATATTCAGTGGATTGTTGAAGCTTAATTGAACTGTATAATGACCCTGAATGTAGCTAGACTTGTTCGTAGAGTGAATTTTGTGGTTGAATTTGAGTGGAGAAGTAGTAGATTGTTCGAGGACGAACAATAGTTTAAGTGTGGAGTAGTGATGTTAGGCATATTTATGCACTTATTTGTCATATTTTGCCCATATTTAACTATGTTTTAAGAATAAATTATATGTGCTTTCTTTGATTTTATATGATATTTGTGAAAGAGCTAACGCACATGATTAACTGTTTGCAAGGATTAAAATGATGGATTTGAAATTATTTGAGGTTTAAAAAAGTGAGAGTTTCCAAGACAAACTCAAAAGGAGCAAGTTCCATAGCATACTAGAGACATCTTTCAAGGACGTGCACGACGTGCAAGCATGACCAGGCAAGGGACGGCGTGACGTGACCCCAGTATGGCGTGATAAGGGCCGCGATGTGGACCAGCCATGGCCAACTCAAAATCTGCAAAGTCCAATCCTAGTCCAAGTAGGAACAGATGCAGATTTATTCTACTACTATATATACCCCTTCTTTGGATGCTTTAGGTGTGAAATCTTGGTAGAAAATTAGTCTAAGTAATTGTGGAAGTTGAATTCACCACTTATTATTTGATCATAATTGTTGTAAGTGTGGAAACAGGTATCCTTCTTCAAAAAGAGGTCCTCTGAACCGACACAGTCAACTAATGCTCCAGCACAAAGCCACAAGAATGAGATGAAATCACAGAGACAAGATAATGCAGTTTAGGGAGCCCAGCGACACTCACCTTATGGCAAGTGTGCTAAGGTTCATTTATGTGAGTGCCAGTTAAGAAAGGACGGATGTTATGGGTGCGCCCAATAGGCCACTATCTGAGAGATTGTCCATCCATACAAGGCAATGGGGGCAACAGAGCTCAACCTACTCCATCAATAACAGAACTGCCCAAAGGGGCACTATTTCAGGGACAGGCGGAGGCCAAAATTGTCTGTATGCTATATGCCTATTCACCAAGACTTAGAGGACTCCCCAAATGTTGTTACTGGTATTTTAGAAGTTTTCTCCATTGATGTTTATGCATTACTTGAAGAAAACATCAAGTTCTTGTAATTCTAATAAGCTTCCGAGACTTGTCAAATAATTTCATATTATTATAAGTATTTCATTATGACTTCTTATAAATCTTATGTTATTGTATTCTCAAACATGAGCGACAAAATCTCTTGAGCTAGAGTTGTGGTAACCATGATGGATTTACGGAAATACGCAAAATAAAATAGTGATTTTTGAATGCAAATTTAGTGGATTGTTATTCTCTTTGTTTTAATGAGTTTTAGCGGTTGCAAACATTGAAATGTACCTGTATCATCAACTTGCTTGACCAAAGAGGTTGAAGTTAGGAAAAGAGAATAACAATGGAAATTTGAGGCTACCAACCCTCATCTAATTAATTAGAGCTTTAGCCGAGGATAGTTAATTCAAGACTTATGGCGAGGGTAAAATATACACACCTAAAGTCCGAGAGGATTTAGGTGAAATTTATCTATGTAGGTCAAGATACGTTAGATGGACTTAATCAACAGTCTTACACAAAATTCACTAGGATATATTCTAATAAAATAAGCCTATTACATTATGAAATCATGGGAGCACCATTCTAGTTTTGTCTCATTAATTTAATAACGACTTAATCATTATTTAGAATTATTTTTTCTTTTATTTGAAATTCCTCTTTCAAAATATTGAGTACCAATTAATTTACTCATCATTAACATATTATTTCTTCCCTATTCCCTGTGAGATCGACTCCAACCTAATTGGGTTACTATATTTGACAGTGACCGCATTATACTTCATTGCGAGGTATAATTTAGGCGTGATCACTGCATTATTCATATTCTTCAATTTTAATACTTTTATTTTTTATATGCAAATGTGTGATGTACGTATTCTAGAAAGGATGTTATAAAATTATTCTTTGTCTATTATTTTTGGGCCTAAACTCAAGTAAGTGGTATTCTTCGTTGAATTTTGGTGAAAAGAAATACATTCAATTATGTTACCAGAAAGTCACTTTCTTATTAAAAAAGAATTAATTAGTCAAATTGACACTTTTTAACAATAACTTTTGTTACTGTTTTAAAACTATTATTTTATTTTATAAATGCTCATAAAAAAATATTTAATAGATCAAAGATGGGAGAATAGAGTCAAACAAGTGGAGATCAATAGAGTTGTTTTTACCATCATGTTAGTTTATATCTTAGACATAAATGTCGAAGATATAAACACATTTATATTAGAATTTGAGGGATTAAGGTAGATTGATATTTATATTTTAGCATCGGTTATGGCAAAAAACGAAGAAGATGAAAATACCTAGAAAACTTTACTTTTACTCTTTCGCTATACTCAATCAATATTATAATTAGGCTTTTTAAACTCAAAAGTATTCTTTTAACAGAGTTACTTATTAACCAAAATACTATTACTTTAAATTATTATATATATGTGTGTGTGTGTTGTGTGTGTAGAAAGGAAGAATATAAATGTGATGATGTGGCATGCTTTTAAAGTCACCATTTTTGTTTATTCTTTTCTCAATTTTTTGACATTTTTCTTATTTATAACAACCTAAAATTATTTAATTATTTCTTAATTATATTTTCTTATTTATCCATCTCTTTTTTTGTTTAGAAAGCCCAAAAGTCATTCTCATTAAATTAATAATTATTTAATATATATTTAATTTATTTTATAAATATGTGATTATCTTAGTCAATTATTTTTTCTAATATTTAACTTAAATATAATCTCTCTCTCTCTCTCTCTCTCTCTCTCTCTCTCTATATATATATATATATATATATATATATATATATATATATATATATATATATGTATATATATTATGGATGTGATGATGTGGCATGCTTCTAAAGCCGCCAGCGCCTTCTACTTCTAATAGGTCATGAACTAGATCAGAATCATTCTCAACGAGTCCATAAGAAGTGATCCCATTTTTTTCATCAGGTCCGAATAAAGACCAAAGATCTTGAGCGCCGTAAACGATGAGTGTTCGCCCTTGGTCTACGCAGATCAAGGGCCCAACAAATAGCAGAATCGTGGCTTGGGAACTATACTAGCAACCTACCCAATTTATTATAGAAATTTTCGCGATCACTTTCTATTTATTTTTTTTCTCAATTTTTTGAAATGTTTCCTATTTATAACAACCTAAAATTATTTAATTATTTCTTGATTATATTTTATTACTTATCCATTTCTTTTTCTCTTTAGAAAGCTCAAAATTCATTCACATTAAATTAATGATTATTTAATATATATATTTAATTTATTTTATAAATATTTGATTACCTTAGTCAATTACTAGAGAACGTGGTCGCACTTCGTGCGAGCGTGTAAATATATGTGGCTTCTTCCGATTAATTATGCATTTGGTATGTTGTCCGACTATATTATTTTATCTTATTTTTAATTATTTAGAAGATTCTATTGATGACAAATAAAGAAGGTTATCGCGTTTAGCGTTTATTAATTATAGGCGCTAAAAGCTGAGAAAGCAATAATCGAACAAAACAACTTAAAATCAAACTCAAATTTTAACATTAGAAGGGATTGGGGACAACCATAGTTACATGTGGCAGATAAACATATACCTCAAGCAAAACGACTTAAAATCAAAGTCAAATTTTGATGATAGAAGGGAGTGCGCAGGGTTGGAGTACCTCATTCCAGGATATAACCTGAAATCATCTGTTTTATTAAAAAGGACATATTCTATTATACATTTGTTTATTGGTATTCTCATGCAAAATAAAGTAAAAAAATACTTTCAACAAGCGTTAAATTGCTAGACATTTTATTTTGGCTTTCGTCACTGCAGCACAAATAGAGGTTGCTGCAAAGGGATTATAGATTCCTAAATATTTGTTGTTTTAGTGCCAATTAATTCATGCATAGCTCTAAGTCTACTCTAATAGAACATCATTTCCTAGAGAAATTACTTGTCGCATCTTCTGAAGAACATACCAATTTTTTTGTTTCTCAAAAGCTTAATCATACATTAATTTTAAACTAAAACACGTATAGTAAATACTTGCGGGAAGCACAACCGTGTTCTGTAGTTTAAAGATAAAATATAATTTTTTAATTAAAAATGGTGGTTGAAAGATAAGAAAAATAAATTCAAATATGAATAAATATATATTCTTTTTGAATTTGAATTTGAATTTTATAATTCTCTTTCTTAACTAATTTAATTAAAGAGGTAAAATTAAAATTACAACTACGATATCAGTAGTGGTAATAGTTGTAATAAAGATAACATTTTTAAATCTATCTATAATTATGATAGTAATATCAACCAAAACACTATTACTTTAAATTATTATTGAAAGATAAAATATGAATTTTTAATTAAAAATATCGATTGAAAGATAAGAAAAATACATTCAAATATGAAGATATATATATATATATATATATATTCTTTTTGAATTTGAATAACTCTCTATCTTAACTAATTTAATTAAAGAGATAAAATTAAAATTACAACTATGATATTAATAATGATAGTAATAGTAGTAAAGATAACATTTTTAAATGTCTATAATTATGATCATAATAACATTGACTTTTCTTAAATTATATTTGTAAAAAAATAAATTGATTAATAACTAGGACTTATCTATATTTACCTGAAGATATATCTTTCAATTGAACTTATCTCATCAGTTTCAAATATTTCTCTCAATTTAATTTATAAATTATAAAATAAGGATCTTTTTGAAATTCTATCTAACAAATTGATATTATATTTGAATTTAAATTTAAATAAAATTTGAGTTAGAATAGAGTTCCAACTTCTTAACTCTTCTATATATACCATATAATATTAGATGTTCTTTTCCTTCAACTATGAATAATTTTATATTTACTGCATTATTCACATTCTTTAATTTTAATACTTTATTTTTTTTATTATTTAATTTAATTTAATTTTTATTACTTTTTAAAAGTTGCTTTGCAATCATGTAACTATCGCATGTTTTCTTACTTTTTTTTCCTCAAAAATTATATTTGCTTTTTATAGATAATTTTTCTATCTCTATATATATATATTTAAAACTATTTGTGTAGATGACAACCCATGACACTCTAAAATTTACTCTTGAAGAAGAAATATAACCAGACGCGTCTTTCAAATATAAATTACAAATGAAAATAATAAATGACATTGGCTTTATTTCTTTGTTTCTTTGGAACAGCGATAAAATAAAACTCACAGAGAAGTTCACCGATGAATTAAGAGGGGATGAGTAAATTCAATATAATTAAAATTATTTTATTAGATTCTTTTAAAATAAATTAGATAAGTAAATAATTTTGAAGTAGAATTTGAAATTAATTTGATAATAAAATTCATATAAGTTGAATAAAATACAACTTTATAGATCTATCATCTTGAGAATTTACTAACAAACGAAAGTTTTTTTAAAAGATTTTCTTTCATTCACTTTTCAAATTTGAATTCTAGCTAATATATTTTAATATTTTATTACTAATGATAAATATATTTTTTGACTCCTTTGTCTACCTATAATGATAAACATATTTTTTGGATCCCTTTTCTACCTAAAATAATAGCTTACAATTTCAAAAAAAAAATGGAATAAATACTAAATAAGATATTATTTGCATCTAAATTTTTTTCTTCAATTTACTTAAAACAAGGCAGTTTTGTCACTTTTATTTTGTACTTGAATATTTATTTCATGTCTAATTTTATCTATAGACAATCACTATTTAAAACTATTTCTGAAGATGATAACGTATGACATTCTAAATTCTGCTCTTGAAGAAAAATTGTATGTGAATGTAAAGATATTTATAATGGACGAATATGTATAATGAACATAATTCTTCCTAACTTCTTATAAGACAGAGTTGCATCTCCTAATGCAGTTTTTGTCACGACTCAAGCTGAAACTCCGGATCGAAACACGAGACCTAGAACCATGAATGGCTCCAAGTCGACCCATGACATGAATATAGCAACTAAAGAGCATATATTAAAGTGGAAACTAACAACTTAAACATGAATAAGCGGAAGCCTGAATAACATAACATATATCGACCGATAACATCACAGTGCTAAATCTCAAGCTGGCATACTAGTTTATGTCTGAAAAGTCTCTACTAACTGATAATATGTTGGATAAGCCCCCAGCTATCTCCAAGTTTGAAATAAAACGACAACACCGAACTGAAATGATAGAAGCCCTCGAATAATGAGGACTCACCCAATACAGGACTTAACTGAGCTAATAGAGAAAGTGAGCTATCGGCGAGACTAAACTTGATCACCTGAACCTATATCATAAAATGATATAGCATGGAGTATACGGTCAGTATTTTGAATGTACTGAGTATGTAATGTAAGTAAAACATGCTTAGTAAATGTTAACTGAAATCATGCATATAAATATGAATCATTAGATCATGAGAGTAAGGACTGCATGCTGAAAACTGAATCTGAGACATACAAAGTCATAAGCTGATTATCATAACTGAACATAGTGACCCAAAGTTTAAAAATAGAAATCATATGACTTTTCATAGCTGAAATCGTAAGTAAAAGCTCAGAAACTGATTAGTGGGTCAAATCCGCTGTAAAACATCATATCATAAGTCATAAATGAGTAACTGAAATCATGAGGGGAGACTCGTCAAAGCCGACACCATCACGATAGAGCTTACCTAATTCCCCAACTATCACACTCAAATGGACAGAGCCGTCCAAAATCTTGCCAGGCTAAGGACGATACCATGATATCGATATTAAGCTGAGGCCTCATAGGGGCAGAGGAAAACTCTCTTGAGAGATGCCATGATACCTATACTAGTGCGTAGTTCTAAGATCGAAGAATCTTGGGTCCCCAAGTCTACTCGGTGCTAGACACTACTCCCAAATATATACATAGTGCTCTCATCGTTTTGAATGAATTTGAAATTATAATTACATACATAGTCTAAAATCTGAACATTGGGATCATAAGCTGCAGTGGGAGTCTTGACTCCAAAATATATGAGAAGCTGATCTTATTAGACTTGGCTAAATCATGAAAACATACTTAACTTGTGTAGACTTGCCCAAATCATAAAATCATGCATACTTGAAATAGACTTCATCCGTCAAATCATAATATCATACATGAAAAGTTTATAAACATTCTTTCATGCTAGATATCTCATCATACTTGAAATCATGAATCATAAGCTTAACTTTTCATAAAACTTGCATAATAGGTCTAATAACATGAAATCATGAATTTATAATCAAATTGTATATAAAATATGTCTGTTAGACTTAAAATATACTTTAAAACATGAGGGGATTAGACCCATATAAATATCATTGAGAATTTCATAAAATTTGGTTAAAACCCTATAAATCCACATACCTGAATTCATGAACTTGAGGAGAAATTTGAACATGAGAATTAAAGAAAACTCTCAATCATAGCCCTACATACCTGGGTAAACTGATTCTCAAACTATCCTTAAAATCCCAAGAGAAATTGGGGAAGAATTGAGAGAATTTTAGCTTGATCTTGAAGAGGGTTCCCAATAACTTGCATGCAGGGAAGCCTAATAATTTAAAATAGGTTAAACCCTCTTAAAACACTCCTTTCAGGTCTAAAAATGACGTCATTAAAGAGTAGTATTCATCATTTCTATGTTATATGTATTGAGCTGGTCCAGTATTAAGCCATATCGGCTTCATTTATGATTTTGTCTAAGCTTTATTGATTTTACCTCGGTGTGTTACATCGGCTGGAGGTCTTATTGATTTTACCCCGATGTGGTACACCGGCTGGACGGAGTTTACCCCGGTATGGTATGCCGGCTGGAGGCATTTTTATTTTTACCTCGATATAGTACACCGGCTGGAGGCATTTTTATTTTTACCCCGATGTGGTACACTGGCTGGACAGATTGTATAGAGTTTATGGTAGGTTGTCTGTTGATATTTCAGTTATAGTCTTTGTTGTGCATTAGATGGTTGCATTTATACTTCAATAATGAGTTATTGTCAGGTTTCTGTTTTCAGAATTTCAGGTTATTACTACTCCTTATTTCAGGCCTAGTATCATTTTTATCTCACATGTTTACAGTTTTCAACCTTACATACCAGTACATTTTATTCGTATTGACGTCCCTTCATCTTGGGATCCTTCCCGCAATCGTGCTACAGGTACAAGCCGAGGCTCAGATCATCAAACATAGTAGGAGCCAGATTTCTGCAGAATAATAGTATGCTCCTCTCTTCCAGGATCCATGTCCTGATGTGGACTATTTTCAGTTTTGTGTACAGCATGGGTAGGCCGGGGCCCTGTCCCGTGCATTTCAGTTTGTTTACTCTGTAGAGGTTGATGTGGACTAGTTTGTTTAGTAGTATGGGTTATTTAGTCGTATTGATTTTTCATTGCTTTTTTTTTAGCTTTGTTGTAGCCTTGTCGGCTTTCCAGGTTGCATATTTATAATTGTCAAGGCATTATTGGCCCAGTATTTATCTTGGTTGGTTGTGACAGGTGGCTTGGTCAGCCTTAGTGTCACATTTATAGATGTTAAATAGCCAGCTTCTCGATCGACCATGAATCGAGACACCTAAAGTGTGATATTGTGTTGATTGTTGTCATAGTTGTACATGAAGTTGGAGACCCCTCAGCGTGGGCATTGTTAGTTGGTCCTTACTGTATGTCGTGTATATATATATATGATTTTAAATGTGTTTAAAGGTCTGGTTGCTAACTGAAATTGGTGAAAGAGCCGAGATGAGGGCGTGTAAACGATTTTAAGCCACGTAAAGACGTCGCAAGCTATTGAGGGTAAACGAGCTTACTGAATTAGGATTACCTGGTTATGGTTGTCCTTTATATTATGTGTATGTTTTGAAGTATGTCAGGCCAAGGGGAGATTTCATAATCCCTTTCCCTTAAGTCGAACGACAAGCTAGAGGGTTTCTGAGCTCTAATGTCCCGTGGAGACGATCCACAAATTTTGTTGAAACTCTTAGGTTATCCGTAGTTCCTTATGATTCATACAAGTTTTTTACTACAGGGATTTAAGTTCTATTTTTTTTTGCTTTGCATGTTATATGTACTCAGTTCCAGTTATGCATTACGAAGGAGGCTTATGCAGGCCACATGTTTAGTATTCGTCATTTCTATGTTGTATGTATTGAGCTGGTCCAGTAAAGAGTTAGGAGCCTAGGAGTTACGAAAATGTCCTTAAAGATTCATCAGGAAAAAGATCTCTGCCAGTCTCAACAAGGGACCTAATGAGTCATTAGGTCATTTGACTACTCGTGGTCCTCAACCATAGCCGCCACTGAAAATTTCCATTTTCTGATCTTCCTCACCCAATGGACAACTTGATGAGTCATTAGGGGCACGACGACTCCTCCCCTCAATCCGTTGCCAACACTACAAAAGTCAGCTTTTCTTCACCCCCTACACCCTTGACGGTCACGTAATGACTCGTGGGGAGTCACGATGAGTCGTCATCTTGTCTGTTACCACTGTTTAAAAAATGGCATCTCCTTAAACTGGGAACCACTTAATAGGTCACTTAACGACCCATTAAGTCACATCACGAGTCACTGAATGACGCGTTTTATGACCTGGTGTGGATTTTTCTTATTTTTTCTGCTCAACCCCCGGGTCTGATCTTAGTTACTTTTAGGGTGTTACATTATCTCCCCCTAGGGAACATTCGTCCTCGAATGTAGATTAAGCATACTGAAGGGCTGGGGAAAGAACTGCAATTCCAAAACTAAACAACTGAAGCTGAAAACTAACGGAGTGACTGACTCTGGACTGAAATACATGACTGAACTGAATTGATGAAACATACACATATTCTATGACATGAAAGGAACTTAGATACATGAACTTGACATGAAAATGAATAGAGCTCTAAGGGGGAAACTGATACCTCATGCTGAAACTAAGTCAGAAGGGAAAAGATGCGGGTATCTAGCTATCATATTTGCTTCGGCTTCCCACATAGCTCCCTCAACAAGCTGATTCCTCCACAAAACCTTCAGTAGAGCTACTTCCTTGTTTCTTAACTTCCGAACCTGACAATTAGGAATTTCAATCGGAACCTCCTCATAGGTAAGGGTATCCTTCATACTTATGCTCTCCACCGAAACAATTAAGGCTGGGTCACCAATGCACTTCTTCAATAGAGATACATGGAAAACTGGGTGTACCGAGGCTACTCTGCTGGTAGCTCCAACTCATATGCCACCTTGCCAACTTGCGTCAAAATACTATAAGGACCAACATATTAGGGACTAAGCTCTCCTTTCTTCCCAGACCTCATTTCTCCCTTCATAGGAGACAACTTCAGAAAATACCCAATCATCAACCTCAAATTCAAGGTCTCTCCGTCTAACATCTGTATAATATTTTTGATGACTTTGAGCTGTTTTCAGCCCTTCTCTGATAAGCTGAATTTTATCCATGGCCTCATGAACTGAATCTGGCCCTATCAACATAGCCTTACCTACTTCAAATTATCCGATAGGTGATCTACACCTTTGCTCATAAAGAGCCTCAAATGGAGCCATTTGAATTCTGGAGTGGTAAATGTTATTATAAGCAAACTCGATGAGAGGCAAGTGCCCAACTACCCTTGAAATCAATAACACACGCTCTCAACATATTCTTAAGAGTCTAAATGGTCCGCTTAGCCTGACCATCTAACTATGGATGAAAAGTTGTGCTAAGCTTGACCTGACTACCAAGAACCTTCTGAACGATCTCCAAAACTGAGAGGTGAACTGAGTAACACTATATGAAATGATGGATAAAGGAACTCCATGCAATTGAATTAACTCCTGAATGTACAATCTAGCATAATCCTCAGCTGAATCAGTAGTTTTTACCTGTAAGAAATGTGTTGCTTTGGTCAACCTATCTATAACTACCCATATGGAGTCGTATTGTCAGCGTGTATAGGGAAAACCTGTAATGAAGTCCATATTAATCTCCTCCCACTTCCAAGTAGGAATACTAATGTCCTGAAGCATACCCCGGGTGGCTGATGCTCAACCTTTTTTACCTACTGGCAATTTGGACACTTAGCCACAAATTTTGCTATGTCCTTCTTCATGTCATTCCACCAATATATTTTTCGTAGATCACGGTATATCTTGGTGGCACACGGGTGCATAAAATACCGATAGCCATGAGTGCCGTTCAATATCCATTCTCTCAAGTCATCAACAGATGGCACGCACAATCGACCCTAATATCAGAGTACACCATCTCTCCCTTCGGAGAAGACCTCCACTTTCTAATTTCGGACAACTTTCTTTAGCTTTACCAAGATAGGATCCTCATATTTCCTAGCCTTGACCTTGATCACCAATGAAGATTCCGACCCATTCTGAATAATGACACCACCATTTTCTGAGTCAACGAGGTGAACCCCTAAACCAAGCCTGTGGACATCCTTTGCTGACTCCTTTCTCCTATCCTCAACATGAGACACACTCTCCATGGACAGCCTACTAAGAGAATCTGCCACTACATTGGCCTGCTCGGATGATAAAGGACACTCACGTCATAGTCCTTGAGAAGCTCTAGCCACCTCCTTTTTCACAAATTCAGGTCCTTATGAGTGAATACATACTGAAGGCTCTTGTGGTCCATGAATACATCCACATGCACCCGGTACAAGTAGTGCCTCAAAATTTTCAATGCAAATACCACCACTGCCAACTCTAGATAATGCGTCAGATAATTCTTCTCATGAGTCTTAAGCTATCTAGAGGCATACGTACAAGAGCCTGAATACATCCACATGCACCCCATACAAGTAGTGTCTCCAAATCTTCAATGCAAATACCACCGCTACCAACTCTAGATAATGCGTCAGATAATTCTTCTCATGAGACTTAAGTTGTCTAGAGGCATACGCAATGACCCTACCATGTTGCATCAACACACAACCAAGACCAATCATAGAGGCATCACAATACACAACGAAACCATTTGTGCCCTCTTGTAGGGTCAACACTGGGGTTGAAGTGAGTGGAGTCTTTAACTCCTAAAAACTCTTCTCACAAGCATCCCACCACTGAAATTTGAACTTCTTCTGGGACAATTTAGTCAACGATACTGTAATGGATGAAAACCCTTCAACAAATCTCCTGTAGTAGCCAACCAAACCCAAAAAGCTCCTAATGTCCGAGGGACTAACTGGTCTAGGACAATTCTTCACTGCCTCTATCTCTTGAGAGTCCACCTGTACACCCTCGCTAGACACCACATGACTCAAAAATGCTACTGAGTTCAACCAAAACTCACACTTGCTAAATTTAGCAAACAACTGGCGATGCTTGAGAGTCTACAACATGATCCTCAAATGAATGACATGTAACTCCTTACTCGGAGAGTATATGCAAATATCATCTATGAAGACTATCACGTATATATTCAAATACTGCTTGAACGCCTTATTCATCAAGTTAATAAAAGTTGCAGGAGCATTCATTAGTCCAAAAGACATAACTACGAACTCATAGTGACCATACCAAATCCTGAAGGTTGTCTTTGGAATGTTATTCTCTCTAACTCTGAGCTGATGATAGCCAGATCTGAGGTCTATCTTTGAGAAGCACTTAGCACCCTGAAGTTGGTCAAACAAGTCATCAATTCTGGGGAGAGGATACTTGTTCTTGATTGTGACCTTGTTCAACTACCGATAATCAATGCACATTCTAAGGGAACCATCTTTCTTCAGAACAAAGAGAACTGGAGCACCCTATGGGGATTTACTAAGCCTGATGAAACCCTTAGCTAGGAGATCTTTCAACTACTCTTTAAACTCCTTTATCTCGGTTGGAGTCATTCTGTAAGGAGAAATAGATATAGGTTGCATATCAAGGAGAAGGTGGATACAAAGTCAATCTCCCGCTCGGGAGGGACCCTGGTAGATCATCTGGAAACACCTTCGGATACTCATATACTATAGGAATTGATTTAAAGGCCAGGGTTTTGGACGTAGCATCCTTAACCTGAACTAGATGATACACACAATCATTAGAAATCATATTTCTAGCCTTGAGATAGGAAACAAAGCGACCTATAGGAACAAATGAACTACCTTTCCATTCTAGGACTGGCTCACTCGGAAATCAGAACTCTACCGTACTGGTTCTATAATTCACTGAGGTATAACATGCATGTAACTAATCCCTACTGAAGATAACATCAAAATCAATCATATCTACCTCCACTAAGTCGCTGAGGTGACTTTCTGAAGGACTAAGACAGGGCAATTTATGTATATCAGTCAAGCTATAATTGACTCACCGACTGGAGTAGAGACTGAGAAGGGTTCTGATAGGATTTTGGGACTGACTCCGAAACTAATAGCAACTTAATGAGTCACAAAAGATAAGGTATCCCCTAGATCTAACAATGCATACATATCAAAATGGAATACTCGTAACATACCAGTGACCACATTGGGAGAGACCTCCTACTCCTAACGAGATGATAGTGCATAAAATCTATTCTGACACTGGCCACTACCCATACTAATGGATGCATTCTGCTGAGCTGAGCGTGCTGGTAGAGTTGATGAACTGGTGGCTGGGTCATGACCTCTACTATGGCTCTGTCTGGCTGAAATGCAGTCTCTAGGTAGATGTCCGAGCTTTCCACACCCGAAGCACACGCCTAAACCCGCTAAGCACTCTCCTGTGTGCCTCTTACCACATCTCTCACAAGCTAGAATGTTGGGCTCTCCTGACAAGCTCTCCTAACCTCTAAAGCCCGGTGTTCTACCCTTCTGATCACACATAGATCTGGATGGAACACTGGCTGATGATGGCGCTGGGCCTGACAACCTCTGGTGGAATTGATGGCGATGTCCTCCATTGGACCTCTTCTAGGACTGCTCATAACTCATGTCCTGGCCCTCTTGGCCTCTATCCCCTTCTTCTTCATCTGCTCTACCTCTATTTGCTTGGTATGACCAACTGCTAGAAATCTAAATCATTGTTCAACAGAGCGGTCCTACACTCCTTGACCAATGAAGCTAATACTCCATTCACAAACTTGATCATATGATCCCTTTGATCCGCAACCATCTCCGGCGCATACTTAGACAGTCGGGTAAACTACAAGGCATATTATTGACAGTCCTGTGGCATTGCTTCATGTTGACGAACTCCCCGTCTTTGCCTCCCTCAACTCTCTAGGGAAGAACCTATCTAAGAAGGCAGTCGTGAACTCATCCCAACTCAAGGGGACTGCTCCCGCTCCCCTGTTATCCTTCCACTAGTAAAACCATATGTAAGAAACCCCCTTTAGTTGATAAAAGGCTAAATTTGCACTCTTCTCTCCCGTCACCCCCATAATCTGGGTGATCTTCTGCACCTCCTCAAGAAACTCATGCGGGTCCTCATCTACCTTCAGCCCAAGAAACTCATGTAGATTCATCCTGAGAAAGTCTCAAACTTTAGCCGTTGTTGCGTTCCCATTTTAAGAAACATAGTTCATTGCCTACTGGTTGACCTAAGAGGTCATGGCCTATGCCAACATCTGAAATGCTGCTCTAAACTCCGTATGAGTGACCTGCTCGGACAAAGGACCCGCTGGTGCTGGTGGGGCTTGCTGATGCCCATCTCCATAGCCATTGTCATGGCCATTTCTGTTGCCATTCCTTCTCCCATTCACTCGATGTGGAGGCATATTTCTGAAAATGCGTACAACACGAGTTAAAGGAATAGAGAGGTACTTCATCGCAATACATAGATCATGAAAGAAGAAAAATTTCCTAAAACGTCTTATAGCCTCTTCCCCATAAGTGTGGCGCGCTTCACATCCGTGGAAAAGACTCTACTTAACAAAGCTTTTAGACACTCTAGGACACTCTAAATCTTTGCTCTGATACCAAGTTTGTCACGACCCGAGCTAGATCTACGTACAGAGACACGGGATCTAGAATCAAGAATGGCTCCAAGTCGACCCATGGCATGAATATAGCAACTAAAGAGCATATATTAAAGCGGAAACTGATAACTTAAACATGAATAAGTGGAAGTCTGAATAACATAACATATATCGAGCGATAATATCACAGTGCTAAATCTCAAGCTGAACATACTAGTCTATGTCTGAAAAGCCTCTACTAACTGATGAGATGCTAGGACAAGACCCTAGTTATCTACGAGTTTGAAATAAATGACAACACCAAACTAAAATGATATACACCTTCGAACAATGAGGACTCACTCAAGGCAGGGCTAAACTGAGCTGATAGGGGAAGTGAGCTATCGGGCAGACTGAACTGGATCAACTGAACGTATATCATAAAATGATATAGCATAGAGTATGCGGTCAGTACTTTAAATATACTAAGTATGTAATGTAAGTAAAACATACTTAGTAAATATTAACTAAAATCATGCATATAAATATAAATCATTAGATCATGAAAGTAAGGAAAACATGCTGAAAACTGAATTTGAGATATACAAAGTCATAAGCTGATTAACATAACTGAACATAGTGACTCAAGGTTTAAAAATAGAAATTATATGACTTTTCATAGCTGAAATCATAAGTAAAAGCTCATAAATTGATCATTGAGTCAAATCCGTTGTAAAACATCATATCATAAGTCATGAATATGAGTAACTAAAATCATAAGGAACAACAAAAGACTCGTCATAACTGACACCATCACGATAGAGCTTACGTGATGCCCCAACTATCACACTTAAGTGGGCAGAGCTGTCCAAAATCTTGTCAGGCCTAAAGACAATACCATGATATCGATATCAAGTTGAGGCCCCATGGTGGAAGGGGAAAATTCTCTTGAGAGGTACCAAACATGTAACATATACCTACATTGGTGCGTAGTTCTGAGACCAGAGAACCTTGAAACCCCAAGCCTACTCGGTGCTAGACACTACTCCCAAAAAAACATGCATAGTGCTTCCATCATTTTTCAATGAAGCTGATATCATAATTACATGCATAGTCTGAAATCTGAACATTGGGAGTCTTGACTCCAAAACATATCATAAGTTGTAGTGGGAGTCTTGACGCCAAAACATATGATAAGTTGATTTTATTAGCCTTGGCTAGATCATGACAATATACTTAAATTTTGTGGGCTTGCCCAAATCATAAAATCATGCGTACTTGAAATAGACTTCATAAGTCAAAATTATAGATTCATACATGAAAAATTTATAAATATTTATTCATGTTAGATATCTCATCATATTTGAAATCATGAATCATAAACTTGACTTTACATAGAACTTGCATAATAGAGCATAACTTTTAATAACTTAAAATTATAAATTTATAATCAAATTGTGTATAAAATCTGCCCATTAGACTTAAAACATGTTTTAAAACATAAAGAGATTAGACCCATAAATATATCATAGAGAATTTCATAAAATTAGGTTAAAACCCTATAAATCCATATACTTGATTTAGAACTTGAATTTATGAACTTGAGGAGAAATTTGAGCATGAGAGTGAAAGGAAACTCTCATTCATAGCTTGCATACCTGGATAAATTGATTCTCAAACTATCCTTGAAAGCCCAAGAGAATTGGGGAAGAATTGAGAGAATTTTATCTTGATCTTGGAGAGGGTTCTCAGTAACTTGCATGCATGGCAGTATAATGACTTAGAATAGTCTAAACCCTCTTAAAACACTCCTTTCAGGGCTAAAAATGACGTCATTAATGAGTTAGGAGCTTAGGAGTTACAAAAATCCCCTTAAAGATTCGTCTGGAAAAAAGATCTCTGCCAGTCCCAAGAGGGACCTAACGAGTCATTAGGTCCTCTAACGACTCGTGGTCCTCACCCGTAACCACCACTGGAAATTTTCATTTTCTGATCTTCCTCACCCCACGAATAACTTGACGAGTCATTAGGGGCATGACGACTCGTCCTCTCAATCTGTTGTCAACACTGCAAAAGTCACCTTTTCTTCACCCCCTACACATTTGACGCATCACGCAACAACTCATGGGGAGTCACGACGACTCGTCATCTCGTCTGTTACCACTGTCTGAAAAATGACATCTCCTTAAACTAGGCATCACTTAACGGGTCACTTAACGACCTTTTAGGTCATACCACGAGTCACTGGACGACTCGTTTTGTGACTTGGTGTAGATTTTTCCTGTTTTCTCTGCTGAACCCTCAGGTCTGATCTTAGGGACTTTTGGATGTTACAGTTTTTCATAGGTGATTTATTATTTTAATTCTTGTAAATTTTTTTATGTTGAAACAAGTTGGTGAGTATCATATTATTTACAAGGTTAGGGGTTCTTTTCTCACATTTATTTTTATTTATTTTTTAAATTTTGCTTTGTAATCATGTATTCATCGCATGTTTTCTCATTTTTTTAATCTAAAAAATAAATACTTATTTTTCTATAGATAATTTTTTAAAAGAAAACATCACGATTTTAAAGAAGTAAAAGAAAAAATATAAAGATTGATAATGTAATAATAAATAGGCATTTAAACAATCAATTAACGTAAAAGGGATGGAATTGATGTATATTGTTCAAAGTTTAATTTTTAAAATAAGATTGGAAAGTGTAAATGATTTTCATCCTAAGATCTAAAACATAGCATTCATTAGAAAAAAAGTCCAACCATAGTTAAAAGTAAATTAATTATTCAACTAAAGGTTATGCCAAATAAATCCTTTTAATTGTAAATATTTAATTTTTTTTAATTTACTATAAATTAATCATCATGTTTATGTAATAGAATAAATTTTATTATCACAAAACTTGAAAAACGAGTTATTCAAGTCAATATTTTATCAAAAAATATAATGAGAGAAAAAGTAATCACCCTAGTAATTATGTTGACTCATTCTCATTCTAAGATACCTTCTAAATTTACGCAAAAATAATTTAACACATTATTTTTTTTCATAACCATTAGTAAAAATCAAAATGAGTCATTATCTCTTGTGATCATTTTTAAATAAATGTATTTAAAATTAACCACTATATGATCTTTCACGAGTGATAAGTAGAAAATAATTGAAAATTTTAATTATGTCTTTTCTGTTATTCAAGTAATATCTAATACTTAAATTTTAGATATTCCAGTTATGATTTTAATGCACTTTCAATTGTAATGTGTTCTGTAATTTTTTTAAAAATTGGCTATGTAAGTAGAAACTTCACAAACTAAAGTTTTGCTAAGTATACTAGATATTCAAGAAGATGGAATTTTATTTGATAAAATATTTATACTTGATTTACTTATGAATAAAATTATGATGCTCTAAAATGGATAGTTTACAATATGAGCTTGATTTAGGTGTTATAAAAATTGAAACTGATAATAATTTTATGTCTATTCTGTGTGTTGATACTTAATTTTGATTTCTCTACGCTCAGCATATGCTGCTTATATATGTATATTTTATTTACCTTTTTATACATTTATTCGGTTTGCATTCATATTTTTAAAAAATAATTAATTATCATTATCTTTATTATGTGTATGTATATATACAATATATATATATATATATATATATATATATATATATATATATATATATAATTTGCATTTAATTTTATTTTATTAATTTTCTTTTCTATGATGTTAAATAATTGTGTCATATATAGTATATTTCGTATTTTAGAATATATATTATATATAATTTTTATAAATTATTTACATGGTAATATTTACATAATTTTAACGTGGTTTTATAAATTATTTGCGTAATAATATTACTTGAATTTATAAATTATTTATGTTGATAATAAAGTTTATATAATTTTTGATAAATTAATTATATTTCCTAAGCGTTGAATTATTTACAAACTATAATATTTTATTAATTATACAATATTTACATGAGTCTACTCAATTTTATAACTTATTTATATTGATAATAATGTTTATATGATTGTCCCGTAATTTAAACTATGAAACTACCGATTTGTTAAATTATTTACAAGTATGATAGTTTATTAATTATATAGCAGCTATTTTTAAAATTCATTCCAATTTATTTAAGATTTAGCCGCTTTTCACTTAATTTCTACCAATTTTTGCCTATTTTTCAAAATCCGGCCATATTTAAACCCAATTTACCCTATCCATGACCGGCTCAATAACCCGCGACTCGACCCACTACAATTTTTAATCTCATCCGTCCATCACAAATGATCCAATGGCCACAAATAAACCCTATCACATTTTCTTATTTATCAATCTAGCCCCAAAACCCTAATTCATTTTCATCATTTTTTTCCCTCCTTCACCAAAAGCGCCGCAACTCTTCTCCCTTTTACCTCCTCTTCGCCGCCGACCACCAGCCTTCTTCTTTCTCTCCCTCTTCTCTTCTGCCTCACCAAACCTGTGCTGCACCAACCGACCATCGGCGAATCACGCAGACCGCCCTCTATTTTCTTCCCCTCGCCGGAAACAGTATCGCAGCAGCAGCCACCCTCTCTTTTCTTCCCCTCGCTGGAAACAGCATCGCAACCGTCTCCTCCACCACAACCAAAACGAAACCATCAGCACCACGCCGCAACTCTCTTCACCTCTATCCACCAGTAAACCACTGGCGCAACGCACAACCAACACCGCCGTTGTTTCTCTTCTCCGCCACTGCTCCGGCAGGTCACCTATATAGTTGCGACGAAACCTCGCAGACCACCAGCAACGAACCACTAAATCTGTTGGCCTTTTCATAATTTTCCTCTTTATTAGACTTTTAGATTCGTAGGGAGAGTTGAATTTATTTCTATATACTTGATCATTATCTTGATTTTCCTTAATTATTGTGAGTTTTGGTTTAACTTGATACTCTGTTGTGATTAATATTTCTATTGTGCTCATTCATGTCCTACATGTCTAAATTACGTGTTTGTTATATTAGACATAATACAGCTCCTAATTTGAGTTTACTATTCTTCTCTCACGTTAGTTGTGTTATTATCCGCTCCAGTGTTGATTCATGTTACCCCTCATATCCGGAATGATTTATTTTGCTTTTCCTCATGAAAATTTGAGTCATGATAGCCCTATGATTTATTACTTTACGGTAACCGTAGAATCCTTATTTGACACGATTTGTGATAGCTTTGGTATTTCATATGTAGTTTGACTGATTTTGTATCCTATATTAAGGAAGAAACTAAGTTAATTATTTACCCGTCCTACTCTTTCTCTCATTGGGTATATATTATGCTTGGTTAATTTTATTTAAAGAAGGCTGATGTGGTTAATTATTTTCTTGTCTTTGGCTGATTTAGTATATTGATTCAATTAGGATAACTAAGGAGAAGATTTTCCTACAATTAGTCATTCCACACGCCTATTCTTTCTTTAATATTAGGTGTGTATTTATTTATGGTAAATTATTATTATTTTCCAATTCAATTTATGCCCTATTAAGGTAAGGTTAGAATATCTAGACATGCTGCTTAAGGAAATAATTTTTTTAACAGATCTTCTCTATTTTTTGTTAGTTCAGAAGAAAAATTCTCTTTAATTGATTTTTAATATTTTTTCTCCTTAAAAAAAAACCTTCTTACCTATTAAGCTATAAAAAGGGTTCTTCTCCTCTATTTTTGAATAATGGGGAGGATGCTACTAATCCCCTAGCAGAAAAATGCTTGTTCTCTCTCTAATTTTACACATTATCTTCTTCTCTCCTCATACTAGTTAAAAAAAAGTCTCTCTCTTGCTTTGTAAAATCGATCTTTCGGTATTTAAATACCATAGTTTTTCAACTGGTTAGTGAATCTGACTGTGAGATTTTCATTAGTCTGATTCTTTTATGATTCATGATTGATGTGTATAATTTTATTTACTAGATTTTTATGTCTATATGAGCATTATCAATTTGTGAACTTTACTTTTCATTGCAATGTCATCTTTTTATATATATATACACACACACACACGCCCACACACATACACACTGCTATCGGTATTCACATATGCCTGTTTTCTGGTATTTGTTCAATCTTTTAAGCAGATCTTGTAATGGGATCCATCGTAGATTTTGCGGGGGCCTTGGGAGTCATTTGATTTAGTATAATGTGTTTTTCTCATGTATTTCGCCATTTATTTATTTCCTTTTATCTATTTATAATAATTGTAATAACGTTGATAATAGTGAAATGGGTGTTAAGAGGTGGGATATTACGTGTTAGTTTTTTTTAATTTTTTTTATCTTTAAAGTCTCTTATAAGTTGGTATTATTTATTTATCTTATAAAAATAATAATAAACATCAAAATTTGCTCTTCTCTATTTGAATTAGGCATTATTTTTTTATGATTATATGAATATATCCCTTAACATATAGTTAATGGGAAAGTAACAAGAAATTACGAGGTCTAGTTTTAAATTTAAACTGAGTCGACCCATTTTCCTGGATATAACATCAATCCAAGGTTTTGAAAAGATTTATGTATATTTATATATAAATATCTTATGTGCTTATATTTACATTTAAATCTTGCTTAGAAATATGTTATTATAATTTTTTAAACATAAAACCTCAAATTAATTTGTTGCTAAGGTTGAGGATCACGATTCATAATATCGTGTTGTCGTTCCGATAAAGCAATAACATTTTTATATTTAAAAATTCTCCTATTTTGTTTAACATGCTACATATATTTTAGATTTTTTGACGATCGACTTTAATTTGTAGCGTCTCTTTTGTGTGTGTGTGTTTTAAGCTGTCAAAATTTTTATCTAAATTTAAGTTGCAAAAATATTAAAAAATAAGTAATAAGTAGTGTATTTGTTACTATTGTTTTAGCTTTTTTTTATTTGCTTGAACACTTTAGTTTCTTTGATTAATAAATGAGTCGTGAATCAAATTACTCTATCACATCAATTTTGTATTAAATAGCGCATTAATATAATCTATGTTTAAAAAAAAGAAAAAAATAAAATAAAATATATTTTTTTGAAAAAATAGATTAATTATTATTTTAACATGAGGTGTATGATTTAATTTATTTTAATTTTTATTTAATTTATGATAAAATATTTGATTTAATTGTCTAATGTAGTTTATAAATTTTAAAATATTATCTTTCTGTTTGATAAGTTTGCAAACCTAATTGCTTTATCACTTAAGTTTTATATTAATATAATTTAAGTTGGAATATTTATTTGTGTTGAAAATAACCTTTATATGTCTTATTAGTAAACAAACTTAATTGAATTTTTTTATCGTGTAATTAATAAATGATATTCATTTTGTTTGAATCAACTTTTGCAATAAGTTTATTTACTTGAGCACTTAATCGCTATAAGTAATTTAATATACATTTATTATTATTATTATTATTATTATTATTATTATTATTATTATTATTATTATTATTATTATTATTCCTTTTGCTTTGATATTCGGTGCAATTATTTAATTATAGTAGCATTTAGTAAAGCGATTGATCATTTTTGATCATTTAGTCATTTCTCCACATAGTAATGAATTCGATCGAGAACTACATTTGTGGAGTTCGAAAAGTGCCTAACACCTTCCTTTCAAGGCAATTTTGAATCCTTGTCCGACTCTGGTGACCTAGGCTAGTAAAACAAATTCTTAGGTTAATATGGTGTCCTATGCACCATAATTCGTTAGGTGACGACTTTTCTCTTCAAACAATCCTTTAAAAGTTGTCACATGTTGAGTTCCACTTTTCACGAGAAAAATGGGGCCCGACACTGTGAGTACTAAATAATAAGGTGGCAAAATTTTATTTATAAATAATATATATGTATGATTTGTTATAACTACATTGAGAGTGCATAAATTTTTCTTTTACTTTTTTAATCATTGAGCTATAAACTTTTGTTTGTGTTTTTAAATAAGAAAGTTAATTTTTTAAGTATGGTTAATTTCAGCGGATTGTTTCTAGTAATGATAATTTTTTAATTTCATACATTCTAAAATATATAAAGTAAGTTGAATGGTTAATTTTCTTTTCCTATAACTTGAAAATTTTAATACTAAATGATGATCAAGTATATTAAAAAAATAAGGATAGATGAATAAAATAATCTTTTTTTAGCCATAATTTGTCACACCCCGTCTTGGAGGGTATGACTGGCACCTGGTGCCCTATTAGGACCTGTACTGCTGGACTGCTAAGCTTGGGCACATCTGGTGCCTGGCTGGCTCTAACTCACATTTCTGGAAACAAATGGCTATATAACGGCTGTAAACACAGCCCCCGGCCCATTGGCCTATAGCCTCCTGTACCTGTACTGACAGCTAACCAGAAACATATCAATTTAGGGAATCCTATGCGGGCCGACAAGGCCACCATGCTGTCTAGTTATCTATAACTCAATCCTGAAGTACTAGAAAGCTACGTGACCGGCAAGGTCACCACTACTGGCAAATTATGGCCCCACACGGCCAACATAAAAGAAAGAAAGAGTACTAACAGCTATACAACTGCACGGCCTCACACGACCGGCTCATCTGACCACAAGAAAGTATATACAGACTGCAAGCCTCTAGGAATAGCAATAGAAATGATCGGGACAGGGCCCCGACCTACCCGTACTATACAACAAAAGAAACTGAAATACACCTCTGGATGGTTGAATGATAGCTATTATTGTAGGAAAATTCAATTAACGGTAAATGCTCATTTTGGCTACTACCGAAATCTAGCACACACGCTCGCAACATGTCTTCGAGCGTCTGAATTGTGCGCTCAGACTGCTCATCTGTCTGAGGGTGGGAAGTTGTGCTTAGATTAATCTACGTCCCCAGCCCCTTCTGAAACAATTTCCAAAACCTAGCCGTGAATTGCGCTCCTCTGTCTGAAATAACGGATACTGGCACTACATGCAATCTGACTATCTCTCGGATATAAAACTCCGCATAATCTCCAGCCGAGAAAGTAGTTCTAACTGGCAAGGAACGAGCTGATTTAGTCAATCTGTCAACTATTACCCATATAGAGTCATGTCTGTGTCTGGCACGGGGTAATCCTGCCACAAAATCCATATTCACCGCTTCCCATTTCCAGAGAGGCACAGCTATGTCCTGAGTTAACCCGCCTGGTTTCTGATGTTCTGCTTTCGCCTGTTGGCAGTTAGGACACTGGGCTACAAATTCAGCAATTCCTCTTTTCATATCTGGCCACCAGTAGTTCTCTTTGATGTCATGGTACATTTTTGTCGTACCGGGGTGAAGAGAATAACGGGCGTAATGTACCTCGTTCAGAATCTGCTGGTGGAGCCCTGAAACATCTGGAATATATAGACGGCCTTTACAATGCAGCACTCCACCCTCTGTTACCTGAAAACCTGGCGTTTTCCCCTGCTAACCAAGTCAGGATTCTTATACTACCGTTCTTTTTATTTTCACAACTGATGATGACACGGCGCTGTTCTCGATTACCGCTCTGTTGTCCTTCATTTCTATTACACGAACGGCTAAATTGACCAATTGATGTATCTTTCTGACCAACTCCCGTTGCTCGGGCTGCCCATACACCACACTTCTAATAGATCTATAGCTAAGAGCGGTTGTTGCTCCATTACCTCTTCTTGGCTGATATAACATTTTCATACTTAGAGAGCTCAGCATATAATTGACGGTTATACTGACTTGTCTTGCCGAAGAGGTCGACCGGTAGTTTACAGGCGTAGCTAGAGCTTATCTGGCCCTCC
Organism: Datura wrightii; assembly: GCA_035772735.1. Classification (NCBI taxonomy): domain Eukaryota; kingdom Viridiplantae; phylum Streptophyta; class Magnoliopsida; order Solanales; family Solanaceae; genus Datura; species Datura wrightii. The sequence continues at coordinate 67,411,283 of JASDFA010000002.1, forward strand.
GGCCACATTCTAAGGCTACTTGTTGCTGGGATAACCTGAACGACCGTCTGCGCACCTTGTGCCTTTATCTGATCAGAGGATCCTGATATTGACCATGACCTCTAATGATCTGGCTGTATAACCTTAAATAACTGAATAGTCGGGTTGAATGACCCGAATGTGGCTGTAGTCTAACAATGCTCTAACTGTTCTACTTGAGTGCTTATAGTTCATGCATAACCGCAGACTTGTGGGCATCTAATTGCTCTGTTATTTTGCTTAAACCACTGTAAGGCTGGACTTAATCAAACTTACTCCCAGACGATCAATCTCTGGGTCTTCACGGGGAGTCTACTGATCGCCTGGTCTTAGTAAACACTGTGTTAGCAGGGTACTATCAATTTCTTACGCCTTGTGTGTATCCACTTGGATTTATACTGCTATTCTGGGGAATTCTCAGTCTTATGAGCTATTCTGTAAATACTGGCCTTTTGCTAGGTCTCTGTATCTAAATATCTTACGAGAACCAGCTGAAGTACTAGTCTGTCGCTGATTACTGATGTGGACCCTTCCTTGGGGTACCCACGGGTATTCTGACTGGGGCGGCCGGCTGACTTATGGGGTGTTTCACATAATAACTGCTAGGTTGACTAAGGCCGACTCTCACCTACAAGGCTGGAAAAATGACGTACGACTACTTAACATACTAGAACAATTCTGGTATTGCTAATCTCTGAAATTTGCCTATTCGGTCTCTAATCCTGGTTCTAGCACATACACTACTGTTACCGATCTTCAGGGATGCTTCCCTGCTAATGCAGGCGTCAGCTGGTCGGTAGACCGTCTAACTGCGCCCTTATCATCTAGTCATCTGGTTTAGGCCATTAACTCTGATAAGCTCCTAGAGCCTAGATCTGACAACAACACATAAGTCTATTAACCTAATAACTGAAAACTGAGATAGTTTCTATGACTTCATACGTAATTCACACTTAATCTGTCCTTTCTCTTCTCCTTTCCCTTTCTCCTTTCTTCTCTCCTTTTCTTTCTTTCTTCTCCCCTTTTTTTTTGGCAAGGGGGGGGGGGTCCTGCAATGCAATTTGTACATGCTTTCTATTACTAATCAGCATCTGTGATTGTACCCCTTATAGGCAACTATTCACAGCATATCTATTATCTGTATATATATATGTATATCAATAGCTACGTACAATATGTACTAAATTCTGCGGTAATACATAATCTCTGACATGCTCTGCTGAGTCTCATGCCGTACATGCTACACCGCTTCTACGACCTAATAATATCTCCAGCCCTGACTTATCATTTCATTGTATTGTCACCCCATTCTGAAAGTAACAAACATAAACACTTTAGTTATTGTCTGCTGTTTGAAATTCCGCCACTCTTGCGATGTGGGGTCAACGTTTGAATCTTGTGGCCTTACTAGGCATATATTGAGAGCCCATGACTGTCTGCTGGGCCTTATCTCTAGGCTACACTAGATTAGAATTGTTGTATCAGTAACTTCTTAACTTTTCCATAGCGGACATACTGCGGTATTCTGAACCGCAATCTTACTGTCAGTCCGAGGCTTAGTCCTTAATACGATATTTTATCAATCCGGGGGTAATTCTAGTTTCCCCGCAAGATCTGACATCCCTGCTTCTTTCCCTCATCTTACTTAAGCTGAACTCTGGGGTTCAAGGTACCTGCTCTTCATTGTTAACAAGATTGCTGGTCCAATATCAGTTCACACTTCCCCTGACTTGCAGTCAGACCTACCGGATTCACATGACCCCTCACCTTTTCAATATCACAACCGGATCATAACTACAATCTTACAGGTATGTCTTGCTATCTGTTAACATACGTGGCGGACTTGGCCTTTTTCTGACTCGAACTTGACTATTACCCGGCATTCATCACTAACAGGTCTTTTACCCCTGCTTCGGGTAAGCTATCGATCTTACTTTCTCTACTGGCTTATTATCATAAGGGTCTGCACAACTTACGGAATCATAGGGGCTCTTTATACTTTCTAATACTTACTAGGATCAATCAGCCCATCTTTACTTACCGCCGGATTTGGCAACCCCATCTCAAGCCTTATGCCCCTTTACTATACTGGCATCAAACTCAAGAGGTAGGAATAGCCCCCTTTTTTTTTTATTGCAACAAATAAAAGCATTTAACTATACTATATCCAGAAAGATGTATTTGGGATTCCTGCATTTCCCTTCCTTTCTTATACTTACCTAGTAGTCTAACCTTGTCTGTAATCTTAATCAGATCTTATACAGCTAATAAATAAATCAACTCGTATGCACATTATACTTCTGACTTCCTATTTTGACGTTATCAACATATACTGGGGATAGTACCGATAAAGGTATCATGCTGGGAGGTTTCGAGTACCTCCTCCTGCTACTGTAGTTATCATGTAACTGGCTGATGCCCTCTTCTGTTGCTATATCTGATCTTCTGCCTGTAATAGGGTAATGCTGATCTGCCTTTGTATCTGTAATCAAAGAATACGGTAAGTTTTTAGGGACTCAACCCTATGTTGTACCGTTCTAAAGCACGACTGACTGAGAAGGAAGGGTAACCATCCTATCATGCCTCGCAGCCTCCTGCCTATAGTATGTGGTGCACAACACATCCATAGACAAGACTCTACTTAGCACGGCTTGCAGACTCCCTGGGACACGACCCGCTCTGATACCAAGTTTGTCACACCCCGCCTTGGGGGGTATGACTGGCACCTGGTGCCCTATTAGGACCTGTACTGCTGGACTGCTAAGCCTGGGCACATCTGGTGCCTGGCTGGCTCTAACTCACATTTTTGGAAACAAAGGGCTATATAACGGCTGTAAACACCGCCCCCGGCCCATTGGCCTATAGCCTCCTGTACCTGTACTGACAGCTGACCAGAAACATATCAATTTAGGAAATCCTATGCGGGCCGACAAGGCTACCATGCTGTCTAGTTATCTATAACTCAATCCTGAAGTACTAGAAAGCTACGTGACCGGCAAGGTCACCACTACTGGCAAATTATGGCCCCACACGGCCAACATAAAAGAAAGAAAGAGTACTAATAGCTATACAACTGCACGGCCTCACACGACCGGCTCATCTGACCACAGGGAAGTATATACAGACTGCAAGCCTCTAGGAATAGCAATAGAAATGATCGGGACAGGGCCCCGACCTACCCGTACTATACAACAAAAGAAACTGAAATACACCTCGGGAATTCAGTCTCCGGATGACAGGAGCTGAATACCCGACCACTGACAGGAAATCACGTAGTATCGCCTGCTCGTCTATGAGTACCTGCAGGCAAGTAATGCAGCGCCCCACCGGGCGTCAGTACCGCTGGTACTGAGTATGTAAAGCAATAACTGAAAGAAATATCTGAAACAATAATATAACTGATAAAACTGAAGTAGAAGGAATAGATTAACTGTCTGATAATGTAAGTCATACCTTCTCTTAATCATGCTGGAAGGAGTAGGAGTCATACCTGAGGATTTATCGTTCTACTGTCGATCTACTCGTATCTACTGTAACACAGTATAACATATCATAACATACATAACATACACAAACCTTACCCGGCCCCCATAAGCCGGGAGGTACAACCAGCACAGAATCTACACCCCTACCCCGGTCATCCCATCTCCTATAATGGCTGTAAGCATCCCGCCGGTCCCCTGGGTATGCACTTGGGCTCGCTGAGCCCCTGACTATAACTGTACCTGAGTCCGAAGGACTCCTGAATCAACACCCGGGCGTATCCGCTCGACAGGGGTGTGTAAAAGCCGACCAAGGCATAATATGGGGAAAACTGGCATCCCATCTTCGTCCCCTGGGGGACGGCATACCACTTTGTAGAGTGACGTATCCTCGTCCTCTGGCGGACGAGTCGATACAGCTATTAACCCTGGGGCGGTCATGGATGCTAGGTAATCCAACCCCAACAATACAACGGTCTCAACTGGCAATACTGTCTGCATATCTCACATGCTGAGGCTAATAGGGGTAAAGTATTGTATACAGTACATGCTGAACTAATGATAGTAATCTGTACGTATTTAATACGTGCTGAGACTGGTAAATATATATATATATATATGATTATAGTCTCCTGCCAAACTGTACTGGGGCAAATGCTATACAAGATAGTGTTTCTGCTGAAAACTATGTTGTTTACTGAGTTTCTGTATTAACATGATTTACTATTCCTAACATGCGTTCTAAACTTTATTTTAGCCTGCCATTCTATCTCTGAAGTGCTTTACGGATATTGCATCACTTTACGGGGTTTCAGCTAAATACAATAATATCTTAACATCTCATACTGAGCATACTGGGCAGTTTCTAACACTTGTGTTAGAATCTATGTCATACTAGTAAGTTTCACGCAAGTTACAACTTGAGGCTTCTAATATCGTATCAACATTTACAATAAACGCAATACTTAACTTTTGAACATTCTACTGGCCTGTAAATTACTATACTGTATCAATATTACTTAACTTACCGAGGGAACGAGCTTTACATACCTTATTCTTGAACTATTCGTCCGTCGGACGAGGCTCGGCCGGTACTTCAACTATTTTCTCCCAACTGCATTCATAAATACGTCAATTAATACTAAATACAGCTTTATTGTAAGGAGCAACATTACTTTCGATATAATTTATAGCCTAAACTTAGGCTTATCGAAAGACGGTCGAAAACTCGCTATTTTTAAGCGGTCCAGAAGGGAGAAATATTCACTTCTCAGCTGGGAACACATACACATTAATTTAGAGCAATTCTACTCACCTTAGTTCGGTGGCTCGCCGATTCGTCGGCCGTATTTCACGAAACTAATTCCGCAAGGAATGCTCTCTGCTGCTAAATACTTCGGTATCTGGGATTACTTTGAATTTAGACAATGTTTAGCAGCGTCATCGGACGAAAATTATATAATTTCTTCATTCCTTTTTCTCCCTCTGCGTTTGCACTCTGTTCTCTGGAAATTTTAAATGATTTTATCACTTAAAACCGAAGTGGGGCTTTATATACTTGGGCCTGGACAAGGCCAACGTGTCACGGAGCCAACGCGGAGGCCCCTCCTCCGTGACACGCTGCCATCGCGGAGGTGCTCTGCCTCGGCTCCTTCCGCGATGGTTCGACAGGTTTCTCGTCCGATCTTTTCCCGGGCCTTTCTCCAGCACGTATGGCCTTCAAATATGCTTAACCAACGTGCGAATAGGTCATCTAGGTGCCGGGAATTCTACGGGGTATAACATAATTGATAAATATCTCAGATCTATTCGAAAGAAACTTAGCTAATTATATTATTATATAAGTGGGAAGTCAAAAAGTGAAAATTTTGATTATTATTTTTTTCTTTCACTAAATTAAAACTTAATTAAATACATAATTAAATATTAATATTTTATCATATTTATACATACGTATTATCATCATATTCTAAAAGTGAAAATCATAAAAATTAAAAATTAAATTACCAGTTATTCATCAAACTAATATAAAATTATAATTATAATCTACAATATTCTAAAAGTAGGAAGCTCCATAGTTGAAAGTTGGATTATGAAACTACCCTTTAAAAGTTGAATGACCATTTTATCCTTCTAAAATAATTTACTTATTAGTAATTTTAATTATATTTAATTGAAAGAAATCTTTCATCTCCCTATTGACCTAATACAAATTACTTGAGCTTAATTTACAACCTTTCTGTTTCATATCTCACATGTACTATTTTTTCCTTTTAGCTAGCTTCCAGCATTTATATAAATTTTTCCTATTCTTTATCAAATATGAATAATATAATGCATGTGCAATGAAATTATCTAAATTTCAAATTACATTAATCTTTCATCCTTAATTTTTATGCAATAGCATCACTTTCTGAAGTGATCTCAACATCATTTGATGATGTCTCTTTTGAAGTAGTATCAACAACGACCTCCTTAGCTTTGCTATTTTCTTTAGCATTATCCATCTTTACTCTCTTTTTTTCCTCTCTTTAGACTAATTTTTCTTTCGATAGGAATAGTAACCTTTGGATAGTTCTCCTTAAGTTTTGTATTTATTCGCATTACCAGAACTTTTCAAATGTTTATTATATTTGATTTCAAATCTCATTATTATTATTGTTGTTGTTATTGTTTGTTGTTGTTGTTGTTGGTGTTGTTGTTCTTATTGTTATTGTTATTGTTATTGTTATTACTCTTATTATTATTGTTATTGTTGTTACTATTATTATTACTATTAGTATTATTGTTATTACTATTATTATTAATATTATTAGTATTACTATACTATTAGTATTAGTATCATATGTATTACTATTACTATTATTATTATTATTCGTAAGCACCCTGAAAAATAAGTTTTAATTGAAAATTTTTTCAATTACTTCAAATACTTTTCAAAATGATTTTTAGGAGATTTCTAATATTTCTCCGACAGAAAACAATCATTTTTGGGAACAATTGAGTTAATTATCGCTCATAAACCTATTACAAAAATAACTATTTTTATTGATTATAATTTTTTTTTAAAAAATTTACTGCTTTAATTGATACCGGGACTGATTTAAACTGTATACAAGAAGAGATAATACCTTCAAGATATTTTTATAAAACTACTCACAGTCTCCGCAATGCAAGTGGGCAAAAAATGAATGTTAATTATAAATTGCCCAGAGTCTATATTTGTACAGATAATATTTGTATTCCTAAATCATTTGTGTTAGTAAAAAATATCTCTAATGAGGTAATTCTAGGCACGCCTTTTTTCTGGCATATATATCCAATTACCAAATGGGTGAAACCGGAATAACCGGTACTTTTGAAAAAAACAAAATCAGAATTGATTTTATTTCCCAACTTTTTTCAAAATATGTTAATAACATTAAAAATATGATTTCTTCAAAATCAAAATAAATTGATTTTCTAAAAAATGAAATTTGTAGTATTACAATAGAAAATACTCTTCAAAACCCCAAGATAAGGGGGAAAATAGAAATTTTGAAAAATCAGTTTTCACTTCAAATATGTGGAGACCACCCAAATGTGTTTTGGGAAAGGAAAAAACATGTGGTAAGTCTTCTGAGGAAAACTTTCCTGAGGATAATATTCCTACTAAAGAAAGACCTCGCCAAATGAATTCAAAATATTTGAATTTATGCAAAATAAAATGATATTCTTCTCCGAAAGGGATTCATAAGGCCCCCAAAACCTCCATGGTCTTGCACTGCTTTCTATGTTAATAAACAAGCAGAGCAGGAAAGAGGAGTACCTAGATTGGTCATAAATTATAAACTCCTAAACAAAGTTTTAAAATGGATTAGGTATCCTATTCCTAATAAGAAGGATTTATTAGATAGACTCCATGATGCTATTATATTTTCAAAATTTGATCTAAAATAAGGTTATTGGCAAATTCAAATTTCTGAAGAAGATAAATATAAAACAACCTTTAATGTCTCAATGGGACAATATGAATGGAATGTCATGCCTTTTGGGTTAAAAAATGCCCCTTCCGAATTTCAAAAAATTATGAATGATATTTTTAATCCTTTTAGCAATTTTATCATTGTTTATATAGATGATATTTTAGTATTTTCTAAAACCGTATAAATGCATTTCAAGCATCTTGACTTATTCAAGAAAATTATTATTCAAAATGGTTTAGTCATATCTAAACCAAAAATGCACATTTTTCAAACAACTGTCAGATTTTTAGGTCATAATATTTAAAAAGGAAAGATTATTCCTATTCAAAGAAGTATTGAATTTACTTCTAAATTCCCTGATGTAATTACTGATAAAACTCAGCTCCAACGATTTTTAGGGAGCTTAAATTATATCTCCTTTTATAAAGGATTTAGCTAGGGACACTGTCATCCTTTATGATTGTCTTAAAAAAACTCCTAAAGCTTGGTCTGAAAATCATACAGAGGCAGTCAAGCATATTAAAACCAAGTTTAATAACCTACCCTGTCTTAGTTTAGCCAATCCAAATTGGCAAAAGATAATAGAAACAGATGCTTCCGCTATTGGCTATGGGGGAATTTTAAACAAGTCTCCCATAATAAAGAGCAAGAATATCTCATCCAATTTTATTCTGAAAAATGGAATAGTAGCCAAAAGATTATGCTACAGTGCCCAAAGAGATTTTGGCAATGGTCAAAAGTGTTTTAAAATTCCAAGGAGATTTATATAAGCAAAAATTTATTATAAGAACTGATTGTTAGGCCGCAAAATTCATTTTTAATAAAGATGTTAAACATGATGTTTCTAAACAAATGTTTGCTAGATGGCAAGCCTTATTAGCACCATTTGATTTTGAAATACATTATAAAAAAGGGCACAGATAATAGTCTTCCAGATTTTCTTACTAGAGAATGTATAAGTTAATAACTCTTTGCTTTCTTAATACAGATAATGCGACCATCAACAAGTTCTTCGTCAAATAGAAGAAGAGGGAGAGGAAGAGCATCAGTTGACGAAAATAATATTTTGGCCCAAATAGAAAATCAGAGGCTAATAGCCTTCAATATTGCAGGGACCTCCACTGGAATATCAGGAATTAATACAGATCACCCGATGTACAGAGAATTTTCATGAATTTTATACAATTCATAAAACCTTAAGGTGATACTCGACCATCATACTCTGCAATCGTCAATGATGAAGCCAATGAAAATATAGAAGTATATGATTAAAATGAGAAAGATAAAATGATACTTCTTTTGGAGCCAAGAGATTACAATGGAAAGATGATCATTGGCAAAAAATAACAAGATATTTGATACGACATCATATGTTGTTCCCACTTATAAATATAGGATGCATTATGAGATTATATTCCCATCAATGGGGTCTGCGGAATTCCATCACTTTTATCCCGCAAATACCAAAAAGGTTTATAACTTTTCAAAAATTATAATAAAAAAGATTTTCACCCCAGAAGAATGGGGAATCAGCACTATGCGAGAGAGGGAATACACCCACTCTGAACAAAAGATTACAGTTAAATTTAATTACTGGGATTATATCAAAAGATTTAATAAAGCTTTATTATATGAAAATGCTAATAGAAAACATTCACGGTTCATTAAGATATGTTCTAATATTTTTAAACAACATATACCAAATTGGTTTTGTAAATGGTGGACTTTGTATGGTCCAACTTTGAATATTCTTCCTGAAGACTATAAGAAACTATATTCTGAGTTGGTGGATGTTTCACCCAAAATAGCACAATTGCAACAGAAAGCTATATATTTTAAGGAATATCTTTGATGTACTTCTTCATAGAATTCTCTATCCCATGAAAATGAAATGGACGATAGAAGTTCAAAATAGTGAGGAAGGATTCCCTTGCCTAAAAAGAAAATTTTATACAAAATTTTGGAGTAAATTACTCCATAAAGATGCGGAAGGGAAACTTCGTGGACGAGAGATTATAGACTCAATTAATATATCCATTGAAGCCAGTAAACGACAGGCAGAGGTTATATCGAAAAAAGATGAGATTGGTTCCTTTAAACAAATATCCAAAAAATTACAGATGAAGAAGGGAGCAATCTCCAAATCAGAACTTCTTACTTCATACATGGAATAAGTTAAAAAAGACCTTGTAAAACATTTGGGTATAGATTTCTCAGACAACATGTCCATGACCACTTCCAATGAAGAAGAAGACAACTGCCTAGCAGGGGAGTCTCAGAGTGTTAATAGTATAGAAGAAATGGACATAGAAACGTTTCTTCCACAATTTCGAAATCAAGTAGAAGAATCTTCTGTCACATCCAAAAGCAAGGAGGGCGTGAATGACTAGAAAAAACGACAATTTAACTTTTATAAAGTTAAATGCTTCTCAATAATTATAAACTTTTATAAAGTAGAGGGACCCAATGTCAGTCCAATAATTTAACATGATGTAAGCACTTACGTCATGTAAGTTAGAATTTTTTTCACGATTCTTTCTATAAAAGGGCACTTCTTGTAGTTAGGAGGCAGACCTTAGCCACCCATCCTTTGTATTTCCTTCCTTGTATATTTTCGCCTATTAAATAAAGATTGTGGTTGCTTTCTACCTTTAAAGTTATTATTAGAAGTCTTCAAAATTCTTCTTTTCTCCCTCTTAATAATATTCTAAAACTTTTTAATATTTTATTAGCCTAAATGAAAAGCTAAACACCTCGTGTTAGACTAGCATCAACCTAAACTATTAGAACATGGTCCTAAAAAAGACTGTTCCGATGTTTCTAAGGTCGAAATAGTATAGCCCAAGAATGGGAAGATCTTGGCTTAGTCCGGTATTCCTGTTGAGTCCCATTATTATTATTGTTATTGTTGTTGTTGTTGTTATTATTATTATTATTATTATTATTATTATTATTATTATTATTATTATTATTATTATTATTATTATTATTATTGTTGTTATTGTTGTTACTATTATTATTACTATTAGTATTATTGTTATTATTATAATTATTAGTATTATTAGTATTACTATACTATAATTATTATTATTATTGTTATTACTATTACTATTATTATTATTATTTATTATTATTTATTATTATTATTATTATTGTTATTATTATAATTATTAGTATTATTAGTATTACTATACTATTATTATTATTATTATTGTTATTACTATTACTATTATTATTATTATTATTATTATTATTATTACTATTATTATTATTATTATTATTATTATTTTTATTGTTGTTGTTATTATTATTATTATTATTATTGTTATTGTTATTGTTATTATTTTTATTTTTATTTTTATTATTATTATTATTATTAACAATGTAACCAAGAACTCTTCAACATGTATTGATATTTAATTTTAATTCTAACTTTTTAATGAATAATGTACAAAAGTAAAAATTTTAAAAAAAATTCTGCAAAAATATTAGTAAATTGGAAAATATTTTGACATATTTTCATTTATTAGATCGGATTGATATATTATTTTATTAAATTTTCAACATGTTATATTAATATACATATCTTCTCTGTTATTCTTTTTACATTTATTTGAAAGTAATGTTCTATATATTTATATGCTTTGCATTTACAGGTATTATCAGTCAGATATGCTCATTATTCATCAGTTTGAACTTGTATTTTATCCTTCAAATTTCATATAACTCATTAGACACATACTAATACAATTTATATAATTTTAAAATATTTTTATAATTAATATGAAATACACGTGTAAAACATGTATTCAAAAACTAAAATTAGTAAAAAAATAAAAATACATATCTTCTTATCACGAGTTATAAAGACTTTTTTAGCAATAATTTTTTTTTTTGATAGGTAATTGTCTTAGATCTAACAAAAAACTACATGACATGAGGAAATTTGATTGATTTTGCTCAAATATATAAAATAATTCTATAATTTTTTTATGTTTCTGATAAGTAATTGTTTTCAATGTAATAAAAAATTATGTGACCTAATTATAATTGAAATTTGATTGTTTATGCTCAAATATATAAAATAATTATATAATTTTTTTTAATATCAATTATTAATTTTAACTAAAAAACCATTTAAAATAAGACAATTCAAAAATAGCAATCTAAATTAGATGTCTAACCGCATATATTGGGGAGCAACATAGTCCTTTCAAATTGTATAAATATCCTCTCTGGATGTTCAGTGAATCGAACAGATTCCTTCTTGCAAATTCAAGTTAATATTGAGGTTGATTAATTTTCATCAAAATGAATTGGAGAAAGCAGGAATAAACCGTGTCGGGTCTGCATGAAACCATTGACAAGCCGAGTCAGCTTTATATACAATTCCTCAAAATTCTCATTTCTTTCTCTTTCAAGATAAGAGCCATTTGCTTCTTCTACTCTCTGATGAGCTACCAACTTGTTCAAGAAACAACCCATTCCCATTTCCCAAAACCCTCACTAAACCCACAAAACATCCTCAGTTTTGAGCTCAAATACCGAGTCATATGCAACAATCTCTTGTCCCTAACCCTATCAAGGTCCTTACCAAAAGGGATCGCCTTACACGCTGAGATAATCAAATCAGGCATTCAACTTATCCCACTTGTTTCACACCACTTGATCAACTTTTACTCAAAGCTCCAACGCCCACTTGATTCCACACAAGTTTTCCATGAAACCCATTTCAAGTCTTCCACTACTTGGAGTTCAGTTATCTCTTCACTTGCCCAGAATGAACAACCAATTCTTGCTTTACTGTTTTTTCGTGAAATGTTGCATAAGGGGGTAAGGCCAGATGATCATATTTTCCCTTGTGCAACGAAAGCATGTGGGATTCTTCGTGATTATCGTATTGGGCAATCAATTCATTGCTTTGCTTTGAAAATTGGGTTCGAGTCTGATGTGTTTGTAGGGAGTTCTATGGTGGATATGTATGCCAAATGCGGGGAGATAGAGATTGCTCGGAAAGTGTTTGATCAAATGCCTGAAAGGAATGTGGTTTCTTGGAGTGGTATGATATATGGGTATGCTCAAATGGGTCAGGATGAGGAAGCTTTGAGGCTTTTCAAGCTTGCTTTAGGTGAAGGTTTGGATGTCAATGACTTTACCTTTTCGAGTGTGATTCGGGTGTGTGGGAATTCCACGTTACTTGAATTAGGGAAGCAAATACACGGTCTGTGCTTGAAAACTAGCTATGATTCATCGAGTTTTATTGGGAGTGCCCTGATATCCCTGTACTCCAAGTGTGGTCTTGTTGAAGGTGCTTATCATGTTTTTGATGAGGTTCCAGCTCGGAATTTAGGTATATGGAATTCAATGTTGATTGCTTGTGCTCAGCATGGGCACATGAAAAAGGTATTTGGCTTGTTTAAAGAAATGGAGAGTGTTGGAGTGAAGCCAAATTTCATTACCTTTTTATGTATGCTATATGCTTGTAGCCATGCTGGGCTGGTCTCAGAAGGGAAATTTTACTTTGGTTTAATGAAGAAACATGGAGTTGAGCCAGGAGATCAACATTATGCTTCCCTTGTAGACTGTCTCGGCCGAGCTGGAAAATTACAAGAGGCAGTTCAAGTTATTGAGAAGATGCCAATGCAACCAACAGAATCTGTTTGGGGAGCTTTGTTGACTGGCTGTAGAATCCACAGAAACACTGAATTGGCAGCTTATGTGGCAGACAGGGTCTTTGAGTTAGGTCCAGTTAGCTCAGGTGTACATGTGCTACTGTCCAACGCATATGCTGCTGCAGGTAGATATCAAGAGGCTGCCAGAGCTAGGAAAATGCTTAGAGACAGAGGTGTGAAAAAGGAAACTGGTTTGAGTTGGGTTGAGGAGGGAAATAAAGTACACACATTTGCTGCTGGAGATAGGTCTCACTCAAAGTCTAAGGAGATATATGAAAAGTTGGATGAATTAGGGGATTACATGGAGCAAGCTGGGTATGTTGCAGACACAAACTATGTGTTGCAACAGGTTGCTGGCCAGGAAAAGAGTGAGACTATCAGGTATCACAGTGAAAGACTAGCCATTGCTTTTGCGCTTATCACCTTTCCACCCGAAAGGCCTATTAGAGTTATGAAAAACTTGCGTGTATGTGGCGATTGTCACAATGTAATGAAGATTATTTCAAAGTGCACTAAAAGAGTAATTATAGTGAGGGATAACAATCGATTTCATTGCTTTGAGGAGGGGAAATGCTCGTGTGGTGACTACTGGTGACTGAACTGTAAGTACTGTTACCTTCTGCTACTTCTACTTTAAAACACTAGAATGATGGTAGATTTCTTGGTGTTATATCAGGACTTTGAAGAATTTGGTTTATTACTTTTGTGAAGTAAACTTTTTAACGAATGATAGAAATCTTGAACTTCAAAGAGATTAGAAACTTCTAGTTCAAGTCTCTTCTTCATTTTGTTTTTCTCTATACATTGGAATGACAAATCCGGTCTCTTGCACATTTGTGGAAATAGTTTCTATAGTTTGGGATTCCCCTGACTGATTGAGAAGATATTACTCACTTTAGAACTGCAACTATGCAACCATAATATCAGTAATCCTATCTATGGGAATCTCCCTATCTTCATTAATCGCCTTTATCCTTCCAATGTCACTTGATTGTTGCATTTTCAACGGAAAAGTGGAACTAGGTTTTTTGGGCATTGTTTTCTCCTCTCTGTACTTTTGACTCGGTGACATTGAATAGGAAGATTGATTGGGGCGCGTTATGAAGTTGGAGGGAGGAAGATTGCACTGTTGTTCTAAGTTATGTCTTGATTGATTGTCAAGAACGGAGGATACTGTTTTTTTTTTGGGAGAACAAAGATTGTTAAGTGTTCCGTGATGGTGAAGGAAATGGGATGTTTGTTTCCTCTTATATGGTCTTGAACAATCCTCATCTCAAGAGCTAGTTTTTAGGATTGAGATAAGTCAACGGCTCATTTTTCCACATGAGACTAGAGCCAGACCTAGCTCAATTCTTGACCTGTGTTATATTGTCCACGCACCAGATGTCCAGTTCTAGGCGTGCCGCGGGGATGGAGTGGTGGGGGTGTTAGAATCCATCCCTATTCTGGGTCTACCCAATGTTTGTCTCACATGTTATGTTATCGACGCTCTAGATGTCAAGTCCTTGACGTGCCAAGGGCATTGGATAATCCATATTGATGGAAGAAATGAGATGTTCGTTTCCTTGTATGGTCTTGGATGATCCTCATCTCATGAATTAGCTTTTGAGATTGAGTTAGGCCAGGGTTCATTTGTTTACAAAGATATTTTTGATTTCTTCATAAATAAAATAACTCATTTAATTTGTTTGTAAAATTCTTTAGCTAGTGAATAGTCTTGAATCTTAATTTTTTTAATTTGGAATATTATGATCAATGCTTCTAATCTGTCAAAATTTTCTTCTTGTAACTTTGGAATTATAGAAACTTGTAAGTTGAAGTGTTGAACCTATTTGTTAATCCTTTTTTTTTTGAGAAAAGTAATCATTTGTATAATCTGTATAAACCTGACGCCATAACTGTTGCTGAATTTAGAACTTTACATCACCAAAAAGAGCAAAAACAAAGGGGAAAACTCCTAACAGATCTGTAATCTTTACACTTTACCAATTAAATCTACTAAATCTCCTAACTTCCCCATAAATTCTGTTTACACCAAAAACAGAACAAACTAAGATAATTTGTCCTAATCTTTTGAATGGAATTTCTAGTATTTTCAAAATTTCTTGAGTTCCTCTCTTTCCATATTGTCCACCAAAAACATGCTGGGATGATCTTCCACCAATCTTCCTCTCGATTCTCTTTCTCACATTCATCCAATGACTCAAAAGATCCATAGTTAACTACGCATGGCCAAAGTTATGCCCAACATACAAAAAACATGTGCCACAGATTTATTGTTATCTTACAATGTAAAAAACGATGCTCATTGCTTTCACCCTCCTGAACACATAGTAGACACCTTGAACAAATTCGAAGACCTCTTGTTTGGAGCTTTTCTTGAGTTAAATATGCTCTCCTTGCCGCCAACTAGATAAAACAAGATACCTTTATTGGAATTTTAGTTCTCCAAATTGGTTATCAAGGCCACACCCCATTCATGGATCTATTATGATTCATAAACCAATAAACTGATTTTATTGAGAAATTACCTTTTGTTACTAAGTCTCCATCTGAGTCTATCTGTTGCCTTGCGTTTCCACCAAAAGTTCCTATAAGTTGAATCATGGTAATAAAACTATCTACTTCCCAATCATTAAGAGTTCTCCTAAATGTAAGGTTCCAGCCTAGCTAATTCCAAACTTGGGTTATCTGGTTGTGAGTTGTGAGCTTATAGAGTAGAGATCAGAAAAACTGGGTTTCAAACTAGTGTCACCAATCCAGTGGTCCTCCCAAAAAAGCTGTTTTGCTGCCATCTCCCACGGAAATAACCACATTCGCCCAAAATTCATTCCACATATTCCTAATTGTTTGGGAGGCATTCTATCTTAGTAGTACAGGTATTGGCGTTCTATCTTCATGATATAATCAACTCATCAGCAAGGGGGAATGACAATTCTCTCTTCAAAGTGCCAATTTAGGAACATGGGGTGTTCTAATCATTTCAAGGTTCTTATACATAGTATTGATTTTTCTTGGGTGTTGAGCAACATTTATCCTGCGTAATTGTTTGTAAGCTGTTACTCTGTGTCATGGGATCTGGTGCTAGTTCTCTCTGTCTATTCATTTTCTTTTCCTTGTGCTCTTGTCTTCCTCGAAGAGAAATTAAAAGGAATATCCTAAAAAAGCATGTCTAACCAGGTGCTACATTTTGCAGGCCATCCTCGCTAGTGCATTTGCAAGAATGATTTTAGCACTTGTCAGAGGTGTAGCTCCTTCCATGTGAGTATTACATGTATTTGTTATATGCTATAGAGGCCCAGCCTATCACTTCTTTAGCACTTTTCTTTGGTGGCTTCAACTTTGGAGCATCTAATGTTACTGATTCTGTCTACTCGATATGCCATGATATCAGTAGCATATTTTTTACCTGAGCTCATTTTGATACTGGAGATCTGAACACTTAGAATTCCACTTTTGGATAATTGTCATCTTTCTAGGCAAACTGTTATAGTAGAGGAAAATAAGATAACACACACGTTACATTTTGGTTTACTTTGACAAGGGTGTCTCCATTTGATCATCCTTTGTGTTGTTGTCATCAGGTCATAATTTTGTGGGCTAGGGGACGGGCTCGCACTATCCATATTTGTGACTGCAGCGTTCCTTGGATTCTTGAGGTAATCTGCCATTTATTGATGCTTTATGATAAAGAAAAAGGTCGAAAATCCTTCTTAGAAGTCTTCCTTTTCTGACTGAAAGCCAATATTAGGGATGAATTGAAAGCTTGGTAATCTCTTTGAACATTGCGTGAGTATCAGGGAGACACGCTAGCATCTAATTTGCACTAAAACACTGCAATTCCATTCCATTCTTTATTATGTGTGCAAAAAAAAAGGCTTTAAATAAGACAGCCCAATAAGGCATTATAGAGTATGTATCTCTGTTTATTATACAATTCCAACTTTGTTTAGCTTGAGTTAAAATGGGAAATGTACACTGCAATTCCACAGACTCCATTCTTAGTTGTTTCAGCCAAGTTGGATTATTACTACACAAGGAATACCGTACCATTTTTTTTTTAAAATAGAGAATAAAAAATTAACACTTTGGCTTCAGCTGCAAAAGGGAAATTTGATCATATTAGATGCTACCTCAGTTTTTTATCAGGTCTTTTCCAACCATTCCATCAGTGACCTAGTTAATTCTATGTTTGATTTTTGATTAATTGACCTAGATAATTTGCAAATAAATCAATTCTCAGTTTACAATTCACCATTAAATTACTGTTATTTTTAATCATATACAAATATTCACCTGCCCATATAATTAGAGAGCAATTTTCATAATCAAAACCTAATAGAACTACGATATTTGGCAACGGCACAAGTTTAGAGTTAAATATCACGGACTATTTAGTGAAGCTTAATTAAAATTACTTATTGTACAAGATATTTTACCTAAACAGTCCAAATGGTTCACACACACTAAACTCATCCCAACTTATGGGGGCTGCTCCAATTCCCCGACTATCTCTTCACTGACAAAACCATATATGAGTGACTCCTTTTAGCTGGTAGGAGGCTAAGTCTGCACTCTCAGCTCCTGTCACCCCTATGATTTGGGTGATCTTCTGGATATCATCCAAGAACTCACATGGGTCCTCATCCACCCTTGACCCCAAGAATTTGAGTGGGTTCATCCGAAGGAAATCTCTTACCCTCATCGCCGCTACATTCCTATTCTAGGGAACACGAGCCATCGCCTGCTGAGTAATCTGGGCAGTCATGGCCTGCGCGAACATATTAAGGGTTGCCCAGAACTCGGCATGAGTAACATGGTCGTCCATCAAGTTTGCTGGGACTGGTGGGGCTTGCTGGCACCCATTACCATTTCTTCTTCTATTTGCTCGTCTGGGAGGCATTATCTGCGAGTGCATAAAGCACGAGTCAAGAGAGGAACTATTAGAGTTTCATACTCTGCGCACGATAAGAATCATGAATAAAAGGGAACATTCCTAAAGCATCTCGCAGCTTCTTCATCATAAGTGTGGCGTGCTTCACACCCATAAAAAAGACTCTACATTAACGCGACTTTTAGACACCCTAGGACACTCTAAACCTGGCTCTGATACCAAGTTTGTCATGACTGAACATAGGTCGGGATTGAGACATGGGACAAGGAACCCCGAGAGGCTCCAAGTCGACCCATAACATGATCATAGAAAAACATTAACTAGACAATAACTAACAGAATCATAACTGAGCAGAAGTTAACTGATGCATAAAACATAATCTAATAAAACTCTGATACATCAACTGAATCTATTTACACAAGTCTAAAAGCCTCTACCACACTGATGAGTTACTGGGACAAACCCCCAGCTAACTCCTAAAATCTGAAATTGAAGCATAAATGAGAATAGAAACATAAATAGCATCTTCGGGAGATGAGGACTCACCACAAGCAGCTGAAATGGGAATGGAGCGTACCTAGCCATATGGCTGAGTCTGGAAACCTAAATCTATATCATGAAATGGTATAACACATAAAGTATGCGGTCAGTACTTGGAATGTATTGAGTATGCGGGAAGCATAAATAAACTAAACATGCAAGTACACAAGAGGGAAGTAAACTGAATTTATCACTAGATATAAACTAAGCTGAAATACAATGACCCTGTTTGAGATAAACACATGTATTGACATAAAACCTTTATTTGAAAACATTTATTCAAGTATAAACAAACTAATGCATAGGGGTCTTGTGCTGTACATATACTGAGAACAGAATCTGTAACTGCTATCATACACATTACTGACCATCTGTTGATAATTGAGACTGAATTCTTCTAAATCTGATTTAAACTGAAGTTTGAATCTATACAGAGATGAGCTGAACTGATATCATATAAGCTAAGGGAGACATTCTCTGCTACGGAGTGTCCCTAACTGACTAAGGGAAACATTCTATGCTGATGAGAATCCCTGACTGAGCTAAGGGAGGCATTCTCTGCTAATGAGAATCCCTGACTGAGCTAAGGGAGAGATTCTCTTCTAATGAGAATCCTTGACTGACTAGGGGGAAACATTCTTGGCTAATCAGAGACATGAGCATTCAACTATTTACATCATACTGAATATCATACTAAAATCATTTAGAGTTGATTAAGGCTACTTTCTACTAACAACAAGCCTAAAAGTCTGAAGGATCATTCCATGCTTGATCATCATAATTCATATCATCATAGTCCCGAATCATCATTTAAATCATACATTCTACATTCGTGAGACATCTATAGGATCAGATCATACTTTAAACATATCCACAACATTTTAATCTCGAATTCACATTATATAACATATATTATAGATTCATGAAGGCTCCATAGATTCAACTCATACCCAAGACATTTACATCGAAACCATAGTGAAAATATACACATACTTCACATTGGTCGAAGCCCATAAGTTCTAATCATGTTCCAACACATATAATACAACATATATTCTATATTTGCGGGGACACATATGATCTACATATACTTTAAACAAGGATCCAAGTTCATGATAAGAGCATGTGAATAATTTATGAAATCCCATTTTAACTTCTAGACTAACTAATAGTGAAAATGCCACATTCATGCTATTAACATATCATACACATAACTCGATAAGGTGCAAGTAACTTCATAAGCTTACACTACTATTAATCATGAGGGTTCTTAGAATTTAAGGAAAACAAATGAGAATACATGCATAAATTGAAACCCCAGAACATGCTTTTCTAGAATTAAAGGATTCATGTTTTTAGTATGAAAGTTTGGTGGCATAAGGATGAAAGGAAATCCTTGTTGAAAACCCACATAACTGATTAGATGAAATCCCCACTTGAACTTAAACCTTGAAGCCTTTGAAGAACCCTAGGTGAATCCTTGAGTCTTGAGAGATGAAGAGGAAGATACTCCCGAATGGTTTTTTAAAGAATGGGGGCTTAGCCTAGTGTAAACCCCTCTAATTCAACCCTTATAATTCCCAAAATGATGTCATTTAGAAATTGGAAGCATATGACTTTACTAAAATACCCCTGAGATTAAGCTTAAAAATCTGCCCGTCAATGACCACGACCCTCACCACGAGTAGTTGGTCCATTCCACGGCTCGTGGTGACCATCTGTTGCCACTGGAGAAATAATTCCTCGACTTCTTCTTCCTCAACCGATAACCAACAGGACGAGTCGTTACCTCATCCAACGACTTGTCGTCACCTTCCGTTGTCACCACTGGCCCAACCTTCGATTTCCTTCCAACGACCTTTATGAGGGGTTGTTGCTTCACCTAATGGCTCGTTGTCTCCGTCCTTCTTCACTGAACTAGAAACTATGAACTCCAACTAACGACTCCTCAGGATGACCCATCACATTAACCAACAATCATCACTTGGCTTGTCACCTCTAGAAAGCCTGGTCTGCCAGCTCACCACGGCTCCATCCAACAGGTTGTTTCCCACAACGACTCGTTCTATCCTCCCGTGGTGTTAAACATATGTAGCATTTTTTAACCCTTCCAACAACTCACTTAACGGACCGTTAGAGCATCCTACGACTCGTTGGACGAGTTGTTTTGAGAGATTTGCCTGTTGATTTTCTGGTGAACTCCATCTAACTTTGGGGTCTGAACTTAGAAACTTTTGGGGTGTTACAGATGCACATCATTTACTAACTCTTTCCTCTCCTCAACTATGTGGGTCACACCCTCCATAGAAAGCCTGTTAAGAGCGTCTGCCACTACATTTGCCTTGCCCGGATGATAAATGATACTCATGGCATAATCTTTAAGAAGCTCCAACCACTTTCTCTGACGTAGATTTAAATCCATCCAGGTAAACACGTACTGTAGGCTTTTTATGTTCCGTAAACACATCCAAATGGACCCTGTATAGATAGTGTCTCTAAATCTTCAAGGCAAATGCTACCGCTGCTAACTTGAGGTCGTGAGTTAGATGTTCTTTTCATGGACATTCAACTGCTTGGAAGCATAGGATTAACTTTACCGTGATGCATTAATACACAACTTAGGGCGGTCTTTGAGGTGTCACAATATATCACAAACCCATCGGTACACTTGGGTAGGGTCAACACTGGTGCTGAGGTGAGTCAAGTCTTCAACTCTCGAAAGCTCTTCTCATAGACCTCCGACCATTGAAACTTCACTTTCTTCTGAGTTAACTTCGTCAACGGTGTTACAATGGATGAAAACCCTTCAATAAAGCTCCAGTAGTAACTAGCTAAACCCAAGAAACTCCTGATATCTGAAGGATTCACTGGTCTAGGCCAATTCTTCACCGCTTCTATCTTTTGGGAATCCACCTGTACACCCTCACATGACACCACATGATCCAAAAATGCTACTGAGTCTAGCAAAAACTCACACTTGCTGAGCTTAGCATACAACTAGCGATCCTTAAGAGTTTGTAGCACCACCCTCAAATGAGCGACATGTTCCTTCTCACTCTGAGAGTATATGAGAATAACATCTATGAAAACAATCACAAACATATCCAAATATGGTTTGAACACCCTGTTTATCAAATTCATAAAAGTTGCAGGTGCATTCGTTCGTCCAAAATACATAACTACAAATTCATAGTGACCATACCGAGTCTTGAAGGCTGTCTTCGGGATTTCACTCTCTCTAACTCTGAGCTGATGATATCAGGACCTGAGGTCTATATTTGAAAAACACTTAGCACCCTGAATCTGGTCAAACAAGTCATCAATCTTGGGGAGAGGATACATGTTCTTCATGGTGACTTTGTTCAATTATCGATAATCAATGCACATCCGAAGGGAACTATCCTTTTTCCGGACAAAGAGCACTGGTGCACTCCATGGAGATTTTTTTAGTCTGATGAAACCCTTGTCTAAGAGATCTTTCAACTGCTCCTTCAATACCTTCAGCTCAGTAGGAGCCATTCTTTAAGGAGAAATAGATATAGGCTGCATATCGGGAAGAAGGTCAATACCAAAATCCGTCTCCCGCTCGAGAGGAATTCCTGGTAGATCATTTGGAAACACTTCTGGATATTCACACACCACAAAAACTGAATGGGTAGTTGGGGTTTCGTATGTAGCATCCCTAACCCTAA
This sequence comes from Datura wrightii, assembly GCA_035772735.1. Classification (NCBI taxonomy): domain Eukaryota; kingdom Viridiplantae; phylum Streptophyta; class Magnoliopsida; order Solanales; family Solanaceae; genus Datura; species Datura wrightii. Next base: position 67,433,546 of record JASDFA010000002.1, read on the forward strand.
CTAGATGGTACGCGCAACCCTTAGAAATCATCCTTCTAGCCTTAAGGTAGGAAATGAAGCGACCTACAAGCATAGCTGAACTACCCTTCCACTCTAGGCTGGCTCACTCGGAAGTCGAAACTCTACCCTATAGGTTCTACAATTTACTGAGGCATAACATGCATGTAGCCAATCCATGCCAATGATAACATCAAAATCTGTTATGGCTAGCTCTACTAAATCTGCTGAGGTGACCTTCTGAAGAACTATGACAGGACAATTTCTATATACCCGCTGAGCTATAATTAAATCACCAACTGGAGTAGATACTGAGAAGGGTTCTGATAGGATTTCGGGACTGGCTCCAAAACTATTAGCAAAATAGGGTGTCACAAAAGATAAAGTAACCACTGAATCTAATAATGCATATACATCAAGGTGGAATACTCGTAACATACAAGTGACTACATCTAGGGATACCTCCTGCTCCTAATGAGATGCTAGGGCATTGAATCTGTTCTAGCGCCGACCACTACCTGCACTAGTAGATGCACCCTGCTGAGCTGATCATGCTGGTGGGGCTGCTGAACTAGTGGCTGGGCCTCAGCCCCTATCATGGCCCTGTCTAGCTGCTGGATAATCTCTGAGAATATGTTTGGGCTTCCCACACCCGAAACAAGCACTTGTACCTGCTAATCACTGACCCATGTGTCTCCGGCCACACCTGCCACACTCTGGGATGCTGAACTCTGCGGGTCAGCTCCCCTGACCTCGAGAGCCTAATGCTCATCCCCTTTGGTCACGCCTAGAACTGGATGGCACTCTCATCCCTAAGCTAGGGCTGAAGATCTCTGGTAGGACTGCTAATGGTGCCGACCACTAAGTCACTACTGGAAGACTCCAAAGCTACCGATCCTGGCCCTCTTGGCCTCTCTCCCGCTCACTTACCTGCACCGCCTCTATCTGCTGGGCGTACAGAACTATCTAGGGGAAGTCAATGTCCTGATGAAGCATTGCGGTCCGACAATCTTGGACCAAATAGTCTACTATCCCATGCACGAATCAACTCACTCGAGTCCTCTAATCCGCCACCATCTCAGGTGCATACTTGGACAAACGAGTGAACTCAAATGCATACTCCTAAATGGTCATATTACCCTGCCTTAGGTTCACAAACTCAACTGCTTTAATCTCCCTCATCTCAAGAGGGAAGAAGTGATCTAGAAATGCGGTTTGGAACTCATCCCAACCAATAGGGCCTGGTCCAACTGTCGTGTTATCCTTCCATTGCCTGAACCAGATGTGTGCAACCCCTTTCAACTAATATGAAGCTAAATCTGCGCACTCCTGCCCGGTCACCCCCATGATCTGGGTTTTCTTCAGAACTTCATTAATAAACTAATGTGGATCCTCATCCACCTTTGATCCAAGGAACTCCCGAGGGTTCATCCTCAAAAAATCTCTGACTCTCGCCGTTGCTGTATTCTCGTTCTGAGTGACATGCGCTACTGCCTCTTGGTGACCTAGGCGGTCAAAGCCTGAGCTAGCATCTGTATGGCTGCCCTAAACTCTGCATGGGCAACCTACTCGGGTACATGCTCCTCCGGGGACCCTGTAAAGCTCCAACCACTTTCTCTGACGTAGATTTAAATCCATCCAGGTAAACACGTACTGTAGGCTTTTTATGTTCCGTAAACACATCCAAATGGACCCTGTATAGATAGTGTCTCTAAATCTTCAAGGCAAATGCTACCGCTGCTAACTTGAGGTCGTGAGTTAGATGTTCTTTTCATGGACATTCAACTGCTTGGAAGCATAGGATTAACTTTACCGTGATGCATTAATACACAACTTAGGGCGGTCTTTGAGGTGTCACAATATATCACAAACCCATCGGTACACTTGGGTAGGGTCAACACTGGTGCTGAGGTGAGTCAAGTCTTCAACTCTCGAAAGCTCTTCTCATAGGCCTCCGACCATTGAAACTTCACTTTCTTCTGAGTTAACTTCGTCAACGGTGTTACAATGGATGAAAACCCTTAAATAAAGCTCCAGTAGTAACTAGCTAAACCCAAGAAACTCCTGATATCTGAAGGATTCACTGGTCTAGGCCAATTCTTCACCGCTTCTATCTTTTGGGAATCCACCTGTACACCCTCACATGACACCACATGATCCAAAAATGCTACTAAGTCTAGCAAAAACTCACACTTGCTGAGCTTAGCATACAACTAGCGATCCTTAAGAGTTTGTAGCACCACCCTCAAATGAGCGACATGTTCCTTCTCACTCTGAGAGTATATGAGAATAACATCTATGAAAACAATCACAAACATATCCAAATATGGTTTGAACACCCTGTTTATCAAATTCATAAAAGTTGCAGGTGCATTCGTTCGTCCAAAATACATAACTACAAATTCATAGTGACCATACCGAGTCTTGAAGGCTGTCTTCGGGATTTCACTCTCTCTAACTCTGAGCTGATGATATCAGGACCTGAGGTCTATATTTGAAAAACACTTAGCACCCTGAATCTGGTCAAACAAGTCATCAATCTTGGGGAGAGGATACATGTTCTTCATGGTGACTTTGTTCAATTATCGATAATCAATGCACATCCGAAGGGAACTATCCTTTTTCCGGACAAAGAGCACTGGTGCACTCCATGGAGATTTTTTTAGTCTGATGAAACCCTTGTCTAAGAGATCTTTCAACTGCTCCTTCAATACCTTCAGCTCAGTAGGAGCCATTCTTTAAGGAGAAATAGATATAGGCTGCATATCGGGAAGAAGGTCAATACCAAAATCCGTCTCCCGCTCGAGAGGAATTCCTGGTAGATCATTTGGAAACACTTCTGGATATTCACACACCACAAAAACTGAATGGGTAGTTGGGGTTTCGTATGTAGCATCCCTAACCCTAACTAGATGGTACGCGCAACCCTTAGAAATCATCCTTCTAGCCTTAAGGTAGGAAATGAAGCGACCTACAGGCATAGCTGAACTACCCTTCCACTCTAGGCTGGCTCACTCGGAAGTCGAAACTCTACCCTATAGGTTCTACAATTTACTGAGGCATAACATGCATGTAGCCAATCCATGCCAATGATAACATCAAAATCTGTTATGGCTAGCTCTACTAAATCTGCTGAGGTGACCTTCTGAAGAACTATGACAGGACAATTTCTATATACCCGCTGAGCTATAATTAAATCACCAACTGGAGTAGATACTGAGAAGGGTTCTGATAGGATTTCGGGACTGGCTCCAAAACTATTAGCAAAATAGGGTGTCACAAAAGATAAAGTAACCACTGAATCTAATAATGCATATACATCAAGGTGGAATACTCGTAACATACAAGTGACTACATCTAGGGATACCTCCTGCTCCTAATGAGATGCTAGGGCATTGAATCTGTTCTAGCGCCGACCACTACCTGCACTAGTAGATGCACCCTGCTGAGCTGATCATGCTGGTGGGGCTGCTGAACTAGTGGCTGGGCCTCAGCCCCTATCATGGCCCTGTCTAGCTGCTGGATAATCTCTGAGAATATGTTTGGGCTTCCCACACCCGAAACAAGCACTTGTACCTGCTAATCACTGACCCATGTGTCTCCGGCCACACCTGCCACACTCTGGGATGCTGAACTCTGCGGGTCAGCTCCCCTGACCTCGAGAGCCTAATGCTCATCCCCTTTGGTCACGCCTAGAACTGGATGGCACTCTCATCCCTAAGCTGGGGCTGAAGATCTCTGGTAGGACTGCTAATGGTGCCGACCACTAAGTCACTACTGGAAGACTCCAAAGCTACCGATCCTGGCCCTCTTGGCCTCTCTCCCGCTCACTTACCTGCACCGCCTCTATCTGCTGGGCGTACAGAACTATCTAGGGGAAGTCAATGTCCTGATGAAGCATTGCGGTCCGACAATCTTGGACCAAATAGTCTACTATCCCATGCACGAATCAACTCACTCGAGTCCTCTAATCCGCCACCATCTCAGGTGCATACTTGGACAAACGAGTGAACTCAAATGCATACTCCTAAATGGTCATATTACCCTGCCTTAGGTTCACAAACTCAACTGCTTTAATCTCCCTCATCTCAAGAGGGAAGAAGTGATCTAGAAATGCGGTTTGGAACTCATCCTAACCAATAGGGCCTGGTCCAACTGTCGTGTTATCCTTCCATTGCCTGAACCAGATGTGTGCAACCCCTTTCAACTAATATGAAGCTAAATCTGCGCACTCCTGCCCGGTCACCCCCATGATCTGGGTTTTCTTCAGAACTTCATTAATAAACTAATGTGGATCCTCATCCACCTTTGATCCAAGGAACTCCCGAGGGTTCATCCTCAAAAAATCTCTGACTCTCGCCGTTGCTGTATTCTCGTTCTGAGTGACATGCGCTACTGCCTCTTGGTGACCTAGGCGGTCAAAGCCTGAGCTAGCATCTGTATGGCTGCCCTAAACTCTGCATGGGCAACCTACTCGGGTACATGCTCCTCCGGGGATGGTGGGGCATGCTGGTGCCCATCTCTGTTGCCATTCTCATGGCCATTTCCATTTTCATTTCTTCTTCCGTTAACTCGATGAGGGGATATGATTCTACAAATGCGTATAGCACGAGTTAGAAGGATAGAGAGACATTTCATCGCACGACATAGATCATGAAAGAAGGGAACATTTCCTAAAATGTTTCATAGCCTCTTCATCATAAGTGTGGCGTGCTTCACACCCATGAAAAAAGACTCTACTTAACACGACTTTCAGAAACCCTAGGACACTTCAAAACCTAATGCTCTGATACCAAGTTTGTCATCGACCCGAACATAGGCCCGGATTGAGACATGGGACAAAAAATCCCGGGAGGCTCCAAGCCGACCAATGACATGAACATAACATCTAAGCTCAACATTTTAAATGCGGAAATCTAACATATAACATAGAGGAAATCTGAAAATCTGATAACATTGAATAACTGAATATATAACACAAGTCTGAAGCTGAATACATATTATATCTGATAAGTCTCTACTACTAACGAGTTGATAGGACAAGACCCCAACTAACTCACTAAAGTCTGAAGCTGAAAAAAATACTGAATATAACTAACAAAGGGGCCCTCGAAAGATGAGGATTCACCAGCTCTGCCTGGGAGATGCTAACACTGAGAATCTGGCTAGCGGTAGGACTGAGCCTGAATGTTTGAGCCTGTATCATGAAACGATACAATGCAGTCAGTACATGGAATGTACCGAGTATGCAAGGTAAGTGAAAAAGCTAAGTAAGTAAAATCAGAGATCAGACATATCATAAAACATTTCATCATAAGAGTTTGAGAGTAGAGCTTGCATGCTATTATCTGAAAACATGACTTAAACAAAACTAAATATCATATTGAATCAAATGACCCAAAGATGAAAACTGTTAATCATAAGTAATACTGAACATTGGGCCAAACATGCTAAAAACATAATAACATGACTAATGAACATGCATAACTGAAATCATGAGTACCAATGGGAGACTCGTCATATAACTGATATTATCACGATAGAGCTTATGTGGTCTTGACTATTACACTCAGGTGGGCAGAGCCGTCCAAAACCTTGTTAGGGCTAAGGACGCTACCATGATATCAATATCAAGCTGAAGGCCCCTTGGGGGAAGGGAAATCTCACAGGGAGGTCCCAATAATCTGAACATACCTATGTTGACATGTAATTCTAAGTCATAGGGTTGACTGACCCTTAGCCTACTCGGTGCTGTACACTACTCCCAAAAAACATGCATATGCTCTCCATCATTTTTCAACGAAGCTGACCATCATTTGGTGACGAAGCTGAATCATGACATGATATACATATTTTGAAAACATAACATGGAGATCCTTGACTCAAACCATACCACAAGCTGAACAAGAGTGGGAGTCTAGACTCCAAAACCATGTGGTAAGCTAATAACATGACATTTAGATAAATCATGAAACATACTTGATCATATGGTCTTTCTCAATACTTAAACATGCTAGAAATAAACTTTGATTACTCAAAACTTGAACATAGACATGGGTAATTTGAAATCACACTTTCATCATGAACATCTCATCATAACTAAAGCATAAATCATAATCTCATCTTTTCATGAACTTTCATAGATGGGCATCTTATTTGTAAAACTTTGAAATCATAATTTGTAACTGAAACATTATAAAACATGCCCACAAATCATAATTCAACATTAAAAACATGTATAGATAATACCCATGATGGATACTTAGAGAATTCACAAGTTGGGTTAAAACCCCATAGATTCATCAACTTAGAAATCACATTAAATTGAAGAGGGATTTGGCATGGGAATGGATGGATACACCCATTCATAACCCTACATACCTGAAAAAATCTGATTACACAACCCTCTTGAATGCCCAAACGAAATTTGGGGAAGCACTTGATGAATCCTAAGCTTGATCTCCTTAGAACCTACTAGGCTTACATGCATGGAGAGGAATAGGCTTAGGATGAGTTAAACCCTCTTAAAGAACACTTATCTGAGCTTAAAACGATGTATTTTAGGCCTTAGGAACTTAGAAATTATGGAAAAGCCCTTAGTAAATTCGCAGGAAAATACACATTGCCAGTCCCAACGAGGGACTTGACGACCCATCATCATTGACCATGACTTGTGGTCTGAACTCATCGCCAGAGCTGGAAGCTTACCTTTATTTGTCACCACGAGGGACACCACGACTCATGGTATACCCGACGACTCATGGTAATGAATCATTAGGAGCACTGTCAAAAACCATCAACCTTCGAGTCAAACTCTTGATACGGCTAACATAACGACTAGTGGTGCTGACCACAAGTTGTGGCCTCATCCATGGTCAACCTCCAAACCAAGAAATCCAACCAAGTTTTCCTTCCTCCCCACGAGCCATATAACGACTTGTGGTGCACCTCACAGCTCACTGGACGACTCGTCTTGTGACCTGGTGCAGAAAATCTTGCTCCCTCCGTTTCAACCCTCGAGTCTGATCTTAGGGCTTTTGGGGTATTATAGAATGCAAGCTTGATTGCATTTCAATAATAATGACAGACTAGGGCAATGACACTTGGTTGGTTTCAGGTTGTGTTTTCCAAACGTAATTAAACTAGCATGATTCTTCCTATGGTTGTTAGTTGTAAGTTATTATCCCATTTTTTACCACTATCCCTAGCATCTAAGAACTATTTCATGATCCCTAACGCCTATATCCCTATGCTTGCAAGAGAACAATGAAACAACGATTATGCCTACGTGTGTTTCAACTAAACGGGGTTGAAGGGTGTATCCCTATCCTCAACAACAACTTCTATCCTATCACCAATGGATTCAAGGGTCTTTGAATTTCCATTTTGTACTTATTTTTAACCCTTTCGATTTCCTTTCCCAAGTTTAATTGAAAGCCAATGGATTTCTTACAAGGTGGTCAATCTCATAAATAATAAATTAACACAAACAAATACAAACAATCATAACAGAAGAATCAAAACTAAATTTATTTAGTCTGTCAAACAATCAACCATTCACCATGGCTACAACCTAGAATATGAGTTTAGCCACTCATAGATAAGTGGAAAAACAAATGCTTAGTCATCATTTTGCGAAAATACAAAGTAAAAAAGAGAAAACCTAGTTGTAGAACCTTTTCTTCCTTTCAAATGGCTTACAAGCTTTCATGAATGAACTTCGGAATAAAAAAGAGTAAAGACTGCTTCCCAAAAGTCCAAAACTACGTAAAAAATGACCTAAGTCTTATATTTATAGATGAGCCTTTAAATGACCTTTTTGCCCCTTCAAGAATTGGATTTAAAATCAGCATTTTTCATCACAGAATGACTTTGGCACACCTCCCCTCCTATCTCATCACAGACTTAGTCAAATTTCCAGCAATTTCAGCTCCAGATAGGGTCTGGCGTACTGCCCCCTTCGTCTTGCCAAATTTTTGAAGTGAAATTCTCTGAAGCCGAGCCAGCCATAGCACCAGACTAAGATTTTTTTCCTCTGAAGTTTGGGACTTGGTGAGGGGCATCAGCCATAGCACCAAACCTGTCAGATCCTCAAGTCTTCATTTCATGCATCATTTTGAGCCCATTTCTCCTAGTTTCCTTCTCAAATCAACTCAACTCATTTGTTAGAACATAAAACACACGCACACACATGAACTTAAACATAAATTAAAGATGATGAACTCAAAACATTATCAAATATATGTAAAAGCATGGAAAATAAGCATAAAAATATGCCCAACATCACATACCCTGAACTTGAACGAAGGTTAAGACAGTTGAGAAGAGAGGGGCTACTCTTTATCCCATCCAGTGGTTTTAACAGGACTAGGTTGTTCCAGCAGAGATGGCGGCCAGACCAGTTCGCATAGTGGAAATCCCACTCGTAACCAATGTTGCCTCCAATATCCGCAAACTGAAACTTGGAGGAAGAATTGAGTTGAAGCATAACATGGTGCAATTGCTGCACACAAGTGGATAGTTCACATGCCTAACTGATGAGGATCCATGTAATGCCCTGGAAGTGCCTAAGATTAGACTCGGGATTTAAAAATAGAAGTTGGTAGAATTTGAAAAAAATTCCACAGAACGGGTCACTTAACGGATCATTGGTCCAATCAACGACTCGTGGAAGCATCCGTGGTGAGGTCTGGCTGGGTGGCAGTTGGAAGTAATGGGTAAAGCAACGACCCATTGTTTGTTACCACAAGTAATTGTTCGAAGTCTTAGTGGGACTGGTCCTCAGCCTAGGGGAGGAGGGGGGGGGGGTAACGGGTCGTTGGAAGACCCGCTATGAGGAGCAATGGGTCGTGGTGAGCAGTTATGGGATGGAGTATTGAAACCTCTAGTCGATATAACGGAAGGAAACAATGTCTCACTGGAAGGAGGAATGAGTCGTGGTGTGGTTCGTAGCAAGGCTTTGTGTAGGTCGTGAAGGGGGAAACAACAGGCAAAATAATGAGTCATTTTTTGAAGGGACGACTTGTCTTGTCGAGTCGTGGGACCAAGCCTGAGAATGTGAAGCTAGGCAGTGGAGACGACAGATGGATACTACGAGTCTTGGTATCCAAGAACGACCATTAGGACGGTAGTTGTCACCACCAGTGCAAAAATTTCAGGAATTTCATTAAGGGCATTTTCATCATTCCTAAGTCCTAGGGTCCTAAACTATGTCATTTAAGGCTCGAAATGCAGTTTTTTATGAGGGTAAAACCTATCCTAGGCTTTTTCATATCCATGCATGTAAAGTTAGGGAATTAGGGAGGTGATCAAGCTTGTTCTTGTTCAAGTATTCTTCAATTTTCCATTAGGTTTTAAAGGAGTGGTGAAGTTTGATCTTCCCAAGGTATGTAGGGTTATGTGTGGGTGTTTTCGTTCACACCCATGCCCAATATCTCCTAATTCATGAAGTTTTGTCTAAAAATCTTATGGGGTTTTATCCTAAATTTATGAAATTCTAATGAACTACCTATGGGTTACTACTTCTCATGTTTTACATCATATTTTACGAATCATGATTAGATTTTACCACTTATTCGATTATAAATTTATTGATTTAAATTTCTATTAAATTATGCCTAATTATGCATGATCTATGATGAATCGAGTTATGATTTTTATCTCTATTTGTGATGTTCTTAATCCATCATGATTTATGAGTTATGATATGGATTTATCCAAATGCCCATTATGAATTTATGATTTAATAAGCATATACATGATTCACAAGTATACATGAACCTCATGATTTACTATTTATGATTTTGGCTGACTCACGGGCCTTACCCTCATGGCTAGTTCACGTATTTACAAGCATGCTTATGATTATCATGATTTAACTAGCTCATGCATCTCATGCATATTATACTATGTGCACTATATATGTTTTGGGAGTAGTATTTAACAACGAGTAGGTTTCGGGGCCTAAGTTTTACCTCGAATCTCAGAACTACATGCCACCGTAGGACATGATAGGACCTCGTTTGATACTGTCCTCCTTGCCCAAATGGGCCTTTCATGTGTGATATCACGCCCTTCAAGGTTCTGCCCTTGGCAAGGTACGAACACCCTCCCGACTAGGGATTTACAGGTCGGGCCCTATGTATGCTCATACGGGGTATGTCGGTTATAAGAATCTCCTATTGTTCTGTATGTTTTATGCATCATTATATTTATGTTATTTTGGCTCAAGAGATGATTATAAAATTCTCTCATGACTAAAATAACAAATGGATTACGAATGATTCGAAAACCTTGAGCCTTATGTTATGTTATGATATTTATGTTATGAGCATATTGTCCCATTCTTATGATCTCTTATTAGCTTTTATATATATATATATATATATATTTAAATGTCCGTTATACTTACCTTACATAATCGGTACATTTCACATACTGACCGCATACTCTATACTGTATCATTTCATGATACAGGCCCCAATTCTCAGACTCAGCCCCGTTCTCAGCCTGCCTTTCAGAGTTAGCATCCTACGTTTGTGGTGAGTCCTCATCTCTTGAGGACCATATTTATCAGATTTCTCTGTGCATGTTCAGTTTTCTAGACTTTTCGGGTTAGTTGGGGGTGTTGTCCCATCAACCCACTTGTTATGTTATAGACTTTTAGACTATGTGTAGTATTCAATTGTTATGTATGAAGTACGCTTCGCTTTCTATGTTAGACATGTTTATGCTTCCTCTATATGATTACATAGGGTATTACTCGTTATTGATTGAGATAGATGTAAGCTCACGCCATGGGTCGACTTGGAGTCTCTCGGGGCTCCTTGTCCCGTATTGCCATCAGGGTCTATGTTCGAGACAAACTTGGTATCAGAGTAATAGGCTTGAAGTGTCCTGGGGTGTCTGAAAGTTGCATTAAATAGTCTTTTTTCATGGATGTGAAGCGCACAACACTTATGATGAGAGGCTATGAGATGCTTAGTAAATGTTCCCTTCTTTCATGATCTATGTCGTGTGATGAAATGTCTCCCTTCCTTATAACTCATGCTATTCACGATTGCAGAATCATGGCTCCACGCAGGGTAAATGGTAGGAGGAATAGTACTGGAAACGACAACGGTGAGGGGCACCATCAGGCCCCACCAGCCCATGAGGAGCATGCACTAGAGCCGACTGCCCACACTGAATTCAGGGCAGCCATACAGATGCTAGAACAACTTTGGTGGCTCAGGTCCATCAACAGGCGGTGGCGCATCTCCCTCAGAACGAGAATGCAACGACGGCTTGGGTCAGAGATTTTCTGAGAATGAACCCACCAGAGTTCCTTGGGTCGAAAGTAGATGAGGACCCGCATGAATCAATGAGATTCTAAAGATCACCTAGGTCATGGGGGTGGCAAATGGGGAGTGCATTCAGATGAAAAGGGTTGCACATATTTGGTTTAAATAGTGGAAAGATAGTAAGGCAGTGGGAGAAGGCCCTATCGGTTGGGAAGAGTTTCATGCAACATTTTTGGATCGGTTCTTCCCTCGTGAGATGAGGGAACTGAAGGTGGCCGAGTTTTTAAATCTGAAGTAGGGTGACATGTCGGTTCAGTAGTACGCTCTAGAGTTCACCCATTTATCCAAGTATGCACCAGGGTTAGTGGCGGACCAGAGGGCTCGGGTGAGCCAATTTGTGCATGGAGTGGCGGATTACCTGGATAAGGATAGTAGGATCGCCATGCCGCATAGGGATATAGATTTCCCCCGCATTGTGTTACATGCCCAGCAGATGGAGACGGTGTATTGGAGACAGAGAGAGGCCAAGAAGGCCAGGATAGAAAATTATGGGATTTCTCAGCCTAGATCGAGGGCGGACAACTCCAGCAGTCTCATCATAGGTCTTTTGCTCCACCACCATCATTAGCTAGTGCACCATCTAGATCATGAAGGGATCGGAGAAACAAGGCTTCAGATTCAAGGGCCAGGGTATCATGTAGATAGAGTGCACCTTCCCAGCCTGTGCAAGGTGCGGCAATAATCACCAAGGGAGGTGCCTAGTTGGGTCAAATGCTAGTTTTGGGTGTGGCAAACCCGGACACAAACTCCAGGATTGCCCTTCGGCTAGATCAGGGGGCGGCGAAGGTTGTATACAGCTGTTAGTTCAGTCGCTCCAAAAGCACGTCCTCCCAGTAGGGTGCTTCAACTAGTTCAGCTGGCGGTGAGCGCCAGAACAGGTTCTATACCCTTGCGACCCATTAGGAGCAGGAGACTTCACCGGATGTGGTTACTAGTATGTTACAAGTGTTTCACCTTGATGCTTATGCTTTATTAGATCTATGAGCTACCTTGTCTTTTGTGACACCTTATGTTGCTAGTAGCTTTGGATTCAGTCCCGAAATTCTGTCAGAACCATGCTCAGTTTCTACCCTCGTCGGTGATTCTATTGTAGCTAAGCGGGTGTATAGAAGTTGCTCAATCATAGTATTGCATAAAGTCACCTCCGCAGACCTTGTAGAGTTAACCATGACTGAATTTGATATTATCCTCAGCATGGATTGGCTATTTGCATGTTATGCCTCAATTAATTGTAGAACTCGGGCAGTAGAGTTCAGATTTTCGAGTGAGCCAGTCATAGAATGAAAGGGTTGTTCAGCTATGTCTGTAGGTCATTTCATTTCCTACCTTAAGGCCAGAAAGATGATTTCCAAGGGTTGTGTGTACCATCTAGTTAGGGTTAAGAATGTTGAGTTCGAGACCCTGACTATCCAGTCATTCTTGGTAGTGTGTGAGCACCCAGAAGTATTCCCCGATGATTTATCGGGTGTTCCTCCTGAGAGAGAAATTGACTTTGGTAGTGACCTTCTTCTCGATACGTAGCCTATATCTATTCCTCCCTATAGAATGGCTCCAGCCGAGCTAAAAGAGTTGAAAGAATAGTTGAAGGACCTGTTAGACAAGGGTTTCATTAGACCGAGAAAGTCCCCATGGGGTGCACCAGTTCTCTTTGTTTGAAAGAAGATGGTTCTCTCCGTATGTGTATTCACTATCGACAATTGAACAAGGTTACCATCAAGAACAAATATCCTTTACCTATGATTGATGATTTATTTGACCAGTGCTTTTCAAAGATAGATCTCAGATCCGGGTACCATCAGCTCAGAGTTCGAGAGAGCGATATCCCAAAGACAGCCTTCAGGATGCGGTATGGTCATTATGAGTTTGTAGTTATGTCATTTGGACTAACGAATGCTCTTGCAACTTTTATGGACTTGATGAACAGTGTGTTCAATCCATACATGGATATGTTCGTGATTGTGTTTATTGACGACATCTTGATATACTCTTGGAGCAAGGAGGAGCATGCCGCTCATTTGAGAATGGTTCTACGGACTCTCAAGGATCGCCAATGATATGCTAAATTCAGCAAGTGAGAGTTTTGGTTGAACTCAGTGGCGTTTATTGGGCCATGTGGTATTAAGTGAGGGCATACGGGTGGACTCTCAGAAAATAGAAGCAGTGAAGAATTGGCCTAGACTAGTGAATCCTTCAGATATCCGAAGCTTTTTTGGTTTAGCTGGATGCTATTGGAGATTTGTTGAAGGTTTTTCATCTATTGCAGCACCCTTGACCAAATTGACTCAAAAGAAGGTGAAATTCCAATGGTCGGAGGCTTGTGAGAAGTGCTTCCAAGAGTTGAAGGCTCGACTTACCTCAGCACCGGTATTAACCCTACCCGAGTGTACTGATGGGTTCGTGGTGTATTGTGATGCTTCAAGAATCGGACTTGGGTGTGTATTGATGCAACACGAAAAAGTTATAGCATATACCTCCAGACAACTAAAAGTTCATGAGAAGAATTACCCGACCCACGATCTTGAATTGGTCGTGGTGGTATTCGCCTTGAAGATATGGCGACATTATTTGTATGGGGTCCACATGGATGTGTTTATGGACCATAAGAGCTTACAATATATGTTTACCTAGAAGCATCACAATCTTCGGCAAAGGATGTGGTTGGAGCTACTCAAGGACTACGATATGAGTGTGCTTTACCATTCGGGCAAGGCTAATGTAGTAGCGGAAACACTTAGTAGACTCTCTATAGAGAGTGTCTTATGTGGATGAGGGGAGGAAAGAGCTGGTGAAGGATGTGCATCAACTCGCAAGGTTGGGAGTCAAGTTGGTGGACTCGACCGATGGCGGTGTTATTATTTAGAACAGATCAAAATCATCCTTGGTGACTAAGGTAAAAGCTAGACAAGATGAGGACCCGATTTTGGTAAAGTTAAAGGAAGCCGCTCAGAGTCAGAAGGTAGAGGTATTCTCCAAAGGGGGAGATGGTGTGGTTCGGTACCAAGGTCGCCTATGTGTTTCAGATGTTGATGATTTGAGGAGCTGGATGTTACATGAGGCTCATGGATCCAGGTATTCTATCCATCCAGGTGCCACCAAGATGTACCGTGACTTACGGGAGGTCTACTGGTGGAATGGCATGAAGAAGGACATCGCGGAGTTTGTGGCTAAGTGTCTGAACTGTCAGCTAGTAAAGGTTGAACACCAGAGACCGGGAGGTGTGCTTCAGGATATTAGTATTCCTACTTGGAAGTGGGAATAAATCAATAGGACCTACATCATAGGGTTGCCTGGCACTCGCCGAAAATATGACTCCATTTGGGTTGTAGTAGACAGGTTGACTAAGGCCACTCATTTTCTACCGATTAAAACCACGGATTCGACTTGCCAAACCATATATCAGGGAGCTAGTTCGGTTGCATGGAGTGCCCTTATCCATCATTTCAGACAGAGGTACTCAATTTACCTCTCAGTTTTGGAGGTCGTCTCAAAACGGATTTGGTACTTAGGTTAAGCTCAGCACAGTGTTTCACCCGCAAATGGATGGTCAAGAAGAGTGGACAATTTAGACTCTCGAGGACATGTTGAGAGAATGCGTGATTGACTTAAAGGTAGTTGGGATGATCATTTGCCTCTTATCGAGTTTGCGTACAATAACAACTACCATTCCAGTATCTAGATGGCTCCATTTTAGGCTCTCTATGGGTGGATATGTAGATCACCTATTGTTTGGTTTGAAGTTGGTGAAGCTGCGATGATAGAACTAGATTCGGTCCACAAGGATATGAAAAAGGTTCAACTCATACGAGGCAGGTTGAAAACAGCTCAAAGTCACCAAAAGTCCTATGCCGATGTGAGAAGGAGAGAAGTTGAGTTCGAAGTGGATGATTGGGTGTTCTTGGAGGTGTCTCCCATGAAGGGAGTGATGCGGTTTGAAAATAAAGGAAAACTCAGCCCTCGTTATGTTGGCCCCTACTGAATTGTGAAACGGGTTGGCAATGTGGCATATGAATTGGAGTTACCTTCAGAATTAGTTTCCATGCATCCTGTATTTCATGTATCGCTCTTAAAGAAGTGTTTAGGTGATCCAGCTCTAATCGTCCCGGTGGATAGTGCTGGTGTGAAAGACAACCTTAGTTATGAGGAGGTTCCTGTGAAAATACTGGATCGTTAGGTTCGAAGGCTAAGGAACAAGGAAGTAGCTTCAATGAAAGTTTTATGGAGGAATCAATATGTTGAGGGAGCTACATGGGAAGCCAAAGTGGATATGATGGCTAGATATCCACATTTATTCTCTACCGGCTCAGTTCTAGCTTGAGGTATCAGTTTTTGCACTAAAACTCTATTTAGTTCTCATGTTCAGTCCACGTGCCTATGTTTCTTTTATGTATATGGATGTATGTATGATTCATGAATTCAGCTCAACCATGTAGTTTAAATCGGAGATAGTCACTCCGTCAGTTTTCGTCTTGAGTTATCAGTATTTGGGTGTAATGATTGCATTTCTCTATTATCTGTAGGTTTTCCCATATTCGAGGATGAATGTTCGCAAAGGGAGATATTGTAATACCCCGGAAGTGCCTAAGATTAGACCTAGGATTTAAAAATGGAAGTTGGCAGAATCTGAAAAAAATTCCACAGAACGGGTCACCTAACAGATCATTGGTCCAACCAACGACCCGTGGGAAGCATCCATGGTGAGGTCTGGTCGGGTGGCAGTTGGAAGTAACGGGTCAAGAAATGACCCATCGTTTGTTACCACGAGTCATTGTTCGAAGTCGTGGTGGGACTGGACCTCAGCCTAAGGGGGAGTAGCGGGTCATTGGACGACCCGTTGTGAGGAGCAATTGGTCGTGGTGAGCAGTCATGGGAAGAAGTACTAAAACCTCCAGTTAATGTAATGGAAGGAAACCACGACTCATTGAATGGAGGAACGAGTCATGGTGTGGTGCGTGGGAAGGCTTGGTGCAGGTCGTGAAGGGGAGCGAAATAACGAGTCGTTGTCTGAAGGGATGAGTCGTCCTGTCGAGTTGTGGGACCGAACCTGAGAATGTGAAGTCGGGCAGTGGAGAAGATGGATGGATACCATGAGTCGTGGTATCCAAGAATGACCAGTTAGAAAGGTCGTAGTCACCACTAGTGCAGAAATTTCAAGAATTTCATTAAGGGCATTTTCATCATTCCTAAGTCCTAGGATCCTAAACTGCATCATTTAAGGCTCGAAATGCAGTGTTCTATGAGGGTAAAACCTATCCTAGGCTTATTCATATCCATGCATTCAAAGTTAGGGAATTAGGGAGGTGATCAAGCTTGTTCTTGTTCAAGTATTCTTTAATTTTCCATTGGGTTTTCAAGGAGTGGTGAAATTTGATCTTTCCCAGGTATGTAGGGTTGTGAGTGAGTGTTTTCGTTCACACCTATGCCCAATCTCTCCTAATTCATGAAGTTTTGTCTAAAAATATTATAGGGTTTTATCCTAAATCTTATGAAATTCTAATGATCTACCTATGGGTTACAACTTCTCATGTTTTACATCGTATTTTACGAATCATGATTAGATTTAACCACTTATTCGATTATAAATTTATTGATTTAAATTTCTATTAAATTATGCCTAATTATGCATGTTCTATGATGAATCGAGTTATGATTTTTACCTCTATTTGTGATGTTCTTAATCCCATCATGATTTATGAGATATGATATGGATTTATCCAAATGCCCATCATGAATTTATGATTTAATAAACATATACATCATTCACAAGTATACATGAACCTCATGATTTACTATTTATGATTTTGGCTGGCTCACGGGCCCTATCCTCATGGGCTAGTTCACGTATTTACAAAAATGTTTATGATTATCATGATTTAACTAGCCCATGTATCTCATGCATATTATACTATAAGCACTATATATATTTTGGGAGTATTTAACACCGAGTAGGTTCGGGACCTAGATTTACCCCGAATCTCAAAACTACGTGCCACTGTAGGACATGATGGGACCTCCCTTGAGACTATCCCCCTTTCCCAAATGGTTCTTTCATGTGATATCACGCCCTTCATGGTTCTACCCTTGGTAAGGTACGAACACCTCCCGACTAGGGATTTACAGGTCTGGCCCCATGTGTGCTCACATGGGGTATGTCGGTTATAAGAATCTCCTATTGTACCGTATGTTTTATGAATCATTATGTTTATGTTATTTTGGCTCAAGCGATGATTATAAAGTTCTCTCACGACTAAAATAATGAATGGATTACGAATGATTCGAAAACCTTGAGGCTTATGTTATGTTATGATATTTATGTTATGAGCATATTGTCCCTCTCTTATGATCTCTTATTAGCTTTTTATATATTTAAAATGTCTGTGTTACTTACCTTACATACTCAGTACATTCCACGTACTAACCGCATAGTTTATACTGTATCGTTTCATGATATAGGACCCGACTCTCAAACTCAGCCCCGTTCTCAGCCGGCCTTTCAGAGTTGGCATCCTATGCTTGTGGTTAGTCCTCATCTTTCGAGGACCATGTTTATCAGATTTCTCTATGCATGTGTAGTTTTCTAGACTTGTCGGGTTAGTTCGGGGTGTTGTCCCATCAACCCACCTATTATGTTAGAGGCTTTTAGAATATGTGTAGTATTTAGCTGTTATGAATGAAGTAGGCTTCACTTTCTATGTTATGATGTGCTTATGCTTCCGCTGTATGATTACGTTGAGTATTACTCGTTATTGATTGAGATAGATGTAAGCTCACGCCATGGGTCAACTTGGAGTCTCTCGGGGCTCCTTGTTTCATGTTGTGATCTGGGTCTACGTTTGGGTCATGACAATCATAGAAGCACTTGCAAAATTTTCTTAAAGATAAGTGAAACTTTTGTCCCCACCGGAGTGTCAATAGGTTATGTGTCACGACTCGAGCTGGGACCCCAAACAGAGACAAGAGACTTAGTACCACGAATGACTCCAAGTCAACCTATGGCATGAACATAGAAACTAAAGAGCATAAATAAAGAAGAAGCTGATAACTTAAACATGAACAAGCGGAAGTATGAATAACATAACAATCATAAACGAGTCAACACCCAATAAAGTTGAAAGTCTACGCAATGTCTGATAAGCCTCTAAACTGTCTGATGGGTTGAAGGGACAACACCGCCAACTAGCTTGCTAAGGTCTGAAATTGATATAGTAAGATCAAACACTAAACTGAATGTCCTCGAAAGTGCTCTCGACAATGGGGGATAGCTGGACTAACAACGAAACTAAATCTGATCACTTGTATCTGTATATGAAACAATACAACATAGAGTATGCGGTCAGTACATGGAATGTACTAAGTTGCAAGGTAAATAAAACATGCTGAATAACTATTAATTGAAATCATGCATATAAATATAAATCAGTATATCCTGAGAGTAAGGATTGCATGCTGAAGTTTGGATCTGAGACATATATAGTCATAAGCTGAGTATCATATCTGAATAAAATGACCAAAAGCTAAAAATAGAAATCATATGACTTGTCATAGATGAAATCATAAGTAAAAGCTCATAAACTGATCATTAGGTCAAAACTGCTATAAAACATAATATCATAAGTCATGAACATAAATAACTGAAATCAAGAGGAACAATGGGACACTCGTCATAACCGACACCATCATGATAGAGCTTATGTGATGCCCCAACTACCATACTTAAGTGGGCAGAGCCGTCCAAAACCTTGCTAAAGCTAAGGACGATATCATGATATCAATATCAAGCTGAGGCCCTTTGGGGACAGGGGAAAACTCTATGATATCATGAATTTATAATCAATTTGTGTTTAAAATCTGCCCATAAATTTTAAAATATGCTTTGAAACATAAGGGAAAATGACCCATAGAACATATCATAGAGAATTTCATAAAATTGGATTAAAAATTTGTAAGATAATATACTTGAATAAGAACTTGAATTCATGAGGTTGAGGAGAAATTTGGGCATGAGAACGATAGGAAACTCATTCATAGCCCTACATACCTGGGTAAATTGATTCTCAACTTATCCTTGAAAGCCCAAGAGAATTGGGGAAGAATTGAGAGAACTTTAGATTGATATTCCAAGAGAATTCAAAGCTTTGCATGCATGGGAAGCCTAGTGACTTGATATAGGCTAAACCCTCTTAAAACACTCCTTTTAGGGCTTAAAATGACATAATTTAGGACTTACGAGCTTAGAATTTATGAAAATACCCTTAATAATTTCAGAGAAAATGGCATTGCCAGATGCCATGAGCCATACCACGGGTAGTACTTTGAAACAACGACCTGTGGTTTCCTCCTGTTACCAAACCTGCCTTAATCCCCCATTCTCTGATCTATAAATGACGGCTAGATAGGAAAAGTCGTTACTCGATACAACGGCTCATCACTTCCTCTGCGTTCTCACCACTGACTTCATACATAGTTCTTGAATCCTCCCAATAGACCCAAACAATGGGTCGTACCTTGTGACAATGACCTGTTGGACCCATCCGTTGCAATTTCTTCCAACTTCTCAACTCCTTCCCATGAGTACAAACCATGACTCGCTGTTCTCTACAATGAGTTATACCACGACTCATACCATCCAACCTTGACACTCCAGAAACAAACAACGACTTCAGACCACGACCCGTTACATCAACCAACAGGTCATACCTTGACTTTTTGGTCCTTGACCTACTAATCAGAAATTTACCATGACTCAAACCCACTATCTGTTACTCCTTCCCACGACTCGTACAACGAGTCATTCTGAGATATTTTTTCAAACCTTTTCCTATTGATCATATTTCAAATCCCGAATCAAGTCTTAGAAACTTTTGGGGTGTTATATTACCTCCCCCTTAGGGTCATTCGTCCTCGAATGGGGGTTAAGCATACTAAAAGTTAGGTAAAGGACTGCAATCCCATATACTGAACATTTTAAGTTGAAAATTAATGGAGTGACTGACTCCGAACTAATACACATGACTTAAATGAATCCATAAAACGTATATACATGCTAAAACATGAAAGGAACTGAGAGACATGAACTTGATATGAAACTGAATAAAGTATTAAATAGAAAATTGATACTTTATGCTGAAACTGAGCCAGAAGGGAAAAGATGCTGGTATCTATAATAACCCTAATTTAATAAAGGATTATTTAGTAATCAAGCAATAAAAGAAAAAAGATAATAATTTATAATAATAATAATAATAATAAGATCCAAAGCCCAATTGAGCTAGAAAAAAAGCTATTTCTGCTGAAAAAGCAGAACGTAGCAGAAAAGAAAATAATGCAGAAAGAGAAAAACGCAGAAGAAAAGGGAAGAAAGGAAGAGAAAAGAGAAGAAAAGAGGAGACAAAAATAAGGATTTTTGATCCAAAGGATCAAGTTAATGATATTAATCTTTTGCTTGAGTTTATTATGCAATTATAAGGTAGTTTATAGGATAGAGTATGGAGAAATTTTTAAGAATTGAGAAAGTTTAGCCCTAGGGTTCTTCAACCTAAATCATTAATTTGAAAGGGCAAACGTTGTGAATTAAGGACATTGCACCTTTTTTTTTGGTGGGGATAGATATTTGGATTATATGATGTGCTTGTATAGTATTTGGTTGTGTGGAACTCTGATTTGTATGAAATTATATTTTGGAATGAGTTTTGGTTGCGTGATTATGATCTATTCCAGTCCACATATTTTTGTAGCTTTCTTATTATAGCTTCTTCGTCTTTTTTCTTAGATTAGCATCTTTTTTCTTTTATAGTGTAGAGTCCTCTTTAGTTTTCTTAACCATGGTTCTTTCCGAGGGGGTTTTACTTTCTATTGAATCTGGCGCAATAAAGTAGTTAAGTGTTGTAGTTCATAGGCTTGATAATAGATTTCTAGATGACATTCTTAAGGGTACTTGCCTACGTTGTCGAGTCGTCCTAGGATAAATAAATTGTTGTTGACTTAGGTGGTGGTGGCAATTGAACTATTTGCATACTTATGCTGATTTTTGAAAATAATGCCCCCTTCAAGATTTTTGTCGTAGCTTGTTTGACATTGTGTTGTATATCTCCACTTGTGACATGAAATTATTGGCAATGTGTTCCTAGTTGAGAGTGATGTGTTAGCCATTTTTATATCCATGTGAAATTGTGTGAAAAGGAAAATTGTTTCTTTACTTTATTTGATCATACTTTAGAACTTTCCTTGCTACTTGTGCTCGAATCCAGGATTGACTATGGGTTGTAGAAATGAACTTAGGCCTTCTTTGTGCTTTAAAAATCACATATTCCTAAATAGACCTACCAAATGAATCATGTACGCTAGTCTCCCTCTTTGAGCCATTAACCTTTTTTCTTGGTGAAAGACGAAATCAATTCTCAAGATGACCCTTTTTTGAACCTATCCTCCTTAACACTTGAAAAATAATTAAAATGAGCAAACATTTATAAGTTGGGGGTGATAAGGACGGGAAGAAAGAAATAGGCTAAAAAGGTGATAAATGGGCACATCCCAAGGTGTACTTGATCAATGAGCTATAAAGAAGAAAAAGAAAAAAGAAATAAAAAGAAAAAAAGAGAAAAATAAAGTTTAAGCTCACAAAAACACTTTAGGGTATGGAAAAATTGCCAAAACAAAAGAAGGGATCAAAAAGGTAAAAAAGTTGTGGAAAAGTGATGAAGTGTTCAAAGACGGTAAATGAGTCACAATAAGCCAAAATTGTATCTTACCAGCCCTTCAACCTTCATTACAAGCTTAGAAAAGCCCTTATGTGATCTCAACTCGGAAATTAAAAAATAATGGCATTTGAGTAAATGGGAAAGCATAAGTGTTATGACCCGAGCATAGGCTCGGATCTAGACATGAAAGCTAGAACCATAAATGGCTCCAAGTCGACCCATGACATGAACATAAAAACTGAAGCTCAACATAAATAAAGTGGAAGACTAAATGCTGAAATAGAGAAAGTTTGAATAATAAAATATTTAAACGACTGAAATCTCAAAACACAGAATCTGAAGTTGGAAATTCAAACTATGTCTGGAAAGTCTCTACATACTGACGAGCTAATGGGACAACATCCCTAACTAGCTCGCTAGAAATCTGAAATTGAAATGACAATAACTCAACTAACTAAAAGTCCTCGAAGGATGAGGACTCACCAACAAGCTATTTGGTGAAACTCTACAAACTGGCTAGTGGCGAGACTGAATCTGAATGTCTGAACTTGTATCATGAAACGATACAATATAGAGTATGCGGCTGGTACTTGGAATGTACTGAGTATACGAGGGAAATAAAACAGGCTAAGTAAGTAAAACTGAAAACATGCATAACATAAATCATATCATTATAAGATTCTGAGAGTACGGACTGCATGCTGATATCTAAAAACATGATTAAATATAAACAATACTTCATAACTAAACCGAATGACCCAAAGCTAAAACTGATATTCATAAATAAATCTAATAAGCTGATCATTAGGTCAAACCTTCTAAAAACATATTATCATAATTGATGAACATGTATAACTGAAATCATGAGGAATAATGGGAGACTCTTCATGTAACCTACATAATCACGATAAAGCTTACGTGATCCCAACTATTACACTCAAGTGAGCAGAGTTGTCCAAAGCCTTGCTAGGGCTAAAGGCGCTACCATAATATTGATATCAAGCTGAAGGTTCCTTGGGGCAGGGAAAGCTCACAAGAGAGGTCCCAATGAATCTGAATAAACCTATGTTGGCACATAGTTCTAAGGCCTGGGGTTTACCTGAATCCCTAGCCTACTCGGTGCAAGACACTACTCCAAAAAATGTGCATATACTCTCCATGTTTTTCAATGAAACTGAACCATCATTTTTCAACGAAGCTGATTATGAATACATACATAATCTGAAATCTGAATATGAGGAGCCTTGACTCAAAACATACCACAAGCTGAATGTGGGAGTCTAGACTCCAAAACCATGTGGTAAGCAAACATCATAAAATTAAACTAAATAAAAAAAAAACATACTTAGATCATGTGGGCTTGACCAAACTTTAACATGCGTGAGATAGACTTAATAGTCAAAATCATAGATTCATACATGAAAAATTCATAAATATTCTTTCATGCTAAACATCTCTTCATGAATGGAAACATGGATCATAATCTTAACATTTCATGACTTCCATAATTGGGCATAGTATTTTCAAAACTAGAAATCAAGAATTTTAATTGGAAATAAGTATAAAACATTACTAGGAATCTTAAAATATCATTTAAAACATGAAGGGAATTGACCCATGATTAAAACATAGAGAATTCATACTTTGGGTTAAGACCCCATAGAATCATACACTTGATTTCATGAATTTAATATGGGAATTGCGCATGATACTTAAGGGAGACTCTCATTTATGACCCTATATACCAGAGAAATCTGATTCTACACCCTTCCTTAAAAGCCCAAGTGATTTGGGGAAGAACTAGGAGAATTCTCAAGCTTGATCTTCAATAGAACCCTCTAATCTTGAATGCATGGGAGAGAATGACTTAGAATGGGCTAAGCAATCTTAAAACATTCCTAACAGAGCTTAAAACAATGTAGTTTAGGACTTAGGAGGTCAGGAATTATGAAAACACCCTTACTAAAATTTCTGAAAAATATACTCTGCCAGTCGTGAGGTAGGGGATGACTCGTGGTGTTCGTTTGTGAAGTCTACTGGATAAATCAACCTCAAATTCTTCCTTCTAACCAAGACCAACCTCACGGGTCATGAAGTATCTTCATAACTCGTGGCATCCACCCGTGGTCACCCCCTGACCATGATTTCCAACCTGCCAGCCTCCACCTCACGAGTCACTCCACGACTCGTGGAGTAACCTCACGGGTCACTGGAACAGTCATCCTATGACTTGGTGCAAACATTTTCTATTTTCTCTGATTTCACCCTCGAGTCTGATCTTAGGGACTTTCGAGGTGTTATAATAAGGTAGTTGTGACCTATCTTGTGAAGTTCTTCATGATTGTTGAGTGCATTTCTCTTCTCTCTTGATTTTGTGTGTCATTGTGGCGTGTGTTTTCATTATTTTAGAGAAAAAAGGACACTTTGCTAGGTCTAATTGTGAGGGAATGTAGATTAGAATGGCTGACATGCTTCACTTCTCTAATTTAGGTGTATGCATATTGATATGATGTCATAAGTGGAGATTGCATGCTTGGCTCAACTAGTTGCGAGAAAACTTTAATTTGATTTATGGAGGGGATGGCTGGATTAAATTGTGTTTGTTGGTGGCTGTTGTCAACAACCACCCTAGGCATGATAATTGTGATTCTGGGACATTAGTTCGGTGTAGGGTAGTTTCTCTTAGTTTGCTTAAGGACAAGCAAATGCTTTAAGTTGAAGGTGTTGATGTGTCGGAAATTAGGGACACATCTTTACTTCATTTCATAGCATTTTGTATTTTTTTTAGAGTTAAATTAAGTGGAAACTAACCTTATTATAATATGTTTCAGGAACTCAAGCATTGAAAAGATGAAAAGGAGTTTAAGACAGAAAACTTCTCAATGGATGACGCAACATATGGACCATCTATTTGAAAGACAGTTCGCCTCACCTATCATCCATTCCCCGCTGCAAATTTCAGAAACCAAGCTAACAAGGTCCTTAAAATATGGTTGGAAGGACAGACCATATTCCTAAATGGCGGTCCGTCAATTAAAGAATGGACTCAAGCTAGGCAGAATGGGATTTCTAGAGAACAGTACAAAGTACGAACCGTCTTTCCCAAAGCCGGTTTGTCAATTGAAGGATGACAAGCTGATGGACAGAAGTTGAAATGCAAAGTACGAACCAATGCACGGTCCTTCTTTCCAAAGAATGGTCCGTCCCTGTACACCTGACACTCCCAAGTTTGAATTAATTGAGATTTTTTGGATATAGTATAAATAGAATTTTCTTGTAATTTTTGCAGGGCTTTTTTATTATTCAGTTCATACTTAGTGTAGAAAGTAGAAATTAGCTAGTATAGCCCTAGTTTTTAAAGTAGATTCTAGATCTTAGCTTGTAACTTGAAGATTTTAATTCATCTATTGAAGATTTCAATTTTCATTAGTAAGCATGTCTAATTACTTTGGTTTTCTTCTTTTTCTTTCTATAGATAAGCAAACTCATATCTAGGGTTGTGAATCCTAATGATCCCAATTTGGTAAAATTGAATTTGTCTAAATGAATATTTAATTGATTTTTACTTTATAGTATGTGATTGGTGACGAGAGTCATCTAATCCCGCCCAATTACCTTTATGAGGCGTGAAATAGAAAATTTAGATTGGATTAGCATCAATCAAAAATAACTCAAGGCATAACCCTTGTTTGATGGATTCTCCTAAATATAGGTTGAATTCTAATAGGCAATCAAGCAATTGGGTAAAGGGAGTTCTATTCAATTTGACAAAATTGAAGTCGATTGACATCCATGGTGATGTTGAAAGATACCCATGGGTTCCGTAAGTAAATTGCTTGCATGTTCAGCCCTAGCATATTCCTTCTATATTAGGTGATTTAGGGGGGACAACCCATAATTGGGGTCAATTCCCTAGAATTATTTCTAATTGATTACAACCCTAGTATATTGCACTCTTTAGCCATAGTTAATTTTATTTCTCTCAATTTGAATTAACTCTAATCTTGCAATATTTCATTGTTTAGTATTAGATAGTCTAGACTTCGAGTAGTCTCTATGGGATTCGGCCCCAACTTCTTGTTAAGTTCTATATTTGCTGCGATCATTTACACTATTCGATATTAGGAATGAATTTGAACAACATCAGTGTTTAGGTGGACTTTCAAAAGATAGAGACAGTGAAGAACTGGCCTAGACCAGTCACTCCCACCAACATTAGAAGTTTTTTGGGTTTAGCTGGTTACTAGTAGGAGGTTTGTAGAAGAATTTTCATCAATTGCTTCACCTCTAACTCGACTGACTTAGAAGAAGGTCAAGTTTTATTCGATGCTTGTGAAAGGAGCTTTCGAGAGTTAGAGTCGACTCATTTCTATTTCGATCTTAAACCTACTAGAGGACATAAAAGTCTTTGTAGTGTATTGTGATGCCTCAAAAGTTGGCTTCGGGAGTGTGTTGATGCAGCATGGCAAGGTCATCTCTTAAGCTTCTAGACAACTTAAGACTCATGAGAAGAATTATCCAACACATGACCTTGAGCTAGCAGTAGTAGTTTTTGCCTTAAATATTCAGAGACATTATTTGTGCAGAGTGCATGTTGATGTGTTCACAGATCATAAAAACCTTCAATTTGTGTTTAAAAGGCCTAAATCTTCGGTAGAGAAGATGGCTTGAACTTCTCAAGAATTACGACATAAGTGTTCTTTATCATCCGATTAAGTCCAATGTAGTGGTTGATGCTTTTAGCAGGTTGTCCATCGGGAGTGCGGCTCATGTCAAAAATGGAAGAAAGGAGTTGGTCAGAGAGGTCCATAGGCTTGCTCGCTTAGCGGTTTGCCTTATGGATTTAGCAGATGGTGGTGTCATTGTTCATCATGGTTTAGAATATTTTTTAGTGATGGAAGTTAAGGGAAAAAAAGATAAGGATCCTATTGATTAAGTTTAATAAAGAAGTCTGAAATCATAAAGTAAAGGTTTCTTCCCAAGGGGGAGATGGTGTTCTCCACTATCAGGTCCGATTGTGTGTTCCGACTATGGATGACTTGAGATAGCAAATGTTGAGAGAGGCTAATAGCTCTCAGTATTCTATTCACCTAGGTGCCACCAAGATGTACCATGATCTATGGAAAGTCTATTGGTGGAATGATATGAAGAGGGATATTGCAGAATTTGTAGCTACATGTCCAAATTGCCAGCAGGTTAATGTTGAACACCAGAGCTCGAGAGGTATGACATAAGACATCAATATTCCTACTTGTAAGTGGGAATATATAAATATTGACTTCGTTACGAGTTTACATTGTACTCGGGAACAACATGATTTGATATGGATGGTTATAGACCGGATGACCAAGTCGACACAATTTCTACTAGTTAAGACTATAAATTTAACCAAGGACTATGCTAGGCTTTACATCTGGGAGTTAGTTGCTCGGTGCTTTGGTATGGGGTAAAAACCGACACGCAAGTGCACGTGGTCAAACAAGTAATAAAGTGGCTAAGTAAGCCAAGTATCGATCCAAGGAGACTCTGGATAAGTAAAATTGCTTAAGTATACTATATTCTAGTTTACTTCTAATTATGTTGACAACAATGTAACCAAAAGTTAAATAATTTTGTTTATAAACTATATACTAAAACTATTAACAAATATTTACTTGAATTGAAACTATGGATAAGAGCATGCCAAGGTTAAGAACAAGTAATGAATTCGATAGTAATCATAATTCGGTTATTCTTCTCTTCATGTTGCTAGCCAAGAACATTAGCCTAGAGATTAAAACTCTCGTATTTAATCTCACTATAGAATCATAAACCATTCGTCTACATTTCTGTGATCAAATGCAATTTATGACCTAGCAATACAATTCCGGTTCCTAAATTGACTAATACGGCTTTCAAGTATATTTCTATCAGGAAAGCACATCAAAACCCAATTTTCCCAAATCAAGTTAAGAACAATACCCTATTAATTCACAACTTTCCAATTTCTTGCTCTCTCGAGTGAAATTGGACTTTTTAGATGTACATTAATGTTGGCCACACATTAATGCAGTAAGAACAAGAATTAATAGAACAACATGAAAGAAGAAGATGAAAAACCATATAATTCACAATCAAAATTCAATACACATGTTCAAAACCTTAGCAAGGAAGAGAATTAGCCACTCATTTGTGGATTGATCATCCTCAAATGAGTGTAAATCATACGTACAATTGATTGAAAAAAGAAAGAAAGAGAGAAAAACCCTTAGCTTTTTCGTCCCTCAACTGCTGCTAACCCACATCCTAGCTCCACCAAGTCTTCATTTATGAAAAATAAACCTAAGTGTGCTATTTATATTAGTAGGAATCTTTCCCGGATTAACAAGCAACGTGTCACAGAGTGCATCGCGGAGCACGGCCTCCGTGACACGCTACGGACGCGGAGGCTTTCTGGAAAATCACCCGAAATCGGCCCAGGCAGCACCTTGCTGCGTTGGCAACGTGTCACGCTGCCTGGGCAGCGCGTTGCAGCCCCTTGGTCGCGGAGGCCACCTGCCGTGGCACGTTGCCAACGCGCAGGTGGGCTGTTTTGAGCGGCCTGCCTGCCGTGGCACCTTGTCGACGCGTCGGTGGGCTGTTTTGTGCCTCTTCTTTGCCGACGTTCGCATGTTAATTCCGTTTCCAAGCTTCTACTTCACCAACTCATGGATTAGTTACTCAAACATCATCAAAACCTATAAAACAAAGGCTAATCATGTTGGTTAGCACATATCTTTATTTTATCTAAAATTACATGAAAATGTATACGATAACTTAGATAAACAAGACTAATTCAAGTAATAAAGAGTATCTCGGGCATATATTTTTGCCCGTTATCACAACCCCACACTTAAAGCCTTGTTCGTCCTCAAACAACCTTTTACATATCATGCAAATGGAGACTCCTACATAACTAATTTAGCAAGATAATTCAGGTTACGGCTATAATGATTACGTAAGATACAAGCTAAAAATAGAGCATGCCTGATTTGATCATTGAAATGAAACACAACCATGTTAAGACTTCTTAACCTCAAGAATCGACTCTCAATTTTAGCAAACTCATGCAAATCAACTGATCAAGAAATCCCACATGAATTATATCCTTCATTCAACATGTGCCCCTCACGGAAAGAGAGTTACCCAATTTCACACGCAAAAACAATTTTTATATCACAACATGTGTGGGTACATGAATAGAATTACGCTCACTCTCACAAAGAATTCACATGCATTATGTAATGACCCATAAGCTTGCCCTTAGTGTTTTATTCCACTAATATAAGGATGTGTGAATGTAAGATCAAGTAGGACTTTTTAGGTTGTAATGTAACTCAAGTGTTGGTAGGTACTATTATGATCAGTAATAGTGACTATCTTTCCTAAGCGCTTTTAATACATCACGCCTTCATTACAAACTTCCCTTCCCTCACTTCACCTTTTTCTCCTTTTAGTTTTCTTTTTCCTCTTTTGTTCCCCCATTTCTTTCGACACTTTTAGCTTATTAGTAAGGAGTACTTAAGCAATATGTTTCATTCATTCCTTTTCTTACTCCCTACTAATAACCAACCATTTTCACACAAATGCACCTTTTTCCTTTTCTCAACTATTTACAAGTTGCTATTTTTCCTTCTTTTCCATTCTTCTCACTCCTTTACCCTTTCAGATTTTTCCTTTAAGCGCTTCGGAGTTTTGGTTCAATTTCAAGGCTAATGAAAGAAAAAGGATTAAGCTTATGTTGCAGCTGTCAAAGAATAGGCTCAAGGCTCAATGGGGTTAACTAAGATTAATTTTTCAAGGTAGGTATAATGAGGGATAAAAGTTTGGTTCATTCAAAGAAATGCCTAAATCATCTCCTACAATTCACATCCTTCATTTCGTTTTATATACACACCAGGCAAGTTCTAGACATTCCACAATAGCACAGAATACTCAAAAACCTTACACTCATGGCATATGCTCAAATCAAGACACAATCAGTAGACTCTTACTCAGCTAATCACAAGAATTCAGAATTAAGCTTCCATCATATTGAGTCAAATTCAAGAGCCTAAGTGTCTCACACAAAGTTATACACTTGCATGCTTCACACTGAACATACTTGCATCTTACAACCATGTATAGCACATAAAAAGAACATCAAGCACCAATTAGTTATGGTTTCAAAAACCCAAAACCTATCGACTAATTTTCCTCAAGACGGTCGTTATCCATCCATCGTTGGAAACAGTCTCTAACTATGACTAAAAACTTTATATACAGACCCAGGAAAGAAAGAAAAAAGAAAAGAAATTTTTTTTTTATTCTTCGGTTCAAATACCCCCCGTTGGAAAAGAACCGAAAAGAAAAACCAACGGGTGATGAAGTCATGCTTAATTCACAAAAATTTTTCAAATTTTTCAAATTTTCAAATTTCTCACCAACTTTTGTACAAGCATTACATTCACCAAAAATCATTAAGCACAGAAATTTTGAAATTTCCTAGAAATTTCCCTCACCCCACACTTAAATCATGCTATGTCCGCATAGCATCAAACTAAAGGTTACAAAGGGTGAGAAATACTCCCTGAGGCCTTTAGGCCTAGCTGACAGCATGGTTTTCTTCAACTATGGACAAGTGGGTGTTCGACCCCACACTTTTTCTTTTCCATGCTTGTTAGCTTCCTCCTCCACGGGTACTCAGACTTCCCCTCCATCTGTGCTTAACTTTCCACCAAAACAACACAAGATGAAAAATAAATAAAATAAACATAAATGCAAGAAATTAAAATGGTACCCATGGTACCCTTGGGTTGCCTCCCAAGCAGGGCCTAATTTTACGTCGCGGCACGACGTACCAAGTTTCACCACTTTTTCCTCCACCTTGAGGATATGAATCTCACCCCTAATTTCTTTTCTAATTTCCTCTTATGCTCTAGGGGTGGTGGTGAAAAATTGTAAGGACCAAGCAGTAGATGTTTTCTTTTGAACCTATTGGCCCTTATGTAAGCGAAGTCATTTTGTCTCTCTGAGTTAGCAAATTTCAGAATATATGGGGCTTGGTCCTCCTCTAGACATTTCTCTATAAACTTGGAAGACTCTATTTCTATGTTGTCACCCAAACTTAATGTCGAAAAATGCGTAGAGTGTGGTCCAATACACCTCAACTCTAAAATTGCTTTGTGCTTGACTTCCTTACTTGTGTACACCTTTTCAACATCGACATCTATTTCTCCATTAAGGTCAAATGGGAGATATTCTTTTTCTTCTTCCATGAATGGAATTTCTATAGGTATGAGCCGATCACGGAGACACTCAAGAGATTCTAATTGTTGGGCTTCATCCAAAAATTCACCCTTGTATTCCTCTTGTAGTTCCTCTTGAATATCGGCTAAAACTGTCACCTGCGAATTATCACAAGCTTCAGCCTCAGCACACATCTCTGTGAGTTTGACGCTCATCCTGCTTACAGCCTCTGCATTCTCCTTTTGCTGAATTATCAATTCTGCCACCGACTCCTTCATTGCTTCTGATTGCTCCAGGAGTTGTTTCATCATGTCCTCTATTTGAACTTGGCGTCCCAAGTCCTCATTTTCAACATGCCTATATTCAGCAAAAACAACAAAAGGATCATAGTAGGGGCTTGGGGGAGGGGAATATGCCTTTGGACAATCACCCCAATGGCCATATTGACACCCACATATATTGCACGTGTTACAGTTTTGCCACAAGTGGGGTCCTCCACAGTTCAGACAAGATTCACTAAAATATGAGTATCCACCATTGAAACCATTTATATTCCACGATGTCATGTCAATAAGGGTATACGAACAAGCAGAAAAATAAAATAAAATAAAGAAGAATTAAAACAAACACTAGACCAAGTTGTCAACACTTAAGAAAATAAAACAAAAATACAGTAAATTTATACTTAAAACAATTTCACCAATTGCCAAGTCTCCCCGGCAACGGCGCCAAAAACTTGCTCGGTGCTTTGGTATGGGGTAAAAACCGACACGCAAGTGCACGTGGTCAAACAAGTAATAAAGTGGCTAAGTAAGCCAAGTATCGATCCAAGGAGACTCTGGATAAGTAAAATTGCTTAAGTATACTATATTCTAGTTTACTTCTAATTATGTTGACAACAATGTAACCAAAAGTTAAATAATTTTTTTCATAAACTATATACTAAAACTATTAACAAATATTTACTTGAATTGAAACTATGGATAAGAGCATGCCAAGGTTAAGAACAAGTAATGAATTCGATAGTAATCATAATTCGGTTATTCTTCTCTTCATGTTGCTAGCCAAGAACATTAGCCTAGAGATTAAAACTCTCGTATTTAATCTCACTTTAGAATCATAAACCATTCGTCTACATTTCTGTGATCAAATGCAATTTATGACCTAGAAATACAATTCTGGTTCCTAAATTGACTAATACGGCTTTCAAGTATATTTCTATCAGGAAAGCACATCAAAACCCAATTTTCCCAAATCAAGTTAAGAACAATACCCTATTAATTCAAACTTTCCAATTTCTTGCTCTCTCGAGTGAAATTGGACTTTTTAGATGTACATTAATGTTGGCCACACACTAATGCAGTAAGAACAAGAATTAATAGAACAACATGAAAGAAGAAGATGAAAAACCATATAATTCACAATCAAAATTCAATACACATGTTCAAAACCTTAGCAAGGAAGAGAATTAGCCACTCATTTGTGGATTGATCATCCTCAAATGAGTATAAATCATACGTACAATTGATTGAAAGAAGAAAGAAAGAGAGAAAAACCCTTAGCTTTTTCGTCCCTCAACTGCTGCTAACCCACATCCTAGCTCCACCAAGTCTTCATTTATGAAAAATAAACCTAAGTGTGCTATTTATATTAGTAGGAATCTTTCCCGGATTAACAAGAAACGTGTCACGGAGTGTATCGCGGAGCACGGCCTTCGTGACACGCTACGGACGCGGAGACTTTCTGGAAAATCACCCGAAATCGGCCCAGGCAGCACCTTGCCGCGTTGGCAACGTGTCACGCTGCCTGGGCAGCGCGTTGCAGCCCCTTGGTCGCGGAGGCCACCTGCCGTGGCACGTTGCCAACGCGCAGGTGGGCTGTTTTGAGCGGCCTGCCTGCCGTGGCACCTTGTCGACACATCGGTGGGCTATTTTGTGCCTCTTCCTTGCTGACGTTCGCGTGTTAATTCCGTTTCCAAGCTTCTACTTCACCAACTCATGGATTAGTTACTCAAACATCATCAAAACCTACAAAACAAAGGCTAATCATGTTGGTTAGCACATATCTTTATTTTATCTAAAATTACATGAAAATGTATACGATAACTTAGATAAACAAGACTAATTCAAGTAATAAAGAGTATCTCGGGCATATATTTTTGCCCGTTATCATTAGTCAGGTTGCATGAAGTCCCTTTGTCCAGGTTGCATGGAGTCCCTTTCTCCAGGTTGCATGGATTCCCTTTGTCCATCATTTCTAATAAGGGTACTAAGTTCCCCTCACAATTTTGAAAGTCGTTTTAGAAGGGTCTTGGTACTTAGGTTAAGCTTGGCAAAACTTTTTACCCGCATACAGATGGTCAGGATGACGGGACTATTCATACTTTGGAGGACATGTTGAGAGCTTATGGGATTGACTTTAAGGATAATTGGGATGATCACTTGCCTCTCGTAAAGTTTTCTTACAATAATAGCTTTCACTCCAGTATTTAGATGGCTCCGTTTGAAGCGCTTTATGGTTGGAGATGTAGTTTGCCTGATGGATTGTTTGAGGTAGGTGAGGCTATGTTAAGGTTAGATTCAGTTCAATAGGCTATGGAGAAAGTTCAGCTTATTCGAAAAATGCTGAAAATAGCTCAGAGTCGTAAGAAATCCTATATGGAAGTGAGGAGGAGAGAGCTTGAGTTCGCAGTTGATGATTGAGTGTTTATGAAAGTTTCACCCATGAAGGGGGTGATGAGATTTGGTAAGAAGGGAAAACTCAGTACCCGATATGTTGGTCATTATAGAATTCTGAAGCATATTGGCAATGTGGCCTATGAGTAAGAGTTGCTTGCAGAGTTAGCATTGGTTCACTCAATCTTTCATGTATCTTTATTGAAGAAGTGTATTCACAATCCATCTCTAGTTGTACCTTTAGAGAGTATTGGTTTGAAGGATAGACTCTCTTATCAAGAGGTTCTGGTTGACAGGATCATAAGTTGTGGAATAAGGAAGTCGCTTCAGTGAAAGTCCTTTGGAAGAATCAGCTTGTGGAGGGGGCTACTTAGGAAGTAGAAGCAGACATGATGGCATCAAGTATGCTCAACTCTTTCCTTCCAGTTCAGTTCCAGCTTGAGATAATTCCTCCCTCGCATTTTACTCAGTTCCATGTCCCTCAGTTGCTATCATGTCTTAGTATGCATGCATGTTTCATGAAATTAGTTCAATGTGTATATCTCAGTTAGGAATTAGTTGCTCCATTTGTATTCGGTGTGTAGCATATAGTTTTGGGAATGTAGCTCTTTCCCTATCCTTTCAGATTTATTAGTCTATATTTGAGGATCAATGTTTCTAAGGGGGAGATAATGTAACACCCCAAATGTTCCTAAGAGCAAATCCTAGACATGAAGCAGAAAACATGCAGAGATTCAACCTTCTCCACATGATGACCCCCACCTTGAGTCGTGGAGAGGAAAGACTACTCGTGGGCTGGAGTTGTGATCACGATAAGCACTCCAGGACCCAAGTCAGTCCATACACCACTAGTCAAAGGATGCTCGTGGTGCATAGGATGACTAGTCCTGTCATCTCATGGCAAAAGGTTCCACAAATGTGAAACTTTTTCCCAGGGACCACGAGAGTAGATGATAAGTCGTGGTACCATACCACGACCCATCGTATCTCAACGTAGGGTGAGAATAAAAAAGCAGTCAAGCTGGTCTCAGTGATTAGGAGTCATGGGTTTATCAAACGAGTCATTGGCAATGGACGACAGTTTTTCAGCACCTTTTTAAGGGGTATTTTCATAACTTCCTAAGCTTTTAGTTCCTAAAATAAGTTATTTTGGGGTTTTAATAAATTATTTCCCCATTCCTTATCATAACAATGATCATTCAAGGAAATTCCACCTCTCAGACTCTTAGGAACACCTAGGTTTTTTCTTCTCCAAATTCATGAATTCTCAAGAAATAGGCAAGAAATAATCAAGTCCAAGTATGTGGGATCATCAATAAGGGTTTTCTTTCACCCTTATACCCAAAAACCAAGCTTTAACTCATGTTTTCATTGTAATTATTCAATTTTATGATTTCTAGGGCGAGAACCCTCTCATGCAAAAACTCTAAATTCTTAAATGATATATTCCTTCATGATTCCTTTATATATTTTGCAAATATGTTGGGTTGAATTCTTTGAAAAACTCCTATGTATCTCTATACTCAATTTAGTGTGTCTTTCTCAAAATAAGTATAATCCTCATGATTTTCAATGCAAAGTACCATGGCTAGAGAATCAACACCATTTTGCATGGCTAGTTTAGTACTTCATGAAATTTAGTAACTTACCTAATTTAAAATTGGTCTATGCAAAACCTATCAAATCAGATGTAATTATGAGCAACTATGTATGTTTTGGGAGTAGTATTTGACACCAAATGGATATAAATTTAGATAATTTAAGTCCCATAACTACATGCCACCATATATTAAAGGGGTCCTCACCAGTTGAGAGTGTCTCCCATGTTCAAATAGGCTCATGAGTGAATTCATGTATTCATGGTCCTTATCCTTGGCAAGATATGGTCACCCTCCAGACCAAGGTTACAGGTTTGGCTCCATGACGCTCACTTGGAGTATGTCGGTTATGAGAACCTCCCACTCCTACAGTCATGAATATATATTACATGCTTTACTCTATAGCATTTGTAAATGGACCATTGATCAGTATATGAATTTACTTTATGATTTCAGACTTGCTCAACTCCATTTTTATGTTTTAAAGCTTGGGTCATTGTACTCCAGTTTATGAGACATCTAACATTTTATTTCTATAGTATAAGTATGATATTTAGCATGATGTCCTTATACTTATATTTTCCTTATTGTAGATACTCAGTACTTTCAAAGTATAAACTACATATTTTATGCTATATCATCTCATTATATAGGTTCAGGTTTTCAGTCTCAGTCCCACTGTTAGCTATATTCCAGTCCCTTATTATCTTAGAGTTGGTGAGTCCTCATTATCTGAGAGTGAGAGTCATTTCATGCTATTTTTGTTATTTCAGTTCTTAGATTATGTAGATCTAGTTAGGAACCTATCCCTTCAGCTCATTAGTACGCTCAAAGGATGGAATTGAGGTATGTAAGGCTATAACTCATTTTTTCTAATATGTCATGACCTCCCGTATGTGAAATTCCTCCTCTATGAAATTATGACCAACTATGATCCATAGAATGTTATGAATCCACAATAGGATGAACTGTTCATATCTAATTATCTCCTAATGTGTTTACCCCCATCACATGACTTATTCCTACTATGTTAAGGTCTTGAAAATCATGATGTCATTTAAAATAGCCATATAGGTTCATGAAACCCTTAGTTGTTGCAATCATTATTATTGAAGTTTCTTATTAAGATCTCTATGTCTTTCATATAACTATGTCTAATGCCTGAATGGTACCTTATCTTCACCAAAGATGTTAATGACTAAGAAATGCATAATGTTCCCAAATGATCAGGAATTTCAAAAAATGGAAGTACTAACACCAATGATCACTTCTTGATAGATTAAGATATTGAAATGAATCTGCCTAGGACGAAGGGATATGATAGATAATATCACCAAATTCTAAAGAAACATAAGATATGATGTTATTCCCAAATGAATAAGAAACATATGTAAACCATATAATGATATCCCCAAAAATGGACCTTCTAATCTTTATGATTATGTTCCTTGTTTCATATATTTGCTTATGCCTATTCTTTATTAAAATTATTTTCGTCTACCTTATGATATGAGTACCATTTCACAAGTACTTGCATCCCTTTTAGTTGTAGGGTGCTCTATTTATAATGTAGGTATAGACACTCAGGTGGATAGCCATCCATGCTAGGTTTTCATCTCAGTTCAACTTCTATTGGTGATCCCCTCTCTTATTGCGAAAGGTTTTCTTTATAGACATCCTATTATATTCACAAATATTTTTAATTCATTGGGGCCCTTTCTCATTATTTTTTCAGTTGATAGGATCCGTTAGAGGCTTCATAGAGTGGACATGTTTCATGCATTATTGTATGTTTTGACATATCCTTTGAAGCCGTTTTGTAAACTTATGTTTTTTAGACTCACATATCTTATTTTGTATGAATGGAAGTCTCTTATGAAATGTTGCACCATTCTCATTAATTTTTTCATTATTTATTATTATATTATGGTATCATATTCATGTAGAGCTAGTTCACTCGGACAACTTAAGGCACCGAGTGTTAGTCTCTGCCTCACCATGGTTTTGGAGCATGATAGAGGTGATCTATCTAGATGAACCATGAAATAATGGTAAAATCATCGTTCCATGACATTAAATCAAGTTCTTCTTTTGAGGCAACTCAAGTTCTAATTTTATTTTCTTCATTTTTAATGTTTGATTTTGTGTAGAAGTGTAGGGAATTTTGAGACAAAGGAAATGGAATGAAAAGGAGGAGAAAAACCCAAGATATGCTTAAAAATGCATCATCTGCCGATCACATTTCCTGATATGAGATTTCTTAAGCAGCACATATTATTTTAGTGAACCTAGAAAAGTTGGGGATATGAGATCCTCATCATGTGCTTGATATGAGGCATGCATATTAGAATATATGATCGCATACCCACCTCATATGGAAGAGCATCATTTGAGAAATAGGACATTGGCTACAGAAATGCGGTCGCCTATGTGCAACATGTTCACAAAAATTCAAAAGCCCTAAGTTAGACAGTGACTCGATACCTGTTTAATATTTGCGACTCTTTTTCATTGTAAAAAGGGTTCCAATTATATTTTCATTCAAACACACATGTACAACCTCTATATCTCTTCTGATTACCACAATCATTGGACATACACACTCCGGCTACCTAGGCATCTTTGCATTTTGTTATATGTTGATTCTCACGTAATTTGCTTTACCCTCTCCTTCTTACCTTGATCTTAACTACGAACTTCAATGGTGAGCTATATTGTTTTAGGGGTTTGAATTATTTATTTAATGTGTGATGATCGTGGTAAGTCTGATTTGTTGCATTATGATAATGTTGACTTTATCAGCGATTTGGATACTTGTTATGTGTGAGTAATGGAAGATTATTTTCAAATTGTTTGTGTGAACATTTTGTGTTTCTAATTTGGTACTGATGTCGCCCAAGCTCACGCAAGTGCACGTGGTCGTCAAGTAATATAGGATTTTGAAGTCCAGATATCATACCCAAGAGACTTGTCAATTTAATCGTTAAAAGATTGTCACTTTAATTTCACTAATTTACCAAACAGTTAAAATGAAGATTGGTTTGAAAAATTTACACTACTAAAACTTCAAATATAAAATTTACTAAAAATAATTGTAAACTTCATTGTATTTCAATGATGGTGAAAGACTAGGGCAATGACACTTGGTTGGTTCCAAGTTAAGTTTTCAAGACATAATTAAATTGGTATGATTCTTCCTATAGTTGATAGTTGCAAGTTGCAATCTCATTTCTTGTACTATCCCTAGTATCCAATAACTATTTCATGAACCCTAATTCCTATATCCCTATTGTCGCAGGAGAATAATGAAACAACAATTATGCCTACTTGTATTCAACTAAACGGGGTTCAATGGTATATCCCTATCATCAACAACAACTTCTATCCCATCACCAATGGATTCAAGCGTCTTTAAATTTCTGTTCTGTATTTATATTTAACCTTTTTGCTTCCTTTTCCCAAGTTTAATCGAAAGACAACGGATTACTTACATGGTGATCAATCTCATAAACAATAAATTAACATAAATAAATACAAACAACCATAAATGAAGAATTAACACCAAATTTAATTAGTCTTTAAAAAAATCAACCATTCACCATGAACAAAAACCTAGAAAATAAGTTTAGTCACTCATAGACAAATGGAAAAATAAATATTTAATCATCATCATACGAAAATATGAAGTAAAGAAGAGAAAACCTAGTTGTAGAACTGTGTCTTCCTTCCAAACGACTTACAAGCTTTCATAAATAAACTACAAAATGTTAAAAATGATTAAAGATTGCTCCAAGATGCCACAAGCTTCTTAACAAATGACCTAAGTCCTTTATCAGTAGATGAGCCTTCAAATGACGCTTCTGCCCTTCAAAACGTGGCTTTAAAATCAGCATTATCTGCCCTGGAATGACCTTGGCGTGTCACCCCATGTATCTCACCATAAACATAGTCAAATTTCCAATAATTTCACCTGAGAACAAGGTCTGACACGCCACCCCCTCTATCTTGCCAAGGTGTTCATCAAATTTATCTATGTCTGGACACCTCTGGCTCGGGGTGCTACTCATCTTGCCAAGTTTGTGAAGTGCAATTCTCTAAAGTTCAAGGTGCGCCAGCCATAGTCCCAACCTGAAGTTTTGTTCTCTGAAGTTTGGGACTTGGTGTGGGGTGCCAGCCATAGCACCAAACCCTTTAGCTCCTCAAATCTTCAGTCCTTGCATCATTTTGAGCCCATTTTTCTTAGTTTACTGGTCAAATCAACTCAAATTATTTGTTAGTGTATAAAACACACACATACATGAATCTAAGAAAAAATTAAGGATTATGAACTCAAAACATGGGTAAAAACATGGCAAATGGGCATAAAAATATGCCCAACCACCCCACACTTAAACCATTGTTCATCTTTGAACAATCCTTAAAACATACCTAAACTCATGTTTCACCATTACACTTGACATCTCTATCAACTCATACATAACCAACTAGCATGGATCATTAATAGAGTGGCTTATCATAAGCAACACAATTTCATCAAACACATATGCAAACTTCACGATCACACAACCTTTATAAATGACTCATCTTTTCAGCACTAAGGGCCAACATGATTAAGTGTGACATATGCAACAAGTAGCATACCGAATTAGACCTCTTGTACCCCCTCACTTTTAGTGATGTTCCTCTCTCAAATTCATCAATGCAAAGACATGAAACACAATAAGTAAGGCGCACTTATGCTCACAAATGACGTAATGCACATATGTAATCATACCATAGGCTTGCCCTTTATATACGTTAAGGCTACCTAATTGCTTCAAGAGATTAAGATCACAAGGACTTTTCTTGGTTGTAATGTTGGCTAAGGGATGGGTAAGATTGATATTTCATTTTATAGTGACTACCACCCTAAGAACCTTTAAGAAATATTTCACTTTTCTTGTGCACCACCTTTTTCCTTGTTTGTTCACCCTTCATCTACTCACCCTTGTCTTTTCTTTTAATGCCCCATTTTTCACTACTTGACTTCTAGTTTCCTACTCATAGAATCATTAAAGATTTTTGCTATTAATGCTCTCTCTTTAAATTTCCTAGCAGCAAGTAGACAACACAACTTGTATGGGCACCCCTTCTTCTCACTTTTCTTTTCTTACCACAACTTTTTCTTTTCCCCTTAATATTATACTTTAGTGGACCTTCACTTTCAAGTCTCAAAGTGCCTAAGACTAATTTGGATCAATTAGTCTGAGGTCTCATAAAAAGAGGAATTAAGCTACTTTCATGGCTAAGAACAAATAAGGCTTTTAGGCTCAAAGGGGATAACTAGGGAGAATGATTAGGAAGGTAAAACAAGTATAGGCAAAAAATGGTTTCTTCAAAGAAATGCCTTGATCATATCTCAACTTCCTACCAACTAGTTATCCTTCATACACTAAGGCAAGTTCTAGATGCTACAATATATACAAACAAAGCAATTCAGCTCACCTCTCATGGCAACAGGAATCTAATCAGTTTCTACAGCTATATATTCACACAATCATACTGAATGAAAAGTTTATTCATTATTAAGCCCTAAGGATATGTTTAGACAAATTAAAGAAATATGTATGTCTCTCATGGATCCTCACTCATGCAATCAAGATGACCACTCTATTTACTCCAGCATAGCAGCTAAGCAGAAAATCAACAAGCATACAAGCGGATGATGTATGACACAATCCTAAAAAATAAAAAATGTGACAAAACTTCCCCTAAGATGGTTGTCATCCATCTATCATAGGGGAAAAAATCATTACTCTATGACTACAATGACTCAAACAAAAAAAATTAACTCCAAAATAAAACAACCAAAAATAATATAGTCAAGACGAACAACAAGTCAAAATATCCCAGACATCCAAGTCAACATCATCATACTAGCTATTACAACCCATGACCTATGAATCATCAAGCTACTACTACGAGGAATGACATAATAATGCTATGACCTACTAAAAATATAGCAGTTAAAAAATAACAGGAATCTATCTTTCCTCCACCCCACACATAAAAAGGTGCACTGTTCTCAGGCATACACAATCATATCATAAAGGGAGAGAAAAAACTTCCTAGTTCGCTAAGCCTTATCCTTGGGATTGTAATCTTCACCCTCATCATCATCATCTTCGCTATCAACCTACATGGCACACAGGCGCCAGAAGCGTCATTCTCCTCATCCATATCTAGGTCATCAACACCATCAGTAAGGATTGTGGCCTCTTCATTATCA
Organism: Datura wrightii; assembly: GCA_035772735.1. NCBI lineage: Eukaryota > Viridiplantae > Streptophyta > Magnoliopsida > Solanales > Solanaceae > Datura > Datura wrightii. Next base: position 67,475,366 of record JASDFA010000002.1, read on the forward strand.
AGCAACTCCTCAAAGGCTGGGCCCACTTGGGACATGAACATAACATTCTCCGTGAGCGGATACCGTGCCTCTAAAGTTGTCATCTCCTCTACAGTAGCAGGTCGACCTCCTAGCTTCAGCTGTAAATCCAGTATCCCAAATATATGATCCTGCCAACTCTCATCACGAGCTTGCCGATCAGCTATAGTAAGAAGAGGGCCTGTGGAAGGGACAATCTCCTTCACCTTTATGACATTTATCATCTTTTTAGCCAAGTGTCCTGCCAAAGGTAAAACAAGGCCTGCAACCTCCTCCTCAATACCTGCCTCCCTTAAGAACATGATCAAGAGACTGTTGTGATAATACTTCCATCTGCAATTGTCTGATGATCTTCTGATATATCACAAATCACAGCACCAAAGTTGACCGGTATTCCCTTCATCAACATGTATACCAAGACAATCTGCTCTCGAGTCACCTCTGTCATATGTGTCCTAGGGAGAAAGGCAGAACACACCAACTTCACCCACACCTTTGCCTCCCAATCAAATAAGCAAATACAAGTGTGGAATAAGTGCCATTATGATCCCTTGCCCAACGGTGGATGAGTGCTCACCTACATAAAGTGTGACAGATGTCTGTATATGGAGGCTTCTCTAGCAAGATAAAATACTCCGAAGGGTATACTGCAGGTATCTCTAAGAAGGCATTGAACCTTTTAGTTATGAATCGCACCACCTGACCTCTATTCTTTACCTTGGTTCTCTCTCAAAATGAGGTATCCCAGTTTGCGTAGAACTCCCCTACCAATGTGAGGTTGTACTTTTTTGGCTCATTGAAGATGTAACCCGCTCCCAACTCACATATCTTATCCCAAATGGCCGGGAACTCAACTGTCAATCGGCCCTCATCTATCCAATTCTCAGGTACATACTTGGCTTCTTTTTTAGTGTTGAACCAAGTAAGCCCATGATGCTCTACTGCTTTTTCTCCAAATCTCCTCGTGGGGCCAGCTTTGAAAGCCGAAGAACTAGCCCCTTTTTGCCTTTTCTTGCCCTCTTGCGACTTGAATCCGCAACAACCACCTCCTTTCCTTTTGATGCCATGGCACATAACAAGAAAAAATCAAGAACTTCACAAAATTAGCTCATGAACAAAATGGCTATCTAATAAGTGTTGAAGGTGCAAAATCCACCCTACTTAATTTGCTAACGTGCTTGTGAGAATTTTTCAAATGGAGTGCTCAAGACTTCCCCCATCATCATCCAATCTCAACAATTCAATTTAATTCACTAACTCCATAGTACACCAAGTTCATGAATTTTTTTATTTCTTTTCAACTCTCTTTTAGCTTTTAGCTTTTCAAGAATGTTTCACCTAGGCCATCCCTCTCACTTTCCTCCTCCAACTTATAATTCAAGTAATTCATGTAATGAAGTAGCACTATTCGATTCAATCAACAAGCAATATGCAATGTACTACCATTGATAATGAATTAATTAAGAATTTCAATAACTCAAGCATTACTCATATTCAAGAATTCAATACCCATGTACTTTCTCTCTCTACAATTAATACATCTACCCACCAACATTCAAGAATTCAATTCACCAACCCCTATTATACCCACAAGTTCAAATCACCATATTCAACCAAGAATCAACTAATCAACAAAGATAACATACTATCATGGAAGAATTTAAGACTTTAAGCTTATCAAACCCAAAACATGAAATTCAGTCTTTTCACCAACAATGGTGATTAGGGTTCTAAATTTTTGGGGAGAAGGTGTGGGAGCATGCTTTCATCATTTTCTAACCAAGAGAGAAGAAATATACTTATTTGAGTTGAAGATGAGAGCTTCACCAAAGCTTTGGGGAAGACAACAATGGAGGGGAGAGGGGAAGAGAAAGCTACGACTTAAGGGAGAGAGAGAGAGAGAGAGAGATTTTTGCTTTTTATTTTTCAACTTATTGTGGGAAAAGGATGAATGAGACTTAAAATAAAGAAGTGGGAATGGGCTTTTATGTAATTTTAAGGTCTTTTGAGTCAACATTGACTGAAATTGACCAAAAATTTTCATCCATTTAGACCCTGGCGTGCTACCCCCTTTATCCCATCCCAGACTTAGAAAAATATTTCTCTGGAGATAGGAGGCTAGTGCAGCGAGCCACCCATAGCCTCACCTGACAATTTTTTTCTTCTAGGATTTAACTCCTGCTGCCCCATGCCACGCATTTCACCCTAGACTTACACTTTTTAGCTCAATGTCCTAGCTTGTTCTTGCCTCTTACATCTTGTTCATCTCTACAAAACAAAGAAAAATATACAAAATGTTAGAAGGATGGGTTTCCTCCCACCAAGTGCCTTAGTTATTGTCGTGGTATGAAATTCATGGGTTACCTCCCATGCAACACCTGATTTGACATCGCGACACGACTATGGTCCCCGTCACTCCTTTATCCGAGTGGACTTGTGACCATACCAAGGATCTGCTAAACTCTCATGTAACACATGCTGCTCAACAACCTGATTACAACCTCCAGGTTCTCCCGTCGATTTCACTGTGTAGTCCTCATAGTGAGGTGGAATTCGTGCTGCTCTGAACACGTCAAACATTGCCTCCTGATCATATACTCTAATAGAAGTCTTGCCCGACTTATCATGTATGACAGTGTCGACGGCGCCTAAATATTTTCTCCCCAAAATGAAGGGAACTGTTGCATCTGCCTCATAGTCAAGGATTATAAAGTCCACTAGCAGGATGAATGGTACAACCTTAATCAAGACATCTTCAATGATTCACTCAGGATAGGCCAAAGACCAGTCCGCAAGCTGCAATGTCACTGTGGTAGGAAGTGATTCACCTAATCCTAAAGTTTTGCAGAGGGACACAGTCATCAAATTGATGCTCGCACCCAAATCACATAAGGTCGAACCAACTTCCTTGATCCCAATAGTGACAAGGATAATTAAGCTTCTGAGGTCCTTTAGCTTTTTATAAATTTTATTCTTGATTCGGGAACTGCACTCTTTCGTAAGAGCTATGCTTTCAAACTCTGTATGCCTTCTCTTATTAGCGATGATATCCCTGAGATACCTGGCGTACTTTGGTACTTCCTGAAAAAGCTCCACCAATGAAATATTTACATGAACCTGCTTTAACAACTCCAAAAACTTACTACAAGTTGTATCCTCTGTCTCCTTCTCCAAGCTTTAAGGGAATGAGGGAGTGGTCTAGCTACCACAATTTTTGATTGTGGATTTCTAGACTCCACCACCTCAGTCTAAGATCTCATAACCTTTTACTTATCAACTTCATATTTTCTAGGGATAGCCTCACCCATATCTTTACCACTGTGCAAGAAGATTGCACTCACATTTTCCTTGGGGTTTTTCTCGGCATTACCCGGGGAGTGCCCCCTCTGGTCTATTGTTCTGCTATAGGGCCAATTGCCCTATCTGCCTCTCAAGCTCTTGGATGGACTTTTGTATTTCATTAACCACTTGCGTCTACTGCACCATCCATTTCTTTATTGTCACCTCAAGAGAATTGCTCTGCTGCTGGCCTGTGGCCTTTGATAAGTGTTTTGGGGCCTTTAGAAGTTTTGATTCCCTCCCTATGAGGGATTTGCTCCATTTTGGTGCCCCTGATTATAGCCATTACCTACAAAACCTCCACCACAACCTTATTTCCCCACAATGTATACAAACTCAAGATTAAGAGGACAACCTGAATAGGTGTGGCTTTGTCTACATGCCTCACATGATGGTGGTGGGATTTATACTTGCTGCACCTGCTACACTTGGCTGCCTGCTGTTGTGGTCACCAACTTACAGATTGCATTCGCTAGATGGTTAATGTCTACTTTGATTACTGCAACACCATCCATCTCAAGCTTTCCTGGTACCTTTACTGCTGCTGCTGCAAATCCTCTACCTGAGTCTTGATAATCCCGACTCTTCGCAGACACAAGGTTCAAGATAGCCTCAATTTTATCATAACTTTTGGACAAAATAGGTTCTGTTGCGGTAGTATCAAGGAGTATCTGGGCTTCAGATACTCTATGAAGTTGTCACGACTCGAGTCAACACCCTGGTCGAGACACGGTATTTAGTGCCACAAGTGACCCCGCATGGTACTTGGTGCAACGAGTGACCCCAAGCTAACCCATGGTCTAACATTTGCACTAGTATACTATGTAAGCATAAGTTGAAGATTTAAAAGATATATTTATAAAGCAATATTGCCGGAAGTGTAATACATCAATGAAAATAGTACTACACAACTATGTCTAAAAGTTAGTGCTAGCTGATGAGTTGCTGGGACAAGCCCCCAGGTAACTCTAAAGTCTGACTGAAAAGAAACTAATTAAAAAACAAATAATGTCCTCGGAAGATGAGGACTCACCAAACAGACTGTTGTTTCTCTAATCGTCGAGAGGAACCACTAATGATGCTGGGATTGAGAACCTGTGCTTGTATCGTAATACGATAAAACATAGAATTTATGCGTCAGTACTTTGAATGTACTAAGTAAGTGAGATATACAATAAGCATGGAAAATAAACAACTAAGCTAAAATAACATGAAATGGCCAACTGATACTGAATACTGATAAACTAAGTTATAACTAATATGATCAATAATAACCCTAACTGGTGGTCAATAACATGTCCTAAAACTGAGTGCCTGAACTGAGCTAAACTGAACTAAATTAAATTAAACTAAACTGAACTAACAAGTGGGAGAGTCTATAACTGACATATAATCACGTGAGCTAAACGTAGAGTCCGATGTATACATCCCATCAGAGAAAGCCCTTTGTACCTTGCCAGGGTATAGTGGCTGGCTGGGTGTTCATAAAGCTGGGGTCCGTTGGGCCAATAACCTATGGTGGCAACATAGTTCTGGGAACCTGGGTGCATTGGAACCCCGGTCTGTTCGGTGCTAAGTACTACTCCCACTGGATAGTCGTAAATTGACTACTAAGCTGATTGCTCAAAGTTGGGGTCCTGGACTAAGTCAAGAATACCTATCTGGACGTACCCTAAGAGTGTATTGGATCGGTTAATTGTAAACTGGTGTTCTAAGACTGGCCAGAGCTGCTTATCTGGAAGCGTCATGACCATCTAAAGAACAAACTAATATCTTTTAACTGAAAACTGGGACTGGGAGGTGTTACTGACACCTCAAGAGACCGACTATAGTCAAACTGATCAACTGACATTTTTGTAAGAAACTAGAATTTTCTAAGTACTGACTGAGACTAACCAATCATTAATTCTCCTCTTGATCAAGCAACTATACTATCTTGGTAATTTCAAGAACAATTGGAATCAAGCAACACTCGTACTTAGAATATGCTGAAATACTCAATTCACTACATTAAGAAACTAGGGATAAAATCACACAATTTCATGAAAAGCGATAATGACCAGAAGTATATCTAACAATAGCCCTAATTATTCATGAAAATCATGACAGGAAGAAATCCATAATTTACTGACAAATGAACCCTAACGGTAAACTTCAGCGCTAAAACTGATAAGCGTTTCAGAAGAGTTTTGGGGCACAAGAAAAGGACAATTCCCTTGTTTAAATCTCAAATACCTGGGGTAGAAACCCCATAGAAAACCCTTGAGAAATCTGAGAAGAAAAATCAAAACCCTTTCTCCTGTTATGTGCTTCCTAACTGAGTTTTTACATTTTGTCTTTGAGGGAATGAGAGGAAATGAAGAGGGAACATTGATTACCTCCCTAAATCCCCTGAATATAACCCAAAATGACACAGTTTAGGGATTAAAAAGGTGGAAAGTTACAAAAATGCCCCTCAAAGAAAATCAGGAAAACTGCTAGACAGGGACCAATGGGTCACACAACGAGTGATTAATTGATACCACGACTCGTTGGGACCAGTCTTTGTTCTTGGGCCTTGAATTGGGGCTCATTGGAAACTAGAAACAAAGGTAACCATGACTCATTGGATAAACCAATGGGTCGTTGGTACCTCTCATTGTCACTGGCAGGAAAACTTGGTCCCTCAGCCAATGGACGACACAACAACTCGTTGGTACAATCAATGGGTCGTTGTGTCTGCTAATGGCCAACATTGCCTAGACTTGAGATCTAGCGATGGGTGGAAAATGATGAGTTTGAAATTTACCAACTCATTAGGCTCCTAATCATACATTTTTTCTTAGTTTTTGAGTCATTTATGTGGATTTTATGTCATTTCTCTTGAATTCTTTGTAGGTACCTCATGTGAGTACAGAAAGCATGAAATCAAGAAAAGCACATAGAATTTGAGAAGAAATTTGATGTGTTATCATATGAGGGAGAGGAGCCAAAGATAACAGAAGATTTGAGCTTAAAAAGAGGTGCAAGGACGTGCTTTGAATCGGCTAAACGCGGATATGGAAGGGGAAAACACGTTTGAAATACCGAAGCTACTGCCTAGACTGGCTAAACAACCAACCCTTCACATAATGGCACCCGTTAAATGCCCCGAACCGCCGGTTCACCCTTGCCAGGCCACTGTTTTCAACCAGCCACAGTTTGGCTCTCCACGAATTGCCATCGGCGAAACGTCGGTTCCTCGCTGGAAAGGCCGTCTAATGAAGGGTAAAAGGGTCCACAAAGGTCTCCAACGCATATAGAATCTTCAAGGGCATTTGGGAAAAGTTGTAAACAATAAAGTACAGATATATAACCTCGATTGTACACCAACCAAAGGGGGAATAAATTCATTCATCAATTCAATCATCTAGAATTCATCTTCTTCATAGAATTTTTAGTAGAATCTTTTCTCCATAGATTTGTAGAGTTAGGTAGTACTTTTCTTCTTCTTTTTCTTTAACCCATTTTGGGGGAATTCTACCATTGTTGTAAGAGCTTGTGAAACAAATTTGTGAAGCTAATGCAATGAATGTTAGGGAATCTTCTTGGTATCTTCACTCTATCTTTAAATATGCTTTACTAATTTGCTAGTTAAAAGTATATTCATGGTGGGTTTGTTAATTTGATAAATTTCTCTTGGATTCTTATTGAATTATAGATGGGTATTGCTAGATTCATCTTCATATTGTTCAATTAAGTGTAAATCTATTAGATTCTCTTTAATCTATTAATGAAGATCCATTTGTTATGATATGAGTCTATTTATTCTTGATTGATTATAGCTTGAGAAAGAATAATTAAATATTGGAAGAGAATATAGTTGTGGGTATGGATAAGAGATTGTGAAATTAGGTTAGAAATAGCTGAAATTGCTTTCTCATTCCTTATTGGCAACTAATAGCTACGAATAGTGCATTTGCTAATCCAAATCAAATCATATTGAGCTAAGTTGTGGCTAGGGTTTTGATAAAACTCTAGCAAGAGGTAGTCAATAGGTTGAGAAGCTGAGATTACCCACTTCCCGGGACTATTTACACTTGTCAAATTTGTGAGAGAATCTAAGGCTAGTCAATTCCCGATTTAATTGTGATCCCATCTATAGAATGCCCCTAGCCTCTTACTTGTGATTGCTTCAATTGGAATTCCCCCCAATTAGTCTTAGTTTAGAATTAGATAGTTACTTATCTTTTAATTCCCCCCTAATTTTACTTTTCAAAAGTTGAACAATTATGTGCTCTAGTTTAAATTAGTTCATAACTCTTAAATTATCGACTCAAATCTCTGTGGGATTCGACCTCGACATCCGTCGGGATATTTGTTTTGATACAATGATTGTTTACGATCTTTCATAAAAGAGGAGTGTATTTTGGACGTTATCAAAAAATGAACATTAGGTAACAGGATTGATGCTCATAGAGAGCATATAGGTAAAGTGACTAGACAGAGGAAAGCCTATAGGTCATGTGTATGCATGAAGATATCTTTTGGGAGAGTGAGAGTGAGTATTTCTTCCAATTAATCCCTCGTGTGCATTCAAATGATCATATGACCAAAAGAATAGGGATCCTTATTGTGGTGAGTGGCATCATTCCCTCTTGGGGATGCAAGAGCATTTAGAGTTAAGATAGCCATAGGGCAAGGAGTGTAAACTCAAAGGCAAGCTTTGAATTTTCAGTGATAATAACTTGAGATGCTATGTGTATTACTTGGTTGAGCAACGCCCTTGTATTGATAAATGATTCCTTTCATAAACTTTGCTTGATAGAAAGTGGTTGCATGCTTGAAACATCTTCATTGTTTTGGTCTTTTGAGGGTATTTTCTTCTATTTTTCAGTGAGCGTGGTGAGTATTTTTGGGTTGTCATAGTCCAGGTGATTGGTGAGGTCTAATTGTGAAGAGAGGTGGTCCATTCCTCAATAGTTGAGTATTACATTACTTGAGGACAAGCAATGATTTAAGTTTGGGAGTTTGATGAGTTGGTAATTTACCAACTCATTAGGCTCTAAAACTTGAGTTTTTGTTTAGTTCTTGAGTTGATTATTTGGATTTTATGCCCGTTTTACTTTCATTGTGTGCAGATGGCTAAAATGGAAGAAGAGAGCAAAAATGGAGCAAAAAGAGGGAGATGAGGGTGAATCGACGAGTCACAGATGTAAATCAGCGAAACGCTGGCCAAGGGTCGAATCTCACTTCCTTAGAGGAGTAATGCCATTGGCGTTTCGCAACTTGCCAACAGCGAGTCACTGGTCCAGTCGCTGAATGATGCTCGAGAGTTCTGAAAAATAGCCTAAAGACCTGGCATTTCACAGATTCGGATAGGCGAAACTTTGGTTGAACCGTCGGTGCTCACTGAAAGTTAGTGGAAATGTAGAAAAGACATCAGGCGGTTCACATATTGCATTGGCGAACCGCCTATGCCTCCGCCGGTCCCAGAACGGAGCTTATAAGGGTATAATCATCCATTATTGAAAAGGGATGAAAAGTACCCTACCTTTCAAGGTATAAATAGAAAAAGAAGTACTTTGTACTGTGATATGTAGAGTGGAAGATAGAAATAGAGAATTTAAAAGAGAGAACAAAAAGCTTATATCACATCATCTTTTCTCCTTTCAGAAAAAGAACATTCTCTTAGCTGAAAGAGGGGGATTTTGAGTGAAAATTGTAGAAAGTACTTTGTTCTAGTTCCTCTTGAACTAGTAAGTTTCATCTATAGTGAATAGTATTTTTTGAAGTTGATTTATCTACTCTTGCTATTAAATTCACTGATGCTATTGATGAATGTGTTTTTGAATTTCTTAACGATGAGTAACTAAAATCATTAACTAGAGGTGTGTGATGATGAGTACTTGGATTAGGTATTGATAGAGTCATCTTCATGTTGTTCAATTAAGTGTAAATCTATTGGATTCTCTTCAATCTATTAATGAAGATCCATTGATTATGATATGGGTCTATTTATTCTTGCTTGATTATTGCTTGAGAGAGAATAATCAAGTATTGGAAGAGAATCTAGTAGTGGGCAAGGATAAGAGATTGTGAAATTAAGCTAGGAATAGCTGAAATTTCTTTCTCATTCCTCATTGGCAACTAATAGCTGGGAATAGTGCAGTTGCTAATCCAAATCAAATCAGGTTGAACTATGTTGCGGTTAGAGTCTTAATAAAACTCTAGCAAGAGGTAGTAAATAGGCTGAGAAGCTGAGACTACCCACTTTCTGAGATCATTTACACTTACTGAACTCACAAGATGACCTGGAATGTGTCGATCTAGTTAGTATTTTATCTACACCACACCTCTAGTACTTCACACCCTTGTTGACAAATTAGCTGATCTTGCTATTTTACTTCATTAAATCAACCAATACAATTCTCTGAAAATTTCAAATCCCCAGTTTTATTTGTTCTAATGTTAAATCTACGTGGTGCAAACCAATATTAATTTCTCAATCGACATTTGAAATTATCATTCCCTAGTCCTCGTGGGATTCGACTGGGGCACTCGTCGGGTTACTTATTTTGATACTTCGGCCGTGTATATTCTTTGAATTAAGGAATATATTTTGGACGTTATCAGAAACGATGACTCGCTAGAGGTGACAATGAGTCATTGGTCCCATTCGTTGCTTCTTGGAGAAGATTTCTGAACTTGGGATGCAATGGACGATAGGATAACTCGTTACTCCTTCCAATGAGTCGTCCTATGCCTCGTTGGTTCCTGGAGGGAAATTCTGTAGAGCTAACAATGGCCCAGACAATGGCCCATTAGAGGTGACAATGATCTGTTGTCTGGGTCATTCTGTGACAAAATTTTCTGGTTTCCCTGGTTTTTTCATACAAGATTTGAGTTTGGTCTGGGAATGTTTTGGGGTGTTACAGTATCTCCCCCTTGGGATCATTCGTCCTCAAATGAATGCTAAAGCTTATGGAAAATTGAGAAAAGAGTTGCAATTAACAGACTGAAACTATAAGCTGATTTAACCATACTAACTAAATTAACACAACTAGAGTGAACATTGAAAATCTGAATAGAGCCAATTTGTGAGGAACTGAATAGAGTTCTGAGGAGGAATTTAGTACCTGATGCTGAAACTGAACTGGAAGGGAATGAATAAGGGTATTTAGCCATCACGTCTGCTTCTGCCTCCCATGTGGCTCCCCCAACTAGCTAGTTTCTCCACAAGACTTTCACTGAAGTGACTTCCTTGATTCTCAACTTATGAACCTGATAGTTTAGGACTTGAACTGGGAATTCTTCGTAAGAGAGATTATCGTTCACTCCCACACTGTCTAGTGGCACAATTGAGGTCGGATCACCGATGCACTTCTTCAATAGTAATACATGGAAGACTGGGTGCACAGATGCTAACTCCAAAGGTAATTCTAACTCATAGGCCACATTGGCAATTCGCCTCAAAATTTTGTAGGGTCCTACATACCTCGGGCTGAGCTTTACTTTCTTTCCAAACCTCATCACCCCTTTCATGGGTGAGATTTTCAGATAAACCCAATCATTTACAACAAATTCTAACTCTCTCCTCCTTACATCCACATATGATTTCGGTCGGCTCTGAGCTATTTTCAGCCTTTCTCTGGTGAATTGCACTTTCTGTATAGCTTCATGAACTGATTCGGTCCTATCAAGGTAGCTTCGCGAACCTCAAACCACCCTATAGGAGACCTACACCTTCTACCATATAATGCCTCAAGCGGGGCCATCTGAATGCTAGAGTGGTAGCTGTTGTTGTACGCAAACTCTATGAGAGGTAGGTGATCATCCCAACTACCTTGAAGTAAATCACATAAGCTCTCAACATATCTTCTAAAGTCTATATAGTCCACTCATCTTGTCCATCTATTTGAGGTGAAAAGTTGTGCTGAGTTTGACTTGAGTACTGAGTCCTTTTTGAAATGACTTCCAAATATGTGAGGTGAACATGGTACCTTAATCTGAAATAATGGATAAGGGAACTCCATGTAGTCTAACCAACTCTCGGATGTACAGTTTAGTATAATCCTCAGTTGAGTCTATAGTTTTAACTAGGAGGAAATGTGCTGACTTGGTCATCCGATCTACTATCACCCAAATTGAATCATGCCGCCAATAAGTACGAGGTAGACTTGTAAAGAAGTCCATATTCACTTCTTCCCACTTCCACGTGGGTATGCTGATATCTTGAGTCATACCCTCAGGTCTTTGGTGTTCAACCTTAACCTGCTAGCAGTTCATGCACTTAGCCACAAACTCTGCAATGTCTCTCTTCATGCCGTTCCACTAGTAGATTTCCCGTAGGTCACGGTACATCTTAGTGGCACTTGGGTGGATAGAATATATGGAGTTGTGTTCTTTTGCTAGTATTTGCTATCTCAAGTCACCTACACTCGGTATACATAGTCTGCCCTAGTAACGAAACACATCATCTCCCCCTTTGGAGAAAGCCTCCACTCCCTTTCTTAGAGCTACTTCTTTCAGCTTAAGCAGTATGGGATCTTCATCCTGCTTTGACTTAACCTCAATAACTAAGGAGGATTCTGACCCACTCTACAGTACTACTCCGCCCTCAAGTGAATCCACCAATTGTACTCCCAACCGAGCTAACCTGTGAATATCCTTCGCTAGTTCTTTTCTGCCCTCTTCATCATGAGCAATGCTTCCCATGAACATCCTTCTTAGGGAATCAGCCACCACATTGGCCTTTATTGGGTGGTACAACACACTCATGTTGTAATCCTTCAATAAATCTAACCACCTTCTCTAATGAAGGTTCAAATCCTTCTAACTGAATACGTACTGAAGGATCTTGTGATCGGCAAAAACATCCATGTGAACCCCATAAAGGTAATACCTCCATATTTTTAGAGCAAACACTACTGCCACCAATTCAAGATCATGAGTCAGATAATTTTTCTCATGAACCTTAAGCTGTCTAGAGGCATAAGCTATCACCTTACTCCGCTGCATCAGAACGCAACCGAGACCAACTCTGGAAGCATCACAATAGACTACGAACCCATCTGTTCCTTTTGGCAAGGTCAAAATTAGAGCTGTAGTGACTCAAGTCTTCAACCTCTAGAAACTCTTCTCACATGTATCTGACCACTAAAACTTCACCTTTTTCTGTGTTAGTTTTGTCAGAGGAAATGCAATAGAAGAGAATCCTTCTATGAATCATCAATAATGACTGGCTAGACACAAGAAACTTCTGATATCTGTTGGGGAAGTAGGTCTTGGCTAGTCTTTCACCGCCGCTATCTTTTGAGGATCTACCTGAATACCCTCACCTGAGACAACATGGCTGAGAAAAGCCACAGACTTCAGTCAGAATTCATATTTGCTGAATTTAGCGAACAACTGGTGGTCTTGAGAGTCTGCAACACTATCCTCAAGTGGTTAATATGCTCCTCCTCATTTCTGGAGTATACCAAAATGTCATCTATGAATACAATGACGAACATGTCTAGATACTATTTGAATACCCTATCATTAGGTCCATGAAAGCTGCCGGGGCATTAGTTAGTCCGAAGGACATGACCACATATTCATAGTGACTATACCATGTTCTGGAGGCTATTTTTGGTATGTCACATGCCCTGACTCTAAGCCGATGGTACCCCGACCTGAGGTCTACCTTGGAAAGACAACTAGCTCCTTGAAGCTGATCGAACAAGTCGTCAATCTTGGGTAGGGGATACCTGTTGTTAACTGAAACCTTTTTCAGTTGATGATAGTCGATACACATCTGAGAGGATCGTCTTTATTTTGCACCAACAACACTAGATCACCCATGGAGAGATGCTAGGCCTGATGAAACCCTTGTCAAGAAGGTCTTTTAGTTTTTCCTTTAACTCCTTAAGCTTAGCTGGAGCTTTTCAGAAAGGAGGAATAGAAATGGGCTGAGTTTTTGGAAGGTCTATGCCAAAGTCGGTTTCCCGCTCGGGAGGGACTTTGGGAAGATCTTCGGGAAAAACGTCAGGGAATTTGTTGACAACTGGAACTGACTGAATAGTAGGGGTTTTGGAGCTAGAATCTTTGACCTGAACTAGGTGATAGATGCCCCCCTTCAAAATGAGCTTCCTTTCCTTAAGGTAGGAAATAAACCTACCCTTTGGTGCTGAAACACTACCCATCAATTCTAAGACTGGCTCACTGGGGAATTGAAACCTGATAACTCTAGTTTTGCAGTTGACTAAGACATAACTAGGATGTAAACAATCCATGCCAAGGATGAGGTCAAAATTGACCATGTCTATCTCTACAAGATCAGCTGAAATGACTTTATTCAACACTGAGACTGGGCATTTCCTATATACCTGGCTGGCTCTAACTGACTCACCAACTGGGGTAGAGACTGAGAATGGTTCTGAGAGAACTTCTGGACTGATTCCACACTGAATAGCTACATAAGGAGTCATGAACAATACTATGTCTCCTAGATATAGTAGGGCATATACATATAGGTGGAAAAGATGTAACATACCAATGACCACGTCAAGTGAGCTCTCCTAATCCCGACAAGAGGACAAAGCATAAAAGCAGTTTTGGCGTTGACTGCTATTCGTACCTGAAGTATTTCCCTGCTGAGCTGGACGACCTACTGGGGCTGCTGAAGTAGACTAACCTCTCCCCCATCCTGCTGGAGGACAAACTTTTAACTTGTGACCCAACTGCCGACATCTAAAGCAACCCTCCTTGCCCATGCGACATTCCCCTGGATGGTTCTTTCCATACTTAAGACAAACTGGGTAGAGGTTGCTGGCACTATAACTTTGGGACTGAGAGCCAGATGCTCCACTTATCCAGTCCTAACGAGATCGGAAAGAAGGTGCGCTAGATGATGTGGATGCTGGAGTCTTCTGTTGTTGCTGATGTGGGCGACTGCTGCTGCCGAACCTCTGGTGGCCATAATCCGATGGACCTGTTCTATCCCACTTGTTCTTCCGCTCAATATCCTTCAACTTCTCTTCCTCAATTTGTTGGGCATGAATGATGAGGCTGGAGAAGTCAATGTCCTTGATGAGCATCGTGGTTCTGCACTCTTTAAGTGCCAAGTTTGACACTCCATTGAAGAATTTAAGCATTCAAACCCTTGGCTCGGCTATCATCTCTGGAGTATACCTCGACAATCGAGTGAACTCCAATGCATACTCCTCCATGGTTCTGTTACCCTGCCTTAGATTTATGAATTCTGGGACCTTGGCCTCCCTTAGTTCCCGAGGAAAGAATCTATCTAGAAATGTAGTTGTGAACTTTTCCCACTCTACTGGCCCTACTGTTGCTAGCCTTCCTTCCTTCCATTGGTCGTACCAAATCTGAACCACCCCTTTCAACCGGTAGGTAGCTAGATCAGCACTCTCTGCGGAACTAACACCCATAATCCGAGTGATCTTGTACACCTCATCTACAAACTCTTATGGGTCCTCTCCCACCTTGGATCCATGGAAATCTGGAGGGTTCATTCGGGTGAAGTACCAAACCCTAGTCGCTACTGCAGACCCGTTAGTATTCACTAGAACCACCTGGTGGTTCACTTGATTAGTCACCGTTTGAGCCTGTAGTTGGATCGCCGCTTGAAATTATACTAAGGACACTAGATAATCCTGAGGGACACTGGAGCTAGTGGGGCAGGTTAGTTGGCATTGCCAGTCCTCCTTCCGTTTCATTGTTTTGGAGCATAGTTTCACTGAAACGAATTGAGCACAAGTTAGGAGGATATTTTGGGATTCAACTTCAATGCACGATAATAAGTATGTACAAAAGGGAGTTTTCCTAATAATGCCATTTAGCCTCCCCGCCATAAGTGTGGCGGCTTCACACCCATGAAAATGACTCTACTTGATGCAGATTTTAGATATCCTAGGATACTCTAAACCTAGGGCTCTGATACCAAGTTTGTCATTACCCGAGTCTACACCCTGGCTAAGACACGATACTTGGTGCCACAAGTGACCCCACACGGTACTTGGTTCCACGAGTGACCCCAAGCTAACCCATGGTCTAACATTTTCAATGGTATACTAGGTAAGCATAAGCAGAAGCTTTGAAAGAAATATTTATAAAGAAATATTGTCGGAAGTGTAAAACATCACTGAAAATAGTACTACACAACTGTGTCTAAAAGCCACAGCTAGCTGATGAGTTTCTGGGACAAGCCCCTAGCTAACTCTAAAGTCTGACTGAAAGGAAACTAACTGAAAAACAAATAACGTCCTCAGAAGATGAGGACTCACCAAACGGATTGCTGCTACTGGAATCTTCGAGAAGAACTACTGACGATGCTGGGACTGAGAACCCGTGCCTGTGTCATAATATGATATAACATAGAAAGTATGCATCAGTACTTTAAATGTACTAAGTAAGTGAGATATATAATAAGCATGGAAAAATAAACAACTAAGCTGAAATAACATTATATGACCAACCGATACTGAATATTGATAAACTGAGTTATAATTGATATGATCAATAATGACCCTAACTGGTGGTCAATAACATGTCCTGGAACTAAGTGCCTGAACTGAGCTAAACTGAAGTAAAACTCAACTGAACTGAACTGACAAGTGGGAGAGTCTATAACCAACATATAACCACATGAACTAAACATGGAGTCCGATGTATACACCCCATCGGAGAAAGTGAACTGTACCTTGCCAGGGTATAGTGGCTGGCTGGGTGATCACAAAGCTGGGGTCCGTTGGGCCAATAACCTACGGTGGCAATGTAGTTCCGGGAACTTAGGCGTGCTAGAACCCCGGTCCCCTCGGTGCTAAGTACTACTCCCACTGGACAGTCCTAACTTGGCTACTAAGCTGATAGCTCAAAGCTGGGGTCCTGTACTAAGTCAGAAATACTTATCTAGAAGTACCCTGAGGGTGTATTGGACTGGTTAACTATAAAATGGTGTTTTAATATTGGCCAGAGTTGCTTATCTGAAAGCATCGTGATCGTGTAATGAACAAACTCATAACTGATAACTGAAAACTGGGACAAGAAGGTGTTACTGACACCTCAAGAGACTGACTATAGTCAAACTAATCAGCTGACATTTCTGTAAGAAACTAGAATTTTTTGAGTACTGACTAAGACTAGACAATCATTAATTCTACTTTTGATCAAGAAACTATACTATCCTAGTTATTTCAAGTACAATCGGAATCAAGCAGCACTTGTATTTAGAACATACTGATATATTCAATTCACTATATTCAAGAAACTAGCACTAAAATCACACAATTTCATGAAAATAGATAATGGCCAGAAGTACACCTAACAACAACCCTAATTATTCTTGAAAATCATAATAGGAAGAATTCATAATTTACTGACAAATAAACCCTAACGGTAAACTTTAGGGCTAGAACTGATAAGCGTTTCAGAAGAGTTTTGGGGCATAAGTGAAGGACAATTCCCCTATTGAATTCTCACATACCTGGCATAGAAATCCCGAAGAAGACCCTTGAGAAATCTGAGAGGAAAAATCAAAACCTTTGCTCCTGCTCTGTGCTTCCTAACTGAGATTCTACATTCTAACTTTGACAGAATGAGAGAGAATGAAGAGGGAACATGGATTACCTCCCTAAATCCCCTAAATATAACCCAAAATGAAATGGTTTAGGCATTAAAAAGGTGAAAAGTTACAAAAGTGCCCCAAAGAAAATCTGAAAAACTTCCCGACAGGGACCAACGAGTCACACAACGAGTCGTTGTTTGATACCATGACTCATTGGGACCAGTCGTTGGTTCTATACCTGGAATTAGGGATCATTAGAAACTGCCACGAAGGTAACGATGACTCGTTCGATAAACCAATGGGTCGTTGGTACCTCTCATTATTACTGGTAGGAAAACTTGGTATCTCAGCTAACGAACCACACAACAACTCTTTGGTACAACCGATGGGTCGTTGTGTCTGCTCGTGGCCAACGCTCCCTGGACTTAAGATTTGGTGATGGGTTGAAATGACAACTCGTTAGAGGTGACAACGAGTCATTGATCCCACTCATTGCTTCTGGGAGATGTTTGGTATATTTTTGAACTTGGGATGCAACGGACGACAGCATGACTCATTACTCTTTCCAATGAGTCATTCCATGCCTCATTGGTCCCCGGAGGGAAATTCTGTAGAGCTGACAAAGGCTCAGATGAGGGCCCGTTAGAGGTAACAATAATCCATTGTCTGAGTCATTCTGTGACAACATTTTCTAGTTTCCCCTAGTTTTTCATGCTGGATCTGAGTTTGATTTTGGAAATTTTTGAGGTGTTACATAAGTTGTGAATAATTATCTCCTTAGGTTGCATATGGTGTGTACAATCCCTCAAGCAACCCTTGTAGCGTTCCCATGCTTGAGCTAGCGTTTCTCCATCTTTCTATATGAATTCGCATATCTTTCCCCTCAGTTCTTTACTTTTTCTCGAAGAAACAAATTGGTTGATGAACTTATTAGAGAATATCTCCCAAGTGGTGATGGATCTTGCAGGCTCATTTTGAAGCCACTCCTTGGCTTCTCCGATAAGTGAGAGCAGAAACAAAGTCAGCTTGACATATCATTTATATGTTCTGGTAGTGAAAATTTTCACTCAACTCTACGAACATCATCAGATAACTATAGGGATCCTCATGCAGCTTGCCCTAAAATTGGAAAGTATTTTGGACGAACCGCACGATCCCTTCTTTTAGCTCAAAGTTCCCATGGCCGGTTTGACGATTGCTTTAAAACCATTCTTCAAATTAGGCCTAACTAAATGCATCACTGGAACTCTATCACTCTCTTCACCTTTTGCCTGGACGATGTTTTCCATAGCTAACCTTTGAAAGGTTCTCTCTTTTTCAAGATAAAGAGAAGCCAAAGTTGGTCCTTGACTTCTCGTAATGGGCATACACTAAGGCAAACAACCTTGTGAACTTCAACAAAAACAAGAAATAAATGTAAAATACAAATTATCAAAACAAAATTTTAACCTACAAAGAATATTAAACAATATTAAGTCCCCGAAAATGGAAACAAATATTTTATGTCGCCCAAGCGCATGCAAGCACATATGGTCATCAAGTAATATAGGATTTTGAAGTTCAGATATTGTATCCAAGGGACTTGTCAATTTAATCGTTATAAGGTTGTCACTTTAATTTCACTAATCTACCAAATAGTTAAATGAAGATTGATTTGGACAATTAAACTACTAAAACTTCAAATATAAAATTAACTAAACAATTGTAAGCTTGATTGTATTTCGATGATGGTGAAAGACTAGGGCAATGACACTTGATTGGTTTTTAGTTGAGTTTCCAAGATGTAATTAAATTGGTATGGTTCTTCCTATGATTGATAGTTTCAGGTTACCATCCCATTTCTTGTCACTATCCCTAGCATCCAAGAACTATTTCATCAACCCTTACACTTATCTCTATGGTCACTCGAGAACAATGAAATGACAATTATGCCTACTTGTATTTCAACTAAACGTGGTTGAAGAGTATATCCCTCTCCTCAACAACTTCTATCCTATCACCAATGGGTTCAAGAGTCTTTGAGTTCCCGTTATGTATTTATTTTTAACCCTTTTGATCCCCTTTTCCAAGTTCAATCGAAAGCCAATGGATTACTTACAAGGTGATCAATCTCATAAATAATAAATTAACATAATAAAATAAAACAACCATAAATGAAGAATCAACACCAAATTTAATTAGTCTTTCAAAAATCAACCATTCACCATGGACAAAACCCTAGAATATAAGTTTAGCCACTCATAGACAAGTGAGAAAATGAATATTTAATCACCATCATACGCAAATATGAAGTAAGGAAGAGAAAACCTAGTTGTAGAATTGTGTCTTCCTTCCAAATTACTTACAAGATTTCATAAACGAACTATGGAATGTAAAAAATAATTAAAGACTACTCTAAGATGCCAAAAGCTGCTTAATAACCGACCTAAGGCCTCTATTTATAGATGAGCCATCAAATGACGCTTCTGCCCTTCAAAACTTGACGTAAAAATTAGCATTTTCTGCCCTGGAATGACCTTAGCGCACTGCCCCATATATCCTACCACAGACTTAGTCAAATTTCCAAAAAATTTAACTCTGGAAAAGGTCTGGCATGCTTCACCCTCTCTTTTGCCAAGGTGTTCGTCAAATTTATCTAAGTTTGGACACCTCTAGCGTGGGGCACCACTTATCTCACCAAGTTTGTGAAGTGCAATACTTTGAAGTTCAAGGGCTGGCGCGCCCAGTCTGAAGTTTTATACTCTGAAGTTCAGGACTTGGTGCGAGGCACCAACCATAGCACTAGACCCTTCAGCTTCTCAAATCTTCACTCTTTGCATCATTTTGAGCCCATTTTGCTTAGTTTACTACTCAAATCAACTTAAATAGTTGGCTAACACGAAAAACCAACATATACATGAATCTAAGCATAAACTAAGGATTATGAACTCAAAACATGATCAAATATGGGTAAAAATATTGCAAGTGGGCATAAAAATATACACCCAACATCAGGTACTTATAGAGTGAAACCTAAGTAGCCTAGGGTATTTTCTAGATTTTTTATGCTTGTCATCTATGTTCAAATTTTGAAGATTAATAGTCTTGAATTCTAAAAATCAATGTGTATTCATATTTGGGTTATTCAAGTTGAAGAAGATGAATTAGTGATATGCGTTTGGATATTGTAACACCCCATATATTTTAAAACATATAACCTACTAAGTTGAAGACATACAAGTAAAATTTTTTTTCACTTTAAGTCGTTCGATGACGAGATGTCAGGAGAACGAAATTCCAAATGCATTGTCATATCATAACATGGATATATGAATGTATTAGAGAATTAGATTAAACATTTAGGCCAAAGGGAGCTTGGTATCAAAATTTTTTGCTTCATAGTTTTATTATTACAAAATATTTTAAATAACTTTGTATGTGGTCTGATTTGGGATGATCATATCTCCTGATCTACAAAAGTTAAAAGTCCTACTACTGATCAAACCAACATTATTTGATTTTGGTTTCCAGAATATCAAACTTCTCATCTCTCCGACATCAGAGTAATAAGTTATGATCATTTTACCACAGACTGTCCGGGAAGAAATGGGTCACGGGTTGTAGTCGGGTTGGGCAGCCTATTTAAGTTAAAATTACAGCCTAAAAATTCATTTATGTTCATTTACTTTCCATAATTGAGCCAGATCATCCCTCCCTTTAGTTTCCTTAGGTTTTCAAGCCAATTTCAAGAGAATTCAACGCCTAAACTTCATTCCACCATCAATCAAGTCTAAGAGCAAGTTAGAAGAATATGGTAGCTGAGTTGTTTCATCAAAATCGGCTTAGGTTGGAGCATGGTGACGAAGTAAAGAATCTAGAAATTTACTTCTTCCATATCTAACTACTTCTAAAAGTTAAGGTAAAGGATTTATCTCCTGCTATTTGTGGTTAAATCGAAGTTGTACATTGTCGGAAATTAATTATTGAGGTTTGATGTTCTTGTTATGTTGATCGGTAGGGACTATTTAAGATATGAATATCAAATAGAAATGGGCTGGAAACATACTTATTCCATTGATAATCTATCCTAACATGCAAGGGTAAGTTTCCTATCTTTATAGAGGTGTTATTTTAAGATTTCAATGCCCTTGTTGGAAGATTGGATATTAAAGCTACCGATGTTCTTGTTGTGTTTAAATTGGTAGGTTGATGTGTATATATTGATGGCTAAAAGTTGAAGATGGTAGAAAGATAATGTATAGATTTTCGTTGAGAGGATTGAAGTCGTGAATGAGGTATGTAAATACACCTCTCTTTTTTTTTCCAAATGCACGAATCCAAGCTTTAAAGTTGTTATCAAAACTAGAAGTATTTAAGGTGTTTGTTGAATTTCCTCTTATGAGTTTCCTAAGTCAAAATATGCAAGTTGAGTCTAGTTTCAAGTTAATGAGATTGCATACAGATATTTTATCATGAACTGAACAAATAAGTTGTATAACGAATAATGCATATAAGTTGAAAAAGAGATGTTAAGATATTTCTTTTGTTGAGGTTTCCATATTATTAAGGTATCTTCATGATCCAGTTTTCCTTATGGATGATTCTAAAGAAATTATAAATGTTCAACTCTTTTCATTGAATCTTAATTGGATTTACAGTATACTGAGGAGTACGTTATTGTTGAAGAGATGTATAACTTGATCATCGTGTTCTTAATAAATTGAGTAGGTTGAATGATATTGTCGTAAAAAATGTTTAGAGTAAAGTTGAATTAAAGATATGTTTGGATAAGTTGGTTAAGTTGAAGAATGTTGAGAAAACTATTGTTGTTACGAAATGATTTAATTTGGAAATTGTATATATGATATTAATGAACTTCTAGGAAGACCTTATGAAGAGGCAATCCATTATTAGTTGCTAGATAACTTAGTTAAGCCAATATAAGGATGAGAGCTTAAAGTCCTAAAATAATCCTACATCTTGACTTCCAATCGCTAAAGCGTTGAGCTATCTATCCTGAAGTCTTAAGCTTAACTTTGAAAAGCTTCTAAAGTTATTTTCCAAGCTTTCAAGTTAAAGTTACCACAATATCTTTAAGCTTCTAAGTCAAAGTACTACAAGTTTCCTAAGTTAAATTCCAAAGCGTCATATAAGACATCTTTAAGCTTCTTAGTGTACAAACTATAAATTCTCATGCCCCAAGGTGACTCATCAAGCTTACTCATAAAACCTCCAAAGAGCTTCTTATAAGTTATCTCCAAGGTATAAGTTAATGTAATTGTAAGTTACTAAAGATTCAAAGTCACTCCAAGTTTTAAAGTTCCAAAGTTATAGTGTTCATACTCTTAAGTCTATCTTGACTCACAGTCAATCTATGAGTTAAAAAGTTATACATTCAGTAAGTCCATAGGTTGGATTCATCATTCATGGTATTTGCATTATTATGTACCTATTCGATTCAAGCATCGCAACACACATTATCCAAACTAAATATCGGTATATACTATCCTAGTAAAAGTATTAGAGGGACTAAGGGCAACATATATATATATATTGGTCAAAGTATCAAAAAAGCCCTACATAAGGGCCACACAGATATTGCTCATATAAATGAATATAGGGTTATATGTTATAAAGTTACAAGTTGTCTCTTCTTTACACTATTTTATTGAGTTGATTTTAGTTATATTTTTGATACCACCTTACAATTACTACTTTTCAGCCTTACATATCAATACATTACATTCATACTAATGTCCCTTCTCTTGAGACCCTGTATTCATGTTGTGGGTGTAGAAAGAGGCTTCGATCGTCTTCTGTATGTCATGCCCCACCTTGGGAGACATGACTGACATCTGGTGCCTGTGTAGGACCTAAACTACTGAGCTGATTGAGCCTAAGCAGCTCTGGTGCAGGGCTGACTCTAACTCTGGAATCAAGAAAACAACAGGCTATATAGCGGTTGTAAATACAACCCTCGGCCGACAAGGCCTATAGCCACCTGTGAAAATAAACAGCTAACCAGAGACAAACAAACATAGGGAGTCCTATGCGGGCCGACAAGGCCACCATGATATCTAGTTATAACTGGAAAACGAAATCAGATGCTAAACTGAGCTATGACCGACAAGGCCACCAAGCACCAGCTAAGCAGGGCCCCACACGGCCAACACACATAGTCTAAAAAACATATAGGCCCCACACGACCAATATCATCTAACCACAGGGAAGTAATGCAATTTCCAAGCCTCTAGGAGTAATAAAATGGTCGGGACATGGCCCCGGCCTACCCATACTGTTCAAACAAAAGAAATAAACCTCTATCACTCAAGCTTCGGAAGAAGGGAGCTGACGATTTTGTACGGCTGACTGGAACTATGAGGGACCTGCTCCTCATCTATGTGTACCTGCAGGCAAGTAATGCAGCATCCCAGAAGGGCGTCAGTACCACAGGTACTGAGTATGTAAGGCAGTAACTTTAAATAACTGAAAGTAAGGGAATAGAACTGACAATGAATGAGGTAAAGAAAACGGACTGAAGATGATTGAAGTAGTGAAATTAGGATTAAACATAACTATAATAAGGAAGGTAGGGTTCATACCTGGCAAATGAGGCGTCTTACTGTCTAACTATCAGTAACTAAAGCAAGCATAAACCTTACCTGGCACCCATAAGCCGGAAGGTACAATCAGCAAAGAATAACCCACCTGGGCCCCCATTAGCCCTAGTGAGTACACCCCAATCTATATACCCCTATCCAGGTCATACTGAGTCAACTACCAGCTATAAGTGTCCTACCGATCCCTTGGGTCTGCAACTGGGCCCGCTCAGCCCCTGACCATAGCTGTGTTCGAGTCTGGAGGACTCCTGATATCTACACCCCGACCGTAAATGCTCGGCGGGGATGTGTATAAGGCCAACCACGGAAATATGAGGATTTGGATCCCCATCTTTGTCCCTTGCGGACGGCATGCCGCTGGTGGGCAGCGGCACAACTATTAACCCTGGGGTGGTCACGGAAGCTATATAGGTATAATACAGCCCAAAACAATACAATTTACGAGTCTCAACTGACAACAACAACTAAACATGATAACATATTCCTGACATGCTTTACTGGGATTCATACTGGACTACTATGCTAAAGAAGCTAACTTGCTGAAAAAAAATGCCTTAACATACCTCGATTGCTGATTTCTGATTAATTGATAGGTTCCAATTAGTATTAAATATCTCTTCCCAACTGAAATCGTGTTACTGGAAAGATAGGACTAGTTTTAACACTAAATTTGGCACAAAGGAAAACCTTATATATAAATATTAACTATATTCCAACTTTACGGAACACGGTCGAAACCTCGTTACTTCTCAAAAGTCTAGAAGGGAGAAATGCTTACTTTAAGCCTGGTATCGTATTCACACTAGTTTGGAGCAATTCCAACAACTTTGGCTCGGCGGGACGACGATTCACCAGGCGAATTTCACGAAACTAACTCTGTAGAAATGCTCCCTACAGCCTTATACTTCGATATCCGAAGTTAATTCGGATTTGGATGGCGTTTTGTGGTGTAATCTGATGAAAATTAAATGTTTCCTGCGTCCTTACCTCTGTTGGTTGAAGTTATATGAGTAAATAGCATGAAATCTAAGGGTGAGGCCTATATATACTTGATGCAGCAGACAAGGCAACATGGAATGCTACCTAATGCGCTGATTCTGCTCCGTACCATGTTGGCTAACGCGGAGTAGTAGCTCCATGCCACTTTGCCCCTCTGGGCAGCTTGGTTCAGCCTTCTCCCACGAAATCCCGACTTTGCACTCGTTCGGCCTTTCCCCCGGCCCTTTCCTTGTATGTATGGCACTCTAAAACTCTCAACCAACATACGAATAGGCCGATTAAACATTAAAAACTTATGGGGTGTAACATCCTCCCCCCTTAATATCATTCATCCTCGAATGTTAACTTCTGCTTGCAAGAACCTTAATGCAATTACTTATTCTGGAAAAATTTTGGCAGAGTCTCCCCTGTAATATGGACTATCCAAAAACCTTGAAAGCAGAAAAGTTCAATACAGGTACCCCACACAATACTATTGCATTCATTTCACTATAGACTTAAATCAATTATCTCACATATACCTGTATATAATGCAACTTATGAAACAACAACAACAACATACCTCTAACTACACAATCTGACTAAGTCTGAAATAACTGAGTGTATCTGGTTTTCATATTGTCTTCTGCTTCCCAGGTCATCTCCTCTCGGTTCTTATTTTGCCATAACACTTTAACGGAAGCAACATCTTTAGTTCTCAGTTTACGGATCTGCTGATCTAGTATGGCTACTGGAGCTTCTTCATAAGCTAACTCCTCAGTGATTTGGACGTCTTTGACTGGGATAATCCGGGAGGGATCTCCTATACACTTCCTCAACATTGATATGTAAAAAACTGGGTGAACATATTCTAATTTGGGAGGTAAATCCAATTCATAAGCCACCTGACCTATCCTTCGGTGAATCTGATAAGGCCCAATAAACTTGGGGCTGAGCTTACCTTTCTTACCAAATCTCGTCACACCCTTCATCGGTGAAACCTTCAGGAATACCCAGTCACCCACATTAAACTCTAGGTTTCTTTGCAGCACATCGGCATAAGATTTCTGGCGGCTCTGAGCTGTCAACAGATGTTCCTTGATAAGCTATACTTTCTCTTCTGACTGATGAATAATATCTGGTCCAACCAATGTTGATTATCCTACCTCAAACTAACCAGCCGGAGATCTAAACTTCCGCCCATATAACGCTTCATAAGGTGCTATCTGAATTGCTGAATGATAACTGTTATTATAGGCAAATTCAATAAGCGGTAGATGTTCATCCCAACTGCCTCCAAAATCTAGAGAACACGCTCGTAACATATCCTCGAGCGTCTGGATGGTACGTTCTGCCTGCCCGTCTGTCTGAGGATTGAAGACTGTGCTCAGGTTAACCTGTATCCCCAGGCCTCTCTGAAAAGACTGCCAAAATTTAGCTGTAAACTGCGCCCCTCTGTCAGAGATAATTGACAATGGAACACCATGCAATCGAACTATTTCTCTAATATACAACTCAACATAATCTTCGGCTGAAAAGGTAGCCCTTACTGGCAGAAAGTGAGCTGATTTTTTCAACCTGTCAACAATTACCCAGATAGAATCATATTTACGCCTGGTACGAGGTAACCCTACTACGAAATCCATATTAACTGCCTCCCATTTCCATAAAGGCACGACTATATGCTGTGTCAGTCCACCTGGTTTCTGATGTTCAGCTTTCACCTGTTGGCAATTGGGACATTGAGCTACGAATTTTGCTATCCCCTTTTTCATTCCAGACCAATTGTAAATCTCTTTTACATCATGGTACATTTTTGTTGAACCTGGACTGACAGAGTAACGGGCATAGTGTACCTCGCCCATAATTTGCTGGCGAAGCCCTGCCACGTCTAGAACGCAGAGGCGATCCCTATATCTCAAAATCCGTCCTCGGTTACTTGGAAATCTATCACTTCCGCTCGCTGGACCCTATTCCTGAGCTGAACCAGGCTAGGATCTTCATACTGCCGTTCTTTCACTTCCACAACCAATGATGACACTGCGGTATTCTGGATTACCACTCCATTGTCTCCTGATTCTACTATATGAACGACTAAACTAGCTAGCTGATGTAATTCTCGGGCTAATTCCTGCTGCTCGAGCTGTAAATATGCCAGGCTTCCCATGGATTTGCGGCTAAGGGCATTTGCTACAATATTGGCCCTTCCTGGGTGATATAAAATATTCACATCATAATCGTTTAACAACTCCAACCAGCGACGCTACTGCAAATTCAACTCTTTCTGGGTGAAAATATACTGAAGACTTTTGTTATCAGTGAAAATATCTACATGGACGCCATACAGGTAGTGTCTCCATATTTTCAAGGTATGAATCACCGCGGCTAACTCCAGGTCATGGGTAGGGTAGTTCTTCTCATGCTTCCTCAGTTGCCTAGAAGCATAGGCAATCACCTTACCATGCTGCATCAAAACACATCCTAACCCTACACCCGAAGCGTCACAAGAGACTGCATAACCCTTTGTTCCTTCTGGCAATGCTAGCACCGGTGCTGATGTCAATCTGTCTTTCAGTTCCTGAAAGCTCTACTCACATGCCTCATTCCAATGGAATTTTGCTGCCTTATGCGTCAATTTGGTTAAAGGTGCTGCTAAAATGGAAAATCCTTCCACGAACCTTCTGTAATACCTGGCTAAACCCAGGAAACTACGTACCTCAGTCGGAGTGGTAGGTCTAGGCCATGTTTTCACTGCCTCTATCTTCTGTGTATCTACCTGTATACCAGCATCGGACATAATTTGGCCCAAGAAGGCTACTGAATTCAGCCAAAATTCACATTTAGAAAATTTTGCATATAGCTGGCGATGTCTGAGAATTCGGAGCACTGTCCAGATGATCCTAGTGATCTGCCTCTGAGCGGGAATACTCCAGAATATCGTCGATAAATACTATCACGAACAAGTCCAGGTATGGTCTGAAAATGTTGTTCATCAGGTCCATAAACATTGCTAGGGCGTTTTTCAGTCCGAAGGACATGACTAGAAATTCATAGTGGCCATATCTGGTCTGAAGGCAGTCTTTGGAATATCTCTTTGACGAACACAGACCTGATGATATCCTTACCTTAAGTCAATCTTTGAAAAATACCTCGCTCCTTGTAGCTGATCAAACAGGTCGTCTATTCTAGGAAGTGGGTACTTATTTTTGGTAGTGACTTTATTCAGCTGCCGATAATCTACACACATACGGAGGGATCCGTCCTTCTTCCTCACGAACAGATGTGGCACACCCCATGGTGAGGTACTCGGCCTGATAAAGCCCTTGTCTAGCAAATCCTTCAATTGTTCCTTTAGTTCTCCGAGTTTAGCAGGAGCCATCCGATATGGAGGAATAGATATAGGCTGAGTGTCTGGTAATAGATCGATTGAAAAATCAATTTCCCTTTCTGGGGGAATACCAGGAAGCTCATCTGGAAATACGTCGGGAAATTCATTAACCACTGGAATAGACTGAAGGGTCGGAGGCTCTGCCTGAACATCTCGAACTCTGACAATATGATAAATGCACCCTTTTCCTATCAAGTTTCTTGGAGGAAGATAGGAAATAAACCTACCTTTTGGCGTGGGTCTACTACCTTTCCACTCCGATACTGCCTCCCCAGAAAAGTGGAATCAGACAATCTTGGTCCAACATTCTACATTGGCATAGCATGGAGCTAACCAATCCATACCCATAATAGCATGGAAATCAACCATTTCTAGTTCTATCAAGACTGTCGTAGTCTGACGACTGACAACCTCTACTGTACACCCCCGATAGACCCTTCTGGCCATGATAGAGTCAGCAACGGGTGTAGACACTGAGAAAGGTAGCCGAAGAAATTCCGGCATAATACTAAACTTTTGAGCCACTAATGGTGTAACATAGGACAAGGTGGATCCTGGATCTATCAACACATAAGCAGGATGAGAGCAAATGTTCAGCATACCTGTCACAACGTTTGGTGACGACTCTGATTCCTGTCACCCCGGTAGTGCATAAGTACGGTCTGGGCCGGCAAATGAACTGGAGGTCCCTGATCTGCCTTGGCCTCTGCTGGTTTAAACTGAGGACCTATCCTGTCGATCCCGGTCACCCTGACCCCTAGCTGGACAATTCCTCATCTGATGACCCTCCTGTCCACAAATGTAGCATGCTGTGGAACTATACTTGCATGCTCCAGAGTGGCGTCGATTGCAAATAGGGCAAAGTGGTATTGTAAACCCACTCTGCTCCACTTCCCTCTGCTACTGTGAACCTACTACTCGTGAACCTTCGCCAGGCTCTAGCTGCCCTCGGCGACTAGACCTACTCCTCTGTCGCTGTGGTGGAGGCGGGGGTCTAGGCGGCCTATATGATAACCTGGGCTAGGTCCTTCCCACGACTCCTCCTGTAATTCACCCGATCTGTCCCTCGGCGCTGCTCCTGACTTGTCCTTCTAATTTCCCATTGCCGCTGTTTGATACCCTCAATATTTTGAGCAAAAGCCTGCACATGGGCGATATCCACATCCTCTTGTAGTGTGGCTGTAATGCAGGTCTCAACATATTTTGGGTTCAGCCCCATAATAAAGCTGTGTACCCTGACTGGAATTGTGTCCACAAAGGCTAGTGCATATCGAGCCAAGGAATCAAACCGCATGGCATATTCCTGAATACTCATCGACCCCTGCTCCAAGTGTAGGAACTGATCAACCCAGGACTGTCGAATCTCCCGCGGTAGGTAATGATCAAAGAAAGCCTCTGAGATGTTGGGCCAGGTCGGAGGGAAAACATCTCTCCCTCGAGACCTTTCCCAACTCTCATACCATAGCATGGCGATGTCCCGTAGCCGGAATACCGCCAACTCAACCAACTCTGTGGGTGTAGCATGCATCACCCCGAAAATCCTCTGTATCTGGTCTAAGAAGTCCTGAGGGTCCTCGGTACGATCTATCCGTGTGAATTGTGGGGGACTTAGTGCTAGGAACTCTTGGACCCTTGAGCTACCCATCCCTTCTAAGGATTCTGCAACTGTAGGTGGCACTGGCTGGCGCTGAGCAGCCATCATCTGGGCTAGCATAACCACCACGCTCCTGACCTCCTGGTCGGATGGTACGAGTATAGAAACTTTCAGAGGTGGTGTCTTCACACCGGTCATCTCAAGCGGCTCCTGACGTGGTGGAGACTGCTGGGGAGGTCAATACCTCGGTATCGTCCTCAGATCTGGCCGATTCTAACTGAGGCAAAGGCACCCTACTGGTGCCCTCTCCTGCTGCTACATCTAACCTCCTGCCTGTTATAGGGTGTCACTGGTCCGACATTTCTTTGTAACCAAAAGGGTATAATGAGCTTAGGGACTCAACCCTATACTGTACCGCTCTATAGCATGACTGAATAAGAAGAAAGAGTAACTATCTTATCATGCCTTACAGCCTCCTGCTTATAATATATAGTGCACAACACATCCATAGACAAGACTCTACTTAGCACAGCTTGCAGACTCTCTGGGATACGACCTGCTCTGATACCAGGTTTGTCATGCCCCACCTTGGGAGGCATGACTTGCACCTGGTGCCTGTCTAGGACCTGAACTACTGAGCTAATTGAGCCTAAGCACCTCTGGTGCAGGGCTGACTCTAACTCTGTAATTAAGAAAACAACGGGCTATATAGCGGCTGTAAATACAACCACCGGCCGATGAGGCCTATAGCACCTGTGAAAATAAACATCTAACCAGAGACAAACAAACATAGGGAGTCCTACGTGGGCCGACAAGGCCACCATGATATCTAGTTATAACTGGAAAGCGAATTAGATGCTAAATTGAGCTATGACTGACAAGGCCACCAATCACCAGCTAAACAGGGCCCCACACGGCCAACACACATAGTTTAAAACACATATGGGCCCCACACGATCGATATAATCTAACCATAGGGAAGTAATGCAATTTGCAAGCCTCAAGGAGTAATAAGATGGTCGAGACAGGGCCTTGGCCTACCCATATTGTACAAACAAAAGAAATAAACCTCTATCACTCAAGCTCCGGAAGAAGGGAGCTGACGGTTCTGTACGGCTGACTAGAACTACGAGGGACCTGCTCCTCGTCTATGTGTACGTGCAGGAAAGTAATGCAGCGCCCCAGAAGAGGGAGTCAGTACCACAGGTACTGAGTATGTAAAGCAATAACATTAAATGACTAAAAGTAAGAAATAGAACTGACAATAACTGAAGTAAAGAAAACGGACTGAAGCTGACTGCGGTAGTGAAATTAGGACTAAAAATAACTGTAATAAGGAAGGTAGGGTTCATACCTGGCAAATGAGGCATCTTACTGTCTAACTATCAGTAACTAAAGCAAGCATAAACCTTACCTGGCCCCCATAAGCCGGAAGGTACAATCAGCACAGAATAATCCACTTGGGCCCCTATTAGCCCTAGTGAGTACACCTCAATCTATATACCCCTATTCAGGTCATACTCAGTCAACTACCATCTATAAGCGTCCTACCGATCCCCTCGATCTACAACTGGGCCTACTCAGCCCCTGACCGTATCTGTGTGTGAGTTCGGAGGACTCTTAATATCTACAACCCAGACGTAAATGCTCGGCGGGGGTGTGTATAAGGCCAACCACAACAATATGAGGATCTGGATCTCCATTTTCATCCCTTGCGGACGGCATGCCACTTCGTAGAGCGACGTATCCTCGCCCCTGGTGGGCGGCGACACAGCTATTAACCCTGGGGTGGTCGCGGAAGCTATACAGGTATAATCCAGCCCAAAATAGTACAATTTACGAGTCTCAACTGGACTACCATGCTGAAGAAACTAACTTGCCCAAAGAAAATGCCTTAACATACCTCGATTGACGGTTTCTGATTAACTGATAGGTTCCAATTAGTATTCAATAGCTCTTCCCAACTGAAATCATGTTACTGGAAAGATAGGACTAGTTTTAACACTAAATTTGGCAAAAAGGAAAACTTTATATATAAATATTAACTATATTCCAACTTTACGGAACACGGTTGAAACCTCATTATTTCTTAAAAGTCTAGAAGGGAGAAATGCTTACTTTAAGCCTGGGATCATATTGACACTAGTTTGGAGCAATTCCAACAACTTTGGCTCGGCGGGACGATGATTCGCCGGGCGAATTTCACAAAACTAACTCCGTAGAAATGCTCCCTGCAGCTTATACTTCGATACCCGAAGTTCATTTCGGATTTGCACAGCGTTTAGCGGTGTAATCGGATGAAAATTAAATGTTTCTTGCGTCCTTACCTCTGTTGGTCGAAGTTATATGAGTAAATAACATGAAATCTAAGGGTGAGGCCGATATATACTTGATGCAGTAGACTAGGCAATGTGGCACGCTTCCCAATGTGCTGATTCTGCTCTGTGCCACATTGGCTAATGCGGAGGAGCATCTCCGTGCCACTTTGCCCGTCTGGGCAGCTTGGTTCGGCCTCCTCCCGCGAAATCCCGACTCTGCACTTGTTTGGCCTTTCCCCCGGCCCTTTCCTCATACGTATGGCACTCTAAAACTCTCAACCAACATACGAATAGGCCGATTAAACCTTAAAATCTTACGGGGTGTAACAGAGTAGTAGGCGCCTGAGTTCAACAGCTGAGTTGGTATGCTCCTTTCTTTCTGGAGTAGTTACTCTAGCATTTAGTTTTTCTTATGTTTGAGTTTTATTGTACAAAGGTGGATAGGCTGGGGCCCTGTCCCAACCATAAATACTAATATTTATTGTCATGATTCTAACATAGGCCCGGATCTAGACACAAAATATAGAACCACAAATGGCTCCAAGTTGACCCATGGCATGAACATGACAACTAAATCTCAACATAATTAATGCGGAAAAACTAACATTAGAAATAGGGAAGTCTGAATATCTAATAACATTTGACAACGGGTCGTCCTTAGCTTTAACGGGTCGTCACTTCATTTATTGTTTTGCTCAATTTCCCAGACTCAGATATGCAACCACGACTGGACGGGATGAGTCATTTCTTGCCCCGATGAATCTTCACTTTCGCCCGTTGTCACTACTGCCCGCAACTGCTTACCTACTGGAACTCTTCCTAATGGGTTCATACCATGACTCATTGTTCACCTCAATGAGTCATTCCATGATTCGTGTCTGTCACTTTGACAAACACAACTCTCACAATGACCGCTTGCCATGACCTGTTCACTAACCAACGATCGTTTCATGGCTCGTTGGTCCTGGACCTGTCGACCAACATTCTCACCATGACAGTGACCCACGGTCCATGGGAGCTTACCATGAATCATACAATAGGTCATCCTGATAAAATTTTCTAACTCTTCTGCTACACGTCCCTTCAACTTCCAAGTCTAGTCTTGGGTACTTTTGGGGTATTACAATATCTCCCCTTGGGAACATTCGTCCTCGAATGTGGGGTAAATATACTGAATAGCTAGGGAAAATGCCTGTCATCCCAAGTACTGAACATCTATAGCCAAAAACTGACGGAGTGACTGACTTCGAATTAAAATACATGAGTAAACCGAATTCATAAATCACACATACATGCGCTATCATGAAAGAAACTGGAACACTTGAACCGAACAAGAAACTTAATAGAGTGCTAAGGAGGAAACTAATACCTCAAGCTGGAATTGAGCCGAAAGGAAAAAGATGTGGGTATTTATCCATCGTATCTGCTTCGGCTTCCCATGTAGCTCCCTCAACACGCTGTTTTCTCCATAAAACCTTTACTGAAGCTATTTCTTTGTTTCTTAACTTCTTCATAGCTAAGGCTATCCTTCAGCCCTACGCTCTCCATCAGAACAACCAATGCTGGGTCACCCATGCACTTCTTCAAGAGCGATACATGGAAAAACTGGATGTACTGAAGCCAATTCTGAGGGCAACTCCAACTCATAAGCCACCTTGCCAACACGTCTTACAATCCTATATGGGCCAATGTAGCGGGACTAAGTTTCCCCTTCTTTCCAAATTTGATCACTACCTTCATGGGCGATACCTTTAGAAACAACCAATCATCAATTTCAAACTCAAGTTCTCTCCTCCTCACATTAACATAGGACTTTTGACGACTCTAAGCTGTTTTCAACCTTCCCCTTATAAGCTGGACTTTCTCCATCGCCTCATGAACTGTGTCTAGCCTGACCAATGTAGCTTCACCGACTTCGAACCAACAAATAGGTGATCTATACCTCCGCCCATAAAGAGCCTCAAATGGAGCTATCTAAATGTTGGAATGGTATTTGTCGTTATATTCAAACTCAATGAGAGGTAAATGTTCATCCCAACTACCTTTAAAATCAATCACACATAGTCTAAACATGTCTTCAAGAGTCTGAATGGTTTGCTCAGCCTGACCATCTGCCTACGGGTGAAATGTTGTGCTAAGATTGACCTAAGTTCCAAGCCCCTTTGAAACTGATCTCCAAAACTGAGAGATAAACTGAGTACCTCTATCTGATATGATGGACAAGGGAACTCCTTGAAACTGAACTAAATCCCAAATATACAATTTGGCATAATCCTCTGCTAAATCGGTACTTTTGACCGGTAGAAAATGAACTGCCTTAGTCAACATATCTACAACCACCCAAATAGAGTCATACTGTCGGCAAGTATGGGGAAACCCTGTAATGAGGTCCATATTGATATCCTACCATTTCTAAGTAGGAATACTAATGTCTTGACACACCTCCAGGTCTTTGATGCTCAAGTTTCACCTGTTGACAATTCTAACACTTGATCACAAACTCTACTATGTCCTTCTTAATGCCGTTCTACCAATAGACTTCTAGTAGGTCATGATACATCTTGGTGGCACCTAGATGTATGGAATATCTGGAGCCATGAGCCTCATGCAACATCCGGTCTCTCAAATCATCAACACCCCGAACACATAAATGACCCTGATATCATAGTACACCATCTTCCCCTTGGGAGAAAGCCTCCGCCTTCTGATTCTATCTTTCTTCAACTTTACCAAAATAGGATCCTCATCTTTCCTAGCCATGACATTAGTCACCAAAGAAGATTTTGATCAATTCTGAACAATGACACCACTATATGTCGTGTCAACAAGATGAACTCTTAGTCGGGCAAGCTGATGCACCTCCTTCACCAACTCTTTCCTCCCCTCATCTAAATAAGACACACTCTCCAAAGAAAGTTTGCTAAGAGCATCTGCCACCACATTAGCCTTTCCTGTATCATAAAGGACACTCGTATCATAATCTTTAAGAAGCTCCAACCACCTTATTTGACATAGATTTTGATCGTTCTGGGTAAAGTAAACACATCCACATGGACCCCATATAGATAGTGTCTCCAAATCTTGAAGGCAAATACTACCACTGCCAACTCAAGGTCATGAGTAGGGTAGTTCTTCTCATGGACCTTAAGCTTCCTGGAAGCATAGGCTATAACTTTACCGTGCCGCATTAATAGACAACCAAGGTCGATCCTCGAGGCGTCATAATATATCACAAGCCCATCAGTACCCTCAGGTAGAGTCCACAATGGTGCTAAGGTGAGCTGAGTCTTCAACTCTTGGAAGCTTTTTTCAAAGGCCTTCGACCATTGAAACTTGACTTTCTTCTAGTTTAGCTTAGTCAATGGTGCTGCAATGGATGAAATCCCTTTAACAAACATCCGATAGTAACCAACTAAGCCTAAGAAACTCCTGATATCTGAAGGACTAATTGGTCTAGGCCAATAATTCACAACTTCTATATTTTGAGAGTCTACTTGTACACCCTCACTTGACACCACATGACCCCAAAATGCTACTGAGTTCAACAAAAAGTCACACTTGCTGAATTTAGCATACAACTGGAAATCCTTGAGAGACTGTAACACCACCCTCAGATGAGAGGCATACTCCTCTTCACTCCAAGAGTATATGAGAATGTTATCTATGAACATGATCATGAAAATATGCAAATATGACTTGAACACCTTGTTCATCAGATCCATAAAAGCTGAAGGAGCATTTGTTAGTCCAAAAGACATAACTACAAACTCATAGTGACCATACTATGTCCTGAAGGTTGTTTTCAGGATGTCACTCCCCCTAACTCTGAGTTGATGATATCCGTGTCTGAGGTCTATCTTTGAAACGCACCTTGCACCCTGAAGTTGGTCAAACAAGTAATTAATTCTAGGAAGAGGGTACCTGTTCTTGACTGTGACCTTGTTCAACTGTCGATAGTCAATGCACATACGAAGGGAACCATCCTTCTTCTAGACAGAGAGAATTGGTGCACCCCACAGGGACTTGCTTGGTCTGATGGAACCCTTGTCTAAGAGGTCCTTCAACTACTCCTTCAACTCCTTTAGCTCAGCTGGAGCCATTTTGTAAGGAGGAATAGATATAGGCAGTGTATCGGGAAGAAGGTCGATGTCAAAGTCGATATCCCTTTTATGAGGAATTCCTAGTAGATCATCTGGAAACACTACTGGATATTCGCATACTATAGGAACTGACGTGATAATCGGGGTTTTGGATGTAGCATCCTTGACCCTAACTAGATGGTACACGCAACTCTTGGAGATCATCTTTCTGGCCTTAAGGTAGGAAATGAATCAACCTACAGGAATGACTGAACTACCCTTCCACTCTAGGACTGGTTCACTCGGAAATTGGAACTCTAACGCACGGGTTCTATAATTTACTGAGGCATGACATGCATATAGCCAATCCATGCCAAAGATCACATCAAAATATGTCATGGATAACTTTACTAAATCTGCTGAGGTGACTTTTTAAAGGACTGTGACAGGGAAATTTCTATATACCCATCGAGCTATAACTGAGTCATCGACTGGAGTAGAGACTTAGAATGGCTCTGATAGGATTTTGGGACTGACTCCAAAACTGCTAATAGCATGGGGCGTCACAAAAGATAAGATAGCCCCTGGACCTAACAATGCATGAACATCAATGTGAGATACTCGTAACATACCAGTCACCAAATTGGGTGAAGTTTCCTGCTCCTAATGAGACGCGAGGGCATAAAACCTATTCTGACGCTGACCACCACCTGCACTAGTGGAGGCACCTTGCTTAGCTGAGTGTGCTGGTGGGACTGTTGAACTAGTGGCTGACCCTATCGAGCTGTTGGATAGTTTCTAAGCATATTTCTAGGCTTCCCACACTCGAAACAAGCACCTATACCTGTTCGGTCTGTTTGTTATATGGGTATATAACTACACGCAAGTGCACGTGGTCGAACAAGTAGTAAAGTGGCTCAAGTAAGCCAAGTATCGATCCCACAGGGACTGGGATAAGGTAACAATCTGCTCAAGTGTACTATATTTTAATTCTAACAATGAAGACAACAGTGTAACAAGGAGTTAGATATTTTGGGTTCTAATTTTTATGCTAAGTCTAAAACAAATATCTAATATGAGTCTGAACTATGAATGTGAGCATACTGAGGTTAATTGAACATATAAAGAAATTAATTATCAATATAAATTGGTTAACCTTTCCTCCGGTTGCTAGTCAAGAACTATTGCCAATGGATTAAACCTCTCGTATTTAACCCAACTTAAGAATCATGAACCGTCCACCTACATTTCTGTGATTAAACGAAATTCATGTTCTAGCCATACAAACCCAGTTCCTAAATTGACTAATACGACTTTCAGGTATATTTCTATCCTGAAGGTAAATCAATTCTCAATTTTCCCAAACTAAGAAAAGATCATATCCTATTGATTCACAACTTTCCAATTTCTTGCTCTCTCGAGTGAAACCGGACTTTTTAGATGTACATTAATATAGGCCATACATTAATGCAGTAAGAACAAGAATCAATAGAACAACCATGGAAGAAAAGATTAAAAACCAAATTGATCAACAATCACATTTCAATATAATTGTTCTTAACCTCAGCAAGAAGAGGAATTAGCCACTCATTTGTGGATTAAACATCGTTAAATGAGTGTTAAACATACAAACAATTGAATGTGTAACCCACGTTCTTGCTCCACCAAGTCAGATTAATTAAAAATGAACCTAAGTGTTCTATTTATACTAGTGGGAATTTTTCCCGGAATAACAAGCAACATGTCACGGAGTGCATTGCGGAGCACTGCCTCCGTGACACGCCACTGACACAGACCATCACTGGAAATTGCCAAAATTTCCCTAGCCAGGCAGAAGGCCTCCACGATGGCAGCGTGACACGGCTCCATCGCGGAGCCTCTTTATTTTGTGCCTTCCAATGCCTTATCCTTTGCTAACATCTGAGTCCAACCCCGATCTCTCCCAACACGCATTTTAGCTTCCCAAAATTACATTTTACCTGAAAAACAATGCTAATCATGTTGGTTAGTATAAATTCACATTTTATTAACAATCACATGAGAATGTATCAACATTGCTAGATAAACAAGGCTAAAATGACATATTTAAGTTTCACTTGGGCATATAAATTTGCCCAAGATCACTTACCCCACACTTAAATCCTTGTTCGTCCTCGAACTAAAATCTTACACCTCATGCAATTTACACCCCAACCTCGCTACTTTGGTTCGAAAATTTAGGTTACGGTCATACCGATTATTCAATACAGCAAATCATCAAGAAAACACGCATGGTCCAATCAATGCAAGGACCTTCAATACATCAAGGCCTCCTAGACTTAAGAATCGACTCTCAATATTGGTAAACTCATGCAAATCAATTGATCAAGACGTCCGACACGAAAATTAATCTCTCATCAAGCATGTGCCCTCACAATCATAGAGAATTTTCCCCTTTTTGATCATACGAACTCAAACGATTACATGCAGGGGCATATAAACACAATTTCGCTCTCTCTCCTAAAAGAATTCACATGCATCATGTCACGACCCATAAGCTTGCCTTTAGTGTATTACTCCACTAATATAAATAAGTGTGATGTAAGATCACGTAGGACTTTAACGGGTTGTAATGTAAGCTACGGAACTAGTAAATATTGGGCTAGCCAATAATAGTCACTAGCATCCTTAAGCGCCTTTTCAATACATCCCATCCAACTCGTGGGCATTGTTTCTTTATTCGTCCTCCCATTCTTGAAGTTTGTCTTTAGTTTGGCCCATCTTATTAAACACACTTGACCCAACAACAAAGATTATCCATACACCTTCATGATAGTTTATTTATAACAAGTGCACCCTTAACCTTTTCTTTCCTTCCATCACTCTGCTTTTCTTTTCTTTTCACCATTCTCACTCTTTGACACTTTGGGAAAATTATTTTCTCTTCTTCAGCGCTTAAGAGTTTTGGATCAGATTTACGGCTAATGAAAAGAAGGGATTAAGCTCGGTTTACAACTTTTTGACACAAGAAAAAAAATAGGCTAAAGGCTCAACGGGCTGACTAGTGTGTACAATCAAGGTGGGTACTATAATGAAAAAGAAAAACTTTCGGTTAAAAACAAAGAAATGCCTACATCCTTTCCTACAATACACCTCCTTCATTTCATTTTGTACACACACCAGGTAAGTTCTAGACACTTCATAATAGCATGGAATAACAAAACCTCACTTCACACTTATTGCACATGCTTAATTCAAGACGTATTCACGGACTCTTCAATCAGCTAATTACAAGAATTCAAATATTAAGCCTCAATCACACTGAATTGACTCTATGACCTAGGTATCTCAACATATTTACAAAGTTTCATGCTTCCATACAAATCACCTTTGCATTTGAAATATCATGTACAACACGCAACCAGAATTCCGCAACCATAAAGTAACTACAGGTTTTGGGATGCAACCCACAAAAGAAAAACAACTAAAAAATAAAATAAAAAAATCTACTCCTAACGACTACATTTCCCTCAAGACGGTCATCATCCATCCATCATAGGGAATGGTCACTAACTAAGACTTCGGTTCAATGGGACCATTCTTGATAAAAGAATCGAAAATAAATGCCGAGAAACCCAAGAATTGAAGAAAAAAAGAAAATTTTTAAAAGTATCGATCATTTCGATAAAACAAAATATGTACAAAATCAGCTAGCAACATTCAACAACACACAACAGTTTCACAATTCACATATAATTACAATACAGAACAACAACTTCACAATCACAAATTACAGGGTCACAAATTTTTTTTCACAGGCACAACAATAGAACAAAACAACATACCTAGCACCTAACTACTCCCACCCCACACTTATATCGAAGACTGTCCCCAGTGTTCACAGAAATTAAAATAGCACAAAAATTGGGTGGTGGAACTCCCTGATCAATCAAAATACTCCACTTCTTCATCAGGTGCTGCTGCTTTCATCTCCCATGTCTGAATCACCCCCATCGTCATCATCGGACTCCACATCGGAATCCTCCTGACGTGTCTCCTCATCTATGGGGACATCATCATCCGTGGGCTCTACAAAAGCTGGCCCCACTCGGCATAGAGCCCTGGCATTTTCGCCAAAAGGGTAGTCTAGCTCGAGCTGCCATAACTCCTCCTTTGTTGCCGGCCTCCCGCCTATCCTCAGCTGGAGCATCTGCATCCCGTACATGCGATCCATGTACTGATCATCTCGAGCATGTCGCTCGGCAAGTTTAAGAACAGGCCCGTGGGTGGTGTCGGGTGCCTTAGTTTTAGTGACATCTAAGGCCCGCCGCTCCATCTGCGGGATATAGTCAAGGGCCTCTTCCTCGACATCCAGGCCCCTCAGGAATGTGGTGAGTAGTCCACCAAATCCGTATCTGTGCCCCTGATGCAACCGGAATCTCTTCATGGCGGGGATAATCACCGCACCCACATTGATCTCCAGCCCTTTCATCAGGGCGTACACCAGGCATACACGATCCCGAGTTACATCCGTCATATGTACCCCCGGGATTAGGCAGGAACACACAATCTTAAGCCATATTCTGGCTTCCCTGTTCATCTGTGAGTAGGGCAAAGTCTGATGGTAGCCCCTCTCCTTGTGTTTGCTCTATCTAGACGTCGATCGGGTTCCACACAAAGTGCGTCTGATGTCCGCATATGGTGGAGTGATGTTCAGCTGTCAAAGCACGTGGGCATCTGTGTCCCGCGCCCCTAGGATAGCATTGAGGTGGTGGGGCTTAAAGGTGACTATTTGCCCTCTTATTTTGATGGTGTGACTTTTGAGAGTCGGGTTCCATTTGGCATAGAATTCCCGAATCAAGTGCAAGTTGCATTCTTTGGGCTCTTCAAAGATGAAGTTTAACCCAGCTGCCTCGATCCTGTGGACGATCCTAGGGAACTCCTGTGCCAACGGTTCCTATGCTATGTGTTCCTCGGGGAAGTACTTGCTCTCCTTGTGCTTTGCATACCACTTCTTCCCCTCTTCTGTCACCCACCTGGTTCCGTATTGGCGGCGTTGGCCGCGTGGAACCGCTGGTGCTGCTGGGAACGCTGTGCCCAATCTGATTCTTTTTCTGCCGGCGCCAGATGTTGATGCGCCTTTTCCCTTGTCTTGCCTGCTTGCCATTGTTCCTGTCAACCCAAACAAAGAAGTTCAATGTTAAGCTAATGAATATTAGCTTCGACTAAGGTTGGGTTAAGCTAGGCTACCCCACACTTAGTCCTTAGCTAAAATTACGACATTACGGCAAGATCATACTTATTTACACAAACAAACAACCAAATATAACGAACATGCTTAGTGCATTCGAAGAATTCGATGGTTTATATTCTATGTACTACTCAGACTTCGTACAGCTAACCAAAATCATTCCCATCGACAACATTTTATCTCATAGCACTTAGCAAGAAGAAACAAAACAAAAGAAAGGAAAAAAAAGAAGAAAAAAAGAATTAACTACGTGATCCTATACAATTCAACCAATTCTTGCAATTTTCGATATTACCCTAACCCGAGAATCCGTCGGTTTTTGAGCATAGTAACA
Organism: Datura wrightii; assembly: GCA_035772735.1. Taxonomy (NCBI): domain Eukaryota; kingdom Viridiplantae; phylum Streptophyta; class Magnoliopsida; order Solanales; family Solanaceae; genus Datura; species Datura wrightii. The sequence goes on from JASDFA010000002.1 coordinate 67,516,768, forward strand.
GTTAAACAATTGACTCATCTCCTCAACACGTGCAACCCAACATGAATTTCACTAGTCCAACTAAATGTTTCCATTTCAAACTCAAAGGCAAGCCCTAGATATGATTTTATCACAAATTCGATTAAACTATGTCATTATCGCATTCAAGCAATCACAATGATACTTCGAACATCAATCAACAATAATTCAATAGAATTTAAGCTCAATTTCTACTTAGGGCAAGTTTAGCTCATATTACAAGTTCAATATCGAAAAAATTCGACAAGAATTGAAATAGAGTTGAAGGACATACCTTGAATTCGAAGAGTTGATGAAAACTCGATGAAATTCTTGTCCTAAGTCCGTGTCACGTCGAGGGGGGATGGGTTTTTGGGAGGTTGGTCGTGGATTGTGTGAGAAATGAGGGAAAAAGAGGTAGAATCGGGGTTAAAAAGCGGAAAAATCGCGCGGGTCACCCGGCGTCCCGGTGTGACCCGTCGCGATATAAACATCAACGTGTCACGGAGTGCATCGCGGAGCACTGCCTCCGTGATACGGAGCTATCGTGAGGGCATTCTGGAATTTTTTTAAATTCCAGATTTACACCTCAACGTGTCACGGAGGGTAACGCGGAGGTCCTCCTCCGTGACACGGAGCTATCACCCTAGCTCACTGTTTTGCCACTTTGTATTGATTTTCATACCTCGAATTTTCCTTTGCGATCTCTTGCACATTTATCCTCCGTTCAACCTGAAATTCATCTTACGGCAAGAAATTGGTTAGAATTATAGGTTTTACTCAAAATAAAAATAAAAACAAAAATAAACTAAAAATTTTGTTGTTAATCAAGAAAAAGAAAAAGAAATCTATTCACAATTTACAAAGAAAAATTTTCACGGGTTGCCTCCCGTGCAGCGCCTGGTTTACCGTCGTGGCTCGACGTCATTCAACTCAATTGTCTTCTAGGGTGACAGACGTTTTTTGTCGACCACCGTCCATACCCCAGTAGTGCTTACATTGCTCTAGTGGTTTTCCCATTAACTCTCGTGATTCCACTATCTGCGCATCATTAACTTGATCAATCACATTGATCACCGAGAGTTCCTCGTACACAGTCGGGAGCTTGGTGGCCTTGTATACATCGAACACTTCCACCTTGTCGTGTGCTCGCATGGTTAGCTGCCCTGCAACTACGTCAATCAGTGCTTTCCCAGTCGCCAAGAAAGGACGTCCCAAAATAAATGGGACTTCCGCGTCTGGCTCAAAATCCAGCACAACAAAATGTACCGGGAAGATCAGGGAGCCAACTTGCACCAGAACGTCCTCCACAATGCCATCAGGTCTGGCTAAGGACCGATCCGCTAATTGCAAGATCACTGTTGTGGGTCTAGGACTCCCTAGACCCAGCTTTTTGAATATCGATGACGACATTAAATTAATGCTCGCTCCCAAATCACATAATCCACGAGCTCGGATACTCTGCCCAATAGTAGTTTGTATAGTAAAGCTCCCAGGATCTTTGAGCTTTGTGGGCAGTCGGTTTTGTATCCGGGAAGTGCACTCCTCCGTGAGAGCCACCGTAGCATACTCAGTCAACTGACTTTTGTTTGCCACGATGTCCTTTATGTACTTTGCATATTTCGGCACTCCCTGCAAAACATCAACAAGAGGTAAGTTAATATGTACCTGTTTCAGCACCTCCATGAATTTCTTGAAACACGCCACCTCCTTGTGTTTCTTTAATCTTTGAGGGAATGGGGGTGGTGGTCTTTCTGATACAGCTTCCTTTTTCTTCCTCCTCTCATTACTGTGCTCCCTCTCAACTTCTGATGCTCCCGATTGTTGAGGTGGTCTTTCTGGTTCCACCTCTTTCAGCTGCAACCCACTCCTTGTGGTCACCGCATTCACCTGCTTGGGGTTGGGATCCGTGTCGCTCGGAAGTCCTCCTCTAGGTTTGGAGTTTTGGGCTCCAGCAAATTGCCCAAATTGATATTCAAGTGCCTTAGTAGCTAACTGATTGTTTTTCACCTCGGCTGTGAGCATACTGAGGTTAATTGAACATGTAAAGAAATTAATTATTGATATAAATTGGTTAACCTTTCCTCCGGTTGCTAGTCAAGAACTATTGCCAATGGATTAAAACTCTCGTATTTAACCCAACTTAAGTATCATGAACCGTCCACCTACATTTCTGTGATTAAACGAAATTCATGTTCTAGCCATACAAACCCAGTTCCTAAATTGACAAATACGACTTTCAGGTATATTTCTATCCTGAAGGTAAATCAATTCTCAATTTTCCCAAACTAAGAAAAGATCATATCCTATTGATTCACAACTTTCCAATTTCTTGCTCTCTCGAGTGAAATCGAACTTTTTAGATGTACATTAATATAGGCCACACATTAATGCAGTAAGAACAAGAATCAATAGAACAACCATGGAAGAAAAGATTAAAAACCAAATTGATCAACAATCACATTTCAATACAATTGTTCTTAACCTCAGCAAGAAGAGGAATTAGCCACTCATTTGTAGATTAAACATCGTTAAATGAGTGTTAAACATACAAGAAATTGAATGAAAGAAGAAGGAGATAGAGAAAAACCCTGATAATTTCGTCCCCTCAACTGCCTGTAACCCACGTTCTTGCTCCACCAAGTCAGATTAATTAAAAATGAACCTAAGTGTTCTATTTATACTAGTGGGAATTTTTCCCGGAAGAACAAGCAACGTGTCACGGAGTGCATCGCGGAGCACTACCTCCGTGACACGCCACTGACGTGGACCCTCACTGGAAATTGCCAAAAATTCCCTAGCCAGGCAGAAGGCCTCCGTGATGGCAGCGTGACACGGCTCCATCGCGGAGCCTCTTTATTTTGTGCCTTCCAATGCCTTGTCCTTTGCTAATATCCGAGTCCAACCCCGATCTCTCCCAACACGCATTTTAGCTTCCCAAAATTACATTTTACCTGCAAAACAATGCTAATCATGTTGGTTAGTGTAAATTCACATTTTATTACCAATCACATGAGAATGTATCAACATTGCTAGATAAACAAGGCTAAAATGACATATTTAAGTATCACTTGGGCATATAAATTTGCCCAAGATCAATACCTACTAAGATCTAATCAGTGTGCCTCCTGCCACACCTGTCACAACCTAGAATGCAGGGCTCTATAGGTCTGCTCCCCTGACCTCTAGAGGCTGACGCTCATCCCCTATGGTGGCGCCAAGATCTGGATGGCATACTCACTGTTGATGGTGTCGGGGCTAATGGTCTCTGGTGGGACTTTTGACGATGCTCACCTCTAGGCCTCTGTTGGGAGAACCCAAAACTATTAGTCCTGGCCCTCTTGGCCTCCCTCTCCCTCTCACTCATCTGTATCGCCTCTATCTGTTGGGCGTATAGAACTAACCATGCAAAATCAATATCCTGATGAAGCATAGCGGTCCGAAAATCTTTGACCAAGTAGTCTACTATCCCATGCATGAACCGGCCCACTCGAGCCCTCTGATCTTCCACAATCTAAAGTGCATATTTGGACAAGTGGGTGAACTCTAAAGCATACTCCTGGATTGTCATGTTGTTCTGCCTCAGGTTCACAGACTTAGATGCCTTGATTTCACTCATCTCTCAAGGAAAGAACTAATGCAAGAATGCGACCAGAAACTCATCCCATCTAATGGGACCTACTCCAACTGCCCTACTATCCTTCCACTGTTTGAACCAGATATGGGCGACCTCTTTTAGCTGACAAGAGGCAAGGTCTGTGCACTCCTCCCCTGTCACCCCCATAATCTGGGTGATCTTCTGGATCTCATCAATGAACTCGTGTTGATCCTCGTCCACCATTAATCTGAGGAACGCAGGAGGATTCATCCAGAGGAAGTCCTTGACTCTTGCCATTGCCGCATTCCCATTCTGGGGAACATGTGCCACTACCTGCTAGTTAGCTGGAGCAGCCAATGCCTGTGTCAACATTTGTATGGCTACCCTAAACTCAGCATGGGCAACCTTCTTGGGCACACGATCCTCGGGAGATAGTGGGGCCTGCTAGTGCCCATCTCCATTGTCATTCTCATGGCTATTTCTGTTCCTGTTCCTTTTTCCATTAACTCGGCAAGGAGGCATGATTCTGCAAACGCGTGTAGCATGAGTTAGAAGGATAGAGAGACATTTCATCGCACGATATAGATCATGAAAGAAGGGAAATTTCCTAAAATATTTCATTGCCTATTCATCATAAGTGTGGCGCGCTTCACACCCATGAAAAAATACTCTACTTAACTCGGCTTTCAGATGTCTTAGGACACTTCAAAACCTAATGATCTGATACTAAGTTTTTCACGATCCAAACATAGGGCCGGATCTAGACATGTAACCTAGAATCAAAAATGTCTCCAAGTCGACCCATGGCGTGAACATGACAACTAAAGCTCAACATATGTAATGTAGAAAAACTAACATTAGAAATAGTGGAAGTCTAATCTAATAACATCTGAACAAAGGAATACATAACACTGATTAGAAGCTGAATACATACTATGTTTGATAAGCCTCTACAATCTGACGAGTTGATGGGACAAAATCCAACAAACTCACTAATAAATTAAAATAAATTGATAAGAAGGTCTTCAAAGGATGATGACTCACCAACAAGCTGAGAAAATGCTAACTCTGAGGGTCTAGCTAACAACGATATTGAACCTGAACATTCGAGCCTGTATCATGAAATGATACAACATAAAGTATGCGGTCAGTACTTGAAATGTACCGAGCATGCAATATGTAAAATCGCTAAGTAAGTAAAGATAAAATCATGCATATCATAAAATATTTCATCATAAGATTATGAGAGTAATTGAATATCATAATTGAATCGAATGACCCAAAGATGAAACTAATAATTATATATAAAACTGAAAATTAGGTCAAACCTGTTGAAAACATAATATCATAACTAATGAACATGCAATGCTGAAATCATGAGGAACAATGAGAGACTCGTCATATAACCGACATTACCATGATAGAGCTTACGTGGTTCCGACTATTACACAAGTGGGCAAAGCTGTCCAAAGCGTTACTAGGGCTAAGGGCGCCACCATAATATCGATATCAAGATGAAGGCCCCTCGGGGGCAGGGAAAGCTCACAAGGGAGGTCCCAAACAATCTGAACATACCTATGTTGGCACGTAGTTCTGAGGCACAAGGTTAACAGAACCCTTAGCCTACTCGGGTCTAGACACTACATCCAAAAACATGCATATGCTTTTCATCATTTTTAAATGAAGTTGAACCATTGTCATTCGATGAAGATAAACCATATCATTACATACATAGCCTAAAAACATGAGTAGCCTCGGCTCAAACAATACCACAAGCTGAAAAGTGGGAGTCTAGACTCCAAAATCATGTGGTAAGCTAACAACATGAAATTGAAGTAAATCATGAAACATACTTGATTATATGGGCTTTACCAAACTTATACATGCTTTGAACTAGACTTGATATTCAAAATCATGGATATAAACATGGGTAATTCGAAATCATACTTTAATCATAGACATTTCATTATACTTGAAAACATTGATCATAATCTCATCTTTTCATGAACTTTCATATTTGGGCATCATAATTGGTAAAACTTTGAAATCATAATTTGTAATTAAAATCATTATTAAACATTCCTATGAATCTTAAAACAATATTAGAAATATGAATAGAATCTACCCATGATTGATACTTGGAAAATTTGGCAAATGGGTTAAAACCCCATAGATTCATCAACCTTGAATTTCATGAATTTAGAAGAGGATTTGGGAATAGGAGTGAAGGAATACTCCCATTCATAACCCTACATACTCGGGTAATCTGTTCTTACACTCTCCCTTGAAAGCCCAAAGGAATTGGAGAAGAAATTGGAGAGTTCTAAGCTTGCTTTTCCTTAGGAATCCTCTAGTTTTGCATGCATGGGGAGGGAATAGATTAGAATAGATTAGACCCTTTTTAAACCCCCCCTAAACAAGCTTAAAATGACATAGTATAGGGCTTACGAGCTTAGGAAATTATGAATTGACCCTTACTAACTTCGCACGAAAACACATATTGCTTGGAGTAACGATTCATCCAATGAGTCGTACTTAGCTCCACCGGGTCATTACTTTGCTTGTTGTTTCGCTCAATTTTCCTGAGTCAGATCTACAACCACGACTGGATAGGACAAGTCGTTACTTGGCTCGACGAATCATCACTTCTGCCCATTATCACCACTGCCCGCAACTGCTTACCTTCTAGAAGTATTCCCAACGGGTTCATACCATGACTAATTGTTCCCCTCAATGAGTCATTCAGCAACTCATGTCAGTCACCTTGACCATGATAACTCTTATAATGACTACTTGCCACAACCTATTACACTGACCAACGAGTCGTTCCATGGCTTTGTAATGCCCCGAAAACTCAAAATATAATTTTGAGACTTAAATAAGGAAATATGGAAAAGATGCAGAAAAGCTACAGGACGACTCACCTAATGGGTCATTAAATGACCTAACAACTCATTAGGTGAGTCGTGAGAAGGAGGTTGAGAATTATAAGAAGGGAGACAGTGTACCCAACGAGGGACTTCATGAGTCGTGATCACTGACCATGACCTGTTGAGTCACTCGTGGTCAGGCCTGGGCTGAGAATTTTATTAGTGGAACAGTGTACTTGAGGGGTGGGTCAACGAGTCGTGGTCCCTAGTAACGACTCATTATGTCCCTCGTTACCAGCCCTAGTAAGTTTATAGCCAGTATACATAACGAGTGTCACAATGAGTCGTCATTAGTAGAAATGACTCGTTAGGTGACTCGTTACCAACTTAGCATTTAGTCTTCAGCAGTGAGCTAGTGTGGTCCATGACTGGTGACCACGAGTCATGGTTAGTGACCACGACTCTCTAGGTCCCTCATGGTGACCTACTAAGGAGCCGGGGCAGTGTACCTGACGGGAGTGACCACGGGTCGTGGTCAGTCACCACGACCCGTTGGGTCACCCGTTAGATCGTGGTCACTGACCACGACTCGTTGGGTCCCTCATGGTGACCTACTAAGGAGCTAGGGCAGTGTACCTGACCGGAGTGACCACGAGTCATGGTAAGTCACCACGACCTGTTGGGTCACCCGTTAGGTCACCTGGCAGTTTCTTGCAGCGAACTTCTGAGGGATATTTAGTAGGTTCCTATTCTCCCAAGTTTTAAACTACATCATTTTAGCAATAATTTTAGACCTTTTAGTGGGTAAAAATGGTTCATTCCTCATTCCCACTCTCAGTTTTTAGAAAATCACCGTAAGATCTCCTCTCAAGAACTCTTCAAGCAAGCTTTGGGTTGTTCACCATTACAGCAGTTCAAGTATTCTTCTCCAGAAGAATCTTAGTCAGGTATATGGGAATTCAACAAGGGAATTTTCCTTCCCTTATGTCCCCCCAAAATCCTCTTGTAATTTCACTATCCGTTTAGCCCTAAGTTCTTCGAATATGAATAAATTTTCATGTTGGTTTTTCATTAATTTCAATCGGAATAATATCCATGTTTATTATTCATATGATCTTTGTCAGTTCCTAAGTAAATTGTTGTTGTTATTGCCAAGGTGATTTAAGCCCTAAACTTTCGAGTAATGATTATTGCGATTTAAATTTCTGTCTATTGTATAAAGTATGTTTTGGGGATGAATTTCCTAGTAATTCTTATTATATATATATATATATATATATATATATGTTGAGTAAATACTTCATTGATAAGATGATTTTAGCCTTGACAGATGAGATTTCCAAAATTCTTGAATCTTTGCCATATTATGGAATTCCCGTGTGGTTGGAATGAGTTGAGTTCTCTATTAGCTGCTTAATAGTTCAGTTCAGTTAGAACATAGAACCTCTTCAGAACTATTCAGAACTTGTCAACTGATCAGTTTGACTTCAGTCCTTGCCCGAGGTGTCAGTGGTGCCTCCTAGTTATCAGAATCAAACTCAGAATCCAATTTATTGGTCCATTAGGGGGTCATGACCTTTTAGATATATAGCTCTGACCAGCCCTATGACCCCAGTTCAGTTTACAGATTGTTTTTAGATGGTTACGACACTTTCAGATAAGCAGCTCTGACCAGTCTAGAACCCAGTTTTAGTATTTGGTCTGATAAGACTCTCAGGGTACTTTCAGTTATATGTCCCTGACTAGTCTTAGACCCTAGTTCAAGCTATCAGCCTAGTAGTTCAATTTAGGTTTTCAGGTGGGAGTAGAACTTAGCACCGAGCGGGCCAAGGTTCCAGTGCACCCAGGTTCCCACAACTACGTTGCCAGCGTAGGTTATAGTATTACTTGGCCTGATTGGCTCCAAACTTTTGTGATCACCCAGTTCATGCCTTTATACCCTGGAAAGGTATATTGGGTCCTACCGATGGGGTGTATACATCGGACTCCACGTCTAGCTCACGTGGTTATATGTCGGTTATAGACTCTCCCACTAGTCAGATCAGTCTAGTTTAGAGTAAGAAGTTCTGTTTAGTTCCAGTTCTATTAGTTATCTCAGTTTAGTACAGTATGGTAGACTCAGAATTTTCAGACTTAGGGCATGTCTTTGACCACCAGACAGGGTCATCTTGACCATTTAAGTATATATATTAGTAGCTCAGATCAGTTTGCTTGTTGGTCACTACATGTCATTTTAGTTCAGAGTTGATACTACAGTTACGTTTCCTCCCACTTACTCAGTACATTCAAAGTACTGATGCATACTTTTATGTTGTATCGTTTCATGATACAACTGTAGGTTCCTAGATTTAGCAGCATTAGCTTCCACATTTCAGATCCTCATCAATCACAGTTGAAGTGTGAGTCCTCATCATTCTAGGGCCTTATTTCATTATCTTACAGTTTTATTTAGACTTAGAGTTAGCTGGGGGCTTGTCCCAATAACTCATTAGTTAGAAGGCTTTCGGACATAGAGTACATTCAGATTTCAGATTATGTAAATTTTATATTTTCTTTTAGTTTCAATTTCTGAAATGCTTTTATGTTGTTAATCCAAAGCTTCCTCTATGTATGTTTTATTTAGGATACCAGTGTATGATAGACCAGGGGTTGACTTGTGGTCCCTTGTGGCTTCAAGTACCGTGTTACATCCAGGGTGTAGTCTCGGAGTATAACAAACTTGATATCAGAGCACAAGGCTTAGAGTGTTCAGTGGGTTCGTTGGGTATCAAAACCGACATGCAAGTGCACGTGGTCGAACAAGTAGTAAGTGGCTTTAGTAAGCCAAGTATCGATCCCTCAGAGACTCGGATTAAGTGAAGATTGCTTAAGTATACTATACTATATTTAACTTCTAAATATGCTGACAACAACGTAACCAAAAAGTGAATAATTTGTTTTATAAATTTTATACTAAACTACAAACAATTATCTACTTTGAATTTGGACTATGAATAAGAGCATGCTGAGGTTAAAGAACATGTAATGAAACTGATTATCATCATAAATTGGTTAATCTTTTCTTCCTGTTGCTAGCCAAGAACATTAGCCAAGAGATTAAAACTCTCGTATTTAATCTCACCTAAGAATCATAAACCATCCGTCTACATTTCTGTGATCAAATGCAATTCATGACCTAGCAATACAATTCCGGTTCCTAAATTGACTAATACGGCTTTCAAGTATATTTCTATCAGGAAAGCACATCAAAACTCAATTTTTCCAAATCAAGTAAGGAACAATATCCTATTAATTCACAACTTTCCAATTTCGTGCTCTCTCGAGTGAAATCGGACTTTTTAGATGTACATTAATGTAGGCCACACACCAATGCAGTAAGAACAAGAATCAATAGAACAACATGGAAGAAAAAGATGAAAAAACCAGATAATTAATAATCAAAATTCATCACAAGTGTTCATAACCTCAGCAAGGAAGGGAATTAGCAACTCATTTGTGGATTAATCATCCTAAAACAAGTGTTAATCATACAAACAATTGAATTAGAGAGGAAAGAAAGAGAGAAAAAACCCTGAACTTTTCGTCCCTCAACTGCCTGTAACGCACGTCCTTGCTCCACCAAGTCTGAATTATTGAAAAATGAACCTAAGTGTTCTATTTATACTAGTGGGAATTTTTTCCGGAATAACAAGCAACGTGTCACGGAGTGCATCGCGGAGCACTGCCTCCGTGACACGCCGTGGACGCGGACCCTCACTGGAATTGGGGGTCTGGGAATATAACACCAACGTGGCACGGCGTGCAACGCGGAGGCTAGCCACCGTGCCACGGAGCTGTCGCGAACCTCCACTGGAAATTGATGAATTTTCACCCTCCAGGCAGAATGCCTCCGCGATGGCAGCGTGACACGGCTCCATCGCGGAGCCCCTTTAATTTGTGCAGTCCAATGCCTTTTCCCTTGCTCGCATCCAAGTCCAACTCCGATATCCTCCAACATGCATTTTAGCTCCTCGAAATCACATTTTACCTACAAAACAATGCTAATCATGTTGGTTAGTATAAATTCACATTTTATTACCAATTACATGAAAATGTATATTCATTGCTAGATAAACAAGGCGAAAATGATACTTTTGAGTATTACTTGGGCATATAAATCTGCCCAAGATCATAGAGATCCTCGAAAAGTATGAAAACTGCATCGAGTGAAGTCCTTTTCATGAGTGTGAAGCGCGCCACACTTATGACGAGGAGGCTATAAGATGTTATTAGGAAAACTCCCTTTTGTTCATACTCCTTATCGTGCGTTAAAGTTCAATTCCAGAAATGCCCTTCTAACCCGTGCTCTATTTCATTTTAGTGAATCATCCCTCCCCAACGTGGAAATGGAAGGAGGGTCGGTAATGCCAATAGGCCTACCGCACCAGTCCTGGAAGCTCCTCAATATGATTCAATATCTATCGCCGTATTTCGGGAGGCCATCCAATGGATGGCCCAAGAAGTCACCAACCAGGTGAACCAGCAGGTGGTTCCAGTAGCCATGAACAGGACCGCAGCGGTTGCGAGGGTGTGGGACTTCACCCGTATGAAACCTCCATCTTTTCAGGGATCAAAAGTGGGGGAGGATCCCCAGGAGTTCGTGGTTGAGGTCAGGAAGATCACCCGCATTATGGGTGTTAGCTCCTTGAAAGTGCTGACTTGGCTACCTACCAATTAAAAGGGGTAGCTCAGGTCTGGCATGACCAATGGAAAGAGGGGTGGCCAGCAGGAGCAGGACCAGTGGAGTGATAAGAATTCCACACAACTTTTTTTGACAGGTTTTTCTCTCGGGAGCTGAGGGAAGCAAGGATGACGGAGTGTATGAATTTGAGAAAGGGCAACAAAACTATGACGGAGTATGCTTTGGAGTTTACTATACTGTCTAAGTATGCTCCAGAGATGGTAGCCGAGCCAAGGGATCGCATGCTGAATTTTGTAAATGGAGTGTCAAATCTGGTCCTCAAGAAGTACAGGACTGTGATGCTGATTAAGGACACGGACCTTTCTAGCTTGATTTTCTATGCCCAGCATATTGAGGCTGAAAAGCTAAAGGATATAGAGCGTAAAAACAAATGGGAAAGGACTGGCCATTTAGATTTTTGCCATCAAAGGTCTAGCGGTAGTAGCTGCTCACAGCAACAGCAACAGAGAGCCCCAACACCCAACTCAGCCAGCGCTCCAACCTTCCGATCCTACAAGGATCGAAGGGGTGGGTCATTTGGAACTCAGTCTCAGACTCACAGTACAGGGAACATGTATTTAGCTTGCCCCAAGTATGGTAGGAATCACCCAGGAGAATGCCTTCAGGGACGAGAGGGCTATTTTGGGTGTGGAAAGCTTAGACACTGGTTAGGGAGTTCCTGTCAGCAGCGCGAGGGAGATCACAATCTACCACCTCATCAGCTCCAGTAGGCTGACCAGCTCAGTAGGCCAACACATCAGGTACAGATGGCGGTCAGCGCCAAAATTGCTTTTATGCTCAATCTTCCCATCAGGATCAAGAAAGCTCAGCTAACGTAGTTACTGGTATGTTACATCTCTTCCATATAGATGTGTATGCCCTCTTAGATCCAGGAGCCACTCTTTTGTTCGTGACTCCCTATATAGAAATCCAGTTCAACATCAGTCTAGAGGTCCTCTCAGAACTATATTTAGTCTCCACCCTAGTTGGTGAGTCAGTTAGAGCCAGCTGGGTGTATAGAAACTGCCCAGTCTTAGTCCTAAATAAAGTTATTCCAACTAATCTTGTAGAGTTAGACATGGTCGACTTTGACCTTATTCTCGGCATGGATTGGTTACACTCCTGCTATGCCTCAGTTGATTGGATGACTAAGTCCCACTTTCTCCCAGTTAAAACCACAAACACAGCTAAGGAATATTCCAGACTTCACATCCCAGAGTTAGTCAGAATCCATGGGGTGCCCTTGGCTATCATTTTAGACAGCGGAACACAGTTCACCTCACACTTCTAGAAGTCCTTTCAGAAGGGACTAGGCACTCAGGTCAAACTCAGCACTGCTTTTCACCCGCAGACCGACGGGCAAGCTAAGTGGACCATTCAGACCTTATAATATATGCTAAGAGCATGCGCGATTTATTTTAAGGGTAATTTGGATGACCATTTGCCTTTTATCGAATCGCGTACAAAAATAGCTACCATTCTAGCATCTAGATAGCCCCATTTGAAGCATTGTATGGTAGAAGGTGTAGATCTCCTATAGGGTGGTTCGAGGTTGGTGAAGCTACCTTGATAGAGACAGACTCAGTTCACGAGGCAATGCAGAAAGTTCAGCTCACCGAGAAAGGTTGAAAACAGCGCAGAGCTGTTAGAAATCTTATGACGATGTGTGGAGAAAAGAGTTGGAGTTTGCAGTTGATGACTGGGTATACCTTAAAATTTTGCCCATGAAAAGGGTGATGAGGTTTGGCAAGAAGGGAAAGCTCAGTCCGAGATATGTGGGACCTTATAGAATTTTGAGGCGTATCGAAAATGTAGCCTATGGGATAGAATTACCTTCAAAACTAGCAGCTGTACACCCAGCTTTCCATGTGTCACTTTGGAAGAAGTGCATCAGAGATCCAACCTTAGTTGTGCCATTGGACAGCGTGGGAATAAAGGATAATCTCTCATATGAGGAGGTACCATTCAAGATCCGTGACCATTAGGTTTGTAAGTTAAGGAATAAGGAAATAGCTTCAGTCAAGGTCCTATGGAGAAATCAACAGGTTGAGGGAGCTACGTGGGAGGCTGAAGCTGAATTCTCGAACAGAAGTATATACATACTCAATCTGATCTGTAGGTATAAAAGTATATACATACTCAATCGGCCTTTTGGAAGAAAATCCCCCTGAATTGTCCCGGAGCCATTGACCTTGCTAGCTTTTTTATTCCTAAAGATCATATCTATATACATGCTAGAGGGTGAGGATTTGGCCTGGGGGAGGTATGATGGCCAAATACCCGCACTTATTCTCTACTGACTAAGTTGTAGCTTGAAAAGGTTAGTTTTGCCTTAGGACCTGATCTAGTTATTGAATTCAATTCATGTGTATAAGTTTCATTTGTGACTTTGGATGCAAGTATGAAAAACAAATTCAATTCAGTTGTGTATTTTTGAAACGGAGGTAGTCATACCGACAGTTTTGGAGTTAAATGAGCAGTATCTAGAGATTTTGATTGTTATTCTCTGCTTTCCTGGGTGTTTTCTAACATTCGAGGATGAATGTTTACAAGGGGGAGATATTGTAATGCCCCGGAAACTCAAAATCTAATTTCGGGACTTAAATCAGGAAATCCGAAAAAAACTGTAGAAAAGCTACAGGAAGACTCATTAAACGGGTCGTTAAGTGACCTAACAACTAGTTAGGTGAGCTGAGAGAAGGAGGTTGAGAATTATAAGAAGGGAGAAAGTGTACCCAACGAGGTACTTAATGAGTCGTGGTCACAAACCACGACCTGTTGAGTCACTCGTGGTCAGGCTTGGGTTGAGAATTTTATTAGTGGAACAGTGTACTTGACGGGTGGGGCAACGATTCGTCGTCCCCAGAAATGATTCGTTATGTCCCCCGTTACCAGCCCTAGTAAGTTTTTAGTCAGCATACCTAATGAGTGTCACAATGAGTCATTGTCAGTGGCAACGGCTCGTTAGGTGACTCGTCACCAACTTAGCATTTAATCTTCAGTAGTGAGCCAGGGAGGTACACGACTGGTGACCACGAGTCGTCGCCAGTGACCACGACTCATTAGGTCCCTCGTGGTGACCTTCTAAGGAACTGGGGCAGTGTACCTGACAGGAGTGACCACAAGTCATGGTCAGTCACCCCGACCCATTGGGTCACCCGTTAGGTAACGTGGCAGTTTTTCCCAACGAATTTCTAAGGGCTATTTAGTAATTTCCTACTCTCCCAAGGTTTAAACTACGTCGTTTTAGCTATAATTTTAGACCTTTTAGTGGGGAAACATTGTTCATTCCTCATTCCCACTCTCAGTTTTTAGAAAATCACTGTAAGCTCTCCTCTCAAGAACCCTTCAAGCAAGCTTAGGGTATGTCACCATTGTAGATGTTCAAGTCTTCTTCTCCGGGAGAATCTTAGTCAGGTATGTCGGAATTTAACAAGGGAATTTTCCTTCCCTTGTGTCCCCCATAATTTCCCTATCAGTTTAGCCCTGAGTTCTTCAAATATGAATAAATTTTCATGTTGCTTTTTCGTTAATTTCAATTGCGATAATATCCATGTTTATTATTCATATGATCTTCATCAGTTCCTAAGTAAATTGTTGTTGTTCTTGCCAAGGTGATCTAATCCCTAAACTTTCGAGTAATGATTATTGCGTATTAAATTTTCGTCTATTTTATAAAATATGTTTTGGGGATGAATTTTCTAGTAATTCTTACTATATATATATGTTGAGTAAAAACTCCACTAATTAGATGATTTTAGCCTTAACAGATGAGATTTCTTAAATTCTTGATTTTTTCCCCATATTATGGAATTACCGTGTGGTTGAAATAAGTTGAGTTCTCTATTAGCTACTTAATAGTTCAGTTCATTTAGAACATAGAACCTCTTCAGAACTATTCAAAACTTATCAACTGATCAGTTTGACTTCAGTCTTTTCCTGAGGTGTCAGTGGTGCCTCCTAGTTACCAGAATCAGACTTAGAATCCAATTTATTGGTCCATTAGGCAGTCATGAAATTTTAGATATATAGCTCTGACTAGACCTAGGACCCCATTTCAGTTTACAGATTGTTCTCAGACGGTTACGACGCTTTCAGATAAGCAACTCTGACCAATCCAGAACCCAGTTTTGGGATTTGTTCCGATAAGACTCTTAGGGTACTTTCAGTTATATGTCCCTGACTAGTCTTGGACCCTTGTTCGAGCTATCAGCCTAGTAGTTCAGTTTAGGTTTTCCAGTGGGAGTAGAACTTAGCACCGAGTGGACGGGGATTCCAGCACACCCAAGTTCCTACAACTACGTTGCAAGCGTAGGTTACAATATTACGTGGCCTAATTGGCCCTAGACTTTTGTGATAACCCAGTTCATGCCTTTATACCCTGGAAAGGTATATTGGGTCCTACTGGTGGTGTGTATACATCGGACTCTACATCTAGCTCACGTGGTTATATGTCGATTATAGACTTTTCCACTAGTCTATTCAGTCTAGTTTAGAGTAAGCAGTTCAGTTCAGTTCTAGTTCTATCAGTTATCTCAATTTAGCACAGTATCGTAGACTCAAAATTTTCAGACTTATGGTCATGTCTTTGACCACTAGACAGGGCCATCTTGACCATTTCAGTATATATATCAGTAGCTCAGATTAGTTTGCTTGTCGGTCATTACGTGTCATTTCAGTTCAGACTTGGCACTTCAGTTATGTTTCCTCCCACTTAATCAGTACATCCAAAGTACTGACGCATACTTTTATGTTGTATCATTTCATGACACAGCTGTAGGTTCCCAGATTCAGCAACGTTAGCTGCCACATTTCAGATCCTCCTCAGTCGTAGTTGAAGTGTGAGTCCTCACGATTCGAGGGCCTTATTTCATTATATTACATTTTTATTTATACTTAGAGTTAGCTGGGGGCTTGTCCCAGCAACTCATCAGTTAGAAGGCTTTCAGACATAAAGTACATTCGAATTTCAAATTATGTAAATTTTATGTTTTCTTTTAGTTTCATTTTCTGAAATGCTTTTATGTTGTTAATCCAAAGCTTCTGCTATGCATATTTATTTACGATACCAGTGTATGATAGATAAGGTGTTGAATTGGGGTTACTTGTGGCTTCAAGTACTGTGTTACGTCCAAAGTGTAGGCTCGAGGCTTGACAGGCTCATTGGTCTTGGACCTGTCGACCAATATTCTAACAACGACAGGGACCCAAGGTCCGTGGGAGCTTCCCACGACTCGTACAACGGGTCGTCCTGATAAAATTTTCCAACTTTTCTGTTGCATATCCCTTCAACTCCTGAGTCTATTCTTAGACACTTCCGATTTATTACACTCATGTAGAGGCTTTGTGGACATGTTTTGAATTGTGTAATGAAATTTATGTCCTTTCCAGCCTTCTGCATTGTTATCTAGTTGTGTTGCAACCTCTTCATCTTGCTTTTTTCATTTTTTTATTAAGTTGGGACCTTGTCGGTCCATATGTATGTTAGTATAGAAGACTATGGAAAGTGGCCTTATTGGCCTAAATGTTACAGTTAGAGCTGAGTGATAGCCGGTTGCTCGATATGTGGGGTACCTGGCGCCAGTCGTGCCTCCCCTAGTTTGGGGCATGACAAACTTTGTATTAGAGTGAATTTGAGTAACATAGAGTCCACAAGTCGTGTCTAGTAGAGTCGTGCTTATAGTAATGTTGTGGACCATGCTTATAGTCAAAAGGCTATAGGGTATTTAGGAATAGTTACACTTCTTTCATCTATAGATCATACAAGTAGAGATGAGTCATAGGAATTTCAGTTCTACTGGTGCCTAATAGATGTTCTTTTCTAATGTCTGAAATCAGATAGAATGTTACTAAGCAATGTAGATGCACAAGAAAAGGAAATTGTATAGATTGAATACTGCTAGCTGAATTTTTCCCAATAAAGAAATTTTGCCTAAAGTTGAATCGAGTTATATATTCTTTGGCACGTCTGTAAAAGAAACTAAAGAAGTTAGAAAGGATTTAGGAAATTCCAGCTCCTAAAACATTAACAACTCTCAAGGGAATAATTAGCATGGGACCTGCTACACCCAAGTTCAACTATATGACTTAAAGGAGAATGATAATAAGAATGCACTCCAGTTGTTAATCCAAGTAATAGTAATACAACAGCCTCAACTAAGTTTCAATAGTATATTTCTGAATAATCAGTATAAAGTAAAAGGAACAGAATGAGGAACTTGGGTTTATATAAGAATAAAAGATCTTTTAGAATAGTGTTAACCCACCGTATTTCCAGAAGGCCAAACTATCTATCTTATTATTCGTGGTTGAATCGTATTTATACGTTGTTGTCAGAAATTAATTATTGAAGTTTGATGTTCTTGCTATGTTGATTAATAGGGACTTTTAAGAGAAAAATATTAAGTTAAAAGGGGTTGAAAACGTACTTCTTCCATTGGTTTCCTATCTTTATAGAGGTGTCGTTTTGAGATTTTATTTCCCTTGTTTGAAGCTATCATTGTTCTTGTTGGGTTGAACATGGAAGGTTCATGAGTAGTTGTATGTATATATTGATGGCTGGAAGTTGAAGAAGGTAGCAAGCTAAAGTATAAGTTGTCGTTGAGAAGATTGAAGTTGCAAATGAAGTATGTAAAGGGCCCCTTTTTTCTTTCAAATGCATGAATCAAGTCTTAGAGTTGCTGAAACTAAAAGTATATTTCAAAGTGTTTGTTGAATTGATTCTTAGAGTTTTAAGTTGAAATATTCAAGTTGAGGCTAGTTTCAAGTTATGAGATTGCATACGAACATTTTATCATGAAGTGAACAAATAAGTTGGTAATGAATAACGTAGATAAGATGAAGAAGAGATGTTGTGATATTTCATCACCTAGTTTTGCGTTATGGTTAAAGCTAAAGAAAATAAAATGTCTAACTCTTTTCATTGAATCTTAATCGGATTTATAGTATATTGAGGAGTACATTGTTGTTGAAGACATGTATAACTTGGTAAGCATGTTTTTAATAAATTGAGTAGGTTGAATGATATTGTTATTAAAGATGTTTAAAGTAAAACTGAATTAAAGATATGTTTGGATAAGTTGGTTAAGTTGAGAATGTTGAATAAACTATTATTGTTGCTAAATCATGTGATTTGGAAATTGCATATATGATATTGATGAATTGCTAGGAAGACCCTATGAAGAGGCAATTGGTTATTAATTGCTAGATAACTTAATTAAGACGATACAGGGGCGATAACTAAAAGTCCAAAAAGGAATTGCTATATCTTGATCTTCAATCACTAAAGCATTGAGCCATCTATTCTAAAGTCTTAAGCGTAATTTTAAAAAGCTTCTAAAGTTATTTTTGAAGCTTTCATGTTAATGCTACCACAAGATCTTTAAGCTTCCAAGTTAAAGTTGACATAAGATATTTAAGCTTTTAAGTCAAAGTAGTACAAGTTTCTTAAGTCCTGAGTTAAATTCAAAAGCATCGTAGTAGACATCTTTAAGCTTCTAACAGTACAAACTAAGAGTTGTCATGCTCCAAGGTAGCATATCAACCTTACTCATAAAGCCTCCAAAGAGCTTCCAATAATCTATTTCCAAGTTATAATTTAAAGTAATTGCAAGTCCCTTAAGGCTTCAAAGTCACTCCAAGTTCTAAATTTCCAAAGTTATAGTGTTCAAGTTCTTAAGTCTATCCTGAGTTATAGTCAAATCTACGGGTTAAAGAGTTATACATTCAGTGAGTCCATAGGTTGGAAGCATTATTCATGGTATTTGCATTATTATGTACCTATCCAGTCCAAGTATCGGAGCATACATTATCCGGTCCAAGTATGGATATATACTATCCACAATCTAAGTATTGGATACCTACGGGGAACATATATAAATCCTCATCCAGTTAGCGGGCAGCCTACGGGCAAATATAAATTAACTTTGGTCCAAGTATCGGAAAATCCGTACATACGGGCCACACAAATATTACTCACATGTATGCATATAGGGTTATAGGTTACAGAGTTACAACTTGTCTCTTCCTTACCCTATCTTATTGAGTTGATTATAGTTATCATGTTGATACTGTTATATAGTTATTGCTTTTCATCCTAACATGGAAGTACATATCATTCGTGTCACGACCCAAACATAGGCCCGGATCTAGACACGAAATCTAAAATCATAAATGGCTTCAAGTCAACCCATGACATGAACATAATAACTAAATTCTTAAATAACGAAAGTCTGAATAACAAACGCCCATCCAACAGAAATATCATAACACCGAATTCGAAGATGAATACACAAATCTATGTCTAGAAAGCATCTACTAACTGATTAGATGTTGGGACAAGCCCCCAACTATCTATAAATCTAAAACAAATTGACATAAAAATACTGAAGGATAGATGTCCTCGGAGGATGAGGACTCACCCAAGGCAGGGTTTGAGCTGGAACAAGAGCTGAACTAACGGCATGTCTGAGCCTGATTGCTAGGACCAGTATCATGAAATGATACAGGATAGAGTATGCAGTCAGTACTTGGAATATACTGACTATGCAAGGTGAGTAAAACACGGTGAATAAGTGTATATTGAAATCATGTACATCATAAGATTCTGAGAGTAAAGACTACACGAGATCTGAAAATATGAATAGATACCAACTAAATCTTATAACTAAATTGAATGACCAAAAGCTGAAATTGAGATTCATATGTAAAGACTGATAACCTGATCATTGGGTCAAACCTGCTGAAAACATAACATCATAACTGATAAACATGCATAACTAAGATCATGAGGAATAATGGGAGACTCGTTATATAACCGACACTATCACAATAGATCTTATGTGATCCTAACTATTACATTCAAGTGGTCAGAGCCATCCAAAGCCTTGCCATGGCTAAGGGCGCTACCATGATATCGATATCAAGCGGAAGGCCCATTTGGAGTAGGGGAAGCTCACAAGGGAGGTCCCAAAGTAATTGGATAATCTTACGTTGGCACGTAGTTTTGAGATATGGGGTTTTCATGAACTCCTAGCCTACTTGGTGCTTGACACTACTCCCAAAGCATGTAAAATGAACTCCATCATTTTTCAATAAAGCTAAACCATCGTTTTTCAATGAAGATAATAATGTAACTACATGCATAGTCTGAAATCTAAACATGGGGAGTCCTAGCTCCAAACATACCATAAGCTAAATATGGGAGTATAGACTCCAAAACCATATGGTAAGCTGATTAATGAAACTAAGCTGAATCATGAAAACATGCTAAATTTGAGTGAGATTACCTAAAATATGAAGATCATGCATACTGGAATTAGACTTCACGGTCAAAATCATAGATTTATATATAGGTAATTCATAAACATAAATACATGCTAGATACTTCATCATACTTGAAATCATCAATTATAAACTAACCTTTTCATGAATTTGCATAATTGGGCATAATCTTTAAAACTTGAAATCATGAATTTGTAATCAATTAGTACGTAAAATCTTCCCATGAATATTAAAACATGCTTTGAAACATGAAGGGAATTGACCCATAAATAAATCATATAGAATTTCATAAATTTAGGTTAAACCTCCATATGCTCATACACTTGAATTAACACTTGAATTCATGAACTTGAAGAGAAATTTGGGCATGAGAATGAAAGGAAGCTCTCATTCATGGCCCTACATACCTCAGTAAACTGATTCTCAACTTAACTTTGAAAGTCCAAGAGATTTGTAGGAAAATTGGAGGATTTCTAAGCCTGATCTTCAATGGAACCATCTAAACTTGCATGTATGGGAGTTGAATGAATTAAAATGGGTTAACCTCCCTTAGTACAAATATTCCATGCCTTAAAACAATGTATTTTAAGACTTAAGAGCTTAGGAAAAACACCCGTACTAATTTCATAGGAAAACTGCCATTACCAGTCCCAACAAGGGATTGGATGAGTCGTTACCAAACTGGACGACTCGTCGTCACCACTGGACAAATTCTACTCTTACTGAACTTCTTTAACTAATGACTAACATGATGAGTCGTTAACATGGATGACGACTTATTACTTTCCTTTCATTGTCAGTACTACCACTCTTACGCTATCCAACTAACGATTGTCCTGACGAGTCATGAAGTGGCACCACGACTCGTCCCTCCATTCATTGCCAACACCACCCAATCATTCCTTTAACCACTGTCAGGTCAGACCACGAGTCATGGGGAGACACGAAGAATTGTCGTCCCTTCCATTGCCACTACCCGAGAATGACTCCTTCTTAACTGGTTTCCACCTGATGGGTCACTTAACGACCTGTTAGGTCACACCACGCGTCATTGGATGAATCGTTTTGTGACCTGGTGCAAAATTTCCTGCTTTCTCAGTTTGAACTCACAAGTCTAATCTTAGGGACTTTCAAGGTATAATAATTCGTACTGGCATCCCTTTGCCTAGGGACCCCTACATTCGTGTAGCAGGTATAGATAGAGGCTCTGATCATCCTATGCAGTAGGAGTTTCAATACAAAAGTAGAGTTTGTATGCTCCTTTCTTTCTAGAGCAGTTAGTCTAGCATTTAGTTTTGCTTATGTTTGAGTTTTCTTGTACAGAGATGGGTAGGTCGGGCCTTGTCCCGACCATCAGTACTAGTACTCCTGTAAAGGTTTTGAGGACATGTTCTAAGTTGTATAGTGCAATTTATGGTCATGCTAGCCTAATGAATTATTATCTAGTTCTGTTGCAGCCTCGTGGCTTTCCTATTTCATTTCCTTAATGAGTTGGAACCTCGTTGGTCCGTATGTATGGTTGTATAGTAGATTGCGACAGGTGGCCTTATTGGACAAAATGTTATAATTACAGTTGACTTATAACTGGTTGCTCAGTTCATCATGTATCGGGTACCAGTTGCACCTCTCCCAGTTTGGGGCATGATAGATATATATATATATATATCAAGGGTATTATGCTATATGGCCTCATACCACACGCATACCACAGAACTTCAGATAGTGGAATTTGTATATACATTGGAATATGTGTCACACATATCGCAATATGCGGCATATCTAATGTACATTGTTTTAATGCTTTCCTCCTTTTGAGTCTCAAGCATTTATCCAATATGCAAACCACATATCATAATAAGCAACCACATATCTAGATATGCGATCCACATATCAACAAATTCCCAGACCATTTTCCTAAAAATATTTTGTTGTCTTTTTCCTTTTCTTTTATTTACAAATGATAAATACAAAACAAAAAAATAAGATACTTTAATTGTCTTGACTACTTATTTTTGGTAGGATGACTTTAACGCGAATCACACATCCTTAAACTTCAAAACAAGTTTCAACTAGAAAGAGTGTAGCTAAGCCATCCAAGGTGCAAGAGAATCATCCAATGGAACATGAGTCCTTAATTGACCCAAAGCTAGAAGCTTTCTAAAAATCCAGAGAAGAGGAGGACAAAAACATTGAACTCAGAAGAAAGTGAGGTGAAAAAGTTCTTCGCTTTAGTGAGGTCCCTAGTAGGGAGATATTTTTTAGGGCAAGCAACAAAGTAATTTCAATAAAGAAAAGAAACTTAGCTTGCACGTGGTGAGGAAAACTTACCCCGACATTGTAGAGACAATTGATGTTCATGATTGGATGATATTCATAGAACCTCCTGGTCTTATTGTCCTTAGTTAGTCCAGGAATTCTATGCCTCTTATAGAGTAGCACAGATGAAAAAAATAGTCACTTGTCACAAGAAACTTCGACCTTATTATAGCAATGTGCTAGTGTGAGGTGTGCAATTTTACTGCATTGCCAAGTCATAGCATTGCTTACTTTGGAAAGAACTCCAAGGCTGCAATTTCATAAAAATATAAACTAGCTAACAAAAGCAACAATATTAAATGGGTGGCCTCCATGATTGTGGGGAATACCCCCAACTAGATTAATCCCTGCAAGATGTACAAGCGAGATCTCTCCATTCAAGTTAACTGTTGGCTGTAATTTATTGCATTCAGGCTTACCCTGATGAAAAATTATAATGACATATCCATTGAGAAGGTTATCTTGATCTCATACATGTCAAGGCATAAGATTAAATTGCGTGAGATCATTTCCAATAAATCCAAGATAGGGCTTATCAATCAACTCATCTCTATTCTCATGTTTAGTGTCCTTATCTTTTGAAGTGAACGTACCTCATGTTTCTCAAATAGATGAGTCTGTGGAAGTATATCAGGTGATTGATATCACTAAAATCAAGGATGAGACGAATCTAGGTTCCAAGAAGAAGAGGAAAAATTCAGCACAAAACTGCAGATACTCTAGAATATGAATTGATATTTGTCGATACACCTAAGATGGACATAGTTGCTGCTACACCTATTCCAGTCACTACTAAGGCTCCATCCTCCTTACCTACTACTTTTGCCTCCCATAGTCTACCCAAGCCCTTTATAGAGAAATAATACTATACGTTTCCAACATGACTCTCGAAAATAATACAAAGTTGGACCAATTGATTATTGTCATCCCTAAATACATCCAGATAGGTATACATCAGGCTATTGCTCCCATTAATCTATTGCTCCAGCAAATTGACAAAAGGGTTAAGTGCCTCAAGGAAATAATGGGGATGATGTTATTGCTGAGATCCAAGAAGATTTAGCCAAAGTTAAGGTATATATCCAAAGGCTCAAGCCTGATTTGAGCTTGTTTGATGCCCCTATCTAACCACATATAGAGCCAACAAAGAGCATCCTGCTTATTAATGTGATTATTAGTGTCAACCTAAGTTTAGGAGTGTAAACAAAGCATATCTCACACATGTATGAGTCTGAGACCGATGAGGATAAGGTCAAGGCCATAGATGACATGATGCGGCACGAGGATAGGGCACTTATGCTTGAAGAAAAACAGATTGAGTTCGATAAGGCTCTATGACTTGAGGAGCTGGCTGCAAAGGCAAGGAGGCTAAATCCACTTCAACTAGGGTAATAGAGCAATAATAAACCATTCAGCTCCTACCAATGATTCAAGTTGTACCAATTGCACAAGAGGATGTGGATCTTACCACCGATCTATCAAAGAAGATATCATCTATAGTTCTTATCCCTGAGTCGCATCTTAAGGAGTCCACCACCATAGTTTCAACATCTACCACTTGAGACATAAGCTATAACTCCCACTTTCAAGGTCACAATAACCCAGACTAACTAGAGAACCTCAAGAATCCCCTATCCTCCCCACTTATTTACTTTTATGCAGTAGGGACAATGCATGCTCTTTGGTTGGGGGTGGGATAGCATATTTTTTATGCTGCTAACGTTGAAGTCAGACTATGCTTAGTTCTCAGTTATGTTGTTTTTGTTATGTGACTTCTAGCTATGAAGCAAGTGTCGCAAAGGGTTGACAGGGCAGTCACCCTTGTTAGGATTATTTTTATGATGATTTTTACCCTTGTTGTGATTGTGTTAACGTAGGGATGTTATATGACCTTGTTGGGCTTGTTTTGTATTGACAACTGCAGTTGTTTTTATAAACATTAGTATTGTTTAGCTTATTTTGTAGTTCCCTCATTTTTTTATATTAATAAACCACCAAAGGTTTTTTCATATCATGGTTCTTCCCCAGGAGTAAAATTTCTTTGTTTCTCAAATTGGTTGTCTTTTTTCGATGATAGATATCTAGGAAAATTTCTTAAGAGAATTTATCTAGTATTATTTAGGTGTAGTAAAGTGTTGTTGGTCATGACTTTTTCCCCTTGGCCCATGTGTGTCTTGCTCGGTACAAACATAATTTATACCTTGACATATGAATTGTTGGTTTTTTAAAAAAATTATATAAAATGATTGAAGTGATGATTCTTGTTGTGAACATTAGACTCATGTTTTTTTCTCCCTTGCTCACTAAATAGTCTATCTAGACTAGAAGTGACTTTTTGAGTTTATTTGTTTTAATTAGGTCTTGAATACATTTTTTGCTTGAGTTTGTATATGACATGTTTGGTGAGGTTTTTGTGAGTTCTCTTGAATTATTTAGGGTCTATAACTTGCTCGAAATATGTTTTTAAGGCGAAATCCTAGACTAACTCAATTTGCAAAATGATGTTTAGCCTTTATTAGACCATTTGTGTGCCTTAAATTTCTTCCCTGTGCATATTTTCCTAGTCAATCCTTTTTGATTCTTTATCCTATTGTTTGGAAACCATGTTACAAGCTTTATAATTTTATTCTTAAATTGTTCCATCTTTTGACATCCTACCTCCCTAAGTGCTTTAAAAGTGCAAATATAGGCTAAAGCCTAATTTTTGGAGTGGTGATTGAAAAAGTTGTGTTATGGAGTTATTTTAAAGGTGGAAAGGTGACGAAAAAAGGAAGTGGAACCTTCCTTGATATTTTGAAAAAGAAACAAAAAGATGAAAAGGAAGGAATACACTGAATAAAGGGAAGACTAGATGGATAATTGATATAGGAGGAAAAAGGTAAGAATTTGAAGGAAGTGTGCTTGTTTTTGCATGATGTTCCATGGTTTTATGATATTTTCAACGCTTAAAACATAGAAAATATGCTAATACTTAGGAACATTTATATGGATATGATGTGTTTTGTTGATTATGTAGGGAAAAACAGGTTCTGGGAATTAGACTTCAAAAAAGAATAAAAATGGGTAGGAATTGAATTTGATTACCAAGTTGGCATGAGTCGTCCTGAGTCCCCATGATGAGAAATAGAGAACTAAATAAATGAAACCTTCAGGTAACAACCAAATACCACAAACCGTACTAGCAAAGGACGGCACTGAAGAGTCATTGTTTAAAGTTCAAATAAAGTGCAATGAGGGACTGCCAACTCGACCAAAAGTCACAACTCATGGTATCCTACCATGAATCATCTGAGCATCCGTACTTGAGAGGTCCAAGAATGATTTTTGGAACCACGACCACATCCTAGGGTCGTGGTATCCTGCCACGACATTGTATCATTTGACTCTATAATCCCTGCTAAATTAGGAAAGGATTTTATTTTTGTATAAGTACTTCTTTTTGGTTTTATGTTATATTATCATCATACAACAATTTCATACACTTCTTAGGAGACTTTATACTCCCCTTTGAGGCCGAAGAAACAAACAACTTCTTTATGTTCTTGGGTTTTATAGATTAATTACAATTGATATTTCAGGTAAACTCTATTCAAATTTTAAGTTCATAATTATGCTTTCTGTAATGAATTTTCTTATGTTCTTACTAACATGCGTTGCTAAATCCCACAACTAGGGTTTGGGAACCATGATAAATTAATAAGGTAGAGTTACAGATGTGGTGATTCTAAACCAACGTGCTATCTTGCATTGTTATTCCCTTCACTATGATTGCTTTTTAACGGTGTGCAATGTGAACTCGCCTGTATTCTCTATTTGCTTGAACCTAAAGAGGTAGAGATTAGAAAAAAGGAATTAACAACAAAGATTTGAAACTACCAACTTTCACTTAATATCTTGAGTTATGATCGTGGGAAAGCTAATCAGAAATCAATGATAGAGTTGAGTTGCAAACTCATGAGACTTGTCCCGGTAAATGAGAATAATCATCTAATAAGGGCGAACTAGCTGTTTAGGTGAAATTAACTTATCGATTCTACGTGCTAAACGTTGAAATAGATCACAAGTATGATAAATCTACGTAGTTATGATGTCATGGGGAACAAATCTCTAGGAATTTACATTCATTGATAACAACATATTTTAACAATATTGCTACTTGTTTTTTTAAGACCCCCATTAAGAAATAACTTGTCTAAAAGCGTAAATAATTACATTAATTGATATCTTAACCATATTTCTCTTGGGATTGACTCCAACCCTGTTTGGGTTCTTTACTTGATTAACAACTATTTTATTATTCATTTTGAGGTGTAGTTAATGGCGTTGTGGCCGGGGAATTCGACTTAGGATTAGATTAATTGTGATTATTTAACTTTTACTCTTTATTTCCTCATTTGCGTTTTTTGTAGTTTTTTTTAAATTAGGTTATAGCTTGGTGAATGCCAAGTACTTGGAGTTGAGAAAAACCCCTGATTCCAATCGACTATATATGCACCCCAGTTTGATGATGATGACGATGTTGATATAGATGAAGCAGGGTCAACAAGTGCCATAGTTCCCCTACCTCTGCCTGCTGGAGCAAAGTTCGACATCACCAACACAATGCTACAGTTCCTAAATATGAAATTTGTTTTAGTGGCAATGCTGCTGATGATACAAATCTTCACTTGATGAACTTTGTGGGGATATGCAAGGCTTACAGGTTAC
This sequence comes from Datura wrightii, assembly GCA_035772735.1. Lineage (NCBI taxonomy): Eukaryota > Viridiplantae > Streptophyta > Magnoliopsida > Solanales > Solanaceae > Datura > Datura wrightii. The sequence continues at coordinate 67,544,258 of JASDFA010000002.1, forward strand.
TCAGAGTGAGCCAAGATTCCATCAAACTATGACTATTTCTATTCTTTCTGACTAGTGAAGCTACATTATGGTTGTCGGAGTTACCAAATGATTATATCACAAATTAGAGAGAGTTGAAGTATGCTTTTTTAGAGAGGTTCTTTCCACTATCGAGGATGTTGCAACTCAAGAATGAGATCTACAATTTAGGACAGCTCAAAATAGAGGCACTGTATGAGACATGGTTGCGGTTTAATAAGAAGCTAAATAAGTGTCCAAATCACAGAATTCCTAATGAGAGGCTGTTGGAAATATTTTACAAGTCCTTGAACAACAACAACAAGGCTGTTGCAGATAGTGTAGTGGGAGGAGGTTTGATGACTCATGCATGGACAGAAGCAACTGTGACACCAAATCAGGTGATGAAAACAAACATGGCTTGGCACACAAGAGAAGCTGATGTATCTGCTGGAACATATGCTATAGGGACGACTGTAGAGCAGCGTAGAAAAGAAGAACATAACCATGACATCGCTCATATGAAAATTTGTATTGACCTGCTCACAAAGCACATCATGGGAGCTGGAACAGAAAAGGTTAATGCAGTCGGTGCTCAAGGAAAAAGATGGGGTATGAAAACTTTGATTCTTAGGAGGCATCAAATTACTTGGATAATTAAGTGGAAGGTTTTCGGGCCAATGCCTAAGGGTCTAATCAAGACTTTTGGTGCCAAGGTCAAGGGAATCAAGGTCGAAACCAATACAGGGACAACTACAATCATATATGGTATAGGGGTAGGACTAGAGAACGAGGCCGAGATAGAGATTGGAGGAAGAAAGATGGGTATAGGAATGACCATAGTGGTTTATATGTCCCTCCAAAGGGCCATGAGGCAGATTCTAGTACCTCAAAACTAGAGGAAATGATGGCTAATGAATTGAAGAAAGGTGAAGTCAACTGATGATCACTTGAGGGACATTCGTGGAGATATATATGGGATGAACCAGAAAGTTCAGTCACATGCCACGACGATCCAACAAATAGAGCAGCAGTTAGGCCAAATGTTTGCATCTCTGAATTAGAGGCAAAAGAGTACACTACCTAGTAGTACAATTTAGATCCAAAGAATGACAATCACTGCATGGCTATAACTACTTGGAATGGTGAGACAAAGCATGATCTGCCCGAGGCTGTTATAGTTGAAGACGCTGAGTCGGAGATGATTGAAGTAGAAAGTTGTTGCCCCGAGCTGAGACCCCATACTGAGACATAGGACCTGTCATGAATTTCTCCAAGCTAACCTATGGTACATACATAGAATGACTTAATAGCATAATCAAGAAGAAATTAATATAAGCATGGTTAACAAAAGTCGAAATATCATAAAGCGATAATATCACAATGCCTGAGTAACAAAGCTAAACATACTAAGTCTATGTCTAAAAAAGCCTCTACTATCTGATGAGATACTAGGAAAAGGCCCCAGCTACCTCTAAGTTTTAAACTAATGCAAAACATAACAAGTGTAAACTGATAGATGTCCTCAGAAGATGAGGACTCACACAAAGCGGGAATAAGGCTGGACTGATCGGGAGCGAGCTATCGGCGAGACTGAACTGGATCACTCGAACTTATATCATGAGATGATATAACATAGAGTATGCAGCCAATGCTTTGAATGTACTGAGTATGTAAGGTAAGTAAAATGTTCTAGTAAACAACAATATAAGAAATCATGCATATGAACCAAAAGGCTCATGAGAATAAGGAAATCATGCTAGAAAATCATACATCTGTAATATACATATTCACAAGGTATTTATCTAAACTAGACATAATGACCCAAGGTTTAGAATATAGAAATCATAGAACTTGTCACGCTAAAAATCGTAAATGAAATCTCATAAACTGATCAATGGGTCAAATATGATATAAAATATAATATCATAAGTCATGAACATGAATAATTGATAACATGAGGAACAATGGAAGATTCTTATAACCGACATACCCCATGTGAGCATACATGAAGCCCGACCTATAAATCCCTAGTCGGGAAGGTATTCGTACCTTTCCAAAGGTAGAACCTTAAAAAAGGCGTGATATCACTCATGCGTGGTCTATACGGGCATGGGAGACACTCTCGTGGAGGACCCCATCATGGCCACGCTGGCACGTAGTTCTGAGACCTAGGTGCGCTGGAACTCCGACATACTCGGTATTAAATACTACTCCCAAAATATATATAGTGCTCATATCATAATCATGAAACATACTTGAAGTACATGGGCTAGTCGAAATCATGAGGTTCATAACATGCTTGAGATACGTGAACTAGACATACAATAGACCCGTGAGTCGGCCATAATCATAACCTTGATATTCATGAAAGCCATGCATACTTGAGAAAATCATCATACTCTAAAAGCCATAAATTCATGAAGGGTTCTTATGAAAATAATGAATTTTAATCATAAAACATAATTCACTTCATCATACTTGCAATCATGGACTCATAAGCTTAATTTCATAAATCATATAACAAGGCATAGTTTTCATAAAACTTGAAGTCATAAATACATAATTAAATTGGGAATAAAATCAGAACCATTGGCCTTAAATCCATACTTGAAATATGATAGAATTTAACCCATAGACATAGCATAGATATTGACATGGAATTGGGTTAAAACCCTATTAACTTCTATACACTTAATTGGAGACTTGAATTCCTGAAATAGAGAAGAAATTGGGTATGAGGGTGGAAGAAACCCCATTTGTGGCCCTACATACCTATGTAAATTGATTTCTAAACTGGTCTTGAAAGCTGAAGAAAATTGAGGAAGAAATTGAGGAGGAACTCTAGCTTGATCTTGGAAGAGGATTTCAATTCAATGCATGCATGAGAATATAATGACTTAGGCTAGGTTAAACCCTCTTAAAACATTCTTCAGGAAGATTAAAACAACATCATTAAGGAGATAGAAACTTTGGAATTATGAAAACCCCCTTAATGATTCGATAAGAAATTGCACACTGCCAGACCTAACGACTTATTAGATCACTTGACGCCTCGTCAAGTCTTCTCATCGCCACTGATGAAATTCCAACTTTCTGATCTTGATTTGATGTTTCCACTTAATGATTCTTCACTACAATTAATGGATCTCTTCACCGCTCATCCTGACCCATTGAAGCTCAAGTTTTCAAGTATTCATCACAACCAATGAGATACCCAATGACTTGTTAGGTGTCAAGATGACTAGTCGCCACCTCTCGTCGTCACTACTGGAATTCTCCATCTTTCCACCCCTCCAAAGCAATGACTCCTTGACGAGTCATGAACTGGTAGCACGACTCGTCCCTTAAATTGTTATGTCTCCTAGAAATCCAACATTTTACCAACTCATGCATTACAATAGGTTGCTTAATGACCTGTCATGTCACATAAAGAGTCACTCGATGACTCGTTCTATGACCTGGTGTAGATTTTTACTATTTTCTCTATTTCAACCGTCAAGGTCTAATCTTAGGGACTTTTGGGGTGTTACATTATTTCCCCCTTGGTAACATTCCTCCTTGAATGTAGATTAAGCATATTTAAAGGCTGGGGAAGGATTTACAATCCCAAAACCAAGCAACTATAGCTAAAAACCAAAAGACTGTCTGACTCTGGACTGATATAGATGATTGAATTGAATTCATGAAACATACATGCATGCTATAACCTAAAATAAACTTAGAGTCATGAACTTGACATGAAACTAAATAGAGTACTAGGGAGGAAACTGGTACCTCATGCTGGAACTTTGCTAAAAGGGAAAGATGCTGGTATCCGGCCATCATATCTGCTTCGGCTTCCCTAGTAGCTCTCTCAACAAGTTGATTTCTCCACAAAACCTTCACTGAAGCTACTTCTTGTTTCTAAACTTCCAGACCTGATGATCAAGGATTTCAATCAGAACCTCCTTATAGGTAAGGTTATCCTTCACACCTATGCTCTCTACCGGAATAACTAAGGCTGGGTCACTAATGCATTTTTTCAATAGAGATACATAGAAAACTGGGTGCACAAAGCTAACTCTGTCGATAGCTCCAACTCATATTCCATCTTACCAGCTCTCCTTATAATCCTATAAGGACCAACATATAAGGGACTAATATTTTATTTCTTTCTGAACCTCATCAATTCCTTCATAGGAGACACCTTCAGAAACACCCAATCGTCAACCTCAAACTCAAGCTCTCTCCTCCTAACATCCGCATAAGATTTTTGATAAATCTAAGCTAGTTTCAACCTTTCTCTTATAAGATGAACCTTCTCCCTAACCTCATGGACTGAATCTGGCCCTATCAACATAGTACCTACCTCAAACCATACAATAGGTGATTTACTCCTCCGCCCATAAAGAGCCTAAAATGGAGCCATCTGAATGCTAGAGTGATAACTTTGATTGTAGGCAAACTTAATGAGAGGCTAATGATCATCCCTAATAACCTTGAAATAAATCCCACACGCTCTCAACATATCCTCCAAAGTCTGAATGGTCCACTCGGCCTTACCATCCATTTGTGGGTAAAAAGTTGTGCTAAGCTTCACCTGGGTACCAAGTCCCTTCTGAAACAATCTCCAAAACTAAGAGGTGAACTGAGTACCCCTATCTAAGACAATGGAAAAAGGAAATCCATGCAACAAAACCAACTATCGAGTATACTATTTAATATAATCCTCAGCTGAATATGTAGTTTTGACTGATAAGAGATAGGCTAATTTGTTCAACCTGTCCACAATCATCCACTATATATGTGTACGAGGAAAGCATATAATAAAGTCCATATTTATATCCTCCACCTTCCAAGTAGGAATCCTAATATCCTGAAGCATATCTCTAGGTCTCTGATGCTCAACCTTCACTTGTTGGAAATTCTACCAATAGACTTCCCGTAGATCACGGTACATCTTGGTGACACCTTGATGGATAGAGTACTAAGAGCCATACGTCTCACTCAATATCCACTCTCTCAAGTCATCCACATTCGGCACACACAATCGACCTTGATATCAAAGTACACCATCTCCCTCTTGGGAGAAAATCCCTACTTTCTGATTTTGGAATGCTTCCTTCAGCTTCACTAGGATAGGATCCTCATCTTGCCTAACTTTGACTTCCATCACCAATTAAGATTCTGGCCCATTCTGAATGATAACACCACCATTCGTAGAATCTATAAGGAGAACTCCTAAGCGAGCGAGCCTATGGATATCCTTCACCAAATCCTATCTCCCATCCTCGACATGAGACACACTCTCCATGTACATCCTACTAGAAGCATCCACCACTACATTGGCCTTGCCTGGGTGATAAAGGATGCTTATGTCATAATCTCTGAGAAGCTCCAGCAATCTCCTTTGCCACAAATTTAGGTCCTTTTGAGTGAACACGTATTGAAGGCTATTATGGTCTGTGAACACATCCACATGCACTCTATACAAATAGTGCTTCCAAATCTTCAAGACAAATACCACAGCTGCCAACTCTAGGTCATGCGAAAGATAATTCTTCTGATGAGTCTTAAGCTATCTAGAAGCATACGCAATGACCTTACCTTGCTACATCAACACACATCCAAGACCAACCCTAGAAGCATCAAAATACACAACAAAACCATTCGTGCCCTCCAGTAGGGTTAGTACTGGGGCTAAAGTGAGTCGAGTCTTTAACTTCTGAAAACACTTCTTACAAGCATCTGACAACTGAAATTTAACCTTCTTCTAGGCCAACTTAGTCAACGTTGCTGCAATGAATGAAAATCCCTCTATGAACCTCCTGTAGTAGCCATCTAACCCCAAGAAGATCCTAATATCTATTGGACAAATAGGTCTAGGCCAATTCTTCACCGATTCAATCATTTGAGAGTCCAGTTGCACACCCTAAAAGACACTACATGGCCCAGAAATGCTACTGAATTCAGCCAAAACTAACACTTGCTGAGTTTAACAAACAACTGGCTATCCTTGAGAGTCTGCAATACAATCCTCAAATGAGCAACATGCTCCTCCTCACTTCGACAGTATATAAGAATATTATCTATGAAGACAATCACAAACATGTCTAAATACTGCTTGAATACCCTGATCATCAAATCCATAAAATCTACAGGAGCATTCGTTAGTCCAAATAACATAACTACGAACTCATAGTGTCCATACCGAATCCTGAAGGTTGTCTTTAGAATGTCACTCTCCCTAACTTTGAGCTGATGATAACCAGATTTGAGGTCTATCTTTGAAAAGTACTTAGCACCCTGAAGTTGGTTAAACAAGTCATCATTCATGGGGAGGGGATACTTATTCTTGATTGTGACCTTGTTCAATTATCGATAATGTCATGACCTAAGTTCACACCCTAGCCGTAACACGGGACAAGGAACACCGAAAGACTCCAAGTCGACCCATGGAATGAATGTAGCATATAAGTTAACAATAATCGCAACTAAAAACATGAATAACCGAAAGCTAACTGCAAGAGTCTAATATAATCCATAAGAATAATTGTAACAACACTTTGATACAATGCTGAATCTATCTAGAAAAGTCTGAAAGCCTTCTACTAAACTGACAAGTAGCTGGGACAAGGCCCCAGCCAACTCCTAATATCTGAAAACCGAAACATAAAGAAAATATAAACACAAATCACGTCCTCGGGAGATGACTACTCACCACTAGTAGCTGAGAGTGAATGAAGCGTATCTAACCACGAGGCTGAATCTAGAGACATGAATCTATATCATGAAACAATATAGCACATAAAGGAGTGCGGTCAGTACTTGAAATGTACTGAGTATGTGGGAAGCGTAAATAAACTAAAACATGTAGGTATACAAGAAATAAGCAAACTAGATACATCGACATGCAACTACACTTGAATACAACAACGCTGCCTGAGAAACATATATATGCCATTAAGCTTTTATTTGAAAACATTTATCAAAGTATAATCAAACTGATGCATAAGGTTCATATGATATACATTTATTGAGAACTGAAGCTGTAACTAATATCATACACTGTACTGACTATCTATTGATAATTAAATTTGAATCCCGCTTAACTGCTTTTAACTGAAATCTGAAATTATACGGAGCTGAGATTAAATGATATTGGAGACTAAGGGAGACATTCACGTCTATGGAGAGTCCCTAACTGACTGAGAGAAGCTTTCTATGCTATGGAGCGTCCTTGGCTGACTAAGGGAAACATTCTCGGCTATGGAGAGTTACTGAGGGAAACATTCTCTGCTATGGAGCGTCCCTGACTGATTAAGGGAAACATTCTCGGCTATGGAGAGTCCTTGACTGACTAAGGGAAACATTCTCGGCTATGGAGAGTCTCTGACTGAATAAGGAAAACATTCTCGGCATGGAGAGTCCAGTTAACTAGAACATGGAGGTCACTGATCTGACGTTATTCATTTAGTCTAAGTCACTTAAGCTAATTAGAGACATAAGCATTCAACTGTTTACATCATACAAAATATCATACTGAATCATTTAGAATTGATTAAGGCTACTTTCTACTAACAACAAGACCAATGGTCTAAAGGATCATTCTCATTCTTTTTCATCATAATTCATATCATCATGGTGCCAATTCATCATTTAATCCACATATTTTAAATTCATGAAACACCTATAGGATTAGATCATACTTTACACACATCCACAATATTTAAATCTTGAGTTCATGACATATGACGTATATCTCCGATTCATGTAGGATCCATAGGTCAATTCATACTTTACATGTATACATTGATTCATATATTCCAGATTTACAGAAAGCCCACGCATATAATCAACTCATACCTTGAACACTTACAATGAGATCATGGTGGAAGCATATGAATATTCATAAAAATCCCATTTCTATATTTACTCTAAATCACGGTGAAAATTTGATAATCATTCCATTACCATAGGTTCAACTCATATCCATTAAATTTACATCGTAATCATAGTGAAAACATGCACATAGTCCAAATTGGTTAAAGCCCATAAGTTCTAATCATGTTCCAACATATACAATGCGACATATGTTCTAGATTTGCGGAACCCATGTGATTTACATATACTTTAAACAAAGATATAACTTCCTGATAAGAGCATATTATTTATTTAAGAAAGTCCATTTGAAATTCTAGACTAATTCATGGTGAAAATTCCTTAATCATGCTAATCCCACATGAAGTACATCATTCAAGATTTTGAAATTAATTTTACAAGCATATATGACTATCCATCATAATGGGTCTTAGAATTCATAGGAGACATATGAGAATTTATCCACAAATCGATCCCTAGATCGTGCTTTCTAGAAAATCAAGGAAGTTGGATTTTAGTATCAAAATTTGGGACACAAGGATGGAAGAAAATCCTTGTTGAAGTCCCACATATCTGGGTTGATGATCCCTTGCCTTGTCTTGAAGATGCCATAGGAATTGAGAAGTTGGAGGTGATGAACCCTAGCTCCTTCTTGAGAGAAATTCTAATCTAAGCATGTTGAAGAGAGTAAGGATTTACGCTAGGTTAATCCCTTTAATCTGACCTTAAGGAAGCCCAAAACATCATTATTTAGGAGTTAGAAGCATAGGAGTTTACTAAAATGCCCCAAAACTAACGAAATAAACCTTTAACTGGTAGTTACCACAACCAACAGTATGAGTCGTAGGTTGCTTGTACGACTCGTGCTGAGAGTCGTACCATGCCTATTGCAGCTTCACTAAATCGCTCACAAATTTTTACTCCGAATTCCGATTAGCGCAAGGTCAGATGCGTTGGAAAGAAGACTCAAAGGGATTCAATCTGATATGATGAATCACCCAAAAAAATTTTGTAGAAAGATATCTATGGTTGGTTGAAGTTGACCCTTATATGAGCTATTCAGGAAAACCCAATCGGTAAGAAGGCCCTCAACTCAACTTCATGCTAGAGGTTCCTTATGACCTTAACTTGAATCTAATGCACTTCTTACACTCAATACTTGATCTTAACACCTTGTTTCCATAAATTCATTGGGTTCGAGTCTATCCACATACCTAGAAGGGTTTCAAACTTAGCCTCAAAGTCCGAGGCATTACAATATCTCCACCTAAGACTGAAACAACAATTCGTACCATCAAATTACGACTGGTACCACAAGTCGTACCACCAACCTACGACTTGTGGTTTCCTCCCATGACTAGTGATCCCTTTTTTCCAACTCTTTGAATATTTCCATGACTCATACCACGACCCGTTACTCCATCCTACGAGTCGTGCTATTACCCATACAATCATTCACATGATAAACCCAAAGACTTTCTACGACTTTTGGCCATGGGTCATACCCATATACTACGGCTGGTGGTGGGGACTCGTGGTTGGGAAACAACTTATCTGATCTGGACCATGGGTCTTCCTACGACCCGTACTGTTCGGTGCTTTTGCTTTGGGTATAAAGCTACACGCAAGTGCACGTGATCGAACAAGTAGTAAAGTGGCTTAAGTAAGCCAAGTATCGATCCCACAGGGACTGGGATGAAGTGCAATGTGCTCAAGTGTACTATATTTTAATACTAAAAATGCAGACAACAGCGTAACCAAAGGTTTGATATTTTGATTTATAATTTTTATACTAAATCTAAAACAACTATCTAATGTGAGTCTGAACTATGAATGAGAGCATGTTGAGGTTAAACGAACATGTAATGAAATTAATTATCGACATAATTTGGTTAGTCTTTTCCTCCGGTTGCTAGCCAAGAACTATTGCCAAGAGATTAAAACTCTCGTATTTAACCCCACTTAAGAATCATGAACCATCCACCTACATTTCTGTGATTAAATGCAATTCATGTTCTAGCCATACAAACCCGGTTCCTAAATTGACTAATACGACTTTCAGGTATATTTCTATCCTGAAGGTAAATCAATTCCCAATTTTCCCAAACTAAGAAAAGATCATATCCTATTAATTCACAACTTTCCAATTTCTTGCTCTCTCGAGTGAAACCGGACTATTTAGATGTACATTAACGTAGGCCACATATTAATGCAGTAAGAACAAGAATTAATAGAACAACCATGGAAGAAAAGATGAAAAACCAATATGATCAACAATCACATTTCACTACAATTGTTCATAACCTCAGCAAGAAGATGAATTAGCCACTCATTTGTGGATTAAACATCGTTAAATGAGTTTTAAACATACAAGCAATTGAATACAAGGAGAAGGAAAGAGAGAAAAAACCCTGATAATTTCGTCCCCTCAACTGCCTGTAACCCACATTCTTGCTCCACCAAGTCAGAATATTGAAAAATGAACCTAAGTGTTCTATTTATACTAGTGGGAATTTTTCCCGGAATAACAAGCAACGTGTCACGGAGTGCATCGCGGAGCACTGCCTCCGTGACACGCTACCGACGCGGACCTTCACTGGAAACTGGGGGTCCAGGGAATAAGGCCCAACGTGGCACGACGTGCAACGCGGAGCCATGCTACCGTGCCACGGACCTATCGCGTACCCTCTCTGGAAATTGGGCGAAAATTCCCTATCCAGGCAGAAGGCCTCCGCGATGGCAGCGTGACACGGCTCCATCGCGGAGCTCCTTTATTTTGTGCTTTCCAATGCCTTGTCCCTTGCTCACGTCCGAGTCCAACCCCGATATCCTCCAACATGCATTTTAGCTTCCCGAAATTACATTTTACCTGCAAAACAATGCTAATCATGTTGGTTAGTATAAATTCACATTTTATTACCAATTACATGAGAATGTATACATATTGATAGATAAACAAGGCTAAAATTCCACATTTGAGTATCACTTGGGCATATAAATTTGCCCAAGATCACTTACCCCACACTTAAATCCTTGTTCGTCCTCGAACAACAATCCTACACCTCATGCAATTTACATTCCAACCTCACTACTTTGGTTCGACAATTTAGGCTACGGTTATACCGATTATTCAATACAACAAATCATCAAGAAAACATGCATGCTCCTATCAATGCAATGACCTTCAATACATCAGGACCTCCTAGACTTAAGAATCGACTCTCGATATTGGCAAACTCATGCAAATCAGCTGATCAAGATATTCGACAAGAAAATTAATCTCTCATCAAGCATGTGCCCTCACAACACAAGAGAGTCTTCCCCTTTTTGCTCATATGAACTCACAAAATTTCAAGCAGGGGCATGTAAACACAATTTTGCTCTCTCTCCCAAAAGAATTCACATGCATCATGTCATGACCCATAAGCTTGCCCTTAGTGTATTACTCCACTAATATAAAGAAGTGCGATGTAAGATCACGTAGGACTTTAACGGGTTGTAATGGAAGCTACGGAACTAGTAAATATTGGGTTAGCCAATAATAGCCACTAGCAACCTTAAGCGCCTTTTCAACACATCCCATCAAACTCATGAACATTGTTTCTTTTTTTTCTTCCTCCCATTCTTGAAGTATTTCTTTAGTTTGGCCCATCTCATTAAGCACACTTGACACAACAACAAAGATTATTCATGCACCTTCATTATAGTTTATTTATAACAAGTGCACCTTCAACCTTTTCCTTTCCTCCATCACTCGACTTTTTTTTTTCTTTTCACCATTCCCACTCTTTTGACACTTTGGGAAAATGATTTTCTCTTCTTAAGCGCGTAAGAGTTTTGTATAGACTTTACGGCTAATGAAAAAAAAAAGGATTAAGCTCGGTTTACACTTTTTGACAAACGAAAAAAAATAATAAGCTAAAGGCTCAACGGGCTGACTAGGGTATACAATCAAGGTGGGTACGACAATGAAAAATAGAAACTTTCGGTTAAAACAAAGAAATGCCTATATCCTCTCCTAGAATACACCTCCTTCATTTCGTTTTGTACACACACCAGGCAAGTTCTAGACACTTCACAATAGCATGGAATAACAAAACCTCACTTCACACTTATTGCACATGCTCAATTCAAGATGTATTCACAGACTCTTCAATCAGCTAATTACAGGAATTCAAACATTAAGCCTCAATCACACTGAATCGAACTCTATGTCCTAGGTATCTCAATATATTTACAAAGTTGCATGCTTACATACGAATCACCTTTGCATTTTAAATATCATGTACAACACGCAACCAGAATTTCGCAACCATCAAGTAACTACAGGTTTTGGGATGCAACCCATAAAAGAAAACACTAAAAAATAATTGAAAAACCTACTCCTAACGACTACATTTCCCTTAAGACGGTCGTCATCCATCCATCATAGGGAACAGTCACTAACTAGGACTTCAGTTCAATGGGACCATCCTCGGTAAAAGAACCGAAAACAAACGCCGAGAAACCCAAGAATTGAATTTTTTTAAAACAAATATCGATCATTTCGATAAAAAAAATATGTACATGATTAGCTAGCAACATTCAACAACACACAACAATTTCACATATATTTACAATACAGAAAAACAACTTAATAATTCAAAAATCACAAGGAACCACAAAATTTCACAGGCACGACAACAGATTAGGACATACATACATAACAACACAACCCAGTACCTAACTACTCCCACCCCACACTTAGCTCGAACACTGTCCCCAGTGTTCACAAAAATTAAAATAGCACAAAAATCGGGTGGTGGAACTCCCTGATCAATCAAAGTACTCCACTTCTTCATCAGGTGCTGCTGCTTCATCTCCCATGTCTGAATCACCCCCGTCGTCATCATCGGACTCCACATCGGAGTCCTCCCGACGTGTCTCCTCATCTGTGGGGATATCATCATCCGTGGGCTCTACAAATGCTGGCCCCACTCGGCATAGAGCCCTGGCGTTCTCGCCGAAAGGGTAGTCTAGCTTGAGCTGCCATAGCTCCTCCTCTGTCGCCGGCCTCCCGCCTATCCTCAGCTGGAGCATCTGGATCCCGTACATGCGAGCCATATACTGATCATCACGAGCATGTCGCTCGCCAAGTGTAAGCACTGGCCCATGGGTGGTGTCGGGTGCCTTAGTTTTAGTGACATCTAAGGCCCGCCGCTCCATCTACGGGATATAATCAAGGGCCTCTTCCTCAACATCTAGGCCCCTCAGGAAGGTGGTGAGTAGCCCACCAAATCCGTATCTGTGCCCCTGATGCAACCCGACTCTCTTCATAGCGGAGATAATCACCGCCCCCACATTGATCTCTAGCCCTTTCATCAGGGCGTACACCAGGCATAAACGATCCCGGGTTACATCTGTCATATGTACCCCCAGGATTAGGAAGGAACAGATGATCTTTAGCCGTATTCTGGCTTCCCTGTTCATCTGTGAATAGGGCAAAGTCTGATGGTAGCCCCTCTCTTTGTGTCTGCTCCATCTAGCTGTCGATCAGGTCCCACACAATGTGCGTCTGATGTCCGCATATGGTGGGGTAATGTTCAGCTGTCGAAGCACGTGGGCGTCTATGTCCCGTGCCCCTATGATAGCATTGAGGTGGTGGGGCTCAAATGTGACTATTTTCCCTCTGATTTTTATGGTGTGACTTCTTAGGGTCGGGTTCCAATTGGCATAGAATTCCCAAATCAGGTGCAAGTTGCATTCCTTGGGCTCTTCAAAGATGAAGTTGAGCCCAGCTGCCTCGATCCGGTGGACAATCCTAGGAAACTCCTGTGCCAATGGTTCCCGTGCGATATGTTCCTCGGGAAAGTACTTGTTTTCTTTGTGCTTTGCGTACCACTTCTTCCCCTCATCTGTCACCCATCTGGTTCCGTATTGGCGGCGTTGGCCGCGTGGAACCGCTGGTGCTGCTGGGACTGCTATGCTCAGTCTGATTCGCTTTCTTCCGGCGCCAGATGTTGATGCGCCTTTCCCTTTTTCTTGCCTGCTTGCCATTTTACCTGTCAACCCAAGTAGACAAGATCAATGTTAAGCCAATGACTATTAACTTCGACTAAGGTCAGGTTAAGCTAGGCTACCCCACACTTAGTCCTTATCTACAGTTACAACATACCGACAAGATCATGCTTATTTACACAAATAAACAACCAACTATACAAACATGCTTAGTGCATACAAAGAATTCAACAGTATATATTCTATGTACTACTCAGAATTCGTACAGCTAACAACAATCATTACCATCGATACCCTTTTAATCCATCACACTTAGCAAGGAAAAAAACAAAGAAACGAAAACAACAAGAATTTATCTACACGAACCTATACAACCAACCCAATTCTTGCAAATTTCAATATTCCCCTAACCCGAGAATCCGTCGGTCTATTAACATGATAACAACTAGCACATCGACTCATCTCACTCAACATGTACAACCCGGCATGAATTTCACAAGTTCATTACATTTTTCCACTTCAACTTCAAAAACAAGCCCTAGAAATGATGATATCAAGAAAATTCAATTAAATTATACAATTAACGAGTTCAAGCAATCATAATGATATTCCGAACATTCATCAACAACAATTCAATTGAATTCATGATTAATTTCTACTTAGGGTAAACTTAGCTCACCTCACATGCTCAATATCGAAGAAAATCGACAAGAAGTGAGATGGAATCGAAGAACATACCTTGAAGTTGAAGAATTGAAGAAAACTCAATGATTTTCTTGGCCTATTCCATGTCACGTTGAAGGGGGATGGGTTTTAGGGAGTTTGGTCGCAGAGTGATTGAAAAATAAGGAAAAGTGAGGGGGTTTCGGGGTTTAAAAGTGGGAAAATCACGCGGGTCACCCGGCGACCCGGTGTGACCCGTCGCGATATACACGACAACGTGTCACGGAGTGCATCGCGGTGCACTGCCTCCGTGACACGGAGCTGTCGCGAGCCTGTTATGGAATTTTTTAAAAATTTTGGATTTATACCTCAACGTGTCACGGAGGGTAACGCGGAGGTCCTCCTCCGTGACACGGAGCTATCGCCCTAGCTCACTGTTTTGCCACTTTTTATTGATTTTCATACCTCGAATTTTCCTTTGCGATTCCGTGCATATTTTCCTCCGTTTGACCTGAAATTCATCTCACTACACGAAATTGGTTAGAATTATAGGTTTCACTCTAAATAAAAATAAAAACAAAAACAAAAACTAAAAATTTTGTAGTTAATCAAGAAAAAGAAAAAGAAAAATCTATTCCCACTTTACAAAGAGAAAAAAAAATTTCACGGGTTGCCTCCCGTGCAGCGCCTGGTTTACCGTCGCGGCTCGACGTCGTCAAGCTCAGTTGTCCTCTAGGGTGATGGACGATTTATCTCGATCACCATCCTCCCCCCAGTAGTGCTTACACCGTTCCGGTGGTTTTCCCAATAACTCTCGTGAATCCTTAATCTGCTCATTATCGCCTTGATCAATCACATTGATAACCGAGAGTTCTTCTTGCACCATCGGGAGCTTGGGTGCCTTGTACACATCGAACACCTCCACCTTGTCGTGTGCTCGCATTGTTAGCTGCCCCGCAGCTACATCAATCAGTGCTTTCCCCGTTGCCAACAAGGGACGTCCCAAAATAAATAGGACTTTCGCATCTGGTTTAAACTCCAACACGACAAAATCTACCAGGAAAATCAGGGAGCCAAGTTGCACTAGAACGTCCTCCACAATGCCATCAGGTCTAGCTAAGGACCGATCCGCCAATTGCAAGATCATTGTTGTGGGTCTAGGACTCCCTAAACCCAGCTTTTTGAATATCGATGACGACATCAAATTTATGCTCGCTCCTAAATCATAGAATCCACGAGCTCGGATGCTCTGCCCAATAGTAATCTGTATAGTAAAGCTCCCAAGGTCTTTGACCTTTGTGGGCAGTCGGTTTTGAATCCGGGAAGTGCACTCCTCCGTTAGAGCCACCGTAGCACACTCAGTCAACCGACTTTTGTTTGCCACTATGTCCTTTATATACTTGGCATATTTCGGCACTCCCTGCAAAACATCAACAAGAGGTAAGTTAATATGTACCTGTTTCAGCACCTCCATGAATTTCTTGAAACACTCCTCCTCCTTGTGTTTCTTTAATCATTGAGGGAACGGGGGTGGTAGTCTTTCTGATTCAGCTTCCTTACTCTTCCCCCTTTCAGTACTTTGCTCCCTCTGGACTTCTGCTGCTCCTGATTATTGAGGTGGTCTTTCTGGTTCCACCTTTTTCAGCTGCAAACCACTCCTTGTGGTCACTGCATTCACCTTCTTGGGATTGGGATTTGTGTCGCTTGGAAGTCCTCCTCTAGGACTGGTGTTTTGGGCTCCAGCAAATTGCCCAAATTGATATTCAAGTGCCTTGGTAGCTAACTGGTTGTTTTTCGCTTCGACTGCCAATTTCACATAGTCAACCAGCAATTGAGCTCGGTTAGCTATCATGGTCTTGAACATCTCCTCAATGCTGGGTGATGGTGGTGGAGGAGGTGCATTGTTGTTTCTGAATTGTGCTTGATAATTCTGCTGCCCTCCTTGGTTCCTTTGCACACCCTGACCCGAACTTTGCCCCTGATGGTTGTTGCTACCCCAGGAGAAATTTGGGTGACTCCTCCAATTGGAATTGTAGCTATTACCATACTGTTGGTGGTTGTTCCTTTGTACATTTCCCACAAAGTTTACCGAGTCAGGATTTGCTCCACAACACTCAGCTGAGTGCTCACTGCTTCCGCACACTTCACACCACATCTGCTGCACTGCATTCACTAGGGCTTGGGGATGGTTCATTGTCATGTTGCTGAAGTAGGTGTTAAGTTGATTTTGTAATGCAGCTATCTTTGCAGTAATAACTGTAAACCCATCCACTTCTAGCACTCCTGCTGCTTTCCTTGTCCCGCCTCTTGACGAATCAGCATTCCATTTCGGATTGCCCTGCGAAATACGGTTCAACAAGGTATACAACTCTTCATAAGTTTTCTCCAGCGCTTGTCCCCCAGCTGCTGAGTCTAGCAATATTTTTGTATGGGGTTCCAAACCCTCTATAAAAGTATGCACCAGCACATCATTGGACTGATGATGATGAGGACAATCCCGCAACATGGACTTGAATCTCTCCCAAGCCTGATATAAATTCTCTCCCTCCCTCTGTTTGAAACTTAGAATTTGACTTCTAAGTCTTGCTGTTTTACCGGAGGGAAAAAACCATATCAAGAACTTCCTTGCAAGATCATCCCACGTAGAAATAGAATTCGGTGGCTCAGCTTTCAACCACCTCTTGGCTTCTCCCAATAGTGAAAATGGGAACAATGTAAGCCGGACATAATCTGATGACACTCCAGCGGGGATGTAAGTGTCACTTATCTCCAAAAAATTTTGGAGATGCTGCAGTGGATCTTCATGAGGGAGACCTGTAAACTGCCCGCTAGTGTGCAACAATTGCACCATATTCTACTTAAGTTCAAACCTCCCTCCTGGCTTAGGTTTGCGAATACTAGATGTGACATTATTAGCATGTGGGATTGCCACCTCGCGAACCGGCCGAGCTGCTACTTCTTCGGGCACTAACATTGCCCGTACTACCGGTGGATTCTATTGTTGCTCCATGATCGTCTGTCTGAGCAACTGCAGCTTTCTTTGTAGACCTTCTCTCCGCTTACTATGAAATATTCTTTCTGGCTCAATATACGAGTCCACCAGCTCCTTGTCTCTTGCCAGTGTTCAACAGAGATTAAATCTGCAAAATACAGGCTAAGACCAAGTTGTCAACACTAAGAAAACAAAAATATAGTAAATTAACACTTAAAACAAATTCACCAATTGCCAGTCCCCGGCAACGGTGCCAAAAACTTGTTCGGTGCTTTTGCTTTGGGTATAAAGCTACACGCAAGTGCACGTGGTTGAACAAGTAGTAAAGTGGCTTAAGTAAGCCAAGTATCGATCCCATAGGGACTGGGATGAAGTGCAATCTGCTCAAGTGTACTATATTTTAATTCTAAAAATGCAGACAACAGCGTAACCAAAGGTTTGATATTTTGATTTATAATTTTTATACTAAATCTAAAACAACTATCTAATGTGAGTCTGAACTATGAATGAGAGCATGCTGAGGTTAAATGAACATGTAATGAAATTAATTATCGACATAATTTGGTTAGTCTTTTCCTCCGGTTGCTAGCCAAGAACTATTGCCAAGAGATTAAAACTCTCGTATTTAACCCCACTTAAGAATCATGAACCATCCACCTACATTTCTGTGATTAAATGCAATTCATGTTCTAGCCATACAAACCCGGTTCCTAAATTGACTAATACGACTTTCAGGCATATTTCTATCCTGAAGGTAAATCAATTCCCAATTTTCCCAAACTAAGAAAAGATCATATCCTATTAATTCACAACTTTCCAATTTCTTGCTCTCTCGAGTGAAACCGGACTTTTTAGATGTACATTAACGTAGGCCACACATTAATGCAGTAAGAACAAGAATTAATAGAACAACCATGGAAGAAAAGATGAAAAACCAATATGATCAACAATCACATTTCACTACAATTGTTCATAACCTCAGCAAGAAGATGAATTAGCCACTCATTTGTGGATTAAACATCGTTAAATGAGTGTTAAACATACAAGCAATTGAATACAAGGAGAAGGAAAGAGAGAAAAAACCCTGATAATTTCGTCCCCTCAACTACTTGTAACCCACGTTCTTGCTCCACCAAGTCAGAATATTGAAAAATGAACCTAAGTGTTCTATTTATACTAGTGGGAATTTTTCCCGGAATAACAAGAAACATGTCACGGAGTGCATCACGGAGCACTGCCTCCGTGACACGCTACCGACGCGGACCTTCACTGGAAACTGGGGGTCCAGGGAATAAGGCCCAACGTGGCACGGCGTGCAACGCGGAGCCATGCTACCGTGCCACAGACCTATCGCGTACCCTCTTTGGAAATTGGGCGAAAATTCCCTATCCAGGCAGAAGGCCTCCGCGATGGCAGCGTGACACGGCTCCATTACGGAGCCCCTTTATTTTGTGCTTTCCAATGCCTTGTCCCTTGCTCACGTCCAAGTCCAACCCCGATATCCTCCAACATGCATTTTAGCTTCCCGAAATTACATTTTACCTGCAAAACAATGCTAATCATGTTGGTTAGTATAAATTCACATTTTATTACCAATTACATGAGAATGTATACATATTGATAGATAAACAAGGCTAAAATTCCACATTTGAGTATCACTTGGGCATATAAATTTGCCCAAGATCACGTACTACCAACCTACGACTCGTATATTGAGTTGTATTGAGGCAATGTTGTAGATTTTTCTGCTGAGCACATTCCAAATCCTTATTTTTAATCTAGGGAACTTTTGGGTGTTACAGATAATCAATGCACCTCCTAAAGGAACCATCCTTCTTTCAGACAAAGAGAACTGGAGCACCCCATGGAGATTTACTAGGTCGGATGAAACCCTTATCTAGGAGATCCTTCAACTGCTCTTTCCACTCCTTTAGCTCTGGGAGCCATTAAGTAAGGAGGAATCTATATAGGCTACATATCAGGGAGAAGATCAATACCAAAGTCAATCTCCCACTTCGAAGGGACTCCTAGTAGATCATTTGGAAACATCTTCGGATACTCACATGCAACAAGAACTGACTGAAGAGTCGGGGTCTCGGATGTAGCATTCTTAACCTGAACTAGATGGTATACAAAACCCTTAGAGATCATCTTTCTAACCATAAGATAGGAAACACAAAGCAACCTACAGGCACCACTGAACTACCCTTCCACTCTAAGACTAGCTCACCTAAAAACTGAAACTCCACCACATGGGTTCTACAATTAACTGATGCATAAATTGCATATATTTGTATCAAATATAACATTGAAATCGGTCATATCTAACTCCACTAGGTCAGCTGAGGTGACATTTTGAAGAATCGTGATAGGGCAATTTTTGTATACCCTTCGAGCTAAAACTAACTCACTAATAGGAGTAGAGACTGAGAAGGGCTCTGACAAGATTTCGGGACTGAATCTAAAGTTAACAGCATTATAAGGAGTCATGAAAGATAAAGTATCCCCTGGATATAATAATGCATACACATCAAGATGGAATACTAGCAACATAACAGTGACTACATCTGGTGAGCACTCCTACTCCTCATGATACGGGAGTGCATAAAACCTGTTCTGGCTCTATCTGCCTGCTGCATTAGAAGAGGCACCCTACTGAGATGCGAAGACTACTAAAGCTACTGAACTGGTGGCTGGGGTGCAGAGCCCACCATCACCCTATCTAGCTAAATGCAATCGCTGAGTCTATGCCCAGTTTACCACACTAAAATAAGCATTTGAGCCAACTAAACATCACCCAGGGTGGTTGTTTCCACACCTTGCACACGCTAGAAAAGTGCATTCTCCAGCCATGAACCCCTTTGCATTCTCCAGCCATGAACCCCTTTCCTCTAGAGCCTGACACTCTACCCTTCGAGTCATGTCTGGATCTGGACTGGAGATTAGTTGATGATAGAGTTGGGGATGAAAATCTTTGGTGGGACTGAGGGCGATGTCCACCACCGGACCTCTGCTGGAACTTCCAAAGCTCCCTATCCTAGCTCTCTTGGCCTCTCTCCTTCTCCTTCATCTGCTCTGCCTCTATCTATTGGGCATATATGACTAGCCGGGATAAAGCTATATCATTGATCAACATAGTAGTCCTGCACTCCTTGACCAGTGAATCTGCAATTCTATTCACAAACTTTCTCATACGAGCCCTTAGATCTGCAACCATCTCTAGTGCATACTTGGATAATCGGGTAAACTCCAAAGCATACTCCTACATAGTTCTGTTGATCTGCTTCAAGTTGACGAACTCAACTACCTTTGCCTCTCACAACTCCCTCAGAAAAGAACCTGTCCAAGAAAGCGGTAACAAACTCATCCCAACCCACGGGAACCACTCCAACTCCCCTGCTGTCCTTCCACTAACGCAAACATATGTGAGCAACTCCCTTCAGTTGATAGGAGGCTAAGCCTGCACTCTCCTCTCCAGTTAACCCTATAATCTGGGTGATCTTTTTCACCTCTTTAATAAAGTCATATGGGTCCTCATCCACTTTCGACCCAAGAAACTCAGATGGGTTCATCTTGAGGAAGTTTCGCACTCTCACTGCTACTGCATTCCCATTCTAGGGAACATGGGCCACTGCCTGCTGGATGACCTAAGCAGTCATGACCTATACTATCATCTGAAATATTTGGCATGAGTGACCTGCTCAAGTAAGGTATCCACTAGAGTTGGTGGGGCTGGCTAATGCCCATCTCCATTACCATATCCATGGTCATTTCCATTTTCATTTCTTCTACCATCGACTCAGGGTAGAGGCATATTTCTGCAAATGCGTATAGAGAGGTAGTTCATCGCACGACATAAATCATGAAAGCAGGGAAATTTTCTACAAATTCTTGTAGCCTCTTCCCCAGAAGTGCGGTGCACTTCACACCTATGGAAAAGACTCTACTTAACGCGGCTTTCAGACACCCAAGGACACACCTAAACTCTTGCTCTATAACCAAATTTGTCACGACCTGAGCTGAGATGCCAGTTCGAGAAATAGGACGTAGAACTACGAATGCCTCCAAGCTAACACATGGTACGTACATAGAATGACTTTAGAGTATAATCAAATGGAAATTAACATAAGCATGGTTAAGCAGAATTCTAAATATCTTAAAGCATAAATGAATGCCATAATATCACAAAGCTAAGTCATAAAGCTGAACATACTAAGTCTCTATTTGAAAAAGCCTCTACTATCTGATGAGATACTGGAACAAGCCCCTAGCTAACTCCAAGTCTGAAACTAAAAGAAAACATAACAAGGGTAAACTAAACCTATATTGTGAGATGATATGGCATAGTATGTGATCAGTACTTTAAATGTACTGAGTATGTAAGGTAAGTAAAACATGCTAGTAAATGATAGCATAAAAAATTATGCATAAGAACCAAAAGGCTTGGGAGGGTAAGGAAAGCATGCTAAAAAACCATACAACTAAAAAATACATATTCATAAGGTACTTATCGTAAGCTGGACGTTATGACCCAAGGTTTAGAATATAGAAATTATATAACTTGTCATGCTCGACATCATATGTGAAAGCTCATAAACTGATCAATGGGCCAAATATGCTATAAAACATAATCTAATAAGTCATGAACATGAGCAACTGAAAACGTGAGGAACAATGGGATATTCTTATAACTGACATACCTCACGTAAGTATACATGTAACCCAACCTGTAAATACCTAGTCGGGAGGATGTACATACCTTGCCAAGGGTAGAACCATGAAAAAGTCGTGATATTACTCATGGGTGGCCCATACGGGCATGGGAGACACTCTCGTGGAGGACCCCATCATAGCTACGTCGGCACATAGTTTTGAGACCTGGGTGCACTAGAACCCTGGCCTACTCGATGTTAAATACTACTCCAAAAACATATATAGCGCTCATATCATAATCATGAAACATACTTGAAGTACCTGCGCTAGTCAAAATCATGAGGTTCATAACGTGCTTCAAATATGTGAACTAGCCATAAAATAGGCCCATGAGTCATCCATAATCATAATCTTAATATTAATGAAAGCCATGCATACTTGAGAAAATCATCATACTCTAAAATTAATAAATTCATGAAGGGTTCTATCATGCCCCGAGCCTACACCCTCGACGTAACACGATACTTGAAGCCACAAGTGCCCCAACTCAATCCCTGGTCTATCATTCACTAGTATTATGAGCAATCATACATAGTGAAAATTTAAGATATTATCATAAAACATTTGTGAAAGACAAGTCTGAAAGTATAAAGTTCAAACATTTGAATAATACTGATAAATCTAAAAGTCATATCTGTCTGAAAGCCATCTAACTGAGGAGTTGCTGGGACAAGTCCCTAGCTAACTTTAAATCTACGGAAACTAATAAATGACTGAAAGAAATAAATAATGCCCTCGGATGATGAGGACTCACACTTCACTGCTAAGGTGGAGAATCTGAACTGCGGAGGCTAGCGGCGCTAAGTCTAAGAACCCGCAGCTGTATCACGAAATGATACAGCATAAAAGTATGCGTCAGTACTTTGAATGTACTGAGTAAGTGAGATAAACATGAATAATATGAAAGAATTAGTAACTGAACTGATACGACATGAAATGACCAACTAATAGGCTTAAAACTGATTCAACTAATGTAGAACTAATATGGTCAATAATGACCCTGACTAATGGCCATAAACATGTCCTAAGTTTGAGATACCGAGTCTAAGATACTGCACTGAACTGATTTGAACTGAAAAATCTGAGAGTGAACGGAACTGACAAGTGGGAGAGTCTCTAACCGATATATAACCACGTGAGCTAGACGTGGAGTCTGATGTATACACCCCATAGGTAGGACCCAATAGACCTTGCCAGGGTATAAAGGCATGAACTGGGTGCTCACAAAAGTCTGGGGCCAATCAGGCCAAGCAATACTGTAACCTATGCTGGCAACGTAGTTTTGGGAACCTGGGTGTGTTGGAACCCCGGTCCGCTCGGTTTTAAGTTCTAATCCCACTGAAATCCTATACCAAACTACTAAACTGATAGATCGAAACTAGGGTCCAAGACTAATCAGGCACATATAACTACAAGTACCCTGAGAGTCTTATCGGACCAGATTCTAAAAATGGGTTCCAGACTGGTCAGAGTTGCTTATTTGGTAGTGTCGTAACCGTCTAAGAACAAAATGTAAATTGAACTAAGGTTCGGGGGCTGGTCATAGCTATAAATCTAAAATGTCATGACCACCTAATGGACCAAATAACTATAATCTGAGTCTGGTTCTGATAACTAAGAGGCACCACTGACACCTCGAGAAAAGACTATAGTCAAACTGATCAGTTGACACTTTCTGAATAGTTCTGAAAGAGAAAGTTTTGTGTTCTAACTGACTAGACTACTAAGTAGCTAATAGATAGTTAATTCATTCTGACAACACGGACAATTTCATATTATAGCGAAGTTTCAAGAATTAAAGGAATCTCATCTAGCAGGGCTAAATCATTCTCATTAGTGGAATAATTACTCAACAAATATTTACAATAGAAATTTCTAGGAAAATTAGCCCACAATATACTTCACAAAAATAGACGGAATTTAATATGCAATAATCCATACTCGAAAATTTAAGGTTATAAATCATCTTGGCAATAACAACAATTGTTTACTTATGAATTGATAAAAATAGTATGAGTAATACACATGGATAATAACCCAATTGAAATTAATGAGAATCAACATGGAAATCTCTGCATACTCAAAAATCTCAGGGCTAAACTAATAGGGACATTATGGGAATATTTTGGGGGACACAAGGGAAGGACAATTCCCTTGTTGAATTCCCGCATACCTGACTTGTCACACCCCGCCTTGGGGGTTATGACTGGCACCTGGTGCCCTACTAGGACCTGAACTACTGGACTACTAAGCCTAGGCACATCTGGTGCCTGGCTGGCACTAACTCACATTTTTGGAAACAAAGGGCTATATAAAGGCTGTAAACACAGCCCCCGGCCCATTGGCCTATAGCCTCTTGTACCTGTACTAACAGCTGACCAGAAACATATCAATATGGGGAAACCTATGCGGGCCGACAAGGCCACCATGCTGTCTAGTTATCTATAACTTAACCATGAAGTACTGGATAGCTACGTGACCGGCAAGGTCACCACTACTGTCGAACTATGGCCCCACACGGCCAACATAAAGGAAACACAAGTACTAACAGCTATACAACTGCACGACCTCACACGACCGGCTCATCTGACCCCAGGGAAAAATATACAGACTGCAAGCCTCTAGGAATAACCATAAAAATGATCGGGACAGGGCCCCGACCTACCCGTACTATACAACAAAAGAAAACGAAATACACCTCTTGAATTCAGTCTCCAGATGACAGGAGCTGAATACTCGATCGCTGACAGGAATCACGTGGTATCGCTTGCTCGTCTATGAGTACCTGCAGGCAAGTAATGCAACACCCCACTGGGCGTCAGTACCGCTGGTACTGAGTATGTAAAGCAATAACTGAAAGAAATATCTAAAAATAACAATACAACTAATGAAACTGAAGTAGGAAGGAATGGTTTAACTATCTGATAATGTAAATCATACCTTCTTTTAATTATATTGGACGGAGTAGGAGTCACACCTGGAGACGTATCATTCTACTGCTGATCTACTCGTATCTAACATAACATGGCATAACATAACATAACATAACATAGCACACACAAACCTTACCCGGCCCCCATAAGCAGGGAGGTACAACCAGCATAGAATCTATACCCCTACCCTGGTCATCCCATCTCCTATAAACCCTGTAAGCATCCTGCCGGTCCCCTGGGTATGCATTTGGGCTCGCTGAGCCCCTGACTATAACTGCATCTGAGTCCGGAGGACTCCTGAATCAACACCCGGGCGTATCCGCTCGACAGGGGTGTGTAAGGGCCGATCAAGGCACAAATATGGGGAAAACTAGCATCCCATCTTCGTCCCCTGTGGGATGGCATGCCCCTCCGTAGAGCGACGTATCCTCGTCCTCTGGCGGACGAGTCGATACAGCTATCAACCCTGGGCAGTCATGGATGCTAGGTAGTCCAACCCCAAACCATACAACAGTCTCAACTAGTAATACTATCTGCATGTCCCACATACTGAAGCTAATAGTGGTAAAGTATTTGTATATACTATATGCTGAGCTAGCGATAGTAATATGTACGTACTTAATGCATGCTGAGGCTGGTAATAGTATATATGTACAAATATAGTCTTCTGCTAGACTGTACTGGGGCTAATGCTGAACAAGATATAGTCTTTCTGCTGAAACTATGCTGTATACTGAGTTTCTATAGTAACATGATTTACTAGTCCTAATATGCTTTCTAACTTCGCTTTAACTTATCGTTCTATTTCTGAGATGTCTTACAGATATTACATTGCTTTACTGGATTTCAACTGAATACAATGATATCCTAACATTCTGTGTCACATCACATACTGAGCATGCTGTGCAGTTCTTAACACTTATATTAGAATCTATATCGTGCTAGAAAGTCTCGCGCTGATCATAACATGATGTTTCTAGTATCGTACCATCATTCGTAGTAAACATCATACATGGCTTCTGAATATTCTACTGGCCTTTAAATTACTGTACTGTACCAAGATTACTAACTTGCCGAGGGAACTAGCTTTACATACCTTATCCTTGAACTATCCGACTGTCGGATGAGGCTCGGCCGGTACTTCAACTATTTTCTCCCAACTGCATTCATAAATATGTCAATTAATACTAAATACAGCTTTATTTTAAAGAGCAACGTCACTTTCGATATAGTTTATAGCCTAAACTTAGGCTTATCGAAAGACGGTCGAAAACTCGCTATTTCTCAGAGGTCCAGAAGGGAGAAATATTCACTTCACAGCTAGGAACACATAGATTCTAGTTTAGAGCAATTCCACTTACCTTAGCTCGGTAGCTCGACGATTTGTCGGCCGTATTTCGCGAAACTTAATCCGTAGGAATGCTCTCTGCTTCTAAATACCTCGGTATCTGAGGTTAATTTGAGTTTGGACAATGTTTAGCAGTGTAATCGGACGAAAATTATCTTACCTCCTTTGTTCTTTTCTCCTCTCTGCTGATTGCTCTCTGTTTCACTGCAAATTATAAGTTTTTACTGATTTAAAACCGAAGTGGGCTTTATATACTTGGGCCTTGACAAGACCAACGTGTCACGGAGCCAACGCGGAGGCTTCACCTCCGTGACACGCTGCCATCGCGGAGGGGTTCTGCCTCGGCTCCTTCCGCGATGGTTCGACAGGTTTCTCGTCCGATCTTTTCCCGGGCCTTTCTCTAGCACGTATGGCCTTCAAATATGCTTAACCAACATGTGAATAGGTCATTTAGGTGCCGGGAATCCTACGGGGTATAACATGACTAAAATCCTTCCGGAGAAGAAGCTTGAACTGCTGCAAGAGATGAAAAGCCTTAGTCTTGCTTGGAGGGTTCTTGAGAGGAGAACATTCAACATATTTGAGAGCTGAGAGTGGGCAATGAGGAATGAACCATTTTTCCCCACTAAAACGTCTGAAATTATTACTAAAATGATGTAGTTTAAAGCTTGGGAGAATAGGAAATTACTAAATAGCCCTTGGAAATTCGTTGGGAAAAACTATCAGGTGCCCTAAGGGGTGACCTAATGGGTCGTGGTGGCTGACCACCACTCATGGTCACTCCTGTCAGGTACATTGCCTGGGATCCTCAGTAGGTCATCACGAGGGACCTAATGAGTCATCGTCAATGATCACGACTCGTGGTCACCATTCGTGAACAACACTGTCTCATTCTAGAGCTTTAATGCTAAGTTTAGTAACGAGTCACCTAAAGAGTCATTGGCACGGATGATGACTCGTTGTACCCACCCGTCAAGTACACTGGTCAACTAGCTATATTACCATCTCAAGCCTGACCACGAGTGGCATAACGGGTCGTGGTCATTATCCACTACTCGTGAAGTCCCTCGTTGGGTATACTGCCTCCCCTCTTTAAAATTTTTAAGCCTCCTTCTCACGGTTCACCTGACGAGTCGTGAGGTCATTTAACGGCTTGTTAGGGGGGGTCGTCCTGAAGCTTTTATGCAACTTTTTCATATTTCCTAATTTAAGTCTCAGAATTAGATTTTGAGTTTTCTGGGGCATTACAATATCTCCCCCTTGTAAAAATTCATCCTCGAATGTTAGAAAAAACACAGGAAGCAGAAAGATAGCATCAAACTTTCCAAGTATTTCTCATTTAACTCCAAGACTGCCGGAATGACTACCTCCGTTTCAAAATACATAACTGAACTAAATTTACCTTTCATACATACATTCAAAAACATAAAAGAGACTTGAACATCTGAACTGAGTCATGAAAACTAAATTGAGTTCTAGGGTCAAACTAATATCTCAAGTTGTGCTAGAGCTGGTAGGGAATAAGTGCGGGTATTTGACCATCATATTGGCTTCGGCCTCCCACATAGCTCCCTCAACCTACTAACTTCTCCATAAGACTTTGACTGAAGCTATTTCCTTGTTCCTCATCTTACGCACCATGTGGTCAAGGATCTGGACTAGTACTTCATCATATGAGAGACTATCTTTTGTTCCTACACTGTCCAATGGCACAACTGAGGTTGGATCTCCGATGCACTTCTTCAAAAGTGACACATGGAAAACTAGGTGCACAACTGCTAGTTCTGAAGGTAACTCTAGCTCATAGGCTACATTCCCGATACGCTTCAAAATTCTATAAGGTCCCACATATATCAGACCGAGCTTTCCTTTCTTGCCAAACCTTATCACCCCTTTCATGGGCGAAATTTTCACGTAAACCCAGTCATCAAATGCAAACTACAATTCTCTTCTTCGCACATCAGCATAAGATTTCTGATGGCTCTGAGATGCTTTCAACCTTTCTCGAATGAGCTGAACTTTCTACATTGCCTCGTGAACCGACTCTGACCCTATCAAGGTAGCTTCTCAAACTTCGAACCACCCTATAGGAGATCTACACCTTCTACCATACAATGCTTCAAATGGGTCCATCTGGATACTAGAATGGTAACTGTTGTTGTATGCAAACTCGATAAGAGGCAAGTGGTCATCCCAATTACCCTTAAAATTGATCACGCACACTCTTACCATATATTCTAGGGTCTGAATGGTTCGCTCCGCTTGCCCATCGGTCTGTGGGTGAAAAGCAGTGTTGAGTTTGACCTGGGTGCCTAGTCCCTTCTGAAAGGACATCCAGACCTATGAGGTGAACTGCGTTCCCTTGTCTGAAGTAATAGAGAAAGGCACCCCATGGAGATTGACTAACTCTCGGATGTAAATTTGGCATAGTCCTTAGCTGAGTCTGTGGTTTTAACATGGAGGAAATGAGTT
Organism: Datura wrightii; assembly: GCA_035772735.1. NCBI lineage: Eukaryota > Viridiplantae > Streptophyta > Magnoliopsida > Solanales > Solanaceae > Datura > Datura wrightii. Next base: position 67,573,236 of record JASDFA010000002.1, read on the forward strand.
GACTTAGTCATCCGATCTACTACCACCCAAATTGAGTAATGCTGTCGGCGAGTCCGAGGTAGTCCCGTAATGAAATGCATGTTCACTTCTTCGCACTTCCACGTGGGTATACTGATATCTTGGGTCATGCCTCCTGACCTTTGATGCTCTACATTGACTTGCTGGCAGTTCGGGCACTTGGCTACGAATTCAGCAATGTCTCTTTTCATGTCGTTCCACCAGTAAATATCCCGCAAATCGTGATAAATTTTGGTAGCACCGGGGTGAATGGTGTATCCCGAGCTATGTGCCTCAGCCAGTATCTGCTTTCTCAACTCACAAACATCCGGAATACACAATCTTCCCTAGTAACGGAGTACACCATCTCCCCCTTTAGAGAAAGCCTCAACCTCCTTTCTGAGAACTGCTTCTTTAAGTTTAAGTAGGACTGGATCTTCATCTTGTCTGGACTTGACTTCAACTACTAAGGATGAATCTGACCCGCTTTGCATTACCATGCCACCTTCAACTGAATCCACGAACTGCACCCCTAACTGAGCTAGTGTGTGAACTTCTTTCGCTAGCTCCCTCTTGTCTTCCTCAATGTGAGGCACACTTCCCCTAGACCGTCTTCTTAGGGCATCAGCCACCACATTGGCCTTACCCAGGTGATACAACACACTCATTTCATAATCCTTTAGCAGTTCCAACCACCGCCTCTGACGCAGGTTTAGATCCTTCAAGCTGAACACATACTGAAGGCTCTTGTGATCTGTGAACACATCCACATGAGCCCCATACTAGTAGTGTCTCCATATTTTTAACGCGAATACCATCGCTGCCAACTCCAAGTCATGAGTTGGATAATTCTTCTCATGAACTTTGAGTTGTCTGGAGGCATAGGCTATCACTTTGCCCCGCTGCATCAGAACGCAAATGAGTCCAACTTTGGAAGCGTCACAATAAACAACTAACCCATCTGATCCTTCTGGCAAGGTTAACACTAGAGCGGTAGTGAGTCGAGTCTTCAACTCCTGGAAATTCTTCTCACACTCGTCCGACCATTGACATTTCTCCTTCTTCTGGGTTAACTTGGTCAGAGAAGATTCTATGGAGGAGAAACCTTCCACAAAATCACTGATAATAACCTACTAAGCCTAGAAAACTCCTGATTTTAGTAGGAGAGGTAGGTCTGGGCCAATCCTTCATTGCTTCTATCTTATGAGGATCTACTTGTAGCCCCTCACCTGAGACCACATGACCTAAGAAAGTCACGGACTTCAACCAAAATTCGCACTTACTGAATTTTTCAAATAGCTGGCGGTCTCTGAGTGTTTGAAGCACTATGCTCAGGTGATCTACACACTCTTACTCATTTCAGGAGTATACCAGAATGTCGTCTATAAATATAATGACGAACATATCCAGATACTACTTGAAGACTCTATTCATCAAGTCCATAAAGGTTGCAGGGGTGTTGGTGAGTTAAAAGGACATCACCACAAACTCGTAGTGACCATACCGAGTTCTGAATGTTGTTTTTGGTATGTCACACTATCTGACCCTTAACTGATGGTATCCTGACCTGATATCGATCTTGGAGAAACAACTAGCTCCCTAAAATTGGTCGAACAGATAGTCAATTCTTGGTAGAGGGTACTTGTTCTTAACTGTGACCTTGTTCAATTGATGGTAATCTATGAACATTCTGAGGGTACCGTCTTTCTTACACACGAATAGCACTGGAGCACCCCAGGGAGAGATCTGGGTCTGATAAAACCCTTATCAAGAAGATCCTTTAGCTGCTCCTCAACTCCTTAAGTCAGATGGAGCCATTCTATAAGGAAGGATGGAGATTGGCTGAGTATATGGGAGGAGATTTATTCTGAAGTCTATTTCCCATTCAGGGGGAACTTTGGGAAGATCTTCAGGAAATACATCTAGAAAATCGCTGACAACTGAAACTGACTGAATGGCTGGGTTCACAGAGTTGGAATCCTTGACCCGAACCAGATAATATAGACATCCTTTGGAAAAGAGTTTATGGGCCTTAAGGTAGGAAATAAACCTACCCTTAGGCGCTGAGCTGCTGCCCGTCCATTCTAACACTGGCTCATTGGGATACTGAAACTTTACAATTCTAGTTCTGCAATCGACTGAGGCATAGCAAGAGTGTAACCAATCCATGTTGAGGATAAGGTCGAAGTCGACCATGTATAGTTCTACGAGATCAGCTGGAATAACTTTACTTAGAACTGAGATTGGGAAATTTCTACACACCCGGATGGCTCTAACTAACTCGCCAACTAGGGTGGAGACTGAAAATGATTCTGAGAGGACCTCTATACTGATGTTGAACTGGACTAGTATATAGGGAGTCACAAACGAAATAGTGGCTCCTGGATCTAAGAGGGCATACACGCCTAGATGGAAGAAACGTAACATACCAGTAACTACGTCAAGTGAGCTTTCCTGATCTTGATGAGATGATAGAGCATAGAAACGGTTCTAGCATTGTCTGCCATCTGTACCTGATGTGTTAGCCTACTAGACTGGATGACTTGCTAGAGCTGATGATGTGGTGGATTGTGATCTCCCTTGCCCTGCTGACGGGCACTTCTTAAGCCGGTGTCCAAGCTATCCACATCCAAAATAGCTCTCTCATCCCTGAAGGCATTCTCCCGGGTGGTTCCTACCACACCTGGGGAAAGCTGGATACGTATTCCTGGTACTGTGAATCTGAGACTGAGTGCTAGATGATCCACCCCTCATATCCTAGTGGGACCGAAAGCTTGGGGTGCTATCTGAACTAGGTGCTGGGCTTCTCTACTACTGTTGTTGCTGCGGATGGCTACCACCATTAGATCTTTTTTGGTTGAAATCTGACTGGCCAGTCCTTGCCCTTTTGTTCTTACGCTCCATATCCTTCATCTTTTCAGCCTCAATCTGCTGGGCATAGACAATCACACTAGAAAGGTCCATGTCCTTGATCAACATCCCGGTCCTACACTGTTTGAGGACCATATTAGATACCCCATTAACGAACTTCATCATGCGAGCCCTTGGCTCGGCTACCATCTCTGGAGCATACTTTGATAGCCTGATAAACTCCAGAGAATATTCCTCCACTGCCCTACTGCCCTATCGCAATTTCATAAACTCTGCCATCTTAGCCTCCCTCAGCTCCCAAGGGAAAAATTTATCCAGGAAAGCTGTATGGAAATCCTCCCACTCCATCGGGCCTGCTTCTGCTGGTTGTCCCTCCTTCCACTGCTCATACCATGCCTAGGCTACCCCTTTCAGCTGGTAGGAAGCCAGGTCAAGACTCTTGGAGGAGCTGACACCCATAATGCGGGTAATCTTCCTAACCTCATCTACAAACTCTTGGGGGTCCTCCCCCACTTTATATCCCTGAAATGATGGAGGGTTCATACAGGTGAAGTCCTGCACCCTTGCAGCTACCGCAGACCCATTCGTATTCACCGTCACACCCTGCTGAATCACCTGATTGGTCATAGTTTGGGCCAGTAACTGAATGACCGCTCTAAACTCTACATTAGAAACCGAATCATATTGAGGAGTTGTTTGTGCTGGTGGGGTAGGTCTGTTGACATTATCGACCTTTCTTCCATTACTACGTTTGGGAGGCATGGTTCACTGAAATGAAATAGAGCATGAATTAGAAGGGTATTTCTTGAATTGAACTTTAATGCACGATAAGGAATATGAACAAAAGGGAATTATTCCTAATAACATCTTGTAGCCTCCTTGTCATAAGTGTGGCGGGCTTCACACCCATGAAAAGGACTCTACTAGATGCGGCTTTTAGAATTTCCGAGGATACTCTAAACCTAGGGCTCTGATACCAAGTTTTTCACGCCCCGAGCCTACACCCTGGACGTAACATGGTACTTGAAGCCATAAGTGACCCCAAGTCAACCCTTGATCTATCATTCACTAGTATTCCGAGTAATCATACCCAACGGAAATTTAAGATAATATCATAAAACATTTGTGAAAGAAAATTCTGAAAGTATAAAGTTCAAACATTTGAATAATACTGATAAATTTGAAAGTCATATCTGTCTGATAGCGCTAACTGAGGAGTTTCTGGGACAAGTCCCCAACTAACTTTAAATCTACCGAAACTAATAAATGACTGAAAGAAGGAAATTATGCCCTCGGATGATGAGGACTGACACTTCACTGCTAAGGTGGAGAATCTGAACTGCGGAGGCTAGCGGCGCTAAGTCTGAGAACCCGCAGCTATATCATGAAATGATACAACATAAAAGTATGCGTCAGTACTTTGAATGTATTGAGTAAGTGAGAGAAACATGAATAATATGACAGAACTAGTAACTGAACTGATACGACATGAAATGACCAATTGATAGGCTGAAAACTAATACAACTAATGTAGAACTGATATGGTCAAGAATGACCCTGACTAATGGTCATAAACATGTCCTAAGTCTGAGATACTGAGTCTAAGATACTACACTGAACTGATCTGAACTGAGAAATCTGAGAGTGAACTGAACTGACTAGTGGAAGAGTCCCTAACCGACATATAACAACGTGAGCTAGACGTGGAGTCCAATGTATACACCCCACCGGTAGGACCCAATATACCTTGCCAGGGTATAAAGTCATGAACTAGGTGATCACAAATGTCTGGGGCCAATCAGGCCAAGTAATACTGTAACCTACGCTGGAAACGTAGTTCTGGGAACCTGGGAGCACTGGAACCCCGACCGCTTGGTGCTAAGTTCTACTCCCGTTGGAATCCAATATCGAACTAATAAGCTGATAGCTCAAAATTAGGGTCCAAGACTAATTAAGGACATATAACTGCAAGTACCCTGAGAGTCTTATTGGACCAAATTCTGAAACTGGGTTCCAGACTTGTTAGAGCTACTTATTTGGAAGCGGCATAACCGTCTATGAACAAACTATAAACTAAACTGAGGTCTTAGGGCTGGTCAGAGCTATAAATCTAAAATGTTATGACCGCCTAATGGACCAAATAACTATAATTTGAGTCAGTTTTCGATAACAGAGAGGCACCACTGACACCTCGACAAAAGACTGTAGTCAAACTGATCAGTTGACACTTTCTGAATAGTTCTGAAAGAGAAAGTTCTTTGTTCTAACTGACTAGACTATTAAGCAGCTAATGGAGAGCTCATTCATTCCGACAACACGGACAATTTCGTATTATAGCGAAGTTTCAAGAATTAAAGAAATCTCATCTAGTAGGGCTAAATCATTCTCATTAGTGGAATAATTACTCAAAAAATATTTACAACAGAAATTTCAAGGAAAATCAGCCCACAATATACTTCACAAAAATAGAGGAATTTAATCACGATATAATCCATACTCGAAAATTTAGGGTTGTAAATCATCTTGGCAATAACAACAATTGTTTACTTATGAATTGATGAAAATAATATGAGTAATAAACATGGATAATAACCCAATTGAAATTAACGAGAATCAACATGAAAATCTCTGCATACTCGAAAATCTCAGGGCTTAACTAATAGGGACATTATGGGAATATTTTGGGGGACACAAGGGAAGGAGAATTCCCTTGTTGAATTCCCGCATACCTGACTAAAATCCTTCCTGAGAAGAAGCTTGAACTACTGCAAGAGATGAGAAGCCCTAGTCTTGCTTGGAGGGTTGTTAAGAGGAGAACTTTCGATGTTTCTGAGAGTTGAGAGTGGGGAATGAGGAATGAACCGTTTTCCCCCACTAAAACGTCTGAAATTATTACTAAAATGACGTGGTATAAAGCTTGGGAGAGTAGAAAATTACAAAATAGCCCTTAGAAATTCGCTGGAAAAAACTATCAGGTGCCCTTAAGGGTGACCTAATGGGCCGTGGTGACTGACCACGACTCATGGTCACTCCCATCAAGTACACTGCCTGGGATCCTCAGTAGTTCACCAAGGGACTTAATGAGTCATGGTCAATGACCACGAATCGTGGTCACCATTCGTGAACCACACTGTCTCATTCTGGAGATTTAATGCTAGGTCCAGTAACGAGTCATCTAATGAGTCGTTGGCACAGATGACGACTCATTGCACCCACTCGTCAAGTACAATGGTCAACTAGCTGTATTCCCATCTCAAGCCTGACCACGAGTGGCTTAACGGGCGTGGTCAGTGACCACGACTCCTGAAGTCCCTCGTTGGGTACACTGCCTCCCCTCTTTAAAATTATTAAGCCTCCTTCTCACGGCTCACCTAATGAGTCGTGAGGTAACTTAATGACTCGTTAGGTGGGTCGACCTGAAGCTTTTCTAGATTTCCTGATTTAAGTCCCGGAATTAGATTTTGAGTTTTTCGGGCATTACAGGTTCTTATGCAAATCATGCATTTTAATCATAAAACCTAATTCATTTCATCATACTTGAAATTATGGATTCATAAGATTAATTTCATAAATCATGCATAATAGGGCATAGTCTTCATAAAACTTGAAGTCATGAATAAATAAAAATTGGGAATAAAATCTGGCCCATTGGCCTTAAATCCATACTTGAAACATGATAGAATTTGACCCGTAGACATAGCATGGATAATGACATGGAATTGGGTTAAAACCCAAGAAACTTTAGTACACTTGATTGGAGACTTAAATTCATGAATTAGAGAATAAATTGGGCATGAGGGTGGATGAAATGCCCTATTCCTGGCCCTACATACCTAGGTAGATTGATTTCTAAGCTGGTCTTGAAAACCCAAGAGAATTGAGAAGGAACTCTAGCTTGATCTTTGAAGAGGATTTCAATTCAATGCATTCATGAGAGTAGGCTAGGTTAAACCCTCTTAAAACACTCTTTAAGAAGCTTAAAACGACGTCATTGGGGAGTTAGAATCTTAGGAATTATGAAAACACCCTTAATAATTCGACAGGACATTACATACTGCCAGACCTAATGAGTGACCTACCTACTCGTTAGATCTCTTGACGGCTCGTCAAGTCTTCTCATCACCACTAACAAGAATTCCAACTTTCTGATCTTAATTTGACGCCTCCACTTAACGATTCATCGTTACACTTAACAGGTCACTTAACAACTTGTCATGAACCTCTAAAATGTTTTCAATCATTCATCAAACCTAACAAGACACCCAAAGACTCATTAGGTGTCAAGATGACTCGTCACCACCCCCGTCGTCACTACTGGAAGTTTCTATCCTTTAACTCCTCCTATACAATGACTCCCTTGACGAGTCATGAAGTTGAACCATGAATATTTCTCACATCATTGTGTCTCCTGGAAATCCAACATTTTACCAACACATGCACACACAACGGGTCACTTAATGACCCGTCGGGTCATATAAAGAGTCACTCGATAACTCATTCTGTGAGCTGGTGCAGATTTTTTCTGTTTTCCCTATTTCAACCCTTGGGTGTGACCTTAGAAACTTTTGGGGTGTTACAGTTTATAAATCTAAAGGGTAGATTATAGAGGGAAGATCATAGGAGAAACAATCTCTAGTTGCTAAAAAGGAGACTTGTTCAAAAAAATGGAAGGAGAAGGAGGTATCTTAAGTTGTGAAGCCCATTCCACGACCTATTCCACCTTTTCCTCAAGAATAATGAAAAAGGCTTAATAAGGGAAGTTTCACAAATTCATCTTTATGCTGAAATAGCTTTCAGTAAATATTCCCTTAGCCAAGGTACTTGAGCAAATGCTCGGCTATGCCAAATTTATAAAGGATCTAGTGATCAGAAAAATGACTATGAGCTTTGAGCTAGCTGACAATTTGCAGCACTGTAGTGCAATCGCTTCACGGACTCTTATGCAGAAGAAGGAGGATCTAGGAGCTTTCTATCATGACCCGAGTTTATACTCTGAACGCGACACGGTGCCTAGAGCCACAAGTGACCCTAGGGTAACCCATGGCATGACATATTTCTAATATGCTATAAGATTATAAAGAAACTAAGTGGAAGCTAACTAAATTTTAAAACATGCATTTATGAATAATGGGAAAAATTGATAAATAACACTGAGTCATAAAACTGAAAGTACTACTACTCTGTCTAAAAACCTCTACTAACTAATGAGCTACTGGGACAAGTCGCCATCTAACTCCAAAGTCTTAAACTAACCAATGACAAAACAATTGTATAAAAGAAACTAACTCCATTCCCCAAAAGATGAGGACTCACTATTGACAGTAGTGGATGGGCACTACAATGAGTCTAACTACGGAGTTGCGCCTGAGTACCTGAATCTATATCATAATATGATATATCACTAAGAGTATGTGGTTAGTACTTTGAATATACTAAGTATGTGAGATATGCACTAACGTATAAAACATGCTAGAAAATATGAAAAGTATAACTAAACTGATGTACAATAACCCTATCTGATTACATAAATACTATACTAACATGACAATTTGAAAGTACTAAAAGTACAAGCAAACTAAATTTTAGGGTCATGTACATGCACTGAAAACTGAAGATGAGACTGTAACTGTACTATGAGAGAGTCTATGAACCGACATATAGCCACATGAGCTAAATTGGAGTTCGATGAATACACCCCATAGATAGAAATCAATATATCTTTCCAGGTTACTAAGGCATGACTAGTGTGATCACTAACTGATGGCTATTTAGGCTAATAACTTACGATGTCACGTAGTACTGAGACCTGAGTGCACTAAACCCCAACCTAGTCAATGCTAAGTACTACTCCCGACTGATAATATATTGACTATTTACTGATAGTATACTGATAGCTCAAAAACTAATCCTCTAAGACTAAGGTAGAACTATTTTATCTGAAAATGTCCTGAGAGTTCATAGGACCTAATAAAACTGATAGTTTTGATAATACTGATAATATTGATAATACTGTAAATGTATACTGAAATTATAAGAAGGTCATAGGTTCTTGAAAGACCAATTTATTCTGACATGGTGCTAAATCATGGAGCTGAACCTTCTTGAAATACACTATTACATTTGAGTAATCATGAAATGTCACATACTAGGAATCATGAGAGCCTTGAAATGCTAAGAAACTGACAGAGAACATACATTAAATGAAAACCCTAAGGCATGGTTTCTAGAGAATTTAATTTTCTAGGTTTTCTAAAAATAATTAGGACCCAAGGATGAAAGGAAACCCTTGTTAAAGTCCCACATACCTGGAGAAGAATAATTCCTTGCTAGAGCTTGAATCTTAGAGCTTTTAAGAAGAACCCTAACCTTGGCTTAAGAGGATTTGATACTTCTGTTGTTTATTTCTGAGAGTGTACGTGGGAATGAGAGGGTAAAGTTTACTAATTCCCTTTAATCCCTTCCAAAATATCCCAGAATGAAGTAATTTAGGAGTTAAAAGAGTGAAAAGTTATGAAAATATCCTTAAAAATCATACAAGAAAAATTGGTCGTCTAGTGCCATGAGTCGTACCACAAATCATGGTGACCCCTCATGGTCATTGGAGTAAATTTGTTCAGTCTCTGCATCTCTTCTCATGACCATACAACACGATCGATACCACCATAGCACGATTCCTAGGTACTGCTCATGATTATCGGGACTATTTTGGTTACTCTCTGAACTTTATCCCACGGGTGGATACCACGGATTATACCACCTAACCATGGTCATATTGTGACTTGTAGTCACTAAAACAGTCCTGAACATGTCTTTAAACCACACACCATGGCTTATTACCAAGGACCATACCTCCATACCACGACTCATAGTACAGTCCGTCCTGTTCCAAATGTTTAGTTTTTTTTATGGTTTCTACTTCAAGTTAGGATCTTATCTTAGAAACTTTTGGGGTGTTAGAATTTCACCATCCCATGTACCATCAGAGCTTTAAATTTTGCAAAGGCTCTGTGTGATGTGGGAGCTAGCATAAACATGATGTTGCTAGCAGTATATCAGTAGTTGGTCTTAGGAGCATCCACACCGACTTCAATGGGGCAGCTTATACCATATCGCATAGTGAAAAAGCCCGTGAGTGTCTTATACGATGTGCGGGTGAAGGTTGAAGCATTTATATTGCTATAAATTTTGTTATTTTGGACTGTGAGGTGGATTTTGAGGTCCTCATCATTTTTGGGAGACCATTTCTTGCCACCGAATGAGCACTAGTGGATATGGAGACCGGACAGTTGAAGTTTCAGTTAAACAACGAAGAGGTGGTATTCGATGTGGGCCGGTCAACAAAGTAGCCAAATGACCTGAGAGTGGTTTTAGTGATTAGTTTATGTAACACCTCGAAAGGGCTTAAGAATAGACCTAGAAGGTAAAGGTTGAAAATTGTTGAAATTAGGAAAAGTTGCATAGAACGGACCAAGGAATGACACGTGGTATCAAAACATGAGTCATTGTATGCAATCGTTGGTTAGGGAAATTTTGGTGGCAGTAGAGATAACGAGTGATATGACAACCCATCGTGAGATACAACGAGTAGTCCTTTGCAGTTGTGGTGAAATATAGATCTCAGTAGATGGGATGCAACGGGTCTACCAATGATTTGTTGTGAGATGTAACAACCCATTGTCACCGGTCATTGTTTTGATGCCAAGGTTTCCAATGTACGCGATGGATCAATACCACGACTCAATTGGAGCAACCACGAGTCATGGCGAGGCTTGTGGTAAGCAGGTTCAGATTTTGTGATGAGCAAACAACAGACAATGTAACTGTTCATTGTTGCAGAGGATGAGTCGTCCTATCCGTCCTTTAGTAAGTTCCAGAAGTAAGCTACAGTAATTCAAATGAAGAGCAACAGAACGGGCCATCCTTTGTTCTAACGACCCGTTGGTTCCATCCGTCGATCCAACCTAGACAGTTTTCAAGGCAGATTCATTAAGGGCATTTTTGAATTTTCACACTATGAGACCCTAAAATACGTTGTTTTAGCTTATGAAAGGTGGGTTTTTAAAGGGATAATTATTTCTATGTCTTTATTCATGCATGCATGAGTTTAGAGGGGTGATCAAAAGGTGATTCAAGGTTTTCTTCCCCAATTCCTTTCAATTTCTTCTTGGGCATTCAAGAGAAGTTTGAACCAGTTATTCCCAGGTATGTAAGGCTATCAATGGGTGATTGCTTCCACACCCATGCCCATCCTGTATGAGTTTTATGAAAAAATTTATTAAAAACTCATGGGGGTTTGAAGATGATTTTTATAAAAGTCCAATGATTTGATAATGGGTTCTGTGATTTTAGAATCTCATCATAATCTATGGGTTTTGATAAGATTTTATTATTTAAATCATTTATAATTTTATCAATTTTTATTTCTATGAAATTTAGCCTAATTATGCATGACCCATGATAAATCGATTTATGATCTGCTATTTTCACTGATGATATTTGCAAGTCTAGCATGGATTATGATTCAAATTATGGATTTATGATATTACCATCATGATTTTGTGAAATTTAAGGTTATATGCATGGTTTACAAGTATGTATGAACCTTACGAATCATGAATTATATTTTGGCCGACTCAGGGGCCTTATATCATGGCTAGTTCACGTATATACAAGCATGTTTATGATTATCATGATTTCACTAGCCCATCAATCCATACATGTTATACTATGAGCATTATATATATATATATATATATATATATATATATATATATATATATATATATATATGTTTTTGGAGTAGTATCGAATACTTAGTAGATTCGAGGCTGAGGTTAAGCCCCGAATCTCATGAACTACATGCCACCGCAGGTATGTTGGGACCCCTTTCATGACTATCCCCGGCCCAAATGGCCCTTTCTTCATGGTGATATCACACTTTCATTTTTCTACCCTTGGCAAGGTACGGATACCCTCCCAACTAGGGTTATAAGTGGGGCTTCATGTGCGCTCATATGGGGTATGTTGGTTAAGAGAATCTCCCACTATTTGTCATGATTTATGCATGTTATGATTATGTTTTTTGGCTCAAGTCATGTTAAGTGAAGCTCTTCTCTTAAGATTGTGATTATGTTAGCATTATGAATGTTTTGAAAACCTTGGGTCTTATGTTATATTACTATGCCTATGATATGAGCATGATGTCCTACTATTATGATCATTTATGAGTTTTATATATATTTAAAATATTTGTTTTACTTACCTTGCATACTCGGTGCATTCCACATACTGACAACATACTTTCTATGTTGTATCGTTTCATGATATAGGACCCGACTCTCAGGCTTACCCTCCTCAGTAGTGCTTCAGAGATTGTTATCAGCATATTTAGAGAAGTCCTCATGTTCCGAGGGCTATATGTTCAGACTCTATACTTTTCTTTCAGTTTCAGAATAGTTGGGTTAGTTGGGGTGTTGTCCCATCAACCCATCTTTCATGATTAGAGGCTTTTCAGACTACATGTTGTAATTAGCCATTATGTATGAATCTTGTACTGTCTTTCTCCTTTATTATGTATTGATAATGATTTCCTTATGCTAAGTCTTCTGTTCATGTGATTGAATTAGATGTATGCTCATGCCATGGGTCAACTTAGGGTCTCTCGGGACTCGTTGTCCCGTATCTACTATTTGGGTGTACGTTTCGATCGTGACAAACTTGGTATCAGAGCCATAGGTTTTGAAGTGTCCTAGGGTGTCTAAAAGCCGCATTAAGTAGAGTCTTTTTCATGGGTGTGAAGCACGCCACACTTATGACGAAGAGGTTACTAGACATTTAGGAAATGTTCCCTTCTTTCATGATCTATGTCATTTGATGAAAGTCCTATACCCTTCTAATTCATGTTATTCACGTTTGCAGCATCATGCCTCCACGCCGAGTGAACACTAGAAGAAATGGTTATGTCAATGATCATGAGGGTGCCAATGGTGAGGAGCATCAGCTAGCCCCACCCATTCACAAGGAGCACACACCAGAGCCAGCTGCCCAGCGCTGAGTTTAGGGCAGCGATTCAGATACTGGCACAGGCCATGACATCCCAGTTCCAAAATCAGATAGTGGTGCATTACCTTCTGAACGGGAATGCGGCGACAACAGAGTGAGGGACTTCTTGAGAATGAGCCTTCCTAAGTTCACGAGGACAAAGGTGGATGAGGATCCACATGATTTCATTGAGAAGATTCTAAAGATCACCGAGGTTGTGGGGGTGAACAATGGGGAGTGTGTTTACTTGACCTCCTATCAGCTAAAGGGGGTGGCTCACATATGGTTTAAGCAGCGGAGAGATGCCAGAGCAACAGATGCAGGCCCAATAGGTTGGGATAAGTTCCATGCGGCATTTATTGATCGGTTCTTCCCTCGGGAGGTGAAGGAGCTCAAGACAACTGAGTTTGTTAACTTGAAGCAAGGTAATATGTCCATTCAGGAGTATGCATTGTGAGTTCACTCGATTATCCAAGTATGCTCCGGAGATTGTGGCGGACCAGAGGGCTTGGGTGAGCTGTTTTGTGCATGGGGTGGCAGATTACTTGAACAAGGATTCAAGGATCGCCATGCTTCATTGGGATATCGATTTTCCCTGTATTGTATTGCATGCATAGTAGATGGAGTCGGTCTACAACAGACAAAGGGAGGCCAAGAGGTCCAGGACCAAGAGTTATGGGACTTCTCAGGTTAGTTCAGGGAGTGGACAGCATCAGCAATCCCAGCACAGGTCTATCACTCCAGCTCCATCATCGGCCAACATTCCATCTAGGTTCAGAGGAGATCAGAGGTGCAAGGCTTTAGGCTCGAGGGATCAGGGTAGCATGAAGATGGAGCACACTTTTCAAGTTTGTGCAATGAGCGCCAAGAATCATCTCGGGAGGTTCCTAGTCGGTGCGGATGCTTCTTTCGGGTGTGCCAAATCCAGACACAGACTCAGGGATTTCCTTTTAGCCAGATCAGGGGTCGGTGGAGCCCATGTGAAAGCAGCCAATTCTGCCGCTCCAGTAGCACGGCCCCCTCAGTAGGGTGCCTCTACTAGTTTAGCAGGTGGTCAGCGCCAAAACAGGTTTTATGCTTTAGTGCCTCGCCTGGAGCAGGAGGCTTCACCAAATGTGGTCACTGGTAAGCTTCAAGTCTTCCATATTGATGCTTATGCCTTGTTAGATCCACGAGCTACTTTGTCTTTTATGGCCCCTTATATTGCTAGTAGTTTTGGAGTTAGCCCTGAAATTCTGTCAAAATCATTCTCATTCTCTACTCCAGTCGATGAATCAATTGTAGCTAGGCGGGTGTATAGAGGTTACCCCATTATAGTGTTGCATAAGGTCACTTCCGCAGACTTATTAGAGTTATCTATGACTGACTTTGACATCATTTTGCGCAAGGATTGGTTGTTTGCATGTTATGCTTTGATTAGCTATAGGACCCGTGCGGTGTAATTTCGATTTTTAGGTGAGTCAATTTTAGTGTGGAAGGGTAATTCAATTGTACCAGCAGGTCGGTTTATTTCATATCTTAAGGCTAGGAAAATGATTTCTAAGGGCTGCATGTATCACCTAGTTAGCGTTAAGGATGTTGAGTCTGAGACCCCGGCTATGCAGTCAGTTCCGGTGGTGTGTGAGTATCCGGATATTTTTCTCGACGAGTTGCCAAGTATTCCTCCTGAAAGGGAAATTGATTTCGGGATTGATCTCTTACCCGATATGCAGCCTATCCCTATTCCTCCCTAGAGGATGGCTCCATCCAAGCTAAAAGAGTTGAAGGATCAGTTGAAGGACCTGTTGGATAAGGGCTTTATTAGGCCGAGTAAGTCTCCATGGGGCGCACCAGTGTTATTTGTCTGAAAGAAAGATGGTTCTCTTCGGATGTATATTGACTATCGGTATTTGAACAAGGTCACCGTCAAGAATAGGTATCCTTTGCCTAGGATCAATGATTTTTTCAACCAACTTTAGGGTTCCAAGTGTTTCTCCAAGATTGATCTCAGATCTGGGTATCACCAACTCAGGGTTCGAGAGACTGACATCCAGAATATCGCTTTTAGGACTAGATATGGTCACTACGAATTTTTTGTTATTTATTTTGGACTAACCAATGCCCCCACAACTTTTATGGATTTAATAAATAGGGTGTTGAAGGCATATTTGGACATGTTCGTGATTGTGTTCATTGATGACATCTTTATATACTCTCGGAGTGAGGAGGAGCATGCCGCTCACTTGAGAGTAGTGCTTCAAACCGTCAAGGATGGTCAGTTATATGCAAAGTTTAGCAAGTATGAATTTTGGTTGGACTCCATGGCATTTTTGGGCCAAGTGGTATCGAGAGAGGGCATAAATGTGGATTCTCAGAAAATTGAAGCAGTGAATAATTGGCCCAGACCGATGAATCCTTCAGAAATTCAAAGTTTCTTGGGCCTAGCGGGCTACTACCGAAGATTCATAGAGGATTTTTCATCTATTGCGGCACCTTGACCAAGTTTACTCAAAAAAAGGTAAAGCTCTAATGGTCGGAGGCTTGTGAGAAAAGCTTCTAAGAGTTGAAGACCTGACTCACTTCAGCACCAGTGTTGACCCTACATGAGGGTACGGATTTTTTTGCCGTGTATTGAGATGCTTCAAAAATTGGCCTCGGGTGTGTACTGATGCAGGGAGGAAAGGTAATAGCATATGCTTCCCGACAGTTAAAGGTTCATGAGAAGAATTACTCGACCCATGATCTAGAGTTGGCGGCGGTGATATTCGCATTGAAGATATGGAAGCATTACTTGTATGGAGTCCACGTGGATATATTTACGGATTACAAGAGTCTACAATATGTGTTCACACAGAAGGACCTCAATCTACGGAAAAGGAGGTGGTTAGAACTACTCAAAGACTATGATATGAGTGTTCTTTACCACCCGGGAAAGGCTAACATGGTAGCGGACGCCCTTAATAGGCTCTTTATGGAGATTGTGTCCCACGTGGAGGAAGGAAAGAAAGAGCTGGAAAAAGATGTTCATCAACTTGCAAGGTTGGGGTGAGGTTAGTCGACTCAGCCAACGGTGGTGTTGTTGTGCAGAATGGATCAGAATCATCCTTGGTGGTTGATGTCAAATATAGGCAAGATGAGGATCTGATTTTAAGGAAATTGAAGGAAGTTGTGCGGAGTCAAAAGATGGAGGTTTTCTCCCAAGGAGGAGATGGTGTGCTTCGGCATCAGGGTCGTTTGTGTTTTCCAAATGTTGATGATTTGAGAGGTCAGATATTGCATGAGGCACATGGTACCAGATATTCTATTCATCCGGGATCCATGAAGATGTATCAGGACTTGCAAGAAATCTATTGGTGGGATGGCATGAAGAAGGATAGTGTAGAGTTCGTAGACAAATGACCAAATTGCCAACAAGTAAAGGTTGAAAATTAAAGGTCGGGAGGAGTACATCAAGATATAAGCATTCCTACTTGGAAGTGGGAAGAGATTAATATGGATTTCATTACAGGCCTACCTCGTACTCGCCGACTTTATGATTCCATTTGGGTGGTGGTAGATAGGTTGACCAAGGCTGCACACTTTCTATTGATCAAAACCACAGATTCAGCAGATGACTATGCCAAATTGTATATTCAGTAGTTGGTTCGACTTCAGGAGTGCCCTTTTCTATTATCTTATACCTAGCTACTCAGTTTATCTCCCAGTTCTGGCGGTCTTTCGGAAGGGGCTTGGGACTCAAGTTAAGCTCAACACAGCCTTTCATCCGCGAATGGATGGCCAAGCCGAACGAACAATCTAGACTCTCGAGGACATGTTGAGAGCATGTGTAATGGATTTCAAGGGTAGCCTAGGATGATCATTTTCCCTTGATCGAGTTTGCTTATAATAATAGTTATCGCTCTAGTATCCAGATGGCACCGTTCGAGGCTCGTTATGAGTGAAGGTGTATATCGCTCATTGGATGGTTTGAGGTTGGTGAGGCAGCTATGATAGGGCCTGATTTGGTTCACGAGGCCATGGTAAAGGTTCAATTGATAAGGGATCGGTTAAAAGCCTCTCAGAGTCGTCAAAAATCATATGCTGATGTGAGGAGAAAGGATCTGGAGTTCGAGGTAGACGACTGGATATTTCTAAAGGTATCTCCCATGAAGGGAGTCATGCAGTTTGGGAAGAAAGGAAAACTTAGTCCCCACTATGTTGGTCCCTACCGAGTCATGAAAATAGTTGGTAAGGTAGTGTACGAGTTGTACTTTCCCTCAGAGTAATCTTCTGTACATCCAGTGTTTCATGTGTCACTTTTGAAGAAGTGTTTGGGAGATCCAACTCTAGTAGTCCCGGTGGACAACGTTTGTGTAAAAGACAACCTCAGCTATGAAGAAGTACCAGTGAAAATATTGGATCGTCAAGTTCTGAAGATAAGGAACAAGGAAGTAGCTTCAGTTAAAGTTCTATGGAGAAATCAACATGTTGAAAGAGCTACATAGGAAGCCAAACCAGATATGATGGTAGATACCCACATTTATTCTCTACCGGCTTAGTTCCGACTTGAGGTATCAGTTTTTCTTTATGGCTCTATTTAGTTTTCATATTCAGTTCATGTGTTCAAGTTCTTTTATATGTATGGATGTGTATGTGAAGCAAGAGATCAGTTCAGCTATGTGTTATGAATCAGAGGTAGTCATTCCGTAAAATTTCGTTTAAAATAATTAGAATTTGAATATGATAAATGCATGTTTCTATTTCCTTCTTGTTTCCTACATTCGAGGATGAATGTTCCCAAGGGGGAGATATTATAATACCCCAAAAGTGCTTAAGAATAGACCCGGAAGGTAAAAGTTGAAAACTGCTAAAATTGGGAAAAGTTGCACAGAATGGACCAAGGAACGACTCGTGATATCAAACCACGAGTCGTTATATGCAATTATTGGTTAGGGAAGTTTTGGTGGCAGTGGAGAAAACAAGTGATATGACGACCCATCGTGAGATACAACGGGCCATCCTTTACAGTCGTGGTGAAATATGGATCTCAGCAGATGGGATGCAAGGGGTCTACCAATGATTCTTTGTGAGGTGTAACGACCCGTTGTCACCGATCGTTGTTTCGATGCCAAGGTTTCCAGTGTATGTGGAAGATCAAGACCACGACTCTTTGAAGAAACCACGAGTCGTAGTGAGGCTTGTGGTAAGCAGGTTCAGATTTTGTGATGAGCAAACAACGGACGATGTAATGGTTCGTTGTTGTAGAGGATGAGTCGTCCTGTCCGTCCGTTGGTTAGTTCCGAAAGTAAGCTACATAAGTGCAAACGACGAGCACTAGAATGGGTCATCCTTCGTTCTAACGACCCATTGGTTCCATCCGTTGGTCCAACCTAGACAGTTTTCAGGACAAATTCAATAAGGGCATTTTCGACTTTTCATGCCATGAGACACTAAACTACGTCTTTTTAGCTTATGCAAGGTTGTTTTTTAAAGGGATAATTATTTCTAAGTCTTCATTCATGCATGCATGAGTTTATAGGGGTGTTCAAAAGGTGATTCAAGGTTTTCTTCCGCAATTCCTTTCAATTTCTTCTTGGGCATTCAAGAGAAGTTTAGAACCAGTTATTCCCAGATATGTAAGGCTATCAATGGGTGATTTCTTCCACACCCATGCCCATCCTCTATGATTTTTATGAAAATTTTTATTAAAAACTCATGCGGTTTAAAAGATGATTTTTATAAAAGTCTAATGATTTGATAATGGGTTTTGTGATTTTAGAATCTCATCATAATCTATGGGTTTTGTGATTTTAGAATCTCATCATAATCTATGGGTTTTGATCAGTTTTTATTATTTAAATCATTTATAATTTTATCAATTTTGATTTCTATGAAATTTAGCCTAATTATGCATGACCCATGATAAATCGATTTATGATCCACTATTTCCACTTATGATATTTGCAAGTCTAGCATGGATTATGATTCAAATTATGAATTTGTGATATTACCCATCTTGATTTTATGAAATTTCAGGCTATATGCATGATTTACAAGTATGTATGAACCTTATGAATCATGAATTATATTTTGGCCGACTCAAGGGCCTTATAAGATGGCTAGTTCACGTATATTCAAGCATGTTTATGATATCATGATTTAACTAGTATGAATTCAGGCATGTTATACTATAAGCACTATATACATACATACATACATACATACATACATACATACATACATACATACATACATATATATATATATATATATATATATATATATATATATATTGGTAGTAGTATCGAACACCGAGTAAATTCGAGACTCAGGTTAAGCCCCAGATCTCATGAACTACGTGCCACCGTAGGTATGTTGGGACCCTTTTCATGACTTTCCCTGGCCCAAATGGCCCTTTCTTCATGGTGATATCACACTTTCATGGTCCTACCCTTGGCAAGGTATGGACACCCTCCCGACTAGGGTTATAAGTCGAGCTACATATTTGCTCATATGGGGATGTTGGTTTCGTAACACCCTCCCGACTAGGGTTAAAAGTCGGGCTACATATTTGCTCATATGGGGTATGTTGGTTAAGAGAATCTCCCAGTGTTCCTCATAATTATGCATGTTATGATTATGTTTTTTGGCTCAAGTCATGTTAAGTGAAGCTCTTCTTTATGATTATGATTATGTTAGCATTACGAATGTTTTGAAAACCTTGGGCCTTATGTTATATTATGATGTTTATGATATTAGCATGATGTCCTACTCTTATGATCATTTATGAGTTTTATATATATTTAAAATGTCCATTTTACTTACCTTGCATACTTGGTACATTCCAGGTACTGATCGAATACTTTCTATGTTGTATCATTTCATGATACAGGACCTGACTCTCAGGCTTACCCTCCTCAGTAGTGCTTTAGAGATTGTTATTAGTGTATTTGGTGAGCCCTCATGTTCCGAGGGCCATATATACAGACTCTATACTTTTATTTTAGTTTCAGAATTGTTGGGTTAGTTGCGGTGTTGTCCCATTAACCCGTCTTTCATGATTAGAGGTTCTTTGGACTACATGTTGTAATCAGTCGTTATGTATCAATATTGTACTGGATTTCTCCTTTATTATGTCATGATAACGTTTTCCATATGCTAATTCTTCCGCTAATGTGATTGAATTAGATGTATGCTCATGCTATGTGTCGACTTGGGGTCTCTCGGGACTCCTTGTCCCGTGTCTACGATCCGGGTGTACGTTCGGATCGTGACAGTTTAGTAGATAAAGAAAGGCCACTAGTGCCCCCTGAGGAATGTCTTGGTTTAGAGGCACTAGCAACGGTGATCATGAACTTCAAGGAGGATGACATCGAAGGATATGAGGAGATGGTCAAATGCACTTATTGGAATGGTGTCTTACAGTTTCAATCTAAAGAAGCGGGACCTCAATTTGAAAAATCGTGCAACTCCTCCGGCAAAACCTTCGATTGAGAAGCGTCCAATTTTAGAACTTAAGGCTCTCCCTTCACATCTGAGATATGCATTTTTTAGAGAAAACAATACTTTGTCTGTTATTATTTCTATAGATCTTGTTGAGTGGCAGGTTAAGGCTCTTGTATTAGTTTTGAATAGATTCAAGAAGATAATTGGTTGGACCATTGCCGACATCATTGGGATTCCACCAGGTATATGCACACACAAGATTCAGCTTGAACCAGATTGCATCCTAAGCATAGAGCAATGGAGGAGGTTAAACCCACCTATGCAAAGGGTGGTGAAAGAAAGAAATTATTAAGTGGTTGGACGTAGGTATTGTCTACCCGATTGTTGATAGTAAATGGGAGAGTCTGGTATACTATGTACCAAAATGGGTGGAATTACTATGGTTCCAAATGAGAAAAATAAGTTGATTCCTTTGAGACCAGTCACAGGTTGGCACGTTTGCATGGACTATATGAAGTTGAATCAGTAGATGCAGAAGGGCCACTTCCCTATGCCATTTATGGACCAAATTTTGGATCATCTTGCAGGTAGGATTCAGTACTGCTTTCTCGATGGTTATTCAGGATACTCAAATCTCTATAGCCCCAGAAGACTAAGAGAAAACCACCTTCACTTGCCTTTACGAACTTTCGCCTTCAAAAGAGTGCCATTTGGGTTGTGTAATGTGCCTGCAACATTTCAGCATTGTATGATGTCGATCTTCTTAGGTATGATGGAGGACACCATAGAGGTTTTCATGGCTGATTTTTCAGTTGTGGGTGACTCTTTTGAAGATAGTTTGGCTCATTTGAACAAGGTGTTATAAATATGTGAAGAGACCATTTGGTACTTAATTGGGAAAAACTGTCATTTTATGGTCAAAATGGGTATTGTATTGGGACACATAATTTCAGGTAAAGGTACTAAGGTGGATAAGGTGA
Organism: Datura wrightii; assembly: GCA_035772735.1. Classification (NCBI taxonomy): domain Eukaryota; kingdom Viridiplantae; phylum Streptophyta; class Magnoliopsida; order Solanales; family Solanaceae; genus Datura; species Datura wrightii. The sequence goes on from JASDFA010000002.1 coordinate 67,594,529, forward strand.
AGATCGAGGTAATAGGAAGATTGCTACCTCCAAAACTTGATCCTTGAGATGGAATTGTTTGATGTCTGGGGTATTGATTTCACGGGGCCCTTTGTGAGTTCATATGGACGAAGTACATCTTGGTTACTGTAGACTATGTATCGAAGGGGGTGGAGGTTGTTGTGCTTCCCAACAGTGAAGGTAAGAGTGTCACAACATTTTTGAGGAGAACATTTTTGCAAGATTCAGTACTCCAAGAGCCATTATCAGTGATAGAGGCTCTCACTTCTGCAATTGTCGATTCAGGGCTTTGCTTGAAAAATATGGTGTGAAACATAAGCTGGCGGCACCTTACCATCCTCAATCGAGTAGGCACGTAGAGGTGCCCAACCAGGAATCAAGATCATCCTTGTAAAATGGTGAATACAAATCAAACGTCTGGTCTAGTAAACTTTTGAGTCCCATCATTAATATTTCCTCCATAGGTACCATGCCTCATAAAGGAGAAACAGAACAAGAAACAATAGGATAAGAGGGTTCAAAAGCATAATGAAGCTTGTGGTTTAGTGGAAAGGCACTAAATTGCCACCGATGAACATGAAGAACCACGAACCACAAGAGCATAGGCAAAAACTAAATCACTAGTATCCGCGGTAACTCTAGTACCAGCACCCTAGTCTGGAAATGGAGAAACTGCACATTGGAGTGAGTTCAGAGATGACTCAAAAGGTGATGATGACTCCAGAGATGAAGAAACAAAGAGAGGTCAGATAAAGCTAGTGAAGAGGATTCTCCACCACGGGTCAGACAAATAATTCGATGGGCCACGCCAAGATCGAGAAATATACCAATAAGGCCTCACTCTGATAATGAAGGGGAACCAGAGGCAGTGCATACAAGAGGACTGGGGCATTAGATGAGATCCCGAACCTGCGGAGGTTGTTTGATCCTTACTAGTTTGGGTGGATGGCAAAGACTCTAGAAAAATATAGTGTTGAAATTGTTCGAGAGTTCTATACCAACTACCTGGCCATACTTGAGAACTAGACACCACAAGGGAAAATGGAAAAGTAGCAACCTTAGCTTGATTTCTGATGTCTGGGGGAGAGTAAGGACTATCTCACGACTCTTGTATGGCTCGGGATTTGAGGCTCCAGCTGCAACACCTGAGTTTGACTATAGAATAGAGGCCATGAAAAGGGTCAAATAGTTGAGCATTGAGGACCGAAGAATACATTCCAGGTGGTTGGCTAACATCATAGCTAAGGCAAAGGAAGAAGCAGACTAAGTGGTGACTGACCACGACTCATGGTCACTCCCGTCGGGTACATTGCCTGGGATCCTCAGTAGGTCATCACGAGGGACCCAATGAGTCATCGTCAATGACCACAACTCGTGGTCACCATTCGTGAACCACACTGTCTCATTCTGGAGCTTCAATGCTAAGTTTAGTAACGAGTCACCTAAAGAGTCATTGGCACAGATGACGACTCGTTGTACCCACCCGTGAAGTACACTGGTCAACTAGCTAAATTACCATCTCAAGCCTGACCACGAGTGGCTTAACGGGTCGTGGTCAGTATCCACGACTCGTGAAGTCCCTCGTTGGGTATACTGCCTCCCCTCTTTAAAATTTTTAAGCCTCCTTCTCACGGCTCACCTGATGAGTCGTGAGGTCATTTAACGACTTATTAGGGGGGGTCGTCCTGAAGCTTTTATGTAGCTTTTTCATATTTCCTAATTTAAGTCTCAGAATTAGAGATTGAGTTTTCTGGGGCATTACAATATCTCCCCCTTGTAAAAATTCATCCTCGAATGTTAGAAAAAACACAGGAAGCAGAAAAATAGCATCAAACTTTCCAAGTATTGCTCATTTAACTCCAAGACTGCCGGAATGACTACCTCCATTTCAAAATACATAACTGAACTGAATTTACCTTTCATACATACATTCAAAAACATAAAAGAGACTTGAACATCTTAATTGAGTCATGAAAACTAAATTGAGTTCTAGTGTCAAATTAATATCTCAAGTTGTGCTAGAGCTGGTAGGGAATAAGTGCGGTATTTGACCATCATATTGGCTTCGGCCTCCCACATAGCTCCCTCAACCTACTGACTTCTCCATAAGACTTTGACTGAAGCTATTTCCTTGTTCCTCAGCTTACGCACCATATGGTCAAGGATCTGGACTGGTACTTCATCATATGAGAGACTATCTTTTATTCCTACACTGTCCAATGGCACAACTGAGGTTGGATCTCCGATGCACTTCTTCAAAAGTGACACATGAAAAACTAGGTTCACAGCTGCTAGTTCTGAAGGTAACTCTAGCTCATAGGCTATATTCCCTATACGCCTCAAAATTCTATAAGGTCCCACATATCTCAGACCGAGCTTTCCTTTCTTGCCAAACCTTATCACCTCTTTCATGGGCGAAATTTTCAGGTAAACCCAGTCATCAAATGCAAACTACAATTCTCTTCTTCGCACATCAGCATAAGATTTCTGACGGCTCTGAGATGCTTTCAACCTTTCTCGGATAAGCTGAACTTTCTGCATTGCCTCGTGAACCGAGTCTGGCCCTATCAAGGTAGCTTCTCCAACTTCGAACCACCCTATAGGAGATCTATACCTTCTACCATAAAATGCTTCAAATGGGTCCATCTGGATACTAGAATGGTAACTGTTGTTGTACGCAAACTCGATAAGAGGCAAGTGGTCATCCCAATTACCCTTAAAATCGATCACGCACACTCTTATCATATATTCTAGGGTCTGAATGGTCCGCTTCGCTTTCCCATCAGTCTATGGGTGAAAAGCAGTGCTGAGTTTGACCTGGGTGCCTAGACCCTTCTGAAAGGACATCTAGAACTGTAAGGTGAACTGTGTTCCCTTGTCTGAAGTAATAGCGAAAGGCACCCCATGGAGTTTGACTAACTCTCAGATGTAAATTTTAGCATAGTCCTCAGCTGAGTCTGTGGTTTTAACATGGAGGAAATGACCTGACTTAGTCATCTGATCTACTACCACCCAGATTGAGTCATGTTGTTGGTGAGTCCGAGGTAGTCCCGTAATGAAATGCATGTTCACTTCTTCGCACTTCCACGTGGGTATATTGATATCTTGGGCCATGCCTCCTGGCCGTTGATGCTCTACCTTGACTTGCTGGCAGTTCGGGCACTTGGCTACGAATTCAGCAATGTCTCTTTTCCTGTCGTTCCACCAGTAAATATCCTGCAAATGATGATACATTTTTGTAGCACCGGGATGAATGGTGTATCCGGAGCTATGTGCCTCAGCCAGTATCTGCTGTCTGACCAAACATTCGGTACACACAATCTTCCCTAGTAACGGAGTACACCATCTCCCCCTTTAGAGAAAGCCTCAACCTCCTTTCTGAGAACTTCTTCTTTAAGTTTAAGTAGGACTGGATCTTCATCTTGTTTGGACTTGACTTCAACTACTAAGGATGAATCCGACCCGCTTTGCATTACCATGCCACCTTCAACTGAATCCACCAACTGCACCCCTAATTGAGCTAGTCTGTGAACTTCTTTCGCTAGCTCCCTCTTGTCTTCCTCAATGTGAGGCACACTTCCCATAGACCGTCTGCTTAGGGCATCAGCCAGCACATTGGCCTTACCCGGGTGATACAACACACTCATTTCATAATCATTTAGCAGTTCCAACCACCGCCTCTGACGCAGGTTTAGGTCCTTCTAGCCGAACACATACTGAAGGCTCTTGTGATCTGTGAACACATCCACATGAGCCCCATACAAGTAGTGTCTCCATATTTTTAATGCGAATACCACCGCTGCCAACTCCAAGTCATGAGTTGGATAATTCTTCTCATGAACTTTGAGTTGTTTGGAGGCATAGGCTATCACTTTGCCCCGCTGTATCAGAACGCAAATGAGTCCAACTCTGGAAGCGTCACAATAGACAGCTAACCCATCTGATCCTTCCGGCAAGGTTAACACTAGAGCGGTAGTGAGTCGAGTCTTCCACTCCTGGAAATTCTTCTCACACTCGTCTGACCATTGACATTTCTTCTTCTTCTGGGTTAACTTGGTCAGAGAAGATTCTATGGAGGAGAAACCTTCCACAAAACCGTCGATAATAACCCACTAAGCCCAGAAAATGTTCGGTGGTTTGGTTGGGTATAAAACTACACGCAAGTGCACGTGGTCGAACAAGTAGTAAAGTGGCTTAAGTAAGCCAAGTATCGATGCCACAGGGACTGGGATGAAGTGCAATCTGCTCAAGTGTACTATATTTCAATTCTAAAAATGCAGACAACAGTGTAACCAAGAGTTTGATATTTTGATTTCTAATAATTATGCTAAGTCTAAAACAATTATCTAAGGTGAGTCTGAACTATGAATGTGAGCATGCTGAGGTTAAATGAACATGTAATGAAATTAATTATCGATATAATTTGATTAACTTTTCCTCCGGTTGCTAGTCAAGAACTAATGCCAATGGATTAAAACTCTCGTATTTAACCCAACTTAAGAATCATGAACCGTCCACCTACATTTCTGTGATTAAGCGAAAATTCATGTTCTAGCCATACAAACCCGGTTCCTAAGTTGACTAATACGACTTTCAGGTATATTTCTATCCTGAAGGTAAATCAATTCTCAATTTTCCCGAACCAAGAAAAAATCATATCCTATTAATTCACAACTTTCCAATTTCTTGCTCTCTCGAGTGAAACTGGACTTTTTAGATATACATTAACGTAGGCCACACATTAATGCAGTAAGAACAAGAATCAATAGAACAACCATGGAAGAAAACATGAAAAACCAAAGAATCAATAATCACATTTCATTACAAGTGTTCTTAACCTCAGCAAGAAGAGGAATTAGCCACTCATTTGTGGATTAAACATCGTTAAATAAGTGTTAAACATACAAGCAATTGAATTCAAGGAGAAGGAAAGAGAGAAAAATCCTGATAATTTCGTCCCCTCAACTGCCTGTAACCCACGTTCTTGCTCCACCAAGTCAGAATATTGAAAAATGAACCTAAATGTTCTATTTATACTAGTGGAAATTTTTCCCGGAATAACAAGCAACGTGTCACGGAGTGCATCGCGGAGCACTGCCTCCATGACACGCCACCGACGCGGACCCTCACTGGAAACTGGGGGTCCAGGGAATAAGCCCCAACGTGGAACGGCGTGCAACGCGGAGCCAGGCCACCGTGCCACGGACCCATGGCGAACCCTCACTGGAAATAGGTTGAAAATTCCCTCTCCAGGCAGAAGGCCTCCGCGATGGCAGCGTGACACGGCTCCATCACGGAGCCCCTTTATTTTGTGCTTTCCAATGCCTTGTCCCTTGCTCACATCCAAGTCCAACCCGGATCTCTTCCAACATGCATTTTAGCTTCACGAAATTACATTTTACCTGCAAAACAATGCTAATCATGTTGGTTAGTATAAATTCACATTTTATTACCAATTACATGAGAATGTATAAACATTGATAGATAAACAAGGCTAAAATGACACCTTTGAGTATCACTTGGGCATATAAATTTGCCCAAGATCACTTACCCCACACTTAAATCCTTGTTCGTCCTCGAACAACAATCTTACACCTCATGCAATTTACATCCCACCCTCGCTACTTTGGTTCGACAATTTAGGTTACGGTCATACCGATTATTCAATACAGCAAATCATCAAGAAAACATGCATGGTCCTATCAATGCAATGACCTTCAATACATCAAGACCTCCTAGACTTAAGAATCGACTCTCGATATTGGCAAACTCATGTAAATCAGCTGATCAAGGCATCCGACACGAAAATTAATCTCTCATCAAGCATGTGCCCTCACAACACAAGAGATTTTTCCCCTTTTTGATCATATGAACTCACAAAATTTCAAGCAGGGGCATATAAACACAATTTCGCTCTCTCTCCCAAAAGAATTCACATGCATCATGTCATGACCCATAAGCTTGCCTTTAGTGTACTACTCCACTAATATAAAGAAGTGTGATGTAAGATCACGTAGGACTTTAACGGGTTGTAATGGAAGCTACGGACTAGTAAATATTGGGCTAGCCCATAATAGCCACTAGCATCCTTAAGCGCCTTTTCAACACATCCCATCAAACTCATGGACATTGTTTCTTTCTTCGTCCTCCCATTCTTGAAGTTTTTTCTTTAGTTTGGCCCATCTTATTAAGCACACTTGACACCACAACAAAAATTATTCATACACCTTCATTATAGTTTATTTATAACAAGTGCACCTTCAACCTTTTCTTTCCTTCCATCTCTCTGCTTTTCTTTTCTTTTCACCATTCTCACTTTTTTGACACTTTGGGAAAATTATTTTCTCTTCTTAAGCGCTTAAGAGTTTTGGATTGACTTTACGGCTAATGAAAAGAGGGGATTAAGCTCGGTTTACACTTTTTGACAAAAGAAAAAAATAATAGGCTAAAGGCTCAACGGGCTAACTAGGGTACACAATCAAGGTGGGTACGATAATGAAAAATAGAAACTTTCGGTTAAAAACAAAGAAATGCCTACATCCTTTCCTACAATACATCTCCTTCATTTCATTTTGTACACACACCAGGCAAGTTCTAGACACTTCACAATAGCACGGAATAACAAAACCTCACTTCACACTTATTGCACATGCTCAATTCAAGATGTATTCACAGACTCTTCAATCAGCTAATTACAGGAATTCAAACATTAAGCCTCAATCACACTGAATCGAACTCTATGGCCTAGGTATCTCAACATATTTACAAAGTTTCATGCTTTCATATGAATCACCTTTGTATTTCAAATATCACGTACAACACGCAACCATAATTCCGCAACCATAAAGTAACTACAGGTTTTGGGATGCAACCCACAAAAGAAAAGCAACTGAAAAATAATTGAAAAATCTACTCCTAACGACTACATTTACCTTAAGATGGTTGTCATCCATCCATCATAGGGAATGGTCACTAACTAGGACTTCGGTTCAATGGGACCATTCTCGGTAAAAGAACCGAAAACAAACGCCGAGAACCCAAGAAGTGAAATTTTTTTTAAAAATATCGATCATTTCGATAACAAAAATATGTACAAAATCAGCTAGCAACATTCAGCAACACACCAGTTTCACATATATTCACAATACAGAACAACAACTTAACAATCACAAATCACAGGGAACAACAAAATTTCACAGGCACGACACAAATTAGAATATATACATAACAGCACAGCCAGCACCTAACTACTCCCACCCCAAACTTATCTCGAACACTGTCCCCAGTGTTCATAAAAATTAAAATAGCACAAAAATTGGGTGGTGGAACTCCCTGATCAATCAAAGTACTCCACTTCTTCATCAGGTGCTGCTTCTTCATCTCCCATGTCTGAATCACCCCCGTCGTCATCATCAGACTCCACATCGGAGTCCTCACGATATGTCTCCTCGTCCGTGGGGACATCATCATCCGTGGGCTCTACAAATGCTGGCCCCACTTGGCATAGAGCCCTGGCATTTTCGCCGAAAGGGTAGTCTAGCTCGAGCTGCCATAGCTCCTCCTCTGTTGCCGGCCTCCCTCCTATCCTCAGCTGGAGCATCTGCATCCCGTACATGCGATCCATGTACTGATCATCACGAGCATGTCGCTCGCCTAGTGTAAGCACTGGCCCGTGGGTGGTGTCGGGTGCCTTAGTTTTAGTGACATCTAAGGCCCGCCGCTCCATCTGCGGGATGTAGTCAAGGGCCTCTTCCTCAACATCTAGGCCCCTCAGGAAGGTGGTGAGTAGCCCACCAAATTCGTATCTGTGCCCCTGATGCAACCGGGCTCTCTTCATGGCGGAGATAATCACCGCCCCCACGTTGATCTCCAGCCCTTTCATCAGGGCGTACACAAGGCATACACGATCCCGGGTTACATCCGTCATATGTACCCCTGAGATTAGGCAGGAACAGACGATCTTTAGCCATATTCTGGCTTCCCTGTTCATCTGGGAATAGGGCAAAGTCTGATGGTAGCCCCTCTCCTTGTGTCCGCTCCATCTAGTTGTCGATCGGGTCCCACACAAGGTGCGTCTGATGTCCGCATACGGTGGAGTGATGTTTAGCTATCGAAGCACGTGGGCTTCTGTTTCGCGCACCCCTGTGATAGCATTGAGGTGGTGGGGCTCAAAGGTGACTATTTGCCCTCTGATTTTATGGTGTGACTTCTAAGCGTCGGGTTCCAGTTGGCATAGAATTCCCAAATCAGGTGCAAGTTGCATTCCTTGGGCTCTTCAAAGATGAAATTGAGCCCGGCTGCCTCGATCCGGTGTACAATCCTAGGGAACTCTTGTGCCAACGGTTCCCGAGCTATGTGTTCCTCGGGGAAGTACTTGCTCTCCTTGTGCTTGGCATACCACTTCTTCCCCTCTTCTGTCACCCACCTGGTTCCTTATTGGCGGCGTTGGCCACGTGGAACCGCTGGTGCTGCTGGGACTGTTGTGCCCAGTCTGATTCGCTTTCTTCCGGCGCCAGATGTTGATGCGCCTTTCCTTTTTTCTTGCCTGCTTGCCATTTTACCTATCAACCCAAGTAGAAAAGATCAATGTTAAGCCAATGAATATTAACTTCGACTAAGGTCGGGTTAAGCTAGGCTACCCCACACTTAGTCCTTAGCCAAAATTACAACATTCCGGCAAGATCATGCTTATTTACACAAATAAACAACCAACTATACAAACATGCTTAGTGCATACGAACAATTCGACGGTATATATTCTATGTACTACTCAGACTTCATACAGCTAACCACAATCATTACCCTCGATAACATTTTATTCCATCGCACTTAGTAAGGAAAAACAAAGAAACGAAAACAACAAGAATTTATCTACACGAACCTATACAACTCACCCAATTCTTGCAAATTTCACTATTCCCCTACCTCAAGAATCCGTCGCTCTTTTAGCATAATAACAACTAGCACATCGACTCATCTCACTCAACATGTACAACCCGGCATGAATTTCACAAGTTCACTATATTTTTCCACTTCAAATTCAAAAACAAGCCCTAGATATGATTGTATCAACAAAATTCGATTAAATTATGCAATTAATGAGTTCAAGCAATCACAATGATACTCCGAACATCCATCAACACTAATTCAATTGAATTCACGCTTAATTTCTACTTAGGGCAAACTTAGCTCACATCATATGCTCAATATCGAAGAAAATTGATAAGAAATGAGATGGAATCGAAGAACATACCTTGAAATTGAAGAATTGAAGAAAACTCAATGAATTTCTTGGCCTATTCCATGTCACGTTAAAGGGGGAGGGGTTTTAGGGAGTTTGGTCGTGGAGTGTGTGAGAAATAAGGAAAATTGAGGGTGATTCGGGGTTTAAAAGTGGAAAATTCATGTGGGTCACCCGGCGACCCGGTGTGACTCGTCGCGATATACACAGCAACGTGTCACGGAGTGCATCACGGATCACTGCCTCCGTGACACGGAGCTGCCGCGAGGGTGTTCTGGAATTTTTTAAAATTTCGGATTTATACCTCAATGTGTCACAGAGGGTAACGCGGGGGCCCTCCTCCGTGACACGGAGCTATCGCCCTAGCTCACTGTTTTGTCACTTTTTATTGATTTTCATACCTTGAATTTTCCTTTGCGATTCCTTACATAATTTCCCTCCGTTCGACCTGAAATTCATTCTACTACAAGAAATTGGTTAGAATTATAGGTTTCACTCTAAATAAAAATAAAAACAAAAATAAAATCTAAAATTTTTGTTGTTAATCAAGAAAAAGAAAAAGAAAAATCTATTCACAATTTACAAAGAAAAACTTTCACGGGTTGCCTCCCGTGCAGCGCCTGGTTTACCGTCGCGGCTCAACGTCATTCAGCTCAGTTGTCCTCTAGGGTGATGGACGATTTCTCTCGACCACCGTCCTCCCCCCAGTAGTGCCTACACCGTTCCGGTGGTTTTCCCAATAACTCTCGTGAATCCTTAATCTGCTCATCATTGACTTGATCAATCACATTGATCACTGAGAGTTCTTCGTACACAGTCGGGAGCTTGGGTGCCTTGTACACATCGAACACTTCCACCTTGTCATGTGCTCGCATTGTTAGCTGCCCCACAGCTACATCAATCAGCGCTTTCCCGGTCGCCAAGAAAGGACGTCCCAAAATAAATGGGACTTCCGCGTCTGGTTCAAAATCCGGCACGACGAAATCTACCAGGAAGATCAGGGAGCCAACTTGCACCAGAACGTCCTCCACAATGCCATCAGGTCTGGATAAGGACCGATCTGCCAATTGGAAGATCACTGTTGTGGGTCTAGGACTCCCTAGACCCAGCTTTTTGAATACCGATGACGGCATCAAATTAATGCTCGCTCCCAAATCACACAATCCACGAGCTCGGATACTCTACCCAATAGTAATCTGTATAGTAAAGCTCCCAGGGTCTTTGAGCTTTGTGGGTAGTCGGTTTTGTATCCGGGAAGTGCACTCCTCCGTGAGAGCCACCGTAGCATACTCAGTCAACCGACTTTTATTTGCCACGATGTCCTTTATATACTTGGCATATTTCGGCACTCCCTGTAAAACATCAACAAGAGGTAAGTTAATATGTACCTGTTTTAGCACCTCTATGAATTTCTAAAAACACGCCTCCTCCTTGTGTTTCTTTAATCGTTGAGGGAACGGGGGTGGTGGTCTTTCTGATTCCGCTTCCTTAGTCTTCCCCCTCTCATCACTTTGCTCCCTCTCGACTTCTGCTACTCCCGATTGTTGAGGTGGTCTTTCTAGTTCCACCTCTTTCAACTGCAAACCACTCCTTGTGGTAACTGTATTTACCTGCTTGGGGTTGGGATCTGTGTCGCCATGAAGTCCTCCTCTAGGTCTGGTGTTTTGGGCTCCAGTTCTAAGATTAGATTCCATGCTTAAAGAAAGAATTCAGATAGAAGGTGGAGATTTTTTTTTCACAGAACGAGTCGTGGGACGACTCTATAGGTGACCCTACGAGTCGTAGTCAGAGCCGTGGGGAGCAATCAAGAGGTGTAGAAAGTCTAGTGATCACGGACGACCTAATGAGTTGTCGTGTTAGGTAATGACTCGTAAGGGTTTTGTGTGTGGATGGTTTCTTCTATATCTTCCTTGAATTCCAAGACCCACTAGGATTATAAATTAATTATGATTATAGAATTATTGGATTATCTTGAAGTATGTGTTAAATGAAGAAAAATGCATGATTATAGAACGTTCTTCATGAGATGGTTTGAACATTGAATGGGACTTTATTCTAGTTCACTTGATTATAGCAGTAACTCGTATCTATGGTTTAAAATATGTGAAGATCGTATGATTACCCTTAAGAACTTGAATATGTCGTTTGATAAATGTGCTAAGCTGAAATTAGGGTTTATGGGCTTGGTCAATTGAAATTAAAATATGTATTTTCATTATGATGTCGATGAAGTTGGTTGGGTATGAGGTAAATCTATGATAATGGCCTAATTACTGTAGCTTTCTCATGAATTGGATGGGATTATTAAATGGGTCTTATGAAATGAAAATGTATGCTTCTCCCATGAATTCATGGTAAATGTTTAAAGTATGAGTTATGTGTCGGGGCTTTCCGTAAATCTAAATAACTAAAGCAATGTAACTATGTTAGAGTGTACATCGGACCTATGGATCCTACATGACCCTATGCTATATGTTGTACGTTATGAACTCGGAACTTGAACGTTGTAGATGGGTGTAAAGTATTGATGTGATTGATGAATGCTCATGTCTCTGATTAGCTATTGCTACTTAGATTAGTCGTAGTATGTCGGGACTCTCATTAGTTGAGAATGTTTCCTTTAGTCAGTTCTCATTAATTGAGAATGCTTCCCTTAGTCTATCGGGACTGTCCTTAGCTGAGAATGTTTCCCTTGGTCAGCCAGTGACTCTCTATGTCAGAGAATGCTCTCCCTTCAACAGTCAGGGACTCTCTCAAGCTGAGAACGTTTCCCTTCTACAGTCAGGGACTCTCCCTTAGATAGTAAGGGGCTCTCTGTGATATTAGTCATGACTTCGGTCCTCTATATTGATTCAGGGAATATGGTAAGAACTTAAGTTAATGCGAATAACTATTACTATTGATTTACTTATTTCCAAAGGGGGAAAATATAGAATAATGACAAAAGTAAAATTAATTAATGTTGGTATCAAGTTTGGTTTTTATTCAATTTACGACTAGACTAGGATTGTGTTCCCCAAGATTTCATAACCACAAGGCTTATATACTAGTGATCTATTCCGGTGTTTAACATGCAATATTGGTAAGTTAGGTTCACCTAAATGGTTGATCCTCTATCTAGATGATTTTTACCACGCAACTTGGTCTGTATACCGATGTACTTTAGTTGACCCTTACACTTAATATCGGTTTAGCTATCCCCGGACAAGTTCAAGCTATTAAATGAGGGTTGATAGCCTCAAATCTATGCTGTTAATCCCTTTTCCCATTATTTACTTCCTTGATCCGGTAAGTAAGAATAAGGTAAGTCCTAACATTTACAACCGTCAAGAATCAATCAAAACAAAGGGAAACACAATACATGCATAAAACCTCGTTCAAGAATCACTAAGTATTTTTTGTTAATTCATCTTGGTTCCCATAAACTTAGTTTATGGGTTTATCTACTCATGTTTGTGTTATTGCAATCATAAAATATAGAAGAAATCATAATTGCAACTTACAAGTTATTGTAGAATAAAAACCAAGTAGATTGAATAAAATTCCAATGGTGCTTTCGTTCCTTGAATCAAGAACAATTGTATGAAAATTATCTCAAGAATATCCTCACAATATCATTCAATATCCTCTCTCAAAATCAACTAAAAATCCTTCCAGAAATCATCCCTCTAAAATAAACCTAAAACTGGGTATTTATAATTCAAACAAATCCTTTTCCTAAATAAATAAGAAATAGGCCGACAGTGGAAATGAGCTGTGTGACGGATCATTAGGCCTTCTGACGAATCATTCCTTGCTTAAATCAGTCATCCTCAGTAACGTTCCAGGCTTGGAAATGGGTCACCTAACAACTCATCATGCCTTAGCACGATTCGTTAGGTACCTTGTGGTCTAATTCCTCAGAAATTCCGGTGCACTTCACAGATGATTCCAGTGGCCTGCCAACGAGTCGTTCCTTCATGTGATGACTCATGAAGTCTCTCGTCAACTTCACTGGACACTTGGTTGAACTTCTCTCTTCAAAGCCTAACAGTTGACCTCACGGCTCGTTTCCAAGTGTAATGAGTCATTCCTCCAACTCGTCAAATGCACTGTTTCACTTCTACAAAACTTCATCTTTTTGCCCACTCCTCAAGGGACGGGTCGTTCCTCCTACCAATGACTCGCTGATTGCCTGGCAGTCACCTTTCAGTTGTTTTTATCATTAATTCGTCCAAATTTACTTCCAGACTTATTTTCCTGCACATTAAGCACAAAATACCTTATACCCATATAAACATACTTGGAATATGCATAATTTCTTGGTTTTAAGCGTTGAAAGTACCGTAAAATCATGGCGCATCAACACCCTCAACTTAGAACTTTTGCATGTCCTCAGGCAAAAATAAAAAAAAATCTATTTCAACGCTTCGATCAGAGAAACCTTAGGAAACTTACGACAGTTAGTTTTATACCTCAAAATCAAATTTTCTAACTCCTCCTCATCGTATCAACTCAAAACACTATGCATATGCAAAATTTCAAACCATAACATAGAGGAATCGAAACATGGCAAAATATTGTCACCTGCAACTATGCACATAAATCTATCACACTTGCCCCAGACAATTTGCAGATGATTTTGGTAACCAAGTGCTCTCACCTTAAAGAAGTCCCACATTCACACATGTGTATATGGTTAATTCATTATATTTCTCTTGGGACTTGGTAAGATCCACTCACTCTCACAAAGAAAATCGATTTGTGTGCATACACTACCATAGGCTTGCCTTTACTTTCAATACCTTAATTTTTGGACAAGTAGCGAGGATCACTATAGGACTTTCTCGGCTTTTAACGTAGGCTCGGGCTTGGGTATGGCACATATGGATTTTAGTAGCTCAACTCCATTTTTCACCTTTATTTCTATTTTCTCCCTTTTTCCTCTTTTTTTTTGCTTTTTCTTTTCTTTACTTTAGACACTACGGATGCGGTTACTTTTTATTCAACAAAAACCTATTGATGTCATACATTATTTTTCTTTTCTCTTCTTTCTTTTTGACAATAATTTTTTTTCTTTTCATCATGCATACAACACCTGCTCTTTTTCCTTCTTTTTCATTACCCAACTATACTTCCACTCGACTCTTCTTACTCACCCCTATCATAGCCACCGTCAACTTAGGCGATTTGCCTGAGTTGAAGTTCATAATGTCCAAGGAGGGACCAGGGCCAAAACAGGTTTATTCATAATAAAATCAAGTAGATGAATTGGTGTAAATGAAAAGAAAGGTCAATTTAAGCTCAAACATTTGGATCAAGGGATTTTTATTCACTTTGGTAGGTCTTTCAGGCTAAAGTGGACTCACAAATCAAAAACGGCCTATGATCCTTTCCTAGTTTCTTATCCTCTATCTCTGTACGACTGACCAGGCAAGTTATAGATTGACACACACAATCGAATTCGGCTATTAGACCTTACTTCACACATAGCACAGGTCAACATCATCGATTCTACTAATCGCTAGTTCAGGTACAACCATACAATGGTAAACAAGTTCACAGTTCCAATGCCATGCAAAGATTCACAAAGGTCATATTGTCAACTCACATACACATATACAAATTTTTTTGGGGGATGCAAAATTATCAAAAATCAAAATATCAAACAATTTTAGGTCTTGACTGCTTTCAATTTTCCTAACTTTGTTCCAACTGACACACAAAAAACAAAAACCCAAAATAACATCCTAAACATGCCGGTTCTACTAGATATGAAACACCCGAGGGAAAAGATATCCGACAAGAAAAACCCTCGGGTTATGTTCAGAAAAATAGAATTCATAGGTATCCCTCCCCACCCCCATCAAAAAAGCATGTGTCATCCTCGACGCATATATATACAAGACAAAAAACTAAGGGAATAGGAAACATACCCGTGCAACCTTGGTGTCAGCTACCTGGTCGGTGGAGGGTGTAGATACGCCTCTAACATCAACTCCGATATTGTCGGCTTGACCCAACGCATTCTTAGATCCAATTGAGCTCGTTCCTTCTCCACTAGCTCTCGCTGCCTCAATCTTGGCTCTCAGTCGAGCCTCCTCTCTTGATTCGTGAAACTCTCTCTCCATCTCACTCCGCTCCCATTTTTGCTGACGGAGCAGAGATGCATTATCATCAACACTCGCCTCCTCACGAGGCCTCTTTCCCTTGGTATGTGCCACCGGCTTCTCTGTGATGAAATCAAAAATCATTGGTATCTTCTCTTCAAACTCATCATCAATCACAGAAAGTACCGGTGGAGGTACCACAACTGTCTGTCATGTGGCCAAGTCCCGCACCTCGAATCGTAGTGCTCCTAGCCCTGCGTACCATCGAGATAACTATGGCGCCTGTAACTATGCAAGGCACTCATCCATCCTTCTCTCAAAAGCATTAGTCCCCCATGTACCAAACTGGACAATCTCTCCAACTCCTTTAACACCCACGACTTAACCGGCTCATCAAGACTTTAACCTTTAGAGCCGTGTGTGCCTGCTGCTTTTCTGCTTTAGCTAGCCGCCGAGCCATGTCAACCAAGAACTCCTGTGATACTGTGACTAGGCCGGCTGTGGTGGATAGTGGAGGTGCGACTGATGGTTTGGATGTTGCTTCCATAGATGATGACTCGGGAATGTCGTCAGGTATGGAGGCATCCGCTGCATCTGTAGCCTCAGCCTGGCTACCTATCTCTCTGCCTCAGTAGGCTCGATCGCTAACTCGGCCAAATATGCTTCATCAGTCTGCATTCCGCTGCCAAATGCCTCTACTATTATGGTCACTCCAGCAGATACAGATGCTTGAGTGCTCGCCCTCGATATCGGGTTTGTATCATCTAGAATCAACCTGATATCGGTAATCTTCTAAACCACCACTCTCTGATCAATTGATGGCAATTCTGGCACTTGAGACTCCTGAAATAGTCTATCAATCAAGCAGGGGAAGGGAATCATCGTACCATCATTTATAGCCCGCTCTCGAATCTCCTCAATAATGAACCGCGGGAAATTAATTGCGTACCCCTCCATTATGCTGGCTACCAGTGCTGCTATGTCGGATGAGAGTATATTGTCATTGCTTGTTGGTACCAGCCTGTGCCTCACTAGTGACCACCAAAATTTCGCTTGAATGTTCAATGTGGCCTTTTTTATCTGTGACTCAGTACCATGCAGCCATTCAACTAACGGCCCTTTGTGGCAATGATGCGGGAAAGCCAAGTGTACTGTTGTATCCACTCTATGCTATTCAACTTCTTTGTTTTGACTTTTTGTAACTCGGATAACCTGTGATCAAATTCTGCCATGTTCATCGGAGCTTGATAATCTGGCCCGTACAACATCCTGGAGATCGACTCCTTATATATATCAACCGAAGTTTCACGCACCATCACTTGATTCAATGCAGGCCGCTTCTTCCAATCCTGGCCTACTAGTTCCAACCGCTGCAACGTGGTTGAAGATGCCGCATAAAACACTCGGACTAGGCATGGACTGTAACTACCTGATGGCTCGATCAACCACCCCAACCTGTATTTTTCAAATACTGCCTGTAGCTCTGGCAGGTCTTTAGGCCCTGTAGTTACTAGCCTTGGCTCCTCCTAAATGCTCTGCTTCAGATTCCCTTTGTCATTGGAAGCAATATCTCAGTTGTATATAGCCCACATTCCATGGACACACCATCTCCTCACATTTCTCGGTTGCTTATTTGATGTGCCTGATTTCTTAGTCAGCGTATTGTCCGAGTCCCCTTGCTGAGCATGCGACTCATAAACTCTCTCTGTATTATGCCCAGCTGGGGGAGCCTTAGGGACAAGTGCAGCAGCAGCCCTAGCGCTGTCATTAGTACAGCTGGGCGGATCTCTTGCTAGTGGAGCGGGAGTATCGACCAGGGCTGTCGGATTTGAAACTTGTTGATCTCTATCCCTAGTCGTCCTCCTCACTAGCTGCTCCTCCAATACGTCATATTCCTCTTCAGAGCCACTCGAATCTTCAAAGGAGGATGGATCATCTCACAGTCTTCGGTATGATGGTTGACTGCACTCAGGTACCTGCTTTTTGGTTTGACCCTTCTTTGGTGTACCTCGTGGAGCCATTGTACCTGTGGAAACAATGTTAGTACACAAGAGAAGATGAAACAAAAAATATTTTTTAGCTATTGTCAGTGGTCCTGATAGGTGACCAAACGAGTCGTTGCCTCTGGCAACGATTCGTGAAGTCACTCGTTACCCAGGTTGGACATTTCTCAAATAGGCCAATGTACTTGATGATTGATCCCAATGAGTCGTTACCTAAGGCAACGAGTCGTTAGGTCACTCGTTAAGTATACTGCCTCAGTAGTTTACTTATCCCACTCAGCACAAGCTACATGATTAGTCATTTAATGACCCAACGACTCATGATGTGGCTCATGCTCAAGAGTTCCTGTTCATCTTCATCTTCTTTCCAGTTTTCCATTCCACAAACACAAAACTCTATTTAAAAATCAACCCAGGTGACTACATGATCGAAAATCAATGTTTTACACTTCCTAGGGTTTATCTACATCACAAGGCACGTATAAATACTATGTAAATCGAAGAACATTCAAGCTAACTCATACATGGGTCTTCGAAATTTCTTGATGGACTGCAAAAAATATTCATAGTTTTGTGTGGGGAAGATAACTTACAATTGTGAGTTATTAGAGATGGAGTGCAATATTAGTTGTGGGTGTGCTCCAGTGACTGTGCATGCAATGGTGATTTATCAATGGGTTTCTTGATGAGGTCGAGTGAGGAAGAAGGAGAAGAGAAGAGGGAATTTTGAAGCTTTGAATGTGTGTGTTTTAACGGGGAGTATTGAATGAAATGGGTTCTTAGATTTTAATTTTAATTTGTTTTTCAACTTCAGTCGTGGGTCGGATAAAGTTAACTTACCTGGGACCTAACGAATCATGTAATGGATCTTAGTGTTACCCAACGAGTCATTTCGTGAGTCGTGGTCCTTGGCCTGTTGTAGCTTTAGGACGAGTCACTTAACGAGTCGTCTAGTTTCCCAACGATTCATTGAGTGAACCATTATTACCCATTTTCTTTAAGTTTAAACTTTGATCCAGTGTACTTGACGGGGGACTAAACGATTCGTTCCTTGGAGAAACAACTCATGAAGTCACCCGTTGCTCCCCTATTTTCTGCAATTCTCTTCACAACTAGCTAAATGAGTCGTTAAGTCAGACACGACTCATTCCATGATTTTTCTGCACCATAACTGAAGTTCTAGTTTTTGGTTCCAACTTCAGATTTTCCATCTTATTCACTTGCACCCATCGATATATGTTAACACTAACTTTTTATTACATTTACAACTTGGGTTTCCTCCCAAGAAGCGCTTGATTTAACATCGTGGCATGACGTGGGTGTTTTGGCTACTCAGACTTCACCAAAACACCTCCATGGGTTGCCTCCCATGCTGCGCCTGATTTAACATCGCGACACGACGCAAGTCACTTGACTACTCAGAATTCGTCAAGTGACTCTTCTCCGTCCGCCAATGCTAAAATTATGCTAAATTCCTTGGGTTGTTTCATGGTTCGACTAATGTTGAAGGTAACCTCTTCTTTATTCAACTGAAATTTCAGCTGCCATGCTTCCACATCAACTAGGGCCCTACCTGTTGCAAGGAATGGTCGCCTCAAAATAATGGGGACCTCTAAATCGACTTTGCAGTCCAGAATCACGAAGTCTGCTGGTAGTATGAATTTTTCCACTTTGACTAGCACATCAAACAAAATCCCTACCGGCTTTTTAACTATACGGCCAGCCATTAGTAGCCGCATCGAAGTCGGTGTAGCGATTCCCAAGCCTAACTTTTTAAATACTGCTAGCAGCATCAGATTTATGCTAGCTCCCAAGTCACAAAGCGTCCTTGCAAACTCAACCTCCCCAATGGTGCAAGGTATAGTAAACACCCCTGGGTCTTCCTTCTTCGGTGCTAGGACCCGTGTAGTGATGGCGCCACAGTGGTGCAGATTATCTGCAAGTTTCAAAATTATGGTTCTTTTTCTGGTGACGAGATCCTTCATAAATTTGGCATATCTAGGCATTTTCTCAAGTGCCTCCACCAATGGGATATTTACCGACAACTGCTTGAGCATAGAGATAAACTTTTGATATTTTCCATCTTCAGCTTTCTTCCTTAAGCACTGGGGGTAAGGAGGAGGAGGCCTAGGAATTGTTATGATTTTCTGTTATGCCTCCATTTCCTTCCCATGGGAATCTCCTTGCTCCTTTGCACTACTCGGAGCAGTTTCCACATATGAGTTCCCAACCAAAGTTGGGTTGTCAACATCCGCTACATCATCATCATTTATCAATCGGGGCCCTTCTGACTCTTTAACTACAACTGGCCTCGGTGGGTCAACTGTGGCCTTTCCGCTTCTAGAAGTGACCGCCATGCAGTGACCGTCATTTTTGGATTTTGAACAGTATTGTTGGGAAGTGTGCCTTTCTGCCTTTGATTTAATGCAACAGACATCTGACTCATCTGCTGCTCAATTTTCCTGATTGCCACAACATGTGACTCCACATTTTGGTTTAAGCAAGAAATATCAGCACGGAGCTTCTTAAAGTGGTTGTATGTTGCCTACATCTTCTTGAGCACTTTGGAAATCATATCTTTGACCCTTGAACCGCTAGACTCTATTTCTCGGTTTCGTGGAGGAACATACCGACCACTCCTATCATTTTTGAACTCCTCTCTCTTCTTCTAGTCCTCGTTCTCTCAGTACTGGCCCTAGTTGAAATTATTATCCTAGTAGATATTTTGATCTTGGGTCCCTTGACCTTGACACCAAGAATCTTTGTTAGACCCTTAGGTGTTGGTCCGAAAACCCATCCTCTGATCATTCAAATAATTAACATCTTCTTCAAACTCAGACTCGCAGCCATCATTTCATGGGGCTTTGCCCTGAGAACCTACAACATTCACCTTTTCGGCTCCCATTCCCATTTAGTGCTTGGCAAGCAACCCCGTGGTGGTCTTAATCTCTGCAATGTCTTGGTCAAGCTCCTCATCTCTTCTCTCTCTTCGGTAGACATATCAACCATATAAGAACCAACTGGAACCTCTGACTCTCTAGTGTGCCAAGCTCGGTTGGTTTTAGTGATCCTGTCCAGCAACTCCACAGCCTCCGCATAAGTATGACTCATAAAGGATCCACCATAGACAAGGCTATTGGATTTAGGTTATTTCCTTTCTCACCGATAGGGGAAGCTACTCCGTGGTTGAACGAGCTTCTAGATGAGTATACACCACCTAGGTAGAACTAACTGCAACTTTCTTGGAGAGGTTTTTCCCACCCTCATAGATGATTCGGTTAAGGGATGAGATCAACAATTCCCAACAATTACTAGGGGAAGCCTTACATGAGGCATGGATGAGATTAAAAAAGAAAAATGAAGCAGTGTCCTAATCGCAAGCTTCCAAAGAAAGTTCTTGTGGAGGTATTTTATAGGTCACTAAGTGCCACCAATAAAGTTGTAGTAGATGGGATAGCAGAGGGGTCTATGATGGTTCATACTTTCGCAGAGGCCAGTAAAAATACTGGATAAGATGACAAAGACCAACAGGGCATGGCCCACTCAAAAATTTGAGGCCGCTGCAATAAATTATTCTAAGGCATGACACCAGAGCTATGGAAGAAAGAATAAGAAAGGGATTAGGATATGACCCAACTCAAAACTCAACTAGAATTGATGACCGAGCACCTGACAATAATGAACTCACAAAAGGCGCATGCCGCAAATGCTTAAGAAAAGGGGCCCAGGTATGATGATTACTACCTGATATGGAAGAGGAGGCTAATTTTCTCAACAGTCAAGGGAATTTTGGGGCCAACACCCAAGGATGTAATCAAGACTCTGGGCATCAAGGCCAAGAAAATCAAGGCCTGAACTAATATAGGAATAACAATTATGATAGTTCTAGGTTTAGAGATAGAGACCAAGGAAACTGGCAGAATTGAGATGGATAGGAAAATGACAAAAATGGAGCATATATGGCACCTAAGGCTAAGAGCCAACTATGAATAACTCCAATAGTGTGAGAATAGAAGATATGATGAGCAAGATACTACGAATAACTCCAGCAGTGCGAGAATAGAAGATATGATGAGCAAGATGCTGAAAAAGCTTGACTCTACCGAAGCAGGGATTAAAGAGATGCGTGGAGAATTATCGAGTTTGAGTCAGCTAGTGGATTCACATTCTACATCCATTAAACGTTTGGAGCGTTAGATGGGTCAAGTCTCTGCAGCACTTAATGTCACGCCCCACCTTGGGAAGCATAGCTGGAACCTAATGCTACACTAGGACCTGGGCTGACTTGGCTGGGCATATGCACCTCTGGTGCCTGCCAGCAACTCAAAAATCAAGAAAACAAACTGCTATATCTCAGTTGTAAACATAGCCTTAGGCCAATAAAGCCACGCAGCAAACCTGTAAAAGAAAACAGCTAACCCAGCAAACATAACCATAAAGGGGATCCTATGCGGGCTGACAAGACCACCATGCTGTTTAGTCATAACAGAAGAAAAACAGGTAGTCATATTCATACTATAGCCGACAAGGCTGCTAATTAAATAGCTAAACTAGGAACTACACGGACAACATGCAAAATATAACATACATAGGCCGTACACATCCAACAACAACCAAAAACTAAAAACTATTGTCCGAAAGCCTCTAAGAGTGGAATAGTGGTCAGGACAGGGCCCCGACCTACCTAAAAGCTATACAACAAAAAGAGCCAACATTTCTAACTGTCAGCTTCAGAGAAAAGGAGTTGACTAAACTGTTAACTCTGGCTAATGGCTAAGAAGGTCCTGAAACATGTTTATCCGCACCTGCAGTCTAGTATGCAGCGCCCCATAGATGGGCATCAATACAATATGGACCCAATATGTAAGGCAGTAATGAAAATGAATGAATAGAGCTAATAAAAGAACCGAAAGTAATCAATAAGAAGGGTAAGAATTATCACCTGAATAACCTCATAACCTGAAGTATAGCTAACAAATAAGGATACAAACAAGAACCTTACTTGACCCCATAAGCCTAGAAGGTACAACCAGCACAAAATAACCTACCTGGCCCCTATAAGCCCTGGCAAGTACAATCCAATGTATATACCCCTAGTATGATCAATATGATTCAACAGCTAACTATAGCCAACCTACCTGGCCTCTAGGTCTACAACTGAGCCTGCTAGGCTCCTGTAGCTATATTTGAGCCCTCTGGCTCCTGTCACTGCACCCTGGGCACACAAGACTCGATGGAGGGTCAGTGATGTCGTTATGGCATAAAAAAGGTCCATTCATGGATGGACTCTAATATGGCCTTATAGGCCTGAATATAGCCCTGTAATACATCATATAGCTCCTCTGAGCGATCTATAGCCCCATAGGCAATGACACAACTAGCAACCCTGAAGTTGGTCGATGAAAGGCTATATTAGGTGGGGTCAGTCCCAACCGAAATAATCAACTTTAATCTCAAAACTATCTATAGAAGCTAATCACAATATACATGCTTACGATTTACTTACAAGGATGTAGGTCGTATTACACTTGCCGAAGAGGTTAGCCTTAACATACCTCGAATACAAATTCTCGTTTATCCAAACACTTCCCCCACCTGTAGCCGACAATCTCACCAAATTGCAGCACTACGCTAAGAGAGTAAGGCTATTTTCAATACTAAGACTCGGCAAATAATGATATCTTTCAATAATATTAACTATAACTTAACTTCATTCAATTTGGTGAAAAACTCACAAATTCCCGAGAGTTTAAAAGGTAGAAATGCTTACCTATCACTTGTAGCCGCTTAGGACTCAATTAGAAGCGATTTGTACAAATTTTATTCGACAGGGTTCCGGTACTACGAGCAAATTTTCACGAAATAACTCCACAGGGATGTTCCTCATAAGCTTGAAACTCATTATCCAAGATGAATTTGCATTTGGACAGAGTTTAGCGGCATAATTTGATGAAAAATGAATGAAATTGATGCTCGTGCTCTATTTCTGTCGAGAGGAAATATTAGAATGATTTAATCAAATCATGAAGGGGCTTATATAGTTTTTGAGGCGGTGGCAGGGTTGCACAGCGCGCTAGGCCACTTGCGCGACATGCCGACCAGTGCGCTGGCATGGCCTGTGCGGTACGGCGCCCAATACGCCTAGCCTCCAGCCCCGGCCTCTTGATCACTCAATACTATGCTCGTAAACTCATTTACGAAGCCCTTTTCCATATGCGTCGTACTCCAAAACTTTCACCATACGTACGCACGCATCGGTTAAACAATAGGAACTTATGGGGTGTAACACCATCCCCCCTTAGGAACATTCGTCTTCGAATATAATCATAAGCATAAGAAATTCATTTCCTTTAACCATAGCCATAAAAATTTTGGCGGAGCCTCCTCTGTAATATTGTCACGCCCCACAATGGGAGGCATGACTTGCACCTAATGTCACACTAGGACCTGGGCTGACCTGGCTGGGCATGTACACTTCTTGTGCCTGCCAGCAACTCAAAATCAAGAAAAAAACTGCTATATCTTGGCTGTAAACACAGCCTCGAGCTGAAAAGGCCACGCAACAAACCTGTACAAGAAAATAGCAAACCTAGCAATGGCAATAAAGGGATCCTATGCGGGTTGACAAGACCACCATGCTGTCTAGTCATAACAGAAGGAAAATAGGCAATAATATTCATACTATAGTTGACAAGGCTGCTAACTAGCTAGCTAAACAAGGCCTCACACGGCCAACACGCACAACACAACATACATAGGCCCCACACGGCAAACAACAACCCACAACTGAAAGACTGTAGTATGCAAGCCTCTAAAAGTGGAATAGTGTCAGGACAGGGCGTTCAAACCATACCCTCTTTTTCAAAGAATATGCACGGTCAAATTATCAAAACAAGTAACCCAGACGAGTGTCAGGGTCGAATCCCACGAGGACTGGGGATGATAGTAGTGTCGATTAGAAAGTTGACTTTAGATTGCACCACTCAAAACAAACATAAATGAGAACCAAGTGGGGGAACTATCAATATGTAAAAGATTATCAAATCTAAAGTGGTTTAGTTCAAATAGCAAGGTTTAGCAAAGTTGTCAACAATGATGTGAAAATGCTAGCGGTGGGGTGTAGATGAAGGATTAATTAGATAAGGTCTTTCTAGATCATCTCACAAGTTCAAATAATGTGAATAACCTTAGACGAACAAAGGTAGTCAATGCTTTTCAGCCAATTTCATTCCTCTAGCTAGAGTTCTTTCGAATCTCTAGACTCAATCAACTCAGTCCAATGTGATTTGGATTAATAGCTGCGCTATTTCTAGCTATTAGCCATTAATTTAGGAGTGAGAGCATGAATTTGACTATTTCTAGCCCAAATTCACAACCTCCCAACCATACCCACTATTAGATTCTCTCCCAATACTTAATTCTTCTTTTTCAAGCAACAATCAAGTAAGGAAACATAGACCTATATGAAAATCAATGAATCTTCAATTAATGATTGGAGAGAATCTAATAGATTCACAATTAGCTGAACATTGTTAAGATAATTCTAGAAATTCCTACTCTAATCAACATTCATCACCATCACCCACCTCTAGCTAATGATTTATCTACTCATAATTATGAATTTCACAAGCATATTTAACAATAGACTCATCAAATTCAATAAAAAAAAAGTAGAAATATCAATTTCAAAATAATGGTCTTCAACAATGGTAGTCACTTACTATGGAGAAGAAGAAGAAGTAAAGGAATAAATCTCAAGTCACCAATTACAATCTTGTACTCTTCTATGCAAAAGGAATGTTCTAAAAAGTGAAAATTACAATGAAAGTTGACTACTGCCTTGTATTTCTCTTAGACTATATGTAGAAAGTAGGGTGTCTCTTTCCTCATTTTTCATGTTGACTATTTTACCCCTGAGCACCGTCTCTTCATCGGCGGGACATCGGTGAATCGCTAGTTCATACTCGTGAACTGGCAGATGCGTTTTGTTGTGTCATTACCAAATTCTAGTCAGCTTTGACGACACGTCCGGCATTTCACCCATCTCATTCCGCGAACCGCTGAGGTCTTGTCCCTCATTCCAAAAAATAGCTAATGATTTGGTGATTGATCCGGCGACTCGCTGTTGGTGATTCGTGCATTGCCGATGGCAGTTTTTCCTTTGAAGTAGTGTTGATCAGCCTCTATCCGGCATTTCACCAATTTTCATCGGTGATACGCTGCTTTGCTCTCATTTCCTTCTTTTTGCTCCAATTTTTCTCTTTTTTACACATCTGAGCATCTTCATACAACAAAGACAAAAAGAGCATGAAATACATGTAATTTACTCAAGAATTAAGCAAAAACACAAGTTTTAGAGTCTAATGAGTTGGTAAATTTCCAACTCATCAAACCCCTAAACGTAAATCATTGCTTGTCCTCAAGTAGTGCAATTCTCGATCATTTAAAAACATGCCATTTCTGCACAACATTGAACATCATCAATCACCTTCACTATGACACCCAAATATGCTCATTAAACTCATCAAAAAGAGAGGTGAGAGGTAAATACCCAAAAATACTAAGAGAACGAAGATATTTCAATTAGCTACCACTTTCCACCAATAAGGTTCAAGTGAGGGAAACCCTTTAGTAAAACAAAGGCATTACTCATTCATGAAACACACATAGCATCTCCTATCACAATCAATGCACATTCAAAGCTTGCCTTAGATTTTATACTACCAATGCCTTATTCTCAAATTAGTATTCAAATGCACTTGTTTCCTAAAAAAGGGATGATGCCACTCACCGAAATATTAATACTTATTCTTTTTGTCATGAAATCATTACACACTCACAAGAGATTGTATTGGGAAGATCATCACACTCACTCTCCCAAAAGAAGTCTTCATGGATACTCTTGACCCATAGGCTTTCCCTTCTTGTAATTTGCCACTAACGTAGAGCAGTTGCATTTAAGATCATTTTGGACTTGTGGGTTCTGATGTAGGCTCGGGTTAAGGGTAGGATAATAATTTGGTTGTAGTGACTAGATCCTCCCTAATGCTTTTGGTGGACATACCTTCCATCAAATTCTTCCATCTACTTCACCTTGTTTCACTTTTTTTCATTGTTTCTGACTTTCATTTGTTAATAACCCTCCTTATAACCCCTTTTATTTAACAACTAGCCTTACCACCTCAAGAGCAACCACCAACTCACACAATTTTTATTTTCTCATTTTGATTTATCATCTATGTATTTTGACAACAATACAATGCTATCTTAAATTGAAAATCTTATTTTCCACAGCACATCCCCAAACTTAGGCTTTTGTCTCATTTTTTATTCCTTGCATCACTCCCTTTTTCTTAGGCTTTCAGCCTCATTTCATCACTATCTTATCACCAGCATTTAGGGAGAGTGGGTGCCAAAGAGGAGTATTAAGAATGTTGTTAAGGCTTGTAATGTGGTTGCCAAAGAAAGGGTCTAAATCTCTACATTGGTTGACAAAGGTTAATACTCAAGGAGGGTGTATGTGTAAAGTGGATAAACAAAGGAAAGCCTAAGATCATATCCTTAATACAACTATATATAGAATTTCGCCTTGAATCACAATTGGGGCAAGTTCTAGACAAGAAGTCATACATGAAACTCATTAGCA
This sequence comes from Datura wrightii, assembly GCA_035772735.1. NCBI lineage: Eukaryota > Viridiplantae > Streptophyta > Magnoliopsida > Solanales > Solanaceae > Datura > Datura wrightii. The sequence continues at coordinate 67,621,508 of JASDFA010000002.1, forward strand.
ATTCCTCACCACACAAGGCATCACCCTTAAAGGGTCCACAAGAGTCATTCTCACCAAAATACTTTTAATTTCAAGACATCAAAGCAGGCAAACATCATAAGTCAAGCAAAGAATTTACAACGTATAATAAAGAATGTTATGCTACAGTGTCACCCTTGCTCATTATCATCCATTTTCATGCCTTCAATTAAAGGTTCCATAAAATATTTCTGGTGGTGCCTGTCAAAACATCTTCACAAGACTCAAAACAACATGGTATTTTCCCTTAAGAATGTCGCCACTCAATCAATCATCGGGAAATACCAACTCAGTTCGACAAACAAAGACAAAAGAATGCTCCTTGGGAAAGAACCGTGGTCAAAAGAAAACCCTCAGAGTTTTAATTTCTACACTAATATTCTCCACAGTTGATGTTCTTGAGAAATAGGTAGTTACTTTGAGGAAGGAGATATCTTCACCAAGTGCAATTCCCTCTCCTAGGCTCCCATCACAGGCGATGCCTGTAATGATGCACGACAAGCCCAACATACCCAGAAGTCCACCGGATGATTGGTGTGTTGGGTACAATAGTGCTTCAGAGATAGTACCTGATGAGGAAACGCACCATAGTCGGACTTCTCCCCCTCCAATGCGTTCGGTGTACGACGTTGATCCCTCCTGGACACCAGGCGGTGTGGAAACAACTTCTTACCATGAGCTTCCCACTCTGCCGGACAATTGGGTAGTGCCAGTTGTGGGGGACCAGTGACCATTCCACCTAATCCATTGCAACCTACAGTGGAGGAGATCGCTTCTTGGCATTTTGATGCGGCCACCTATACTTAGAAGCGGCCACCCAATCACTAACTAAATCAAGAAGCCCTTTTTCCTTCTTGTCTTTTCTTGTGGTTACATTGGGGACAATGTCTACTTTATGCTTGGGGGTGGGGCGTAGATTTTTTTTTAGGAGTGATGGTTAATGATAAAATAGGTCTATACCTTTAAGTGCAAAATTTTGAGATTATGACCTTCTTTCTTTTCTTTTTCTACATGGTAAACATTAGTGTGGAAATTAAAACTCTGAGGGTTTTGTTTTGACTATGATTCTTTCCCAAGGAGCATTCTTTTGCTTGTCGAATTGGGTTAGTGCTTCCTAATGATAGATTGAGTGGATACATTCTTAAGGAAAAATGCCATGTTGTTTTGAGTCTTGTGTGAAGATGTTTTTAGAGGCACCTCAAGAATTGTTTTTTATTGGACCTGTAAATGAAGGCATGAAACACAAGATGTTTTTAGAGGCACCTCCAGAATTGTTTTTTATGGGACCTTTAAATGAAGGCATGAAAATGGAAGATAATGATCAAGGATGACACCGTAGCATAACATTCTTTGTCATACATTGTAAATTCTTTGCTAGACCTATGATGTTTGCCTACTTTGATGTCTTGATATTAAAATTATTGTGGTGAGAATGACTCTTGTTGACCCTTTAAGGGTGATTCCTTGTGCGGTGAGGAATTGTTGATGAGTCTCATGTATGACTTCTCTCTAGAACTTGCCCCGATTGTGATTCAAGGCAAAATTCTAGACGTAGTTGTTTTAAGGATATGATCTTAGGCTTTCCTTTTTTTATCCACTTCACCCATTTGTCAACCAATGTTGAGCTTTAGACCATTTCTTTGGAAATCACATTTCAAGCCTTAAGACCATTCTTGATACCTCTCTTTAGCACCTATTCTCCCTAAATTCTGGTGATAAGATAGTGATGAAATGAGGGTGAAAGCCTAAGAAAAAGGGAGTGAGGCAAGAAATGAAAAATGAGGAAAAAGTCTAAGTTTGGGGGTGTGCTGGAGAAGATAAGATTTTCAGTTTGAGGTTTCACCATATTGTTATCAAAATGCATAAAAGATAAATTGAAATGAGAAAATCAAAATTGTGTGAGTTGGTGCTTGCTCTTGAGATGGTACGACTAGTTATAAAACAAAAGGGGTTATAAGGAGGGATATTAAGAACTGAAAGTTAGAAATAATGAAAAAATGTGAAACAAGGTGAAGTAGATGGAAGGATTTGATGGAAGGTATGTCCACCAAAAGCATTAGGGAGGATTTAGTCACTACAACCAAATTCTTATCCTACCCTTAACTCGAGCCTACATCAGAACCCACAAGTCCTAAATGATCTTAAATGCAACTACTCTACATTAGTAACGAATTACAAGAATGGCAAGCCTATGGGTCAAGAGTATGCATGAAGACTTCTTTTGGAAGAGTGAGTGTGATGGTCTACCCAATACAACCCTAGTGAGTATGTAATGATTTCATGACAAAAAGAATAGGGATTATTATTTCAGTGAGTGGCATCATGCCTTTTTTAGGACACAAGTGCATTTGAACACTAATTTGAGAATAGGGCATTGGTAGTATAACTTTAAAGCAAGCTTTGAATGTGCAATGATTATGATGTGAGATTCTATGTGTGTTTCATAAATGAGTAATGCCTTTGTTTTACTAGAGGGTTTCCCTCACTTGAGCATTATTGATGGAAAGTGATAGTTGATTGAAATATCTTCGTTGTCTTAGTCTTTTGGGGTATTTACCACTATTTATGGGTGAGTTTAGTGAGCATCTTTTGGTGTCATAGTGCAGGTGAATGGTGATGTTCAATGTTGTTCAGAAATGGCATGTTTCTCAATGATAGAGAATTGCATTACTTGAGGACAAGCAATGATTTATGTTTGGGGGTTTGATAAGTTGGTAATTTACCAATTCATTAGACTCTAAAACTTGTGTTTTTTCTTAGTTCTTGAGTAAATTATATGGATTTTATGCTCTTTTTGTCTTTGTTTTATGCAGATGCCCAAATATGTAAAAAAGATTAAAATTGAAGCAAAAACAAGGAAATGAGAGCAAAGCGGCATATCACCGATAAAAATCAGAGAAACGCCGGACAAAGGCCGATCAATACTACTTCAAAGGAAAAAATGCCATCGGTGAAACACGAATTGCCAACGACGAGTCGCTGGATCAATCACCGAATCATTAGCCAAGTTTCTGGTACGAGGGATAAAACCTCAGTGGTTCGCAAAATGATAGGGGCAAAATGTCGGACGTGCCACTGAATTTGACTGGAATTTGGTAATGACACAATAAAACGCATCCGGCGGTTCATGAGTATGAATTGGTGAATCGTCGGCACCTAGACGATGAAGAGACGGTGCTCAGGGGTGAAATAGTCAACACAGAAAAAGAGAAAAGAGACACGCTGCTTTCTACATATCGTCTAAGAGAAGTACAAAGCAGCAGTCAACTTTCATTGTAATTTTCACTTTTTAGAACATTCCTTTTGCAGAGAAGAGTAGAAGATTTTAATTGTTGACTTGAGATTTATTCCTTTACTTCTTCTTCTCCATAGTTAGTGACTACCATTGTTGAAGATCATTATTGTGAAATTGATTTTTCTACTTTTGTTATTGAATTTGATGAGTCTATTGTCAAATATGCTTGTGAAGTTTTTAATTATGAGTAGTTAAATCATTAGCTAGAGGTGGGTGATGGTGATGATTGTTGATTAGAGTAGGAATTGCTAGAATTATCTTAACAATATTCAGTTAATTATGAATCTATTAGATTCTCTCCAATCATTAATTGAAGATCCATTAATTTTCATATAGGTCTATATTTCCTTACTTCATTATTTCTTGAAAAAGAAGCATTAAGTATTGGGAGAGAATATAATAGTGGGTATGGTTGGGAGATTATAAATTTAGGCTATAAATAGTGAAATTCATGCTCTCACTCCTAAATTAATAGCTAATAGCTAGAAATAGTGCAGCTATTAATCCAAATCACATTGGGCTGAGTTTATTGAGTCTAGAGATTCGAAAGAACTCTAGCTAGTGAATGAAATTGGCTGAAAAGCATGGACTAAGTCTGTTTGCCTAAGGTTATTCACATTAGTTGAACTTGTGAGATGATCTAGAAAGACCTTATCTAATTAATCCATCATTTACACCCCACCTCTAGCATTTTCAAATCATTGTTGACAACTTTGGTAAACATTGCTATTTGAACTAAACCACTTTAGACTTGATAATTTAATTTAATTAAATTATCCTAATTAATTACTACTTAAAGTGTCCAGAATATTTAATTAAATTTAAGTAAACGGTGATTTTCCTGACATCAACGCGTAGTTCACCGACAGACAGTGGCACACATTTGCCAACCCTCTCCCATCCTACTATCCCAGCCTGGTCACAGAGTTCTATGCCTCTTATCAGGCCCGCCAAGAGAGTATGCAACACTGGGGCAAAGTGGATGAGCTCCCTTTCTTTCCATAAGTGATGATCCTAGGAGTGGAAGTTGATATCACCCCGGCTACTATAAACTACCTATTCTGGGAGGATGAAATCAACTCCGCTACAGAATATACGGCATGGGTGGCCAATATGAAGGACCAGTTTGCATAGGTAGCTTGCATTATTGTTGTTGATACTCCTCTTTAGGTCTCAATGGGTGGCAAAATCTCTCGCCACAATTTGAAGTTCGAGGCCAAGCTGTGGCTGGACTTTATTTGTTCTCGCATCATCCCATCCAAAAATGAGCAACAGGTGACCATGGAAACGACCATCCTGATATCTTGCACAATGTCCGGGAACCCCATCAAATTCGGGGAAATTGTAGCTCCATAGATGAAGAAGAAGGCTCGACAGTCCAGTACTTCCATGCCATGTGTTGCTTTGATTTCCCAGCATTGTGAAGTAGCTGGAAACATCTTTTTCCTGATGAAACTCCTTCCTCTACTCTAGGAGTGATTGATATTGACAGGAAGAGAGATTCTAAGGAACTGACAATGAAAAGGAATAGAATGCAAGCCTTTTGAGTACAGGAAGGACCCCTCCCCTATGGGTTAGACCAATCACCACTTGCCCCAGAAACCACTAAGCCCCAATCAGATATGTCGGGAAAAGCATCGAGTGACTTGCCTTAGCAGGGAGCTTCTCCCCCTTCACAATCCTCTCAGCCAAGCGGTCTCCATAGACTTGTGGAGATGACGAACTCACATGAAAGCCAACTCTAAAGATTGGCAGAGAGCCTCCCCTCACTCATTGCCAACACGGTCAAAACGGAGCTCAAGTCATTATACGATACTGTGACCACGTTGTGCAAGAGGGTGGACACAGTGGAAAGGGCTATCACTTCCCTCCGAACAGAGGTACATGAGTGGAAGAGTCGGACTTCGGTTGAAGTACCGGACATGAGTGCATTAGATGCTGCAATGGATGCTCTTTCCTCAATTCGGGGGCCAATTGATGACCTTTTTGAGGGACTTGGTGATTATTTTGCTGGGCTAGGTGAGGCTAGCAGCGACGGTGGTGAGGCAGATGCGGATGATGAAGAGAACTGACCCACTCAAGGAGTTTCTTGTCCCTTTCCCTTTATGCATATTTGCATTGGGACAATGTATTCTCTTAAGTGGGGGAGGGATGAGCTCAGTTTTTTTGATGTTCTTGTGAATTGTAGTAGGGATTGAATTAGCCCAGTTTTTCTATTGGACCTTTAAATGAAGGCATGAAAATGGAAGATAATGAGCAAGGATGACACAGTAGCATAACATTCTTTGTTATACGTTGTAAATTCTTTGCTTGACTTATGATGTTTGCCTGTTTTGCTGTCTTGATATTAAAAGTATTGTGGTGAGAATGACTCTTGTGGACCCTTTATGGGTGATGTCTTGTGTGGTGAGGAATTGCTAATGAGTCTCATGTATGACTTCTTGTCTAGAACTTTTCCCAATTATGATTCAAGGCAAAATTCTAGACGTAGTTGTATTAAGGATATGATCTTAGGCTTTCCTTTGTTTAGCCACTTCACACATATACCCTCCTTGAGCATTAACCTTTGTCAACCAATGTTGAGCTTTAGACCCTTTCTTTGGGAACCACATTACAAGCCTTTGATACCCCTCTTTGGCACCCATTCTCCATAAATGTTGGTGATAAGATGATGATGAAATGAGGCTGAAAGCCTAAGAAAAAGGGAGAGAGGCAAGGAATAAAAAATGAGACAAAAGCCTATGTTTGGGGGTGTGCTAGGAAAATAAGATTTTCAGTTTGAGGTTGCACCGTATTGTTGTCAAAATGCATAAAAGATAAATTGAAATGAGAAAATCAAAATTGTGTGAGTTGGTTCTTGCTCTTGAGGTGGTAAGGCTAGTTGTGAAAGAAAAGGGGTTATAATGAGGGTTATTGAGAAACAAAAGTCAAAAACAATGAAAAAAAGTGAAACAAGGCGAAGAAGATGGAAGAATTTGATGGAAGGTATGTCCACTAAAAGCATTAGGGAGGATCTAGTTACTAGTACCAAATTCTTATCCTACCCTTTACCCGAGCCTACATCAGAACCCACAAGTCCTAAATTATCTTAAATGCAACTACTCTACATTAGTGGTGAATTACAAGAAGGGCAAGCCTATGGGTCAAGAGTATGCATGATGATTTCTTTTGGGAGAGTGAGTGTGATGATCTTCCCAATACAATCCCTTGTGAGTGTGTAATGATTTCATGACAAAATGAATAGGGATTATTATTTCGGTGAGTGGCATCATCCATTTTTGACGACACAAGTGCATATGAACACTAATTTGAGAATAGGGCATTGGTAGTATAAACTCTAAGGAAAGCTTTGAATGTGCACTGATTATGATGGAAGATGCTATGTGTGTTTCATGAATGAGTAATGCCTTTGTTTTACTAAAGAGTTTCCCTCACTTGAACCTTCTTGATGGAAAGTGGTAGCTGATTCAAATATCTTTGTTGTCTTAGTCTTTTGGGGTATTTACCTCTATTTATAGGTGAGTTCAGTGAGCATCGTTGGGTGTCATAGTGCAGATGATTGGTGATGTTCAATGTTGTGCAGAAATGGCATATTTTTCAATGATCGAGAATTGCACTACTTGAGGACAAGCAATGATTTAAGTTTGGGGGTTTGATGAGTTGGAAATTTATCAACTCATTAGACTCTAAAACTTGTGTTTTTTCTTAGTTCTTGAGTAAAATATATGGATTTTATGCTCTTTTTATCTTTGTTGTATGCAGATGCACAGATGTGTAAAAAATATTAAAATTGGAGCAAAAAGAAGGAAATGAGAGCAAAGCGGCATATCACTGATGAAAATTGGCGAAATGCCGGATAGAGGCCGATCAACACAACTTCAAGGGAAAATTTTCCATCGACAAAACACAAATCTCCAACGGCGAGTCGCCGGATCAATCACCGAATCATTAGCCATGTTTCTGAAGTGAGGGACAAGACCTCGGCGGTTCGCGGAATGAAATGGGAGAAACATCGAACATGTCGCTGAAGCTAACTGAAATTTGGTAATGACACAAAAAATACATCCAACGGTTCACGAGTATGAACTGGCGAATCGCCTGTGTCCCGCCAATGAACAGACGGTGCTCAAGGGTAAAATAATCAACATGGGAAAAGAGGAAAGAGACAACCTACTTTCTACATATAGTCTAAGAGAAGCACAAGGCAGTGGTCAGGTTTCACTTTTTAGAACATTCCTTTTGCAGAGAAGCGTTGAAGATTGCAAATGATGACTTGTAATTTATTCCTTTACTTCTTCTTCTTCTCCATAGTAAGTGACTACCATTGTTAAAGACCATTATTGTGAAATTTATTTTTTTACTTTTGTTATTGAATTTGATGAGTCTATTGTTAAATATTCTTCTGAAATTCTTACTTAAGAGTAGCTGAATCATTAGCTAGAGCTGGGTGATGGTGATGATTGTTGATTAGAGTAGGAATTCCTAGAATTATCTTTACAATGTTCAGCTAATTGTGAATCTATTAGATTCTCTCCAATCATTAATTGAAGATCCATTTATTTGCATATGGGTCTATGTTTCCTGACTTGATTGTTGCTTGAAAAAAGAAGAATTAAGTATTGAAAGAGAATCTAATACTGGGTATGGTTGGGAGATTGTGAATTTGGGCTAGAATGTCATGACCCAGATGTAGACCCGAATCGCGACAAGAGACAAGGAACCCCGAGAGGCCCCAAGTCGACCCATGGAATAAGCATACATCTAACTTTATTCATTATAATTGGAAATGTATTCATAAGACATAGGAGCAATGTAAACATAATCGTACATATGGTATGTAAGGGAATCCCTAAACATACATGCAAGCTGAGTACTACATATTGTCTGAAAGCCTCTACTACATACAATGGGTTGATGGGACAACACCCCAACTAACCTGAAAAAGTACTGAATCATAAAAGGAGCATGAATGCCTGTCAAACGGCCCTCGGAACATAAGGACTCACCAATAAGCTGAAAGTACACTCTAAAGGGATATAGATATGAGGATGCGCCTGAGAGCCGAAACCTGTATCATAAGACTATACAGCATAGAAAGTATGCGGTCAGTGCGTGGAATGTACCGAGTATGCAAGGTAAGTAAAATGGACATTTGATATATATTAAAGCTTCATAAAACATCATAAGAGTAGGACAACATGCTCATGACATAAGTATCATAACATAACATATTGTAAGGCTCAAAGTTTTTAAAACATACATAATGCGATCGAAGTCAACATCATCAGAGATAAGCTTTATTAACCATGACAGAGCCAATATACATAAACATAATCATGCATAAATCATAAGGAATGGTGGGATACTTCTCTTAACTGACATACCTCATATGAGTACACATGGAGCCCGACTTGTAAACCTAGTTGGGAGGCTGTTCGTACCGTGCCATGGGTAGAACCATGAAAGTGTGATATCACCATGAAGAGGGCCATTTGGGTCGGGTACATTCACAAAGGAGGTCCCAACATACCTATGGTGGCACGTAGTTTATGAGATCCGGGACAGAACCTGGGCCCGGAACCTACTCAGTGTTCGATACTACTCCCAAAACATATATAGTGCTCATAGTATATCATGCATGAATTCATGGGATAGTTAATTCATGATAATCATAAACATGCTTGTAAACACGTGAACTAGCCATGAATCAAGGCCCGTGAGTCGCCTTAAACATAAATTTATAAATCATAGGATCCATGCATAACTATAGATCATCCATGTAACGTGTAAGTCCTCAAATCATGACGGATAATTGAATAAATTCATATTTCAAATCATAAATCATGATGGTTTTGTAAATATCAACAATTAGAGAGTAGCTCATAAATCGATTCATCATAAATCATGCATAATTAGGCTTGATTTGGTAGGAATCGAAATCAATGAATTTATAATCGAAATTAATGGTAGAATCTGATCTAAATCTATAAAATATGATATATATCATAAATCATAAAAACCCATTAGTAATTCATTAGTTTTTCTCAAAATTGAACTTAAAACCCCATAAGATTTTTGATAGATTTTCATGAGTTCATAGAGAATGGCCATGGTGTGAATGGGAACACCCATTTGGAACCTTACATACCTTGGTGAGATTAGATTCTAAAGTTCTTGAATTTCCAAAGATGAATTGATAGGGAGAAGCTTGTAGAATAGCTCGATCTCTCTAAAATTGTTCTAACTTGCATGCATGGGTGAGAAGAATGAGTAATCTGAACTTAACCCCATAAAAGGTCATTATTCATACCCCAAAACGTTGTAGTTCAGGCCTTAGAAATTTTAGGAATTACAAAAGGCCCTTACTAATTCATAGAAAAAATAACTGCCAGGGGATCCTAATGGACGACCTGATGACTCTTCCTCACGGCCACAACTCGTTACTTGGCTCATCATGTACACTGCCTTACCTATTCATTTCTCACTCACCTCCTTTCCATGACTCTCACCATGACTCGTTACCTCCTCCAACGAGCAGCTTCCGTTAAGTACACTTCCAACCCAACTTCCTTAGCTTACTTCCCTTGACCACAGATGACTCCACGAGTCGTGAGGACTGACCACGACTCATGGTAAGGCCCATGGTGACTTTAAAGTTTCATGTTTCAAACTTGGCCCAGTCCCTCACCACGAAAGCTTCTATCATGATGAATCCTACGATATATTGGTGGTGGGTATATAATGCAGCTTGAGTAGTAACATGAGGATTTTCACTCCTCTGAGTTATCCCGGCTATTCCCAATGCAGTATCCTCACCCTACGACTCGTGGTCTATACGGGTCACAGAATGACTCGTTCTACGACCTGGTGCAAAATTTCTAGTTTTCCCTATTTGAACTCCCGAGTCTAATCCTTGGTCTCCCCAGGTATAACAATTCTCCCCCTTGATAACATTCATCCTCGAATGTTGGAAAACATATAGAAAAGTAGAAATATGCAATTATCACTATCAATACTGATCATTTAAACCGTAAACTGATGGAATGACTACCCTCGATTAAACATAGACAGCTGAACTAAATTTGCAAATCACATACATATCCATATACATAAAAGAAACTTGCAAGCATGAACTAAACATGAAATAAACGGATTCATAGAGAAAAACGGATACCTCAAGTTGGAACTGAACCGGTAGAGAATAAGTGTGGGTATTTAGCCATCATATTCGCTTTGGCTTCCCATGTAGCTCCTTCAACATGTTGATTCCTCCATAACACCTTTACTGAAGCTACTTCCTTGTTCCTCAGCCTTCGAACCTGACAATCCAATATTTCAATTGGAACTTCCTCGTAACTGAGGCTATCCTTTACACCAATGCTGTCGACCAGGACTACTAGGGGGTCTCCCAAACATTTCTTCAAAACCGACACATGAAACACAGGATGCATGGAAGATAACTCTGAGGGCAAGTCCAACTCATATGCTACTTTACCAACTGTCCTCATGATTCAGTAGGGACCAACATAACGGGGACTGAGTTTTCCTTTCTTCCCAAACTGCATGACACCCTTCATGGGATATACCTTCAGAAATACCGAATCGTCCACCTTGAACTCCAAATCTCTCCTCCTCACATCCACATCTGACTTTTGACGACTCTGAGCGGTTTTTATCCTACCCCTTATCAACCGAACCTTCACCATAGCCTCATGAACCGAATCCGGCCCTATCATAGCTGCTTCACCAACCTCAAACCATCCGATGGGCGACCTACATATCCGTCCATAAAGAGCCTCGAACGGTGCCATCTGGATGCTAGACTGATAGCTGTTATTATAAGCAAATTCGATCAAGGGAAAATGATCATCCCAACTACCTTTAAGGTCCATCATGCATGCTCTCAACATATCCTCGAGAGTCTAGATTATTCATTCTGCTTGGATATCTGTCTGCGGATGGAAGGTTGTACTGAGCTTAATTTGAGTACCAAGCCCCTTCTAAAAAGACCACCAAAACTAGGAGGTAAACTGAGTACATCAGTCCAACATAATAGACAAGGGCACTCCATGTAGCCAAACCAACTCTCGGATATATAGTTTGGCATAATCATCCGCCAAATCTGTGGTCTTCACCAGTAGGAAATACGCAGCCTTGGTCAACCTATCTACCACAATCGAAATGGAGTCATATTGTCGACAAGTACGAGTTAAACCTGTGATGAAGTCCATATTGATTTCTTCCCACTTCCAAGTAGGAATACTGATATCCTGAAGCACGCCTCCCGGCCTCTGATGCTCAACTTTTACTTGCTGACAGTTCGGGCACTGGGCTACGAATTCTACAATATCTCTCTTCATACCGTTCCACCAATATATTTCTCGCAAGTCATGATACATCATGGTTGCACCTGGATGAATAGAATACCTGGTTCTGTGTGTCTCATGCAGTATCCAGCTCCTTAAATCATCCACATCTGGAACACACAAACAACCTTGTTACCGCAGCACACCATCTCCCCCTTGGGAGAAGACCTCCACCTTCTGACTTCGAACGACTTCCTTCAGGTTTACCAAAATTGGATCCTCATCTTGTCTAGATTTCACATCAGTCACCAAGGACGATTCTAATCCATTTTACACAACAATATCACCATCGGTTGAGTCGACCAACCTAACTCCCAACCTTGCAAGTTGATAGACATCTTTCACCAGCTCCTTATTTCCCTCATCCACATGGGACACACTCTGCATAAAGAGCCTACTAAGTGCGTCTGCTACCACATTAGCCTTACCCAAATGGTAAAGGACACTCATATCATAGTTCTTGAGTAGCTCTAACCACCTCTTTTGCCGTATATTGAGGTCCTTCTGCGTAAACACATATTTCAAGATCTTGTGGTCCATGAACACATCCACATGGACCCCATACAAGTAATTTTGCCATATCTTCAATACGAACACCACCGCGGCCAATTCAAGATTATGGGTTGGATATTTCTTCTCATGGATCTTTAGATGTCTAGAGGCATATGCTATTACCTTCCCTCACTGCATCAATACACACCCGAGTCCAATTCTCAAAGAATCACAATACACCACAAAACCATTTGTACCCTCAGGTAGGTCAGCACGGGTACAGTAGTAAGTCCAGTCTTCAACTCTTGAAAGCTCTTCTCACAAGCTTCTGATCATGGGAACTTCACCTTTTTTGAGTCAACTTGGTCAAAGGTGCTGCAATAGATGAAAAACCCTCGACGATCTCCGGTAGTAGCCAACTAGGCCTAAGAAACTCCGAATATCCAAGGGATTCACTGGTCTAGGACAACTTTTCACCGCCTCGATTTTCTGAGAATCTACTTTATGCCCTCTCCTGATACTACATGGCCCAATGGTACCATCCTTGAGGGTCAGAAGCACTATTCTCAAGTGAGCGGCATGCTCCTCCTCGCTCCAAGAGTATATAAGGATGTCATCAATGAACACAATCACGAACATGTCTAGATATTGCTTAAACACCCTGTTCATCAAGTCCATGAAAGTTGCAGGAGCATTTGTTAGTCCAAAAGACATAACTACAAACTGATAATGGCCATACCGCATCTTGAAGGCTGTCTTTAGAATATCACTCACTCGAACTCGGAGCTGATAATAACCAAACCTAAGATCAATCTTGTAGAAACACTTGGCACCCTAAAGCTGGTCAAACAAATCATCAATCATGGGCAAAGGATACCTATTCTTAACGGTGACCTTATTCAATTGCCGATAGTTGATGCACATCCGAAGTAAACCATCCTTCTTCCTGAAAAATAATATTGGTGCACCCCAAGGAGACTTACCCGGTCTAATAAAACCCTTATCTAACAGGTCCTTCAACTGATCCTTAAACTCCTTTAGCTCAGCTAGAGCCATCTTGTAAGGAGGAATAGATATAGGTTGCGTTATTCGGTAGCAGGTCAATACCAAAATCAATCTCCCGCTAAGGAGAAACACCTGGAAAATCATCAAGGAAGACCTCTGTATACTCACGCACCACCGAAACTAACTGGATAGTTGGTGTCTCGGACTCAACATCCTTAACCCTAACTAGATGATACGTGAAACCCTTAGAAATCATCATCCTGTTTTTAAGACATGAAATAAATCGACCTACTGATACAGCCGAACCACCCTTCCACTCCAAAGCTGATTCACCTAGGAAATGGAATTCCACCGCACGAGTCCTACAATTTATGGAAGAAAAACACGCATACAACCAATCCATGCCAAGAATAATATCAAAGTCAGTCATGGCTAACTCTACCAGGTCTGTGGAGGTGACTTTATACAATATAGTGACCGGGCATCCTCTATATACCCGCCTAGCTACAACCGAGTCACCGACAGGCATAGAAACTAAAAATGGTTCTAACAAAGTCTCGGGACTAACTCCAAAGCTACTAGCAATGCAAGGGGTCACTAAAGACAAGGTAGCTCCCAAATCTAGCAAAGCATAAACATTAATAAGAAAAATATGCAACATACCAGTGAACACATCCGGGGAGACTTCTTGCTCCTAATGGGATACTAAAGCATAAAACCTATTTTGATGCTAACTTTTGGCTGAACTAGTCGAGGCATCCTGCTAAGGGGGATGCCTACTGGAGCGACAGAACTAACTGTTAGCATACGGGCTCCACCGACCCCTGATCTAGCTGAAGGGCAATCCCTGAGTCTGTGTGCGGGTTTGCCACACCCGAAACAAGCATTTGAGCCAACTAGGCACCTCCAGGGGTGATTCTTGTCGCACCCCACACAAACTAGGAAAGTGCACTCCACCTGCATGCTACCTTGGCCCCTCAAATATGAAGCCCTGCTCCTCCGATCCCCTCTGAATCTTGATGGTGTGCTAGCCAATAATGGGGATGGAAAAATAGACTTGTACTGGGACTGATGTTGTCCATCCCCTACCATAACCCGAGAAGTCACGTAACTGTCATTCCTGGCACTCTTGGCCTCTCTCTTCCTCTGATATACCGATTCCATCTACTGAGCATGCAACACAATACGAGGAAAATCTATATCTCAATGCAATATGGTGATCCTACAATCCTTATCCAAGTAGTCTGCCACCCCGTGCACAAATCGACTCACTCGAGTCCTCTAGTCTACCACCAAATCTAGCGCATATCTAGATAGTCAGGTGAACTCCAATACGTACTCCTGAACCGACATGTCACCCTGGTTCAAGTTAACAAACTCGTCGCCTTTTGCTCCCTCATCTCCTGAGGGAAGAATTGATCCAAGAATGCTTTGTGGAACTCTTCCCAACTAATAGGGCCTACATCCACTGCCCTAGCATCTCTCCATTGTTTGAACCATATGTGAGCCACCCCCTTTCGCTGATAAGAGGCCAAATCAATGCAATCTCCATTGGTCACCCCTATAATCTGGGTGATATTTTGAATCTCCTCAATGAAATTGAGTGGATCCTCATCCACCTTGGACCCAAGACTCCGGAGGGTTCATCCTCAAGAAGTCTCTAATTCGGGTCGCTGCCGCATTGTCATTCTGTGGAATATGCGCAACAGCCTGCTGGTTGACCTGAGCGGTCAAAGCCTGTGCCAACATCTTGATAGTCGCCCGAAACTCAGGTGGGCAACTAGCTCTGGTGTTTGGGCCTCCTGAACAAGTGGGGCCTGCTGATGCCCATGATCATTGCCATCTCCATAGCCTTCACTATTCCCATTTCTCCTTCCGTTCACTCTCCTTGGAGCCATGATTCTGCAATTGCAAATAGCATGAATTAGAAGGATAGAAGGACCTTTCATCACACGACATAGATCATGAAAGAAGGGAACATTTCCTAAATGTCTCATAGCCTCTTTGTCATAAGTGTGGCATGCTTCACACCCACGAAAAGGACTCTACTCGACGCGGCTTTCAGACACCTTAGGACATTTCAAACATATGGCCATGATACGAAGTTTGTCACAATCTAGACGTAGACTCGAAACGCTACATGGACAAGAAACATCGAGAGGCCCAAGTCGACCCATGGCATAAGCATACATCTGATTTTATTCATTATAAGCGGAAGTCTAATCACAAGACATAGCAGCAATGTAAACATAATCATACATATCGTACGTAAGGGAATCCCTAAACATACACGCAAGTTGAGTACTACATACTGTCTGAAAGCCTCTACTACATATGATGGGTTGATGGGAAAACACCCCAACTAACCCGAAAAGGTACTGAACCATAAAAGGAGCATGAATGTCTGTAAAGTGGCCCTCAGAACACGAGGACTCACCAATAATCTTAAAGTACACTC
The DNA here is from genome assembly GCA_035772735.1 of Datura wrightii. NCBI lineage: Eukaryota > Viridiplantae > Streptophyta > Magnoliopsida > Solanales > Solanaceae > Datura > Datura wrightii. Next base: position 67,637,142 of record JASDFA010000002.1, read on the forward strand.
TGAAAGGGTCTAGATATGAGGATGAGCCTGACAGCCGAAACCTGTATAATAAGACGATAAAGCATAGAAAGTATGCGGTCAATACGTGGAATGTATCAAGTATGCAAGGTAAGTAAAATAGACATTTGATATATATAAAAGTTCATTAGATATCATAAGAGTAGGTCAACATACTGATGACATAAGTATCATAACATAACATATTATAAGGCTTAAGGATTTTAAAATATTCATAATACGATCGAAATCATAATCATAAGAGAAAATCTTTATTAACCATGAGTGCGCCAATATACATAAACATAATCATGCATAAATCATGAGGAATAGTGGGAGACTTCTCTTAACTAACATACCCCATATGAGCACACATGAAGCCCGACTTGTAAACCTAGTTGAGAGGTTGTTCGTACCTTGCCAAGGGTAGAACCATGAAAGTGTGATATCTCCATGAAGAGGGTGATTTGGGCTGGTACAGTCACAAAGGAGGTCCCAACATACCTACGGTGGCACATAGTTTATGAGATCTAGGACAGAACCTGGCCCCCGAACCTACTCGCTGTTCGATACTACTCCCAAAACATATATAATGCTAATAGTATATCATGCATGAGTTCATAGGCTAGTTAATTCATGATAATCACAAACATGCTTGTAAATACATGAAGTAGCCATGAATCAAGGCGCGTGAGTCGGCCAAAACATAAATTTATAAATCATAGGATCCATGCATAACTGTAGATCATCCATGTAACCTGTAAATCCTCAAATCATGATGGATAATTGAATAAATTCATATTTCAAATCATAAATCATGATGGGTTTGTAAATATCAACAATTAGAGAGTAGATCATAAATCGATTCATCATAAATCATGCATAATTAGGCCTGATTTGGAAGGAATCAAAATCAATGAATTTATAATCGAAATTAATAGTAGAATCTGATCTAAATCCATAAAATATAATATATATCATAAATCATTAAAACCCATTAGTAATTCATTAGTTTTTCTCAAACTTTAACTCAAAACCCCATAAGATTTTTGATAGATTTTCATGAGTTCATAGAGAATGGGCATGGGTGTGAATGGCAACACCCATTTTGAACCTTACATACCTGGGTGAGATTAGATTTTATAAAGTTCTTGAATGCCCAAAGATGAATTGATAGGGAGATACTTGAAGAATAGCTCGATCTCTCTAAAATTGTTCTAACTTGCATGCATGGGTGAGAAGAATGAGTAATCTGAACTTAACCCCATAAAAGGTCATTATTCATACCCCAAAACGTCGTATTTTAGGCCTTAGGAACTTACGAATTATGAAAAGGCCCTTACTAATTCATAGAAAAAATAACTGGCATAGGGTCCTAATGGACGACCTGGCGACTCATACTCACGGCCACGACTCGTTACTTGGCTCATCATGTACACTGGCTTACCTATTCATTTCTCACTCACCTCCTTTCCACGACTCTCACCATGATTCGTTACCTCCTCCAATGAGTCGTGGTCATCTTCCATTAAGTACACTGCCAACCCAACTTCCTCAACTTACTTTCCTTGACCACGGCTGACTCTATGAGTCGCGAGGACTTACCACGACTTGTGGTCAGGACCATGGTGACTTTAAAGTTTTATCTTTCAAAATTGGCCCAGACCCTCACCACGAGTCACCCTACGACTCGTGGTCCATCCTCATGGGTCACAGAACAACTTATTCTGTGACCTAGTGCAAAATTTCCAGTTTTTTCCCATTTGAACTCCTGAGTCTGATCCTTAGGCTCTCAGGGTATAACATAGAAATAGTCAAATTGATGCTCTCACTCCTAAATTAATGGCTAATAGCTTGAAATAGTGCAGCTATTAATCGAAATCACATTGGGCTGAGTTGATTGAGTCTTGAAATTCGAAAGAACTCTATCTAGAGGTATGAAATTGGCTGAAAAGAATGGACTACCTTTGTTTGCCTAAGGTTATTCACATTAGTTAAACTTGTGAGATGATCTAGCAAGACCTTATCTAATTAATCCATCATCTACACCCCACCTCTAGCATTTTCACATCATTCTTGACAACTTTGGTAAACCTTGCTATTTGAACTAAACCACTTTAGACTTGATAATCTCTTATATATTGATACTTCCCCCAATTGGTTCTCATTTATGTTTGTTTTAAGTGGTGCAATCTAAAGTCAACTTTATTATCGACACTAGTCACTATCATCCCCAGTCCTCATAGGATTCGACCCTGGAACTCGTCCGGGTTACTTGTTTTGATACTTTGACCATGCATATTCTTTGAAATAGAGAGTATGGTTTGAACATCATCAAAAATGGTGTCATTGTTGGTGCCACAAAACACGCCAGCTCACCTTGCAATTTGTCTTTAGGCCACTGAGTGGATCTCGCGTTACATCGGCATTTCATGAATCCTGACCGGTTGTACGCCGATGTACCGCCAAAATAACTATCCCTTACCCAGTTGTCTGTAAAGCACCGTCAAGAAACGGGCGGTCCAAGAAATCATTTCGGCAAACCATCGGTCTTCCGCCGCTGTTAGTGGTTCTTTTAACTGAGTGTTTGATTCCCCTTGTTCCTTAGTTCTCCCTGTGATTAGATTTCTTTTTCATTTTATCTTTTTTTTAGTTTTCTCTTTCACTAGCTGGCATTAACGTCATTCTTGTGGAAAAACAAATCATGTGATCTTTCAGGAACACCGGCAAAGGAAAAGCCCCTACTTCCTCTGCTAGCAAGGGCAAAGGCAAAGCGAAGGTTGCACAACCACGGGCCAACACAAAGGAAGCCATCATTCTTTGTGTTCCAAACATGAAGGAACACTATGTCATCTACCAGGGACACTCCATCATAGTGGAGAAGATAATTCTACCAATTTCTACTCTAATCAACAATCATCACCATTACCCAGCTCTATATAATGATTTAGCTACTCTTAATTAAGAATTTCAAAAGTATATTCAACAATAGACTGATCAAATTTAATAAAAAAAAGTAGATAAATCAATTTCACAATAATGGTCTTCATCCACTTTGGCGGGGCTGATAAAAGGCATAGAACTCTGTGACCAGGTTTGGGTAGTAGGATGGGAGAGGGTTAGCAAACGCGTGCCACTGTCTATCGATGAACTGCGCGGTGATGTTAGGAAAACCACCTTTTAACCCGGCCAAGTCAAACCTCTTCTCCACTGTGATGGAGCATCCCTGGCAGATGACATAGTGTTCCTTCATGTTCGGAACACAGAGAATGATGGCTTCCTTTGTGTTGGTCTGTGGTTGTGCAACCTTCGCTTTTCCTTTGCCCTTGCTAGAAGAGGAAGCAGGGGCTTTTCCTTTGTAGGTGTTCCTGGAAGATGACATGATTTGTTTTGCTGCAAGAATGATGTTAGTGCCAGCTAGTAAAAGAAAAAACAAAAAACAAAATAAAATGAAAAAGAAATCTAATAGAGGGAGAACTAAGGAACAAGGGGAATCAAAAACTCAGTTAAAAGAACCACTGACAGCGGCGGAAGACCGGCGATTCGCCGAAATGATTTCGTGGACCGCCCATTTCTTGTCGGTGCTTTACAGACGACTGGGCAAGGGATAGTTGTTCCAGCAGTAGATTGGCGTACCGCCGGTTAGGATTCGTGAATCACTGATGTAACAGGGGATCCACTCAATGACCTGAAGCCAAGTTGCAGAGTGAGCCAGTGTGTCATTGGCGATTTACTGAATTCGATCGGCGAAATGCTGGACCCCATCGTCCCCAATAAATTTTGTGCCCACTAACACACACTCACTAACAATCATACTAAAATTAACATGATACTCTTAAAAACCTTTTTTCATGATGCTTAGCCCTTAAGAATGGCGTCACCCCGTCTATCATCGAGCAAAAATCGTTCGTTAAACAAATGGGTTACTCAGACTTTACCCTTTTAAAAATACCACGAACAAAAGCACCACCCCATTCTATTCAATCAGGCATAGCACATTCAAGATTTTACCAAGGAAGGGGAACAAAGTATTACCCTTAAAGAACTAATGAGAAAATTAAAACAAGGGCAAGAAAACTATTACCAAATTGAAGTGGTGCCTGCACATTGGATGTCCAAAAAGCTCAAAGTTACTTGAATTAGAACCTTAATATATAAGTAGTAGAGGAAGAAAGTGTGATTGAAGTGAGGGGATTAGTGGACTATGAAGGGGGTTTTATAGGTGAAAAAGGGATGTGTAACAGGTTAAGGGGAAGGTGGAGAGTTTAATGGGTGTGTGTTGGTGGAAAGGTGGGAAAGTGGAAAGGTTTATGTCACACCCCGCCTTGGGGGGTATGACTAGCACCTGGTGCCCTACTAGGACCTGAACTACTGGACTACTAAGCGTAGGCACATCTGGTGCCTGGATGGCTCTAACTCACATTTCTAGAAACAAAGGGCTATATAACGGCTGTAAACACAGCCCCCGGCTCATTGGCCTATAGCCTCCTGTACCTGTAATAACAGCTGACCAGAACATGCAACTATAGGGAAACCTATGCGGGCAGACAAGGCCACCATGTTGTCTAGTTATCTGTAACTTAATCATAGAATATTAGAAAGCTACGTGACCGGCAAGGTCACCACTACTGTCAAGCTATGGCCCCACACGGCCAACATGAAAGAAACGGAAGTACTAACAGCTAAACAACTGCACGGCCTCACACGACCGGCTCATCTGACCACAGGGAAATATATATACAGACTGCAAGCCTCTAGGAATAGCAATAGAAATGATCGGGACAGGGCCCCGACTTACCCATACTATACAACAAAAAGGAACTGAAATACACCTCTGAAATTCAATCTCTGGATGACAGGAGCTGAATACTCGATCGCTGACAGGAATCACGTAGTATCGCCTGCTCGTCTATGAGTACCTGCAAGCAAGTAATGCAGCGCCCTGCCAGGCGTCAGTACCGCTGGTACTGAGTATGTAAAGCAATAACTGAAAGCAAAATCTGAAAACAACAATGTAACTGATGAAACAGAAGTAAGAAGAATTAGATTAACTGCCTGATACTGTAAGTCGTACCTTTTCTCATTTATACTGGAAGGAAATAGAGGTCGCACCTGGAGACTTATCACTCAACTGCTGATCTACTCGTATCTAACATGACATGACATACATAACATAACATAGTATAGCACACACAAACCTTACCCGGCCCCCATAAGCCGGGAGGTACAACCAGCACAGAATCTATAACCCTACCCCGGTCATCCCATCTCCTATAACCCTGTAAGCATCCTGCCGGTCCCCTGGGTATGCACTTGGGCTCGCTGAGCCCCTGACTATAACTGTACCTGTGTCCGGAGGACTCCTAAATCAACACCCCGGGCGTATCCGCTCGACAGGGGTGTATAAGGGCCGACCAAGGCACAATATGGGGAAAACTGGCATCCCATCTTCGTCCCCTGGGGGACGGCATGCCACTCCGTAGAGCGACGTATCCTCGTCCTCTGACGGACGAGTCGATACAGCTATTAACCCTGGGGCTGTCAAGGATGCTAGGTAATCCAACCCCAAACAATACAACGGTCTCAACTAGTAATACTGTCTGCGTATCTCACATGCTGAGGCTAATAGGGGTAAAGTATCGTATATATTACATACTGAACTAATGATAGTAATTTGTACGTATTTAATACGTGCTGAGACTGGTAAATATGTATATATGAATATAGTCTCCTGCCAGACTGTACTGGGGAAAATGCTATACGAAATATAGTATTTCTGCTGCAACCTATGTTGTATACTGAGTTTCTGTACTAACGTGATTTAGTATTCCTAACATGCATTCTAAACTTTATTTTAGCCTGCCATTCTATTTCTGAGGTGCTTACGGATATTACATCGCTTTATGGGGTTTCAACTGAATACAATAATATCTTAACATTTCGTATCACATCACATACTGAGCATGCTGAGCAGTTTCTAATACTTGTGTTAGAAGCTATGTCGTATTAGTAAGTTTCACGCAAGTTACAACCTGATGCTTCTAATACCGTATCAACATTCACAATAAACGTAACACTTGACTTCTGAACATTCTACTGGCCTGTAAATTACTATACTGCACCGATATTACTTAACTTGCCGAGGGAACTAGCTTTACATACCTTATTCTTGAACTATTCGTCCGTCGGACGAGGCTCGGCCGGTACTTCAACTATTTTCTCCCAACTGCATTCATAAATACGTCAATTAATACTAAATACAGCTTTATTGTAAAGAGCAACGTTACTTTCAATATAGTTTATATCCTAAACTTAGGCTTATCGAAAGAAGGTCGAAACTCGCTATTTTTCAGCGGTCCAGAAGGGAGAAATATTCACTTCACAGCTAGGAACACATAGATACTAATTTAGAGCAATTCCACTTACCTTAGCTCGGTGGCTCGATGATTCATCGGTCGTATTTTAGGAAACTGAATCCGTAGGAATGCTCTCTGCTGCTAAATACCTCCGTATCTGGAGTTAATTTGAGTTTGGGCAATGTTTAGCAGCGTAATCGGACGAAAATTATATAATTTCTTCGTTCCTCTTTCTCCCTCTGCGTTTGCCCTCTGTACTCTAGAAATTTTAAATGTTTTTATCATTTAAAACCGAAGTGGGGCTTTATATACTTGGGCCTGGACAAGGCCAACGTGTCACGGAGCCAACGCGGAGGCCTCTCCTCCGTGACACGCTGCCATCGCGGAGGGGCTCTGCCTCGGCTCCTTCCGCGATGGTTCGATAGGTTTCTCTTCCGATCTTTTCCCGGGCCTTTCTCCAGCACGTATGGCCTTCAAATACACTTAACCAACGTGCGAATAGGTCGTCTAGGTGCCGGGAATTCTATGGGGTATAACATTCTCCCCCCTTAAGAACATTCGTCCTCGAATGTACACTGTTATCTAGAGGACTACTTACTTACTTTCTAGAAAAATTTCGGCAGAGTTTCCCCTGTAATATGGACTATAGCAAAAACCTGAAATGCAGAAAAGTCCAACACAGGCACTGCACATAATATTCCAGGATCCACTGGATAACTAGATATCAATCTTTCTTTATCATTTATAGACATACAACCATAAGGTACTGCATAAGTAATAATACGGACATACCTGTCGCCTGACTAGGCCTGAAATTGGTGAGGGTATCTGGTTTTCATATCTTCTTCAGCTTCCCACGTCATTTCTTCCCGGTTTCTGTTACGCCACAATACTTTGACAGATGCAACATCTTTAGTTCTCAGCCTGCGAATCTGTCTGTCTAAGATAGCTACGGGAACCTCTTCATATGCTAACTCTTCTGTGACCTGGACATCTTGAACTGGAACTACTGTAGAAGGGTCCCCTACGAACTTCCTTAACATAGAGACATGGAAGACTAGGTGAACAGATGCTAACTCTGGAGGCAAGTTCAATTCGTATGCAACTCGTCCTATTCTTCGCCGAATCTGATATGGCCCAATGAATCTCAGGCTAAGCTTGCCTTTCTTGCCAAACCTCATTACCCCTTTCATCGGGGACACTTTCAGATATACCCAATCATTTACCGCAAATTCTAGATCTCTGCGCCGCATATCTGCATACGATTTCTGGCGGCTCTGAGCGGTCAGTAAACGTTCTCAGATAAGATTTATCTTTTCCTCTGACTGCCGAACAATGTCTGGGCCAACAAATGCTGATTCTCCTATTTCAAACCAGCCCACCGGCGATCTACATTTTCGCCCGTATAATGCCTCGAAAGGCGCCATCTAGATGGCCGAATGATAACTGTTATTATAAGCAAATTCAATTAACGAAAGGTGCTCATCCCAGCTACCCTCAAAATCTAGCACACACGCTCGTAGCATATCTTCGAGCGTCTGAATTGTACGTTCAGCCTGCCCATCTGTTTGAGGATGGAATGTTGTGCTCAAGTTAATCTATGTTCCCAAACATTTCTGAAATGATTGCCAGAATCTAGCTGTGAATTGTGCTCCTCTATCTGAAATGATAGATACTGGCACTCCATGCAATCTAACTATTTCTCTGATATATAATTCGGCATAATCCTCAGCTGAGAAGGTAGCCTTCACTGGCAGGAAATGAGCTGATTTTGTCAGCCTGTCAACTATTACCCAAATGGAATCATTTCTGTGTCTAGTACGGGGTAACCCTGTTACAAAATCCATGTTTATCGCTTCCCATTTCCACATAGGTACCGTTATATCTTGCATCAAACCGCCCGGTTTCTGGTGCTCTGCTTTCACCGGCTGACAATTAGAACATCTAGATACAAATTCGGCTATCTCAGCTTTCATACCTAGCCACCAGTAGATGTCTCTGATGTCGTGGTACATTTTCGTCACTCCTGGATGAAGGGAATAGCGAGCGTAATGTACCTCATGCATGATCCGCCCGCGAAGCCCTGAAACATTCGGGACACAGAGGCGGCCCTTACAACGTAGCACATCATCCTCGGTTATCTGAAAATCTGACTCCTTACCTGCCTGAATTCTATCTTTGAGCTGGACTAAATCAGGATCCTTGTACTGTCGTTCTTTTACCTCTGTAACTAATGATGACACCGCAGAATTCTGAATTACTTCTCTATTATTTTCTGTTTCCATTACTCGAACGGCTAGACCAGCTAACTGATGAATTTCTTTGGATAACTTTTGTTTCTCAGGTCGCAAATATGCCAAACTCCCCATTGACTTTCGGCTCAGGGCATCTGCTACAACATTAGCTTTTCCGGGGTGGTATAGAATATTCACATCATAATCTTTTAACAGCTCCAACCAGCGGCGTTGCCGCAGATTCAACTCCCTCTGAGTGAAAATGTACTATAAGCTCTTATGATCTGTGTAAATATCAACATGGACGCCGTACAGGTAATGCCTCCACATCTTTAAGGCGTGGATTTCTGCGGCCAATTCCAAGTCGTGGGTGGGGTAATTCTTTTCATTTTTCCTCAGCTGTCTGGAAGCATATGCAATTACTCTACCATGCTACATCAACACACAACCTAACCCAACACCTGACGCGTCGCAATAGACTGAATAACCCTCTGTGCCTTCCGGCAATGCTAATACTAGAGCGGAGGTTAATCTGTCTTTCAGTTCCTGGAAGCTCTGCTCGTATGCCTCTGTCCATAGGAACTTTGTTGCTTCCTGTGTCAATTTGGTCAGAGGTGCCGCAATGGTCGAGAACCCTTCAAAGTACCTTCTGTAATATCCTGCCAACCCCAGAAAACTACGAACTTCAGTCGGAGTGGTAGGCCTAGGCCATGACTTAACTGCTTCTATTTTCTTCTTGTCTACCTGTATACCAGCGTCTGAGACGATATGCCCTAAAAAGGCCACTGAGTTAAGCCAGAATTCACACTTAGAAAATTTAGCATACAACTGGCGGTCCCTGAGGATCTGGAGCACTGTCCGCAAATGAGTTCGGTGATCTGCTTCAGAGCGAGAATACACCAGAATATCATCAATAAATACTATTACGAACAAGTCCAGAAAAGGTCTGAAAATACTGTTCATGAGGTCCATAAAGACTGCTGGGGCATTCGTTAACCCGAAGGACATAACTAGAAATTCAAAATGTCCATATCGGGTCCTGAACGCTGTCTTAGGAATATCTCTCTCACGTACTCGGACCTGGTGATATCCGGACCGCAAGTCAATCTTAGAAAAGTATCTGGCTCCCTGCAACTGATCAAATAAGTCGTCAATTCTGGGGAGCGGGTACTTGTTCTTTACTGTAACTTTGTTTAGCTGCCGATAATCTATGCACATTTGGAGCGAGCCATCTTTCTTTCTCACAAATAAAACTGGCGCACCCCACGGTGAAGTACTCGGCCTAATAAAACCTTTATCTAACAAATCTTTCAAATGCTCCTTTAATTCTCTGAGTTCTGCAGGAGCCATACGATAGGGAGGAACTGATATCGGCTGAGTGCCTGGTAACAAGTCAATAGCAAAGTCTATTTCCCTTTCTGGGGGAATACCAGGTAACTCATCAGGAAACACATCAGGGAATTCATTCACCACTGGAACAGACTGGAGTGTCGGAGATTCTGCCTGGACATCCTGAACTCTGACCAGATGGTAAATACATCCTTTAGATATCAACTTTCTCGCCTGAAGGTAGGAAATAAACCTACCTTTTGGCGTAACAGTGCTACCCTTCCACTCCCGCACAGCTTCTCCTGGGAAATGGAATCAGACCGTTTTGGTCCAACATTCAACGTTGGCAAAGCACGGTACTAACCAATCCATACCCATTATGGCATCGAAGTCTATCATTTCTAACTCGACCAGATCTACTGTGGTCGGACGGTCAGCAACCTCTACTGTACACCCGCAGTAGATTCGGCTAGCTGTGATAGAGTCACCGACGGGCGTAGATACTAAGAAGGGCTGCTGCAATGATTCTGGTACAATACTAAACTTTCGTACCACAAACGGAGTAATGTAGGACAAAGTACACCCTGGATCAATCAATACATATGCAGGGTGTAAGAAAATAGTTAGCATACCTATCACAACATCAGGCGACGCTTCCGAGTCTTGCCTCCCTGGTAAGGCATATGTGCGGCTTGGGCCCGCACCTGTACTGGAGGCCCCTGATCTGCCCCGACCCCTGCCTGCTGAAACTGAGGGCCTGCGCCCAGTCGAGGATGCTGTGGCTCGTGACCCTGCTGATGCCCTATCCTGTCTATCGCGGTCCTCTCGACCTCTGGCTGGGCAATCTTCCATCAAATGGCCTTCTTGGCCACAAATATAACATGCGGTGGAGCCATATCTGCATGCTCCAGGGTGGCGTCGACTGCATATAGGGCAAAGTGGTAGGGTATACCTACTCTGCTCCGCCCTCCTCTGTAATGGTGAATCTGCCATCTGCGAGCCTCTACCAGTCTCTGACTGCCCCCTGCGGCTGAATCTACCCCCCTGCAACTGTGGCGGAGGCGGGGGCCTGGGTGGCCTATCTGACAATCGTGGCCTGGGTCCTCCCCGGGCCTCCCTCTGTAACTCAACTGGCCTGTCCCGGCGACGCTGTTCCTGATTGACCCTTCTGATCTCCCGATGTCGCTGCCTGATGCCCTCAATATTCTGGGAAAATGCCTGAATTCGAGCAATGTCCATGTCCTCTCGCAGTGTGGCCGTAATACAAGTCTCAACATATTCTGGATTCAACCCCATAATAAAACGGTGCACTCTGGATGTCATGGTATCAACAAAGGCCGGTGCATATCGAGCCAAAGAATCAAACCGCAAGGAATATTCCCGGACACTCATGGCCCCCTGCTCTAGATGTAGGAACTGATCTACCCGAGCCTGTCGAATCTCCCGCGACAAATAGTGATCCAGAAAGGCTCCTGAAAAGCTGGACCAGGTGGGAGGGGAAACATCTCTCCCTCGGGACCTTTCCCAGCTTTCATACCATAACACCGCAATATCCCGTAACCGGAATGCTGCCAATTCAACTGATTTGGTAGGCGTGGCATGCATAACCCTGAAGATTCTCTGTATTTGATCCAGAAAATCCTGAGGGTCCTCTTTCCGGTCCGTACCTGTAAACTGTGGGGGATTCAGGGCTAAGAACTCTCGGACCCTCGAACTACCGGGCCCTCCTGATGACTCCGCAACTGTAGACGGCATTGGCTGACGCTGAGCAGCCATCATCTGTGCTAACATAACTACAACACTCCAAACCTCCTGGTCGGAAGGTGTCGGTATAGGGACTGCTGAAGGTAATGTCGCCCCAAGTGGCTCCTGACGTGGTGGAGACTACTGAGGAGGCTGGGACGATGCCTCTGTAGTGCCCTCTGATCGGGCTGTTTCCAAATGAGGGGGAGGCATCCTGCTGGTACCTTCCCCTGCTGCAATATCTAAGCTCCGACCTGTGATAGGATGTTGCTGGTCTGACATTATCTGTAACCAAAGAATATAGTAAGCTTTCAGGGACTCAACCCTATATTGCACCGCTCTACAGCACGACTGAATAAGAATAAAAGACAACCATCCTATCATGCCTTGCAGCCTCCTATCCATAGTATGTGGTGCACAACACATCCATGGATAGGACTCTACTTAGCACGGCTTGCAGACTCCCTGGGACACGACCTGCTCTGATACCAAGTTTGTCACGCCCCGCCTTGGGGGGTATGACTGGCACCTGGTGCCCTACTAGGACCTGAACTACTAGACTGCTAAGCCTAGGCACATCTGGTGCCTGGCTGGCTCTAACTCACATTTCTGGAAACAAAGGGCTATATAACGGCTGTAAACACAGCCCCGGCTCATTGTCCTATAGCCTCCTGTACCTGTAATAACAGCTGACCAGAACATGCAACTATAGGGAAACCTATGCGGGCCGACAAGGCCACCATGCTGTCTAGTTATCTGTAACTTAATCATAGAATATTAGAAAGCTACGTGACTGGCAAGGTCACCACTACTGTCAAGCTATGTCCCCACACAGCCAACATGAAAGAAATGGAAGTACTAACAGCTAAACAACTGCACGGCCTCACACGACCGGCTCATCTAACCACAGGGAAATATATATACAGACTGCAAGCCTCTAGGAATAGCAATAGAAATGATCGGGATAGGGCCCCGACCTACCCGTACTATAAAACAAAAAGGAACTGAAATACACCTCTGAAATTCAGTCTCCGGATGACAGGAGCTGAATACTCGATCGCTGACAGGAATCACGTAGTATCGCCTGCTCGTCTATGAGTACCTGCAGGCAAGTAATGCAGTGCCCCACTGGGCGTCAGTACCGCTGGTACTGAGTATGTAAAGCAATAACTGAAAGCAAAATCTGAAAACAACAATGTAACTGATGAAACTGAAGTAAGAAGAATTAGATTAACTGCCTGATACTGTAAGTCGTACCTTTTCTCATTTATACTGGAAGGAAATAAGGGTCGCACCTGGAGACTTATCACTCAACTGCTGATCTACTCGTATCTAACGTGACATGACATACATAACATAACATAGTATAGCACACACAAACCTTACCCGGCCCCCATAAGCTGGGAGGTACAACCAGCACAGAATCTATAACCCTACCCCGGTCATCCCATCTCCTATAACCCTGTAAGCATCCTGCTGGTCCCCTGGGTATGCACTTGGGCTCGCTGAGCCCCTGACTATAATTTTACCTGAGTCCGGAGGACTCCTGAATCAACACCCCGGGCGTATCCGCTCGACGGGGGTGTATAAGGGCCGACCAAGGCACAATATGGGGAAAACTGGCATCCCATCTTCGTTCCATGGGGGACGGCATGCCACTCCGTAGAGCGACGTATCCTCGTCCTCTGGCGGACGAGTCGATACAGCTATTAACCCTGGGGCGGTCATGGATGCTAGGTAATCCAACCCCAAACAATACAACGGTCTCAACTAGTAATACTGTCTGCGTATCTCACATGCTGAGGCTAATAGGGGTAAAGTATCGTATATATTACATACTGAACTAATGATAGTAATCTGTATGTATTTAATACGTGCTGAGACTCGTAAATATGTATATATGAATATAGTCTCCTGCCAGACTGTACTGGGGAAAATGCTATACGAAATATAGTATTTCTGCTGCAACCTATGTTGTATACTGAGTTTCTGTACTAACATGATTTACTATTCCTAACATGCGTTCTAAACTTTATTTTAGCCTGCCATTCTATTTCTGAGGTGCTTATGGATATTACATCGCTTTACGGGGTTTCAACTGAATACAATAATATCTTAACATTTCGTATCACATCACATACTGAGCATGCTGAGCAGTTTCTAATACTTGTGTTAGAAGCTATGTCGTATTAGTAAGTTTCACGCAAGTTACAACCTGATGCTTCTAATACTGTATCAACATTCACAATAAACGTAACACTTGACTTCTGAACATTCTACTGGCCTGTAAATTACTATACTGCACCGATATTACTTAACTTGCCGAGGGAACTAGCTTTACATACCTTATTCTTGAACTATTCATCCGTCGGACGAGGCTCGGCCGGTACATCAACTATTTTCTCCCAACTGCATTCATAAATATGTCAATTAATACTAAATACAGCTTTATTGTAAAGCGCAACGTTACTTTCGATATAGTTTATAGCCTAAACTTAGGCTTATCGAAAGACGGTCGAAAACTCGCTATTTTTCAGCGGTCCAGAAGGGAGAAATATTCACTTCACAGCTAGGAACACATAGGCACTAATTTAGAGCAATTCCACTTACCTTAGCTCGGTGGCTCGACGATTCGTCGGCCGTATTTTAGGAAACTGAATCCGTAGGAATGCTCTCTGTTGCTAAATACCTCCGTATCTGGAGTTAATTTGAGTTTGGGCAACGTTTAGCAGCGTAATCGGACGAAAATTATATAATTTCTTCGTTCCTTTTTCTCCCTCTGTGTTTGCCCTCTGTTCTTTGGAAATTTTAAATGTTTTTATCATTTAAAACCAAAGTGGGGCTTTATATACTTGGGCCTGGACAAGGCCAACGTTTCACGAAGCCAACACGGAGGCCTCTCCTCCGTGACACGCTGCCATCGCGGAGGGGCTCTGCCTCGGCTCCTTCCGCGATGGTTCGACAGGTTTCTCGTCCGATCTTTTCCCGGGCCTTTCTCCAGCACGTATGGCCTTCAAATATGCTTAACCAATGTGCGAATAGGTCGTCTAGGTGCCGAGAATTCTACGGGGTATAACAGTTTAGAATAGATGAGTATGGGGAATTGGGGATGTTGGGTAATGGAAAGACAAAAAGGGAATGGAAAAATGGTGGAAAAATGGTGGAAAAATGGTAGCTAGGAGAATATTTGCAGAAATAGGGTGGCTGACTAGGTCAATGGGATTTTATGGGCCCTCTCTTTTAAATTCACATTGCAATAGCCTCATACCTCGATTGGCGGTTCGCCGTTTTCACACCGTTGGTCCACTGAATTATTATCTAGTGCCCTACAAGTTGCCCAGTGATCTGTTTCATTATCGGTGGTTTACAGATTGAAGAGGCAATCCGCAGATTACCCGTCGCTTATATACCTGAGCTTTAGGTGTTCTGTTGTCCATCGGCCATCAACCAGCGAAACACAAATTCTATTCGGCGATTCACCGATGGGTCCGCCAGTATTTCAATTCGACCCTCAGCCTTCTATTTAGTGATTACCTTTATCGGTGGCATGCACTTCTAAACCGGCGACTAGCCGATCGCTCAGCATTCCTTTGTTCATGGTTTGGTTCCCTCTTTGCTCCTCATTTCTCAGAACCTACAAATACACAAACAACAAAAACATGAATTAATTCACTAGAAAGTTGGATTGCCTCCCAAGAAGTGCCTTACTTAACGTTGTGGCACGATGGAGACCTTTTCTCATCAACTCTAGTCCAATGGGTCATAATCCAACACTGCCTCCTTCAGCTCTAAATCATTTTCTTCCTCATCAATTTGCAAAACTCCGACCAACTTGCATTAGGGAGGCGTCTTAACCGATGGACACACTATCAAAGTGACTTCTTCACTTCTTACTCGAAATTTCAACTTGCCAAGCTCCATGTCCACCACATCTCTTCCCGTAGCCAATAAAGGTCTGCCCAAAACAATGGGAACCTCTTCATCCATGCCACAATCCAAGATAACAAAGTCCGTTGGTAAGATAAATTTGTCGACTCTCACTAACACATCTTCTAACACCTCCACCAGTCGCTTTATTGACCTGTCTTCTATAAGAAGCCTCATTGATATCGGTTTGGTGTTTTCGAGTCCCAATGTCTTGAAAATCAGCAGGGGCATCAAATTTATACTAGCGCCTAGATCACATAAAGCTTAGTGAAACACACATCTCCCAATTGTGCATGGTATTGTAAATGCTTCAGGGTCCTCCATTTTTGGAGCAAGATTACTCATCATTATCGCATTACAATGGTGAGTTTTCTCTTCATTCCTTGCATCCACCACTTTTTTCTTCTTTAATAAATCTTTCATAAACTTTGCATACTTGGGCATCTAGAGCAAAGCATCCACTAACCGAATATTTATGGACAACTTACTAAACATGTCAACAAACTTCTTAAACTGGTGATCCTTCTTTTTCTTGGTCAACCATTGTGGATATGGAGGAGGAATTTTTGAATCAACCTTGTCATTAGTTGAAGCCTGCAAGCCCGTCTCCTCATCATCATCGGGGGATAGGACGTCATCAACCTTGCTCTCTTTTTCCTCATCAAGCTTGTTTTCATTTTCTGGAACCATTGGTGTTTTTTCATCTTTATCTTCTTCACTTGGTTTTTGGTTATCAATCTTACTCGACTTCACCGGGGCATCTCCAATAACCTTGCCACTCCTAGTGACAATGGCCATGCATTGACCATACTTCTTGGAATTTGGCATTGTGTCCCTAGGTAGTGTTCCCTTCATTCGGGGATTCATTTGAGCTGATAAGTGATTCATTTAAGCCTCCAATGCTTGATGGAGGCAGAATGTGAACTCCCTGTTTGGGAAAGGTTAGACACCTCCCCTATTAACTCTGTCACCCCGCTCTCGGTTGACTCAACCTTTTCCAAAACTCTTGATAACATCTCTTCAATTTTGGAGTTTCCCGCATCACTCACACCCGGTTGATTGTGGGGGTTCCTGGCCTTTGGAGGGGGAATGTATGGGTTCAAACTTCGATGATAGTGATTAGTGTCTTGGTTTTGCTCTCTATTTCCCCATCGGCCATTTCTTTCCGGCCAATCCCACTAGCTCACGTCTTCTCCACCCTTGGTTGTCATCCCTTGGCCTCCATAGGCCTTGATTTGCTCCTTGGAACCCAGGTCTGGGACCTCCAATCTAATTATCCATATATTGGCATTCCTCTTCATATATTGTGTCACCCACCGCCTTGGGAGGCATGACTGGCATTTGGTGCCCTACTAAGAACTGGACAGTTGGACTACTGAGCCTAAGCACTTCTCCAGACTGGCTCTAACTCTGGATTCAAGAAAATGATGGGCTATATAACGACTGTAAATACAGCCTCCGGCCGACTAAGCCTATAGACACCTGTGAGAAACAACAGCTAACAAGAATAACAGTAGTATAAAGGAACCTATGTGGGCCGACAAGGCCACCATGCAGTCTAGTTACTTCTGAATCAAGAAAACAAGTGCTAAAATGCTACGTGACCGACAAGGCCACCACTACCAACTGAGTAAGGCCCCACACGACAATTATAAACAAGCTAAAACATACACACGGCCTCACACGACCGGTACAGCTAACCGCAAGGGATATACAATCTGCAAGCCTCTAAGAATACTGATAAGATGGTCGGGACAGAGCCCCGACCTACCCATACTGTACAACAAAAGAAAAGAAATAAACCTCTAGTTGTCTAGCTCTGGATGACAAGAGTTGATGACTCTATGTGCTGGCTAGAATCACGAGGGATCGGCTCCTCGTCAATGAGTACCTGCAGGCAAGTAATGCAGCGCCCCAAACGGGCGTCAGTACCACTGGTACCGAGTATGCAAAGCAAAATTAAACATAACTGAAGATAAACAGTAATTTTGATAGTTACTAAAATGACTGGGGATAGCTAGAACTGTCTGGGATAGCAGGATCTGTTCTGAGCTTAACTTTACTGGAAGGAAGATAAGTATCATACCTATCGATGCGGCGTCCTACTAACTATCCATTTAATAAGTAACTTGTATATATATTTAGTAAGTAACATATATATATATATATAGAATACAAGAACCTATACAAGCCCCCATAAGTCGGAAGGTGCCAATCAACATTCAATCTATATACCCCTACCCGGGTCAAACCATACAAAAATAAATTCAGTCCACTCACCTAATAACTACGAGCACCCTGACGGCCCCCTGGGTATGTATCTTGGGCTCTCTAGGCCCCTGACTATAACTGTATCTGCGTCCAGAGGACTCCTTTAACTGTAATCTAAGATTTGTATCTGTAATCTGTAATATATGCCCTGGGCGCAAGCGCTCAACAGGGTATACTGTAATGCTGATCAGCCTGATATGGGGAATGCTGCATCCCATCTTCGTCCTACTGCGGACAGTATACCACTCCTTGGAGTGACGTATCCTCACCCTCTGGCGGGCGAGTCAACATAGCTATTAACCCTGGGGTGGCAAGGAAGCTCTAAGGGTGCCCACATATCACAAACAAGTCTCAACAAAAAACAATAATCACATATAACGTGTATAATAAATCTGATCATACTGTTCATGCTTTGATATTCTATTCGTATTCTTTGGCTGGATTAAACCGAATCTGGTACTGAGTCTGAAATAATATCTCGCTGTTTAATACTGATTTACTGACTTTTATTCTGAATATGGCATAACAATACAAACATACTTAATACTCGGCTTCTGGAACTTCCTTCTGAAATTTATTCTATTTTACTATGCTAGAATTGCTAACTTGCCGAATAAACTAGCTTTACATACCTCAGTTGTCGGCTTTCCGGCTAACTGACGTAATTCGGCTAATATTCAGCTATTTCTTCCAACTATATCCACATTCATAGAAATTATAACTAAATTCATCAATATTCTAGAAGAAAATCCTACTTTGAAAATATATATATAGCCCAAACTTTGACTTATCGAAAAATAATCGAAAACTCGCTATTTCTCGGAAGTCCAGAAGGGAGAAATGCTCACTTTAGGGCTAAGAGTATATTGACACTAATTTGGAGCAATTCCACTTACCTTAGCTCGGTAGGACGACGATTAGCCGGCCAAATTTCACAAAACTAACTCGCAGGAATGCTCCCGGCAGCTTAATACTTCACTACCCAAGATTAATTCGAGTTTGGACTATGTTTAATAGTGTAAATGGACGAAATTTTGTTGAATCCTCTCGTTCTATTAAACGGACAAAATTTGGTTGAATCCTCTCGTGCCCTCTATTCTCTATTCGTTTCTGATAATTAAATGGAAGTAAATGATTAAAACCAAAGTGGCAGGCCCTTTTATACTTGGGTCCTGAACAGGGCCTCCGTGACACGCCAGCCATCGCGGAGGCCCCCCCTCCTTGACACGCTGCCATCGCGGAGGGGTTCTGCCTGGCTCCCTCTTGCGACTCTCCTACTTGGCGCTTGTCCGGTTTCTCCCGGGGCCTTTGGCTAGCATGTATGGTATTCTAAAACTCTTAACCAACATGCGAATAGGCCATCTAAATGTCAAGAATTTACAGGGTGTAACATCCTCCCCCCTTAAGAACATTCATCCTCGAATGTAAACTTCTACTTACGAGAATTCCAACTTAACTTATTTTAAAAAAAATTCGGCAGAGTATCCCCTGTAACATGGACTATCCCAAAAATCTTGAAATGCAGAGAAGTCCAATGCAGGTACTCCACACAACACTAGTATTCATCACAAAAGCCAGCTATTTCATTTATTCACATAATATAAGGCAATTCATAAAACAACAATACTAACGTACCTTTAGCTGATTAAGTCTGGAACTGTTGAGGATATCTGACTTTCATATCTTCCTCTGTTTCCCAAGTCATCTCCTCTCGATTCTTGTTACGCCATAATACTTTGACAGAAGCATTTTCTTTAGTTGTTAACCTGCAAATCTGCCTGTCTAGTATGGCTACTGGAACCTCTTCATAAGCTAGCTCTTCCGTAAACTGGACATCCTGAACTAGAAAAACTCTAGAGGGGTCTCCTATATACTTCCTCAGCATAGACACGTAGAAAACTGGATGAACAGACTCTAATTCTTAAGGTAAGTTCAACTCGTATGGTACTTGGCCTATTCTTCGACGAATATGATAAGGCCCAATAAATCTCGGGCTAAGCTTACCTTTCTTGCCGAATCTCATCACCCCTTTCATTGGTGAAACTTTCAAAGACACCCAGTCATTCATACTAAATTCCAGGTTTCTGTGCCGCATATCAGCATACGATTTCTGGCGTCTCTGAGCAGTCAGTAGGCGTTCTCTGATAAGCTTTACCTTTTCCTCTGACTGATGAATAATATCCAGCCCAATCAGTGCTAACTCTCCTACTTCAAACCAGCCAACTGGCGATCTGCATTTTCGCCCATACAAAGCCTCATAGGGCGCCATCTGGATAGCTGAGTGGTAACTATTATTATACGCAAACTCAATAAGTGGTAGGTATTCATCCTAGCTACCTCCAAAGTCCAACACACACGCTCGTAACATATCTTCGAGCGTCTGAATAGTGCGTTCTGCCTGCCCATCTGTCTAAGGGTGAAATGTTGTGCTTAGATTAATTTGGGTTCCCAGGCCTCTTTGAAATGATTGCCAAAATTTAGCTGTAAATTGCGCCCCTCTGTCGGAGATAATGGATACTGGAACACCATGAAGTCTAACTATTTCTCTGATATATAACTCTGCATAATCTTCAGCAGAGAAAGTAGCCCTTACTGGTAGAAAATGGGCTGATTTTGTCAGTCTGTCAACAATTACCCAAATCGAGTCATTTCTATGTCTCGTATGGGGTAATCCTACTACAAAGTCCATATTTACTGCTTCCCACTTCCAAAGAGGCACAGCTATGTCTTGAGTCAATCCGCCTGGTTTCTGGTGTTTCGCTTTTACTTGCTGGCAATTAGGACACTAGGCTACGAATTCTGCTATTTCCCTCTTCGTACCTGTCCACCAATAGATTTCTCTGATATCGTGGTACATTTTCGTCGTGCCTGGGTGGAGAGAATAGCGAGCATAATGTACCTTGCTCATGATCTACTGGCGAAGCCTTGAAATATCTGGAACACAAAGGCGACCCTTACATCGCAACACTTCATCCTTAGTTACCTGAAAATCCGGCTCTTTCCTTACTGAACTCTGTCTTTAAGCTGAACCAGGTCAGGATCCTCATACTACCGTTCCTTTACCTCCACAACTAATGACGACACTGTGGTGTTCTGAATTACCGCTCTGTTGTCCTCTGTTTCTACAACGCGAACGGCTAAACTGGCTAACTGGTGTATTTCTCTGGCCAACTCCCGCTGTTCGGGCTGCAAGTACACCAAACTCCCTATGGATTTGCAGCTGAGGGCATATGCTACTGCGTTGGCTCTTCCAAGGTGATACAGAATATTTACATCATAATCTTTCAGCAATTCCAACTAGTGATGCTGCCACAAATTCAACTCTCTCTGAGTGAAGATATATTGTAGGATCTTATGATCAGTGAAAATATCCACATGGAAGCCGTACGAGTAATGTCTCCATATCTTTAGAGCGTGGATCACTACAGCTAGTTCCAGGTCGTGGGTAGGATAATTCTTTTCAAGTTTCCTCAACTGTCTGGAAGCATAAGCAATTACCTTACCCAATACCCAATTACCTCAACTGTGCTGCATCAACACACATCCTAACCCAATACCCGAAGCGTCACAATAAACTGCATAACCCTTTGTACCTTCTAGCAATGCTAATACTGGGGCGGAGGTCAATCTGTCTTTCAATTCCTGGAAACTCTGCTCACATGCCTCCGTCCACTGAAACTTTACTGCTTTTTGCGTCTTAGTTAGAGGTGCTACTATGGTGGAGAATCCCTCAACAAATCTTCTATAGTACCCTGCTAATCCTAGAAAATTGCGGACTTCGGTCGGAGTGGTAGGTCTAGGCCATGTTTTTACTGCTTCTATTTTCTGCGTGTCTACCTGTATACCAGCATCCGACACAATGTGCCCCAAGAAAGCTACTGAGTTCAGCCAAAATTCACATTTAGAGAACTTGGCATACAGTTGACGATCCCTAAGAATTTGAAGCACTGTCCGTAAATGAAACTGGTGGTCTGCCTTTGAGTGAGAATACACCAGAATATCATCAATAAACACTATCACGAACAGGTCTAGGTATGGTCTGAAGATGCTGTTCATCAGGTCCATAAATACTGCTGGGGCATTCATCAGCCCAAAGGACATGACTAGGAATTAAAAATGGCCATATCTGGTCCTGAAGGCAGTCTTTGGAATGTCCCTTTCACGAACTCGAACCTGATGGGATCCGAACCGTAAGTCAATCTTGGAGAAATATCTGGCCCCCTATAACTGATCAAACAAATCATCTATTCTGGGAAGCAGATACTTATTCTTTACTGTAACCTTATTCAACTGCCGATAATCTATACACATGCGGAGTGAGCCATCCTTCTTTCTCACAAATAGAACTGGCGCACCCCAAGGTGAAGTACTCGGCCTGATAAAGCCCTTATCTAACAGATCTTTCAGCTGCTCCTTTAATTCTTTGAGTTCAGCAGGAGCCATACGATACAGAGGGATTGATATGGGCTGAGTGTTTCGTAGCAAATCAATTGCAAAATCTATTTCTCTTTCTAGGGGAATACCAGGTGGCTCAGAAATATGTCAGGGAATCCATTAACCACTGGAATAGACTGGAGAGTCGGAGGCTCTACCCGAACATCCTAGACTCAGACTAGGTGGTAAATGCATCCCTTAACTATTAACTTCCTCGCCTGAAGGTAGGAAATAAACCTACCTTTTGGTGTAGCTGTACTGCCCTTCCACTCTCGTACTGCCTCCGCTGGAAAGTGGAATTGGACCGTCTTGGTCCAGCATTCTACATTGGCATAGCAAGGCAC
Organism: Datura wrightii; assembly: GCA_035772735.1. Taxonomy (NCBI): domain Eukaryota; kingdom Viridiplantae; phylum Streptophyta; class Magnoliopsida; order Solanales; family Solanaceae; genus Datura; species Datura wrightii. The sequence continues at coordinate 67,659,777 of JASDFA010000002.1, forward strand.
CAGCCAATCCATACCCATAATGGCATCAAAATCAATCATCTCTAATTCTACCAGATCTACTGTAGTTTGACGGTCAGCAACCTCTACTGCACACCCTCGATAAACCCTTTTGGCTATGATGGAGTCACCGAAGGGTGTAGATACTAAAAAGGGTTGTTGAAGTAACTCTGGTACAACACTGAACTTTCAGGCCACAAATGGGGTAACGTAGGACAAAGTAGACCCTGGATCAATCAATACATAAGCAGGGTGCGAACAAATAGTCACCATACCTGTTACCACATCTGGAGATGCCTCTAAGTCCTGCCTCCCTGGTAATGCATAGGTACGGCTCGGGCCCGTACCTGAACTAGAAGCCCCTGATCTACCTCGGCCTCTACCTACTGGACCTGAGGGCCTGCGCCCTGCCGAGGCTGCTGGAGCTCACGGCCCTACTGACGCCCTGTCCTGATTATCTCGGCTACCCTGACCTCTGGCTGGATAGTCTCTCATCACATGACCCTCCTGCCCGCATATCTAACACCCTGTGGAGCCATATCTGCAAGCTCTAGTGTGGGGTCGGCTGCAAATAGGGCAAGGTGAGGGTGTGCACTGATCACGGGCAAAAATAGCATGCCCGAGATACGCTTTATGACTTAAATTAGTCTTGTTTATCTAAGTTATTGTATACATTTTCATGTAATTTTATATGAAGTGAAGATATGTGCTAACCAACCTGGTTAGCCTTTGTTTTGTAGGTTTTGATGACTTTTGAGCAACTAATCCATGAGTTGGTGAGGTAGAGTCTTGGAAACGGAATTAACACGCTAACGTCGGCGAAGAGGAGGCTCACAACAGCCCACCTGCGCGTTGGCAACGGGCCACGGCAGGTGGCCTCCGCGACCAAGGGCTGCCAACGCGCTGCCCAGGCAGCATGACACGCTGCCAACCCGGCAGGGTGCTGCCCGGGCCGATTTCGGGTGATTTCCAGAGGGCCTCCGCGTCTGTAGCATGTCACGGAGGCCGTGCTCCGTGATGCACTCCATGACACGATGCTTGTTATTCCGGGAAAGAGTCCTACTACTATAAATAGCACACTTAGGTTTATTTTTCATAATTCAGACTTGGTGGAGCAAGGACGTGGGTTACAGGCAGTTGAGGGACGAAAAGTTCAGGGTTTTTCTCTCCTTCTTTCTTCTTTCACTCAATTGTTTGTATGATTAACACTTGTTTTAGGATGATTAATCCACAAACGAGTGGCTAATTCCCTTCCTTGCTGAGGTTATGAACATTTGTGATGAATTTTGATTATTGAATTATATGGTTTTTCATCTCCTTCTTCCATGTTGTTCTATTAATTCTTGTTTCTACTGCATTGGTGTGTGGCCTACATTAATGTACATCTAAAAAGTCCGATTTCATTCAAGAGAGCACAAAATTGAAAAGTTGTGAATTAATAGGGTATTGTTCTTTACTGGATTTGGGAAAATTGAGTTTTGATGTGCTTTCCTGATAGAAATATACTTGAAAGCCGTATTAGTCAATTTAGGAACCGGAATGGTATTGCTAGGTCATGAATTGCATTTGATCACAGAAATGTAGACGGATGGTTTATGATTCTTAAGTGAGATTAAATACGAGAGTTTTAATTTCTTGGCTAATGTTCTTGGCTAGCAACTGGAAGAGAAGATTAACCAATGTATGATGATAATCATTTCATTACATGTTCTTAACCTTGGCATGCTCATATCCATAGTTTAAATTCAAAGTAAATAATTGTTAGTAGTTTTAGTATAGAATTCATAAAACAAACTTTTCAATTGTTGGTTGTTTAGTTGTCAGCATACTTAAAAGTAAAAATATAGTATACTTGAGCAAATTTCACTTATCCAGAGTCTCCTTGGATCGATACTTGGCTTACTTAAGCCACTTACTACTTGTTTGACCACGTGCACTTGCGTGTCGGTTTATAACCCCAACCAAAGCACCTACAAGTTTTTGACGCCGTTCCCGGGGAGACTTGGCAATAGGTGAATTTGTTTTAAGAGTAATTGACTGTATTTTTATTTTTCTCAAGTGTTGACAACTTAGTCTTAGTGTTTGTTTTAATTCTTTTGCATTTTTCTTTTTCTTTTTCGAATACCCTTATTGACATGACATCGTGGAATATAAATGGTTTCAATGGTGGATACTCATATTTTAGTGAATCTTGTCTGAATTGCGGAGGACACCAGTCGTGGCAACAATGTAACACGTGTAATATATGTGGTGGTCAAGATGGCCATTGGGATGGCTGTCCAAATGCATATTCCCCTCCCCCAAGCCCCTACTATGATCCTTCTGTTGTTTTTCCTGAATATAGGCATGCTGAAAATGAGGACTTGGGACGCCAAGCTCGAATAGAAGACATGATGAAACAACTCTTGGAGCAATCAGAAGCAATGAAGGAGGTGATGGCAGTATTGAGAATTCAGCAAGAAGAGAATGCAGAGGCTCTAGAAAGGATGAGCATCAAATTCACGGAGATGATCGCTGAAGCTGAAGCTTGTGATAAATTGCAAGTAACAACTTTAGCTGATATTCAAGAGGAAATACAAGAGGACGACAACGGTGAATTTTTGGATGAAGCCCAACAATTAGAATCTCTTGAGTGTACCCGTGATGGGCTCACACTTATAGAAAATCCATTCATCGAAGAAGAGATAGAGTACACCCCATTTGACATTAATGAAGAGATAGATGTCGATGCTGAGAAGGAGTATACAAGTAAGGAGGTCAAGCAAAATGCAGTTTCAGAGTTGAGGTGTATTGGACAACACTCTATGCATTTTTCGACGTTAAATTTGGTTGACAACACAGAAAGAGAGTCTTCCAAGCTTATAGAGAAATGTCTAGAGGAGGACCAAGCCCCGTATATTTTGAAATTTGCTAACTCAGAAAGACAAAATGACTTCGCTTACTTAAGGGCCAATAGGTTCAAAAGGCAACATCTACTGCTTGGTCCTTACAATTTTTCACCACCACCCCTGGAGCATAAGAGGAAATTAGAGAAGAAATTAGGGGTGAGATTCATATCCTCAAGGTGGAGGAAAAAGTGGTGAAACTTGGTACGTCGTGCCGCGACGTAAAATTTGGCGCTGCTTGGGAGGCAACCCAAGGGTACCACAGGTACCATTTTAATTTCTTGCAATTGAGTTAATTTTTGTTTATTTTCATCTTGTGTTGTTTTGGTAGAAAGTTAAGCGCAGATGGAGGGGATGTCTGAGTACCCGTGGAGGAGGAAGCTAACAAGCATGGAAGAGAAAAAGTGTGGGGTTGAACACCCACTTGTGCAAAGTTGATGAAAGGCATGTTGTTAGCTAGGCCTAAAGGCCTCAGGGAGTATTTCTCACCCTTTTTAAATTTTAATTTGATGCTATGAGGACATAGCATGATTTAAGTGTGGGGTGAGGGAAATTTCAAGGGAAATTTCAAAATTTTCTGTGCTTAACGATTTGTGGTGAATGTAATGCTTGTGAGAAATTTGAAAAATTTGAAACAGTTTTGTGAATTAAGCATGACTTCATCACACCGTTGGTTTTTCTTTTCGGTTCTTTTCCAACGGGGGGTATTTGAACCGAAGAATAAAAAAAATTTCTTTTTCTTTCTTTCCTTTGTCTGTATATAGTGTTTTTAGTCATAGTTAGAGACTGTTTCCAACGATGGATGGACGACGACCGTCTTGAGGAAAAATTAGTCGATAGGTTTTGGGTTTTTGAAACCATAACTAATTGGTGCTTGATGTTCTTTTTATGTGCTATACATGGTTGTAAGATGCAAGTATGTTTAGTATGAAGCATGCAAGTGTATAACTTTGTTTGAGACACTTAGGCTCTTGAATTTGACTCAATATGATGGAAGCTTAATTCTGAATTCTTGTGATTAGCTGAGTAAGAGTCTACTGATTGTGTCTTGATTTTAGCATGTGCCATGAGTGTAAGGTTTTTGAGTATTCTATGATATTTTGGAATGTCTAGAACTTGCCTGGTGTGTATATAAAACGAAATGAAGGATGTGAATTGTAGGAGATGATTTAGGCATTTCTTTGAATGAAGCAAACTTTTATCCCTCATTATACCTACCTTGAAAAATTAATCCTAGTCAACCCCATTGAGCCTTGAGCCTATTCTTTGACAGCTGCAACATAAGCTTAATCCTTTTTCTTTCATCAGCCTTGAATTTGAACCAAAACTCCTAAGCGCTTAAAGGAAAAATCTGAAAGAGTAAAGGAGTGAGAAGAATGAAAAAGAAGGGAAAGTAGCAATTGTAAGAGTTGAGAAAGGTCGAGGGTGCACTTGTTTGAATATGGGTGAGTATTAGTAGGGAGTAAGAAAACAAATAAATGAAAAGTTACTTATAGAACTCCTTACTAATAAGCAAAAAGGGCCCAAAGAAATGGGGGAACAAAAGAGGAAAAAGAAAGATGAAAGGAGAAAAAGGTGAACTAAGGGAAAGGAAGTCCGTATTGAAGGCGTGATGTATTAAAAGCGCTTAGGAAAGATAGTCACTATTACTGATCATAATAGTACTTACCCGCACCTGAGTTACATTATAACCTAAAAAGTCCTACTTGATCTTACATTCATACATCCTTAAATTAGTGGAATAAAACACTAAGGGCAAGCTTATGGGTCATTACATGATGCATGAGAATTCTTTGTGAGAGTGAGCGTAATTCTATTCATATACCCACACATGTTGTGATATAAAAATTATTTTTGCGTGTGAAATTGGGTAACTCTCTTTCCGTGAGGGGCACATGTTGAATGAAGGATATAATTCATGTGGGATTTCTTAATCAGTTGATTTACATGAGTTTGCTAAGATTGAGAGTCGATTCTTGAGGTTAAGAAGTCTTAACATCGTTGTATTTCATTTATGTGATTAAATTGGGCATGCTCTATTTTTAGCTTGTATCTTACGTAATCATTATAGCCGTAACTTGAATTATCTTGCTAAATTAGTTATGTGGGAGTCTCCATATGCATGATATGTAAAAGGTTGTTCGAGGACGAACAAGGCTTTAAGTGTGGGGTTGTGATCACGGGCAAAAATAGCAGGCCCGAGATACGCTTTATGACTTAAATTAGTCTTGTTTATCTAAGTTATTGTATACATTTTCATGCAATTTTATATGAAGTGAAGATATGTGCTAACCAACATGGTTAGCCTTTCTTTTGTAGGTTTTGATGACTTTTGAGCAACTAATCCATGAGTTGGTGAGGCAGAGGCTTGGAAACGGAATTAACACGCGAACGTCGGCGAAGAGGAGGCTCACAACAGCCCACCTGCACGTTGGCAACGTGCCACGGCAGGTGGCCTCCGCGACCAAGGGCTGCCAACGCACTGCCCAGGCAGCGTGACACGCTGCCAACGCGGTAGGGTGCTGCCCGGGCCGATTTTGGGTGATTTCCAGAGGGCCTCCGCGTCCGTAGCGTGTCACGGAGGCCGTGCTCCGCGATGCACTCCGTGACACGTTGCTTGTTATTCCGGGAAAGAGTCCTACTACTATAAATAGCACACTTAGGTTTATTTTTCATAATTCATACTTGGTGGAGCAAGGACGTGGGTTACAGGCAGTTGAGGGACGAAAAGTTCAGGGTTTTTTCTCTCCTTCTTTCTTCTTTCACTCAATTGTTTGTATGATTAACACTTGTTTTAGGATGATTAATCCACAAACGAGTGGCTAATTCCCTTCCTTGCTGAGGTTATGAACATTTGTGATGAATTTTGATTATTGAATTATATGGTTTTTCATCTCCTTCTTCCATGTTGTTCTATTAATTCTTGTTTCTACTGCATTGGTGTGTGGCCTACATTAATGTACATCTAAAAAGTCCATTTTCACTCGAGAGAGCACGAAATTGGAAAGTTGTGAATTAATAGGGTATTGTTCTTTACTTGATTTGGAAAAATTGAGTTTTGATGTGCTTTCCTGATAGAAATATACTTGAAATCCGTATTAGTCAATTTAGGAACCGGAATTGTATTGCTAGGTCATGAATTGCATTTGATCACAGAAATGTAGACGGATGGTTTATGATTCTTTAGTGAGATTAAATACGAGAGTTTTAATTTCTTGGCTAATGTTCTTGGCTAGCAACTGGAAGATAAGATTAACCAATGTATGATGATAATCAGTTCATTACATGTTCTTAACCTTGGCATGCTCATATCCATAGTTTAAATTCAAAGTAAATAATTGTTAGTAGTTTTAGTATAGAATTCATAAAACAAACTTTTCAATTATTGGTTGTTTAGTTGTCAGCATACTTATAAGTAAAAATATAGTATACTTGAGCAAACTTCACTTATCCAGAGTCTCCTTGGATCGATACTTGGCTTACTTAAGCCACTTACTACTTGTTTGACCACGTGCACTTGCGTGTCGGTTTATAAACCCAACCAAAGCACCGAACCCAAAAACTTGTTCGGTGCATTTGTTGGGGTATCTAAACTGACACGCAAGTGCACGTGATCAAACAAGTAGTAAGTGGCTTAAGTAAGCCAAGTATCGAACCAAGGAGACTCTGGATAAATAAAAATTGCTCAAGTATACTATATTCTATCTTAAGTCTAAATATGCTGACAACAAAGTAACCAAAAGTTAAATAATTTGTTTATAAGTTATATACTAAAACTATTAACAACTATCTACTTTGAATTGAAACTATGGATATGAGCATGCCAAGGTTAAGAACAAGTAATGAACGTGATTATAATCATAATTTGGTTAATCTTCTCTTCCTGTTGCTAGCCAAGAACATTAGCCTAGAGATTAAAACTCTCGTATTTAATCTCACTTAAGAATCATAAACCATCCGTCTACATTTCTGTGATCAAATGCAATTTATGACCTAGCAATACAATTCCGGTTCCTAAATTGACTAATACGGCTTTCAAGTATATTTCTATCCGGAAAGCACATCAAAACTCAATTTTCCCAGATCAAGTTAAGAACAATACCCTATTAATTCACAACTTTCCAATTTCGTGCTCTCTCGAGTGAAATCAGACTTTTTAGATGTACATTAATGTCGGCCACACACCAATGCAGTAGAAACAAGAATTAATAGAACAACATGGAAGAAGAAGATGAAAAACCATATAATTCAATAATCAAAATTCATCACCATTGTTCATAACCTCAGCAAGGAAGAGAATTAGCCACTCATTTGTGGATTAATCATCCTAAAACAAGTGTTAATCATACAAACAATTGATTGAAAGAAGAAAGAAAGAGAGAAAAACCCTGAGCTTTTTCGTCCCTCAACTGCCTGTAACCCACGTCCTTGCTCCACCATGTCTAAATTCATTAAAAATAAGCCTAAGTGTTCTATTTATACTAATGGGAATTTTTCCCGGAATAACAAGCAACGTGTCACGGAGGGTAACGCGAAGGCTTGCCTCCGTGACACGGCGTGGACGCGGACTCTTACTGGAAATTTGGGGTTCGGGAATAAAGCTTCAACGTGGCACGGTATGCAACGCGGAGGCTTGCCTCCGTGCCATGGAGCTGTCGCGAGGCTCCACTGGAAATTGACAAATTATTCACCCTCCAGGCAGAGTGCATCCGCAATGGTAGCGTGACACGACTCCATCGCGGAGCCCCTTTATATTGTGCAGTCCAATGCCTTTTTCGTGCTCGAATCCAAGTCCAACTCCGATATTGTTCCAACATGCCTTTTAGCTCCTCAAAATCACCTTTTACCTACAAAACAATGCTAATCATGTTGGTTAGTATAAATTCACATTTTATTACCAATTACATGAAAATGTATACACATTGCACAATAAACAAGGCGAAAATGATACGTTTGAGCATCACTTGGGCATATAAATCTGCCCAAGATCACCTACCCCACACTTAAATCCTTGTTCGTCCTCGAACAATAAATACACAATTCATGCAAATTACATCCCAACCTTCGCCACTATGGTGCGACAATTTACGCTACTGTCATACCGATCATTCAATATTGTAAATCATCAAGAAAACATGCATGGTCTTACAATGCAATGACCTTTAATACATTAAGACTTTCTAGACTTTAAGAATCGACTCTCGATATCGGCAAACTCATGCAAATCAGCTAATCAAGATATCCGACACGAAAATCAATCTTTCATCAAGCATGTGCCCTCACAACTCAAGAGAATCTTCCCCTTTTTGCTAATTTGACACACAAACATTCAAGTAGGGGCATGTAAAAATTAATTTCACTCTCTCTCCAAAAAGAATTCACATGCATCATGTCATGACCCATAGGCTTGCCCTTAGTGTATTACTCCACTAATATAAAGAAATGCAATGTAAGATCACGTAGGACTTTAATGGGTTGTAATGGAAGCTATGGAACTAGTATATATTGGGTTAGCCAATAATAGTCACTAGCATCCTTAAGCGCCTTTTCAAAACATTCCCATCTACTCATGGACATTGTTTCTCTCTTTTCTTTTTTCATCATCCCATTCATGCTGGTTTACTTTCGTATGACCCATTTCATCAAGCACACTTGACACGACACAAAGGTTTCTCATGCACCTTCATTATCATTTCATTGTAACAAGTGCCTCTTCAACCTTTTCTTTTCTTTCCTCACTCTGCTTTTCTTTTTTTTCACCATTCTCACTCTTTGACACTTTGGGAAAAATCTTTTTTTGTTCTTCTTAAGCGCTTAAGAGTTTTGTATAGACTTTACGGCTAATGAAAAGAAAGAATTAAGCTTAGTTTATACATTTTTGGACAAAAGAAAGAAATAATCGGCTAAAGGCTCAACGGGCTGACTAGGGTATACAATCACATAAAAAGGTAGGGTATGACAAGAAAAAAATAGAAACTCTCGGTTAAGACAAAGAAATGCCTACATCCTTTCCAACACTACACCTCCTTCATTTCGTTTTGTACACACACCAGGCAAGTTCTAGACACTTCACAATAGCATGGAATAACAATACCTCACTTCACACTTTATGCACATGCTCGATTCAAGATGCATTCACAGACTCTTTAATTAGCCAATTACATGAATTCAAAGATTAAGCCTCAATCACAATGAATCGAACTCTACAGCCAAGGTAACTCAACATATTTACAAAATTGCATGCTTTCATATGAATCACTTTTACATTTTGAATATCAGTTACAACACGCAACCAAAATTTCACAACCATGTAGTAACTACAGGTTCCGTGATGCAATCCACCAAAGAAAAACTGAAAACAAATTAAAATCACTACTCCTACCGACTACATTTCCCTTAAGACGGTCGTCATCCATCCATCATAGGGAACGTTCACTAACTATGACTTCGGTTCAATGGGACTATTCTCGGTAAAAGAACCGAAAACAAACTCCGAGAAACCCAAAAATAAAAATTGAAAATTTTTGCAAAACATCGATCATTTCGAGGAAAAAAAATATTTACAAAATATTTTAATATGTACAAAATATTTTCGCAAAATTTTAAAAATATCGATCATTTCGATAGAGAAAAAGAATTAAATGAAGAAAATATTTACAAAAATGTTTACAGACTTAGCTGGCAAGCGCAACATTTCACACAACACACATCAATTACCACAATTATGTACAAATACAGAGCAGTTTGCACTTTGCACTTCACAAACACAGGGCAACATAAACATACAAAACAAACAGAGAAAAAACATACAAGCAAACCAGCCCAGCCCCAACACCTAACTACTCTCCACCCCACACTTAAATCGAACACTGTCCCCAGTGTTCACAAAAATTTAAAATCACAAAATTTGGGTGGTGGAACTCCCTGATCAGTCAAAATATTCGACTTCTTCATCCGGTGCTGCTGCCTCATCGCCCATGTCCGAGTCACCTCCATCGTCGAAATCGGACTCCACATCGGAGTCCTCCCGACGTGTCTCCTCGTCCGTGGAGACATCATCGTCAGTGGGCTCTACAAAGGCTGGCCCCACTCGGCATAGAGTCCTGGCGTTTTCGCCAAATGGGTAATCCAGCTCAAGCTGCCATAACTCCTCCTTCGTGGCTGGTCTCCCACCAATCCGAAGCTGGAGCATTTGCATTCCGAACATCCGTGCCATGTACTGGTCGTCACGAGCATGTCGCTCGCCAAGTGTCAGCACTGGCCCGTGTGTGGTGTCGGGGGCCTTAGTTTTGGTCACGCCAAGGGCCCTCCGCTCCAACTGCGGGATGTAATCCAAAGCCTCTTCCTCGACATCGAGGCCCCGGAGAAAGGGGGTGATAAGTCCTCCGAAACCATACCTGTGGCCCTGGTGTAGTCGAGCTCTCTTCATGGCGGATATGATGACTGCCCCAACATTAATCTCCAGCCCTTTCATCAGGGCATACACCAGGCAGACACGGTCCCGGGTCACATCAGTCATGTGCACCCCCGGGATTAGGCACGAATAGACTATCTTCAGCCAGATTCTGGCCTCCCTGTTCATTTAAGAATACGACAGAGTTTGGTGGTAACCCCTCTCCTTATGTCTTCTCCATCTGGCTGTGGATCGAGCCCCACACAATGTGCGTCTGATATCGGCATATGGTGGGGTGATGTTTAGCTGGCGGAGAACGTGGGCGTCTGTGTCCCGCGCTCCAATGATGGCATTTAATTGCTGGGGTTCCAGAGTGACAATCTGCCCTCTGATCTTGATTGTGTGGCTTCTGATTGCCGGGTTCCAATTTGCATAGAACTCCCGGACTAGATGTAGGTTGCATTCCTTGGGCTCCTGAAATATGAAGCTGAGCCCAGCTGCCTCGATCCTTTGCGCTATGCGGGGGAACTCTTGTGCTAGTGGTTCCCGTGCAATATGCTCCTCGGGGAAGTATTTATTCTCCTTGTGTTTGGTGTACCACTTCTTCCCTTCATCGGTTACCCACCTCGTTCCGTATTGGCGGCGTTGGCCGCGCGGAACTGCTGGTGCAGCTGGGACTGCTGTGCCCAACCTAAGTCTTTTTCTCCCAGTGCCTGAAGTAGATGCACCCTTACCCTTATCTTGCCTACTTGCCATTGTACCTGTCAACACAAATAAACAAGCACAATGTCAAGCTAAATGAATATTAACTTCGGCTAAGGTCGGGTTAACCAAGTTTACCCCACACTTAGTCCTTAGCTGCGGTTACGATACTACGGCAAGAATAACTTTATTTACACCAAAAACTAACAACTATACAATTCATGCTTAGTGCATTCGCAAAGAAAAATTCGATGGTATAACCTTAGCGTACTACTCAGACTTCATACAACTAATCCCAATCACTACCATCGCTAGCAATTCAACCATCGCACTTAGCAAAGAAAACAACAAAACAAAAACAACAACAAAAATTCTATATACACATGAACCTATATAATCAAACCAATTCGAACAATTTTCAACTTTTTCCTAAAATCCTGAGAATTCATCGTCGATTACATTCAAACAATATTCTACAACGACTTATCTCATTCAATACATACAACCCAGCATATAATTCACAAATTTAACAAGTTACCAATTTCAAATTCAACAACCAAGCCCTAGAATTGAATTTCGCAAGAAAATTCAAATCATTCACGCAATCGACGAGTTCAAACGCTCATTACAACATTCCGAACAATTATCAATCAAGGAATAACTCAATTTCATGCTAAATTTCGACTTAGGGTGATTTATCTCACCTCCCATGCTTAATTTCGAATAAAATCGACAAAAACTTGAGAGAGAGTAGGAAAACATACCTCGTAGTTGAAGAACCGAAGAAAACTCGATAATTTCTTTGCTTTATACCGTGGCACGTTGATGGAAGAGGGAAATTTGGGTTATTGGTCGCGGAGAAGTGTAAAAAATGAGGGGAAAAGGGGTTTTTCGGGGTTTAAAATGAAGAAAAACACGCGGGTCACCCGGCAACCTGGTGTGACCCGTCACAAATTATAGGGCAACGTGTCACGGAGTGCATCGCGGTGCACTACCTCCGTGACACGGAGCCATCGCGATAGCCCTCTGGAATTTTTAAAAATTCCAGATTAAACCTCAACGTGTAACGGAGGGTAACGCGGAGGTCCTCCTCCGTGACACGGAGCTATCGCCCCAGCTCACTGTCTCTGCATTTTATTCATTTTTTTCATACCTCGCCTTTTCCTTCACGATTCTGTGCACATTTTTCTCCGTTTGACCTGAAAATCACCTCACTAAACAAAATTGGTTAGATTAATAAGTTTCACTAACTAAAATGAAAAGCAAAATACTACTAAAACGAAAAATTTGTACTAAATCAAGAAAAAGAAAATTAAAATAAAATCTATTTACACTTTTCAAAATAAAAGAAAAAATATATTTTTCACGGGTTGCCTCCCGTGCAGCACCTGGTTTACCGTCGCGGCTCGACGTCCTTTATGCTCAATTGTCCACTAGGATGATGGGCGATTTCTCACGATCATTGTCCTCCCCCCAGTAGTGCTCACCCTTATCCGGTGGTCTTCCCATCAACTCTCGGGAATCATCCATTTGTTTAGCATTCCCATGATCAATTACTTTGATCACCGAGAGTTCTTCATTCACCATCGGGAGCTTGGGTGCTTTGTACACATCGAACACCTCTACCTTGTCATGTTCTCGCATTGTAAGTTGACCCGTAGCTACGTTAATTAATGCTTTCCCGGTTTCCAAAAAGGGTCGTCCCAAAATAAATGGGACTTCCGAGTCTGGTTCAAAATCCAGAACAATAAAATCTACTGGAAAAATTAGGGAGCCTACTTGCACAAGCACATCCTCAACAATGCCATCTGGCCTAGCTAAGGATCTGTCTGCCAACTGCAAGATTACGGTTGTAGGTCTAGGACTCCCTAGACCTAGCTTTCTGAATACCGAAGATGGCATCAGATTTATGCTCGCCGCCAAGTCACACAATACACGAGCTCGGATACTCTGCCCAATAGTAAGCTGGATAGTAAAACTTCCAGGGTCTTTTAGCTTCGTGGGCAGTCTATTTTGAATCCGGGAGGTGCATTCCTCCGTCAAAGCTACCGTGGCATACTCAGTCAAACGACTTTTGTTGGCCACGATGTCTTTAATATATTTGGCATATTTTGGCACTCCCTGCAAGACATCAACAAGAGGTAAATTAACATGTACCTGTTTAAGCACCTCAATAAATTTCTTGAAACACGCCGCCTCCTTGTGTTTCTTGAGTCGTTGATGGAACGGGGGTGGAGGTCTTTCTGATTCTGCTTCTTTGGTCTTCCCCCTATCCGAAGTTTGCTCTCCCTCAACATCTGCTGCCCCTGACTTTTGAGGTGGTCTTTCTGGTTCCACCTCCTTCAGCTGCAAACCACTCCTTGTGGTCACTACATTTACCTGCTTCGGATTTGGATCTGTGTCGCTAGGCAGTCCTCCTCTGGGCCTTGTGTTTTGGGCACTAGCAAATTGCCCAAATTGATACTCAAGAGCCTTGGTCGCTAATTGATTATTTTTCACTTCGGCTGCCAATTTAACATAGTCAGCCTGCAATTGCGCCTGATTAGCGATCATGGTCTTGAACATTTCCTCAATGCTAGGTGATGGTGGTGGAGGAGGGGCATTGTGATTTCTGAATTGAGATTGGTAGTTCTGTTGCCCTCCTTGATTCCTTTGCATACCCTGACCCGAACTTTGGCCTTGTTGGTTGTTGCTACCCCACGAAAAATTTGGATGGTTCCTCCAATTTGAGTTGTAGCCACTACCAAACTGCTGCTGATTTCTTTGTGCATTGCCCACAAAGTTAACAGAATCTGGGTTTGCTCCACAGCACTCAGCTGAGTGCTCACTGCTTCCACACACTTCACACCACATTTGCTGGACCACATTGACTGAAGCTGAAGGCTGGTTCAAATTCATGTTGCTGAAGTGGTTGTTCAATTGATTCTGCAAGGCAGCTATCTGTGCAGCGATAGCTGTAAATCCATCCACTTCAAGCACTCCTGCTGCTTTCCTTGCTCCACCTCGTGATGAATCAGCATTCCATTTTGGATTGCCCTGTGAAATCCGGTTTAGCAAAGTGTGCAGCTCCTCATAAGTCTTTTCCAGCGCTTTCCCTCCAGCTGCTGAGTCTAACAAAATTTTAGTATGGGGTTCCAAACCCTCAAATAAATGTGTGTACCAACACCTCATTGGACTGATGATGATGAGGACAGTCCCGCAACATGGATTTGAATCTTTCCCAGGCTTGATACAAATTTTCCCCCTCCCTCTATTTGAAACTTAGAATTTGACTTCTTAGTCTGGCTGTTTTACCAGAGGGGAAAAATCTTATCAAGAACTTCCGTGCTAGATCATCCCACGTTGAGATAGAATTTGGTGGCTCAGCTTTTAACCACCTCTTGGCTTCACCATGTAATGAGAACGGAAATAGTGTGAGCCGAACATAATCAGGTGACACTCCAGCGGGTATATAAGTGTCACTTATCTCCAAAAAGTTCTGGAGATGTTGTTGTGGGTCTTCATGAGGGAGACCGGTAAATTGCCCGCTTGTGTGCAACAGTTGCACCATATTCTGCTTGAGTTCAAATCTCCCTCCAGGCTCTGGTTTGCGGATACTTGAATGTACATTGTTGGCATGTGGGATTGCCACCTCGCGATTATATACTAAAACTACTAACAATTATTTACTTTGAATTTAAACTATGGATATGAGCATGCCAAGGTTAAGAACAAGTAATGAACGTGATTATAATCATAATTTGGTTAATCTTCTCTTCCTGTTGCTAGCCAAGAACATTAGCCTAGAGATTAAAACTCTCGTATTTAATCTCACTTAAGAATCATAAACCATCTGTCTACATTTCTGTGATCAAATGCAATTTATGACCTAGCAATACAATTCCGGTTCCTAAATTGACTAATACGGCTTTCAAGTATATTTCTATCAGGAAAGCACATCAAAACTCAATTTTCCCAGATAAAGTTAAGAACAATACCCTATTTCACAACTTTCCAATTTCGTGCTCTCTCGAGTGAAATCGGACTTTTTAGATGTACATTAATGTCGGCCACACACCAATGCAGTAGAAACAAGAATTAATAGAACAACATGGAAGAAGAAGATGAAAAACCATATAATTCAATAATCAAAATTCATCACCATTGTTCATAACCTCAGCAAGGAATAGAATTAGCCACTCATTTGTGGATTAATCATCCTAAAACAAGTGTTAATCATACAAATAATTGATTGAAAGAAGAAAGAAAGAGAGAAAAACCCTGAGCTTTTTAGTCCCTCAACTGCCTGTAACCCACGTCCTTGCTCCACCAAGTCTGAATTCATTAAAAATAAGCCTAAGTGTTCTATTTATACTAATGGGAATTTTTCCCGGAATAACAAGCAACGTGTCACGGAGGGTAACGCGGAGGCTTGCCTCCGTGACACGGCGTGGACGCGGACCCTTACTGGAAATTTGGGGTCTGGGAATAAAGCTTCAACGTGGCACGGCATGCAACGCGGAGGCTTGCCTCCGTGCCACGGAGCTGTCGCGAGGCTCCACTAGAAATTGACTAATTATTCACCCTCCAGGCAGAGTGCATCCGCGATGGTAGCGTGACACGGCTCCATCGCGGAGCCCCTTTATATTGTGCAGTCCAATGCCTTTTTCGTGCTCGAATCCAAGTCCAACTCCGATATTGTTCCAACATGCTTTTTAGCTCCTCAAAATCACCTTTTACCTACAAAACAATGCTAATCATGTTGGTTAGTGTAAATTCACATTTTATTACCAATTACATGAAAATGTATACACATTGCACAATAAACAAGGCGAAAATGATACGTTTGAGCATCACTTGGGCATATAAATCTGCCCAAGATCACCTCCTACTCTACTCTGCCCTCCTCTGCTGAGGTGAAACTACCGTTAGACAACTGTCACCAGACTCTGACTGTCCTCGGTGAATAAATCTACCCCTCTGCTGCTGTGATGGAGGTGGGGGTCTAGGTGGCCTGTCTGACAACCGGGGCCTTGGTCCTCTCTGAATCTCCCTCTGTATTTCATCTGATCTATCCCTACGGTGCTGCTCCTGATTTATACCTCTACTATCCTGTTGCCGCTGTCTAAGGCCCTCAATTGTCTGGGCAAAGACCTGCACCCGAGCAATATCCATATCCTCCCACAGCATGGCTGTCATGCATGCCTCAATGTATTCTGGGTTCATACCCATAATAAACCAGTGGACTCTAGATGGCATGGTGTCCACAAAAGCTGGAGCATAGCGGGCCAAGGAATCGAACTTTAGGGCATATTCCTATACACTCCTCGCCCGCTGCTCCAAGTGCAAAAACTGATCCATCCGGGCCTGTCAAATTTCCCGTGGCAAATAACGATCCGGGAAGGCCTCTGAAAAGCTGGACCAGGTCGGAGGGGCAACATCTCTCCCTCGGGACCTTTCCCAACTTTCATACCATAACACAGAAATATCCCGCAGCCAGAATACTGCTAACTCAATTGATTCTGTAGACATCACATGCATGACCCGGAAGATTCTCTGCATCTAGTCCAGGAAATCCTGGGGGTTGTTCGCGCTCTGCTGCTCGGTATATATTATACACCGACACGCAAGTGTACGTGGTCAAACAAGTAATAAAGTGGCTAAGTAGCCAAGTATCGATCCAAGGAGGCTGCTCTAGATATGCAAAACTGCCTAGTTTACTATATCTCTATTCTATTTCTAACTATGTTAACAACAATCCAACCATGATTTGAGTGAGTTTTGTTTCTAAACTAATTATCTACTAAAATTAATAACTACTATTTACGTTGAGTTTAGACAATGGATATGCACATGCCAAGGTTAAGAACGAGTAATGAACTTGATAATCATGATAATTTGGTCATCTTCTTCTTCATATTGCTAGCCAAGAATGTTTGCCTAGAAATTAAAACTTCCGTATTTAATTTCACTTTAGATTCATAAACCATTCGTCTATATTTCTGTGATCAAATGCAATTTATGACCTACACTACAATTCCGGTTCCTAAATTGACTAATACGGCTTTCAAGTATATTTCTATCAAGAAAGCACATCAAAACCCAATTTTCCCAAATCAAGTTAAGAACAATACCCTATTAATTCACAACTTTCCAATTTCATGCTCTCTCGAGTGAAATTGGACTTTTTAGATATACATTAATGGTGGCCAATCAAGAATGTAATAAGCACAAGAATTAATAGAACAACATGCAAGAAGAAGAAGAAACCATATCAATTATTACCAACATTCATTTCACAAGTTCAAAACCTCAGCAAGAGAGGAATTAGCCACTCATTCTTGGATTAATCATCCTAGAATGAGTGTGAATCATGCATACAATTGAAGGAAAGAAGAAGGGAAGAGAAGAAAACTCTTATCTTTTCTATTCTTCAACTGCCACAAAACCACGTTCCTGCTCCCACTTCTGAACTCAGGCTAAAAAAAACTAAAACTAAAAAACTCCTCTTAAAAAATAACCTAAGTGTGCTATTTATACTAGTGGGAAATTTTTCCCGGAATAACAAGCAACGTGTCACGGAGGCCAACGCGGAGCACTGCCTCCGTGACACAGCGTGGACGCGGACCCTCTCTGGAAATTGCATGGTCTGGATAATTAGCCTCAACGTGGCACGGAGGCCATCGCGGAGGCCTATCTCCATGCCACGGAGCTGACGCGCAGGCACACTGGAAATTGCCACTTTTATTTCTGCCCAGGCAGTGTGCTACCGCGATGGCAGCGTGGCACGGCACCATCGCGGAGCCACTGCAAAATATGCCATCCGAGGTCTTTTCCACGCTCGCTTCCAAGTCCAACTCCGACATAGTTCCAACACGCATTTTAGCTCTTAAAAATCACATTATCCTGCAAAACAAATGCTAATCATGTTGGTTAGTATAAATTCGCATTTTATTACCAAATACATGATATTATATACACATTGCACAACAAACAAGGTAAAAATGATACGTTTGAGTATCACTTGGGCATATAAATCTGCCCAAGATCACTTACCCCACACTTAAATCCTTGTTCGTCCTCGAACAACACATACACAAATCATGCACATCACATCTCAACCTTTGTCACTATGGTGCAACCATTTACGTTACGGTCATACCGATTATTCGATTTTTGCAAATCATCAAGAAAACATGCTTGGTCGTACAAGACAATGACCTTAATACATCGAGGCTTCCTAGACTTCTAAGAATTGATTCTTGATATCGGCAAACTCATGCAAATCAACTAATCAAGAAATCCGACACGAAAATCAATCTTTCATCAAGCATGTACCCTCACAACTCGAGAGAAACTTCCCCTTTTATGCTCGTGCAGCACACAAACATGCAAGTAGGGGCATATAGAAATTAATTTCACTCTCTCTCCCAAAAGAATTCACATGCATCATGTCATGACCTATAGGCTTGACCTTAGTGTATTACTCCACTAATATAAAGAAATGCAGTGTAGGATCAAATAGGAATTTTAATGGGTTGTAACTGGGCTATGGATCTAGTATATATATATTGGATTAGCCAATAATAGTCGCTAGCATCCTTAAGCGCCTTTTCAACTCATTCCCATCGACTCATGGACATTGTTCCTCTCTTTTCTCTTTTTCTCCCATTCATGCTGGTTTACTTTCATACAGCCCATTTCATCAGGCACACTTGACCCCAAACAGAAGGTTTTCATGTACCCTCAATTTCATTTAATTACAACTAGTGCCTCTTCAACATCATCTTTTCTTTCCTCACTTTGCTTTTCTTTTCTTTTCACTCTTTAACACTTTGGGAAACAATTTTCTGTTCTTTGTAAGCGCTTAAGAGCTTCTTATAGACTTTAAGGCTAATGAAAAGAAGGAATAAATCTTAGTTCTTACAATTCTGGACAAAAGAAAGAAATCGGCTAAAGGCTCAACGGGCTGACTAGGGTATACAACATATAAAAAGGTAGAATTTGACAAGAAAAAAATGGAAACTAACGGTTAAAACAAAGAAATGCCTACATCCTTTCCGACACTACACCTCCTTCATTTCGCTTTGTATACACGCCAGGCAAGTTCTAGACAATTCACAATGACATGGAATAGCAAAACCTCACTCACACTTCATGCACATGCTCGTATCAAGATGCATTCACAGACTCTTTAATTAGTCAAGTACATGAATTCAAGATTAAGCCTCAATCATAATGAACCAAATTCTATAGCCTAGGTAACTCAACATATTTACTCAATTACATGCTTTCAAACGAATCACTTTCGCATTTCGAACATCAATTACACACGCAACAAAATTTTAGCAACCATAAGCAACTACAGTTTATTGATGGAATCCACCAAAGAAACTAAAAACAAGTCATCTACTCCTATCGACTACATTTCCCTTAAGACGGTCGTCATCCATCCATCATAGGGAATGTTCACTAACTATGACATCGGTTCAATGGGACTATTCTCGGTAAAAGAACCTCAAACAAACTCCGAGAAACCCAAAAATAAAACTTCAAAATTTTTGCAACACATCGATCATTTCGATGAAAAAAATATTTACAAAATATGTTGCTAAGTGCAACATCTTTTCGCAAAAATTTTGAAAAATATCGATCATATCGATAGAGAAAAAATATTTACAAAATTTACAAAATATTTACAAAGGCAACCATAACTTTTTTTTAAAAACACACATCATTAGCCACAAACAAATATATACACATCATTCACAAATCAGTTCACAACAACAGGGAAAGCACAGACATACATAAACGTCAAGGAAGAATATACAGCAGATTTAGAGCCTATGACCCAGCACCTAACTACTCCCCACCCCACACTTAAATCGAACACTGTCCCCAGTGTTCACAAAAATACAAAGCACAAAATTGTGGGTGGTGAAACTCCCTGCTCAGTCGAAATATTCGACTTCCTCATCCGGTGCTGCGGCCTCGTCGCCCATATCTAAATCAGCTCCCTCGCCGTCATCGGACTCCACATCAGAGTCCTCACGACGTGTCTCCTCATCAGTAGGGATGTCGTCGTCAGTCGGCTCCACAAAGGCTAGCCCCACCTTGCATAAAGCTCTGGCGTTCTCGCCAAAAGGGTAGTCCAGCTCCAGCTGCCATAATTCATCCTCGGTGGCTGGTCTCCCACCTATCCGTAGCTGCAGCATCTGCATACCGAACATACGGGCCATATACTAGTCGTCACGAGCATGTCGCTCGCCCAGAGTCAACACAGATCCGTGTGTAGTGTCGGGGGCCTTGGTCTTTGTCACATCAAGGGCCCTCCGCTCCAACTGCGGAATGTAATCCAAGGCTTCTTCCTCAACGTCGAGGCCTCGGAGGAAGGTGGTGATGAGTCCGCCAAACCCGTATCTGTGGCCCTGGTGTAGTCTGGCTCTCTTCATGGCGGATATTATAACCGCCCCCACATTAATCTCAAGCCCTTTCATAAGGGCATACACCAGGCAGACACGGTCCCGGGTCATGTCTGTCATATATACTCCCGGGATCAAACACGAACATACAATTTTTAGCCAGATTCTGGCCTCCCTGTTCATCTGCGAATAAGGCAGAGTCTGGTGGTAACCCTTCTCTTTGTGTCTACTCCATCGAGCTGTGGATCGAGCCCCACACAACGTACGTCTGATGTCGGCGTACGGTGGGGTGATGTTGAGCTGGCGGAGAACGTGGGCGTCTGTGTCCCGCGCTCCAACGATGGCATTCAGCTGCTGGGGTTCCAGAGTGACAATCTGCCCTCTGATTTTAATAGTGTGGCTTCTGATGGCCGGGTTCCAGTTGGCATAAAATTCCCGGACCAAGTGAAGGTTGCACTCCTTGGGCTCCTGAAAAATAAAGCTGAGCCCAGCTACTTCAATCCTCTGTACGATGCGAGGGAACTCCTGTGCAAGTGGTTCCCTTGCAGTATGTTCCTCCGGGAAGTACTTGTTCTCCTTATGCTTTGCGTACCACTTCTTCCCTTCATCGGTAACCCATCGTGTTCCGTATCGGTGGTGTTGACCGCGTGGAACAGCAGGTGCAGCTGGGACAGCAGTGCCCAGTCTCATTCTCTTTCTGTCGGTGCCTGAGGTTGAAGCACCCTTGCCTTTATCTTGTCGGCTGGCCATTGTACCTGTCAATTTACACAGACAAGCACAACGTTAAGCTAAAAACTTGTGAGTTTTGGCTAAGGTCGGGTTAAACAAATTTTACCCCACACTTAGTCTTTAACAATATTTACAACATGTTAGCAAGGATAGATCTATTTACACCCCAAGCACAATCACTATAAACATATTGCTTAGTGCGTTCACAAAAATTCGACAACATAACGGCTAGCGAACTACTCAGACTTCATACAGCTAACCCAATCCTACTATTGACAGCTATTCACCCATAGCACTTAGCAACAATAACAACAACACAATAGAAACAACAATACAAACATTTTATATACACTAATCTAAGCAATTCAACCAATTCACATATTACGCAATGTCCCACAAAAAAATTGAGAATTAGTCGTCTTTCACCAATTATACAATATTTACCACGACTTATCTCAAATAATAAACACACCCCGGCATCAATTTCGTCAAACTATCAAGTTACCCAAGTTAAAATTCAACAACCCCAAGCCCTAGAACTCAATTCGACAATCAACAATGAATTATTCAATCAATCGATAAGTTCACTCGTCAACTACAACAATCCGAACACAATCAATCGCAAAATAATTCACGTCACATTTAATTTCTACCTAGGGTGATATATCTCACCTCACATGCTCAAAATCGACAAAAATCGCCAAAATTTTGAGATAGACGATGAAAACATACCTTGGAATTGAAGAATCGACGAATACTTGACGTTTTCCTTGCCTCTTAACGTGGCACGGAGCTTGGGGGTAGGGGAATGGGTGTTTGGTCGCGGAGGGAAGAGGGAATGGGGAACATAGGGGCGAAATCGGGGGTTTTTATTAAGAAAACACGCGGATCACCCGGAAACCCGGTGTGACCCGGCACTGGGATAAGGGCAACGTGTCACGGAGGGTAACGCGGAGGCCCTCCTCCGTGACACGGAGCCAACGCGTTGGCTTACTGGAATTTTAAAAAATTCCAGATTTGCCTTCAACGTGTCATGGAGGCCAACGCGGAGCATTGCCTCCGTGACACGGTGCCAACGCGCTAGTGCTCTGTTTCACTATCAAATTTTATTTTTCATACCTCGCCTCGTTTTCTCGATTCCACGTATTTTTCCTCCGGTATACCTGAAAATCACCTCACTAAACAAAAATTGGTTAAATGACTAGATTCCCTACTAAAAGAATAAAAGTTACTAATTAAAATGCACATCTAAACCTAGTCAAGAAAAAGAAAAGAAAATAAAATAAAAGAAAAACTTTACACTAAGTAAAAAGAAAGAAAAATATTTTTCACGGGTTGCCTCCCGTGCAGCGCCTGGTTTAACGTCGCGGCTCGACAACCTTTACGCTCAATTTTCTACTAGGGAGATGGACGATTTGACCCGATCATGGTCATCGCCCCAGTAGTTCTTAACCTTGTCTGGTGGCCTACCTAGTAACTCTCAGGAATCACTCAATCCATTTGCATTCCCATGATCAATCACGTTGATCACTGAGAGTTTCTTATATACAGTCGGGAGCTTAGGTGCCTTGTACACGTCGAACACCTCAACCTTGTCATGTGCTCGCATCGTGAGTTGACCCGCAGCTACATCGATCAATGCCTTTCCGGTTGCCAAAAATGGTCGTCCCAAAATAAATGGGACTTCTGCATCTGGCTCAAAATCCAGAACAATGAAATCTACCGGAAAAATGAGGGAGCCTACCTGCACTAGCACATCCTCCACAATGCCATCCGGCTTAGCTAAAGACCTGTCTGCTAGCTGCAAGATCACTGTTGTAGGTCTAGGACTCCCTAGCCCTAACTTTCTGAATACCGAAGATGGCATCAGATTTATACTTGCCCCCAAGTCGCATAACCCACGAGCTCGGATACTTTGCCCAATCGTCAGCTGGATAGTAAAACTTCCAGGATCCTTCAGTTTAGTGGGCAACCTGTTCTGAATACGGGATGTGCATTCCTCCGTTAAAGCCACCGTGGCATACTCGGTCAAGCGACTTTTGTTGGCCACGATGTCTTTGATATACTTTGCATATTTTGGCACACCCTGCAAGACATCAACAAGAGTAAGTTAACATGTACCTGTTTAAGTACCTCCATGAATTTCTGGAAACACGCCTCCTCCTTGTGTTTCTTAAGTCGTTGAGGGAACGGGGGTGGAGGCCTTGTTGGTTCAGCTTCTTTGGTCTTCCCCGTATCTGAGGTTTGTTCTCCCTCAACATCTGCTGCTCCTGACTTCTGAGGCGGTCTTTCCGGTTCCACCTCCTTTAATTGTAAACCACTCCTCGTGGTCACTGCATTTACCTGCTTATGATTGGGATCCGTGTCGCTAGGTAGTCCTCCCCTTGGTCTAGTATTTTGGGCACTGGCAAATTGCCCAAACTGATATTCAAGAGCCTTGGTTGCCAATTGATTGTTCTTTACTTCGGCCGCCAGTTTGACATAGTCAGCCTGCAATTGTGCCTGGTTGGCAATCATGGTCTTGAACATTTCCTCAATAGTCGGTGATGGTGGTGGAGGAGGGGCATTGTGATTTCTAAACTGATTCTGATAGCCTTGTTGCCCTCCTTGGTTTCTGTGCATACCCTGCCCTGAACCCTGGCCTTGTTGATTGTTGCTACCCCACGAAAAATTTGGATGATTCCTCCAATTCGAGTTGTAGCCACCACCAAACTACTGTTGATTCCTCTGTGCATTGCCCACAAAGTTGACAGAATTAGGATTTGCACCACAACATTCAGCTGAATGCTCACTACTACCACACACTTCACACCACATCTGTTGGACTGCATTGACTGAGGCTGAAGGCTAGTTCAAATTCATATTGCTGAAGTGAGTGTTTAACTGATTTTGCAAAGCAGCTATCTGTGCAGCGATAGCTGTGAATCCATCCACTTCAAGCACTCCCGCTGCTTTCCTTGCTCCACCTCTTGAAGAATCTGCATTCCATTCCGGATTGCCTTGTGAAATTCGGTTGAGCAAAGTGTACAGCTCCTTATAAGTCTTCTCCAGTGCTTGCCCTCCAGCTGCTGAGTCTAACAAAATTTTAGTGTGGGGTTCCAAACCCTCAATAAAAGTGTGGACCAACACCTCATTTGACTGATGATGATGAGGACAGTCCCGCAACATGGACTTGAATCTTTCCCAAGCTTGATAAAGATTTTCTCCTTCCCTCTGTTTAAAACTTAGAATCTGACTTCTAAGTTTAGCTGTTTTACCTGAAGGGAAAAATCTGATCAAGAACTTCTTTGCAAGATCATCCCACGTTGATATAAAGTTGGCTGGTTCAGCTTTTAACCACCTCTTGGCTTCACCAAGTAAGGAAAATGGAAATAAGGTGAGCCAAACATAATCAGGTGACACTCTAGCAGGGATGTAAGTGTCACTTATCTCCAAAAAGTTTTGGAGATGTTGTTGCGGATCTTCGTGAGGGAGACCGGTAAACTGCCCGCTAGTGTGCAAAAGTTGCACCATATTTTGCTTTAACTCAAATCTCCCCCCAGGCTCTGGTTTGCGGATGCTGGAATGTACATTATTAGCATGTGGGATTGCCACCTCGCGAACCGGCCTGGCTGCTACTTCCTCGGGCACTAACACTGCCCGCACAACTGGTGGATTGGGTTGCTCCATCATAGACTGTTTGAGCAACTGCAACTTCTTCCGAAGAGCTTCTCTACGTTGACTATGCAATTCACGTTCTGGCTCTAAGTAAGATTCCACCAGCTCCTTGTCCCTTGCCAGTGTTCACAGAAATAAAAATCTGCAAAATACAGGCTAAGACCAAGTTGTTAACACTTAAGAAAATAAAAATACAAATACAGTAAATTTACACTAAACAAAATTTTACAAATCGCCTAGCCTCCCCGGCAACGGCGCCAAAAACTTGCTCGCGCTCTGCTGCTCGGTATATATTATACACCGACACGCAAGTGTACGTGGTCAAACAAGTAATAAAGTGGCTAAGTAGCCAAGTATCGATCCAAGGAGGCTGCTCTAGATATGCAAAACTGCCTAGTTTACTATATCTCTATTCTATTTCTAACTATGTTAACAACAATCCAACCAAGATTTGAGTGAGTTTTGTTTCTAAACTAATTATCTACTAAAATTAATAACTACTATTTACGTTGAGTTTAGACAATGGATATGCACATGCCAAGGTTAAGAACGAGTAATGAACTTGATAATCATGATAATTTGGTCATCTTCTTCTTCATATTGCTAGCCAAGAACGTTTGCCTAGAAATTAAAACTTCCGTATTTAATTTCACTTTAGATTCATAAACCATTCGTCTACATTTCTGTGATCAAATGCAATTTATGACCTACACTACAATTCCGGTTCCTAAATTGACTAATACAGCTTTCAAGTATATTTCTATCAAGAAAGCACATCAAAACCCAATTTTCCCAAATTAAGTTAAGAACAATACCCTATTAATTCACAACTTTCCAATTTCATGCTCTCTCGAGTGAAATTGGACTTTTTAGATATACATTAATGGTGGCCAATCAAGAATGTAATAAGCACAAGAATTAATAGAACAACATGCAAGAAGAAGAAGAAACCATATCAATTATTACCAACATTCATTTCACAAGTTCAAAACCTCAGCAAGAGAGGAATTAGCCACTCATTCTTGGATTAATCATCCTAGAATGAGTGTGAATCATGCATACAATTGAAGGAAAGAAGAAGGGAAGAGAAGAAAACTCTTATCTTTTCTATTCTTCAACTGCCAAAAAACCACGTTCCTGCTCCCACTTCTGAACTCAGGCTAAAAAAAACTAAAACTAAAAAACTCCTCTTAAAAAATAACCTAAGTGTGCTATTTATACTAGTGGCAAATTTTTCCCAGAATAACAAGCAACGTGTCACGGAGGCCAACGCGGAGCACTGCCTCTGTGACACGGCGTGGACGCGGACCCTCTCTGGAAATTGCATGGTACGGATAATTATCCTCAACGTGGCACGGAGGCCATCGCGGAGGCCTATCTCCGTGCCACGGAGCTGACGCGCAGGCACACTGGAAATTGCCACTTTTATTTCTGCCCAGGTAGTGTGCTACCGTGATGGCAGCGTGGCACGGCACCATCGCGGAGCCACTGCAAAATATGCCATCCGAGGTCTTTTCCACGCTCGCATCCAAGTCCAACTCCGACATAGTTCCAACACGCATTTTAGCTCTTAAAAATCACATTATCCTGCAAAACAAATGCTAATCATGTTGGTTAGTATAAATTCGCATTTTATTACCAAATACATGATATTATATACACATTGCACAACAAACAAGGTAAAAATGATACGTTTGAGTATCACTTGGGCATATAAATCTGCCCAAGATCAGGGGTCCTCTGCCTGATCCAACCCTGTGAACTGCGGGGACCTATTGTCAAAAGTTCTCGGAGCCTCAAACTGCAAGACCCACCGGATGACTCTGCTGTTACAGGTGGCACTGACTGGCACTGAGTAACCATTATTTGTGCCAACATAACTACTGCACTTTGAATTTCCTGGTCGGATGGAGTAGGTACAGGAGATGTCGGAGGCGGTGTCATTCCGAATGGATCCAGGTGAGGTGGGGACTACTGAGAAGGCTGTGATGATGCCTCTGTATAGCCCTCAAATCGGGATGATTCTAAATGAAGCTGAGGCATCCTGCTAGTGCCTTCTCCTGCTGCGGTATCCAGTCTTCTACCTATGGCAGGATGTCGCTGGTCTGCCATTTTATCTGTAAACAAAGAGTATGATAAGTTTTTGGGATTCAACCCTATACTGTACTGCTCTATGGCACGACTGAATATGAAGAAAGAGTAACCATCCTATTATACCTTGCAGCCTCCTGCCTATGGTATATGATGCACAACACATCCATAGACAAGACTCTACTTAGCATGGCTTGCAGACTCCCTGGGATACGACCTGCTCTGATACGAAGTTTGTCACGCCCCGCCTTGGGAGGCATGACTGGCACGTGGTTCCCTACTAAGACCTGGACAGCTGGTGCCAGGCTCGCTCTAACTCTAGATTAAAGAAAAAGGCGGGCTATATAACGGCTGTAAATACAGCCTCCGGTCGACTAGGCCTATAGCCACTTATGAGAAACATCAGCTAACAAGAACAACAGTAGTATAAAGGAACCTATGCAGACCGACAAGGCCACCATGCGGTCTAGTTACTTCTGAATCAAGAAAAGAGGTGCTAAAATGCTACGTGACTGATAAGGTCACCACTACCAACTGAGTAAAGCCCCACACGACCATTATAAACAAGCTAAAACATACAAACGGTCTCACACGACCGGTACAGCTAACCATAGGTGATATACAATCTGCAAGCCTCTAAGAACAATGATAAGATGGTCGGGATAGCGCCCCAGCCTACCCATATTGTACAACAAGAGAAAAGAAATAAACATATAGTTGTCTAGCTTCAGATGACAGGAGCTGATGACTCTATGTGATGGCTGGAATCATGAGGGATCGACTCCTCGTCAATGAGTACCTGCAGGAAAGTAATGCAACACCCCAAACGAGCGTCAGTACCACTGGTACCGAGTATGCAAAGCAAAACTGAACATAACTAAAGATAAATAGTAATTCTGGTAGTTACTGAAATGACAGGGGATAGCTAGAACAGTCTGGGATAGCAGAATCTGTTCTGAGCTTAACTGTACTGGAAGGAAGATAAGTATCATACCTATCGACGCGACGTCCTGCTAACTATCCATTTAATAAGTAATATGTATATATATTTGGTAAGTAACATATATATATATATAGAATACAAGAACCTATAACAACCCCCATAAGCCGGAAGGTGCCAATCAACATGCAATCTATATACCCCTACCCTGGTCATACCATCCAAAAATAAATTCACTCCACCTGGGTATGCATCTTGGGCTCTCTGGGCCCCTGACTATAATTGTATCTGAGTTTGGAGGACTCCTGTAACTGTAATCTGATATCTGTATTTGTAATCTATAATCTATGCCCTGGGCGCAAGTGCTCGACAGGGTATACTGTAATTCTGATCAGCCTGATATGGGGAATGCTGCATCCCATCTTCGTCCTACTGCGGACGGCATGCCACTACTTGGAGTGATGTATCCTCACCCTCTATCGGGCGAGTCGACACAGGTATTAACCCTGGGGCGGCAACGAAGCTCTAAGGGTGCCCACATATCACAAACAAGTCTCAACAAACAACAATAATCACATATAACGTGTATAATAAATCTGATCATAATGTTCATGCTTTGATATTCTATTCGGATTCTTTGGCTGTATTAAACTAAATCTGGTACTGAGTCTGAAATAATATCTCACTGTTTAATACTGATTTACTAACTTTTATTTTGAATATGGCATAACAATACAAACATACTTAATACTCAGCATGTGGAACTTCCTTCTGGAATTTATTCTATTTTACTGTGCTAGAATTGCTAACTTGCTGAAGAATCTAGCTTTACATACCTCAGTTGTCAGCTTTCCAGCTATTCAGCTATTTCTTCCAACTGTATTCACATTCATATCAATTAGAACTAAATTCATCAATATTTTGGAAGAAAATCCTACTTTGAATATATATATATATAGCCCAAACTTTGACTTATCGAATAACAGTCGAAAACTCGCTATTTCTCGGAAGTCCAGAAGGGAGAAATACTCACTATAGGGCTAGGAGTATACTGACACTAATTTGGAGCAATTCCACTTACCTTAGCTTGGTAGGACGACAATTCGCCGATCGAATTTCATGAAACTAACTCCGCAGGAATGCTCCCGGCAACTTAATACTTCACTACCCAAGATTAATTTGAGTTTGGACCGCGTTTAATAGCATAAACGGATGAAATTTTGTTGAATCCTCTCGTGCCCTCTGTTCGGTCTGTGTTATATGGGTATCTAAACTGACACGCAAGTGCACGTGGTCGAACAAGTAGTAAGTGGCTTTAGTAAGCCAAGTATCGATCCCTCAAAGACTCGGATTAAGTGAAGTTTGTTTAAGTATACTATACTATATTTAACTTCTAAATATGCTGACAACAACGTAACCAAAAAGTGAATAATTTGTTTTATAAATTTTATACTACAACTACTAACAATTATCTACTTTGAATTTAAACTATGGATATGAGCATGCCGAGGTTATAGAACATGTAATGAAACTGATTATAATCATACATTGGTTAATCTTTTCTTCCAGTTGCTAGCCAAGAGATTAAAACTCTCGTATTTAATCTCACTTAAGAATCATAAACCATCCGTCTACATTTCTGTGATCAAATTCAATTCATGACCTAGCAATACAATTTCGGTTCCTAAATTGACTAATACGGCTTTCAAGTATATTTCTATCAGGAAAGCACATCAAAACTCAATTTTCCCAAATCAAGTAAAGAACAATATCCTATTAATTCACAACTTTCCAATTTCGTGCTCTCTCGAGTGAAATCGGACTTTTTAGATATACATTAATGTAGGCCACACACCAATGCAGTAAGAACAAGAATTAATAGAACAACATGGAAGAAAAAGATGAAAAACCATATAATTAATAATCAAAATTCATCACAAGTGTTCATAACCTCAGCAAGGAAGGGAATTAGCCACTCATTTGTAGATTAATCATCCTAAAACAAGTGTTAATCATACAAACAATTGAATTAGAGAAGAAAGAAAGAGAGAAAAAACCCTGAACTTTTCATCCCTCAACTACCTGTAACCCACGTCCTTGCTC
Source organism: Datura wrightii (assembly GCA_035772735.1). Lineage (NCBI taxonomy): Eukaryota > Viridiplantae > Streptophyta > Magnoliopsida > Solanales > Solanaceae > Datura > Datura wrightii. The sequence continues at coordinate 67,689,675 of JASDFA010000002.1, forward strand.
CACCAAGTCTGAATTATGAAAAATGAACCTAAGTGTTCTATTTATACTAGTGGGAATTTTTCCCGAAATAACAAGCAACGTGTCACGGAGTGCATCGCGGAGCACTGCCTCCGTGACACGGCATGAACGCGGACCCTCACTGGAAATTAGGGGTCCGGGAATAAAGCACCAACGTGGCACGGCATGCAACGCGGAGGCTAGCCACCCTGCCACGGAGCTGTCGCGAGCCTCCACTAGAATTGATGAATTTTTCACCCTCCAGGCAGAATGCCTCCGCGATGGCAGCGTGACACGGCTCCATCGCGGAGCCCCTTTAATTTGTGCAGTCCAATGCTTTTTCCCTTGCTCGCATCCAAGTCCAACTCCGATATCATCCAACATGCATTTTAGCTTCCCGAAATCACAATTTACCTACAAAACAATGCTAATCATGTTGGTTAGTATAAATTCACATTTTATTACCAATTACATGAAAATGTATACACATTGCTAGATAAACAAGGCGAAAATGATACTTTTGAGTATCACTTGGGCATATAAATCTGCCCAAGATCACTTACCCCACACTTAAAGTCTTGTTCGTCCTCGAACAACAAACATACAATTCATGCAATTTACATCCCAACCTTCGCCACTATGGTGCGACAATTTGAGCTACGGTCATACCGATCATTCAATATTGCGAATCATCAAGAAAACATGCATGGTCTTAACAATGCAATGACCTTCAATACATTAAGACTTCCTAAACTTTTAAGAATCGACTCTCGATATCGGCAAACTCATGCAAATCAGCTAATCAAGATATCCGACACGAAAATCAATCTTTCATCAAGCATGTGCCCTCACAACTCAAGAGAATCTTCTCCTTTTTGCTCATCTGACACACAAACATTCAAGTAGGGGCATGTAAAAATTAATTTCACTCTCTCTCCCAAAAAAATTCACATGCATCATGTCATGACCCATAAGCTTGCCCTTAGTGTATTATTCCACTAATATAAAGAAATGCAATGTAAGATCACGTAGGACTTTAATGGGTTGTAATGGAAGCTATGAAACTAGTATATATTGGATTAGCCAATAATAGCCACTAGCATCCTTAAGCGCCTTTGCAACACATTCCCATCAACTCATGGACATTGTTTCTCTCTTTTCTCTTTTTTTTTTCATCATCCCATTCTTGATGATTTACTTTAGTATGGCCCATTTCATTAAGCACACTTGACACGATAACAAAGGTTTTTCATGCACCTTCATTATCATTTAATTATAGTAAGTGCACCTTCAACCTTTTCTTTTCTTCCCTCTCTCTGCTTTTCTTTTTCTTTTCACCATTCTCACTCTTTGACACTTTGGGAAAATTATTTTTTTCTTCTTAAGCGCTTAAGAGTTTTGTATAGACTTTACGGCTAATGAAAAGAAAGAATTAAGCTCAGTTTATACTTTTTGGACAAAAGAAAGAAAGAATAGGCTAAAGGCTCAAAGGGCTGACTAGGGTATACAATCACATAAAGGGGAAGTATGATAAGAAAAAATTAGAAACTCTCGGTTAAAACAAAGAAATGCCTACATCCTTTCCAACACTACACCTCCTTCATTTCGTTTTGTACACACACCAGGCAAGTTCTAGACACTTCACAATAGCATGGAATAACAATACCTCACTTCACACTTTATCACATGCTCGATTCAAGATGCATTCACAGACTCTTCAATCAGCTAATTACATGAATTCAAACATTAAGCCTCAATCACACCGAATCGAACTCTACAGCCTAGGTATCTCAACATATTTACAAAATTGCATGCTTTCATACGAATCACTTTTGCATTTTAAATATCAGGTACAACATGCAACCAACATTTCACAACCATATAGTAACTACAGGTTCCGTGATGCAATCCACCAAAGAAAGAAAAAAACTAAAAATAAATTAAAATAACTACTCCTACCGACTACATTTCCCTTAAGACGGTCGTCATCCATCCATCATAGGGAACAGTCACTAACTATGATGTCGGTTCAATGGGACCATTCTCGGTAAAAGAACCGAAAACAAACGCCGAGAAACCCAAAAATAAAAATTGAAAAATTTTGCAAAACATCGATCATTTCGATGGAAAAATTATTTACAAAATATTTTAAATATGAACAAAATATTTTTGCAAAATTTTAAAATTATCGATCATTTCGATAAGCAAAAATATTTACAAAATTTTTGCAGACTTAGCTGGCAACATCAACATTCCACAACACAAATCAATTCCACAAACATGTACAGATATAGAACAATTTGAAAATTCACAAACACAGGGAAACATACATACAAAAATACAGAGTAAAGCATACAAGCAAACCAGCCCAGCCCAGCACCTAACTACTCCCCACCCCACACTTAAACCGAACACTGTCCCCAGTGTTTACAAAAATTAAAAATCACAAAATTGAGTGGTGGAACTCCCTGATCAGTCAAAGTATTCCACTTCTTCATCAGGTGTTGCTGCCTCATCTCCCATGTCCGAGTCGCCTCCGTCATCGTCATCGGACTCCACATCGGAGTCCTCCCGACGTGTCTCCTCCTCCGTGGGGACGTCGTCATCTGTGGGCTCTACAAAGGCTGGCCCCACTCGGCATAGAGCCCTGGTGTTTTCGCCAAATGGGTAATCTAGCTCCTCCTCCGTGGCTGGTCTCCCACCGATCCTGAGCTGGAGCATTTGCATCCCAAACATCCGCGCCATGTACTGGTCATCACGAGCATGTCGCTCGCCAAGCGTCAGCACTGGCCCGTGGGTGGTGTCGGGGGCCTTAGTTTTGGTCACATCCAAGGCCCGCCGCTCCAACTACGGGATATAATCCAAAGCCTCTTCCTCGACGTCGAGGCCCCGGAGAAAGGTGGTGAGTAGTCCACTGAACCCATACCTGTGGCCCTGGTGTAATCGGGCTCTCTTCATGGCGGATATGATGACCGCCCCAACATTAATCTCCAGCCCTTTCATCAGGGCATACACCAGGCAAACACGGTCCCGGGTCACATCAGTCATGTGTACCCCTGGGATTAGGCACGAGCAGACTATCTTCAGCCAGATTCAAGCTTCCCTGTTCATTTGAGAATATGGCAGAGTCTGGTGGTAGCCCCTTTCTTTATGTATGCTCCATCTAGCTGTGGATCGAGCCCCACACAGTGTGCGTCTGATGTCGGCATACGGTGGGGTAATGTTCAGTTGGCGGAGAACGTGGGCGTCTGTGTCCCGCGCTCCTATGATGGCATTTAGCTGTTGGGGTTCCAGAGTGACTATCTGCCCTCTGATCTTGATGGTGTGTCTTCTGATTGCCGGGTTCCAATTAGCATAGAACTCCTGGACCAAGTGCAGGTTGCATTCCTTGGGCTCCTGAAATATAAAACTTAGCCCAGCAGCCTCGATCCGTTGAACTACTCGGGGGAACTCCTGTGCTAATGGCTCCCGTGCTATATGCTCCTCGGGGAAATATTTGTTCTCTTTGTGATTAGCATACCACTTCTTCCCCTCATCAGTCACCCATCTCATTCCGTATTGGCGGCGCTGGCCGCGTGGAACTGCTGGTGCAGCTGGGACTGCTGTGCCCAGTCTGAGTCTTTTCCTTCCGGTGCCTGAAGTTGATGCACCCTTACCTTTATCTTGCCTGCTTGCCATTTTACCTGTCAACACAAGTAAACAAGCTCAATGTTAAGCTAAATGAATATTAACTTCGGCTAATGTCGGGTTACGCTAAGTTTACCCCACACTTAGTCCTTAGCTACAGTTGCGATACTACGGAAAGAATAACTTTATTTACACCAAAATACCAGCCATACACTCATGCTTAAGTGCGTTCAAACGAAAATTCGACGGTATAACTTCTGCGTACTACTAAAACTTCGTACAGCTAATCCCAATCACTACCATCGCTAGCATTTCAACCATCGCACTTAGCCAAGAAAAAACGAAGAAACAAAACAACAACAAAATTTTATACACATGAACCTATACAACCAACCAAATTCGAACAAATTTCAACATTTTCCCCCAAAACCCGAGAATTCATCGTCTATTACATTCAAACACTTCTTACAATGATTCATCTCATTTAACAAGGACACCCCGTCATAGAATTCATAAATTCAACACATTACCAATTTCAAATTCAACAACCAAGCCCTAGAATTGAATTTCGCAATCAACTTCGAATAATTCATGCAATCAACAAGTTCAAACAATCATTACAACATTCCGAACTTTTATCAATCAATAAATAACTCGAATTCATGCTTAATTTCGACTTAGGGTGATTTAGTTCACCTCCCATGCTTAATTTCGAATAAAATCGACAAAAACTTGAGAGAGAATCGAAAAACATACCTTGTCGTAGAATAAGCGAAGAAAACTTGGTAATTCATTGCCTTAAGCCGTGGCACGTTGGTGGGGGAGGGATTTTGGGATGTTTGGTCGTGGAGGAAAATGAGAATGAGGAAAAAAAGGGAGAAATCGGGGTTTAAAATGTAGAAAACACGCGGGTCACCTGGCAACCCGGTGTGACCCGTCACAATTTATACGACAACGTGTTGCGGAGTGAATCGCGGTGCACTGCCTCCTTGACACGGAGCCATCGCGATAGCCTTCTTGAAATTTTGAAATTTCTGGATTACACCTCAACGTGTCACGGAGGGTAACGCGGAGGTCCTCCTCCCTGACACGGAGCTGTCGCCCCAGCTCACTATCTTCTATATTTTATTAATTTGTCATACCTCGCCTTTTCCTTCACGATTCCGTGCACATTTTTCTCCATTTGACCTGAAAATCATCTCACAAAACAAAATTGGTTAGAATAATAGGTTTCACCTACCTAAAATAAAAAATACTGACTAAAACGAAAAATTTTGTAATAAATCAAGAAAAGAAAAAAAAAGAAAAATTTATTTACACTTTACAAAATGAAAGAAAAAAATATTTTTTTTTCACGGGTTGCCTCCCGTGCAGCGCCTGGTTTACCGTCGCGGCTCAATGTCATTTACGCTCAATTGTCCGCTAGGGTGATGGATGATTTCTCACGATCATTGTCCTCCCCCCAGTAGTGCTTACACCTATCCGGTGGTCTTCCCATCCACTCTCGGGAATCATTCATCTGTTTAGCATTACCATGATCAATTACATTGATCACCGAGAGTTCTTCTGTCACACCCCGCCTTGGGGGGCATGACTGGCACCTGGTGCCCTACTGGGACCTGAACTGCTGAACTGCTAATCCTGGGCACATCTAGTGCCTGGCTGGCTCTAACCCATATTTCTGGAAACAAAGGGCTATATAACGGCTGTAAACACAGCCCTCGGCCCATTGGCCTATAGCCTCCTGTACCTGTACTAACAGCTGACCAGAACACATCAATTCAGGGAAACCTATGCGGGCCGACAAGGCCACCATGCTGTCTAGTTATCTGTAACTCAACCATGAAGTACTAAAAACTACGTGACCGGCAAGGTCACCACTACTGGCAACTATGGCCCCACACGGCCATCATAAAAGAAAGAAAGAGTACTGACTTGTATGCAACTGCACGGCCTCACACGACCGGCTCATCTGACCACAGGGAGATATATACAGACTGCAAGCCTCTAGGAATAGCAATAGAAATGATCGGGACAGGGCCCCGACCTACCCGTACTATACAACAAAAAGGAACTGAAATACACCTCTGAAATTCAGCCTCCAGATGACAGGAGCTGAATACTCGACCGCTGACAGGAAGTCACGTAGTAACGCCTGCTCGTCTATGAGTACCTGCAGGCAAGTAATGCAGCGCCCCACCGGGCGTCAGTACCACTGGTACTGAGTATGCAAAGCAATAACTGAAAGCAAAGTCTGAAAACAGCAATGTAACTGATAAACTGAAGTAGGAAGAATTAGATTAACTGCCTGATACTGTAAGTCATACCTTTTCTCATTTATATTGGAAGGAATTAGGAGTCATACCTGGAGATATATCCTTCTACTGCTGATCTACTCGTATCTAACGTAACATGGCATAACATGAAATAGCACAACATGGCACACGCAAACCTTACCCGGCCCCCATAAGCCGGGAGGTACAACCAGCACAGAATCTACACCCCTACCCCGGTCATCCCATCTCCTATAATGGCTGTAAGCATCCTGCCGGTCCCCTGGGTATGCACTTGGGCTCGCTGAGCCCCTGACTACAACTGTACCTGATTCCGGAGGACTCCTGAATCAACACCCGGGCGTATTCGCTCGACGGGGGTGTATAAAAGTCGACCAAGGCAAAATATGGGGAAAACTGGCATCCCATCTTCGTCCCCTGGGGGACGGCATGCCACTCCATAGAGTGACGTATCCTCGTCCTCTGGCGGACGAGTTGATACATCTATTTACCCTGGGGCGATCATGGATGCTAGGTAATCCAACCCCAACAATACAACGGTCTCAACTGGTAATACTGTCTGCATATCTCACATGCTGAGGCTAATAGGGGTAAAGTATCGTATACAGTACATGCTGAACTAATTATAGTAATCTGTACGTATTTAATACGTGCTGAGACTGGTAAATATATATATATATGAGTATAGTCTCCTGCCAAACTGTACTGGGAAAATGCTATACAAGATAGTGTTTCTGCTGAAAACTATGTTGTTTACTGAGTTTCTGTATTAACATGATTTACTATTCCTAACATGCGTTCTAAACTTTATTTTAGCCTGCCATTCTATCTCTGAAGTGCTTTACGGATATTGCATCACTTTACGGGGTCTCAACTGAATACAATAATATCTTAACATTTCATATTACATCACATACCGAGCATACTGGGCAGTTTCTAACACTTGTGTTAGAATCTATGTCGTACTAGTAAGTTTCACGCAAGTTACAACTCGATGCTTCTCATATCGTATCAACATTCACAATAAACGTAACACTCGACTTCTGAACATTCTACTGGTCTGTAAATTATTACATTGTACCGATATTACTTAACTTGCCGAGAGAACTAGCTTTACATACCTTATTTTTGAACTATTCGCCCGTTGGACGAGACTCGGCCAGTACTTCAACTATTTTCTCCCAACTGCATTCATAAATACGTTAGTTAATACTAAATACAGCTTTATTGTAAAGAGCAAAGTCACTTTCGATATAGTTTATAGCCTAAACTTAGGCTTATCGAAAGGCGGTCGAGAACTCGCTATTTTTCAGCAGTCCCGAAGGGAGAACTATTCACTTCTCAGCTGGGAACACATAGACATTAATTTAGAGCAATTCTACTCACCTTAGTTCAGTGGCTCGCCGATTCGTCGGCCGTATTTCACGAAACTAATTCCGCAGGAATGCTCTCTGCTGCTAAATACTTCGGTATCTGGGATTAATTTGAGTTTGGGTAACGTTTAGCAGCGTAATAGGACTAAAATTACTTAATTTCCTTCGTCCCCCCTTTCTCTCTGCGTGTAACCTCTGTTTTTTGAAATTTCCTTTGATTAAAATGAAATTAAACCGAAGTGGGGCTTATATACTTGAGCCTGGACCTGGGCAACGTGTCACGGAGCCATCGCGGAGGCCTCACCTCCGTGACACGCTGCCATCGCGGAGGGGCTCTGCCTCGGCTCCTCCCGCGATGGTTCGACGGGTTTCTCGTTCGATCTTTTTCCCGGCCTTTCTCTAGCACGTATGGCCTTCAAATATACTTAACCAACGTGCGAATAGGTCTTCTAGGTACCTGGAGTTCTACGGGGTATAACATTCTCCCCCCCTTAAGAACATTCGTCCTCGAATGTACACTGTTATCTAGAGGACTACTTACTTACTTTCTAGAAAAATTTCAGCAGAGTTTCCCCTGTAATATGGACTATAGCAAAAACCTGAAATGCAGAAAAGTCTAACACAGGCACTGCACATAATATTCTAGGATTCACTGGATAACTAGATATCAATCTTTCGTTATCATTTACAGACATACAACCATAAGGTACTGCATAAGTAATAATACGGACATACCTGTCGCCTGACTAGGCCTGAAATAGGTGAGGGTATCTGGCTTTCATATCTTCTTCAGCTTCCCACGTCATTTCCTCACGATTCCTGTTACGCCACAATACTTTGACAATTGCAACATCTTTAGTCCTCAACGTGCGAATCTGTCTGTCTAAGATAGCTATGGGAATCTCTTCATATGCTAACTTTTATGTGATCTGGACATCCTGAACTGGAACTATTGTAGAGGGGTCCCCTACGAACTTCCTTAACATGGAAACATGGAATACTGGGTGAACAGATGCTAATTCTGGAGGTAAGTTCAGTTCATATGCAACTCGGCCTATTCATCGCGGAATCTGATATGGCCCAATGAACCTCAGGCTAAGCTTGCCTTTCTTGCCGAATCTCATCACCCCTTTCATCGGAGATACTTTCAGATATACCCAGTCATTTACCGCAAATTCTAGATCTCTGCGCCGCATATCTGCATATGATTTCTGGCAGCTCTGAGCGGTCAGTAAACGTTCTCGGATAAGCTTTATATTTTCCTCTGACTGCCGAACAATGTCTGGGCCAACCAATGTTGATTCTCCTATTTCAAACCATCCCACCGGCGATCTACATTTTCGCCCGTATAATGCCTCGAAAGGCACCATCTGGATGGCTGAATGATAACTGTTATTATAAGCAAATTCAATTAACGAAAGATGCTCATCCCAGCTACCCCCAAAATCTAACACACACGCTCGTAGCATATCTTCGAGCGTCTGAATTGTACGTTCAGCCTGCCCAGCTATTTGAGGATGGAATGCTGTGCTCAAGTTAATTTGTGTTCCCAACCCCTTCTGAAACGACTGCCAGAATCTAGCTGTGAATTGTGCTCCTCTATCTGAAATGATGGATACTGGCACTCCATGCAATCTAACTATTTCTCTGATATATAATTCGACATAATCCTCAGCTGAGAAGGTAGCCCTCACTGGCAGGAAATGAGCTGATTTTGTCAGCCTGTCAACTATTACCCAAATGGAATCATTTCTGCGTCTAGTACGGGGTAACCCTGTTACAAAATCCATGTTTATCGCTTCCCATTTCCACATAGGTACCGTTATATCTTGCGTCAAACCGCCCGGTTTCTGGTGCTCTGCTTTCACCTGCTGACAGTTAGAACATCTAGATACAAATTCGGCTGTCTCAGCTTTCATACCTGGCCACCAGTAGATGTCTCTGATGTCGTGGTACATTTTGGTCGCTCCTGGATGGAGGGAATAGCGAGCGTAATGTACCTCATGCATGATCTGCCCACGAAGTCCTGAAACATTCGGGACACAGAGGCGGCCCTTACAGCGTAGCACCTCATCCTTGGTTATCTGAAAGTTTGGCTCCTTACCTTTCTGAATTCTATCTCTGAGCTGGACTAAATCGGGATCCTCGTACTGTCGTTCTTTTACCTCCGTAACTAATGATGACATAGCAGAATTCTGAATTATCGCTCCATTATTTTCTGTTTCCATTACTCGAACGGCTAAACCAGCTAACTAATGAATTTCTTTGGCTAACTTCTGTTTCTCAGGTCGCAAATACGCCAAACTCCCCATTGACTTACGGCTCAGGGCATCTGCTACAACATTAGCTTTTCCGGGGTGATATAGAATATTCACATCATAATCTTATAACAGCTCCAACCAGCGGCGTTGCCGTAGATTCAACTCCCTCTGAGTGAAAATGTATTGTAAGCTCTTATAATCTGTGTAAATATCAACATGGACGCCGTACAGGTAATGCCTCCACATCTTTAAGGTGTGGATTACTGCGGCCAATTCCAAGTCGTGGGTAGGGTAATTCTTTTCGTGTTTTCTCAGCTGTCTGGAATCATATGCAATTACTCTACCATGCTGCATCAACACACAACCTAACCCAACACTTGACGCGTCGCAATAGACTGAATAACCTTCTGTGCCTTCCGGCAATGCCAATACTGGGGCGGAGGTTAATCTATCTTTCAGTTCCTGGAAGCTCTGCTCACATGCCTCTGTCCATTGAAACTTTGCTGCTTTCTGTGTCAATTTGGTCAGAGGTACCGCAATGGTCGAGAATCCTTCAACAAACCTTCTGTAATATCCTGCCAACCCCAGGAAGCTACGAACTTCAGTCGGAGTGGTAGGCCTAGGCCATGACTTAACTGCTTCTATTTTCTGCTTGTCTACCTGTATACCAGCGTCTGAGACGATATGCCCTAAAAAGGCCACTGAGTTAAGCCAGAATTCACACTTCGAAAATTTAGCATACAACTGGCGGTCCCTGAGAATCTGGAGCACTGTCCGCAAATGAGTCCGGTGATTTGCTTCAGAGCGAGAATACACCAGAATGTCATCAATAAATACTATCACGAACAAGTCCAGGAAAGGTCTGAAAATACTGTTCATCAGGTCCATAAAGACTGCTGGGGCATTCGTTAATCCGAAGGACATAACTAGAAATTCAAAATGTCCATATCGGGTCCTGAACGCTGTCTTAGGAATATCTCTCTCACGCACTCGGACCTGGTGATATCCGGACCGCAAGTCAATCTTAGAAAAGTATCTGGCCCCCTGCAACTGATCAAATAAGTCGTCAATTCTGGGGAGCGGGTACTTGTTCTTTACTGTAACTTTATTTAGTTGTCGGTAATCTATGCACATTCGGAGCGAGCCATCTTTCTTCCTCACAAACAAGCCCGGCGCACCCCACGGTGAAGTACTCGGCCAGATAAAACCTTTATCTAATAAATCTTTCAACTGCTCCTTTAATTCTCTGAGTTCTGCAGGAGCCATACGATAGGGAGGAATTGATATCGGCTGAGTGTCTGGTAACAAGTCAATAACAAAGTCTATTTCCCTTTCTGGGGGAATACCAGGTAACTCATCAGGAAACACATCAGGGAATTCATTCACCACTGGAACAGACTGGAGTGTCGGAGATTCTGCTTGGACATCCTGAACTCTGACCAGATGGTAGATACATCCTTTAGATATCAACTTTCTCGCCCGAAGGTAGGAAATAAACCTACCTTTTGGCGTAGCGGTGCTGCCCTTCCACTCCCGAACTGCTTCTCCTGGGAAGAAGTATCGGACCATTTTGGTCCAACATTCAACGTTGGCAAAGCACGGTACTAACCAATCCATACCCATTATGGCATCGAAGTCTATCATTTCTAACTCGACCAGATCTACTGTGGTCGGACGGTCAGCAACCACTACTGTACACCCGCGGTAGATTCGGCTAGCTGTGATAGAGTCACCGACGGGCGTGGATACTAAGAAGGGCTGCTGCAATAATTCTGGTGCAATACTAAACTTTCGTGCCACAAATGGAGTAATGTAGGACAAAGTAGACCCTGGATCAATCAACACATAAGCAGGGTGTGAGCAGATAGTTAACATACCTGTCACAACATCAGGAGATGCTTCCGAGGCTTGCCTCCCTGGTAAGGCATATGTGCGGCTTGGCCCGCACCTGTACTGGAGGCCCCTGATCTGCCCCGACCCCTGCCTGCTGAAACTGAGGGCCTGCGCCCAGTCGAGGATGCTATGGCTCGTGATCCTGCTGATGCCCTATCATGTCTATCCCGGTCCTCTCGACCTCTGGCTGGGCAATCTTTCATCAAATGTCCTTCTTGGCCACAAATATAACATGCGGTGGAGCCATATCTGCATGCTCCAGGATGGCGTCGACTGCATATAGGGCAAAGTGGTAGGGTATACCTACTCTTCTCTGCCCTCCTCTGTAATAGTGAATCTGCCATCTACGAGCCTCTACCAGTCTCTAACTGCCCCCTGCGGCTGAATCTACCCCCCTACGACTGTGGCGGAGGCGGGGGCCTGGGCGGCCTGTCTGACAATCGTGGCCTGGGTCCTCCCCGGGCCTCCCTCTGTAACTCAACTGGCTTGTCCCGGCGACGCTGTTCCTGACTGACCCTTCTGATCTCCCGTTGTCGCTGTCTGATGCCCTCAATATTCTGGGCAAATGCCTGAACTCGAGCAATGTCCATGTCCTCTCACAGTGTAGCTGTAATACAAGTCTCAACATATTTTGGATTCAACCCCATGATGAAGCGATGTACTCTGGATTCCATGGTATCAACAAAGGCCAGTACATACCGGGTTAAGGAATCAAATCGCAAGGAATATTCCCGAACACTCATGGCCCCTTGCTCCAGATGTAGGAACTGGTCTACCCGAGCCTGTCGAATCTCCCGCGGCAAATAGTGATCCAGAAAGGCTCCTGAAAAGCTGGACCAGGTGGGAGGGGAAACATCTCTCCCTCGGGACCTTTCCCAGCTTTCATACCATAACACAGCGATATCCCGTAACCGGAATGCTGCCAATTCAACTGATTCGGTAGGCGTGGCATGCATAACCCTGAAGATTCTCTGCATTTGATCTAGAAAATCTTGAGGGTCCTCTGTCCGGTCCGTACTTGTAAACTGTGGGGGATTCAAAGCTAAGAAATCTCGGACCCTCGAACTACCGGGCCCTCCTGATGACTCCAACTGTAGACGGCATTGGCTGACGCTGAGCAGCCATCATCTGTGCTAACATAACTACAGCACTCCTAACCTCCTGGTCGGAAGGTGTCGGTACAGGGACTGCTGAAGGTAATGTTGCCCAGAGCGGCTCCTGACGTGGTGGAGACTGCTGAGGAGGCTGGGACGATGCCTCTGTAGTGCCCTCTGATCGGGCTGTTTCTAAACGAGGGTGAGGCATCCTGCTGGTGCCTTCCCCTGCTGCAATATCTAGGCTCCGGTCTGTGATAGGATGTCGCTGGTCTGACATTATCTGTAACCAAAGAATACGGTAAGCTTTTAGGGACTCAACCCTATACTGTACCGCTCAACAGCACGACTGAATAAGAATAAAAGACAACCATCCTATCATGCCTTGCAGCCTCCTATCCATAGTATGTGGTGCACAACACATCTATGGACAGGACTCTACTTAGCACGGCTTGCAGACTCCCTGGGATACGACCTGCTCTGATACCAAGTTTGTCACACCCCGCCTTGGGGGGCATGACTGGCACCTGGTGCCCTACTGGGACCTGAACTGCTGAACTGCTAAGCCTGGGCACATCTAGTGCCTGGCTGGCTCTAACCCATATTTCTGGAAACAAAGGGCTATATAACGGCTGTAAACACAGCCCTCGGCCCATTGGCCTATAGCCTCCTGTACCTGTACTAACAGCTGACCAGAACACATCAATTCAGGGAAACCTATGCGGGCCGACAAGGCCACCATGCTGTCTAGTTATCTGTAACTCAACCATGAAGTACTAAAAACTACGTGTCCGGCAAGGTCACCACTACTGGCAACTATGGACCCACACGGCCATCATAAAAGAAAGAAAGAGTACTGACTGGTATACAACTGCACGGCCTCACACGACCGGCTCATCTGACCACAGGGAGATATATACAGACTGCAAGCCTCTAGGAATAGCAATAGAAATGATCGGGACAGGGCCCCGACCTACCCGTACTATACAACAAAAAGGAACTGAAATACACCTCTGAAATTCAGCCTCCGAATGACAGGAGCTGAATACTCGACCGCTGACAGGAAGTCATGTAGTATCGCCTGCTCGTCTATTAGTACCTGCAGGCAAGTAATGCAGCGCCCCACCGGGCGTCAGTACCACTGGTACTGAGTATGCAAAGCAATAACTGAAAGTAAAGTCTGAAAACAACAATGTAACTGATAAACTGAAGTAGGAAGAATTAGATTAACTGCCTGATACTGTAAGTCATACCTTTTCTCATTTATACTAGAAGGAATTAGGAGTCATACCTGGAGACATATCCTTCTACTGCTGATCTACTCGTATCTAACGTAACATGGCATAACATGAAATATCACAACATGGCACACGCAAACCTTACCCGGCCCCCATAAGCCGGGAGGTACAACCAGCACAGAATCTACACCCCTACCCCGGTCATCCCATCTCCTATAATGGCTGTAAGCATCATGCCGGTCCCCTGGGTATGCACTTGGGCTCGCTGAGCCCCTGACTATAATTGTACCTGAGTCCGGAGGACTCCTGAATCAACACCCGGGCGTATCCGCTCGACGGGGGTGTATAAAAGCCGACCAAGGCAAAATATGGGGAAAACTGGCATCCCATCTTCGTCCCCTGGGGGACGGCATGCCACTCCGTAGAGTGACGTATCCTCGTCCTCTGGCGGACGAGTCGATACAGCTATTAACCCTGGGGCGGTCATGGATGCTAGGTAATCCAACCTCAACAATACAACGGTCTCATCTGGTAATACTATCTGCATATCTCACATGCTGAGGCTAATAGGGGTAAAGTATCGTATACAATACATGTTGAACTAATGATAGTAATCTGTGCGTATTTAATACGTGCTGAGACTGGTAAATATATATATATATGAGTATAGTCTCCTGCCAAACTATACTGGGCAAATGCTACACAAGATAGTATTTCTGCTGAAAACTATGTTGTTTACTGAATTTCTGTATTAACATGATTTACTATTCCTAACATGCGTTCTAAACTTTATTTTAGCCTGCCATTCTATCACTGAAGTGCTTTACGGATATTGCATCACTTTACGGGATTTCAACTGAATACAATAATATCTTAACATTTCATATTACATCACATACCGAGCATACTGGGCAGTTTCTAACACTTGTGTTAGAATCTATGTCGTACTAGTAAGTTTCACGCAAGTTACAACTTGATGCTTCTCATATCGTATCAACATTCATAATAAACGTAACACTCGACTTCTGAACATTCTACTGGTCTGTAAATTATTACATTGTACCGATATTACTTAACTTGCCGAGAGAACTAGCTTTACATACCTTATTCTTGAACTATTCGCCCGTCGGACGAGACTCGGCCGGTACTTCAATTATTTTCTCCCAACTGCATTCATAAATACGTTAGTTAATACTAAATACAGCTTTATTGTAAAGAGCAACGTCACTTTTGATATAGTTTATAGCCTAAACTTAGGCTTATCGAAATGCGGTCGAGAACTCGCTATTTTTCAGCGGTCCCAAAGGGAGAACTATTCACTTCTCAGTTGGGAACACGTAGACATTAATTTAGAGCAATTCTACTCACCTTAGTTCGGTGGCTCGCTGATTTTTCGGCCGTATTTCATGAAACTAATTCCGCAGGAATGCTCTCTACTGCTAAATACTTAATTTCCTTCGTCCCCCCTTTCTCTCTGCGTGTAACCTCTGTTTTATGAAATTTCCTTTGATTAAAATGAAATTAAACCGAAGTGGGGCTTATATACTTGAGCCTGGACCTAGGCAACGTGTCACGGAGCCATCGCGGAGGCCTCACCTCCGTGACACGCTGCCATCGCGGAGGGGCTCTGCCTCGGCTCCTCCCGCGATGGTTCGACGGGTTTCTCGTCCGATCTTTTTTCCGGCCTTTCTCTAGCACGTATGGCCTTCAAATATACTTAACCAACGTGCAAATAGGTCATCTAGGTGCCGGGAGTTCTACGGGGTATAACATCTTCATTCACCATCGGGAGCTTGGGTGCTTTGTACACATCGAACACCTCTACCTTGTCATGTGCTCGCATTGTAAGTTGACCCGCATCTACGTCGATTAATGATTTCCTGGTTGCCAAGAAGGGTCGTCCCAAAATAAATGGGACTTTCGCGTCTGGTTCAAAATCCAGAACAATAAAATCTACCGGGAAAATTAGGGAGCCCACTTGCACTAGAACATCCTCAACAATGCCATCCGGCCTAGCTAAGGATCGATCCGCCAACTGCAAGATTACGGTTGTAGGTCTAGGACTCCCTAGACCCAAATTTCTGAATACCGAAGATGGCATCTGATTTATGCTCGCTCCCAGGTCACACAATCCATGAGCTCGGCTTCTCTGCCCAATAGTAAGCTGGATAGTAAAACTTCCAGGGTCTTTTAGCTTCGTGGGCAGTCTATTTTGGATCCGGGAAGTGCACTCCTCCGTCAAAGCCACCGTGGCATACTCAGTCAAACGACTTTTGTTGGACACAATGTCTTTAATGTATTTGGCATATTTAGGCACTCCCTGCAAGACATCAACAAGAGGTAAGTTAACATGTACCTGTTTAAGCACCTCCATGAATTTCTTGAAACACGCCTCCTCCTTGTGTTTCTTGAGTCATTGAGGGAACGGGGGTGGAGGTCTTTCTGATTCAGCTTCTTTGGTCTTCCCCCTTTCCGAACTTTGCTCCCCCTCAACTTCTGCTGCTCCCGAATTTTGAGGTGGTCTTTCTGGTTCCACCTCCTTCAGCTGCAAACCACTCCTTGTGGTCACTGCATTTACCTGCTTCAGATTCGGATCCGTGTCACTCGGCAGTCCTCCTCTGGGCCTTGTATTTTGGGCACTAGCAAATTGCCCAAATTGATACTCAAGAGCCTTTGTCGCTAACTGGTTATTTTTCACTTCGGCTGCCAATTTAACATAGTCAGCCTGCAATTGCGCTTGATTAGCGATCATGGTTTTGAACATTTCCTCAATGCTGGGTGATGGTGGTGGAGGAGGGGCATTGTTATTTCTGAATTGAGATTGGTAGTTCTGTTTCCCTCCTTGATTCCTTTGCATACCCTGACCCGCACTTTGGCCTTGATGGTTGTTGCTACCCCATGAAAAATTTGGATGGTTCCTCCAATTTGAATTGTAGCTACTCCCATACTGCTGATGATTTCTTTGTGCATTCCCCACAAAGTTAACCGAATCAGGATTTGCTCCACAGCACTCAGCTGAGTGCTCACTGCTTCCACACACTTCACACCACATTTTCTGGACTGCATTAACTGGAGCTGAAGGCTGGTTCAAAGTCATGTTGCTGAAATGGTTGTTCAATTGATTCTTCAAAGCAGCTATCTGTGCAGCGATAGCTGTAAATCCATCCACTTCAAGCACTCCTGCTGCTTTCCTTGCCCCACCTCGTGATGAATCAGCATTCCATTCTGTATTGCCCTGTGAAATCCGGTTTAGCAAGGTGTACAGCTCATCATATGTCTTTTCCAGCGCTTGCCCTCCAGCTGCTGAATCTAGCAAAATTTTGGTATGGGGTTCCAAACCCTCAATAAATGTGTGCACCAACACGTCATTGGACTGATGATGATGAGGACAGTCCCTCAACATGGATTTAAATCTTTCCCAGGCTTGATATAAATTTTCTCCCTCCCTCTGTTTGAAACTCAGAATTTGACTTCTAAGTCTTGCTGTTTTTCCAGAGGGAAAAAACCTTATCAAGAACTTTCGTGCAAGATCATCCCACGTTGAAATAGAATTTGGTGGCTCAGCTTTCAACCACCTCTTGGCTTCACCGAGTAATGAGAACGGAAATAATGTAAGCCTAACATAATCAGGTGACACTCCAGCAGGTATATAAGTGTCACTTATCTCCAAGAAGTTTTGGAGATGCTGTTGTGGGTCTTCATGAGGGAGACCGGTAAATTGCCCGCTTGTGTGCAGCAATTGCACCATATTTTGCTTGAGTTCAAATCTCCCTCCAGGCTCTGGTTTTCGGATACTGGATGTAACATTGTTGGCATGTGGGATTGCCACCTCACGAACCGGCTCTTCGGGCACTAACACTGCCCTCACAATCGGTGGATTTTGTTGCTCCATAATAGTCTGTCTGAGCAACTGCAGCTTCCTTTGTAGAGCTTCTCTCCGTTTACTATGAAATATACGTTCAGGCTCTATATAAGATTCCACCAGCTCTTTGTCTCTTGCTAGTGTTGACAGCAATTAAGTCTGCAAAATATAGGCTAAGACCAAGTTGTCAACACTTAAGAAAAGAAAATAAAAATACAGTAAATTTACACTTAACACAATTTCACCAATTGCCAAGTCCCCGGCAACGGCGCCAAAAACTTGTTCGGTCTGTGTTATATGGGTATCTAAACTGACACGCAAGTTCACGTGGTCGAACAAGTAGTAAGTGGCATTAGTAAGCCAAGTATCGATCCCTCAGAGACTCGGATTAAGTGAAGTTTGCTTAAGTATACTATACTATATTTAACTTCTAAATATGCTGACAACAACGTAACCAAAAAGTGAATAATTTGTTTTATAAATTTTATACTACAACTACTAACAATTATCTACTTTGAATTTAAACTATGGATATGAGCATGCCGAGGTTATAGAATATGTAATGAAACTGATTATAATCATACATTGGTTAATCTTTTCTTCCGGTTGCTTGCCAAGAACATTAGCCAAGAGATTAAAACTCTCGTATTTAATCTCACTTAAGAATCATAAACCATCCGTCTACCTTTCTGTGATCAAATGCAATTCATGACCTAGCAATACAATTCCGGTTCCTAAATTGACTAATACGGCTTTCAAGTATATTTCTATCAGGAAAGCACATCAAAACTCAATTTTCCCAAATCAAGTAAAGAACAATATCCTATTAATTCACAACTTTCCAATTTCGTGCTCTCTCGAGTGAAATCGGACTTTTTAGATATACATTAATGTAGGCCACACACCAATGCAGTAAGAACAAGAATTAATAGAACAACATGGAAGAAAAAGATGAAAAACCATATAATTAATAATCAAAATTCATCACAAGTGTTCATAACCTCAGCAAGGAAGGGAATTAGCCACTCATTTGTGGATTAATCATCCTAAAATAAGTGTTAATCATACAAACAATTGAATTAGAGAAGAAAGAAAGAGAGAAAAAACCCTGAACTTTTCGTCCCTCAACTGCCTGTAACCCACGTCCTTGCTCCACCAAGTCTGAATTATGAAAAATGAACCTAAGTGCTCTATTTATACTAGTGGGAATTTTTCCCGGAATAACAAGCAACGTGTCACGGAGTGCATCGCGAGCACTGCCTCCGTGACACGGCGTGAACGCGGACCCTCACTGGAAATTAGGGGTCTGGGAATAAAGCACCAACGAGGCACGGCGTGCCACGCGGAGGCTAGCCACCATGCCACGGAGCTGTCGTGAGCCTCCACTGGAATTGATGAATTTTTCACCCTCCAGGCAGAATGCCTCCGCGATGGCAGCGTGACATGGCTCCATCGCGGAGCCCCTTTAATTTGTGCAGTCCAATGCTTTTTCCCTTGCTCGCATCCAAGTCCAACTCTGATATCATCCAACATGCATTTTAGCTTCCCGAAATCACATTTTACCTACAAAACAATGCTAATCATGTTGGTTAGTATAAATTCACATTTTATTACCAATTACATGAAAATGTATACACATTGCTAGATAAACAAGGCGAAAATGATACTTTTGAGTATCACTTGGGCATATAAATCTGCCCAAGATCACCCTCTGTTCTCTATTCGTTTCTGGAAATTAAATGGAAGTAAATTATTAAAACCGAAGTGGGAGGCCCTTTTATACTTGGGGCCTGAACAAGGCCTCCGTGACACGCTAGCCATCGCGGAGGCCCCCCCCCCTCCGTGACACGCTGCCATCGCGGAGGGGTTCTGCCTGGCTCCCTCTTACGACTCTCCAACTTGGAGCTTGTCCGGTTTCTCCACGGGCCTTTTGCTAGCATTTATGGCATTCTAAAACTCTTAACCAACATGCGAATAGGCCATCTAAATGTCAAGAATTTACGGGGTGTAACATCTTGGTGGTGACGTCTCAGTTTCATATTGTGAGGGACCTTGCATTCCTATGGCATTTACCACCTTTGGCCCTACTCCCATTACATGATTTGTCATCAATTCAAGTTGTATCATCATTTTGGAAAGAGTCTCCTATGGCTCTTCATCCTTTTTCCTCAACTCAGCTACCAATGCACTTGCGATAACTTTATGAGTGGACACATTTGTTTCTCTCGTGTTCCAAGCCCTATTGGTCTTTGTCATTCTGTCTAGGAGGCCTTTGGCCAACCCATACGTTTGGTCCATGATAGAACCACCAGTTAAGTTGTTGGCAACTGATTTGTTAATTGAATCAAGGGCCCTATAGAAGCTTTGTAGAAGTACTCCATCCGGCAATCCATGGTTTGGGCAAAGAACAACTTTCCTCTTAAACCTCAACCATGCCTCGTGTAAAGGCTCTCTGGGTTCTTGTCTAAAATTTGTAATATCATCCCTCAACTGAAGCATCTTTGATGGAGGGAAAAAAGGGTCCAAAAAGGCTTCTGTCAACTCTTGCCATGAAGCAATACATTCCGGAGGAAGTTCTCGCATCCCCTGTCAATGAAAAGGGAAAGAGTCTCAACCTGATGGACTCTTGACTGATATTTGGCGATATCGAATGGTTGGCAAATTTCCAAGAAGTTTCTCAGATGTCGATTCGCATCTTCACTTGGATTTCCGCCAAAGAGCCAATTCATTTGTAATAAGTGCAGCATAGTGCTTGTGACATGAAAAACTGCATTCCCTACCGTAGGTGGTAGGCGAATAGCTCCTACCACTTCTGGTATTACCGAATTGTCTTCCTCAAGTTCCATATTACCTTCTACTGAGCTATCCCCTACTTGGGTTATGGCTCATATGGTTATGAAATCCTAACAACACAGTAAACACACTTTAAGTAGCTACAATGCAAAACTATCTCAACTTAACAATCAATCACGAGATTATCATACGCCAGTCCCCGGCAATGATGCCATTTTTGATGACATTCAAACCATACCCTCTTTTTTAAAGAATATGCATGGTCGAAGTATCAAAACAAGTAACCAGGACACGTGCCGGAATCAACTCCAATGAGGACTGGGGATGATACTGATTAGTGTCGATTATAAAGTTGACTTTAGATCGCACCACTCAAAACAAACATAAATGAGAACCAATAGGGGGAAGTATCATTATGTAAGAGATTATCAAGTCCAAAGTGGTTTAGTTCAAATAGAAAGGTTTACCAAAGTTGTCAACAATGATGTGAAAATGCTAGAGGTGGGGTGTAGATCATGGATTAATTAGATAAGGTCTTGCTAGATCATCTCACAAGTTCAACTAATGTGAATAACCTTAGGCGAATAGAGGTAGTCCATGTTTTTCAGCCAATTTCATACCTCTAGCTAGAGTTCTTTTGAATCTCTAGACTCAATCAACTCAGCCCAATGTGATTTGGATTAATAGCTACACTATTTCTAGCTATTAGACATTAATTTAGGAGTGAGAGCATGAATTTGACTATTTCTATCCCAAATTCACAATCTCCTAACCATACCCACTATTAGATTCTCTCCCAAACTTAATTCTTCTTTTTCAAGCAACAATAAAGTAAGGAAACATAGACCCATATGAAAATCAATGAATCTTCAATTAATGATCGGAGAGAATCTAATAGATTCACAATTATCTTAACATTGTTAAGATAATTCTAGCAATTCCTACTCTAATCAACAATCATCACCATCACCCACCTCTAGCTAATGATTTAGCTACTCATAATTAAGAATTTCACAAGCATATTTAACAATAGACTCATCAAATTTAATAGAAAAAGTAGAAAAATCAATTTCACAATAATGGTCTTCAACAATGGTAGTCACTTACTATGGAGAAGAAGAAGAAGTAAAGGAATAAATCTCAAGTCACCAATTACAATCTTCTACTCTTCTCTGCAAAAAGGAATGTTCTAAAAAGTGAAAATTACAAGGAAAGCTGACTACTGCCTTGTACTTCTCTTAGACTATATGTAGAAAGTAGGGTGTCTCTTTCCTCTTTTTTTGTGTTTACTATTTTACCCCTGAGCACCGTCTCTTCATCGTTAGGACAATGGCGATTCGCCAGTTCATACTCGTGAACCGCCGGATGCATCTTGTTGTGTCATTACCAAATTCCAGTCAGCTTCAGCGACACGTCCGACGTTTCACCCATCTCATTCCACGAACCACCGAGGTCCTATCCCTCATTCCAGAAACTTGGCTAATGATTCGGTGATTGATCCGGTGACACGTTGTTGGTGATTTGTGTTCCGTTGATGGCATTTTTTCCTTTGAAGCAGTGCTGATCGGCCTCTATCCGGCGTTTCGCCGGTTTTCATTGGTGATACACCGCTTTGCTCTCATTTCATTCTTTTTGCTCCAATTTCGCCCTTTTTTACACATCTAGGAATTTGCATACAACAAAGACAAAAAGAGCATAAAATTCATATAATTTACTCAAGAACTAAGAAAAAATACAAGTTTTAGAGTCTAATGAGTTGGTAAATTACCAACTCATCACCCCGACCTACCCAAAACTATACAACAGAAAGAGCAAACTTCCACTACCTAGCCACTCCAAATGAAAGGAGCTGACCAATCTGCTGACTCCAATAGCTGCTAACGGAGGTCCTGAACCATATCTGTCTAAACCTGCAGACAAATATGCAGCACCCCATGCATGGGTGTCAGTACAATATGTACTGAATATCTAAGGCAGTAATAAAAGTTGGATTGAAGTTGATAAACAACTGAAAGTAAATAGCAAGAAGAGGCAGACGTTATCTTGTGAGCTTTCTTAACGATAACCTACATCTACTAAATCACTACATGAATACGAGCTGAAGCTGCATGGCTATACATCCATAAACTATATCTATCAAGCAGGTATAGAAACAAGAACCTAACCTAGCTCCCATAAGCCTATAAGGTGCAAGAAACACATAAATAACCTACCAGGCCCCCATAAGCCCTGGGAAGTACAATTCAATCTATATACCCCTAACAAGGTCCTTATGATTCTACAGGTACTATGTCTGCAACTAAGCCCACAGGGCTCCTATAATTGTATCTGAGCCCTCTGGGCTCCTGTAACTGCACCCTAGGCACTCAAGGCTCTACGAAGGGTTAGTTATGCTAGTATGGCATAAAAAGAGGTCCATACATGGATGGACTTAAATATGGCCTTATAGGACTGAATATAGTCCCTTCAGACATCACATAGCTCCTCTGAGCGATATCACATAGCTCCTCTAAGCGATTAACAACCCCGTAGGCAATGACATAGTTAGTAACCCTGAGGTTTGTCAATAGAAGGCTATCCTTGGTGAGGTCACTCTCACCCAAAGTATTACATTTTATCCTCAATCTATCCCCTCAAAAGGCATACCTAGACCCTTAGGCCTCACACAACCACTACTCGCCCCAAAAACAGTCTATATAGCTGCCAACAGGCAATCCCGTGTGCCTACACCTGACTAGAGGGTCCTAGCAGTGATTATAATCCCTAACAGCCTAGATAGAATAGGGCAACGTCCAGAGTGTCCTAAGCAATACTTTGAAGGTCATGCTGGTACAATGATAGTTCATAAGTGGACAACAACGTTATAGGCGACTACCTATATGATTCCTTTACTTGTGACGACTACAAGGCTGCTACCAACTGGATACATTCCTTGTTATCCCTAACTCTCCAGAAGAAGCTTACTTTAACTCTTATCCTGGAAGTAACATTTTGGTACTCTAGTTCTAGTCCATTTGGACCTTAACTTGGTCTATCCTGATTTCATATGGCTCCTTTGTATGGTTCATGTAATACCCCGAAAGCCCTAAGATCAAATCAGAGGGTTAAATGGAGAAAATAGGATTTTCTACACCAGATCGCAGGACGAGTCATCCAATGACCCGTGAGGTACACTATGAGTCGTTAAGTGACTCGTGGGAAGAAAGGTGGACTTGGTTTGATTTTTGGTCAAGGGGTTGATCATGGAAGAGACCACGAGTTGTGGTCAGGACCACAAGTCGTAAAGTCACACGTGGTCGGTGGTTGGATTAAAGGTTGAAGGTATCTAGCAATGATCCTAATGATTTGTCACCACAGGTCGTGGTGCCCCTCGTGGTGACCGATAGAGTGGAGGAATACCAGTGATGGCCACGACTCATCCCTCAGACAACGATTCGTCCAGTCTTTTGTGGGGACAAGTAGTGTGCATATTTCTTTAAATTTATTAATGGCTTTTCCATAATTCCTAAGTTCCTAATACCTATACTATATCATTTTAAGCTCAAAAAAGTGTGTTTTAAGAGGAGTAAGTTCATACTAAGCCTATTCTCTTCCATGCATGCAATTCTAGAAGCTCCTAAGGGTGATCAAGATTAGATTCATCAAGTTCTTCCCAAAAATTCTTTGGGCTTTCAGGAGGGTTTGTGAAATCATATTTCACCAGGTATGTAGGGTTATGAATGGGTGTATTCATCCTTACCCATGCCTAATCACTCTTCAATTTCATGAAAATTCTAGTTGATGAATCTATGGGGTTTTAACCCAACATGTGAATTCTCTAAGTATCAATCATGGGTATGACCTATACATGTTTCTAATATTGAATTATGATTAATGGTCATATTTTACAATTTTTTCAATTACAAAGCATTTTTCAAGTTTTTACAAATTATGATGCCCATCCAAGAAAGTTCATGAAGGATGAGATTATTATATATGTACTCAAGCATGATGAGATGTATATGATGAAAGTATGATTTGGAATTACCCATGTTCATGTTCATGTTCATGTTTTCAAATGAACAGGTGTATTTACGTATTGGGCAAGCCCATATGATCAAATATGTTTCATGATTTATCTAAATTGCACATATTAGCTTACAACATGGTTTTGGAGTCTAGACTCCCACTCTTTCCAGCTTGTGGTATGGTTTGAGCCCGAGGCTCCTCATGTTACGATTTCAAATTATGCATGTATGTTATGAGTCATCTTCATCACCAGACAATGGTTCAGCTTCGTTGAAAAGTAATGGAGAGCATATGCTTATTTTAGAGAGTAGCGTCTAGCACCGAGTAGGCTAAGGGTCTGTCAACCCTATGCCCCAAAACTACGTGCCAACGTAGGTATGTTCAAATTATTTGGGACCTCCCTTGTGAGCTCCCCCTGCCCCTAAGGGGCCTTCAGCTTGATATCGATATCATGGTAGCATCCTTAGCCCTGGCAAGGCTTTGGATGGCTCTACCCACTTGAGTGTAATAGTCGGGACCACATAAGCTCCATCATGGTAATGTCGGTTATATGACGAGTCTCCCATTATTCCTCATGATTTCAGTTTTGCATGTTTAGCAGTCATGATATTATGTTTTCAGCAAGTTTGACCCAATGTTCAGTTTTACATATGAATAATCCGTTTCAGCTTTGGGTCAATCGATTCAGTTAGGATATTTAGTTATGTTAAGCCATGATTTCAGATAATAGAATGCAATCCCTACTCTCAGACTCTTATGATGAAATATTTTATGTTATGGATGATCATTGATTTTACTTACTTAGCAGTTTACTTACCTTGCATACTCGGTACATTCCATGTACTAACTGCATACTCTATGCTGTATCATTTCATGATATAGGCTCAGATATTTAGGCTCAGTCCCGCCATTAGCCAGACACTCAGTATTAGCATCTCCAAGTCTTAGTTGGTAAGTCCTCATCTTCTGAGGGCCCTTTATCAGTTGTATTTAGTATTTTCAATTTCATACTATAGTGAGTTAGTTGGGGTCTTGTCCCATCAACTCATCAGTAGTAGAGGCTTATAAAACATACCATGTATTCAGTTTCAAACTTCTGTTATGTATTCTGATGTTATGATATTTGCAGACTTCCGCAATATTTTATATGTTAGACTTCTACTTAATTATGTTGAGTTTAGATATCATGTTTATGCCGTGGGTCAACTTGGAGCCTCTTGGGGTTCTTTGTCCCATGTCTTGATTCGGGCCTATGTTTGGGTCATGAGAAACTTGGTATTAGAGCATTAGGTTTTGAAGTGTCCTAGGGTGTCTGAAAGCCATGTTAAGTAGAGTATTTTTCATGGGTGTGAAGCGCGCCACACTTATGACAAAGAGGCTACGAAATGTTTTAGGAAATGTTCCCTTCTTTTATGATCTAAGTTGTGCGATGAAATGTCTCTATCCTTCTAACTCGTGCCATACGCGTTTGCAGACTCATGCCTCCTCACTGAGTTAATGGAAGAAGGAATGGAAATGGAAATGGCCATGAGGATGGTAAAGGGGATGGGCACCCACAGGCCCCACCAACCCATGAGGATCATTTACCTGAGCAGGTGGCCCACGCAAAGTTTAGGCTGCTATTCAGATGCTAGCTCAGGCTTTGACCGCCCAAGTCAACCAACAGGTGGTAGCGCATGTCCCTCTGAATGGGAATGCAATGGCGGTAAGAGTCGGAGATTTTCTGAGGATGAACCCTTCGAAGTTCCTTGGGTCAAAGATGGATGAGGATCCACACGAGTTTATTGATGAGGTTCTAAAAATCACCCACATGATGAGGGTGACAGGAGAGAAGTACGTTAATCTAGCCTTATATTAGTTGAAAAGGGTTGCGCACATTTGGTTTAAGTAGTGGAAAGATAGCAGGTCAGTTGGAGCAGGCCCCATTGGTTGGGATGAGTTCCATACCGCATTTCTGGATCGGTTCTTCCCTCGTGAGATGATGGAGATTAAAGCAGTCGAGTTTGTGAACCTGAAGGAAGGAATGATAATGGTTCAAGAGTTTGCCTTGGGGTCCAAGTATACACCTGAGATGGTGACAGATTAGAGAGACTGAGTGAGTCGGTTCGTGCATGGTGCTCGCGTGATTGTGGGTATATAAAACGACACGCAAGTGCACGTGGTCGAACAAGTAGTAAGTGGCTTTAGTAAGCCAAGTATCGATCCCACAGAGACTTGGATGAAGTACAATTTGCTTAAGTGTACTATATTTTACTTCTAAAAATGCAAACAACGGTGTAACCAAAAGTTTGATATTTTGTTTTATAATTTTTATACTAAAGCTAAAAACAATTATCTACTTTGAATCTGAACTATGAATGAGAGCATGCTGAGGTTAAACGAACATGTAATGAAATTAATTATCATCATACTTTGGTTAATCTTTTTCCTCTAGTTGCTAGCCAAGAACATTTTCCAAGAGATTAAAACTCTCGTATTTAACCTCACTTAAGAATCATGAACCATCCGTCTACATTTCTGTGATCAAATGCAATTCATGT
Organism: Datura wrightii; assembly: GCA_035772735.1. NCBI lineage: Eukaryota > Viridiplantae > Streptophyta > Magnoliopsida > Solanales > Solanaceae > Datura > Datura wrightii. Next base: position 67,716,655 of record JASDFA010000002.1, read on the forward strand.
TCTAGCCATACAATTCCGGTTCCTAAATTGACTAATACGACTTTCAGGTATATTTCTATTCTGAAAGCAAATCAAGACTCAATTTTCCCAAACCAAGTAAAGAACATATCCTATTAATTCACAACATTACAATTTCTTGCTCTCTCAAGTGAAACCGGACTTTTTAGATGTACATTAACGTAGGCCACACATTAATGCAGTAAGAACAAGAATTAATAGAACAACATGGAAGAAAAGATGAAAAACCAAATAATTAATGATTAAATTTCATCACAATTGTTCATAACCTCGGCAAGGAGAGGAATTAGCCACTCATTTGTGGATTAAACATCTTAAAATTAGTGTTAATCATACAAGCAATTGAATTAAAGAAGAAAGAAAGAGAGAAAAAACCCTGATATTTTCGTCCCTCAACTGCCTGTAACCCACGTCCTTGCTCCACCAAGTCAGAATAATGAAAAATGAACCTAAGTGTGCTATTTATAGTAGTGGGACTTTTTCCCGGAATAACAAGCAATGTGTCACGGAGTGCATCGCGGAGAACTGCCTCCGTGACATGCTACGAACGCGGAAGCTCTCTGGAAATCACCCGAACTTGGCCCCGGCAACACCCTACCGCGTTGGCAGCGTGTCACGCTGCTTGGGCAGCGCGTTGGCACCTCTTGGTCGCGCAGCCAACCTGCCTTGGCACGTTGCCAACATGTAGGTGGGCTGTTGTGATCAGCCTGCCTACCGTGGCACGTTGCCGATGCGCCGGTGGGCTGTTTTGTGCCTCCTCTTTGCCGACATTCGCGTGTTAATTCCGTTTCCAAGCCTCTACTTCACCAACTCATGGATTAGTTACTCAAAAGTCATCAAAACCTACAAAACAAAGGCTAATCATGTTGGTTAGCACATATCTTCACTTCATATAAAATTACATGAAAATGTATACAATAACTTAGATAAACAAGACTAATTTAAGTCATAAAGCGTATCTCGGGAATGCTATTTTTGCCCGTGATCACATGGTATAGTAGACTATTTAGTCAAGGATTGCTAGACCATGATGCTTCATTACTACATTGAATTTCCTCGTATAGTTATGTATGCCCAATAGATAGAGGCAGTACAGGTGAGTAAGCGGTAGAGAGAGGCCAAGAGGGCCAGGAATGATAGCTTTGGATTCTCCCAGTAGAGACTTGGTGGTTGGCACCGTCAGTAATCCCACCAGATATCTTCAGCCCCAGCGCCGTCGGTTATGAGTGTGTCATCCAGATCCAGGTGCACCAGAGGGGATGAGCATCAGGCTCTAGAGGTTAGGGTAGTAGACCCGCAGAGTCCAGTATTCCAAAGTACGACATGTATGGCTGGAGACACACGGGTCAGTGCTTAGCAGGTTTAGGTGCTTGTTTCAGGTGTAGGAAGCCCAGACACATACTTAGAGATTGCCCAGCAACTAGACACGGCCATGATAGGGGTCGAGGCCTAGCCTCCATTTCAGTAGCTCCACTAGCACGCCTAGCTCAGTAGGGGACATCTACTAGTGCGGGTGGTGGTCAGCGCCAGAATAGATTCTATGCCTAGCATCTTGTTAGGAGCAGAAGATCTCCCCAGTGTAGTCACTAGTATGTTACAAATATTCCACCTTGATGTCTATGCATTGTTAGATCCAGAGGCTACTTTGTCTTTTGTGACACCCTATGTTGCTAGTAGTTTCGGAGTTAGTCCCAAAATCCTATTAGAACCCTTCTCAGTCTCTACTCTAGTCGGTGTTTCAGTTATAGCTCGACGAGTATATAGAAATTGCCCTATCACAGTTCTTCAGAAAATCACCTCTGCAGATTTAGTAGAGTTAACCATGATAGATTTTGATGCTATCTTTGCATAAAACGGCTACATGCATGTTATGCCTCGGTTAATTGTATAACCCACACAGTAGAGTTCAGATATCCGGGTAAGCCAGTCCTTGAGTGGAAGGGTAGTTTAGTTGTACCTGTAGGTCGCTTCATTTCCTACCTTAAGGATAGAGATGATCTCTAAGGGTTGTGTGTACCATCTAGTTAGGGTCAAGGATGCTAGGTCTGAGACCCCAATTATCCAGTCAGTTCCTAGAGTATGTGAGTATCCAGAAGTGTTTCCAGTTTATTTACTGAGAATCCCTCCAGAGCGGGAGATCGATTTTGGTATTGACCTTCTTCCTAATACGTAGCCCATATCTATTCCTCCTTATAGAATGGCTCCAGCTAAGCTACAGGAGTTGAAAGAGCAATTCAAAGACCTCTTAGAAAAGGATTTCATCAGGCGTAGAAAATCCCGATGGGGTGCACCAATTCTCCTTGTCCGAAAGAAGGATGGTTCCTTTCGAATATGCATTGATTATCAGCAATTAAACAAAGTTACCATCAGTAACAGGTATCCTCTCCCGAGGATTGATGATTTGTTTGACCAGCTTCAGGGTGCTAAGTGATTTTCAAAGATAGACCTTAGGTCTGGATACCATCAACTCAGAGTTAGAGAGAGTGACATTCTGAAGACAGCCTTCAGGACTCGGTATGGTCACTATGAGTTTGTAGTTATGTTTTTTGGACTAACAAATGCTCCTGCAACTTTTATGGATTTGATGAAAAGGGTGTTCAATCCATACTTGGATATGTTTGCGATTGTATTCAAACATGACATCCTTATATACTCTCAGAGCGAGGAAGAGCATGCTGCTCATTTGAGGGTAGTGCTATAGACCTTGAAGGATCGCCAATTGTATGCTAAATTCAACAAGTGCGAGTTTTGGATAGACTTAGTGGCATTTTTGGGTCATGTGTTGTCATGTGAGGGCGTATAGGTAGACTCTCAAAAGATAGAAGTGATGAAGAATTGGCATAGATCACTGAGTCCTTTGGATATCAGGAGTTTCTTGGGTTTAGTTGGTTATTATCAGATGTTCATTGAAGGGTTTTCATCAATTACAGCATCGTTGACTAAGTTGACCCAGAACAAGGTGAAGTTTCAATGGTCAGAGGCTTGTGAGAAGAGCTTCCAAGAGTTGAAGACTCAACTCACCTTAGCACCAGTGTTGACCCTACCTGAGGATACCGATGGGTTTGTGGTATATTGTGATGCTTCGAGGATCAACCTAGGTTGCGTACTAATGTAGCACGGCAAAGTTATAGCTTATGCTTCCAAGCAGCTGAAAGTCCATGAAAAGAATTATCCAACTCATGATCTCGAGCTGGCGACGGTAGTATTTTCCTTGAAGATTTGGAGACGCTATCTTTATGGGGTCTGTGTATATGTGTTTACGGACAATAAAATCCTACAATACGTGTTTACCCAAAAGGATCTAAATCTACATCATACGAGGTGGTTGGAGCTTCTGAAATATTATGATATGAGTGTCCTTTATCATCCGGGAGAGGCTAATATGGTGGTGGAAGCTCTTAGCAGGCTTTCTATGGAAAGTGTGTCCCATGTAGATGACAAGAAGAAAGAGCTGGTGAAAGATGTACATCGGCTTTCACGATTAGGAGTTTGTCTTATTGTTTCGATGTATGGTGGTGTTATTATTCAGAATGGATCAAAATCTTCCTTGTTGACTGAGGTCTAAGCTAACAAGACGAGGATCCTATTTCGGTAAAGTTGAAGGAAGTCGTTTAGAATCAGAAGGTGGAGGTCTTCTCCCAAGGGGGAGATGGTGTGATATAAACCAGGGTCATTTGTGTGTACGGGGTGTTGATGACTTGAGGGAGAGGATGTTGCACAAGGCTCATGGTTCCAGATATTCTATACATCCAGGTGCCACACAGATGTACCCTGACCTACAGGAAGTCTATTGGTGGAATGGCATGAAGAAGGACATAGCAAAGTTTGTGGCTAAGTGTCCGAATTGTCAATAGGTGAAGGTTGAGCATCAAAGACCTGGAGGTATGTTCTAAGACATTAGCATCCCTACTTGGATGTGCGAGGAAATTAATGTGGACTTTATTATAGGGTTTCCTCATACTCATCAACAATATGACTCTATTTGGGTGGTTATAAACAGATTGATTAAAGCAGCACATTTTCTACTGGTCAAAACTACCGATTAAGCAGAGGATTATGCCAAATTGTACATTCGGGAGTTAGTTTGATTGCACGTAGTGCCCTTGTCCATTATATCAGATAGAGGTACTCAGTATACCTCTCAGTTTTGGAGATCATTTCAGAAGGTACTTGGTGCTCAGGTCAAGCTTAGCACGACATTTCACCTGCAGACAGATAGCCAGGTCGAGCGAACCAATCAGACTCTCGAGGATATGTTGAGAGCGTGTGTGATCTATTTTAGGGGAAGTTGGTATGATCATTTGCCTCTCATTGAGTTTTCATATAACAATTCCAGCATTCAAATGGCTCCTTTTGAGGCTCTTTATAGGCGGAGGTGCAGATCACCTATTAGTTGGTTTGATGTCGGTGAAGCTATATTGATAGGTCCAGATTCAGTATATGAGGCTATGGAGAAAGTTCAGCTTATAAGGGATAGGTTGAAAATAACTCAGAGTCGCCAAAAGTACTATGGGGATATGAGCAGGAAGGAACTTCAGTTTGAAGTTGATGATTGGGTGTTTCTGAAGGTATCACCCATGAAAGGAGTGATGAGATTCTGAAAGAAATGAAAACTCAGCCCTGTTATGTTGGTCCGGACCAGATTGTGAAACAGGTTGGCAAGGTAGGATATAAGTTGGAGTTGCCCTCAGAATTAGCTTTAGTTCATCCAGTCTCCTATGTATCGCTCTTAAAGAAGTGTCTGGGGGATCCAGCTCTAGTTGTTTCGGTGGAGAGTGCAGGTATGAAGTATAGCCTTAGTTATGAAGAGGTTCCGGTAGGAATAATGGATCGTCAAGTTCGGAAGCTAAGAAACAAAGAAGTAGCCTCATTAAAGGTTTTGTGGAAGAGCCACCATGTTGAGGGAGGTACTAGGGAAGCCAAAGAAGATATGATAGCTAAATACCCGCATCTATTCCCTTCCGGCACAGTTCTAGCTTGAGGTACCGACTTACTCCCTAGTACTCTATTCAGTTTCATGTTCAATTCATGTCCCCCAATTTCTCTCATGTCAATATATGTATGTATGATTCAGGAATTTAGTTCAGTCATGTAATTAAGTCTGCAGTCAGTCACTCTGTCAGTTTTCAGCTCTAAATGATCAGTATTTGATATGGCAGTTACATTTCTCAGCTTTTCTGTATGCTTATTCACATTCGAGGATGAATGTTCCCAAGGGGGAGATATTGTAATACCCCGAAATCCCTAATATTAGACCCAAGGGTTGAACGGAGTAAAAAGAATTTGCTGCACCAGGTCACCGGACGAGTCATCCACTGACCGTGAGGTGCACCATGAGTTGTTAAGTGACTCATGGGGAGGAGGGTGTACTTGGTTGGATTTTTTGTCAAGGGGTTGATCACGGGAGAGACCTCGACTCATGGTCATGACCACAAGTCATTAAGTCACTCATGGTCAGTGGTTGGCTTAAAGATTGAACGTATCTAGCAGTAATCCTAACGATTTGTCAGCACAAGTCGTAGGATACTCCACGAGTCATGGTGTCCCTCGTGGTGACCAGTAGAGTGGAGGAATACCAGTGATGGCAATGATAGGCAGGCGACAACTCATCCCTCAGATTACGATTCGTCCAGTCCCTCATGGGGACTAGCAGTGTGTATTTTCCTGCGAATTTATTAAGGGTTTTTCTGTATTTCCTAAGTTCCTAAGACCAATACTATGTCATTTTAAGCTCAAAAAAGTGTATTTTAAGAGGGGCAAGTTCATTCTAAGCCTATTCTCTTCCATGCATACAAGTCTAGAAGCTCCTAAGGGTGATCAAGCTTAGATTCATCAAGTTCATCCCCAAAATCCTTTGGGCTTTTAAGAGGGTTTGTAAAATCAGATTTCTCCAGGTATGTAGGGTTATGAATGAGTGTATTCATCCACACCCATGACCAATCCCTCTTCAATTTTATGAAAATTCTAGTTGATGAATCTATGGGGTTTTAACCCAATTTGTGAAACTCTAAGTATCAATCATGGATATGACCTATACATGTTTCTAATGTTGAATTATGATTAATGGGCATATTTTTACAATTTTTTCAATTACAAATCATGGTTTCAAGTTTTTATAAATTATGATGCGCACCTATGGAAGTTCATGAAGGATGAGATTATGATATATTTATTTAAGCATGATGAAATATATATGATGAAAGTATGATTTCGAATTACCCATGTTCATGTTCGTGTTCCTGTTCTCTAGTGATCAAGCATATTTAAGTATTGGGCAAGCCCATATAATCAAATATGTTTCATGATTTATCTAAATTTCACGTGTTAGCTTACCACATGGTTTTAGAGTCTGGACTCTCACTCTTTCCAGCTTGTGGTACGGTTTGAGCCCAAGGCTCCTCATGTTATGATTTCATATTATGCATGTATGCTATGGGTCAGCTTCATCATCAGACAATGGTTCAGCTTCGTTAAAAAGTAATGGACAGAATATGCATTTTTTTGGAAGTAGTGTTTAGCACCGAGTAGGCAAAGGGTAAGTCAACCCTATGCCCTAGAACTATGTGCTAATGTAGGTATGTTCAGATTATTTGGGACCTCCCCTGTGAGCTTCCCCTGATCCCAAGGGGCCTTCAGCTTGATATCGATACATAATAGCTTCCCTAGCACTAGCATGTCTTTGGACAGCTCTGTCCACTTGAGTGTAATAGTGGGGGCCATAAGCTATATCATGGTAATGTCGGTTATTCGACGAGTCTCCCATTATTCCTTATGATTTCATTTTTGCATGTTCAGCAGTCATGATATCATGTTTTCAGCGGGTTTGATCCAATGTTCAGTTTTACTTATGAATAATCAGTTTCAACTATGGGTCAATCGATTTAGTTATGATATTTAGTTATGTTAAGTGATCTTGGGAAAAATGGCATGCCCAAGTGATACTTTATAACTTAGTTTTCATCTTCTTTATCTACTTATTTATATACTTTCTTATGTAATTTTATGTAAATGTTAATATATATACTAACCAACATGATTAGTTCTTTTTTTGTAGGGTTAAAATCAATTTGAGGAACTAATCTATGATTTGGGGAAGTGGAGGAATGGAATCGGAAGCAAAATGCGAAAGTCGGCAAGGAGGACACGCGAAACAGCCCACCTGTGCGACAGTAATGTGCCATGGCAGGCCAGCTGCACGAAAATGGCGTGTCACAGCTGCAAATGCGCTACACATGCAGCGTGACACGCTGCCATCGTGGCAAGGGGCTTCCTGGCGTGTGTTTTATGCAAATTCCAGATTGCTTCCGCGATTCCTCCGTGTCACGGAGGTAAATTAGCACGTTCACCTCCGTTCCATATAGCTATTTCATGTCGGGCATAATTTTATACATTTCTCATTTACTATAAATAGGTCCCTTAGCTCCTAAAATCATTTTTGTCACGTAATATTTCTGAAAAACAACCAAGGAGTGAAGGGAGAAGTGGGAGAACTCACCTAGGGTTCTTAAATTTCATCTTCTCTTCTACCAATTCTTGTAAGTATGTTACGTTAATTATGTTTTCTTGTAATTATACGAACTTGAGTGGCTAGAACCCTTCCTCTAGGGTTGAGGACACAAGATATGATTGTGACTATGTGAATTTGTTTTGGTTTTAAGGTATTAATTGTTGTTTTACCTTACGTTCTTAATTATGGTTGTTTTTATGATTGATCACCATGAAAACACACACGTTACACCTAGGTAAAATCTTGTGAAAGTAAACCTAGGCAAGAACAAAGAATGTAGGGAGCAAGTTTGTATCTTACGATATAATTCGCGGTTAGGATAAGAAATTATACCTAATTTTCCTTGCTTGGTTACTAAAACAGGATGAGCTAGACACCGACTTAGAATTATCACATCACCACTTGTAGAAGTAGTTGTGAACCTAAGTTCGGTTAAATGATTAGAGGTACGAAAGTCCCTAATCAAGAGCATAAACCCCATAAACCACATTCCCATAATTGAATTGCCCACGGACTAGAATGTCACATCCCCGCTCAATGATGTAGTTGTGAGGCTAGTTTGTCATGTTTAGAGGCTCGAAAGACCGTGAACATGCAATTGTAATTATGTGAGACGGTAATTGATAATTCCATACTTAAACCATTACAAAGCGTAGTATCACATGATTATCTGGCCTTAGATCTAGTTGCTCCTTGAATTACTTCAGAGTATTTCTATGACCACCCCTAGATTTAAATAGAATTTATCGAAAACTTCTATAATCAACACTTGCGAAAGTTAATATCACACTTGAACTTGATAATTAGCTGAATTGGTTTAGTCCATGTGGGTTCAACATCCAGCTCTTAAAAAGGGCCAGTGTATTACTTGTAAGACCACGTATGCTTGCATGTGCGCTTGGGCGCAGTCACAATAAGTTTTTGGCGCCGTTGCCGGGGACTCGGCGGAGTTTAGTAAATTTGTCTATTTTTGTGTTATTTTTAATTTCCTTAAGTGTTGAGAAACTTGGTCTTAGTCTGACTTATTGCAGGTGAAAGGTTGTCTTGCCGAGCTAGCTAGGAATAGAGAGCTTGTGGAACCGTTGCTTGAACCAGAACATCAAATTCATTTGCGAAGGAGAGTAGCTCTTGAGCAAAAGCTGAAAGGACTTCAAGAAAAGGTACAATAACAACCACCCGCAGGACAAGCACAATTGTCATCGAAAGCAATGGAAGCCAGACCAGTTCACGAAGTGGCAATCCCACTTGCGACGAATGTGAACTCTAGTATCCGTAAATCGGAACCTGGAGGGAACTTTGAATTGAAACAGAACATGGTGCAGCTGCTACATTCTAGTGGTCAATTCAGTGGGATGGCACATGAGGACCCACAGCAACACTTATAGAACTTTCTTGAGATTACTGACACGTTCGTCCCCACCGGAGTGTCCACAGATTATGTCCGACTTACCCTCTTCCTATTCTCATTGTTGGGAGAGGCAAAGAGGTTGTTGAAGTCTGAGCCACTGAACTCCATAACTTCTTGGGATGATTTGGAAAAGAAGTTCCTTATCAGATTCTTCCTGTCAGGCAAGACTGCAAAACTTAGAAGTGAGATATTGAGTTTCAAGCAGAGGCCAGATGAGAACTTGTATTTGGCTTGGAAGAGATTCAAGTCATTACTGAGAGACTGTTCCCATCATCAGCAATCCAATGAAGTGCTGGCCCATACCTTTGTAGAAAGTCTAGACCCATACACAAAAATTTTACTAGACTCTGCATCGGGTGGGCAGGCCTTAGAGAAGACTTATGATGAGCTGTACACTTTGTTGAATAGAATTGCTCAGGGAAATCCAGAGTGGCACAGCAAGGCATAGAGAGGGGCAGGAAAGAGAGCGGGGCTGATAGAGGTAGATGGTATGAATTCTTTGGCGGCACATCTAGCTTCATTCCAACATCAGATTATGACTCAGTTCAATAAACTGAGTATGAACCAACAGCAGGGTCAGGTTAATGTAGTTCAGCAAGCTCCAAGTTGGTGTGAAATTTGTGGGAATAATGGGCACAATGCAGAATCTTATGGAGCCAATCTGGAATCAATCAATTTTGTTGGGAATGTACAGAGGAACACTCAGAATTTTGGAAACAACTACAACAAAAATTTGCAGAGCCACCCGAATTTTTCTTGGGGTGGAAATCAAAAGCAAAGTTATCAGCAACCTCAACAGCAGCAGTATTAACAGAATAGGCAGAATGATGGCCAGTTGAGCAGCAACATTGAGGAAACGTTGCAGAAAATCATGGAGACCCAGACTCAATTAGCAGAAAATCAGGCAAGGATGGCATTAGACTTGAAGAATCAGCAATTGGCCACCCGCAATCTAGAAAAACAGATGGGTCAGATAGCAGCTGCTCAAAATATGAGACCGCAGGGAGGACTACCAAGTGACATAGATCCTAACCCCCGTCAGGTCAACGCCATCAGTCTGAGGAGCGGAAAACAAGTAGCTGATGCAGTGCCAAAAGAGAAAAGAAATGAGGTGCAGCCGGAGTTGGTTAGGAAAGGTCCATCAACTGACTAGGGAGAGAATCAGAGTGCTGTGCAACAAAATGCACAATCTTCATTGCAGCTAGAACAAAGACCTCTACCACCATTCCCTCAGAGATTCGGAAAGAGAAAGGAGGAGGAATGCTTCAAAAAGTTCTTTGAGATTTTCAAAGAACTTCACATAAATTTGCCTTTGCTTGATGTTTTGCAGGGAATGTCCAAGTATGCTAAATGCATAAAGGATGTGATGGTCAATAAAGTCAGATTGGTGGATGTCCAGACAGTAGAGCTGACAGAGGAGTGTAGTCACAGGGTATTGAGCAAGATTCCTAAGAAGCTCAAAGACCCAGGGAGTTTTACCCTCCCCATACAAATTGGTAAAGCTGAAGTGCTACGAGCCCTATGTGATTTAGGGGCAGCAGTTAATCTAATGCCCCTATCTTTATTTAACACCTTGGGGTTGGGAAAACCGCGACCAACAAGATTGATGCTGCAGCTGGCGGATAAGTCGCGAGTGGCACCGGATGAAATCATAGAGGACCTTCTCATCAAAGTGGGTAAGTTTATTATACCTGCTGATTTTATTATCTTAGATTTTCATGCTGATGACCAGGTACCCTTAATCTTGGGACGGCCATTCTTGGCCACCGGAGGAGCGGTAATTGACTTAAGAGAAGGAACCCTGAAAATGAGGGTCGAGGATGAAGAAGAACTCTTCTGAGTATACCAAGAGATTAACCCACCCACACACTACAGAAACCTTTGTAAGGTTAGTGTGTTGTTAGAGGATAAGTATGGGGTGGTAGATTCCATAGGTCCACGACCAAAGGTAATGATAAGTGTTCAGCCTGAGTCTGATAAAGGGTTCCAGTTGGATAAGAAGTTGGAGGAAGAGAGGAACAGAGTGGAGGTTGTTCCCTTTAAAAATCAAAAGAAAATAAGATGGTTATCAAAAGGGAACCCAGGTATGAGGATGTCCTGAAAAGGATAGTTCACGTCGTGCCGCGACGTAAAATTAGGCACTGCTTGGGAGGCAACCCAAGGTTACCACAGGTACAATTTGTAATTGTTGTTTATGTTGATTTTGTTTATTGTCAACTTGTGTTGTTTTTGGTGGATATTTAAGCACAGATGGATGGGAAATCTGAGTACCCTTGGAGGAGGAAGCTAAAAAGCATGGAAGAGGAAAAGTGTGGGGTCGAATACCCACTTGTGCAAAAATGAAGAAAAACATGTTGTTAGCTAGGGATAGAGGCCCAGGGAGTATTTCTCACCCTTTGGAATTTTAATTAGATGCTTTGGGGACATAGCATGATTCAAGTGTGGGGTGAGGGATATTTCAAAAATCTTGTGCTTAATGATTTTGGTGAATGTAGTGCTTGATACATATTGGAAAAATTTTTGAGTTGAGCATGACTTCACCACCCGTTGGTTTTTCTTTTCAGTTCTTTTCCGATGGGGGGTCTTTGAACCGAAGAATAAAAATTTTCCTTGTCTGTATATAATGTCTTTAATCATAGATAGAGACTATTTCCGACGATAGATGGATGACGATCGTCTTGAGGAAAAATTAGTCAATAGGTTTTGGATTTTGAACCCGTAGCTAATTGATGGCTTGATGTTCTTGTTATGTGCTATACATGATTGTAAGATACAAGTGTGGTTAGTTTTGAAGCATGTAAGAAGGGTATAACTTTGTTTGAGACACTTAGGCTCTTGAATTTGACTCGATGTGATTGAAGCTTAATTTTGAATTCTTGTGATTAGCTGAGTAAGAGTCTTCTGAATGTGTCTTGAATTGAGCATGTGCTATGAGTTTAAATTTTTCGAATATTCCGTGCTATTGTGGAATGTCTAGAACTTTCCTGGTGTGTACATAAAACAAAATGAAGGATGTGGACTGTAGGAGATGATTTAGGCATTTCTTTGAATGAACCTAATTTTTATCCCTCACTTTACCTACCTTGAATGTTGAATCCTAGTGAGCCCCATTGATCCTTAATCCTATTCTTTGATAGCTACAACATAAGCTTAATCCTTTTTCTTCCATTAGCCTTGAATTTGATCCAAAACTCCTAAGCACTTAAGGGAAAAATCTGAAAGAGTGAAGGAGTGAGAAGCATGAAAAAGAAGGAAAAGTAGCAGTTGTAAAAGTTGAGAAAGGTCAAGGGTGCACTTGTTTGAAAATGTCTGAGTATTGGTAGGGAGTAAGAAATAAATGAATGAAAAAGTTGCTTAAGTACCCTTACTAATAAGCTGAGTGTGCTTAAAGCAATGGGAACAAGAAGAGAAAATTCAAGAGTGAAAAGAATGAGGAGGAAGTAAGAAAAGATATGTCCTTAATGAAGGTTGAAGTTATTAAAAGCGCTTGGGGAAGATAGCCACTGTTATTATCCATAATATTACCTACCCGTCCCTTCGCTTACATTACAACCCATTAAGTCCTACTTGATCTTACATTCATACATCCTTAAATTAGTGGAGTAAAACACTAAGGGCAAGCTTATGGGTCACTACATGATGCATGTGAATTCCTTGAGAGAGCGAGCGTACTTCTATTCATATACCCATACATGTTGTGAGTTGAAATTTGTGAGTAAAAATGGGTAACACTCTTGTTGTGACAGCACATGTTTAATGAGAGATAAAATTCATGTCGGATTTCCTGATCGGTTGATTTGCATGAGTTTGCTAAGATTGAGAGTCGATTCTTGAGGTTAGGAAGTCTTAACGTAGTTGTATATCATTTCATTTATTAAATCGTGCATGCTCTATTTTTAACTTGCTATCTCAAACAATCATTGTAGTCGTAGCTTGAATTGTCTTGCTAAATTAGTTATGTGTGAGTCTTCATTTACATGAGATGTAAAAGGGTTGTTCGAGGACGAGCAAGGCTTTAAGTGTGGGGTAGGTTGATCTTGGGCAAAATGGCATGCCCAAGTGATTCTTTATAACTTAGTTTTCGTCTTGTTTATATACATTCTCATGTAATTTTATGTAAATATGAATATATATACTAACCAACATGATTAGTTCTTCTTTTTGTAGGGTTAAAATGAATTTGAGGAACTAATCTATGATTTGATGAAGTGGAGGAATGGAATCGGAAGCAAAATGCGAAAGTCGGCAAGGAGGACACGCGAAACAGCCAACCTGTGCGACAGCAACGTGCCACAGTAGGCCAGGCTGCGCGACAAGGGCGTGTCATGGCCCCAAATGCGCTGCACAAGCAGCGTGACACGCTGCCATCGCGGCAAGGAGCTGCCTGGCGTGTGTTTTATGCAAATTCCAGAGTGCTTCCGCGATTCCTCCGTGTCACGGAGGTAAATTAGCGCATTCAGCTCCGTGCCACGGAGCTATTTCATGTCGTGCATAATTTTATACATTTCTCATTTACTATAAATAGGTCCCTTAGCTCCTAAAATCATTTTTGTCACGTAATATTTTTGAAAAACTACCAAGGAGTGAAGGGAGAAGTGGGAGAACTCACCTAGGGCTCTTAAATTTCATCTTCTCTTCTACCAATTCTTGTAAGTATGTTACGTTAATTATGTTTTCTTGTAATTATACGAACTTGAGTGGCTAGAACCCTTCCTCTAGGGTTGAGGCCACAAGATATGATTGTGACTATGTGAATTTATTTTGGTTTTAAGTTATTAATTGTTGTTTTATCTTACGTTCTTAATTATGGTTGTTTTTATGATTTATCACCATGAAAACACATACGTTACACCTAGGTAAAAGCTTGAGAAAGTAAACCTAGACAAGAACAAAGAATGTAGAGAGCAAGTTTGTATTTTACGATATAATTCGCAGTTAGGATAAGAAATTATACCTAATTTCCCTTGCTTGGTTACTAAAACGGGATGAGCTAGACACCAACTTAGAATTATCACATCACCACTTGTAGAAGTAGTTGTGAACCTAAGTTCGGTTAAATGATTAGAGGTACGAAAGTCCCTAATCAAGAGCATAAACCCCATAAACCACATTCCCATAATTGAATTGCCCACGGACTAGAATGTCACATCTCCGCTCAACGATGTAGTTGTGAGGCTAGTTTGTCGTGTTTAGAGGCTCGAAAGACCATGAACATGCAATTGTAATTATGTGAGACGGTAATTGATAATTCCATACTTTAACCATTACAAAGAGTAGTATCGCATGATTATATGGCCTTAGCTCTAGTTGCTCCTTGAATTACTTCAGAGTATATCTGTGACCACCCCTAGATTTAAATAGAATTTATCAAAAACTTCTATAATCAACACTTGCTAAAGTTAATATCACACTTGAACTTGATAATTAGCTGAATTGGGCCAGTCCCTGTGGGTTCAACATCCGGCACTTAAAAAGGGCCACTGTATTACTTGTAATACCACGTACGCTTGCATGTGCTCTTGGTCGCAGTCACAACATTAAGCCATGATTTCAGATAATAGCATGCAATCCCTACTCTCAGACTCTTATGATGAAATGTTTTATGTTATTCATGATCACTGATTTTACTTACTTAGTGGTTTTACTTACTTTGCATGCTTGGTACATTCCACATACTGACCGCATCCTCTATGTTTTATCGTTTTATGATACATGCTCAGATATTCAGGCTCAGTCCTGCCATTAGTCAGACTCTTAGTATTAGCATCTCTCAGTCTCAGTTTGTGAGTCATCATCTTTCGAGGGCCCTTTATCAGTTGTATTTAGTATTTTCAATTTCACACTATAGTGAGTTAGTTGGGGTCTTGTCCCATCAACTCGTTAGTAATAGAGTCTTATCAGACATAACATATATTCAGTTTCAGACTTGTGTTATGTATTCAGATGTTATGATATTTTCAGACTTCTGCTATAGTATATATGTTAGAATTGCGCTTGATTCTGTGGAGTTTAGATGCCATGTTCAAGCCATGGGTCGACTTTGAGCCTCTCAGAGTTCTTTTTCCCGTGTTTCGATCTGGGCCTATGTTCGGGTCATGACATTTCATAGCCATGTAGGCAAGTATATCTGGACCAAGCCCTTCAAGGAAACATGTACCTAGGCATCCATAAGAGTAGTCTGGGCCATTGGCCTCACATCTCACTACTAATAAGGTTCCCTTCTTAGGGCATTGACTAGTCTATCAGACTTGTAACAACTGGAGTGGTTTCCCGAGCGGCCTGTAGGACAAGCATTGAGTCGGCCGAAACTAACGGTCACTGACAGCAGCCAATCATATGGAAAGTTGTCGCTCAGTTCACTAGGCAACCTTGGTGCCACCAACTCAAAGGTAAGACCGCCATATCACAATTCTAGCCCTGGAGGCATCAAGGTACGCCAACGGCCTCGGGGTGAGCTTTACTGACAATATAGGCATCAAACTGAAAGTTATATCGCCCGGCTACGCTCTATGCTGTCCAACTTACCAAGTGAGGCCCAACAGCTAACCATAAACTTCTAAGGACTTGGAACAATAGCAAAACATCATAATACCTTTAAATGGTAAATAGGTGAATGGGGAATTCTCTATGGCGCACCCAGTATTAGTCGTACTTAACATACCCTTTCCCGATGAGGGATACTATGGTATAATCTAAATACGTTTTATAGAAGCTAACCACAATATACATAATCCTTATCTACTAGCAGCAGCTAATTACAACATATAAGATCATTATCTACTAGCAGCAGCTAATCACAACATACCAGATTAATATCTACTTTCGAGGGCATAGGTTGTATCACTATACGATGAGAATAACTTGTCGAAGAGATAAGCCTTAACATACCTCAAGTGCCAATTTTCATTTACCCCAAAAAGTTCCATCCTGAAGTCGGTGATTCCACCAAATTGTAGCCCTTACACTGAGAGAATAAGGCTATTTTCAATAATCCAAGAATGGCTAATAACGATCCCTTTCAAAAACATTAACTACAAATCAACTACATTTTATTCAGCCAAAAACTCAAAAATTCTCGAGAGTCTAGAAGGTAGAAATTCTTACCTATTACTTGTAGGCACTTAGGACTGAATTAGAAGTAATTTCTACAACTTTTACGCGGCGGGGCTCCGATAGTCCGGGTGAGATTTCAAGAAATAACTCCGTAGAAATGTTCCTCATAGGACAGAGACATGTTATCCAAGATGAATTTGAGTTTTAATGGAGTTTAGCGGCGTAACTAGGCGAAAATTGATGGAAAATGTCGCTTAACCTCGCTTCTCTAATTTGGGGAAATATTGAAATGAGAAACAAATCTCACACTTAACACACACACATATATAGGGCGGTGGTGCAGGGGGTCTGCCGCGTGCCTCCATCGCACCTGGGCAGAGGTGTGACGCGCCACTCTCTACGCTGGGGTGGGGTGCGCGGCATGGCACCCCTTGTCCCTTGCCTCTAGGTTTAGCCTCCTTCTCGATCAGTTCCATACCCACGAAATCCTTCCTCAGGCCTTCCCTCACATGTGTTGTACTCCAAAACTCTCAACATACGTACACACGCGTCTGTTAAATGATAGGAACATACAAGGTGTAACATCATCCCCCCTTGGGAACATTCGTCCTCGAATGTAATCTTAAACTCAAAAGACTCAGCTCCTGTAATCATTGTGCCCGAAAAATTTCAACAGAGTCTCCTCTATAACATGGACTATTCAGATACCTGAAACACAAAAAAACCCAACACGAGTGCCTTACAGGACACTATCTGTAGGTGAATACCATAGTAATACCATATGTATGTAAATAACTAGTAACAATAGCAACAAAGTCAACTATATAGCATCTGAAACTATCATGCCTTAACTGAAATCAGTTGAGTCTATATACTTTCGTTCTAAAGCCTTGAACAACTGAAGATATCCAGACTTTGCATCATCCTTAGCTTTTCAATTCATCTCTTATATACTTCTATCCCTCCATATGACTTTACTATACTACATCCTTGCTCTTGAGATAGTTCTGCAGACCTGACAATATAGTGCAGTTATCGAGGTCTCTGCATGGGATAGCTCTTCTGTAACCTGGGCATCCTCTACTGGGATAACCCGTGAAAGGTCCCTTACCTACTGGCGTAGTGTTGATAAATCGATCCTAGCCTCTGAACACAACTCTAACTCATAGGCCACTTAAGGATCTGATATAGCTTAGTGAATATAGGGCTGAGCTTGCCCTTCTCACCAAATATCACAACGCCCATCTTTGGCGAAATTTTCAAGAATACCCTGTCGTTGCCTAAATCTCCAACTCCCTATGTTGTACATAGGAATCGGACTACTGATGACCTTGGGCTGTCAGTAATTGCTCTTTCTAGAGCTCAATCTCCTCTTGTGATTGGTGCATCTTGCCAAGTCCCATTAACCCTGATTCCCTTTCTTCGAAGAATCTCACACCATCCTGTGTAGGATCTGCACTTTTATCCATATATAGCCTCATAAGGCGTCATCTTAATGCTAAAATGGTGAATGTTATTGTATACAACTCCATAAGAGGTAGTGGTTATCTCAACTTCCTTGAAGTCTAGTATACACACTAGTACCTATCTTCGAGTGTCTCTCTGGTACGACTTCGAAAGTCTAGCTATAAATTGTGCCCCTTTGTCACAGATAATAGACACTTGGATTCTATGTTGCCGAACTATCTCTTTGGTATAAAACATAGCATAATCTTTAGTTGGAACATAATTCTGACTAGCAAGAAATGAGCTCATCCCATTATCCCTCCAACATTGACTCAAGTAGGGTTAAATATACACTTTGTATGAGGTAAACTTGTAATTAAATTCATATTGGCTACTTGCAGCTCTCACGCAGGCAAAGCTATCTCCTGAGTTAGCCCCTCACGGTCCTGTTGTCCAGCCTTTACCTATAGGCAACTGGAGCTCTATGCTATAACTCAACCATATATTTCTTCTTCCCCTGCCATTAGTAGATCCTTTTTATAATTTGATGCGTTTTCATCAAACCCAGATGGGGGGAATAACAGACATCGTGTACATTTTCTACAGTCTACTAACGAAGCCTTGCTACATTAGGAATGCAGAGTCAACCTCTAGGTCTCAAGACTCCGTCTCCAGCTATCTCAAGGGTCGATGATTCCTTCTGCTGGGCCTTGTCTCTGGGTTGTACTAGGCTAGGGTCTCCATACCATCCTTCCTTCGCCTCCACAACTAGAGGTGATTTTGCAGTATTCTAGGTTATAATCTCACCACCCTCTAACTATCAGCCTAATACTTATTTTCTGACATTCAGCAGCAATTCCAAACTCTGTCAGCCCGCTATCTCCTAGAGGTGGTTCTGTTCTTCTCTAAGGCTCGGTGTTCATATCTTTCCCCTTACTTCTATAAACTGAATCGGGGGTTCATGCCTCATGTACTACACTGGCAAGGATACTACTATCCAAGTCACTTAACCTTTATCATCTTGGCCCACACTCGGGTCGGTGCCCATCATGTAATCCCTCTACCCCTCAACATAATAGGTTGGGGGTGATAGGCTTTGTTCTTTAGGTATTCCCAACCGCTATCAACACACTACGATGGGATTAGCCTATTCCTGACGCAAGATTTGCTATTGTTGAGAGTTTATTGCTTGTGGACTCTCACACATACTCAGCTACTCCTAACAATCTTTCCAGTCATCCTAATCTTTACTATAGTGAAGGTCTAGTTGACTTATGTAAATACTAGGGGTCTTACCCACTTTTTCTTATACCCCCCAAGAATCTACGGGTTTATTCCTCCTTTACTATTTACTTTTGACAACATGGCGTCAGTAGTCACGCTCTCAGCTGAATTGAGAAAGGCTGGGAGGCGGGAATTAACCATATCGTACTATAGTAGGGCTGAAGTATGAAACTCAACAAACTCTAAAGGCTGGAGGTAAAAATTCCCACAATTTCACAACCTCTTACACCTTTTAGGTGATCCTCAGTAGTTGTTGTCCTTGTCTAATACTAAATATCTACTAAATAATTCATCATATATACTATACTCTTGACATCCTAATCCGAAGGTATAGGAAGAACTGGGGAGCAGTACTGGCATGTTTGTTACCCTATAAAGTTCCTATTGCCCCTGGAGGATGTTGGGGAGATTGAAAAGGAGGTCTCTTCTTTGCCCTCAGGCTGGGTTGTCCCCCAACTATGGCACCTCACTAGTACCCTCTCTTGCTGTTGTATCTGACTTACAGATAGTTGTAGTCTGTCTCATATCAACATTATTCTAGACTGACATATACAATCAAAGCTTAGAGACTCAACCCAATACAACTCGGCTCTATGGCACGATCTGAGGAGGGGTAACCATACTATCATGCATCATAGGCCTCCTATTTATAGAATGTAGTGCACAACACATTTATAAACAAGACTCTACTAGACATAGCTTGTAGACTCCCTAGGATACAACCTGGCTCTAATACCAAGTTTACCACGCCCCACCTTGGGAGGCATGACTGGTACTTAATGCCACACTGGGACCTGGGCTGACCTAGCTCGGCATATGCACTTCAGATGCTAGCCAGCAACTCAAAATCAAGAAAACAAACTACTATATCTTGGCTATAAACACAGCCTCAGGCCAACAAGACCACGCAGCAACCTGTAAAGGGAAACAGCTAACCCAACAACATGACAATATAGGGATCCTATACGGGTCGATAAGACCACCATGTTGTCTAGTCATAACAGAAGGAAAACAGGTGATCATATTCATACTATAGCCGACAAGGCTTCTAACTAACTTGCTAAACTAGGCCCCACAAGGCCAACATGCAAAACACCACATACATAGGCCCCACAAGGCCAATAACAACACACAACTAAAAGATTGTAGTCCACAAGCCTTAAGAGTGGAATAGTGGTCAGGACAGGGCCCCGACCTACCCAAAACTGTACAACAAAAAGAGAAAAATTCCACTACCTGGCCACTTCGAATGAAAGGAGATGACCAATCTGCTGACTCCGAATAGCTACTAACAGAGGTCATGAACCTTATCTGTCTAAACGTGCAAGCAAGTATGCAACACTCATGCGTGTGCGCCAGTACAATATGTACCGAATATGCAAAGCAATAATAAAAACTAGATAGAAGCTGATAAAGTACTGAAAGTAAATAGCAAGAAGGGGTAGAAGTTAACCTGTAAGCTTTCTTATCCATAACCTGCATCTAATAAATCACTACACGAATATAAGCTAAAGTTGCACGGCTATACATCCATAAACTATATCTAACAAGCAGGTATACAAATAAGAACCTGACCTAACCCCCATAATCTTAGAAGGTGCAATAAACACAGAAAAAACCTACCAGGGCCTCCATAAGCCCTGACAAGCACAATTCAATCTATATACCCCTAACAAAGTCCTTATGATTTTACTGGTACTATAGCCAACCTACCTGGTCTCCGAGTTTGCAACTAAGCACGTTGGACTCTTGTAACTATGTCTGAGCCCTCTAGGCTCCTACAACTGCACCCTAGGCACACAAGGCTTGACGAAAAGGTCAGTAATGCCAGTATGGCATAAAAAGAGGTCCATACATGGATTAACTTAAATATGGCCTTATGGGCTTGAATATAGTCCCTTCGGAAATCACATAGCTCCTCTGAGTGACCTTTAGCCCCATAGGCAATGACACAGTTAGTAACCCTGAGGTTGGTCAACGGAAGGCTATCCTAGGTGGGGTCATTCCCGCCCGAAGTACTACATTTTAGCCTCAATCTAGCCCCTCAAAACACATACCTAGACCCTTAGGCCTCACGCAACCACTACTCGCCCCTAAAACAGTCTATATAGCTACCAACAAGAACATCCCGTGTGCCTACACCTGATCAGAGGGTCCTGGCAGTGATTATAATCTCTAAAAGCCTAGACGGAATAGGGCGACTCCGGAGTGTCCTAAGCGATAATTTGGAGGTCATGCTGGGACAATGATAGTTCATAAGCGAACAATAAGGTCATAGGCGACTGCCTATATGATTCTTTTGTTTTGGAAGACTATAGGGCTGCTACCAACCGGATATGATCCTAAGCGGTCATCCCTAACTCTACAAAGGAAGCTTACTTTAACTCTTAGCCCGGAAGTAACACCTGTGATACTCAGGTTCTAGTCCTTTTGGACCTTAACTTGGTCTGTCCAGATTTCATATGGATCCTCTAGAAGGTTCATAGCCGCATAGGCAGGTATATCTGGACCTATCCCTTCACGGCAACATGTACCTAGGCATCTATAAGAGTAGCCTAGGATGTTGGCCTCACATCTCACTACTAATAAGGTTTCCTTCTTAGGGCATCGACTAGTCTATCAGACTTGTAACAACTGGAGTGGTTTTTTGAGGGACCTGTTGGACAAGCATTGAGTTGACGGAAACTAACTATCATTGACATTAGCCAATCATTTGGAAAGTTGTCGCTCAGTTCACTAGAAAACCCTGGTGCCACTGACTCGAAGGTAAGACCACCCTATCCCAATTCTGGCCCGAGAGGCATCAAGGTACGCCAACGGCCTCTAGGCGAGTTTTACTGACAATATAGGTGTCAAATTGAAAGTTATATGCCCGACTATGCCATATGTTGTCCAACTTACCAAGTCAGGCCCAACAACTGACCATAAACTTTTAATACCTTAGCACGATAGAAAAACATCATAATACCTCTAAATGATAAATAGGTGAAAGAGGAACTCTCTATGGCACACCCAGTGTTAGTCATACTTAATATACTTATAGTCTCAATACGTCTTATAGCAGCTAACCACAACATACATAATCCTTATCTACTAACAGCAACTAATTACAACATATAAGATCATTATCTACTAGCAGCAGCTAATCACAACAACTAATTACAACATATAAGATCATTATCTACTAGCAGCAGCTAATCACAACATACATGATTATTATTAACTTTCGAGGGTATAGGTCGTATCACCATAGGACGAGAATAACTTGCCGAAGAGATATCCCTTAACATACCTCGAATGTCGATTTTCATTTACCTCAAATAGTTCTATCCCGAAGCCAGTGATTCCACCAAATTGTAGCCCTTACGTTGAGAGAATAAGGCTATTTTCAATAATAGGAACGACTAATAATGATACCTTTCAAAAACATTAACTACAAACCAACTTCATTTAATTCAGCCGAAAACTCACAAATTCTCGAGAGTCTAGAAGGTAGAAATGTTTACCTATCACTTTTAGCCTCTTAGAACTCAATTATAAGTGATTTCTACAACTTTTACTCGGCGGGGCTCTGATATTCCGGGCGAGATTTCAGGAAATAACTCTGTAGGAATGTTCCTCGTAGGCCCAAAGCTTGTTATCCACAATGAATTTGAGTTTTAATGGAGTTTAGCTGTGTAATTTGGCGAAAATCAATTGAAAATGTCGCTAAACTTCACTTCTCTGATTTGGGAAAATATTGAAATGAGAAAAACATCTCACACTTAACACACACACACACACACACACACACATATATATATATATAGGGTGTTGGTGTAGGGGGTCCGCGGCATTCCCCCCACTGTTCCAGGGCTTAGGTGCGACACGTCGTTCCCTGTGTCAAGGTGG
The DNA here is from genome assembly GCA_035772735.1 of Datura wrightii. NCBI lineage: Eukaryota > Viridiplantae > Streptophyta > Magnoliopsida > Solanales > Solanaceae > Datura > Datura wrightii. Next base: position 67,739,262 of record JASDFA010000002.1, read on the forward strand.
GGTGTGCGGCGCAGCGCCTCTTGCGCGTTGCCTCTAGGTTCGTCCTCCTACTTGATCAGTTTCATACCCACGTGATCCTCCCTTGAGCCTTCGTCCACATGCATCATACTTCAAAACTCTTAACATAGGCATGCACACGTCGGTTAAATGATAGGAACTTACGTGGGGTAAAAAATATGGAAATATCCGAAAACCTAAAACACAGAAATGTTCAACATAGGCTTCTCACAGGACGCTACAAGAAATGATACAACACAGCTCCATATCATAAAAGCTAATAATTAGACAATACTAATGATATAAGTAATAATACAACAACTAAAAAACAATCTCACCTCAACTGTACAATCTGGGTCAATCCTGCAATAAGTGAGGATATTTAGACCTCATGTCGTCCTCAACTTCCCAAGTCATCTCTTCTACATTTCTGTTCCTCCATAGGACTTTAACGAAGGCTACATCTTTAGTTCTCAGTCTATGAACCTGCCGATCTAGTATAGCAACTTGAATCTCTTCGTAGGACAACTCTTCAGTAACTTGAACATCTTCAATCGGGACAACTCGGGACGGGTCGCTGATGAACTTTTATAGCATTGACATGTGGAAAACTAGATGAACAGATTCTAGCCCTGAAGGTAGTTTTAACTCATATGCCACTCGACCTATCCTTCAGATGGTTCGATACGGGCTAATTAACCTAGGGCTAAGCTTGCCCTTCCTACCAAATCTCATCACGCCCTTCATAGGCAAAACCTTAAGAAATACCCAATCATCAACATCAAACTCCAAGTCTCTACGTCACACATTGGAATAGGACTTTTGACAACTTTAGGTTGTTAGAAATGATTCTCTAATAAGTTCCCCCTTTTCTTCTGACTGATGGATCATATAGGGTCCGATCAACCCTGACTCCCCTACTTCAAACCATCCTATGGGGGACTTACATTTCCGCCTATATAAAGCCTCATAAGCACCATCTAAATAGCAGAATGATAACTGTTATTGAATGCAAAATCAATAAGGGGTAGATGCTCATCCCAACTCCCTCTAAAGTCTAGCACACACACTCGTAGCATGTCCTCGAGAGTCTGAATGGTGCACTCTGCCTAACCGTCTGTCTGGGGATGAAAAGTTGTACTCAGATTAACCTGCGTCCCCAAACCTTTCTGAAATGACTACTAGAGTCTAGCTGTAAATTGTGCCCCTCTGGTAGAAATAATAGATGTTGGGATGCCATGCAGTTGGACTATCTCCTTAATATACTACTCAACATAATCTTCAGCCGAAAACATAGTCTTGACTAGAAAAAAAATTGGCTAACTTCTTCAACCTGTCAACAATGACCCAAATGGAGTCGAATTTACGCCTGGTGCGAGGTAACCCTGTCACAAAGTCCATATTAATTTCTTCCCATTTCCACATAGGTACAACTATCTCCTTAGTTAGTCCGCCAGGTTTCTGATGCTCCGCCTTTACCTGCTGGCAATTAGGACACTGTGCTACGAATTCGAGCTACACCTTTCTTCATCCCTAGCCACCAATATATCTCCTTTATATCATGGTACATCTTCATCAAACCTAGATGAAGGGAGTAACGAGAATAATGTACCTTTGCCATGATCTGCTGGTGAAGCGCTGCTATATCTGGGACATAAAGTCGACCTCTAAACTCTCAAGACACCGTCTTTTGTTAACTCAAAGGCTGATTGTTCACCCTGCTGAAGCTTGTCTCTGAGTTGTACTAGTCTAGGGTCCTCGTACTATCACTCCTTTACCTCTACAACTAAAGATGATACTACAGTATTCTAAATTACTACCCTATTATCCTATGAGTCTACTACCCGGACTACTAGATTAGCTAACTAGTGCAGTTCTCGAGCCATTTCTCACTGCTCTGGCCTCAAATATGCTAGGATGCCCATGGATCTACGACTAAGGACATTAGATACAATATTATCTTTCCCTAGGTTATACAAGATATTCACATCGTAGTCTTTCAGCAACTCTAACCAACGATGCTTCCGCAAATTCAACTCTTTCTGCTTGAAGATATACTGGATGCTTTTATGAACAGTAAAGATGTCCACGATCTTGGGCAGAATTTCATGCCCAAGTGATACTCAAATGCTTCATTTCGACTTGTTTATCTATTGTTATGTGTACAGTCTCATGTGAATCTTAGGTAAATGTGAATTTATACTAACCAACATGATTAGTGTTGTTTTGCAGGTAGAAGGAAATTTTGGAAGCTAATCTACATGTTGGTGAAGTGCGGGGATGGACTCAGAAGCAAGAAGTGGAAGTTGACAAGGGAAGTTGGCAAAAATAGGGGCTCCACGATGGCGCCGTGTCATGCTACCATCGCGGAGGCATTTTGCCTTGGATGATGAAAATATGTCAAAGTGGAGGTTCACGTTACCTCCGTGGAACGGAGGCGGTGCTCCGCGATGCACTCTGTGTCACGTTGAGTGTGATTACCTGGAACCTCAAGTTCCAGTGAAGATGCGCGATAGCACCGTGGCACGGAGGCAGTGCTCCGCGTTACACTCCGTGCCACGTTACTTGTCATTCCGAGAAAAATTCTCAATAGTATAAATAGCACACTTAGGTTTTATTTTAAACATTCTAACTTTTTTGAGCAAGAACATGGGTAGCAGACAGTTGAGAGGACGAAAATTCTAGGGTTATTCTCTTCCTTTTCTCTTTAATTTCAATTGCTTGTATGAATTCTACTTATTTGAAGATGTTTAATCCACAAATGAATGGCTAATTCATCTCTTGCTGAGGTTAAGGATAATTATAGTGGAATGTAATCATTAATCATTTCATTTTTCATCTTCTCTTCAATGGTTGTTCTATCAATTCTTGTTTTTACTACATTAATGTTTGGCCAATGTTAAAGTATATCTTAGAAATCCAATTTTGATTCTGAAAAGGAAAGAAATTGGACAGATGTGAATTGGTAGGATATGATCTTTTCTTAGTTGAGAAAATTGAGAATGGATTTACGTTCAGAATAGAAATATATCTGAAAGTCTTATTAGTCATGTATGGAATCGGTTATGTGTGGCTAGAGCATGAGTTTCTTATATCACAGAAATGTAGAATAAGGTCTCATGATTCTTTAATTGGGTAGGAGTCGAAAGATCCAATCCATAGGCGATTAATTCCCGACTAGCAACCGAAGAGAAGATTAGCTGATTTGAATTAAGAAATTACATCCTTGCATGCTTGCCTTAACCTCAGCTTGTTCATTGCTATTGTTCAGACATCAAATTATAATCTCTACTTAGGTTCTTATTATTTTGTAATCTTAACTCATAAAACATTATTTGTTTGGTTGTCTACATTCATAGAGATATCGTTCACTAACGCTTAGGTTAATTATTACCGTAGTTCAGTCCCTGTGGGATTGATACTTGGCTTGAAATAAATCCACTTTACTACTTGTACGACCACGTGCACTTGCGTGTAGTTTTGCGTCGAACAAGTTCTTGGCGCCGTTGTCGGGGACTGGCAATTGGTAAATTTAATTTCGTAGTGTTAGTTTAGAAATTCAATATAAGTGCTGACAACTTGATCTTAGCCTTTCTCTTGCAGGTACTAAATTTTTCTGAACGCTGGCAAGAGATAAGGAGTTGGTGGATTCATTTAAAGAGCCGGAGAGACAATTTCATCGCCAAAGAAGGGAAGCTCTAGAGAAGAAACTGCAGTTGCTAAGACTGGCAATTCTGGAGCAGCAACAGAATCAACCACTTGTAAGGGAAGTTTTAGTGCCCGAAGAGATGGCAGCAAGGCCGGTCCGCGAAGTGGCAATCCCACATGCAAATAATGTTACATCTAGTATTCGCAGACCAGAGCCAGGAGGGAGGTTCGAGCTTAAGCAGAATATGGTGCAGTTGTTGCACACCAGTGGGCAATTCACAGGTCTCCCTCATGAAGATCCACAACAACATCTTCAAAACTTTTTGGAGATAAGTGACACTTACATTCCCGCTGGAGTATCATTTGACTATGTGAGGCTTACATTATTCCCGTTCTCATTATTAGGGGAAGCAAAGAGGTGGTTGAAAGCTGAACCACCTTATTCTATCACCACTTGGGATGATCTTGCAAGAAAGTTTTTGATACGATTCTTTCCATCTAGGAAGATAGCCAGACTTAGAAGTCAGATTCGAAGTTTCAAATAGAAAGAGGGTGAGAATTTGTATCAAGCTTGGGAGAGGTTCAAGTCGATGTTAAGGGATTGTCCTCATCACCACCAGTCTAATGATGTGTTGGTGCATACATTCATTGAGGGGTTAGAACCACATACTAAGATTCTCTTAGATTCAGCAGCTGGTGGGCAGGCATTGGAGAAGACTTATGAGGAGCTTTACACTTTGTTAAACTGTATTTCATAGGGAAATCCAGAATGGAATACGGATTCAACTCGAGGAGGAACAAGGAAAGCTGCAGGAGTCTTTGAGGTGGATGGTTTTATAGCTATTGTTGTGCAGATAGCTGCGTTGCAAAATCAGCTCAACACCCACTTCAGCAGTATGATCTTGAATCAAGCACAAGCCCCAGTCAATGCAGTTCATCAGGTATGGTGTGAAGTATGTGGGAGTAGTGAACACTCAGCTGAGTGTTGTGGTGCCAATCCAGACTCTGTAAATTTTGTTGGGAACGTCCAGAGGAACAATAATCAACAGTATGGCAACAGTTACAACTCAAATTGGAAGAATCATCCGAATTTTTATTGGGGAGTAACAGCCATCAAGGACAATGTTCGAATCAGGGCGTGCAAAGAAATCAAGTGGAGAATCAAAATTTTCAGTCTCAATACAGAGGAAACAATGCACCTCCGCCACCACCCAACAGCATTGAGTATATGTTCAAAATGATAATAGCTAACCAAGCGCAGATGCAGGCTGATTATGTGAAATTAGCGGCTAACATGAAAAATCAGTAGTTAGCTACAAAGGCGTCAGAGTATCAGTTTGGACAGTTAGCTGGAGCTCAAAACACCAAGACCAGGGGAGGACTACCAAGTGATACCGACCCAAATCCCAAGCAGGTCAATGCAGTTACAACAAGGAGTGGCATTCAACTTAAGGAGGTGGAACCAGAAAGACCACCTCAGCAATCTGGAGCAGTGGAAAAGATGGGGAACATGATGATGTGAGGGGAAGGAAAAGGCAGCTGAGATAGAAAGACCACCACCCCCGTTCCCTCAGAGATTGAATAAGCACAAGGAAGAAGCTTGCTTTAAGAAATTCATGGAAGTGCTGAAACAGGTACATATTAACTTACCTTTAGTTGATGTTTTGCAGGGAGTGCCGAAATATGCCAAGTACATCAAGGACATCGTAGCAAACAAAAGAAGATTGACGGAGTATGCTACCGTGGCGCTTAATGAGGAGTGCACCTCCCGAATACAGAATAGATTGCCGACAAAGCTCAAGGATCCTAGGAACTTTACCATTCAAATTACAATTGGGCAATGTATTCGAGCTCGCGGATTATGTGATTTGGGAGAAAGCATAAACTTGATGCTGACATTGATGTTCAAGAAGTTGGGGCTGGGCAGCCCTAGACCAACTACAGTGATCTTGCAGCTAGCTGACCATTCTTTGGCCAGACCAGATGGTATTGTGGAGGATGTGCTAGTGCAAGTGGGCTCCCTCATTTTCCCGGTGGATTTTATTATCTTGGATTTCGAGCCGGATGCGGAAGTCCCATTTATTTTGGGACGTCCTTTCTTGGCAACCGGGTGAGCTTTGATTGATGTGCCTGCTGGGTAGCTAACCATGCGAGCACATGACAAAGTAGAGGTTTTTGATGTGTATAAGTCCATGAAAGTACCGGCCATCTATGAGGAGCTATCAGTAATCAATGTGCTAAATCAGGAATCAATTCTTCAGATTATTGACTCACAGGACCTATTGGAGAGAGCCTTGATGGGCTCCAATCATTTTGGAGACAGTGCTACATATGAGATGGTGCAGATGCTGAACGAGCCAAAATGGTTTCCCAAGAAGCAAGACTTTGAGCCATTGATGAAGTCCTTGGAACCATTGCCAAAACCATCAATTGAGGAGGCACCGAAATTGGAGTTGAAGACATTGCCTCCATATCTGAAGTATGTATTTTTGGGGGAAGATGACACCTTGCCAGTCATCATCTCCGCAGAACTGACAGAGGCACAAAGGAAAGATGCATTGGTGGTCCTCAAGAGGCGGAAGAAAGTAATGGGTTGGCAAATGTCGGACATTAGAGGAATTAATCCAGCTTTTTACACACACAGGATTTTTATGGAGGAAGGATCCAAGCCAACTGTGCAACATCAGCGGAGGTTGAATCCGGTGATGAAGGATGTAGTTAGGAAGGAAGTGATTAAGTGGATTGATGCAGGTGTGGTATATCCCATTTCAGACAGTGAATGGGTTAGCCCAGTTCAGTGTGTTCCAAAGAAAGGAGGGATGATTGTGGTCACCAACGAAAAGAATGAGCTGATTCCCACCCACACACTCACAGGCTGGCGAATTTGCATGGATTACAGGAAGTTAAATGAGGCCATGAGGAAAGATCATTATCCTATTCCATTTATTGATCAGATTTTTGACAGGTTGGCAGGTCAAGAGTATTATTGTTTTCTTGATGGATATTCCCGCTATAATCAAATAGCCATAGCTCCGGAGGATCAGGAGAAGACCACTTTTACATGTCCTTATGGGACATATGCGTTCAGGCGGATGCCATTTGGTCTATGCAATGCACCAGCCACATTCCAGAGATGCATGATGGCGATCTTTCACAATATGGTGGAAGATTTTGTCGAGGTATTTATGGATGACTTTTCTATTTTCAATAATTCATTTGGTACATGTTTGCAGAATCTTGATAGGGTGCTAGCTTGATGTGAATACTCTAACCTTGTGCTCAACTGGGAGAAATGTCATTTTTTAGTCAAGGAGGGTATCATCCTTGGCCATAAGGTGTCATGCAAAGGGTTGGAAGTCGATCGTGCAAAGATTGAAGTGATTGAAAAGCTACCACCACCAGTGTCAGTGAAGGGTGTTCGTAGTTTTCTCGGACATGCGGGGTTCTACAGACGGTTCATCAAGAACTTCTCTAAAATTTCTAGGCCGATATGCCGGTTGCTAGAAAAAGAGGTGAAGTTCGAGTTTGATGTGGATTGTGTTAAAGCATTTGAGGAGCTAAAATAGAAGCTGGTAGAAGCACCTATTCTCATCTCTCCGTATTGGGAGCAACCTTTTGAATTAATGTGTGATACGAGTGACGTGGCTGTAGGAGCTGTATTGGGGCAGCGGAGGAATAAAATTTTTCATTCCATTCATTATGAAAGCAGAACACTTGATGCAGCCCAAGTTGATTATACAGTCACGGAAAAGGAGATGCTAGCATTGGTGTTCGCATTTGATAAATTCAGGTCCTACCTGGTGGGTTCGAAAGTAGTGGTGTATACTGATCATGCAGCAATTCAGTATTTGTTTAACAAGAAGGATGCAAAGCCCAGACTAATCAGATGGATATTGTTTCTACAAGAGTTTGACCTAGAGATTCGGGACAGAAAGGGGAGCGATAATCAAGTGGAAGATCACCTATCGCGATTGGAAAGCCGGTTGCATATAAAGGAAGGTGACAGCATTAAAGAAGAGTTCCCAGATGAGTAGCTCTTGGCAATAAGGGAAGCTGAAACCCCTTGGTATGCAGATACTGTGAACTTGCTGGTAAGTGGAGTCTACCCACCGGAGGCTACGGCTCAGCAAAGAAAGAAGTTGAGACATGATTGCAGATATTACATATGGGATGAGCCATATCTGTTTAAGCAGGGACCAGATCAAGTGATGAGACAATGCATCCCAGAGAGCCAGATTGAAGAAGTATTTAGGAGTTGTCACTCATCGTTGTATGGAGGGCACCACGGAGGGGAGCGGACAGCTCACAAGGTGCTACAGTCAGGTTTCTTTTGGCCCACATTGTTTAGAGATTCTATAGCATATGTAAAAATGTGTGATAGATGTCAAAGAACAGGCATGATTGGTAGAAGACAGGAGATGCCACCGCAGCATATATTAGAGGTTGAGATTTTTGATGTATGGGGAATAGACTTCATGGGCCCGTTTCCACCGTCATTTGGTAATCGTTACATCTTGGTAGCGGTTGACTATGTATCTAGGTGGGTCGAGGCAACAACTTATCCCAAGAATGACAACAAGGTGGTGACAAAATTTGTGAAAAAGCAAATTTTCACTGGGTTCGGGACACACAGAGCCATTATCAGTGATGGAGGGGCTTATTTTGTGAATGCTAGTTTCAAGAACTTGCTAGCTAAGTATGTGGTGCGGCACAAGGTAGCAACAGCGTATCATCCCCAAACTAGTGGGCAAGTGGAGGTGTCAAACAGAGAGATAAAGCAGATTCTACAGAAGACAGTGAATGCACAATGAATTGATTGTTCAAGCAAACTTGACAATGCGTTGTGGGCTTACAGAACTGCATAAAAGACACCCATTGGGACTTCTCCGTATAGATTAGTCTATGGAAAGGCGTGTCATTTACCGGTGGAGCTGGAACATCGAGTTTTTTGGGCCGTGAGAAAGCTGAACATGGATCCAGAGTTAGCAGGGAAGAAGAGGTTGATGCAACTCAGCGAACTGGATGAGTTTCGACGGCATACCTATGAAAGTGCCAAATGCTATAAGGGGAAAACTAAACGGTGGCACGATAGGCATATGGTGCATCGGATCCTTGAGCCGGGGCAGAAAGTGTTGTTATTTAACTCAAGGTTGAAGCTTTTTCCAGGAAAGTTGCGGTCCAACTGGTCAGGGCCGTTTGAAGTGGTGAGAATTACCCCACACGGGGCAGTGGAGTTGTGGAAAGAAGATAGAAGTGCCACATCTTTTGTGAACGGGAAAAGATGTAAGCATTATTGGAGAGAGGACGTTATTCGAGAGAAGACGTCCATCACTCTAGAGGATGATTGAGAATGAATAGTGTCAAGCCGCGACGGTAAATTAGGCGCTGCACGGGAGGCAACCCGTGAATGTGTTGTAATAGAAGAGTAGGATTATTTGAAAAAAAAACAAAGAAAAATAAAAATAAAATTTGTTTAGAGGCAACCTATGATTTCTAATGAATTTCTTGTGGTTGAATGATTTTCAGGTGGAACGGAGGGCAAAAATACAAAAAAAAACACAAAGGGAAAAAATCAAGGTAAGAAAATAAAAATTGGCACATTCCAGTGAGCCTATGCGATGGCTCCATGTCACGGAGGAGGGCCTCCGCGTTACCCTCCGTGACACGTTGAAGGTATTCTAGAATTTTTTTAAAATTCCAGAATACCTACGCGATGGCTCCGTGTCATGGAGGTAGTGCTCCGTGTTTCCCTCAGTGACACGTTGAGGTGTATTTCGCGTCGGGTCACCGGGTAACCCGCGCGAAAAAAACCCCTTTTAACCCTAATTTCCTTCATTTTTTCCCTATTCTCTCATTTCCTCCGTGACCCACACCCAAAATTCCCTTCTCCCCCAACGTGACACGGACTTAGTGATCAAATTCCTTTGAGTTTTCTTCAATTTCATCGAAGTAAAGGTATGTTCTTGAATTTTTCCTTATTATTGCTCAAATTTTCGATTCTTGAACATGTTTTGTGATGAAACTTTGCCCTAAGTGAGAAATAAGCTTGAAATCAATTGAGTTATGATTGAATGATGTTCATAGTATCATTGTTGGTAGATTAGCTCAATGATTGCATGATTATTGAAATTCTTATGATATTGTTAGCTAGGGTTGAGGATTGAATAGGAAGAAGCAAAATGCATTAAAATGTTGATAAATTGGGTTGTGCATGTTGTTTGAAGTGAAATGTAGTCTGATTGATGTTGAATATGCTATGATAGAAGAGGGATTTTCGGGAGAATGTGAATGGAGAATTAACATAGGTTGTTGTGCTAAAATTGCAACGTGCTAGTGATGATCTAATTGAATCGATGGAGAAATTTTTATTCATTGTACAAAGTCTGAGTAGTACAAAGTAATTGTTCCATCGACTTATATGAATGAACTAAGCATGTTGAATGTTAAGAATTGCAAAAACATGAATGTCTTGTCGAATTGGGTTGACTGCGGCTAAAGACTAAGTGTGGGGTGATCTAATTAAACCCAACCTCAGTTGTAGCTAACTATAACTTGAATAACATTGGGACTGTATGTTTGAATTTACAGGAACAATATCAAGACGATAGGACAAGGGCAAGGGCGAATCCACATCAGGCACCAGCAGAGAGAGTAAGATTAGGGACAGCAGTACCAGCAGCACCAGCGGTTCCTAGAGGGCAACGCCGACAATATGGAACGAGATGGGTGACGGATGAAGGGAAAAAATGGTATGCTAAACATAAGGAAACCAAATACTTCCCGGAGGAGCATATAGCACGGGAACCACTGGCACAGGAATTCCCGAGGATTGTACACAGGATTGACACTGCTGGGCTAAACTTCATTTTTGAAGAACCCAGAGAGTGCAATCTCCATCTTATCCGGGAGTTCTATGACAACTGGAAGCCGACCTTACACAGCCAAACCATCAAAATCAGAGCGCAGGTTGTCACCTTTGAACCCCACCATTTGAATTCGATCCTGGGGGCGCGGGACACAGACGCTCATGTCCTCCGGCAGCTAAACATCACTCCACCATATGCGGACATCAGACGCACCTTATGTGGAGCCCAATCGATAGCCAGGTGGGGTAGGCACAAGGAAAGGGGCTACCATCAAACATTACCCTATTCTCAGATGACCGGGAGGCCCGGATTTGGTTGAAGATTTTTTGTTCGTGCCTGATCCCGGGGGTTCACATGACAGATGTCACCCGAGATAGAGTTTGTCTGGCGTATGCACTGATGAAAGGGTTGGAAATCAATGTGGGGGCGATAATCATCTCCGTCATGAAGAGAGCCCACTGCATCAGGGGCATAGATATAGGTTTGGTGGTCTGCTTACCACTTTCTTGAGGGGCCACGATATTGACGAGGAGGCCCTAGATTACATCCCTCTGATTGACATGCGTGCCTTGGATGTCACCAAAACCAAGGCACCTGACACTACTTATGTGCCGGTGCTCACACTAGCCGAGCGACATGCTCGGGATGATCAGTACATGGCCCGCATGTACGGGATGCAGATGTTGCAGCTGCGCATCGGTTGACGGCCTACAACAGAGGATGAGCTGTGGCAGCTCGAGTTAGATTACCCATTCAACGAGAATGCCCGAGCATTATGCTGAGTGGAGCCCGCATTTGTGGAGCCCGTGGATGATGATGTCCCTACTAATGAGGAGACACGCCGGGAGGACTCGGATGTTGAGTCGGACAAGGACGGCGGGGGCGATTCTGATATCGGAGACGGCATGCTGGCACCTGATGAAGAAATTGAATACTTTGATTGATCAGGGAGTTTCACCACCCAACCTTTGTGATATTTTGCAATTATGTGAACACTGGGGACAGTGTTCGGTTTAAGTGTGGGGTGGGAGTAGTTAGGTGCTAGCTGTTGTGTTTATGTTTGTTGTGATTGTGCAAATTGTGATCCTGTGACTCTGTGTTTTGTATTTGTAATTGATGTTGGTGTTGTAATGAATCTTAAGCTGCTCTTGTGTGTGATTTGTAAATATTTTTCAATTATATTTTTATATTTTTCTATCAAAATTTTTTGTTGAAATTTTTTTTTTGGGTTTCTCGGTTTTTATTTTCGGTGCTTTTCTCAAGAATAGTCCCATTGAACCGACGTCGTAGATAGCGATTGTTCCCTATGATGGATGGATGACGACCTTCTTAAGGGAAATATAGTCGATAGGAATAGTTTGTTTCTTTTTCTTCTTTCTTTTGTTTGTTTCCCAAACGTATCGCTAATTAATGGTTCAGAATTCTTGTTACGTGTTGTACATGATATTAAGATGCAAGTGTGATTCGTATGAAAGCATGCAAATGTGTTAAACATGTTGAGATATCTAGGCCATAGAGTTCGATTCGATGTGATCGAGTCTTAATAGTGAATTCTTGTAATTAGATGATTGAAGAGTCTGTGAATATGTCTTAAGTTGAGCATGTGTAATGAGTGTGAGGTGAGGTTTCGACTATTCCATGCTATTGTGAAGTGTTTAGAACTTGTCTGGTGTGTATACTAAACAAAATGAAGGATGTGGATTGTAGGAAAGGATGTAGGCATTTCTTTGAATAAACCGAAAGTTTCTCCCTTATCATACCTACCTTGAATGTTACATCCTAGTTAGCCCCATTGAGCCTTTAGCCTATTCTTTGAGAGGTACAAACCGAGCTTAACCCCTTCTTTTCATTAGCCGTGAATTTGATCCAAAATCCTTAAGCGCTTAAGAAAAATAATTTTTCCCAAAGTGTAAAGGAGTGAGAAGTGTGAAATGAAAGGAAAGCGGAAGTTGTGAAAGCTAAAGAAAAGGTCAAAGGTGCTCTTGTTGAAATTGGTTAATTAATAGTAGAGAGTAAGAAAATCAATGAATGAAAACATAAATAAATAAAGATGCATAAATACTCTTTGCTAGTAAGTCGAGGGTGCTTAAATAAATGGGAACAAAAACAAATAAGAAAATTCAAGAATGAGAGGATGGAGGAAGAAGAAATGTCCGTAATGAAGGTGGGATGTATTGGAAAGCGCTTAGGGAAGCTAGTTGTTATTATTGGTTAGCCCAGTATTGACTAGCTCCTTAGCTTACATTACAACCCATTAAATCCTACGTGATCTTACATCATGCATCCTTATATTAGTGGAGTAAAACACTAGAGGCAAGCTTATGGGTTATGACATGATGCATGTGAATTCTTTGGGAGAGCGAGCGAAATCATATTCATATACCCCTACACGTAGTGCTTTGGAAATCTTATGATGGAAAATGGGGTAATTCTCTTGTGTTGTGAGGGCACATGCTTGACGAGAGATAAAATTTCGTGTCGGATTTCTTGATCAGTTGATTTGCACGAGTTTTCCAAGATCAAGAATCGATTCTTGAAGTTAGGAAGTCTTAATGTGGTGCACTTCATTGTATTGATGAAACCATGCATGTTTCCTTGATGATTTGCTATCTTAAATAATCTGTATAGCTGTATTTTGAATGATCGACCCGAATTAGCTATGCGTGGGGTTAAATTGCATGAGATGTGAGAGTATTGTTTGAGGATGAACAAGGTTTTAAGCGTGGGGTAAGTGATCTTGGGAAGAATTTCATGCCCAAGTGATACTCAAATGCTTCATTTCGACTTATTTATCTATTGTTATGTGTACAATCTCATGTGAATCTTAGGTAAATGTGAAATTTATATTAACCAACATGATTAGTGTTGTTTTGCAGGTAGAAGGAAATTTTGGAAGCTAATCTACATGTTGGTGAAGTGCGGGGATGGACTCGGAAGCAAGAAGTGGAAGTTGACAAGGGAAGTTGGCAAAAATAGGGGCTCCGCGATGGCGCCATGTCACGCTACCATCGCGGAGGCATTCTGCCTGGGATGATGAAAATATGTCAAAGTGGAGGTTCGCGTTACCTCCGTGACACGGAGGCGGTGCTCCGCGATGCACTCCGTGTCACGTTGAGTGTGATTACCTGGAACCTCAAGTTCCAGTAAAGGTGCGCGATAGCACCGTGGCACGGAGGCAGTGCTCCGCGTTACACTCTGTGCCACGTTGCTTGTCATTCCGGGAAAAATTCTCAATAGTATAAATAGCACACTTAGGTTTTATTTTAAACATTCTGACTTTTTTGAGCAAGAACGTGGGTAGCAGGCAGTTGAGAGGACGAAAATTCTAGGGTTATTCTCTTCCTTTTTCTCTTTAATTTCAATTGCTTGTATGAATTCTACTTATTTGAAGATGTTTAATCCACAAATGAGTGGCTAATTCATCTCTTGCTGAGGTAAAGGATAATTGTAGTGGAATGTAATCATTAACCATTTCAGTTTTCATCTTTTCTTCAATGGTTGTTCTATCAATTCTTGTTTTTACTACATTAATGTTTGGCCAATGTTAATGTATATCTTAGAAATCCAATTTTGTTTCTAAAAAGGAAAGAAATTGGACAGATGTGAATTGGTAGGATATGATCTTTTGTTAGTTGAGAAAATTGAGAATGGATTTACGTTCAGAATAGAAATATATCTGAAAGTCCTATTAGTCATGTATGCAATCGGTTATGTATGGCTAGAGCATGAGTTTCTTATATCACAGAAATGTAGAATAAGGTCTCATGATTCTTTAATTGGGTAGGAGTCGAAAGATCCAATCTATAGGCGATTAATTCCTGACTAGCAACCAAAGAGAAGATTAGCTTATTTGAATTAGAAATTACATCCCTGCATGCTTGCCTTAACCTCAGCTTATTCATTGCTATTGTTGAAACATCAAATTATAATCTCTACTTAGGTTCTTATTATTTAGTAATCTTAACTCATAAAACATTATTTGTTCGGTTGTCTACATTCATAGAGATATCTTTCACTAACGCTTAGGTTAATTATTACTATAATTCAGCCCTGTGGGATCGATACTTGGCTTGAAATAAAGCCACTTTACTACTTGTACGACCACGTGCACTTGCGTGTAGTTTTGTGTCGAACAGTCCACATGCACACGATACAAATAATGCCTCCATATTTTAGAGCATGAACCACTGCAGTTAACTCTAAATCTTGGGTATGGTAGTTCCTTTCGTGCTTCCTTAACTGTCTCGAAGCATAGGCAATCACCTTACCATGTTGCATAAGAACAGACCCAAACCCAACGCCTGAAGTGTCACAGTACACAACGCAGCCCTCTGAACCTTCCGGTAAGGCTAGTACTGGTGTAGATGTCAATCTATTTTTCAACTCCTAGAAACTCTGCTCACAAGCCTCAGTCTACTGGAATTTAGCTACCTTCTTATCTAATCTTGTCAACGGTGATGATAAGGTAGAAAATCCTTTCACGAACCTTCTGTAATACCCGGCTAACCCCAGAAAACTATGAACCTTAGTGGAGTCGTGGGTCTTGGAGATGTCTTTACTAGCTCAATTTTCTATAAGTCAAGCTGGATAACCGCATCTGACACAATATGGCCCAAGAATGCTATAGAATTTAACTAGAACTCATACTTCAAAAACTTCGCATATAACTGGTGATCTCTGAGGATCTGGTAAATTGGCTATTTGCCCCTCTGTTAGAGGTGTTCAAAAAATGTCTACCGTTTGCAAATGATCTCTATGTTCAGCTTTTGAACGGAAATATACCAAAATATCATCAATAAACACTATTACAAACAGATCTAAATATGTCGTCAAGATGATGTTCATCAGATTCATAAACACTGTTGGGGGATTCGTTAATCCAAAGCACATGACCAAGAATTCAAAATTACCATACCTAGTCCTGAAGGCTATCTTCGAAATATCTTTCTCCTGAACCCGCACTAGATGATACCCTAACCTTGAGTCGATCTTAGAGAAATATTTTTCCCCCTACAACTGATCAAACAAATCATCTATCCTTGGAAGAGGATATTTATTCTTAATAGTAACTTTATTCAACTGTCGATAATCTATACACATTTGTAGGGAGCCGTCTTTCTTCCTCACAAACAGAACTGGCGCACCCCATGGTGAAGCACTCGGCCTAATAAAACCCTTATTTATAAAATCTTTCAATTATTCTTTCAATTCCTTCAACTCAGCATGAGCCATTTGGTATGGAGGGATGGATATAGGTTGCGTGCCTGGTGGCAAGTTGACAGAGAAATCAATCTCACACTCTAGGGGAATACCAGGAAGCTCGTCTAGAAACAAATTCAGAAACTCACAAACCACAGGAATGGAATGAAGAGTCGGGAATTCTGCTTGTATATCCTGAACCCTAATAATATGGTCAATACAACCCTTCGCTATCAACTTTCTAGGCTGAAGATAGGCTATAAACCTACCTTTTGACGTAGCTGCATTGCCTTTCCATTCTCACACTACCTCCCCTAGAAAGTGAAATCGGACGGTCCTGGTCCAACACTCCACATTGGCATAACATGGAGCTAGACAATCCATACCCATAATTATATCAAAATCAATCATTTCTAAATCCACTAAATTGGCTAAGGTCTGGCGACCGACAATCTCTACTGTACAACCCCGGTAAATTCTCTTAGCAATAATAGAGTCACTGATGGGTTTAGTCATCGAGAATGGTTGCTGAAGCAATTCTGGTGTTATACTAAACTTCTGTGCCACTAACAAAGTAACGTAAGATAAACTACAACCTGGATCTATTAAAGCATAAACCAAGTGAGAGGAAACATCCAGCATATCTGTCACAACATCTGGTGACGACTATGACTCCTGTCACCCTGGTAAGATGTAAGTGCGATCTGGGCCACTACCAAAACTGAATGCCCCTGATCTACCTCTACCTCTACCGGCTGGAGCTGAGGGTCTGCATCCTGTCGAAGGTGCTGGAACATGGGATCCTACTGAGGACCTGTTCTGCTAGTCTCGGTCACCCCGATCTTTGGCCGGACAATCTCTCAGCATATGACCCTCTTTCCCATAATTATAACAAGCAGTAAAGTCATATCTACACCTCTTAAGATGTCGTCGACTGAAAATGCTACAACGCGGTACAGCAGGCCTGCTCTTATCTGATCCCCTCTGCTGCTGGGAACCTGACGCTTACGAGCTCTCACCAGGACCTAACTTTTTACGACGATCTGATCTACCACCCTACTACTGCTGAGGGAAGGTTTGAGTGGCCTACCAGATTTCCGTGGCCTAGGCTCGCCCTAAAATTCTGTCTCCATATCAGTAGGCCTGGCCCTTCGTTGCTAGTCCTGATTTGTGCTTTCTACCTCATGCTGACGTTGCCTAATCCCTTTGATGTTTTTAGCAAAAACCTGGATGCACACAATGTCCATATCTCCCATAAGGTAGCTGTAACACAGGTTTCCACATATTCTTGAAGAAGCCCCATGATGAACCGATGTACCCTGACTGGCATAGTATCCACAAATGTTGGCGCATATCTTGCCAAAGAGTCAAACTTCATTGCATACTCTCGAATGCTCATTGTACCCTGCTCCGGGTGAAGGAACTAATCCACCCACGCCTGTTGGATTTCTTGAGGAAAATAGTGATCTACGAAGGCCTCTGAAAAACCAAGTCGGAGGGGGTACGTCTCTACCTCAGGACCTCCCCCAACTCTCGTACCACAAGTGACAGGACCTGCTCTGGCAGTCCTACTATATTTCCACCACTTGAACCAGATGTGTGTGACCCCTTTTAACTTATATGAGGCCAACTCTGCACACTCAACTCCATTCACCCCCATGACTGGGTGATATTCACAATCTCATCAATGAACTTATGCGGGTCCTCATCTACTTTTGACCCAAGGAACTCTGGCGGGTTCATTCTCAGGAAATCTCTAACTCAAACTGCCGCTGCATTTCCGTTTTGTGGAATATACGCAATTTTCTGTTGGTTGACCTAAGCGGTCAAGGCCTGCGTGAGCATCTGAATAGCTTCCTGGAATTCCGCATGGGCCATTGGCTCTGGTGCGTGGTGCTCCTAGAGTGGTGGGGCTTGTTGGTGCCCACCTCTGTTTCCATCCTCATGGCCGTTTCCATTTCCATTCCTTCTACTGTTAACTCTGCGGGGAACCATAATTCTACAATCACGAATAGCACGAGTTAGAAGGATAGGAGGATATTTTATCGCATGACATAGATCATGAAAAAAGGAACATTTCCTAAATGTCGTAGCCTCTTCGTCATAAGTGTGGCGCGCTTCAAACCCATGAAAAAGACTCTACTTAACATGGTATTAAGACACCCTAGGACACTTCAAACCTATGGCCTCTAATACCAAGTTTGTCATGACCTGAACATAGACCCGGATCACAACATGGATAAGGAGCCCCGAGAGACTCCAAGTCGACCCATGGTGTGAGCATACATCTAACTCAATCGATAAAAGATATTACTCAACTTAATAACATAGCAGAAGAATAACCACGACATACATAGAAAGTGGAACGAACTTCATACATAAAAGTTGAATACTACACATAGTCTGAAAGCCTCTACATATTTGATGGGTTGATGGGACAACACCCCCAACTAACCCGACAAGTATAGAAAAGTAAGCATCAAAGATAATTGATATCAAACCGGTCCTCAGAGAATGAGGACTCACCAAAGATGGATGCTAATCTCCTAGACTAACTAATGATGGTGTTGGGTCTGAAGATCGAAGCTTGTATCATGAAAAGATACAGCATAGAGTATGTGGTCAGTACGTGGAATGTACCGAGTATGTAAGGTAAGTAAAATGGACATTTAAAAATACACAAAAGCTCATAAGAGATCATAAGAGTGGTAAAACATGCTCATAACATAAATATCATAATATAACATAAGGCTCAAAGTTTTCAAATCATTCGTAATCCATTCATTATCATAGTCTTAAGAGAAACTTTATAAATCATCACTTCATCCAAAATAACATAAACATAATAATACATAAAAACATGCGGAACAATGGGAGGACTCGTCATAACCGACACCATCATGGTAGAGCCTTACATGATGCCCAAACTATCTCACTCAAGTGGGCAGAGTCGTCCCAGGCTTGCCAGGCAAGGGACGTGCATTATGTGATATCACGGAAGAGGGGATCCATTAACATTATAATGTATCATTATGAACCTGCGGTGGCACGTAGTTATGAGATATCGGCGTAGTCCTTTGAACGTCGGGCTACTCAGTGCTATACACTGCTCCCAAAAACATGCATATTAGGCTCATACGTAAATCATAAACATCATTCATGAGATTCATGGCTAAATAAATATTTAACATCGTTGATCCCCTTTTGATACATGGTTCACCATGAATCAAGGGCCCTTTAGTCGGCCAATATCATAAATCGATCAATCATAAAATCCATTTCATAAATCATAAATCATACTTAAACATGCGGGCATTGCCCAATACTTTAACATGCGGGCATTGCCCAATACTTTAACATGCTTGAAAATACTTA
The DNA here is from genome assembly GCA_035772735.1 of Datura wrightii. Classification (NCBI taxonomy): domain Eukaryota; kingdom Viridiplantae; phylum Streptophyta; class Magnoliopsida; order Solanales; family Solanaceae; genus Datura; species Datura wrightii. The sequence continues at coordinate 67,758,347 of JASDFA010000002.1, forward strand.
ATTCACTTGAAAACATGATTATAAACACGGATTATTTGAAAACATGCTTTTCACCATCAACACTTCATCATACATGAATATTCATCATAAATCTTAACTTTCATGAACTTTTTATAAATGGGAAATTTAATTTTAAAAGCTTGAAACATGATTTTTATGGAAAACAACGTAAAACTTGCCAATAATTCATATAGAGAATTTGATATTTCATGCATCGGGTTAAAACCCCATAGAATCAATATAGTAAATTCATGATTTAGAGAGAGTTTAGAAGTGGGTGTGAATGGATGAATCCATTCATAACCCTACATACCTGATTAAAGCTGATTCATACACTTCCTTGAAAGCCTAATGAAGGATTGAAGGAAAACTTGAAGAACTCTTACTTGATCGCCTCCTAAACCCCTTCAACATGCATGCATGGATATGAATGAGCCTAGGATAGGTTTTACCCTCATAAAATACTGCATTTCGAGCCTTAAACAACGTAGTTTAGGACCCTAGGACTTTGGAATAACCAAAATGCCCTTAATGAATTTTCCTGAAATTTCTGCACTGGCAGGGAAAACAATCATCCTAATGGGTTGTGCTTGGATACCACGACTCGTGGGATTCATCCATCGCGTCCACTACCCGACTTCATTTTCTTAGATTCAATCCCACAACTCGACAGGATGAATCGTTGCTTTAGAGGACAATCCTTTATGTCATCCGTTGTTTCCCCCTTGACGACCTGCACCAAGCCTTCCCACGAACCACACCACAACTCGTTCCTCCTTCCAACGAGTTGTGGTTTCCTTCCGTTACCTCGACTGGAGGTTTTGAATACTCCTTCCCACGGTTGCTCACCACGATCTGTTATAGCTCACGAAGGATCGTCCCATGACCTGTTACTTCCTCTCAAGCTAAGAACCAGTCATCCCACGACTTCGAATGACGACTCATGGTATCAAACAACAGGTCGTGTAGTTACTTCCAACTGCCACACAGCCAGACCTTACCTAGGATGCTTTCCACGGGTCGTTGGTTGGACCAACGATCCGTTATGTGACCCGTTCTGTGGAAAATTCCCAGAATCAGCCAACTTCCATTCTTAAATCTCGATTCTGGTCTTAGGCAATTCAGGGGTATTACAATATCTCTCCCTTGGGAACATTCATCCTTGATATGGGAAAACATACAGAAAACAGAGAAATGCAATCATCATACTCAAATACTGATCATTTAAACTGAAAACTGACGGAATCACTATCTCTAATTCAAACTACATGGCTGAACTGAATTCATAAATCATATACACAACCACATACATGGAGGAAACTGTGGCACATGAATTGAACATGAAAACTAAATAGAGTTTTAGGGAAAAACTGATACCTCAAGTTGGAACTGAGTTAGTAAGGAATAAATGAGGGTATCTAACCGTCATTTCTGCTTCATCTTCCCACGTAGCTCCGTCAACATGCTGATTCCTCCATAAAACTTTGATTGAAGTTGCTTCCTTGTTCCTTAGCCTTCGAACCTGGTGATCCAGTATTTCCACCGGAACCTCCTTATAGCAAAGGTTGTCTTTCACCTCGACACTGTCCAATGGGACAATTAGAGCTGGATCACCCAAACACTTCTTTATGAGAGATACATGGAATACAGGATGCACAGAAGTTAATTATGAGGGCAACTCCAATTCATATGCCACCTTGCCAACCCGTCTCACTACCCGGTAGGGGCCAACATAACGAGGGTTGAGTTTTCCTTTCTTTCCAAAACTCATCACCCCCTTCATGGGAGACACCTTCAGAAATACCCAATCATCCACTTCAAACTCCAATTCTATCCTTCTCACATCCGCATAGGACTTTTGGAGACTTTGAGCTATTTTCAACCTGTCCAATATGAGCTGAACCTTCTCTATAGCCTCATGGACTGAATCCGGTCCTATCATCACAGCTTCACCAACTTCGAACCAACCAATAGGCGATCTACATCTCCGCCCATAGAAAGCCTCAAACGGAGTCATCTGAATACTAGAATAGTAGTTGTTATTGTATGCAAACTCAATAAGAGGCAAATGATCATCCCAACTACCTTTGAAGTCAATCACGCATGCTCTCAACATGTCCTCTGAATTGTCTTCTCTGCTTGAACATCCGTTTGCGGGTGAAATGCTTTGTTGAGCTTAACCTGAGTACCTAGTCCTTTAAATGACCTCCAAAACTAAGAGGTAAATTGGGTACCTCTGTTAGATATGATGGACAAAGGCACCCCATGCAACCGAACTATCTCTCAAATGTATACTTTGGCATAATTCTCTATCAAATCCGTAGTTTTGACCGGTAAGAAATGAGCGGCTTTGGTCAACCTGTCCACCATAAACCAAATGGAGTCATATTACCTCTGAGTGCGAGGCAACCCTGTGATGAAGTCCATGTTGATTTCTTCCCATTTTCAAGTAGGAATACTGATATCCTGAAGCACACCTCCCGGTCTCTGGTGCTCGACCTTTACTTGCTGACAGTTTTGACACTTAGCTACAAACTCCGTGATGTCCTTCTTCATGCCATTCCACCAGTAGAATTCCCGTAAGTCATGGTACATTTTGGTGGAACCTGGATGAATGGAATACCTGGATCCATGATCCTCGTGCAACATCCAGCTCCTCAAATCATCAACATCCAAAACACATAAGTGACCCTGGTACCAAAGCACTCCATCTCCCCCTTTGGAGAAGACCTCCACCCTCTGATTTCGAACGGCTTCCTTTAACTTTACCAAAATTGGGTCCTCATCTTTCCTAGATTTTACATCAATCACAATAGATGATTCTGATCCGTTCTGAACAATAACACCGCCATCGGTCGAGTCAACCAACCGAACTCCCAACCTTGCGAGTTGATGCAAATCCTTCACCAGCTCCTTCTTCCCCTCACCCAAATGGGACACACTCTCCATAGAGAGTCTACTAAGTGCATCTGCTACTACATTGGCCTTACCTGGATGGTAAAGGACACTCATGTCATAGTCCTTGAGGTGCTCCAACCAGATCCTTTGCCGAAGATTGAGATCCTTTTGGGTAAACACATATTGTAAACTCTTATGGTTTGTAAACACATCCACGTGGACCCCATATAAATAATGTCACCATATATTCAAGGCGAATACCACCTAGTCAATTCAAGATCTTGGGTCAGGTAATTCTTCTCATGAACTTTTAGCTGTCTGGAGGCATATGCTATAACTTTTTCGTGCTGCATCAATACACACCCAATTCCGATCCTTGAAGCATCACAATACACCACGAACTCATCAGAACCCCCGAGTAGGGTCAACACCGAAGTTGAGGTAAGTCGAGCCTTCAACTCTTGGAAGCTCTTCTCACAAGCCTCCGACCATTGGAATTTCACCTTCTTTTGGGTCAATTTGGTCAAGGGTGCTACAATAGATGAGAAACCTTCAACAAATCTCCGATGGTAGCCCGTTAAGCCCGAAAAGCTCCGGATATCTGAAGGGTTCACCGGTCTAGGCCAATTCTTTACCGCTTCTATTTTCTAAGAGTCCACCCTTATGCCCTCACTTGATACCACATAGCCCCAAAAAGCCATGAAGTTCAACCAAAACTCGCACTTGCTAAATTTAGAATATAGCTAGCGATCCTTGAATGTCTGTAGCACCACCCTCAAATGAGCGGCATGCTCCTCCTCGCTTCGAGAGTATATCAAGATGTCATCAATAAACACAATCACGAACATATCCAGGTATGGCTTGAACACCCTATTCATAAAGTCCATAAAAGTTGCAGGAGCATTCGTTGGTACAAAAGACTTAACTACAAACTCCTAATAACCATACCACGCCCTAAAGGCTGTCTTCGGGGTGTCGCTCTCCCGAACTCTAAGCTGATGGTACCCAGATCTGAGATCTATCTTTGAAAAACACTTGGCACCCTGGAGCTAGTGAAATAAATCATCAATCCTGGGTAGAGGATACCTGTTTTTGATGGTAACCTTTTTCAATTGTCGATAATCAATACACATCCATAGAGAATCATCTTTCTTTCGGACAAAGATAACTGGTGCACCCCATGGGGACTTTCTAGGTCTAATGAAACCCTTATCCAAAAGATCCTTTAACTACTCCTTCAACTCTTTTAGCTCGGGTGGAGCCATTTTATAGGGAGGAAAGATATAGGTTGGGTGTCGGAAAGAAGGTCAATACCAAAATCAATTTCCCTCTCAGGAGGAACACCTAGTCAATCATCGGGGAACACTTCTGGATACTCACATACTACCGGAACTGACTGGATAGTCGGGGTCTCGGCCTCAACATCCTTAACCCTAACTAGATGGTACACACAACCTTTGGAAATCATCTTCCTAGCCTTCAGATAGGAAATAAAGCGACCTATAGGCACGGCTACTACCCTTCCACTCTAAAACAGGCTCACCCGAAAAGCGAAACTCTACCGCATGGGTTCTACAATTAACAGAAGCATAATATGAATACAGCCAATCCATGCCAAGAATAATATGAAAGTAAGTCATGGCTAACTCTACTAGGTCTTCGGAGGTGACTCTCTGCAATACTGTGATCGGGAAACCCCTATACACCAGCATTAGCTACAATTGAATCACCGACGGGAGTAGAGACTGAAAATGGTTCCAACAAAATTTTGGGATCGAATCCAAAGCTACTAACAATATAAGGTGTCACAAAATACAAGGTATCCCCTGGATCTAATAAAGCATAAGAATCAAGGTTAAACACTCGTAACATACCAGTAACCATATCCGGTGAAGTCTCCTGCTCCTGATGCGAGGTGAGGGCATAGAATCTATTTTGGCGCTGTCCGCCACCCCCACTAGTGGATGCCCCCTGCGGAGCTGAACATACTGAAGCTACTGCTGAGCTAGTAGTATGTGCACGGCCTCTATCATAATCCTATCTAGAAAAAGGTACGCTCTACCTGTATGCCCCTCTGATCCCTCGAACTTGAGGCCCTGCTCCTCTAATCACCTTTGTGTTTGGATAGAACACTAGCTGATCATGGTCCTGGAGCTAGTAACCTCTGCTGAATCTGGGGGCGGTGACCACCGCTGGATCTCTGCTGAGTAAACCCATAGCTATCTGTCCGAGCCCTTTTAGCCTCTCTCTCCCTCACATGTGCTGCCTCCATCTACTGGGCGTACAAGAATATCTGAGGGAAATCTATATCCTAGTGGAGCATAGCAGTCCTACAATCTTTGTCCAAGTAGCTCGCCACCCATGAATAAACCTGCTCACTCGTTCCCTTTGATCAATCACTAACTCTGGGGCATACTTTGATAAGCGAGTGAACTCAAGGGCATACTCTCGTACCGTTATCCGCCCCTGCTTAAGATTCACGAACTCGCGTGCCTTCAACTCGCTCATCTCACGAGGGAAGAACCGATCTAAGAACGCAACATAGAACTCCTCCCAAGTGACAGGACCTACTCCAGCGGTCCTACTCTCTTTCCACTGCTTGAACTAGATGTATGAAACCCCTAACTGATATGAGGCCAACTCTGCACACTCAACTCCATTCACCCCCATGAACTGGGTGATCTTCACAATCTCATCAATGAACTCATGCGGGTCCTCATCTACTTTTGACCCAAGAAACTCTGGCGGGTTCATTCTCAGGAAATCTCTGACTCGAGTTGTCGCCACATTTCCATTTTGTGGAATATGCGCAATACTGCCTTCTGATTGACCTGAGCAGTCAAGGCCTATGTGAGCATCTGAATAGCTATGCGGAATTTTGCATGGGCCACCTGCTCCGGTGCATGGTGCTCCTGTACTGGTAGGGCTTGTTGGTGCCCGTCTCCGTTTCCATCCTCGTGGCCATTTCCATTTTCATTCCTTCTACTGTTAACTCTTCAGGGAGCCATAATTCTATAATCACGAATAGCATGAGTTAGAAAGATAGGAATACATTTCATCTCACCACATAGATCATGAAAGAAGGGAACATTTCCTAAATGTCTCGTAGCCTCTTCATCATAAGTGTGGCACGCTTCACACCTATGAAAAAGACTCTACTTAATGCGGCTTTCAGACGCCCTAGGACGCTTCAAATCTATGGCTCTGATACCAAGTTTGTCATGACCCGAACGTAGACCAGAATCGCAACACAAGATAAGGAGCCCCAAGAGACTCCAAGTCGACCCATGTGTGAGCATACATCTAAATCAATCGATAAAGGAGATTACTAAACGTAATAACATAGCAGAAGCATAACAATAACATACATAGAAAGCGAAATGTACTTCATACATAATAGTTGAATATTGCACATAGTCTGAAAGCCTCTACATATTTGATGGGTTGATGAGACAACACCCCCAACAAACCTGACAAGTCTAGAAAACTAAGCATGAAAGATAACTTATATCAAATCAATCCTTGGAGATTCAGGACTCACCAAAGAGCTGGATGCTAATCCCCGAGACAAACTAATGATGGTGTTGAGTCTAAAGATCAGAGCCTGTATCATGAAACAATACAGCACAGAGTATGCGGTCAGTACATGAAATGTACCGAGTATGTAAGGTAAGTAAAACGGACATTTAAAAATACATAAAAGCTCATAAGAGATCATATTATTAGGACAACATGCTCATAACATAAATATCATAATATAACATAAGGCTCAAGGTTTTCAAATCATTCATAATCAATTCATTATCATAGTCGTAAGAGATACTTTATAAATCATCACTTGAGCTAAAATAACATATATATAATAATGCATAAAAACATGAGGAAAAATGGGAGGACTCGTCATCTCACCACACCTTTTTTCACCATTTTTTTTCTTTTCTCTTTCTTTACTTTCCCACTCCCACCATTTATGCACCTCTACTATAGACACCCTCAACTTAAGCATTTTGCTTATGTTGAGGTTCACAATATCAAAGGAAGGACCAGGACCAAATAGGTTCATTATAAAAAAATGGATACGGTTAACAGGGAAATCAAAGAAATATGGTCTATTAAGGCTCAGACTTGAGATCAAGGGATTCGTGAAACTCTGGTAGGGCAATATAGGCTAAAAGTGAGCTATAACAAAAATGGCCTATGATCATCTCCTAACCAACCATCCTTAACCTTTGCAGAGACCAACCAGGCAAGTTCTAGATCTTCAACAACAAACCGCAATAAATACTAAGACCTCACTCACACATGGTACATGAACTATTTTTACTTTACCTGTATGGTTCATACATGGCTTAAGAAGACTAGCACTATTAATAAATAAATGACATAAAATGATCCACAGAAATCATGCATTATTGTCACAAATACACAGTAAAATTTTTTAAGCAGGGTCATTTTTTGAAAAATAACAAACTTAGTGCATATCCATTGGCTGAGTATTCCAAAGTTACTTTCTAATCAAACAAAAATCACAACTAAAAACAAAAATCCTAACACATGTCGGTTCTACTAGATAGCATGCCTGAGGGAAAAGAAACACGACAAGAAAAACCCTCAGACGAACAAAAATATCCCAAAAATACAATTTCCCCCCCCCCCTTTTTTTAAAAATAAGCTTTGTCCCTGAAGAATAAAATATAAGCATGTAGGGAGAAGGACATATTTGTGGCTACTCAGACTTCACCTCTGTCATTTTGCGAAGGTGGTACCTCCGCGGTAGTAGTGGCGCTAGCGGTGGCCGGCACACTCAATGGTGTAACAATGGGAGGAGTGGTCCCCCCCTCAGTGGATGTAGCCGCTTGAACGGCCTCAGTGGTAACTGAGGCTGAATATGGCTCATCCGAAGGGTAATGGCCACTACCAAGCTCGGGCTGAGCTGTGGTGGAGCTTCCTGCTCCTCTAACTCTCTTATGCAGCTCCGTCATATGCTCCTCATGAGCCCACATACTCTCCGCTCAAGCCCGCTTGCGCTCTTTCTTCTCCTTCTTTCTCTTTTTTCCCAAACTCTCCTCACCAACATCTTTAGCAGCTCTATTCTTGCCTTTATCACCGTTGCAGTTGACCCCTAGTATGCTTCCAAATCAACATCCTCATCAAGCTCTGCATCTAGGTCTGATAGAGTGGGAGCTGCTATAACAGTTTGTTATCGTAAAGACAACTCAAACACTTGACTCTGAAGAGCCCCCAGCTCCGCATAGAGATTGTCAATGTTTAACTGCTCTGTCGTCCTCCTGTTAAATCTGCTCTCAAAACTATCCAAGTGGGCATGAAGAACCTGAGCTATTGCATCTATCTCGGATTTGACCCATGGCTTTACATTCTCCATCATTGATTGAATTTTGCGCTCGGCCATGGTCAATCTCTCTGCTAGCTTTTGGAGGAAATCCTATCGTACCAAGATGTACCCTGCTGGAGCCTGAGTCTATACACTGGGAAGCGGTGAAGCTGAGGTGTTGGGAGCTGCCTTTGAATGACCGGCATCTATAATCGATGTCTCACTCTCCTCCTGAGTACTGGGGATATTCACTTGTACGTCCCCTATTGGATGAGCCGCTGGGATAGTTGTAGGCATCCTGGATCTGCTTACCGGGTTCATCTCATCTCGGATAAGGCCTATGTCTGCAATTCTTTGGCCTCCAATCAATCTCTCATCATCCAGCTGAACTCTCGCCTCCCTACACAAACTGTATACAAGACTCGGGAATGGGATAGTAGTGCTTACTTCCACTGACCTGTCTCGTATCTCTATAGCTATGATCCTCGGTACGTTAAGAGGATAGCGAGACATGAAGCATGCAACCAAAGCCTCTCTATCAGCACTCAGCGTGTTGTCATTCACTGTGGGTGCTAATCAATGTCTCACCAGTGTCCAGAAGGCCTTTTCTATGAAGTTTAGTGAATTCTTTTTCACCTGCTTGCCACTTGTAACACACTCGGCCTCATCTTTATTCTCAGCTATCACATCTGCTAGCCACTGCAGCTACCTCTATCGCTCACCCCTGCTCAGACTCCTGATTTTCTTCATTGCCTCCACCTTGTAATCATACTCTGGTATTATCCTTGTTGGTCCGAACTGAGGTCCATACAACATCCATGCAATAGTCCAATCGGGTACATCTACTACTCGCCCTTCGACTAGAACATTCTCCAAGCAGGGTTGATATTTTATCTTTTGCCCCTCTTTTGCTTTCTCCTCCATTATGCCCAGGTAGTTGGCGTAGGACTCCCTAACAATCTCTTCTATATTGTGTACGGGTTGGCCATCCATTCTAACCCATAGAAGCTAAAAATATTCTTCATCTCCTCAACTTCGTTCAAAGAATTAGTGAGGATCTGTGGTTCTTCTTGGATGCTTCTTTTTGGTTTGTTCTTGGCGGTGAGAGTTATGCCTTGTTCATATATCTCTCTAGCACCCAGCACTCTCCACTGCATTGTTCTGTTTTCTCTGGCAGGGGTCTCCTCCTCCTCTACTTCATCACTATTTTCCGCATCATTTTGAGTCCCTTCTGACCTTTCCTCAGTGTTGGAGTCGGTTTCTAGCTTTTGTTGTTCCTCTCTAGCTTCCTCTTCAGACTGGGGGCTTGAGCGGATGTGGCAATGGTTTATCCGGCTTGGGCCTTTGCTCTTGCCCTAGTGGTTCTGGTTCCATCGGTGTCTGAGGTGTCTACTTGATAATCCTCAAGTGAACCACTAGGTGAATCTCCAGCTTTATCAGACTCTGAGTCAGTTGTTTCATCAATCAATGTCCTTCGGGCTTGTGTTTTATCTGCCCTGCATTTGTATGTCATTGTACCTGGTGAGAAAGAGGTTAGCATTCTGTTTCTGAAAAAGAAAAATTCAGATAGAAGAAGTTCAGTATCTCATCATGTGTCCTCACTATGAGTCGTACCTCGAAGATACGACTCGTGAGAGGCCTTGATGATGCCCCACGACTCGCAGGTATGACTCGTACCATGAAGGTACGGTTCGTACCTTAAGTTGTCTGATGAAGTCCCATTTTGAATAAATTTATGTTTTTCACCACGACTCGTGGTACGACCCGTAGGTCGATTCCACGAGTCATAAGGTGGGTTCTGATCTTGGGCAGATTTATATGCCGAAGTGATACTCAAATGTGTCATTTTGCCTTTTTTATCTATCGATGTTGGTACATTCTCATGTGAATTGTAATAAAATGTGAATTTATACTAACCAACATGATTAGCGTGGTTTTGTAGGAAAAATATAATTTTACGAAGCTAAGATGCATGTCGGGAGCAATCGGGATTGGACTCGGAAGCTAGCAAGGAAAAAAGCACAAGGAAAGCACGAATTAAAGGGGCTCCGCGATGGAGCCGTGTCACGCTGCCATCGCGGATGCATTCTGCCTGGATGCTGAAAATATGCCAAATTCCAGTGAAGGTGCGCGTTGGGGCCGTGGCACGTTGGCCTAGCCCCGTGTTGCATGCCATGCCACGTTGGGCTTTAATACTTGGACCACCGGATTCCAGTGAGGGTCCGCGTTGGTGGCGTGTCACGGAGGCAGTGCTCCGCGATGCACTCCGTGACACGTTGCTTGTTATTCCGGAAAAAATTCCCACTAGTATAAATAGAACACTTAGGTTCATTTTTAATAATTCTGACTTGGTGGAGCAAGAACGTGGGTTACAGGCAGTTGAGGGGATGAAAATCTCAGGGTTTTTCTCTATCTCCTTCTTCTTTATTTCAATTGCTTGTATGATTAACACTCATTTAACGATGGTTAATCCACAAATGAGTGGCTAAATTCCCTTCTTGCTGAGGTTAAGAACATTTGTATTGAAATGTAATTATTGATAAATTGGTTTTTCATCTTTTCTTCCATGGTTGTTCTATTGATTCTTGTTCTTACTGCATTAATGTGTGGCCAATGTTAATGTATATCTAAAAAGTCCTGTTTCACTCGAGAGAGCAAGAAATTGGAAAGTTGTCAATTGATAGGATATGATCTTTTCTTAGTTTGGGAAAATTGAGAATTGATTTACCTTCAGGATAAAGATATACCTAAAAGTCGTATTAGTCAATTAAGGAATCGGTTTTGTATGGCTAGAACATGAATTTCTTTTTATCACAGAGATATAGGTGGAAGGTTCATGATTCTTAAGTTGGGTTAAATATGAGAGTTTTAATCCATAGGCAATAATTCTTGACTAGCAACCGGAGGAAAGATTAATCAAATTGTATCGATAATTTATTTCTCTACATGTTCATTTTAGCCTCAGCATGCTCATACTTATAGTTCAGACTCAAATTGTATATTTGTTTTAGACTTAGAATAAAATTAGGAAACAAAATATCAAAATCTTCTTCACACTGTTGTCTACAGTTTAGAGTTAAAGTTATTGACACTTGATTATATTGATACCTTAGTCCAGTCCCTGTGGGATCGATACTTGGCTTACTTGAGCCACTTTACTACTTGTTCGACCATGTGCACTTGCGTGTAGTTATTCCAAATGCACCGAACAGGTTCCCAAATTGATTTTTCAAAATAAGTGATACAAGCACTTAGTACGATTTGTGGTGTCAACCTACGACCTATACTGTGTTGCGTACCCTTTTTCAGAACATTTTTATGATTCTTTTGCTCAGTATGTAAGTGTTTTTTTGGCACATTTTTGGGTACTCAGATTTCCCCCAAGTCTATCATATGATAAACTCCCTTTTTGCACTACTCAATCCTCCCCTACCCGTAACTCTCTTTAGGTGTTTCAAGACCCAAAATTTAGTACATTGCAAGTGGTTTTCCAGTCGAGTTGATGTTTTCGAACATACCCATTGATTTTCAAGCATACCCAGTGATTCTTTTGGGTTTTCGATTCCCTTAAGTTCACTTTCAAACATTTAGAGCTTGCAATGTAAATAACTTACTTGATTGTCAATTCATAGACTGGAAATAAACTTTTAGGGCTTTGCACATGTAGTTGAATCAAGAATTTTGTGCTTACTTTCTTGATGATGAGAAGTTACGGGTGTTGGGAAGAGGATGCTCGAGTCGTGGGTTGTGGGTTTGTGAGGTGTTCGCGTGGGAGAATGGTGAATTTTGAAGTTTAAATAGGTAAGGGCAGATTTAAAAATCTAGGTTGAATCGGGTAATTTTGATCGGTCACGACTCGTACCACGAGTCGTAGGAGCAACATACAACCCGTCCCCTGACCCGTAGTGACTTTAACAAAAGAGAACTTACCTGGTGACCTACAAGTGCATCCTATGACTCGTACCATTGAGATATGAATCGTAGGATGAGTCGTAGGTCAAACTTTGCTTCTAATTTTCTCTGCTTTTCACCACCATTGCTCCCATGACTTGTAGGACCTCACCACGAGTCGTACTGAGATCCTGTAGCAGCAGATTTTTAAGCCACTTGTTTTTGTTTTCCTGTGCACTAAGCACACATTAGTGCACTAACTTGGGTTGCCTCCCAAGAAGCGCTTGATTTAACGTCGCGGCACGATGCAGGTGGTTTGGTTACTTAGATTTCACCAAACCGCCACTTGGTTTGCCTCCCAAGAAGCTCCTGATTTAATGTCGCGGCATGACGCAGGTCTCTTAACTACTCAGAATTCGTCAAGTGACTCATACTCATCCTCCAGTGCTGAGATCACACTAAATTCCTTTGGTTGCTTCATGGTCCGACAGATGTTGAAAGTGACATGTTCTTTGTTTAGCCTGAACTTTAATAGGCCAGCTTCCACATCTACTAGAATGATAAGGACCTCATAATGACCTTGCAATCCAGGATCACGAAGTCTGCTGGGAATATGAACTTATCAACCTTGACGAGCACATCAACTAGGATGCCCACTAGTCTCTTTACTGTTCTGTCGGCCATCAGTATCCACATGTTAGTTGGTGTGGGGGCTCCTAATCCTAGCTTCTTGAAGACCGCCAAGGGCATTAGATTAATGCTAGCTCCCAGATCACAGAGTGCCCTTGCGAACTCGACATTACCAATGGTGCAAGGTATCGTGAAGGCACCTGGGTCTTCCTTTTTCTGAGCTAAGACCCTTGTTTCTATGGCACTGTAGTGATGGACATTGTCCACCGGCTCATAGCTTACAGATATTTTCTTCGTCACTAGGTCCTTATGAATTTTGCATATCCTGGCATCTGCTCTAGTGCTTCGACCAACAGTATATTCATCGAAAGTTGTTTAAGCATTGAAAGAAATTTTTGGAACTTACCATTGTTCGCCTTTTTCTTCATCCTTTGTGGGAATGGTGGAGGTGGTCTTGGGATAGCCTTTTGCACTAGAGTTGTCCCTTGTTCAATGTCACATTCCTTCTCACCCCTAGGGGCCTCTTGCAACTCATCCTGTTGTGTCTCATCACCAATCTCTTCTTCCTCAATCACGCTCTCTTTCCTCTTTTCATATTCAACAGGGAATGGGGAGGCAACTGTGGTTTTACCACTCCTAGTCATCACTGCCATGCAATGAGCGTCATTCTTTGGATTCTGGACAGTGTTGCTAGGAAGTGTACCCTTTTTCCTAGGTGTTCATTGATGCCAACAGTTTCCCAAGTTGGTGTTCTATCTTCTTGATGGCAGTGGCATAAGATTCCACTTTCTGACCCATGCTAGATAAGTCACTTTGAATTTCTTTTAACTGATCATCCATGGACCTCACCTTTTTCAGCATTTCGGCCATCATACTCTCCATCTTTGATTGTCTGGCCTCCCCTTCTTATGCGTTGGGAGGCACATAGACTCCAACCAAGTCATTGCGATATCCATCATTTCTTCTCCATTATCCCTCTCGCTCACGACCACGGCTCCTATATCTGAACATGTTCCTGTTGTAGTTGTCTCTGTATTGGTTCTGACCTTGATTTCCAAAACCTTGGCACCAATTGTCTTGTCCAGACGCTTGGGCGTTGGCTCAGAAACCAGCCACTTAGCTATCTAGGAAGTTTGCCTCTTCATCCGAATCAGAGTGATCTGCTCCATACTCCCTTCCTTGAGTTCCCACTGCATTTACCTTTTTGGCTCCTACTCCCATGATATGCTGTGTCAGCAAATCCAATGATGTGCGCATCTGAGCCAACTCCTATCGCGTTCTTCCTCCTTCCTTCGTTGGTCTGCAGTCAAACCAATGACATATGTACCTGCCACTACTTCAGCCTCCCTCGTATGCCAGGCCCTATTTGTCTTAGTCACCCTGTCAAGGATAGTGGCTACTTCCTCCCAGGTGTGACTCATCAATGCCCCTTCATCCACCGTGTCTGCTATAGCCTTGGTGCTATTATTAAGAGACCTGTAAAAAATTTCCAACAAACTGTCATCTGGGATTTTACGGTTCGGGCACTTAGTCAACTTCTTTTTGAACCTCAACTAGGTTTCATGAAGTGCCTCAGTCTAAATTTGCCGGAAATTGTAAATCTCATCTTTTAACTGTAACATCCTTGATAGGGGAAAGAATCTCTCCAAGAAGGCTTGTTTAAGTTCCCTCCAATTGTTTATAGAGTCGTTGGACAACTCTGATAACCACAAAGTAACTTCCCCTGATAGAGAGAAAGGGAAGAGTCGGAGTCGTATGGCATCCTGCTTACTCCGGGCAACCTGTATGCCTTTCATATTTCTACAAAGTTCATCAAGTGCAGGTTGGTGTCACCGCTGCGTGGCCACTGAACACCCCCTTCATGTTTAGCAATTGAATCATGGTGCTCATAATGTCAAATTTGGCCCCAACGAGTAGTGCTGGTGGTACAATTGCTCCAGTTGACCCAACTTCATCAATGCCTGGGTCCTCATCATCAAAGAACTGACAGGCAAATCTCTGAGCTCGGTTGCCCCTCCCATGTCGACCAACGTTTACCACCTCATCTTTATCATCACCATCCTTCTGAAGTGCAGTTAACCGAGCTAGCTCGGCTTGCCTAGCTTCTTCAGCTAAGCGGGCTTCTCTTTGCTCAGGGTTTTTGTTCTATGCAGTGCTCGTTCGATTTCGGGATTTAGTGGAACAAGGGGGTCTCCTCTACTCCGAGTGCTTGGCATTCACCGAAGGATAGCCTGTGGGTAATCAAAAACACAAAAATAATCATAACTAAGGATTAATTACCAAAAAGTCAACTACAAGCAAATAACCTAGTCTTAGACGTATTCCCTAGCAACGGTGCCACTTTTTTTATAACGCTCAAACCACACTTCCAACTGAAGTATGAAGCGGACGTTGTCAATAAAGAACCCAACTTAGAGGTTGGGGTCGATCCCACAAGGAATATGGAAGATCTAGATTACAGCCGGTAGATGAACTCGTATGGTAATTACTTCACAATGGGGGAGATTCTAATAAAAATCAATAACAGAAATAAACAGGAGTCAAGATTATACTTGTGAATCAATAATTAAAGGATAACTAAGGTTTGTGTTCCCCATGGGTTCATAACAGCTTTGGATATACACTCGTGATCTTTACCAATACTTACTTACAGAACTGATAACTTAGGTTCATTCAAATGATCGACCAATCCCTATTGAATGACTATCCTCAATTACTCGATCGAGTCTCATGAGTTTAGCAAACTAACCGTTATCACTAAGTTCCAGATATAACTATCCTGCGACCACAGCTCAAGTTAATACAATAATCATCAAAGATCAAGGCTCTGTTGTAATTCTCTTTTCCTAATCTCTACCTCTCGACCAAAGCAAGTAAAGAATTCAGGCACTTCCTAACGTTGCCCACCGCTAAGAATCATTAAAGATGAAGAGACTACAATATAAGTAATTAGTGTTGGTTTTAGACTCACTTTGTGCAACCCTAACTTGTTAATCCACCATGGTTCCCACAACCCTAGCTATGGAGGTTTTAGCCTCTCATAGTTGCAAGGTTGTGAATTGTATTCATGATTAAGAACATAGAACAATACTTACAAAGATGATTGATAAAAATAATTCCTTCAATTAATCCATGAAATCTTGAATAATAATTAGCAAGAACAATATGGATTCAAGAAAAGGTTGATCACAACGTTGAACCAACTCAATTCTCTCTTTCAATGATATCAAAATTCCTTACTACAAAGTTTTCCTACTAAAATTAAGTCTATTCATCGTCCTCTATGAAAAATAAAACATAAAAAGTATTTATAGAGACACAAGAATCATTTTCCTAAACTACCAGGACTGCGTCCCATATCTGTAGCTGACCTAATCACAGGTCCACCTACGACTCGTAGGGGCTTCTCACGGACCATGGCATCGACTCATGGCTTGGAGTGTTGGCTGAATTTTGGCTAAGTATTGGGCCAAGGTATGTTTCATACCAACATCCTACGACTCGTACATTACACCCGTGGCTTGGTCCTAATACTTTGAACTTTGTCTGAACTTCACCACGACCGGTATGGTACGACTCGTACCTTCATCTCACGGATCATAGGGTACTCTCGTACTAAGAATCAACCTCCTGTGCAATTCTTTTGGATTTCATCACGACTGGATTACCACCACTTGTACCATCATGGTACAATCCGTGACAAGTCTCATGGGATCAGTCTTCCAGAGTAAGCTTTCACCTTCTTATCTGTCACGCCCCGCCCTGGGGGTATGACTGGCACCTGGTGCCCTAGTAGGACCTAGACTGCTATCTGGTGAGCCGAAGCACATCTGGTGCCTGGCTGGCTCTAACTCGAATTCCTGGAACCAAAGGGCTATATAACGGCTGTAAACACAGCCTCCGGCCAACAGGCCTATAGCCACCTGCACCTAGGAAACAGCTAACCAGAAACATACTACTACGGGGGAACCTATGCGGGCCGACAAGGCCACCATGCTGTCTAGTTCTCTGCAACTCAACAATAACATGCTAAATAATTACGTGACCGGCAAGGTCACCACTACTGACTGGTTATGGCCACACACGGCCAACAGGAACAGAAATAACAAATAACTATAAGAAGCTGCAAGGCCTCACACGACCGGTTCGACTGACCACAGGGAATATATACAGACTGGAAGCCTCTAGGAATAACAATAGAAATGATCGGGACAGGGCCCCGACCTACCCGTACTGTACAACAAAAGAAAACGAAATACATCTCTGGAATTCAGTCTCCGGATGACAAGAGCTAAATACTCAATAGCTGACTGGAATCACGAGGGATCGCCTCCTCGTCTATGAGTACCTACAGGCAAGTAATACAGCTCCCCACTGGGCGTCAGTACCACAGGTACTGAGCATGTAAAGCAACTGAAATACACAGCTGAAATGAATAACAACAGTAACATGACATATGAGCAGAAGGTGGCTGAGTCTAACTGGCTGAGAATAACTGGAGAGAGTTTATTTATTCTATAACTAAACTGAATGTACATGATGCGGTGTCGTCCCACTGTCTATCAGTATCTAATAGCACATAGAGGTATACATAATAATACATACAATACCTGACCGACCCCCATAAGCCAGAAGGTGCCAACCAACACACAATCTATTTACCCCTACCCGGGTCTAAACCAACCAAATATAAGTCACTCCACTCATCTAATAACTGTGAGCTCCTCCTACCGGTCCCCTTGGGTACGCAGCTCAGGCCTTGGCCTCTGACAGTAAACTGTGTCTGAGTCCGAAGACTCCTACCTCTGGGCATAGGTGCACGCGGGGTGTGTAATAAAAACTACCCCTGGGTGCAAGCACACAACAGGGTGATTTTATAAAAAAATCTGTATCTGAAACTGCTCCCGGCCACAAGCGCACACAGAGTGTTTTGCCCCTGTAAACAGGGTGGACTGGCTCTGCGCAGAGTAAACTGAACTACCCCTGCAAGCAGGGTGGTCTGGACCGTATTATCATGGTGGTCGGCCATCATCGTCCTCTAGGCGGACGGCATCGCCTAGCTAGTGGCGGTATCTGAATCTAGTATCGACACAGCTATAACCCAGGGGCGGTGGGGATGCTAAAAGGGTGCCCACATGCCACAACAAGTCTCAACAAACAAATAGCACATAGAAATAGCAAGCATGTATAACTGAAAAGACTATCTGGAATCTAACTTCTTATTCTGATCTATTTCTATACTGAACTGATTCTTTACTGATTATACTGATTCTGAAATCTTTCTTTAACTGTTGGCTAGCCTGTAGCCAATATTCCATCTGTCTGAATGGCTAGTCTATAGCCATAAAACTATCTGTCTATCAGATCTTCCTTTACTGACTGTTATTATGCAAATATGTTCCTTTTTATTCTACAACATGCTTGCTATTCACATAATAGGCTGTACTGAATCTGAACTACTAACCTGCCCTTGGGCACATGCTTTTCTAACTTCCAGACTGAATACGATATAACAACGCAAACTAGGTTTACTGAACTTTGCACAATACTTAACATTCAACTTCCGGGAATTCTACTACGGAGTTTATTGCACTATACAAGGCTAAAGCTACTAACTTGCCGAAGGAACTAGCTTTACATACCTTATCCTCGAACTATCCGTCTGTCGGACGAGGCTCGGCCAATACTTCAACTATTTCTCCCAACTGTATTCATAAATATGTCAATTAATACTAAATATAGCTTTATTCCAAAGAACAACGTCACTTTCGATATAATTATAGCCTAAACTTAGGCTTATCGAAAGACGGTCAAAAACTCGCTATTTTACAGAAGTTCGAAAGGGAGAAATACTCGCTTCGCAGCTAGGAACACATAGACACTAGTTTGGAGCAATTCTACTTACCTTAGCTCGGTAGCTCGACGATTCGTCGGTCGTATTTCACGAAACTAAATCCGTAGAAATGCTCTATGCTGCTAAATACCTCGGTATCTAAGGTTAATTTAGGTTTGGACTGCATTTGGCAGCATAATCGGGCGAAATTATATTACCCTCTTCGTTCTTTTTCCTTCCTCTGGTTTTTCTCTCTGTTTTCTGGAAATTTTATGATTTAATTCCAAAATAAACCGAAGTGGGGCTTTATATACTTGAGCCTGGACAAGACCAACGTGTCACGGAGCCAACGTGGAGGCTTCACCTCCGTGACATGCTGCCATCGCGGAGGGGCTCTGCCTCGGCTCCTCCCGCGATGGTTCGACAGGTTGCTCGTCCGGTCTTTTCCCGGGCCTTTCCCTAGCACGTATGGCCTTCAAACATGCTTAACCTACGTGCGAATAGGTCATCTAGGTGCCGGGAATCCTACGGGGTATAACATTATCAAGGCCCTCAGTATGACTCGTAGGTCCATCCTACGGATCGTACTGTGGACTGCACCTTTTGCCCTTTTTTGCACACTTTTAGCTTCCTTTTGCAATTTATTGTTCCAACACCCATTTATCTTGAAATTAAAGAAAAAGTGCCTCATATCGACATAAATACACCTAAGTCCATGTTATTTTCTTATTTTTGAGCGTCAATAGTGTTGTAAATCCACAGCACATCAGACGTGCATTATGTGATATCATGGAAGAGGGGATCCATTAACATTATAATGTATCATTATGAACCTACGAGGACACGTAGTTATGAGACATTGACATAGTCCTTCGAGTGACGGGCTACTCGGTGCTAGACACTACTCTTAAAAATATGCACATTAGGCTCATACGTAAATCATAAACATCATTCATGAGATTCATGGCTAAATAAACATTTAACATCATTGATCCCCTTTCCATACATGATTAGCCATGAATCAAGGGCCCTTTAGTCGGCCAATATCATAAATCGATCAATCATGAAATCCATTTCATAAATCATAAATCATACTTGAACATGTGGGCATTGTCCAATACTTTAACACGCTTGAAAATACTTAATTCACTTGAAAACGTGATTATAAACACGGATAACTTGAAAACATGCTTTTCATCATCAACACTTCATCATACATGAATATTCATCATAAATCTTAACTTTCATGAACTTTTCATAAATGGGAAATTTGATTTTAAAAGCTTGAAACATGACTTTTATGGAAAACAACATAAAACTTGCCCATTATTCATAATTGAATAATAATAACTCGTTCAGATCATACACATGTAGAGAATTCGAAATTCCATGCATCAGGTTAAAACCCCATAGAATAAATATAGGAAGTTCATGATTTAGAGAGAGTTCGGGCGTGAGTGTGAACGGATTCACCCATTCATAACCCTACATACCTGATTAAAGCTGATTCTTATACTTCTTTGAAAGTCCAATGAAGGATTGAAGGAAAACTTAAAGAACTCTTACTTGATCACCTCTGAACCCCCTTCAATAAGCATGCAAGGATATGAATGAGCCTAGGATAGGTTTTATGCTTATACTGCATTTCGAGCCTTAAACGACGTAGTTTAGGACTCTAGGATTTAGGAATGACGAAAATGCCTTAATGAATTTTCCTGAAATTTCTACACTAGCAGTGACAATGACCGTCCTAATGGGTGTGGTTAGATACCACGACTCGTCGTATCCATCTGTCACATCCACTGCCGACTTCACTTTCTTATATTCAATCCCACAACTCGACAGGATGAGTCATTGCTTCAGAAGATGTTCCGTTACGTCATCCATTGTTTTCCCCTTGACGACTTGTACCAAGCCTTCCCACGAACCACACCACGACTAGTTCCTCCTTCCAACGAGTCATGGTTTCCTTCCGTTACCTTGATTGGAGGTTTTGAATACTCCTACCCACGGTTGATCACCATGATCTATTATAGCTCACGACAGATCATCCCATGACCTGTCACTTCCTCTCAGGCTAAGGACCAGTCTCCCCATGACTTCGAACAACAACTCGTGATATCGAACAACGGGTCATTATGTGACCCATTACTTCCACTTCCACCCGACGGACCTCATCACGGATGCTTCCCACGGGTCGTTGGTTGGACCAATGATTCGTTATGTGACTCCTTATGTGTAAAATTCCCAGATTCTGCCAACTTCCATTTTTAAATCCTAGGTCTAGCCTTAGGCATTTTCGGGGTATTACACCTGGCCAATGGCTAAGAAGGTCCTAAACCATGTCTATCCAAACCTACAAGCAAGTACACAGTGCCCCGTAGATGGGCGTCAATACAATATCTACCGAATATGTAAAGCAGTAATGAAAATGACTGAATAGAGATGATAAAAGAACTGAAAGTAATCAATAAGAAGGGTAAGACTTACCACCTGAATAGCCTCATAACCTAAAGTATAGCTAACAAATAAGGATACAAACAAGAACCTTATGTCACGCCCCACCTTGGGAGGCATGACTGGCACCTAGTGCCACACTGGGTCTGAACTAGCCTGACTGGACTGGTGCACTACTAGTGCACATTAACACTCAATTCAAGAAACCAATACGGGGTGTAACACTTAATTAGAGACAGAAAGGGACCCTTCCTAGCGATACAGTCACAAACCCTAGGAATAAGGGTCATTGCATAGCCATCACTACTAGGAGAGAGATTGTTCTAGATAAAGAGCCTTCCACAGACAGGGGTATTGCAGTAGAGAAAGAGTCGGCAGACCTAAAAGGACAAGTCCCTCAGCAGAGTAAGAAGAGGTCAAAAGAGAGTTAGTTGCAAAAATTTATGGCCCTTCTAGAGTAGCTTTCAGTAGACATTCCCTTGATTTGAGGCTCTTGAGAAATTCTTGGATATGCAAAGTGGATTAAAGATATCGTTGCAAGAAAAAAGGCGGTAAGATTTGAACCAATACAACACCATTGCAGTTCCTTATCACACACTCCTCAGCTATGAAAAAGAAGGATCCTAGGGCTTTTACTATTCCATGCACAGTGGGGTCCTTTAACTTTAAACAAGTTTTGTGTGACTTAGGTGCGAGTATAAATTTGATGCCACTCGCAATATTCAAGGAAATGGGTCTGGGAGCACCCAAACATATATCGATGAGGCTAGTCTGGCTGACCATACAATGAATATACCTTGGGCATGTAAACTAATATCCTTGAAAAAGTGGACGATTTCATTTTTCCAATGGACTTTGTCATTATGGATTTGTGAAGTTGATTTTGACATCCTAATCATACTGGGGCATCTATCCTTGGCCACTATAAGGGCATTGGTTGATGTGGAACAGGATGAGCTCTAGTTTTGGTTAAATAGTGAGGAAATAGTGCTCAAGGTTAGCAATATTCAAAAATGCCAAAAGACTTAAGGGTCATATATGTGATTAATGCTACGGATGAGGAGTGCCACCCGAGTAAGATCAGGTATCTTTACAAAGTCTGAGTAATCAATTTACCAGCGTCGTGTCGCGATGTTAAATCAGGCGCTGCTTAGGAAGAAACCAAAGGTAACTTACTTTTTAATTTATTTTATTATTTTTTAGAGTTATGTGCTTGTTCAACTGTGCATGAATTAAGCCATAAACCTTTAAGGAATTTTGGAGCATAAAAGATTAAAAAAGGAAGCGAGCGGCAGTCAAGGCACGAGGAATCACAACCCGAAAACTAATCCCCACATGGAGGCCAACAACGCGTAGTTGGGAGTCCGCGATGCGTAGTGAGACCTTAGCAGGGAGGTCCACAGCGTAGACAGCTATGCTAGGTGCGAAAAGGTCAAAAAATGCGGGTTGAAACGACCTATGGGGTGTTTTAAATTATAAAACCTAGATTTTTACTCACTTTTCTTCATAGCTTTGCGCCGCACGCTCCAATATTCTCTCAAATTTATCTCCAAAACTTCATCTCCCTCACAAAATCTTTCAAAATTTCTTCACCAAAATCATAAAAGACTTTTTTTCTTGAATTTAAAATGGCTCCTAAACCTAGCAAAGGAAAGGGTGTGTCTTCTTCAAGCCAAGGTCCAAAAAAGAAAGATTGGTTCAAGAGACACCAATGGAGGAAGCTAATATGCCACAACTGTTCAGTATTTTTCACAACAACACTCAAGTGCACGTGGTCGAACAAGTAATAAAGTGGCTCACGTAAGCCAAGTATCGATCCCACAGGGACTGGGCTAGGGTAACAATCTACTCAAGTGTCAATAAACCTTAACTCTAAAAATGCAGACAACAGTGTTAAGAAAAGTTTGATATTTTGGTTTCTAATTTTATACTAATTATAAAACGAATATACAATTTGAGTCTGAACTATAAGTATGAGCATGCTAAGGTTAAACGAACATGTAGAGAAATAAATTATCGATACAATTTGGTTAATCTTTCTTTCGGTTGCTAGTCAAGAATTATTGCCTATGGATTAAAACTCTCGTATTTAACCCAACTTAAGAATCATGAACCTTCCACCTACATTTCTGTGATAAAACGAAATTCATGTTCTAGCCATACAAAACCGATTCCTTAATTGACTAATACAACTTTCAGGTATATTTCTATCGTGAAGGTAAATCAATTCTCAATTTTCCCAAACTAAGAAAAGATCATATCCTATCAATTCACAACTTTCCAATTTCTTGCTCTCTCGAGTGAAGCCAGACTTTTTAGATATACATTAACGTTGGCCACACATTAATGCAGTAAGAACAAGAATCAATAGAACAACCATTAAAGAAAAGATAAAAAAACCAATTTATCAATAATCACATTTCAATACAATTGTTCTTAACCTCAGCTAGAAGAGGATTTAGCCACTCATTTGTGGATTAAACATCGTTAAATGAGTGTAAATCATACAAGCAATTCAAATCAAGAAGAAGGAGATAGAGAAAAACCCTGATATTTTCGTCCCCTCAACAGCCTGTAACCCACGTTCTTGCTCCACCAAGTCAGAATAATTAAAAATGAACCTAAGTGTTCTATTTATACTAGTCGAAATTTTTCACGGAATAACAAGCAACGTGTCACGGAGTGCATCGCGGAGCACTGCCTCCGTGACACGCCACTGACGCGGACCCTTACTGGAATTTGGTCGACCAGGTATTAAGGCCCAACATGGCACGGCGTGCAACGCGGGGATAGGCCAACGTGCCACGGCCCCAACGCGCACCTTCACTGAAATTTGGCAGAAATTTCATATCCAGGCAGAAGGCATCCGCGATGGCAACATGACATGGCTCCATCGCGGAGCCCCTTTAATTCATGCCTTCAAGTGCTTTTTCCCTTGCTAGCGTCCGAGTCCAACCCCGATTTCTCCCAACATGCATTTTAGCTTCCCAAAATTATATTTCACCTGCAAAACAACGCTAATCATGTTGGTTAGTATAAATTCACATTTTATTACAAATCACATGAGAATGTATAAACATCGATAGATAAACAAGGCAAAAATTACACATTTGAGTATCACTTGGGCATATAAATTTGCCCAAGATCACTTACCCCACACATAAATCCTTGTTCGTCCCCGAACAATAATCTTACACCTCATGCAATTGACACCCCAACCTGGCTACTTTGGTTCGACAATTCAAGATACGGTTATACCGATTATTTAATATAGTAAATCATCAAGAAAACATGCATGGTCTTATCAATACGATAGCCTTCAACACATTAAGACTTCCTAGACTCAAGAATCGACTCTCGATATTAGCAAACTCATGCAAATCAGCTGATAAAGATATCCGACATGAATTTTAATCTCTCGTCGAGCATGTGCCCTCACAACACAAGAGTATTTTCCCCTTTTTAATCACATGAACTCAAAAGATTACATGCAGGGGCATATAAACACAACTTCACTCTCTCTCCCAAAAGAATTCACATGCAACATGTCATGAACCATAGGCTTGCCCTTAGTGTATTACTCCACTAATATTAGGAAATGTGATGTAGGATCACATAGGACTTAACGGGTTGTAATGTAAGCTACGGAACTAGTAAATATTGGGCTAACCAATAATAGCCACTAGCATCCTTAAGCGCTTTTTCAATACATCCCATCAACCTCATGGGCATTGTTTCTTCCTTCATCCTCCCATTCTTGAAGTCTGTCTTTATTTTTGACCCCATCTCTTTAAGCACACTTGACTCAATAACAAAGATTATTTATACATATTCATTACATTTAGTTTATAACAAGTGCACCTTCGACCTTTTCTTTCCTTTCATCATTCTGCTTTTTCTTTTCTTTTCACCATTCTCACTCCTTGGCACTTTGGGAAAATTCTTTTCTTTTCTTAAGCGCTTAGGAGTTTTGGATCAAATTCATGGATAATGAAAAGAAGGGGTTAAGCTCGGTTTACACCTTTTTGACAAAAGAAAAATAATAGGCTAAAGGCTCAATGGGCTAACTAGGGTGTACATTCAAGGTGGGTATGATAATGAAAAAGAGAAACTTTCGGTTAAAACAAAGAAATGCCTACATCCTTTCCTACAATACACGTCCTTCATTTCGTTTCGTACACACACCAAGCAAGTTCTAGACATTTCACAATAGCATGGAATAAACAAAACCTCACCATACACTCATTGCACATGCTCAATTCAAGACATATTCACAGACTCTTCAATTAGCTAATTACAAGAGTTCAAACATTAAGCCTCAATCACGCTGAGTCGAACTCTATGGCCTAGGTATCTCAACATATTTACAAAGTTGCATGCTTTCATACGAATCACCTTTGCATTTCAAATATCATGTACAACACGCAACCCGAATTTCGCAACCATAAAGTAACGACAGGTTTAGGATACAATCAACAAAAGAAAACAATTAAAAGACAAAAACTACTCCTATCGACTACCTTTCCCTTAAGACGGTCGTCATTCATCCATCATAGGGAACATTCACTAATGACGACTTCGGTTCAATGGGACTTTCTCGGTAAAATAATCGTAAACAAACGCTGAGAAACCCAAAAATTTAAAAATTCACAAAAAAAAAATTAAAATATCGATCATTTCGATAAAACAAAAATATGTACAAAGCCAGCTAACAACATTCAACAGCACACAACAGCTTCACATTAATTACAATACAAAACATAAACATCACAATCACAGGGTCACAATTTTCCACAGGCACGACAACAGAACAAAAACATACATTAAAAACAACAACAACCAACACCTAACTACTCCCACCCCACACTTAAATCGAACACTGTCCCCAGTGTTCACAAAAATTAGCATAGTACAAGAGTGGGTGGTGAAACTCCCTGATCAATCAAAGTATTCCACTTCTTCATCAGGTGCTGCTGCCTCGTCTCCCATGTATGAATCGCCCCCATCGTCCTCATCTAACTCCACATCGGAGTCGTCACGACGTGTCTCCTCATCTGTGGGGACATCATCATCCGTGGGCTCCATAAAAGCTGGCCCCACTCGGCATAGTGCCCTGGCATTTTCGCCAAAAGGGTGGTCTAGCTCGAGCTGCCACAGCTCCTCTTCTGTTGCCTCCCGCCTATGCGCAGCTGGAGCATCTGCATCCCAAACATGCGAGCCATGTACTGATCATCCCGAGCATATCGCTCGGCTAGTGTAAGAACTAGCCCGTGAGTGGTGTCGAGTGCCTTAGTTTTGGTGACATCTAAGGCCCGCCGCTCCATCTGCGGGATGTAGTCAAGGGCCTCCTCCTCAATATCCAGGCCCCTCAGGAACGTGGTCACTAATCCACCAAACCCGTACCTATGCCCCTGATGCAAACGGGCTCTCTTCATGGCAGAGATAATCACTGCCCCCACGTTGATCTCCAGCCCTTTCATCAGGGCGTATACCAAGCATACACGATCCCGAGTGACATGTGTCATATGCACCCCCGGGATCAGGTAGGAACAAACAATCTTCAGCTATATCCTGGCTTCCCTGTTCATTTATGAGTAGGGCAAGGTCTAATGGTAGCCCCTCTCCTTATGCCTGCTCCAACGTGCTATAGACTGAGTTCCACACAAAGTGCGTCGGATATTCGCGTATGGTGGAGTGATATTCAGCTGTCGAAGCACATGGGCGTCTGTGTCCCGCGCCCCTAAGATAGCATTAAGGTGATGGGGCTCAAAAGTTACTATTAGCCCCCATATCTTGATGGTGTGACTTCTAAGAGTCGGGTTCCAGTTGGCGTAGAATTCCCAAATCAGGTGTAGGTTGCACTCCTTGGGCTCTTCAAAGATGAAGTTCAGCCCCGCTGCCTCAATTCTGTGGACAATCCTGGGGAACTCCTGTGCCAACGGTTCCCTAGCAATGTGTTCTTCGGGGAAGTACTTGCTTTCCTTATGCTTCGCGTACAATTTCTTCCCCTCCTTTGTCACTGATCTGGTTCCATATTGACGGCGTTGGCCGCGTGGAACCGCTGGTGCTGCTGGGACTGCTGTTCCCAGTCAGATTCTTTTTCTTCTGGCGCCTGATGTTGATGCGCCTTTTCCCTTATCTTGCCTGCTTGCCATTGTTCCTGTCAAACCCAAAAGACAGTCCCAATGTTATTCCAATTAAAATTAGCTTCGACTAAGGTTGGGTTAAGCTAGGCTACCCCACACTTAGTCTTTAGCCCCCAATCACCACGTTACGGCAAGATCATACTCATTTCTAAAAACAAACAACAAAACATAACAAGTATGCTTAGTGCATTCAGAGAATTTGACAGTATAAATTCTTTTGTACTTCTCAGACTTCGTACAGCTAACCACAACATTACCATCGATCACTTTTCATCCCATAGCACTTAGCAAGGAGAAACAAAGAAAAGTTATCTACATGAAGCCATATAATTCACCCATTTCTTACAATTTCCACAATTTCCTTGACCCAAAAATCCGTCGGTCTTTTAGCATATTAACAGTTAGCACAACCGACTCATCTCACCCAACATAAACAACCCAGCAAGAATTACAAAGTTCAACTAAATTTTTTTTCCTTTTCACACTCAAATTCAAGCCCTAGCTATGATTTTATCAAAAATTCTATCAAGCTATGTAATTATCGAGTTCATGCAATCACAATGATTCTACGAACATCAATCAACAATAACTCAATTGAATTTAAGCTCAATTTCTACTTAGGGCAAGTTTTGCTCATATCACATGTTCAATATCGAAAAATTTCGACAAGAATTGAGATAGAGTTGAAGAACATACCTTGAATTCGAAGAAAGAAGAAAACTTGATGAAAATATGTGCCTAGGTCCGTGTCACGTTGAGGGAGAAGGGGTTTTGGGGATTTTTATCGCGGAGGGAATGAAAAATGAGGAAAAATGAGGGGAAATCGGGGTTAAAAAGTGAAGATTTCGCGCGGGTCACCCGGCGACCCGGTGTGACCCGTCGCGATATACACCTCAACGTGTCACGGAGGGTAACGTGGAGCATGCCCTCCGTGACACGGAGCCATCGCGCAGGTGTTCTGGAATTTGAAAAAATTCCAGAATCACCTTCAACGTGTCACGGAGGGTAACGCGGAGGCCCTCCTCCGTGACACGGAGCCATCGCATAGGCTTACTTTTTTGCCACTTTTTATTATTTTTCATACCTCGATTTTTCCTTTGCGATCCTTTGTGTATTTATCCTCCGTTCAACCTAAAATTCATCTCACAACAAGAAATTGGTTAGAATTATAGGTTTCAATTAAAATACAAATTTTGTTTTTATTTTTATTTTTCTCTTTTTTTTTCATTTTTACGAAATCTAATAAAATATTACAACAAAAATTTTACGGGTTGCCTCCCGTGTAGCACTTGGTTTACCATCGTGGCTCTATGTCATTCAGCTCAGTCATCTTCTAGGGTGACGGACGTTTTCTCTCGACCACCTTCCTCACCCCAGTAATGCTTACATCTTTGCCCATTGACCAAGAACGTGGCACTCCTAGCTTCTTGCCACAACTCTACTACCCCGTGCGGGGTCATTCTCACTACCTAAAATGGCCCCGACCATTTGGACCACAGCTTTCCTGGAAACAGCTTCAATCTTGAATTGAAGAGCAATACTTTCTGCCCCGGCTCAAAAATACGATGCACCACATGCTTGTCATGCCACCTCTTCGTTTTTTCTTTGTAGTACTTAGCACTCTCATAAGCATGCCAGCGGAACTCTTCAAGTTCACTGAGTTGCATTAGTCTCTTCTTGCCCGCTAGCTCTAAGTCCATATTCAATTTCCTCACGGCCTAGAAGGCTCGGTGCTCTAACTCCACTGGCAGATGACACGCTTTACCATAGACCAATCGGTATGGTGAAGTTCCAATCGGTGTCTTGTAAGCAGTTCTATACGCCCACAACGCATCATCAAGTTTGCTCGACCAATCATTCCGTTGTGTATTTACGGTTTTCTGGAGAATCTGCTTCACTTCTCTATTTGACACCTCTACTTGCCCACTAGTTTGGGGGTGGTATGTTGTTGCCACCTTGTGGCGCACCCCATACTTAGCTAGTAGCTTCTTGAAACTTGCATTGACAAAATGAGCCCCTCCATCACTGATAAAGGCTCGAGGTGTCCCGAACCTGGTGAGAATGTGTTTTTTCACAAATTTTGTTACCACCTTGTTGTCATTCCTGGGGCAAGCTATTGCTTCCACCCACTTCGACACATAATCAACGGCCACCAAGATTTAGCGATTACCAAATGACGGTGGGAACGAGCCCATGAAATCAATGCCCCATACATCAAAGGTCTCCACTTCCAGTATATTCTGCAGCGGCATCTCTTGTCTCCTACCAATCGTTCCTGTACGCTGACATCTATCACACATTTTTACATATGCCATAGAGTCTCTGAATAGGGTAGGCCTAAAGAACCCTGACTGTAGAACCTTGTGCGCAGTCCGCTCGCCTCCATGGTGCCCCCCATACAACGAAGAGTGACAACTCCTCAACACCTCTGCAATCTGACTCTCCGGGATGCATCTTCTCATTACCTGATCCGGTCCCTGTTTAAATAAGTATGGCTCATCCCAAAAAAAGTACCGACAATCATGCCTCAACTTTCTTCTCTGCTGGTCTGTTACTTCAGGTGGATAGACTCCACTCACTAGCAAGTTGACTATGTCTGCGTACCAGGGAACTTCAGCTTCCCCTACTGCCAAGAGCTGCTCATCCGGGAACTCCTCATTGATGTTATCACCTTCCTTTACATGCGACCGGCTCTCCAATCGCGATAAGTGATCTGCCACCTGATTTTTGCTCCCCTTTCTGTCCTTAATTTTGAGGTCGAACTCTTGCAACAACAGGATCCATCTGATCAGCCTGGGCTTAGCATCATTCTTGTTAAACAGGTACCAAATCGCTGCATGATCGGTGTACACCACTACTCTTAAACCCACCAAATAAGACCTGAATTTGTCAAATGCAAACACCAATGCTAGCATCTCCTTTTCTGTGACTGTATAATTACTTTGGGCAGTATTCAGAGTTTTGCTTGAATAATGAATAGAATGAAAGATTCTATTTTTTCTCTGCCCCAATACAGCTCCCACAGCCACATCGCTTGCATCACACATTAACTCAAATGGTTGTCCCCAATCCGGAGAAGTAAGAATAGGTGCTTCTATCAATTTCTGCTTCAACTCCTCGAATGCTTTAACACACTCATCATCCAACTCAAACTTCACCTCTTTTTCTAACAATCTGCATAATGGTCTAGAAATTTTGGAGAAGTTTCTGATGAACCGTCTGTAGAAGCCTGCATGCCCAAGAAAACTGCGAACACCTTTCACCGACACAGGTGGTGGTAACTTCTCAATAACCTCTATCTTTGCACGATCGACCTCCAACCCCTTGCGAGACACTTTGTGGCCAAGGACAATGCCTTCCTTAACTAAGAAATGGCATTTCTCCCAATTTAGTACAACGTTGGATTCTTCACAGCGAGCCAGCACCCTGTCAAGATTCTGCAATCAAGTAGCAAACAAGTTACCGAAAACCAAAAAATCATCCATAAATACCTCAACAAAATCTTCCACCATGTCGTGGAAAATAGCCATCATGCATCTCTGGAATGTGGCGGGTGCATTGCATAACCCAAATGGCATTCGTCTAAAAGCTATGTCCCATAAGGACAGGTAAAAGTAGTCTTCTCTTGGTCCTCCGGAGCTATGGCTATTTGGTTATAACCAGAGTACCCATCAAGGAAACAATAATATTCCTGTCTAGCCAACCTATCTAATATCTGATTAATGAATGCGATATGATAATGCTCTTTCCTTGTGGCTTCATTAAGCTTTGTATAGTCCATGCAAATCCGCCAGCCTGTGACGGTTCGTGTAGGAATCAACTCATTTTTCTCATTGGTGACCATGGTCATCCCTCCTTTCTTTGGAACGCACTGAACGGGGCTGACCCATTCACTGTCTGAAATCGGGTAGACCACACCTGCATCAAGCCACTTAATTATTTCTTTCCTGACCACATCTTTCATTGCCGGATTTAGCCTTCGTTGAGGCTGAATGGTTGGTTTTGCTCCTGTCTCCATGAAAATCCTGTGTGTGCAAAAAGCTGGATTGATACCCTGAATATCTGACATTTGCCAACCCATTGCTTTCTTCCTTTTTCTGAGGACACCCAATGCTTTCTTCTCCTCTGCCTCCATCAATTCTGCGGAGGTGATAACTGGCAAAGTCTCATCTTCTCCCAAAAAGACATATTTTAAATGGGGGGGCAATTCTTTCAATTCCAGCTTTGGTGCTTCCTCAACGGATGGTTTCGGTAATGGTTCCAGAGACCTCATTAGAGATTGAAATTCCTGTTTCCTCGGATGCCTTTGTGACTCATTCAGCATTTGTACCACCTCATAAGCATCTCTATCTCCAAAATGATCGGAGTTCATCAACACTCTTTTCAATGGGTCTTGAGATTCAACAATCTGACGAATTTCTTCTTGATCAACCACACTGATTGCTGAAAGCTCCTCATGTATGGCCGGCAGCCTCATGGCCTTAAACACATCAAATACCTCAACTTTGTCCTGTGCCCGCATGGTTAGCTGTCCTGCAGCTACATCAATCAGTGCTTTCCCGGTTGCCAAGAAAGGACGTCCCAAAATAAATGGGACTTCCGCGTCTGGCTCAAAATCTAGCACGACGAAATCTACCGGGAAGATAAGGGAGCCCACTTGCACCAGCACATCCTCCACAATGCCATCAGGTCTAGCTAAGGAACGATCCGCTAGTTGCAATATCACTGTTGTTGGTCTAGGACTCCCTAGACCTAACTTCTTGAATACCGATATCAGCATCAAGTTAATGCTCGCTCCCAAATCACATAATCCGCGAGCTCGGATACTCTGCCCAATTGTAATTTGTATTGTAAAGCTCCCAGGGTCCTTGAGCTTTGTGGGCAACCTGTTTTGTATCCAGGAAGTGCATTCCTCCGTAAGAGCCACCGTAGCATACTCAGTCAACCGACTTTTGTTCGCCACGATGTCCTTAATATACTTTGCGTACTTCGGCACTCCCTGCAAAAAATCAACAAGAGGTAAGTTAATATGTACCTATTTCATCACCTCCATGAATTTCTTGAAACACGCCTCCTCCTTGTGTTTCTTTAATCTTTGAGGGAACGGGGGTGGTGGTCTTTCTGGTTCAGCCTCCTTTTTCTTCCCCCTCTCATCACTTTGCTCCCTCTCAACTTCTACTGCTCCCGATTGTTGAGGTGGTCTTTCTGGTTCCACCTCTTTAATCTGCAAACCACTCCTTGTGGTCACTGCATTCACCTGCTTGGGGTTGGGATCCGTGTCGCTCGGGAGTCCTCCTCTAGGCCTGGTGTTTTGGGCTCCAGCAAATTGCCCAAATTGATACTCCAGTGCCTTGGTAGCTAACTGGTTGTTCTTTACCTCGGCTGCCAATTTCACATAGTCAGCCTGCAATTGAGCTTGGTTAGCTATCATTGTCTTGAACATCTCCTCAATGCTGGGTGATGATGGTGGAGGAGGTGCATTGTTGCTTCTATATTATGCCTGATAGTTCTGCTGTCCTTCTTGATTCCTCTGCGCCCCCTGACTCGAACTTTGCCCTTGATGGTTATTGCTACCCCAAGAGAAATTCGGGTGATTCCTCCAGTTGAAATTGTAGTTGTTGCCATACTGTAGATGGTTGTTTCTCTGTACATTTCCCACAAAGTTCACCGAATCAGGATTTGCTCCACAACACTCAGCTGAGTGTTCACTACTCCCGCATACTTCACACCAAATCTGTTGCACTACATTCACTGGGGCTTGAGATTGGTTCATGCTCATGTTACTGAAGTGGGTGTTGAGTTGATTCTGTAAAGCAGCTATGTGTGCAGCAATAGCTGTAAAACCATCCACTTCTAACACTCCCGCTGCTTTCCTCGTTCCTCCTCTTGATGAGTCTGCATTCCACTCTGGATTTCCCTGCGAAATACGATTCAACAAGGTATACAGCTCCAGCTGCTGAGTCTAGCAAGATTTTTGTGTGGGGTTCCAAACCCTCTATGAAAGTATGCACCAGCACTTCATTGGATTGGTGATGATGAGGACAATCCCGCAACATAGATTTGAATCTCTCCCATGCTTGATACAGATTCTCTCCCTCTCTCTGTTTAAAACTTAGAATTTGACTTCTAAGTCTTGCTGTTTTACCAGATGGAAAAAAACGTATCAAAAATTTCTTTGCAAGATCATCCCACGTAGTGGTAGAATTAGGTGGCTCAGCTTTCAACCACCTCT
The DNA here is from genome assembly GCA_035772735.1 of Datura wrightii. Taxonomy (NCBI): domain Eukaryota; kingdom Viridiplantae; phylum Streptophyta; class Magnoliopsida; order Solanales; family Solanaceae; genus Datura; species Datura wrightii. The sequence continues at coordinate 67,791,766 of JASDFA010000002.1, forward strand.
TGGCTTCTCCCAAAAGTGATAATGGGAACAATGTAAGCCTGACATAATCTGATGACACTCCCATGGGGATGTAAGTGTCACTTATCTCCAAGAAATTTTGGAGATGTTGTTGTGGATCCTCATGAGGGAGACCTGTGAACTGCCCGCTGGTGTGCAGCAATTGCACCATGTTCTGCTTAAGCTCGAACCTCCCTCCTGGCTCAGGTTTGCGGATGCTAGATGTGACATTATTAGCATGTGGGATTGCCACCTCGTGAACCAGCCTAGCTGCCATTTCCTCGGGCACTAACATTGTCCTTACAACTGGTGGATTCTGTTGTTGCTCCATGATTGTTTGTCTGAGCAACTGCAGCTTTTTCTCTAGAGCTTCTCTCCTTTGACGATGAAATTGTATTTCGGGCTCTAAATATGAGTCCACCAGCTCCTTGTCTCTTGCCAGTGTTCAACAGAAATTAGTATCTGCAAAATACAGGCTAATACCAAGTTGTCAACACTAAGAAGAAATAGTAAACTAACACTTCAGAAAAATTACCAATTGCCAGTCCCCGGCAACGGCGCCAAAAACTTGTTCGGTGTTTTTCATAACAACATGCAAGTGCATGTGGTCGAACAAGTAATAAAGTGGCTCAAGTAAGCCAAGTATCGATCCCACAGGGACTGGGCTAGGGTAATAATCTACTCAAGTGTCAATAAACCTTAACTCTAAAAATGCAGACAACAGTGTTAAGAAAAGTTTGATATTTTGGTTTCTAATTTTATACTAATTATAAAACGAATATACAATTTGAGTCTGAACTATAAGTATGAGCATGCTGAGGTTAAACGAACATGTAGAGAAATAAATTATCGATACAATTTGGTTAATCTTTCTTCCGGTTGCTAGTCAAGAATTATTGCCTATGGATTAAAACTCTCGTATTTAACCCAACTTAAGAATCATGAACCTTCCACCTACATTTCTGTGATAAAACGAAATTCATGTTCTAGCCATACAAAACCGATTCCTTAATTGACTAATACGACTTTTAGGTATATCTCTATCCTGAAGGTAAATCAATTCTCAATTTTCCCAAACTAAGAAAAGATCATATCCTATCAATTCACAACTTTCCAATTTCTTGCTCTCTCGAGTGAAGCTGGACTTTTTCGATATACATTAACGTTGGCCACACATTAATGCAGTAAGAACAAGAATCAATAGAACAACCATGAAAGAAAAGATAAAAAAAAACAATTTATCAATAATCACATTTCAGTACAATTGTTCTTAACTTCAGCTAGAAGAGGATTTAGCCACTCATTTGTGGATTAAACATCGTTAAATGAGTGTAAATCATACAAGCAATTCAAATCAAGAAGGAGATAGAGAAAAACCCTGATATTTTTGTCCCCTCAACTGCCTGTAACCCACATTCTTGCTCCACCAAGTCAGAATAATTAAAAATGAACCTAAGTGTTCTATTTATACTAGTGGAAATTTTTCCCGAAATAACAAGCAACGTGTCACGGAGTGCATCGCGGAGCACTACCTCCGTGACACGCCACTGACGCGGACCCTTACTAGAATTTGGTCGACCAGGTATTAAGGCCCAACGTGGCACGGCGTGCAACGCGGGGCTAGGCCAATGTGCCACGGCCCCAACGCGCACCTTCACTGAAATTTGGCAAAAATTCCATATCCAGGCAGAAGGCATCCACGATGGCATCGTGACATGGCTCCATCGCGAAGCCCCTTTAATTCGTGCCTTCAAGTGCTTTTTCCCTTGCTAGCGTCCGAGTCCAACCCCGATTTCTCCCAACATGCATTTTAGCTTCCCAAAATTATATTTCACCTACAAAATAATGCTAATCATGTTGGTTAGTATAAATTCTCATTTTATTACAAATAACATGAGAATGTATAAACATCGATAGATAAACAAGGCAAAAATGACACATTTGAGTATCACTTGGGCATATAAATTTACCCAAGATCAACAACAACCACCACAATGATTTGAACTCCGTTGGATCACGGAACAACAAGGTAAAAAGTGGTTTAAAGAGCATAAAGTGTCTACATATTCTCATGAATCGTGCATTGATAGAGATAGGTCTAGCTTCCGAATTCCCTCATATGATTGATGGAATTCATACTCTTGGGTTGGAATTTTTGTTCAATGACCCCGGAGAATGATTCAAATTTGGTTAGAGAGTTCTTGGCTAATTGGGAGCCAAAAGAAAGGAGTAATCAAGTAAAAATTAAGAAGGCAAATTGTGAATTTCACGCCCGTTGCTTTAAATAGATCTTTTGGTAAAACTAATGTTGACCCACAGCCGATGAAAGACCTTCTCTTGAGGCTACCATATAAAGAAACTGACATACTCTTAGTGGCCCTAGATAGATGGGACGATGGACCCGACATCAATAGTTTAGGTGTCACATGAATTTTTCTTATGCACACATGAGCATAGAGGCAAGAATGTGGTCAAAATTATTTATGGCTGCTTGATGCTTGGAAAGCATGTGACACATGTGACTAGGAAGAGAGTTTGCCTAGTATTTTCTTTGATGACTAGGAGGCCGATAAATGTTGGGGTGATTATTAGAGATGTATTGAGGCGAGCGAGGGTGAAGAAGGGATAGAGAATTAGTTTTAGGAGTCTCCTTACCCAATTTATGAGAGTGAGGTAGATTGAGGAGGAGGTGGTCGATTATAGATCGAGGTACGACCTAAAGGGGCTAGATGTGACAAAGACAAAGAAGCCCGACGGTATACACGGTCCAGTGTTGTCCATCAGTAAGCACAATACGTGCACTGATAATGTTTTTAATCACTGTTATGGCATGCAAATGCTTCAGATAAGGTTGACTGGGGTGATATAGGAGCAGCTACAGCAGCTGAACATCGACTATCTATTGAGCGAGCATTATCTATAGATTTAGGCCAGGTTTTGAGGAGCCCTTTGATGATGATGACCTTACTGATGATGAGAAGGCTCGAATTGACTCTGATTTGGAGTCTGATGGTGATGATGGAGAGTATTCAGAGATGGGGGAAGCTGCTTATGCCCCCACAGACAACGAGGACTAAGCCCAAGGAGTTCTTTTTCACCATTTTTACTAGTTGTTTATTATTTTAGCACTGAGGAAAGTGCTATTAATTAAATGTGGGGTGGAAGAAGTAAACTTTCTTGTTCCATGTATGCTTTAATTGCTAAATTTATTCATGATGGTCCTAGATTGTTTTGGGATATATGACTTAAAACCTACTAGCTTGTAGTAGTTTTTGTATGTTTTTTTTTATTTTGGATTCTTCTAATTTTTGTTTTCGGTATTTTTCAGTAGATGGTCCCTTAGAACCAACTAGAGTGTCTAGATTTTTTCGAGTTATTGTCATGACTTTTCTCGATGATGGATGGGTGAAGACCATTTTTAAAAATAATTAGTCATTGGTAGGAGAGCAAGAACTTGAAATCTTAAGAATGCTAGGTGCTTCACTTAGGATAACATTAAGACTTTGTATAAATCACTTAAAAATGCATGAAAAGGTAGAAACACTTAGACTTTTAAAACTTGACTCCTATGCTTGAAAAATTGGGTTTAATAATGTGAGACATTAAATATGAACATGTGTGTTTATGTAATCTTGATTGCCATTATTGAATCATTTGTGTCATTGTGTGTGTAAGATACTTTTGCTATACTCCATGCTTAAAATTTGATATCTAGAACTTGTCTGGTGTGTGTGTTAAGAAAAATGAGAATGTTGAATCTAGAATGTGATATAGATACTTCTTTGGTAGCCTATTTGAATTTAATTTTACCTACCTTGATGTGGTTATCTTAGTTAGTCATTTTGAGCCTTAGCCTATTCTTTTGATAACCATATTACAAGCTTGATCCCTTTAGTTCTATTGATTGTTTGATCCAAATGAATCCTCGAGCACTATAATTGAAAATTTTGCATGAAAGGGGCACAAGTGAAGAGAAGAAAAAGGGAAAAAAATTAAAGTATGGAGATTAGAAGAAAAGAAAAGGGTTAAAAATGCAAAACATGGAGGGTGATGTTAGTTGGGAAGTAAAAGAGAAAATCTTGAAAAATGAATAAAAGAATGAAGAAAGAAAAGAAAATATTGTGAATGAGCTTAATGTTTAAAATTCCCTGCTAGTGACTTGAGTTACAAACTGAAAAGAAAAGGACGTATAAGGAGAAAAATAGGAAGACTGAAGAATGTGCTAAACAAGTTAAAGAGTTGTGAAGTATTAAAGTGCTTAGGAAGCTTAGTCACTATCTTGGCCAAATAGTTCCTACTCGTCCCTTAGCCTACATTACAACCATCTTAAGTCCTAATTGATCTTAGATTTGATACTCTATATTAGTGGAGTATTTAGACTAAGGGCAAGCCTATAGGTCATCTTTTGCATGCATGTTGAGTTTTTTGGGAGAGTGAGTGATATTGTTCTATCTATACCTAAGTTAAAATTGGTATATACCATATGAGTGAAAGGACATCTCTCTAAATAATGAGGGGCACATAATGGTGAGATTTTGATGTATCTTTGATTGCTAAATTACATATGTTTATGTTGGCCCAAATATATCTTATTGAGTTAGTTCTAGAAGTTAAGTGATTTCGGCATGTGACTTTTGAATATTGATCTTATATGCATATTGAGTGGATTGTTGGAGCTTGATTGACTTGTTTAATGATCCTAAGTATAAGTAGACATGTTCGTAGGGTGAATTTTGTGTGAAACTTTAGTGGGAAAGTAGTAATTTGTTTGAGGACGAACAATAGTTTAAGTATGAGGTGATGATGTTAAGCGTATTTACACACTTATTTGCCATATTTTTTCATACTTAGTTATGTTTTCAGAACAAATTATATGTTATTGCTTTGGTTTTATATGATATTTGTGAAAAAAGGATAAAACACATGATTAGATATTTGCAAGGATAAAAGTGATAGGTTTTGAATTATTTGAGGCTTAAAAGAGCAAGTGTTGCCAAGCCGAACTCAAAAGGAGCAAGTGCCACAATAAAATGGAGGTTAGCATCGCACAACCACATCTGAGCACTTACCTACGCGATGCGCAGGGCACACTCACGCAAGGAGCTGTGTGACGTGAAGCCAGATTGGTGCAAGGGAGGGTACGACACGGACCCCTCTGTGTCCGAAGTAAAAGCTGCAAAGTTCAATCCCAGTCCAAGTAGGAACAGATGCAGATTTATCCTACTAGTAATATTCCCCTTTTAGGACTTTTTTAGGATACCGCTTAATTATTGACTATTATTCACACATAGAACCCAGAGTTCACACATTATTCCAAGTTGTGGAATGCATTATTCATATCATTGTTGGAAGAAAAACATCAAGTTCTTGTGATTCTAGTTAGCTTTCAAGATTTATAAATCGCTTCATATTTATCGTAAGTATTCATCATGACTTTTTATAAATATTATGTGATTGTTTTTTCAAACATGAGGGCCTAATCTGTTTAGCTAGGGTTGTGGGAACCATGATGGATTAACGGAATTAGGTAAAATAAAATAGTGATTCTTGAATGGTGAATTGAATGGATTGTTATTCTCTTTGTTTTAATTAGTATTAGCGGTTGCAAATGTTTAAACGTGCTTGTATCATCAACTTGCTCGACCAAAGAGATTGAAGCTAGGAAAAGATTAATAATGAAAATTTGAGGCTACCAACCCTCATTTAATTAACTTGAGCTCTAACCGAGGATAGTTAATCCAAGATATATGATGAGGGAAAATATGATCACCTAAAGTCCGAGAGGATTTAGAGTGAAATTCATTTATATAGGTTGAGAGACGTTAGATGAACTTCATCGTCAGTCTTACACAAAATTCACCAGAATAGATCACTAATAAAATAAGCCTACTACGTTATGAAATCATGGGGAATACAGTCCTAGTTTTTTCTCATAAATTTAATAGCAACAAATTCTTAGCTTAATTTTTTTTTTTTGCTTTTATTGCAACCCCTTCCGAAATATTGACTATTGATGATTTATTCACTATTAACATATTATTTTTAACCTATTTCCTATGGATTGACCCTAACCTAGTTGGATCATTATATTTGACAGTGAACGTTTCATACTTCATTGCGAATTGTAATTTGGACGTGATCGCTTGTATGCATCAAGCTACCAAGATTTTTCTATCATAATTGATTCAGGTCCAGGATCCAAATAATTCTTATCTAAAAATATGAAATGTGTGTTATATCATGATTCAATTACTCCACCATAATGCACAAAGATGAGTCCCCAAATGAAGTTGGGGTAAATGTCAATTTTCTTAGCATTAGGCGGAGAGTTGATTAGTAACTAAAAATTATGTGTGGAAAGAATTATCTAGATCCTCAAAATAAATGTGAACTTAAAGTTCAAGAAATAATTCATTTGCAAAATATTATAAATCAATTATCAAATGCACTTGTTGATCCTATATTATAATTCACTTACAAATGCTTCGATAAAAATTAGAGTGCTTAAAGGACAAGTTTATGACACGTTTGAAGTGTGACCGATTCCAGAACTAAAAATTCCTTGAAGAAGGAGAGTAACAAATGATCAGGATGATCAAAATAATGAGGCAAGTTTTTTCAAAAGAGCACCATAACATAATACTTCATAAAACCTTGGCAAGGTTCAGATACTTGAAAATGATGAAAAATAAAGATATCTCGACAAGTTATTTCATATTAGAACTGATGTCAAATGAACATCATCAGTATCTTTAGCATAATATAACACTTAATGTTATAAATGGTGACGCGGATCTTGAAATCAAATTTGTCAAAAAATGTGGACAAATAAATAATTGACCAAATAAAAAATACGTAATTTAAATATATTTATTTCACTTGAAAAAGTGATGTTTGGACTTATAGTCCAAAAATTAAGGTATAATATAGTGGGCTATAAATAAAATATCATGCAAAAGTCAAATGAAAAAAATAAATAAATCTGTAGATATAAAGTACTGCTTGTGCCTTGTGGCATAAAGTTTATTTTTACAAACGTCCTGACATTATTATATGGAAATGTGTTTTCCTATGGTGGATGCAATGAGATTTCTTTCATTCTGGCAATACATAAACACTTGAATACGTACAGTTGTCACCTTTAGCTAGACGGTGAAGGTTATATGAAAATCCTTGAAAAATTTAAAAGGTTTTAAAGAGATTTTATTCAATATCCTAATGATTGTTAGATAGCTTAACATAAAGAAAGATCCACTTTGATCTCATGAAAATGATTAAGAAAGTATCATGTCTTAGTACAGTTGGTACACTTATGCATTGCTATTACTATTCACGAGATAATATTTCTTATTAATTTGTAGGCACGATATAATTTTACTTTTATGTGGAGATATACAAGTGAAATAAAATATTGATATGAGTTTATTATTTCTAAGCAACATTGTTAGAAGATTGTTGGTTATACAATATAGAAAAACTATTTGATTTATATGAATTTAATCTCAAGAAAGTTATCTATTTGTATGTGGGAATATTGTTATATCATGTTATTCTGCAAGACAGAAAATTTTATTATCATGTAAATTAAAGTGTCCGCCACATAGTTATTTCTACGAATAAGTTGAATGAGAAGTTTGCTTGTGATGTAGACGTCACGAATAAAGTGATTGTCAAGAATATATATTGGTAAGCTCAAGGACTCAATGTATCCAAGAGACATATAGTAAAATCACAAAGATAGTACTGTCAATATCAATATTTTGAAAAGTTGGTATACAAGATTGAACTGCATCACCTACAAGATTAAATGGTGTTTTCATCAGGGGGAATAAAATACATGTTTCACTCTTTTTTTTTAGCCTAGATTTTATCTCACAAAATTTTTATGGAAAGATTTTTAATAAGGCAGCAAATAATGCATATTTCAAGATATGTGCGCTCTTTTTTCTTCACTATATTTTTTTACCACTGAATCTTTTCTAGTAAAGTTTTAACGAGACACATCATATATGGACATTCAAGAAAGAGTATTATAAAATATATTTAATGCAGATGTTCACTAAATATAATCTACTCATCTCCCCACTACTTCTCTCCATTATATTCCGTCTCTCCTATAACCTTAAATCCTTAGTCCTATATCTTTATGAGTTTTCATTAAAAGTACATTATTTTACCTTATTCGTCATTAAATCATCAATGTGGTGCACTGAGACTCAAACTCAACGTCTTACCCATCTAAAGGCATGTTAGGCCATAATTTATTGAGACTCAAATCCAACATCTTATCATCATGAAATATTAGGACTCAAATTCGATGCCTAACCCTCTTGATGCTATAAGACATGAATCTATCGTCTTATCCTCAACCAATAACACAAAAGGCCAAAATATACTGGTACTCGTCATTGAGCCTTTCAAAATATAACTGCATTTTTGTAATTATATACATAAGTAAATTTAGTTTCAACAAAACATATAAGGTATAACCATGTTACTAAAGACTTAGATGAGGTTCTAAGTTTTATTTAAATATACTCCATAAATTCTTTCTTCAGCGTAATCTCAACTATCATAATAAGGAATGGTTTTTTGATAATCTACAATTATATAAATAATATATATAATTTTCATAAAATAGTACCTTTTTTTTTACAAAATAGTATATGTTTTTTTTACCAAAAAAAAAAGTACCCTTTTTTCCCCTACAAATGAGTAGCCCGGGTAAAGAATTTACTTTTTATTTATCTATTAAAAATAAATATTATTTTCAATTCATGCCAAATATTATAATATGTTAAAACTATTCACACGAATTTTTTATGCAGTGGTTACCTGAAAAGATAAAATGCAAATCTTTTCTTATCACTTCGTAATAGCAGATGTTACTTATGTGAAAGACTTGAACCTTTTGAATCTCTTGTTAATAACATGTTGTAAAATCAAGTATAAAATAATAAGAGTAGACAAGAAATGTAGAGAGTGCAAACAATATATATCAAAGATTAAAGTAAGAACAGTAAAGAGAGATAAGAGAAGAAAATTTTTCTTATTCTTCCAAAAATCTTCAAGTGTATCTAATATAATTCTCAAGACCTCTATTTTTAGTGTTATATAGAAATATACAAAATATCTCCATAAACATGATATTAAGGCAAAAGATCATGAAAGAGCCGGAAGACATAACATTAAGAATTTAAGATTACGGAGGAGGCGAAACATAGCAGTAAGAATAGTAAAATAAAATCAAATAAAATTACATTCAGCAACATTCAAATAAAATATATTTTTTAACAATTCAAAAATTATCGAAAAGCAACCATGAATGGACGCAGGGGTAAATAGTTTGATTATTTCATTTACTGGACCAGATTAATTGTATTGATTTTTAAAAATTTTAAAATTAAACTAAATTAAGTCAACAAAAGTTGGTTGTTTTGATCTATATTTTTCTCGGTTTGGTTCATTCTTTTGATTTTTTATAATATTTTCACAACACAAAATATGTAATCAATGCTTTTAGATATTATTTCAATTTTGATAAAAAAAAACTATAATACATAATATGTTTTAATGAAATAATACAAAAAGTAAAATGAGTTATGATATTATGCTAAAATATAATATACTAATAATGAAAACAATGAAATTCAATAAATTAAACATTGTTAGTAAAAAAAAATAATAAAAACGAACACGATTATGTTTGGATTTATTTGAATTATTAAATATCTATAAATTATAATTCTATAGCAAACTTATTAAATTATTTAAAATTATTATTTAAAATCTAAAATAATATGTTGTGGAACTGAATTTATGAGAAAGTTTTAAAATGGCTTAAAAATTACATTATAAAAATTACTTTTAAGTGTAAAATATTTTAGAAAAATTATATGTATGCAATATCAATTTGGTTTAATTTTTTAAAACTAAAATCACATCAAATTATTACCGACTTAAATTACAAGTCAATATTTTTTGTTAGATGGTTAGTAGAATTTAATAGGATTTGTCGATTTTTTCCTGAACACCCCCAAATGTGATATATAGGAGAAGAGAAAGGCAACTCTCTCTGCTCATATTTTATCTTCCCCGTCTCTCTCCTTCTCTCTTTCATGGGAATTGGGTTTTGGCTTAGTGTGAACATCATAGCCATCATCCCAATATTTATTTTTCTTAATTAAACAGACCATATTAGTAGTACTAACCTCCATGAATATATACAGACCCCTAATACACACTAATTGTTGACACCCCATTATTATATATATATATTCTTGTTACTACTAGTATTAGTTTTATAGTATATGGTACATTTTTCCAAAATATAATGTGCTGCTTCCTTAACTAAGCATTTATAAAGAACAAGACATCTCTTCCCTGTCTTACGAGTTTCTTTTACAGGGCAACAGAATTACTACTCATCCTCCAAGGATGCCTCCTGCGGCCACTGCCATTCTCTTATTCTACCTCATTGCCTCCTTCTCCCCTCTAATTAGTGCGCACCTCAATCTTACCCTTTCTCACCAACACCCCTATCCTGAATCTGTGGTTCAGCAAGTACAGAGGTAATATGTGCACCCTCAAGCATTATTTCTCTCTTTAACTCAGATTCCTCCTCATCTGTTTTAGCTCACCTGGGTTTTCAACAAAACTCGTTTAAAACTAGTAGTAATTAATTAACTCTCACTCTCATGTTTATATATATATATATAATTTGACAGAGATCTCTTGTTTTCTCCATTCTGTTTACAGGAAGGTCAATGAGTCCATTGCAATTGCAAGAAGACAAATACTCGAGACAACTGTGAGAGATAACAAATGTCAGACAGGGAACCCAATAGACGATTGCTGGCAATGCGACCCAAACTGGACCAAAAACCGGCAAAGGCTTGCAGACTGCGCCATTGGTTTCGGTCAGGGTGCAATGGGTGGAAAAGGAGGTCAGATCTACATAGTTAGCGACTCCTCCGACAAAGACACGGTGAACCCATCTCCGGGCACTCTCCGGCACGCCGTGGTTCAAGAGGAACCTCTGTGGATAGTCTTCGCAGCAGATATGGTGATAAAGCTAAAGCACGAGCTTATTGTTAACAACTACAAGACCATCGACGGGCGCGGCGCAAATGTTCACATCACCGGCAGTGGCTGCATCACATTACAGTATGTCAGCAATGTGATTATACACAATGTTCATATTTACAATTGTGTCCCTTCGGGAAATACTAACATACGGTCGAGCCCTACGCATGTTGGGTGGAGAGGCAAATCGGACGGTGATGGCATATCCATCTTTGGATCTCATAATATCTGGATTGATCACTGTGCATTATCTCATTGTACCGACGGCTTGATTGATGCCATCATGGGGTCTACTGCTATTACCATATCGAATAACTACTTTAGCCATCATGATGATGTTATGCTCTTGGGACATGATGATAAATACTTGCCTGATTCTGGAATGCAGGTTAGAGATTTTATTTTATATTTTTGTAAAGATTCGATTCTTTTTTTTTTTTTGAGGGGTTATATTGTGTAGTAATTAATTTTGAGAAGTTCAGGTGACAATAGCGTTTAACCATTTCGGAGAAGGGTTAGTACAAAGAATGCCAAGAATTAGAAGAGGATATGTACATGTGGTGAACAACGATTTCACACACTGGCAAATGTATGCAATTGGTGGAAGTGCTAATCCTACTATTAACAGTCAAGGCAATCGATATACTGCTCCTGATGACCCAAATTTGAAGGAGGTAAATTTCTCATTCCTTTTTCGGGTTAGAGGGAAAGAGTTATTTTTCTAGATCTTTTTTTGGTGGTAATAAATTTTTCTAGTTTTATTGTCTTTATTTATGTAGTAACTACTAGTAAGTATATTTGATGGAAAATATTTTAGTTATAACAAACAAAATTTTGAATATTCTATACAATCTCAATAATTTTTATACCATAATTTCTTACTACTTTTCACCACTAAAAATGTGTGATAAAATATCTCTATTTATAATATTAGAAAATTAAATTAGATCAGGATTAGAAAATTTATTTTTTTATGATTTTGACAATTAAATCCTAACTAGACATAAATTAAATAAATATCAAATATCAAATTCTAAACAAATTTTGCTTTCTTAACTTTAATTATTTTTTCAACATTCTTCCGTAACTCAAAGTTGTATACTCCTACCTTTTGTTGTTGATGTAATATTGGAACACTTCTCTCCAATCTTCTAGTTTCTTGTTTGTGTAAGAACAATTTTCTCCAATGTTCAATTGTTCATGCACTTCTTATTAGCCATCAATTGTTGAATCACTTCTCTTCGACCTTCAAATATTGAAGCATTTCTTTCCAATTTTCAATTTTGTTGCAACATTTCTCTCCAAATTTTTTTGGGTTATGTTTGATCACTTCTCTCCAACTTTCAATAGTTGATGCACTTCTTATCAACATTTAATTGTTGAAACAGTCTTTTCAACGTTCAATTGTTGGAACATTTCTCTCCAACTTTCGTTGACTTGTCACAAACACTCAATTTTGTTGATTCACTTGTAATTAACCTTCAATTTTTTTTAATGCCAACTACTTGTCTTCATCTTTTATAGAAAAACTTCTTCCTTTTGTGTCATGTTTACTTGCACCTCTTAAAACTTACAACTTTTTTTTGTCAATCTTTCTCAACATGATTATTTTTTCATGCATACATCATTCACCCAATTTTTTTTCTAACATAATAATTGGCCAGATCATTTTCCAATACAATCATTGGCTAGATGATTTTTAGCATACTCATTGCCCAGACGGGTGACATATATTGGCTAGTGCTGTCCGGCGGAAACTATTTAATTCTCTACCAAAATTATAAAAGTTTTGATACCAATTTTGATGGAAAATATTTTATTTATAAACTAACAAATCTTTGAATGCTCTCTACAATCTCAACAATTTTCACACCATAATCTCTCATTACTTTTTACCATCACAAGAAAATATGTGACAGAACATCCCTATTTATAATATTAGAAAAATCAAATTAGACAATGAGTAGAAAACTTATTCCTATATGATTTCGACAACCAAATCCTAACTAGACATGAATTAAATAAATACTAAATATCAAATTCTAAATAAATTTGGTTTCCTATAACTTTGCATTATTTTTCCAACAATACTTAATTTTATCCTTTGAGTTTTATAGTTAGGATCATTTGGTTATGATAGATGAAATCATATAAGATTAAGTTGAAGTTTTGTTTGAACATGCAATTTGAAATTTTTAAGTTGTATTTTTTCTTATGAACGTAAAATCCCATAAGTTTGTGAAAACTATCAAAATTTCCTTAATTCTTGTACAATCTTACAAAATAAGTAAAAGTTCATAATAAATTATAATACATTATCACAAAACCATTCTAAAAAAAAATAACATTTACTGATCGAACTTTAGCTCAATAAGAAATAAATAACATGAGTTGTAGCGTACAATTTGTTGATATATAACAAGGGTTTTATTGAAGAACAAGAAAAGAAAGAATCAAAAAGGCTAACTGAGAATTGAATACAATGATCTAGAATGGGGAAGGGGGTGCCTATATATAGACATAAACTAAAATCCTAATGCCCATAGGAATAGGACTACCTAAAATCTTAATGCCCATAGGACTACCTAAAATCCCAATGCCCATAGGACTACCTAAAATCCTAAGGCCATGAAACAAAAGGAAGCGATATAGTCCCGAGCTGGAGATGATGACGAGTGAAGTGACAATCAATCTCAATGTGCTTCGTCCGCTCATGGAAAACAAAGTTCTTTGCAATTTGCATCGCACTCTTGTTATCACAATGTAGAGGAGTAGGCCGCGAAATGTGAACCCCCATATCTGATGTACTGGAGGAAGCTGGGCCTAAGCTGGACGCTGACATGGCAGTAGGATTGGATGTCAAAAACTGTCTGAACTGTTCGAACACCCAAGGATCCAACGCCGAAGGAGGCACAGTGCTAGACTCAGCATCTACTAATGGTGCAGTAGCAGCGAACTGTGGAGGAGTACCAAAGGAGTGTGGCTGTCCATTCTTCTGTTGCTGACCAAACTTAGCCTTGTTGAGTAACAAGGGATACTGAGCCTTCCAATGATTTTTCTGCTTGCAAAATGCACACTCATCAAACGCAACTTTAGGAGATCGTCGCGATTGATTGGAAGTCTGAGGTTGAGAACGTTGTGGTCTGGACTGATCCGGTGAAGCAACAAACACAGCAGGAGTAGGTGTTTTTGACCCTTTATCCAATTGAGACTTGATACGAGTCTCTTCTGCAATCAGTTCATGGACAACTGAATCAACTGTGGGGAGGGGAGATCGATGAAGAATTGTTCCACGCAGTCCTTCAAAATCAGAACGTAATGCCATCAAAAATTGAACCAAACGTTGCTCTTCCCTCCTAGCAATATACGGCGCAAAACCTTTCAATTCTGCGGATTCGATAAGGGCCAATTGATCCCACAAATCAGACATAGCAGTATAGAAATCTTGAATGCTCATAGCATTCTGTTGAAGACCACGAATATCGTATTCTAATTGGTACTGCTTGGCGAAGTTAGACTGAGGGTACAGTCTCTCCAAGTGATCCCAGATTTCTTTAGCTGTGTCATATTTAGCCAATTGCATACCAATTGACTGAGTTACTGAGTTGTTAATCCAAGTGATAACCTTGGAGTTAGCAGTTTCCCATAAATCCAATGACAATACAAAGTCCTTAGCCTTCTCATCCTTAGGTTTGGATTTAACCCCACTAACATAGCCCCACATGTTTTTGCCACGAAGAAAATTCTTCATGACATAACTCCAATACACATAATTTTTGCCATCTAATTGAGTGTTAATGGATTGGAGAGAATCATCCTTTCCAGCCATATTGACAAAAACAAAGTGAATACAACAAGATAAGCAACCCCAAAACAACGATAAGAACAAAATACCCTAGTCACAAAACAAACCAACAACGATGTCCAAATCAAACCAAACCAACAACGACAATCATACAACGCCGTCCAAAGCAAATCAAACCAACAACGAATTTAGCGGAAGCATCAAACACAGGAGAACATCAACTCGATCCGCGAAAATTGGTGATTATTTACAAGTAAGGAAGAATCGATTTATTTTGGCTCTGATACCATGTTGATATATAACAAGGGTTTTATTGAAGAACAAGAAAAGAAAGAATCAAAAAGGCTAACTGAGAATTGAATACAATGATCTAGAATGGGGAAGAGGGTGCCTATATATAGGCATTAACTAAAATCCTAATGCCCATAGGAATATGACTACCTGAAATCCTAATGCCCATAGGACTACCTAAAATCCTAAGGCCCATTTGCTAACAATTATATGGGCTAACACAATTATTTAATAACACCAATAATAAATTTTATTAAATAAATGGTAAGAGTAATAATACCAACAATAAATTTTGCTTACATCTGAAATAAATAGTTGGTAAATATGATTGGTATATATAAAGTGGTATTTCTTTTTTACAAAATTTAAACTTGTGGGTCAAATTTTATATTTGAAAAAGTTCATCTCATGATTTAGAATTTCAAATCAAGATTTTTTGAAAATTTGGGATTACATCACATGATTTTGCATGTCCATACGCTAATATTTTTCTTATAATTTTAAATTACGAAATGAAGTCACATGTCAAAAACATATGTTTAGTGTTTCTTTCACTGAATCATATACTCTTTCACATATTTCCAACAGATTTCTTTTGTTTTTCATTTTCATCAAGATGGATGAGCACCTTGAATAATGAATTTCTCATGATAAGACTTCTGTAGGACATGACATGACTATAAGTTTAGTGATAATTGTTGCATTTGGTACCTTGATAATTAATTTAGTTCTCCCGATGTTTAATAAAGTATAGTAATCAGAAACCCGAATATATATGATTGCTGCTACTCCATTGAAGTCCAAACTTGAAATATAATTGACAATCAAACTTTAGGATTACTAAATAAAAACCTCTAAAGGTGAATTTAGGAAATAAAAGCGCAAAAGTTAATGTATTTAACTTAATATTTCAAGCACCGAGATTTTATTTTGTTCTAGAGCTTATTTGTGATACTAATTCTCTTTCCAAACCCTCCTAAGAACCTATGGCTTTATCATTTAAATTTTTTTGTAACTGGTAATTTGATATTTAAGCATAGAAGAGTAGAATTATATCCTTAAAATTTTTCTAATTATAAAAGAATTAAGCTTGAGTATGAAAATTAGGGGTTGAAGTTTGGCAGTATTAGGAAAGTGATTTGTGATTAATTATGTGGGATGAGCAGGTGACAAAGCGGGAGGACACGGAGAATGGGCAGTGGGATGAGTGGAACTGGAGGACGGATGGGGATATTATGGTTAATGGCGCATTTTTTGTTCCTTCAGGGCAAGGCCTTAGTAACCAATATGCCAAAGCCTACAGCGTCGATCCCAAATCCGCCCTTCTCGTCAATCAGCTCACAGGCAATGCTGGTGTCCTTGGTGGCCCCAGGTACTTCTCCTCTATTTCTACTTGCAAAATCATGCGTCTAAGTATGTTCGAAGTGTAGATATATTTCTTTAAAAAAAAGAAGTAAATATACATCACAAATTGTTATAGTTAAAAATGTTTTTTAAATTAATACGATTTGTAGCTAATGAAAGATTCTTTCGCTTTTCAAATGATTAGATTTGGAAAAGAACATGTAGAGTCTGTCTGAAGCAGTTTTTGTATTTATAGAAATAAAAATAAACTTTGCATAAATATGATGTAGCCTCACATCTCACTTATTCAACGATACTGAATATATTATTATAAATTTGTAAAACAAAACACAATCCTAAAAGTATATAGCAAAGACACGGTGATTTGTCTTGAAAATTTCACAAATTACTGTTCATTGATAATTATACTCCCTCCGTTTTAAAATAAGTGGTGTTTTGATCTTTATTTATTTTAAAATAAGTGGTGTTTTACATAATCAAGATGACATTGTTGATGTTCTTTCAATTTTATCCTTATTTAAGTGGAGAGAGTCTTACATAATCAAGAAAATATTAAAAAGTTACATCTTTTTCAAAATATTTATTAGGGATAAGTGTGTAAAATTATATTTTTCTGTCTAGAAATAAATAATTTTATTAAGGAATGTGCTCAAACTGAAATCACCATTTATTTTAAAATGAAGGAAAAACCTTTAGTCGAGAAATGAGTTAAGATTCAAATGATTCAAATCACCTAAACAGTTGAAAAGTACCTATAAACTAAAAAGTAGCAGACTCTAAAGGCAAATAAAAAGTAATTGAGTGATGTTAAATGGTTAAAATTTTGTGGTCAAAAGAGAATTGTTTATTAATATTTTATCTAGTTATATTTATCAAATATAAGAAAATAATTGAGGAAAAATATGTATATGTATAAGGTATATTAGATTTGTCTAGCTATTAAGGTTAAAATTTGACGAATGAAAAATTTTTAAAAAAATTAATTAATTTATTTATATATGTGAAAAATATTTTTAGTAAAAAATTGAATAATTTATATGCGTATGAACTTTCTATATATATATTTGTATAAATCAATGGAAAATAACTAATAAATAAAGAATTTTATAAATAAATGAATGAATAATTTTAAATTTATCTATTCTCCATATATTAAAAAAATTATCGTATATGAAAAAATAACTAATAAATAATTAATGAGAAGATTTTAAATTTAATAGAAAAAAATAAAAATATAAAAAAAAAACTGTTCGTAATGTGAACAGATATTATTATGATATTTGGGCTAGTGGCCTAAAGGAATATCCAAAGTAATTACACTGTACAGACAATTAAAAAGTAATCGAACTTGCCTATCTCATCACATATATAACACTCTCCTAGTTTCAGTTAATATGACATTATTTAATTTAACACGAAAGTTAAAAATAAAATAATTTTTTTAAAATTTATATCTAAAATAAACACAGATATTTATGAACTTAAATTATTTTATTAAAAATAAATAAAATTAATATTAAAATATTTTTAATTATAAAAAGATGGCAAGAACAAACTTGAAAGAAGACATAAATTAAGACAAAGAAATTATTAAATTATTGATCATTGAATCATGTATTATGGTGTTGATTAACTCATGAGAAGAAATAGATAAACCAAAACAAATACACAGACATCGGTCCCTAATGACCTTAGTTGATCCATATAATTTGACTTGCAAAATATAAAAATGTCAAATAAGTTTTTGAAACTTAAATTATATGTTCAAATAAAATTTTAACTTTAAATCAATATAATAATCATGATTTAAAATCATGATCGAACTAAATCGTATTAGGATTTGAGTTTTGAAATTAAAGTTAAATTTCAAATTGGATGATTACACGCCTACTAAGAATATTTACGGATCAACTAAGATATAGAGGAACACATTAACAATATTAAATATTATAAATTAATTATTATGATAAACATAAGACATTAGCTAATTTAGATAAATATATGAATAGTGTAACTATAGTTCAACTATATAACTACTCAAGATATTAACTATATACTAATTAATATGATTCCATAAACTTAGAAAATAAATTATTGATATAAAATTTCGTTGTTACTTTTCGTGTTTCGAGAATTAATGGTAAGATATCAAATAAACAAATGAGAAATGGAAAAAAAAGAGAAAGAAGTAGGAAAAGTTTTTAGCTTATGAAATGTAATGAGACTCTGAATTGTGAGGGGGAAAGTGACGAGAAAGGTGAAATCCAACTACTTTTTATTTAATTTTATAATACAATTACTTTTTAACTTTGAAATATTTTTTAATTGCTCAAATAACATGATCAGAAGAAAGTGAAATTTAAAATTTTTACTCACTCTCCTCATAAAAGGTACATATATATCATGAACAATAATTTATAGCATTTTCAAAATAAAAGAAAATATGTAATAATAGAAATTAGGAGGAAGGGAGCACCTTTTTCCTATAGAGAAAATGGTGACAGAAAACAAATATTAATAAAGTTAGGCCTCATAGATGGTGATGCACGTGATTATGTGGGACAGTGAAAACTGATATAAAATCCCAGTAGGGGCCGGGTCGGGCTAGTACAGTCCTTCATTGTCTTTTGTTTCATACCTCATTGATTAAAGACGGTTCATAGGGAGGGATCGTTGCATTTTTTCTTGTTATATATATTATTGAGCACATAATTTAACAGAAGGAAAGTACTTTTAATAACGTGTATAGAAGTATTATTAGAACTCGCGGTTATATGTAATATATATTTCTACGAATTTTTTTTTAAAAAAGCAGGTATAATAGTTTCCAATTCAACTAACTTGACAGACATTTTAGAAATGGGATGTGGATATGCAAAGGTAAGGCTGTCTTTATTTTCAAGAGGCCATTTGAATACTGTCCTGAAAATATCTAAACTTTTAAAAAATTACAAGTTGGTCATTTAAATGTTCAGACAGTAAGTAAACGACCTGGTGGACTCTTTTCATTTTTCTCGATTTGTGGGGCAGGGCAAAAAGCACAGATGAGGTGAGGATCACATTGCTGTTTAGCATGTGGGCTGTTTTCTCTCATCTGCTTCTTCATGCTTTCCAGCCGTGAAGGACGCGGTTATTTTGTCACAAAAATCATTGAGCCCTTCGTGGATAGGGTGAATCCAATTTTTAAGTTCCATTCTAGTCTAGTCACATCATTTAAAAAAGTTCAATATATCTTCAAGTTAAAAAATAGTTATACTATAGAGGCAGCTAAAAATAATAATTATTTAGATATACAATTTAAAATCATGATTTTAATTTTCAAATTGTGATTTCTTACTAAATTTTGAATAATGCTTCAACTTGAAATTCTAATTTGAAAGTTTGAATTCACCTCAATGATAAAATTTTAACTTCAAATATGTGATCTTAAATTTTCTACAATTTAAATTTTGACCTATGATTTTAAATTTTGATAATAAAGATTCATATTTATTGCAAAAATAATTACCCAAGCCTATTGCAAAAGTAATTACTCCGAAACATCTTTACTAATCCAAAACAGCATTGGACCGGGTCGGAAAAAGCTTGCTATACCACAGGGCACAACACATCATGCGTCATGCCAAGTGTCACGGGGCAGATTCTACACACGCTAGAGGTTTCTGCCTAAGCGTCTCACCCACCGTGCGGCAGTCAAGTCCACCTGCTTGACTCAGCCTATTTTCGACAACACTAAATTTTGTACTTAGAATTATTTTCGTGTGGCAGAATTAAATTGAACACATTGTATTAATTTGAAAACAACACAAAGGACCCTCACTTGTGTGACAACAACCTGCCACGACTTTCAATCCTAGGCGCAATCCACAAGTCGGATGTTGCCCACTACCATGTGAACGTCTAGCCTATAGCTTACCTAGTTCACCAAGACTTAGTGAATTTCCAGCCTTAAGCTTCCCTCATTCACTACTTACGGCCTTACTGCCCTCTCCCTATTCGTCTAAGGCAAAGGCTGTCATTTATAGACACATGCCAGCCTTGCCTATTTACAACCAATGGCCTGCCGACACTTGTCGCGGCCTAAGCATATAAAATAATACATGGCACAAGTGCCTACAAACGTGCAGATGACATCCCCATCTGCTTAGGTTATTTGAATTTCAAATGCTAAGGCGAAACACAAGGAATGGAGCCAAAAACGGTTGCACAAGGAAATTGCCCAATTGCCTGTGCCATGTGTCGGCCTGCATGCGCGCCAGCACATGCGTGTGCGCGCGCGAGCAGCCATGCGTGCCAACGCCTTGCCGCGCCCAATCTTGGCGCCAAATGCCTGTCCTTCGCGCCAAGACCTCGGCCATGCCACTGCCGAATTGCCCAGCCGCATCTGCCTGCCGCTATGCCACTATCGTGCCACTGCTGACATGCTGACTGCATTTTCCTTTGTCCATGCCATCTCCGTTTTCCCTCGTGCCATTTCCTTGCTTTCTTCATGCCTTGCCTTGATTTTCATTTTCCATTCATCTAGCCAAGCCTTGACACCCGCACTTGATCCGACAATGACACTTGCCATAAGCTAGTATGCCACTGCCGACACTGCCTTGCCGATGCCTACTGCCGATGCCCGCTTAGTGCTCAATGTTACTTGCACACTTTGCCACTTGACTTAGCAATGCCACCACATTGCTCCCACATGCTTGATTCGACCCGCACCTAGGCCAAGACAAAGTCAATCATGCCAACCCTTTGCCGCCACCATGCCACATACCGAGTTCAAGAGTCAGGCCCCTTTCAAACCACCTGCACTCTTTGAAACTCAACGTTCTCGTCAAGGACCATCCTTCAACGAACATGCCTGTTGGGGTCGGACACTCTCACCTTATAACCACTAATTACGTCATCTTCATAGGCCACCGGATCCTTTTCCTTAGGTTCTGCCTTCTTGCATTCTTCGGCAGCAATCATTGCATGACCTTGGCCAACAATGGGCAGTGTTTCCTCAAATGTGGCCCGCCACATGTATAGCAGCCACCAAACTTTTTCTTCACATAGGAAGGTTCGCCTTGCCTTCCTTTTTCACCTTCATCCTCGGCAGCCTGGCTCTTCCCATCTTTCTTCCACTCTCTGCCCTTATCCTTGGGCTTTGAGTGCGAATTTTCCTTAGGGTCGTCACCCAAATCGAAGTCAACCAGCCCATCTGTCGCAGCAATAGCAGAGGAGAGGTTTTGCACATTCTGCCGCCACAATTCCCTTTGTGTCCACGGTTTCAGTCCGCTCACAAAGTAGTGCAACTTGTCTTCTTCTGCCATATTGCCCACATTCAGCATCAAGGATGAAAATTCCTTGACATACATCCGCACCGAGCTACCTTGCCTCAAACGTCGCCCGTCTCTTGCCACCCAAGACGTGTTGCTTGGAAGGAATTGGGATTTTAACTCCTTCTTCAAAGCATCCCACGTTTCAATTTTGGGCAGTCTCATACTTTCAACTTCGGCAGCCATCGTCCTCCACCATACCTTGGCATCATCACCCAAATACATCGTTGTGACTGACACCTTTTCATCGTCCGACACCTTGGCTGCTTGAAAATAATTTTCCATGTCCCACAGAAAATTTTCCAACTCCTTGGCGCTACGTACACCATTGTACGCCTTTGGTTCCGGAACTTTCAACTTGGTCCGCTCCTCACCACGAAAAACAGTGCCTTGCAATGCCCTTCGCAGCAGGAGAACTTCAGCCTGCAGATCCTCCTTTTCCTTGCGAACTATTTCCATCTCTACCTTGACAGCATCATGCTTCACTGCATATTCTGCCTCTAGAGTCCGAATCTGTTCAACCATGTCATCACGAAACTTTGCTAGTTCCATGTTGACGCCATGGATAGTGTTAACAAGTCCACCAGATCTGCACTATTGTCGGTTCTGCCGACGAGCGCCTCCAACAGTGCAAGTCGTTCCCGCAGTTCAATGTTTCCGCCAGTCATCGTCTAAGTACAACTTGGATCTGATACCAGTTGTCACGGGGGCAGATTCTACACACGAGGTTTCTGCCTAAGCGTCTCACCCACCGTGCGGCAGTCAAGTCCACCTGCTTGACTCAACCTATTTTCGACAACACTAAATTTTGTACTTAGAATTATTTTCGTGTGGCAGAATTAAATTGAACACACATACATACGGGACAATCCCAACCTTTGTATTAATTTGAAAACAACACAAAGGACCCTCACTTGCGTGACAACAACCTGCCACGACTTTCAATCCTAGGCGCAATCCACAAGTCGGATGCTGCTCACTACCATGTGAACGTCTAGCCTATAGCTTACCTAGTTCACCAAGACTTAGTGATTTCCAGCCTTAAGCTTCCCTCATTCACTACTTACGGCCTTACTGCCCTCTCTCCATTCGTCTAAGGCAAAGGCTGTCATTTATAGACACATGCCACAAGCTAGTGTGCCACTACCGACACTGCCTTGCTGATGCCTACTGCCGATGCCCGCTTAGTGCCCAATGTCATGCCATGGCGCACTAATCTGCCACACTTGCAAACTTTGCCACTTGACTTAGCAATGCCACCACATTGCTCCAACATGCTTGATTCGATCCGCACCTAGGCCAAGACAAAGTCAATCATGCCAACCCTTTGCCGCTACCGTGCCACATACCGAGTTCAAGAGTCAGGCCCCTTACACCAAGCGTGATTGTCAGAGAAGCAATTTTTAATAGCTAAACCCAAATTACCCTATGATGTCGCAAGCCACGGCGTCGGCGTGCCATGCGCTACAGTACGCAAAAAATTGTGCCCTCCGGCTCTTTTGTCGACTCTCTCATTTGTGCTCGGTTTTCAATTTTTAAACTTGATCCCGACTAGTTTCTTTGAATTCTACTCAAGACTTTGAAGTCACATTTCATACGTTTTAGCTTCAAATCATTTCTTTTGCTTAAAATCATCTGGTACACGGCAAAACACTATATTAAGCATAAAACGTCAAAATGCATGCTATTCTCATTTAGAAACAAAATAAAATGTGAGGCAATTACGATATGGAAATATGTGCTTTTAGTCGAACATCAACTTCCGACATACTTCAAATTAAAGAAAAAATTAATAAGAAAACTTTTAATTAATTTCAAGTTCTAAATATAAAGAAAATAATTATATATGTATTAGAGTGCCGTTGAAATTGAACAAATTCTAATATAATCTGTGTAAAAAGATCATTTCAATCGTTTTAGATGTTATATATGAAGCATTAGACTTGCTTTTTTGAAATGACTTCTAATAACGAAGTTACGTTATTTAAAAAGAAAAGAATAGAAGAGCACAATGTCAAATTTGTCATATGAAACAAAATACACGATAGAACAACATATTCTAGTTTCATATTCATAGTATTTGACAATTCGAATTCAATTACAGCTTGTAAATATTCTTAAGTAGCATGTTTAAGATTTTAAATTTTTAAATATTAGGATTTCGTATTAAAATCTTTGGTAGTAAAAAAAAGTGGGATGCTGTATTTTCAAGATTGGATTTCATATTCGAATAAAACTTTGTTGCCACTAATAAATTAGACCATCCCTTCAAAAAGAACTCGGTGAGAGAATTTTAGCATTTATTTGATTGATAGATGCAAAGAATTCTCCTTGGTCAGATGACCAAGATATTGGTGAATACCACATACGATCGAGAAAATAGTACCTATATTCACATGAAAACCACGAAAGCCTATCAGCCACTGTAGTGAGGGTATAGGTATGATTTCTTTCTCGTATTGAGATTTTAGAATGCTATACGCAGCCCCCCTGAAAGATTTAGTGAATTATTTTAATTTTAGTTTCAAAATCTTAGAAAGTAGGAAAATATTTTTTTGCAATGTCTAGGATAAATAGGTCTATCACAGACAAATATAAATAAAGACTCGTATACACATCTAAAATGTAAGAGGTTTTTCACTATCAAGATAATTTAACCTATAATAAGGCACCATTTTACCAAAGAAATGAATTTCTAGCTCTTTACAATTTTTTTTTTAGTTATGGTCTTTTTAAAAGAAATCTCTATTTTTGCACATAAAAGGTCATCATTTTTACACATAGAAAATCTGAAAAGACCACTTTTATTTATTCAAATTGTAAAAGGTCAAGAAATCTATTTTTTCTTATTTTACCATGGTACTAATTAGTGCTTATCATTGAATTTTACTTGTACTTACTAACCTGATCATGTAAGCAATTCTTTTAACATAAAACTTAACATTCCACCTGCATTTTGTTATTTGTAAAGGGATTAAAGTCCTCCACATCTGCCTCCCTTATCTTATATAAAACAGGGACAACAGCATGAGCATGTCATCCAAAGGTGGAACTACCGGAGCAAGCGGCAGCGGTCATGCCGAGTCCAATAGCGGTGATGTCGACTTGTTCGGAATGATATTCAGCGGTAGCGGTGCATCTGCATCATCATCATCATCACCAACAACCACCCTGATCTTACTCTCCTTTTTAATTATTCTGACTATGTACATAACCATCACCAATGGTCAATTATCAAAACCATTGTTACTCTTACTATAGCATTCATTTTAGGACATCGGAATTTATTATATATTATTATTCATTTAATTTAAAAGTAAAAAAAAATTGATTAATTATATTCATGAGAGTCCCACATTTTGTACATTGATAGGAATATCAGAATAGGTTGTTGCTCCTCAATTATGGGTTGGCACTGTGCTTTCACATTTTTATTTATCACCTAAAAGTTTCGGTCGCCGCTTTTCGCCAGCTGTTTATGTCCTCTGGTGCTTGATATATATATAATCCTTTGAACAATAGGAATTTTTTTTTTTTTATTTTTTTTATTTTGTTTTACTTCTGTTGAATACTCCCTGTTTGACTTCTGTGTTGAATCCTCCTCTCTAGATTCAGCTTGTACAGAGATGTTGCCTGATAGGGCCAATTTGCTTAAGAAGGGGAAGAAAGCAAACCTATAAAAGAGATGATAATGACGGTCTACTAGTAAATTTAACATATAGTTAGATAGTCCTTCAAGCTAGGCTTTTTAGTTCCTCTCGGTTATCAAGTTTTAAACAACTAATTTCTACTATTCCATTAACAAATTTATAAACCTTATTTTGCTAGCTGATTGTCGGCATCACGAGCTGATTAAATAATGTTCCATTCATTTGCACAAGTTGTTACCCAATAATACGTAGTGCAGGCTTTCTTACAAAATGTAGATGCGTTTGACTAACAATTATATATCTCTAATTCTAGGGACAATCCTGTTATTCACGATGAGAAAAGAGACAGAGAGAATGATTTGAGTAATAAGTGGAAATAGCATATAAGGGACCATAATGCATTCCAAAAGAGGAGGCTCCATCTTTTATAAAGCATAAAAACAAATTCAAAAGAAACTAAGCATGCCCAATCTGTTTTACCGGGAATAAATTATAACGACCAAATTACACCTCACAATGAAGTGTAAAGTGATCGCTGTTCAAACATAAAAACTAACTAGGTTGGGGTCGAATCCCATAGAGAATAGGTGAGAAATAATCGTTAACAGGTGAGTATTCAACCGGTAGGCAATATTTCTGAGGTTGTAATAAAATAAATGAAGTAATTTAAACTATAATGCTCTTGAACTTGTTGATTGTAATCAATATCTGATAATAAACTAGAACTATTTTTCCCATGATTTTATAACGTTGTAGGTTTGTAGTATCAGTGATCTATTCTGGTGAATTTCACGCAAAACTGATGATTAAGTTCGCCTTACATCTCTCGACCTACATAGATGAATTTCATTCTAAATCCTTTCGGACTTTAGGTGCTTATATTTTGCCCTTGTCGTTAATTTTGGACTGACTATCCTCGATGAGAGCTCAAATCAATCAGATGAGGGTCGGTAACCTCAAATTTTCATTGTTATTATCTTTTCCTAACTTCAACCTCTTTGGTCAAGCAAGCTGATGATGCAAGCGGGTTTTAATATTTGCAACCGCTAAAAGCAAATTAAAGTAAAGAGAATAACAATACAATTATGTTCATCGTTCAAGAATTGCTATTATGTTTTACCTACGTTTGTTAGTCCATCATGGTTCCCACAACCCTAGCTAAATAGTTTAGCTACTCATGCTTATAGAAGCAATAACAATATATGAATAACAAGTCATAATGATTACTTACAATAAGATGAAGTTGTTTGAATAAATCTTGATAAGCTATGTAGAATAACAAGAACTTGATATTTTTCTCTCAACAATGCTATGAAATAATATATTTCCCAACTCAACATAATGTGTGAACTATGAGTTAATATGTGTCCCCCCTAATACAAACATCTGATATGCTGGGAAATTATGGCACAAAACAAAGCCTTTAATTTAAAATGTTGTGGTTCTTAAGTATGTTTTGGTAGATATGATGGTATCTTTTCTTATGTGCAGGTAAAACAGACTGTTTAATAAAAAATGAAAGTTTGAGTTGAAAAACACAAAGTCTGTTCCATGGAAGAAGTTGACAGACTGTGAAAGTAAAGAACACCCTGAGAGTCGTGCAAAAGAGTCAGATAGGTTGCAAGTGGAGGCCAGAATGACGACCAAGAAGATGAGCCATGGAACTAATCCATAGACCATCCTATCAGTCATGAACAATCTTCAAAAAATCAAGAAAAAATGCAACTTAATTGATGACTTAGTTGACAGCCTATGAAATCAAAGGACGGGCCATTCTATCAGTCATGGAAAAGATTCTGAAAAGGTGTTAAATTGAGAGGTGGAAAGCACGATCAAATCGACGGATCGTGAAATCTTTGATTAACCGTGGTTTGAGCAATCACTAATTGCTGGAATCCAATGAACAAATCAAATCCACGGGCGACTTCCACTTTCCACACACCGTGGTTGCAGTTTACGGTCCGAAGATGTTTGACGGGGCCAAGTTTTCCTAATTTGCAATGGATAGGATTTCTTATTTAAATAGTTTTGATAGGATTTATTTCAAGACGTTATGAACTATGATAGTAGAGAACAATTTGTGTACATGAAGATTATCAAGTTTTTGTTCAATTTGTTTGTGTTCTTAGTGTTTGAACTTGGTTCTTGAAACCATTATGATAATATGAATTCTAGTTCTCTTATTCTTCTTTTGTAAGTTATTCTCATGAATTCTTATATGAACTTTTATATTATTAACCAAATCATGAGTAGCTAAATCTCAAAACAAGGATTGTGGGAATCATGATAGAATAACGAATGTAAGATGATAAAAATAATGATTCTTTAATGGTGAATAGGAGTGTATTGTTATTCTCTTTGTTTTAATTCACTTTTAGCGATTGTAAATACAAAAACCCACATGTATCCTTAACTTGCTTGACCAAAGAAGTTTAGGTTAGGAAAAGAGAATAATAATGGAGATTTGATATTACAAACTCTCATCTTTGACTTAATCTCTAATGAGGATAATCAATCCAAAACTAATGGCGAGGGGAAAAAGTACCAACACCTAAAGTCCGAGAGGATTTAGAGTGAAATGCATCTATGTAGGACGAGAGATGTTAGATGAACTAAATCATCAGTGTTACACCCCGTAGAATTTCCGGCACTTAGATGACCTATTCCCACGTTGGTTAAGCATATTTGAAGGCCATACGTGTTGGAGAAGGGCCCGGGAAAAGATCGGACGAGAAGCCTGTCGAACCATCGCGGAAGGAGCCGAGGCAGAGCCCCTCCGCGATGGCAGCGTGTCACGGAGGAGGAGCCTCCGCATTGGCTCCGTGACACGTTGGCCTTGTCCAGGCCCAAGTATATAAAGCCCCACTTCGGTTTTAAATGATAGAAACTTATAAAAATTTCCAGAAAACGTAGAGAACAGAGAGGGACGAAGGAAATTAATTAATTTCCGTCCGATTACGCTGCCAAATGCTGCCCAAACTCAAATTAATCCTAGATACCAAGGTATTTAGCAGCAGAGAGCATTTCTACGGAGTTAGTTTCGCGAAATACGGCCGACGAATCGGCGAGCCACCGAACTAAAGTAAGTAGAATTGCTCTAAATTAATGTCTATGTGTTCCTAGCTGAGAAGTGAATATTTCTCCCTTCTGGGCCGCTGAAAAATAGCGAGTTTCTGGCTGTCTTTCGATAAGCCTAAGTTTAGGCTATAAACTATATCAAAAGTGACGTTGCCTTTTGAAATAAAGTTGTATTTAGTGTTAATTGATATGTTTATGAATGCAGTTGGGAGAAAACAGTTGAAGTACCGGCCGAGCCTCGTCTGACAGACGAATAATTCAAGGATAAGGTATGTAAAGCTAATTCCCTCGGCAAGTTAGTAATCCAGTACGATAGATAGCGTGATGTACAGAAAAAAGGAACTTATAAGTCAAGCACTAAGTCCAGTTTGAATTTAGTAAGCATGTTTTTATGATATTATGAGATACATATACTCAGAATCAAGTTAGTAAAGCAACATCAGATAGTCAGATGATATCTCAGTTACAGTATAGGCAGACAGTCAGATAATATCTCAGATACAGTATAGTTCAGTATTGCGTTATTATGAACATTGGTACAACATGAGAAGCATTGGGCTGTAACGTGTACGAGACCTATCAGTATGTGATGTAATATGCTACGTTAAGATATTGTTGTGTTCAGCTGAAACCCCGCGGAATAGTATAGTATCCGTAAAGCATTTCAGACATAGAATAGTAGACTAAAACAAAGTTTAGAAAGTATGTCAGGAATAGTAACTCATGTTACTATAGAAAATCAGTATACAGCATAGTTTCAGCAGGAAGTCTATATCATGTTCAGCATTAGCCTCAGTATAGTCGGGCAGAAGACTATATTCGTACATACATATATATTACTTCCAGCCTCAGCATGTATTAAGTATGTACACATTTCTATTACTAGTCCAACATATAGTGTATACAGAAACTTAGTAAACAACAGAGTTTTCAGCAGAAACATTGTCTTATATAGCATTTGCTCCAGTACAGCCCGACAGGAGACTATACTCATATTTAGACGTCTTTACCTGCCTCAGCACGTATTAAATACGTACAGATTACTATCATTAGCTCAGCATGTAATATATATGATACTTCACCCCTATTAGCCTCAGCATGTGAGATACCCAGACAGTATTACCAGTTGAGACCGTTGTGTTGTTTGGGGTTGGATTACCTAGCATCCATGACCGCCCAGGGTTAATAGCTGTGTCGACTCGTCCGCCAGAGGACGAGGATACGTCACTCCACGGAGTGGCATGCCGTCCCGCCAGGGGACGAAGATGGGATGCCAGCTTTTCCCCATATTTGTGCCTTGATCGGCCCTTACACACCCAGTCGAGCGGATACGCCTGGGTGCAGATTCAGGAGTCCTCCGGACTCAGATGCAGTTATAGTCAGGGGCTCAGCGAGCCCAAGTGCATACCCTGGGACCGGCAGGATGCTTACAGCCACTATAGGAGATGGGATGACCGGGGTAGGGGCATAGATTCTGTGTTAATTGTACCTCCCGGCTTATGGGGGCCGGGTAAGGTTTGTGTGTGCTATGTTATGTTATTTCATGTTATGCCATGTTATGTTAGATACAAGTAGATCAGCAGTAGCACGATACGTTTCCAGGTATGACTCTTATCCTTTCCAGTAAAGATTGAGAGAAGGTATGATTTACATTATCAGACAGTTAGTCTATTCTCTCTACTTCAGTTTCTTCAGTTATATTATTGTATTCAGATTTTGCTTCAGTTATTGCTTTACATACTCAGTACCAGTGGTACTGACGCCCGGTGGGGCGCTGCATTACTTGCCTGCAGGTACTTATAGACGAGCAGGTGACACTACGTGATTCCTGTCAGCGATCGAGTATTCAGCTCCTGTCATCCGGAGACTGAATTCCAGAGGTGTATTTCAGTTCTTCTGTTATATAGTACGGGTAGATCGGGGCCCTGTCCCGATCAGTTCTATTACCATTCCTAGAGGCTTGCAGTCTGTATATATTCCCTGTGGTTAGATGAGCCGGTCGTGTGAGGCCGTGCAGTTGTTTAGTTGCCAGTATTCTTGCTTTCTTTTACCTTGGCCGTGTGGGGCCATAGCTTGCCAGTAGTGGTGACCTTGCCAGTCACGTAGTTCTTTTGTGCTTTATGATTGAGTTGCAGATAACTAGACAGCATGGTGGCATTGTTGGCCCGCATAGGTTCCCCTGAATTACCTTGTTTCTGGTCAGCTGATGATACAGGTACAGAAGGATATAGGCCAATAGGCCGGGGGCTGTGTTTACAGCCGTTATATAGCCCTTTGTTTCCAGAAATGTGAGTTAGAGCCAGCCAGGCACCAGATGTGCCCAGGCTTAACAGTCCAGCGAGTCAGGTCCTAGTAGGGCACCAGGTGCCAGTCATGCCCCCCAAGGCAGGGCGTGACAATCTGTAACAGCCCAGGTCGCCGCTTGTAGATATTGTCCGCTTTGGGCAGCTAGTCCCTCACGGCTTTAAAACGCGTCTACAATGTAGAGGTATCCAAGCACTTATAAAGCACTCTTCGTTCCCCTCCACCACCGATGTGGGATTTGCCTAAGTAAACCAGGCGTTACGTATCGCCGTCCCTGGTTACCCCCCGTAGGGACTCAGCGTCCTCGCTGAGGTTTGCCCCACCACCGGCCGGCACCGGCTCTGATACCACTGTAAGGCTGGACTTAATCAACTTACTCCCAGGCGATCAGTCTCTAGATCTCCACGGGGAGTCTACTGATCCTCTGGTCTTAATAAACACTATGCTAGCAGGGTACCGTTAATTTCTTACACCTCGTGTGTATCCACTTGGATTTATACTGCTATTCTGGGGAATTCTCGGTCTTATGAGCTATTCTGTAAGTACTGGCCCTCTGCTAGGGCTCTGTATCTAAATACCTTACGAAAACCAGCTGAAATACTAGTCTATCGCTGACTGCTGATGTGGACCCTTCCTTGGGCTACCCACGGGTATTCTGACTGGGACGGCCGACTGACTTATGAGGTGTTCTACATAACAACTGCTAGGTTGGCTAAGGCCGACTGTCGCCCATGAGGCTGGGAAAACGACGTATGACCACTTAGCATGCTAGAACAATTCTGGTATTGCTAATCTCTGAAATTTGCCTATTCGGTCTCTAATCCTGGTTCCGGCAATTGCACTACTGTTACCGATCTTCAGGGATGCCTCCCTGCTGATGCAGGCGACAGCTGGTCGGTAGACTGTCTAACTGCGCCCTCATCATCTAGCCATCTGTCTTAGGTCAATAATTCTGGTAAGCTCCTAGAGCCTAGATCCGACAACAACACATGAATCTATCAACTTAATAACTGAGAACTGAGATACTTTCTATGACTTCATACATAACTCACACTTAATCCGCCCTTCCTCTTCTTCTTTTCTTTCTTCTCTCTTTTTTTTTTGTTTTGGCGGGGGGGGGGGGGGGGGGGGCGTCCTGTAAGACAATTTGTATAGGCTTTCTATTATTAATCAACATCTGTGATTGTGGACCTTATAGGCAGCCACTCACAACATATCTATGATCTGTATACATATATCTCACTAGCTACGTACAATATGTACTGATTTCTGCGGTAGTTCATAATCTCTGACAGGTTCTGCTGAGTCTCACATCGTACATGATACATTTCTTCTACGGCCTAATAATATCTCCTGCCCTGACTTATCATTTCATTGCATCGTCACCCCATTCTTAAAATAACAACATAAACATTCTAGTTATTGTCTGCTGTTTGAAATTCCACCACTCTTGTGATGTGGGGGTCAACGTTCGAATCCTGTAGCCTTACTAGGCATATATTGAGAGCCCATGACTATCTGCTGGGCCTTATCTCCAGGTTACACTAAATTAGAATTACTGCATCGGTAACTTCTTAACTTTTCCATAGCGGACATACTGCGGTATTCTGAACCACAATCTTACTGTCAGCATGAAGCTTAATCCTTAATACGATACTTTATCAATCCGGGGTAGTTCTAATTCCCCACAAGATCTGACATTCCTGCTTCTTCCTCTCATCTTGCTTAGACTGAACTCTGGGGTTCATGGTACCTGCCCTTCATTGCTAATGAGATCACTGATCAAGCCTCGGCCCATACTTCTTCTGGCGTATGTTCAAGCCCATCTGATTCACATGACCTCTATATCTTTCGAGGTCACAACTAGATCGTACTATAATCTTACAGGTATGTCTTGCTATCTGTTAGTGTATATGGCGGACTTGGCCTTTTTCTGACTCAAACTTGACTATTATTAGGCATTCATCACTAGCCGGTCTGTTACCCCTACTTCGGGTAGACTAGCAGTCTTACTTTCTTTACTGGCGTGTTATCATAAGGGCCCGCACCACTTACGTAATCATGAGGGCTCTTTATACTTTCTAATACTTACTAGGATCAATCAGCCCGTCTTTACTTACTGCTTGATCTGGCAACCCCATCTCAAGTCTTATGCCCCTTTACTATACTGGCATCAAAATCAGGAGGTAGGGATAACCCTTTTCTTAGTGCAGCAAATAAAAACATTCAACTGTACCAAATTCAAAAAGGATGTATTTGGGATTCCTGCATTTTCCCTCTCCTTTTTTTTTATACCTACCCGGTGGTCTGACCTTATCTGTAATCATAATCAGATCTCATATAGCTATAAATGAATCAACTCATATATACATTATATTTCTGACTTCCTATTCTGACGTTATCAACATATACTGGGAATAATGCCAATAACAGTATCACGCTGGGAGGTCTCTGATACCTCCTCCTACTGTTGTAATTATCATGTAACTGACTGATGCTCTCTTCCGTTGCTATTTCTGATCTTCTTCCTGTGATAGGGTAATACTGATCTGTCTTTGTATCTAACCAAAGAATACGGTGAGTTCTCAGGGACTCAACCCTATACTGTACCGCTCTAAAGCACGACTGACTGAGAAAGAAGGGTAACTATCATATCATGCCTCGCAGCCTCCTGCCTATAGTATGTGGTGCACAACACATCCATAGACAAGACTCTACTTAGCACGGCTTGCAGACTCCCTGGGATACGACCTGCTCTGATACCAAGTTTGTCATGCCCCGCCTTGGGGGGCATGACTGGCACCTGGTGCCCTACTAGGACCTGACTCGCTGGACTGTTAAGCCTGGGCACATCTGGTGCCTGGCTGGCTCTAACTCACATTTCTGGAAACAAAGGGCTATATAACGGCTGTAAACACAGCCCCCGGCCTATTGGCCTATAGCCTTCTGTACCTGTATCATCAGCTGACCAGAAACAAGGTAATTCAGGGGAACCTATGCGGGCCGACAAGGCCACCATGCTGTCTAGTTATCTGCAACTCAATCATAAAGCACAAAAGAACTACGTGACCGGCAAGGTCACCACTACTAGCAAGCTATGGCACCACACGGCCAAGGTAAAAGAAAGCAAGAATACTGGCAACTAAACAACTGCACGGCCTCACACGACCGGCTCATCTGACCACAGGGAATATATACAGACTGCAAGCCTCTAGGAATGGTAATAGAACTGATCGGGACAGGGCCCCGATCTACCCGTACTATATAACAGAAGAACTGAAATACACCTCTGGAATTCAGTCTCCGGATGACAGGAGCTGAATACTCGATCGCTGACAGGAATCACGTAGTGTCACCTGCTCGTCTATAAGTACCTGCAGGCAAGTAATGCAGCGCCCCACCGGGCGTCAGTACCACTGGTACTGAGTATGTAAAGCAATAACTGAAGCAAAATCTGAATACAATAATATAACTGAAGAAACTGAAGTAGAGAGAATAGACTAACTGTCTGATAATGTAAATCATACCTTCTCTCAATCTTTACTGGAAAGGATAAGAGTCATACCTGGAAACGTATCGTGCTACTGCTGATCTACTTGTATCTAACATAACATGGCATAACATGAAATAACATAACATAGCACACACAAACCTTACCCGGCCCCCATAAGCCGGGAGGTACAATCAACACAGAATCTATGCCCCTACCTCGGTCATCCCATCTCCTATAGTGGCTGTAAGCATCCTGCCGGTCCCAGGGTATGCACTTGGGCTCACTGAGCCCCTGACTATAACTGCATCTGAGTCCGGAGGACTCCTGAATCTGCACCCGGGCGTATCCGCTCGACTGGGGTGTGTAAGGGCCGATCAAGGCACAAATATGGGGAAAAGCTGGCATCCCATCTTCGTCCCCTGGCGGGATGGCATGCCACTCCGTGGAGTGACGTATCCTCGTCCTCTGGTGGACGAGTCGACACAGCTATTAACCCTAGGCGGTCATGGATGCTAGGTAATCCAACCCCAAACAACACAACGGTCTCAACTGGTAATACTGTCTGGGTATCTCACATGCTGAGGCTAATAGGGGTGAAGTATCATATATATTACATGCTGAGCTAATGATAGTAATCTGTACGTATTTAATACGTGCTGAGGCAGGTAAAGACGTATAAATATGAGTATAGTATCCTGCCGGGTTGTACTGGAGCAAATGCTATATAAGACAATGTTTCTGCTGAAAACTCTGTTGTTTACTAAGTTTCTGTATACACTATATGCTGGACTAGTAATAGAAATGTGTACATACTTAATACATGTTGAGGCTGGAAGTAATATATATGTATGTACGAATATAGTCTTCTGCCCGACTATACTGAGGCTAATGCTGAACATGATATATACTTCCTGCTGAATCTATGCTGTATACTAATTTTCTATAGTAACATGAGTTACTACTCCTGACATACTTTCTAAACTTTGTTTTAGTCTACTATTCTATGTCTGAAATGCTTTACGGATACTATACTATTCCGCGGGGTTTTAGCTGAACACAACAATATCTTAACGTAGCATATTACATCACATACTGATAGGTCTCGTACACGTTACAGCCCAATGCTTCTCATGTTGTACCAATGTTCATAATAACGCAATACTGAACTATACTGTATCTGAGATATTATCTGACTATCTGCCTATACTGTAACTGAGATATCATCTGACTATCTGATGTTGCTTTACTAACTTGATTCTGAGTATATGTATCTCATAATATCATAAAAACATGCTTACTAAATTCAAACTGGACTTAGTGCTTGACTTATAAGTTCCTTTTTTCTGTACATCACGCTATCTATCGTACTGGATTACTAACTTGCCGAGGGAATTAGCTTTACATACCTTATCCTTGAATTATTCGTCTGTCGGACGAGGCTCGGCCAGTACTTCAACTGTTTTCTCCCAACTGCATTCATAAACATATCAATTAACACTAAATACAACTTTATTTCAAAAGGCAACGTCACTTTTGATATAGTTTATAGCCTAAACTTAGGCTTATCGAAAGACGGCCAGAAACTCGCTATTTTTCAGCGGCCCAGAAGGGAGAAATATTCACTTCTCAGCTAGGAACACATAGACATTAATTTAGAGCAATTCTACTTACTTTAGTTCGGTGGCTCGCCGATTCGTCGGCCGTATTTCGCGAAACTAACTCCGTAGAAATGCTCTCTGCTGCTAAATACCTTGGTATCTAGGATTAATTTGAGTTTGGGCAGCATTTGGCAGCGTAATCAGACGGAAATTAAATAATTTCCTTCGTCCCTCTCTGCTCTCTACGTTTTCTGGAAATTTTTATAAGTTTCTATCATTTAAAACCGAAGTGGGGCTTTATATACTTGGGCCTGGACAAGGCCAACGTGTCACGGAGCCAACGCGGAGGCTCCTCCTCCGTGACACGCTGCCATCGCGGAGGGGCTCTGCCTAGGCTCCTTCCGCGATGGTTTGACAGGCTTCTCGTCCGATCTTTTCCCGGGCCCTTCAAATATGATTAACCAATGTGGGAATAGGTCATCTAAGTGCCGGGAATTCTACGGGGTGTAACAATCAGTTTTGCATGAATATCACCGGGATAGATCACTAATACAGTAACCCTTCTAAGTTATAAAGTCATGGAGTTGATACAGTCCTAGTTCATTCTAATTTACTAAATACAATCTCAAGATTCTCACACATTAATACTATTACTGAAAGTCTTTAAGTTTTACAATTTTTCTATTATAATCCCCCTTAAAAATATCGACTACTAGTGGAATGCTCACGTTTGACTAATTTTTCACCATATTTTCTATGGGATTCGACCTCAACCTATGTCATGACCCGAGTTTACACTTTAGTCGTAACACAGGACGAGGAACCCTGAGAGGCTCCAAGTTGACCCATGACATCATAGCATAAAACATAACAATAGAAACAGCTAACAAAAACATAATTAATCAAAAGCTAACTGAAAGATTCTAATGTAAAACCCAAAATAACGAATCTCATAAAGCTCCGATACAAGCTGAATTTGTCTATACAAGTCTGAAAGCCTCTACTAAACTGATGAGTTGCTGGGAAAAGGCCCCAGCTAACTCCTAAAGCCTGAAATCTGGAACATAAATGAAATAGAAAACATATATCGCGTCCTCGAGAGATGAGGACTCACCACAAGCAGCTGAGATAGGAGCAGACCAGAGTGTATCTAACTATGTGGCTAAATCTGGAAACCTGAATCAATATCATGAAACGATATAGAAT
This sequence comes from Datura wrightii, assembly GCA_035772735.1. Lineage (NCBI taxonomy): Eukaryota > Viridiplantae > Streptophyta > Magnoliopsida > Solanales > Solanaceae > Datura > Datura wrightii. The sequence continues at coordinate 67,828,950 of JASDFA010000002.1, forward strand.
ATAAAGGCGTGCGGTCAGCACTTGAAATGTATTGAGTATGCGGGAAGCGTAAATAAGCTAAAGTAGTATACAAGTAGAAAGTAAACTGAACACATTAATAGTAATATAACTGAAAGGAGATACAACAACCCGGTCTGAGATACACATATACATATTAACATGAAGATTTTATAAGAAATATTTACTAAATATGATCAACCGATGTGCAAAGATTATATACTGAATAAATACCGAGGACCGATGCAGTGACTAATATCATAGAGTGTCCCAAACTGTCGAAGGGAAACGTTCTTGGTTGTGGAGAGTCCCTGACTGATGAAGGGAAACATTCTCGACTGTGGAGAGTCCCTGACTATCTAAGGGAGAGCATTCTCCGATATAGAGAATCACTGACTGACTAAGGGACACATTCTCTGCTGTGGAGAATCCCAGACTGACTAGGGAAGCTGTGGAGAATCCCAGTCTGACTAGGGAAACATTCTCTGCTGTAGAGAATCCTGACTGACTAGGGAAACATTCTCTGCTGTAGAGAATCCCGGACTGACTAGGGAAACATTCTCTGCTGTAGAGAATCCTTGAACGACCGACTAAGGTAGAACATGGAGTACAATAATCTGACATCATTCGTCTAGTCTAAATTACTGCAGCTAATCAAATACATGAGCATTCAACTAATACATCATACTGAAGTCATTTAGAGTTGATTACGGCTACTTTCTATTCACAACGAGCCCGACGTCTGAAGGATCATTCTCATGCTTTATTATCACAATTAATATCATCATGGTCCCGAATCATCATTTAATCCACACATTTTACATTCACAAACATCTATAGATTCAGATCATACTTTACACACCTCCACAACATTCAAATTTCGGGTTCATAACATACGACGTATAACTTAGAGTCATATAGGATCCATAGGTCCAATTCATACTTTAACATGCATACATTTATTCATACATTCTAGATTTACAGAAAGCCCATATAATTAACTCATACCTTAAACATGTACAACTAGATCTTCGTAGAAGCATATGATTATTTCATGAGCCCCATTTCGAAATTTACTCTAATTCGCGAAGAAGATTCAATAATCATGCCGTTACCATAGGTTCAACTCATATCCAATACATTTACATTGTGATCATAGTGAAAATATGCACAAGCTTCACATTGGTCAAAGCCCATAAGTTCCAATCATGTTCCAACACATACAATGAGACATATGTTTTAGATTTGCGGAACCCATGTGATTTACATATACTTTAAACAAGGATATAACTTCATGATAAGAGTATGTAATCAATTTATGAAATCCCATTTGAAATCCTAGGCTAATTCATGGTGAAATCCCACATTCATGTTACTCACATATCACAGACATATTTTAGGAAAGCTATAAGTAATTTCATGAATATACACTAATATTAATCATGAGAGTTCTTAGAATTTTAGGGAAAACATATGAGAATTCATGCATAAGTTAAAACCCTAGAACATGCTTTTCTAGAATCATGGATTTATGTTTTTAAACTAAAAAAAATATGGAGCACAAGGATGAAAGGATATCCTTGTTGAAAGCCCACATACCGGGGTTGATGATCCATTGCCTTATCTTGAAGATCCAAGAGGAATTGAGAAGTTGGAGGAGATGAACCCTAGCTCCTTCTTGAGAGAAAATCTAATCTAAGCATGTTTGAAGAGAGTAAGGATTTATGCTATGTTAAACCCTTTAATCTGACCTAAAGAAAGACCAAAACAATGTCATTTAGGAGTTAAAAGCATAGGAAACACCAAAATGCCCCAAAACTATCAAAATAAAACCTGTAACTGGCAGTTACTGATCTTGGGCAAATTTATATGCCCAAGTGATACTCAAAAGTGTCATTTTAGCCTTGTTTATCTATCAATGTGTATACATTCTCATGTAATTGGTAATAAAATGTGAATTTATACTAACCAACATGATTAGCATTATTTTGCAGGTAAAATGTAATTTCGGGAAGCTAAAATGCATGTTGGAGGATATCGGGGTTGGACTTGGATACGAGCAAGGGACAAGACATTGGACAACATAAAATAAAGGGGCTCCACGATGGAGCCGTGTCACGCTGCCATCGCTGAGGCCTTCTGCCTGGATGGGAGTTTTCAGCCCGATTCTAGTGTGGGTTCGCGATGGGTTCGTGGCACGGTGGCTTGGCTCCGCGTTGCACGCCGTGCCACGTTGCACGCCGTGCCACGTTGGGTTTTATTTCCTGGACCCTCAATTCCAGTGAAGGTCCACGTCTATAGCGTGTCACGGAGGCAGTGCTCCGCGATGCACTCCGTGACACGTTGCTTGTTATTCCGGAAAAAATTCCCACCAGTATAAATAGAACACTTAGGTTCATTTTTCAATATTCTGACTTGGTGGAGCAAGAACGTGGGTTACAGGCAGTTGAGGGGACGAAATTATCAGGGTTTTTCTCTCTTTCCTTCTTCTTGTATTCAATTGCTTGTATGTTTAACACTCATTTAACGATGTTTAATCCACAAATGAGTGGCTAATTCATCTTCTTGCTGAGGTTATGAACACTTGTAATGAAATGTGATCATTGATTCTTTGGTTTTTCATCTTTTCTTCCATGGTTGTTCTATTAATTCTTGTTCTTACTGCATTAATGTGTGGCCTACGTTAATGTATATCTAAAAAGTCCGGTTTCACTCGAGAGAGCAAGAAATTGGAAAGTTGTGAATTAATAGGATATGATCTTTTCTTGGTTTGGGAAAATTGGGAATTGATTTACTTTCAGGATAGAAATATACCTGAAAGTCGTATTAGTCAATTTAGGAACCGGGTTTGTATGGCTAGAACATGAATTGCATTTAATCACAGAAATATAGGTGGATGGTTCATGATTCTTAAGTGAGGTTAAATACGAGAGTTTTAATCTCTTGGCAAATGTTCTTGGCTAGCAACCGGAGGAAAAGACTAACCAAATTACATTGATAATTAATTTCATTACATGTTCGTTTAACCTCAGCATGCTCTCATTCATAGTTCAGACTCACATTAGATAGTTGTTTTAGCTCTAGCATAAAAATTATAAAACAAAATATCAAACTCTTGGTTACACTGTTGTCTGCATTTTTAGAATCGAAATATAGTACACTTGAGCAGATTGCATTTCATCCCAGTCCCTGTGGGATTGATACTTGGCTTACTTAAGCCACTTTACTACTTGTTCGACCACGTGCACTTGCGTGTGAGTTTTATACCCATATAACACCCCGAACAAGTTTTTGGCGCCGTTGCCGGGGACTGGCAATTGGTGAATTTGTTTTATGTGTTAATTTACTGTATTTTTATTTTCTTAGTGTTGACTACTTGGTCTTAGCCTGTATTTTGCAGATTTAATTTCTGTTGAACACTAGCAAGAGACAAAGAGCCGGTGGACTCGTATATAGAGCCAGAAAGAATATTTCATAGTAAGCGGAGAGAAGCTCTAGAAAGAAAGCTGCAGTTGCTCAGACAGACGATCATGGAGCAACAACAGAATCCACCGGTAGTACGGGCAGTGTTAGTGCCCAAAGAAGTAGCAGCTCGGCCGGTTCGCGAGGTTGCAATCCCACATGCTAATAATGTCACATCTAGCATGCGCAAACCTGAGCCAGGAGGGAGGTTCGAACTTAAGCAGAATATGGTGCAATGCTGCACACTAGCGGGCAGTTTACCAGTCTCCCTCATGAAGATCCACAGCAGCATCTCCAAAATTTTTTGGAGATAAGTGACACTTACATCCCCGCTGGAGTGTCATCAGAATATGTCTGGCTTACATTGTTCCCATTTTCACTGTTGGGAGAAGCCAACCGGTGATTGAAAGCTGAGCCACCGAATTCTATTTCTACGTGGGATGATCTTGCAAAGAAATTCTTGATACGGTTTTTCCCTCCGGTAAAACAGCAAGACTTAGATGTCAAATTCTAAGTTTCAAACAGAGAGAGGGAGAGAATTTATATCAGGCCTGGGAGAGATTCAAGTCCATGTTGCGGGATTGTCCTCATCATCATCAGTCCAATGATGTGCTGGTGCACATTTTTATAGAGGGTTTGGAACCCCACACAAAAATATTGCTAGACTCAGCAGCTGGAGGACAAGCGCTGGAGAAAACTTATGAGGAGCTGTATACCTTGTTGAACCGTATTTCGCAGGGCAATCCGGAATGGAATGCTAATTCGTCAAGAGGCGGGACAAGGAAAGCAGCAGGAGTGCTAGAAGTGGATGGGTTCATAGCTATTGCTGCACAGATAGCTGCATTACAAAATCAACTTAACACCCACTTCAGCAATATGACAATGAACCAGCCTCAAGCCCTAGTGAATGCAGTGCAGCAGATGTGGTGTGAAGTGTGTGGAAGCAGTGAGCACTCAGCTGAGTGTTGTGGAGCCAATCCTGACTCGGTAAACTTTGTGGGAAATGTACAAAGGAACAATCACCAACAGTATGGTAATAGCTACAATTCCAATTGGAGGAATCACCCTAATTTCTCCTGGGGTAGCAACAACCATCAGGGGCAAAGTTCGGGTCAGGGTGTGCAAAGGAACCAAGGAGGGCAGCAGAATTATCAAGCACAATTCAGAAACAACAATGCACCTCCTCCACCACCATCACCCAGCATTGAGGAGATGTTCAAGACCATGATAGCTAACCAAGCTCAATTGCAGGCTGACTATGTGAAATTGGCAGCCGAAGTGAAAAACAACCAGTTAGCTACCAAGGCACTTGAATATCAATCTGGGCAATTTTCTGGAGCCCAAAACACAAGGCCTAGAGGAGGACTTCTGAGCGACACAGATCCCAATCCCAAGCAAGTGAATGCAGTGACCACAAGGAGTAGTTTGCAGCTGAAAGAGGTGGAACCAGAAAGACCACCTCAACAATCGGGAGCAGCAGAAGTTGAGAGGGAGCAAAGTACTGAAAGGGGGAAGACTAAGGAAGCTGAATCAGAAAGACCACCACCCCCGTTCCCTCAACGATTAAAGAAACACAAGGAGGAGGCGTGTTTCAAGAAATTCATGGAGGTGCTGAAACAGGTACATATTAACTTACCTCTTGTTGATGTTTTGCAGGGAGTGCCGAAATATGCTAAGTATATAAAGGACATCGTGGCAAACAAAAGTCGGTTGACTGAGTATGCTACGGTGGCTCTAATGTAGGAGTGGACTTCCCGGATTCAAAACAGACTGCCCACAAAGCTCAAAGACCCTGGGAGCTTTACTATACAGATTACTATTGGGTAGAGCATCCGAGCTCGTGGGTTGTGTGATTTGGGAGCGAGCATATATTTGATGCCGTCATCGGTATTCAAAAAGTTGGGTTTAGGGAGTCCTAGACCCACAACAGTAATCTTGCAATTGGCGGATCGGTCCTTAGCCAGACCTGATGGCATTGTGGAGGACGTTCTGGTGCAAGTGGGCTCCCTAATTTTCCCGATAGATTTTGTCGTGCTGGATTTTGAACCAGACGCGGAAGTCCCATTTTTTTTGGGACGTCCTTTCTTGGCGATCGGGAAAGCACTAATTGATGTAGCTGCGGGGCAGCTAACAATGCGAGCACACGACAAGGTGGAGGTGGTCGATGTGTACAAGGCACCCAAGCTCCCGATGGTGCACGAAGAACTCTCGGTGATCAATGTGATTGATCAAGGTGATGATGAGCAGATTAAGGATTCACGAGAGTTAATGGGAAAGCCACCAGAATGGTGTAAGCACTACTGGGGGGAGGACGGTGATCGAGAGAAATCGTCCATCACCCTAGAGGACAACTGAGCTTAACGACGTCGAGCCGCGACGGTAAACCAGGCGCTGCACGGGAGGCAACCCATGAATTTTTTTTTCTTTTCTCTTTGTAAAGTGTAAATAGATTTTTCTTTTTCTTTTTCTTGATTTACTACAAAATTTTAGTTTTTGTTTTTGTTTTATTTTTATTTAGAGTGAAACCTATAATTCTAACCAATTTTGTATAGTGAGATGAATTTCAGGTCAAACGGAGGAAAATATGCACGAAATCGCAAAGGAAAATTCGAGGTATGAAAATTAACAAAAAGTAGCAAAACAGTGAGCTAGGGAGATAGCTCCGTGTCACGGAGGTGGACCTCCGCGTTACCCTCTGTGACACGTTGAGGTATAATCCGAATTTTTTTAAAAATTTCCAGAACAGGCTCGCGACGGCTCCGTGTCACGGAGGCAGTGCACCGCGATGCACTCCGTGACACGTTGCCGTGTATATCGTGACGGGTCACACCGGGTCGCCGGGTGACCCGCGCGCTTTTTCTACTTTTTAACCCCGAAAACCCCTCCCTTTCCCTTATTTTTCAATCACTCCGCGACCAAACTCCCCAAAACCCATCCCCCTTCAACGTGACACGGAGTAGGCTAAGAAAATCATCAAGTTTGCTTCAATTCTTCAACTTCAAGGTATGTTCTTCGATTTCATCTCATTTCTTGTCGAATTTCTTCGATATTGAGCATGTGAGGTGAGCTAAGTTTGCCCTAAGTAGAAATTAATCATGAATTCAATTGAATTGTTGTTGATGAATGTTCGGAATGTCATTATGATTGATTGAACTCGTTAATTGCATAATTCAATCGAATTTTCTTGATATCATCAATTCTAGGGCTTGTTTTTGAATTTGAAGTGGAAAATGTAGTGAACTTGTGAAATTCATGCCGGGATGTACATGTTGAATGAGATGAGTCAATGTACTAATTGTTAGGATGTTGAAAGAGCGACGGATTCTCGGGCTAGGGGAATGTTGAAATTTGCAAGAATTGGGTTGGTTGTATAGGTTCGTGTAGATAAATTTTTGTTGTTGTTTTCGTTTCTTTGTTCTTCCTTGCTAAGTGTGATAGATTAAAAGGTTATCGATGGTAATGATTGTAATTAGCTGTACCAAGTCTGAGTTGTACGTAGCATATATACCGTCGAATTCTTCGTATGCACTAAGCATGTTTGTATAGTTGGTTGTTTATTTATGCAAATAAGCATGATCTTGCCGGTATGTTGTAACTGTAGCTAAGGACTAAGTGTGGGGTAGCCTAGCTTAACCCAACCTTAGTCGAAGATGATATCCATTGGCTTAACATTGATCTTGTCTACTTGGGTTGACAGGTAAAATGGCGAGCAGGCAAGAAAAAGGGAAAGGTGCATCAACATCTGGCGCTGGAAGGAAGCAAATCAGACTGGGCACAGCAGTCCCAGCAGCACCAGCAGTTCCACACGGCCAACGCCGCCAATACGGAACAAGATGGGTGACGGATGAGGGGAAGAAGTGGTACGCAAAGCACAAAGAAAACAAATACTTCCCCGAGGAGCATATAGCACAGGAACCGTTGGTACAGGAGTTCCCTAGGATTGTACACCGGATCGAGGCAGCTGGGCTCAAGTTCATCTTTGAAGAGCCCAAGGAATGTAACTTGCACCTGATTCGGGAATTTTATGGTAACTGGAACCCGACTATCAGAAGTCACACCATCAAAATCAGAGGGCAAATAGTCACTTTGGAGCCCTACCACCTCAATGCCATCATAGGAGCGCGGGACACAGACGCCCACGTGCTCCGATAGCTGAACATTACCCCACCGTATGCGGACATCAGATGCACCTTGTGTGGGACACGATCGAAAGCTAGATGGAGCAGACACAAAGAGAGGGGCTACCATCAGACTTTGCCCTATTCACAGATGAACAGGAAAGCCAGAATCTGGCTGAAGATTGTCTGTTCCTGCCTAATCCCAGGGGTACATATGACAGATGTAACCCGGGATCGTGTATGCCTGGTGTATGCCCTGATGAAAGGGCTGGAGATCAACGTGGGGCCGGTGATTATCTCCGCCATGAAGAGAGCCCAGTTGCATCAGGGGCATAGGTACGACTTTGGTGGACTACTCACCACCTTCCTCAGGGGCCTAGATGTCGAGGAAGAGGCTCTTGACTATATCCCGCAAATGGAGCGTCGGGCCTTAGATGTTACTAAAACTAAGGCACCCGACACCACCCACGGGCCAGTGCTTACACTTGGCGAGCGACATGCTCGTGATGATCAGTATATGGCTCGTACATATGGGATGCAGATGCTCCAGCTGAGGATAGGCGGGAGGCCGGCGACAGAGGAGGAGCTATGGCAGCTCGAGCTAGACTACCCCTTCGGCGAGAACGCCAGGGCTCTATGCCGAGTGGGGCCAACATTTGTAGAGCCCACGAATGATGATGTCCCTACAGACGAGGAGACACGTCAGGAGGACTCCGATGTGGAGTTCGATGAAGACGACGGGGGAGATTCAGACATGGGAGATGAAGCAGCAGCACCCGATGAAGAAGTGGAGTACTTTGATTGATCAGGGAGTTCCACCACCCGATTTTTGTGCTATTTTAATTTTTGTGAACACTGGGGACAGTGTTCGAGCTAAGTGTGGGGTGGGAGTAGTTAGGTGCTGGGCTGTGCTGTTATGTATGTATGCTCTAATATGTTGTCGTGCCTGTGAAATTTTGTTGTTCCCTGTGATTTATGAATTGTTAAGTTGTTGTTCTTTATTGTAAATTTATGTGAAATTGACGTGTGTTGCTGAATGTTGCTAGCTGATTTTGTACATATTTTTGTTATCGAAATGATTTATATTTTAAAAATATTTTGTACATATTTTTTCTATCGAAATGATCGATATTTTCAATATTTTTTTACTTCTTGGGTTTCTCGGCGTTTGTTTTCAGTTCTTTTACCGAGAATGGTCCCATTGAACCAAAGTCATAGTAGTGACTGTTCCCTATGATGGATGGATGACGACCGTCTTAAGGGAAATGTAGTCATTAGGAGTAGTTTTTTCAATTATTTTTCAGTTGTTTTCTTTGGTGGGTTGCATCCCAAAACCTGTAGTTACTGTATGGTTGCGAAATTCTGGTTGCGTGTTGTACATGATATTTAAAATGCAAAGGTGATTCGTATGAAAGCATGCAACTTTGTAAATATCTTGAGATACCTAGGCCTTAGAGTCGATTCAGTGTGATTGAGGCTTAATGCTTGAATTCCTATAATTAGCTGATTGAAGAGTCTGTGAATACATCTTGAATTGAGCATGTGCAATAAGTGTGAAGTGAGGTGTTGTTATTCCATGCTGTTGTGAAATGTCTAGAACTTGCCTGGTGTGTGTACAAAACGAAATGAAGGAGGTGTATTGTAGGAAAGGATGTAGGCATTTCTTTGTTTTAACCGAAAGTTTCTATTTTTCATTGTCGTTCCCACGTTGATTGTATACCCTAGTCAGCCCGTTGAGCCTTTAGCCTATTATTTTTTTTTTGTCAAAAAGTGTAAACCGAGCTTAATCCTTTTCTTTTCATTAGCCGTAAAGTCGATACAAAACTCTTAAGCGCTTAAGAAGAGAAAATCATTTTCCCAAAGTGTCAAAGAGTGAGAATGGTGAAAAGAAAAAGAAAAGCAGAGTGATAGAAGAAAAGAAAAGGTTGAAGGTGCACTTGTTATAAATAAACTATAATGAAGGTGCATGAATAATCTTTGTTGTTGTGTCAAGTGTGCTTAATAAGATGGGCCAAACTAAAGAAAAACATCAAGAATGGGAGGATGAAAGAAGAAACAATGTCCATGAGTTGATGGGATGTGTTGAAAAGGCGCTTAAGGATGCTAGTGGCTATTATTGGCTAACCCAATATTTACTAGTTCCGTAGCTTCCATTACAACCAGTTAAAGTCCTACATGATCTTACATCGCACTTCATTATATTAGTGGAGTAATACACTAAGGGCAAGCTTATGGGTCATGACATGATGCATGTGAATTCTTTTAGGAGAGAGAGCGAAATTGTGTTTACATGCCCCTGCTTAAAATTTTGTGAGTCATATGAGCAAAAAGGGGAAGATTCTCTTGTGTTGTGAGGGCACATGCTTGATGAGAGATTAATTTTCATGTCGGATATCTTGATCAGCTGATTTGCATGAGTTTGCCAATATCGAGAGTCGATTCTTAAGTCTAGGAGGTCTTGATGTATTGAAGGTCATTGCATTGATAGGACTATGCATGTTTTCTTGATGATTTGCTGTATTGAATAATCGGTATGACCGTAGCCTAAATTGTCGAACCAAAGTAGCGAGGTTGGGATGTAAATTGCATGAAGTGTAGGATTGTTGTTCGAGGAAGAACAAGGATTTAAGTGTGGGGTAAGTGATCTTGGGCAAATTTATATGCTCAAGTGATACTCAAAAGTGTCATTTTAGCCTTGTTTATCTATCAATGTGTATACATTCTCATGTAATTGGTAATAAAATGTGAATTTACACTAACCAACATGATTAGCATTATTTTGCAGGTAAAATGTAATTTCGGGAAGCTAAAATGCATGTTGGAGGATATCAGGGTTGGACTTGGATGCGAGCAAGGGACAAGACATTGGACAACATAAAATAAAGGGGCTCCGCGATGGAGCCGTGTCACGCTGCCATCGCGGAGGCCTTCTGCCTGGATGGGAATTTTCAGCCCGATTCAAGTGTGGGTTCGCGATGGGTCCGTGGCACGGTGGCTTGGCTCCGCGTTGCACGCTGTGCCACGTTGGGCTTTATTTCCTGGACCCTCAATTCCAGTGAAGGTCCGCATCCGTAGCGTGTCACGGAGGTAGTGCTCCGCGATGCACTCCGTGACACGTTGCTTGTTATTTCGGGAAACATTCTCACCAGTATAAATAGAACACTTAGGTTCATTTTTCAATATTCTGACTTGGTGGAGCAAGAACGTGGGTTACAGGCAGTTGAGGGGACGAAATTATCAGGGTTTTTCTCTCTTTCCTTCTTCTTGTATTCAATTGCTTGTATGTTTAACACTCATTTAACGATGTTTAATCCACAAATGAGTGGCTAATTCATCTTCTTGCTGAGGTTATGAACACTTGTAATGAAATGTGATCATTGATTCTTTGGTTTTTCATCTTTTCTTCCATGGTTGTTCTATTAATTCTTGTTCTTACTGCATTAATGTGTGGCCTACGTTAATGTATATCTAAAAAGTCCGGTTTCACTCGAGAGAGCAAGAAATTGGAAAGTTGTGAATTAATAGGATATGATCTTTTCTTGGTTTGGGAAAATTGGGAATTGATTTACTTTCAGGATAGAAATATACCTGAAAGTCGTATTAGTCAATTTAGGAACCGGGTTTGTATGGCTAGAACATGAATTGCATTTAATCACAGAAATGTAGGTGGATGGTTCATGATTCTTAAGTGAGGTTAAATACGAGAGTTTTAATCTCTTGGCAAATGTTCTTGGCTAGCAACCGGAGGAAAAGACTAAACAAATTACATTGATAATTAATTTCATTACATGTTCGTTTAACCTCAGCATGCTCTCATTCATAGTTCAGACTCACATTAGATAGTTGTTTTAGCTTTAGCATAAAAATTATAAAACAAAATATCAAACTCTTGGTTACACTGTTGTATGCATTTTTAGAATCGAAATATAGTACACTTGAGCAGATTGCATTTCATCCCAGTCCCTGTGGGATTGATACTTGGCTTACTTAAGCCACTTTACTACTTGTTCGACCACGTGCTCTTGCGGGTGTGAGTTTTATACCCATATAACACCCCGAACAGTTACTACGACCAACAGTACGGGTCGCAGGTTGATTGTACGACTTGTATTGAGAGTCGTACAATCCCTGTTGCAGCTTCACTAAATCGCTCATATCTTTTTACTCCGAGCTTCGATTAGCGCAAGGTCAGATGTCTTAGAAATAAGACTCAAAGGGATTAAATTTGATATGCTGAATCACCCAAAAACATTTTGTAACATAGGAGCTATGATCGGTTGAAGTTGACCCTTATATGAACTAATACGAAAAACTCAATCGATAAGAAGACCCTCAGCTCAACTTCATTTTAGAGCTTACTTATGACCTTAACTTGTATCTAATGCACTTCTTATACTTAGAAATTGATCTTATGTCATGACCCGAACGTACACCCGAATCGTAGACACAGAATAAGGGACCCCGAGGGACCCCAAGTCGACTCATGGCTCATACATGCAACTAATCTCATTCAAATAAGAGAAATGATAATCATAAAAAAAAATAGTGGCACGTAATCATAGCATAACATTGGAAGATACTAGACGTACACATAAGCTGAATACTACACATGGTCTGAAAGCCTCTATAACATACGATGGATTAATGGGAAAACATCTTCAACTAACCCGAACAATACTGAAATGTAAGATAACATAAAAGTCTGTCAAACAGCCCTTGAAACATGAGGACTCAAAAATAAGCTGAGAACGTAAGACGAGATGGACTAAGGATAAGGATGAGCCTGAGATCCGGACCCTGTATCATGAAATGATACATCATAGTAAGTATGCGGTCAGTATGTGGAATGTATTGAGTATGCCAGGTAAGTAAAATGGACAGTTAAAAGTAAAATAAGACTCATAAATAATATAAGAGAAGGACATCATGCTTACATCTAAATCTATGTAATAAAACATAAGGCTCAAGGCTTTCAAATCATTCGTAATCATTCATCTTCATAATAATAAGTAGACTTTATCAAAAAATAATTTGAGCCATAACGTAAACATAACAATGCATAAACATGCGGAACAATGGGAGAACTGATCATAACTGACACCATCATGGTAGAGTCTTTCATGATGCCCCACTGTCTCGCTCAAGTGGGGAGAGCCGATCTTGGCTTGCCAGGCTAGGGTCGTGCATAAGGCGTGATATCACATTTGAGGGGACATTATCAATACGTCATATCATTTACAAACCCACTGTGGCATGTGGTTATGAGACACCGGCGTAGTCCTTTGATCGCTGGGCTGCTCGGTGCTAGACACGGCTCCTAAAAACATGCATATAGGCTCATACATAAATCAATAACATCATGCATTAAGATTCATTGGCTAAAATATAACATTTATCATCATTAATCACCTTTAAAACATGCTTAGCCAAGAATCAAGGCCCTTTCATTGGCCAACATCATAAATCGATAAATCATGTAATTCACTTCATAAATCATAAATTATTCCTTAACATGTGGGCATTGCCCAATACTTCATCATATTCAAATCTTTTAAAATATGCTCATAAATATGGGTAACTTGAATTCATGCTTATCCGTCATCAATAAATCTAAAATATCGCACATTCATTGTAAATCATAACTTTCATGAACTTTCATCAAATGGGCATTTTGGATTTAAAAGCTTGAAATATGATTTTAAAGAGAATAATAATAAAACCTGCCCATCATTCATAATTCAAGAATTACAACTCAATTAAATCATACCCCTAAAGAGAAATCACAATTTCATGCATTTGAGTAAAACCCCATAGACTTGAGTAGGAGGATTCATGATTTTAAATTGAGATTTGGGCATGGGTGGGGAAGAATTTCACCCATTCTAAAACCCTACATACCTGGAAATGGATTGAGTCAAAGTTCCTTGAACACCCACAAAGAAATTGATGGAAACTTGGGGAAAAAGACCTTGAATCACCCAAAATCTCTCCAAAGTTCTTGCATGAGAATGGGCATGCAATAAGGACTTAACTCCTCTTATCACACTCAGAAAATATCCAAAACGACGTAGTTTAGGATCTAAAAGCATGAAAAAGTCTGAAATGCCCTTAAAATTATTTTCCTGAAAACTGAACCAGACAGACCAACGACCGACCCAACCGGTCGTGGCAACATACCACGACTTGTGGCATTGAGTCGTCGGGTGTACTACCTCATAACACATATCAGATCCTTCCCGCGACTCGTCAGGATGAGTTGTTGCTTCAAACCATGGGTTATTGAATCGACCGTCGTCAACTCCTTGACCAATTTGACTTCCCTTTCCATGAGCTTCACCATGACTCGTGGTGCCTTCCAACGAGTCATGGTATCCATCTGTTGAATGCACTGGAACCTCAACCCACAAGCAATGACTTGAAACAATGGGCCATCACTTCTCACCATGGATCGTGGGATGCCCCATGGGTTCCCTATCAGCCTAAGTTTAGTCCTTCCAACGACTGGTAACTACCACTCGTTGTTCCTGACAATGAGTCATTACATCGTCCATTTTCACCACTGCCTCCTTGACCCCCCATTCCACGATTTCTTTCAATGACTCATGGTATCCATCCACGAGTCGTTGAGTCGTCCGTTCTGTGATGTTTTTGCCAGTTTTATGCATTTTTTCAAATTAAACTCCCGGGTCTATTTTTAAGCCTTTCCGGGGTATTACAATATCTCCCCCTTGGAAATATTCGTCCTCAAATATAGGAAATAAGAAGCAAACAGAAACATACAAATTATCATAGCTATATACTGATCATTTTAATCGGTACTTTCATGGAATGACTACCTCCGAATCAAACCATATAGCTGAACGGATCTTATACTTCACATACACATTCATACATATAAAAGAAACTTGCACAGATGAACTGAATATGAAAACTAGATAGAGTCATAGGACAAAACTGATACCTCAAGTTGGAACTAGGTCGGTAGATAACAAATGTGGATATCTAGCCATCATATTCACTTTGGCTTCCCACATAGCTCCCTCGACATGCTGATTCCTCCATAATACTTTAACTGAAGCTACTTCTTTGTTCCTTAGCTTACGGACTTAACGATCTAAGATTTTCACCCAAATTTCTTCATAGCTGAGGCTGTCTTTCACCCCAATGCTGTCTATCGGAGCTACAAAGGCTGGATCACCTAGACACTTATTCCAACTCATAAGCTACTTTACCAACTCTTCTCACAACCCGATAAGGACCAACATAGCGGGGACTGAGTTTACCTTTCTTTCCGAACCACATGACTCCTTCATGGGAGATACCTTTAAAAATACCCAGTCATCCACATCAAACTCTAGATCCCTTCTCCTCACATAAGCATACGATTTCTGATGACTCTGAGTGGTTTTCAACTGGTCCTTTATCAACTAAAACTTTATCATGGCCTCATGAACTGAATCAGGTCCTATTATGGCTGCCTCGCCAACCTCAAACCAACCAATGGGTGATCTACACCTTCGCCTGTAAAGAGCCTCGAATGGTGCCATCTGGATATTGGCGTGATAATTATTATTGTAGGCAATACCGGCTGGAGATGTTTTTATTTTACCCCAGTATTGCACACTGGCTGGAGATATTTTTATTTTACCCCGATATGTCACATCGGCTAGAGATCTTTTTATTTTACCCTGGTGTGGTACACCGGCTAGACGAATTTTATATATGGATTTACGGTTGGTTGGTCGCTGGCATTGCAGTTGTAGCCTCTTTCTTGTGCATTTCTTAATTGCATTTTCATCTCATTATAGAGTTATTATCAGGTTTCAGTTTCCAGGATTCCAGGTTGTTACCATCCCTTATTCCTGGTACAATTATCTTGAGTTTAGTTATGTTATAGTAAGTTGATATCACTTACAGGTTGCAGAGTTCCAGGTTATATTTATCCTTTATATGTTTATGTGCTAAGTTAGATATTATAGGATTTTTATCTCATGGTTACAGTTTCAGCCTCACATACCAGTACATTTCATTCGTACTGACGTCCCCTTGCTTGGGGACCTGCATTCGTGCCGCAGGAGCAGGTAGATGTCAGGATGGCCATTTGAGTAGCAGTTCGTGAGATCAACAGATGGTTGGTATGCTCCTTTCTTCCTGGAGCTAGGGCTTAGTTATTTATGCTTGAGTTTTGAGATGCGGTTATGGGTAGGTCGGAGCCCTGTTCCGACCATCAGTCAGTTTACTCTTTATAGGCTTTGTGGACTTAGTGTATACGCTGTTATCCAGTTTGTGGCCTCGTCGGCATATTGTTGCTTGGTTTAGCACACTAATTGCCTTGGTTGCGTTTTGATTGTTTACCCCGTATTGTTGAGACCTTATGGGTCCAGGTTATTCTTCAGTTGATTATGACAGGTGGCCTGGATGGCCTAAGTGTTATAGTTACAGATGTTATATAGCCGGCTTCTCGATCAATCATGAATCGAGTGCCAGTTGCGCCCTACCCCAGTTTTGGAGCGTGACACATAATGCCCCTAAATATTGATTAGGGGTGAATGAAATAACAAGAAAATACCATTTGACTCAATTTTAAGGACACTAAATAACGTGAGAGAAGAGTGATACAATAATTATCCAAATATAACTAAAAGAAAAATGTCTTTCATTATTACACTTTCTTTTCATCCTTGATATAATATATTATTAATGAAGCCCTTCAAATTTTATTATTAAGCGCGAGCATGTTCTCATTATTGTTATAACTACCGAGGGTGTATGTAGAGACTTAAAGATGGGTTTATAGGAATGAGTAGCTTGTGCTTGTATGTGTGTGTGTGTGTGTGTGTGTGTGTGTGTGTATACTACTTGATTGTGAACAAAGTTATTATTATGATATTAACTTGAAGTTGATATAGGAACTCATAAATTTCAAATTCTGAATCTGCTGCTAATTGAATAATATGAAATATTTTTATTATTTGGCAGGATCTTTTATTTTCTTTATCTTAAATGATAGCATAAAACATGAAGTGCATATTTATCAAAAATTAAAAAAATATTAATTGAATTGATTGATAAATTATAAAATCATGATTTGAAAATAATAATGACACTCAAAAAAATAAAAATAAATTATTGATATATCATATATTCTCTTGAATTTTTTTTGGTGAGTTACTTTAAACGTAAAAAAATTTATCAGTTTGTCATGATTATTAGTATAAAATTTGATTTCTCCACCCTCATCCCACCCTAAACATACAGACATGACCATTTGAAAATAAAATAAGTAATAGACCAGGCTAACCCATGGATATTTACTTTCGATTTTCACCCTTACTTCCTACTATTCTTATAGTTTGTTCTTCTCAATCTATTTATAATTATTAAATCTTATATATTTAAACATTCTAGACACACATATGTACTATGGCCACTAGATCGAACTTGAGGTATAAAATATTTGATTAAATGACTACAAAAAGTGTGCAAATAAAAAAAATGTGAAAACACAATCTTATGTCAAAAACTAAAAAATTTAATTACTATCAAAAGTAAAGAAAAAATTATAATAATATGACTTACCCTAAGTATTTATCTTTAATTTTTTTTTTAAAAAGTGTCCCTTTTTTAGTTTTAACTCGATATATGCTAATTTCTCAAAGTATATTAAATTTCAAATAGGGACAATTTCTATTCAAACAATTTATACATAAAAAAAATAAATATGAAAATGGAAAGTAATATTTCAAGACTCAATAAAAAAAGAATAGAAATAAAAAAGATAAATCAATTACGAAAAATTCACCTTATGACTATCTAATATGATTAAAATAATATCGATAAAGATTTTTTCAAAGTTAGTGGAATCGTCAATCCAAATAATTTTACAAGCATAAAACGTAACACCCAAAATTTTAGTTAAGTATATCCAAGTTGAAATATTTTATTTAGATAAGTTAAAAACTTCTTGTAATCCTTACTCGCCGGAATTTAAAGGTGAAAGAAAGAGTTAATAGAGAAGATTCAAAAGTGATGAGAAAATATGGAGTTTGATTTAAGAAGGTGATTAAATAGTGACGACTCTTTGTGGGGGGAGCAATTATGTGACTTTTCTTCCTTGGCTATGGATGTTTGATAAATTAATAAACAAGATATTTATTAAAATAGTAATTATGCATAGTAAATCGCGTCTTTAATCGAGAGATTCTCTCTTCAACAAATTATTTTGAGGGAAATAAAGTATGACATAAAGTTAGAAAAAAGGTTAAGCATCTCATATAATATTTTAGGGTCTCTTTGGTAAGAAGGAAGACATTTTTCATAAAATGCTTTTCAATATTTTCATATTTGATTGGTCAAAAACTTTTTAAAATATTTTATTTAGGAAAACAAGTTTCTTAGAAATGAGAAAAATGATTTCAGTAGTGAAAGTAAGAAAAATTAGTTTCACAAGTGGCATTTCACGGTTATTATGTCTTCTCCACCTCAAGCACATCTCATCTTCACCCCTATCATCCATAGTGATTGTTTAGAATGTATACAAATATTTCTAAATAATATACAAATAATAAGTTGTATTGTCATGTATCTAAAATTATTAAATTTTAAATTAATTTATCCATTCAAGAAAAATAATCATATCTTTTGTTTTCGTGATCTCAAAATAACTATCAAACATTAATCTAAGTCTATTTCATATTTTTATAATCTTAAAAATAATTTTTTAAATGCTACATGCTATCAAATTGTATATCCACTAAATATTTTTATTTGATCAAAATAATAAAGAAAATATTTTCAAGCATATGTAACTGTTGACGACAAATTTCGAGTCGAGAAAAATAATAATCAAGACAGGAAAATTGTGTAACAAAATATAATATTTGGTTTCAAGTATAATGAGTGTTATAATCTCTATATGATCCTCTGGTTCTTCCAAGAATAATATGAACTATGTTGAACTGTCTTTGACTGGGATTCAAGGGCTTAAGTAGCTTGATCTTGAATTTTCGTCTTTGAATTATCTTTCATGAACAAGTAACATGGTCTTGAACGCCTTGATACTTGCCTTCATTCTTGAACTTGATTTCTTAAGAGTTTAGCTTGTAGAGAATTTACGGTCTTTGATCCACGAGCTCTCTTCTTGCTTTTGTTCTTAATTTCCTCCGATTGTGAGTTATGAGGACCCCTATTTATAGTTATAGGTTGTGTGATTTGATTGATCAATTTGGAATGACCAATCATATTTCTCGGTGAAAAACTTCAATTTTAGTGGCTCATTTGTTTGAATTGGATTGCCACTTCATTTGACACATGGCATGATTTTACTGACTCATTTATTTGACTTTGGTTGCCACCTCATTTGACACGTGGCATAATTTTAGTGAATTATTTATTTGACTTAGTGTGACACATCATTTGACACGTAACATCTAGTTGGGTCTCTAGAAAGATGATATCTTGGGCTCAATAAAGTGGGTTCATCGTTTGTAGCCCAATTTGATGGACTAATCCAATGAAATTGGATCACTAATTAAATCTGTATTTATTGAATTCAAATAATTAATTTAATTATATTAATTCATAATATTTATTTGTATTAAAATATTTTAAATTTAATATAATCCAACTTTCTTGTGGATTAAAATTTGATAAAGCTTCATTACCCATAAATGCCCCCTGCTTCAAGATTTGTCAGAATGCGAATGGCTTCCTTCCTCTCTTCACTCTCCTAATTTCGATCCTCACCTTTCTGGTGCCAAAGGTGTTACACCCCGTAAATTTTAAATGAATAAATAGCCTAATTGACATGCATATCAATGTATTTGGGAGAAACAACATAAGTATCGACGAAAATCACATCGGCAAGTCGGATACTCAGAAACCAGGTATGTAAAGTTATTCTTTCGGCAAGCCAGGAAGTACAGTCTAGAAAATAAATAGAATAAAGGCTATTAAAAGATACCCAGTGTACAGGAACGATTTTAGTATAATTTCCAGCAAGCATGCTAGTATATCATTACGTATCATGCGATAATCAGAATAACGGATAGTCAGATGATTTCAGATAGTAATATGGTATCTGCTAATAGCTCAGCATGTTCTTACGTAATAACCAGAATGAAAGTTGTAAAAGCAGTACAACGAATTAGCATGATTACTGATTGTATGTATTACATTATCGAGCTATACCCAGACACAGATAACACATTTTACGCTATTGAGCTATATCCAGATTACAGATAGTACGTATTACATTTGTTGAGATGTATACGGTAATAGATGGCACATTTTATATTATTGAGATATATCCAATTATAGATGGCATGTCTACGTTATGGAGTTATATCCAGATATAATTAAATCGGTAATCAGATATAAAAATAGCTCCAAACACTGATATAGCTCCAGATACAGATATAGCTCTAGAAACAGATGTGGCTCTAGAAACTAATATTGCTTCAAATCACGAATAACAATAATCAGATAAACAGATAAAGGCCAGGTAGCAGTTAGCCCAGCAATCAGAAACAGTGTAAAACAGAATATAGCATCAGTTGTTTAATACGGACTGGCCTTGAAATAAAAGAAGAGAATATGATTAGTATTTTTCATTTGAGCATGCTTGCTGTGTATGTGTTTTGCATGTTGAGACTTGTTATGGCATGTGGGCATCCTTTAGCATCCTCGCCGCCCCTGGGTTGGTAACTGTGTCGCCCACTGAGTGGGTGGGTAAACGTCACTCCAAGAAGTGGCATGCCGTCCGCAGTAGGACGAAGATGGGATGAAGCTTTCCCCATATCAGGCTGATCAGCATTTCAGTATAGTTTACCCTGTTGTGCGCATGTGCCCAGGGAACAGGTTTCAGATACAGTTACAGTTACAGATACAGTACAGGAGTCCTCCGGACTCAGACACAGTTATTTATATTAGAGGCCATAGCCCGAGCCGGAGACCCAGGGGGCCGGTAGAGGTGCTCGTAGTCAGTAGATGAGTGGAGTGACTTATTTTTTGTTGGTTTTGACCTGGGTAGGGGTAAATAGATTGTTATGTTGGTTGGCACCTTCCGACTTATGGAGGTCGGTCAGGTATTGTGTGTATTTATATGTATATCTATATGTGCTATTAGATTGTAATAGATGGTAGGACGACACGTCGTCAGGTACGCCCAGTTTAGTTACAGAACAAGTAAACTCTCCCCGATTATCCTCAGCCAGATAGACTCAGCTACTTCCTGCTTATATGTCATGTTATTGTTGTTACCCATTTCAGTTGTATATTTCAATTTGATTTACATGCAAGTACCTGTGGTACTGACGCCCGTGGGGGCGCTGCATTGCTTGCCTGCAGGTACACATAGATGAGGAGTCGATCCCTCGTGATCCAGTCAGCAGAGTTATCAGCTCCTATCCTCCGGAGCTAGACAGTCGGAGGTAGTTCCTATTTCCTTTTTGATTACAGTTTGGGTAGGTCGGGGCCCTGTCCCGACCATTCTATTATTACTTCCTAGAGGCTTGCAGTCTGATGTTTCCCTGTGGTGGTGGAGCCGGTCGTGTGGGGCCGTGCATGTATATATGTGTTTAGTTGTTGATGTTGGCCGCGTGAGGCCTTCTTCTGGTTATAGTTAGTGACCTTGTCAGTCATAAATATGAATAGCAGTCGCTTCGGTTTATAGTGTCATCGTTCTGGTTAGCTGTGGTGCATTGCAGGTGGCTATAGGCCTAATCGGCCGAGGGCTGTATTTACAGCCGCTATATAGCCGGTTCGTTTCTTGAAATAGAGCTAGAGTCTAGCAGGCACCAGGTTCCCGTCATACCCCCATGGTGGGGTGTGGCAAACTTGGTATCAGAGCAGGTCGTGTCCCAGGGAGTCTGCAAACCGTGCTAAGTAGAGTCTTGTCTATGGGTGTGTTGTGCACCACATACTATAGGCAGGAGGCTGCGAGGCATGATAGGATGGTTACTCTTCCTTCTCATTCAGTCATGCTATAGAGCGGTACATTATAGGGTTGAGTCCCTAAAACTTATCATATTCTTTGTCTACGGATAAAAAATGGTAGAACAGCGACACCCTACCCCAGGTAGAAGGTTAGATATAGCAGCAGGAGAAGGCACCAGCGGGATGCCTCAGTTTCATTCAGAGTCAGCCTGATCTGAGGGTGATATAGAGGCTTCATCACTGCCCTCTCAGCAGTCCCCCTCTCATCAGGAGCCATTTGGCACGACACCGCCTCCGATAGCTCCTGTACCTACGCCATCAGATCAGGAAGTTCGTAGCGCAGTGGTTATGTTGGCACTAATGATGGCCACACAGCGCCAGTCAGTGCCACCTGTAGCAGCAGAGCCATCAGGTGGGTCTGGCAGTTTGAGGGTTAGGGAATTTTTGGCACTGGGTCCCCCACAGTTCACTGGGTCAGATCAGGCAGAGGACCCCCAGGATTTTCTAGACCAGATGCAGAGAACTTTCCGGGTTATGCATGTGACCCCTTCAGAATCAGTTTAGCTAGCAGTGTTTCGGTTGCGGGACATAGCTGTATTATGGTACGAGAGTTGGGAAAGGTCTTGAGGGAGAGATGTTGCCCCTCCGACCTGGTCCAGCTTCTCGGAGGCCTTCCTGGATCGTTACTTGCCACGGGAGATTCGGCAGGCCCGGATGGATTGCATTTGGAGCAGGGGGCGAGGAGCGTACCAGAATATGCTTTACAGTTTGACTCCTTAGCCCGCTCAGCTCCAGCCTTTGTGGATACTATGCCGACCAGAATTCACAGGTTTATTATGGGTCTGAACCCAGAATACATTGAAGCATGCATGACGGCTACGTTGCAAGAAGATATGGATATTTCCCGAGTACAGGCCTTTGCCCAGACCATTGAGGGCCTTAGACAGCGGCAACAGGGCAATAGACAGACAAATCAGGAACAACGCCGCAGAGACAGATCAGATTATATGCAGAGGGAGGTTCAGAGAGGACCCAAGCCCGGGTTGTCAGACAGACCCCCTAGACCCCCACCTCCACCATAGCAGCAGCGAGGTAGATTTGTTCGTCGAGGGCAGTCAAAGTCTGGTGGCAGTTCTCGAACAATAGATTCCCCGAAGCAGAGGAGGGGAGAGCAGAGCAGATTCACACCCTCACCCTGCCCTAATTGCAGCCGACCTCACGCCGGAGCTTGTAGATACGGCTCCTCAGGATGTTATATTTGCGGGCAGGAGGGGCACCGGATGAGAGATTGTCCGGCCATGGGGCAAGAGAGTAGAGATGATCAGGACAGGGGATCCACAGGGCCACGAGCTCCAGCAGCCTCAGCAGGGCGTAGGCCCTCAGGTTCAGCAGGTAGAGGCCGAGGTAGATCAGGAGCCTCCAGTTCAGGTACGGGCTTAAGCCGTACCTATGCACTACCAGGGAGACAGGACTCAGAGGCATCTCCAGATGTGGTAACAGGTATGATGACTATCTGTTCATGCCCTGCTTATGTACTGATTGATCCAGGGTCCACTTTATCCTATATTACCCCATCTGTGGCTCGAAAGTTTAATGTCGCACCAGAGTTATTACAGCGGCCCTTTTCAGTATCCACACCCGTTGGTGACTCTATTATAGCTAGTAGAATTTATCGAGGGTGTGCAGTAGAGGTTGCTGATCGTCAGACTACAGTAGATCTGGTAGAGCTAGAAATGATGGATTTCGATGCCATTATGGGTATGGATTGGTTAGTACCGTGCTATGCCAATGTAGAATGTTGGACCAAGACGGTCCGATTCCACTTTCCAGGGGAGGCAGTGCGAGAGTGGAAAGGCAGCACAGCTACGCCAAAAAGTAGGTTTATTTCCTACCTTCAGGCGAGGAAATTGATAGCTAAGGGATGTATTTACCACCTAGTCAGGGTTCAGGATGTTCGGGTAGAGTCTACGACTCTCCAGTCTGTTCTAGTGGTGAACGAATTCCCTGATGTATTTCCAGATGAGCTACCTGGTATTCACCTAGAAAGGTAAATAGATTTTGCAATTGATTTTCTACCAGGCACTCAGCCTATATCAATTCCTCCGTATCGTGTGGCACCTGCTGAACTCAGAGAGTTAAAGGAGCAGCTGAAAGATCTGCTAGACAAGGGCTTTATCAGGCCGAGTACTTCACCGTGGGGTGTGCCAGTTTTATTTGTGAGAAAGAAGGATGGCTCGTTCCGCATGTGTATAGTTTACCGGCAACTGAATAAAGTTACAGTAAAGAATAAGTATCCGCTTCCTAGAATAGATGATTTGTTTGACCAGTTGCAGGGGGTCATATGTTTCTCTACGATAGATCTGAGGTCCGGATACCACCAGATCCGAGTTCGTGAGAGGGACATTCCAAAGATTGCTTTCAGGACCAAATATGGTCACTTTGAATTTCTAGTCATGTCTTTTGGGCTGACGAATGCTCCCGCAGTGTTTATGGACCTGATGAATAGCATATTCAGACCGTATTTAGATCTGTTCGTCATAGTATTTATCGATGATATTCTGGTATATTCTCGTTCAGAGGCAGATCACCAGAACCATTTACGAACAGTACTCCAGATCCTTAGAGACCGTCAGCTGTACGCCAAGTTTTCCAAGTGTGAGTTCTGGCTGAACTCAGTCGCCTTTTTGGGGCATATCGTGTCAAATGCTGGTATACAAGTGGACACACATAAAATAGAGGCGGTCAAGACATAGCCCAGACCTACCACTTCGACCGAGGTCCGCAGTTCCTGGGTTTAGCAGGGTATTACCGGAGATTTGTTGAAGGATTCTCCATTATAGCAGCACCTCTAACAAAGCTAACAAAAAAAGCAACGAAATTTCAGTGGACGGAGGCATGTGAGCAGAGTTTTCAAGAGTTGAAAGACAGATTGACCTCCGCCCCAGTACTAGCATTGCCAGAGGGAACAAATGGGTATGCGGTGTATTGCGACGCTTCAGGCATTGGACTGGGTTGTGTGCTGATGCAGCATGGAAAGGTAATTACTTATGCTTCCAGACAGCTGAGGAAGCACGAAAAGAACTATCCGACCCATGACCTGGAACTGGCCGCAGTGATCCACGCTCTGCAAATCTGGAGGCATTATCTGTATGGCGTTCATGTAGACATTTTTACAGATCATAAAAGCCTGTAGTACATGTTCACATAGAGGGAGTTAAATCTGCGGCAGCGTCGCTGGTTAGAATTGCTAAAAGATTATGACGTAAATATTCTCTACCACCCAGGGAGAGCTAATGTAGTAGCAGATGCCCTCAGCCGTAAGCCAATGGGGAGTTTAGCATATTTGCCACCCGAGAAGCGGGAATTAGCCAAGGAAATTCATCAGCTAGTTGGTTTACCCGTTCGAGTAGTAGAAACAAAAAATAACAGAGCGGTGATTCAGAACTCTGCTGTGTCATCATTAGTTACAGAGGTAAAAGAACGGCAGTACGAGGACCCTGACTTAGTCCAGCTCAGAGATAGAGTTTAGAAAGGTAAGGAGCCAGATTTCCAAGTGACTGAGGATGAAGTGCTGCATTGTAAGGGCCGCCTATGTGTCCCGAATGTTTCAGGGCTTCGCCAGCAGATCATGCATGAGGTACATTACGCTCGCTATTCCCTCCATCCAGGAGCAACGAAAATGTACCACGACATCAGGGACATATACTGGTGGCCAGGTATGAAAGCTGAAATAGCTGAATTTGTATATAGATGTCCTAACTGCCAGCAGGTGAAAGCAGAATACCAGAAACCGGGCGGTCTGACGCAGGATATACCCGTGCCTTTGTGGAAATGGGAAGCGATAAATATGGATTTTGTAATAGGGTTACCCCGTACCAGATGCAGAAACGATTCTATTTGGGTAATCGTTGACAGATTAACAAAATTAGCCCATTTTCTGCCAGTACAAACTACATTCTCTGCTGAGGATTATGCTGAACTATATATCAGAGAGATAGTCAGATTGCACGGTGTTCCGGTGTCTATTATCTCAGATAGAGGAGCATAATTTACAGCGAGATTTTGGCAGTCGTTCCAGAGAGGCCTGGGGACACAAATTAACTTAAGTACAACCTTTCATCCTCAGACAGACGGGCAAGTAGAACGAACTATCCAAACGCTCGAAGATATGCTATGAGCGTGTGTACTAGATTTTGGGGGTAGCTGGGATGAGTTTCTGCCGTTGATTGAATTTGCCTATAATAACAGTTATCATTCAGCTATCCAGATGGCGCCTTTTGCAGCATTATACGGGCTGAAATGTAGATCACCCGTTGGCTGGTTTGAAGCAGGGGAGACAACGCTGATTGGGCCGGATATTATTCATCAGTCAAAAGAGGCGATGAAGCTTATCAGAAAACACCTACTGACTGCTCAGAGCCGCCAGAAGTCTTATGCAGATATGCGGTGCAGAAATTTAGAATTTGCAGTGGTTGACTGGGTATATTTGAAAGTGTCTCCGATGAAAGGGGTGATGAGATTTGGCAAGAAAGGCAAGCTTAGCCCAAGGTTCATTGGGCCATATCAGATTCGACGAAAAATAGGCCGAGTAGCATACGAATTGAACTTGCCCCCAGAATTAGAGTTTTTTCACCCAGTATTTCATGTATCTATGTTGAGGAAGTTCGTAGGAGACCCTTCCACAGTTGTTCCAGTTTAGGATGTCCAGGTCACGGAAGAGTTAGCATATGAAGAGGTTCCAATAGCTATACTAGACAAACAGATCCGTAGACTGAGAATGAAAGATGTTGCTTCAGTCAAAGTGTTGTGGCGCAACAGGAACCGAGAAGAGATGACCTGGGAAGCCGAGGAGGACATGAAAGCCAGATATCCCCACTTAGTCCAGGCATAGGCAAATAGGAGGTATGTTAGAACTGTTTTTCCTTATGAAAGCTTATATTTCATATATTAAAGCAGGCGATTGATTATAGACAGTTATATATGAATATTATTATATCGTGTGGAGTACCTGTATTGGGCTTTTCTGCTTTTCAGGAATTTTGAGATAGTCCATAATATAGGGGAAACTCTGCCGAAATTTTTCCAGGGATAAGTCAGCCAGTTAAGATTTCTATAAGTCAGAATATCATTCGAGGACGAATGTTCTTAGGGGGGGAGGATTTACACCCCGTAAATTTTAAATGAATAAATAGCCTAATTGACATGCATATGAATGTAGTTGGGAGAAATAGCAGAAGTATCGACGAAAATCACATCGGCCAGTCGGATACTCAGAAACCAGGTATGTAAAGCTATTCTTTCGGCAAGCCAGGAAGTACAGTCTAGAAAATAAATAGAATAAAGGCTATTAGTACAATTTCCAGCAAGCATGCTAGTATATCATTACGTATCATGCGATAATCAGAAAATGGATAGTCAGCTGATTTCAGATAGTAATATGGTATCTGCTAATAACTTAGCATGTTCTTACGTAATACCCCAGAATGAAAGTTGTAAAAGCAGTACAATGAATTAGCATGATTACTGATTGTATGTATTACATTATCGAGCTATACCCAGACACAGATAGCACATTTTACGCTACTAAGCTATATCCAGATTACAGATAGTACGTATTACATTTGTTGAGATGTATCCGGTAATAGATGGCACATTTTATATTATTGAGATATATCCAATTATAGATGGCATGTCTACGTTATGGAGTTATATCCAGATATAATTAAATCAGTAATCAGATATAAAAATAGCTCCAGATACTGATATAGCTCCAGATACAGATATAGCTCTAGAAACAGATATGGCTCTAGAAACTGATATTGCTTCAAATCACGAATAACAATAATCAGATAAACAGATAAAGGCCAGGTAGCAGTTAGCCCAGCAATCAGAAACAGTGTAAAACAGAATATAGCATCAGTTGTTTAATACGGACTGGCCTTGAAATAAAAGAAGAGAATATGATTAGTATTTTTCATTTGAGCATGCTTGCTGTGTATGTGTTTTGCATGTTGAGACTTGTTATGGCATGTGGGCATCCTTTAGCATCCTCGCCGCCCCTGGGTTGGTAACTGTGTCGCCCACTGAGTGGGTGGGTAAACGTCACTCCAAGAAGTGGCATGCCGTCCGCAGTAGGACGAAGATGGGATGAAGCTTTCCCCATATCAGGCTGATCAGCATTTCAGTATAGTTTACCCTGTTGTGCGCATGCGCCCAGGGAACAGGTTTCAGATACAGTTACAGTTACAGATACAGTACAGGAGTCCTCCGGACTCAGACACAATTATTTATATTAGAGGCCATAGCCCGAGCCGGAGACTCAGGGGGCCGGTAGAGGTGCTCGTAGTTAGTAGATGAGTGGAGTGACTTATTTTTGGTTGGTTTTGACCCGGGTAGGGGTAAATAGATTGTTCTATTGGTTGGCACCTTCCGGCTTATGGGGGTCGGTCAGGTATTGTGTGTATTTATATGTATATCTATATGTGCTATTAGATACTAATAGATGGTAGGACGACACGTCGTCAGGTACGCCCAGTTTAGTTACAGAACAAGTAAACTCTCCTCGGTTATCCTCAGCTAGATAGACTCAGCTACTTCCTGCTTATATGTCATGTTATTGTTGTTACCCATTTCAGTTGTATATTTCAATTTGCTTTACATGCTCAGTACCTGTGGTACTGACGCCCGTGGGGGCGCTGCATTGCTTTCCTATAGGTACACATAGACGAGAAGTCGATCCCTCGTGATCCAGTCAGCAGAGTTATCAGTTCCTATCCTCCGGAGCTAGACAGCCGGAGGTTGTTCCTATTTCCTTTTTGATTACAGTTTGGGTAGGTCGGGGCCCTGTTCCGAACATTCTTTTATTACTTCCTAGAGGCTTGCAGTCTGATGTTTCCCTGTGGTGGTGGAGCCGGTCGTGTGGGCCCGTGCATGTATATATGTGTTTAGTTATTGATGTTGGCCGCGTGGGGCCTTCTTCTAGTTATAGTTAGTGACCTTGTCGGTCACAAATGTGAATAGCAGTTGCTTCGGATTATAGTGTCATCGTTATGGTTAGCTGTGGTGCATTGCAGGTGGCTATAGGCCTAATCGGCCGGGGGCTGTATTTACAGCCGCTATATAGCCGGTTCATTTCTTGAAATAGAGACGGAGTCTAGCAGGTACCAGGTGCCCGTCATACCCCTACGGTGGGGTGTGACTAAAGGCCTACCCTTCCACTTTACAGGAAGTTCTAATCTTGAAGTACCCGTAAGAAAATAAATTAGAATATTTTTCTTGAAGTTCTAATTTTCTGGCGATGTACAAAAATACAATTATTCAAGTAGATATCTTGATGGAAATTTCCAACTCCATAATTTCTGAAATTTTATTTCACATTAAAGGAAGATAATTATGAGTTCTTGTAGGACTCAATTTAATTTTATTTGATTAGGCTAATTATTTCCAAAAATATTTGATTTATCAGATATTGAACTTATTTTGGACTAGGACACCCAAATAATAGCAGCTCATTCCATGAAGTATTCATTAAAACAATTATGACTAATTCGTGGAGAATCTGCTGAGATATCTAATTACTCAATTGACATTATTTGGTAAGTTTATTTTCTGCATTGGCATCTATCTTTATCATTTTATTTAAAGTGTTGACTGATTGTTCAAGAACAAGAAAAGCACTACTTTTGATAATATTCGATAATAACGTTTGTTGACATTTTCTTTTTAAGGAATGAAAGAAAATAATTTTTGCTTTGGGTTATTTCAAAAGTACGGTACTCTTCCTACAAGTTCGTAGAATTAGGTCTTTTCATCCTTCTTTTTTTTTCCTCGTGTGTTGTCTTGTTTAGCATATATATATGGGTCATTCACTTAAATCCCCTTATTTTAGGGTAGTCTTTAATTTTTGCTCCTCAAATTTGTGTTCTTTAATTTGTTCCCTTCGACACTTTAAGTGATTAAAAAATGATCAAAATACCCCTAATATTATTTAAGAAAATGGTTAAAAAAATCGTAAGGCATAGGTTAACTCTAGAAGGCAGAAGTTCATGTCAACTTATGCCTAGTCGGCATAATTTCATTTTATTGAAATTGTGTTTGCTTCTGCATAGGCACAATTTCAATAACATGAACTTATGCCTGTTATTTAACTTATACTTAGTAGGCATAATTTCATTTTATTGAACTTGCGTCTGCTTCTGCATAGGCACAATTTCAATAAACATGAAATTATACCTATGCAGAAGCAGGTGGAATTTTATTAAAATGAAATTATGCCTATGTAGAAGCAGGTGCAATTTTAATAAAATGAAATTATGTTGATTAGGCATAAGTTAACATGAACATTTGCCTTCCAGGGTTAACCTATGTCTTGCGATTTTTTTTGCGATTTTCTTCAATAATATTAGGGGTATTTTTGTCCCATTTTTATTACTTAAAACGCTGAACGAGCAAACATTAAAGCCCATTAATTTGAGGTGTAAAAATTAAATACCACCCCAAAATAAGGATAATCGGTGCAAAAACCTGTATATATATATATATATATATATATATATATATATATACTAGTCAAGATAATTCAGGCATTGCCCGGGCCCAATACTAACAATGTTATATTATTTATTATACATTGAGTAGCGGATAAACTTATTTATTCTTTGACTTTAAATTTTATGAAAGGTGAAAATAATTAAATGGTATTCTCTCCATTTCAATTTGTCCGAATCCAACATGAACAATGTTATACTATATTTATTATACATTATATGTAGTGAAGAAACTTATTTGTTCTATGACTTTTAAATTTTATGAAATGTGAATAGAATTAAATGATATTCTCTCCATTTTAATTTATTTGTTTGATTTTGACTTGACATGAAAATTTTAAAAAAGTAAGAAGACTTTTGAATTTTATGATCTAAAATAAAAGATATGTCGAATGTACCAAAATACTCTTTATTCTTGTGGTCTTAAGCATGTCATCTGAAAAATTAAAACTAAAGAGTTGTTAAAGAAAGAATTTGTATTTTGAAATAGATTAATAAATTGGAATGAGCAAAAATAATTAATTTTATCTTGAAATTCAAAAATAACAAATAGTTTGAGATAAACATTTTAATTATAAGCACGTATTACACGTATATAATACAAACTAAAAAGACATAACCTAAATTTATATTGCAAAAGTTAAATTAAAAAATAGGAGAAATTATTTAAAAGGCCACGACTGAAATACAGATGAGCCAACTTTTTTGCATCAATTTCCTCTGAAATGCTTGGAGAATGCATATGGGACCCATAAATTTATTGATCAATATACAAACCTTGAAATGTCATAAATGCCCTTAATTACCCAACCAGGCATGTTGACGTCCTCCTGCCTGCTCGGGGGTAGCCCCAACGCTTTATATATTTATACATAGGCTAGATTGTTTGCTAAACAATGAATCAACTTTAATTCTTCTTCAATGCTCCTTTTTTTGGGTTGTGCCGAAGATTGTTTATCCAACTTGTATATTGAGCGTGAATTTATATAAATCGATGATACTTTATGAAAAAGTCAATTCATGCTAAAAGTTTATCTCAACTTCACATGATTTTTTTATGACTTGCATTCTCCCCCCACTAGTTTTTATTTGTGGGAGACAAATTCATTAGCAGTTTGATCCTTTGAAGAAACCAGTCCTAAAGCATAGTACAGGATGGATTTCATCCGTTCTTTAAGATTTTGGTTACGTTCTTGATGGAACCAGACTTAAGGTGTTGTATAGAATGAACTTCATCCACGCTTTAAGGTTATAGTTATGATCTTGTAGAAACCGGATCTAAGGCGCAGTACGGGATAAATTTCGTTCATGCCTTAAGATGTTAGTTATGTTCTTGAAGAAACCAAGCTTGAGGCATAGTACAAGATGGATTTCATTCGTTCCTTAAGATTTTGGTTATGTTCTTGAAGAAATTAGGCTCGAGTAGTACAAGATGGATTTCATCCACACCTTAAGATTTTGGTTACCAACTTATCTATCATGATCATTACATTCATCCTCATGTCTTTTAGTTGGATGGTGATTCCTTTTTTTGTTCTTGCAACTTAACCAAATGGTGAATTTTAGAGACTACGCCTCTCCTTCGTCCAAACTTAAATGTCTTACTATTGAGAGTAATGATAGTCATGTAGTGCAAACAAAATTATTGGTTCAAACTCCCTTGACTATATGGTATGCAGGTCCATGGCCACTTTTTAGGAACTCGCTTCATATGACAAATTTGACTTCAGAATGCAAACCCACTTTAGCTCGAGATGTGGTCTCTTCAGGTGCCTTACCACTGTTATGCAAATAATGCAAGCTCTCTTCCTAGCCTGGGTCGTCGTATAGTCCGAGGAGAAATATGTTGGGGAGAGATAGTAGTGTTCGAGGGTAAATATTATCATACTCTAGGATATTAGGAATAGGCTGAGGATATACTCGGTAGAAGTCAGGAAGTCTTAGTTGCCGCAGACATTTATGACACCATTTATACCTCGCTTTTCACCTATGATTGAAATTTAGATATATTACAAGCATTTTGTGAGGCGTGGTTCCCGAAGACAAATACATTTTTTACATCCATTGGTGAATTATCTATTTCTTTATGGGACTTATATACCCTTGGTGTCTTTCCAATTAGAGGCTCCTTTTATGAGGAAGTCATTCCCAAGGCTATGGAACTCACATGTGTTGATGCGAGAGACCAGAGATATATTCCTCGAGTTTGCAAGTACTTGTTCACATCTTTTCAATATTTATAAGAGATCAAGACTAAGAACTTAAGAGTCTCTTTGAGCAAGTGGATAGGGTTTTGGTATAAGAAAGCTCTAAAGTACGAACCTGCTCCGTTGAGGAGGGAGAAGAAGACTGCACGCTTAAAATCTACGCACAATCCTACCAGCGCTATACCTGAAATATCTCAATGGTCAAGAGATGAGGAAAGGGTATTTTGTAAACTTAGGGTGAGGCCTGTAAAGAAGAAGGAAACATATTTTACAACTTTTTTGTCATGCTGGTTATATGCTTTTGTGCTTCCTTCTGAAAAACAAGGTGATTTTATTTGACCATATAATTTTAAAATAGCAACTATGATGGCTACCAAATGGAAGATCAGTCTTCTAGTGCCCATTTTAGCAGGCATCTATAGTAGTCTTAGTAAAATTTCTTGTTCGTCACAACTTGATCTTGTCAGAGTCCGCTTTCCCATCCATTATATTTATGGTTGGCTTGCTCTGTATTTCAAGAATCATTTTGTGCTTGCAAATGGACCATCTAATCCATCTGTGGTGGCATTTTCAGGGGAGGGTACTGCATGATACTTTGATAAAAGGAAGCGAGGAAACGCATCCATCAAGGAGATAACATATCTTGGACTTCTATTATGTTGAATAATTCTAAGCCTATAACTATGTTGACGATAATAATGCACCAGACTTAGAGTTGAATTACTTCATGAGCATTGTCTTTGGTTATCTCTCTTTAAGAAATGAAAACTCATTCCTTGTCGAGCCAAATAGTCCACACCGGTTCAGTTGCCAATTTGGGTTTTATCAAAGAATTCCAGGTGCTTCAGCATATGATAATCCTAGTATTTCATTAGCTGAAGGACTCAGATATTGGCAGATTTGCGTGTTGCATCGATCAATGTCCCATGAGACCTTTTCCCTTCTTACACCTAATGTGAAAAAACTCTTTGCAGATGACTATAAGACTTTTGGTCAAAAACACATGGGAATTTTCTTGATGGCTACTTTCAAACCATGATGGATGCAGTTGGGCCAATTTTTAGTAGGATTTTAGAGGTCGCATATCAAGGATGTGGCAATGCAAACCCCAAAGATTGCCAATCCCTTAGCTTTAATGGTCATGTTACCTGAGCAATGCAAAGGCAAGGGACCTCAGTTACTTTTAGAAGCTCCAACTGAACAAGAATATGATCAAGATAACCAGGGTGGTAAAGGCTCTTTTTCATTAAGTCTAGTTGCTCATGATTCTAAAAAAGCGATCATCTCGGGGTGAGAGTACTAGTAGTCATGAACATCATTGTTGGAGAAAAGTGAGATTGCGTTCAGACAAATTAGGAAAGGTAGATTTAGCAGTGCTTGAGATTCTTGACAATGTTGATATCCCTTTGAGGACCTTGACCATTCTTTCTAAAGAGGTATGCTTAAAACTGTTAGTTTACCCAACATTTCCTAGTGACTTGTATTAATTATTTGTTTTACCTTTGCAGTCAAATTGTACTGGATCATTACTACAAAGAGGATCACACGAGAGTGGCGAGTCTTTTTTTAGTCTGAACCCAATAAAATCATCTTCTGCAGGTAAAACAGAAAAAAAAGGCAACTTCTATTCCTCGCGATGGAGTAAGAGCGAGGCTGAGTTCTAATTTGAAAAAACATCCAACAGTTGCAGTATTTGTGCTCGATGGAAAGAAGGTTGTCCTAAACTATCACAACATGTTTATTTCTGAGCTTTGGAGTAGATTCGGGGTAAGCTTTCTGGAAGCAATGTAGATTGTACTTCCTCTCTTAAAGAGGTCCAAGTGATTCTCGAGGAGATGCATGGAAAGGATGTGGATTTCCACCTTTGATGAAATTAATAAAGTCCTTTTTCGAGTTATTTCTATGTATTACGAGACACGATAGACTCTACATGATAAGGATTGAGAAAGTTTCCTCCATTCGTCAATCTCTAAGAGAGGTGAAAGAGAAGATAGAAAAGTTGCGCAAAAAAGTAAAGGATTTAGATGTCCTCTTAGAAGCTACTAAGAAAGAAGTTGAGAAGCCAAATAGGAGTCTCAATTTCCGAAAAGGATTTTGATGCATGCAATGATGTAGATTTGTTGAATGCTGATGATTTGACTGATTTAGAGCTGAAGAAGGAGCGCCTGGAAGCTATGCACCAAGATCTAATCAATTACAAACTCTATTTAGATTAGTCTCAAATTTTCTCTTCCTCTCTTTTTTCTCCTTTTTTAAATTAAAATTCATCAGTGGATACTCTTATTAAGAATAAAATTTTATTTCCTTTCTTCTTCAAATAATTGTTTTTATTTTTGAAATAAACTTTGAATGTTGATCCGTTGACAGTTTCAGATCTGCGCGCGCTAACCAAATAAACTCGTATGTTAATGCATGAATGTCAGAATCACAATCTACTTGATTTGGCAGAAATTAAACTTCTCAATCTAGAACATATTCAAATTTAGATTTTAAAACCTTCGGGTATATTTTAGATTAATTTTCTTTCAAATCGGCTTTGAATGTTGGCAAGCTGACAACTCAAGATTTACCTACATAGTGGATCTGAACCTAGAACTCAAGGGCTTTGCACATTTGAAGACTCAGTCTGGAGAATTTGACAACTTACTAAAAGATGTAGTCTTCATGTTGGGAAAACTGATTTTCCATGGAGGTTTACCCATATTATATTGAACCATCAAGGTTTGATGAAGGTTCGAAGTTCAAAATAAAGAACTCCTATACATATAATCTTTATGTGTTGGTTAGGTTAATTTTATCTCATCACATATCTCTTTAACATCACTTGGAGAGATATATCTTTTTAAAATCATGAAACTGAACTTAGAATAAAACTCTACGCTACCTACGTACCTCAGTGAAGATGATCAAGTCATTTCGTAGTTCATAAAGAGTGAGTTTAATTTTTTTTATTTCTTTTTTGTTGGTGCCCTAACTTTTTCCAAGGTCGCGTTTTGTGAGGTTTTCAACCTAGCGGACTTTCCTTTTTTTTGAGTCGTGCACAGTTTATACTGTTGCAGGTCAAGAGTGGGCTTCTAGTATCTCTTCATGAATTTCCCATTAACGGGGCCAATTCGCAAACCTTCTGAGTTGACAAGATTGTAAGCTCCATTTGAGTACACTTCCTGCACAACATAAGGCCCATCCCAGTTAGGAAAGAACTTGCTTCCAAATCGACGAGAAGTAATAATGGGCCTTCTTACATTGAGGACTTGATCACTAGTTTAGAAGCATCTAAGACGAACCTTCTTATTAAAAGATCGAGATAGGTGGGCTTGATAATATTCCAAGATTTGTTGACTTCTAGTCTTTTTTCATAAAGAACTTCCAACTCTTCAAGGCGTAATCGAGTATTCTCCTCACTAAGTGAGCTCTTCTTGACTAGCAAGTCCCAAAGATGGAATTTGACTCTAAAGTAGAAGGAATGCTTCAACTCCATAAACAAGTGAATAAGGAGTCGCTTTCCTTGATGTGCGATATGTGGTCCTGTATGCCCAAAGAGCTTCTTCCTTTCTCTCATGACAATCTCGCTTAGTCTTGGAGATGACTTTCTTTATCAAGTTGCAGAGTGTCTTATTAAATGCTTTAGTGAGACCATTGGCAACAGCATAATACATAGAGGAATCACATTTCTTGAAGCCCAAAAGCTCACATATATAGAGGTATGATAAAATGATAGATAATATTGACTCAGATGAAGTTTACTACATTCTCCTTTTTTACTTCTTTAAGAGAAACAACTTCTGCCCATTTCGAGAAGTAATTAGTTGCATCCAGAATGTACAAATGTCCACCAAAAGACTTTGGCAATGGTCCAACGACATCCAAACCCCAAGTTTCAAATAGCCATGAGGCAACAGTCAGGTGCAATACTTCTGGAGGTTGATGTATAAAATTTGCATGGAATTGGCAAGATTTATACCTTCGGGCATAATCCAAGCAATCTTTCACCATAGTCTACCAATAACACCCCATCCTTTTTATATGAAAATGAAGTTTTCCCCAAATTGATGTGCTCCACATACTCCAGAATGTGTTTCTTGCATGGACTGAACAGATTCATTCGTTCCCAAGCAATGTAAGAGCACTCCATCAAATGATCGTCTGTAGAGTGTATCTTTATAATAAAGAAAATGAGGGGCTCGTCATCAAATTTCTATCTTCCTTCAAAGATCCTTTGACAATATCCCATAGAATAAGTAATCAATTATTGGTTGTTGCCAATCTTTGATTTCAACCTCATAGGTTGTGATCACTTGCTACACTTCTTCTTCATGTTCACTTAGTGGTGGTGTCACCCATCTTCGGCAAGTGGAGACTTGCATTTGATCGGGTAATACCAATGTAGAAGCTAAAGCTGCCAATGCATCAGCCCTTTTGTTTGTTGTCCCAGGGACATGTTGGATAGTCATCTCTCCAAGCCAACTTATCATCTTTTGAGCATAATTGAGATACGAAAGCAACTCGGGTTTTTTGACCTCATAACTACCCAAAACTTGATTGATCACCAACTTGGAATCTCCAAATACTTACAATTGCAATTGTTTCATCTCAATAGCCTTTTTATGTCCAAGTATGAGTGCTTGATATTCAGTGATATTATTGGAGCAATGTTGTGTTAGAGTGAAGGAAAAAGGAAAAACATCCCCAGAAGAAGTGACAAATACTACTCCAGCACTAACTCCTTCAAAATGTGAAGTGCCATCAAAGTACATCTTCCAAGGAGGTTAAATTTCTATCAACATCGCATCCTCATCAGGTAGTTCATCAGATAATTCTCAATAATCTAGGATCAGATGGTCGGCTAAAAGATCTGCTAGCACTTGTCCTTTCACTGCTTTTTAAGGGATATACACAATTTCAAATTGTTGAAATTGGATGTACCACCTTGGTAGTCAATCACTTAAGACGGGCTTGGACATGACGAACTTGATAGAATTTTCTTTCAAGATGAGTAGCACAGCATGAGCTTGGAAGTAATGTTTCAACTTTTGAATCGAGAATACAAATGCTATACATAACTTCTAAATGGGTGATACTTCACCTCATTCGATGTCATCATTCTACTCAAGTAATAAAGAGAATTTTCTTTCCCTTCATTATTTTCCTTGTGTTAGAAGCGCTCCTACTGATCTTTCTTTTGCCGCAACATATTATACCAACAGTTTTCCAGGAATGGGAGCTACAAGAACCAGAAGCTTCATCAGGTAAGATTTTATGCTCTCAGAAGCATTTGTGAAAGCTTGGTCCCATTGAAAAGTAACATCTTTCTTCATAAGATGATTGAATGATTGACATCTCCCAGCTAGATTTGAAGTGAACCTCCTGAGGTACGCCAACTTTTCTTGCAAGAGTTTTAACTCATGAATATCTTTAGGCAAAGGCATCTACAAAATAGCATCAACCTTAGCTTGATCAATTTCAACCTCAATGTCGAACAATAAATCCTAGGAACTTTCCAGAAGTAACTCCAAAGGCGTATTTCAAAGGATTCATATTGAGTTGGTACCTTCGAAATTGTTTGAACACCATTCACAAGTCATGCAAGTGGTCGTATCTTTTTCTTGATTTCACCACCAATTCATCAACATAGTACTCGATGTTTTTATGAAGCATGTCATCAAAAATATTCTACATGGCTCTTTGATAGGTAGAACCAGCATTGTTCAACCCAAAAGGCATCATCTTGTAGCTATATATACCATTGAGAGTGCAGAAAGCTGTAAGTTCTTCATCTTTTGGTGCCATTTGAGTCTGATTGTACCTAGATGAACTATCCATGAAAGACATTACCTCATATCAAGTCATGACATCAATCATAAGGTCAGGGATCGGAAGAGAAAATTTATTCTTAGGGCATGCATTGTTAAGATCTCTAAAGTCAACTCAAACTCGAATTTGCCCATTCTTCTTCCTTACAGGTACAATGCTTGAAATTCATGTGGGATACTTGACATTACAAATAAAACCTTCCTTGATGAGCTTGTTGACTTCAGTTTCAATCAAGGGAACCAGTTCAGGTCTAAATCGATGCTAAGCTTGTTTAACAGGTCTAGTACCTCATTTTACAGCGAGACGATGAACTGCAACTTTGGGATCTAATCCTGGCTTCTCCTTATAACTCTAAGAAAATACATCTCTAAACTCTATAAACAACTCAATATATTTATTTTTTCATCATCATTCAATGAGGCACTTACATATGCGGGTCTTCAATCTTCATAACTCCTAAGATTGACTTCCTTTAATACATCAAC
Organism: Datura wrightii; assembly: GCA_035772735.1. NCBI lineage: Eukaryota > Viridiplantae > Streptophyta > Magnoliopsida > Solanales > Solanaceae > Datura > Datura wrightii. Next base: position 67,867,511 of record JASDFA010000002.1, read on the forward strand.
AATAGTCTTCACCCCTTCCTCAAGCTTAGACGATGCATATTTAGCGTCTTAATCTTCTCTAGGATCACCATGATAAAAAAAATATGTGATGACATTCCTGAATTTCAGCAAACCTTGCCTTAACGTTTGCATTGAAACAAGGTACTTTCCTCATCACAGATTGTGATGTGACATGATGATCCTACACTTTCCCCATCTCCATCATGCTCCTTAGTATGGATTATAGTATGAGTTTTTGTTTGAGGACACTTCTGTATGAAACTGCAAGTTTTGTTTCTCGCCTCATTCTAGAAGGAATCAAACTAGGAAATCCTATGAAAAAATTTGCTTGCTAGCATAAACCCTGCTTTTGCTCTTCTATTATTTTCTTGGCACTTGTGTTTCCCTTTCAACTGTCCTAACCTATCAAAAATTGAAGTTCTGGCGTTGGTTTGGTAAGCCTTGCGAACACAGAAGGCCTTTTGTTAGCCATCATAGACTCTTCTTCAATGGTAATATAGTTGTTGCTTGCCCTTCTTACAGAGATATGGATTGGTAATGGTTGTTTGTAACCCAAACCTTCATGCAATTGTTTGATAGCATACCCTTTCTCTATCACCAGCTTTTGAGTAGGGTTTAAGACATGGTTTCCCTTTCCATAAGCTTCAAGCGAGAGCATTCCTAGTTTAGGAGGTTCATTGGGATTGTACCCATCTTTTGCCAACAACTTGTAGGCATTTGGGTTAAACTCTAATTTGTACACTTTTTAGGAAGTGCCTTATGTTGACTATGATTTATTGATTTGACCAATCCTTCCACCTGTTTCAAAGATGATTTTATTGCATCAATTTGTTTGATAGGAAAAGTTAACCTCCCTGAAATATTATGTTGCAACCTAGAAGATGGGCCCTCAACTTTCTTTACCTTTGGGACATAGTGAAGAACATGAGTCACTTATTTACTTGAAGATACAAAATTCATCTTGGGTACTTTGTTCATATTAAAAAGCGCTCGATCATTTTCAACTATAATCTTCGTATCTCCAATTAGGACATCGGCCTTCTTTGCAATATTAACCTTCTTAGTCAGCACTGCACTACGATATCTAACTTCTTTTGAAATACGATTCTTTAATTAGAATTTTGCATCTGCAAAGTATGCTTCTATTTTGGCAAAAGGTCATCATCAACAACTATCTTCTTGTGAACCCTATCTTCAAAGTACTTAAAGCATTGATGGTACGTGGATGGAACCACTTTTTTTCATGTATCCATGGTCTTTCTAGAAGTATATTGTATGAGGTCTTCGCATCGATCAAGTGCATCCATGTTGTCGAATGCATATCTCCCATGCTGATTTCTAATTTGATAACATCTATGGCTATTCGCATCCCTTGATTGAATCCCTGAATCATCAGATGACTTTCAAATAGTTCATCTATCGATATCCTAAGTTTTTTCACAATGTGAATGGGGATAATATTGACTCTAGACCCATCACAAACCATAATTATATTTACTTTATGCCCCTGCACAAAGCTTACCATATATAAAGGATGATTATTCAAGGTTTCACCAAACAAATGATCATTGGTGAATGTGATTTTTGCATCACAAGTGTCTATTTCTTCAGAGATGGACTCCATTGGCTTTTCATGTAATGGAAGTGGAGACAATGATAAGTCTTCATTTTGTGTCTCTTCTTTACCAATATTACAACACGAGGCCTTGGCATCATAATGAGAAACATTATGGTGAAACCAGCTTGGCATGAATTCCCCCAATGTTACTGGATAACGTGGACTTTGATAATGATTCATATTAATTTTTATTTTCTTCACATACTTCTTTATGCTTTTATTTTTTTGTTTTTTAATTGTCTCCCCTCTTGTTACTTGTTTAGTTGATGCTTTTTGCAAGCATGTTTTGTGACAACTCCACCGTGTCACCAAAATCCATCCTTCATCATTGATATAATAACTATGAGGTTGGCTTCCCTCTAGAGATTTCTTCTTTACTATTACTTCACTCGCCATAGGGAGGAGTAATGACGTGCTAACATCAATTGTTTCAAAGTCACCAAATTTAATCATATTTATTGGTGATGCATCTAGGATATCACCACCATCATGTACTTTGACAAAATTGCAAAGAACTATTGGATCAAGTGAACCAAAAGTGAAGGAGATTTGATTCGAACTTTCTTTCTCATCCTCTAGTAATAATTTTCCTTCACAGGCCAAGTCCATGACCTTTTCCTTGAAGATGAAATACCTCTCAATGGGGTGACCCATCAATTGATGGTATTTGCAGTAATCTGGATCATTAGTCCTCCCAGCTTCATCTGACCTCTTCATTTTAGGTAGCTCAAAGAGTTTCAATGCAAGGAGTTTTTCAAAAGTTGCTGGAACATTTGAGTCCAAGAACGGTTACTCTTTTTCTTGCATTTCCTTCAAAGTTAACTTTCCGTCGGCTTTATTTTGGAAAAATATAGTCTTTATACCCTACTTTTTTCTTAGCTTTGTGGACCTTCAGTGGCTGGGGAATTAACATTCATTGAATATTTATTCTTAGACTTCGGTGCAAATTTTCCCCCTTTCTTTACTTCTAGCTTGTCTTTCCCCTTGCGAGGCTCATAAACAGGCGGTCCTTGATTTCCCCTTGAGGACATGCTTAAATCCATATTAGGAGCACATGTAGCTAATTCTTTAAAAGACTTAGGCTTGATGCCTTGAAGGATATAAAGAAGTCCCCAATCAATCCCTTGGATACATATTTCTATCCCAAAAGCTTCGCTGAGTCTATCTTTGTAATTGAGGCTTGCATTCCTCCATCGAATGATAAAATCAATGACAGGTTCACCGTTCCATTAACACATATTTTTGAGTTCAACCATACTCATGGTAGGCCTCGCGCTATAAAAATAATTGAGAAATTCATGTTCAAGTTGCTCCCAACTATTAATGGAACCAGCCTTGAGATTTGTACACCAATCAAAGGCATTTCTTTGCAAGGAGTGCAGAAATTGTTTAACAAAATAATATCCATAAGTTCCAACATTATTGCAAGTTTCAACAAAGTGTGCGACATATTTCTTTGGACATCCCTTACTATCAAATTGTTGAAATTTTGGAGGTTGATAACTTGTAGGCATCTTCAAGCTATCAATTCTAATAGTGTACGGCTTCGAATATGTAAGGGAAGACTTGGAAGCAACATCATACTTGTCTTTGATAGTTCCCATAATGAAGTCCTTCAATTGATGAATTGGAATCAATCCTTCAGTAGATACTTGCAATTCATCAGCAACATGCACTCACATCATTGATGAATCCCCTTTGTCTTGTGCTATAGGAAGCTTCCCAGGTGCGTGACTTGAATCCCCTCTATCACATTTTCAGCTCTATCAGTCAACTTGATAATTCGATTATCTTGATCTTGCATATATTTTGTTAAGACTTCAATTGCCTTTGTCAAGCTTGAAAGTTGTTTCTTAACAATTGAGGTGTTAGTCACCATTGCTTGGATAGCCATTGTAGATGAGAGAGCAAAGCATGAATTCTCCCTCGAATTGAACTTTAAGTGAAATCGGTCACGTGGAATAATCAATAAAGATCTAGTGATCGAAATATCATCATCACTTTGAATGGTGGAATTCTTAATCTTACAAGGGCTTAGTTGAGCCAATGTCTTTTCAACTATCTCGGCGATATCATCTCCTTCTTTCAATTCACTCAGAAAAAATCTTGCCCCCTTTGAGGATCAAAGATCCAAGACAGGAACTGGTGCAGACGGCACTTGAAGTTCTTGTCATCCTAGCAAGTTTGTTTTGTTCCTACTGATGGGCCCCACACTTCCCGTAGTAACATCTAGTATGTTCTCCACCTCGTAGGAAAACTCGGAATCGGTAGCCTTAGCAGCAACAAATGTAGAGTCAACTTCCTTAGATGCTATTTTTTGTGTTCTTGAAACTTAGTACTTAATATAGAGAGATGAGAGGTAGATACGGTCCCAATGGGCCTGCTAGAATTTGTAGACGACAAATTTTGAGTCAAGAAAAATAATAACCAAGATAGAAAAATTATGTAACAAAATATAATATTTGATTTCAAGTATGATGAGTGCTACAATCTCTATGTGATCCTCTAATTCTTCCAACAATAATATGAACTATGTTGAACTTAGATTTTATTTGGATTCAAGGCCTAAGTAGCTTGACCTTGAATCTTCGTCTTTGAATTATCTTTCACGAACAAGTAACATGGTCTTGAATGGATTGATACTTGCCTTCATTCTTGAGCTTGTAGCTTGAACTTGTAGCTTGTAGATAATTTGCGGTCTTTGATCCACAAGCTCTCTTCTTGCTCTTGTTCTTAATTTCCTGCCTTTGTGAGTTATAAGGACCCCTATTTATAGTTGTAGGGGTGATGCCATTGTGTGATTTGATTGGTCAGTTTGAATTGACAATCATATTTCTTGGTGAAAAACTTCAATTTGATTGGCTAGAACATGTCACCTACATACTTGGAATAATTTTAGTGGCTCATTTGTTTGACTTGGATTGCAACCTCATTTAACACGTCATGATTTTACTGGCTCATTTATTTTACTTGGATTGCCACCTCATCTGACACATGGCATGATTTTAGTAAATCATTTATTTGACACGGTGTGACATGTCATTTGACACGTGGAACCTATTTGGGCCTCTAAAAAGATGACATCTTGGGCTCAGTAAAATGTGCCCATTGTTTGTAGCCCAAATGGATTGACTAACCCAATAAAACTGGAACATTAATTAAATATGCATTTATTGGACTCAAATAATTAATTTAATTATATTAATCCATAATATTGATTTGGACTAATATATTTTACATTTAATATAATTCAAATTTCTCGTAGATGAAAGTTTCATAAAATTTCATTACCCACCATTACTCGTAGTTATACATATAATTCAAGAAATACAGTATGAGATCATCAAATAATAAGTATCTACCGTAATATTACTTTTTATTTTATCAATGTAACACCCCCTGAGATCAGGCTAGAGAGTTGAAATGAAGAAAAATAGGAAAATTGCACCAGAGTCTCATAATGACTCAAGTAATGATTTGTTGTTGGAAATAATGACTTGTTGTGTGATTCATTGTAAGCATCCAGTCAAGGTTTCCTCACTAACAACGAGCCTAGAAATGACTAGTTGGAGGATCCAACGGGCTGTCCCGAGTGGTCATTGAATGGAGTTAAAAAGGGGTCAGATCTGTTTTGCTGACAACAAAAGGGTGAAACAACCCGTGGCGGTGAGTGACGACTCGTGGTATCGGTTCGTTGGAAGGACTTCAGAAGTTATGATAGGGTGGTCGAGGTGACAACGAGAGGAATGACAAGTTGTTATTTCATGTAACGACTCTTTATATCTGGTCGTTGGTTGGAGAACCAGAAGAGTGCCATGATTTCTCCAAGAAACAACGGATGGTCCAGCAACCCATTGGATTGGTCGTTGTAGCTGGCAGTCAGGTGTTCCATGCGAATTTCTAAGGGTAGGTTTGTAATTTTCTAAGCTCCTAACTCTTTAATGACGTCGTTTTAAGCCTTGAAATGAGTGTTTTAAGAGTTTTTATCCTATCCTAATTCATTAGGCTCCCATGCATGCATTGAAATGAAATTTCCTTCCAAGATCAAACTAGAACTCTCTTCAATTTCTTCCCCAATTCTTTTAGGCTTTCAAGACTAGTTTGGAAATCAGTTTACCTAGGTATGTAGGGATATGAATTGGGGGATTTATTCCACCCTCATGCCCAAGCTTCTTCTCAAATTTATGAATTCAAGTTCTTAATAATGTGTATTGATTCCTAGGGTTATAACCCAATTCTATGAAAATACCTATGCTATGTTTATGGGTCTAATCCCCTCATGTTCTAAAGTATGTTTTAAGTCTAATGGGAAGATCTTATTCTCAATTTGATTATAAATTCATGATTTCATGTTATTAGAAATTATGCCCTATTATGCAAGTTTTATGAAATTCAAGCCTATGATCCATGTTTTCAAGTATGATGAGTTATGCATGAATATGAACTCTCAACTTATGATTCCATGATTTTGACTTATGAAGACTATTTCAAGTATGCATGATTTTATGATTTGGGCAAGCCCATTGATAATGTCCAAACTGCACTCCTATTTTACGAAAACCCATAAACGGTCATTATATCAAAACAAATATCCCAATGGATATCGGGGTCAAATCCCACAGAGAATTGAGTCGATAATTCAAGAGTCATGAACTAATTTAAACTAGCATGCATAGTTTTTCAACATTTGAAAAGTAAAATTGGGGGGAAATAACTCTCTAATTGTAAAATAAGACTAATTGGGGGAATTCTAATTGAAGCAATCACATGTGATATGGCTAGGGGCATTCTATAGTGATATCACAACAAAATTGGGAATTCCTTTAATACCTTAGACTAAAAATTATCATTTATAGCAGTGGATAATTCACATTCTCTTATTTTTCAATCATAAGAATGTTTATGCCTTGGGTTCTTTCAAACCCCAAAGCTAATTCAAGTTATCAACTACAAAAGCTTGAGGAAGGACTAGCTATTTCTAGCCTTGACCTTTAATGAAGTGAAAATGTGAGTTTTAACTATCTCTAGCTTAATCCCACACACTAACACTCCAATTCCTCACTAATATCTTCTCACCCAATTCTCACCTTTCTCTTTCAAGCAAAATCAAGAAAAGTAAAGAACAATTCATGTTTGCAGACCATTAATTTTGGCAATTATAGCTTGGGAGAAGATAATAGATCTACAATTTCAATAAGAATCTAAGAAAAATTTAACAAAATCCAATCAAATTAACAAACCCACTATAAATATACTTCTAGCTAGAAAATTAGTCAAGCATATTTAAAGATAGAGAGAAGATACCAAGAGGATTCCCCTCACATTGATCACATTAGCTTTACATGCTCTTACAACAATGGTGGAATTCCCCCAAAATGGGTTAAAGAAAAAGAAGAAGAAAAGTTCTACCTAACTCTACAAATATATGGCAAAAAGATGTGTGGAAGATGAGTGAATGGTTGGTGAATTGGTTGAATCCCCACTTGGTGTACAATGAAAGTTATGTAAACATCGGTACTTTCTTGTGTACAACTTTCCCCAAATTCCCTTGAGGCTTTTAGATTCTTTGGGGACCTTTATAGACCTTTTTACCCTTCATTAGACAGCCTCTCCTGTGAAGAACCGACATTTAGCCGGTGTCAATCTGCAGAGCACCAAACTATAGCCCGGTTGAAAATAGTGTCTGATAGGGAGAACTGGCAGTTTAATGGGTATTTAGCCGATGCTATTCCGTGAATATCCGGTCTGGGTAGTAGCTTTGGCATTTTGCCCGCGTTTTTCCCTTCCGAATCCGCATTTAGCCGATTTAAAGCATGTCTTTGCACCTCTTCTTGAGTTCAAATCTTCCATTATCTTTGTCTCCTCTCCTTCATATGCTAACTCATCAAATTCCATCTCAAACTCCATGTGTTTGGCTCAATTTCATGCTTTCTCCACTCACTTGAAGTACCTACAAAGAATTCAAGAGAAAGGGCATAAAATCCATATAAATGACTCGAAAACTAGGCAAAAACTCATACTTTGGAGCCTAATGAGTTGGTAAATTTCCAACTCATTAAATCCCCAAACTTGAACCATTGCTTGCCTCAATTCTTTACAGTTGAGAAAATGAACAACATGATATATATGAGTTTTTGCATAAAGGACCAATCAAGGCGTTCTTTCACAAGAGGACATTGCTAAAGCTTTGAGCACTACAATAGTTGTACAAAAAATCATCAAGCCTCAAGATAACCCAAACATTGTACACCAATTCAAGAAAAAGAAAAGATTCAAACCATGTTGCACAAGCTTCATTAGGTAACCACAATCATTAAACATATCTTGCATGCATTCATTTCATTCAAACAAGGGGCATAGTTCCTCAAAACAAGTTCAAAGAGCATCTCAAGTCATTGACAATTCACATTCAAAAATTGCCTTAAAGTTCGATACCCGCTTGCCTTAATCATACCTCTCTTTGAAAATAATTTTAAGCATGTACTCCAAGGAAATTATGCCCCTCACAAGAAGAGAGAATCCCACACACATTTTTTAGCATTTCACATAACGGGATTATAAGATAAGACAAATGCGCTCACTCTCATAAAGAAATTCAAGTGCATACAAATTGACCCATAGGCTTGCCCTTCATGTATCTCGCCACTAATGTAGTGTTCCTACACTCAAAATCAATTAGGACTTGTGGGTCATAATGAAGGCTAGGGGTAAGGGTAGGACAATTGTTTGGATTTTGGTGACTAAAGCCTCCCTAATGCCTTTACAAACACTTGTAACATCCCATTGTCTTATTGAGATCACTCCACCTTATTTCTCTTTGTTCATTATATTCATCATTTGTGTAACACAAGCCACCTTTATAACACCAGTGAATTTCACATTTAGCCTTATATATGCAAAAGATAATACCTTTTTACTATTCTTTCTCTTTTGATGATTCGAGGTCTTTCAACCCATAGATTCATTCATTTCATAACAATTTTGGTGCTACCTCACATTTAAGTTCTCATTTTCCCCGTTCTCTTGCAAACCCCCAAACTTAGGCTTTTGCCTCAACTCGCATTCATTTCCTTATCGCTCCCTATTTCATGGGCTTTAAGCCCCGTTTTTCGGTATTTTATCACTAGCAATTAGGGAGGATGGGGGCCAAAGAGAAGGATTAAAAATGGTCATTAGGCTTGTAATGTGGTTTCCAAAGAAAGGGTCCAAGGCTCAAACGTTGGCTATCAAAGATTAATGTTCAAGGAGGTCATTTTGGGTGAAATAACTAACAAAAGAGGTCCTAAGATCATGTTCTAAGTGCAGCCACATCTATCATTTCTCCTTGAATCACACTTAGAGAAAGTTCTAGATAATCATGCCTACCCAAGAATTAAGCCAAAAACCTCACCACATAAGGCATCACAAACCAAGGAGTTCACAGACTTCCTTTGTCATATTAAGAGGATGAATTTTAACAAGCTAGTTATGAATCAACAACCCAAGCAAGGAATATATAATTCATGACAAGAGAGTGCTCATTTTCACATTTAGACACCCCTCTTTTCTTTTCACAATTTCATGCACAATGTCAAGAAAGAAATGTTGGTGGTACCTCATCAACCAAGTACACAAAAGACTCTACAAGACTCTAGACTTGAAATTTTCCCTGAAGAAAGTCTCCTCTCAATATATCATCGGGAAGTGCCAACCCAGTTTGACAACAAAAAGAAAAGACAAAGAAATCGCTCTTTGGGAAAGAACTGTAGTATAAATAAAACCCTTGGAGTTTATTTGAATACTACTCTCTAAAAAGGTGATACTACTAACAAGTAATGGCGATTTACCCTTAAGAATGACGTCACACAATATATCATAGGGCCATATCGTGCATCACTTAAAAATGTGGGTTACTCAGACTTCACCCCCTAACAAAAACAATGCATTGTCCTTGATGCCTAAGGTTAAACAAAATGAGGAAAGAATGGGTGAGAGAAATCCCGTATACGACGGAGGCATCCATTTTACATGAATTTTCCATGCTCCTTTTTTTTCTTTTTCTTCTCTCACTGTTTGCCATGTTCCACACCTGTTCAATTCCTATAAAATCAAAGACAACACAAACGTAAAGTAAAATAACATAAAAGTAAAAGTAAAAACAAAAAGTAAAAGCACTTCGGTTGCCTCCAAAGAAGCGCCTTAGTTCACAACTTCACCACTTTTCTCTCCACTTTGAGCATTTGCATCGCACTCCTAGCTTCTTATCCATTTTTGTACTCTTCTTGAGGGGTGATGCTGTAAGCACCAAGGGACCAAGAAATGGATGTTGCATCTTGTGTTTCTTGGCCCTTAAGGGAGGAGGTGCTTTGGCCCTATTGCCGTGGCATACTCTAAGATAAAACCACCTTGATCTTCCTCCTCAACTTCCTCCATTGAATTGGTCTCCTCAATCTCTATTTTGTCAACCAAGTTCAATGTTGAAAAATGATAATAGATGGTCTAACTCGCTCCCCTTTCAAGCATGCTTCTTGCTTGACATCCTTCTTTTAAAGTGCACTAGATCCTTGAGTATGATTTGTTGGACTTCATTTGGAGACTCTAGTGTCACTTCATCAACCTTGGCATCTTGTGTTATTGTAGTGTTGGTTGGTTGGCACACCTCTATGACTTCTTCAACAATCACCTTAACTCCTTCTTGATCATCATTTTAAGCTTCATCCCATGAGTCAAGTTGAGTTATGCTGCATTGTTCACTTCTTCTTGTTATGATCCTCAATGTCTCCTCCACTTTTTCTTTTAGAGATTTATAGCTTTCTTTTTTAGGAGTTGATGATTCCATGGGTATGGAGGGATTGAAATTCTTTTCCGCATCGGGCTTCCGCTCCTAAAAGGATTGGAGCATGGCTTCCATGTGCCCACATATATTTCTCCTTCCCTCATTTGCCATGGCTTCATTCCTTTCAAGCTGGGAGCACAACTTCTATCATAACCATTATAGCGAGAAGTGAACCCATTTGGGAATCCATCCCAATGCCTCCCATGACTACCACATAAAGTGCATCCATACCCATTATAGGAATGAGAAGGTGCACTCATCAGCCTTCTAGGGGAATATTTGCAATCATGCCAATAGTGTGGTCCTCCACAATAGGGACTGATGTGCTGTGGATTTACAACATTATTGACGCTTAAAAACTAAGAAAATAGCATGGACTTAGGTGTATTTATGCGGATATGAGACAGTTTTCCTTTGATTTTTGGATAAATGGGTGTTGGAGCATAAATTTGCAAAAGGAAGCTAAAAGTGTGCAAAAGAGGGCAAAAATATAGTCCACAGTACGATCCGTAGGATGGACCTATGAGTCGTATTGATGGACATGATAAGAAGCAGCAGCCTGAAGTTGGAAGAATGAACCTACGAGTCTTGCCACGGATCGTACCAAGCTTGTACAAGTCGTGGTAAGGCAGTCATGATGAACTCCAGAAGAATAGCACAAAAGGATGATTCTCAGTACGAGAGGATACCACGACCCATGAGAACTTGGTATGAGTCGTACCATACCGGTCATGGTGAACTTCATACAAATTGCAAAGATTAAAAATCAAGCCACAGGAGCCTGATACGAGTCGTAGGAAGGAGGTACGAATTGTACCTTGGCTCGACACTTAGCCAAAAATCAGCCAACAATCCAAACCACGAGAAGCTACCATGGACTGTAGGATGCTCCTATGAGTCGTAGGATAATTTGTGACAAGGTTGGCACCAGATATGGAAAATCGCCCTAATAGCCTAGGAAAAGGATTCTTATGTCTATATAAATATGTTTTATATTTTATTTTTCAGAGAAGACATTAATAAAAATAAGGTTTACTTGGAAAACATTATAGTAGACAATTTTTCATATTTGAAAGAAAGAATTGAGTTGATTCAACCTTGTGATCAACCTTTTCTTGAATTCATATTGTTCTTGCTACTTGTTCTTCAAGATTTTGCAGATTAATTAAAGGAAGAGTTTTTCTCAATCATATTTGTAAGTATTGTCTTTATGTCTTTAATCAAGAATACACTTCACAACCTTGCAACTATTAGAGGCTAAAACGTCCATAGCTAGGGTTGTGGGAACCATGGTAGATTAACAAGCTAGGGTTGCACAAAGTGAGTCTAAAACCAATACTAATTACTTATATTGTATTCTTTTCATGCTTTAATGATTTTTAATGGTGTACAACGTTAGGAAGTGCCCAAATTCTTTACTTGCTTTGGTCGAAGAGGTAGAGATTACGAAAAGAGAATTACAATGGAGCCTTGATCTTTATGATCATTGTATTAACTTGAGTTGTGGTCGCAGGATAGTTATATCTGGAACTTAGTGATAACTGTTAGTTTGGAAATGCTCATGAGACTTGGACGAGTAATTGAGTATAGTCATTCAATAGGGATTGGTTGATCGTTTGAATGATCCTAAGTTATCAGTTCTGTAAGTAAGTATTGGTGAAGATCACGAGTGTATACCGGAAGCTGTTATGAATCCATGGGGAACACAAACCCTAGTTATCCTTTAATTATTGATTCACAAACATAATCTTGACAGTTGCTTTGTTTTTACTATTGATTATTATAAGAATCCCTCCAATTGTGAAGTAACTATCATACAAGTTCACTTACCGGCTGTAATCTTGATCTTCCATATTCCCTGTGGGGTCGACCCCAACCTATAAGTTGGGTACTTTATTGAAAACATCCGCGTCATACTTCAGTTAGAATTGTGGTTTGAGTGATATCAAAAAGTGGTGACGTTGCTGGGGAATACGGCTAAGTCTAGGTTATTTTCTTGTATTTGACTTTTTGGTAGTTATTTCCCTAATTATGTTTACTTTTGTGTTTTTGATACCCACAAGCTATACTCCAGTGAATGCCAAGCACTCTTAGTAGAGAAGACCCCCTAGTTCCACTAAATCCCGAAATAAAACGAGCACTGCGTAGAATGGAAAACCCTGAGCAGAGAGAAGCCTGCTTAGCTGAAGAAGCTAGGCAAGCCGAGCTAGCTCGATTAGCTGCACTTCAGTAGGCTGATGATAACAGAGATGAGGTGGTAAACACTGGTCTACATTGGTGGGGAAACCGAGCTCAGAGATTTAACCCTCAGTTCTTCAATGATGAGGACCCATATATCGATGAAGTTTGGTCAACTGGAGCAATTGTGCCACCACCACTGCGCGCTAGGGAAAAATTTGATATTATGAGCACCATGATTCAATTGTTAAACATGAAGGGGGTGTTCAGTGGCCACGTAGCGGATGACGCCAACCTGAACTTAATGAACTTTGTAGGAATATGCAAGGCGTACAGGTTGCCCAGAGTAAGCCAGGATGCCATAGTCCAACTCTTCCCTTTTTCTCTATCAAGGGAAGCTACTTTATGGTTATTGGAGTTGCCCAATGACTCGAAAACCAACTAGAGGGAGCTTAAATAGGCCTTTTTAGAGAGATTCTTTCCCCCATCAAGTATGTTACAGCTAAAAGATGAGATTTATAATTTTCGACAAAGTAAGACGGAGGCACTTCATGAAACCTGGCTAAGGTTCAAAAAGAAGTTGACTAAGTGCCCGAACCACAAAATTCCAGATGACAGTTTGTGGGAAATTTTTTATAGGTCTCTGAATAATAGCACCAAAGCTGTAGCAGGTACAATGGTTGGAGGAGCATCGATGAGTCACACTTGGGAGGAAGCAGCCACTATCCTTGATAGGGTGACTAAGACAAATAGGGCCTGGCATACGAGGAGGCTGATGCAGTGGCAGGTACATATATTGTTGGTTTGACTGTGGACCAATGAAGGAAGAAAGAAGAACGCGATCAGGAGTTCACTCACATGCGCACATCATTGGATTTGCTAACAAAGCATATCATGGGAGCCGGAGCAAAAAATATAAATGCAGTAGGAACTCAAGAAAGGGGGCAAGGAGCTGATCACTCTGATTCTCAGGAGGAGGAAAACTTCCTAGATGGCCAAGTGGCGGGTTTCCGAGCCAACACCCAAGTGTCTGGACAAGACAATTGGCGCCAAGGTTCTGGAAATCAAGGTCAGAACTAATTTAGAGACAACTACAACAAGGACGGGTTCAGAGACAGGAGCCGTGGTTATGAGCGCGAGGGAGAATGGAGAAGGAATGATGGATACCAGAATGACCAGGATGGAGTCTGTGCATCCCAATGCACGAGAAGGGGAGAGCAGACAGTCAAAGTTGGAGAGCATGATGGCTGAGATGCTAAAAAAGGTGAGTTCCACTGATGATCAATTAAAAGAAATTCAAAGTGACTTATCGAGCATGGGTTAGAAAGTGGAATCTCATGCCACCACCATCAAGCAGATAGAACACCAACTGGGGCAACTGTCAGCATCAATGAACCCTAGGCAAAAGGGTACACTCCCTAGCAAAACTATCCAGAATCCAAAGAACGATGCTCATTGCATGACAGTGATGACTAGGAGTGGTAATACCAAAGTTAACCCCCCATTCCCAGTTGAAGTTGAACGGATAAAAGAGAGTGTGATTAAGGAAGAAGAGATGGGTGCTGAGACACAAAATGGTGAGTTGCAAGAGGCCCCTAGAGGTAAGACTGAAGACGACATTAATCAAGAGGCAACCCAAGTGCATAAGGCTATTCCACGATCACCGCCACCATTCCCTCAGAGGATGAAGAAAAAGGCGGACAATGGTAAGTTCCAAAAATTGCTTTCAATGCACAGGTCCCACAGAATGGCAATGCAGCAACGGCTCAGATTGGAGACTTCTTGAGGATGAACCCTTCTGAGTTCACGGGATCAAAGGTGGATGAGGATCCGCACGAGTTTATTGAAAGGATATTGAAGTTCACTCAGGCTATGGGGGTGACGAATGGGGAGTGTGTTGACTTGGCCTTTTATCAGCTAAAAGAGGTTGACCATATTTGGTATAAGCAATGGAAGGACAGCAGGGCAGCGGGAGCGGGCCCTATCAGCTGGTATGAGTTTCACATGGCCTTCCTTGATAGGTTCTTCCTTGGGGAGATGAGGGAGTTGAAGGCAGCTGAGTTTGTGAATCTCAAGCTCAGAAGGATGACAGTGCTGGAGTATTCACATGAGTTCACTCGTTTGTCAAAGTACGCCCCAGAGTTAGTGATGGATCAGAAGGCGTGGGTGAGCCAATTCATTCAGGGTGTGGCTGGTTATTTAGACAAGGATTGCAGGATTGCCATCCTTCACCAGGATATGGACTTTCCTCGCATAGTGTTGTATGCCCAGCAGATAGAGGAGGCTCATGCGAGGGAGAAGGAGGCAAAGAGGGATCGGACAGATAGTCGTGGCTTTTCACATCGGAGGTCTGGCGGTGGCTACCGTCCACAGTTTCAGCAGAAGTCACTAGCCTCGGCACCATCATCAGCTAGTGTTCCATCTAGACCCAAGGGTTATTAGAGGAGCAGGGCTTCAGGGTCGAGGGATCAGAGGGGCACCCAGTTAGAGTATACCACTCCAACCTGTGGGAAGTGTAGCAAGAGTCACACCGGGGAGTGCCTGCTCCGCTCAAATGTCTGCTATTTGTGTGGTAGATCTGGGCACATGCGCCAAGCGTGCCCATATGCTAGACAGGGTGATGATAGGGATCGTACACAGACCTCCAGGATAGCAGCAGCTCCAGCCCATTCTTCTCCGCAGGGAGCATCAATTAGTGGAGGTGGCGGATAGCGCCAAAACTGGTTCTATGCCCTCGCCTCACGCTAGGAGCAGGAGACCTTGCCAGATGTGGTCACTGGTTTGTTGCGTGTCTTTCATATTGATGTTTATTCCTTTCTAGATCCGGGAGCTACCTTGTATTTCATGACTCCTTACATTGCTAGTAGCCTTGGAGTTAGTCCCGAGACCTTGTCAGAACTATTTTCAGTTTCGACCCCTATTGGTGATTAGGTCATAGCTAGACGGGTATATAAAGAATGCCCAATCACTGTGTTGCATAAGGTTACCTCCACAAACCTTGTAGAGTTATCCATGACTAACCTCGACATTATTCTTGGCATGGATTAGTTGTTTGTGTGTTATGCTTAGATAAATTGTAGGACCTGTATGGTGGAATTTCATTTTTCGGGTGAGTCAATGTTGGAATGGAAGGGTAGTTTGACGGTACTAGCAGGTCGGTTTATTTCCTTTCTTAAAGACAGGAAGATGATCTCTAAAGGCTACATGTACCACCTAGTTAGGGTTAAGGATGTGGAGTCCGAGACCCCAACTATTCAGTCAGTTCCGGTGATGTGCGAGTATCCGAGAGTGTTCCCTGATGATTTACCAGGCATTCCTCTGGAGAGGGAAATTAATTTCGGTATTGACCTATTGCCAGATACGTAGCCTATCTCTATTCCTCCCTACAGGATGACCCCAACCAAACTAAAGGAATTGAAGGATTAGTTAAAGGATCTGTTGGATAAGGGCTTCATTAGACCGAGCCAGTCACCATAGGGTGCACCAGTTCTATTTGTTCGAAAGAAGGATGGTTCCCTTCGCATGTGTATTGACTATCGGCAGTTGAACAAGATTACCGTCAAGAACAGGTACCCCTTACCCAGGATCGATGATTTGTTTGACCAGCTTCACGGTGCCAAGTGCTTCTCCAAGATTGATCTCAGGTTCGGGTATCACCAGCTCAAAGTTCGGGAGAGTGACATCTCGAAGACCGCTTCAGGACCTGGTATGGTCACTACAAATTTGTTGTTATGTCTTTTGGACTAACCAATGCTACTGCAGCTTTTATGGACCTGATGAACAGGGTGTTCAAGCAATATTTGGATATGTTCG
This sequence comes from Datura wrightii, assembly GCA_035772735.1. NCBI lineage: Eukaryota > Viridiplantae > Streptophyta > Magnoliopsida > Solanales > Solanaceae > Datura > Datura wrightii. The sequence goes on from JASDFA010000002.1 coordinate 67,883,935, forward strand.
TGATCATGTTCATCGATGACATTCTGATATACTCCCAGAGCGAGGAGGAGCATGCCACTCATTTGAGAATAGTGCTATAAACCCTCAAGGATCATCAGTTGTATGAAAAGTTCAGTAAGTACGAATTTTGTCTTGACTCGGTGGCATTTTTGGAACATATGGTATCAAGCGAGGGCATAAGAGTAGATTCCCAGAAGATCGAGGCGGTGAAGAATTGGCCTAGACTGGTGAATCCTTCAGAGATTTAGAGATTCTTGGGATTAGTTGGCTACTACAGAAGGTTTTTTGAGGGATTTTCATCAATTGCAGCCCCACTGACAAGGTTCACCCAGAAAAAGGCAAAGTTCCAATGGTCAGATGCTTGTGAGAAAAGCTTCCAAGAGTTGAAGAACCGACTCACTTCAGCACTAGTGTTGACTTTACCTGAGGGTACTGATGGCTTTGTAGTGTATTATGATGCTACAAAAGTCAGACTAGGATGTTTGTTGATGCAGCGTGGTGAGGTAATAACATATGCCTCGAGACAGCTAAAAGTTCATGAAAAGAATTATCCGACCCACGACCTTGAGTTGGCCCCAGTGGTGTTTGCATTGAATATATGGTGTCATTACTTGTATAGGGTCCACGTGGATGTTACAGATCACAAGAGCTTGCTATATGTGTTCACACAGAAATATCTAAACCTTCGGCAAAGGAGGTGGTTGGAGTTACTAAAGGATTATGACATGAGTGTCCTCTACCACCCGTGCAAAGCTAATGTGGTTGCAGATGCTCTTAGTAGACTCTCTATGGAGAGTGTTTCCCACGTGGATGAGGGAAAGAAGGAGTTGGTGAAGGATGTCCACCGACTTGCAAGACTGGGAGTTATATTGATCGACTCAGCCAATGGCAGTGTTGTTGTGCATAACGGGTTAGAATCGTCCTTGGTGGTTGATGTTAAATCTAGGTACCACACTGGGGTAAAATAAAAAGATCTCCAGCCGATGTGACATATCGGGGTAAAATAAAAATATCTCCAGCCGGTGTGCAATACCGGGGTAAAATAAAAACATCTCCAGCCGGTGTGCAATACCGGGGTAAAATAAAAACATCTTCAGTCGGTGCAATACCGGGGTAAAATAAAAACATTCTCAATCATAATCATTAATGGAGCCGATAAAGCTTACACTGAGTCAATTTAACACATGTAGCATTGAAATGACAAATGCTTAATCTGTGGTTGTAATCGGTCTCTTTCGTAACATATAAATATAAGTGAGCCCATATACCATGTAAAATTAGAAAATGTGCACATATATCATGTAAAGCTATCAAATTATATACAAACATGTCAACTCAGTGACTCGACGGACCTTTAGGAGGTTTAGCCAACATAAGCATTTTAGAAGACTTACAAGCAATGTCCTATAGATAGTCTTACCAATTTAACGTATCGCTTGAGTAGAAGCACATAGATTCCTATTTATTTACAATCCTTTGACATCTGGGAACTACAGATATATACTGCCCACAGGCTGATTCCTTTACATGTATCGACAACTATACATTGGAACTTCATTGCCAAACTTATCACGTCGATGAGCACATGCAGTTCTCAATTCATTTGCCTTATTTGCAGGAAAACATGGGACTTATAACTTGAAGCATGGAGTTATTGTCATAACGCTTAACATATACGTAGAGTCGAGAGCTGAATTACAGACATACAACATATGAGACTTCTTTATAACATATACACTTGTATTTAGTTAGCTGAATGACCTCCAGGTGACTTTCTGGGATTAGAAGTTCTAAGCTTAACTGATCATTTTCATAGTTTGTGCTTATACTTAGGTATTAGGAACATTAGTACATGGGAGAATCACTCTTCTAAATTTAGGGAATTCAAATGATAACTCAACAAGAGCTAAACATAGATCCGTCACTTGAATATAACTGGAAAAAAATTCAACTGTGTGTTATAATATGAAAATCATATACATTAGACTTCTTACTGGAAAGACATATAAAGACTTAAGTTCTTAGGCTGGTATGCAACTTCAAATACTTGATCGGGACATTAGCATGATTCTCGGAATATGACCTCTTGAAAATTTCTTAGATTAGCATAACACCCTTCAACATAATTTAGGGACCGGAAGACATTACTTAAGAATCTGAGATTTGGATTTGTTCAACTTGAGAATTCATAAGAAACTATCCAAGTGCTTCCTTATAGAAAAATAAAGACTTATAACCATAATTCAGACGACGCTGGATTGACTATCACAACTTTGTAATTAACCGAGGAGCTTATGAAAGCTTACATCATTATAAATGGATTAGAAGCTCCTGGCATCACCCTTTTCGGTCATGGAAGAAAATTTCAACACTTATAATCGACAACTTAACATAAACGTTTAGGGGTATAGCTGAGAGCTTCTCTTTAACTTAAGTTACTATTTTACAAACGTTCAACTCTAGCTGATTTATACAAGGTCGTCACCTAATACTCATTATATCATTACCACATAATGTATTTATATCACTTATTTAACTTAATGCCTTGTCGACTCTCAGGAGGTTCAGATAGCACAAGAGTTGCAGTAAATTTACGGCGACACTCTAAAGACAATTCTTGTTACCCTAGCATGTAACTTGAACGTAGGAATAAGCGTAAATATATACTTTTTTTCGTATAACCTTCTAACATTAATAAACTGTGTATAACCTTTCCAAAAAGATGGTTTCATAGAAATATAAATAATTTACACATTCGAGTTCTATCTTTCAAGTTCAACGTATCGGTTTGTTCGAAAACTCGTTAACTAGTCAGTTAGACAAAGGGAGAGAAATCAAGGAATCTCCTCTTGGCCTTATGTACCTTAGAACATGTTCGTAAGAGGGTGGATAACTATTGTAAGGAATTTTCATTTCGCTGTTCTCATTTACCCTTATTTAGCTTAAAATTATTTTCTAGCGTTAAGTTCGTTTGCATGTCGTCTTCTTGCCTTTTTACAAATTTCACATAGCAACTAGAATTTTGAACACATTTGATATCACATGCATGAAATAATATAAAGGACCAGCTCACGGTGCCCACGCTGAGGGGACTTCAGACTCGATTTACAACTACAACCATAATCGTAAAGAATACGCCTTCCACTTCACATTCGTTCATTGCAAGCATATTTAACTCTTCATGCCTTCTATGATGTATTTCTAATACCTTGGGAAGAATCATGTATGCCTCAATAGGAACACAAAACATAGGAACATTGGCCCGATCAACAACAAGATTTCATGCTTGGAAAATAAGAATGGGGATGCCTTTACATACCTCACTTCGTTGCGTCTTTTTAGCCAATTTCTTCCGCTTGCTAGAAACTCCGACACCTTCAACTTCCTTACTTACACTACATGGAATGAGTACTGTTTATGCCAAGTTCCCAGTCAAAATTCATGTTCCAAAACGTAAAACCAAACAGCCACATCATAATATAATTTTCAGCAATCCTACGTACCTTAGGCGTCTTAAACTTGAGGCAATTCAAGAGAGTTTCGCTTACGTGCTTTTGGTGTTTAACCTCCCCAAAGGTGTGGTGTATTCCTTCCATATTTTGGATAAATTCCAGCATCTATACAGCTGTAACAACCTCCCAAAAATGGGCAGAAACCTCAGTCAAATATCACATAAAACACATATTGACATTATGTCATTTCCTTACTTTAGCTTGCGAATTTGAGCGGATAAACCAAGTAGGAACACTTACCTTTCACTTGTGTATGTCCCCTGCCCATATGGGGTTCCTCTTCAGCTAAATTCCGTTCCAAAAATGCAGCAACCATGCTGCCAAACCGCAGCAACAACACACCCCCATGCAACACATAAGTTCCAATTTCACTTCCAACATAACTTGTTAATTCATGATAATTCAAAGAGTAAAAACACCACCTCATTTTGTACTCAACTCTCACCAATATGGAGGTAGAACTTCACCTCCCTACTGCCCAAAAATGCAGCCTCTTGGCAGCCAAAACCGCAGCAACTCGACAATTAGAAGCTCACAACATAAGAAACCATTTCCAAGCTTGGACTATAAGGAAATTTGACCTATGCAAACAATTTCTTACCTGGGATTTGTTTTCACCACTGGATAGAGTTCTTAATTCTGTGAATTTTGAAACAAAATGAGGTGAAATGGAGTAGAAATGAGCTTTTAGCTCAAAATTACTTCATATAGGCAAGCTGGGTGGTGCCCGCGTGCGGCGCCCGTGCAACGTGCCCTCGCGCGCATGTGCGCTAGCTGCCTGCCTGTCTCGGCGCCTGTGCGCATGGGCGCTTTTCCAGCCGACAGTGCTGTCTTCAAACGAGCATAACTTTTTACTCCGAACTCCGATTGACGAGCGGTTTTTTTCACTGTAAACTAGACTCAAATACCTATCATTGGATATGTTATGGGACTTATGTATCATTATATGTTTGGAGATATTACCATTTAAAGTTGATCCTTATTTTCAAACTTCACATACTATTCCCTTTTCCCTTTGCACATGTTTCTCTCCTCACCTACGGACAACATACAATCCATAATTCCCTTAATATGACATATAACCATCAAATAATCATAAAAACAAATTTCGGGGTGTAACATTATGAGGCTTACAGCTCATGAGAAGTATTTTTACAATTTATTATTAAATTAAACTATATTCTGTGAAATGGTTTCGATTTAAAGATAGTAAAATTTAGTAAGATCTGAGTTTTTGCACACTAAGCTTTTCCATTTTTATATGTTTGATTATTCAACTTTATAGGTTAAAATGATATTTAATAAGCTTAACCTTGACAAAAAAATCACCTATGATCCATATTGATTCTTTATAAAAACTTGTTGTAACACCCCAAAAGTTTTCTAGACCAAACCTAGACTTAGCAAGAAGAACATAAAATTTCATCTCAGAACGACCCAGACAATGAGTTGTTGTTAGCAGTAACAACCCATTGTTTGAGTCGTTGTTAGCCCTACTAGTTGCCTTTCGTGAACCAACGAGACATGGGACAGAGGTGTAACAATTTGTCCTGTCACTTATTGCATCCCCAGTTAAGAAACCTATTTATACCTTTGCCAAAACTAATGAGCCCAGTAATAGGTCGTGGGAGAGACCAATGACCCATCTTGTTGATCCATTGAGAGAAATCAGAGAAGATGAGAAAACCCTTCCAGTGACAACGAGTAGTGGCAACGACCCGTTGGTTCAACCAATGAGTCGTTCTGCCGTCCATTGGTAGGCACCAAAGCTTTGGTTCAAAATTTCCCAGTGACCACAAGAGGAACCAATGACCCGTTTGTTCATCCAGTGAGTCGTGGTTCCCTTCAGTGATCTAATTCCAGTGAGCATGAATTTTTGGCCCTAGACCAATGACTAGTCCCAATGAGTCGTGGTATCGACCAATGACTCATTGTGCGACCTATTAGATCCCGATGGGCAATTTTTAGACTTTCTCTCAGGGAAATTTTTGCAACTTTCTGTTAGTCTAAGGCCTACAATACGTTGTTTTGGAGTTATTTCCAGAGGGATTTAGGGAGTTAGTCGATGTTTTCTCTTATTCCTCTCATCCTCTCAAGTTCAGTACGTAGAAAATCTCAGTCTAAAAGTATAGAACAAGACCAAGGGTTTCAATTCTCCTCAAATTTCTCAAGAAATCTCTGAAGGAGAATCTCTACTCTAGGTATGTGAGATTTCAACAAGGAAATTGTTCTACCCTTGTGCCCCAAAACCTTTCTAAAATCTTTATCAGTTCTAGCCCTTTTTGGATCTTTGTTAGGGTTGTCTATCAGTTAGAATACAAATTTCTTTCTTGTTATAATTTTCATGATTCTTGAAGGTTGTAGTTAGTTATACTTTATGTTGATATCTCTTTGTATGAAAATGTGTTAAGCCCTAGTCTGTGAATGTAATATGAAGAGTATTTCATAATTGTCCAGATACAAGTCTTGCTTGATTCTAATAGTTCTTGTAATCAATAAAATAGTACAGTTAGATTATCCAATAAGTTGAATGATTGATTATTTAGTCTCAGTCAGTACTTATCCTTTTGAGTATCTTACAGAAATGTCAACTGATCAGTTTGACTATACTCAGTCTCTTGAGGAGTTCAGTGAAACTCCATAGTCCGAGTTATCAGTGTTAGGTTGTTCTTTAGACGATTATGATGCTTTCAGCTGAACCTACTCTGACCAGTCATAGAACCCTTAGTTTCAGTTATTAGGTCCTTAAGACTCTCAGGTTACTTCCAGATAAGTATTCCTGACTTAATTCTTGGGACATCGGGATTGAGCTATCAGTCTAGTAGTTACAATTAGATTTTACAGTGGGATTAGGACTTAGCACCGAGCAGGCTAGGGTTAAGTGTTTCCCAGGTTCCCAGAACTACATTGCCACCGTAGGTTACTAGCCCGAATGGGCCTCAGATAGTGATGACACTAGCCATGCCTTTACACCCTGGAAAGGTATTTTGGGTACTATCGATGGGGAGGATACATCGAACTCCACGTCTAGCTCACGTTGTTAAATATCGGTTATAGACTCTCCTACTTATCAGTTCGAATCAGTTCAACTCAATTTTTCAGATTTTAGTATGTAGTTATGATCCTTAGTCAGCACCTAGATTACGCTGTTACAGTTATATTCCGTGTATCAGTTATGTTGTGCATTTGTACTATTCATACTTACATCTTGCATACTCAGTACATTCAAAATACTGATGCATATTTTTCATGTTGTATCGTATTATGATATAGGTGCAGGTTCTCAGTCGCAACATCGTCAGTAGTCCTTTTAGACGATTTCAACAGCATTATCTTTGGTGAGTACTCATCTTTCGAGGATGGGGATTTAGTTCTATTTAAATTTCTTTCTTTCATATTTTAGAGTTAGCTGGGGTTCTTTTCAAGAAACTCGTCAGTTCTTAGATAGCTTTCAGACAAAGTATTGTTTTAGTATTTTTTTTGCAGTTGTTTCATAGATTCTCAGTACCTTATTAGGCATTTCTTATTTTTGAGAAAGTTATTTAGTTATGTTTCTCTCAGTTTATTCTATTTAATTCAATATATGATAACGTCCAAAATATATTTCTCAATTCAAAGAATATGCACAACTGAAGTATCAAAACAAGAATCCAAATGAGTGCCAGGGTCGAATCCCACGAGGACTAGGGAATAATAATTTCAAGTGTCGATTGAGAAATTGATCTTAGTTTGCACCACGTAGATTTAATTATTAGAACAAATAAAATTGGGGGAATTGAAATTTTTAGAGAATTGAATTGGCTGATTTAATGAAGTGAAATAGCAAGATCAGCTAAAGTGTCCACAAGGGTATGAAATACTAGAGGTGCAGTGTAGATGAAATACTAACTAGATCGGGACATGCTCGGTCATCTATGAGTTCAATAAGTGTAAATAATCTCGGGAAGTGGGTAATCTTACCTTCTCAGCCTATTGACTACCTCTAGCTAGAGTTTTATTTAGACTCTAACCATAATTTAGCTCCACCCGATTATATTTGGACTAACAACTGCACTATTCCTAGCTATTAGTTGCCAATAAGGAATGAGAAAGCAATTTCAGCTATTGCTAGCTTAATTTCACAGTCTCTTGTCCAAGCCCACTACTGGATTCTCTTTGAATACTTAATTATTTTCTCTCAAGTAATAATCAAACAAGAATAAGTAGATCCATATCATAATAAATGGATCTTCATTAATAGATTCAAGAGAATCCAAATAGATTTACACCTAATTGAAGAACATGAAGATGACTCTAGCAATACCCAATCCAATTAATTATTCATCATCACACACCTCTAGTTAATGATTTTAGCTACTCATAGTTAAGAAATTCAAAAACACATTCATTAATAGCATTAGTGAATTTAGTAGCAAGAGTAGATAAATCAACTTCACAAAATAATATTCACAATAGCTGAAACTTACTAGTACAAGAGAAACTAGAATAGAGTACTTTCTATAATTTTAATTCAAAATCCCCCCTCTTTCAGCTAAGAGAATATTATTTTGCGTAAAGAAGAAAAGATGATGTGATGTAAGCTTTTGTTCTCTCTTTAAATTCTCTATTTCTATCTTCCTCTCTGCATCCTCAATACAAAGTACTTCTTTTTCTATTTATACCTTGAAAAGTAAGGTACTTTTCATCTCCTTTTCAACGATGGACAATTATTCCCTTATAGCTCTGTTTGGAACTGGCGGAGGCACCAGCGGTCTGCCGATGCAATTCATGAACCGCCGGTTGTCATTTCTACATTTCCCTTAATTTTCAGAAAGCACCGACGGTTCACCCATCGTTTCGCCGATCTAAATCCTTGAACCGCCGGGTCTTCAGGCTATAATCCAGAACTATTAAGCATCATTTGGCGACAGGACCGGTGGCTCGCCGCTGGCAATTCGCGAAATGCCGATGGAATTACTCCTCTAAGGTAGTGAGATTCGGTCCTTGGTCAGTGTTTTGCCGATTTACATTTGCGACTCGCCGATTGAGCCTCACTTCCCTCTTTTTGCTTCATTTTTGCTCTCTTCTTCACTTTTAGCCATCTGCACACAATGAAAGCAAAAAGGGCATAAAATCCAAATAATCAACTCGAAAACTAAACAAAAACTCAAGTTTTAAAGCCTAATGAGTTGGTAAATTACCAATTCATCAAACCTCCAAACTTAAATCATTGCTTGTCCTCAAGTAATGCAGTACTCAACTATTGAGTAATGTACCACCTCTCTTCACAATTAGACCTCTTCGATCACCTTGACTATGACAACCCAAAAATACTCACAATGCTCACCGAAAAAGAGAAAAAAGTACCCCACAAGACCAAAACAATGAAGATGTTAAACAAGCAAACACTTTCTATCAAGCAAAATTTATGAAAGGAATCATTTATAAATACAAGGGCATTTCTCAACCAAGTAGCACACATAGCATCTTAAGCTATAATCACTGAAAATTCAAAGCTTGCCTTAGAGTTTACACTCCTTGTCCCCTGTCCACCTTAACTCTAAATGACCTTGCATCCCCAAGAAGGAATGATGCCACTCACCATAGTAAGGATCCCTATTCTTTTGGTCATATGATCATTTGAATGCACACAAAGGGATTAATTGGAAGAGACACTCACTCTCACTCTCACTCTCCCAAAAGATATCTCCATGCATACACTTGACCCATAGGCTTGGCCTTCATGTAATTAGCCACTAATGTAGAGTAGCTGCACCTAGAATCATTTAGGACTTGCGGGTTATGATGTAGGCTCGAGGTGAGGGTAGGATAAACATTTGGATATAGTGAATAGATCCTCCCTAATGCTATTTGTGACATACCCTACATCAATTCCACTCACTTAACCCTTTTTTTCTTTCCTTGTTGATGACTTTCATTTCTTTGACACTTCCCCTTATAACCCCTGTTTGTTTTGCTATCCTATTTAGCCTTATTACATCAGGAGGGAACACCGATTCCCACAAAATGTCTTTTTATTCTTTTTATTTATCCTTTGGTGCACTTCAACAAAAGGCGTTGTTCCCTTCATACTGCAATTCTTATTTTCCCCCTTTATTTGGCAAACCCCAAAACTTAGGGTTTTGCCTCATTTCTCACAAATGTTTTTATCACTCCCTCTTTCTTAGGCCTTAAGCCTCATTTTGTTACTTATCTTATCACTAGAATTTAGGGATAATGGGTGACAAAAAAAGGTAGTAAGAATGGTCTTAAGACTTGTAATATGGTTTCCAAAGAAATGGTTTAAGGCTCAATATTGGATAACAAGGATTGCTGCTCATGGAGGGAATATGGGTGAAGTGACTAGACAAAGGAAGGCCTAAACTCACGTTCTTGATGCAAATACCTCTAGGAATTCACCTTGAATCATATTTGGGGCAAGTTCTAGACAAGATGTAATGCATGAGATTCATAAGAAATGTCCTCATCACACAAGGAATCATTCTTAAAGGGTCTACAAGAGTCATTCTCAACACAGATCACCAAATTAGGGCCTTAACGCAAGCAAACATCATAAGTCAAACAGGGAATTTACAATGTATGACAAATAATTCTATGCTATAGTGTACACACTTGCTCATTTTCTTAATTCTTATGCCCATGTTTTTGCAATTCCATTTCAACAACAAAAATTTAGGTGGTGCCTCTCAAAACAATTTCACAAAAGACTCAAAGAAACATGACATCTGCGACTCCAATGGCATTACTCCTCTGAGGTATTGAGATGTGGCCCTTGGTCGGCGTTTCACTGATTTACATCTGCGACTCACCGATTAAGCCTCACTTCCCTCTTTTTGCTCATTTTTTCTATCTTCTTCACTTTTAGCCACCTGTACACAATAAAAGTGAAAAGGGCATAAAACCCAAATAATCAACTCGAGAACTGAAAAAACTCAAGTTCTAGAGCCTAATGAGTTGGTAAATTACCAACTCATTAGTATACCAGTGTGATGTTAAGCCATAAGTAAGCTTGGGGTCAGTTATGGCACCAAGAACCATATTGCGTCCTGGGTGTAGACTCGGGTCGTGAAAAACTTGGTATCAGAACACTAGGTTTAGAGTGTCCTAGGATGTTTTAAAGCCTCGTCAAGTAGAATCCTTTTCATGGGTGTGAAGCATGCCACACTTATGATGGGGAGGCTACAAGATGTTATTAGGATATTTCCCTTTTGTTCATGCTCTTTATCGTGCATTGAGCTAATCTAAAAACCATCCTCCTAATCCATACTCTACTCTTTTTAGATAATGATGCCTCCAAAATGAGGAAACTGAAGAAGGACTGGGAACGCTAACCGGCCAGCCCCACTAGCTCCAGCAGCCCCTCAGGACTATCAGGTGTCCTCCACTAAATTTATGGCGGCGATTCAGGTTCTGGATCAGGATGTGACCAACCAAGTGAATCAGCAAGTTATTCCCATTAATACCAATGGGTCTGCAGCTGCGGCCAGAGTATGAGATTTTACATGGATAAATCCCCTAGCTTTTTATGGATCTAAGGTAGAGGAAGACCCACAAGAGTTCGTGGATGATTTCCACAAAATATCCTAAATCATGGGTGTCATTGCTACGGAGAGTGGTGAATTGGCTACCTACTAGTTGAAAGGGGTGGCATAGATTTGGTACAAGTAGTGGAAGGAAGGTACACCGAATGGAGTAGGTCCGGTAGAGTGGAACGAGTTTATTATGACATTCCTTGACAGATTGTTTCCTCAGGGGTTGAGGGAAGTTAAGGCTACCGAATTCATGAACTTTATGAAGAACAAAATGATAGTGGAGTATGCATTGGAGTTCACTCGACTGTCAAGGTATGCTCCAAAAATGGTCATTGAGCCGACGACTCATATGCTCAAATTTATTAACGGAGTTTTGGATTTGGCTCTTAAGAAATGCAGAACTGTAATGCTTATCAAGGACATCGACCTCTCTAGCCTCATCATTCATTCACAATAGATAGAGGTGGAGTAGTTCAAGGAAATTTTGAGGGAGAGCAAACGGGCGAGAACAGGCCATTTTGAGTATGGCCAATAGAGATCAAGTGGGGGTAGTCGACCACAGCAGCAACAGCAGCAGTAGAAACCTCTAGTACCCTCATCACCAGTGCCCCTTTTTTTCGATCCCGCAAGGACCAAAAGGGTGGAGTATCAGGCTCCTAGTCCCAGAGTCATGTCTCCAGCAGCCGCACATTTCTAGCCTACCCTAAGTGTGGCAAGAATCACCCTGGAGAGTGCCACTTAGGCAAGGAGGGTTGTTACGGTTATGGCTAGCTGGGTCATAGATTGAGATATTGTCCATCAATAGGATGGGGAAAGACCTAGTATTCTACCTCAGAAACCCCAGTAGGTTGTCCAGCTCAACAGGGTATTACTATAGGTACGGGTGGCAGGCAGCACCAAAATCATTTTTATACTTTGTCTTCTCATCAGGATCAGGAAAACTCACCCAATGCTGTTACAAGTATGTTGCGCCTCTTCCACATTGATGTATATGTGCTATTAGATATAGGAGACACACTTTCCTTCATGACTCCATATATTTCTATTCAATTTGATATTAGTCCAAAAGTCCTCTCAGAACTATTTTCAGTTTCTACTCCGGTTGGTGAATCAGTTAGAGCCATCCGGTTATATTGAAGTTGCCCAGTCTCAGTGTTGAGTAAAGTTATCCCAGTTGATCTAGTAGAGCTAGACATGGTCGACTTTGGCCTTATTCTTTGCATGGATTGGTTACATTCCTTTTATGCCTCAATCGACTGCAGACCTAGAGTCGTCAGGTTTAAGTTTCCTAATGAGCTAGTCTTAGAATGGAAAGGTAGTGTTTTAGCACCTAAGGGTCGGTTTATTTCCTACCTTAAGGACCAAAAAATGATTTCAAAGGGTTGCATGTATCACTTGGTTAGGGTAAAGGATTCTAGTTCCAAGAACCCGACTATTCAGTTAGTTCTAGCTGTTATCAAATTTCCTGATGTCTTTCTCGAAGATCTTTCTGGAGTCCCTCCCAAGCGGGAGATATACTTTGGCATAGAACTTCTTCCAGACACCCAGCCCATCTCTATTCCTCCTCACATAATGGATCCAGCTAAGCTTAAGGAGTTAAAGGAATAACTGAAATACCTTTTAGATAAGGGCTTCATCAGACCTAGCATCTCTCTATGGGGTTGCTCCAATGTTGTTCGTGTGCAAGAAAGATAGTACACTCAGAATGTGAAATGACTACTATCAACTGAACAAAGTTATAGTTAATAACAGGTATCCTCTGCTCACGATTGACAACTTGTTCGATCTGCTTCAGGGAGCTAATTTTTTTCCAAGATAGACCTCACATCGGGATACCACTAGCTCAATGTCAAGGAATGTGACATTTCAAAAAAGCCTTGAGAACTCGGTATGGTCATATGAATTTATGGTTATGCCTTTTGGACTAACCAATGCTCCTACAGAATTTATGGATTTGATGAATAGGGTATTCAAGTCGTACCTGGACATATTCGTCATTGTATTCATAGATGACATTTTAGTATACTCTAGGGATGAGAAGGATCATGCCAACCTCTTGAGGATAGTGTTGTGGAATCTCAGAGATCGTCAGTTGTTCACTAAATTTAATAAGCGTGAATTCTGGTTGAGGTTAGTGGCTTTCCTCGGTCATGTGGTCTCAAGTGAGGGTATTCAGGTGGATACTTAAAATATAGTAGCGGTAAAACCCACTTCCCCATCATATATCAAGAGTTTCTTGGGTTTAGCCGTTTATTACCGATGGTTTGTAGAAGGGTTTTCTTCCGTTACATCCCTTTTGACCAAACTGACTCAGAAAAAGGTGAAGTTTCAATTGTCAAACGCTTGTGAGAAGATTTTCCAAGAGTTGAAGACTCGACTCACTACAACTCCAATTTTGAGCTTGCCAGAAGGAACAAATGGGTCTGTAGTTTATTGCGATGCTTCTTAAGTCGGCCTCGGTTGTGTCAAGAAGCAACGGGTAAGGTGATCGCTTTTGCTTCTGGAAAGCTTAAGGGTCATGAGAAGAACTATCCGATGCATGATCTTGAACTGGAGGCAGTGGTATTTGCTTTGAAGATATGGAGACATTACCTCTATGGAGTTCACATGGATGTTTTCAATCACCACAAGAGCCTTCTATGTGTTCAGTCAGAAGGACTTGAACCTTCATAAGAGAAAGTGGATGGAATTATTGAAAGATTATTTACATGAGTGTTCTATACCACTAGGGAATGGCCAATGTGGTGGCTGATGCCTTAAGCAGGAAGTATATGGGAAGTGTTGCTCATGTAGAAGAGGACAGAAAAGAACTGGCAAAAGATATCCACAGGCTAGCTCAATTGGGAGTGCAGTTAGTTGATTCAGCTGAGGGTGGAGTTGTAATCCGGAGTGGGTCAGAGTCCTCACTGGTGGTAGAGGTTAAGTTAAAGTACGATGAAGACCCCATACTACTCAAGTTGAAAGAAATAGTTCTAAGAAAAGAGGTGGAGGCTTTCTTTAAAGGGGGAGATGGTGTGCTTCATTACCAGGGAAGATTGTGTGTTCCAGATATAGATGACTTGAAATAGCGAATACTGGCAGAAGCACACAGCTCCAAGTATTCTATTTATCTGGGTGCCACTAAGATATATCGTGACCTATGGGAAATCTATTAGTGGAACGACATGAAGAAGGACATTGCAGAATTTGTAGCTAAGTGTCCGAACTGCCAACAGGTTAAGGTTGAACATTAGAGACCTAGGGTTATGACTCAGGATATCATTATTCCTACTTGGAAGTGGGAGGAAGTGAATATGGACTTCATCATAGGTTTACCTCATACTCGCCAACAACAGGATTCAATATGAGTGGTTGTAGACTGGATGACTAAGTCAACACATTTCCTACCAGTTAAGACTACCGACTCAGCTGAGGATTATGCTAGACTATACATCCCGGAATTTATTCATACTGCATAGTGTTCCCTTATCCATCATTTTAGATAGAGGTACTCAGTTCACCTTGCGTTTCTGGAAATCATTTCAGAAGGGACATGGCACCCAGGTCAAGCTCAACACATCTTTTCACCCGCAGACGGATGGAGAAGCTGAACGAACTATTCAGACTTTGGAAGATATGTTGAAGGCTTGTGTAAGTGACTTTAAAGGAAGTTGGGCTGATCACCTACCTCTCATTGATTTTGCATATAACAATAGCTACCACTCCAGCATCAAGATGGCCCCGTTTGTGGTATTGTATAGTAGGAGGTGTAGATCTCCTATAGGATGGCTTGAAGTTGGTGAAGTTACCATGATAGGACCAGACTCAGTTCATGGGGCTATGCAAAAGGTTCAGATTATCATAGAAAGGTTTAAAATAACCCAGAGCTAGCAGAAGTCGTATGCATATGTGAGGAGAAGAGAGTTAGAGTTCTCTATAGATAATTGGGTTTATCTAAAGATTTCTCCTATGAAAGGGGTGATGAGGTTTGGAAAGAAAGGAAAACTTAGTCCGAGATATGTGGGACCTTACAAAATCCTGAGATACATCGACAATGTGTCTTATGAGTTAGAATTACCTACAGAGTTAGTATCTGTGCACCCAGTCTTCCATGTGTTCTTACTGAACAAATGCATCAGTGACCCGATCTTAATAGTGCCTCTAGAGAGTGTTAGTGTAAGGGACAACCTCTCTTAAAAAGATGTTCCAGTTCAAATCCTAGACCGTCAGGTTCGTAAGATGAGAAACAAGGAGGTCACTTCAGTAAAGGTTCTATGGAGGAACTAGCTAGTTGAGAGATTTATGTTGGAAGTAGAAGCAGACATGATGGCTAAATACCCTCATTTGTTCCCTTCCAGTTCAGCTTTAGCATCAGGTATTAAATCCCTCCCCAGTACTCTATTCGGTTCCGTACTCATCAACTCCATTCATGCTTTTAATATTCACCCTAGTTGCATCAACTCAATTAGTATACCTATATCAGTTTGGAGTCATTCACTCCTTTAGAAATCAGCTAATAGTTTTCAGTTTGGGATTTTAGCTCATTTCCTAGTTTTTCAATTTATCGAGCCTATATTCGAGGACGAATGTTACCAAGGGGGAGATATTGTAACACCTCAAAACTTTCCTTGACCAAACCTAGACTTAGAAGAAATAATCATAAAATTTTGTCTAAGAATGATGTAGACAATGAGTCATTGTCAGTAGTACCAACCCATTTTCTAAGTCGTGATCAGCAGTAACAACCCATTGTCAGCCTACCAGTTTCCTTTCGTGAACCAACGAGACACCAAAAAATCTATTGGAAGGTGTAACGAGTCGTCCTGTAACTCCTTGCATCCCCAATTCAAAAACCTTCTTAGACCTTTGCCAGAACCAACGAGCCCAGTAACGGGTCGTGGGAGAGACCAATGAACCATCCTGTTGAGCCGTTGGGAAAAGTCAGCGAAGATGAGAAACCCCTTACAGTGACAACAAGTAGTGGCAATGACCTATTTGTTCAACCAACGAGTCATTACGTCGTCCGTTTGTAGGCATCCAAGCTTTGGTTGAAAAGTTCCCAATGACCACGATAGGAACCAACGCCCCGTTGGTTCATCCAACGAGTTATGGTTCCCTTCCGTGATACAATTCCAGTTAGCATGAATTTTTGGCCCAGGACTAACGACTGGTCCTAATAAGTCGTGGTATCGACCAATGACTCATTGTGCAACCCATTGGATCCCGAGGGGCAATTTTCAGACTTTCTCTCAGGGGCATTTTTGTAACTTTCTAATATTTTAAGACCTACACTACATCGTTTTGGGGTTATTTTCTGAGGGATTTAGGGAGTTAGTCGATGTTTTCTCTCATTCCTCTCATCCTCTCAAGTTCAGTACTAGAAAAACTCAGTCTAAAAGTATAGAGCAAGACCAAGGGTTTCAAGTCTCCTCAAATTTCTCAAGCAATCTCTCAGGGGGAATCTCTACTCTAGGTATGTGGGATTTCAACAAGGAAATTGTTCTTCCCTTTTGCCCCAAAATCTTTATCAGTTCTAGCCCTTTTTAGATCTTTGTTAGGGTTGTCTATCAGTTAGAATACAAATTTCTTTCTTGTTATAATTTTCATGATTCTTGAAGGTTGTAGTTAGTTATACTTTATGTTGATATCTCTTTGTATGAAAATGTGTTAAGCCCTAGTCTGTGAATGTAATATGAAGAGTATTTCATAATTGTCCAGATACAAGTCTTGCTTGATTCTAATAGTTCTTGTAATCAATAAAATAGTACAGTTAGATTATCCAATAAGTTGAATGATTGATTATTTAGTCTCAGTCAGTACTTATCCTTTTGAGTATCTTACAGAAATGTCAACTGATCAGTTTGACTATACTCAGTCTCTTGAGGAGTTCAGTGAAACTCCATAGTCCGAGTTATCAGTGTTAGGTTGTTCTTTAGACGATTATGATGCTTTCAGCTGAACCTACTCTGACCAGTCATAGAACCCTTAGTTTCAGTTATTAGGTCCTTAAGACTCTCAGGTTACTTCCAGATAAGTATTCCTGACTTAAGTCTTGGGACATCGGGTTCAAGTTATCAACCTAGTAGTCATAGTTAAAATTTTCAGTGGGGAGTAGGACTTAGCACTGAGCGGGCTAAGGTTCAGCACACCCAGGTTCCCAAACTCTATTGCCATCATATGTTACTAGCCCAAACGGGCCTCAGACAGTGATCACACTAGCCATGCCTTTATCCCCTGATATATTGGGTTTTATCGATGGGGCGTATACATCGAACTCCACGTCTAGCTCACGTGGTTAAATGTCCGTTATAGACTCTCCCACTTATAAATTCATATCAATTCAGTATAGTCTCAGTTTTATTTCATCTTAGTTATTCAGATTTTAGTATGTAGTTATGATCCTAAGTCAGTACCTATGTTACGCTATTACAGTTTTATTCAGTGTATCAGTTTAGTTGTGTATTTCCACTATTCTTACTTACATCTTGCATACTTAGTACATTCAAAGTACTGATGCATATATTACATGCTGTACCGTATTATGATACATGTGCAATTTCTCAATCGCAACATAGTCAGTAGTTCCATCTAGACGATATCAGTAGCATTATCTTTCAATTTCTTACTTTCAGATTTTAGAGTTAGCTGGGGGCTTGTCCCAGAAACTCGTCATTTGTTAGACGGCTTTCAGACAAAGTATTGTTTCAGTATATTTTTTAGTTGTTTCATAGATTCTCAGTACCTTATCAGGCATTTCTTATTTTTGAGAAAGTTATTTAGTTATATTTCTGTCAACTTCCGCTTTTATTTAATTCAATATACTTGTGTGATGTTAATCTATGGGTTAGCTTGGGGTCACTTGTAGCACCAAGTACCGTGTTGCGTCCAGGGTGTAGACTCGTTTCGTGACACTTGTACTTTAATATTTCATGTGTAATTATATATTAAAATCTTTATATTATTTTACCAAAACATACTATATAACTCAGCATACACAAGCCCGAGAGACTAATATAGATAAAATATTTGGCCTATGTTTGATTTTCAAAGATTTCCACATTTGAGCTGCTTGTTTCCTCCCTCATTCTCTCCAATTTGCAGTAAGCTATTAAGGAAAAATTTAAGGAGAAACCTCAAGAAAATTTCAACCAAAATACAAGATAAGGTTAGATAGTTGATTACAGGTTGTACTAGGTGTGAGGTGGTTGTTTTGGAGCTCATTTTGGCGGCTGGTTGGAGTAAGTTGCTGCATTTCTGAAGCTATTTGAACTGCCTATATGTTTTCCTTTGAGTAGGGATTGAAGTCAAGAATGAAGGTAAGGATTTTACCCCTTTTTAAATTCATCAAACTTGTAAGCAAAAAAAGCTGAAATATTGACAACTAGAAGAGCTGCCATTGGGATTCTTTTCGGCTAAAGTTTTTATCCATTTTCCTTGGGATTTGGGCAATCTTTTTGGCTGAGAATAGACTTCATATTGTGGGGATGAATTGCAGGAGAAGTTAGATAATTTTTCTCTTCCTTCCCCCCCCTCAAAAACTTGTAAAATCAGGTATAGAAAAATGATTAATGTTATTGTTGTTATCATTGGTTGTTGTTATTGTTGTGGATGCCAGTTGGAAAATTATTTTGGCTGCATATATTGATACAAAATAGGCTTGTTGATTGCCTATAAATTCAAGATATTAAAGATATTGAAGTCTGGTTACTAAAGGAGTAAGTTTGCTAAAACAACACGTCGGAGTATGGTATGTTAAGGTGTCCCGTTCTAGTTGTTCAAGCACGAAAATATATTGGCGAAAGGGCCAATATTCTTGTGTCCTCACACTCATATGAAGCAAGTGTAATTCTGTCTAAATGTAAAAAATTTCATGACATTAAGTTGAATCGTTAAGAATGTTTAAAATAGGTAAATATGAAGTGGAACGCGTATTACTTTCAATTATATCGTAGTCATAAATCGAGTCTGAAGTCCCTTTATCGTGGGCACTGTGAGATGGTACTTTACTATATGTTTCATATATGTGATGTTAATCACACCTAAAGCTCTGGTTGCTAAGTGAAATTTGTAAAATAGTTGAGACAACAATGTCTAAGAGAATATAAGCTAAGAATCAAAGTCACAATCAAGTAAGGGTAAACGAGAATGTCAAAAAGGAGATGCCCTATCAAGGTTGTCCTTTATCTTATATATATAGATATATATATCATGTCATGGGAACCTTCTCATAACTGTAAAAGCCTTAGAATATGTGTATCGAAGTGCTATTAAAAGCTTTATGTGATGCATGTGCATATGTGCAACTATGAACTAGGAAAGAGGCCTATTTGTGTCGTAGTCCCTAAATTAATCGCTTTTATGTCACATTTGTTGATTGACTTAATATGAGCTTGGGCGGACCCGTATATAGAAATAGGTTAGGGCTTTAGGTTATACCACCCACGCAGTAATGTTAGGTGGGTAGATGTAGTTCCGATACGACCTTACCATTGACCCGGTTATGTATGGTGGGAAGTTGTCCCTTCGGATATGTGGATGATGACCTTACCATCAATGCGGTTATGTTAAGAGGGAAGTTGTCCTTTATTTATGATACTATTACCTTACAACCGATGCGTTTATGTTCGGTGGACAGATGTCCCTTTAGTTATGAGACCTCCAAGATACTATATCGGCAAAGTAATTTTGATTGACATAGCTAGGATATTATTTAACTAGGGACTGTATGGTTTACGAATGGTACGACATAACTCTTATATTTACTTGGTTTTATTCACATGATGTATTATATCTTGTTCATATGTCGGCTTCTAGAGTCATAGGTTGTTTCTATCCCTACTCTGGTTTTCAGTATCTTAGATGTATTCATGTTTATAGTTTTAGCCTTACTTACCAGTACATTTCATTTGTACTAACATCCTTTTTCCAGGGGATCCCCTTCCTGCAATATGCTGCAGGTACAGGCAAAGGCTTGGATCAACAGTCGCAATAGGAGCCTAATTCCCGCAGTGTTATGGTATGCTCCTTTCTTTCAGGAGATATGTTCCCGTTTTGATTATTTTGAGTCTTGTTGTATAGAATGGGTACGCCAAGACCTTGTCCCAAGCATTTCGATTTGTTTACTCTTTAGAGGCTATTGTGGACTGGTTGTACAGTTAGTTCAGTTGTGTGGCCTTGTCGGTCTTTCGTTGCTCAGTTTGCTTTATTGTAGCCTTGTCCGCTCTCCAGTTGTTTATTTGTTGTTGCGGAGACCTTATGTGTCCAATATCTATTTTAGCTAACTGCAGAAGGTGGCCCAGTTGGCCTTAGTGTTACCATTATACACACCATATAGTCAGTTTGTTGACTGATTTAGAGTCGATTTCCAGTTACGTCCTACCCCAGTTTTAGGGCGTAACAATCACGTAGTCTGAAGGTGGCTAACTCTACTCCCTCAACCACTATAGCTCGCATCACCTTTAACATTCTATATGTTTGATCAATAAAGTATTGAGGATCCTTGCTCGGGTTTGATCAGTGAATACGGGAGGTCTTAAACTCAAAAACTCACGGGCCCCTAGAACTCTCAGTCACCTGACCTCTAACCTGTAGTTATAAGAGCCATCAACTGAATAGTTCCCTCAAAACCTTGTCCTTTCGAACCCATTGGGGGTGCCATAGGTGCTGGGGGGTCTGCCACTCTATCACCCTCACGTATCATTATGGCAGGAGGAGCTGGAGGTCTATCTGTTGGAACTCTAGTTGGAGCTGGAGGAACTGAGATATCTAGGGTAGGAGACTTACTCTGAGCCTCTAATCTATCTCCCAAATCCGCTAGAGGGAAACTCGTAGACTCTCCCGCATTTGTACTGATCAACTGCATAGTCATCTTCCTCGTCACCGACATACTATAAAACAATAACATGATTTAAATATCATAATACTGATGGTTTATCTCTATAACATGAACTATTAATAAAATAAGTGAAACAACTCCTAAATGCCATGTAGCCTCCTGATTATAAGTATGGTGCACAACATTTCCATAAGCAAGAATCTACTAGACACAACTTGGTGGACTTCCTAGGACATGACCTAGCTTTGATACCAAGTCTATCATACCTTAAAACTAGGGTAGGGCACAACTGGCACTCAACTTGTGATTAATTGAGAAGCTGGGTATATAGCATCTATAATTGTAACACTGAGCCGACCAGGCCACTTGTTACAATCAACGAAGATAAATACTGGATCTATAAGGTATTGACAATAACAAATAAGCAACTTGAAAGATTACAAGGTTGCATAAATCTAAATAGAGTAATGGAAAGCTGACAAGGCTACACAACCAAAATAAAGTATACAAACTAGTCCACATCAGCCTCTAAGGAGTAACTAAATTGAAATGTAAAGGGCACGGGCCCTAGCCTACCCATGCTGTACACAAAACTCAAAATAATCATAACTAGGATATGACTCCTGGAAGAGAGGAGCATACCACTACTCCACTAAAATCTAGCTCCTACTGTTACTGTCGATACGAGCCTCTGCCTGTACCTGTAGAATGATTGTATGAAGGGTCCCCAAGCGAAGGGACATTAGTATGAGTAAAATGTACTGGTTTTTAAGGGTTAAAACTCTAAACTATAAGATATCAATGATAACATAACTAGAAATAAGTAATAGTAATAACCTGGAATCCTGGAAATCGAAACCTGATAATAACTCAATACTAAAGTGCAAATGCAATCAAGTAATGCACAACAAAAACAATAACTGTAATGCTGGTGGCCAGCCGACCATAAAATCCATATAAAATCTGTCCACCTGGTGTACCACACTGGGGCAAAATCAATAAATCATAATCATAATCATAAATTAAGCTGATAGGGATTAAATTGAGTCAATTTAACACATATAGCGTAAAAATAAGAAATGCTAAATTTATGGCCTGCATAGGCCTTCTTCTTAAAACATAGCTACAAGTGAGCATATATAAAATTTAAATATAGAAAATTAAACTTAAATGAATGCATCAATGACTCGTATAGATCATAAGAAACTGTGGAAGAGACAAAAGTTTCAACAAGATTTATAGATCGTGTTAAAAGGGACATTAGAGCTCGGAGACTTGCTACCTTATTGTTCATCTTAAGGAAAAGAGATTATGAAGTCTCCCCTTTGCCTCACATATTTCATAACATACACATAAGATAAAGGACAACCATAACAAAGTAGTTGTAGTTCAATAAGTTCATTTACCCTTAATTGATCGCAACCTCGATCCTTAGATTCGTTTAGCCATCATGGTTTAGCTTTTCTTACTAAATCCTCCTAGCAACCAGCTTGCCAAACATATTTAACATCACATATGTGACATAATATTAAGGACCAGATCATAGTATCCACACTGAGGGGTCTCCAAACTCAATCTATAGCTACGATAATCATAATACATCAACAAATGTAAGTAAGACATTTTTGATTCACATTTACTTATTTCAATACATTATTACCAACTCAAAATTAATGCCAAGAATTTATAACTCGTTGTATAGAATCATACATGTCCAAACATGAGTTCAAAATGCATAAGTATACGTCCTTTCAACAGTAAAAAGTGGTGCTTGAAAAACAAGGGGAGGGGCCTTTACATACCTTGTGTGGACATATTTCCTTAGCTGATTCTTCCTCCAACAACCAATGTTTGGCCCTATTCAATTCCTTTAGATTTCAAGTATGAAATAAGGCTGATTTAATACAAGTTATCCAGACAAAATGTCATGTCGATTGGCAGCCACAACAACAAACACGAGGCATCATTTCAACACTTTGTTACTAGCTTTTCATCACAAGCTTTAAAGAAAATGGAAAGGAGTATTTTACAAGTTTTCCTTGTGATTAACTCCCAGCCAATGGATTATATGTTCAGTATAATTGCAGATGCATCAACCACCTAAAACAGTAGAAACTTCACACAACAACACACCAAAAACAATACATCATTCTTAGCTTTCAACTTCTAGTTTTAACTTGAAAGTTATAGCAAGTTTAAGGGGTAAAACTCTTACCTTTTCTTGAAATAAACTCCTACTATGATGGAGTATAGACAAAGCTTATTTCTACCTCAAAAACTCAGCAACAACATGATAATGCTCATTACATCTCTTCCGATTAAGGGAGGTGGTAGCGGGTATTGTCAAAAACAAAATACCCGATGAGTGTCAGGGTTGAATCCAACAAGGAATAAAGATTGATAAACCAAAAGTTGTAAACTAATCAAATTTGAATGCTGCATAGTCAACATGTAAGAACAAAGATTTGGGGTAAACGGGGAAGACAATATTGAATCGAAATTTATAAAACTAAATTGAATAATGGATTTGTTGCAAGCAAGAAGAAAGGGCTAGGGATGTGTAATAGATGAATTTTTAATTAAACTAGGATTGATTTAATTGCTTTAACTTCAATTTCTAGCATGGATAGCATGGATCAAAGCACATCCTCTTATTTTTCAACCACAAAGGTGTTTTTGCCTTAGGTTTTCTCAAATCCCAAGGTCCTAATCAAAAATCATCCAAACCAAGCTTGAGGAAGGGTTAAGCTATCTATATCTTTAAACCTTTAATGGAGTGAGGATGTGGGTTTTGACTATCTATAGCTCAACCCTGCACATCCATACTCCAAGTCCCCATTATTTTTTCCTCATCCATATCTCACTCTTCTTTCTCAAGCTTAACCAAGATAAGTAATGTAAACTAGTGTTGGAAACCACTAATTTTCAACTAAAAGTCATATGAAACAATAGATCCATGCATTTAGACTAAAGTTAAGAATAATTGATCAATACCCAATTAAATTAAATATCCATTAAATACACACCCCTAAGTAGCAAATTAGCTACTCATAAATTAAAATAAATCAATGATAACTCATAGATAAATCATCAATAGTCATCATCATGAATAGTAAATTCAAGCTTTTAAACCTGCAACAATGGTGTACTTAGCTCAAAATAATAGTGAAGAAGAAGAAGAAGAAGAACAATGTACTCTATTATTTCTCTCACAACTTCTATTTACAATTAAATGCTAAGATATGATATGTTATGGGTGTGAACAATTGTGGTAAAATCTGCACATTCCCTCTGGCACAACTTTCCACTTTAGCCTTTGGAAACTTCTAAGGTGCACTTGTGCCTCAACTGGACAAGTTTTCCATTATCAGCGTTTTGATCACCTACCCGCAGGTGCCCATCCACAAGCTGCAACTGCTTCATAGGTTGGGGCAGTTTTTTTCCAGTGTTGGCTGCATTGGCACTTTCACAGCTTCATTTCACCATCTTTCCAAGTGTCTCCTGCGTTTGCACCTATGTTTCGTAGGTGCCATTGTGTGAAACACATGTTCTTCACCTCCAGTAGAGTGCTTTTTATTCAATTTCTCTATTTTTCTTCTCTAAGTTCAACACCTACAAAATAAAAGTGAAAAGGCATAAAACCTTCCTAATTGATATGAAAACAAAGTAGAAGATCATGCTAAAAAGCCTAATGAGTTGGTGAATTACCAACTCATAAAACCCTCAAACTTGAGCCATTGCTTGTCGTCAAGCAATACATTCCCTCACAACTAAGAGTTGAAATTAGCATCCATATCACAAGAGCTGTATAAGGTACTACTAACTTAAGACAATGCCAAAATCTCACACCGATTGAAGAAAAATAAAAAGAGTCAAAACATGGTGCACAAACTTCAATTGGTAATCACAAACATTTGGCATATGCCTTAAATTCAAAACAAAGGGAATATTTAATCAAAGCAATATCAATAAGCATCTCAAGTCATTGATAATTAACATTCGAGATTTTCCTTAAAGTTCACTGCATAGATGATCTCATTCTTAACTCTCAATTGAAACCACAATTTTAGAGTGCACCCCAAGGAAGTGATGCCGCTCACACAAAGAAAGAATCCACTCATACTCATGCAATTCACATATTGGGATTATAGAATAAGGCAAAGACACTCACTCTCTCAAAGATATTCAAGTATATACATATTGACCCATAGGCTTGCCCTTCATGTAACTCGCCAATAATATAGAATTGCTACACTTGGAATCACTAAGGACTTCCGGATCATAATGAAGGCTAGGGCTAAGGGTAGGTCAACTTTTAGCTCTAGTGACTGGACTTCCTAATGCCTTTTGTGAAAACATTCGAACATCTCATTACACTAATGAGTCTAGTCTATCTCATCTCTCCTTATTCACCATTCACATTTTTCATCAAGAAAAACCCTTTTAACACCTTGAGTTCTACATTAAGCCTTATCTAAATAAGAGATTACACCATTCAACTTTTTCTTTTTTCTCTCTTTTTTTGATCAAGCAAGTTAGTGCTACCTCACATTGAAGCTCACCTCATTTTCCTTTTTGCACACTCCCAAACTTAGGATTTTTCCTATATTTTATTTCATTTTCTTATCCTTCCCCAAATCTTGGGATTCAAGCCTCATTTTTTATTTCATCACTGGCAATTAGGGAGGACGGATACCAAAAAAGAGGATTAGAAAGGATATAAGTCTTGTAATATGGTTCCCAAGAAAAAAAAGGCTTAAGGCTTAAACATTGGCTAACAAAGGTTGATGTTCAAGGAGGTCATTTGGTGGTGATGGACTATCAAAAAATGGACAAAGGTCATTTTTCAAGTACGGCTACATCTAGAATTTCTCCTTGAATTACATTCGGGGAAAGTTCTAGATGATGTGCACACATAATATTTAAGCACATATATTCTCACCACACCAGGCATCACACTCCAAGGTGTTCATCTATCCTCAAGATCAATTGACAAGCCTGATTTTAGACAAGCTACTTTGAGTTCAACACACTCATTTTCCTAATCAAAAAGCCAAACAAAGAATGTGCAACTCATGACAAGAAAGTGCTCTTTTCAATTTCAAACCCCTTTTTAATTTCAAAACCCATTTCTATGCCTAAAAAAATATGTTGGTGGTACCAATCAAAATAAGTGCAACAATGACTCAAAGACATGGCATTTTTCCTTAAGAAAGTTGCCTCTCAATCTATTATAGGAAAATGTCACCCGATTCGACACACGAAAAGAAAAAGAAAAATTTTCTCCTAGAAAAACAATTGTGGTATAAAAAACCCTTGGAGTTTATTACTATCTACTATCTACAAAGGTGATTGCAAAGCAAATTTCAAAAATTAATTGAAATGTAAGACTAACCCGTAAATGGTACTTCACATCATCAAAGCAAGAAAAATAGCCCAACAATTAATTCAAAACAAGCCTGACGAGGGCATTCATTCAACTAAGAAACCATGCTAAATACTTAAAAATATAAAAAGCAAACAAGACCAACAAGGGCAACAAGAGTCAACAATCAAATGAAAAAGAGCACTCCCCTACCCCCCCAACTAAAAATTACACATCGTCCCTAATGTACAAATGAAGAATAAAAGGGAGGGAGGGTAAGAACTCCCTAAACAAGCTAATCCTCTCCATCATCATCAGCAGTCTCAGCTTCACCACCATCCTCTTCATGCTCTGCCTTATCGTCCTCCCCTAAGCTTGTAAGCAAATCATCAATCGAGCCTCTGGCTTTGTATATGGTAGCTATGTCTTGATCTAAGAAGATTGCATCAACATTGACTATGGGTGACCTGTTCCTCAATTCTCTCACATCAGCCCGAAGAGAGCAGACAGCTCCCTCAACCACATCAACTCGAGAGCATAACTTATTTAAGCTGTCAAGAATATCCTTCATGGAATTCTTCACAGACTTTTGGATTAGGCTGGTAGATATATGGCCAATTCTTTAGCTAGTTCTCATGAGAGTGGGTCATATCAGCAAAGTTGACATTTACCCCTGTCATGATGCATGCTATCAGACCGACAATGTCAATATTCACTCCCTTGTTATTCTTGGAGGGAATGAGACGACTACACACCAACTCGAGCCATAATTCGGCTTCAAATTAGAGTTCCTATCTTGGAATATCTCCTCCCATGGAGGCCCATAAAGGTTGCCCATCTGTGATAGTCCGAGCAACCCATGGACGCTGATCAACTTTGGTTTCTAAATTTTGTGTGAACTTAATGCCTAGTTCAATTTCCTTACCCTAATAAATAGATTTGATCACATCAGCGGTGATGTCCACCTCTACTCCTCAAACTCTAACCAACGGAAGATTTGGGAACTCGTCTAATTTTTTGGTGTGTTTTATGGAGTCTTGCCTCGCTTGATATGAGGCATAGAACTCTACCACCAAGTTGGGGTAGTAACCAGGTAAAGCATTCAAGAATGGGTGCCACTGCCACTCAACAAACTACTTGTTGATGTTGGGGAAATCTTTCCCCAGCCCCTCTAGATTGAATCTCTTCTCCGGGATCATCGGCCTATCCTGATAGGTGATATAATATGCCTCCATGCCGTCCACATAGAATTGGATGGCATCTCTTCTATTGGTGGGCACTATGGTTTCCTTTGATTTGAATTTTCCCTTGCTTTTAGAGGAGGCTAGAGCATTCCCTTCGTCTTGGATCCTAGAAGAAGACATTCTCCTGCAAGACAATATGAGTACCACACACACAAAAAAAACTCTTTTTGTATTTTTTGTTAAGGAAAATAAAAGAAACAATTATGCTAAGCTAACGAATGAAAAGAAAGAGATTGGATATAAAACACAATGAAACATAACTTTCAAACCACTAGAAGCACCTTCGCCAGCCTGCGTTACGCAGGTTTGGACCTACGGCCTATAGGTGAATCGCAAGTGCAGGGTAGAAACCTTGCAAAAATGTCCTAGCACCTACAATTCACCTGTGTTTTGTAGATGGTGATCTGTGGTCCACAGGTGTAACACGAGAGTCTAGCAGTGAAACTGAAGCCCAGCTCGATCCCCGCATTATACTATGCGTTCCGCAACTTAAAAGCTGCAACTCATAGGTGCCCACAGTGCCTAATCCTCATGTTTTTTCATTTCACAATTTTTTTCACAAGTATGAACAATATCACATATAATAGGTACTTAGACTTCCTCGATATATTTACCAATCATACTAACCACAATCAAGATCATTATTACCACTTAACGACTTTTCTTAAGAAGGACACTACCCATCTATCATCAGGAAACTTCAAGTGACCAATCCAACTACAATAAACAAGCAAGTTCAACATTTCACAATTCTCCCCACATTATCACATTTTTATCTATATTCTCAAGCACATAAGAATAAATGAACCTTTTCCCTTAAGAAAGACGTCACCCTATCTATCATTGAGAAAAATCATGCACTTCAAGAAAATGTGTTACTCAAATTTCACCCCCAACTAAAATTTCAAATCATAAGAGTATACCCAACAAATATAGCATTAAGAAATAAAATATTTCTACCCATTTAATAACACAATTTCGAGCCCACTCACAACCCCCACAAAAGTCAAGCTCACATAGAGCTGGAGAAGCATATCTTTGGGAAAAGGGGAAAAACATGAGTCACAAAAAATGAAGAACTGTCATGCTTTTGATGC
Source organism: Datura wrightii (assembly GCA_035772735.1). NCBI lineage: Eukaryota > Viridiplantae > Streptophyta > Magnoliopsida > Solanales > Solanaceae > Datura > Datura wrightii. Next base: position 67,912,499 of record JASDFA010000002.1, read on the forward strand.
TATATCTTTCATTATGCTCAAAAAAATTCCAAGATGAAAATCACAACACATAAAAATGGAATGAGGAAGGAGATGAAATTAAAACTTGAAGTTCTTGCTCAAGATGGTCGACCCAAGCTCTTGGTGGTTTTGTTTGGTGAGTGAGATAGTGAGTGATGGTAGAAAATGGAAGAAGTGGTGGTTTTTATAGAAGGGGAGTAGGTGAACGGATTTGTGGAATTGATCTTGAGTTTAATAGTGGATATGGGAAGTTGAAATGGTGGTTGATGAGTTATGAAAATGGGAAAATGGTGCAGAAAATGGGGGTTTTATAAAGTGGGGAAGAAGATTAAAAGACTTAGATCGGGTTTAGGTCTGGTTGGTCAATGGGCCAGTCAACATTTTTAAAGGCTAGTCATACCTACGCTTGCGCCAGACTTGTGGCCGCATGTTCGAAGCTGCAAATTGTAATCAGGTGCAAGTAGCCCTCAATTTTCCTAGTGCACTATTTGGATTTTACAGTACACCTGCGTCTCGCAGATTTGTACCTATGTTTCACAGGTGAGACACAAGTCACTTTGACTTTTTCACATTTTCTTCCCAGGTACACTGTCTCAAACCTGCGCTACGCCTACAGCTCGCGGATTTGTACCTTCATTTCGCAGGTGAGGCGTAGGTCCTTATCACTTTTCTAGGCATTCTGGACCACACCTGCGCTTGACCTGTGCTTTGCAGGTTGGTACCTACATTTTATAGGACTCACATAGGTGCTCATCCCCTATTTCCTTCACTTTTTTTCAATCCAATCAACCTACACACAAAGACAACAAAAATGTGAAGTAAAAACAAATTAAAAGACACTTGGGTTGCCTCCCAATAAGTTCTTGATTTAACATCGTGACACGACGATTTAAACTCACAACTTTATCATTCATCCGGAGGTTTGTCCTCCTTATCAAGATCAACCCCTTGCTCATCTTTGTAATTCATCATTGCTATCACCTTGCATTCATCAGGTGGTTCCATTGGTTAGCACATATTGAATGTTACTTCGTCATCAACAACCTGAAACTTCGGCTCCCCAAACTCAACATCAACAAAAGCTCGCCTTGTGGCCAATAGTGGTCGCCCCAAGATGATGGATACCTCAATATCAATATCACAATACAACGCAATAAAGTCAGCTGGAAAGATAAATTTTTGACCTTGACAAACACATCTATAAGAATTTCCACTAGGCATTTTATAAAAGGATCCTCCATTAGCAACCTCATTTTTGTAGTCTTCAATCTTCCCAGACCTAACTTCTTGAAGATCATGAGAGCCATCAACTTTTGCTCACCCCTAGATTACAAAGAGCTTTATTGAACATATAAACCCCAATTACGCTCGAAATAGTGAAGGCTCTAGGTTCCTCCCTTTTTGGAGCAAGGTTACTTGCCAGCACAACACTGCAATGATATGACACCTCCATTGTACCCACATGAACTACTGTTTTCTTTTCAGGAGCTCCTTCATGAGCTTTGCGTATCTGGACATTTGGAGTAAGGCATCAACCAACGGGATATTGATAGACAACTTGCTGAACATGTTAATGAACTTTCTAAATTGATTGTCCTCATTCGTTTTTTCTAACCGCCAAGGGTAAGACCTGGGACTCTAGGCACTTGGCCTTTAGCATTGGGGACCTCCTGGCCTCTTCATCAACATTCTTAGTTTGAGGGAAGCATCAACTCCTTCCTCCTCTAACATCACTTCATTATCAACACAAATAGGTGCTATTGGCACCTCCTCATTCACTTCATCTTCATTTGTTTTGGAATCAACCATCATTTGGGCTTATTACCCGTATTAGTAAAAAATTTCCCACTCTTTGTGAAAATAGCCATGCAATGATTATCTTTCTTTGGGTTTTGTTTCGTGTCACTAGGATGGGTTCCTTTCATTCTCAGATTTATTTGGGTTGAAAGGTGATTCATTTGGGCTTCCAAATTCTTAATTGAGGCTCAATGAGAGCTTATTGTTTGAGAATGGTTAGACACCTCCCCTTTTAATTCCTTAACACCACTATCGGTGGACTCCACTTTCTTCAATACTGTCGAAGTATCTCCTTAATCTTGGAACTACAAACATTACTTACACCAGACTGCATCGAGGACACATTAGCTTTTGGAGGAGAAATATATGGGTTCGCACTTCTATAGTACCTATCCCCATCTCACTCGGGCTCTCGTTCCTCCATCTATTATCTTTATAACACCATCCTTGGTTGTTTTTATCTATCCAATCTTTGTTACTATCACGAGGACGTCAAGGGACTTGGTTGACACATTGATATCCTTGACAAGAATCCATCATTTGGCCAACCATGAACTAACACTCCTTATCATATCTCGGTTGTGGGATATCTTCCTCAAATGGGTTGTGACCTTGGGTACGAACAACATTTACGCCTTTTATTTCGGATACCAAAATATGCTTGGCCATCTACTCAACTTTAGTCATCATCTTAGCTAATGTTTCTTCCCTCTCTGCATTTCTCCTTTTCAACTTTGCTGCTAGCTGGTAGGAACATGTACCATTTGTGGATACCTCAATGTCTCTAGTGTGCCAAGATCTATCAGTTTTTTCATCCTGTTAAGAAGGGCCTTGTTTAAGCCATATGTTTGGTCCATGACCCACCTACAAGATTGTTGGCCACAAATTTGTTGATTGAATCTAGGGTCCTATAGAAACTTTGGAGCAATACCTATTTGGGAAGACCATTATTGAGGCAAATGGCGACTTTTTTCTTGAATCGGAGCCACACTTCATGAATTAGCTCTCCAGGAAGCTGCCCAAAATTTGCGATCTCATCCCTCAACTGGAGCATTTGGGAAGGGGGAATGAATCTATCAAGGAATGCTTTAGTTAGCTCATTCCATGATGTTACGGAATCTAGAGGCAACTCGTTCAACCAAACTATGTCCTCTCATGATAGAGAACGGGAATAATCTCAAACGCATTGATTCTTGGTTGATGTTGATTATATTGAACAATTGACAAACCTCAATAACGTTCCGGAGATGCTGTTTAGTATCCTCACTAGCTTGTCCTACAGCCCCTTCATTTGCAAAAGTTGTAACATGGAGCTTGTTACATGGAAGACCAAGTTCCCTACCATGGGTGCTAGGCGAATGATACCAGCTACATCATTAATGACAGGATCATTCTCTACTTTCATTAAACCATCTGTGCTGCTCAATTATTAGCATGGCTCATTTTCACACCCTAAATAAAGCAAAAACACAAAAACAATGTAAATGAAACACAAGATGCAATAACAAATTTGAATTACTAAAGAATAATGGAAATCTCCACTCAATTCCCCAGTAACGGTGCCATTTTTTAATAATGCTCTATATATCTCCCCCGATTAAGGGTGGTGGCAGTGATGTTGTCAAAAAACAAAAATACCCAATAGGTGTTGTAATATCCCGAAATCCCTAAGATTAGACCTGAGGGTTGAAACGGAGAAAATAAGATTTTCAGCACTAGGTCACAAGACAAGTCGTCCAGTGACCCGTGGGGTGAACCACGAGTCGTTAGGTGACTCGTGGGGAGGAGGATGAGCTTGGTTGGATTTTTGGCTTTAGGGTTGAGCACGAGTGAAGTCATGAGTCATGGTCAACCCCACGAGTCGTTAGGTTGGCTGTGGTCAAGGTCTTGCCTTGGATTTTGAAAATTTGAGAGCATTCCTAACGATTGGCCACCATAAGTCATTGGATATACCACGAGTCGTGGTGTCGCTCGTGGTGACCGGTGATGAGAAAGTTCTAGTGTTGGCGATGAGACAGACCACGAGGCATGGTCAGTAGCAACGAATTGTCCAGTCCCTCGTTGGGACTAGCAGTGTGATTTTTCTACGAAATTATTAAGGACTTTTCCATAATTTCCTAAACTCCAAGACTCTAAACTACACCATTTTGGGAATGTTTTTTAGAGAATTAAAGGGATAATCGACTAAATCCCTCTCACTTTCACTCAACTATTGATCTCCCAAAATTATAAGTACGATTTACGCAGGCAGTTCTCCCAGAGCAAGCTAGGGCATTCAACTCTTCTTCTTAGATTCTCAAGGGTTTCCTCTGGGTTTTTCTTCACCAGGCATGTGAGAATTTAGCAAGAGAATTGTCCTTCCCTTGTGCCCCAAAATCCTTCTAAATGTTATTGTCAGTTCTAAGCCCTGAGACTTTTGAATAAGAGGAATTTTTTGGTCATGTTTTGATTAAATCATGTGAAATGTTGTTCGTACGGTTTGTTACTATATTTCCACTATCTATAAATCATGTTCATACTTGTTTTATTGAAAAGTGACATTATCCCTAATTCGATAAGTGTTGTAATTAGGGTCTTGCTTAATTATATAGACATAATGTTGCTTGACTCTATCAGTGTTGGAAATTCCATGTTATTATTATCAGTTAAATGCTCAATCAATTGCATGCTAGCTTAGTTTCAGTCATGATATTAATATCTTCAGTGTCTTTAAATAATGTCAATTGATCAATTTGACTATAGTCTTTTCTTGAGGCGTCAGTGTGCCTCCCAGATATCAGTTATCAATTAACAGTTAGTTCTATAGACGGTTACAATGCTTCCAAATAAGTAGCTCTGGCCAGTCTTAGAACACCAGTTGCAATATTCAGTCCGATAAGACTCTCAGGGTACTTCCAGATAAGTATTCCAGACTTAGTTTTGGGCCCCAGTTTTGAGCTATTAGCTGGATAGTAGTAGTCATGTTAGGACTATTCAACGGTAGTAGGACTTAGCACCGAGAGGGTCGGGGTTCTAGCACAACTAGGTTTCCATAACTACGTTGCCACCGTAGGTTATTTTTGCCCCAATGGGCCTAGATTTGTGATCAACCAGTTCATGCATTTTACCATGGCAAGGTATATTGGGTCCTATCTATAAGGCATATACATCAAAATCCATGTTTAGTTCATGTGGTTATATGTCGTTTATAGACTCTCCCACTTATCAGTACAATCTCAGCTCAGTTCAGTTCAGTTCAATTTAGCTCAGTTTAGTATCTTAGATCCGAGACATGTCTATAACCATCAGCCAGGTTCATTGTTGACCATATCAATTACATTTCATTTATATTAGTTTCCAGTATTTCAGTTGGTCATTTCATTTAGTTTCAATTCAGTTACTAATTCCGTCATGCTTATTATATCTCACTTACTCAATACATTCAAAGTACTGATGCATACCTTTTATGCTGTATCGTATCATGATAAAGGCGTAGGTTCGCAGTCCCAGCATGGTTAGTAGTTCACTCCGATGATATCAACAACTGCTTTTGTGAGTCCTTATCTTTCGAGGATGGTATTTACTTTCAGTTAGTTCCTTACAGTTAGATTTTAGAGTTAGCTTGGGGGGATTGTCCCAGCAACTCATTTTTTATTAGTTGGCTTTCATACATAGACATAAATATTCAGTATTGTTTTGTTTTTCAGATGTATTGACTCTTACCAAATCAATTTTCCTAAATGATTTTATTTATTTAAAGCTTCTGCTTTTGTTTTCTTAGTTTACCAGTGTAATAATAAACCATGGGTTGGCTTGGGGTTACTTTTGGCACCAAGTACCGTGTCTCATCCAGGGTATAGACTCGGGTCATGAAAAACTTGGTATCAGAGCACTAGGTTTAGTATATCCTAGGATGTCCGAAAGCCACGTCAAGTATAGTCCTTTTCATGGGTGTTAAGCACACCACACTTCTGACGTGGAGGATACAAGACGTTATTAGGAAATACACCTTTTGTTCATACTCTTTATCATGCGATGAAGTTCAATTCCAGAAATGTTCTCGTAACTCATGCTTTATTTCGTTTCAGTGAACTCTTCCTCTAAAACGAGGAAACGGAAGGAGGGCTAGCAATGCCAACCAACCTGCCCCACCAGGTCCAGCAGCCCCTCAAGATGATCAAGTGTCCTCAGCAGAATATAGAGCGGCAATCCAGTTGCTGGCTCAGATATTTACTGATCAAGTAAACCAGCAGGTGGTTCCAGTGAACACAAATGGGTCCGCAGCAACTGCTAGGGTTTGGGATTTCACCCGAATGAACACTCTAGATTTTCTTGGATCCAAGGTGGGAGAGGCCCCACAGGAGTTTGTAGATGAGGTATGGAAGATCACCCGGATTATGGGTGTTAGTTCTGCGGAGAGTGCTAATCTGGCTGCCTACCAGTTGAAAGGGGTGGCTCAGATTTGGTACGATCAGTGGAAGAAAGGGAGACCAAAAGGAGCAGAACCGGTAGAGCAGGAAGAGTTCACCACAACATTTCTAGACAGATTCTTTCCCGAGAGCTGAGGGAGGCTGAGGTCACAGAGTTTATGAACTTAAAGCAGGGTAATAGGACCGTGGAGGAATATGCATTGGAGTTCACTTGGTTGTCAAGGCTTGCTCCAAAGATGGTAGCAAAGTTATGGGCTCACATGTTTAAGTTCGTCAATAGAGTATCAAACCTAGTACTTGAGGAGTGCAGGACCGATGCCCATAAAGGATACTGACCTCACCAGCCTCATCATTCATGCCCAGCAGATTGAGGTAGAAAAGTTTAAGGATATAGAGTGGGAGAACAAGCGGGATAGAGTAGGTCTACTAGACTATGGACACCAGAGGTTTGGTGGTAGTAGCCGCCCACTCCAACATCCACCTCGGCCAGCGCCCTTACTTTTCGGTCCCCTAAGGATCAGAAGGATGGAGCATCTGGATCTCAGTCCCAAAGTTATAGTGTTACCAACCATTATCTAGTTTGCCTTAAGTGTGGAAAGTACCATCTAGGTAAATCCCTCCAGGGCAAAGAGGGTTGCTTTGGGTGTGTACAGCTGGATCATCGGCTAAAAGAATGTCCATCAGTAGGATGGGGGAGATCACAGTCTACCATATTAGCAGCCCCAACAGGCTGTCTAGGTCAGCAGGGTAACACTTCAGGTACGGATGGTGGTCAGCACCAAAACCGCTTTTATGCTTTTTCCTCTCGTCAGGATCAGGAGAGCTCACCTGATGTGGTCATTGGTATATTACGTATCTTCCATCTAGATGTGTATTCCCTACTAGATCTAGGAGCCACACTATCATTCATGACTCCCTATGTAGCTGTCCAGTTGGAAATTAGTCCAGAGGTTCTCTCAGAACCATTCTCAATCTCTAACCCAATTGGTGAGTTAGTTAGAGACAACCGGGTGTATAAAAATTGCCCAGTCTCAGTATTGAGTAAATTTATTCCAGCTGATCCAGTAGAGTTAGACATGGTCAATTTCGACCTCATTCTCGGCATGGATATGATACACTTTGATTATGCCTCAGTCGACTGCAGAATTAGAGTCGTCAGACTTTAGTTTCCAAATGAGCTAGTTCTAGAGTGGAGGGGTAGTAGTTTCGCGCCTAAAGGTCGGTTTATTTCCTACCTTAAGGAAAGGAAGCTTATTTCTAAAGGGTGAATCTATTACCTAGTTCGAGTCAAAGATTCTAGCTCTGAGACCCCAACTATCCAGTCAGTTCTAGTTGTTAGTGAATTCCCTAATGTGTTTCTCGAAGATCTTCCTGGAGTCCCTCCCAAGCGAGAAATAGACTTCGGCATAGACCTTCTTCCAAATACTCAGCCCATCTCCATTCCTCCTTATAAAATGGCTCCAGCTGAGCTTAAGGAGATGAAAGAGCAATGAAAATACCTACTTGATAAGGGTTTCATCAGGCCTAACATCTCTCCATGGGGTGCTCCAATGTTGTTCGTTCGAAAGAAGGACGGTACTCTTAGAATGTGTATCGACTACCGCCAACTGAACAAAGTTACAGTTAAGAACAGGTAACCCCTACCCAAGATTGATGAATTGTTCGATCAGCTTCAAGGAGCCAATTGTTTTTCCAAGGTAGATCTCAGGTCGGGGTATCATTAGCTTAGAGTCATAGAATGTGACATACTGAAAACAACCTTCAAAACTCGGTATGGTTACTATGAATTTGTGGTTATGTCCTTTGGAATAACTAATTCCCCTGCAACTTTCATGGACCTAATGAATAGAGTTTTCAAGTAGTATCTAGACATGTTCGTCATTGTATTCATTGATGATATTCTGGTATACTCCAGAAACGAGGAAGAATATGCTAACCATTTAAGGATAGTGTTACAGACACTCGAGACAGCCAGTTGTTCGCTAAACTCAACATATGTAAATTTTGGTTAATGTCTGTGACTTTCCTTGGTCACGTGGTCTCAAGTGAGGGTATTCAGCTAGATCCTCAAAAGATAGCAACGATGAAAGACTGACCAAGACCTACTTCCCCATAAGATATCAGAAGTTTCCTGGGTCTAGTTGGTTATTACCGATGATTTGTAAAAGGATTTTCCTCTATTGTGTCTTCTCTAACTAAGCTAACTTAGAAAAAGGTGAAGTTTCAGTGGTCAAATGCGTGTGAGAAGAGTTTCCAAGAGTTGAAGACTCGACTGGCTACCGCTCCAGTTTTAACCTTACCAGAAAGAATAGATGGGTTCGTATTATATTGTGATGCTTCTAGAGTTGGACTCGGTTGCATTCTAATGCAGCGGGGTTGGTTATAGCTTACACCTCTAGACAGCTCAAGGTTCACTAAAAGAACTACCTGATACATGACCTTGAATTAGCAGCAGTAGTGTTTGCTTTGAAGATATGGAGGCATTACCTTTATGGGGATCACGTGGATGTTTTCACCGATCATAAGAGCTTTCAGTATGTGTTCGGTCAGAAGGATTTGAACCTTCATCAGAGGTGGTGGTTGGAGTTACTGAAGGATTATGACATGAGCGTGCTATACCACTTGGGCAAGGCCAATGTTGTGGCTGATGCCCTAAGAAGGATGTCCATGGGGAGTGTTGCTCATGCTGAAGAGGGCAGAAAGGAATTGGAAAAGGATATTCATAGGTTAGCTCGGTTAGGAGGGCAATTAGTCGATTCAACTGATGGTGGAGTAGTATTGCAGAGTGGGTCATATTCCTTGTTGGTTGTTGAATTTAAGTCAAAGAAGGATGAAGATCACATACTGTTTAAGTTGAAAGAAGCAGTTCTCAGAAAAGAAGTGGAGGCTTTCTCCAAAGGGGGAGATGGTGTGCTTCATTACCAGGGCAGACTTTGTGTACCGGATGTAGGTTACTTGAGACACCAAATACTGGCAAAAGCCCATAGCTCCAGGTATTCTATCCACCCAGGTTCCACTAAAATGTACCGTGACCTACGAGATATCTACTGGGTGAACGGCATGAAAAGAGACATTGCAAAATTTGTGGCTAAGTGCCTGAACTGCCAGCAGGTTAAGGTTGAGCATTGGAGACCTAGGGGTATGACTCAGGATATAATCATACCCACATGGAAGTGGGAAGAAGTGAATATGGACTTTATTACAGGTCTACCTTGTACTCGCCGGCGGCATGACTTAATTTAGGTAATAGTAGATCAGATGACCAAGTCAGCACATTTCCTCCTAGTTAAAACTACAGACTCAGTTGAGGATTATGCTAGGCTGTACATTTGGGAATTGGTCATTCTACATGGAGTTCCCTTGTCCATTATTTCAGATAGAGTTACCCAGTTCACCTCGCATTTCTGGAAGTCATTTCAGAAAGGACTTGGTAATCAGGTCAAGTTCAGCACAACTTTTCACCCTCAGATCATGGACAAGCTGAGCGGACTATTCACACCTTGGAAGATATGCTGAGAGCTTGTTTGATCGACTTTAAGGAAAGTTGGATGATCACTTACCTCTCATCGATTTTGCATACAACAATAGCTACCACTCCAGTATGCAGATGGCCCCATTTGAAGCATTATATGGCAGGAGGTGTAGGTTTCCTATAGGGTGGTTCGAAGTTGGCGAAGCTACCTTAATAGGACCGGACTCGGTTCATGAAGCTATTCATAAAGTGCAACTGATCAGAAAGGTTGAAAACAACTCAAAGCCAACAGAAATCATATGTGGATGTGAGGAAGATAGAGTTAGAATTTGTTGTAGATGATTGGGTTTTACCTAAAAATTTCACCCATGAAAGGGGTGATGAGGTTTGGAAATAAAGGAAAACTCAGTCCAAGGTATGTAGGACCCTATAGGATTCTGAGGCGCATTGCAGTGTAGTTTATGAGTTAGAATTACCTTCATAGTTAGAATCTGTGCACCCAGTCTTTCATGTGTCACTATTGAAGAAGTGCATCGGTGATCCGAGCTCAATTGTGCCATTAGACAGTGTGGAAGTGAAAGATAGTCTGTCTTAGGAAGAAGTCCCAGTCCAGATCCTAGACCGTCAGGTCCGTAAGCTTAGGAATGAAGGAAATCGCTTCAGTGAAAGTCTTGTGTGGAGGAAATATCTAGTTGGGGGAGCCACATGGGAGGAAGAAGCAAACATGATGGCTAAATACCCTCATTTGTTCCCTTCCAGTTCAGTTTCAGCATTAGGTATTAAATTCCTCCTTAGTACTCTATTCAGTTTCATGTTTCAGTTCATGTGCCCCAAGTTTCTTTCATGTCAATGTATGTATGTGTCGTTCATGAATTCAGTTCATCCATGTAGTTTAGTCTGGAGTCAGTCACTACATCAGTTATCAGCTTTAAATGTTTAGTATTTGGTATGATGATTACATTTCTTAGCTTTTCAGTGTGTTTACCAACATGTGGGACGAATTTTGCCAAGGGGAGATATTGTAATACCCAAAAAGCCCAAAGATCAAACCCAAGGGTTGAAATGAAGAAAACAAGATTTTCTGCACCAGGTCACATCATGAATCGTCCAGTGACCCGTGGGGTGCACCAGAAGTCGTTAGGTGACTCGTGCGGAGGAGGATAAGCTTGGTTGGATTTTTGGCTTTATGATTGACCATAGATGAATCCACGAGTCATGGTCAACCTACGAGTCGTTAGGTTGGTTGTTGTCAAGGTCTTGTCTTGGATGTTGAAAATTTGCCAGCATTCCTAATGACAGGTCACCACGAGTCATTGGGTACACCATGAGTCGTGGTATCCCTCGTGGTGACCCGTGATGAGAAATTTCCAGTGCTAGTGACGAGACATACCACGAGTCATGGTTAGTAGCAATGAACCATCCAGTCCCTTGTTGGGACTGGCAATGTGATTTTTCTGTGAAATTCTTAAGGACTTTTCCATAATTTCCTTAACTCCCAGACTCTAAACTACACTGTTTTGGACATGTTTTTTAGATAATTAAAGGGATAATTGATAAATCCCTCTCACTTTTACTCAACTCTTGATCTCCCAAAATCAGAAATACAATTTATGTAGGAAGTTCTCCCAAAGCAAGCTAAGGCATTCGACTCTTCTTCTCAGATTCTCAAGGGTTTACTCTGGGTTTTTCTTCACTAGGTATGTGATAATTTAGCAAGGTAATTTTCCATCCCTTGTGTCCTAAAATCCATCTAAATTTTCTTATCAGTTCTAAGCCCTGAACTTTCGAATTAGAGTAACTTTTCAGTCATGTTCTAGTTAAATCACTAGAAACATTGTTCATACGGTTTGTTACTTTATTTCCATTATCTAGTAATCATGTTGATACTTATTTTCCTGAAAAGTGAATTTAGCCCTAATTCGATAAGTGTTGTAATTAGGGTCTTGTATAATTGTATAGACATCATGCTGCTTGACTCTATCAGTTTTTGAAATTCCATGTGATTATTAACAGTTAAGTGCTTAGTTGCATGCTAGCTCAGTTTCAGTCATGATGTTAATATCTTTAGTGTCTTTCAGTAATGTCAGCTGATTAGTTTGACTATAGTCTTTTCTTGAGGTGTCATTAATCCCTCCTAGATATCAGTTATTAGTTAGTTCTACCGACGGTTATGACGCTTCCAGATAAGCAGCTCTGACCAGTCTTAAAACACCAGTTGCAGTATTCGATTCGATAAGACTCTCAGGGTACTTCCAGATAAGTATTCCTAACTTAGTCTTGGGCCTCAGTTTTGAGCTATCAGCTGGGTAGTAGTAGTCATATTAGGACTATTCAGTGAGAGTAGGACTTAGCACCGAGAGGGCCAGGGTTCCACCGCACCCAGGTTCCTAGAACTACATTGCCACCATAGGTTAATTTTTCCCTAATGGGCCTAGATTTGTGATCACCCAGTTCATGCCTTTATACTCTGACAAGGTATATTGGGTCATATCGATGGGCCATATAGATCTAACTCCACGTTTAGCTCACGTGGTTATATGTAAATTGGAGACTCTCCCACTAGACAGTACAATCTCAACTCAATTAGGTTTAGCTCAGTTCAATATCTCAAATCCAAGACATGTCTATGACCATCAGCCAGGGTCATTATTGACCATATCAGTTACATTTCAATTATATCAGTTTCCAGTATTTCAATTGGCCATTTCATGTAGTTTCAGTTCATTTACTTATTCCTTCATGCTTATTATATCTCACTTACTCAGCACATTTAAATTACTAAAGCATACCTTCTATGTTGTATCATATTATGATACAAGCATAGGTTCTCAGTCCCAACATCATTAGTAGTTCCCTCCGATGATATCAACAACAACTTTTGGTGAGTCCTCATCTTTCAAGGACGGTATTTACTTACAGTTAGATTTTAGAGTTAGCTGGGGGGGCTTTTCCTTGCAACTCATCATTTATTAGTTGGCTTTTAGACACAGACATAGATATTCAGTATTGTTTGTTTTGCATATGTACTGGCTCTTATTAAATCAATTTTCTTAAATGATTTTATTTATTTAAAGCTTCCTCTTTTGTTTACTTAGTTTACCAGTGTAATAATAGACCATGGGTTTTCTTGATGTTACTTGTGGCACCAAGTACCGTGTCTCGTCCAGGGTATAGACTCGGGTCGTGACAAGTGTCGGGGTCGAATCCCATAAGGAATCAAGATTGCTAAATCAAAAGTTGTAAACTAACTAAAGTTTGAATGCATCATTGTAAACATGTACATAATAAAGATTTGGGGAAATGGGGAAGACAATATTGAATCCAAATTTGTAAAACTAAATTGAATAAAGGATTTGTTGCAAACAAGAAGAAATGGCTAGGAATGTGCAATAGATGAAGTGTTAATTGAACTAGGATTGATTCAATTTCCTGAACATCAATTTCTAGCATAGATAGAGTGAATCAAATCACTTCCTCTTATTTTTCAACCACAAGGATGTTTTTGCCTTGGGTTTTCTCAAACCCAAAGGTCCCAATAAAAAATCAGCCACACCAAGCTTAAGGAAAGGTCAAGCTATCTCTAGCCTTAACCCTTTAATGGAGTGAGGATGTGCGTTTTGAATATCTCTAGCTCAACCCCACACATCCATACTCCAAGTCCCTACTAATGTTTCCTCACCCATATCTCACTCTTCTTTCTCAAACTCAAGCAAGATAAATAAACTAAACTAGTGCTTGCAACCACTAATTTTCAATTAAATTTCAGAGGAAAGAATTGGTCCATGCATTTAGATTAAAGTTAAGAACAATTGATCAATACCCATTTCAATTAAACATCCATCAAGCACACACCCCTAACTAGCAAATTAGTTACTCATAAATGAAGATAAATCAATGATACTCATAGATAAATCATTAATAGTCATCATCAAGAATAGTAAATTCAAGATTTTAAAACTGCAACAATGTTGTACTTAGCTCAAAATAGTAGTGAAGAAGAAGAAGAAGAAGAATGTACTCTACTCTTTCTCATACTACTTCTCTCGATAATTCAATGCTAAGATATGATGCGTTATGGATGTGTACAATTAGGGTAAATTCTACACATTTCCTTTGGAATAACTTTCTGCTTTTTCCCTTGGAAGCTTCTAAGGTGCACTTGTGCCTAAACTGGATAATTTTTCCCTTGTCAGCATTTTGATCACTTGCAAGGCACCTGCATTTCACAGGTGCCCATCCGCAAGCTGCAACTGCTTCACAAGTCGAGGAAGTTTTGTTCCAGTGTTGGTTGCATTTGCACTTGCATTTCGCAGGTGCTAACCTGCACTCCACAGGTTCATTTCACCATCTTTCCAGTGTGTCCTGCATTTCGCAGATGCCATTGTGCGGAACACATGTTCTTCACCTCCAGCAGAACACTTTTTGTTTAATTTCTCTTTTTTCCTTGTGTAAGTTCAATATCTAAAAACTCAAAGAGAAAAAGGCATAAAACCTTTCTAATAGATATGAAAACAAAGCAAAAGCTCATGCTTATAAGCTTAATGAGTTGGTGAATTACCAGCTCATCACAACGCTGCCCAAAATGTTGTAGTTCAACAACAAAACAAGTAACACAAGTTACTACAAACTTCATCGAAGTTCCTTTCACAAAACCTATAGGAAACAAAGAGGGGATCGCTTACCTTTACATGGAGTTAACTTTAGCCAAGATAAGAGTGATGTTTTGTTATACCCCGTAAAATTTTCAACACATAGATGACCTATTCGCATGTTGGTTAAGAGTATTTGAAAGCCATACATGCTAGAAAAAGGCTTGGGAAAAGACCGGACGAGAAACCTGTCAAACCATCACGGAAGGAGCCGGGGCAGAGCCCCTCTGCGATGGCAACGTGTCACGGAGGAGGAGCCTCCGCGTTGGCTCCGTGACACGTTGACCTTGTCCATGCCCAAGTATATAAACCCCTCACTTCGGTTTATTTCATAAAATTCTTATAATTTCCAGAAGAAAACGTAGGGGAACATGGGAGAACGAAGATTCCTTACCAATATTTGTCCGATTATGCCGTCAAACGCTGTCCAAACTCAAATTAACTCCAGATACCGAGGTATTAAGCTGTAAGGAGCATTCCTACGGATTTAGTTTCGTGAAATTTGGCCGGCGAATCATCGTGCTACTGAACTAAGGTAAGTGGAATTGATCCAAACTAGTGTCAATATACTCCTATCCGTAAAGTGAGTATTTCTCCCTTCTGGACTTTTGAGAAATAGCAAGTTTTTGACCGACTTTCCATAAGCCAAAGTTTAGGCTATAAATATATCGAAAGTGACGTTTTCTTTCAGAATATTGGTGTATTTAGTTCTAATTGACATATATGTTAATGCAGGTGGGAGAAATAGTTGGAGTACTGACCGAGCTTCATCCGTTAGTCGGATAAACCGAGGTTAAGGTATGTAAAGCCAATTTCTTCGGCAAGTTAGAGTTTTAGCCTTGTATAGCACAGTAAACTACGTAGTAGAATTCCCGGAGTTGAATATTGAGTATTGTGCAAGTTCAGTAAATCTAATTTGCGCTGTTATATCGTACTTAGTCCAAAAGTTAGTAAAGCATGCGCCAAAATGGCAAGTTAGCATTCCAGACTTAGTATAGCCCAGTATGTGATTAGCAAGCATGTTTCTAGAATAATATGACAGATATTTAGAATAAGAGTTAGTAAAGTAAAATCAGACAGTCAGATAGTATCTTGGCTACTGATTAGCCATACAGACAGATGATATCTTGGCTACAGTATAGCCATACAGTGAGATAGTATCTTGGCTACCGATTAGCCATATAGTTAGATAAAGATCACAGATTCAGTATAAAGCAGTATGAGAATCAGTATAATACAGAAAGAGATCAGAATAAGAAATCAGAACTCAGATAGTATTTTTCAGTTTAAACATGCTTGCTATATATGTGCTTATTGTTTGTTGAGACTTGGTTGTGTCGTGAGGGCACCCTTTTGAGCGTCCTCGCTGCCCCTGGGTTGGTGACTGTGTTGCTCACTGAGCGGATGGGTTTACGTCACTCTAAGGAGTGGCATGCCGTCCCCAGTTTGGACGAAGATGGAATGAAGCTTTCCCCATATTAGGCTGATCAGCATTACAGTACAGATAGCCCTGTTGTGCGCAAGCGCCCAGGGAACAGATTCAGATACAGTTACAGTTACAGATACAGTATAGCAGTCCTCCGGACTCAGACACGGTTATTTATATCGGAGGCTATGGCCCGAGCCGAAGACCCAGGGGGCCGGTAGAGGTGCTCGTAGTTAGCAGATGAGTGGAGTGACTTATTTTTGGCTAGTTTTGACCCGGGTAGAGGTATATAGATTGTTTGCTTGCTTGGCGCCATCCGGCTTATGGGGGTTGGTATTGGCTCTTGTTTGCTATATATATATATATGTATTTATGTGCTATATGTTAGTTAATAGATAGCAGGCCACCATGTCTACAGGTACGCTCCTGCCCTATCACAACGCAAAAAGTCTGATTCAGTTCATATCAGTTCTTACAGATTTAGTTATCTCCTGCTATTCAGAATTTCTAGTTATGTTATTTGCATTTAGTTGTATCCAGTTGCTTTGCATACTCGGTACCAGTGGTACTGACGCCTATTTGGGGCGCTGCATTACTTGCCTGCAGGTACTCATAGATGAGGAGGCGATCCCTCATGATTCCAGCCAGCTTATAGAGTCATCAGCTCCTGTCATCCGGAGCTTGATATTCAGAGGTGTATTTCATTTTCTTTTGTTGTATAGTACGGGTAGGTCGGGGCCTTGTCTCGACCATCTTATCAGTATTCTTAGAGGCTTGCAGATTGTATATATTCATCTCCCTGTGGTTAGTTGTGTCGGTCGTGTGAGACCGTGCGTTTTGCTTAGCTGTTTAACATTGTTGATTATGTTGGCTGTGTGGGGCCATAGTCTAATGGTAGTGGTGACCTTGCCGGTCACGTAGTTATTCAATATTCTATTGTTGAGTTACAGATAACTAGACAGCATGGTGGCCTTGTTGGCCCGTATAGGTTTACCGCTTTGTAAGTATGTTTCTGGTTAGCTGAAGTTTTATATAGGTGGCTATAGGCCCAGTCGGCCAGAGGTTGTGTTTACAGCCATTATATAGCCCGTCGTTTCCAGAAATCTGAGTTAGAGATAGACAGGCACCAGATGTGCTTAGGCTCACCAGTTAGTAGTCTAGGTCCTACTAGGGCACCAGGTGCCAGTCATACCCCCCAAGGTGGGGTGTGACAAACTTGGTATCAGAGCAGGTCGTGTCCCAAGGAGTCTGCAAGCCGTGCTAAGTAGAGTCTTGTCTATGGATGTGTTGTGCACCACATACTATAGTTAGGAGGCTGCAAGGCATGATAGGATGGTTACTCTTCTTTCTCATTCAGTCGTGCTATAGAGCTGTACAGTATAGGGTTGGGTCCCTAAAACTTATCATATTCTTTTTCTACAAATAAGAATAGTAGACCAGTGTCACCCTGCCACCGACAGAAGATTAGACATAGCAGCAGGAGAAGGCAGCAACAGGATGCCTCAATTCCATTCAGAGTCAGCCCGATCTGAGGGCGATATAGAGGCTTCATCACAGCCCTCTCAGCAGTCTCCCTCACATCAGGAGCCGTTGGGCACGACACCTCCTCTGATAGCTCCTGTTCCTTCGCCATCAGACCAGGAAGTTCGGAGCGTAGTGGTTATGTTGACATAAATGATGACTATCTATTCATGCCCTGCTTATGTACTGATTAATCCAGGGTCCACTCTATCATATATTACCCCATTTGTGGCTCGGAAGTTTAATGTCGCACCAGAGTTATTACAGTAGCCTTTTTCAGTATCTACACCCGTTGGTGACTCCATTATAGCTAGTAGAATTTATCGAGGGTGTACAGTAGAGGTTGCTGATCGCCAGACTACAGTAGATCTGGTAGAGTTAGAAATGATTGATTTCAATGCCATTATGGGTATGGATTGGTTGGTGCCATGCTATGCTAATGTAGAATGTTGGACCAAGACGGTCCGATTCCACTTTCCAGGAGAGGCAGTGTGAGAGTGGAAAGGTAGCACAGCTACTCCAAAAGGTATGTTTATTTCCTACCTTCAGGCGAGGAAATTGATAACTAAGGGATGTATCTACCACCTAGTCAGGGTTCAGGATGTTCGGGTAGAATCTTCGACACTTTAGTCTGTTCCGGTGGTGAATGAATTCCCTGATGTATTTCCAGACGAGTTACCTGGTATTCCCACAGAAAGGGAGATAGATTTTGCAATTGACTTGCTACCAGGCACTCAGCCTATATCAATTCCTTCATATCGCATGGCTCCTGTTGAACTCAGAGAATTAAAGGAGCAGCTGAAGGACCTACTAGATAAGAGTTTTATCAGGCCGAGTACTTCACTGTAGGGTGCGCCAGTTCTATTTGCGGAAAGAAGGATGGCTCGCTCCGCATGTGTATAGATTTCCGCCAGCTGAATAAAGTTACAGTAAAGAATAAGTATTTGCTTCCCAGAATAGATGATTTGTTTGATCAGTTACAGGGGGCCAGATATTTCTCCAAGATTGACTTGCGGTCCAGATATCATCAGGTTTGAGTTTGTGAGAGAGACATTCCTAAAACGGCCTTCAGGACCCGATATGGACACTTTGAATTTCTAGTTATGTCCTCTGGGTTGACGAATGCCCCAACAGTATTTATGGACCTGATGAATAGCATTTTCATACCGTACCTGGACCTGTTCGTGATAGTGTTTATTAATGATATTCTGGTGTATTCTCGCTCCGAGGCACACCACCAGGCCCATTTACAGACAATGCTCTAGATTCTCAGGGACCATCAGCTGTATGCTAAGTTCTCCGAGTGTGAATTCTGGCTGAACTCAGTAGCCTTCTTGGAGCATATTATGTCGGATGCTGGTATACAGGTTAACATGAAGAAGATAGCAGCAGTTAAAACCTGGCCTAGGCCTAGCACTCCGATTGAAGTCCACAGTTTTCTGGGGTTAGCAGGATATTACAGGAAATTTGTTGAGGGATTCTCTATTACAGCGGCACCTCTGACCAAACTGACGCAGAAAGCAGCGAAGTTTCAGTGGACAGAGGCATGTGAGCAGAGCTTCTAGAAGTTAAAAGACAGATTAACCTCCGCCCCAGTATTAGCATTGCCGGAAGGTACAGAAGGTTATTCAGTTTATTACGACGCATCAGGCATTGGGTTGGGTTGTGTGTTGATGCAGCATGGTAAGGTGATTGCGTATGCTTCTAGAGAGCTGAAGAAACACGACAAGAATTACCCTACCCATGACCTGGAACTGGCCGCAGTGATCCACGCTCTGAAAATCTGGAGGCATTATCTGTATGGCGTTCATGTAGACATTTTTACAGATCATAAAAGCCTGCAGTACATTTTCACACAGAGGGAGTTAAATCTGCGGCAGCGTCACTGGTTAGAATTGCTGAAAGATTATGACCTAAATATTCTCTACCACCCAGGGAGAGCTAATGTAGTAGCAGATGCCCTTAGCCGTAAGTCAACGGGGAGTTTAGCGTATTTGCCATCCGAGAAGCGGGAGTTAGCTAAGGAAATTCATCAGCTAGCTGATTTAGCCGTTCGAGTAGTAGAAATAGAAAATAACAGAGCGGTGATTCAGAACTCTGCTGTGTCATCGTTAGTTACAGAGGTAAAAGAATGGCAGTATGAGGAACTTGACTTAGTCCAGCTCAGAGATAGAGTTCAGAAAGGTAAGGAGCCAGATTTCCAAGTGACTGAGGATGAAGTGCTATGTTGTAAGGGCTACCTATATGTCTCGAATGTTTCATGGCTCCGCCAGTAGATTATGAACGAGGTACATTACGGCCGTTATTCTCTTCACCCCCGTGCGACGAAAATGTACCATGATATCAAGGAGAATTATTGGTGGCCAGGAATGAAAAGAGAAATTGCTGAATTTGTAGCCCAGTGTCCTAACTGCCAACAGGTAAAAGCGGAACACCAGAAATCAGGCAGGTTAACTCAGGACATAGCTGTACCTCTCTAGAAATGGGAAGCAGTGAATATGGATTTTGTAGCAGGATTACCCCGTACCAGACATAGACACGATTCTATTTGGGTAATAGTTTACAGGCTGACAGAATCAGCTCATTTCCTGCCAGTGAAAGCTACCTTCTCGGCTGAGGATTATGCCGAATTATATATCAGAGAAATAGTTAGATTACATGGTGTTCCAGTATCTATTATCTCTGACAGAGGAGCAGAATTTACAGCTAGATTTTGGTAGTCATTTCAGAGAGGTCTGGGAACGTAGATTAATTTGAGCACAACATTCCACCCTCAGATAGATGGACAGGCTGAGCGCACTATTCAGACACTCGAGGACATGCTACGAGCGTGTGTGATCGATTTTGGAGGTAGCTGGGACGAGCATTTGCCATTAATTGAATTTGCTTATAATAATAGCTATCACTTAGCCATCTAGATGGCGCCCTTTAAAGCATTGTATGGGCGAAAATGCAGATCACCGGTTGGCTGGTTTGAAGTGGGAGAATCAGTGTTGATTGGGCCAGAAATCATTCAACAGTTAGAGGAGAAGGTGAAGCTTATCAGAGAACGCCTACTGACTGCACAGAGCAGCCAGAAATCATATGCTGATGTGCGACGCAGAGACCTGGAATTTGATGTGAATGACTGGGTATTTCTGAAAGTATCTCCGATGAAAGGGGTGATGAGATTCGACAAGAAAGGTAAGCTCAGTTTGAGATTTTTTGGGCCTTATCAGATTCGTCGAAGGATAGGCCGAGTGGCATACGAATTGAACTTGACTCCAGAATTAGAATCTGTTTATCCGGTCTTTCATGTATCTATGCTATGGAAATGCATAGGAGACCCATACAGAGCAGTCCCAGTCTAGGATATCCAGGTTACGGAAGAGCTGGCCTATAAAGAGGTTCCAGTAGCCATCTTAGACAGACAGATTCATAGATTGAGAACTAAAGATATTGCGTCTGTCAAGGTATTGTGGCGTAACAGGAACTGAGAGGAGATGACCTAGGAGGCGGAAGAAGATATGAAGACCAAATACCCTCATTTATTCCAAGCCTAGTCAGGCGACAGGTATGTTGGTATTATTATCTTATGCAGTGCCTTATAGTATACATATAAATGAGAAGGTCTATTTTAATCTGTCATTTAAATACTATAGTATTGGGTGGAGTACCTGTATGGGGCTTTTCTGAATTTCAGGTTTTTGGGATAGTCCATATTACAGGGGAAACTTAGCCGAAATTTTTCTACAAACAAGTTGAGTAAGTTGAGAAGTCCTCTAGATGGAAGTTTACATTCGAGGACGAATGTTCTTAAGGGGGGGAGAATGTTATACCCCATAAAATTCCCAATACATAGATGGCCTATTCGCGTGTTGGTTAAGAGTATATGAAAGCCATACATGCTAGAAAAAGGCCCGGAAAAAGACCGGACGAGAAGCCTGTTGAACCATCGCGGAAGGAGCCGGGGCAGAGCCCCTCCACGATGGCAACGTGTCACGGAGTAGGAGCCTCCGTGTTGGCTCCGTGACACGTTGGCTCTTTCTAGGCCCAAGTATATAAACACCTCACTTCGATTTATTTCATAAAATTCTTATAATTTCCAGAAGAAAACGTAGGGGAATAGGTGAGAACGAAGATTCCTTACCTATATTCGTCCGATTACGCCGTCAAACGAGGTCCAAACTCAAATTAACTCCAGATACCGAGGTATTAAGCAGTAAGGAGCATTCCCACGGATTTAGTTTCGTGAAATTTGGCCGGCGAATCGTCGTGCTACCGAACTAAGGTAAGTGGAATTGATCCAAACTAGTGTCAATATACTCCTATCCCTAAAGTGAGTATTTCTCCTTTCTGGACTTTGGAGAAATAGCAAGTTTTTGACCGTCTTTCGATAAGCTAAAGTTTAGGCTATAAATATATCGAAAGTGACATTTTCTTTCAGAATATTGGTGTATTTAGTTCTAATTGACATATATGTAAATGCATTTGGGAGAAATAGTTGGAGTACTGACCGTGCTTCGTTCGTTAGTCGAATAAACCGAAGTTAAGGTATGTAAAGCCAATTTCTTCGGCAAGTTAGTAGTTTTAGCCTTGTATAGCACAGTAAACTCCATAGTAGAATTCCTGGAGTTGAATATTGAGTACTGTGCAAGTTCAGTAAATCTGGTTTGCGTTGTTATATCGTACTCAGTCTGAAAGTTAGTAAAGCAAGCGCCAAAATGGCAAGTTAGCATTCCAGACTCAGTATAGCCCAATATGTGATTAACAAGCATGTTTCTAGAATAATATGACAGATATTCAGAATAAGAGTTAGTAAAGTAAAATCAGACAGTCAGATAGTATCTTGGCTATAGATTAGCCATACAGACAGATGATATCTTGGCTACAGTATAGCCATACAGTTAGATAGTATCTTGGCTACAGATTAGCCATACAGTTAGATAAAGATCACAGATTCAATATAAAGTGGTATGAGAATCAGTATAATACAGAAAGAGATCAGAATAAGAAATCAGAACTCAGATAGTATTTTTCAGTTTAAACATGCTTGCTATATATGTGCTTATTGTTTGTTGAGACTTGGTTGTGTCGTGATGGCACCCTTTTGAGCGTCCTCGTCGCCCCTGGGTTGGTAACTGTGTCACCCACTGAGCGGGTGGGTTTACGTCACTCCAAGGAGTGGCATGCCGTCCCCAGTTTGGACGAAGATGGGATGAAGTTTTCCCCATATTAGGCTGATCAGCATTACAGTACAGATAGCCCTGTTGTGCGCAAGCGCCCAGGGAACAGAGTCAGATACAGTTACAGTTACATATATAGTATAGAAGTCCTCCGAACTCAGACATGGTTATTTATATCGGAGGCTATGGCCCGAGCCGAAGACCCAGGGGGCCGGTAGAGGTGCTCGTAGTTAGCAGATGAGTGGAGTGACTTATTTTTGGATGGTTTTGACCCGGGTAGGGGTCTATAGATTGTTTGCTTGCTTGGCGCCATCCGGCTTATGGGGGTTGGTATTGGCTCTTGTTTGCTATATATATATATATGTCTTTATGTGCTATATGTTAGTTAATAGAAAGCAGGCTACCACGTCTACAGGTACGCTCCTTCCTTATCACAACGCAGAAAGTCTGATTCAGTTCATATCAGTTCTTACAGATTCAGTTATCTACTGCTATTCAGAATTTCTAGTTATGTTATTTGTATTCAGTTGTATCCAGTTGATTTGCATACTCGGTACCAGTGGTACTGACGCCCGTTTGGGGTGCTGCATTACTTGCCTGCAGGTACTCATAGACGAGAAGGCGATCCCTCGTGATTCCAACCAGCTTATAGAGTCATCAGCTCCTGTCATCCGGAGCTTGATATTCAGAGGTGTATTTCATTTTCTTTTGTTGTATAGTACGGGTAGGTCAGGGCCCTATCTCGACCATCTTATCAGTATTCTTAAAGGCTTGCAGATTGTATATATTCATCTCCCTGTGGTTAGTTGTGCCAGTTGTGTGAGGTCGTACGTTTTGTTTAGCTGTTTAACATTGTTGATTATGTTGACCGTGTGGGGCCATAGTCTGATAGTAGTGGTGACCTTGACGGTCACGTAGTTATTCAATATTCTATTGTTGAGTTACAGATAACTAGACAGCATGGTGGCCTTTTCGGCCCGTATTGGTTTTCCCCCTTTGTAAGTATATTTCTGGTTAGCTGAAGTTCTATACAGGTGGCTATAGGCCCAGTCAGCCGGAGGCTGTGTTTATAGCCGTTATATAGCCCGTCGTTTCCAGAAATCTGAGTTAGAGCTAGACAGGCACCAGATGTGCTTAGGCTCACCAGTTAGCAGTCTAGGTCCTACTAGGGCACCAGGTGCCATTCATACCCCCCAAGGTGGGGCGTGACATGTTCCTCCTCTTCACTCTGCCCAGACCGAGTTTCAACACAGTAGCAACTCACTATATAGTCCTATAGAAATGATATCCGTAGCACCACAAACTTCTCCTTGGAATTGCAAGCTTTCAGTGTGAATTTTAATAGTTGTTTTTCCTTGTTTCTTGAAAGGAAATAGAGAGAACATATGTTTTCTAAATAAGCAGGTCGAACCTGGATATGTATGAAATGTTTTCCACAACTTAAAAATCTGATTTTTAAAGAGATAAGATGGTGGAAGCACTAGGTCGTCATGCTCATGTTACAACTTCATAGTGCTTCAGTAAAATGCTCATAATATTTTACTCCAAACTCTCATTGATGAGAGGTTTGATGTTCTGAAAATTAGACTCAATTATCTTTACTTTGATAGGTCATGGGACTTCTAACTCATTATAATTAGGAGATATGTTCATTCCAAGTTAGACCATATATGAGACTTGTTAAAAATATTTTCTCATAATAAATCGTGAACTCGAATTTTGTTATCAAGCTCCCTCTGACTTAAAACATCAATTAAATGATTTAATCACCCCCATATATCTGTTCCATGATTTAATCACCCATTTGGGATTTCATTCTCCCAACACTTTTAAACATCAATATTTATTTAGGGTGTAACATAGCGATTCAAAATCAGTAGTTGGAATTTGTTGCAACATCTAAGGGAAACACTTTTGAGAGTTCTAGAGCCAGTGAGTTTTGAGCCTAAATCCCCCCAGCCTTTAAGGATCAATACTTGCTAGGGGAAATTTGATAGGTTCAAGCTGATCAAGTTTTGCAGGTAGAGCAGGGCGGCAAGAGTGTTCGCGAATATAGCTTCAGGTTTAATTCTTTTGCCTGATATGCTCTAGACACCGTGTGAAATATGAGCGATAATGTCCATAAACTTTTATCAAGTTTTCGACCCCTTCTGGTCTAAGAATGTTTGGAAGTGACTACCCAGATAGATATGACTATTGCTTATATGGAAGATTTTATTCAACATCTCCCAAGTACCAACATTCACTATGTACTTTGTCTCTAGATCAGACTTTAGTTTCTTTTAGCCACTGTTTCAGGACTGGCAGTAACATGTCACGAAAGGCAAGGGTAAGAGAGCAGCTTCAGGTTTGAGATATGTTTCATAGTAATCCTATATCTCATGTGGTGAATAGAAAGGTGGCATTGGAGTTAATCATCACTCCCGTGGTTGTGTATAAATTTTCTTACAGTTAGAAAAGTTCATTGATTATGTGGTGTCAAGGCATGCCTATCTCATGTTAGATAAATATGTTTAACTGATAAAAGGAGATTTTATGAATATATGAAATGTACATTTACAACAAACGACAAGGAAAATTTAAAGGTATTATAGCCAAAGTATGTCTATAAAGTATAACCCTCATTTGAGGAAGAATGATTTTAAGGGGGAAGGACGTTACACCTTTAAATTTCTTTTTTGGTGATTATTTGATGTGTATATACTATGTTAAGAAAAGTATGGATTGTGTGTTGGTCTTAGGTAAGGAGGAAAACATGTACGAAGGGAAGAGCGAAGAGTATGTGAAGTTCACAACTAAGGGTCAATTTTAAACAACCATATATTCCAATATTTAATGAGTTAGAAGTCCTATGACCTATCAGATAAAAGGAATTTCAGTCTAGTTTTTATAACATTTAACCGCTCGTTGATCTTGGGCAAATTTATATGCCCAAGTGATACTCAAATGTGTCAATTTTGCCTTGTTTATCTATTGATATTTATATATTCTCATGTGATTTGTAATAAAATGTGAATTTATACTAACCAATATGATTAGCGTTGTTTTGCAGAAAAAATATAAAGTTATGGAGCTAAGATGCATGTTGGGAGAGATCGGGATTGGATCGTACGCTAGCAAGGGAAAAAGCACTTGAAGGCACGAATTAAAGGGGCTCCGCGATGGAGCCGTGTCACGCTGCCATCGTGGATGCCTTCTGCCTGGATATGGAATTTTTGCCAAATTCCAATGAAGGTGCGCGTTGGGGCCGTGGCACGTTGGCCTAGCCCCGCGTTGCACGCCGTGCCACGTTGGGCCTTAATACCTGGACGACCAATTTCCAGTAAGGGCCCGCATCAGTGGCGTTTCACGGAGGCAGTGCTCCGCGATGCACTCCGTGACACGTTGCTTGTTATTCCGAGAAAAATTCCCACTAGTATAAATAGAACACTTAGGTTCATTTTTAATAATTCTGACTTGGTGGAGCAAGAACGTGGGTTACAGGCAGTTGAGGGGACGAAAATATCAGGGTTTTTCTCTATCTCTTTCTTCTTTATTTGAATTGTTTGTATGATTTACACTCATTTAACGATGTTTAAACCACAAATGAGTGGCTAAATCCTCTTCTTGTTGAGGTTTAGAACAATTGTATTGAAATGTAATTATTGATAAATTGGTTTTTTCGTCTTTTCTTTCATGATTGTTCTATTGATTCTTGTTCTTACTGCATTAATATGTGGCTGACGTTAATGTATATCTAAAAAGTCTGGTTTCACTCGAGAGAGCAAGAAATTGGAAAGTTGTGAATTGATAGGATATGATCTTTTCTTAGATTGGGAAAATTGAGAATTGATTTACTTTCAGGATAGAAATATACCTGAAAGTCGTATTAGTCAATTAAGGAATCGGTTTTGTATGACTAGAACATGAATTTTGTTTTATCACAGAAATGTAGGTGGAAGGTTCATGATTCTTAAGTTGGGTTAAATACGAGAGTTTTAATCCATAGGCAATAATTCTTGACTAGCAACCGGAAGAAAGATTAACCAAATTGTATCGATAATTTATTTCTCTACATGTTTGTTTAACCTCAGCATGCTCATACTTATAGTTCAGACTCAAATTGTATATTCGTTTTATAATTAGTATAAAATTAGAAACCAAAATATCAAACTTTTCTTAACACTGTTGTCTGCATTTTTAGAGTTAAGGTTTATTGACACTTGAGTAGATTGTTACCCTAGCCTAGTCCCTGTGGGATCGATACTTGGATTACTTGAGCCACTTTATTACTTGTTCGACCACGTGCACTTGCGTGTTGTTGTGAAAAACACCGAACAAGTTTTTGGCGCCGTTGCCGGGGACTGGCAATTGGTAAAATTGTTTTCTTAGTGTTAGTTTACAAATTCTATATAAGTGCTGACAACTTGGTCTTAGTGTTTGTTTTAATTCTTTTTTATTGAATTTTTTTTTCTTTTTTCGGATACCCTTATTGACATGACATCGTGGAATACAAATGGTTTAAATGGTGGATACTCATATTTTGGCGAATCTTGTCTGAATTGCGGAGGACACCACTTGTGGCAACACTCTAACACGTGCAATATATGTGGTGGTCAAGATGGCCATTGGGATGGCTGTCCGAATGCATATTCCCCTCCCCCAAGCCCCTACTATGATCCTTCTATTGTTTTTGCTGAATATAGGCATGTTGAAAATGATGACTTGGGACGCCAAGCTCAAATAGAAGACATGCTAAAACAACTACAGGGCAATCAGAAGCAATGAAGGAGGTGATGGCAGTATTGAGAATTCAGCAAGAAGAGAATGCAGAGGCTCTAGAAAGGATGAGTGTCAAAGTCACCGAGATGATTGCTGAGGCTGAAGCTTGTGATAAATTGCAAGTAACAGTTTTAGCCGATATTCAAGAGGAACTACAAGAGGAAGACAAGGGTTAATTTTTGGATGAAGCCCAACAATTAGAATCTCTTGAGTGTCCCGGTGATGGGCTCACACTTATGGAAAATCCATTAATGGAAGAAGAGATAGAGTATCCCCCAGTTGACATTAATGGAGAGATAGATGTCGATGCTGAGAAGGTGTATACAAGTAAGGAGGTCAAGCACAATGCATTTTCAGAGTTGAGGTTTATTGGACCACACTCGAAGCATTTTTCAACATTAAGTTTGGTTGAAAACATAGAAATAGAGTCTTCCAAGCTTATAGAGAAATGTCTAGAGGAGGACCTAGCCCCGTATACTTTGAAATTTGCTAACTCGGAGAGATAAAATGACTTCGCTTACTTAAGGGCCAATAAGTTCAAAAGGCAACATCTACTGCTTGGTCCTTCCAATTTTTCACCACCACCCCTGGAGCATAAGAGGAAATTAGAGAAGAAATTAGGGGTGAGATTCATATCCTCAAGGTGGAGGAAAAAGCGGTGAAACTTGATACGTCGTGCTGCGACGTAAAATTAGGTGCTGCTTGGGAGGCAACCCAAGGGTACCATGGGTACCATTTTAATTTCTTGCATTTAAGTTGATTTTATTTATTTTTCATCTTGTGTTGTTTTGGTGGAATGTTAAGCACAGATGGAGGGGAAGTCTGAGTACCTGTGGAGGAGGAAGCTAACAACCATGGAAGAGAAAAAGTGTGGGGTCGAACACCCACTTGTGCAAAGTTGAAGAAAGGCATGATGTCAGCTAGGCCTAAAGGCCTCAGGGAGTATTTCTCACCCTCTTTAAATGTTAAGTTGATGCTATGGGGACACAGCATGATTCAAGTGTGGGGTGAGGAAAATTTTAAAATTTGTGTGCTTAATGATTTTTGGTGAATGTAATGCTTGTGAGAAATATTTGAAAAAAATTTTTTTTTTTGTGAGTCAAGCATGACTTCATCACCCGTTGGTTTTTCTTTTCGGTTCTTTTCCGACGGGGGGTCTTTGAACTGAAGAATAAAAATTTTTCTTTGTCTGTATATAATGTTTTTCGTCATAGTTAGAGACTGTTTCCGACGATGGATGGATGACGACTGTCTTGAGGATTATTAGTCAATAGGTTTTGGTTTTTGAACCTGTAGCAAATTGAAGGCTTGATATTCTTGTTATGTGCTATAAATGATTGTACGATGCAAGTATGTTTAGTGTTGAAGCATGCAAGTGGTATACCTATGTTTGAGACACCTAGGCTCTTGAATTTGACTTGATATGATTGAAGCTTAATTTTGAATTCTTGTGATTAGCTGAGTTAAGAGTCTGCGGAATGTGTCTTGAATTGAGCATGTGTTGTGAGTGTAAGTTTTTCGAATATTCCGTGCTATTGTGGAATGTCTAGAACTTGTCTGGTGTGTATATAAAACAAAATGAAGGATGTGAATTATAGGAGATGATTTAGGCATTTTTTTGAATGAACCTAAATGTTATCCCTCACTTTACCTACCTTGAATATTTAATCCTAGTCAGCCCCGTTGAGCCTTGAGCCTATTCTTTGATAGCTACAACATAAGCTTAATCCTTTTTCTTTCATTATCCTTGAATTTAATCCAAAACTCTGAAGCTCTTAAGTGAAAAATCTGAAAGAGTGAAGGAGGGAGAATTGGGTAAAAGAAGGAAAAGTAGCAAGTTGTAAAAGTTGAGAAAAGGACAAAGGTGTACTTGTGTGAAAATGGTTGATTCTTAGTAGGGAGTAAGAAAATAAATGAATGAAAAGAAAATTTGCTTAAGTACTCCTTACTACTAAGCTGAGTGTGCTTAAAAATAAGGGGAACAAGAAGAAAAAAAAATCCAGGATTGAAAAGAATGAGGGTGAAGTAAGAGAAGAGATATCCTTAATGAAGGTTGAAGTTATTAAAAACGCTCGGGGAAGATAGTCACTATTACTGACCAGAATAGTACCTACCCGTCCCTTAGCTTACATTACAACCCATTAAGTCCTACTTGATCTTACGTTAATACATCCTTAAATGAGTGGAGTAAAACATTAAGGGCAAGCTTATGGGTCACTACATGATGCATGTGAATTCTTTGTGAGAGCTAGCGTAATTTTTATTCATATACCCATACTTGGTGTGATTTGAATATTTGTGAGTAAAAAGGGGTAACTCCCTTGTTGTGAGGGCACATGTTTAATAAGAGATAACATCAATGTCGGATTTCTTGATCAGTTGATTTGCATGAGTTTGCCAAGATTGAGAGTCAATTCTTGAGGTTAGGAAGTCTTAACGGAGTCGTATATCATTTCAGTGATTAAATCGTGCATGCTCTATTTTTAACTTGTTATCATCAATAATCATTATAGCCATAGCTTGAATTATCTTGCTAAATTAGCTATGTGTGAGTCTTCATGTGCATGAGATGTAAAAGGTTTGTTCGAGGACGAACAAGACTTTAAGTGTGGGGTTGTGATCTTGGGCATAATTACATGCCAAAGTGACACTTTATAACTTAGTTTTGTCTTGTTTATGTATTTAATTATGTACATTTTCATGCCTTTTTATATAAATGAGAAGAAGTATTAACCAACATGATTAGTCTTTATTTTTGAAGGAAATAATGCATTGGAGGACCCAATCTATGATTTGGTAAAGTGGAGGAATGATATCGGGAGCGAAACACCAAAGTTGGAATAAATTGGGCGATTTCCAGAGGGCTTCCGCGATACCTCTGTGACACATTGGCAATGCTCCGTGATACACTCTGTGACATGTTGGCAGTGCTCCGCGATACACACCGTGTCACGGAGGCAGTGCTCAGCGATACACTCCATGACACGTTGCTTGTTATTCCGGAAAAAATTCCCACTAGTATAAATAGAACACTTAGGTTCATTTTTAATAACTCTGACTTGGTGGAGCAAGAACGTGGGTTACAGGCAGTTGAGGGGACGAAAATATCAGGGTTGTTCTCTATCTCTTTCTTCTTGATTTGAATTACTTGTATGATTTACACTCATTTAACGATGTTTAATCCACAAATGAGTGGCTAAATCCTCTTCTTGCTGAGGTTAAGAACAATTGTATTGAAATGTGATTATTGATAAATTGGGTTTTTCATCTTTTCTTTCATGGTTGTTCTATTGATTCTTGTTCTTACTGCATTAATGTGTGGCTAACGTTAATGTATATCTAAACAGTCCGGTTTCACTCGAGAGAGCAAGAAATTGGAAAGTTGTGAATTGATAGGATATGATCTTTTCTTAGTTTGGGAAAATTGAGAATTGATTTACTTTCAGGATAGAAATATACCTGAAAGTCGTATTAGTCAATTAAGGAATCAGTTTTGTATGGCTAGAACATGAATTTCATTTTATCACAGAAATGTAGGTGGAAGGTTCATGATTCTTAAGTTGGGTTAAATACGAGAGTTTTAATCCATAGGCAATAATTCTTGACTAGCAACCGGAAGAAAGATTAACCAAATTGTATCGATAGTTTATTTCTCTACATGTTTGTTTAACCTCAGCATGCTCATACTTATAGTTCAGACTCAAATTGTATATTCGTTTTATATTTAGTATAAAATTAGAAACCAAAAAATCAAACTTTTCTTAACACTGTTGCTGCATTTTTAGAGTTAAGGTTTATTGACACTTGAGTAGATTGTTACCCTAGCCTAGTCCCTGTGGAATCGATACTTGGCTTACTTGAGCCAGTTTATTACTTGTTCGACCATGTGCACTTGCGTGTTGTTGTGAAAAACACCGAACACTCGTCAATTGGAGTTTGGAGTAAAAAGTTATAGGCATTTTTCAGTGTCACTGACAACCAGTGATGTGGCCCACCGCCTTGAAACACCCCCATCACCTCAATAGTGTGTGTTTATATATGCATATATATATATGCACATACATACATATCAAGTGTTTGGCTTGTGAATCATTTGAAACGTTTTCCAGAAGTGAGCTTCTTGTTTACACTCCCTTTTCTATATCATTTATAGTAGCCAAATCAAGAAGGATCAAGGAGGAAGACATCAAGAAATCTCCGTCTAAATACAAACTAATTTAGGAGACCATTTGCCAAGGTAATAGCGGTGTTGGATGGACTATTTTGGACATTGTTTTATGGTGTGTTTGCTGTATTTTTCTTAGAAGTGATAAACTGCATATATACTCCAATTTTCTAGGAGTTGGATACAAGTAAAAAGTTGAGGATTCTACTACTCAATTTGCTTGAATTCATGAGTAAAAGACTAGAAGTTTGAGGTTAAGTTGGAGGTGTGTTTGTGAGCTGTTTTTTCTGCGTTTAGGATAGACTTTTGTGGTGTTCTTGGCTGCGTTTTGAAATAATATCAAGCTTCATATATACTCCCTTATCACCGGAGTTGAAGGCAAAGAAATAGGTAAGAATTCAACCTCCTTGAAATTGCAAGAAAACACAAGTTAAAACTAGAGATTGAAGCTAACTTGTTGTGTTGTTTATGTGTGATATTACTGTGTTGTGGCTTCTCGTTTTGGATGGTTGGTGTAGCTTTGTTTTTCTGGGAATATACTATATAAATAGGGGGTTGTCCAAAAGAAAGATTAAGTGATTTTTCTCTCTTGAATACTCTAAAAAGTCAATAGAATTAAGTTTAAAGTTAGCAAGTTGTGGTATTGTTTTGTATATGTTGTGATGTGAAGTTGCTACTGTTTTGAGGAAGCTTATGCAGATGTATATGTTCTGAAGTTATATCCCATTTTTGTGAAGGTTATACACCAAGAAATGTGAGTGAAAATCCTCTTGAAAGTTCTTTGAATAAATGACATATAAGGTGTGTAAAACGTGCTAACCGACGTCATGTATTGTCATTTCTATGTTGCACATTTTGACATGGTTTCTTGGCAGTAAATCTTGAGATGAATGAGAAATTTTTATTGTGGTATTAAGATAAGGATATTGAAGGTATTTAATGTTGAAAATTGAAGGAATCATCAACTAGAAAGGGCTTGTTAAAATAAGGTACATAAGACGCCCATTATCTCTTGTTTTCAAGCACGTTTTCATGCAATGACAAGTCCGTCATTCCAATGTATCTAAGTTCATGTTGGCAGAATATTTTGATTCTGTCAAGGTGTTGAAGTTTCTTAACATTATCTATAATTGTAAAAATGTTAACGATTGTGAAGGTAAAGCAAAAGGTGTAAATTATACACTTGTTGTTGTAGCTATAGATTGAGTCTGAAGACCCCTTAGCGTGGGCACTATGAGTTGGTCCTTTACTTTATGTTATATATATGTGGTTCCAAATGTGATTAATGTTTTCTGCTTAGTGAAATTGATAAAAAGGGCAAGACGATGAAGCACAAACTAATTTAACACTAGAAAACGGTTTTAAGCTAAGTAAGGGTAAATGAGAATAATAAATGGACATGCCATACGATATTCATCCACCCTATTATACTTATTTTCTATGGTATATAAGTCCATATGGAGATTCCTCAATTTCTCTCCGTTTAGCTAAACTGGCTAGTTAATGTGTATCCGAACCAACCGATATGTTAAACCTGAAAAATAGAACTCGAATGTGTAAACTATCAATATGCCTATGGAAACATCCTTATGGGTAGGTTATACACAGTATCTAGATGTTAGCAGGTCATATGAAAATAAGAATATATACTCTCTTATGCTTACATTCAAGTTACATGCTAAGGTAGCAAGAATTGCCTTTAGAATGTTGTTATACATTTATTAGAGATCTGAGTTATCTGGACCTCTTGAGAAGTATTTATCTGTGTTATCTGGACCTCTTGAGAATTATTTAAGGCTATAAGTTGACTTGTTACATATTCTTTGAAAGTTTTATATGTGCAAGGAAGTTAATCCAAGTGTAAAAGTTGAGGCGTTAGTAACAAGGGGAAATAAAGTGAATACTAGACCTTTTAAGAAAATAAGTAAATCACGTATTTTGGTTCCATAAATGATTTTAATGGATTTTAATGATTAATATAACCAAGGTATGACATAAGGAATAAGGTGGTTAACCAGTAATAAGATGTATACATAAAGAGTTAATGAATCAATTCATGTGAGAATGTAGGTTCAAGAGTAAAATGACATATTGTAATTAGAACAGAAGTCAAGTTGAGTAAGATTACTAGAACTAAAAGATGTTCACTTGAAATGGTAAAACCTATGACGGTGAACAAGTTATGTAACTAAATGATCAGTAAGATGAACTATATGTCCTAGAGATGCCTACTAAGGAAGTTAGGAACAAGGTTGTTAAGTGCGTTAGGTGGTAAAATGACATATTAAAATATTAAGTAAAGCCTTTTATGAACTATTTAGGGTGGAACATCTATGAAATAGTAATTATAGTTAAAAAGGAGAAGTTCTCTGATTCTATATGATGATTGTGTTAAGTTAATTATTCTAAGTATTGAATTGTGCTCCAAGTCATAATAGGCTAATCTGAAGAATGTCTAAGCTGCTTATAATGATCTTAAGCTTTCTTAGGCTCCACAGATAGTACCAAGTTGTGTTTATTATTCTAACATGTCTGAATTATAACCATAGGTTTTTATTAACCTGTACGGCAGTCCTTAGAGAATTTCTTGTGAATGTCTAAGCTAAAAGGTTTCAAGTCTCAAAATTTTAAGCTATGCCTTCACGTCCCTAAGCTATGTCGAAAAAATGGTACTAAATATAGGAGTTCCAAGTAAACACGTTATGATAATCTTTCTAAATGAAATTGGTAAAAGAGCTAAGATGATAACCCGTGAGCGAACGTAAGTTAAGGAAACGATATCAAGTCGAGTGAGGGAAAATGAGATCAACGAGGTTAAAATTCCTTACATTATTGCTTATCCTTTTATTTTTACGTTATGTTAGTATTTAAGGCCGAAGGAAGACTCTCTAATTCCTCTCCCTTAAGCCGAGTGTCAAATTAGCGAGGTTCTGGATTCCAAGGTCCCTTGAAACTTTATCTACGCATCTTACTGAAACTCTTGGGTACTCTGCATCTTCTTGTGATCTTTATGAGTCTAGAGTGCATACATTTATTTTCTAATTGCTAGCTTATATATTATAGGCACTCACTCGCAGTTGTATGTTACAGAGGAGGCCTATTTAGGCTAGGGTTCTATGATTTCTCATTTGTTATGCTATGTATGTAAGATTGGCTCAGTATAAGATTTATCAATTTTATTTATAATGATGATATGTGACTTACAACCTCACCATCGACTTGATATGTTCGGGGTAGTTGTCCTCTCGCATATTTGATAATATGAGACTTATGACCTCACCACAAGACTAGTACATCTGGTGGGCAGTTGTTCGTTGGCATATTTGATGATATGAGACTTATGACCTCATCACCGACCTGGTATGTCTGGTGGGCAGTTGTTCTTTGATATATGAGACTTATATTTTCACCACCGACCTGACACATTTGTGGGTAGTTTTCCCTTGTTTATGAGACATATGAGATAAACCCCTTGGTATGGCAGTATTTGCATGATTTAGCTAGATTAGTATTTGATTATGGACAGTGTCGCTTATCTATAAGATGTTGTAACTTGCAAAAATGCCTACTTGGTTATATTTAGTTAATATGTTACATTTAGCAACGATATCAACTTTCAGATTCTTGGCTTGCTTCTGCCCTTACTCTAGTTTTTCAGTATCTTAGATATGTTCCTGTTTATAGTTTATGCCTTACATACCAGTACATTTCATTCGTAGTGATGTTCCTTCACTTGGGGACCTTCATTTGTGCCATAGGTACAGGTAGAGTCTAGATTTGCTAATAGCAATAGTGGTTTGTGAGATCAGCGGGTGAATTAGAACACTCCTTTCTTACTAGACTAGGGCGTAGTTATTTCAGCGTAAGTTTGAGCTTTAGTGATGGGTAGATTGGATCACTATTTCGACCATCAGTTTTTAGTTTACTATTTAGAGGCATTGTGGACTTAGTATGTATAGTATTGTTCAGTTTATGGCCTTGTCAGCCTTCTGTTGCTTGGTTTAGCATAGTCATGGCCTTGTCGACATTTCAGTTATTTATTTGTTGTAATGGAGACCATATGGATCTAGATTTTTACTCCAGCTAACTGTGACAGGTGTTCTGTATGGCCTAAGTATTATAGTTATAGATGAGGTATAACCAACTCCCCAGTTAGTCAGGTATCAGGAGCCAGCCGTGCCCTCCCCCAATTTTGGGGCATGACATGGATGGTCTTCATATAATGATTGTGATCAGAATTATGGTGATTAAACCATTTTTTTGAATAAACTCTAAATAGATTTCATTATTAATATGATTCATGAATTGAGAGTGCAATTGTAATAATCAATATGTACTGTGATCCATCCCCTGTGATGATTGACATAGAGCATGATGAAATATGATGATGAATGATAGTTAATACATTCTTACCCAGAGAAGAGAGGCTCTTGTCCTAGATGAGCATCCAAACGAGTGGCTGGGTTTGATTGAGTAAGTGTATAAATTCTTGGATATGAGTGGCTCGTGCCCGAGGTGAGTATCCCAGCAAGCGGTGGTGATTTGAGTGGCTCGTATCCGATGTGAGCATCCGAACGAGTAGATGAGTGGGAGCAGGTACCACGCTAGTACAGTACATGGATTTCTAGAGTGTAATGCCCTAGAAACTCAAAAGATAGACCTAAGATTTAAAATAGAGAAAACTGGAAAATCTATACTAGGTCATAGAATGAGTCATTCTGTGACCCGTGGGAGGTGACCACGAGTCGTTAAGTGACTCGTGGTGAGGACTTGGAAATTGATTGGAAATTTGGAAAAAATGGGTTACCACGGGTGTGACCACGAGTCGTGGTCAACACCATGAGTCGTGGGGTGATCCGTGGTTAGTGATGGATTAAAAGTTGGAAAGGTCAGGCAGTGTACCCAACGGGTCCTCACCACGACTCGTTTGGGAAACTGCTCGACCCAAAACTACATGTAAGTGCACGTGGTTGTACAAGTAGTAAAGTGGCTTTATTTCAAGCCAAGTATCGATCCAACTACGATATTAATTAACTTAAGCGTCATTGATCGGTATCTTTATGAATGCAGACAACCAAATAAATAATGTTTTATGAGTTAAGATCACTAATTAATAAGAATGTAAGTCTAGATTATAATTTGAGTCTGAACAATAGCAATGAACAAGCTGAGGTTAAGGCAGGCATGCAGGGATGTAATTTCTTAATTCACTTCAGTCAATCTTCTCTTCGGTTGCTAGTCAGGAATTAATTGCCAATGGATTGGATCTTTCGACTCCTATCCAATTAAAGAATCATGAAACCTTATTCTACATTTTTGTGATATAAGAATCTCATGCTCTAGCCATACATAACCGATTCCATAAATGACTAACAAGACTTTCAGATATATTTCTATTCTGAACGTAAATCAATTCTCAATTCTCTCAACTAAGAAAAGATCATATCCTACCAATTCACATCTATCCAATTTCTTTCCTTTTCAAAATCAAAATTGGATTTCTAAGATATACATTAACATTGGCCAAACACTAATGCAGTAAAACAAGAATTGATAGAACAACCATTGAAGAAAAGATGAAAACTGAATTGATTAATAATTACATTCCTCTACAATTATCCTTAACCTCAGCAAGAGGTGAATTAGCCACTCATTTGTGGATTAAACATCTTCAACTAAGTAGAATTCATACAAGCAATTGAAATTAAAGAGAAACAGGAAGAGAATAACCCTAGAATTTTCATCCTCTCAACTGCCTACAACCCACGTTCTTGCTCAACCAAGTCAGAATGTTTAAAATAAAACCTAAGTGTGCTATTTATACTATTGAGAATTTTTCCCAAAATAACAAGAAACGTGACACGGAGTGTATCACGGAGCACTCTCTCTGTGCCACGGGGCTATCGCGGAATCCAACTAGAAGTCAGCTCCCAGGTAACGACACTTCATCGTGGCATGGTTTGTATCGCGGAGCCTTGCCTCCGTGCCATGGTGCTATCGCGCACCTTCACTGGAACTTGAGGTTTCAGGTAATCACACTCAACGTGAAACAGAGTGCATCGCGAAGCACTACCTCCATGGCACGGAGGTAACGCGAACCTCCACTGGAAATTGACATAATTAATTCATCCCAGGCAGAATGCCTCCGCGATGGTAGCGTGACAGGGCGCCATCGCGGAGCCCTTATTTTTGCCACTTTCCCTTGTTAACTTCCGCTTCTTGCTTCCATGTCCATTCCCGCACTTCACCAACATATATATTAGCTTCCAAAAAATTCCTTTTACCTGCAAAACAACACTAATCATGTTGTTTATAAATTCACATTTAACAAATAATCACATGATAATATACACATAATAATAGATAAACAAGTTGAAATGAAGCATTTGAGTATCACTTGGGCATGCAATTCTGCCCAAGATCAGTTACCCCAAACTTAAAACCTTGTTCGTCCTCGGACAATACTTTCACATCTCATGCAATTGAAACCCACGGATAGCTTATTTGGCTCGACCATTCAAGCTACAGCTATACAGATTATTTGGGATAGCAAATCATCAAGAAGACATGCATGGTATCATCAATACAATGAAGTGCACCACATTAAGACCTCCTAACCTCAAGAATCGATTCTCGATCTTGGCAAACTCATGCAAATAAACTGATCAAGACATCCGACACAAAATTTATCTCTTGTCAAGTATGTGCCCTCACAACATAAAAGAATTACCCCATTTGCCATCATAAGATTTCCAAAGCACTACATGTCACACCCCACCTTGGAGGGTATGACGGGCACCTGGTGCCTGCTAGACTCTAGACTGCTAGATGGTCCAGCCTAAGCACGTCTGGTGCTTTTGGCCGGCCCTGGTTCTATTCCAAGAAACCAACCGGCTATATAACGGCTGTAAATACAGCCTCCGGCCAACTGGCCTATAGCCATCTATACCTGTACTATCAGCTAACCAGAACATATTTAATATAGGGGAGCCTATGCGGGCCGACGAGGCCACCATGCTATCTAGTTATCTGTAATTCAACAATGAAATACTAGAAAGCTACATGACCGGCAAGGTCACCACTACTGTCAAGCTATGGCCCCACACGGCCAACATAAAAGAAGTAAAAGTACTAATAGCTATACAACTGCACGGCCTCACACGACCAGCTCAACTGACCACAGGAAAATATATACAGACTGCAAGCCTCTAGGAATAACAATAGAAATGATCGGGACAGGGCCCCGACCTACCCGTACTGTACAAAAAAAGAAAACGAAATACACCTCTGGAATTCAGTCTCCGGATGACAGGAGCTGAATACTCGGTCGCTGACAGAAATACGAGGGATTGCCTCCTCGTCTAAGAGTACCTGCAGGCAAGTAATGCAGTGCCCCACCGGGCGTCAGTACCGCTGGTACTGAGTATGTAAAGCAATAATTGAAAGAGATATCTGAAAACAACAATACAACTGATGAAACTGAAATAAGAAGAAAAAGATTAACTGTCTGATAATGTAGAACTATGCCTACTCTTAACTATACTGGAAGGAGTAGGAGTCATACCTGGAGATGTATCGTTCTACTGTCGATCTACTCGTATCTAATGTGACATGGAATAACATGACATAACATAACATAGCATACACAAACCTTACCCGGCCCCCATAAGCCGGGAGGTACAAACAACACGCAATCTATACCCCTACCCCGGTCGTCCCATCTCCTATAATAACTATTAGCATCCTGCCGATCCCCTGGGTATGCAATTGGGCTCGCTGAGCCCCTGACTATAACTGTACCTGAGTCCGGAGGACTCCTGAATCAACACCCGGGCGTATCCGCTCAACAGGGGTGTATAAGGGCCGATCAAGGCACAATATGGGGAAAACTGGCATCCCATCTTCGTCCCCTGTGGGACGGCATGCCACTCCGTAGAGCGACGTATCCTCTTCCTCTGGAGGACGAGTCGATACAGCTATTAACCCTGGGGCGGTCATGGATGCTAGGTAATCCATCCCCAAGACAATACAGTGGTCTCAACTAGTAATACTATCTGCATATATCACATGCTGAAGCTAATAATTATAATGTATCTGTGTCTACTGTATGATGAACTATTGATAGCGATATGTATGTAGTTAATTCATGCTGAGACTGATAATAGTGTATATGTACAAATATAATCGTCTGCCATACTGTACTGTATACTGAGTTTCTATAATAACATGATTTGCTATCCCTAACATGCTTCCTAAACTTCATTTTTAACCTATCATTCTACTTCTGAGATGCCTTACAGATATTACATTGTTTTACTGGGTTTCAACTAAATCCGATAATATCCTAACATTCTGTACTACATCACATACTGGGCATGCTGTGCAGTTCCTAACACTTGTATTAGAATCTATATCGTGCTAGCAAGTTTCATACTAATTATAACATAATGCTTCTAATATCGTACCAACATTCGTAATAAACATAACACATGACTTCTGAATATTCTACTGGACATTAAATTACTTTACTATACCGAGCTTACTAACTTGCCGAGGAAACTAGCTTTACATACCTTATCCTCGACTATCCGTCTGTCGGACGAGGCTCGGCCAATACTTCAACTATTTCTCCCAACTACATTCGTAGATATGTCAATTAATACTAAATATAGCTTTATTTTAAAGAACAACGTCACTTTCGATATAATTTATAGCCTAAACTTAGGCTTATCGAAAGACGGTCGAAAACTCGCTATTTTTCAGAGGTTCAGAAGGGAGAAATATTCACTTCACAGCTAGGAACACATAGACACTAGTTTGGAGCAATTCTACTTACCTTAGCTCGGTAGCTCGACGATTCTTCGGCCGTATTTCACGAAACTAAATCCGTAGGAATGCTCTCTGCTGCTAAATACCTCAGTATCTGAGGTTAATTTGAGTTTGGAAAACGTTTAGCCGCATAATTGGATAGAAATTATATTACCCTCTTCGTTCCTTTTCTTCCTCTGGCTTTTCCCCTCTGTTTCACTGGAAATTTATAAGTTAAAATGATTTAAAACCGAAGTGGGGCTTTATATACTTGGGCCTGGACAAGGCCAACGTGTCACGGAGCCAACGCGGAGGCTTCACCTCCGTGACACGCTACCATCGCGGAGGGGCTCTGCCTCGGCTTCTTCCGCGATGGTTCGACAGGTTTCTCGTTCGATCTTTTTCTGGTGCCTTTCTTTAGCACGTATGGCCTTCAAATGTACTTAACCAACGTGCGAACAGGCCATCTAGGTGTCGGAAATCTTACGGGGTATAACATTCTCCCCCCCTTAAGAACATTCGTCCTCGAATGGAAGCTGCTGTCTAGAGGACTTCTCAATTTACTCTTTTTTCTGAAAAAGAAATTTCGGCAGAGTCTCCCCTGTAATATGGACTATACCAAAAACCTGAAATGCAGAAAAGTCCAACACAGGTACTGGACGCAATATTTTAAGATTCACTGGCTGGCTATGTGTCAATCTTTCTCATTTATATACAACCATAAGGTACTGCACAAGTAATATTACGGACATACCTGTCGCCTGACTAGGCCTGAAATAGGTGAGGATATCTAGATTTCATATCTTCTTCAGCTTCTCACATCATCTCCTCACGGTTCCTGTTACGCCACAATACTTTGACAGACGCAATATCTTTAGTCCTAAACCTGCGAATCTGTCTGTCTAAGATAGCTACTGGAATCTCTTCATATGCTAACTCTTCTGTGACCTGGACATCCTGAACTGGAACAACTGTGGAAGGGTCTCCTACGAACTTCCTCAACATAGATACATGGAATACTGGGTGAACAGATGCTAACTCCGGAGGCAAGTTTAATTCGTATGCAACTCGGCCTATTCTTCGCCGAATCTGATATGGCCCAATGAATCTCGGGCTATGTTTGCCTTTCTTGCCAAATCTCATCACCCCTTTCATCGGAGACACTTTCAGGCCTACCCAGTCATTTACCGCAAATTCTAGATTTCTGCGCCGCATATCTGCATAAGAGTTCTGGCGGCTCTGAGCAGTCAGCAGGCGTTCTCTGATGAGCTTTATCTTCTCCTCTGACTGTTGAATGATGTCTGGCCCAATCAATGCTGATTCCCCCACTTCGAACCAGCCCACCGACGATCTACATTTTCGCCCATATAATGCTTCAAAGGGCGCCATCTGGATTGCTGAATGATAACTATTATTATAAGCAAATTCAATCAACGAAAGATGCTCATCCCAGCTACCCCCAAAATCTAGTACACACGCTCGTAGCATATCTTCGAGCGTTTGGATAGTCCGCTCAACCTGCCCATCTGTCTCAGGGTGGAATGCTATGCTCAAATTGATTTGTGTTCCCAAACCCCTCTGGACCTACTGCAAGAATCTAGCTTTAAACTATGCTCCCCTATCTGAAATAATGGATACCAGCACTCCATGTAATCTAACTATTTCTCTGATATATAATTCGGCATAATCCTCAGCCAAGAAGGTAGCCTTCACTGGCAGAAAATGAGCTGATTTTGTTAGCCTGTCAACTATTACCCAAATGGAATCATTTCTGCGTCTGGTATTGGGTAACCCTGTTACAAAATCCATATTTATCGCTTCCCATTTCCACGTAGGCACCGTTATATCTTGCGTCAAACCGCCCGGTTTCTGGTGCTCCACTTTCACCTGCTGACAGTTAGGACATCTAGATACAAATTCAGCTATTTCAGCTTTCATACCTGGCCACCAGTAGATGTCTCTGATGTCGTGGTACATTTTCGTTGCTCCTGGATGGAGGGAATAGCGAGCGTAATGTACCTCATGCATAATCTGCTGGCGAAGCCCTAAAACATTCGGAACACAAAGGCGGCCCTTATAGCGTAGCGCATCTTCCTCAGTCATTTGGAAATCTGACTCCTTACCTTCCTGAACTCTATCTCTGAGCTGGACTAAGTCAGGGTCCTCGTACTGTCGTTATTTTACCTCTGTAACTAATGATGACACAGCAGAATTCTGAATTACTGCTCTATTGTTTTCTGTTTCCATTACTCGAACGGCTAAATCAGCTAGCTGATGAATTTCCTTGGCTAACTCCCGCTTCTCAGGTCGATAATATGCCAAACTCCCCATTGACTTACGGCTCAAGGCATCTGCCACTACATTAGCTTTTCCCGGGTGATATAGAGTGTTCACATCATA
This sequence comes from Datura wrightii, assembly GCA_035772735.1. Classification (NCBI taxonomy): domain Eukaryota; kingdom Viridiplantae; phylum Streptophyta; class Magnoliopsida; order Solanales; family Solanaceae; genus Datura; species Datura wrightii. The sequence continues at coordinate 67,955,072 of JASDFA010000002.1, forward strand.
ATCTTTTAACAACTCCAACCAGAGACGTTGCCGCAGATTCAACTCCCTCTGAGTAAAGATGTACTGTAGGCTCTTGTGATCTGTAAAAATATCAACATGGACGCCATACAGGTAATGCCTCCACATCTTCAAGGTGTGGATCACTGCGGCTAATTCCAGGTCGTGGGTAGGGTAATTCTTTTCGTGTTTCCTCAGCTGTCTGGAAGCGTATGCAATCACTTTACCATGCTACATCAACACACAACCTAACCCGACGCCTGATGCGTCGTAATACACCGAATAACCTTCTGTACCTTCCGGCAGTGCTAACACTGGGGCGGAGGTTAATCTGTCTTTCAGTTCCTGGAAGGTTTGCTCGCATGCCTCTGTCCACTGAAACTTTACTTCTTTCTGTGTCAATTTGGTCAGAGGTGCCGCAATGGTCGAGAACCCTTCAACGAACCTCCTGTAATATCCTGCTAACCCCAGAAAGCTACGGACTTCAGGCGAAGTGGTAGGCCTAGGCCATGATTTAACTGCTTCTATTTTCTGCTTGTCAGCTTTTATACCAGCATCCGACACAATATGCCCTAAAAAGGCTACTGAGTTAAGCCAGAATTCACACTTAGAAAATTTAGCATATCACTGGCGGTCCCTAAGGATCTGGAGCACTATCCACAAATGAGTCCGGTGATCTGCTTCAGAGCGAGAATACACCAGAATGTCATCAATGAATACTATCACGAACAAGTCCAGGAAGGGTCTGAAAATATTGTTCATCAGGTCCATGAAGATTGCCGGGGCATTCGTTAACCTGAAGGACATGACTAGAAATTCAAAATGTCCATATCGGGTCCTGAACGCTGTCTTAGGAATACCTCTCTCACGTACTCGAACCTGGTGATATCCGGACCGCAGGTCAATCTTAGAAAAGTATCTGGCTCCCTGCAACTGATCAAATAAGTCATCAATTCTGGGAAGCAGGTACTTGTTCTTTACTGTGACTTTGTTTAATTGCCGATAATCTATGCACATTCAGAGCGAGCCATCTTTCTTCCTCACAAATAAAACTGGCGCACCCCATGGTGAAGTACTCGACCTAATAAAACCTTTATCCAATAAGTCTTTCAGCTGCTCCTTTAATTCTCTGAGTTCTGCAGGAGCCATACGATAGGGAGGAATTGATATCGGCTGAGTGCCTGGTAAAAAGTCAATAGCAAAATCTATCTCCCTTTCTGGGGGAATACCAGGTAACTCATCAGGAAACACATCAGGAAACTCGTTCACTACCGGAACATACTGGAGTGTCGGAGATTCTGCTCGGACATCCTGAACTCTGACCAGATGGTAAATACATCCCTTAGATATCAATTTCCTCGCCCGAAGGTAGGAAATAAGCCTACCTTTTGGCGTAGCGGTGCTGCCCTTCCACTCCCGCACTGCTTCTATGTGGAAGTGGAATCGGACCATCTTGGTCCAACATTCAACATTGGCAAAGCACGGTACTAACCAGTCCATACCCATTATGGCATCAAAGTCTATCATCTCTAACTCGACCAGATCTACTGTGGTCTGACAGTCAACAACCTCTACTGTACACCCGCGGTAGATTCTGCTAGCTATGATAGAGTCACCGACGGGCGTGGATACTAAAAAGGGCTGCCGCAATAATTCTGGTGCAATATTGAACTTTCGTGCCACAAATGGAGTAATGTAGGACAAAGTAGACCCTGGATCAATCAATACATAAGCAGGGTGTGAGCAGATAGTTAGCATACCTATCACAACATCCGGTGATGCTTCTGAATCTTGTCTCCCTGGTAAGGCATATGTGCGACTTGGACCCGCACCTGTATTGGAGGCCTCTGATCTGCCCCGACCCCTGCCTGTTGAAACTGAGGGCCTGCGCCCTGCCGAGGATGTCGTGGCTCGTGACCCTGCAGATGCCCTATAATGTCTATCCCGGTCCTCTCGACCTCTGGCTGGGCAATCCTTCATCAAATGGCCTTCTTGGCCACAATTATAACATGCAGTGGAGCCATATACCTGTATGCTCTAGGATGGCGTCGACTGCATATAGGGAAAAGTGGTAGGGTATACCTACTCTACTCCGCCCTCCTATGTAATGGTGAATTTGCCATCTGCGAGCCTCTGAAAGTCTTTGACTGCCCCATGCGACTGAATCTACCCCCCTGCGGCTGTGGCGGAGGCGGGGGCCTGGGCGGCCTGTCTAACAATCGCAGCTTGGATCCTCCCCGAGCCTCCCCCTGCAACCCAACTGGCCTGTCCCGGCGACGCTGTTCCTGATTGGCCCTTCTGATCTCCCGATGCCGCTGTCTGATGCCCTCAATATTCTAGGCGAATGCCTGAACTCAAGCAATGTCCATGTCCTCTCGTAGTGTAGCCGTAATACAAGTCTCAACATATTCTGGATTCAACCCCATGATAAAGCGGTGTACTCTGGATGCCATGGTATCAACAAAGGCCGGTGCGTACCGGGCCAAAGAATCAAACCGCAAGGAATATTCCCGAACACTCATGGCCCCCTGCTCCAGATGTAGGAACTGGTCTACCCGGGCCTATCGAATCTCCCGCAGAAAATAGTGATCCAAAAAAGCTCCTGAGAAGATGGACCAGGTCAGAGGGGAAACATCTCTCCCTCTGGACCTTTCCCAACTTTCATACCACAATACGGCGATGTCCCGTAACCGAAATGCTGCCAACTCAACTGATTCTGTAGGCGTGGCATGCATAACCCTGAAAATTCTCTGCATTTGATCGAGAAAATCCTGAGGGTCCTCTGTCCGGTCCGTACCTGTAAACTGTGGGGGATTCAAAGCCAAGAACTCTCGGGCCCTCCTGACGACTCCACAACTATATACGGCATCGGCTGACGCTGAGCAGCCATCATCTGTGCTAACATAACTACCGCACTCCTAACCTCATGGTCGAAAGGTGTCGGTATAGGGACTGCTGGAGGTAGTGTCACCCCAAGTGGCTCCTGATGTGGTGGAGACTGGTGAGGAGGCTGGGACGATACCTCTGTAGTGCCCTCTGATCGGGCTGTTTCTAAACGAGGGTGAGGCATCCTGCTGGTGCCTTCCCCTGATGCAATATCTAAACTTCGGCCTGTGATAGGATGTCGCTGGTTTGACATTATCTGTAACCAAAGAATACAGTAAGCTTTTAGGGACTCAACCCTATGTTGTACCGCTCTACAACACGACTAGATAAGAAAAAAAGACAATCATCCTATCATGCCTTGCAGCCCCCTACCCATAGTATGTGGTGCACAACACATCCATGGACAGGACTCTACTTAGCATGGCTTGCAGACTCCCTGGGATACGACCTGCTCTGATACCAAGTTTGTCGCACCCCACCTTGGAGGGTATGACGGGCACCTGGTGCCTGCTAGACTCTGGACTGCTAGATGGTCCAGCCTAAGCACGTCTGGTGCTTTTGGCCGGCCTTGGCTCTATTCCAACAAACCAACCGGCTATATAACGGCTGTAAATACAGCCTCCGGCCAACTGGCCTATAGCCATCTGTACCTGTACTATCAGCTAACCAGAACATATTCAATATAGGGGAGCCTAAGCGGGCCGACGAGGCCACCATGCTGTATAGTTATCTGTAACCCAACAATGAAAGACTAGAAAGCTACGTGACCGGAAAGGTCACCACTACTGTCAAGCTATGGCCCCACACAGCCAACATAAAAGAAGTAAAAGTACTAACAGTTATACAACTGCACGGCCTAACACGACCGGCTCAACTGACCACAGGGAAATATATACAGACTGCAAGCCTCTAGGAATAACAATAGAAATGATCGGGATAGGGCCCCGACCTACCTGTACTGTACAACAAAAGAAAACAAAATACACCTCTAGAATTCAGTCTCCGGATGACAGGAGCTGAATACTCGATCGCTGACAGAAATCACAAGGGATCGCCTCCTCGTCTAAGAGTACCTGCAGGCAAGTAATGTAGCGCCCCACCGGGCGTCAGTACCACTGGTACTGAGTATGTAAAGCAATAATTGAAAGAGATATCTGAAAACAACGATACAACTGATGAAACTGAAATAGGAAGAAAAAGATTAACTGTCTGATAATGTAGAACTATGCCTACTCTCAACTATACTGGAAGGAGTAGGAGTCATACCTAGAGATGTATCGTTCTACTGTCGATCTACTCGTATCTAATATGACATGGAATAACATGACATAACATAACATAGCATACACAAACCTTACCCGGCCCCCATAAGCCGGGAGGTACAAACAGCACGCAATCTATACCCCTACCCCGGTCGTCCCATCTCCTATAATAACTATAAGCATCCTGTCGATCCCCTGGGTATGCACTTGGGCTCGCTGACCCCCTGACTATAACTGTACCTGAGTCCGGAGGACTCCTGAATCAACACCCGGGCGTATCCGCTCGACAGGGGTGTATAAGGGTCGATCAAGGCACAATATGGGGAAAACTGGCATCCCGTCATCGTCCCCTGTAGGACGGCATGCCACTCCGTAGAGCGATGTATCCTCGTCCTCTGGCGGATGAGTCGATACAGCTATTAACCCTGGGGCAGTCATGGATGCTAGGTAATCCAGCCCCAAGACAATACAGTGGTCTCAACTAGTAATACTATCTGCATATATCACATGCTGAAGCTAATAATTATAATGTATCTGTGTCTACTGTATGATGAACTAGTGATAGCGATATGTATGTACTTAATTCATGCTGAGACTGATAATAGTGTATATGTACAAATATAATCTTCTGCCATACTGTACTGTATACTGAGTTTCTGTAATAACATGATTTGCTATCCCTAACATGCTTCCTAAACTTCATTTTTAACCTATCATTCTACTTCTGAGATGCCTTACAGATATTACATTGTTTTACTGGGTTTCAACTGAATCCGATAATATCCTAACATTTTGTACTACATCATATACTGGGCATGCTGTGCAGTTCCTAACACTTGTATTAGAATCTATATCGTGCTAGCAAGTTTCATACTAATTATAATATAATGCTTCTAATATCGTACCAACATTCGTAATAAACATAACACATGACTTCTGAATATTCTACTGGACTTTAAATTACTTTACTATACCGAGCTTACTAACTTGCCGAGGAAACTAGCTTTACATACCTTATCCTCGACTATCCGTATTTCGGATGAGGCTCGGCCAATACTTCAACTATTTCTCCCAACTGCATTCGTAGATATGTCAATTATTACTAAATATAGCTTTATTTTAAAGAACAACGTCACTTTCGATATAATTTATAGCCTAAACTTAGGCTTATCGAAAGACGGTCGAAAACTCGCTATTTTTCAGAGGTTCAGAAGGGAGAAATATTCACTTCACAGCTAGGAACACATAGACACTAGTTTGGAGCAATTCTACTTACCTTAGCTCGGTAGCTCGACAATTCGTCGGCCGTATTTCACGAAACTAAATCCGTAGGAATGCTCTCTGCTGCTAAATACCTCAGTATCTGAGGTTAATTTGAGTTTGGACAACGTTTAGCAGCGTAATCGGACGGATATTATATTACCCTCTTCGTTCCTTTTCTTCCTCTGGTTTTTCCCCTATGTTTCACTGGAAATTTATAAGTTAAAATGATTTAAAACCGAAGTGGGGCTTTATATACTTGGGTCTGGACAAGGCCAACGTGTCACGGAGCCAACGCGGAGGCTTCACCTCCGTGACACGCTGCCATCGCGGAGGGGCTCTGCCTCGGCTCCTTCCGTGATGGTTCGATAGGTTTCTTAGTCGATCTTTTTCCCGGGCCTTTATTTAGCACGTACGGCCTTCAAATGTGCTTAACCAACGTGCGAATAGGCCATCTAGGTGTCGGAAATCTTACGGGGTATAACATTCTCCCCCCTTATGAACATTCGTCCTCGAATGGAAGCTGCTGTCTAGAGGACTTCTCAATTTACTCTTTTTTCTGAAAAAGAAATTTCGGTAGAGTCTCCCCTGTATTATGGACTATACCAAAAACCTGAAATGCAGAAAAGTCCAACACAGGTACTGCACACAATATTTTAAGATTCACTGGCTAGCTATGTGTTAATCTTTCTCATTTATATACAACCATAAGGTACTGCACAAGTAATATTACGGACATTCCTGTCGCCCGACTAGGCCTGAAATAGGTGAGGATATCTGGCTTTCAAATCTTCTTCAGCTTCCCACGTCATCTACTCACGGTTCCTACTACGCCACAATACTTTGACAGACGCAATATCTTTAGTCCTCAACCTGCGAATTTGTCTGTCTAAGATAGCTACTGGAACCTCTTCATATGCTAACTCTTCTGTGACCTGGACATCCTGAACTGGAACAACTGTGTAAGGGTCTCCTACGAACTTCCTCAACATAGATACATGGAATACTGGGTGAACAGATGCTAACTCTGGAAGCAAGTTTAATTCGTATGCAACTCGGCCTATTCTTCGCCGAATCTGATATGGCCCAATGAATCTCGGGCTAAGTTTGCCTTTCTTGCCAAATCTCATCACCCCTTTTATCGGAGACACTTTCAGGTATACCCAGTCATTTACCGCAAATTCTAGATTTCTGCGCCGCATATCTGCATAAGACTTCTGGCGGCTCTGAGCAGTCAGCAGGCGTTCTCTAATGAGCTTTATCTTCTCCTCTGACTGTTGAATGATGTCTGGCCCAATCAATGCTGATTCCCCCACTTCGAACCAGCCCACCGGCGATCTACATTTTCGCCCATATAATGCTTCAAAGGGCGCCATCTGGATTGCTGAATGATAACTGTTATTATAAGCAAATTCAATCAACGAAAGATGCTCATCCCAGCTACCCCTAAAATCTAGTACACACGCTCGTAGCATATCTTCGAGCGTTTGGATAGTCCGCTCAGCCTGCCCATCTGTCTGAGGGTGGAATGCTGTGCTCAAATTGATCTGCGTTCCCAAACCCCTCTGGAACGACTGCCAGAATCTAGCTTTAAACTGTGCTCCCCTATCTGAAATAATGGATATCGGCACTCCATGTAATCTAACTATTTCTCTGATATATAATTCGGCATAATCCTCAGGCGAGAAGGTAGCATTCACTGGCAGAAAATGAGCTGATTTTGTCAGCCTGTCAACTATTACCCAAATGGAATCATTTCTGCGTCTGGTACGGGGTAACCCTGTTATAAAATCCATATTTATCGCTTCCCATTTCCATGTAGGCACCACTATATCTTGTGTCAAACCGCCCGGTTTCTGGTGCTCCACTTTCACCTGCTGACAGTTACGACATCTAGATACAAATTCAGCTATTTCAGCTTTCATACCTGGCCACCAGTAGATGTCTCTGATGTCGTGGTACATTTTCGTTGCTCCTGGATGGAGGGAATAGCGAGCGTAATGTATCTCATGCATAATCTGCTGGCGAAGCCCTGAAACATTCGGAACACAAAGGCGGCCCTTACAGCGTAGCACATCATCCTCAGTCATTTGGAAATCTGACTCCTTACCTTCCTGAACTCTATCTTTGAGCTGGACTAAGTCAGGGTCCTCGTACTATCGTTCTTTTACCTCTGTAACTAATGATGACACAGCAGAATTCTGAATTACTGCTCTATTGTTTTCTGTTTCCATTACTCGAACGGCTAAACCAGCTAGCTGATGAATTTCCTTGGCTAACTCCCCCTTCTCAGGTCGCAAATACGCCAAACTCCCCATTGACTTACGGCTCAGGGCATCTGCCACTACATTAGCTTTTCCCGGGTGATACAGAATGTTCACATCATAATCTTTTAACAACTCCAACTAGAGACGTTGCCGCAGATTCAACTCCCTCTGAGTGAAGATGTACTGTAGGCTCTTGTGATCTGTAAAAATATCAACATGGACGCCATACAGGTAATGCCTCCACATCTTCAAGGCGTGGATCACTGCGACTAATTCTAGGTCATGGGTAGGGTAATTCTTTTCGTGTTTCCTCAGCTGTCTGGAAGCATATGCAATCACTTTACCATGCTGCATCAACACACAACCTAACCCGACGCCTGATGTGTCGCAATACACCGAATAACCTTCTGTACCTTCCGGCAGTGCTAACACTGAGGCGGAGGTTAATTTGTCTTTCAGTTCCTGGAAGCTCTGCTCGCGTGCCTCTGTCCACTGAAACTTTACTGCTTTCTGTGTCAATTTGGTCAGAGGGGCCGCAATGGTCGAGAACCCTTCAACGAACCTCCTGTAATAACCTACTAACCCCAGAAAGCTACGGACTTCAGTCGGAGTGGTAGGCCTAGGCCATGATTTAACTGCTTCTATTTTCTGCTTGTCAACTTGTATACCAGCATCCGACACAATATGCCCTAAAAAGGCTACTGAGTTAAGCCAGAATTCACACTTAGAAAATTTAGCATATAACTGGCGGTCCCTGAGGATCTGGAGCACAGTCCGCAATTGAGTCCGGTGATCTGCTTCAGAGCGAGAATACACCAGAATGTCATCAATCATACGTGCCTGACAATTTATAGTCCTAGCCATGGAATTGGTCCAGTGAGTCGGCCAAAGTCATAGTTCATAAGGCTTAAGCAACATGTGGGCTTTTTCCCATAATTTTAATCATACTAGAAATGCCTAAATTTATACGAAAGATGATCATGGTAGCATGATAAATAGAAAACCTGAAGACATGCTTTATATTCAAAAATTCATATCATGCTTGCGGAATCATCCTGAACATAAATTTTACTAAAAATCCTTCATAATTGGGCATCCATACTTTTTAGAGTCTTAAATCATGAAATATAAAATATATACAAGGAAAATCAGCCAAAACACTTCAAAACCCGCAATTTAAACATAATACCACAAGCTCACGTAAACTTTTGAGGAATCATGCAAACGGGGTTAAGACCCAAAAGAATTTAGCAAATTAAAGGTAGGAAATGAAAAGAAATGGGCATGGGTAGGGACTAAACTACCCATTCAAACCCCATATACCTGGAAATTTTGATACCCTTAACTCCCTTGAAAACCCCAGGTAGAATCTTGAAGAACTTGAAGGTAAGCACTTGAATTCCCTTTCCTCCTTCCTCTCTACACTTACAAGTATCAAATAAGGTTTATCATGGCTGATTTCTCTTTAAAAGACCCTTTCCCGACCTCAAAACAATGTAGTTTAGGTCTTAGGAGTGTAGGAAATTACAAGAAGGCCCTTACAAATTCGTAGGAAATCACTGTCAAGTAACCCTAACGGGCGACCTGACGATTTATTGCTAGGAGCAACGAGTCGTTAGGTCCTTTCGTCTAGTCCACTGGAAAATTTTCCCTTGGCTATTAATGGAGGACATGAAGACTCGTCCTCCGGTGACACGACTCATTACCATCTATCGTTAAGTACGCTAGATCAACATCAAAATTCTTCTCTAGGCCTCCCCACGACTGACATGAAGACTCGTGGTGGCTGGCCACGAGTTGTTACATCACCCGTGGGGGCCTCAAGTTCCTTCACCAACACAGGACTTCTCACGAGTCAATTAATGACTCTTGGGGCTCCCTAATGAATCATCAAATGACTCGTCTTGCAATGCTGCAACATTTTTTCAATATTTTTCCTGTTTGTCTCCGGGGTCTGATTGTTACACCCCATAAATTCTTGACAGTTAGTTGGCCTATTCGCATATTGGTTAAGAGTTTTAGAATTCCATACATGCAAGAAAATGGCCCGGGGAGAGACCGGACAAGCGCCAAGTCAGAGCGTCGCAAGGCAAATGCGACTTATAAATCGCATTCGACAAATGCGACTTATAAAACGCATTCGACAAATGCGACTTAAAGGCCCCAAGTATATAAGGCTCCCACTTTGTTTTAAATCATTTTCCCTTCATACAATTTCCATTAAACGAACAGAAACAGAGGGGAACAAAGGGTTTGATTAAATTTCCTTCCGTTTACATCGTCAAATGCAGTCCAAACTCGAATTAACTTCGAGTAGCGAAGTATAAAGCTACCGGGAGCATTCTTGCAGAGTTAGTTTCGCGAAATTCAGCTGGTGAATCGTCGTCACACCGAGCTAAGTTGGGAGAAATAGCTTAATACTAGCCGAGCTACGCCAGTTAATAAGAAGGTCGACCGTTGAGGTATGTAAAGCTAGTTTCTTTCGGCAAGCTAGTAGTTCTAGTATAGCAAAATAGTACGAATTTCAGTAGTGTTTCAGAAGTTGTATATTATGTTCAGTATGAAATTTAGTAAGCATGTTAGAAAAATAAAATAGTATAAGTCCCAGCAGAATATTCCAGAAATGTTAATTGCAGATTCAGTGTATTTCAGTATCAGATTCAGTACATTTCAGTATGAGATTCAGAACAGAATACCAGAACATAAATATTATTATCAGATCCAGTATATATATTACATGTGCCTATTGCTATCAATGGAAACATGATTGTTCTATGTTGGACACCCTTAGAGCTTCCTTGACTGCCCAAGGGTTAATAACTGTGTCGACTCGCCCGCCAGAGGGTGAGGATACGTCACTCTACGGAGTGGCATGTCGTCCGCCAGCGAACGAATATGGGATGCAGATTTCCCATAGCAGGCTGATCAACACTATACCACACCCCTTGTCGACTGCTTGCGCCCGGGTGCAGATTACAATTTTCAAATTACAGATTTCAGATTTCAGATTTCAAGAGTCCTCCGGACTCAGATACAACTATAGTCAGGGTCCAGCGAGCCCAAGTTATATACCCAGGGGGCCGACAGGATGCTAATAGTTACTAGGTGGATGGTATGACCTGGGTAGGGGTATATAGATTGTGTGCTTGTTGGAACCTTACGGCTTATGGAGGCTGGTAAGGTTCTTGTATGCTATGTTGTGTTAGTTATTAAAAGATAGAAAGTAGACCGCCATGTTATCAGGTATGACTCTTACTCTCTTCAGTAAAGTTACGCTCTTTTCAGTCAGTCTCAGCCCGTCTCCTATTACTTCAGTATCTATCAGTATTATTGTTTTCTTTCAGTTATTTTCAGTTATTTCTTTGTGTTCGGTGCGTAGTATGGGTATTATAAAACTGACACGCAAGTGCACGTGGTCGAACAAGTAGTAAGTGGCTTTAGTAAGCCAAGTATCGATCCCTCAGAGACTTGGGTTAAGTGCAATTTGCTCAAGTATACTGTATTTTTACTTCTAAATATACTGACAACTAAATAACTAAAAAGTGAATAATTTGTTTTATAAATTTTATACTAAACTACAAACAATTATCTACTATGAATTTGGACTATGAATAAGAGCATGCTGAGGTTAAAGAACATGTAATGAAATTGATTATCATCATAAATTGGTTAATCTTTTCTTCCAGTTGCTAGCCAAGAACAATTGCCAAGAGATTAAAACTCTCGTATTTAATCTCACTTAAGAATCATGAACCATCCGTCTACATTTCTGTGAGCAAATGCAATTCATGTTCTAGCCATACAATTCCGGTTCCTAAATTGACTAATACGACTTTCAAGTATATTTCTATCAGGAAAGCACATCGAAACTCAATTTTCCCAAATCAAGTAAAGAACAATATCCTATTAATTCACAACTTTCCAATTTCGTGCTCTCTCGAGTGAAATCGGACTTTTTAGATGTACATTAATGTAGGCCACACACCAATGCAGTAGAAACAAGAATTAATAGAACAACATGGAAGAAAAAGATGAAAAACCATATAATCAATAATCAAAATTCATCACAAGTGTTCACAACCTCAGCAAGGAAGGGAATTAGCCACTCATTTGTGGATTAATCATCATAAAACAAGTGTTAATCATACAAACAATTGAGTTAAAGAAGAAAGAAAGAGAGAAAAAACCCTGAACTTTTCGTCCCCCAACTGCCTGTAACCCACGTCCTTGCTCCACCAAGTCTGAATTATGAAAAATACACTTAAGTGTTCTATTTATACTAGTGGGAATTTTTCCCGGAATAATGAGCAACGTATCACGGAGTGCATCGCGGAGCACTGCCTCCGTGACACGCCGTGAACGTGGACCCTCACTGGAACTGAGGGTCCGGGAAATCAAACACCAACGTGGCACGGTGTGCAACGCGGAGGCTAGCCACCGTGCCACGGAGCAGACGCGAACCTCCACTGGAAATTGGTGAATTTTCACCCTCCAGGCAGAATGCCTCCGCGATGGTAGCGTGACACGGCTCCATCGCGGAGCCCCTTTAATTCGTGCAGTCCTATGCCTTTTTCCTTACTCGCATCCAGGTCCATCTCCGATATCATCCAACATGCATTTTAGCTTCCCGAAATCACATATTACCTACAAAACAATTCTAATCATGTTGGTTAGTATAAATTCACATTTTATTACCAATTACATGAAAACGTATACACATTGCTAGATAAACAAGGCGAAAATGATACTTTTGAGTATCACTTGGGCATATAAATATGCCCAAGATCACTTACCCCACACTTAAATCCTTGTTCGTCCTCGAACAACAAACATACAATTCATGCAATTTACATCCCAACCTTCACTACTATAGTGCGGCAATTTAAGCTACGGTCATATCGATCATTCAATATTGCAAATCCTCAAGAAAACATGCATGGTCTTAACAATGCAATGACCTTCAATACATTAAGACTTCCTAGACTTTAAGAATCGACTCCCGATATCGGCAAACTCATGCAAATCCGCTAATCAAGATATCCGACACGAAAATCAATCTTTCATCAAGCATGTGCCCTCACAACTCAAGAGAATCTTGCCCTTTTTGCTCATGTGACACACAAACATTCAAGTAGGGGCATGTAAAAACAATTTCACTCTCTCTCCCAAAAGAATTCACATGCATCATGTCATGACCCATAAGCTTGCCCTTAGTGTATTACTCCACTAATATAAAGAAATGCAATGTAAGATCACGTAGGACTTTAATGGGTTGTAATGGAAGCTATGGAACTAGTATATATTGAATTAGCCAAAATAACCACTAGCATCCTTAAGCTCCTTTGCAACACATTCCCATCAACTCATGGACATTTTCTCTCTTTTCTTTTTCTTTTTTTTCATCATCCCATTCTTGATGATTTACCTTAGTATGGCCCATTTCATTAAGCACACTTGACACAATAACAAAGGTTATTCATGCACCTTCATTATCGTCTATTTATAACTAGTGCACCTTCAACCTTTTCTTTTCTTCCCTCACTCTGCTTTTCTTTTTCTTTTCGCCATTTTCACTCTTTGAAACTTTGGGAAAATTATTTTCTCTTCTTAAGCGCTTAAGAGTTTTGTATAGACTTTACGGCTAATGAAAAGAAGGAACTAAGCTCAGTTTAAGCTTTTTGGACAAAAGAAATAAATACTCGGCTAACGGCTCAAAGGGCTGACTAGGGTATACAATCACAGAAAGGGGGAGTATGACAAGAAAAAAAAAAGAACTCTCGGTTAAAACAAAGAAATGACTACATCCTTTCCTACAATACACCTCCTTCATTTCGTTTTGTACACACACCAGGCAAGTTCTAGACACTTCACAATAGCATGGAATAACAATACCTCACTTCACACTTTATGCACATGCTCGATTCAAGATGTATTCACAGACTCTTCAATCAGCTAATTACATGAATTCAAACATTAAGCCTCAATCACACCGAATCGAACTCTACAGCCTACGTATCTCAACATATTTACAAGATTGCATGCTTTCATACGAATCACCTTTGCATTTTGAATATCATGCACAACACGCAACTAAAATTTCACAACCATATAGTAACTACAGGTTCCGGGATGCCATCCACCAAAGGGAGAAAAAAACTGAAAATAAGTTAAAATAAACTACTCCTAACGACTACATTTCCCTTAAGACGGTCGTCATCCATCCATCATAGGGAACGGTCACTCACTATGACGTCGGTTCAATGGGACCCTTATCGGTAAAAGAACCGAAAACAAATGCCGAGAAACCCAAAATAAAAAATTGAAAAATTTTGCAAACCATCGATCATTTCGATAGAAAAATTCTTTACAAAATATTTTAAATATGAACAAAATATTTTCAAAAAATTTTTAAAATATCGATCATTTTGATAAGCAAAAATATTTACAAAAATATTTACAGAATCAGCTGGCAACATTCAACAACACACATCAATTCCATAAATATGTACAAATACAGAACAATTTGAAAATTCACAAACACAGGGAAACATAACATACAAAATAGCAGAGGAGAACATACAAACAAACCAGCCCAGCCTAGAACCTAACTACTCCCACCCCACACTTAATCCGAACACTGTCCCCAGTGTTCACAAAAATTAAATAGCACATAATCGGGTGGTGGAACTCCCTGATCAGTCAAAGTATTCCACTTCTTCATCAGGTACTGTTGCCTCATCTCCCATGTCCGAGTCGCCTCCGTCGTCATCATCGGAGTCCTCCCGACGCGTCTCCTCGTCCGTGGGGACGTCATCATAAGTGGGCTCTACAAAGGCTGGCCCTACTCGGCATAGAGCCCTGGCGTTTTCGCCAAACGGGTAACCTAGCTCGAGCTGCCATAGCTCCTCCTCCGTGGCTGGTCTCCCACCGATCCTTAGCTGGAGCATCTGCATCACATACATCCGCACCATATACTGGTGATCACGAGCGTGTCGCTCGCCAAGTGTCAGCACTGGCCCGTGGGTGGTGTCGGGAGCCTTAGTTTTGGTCACATCCAAGGCCCGCCGCTCCAACTGCGGGATACAATCAAGGTCCTCCTCCTCAACATCTAAGCCCTGGAGAAAGGTGGTGAGTAGTCCACCGAAACCATACCTGTGGCCCTGGTGCAATCGGGCTCTCTTCATGGCGGATATAATAACAGCCCCAACGTTTATCTCCAGCCCTTTCATCAGGGCGTACACCAGGCACACACGATCCCGGGTTACATCAGTCATATGTACCCCCGGGATTAGGCACGAGCAGACTATCTTCAGCCAGATTCGGGCTTCCCTATTCATCTGAGAATATGGCAGAGTCTGGTGGTAGCCCCTTTCCTTGTGCCTGCTCCATCTAGCTGTAGATCGGGCCCCATACAGTGTGCGTCTGATGTCAGCATACGGTGGGGTAATGTTTAGCTGTCTGAGGACGTGGGCGTCTGTGTCCCGCGCTCCTATGATGGCATTGAGCTGGTGGGGCTCTAGAGTGACTATCTGCCCTCTGATTTTGATGGTGTGGCTTCGGATTGACGGGTTCCAGTTGGCATAGAACTCCCGAACCAAGTGCAGGTTGCATTCTTTGGGCT
Organism: Datura wrightii; assembly: GCA_035772735.1. NCBI lineage: Eukaryota > Viridiplantae > Streptophyta > Magnoliopsida > Solanales > Solanaceae > Datura > Datura wrightii. The sequence goes on from JASDFA010000002.1 coordinate 67,970,365, forward strand.
CCTCGAATATGAAATTTAGCCCAGCAGCCTCAATCCGTTGAACTATTCTGGGGAACTCCTGTGCCAATGGCTCCCGTGCTATATGCTCCTCGGGGAAATATTTGTTCTCTTTATGCTTTGCGTACCACTTTTTCCCCTCATCAGTCACCCATCTCGTTCCGTATTGGCGGCGCTGGCCGCGTGGAACTGCTGGTGCAGCTGGGACTGCTGTGCCCAGTCTAAGTCGCTTTCTTCCGGTGCCTAAAGTAGATGCACCTTTCCCTTTATCTTGCCTGCTTACCATTTTGCCTGTCAACACACGTCAACAATCGCAATGTTAAGCTAAATAAATATTAACTTCGGCTAAGGTCGGGTTACGCTAAATTACCCCACACTTAGTCCTTAGTTACAGTTATAACCTATGGCAAGAATAACTTTATTTACACACAACAACCAGCTATACGATCATGTTTAGTGCATTTAAAAAGAAAATTCGACGGTATAACTTCTGCGTACTACTCAGACTTCGTACAGCTAATCACAATTCCTACCATTGCAAACATTTTAACCCTCGCACTTAGCAAAGAAAACAAAGAAACAAAAATAACAACAAAAATTTATATACATTAACCTATCCAACCAACCAAATACAAACAATTTTCAACATTTTCCCCAAACCCGAGAATTCATCGTCTATTCACATCCTAACACTTTGTACAATGACTCATCTCATTCAACACATACGACCCGGCATAAATTTCATGATTTCAACCCATTTCCAACTTCACATTCAACAACAAGCCCTAGAATTGATTTTCGCAATCAAATTCAAATAATTTATGCAATCGACAAGTTCAAACAATCATAACGACATCCTAACAATTATCAATCAACAAATAACTTGAATTCATTCTTAATTTCGACTTAGGGCGATTTAGTTCACCTCTCATGCTTAAAATCAAAGAAATTCGACAAAAACTTGAGAGGGCATCGGAAAACATACCTTGTAGTTGAATAATCGAAGAAAACTCGGTAAATTGTTGCCTTAAGCCGTGGCACGTTGGTGGGAGAGGGGTTTTGGGACGTTTGGTCACGGAAGAAAATGAAAATGAGGGGAAAAGGGAAGAATTCGGGGTTTAAAAGGTAGAAAAACACGCGGGTCACCCGACAACCCAGTGTGACCCGTTGCGATATACAAGGCAACGTGTCACGGAGTGCATCGCGGTGCACTGCCTCCGTGACACGGAGCCATCGCGACAGCATACTGGAAAATTTTAAAATTTCCGGGTTATACCTCAACGTGTCACGGAGGGTAACGCGGAGGTCCTCCTCCGTGACACGGAGCTATCGCCCCAGCTCACTGTCTTCTACATTTTATTAATTTTTCATACCTCGACTTTTCCTTTACGATTCCGTGCACATTTTTTCTCCGTTTGACCTGAAAATCATCTCACTAAATAAAATTGGTTAGAACCATAGGTTTCACCTAACTAAAAATAAAAAATACTAACTAAAACAAAAAATTTTGTAATCAATCAAGAACAAGAAAAGAAAAATCTATTTACACTTTGCAAAATGAAAGAAAAAAATTTTCACGGGTTGCCTCCCGTGCAGCGCCTGGTTTACCGTCGCGGCTCGACGTCATTTAAGCTCAATTGTCCGCTAGGGTGATGGACGATTTCTCTCGATCACTGTCCTCCCCCCGATAGTGCTTACACCTATCCGGTGGTCTTCCCATTAACTCTCGGGAATGCTTCATCTGCTTAGCATTACCATGATCAATCACATTGATCACCGAGAGTTCTTCATGCACCATCGGGAGCTTGGGTGCTTTATACACATCGAACACCTCTACCTTGTCGTGTGCTCGCATTGTCAGTTGCCCCCCAGCTACGTCGATTAATGCTTTCCCGGTTTCCAAGAAGGGTCGTCCCAAAATAAATGGGACTTCCGCGTCTGGTTCAAAATCTAGAACAATAAAATCTACTGGGAAAATTAGGGAGCCAACTTGCACTAGAACATCCTCAACAATGCCATCCGGCCTAGCTAAGGATCGATCTGCCAATTGCAATATTACCGTTGTGGGTCTAGGACTCCCTAAACCAACCTTTTTGAATACCGAAGACGGCATCAGATTTATACTTTCCCCCAAATCACACAATCCACGAGCTCGGATGCTCTGCCCAATAGTAAGCTGGATAGTAAAACTTCCAGGGTCTTTTAGCTTTGTGGGCAGTCTATTTTGGATTCGGGAAGTGCACTCCTCCGTTAAAGCCACCGTAGCATACTCAGTCAAATGACTTTTGTTGGCCACAATGTCCTTTATGTATTTGGCATATTTAGGCACTCCCTGCAAGACATCAACAAGAGGTAAGTTAACATGTACCTATTTAAGCACCTCCATGAATTTCTTGAAACATGCCTCCTCTTTGTGTTTCTTGAGTCGTTGAGGGAACGGGGGTGGAGGTCTTTCTGATTCAGCTTCTTTGGTCTTCCCCCTTTCCGAACTTTGCTCCCCCTCAACTTCTGCTACTCTCGAGTGTTGAGGTGGTCTTTCTGGTTCCACCTCCTTCAGCTGCAAACCACTCCTTGTGGTCACTGCATTTACCTGCTTGGGATTCGGATCCGTGTTGCTTGGCAGTCCTCCTCTAGGCCTTGTATTTTGGGCACTAGCAAATTGCCCAAATTGATACTCAAGAGCTTGGTAGCTAACTGATTGTTTTTCACTTCGTCTGCCAATTTCACATAGTCAGCCTGCAATTGAGCTTGGTTAGAATCAGCCCGATCTGAGGGCGATACAGAGGCATCTTCCCGACCTTCTTAGAGTCTCCACCCTATAAGGAGTCACTCGGGACGACACCACCTCCGACAGTTCCTATACCTACACCATCTGACCAGGAGGTCAGGAGTGCCGTAGTTATGTTAGCGCAAATAATGGCTACTCAGCGCCAGTCAATGCCACCTATAGCTGCAGAGTTATCAGGTGGGCCTAGTAGTTCAAGGGTCTGAGAATTCCTGGCACTAGGTCCCCCGCAGTTCATAGGGTCGGATCAAACAAAGGACCCCTAAGACTTCCTGGATCAGATGTAGAGGATTTTCCGTGTAATGCATGTTACATCTACAGAGTCGGTTGAATTGGCAGTATTCCGATTGTGGGATATTGTTTTGTTTTGGTATGAGAGTCGGGGAAGGTCTTGAGGAAAGATGTTGCCACTCCGACCTGGTCCAGCTTTTCAGAGGCTTTCCTGGACCATTACCTCCCACGAGAGATCCGACAGGCCCAAATGGACCAGTTTTTACACCTGGAGTAGGGGGCGATGAGTGTTTGAGAATACACCCTGTAGTTTGATTCTTTGGCCCGCTATGCTCCGGCCTTTGTAGACACCATGCCATACAGAGTCCAAAGATTTATTTTAGGGCTGAACCCATAGTATATTGAGGCCTGTATGACAGCTACTTTGAAGGAAGATATGGATATTTCTCGAGTGCAGGCTTTTGCTCAGACTATTGAGGGCCTTAGACAGCGGCAATAGGATAGCAGACGACAAGTCAGGAACAGCGCCGCAGGGATAGGTCAGATGAGTTATAAGGGAGATTTTGAGAGGGCCTAGGCCACGGTTGTCAGATAGGCCACCTAGACCCCCACCTCCATCACAGCATCAGAGGGTTAGATTCATTCACCAAGGACAGTCAGTGTCCGACGGAAGTTCTCGAACGGTAGATTCACCCCAGTAGAGGAGAGCAGAGCAGAGCAGATATACTACACCACATTACCCTATTTGTTTCCGACGCCACTCTGGAGCTTGTAGATATGGCTCCATAGGGTGTTATATATGTGGATAGGAGGGTCATGTGATGAGAGATTTTGCATCCAGGGGTTAGGGTGACCGGGATAAACAGGACAGGGCATCAGCAGGGTTGCAAGCTCCAGCAGCCCCGGCAGATATGCAGATTAAGAACTAAAGATGTTACTTCTCTCAAAGTATTATGGCGTAATAGGAACTGAGTGAAAATAACTTGGGAAGCAGAAGATAATATGAAAGCTAGATACCCTCAGTTATTTCAGACTTAATTAGTCAGAGGTATGTTGATATTGTTGTTTTATGAGTTTCTTTATATTCATGTGTATGAGTGAGATGTTGACTTCAGTTTATTATGTAATGCCTGCTATAGTATTATATGGAGTACCTGTATTAGACTTTTCTGCGTTTTAGAATTTATGATATAGTCCATATTATAGGGTAAACTATGCCAAAATTTTTCCATCAAATGTAGAGCAAGTTAAAAATTTCTATAAACGGAAGTTAATTCGAGGACGAATGTTCTTAAGGGGGAAGGATGTTACACCCCGTAAGTTCTTGACACTTAGTTGGCCTATTCATGTGTTGCTTATGAGTTTTAGAATGCCATACGTGTGAGAAAAGGGCCTGGGGAGAGACCGGACAAGCGCCAATTCAGAGCGTCGCAAGGTAAATGCGACTTATAAATCGGATTCGACAAATGCGACTTATAAATCGCATTCGACAAATGTGAATTAACGACCCCAAGTATATAAGGCTCCCACTTGGTTTTAAATTATTTTCCCTTCATATAATTTCCATTAAATGAATAGAAACAGAGGGGAACGAAGGCTTTGATTAAATTTCCTTCCGTTTACATCGTCAAACGCAGTCCAAACTCAAATTAACTTCGGGTGAAGTATAAAGCAGCTGGGAGCATTCCTGCGGAGTTAGTTTCGCAGAATTCAGCCGGTGAATCATAGTCACGCCAAGCTATGTTGGGAGAAATAGCGAAATACTACCCGAGCTACGCCAGTTAATCAGAAAGTTGGCAGTAGAGGTATGTAAAGCCCGTTTCTTTCGGCAAGCTAGTAGTTCTAGTATAGCAAAATAGTACGAATTTCAGTATAGTGTTTTAGAAGGTGTATATTATGTTCAGTATGAAATTTATTTAGCATGTTAGAAATATAAAACAGTATAAGTCCCAACAGAATATTCTAGAAATATTATTACAAATTCAATATATTTCAGTATCAGATTCAGTACATTTCATAATGAGATTCAGAATAGAATAAAAGAACATAAATATTATTATCAGATCCAGTATATATATTACATGTGCCTATTGCTATCTGTGGAGACATGATTGTTCTGTGTTGGGCACCCTTAGAGCTTCCTTGACCGCCCAAGGTTAATAGTTGTGTCGACTCACCCACTAGAGGGTGAGGATACGTCGCTCTACGGAGTGGCATGCCATCCGCCAACGGACGATGATGAGATGCAGATTCCCCATAGCGGGCTGATCAGCACTATACCACACCCCCTGTCGAGCGCTTGCGCCCGGGGTGCAGATTACAGTTTTCAGATTACAGATTTCAGATTTCAAGAGTCCTCCGGACTCAGATACAGCTATAGTCAGGGGCCCAGCGAGCCAAAGTCTCATACCCAGGGGGCCGGCTGCATGCTCAAAGTTACTACGTGGATGGTATGACCTGGGTAGGGGTATATAGATTGTGTGTTGGGTTGTACCTTATGGCTTATGGGGGCTGGTAAGGTTCTTGTATGCTATGTTTTGGTAGTTATTAATAGATAGAAAGTAGACCACCATGTTATCAGGTATGACACTTACTCTCTTCAGTAAAGTTACGCTCTTTTCAGTCAGTCTCAGCCCGTCTTCTATTACTTCAGTATCTATCAGTATTATGGTTTGCTTTCAGTTATTTTCAGTTATTGCTTTGCATACTCAGTACCAGTGGTACTGATGCTCGTTTTGGGGCACTGCATTACTTTCCTGCAGGTACTCATAGACGAGGAGCAGATCCCTCATAGTTCTAGCCAGCGTACGGAGTCTTCAACTCCTATCATCCGGAGCTTGACAGCTAAAGTTTTACTTCCCTTTTTTTTACAGTATGGGTAAGCCGGGGCCCTGTCCCGACCATCTTATTATTCTTAGAGGATTACGAATTGTGTAATCCCTGTGGTTAGTTGTACTGGTCGTGTGGGGCCATGTGTATGTTTGTAGTTTGCATGTGATGGTCGTGTGGGGCCTTGTTCAGTTGTCAGTTGGTGACCTTGTCGGTCACATATCAATTTAGCACTTGATTCCACTTTTCAGTGATAACTAGTCAGCATGGTGGCCTTGTCGGCCCGCGTATGTTCCCTTCTGTTTAGTTATTTTGGGTAGCTATTATATTCCTATAGGTGGCTATAGGCCTCGTCGGTCAGAGGCTATATTTACAGCCATTATATAGCCAGTTATTTTCATAAATCCAGAATTAGAGCCAGCCTGGCACCAAAAGTGCTTAGGCTCAGTAGTCCAGCAGTCCAGGTCCTAGTAGGGCACTAGGTGCCAGTCATGCCTCCCCAGGCGGGGCGTGATAAACCTGGTACCAGAGCAGGTTGTATCTCGGGGAGTCTGCAAGCCGTGCTAAGTAGAGTCTTGTCTATGGATATGTTGTGCATCACATGCCATAGGCAGGAGGCTACAAGGCATGATAGGATGGTTACTCTTTCTTCACATTCAGTCGTGCCATAGAGCAGTATAGTATAGGGTTGAGTCCCTATTGCTTACTATACTCTTTGATTACAGATAAAATGCTAGATCAACGATATCCTATCACAGGTCGAAGATTGGATACAGCAGCAGGAGAGGGCACCAGCAGGATGCCCAAGTCTTGATTAGAATCAGCCCGATCTGAGGGCGATACAGAGGCATCTTCCCGACCTTCTCAGAGTCTCCACCCTATAAGGAGTCACTCGGGATGACACCACCTCCAACAGTTCCTATACCTACACCATCTGACCAGGAGGTCAGGAGTGACGTAGTTATATTAGCGCAAATGCTGGCTACTCAGCGCCAGTCAATGCCACCTACAGGTGCAGAGTTATCAGCTGGGCCTAGTAGTTCGAGGGTCTGAGAATTCCTGGCACTAGGTCCCCCGCAGTTCATAGGGTCGGATAAAAAAAAACCCCTAAGACTTCCTGGATCAGATGCAGAGGATTTTCCGTGTAATGCATGTTACATCTACAGAGTCGGTAGAATTGGCGGTATTCCGATTGCGGGATATTGCTGTGTTTTGGTATGAGAGTCGGGGAAGGTCTTGAGGGAGAGATGTTGCCACTCCAACCTGGTCCAGCTTTTCAGAGGCTTTCCTGGACCATTACCTACCACGAGAGATCCGACAGGCCCGGATGGTGCAGTTTTTACACCTGGAGTAGGGGGCGATGAGTGTTCGAGAATACACCCTGCAGTTCGATTCTTTGGCCCGCTATGCTCCGGCCTTTGTAGACACCATGCCATCCAGAGTCCACCAATTTATTTTGGGGCTAAACCAATAGTATATTGAGGCCTGTATGACAGCTACTTTGAAGGAAGATATGGATATTGCTCGAGTGCAGGCTTTTTCTCAGACTATTGAGGGCCTCAGACAGTGGCAATAGGATAGCAGACGATCAACTCAGGAATAACGCTGCAGGGATAGGTCCGATGAGTTATAGGGGAGATTTTGAGAGGGCCTAGGACACGGTTGTCAAATAGGCCACCTATACCCCCGCCTCCATCACAGCATCAGAGGGGTAGATTCATTCACCGAGGACAACCAGTGTCCGACGGAAGTTCTCGAATGGTAGATTCACCCCACTAGAGGAGAGTAGAGCAGAGCAGGTATACACCACCACTTTGCCCTATTTGCAGCCGACGCCACTCTGGAGCTTGCAGATATGGCTCCACATGGTGTTATATATGTGGACAGGAGGGTCATGTGATGAGAGATTGTCAAGCCAGGGGTTAGGGTGACCGGTATAGACAGGACAGGGCATCAGCAGGGTCGCGAGCTCCAGTAGCCCCGGCAGATCCTCAAATTAAGAACTAAAGATGTTGCTTCTGTCAAAGTATTATGGCATAACAGGAACCGAGAGGAAATGACTTGGGAAGTAGAAGAAGATATGAAATCCAGATACCCTCAGTTATTTCATACTTAGTTAGTCAGAGGTATGTTGATATTGTTGTTTTATGAGTTTCTTTATATTCATGTGTATGAGTGAGATTTTGACTTCAGTTTATTATGTAATTCATGCTATAGTATTATATGGAATACCTGTATTGGACTTTTTTCTATTTCAGGATTTTTGAGATAGTCCATATTACAGGAGAAACTCTGCCGAAATTTTTCCAGAAAAGGTAGAGCATGTTAAAAATTTCTGTAAACTGAAGTTAACATTCGAGGACGAATGTTCTTAAGGGGGGAAGGATGTTACACCCCGTAAGTTCTTGACACTTAGTTGGCCTATTCGCATGCTGGTTAAGAGTTTTAGAATGCCATACGTGTGAGAAAAGGGTCCGGGGAGAGACCGGACAAGAGCCAAGTCGGAGCGTCGCAAGGCAAATGCGACTTATAAATCGCATTCGACAAATGCGACTTAAAGGCCCCAAGTATATAATGCTCCCCCTTTGTTTTAAATCATTTTCCCTTCATATAATTACCAGTAAACAAACAGAAACAGAGCGGAACGAAGGGTTTGATTAAATTTCCTTCCGTTTACACCGTCAAACACAGTCCAAATTCGAATTAACATTGGGTAGCAAAGTATAAAGCTGCTGGGAGCATTCTTGCGGAGTTAGTTTTGCCAAATTTGGTGGGCAAATCATCGTCACGCCGAGCTAAGTTGGGAGAAATAGTTGAATACTAGATGAGCTACGCCAGTTAATAAGAAAGTCGACAGTTGAGGTATGTAAAGCCAGTTTCTTTCGGCAAGCTAGTAGTTCTAGTATAACAAAATAGTACGAATTTTAGTAGAATGTGTTAGAAGTCGTATATTATGTTCAGTATGAAATTTAGTAAGCATGTTAGAAATATAAAATAGTATAAGTCCCAGCAGAATATTCCAGAAATATTATTATAGATTCAGTATATTTTAGTATCAAATTTAGTACATTTCAATATGAGATTTAGAATAGAATACCAGAACATAAATATTATTATCAGATACAATATATATATATATATATATATTACATGTGCCTATTGTTAATTGTGTAGACATGATTGTTCTTTGTTGGCACCCTTAGAGCTTCCTGGATCGCCCCAGGGTTAATAGCTGTGTCGACTCGCCCGTCAGAGGGTGAGGATACGTCACTCTACGGAGTGGCATGCCGTCCGCCAGCGGACGAAGATGGGATGCTGATTCCTCATAGCAGGCTGATCAGCACTATACCACACCCCCTATCTAGCGCTTGCGCCCGGGGTGCAAATTATAGTTTTCAGATTATAGATTTCAGATTTCAGATTTTAGTATTCCTCCAAACTCAGATACAGCTATAGTCAGGGGCCCAACGAGCCCAAGTTGCATATCCAGGGGGCCGACTGGATGCTCATAGTTACTAAGTGGATGGTATGACCTGGATAGGGTATATAGATTGTGTGCTGGTTGGTACCTTATAGATTATGGGGGCTGGTAAGGTTCTTGCATGCTATATTATGTTAGTTATTAATAGATAGAAAGTAGACCGCCATGTTATCAGGTATGACTCTTACTCTCTTCAGTAAAGTTACCCTCTTTTCAGTCAGTCTCAGCCCGTCTCCGATTACTTCAGTATCTATTAGTATTATTGTTTGCTTTCAGTTATTTTCAGTTATTGCTTTGCATACTCAGTACCAGTGGTACTGACGCCTGTTTGGGGCGCTGCATTACTTGCCTGCAGGTACTCATAGATGAGGAGCAAATCCCTCGTAGTTCTAGCCAGCTTATAGAGTCTTCAGTTCCTATCATCCGGAGCTTGATAGCTAAAGGTTTACTTCCTTTTTTGTTTGTATAGTATGGGTAGGCCGGGGCCCTGTCCCGACCATCTTATTATTCTTAGAGGCTTGCGGATTGTATAGTCCCTGTGGCTAGTTGTACCGATCGTGTGGGGTCGTGTGTATGTTTTTAGTTTGCATGTGATGGCCGTGTGGGGCCTTGTTCAGTTGCCAGTTGGTGACCTTGTTGGTCACAGGTCAGTTTAGCACTTGATTCTACTTTTCAGTGATAACTAGTCACTATGGTGGCCTTGTCGACCCGCATAGGTTCCCTTCTATTTAGTTGTTCTGGGTAGCTATTATATTCCTATAGGTGGCTATAGGCCTTGTCGGTCGGAAGCTGTATTTACAGCCATTATATAGCCCATTGTTTTCATAAATCCAGAATTACAACCATCCTGGCATCATAAGTGCTTAGGCTCAGTAGTCCAGCATTTCAGGTCCTAGTAGGGCACCAGGTGCATGTCATGCCTCCCAAGGCGGGGCGTGACACTGATCCTCTGGTTCCCGGAGTATAACAACATCTCCCTCTTGGAAACATTCATCCTCGAATGTTAGAATCATGCATAAAACTCATAATCAAACAATCACCATGTGCAAATACTAATAATTTATACCGAAAACTAGCGGAACGACTACCCTCGAAAGGAATTACATAACTGGACTGAATTCAGACATCACATATATATATCATGTCATAAAACAAACTGATTTCTCCATAACACCTTTACTGAGGCTACTTCCTTGTTCTCAGTCTCCGAACCTGACGATCCAAGATTTTAATAGGAATTTCCTCATAACTGAGACTATCCTTCACACCAACACTTTCCACCGAGACCACTAAGGCTGGGTCTCCCAAGCACTTTTTTAAGAGCGATACGTGAAATACAAGATGAACTGAAGCCAACTCTTTGGGTAAATCTAACTCATAGGCTACTTTACCCACTCGCCTCATAATCTTGTATGGACTAATATAGCGGGGACTGAGTTTCCCTTTCTTTTTGAATCTCATTACTTCCTTCATGGGTGATACTTTCAGAAACACCCAATCATCAATCTCGAACGCAAGCTCTCTACTCCTTACATCCGCCTAAGACTTTTGGTGACTTTGAGCCATTTTCAGCCTTTCCCTTATCAATTGAACTTTCTCCATGGCCTCATGAACTAAATCTAAACCCACTAACGAAGCCTCGCCGTCTTTAAACCACCCAATGGGTGATCTACATCGTCGCCCATAAAGATCCTCGAACGGTGCCATTTGTATGATGGAGTGATAGTTGTTGTTGTAGGCAAACTCAACAAGAGGAAAATGCTTTTCCTAACTACCCTTGAAGTAAATAGTAAAAGCACTCAACATGTCCTCAAGAGTTTGGATAGTCCACTCCACCTGCCCATCGGTTTGTGGATGAAATATCGTGCTAAGCTTGACCTGGGTGCCAAGTCCCTTTTGAAAAGACCTCCAGAACTGAGAGGGGAACTGAGTACCTCTATCTGATATAATGGACAAGGGCACTCCATGCAATCTAACTAACTCTCCGATGTACAACTTAGCATAATCTTCCACTGAATCGGTGGTTTTGACCGGTAAGAAATGAGCAGCCTTGGTCAACCTATCGACCACAACCCAAATAGAATCATACTGCCTATGAGTGTGGGGTAAACCGATTACAAAGTCCATATTGGTTTCTTCCCATTTCCACGTAGGAATGATGATATCTTGGAGTACACCCCCCGATCGCTGATGCTCGACTTTTACTTGTTGGCAATTCGGGTACTTGGCTACGAATTCCGCAATATCCCTCTTCATGCCATTCCACCAGTAGATTTCCTGCAAGGCATGATAAATTTTGGTGGAATCTGGATGGATAGAATATCTGGATCCGTGAGTCTCATGCAGCATTCGACGTCTCAAATCCCCCACGTTCGGAACACATAAGCGACCATGGTACCGAAGCACATCATCTCCCCCTTTGGAGAAGACTTCTACTTTCTGACTTTGAACAACTTCTTTCAACTTTACCAATGTTGGATCTTCATCTTGTTTATCCTTCACCTCCGCTACCAAGGACGACTCTGACCCATTCTGAACTACCACCCCACCCTCGGTCGAACCAACTAACCTAACTCCCAACCATGTAAGTCAATTACCTCCTTTATCAACTCCTTCTTGTCTACACTCACATGCGACGAACTTTCCATATAAAGTCTACTAAGAGTGTATGCTACCACGTTGTCCTTGCCTGGGTGATAAAGGACACTCATGTCGTAGTCCATAAGTAGCTCCAACCACCTCCGTTGCCGAAGGTTTAGTTCCTTCTGTGTGAACACATATTGTAAGCTCTTGTGGTCTGTGAATACATCCACATGAACCCCATACAAGTAGGGTTTCCATATCTTTAAAGAAAATACCATCGCGGCCAACTCAAGATCGTGGGTCGGGTAATTCTTCTCGTGAGTTTTTAGCTGTCTAGAAGCATATGCTATGACTTTCCCATGCTGCATCAATACACATCCCAGTCCGACCCTTGAAGCATCACAATATACAACGAAGCCATTGGTACCCTCCGGTAGAGTCAACACCGGCGCTAAAGTAACCCTGGCCTTCAATTCCTGGAAGCTCCTCTCACAAGCCTCCAACCATTGGAACTTTACCTTTTTTTGAAAGTCAATCTAGTCAGTGGGGCTGCAATGAATGAGAAACCTTCCACGAACCTCCGATAGTAACCCGCTAAGCCCAAAAAGCTTCTGATCTCCGAAGGGTTTACCGGTCTAGGCTAGTTCTTTACTGCCTCTATTTTCTGGTAGTCCACCCTTAACCTTCTCTTGACACTAGATATCCCAAGAATGCAACTGATTTTAGCCAGAATTCACATTTGCTGAACTTAGCATATAACTAGTTGTCCTTGTGGGTCTGGAGTGCTACCCTCAGGTGTGCAGCATGTTCCTCCTAGCTCCGGGAGTATATTAATATGTCGTCAATGAACATGATCACGAACATATCCAAATATGCCTTAAATACCTTGTTCATCAGGTCCATAAAAGTTGCTGGGGCATTGGTTAGTCTAAAAGACATAACAACGAATTCAAAATGGCCATACCGGCTCCTGAAAGATGTTACACCCCGGAAAATTTTTGGTAATCATTTGATGTTTTTATGATATGTTATGGGAAGTACGGGTTGTATATTTGCCGTAGATGACAAGGGAAATGTGTACAAACGGAAAACCGAAGAGGATGTGAAGTTCATAAATAAGGGTCAACTTTAAATAACCATCTCTCCTAGTATATAATGAATTATAAGCCTCACAACCTATCAGATTAAAGGTATTTACGTATAGTATTCATAACATCAAACCGCTCGTCAATTGGAGATCGGAGTAAAAAGTTATTGATATTTTACCGTGACACTGTCGGGCAGTAAGGAGGTCACCGCCCTAAAAACGGCCACTGCCCAACTTGCTTTATATTTTAAGCCATGACTTATCAAATCATTTTCAATGTTTCCAGAATTAAGGTGCCTGCTTATCCTCTGAAATTCTCAAATTTCCAGTAAACAACTAAGGAAAACACTAAGCTAAACTCCACTAAACTAAAGCTAAGTGAAGGGGATCTATTATAAGGTGAAGGTGGTGTCTTGGTGGTTGTTTTGGCTGCACTTGGGCAGTGTTGCTGTGGTGAATTTGCTGCGTTTTTGAAGTTTTCCTAATCTACATATACTTTCACTCTTGGTAGGGATTAAACACAAGTATAAAAGGTAAGGATTCTACTACTATCCTTTCTTGAATTTTTGATTACAAGACTAGAAGTTGGAGGTGTGTTTGGTGTGTTGGTGAACTGTTTTGTGGCGTTTTAGACAGCAAGGTTGCTGTACTTTTGGACAAGAAGGTGTGTCCAATTACTCCTATTTATAACCAAGAACAAATCCCCAGCAAAAGGTAAGTATTTCACCCCTATTAAACCACTCAAATTGTTTAGCAAAAATCTGGAAATTGGCAGCTAAGTGAGCTGCCGATGGACTATTTGTGAGCTAAGTACTGCTCATTTTCTGTAGGATTTTTGGCTGTTTATTTTGCTGGAATTATACTTCATATTGAGGGGAAGAATTAAAGCATAACTAAGGTAAAATTTCCTCTTTTTTCTCCCTTAAAAGTTTGTGAAAACTAGTTGAGAAAATGGCTAAATGTTGTTGATGTTGCCGTTTGTTGTTGTCGCTATTGTGACTGCCATTGTTTAGTTATTTTTGCTGAATTTTGTGATATAGATTAAGATTTTCATTGGCCTATAAAAACACTGGATTAAGGAGGTTGAAGGCTGATCATTGAAATAGGAAATCGGCTAGAGAAACATTCATCGGAGAAAGGTATGTAAGGCGTTCTTTGTCTCTTGATTTTCAAGCACGAATTCATGCCGAGGATTAATCCGGAATTCTCCTATACTTGTGATTCTGTAGTATCATATTATGGTTCCTCCAAATTGTTAGAATTACTTGGTATTAAGGTGTGTATTTTCTAAAGAGCTGGAACGCACGAATGTGAAGCGGAGAGGGCAATTGCCTTTTATAATGGTCATAGTTGTAAATTGAGTCTGAAGTCCCCTCGGCGTGGGCACTGTGAGCTGGTCCTTTACATTATGTTATGTATTTGTGGTGTCAAAGTTTTTCACATTATGGTTGCTAATAAATTTGGTAAGCATATCAAGACGACGATGTGCAGACAAACCTAATAATTGAAATCGGGTTTTAACTCAATAAGGGCTAACGAGGGTAACGAAATGGAATTTACTTATGACAGTTACCTACCCTCTCATATTCATTTTTTAAGGTACCTAGGGCCATGAGGTGATTCCCCGATCCCTCTTCCTTAAGCCAAGAGACTAATTAATACGTTTCTTAATTAACCGATACGTTAAACTTGGAAGATAGAACCCGAAAGGGCAAACTATTGATATTTCTATGGGACCATCTTTATTGGAAGGTTATGCACAATATCTTGATGTTAAGATGTTAGACGAAAATCAAAATATATATATGGTTATGCTTACATTCAAATTACGCGCTAGAACGGCAAGGATTGCCTTTAGAAAGTCGTTATATGTTTATTAGAGCTCTTGAGTTATCTAGACCTCCGTAGAATTGCTTAAGGCTTTAAGTAGACACGTCGCATGTTCTTTGAAAGTTGTAGATGTGTAAGGAAATTAACCTAAGTGTAAAAGTTGAGGGCCTAGTAGCAAAGGAGAGATAAGAGTAAATGTTAGACCTTTTAAGGCAATATGTGAGGAATATGCCTTATGTACTTAGTTGATTTCAAGAACATTTGAGCGAAGTTAAAATATGAGCAAGACGAGTTTAAGAGACAAGGTTGGCAATTAGGTAGGAAGGTAATTGCGTACAAGAATTGCTGGAATAGTGAACACGAGAGTAAAAAAATTAGGTAGGGAGTGATGAATCCTGTTTGGAAAAGAATTTAAGATGAATACGAAAAGTAGAGCTAAAGGTTTTTAAATTTGATGATAAGTATTATGGTTGTTACTGAATTAGGCAAATAGCTAGCAAGATTTACGCTGTTCTAAAGAGGTTTTGCAAAAGAGTTATAAATAAAGTTGTTTATGTTTAGTTGTGTTAAGATAATGAAAAGCCAGTAAAGTGTTAACTCCTTAAGAAATAATTAGGATCAAATATTTTGAGATAGTGACTCAAGTTAAAGAGAAGTTCTTCATTGTACTTTTAAACAATTATCTTTGATTATTTGTTCTAAGAGTTGGATTAACTTTTTTCAAGTTTTAAATGATTTTATTTTTCTTGGAAGTTTCTAAACTATTTATAATGCTTCTAAGATTTTCTAAGCTCCACATATATTGCAATATTTCATATGAGCTTTTCCTACGCTGTCTGAAACACGACTATAAGTCTTTATTTATTTTAAGGCAGCCCCTAGACAGTTGCCTAAAATTTGTATATTAAAGAGCTCCAGGTTTGAGATACACAAGTTATGTCTTCCTGTTCATAAGTTACCCAGAAATGTGATATGATGTGCAATGAATGAGGTATGCTTACAATTCTTGATATGAAAGTATGAAAGTTAAACGAGTATAAGCACGAAATGAATGCTAAGATTGTTAATAGAAAATGTTAGGTTAAGTGATTCCTCTCTACTCCTCGTGTTAGAATTGCGAGGAGATGTTTAAAATCATGAATATGATTCTACACATGTATTTACGATATTCCACTTCTAGGAACGTCCCTAGAATTCATTCACAACATATGTATGTATTTAAATGCTACATGAAAAACCTATATGTGAATGGAATAATTGTAGTATTAGGGGTCGTGGTAAGATCCTACACATGTTATAGTTACTAATCAGCATATTTCATGATTTCCAGTTTCAGATAATTTGTATGAGCTCTGTCAGCTCCATTTATGGTGGTGATCAAGATGTATTTTTATTTTACCTCGATGTGGTACACCGGCTGGAGATCTTTTCATTTTACCCCGATGTTCTACATCGGCTGGAGATCTTTTTATTTTACCCCGGTGTGCTACATCGGCTGGAGATCTTTTTATTTTACCCCGGTGTGGTACATTAGCTGGAGATATTTTTATTTTACCCCGGTGTGGTACATCGACTGAAGATCTTTTTATTTTACCCCGGTGTGCTACATTGGCTGGAGATATTTTTATTTTACCTCGGTGTGGTACATCGGCTGGAGATATTTTTATTTTACCCCGGTGTGGTACACGACTGGAGATCTGTTTATTTTTTCCCGGTGTGGTACATCGGTTGTGATGTGCCCGCAAGTATACGGGTCGTACAAGGAATATAATATCCTTTTTTAAGAACCGGATGTCGAACCCACAGGGACTAGACCAATTTAGCTAACTACCAAGTTCAAGTGTGATATTAAATGCCGCAAGTGTTGATTATAGACGTTTTCAATAGAGTTAATTAAGTCTAGATGTGGTCAACGAAATACTCTAAATTAATTCAAGGAGCAACTAGAGTTAAAGCCGGATAATCATGCGATACTACGATTTGCAATGGTTTAAGTATGAAAATATCAATTGTCGTCTCACATAATTGGAATTGCATGTTCATGGTCTTTCGAACCTCTAAACACGACAAACTAGCCTCAATACTACATTGTTAAGCGAGGATGTTATTTCCAGTTCGTGGGCAATTCACTACGTGGATGTGGTTCATGGGGTTTATGCTCTTGATTAGGGACTTTCATACCTCTAATAATTCAACTAAACTTAGCCTCACAACTACTTCTTTGAGTGGTGATGTGATAATTCTAAGTTGGTGTCTAGCTCATCCCATTTTATCAACCAAGCAAGGTATTAGGTATATTTCTATCCTAACACAAATCATATCATGACATACAATCTTGCTCCCTACATTCTCTTGTTCTTGCCTAGGTTATCTTTCTCAAGCATGTACCTAAGCTTAACCCACTTGTTTTCATGGTGATCAGTCATAAAAACAACCATAATTAAGAATGCAAGACAAAACAACAATTAATAACTTAAAACCAAAACAAAATCGCAAAATCACAATCATATCTTGTGGCTTCAACCCTAGAGGGAGGGTTCTAGCCACTAATGTGTGTATAATTACAAGAAAACATAATTAAAGTAACCTACTTACAAGAATTGGTAGAAGAGAAGATGAAATTAATGAACCCTAGGTGAGTTCTCCCACTTCTCCCTCACTCCTTGGCAGTTTTTCAGAAATAAATCGTGACTCAATGTTTTTAGGAGCTAAGGGACCTATTTATAGTAAATGACAAAAAGCAACTATTTAGCCCGAAGTGGTGTGGCTCCGTGTCACGGAGTGTATCGCGGAGCACTGCCTCCGTGACACGGTGTGTATCGCGGAGCATTGCCTCCGTGACACGGAAGTATCGCGGAAGCCCTCTGGAAATAGCCCAATTAAAATCCTGGAGGCAGAACACTGCCGCGATGGCTCCGTAACATGGTGCCCATCGCGGCACCCTTCAGTGATCCCTCATTTTGTTCCAACATTGGTGTATCGCTCCCGATATCATTCCTCCAATTCACCAAATCATAGATTAAGTCCTCAAATGCGTTATTTACCTTCAAAAACAAGGACTAATCGTGTGGGTTAATACATATTCACATTTACATAAAAACACACGAGAATGTATATAAATAAATAGATAAACAAGGCAAAACTAAGTTATAAAGTATCACTTGGGCATGCTATTTTGCCCATGATCACCTACCCCACACTTAAAGCCTTGTTCGTCCTCGAACAACCCTTTTACATCTCATGTAAATGAAGACTCACACATAACTAATTTAGCAAGACAATTCAAGCTACAACTATAATATTATTTAAGATAGCAATTTAAAAATAGAGTATGCACGATTTAATCAATGAAATGATATACAACTCCGTTAAGACTTCCTAACCTCAAGAATCGACTCTCAATCTTAGAAAACTCATGCAAATCAACCAATCAAGAAATCCGACGTGAATGTTATCTCTCATTAAATGTGTGCCCTCACAACAAGAGAGTTACCGATTTTTACTCACAAATTTTCAAATCACAACATGTATGGGTATATGAATAAGATTACGCTCACTCTCTCAAAGAATTCACATGCATCATGTAGTGAACCATAAGCTTGCCCTTAGTGTTTTACTCCACTAATTTAAGGATGTATAAACGTAAGATCAAGTAGGACTTAATGGGTTGTAATGTAAGCTAAGGGACGGGTAGGTACTATTCTGGCCAATAATAGTGACTATCTTCTCCAAGCGCTTTTAATACATCCAACATTCATTAAGGACATCTCTTTTCTTACTTCCTCCTCATTCTTTTCAATCTTGAATTTTCTCTTCTTGTTCCCATTTCTTTAAGAACACCTAGCTTATTGGTAAGGAGTACTTAAGCCCTTTTTCATTCATTTATTTCTTACTCCCTACCAATACTCAGGCATTTTCAAAAAAGTGCACCCTTGACCTTTCTCAACTTTTACAACTGCTACTCTTCCTTCTTTTTCACGCTTCTCACTCCCTCACTCTTTGGCATTTTTCACTTGAGCGCTTAGGAGTTTTGGATCAAATTGAAAGGTAATGAAAGAAAAAGGATTAAGCTTATGTTGTAGCTATCAAAGAATAGGCTTAAGGGTCAATGGGGCTAACTAGGATTCAATATTCAAGGTAGGTAAGGCGAGGGATAACATTTAGGTTCATTCAAAGAAATGCCTAAATCATCTCCTACAATTCACATCCTTCATTTCGTTTTATATACACACCAGGAAAGTTCTAGACACTCCACAGTAGCATGGAATATTCGAAAAACTTACACTCACGGCACATGCTCAATTCAAGACACATTCAGCAGACTCTCAACTCAGCTAATCACAAGAATTCAAAATTAAGCTTCAATCAGATCGAGTCAAATTCAAGAGCCTAAGTGTCTCAAACAAAGTTATACACTTCTCACATGCTTCGAAACTAACCACACTTGTATCTTACAATCATGTATAGCACATAATAAGAACATCAAGCCATCAATTAGCTACGGGTTCAAAAATCAAAACCTATTGACTAATTTTCCTCAAGGCAGTCGTCATCCATCCATCATCGGAAATAGTCTCTATCTATGACTAAAAACATTATATACAGACAAAGAAAATTTTTATTCTTCGGTTCAAAGACCCCCCATCTGAAAAGAACCGAAAAGAATAACCAACGGGTGATGAAGTCATGCTTGACTCACAAAAATTTTTCAAATATTTCTCACAAGAATTACATTCACCCAAAATTGTTAAGCACAAAAATTTTGAAATTTCCCTCACCCCACACTTGAATCATGCTATGTCCTCATAGCATCAAATTAAAATTTAAAGAGGGTGAGAAATACTCCCTGAGGCCTTTAGGCCTAGATAACAGCATGTTTATCTTTTACATCTGCACAAGTGTGTGTTTGACCCCACACTTTTTATCATCCATGCTTCTTAGCTTCCTCCTCCAAGGGTACTCAAACTTCCCCTCTATCTGTGCTTAACTTTCCACCAAAACAACACAAGATGAAAAATAAATAAAATCAACACAAATGCCAGAAATTAAAATGGTACCCATGGTACCCTTGGTTTGCCTCCCAAGCAGCACCTAATTTTACGTCGCGGCACGACGTATCAAGTTTCACCACTTCTTCCTCCACCTTGAGGATATGAATCTCACCCCTAATTTCTTCTCTAATTTTCTCTTATGCTCCAGGGGTGGTGGTGAAAAAATGAAAGGACCAAGTGGTAGATGTCGCCTTTGGCATTTATTGGCCCTTAAGTAAGTGAAGTCATTCTTTCTTTCAGAATCAGCAAATTTCAGAATATATGGGGCTTGTTCCCCCTCTTTATCTTTCTCCACAAGTTTGGAAGACTCTAGTTCTAGGTTGTCAACCAAACTCAATGTCGAAAAATGATTGAGTGGGGTACAATACACCTCAACTCTGAAACTGCATTTTTCTTGACTTTCTTACTTGTATATACCTTCTCCACATTAACTTCTAACTCCTCATGAATGTCAAATGGTAGGTACTCTATCTCTTCTTTCAATAATGGATCGACTATATGTGTGAGACAATCATGGACACTCTTGGGAGCTTCCAACAATTGAGCTTGTTTCAAGAACTCACTCTCCTCTTCTCCTTGTAGTCCCTCCTGAGTATTGCATAAAACCGTCACTTGCAAGTCAGAGCAAGCTTCAGCTTCAGCCCTCATCTCCATGAACTTTTTACTTATCATTTCTAGGGCCTCTCCATTTTCCTCTTGCTGAATTCTCAATGCTTCCCTCTCCTCCTTCATTGCTTCTGTTTGCTCAAGGATCTGTTTTAGCATGTCTTCAATTCAAGCTTGGCGTTCCAAGTCCTCATTTTGATCATGCCTATAATACACAAAAACAACAGAAGGATCATAGTAGGGGCTTGGGGGAGGGGAGTATGCATTCGAATAGACATCCACATGGCCATCTTGACCTCCACATATATTGCAAGTGTATGTATTTGGGCAACCATTCCAATGGCCATTTTGACCACCGCATATATTACAAGTATTACAATGTTTCCATAAGTGGGGTCCTCCGCAATTCAGACAAGACTCATCAAAATAAGAGTATCCACCATTTAACCCATTTATATTCCATGATGTCATGTTAAGAAAGGTATCACATTAAAAATAAAAATTTAAAATAAATCTAAAACTAATAAAGAAATTTTTTTTTCAACACTTAAGGAAATTTAAAAATCACACAAAAACATATAAATTCACTGAACTTCGTCGAGTCCTCGGCAACGCCGCCAAAACCTTGATGTGCCCGCAAGTGTACGGGTCGTACAAGTAGTATAGTGACCCTTTTTAAGAGGCGGATGTCGAACCCACAGGGACTGGACCAATTCAGCTAACTACCAAGTTCAAGTGTGATATTAAATGCCGCAAGTGTTGATTATAGACGTTTTCGATAGAGTTAATTAAGTCTAGATGTGGTCAATGAAATACTCTAAATTAATTCAAGGAGCAACTAGAGTTAAAGTGGGATAATCATGCGATACTACGATTTGCAATGGTTTAAGTATGAAACTATCAATTGTCGTCTCACATAATTGGAATTGCATGTTCATGGTCTTTCGAACCTCTAAACACGACAAACTAGCCTCAATACTACATTGTTGAGCGAGGATGTTATTTCCAGTTCGTGGGCAATTCACTACGTGGATGTGGTTCATGGGGTTTATGCTCTTGATTAGGGACTTTCATACCTCTAATAATTTAACTCAACTTAGCCTCACAACTACTTCTTCGAGTGATGATGTGATAATTCTAGGTTGGTGTCTAGCTCATCCCATTTTATCAACCAAGCAAGGTATTAGGTATATTTCTATCC
Source organism: Datura wrightii (assembly GCA_035772735.1). Taxonomy (NCBI): domain Eukaryota; kingdom Viridiplantae; phylum Streptophyta; class Magnoliopsida; order Solanales; family Solanaceae; genus Datura; species Datura wrightii. Next base: position 67,992,046 of record JASDFA010000002.1, read on the forward strand.
TAACACAAATCATATCATGACATACAATCTTGCTCCCTACATTCTCTTGTTCTTTCCTAGGTTATCTTTCTCAAGCATGTACCTAAGCTTAACCCACTTGTTTTCATGGTGATTAGTCATAAAAATAATCATAGTTCAGAATGCAAGATAAAACAACAATTAATAACTTAAAAACAAAACAAAATCGAAAAATCACAATCATATATTGTGTCTTCAACCCTAGAGGGAGGGTTCTAGCCACTCATGTTCGTATAATTACAAGAAAACATAATTAAAGTAACCTACTTACAAGAATTGGTAGAAGAGAAGATGAAATTGATGAACCCTAGGTGAGTTCTTGCACTTCTCCCTCAGTCCTTGGCAGTTTTTCAGAAATAAATCGTGACTCAATGTTTTTAGGAGCTAAGGGACCTGTTTATAGTAAATGAGAAAAAGCAACTATTTAGCCCGAAGTGGAGTGGCTCTGTGTCACGAGTGTATCGCGGAGCACTACCTCCGTGACACGGTGTGTATCGTGGAGCACTGCCTCCGTGACATGGTGGTATCGCGGAAGCCCTCTGGAAATCGCCCAATTAAAATCCTGGAGGAAGAACACTACTGCGATGGCTCCGTGACACGGTGCCCATCGCGGCACCCTTCAGTGATCCCTCATTTTGTTCCAACTTTGGTGTATCGCTCCCGATATCGTTCCTCCACTTCACCAAATCATAGATTAAGTCCTCAAATGTGTTATTTACCTTCAAAAACAAGGACTAATCATGTGGGTTAATACATATTCACATTTACATAAAAACACATGAGAATGTATATAAATAAATAGATAAACAAGGCAAAACTAAGTTATAAAGTATCACTTCGGCACGCTATTTTACCCATGATCAGGCTGGAGATATTTTAATTTTACCCCGGTGTAGTACACCGACTGGACGAATTTTATATATGGATTTACGGTTGGATGGTCGCTGGAATTATAGTCATAGTTTCTTTCTTGTGCATTTCTTAATTGCATTTTCATCTCTTTATAGAGTTATGATCAGGTTTCAGTTTCTAGGATTCCAGGTTGTTACCATTCCTTATTCCTGGTTCTGTTATCTTGAGTTCAGTTATGTTATAGTAAAGTTTTATCAATTACAGGTTGTAGAGTTCTAGGTTATATTTATCCTCTATATGTTTATGTGTTAAGTTAGTTATTACAAGACTGTTATCTCATGGTTACAGTTTCAGCCTTACATACCAGTACATTTCATTCGTACTGACTTCCCCTTGCTTGGGGACCTGCGTTCGTGCTGCGGGTGCGGGTAGAGGTCAGGATGGCCAGTTAAGTAGCAGTTCGTGAGATCAATAGATGGTTGGTATGGTCCTTTCTTCTTGGAGCTAGGGCTTAGTTTTTTATGCTTGAGTTTTGAGATGTAGTTATGGGTAGGTCGAAGCCCTGTTCTGACCATCAGTCAGTTTACTCTTAGAGGCTTTGTGGACTTAGTGTGTATAGTGTTATTTAGTTTATAGCCTCTTCGGCTTTTTGTTGCATAGTTTAGCACACTAATTGCCTTTGGTTGTATTTCGATTGTTTACCCCGTATTGTTGAGACCTTATGGCTCCAGTTTATTCTTCAGTTGATTATGACAGGTGGCCTGGATGGCCTAAGTGTTACAGTTATAGATGTCATATAGCCGGCTTCTCGATCAATCATGAATCGAGTGCCAGTTGCGCCCTACCCCAGTTTTGGGGCGTGACAAAAGCAGTCTTTGGGATGTCGTTCTCCCGAACGTTGAGCTAGTGATACCCAGACCTGAGTTCTATCTTGGAGAAATATTTGGCACCCTGAAGCTGATCGAATAGGTCATCGATCCTGGGTAAAGGTTATCTATTCTTGACGGTTACCTTGTTCAACTATCTATAGTCAATACACATCTGAAGGGAACTATCTTTCTTCCAGATGAACAACACTGGGGCACCCCATTGGGATTTGCTCGACTTGATGAAACCCTTATCTAACAAATCCTTCTATTGTTCCTTTAACTCTTTTTGCTCGGCTAGGGCCATTCGGTAAGGAGGAATTGACATGGGTTACGTGTCGGGCAACAAATCAATTTCAAATTCAATCTCCCTCTCAGGAGGAACACCTGGTAGGTCATTTGGAAATACATGGGGATACTAACATACCGTGGAGACTGATTGAATGATCGGGGTCACGGATTTGGTATCCTTAACCCTAACCAAATTGTAAATACAACCCTTAGCAATCATTCTAGGGGCATTGAGATTGGATATATAGTGACCTAAGGGTACCGCTGAACCACCCCTCCATTCTAACACTAGTTCATCTGGAAATCAAAACTTCACCGTTCTAGTCCTATAGTTAACAAAAGCATAACATGCAAACAATAAGTCCATACACAAAATAATATCAAAATCAGTCATAACCAATTCTACTAAATCTACGGAGGTAACCTTATGCAATATTGTAGTGGGGAAACCTCTATATACTCGCCTCACTACAACTGAATCACCAACCGGAGTAGATACAGAGAATTGTTCGGATAAGATTTCAGGACTGATTCAAAAGTGACTAGCAATGTAAGGTGTCACAAAAAACAGTGTAGCTCCCGGATCTAACAAAGCATAAGCATCAATATGAAAGACTCGTAACATACCCGTAACCACATTGGGAGAAGCCTCCTGCTCCTATTGAGAGCCAAGTGCATAAAACTGATTCTAGAACTGGCCGCTAGCTGAACCAGTTAAAGCACCCTGCTGAGTCTGACGTGCCACTGGAACTGCTGAATTGGTTACTAAAGTGCAGGATCCACTACCCCCTGACCTAGCTACGGGGCAATCCCTAAGTCTCTTTCCAGGTTTTCCGCACCTGAAACAAGCGTCTGAGCCCACCAAACACTTCCCTGGGTGATTCTTACCACAATTAGCACAAGATGGGAATGTGCACTCTATGCGCATGATATTTTGACTCCTCAAACCTGAGGCCCTACTCCTCTGACTATCTTGTGGCCTGGATAGAGTACTGGCTGAATATGTTGATGGTGTAATAGACATGTGCTGGGACTGCTGGTTAGGCCTACCCCCTGGCCTCAGCTGGGAGAACCTGTGGCTATCATTTCTGGCCCTCTTGGCCTCTCTCTGCCTCAAATGAGCTGCTTCCATCTGCTGGGCCTAGAGGACTATCCATGGGTAGTCCATATCCTAATAAATCATGGTTGTTCTACAATCCTTATCCAAATACTCAGCTACTCCCTGCATAAATCTGCTCACCCACGCCCTTTGGTCGATCACTAACTCCGGGGCATACTTTGACAGGCGAGTGAACTCAAGTGAATATTCTAGCACTTTCATCTTCCCTTGCTTGAGGTTAACAAACTCGGTTGCTTTCAATTCCCTCATCTCCCAAGGGAAGAACCTGTTGAGAAAGGCCATGTGGAATTCATCCCAGCTGATAGGGCCTACTCCCGCTGCCCTACCGTCCCTCCATTGCTTGAAGCAAATGCAAACGACCTCCTTTTAGCTGACATGAGGCCAAGTCCACACACTCCTCAGTTGTCACCCCCATCACTTGAGTGACCTTCAAGATCCCCTCAATGAACTCGTGTGGATCTTCGTCCACCTTTGCCCCAGTGAACTCAAAAGGGTTCATCCTTAGAAAGTCCCTGATTCGGGTTGCCGTTGCATTGCCGTTTTGAGGAACATGTGCAACAGCCTGCTGGTTGACCTGAGCGGTCAACGCCTGCGCCAACATTTGAATCGCCGCTTGAAACTCAGCGTGGGCAGCTAGTTTTGGTGCCTGGGGCTCCTGAACTGGTGGGGCTTGCTGGCGCCAATTATCGCGGCCACCCTCGGGGCCCTCATCATTTCTGTTCCTTCTTCCCATCATCCTCCAGGGAGCCATAATTTTTTGCATTCGCAAAACTCATGAATTAGAAGGATGGAAAGGTTTTCACCGCATGACATAGATCATGAAAGAAGGCGATATTTCCTAAAACGTTTAGTAGCCTCTTAGTGATAAGTGTGGAGCGCTTTCACACCCATGAAAAAGATTATACCTAGCGTGGCTTTCAGACTCCCAAGGACACCTTTGAACCTATTTCTCTGATACCAAGTTTGTCACCACCCGAGAGTACACCCCGACCGTAGACACGGGACAAGGAGCCTCGAAAGACTCCAGGCCAACCCATGGCGTGAGCATATAACTAATTCATTCATAAAAAGTGGAAAACTTAACTTAATAATTATCAACTAACTGAAAATCACAACATAAGAAGTGAGGAACAACAACACAAAATATGAACAATAAGGGTATAATACTATACATAGGTTTGAAAGCCTCTACATAAGATAGACAGGTTGAAGGGAAAAGACCCCAACTAACCCAAACATCCAAAAAAAACATAAGATAAACATGTCTGAACATGAAGCCCTTGAATCATGAGGACTCACCATTGAAGGCTGAGCGGAATTGAGTGCACACTAGGGACGATGCTGAACCTGCGAGCTGGATCCTAATAATTTGTGGGTCAGTACTTGGAAGGTACTTAGTATGTAAGGTATGCAAAACAATGCTTTAAAACATAAAAGTTTTAGGAATGAGGACATCATGATCATAAAACTAAAATCGTAAATATATTGTAAGGCTCAAGATTTTCCAAGTACAGTCGTAAACCTATCATAGTCATAACCTTAGGGAAAAATAGTTCATAAAACATAACTTGAGCAAAAAGAAATAAATCATACATGCATCAAACCATGAGGAACAATGGGAGATTTCTATAACAGACATACCCCACTTGATCGCACATGAAGCCCGACCTGTAAACCTATTGGGAGGTCATCCATATCTTGCCAAGGATATGAACCATGAAATGCCTGATATCAATCATGAAGGCCCCGTAGGGCATGGGTGACAGTCACTGAGGAGGTCCCAAACATAACCTACGGTGGCATGTAGTTTTGAGATTCGGGGCGTAACCTAGGCCTCGAACCTGCTCGGTGTTAAGTACTACTCCCAAAAAATGCAATGTGCTCATAGAAATTCATACATGACATGCGTGGTTAGTCAACTCGTGACAATCATACATGCCTGGCAATTTATAGCCCTAGCCATGGAATTGGGCCTGTGAGTCAGCCAAACTCATAATTCATAAGACTTAAGCAACATGTGGGCTTTTTCCCATAATTTTAATCATACTATAAATGCTTAAATTTATACGAAACATGATCATGGTAACATGAGAAATAGAAAACTTGAAGACATGCTTTAAATTAAAAAATTCATATCATGCTTGCAAAGTCGTCCTGAACATAAATTTTACTAAAGATGTTTCACAATTGGGTATCCATGCTTTTTAGAGTCTTAAATCATGAAATATAAAATATATACAAGTAAAATCAGCCCAAACACTTCAAAAAACGCAATTTAAACATAATACCACAAGCTCACATAAACTTTTGAGGAATCATGCAAGCGGGGTTAAGACCCATAAAAATTTAGCAAATTAAACGTATGAAATGGGAAGAAATGGGCATGGGTAGGGACTAAACTATCCATTCAAACCCCACATAATTGGAAATTTCGAGACCCTTAACTCCCTTGAAAACTCTAGGTAGAATCTTGAAGAACTTGAATGTGAGCACTTGATGATATTCCCTTTCCTCCTTTCTCTCTACACTTTAGAAGTATCAAGTGAGGTTTATCATGGCTGATTTCCCTTTTAAAGACCCTGTATCGACCTCAAAACGACGTAGTTTATGTCTTAGGAGTGTAGAAAATTACGAGAAGGCCCTTACTAATTCGCAGGAAATCACTGTCAGGTGACCCAAACAGGCGACCTGATGATTCGTTGCTAGGAGCAACAATTCTTTGGGTCCTTTCATCAAGTCCACTGGAACTTTTTCCCTTGGCTCTTAACGGAGGACATAACGACTCGTCCCCCGGTGATACGACTCGTTACCATCTTTCCTTAAGTAAGCTGGATCACCCTCAAAATTCTTCTCTAGGACCTCTCCACGACTGACATGACGACTCGTGGTGGCTGACCACGAGTCGTTACATCACCCGTGGGGGCCTCGATTCCCTTCACCAACACTGGCCTTACCACGAGTCACTTAACGACTTGTGAGGCTCCCTAACGAGTCGTCCAAGGACTCATCCTGCAATGCTGCACATTTTTTCTAGATTTTTCCCATTTGACTCATGGGTTTGATCCTCAGGTTCCCGGGGTATAACAACAAGAGCCTCCAGTACATGTTCAATCAAAAAGATCAAAATCTTCGTCAAGGAAGGTGGTTATAGCTACTGAAGGACTATTACATCAATGTGTTGTATCACCCGAGTAAGGTCAATGTGGTGGCTGATGTCCTGAGTAGAGTGTCTATGGGGAGCGTGATTCATGTTGAGGAAGGCAAAAAGGAACTGCCGAAAGATATTCACTGACTAGCTCGGTTAAGGGTGCAGTTGGTTGACTCCGCTGAGGGTGGAGTGTTAATGCAAAGTGGGTCAGATTCCTCTTTGGTTGTTGAAGTTAAGTCCAAACAGGATGAAGATCCCATCTTACTTAAACTTAAGGAAGCGATTCTCAAAAAAAAGGTTGAGGCTTTCTCCAAACGGGGAGATGGTGTGCTCCGTTTCCAAGGCAGATTGTGTGTACCGGACGTCAGTGATTCGAGACAGTAGATACTGGATGAAGCACACAGCTTGAGGTACTCCATCCACTCTTGGCTATACTAAAAAGTACATCGATTGCGGGATATTTACTGGTGGCACGACATGAATAGAGACATCGCTAAATTTATAGCTAAGTGCCCGAACTGCCAGCAAGTCAAAATAGAGGACCAGAGACCGGGAGGTATGACTCAAGTTATCAACACACCCATCTGGAAGTGGGAAGAAGTGAATATGGATTTTGTTAGGGGTATGCCTCGAACTCATCGGCAACATGATTCTATCTGGGTAATAGTATACTGGATGACTAAGTCAGCACACTTCTTCCTAGTTAAAACTATAGATTCATCTGAGGACTATGCTAGGCTTTATATCCGGGAATTGGTAAGACTCCATGGAGTGCCATTATCAATTATCTCAGATAGAGGTAATCAGTTCACCTCACATTTCTGGTAGTCTTTTCAGAATGGACTTGGTACCCAGGTCAAGATCAGAACAACTTTTCACTTGTAGACAGATGGGCAACCAAAGTGGACTATTCAAAACCTAGAAGATATGTTGAGAGAATGCATGATTGATTTCAAGGGCAGTTAGGATGACCACTTGCCTCTTATCGAGTTTGCATACAACAACGCTACCGCTCCAGTATCTAGATGGCCTTGTTTGAGGCACTGTAAGGTAGGCGGTGCAGATATCCTATTGGGTAGTTTAAGGTTGGTGAAGCTACTTTAATTAGGCTAGAAGCGGTTCATAAAGTTGTGCAGAAGGTACAACTCATTAGAGAAAGATTGAAAATAGGTCAGAGCCATCAAAAATCTTATGCTGATGTGAGGAGAAGAAAATTGGAGTTTGTTGTGGATGACTGGGTTTATCTAAAAATTTCACCCATGAAAGGGGTGATGAGATTTAGGAATAAAGGAAAGCTCAGTTCGAGATATGTGGGACCCTATAGAATTCAAAGGCGAATTGGCAAGGTAGTTATGAGCTAGAATTACCTTCAGATTTGGTATCTGTGCACCCATTATTCCATGTGACACTATTAAAAAGGTGCATCAGTGATCCAACTTCAATTATGTCATTGGACATTGTGGGAGTGAAAGATAGCCTCTCATACGAGGAGATCCCAATACAGATCCTTGATCGTCAGGTTCGTAAGCTAAGGAACAAGGTGGTAGCTTCGGTTAAAGTCTTGTGGAGTAATCAGCAGGTTGAGACAGCTACGTGTGAGGCCGAAGCGGATATGATGGCTAGATACCCCCTTTTGTTCCCTTCCGGCTCAATTTCATTTTAAGGTATCAATTTCCTCCGCAAAAACTATTTTTAGTTCATGTGTTTCAATTTCTTTCATGTAAATTGTCACACCCCGCCTTGGGGGGGGGGTACGACTGGCACCTGGTGCCCTACTAAGATCTGACCTGCTAGACTGTTAAGCCTGGGCGCGTCTGGCGCCTGACTGGCTCTAACTCAGATTTCTGGAAACAAAGGGCTATATAACGGCTGTAAATATAGCCCCCGGCCCATTGGCCTATCGCCTGCTGTACCTGTCTTGGCAGCTAACCAGAAATATAGTAACTCAGGGAAACCTATACGGGCCGACAAGGCCACCATGTTGTCTAGTTATCTGCTGCTTAATCAAAAAGCACAAAAAGAAGCTACGTGACCGGCAAGGTCACCACTACTGACAACTATGGCCTCACACGACCATCACAGAAGTAAGAAAGAGTAAAGACAACTATACAACTGCACGGCCCCATACGACCGGCTCATCTGACCACAGGGATCTCATACAGAATGCAAGCCTCTAGGAATAGTAATAGAACTGATCGGGACAGGGCCCCGACCTACCCATGCTATATACAACAAAAGGAACTGAACTACACCTCTGAAATTCAGCCTCCGGATGACTGGAGCTGAATACTCAACCGGTGACAGGGAGTCACGTAGAATCACCTGCTCGTCTAGGAGTACCTGCAGGCAAGTAATACAGCGCCCCACTGGGCGTCAGTACCACTGGTACTGTGTATGTAAAGCAACTGAAATAATATAACTGAAAATAACATCTGAAAGCAATAATATGACTGATGAAGCTGAAGTAGGAGGAATAACTTAACTGTCTGCTGAAGTAAATCATACCTGTTCTTACTGATACCGAAGGAAGTAGGAATCATACCTGGAGGCGTATCACTCTACTACCAACCCACTCGCGTCTAATATAACATAGCATAGCATACATAACATAACACAGCACATACAAACCTTACCCGGCCCCCATAAGCCGAGAGGTACAATCAACACAGAATCTATGCACCTACCCTGGTCATCCCATCTCCTATAGTGGCTGTAAGCATCCTGCCGGTCCCTGGGTATGCACTTGGGCTCGCTGAGCACCTGACTATAACTGTACCTGAGTCCGAAGGACTCTAAATCAACACCCCGGGCGTACCCGCTCGACGGGGGTGTATAAGGGCCGACCAAGACACAATATGGGGAAACTGGCATCCCATCTTCGTCCCCTTGCGGGACGGCATATCCCTCTGGCGGACGAGTCGATACAGCTATTAACCCTGGGCGGTCAGGAATGCTAGGTAATCCAACCCCAATCAATACAATGGTCTCGACTAATCATGCTGTCTGTGTATCTCATAAGCCAAAACTAATAGGCGTAAGGTATTATATAAATCATATACTGGGCTAATAATAGCAATCTGTAGGTGTCTGATACATGCTGAGACAGGTAAATATAAATATGAATATAGTTCCCTGTCTAACTGTACTGGGGCAAAGTCTATACAAGCGGGTGTTTCTGCTGAAGGCTATGCTGTTCACTAGGTTTCTGTATTAACATGATTTCCTATTTCTAACATGCTTTCTAAACCATATACAGTTACTATTCTATATCTGGAATGCTTTACTGATGCTGTACTACCTTGCGAGGTTTCAGCTAAACACAACAATATCTTGGCAGGGCATATTATATCACATACTGAATATACGGCCAATCTTAATCATTTATATTCGAATCTATATCATACGGATAGGTATCGTACACATTACGGCCCAAAACTTCTCATATTGCACCAATGTTCAAAATAGTACAATAATCAATTTTTGAACCTTCTACTGGGCTGTAAATTACTACACTGCTTCAATGTCACTCAACTTGCCGAGGAAACTTAACTTTACATACCTTATCTTTGAATACTCGTCCGTCGGACGAGGCTCGGCCAGTACTTCTACTGTTTTCTCCCAACTGCATTCATAAATACGTCAATCAATACTAAATACAACGTTATTGTAAAGAGCAACGTTACTTTCAATTTAATTTATAGCATAAACTTAGGCTTATCGAAAGACGATCAAAAACTCGCTATTTTCCAGCGGCCCAGAAGGGAGAATTATTTACTTCTCAGCTAGGAACACATAGACAGAAGTTTGGAGCAATTCCACTTACTTTAGTTCGGCGGCTCGCCGATTCGTCAGCCGTATTTCGCGAAACTAATTCCGTAGAAATGCTCTCTGCTGCTAAATACCTTGGTATCTAGGATTAATTTGGGTTTGGGCAGCGTTTGGCAGCGTAATCGGACGAAAATATTTAATTTTCTTCGTCTTCTCTCTGTTTACAGCGGTCCTGGAATTTGGTAAGTAAGGGAAATGATTTTAACCCGAAGTGGGGGCTTTATATACTTAGGCTGGGACAAGGGCAACATGTCACGGAGCCATCGCGGAGGCCTCACCTCCGTGACACGCTGCCATCGCGGAGGGGCTCTGCCTCGGCTCCTCCCGCGATGGTTCGACAGGTTCCTCGTCCGATCTTTTCCCGGGCCTTTCCCTAGCACGTATGGCTTTCAAATATGCTTAACCAACGTGCGAGTAGGTCGTTTAAGTGCCGGGAATTCTACGGGGTATAACATTCTCCCCCCCTTAGGAACATTCGTCCTCGAATGTATACTGCTACCTAGAGGACTGTTTACTTTACTTTCTGGGAAAATTTTGGCAGAGTTTCCCCTGTAATACGGACTATCGCAACGCCCTGAAACGCAGAAAAAGTCCAACACAGGCACTGCACACAATATTCTACAATTCACTGGACAACTGAATACCACTTCTTTCTTTATCATTTACAACATACAACCATAAAGTACTGTATAAATAATGATACGGACATACCTGTAGTCTGACTAGACCTGAAATAGGTGAGGGTATCTGATTTTCATATCTTCTTCAGCCTCCCACGTCATTTCTTCCCGACTTCTGTTATGCCACAATACTTTGACAGATGTAACATCTTTAGTTCTCAGCCTGCGAATCTGTCTGTCTAAGATAGCTACGGGAACCTCTTCATAGGCTAACTCCTCTGTGACCTGAACATCCTGGACTGGAACTACTGTAGAAGGGTCCCCTACGAACTTTCTTAACATGGAAACGTGGAATACTGGGTGAACAGATGCTAATTCTGGAGGCAAGTTTAACTCATATGCCACGCGGCCTATTCTTCGCCGAATCTGATACGGCCCAATGAATCTTGGGCTAAGCTTTCCTTTCCTGCCAAACCTCATTACCCCTTTCATAGGGGACACTTTCAGATATACCCAGTCGTTTACCGAAAATTCTAGATTTCTGCGCCGTCTATCTGCGTAAGACTTCTGGCGGCTCTGCGCGGTCAGTAAACGTTCTCGGACAAGCTTTATCTTTTCCTCGAACTGCCGAACAATGTCTTGGCCAAGTAATGCTGATTCTCCTATCTCAAACCAGCCCACCGGCGATCTACATTTCCGCCCGTACAATGCCTCAAAAGGCGCCATATGGATAGCTGAATGGTAGCTATTATTATAAGCAAATTCGATTAACGAAAGATGTTCATCCCAGCTACCCCCAAAATCTAACACACACGCTCGTAGCATATCTTCGAGCATATGAATTGTACGTTCAGCTTGCCCGTCTGTCTGAGAATGGAATGCTGTACTCAGATTAATCTGCGTCCCCAGACCTTTCTGAAATGACTGCTAGAACCTAGCTGTAAACTGTGCCCATCTGTCTGAAATGATAGATGCCGGCACTCCATGTAACCTAACTATTTCTCTGATATATAATTCAGCATAATCCTCAGCTGAGAAGGTAGCCCTTACTGGCAAGAAATAAGCTGATTTTGTCAGCCTATCGACTATTACCCAAATGGAATCATTTTTGTGCCTCGTACGGGGTAATCCTATCACAAAATCCATATTTATTGCTTCCCATTTCCACATAGGTATTGATATCTCTTGAGTCAAACCACCCGGTTTCTGGTGCTCTGCTTTCACCTGCTGACAATTAGCACATCTAGATACGAATTCGGCTATTTCAGTTTTCATACCTGGCCACCAGTAGATATCTCTGATGTCGTGGTACATTTTCGTCGCCCCTGGGTGAAGGGAATAGCGAGCGTAATGTACCTCGTGCATAATCTGCCCACGAAGGCCTGAGACATTCGGGACACAAAGGCGGCCCTTACAGCGTAGCACACCATCCTCGATTATCTGAAAATCTGGCTCCTTACCCTTCTGAACTCTATCTCTGAGCTGGACTAAATTGGGATCCTCATACTGTCGTTCTTTTACCTCTGCAACTAACGATGATACTGCAGAATTCTGAATTACGGCCCCATTATCTCCTGTTTCCATTACCCGAATGGCTAGCCCAGCTAACTGATGAATTTCTTTGGCTAACTTCTGCTTCTCAGGTCGCAAATACGCTAAACTCCCCATTGACTTACGACTCAGGGCATCTGCTACCACATTAGCTTTTCCGGGATGGTACAAAATATTCACATCATAGTCTTTCAACAACTCTAACCAGCGGCGTTGCCGCAGATTCAACTCACTCTGGGTGAAAATGTACTGTAAACTTTTATGATCTGTATAAATATCAACATGGACGCCGTACAGATAATGCCTCCACATCTTCAAGGCATGAATTACTGCGGCCAATTCCAGGTCATGGGTAGGGTAATTCTTTTCGTGTTTTCTCAGCTGTCTGGAGGCATATGCAATTACTCTACCATGCTGCATCAACACACAACCCAATCCGACACCTGACGCGTCGCAATAGACTGAATAACCTTCTGTGCGTTCCGGCAGTGCTAGTACTGGGGCGGAGGTTAACCTGTCTTTCAATTCCTGGAAACTCTGCTCGCATGCCTCCGTCCACTGAAACTTTGCTGCTTTCTGTGTCAATTTTGTTAAAGGTGCTGCAATGGTTGAGAATCCCTCAACGAACCTCCGATAGTATCCTGCCAACCCCAGAAAGCTACGAACTTCAGTCGGGGTGGTAGGCCTAGGCCATGACTTAACTGCTTCTATCTTCTGCTTGTCTACCTGTATACCAGCGTCTGAGACAATATGCCCTAAAAAGGCTACTGAGTTAAGCCAGAATTCACACTTCGAAAACTTAGCATACAACTGGCGGTCCCTGAGAATCTGGAGCACTGTTCGCAAATGAGTCCGGTGATCTGCTTCGGAGAGAGAATACACCAGAATATCATCAATGAATACTATCACGAACAAGTCCAGGAAGGGTCTGAAAATACTGTTCATCAGGTCCATAAAAACTGCTGGGGCATTTGTTAGCCCGAAGGACATAACCAGAAATTCAAAATGTCCATATCGGGTCCTGAATGCTGTCTTAGGGATATCCCTCTCACGTACTCGGACCTGGTGATAGCCAGACCGCAAGTCAATCTTAGAAAAGTATCTGGCTCCCTGTAGCTGATCAAATAGGTCATCAATCCTGGGAAGCGGATACTTGTTCTTTACTGTAACTTTGTTTAGCTGCCGATAGTCTATGCACATTCGGAGCGACCCATCTTTCTTTCTCACAAACAAGACTGGCGCACCCCACGGGGAAGTACTCGGCCTGATAAAACCCTTGTCTAACAAATGTTTCAACTGCTCCTTTAATTCTCTGAGTTCTGCAGGAGCCATACGGTAAGGAGGTATTGATATTGGCTGAGTGCCTGGTAGCAAGTCAATAGCGAAGTCTATTTCCCTTTCTGGGGGAATACCAGGTAACTCATCAGCAAATACATCTGGGAATTCATTTACCACTGGAACAGACTGGAGTGTCAGAGATTCTGCTTGGACATCCTGAACTCTGACAAGATGGTAAATGCACCCCTTAGATATCAACTTTCTCGCCCGAAGGTACGAAATAAACCTACCTTTTGGCGTCGCGGAGCTGCCCTTCCACTCCTGTACTGCCTCCCCCGGGAAGTGGAATCGGACCATTTTGGTCCAGCATTCAACATTAGCAAAACATGGTACTAACCAGTCCATACCCCTTATGGCATCGAAATCTATCATTTCTAACTCGACCAGATCTACTGTGGTCTGACGATCAACAACCTCTGCTGTACACCCGCGGTAAATTCGGCTAGCTGTGATGGAGTCATCGACGGGCGTAGATACTAAGAAGGGCTGCTGTAATGATTCTGGTACAATACTAAACTTCCGTGCCACAAATGGAGTAATATAGGACAAAGTAGACCCTGGATCAATTAGCACATAAGCAGGGTGTGAGCATATAGTTAGCATACCTGTCACAACATCAGGCGATGCCTCTGAATCTTGCCTCCCTGGTAAGGCATATGTGCGGCTTGGACCCGCACCTGTACTGGAGGCCCCTGATCTGCCTCGACCCCTGCCTGCTGAAACTGGGGGCCTGCGCCCAGTCGAGGATGCTGTAGCTTGTGATCCTGTTGATGCCCTATCCTGTCTGTCCCGGTCCTCACGACCTCTGGCTGGGCAATCTCTCATCAAATGGCCTTCTTGGCCACAAATATAGCATGCGGTGGAACCATACCTGCATGCTCCAGAATGACGTCGACTGCATATAGGGCAAAGTGGTAGGGTATACCTACTCTGCTCCGCCCTCTTCTGTGACGGTGAGTCTGCCGTCTGCGAACCTCTACCAGCCTCTGACTGCCCCCTGCGGCTAAATCTACCTCCCTGTGACTGTGGCTGAGGCGGGGGCCTGGGCGGCCTGTCTGACAATCGTGGCCTGGGTCCTCCCCGGGCCTCTCTTTGTAACTCAGCTGGCCTATCCCGGCGACGCTGCTCCTGATTAACCCTTCTGATTTCCCGATGTCGCTGTCTGATGCCCTCAATATTCTGGGCAAATGCCTGGATTGGGGAAATATCCATATGTTCTCTCAGTGTGGCTGTGATACAAGTCTCGACATATTCTGGGTTCAACCCCATAATAAAACGGTGCACTTTGGATGCCATGGTATCCACGAAAGCCGGTGCATATCGAGCCAAGGAGTCAAACCGCAAGGAATATTCCCGAACACTCATGGCCCCCTATTCCAGATGTAGGAACTAGTCTACCCGGGCCTGTCGAATCTCCCGCGGCAAATAGTGATCCAGAAAGGCTCCTGAAAAGCTGGACCAGGTGGGAGGGGGAACATCTCTCCCTCGGGACCTCTCCCAGCTTTCATACCATAACACCGCAATATCTCGCAACCGAAATGCGGCCAATTCAACTGACTCAGTAGGTGTAGCATGCATAACCCTGAAGATTCTCTGCATCTGATCCAGAAAATTCTGGGGGTCCTCGGTGCGATCCGTGCCCGTGAACTGTGGGGGATTCAGGGCTAAGAACTCTCGGACCCTCGAACTACCGGGCCCTCCTGATGCTTCTGCAACTATGGATGGCATTTGCTGCCGCTGAGCAGCCATCACCTGTGCTATCATAACTACAGCACTCCTAACTTCCTGATCGGAAGGCATCGGTATAGGGACTGCTGAAGATACTGTCGCTCCAAATGGCTCCTGACGTGGTGGAGACTGCTGAGGAGGCTGAGATGAAGCCTCTGTAGGGTCCTCTGATCGGGCTGTTTCCAAATGAGGGGGAGGCATCCTGCTGGTGCCCTCCCCTGCTGCAATGTCTAAGCTCCGACCTGTGACGGGATGGCGCTGGTCTGACATTATCTGTAGCCAAAAAATATGGTAAGATTTTATGAATTCAACCCTATACTGTACCGCTCTATGGCAAGACTGAATCAGAATAAAAGACAACCATCCTATCATGCCTTGCAGCCTCCTACCCATAGTATGTGGTGCACAACACATCCATGGACAGGACTCTACTTAGCACGGCTTGCAGACTCCCTGGGACACGACCTGCTCTGATACCAAGTTTGTCACACCCCGCCTTGGGGGGGGGGGGGGTACGACTGGCACCTGGTGCCCTACTAAGATCTAACCTGCTAGACTGTTAAGCCTGGGCGCGTCTGGCGCCTGGCTGGCTCTAACTCAGATTTCTGGAAACAAAGGGCTATATAACGGCTGTAAATATAGCCCCCGGCCCATTGGCCTATCGCCTGCTGTACCTGTCTTGGCAGCTAACCAGAAATATAGTAACTCAGGGAAACCTATACGGGCCGACAAGGCCACCATGCTGTCTAGTTATCTGCTGCTTAATCAAAAAGCACAAAAAGAAGCTACGTGACCGGCAAGGTCACCACTACTGACAACTATGGCCTCACACGACCATCACAGAAGTAAGAAAGAGTAAAGACAACTATACAACTGCACGGCTACAGAATGCAAGCCTCTAGGAATAGTAATAGAACTGATCGGGACAGGGCCCCGACCTACCCATGCTATATACAACAAAAGGAACTGAACTACACCTCTGAAATTCAGCCTCCGGATGACTGGAGCTGAATACTCAACCGCTGACAGGGAGTCACGTAGAATCACCTGCTCGTCTAGGAGTACCTGCAGGCAAGTAATGCAGCGCCCCACTGGGCGTCAGTACCACTGGTACTGATTATGTAAAGCAACTGAAATAATATAACTGAAAATAACATCTAAAAGCAATAATATGACTGATGAAGCTGAAGTAGGAGGAATAACTTAACTGTCTGCTGAAGTAAATCGTACCTGTTCTTACTGATACCGAAGGAAGTAGGAATCATACCTGGAGGCGTATCACTCTACTACCAACCCACTCGCATCTAATATAACATAGCATAGCATACATAACATAACACAGCACATACAAACCTTACCCGGCCCCCATAAGCCGAGAGGTACAATCAACACAGAATCTATGCCCCTACCCTGGTCATCCTATCTCCTATAGTGGCTGTAAGCATCCTGCCGGTCCCTGGGTATGCACTTAGGCTCGCTGAGCCCCTGACTATAACTGTACCTGAGTCCGAAGGACTCTAAATCAACACCCCAGGCGTACCCGCTCGACGGGGGTGTAAAAGGGCCGACCAAGACACAATATGGGGAAACTGGCATCCCATCTTCATCCCCTTGCGGGACGACATATCACTCCGTAGAGCGACGTATCCTCGTCCTCTGGCGGACGAGTCGATACAGCTATTAACCCTGGGCGGTCAGGAATGCTAGGTAATCCAACCCCAATCAATACAATGGTCTCGACTAATCATGCTGTCTGTGTATCTCATAAGCCAAAACTAATAGGTGTAAGGTATTATATAAATCATATACTGGGCTAATAATAGCAATCTGTAGGTGTCTGATACATGCTGAGACAGGTAAATATAAATATGAATATAGTTCCCTGTCTAACTGTACTGGGGCAAAGGCTATACAAGCGGGTGTTTCTGCTGAAGGCTATGCTGTTCAGTAGGTTTCTGTATTAACATGATTTCCTATTTCTAACATGCTTTCTAAACCATATACAGTTACTATTCTATATCTGTAATGCTTTACTGATGTTGTACTACCTTGCGAGGTTTCAGCTAAACACAACAATATCTTGGCAGGGCATATTATATCACATACTGAATATACGGCCAATCTTAATCATTTATATTCGAATCTATATCATACGGATAGATATCGTACACGTTACGGCCCAAAACTGCTCATATTGCACCAATGTTCAAAATAGTACAATAATCAATTTTTGAACCTTCTATTGGGCTGTAAATTACTACACTGCTTCAATGTCACTCAACTTGCCGAGGAAACTTAACTTTACATACCTTATCTTTGAATACTCGTCCGTCGGACGAGGCTCGGCCGATACTTCTACTGTTTTCTCCCAACTGCATTCATAAATACATCAATCAATACTAAATACAACGTTATTGTAAAGAGCAACGTTACTTTCGATTTAATTTATAGCCTAAACTTAGGCTTATCGAAAGACGGTCAAAAACTCGCTATTTTCCAGCGGCCCAGAAGGGAGAATTATTTACTTCTCAGCTAGGAACACATAGACATAAGTTTGGAGCAATTCTACTTACTATAGTTCGGCGGCTCGCCGATTCGTCGGCCGTATTTCGCGAAACTAATTCCGTAGAAATGCTCTCTGCTGCTAAATACCTTGGTATCTAGGATTAATTTGGGTTTGGGCAGCGTTTGGCAGCGTAATCGGACGAAAATATTTAATTTTCTTCGTCTTCTCTCTGTTTACAGCGGTCCTGGAATTTGGTAAGTAAGGGAAATGATTTTAACCCGAAGTGGGGGCTTTATATACTTGGGTTGGGACAAGGGCAACGTGTCACGGAGCCATCGCGAAGGCCTCACCTCCGTGACACGCTGCCATCGTGGAGGGGCTCTGCCTCGGCTCCTCCCGCGATGGTTCGACAGGTTCCTCGTTCGATCTTTTCCCGGGCCTTTCCCTAGCACGTATGGATTTCAAATATGCTTAACCAACGTGCGAGTAGGTCGTCTAAGTGCCGGGAATTCTACGGGGTATAACATAAATAAACATGTGTATGATTAGTAAATTCAGTTTAGACTTGTGATTCAGTTCAAAGGTAGTCATTCCGCTAGTTTTCAGCTTTCATGATTAGTATTTATGTAAAACGGTTGCAATTATCCCCTTTTATATGTGTTTTCCAACATTAAAGGATGAATGTTCTCAAGGGGGAGATATTGTAATGCCCCAAAAACTCAAAGATTAGACCCGAGACTTAAAACAGATAAAACTGGAAAATCTACACTAGGTCACAAAATGAGTCGTTAAGTGACTTGTGGTGAGGACTTGGAACTTGACTGGAAATTTGGAAAAAATAGGTGACCACAAGTCATGGTCAACACGACGAGTCGTGGGGTGATCCTTGGTCAGTGATGAATTGAAATTTTATAAGTCAGGCAGTGTACCCAACGGGTCCTCACCGCGATACGTTTTGGACACCACGAGTCGTGGTGTTGCCTATGGGGACCCCAGCGAATTTTGGGCAGTGGAGATCACGAGCACTAATGGTCACCAACCACGACCCATTGGGTTCCTTGTGGTTACCCGCAAAGAAAAATCAGGCAATGCACTTGACGACTAGGACCACGAGTCATGGTTACTGGCCACGACCTATTAGGTCCCCTATGGGAACTGTCGATTAGTTTTCCCCTGCAATATTTTCAAGGGTCTTTCAGTAATTTCATATCCTCTTAGACTCTAAACTACATCATTTTAATCATATTTTCAGACTATTAGAGGGGCTAAACGGTTTCGTTCCCCGTTTTCCCCATTCAGACTTTTAGAAAACAACGTAAGATTTCTCTCAGAGCATTTTAGAGCAAGAACTAGGGCAGTCTATTTATCCTCGGCTTCTCAAGGAATTTCTTTAGGATTCTTCACAAGGTATGTGGGAATTCAACAAGGGAATAGTTCTTCCCTTGTGTCCTCAAAATCCTTCTTTGTTTTCTCTATCAATTCTAGCCCTGAGACTTTCGAATGTGATAAATTTATCTGTCAAACCTCTCTTAAATCATGTGAAATATCATTTATGCTAATGGTTGATGATTTTCCACCAGTTTGTGACTATGTTATTGCTTATTCTTGTAATGTGAAATCTAGCCCTAGTCTTGAATTAAGAGAAAATATAATTATACAATAGTGTTTACATATCGAAACTTTTGCTTGATTCTATCTGTGTTGGGAACTCCCATGTTGTTGATTGTATTGAAAATCATTCCTACTATTGTTAGTTCGGTTTTGGTCAAAATGCTAAAATATCCAACGTTAGACAGAAATATCAACTGATCAGTTTGACTACAGAAATTTTCAAGGTGTCAGTAGTACCTCCCAGTAATCAAAATCAGATATAGAAATCAGTTTTAGTGGTCCACTAGCGGTCACCATTAGATAAGCAGCTATGACCAGCCATAGGACCCCAATTTTTTATTACAATTTATTCTTTGGACGGTTATGACGCTTTCAGATAAGTAGCTTTAACTAGTCTTAGAACCCAATTATAGAATTTAGTCCGATAAGACTCTCAGGTTGCTTCCAAATAGGTATTCCTGACTAGTCTTGGACCCCAGTTTGAGCTATCAACCTAGTAGTTAGTCTAGAAACATCCAGTGGAAGAAGGACTTAGCACCAAGTGGAACGGGGTTCCAGCGCACCCAAGTTCCCAAAACTACATTGCCATTGTATGTTACGGCTTTATTGGCATCATGGCCCCAGATTTGTGATCACCCAGTTCATGCCTTTATACCTTGGGAAGGTATATTGGGTCCTACCGATGGGGTGTATACATCGGACTGCACGTCTAGCTCACGTGGTTACATGTCAGTTATAGACTCTCCCACTAGTCATCTCAGTTTAGTCTTAGATTAGTTAGTTCAGTTCAGATCAGTATCTCAAATTTAGGGCATGTCCTTGACCATTAGACAGGGTCTTTCAGACCATCTCAACTTATTAAAGTATTAAGTTTCAGCAGTTCAGTTGGTCATTGCATGTCTTTTCAATTCAGTTATTTCATTTCTGGTGAATACTTTCTCTCACATACTTAGTACATTCAAAGTATTGATGCATACCTTTTATGCTATATCGTTTTATGATACAGCTACAGGATCTCAGTCTCAGCCTTGCTACCGATCGCTCTCAGAAGACTCCAGCTGCACTATTGGTGAGTCCTCATCTTTCTAGGATAAGGATCATTTATTTCATTTCTATTTTCTCCTGTTGAGACTTGGAGTTAGCTGGGGGCTTGTCCCAGCAACTCATCAATTGTAGTGGCTTTCAGACACACACTTGATTTTTTAGACTTGTAGTTTTGTTCAGCCGTTTTTAACTTCATGATCCAGCTATATTGACATTAATGTTTTACATTAATATTTTAAAGGATTTTGCTATATATTTGTGCGTCTACTTAGAATGCCAGTGTATGATACACTAGGGATTGACTTTGGGTTACTTGTGACTCCAAGTATCATGTTCCATCCTGGATGTAGACTCAGGGTGTGACATAGAGTCCCTTATAGGTCATGACTAAAATGGTAGAAATAAGACCCTCTGGCATATGTGTATAGATATACAAGTGTGTGATAGACGAACATATATACAGATGTGATACGTGATATACTAACATGATTCGTACATGATATGAGAGATATAGACGTGATATAAGATATATCGATATGATACATGTATGATACCAGATGATACGAATATCATGTAGATATGTACAGAGTGAGACTAAGGTGGTTTGAATATATACATGTATCTATATCTCTAGTGTGGGCATGATTCCAGTGATATGATTAATTGTTTACAGTTGATAAATTACTTGCGTTGCTTGATGGTTGTTGATAATTATATGTTAATGTAGTTACATATACTACATGGTTAATTGCCTGATTTTAAATCGAACGAGCTAAGTTGATTTTGTAATTAGTTCCTTGTAATGGGTGTTCATGCTAATATTGCTTCGTGTTGGGTTGGTCTCGACTAAGAAAATGATTCCATTAATAAGATATAGAGTTAGTAATTATAATATTATAATATGGGTTATTGATGATTAATGATGGCTAAATAAAGAGCTAATCAGTGCCCTTAAGATATTTTCTGGTCAATAAATGAAACTTGGGCAATAAGAACAGACTTAGTTAATGGGAATTTATTTATTCAATGAGGAGGATGATTATAGTTATAAATCGTGAATTGAAAAGGAGAAGTGTCAATTAAATTAAGCTATGCCTAGGTAGGATACCGCTGCAGCCGAAAAGTTCCTGCTACTACGGGATTGTTGTAGCTGACCAAATCCCTATTGCAGCGAGACAAATGAAACAACATAGATGTCAAAAAGAGTTGATGAATTAATTATTGAATTTGATAATATATAAATATATAATTGTATTACCTAACTGATGAATTGATTAAGAACTAGATGGGGTGTAAGTGTATGTTATTATTGTGGCTAGTAAGGGCTAATCGATTGCATGTTCATTTTATACTATTGTGCGAACTAATCCTTGTTGAGGCATGATGTCTATAAGTACGTGTGGTGTATTGATACAACTTTTTGCACCTTTTTGGGTGTAGGTTATGGTAGGTGATTTGCAGTTTCATGATTGATGTGGAGATACTTAGAATTAGCTTTGGCATTTTATTCGCAGGCAAATCTGTGTCATTTCCTTATTGTCAGTATTCAAAGTAGATCTCTTGTACCTATCTACACTAGATCATTTGGAGAGTTGTGTTTCTTTTTGAAGGGTTTGTATCATTAAAGACCTAAAATTCTGGTGACTTATGTAATTTAATAAGAATTTTTAATATTTTTTGTATGTTGTTCGAATAGAGATTCTCTTATTGAGCTAGAGTCGTGGTATGTTCCCCCACGACCCACCTATTTTGGATCGTGTCAGCCTATGATAATATCTTCTTTGTTTTCTATTATACGGGTTGACAGGCTGTCGAAAGTGCTATAGGATCGAATAACAACAATTGGTTGGATCGTAGCTGATATCAAAGGGATAAGTAGTTCATTCTATATGCATAATACCATATTGGAAGAGGGTGCAAGACCCAGTGTGGAACACCAGTAAAGACCGAACTCAATCATAAAGGAGGTGGTGAAAGATGAGGTGATCAAGTGGCTAGATGCATGTGGTGTCTACCCTATTTCAGATAGTCACTAGGTAAAGCTAGTTCAATGTATCTTGAAAAGGGAGGGATGATGGTAGTATGAAATGATAAGGATCAACTGATCAATGGACAGTCATAGGGTGGCAGATTTGAATTTCTTACCACAAGCTGAACGTAGTCACCCAGAAGGATCACTTTCTGATACCGTTCATGGACCAAATAATGGATAGGTTGGAAGAATATGAGTACTATAGCTTTTTGGATGGGTACTCTGGGTATAATCAGATTATGATAGCCCAGTAGGACCAAGAGAAGACTAGTTTTACATGTTTATTCGGCACCTTTGCATTTAGAAAGATGTCGTTTGGACTGTGTAATGCTCCAGGCGCATTCCAAAAGTGTTTGATGGCCATTTTCACTAACATGGTGGAAAAGTTCATGGAAGCATTCATTTATGATTTTTCAGTTTATGGTGATGATTTTGATGAATGCTTAAGGCATCTTGATACAATAGTGGCTCAATGTAAGGAGACCAATCTCGTTTGGAATTGGAAGAAGTGTCATTTCATGGCACGTGAAGTAATAGTTTTGGGTCATAAGATCTCAAAGGTAGGTATCAAGTTCGATTGAGCAAAGATTGAAGCCACTGAGAAGCTACACCCTCGGCATCAGTAAAAGGGTCCAAAGTATTTTGTACATGCTGGCTTTTACAGGCTGTTCATATAGGACTTATCAAAGATAGTCCAATATGCAGGTTATGGGAGAAGAATATTATGTTCTTTTTGATGCAGAGTATGTGAAGGCATTCAATTCTTTGAAAGAGAAATTGGTGGCAACACCAATAATCATTAGTCCTCATTGGTCATTACTACTCATCGTTATGTGTGATGCCAACGACTTTTCTATTAGGGTTGTTTTTGGATAGAACAGAGGGAAGAGATTCTAGCCCATCTATTATGCTAGTAAAATGCTGGACACGGCCCAAAAAATTATACAAATACAGAGAAGGAGTTATTGGCAGTGGTTTTTGCCTTTAACAAATTTTGAGATTATTTGGTGGGCATGAAGGTGGATGTGTATACTGATAATGCGATAGTGCGATATTTGTTTACTAAGAAGGATGCCAAGTCACGACTCATTTGATGGATCTTATTACTGTAGAAATTAGATATTGAAATCAAGGATTGGAAAAAAATATAAAACCAAGTGGCTTATCATCTTTCTTGGCCGGAAGACAAGCAGTACGTTGACAATGAGGTGATTATTTTGGAGACATTCAATAATTTGTTGTCGATATACCAGAGTTACCATGTATGCTGATATGGTGAAATTTTTGTAAGTGCAGTGTATCCTTCGGGTGCTATCACAGACAGAAAGAAGATTCCCTTTCATGATAGCAAATTTTACATCTAGGATGAGCCTTGTTTATGAAAGATGGGACTAGACTAGATGGTCAGAAGGTGTGTGCCAGAAGGTGAGGTACATGAAATCTTGGAAATTTTTCATTCTACCCCTTATGGGAGACACCATAGTGGATATACGACAACAACGAAGTTCCTTCAGTCTGGATTCTACAGGCCTACCCTGTTCAAAGACGCATATGCCTTTTTAAAATCATGTGACAACTGTCAGTGAATAGGGAACATTTCTAGAAGACATGAGATGCCTAAGAAAGGCTTTATGGAGATAGAGGTATTTGACTGTTGGGATGTAGACTTCATGGGCTCATTCATCCCATAAAAAGGTAGTAGGTACATTCTTGTAGCTGTTGATTATGTGTCAAAGTGGATGGAGGCAGTGCCACTGCGTACAAATGATGCCCAAGTAGTGACAAGTTTTTTAAAGAAAAACATATTCACCCATTTTGGAAACATATTCACCCATTTTGGACCCCTCAATTCATCATTAGTGATGAAGGTACCCATTTTTGTAATTAGCTCTTTAATAATCTTTTGGCTAAATATAATATGAAGCAAAGGGTAGCCACAACTTATACACAACAGACCAATGGGCAGGTGGAGTTGTCTAATAGAGAGATCAAGAGAATCCTCGAAAAGACAGTGAGCATCAATAGGAAGGACTGGTCAAGAAAATTGGATGACGTACCCTAGGAGTAAAAGTATTCTTATAAAAGTCCTATCGACACCTTGTTGTATAGGTTGGTCTTTGTAAAAGGATGTTATCTATCGGTTGAGCTAGAGCATCAAGCTTACTCGGCCATCTAGAAGTTGAATTTGGATATGAAAGTAGTTGGGGAGAAACAATTATTGCAGCTTCACGAGTTGGATAAGTTTCATTTGAATGCCCATGAAAATACCAAATTGTACAAAAAGAGGACAAAGAAATGGAATGAAAAACGCATTCAACCATATGAGTTTAAACATGGACAAATGGTATTGTTGTTGTCACGCCCCGCCTTGGGGGGCATGACTGGCACCTGGTGCCCTAGTAGGACCTAGACTGCTAACTGGTGAGCCTAAGCACATCTGGTGCCTGGCTAGCTCTAACTCAAATTTCTGAAAACAATGGGCTGTATAACGGTTGTAAACACAGCCTCTGGCCGACTGGACCTATAGCCACCTGTATAAAACTTCAGCTAACCAAAAACATACTTACAAAGGGGGAAACCTATGCGGACCGACAAGGCCACCATGCTGTCTAGTTATCTGTAAATCAACAATAGAATACTGAATAACTACGTGATTGGCAAGGTCACCACTACTATCAGACTATGGCCCCACACGGCCAACATAATCAATAATGCTAAACAGCTAAACAAAACACACGGCCTCACACGACCGGCACAACTAACCATAGGGAGATGAATATATACAATCTGCAAGCCTCTATGAATACTAATGAAATGGTCGGGACAGGGCCCCGACCTACCCATGCTGTACAAATAAAGAAAATGAACTACACCTCTGAATATCAAGCTCTGAATGACAGGAGCTAATGACTCTATAAGCTGGTCTGGAATCACGAGGGATCGCCTCCTCATCTATGAGTGCCTGCAGGCAAGTAATGCAGCGCCCCAAATGGGCGTCAATACCACTGGTATTGAGTATGCAAAGCAACTGGATACAACTGAATACAAATAACATAACTAGAAATTCTGAATAGCAGGAGATAACTGAATCTGTAAGAACTGATATGAACTGAATCAGACTTTCTGTGTTGTGATAGGGCAGGAGCGTACCTGTAGACGCGGCGGCCTGCTGTCTATTAACTAATATATAGCACATAAATACATATATATATATAGCAAACAAGAGCCAATACCAACCCTCATAAGCCGGATGGCGCCAAGCAAGCAAACAATCTATATACCCCTACCCGGGTCAAAACCAGCCAAAAATAAGTCACTCCACTCATCTGCTAACTACGAGCACCTCTACCGGCCCCCTGGGTCTCCGGCTCGGGCCATAGCTTCCGATATAAATAACTGTGTTTGAGTCCGGAGGACTCCTATACTATGTCTGTAACTGTAACTGTATCTAAATCTGTTCCCTAGGCGCTTGCGCACAACAAGACTATCTGTACTGTAATACTGATCAGCCTGATATGGGAAAAGCTTCATCCCATCTTCATCCAAACTGGGGACGACATGCCACTCCTTGGAGTGACATAAACCCACCAGCTCAGTGGGCGACACAGTTACCAACCTAGGGGGGCGAGGACGCTCAAAAGGGTGCCCTCACGACACAACCAAGTCTCAACAAACAATAAGCACATATATAGTAAGCATGTTTAAACTGAAAAATACTATCTGAATTCTGATTTCTTATTCTGATCTCTTTCTGTATTATACTGATTCTCATACTGCTTTATACTGAATCTGTGATCTTTATCTAACTGCATGGCTAATTTGTAGCTAAGATACTATCTAACTATATGGCTACACTATAGTCAAGATATCATCTGTTTGTATGGCAAATTTGTAGCCAAAATACTATCTGATTGTTTGATTTTACTTTACTAACTCTTATTCTGAATATCTGTCATATTATTCTACAAACTTGCTTTCTAATCACATACTGAGTTATACTGAGTTTGGAATCCTAACTTGCCATTTTGGCACATGCTTTACTAACTTTCGGACTGAGTATGATATAACAACGCAAACTAGATTTACTGAACTTGCACAATACTCTATATTCCACTCCGGGAATTCTACTACAGAGTTTACTGTGCTATACAAGGGTAAAACTACTAACTTGCCGAAGAAACTAGCTTTACATACCTTAACCTCGGTTTATCCGACTAACGAACGAAGCTCGGTCAGTACTCCAGCTATTTCTCCCAACTGCATTTACATATATGTCAATTAGAACTAAATACACCAATATTCTGAAAGAAAACGTCACTTTCGATATATTTATAGCCTAAACTTTGACTTATCAAAAGACGGTCAAAAACTTGCTATTTCTCAAAAGTCCAGAAGGGAGAAATATTCACTTTAAGGATAGGAGCACATAGACACTAATCTGGAGCAATTCCACTTACCTTAGTTCGGTAGCACGATGATTCGCCGGCCAAATTTTGCGAAACTAAATCCGTAGGAATGCTCCTTGCTGCTAAATACCTCGGTATCTAAGGTTAATTTGGATTTTGGACTACGTTTGACGGCGTAATCGAGCGATAATTTAACAATACTTTCGCACCCTCTCTGTTTTCTCACGAGCTTCTGGAAATTATTTGATATAATAATGAAATGAACCAAAGTGGAGGCTCCACCTCCGTGACACGTTGCCATTGCGGAGGGGCTCTGCCCCGTCTCCTTCCGTGATGGTTCGACAGGTTTCTCATCCAGTCTTTTCCCAGGCCTTTTTCTAGCATGTATGGCTTTCAATTACTCTTAACCAACACGCGAATAGGCCATCTATGTGTTGGGAATTTTACGGGGTGTAACATTCTCCCCCCCTTAAGAACATTCGTCCTTGAATGTAAACTTCTATCTAGAGGACTTCTCAACTTACTCAACTTGTTTCTAGAAAAATTTCGGCAGAGTTTCCCCTTTAATATGAACTATCCCAAAAACCTAAAATGCAGAAAAGTCCTATACAGGTACTCCACACAATACTATAGTATTTAAATGACAGATTAAAATAGACCTTCTCATTTATATGTATACTATAAGGCATTGCATAAGATAATAATGCTAACATACTTGTCGCCTGACTAGGCTTGAAATAAATGAGGGCATCTGATCTTCATATCTTCCTCCGCCTCCCAAGTCATCTCTTCTCGGTTCTTGTTATGCCACAATACCTTGACAGATGCAATATCTTTAGTTCTCAATCTATGAATCTGTCTGTCTAAGATGGCTACTGGAACCTCTTAATAGGCCAGCTCTTCCGTAACCTGGATATCCTAGACTGGGACTGCTCTGGATGGGTCTCCTATGCATTTCCTCAGCATAGATACATGAAAGACTGGATGAACGGATTCCAATTCTGGAGGCAAGTTCAACTCATATGCTACTCGGCCTATCCCTCGACGAATCTGATAAGGCCCAACAAATCTCGAACTGAGCTTACCTTTCTTGCCGAATCTCATCACCCCTTTCATCGGAGATACTTTCAGAAATACCCAGTCATTCACATCAAATTCCAGGTCTCTGCGCAGCACATCAGCATATGATTTCTAGCGGCTAAGTGCAGTCAGTAGGCGTTCTCTGATAAGCTTTACCTTCTCCTCTGGCTGTTGAATGATGTTTGGCCCAATCAACGCTAATTCTCCCACTTCAAACCAGCCAACCGGCGATCTGCATTTTCTCCCATACAATGCTTCAAAGGGCGCCATCTGGATGGCTGAGTGTTAGTTATTACTATAAGCAAATTAAATTAACGGCAAATGCTCGTCCCAGCTACCTCCAAAATCTAGCACACACGCTCGTAGCATGTCCTCGAGCGTTTGAATAGTGCGCTCAGCCTGTCCATCTATCTGAGGGTGTGCTCAAATTAATCTGCGTTCCCAGACCTCTCTGAAATGACTGCCAAAATCTAGCTATAAATTGTGCTCCTTTGTCAGAGATAATAGATACTGGAACACCGTGTAATCTAACTATTTCTCTAATATACAATTCAGCGTAATCTTCGGCCGAGAAAGTAGCTTTTACTGGCAGTAAATGGGCTGATTTCGTCAGTCTGTCAACAATTACCCAAATTGAATCATGTCTATGCCTGGTACGGGGTAATCCTACCACAAAATCCATGTTTACTGCTTCCCATTTCCAGAGAGGCACAACTATGTCTTGAGTTAACGCGTCTGGTTTCTGGTATTCTGCTTTTACCTGTTGGCAGTTAGGACATTGGGCTACAAATTCTGCTATTTCCGCTTTCATACTTGGCCACCAGTAGATTTCCTTGATATCGTGGTACATTTTCGTCGCGCCTAGGTGGAGAGAATAGCGGGCGTAATATACCTCATTCATAATCTACTGACGGAGCCCTGAAACATCTGCAACACAGAGGCGGCCTTTACATAACAACACTTCTTCCTCAATTATCTGGAAATCTAGCGCTTTACCCTGCTTGATTCTATCTTTGAGCTGGATCAGGTCAGGATCCTCATACTGCCGTTCTTTTACTTCCACAACTAATGATGACATGGCGGTGTTATGAGTTACCGCTCTGATGTCCTCTGTGTCCGCTATATGAATGGCTAGGCTGGCTAATTGATGTATCTCTCCGACCAACTCCCGCTGCTCGGGCTGCAAATATGCCAAACTTCCCATGGATTTACGGCTGCGAGCATCTGCTACTACGTTGGTTTTTCCCGGATGATACAGAATATCCACATCATAATCTTTTAATAGCTCCAACCAGCGATGCTGTCGCAGATTCAACTCCCTCTGGGTGAGGATATACTGTAGGCTCTTATGATTTGTGAAAATATCCACATGGACGCCATACAAGTAATGTCTCCATATCTTTAAGGCGTGGATCACTACGGCTAACTCCAGGTCATGGGTAGGGTAATTCTTTTCGTGTTTCCTCAGCTGTTTGGAAGCTTATGCAATCACCTTACCATGCTGCATCAACATACAACCCAACCCAACGCCTAATGCGTCGCAATACACTGAATAACCTTCTGTACCTTCCGGCAATGCTAACACTGGGGTGGAGGTTAATCTGTCTTTTAGCTCCTGGAAGCTCTGCTCACATGCCTCTATCCACTGAAACTTTGCTACTTTCTGCGTCAGTTTGGTCAGAGGTGCCGCTATAGTAGAGAATCCCTCAACAAATCTCATGTAATATCCCGCTAACCCCAGAAAATTACGGACTTCGGTCGGAGTGGTAGGCCTAGGCCAGGTTTTAACTGCTACTATCTTCTATGTGTCAACTTGTATACCAGTATCTGACACAATATGCCCCAAGAAGGCTATTGAGTTCAGCTAGAATTCACACTTGGAGAACTTAGCATATAATTGACGGTCCCTGAGAATCTGAAGCACTGTTCGTAAATGAGCCTGGTGATCTGCTTCAGAGCGAGAATACACCAGAATATCATCAATAAACACTATCACAAACAGGTCCAGGTCTGGTTTGAAAATGTTATTCATCAGGTCCATGAATATTGCTGGGGTATTCGTCAACCCAAAGGACATAACTAGGAATTCAAAGTGTCCATATCGGGTCTTGAAAGCCGTTTTGGGAATGTCTCTTTCACGAACTCGAACCTGATGATATCCGGACCGCAAGTCAATCTTGGAGAAATATCTAGCCCCCTGTAACTGATCAAACAAATCATCTATTCTGGGAAGCGGATACTTATTCTTTACTGTAACTTTATTCAGCTGTCGGTAATCTATACACATGCAGAGTGAGCCATCCTTCTTTCTCACAAATAGAACTGGCGCACCCCACGGTGAAGTACTTGGCCTGATAAAACCCTTATTTAGTAGGTCCTTCAACTGCTCCTTTAATTCTCTGAGTTCAACAGGAGCCATATGATACGGACGAATTGATATAGGCTGAGTGCCTGGTAGCAAGTCAATTGCAAAATCTATCTCCCTTTCTGGGGGAATACCAGGTAACTCGTCTGGAAATACATCAGGGAATTCATTCACCACCGGAACAGACTGAAGTGTCGGAGATTCTACCTGAACATCCTAAACCCTGACTAGGTGGTAGATACATCCCTTAGTTATCAATTTTCTCACCTGAAGGTAGGAAATAAACCTACCTTTTGGAGTAGCTATGCTTCCTTTCCACTCTCGCACTGCCTCTCCTGGAAAGTGGAATCGGACCGTCTTGGTCCAACATTCTACGTTAGCATAGCATGGCACCAACCAATCCATACCCATAATGGCATCGAAATCAATCATTTCTAACTCTACCAGATCTACTGTAGTCTGGCGATTAGCAACCTCTACTGTACACCCTCGATAAATTCTACTAGCTATAACAGAGTCACCGACAGGTGTAGATACTAAAAAGGGCTGCTGTAATAACTCTGGTGCAACATTAAACTTTCGAGCCACAAAGGGGGTAGTATATGACAGAGTAGACCCTGGATCAATTAGTACATAAGCAGGGCATGAACAGATAGTCATCATACCTGTCACTACATCTGGAGACGCCTCTGAGTCCTGTCTCCCTGGTAATGCATAGGTACAGCTTGAGCCCGTACCTGAACTGGAGGCTCCTAATCTACCTCGGCCTGTACCTGCTGTACCTGAGGGCCTATGCCCTGCCGAGGCTGCTTGAGCTTGTGGCCCTGCGGATCCTCTGTCCTGACTATCTCTGCTTTCTTTTCCCTTGGCCGGACAATCTCTCATACGGTGCCCCTCCTGCCCGCAAATATAACACCCCGAGGAGCCATATCTACAAGCTCCGATGTGAGGTCGGCCGCAATTAGGGTAGGGTGGGGGTGTAAATCTGCTCTACTCTCCCCTTCTCTGCTGCAGGGAATCTACTGTTTGAGAACTGCCACCAGACTCTGACTGCCCTCGACGAGCAAATCTACCTCGCTGCTGCTGCTGTGATAGAGGTGGGGGTCTAGGGGGTCTGTCTGACAATCGGGGCTTGGGTCCTCTATGAACCTCCCTCTGCATTCCATCTGATTTATCTCTACGGTGTTGTTCCTGATTTGTCTGTCTACTGCCCTGTTGCCGCTGTCTAAGGCCCTCAATGGTCTAGGCAAAGGCCTGTACTCGGGCAATATCCATATCTTCTCGTAACGTAGCCGTCATGCAGGATTCAATATATTTCGGGTTCATACCCATAATGAACAAGTGGACTCTGGATGGCATAGTGTCCACAAAAGCTGGAGCATAGCAGGCTAGGGAGTCAAACTGTAGGGCATATTCTCGTACACTCCTCGCCCCCTGCTCCAAATGCAAAAACTGATCCATCCGGGGCCTGCCGGATCTCCCGTGGCAAATAACGATCCAGGAAGGCCTCTGAGAAGCTGGACCAGGTCGGAGGGGCAACATCCCTCCCTCGAGACCTTTCCCAACTCTCGTACCATAATACAGTTATGTCCCGCAACCAAAACACTGCCAGCTCAGCTGATTCTATAGGGTCACATGCATAACCCGGAAAATTCTCTGCATCTGATCTAGGAAACCCTGGGGGTCCTCTGCTTGATCTGACCTAGTGAACTGTGGGGGACCTAGTGCCAAAACCTCCCTGACCCTGGAACTACCTGACTCACCTGAAGGCTCTGCTGCTACAGGTGGCACTGACTGGCGCTGTGTGGCCATCATTTGTGCCAACATAACCACTACGCTCCGAACTTCCTGGTCTGATGGCGAAGGTATAGGAGCTATCAGAGGTGGTGTCGTGCCCAATGGCTCCTGATGTAAGGGGGGCTGCTAAGAGGGCTGTGATGAAGCCTCTATATCGCCCTCAAATCGAGCTGACTCTGAATGGAACTGAGGCATCCTACTGGTGCCTTCTCCTACTGATGTGTCTAATCTTCTGCCGGTGGCAGGGTGATGTTGGTCTGCCATTCTTATGTGTAGACAAAGAATATGATAAGTTTTAGGGACCTAACCCAATACTATACCGCTCTATAGCACGACTGAATGAGAAAGTAGAGTAACTATCCTATCATGCCTCGCAGCCTCCTGCCTATAGTATGTGGTGCACAACACATCCATAGACAAGACTCTACATAGCACGACTTGCAGACTCCCTCGGACACGACCTTCTCTGATACCAAGTTTGTCACGCCCCGCCTTAGGGGGTATGATTGGCACCTGGTGCCCTAGTAGGACCTAGACTGCTAACTGGTGAACCTAAGCACATCTGGTGCCTGGCTAGATCTAACTCAGATTTCTAGAAACAATGGGCTATATAATGGCTGTAAACACAGCCTCCGGCCGACTGGGCCTATAGCCACCTGTATAAAACTTCAGCTAACCAAAAACATACTTACAAAGGGGGAAACCTTTGCGGGCCGACAAGGCCGCCATCCTGTCTAGTTATCTGTAACTCAATAATAGAATACTGAATAACTACGTGACTGGCAAGGTCACCACTACTATCAGACTATGGCCCCACATGGCCAACATAATCAACAATGCTTAAACAGCTAAACAAAACACATGGCCTCACACGACCGGCACAACTAACCACAGGGAGATGAATATATACAATCTGCAAGCCTCTATGAATACTGATTAAATAGTCGGGATAGGGCCCCAGCCTACCCATGCTGTACAAATAAAGAAAATGAACTACACCTTTGAATATCAAGCTCCGGATGACCGGAGCTGATGACTCTATAAGCTGGCTGGAATCACGAGGGTGGTCTATGAGTGCCTGCAGGCAAGTAATGCAGCGACCCAAATGGGTGTCAATACCACTGGTATTGAGTATGCAAAGCAACTGGATACAACTGAATACAAATAACATAACTAGCAATTCTGAATAGTAGGAGATAACTGAATCTGCAAGAACTAATATGAACCGAATCAGACTTTCTGTGCTGTGATAGGGCAGGAGCGTACCTGTAGACGCAGCGGCCTGCTGTCTATTAACTAATATATAGCACATAAATACATATATATATATATATATATATATATATATATATATACAGCAAACAAGAGCCAATACCAACACCCATAAGCCGGATGGCGCCAAGCAAGCAAACAATCTATATACCCCTACCTGGGTCAAAACCAACCAAAAATAAGTCACTCCACTTATCTGCTAACTACGAGCACCTCTGCTGGCCCCCTGGGTCTCCGGCTCGGGCCATAGCCTCCGATATAAATAACCGTGTCTGAGTCCGGAGGACTCCTATGCTGTGTCTGTAACTATAACTGTATCTAAATTTGTTCCCTTCACTTGCGCACAAAAAGGCTATCTGTACTGTAATGCTGATCAGCCTGATATGGGGAAAACTTCATCCCATCTTCGTCCAAACTGGGGACGGCATGCCACTCCTTGGAGTGACGTAAACCTACCCACTTAGTGGGCGACACAGTTACCAACCCAGGGGCGACGAGGACGCTCAAAAGGGTGCCCTCACGACACAACCAAGTCTCAACAAACAATAAGCACATATATAGCAAGCATGTTTAAACTGAAAAATACTATCTGAATTGTGATTTCTTATTCTGATCTCTTTCTGTATTATACTGATTGTCATACTGCTTTATACTGAATTGTGATCTTTATCTAACTGCATGGCTAATCTGTAGCCAAGATACTATCTAACTGTATGACTATACTGTAGCCAAGATATCATCTGTTTGTATGGCTAATCTATAGCCAATATACTATCTAACTGTCTGATTTTACTTTACTAACCATTATTTTGAATATCTATCATATTATTCTAGAAACATGCTTGGTAATCACATACTGAGCTATACTGAGTCTGGAATGCTAACTTGCCATTTTGGTGCATGCTTTACTAACTTTCGGACTGAGTACGATATAACAACGCAAACCAGATTTACTAAACTTGCACAATACTCAATATTCAACTCCGGGAATTCTACTATGGAGTTTACTATGCTATACAAGGTTAAAACTACTAACTTGCTGAAGAAACTGGCTTTACATACCTTAACCTCTGTTTATTCGACTAACAGACGAAGCTCGGTCAGTACTCTAGCTATTTCTCCCAACTGCATTTACATATATGTCAATTAGAACTAAATACACCAATATTCTGAAAGAAAACGTCACTTTCGATATATTTATAGCCTAAACTTTGGCTTATCAAAAGACGGTCAAAAACTTGCTATTTCTCAAAAATCCAGAGGGAGAAATATTCACTTTAAGGCTAGGAGCACATAGACACTAATCTGGAGCAATTCCACTTACCTTAGTTCGGTAGCACGATGATTCGCCGGCCAAATTTTGCGAAACTAAATTCGTAGGAATGCTCCTTGCTGCTAAATACCTCAGTATCTAAGGTTAATTTGGATTTGGACTACGTTTGACGGCGTAATCGAGCGATAATTTAACAATACTTTCGCACCCTCTCTGTTTTCTCATGAGCTTCTGGAAATTATTTGATATAATAATGAAATGAACCGAAGTGGAGGCTTTATACACTTGGGCCTGGACAGGGCCAACGTGTCACGGAGCCAACACGGAGGCTCCACCTCCGTGACACGTTGCCATCGCGGAGGGGCTCTGCCCCGGCTCCTTTCGCGATGGTTCGATAGGTTCCTCGTCCGGTCTTTTCCTGGGCCTTTTTCTAGCATGTATGGCTTTCAATTACTCTTAACCAACACGCAAATAGGCCATCTATGTGTTGGGAATTTTACGGGGTGTAACAGTTGTATAACTCTAGTCTAATGTTATTTGGGTGTAAGCTAAAGTTAAAATGGTTAGGCCCATTTGAATTTGTGAATGTGACAGTGCATGGCGTAGTGAAGTTGAAAACCATGGGTTCAAATAGGACTTTCTTGGTGAATGGCCAAAGGGTAAAACATTATTTTAGATAAGATGTTGATAGAAGGAAGACCTCAATTTATCTAGGAGGAGAATGAGAGGTCTTGCATCATGCCGCAATGTAGGCGCTGCATATTAGGCAACAATGAATATAAGGCCACGACTATAAATAAGGTGCTTGGTGGGAGGCAATACATTTTTCTAACATACATTTTTTACAGAGATGTATAGGTGATTTGAGTGAGATAAGTGTGGAAAAAGAAGCTAAGAAAAATATTGATATAGTGGTGCACTGCTTGGTGCACTACACCAGGTCCAAAACTTGAGAAAATTTTTTTTCAGATGGGGTGGTGGATTGCCTAGTGCACTGCTCCAGGCCAAGAACATCAGAAACTTTTCTTTGCAGGTTCGGGGATTACACTCCATGCCATTTCAGTAAGGGTATTCGATCGAATTTTTTTTCTAGGTCCATGGGTCTACACATCCCAAGGACTTTAAAATAAATTAAATCCCTATCCGCCACATTTATTTTAATCCCTTATTCAGTCCCTCTCTCTAAAAACAACAGAAAATAAATGGTGTTCCCTCTTTCCTCTCTAAGTCGTAAGCCTCACCCCCTTCTCCATTGTTATCTTCTCGAAGCTTTGTAAGGCAAGGTTCTCCAACTCAAGAAAGTATTTTTCCTCTCTCCTCTGGTACTCCTTTCATAGAAAGCATGGACACCTATTCCCTCTTCTTCCCTAACTAAACCCATGTCCACCATTGTTGGACAAATTCATGAACTTGAAAAAAATGGGTCACCCATGACATCAAATTCATGTATTTTTCAAGAAAGTAGTGTATTGTTACTTATATTAAAGTTATTTCTAACTTTTAAATTGTGGGTGTATGGGTGAAGGTGTAGGGAGTTGTGATTTTTCATAAAATTATGAAATTGTAGTATTATTATTGAGAAGATGCTTGAAAATTTCTTGTGGTTGTTGGGAGTTTTAAATTCACAAAGAATTCATTGTTGAGAAAAATTATGATAAATAGTGTTGTAAATGGTGAAAATTCTCTAGATATGTAAGTCTTGAATTCGTGGAGTTGTTCGGAGTAAAGAGTTGAAGCACTCCTCTTGTTGCTTGAAAATAATGAAAATTTTTAGTTATGTAGAGGTGATGAAGATGAAAAAAATTGTGAATATTGTAGATAGGTTCATGAATTTGTGCAATGCAAGGTTGTTTGAAAAATTTTAATGTGGTGAGATTGTGATGATAATGGGGGAAGCAATATTACCCCATTGGACACTTTGTGATGTTTGAGATGATAATGGAGGAAGCCAGAGTACCTCGTTGGACAAACAATCAACATCATGTTAGCAAATTATGTGTGGATCACTTTGCATCGCAAACACTTAATTAGCCAACCATGTAATTCATGACCTAATGTTTGTACATGTTATTATATGTGGTTGGCAGGTATTATGGCCTCATGTGCAGATAAATGAAAAGATGTGGAAACCTCAAGTAATGGCTTCAAAAGACTGAGGAAAGGAGTAGCAGCCATCTCATCAGTCCCGAGAGCACTCCTGGATAGGAGATTTGGGCTGCAAGTTGTAGAGGAACATGGCCTGTTTGACACACAGAACGAGGAAAAATATTATCCTGAAAATTGGATTGATAACAGTCGGTTGGCCATTGAGTTCCCAGCGATTCATTCCCTTGTCCATGGTTTGGGACTAGGATTTGTGTTTTCAAAGGTAGGCGTGTGCAACCTCACTCTATTATAGGAGTTCTACACTAATTGGAACACCACACCTGGGTAGAGCATGGAGGTCAATGTGAGAGACTTGGTGGTCTTCTTTACAAAGAAAACTATTCAATGAATTCCTCGGTACGCTGCAGAGGATATATAGTTGTATTTTTAATTGAATAAAAAACCTCCCTATAGAGACATTCACCATGCACTATGCGTAGAGAATTCAACAGCAAGGTGGACACGAAATGACAGTGGCACTTACTCCACACTTTCATTCTTATATTTTTCCAGGGTTGCCAAAGTTTGGGTGAAGCTGGTTTATGCAGTGCTTCTTCGGGGGAAGCATACTACAGATGTCACTAGAGAGCAAGTAGTTCTGGTATATATGTTCATAATAGGGCTACCAATTAACTTTGGAGTTGTACTAAGAGACAACATGTGGCGCTCCAGGGACAACCTCCGATAGAGGTACTATTATGGAAGCTTGTTGACCCAGTTTCATTGTTAGCATGGGATCTCCAGTTACCGTTAGCGGGACACTTGGCTGAGCGTCAGGCTCAGGATGATAGTTTAACACTTGAGCCGACCAAGCCATCTATCACAATCAACTAAGATATACAAATTGACCTATGAGGTCTCAGTCAGATAGAATAAGCTACTGAAATACTCACAAGTCTACAACAATAGTAAATCGAATAATGAGAAGCTGATGAAGCCACAAACTGAACTATACATCAGTGAACTTAGTCCGTAAAGCCTCTGAAGAGTAAAATGTACTAATAGCTGGAACAGGGCTCTGACCTACCCATAACTATATTTCAAACTAAAGATGAAATGATCTAGACCTTAGCTCCAAGAAGAAAGGAGCATACCATCATAACTGTTGATCTCATGAACCTCTACTGCCACTGGCAATCCTGGCCCATACCTGTACCCGTGGCATGAACACTGGTCCCTAAGCAAAAAGACGTTAATACAAATGATATGTACTAGTATGCAAGATTAATACAAATGATATGTACTAGTATGCAACGCTGAAAATAAAAATGTGAGATAGTAATCATATAATAACTAAGTCCAAAAAAATTAAGCATATAGGAACAGAGAAAACCTGGAACTGTGGAAATTATAGCACGATAAAAACTCCATGCTGAAGTGCAAATACAACCAAGTAAACACATACAAGTTGTAGCTAGGGTACTGATAAGCCATCCGGTCATAATATCTATATAAAGATCATCCAACCAGTATAATTGTAGTGGGGTCTCACCTGTAAGATATATGTCCCACCGACATAACCGCATTGGGAGTGAGCTATCTAGACATATGTACTGCCGATATAACCACATTTAGGGTGAGCTAAGTAAATATGCATCCAATCGACTTACCACATTGGTGGTGGGCTAATAAGGTATATGTCAAATCGATTAACCGCATCAATGGTGGCCTGATAAATTATACATCCAACTAATTAATCATATCGATAGCGGGCTAACAAGTCATATTCAATCATGTGTGGAGCCGATAGGGCTCATAGTAAGCCCGTCCTTATTCTAATTGTCATAACATATGTTGACTCTATGACTATAACATGTATAGGTTCTTGACCATGGCCTTAAGTACTAAAATCAGGATATGCAACACATAGGATTCCCAATTAGCATTTAAAACATACTTATGTTTTGAGTGACCTCCAGGGGAGTTTCTGGGATTTGAATAACACATGGGTTGTATAGACATATGCTTGTAAGATAAAACATCTCCTAGCATTTTAACACAAAGAGAGAGCAGAATTAGATAATGTAATATCCTTATCAAAAGTCTGAAAATTAGTTCTTAACATCTTTCTTATTAGCATCTTCAACTTTTATTTCCTAGGCAAGATTCTTAGGTATACTTGTATGATCTAATTTCTCATCACGTAGTTACTCTTAACTTGCTTCTTTCCATTATCATCATATTGTTACTAACATATCAACTAGGCAAGTCATCCTTTTAGACTCTCCGTTCAATTCATACGGAACATACAATACTTTAGCTTGGAAACTTGATCTTTACTAAGAGTCTTGTAGCCAACTTAAATGCTTAGGCTCACCTCGAACACTTAGACTCGACTCTGAATACCCGGATTACTTTAGAGTAGTTTGATTACTTTAATAATGCAATCCACATTCTTTCAAGACCGTTCATAAAGAGCCAAGCATGGGGCTTCAAGCATAACAAAGATAGTACCCTTTGAATGTGTATTGATTACATACAATTGAATAAGGTCACTATAAGGAATAAGTACCCTCTTCCTAGAATAGATAACTTGTTTGAACTACTTCACGGTGCCAAGTTTTTCTCCAAGATAGACCTTAGATTAGGTATCATCAGTTGAAGTTAATGGAAAATGATATTCCCAAGAAAGCTTTTAGAACCCTCTATGGTCATTATGTGTTTTTATTATGTCCTTTGGTTTGACTAACGCTCCTGCAGCATTTATGGACCTCATGAATAGAGTGCTTAAGACATATTTAGATATGTTTGTTATTGTGTTCAGTGATGATATATTGGTTTATTCCAAGTATAACGAGTAGCATGCTAGTCATCTTAGAATAGTGCTGTAGATACTTAAGGACAAGGATTATATGCCAAGTTCTATAAGTGTGAACTTTTGCTGAAGTCAATGGCTTTTTTAGGACATATAGTCTCCAACGAGGGTATCAAGGTTGTAAGAAATATGGCACCTTGGCATATAACTCCTTGGCCATTGACTTTAGCCAAAATTCACACTTAGAGAACATGGCATATAACTCCTAGTCCTTAAGTGTCTGCAAGACTATTCTGAGATGACTAGCATGTTCCTCCACACTTTTGAAGTAAACCAAGATGTCATCAATGAACACAATGACGAACATCTCCAAATACTATTTAAACACTCTGTTCATGCGATCCATGAATGTTGCAGGAGAATTAGTCAAACCAAAGGACATACAACAAACTAAAAATGACCATAAGGTTCTTGAAAGCTATCTTGGGAAAATCACACTCTCTAACCTTTAACTGATGATACTTGGATCTAAGGTCTATCTTTGAGAAACAAGTGGCACCCTATAGTTGATCAAAACAAGTATCAGTTCTAGGAAGAGGATACTTATTCTTGATAGTGACTTTCTTCAACTGACAGTAATTGATGCACATCCTAATGGTACCATCTTTCTTTTGCACGAAGAGAACTGGAGCACCCCAAATTGAAACACTAGGGAGAATAAAACCCTTATCCAGAAGATCTTTTAACTACTCTTTTAACTTTTTTAACTCGGTTGGAGATATGTTATATGGCAGAATAGAGATAAGCTAAGTGTCAAGAAGAACGTCTATTCTACAATCTATTTCCATATCTGGAGGAACTCTAGAGAAATCATCTAGAAATACCTATGAAAAATCATTCACAACTGGAACTGTTTGAAGGGATGCTGTCTCAACATTAGGGTCTCCCACTCTTACTAAATGACAGACATACCCCTTAGAGATTACCTTTTTGTCCTTAAGGTATGAGATAAAATGATCTTTAGGCATAACGGGACTACCTTCCTAAACTAAGACAGACTCATTTGGGAATCAGAACTCTACTACTCGGGTCCCACAGTTAACTGTGGCATAACAAAAATACAACCAATCCATGGCTAGAATGATATAAAAATATACCATGCCTATCTTTACTAGGTTAGTTATGGTGTCTTTATGATGAACTGAAACTGCACAATCCAGACTTAACGTCTGGATAAGGAGTCACAAAAGATAATGTAGCACCTGGATCAAGTAAAGTATGCACATCAATATAGAAGAATCTTAAAATACTAATGAAAACATCTAAGGTGTTCTCCTAATCCTGGCGACTAGACATAGCATACAGATGGTTCTGATCTTCGCCTATCCCTGAAGTAGTGCTCTTTTGGACAACTCTACCTGTTGGAGGAGTATTCTGGGCTCTATTGCCCCCACCCTATCGTGATGGACAATCTCTCAGAAAATGGCCATGCTAGTCTTATCCATAACATCCATCTCTACTTGAAAGACACTTACCAAGTTGTCCCTGCCCAACTTTCCACAAGATGGGAGGGGTTCCCTAAACTATATTGTTGTCACAGCCCGAACATAGGCCCAAATAGAGACATGTGACAAGGAACCCCGAGAGGCTCAAAGTCGACCCATGGCATGAACGTAGTATCTAAGAACACACAACAAGAGGAAGCTGAAGTAATAAAACATGCTTAAGCAGCGGTAGTCCGCATACATATCAAACTAAAATATAGTCAATAATGACAAGCTGATTTTCTATATATTGTCTGAAAAGCCTCTAACATAACTAATGAGCTGATGGAATAGCATTCCCAACTAGCTCAACAAAATTCTGTAACTGAAATAACATAAAAATGGATATCTGAATGTCCTTGAAGGATGAGGACTCACTAACGCTGGCTACAAAGGTATGAGAGGAAAGGAGAACTCATGATACGGCTGAGACTGATCTCTCGGACCTGTATCATGAAACAATACAGCTTATAGTATGCGTTCTTTACATACAATGTATTGAGTATGCAAGGTAAGTAAAATGGACAGTAAAAATAAATAAGAGTTTATAAGAGTAGGAAAACATGAACATAAAGTAAATATCGTAATATAAACATGAGGGCTCAAGGTTTTCAAATTATTCATAATATAGTCATAATCATTGTCATAAGAGATATTTTATAAAACATAACTTGAGTCAAAGTAACATAAACGTAATCATGCATAAATTATGAGGAACAATGTGAGAACTCATCAAAACTGACACCATCATGATAGAGCTTCATGATGCCCCAATGTTTCACTCAAGTGGGCAGAGTCATCCTAGGCTTGCCAGGCAAGGGACGTCCATGATGTGATATCATAAGGGATCCAATAATATACGTATATACCTATGGTGGCATGTAGCTTTGAGACCACGGGGACCTGAACACCGTGTCTACTCTATGCTAGACACTACTCCCAAAAATATGCACATGAGGCTCATATTGTAATCCTGAAATCATTCATGAAGTTCATGGACAAATAAATCATAATATATTTGATCATACATGAAATACATGATTAGCCAGGAATAAGGGCCCGTGAATCGATCAAGAATCATAAATTTATAAATCATGAAGAACATGCATACTTGTGAAAATTCATATACTTGATTTTCAAAAATCCATGAACAGTGCTTGAAGAGAGATCATATCATAAGTCATAAATCTCATAATTTCGGGTTAGGAAGATAAAATCATAATAGAATCATAGCTTGACTTTTCATGAAACATTGCATAAGTGGGCATATATTGATTGAGATTTGAAACCATAAAATAAATAATCAATTTAAATATACAATCTTCCCATAGATCTGAAATCAACATTTAGAACATGGAGGAATTGACCCACAATCAAATCCAAGAGAATTCTATAAACTTGGGCTTAAACCCCATAAGATCATAAAATTTAACTTAATACTTAAATCCATGAACATAGAGAGGAATTGGGAATGAGAGTGAAGAGGAACTCTTATTCACAACCCTACATACCTGGGTAAATCTAATCTTACACTCTCCCTTGAAAGCCTAAAGGAATTAGGGAATTTCTCAAGCTTGATCTCCAAGAAAATACTCTAAACTTGCATGCATTGAATTGTAAGAGTTATGATAGGTTAAGTACGCCTAATACCCTTCTAACTGATCTTAAAATGACATAGTTTAGGACTTAAGTCCTTAGGAATTACGGATTTACCCTTACTAACTTCGCATTGAATATTCAACTGCCAGGAGTCACAACTCGTCTCACTAGTCGTACCCTAATCCCACAACTCGTGTTGAGATCTGTTGTCACCACTGCCTTGCTCTCCAATCTTAACATAAGTTTCCCCACGGGTCACACAGCAACTCGTGCCATCATCCCACGGGTTGTTGGAACCATTCGACACCAACACTACCTTATCCCACCTACGGTTACAACCCACGACTCGTGGTTTCCTACCACGGTTCATAACATCACTCGTGACTTATCCTCCTTGCACAGAACCTTCCCCAACTTACGAACCATCTCACAACTCGTGACTTCAAAAGTCTGCCATCCCTATATCCTTCCCATGACCCTGACCATGAGTCGTACCCACGTACCATGACTCATGGTGTGACCCGTGGTCTGGACCCTTAATTCCAAGTCTTCTTCATAACTCCTCCTACAACTCATCCTTCCTTCTAATGACTCATACCACGAGTCGTTCTGAGTCAAAATCTCAAATTTTTCTACTTTTTCTATTTCAAATCTCGAGTCTAGTCTTAGACACTTTCGGGTTATTACAATATCTCCCTCTTGGGACC
The DNA here is from genome assembly GCA_035772735.1 of Datura wrightii. NCBI lineage: Eukaryota > Viridiplantae > Streptophyta > Magnoliopsida > Solanales > Solanaceae > Datura > Datura wrightii. The sequence continues at coordinate 68,035,542 of JASDFA010000002.1, forward strand.
ATTCGTCCTCAAATGTGGGGTAAACATACAGAATCACTAAGGGAAACCTGACATCCCAAATTTTGAACATCTTAAAGCTGGAAACTGTCGGAGTGACTGACTTCGGATTGAAATACATGACTGAACTGAACATGAAACTGAATAGAGTACTAAAGAGGAAACTGGTACCTCAAGATGGAACTGAACCGGAAGAGAATAGATGTTTGTATCTAGCCATTATATCTGCTTCGGCTTCCCACGTAGCTCCCTCGACTTGCTGATTTCTCCACAAAACCTTCACTGAAGCTATCTCCTTGTTTCTTAGCTTTCAAACTTGACGATCAAGGATTTCAACTGGCATCTCTTCATAACTAAGACTTTCCTTCACACCCACGTTGTCCATCGGAACAACCAAAGCTTGGTCACCCATGCACTTCTTCAAAGGAGATACATGGAAAACTGGATGTAGTGAAGCAAATTTTGAGGGCAATCATCATTCCCTTTATGGGAGACACCTTCAAAGACAACCAATCATCAACTTTGTACTCCAGTTCTCTCCTTTTACATCCGCACAGGACTTTTGGAAACTCTGAGTTGTTCTCAACCTTTCCTTTATAAGCTAAACTTTCTCCACAGCCTCATGAATTGAATCTGGTCCTATCAACGTATGCTTCACCGACTTCAAACCAACCAATAGGAGATCTATATCTCTGCCCACAAAGAGCCTCAAATAGAGCCATCTGAATGCTGGAATGGTAACTGTTGTTATATGCATACTAGAAGAGAGGTAAATGATCATCCCAACTACCCTTGAAATCAATCACACGCTCTCAACATATCCTCAAGAGTCTGAATGGTCCATTCATCCTGACCATCTATTTGCGGGTGAAAAGTTATGCTAAGCTAGACCTAAGTACCAAGTCCCTTCTGAAACGACCTCCAAAACTGGGAGGTAAACTGAGTACCTCTATTTGATATGATGGACAAGGGAACTCCATGAAACTGAACTAACTCTCGAATATAGAATTTAACATAACCCTCCATTGAGTCAGTAGTTTTGACTGGCAGAAAATGAGCTGCTTCAGTCAACCTATCAACAACAACCCAAATAGAATCATACCGTTGACAAGTACGAGGCGACCCTATAATGAAGTCCATATTGATTTCCTCCAACTTCCAAGTAGGAATACTAATGTCTTGAAGCACACGTCCAGGTCTTTGATTCTCAACTTTCACCTGTTGACAATTCAGACACTTAGCCACAAACTCTACTATGTCCTTCTTCTTTCCATTCCACCAATAATTTTCCCATAGGTCAAGGTACATCTTGGTGGATCCTAGATCTATAGAGTATCTGGAATAATGAGCCTCATGAAACATCCACTCCCTCAAGTCATCAACACTCGGTACACGCAAACAACCCTGATATCGTAGTGCACTATCTCCCCCTTGGGAGAAAACCTCCACCTTCTGATTCTGAACAGCTTCCTTCAACTTTACCAAAATAGGATCCTCGTCTTGTCCAGCCTTGAATTCAGTCACTAAGGAAGATTCTAATCTATCCTAAATAATGACACCACCATTTGTCGAGTCAACAAGATGAACTCTTAGTCATGTAAGCCATTGCACATCCTCCACTAACTCCTTCCTATCCTCATCCACAAGGGACACACTCTCCATAGAAAGCCTACTAAGAGCATCTACCACTACATTAGCCTTGCTCGGATGATAAAGGACACTCATATCATAATCCTTAACAAGCTCCAACCACCTTCTTTGACGTAGATTTAGATCCTTCTGGATAAATACGTACTGTAGGATTTTGTGGTCTGTAAACACATTCTCATGGACCTCATCTAGATAGTGTCTCCAAATCTTCAAGGGAAACACTACCACCTCCAACTTGAGGTCGTAAGTCAGATAGTTCTTCTCATGGACATTCAGCTACCTGGAAGCATAGGCTATAACCTTACCGTCATACATTAATACACAATCAAGGATGATCCTCGAGACATCAGAATATAACACAAACCCATTAGTACCCTCAGGTAGAGTCAACACTGGTGCTGAGGTGAGTCGAGTCTTCAACTCTTAGAATCTCTTCTCACAGGCCTTCTACAGTTGAAACTTTACTTTCTTCTGGGTCAACTTAGTCAATGGTGCCTCAATGGATGAAGACCCTTCAGAAAAACTCCGGTAGTTACCGGCTAAACCTAAGAAACTCATAATATCTGAAGGACTAACTGGTCTAGGCCAATTCTTTACAACTTCTATCTTTTGAGAGGCCACCTATATGCCCTCACTTGACACCACATTACCTAAAAATGCTACTGAGTTTAAACAAAACTCACACTTTCTGAATTTAGCATAACACTGGGATCCTTAAGAGTCTGTAGCACCACCCTAAAATGAGCGGCATGCTCCTCCTCACTCTGAGAGTATATGAGAATGTCATCTATGAATACAATCACGAACATGTCCAAATTCGGTTTGAACACCCTGTTCATCAAATCCATAAAAGTTGCAGGAGCATTTGTTAGCCTAAAAGACATGACTACAAACTCATAGTGATCGTACCGAGTCCTGCAGGCTGCCTTCGAGATGTCACCCACTCTAACCCTGAGCTAATGATATCCGAACTTGAGGTCTATATTTGAAAAACACTTGGCACCCTAAAGCTTGTCAAACAAGTCATCAATTCTGGAGAGGGGATACCTATTTGTGACTGTGACCTTGTTCAACTATCAATAGTAAATGCACATATAAGGGGAACCATCCTTCTTCCGGACAAAGAGAACTGGTGCACCCCACGGGGATTTGCTAGGTCTAACGAAACCCTTGTCTAAAAGATCCTTCAACTGCTCCTTCAAATCCTTTAGCTCAGCTGGAGCCATTCTGTACTGAGGAATGGATATAGGCTATGTATCGGGAAGAAGGTCAATACAAAAATCCTCTCCTGCTCGGGAGGAAATCCTGGTAGATCATCTGGAAACACTTCTGGATATTTGCACATTACAAGAGTTGACTGGATAGTCGGGGTTTTGAATGTAGCATCCTTAACCTTAACTAGATGCTACACGCAACCTTTATAGATCATATTTCTGGCCTTAAGGTAGTAAATGAAGCGACCTACATGCACAACTAAACTACCCTTCAACTCTAGGACTGGCTCACCCAAAAACTAGAGCTCTACTGCAGGGGTTCTACAATTTACTAAGGCATAACATGCATGTATCCAATCCATGCCAAAGATAACATCAAAATCTATCATGGCTAGCTCTGCTAAATTTGCTGAGGTAACTTTCTGAAGGACTGTGACAGGGCAATTTCTAGATACCCATCAAGCTATACTGAATCACCAATTGGAGTAGAGATTGAGAAGGGTTCTGATAGGATTTCGGGACTAACTCTGAAACTACTAGCAACATAGGGCATCAAAAAAGATAAAGTATCCTCTAGGTGTAACAATGAATATACATCAAAGTGGAATACTAGTAACATACCAGTGACCACATCAGGTGAAGTCTCCTGCTCCCGACGAGATGCAAGGGCATAAAACCTGTTCTGGCGCTAAGCACCACCTGCACTGGTGGGTGCACCCTACTGAGCTGGGCGTGCTGGTGCTGTTGTAGAAGTGGTATCCTAAGCACGGCTTCTACCATCATCCTACCTAGCCATAGAAAACTCCCGGTGACTGTGTCAGGGTCTACCATACCAAAAGAAGATGTCTGATCTAATCAAGCACTCCCCTATGTGATTCTTGCCACACTTTCCGCAGACCAGAAAGGTACGCTCTACCTGCATACTCCTCTATCCCCTCGAGCTGATGCTCTACTACTCTGGTCAACCCGCGATCTAGATGGAGCACTGGATGATAATGGTGCTAGAGTTAATAACCTCTAATGGGATTGCAGACGATGTCCGCCTCCCGATCTCTGCTGGGAGAACCCATACCTATCTATCCTAACCCTCTTGGCCTCTCTCTCTCTCTATCTTAAATACACTGCTTCCATCTACTGGGTGTACAAAAACAATCGAGGAAAATCAATGTCCCGATAAAGTGTAGAGGTCCTATAATGCTGGACTAGGTAGTCCGCTTGTCTATGCACAAACCTGCTCACCCGAACCCTCTGATCAGCCACCAGCTCTGGTATATCTGAACAAATAGGTGAACTCCAAAGCATACTCCTGGACTGACATATTATTCTGCCTGAAGTTCACAAACTCAGCTGCCTTGATCTCCCTCATCTCACGAGGAAAGAACCGATCCAAGAACGCGGTTAGAAACTTATCCCAACCAATGGGACTCGCTCTAACTGCTCTGCTATCCTTTCACTGTCTAAACCAGATATATGCAACCCCTTTCAATTAGTAAGAGGCTAGGTCTGCGCACTCCTCCCCCATCACCCCCATAATTTGGGTGATCTTCTAGATCTCATCAATAAGCTTGTGTAGATCCTTGCCCACCTTTGATCTGAGGAACTCCAGAGGGTTCATCCTACGAAAGTCCCTGACTCTTACTGTTTCCACATTCCCATTTTGGGGCACATGCACTACCGCCTGCTGGTTGACCTAGGCGGTCAATGCCTGTGACAACATCTAGATTGTTGCCCTAAACTCTGCATGGGCAACCTGCTCAGGCACATGATCCTCGGGAGCTGGTGGGGCCTACTGGTTCCCATACCCATTGCCATTCTTATGGCCATTTCCATTTTTGTTTCTCCTTCCATTAACTAGGTGAGGAGGCATGATTCTGCAAATGCGTATAGCACGACTTAGAAGAATAGAGAGACATTTCATTTGCACGACATAGATCATGAAAGAAGGGATGTTTCCTAAAACATTTTATAGCCTCTTCATCATAAGTTTGGCGCACTTCATACTCATGAAAAATACTCTACTTAACGCGGCTTTCAGACACTCTAGGATACTTTAAAATGTAATGCTCTGATACCAAGTTTGCCGCGACCCGAACATAGGCCCGGATAGAGACACGGGACAAGGAACCCCGAGAGGCTCCAATTCGACCTATGGAATGAACATAGTAGCTAAGAAAATACAATAAGAGGAAACTGAAGTAATAAAACATTCTTAATCGGAAGTCTGCATACATATCAAGCTAAAATAGAGTCAACAATGACAACCTAATTTTCTACATATTGTCTGAAAAGCCTCTAATATAACTGATGAGCTGATGGGACAACATCTCCAACTAGTTGACAAAAGTCTGTAACTGAAATAGCATAACAATGGATATTTGAATGTCCTTGAAGGATGAGGACTCTCCAACACTGGCTAAAATAGGCCTGAAAGAAAAGCAAGACTAATGATGCAGTTGAGACTAATCTCTCGGACTTGAATCATGAAATGATACAACATAGAGCATGTAGTCTGTACTTAGAATGTACTGAGTATGCAAGGTAAGTAAAACGGATAGTTAAAATACATAAGAGTTCAAAAGAGTAGGCAGCATGAACATGAAGTAAATATCATAATATAAACATAAGGGCTTAAGGTTTTCAAATCATTCATAATCATAGTCATAAGAGGTACTTTATAAAATATAACTTGAGCCAAAGTAACATAAACATAATCATGCATAAATCATGAGGAACAATGGGAGAACTCGTCATAACCGACACCATCATAATAGAGCTTACATGATGCCCCAACTTTTTGCTCAAGTGGGAAGAGCCGTCCAGGCCTTACCAAGCAAGGGACGTGCATGATGTGATATCACAGGGGATCTAATAATATATGTATGTACTTACAGTGGAACGTAGTTTTGAGATCACGGGGTTTACCTGAACGCCGAGTCTCCCTGGTGCTAGACACTTCTCCTAAAAACATACACATGAGGCTTATATCGTAATCGTGAAATCATTCATGAAGTTCATGGCCAAATAAATTATAACATACTTGATCATACTTGAAATACATGATTAGCCATGAATAAGGACCTGTAAGTCGGCCAAGAGTCATAAATTCATAAATCATGAAGAACATGCATACTTGTGAAAATTCATATACTTGATTTTCATAAATCCATGAAGAGTAGTTGAAGAGAGATCATATCATAAGTCATAAATCTCATAATTTAGGGTTAGGAAGATGAAATCATAATAGAATCATAACTTGACTTTTTATGAAACTTTGCATAAGTGGACATAGATTGATTGAGATTTGAATTCATAAAATAAATAATTAATTTAAATATATAATCTTCCCATAGATCTTAAAAAAACATTTAGAACATGGAGAGAATTGACCCATAATCAAATCAAAGACAATTCTATAAACATGGATTTAAACCCCATAAGATCATCAAATTTAACTTAATACTTGAATTCATGAACATAGAGAGGAATTGGATATGAGAGTGAAGAGGAACTATCATTCACAACACTACATACCTAGGTAAATCTGATCTTACACTCTCCCTCGAAAGACCAAAGAAATTGGAGAAGAAATTGGGGAATTTCTCAAGCTTTATCTCCATGGAAATACTCAAAACTTGCATGCATGGAATGGTAAGGATTATGATAGGTTAAGTACTCTTAAAATCCTTCTAACTAAGCTTAAACCGATGTAGTTTAGAACTTAGGGCCTTACAAATTATGGATATACCCTTACTAACTTCGCAGGAAAAATACAACAGCCAGGAGTCACGACTCATCTCACGAGTTGTATCTTGATCCCATGAATCATAGTGAGATCCATCATCACCACTTCCTTGCTCTCCAATGTGACCTAAAGTTTCCCTTGGGTCACACAACGACTCGTGACATCATCCCACGAGTCATTGGAACCATTTGACACCAACACTGCCTCATCCCACCTACGGTTACAACCCACAACTCGTGGTTTCTTACCACGCGTCGTAACATCACTTGTGACTTCTCCTCCTTGCACAGAACCCTCCCCAACTTATGACCCTTCTCACATCTTGTGACTTCCAAAGTCTTCCGTCCCTATATCCTCCCCACGACCCTGACCACTAGTCATACCTACATACCATGACTCGTGGTGTGACCCATCATCTGGACCCTGGACTCCAAGTCTTCTTCACGACTCCTCCTACGACTCGTCCTTCCTTCTTACGACTCGTACCACGAGTCGTTCTGAGTCAAAATCTCAGATTTTTTTGTTGTTGTCATTTCAAATCCTGAGTCTAGTCTTAGAAATTTTCATGGTATTACAATTTTCCTGCATCTGGAACCTCTGATCATTTTTCTTACCTAGTGCTGGAGCATTAGCGACTGACTGTGTAGGTCCAGGGGACCTCTTCTTGAAGAAGGACCTTTTTCCTTTTCCATTCGTGTGCTATGTGGTCTCATTACCTACTAGCTTGGCACTCTAACTCTGGTGCTCCTCTCTATCCTTCTGCTTATCTTTCTCTAATTGTTGGGTATACACAATAAGTCTAGAAATGTCTATATCACTGATCAATAGAGAGTTGATGACGTCCAAATCCACTCCTCACTAAGAGAGAGTGTACACGGTTGTCGCAATATATTTTACTTTACTCGTGAGCCGGGGTCGAATCCACAGGGAATGAACATTGATAACAACAAAAGTCGTGTATCAAATTGAATTAAATAAACATCATCTATCGATATACACTTAAAAGAAAAAAAGTCTAACTTAGATTTATACCAAGTGACAGTGTAGAAAAATGACATGTGGTAGTTTTGAAACAAAAATTATTAAATTAGGTAATAAATAGTTATTATTTTGAATTTAAGATAATACTTCAATAACATAGGAACTACATAATTATTTGAAAAAAAATTTAGAAAACAACTAAGGCGTGCAGTTACTTTCTTTACATACAAATTTTAATATTATTTTATCATTATACTGATATTTCCAAAAACAGTAAAAACAAAAAATATAAAGTAACGAAATTTAACATATAATATAATAAACTGATGAAAAACTGATAATCCCGATCTGAACATTAACTACCCTAACGTCCTAATTACAAAGAAAGAAAATAATTTTCCCTAAAATAATTAAGTATCTATATTTAATTATATATATTTATATATTCTATTTTAAATTCGGAAGTTACCATGAGAAAAAGAACTTCCCTTTAAGAGGTTGCAAGGCATTAGGAAGAAATTACTATGTTATTTTCGAATAAATAATTGCCGCAAATTATATCATTATCTAATTTGAGTGTTTAAATTTAAATAAAATATTTATATCTATATCTATATTATTAAAAAGAGTAGAAGAAATATCTTCATCAAGTCAAATGACAACAAGAAAATAAGTTACTTGGCATTGTCCAGAACAAGACTCTATATACTTAAGAATTAGAAAACTATTTAAAAATTATAGAATTTTAAATTCTGAATTTTGAAATGAAAGTAGTTAAATTTTTATTTAAATAATTTATTTTTTAAATGTCACGATTCAAATTGGATGAGCCGTGCGGTTACCTACATCAACTACATTTTATAGGAGAACCTTTACAAAATATTGTAATTAATATACAAAAAAGAAATTCTCGTTACTTCTCATTAATTAATGGTAATCTCAACAATAAAAACACGAGATTCCCCAATAATATGACTCTCCCAAGATCTAGTCTAAACAGGTACAAGAGCTCTAATTGAATACTTGACAAGACAAAAATACCCAACTTCATCTGAGAAGAAGATCACGGAAGTTGGTATAGAGTACTCCACGCCAATTAAGGAACTTCAAACCTGCCACAACCTACACCAAAAAGGTGCAGCAACATAGTATCAGTACACCACATGCGCCGGTAGGCATCATCGGCCGACTAAGGGTAGTTAACACAACAACATAATAATCAACATGTAATCAATGCCATTAAAATTAACGATTACTTTACTCCAAAAATATCACACTAGGTGTAACTACTACATTCTCGTTCTTAGGCCTCACCAAGGATTATGCAATTACTTTACAAACCTTTCATTATTAAGTCCTTCAATCTGTCTCCCTCCATTTTCCGTTGCAGCACAGGCTCCGACCGCTATAGCGGTCCCGCTGCCGCGGTGATCTGCTGCAGCGGTATTCTGTTCAATCAGTAGTCAATTTTTCTAGTCTGATTCTGTTCTATTCTTCCATACAATTTTGTAACACATTTACCTCCTTTACCACTCCCCTATGGTCTACTAAGTTGGTCCATTATCATTTGTTACTTACTTAATTAGGCATAGAGTCTTCGACTCTTCCTAATGAGGTACATAAGATAAATAAATGTACTCACTATTCTTGATAACTCTCTATCGTTTTTTAAACCCTTCATACCATCTTTTGTAATCCACCAAACTATTTAAAACAACATACAATTCACAAATATAGATTAGCATATTCAACAACATATTATAAATCATCAACTTCTTCCAAGAGAATCAACTCTTCAAATATTAAAGTACACGCACATATTTGTCTTCATACCACAAAAGCCATGAAGTATCATACTTGGACCATATAGCCATATACAGTGTCCAACCATGTCCCTCACCCCAAACCCGAATCAAGTCAGTATATTATGTATCACACTTGTATACGTGTGCCTTTTTTTATCTGCAGTCCTATGTATTATCAAACCATAACCCCACAATCTCTTCCTCACAATCATATCATTGGTGATATGCCGGACACATGCCTCAATTATATCACTGTACATATATGTCAGAGGATTTTATGCTTGCCCTTCCAGTTATGACCTGCAGGGGACTTTAGAAATCCATGTATTGTACACCCAGCCATATGAACTATTCATCATACCTATCTGTGTACTCAACTCGTACACCCAACTGCATGGTCTTTTAGCCATACCTGTCTTTGTACTCACTCATACTGCTTTCTCGGATACTCGCCTCAGGCACGAGCCACTCGTATATTCAATCCTTATTCAGAATCTGATCGTACTAACGTGCTCATCTGAATTACTTACCTTTGACCCTAGGCCTCTCATTCACCATCATATCATATAATTTCCTTTCGTATTATCCACTATCTCAGTCACACGTTCATTTGATATCAACTCGCCCCTCAATTTTGGGGCGCACATCATAGTATTGTGATGTGCTGTGAATCTACAACACTATTGACGCTCAAAACTAAGAAAATAACATGGACTTAGGTGTATTTATATGGATATGAGGCACTTTTCCTTTGATTTCAGGATAAATGGGTGTTGGAACAATAAGTTGCAAAAGAAAGCTAAAAGTGTGCAAAAAGGGCAAAAAGTGCATACCACAGTACTATCCATAGGATGGACCTACTATCATACTAAAGGCCTTGATCAAAAGCTGAAAGTTTAACCTGGAAGACTGAACTTATGAGACTTGTCACGGATCGTATCATGGTGGTACAAGTCGTGGTAAGCCAGTCGTGATGAAATCCAGAAGAATTGCACAAAATCCTTATTCTCAGTACGAGAGCACCCTACGACCTGTGAGATGAAGGTACGAGTCGTACCATACCGGTCGTGGTGAAGTTTAGAAAAAGTTTAAAAGATCAGGATCAAGCCACAGATGTCAATGTAGGAGTCGTAGCATGTTGGTACGGATTGTACCTTGGCCCAACTTAGCCAAAATTCAGCCAACACTCCAAGCCACGAGTGGATGTCACAATCCGTGAGAAGCCCCTACGAGTCGTAGGTGGACGAATAGACTGAATTTTAGTAGGAAAACATTGTAGTAAGAAATTTTATATCGTTAGAAGAGAGAATTGAGTTGGTTCAACCTTTTCTTGAATTCATCTTATTCTTGGTACTTGTTATTCAAGATTTCATGGTTTAATTGAAGGAATTACTTTTCTCAATCATCTTTGTAAGTATTGTTTTATGTCTTCAATAATGAGCACAAATCACAACCTTGCAACTATGAGAGGCTAAAACCCCATAGCTAGGGTTGTGGGAACTATGGTGGATTAACTAGTTAGGGTTGCACAAAGTGAGTCTAATACCAATACTAAATACTTATATTGTATTCTCTTCATCTTTAATGATTCTTAGCGGTGTACAATGTTAGGAAGTGCTTGAATTCTTTACTTTCTTTGGTCGAAGAGGTAGAGATTAGGAAAAGCGAATTACACTGAAGCCTTGATCTTGATGATCATTGTATTAACTTGAGTTGTGGTTGCAGGATCGTTATATCTGGAATTTAGTGATAACGGTTAGTTTCGAAAACCCATGAGACTTGGTCGAGTAATTGAGGATAGTCATTTAATAGGGATTGGTCGATCATTTGAATGAATCTAAGTTATCAGTTTTGTAAGTAAGCATTGGTAAAGATCACGAGTGTATATCCAAATCAATTATGAACCCATGGGGACCACAAACCGTAGTTATCCTTTAGTTATTGGTTCACAAATATAATCTTAATTGCTGTCTATTTTTATTATTGCTTTTTATTAAAATCCCCCCATTGTGAAGTACTAACCATACAAGTTCATCTACCGGCTGTAATCTAGATCTTCCATATTCCCTGTGGGTTCGACCCCAACCTCTTAGTTGGGTTCTTTATTGACAACGTCTGCTTCATACTTCAGTTGTAAGTGGGGTTTGAGCGTTATCACATTGCAAATAATAAATCACACATGATAAGAGTTTCACATTCCTATCAACAAGTAAGATCACATGCGTGATTCCGAACCTAATCTCTTACTCAACAGTAATAATCACAGTTACATTAGCACATACATGAAATTATAACTTGGCCCACTGGTTTGGGCTCTGCTACAGTGACATCACTGTCGTTTATATTGGTCTTGCAACAACGGTATAATACCCGTTGCAACGGTACTACTAGCATTCTAGGGTATTCTTCTCTATCATACCCACCATAATGAAAGCAACATCATATCAAGCTTATTTCAATAATTAACTTTCCATAGTGCCACTATTAATATGAACAACACAATCATCAATCCAAACAATGTAATACCAACCACACATATTCAAGTTATTACATAGGGTATAACTATCCAAATTTACTATTTCAACTCACGCTTTGTCATAATTATAATTTATCAATCATTCAATTAATTGCATTTCCTAAACACAATCTACATGATTGATCATTTGAGATTTTAAATTCAGAAAGGATGATTTCTGTCACGACCTGAACATAGGCCCGGATCTAGACACAGAATCTAGAACCATAAATGGCTCCAATTCAACCCATGGTATGATTATGATAACTAAATCTCAACATACAAAAAGCAAAAGACTGAATTCTGAGTAGAAGTCTTAATAGTAAAATATTTAATCAACGGAAATATCAAAACACTGAATCTGAAACTGAATATACAACTCTATGTTTGAAAAACGTCAAACATGGTGACGAGTTTATGGGACAATACCCCAATTAGCTCACTAGAAGTCTGAAATTGAAAATAACAACACTAGACTAACTGAAGGTCCTTAAAGGATGAGGACTCACCAACAAAGTTGTCAGGGATAAAGTTTGGAGACTGGCTAGTGGCGGGACAGAGACTGAATATCTGAGCCTGTATCATGAAATGATACAACATAGAGTATGCGGTCAGTACTTGAAATATACTGAGTATGCAAGGTAAGTAAAACAGGCTGAGTAAGTAAAACTGAAATCATGCATATCTTAAATCATAACATCATAAGATTCTGAGAGTAAAGGTTGTATGTTGTTATCTGAAAACATGAATAGACATAAATTGAATAAATGCATATGGTTTTCCATATCTGAAATCATAGGTAAAAGCTCATAAACTGATCCTTTGATCAAACCTTCTAAAAACATGATATAATATCTTATAATATATGCATTACTAAAATCATGAGGAACAATGGGAGACTCGTCCTAACCGACAACCACCATGTATAAGCAAATGATGATTCCACATCTTGCCCACGTGGAGGAGGGCCATCCTAATCCTTGCTAGGATGAAGGATTAAGTAAGGTGTGATATCATGGTTGGCCCTTGGGATGGAGAAATGCTCTCTTGAGAGGCCCCAATGTATACCTATATTGGCACGTAGTTTATGATACTAGGGAACCTTGGAACCCCTAGCCTACTTGCTGCTAGACACTACTACCAAGATGTATATAATTCTCATATAATCATATATCACAACATAACTTAAATCTTAACATATGGGGAGTTTTGGCTCCAAAATTTGAGAAACTGAACTTATTAGCCTTGGCTAAATCATGAAATCATACTTAATTTGAGTGGGCTTGCCTAAAATCTTAACATCATGCTTGCATGAAATAGACATTGTAATAAAATCATAATTACATTCATGGGTAAATTCATAAATATTCTTTCATACTAAACATCTTATCATACTCGAAAATATAGATCATAAACTCGACTTTTCATGAAACTTGCATAATAGGGCATCATATTCTTAAAACTTGAATGAATTATAATCAAAATAGGTATAAAACCTACTCATGAATCTTAAAACATCATTTGAAACATGAAGGGAATTGACCCATAAATTAAACATAGAGAATTTCATAAACTTTGGTTAAAACCCTATAAAATCATACACTTAAATTCATGAACTTGAGAAGGAATTTGGGAATGAGAGTGAAGGGATCTCATGCATGCCCCTACATATTTGAGTGAGCTGATTCTACACCCTTCCTTGAAAGCCCAAGAGATTTAGGGAAGAACTAGAAGAATTCTTAGACTTGATCTACAATGGGACCCTCTAAACTTGCATTCATGGGAGAGAAAGATTCAGAATAGGCTAAACCTTCTTAAAACCCTCCTAATAGATCTTAAAACAACATAGTTTAGGGCTTAGGAGCTTAGTAATTTTGACAACACCCTTATTAATTTTGCAGGAAAATCAACACTGCTAGTCCCAATGAGGGACTGGATGAGTCGTTACGCTAGAGGATGACTCATTGTCCTCTCTCGTTGTCACCACTGGACACTTCTATTCCTTACTAAATTGCTTCATCTGACCATTTACATGATGAGTCATTAGCAGAGACAATGACTCATTATTCCCGTGTCGTTGTCGCCACTGCCCTTCTCACACTAGCCAACCAATGATCCATTGGACGATTTGCGACCTTCATTGAAATTCCAACCTTCAACTCGGCCATCCTGACCACGACACACCTTATGAGTCGTGAGGTGACACAACGACTCGTGGCTCCACCCGTGGTTAGCCTCTAACCACGACTCTATACGGGCCTGGCACCTTCCTCACGAGCCATTTTGCGATTCGTTGGGTGACTTGACGAGTCACCTGATGAGTCGTTCTGTGACTTCTATAAATTTTTTATGTTTTTGTGCTTCAACCCTCGCGTATGATCTTAGGAGCTTTTGGCAATATCTCCCACTTAGGAACATTCATCCTCGAATATGGGTAAACATGTTGAATAACTCCAAAAATGAACTGTCATCCCAAATACTGAATATCTGAAGCTGAAAACTAATGGAGTGACTGACTCCAGGATGAAATACATGACTGAAAACTGAATTCATGAAGTACACATACATGCTCTGACATGAAATAAACTAGGAGACATGAACTAGACACGAAACTGAATAGAGTACTAAGGAGGAAACTGGTACCTCAAGCTGGAACTGAGCCGTAAGGAAAAAGATGCGGGTATTTAGACATCATATCTGCCTCAGCTTCTTACATAGATCCCTCCACAAGATGATTTCTCAACAGAACCTTTACTGAAGCTACTTATTTATTCCTCAACTTCCAAACCTGATGATCAAGGATCTGAATCAAAATCCTCTTCATAGAAAAGGCTATCCTTCACACCCACACCCTTCACCCGAACAACCAAAGAAGGATCACTAATGCACTTCTTTAAAAGCGATACATGGAAAACTTGATGTACTGAAGCTAACTCCGCAGGCAACTCTAATTCATAGGCCACCTTGTCAACACGTCTCATAATCCTGTACAGGCCAACATATCAGGGACTAAGCTTCGCTTTCTTTCCGACTCTCATCACTCACTTCATGGGAGACACTTCCAAAAGCACCCAATCATCAACTTCAAATTCAAGTTCTCTCCTCGCACATCAGCATAGGATTTTTGACGACTCTGAGCTATTTTTAGCCTTTCCCTTATAAGTTAAATTTTCTCTATAGCCTCATGAATTAAATTTGTCCTTATCAATGTAGCTTTACCTACTTCAAGCCAACTAATAGGAAATCTACATCTCCACCCACAAAGAGCCTCAAACGGGGTGAATTGAGTACCTCTATCTGATATGATGGATAAAGGAACTCCATGCAGCCGAACTAACTCTCGAATGTACAATCTAACATGATTCATAGCTAAATCTGTAGTTTTGACCGGTAGAAGCTGGGCTGCTTTAGTCAACCTGTCTACAACTACCCAAATAGAGTTATACTGTCGACGTGTATGAGGAAACTCTATAATGAAGTCCATATTGATCTCTTCCCATTTCCAAATGGGGATACTGATGTATTGTTGCACACCTCCCGGTCTTTTATGTTCAACTTTCACTTATTGACAATTCGGACACTTAGCCACAAACTCCGCTATGTCCTTCTTCATGCCATTCCACCAATAGACATCCCATAGGTCATGGTATATCTTTGTGGCACCTGAATGAATAGCATATTGGAAACCATGAGCCTCATGCAATATCTGCTCACTCAAGCCATCGACATTCAGAACACACAAATGACCCTAACATCAAAGTATACCATCTCCCCCATGGGAGAAGACCTCTACCTTCTAATTCTGAACCGCTTCCTTCAACTTGACCAAAATAGGATTCTCATCTTGTCTAGCCTTGACCTCAGTCACCAAAGAGGATTCAGAAAAATTCTAAACAATGACTCCACCATCCGTTGAATCAATAAGATTAACTTCTAATTGTGCAAACCTATGGACATCCTTTATCAACTCCTGTCTTCCATCTACGACATGAGACACACTATCTATGGACAATCTACTAAGGGCATCCACCACTACATTGGCCTTGCCCGTATGGTAACACTCATATCATAATTCTTGAGAAGCTCTAACCACCTCCTTCGTTACAAATTCAAGTCCTTCTGAGTAAATACATACTAAAGACTCTTGTGGTCCGTAAATACATCCATATGGACCCCATAGAAATAGTGTCTCCAAATCTTCAATGTGAACACTACCTCTGCCAACTCTAGGTCATGCGTTGGGTAATTCTTCTCAAGAGTATTAAGCTATCTAGAGGCATATTCAATGACCTTACCATATTGTATCAACACAAAATCAAGACTAACCCTAGAGGCATCGCAATACACAACAAAATCCATTTGTATCCTCAGGTAGGGTCAACACTGGGGCTGAAGTGAGTCGAGCCTTTAATTCTTGAAAACTCTTCTCACATGCGTCCAACAACTGAAATTTAACTTTTTTATGGGTCAACTTAGTCAATGATGCCATAATGGATGAAAATCGTTCTACAGAACTTTTGTAGTAGCTAGCTAAACCTAAGAAATTCCTAATATCTAAAGGACTAACTGGTCTAGGCCAATTCTTTACAGCTTCTATCTTTTGGGAGTTCACTCGTTCACCCTCACTTGACACCACATTGACCAAAAATGCTACTGAGTTCAGCCAAAACTCACACTTGTTGAATTTAGCAAAAAATTGGTGATCCTTAAGAGTCTGTGGCACTATCCAAGAATGAGCGACATGCTCCTCCTCACTTTGAGAGTAAATGAGAATGTTGTCTATGAAGACAATCACGAACATATCCAAATATGTCTTGAACATCCTATTCATCAAATACATGAAAGTTGTAGCAGCATATGTTAGTCCAAAAGACATAACTACAAACTCATAGTGGTCATACGGAGTATTGAAAGTTGTATTCATAATGTCACTCTCTCTAACTCAGAGCTGATGATATCCAGATCTGAGGTTTATATTCGAGATGGATTTGGCATCCTGAAGTTGGTTAAATAAGTCATCAATCCGAGGGAGGGGATACTTATTCTTGATTGCAAACTAGTTCAACTACCGATAGTCAGTGCACATACAAAGAGAAAAATCATTCTTTCGGACAAAGAGAACTGGTGTACTCCACAGGGACTTGTTAGGTCTAATGAATCCCTTATCTGGAAGATCCTTTTTATGCTTTTTCAACTCCTTTAGCTCAGTTGCCATTCTGTAAGGAGGACTAGATATAGGCTACATATCGAGAAGAAGGTCAATACCAAATTCAATCTCCTGCTCGGGAGAGATTCCTGGTAGATTATCTGGGAAAACCTCTGGATACTCACACACTATAGGAATTGACTGGAGAATCGAGGTCTCGAACGTAACATCCTTAACCCAAACTAGATGGTAAATACAACCCTTAGAAATCATCTTTCTGGCCTTAAGATAGGAAATGAAGTGACCTACAGGCGCATCTGAACTACCCTTCCACTCTAGGACTGGCTCACCTAGAAATTGAAACTCTACTGCACGCGTTCTACAATTTGCTGAGGCATAATATGCATGAAACCAATCCATACCAAATAACATCAAAATCAGTCATGTCTAACTCTACTAGATCTCTTGAGGTGACTTTATGAAGGACTATGAAAGGGCAATTTCTGTACACCTGTCGAGCTATAACTGAGTCACTGACTGGAGTAGAGACTGAGAAATGTTCTGATAAGATTTTGGGACTAACTCCGAAACAACTAACGACATAGGATGTCACAATAGATAAAGTAGCTCCTAAATCTAACAATCCATATACATTAAGATGGAATACTCCTAACATACTAGTGACCGCATCTGGAGAGACCACCTACTCCTGATGAGATGAGAGGGCATAAAACCTGTTCTAAACCTGCATTAATGGGTGCACCCATTGAGCTGAGCGTGCTAGTGGAGTTGCTGAACTAGAAGCTGGGTCATGTTCTCTACCATGGCCTTGCCTAGCCACTAGACAGTCTCTGAGCATGTGGTTGGGCTTCCTGCATGCAAAACATACCTCTAAACCATCTAAGCACTCTCCGGGGTGCTTCCTGCCACACTTACCACAAACTGGAATGTTAGGCTCTCCTAACCTACTTCCCTTACCTTGAGAGCCTGATGTCGTTCCCCTCTGATCGCACCTAGACCTGGATGGCACACCGGCTAATGACGGCGCTAGGGCTGATTATCGATGGTGGGACTACTGATGATGTATTCCACTAGGCCTCTGCTGGGAAAATCCAAAACTGTCCATCATGGCCCTCTTGGCCTCTCTCCTCTTATCCTTCATCTAATCCGCCTCCATCTGCTAGGCATATATGACTAATCGAGAGGAGTCTAAGTCACTATTTAGCTTCACCGTCCTACACTCCTTGACAAGTGAGTCGGACGCTCCATACACATCATACGTGCCCTCTGGTGTGCCATCATCTCCAGTGCATACTTGGATATTCGGATAAACTCAATGGTGTACTCTTGAACCGTCATATCATTTTGCTTCAAATTGACGAACTCCACCGTCTTTGCCTTCCTTAACTCCCTAGGGAAGAATCTATCTAAGAAATCTATCATGAATTTATCCCAGCTCACGGCAATTGGGCCCACTTCTATACTGTCTATGCATTGACAATACAAAATATAAGCAACCCCCTTCAGCTGATAGGAGGCTAAGTCTGCGCTCTCTTCTCCTATCACTCCGATATGGGCGATCTTCTGTATCTCCTCTAGAAATTCATGTGGGTCATCATCCACTCTCAACCCAAGAAACTCAAGGGGATCCATCCTGAGGAATTCCCAAACTCGAGTTGCCGCTGCGCTCGCATTCTGCAAGACATGGGACACCGCTTGTTTGTTGACCTGATCAGTTAAAGCATGGGATGACATCTGAAAATTTTCCCTAAACTCAGCATGAGAGACCTACTCGGGCAATCGACCTGTTGGGGCTGGTAGGGCTTGCTGGTGCCCTTCTCCATTTCAATTCTCATGGCCATTTCCATTTCTGTTCCTTCTTCCATTAACTCGACGTGGAGGCATGAGTCTGCAAATGCGTTAAGCCGGAGTTAGAGGAATAGAGAGAGTTGAACTTATAACACAAGATAAAATCACGAAAGAAGGAAAATTTCCTAAAAATGTTTTGTAGCCTCTTCATCATAAGTGTGGCGCACTTCATACCCATGAAAAAGACTCTACTTAATACGGCTTTCAAACACCCTATGACACACTGAACCTTGGCTCTGATACCAAGTTTGTCATAACCTGAACATAGGCCCAAATCTAGACACAGAACCTATAACCATAAATGGCTCAAAGTCAACCCTTGGCATGAACATGATAACTAAAGCTTAACATACACAAAGCGAAAAACTAAATTCTGAAATAGCGGAAGTCTGAATAGTAAAAGATTTAATCAACGAAAATATCAAAACACTAAATCCGAAGTTGAATATACAACTGTATGTCTAAAAACCTCTAACACACTGACAAGATTATGGGACAACACCCCAACTAGCTCACTAGAATTCTGAAACTGAAAATAACAACACTCAACTAACTAAAGGTCCTCGAAGGATGAGGACTCACCAACAAAGCTGTCTAGGATAAACTATAGAGACTGGCTAGGGGTGGGATAGAGCTTGGACGTCTGAGCCTATATCATGAAATGATACAGCATAGAGTATATGGTCAATACTTGAAATGTATTGAGTATGCAAGGTAAGTAAAATAGGCTGAGTAAGTAAAACTGAAGTCATGTATATCTTAAATCATAACATCATAAGATTCTGAGAGTAATGGTTGTATTTTGATATCTGAAAACATGAATAGACATAAACTGAAATAAGTGTATATGGCTTGCCATATCTGAAATCATAGGTAAAAGCTTATAAACTAATCCTTGGATCAAACCTACTGAAAACATGATATAATATCTTATAGTATATGCATTACTAAAATCATGAGGAACAATGGGAGACTCATCTTAACTAACAACCACCATGTATGAGCGCATAATGATCCCATGTCTTGCCCATATGGAGGAGGGCCATCCTAAGCCTTGCTGGGGAGAAGGATTAAGTAAGGTGTGATATCATGATAGGCCCTTGTTTCACCCCAGTACACACTCAAGCGTACGTAGTTGTACAATTAATATAGTAACTCTTTAAGAGTCGGATGTTGAACCCACAGGGACTGGACTAATTCAGCGAATTATCAAGTTCAAGTGCTATATTAAATTTCACAAGTGTTGGTTTTAGAGATGTTTGTTGTTTTAACTAAATCTAAGTGATGGTCACAAAATAATTAGGAAATAATAATAAGAAGCATCTAGAGTTAAGACCTCACAATCATGCAATGCTACAATTCATAACGGTTCAAGTATATGAAATTCAATTGTTGTTTCATAGAGTTAATATGCAGTGTTGATGGTCTTTCAAGCCTCTAAAAAAACAAAGTAGTCTCGCACCTACACTGTTGAGCAAGGATGTGATGTCCTAATTCGCAAGCCATTTAACAATATGGATTTGGTATACGGGGTTGTGCCCTTGAATATGGACTTTTGTATTTGTAATCATTTAACCTAACTTAGTTTCACAACTACTTCTACGAGCGGTGATCTGACAACTAAGTCGGTGTCTAGCTATCTTCCCGTTTAATTAACCAAGCAAGGAATGTTAGGTATAATTACTATCTTAACTGTGAATCCTATTTTTAAAACAAGAACTTGCTCCCTGCATTTTTTTGTTCTAACCTAGGCTTACTCTTTTGAGGTTTTGCCTAAGCTTAACACTTTCGTTTCAATGGTGATCAAGCATTAAAGCAACAATTAATAAGAATGCAAGACAAAACAACAAAGAAACTTGAACCAAATATGAATTCATGCAATTACATTCATATCATGTGGCCTCAACCCTAGAATAAGGGTTTTAGCCACCCATGTTCATACAATCATTGAAAAACATCTTTGAATCAAAGTATTTACAAGAATTGATAAAAGAGAACTGTCACGACCCGAACATAGGCCCTAATGGAGACACAGGACAAGGATCCCCGAGAGGCTCCAAGTCGACCCATGGTATGAACATAAAATCTAGCTCAATTATAATAAAGAAGAAGATCAATATAAATAACATAGGGGAAGTTTGATAATCTCATAACAGCGGAATACACAATTCAAGATCGAAGTTGATTACATTCTATGTCTTAAAGCCTCTACTAATAACGAGTTGATGGAACAAAACCCCAACTAACTCACTAAAGAATGAAATTGGAAGTACTAAATACAATTGAAATGAAGGGCCCTCGAAAAATGAGGACTCACCAACTCTAGTTAATAAGTGCTAAAGTTGCAGGTTTGGCTAATGGCGGGACTGAGTCTGGATATTCGAGCCTATATCATGAAGCAATACAACATAGAGTATGTGGTCAACACGTGAAATGTACTGAGTATGCAATGTTAGTCAAACCGCTAAGTAAGTAAAATAAATAGTGCATATTATAAAAACATAATAAAAATAAGATTTTGAGAGTAGGGTTTGCATGCTATTTATCTGAAATCATGACCTGAACATAACTGAACATTATAACTGAATCGAATGACCCAAAGCTGAAAACTGATAATCATAAGTAAAACTGAACGTTGGTTTAGACCTACTGAAAACATAATATCATGACTGATGAACATACATAACTGAAATCATGAGGAACAATGGGAGACTCACCATATAATCGACATTACCATGATAGAGCTTAGGTGATCTCGACTATCACACTTAAGTGGGCAAAGTCGTCCAAAGCTTTGCCAGTGCTAAGGACGCTATCATGGTATAGATATCAAGGTGAAGGCCCCTTGGGGGCAGGGGAAATGCACAAGGGAGGTCCCAAATAATCTGACCATACCTACGTTGGCGCGTAGTTCTGAGGCATAGGGTTGACTGACCCTTAGCCCACTCGGTGCAAGACACTACTCGCAAAAATATGCATATGCTCTCTATCTATTTTCAATGAAGTTGAACCATTATCTAGTGACGAAGCTGACTCATAACATACATACATAAATCTAAAATTATAACATGAGGAGCCTTGCCTCAAACCATACCACATGCTGAAAATAGTGAGAGTCTAGACTCCAAAATCCATGTGGTAAGCTAATACATGAAGTTTAGATAAATAATTAAATACACTTGATCATATGGTCTTGCCAGTACTTAAACATGCTTGACATTGACTTGACTATACGAAAACATGAACATAGACATGGGTAATACGAAATCATACTTTCTTCATAAACATTTCATCATGCTTGAACACATATTTCATAGATCTCAACTTTCATGAACTTTGATGGATGGGCATCATAATTTATAAAACTTGAAAAACATAATTTATAATTGAAAACATTGTAAAATCTGCCCATTGATCATAATTCAACATTATAAACATGCTAGGATCATACCCATGATTGATACTTGGGAAATTCACATAATAGGTAAAAACCACATAGATTCATCAACTAGAATTTTCATGAATTGAGAGGGGATTGGGCATGGGTATGGACAATTACACCCATTCATACCTTACATACCTGGAAGGATCTGATTACTCAACTCCCTTGATTGCCCAATGAAAATTTGGGGAAGAACCTTGAAGAAACTAGGCTTGATCACCCCTTAAACCTATAAGCCTGTGTGCATGAATTTGCAATAGGTTTAGGATGACTTAACTTCTTAAACCACCCTTTTCATAGCTTAAAACGACGTATTATAGGCCTTACGAACTTAGATATTACGGAAAGGCCCTTAATAAATTCGCAGGAAATTGTACACTACCAGTCCCAACGAGGGATTGGACGAGTCGTGCCCTCTGAAACTCGTGGTCACCTTCTCCTTGCCTGCACTGCCAAATCCCTTCCCACAAGTCACTCCATGACTCATGGTGCAACCCACGGGTCATGGGATGACTCGTCTTATGACCTAGTGCAGAAAATTTAGTTTTCTCCATTTCAACTCCCAGGTCTAACCTTTGGATTTTCGTGGTATTACAATATCTCCCCCTTGGGAACATTCATCCTCGAATATGGGAAAACATACTAAAAAGCGGATGAATGCAATCATCATACTCAAATTTGTACATAAAAACTAAAAACTGACAGAGTGACTAGCTCCGAATTGAACTACATGACTGAACTGAATTCCTGAATTACATATACATTCATTGACATGAAAGAAACCAGGGAACATGGGCTGAACATGAAACTGAATAGATTACTAGGAAGGAAACTGATACCTCAAGTAGAAACTAAGCTAGAAGGGAATAAGTGAGGGTATCTAGCCATCATATCTACTTCGGCTTCCCACATAGCTCTCTCAACATGTTGATTCCTCCACAAAACCTTGGTTGAGGCTATCTCTTTGTTTCTTAGCTTCCGAACCTGACGATAAGTATTTCTACCAGAACCTCCTCATAACTAAGGCTATCTTTCACACCGACACTATCCACCGGGACAACCAAAGCTGGATCACCCAAACACTTCTTTAAGAGCGACGCATGGAAAACTGGATGGACTGAAGCTAGTTCTGAGGGCAACTCCTACTCATATGCTACCTTGCCAACCCGTTTCAAAATTCGGTATGGACCAACATAATGGAGACTAAGTTTCCATTACTTTTCAAATCTCATCACTCCCTTCATGGGAGATATCTTTCGAAACACCTAATCATCGACTTCAGAATCAAGCTCCTTCCTCCTCACATCTGCATAGGACCTTTGGCGACTCTGAGCTATTTTCAACCTGTCCCTTATAAGCTGAACCTTCTTCATATCCTCATGAACTGAATCTGGTCCTATCATCATAGCCTCACCTACTTCAAACCAACCAATAGACAATCTACATCTCCCGTAAAAAGCTTCTAACGGAGCCATTTGAATGCTGGAATGATAGCTGTTGTTATATGCAAACTCAATGAGAGGAAAATGGTCATCCCAACTACCCTTGAAATAAATCACAAACTCTCTCAACCTATCCTCAAGAGTATAAATGGTCCATTTGGCCTGACCATCTATCTGCGGGTGAAATGTTGTGCTAAGCTTGACCTGGGTACCAAATCCCTTTTGAAACGATCTCCAAAATAGGGAGGTAAACTAAGTACCTCTATCTTATATGATGAACAATGGCACTCCATGCAACCGAACTAACTCCCGAATGTATAACTTAGTATAATCCTTCGCTGAATCGGTAGTTCTAACTAGTAAAAAATGAGCTGCCTTAGTCAACCTATCCACAACCACCCAAGTAGAGTCATACTATCGACGAGTATGAGGTAACCCTGTAATGAAGTCCATATTGATCTCCTCCGACTTCCAAGTAGGGATACTAATGTGTTGAAGCACACATCCAGGTCTTTGATGTTCCACTTTCACCTGCTGACAATTCAGACACTTAGCCACAAATTCTGCGATGTCCTTCTTCATGCCACTCCACCAGTAGACTTCCCATAGGTCACGGTACATCTTGGTGGAAGCTGGGTGTATAAGTATCTCAAACCATGAGCCTCGTGCAACATTTAATCTCTTAAATTATCAACACTCGGAACACACAAATGACCCTGATATCAAAGCACCCCATCTTCCCCTTTGGAGAAGACTTCTGCCTTCTAAGTATAAATGGCTTCCTTCAACTTTATCAAAATAGGATCTTCATCTTATCTAGCCTTAAATTTCGTCACTAACGAGGATTCTGACCCATTCTGAACAATGACACCACCATCTGTCGAGTCAACAAGACGAAGTCCTAGCCGTGCAAGCCAATGCACATCCTTCACCACTTCCTTCCTCCCCTCATCTACATGGGACATGCTCTCCGTAGAAAGGCTACTAAGAGCATCTGCTACCACATTAGCCTTTCCTGGATGGTAAAGAACACTCATATCATAATCCTTAAGTAGCTCCAACCACCTTCTTTGACGTAGATTTAGATCGTTCTAAGTAAACACGTATTGTAGGCTTTTGTGGTCTGTGAACACATTTACATGGACAACGTACAAATAGTATCTCCAAATCATCAAGGCAAATACTGCCGCTGCCAACTCAAGGTTGTGAGTTGGATAGTTCTTTGTCACAATCTAAACATTGGCCCAGATCAAGACATGGGACAAAGAGCCCCATGAGGCTCCAAGTCGACCCATGGCATGAACATAAAATCTAACTCATTCATTACTATGTCTGAAAAGCCTCTAATACTGACGATTTGATTGAAAAGAACCCCAACTAAATCACTATAGTTTGAAAACTGAAAAGACGAAGTACAACTGATAAGAAGGGCCCTCGAGTGATAAGGACTCACCAGCTGAGATTGAGAAGTGGTAACTCTGGATGTCTGTCTAGCAGGGGGACTGAGTCTGGATATAGATGTCTGTATTATAAAATGATACAACATAGAGTATATGGTCAGTACGTGGAATGTACCGAGTAGTCAAGGTAAGAAAGACACTAAGTAAGTAAAATAATAAATCATGCATAATTTGAAACATATTCAAGATAAGATTCTAAGAGTAAGGCTTGCATGTTATTTTTTGAAATCATGATCTGAACATAACTGGACATCATAATTGAATTGAATGACCCAAAGCTGAATTGTTAATCATAAGTAAAAACTGAATATTGGGTCCAACCTGCTGAAAACATAATTTCATGACTGATGTACTTGCATAACTGAAATTATGAGGAATAATGGGAGACTCGTCATATAACTGACATTACCACAATAGAGCTTACGTAGTCCTAATTATCACACTCAAATGGGCAGAGCCATCCAAAGCTTTACCAGAGCTAAGAACTCTACCAGGATATCGATATCAAGCTCAAGGCCCATTGGGGGTAGGGGAAGCTCCAAGAGAGTACCCAAATAATCTGATCATACCTATGTTGGCGCATAGTTCTGAGGCATAGGGTTGACTGACCCTTAGCCTACTCAGTGCTAGACATTACTCCAACAAAAAATGCATATGCTCTCTATCGTTTTTCAATGAAGCTAAACCATCATCTAGAGATGAAGCTAACCCATAACATACATACATAAATCCGAAATCATAACATGAAGAGCCTTGGCTCAAACCATACCACAAGCTGAAATAATGCGCGTCTTGACTCCAAAACCATGTGGTAAGCTAATTTATGAAATCATAAAACATACTTGTTCATAGGGGCCTGCCCATTACTTTACATGCTTGAAATCAACTTGATTCACTTTGAAAACATGAATATAAACATGGGTAATTCGAAATCATAGATCTCAACTTTCATGAACTTTCATGGATGGGCATCATAGTTTAGAAAACTTGAAAACATAATCACAATTCATCATTTAAAATACGCTTAGACCATACCCATGATTGATACTTAGGAATTTATGTATTGGGTAAAAACACAGGGAATCATCAATTAGAACATTATGAATTGAGAGGAAATTAGGCATGGGTGTGGACTATTGCACCCATTCATAGCCTTACATACCTGAAGAGACCTGAATTCACCATTTCCTTGATTGCCCAAAGAGAATTGAGGAAGAGCTTTGAAGGAACTAGTCTTGATCACCTCTCCAACATCTAAGCTTGCATGCATGAATTAGGATAGGCTTCGAATGACTTAACCTTTCTTAAAACACTCTATTCTTAGCTAAAAATGACATAGTTTAAGCCTTAGGAACTTAGGAATTACTGAAAATCCCTTAATAAATTCACAGGAAAAAACATACTGCCAGTCCAAATGAGGGACTGGATGACTCGTGCCCTGGACCATTACTCGTGGTCTGCCAGTCGTTGCCTACACTGCCAAAACTCTCTTGAGTGTCACCACGTTGGACACCATCAATCGTGGTGTACTCAACGACTCGTGGTGACCAGCTATTAAGTACACTACCAATATCCTTGATCCACCAACCCTCTTGACCACGAATGACTTAACGGGTCATGGTGCTGACCAGACTCGCAGTCGCCCCCTGTGGTCAATCTGAACATAAATTTTCAACCAAGTCTAATCCTCTCCCCACGAGTCACTTAACGACTCGTGGAGTTCCTGACGAGTCACTAGACGACTCATCTTATGACTTGGTGCAAAAATTTCTCTTTTCTCCGTTTCAACTCTCGGATCTGATCTTAGGGTTTTCGGGGTATTACATTCTTCTCATGAACTTTCAGCTGCCTAGAAGCATAAGCTATAACTTTACGGTTTTGCATGATTACACAACCAAGGCCAATTCTTGAAGCATCACAGTACACCACAAACCCATCGGTACCCTAAGGTAGGGTCAATACTGGTGCTGAGATGAGTCGAGTCATATACTCATGGAAGCTCTTCTCATAGGCCTCTAACCATTGAAACTTCACTTTCTTCTGAGTCAATTTAGTAAATGGGGATGGTATGCATGAAAACCCTCAACAAATCTTCGATAATAACCAGCTAAACCCAAGAAACTTCTGATATCCGAAGGATTCACCGGTCTAGGCCAATTCTTCACCATTTCTATCTTTTGGGAGTCCACCTGTACACCCTCACTTGACACTACATGGCCCAAAAATGCCACTGAGTTCAACCAAAACTCATATTTACCGAACTTAGCATATAACTGGCGATCCTTAAGAGTCTATAGCACCACCCTCAAATTAGCGGCATGCTCCTCCTCGCTCCGAGAGTATATCAGGATATCATCTATGAACACAATCACAAACATATCTAAATATGGCTTGAACACCCTGTTCATCAAATCCATAAAAGCCGCAGGAGCATTCATTAGTCCAAAAGACATAACTAAAAATTCATATGACCATACCGAGTCATAAAGGCTTTCACTCTCCAGAACCTTGAGCTGATGGTAACCAGATCTGAGGTCTATATTGGAAAAGCACTTAGCACCCTGAAGCTGGTCAAATAAATCATCATTCCTGGGAAGAGGATACCTGTTCTTGATGGTAACTTTGTTCAATTTCCGATAATCAATGCACATACGAAGAGAACCAACCTTCTTGCGGACAAAGAGAACTGGCTCACCCCATGGGGATTAGCTAGGTCTGATGAATCCCTTGTCTAAGAGGTCTTTCAACTGCTCCTTCAACTCCTTCATTTAATATAGATCCATTTTGTAAGGAGGAATAGATATAGGCTACGTATCGGGAAGAAGGTCAATACCAAAATCAATCTCCCGCTCGAGAGGGATTCTCAGTATATCATCTAGAAACACTTTTGGATACACACACACTATAGGAACTGACTGGATAGTCGTGGTTTCGAACAAAGTATCCTTAACCCTAAATAGGTGGTACACGCAACCTTTAGAAATCATCTTTCTGGCCTTAAGATAGGAAATGAAGTGACCTACAGGAACAACTGAACTACCCTTCCACTCTAAGATCGGTTCACCTGGAAATCTGAACTCTATTGCACAAGTTCTACAATTGACTAAGGCATAACATGCATATAACCAATCCATGCCTAGGATAACATCAAAATTAGTCATGGCTAATTCTACTAAATCTGCTGAGGTGATTTTTTGAAGGACTATGACAGGGAAATTTCTATATACCCGTCGAGCTATAACTAAATCACCAACTGGACTAGAGACTGAGAAGGGTTCTGATAAGATTTCAAGACTGAGTCTGAAACTACTAGCAACATAGGGTGTCATAAAAGATAAAGTAGCCCTTGTATCTAATAATTCATATACATAAACATGGAATGCTTGTAGAATACCAGTGACTACATCTCGGGAGACCTCCTACTTCTACCGAGATGCTAGAGCATAGAATTTGTTTTGACACTGACCATCACCCCTACTAGTAGTTGCCTCCTGCTGAGTTGGGCGTACTGGTGGAGCTGGTGAACTAGAGGTTGGGCCTCGGCCCCTATCATGACCCTGTCTGGCTGCTAGGCAATCTCAAAGAATATATATGGGCTTCCTGCACCCGAAACAAGCACCTGAACCTGCTAAGCACTGACCCACGTGTCTCCGTCCACATCTTCTACACTCTGGAGGGCTGGTCTCTACGGGTCTGCTACTCTGACCACTAGAGCCTAGTGCTCATCCCCTTTGATCACGCCTGGATCAGGATGGAACACTCATAGCTGAAGGTGCTGAGGCTGAAGATCTCTGATGGGAATGCGGACGGTGCCCACTAGGTCTCTATTGGAAGAATCTGAAGCTATCAGTCCTTGCCCTCTTGGCCTCTCTCTCCCGCTCACTCCTCTGCACTACCTCTATCTGTTGGGCATACAGGACTATCCAAGCAAAGTCAATGTCTTGATGAAGCATCGCAGTCCGGAAATCTTTGACTAAATAGTATTCTACCCTATGCATGAACCGACTCACTCGGGCTATCTGATCCGCCACCATCTCAGGTGCATACTTGGACAAATGAGTGAACTACAGGGCATACTCCTGAACTATCATTTTTCCTTGCTTTAGTTTCACAAACTCAACTGCAATAATCCACCTAATCTCACGAGGGAAGAACCGATCTAGAAAAGCGGTATGAAACTCATTCCAACCAATAGGGCCTACTCCGACTGCCCTGCTATCCTTCCACTAATTGAACCAGATGTGCGCAACCCCTTTCAACTAATACGAGGCTATATCAGCGCAGTCCTCTTTGGTCACCCCCATGATATGGGTGATCTTCAGATCCTCATCAATAAACTCATATAGATCCTCGTCCACCTTTGATCCAAGAAACTCCAGAGGGTTCATCCTCAAAAAATGTCTGACTCATACTGCCACCGCATTCCTATTCTGAGGGATATGTGCTACCGCCTGCTAGTTGACTTGGTAAATCAGGGCCTAGGCTAGCATCTGAATAGTTGCCCTGAACGCAGCATGGGAAACCGACACGGATACATGCTCCTCATTGGCGGGTGGGGCTTGCTGGTGCCCATCTGCATTGCCATGCTTGTGGCTATTTCCATTTCCATTTATTTTTCCATTAACTCAGCGAGGAGGCATGATTCTGCAAATGCATATAACACGAGTTAGAAGGATGGAGAGACATTTCATCGCACGACACAGATCATGAAAGAAGGGAACATTTCCTAAAAGTCTCATAGCTTCTTCATCATAAGTGTGGCGCGATTCAAACCCATGGAAAAGACTCTTCTTAACGTGGCTTTTACATACCCTATGACACTTCAAAACCTAATGCTTTGATACCAAGTTTTTCACGAACCAAACATAGGCCCGGATCGAGACATGGGACAAGGAACCCCAAGAGGCACCAAGTCAGCCCATGGCATTAACATAACATCTAGCTCAATCAGAATAAAGCGGAAGATCAACATAAATAACATAGTGAAAGTTTGATAATCTCATAACATCGGAGTACATAATTCAAGACCAAAGCTAATTACATTCTATGTCTGAAAATCCTCTACTAATAAGGAGTTGATGGGACAAGACCTCAACTAACTCACTAAAGTCTAAAATTGGAAGTACTAAATACAACTGATAAGAAGGGCCCTCGAAAGAGGAGGAGTCACCAATTCTGGCTGATAATTGCTAAAGTTGTAGGTCTGGTTAATGATAGGACTGAGTTTGATTATCCGAGCCTGTATCATAAAATAATACAGCATAGAGTATGCAATCAGTACATGAAATGTACCAAGTATGTAAGGTAAGTAAAACTGCTAAGTAAGTAAAATCATAAATCATGCATATTATAAAAACATAATCAAGATAAGATTTTGAGAGTAGGGCTTGCAAGCTATTTTTTTGAAATCATGATATGAACATAACTAAACATCATAACTTAATCGAATGACCCAAAGCTGAAAACTCATAATCATAAGTAAAACTAAACATTGGGTCAAACCTGCTGAAAACATAATATCATGACTGATTAACATACATAATTGAAATCACGAGAAACAATGGGAGACTCATCATATAACCGACATTACCACGATAGAGCCTACATGGTCCCCACTATCATATTAAAGTGGGCAGAGTAGTCCAAAGCTATGTCAAGGCTAAGGACGCTACCATGATATTGATATCAAACTGAAGGCCCCTTGAGGACAAGGGAAGCTCGCATGGGAGGTCCCAAATAATCTAAACATACCTACGCTGGCACGTAGTTCTGAGGAATAGGCTTGACTAACCCTTAGCCTACTCGGTGCTAGACACTACTCCCGAAAACATGCATATGCTCTCCATCATTTATAAATGAAGTTGAACCATCGTCTAGTGATGAAGATGACTCATAACATACATATATAAATCTAAAATCATAACATGAGGAGCCTTGGCTCAAACCATACCACAAGCTGAAAATTATGGGAGTGTAGACTCCAAAATCAATGTGGTAAGCTAATATATGAAGTTTAGATAAATCATGAAACATACTTGATCATATGGGCTTGCCCAATACTTAATCATGCTTGACATTGACTTGACCATTCGAAAACATGAACATAGACATAGGTAATTCAAAATCATACTTTCCTTATAAACATCTCATCATGCTTGAACATATATTTCATATATATAAACTTCATGAACTTTCATGGATGGGCATCATAATTTATAAAACTTGAAAAACATAATTTATAA
The DNA here is from genome assembly GCA_035772735.1 of Datura wrightii. Taxonomy (NCBI): domain Eukaryota; kingdom Viridiplantae; phylum Streptophyta; class Magnoliopsida; order Solanales; family Solanaceae; genus Datura; species Datura wrightii. The sequence goes on from JASDFA010000002.1 coordinate 68,067,047, forward strand.
GTGTAAACATTGTAAAATCTTCCCATTAATCATAATTCAACATTAGAAACATGCTAGGATCATACCCATTATTGATACTTGGGAAATTCACATGTTGGGTAAAAACCCCATAGATTCATCAACTAGAATTTTCATGAATTGAGAGGGGATTGGGCATGGGTGTGGATAATTACATTCATTCATAACCCTACATTCATAGAAGGATCTGATTTCACAACTCCCTTGATTGGCCAATGGAGATTTAGGGAAGAACTTCGAAGAGACTAGGCTTGATCACCCCTTAAACCTATAAGCTTACCTGCATGAATTTTGAATAGGCTTATAATGATCTAACCTTCTTAAAACACCCTTTTTGGAGCTTAAAACGATGTATTATAAGCCTTAGGATCTTAGGGATTACGAAAAAGACCTTGATAAATTCGCAGAAAATTGCACACTGCTAGTCCCAACAAGGGACTAGATGACTCGTGCCCTCTAACCCCGACTCATGGTCATATTCTCATTGCCTGCACTACTAAATCCCTCGCCAAGAGTCACTCCATTATTTTTGGTGCACTCCACTGGTCATAGGACGACTCATTGTATGAGCTGGTACAAAAAATCAAGTTTTCTCCCTTTCAACTCTCGAGTCTAACCTTAGGGTTTTTTGGGTATTACAAGAACAAAAGAAATCAAACCCTAAGTAGAAGTTCCTTCATTCTCCCTTCGCTCCTTTTCGTTCTTCCCAAGATATGTCGTGATCAAATTTTAGAAGCTAAGGGTTCTATTTATAATAAGTAATAAAATTGCAAAAATTGACCGTCGGTGAAATGCCTCCATGCTATGCTGCCTATCGCGCATCATGCTTTACGTGGCACGGGGCTGCCACACTGGGCAACTAGAATGGGGCGTCTCAGCAGTGTCATGGCATGTGCTGGTGTGCGTTGTCCAGCGTGGCATGGCACTGGTCGTACAACCCACCTGGGGTGACACAGTGCCAATACGCAGTTGACTGCTTACCTTGCCTCACGTGCATGGCATTGGCATGGCACGATACTACACGCGACAGACGCCTAGCGTGGCACGGTGCCAATGTGGCCAGCCTTTCTCTTGCCATCTTCATTCTATGTCCTTCAGAACTCCCTTCTTTCTTGTGCATCATCATATTAAGCCCCTCCTAAGCATAATTCACCTGCAAAACATAGAATTCACATGCAACATGTATTAACCCATAAGCTTGCCTTTAGTGTTTAACTCCTTTAATTTAGGAACGTTTGAAAGTAAGATCAAGTAGGACTTATCGGGTTGTAATGTACTCTAAGGGATGGGTAGGTACTATTCTGGCTAGTAATTGTGACTATCTTTCCTAAGTGCATTTAATACATCACTTTTTCTCATTAAGCTCCTTCTCTTTTCTTATTTTAGTTCACCTCTTGTACTTTTCAACTCTCAATTTCCTCTTTGTTTCCCCAATCCATTAAGCACACTTATATTGTTAGTAGGGGGTACTTAACCATTTGAAAATTTTTCTCTTTTAGTATTTTCCTCCCCCTAACACTTATGCATTTTTCAAAAAACTGCACCTATAGTCTTTTCTTCAAATCCCACAACCACTATGTTCCTTCTTCCTAAAGATTCTTACTCCTTTACTCTCTTGCATTCTTCACTTAATCGCTTGGGAGATTTGGATCAAATTCAAAGCTTATTGAAAAATGGGGATCAGCTTTTGTTGTGGCTAGAAAAGAATAGGCTAAAGGCTTAATGGGTCTTACTAGGATCATATATCAAGGGTAGGTAAAGCAAAGGATAAAATTAAGCTCATTCAAAGAAATGCCTAAATCATCTCCTACAATTAACATTCCTCATTTCGTTTGTATACACACCAGGCAAGTTCTAGACACTACACAATAGCATGGAATATATGAAACCCTTACCCTTAGTGCACATGCTCAATTCAAGACAAATTTAGCAGACTGTTAACTCAGCTAATCACAAGAATTCGAAATTAAGCTTTCAAGCATATAGAGTCATATTCGAGAGCCTAAGTGTCTCAAACAAAATTATACAATTGCTCAACATGCTTCTTAATTAACACCACTTGCATCTAACAATTATGTATAGCACTCAACAAGAATATGAAGCTATCAATCAGTTAAGGGTTCAAAAATGACACCAATTGACTAATTTTCCCTCAAGACGGCCGTCATCCATCCACCATTGGGAAAAGTCCCTAACAATGACTAAACTATACAATGGAAAAATTTTATTCCTTGGTTCAAAGTGCCCCTTTTCAGAAAAGAACCAAAAGTAAAAACCAAAGGGTGGGTGAATTATGCTCAATTCAAACTTTTTCAACAAAACATTATACCCAGGACAACATTCACCCAAAATCACTTGGCACAAAATTTTGAAATTTCCCCCACCCCACACTTAAACTATGTCCCCAAAGCATCATTTACAATTAAAACAAAGGTGAGAGATACTTCCTGAGGCCTCTAGGCCTAGCTAGCAGCATGTTTTCCTCCATTTTTTAACACGTGGATCATCGACCCCATACTCATCTTTTGTCATGCTCCTTAGCTTTCACTTTAATGGGTACTCAGACTTTCCCTGAATTTGTGCTCAATAACCAAAACAACAACAAGTGAAAATAAACAAAATTAAAAACAAAATGAAATTGTACCTGTGGTACTCTTGGGCAAGCAACACCTTATTTTACGTTGCGGCACATCATGGACTATCCTTTTTAGTATATCCTCAAACAGGTGTTCCCTTTCAAGAACCATCTTCTCCTCTTTTTATTTTTAGAGGGAACGGACTCTACCCTTTCCCTCTTTTCTTCCATCATCTTCTTCCATTTATGCCCTCTATCAGACTCAGGCTGAAATATCAACATGTCCTGCAATAATGGACCTATAGAATCTACCACCCCACACTTAGCATCTGAGACCATACTGATCTTACAAAGATCTTTGTAGTGTGTGGGTGGGTTGATTTTCTGATAGACTAAAAAGAGCTTTTCCTCATCATTGACCTTCATTTTAAGGGTACCAGCTCTCACATTGATTATTGCTCCACCAGTAGCCAAGAATGGCCATCCTAGGATCAAGGGTGCCTTATCATCAACCTTAAAATCAGGAATGATAAAGTCAGCAAGTATAATTAATTTACTTACTTTGATGAGAAGGTCCTCAATAATTCCCTTCAGTGCCACTATTGACTTATCTGCTAGATGCGGAATTACTCTTATGGGCCTTGGCTTTCCCAAACCCAAGTGTTAAATAAATATAGGGGAATCAAATTCACTACCTCCCCTAAGTCACACAAGGCTCTTATGATTTCATCTTCACCAATTTGTACTAAGGGGATGAAAATCCCTGGGTCCTTGAGCTTTTTCGACATCTTGCTCATCACCCTGTAGTTGCACTCCTAAGTAAGTTCCACCGTCTAGATATCCACCAGCAGCACTTTGTTGTCCACCACGTCTTTCAAGTACTTGGTGTACTTTGGCATACCCAGCAAGACATCAAGTAGAGACAAATTGATGTGAAGTTCTTTGAAGATATCAAAGAACTTCTTAAAACATTCTTCCTCCTTGCTCTTCCTGAGACTTTATGGGAATGATGCTGGTGGTCCTTATGCTGGCTGCAATGATGATTATGCATTGTGTTTCGCAGCACTCTGATTATCTCCTCTATCAGCTGATGGACCAGGTCTAACTAGCTTTGGTTGCACCTTATTTCTCTTCTCATTATATAGTGTATCAGCCAACTACTTGCCACTTCTCAGACTGATGTCATTGAACTATTGGGGATTTGTACATGTATCACTAGGTAACCTTCCCTGAGGTCTGGTATGTTGAGCAGCTGCCAACTGACCCATCTACTTTTCTAGATTTCTAGTGGCCATCTGCTGATTTTTCAAGTCTGAAGCCATCCTCGCCTGATTTTCTTCTAGCTGGGCCCGAGTGGCCATGATTTTCTACAACATCTCCTCAATATTTCTACTGTTGCATTAGCCATCGTCATGCCTATACTGCTGCTACTAAGGTTGCTGGTAGCTCTTACTCTAATTTCCACCCCAAGAAAAATTTGGGTGACTCTGCCAGTTTTTGTTGTAGGTGTTCCCATACCTCTAATTGTTCCTCTGCACATTACCTACAAAATAGATTGACTCTGGATTGGCCGCACAAGAGTCTGGACTGTGCCCATTGTTTCCAAAAATTTCACACTAGCTAGGAGCTGGCTGAATTGCATTAACCTGTTCCTATGGCTGGTTCATACTTAGTTTACTGAACTGAGTCATCATCTGATACTGCAGTGATGCTAACTGTGCTTCCAAGGCATTCACACTATCTACCTCAATTAGCCTTATCACACTTTTTCCTACTCCTTTGGATGATTCACTATGCCACTCCAGATTCTCTTGAGCAATTCTATTCAGTAGAGTATACAGCTCATCATATGTCATCTCAAGTGCCTGCCCACCCGATGCAGAGTCTAGAAAGATTTTAGTATGTGGGTATAGACTCTCCACAAAGGTGTGAGCTAACACCTCATTAGACTTCTACTGATGGGGGCAGTCTCTCAACAATGACTTGAATCTCTCCTATGCCAAGTATAGGTTCTCCTTAGGCTGCTACTTGAAACTTAAAGTCTCGCTTCTAAGCTTGGCAGTCTTGCCTGAAGGGAAGAATCTAATGAGGAACTTCCATGCAAGGTCGTCCAAAGATGTAATGAAATTAGGTGGCTCTGCCTTCAGCCACCTCTTTGCCTCCCCCAATAGTGAAAATGAAAGAAGGTGAGTCGAACATAGTAAGTTGACACTACTGTAGGGACAAAAGTGTCACTGAACTCCAAGAAGTCCTGTAAGTGTTGTCGTGGGTCCTCTTGTGTCATTCTAGTGAATTGACAACTAGAATGTAACAATTTCACCATGTTCTTCTTAAGCTTAAAGTTTCCTCTGGGCTCCAATTTGCGGATGCTGGAGGTCACATTTGTCGCGAGTGGGATTGCCACTTCATGAACTGGTCAGGCTACCATTGGGTTAGGAAACAACTCTCTTTGCCCAACTGGTGGATTCTGTTGTATCTATTCCTGTAACAGTTTCAACTTCCGCTCTAGAGCCGCTCTCTAGAGCAAATGCAAGTGTCGTTCAGGCTCCAATACTGGTTCCACCAACTCTCTATTCCTTGCCAGTTCTGCTAGGATAATTTGTTACCTGCAATAGAGCAGACTAAGACCAAGTTTTTCAACACTTAGGAAAAATAAAACTCGCACCAAGAACTAAAAATTCACTAACGCGGCTAGTCCCCGGCAATGAGGCCAAAAACTTATTACGCCCCAGTGCATACGCAAGTGTACACAGTTGTATAAGTAATATAATGAATCTTTAAGAGCCGGATGTCGAACCCACAGGAACTGGACTAATTCATCTAATTATCAAGTTCAAGTGCTATATTAAATTTCACAGGTGTTGATTTTAGAGATGTTCATTGTTTTAACTAAATGTAAGTGATGATCACAAAATAATCGGGAAACAATAATAAGAAGCATCTAGAGTTAAGACCTGAAAATCATGCAATGCTACAATTCACAATGGTTCAAGTATATGAAATTCAATTGTTGTCTCATAGAGTTAATATGCAGTGTTCATGGTCTTTCAAGCCTTTAAACACAACAAACTAGTCTTACACCTACATTGTTGACCGGGGATGTGACGTCCTAATTTTTGAGCAATTTAACAATATGGATGTGGTTTGTGGGGTTATGCCCTCGATTATAGACTTTTGTATCCCTAATCATTTGACCTAACTTAGTTCTACAACTACTTCTACGAGCAGTGATGTGACAATTCTAAGTCGGTATCTAGCTATCTTCCTGTCTAATTAACCAAGCAAGGAAAGTTTGGTATAATTACTATCCTAACCGCAAATCCTATCTTGAAGACAAGAACTTGCTCCCTGCATTCTTTTGTTCTAACCTAGGGTTACTCTTTTTAGCTTTTGCCTAAGCTTAACACGTTTGTTTCAATGGTGATCAAGCATTAAAATAACAATTAATAAGAATGCAAGACAAAACAACAAAGAAACTTGAACTAAAAATGAATTCATGCAATTACATTCATATCATGTGGCCTCAACCCTAGAGCAAGGGTTTTAGCCACTCATGTTCATACAATCATTTAAAAACATCTTTGAATCAAAGTATTTACAAGAATGGATAAAAGAGAATAAAAAAATCAAACCCTAAGTAGAAGTTCCTTCGCTCTCCCTCCCCTCATTTCCATTCTTCCCAAAATATTTCATGATCTAATTTTGGAAGCTAAGGGTTCTACTTATAATAAGTGAGAAAATTACAAAAATTGGTTGTCGGTGAAATTCCTCCATGCCACGCTGCCTATCGCGCAACATGCCCATCATGGCACGGGGCTATCGCGCAGGGCTACTGGAATGGGGCATCTCGTCAGTGTCATGGCATGCGCTGGTGCACGTCACCCGGAGTGGCATGGCGCTGGTCGTGCAGCCCGCCTTATGTGACACAGCGCCAATGAGCAGGTTGCCTGCTTAAATTTCCCTCACGCGTATGGCATTGGCATGGCACGAAACTAGGCACGCCACATGCCTAGCATGGCACGGTGCCAATGCGGCAAGCCTTCCTCTTACCATCTTCTTTCCATCTTCATTCTATGTCCTTCCGAACTCCGTTCTTGCTTGTGCATCATCAAATTAAGCTCCTCCTAAGCGTAATTCACCTACAAAACATAGGCTAATCACTTTGGTTAGTTCATGCACAAAAATTAATAAATTTCCATGAGAATGTAATTAAATAAATTAACAAACATGACTAAACTAAGTTATAAAATAACACTTGGGCATGTAAATATACCAAAAATTAGCCCTTGGGACGTGGAAACCTCTCTTGAGAAGCTCAAAAGTATACCTACGTTGGCACATAGTTTATGAAACTGGGGAAATTTGGAACCCCTAGCCTACTCGGAGCTAGACACTACTCCCGAAATATATATAATGCTCATATAATCATATATTAAAATATAACTTAAATCTTAACATATGGTGAGCCTTGAATCCAAAACATGAGATAATTTAACTTATTAGCCTTCGCTAAATTATGAAATCAAGCTTAACTTGAGTGGGTTTTCCCAAATCTTAACATCATGCATGCATGAAAAATACATTGTAATAAAATCATAATACATTCATGTATAAAATCATAAATATTTTTTCATATTAAACATCTTATCATACTCTGAAACATATATCATAAACTCGACTTTTAATGAAACTTACATAATTGGACATCATGTTCTTAAAACTTAAATTCATGAATTATAATTCAAAATAGGTATAAAACCTGCTCATGAATCTTAAAATATCATTTGAAAAATGAAGGGAATTTACCCATGAATTAAACTCAGAGAATTTTATAAACTTGGGTTAAAACCCCATAGAATCATACACTTGAATTCATGAACTTGAGAAGGGATTTGGGCATGAGAGTAAGGGGAAACTCTCATTCATGACCTACATACTTGCATAAGTTGATTCTACACCCTTCCTTGAGAGCCCAAGAGATTTGGGGAAGAACTAGGAGAATTCTTAGACTTTATCTTCGATGGAACCCTCTAAACTTGCATGCATGGGAGAGAAAGATTTAGAATAGGCTAGACCTTTTTAAAACCCTGCTAACAGATCTTAAAATGATGTAGTTTAGGATTGGAGCTTAGAATTATGAAAAAGAACCTGTACTAATTTCGCAGGAAAATCCACACTGCCAGTCCCAACGAGGGACTGTGTTACACCCCATAAGCTTTCTTCATCTAACCAATGTATGCGTGTGTGTGTTGGATAGTTTTTAGAGTATGACACATGCGGGAGGAGGATCGAAGGGAAAAATGCTTGCACATTATCGGGCGAGCAGGAGGTCGGAGCAAGGGGCAGGCCACTATGAGCGCCACATCGCTCACTTTTCCCATGCATAGGGAGCGGCGCGTTGCGCCACTACTTTGCCGCAAGGAGAGGCGCACCACAGACCTCCCTTCGCAGCCTCCCTATATATATATATATATTTAAGTATGAGATTTAATTTCATTTGAAACATTTCCCAAAGAGAACCCTCGTCCTAGGAAATTTCCTCGCAAGAAATTCATCAATTTGAAGTCAAAATACGCTGCTAAATCGCTTCTAATTACAAATTCTTCTTGAGTAATGATTCCCGGGCCTGCGAAGACATATCTACGGAGTTGGATCTTTGACATTGGCTTTGATCGATGGAGCTTTATGGAGTATAACCTGTATAAATCATTCTTATTTATGTCTAACATGCCTACAAGTGATAGTAAGTATTTCTACCTTTCTAATCTATAAGAATTCGTAATGTTTCACCGAATTGGACTTGTTTTGACATGTTATCTTTGTGTTTTGTGGGTTATGGATACCAACCTAATTCTTGAACTATAAATGCCCTATTCCCCTTGTGTATAAACTAGGCACCGAAGGATTATGAGTTGCTAATCGAGCAGAAGTGACAGTTGATGTATGTCAAGGCTAACCTCTTTCAGCAAGTTATTCTTGTCATATAGTTAATATGACTTGTATCATCATAGTAGTTCATGATTGTATGCATTGTGGTTATCTTCTATGAGAGAATTGAGGTTGTAGCATAATATCCCTTGTCGAGAAGGATAATATTCAGTTTTGACTATTGCTAGAAGAGACATAGAGATTCTTGTTTGGTTATTTACCATCTAAAGGATCTAGTGATGTTTTGTTGTCGTACCGAGGCCATAGAGGCTTGTGGTTAGCTGTTGATCATATATGGTTGAATCGGGGAAGTGTAGGGTGTAGCTGAGCCATATAATTTGCTCTTTTAATGCCTATATATATAGTAAAGCTTGCCTATAGGCCATTGATGTACCTTGATGCCTGTAGGGCCAAAATCTTGGTAATATAATCTTACGTACGAGTCAGTGGAACTAGGGTTGCCTAATGAACTAGGTGATAGCTTGCTGGATAAACTACCTAAGTTCAATGATCATATAGCTTTGTTCGACTTACAATTTGTTGCATTGGTCGCTCAAGAGACCACCTTAATTTATATCCTACGTAGGGATCTTGTTAGCAGTTATACGTGGGGCTAATGCCTCTGGCTATTCATGCAGATGCCCACATACATGTTGCTTAAAAGGGCTATGTCTAAGCATACCTGCCTATGGGGCTACAAATTACTTATAGGAGCCTAGATGGCTCAAATACAGTTAAAGAATCCCAGATGGCTCAGATACAGTTACGGGAGCCCAAATGGATCAGATATAGTTACTGAGCCGAGATGGATTAGAAACAGTCACAAGAGCCCAGAAGGATTACATATAGCCTTAGAGGTTGAGTGGGCCTTAATTACAGCTTGGCTACGTGACAATAGTGATACAGATAGGAGTGTATAGATTGCTTGCACCTGTTGGCGCTTATGTTGGCCTAGGTAGGTTATTTTGTGTTGTTTGTACCTTCCAGACTTATGGGGGCCAGGTTAGATTCTTTTTTGTTTATTTGCTTGCTAGATACAATTTATGTTTGTGAGATTATACAGGTTATCTTCTAGCCTTTATTACTGATTACTTTCAGTTCCTCCATCATTTTTTATTAAGTTTATTATTACTGCTTTACATATTCGGTACATATTGTACTGACTCCCACGCACGGGGTGCTGCATAATTGCCTGCATGTTCAGACAGATAGGTTTCAAGACCTCCTAAGTATCTATTCAGTTCCAGCAGATTGGCCAGCTCCTTTCCTCCAGAGTTTCCATATGGTTAGAGGTTTACCTTTTTTTGATGTATAGTTTTTGGGTAAGCGGGGCCTTGTCCTAACTAATATTTACTCGTAGAGGACTGAAGACTACAGTTTTGGGTTAGATACATGTTAGTGGTCATGTGGGGCCTAGTTGTATTATTTATTAACAGCCTTGTTGGCCTATATATATGTATATATGTGCCTGCTTTCCTTCTACCATGATTTAGTCAGCATGGAAGTCTTGTCGACCCCCGTAGGATGGTATTATTATTGCAATTATCGGGTTAGCTATTTTGTGCAGGTTTATATTGCATCCATGGCCTGTATATATGTATATATGTGCCTGCTTTCCTTCTACCATGATTTAGTCAGCATGGAAGTCTTGTCGACCCCCGTAGGATGGTATTTTTATTGCAATTATAGGGTTAGTTGTTTTGTGCAGGTTTATATTGCAGCCATGTTGGCCTAAGGTTATGTTTGAGCCGAGATATAGCTGATTGTTTTCCTGATTATGTGTTTCCGGTATGCACTAGAGGTGTATGTGTCCATCTAGGTCGGCCCCCAGTCCAGTGTGGCATTAGATTCTAGTTACGCCTCCCAAGGTGGGGCATGGCAAACTTAGTACCAGAGCAATGTCGTATCCTAGGGATTCTGTAAGCCGTGTCTAGTAGTCTTGTTTATAAATGAGTCATGCACCATATTTGTATAAGCAGAAAGAACATCCATGTCAACTAATCATCAAATAAGGAAGCTTTGGAATTTCCAAGAGGACCTTGAAAAAATTCCAAGCGAGGAAATTTGAAGACCAACTTAATGGGCCATAACTAGCTATTAAAAAATGTCTTGTGATGGAAGAAGATCTCAATCTCAATGAAGATATTTTCTCCAAGTCTTACATCTATTTGAATGCCCAAATTAAAGTCCAAGAGGAGAAGAAATGGAGCCTAAATCAGCCCCTAAATGGAGAAAATACTGCAACATTTTTAATTAGTTTCTAGAATTATATTTAAACTTATTTTATTCTATGTTGACTCCTAGGATGTTGTCTGAGGCAACCTTCAATGCCATTTAATAGTTGTTTTGTTCTGTGTTTACTTCATAGGATAATGTGTGTGGTAGTTTTCTAGGTCCTAAGAAGTATCATTTCCATTTATGATATCTTTTGACCAACCCCTTCTTCACTACTGTATAAAGGGGTCTTTGTTCATTCATGAAAATTAGATTTTGAATATTAATATATTTGAGAGTTGTTTTGAACCTTTTTGGCAGATTACTTTTGGATTTATCTTGCAACATATCTATTTCATAGTTTATGGTAGTAAGATAATTTTCTTTCCTGATATCTTTGGTTTCTTCTTGGTATTCTTTGAAGGTGTTTAGTACACTTACTAATTGTTATCTAAAGTTACTCACAAAGTGGTCAAGATCCGATTCTAAACTTGATTAGTTCTCAAGTAAAGGTGTTTGGTTTACCTATAGCCAATTCGTTGTTACTTTGATCTTGTCAAATCCATATCTCTTAGTTCTTGTTTAGTCTTTTCAGTTAGTTTCCTAGTTGTTCTTCCACATTTGTTTTAAGTTCATACACTAGTCTTGGAATTCCCAACCTTTGTATTATCAAGTGGTATCGGAGCGGTTCTATCAAGATTCCATTCTTGATTTGGGAGTTTCTTGAACAAAGAGAAAAAAAAGTTATTGTAGCAGTGAATGATAACTTTCAAAAAGAACTATTGTGGCAGTGAACTGTAACATTTAAAAAAAAGTAAAACAAAAAATTTTGTTGCTCAAGTAAAGAAAATTTTTGTTGCTCAAGTAAAAAATTTTTACAAAAATTTTTTTGTTGCTCTTCAAGAAATGTTCCTCATCTAATAGTTTCAAAGAAAAAAGAAAAAGAGAGAGGTTTTGATGGAACGCAAGAAGAGGGGATTCTAGATCTTTATCTTGTTCTAAAATCCTTTCCTTTTTGTTTGGGTCTTATTTCAACTAAATCCTTTTTCTCCTAGGGTTGGTTCTTCACTTTATTTTGTGCCCCAAAATTCCTTATTTTACTACTAAGGACTTGATAATGGTGGGGTTAATTATAAATCCATAAAGTTTCTTTCCAAAGTTCATTTGGGAGGAAAAAGGCAGGAGTGATGGAGAACAATTGAAGGAAAAAAAGCCAAGTTGAGTGACACACTATTTTCTTTAAGATGTCTAATACAGGTGAGAGTGATGGTGAAAGGAGGGTTTCTCAAGAAGCGGAGATCGGAGCAAGAAATGATTTTATTTTACAATCTATGTACCAACAATTTGAAAGATGGAACTTGCAATTCCAAGAGATAAATTATGCCATTGCTGAAAAAAAGGAGACAATAGCTGCACTTAGGAGGGGAAATCAACCTGTTGTACCACCCCAAAATAATCCTAGACCTCAAAATAGGAGAAACGTACCCCATTTCCCCAGTATGAATCAAGAAAATCCTATGTATGATTTGGTTGATGATTTCGATGTAAATCTAGATAGGATAGGGAGAGATAGGAGGGGACAACGAGCTACATTGGAAGATGACAACGTAAATAGCATAAAGATGAAGATGCCATCTTTTAAGGGCACAAGAGATCCAGATTTGTACCTTAATTGGGAGTAGAGAGTTGAGCCCATTTTTTATCGTCACAACTATTCGAAGGTAAGAAGGTTAAGCTTTCTATTATTGAATTTTATGACTATGCTTCTATTTGTTAAAAAAAGCTCACAAGGAAGAGACAACAAGATGGAGAACCACCCATTGATACTTGGGCTGAGATGAAGAGAGTCATGAAGAAAAGGTTTGTGCCTTCCCATTTTCAAAGAGACATGCAACAGCATCTTCAATCAATGAAGCAAAGAACCACGACTATTGCTGAATACTTTAAGGCTATGGATATGGATGTGATCCAAGCTAATTTCATGAATGACAAAGAGGCACATTGAACCATGACTATTGCTGAATACTTTAAGGCTATGGATATAGATATGATCCAAGCTAATTTCATGGAAAACAAAGAGGCTACTATGGCTAGATCTCTTAATGGTTTAAATAGACAAATAGCTGATGTAGTAGAGATACAACCATATGTAACTTTAGATGAGTTAGTAGATTTGGCTGTAAAAGTAGAAAAGCAAAATAAAAGAAGACATCGGGCTATTCATGGAGGAATCTACGAAACACTATTTCTAACAAGCCATGGTCAAAAAGGAAGTATCTTCTAGACCTCAAGAAGAAAAAGGAAAAGGTAAAGTAGATGAGAAAGAGGGAGGTAAATATTTTTTTCCTAAGTCATCTAAAACTTCCAGTTCCGTTCAATGTCATAAATTCCATTGGAGACGGCATATGATGCATGAATGTCCAACTAGAAGAAGCATTATCTTGAGAGAAGATGGAAAACATAAGAGTTCAAAAAGTGAGGATGAGAAAGAAGAGGGAGGTATGAGTGAAGATGGTGTTTAATTCCCTAATGATGGTTTTGTTGGGGTAGCTAGGAAGATTCTTGAAGTAGAATATGAGAATGAAAAGAGTGCGAAAGAGGAAGAAGATGAAGGTGAGAGTGAAGATGGTGTAGAACTTTCTTTTAATCATAGTATGATTGTAGTAGTTAGGAGGCTTATGTCTATCAATTAGAGAATTGATAGTGATGAACAAAGGGAGAATATATTCCATACTACATGTGGGATAAAGGAAAAAACATGTTTTATGATTATTGACAGTGGTAGTTGTGCTAATATGGTGAGTTCACACTTGGTAGATATGTTAGGGCTTGCATGCATGAAACACCCTAAGCCCTATAGACTCTAATGGTTGAATGATAGTGGTGAATTGAAATTAAACAAACAATGCATGCTTTCATTCAATGTTAGTAGGTATGAGGATGAAACTCTTTGTGACGTGATTCCCATGCAAGCTTTTCATATCTTTCTTGGTCGTCCATTGAAGTTTGATAGGAATACATTTCATGATGGAAGAAAGAATAGATATTCTGTTGAGCTTAATGGGAAGAAGTATATTCTTGCACTTTTAACTCCTTCTCAAATGTTTGAATATCAAAAGAGATTATGGGAATCAATGGGAACACAAAAGGGAGGGAATAAAAGTGAGCTTGAGGGAAAACAAAAGAGTTCTGGCCAAGAGTTAGAAAAAAAGAGAGATGGCCAAGAGAGGGAAAAAAGAGGGTAAAAACATAAGTAAAGAAGTAAAAGAAGGCTCGAGTGGAAAAAAAGAAAATTTTTGTGAGAGGAAAGAGGATAAGGAAATGAAAAAAGAGTGTTTCTATATAAAAGCCAAGGAGTGTTTGAATTCAAGAAAAGAGGGACTTCCCATAATACTACTTACTTATAAATAAGTCTTGATTAATTATGAGATACTAACTTCTTCTTTGCCAAGTAGTATTACTTCTCTTTTGCAGGATTTTGTTAATATTTTTCCTGAGGATATTCCTAAAGGTCTACCACCTTTGTGTGGCATTGAGCACCAAATTGACTTTGTATCTGGAGCACAGATTCCAAATATGCCTGCTTATAGAAGTAATCCTGAAGAGACAACAGAGTTGCAGAGACAAGTTCAAGAGTTACTTGAAAAGGGGGTTTGTGCGAGAAAGAATGAGTCCTTGCTCTATTTCTGTTCTATGAGTTCCCGAAAAGGATGGATCTTGGTGGATGTGTATGGATTGTCGAGCTATCAACAAGATTACAATAAAGTATCATCATTCTATCCCTCATCTTGATGACATGTTAGACCAATTGCATGGGTCTAAGAAATTTTCTAAAATTGATCTAAATAGTGGGTTCCATCAGATTCAAATGAATCTTGGAGATGAATGAAAAACACTTTTAAGACAAAATATGGGCTTTATGAGTGGTTAGTTATGCCTTTTGGCTTGACTAATGCACCAGTACTTTCAAGATTGATGAATCATACTTTTAAGGATTTTCATGAAAAGTTTGTGGTGGTTTATTTTGATGATATCTTGATCTTTTCAAAAAATCTGCATGAGCATGTTGAACACCTAAAATAAGTTTTTGAAGTTCTTAAGAAGCAACAACTGTTTGCTAATCTCAAAAAGTGTACGTTTTGTGTGGATCGTGTGGTATTCTTGGGTTTTGTGGTTAGTTCTAAGGGAGTTAAAGTTGATAAAGAGACAATCAAGGAAATCAAAGAATAGCCTAAACCTAAGAGTGTAATTACGATTAGGAGTTTTCATGGGCTTTCTAGTTTTTATAGGAGGTTTGTTAGAGATTTTAGCACCATTGCTGCTCCTTTGACTGAAGTTATTAAGAAGGATAAGGTTTTCACATAGGGAAAAGAACAAGATGTTGCTTTTAACTTATTAAAAGAAAATTTGTGTTATGCTCCTCTTTTGCAATTACCTTATTTTTCTAAGTCTTTTGGGGTTGAATGTGATGCCTCCAAAAGAGGAATAGGTGTTGTTTTAATGCAGAATTCTAAGCCCATTGCATACTTTAGGGAAAAGTTGAGTGGAGCTACATTGAACTACTCAACTTATGACAAAGAGATATATGCTTTGGTAAAAACTTTAGCTACGTGGCAACATTATTTGTGGTCTAGAGAGTTTGTGGTTAAGATTGACCATGAATCCTTGAGATACTTGAAGAGTCAAGGTAAGCTTAATCATAGGCATGCAACATGGACAGAATTCATTGAAGCCTTCCCATATGTGATTTCTTACAAGCAAGGAAAAGAGAATGTTGTTGATGATGCACTTTGAAGAAGGTATGTCTTGGTCTCTACTCTTACTTCTAAATTGATGGGTTTTGTTCGAATCAAGGGCCTTTATGCTATTGATTCTGATTTTGGCAAGGTTTTTACAGAATGTAAGTTGGGTGCTTATGAGCGGTTCAATCTTCAAGATGGATTCCTTTTTAAGGAAAATACATTGTGTATTCTTAATAAGTTGTCTATTCATAATAGCTCTTTGCATGAATTATTTGTTAGGGAAGCATATTGTGGTGGACTAATGGGACACTTTGGAGTTTCCAAAACTTTGGATATACTTGTTGAATATTTTTTTTTGTGTGGCATGCAAAAGGATGTTGAGAAAGTGTGTTCTCAGTGTATTGAATGTAAACATGCCAAATTAAAAATATTACCACATGTTCTTTATACTCCTTTATCTTTTCCTCCTTATCCTTGGATTGATATTTACATGGATTTTACGTTAGGTCTTCCTAGAACTGAACATTGTAAAGATAGTATATTTGTAGTGGTAGACCGATTTTTCAAAAATGACTCACTTTATTACATGTTTGAAGACTAATGATGCATCATTTGTGGCTGATTTATTTGTAAAAAAAGTGGTTAAATTACATGAGTATACCTAAAACTATTATTAGTGATAGGGATTCTAAGTCCTAGAAAAGATTGGAGACAATGCTTACAAACTTGATCTTCCTAGTGAATATCAAGTTTGTGCTACCTTTAATGTTTCTGATCTTTCTTTATTTGATGCAGCATTGAATTTGAGGACGAGTTCTCTTGAACAAGAGGCTAATGATAACATCTATGGAATCTCATTATCAACTAAAGAAGCTTTGGAAGTTCCAAGATGACCCATAACAAGATCCCAAATAAGGAAATTTAAAGACCAACTTAATGGGCTGGAATTAGCTATTAAAATGTGTCTTATGATGGAAGAAGATATCAAGCCCAATGAACATATTTTCTCCAAGTCTTACATCTATTTGAATACCTAAATTAAAGTCCAAGAGGAGATGAAATGGAGCCCAAATCAGCTCCTAAATGGAGAATATTTGAAGGCCTAAATTAAAGTCCAAGAGGAGATGAAATGGAGCCCAAATCAGCTACTAAATGGAGAATACTGCAAAAAATTTTAATTAGTTTCCAGAATTATATTTAAAAGAGTTTTTTTATTCTATGTTGACTCTTAGGACACTGTGTATGGCAACCTTCTATGTGATTTAATAGTTGTTTTGTTCTATGTTGACTTCATAGGATAATGTGTGTGGTACTTTTCTAGGTCCTAGGAAGTATCATTTTCATTTACGATATCTTTTGACCAATACCTTCTTCACTACTATATAAAGGGATATTTTTCATTCATGAAGATCAGATTTTTAACATTAATATACTTGAGATATCTTTTAAACCTTTGTGGCAGATTACTTTTGGATTTATCTTGCAACCTAACTAGTTCATCGTTTATTGTAGTAAGATAATTTTCTTTCTTGATATATTTGGTTTCTTCTTGGTATTCTTAGAAGGCGATTAGTACATGATCTTTGGCGTATTTATACGACCAAAACTCCACATTTTCAACCCTTTGTGAGTCTGGATAGGGAGAATATTGATGTATTCACGCATGTTTTGAGTTAATTAAGGTTGTTTTTCTTTTTTCAGATTAATAATTGTGTGGTGACTATTTGCAGGTGGAGGAAGAAAATTATGAAAAATTTGAAAGCACAAAACAGTGAAGGAGCGCAATGGCTCCGTGGAAAGGAGCTTGAGCTCCGCGATGGCCTCCGTGCCACGTTGAAGGAAATTCCAGCCTGGCCCCAAATTCCAGTGAAGCTCTGCGATGGCTCCGTGGCACGGAGCTATTTCACCGTGTTGAGCTCCGTGCCACGTTGCTAGTTTACTCCTGGGGAATTTTCCACTTGTATAAATAGAACCCTTAGGCTTTTATTTTGAGATATCATACATTTTGCACGAACGTGGGAGGAGGGCAGTTGAGCCGAAGAAAATTCTAGGGTTATTTCTCTTCTCATTTCTTCAAAATTTCAATTGTTGGTATGATTACAACCTGTTGAAGATGTTTAATCAACAAATGAGTGGCTAAATTACCTCATTATGAGGTTGAGGCTAATTGTAGGGTTGTGTAATTTTATATCAATTTAGCTGAATTCTCTTCTTTCATGAAAGGTGGTTCTGCTATTCTTGATTTTCATTGTTTTAATGTTTGGCCAGCATTAAGGTAAAATTAGAATCCTAATTTAATTCTGAGAGGAAAATTATTAGGGTAGACTTGGAATAGGGGAATATGTTCTTATCATTGTTGTGAATTAAAGGTATGATTCGCGTGCAGTATAGAAATATACCTGTAACATCATATTCAGTTATCTAGGGAAACTAGTTTGATTCGCCAGAAGATGAGTTATTGCATCATAGAAAGGTGTAGCGTAGAGCTCATAACTCAATAATTGGCTAGAGGTTCGAAAGACCAGAGCCATAGTTTACTCTTTCCCGACCATCAACCTAAGAGAGAAGTTAGCTGAAAAACAATATAAATTATACATGCCTGCATGTTACGCCTTAACTTTTGATTGTTCGTGCTATTTCTTAAATCACATTTTCTTATTTTAATTAGAGTTACATTAAATATTACTCTTTGACAACTTTTAATTCGGTGTGTTATTCATATACTTGCATAAAGAAATTGTGACTACTAAAGTGCAAAAAAAGAATTATTACCTCTAAGAGAAAGTCCTTGTGGGTTCGATACCTGGCTTGAAAGAGCAACTATATTACTTGTACGACCACGTGCACTTGCGTGCATTAGGGAGTGAACAAGTTTTTGGCACCATTGCCGGGGTATAATTGGTGGATTAATTTTTTTCTTTGTGTCAGTTTTTGCAAGTTTTATGCAAGTATTGACAACTTGATCTTAGCGGTTTCTCTTGCAGGTACTGAGTATATTCTGAACGCTGGCAAGAAATAAGGAATCGGTGGATCCATTTTTGGAGTCGGAAAGACAGTTTCATTTACAAAAGAGGGAAGCTCTAGAAAGGAAGTTGCAGTTGTTACAGAGGGAAATTCTGGAACAACAATGGTATCCACCAATTGGATGGGCAGAGTTAGTGCCTAAAGTGATGGCAGCAAGACCAGTACGTGTGGTGGCAATCCCACACGTAAATAATGTGACATCTAGCATCCACAGGCTGGAGCCAGGAGGTAGATTTGAGTTGAAATAGAGCATGGTGTAGTTATTGCATACCAGTGGACAAGTCACAGGTCTTCCTCATGAAGACCCACAGCAGCATCTACAAAATTTTCTGGAGATTAGTGACACGTACATACCCACTGGGGTATCATCAGATTATGTGAGGCTTACACTGTTTCCATTCTCATTGCTGGGGGAAGCAAAGAGGTGGTTAAAGGCTGAACCACCTAATTCTATTACCACATGGGATGATCTTTCAAAGAAATTCTTTATTAGGTTCTTTCCATCAGGGAAGACAACCAGGCTTAGAAGTCAGATTCTAAGTTTCAAGCAAAGAGATGGTGAGAACTTGTACCAAGCATGGGAGAGGTTCAAGTCGATGTTGAGAGATTGTCCCCACCATCATCAGTCAAATGATGTGTTGGTGCATACTTTTATAAAAGGCTTGGAACCTCATACCAAAATTCCATTAGATTCTGCAGTTGAGGGACAAGCGTTGGAAAAGAGATATGAAGAGCTGTATACACTATTGAACCGTATTTCACAAGGTAATCCTGAAAGGAATAATGGCACAACCCGAGGGGTGGTGAAGAAAGCAGTAGGAGTCTTTGAGGTAGATGGACACACAGCTATTGCTGCACAGATAGCTGCATTGCAGAATCACATCAACACTCATTTAGTAGCATGAGGGGCAGTCACAAGCTCCGGTCAATGCAGTCCAGCAGATATGGTGTGAAGTTTGTGGTAGTAGTGAGCACTCAGCTGATGTATCTGGTGCTAACCAATATCAGTTTATTTTGTTGGGAATGCATAAAGGGGCAATAGTCAGCAGTACAACAACAATTACAACCCCAATTGGAGGAACCATTCGAATTTTTCCTAGGGTAGTAATAGTCATCAGGGGCAAAGTTCAAATCAGGGCTTGCACAGGAACCAAGGGGCTCATCAAAATTTCCAGCCTCAATTAAGAGGGAATAATGCACCTCCTCAGTCTAGCAACATCGAGGACATGCTGAAGACCATTATAGCTAACAAAGCTCAGATGCAGGCTGACCAAGTAAAATTGACAGCTGACATGAAAAACCAGCAGTTGGCCACAAAGGCTCTGGAGATTCAGTTGGGACAGTTACCTAGAGCATAGAATACTAGACCGCGGGGCGGGTTGCGTTGCCAAGTGATACAGACACAAATCCCAAGCAGGTGAATGCTGTCACCACTAGAAGTGGAAAGGAACTGAAGGACTTGGGACCCAAAAAGCCACCACAAAAAGCTGAAACAATAGAGCAGGCTGAAGAAAATGATAATGTGAGGGGAAGTGAAAAGGCAGCAGATAATGAAAGACCACTGCCCCCTTTCCCACAGAGATGCGGAAGTATAAGGAGGAAGTATATTTCAAGAAATTTATGGAAGTATTGAAGCAGGTGCACATTAATCTTCGTTTGGTAGATGTTTTGCAAGGAATGCCTAAGTATGCAAAGTACATAAGGATATCATGGCAAACAAGAGCAGACTGACGGAGTATGCCACAGTTGTACTCACTGAGGAGTGCACCTCTCGAATACAGAATAGATTGCCTACACAGCTCAAAGATCCGGGAAGTTTTACTATCTAGATTACTATTGGGCAGTCCATTCGAGCTTGTGGTTTGTGTGATCTGGGAGCAAGTATTAACTTAATGCCTACATCTGTATTCAAGAAGCTGGGGTTGGGTAGTCCCATACCCACTACAGTACTCTTGCAGCTAGCCGATCGTTCATTGGCAAGAGCAGATGGAATTGTGGAGGATGTACTAGTTCAAGTGGGCTCCCTTATTTTCCCTATGGATTTCATAATTCTTGATTTTGAGCTAGATTCAGAAGTTCCATTTATTTTGGGACGTCCCCTTTTGGCAAATGGGCGAGCTCTAATCGATGTAGCTGCTAGGCAACTAACCATGAGAGCTCATGATAAGGTGGAAGTATTTGATGTCTACAAGGCTATGAAGTTACCGGCTATTTATAAAGATTTGTCAGCCATCACTATTGTGGACCAAGAGTTCGCACTTCAGCTTATTGGGCTAAAGGATCCCTTGGAAAGAGCATTGGTGGGACATGGTCAGTCAGGGGATGGTGCAACATATGAAATGGTTCAAGCTCTGAATGAGGCTAAAATGTTCTTCTGGAATCAGGAGTTTGAGCCCTTGCAGCGGTCCTTAGAACCACCACCAAAGCCATCAATAGAGGAGGCACCCAAAATTGGAGCTAAAAGCATTGCCTCCACACCTGCAGTATGTATTTTTTGGAGATGATGACACATTGCCGGTCATTATTTCAAAAGAACTAACAGATTCACAGGTTCAAGAAGCGTTAGTGGTTCTGAGAAGGCGAAAAAGAGCTATGGGATGGCAGATGTCGGACATTCGGGGAATCAGTCCAGCTTTCTACATGAACAAAATATTGATGGATGAAGGATCTAAGCCAACTGTACAACATCAAAGGAGGTTTAACCCGGTGATGAAAGATGTAGTCAGGAAGGAGGTGATTAAGTGGCTAGATGCAGGTGTGGTGTATCCGATCTCTTGACAGTGAGTGGGTCAGCCTAGTTCAATGTGTCCCAAAGAAAGGGGGTATGACAGTTGTCACTAACGAGAATTACGAGTTGATTCCCACTCAAACAATCACAGGTCTGAGGATTTGCAGGGATTATAAGAAACTAAATGAGGCCACTCGTAAGGATAACTATCCCATACCCTTTATCGACCAAATGCTGGATAGACTTACAGGGCAGGAGTATTATTGCTTTCTAGACGACTATTCTGGCAATAATCAAATAGCTATAGCCCTAGAAGTTCAGGAGAAGACCACATTCACCTGTCCCTGTGGGACATACGCCTTCAGGCATATGCCCTTTGGGTTATGCAATGCACCAGCCACCTTCAACGATGCATGATGGCAATATTTCATGATATGGTGGAAGACTATGTTGAGGTATTTATGGATGATTTTTCTGTTTGTGGTAACTCATTTGTTGTATGTTTGTGAAATTTAGACAGGGTTTTGGCGAGGTGTGAAGACAAACTTGGTGCTCAATTGGGAGAAGTGTCACTTTTTAGTCAAGGAGGGCACTGTTCTTTTCCATAAGGTGTCTCACCGAGATTTGGAGGTTGATCGCGCAAAGGTTGAGGTGATTAAGCTACCACCACCAGTATCAGTTAAGGGTGTCCACAGTTTCTTGGGACATGCTGGCTTTTATAGATGGTTCATTCGGGATTTCTCAAAGATTTCTAGACCAATGTGCCGACTATTAGAAAAAAGATGTGAAGTTTGAGTTTGGCACAAAATGTGTGAAAGCATTTGAGGAGCTGAAGAAGAAGCCGGTGGAAGCTCCCATTCTCATTGCTCCTGTCTGGGAGCACCCCTTCGAGCTGATGTGTGATGCCAGTGATGTTGTTGTGGGGGCAGTATCGGGGCAGAGGAGGGAAAAGATTTTTCACTCCATCTACTACTATGCAAGAAAAACACTAGATGCTGCGCAGGTGAACTACAAAGTCGCCGAGAAGGATATATTGACACTTGTTTATGCATTTGAAAAGTTCAGGTCCTATCTGGTTGGGACAAAAGTGGTGGTACACACGGATCATGCTGCAATTCGGTACTTATTCAGCAAGAAAGATGAAAAGCCCAGGTTAATTAGGTGGGTATTATTGCTGCAAGAGTTTGACTTGGAAATCCGAGATAGGAAGGGTAGTGAATATCAGGTCGCAGATCACCTATCACGACTAGAGGACAGGTCACATGTGAATGAGGTTGGGCGCATCCGAGAAGAGTTCCCTGATGAACAACTTTTGGCACTGAAGGAGGGGGAACTCCCTTGGTATGCAGATATAGTAAGCCTGATAGCAAGTGGAGTATACCCACCGGAGGCAACCGCTCAACAAAGAAAGGAGCTGAATCATGAATCCCGGTACTATAGGTGGGATGAGCCATATTTATCCAAGTAAGGACTAGATCAAGTAATGAGATGGTGCATTCCATAGAGTCAAATAGGTGAGGTGTTGAGAAGCTGTCATTCATCGTCATGTGGCGGTCATCATGGAGGAGAGTGTGTTGCTCATAAAGTGCTCCAGTCTGATTTCTTTTGGCCATCATTATTCAAGGATGCAACAGCATATGTCATGTTCTGTGATCAATGTTAGAGAACGGGTAAAATCAGCAGGAAACATGAGATGCCATTCCATAACATCTTGGAAGTTGAGGTATTCGATGTGTGGGGGATAGATTTTATGGTGCCCTTTCCACCATCGTTTGGTAATCAATATATTCTGGTAGAAGTAGATTACGTGTCTAAATGGGTTGAGGCAGCAGCTTGTCCCACGAATGATACCAAGGTAGTGGCCAAATTTGTGAAAAAGCATATTTTTACCAGATGTGGAACTCCACGAGCAATTATCAGTGATGGAGTTTCACACTTTGTTAATGCCTAGTTCAAAAATTTGTTGGCTAAATATGGGGTGCGACATGAAGTGGCTACAACATATCATCCCCAAACTAGCAGGCAGGTAGAAGTGTCAAATTCGGAAGTCAAGCAGATTTTGCAGAAAACTTTTAAAGCTCAACGTAAGGATTGGGCAAGCAAATTAGATGATGCTTTGTGGGCATATAGAATAGCTTATAAGATGCCAATTGGGACTTCACTGTATCGGTTAATTTACGGGAAGGCATGTCATCTACCTGTAGAGCTTGAACATCAGGTTTATTGGGCTGTGCGGAAGTTGAACATGGATCTCGAGTTAGCTGGAAAAAAGCAGTTCTTGCAATTGTGTGAGTTGGATTAGTTTCGATGGCATGCATATGAGAGTGCTAAATTGTACAGGAAAAAAACGAAGAGGTGGCATGACAAGCATATAGTGCAGTGAACATTTGAGCCTAGCCAGATGGTGTTTCTATTCAACTCCAGGTTGAAGTTATTCCCGGGAAAGCTGAGATCTAAGTGGTCTAGACCATTTGTGGTAGTAAGGGTGACCCCGTACAGGGCGGTTGAATTTTGGAAAGAAGATAAAAGTGCCATATTTTTTCTAAATTGTCATAGGTGTAAGCAGTACTAGGGTGAGGGCGTGAATAGAGAGAAGACGTCTATCACCTTAGCGGATGAATGAATATGAGAGACGTCGTGCCGCGACGGCAAATCAGGCGCTGCATGGGGGTCAACCCATGAATGTAATGTAATTTAATAGTTAGGAATTACTAAAAAAAAGTCATTCCATGACTAAAATTACGGCACTAGGTGGGAGGCAACCCACTATTTTCTAATTAATTAGTGTTTTTGGATGATTTTCAGGATGTACGAAGCCCAAACAAAATTTGCGGAAGTGTGAGCCAAGGTATGATTTTAGAAGAATAAGGAAAAGGGACAGAGATGGTCCTCCACGACACGGAGATGGTCCTCCGCAATGGCCTCGGTGCCACGTTGCTCGTTTATGTATATGTGCCCCCATTTTCCAGTAAGCCTCCACAATGGGTCCATGTCACGGAGCTTGAGCTTCGCGATGGCCTCCGTGCCACATTGATGTTATAGAAGCGATGGGTTCACTTAAAAACCCGGGTCGACCCGGACAAAACCCCTTCCTTTTAACCCCAAAATCTGCCCTTTGGCTTCATTTTTCTCAAATGCTCCGTGACAAAACCCCCATTCCCCTTTCCTCCTTTAGCGTGCCCCACCGGATCATCAACAAATCATCCCACCTTCTTTACAACTAGGAGTAACAGGTATGTTTGAGTGTTCTTCTTCCATTTTTATGCAAATTTATTTGCATGAACACATGGTAAGTTAAAATTCCACCCTAAGTCATGGGAACTTTATGGAATCAAGTTTTTATGGGTAATTAATGCAGTTCGGATAGTAGTTACTCTATACACTCAATAATGACATGATTATTTTTGCACT
The DNA here is from genome assembly GCA_035772735.1 of Datura wrightii. Taxonomy (NCBI): domain Eukaryota; kingdom Viridiplantae; phylum Streptophyta; class Magnoliopsida; order Solanales; family Solanaceae; genus Datura; species Datura wrightii. Next base: position 68,091,687 of record JASDFA010000002.1, read on the forward strand.
TCATATGTTATCTACATATTGGGGCTGCTTAATGAGTTGAAAGAAGAGGAAAAAGAGGGAAAAGCAGAAACTTGAGCCATTAATACTTGTGTTATCTACACTCAATGGGGTGTTTGAAAGGTTGGGAGAAAGATGACCAAGGGATAGGAAAAAAAAATACAAAGAGGGAAGTCATGCCTAAATTTTGCAGTTAATGTGCACATTGTTACATATGTCATTTTGCATAATCTCTATTGTGGAAAATGATAGTCTCTGTAAATGCGGGCATGTAAAATCCAAAAGGCTAGTGTTCCTCCATGCTAGTTTCCAACGACTTTAAGGCTGAGTCAAGAAATATTACTTCATGAAATAGCTAGCCTAATGAACATGAGAAATTTAATTGTACGAAGTTTGAGTAGTGCAAGAACAATGCTCCATCTAATGTTTCAGATGTAATGCACCCTATTGGAAGATGTTGTATAATGTTGTGTTTGCTTTATCTTGTCAAAGTGGTGATTCGGGTTAATTTTGGGAGCATCTAGTCATGGAAGTGTAAAGAAGGGGAATTCTGAGTACTCGACTGACTATGACTCATGAAACCACACTAGCAACTAAGTGTGAGGTGACTAACCAAAGCCCGACCTTAGTATTGGCTAGATATGTTTATTACTGACAATGTGAATGTATGATTTTGGCTGAACAGGTACCATGTCAGCTCGACAGGATAAGGGAAAAGGGGTGTCAACTTCTGGAACGGGCAGAAAAAGGTGTAGAATGGGCTCAGCTGTTCCAGTAGCCCCACTAGTTCCTAGGGGCAAGAGAAGACAGTTCGACACTAGATGGTTGGTGGAGGAAGGTAAAAAGTGGCATGGCAAGCATAAGGAGTCAAAATACTTCCCTGAAGAGCAAATTGAGCAGGACCATTTGGCACAAGAGTTCCCCCGGAAACTACAAAGGATACATGCCTTGGGTATGGAATTCATCTTTAATGAACCTAGGGAGTGTAATTTACACATGGTGCGGGAATTCTACGCGAATTGGGACCCTACTCTACGCAGCCACTCAATCAAGATCTGGGGGCAGGTGGGTCCCTTGGAGGCACATCACTTAAATGCAATCTTGGGGACACCTGACCCAGACCCACATCCTCACCACCAGCTGAACATCACCCCACCATATGCTGATATCCACCACACATTATGCGAACAAAAATCAACAGCCAGGTGGAGGCGTCACAAGGAAAAAGGGTACTACCAAATATTGCCAAATTCACAGATGAATAGGGAGGCAAGAGTGTGGTTGAAGAATGTTTGCACTTGCCTCATTCCTGGGGTGCATATGACTGATGTCACTCATGACAGAGTTTGTCTAGTATACTCCTTGATGAAAGGCATGGAGATTAATGTTGGGGCAGTGATCATATAAGCCATGAAAATGGCCAGACTGCATCAGGGACACAAGTATGGGTTTGGTGGTCTACTCACCACCTATCTAAGAAGCCATGACATTGAAGAAGAGGCTCTAGACTACAGACCAAGGTTAGACCGTCGTGCTTTAGACGTGACTAAGACTAAGGCACCATACACCACATATGGTCCTATGCTAACGTTAGCACAGCGACACGCTCGAGATGATTGCTGTGCCGCCAGGATGTTTGGACTGCAAATGCTTCAGCTGTGTATAGGTGGACGGCCCGCAACAGAGGATGAGTTGTGGCAGGTGGACATGGATTACCCGATGAATGATCATGCTCGCGCCATATGCATGATTGGCCTAGCATTTGTAGAGCCGATGGATGATGATGTACCCACCAATGAGGAGAGACGTGATGACTCAGACATTGAGTCAGATGAAGATGAGGGAGATGACTCAGACCTTGGTGACGAGGCATGTGCACCAGATGAAGAAATTGGATCGATGAATTGATCAGGGAGTTTTTACCACCATAACTCTGTTCTTCAATTGATTTGTGCAAACACTGAGGACAATGTTCGATTTAAGTGTGGGGTGGAGGTTATTGTTATCTTATGTTTGTTTATCTGTGTGGGTAATTACTGTGGCATGTATAAACTGATGGGTAATAGTGTATTTTGTTTAGTTGTGTGGTTCTATGACTGTGGCATGTATAAAATGGTTTGTAATAGCTAGTAAGCTCTGTCCAAGGGTGCTTTGTTGTGCTTGTGATAATTTTTCTACGTTTTGGGTTTCTCGGTTTTTGTTTTCGGTGCTTTTCCCGAGGATAGTCCCTTTGAACCGAAGTCATAGGTAGAGACTTTTCCCTATGATGGATGGATGACGATCATCTTAAGGGAATTTAGTCATGTTAGGAAATAGACAATAAACCTATCATTATTGGGTTAAAGCATTTCACTCGGTTAAATGCTAGACTTCATGGAACATGCATTTGGATAAGCAAATGGTTAACTCTAAGAGGATCACATATGTAGTGATGTTCAACTCTAAATTGATGAATTTTAGGCTTAATTGTTCTTGTCACTCAATATGGATGCAATCATCAAAGGAGTCTAAGCTAACCAAAAGTGACCCTCTGTGCCATGTGTGGTGATAACTGGTTATATTGCATGGAAACTAACGTCTAGAATTTGCCTTGTGTGAACAAAAAGTCGGAAATGGCATTAAGCTTAGAAGATATGATTAAGGCACTACTTTGTGAACCGAGATAGTTGACCATTTCATTCAGTGTCCCTAACCTTAATGATTTCCCCTACTGAGCCCAATTTGAGCTTTTGAGCCTAATTTTATTGAAATGACCTCACTAAGAAACCTTACCCCATTTGTTCAAATAGCCTCAATGTCGTTTTTGATCCCAATAGATCCCATTGCACTTTATGAAGGCAACATGAAAAAAAGGGGGAAAGAAGGAGTGTGGGTGCCCCATTTGTAATCATAAACTATATATATACATATTCTTGATTCTTTCAAAAAAAAAAGAAAAAAAGAAAAAAAAAGAAGTTATATGATGTATATATTTAGACACATGTGTATATATAGTATGTTGATGAGTTCAGTCAAGGGTACAAATTCTGTACATCTAGGAAGACACCTTGAAAGGAGTTAAAATGAATGGCGAAAGACGTAAGTTGCTAAAAAGCACAATGTGTAATTGTCCTAAGTGCAGAGGGATAAGAGTCACTACAACCCAAATAATCCTACCAGTCCTTTAGCCGACATTACAACCTGGCAAAAGCCCTTTTGATCCTATAAGTGATGCTATGGTCGGTTGAGTAGTACACTAAAGGAAAATTCATGATGCATTTGATTCTCCTGGAATAATCTTTGGAGTGTGAGCGATTCAGTGCATAATGTGCTTACGTATGATTATCTTGGTATAATGGAAATAGAACGGTTGTACATCAGTGAGGGCACATGCTGGGGGACTTCTGGTTAAGCTAATACTTTGTTATTATGATTCAGACATGTTAGCCAGATTTTTAATAAAGAGTTATTCATTAGGGCTTGTGTGATTCTGCTCATGAGAATAGTCAATAAATTCCTTTCTTGATGAAGTAAATGGTAGTCCATGATTAAAGTGTTTAGAACAACTAGATGTGAGTTACTCTGGTCCTATAATGATGGTAAAGTAGTTGAAATCATGTCGCGGATACTAAAAGTTTGTCTGAGGACGGACAACGGTATGAGTGTAGGGTGATGATCTTGGGCGTATTTATATGACCAAACCTCCGTATTTTCAACCCTTTGTGAGTCTGGATAGGAGCATATTGATGTATTCACGCATGTTTCGAGTTAATTAAGTTTGTTTTTCTTTTTTCGGATTAATAATTGTGTGGTGACTATTTTCAAGTGGAGGAAGAAAATTATGAAAAATTGGAAGGCACAAAACAGTGAAGGAGCACGATGGCTCTGTGGCACGGAGCTTGAACTCTGCGATGGCCTCTGTGCCACGTTGAAGGAAATTTCAGCCTGGCCCCAATTCCCGTGAAGCTCCGCGATGGCTCCATGGCACGGAGATATTTCACCGCGTTGAGCTCCGTGCCACGTTGCTAGTTTACTCCTGGGAAATTTTTCACTTGTATAAATAGAACACTTAGGCTTTTATTTTGAGATATCTGACATTTTACACGAACGTGGGAGGAGGGTAGTTTAGCTGAAGAAAATTCTAGGGTTATTTCTCTTCTCTTTTCTTCAAAATTTCAATTGTTGGTATGATTACAACTTGTTGAAGATGTTTAATCAACAAATGAGTGGCTAAATTACCTCATTATGAGGTTGAGGCTAATTGCAGGATTGTGTAATTTTATATCAATTCAGCTGAATTCTCTTCTTTCATGAAAGGTTGTTCTGCTAGTCTTGATTTTCATTATTTTAATGTTTGGCCAGCATTGAGGTAAACTTAGAATCCTAATTTAATTCTGAGAGGAAAATTATTAGGGTAAACTTGAAATACGAGAATATGTTCTTATCTTTGTTGTGAATTAAAGGTAAGATTCGCGTGTAGGATAGAAATATACCTGTAACGTCGTATTCGGTTATCTAGGGAAACTAGTTTGTTTCGCCAGAGGATGAGTTATTGCATCACAGAAAGGTGTAGCGTAGGGCTCGTAACTCAGTAATTGGCTAGAGGTTCGAAAGACCAAAGCCATAGTTTACTCTTTCCCGACCATCAACCTAAGAGAGATGTTAGCTGAAGAACAATATAAATTATACATGCCTGCATGTTATGCCTTAACCTTAGATTGTTCATGCTATTGCTTAAATCACATTTTCTTATTTTAATTAGAGTTACATTAAATATTACTCTTTGACAACTTTTAATTTGGTGTGTTATTCATATACTTGCATAAAGAAATTGTGACTACTAAAGTGCAAAAAAAAAATTATTACCTCTAAGCTACAGTCCTTGTAGGTTCTATACCTGGCTTGAAAGAGCCTCTATATTACTTGTACGACCACGTGCACTTGCGTGCATTGGGGTGTGAACAGTACACTTACTAATTGTTGTCTAACGTTACTCACAAAGCGTTCAAGATCCAATTCTAATCTTGATTATTCTCTCAAGTGAAGGCATTTGGTTTATCTATAGCCAATTGTTTGTTACTTGGATCTTGTCAAATCCATATCTCTTAGTTCTTGTTTAGTCTTTTCAATTAGTTTCCTAGTTTCGCTTCCACATTTGTTTTAAGTTCATAATCTAGTTTTGGAATTTCCAACCTTTGTGTTATCTGTTACCCCTCCTTCTTCTTAGATCATGCTATAGAGATGAGTTTTATAGGGTTGAGTCCCTAAGCTTATAATATTATGTCTGTCTACAGTGATGTCTGATATAAGATAGACTACAGTTGCCCATGAGCTAGATACAAAACTAGGAGAGGGTACCAGCTCGGTGCCACCTTTGGGGACAGCCCAACCTGAGAGTGAAAGGGAGCATCTTCTCGATATCCCCAGCATTCCCCAAGGCACCAGGGACCTCCTAGGGAAACAGAATCATTGATACCACTTCCAGTTCCTCTTACACCCTCAGACCAAGATGTTAGGAGTGCATTATGTTTGTTGTGTTAGATGATAGTAGCTCGGTGTGAGCCAGTAGTACCTATATTGCCGAGCCTACTAAAGGGCCTAGAAGTTTGAGGATTGTTAGTTCCTTGCTTTGAGTCCTCCTCAATTTACAGGGACAGACGACAGAGAGGACCCTCAGAACTTCATAGATCAGTAGAAAAGGATATTCAGGGTCGTTCATGCTTCATCCACAGAGTCAGTTGACCTAGCAATGTTCCGACTATGAGAGATAGTAGTTCTGTGGTACGAGAGTTGGGAAAGGTCCAGAGGTAGAGATGCACCTCTACCTACTTGGCCCAGTTTCTCTAAGGCCTTCATAGACCATTACTAGCCTCGAGAGTTCTGACAGATCAGAGTAGAGTAGTTCTTACATTTGGAGCAGGCAAAGTGACCGTCCGGGAATATGCATTGAGGTTCAATTCTTTGGCTGGATATGCGCCGACATTTGTTGATACTATGCCAGCCAGGGTACATCAGTTTATTATGGGGCTTGCACCAGAGTATGTGGAGTCCTGCATTATAGATACATTATGAGAGGATATGGATATCTCGTGAATTCAGGCCTTGGCTCAGAATATAGAAGAGATTAGTCAGCGTCAGTATGGGGCCAAGAAGGCAGTTCAGGAGCAGCGTCGGAGAGCTAGACCCACTAAATTTTAGGTAGAGTTTTAGGGTAGAAAAAGGCCTCATTTTTCAAGTAGTCCGCCTAGACCCTCATCTCAGCAGTAACAGGACATCAGATCAGATCATTGCGGACAGTCAAGTCACCGTGAGAATATATGAGCATCAGGCTCACTACAGCAGATGGGCCCAGATCAAATTTGGCCAACTGTACCACATTTGTAGTACTTGCAGTAGGCGACATCTTGGGAGATGAAGATATGGCTCCACTACTTGTTACTCTTGTGGGAAGGAGGGTCACGTAATGAGAGATTTTCTGACCAGGGATTAGAGTGATCAGGTGCAGCAGGGTAGGTTCTCAGCAGGGTCTTATACTCTAGCACTATCTGTAGGACGCAAGCCCTCAACTTTAGTAGGCAGAGGCAGAGGTAGATCAGGAGTATCCAGTTCTGATAGTGGTTCAGATAATACTTATGCGTTAGTAGGGTAACAGGATTCTGAGTCATTGCCAGACGTTACGATAGGTACATTGATATTATCTCCTACTTGGTTTATGCTTTGAAAGATCCAAGCTCTACCTTGTCTTATGTTACTCCACTAGTCGCACAAAAATTTGTTATAACACCAGAGCTACTTGAGCGGCCATTTTATGTATCCACACTTATTGGTGAATCAATTATCGCTAGGAGAATTTACCAGGGTTGTACGATGGAGATTATTGGTTGCCAAACCTCTATAGACTTAGTAGAGCTAGAAATGACTGATTTTGATATGATTATGAGCATGGATTAACTAGCTCCATGTTACGCCTATGTTGAATGTTGGACAAAGACTATCTGATTCCACCTTCCAATAATGAGTGCGGGAGTGGAAGGGTAATGCGGCTATGCCAAAAGATGAGTTCATATCCTATCTTCAGGAAAGGAAGTTGATTGCAAAGGGCTATACCTATTATATTGTCAGGGCTCGGGATGTGCAGGCAGAATCTCTAACTCATCAGTATATCATAGTGGTTAGTGAGTTTCCATATGTGCTTCCAGATGAGCTTCCTGGCATTCCCCCAGAGCAAGAGATTAACTTTCCCATTGATAGACTACCGAATACATAACCCATATCTGTTCCTCCATACAGAATGGCTCCTCCCAAGCTGAAGGAATTGAAGGTTCAGTTAAAATACTTGTTAGATAAACGCTTCATTAAGCCTAGTGTTTCACCATGGGGTGCGCCAATCTTATTCGTGAAAGAGAAAGATGGCTCACTGCGAATGCGTATAGATTATCGATAATTGAATAAAGTTACTATTAAGAACATGTATCCCCTACCTAGAATAGATAACTGTTTGATCAGTTGCATGGGGTGAAATATTTCTCAAAAATTTACTTAAGGTTAGGATACAACCAGGTACGAATTCGGGAGAACAATATTCCCAAAACAACCTTCTGAACCAGATATGGCCATTTTGAGTTCCTTGTTATATCTTACGGGTTGACGAACGCCCCAACAGTGTTTATGGATTTGATGAACAACATCTTTAGGACGTTTTTAGATTTGTTCATGATAGTGTTTATTGAGTACATTCTAGTATATTCATTTCTAGAAGTTGAACATAGAGATCATATGTGAACAGTACTTCAGGTCCTCAGAGATTGCCAGTTATAGGCAAGTTCTTGAAATGTGAGTTCTGGTTAAATTCTATAGTTTTCTTGCCATATTGTGTCGGATGTAGCCATTCAGGTGGACTCACAAAAAATTGAGGCTGTAAAGACTTGGCCTAGACCAACAACCCCAACCAAGGTTCGTAGCTTCCTGGGGTTAGTTGGGTATTACCGAATGTTTGTGTAAAGATTCTCTTACCCATCAGTATTGTTGACGAAGCTGACTTAGAAGGAAACTGTGTTCTAGTGGGTTGAGGCTTGTGAAAAGAGGTTCCAGTAGTTGAAAGACAGACTGTCATCTAAACCAGTATTAGGCTTTCTAGAGGGTTCAGAGGGCTATGCTGCATATTGTGGCACCTCAAGAAGTAGGCAAGGATGTGTCCTAATGCAACATGGTAAGGTAATTTCCTATGCTTCAAAGGAAACTAAGAAAACACAAGAAGAATTACCCCACCCATGATCTAGAATTAGCTATAGTTATTCATGCTGTGATAATTTGGAGGCATTGGATATATGTTGTTCATGTAGACATCTTCATTGATCATAGAGCCTATGGTATATTTTCTAATAGAAAGAGTTGAACTTACAATAATGTTGTTTTCTTTTGTTGCTAAAAGACTACGACATAGACATCTTTTTAACCCAACGAAGGCTAACATTATAGCCGATGCCCTGAGTTATAGATCCATGGGAAGCCTATCATATTTGAAGACAGAAAAGAGAGAATTGGATCAAAAGCTATACCAGTTGGCTAGTTTAGACGTTTGATTGATGGACTCAGATAATAATGGGGTTGTGATTCAGAATACTGCAGTGTCATCTCTGGTAATGGAAGTGAAAGAGTAGCAGTAAGAATACCCTAGCCTAGTACAGCTTAGAAGTAATGTTCAGCAAGAAAGGTTATTGTCCTTTGAGATAACAGGGGATGGAGTTTTGAGATTCAGAGACCGACTTTGTGTCCTAGATGTGGCAGGGCTTTGCTAGTAAATTATGGAAGAGGTACATTATTCCCATTATTTGCTTCACCCAGGTTCGATGAAAATGTACCATGATATAAAAGAGATCTATTGGTGGCATGGGATGAAGAAGGATATTGTTAAGTTTGTAGCATAGTGTCCTAATTGCCAGCAAGTAAAAGCTGAAGATTAGAAATCTAGCCAGCTGACTTAAGAGATATCCGTGCCTATGTGGAAGTGGGAAGAAATCAATATGGAATTTATTACAGGTTTACCTCGTACCAGGCATAAATTTGACTCTATTTGGGTCATTGTTAACAGACTGATGAAATTAGCCCATTTCTTTCCAGTTAGGACTACATTTTTAACTAAAGGTTAGCCTTAGTTGTACATTAACGAGATAGTATGACTGCATGGTGTCCCAGTGTCTATCATCCCTAAAATAGGGGCCCAGTTCACAGCTCGATTTTGGAAGTCATTTCAAAAATATTTGGGGATGCAGGTTAACTTGAGTACAAATTTTCATCCCCAAATAGATAGCCAAGATGAGAACACGATTTAAACGCTTGAGGATATGTTGCGGGCATGTGTGTTGGACTTCAAAGAAAGTTGGGATGAATACCTACCTCTTATTGAGTTTTCATATAATAACAGCTACCATTCGACCATCAAAATGGCGCTTATGAGGCTTTATATGGGTGAAAATGCAGGTCCCTCATAGGATGGTTTGAACTAGGTGAGTTAGTGTTGATCAGAACTGACATGATACATGAATCAGAAGAGAAAGTTAAACTTATCATAGAGCGTTTAGTGATATCCCAGAGTCATCAGGAGTCCTATTCCGATGTACGATGTAGAGACAGAGTTTGATATCGACGACTAAGTATTCCTGAAAGTTTTTCCAATGAAGGGAATTATGAGATTTTGTAAGAATGGCATGTTTAGCCCTATATTCATCAGACCATATCGAATCCTCCGGAATATAGGCCAAGTGGCCTATGAGTTAGAACTGCCTTCGAGGCTTGAATCTGTTCATCTAGTCTTTCATGTCTCGATGTTATGCAAGTTCATAGGAGACCCTTCTTGGGTTGTCCCAGTCGAGGATCTTTAGGTCATATAAGAGCGATCCTACGAGGAGACTCCAATAGCTATAATAGATCAGCAGGTCTGCAGATTGAGGACCAAAGATGTAGCCTCTGTTAAAGTCTTATGGAGGTACGAAAATGTAGATGAGATGACGTGGGAAACTGAGGACAACATGAGGTCTAGATACCCTCACTTGTTCCATACCCTATGATAATAGCACACAGACTCAGACAGTTACAGTTGAGGTGAGACAGTTCTCGGGTGTTGTATTGCTACTTTTGTTACTATTGTTGTTAGTTGCTCACTTATTTGTTGTGGAACTATGTTATTCAATTGTTTGTAGCGTCCTATAAGACTCATATGTTGGACTTTTCCGTGTTTTAGGTTTTTGGATAGTCCATATTATAGGGAAGATTTTGCCAAAATTTTTGGTCAAAGCCTAAGAATTAAGTCTCTTGAGATTAAATTACATTTGAGGACGAATGTCCCTAAGGGGGGAATGATGTTACACCGCATATATTTTCTTCGTCTAACCAATGTATGCGTGTGCATGTTGAAGAGTTTTTAGAGTATGGAATATGTGGAAGGAGACTCGAAGGGAAACGAGCGTGCGCATTAACGAGCGAGCAGGAGGTCAGAGCTAGGAGCAGGGCGCCATGAGAGCCGCATCGCACACCTCTCCCCTATGCAGGGAGAGGCACGTCGCGCCACTGCTCCGCCGCATGGAGAGGCGTGCCACAAACCTCCCTCTGCCACCTCCCTACATATATTAAAGTGTGTGATTTAATTTCATTTGAAACATTTCCCAGAGAGAACCCTTGGCCTAGGCGATTTCCTCACGAGAATTTCGATTTTAAGTGAAATTACGTTGCTAAATTACGTCTAATTACAAATACTTCTTGGATAATGGTTCCTGGGCCTACAAATAACATAACTGCAGAGTTGAATCTGTTAAATTTGCTAAGATTGATGGAGCTCTATGGAGTAGAAGCCATAGAAATCATTCTTGTTTAAGTCTAACATGTCTACAAGTTATAGTAAGTATTTCTACCTTTCTAATCTATAAGAATTCATAACGTTTCACTGAATTGGACTCGGTTTGACATGTTTTCGTTGTGTTTTATAGGTTATGGCTACTGACCTAATACTTGAACTATAAAGGCCCTATTCCCTTAGTGTATAAGTTGGGATATGGAGGGATTACAAGTTCCTAATTGAGCATAAGTCGACAGTTAAGGTATGTTAAGACTAATATTTTTCAATAAGTTATTAATGTCGTGTAGTTAATACCATTTGTATCTTCATAATATTTTGTGATTTTATGTGTTGTGGTTAGCATCTATGAGATGAATTGAGGTTGTAGAGTAGTATCCCTTATCGGGATGGGCTATATTCAATTTTGTTATCGCTAAAAGAAACATAGAGATTCATGTTTGGTTATTTACCGTTTAAAGAGACTAGTGATGTTTTGCTGCCATACCAAGGCCATAAAGGCTTGTGGTTAGCTGTTGAGCATACTTGGCTCAATCAGGGCAGCATAGGGCGTAGCTGAGCATTATAACTTACTATTTTAATGCCTATATACACAGTTAAGCTTGCCTACAAGCCGTTGGCGTACCTTGACACCTACAGGGCCAGAATCTTAGTAATACAGTCTTACCTACAAGTCAGTGGCACCAGGGTTATCTAATGAACCAAATGATAGCTTGCTGGGTAAACTACCTACTGTCAATGAACGAATAGCTTTGTTAGACTTATAGTTGGTCGCGTTAGGTCGCTCATGAGACCACCTTAGTTGTTAGAAGCCTGATAGACTATGTGATATCCTAAGTAGAGATCTTATTAGTTGTTATATATGGGGGTAAGGCCTTTTCCTATCCATATAGATGCCCACGTACATGTTGCCTAAAAGGGCTAAGTCTAAGTATACCTACCTACGAGGCTACAAATTACTTGTAGGATCCCAAATGGCTCAGATACAGTTACAGGAGCTCAGATGGCTCAAATACAATTATAGGAGCCCAGTCAGCTCAAATGCAATTATAGGAGCCCAGAAAGCTCAGATACAGTTACAGGAGCTCATATGGCACAGACATAGTCACATGAGCCCAGAATGCTCAGATACAGCCTCAGAGGTCGAGTAGGTCGTAATTACAGCTTACATACGAGACTACAGTGATACATATATGAGTGTATAGATTGCTTGCACTTGCCGAGGCTAATGGGGGGCCATGTAGGTTATTTTACGTTGCTTGTACCTTTCAGGCTTATGGGGGCTAGGTTAGGTTCTTGTCTGTTTATTTTCCTACTAGATATAGTTTATGTTTGTGAGATCCTACAAGTTAGCTTTTGGCCCTTATTGCTGATTACTTTTAGTTCCTCCATCAGCTTCTATTCAGTTTATTATTATTACCTTACATATTTGGTACATATTATACTAACGCCCACACATGGGGTGGTGGATTCATGCCTACAGGTTTAGAAAGACAGGTTTCGACACCTCCTTAGTAGTTGTTCAGATCCAGCAAATTGGTCAGCTCTTTTTCTCCGGAGTTTCCATATAGTTAGATGTTTGCCTGTCTTTTGATGTATAGTTTTTGGGTAGGTCATGTGGGGCCTAATTGTGTTATTTTTTCGCATCCTTGTCAGCCTATATATATGTATATATGCGCCTTCTTTCCTTATATTATGATTTAATCAGCATGGTGGTCTAGTCGGCCAACATAGGATGGTATTATTATTACAACTATTGGGTTAGATGTTTTGCGCAGGTTTATATTTTGGCCTTGTCAGCCTAAGGCTATATTTGAGTTAAGATATAGATGATTGTTTTCCTGATTATGTGCTGCTGGTATTCACCAGTGGTGTATGTGTCCAGCTAGGTCGGCTCTGAGTCCAATGTGGCATTAGGTGCCAGTTACGTCTCCCAAGGTGGGGTGAGACAGACTGGACGAGTTGTTACCCTAAAGGACGACTCGTTATCCTCTCTCGTTGTCACCACTGGACACTTCTACTCTTTACTGAATTGCGTCATCTAATGATTGACATGATGAGTCATTAGCAGAGACGATGACTCGTTACACCCTTATTATTATCGCGACTTCCCTTCTCAGACTAGCCAACCAACGATCCATTCAATGAGTCGTGAAGTGGAGGGACAAATTGTGACCCTCACTTGTGAGCTTCACCGAAATTCCAACCTTTAACTCCACCATCCTGACCATGACACACCTCACGAGTCGTGAGGTGACACTACAATTTGTGGCTCCACCCATGGTCACCCCTTGTCCACGACTCTGCACTAGCCTAGCACCCACCTCAGGAGCCACTCCACGATTCATTGGGTGACCTGATGAGTCATTCTGTGACTTGTAAAAATTTTTCTTGTTTCTCTGCTTCAATCCTCGTGTTTGATTTTAGAAACCTTTTAGGTATTATAATTCCATAATTTATACATTGGAAGTATTTCTAGCGACAACACCGAAAAGTGTATCTAAACACCATTGGTTTGGTTTAGCATACACCCTTAAACATGGACAAATTATTATATTTCAATCTCTCCCAGGGGTTTTCTCATTATGGGATATCACTTCCCCTTTCCTAATCCGCTCAGTCTTAGAATCCCACCGATTTTGATTAATAGACAATAATGAAATTAAGTTATAATCCTACATATCAAAATCATATCAACCATATGCACATATATTTTTAGCTAATCAAAGTCTAATGCAAGAGAGAGTAAGCGAAAGCCTAACTGGGCGCGAAGCTGTCATCCAGAAGTTCCCAAGTGCGAGGCTACATCATTTTCTTGATTTCTTGCGAGAGTTCCTATCTATAGAGGTTGAATATCTACCTCTTCAACCTTCTTATTTTTCCCCAAAGATCTATTTTCTATTTTTAGATGCTTTTATTAAGCCCTCCGTAGAGACTAAGTTTCAAAATCCTAGTCGGAATAGGATTGTAGATTTCTTCCGCGTCATCTATTGCGGCTGATACCCTCGAACTGCAGCTGTTCTGCTATGGAAGAAGATGTCTTGCCGCGGCAGACACTCGCTTGGGTCCACCAGATTGTGACCAAGCCCATTCGAATTTACTCATCGTGCGCCCTTCATCTCTCAGGGATTTATTTTGAATTCCTAAAAATTTATGTTCGCTAATTTTTTTGATGGTTGGAATGCTATAACAACTGGGCGGTTCGTTACATCAGACACCAATTAAAAATCTGATCATCCCTGAATGACGATGCAATATTGAGGCATGGTTTTGTTCAACCCAGGTTGATATTTAACAACGGTTATAATTGTCTCTCACTTCTAGCCAACGTATGGACCTATTGACTTCCGTGTCCCGGACTCCAGACCGGTTATTTTCGAAACCCTTTTATTCCACCTTTCTCTTAATTTTCCACGTGTGGTTGAAAATTTTAGCAGGGTTATAATTAATCGTTTGAGCTTAACCAAGACCCAAGCATTAAATTACATCATTGCCCTTCCTTCGGTGTTATGAATTTCTATCTCTACTCAGATGTCCTAGGTATTACCAATTTTTTTAGATGGCTCAGACTAATCATTTTTAAAATGGAAGGTCTGGCAGTGGAACGCCAACCTTCACTGTTTTTCACCATCCGCTGCAGCGGGCGAGTTTCCTGCTAGAGCAGTTCCGCCGCATTGGAAACATGGTCCGCTGCAACAGACGACGGGGTCAGTTAAAGGTAGATTAGAGGGTTTGAAGTTTCACTATTCACCCTTTCCACTTCTATTTTGATCAAATCCTCTCAACTCTTCCAGCAATTTCTCCTTATTTCTCAGGTAATTCTCACCCTCATGGCTTCTTTACCTCATTTGTTAGTGAATGACTGTCGTGTATTGCCTATTTGCTTCATTTTTTGGGTAGTTAAATGGAGATAGGGGTAGGTTCTCTTATTTTGAGTTCATGACCTTATTATAGTAGCATGCTAGTTGTATTTACGTTCTAAGGTTTTCCCTCCAATTCTCTGCATGATTTTGGTCGATTTCATGGGGTTGTGTGATCGAAAGTGAGGGGTTTGGGTAGGGTGGTGGTTTGATTTCCTTGAAACTTTCAGGCTCAAATCCATGCCCCATTGGGGTGGGAAACATTCATTAAGGCTTGCGCAAGTTTTCCCCTTACCCGATCTATAGTAAATTTTGAGAAATACGAAGGTTGAAATTTCAACCTCCATTGATGGGGTTCAAAGGTCTGGGGAAGACGATGTTCGCTGCAGTGGAATGATGATCTCTATAGAGGTATTGTTACAGCAGACCTTCTTCCACTATTGTGAACTCACTACAACGGACATGCATCCACTGCAGCGGTTCGCCTGGGTAGTGGCTCCCCTGTGAACTCTGATTTTTTTTTTCTCCCATACTCCGTTCCCCTAATCGTTCAGTTACCTTTCCAATACTCATTATTAATGCAGGCTTGTTATTATAGCTTCCTCTAGCAGCTGCATCCATACAGAAGACTACATCTGTATCATGAATGACCTGTATCTATTCCGACACAAGGAACAGGCTACGAAAGATTTGTTGCATGAAAAGGGTTTTTTCATGTAGGATGTGAAGGAGAAAGCACTGGATTTCTCTACCGTCATTCATGAGATTGGCTGGGCCCCATTGGTAGATCACCCAGATAAGGCTAATGAGGCTTGGGTGAGGGAGTTTTATGCTAACCTCCCCATTATTGCTTTGAGTTGGGATGAGCCAGTTGCTTAAGTCAGGCGCATGCAGATCACCTTGACCCCTGCCGCCATTAATGACACTCTGGGTCAGCCAAACCCTCCCAAGACTGAACTGAAAGCTCGTGACGTAAATGGGAATAGGTAGTGGCTAGTGAATACCTTGGAGATGGAGGAACGGAGGACTACAACCAATTGCACAATTCTTCAATCTCTATACATGGGTATGATTAGATTGTGGTTATACTGGTGATTTATGAAGCTTGGATGGATTATAAATTATTTTTCCTTATAAAAATTATTTTCCAAATTTTGAATCTAAAACACCCATGGATGATGAGTTCATAAAAGAAGTGATGTATGGCAAATGCGTGATGATGATGAGGTTGATGATGAAAAGCATGTTTCTCAAACTACCCATGATTATGTAGTTGTTTTCAAGTGAATTGATTAGATCCAAGTATGACAAAGCTTTGGGTGATGCCCACATGTCGATTTAAAGTGATGATTTTCCTGACATAAGCTTACCACATTGTTTGAAGTGAAAATTTTTCAATTTTTATTATAAATTCTAGCTTGTGGTATGTTGAGCAAATATTTTTATACATAGCTTATCACATGATTTGGAGTAGATGCTCCCACCTATGATTGAGCTTGTGGTATGTTTCGATATAAATCTTCTCATATGCATGATTCATTATTGAGTTTTGTCAATAGAAAATGTTGAGCTTCATATCCATATGATGTCTAGTCTGTGCATGATTTCATTATGAGCTTTGTCAATAGACAATGTTGAGCTTCATTTCTTACGATGTTGAATTATGCATGATTTCATGTTGAGCTTCATCAATAGACTATGTAGAGCTTCGTTATATATGATGTAGAGCATTGTATGTTTTGGGAGAAGAGTCTAGCACCGAGCGGGTTAAGGGTCGATTACCCTATGCCCCAGAACTACGCGCAAATGTAGGTTGATACTATTATATTATTGGGACCTCCCTTGTGAGCTATTCCCAGCCAGATTGTCCCTTCAGCTTGATATCGATATCATGGTATCGTCCATTGCCCTGGCAAGGTTATGGATAGCTCTACCCACTTGAGTGTGATAGTTGGGACTATGTAAGCTCTATCGTGGTATGTCGGTTAAGTGATGAGTCTCCCACTGTCTAAATCATTCAAATTGCATATTCATTACTCATGATAATTATCTAATGCATGCATGTTAAAAAAGCATGGTTTGGCTCATTGTTCAGCTTTTGATATAAATGTATGTTTCAACTTTGAGTCATTTGAGTAAGTCATGATGTTCTAAATGTCACACCCCACCTTGGGGGGGGGGGTATGACGGCACTTGGTGCCTGCTAGACTCTGGACTGCTAACTGGTCCAGCCTGAGCACAACTGGTGCTTTGGCTGGTTCTGGCTCTATTTCAAGAAACAAATCGGCTATATAACGGTTGTAACTACAGCCTCCGGCCAACTGGCCTGTAGCCATCTGTACCTGTAACAACAGCTAACCAGAAACAGACCTGTAACAAGGAACCTATGCGGGCTGACAAGGCCACCATGCTGTCTAGTTATCTGTAACTCAACACAAGACTGCTGTAAAACTACGTGACCGGCAAGGTCACCACTACTATCAAACTAAGGCCCCATACGGCCAACATAAACTGGAATACAAAACAGCTACAGCAGACTGCACGGCCTCACACGACCGGCTCAAATAACCACAAGGAATATATACAGACTGCAAGCCTCTATGAATACTGTAAGAACTAATAGAAATGATCGGGACAGGGCCCCGACCTACCCATACTGCACAACAAAAGAAAAGGAGCTACACCTCTGGGAATCAGACTCCGGATGACAGGAGTTGATGACTCACTGGCTGGCTGGAATCACGAGGGATCGACTCCTCGTCCGTGAGTACCTGTAGGCAAGCAATACAGCGCCCCACTGGGCGTCAGTACCACAGGTACTGAGCAAATGAAGCAAACTGAAATATGCAACTGAAACGAATAGCACAATAACATGACATTTAAGCAAGAAGTAGCTGAGTCTATCTAGCTGAGGATAACTGGGGAGAGTTTATACATTCTGTAACTAACTGAGCGTACCTAAAGACGTGTCGTCCTTCTGTCAATCAGTATCTACTAGGACATATCAATATACATAATAATATACACAATACCTGACCGACCCCCATAAGCCGGAAGGTGCCAACCAAGCAAGCAATCTATTTACCCCTACCCGAGTCTAAACCAACCAAAAACAAGTTGCTCCACTCATCTGATAACTGTGAGCTCCTCCTACCGGCCCCCTTGGGTACGTAGCTCAGGCCTTGGCCTCTGACAATAAACTGTGTCTGAGTCCAAAGACTCCTGCCTCTGGGCACAAATGTGCACACAGAGTGGTCTGCCCCTGTAAACAGGGTGTGCTAGCTCTGCGCAGAGTAAACTGAACTACCCCTGCAAGCAGGGTGGTCTGGACCGTATTATCATGGTGGTCGGCCATCATCGTCCTTTAGTCGGACGGCATCGCCCAGCTAGTAGCGGTATCTGAATCTGGTATCGACACAGCTATAACCCAGGGGCGGTGTGGATGCTAAAGGGTGCCCAAATGCCACAACAAGTCTTAACATACAAAACACATACACAGCAAGCATGCTCAATGCAAAATACTAACCATATTCTCTTCTTATATCTCAAGGCCAGTTTGTATTAAATAACTGAAACTATATTCTGTTTTACACTATTCCTGATTGCTGGACTAATTGCTACCTAGCCTTTATCTGTCTATCTGATTATACCTGGATACAGCTCAATAACATAAAATGCACCACCTACTACTGGATACAATCTCAACAGATGGAATACGTATTGCTTGAATATCTACTATTCTGATTATCACTTGATACGTAATTAATATACTAGCATGCTTGTTGGAAATTGTACTAAAATCATTCCTGTACGCTGGATATCAGTTAATAGCCTTTATTCTATTTACTTTCTAAGTTGTACTTCCTGGCTTGCCGAAAGAATAACTTTACATACCTGGTTTCTGAGTATCCGACTGACCGGTGTGATTTCCATCGGTACTTCTGCTGTTTCTCCCAACTACATTCATATACACGTCAATTAGAACTAAATACATTAATATTCGGGAGAAATCGTCACTTTAGATATATATATATATTTATCCCAACTTAAACCTTTTGAAAAACGGTCGAAAACTCATTATTTTTCAGCGGTCCAGAAGGGAGAAATATTCACTTCTCAGCTAGGAACACATAGAGATTAATTTAGAGCAATTCTATTTACCTTAGTTCGGTGGCTCGCCGATTCGTCGGCCGTATTTCACGAAACTAAATCCGTAGGAATGCTCTCTGCTGCTAAATACTTCGGTATCTAGGATTAATTTGAGTTTGGGTAGCGTTTGGCAGCGTAATCGGACAAAAATTATAATCCCTCCTTCGCCTTCCTCTGTTTTGCTGCGTGTTCTAGAAATTAAAATGAGTTAAAAGATATTAAACCGAAGTGGGGGCTTTATATACTTGAGCCTGAACTTGGGCAACGTGTCACGGAGCCATCGCGGAGGCCTTGCCTCCGTGACACGCTGCCATCGCGGAGGGGCTCTGGCTCGGCTCCTCCCGCGATGGTTCGACGGGTTTCTCGTCCGATCTTTTTTCCGGCCTTTCTCTAGCACGTATGGCCTTCTAATATGCTTAACCAACGTGTGAATAGGTCGTCTAGGTGTCGGAAATTCTACGGGGTATAACATTCTCCCCCCCTTAGGAACATTCGTCCTCGAATGTACACTGTTATCTAGAGGACTCCTTACTTACTTTCTAGAAAATTTCGGCAGAGTCTCCCCTGTAATATGGACTATCGCAAAAACCTGAAATGCAGAAAAGTCCAACACAGGCACTGCACACCATATTCTAAGATCCACTGGATAACTAGATATCAATCTTTCTTTATCATTTACAAACATACAACCATAAGGTACTGTATAAGTAATAATACGGACATACCTGTCGCCTGACTAGGTCTGAAATAAGTGAGGGTATCTGGTTTTCATTTCCTCTTCAGCCTCCCACGTCATTTCTTCACGATTTTTGTTACGCCACAACACTTTGACAGATGCAACATCTTTAGTTCTCAGTCTGCGAATCTGTCTGTCTAGGATAGCTACGGGAACCTCTTCATATGTTAATTCTTCTGTAACCTGGACATCCTGAACCGGAACTACTGTAGAAGGGTCCCCTACGAACTTCCGTAACATAGAAACATGGAATACTGGGTGAACAGATGCTAACTCTGGAGGCAAGTTCAACTCGTATGCAACTCGGCCTATTCTTCGCCGAATCTGATATGGCCCAATGAATCTTGGGCTAAGCTTGCCTTTCTTGCCAAACCTCATTACTCCTTTCATCAGGGACACTTTCAGATATACCCAGTCATTTACCGAAAATTCTAAATTTCTGCGCCGCATATCTGCATAAGACTTCTGGCGGCTCTGAGCAGTCAGTAAACGTTCTCGGATAAACTTTACCTTTTCCTCGGACTGCCGAACAATGTCTGGGCCAACTAACGCTGATTCTCCTATTTCAAACCAGCCCACCGGTGATCTACATTTTTGTCCATATAATGCCTCGAAAGGCGCCATCTGAATAGTTGAATGGTAGCTGTTATTATAAGCAAATTCAATCAGCGACAGATGTTCATCCCAGCTACCCCCAAAATCTAGTACGCACGCCCGTAGCATATCTTCGAGCGTTTGGATAGTTCGCTCAGCCTGTCCATCTGTCTGAGGGTGGAATGTTGTGCTCAAATTGATCTGCGTTCCCAGACCCCTCTGGAACGACTGCCAAAATCTAGCTGTGAATTGTGCTCCCCTGTCTGAAATAATAGATACCGGCACTCCATGTAATCTAACTATTTCTCTGATATATAATTCGGCATAATCCTCAGCTGAGAAGGTAGCCTTCACTGGTAGGAAATGAGCTGATTTTGTTAGCCTGTCTACTATTACCCAAATGGAATCATTTCTGCGTCTGGTATGGGGTAATCCTGTTACAAAATCCATATTTATCGCTTCCCATTTCCACATAGGCACAGCTATATCCTGCGTCAGACCGCCCGGTTTCTGGTGCTCCGCTTTCACCTGCTGGCAGTTAGGACATCTAGATACAAATTCGGCTATTTCAGATTTCATACCTGGCCACCAGTAAATGTCTCTGATATCGTGGTACATTTTCGTTGCTCCTGGATGGAGGGGATAACGAGCGTAATGTACCTTATGCATGATCTGCTAGCGAAGCCCTGAAACATTCGGGACACATAGACGGCCCCCACAACGTAGTACTTCATTTTCAGTCACTTGGAAATCTGACTCTTTACCTTCCTGAATTCTATCTCTGAGCTGGACTAAGTCAGGGTCCTCGTACTGCCGTTCTTTTATCTCTGTAACTAGTGATGACTCGGCAGAATTTTGAATCACCGCTCTGTTATTTTCTATCTCCACTACTCGAATGGCTAACCCAGCTAGTTGATGAATTTCCTTGGCTAATTCCCGCTTCTTGGGCCGCAAATACGCCAAACTCCCCATTGACTTACGGCTCAGGGCATCTGCTACTACATTAGCTTTTCCTGGATGATAGAGAATATTTACATCATAGTCTTTCAACAATTCTAACCAGCGACATTGCCGCAGATTTAACTCCCTCTGTGTGAAAATGTATTGCAGACTTTTATGATCTGTAAAAATGTCTACATGGACGCCATACAGATAATGCCTCCAAATTTTCAGAGCGTGGATCACTGCGGCCAGTTCTAGGTCATGGGTCGGATAGTTCTTTTCGTGTTTCCTCAGCTGTCTGGAAGCATAAGCAATCACCTTACCATGCTGCATCAACACACAACCCAGTCCCAAACCTGAAGCGTCGCAATACACTACATACCCATCTGTTCCCTCTAGCAATGCTAGCACTGGAGCGGAGGTCAATCGGTCTTTCAACTCTTGAAAACTCTACTCACATGCCTCCGTCCACTGAAATTTTGCTGCTTTCTGTGTCAGCTTTGTCAGAGGTGCTGCTATAGTGGAGAATCCTTCAACAAATCTCCGATAATATCCTACTAAACCCAAGAAACTGCGGACCTCGGTCGGAGTGGTAGGTCTGGGCCATGTCTTGACCGCCTCTATTTTCTGTGTGTCTACGTGTATACCAGCATCCGACACGATGTGCCCCAAAAAGGCAACTGAGTTCAGCCAGAACTCGCACTTAGAAAACTTGGCGTACAGCTAACGTTCTCTAAGGATCTGGAGTACTGTTCGTAAATGGTTCTGGTGATCTGTCTCTGAACGAGAATATACCAGAATATCATCGATAAATACTGTCACGAACAGATCCAAATACGGTCTGAATATGCTGTTCATCAGGTCCATAAACACTGCGGGAGCATTCATCAGCCCAAAAGACATAACTAAGAATTCAAAGTGACCATACCTGGTCCTGAAAGCAGTCTTTGGAATGTCTCTCTCACGAACCCGGACCTGGTGGTATCCGGACCTCAGATCTATCTTTGAGAAACATTTGGCCCCCTGCAACTGGTCAAACAAATCATCTATTCTCGGGAGCGGGTATTTATTCTTCACTGTAACTTTGTTTAGTTGCCGATAATCTATGCACATTCGGAGCGAGCCATCTTTCTTTCTCACGAATAAAACTGGCGCACCCCACGGTGAAGTACTCGGCCTGATAAAACCTTTATCTA
Organism: Datura wrightii; assembly: GCA_035772735.1. Taxonomy (NCBI): domain Eukaryota; kingdom Viridiplantae; phylum Streptophyta; class Magnoliopsida; order Solanales; family Solanaceae; genus Datura; species Datura wrightii. The sequence goes on from JASDFA010000002.1 coordinate 68,113,989, forward strand.
ACAAATCTTTCAACTGCTCCTTTAATTCTCTGAGTTCTGCAGGAGCCATACGATAAGGAGGAATCGATATCGGCTGAGTACCTGGTAACAAGTCGATCGCAAAATCTATCTCCCTTTCGGGAGGGACACCAGGAAACTCTTCCGGGAATACGTCAGGGAATTCATTAACCACTGGAACAGACTGAAGAGTCGGAGGTTCCACCCGAACGTCCTGGACTCTAACTAGGTGGCAAATACTTCCCTTTGCTATTAATTTTCTTGCCTTAAGGTAGGAAATAAACCTACCTTTCGGCGTAGGTGTACTCCATTTCCACTCTCGCACTGCTTCCCCCGAAAAGTGGAATCGGACCGTCTTGGTCCAGCATTCTAAGTCGGCGTAGCATGGCACTAACCAGTCCATACCCATAATAGCATCGAAGTCGACCATCTCAAGTTCTATTAAGTCTACTGTGGTCTGGCGATCAGCAACCTCTACCGTACACCCTCGGTAAACTCTTTTAGCTGTAATCAAGTCACCGACTGGTGTAAGCACTGAAAAGGGCTGCTGAAGCAATTCTGGTTCGATACCCAACTTTCAGGCCACAAATTGTGTGATATATGACAATGTAGACCCTGGATCAATCAATACATAAACAGGATATGAACAGATAATCAATGTACCTGTGACCACGTCGGGAGATGCCTCTGAATCCAGCCTCCCCGGTAATGCATAGGTACGGCTGGGGCCTACACCTGAGCCAGAGGCTCCTGGTCTACCTCTGCCCCTATTCCCTGAACCTGAGGGTCTGCGCTTTGCTGAGGCTGCTGGAACTCGTGGCCCTGCTGACACTCTATCCAGATCATCCTGACTACCCTGTCCTCTGGCTGGACAATCTCTCATTAAATGCCCTTCCTGTCCGCAGTAATAACACCCTGGGAAGCCCTGCCTGCAGGCTCCAGAATGTAGTCAGTGGCATATAGGACAAGGGGTGGATGTAAATCTACTCTGTTCTACCCTCCGCTGCTGAGGTGAGGCTACTGTCTGTGAACTGCTACCGGACTCTGACTGACTCCGGCGAATAAACCTGCCTCTCTGCTGTTGTACCGGTGGTAAAGGTCTGGGTGGCCTATCTGAAAACCATGGTCTCGGCCCCCTAAGAATTTCCCTCTGTATCTTAGTGGGTCTGCTCCTATGGTGCTGCTCTGAAGTCGCCTGTCTGTCACCCCGCTGTCGCTGCCTCAGGCCCTCAATTGTCTGTGCGAAGGCCTGCACCCTGGCTATGTCCATGTCCTCTCTTAAAGTAGCTGTCATGCACGTCTCTATGTACTCTGGATTCAGGCCCATAATAAAGCGGTGGACTCTGGACGACATGGTGTCCACAAATGCTGGAGCATAGCGGGCTAAGGAGTCGAATTGTAAGGAATATTCACGGACGCTCCTGGCCCCCTGCTCTAAATGTAAGAACTGGTCCACCCGAGCCTGTCTAACCTCCCGGGGTAGGTAAGGTCCTGGAAGGCCTCTGAAAAGCTGGACCAAGTAGGAGGGGCTGCATCTCTTCCCCGAGACCTCTCCCAACTTTCGTACCACAAAACAGCAATATCCCGTAATTGGAACACTGCTAACTCAACTGATTCTGCTGGGGTTACGTGCATGACTCTAAAGATCCTCTGCATCTGGTCCAAAAAGTCCTGAGGGTCCTCCGCTGAATCCGATCCAGTAAACTGAGGGGGTCCCAACACCAAGAATTCTCTAACCCTGGAACTACCTGGGCCCCCTAGGGATTCTGCTGCTGTAGGTGGTGTTGGCTGACGCTGAGCAGCTAGCATCTGAGTCAACATAACCACCGCACTACGTAGCTCCTGATCAGACGAAATGGGTGCAGGAGCTGTAGGAGGCGGTGCTGCCTCAAATGGTGCCTGGCGAGGCGGAGACTGCTGAGAGGGCTGAGATGACGCCTCCGTATTGCTCTCAGACCGGGCAAAATCTGGCTGTAACTGAGGCATCCTACTGGTGCCTTCGCCCGCTACTGTATCCAATCTCCTACCTGTAGCTGGGTGCCCCTGGTCTGCCATAATATCTGTGAGCAAAGAGGGTGGTGAGTTTCAAAAGTCAACTCTATACTGTACCACTCTATAGCACGATTGAATAAGAAAAAAGTGTGACAATCCTAACACGCCTCGCAGCCTCCTGCCTATAGTATGTGGTGCACAACACATCCATAGACAAGACTCTACTTAGCACGGCTTGCAGACTCCCTGGGATACGACCTGCTCTGATACCAAGTTTGTCACACCCCACCTTGGGGGGGGGGGGGGGTATGACGGCACTTGGTGCCTGCTAGACTCTGGACTGCTAACTGGTCCAGCCTGAGCACAACTGGTTCTTTGGCTGGTTCTGGCTCTATTTCAAGAAACAAATCGGCTATATAACGGCTGTAACTACAGCCTCCGGCCAACTGGCCTGTAGCCATCTGTACCTGTAACAACAGCTAACCAGAAACAGACCTGTAACAAGGAACCTATGCGGGCCGACAAGGCCACCTTGCTGTCTAGTTATCTGTAACTCAACACAAGACTGCTGTAAAACTACGTGACCGGCAACGTCACCACTACTGTCAAACTAAGGCCCCACACGGCCAACATAAACTGGAATACAAAACAGCTACAGCAGACTGCACGGCCTCACACGACCGGCTCAAATAACCACAGGGAATATATACAGACTGCAAGCCTCTACGAATACTGTAAGAACTAATAGAAATGATCGGGACAGGGCCCCGACCTACCCATACTGCACAACAAAAGAAAAGGAGCTACACCTCTGGGAATCAGACTCCGGATGACAGGAGCTGATGACTCACTGGCTGGCTGGAATCACGAGGGATCGACTCCTCGTCCGTGAGTACCTGTAGGTAAGAAATACAGCGCCCCGCTGGGCGTCAGTACCACAGGTACTGAGCATGTGAAGCAAACTGAAATATGCAACTGAAACGAATAGCACAATAACATGACATTTAAGCAAGAAGTAGCTGAGTCTATCTAGCTGAGGATAACTGGGGAGAGTTTATACATTCTGTAACTAACTGAGCGTACCTAAAGACGTGTCGTCCTTCTGTCTATCAGTATCTACTAGCACATATCAATATACATAATAATACACACAATACCTGAGCGACCCCCATAAGCCGGAAGGTGCCAACCAAGCAAGCAATCTATTTACCCCTACTCGGGTCTAAACCAACCAAAAACAAGTTGCTCCACTCATCTGATAACTGTGAGCTCCTCCTACCAGCCCCCTTGGGTACGTAGCTCAGGCCTTGGCCTCTGACAATAAACTGTGTCTGAGTCCGAAGACTCCTGCCTTTGGGCACAGATGTGCACACAGAGTGGTCTGCCCCTGTAAACAGGGTGTGCTAGCTCTGCGCAGAGTAAACTGAACTACCCCTGCAAGCAGGGTGGTCTGGACCGTATTATCGTGGTGGTCGGCCATCATCGTCCTTTAGTCGGACGGCATCACCCAGCTAGTGGCGGTATCTGAATCTCGTATCGACACAGCTATAACCCAGGGGCCGTGGGGATGCTAAAGGGTGCCCACATGCCATAACAAGTCTCAACATACAAAACACATACACAACAAGCATGATCAATGCAAAATACTAACCATATTCTCTTCTTATATCTCAAGGCCAGTTTGTATTAAATAACTGAAACTATATTCTGTTTTACACTATTCCTGATTGCTGGACTAACTGCTACCTAGCCTTTATCTGTCTATCTTATTATACCTGGATACAGCTCAATAACATAAAATGCACCACCTACTACTGGATACAATCTCAACAGATGGAATACGTATTGCCTGAATATCTACTATTCTGATTATCACATGATATGTAATTAAGATACTAGCATGCTTGCTGGAAATTGTACTAAAATCATTCCTGTACACTGGATATCGGTTAATAGCCTTTATTCTATTTACTTTCTAAGCTGTACTTCCTGGCTTGCCAAAAGAATAACTTTACATACCTGGTTTCTGAGTATCCGACTTACCGGTGTGATTTCCGTCGGTACTTCTGCTGTTTCTCCCAACTACATTCATATACACGTCAATTAGAACTAAATACATTAATATTCGGGAGAAATCGTCACTTTAGATAGATATATATTTATCCCAACTTAAACCTTTTGAAAAACGGTCGAAAACTCGTAATTTTTCAGCGGTCCAGAAGGGAGAAATATTCACTTCTCAGCTAGGAACACATAGACATTAATTTAGAGCAATTCTATTTACCTTAGTTCGGCGGCTCGCCGATTCGTCGGCCGTATTTCACGAAACAAAATCCGTAGGAATGCTCTCTGCTGCTAAATACTTCGGTATCTAGGATTAATTTGAGTCTGGGTAGCGTTTGGCAGCGTAATCGGACGAAAATTATAATCCCTCCTTCGCCTTCCTCTGTTTTGCTGCGTGTTCTGGAAATTAAAATGAGTTAAAAGATATTAAACCGAAGTGGGGGCTTTATATACTTGAGCCTGAACTTGGGCAACGTGTCACGGAGCCATCGCGGAGGCCTTGCCTCCATGACACGCTGCCATCGCGGAGGGGCTCTGCCTCGGCTCTTCCCGCGATGGTTCGACGGGTTTCTCGTCCGATCTTTTTTCCGGCCTTTCTCTAGCACGTATGGCCTTCTAATATGCTTAACCAACGTGTGAATAGGTCGTCTAGGTGCCGGGAATTCTACGGGGTATAACACTAAAGCTATGCATGGTCATGTTATGATAAGAGTACGATTTCAGAATGAATGCATGTATCCTTATACTTACACTTACAAGATTATGATATGTATGAATTGCTTTAAATGAGTTGTGTAGTTAAGAGATTTTACTTACCTTGCATACTCGGTACATTCCACGTACTGACCACATTCTTTCTATGCTGCATCGTTTCATGATGCAGAATCCGATTCTCAGGTTCAGCCCCATTCGTAGTCGCTGTTCAGAGATAGCACCTACTTTATTGGTGAATCCTCATCTTCCGAGGACTAGACATTCAGATGTTTTAGATATCCTTTTTAGCTTTAGTATTGTTAAGCTAGTTGGGGGTGTTGTCCGATCAGCTCGTCCACATTAGAGGCATATCAGACTTAGACGTGTATTCATCTTCAGATATTTATTCTGTTGTTATATTAAGTTTGACTTCCGCTGAGTTTATAATTATGTTTTGTTCATGTTTATTGAATGAGCAGTTGAATGCTTATGCCATGGGTCGACTTGGGGTCTCCCGGGGTCCCTTTTCCACTGTCTACAATCTAGGCCTTTGTTCAGGTCGTGACAGTCCTCCTCTTTTGAGGACCATGCGTATTCAGCTTTCTCCATGTACTTTCAATTTTCAATTTTAGAGAGTTAGTTGGGGACCTATCCCATCAACTCATCAAACTTAGAGGCTTTTCAGACAAAAGGATGTAATCAGCTTCAGATGTAGGTGTATTTCTGATGTTGTGCTTATTTCAGTCTTCTGTAAGTTGATAATGTTAAAACATCCATTTTTATTGATTGAGTTAGATGTGTGTTCATGCCATGGGTTGACTTGGAGTCCCTCGGGGTTTCTTGTCTCGTGTCTCGATTTTGCTTACATTCAGGCCGTGAAAATATCACATTTACCTCATCTACCACTTCCCTATGGTCGACTAAGTCCGTCCATTATCATTTGTTACTTGCTTAATTAGGCACAAATTTTCTGACTCTTCCTATTGATGTACATAAGATAAATAAATCATCTCACTATTCCCGATAACTTGCTATCTTTGTTTAAACCCGTCATACCATCTTCTGTAACCCACCAAACTATTTAAAACAACATACAATTCACAAATACAGATTAGCAAATTGAAGAACACATAAGATATCATCAACATCCGCCAAGATAATCAAGTCTTCAAATATTAAAGTACACGCACATACCTGTCTTCATACCACAAATACCATGAAGTATCATACCTAGACCATCTAGCCGTATACAGTATCCAAACATGTCCCTCACCTTAAACTGAATCATGTCGGTATACTCTATATCACACTTGTATACCTGTACCTTTCTGTATCCGCAGTAGTATGTATTATCAAACTGTCACGACTAGAGAGTAGACCCGGATCGTAGATACGGGACAAGGAACCCCGTGAGGCCCCAAGTCGACCCATTCCATAATCATAGCATACACTAAACATAAAATACAACCAACAATATGGATAAGCGGAACTAATAATACAGATCTAGTATAGCCCATAATAGGAATCTTAACAACATTGAAATACAACGCTGAAATCTATCTAAAAAAGTCTGAAAGTCTTCTACTAACTGATGAGTTGCTGGGACAAGCCCTCAGCTAACTCCAAAAGTCTAAAAATTGGAACATAATAAAATAATAATATAAACCACGTCGTCGGAGAATAATGACTCACTGCTAGCAACAGAGATAGAGAGAAGCGTATCTAGTCACGCGGCTGGACCTGGAGACCTGAATATATATCATAAAATGATATAGCACAACAGGCATGCAGTCAGTGCTATGAATGTACTGAGTATACAGGAATGTAATTAAATAACTCATAAGCATAAGAACACAAGAAGGGAGTACCATAAATCACAGGATTAGTAGCATAACCGAAATGAGATACAAAAACCTTATATAAGATTCACATATTCATATAATCATGATCACATTATAAGGACATGCATTATTATAAGATCCGCTGATGCACAAAAGTAGTAATCAAAGTGATATAGGGATGCAATGCCGTGACTGATCAAGAGGGTCGCTGATTGTCTAAGGGAAACATTCTTACCAGCGAGAATCCCTATTTGTCGAAGCGAAAGAAAGCTCTAATATAGAGAGTCACTGACTAACTAGGGATGTTGGTCCCGACTGAAAGGAGAAACCTGCATGGTTAGTAGCTAGGGATGTGAGTCCCGAATTATTAGGGATATGCTTTTGCTAACGAGAATCCCGACTAACTAGGAAAACATTCTTGCTAACAAGAATCCCTACTAGCTGAAGCTAATATAAATTGCTACAGCTAATTAGAGACAAAGGACATTTACTGATTTTCATCATACAACATTCATATCAACAGGGTGGGGGCTACTTTCTAATTATCAAGCCCAACAGTTGCAATATCATTCTCATGCATTATCATCATAATTCACCTCATCATGGAGTCCAATCAATAGCTATCTCAAGCATCTTACACTAACGAACATTCTACAGAGTCGCATTATGCATATACTATCATGAAATTCCGAACTCCAAGTTCATCTCATTCACATGTAATATGAGCTCATACACGGTGTATAAATACAACTCATACTCTATCGAGATTTATGACTTCGCTTATTTAGGTCTACAACATTCCACACACTTGTCACAATCAGTCCTTTGTGAACTCTTTAGCCACGGGCGTTTTAGATTCCATGATTTTTCTGAAAACAATTTTAGTAAGGAAAAACAATATAGAATCCGCCCAAGCTTTGTAGTTCAACAATGGAGATGCAATCTTATCATGCCCAATCAATTAAATCTAGAACATGGTGATGACACATAATATACTTCAATTATTCAAGCCCACAACGCCTTGACAATCCAACATGGTCATCAATTTCATAATCAAGTCACTAGGGTTAGTGTAGCAATATTCCCACACTTTCATCATGATCAAGAATTTTTATGGTAGTTTAAGGAGAAATGAACTATTTCCTTTCAACAGTTAATTCAAGTTAGGATGAACATACTACACCCATACATACGCAACCTATAATTTTCACAATTTCTTCATATTCATGCATGGCTACGAAAATTAATTGAAAAATAAGCAACACCCATTCATTACTCATGCCAATTTATGAAAAACATGTTACCTCATGCATTCCCAACATATGATCCATATTCCAAACAACCCATCAAACTAGCATTCCAAATAAATTCCATAATTGTAGTAATTGGTTGCATTTAAGAAAAATAATGAAGAAGAAATTACCCATTATTCAAACCCTAGATCATGATATTCTACATAAAGTAAATCAGATTCTTATTGAAAACATTTTGGGGCACAAGGATGGAAGAATATCCTTGTTGAAGTCCCGCATAGCTGGTAGATGAAAATCCCGTTCAAAATCTTCCTTGAAGCTTGAAGAACACCTTGGTGAAACACTTAGTATTTTTTGGAAGAGAGGAGGAAGAAAGAGATTGAGAGAATGAGGGTTTAGGTCTAGAAGAACACTTAAAACATCCCCAAACATACCCAAAACGACATCACTTTAATTCTGGGAGCGTGGGATTTTACCAAACTGCCCCTGAGAAAAATCTGAAAAATTGCCCGAACTAATGCCACAACTCATCTGATGAGTCGTTGTCCCACTCAATGACTCGTTAGGTCCACTCATCAGGTATACTGGAAATTATTGATCCTTCAAGCCACGACAGATGTAACGACTCGTCACCACACCCAACGATTCGTCCTGCCCTTTTGTTAACTAGACTAAAAATTCCTTGAATCCAAAGCTTCTCCCTCCTAATGACTGACTTGGCGAGTCATTTCCAGGCAAGAAGATTGATCAAGTCATCTGTTTCCCCTGGCCCAGCTCACCTCCCTTGACTTCTCCCCCACGAGCCAGACCACGACTCATGGGGTCACCTAACGAGTCGTTCCCTGAATCGTCCTGCAGTAAATTTCTACTGACTTTTTTAGTTGCACTTCTTCTAACTCCGGGGTTTTATATCTAGGACTTTCGAGGTGTTACAATATATCCCCCTTGGGAACATTCGTCCTCGAATGTTGGTTGAACATTCCGAAAGGTTAGAGACAAAGCCAGTATCCAAATATCCATCAATCACAGCTAATCACCAATGGAGCATCTGACTCTAGGACAACCTTATACATCAAACCCAAAACTCACATCTAATATGCACACCATGACTCAAGGAAGACCGAAGAACAAGGTACTAGCATAGAACTAGGAAAATCACCGAAAAGAACTCTTTCCCCCTTTTTAATCCGGCACGGAAATGATACGGACTGATTCTTCATTCTTAAATCACTTTCCGATACGAAGCTAGGATTCGCAAAATTTAATCTAATTTAGGGTAAGGATTTTATAAGAACGATTCATCCCCGACATCTAAAACTGAGCGCATACTAGAGATAATCTGGAGTCACTGAGTTAACAAACAACTTCCAAAGTATGAGTTAATTTCGAACACATAAGAAAAGATGGATTAACGCACATAATTGATTCATAACATGAAATTAAGCAATAAGGATCCATAGTGCAAAACTTACTTCACTGACTGAAATGGTTACATCTAAACCTAGGGAATTCGCACATGGGAGTAAACATAAATTAACTTTAATCGAGATACAAAGGAGGTTATCTTAACTTAGTAGAGATCGACATACTACAACTACTAAGGCTGAAATCCCTTTATGAGCATTTTCAAGGTCCGACTTACTTCACGTAATCACTATCTGCCCCTTAGCTTAAAGCCATTATTCTAAGGCTCCTGAATCCTTCTTCAAGTCAGGTGAAGTTACTAATCCTTAACTCCTCTTTCACTTCTAACCTACACCACAAGCCTTACACTAACAGCAATTTACATCACACACCAACAATCTTTTCCCACAATCATGACTGAGCTTCTTATTCATTATAGAGGTTGGCATCACATAAAGAATACCACAAGATTCATAACATACCTGTGGTCACTACCGGCGCCTTTCCCTTATCTTTATGGGCTGCTACTGCATAAGAGCAGTTTTGACGATGTCCGCTTCTTGGGTTAGAGGATTCACCCTGCTGAAACGAGTGGGCTATAGGATCTATTGAAGAGGTAGTTGAGGATCTACTCTCACCCCGCTTAGCTGCCGCGTAATCTCGGTGCATATGGCCCACCTTGCCGCACCAAAAACAAACATCTTTACCGGCCATACAAACTCCCAAGTGGTGCTTCCCACAACTCATACACAATGGGTACGTGATCTCCCTTACTCTGGGTTGTACGGAGCACTAGCTGTCGAAGGTGCTGGGGCTGTTGGTCTCTGATGATGGTGGGAGTGATATCTAGTACCCGACCTCTGATGGGAGGACTCTAAGTCTCCATTCCTTGCCCTCTTGGGCTCTTTCCCTTTTTCTTTCACCTTTTCTACTTCCATTTGTTGAGCAAATATCACCAAGCGGGGGAAATCTATGTCTCGATACAACATGGAAGTCTTGCACTCTTTGACCAAGGAGTCTGACACTCTATTCACAAACTGTCTTACTCAGGCCCGCTGGTCGGTTACCATTTCCAGCGCATACTTAGATAACCGAGTGAACTCCAATGCATACTCTTGGACAGTCATGCCATTTTTTCTCAAATTAATAAACTCTGCCGCCTTTTCCTCCCTCAACTCCCGAGGGAAGAACCTGTCCAAGAACGCTATCATAAAATCATCCCAACCTATGGGACCCGCTCCAACTCCCTAACTATCTCTCCACTGACAATACCAAATATAAGCAACTCCCTTTAAGTGGTAGGAGGATAAGTCTGCGCTCTCATTTCCTATTACTCATTATGTTAGTAATCTTTTGAACCTCTTCAAAGAACTCATATGGGTCCTCATACACATTTGACCCTAGAAATTCGGGTGGGTTCATCTGAAGGAAATCTCTTATCCTTGTCGTCTCTTCATTTCCATGCACTGGTGCACAGGCTACCACCTGCTGATTAATCTGGGCGGTCAGAACCTGTGCCAACATGTGGATGGCTGCTTAGAACTCGGCATGAGCAACACGATCCTCCATTTGATCTGTCTGGGCTGGTGGTACCTACTGGCGGCCGTTACCACATCCTCTTCCATTCGCTCATCGGGGCGGCATTATCTGTGAGCACGTAAAGCACGAGTTAGCGGAGGAAATATTAAGAGTTTCATACTCTATGAACGATAAGAATCATAAAGAAAGGGGAACATTCCTAAAATGTCTCATAGCCTCTTCTTCATAACTGTGGTGCTTCACACCCATGAAGAAGACTCTACGTAACACGGCTTTTAGACACCCTAGGACACACTAAACCTGGCTCTAATATCAAGTTTTTCATGACTCAAGAGTAGATCCGAATCATAGACACGGGACATGGAACCCCGAGAGGCCCCAAGTCAACCCATGGCATAATCATAGCATACACTTAAAATAAAAGACAACCAATAGTATGGATAAGCGGAACTCATAATAAGGATCTAGTATAGCCCATAATAGGAATCTTAACAACATTGAAATACAACGCTGAAATCTGTCTAAACAAGTCTGAAAGCCTTCTATTACCTGATGAGTTTCTATGACAAGCCCCCAACTAACTCCAAAAGTTTCAAAAATGAAACATAATAAAATAAGAATATAAACCACATCCTCAGAGAATGAGGACTCACCGCTAGCAGCAGAGAGAGAGAGAAGCGTATCTAGTCACGCGACTGTACCTGGAGACGTGAATCTATATCATAAAATGATATAGCAGAAGAGGTGTGCGATCAGTGCTTGGAATGTACTGAGTATCCAGGAACGTAATTAAATAACTCATAAGCATAAGTACACAAGCAGGGAGTACCATAAATCACAGGATTAGTAGCATAACTAAAACGAGATATGACAACCTTATATAAGATTCACATATTAATATAATCATGATCACATTATAAGGACATGCATTATTATAAGTTCCGCTGATGCACAAAATTAGTAATCAAAGTGATACAGGGATGCACTGCCATGAATGGTATCAAGAGGTTCCCTGACTGTCTTAGGGAATATTCATACTATCCAGAATCCCTGTCTGTCGAAGCGAAAGAAAGATCTGATATAGAGAGTCACTGACTAGCTAAGGATGTTGGTCCCGACTGAAAAGGAGAAACCTGCATGGCTAGTAGCTAGGGATGTGTGTCCCGATTGACTAGGGAAACATTCTTGCTAACAAGAAACCCGACTAACTCGGAAAACATTCTTGCTAACGAGAATCCCGACTGACTAGGGAAACATTCTTGCTAACGAGAATCCCCACTAGCTGACGCTAACCTAAATTGCAACAGCTAATTAGAGACAAAGGACTTTTACTAATTTTCATCATACAACATTCTTATCAATAGGGTAGAGGCTACTTTCTAATAACATCAAGCCCAACAGTTGCAATATCATTCCCATGCGCTATCATCATAATTCACCTCATCATGGAGTCCAATCAATAGCTATCTCAAGCATCTTACACTAACGAGCATTCTGCAGAGTCACATTATGCATATACTATCATGACATTCCGAACTCCAAGTTCATCTCATTCACATGTAATATGAGGTGATACATGGTGTATAAATACAACTCATACTCTATCAAGATTTATGACTTTGCTTATTTAGGTCGACAACATTCCAGACACTTTTCATAATCACTCCTTTGTGAACTCTTTAGGCACGGGCATTTTAGATTCCAATATTTTTATGAAAACAATTTTAGTAATGAAAAACAATATAAAATCCGCCCAAGCTTCGTAGTTCAACAATGGAGATGAAACCTTGTCATGCCCAATCAATTAAATCTAGAACATGGTGATGGCACATAATATACTTCAATTACTCAAGCCCACAACGCCTAGTCAATCCAACATGGTCATCAATATCATAATCAAGTCACTAGAGTTAGTTTAGCAATATTCCCGCACTTTCATCATGATCAAGAATTTCTATGCTAGTTTAAGGAGAAATGAACAATTTCCTTTCAACAGTTAATTCAAGTAAGGATGAACATACTACACCCATACATACTCAACCTATAATTTTCCCAATTTCTTCATATTCATGCATGGCTACGAAAATTAATTGAACAATAAGCAATACCCATTCATTACTCAAGCCAATTTATGAACAACATGTTATCCTCATGCATTCCCAACATATGATCCATATTCCAAACAACCCATCAAACTAACATTCCAAATAAATTCCATAATTGCAGTAAATTGGTTGCATTTAAGAAAAATAATGAAGAAGAAATTACCCATTATTCAAACCCTAGATCATGATATTTTACCTAAATTAAATCGAGTTCTTATTGAAAATATTTTGGGGAAAAAGGATGGAAGAATATCCTTGTTGTAGTCCCATATACCTGGTAGATGAAAATCCTGTTCGAAATCTTCCTCGAAGCTTGAAGAACACCTTGGTGAAACCCTTAAGATTTTTTAGAAGAGAGGAGGAAGAAAGAGATTGAGAGAATGAGGGTTTAGGTTTAGAAGAACCCTTAAAAACATCCTCAAACATACCCAAAATGACATCACTTTAATTTTGGGAGCGTGGAATTTTACCAAACTTCCCCTGAGAAAAATCTGAAAAATTGCCCGATTTGATGCCACGACTCAACTGACGAGTCGTTGTCCCAACCAACGACTTGTTAGGTCCACTCGTCAGGTATACTGGAAATTATTGATCCTTCAGGCCACGACTAACGTAACAACTCGTCACTACACCCAACAATTCGTCCTACCCTTTCATTAAGTACACTGGAAATTTCCTTAAATCCAAAGCTTCTCCCTCCTAACAACTGACTTGACGAGTCGTTGGCAAGCAAGACGACTCGTCAGGTCGTCCGTTTCCCCTGGATTGGATCACCTTCCTTTACTTCTCCCCCAAGAGCCAGACCATGACTCATCGGGTCACCTAACGGTTAATTCATTACCTGACTCGTCCTGCAGCAAATTTCTTTTGATTTTTTCTACTGCACGTTTTCTAACTCCGGGGTCTGATCTCTAGGACTTTAAGGGTGTTTCACAAACCATACCCACACAATCTGTGTCTCACAATTATACCATTAGTGATATACCGGGAACACGCCTCAGTTCATATCACTATACACACATGCCAGAGGGTCGTATGCTTTCCCTTCCAGTCATGACCTGCAGGGTACTCTAGAAATCCATGTACTGTACACCCAACCATATGAAGCTGAATCATACTTGTCTGTGTATTCAACTCATACACCTAGCCGCATGGTCTTTTAGCCATACCTGTCTATGTACTCACTCATACCACTCGCTCGGATGCTCGACTTGGGCACGAGCCATCATATATCCAATCTTTATTCGGAATCTGATAACATTAACTTGTTCATCTGAATTCCTTACCTTTGCCCCTGGGCCTCTCATTCACCATCATATCATTGAATTTCCTTTCATATTATCCACTATTTCAGTCACACGTTCATTCGATACTAACTCGCCCCTCAATTTTGGGGCACAAAATCATAGCATTACAAATAATAAATTATACACAACAAGAGGTACACATTCCTACTGACAAGTAAGATCACATGGATGATTCCAAATCCAATCTCTTACTCAATAGTAATAATCACAGTTACATTAGCAAATACACGAAATTACAGCTTAGCCTGCTTGCTGGTTTGCCTTTGCTGCAGTGACATTACTGCCGTTACAGTGGTCTGGTTGCAGTGGTATAATACCCGTTGCGGCGATACTACTAGTAGTACTGTGACCAGTCTTTGTTCCAGTTTCTTCCCCATCTAGGTTCTTGTTCTCTATCATACCCACCATAATGAAAGAAGTATCATATCAAGCTTATTTCAATAATTAACTTGCCACAGTGTCACCGTTATTACGAACAACAAAATCATCAATCCAAATAATGCAATGCCAACCACAACACATTTAAGTCATTACGCAGGGTATAACAATCCAAATTTACTATTTCAACTCACGCTCTGCCATAGTTCTAATTTATCAATCATTCAGTTAATTGCATCCCCTAAACACGATCTACATGATTAATTTTAAATTCAGAAAGGATGATTCCATAATTTATAAACCAGAAGTATTTCTAACGACAACACTCGAAAGTTAATCTACACACCGTTGGTTTGGTTCAACATACACACATAAATATGGACCAATTATTCTATTTCAATCTCTCTCCTTGGGGTATTCTCATTACGGAATATCACTACCCCTTTTGTAATTCGCTCAGTCTTAGAATCTCACCGATTTCAATTAACAGACAATAACATAATTAAGTTACAATCCTACTTACCAAAAGCATATTAACCATATACATGTATGTGGTTAGCTAATCAAAGTCTAATGAAAGAGAAAGTAAGTCATAGCCTACCTGAGCGTCAAGCTATTGTCCAGACATTCCCAACTACAGGATTGCATCGTTTTCTTGATTTCTTGCTAGAGTTCCTATCTATAGAGGTTGAATCTCTACCTCTTAGACCTTCTTATTTTTTCCAAAAAATCTATTTTCTATTTCTGGGCATTTTTATTAAGCCCTCCTTAGAGACAAGGTTTCAAAATCCTAATCGGAATAGGATTGCGAATTTTTGGTCTGCATCATCCATTGCGGCGGACATCCTTCCCGCTACAGCAGTTCTGCTATGGCGGAAGGCATCCTACCACAGCGGACACCTTCTTGGGCCCATCCGATCATGATCAAGCCCATTCGAATTTACTCATCGTGTGCCCTTCGTCTCTCGAAGATTTATTTTGAATTCCTAAAAATTTAAATTTGCCCATTTTTTTGGTGGTTGGAATGTTATAACGATCGGGCAGGTCGTTACATTGAAGTAAGGCAACATACATTATTTTTGACACAAGTTTTTATACTTATCAAATAAATTTTAATTAAATTAATAAGGTAATGTAACATACTTATTTCAAGTCTAATATTATTCATAATACTAAGTATGTGGGGGTATTCATAATTTCCGAAGATCTGCGCGTATGAATGAAATTTATACCTATATATTATTAAAGCAAACTTTATTAATTTATTGCAAATCTGTAACATATTTAACTTTAAAAATTCTTACACAATTTTGAATATATATGTGTGTGTATATATAAAATTAAAATAAAGCTTTAATTTTTTTTATATAGTTTTGTTATATTTTTATTAATTTAAAAATAGTTAGCTAATATTTTAATTTCTATATTTTTATCTTTAGTTTTAAAAAAAAGACAAAAGAAGGAAAAAAAAAAAAAGGGAAAACCACAGGGCACTAAATATCATGAATAACTTACAACCCCTCCCTTGCAACATTATATATGCACACACTTCAATAAGGGGTGATGTTTTCTTCTCTAAGGAAAAATAGAGTACATAAAATTGAAACACATGTACAATCGACTCTTTTACGGTTTGAGCATTTTGTTTTTTCATGGGAATCCAACTGCCGGCATTAATCACTGTATCTCACAAAGTACCACCAATAAAATTTTCATCTCTATCAAATTTTAACAAAGAGTCAAAATTTGTACATACTTGCCTCAATTCTTTAATGGGTGTATGAAAGAGGGTATCGACTATCTCTAGCCCAATCCCGCACAATCAAAACCTAATTATCCTCCATTGTTTTCTCACTCATATTCTATTCTTCTTTTTCAAGCAACAATAGAATAAGTGTACCAATTTGTACTTGCAATTATAAATATTTCAATTATAATTTAGAGAAAACAATGGATTTATGGTAATTAAGTAATTCTAAGATTAAACTAGAAACATTCAATCTATTTTAGCCCCTATCATGCACACACCTCTAGCAAGAGCTTTAGCTACTCATAAATGAAGAACAAGAGATTAAACCAATAAAGGAATCAATATTATTCATCATTAAGAAGAAACTTCAAGCTCAATTTTGTTCTTCAATGGAGGTTTTACCTTAGAAAGATGAAGAAGATGAAGGAAAAAGCTGTCACTTCTCTCTAAAAATTCAACTAAAAAACTAACTACTCAATGGAATGGAGTGGAATCTTCTATTATTTACAAAATACAAAAATAATGTAAATCTGATCCTCTTTTCTTGTGTTGGGCAATTTTACCCCTTTGATGATGGCCTCACTTGTACGGCACTTGCGTTTCACAGGTGCCCATCTGTGAGGCGCAATTCACTTCACCAATCTGGGCCAGAAAGTCATATCATGGTTCTGCATTTGCACCTGCATTTGTCGGTACTGACCCGCGTTTAGCAGGTTTTCCCTCTACTTCAAAGCAGTGTTTTCCTGCATTTGGCCTGCTTTTCGCAGGTGCCATCTTGCAAAACGCAGGTCCCCTTCTTCCAGCACAATGTTTTTTTGTTCAATTTCTTCGCTTTACTTGTTTAAGTTGAATACCTTCAAAAACAAAGAGAAAGGACATAAAATCTTCCTGAATGACTTGAAAACCAAGAAAAATCTCATCTTTAAAAGAGTAATGAGTTAGTGAATTACCAACTCTTCAGACCCCCAAACTTGAATCATCCCTTGTCCTCAAGCAAGACATTTTATCATAGCTATATAATTGAATTAAGAATGTCATACCACACGAGTTGTGCACAAGGGACTACGGGGACTAAGACAACCCAAAAATCGCATACTGACTCAATGAAAAGAAAAGACTCAATAAGTTATGTAACTGCTTCAAGAGGTAACCACAAACAATTGGCATGATTTATAAGTGTTTCTTTCATTAAATACAAGGGGCATGGTTGATCGAAACAAGCTCAAGTAACATCTCAACATTGAAAATTTACGTTCAAAGATTGCCTTAAAGCTCATTCCACTCTTGTCACAATCACATCTTTTACTTTGAACACATTCAAGCATGTTCCCTAAGGAAGTGATGCCACTCACATCAAGAGAGAATTCCATTTAATATTCTAGCAATTCACACATAAAGGGATTGTAAAATAAGGTAGATATGCTCACCCTCACAAAGAAATTCTCATGCATACAACTTGACACATAGGCTTCCCTTTCTTGTAACTAGCCACTAATGTAGAGTTGTTACACTCAATCAATTAGGACTTGGAGGTGATAATGAAGGCTAGGGTAAAGGTAGGACAAACTTTCTAGTTCTAGTGAGTAGAACCTCCCTAATGCTCTTTTTGTGAACACTTTTGCATACTTCATTTTTCTATTGAGATTAACCCACTTTATCTCTCCTTGATCAACATCTTCAAATTTGTATAAATAGCCAGCCTTATATCTCCTTGGTTTCCACCTTTACCCTCATCTAAGCAAGGAGTAGCACCTTTTAACTATACTTTTTTTTCTAAGGTTTCAAGGTTTTTGACTTGACCAATTCGTTCATTCAATCACAATTTGGTGCTACTTCACATTGAAGCTCATATATTTCTCCCATTTTCTTTTGCAAACCCACGGGTTTTCGCCTCATTTCTTCTTTATCTTTTCCAAAATTCTGTGTGTCAAGCCCCATATTTCATTTTTTTACAACTAGCACTAGGGAGGCTGGGTGCCAAAAGACGGATTACAAAAGGATAAACAGGCTTGTAATGTGGTTCTCAAAGAAAAAGGTTAAAGGCTCAACATTGGCTAGCAAAGATAGACGTTCAAAGAGGTCATATAGGTGAAGTGACTATCAAAAGAAAGCCTAAAATTATGTTCTAAGTGTAGCTACATCTAGGGTTTCTCCTTGAGTCACACTTAGGGCAAGTTCTAAACAACCATACATGCATGAAAATTAAGCTAAGAACTTCACCACACAAGGCACCACACTCCATGGAGTTCATACAATTCTTACAACCACATCAAGAGTATGACTTTAAACAAGATAGCATGTGAATCTAAAAGCCAAATAAAGAATGTGCAACTCATGACAAGAGAGTGCTTACTTTTTAAATTCAAACGTCCCTTTTTCCTCAAAATTCATTTTCAATGTCATTTAAGAAGTTTCAGTGGTACCTCTCAAAAGAAAGTGCAACAAAAGACTCAAAAAGACTCTGAACTTCACATTTTCCCTTAAGAAAGTTGCCTCTCAATCTACTATGGAAAAATGTTGCCCACATCTACAACAAAAGAAGAGAAAAAGAAATCACTCCTTGGAAAAGAACTGTGGTATAAAGAAAACCCTTGGAGTTTATTTGCTAACTACTATAAACAAAGGCAATTATTAAGACATGGGTCAATAAACAATTGGCAATTTAAAATGGACCCAATCAATGGCACTAACAAGTCAAAAAGTGACATTTAATTTATCACAAGCCCGACAAGGGCATTCATCAAACTAAGAAAATATTACATATGCAACACATTCAAAGCATAAGAATTTGAGCCTGACAACGGCAATAAAAGAAAAAAAATAACCAATAAGAGAAAAACAACCCACCCCCAATTAAACATTGTCCCCAATGTGCATTATTTTGAACAAAGGATGGTAAGAACTCCTTGATGTGGCTACTCCTCGGTATCACCATTTTCCTCTTCTTCATCATGGCCTTCATCTCCCACATTTTCTTCTTCATCCTTACCCAAGCTCTTAAATAAATCATCAATGGGACCCTAAGTTGTAGGTGGGGCAGCCATCACTACATCAAGTTAGCTCATGTTTGGATCCTCCATTAGTGCCCGTCTCTTCAATTCTCTCACTTCAACTCAGAGAGAGGTGGTTGATCCCTCGACTACATCCACACGAGAACATAGCTTGTTCATTCTATCAAACATATTCTTCAACTCCTTCTTCATCGTCTTGATTATAAGGGCTGGGAGATTTTAAGCCAATTTTTGGAGTTGGTTCTCATGAGATTGTGTCATCTCAGCCAACTTCTGGATTCCACTTGAATGGGAGGATGTAAGAGGAGTTGAAGGCCCTCTGAATAATGCCTCTTCGAATTCATGGCCCGATGTCTCGGGGTGTGACATGTTGAGGTCGAGAGCTATGGGAGTCTCATCTATGTCATGAGATGTAGAGTCTTTGGGAGTCTCCCATGCTTGCATCCGTTTTCCTTTGCTCTTTGATTCATCTGCATTCCTCTAACTATCAACTTCAATGACACCAATAATGGAGCTGGGGAATTTATTAGGGAATAGTGGAACTTCCTCCTTGAGACACAGTTGGGTGATGAGAACAACGTATGGCATTGAAGTTCCTTTCTGTCTGTCCTTATGCTTCATTTGTGTAGCCGCCACTTCTCCAAAATTAATGGGAGCCCCTAACATAATGCAGGAAATAAGTATGGTTGCCTCAAGGTTCACTCTTAGATTATTTTTAGAGGGGGTGATGCAGCCGCATACAAATTCAAGCTACAACTTGGCCTTAAATTTTAAGTCCTATCTTGTAATTTCACCACCAATGGAGGGCCACAAGGGCTGACCATTGGTGATAATGTCAGCCACCCAATGGAACTGGTCTTCCTTTCTTGCAACTTATGTTACATACTCAGTTCCTGAGTTGATTTCATCCTCCCAAAATATGGCATTTATGGCATCCGGGATGATGTCAACTTCTAAACCCCGAACCTTGACTAAAGTAAGGAATGGGAACTCATCGACATTACCTTTGTGTTTCGTTACCTCTTGTTATGCCTGGTAGGATATATAGAATTCCGACACAAGATAGGTGTACTAATTTGGGGGAGGCTCCGTGAACATGTGACATTGTTTGTTATTGAATTGAGAAATAATGTTTGGGAAGTCATTCCCCAGCCCCACCAAGTCAAAGCATTTTTTGGTCGTGATTGGCCTCTCGGCACATATGACATAGTGTGCCTTCATGTCAGGCATACAATAAATAATGGCATCGCTGGTATTGGTGGGGGCTGGATTTCCTTTGGCTTTCCCCTTTCCTTTACTCTTGGAAGTGGAAGGTGCCTTTCCTTTGTCGGCATGCCTAGATGAAGTCATGATTCTGCAAAATAATGTTAGTGTCAGAACAAAACAAACTTTTTTTTTTATATTTAGTAAAGGAAAAATAAAAGAGATGATTATCCTAAGCTAAGGAACAAAATTATAAAGATTGGATAGCAAACAAGCTGAAACATCAATATCAATATGTGGCAACAGCTGCACTACAACTACAAAATGCAGGTAGAGACAAGCGCTTCGTCGCTGAGTCGTAGGATTGGGGCAGATAACTAGGCCAACTAGTCCTTCTCTGCAATGAAACTGCATTTTGGAGGTCTTGATCCGCGACTTGCAGGTGAAACGCAGGTGATTGGCAGTGGCCTTGTCACGATCCAAGTCTACACCCTGAACGCGACACAGTACCTAGAACCACAAGTGACCCCAAGCTAACCTGTGGCTTAACATCACACCAGTATATTGAATTCACTAGAAGCGGAATTTGAGGAAACATCATAAATAAATTATACTTTTCTGAACAAGAAGAAATATTTGATAAGATACTAAAATTTATGCGATAACTGGAAAACATACTGAGATAATGCTTTGTATGATATCCATCTAAAAACTGACGAGTTTCTGGGACAAGCCCACAGCTAACTCAAAAGTCTAACTCAAAAGAAAACTGAACTGAAAAGATAATCTCATCCTTGGAAGATGAGGACTCTCCAAATGTACTGTTGTTGAAGTTGTTGGAAGGGAACTACTGTCTATACTGAGACTGAGAACTTACACTTATATCATATTATGATACAACATGGAAAATATGCATCAGTAATTTGAATGTACTGAGTGTGAGAGACATAAGTAAAATAGTAGTAATACGCGATTGAACTGATAAACACTAAATATAACTGTAACAGTGTAAAATAGGTAATGACTAAGGATTGTAGCTATATCATGTAATATGAACTGAAACTAAGACTATACTGAACTAAATTGTATTGACAAGTGGGAGAGTCTATAACCGACATATAACCATGTGAGTTAGACGTGGAGTCCGATGTATACACCCCATTGGTGAGAGCCCACTGTACCTTGCCAGGGTATAATGGCGAAGCTAGGTGATCACTATTTGGGTACCTAAATGCGACACGGTACTTGGAGCTACAAGTGACCCCAAGCTAACCCGTGGCTTAACATCACACTAGTATACTGAATTAACTACAAGCGGAAGTTGAGGAAACATGATAAATAAATTATACTTTTCGGAAAAGAAGAAATAGTTGATAAGATATAGAAATTTATGCGGTAACTGCAAAACATACCGAGATAATTCTTTGTATGAAATCCATCTAAAAACTGACGAGTTGCTGGGACAAGCCCCCAACTAACTAAAAAGTATAACTCAAAAGAAAACTGAACTAAAAAGATAATCTCATCCTCGGAAGATGAGGACTCACCAAATGTACTGTTGTTGAAGTTGTTGGAAGGGAACTACTGTCGATAGTTAGACTGAGAACTTGCACTTGTATCATTTTATAATACAACATGGAAAATATGCATAAGGAATTTGAATATATCGAGTATGAGAGACATAAGTAAAATAGTAGTAATACGCGACTGAACTGATAAACACTAAATATAACTATAATAGTGTAACACACGTAATGACTAAGGATCGTAGTTATATCTTGTATCTGAATTGAAACTGAGACTATACTGAACTAAATTGTACTGACAAGTGGGAGAGTCTATAACCGATATATAACCATGTGAGCTAGACGTGGAGTCCGATGTATACACCCCATTGGTGAGAGCCCACTGTACCTTGCCAGGGTATAATGGCTGAGCTGGGTGATCATTATTTGGGACCTAGTTGGGCTAATGACCTATGGTGGAAACGTAGTTCTAAGAACTTGGATGAATTGAACCCCGACCCGCTTAGTGCTATGTCCTACCCACTAGAAATCCTAACTGTGACTACTAGGTTGATAGCTCAAACCTGATGTCCTAACACTTAAGTCAGGAATACTTATTTGGAAGTACCTTGAGAGTCTGAAGGACCTGATAACTGAAACATAGGTGTTCTAAGACTTGTCAGAGCTTCTTTATCTAAAAGAATTATCACCATCTAAAGAACAATCTGAGGACTGATAACCAAGACTATGGAGTTTTACTAAACTCCTCAAAAGACTAACTACAGTCAAGCTGATCAGATGACATTTCTATAAGGCACTGAGAAAGCTGAGTACTAATTGAGACTGAACAAGAAATAAGCTAACTATGGTTCACACAACTATAATATGATGGTGATTAAAGAACTATTTGAATCAAGCAACATTTGTATGTGGACAATTATGCAAGACTCTTTCAATTACATTTCAAGATTTAGGATAAAACACATATTTCATAGAAAAGATATCAACGTAAATCATAATTTGTAATAACCTTGAAAAATCACAAGAGTTATAACAAGAGAGAAGTTCCTAATCTAACTAAAGAACCCTAGTTGTGATCTTAAAAGGGATAGAACTGGTAATGTTTCTATAAGGGTTTTGGGGAAAAAAGGAAGAACAATTCCCTTGTAGAAATCCAACATACCTGGAGAAGGATCCTTGAGAAAGTCCTATAGAATTTGAGAAGAAAGATTGGTCGCCCTAGCTTGCTCTGAGAAGTCTTTGTCTTTTTCTCGTAATGTTTCAGAGAGATTTTGAGAGAAGCGAGGGAGAAAGATCAACTAAGTCCCTTTAACCCTTGCTAATTTATCCTAAAATGACATAGTTTAGGAGTCAAAACAATAGAAAGTTACAAAATGCCCCTGGAATTCATACTGTTTAACTCCCACTGCCAGTCACCATGAGGGACATAACAAGTCGTTAGGTTATTGGACGACTCGTCGCCTGGCCTCATTGCCACTGGCAACTTTTTCCCCTTTTTAGAGCTTATTAGACTACTTCACTTAAAGATTTTTCATGACTCCTAACAGATCATTTAACCACACATTACGACACTATGAAACTCAAGTCTTCAACCGTCAATCTCACCCCACGGGACACCTAACAACTTGTTAGGTGTCACAACGACTCATCGCCACCACTCGTATTCATCACTAGAAATTTTCTATTCTTCCACCCTTTCTAGACATGACACTTGACGAGTCATAAAGTGGCACCACCGACTTATCCCCCAACTCGTTAAGTCCCTTGGAAATACCAATATTCACTAACTGAGGCACATATGATGAGTCACTTAACGACTCGTTGGTCACACAATGAGTCACTCTATGACTCATTCTATGACTTGGTGTAGGTTTTCCTATTTTCTTCATTTCAGTTCCTTGGTTTGATCATAGGGACTCTTGGAGTGTTACAATATCGTCCCCTTGGGAACATTCATCCTTGAATGTAGAATAAGTATACTAGAAGGCTAGGTAAAGAACTGGATTCTCGAACTAAAGACTAATAACTGATTTATGAAGGAGTGACTGACTCTGAACTAAGGTGGAATACTAACTGAGTTGATGCATCTAGGGTGCACATTAAAAACATGAATAGAGCTAATGAGTACGAACTGAATATAGTATTGAGGAAAGACATAATACCTATTGCTAAAGCTCAACTTGAAGGGAATAAATGAGGGTATATATCCATCATGTATGCTTCTACTTCCCATGTAGCTCCCTCAACTAGTTGGTTCCTCCATAAACCTTTACAGAAGCGACCTCCTTGTTCCTCAGCTTACGAACCTGAGGATCTCAACTGGAACTTCTTCATAAGAGAGATTGTCCTTTACACCAACACTCTCTAGAGGCACTAGTGAGGTTCGGTCACTGATATATTTATTTGATAAGGACACATGGAAGACCAGGTACACCAATGCTAACTCTATAGGCAATTCTAGCTCATAAGCCACATTACCAATGCGTCTCAAGATTCTGTAAGGGCCGACATATCTAGGACTGAGCTTTCCTTTCTTCCAGAATCTCGTTACCCCCTTCATAGGTGATATCTTCAGGTATACCCAATCATTCACAACAAACTCCAAGTCCTTTCTCCTTACATCTGCATACGATTTTTGTCGGCTTTGAGCTATTTTCAGCCATCCCCTGATAAGTTGAACCTTCTGCATGGCATCATGTACTGAATCAGGTCCTATAAAGGTAATTTCACCAACCTCAAACAACTCTATAGGAGACCTGCACCTCATATCATATAACGTCTCGAACAGGGCCATCTGAATAGTAGAGTGGTAGTTGTTGTTGTATGCAAACTCAATGAGAGGTAGGTGATCATCTCAACTGCCCTTGAAGTCGATCACACAAGCTTATAACATGTATTCCAAGGTCTGTGTATTCCGCTCAGCTTGTCCATCCGTTAGTGGATGAAACGCTGTGTTGAGCTTAACCTGAGTGCCAAGTCCTTCTAAAATGACTTCTAGAAATGCGATGTGAACTGAGTACGTCTATCTAAAATGATGGAAAATGGAACTCTGTGCAGTCTGACTAACTCCTAGATGTAATAGCCTAGCATGGTCGTTTACTGAATTTGAGGTCTTAACTAGAAGAAAGTGTGCTGACTTGGTCATCCGGTCTACAACCACCCAAATGGAGTAATGCTGCCGACGAGTACGAGGTAGACCTGTAATGGAATCCATGTTTAGTTCTTCCACTTCCGTGTAGGTATGCTAATATCCTGAGTCATACCCCTCGATCTTGATGTTCAACTTTAACCTACTAGCAGTTCGGGCACTTAGCTACAAATATGCAATGTCCTTCTTCATTCCATTCCACCAATAGATTTCACATAAGTCATGGTACATCTTAGTGGCACCTGGATGAATAGAATACCTAGAGTTGTGTGCTTCCATCAATATTCACTGTCTCAAGTCATTTACATCTGAAACACACAATCTGCCCTGGTAATGAAGTACACCATCTCCCCCTTTTGAGAATACTTCCACCTATTTTCTTAGAACTACTTCCTTTAACTTGAGTAGGATGGGGTCTTCGTCTTGCTTGGACTTAACCTCTACCACCAGTGAGGATTATGACCCACCCTAGACTACAACTCGGCCCTCAGCTGAATCAACTAACTACACTCCCAATCGAGCTAACGTATGGATATCCTTTGCCAGCTCCTTTCTTCCCACTTCAACATGAGAAACACTGACCGTAGATATCCTGCTTAGGGCATCAGCAACCACATTGCCCTTGCTTAGGTGGTATAGCACACTCATGTCATAGTCCTTCAATAATTCCAGCCATCTTCTCTGACGGGTATTCAAGTCCTTTTGACTGAATACATATTGCAGACTCTTATGGTCGGTGAAGACATCTACATGGACACCATAGAGATAGTATCTCCAAATCTTTAAAGAAAAAACTACCACTGCCAACTCAAGATCATAAGTCGGATAGTTCTTCTCATGAAAATTGAGATATCTAGAGGCATAAGCTATTACCTTACCATTCTGCATTTGAACACATCGAAGACCAATTCTGGAGGCATCATAATAGATGACGAACCCATCTGAACCTTTTGGCAGAGTCAAAATTTGGGTTGTTGTGAGTCGAGTCTTCAACTCCTAAAAATTCTTTTCACATTCATCAGACCACTGAAACTTCACCTTCTTATGAGTCAATTTGGCCAAAGGGGAGGCTATGGAGGAGAATCCTTCCACAAACCATCTGTAATAGCTAGCTAGACCGAGGAAACTCCTGAAATCTGTTGGAGAGGTGGGTCTTGGCCAGTCCTTGATTGCTGCTATCTTCGGAGGATCCACCCAAATACCCTCTATGGAGACTATGTGACTGAGGAAAGCAACTGATTTTACCTAGAATTCACACTTACTAAATATGGAATAATTGTCGATCGCTGAGAGTCTGTAAAGCTATTCTCAGATGGTCTGCCTGTTCCTCCTCTATTCTGGAATAAACCAAGATGTCATCTATAAAGAAAATAACGAACATGTACTGGTACAACTTAAATACCCTATTCATTAAGTGCATAAAGGATGCAGGAGCATTGGTTAGTCCAAACGACATAACTACAAATTTGT
Organism: Datura wrightii; assembly: GCA_035772735.1. NCBI lineage: Eukaryota > Viridiplantae > Streptophyta > Magnoliopsida > Solanales > Solanaceae > Datura > Datura wrightii. The sequence continues at coordinate 68,140,670 of JASDFA010000002.1, forward strand.
ACTCACCATACTGAGTTTTAAAAGCTATTTTTGGAATGTCACATTCTCTGACCCTGAGCTAGTGGTATCCTAATCTGAGATCTATTTTGGAGAAACAACTAGCTCCCTAAAGCTGATCGAACAAGTAATCAATCCTAGGTAGAGGATACCTGTTCTTAGCTGTGACCTTGTTCAGCTGACAGTAGTCGATGCACATCTGGAGTGTACCATCATTCTTTCGTGCGAATAACACTGGAATACCCAATAGAGAGATGTTGGGTCTGATAAATCCCTTATCGAAAAGGTCTTTCAGATGTTCCTTCAAATCCTTAAGCTCAGCTGGAGCTATTCTGTAAGGAGGAATAGAGATGGGCTGGGTGTCTAGAAGAAGGTCTATGCCGAAGTCTATTTCCCACTCAAGAGGGATAACTTCACTCAACACTGTGATGAGACCATTTCTATATACTCAGCTGGCTCTAACTGACTCACCAAGCAGAGTAGAAATTGAGAATGGTTTTGAGAGGACTTCTGGAATAATATCAAATTGAATAGTGATGTAAGGAGTCACGAAGGAAAGTGTGTCTCCTAGATCTAGCAAAGCATATACATTAATGTGGAAAAGGCGCAACATACCCGTAACCACATCAAGTGAGTTCTCCTGATCCTGATGAGAAGACAAAGTATAAAAATGGTTTTGGCACTGATCGTCGCCTGTACTTGAGGTAGTACCCTACTGAGCTGGATAACCTACTGGGGCTGCTAAGGTAGTAGACTGAGTCCTCCACCATCTTGCTGATGGACAATCCCTCAATTTGTGACCCAACTGACCACATCCAAAGAAACCATCCTTGCCCATGTGGAACTTACCTAGATGGTTCTTGCCACATCTAGGACAAGTTGGAAATGAGCTACTACTAAAGATGTGGCTCTGGGACTGGGAGCTTGATGCTCCACCCTTTCGGTCCTTGCGGGATCGGAAAAAGGGGCACTGGCTGATAAGGGTGCTGGAGGACTCTACTGTTGCTGCTTCTATGGGCGACTACCACCGCCTGATCTCTATTGGCCATACTCAAACTAGCCTGTCCTTTCCCTTTTGTTCTTTCTCTCAATCTCCTTCAACTTCTACACCTCTATTTGTTGTGCATAAATGATGAGGCAATAGAGGTCGTTGATGTACTCGATAAGCATTATAGTTTTGTGTTCCTTAAGCACCAAATTAGAAACTCCATTAATGAATTTAAGCATATGAGCCCTCGGCTCAGTGACCATTTTCGGAGCATATCTCAATAGCTGAGTGAACTCAACTACATACTCCTCTATGGTCATATTGTTCTGCCTAAAGTTCATGAATTCTGCCACCTTAGCTTCCCTAAACTCTCGAGGAAAGTACCTGTCTAGGAATGCCATAGCAAACTCATCCCATTCCACCGAACTTGATCCATTCGAACTTCCCTCCTTCCACTGTTTTTACCAAATTTATGCCACCCCTTTCAACTGGTAGGCAGCCAGATCGACATTGTCTGTAGAGGTGACATCCATTATTTGGGTGGTCATCTGTACCTCATCATCAAACTCTTGTGGATCCTCATCAACTTTAGACCCATGAAATACTGAAGGGTTCATACGTGTGAAATCCCAGACACTGGTCGCAGCTGCAGACCCATTGGTGTTGACTGTCACCACTACCTGCTAGTTGACTTTACTAGTCACTGCCTGAGCTAGCATATGAATTGCCTCCCGAAATTATGCAGGGGACACTTGGTCGTCCTGAGGGGCTGTGGGAGCTGGCTGGTTAGATAATCGGGAATCAGCAGCTAAGGTATGTAAGACTTATTCCTTCAACAAGTTATTCTCATCTTAAAGCGATATGACTCATGTGTTAAACGTAGATAAAGATCCTACATGTTTTAATTAGTTGTTTCCAGTTTATAAGGATCAAATATGCTATGATTAGCTGCAATCAGTATATTACAGTTGCATATATTGTGGTTAGCTGCGAGAAAAACGTATATAGATTATACCGCAATATCCCTTGTCGGGAAAGAACATGTTAAGTATGATACGTGCTAGAAGCATCACAGAAACATTTCTATTCTCCAGTTCATTATATTAATAGAATTGTATATTTTAATGTCAGGCCTAGACTTTAGAAGCTTGGGGATAGTTATTGGGCCTGAGTTAGTAAGTTGAACAACATAAGTGTAGCTAGGTGATATAACTATCAGTTTGGCACCTATGTTGTTAGGAAAGCATGCCCAGAGGTCATTGGCATACCCTCACGCCCTAGGGCCAGAAATTTAGATAGGATGGCCATACTTTAGAGTCAGCGACACTAGGGTCATCTAGTGAACTAAGTAGCAGCCTTCCAACTAACTACTACCAGTGATTGTCAGTTCCAGTTGATGTAGTATTCATCATACAGGCCTCCAGAAAGCCAGTCCAGTTGTTCAGTTCAAATAGACCCATGGGTACCCTAAGGAAGTGGACCCTATTAGCAGTTAGAGGGGGGCCGATGCCCCAGCCTGCTCCTATAAGATGCTCAGGTACAGATTGCCGTGAGTGGCTAGGTTCATATAAGCTTACCTATGAGGTTAGGAATTGCCCAGAAAAGTCATAGGGAATCTGAACAGAACAAGTTAAGGTCTAAGGGACTAGAACCATGTTAGTACAGTATTACCTCCAGGCTAAGGATTGTCGTAAGCTGCTCGGGGAAGATTAGGGGATCACCACTCAGGAGTATATCAGACCAATAGCAGCCTTACAGTTCTTCCAAGCAAAGGGAATAACTGATTAGTCATCTGCAACCCCAAAGTTGCTTATGAGTTATAGTTGTCCGAGCAGGACATGAAGGGTATTATCAGGTCACTCCAGGTTTCGCCCTATCTGATCTAGACCATTAGAGATTATGATCACTACTAGAATCCTCTAATCAAATACAGTTGTATAGAGTGTGCCTACTAGTAGTCATACAGATATTCTAGGGGCGAGCAGCGGTAGAGTTAGGCCCCGAAGACCAGATACGCCTTTCGAGTGGCTAGATTGAGACTTCAGTATAGCACCTCGGGTAGGGTTGCCTCATTTAGGAGCCTTCCACATCCACCCTAGGGTTACTACTTGTGTCATCACCCGCCAGGGGCTAGATGATGTCGCTCCAAGGAGTGATATGCCATCCCAAGGGACGATGATGAGGCCCAAGGGTCTTGTACAGTCCATTCCAAGGCTGGACTACCGGTTTTAAGACATATCGGCATCACACCCCCGTCAAGCCTGGTGCCCGAAATGCAGTTATTTGGAGTCCACCGGAATCAGACACAACTATACATCAGGAGCTGAGTGGGCTCAGTTGTAGACCCAGGAGACTAGTAGGTTTACTATAGCACTGGTAGTCATAGAAACCTAGTTAGCGATATATAGATTAAAGTGTGCTCGCCAAGGCTTACGGGGACTCTAGCGGGTTATTCTGTGTTGATTGTACCTTTCAGGCTTATGGTGGACAGGTTAGATTCTTGTTTGCATTCTTGTCTGCTAGCAATAGCTTACGAATATATTAGTGTACAATCTTCGCTCATATTTGTGTAGTGTTTTACTAGATGTAGGTTATGAATAGGCAAACTTCCAGGTTATTTTCTTCTTCCTTTTACTTACTTTTAGTGTTTAGCAACTTTCATTCAGCTTATTTACTACATTACATATTCAGTACATAGTGTACTAATGCCCAACCATGGGGCGTTGCATTACTTTCCTGCAGGTTTAGATGGACAAAGTTTAAGATCTTCAATAGCAGTTACTCAGAGCCAGTACATTGGCCAGCTTCTTTCATTTGGGGTTTCCAGGTTGTAGAAGATTACATCTTTTATTTGTTTAGCATTTGGGTAGGCCGGAGCCTTGTCCCGACCACTATTTATATTCTTAGAGGCTTGTAAACTACAGTCGTCAGGTAGTTAATTGTTGTTGGCCGTGTGGGGCCTAAATTAGTTATGTCTCGTATGTTGGCCATGTGGGGCCTAGTATAGTGTCTTGTTTTAATTTCTTTTATAACTAGACGACATGCTTGTCTTGTCGGCCCGCATAGGATCCCTTTGTTGTCTGTTGTTGGCTAGCTGTTTTTATTTATAGGTAGTTACACGGCCTTGTTGGTTGGAGGTTGTGTGTACAACCAAGATATAGCTCGTTGTTTTCTTGAATTGAGTTGTAGGCATGCACCAGATATGCATAACCCCAGCTAGGCCAGTTAGATCCTAGTGTGGCACTAGGTGCTTGTCATGCCTCCCTAGGTAGGGCATGACAAAAACACATATTTCATAGAAACGATATCAACATAAATCATAATTGGTAATAACCTTAAAAATTTTCAAGAGTTACAACAAGAGAGAAGTTCCTAATCCAAATGAAAAACAACCCTAGCTTTGATTCTAAAAGGGCTAGAATTAGTAAGGTTTTTATAAGGGTTTTGGGGAACAAGGGAAAAATAATTCCCTTGTTGAAATCCCACATACCTGGAGAAGGATCTCTAAGAAAGTCCTTGAGAATTTGAGAAGAAATATTGACTGCCCTATCTTGCTCTATGCCTTTTTCTCATAATGTTTCAGAGAGATTTTGAGAGAAGTGAGGGAGAATCAACTAACTTCCTTTAGCCCATACTAATTTATCCAAAATTACATAGTTTAGGAGTTAAAACAATAGGAAGTTGCAAAATGCCCTCTGGAATTCAAAGTGTTAAACTCCCACTGCCAGTCACCACGAGGGACCTAACGAGTTGTTAGGTCATTGGACGACTCGTTGCCACTAGCAACTTTTCCCCCTTTCAAAGCTTATTAGACTACATCACCTAACAGTTCATCATGACTCCTAATCGATTGTTTTACTACACATTATGACACTTTGAAACTCAAGTTTTCAACCATCTCACCCCGCAGGATACCTAACGACTCATCGCATCTACTTATCATTATCACTGGAGATTTTCTCTTCTTCCACCCCTTACAGAAGACGACTCACTTGAAGAGTCATAAAGTGGTACCATGACTTGTCCCCCAACTTGTTAAGTCCCTAGGAAATCCCAACATTCACCAATTGAGGCACACATGATGGGTCACTTAATGACCCATCGAGTTACAGAATGAGTCACTCCAGGACTCGTTCTGTGACCTGGTGCAGGTTTTCTTGTTTTCTTCATTTCAGTTCCCTGGTTTGATCTTAGGGACTTTTGGGGTTTTACAGTCCTGAAGCCTCAAACCCATTCCTGCGCCTTAGCCTGCATTTCGTAGAACCTGACCTACGACTCGCAAGTGAGTGGTAATGTCCAGCATTGAGTGCCTCAACCCAACAAACAATAACACTTCTATTCCATGCATTACTCAACTCACCCACACATCAAAATTTACCCACTTCAGGTAGAACAAAAGAACAAAAATGATGATTTTCCCTTATGAAAGACATCAACCTATCTATTAACAAGAAAATTGTACATTTCACTCACACAGGGTTACTCAAACTTTACCCCTAACTAAGATTTCAAAACATAGAACTTATATAGAAACTCTATTAAAATAAGCAACAAAACCCACATTTTGCAATTTATAATCTCTCGCCATACCCACAACAAATAAATCATTCACGAAGATGAGAAACACAAGATAGGTAATGGGGGAACATGGGTAAAGAAAATTACTAACTAAGCAAGATTTATTTTGGACTGACACCTCCCAATATCAAGAAAACAAGAGTGAGAGGGATATATACCAAGTCAGAAGAGAAAATGAGAGAAATTTATACTTTGAAGTTGTTTTTCTTGACCAAGGCCAACCCAAAAATCATGATTTTCTAATTTCTTAGTGAGAGAAGATTTTGAGAAGGGATGAAGAAAATGGTGAAACTGAATGGGTTTTATATAAGGAAGGGAGTGAAAAGGGATTAGTTGGTGAAAGAGGTGGATTCAATGGAGTTAATGGGGAATATGGAAGGGTGAAATAGGTGGAAGTTGGAACCATGGGGAAGGTGATAAGTTGAAGAAAAAGGTTTTTTTGGGAAATTGAAAAGTATGTCCACCGGTTTGAGGAGACCATGGGTCGGGTCAGTCAGCGAGTTATTCAAAATTTTAATGATATACTTACCTGCGCCTGCGTTAAAACTGCAGCCGTAGGTGGGCATCTGCAAAATCCAGTTCCTAGTGCAGGTGAGTACATTTTTTCCTAGTTTTCTGCCTGTGGGCTGCAATTGACCAACACTTCGTGGATAGCCACTGCGTTTCGCAGGTGAGGTGAGAAGCCTTGTTTTTCTTCTAACTCTCTGGACCATTCTTTCCCTGGGTTGTAGCTTGCACCTGAGCAGATGCGTTTCGCAAGTCTCACACAGTTCTTGCTTGTTTTTCTCTCACTTAGTTCCTCATACAATAAACCTTCAAAACAAAAACAACCAAAATATCAAAGAACCAAAATAAAAACACTTGGGTTGCCTCCCAAGAAGTGCCTTATTTAATGTCATGGCTCGACGGATACCTCCTAAATCATTAATTCTCCGGAGGGTAATCCTCTGAATCAACTTTAACCTCACAATTTTTGTCTTGCACCTCCTCTTCTGTGGGGACCGCTATCACTTTACATTCATCCGGAGGTTTTATGAGTTGACACACCTTAAAAGTCACTTCTTCACCACCCACTCTAAACTTTAGATCCCTTAGTTCCACATCAACCAATTCTCTACCCATGGCTAGCAATGGTTTCCCCAAAATGATGGGAACCTCGACATCCATGTCACAATACAATACAACAAAGTTGGCTGGAAGGATAAATTTGTCCACTCGAACTAATACATCTTATAGAACTCCCATGGGTCTCTTGATTGATCGGTCCGCCATTAATAGCCTCATCATAGTAGGCTTGGGATTCCTCAAACCTAACTTTGTGAAAAATGATGAGGGGCACTAAATTGTTGCTTGCATCGAGGTTACATAAAGCTTTATTAAAAACACACATTCTAATGGTACAAGGGATGGTAAAAGCTCTAGGGTCCTCTCTCTTGGGAGCAAGATTGCTCTCCATCACTACACTACAATGGAACGTCACCTCCCCTGTGCCCGCATCTACGATATTCTTCTTTTTTAATAATTCCTTCATGAATTTTTCATAGCCCGACATCTGAAGCAATGTATCCACTAACGGTATGTTTATGAACAACTTGCTAAACATGTCAATGAATATCTTGAATTGGTTGTACTCTTTCTTCTTGTCTAACCTCTTAGGGTAAGGAGGTGGGATTCTAGACTCTTGGCCTTGTTCATTTGAGGCCTCCTTTCCCTTTTGCTTAACATCAACATCCTTGGGAGCAACAACTAGTCCATCCTCTTCAAGTACCTCATCATCATCAGCAACACTTGGTGCTTTTGGCACCGCATCTTTCACTCCGACATTTATGACTGGATCAACAACTTGTTTTGCCTTCCCGCATCAGCCAAAATTTTCCCACTCCTAGTAACAATCGCTATGTAATGGCCATCCTTCTTCGAATTTGGTATAGTTTCACAATTAAGGGTTCCCTTCATTCGGGATTCATTTGGGATGAAAGATGGTTTATTTGAGATTCCAAATGTTTAATAGAATCAAAATAAGAACTCACCTTTAGGGCAAGGTCAGAAACCTCCCCTCTAAGCTCTCTTACCCCACTGTCCATAGATTGAACCTTGTTTAGAACTCTAGCCAACATTTCCTCTATATTGGAGTTGCCAACATCACTCACTCCAGGATGCATTTGGGGTGCCTCAACCTTAGGAGGGAGAACTTATGGGTTTGAGCTTGTATGGTAATGTTCCCCTTCATGGTTTCCCCATCTCTCATTCCTATTATTCCACTCTTGACTATCCCGATTTATCCAACCTTGATTCTTGTCACAAGAATTCCAAGGGACTTGGTTGGCACCTTGATATCCCAAATGAGAACCCCCCATATGGCCAGACATATATTGACACTCTTCTTCATATCATGGAGGTGATTCCTCCCTTCATATTGCATGTGGCCTTGGGTTGCAATTGCATTTACTATCTTCGCACCAACTCTTATTACATGCTTTGTCATTAACTCTAGATGTGTCATCATTTTGGCCAAGGTCTCATCCCTTTCTTTATCTCATTTTCTCATCTCCACAGTCACAAGGCTGAAACTAGCACCATTTGAGGACACCTCAGTGTCCCTAGTGCTCCATGCTCAGTTTGTCTTGGTCATCCGGTCTAAGAAAGCTTTGGCCAACCCATATGTTTTATCCATCAAGGACCTACCAGCGAGGTTATTGGCCCCGGACTTTTTGATTAAGTCAAGTGAGCAGTAGAAGCTATGAAGAAGAACTCCATCTGGTAACCCATGGTTTGGACATATTGCGACTTTCTTTTTGAATTGGAGGCAAGCATCATGCAAAGGTTCACTCAGGAGTTGTCTATAGTAGGTGATGTCATCCCTCAACTGCAACATCCTTGATGGGGGGAATAATCTATCCAAGAAAGCCTTTGTCAACACTTTTCAAGAAGTAATACAATCGGTGGGATGCTCCTCTAGCCAAACAATGACTTCTCCAGTTAATGAGAATTGGAAAAGCCTTAGTCGAATTGACTCTTGGCTAATATTGGTGATATTGATAGGATGACAAATATTAAGGATGTCGTGAAGGTATATGTTAGTGTCCTCACTTGGTTGCCTTCCAAAGAGTCCTTTCATTTGTAGCAAGTGCAACATAGTGCTGGTCATATGGAATACCTCACTCCCTACCGTAGGTGGTAGGCGAATGACACCTGCTACATCAGGCAACATGGGCTCATCCTCGACTTGGTCCATGTGTCCATCCACAAAACACACTTGCGAGTTATGGCTCATTAATTCAAACCTAAACAAGTTGTGAAAAACAACAAAAAATGTAAATTTGCACAAGATGCTTAAGTAATTCAAATCAACAAACAACTAAAGGTTATCAAATCTCTTTCCCTGGCAAAAACAACAAATTGATGGCGTCCAAATCCACTACTCGCTAGGAGAGAGTGTACACGGTTGTCATGATATAATTTACCCAACTTGTAAGGTGGGGTCAAATCCACTGGGAATAAAGATTGATAAAAACAAAAGTTGTCTATTAAATTGAATCAAATAGCATCATTGTATTATAACTAGGAAAGTAAATATTGGGGTTTTGCAAGATCACACTTATGGATTCAAACTCAACAACAAAACAAGGCAACCAACTTTGAAGTAACAATATGAGAAAATACTAAGGGTGTGCTATTTATAGGGCATTGATAGGATTTGGGTTAACTAGAAAATCAAAGAATTACTTACATACATAAATAGTTGTGGACAAATGCGGCACCTGATGTTTCTCAACCACTTGGGTGCATTTTGCCTCCAGTTTTCTCAAACCCCAAGGTCCCATACACTTCAACTACTACAACTAGGGTAAGAACTAAACTATCTCTAGCCTCAATTCTTTAATGGATGTATGAAAGTGGGTAATAGCTATCTCTAGCCCAATCCCACACAATCAAAACCTAAATACCTACCATTATTTTCTCACCCATATCCTATTCCTCTTCTTCAAAAAAATAATAAAATAAGTAGCCACAATAAATACTTTGAATTATAGATATTTCAATTATAATTTAGATAAAATAATAGATTTATGCTAAATAAGTAATTCTAATATTAAACTAGCAACACCTAATCCATTTTAGCCCCTATCATGCACACACCCCTAGCAAGAGGTTTAGCTACTCATAAATGAAGAACAAGAGATTAAACCAATAAAGGAATCAATATTATTCATCACTAAGAAGAAACTTCAAGATCAATTTTGTTCTTCAATAGAGGTTTTACCTTAAAAAGATGAAGAAGATGAAGGAAAAAGCTCTCACTTCTCTCTATATTTTTCACTCTCTAAATATTCAATTCAAAAACTAACTACTCAATGGAATGGAATGAAATATTGTATTATTTACAAAAGGTATACAAAAATTGGTTAAAGCTAGTGCTCTTTTCATATGCTGGACGTTTTACCCCTTTGATGATGGTCTCACTTTCACGACACCTGCATTTCATAGGTGCAATCTGCGAGGCGCAATTCACTTTGCCGCTCTAGGCTAGAAAGTCCTTTCATGGTTCTGCGTTGACACCTGCATTTCGCCGGTACTGACCCACATTGCAAAGGTGTTCCTCAACTTCAATGCAGTGTTTTCTTGTGCTTGTCCTACATTTCACAAGTGTCACCCTACAAAACGAGGTCCTCTTCTTCCAGCACAATGATTTTTTGTTCAATTTCTTTTCTTTACCTATTTAAGTTGAATACCTACAAAAATTAAAGAGAAAGGGAATAAAACCTTCCTAAATGACTTGAAAACCATGCAAAAGTTCATGTTTAAGAGACTAATGAGTTGGTAAATTACCAACTCTTCAAGATCCCTTGCACTCTTTCTTCAAGTTCTTACCCAACCAAAACATGAACTTCCTCATTCTCACCATCATATCCAGTACCATCTCTAGAGCATACCTAGATAGCTGGATGAACTTAAGGCTATACTCCTTCGCACTCATAGTGCCCAGTCGCAAGTTCACAAACTCCTCTGCCTAAGCCTCTCTCAGCTTCTAAGGGAAGAAGTGGTTCATGAATGCCTCATCAAAACTATCCTATGTGTTGGAGCTGTATTTTCACCTCATCCTTTGTCCTACTGATCATACCATATGTTTGGAACATCCTTAAGCTGATATGAAGCAAACTGAACTCCCTCTGTCTCTGTTGCATTAGTGGCCCTCAACCAACTTTATGAGGGTAAGGAATTGGTGCCTTTGCAACCCTTCCACTAGTAGTTGGTGCATCCCAGGCTCCAAAACTGGCTCCCTAAATTATAGTACATGCATCATTTTGGGTCCACATCCTTTTTTGTGGGAGCAGATTAGCTACGTTTCTCTTGCTGGTAGTACGTTTCAGAGACATGATCTGGAACATGTGAATACATGAATTAGATGAAGTCTTTATAGAGTTAAACTCTATCGCATGAACTAGAGTATGATTAAAGGGAGGTATTTCCTAACACCCTGTAATCTCCTTTTTATAGATGTGGCACGCTTCACACCTATAAGAAGAACACTACTAGATGCGACTTCATAGATATCCAGGAATCTTTGAACCTAAAGATTTGATACAAAGTTTGTCATGCCCAGAGCCTACAACTTAGGCATGGCTAGCACTTAGATCACCTAGTGATCCAAGAGAACCCTTGGCCTGAGTTGCTACTAGCCGAGAGTATAATAAAGTAATATGGAAGCTAAAACTGTGTGAGCTTAATAAAATAAAAATCAAATTTATTAATGTAATTCAAAATAATGTTAAAAAGTAAAATTCAACTATAGCTAATCTGCGAAGCCTCTAATGTCTGAAGAAAGTGTTGGGACAAAAGCTCCCACAACTGCCTTAGGCTCTACTGAAAGTAAAACTAAAACTGAAGTTTGACTAGGACTTTCTGAGAGTAGGAGGCCTCACCAAAAGCTGAACGTAGAGAGATCCTAGTGAAACATCCACTACCGATCCTATCTACTTGAATCCGTATCATAATAAGATGAAGCACCAAAGGACGTCAGTACGTTGAATGTATAGTCCATAAAATGTTTGAATGAAACAATTGTTGGGCAAGACTACCTTAACTGGAAGTATAGACTGACTGAATCTGAAACTCAAAATGATGCATAAAGCACAAGTATGAAAGATATGTACAAAGAAAATGTAATACCCCAGAAGTGCCTAACAGTAGACAAGGGGATTAAGAAATTTAAATTTGCTAAAAGCTGGGAAAAAGTTGCAGGACAGGAGGAGGAACGAGTCATTGTGACAAACAATGACCTGTTGGAAGTAGTTGTGGTTAGATCACAGACTGGGCTACTAAGAAGGAACGAGCCATGTAACAACTCATTGGTGTAAACTATGATTCGTCATAAGCGGTCATGGGTTGGACCTCGGGTTTCCCTAGTGGTGGCAACGGATGGTGACAACGGGCCATCGGAACTTGTAACAGTCCATTGTTTTGATCATGGTAGGAGGGTGAAGGAAGGACCAGTGGTGGCAACAGAAGGATACAATGAGTCGTTTGTCCAAGCAACGACTCATCATATCAGTTGTGGTTGGGCCACCAGTCAAGGAAGCAGTATAATCGACAGGAGGACACAACGAGTCATTGTAGGTGACAACGACCCATCCTGTCGGTCATTGTTTGAGAAGATAAAAGTTTAAAGAGGCGCAGTGCATTAAGCTGATGGAAGTGATGAGTCATTGTATGAGACAACGACTCATCCTGAGGGTCATGGATTCCAGTTCGCAAATTTTCAAGTTTTCTCAGGGGCAGTTTGGTAAAATTGCATACATCGAGCTTTAAAGTGACCTCATTTATGTACTATTTGAGACATTTTTAAGGGGTTTTCCTAATTCTAATCTCTCATTCTCAAAAAAATACTCTCCCAAACCTTTCTTCCTCCCCTCCCGCAAGTTCAAGGATTTCCTTCAAGAGCTTCAAGGTGCAATTCGAGTGGATTATTCTCCTACCACGTATGCGGGTATTTCAACAAGGATACTCTTCCATCCTTGTGTCCCAAAAATATTGTCATTAAATGCCTGATTTCAATGAATCTAGAAAAGCATGATCTAGGGTTTGTAAAAAGGGTAAATTCTTCTTTATTCCTCTTAAATGCTAATATCTACTAAGATTGTGAATTTAATTGGGTTATTAATTGATGGGTTATCTTGAATTATGATATATAGGTTGAGAATGTATGACTTCATAAATTGGGTTGAGTATTGAATGGGATTTGTTCCTTTCTCTCTTGATTATCGTAGTAATTCATGAACATGATGAAGTTGTGGGAATATTGTATAATTAACCCTAATGACTTGATTATGTCATTGATGAATATGTTGGGTTGAGTTGGAGTTGTGGGCTTGAGCAATTGAAGTAAATTATGTGTTGTCGCTATGTTTTGATTTAATTGATCGGGTATGATTGGGTTGTACTTATGTCGATTGATTATGAAGCTTGGGCGGATTCTAAATTGTTTTCCTTACTAAAATTTTTTTTCTTCTAAATCTTTTAATCTAAAACGCCCATGGATGAAAAGTTCATAAAACAAGTGCTTAATGATAAATGTGAAATGATAATGAGGTTGATAATGAAAAGCACGTTCCTAAAACTACCAATGATTATGTTGTTGCTTTCAAAATTAATTGATTACATCCAAGTGTGACAAAGATTTGGGTAATGCCCATGTGTCAATTTTAAATGATGATCTTTCCGAAATAAGCTTACCACATTGTTTGGAACGAAGTCTCCCAACTTTTTATAAAATGTTAGCTTGTGGTATGTTTTGAAATAAATGAATCCATGCATCTTTGATAAAGTATGAGTGAAATCTATAAATGATGCATGACCTTATGCTACATGATGATGTGAATGATATTGTAATTATTGGGCTTGTTGTTACTAGAAAGTAGCCCCAATCTTGTTGAAAGGAATGTTGTATGATGAAAAACTGTAAAGGTTCTTGTCTCTAGTTAGATGTTGCAATTTAGATTAGTGTTAGTCAGTCGGGATTCTCGTTAGCAAGAATGTTTCCCTATTCAGTCGGGATTCTCGTTAGCAAGAATATTTCCCTAGACTCACATCCCTAGCTACTAGCCATGCATGCTTTTCCTTAGTTGGTCGGTACTAACATACCTAGCCCATTAGTGAATCTCTATATTAGAGCATCTCTCTCCCTTTGAAGTAAGGGATTCTCCCTATTGAGAATGTTTCCCTTTGACAATCAGGGTCTCTCCCTTAGACAGTCAGGGACTATTTTAATATCAGTCACGACATCGTACCTATGTATTATTTCCATTTTTTACATGTTGCGCATCAGTTGATCTTATGTTAATAAATGTCTCTATAATAATTATGTTAATATGTATATGTAGATCTCATATAAGATTGTTGTATCTCATTTCAGTTATATAACTATTAATATGTGGTTAAATTGCTTCTTCTTTGTATATTTGTATGTTTAATTCAATTACGCTTCCTGCATACTCAGGACATTCCAAGTACTGACTGCACGCCTCATGTCTATATCATCTCATGATATAGATTCAGGTCTCCAGGTTCATCCGCGTGGCTAGATATGCTTCTCCTTTTCCCAGCTGCTGGTGGTGAGTCTTCATCTTCCGAGGACAGGGCTTATGTTCTTATTTTTATTATGTTTAAATTTTCAGAATTTGGGAGTCAGTTGGGGGCTTGTCCAAGCAACCCCTCAATTAGTAGAAGGCTTTCAAACTGGTTAGTCAGATTCGGCGTTGTATCTCAGTGTTGTTAAAATTTCTATGATGGGTTATATTATAATCTTGTTATTATCTTTCGCTTATTCACCTTGTTGGTCGTCTCTTATGTTAAATGTATGCTATGATTATGCCATGGGTCGACTTGGAACCTTTTGGGGTTCCTTGTCCCGTGTTACGGCTAGGGTGTAAACTCCGATCGTGACAAACTTGGTATCAGAGCAAAGGTTTAGAGTGTCTTAGGGTGTCTGAAATTCGCGTCTCGTAGATTCATCTTCATGGGTGTGAAGCGCGCCACACTTATGACAAAGAGGCTATGAGACATTTTAGGAATGCTCCCATTTCTTCATGATTCTTATCGTGCGTAGAGTATAAAGCTCTAAATAGTTCTTTTCCCTGACTCATGCTTTACGATCTCGCAGATAATACCTCCCCGACAAGCGAATGGAAGAGGACATGGAAACGGCCTCCATCACATGCCACCAGCCCAAACGAACCCAATGGATGATCATGTTACCCATGTTGAGTTCCAAGCAGCCTTCTACATGTTGGTGCAGGTCTCGACTGCTCAGATTAACCAGCAGGTGGTGGCCCATGCTCCTTAGAATGGAAATGAAGTGATGAAAAGGATAAGATATTTTCTTCGAATGAACCCACCCAAATTCTTAAGGTCAATGGTGGATGAGAACCCGTATGAGTTTTTGGAGGAGATCCAGAAGATTACTCACATCACGGGAGTGACAGGGAATGAGAGCGCAGACTTAGCCTCCTACCAGTTAAAGGGAGTTGCTTATATCTGGTATTTTCAGTGGAGGGATAGTCGGGGAATTGGAGCGGGTTCCATAGGTTGGGATGAATTTATGACAGTGATTTTGGATAGGTTTTTCCCTCGGGAGTTTAGGGAGGAAAAGGCGGCAGAGTTCATTAACTTGAAGCAGAATGACATGACTGTCCAGGAGTGTGCATTGGAGTTCACTCGGTTATCTAAGTATGTGCCGAAAATGGTAGCTGACTAAGGGGCCCGAGTGAGTAGGTTCATGAATTGAGTGTCAGACTCCTTGGTCAACAAATGCAGGACTACCATGTTGCACAGGGACATAGACTTCCCACGCTTAGTGATATTTGCTCAGAAGATGGAAGCGGAATGGGTGAAAAAGAAAGAGAGAAGGGCAAAAAGGTCTAGGACTGGAGATCTAGAGTTCTCCCAACAGAGGTCGAGTGGTGGATATCGCTCACATTACCCGCAGAAATCATCAGCCCCAGCACCTTTGACAGCCAGTGCTCTGTATCAACCCAGGTTGAGGGAGATTATGTACCCATTGTGTAAGATCTGTGGAAAGCACCACTTGTGAGTATGCATGGCCGACTCAGATGTTTGCTTTTGGTGTGGCAAGGTGGGCCATATGCATCGAGATTGCGCAGTGGCTAAGAAAGGTGACAGAAGATTCTCTGCCACCTCTTCTGCAGCTCTAATAGCCGGCCTTTTTCAGCATGGTGCATCCTCTAATTTGGGTGGCGTGCATCGTCAAAACCGCTCGTATGTCATAGCAGCCCATCAGGAGAAGGGCAAGGCACCGGTAGTGGCCACAAGTGTATTGAGAATCTTGTTTTACCCTTTGGATGTTTTCAACCTTAGTATTGAATAAGAAACTCTGTTGTGATTGCGGAAAAAGATCGTTGATGTGTAATGTGAGTAGCTGTTAGTGTAAGGCTCACGATGAAGGGTGGAAGTGGAAGAGAAGTTAAGAATTAGTAAATTAGCCTGGTCCAAATAAAGATTTGGGAGCCTTAGAATGATGACTTTAAGCTAAGGGGGAGATAGTGAATGTGTGAATGAGTTGGATCTTGAGAGTGCCCATAAAGAAGTTTCAGCCTTAGCAATTCTAGTATGTCAATTTCTTCGAGGTTCAGATAATTTCCCTTGTAAATTCAGTTGGAGTGAAGGTGTGTCCATTCCTATGTGCATATCCCCGAGGTTTAGAAGTAACTATTTCAAACAGTGATGCCAGTCTTTCCCTATGAGTCCTTTATGCTTATTTCGTGTTATGAATCAGTTATGTGTGTTAATTCATGTTTTATGGTGTAGTCAACTCGAACTCAGTCTTTAGAAGTAGTTTATTAACTTAGTAGAGTCGGCTTATCTCTTGTATGTTCTCAGTTTTAGATATCAGGAATAACTCGTGCTCATGAATTCCTTATCCTCAGCTAGATTAGATATCGTGAATCCTATCTTAGTATCAACAAGTGATTCGAGAATGAAGGATCATTTTGTATCAGTTCAGTGATGGATAAAAAGGGGAAAGAATTCTTTTTGGTGTTTTGTCTAGTTAAATGTTGGTTTCATGTTCTTCGGCTCCCCTTCAGCCACGGTATGTGTGTTAGATGCGAATATTCAGATTTTGTGTATAGGGTTGGTCCGGAGTCATATACTTTGTTGGTGTTTAGCTGTGATTGATTGATATTTGGACATCAGTTTCGTCTCTATCTTTTCAGTGTGTTTAGACAACATTCGAGGATAAGTGTTCCCAAGGGGGAGATATTGTAATACCCCGAAAGTGCCTAAGAGTAGACTTGGGGGTTAAGAAATTTAAATTTGCTGAAAGCTGGGGAAAAGTTGCAGGACGGGAGGAGTAACGAGTCGTTTTGACAAACAAAGACCCGTTGGAAGCAGTCGTGGTAAGATCATAGACTGGGTTACTGAGAAGGAACGAGCCATGTGATGACTCATTGGTGCAAACGATGAGTCTTCGTAAGAGGTCATGGATTGGACCTTTGGTTTCCCTGGTGGTGGCAACAGATGGTGACAATGGGCCGTTTGAACTTGTATTGGTCCGTTGTTTTGATCGTGGTAGGAGGGTGAAGGAAGGACCAGTGGTGGCAACAGAAGGATACAACGAGTCGCTGGTCCAAGCAACGACTCGTCATATCAGTTGTGGTTGGGCCACCCGTTAAGGAAGCAATATAATCGGCGGGAGGACACAACAATTTGTTGTAGGTGACAGTGACCCATCCTGTCGGTTGTTGTTTGAGAAGGTGAAAGTTTGAAGAGGCCCAGTGCATTCAATGGATGGAAGTGATGAGTCATTGTATAAGAGAACGACTCATCTTGAGGGTCGTGGGTTCCAATTCAGGCAAATTTTCAAGTTTTCTCAGGGGAAATTTGGTAAAATCCCATACATCCAGCTTTAAAGTGACTTCATTTTGGGTACTATTTGGGACGTTTTTAAGGGGTTTTTCTAAGTCTAATTTTTCATTGTAAAAAAATACTCTCTCAAACCTTTCTTTCTCCCATCCCCCAAGTTCAAGGATTTCCTTTAAGAGCTTCAAGGTGCTATTCGAATGGATTATTCTCCTACCAGGTATGTGGGTCTTTCAACAAGGATACTCTTCCATCCTTGTGTCCCCAAAATATTTTCATTAAATAATCGTTTCAATGAATCTATAAAAACATGATCTAGGGTTTGTAAAATGGGTAAATTCTTCTTTATTCCTCTTAAATGCTAATATCTACTGCAATTGTGAATTTAATTGGGTTATTAATTGATGGGTTATCTTGAATTACGTAATATAGGTTTAGAATGTATGGCTGTAGTATGTTCTTCATAAATTGGGTTGAGTATTGAATGGGATTTGTTCATTTCTCCCTTGATTATCGCAATAATTCATGAACATGATGAAATTGTGGGAATATTGTATAATTAACCCTAATGACTTGATTATGACGCTGACGAATATGTTGGGTTGAGTTGGAGTTGTGGGCTTGAGCAATTGAAGTAAATGATGTGTTATCATGATGTTTGTATTTAATTGATCGGGTATGATTGGGTTGTACTTATATCGATTGATTATGAAGCTTGGGCGGATTCTAAATTGTTTTCCTTACTAAATTTGTTTTTCTTCTAAATCTTTGAATCTAAAATACCCATGGATGAAAAGTTTGTAAAAGAAGTGCTTCATGATAAATGTGAAATGATTATGAGGTTGATGACGAAAAGCACGTTCCTAAAACTACCCATGATTATGTTGTTGATTTCAAAATGAATTGATTATATCCAAGTGTGACAAAGCTTTGGCTAATGCCACATGTCGATTTTAAACAATAATCTTTCCGAAATAAGCTTACCACATTGTTTGGAGCGAAGTCTCCCAATTTTTTATAAAATTTTAGCTGTGTTATATTTTGAAATAAATGATGCCATGCATCTTTGATAAAGTATAAGTGGAATCTATTAATCATGAATGACCTTATACTACATGCTGATGTGAATGATATTGTAACTTTTGGGCTTGTTGTTATTAGAAAGTAGCCCCAATCTTGTCGAAAGGAATGTTGTGTGATGAAAATCAGTAAAGGTTCTTTTCTCTGATTAGATGTTGTAATTTAGATTAGCGTTAGTCAATCGGGATTCTCGTTAGCAAGAATGTTTCTCTAGTCAGTAGGGATTCTCGTTAGCAAGAATGTTTCCCTAGACTCACAGCCCTAGCTGCTAGCCATGCATGCTTTTCCTTAGTTGGTAAGGACTAACAACCCTAGCCCGTCAGTGACTCTCTATATCAGAGCATCTCTCTCCCTTTGACAGCCAGGGATTCTCCCTAGCGAGAATGTTTCCCTTTGACAGTCAGGGACTCTCCCTTGGACAGTCAGGGACCCTCTTGATATCAGTCACGACATCGTACCTCTGTATTATTTCTGTTTGTTACATGTTGCGCATCAGTTGACCTTATGTTAATGAATGTCTCTATTAGTGATTATGTTAATATGTGTATGTAGATCTCATATAAGATGTTGTATCTCCTTTCACTTATATTACTATTAATGTGTGGTTAAGTTGCTTCCTCTTTGTATATTTGTATGTTTAGTTCAATTATGCTTCCTGCATACTCAGTACATTCCAAGTACTGACCACACACCTCTTGTGCTATATCATCTCATGATATAGATTCAGGTCTCTAGGTTAAGCCGCATGGCTAGATACGCTTCTCCTTCTCCCAGCTGCTAGTGGTGAGTCCTTATCTTCCTAGGATGTGGCTTATGTTCTTATTTTTATTATGTTTTAGTTTTCAGAATTTAGGAGTTAGCTGGGGGCTTGTCCCAACAACTCCTCAGTTAGTAAAAGGCTTTCAGACTTGTTAGAAAGATTCGAAGTTGTATCTCAGTATTGTTGAAATTTCTATCATGGGTTATATTAGATGCTTGTTATTAGCTTCCTCTTATTCACGTTGTTGGTCGTCTCTTATGTTAAGTGTATGCTATGATTATTCCATGGGTTGACTTGTAACCTTTCGGGGTTCTTGTCCCATGTTACAGCTAGGGTGTAAACTTGAGTCGTGATAGAAAATATGCAAGAAAACTGCGCATCAAAACAAGCTTTGAAAATGCATGTATAAATGTACATATTAATTTAGTTGGGAGTTTCTCATAACTGACATACATCATGATTTAGCGCATGATGTCCATCATCTTGCCCAAGTTGGGAGAGACAACCAAATCCTTGTCAGGTAGAGGACGGAACTTGAACTGTGGATCCACACTAAGCTCTTACCAGGGGCTGTCTGAGGAGTCTCCCAAATCAATGACATTATCCTAACCTACATTGGCTTTGTAGTTCTGGGGCTTAGGGGTTATCTGAGGCCTTCACCCATCTTGGTGATAAACAATCCTCCTAAAACTATACTTATTGAAATATGCCTATCTAAGGAAACCGAAAATATCTTTTATAAAGCACTTTCGCTATAGATATAAGAGACGTTTTAAAACTCTTGTTAAGCCTTGGCTAAAAAATAACTGTAAAAACTTGTGAGAATCTATGCTCAAAATCTCTGAGTTTCAAAAATAATACTTTAATTTTTCTTTTGAAAATCATGCTATAAAACTGTACTTTTTATCTAAAAATCTCTTTATGAAAATGCTCTTAAAAATCTGCTCAACTTTATGAAGGCAATCCATTTATCTAAAATTACAATGCTTTAAAAAATAATGTCTTTTATGCAATTGGGTTCATGGGATAAGAGACATGAAACGTCATCAATCAATCAAAATCAAGAGACATCATCAATATCAATCGAGTAAGATTATTATCAATAATCAAATGATATAATAGATACAACTCAATATGAAGAATTTAACAATGAAGAAATCAATTCATAGGGAAGAATACCAAATCAAAAAATTGGACAAAAACCCTAGATTTGATTCTGGGAACTCTTTACTATATTTAAGGCATAAGGAAGAATAGGAATCCTCACTTATGTTGGCCTTACATACCTGGAATGGAGAACCTTTGACTCAAGGTTGAAAATCCCTAGGTTGAAGATGAGGAATTCCTAACTTCCTAGAGAGGTTGAGAGGTTAAAGATTTTTGAAATTACGTTGAAGGAGTAGGAATGAGAGTTTAGACTAGTAAAACCCATAAATATCCTCCTTAGAAATCTCAAAACATTATACTTTATGTGATAAAAATAAGGGAAGTGACTAAAATAACCATGGATCCCATATAAAAAATAAGTCTCTAAGGACGAGCCATACCACGAGTCGTTAGACCTCACCACGACTCTCGGTGACCTCTCATGTTTACTTAAGCATTTTTGATCAATTTCAGATCTGCTAGTCATGGGTAATCTGGACGAGTTGTGCCTTGTCTCGATGAGTCATGGCATCCATTCGTTCCCACTAACGCCAATTTAGGCATTCTCTGGTCTTCACCTCACGACCTGTCAGAATGTGTGGTCACTTGATGTGATGAGTTAATGTATCCCCTCATTGTACCTGGGAGAAAATATCAAGTTTCAGGTCTTAGTTGTCTTGCTTAGAATGAAAGAATTGAAGAATCTTTACTGGAGTCGCTGGGACTGGGGATTTTGGAAACCCAGGTTGGCCATCACAATTCATGTCACAATTTGTGGTTCCTAACCATGAATCGTGATATGATCCATTCTATGGAAAATTGTTTGTTTTTGCTGGTTTTTTGTTTCATGTCTAGTATGTGATATTAGGGAATTTTGGGGGTCATTACAGTTTAAGGGAAGATCATATAGAATAGAGATAGGTGAAGAGTTCATATAACCCCTAAGCCCTAAAACTACATAGCCAACATAGATTAGGATTGTCTTGTTAGTTCGAGCGACTCCTCATATAGTCGCCAACATAGATTATGATTGTGTCATTGGTCCGAGCGACTCCTCATACAGATCTTGGTAAGGTCTTAGTACGGATCCACTGTTTAGTTTGTCCTCTTCCCTAGATATGCTTATGACAACTCTCCCAACTTAGGAAATAATTTAGACATCAAACGCTCATTCATGGTGTATGTCGGTTATCAGAAACATCCAACTAAAGTTATACATATATACATGTATTTTTAGAGCTTGTTTCTGTTTCATAACTGCCTAAACATCATCATACTTGTGTTTTTACGCTTATTTAGTGTATCGACTCCAAAAAGTTTATTCTTTATATTTACAAATTCTTTCTTTGTTGTTGTTTCATTCAGCCATTTTACATGTCGTACATTCAATCATACTGATGCCACTTGACACTGAATCTTATTATGATGCCGATTCAAGTAGACAGGACGGACAGCAGACGCATCATTAGGATCCCACTCATTTAGATTTTGGTAAGGCATCCTAATTTCGGAGTGTCCAACTCATGTTTACTTTATTTTAATAGAGCTTAAGGTAGTTTTGGGAGATTTGTCTCATTACATGTATCATACATTAGAGGCTTCATAAACTAGTTAGTGAGTTTAGTTATAAATATTACTTGTCAACATTATTTTTCAGTTTCAGCAAATAAATCTTCTTTTTATTAAATTGAGCTCAATTTAGTTATTGCTTCTATATAATTTTATTGTAATCAAAGCTAGCAGTAAGATAGACAAAGGATTCGACGGGACCACTAGGTGGTTTGAGTGCAAGCCATGCCCAGGGTGTGGACTCGGGGCATGGCAGAAATCCCTCCCCAAACTAGATGGCATATACAATCCTTGAAAATCATCTTTCTGGCCTTAAGATATGAAATAAAACAATCTATAGGCATTGTGAAACTACCCTTCCATTTAAAGACGGGTCCACTAGGAAATCAAAATTCTACTACTTTGGTTTTGCAGTTGACCAACGCATAACAGGAATATAACTAGGCAATTGCCAATAGTTTCTATTGAAAGACAATCCAGGCCAAAGGATTACATTAAAGTCAGTTATTTCTGACTCTACTAGATGAGTTATGGTGATTTTTTGGAAAACTGACCATGGGTAATTTCTAGACTCTTCTTTCTATAAATGACTCATCGATAGGAGAAGATTGAGAAGGGTTCTGAGAGGCATTCGGAAATGACATCAAAATTTATTGTAACATATGGGGTCATAAAAGAAAATATGGTCTATGAATCTAACATCACATAAATATTGATACAAAAGACTCATAACATACATGTGACCATATTTGGATAGTTCTCCCGATACTAGCTTGATGAGAGCGCATAGAAATGGTTCTTGCGTTGTTCTCCACCTGCACTAGATGAGGCACACTACTGGTGCTGCTGAGGAGCTGGCTTGGGTACTACCACTGACGTCCCCCTATTTGGCTAGCGGACATTCTCGAAGTCTGTGACTGGCCTTACCACACCCAAAGCAAACATCCTTACCAATCAAACACTCTCCGTGTTAAGTCCTCCCATAATTCTTACAAATTGGGAAGGCACAACCTCTTGACATGTTCCCCTGAGGCCTAAAGTCTAGTGCTCTACCCCTCTCTTCCCCTATGGATATGGGAGAAGGGACACTAGATAAAAATGGTGCTGGAGCTGATGAACTCTGATGGTACTTTGAGCGATTTCCACCACCTGAACTTTGTTGCGAGAACTCAAAATTCCTAGTGCTGGCCCTCTTATTTTCTCTTTCCTTTTCCTTTAACTTCACTTCCTTAATCTGCTGAGCATGTATCATGATTGGGAGACATCTATATCCTCGACCAGCATAACAGTCTTGCACTCCATGACCACCAAGTCTAATACACCTAACACGAACTTACTCATTCCAGTCCTCGGCTTAACAACCATCTTTTGAGCATATATGGATAGTTTAACAAATTTAAGGGCGTACTCTTTAACTGACATAGAGTTTGCTTCAGGTTAATGAACTCCTCTGCCTTCGCTTCCCTCAGGTTGTGAGTAAAGAAACTATCCAAGAAGGCTGTCACAAACTCATCCCAGTCAACTAGAGTTGCACCTGCCTGATGGACTTCCTTTCACTGCTTAAACCATGGGTCTACTATCCCCTTGAGCAGGTAAAAGGCCAATTCTACACTTTCCTCTTTAGTGATACCCAAATTCTGCATGATCTTCTAAATCTCATCTATAAACTTTTGTGGATCCTCATCCACCTTTGTTCTATGGAACATAGAAGGGATCATTCTGGTGAAGAACCAAACCCTAGCAGTTGCTGCATTACTATTCGGATTCACAGGTGCGACTGCCTGCTTATTTGCCTGAGCAGTCATGGCCTATGCCAACATCTGAAAGGCAGCCTTGAGATCCGCGTTAGTGACCTCATCATGTTGGTAGTGCTTTTTTGTTTCCATTTCTGTGTCCGATAGATCTTTTGGGGTGTATTTTCTGTAAGCGGGTAGAGCATGAGATAGATGGCTGATTAGAGTTAGACTCTATTGCATGATACTGAGCAAGAAAAAAGAGAAGTTTTCCTAAAAATGTTTCGCAGCCTCTTCCTTATAAGTGTGGGGAGCTTCACACTCTTGAAAAAGACTCTACTTAACATGGCTTTAGAAACCCTAGGACACCATAAACCTGATGCTCTGATACCATGTTTGTTAAGACCCGAGACTAGTCCCCGAAAGCGACAAGAGACTTAGAACCACAAACAGTCCCAAGCTAACGCATGGTACTATCATGAAACTAAACACATACAAAATAAACTTAGTGGAAGCTAAAATGATACTTGAATATATCACTAAATAAATCTAAAATTAGATATAAATATTTAAGTCTAAAAAAATATAAGTAAGCCGACCAAGCTGAACATGTAACTATGTCTGAGAGCCTCTAAATTGATGAGCTAAAGGGATAGGTCCCCAACTAGTTGTAAAAACTGAAACTGAGAAGAAAAATAAAGAACAAACATAATAAACTCTCATCCTCAACAGATGAGGATTCACCAAGCTAAGAAAATCAAGTACTGGAACGTGTCTAACTGCAGGACTGAGTCTGGACGTCTGAACCTATATCACGAGATGATATAGTACAAGAGTATGTGATCAGTACTTTGAATATACTAAGTATATGAGATAGGTAAAACACGGGAAAAGAGGTAATCATGTTTAAAACTATATTCATAATGCATTAGTAAAACCGTCTGGCAATAACATAAACTGAAGTACAATAGCCGAATTTTTAAAGCACACATATAGAGCTGAACATGTCTTTAAATCATAAAACTAAGTTTATTGTAATGACCCCTAAAACTCCCTAAGATTAGACCATAGACATGACGTAGAAACTAGAAGAAATGGATGATTTTCCACAAAATGGATCATATCACGATTCGTGGTGAGATACCACGATTCATGACATAATCCTTTTTGAGTAGCCTAAGCTCCTAACTTTCAGTTTCGATGACTCAAGTGATGAGTCGTTGGTGGACATGACCACTCGTTAATTCATCCTCCCCAAGCGGCCTAGATAAAGTCCTGAAACTCGACATTTTTCTTCCAAGAACCATGAAAGGATACCACGACCCGTCACATCAAGTGACAACTCGTCTTGACGAGATATGGTGTGAGATTCAGAAAAGGGGAAAATTGTTCGTGATGTAATGAGTAGAGACCATGAGTCGTGGTAATGAACAATGACTCGACACTGTGAGTGGTGAGAGGAGAATTAGAGAATGTTCCACTTGACTCCAGTGACCATAAGTCATGGTCAATCAATACTAGTTGTGTGACAACTCGACGTCATTGGATGACAGATTTTCCAGACATGATCTGAGGGTTATTTCAGTAATTTTCTATATTTTAATTACCTAAACCAAAATATTTTTGGAATCCATAGGGGGATATTTAAGGGTTTTATTAGTCTAATCTCTCATTCCATCTCCTAAAAGCATAAGATCAAGAATCTTTAGCTCTCATGTCATCAAGATTTTAGGAATTCATCATTTTCAACTATCACGACTCGAACGTACACCCGGATCGTAGACACTGGACAAGGGACAGCGAGAGATCCCAAGTCAACCCTTGGCAGATTTAAATAAATGGAATATTAAGCATAAAACATTGCAAAAATGTAACCATGACATAGCATCAGGAAATACCAAATATTTACATAAGCTGAGTACTACTCATTCGTGTGAAAGCCTCTAATACATATGATGGGTTGATGGGACAACATCCCCAACTAACCCGAGAAATACTGAAACATAATCAATAGGAATGTTTATCAAACGGCCCTAGGAACATGAGGACTCACGGACCCTGTATCATTAAACGATACAACATAGAAAGTATGTGGTCAGTATGTGGATTGTACTGAGTATGAAAGGTAAGTAAAACATACATTTTAAAACTAAAGTAAACTCATAAATAGAAATAGGAGAAGGACATCATGCTTGCATTAAGATCATCATAATAAAACAGGCTTCAAGACTTTCAAATCATTCACAATCATACATTATCATAATCATAAATAACTTTATAATAACATAAATTGACCCCATAACATAAGCATAACAATGCATAAAATATGAGGAACAATGGAAGGACTCTTCATAACCGACACCATCAAGGTAGAGCCTTTCATGATGTCCCACTATCTCACTCAAGTGGGCAGAGCCGACCCTCACTTGCAAGGCGAGGGTCGTGCATAAGGCGTGATATCACATTTGAGGGGTTCATTATCAATACATCATATCATTTACAACCCAGGGTGGCATGTGGTTATAAAACACCGACGTACTCCTTTGAACGCTGGGCTGCTCAGTACTAGACACGGCTCCCAAAAACATGCATATAGGCTCATACATAAATCATTAACATCATGCATTAAGATTCATTGTCTAGAAAATAATATTTATCATCATTGATCCCCTTTAAACATGCCTAGCCATGAATCAGAGGCCCTTTTCATCTGCCAACATCATAAATCGATAAATCATGAAATTCCTTTCATAAATTGTAATTCATTCTTCATCATGTGGGAATTGCCCATTACTTCATCATACCTAATTCTTTCAAAACATGCTCATAAACATGAGTAACTTGATTTCATTCTTTTCTATCATAAATAAACTAAAAATAATGAATATTCATCATAAATCATAACTTTCATGGACTTTCATTAGATTTAAAAAAGATTGAAACATGATTTGGAAGAAGTTAATTTAAAATCTGCCCAACATGCATAATTCAATAATTAAAACTCAATTAAATAATACCCATAGGGAGAAATCACATTGTCACGCTTTAGGTAAAACCCCTAGACTTGAATAGGAGGATTCATGATTTTAATCGAAATTAGACATGGGTGAGGAAGAATTCCACCCATTTTAAAACCCTACATACTTGGGAATGGATGGACTTAAAGTTCCTTGAACACCCACAAGAAATTGAAAAAGATATGGAGAAGAAGGCCTTGAATCTTCCAAAAACCTCTCTAAAATCCTTGCATGAGAATGGGCATGCCCAAAGGACTTAACTCACATTATCATACTCAGAAAATATCCAACACAACATAGTTTAGGGGCTAAAAATGTGGAAAGGTCGAAAATACCCTTAAAATAACTTCCCTGAAAACCTATCCCGGACGGACCAACGACTGACCCAACGGGTCGTGACAACATACCACGACTCATGGTATCGAGTCGTTGAGTCCACTGTTTCATCTCAGGCCTTGGATCCTTCCCACAGCTCGACAGGACGAGTCCTGACATCAAAGAACGAGTCGTCGGGTCGACCTTCATCAACTCCTTGACCAAATCTGGGTTTCCTTCCCACGAGCCTTACCACAACTCGTGGTGACTTCCAACGTGTCATGGTTTCCATCCGTTGTCTTCACTGGAACCTTCAACCCACGAACAATGACTTTAAACAACGGGTCATCCCTCACAACCACAAATCATGGGATGCCCCGTTGCTTCCTTCTCAGCCTAAGTCCAAACCTCCCCATGACTGGTGACAACGACTCGTTGTTCATTACAACGGGTCATTGCACCGTCCTTTGTCTCTACTGATTTCATGGCCTCCCAAACCACGACAGCATGTGACAATTCGTACCACCCCACCATGAGTCGTAGGGTCGTCTGTTCTATGATGTTTTTGCCAATTTTCTGCACTTTACCAAATTTAACTCCTGGGTCTGTTCTTATCCTTTTACGGGGTATTACAATATCTCCTCCTTGGAAACATTCGTACTCAAATGTAGGAAACAAGCAGCAAACAGACACATACAATTTATCATAGCTATATACTGATTATTTTAACCGAAATTTCACGGAATGACTACCTTCGAATAAAACCACATAGCTGAACTAACCTCATACATTACATACTCATTCATACACATAAAAGAAACGTGCACACATGAACCAAACATGAAAACTAAATAGAGTCATAGGGAAAAATTGATACCTCAAGTTGGAACCGAGCCGATAGGGAACAAATAAGGGTATTTAGGAATCATATCTTCTCCGGCTTCCCACTTAGCCCCCTCAACATGTTGATTTCTCCATAACACCTTTACTGAAGCTACTTCTTTGTTCCTCAGCCTCGGAACCTGACGATCCAAGATTTCAATGGGAATTTCTTCATAACTAAGGTTGTCCTTCACTCCAATGCTGTCTACCGGAACTACCAAGGATGGATCACTCAAGAACTTCTTCAAAAGTGACACATGAAAGACGGGATGAACCAAAGATGGTTTCGAGGGCAAGTCCAACTCATACGCCACCTTACCAACTCTTCTCACAACCCGGTAGGGGCCAGCATATCAGGGACTGAGTTTCACTTTTTTCCCAAATCGCACGACTCCCTTCATGGGAGATACCCTTAGAAATACCCAGTCGTCCACATCAAACTCCAAATCTCTTCTCCTCACATCAGCATACGATTTTTGATGACTTTGAGTAGTCTTCAATCGGTCCCTTATCAACTGAACCTTCATCATTGCCTCATGAACCGAATTTGGTCCTATCATAGCTGCCTCACCAACCTCGAACCATCAAATGGGAGATCTATACCTCCACCCATAAAGAGCCTCGAACGGTGCCATCTGGATACTAGAGTGGTAACTGTTATTATAAACAAACTCGATCAAAGGCAAATGATCATCCCAACTACCTTTAAAATCCATAACACATGCCCTCAACATATCTTCGAGGGTTTGAATGTTTCATTCTGCCTGGCCGTATGTTTGCGGATGGAAGGCTGTACTGAGCTTAACTTGCGTCCCAAGTCCTTTTTTAAAAGAATGCCGGAATTGAGAGGTAAATTGAGTACCTCGGTCTGAAATAATAGACAAGGGCACTCCATGAAGTTGAACCAACTCCTAAATATACAACATAGCATAATCATCCGCTAAATTCGTGGTCTTGACTGGTAGGAAATGTGCAGCCTTTGTTAGCCTTTCCACCACCACCCAAATGGAGTCATAGTATCGGTGAGTACGAGGTGGGCCTATAAAAAAATCCATATTAATCTCTTCGCACTTCCAAGTGGGGATGCTTATATCCTCAAGTACGCCTCTCAGCCTTTGATGTTCGACTTTCACTTGCTGGTAGTTTGGACATTGTTCTACTAACTCCGCAATATTTTTCTTCATGCCATCCCATTAATAGATTTCTCAAAAATCTCAATACATTTTCATTGATCCTGGATGAATAGAATATCTGGTACCATGTGCCTCATGCAATATCCGAACTCTCAAATTATCGACATGTGGAACACATAGTCGACCCTGGTATCGTAGCACACCATCTCCCCCTTGGGAGAAGACCTCCACCTTCTGACTCCGCACTGCCTCATTCAACTTCCTCAGTATTGGATCCTCATCTTGCTTGGATTTAACATCAACCACCAAGGACGATTCTGACCCATTACGCACAACAACACTACCATCGGTCAAGTCGATCAATCTAACTCCTAGTCTTGCAAGTCGGTGGACATCCTTAACCAACTCCTTCTTTCCATCATCCACGTGGGACACACTCTCCATTGAGAGCCTACTAAGTGCATCCACAACTACATTAGCCTTGCCCGGGTGGCAGAGGACACTCATGTCGTAGTCTTTAAGTAACTCCAACCACCTCCTTTGTCGAAGGTTTAGATATTTTTTTTTGAATAGATATTGAAAACTCTTGTGATATGTAAATACATCCACATGGACCCCATACAAGTACTGCTGCCATATCTTAAATGCAAATACCATGCAGCCAGCTCAAGATCGTAGGTCGGATAATTCTTTTCATGGACCTTCAACTATCTCGAGGCTTATGCTATAAACTTCCCACGCTGCATCAACATACATCCCGGTCCGACTCTTGAAGCATCACAATAGACAACAAATCCATCGGTACCCTCGAGTAAGGTCAACACTGGTGCTGAAGTGAGTTGGGTCTTCAATTCCTAGAAGCTTTTCTCACAATCCTCTAACCTTTCAAACATCACCTTTTTCTGAGTCAACTTGGTTAAAGGTGCTGCAATGGATGAGAAACCCTCAACAAACCTCCGGTAGTAGCTAGCTAGGCCTAAGAAACTCTGAATTTCTAAAGGATTCATTGGTCTAGGCCAATTCTTTACCACCTCGATCTTCTAGAAATCTACCCTTATGCCTTCTCTTGATACGACATGTCCCATAAATGCAACCGAGTTTAGCCAAAATTCACACATGCTAAACTTGTCATACAGCTGACAATCCTTGAGGGTTTGCAGCACTATTCTCAAATGAGTGGCATGCTCCTCCTCGCTCTGGGAGTATATAAGAATGTCATCGATGAACATAATCACGAACATGTCCAGATATGCCTTGAACACCCTGTTCATTAAATCCATAAAAGATGTAGGGGCAATTGTTAGTCCGAAAGACATAACAAAAAATTTGTAATGACTATACCGAGTCCTGAAGGCAGTGTTCGGGATGTCACTCTCTTGAACTCTGAGCTGGTGATACCCAAACCTGAGATCAATCTTGGAGAAGCACTTGGAACCCTGAAGCTTGTCAAACAAATCATAGATCCTGGGTAAGGGGTACCCGTTCTTCACGGTAACCTTTTTCAACTGCCGATAGTCAATACACATGCGAAGGGAACCGTCCTTCTTTCGAACAAATAGAATTGGTGCACCCCATAGAGATTGGCTCGGTCTAATGAAGCCCTTGTCAACAGATCCTTTAACCGATCCTTTAATTCCTTTGGCGCGACTGGAGCCATCCTGTAAGGAGGGATAGAAATAGGTTGCATATCTGGAAATAGATCAATTCCAAAATCAATTTCCTTTTCCGAACGAACACCTGGCAAATCCTCGGGAAACACCTTTGGATATTTGCACACCACCGAAACTCACTGGATAGTCAAGGTCTTGGACTCCAGATCCTTAACCCTAACTAGGTGGTACATGCATCCCTTAGAGATCATCTTCCTAGCAATAATATAGGAAATAAATCGACCTGTTGGCACTGCCGAACTACCTTTCCACTCCAAAACTGACTCACCGAAAAATGAAACTGCACGGTATGAGTCCTATAATTAATTGAAGCATAACATGCAAACAACCAATCCATGCCAAGCATAATGTCAAAGTCAGTCATGGCTCACTCTAAAAGGTCTGCAGGGGTAACCTTATGCAACACAGTGACCGATCATCCTCAATAGACTCATCTAGATATGACCAAATCACTAACAGGGGTCAAAACTGAAAACGGTTCTGAAAAGGTCTCAGGACTAACTCCTAGGCTACTAGCAATCTAAGGAGTCACGAAAGACAATGTAACTCTCGGATCTAACAAGAAATAAACATAAAAATGAAAGACACGCAACATACCAGTAACCACCTCTGGCGAAGTATCCTGCTCCTAGCGCGAGGCAAAGGCATAGAACTGGTCTTGGCATTGACTGCCACCCCCGCTAGTAGAGCTCCATGTGGAGCTGAATGGGCTGGAGCTATTGCTGTCCTGGTGGTCTGTGCTCGACCCCTATTATCACCCTGTCTGGCATATGGACATGATCGGCACATGTGCCTAGATCTACCACACCCGAAGAAGACATCCGAACCGAGCAGGCACTCCCCGGTGTTACTCTTGCTGCACTTCCTGTAGTCTAGAGAAGTATACTCTAACTAGGTGTCGCTCTGATCCCTCAACCTTGAATCCTTGCTCCTCTGATCACCCCGGGGCCTGGATGGGACACTAGCTAATCTAACTCTACAATTATGGTGGAAGGATTCTACCAAAACTTTTATGGATAAGATGAAGTCTAGGAAAAATGAATAAGTGGTGTACAATGAAAGTCATGTAAATATCTGTACTTTCTTGTGTACAACCTTCGCAAAATTTCCTTGAAGCTTTTAGATGCTTTGGAGACCATTCTGGACCTTTTTACCCTTCATTCGATGGCTTCACTAGTAAAGCACCGATGTTTAGCTAGTGCAAATCTGCGGAGCACCGACTGTCCGTCGCCACAAAATAGTCCATTGGCAGTGACCACCGACAGTTGAACCAGCATTTTGCCACTGCCTAACCGAAAACTGCCGGTTGAGTGACCGATATGGGCAGTAACTTCGGCGTTTCACCCACGTTTCGCCCTTCTGGATCTGTGTTTAGCCGATTCAAAGCATGTCCTTACACCTCTTCTTGAGCTCAAATCTTCCATTATCTTTGACTCCTCTCCTTCATATGTTAACTCATCAAATTTCATCTCTAATTTCATGTTTTTTGCTCGATTTAATGTTTTCTCTACTGAGAAAGGGCATAAAATCTACATAAACAACTCAAAAACTAGGCAAAAGTTCATGCTTAGGAGCCTAATGAGTTGGTAAATTTCCAATTCATCAAACCCCCAAACTTGAACCATTGCTTGTCCTCAAGTAATGTAATTTTTTACAGTTGAGCAAATGAACAACATGTTATATGAGCTTTTTGCATCTAGGGCCAACGAAGACATTCTTTCAAAAGAGGACATTGCTAAAGCTTAGAGAACTATGGTAGTTGCACACAAAATCATCAAGCCTCAAGACAAACCAAACGTTATACACCAACTCAAGAAAAATAAAAGACTCAAGCCATGTTGCACAAGCTTCAATAGGTGATCACAATCATTAAACATATCTCGCATGCATTCACTTCATTCAATAAAGGAGAATAGCTCATCAAAACAAGTTCAAAGAGCATATCAAGTCATTTCAAACCTTTCCTTAAAGTTCGCTATACGCTTACCTTATTCATACCTCTCTTTTGAAAATAATTTTAAGCATGTACCCCAAGGAAGTGACGCCATTCACAAGAAGATAGAATCCCAAACATTTTTGAGCATTTCACACATATGGATTATAAGATAAGACAAATGCGCTCACTCTCACAAAGAAATTTAAGAGCATACAAATTGATCCATAGGCTTTCCCTTTATGTCTCTCGCCACTAATGTAGTGTTGCTACACTCAAAATTAATTAGGACTTGTGGGTCATAATGAAGGCTAGGGTTAAGGATAGGATAAATGTTTAGCTTTAGTTACTAGAGCCTCCCTAATGACTTTATAAACACTTATAACATCCCAGCATCTTATTGAGATCAGTCTACCTTATTTCTCCTTGTTCATCATCTTCATCTTTTGTGTAAGATGAGCCACCCTTATAATACCTTAGAATTTCACAATTAACCTTATCTATGCAAGAGATAACACCTTTTAACTATGCCTTATCTTTTGATGATTTGAGGTTTTTCAACCCATCGTTTCATTCTTCTCATCACAATTTTGGTTCCATCTCCCATTGAAGCTCTCATTTTTCCCCTTACTCTTGCAAACCCTCAAACTTATGCTTTTGCCTCATTTCACATTCATTTCCTTATCTCTCCCCATTTCTTGGGATTGAAGCCCCATTATTCATTGTTACGTCACTAGAAATTAGGGAGGATGGGTGCCAAAGAGAAGGATAAAAAATGGTCATTAGGCTTTTAATGTGGTTTCCAAGAAAAGGTCCAAGGCTCAAACATTGGCTATCAAAGATTAATATTCAAGGAGGTCAGTTTGGATGAAGTGACTAACATAAGAGGGCCTAAGATCATATCCTAATTGCAGCCCCATCTAATCTTTTCACCTTGAATCACACTTAGGGAAAGTTCTAGAAAATCATGTATACAAGAATTAAGCCAAAAGCCTCACCACACAAGGCATCACAATCCAAGGAGTTCACACACTTCCTTCATCACATTTAATAGAATGGCTTTCGACAAGCTAGTTACGAGTCAAAAAGCCAAGCAAAGAATGCACAATCCATGACAAGAGAGTGCTCATTTTCACATTTAGATACCCCTCTTTTCTTTTCAAAAATCATGCAAAATGCCAAGCAAGAAATGTTGGTGGTACCTTATCAAGAAACTGCACAAAAGACTCAACAAGACTCTAGACTTGACATTTTTCCTTAAGAAAGTAGACTCTCAATTTATCATTGGGAAGTGCCAACCCGGTTCGACAACAAAAAGAAAAGACAAAGAAATCGCTCCTTTGGAAGAACCGTAGTATAAAGAAAACCCTTGGAGTTTATTCAAAGGCTTCTATCTACAAAGCCGATATTAATAATAAGTAATGACGATTTTCCCTTAAGAATGAAGTCACCCAATCTATTATAGCGCAATATTGTACATTACTTAATAAGTGGGTTACTCAGACTTCACCCCCTAACAAAAATAATGCATTGTTTTGGATGCCTAAGGTTAAACAAATTGAGAAAGGAATGGGTGAGAGAACTCCCTAATACGATGGAGGCATCCGTTTTACACGCATTTTCCATGCTCTCTTTTTTCTTTTTCTTCTTTCACTATTTTCACGTTCCCCACTTGTTCCACCACTGCACAATCTAAGACAACACAAACATAAAGTGAAACAAAATAAAAGGAAAAAATAAAACAATAAAAACAAAATGTAAAAGCACTTGGGTTGCCTCTCAAAAAGTGCCATAGTTAACGTCGTCGTTGAAGACTTCAAGTTTCACCACTTTTCTCTCCACTTTGAGCTTTTGAAGTGCACCCTTAGTTTCTTGTCGATTATTCTACTCCGCTTGTGGGGTGGTGTAAAAGTCAAGGTACCAAGAAATGGATGTTGCCTTGTATATTTATTGTCCCTTAAAGGAGGGATGTGCTTTGACTTTGTTGGCATGGCATACTCTAAGATGAAGCCACCTTGATCTTCCTCCTCAAGTTCCTCCATCGACTTGGTTTCCTCAGTCTCTATTTTGTCAATCAAGTTCAATGTTGAAAAATGATAAGAGAGCAGTTTAAGTTGCTCCCCTTTTAAGCATGCTTCTTGCTTGACATCCTCCTTTTCAAGTGCGCTAGATTCCTTGAGCATGATTTGTTGGATGTCATTTGGAGACTCTAGTGTCACTTCTATAACCTTGGCATCTTGCATTTTTGCAATGTTGGTTGGTTGGAATACCTCCATAACTTCTTCAAAGTTCACCTTGACTCCTTCTTCATCATCATTTTGAGCTTCCTCCCATGAGTCAAGTTGAGTTATGCCCCATTGTTCACTTCTTATGTTTATGCTCCTCAATATCTCCTCCACTTCTTCTTGTAGAGATTTGCAGCTTTCTTCTTGAGGAGTTGATGATTCCATGGACATGGAGGGGTTGACATTCTTTTCCGCATTAGACTCCCGCTACAAAAAGGCTTGGAGCGTGGTTTCCATGCACTCATATGTATTTCTCCTTCCCTCACTTGCCTTGGCTTCATTCCTATCAAGCTTAGGAGCACAACTTCTATCATAACCACTATAATGAGAAGTGACCTCATTTGGGCATCTATCCCAATGTCTCCCAGGACTACCACATAATGTGCATCTATACCCATTATAGAAAGGAGAAGGTGCACTCATCTCCCTTCTAGGGGCATATTTGCAATCTTTCCAATAGTGTGGTCCTCCACAATAAGGACATAGATCGTTATGATATGGGTTACAAACAACAAATATCCTTTCATTCCACGATGCCATAATACAACTACAAACAAACAAAAATAAAAATAAAAAACAAAACAAGATATAAAAAAATGCAAAACTAGTTCGAGTCAATAAATAACTAATGGCTTATCACAATTCAATCCCCAACAACAATGCCATTTTTGATAAACGTACAAACTACACTCTTCTTTTACGAAGGAGCATAAACACTCGTTGCTCAAAAAAAATATTCCCGAAAGATTTCAGAGTCGAATCCCATAGAGAATTAAGTCGATAATTCAAGAGTTATAAACTAATTCAAACTAGAATGCACAATTGCTCAACTTTTGAAAAGTAAAATTGGGGGGAGGGGAAATTAAGGGAAAAACACTATCTAATTCTAAATTAAAACTAAGTGAGGGGAATTCCAATTGTTGCAATCACAAGTGATATGGCTAGGGGCAGTCTATAGATGAGATCACAACTAAATTGGGAATTTGGCAGTCTATAGATGAGATCACAACTAAATTGGGAATTTCTTCAATGCATTAAACTCAAAATTAGCATAGATAGAAGTGGATAATTCACATTCTCTTGTTTTTCAACGAGAAGAATGTTTATGCCTTGGGTTTTCTCAAACCCCAAAGTAAAATCAAGTTATCAACCACACAAGCTTGAGGAAGGACTAGCTATTTCTAGCCTTGACCTTTAATGGAGCGAAAATGTGGGTCTCAACTATCTCTAGCTTAATCCCACACACTAGAATTCCAATTCCTCACTAATATCTTGTCACCCAATTCTTACCTTTCTCTCTCAAGAAAAAGCAAGAAAAGTAAAGCACAATTCACATTTGCAAATCATCAATTTCAGCAATTAAAACTTGGAAGAAGATAGTAGATCTATACTTGCAATAAGAATCCAAGAGCAATTTATCAAAACCCAATCAAACTAACAAACCCACCATGAATATACTTCTAGCTAACATATTGGTCAAGCATATTTAAAGATAGAGAGAAGATACCAAGAGGATTCCCCTCACATTCATCACATTAGCTTCACAAATTTGCTTCACAAGATCTTACAACAATGGTGGAATTCCCCCAAAATGGGTTAACGA
Organism: Datura wrightii; assembly: GCA_035772735.1. Taxonomy (NCBI): domain Eukaryota; kingdom Viridiplantae; phylum Streptophyta; class Magnoliopsida; order Solanales; family Solanaceae; genus Datura; species Datura wrightii. Next base: position 68,177,236 of record JASDFA010000002.1, read on the forward strand.
AAACGAAGAAATGTTCTACTTAACTCTACAATTCTATGGTGAAAGGATTCTACCAAAATTTTTATGTAAAAGATGATGTCTAGAAAAAAAATGAATGAGTGGTATAAAATGAAAGTTATGTTATTATCTATACTTTCTTGTGTACAAATTTTCCTAAATTCCCTTGAAGCTTTTAGATGCTTTGGATACCTTTCTGGACCTTTTTACCCTTCATCAGATAGCCTCACTGGTGAAGCACCAGCATTTAGCTGGTGCAGATCCCTGGAGCACCGGCTATCCACCGCCACAAAACTATCCATTGGTAGTGACCACCGGCGGTTGAACTGGCATTTAGTTCCTGCCCAATCGCTAACCGCCAGTTGAGTCATCGCTCTTGGCAGTAACTTTGGCATTTTGCCTGTGCTTCCGCCTTTCATATCGGCGTTTAGCCGTTTCAAAGCATGTCCTTACACCTCTTCTTGAGCTCAAATCTTCCATTATCTTTGACTCCTCTCTTTCATATGCAAACTCATCAAATTTCATCTCAAACATCATGTGTTTTGCTCAATTTCATGATTTCACTACTCACATGAAGTCCCTATAGAGAATCAAAGAGAAAGGGCATAAAATCCACATAAATGACTCGAAAACTAGGCAAAAAACCATGCTTAGGAGCCTAATGAGTTGGTAAATTTCCAACACAGCAGGTCGTTAAAAGTCCTATGCTGATGTGAGGAGGAGATAATTTGAGTTTGAAGTTGATGATTGGGTGTTTTTGAAGGTATCTCCCATGAATGGAGTGATGAGGTTCGGAAAGAAGGGGAAACTTAGTGCCCGTTATACTGGCCCATACAGGATTGTGAGACGTGTTGACAAGGTAGCTTATGAGTTGGAGCTTCCCTTATAATTGGCTTCAGTACACCCAGTTTTCCATGTGTCACTTTTAAAGAAGTGCATGGGTGATCCGGCTTTGATTGTTCTAGTGGAGAGCATAGGTGTGAAGTATAGCCTTAGCTACGAAGAGGTTTCGATTGAAATACTTGATCATCAGATTCAAAAGATAAGAAACAAAGAAGTAGTTTCAATAAAGGTTTTATGGAGAAATCAACATGTTGAGGGAGCTACTTGGGAAGCCGAAGCAGATGCAATGACTAAATACCCGCATCTATTCCCTTCCGATTCAGTTCCAGCTTGAGGTATCAGTTTCCTCCTTAGTACTCTATTTAGTTTTATGTTTAGTTCATGTGTTCTAGTTTCTTTCATGTCAATGTATGTATTTGTGATTCATGAAATGTATTTTAGTTCGGAGTCAGTCACTCCGTCGGTGTTCAGCCTTAGATGTTCAGTATGTAGGATGATAGTCTATTCCCCAGCTTTTCAATTTGTTTTTTCACATTCGAGGACGAATGTTTCCAAGGGGGAGATATTGTAATACCTCAAAAGTCCCTAAGATCTAACTCGAGGGTTTAAGCAAAGAAAGCAGAAAAATGTTGCCCAAGTCATCCAGTGACCCGTGGGGAGACATCACTAGTTGTTAAGTGACTCGTGAGGTGAGGAAAAATTGGCAAAGACACATGGTCTGGGGGTGATCATGAAAGGAAACCACGAGTGGTGATGTGCCTCCATGACTCATGGAGTTGGTCGTGACCAGGACCAAGTTGGAGATTGAATGATGGCAGAAGACTTAACGACTGGGACTCAACGACTCGTCAAGTTCACCACGAGTTGTGATGTCACTTGTGGTGATTGGTAGTGTCAATTTTTCTTGTGTTTTAGTAAGGGTGTTTTCATAATTCCTAAGCCCATAGGTCCTAAACTACATCGTTTTAAACTTAGTTACAAGGGTTTTAAGAGTACTTAACTTGTCATAAGCGTTTCCATTCCATGCATGCAAGGTTAGAGTGCACCATTGCAGATCAAGCTTGAGAATTCCCTAGGTTCTTCCCCAAATCCCTTGTGCAATTAGGAAAGAGTGGGAAATCAGATTTATCTAGGTATGTAGGGTTATGAATGAGAGTATTCCTTCACTTCCATTCCCACATCCTATTCAAAATTCATGAAATTCAAGGTTGATGAATCTATGGGGTTTTAAACCAATTTGTGAAATTTTATAAGATCTATCATGGATAAATTCTATTCATGTTTCTAATGTTGTTTTAAGATTCATGGGCATGTTTTATAAAGATTCACTTACAAATTTATGATTTCAAAGTCTTACAATTATGATGCCTAATTATGAAAGATCATGAAAAGTTGAGATTATGATCTATGTTTTCAAGTATGATGAAGTGTCTATGTTGAAAGTATTATTTTGAATTACCCATGTTTATATCCATGATTCTTACTATCTCAAAGCATGTACAAGTTTGGACAAGCCCATATGATCAAGTATGTTTTATGATTTACTTTAATTTCATATATTTATCTTACCACATGGTTTGGGAGTCCAGACTCTCACTTTTTAGCTTGTGGTATGGTTTGAGCTGAGCCTCTTCATGATATGTTTTCAAATTATGCATGTACTATTATGATTCAGCTTCATCACAAGACGATGATTCAGCTTCGTTGAAAAATGATCACAAGACGATGATTCAGCTTCGTTGAAAAATGATAGAGAGCATTTGCACGTTTTTAGCAGTAGTGTTCTAGCACTGAGTAGGCCAAGGGTTCAGTCATCCTGTGCCTCAAAACTACGTGCCAATGTATGTATATTCAGATTATTTGAGAACTTCTTTGTGAGCCTTCCCTTCCCCCGAGGGGCCTCCAGCTTGATATCGATATCATGTAAGCTCTCTTAGCCCTAGAAAGGCTTTGGACGACTCTGCCCACTTGAGTGTAATAGTCAGTACCACGTAAGCTCTATCATGGTAATGTCGGTTATATGAAGAGTCTTCCATTGTTCCTCATGATTCCAGTTATGCTTGTTCATCAGTCATGGTATTCTTTTTAGCAGGTTTGACCCAATGTTAAGTTTTACTTATGATTATAAGTTTTAGCTTTGGGTCATTTGAGTCAGTTATGATATTCAGTAATGTTTAAATTATGTTTTCAGATAATAGCATTCAAGCCTTACTCTCAGAATCTTATCTTGAAATGTTTTATGATATGCATTATTTTAGTTTTTCTTACTTAGTGGTTTTACTTATCTTGCATACTCAGTACATTCCAAGTACTGACAACATGCTCTATGCTATATCGTTTCATGATACAAGCTTGGACGTTCACGTTTAGTCCCGCCGCTAGCCAAATTCTCAGAGTTAGTATCCTCTCTATTTGTTGGTAAGTCCTCATACTTCGAGGACCTTCTTACCAGTTTATTTTCAGTTCCAGTTTATTAGTGAGTTAGTTGGGGTAATGTCCCATCAACTTGTCAGATTTTAGAGGCCTATCAGATATAGTATGTATTCAGCTTCGAATCAGTGTTATGTATTCCATTGTTCAGATGTTATTGGATTTTCATATTTCCGCTATTTAAAATGTTAGATTTCTGCATTTATAATGTTGAGCTTTAGTTATCATGTTCATGCCATGGGTTGAATTGGAGCCATTTATGGTTTTAGGTTCCGTGTCTGGATCCGCGCCTATGTTTGGGTCGTGACTTAGGGGGTCTGTGTTGCGCCCTCCCTTGCACCAATCTGGCATCGCGTCACATAGCTCCTTGCACCAGTGTGCCCTGCCCATCACATAAGTGCCCAGATGTGGTTGTGGAATGACAACATCCATTTTGCTGTGGCACTTGCTCTTTTTGAGTTCGGCTTGGCAACACTTTCTCTTTTAAGCCTTAAAAAGTCAAAGCCCGTCACTTTTATCCCTACAAACATCTAATCATGTGTGTTAGCTCTTTTTCACAAATATCATATTAAACCAAAGAGATCACACATAATTTGTTCTCAAAACATAGCTAAGTATGGGCAAAGCATGGAAAAAAAGTGCGTCAATATGCCCAACATCAATAAGTCCTGCTACATTTTAATAACACATCTCATACCAAATTTTCTTTGAGAGATTTATTCTTATACCTAACTGTTTAGCTACAATAGGAGGCATATAATTTCTTCTAAACTAACTTGGCTATAAACCAACATTATTAGTATAATTTTATAATTTGAAATGGTACTGTTGATTTAACAATTCGAGCAAACAACCTTGCAAACCAAATTGCAAGTTGGTACAAAAGCACATGTGACCATACTATAGATACACCTACTAAAATCATATAATAGAAAATGATCTACCTAGAGGGTGAATAGGCCCACAATCACCTTCTTATACATTTCAAAAATTCAAGGGATTCAATCCTAGCCTTAGCTAGTATTATGAATTATTCATCACGAGAACAAGCAGTATAAGAGAATTCTTGATAAACTTTCTATTTTTTTTAATATATAACCACAAAAATTCTCAATTATTTTCGCATCCAATTTGAACCAAAATTGTCAACTTGTCATGCCAACTGATATATTTTTTAGGACTTTTAGTTTTATATCCTGTGTATTTCACCTGTATTTGTACACTATGAATAGGAGAAAGAGACAGGTAATCTTTCATATAAATATTTATAACTCGCTTCGATCGTAGTAATATGAAGATATTAAATCTTCTTATAATTTATAATCTTAATGTAATTTATTTTTGGCCAATTCCTTTGAAAAGCGATAAATTTCTTTTGAGACTTGCTATAATATCAATATTATAAATAATTTCATTCATCCAGGTAGTAACATATTAGACCTTTCAGAGCTCTCACATAATTATGTACTACCACATATTTTATAACACCATTTGCATGGTGAACATCTCCTTTTAAGGAGAAAATCATATTACTATTGTCATGGTCAAAATCATTATAGGCAAGACTCATTTCTTGCTTTTTTGTTACCTTTTATATTTTTTTTAATAAAATTTGGAAAAATATTATTCTTGGCGTAGCATATGTATGCAATCAATGATAAATTTATTCGACGGCATAATAATATTCATTTTAGTCATGGTCAAAATATAATTAGATTTAAGTTTTCCCTTTGATAGTTCATGATAAGACATGCTACGATATTTGTGATGTACTAAAAATACATCATCAATGACCTTTGTGCCAATTTTTCTTTTAATTCTCTCAAACCTCCCATAGAGGTGAATTGTGGCATTTATCCATCCATGCATATGCATGCCTTTATTCATGATTTTTATCACATCTTGACACATTCACTATTAAGAACATGTAAGCATTCACGGTTCTTAACACAAATCATGGATTATAACCATTTGTACATGCTTCATAAAATTATCTACAAGCTTATTATCATGCCCTGAAATTTATACAACATACCTCAAAACCACTTTGAAAGATCAAGTGCGCCATCACTTTATATTCCTTTATATTGATGGAAAATTTATAAAACTTTTCAAAATTAGACCTTAAAACAACAACGTGTCCAATACCTTTCATACAAAATCGATGGTAAAAGTGACCTTCACTTTAAATATTTTCAGAACTCATAATATTCTTACTTTTATAATTACTACAATCATTACTATTTTTCAATCCTTTTTCACGCCCACGTTCATTTGTACAACCACAATACTTATTTATCATGTTTCAGATTTATTATGTACTGCTATCACATTCACTTCACCGAATGGAGCAAAATCTCCGCTTCATGCGGCTGCCTGTGTGTTGCGCAACTTTATTTATTTTTTTCGTGGTGTGACACTTTTCGTACACCTATGATTTATTTCCTGCCCACTTGAACACACATGCCAAATCTCAAAATTTACAAAATATAAAATAAAAATTAAATTTCCTTGGGTTACTTCCAAGCAGTGCCTGATTTAACGCCGCGTCACAACACAAGTATCTTGATTACTTAGACATCATCAAGACACTTCATTTCACTCGTGATTAACTCATCTTGCACCCTAGCTTATCATTTGACGCGATGGATACTCCCTTGAATCTCTTACATTTTGTGGCTTAAGCTCTATCTCCCTATGCAGGAACATATACACTACTTTAAATGGGCTTGACCAACTTGATTTTACCTTTCATGATGAGGTATTCTCAACCTTATCATCCATAGTGTCTATAACATATATGACTTTCACGACCTGAATGTAGACCCATATCGAGAGACGAGACAAGAAACCCCAAGAGGCTCCAAGTCGACCCATAGCATTAACATAACGTCTAAACTAAACATAATAAAAGGGAAATTCAGCATACATAATTCCGGAAGCCGGCATATAAATCAAACTAGAATAGAATCATACATGACAAGCTGATTTCTACATAATGTCCAAAAGCCTTTAACATATTTGATGAGTTGATGGGACAACATCCCCAACTAACTTGACAAGTCTGAAACTGAAAGAAACATAACAACTATAGATATTAAATGTCCTTGAAAGATGAGGACTCACCAATGCTAGTTGGACAGGTCTGAAAGGGAAGCAGAATTAAGGATGCGGCTGAGATTGATCCCTCAAACCTGTATCATGAAACGATATAGCATAGAATATGCGGTCAGTACTTGGAATGTACCAAGTATGCAAGGTAAGTAAAACAGATAGTCAAAATACATAATAGTTCATAAGAGTAGGACAATATGATCAGAATGTAAATATCATAATGTAACATAAGGGCTCAAGGTTTTTCAAAACATTCATAAATCAGTCATAATCATGATAATAGGAGAAGAGCTTCATTAAAAATAACTTAAGCCAAAGTAACATAAACAATACCATGCATAAATCATGAGGAATAATGGGAGGACTTGTCATAACACCATCATGATAGAGCCTTACATGATGCCCCAACTATCTCACTCAAGTGGGCAGAGCAGTCCCAGGCTTGCCAGGCAAGAGACGTGTAGTATGTGATATCACGAAGAGGGGATCCATTAATATTTTGATATATATATATTAACCTACAGTGGCACGTAGTTCTGAAACACTGACGCAGTCCTTTGAATGCTGGGCTACTCGGTGCTAGACACTACTCCCAAAAACATGCACATTGGGGCTCGTATAGTAACCGTAAGATCATTAATAAAATTTATGGCCAAATAAATAATAACATCATTGATCCCCATTTTAAATACATGATTATCCATGAACTAGGGCCTATGAGTTGGCCAAGAGTCATAAGTACATCAATCTTGAAATCCATGCAAACTTGTAAAACATGTATAAACTTGACATTTCATAAATCCATGATAAGTACTTGAGAGAAATCAAATCATAAGCATAAATAATAATTGGGCTAATTAAGATCAAGATCATAGTGAAATCATAACTTGACTTTTCATAAGAATATGCATAATTGGGCATAGTTTAATTAAATTTGAAACTATAATTTAATAATCAAAAAAGTTATAAATTCTGCCCATAGATCATAAAACATGATTTGATACATGAAAGAACTTGACCCATAGGTAGATCATAGAGAATTTCACACGAATTGGAATAAACCCCATAAAATTCATAGAAATTGAAATCGAGAGTTTGAATTCATACAATTGAGAATAATCTAGGTATGGGAGTGAAAGAAACTACCATTTATAGCCTCACATACCTGTGTAAGTTGATTTTGCACTCTTCCTTGAATACCAAAAGGAAATTGAAGGAGAATTGATGAATTTTAGCCTTAATAACCCCTAAGAACCTTCTAGTCTTACATGCATGGAGAGGAGTCATTTAGGATGACTTGACCCTTCTTAAAACATACTATTCTAAGCTTAGAATGAGGGGTTGGATGAGTCGTGCCCATTGACCATGACTCATGGTAACCTCTCGTTACCTGAACTTCCATTTTTCATCTGAGGGTCATCATGAGGGATACCATGACTCGTGGTGAACCCAACGACTTATGGTGACCAAGCCATTGCCAACACTTTCGAATTTCTTCATCCTTTAGACCACCCTTAACCATGGGTGACCTAATGGATCGTGGTGCTGACCACGACTCATGAGCACACTTGTGGTCACCAAAAAACATAAAATTTCCAATCATAGTAAAACCCCTCCCCATGAGTCACTTAACGACTCGTGGTGTTGTTGATGGGTCACTGGACGACTTGTCCTGTGACCTTGTGTAGAAAATTCCATTTTCTCTGTTTTAACTCTGGGGTCTAATCTTAGGGTTTTTAGGGTAATATAATTTCTTCCCCTTGGTAACATTCATCCTTAAATGTGGAAAAACATAATGAAAAGTAGAGAAATACAATCATCATACTCAAATACTGAACATACATGCTGAAAATCGACGGAGTGACTAACTCCGAATTGAACTACATGGCTGAACTGAATTCCTGAATCACACATACATTCATTAACATGAAAGAAACTAGGGTAAATGAGCTTAACATGAAATTGAATAAAGTATTAAGTAGGAAACTAATACCACAAGTTGAAACTTAGCTGGAAGGGAATAGATGCGGGTATTTAGCCATCATATCCTCTTCGGCTTCCCACATAGCTCCCTCAACATGCTGATTCCTCCATAAAACCTTGACTGGAGCTACTTCTTTGTTTCTTAGCTTACGAACCTGACAATCTAGTATTTCCACCAGAACCTCCTCCTAACTAAGGTTGTCCTACATACTGACAATGTCCACTGGAATAGCCAGAGCTGGGTGTCCTTCATACTGACAATGTCCACTGGAATAGCCAGAGCTGGATTACCCAAACACTTCTTTAAGAGTGATACATGGAAAACTGGATGAACTGAAGCTAATTCTGAGGGCTGCTCCAACTCATATGCAACCTTGAAACTCATTTCACAATCTAGTATGGGCCAACATAACGAGGACCGAGTTTTCCTTTCTTTCTGAACCTGATCACTCCCTTCATAGGAGACACCTTTAGAAACACCCAATCATCGACTTCAAACTCAAGTTCTCTCCTTCTCACATCCACATAGGAATTTTGGTGACTCTGAGCTGTTTTCAACCTGTCCCTTATAAGCTGTACTTTCTCCGTAGCCTCATGGAATGAATCTGGTCCTATCATTGCAACTACATTGATTTCAAACCAATCAATAGGCGATCTACATCTCCACGCATAGAGAGCCTTAAATGGAGCTATCTAAATGCTGGAACAATAGTTGTTGTTATACGCAAACTCAATAAGAGGAAAATGATCAACTCAACTACCTTTGAAGTCAATCACACACGCTCTCAACATGTCCTCGAGAGTCTGAATAGTACGTTCCGCCTGATCATTTGTTTGCGGGTGAAATGCTGCGCTAAGCTTGAACTGAGTACCAAGTTCCTTTTGAAATGATCACCAAAACTGGGAGGTAAACTGAGTACCTCTATCTGATATGATGGACAAGGGCACTCTATGCAATCGAACTATCTCCTGAATGTACAACCTAGCATAATCCTCCTCTGAATCAATAGTTTTGACCGGTAGGAAATAAGCTGCTTTAGTCAACCTGTCTACAACCACCAAAATAGAGTCATACTATCGACGAGTGCGAGGCAACCCTGTGATGAAGTCCATATTGATCTCCTCCCACTTTCAAGTTGGAATACTGATATCTTGAAGTACACCTCCTGGTCTTTAGTGCTCAACTTTCACTTGCTAACAATTCGGACAATTAGCCACAAACCTCGCTATGTCATTCTTCATGCCATTCCACCAATAGACTTCCCGTAGGTCACGGTACATATTGGTGGCGCCTGGATGTATAGAGTACCGGGAAGCATGAGCCTCATGCAACATCAGCTCCCTTAATTCACCAGCGTCCAGTACACACAAATGACCTTGATATCAAAGTGCACCATCTCCCCTTTTGTAAGAAAACCTCGAGCTTCTTATTTTGAACCGCTTCCTTCAACTTTACAAAAATAGGATTCTCGTCTTGTCTAGCCTTAACATCAGTCACCCAAGATGATTCTGACCCGTTCTGCACAATGAAACCACCATCCATCGAGTCAACTAGACGAACTCCTAGTTTTGCAAGCCGATGCCCATCCTTCATTAGCTCCTTCCTTTCCTCGTCTATATGGACACACTCTCCATGGAAAGCCTGCTAAGAGCGTTCGCCACCACATTGGCATTGCCCGGATGGTAAAAGACAGTCATTTCTAATCCTTGAGTAGCTCCAACCATCTTATTTGACGTAGATTTAGATCCTTCTGGGTGAACATGTACTATAGACTTTTGTGGTCCGTAAACACATCCACATGGACCCCGTACATATAGTGCCTCTAGATCTTCAAGGCAAATACTACTGCCGCCAATTCGAGATCTTGAGTCAAGTAATTCTTTTCATAGACCTTTAGCTGCCTGGAAGCGTATGCTATAACCTTACCATACTGCATCAGTACAAAACCAAGGTCAATCCTTAAAGCGTCACAATATACCACAAACCTATGGTACCCTCAGGTAGGGTCAACACTAGTGCTGAGGTGAGTCGAGTCTTCAACTCTTGGAAGCTCTTCTCACAAGACTCCGACCATTGAAACTTCACTTTCTTTCGAGTCAACTTAGTCAATGGGACTGCAATGGATGAAAACCCCTCAAAACATCTCCGATAATAACCAGCTAAGCCCAAGAAAGTCCTAATATCCGTAGGATTCACCGGTCTAGGCCAATTCTTCACCGCTTCTATCTTCTGAGAGTCTACCTGTACACCCTCACTTGACACCACATGACCTAAAAATGCCACTGAATTCAACCAGAACTCATATTTATTAAATTTAGCATAGAACTGGCGATCCTTAAGAGTCTGTAGCACCACCCTCAAATGAGCGACATGCTCCTCCTCGCTCCGAGAGTGTATGGGAATATCATCTATCAACACAATCATGAACATATCCAAATATGGCTTGAACACCCTATTCATCAAATCCATAAAAGCTGCAGGAACATTCGTTAGTCCAAAAGACATAACTACAAACTGATAATGACTATATCGAGTCCTGAAGGCTATCTTCGAATATCACTTTCCCAAACCCTGAGCTGATGGTATCCGGATCTGAGATCTATCTTTTAAAAGAACTTAGCACCGTGAAGCTGGTCGAACAAATCATCAATCCTGGGGAGAGGATACCTATTCTTGATAGTAACTTTGTTCAATTGCCGATAATCAATGCACATAAGAAGAGAACCATCCTTCTTGCGGAAAAAGAGAACTTGCGCACCCCATGGGGATTTGCTTGGTCTAATGAAACCCTTCTCTAAAAGGTCTTTCAACTGCTCCTTCAACTCCTCTAGCTCAGCTGGAGCCATCTTGTAAGGAGGAATAGATATAGGCTGCATATCGGGAAAAAGGTCAATACCAAAATCAATCTCCCGTTCCGGAGTGATCCCTAGTAAATCATCTGGGAAATTTTTTTGGTACTCACACACTACAGGGACTGACTGCATAATCGGGGTTTCAAACGTAGCATCCTTACCCTAACTAGATGGTGCACGCAACCCTTAGAAATCATCTTTTTAGCCTTAAGATAGGAAATGAAGCGACCTATAGGCACAGCTGAGCTACTCTTCCACTCTAAGACCGGTTCACTAAGAAATATGAAATCTACTGCACGGGTTCTACAATTGACTAAGGCATAACATGAAAATAACCAATCCATGCCAAGGATAACATTGGTCATGGATAACTCTACTAAATCTGCGGAGGTGATTTTCATAAGGACTGTAACAGGGCATTTTCTATATACTCGTCTAGCTATAACTGAATTACCGACTAGAGTAGAGATTGAGAAGGGTTCTGATAAGATTTCGGGACTGACTCCAAAACTACTAGCAACATAGGGCATCACAAAAGATAAAGTAGCTGTTGGATCTAACAATGTATATATATCAAGGTGGAATACTCGTGACATACCGATAACTACATATGGTCAAGTCTCCTGCTCCTGGCGGGATGCAAGGGCATAACACCTATTCTGGCACAGGCCACCACCTGCACTGGTGGATGCGCCCTATTGGGCTGGACGTGCTGGGATGGACGTGTTGATGCTGCTGCTGATCTGGTAGGCTGAGTATGACCTCTAACATCCCCCTGTCTAGCTAAGGGACACTCCCAGCACATGAGGCCGGATCTACCATACCCAAAATAGATATCTGATCCCATCAAGCACTCTCTTATATGACTCTTGCCACACTTTCCGTAGGCCAGAAAGGTGCGCTCTTTTTGCATTCCCCTCCGGTCCCTCGAACCTGAGGCCGTGCTCCTCTAATCACCTCGCATTCTGGATGGAGAACTGGCTGGCAATGTCCGCCTTCCGATCTCTATTGAGAGAATATATAACTATCTATCCTAGCCCTCTTGGCCTCTCTCTCTCTCTCAGATGCACTACCTCTATTTGCTGTGCGTGCAAGACTATCCAAGAAAAATCAATATCCTAATGAAACATGGTGATCCTACAATCCTTGTCCAGGTAGTCCACCACTCCATCAACAAACCTGCTAACCTGAGCTCTCTAATCAACCACTAGCTCTAGTGCATACTTGGACAAACGTGTGAACTCCAATGCATACTGCTTGACTGTCATCTTCCCTTGTTTCAATTTCACGAACTCGGCTGCCTTAAGCTCCCTCATCTCACGAGGGAAGTATCGATCCAGAAATCTAGCATGAATCTCCTCCCAACCAATAGGGCCTGCTCCAACTGCCCTGCTATCCTTCCATTGCTTAAACTAGATGTGCGCAACCACTTTTAACTGATACGAGGCTAAATCGGCACACTCCTCTCCGGTCACCCCATGATTTGGGTGATCTTCAGAATATCATCAATAACCTGATGTGGATCCTTATCCACCTTTGACATAAGAAACCTCGGAGGGTTCATCCTCAGAAAATCCCTAACTCTAGCTGCCGCCACATTCCCGTTCTGAGGGACATGTGCTACCGCTTGCTGACTGACCTGGGCGGTCAAGACATAGGCTAACATTTGAATGGCTTCCTTGAACTATGCATGGGCAACCAACTCGGTTACATACTCATCATGGGCTGGTGGAGCCTGCTGCTGCCCATCTGCATTGCCATTCTCGTGGCAATTTTCGTTTCCGTTTCTTCTTCCATTAACTCTGCAAGGAGGCATGATTCTGCAAACGCGTATAGCACGAGTTAGAAGGATAGAGAAACATTTCATTGCACGACTTAGATTATGAAAGAAGGAAACATTTCCTAAACGTCTCGTAGCCTCTTCATCATCAGTGTGGCATGATTTACACCAATAAAAAAGACTCTACTTAATGCGGCTTTTAGAAACCTTATGACACTTCAAAACCTAATGCTCTAATACCAGGTTTGTCATGACCCGAACTTAGACATGGATCGAGATACGGGACAAGAAACCTTGAGAGGCTCTAAGATGACCTATGAAATGAACATTGTTCGGTTGTTTTTTATATGGGTGTATAACTACACGCAAGTGCACGTGGTCGAACAAGTAGTAAAGTGGCTTAAGTAAGCCAAGTATCGATCCCACAGGGACTGGGATGAGGTAACAAATAACTTAAGTGTTACTATATTGATTCTAAAAATGAAGACAACAGCGCAACGAAGAGTTTGATATATTTTGATTTCTAATTTTATCCTAAGTCTACAAAGATTATATAATTTGAGTCTGAACTATGAATGTGAGCATGCTGAGGTTAAACGAACATGTAAGGAAATAAATTATCGATGTGATTTGGTTAACTTTTCCTCCCGTTGCTAGTCAAGAACTATTGCCAATGGATTAAAACTCTTGTATTTAACCCAACTTAAGAATCATGAACCGTCCACCTACATTTCTGTGATTAAACGAAATTCATGTTCTAGCCATACAAACCCAGTTCCTTAATTGACTAATACGACCTTCAGGTATATTTCTATCCTGAAGGTAAATCAATTCTCAATTTTCCCAAACCAAGAAAAGATCATATCCTATTGATTCACAACTTTCCAATTTCTTGCTCTCTCGAGTGAAACCGGACTTTTTAGATGTACATTAATATAGGCCACACATTAATGCAGTAAGAACAAGAATCAGTAGAACAACCATGGAAGAAAAGATGAAAAACCAAATTGATCAACAATCACATTTCAATACAATTGTTCTTAACCTCAGCAAGAAGAGGAATTAGCCACTCATTTGTGGATTAACCATCATTAAATGAGTGTTAAACATACAAGCAATTGAATTAAAGAAGAAGGAGATAGAGAAAAAACCCTAATAATTTCATCCCCTCAACTGCCTGTAACCCACGTTCTTGCTCCACCAAGTCAGAATATTGAAAAATGAACCTAAGTGTTCTATTTATACTAGTGGGAATTTTTCCCGAAATAACAAGCAACGTGTCACGGAGTGCATCGCGGAGCACTGCCTCCGTGACACGCAACAAATGCGGAGGCTTACTAGAAATGGACTGTCCAGGTAATAAAGCCCAACGTAGCACGGCGTGCAACGCGGGGCTAGGCCAGCATGCCACGACCCCAACGCGCACCCACACTAAAATTTGGCAAAAATTTGCCTAGCCAGGTAGAAGGCCTCCGCGATGGTAGCGTGACACGACTCCATCGCGGAGCCCCTTTAATTCTTGTCGTCCAATGCTTTGTCCTTTGCTAATCATCCGAGTCCATCCCCGATCTATCCCAACACGCATTTTAGCTTCACAAAATTACATTTCACCTGCAAAATAAAGATAATCATGTTGGTTAGTATAAATTCACATTTTATTATAAATCACATGAGAATGTATAAACATTGATAGATAAACAAGGCTAAAATGACACATTTAGGTATCACTTGGGCATATAAATTATCACTTACCCCACACTTAAATCCTTGTTCGTCCCCGAACAACAATCTTACACCTCATGCAATTTACACCCCATCCTGGCTACCTTGGTTCGACAATTCAGGCTACGGTCATACCGATTCTTCAATGCAGCAAATCATCAAGAAAACACACATGGTCCTATCAATGCAATGACCTTCAACACATCAAGAGCTCCTAGACTTAAGAACCGACTCTCGATATTGGCAAACTCATGCAAATCAGCTGATCAAGATATCCGACACGAAAATTAATCTCTCATCAAGCATGTGCCCTCACAATGCAAGAGAAATTTCCCTTTTTAATAACATGAACTCTAACAGTTACATGTAGAGGCATATAAACACACTTTCACTCTCTCTCCCAAAAGAATTCACATGCATCATGTCATGAACCATAAGCTTTCCCTTAGTGTATTACTCCACTAATATAAGGAAATGTGATGTAGGATCACGTAGGACTTTAACGGGTTGTAATGTAAGATACGGAACTAGTAAATTTTGGGCTAGCCAATAATAGCCACTAGCATCCTTAAGCGCCTTTTTCAATATATCCCCTCAAACTCATGGGCATTGTTTCTTCCTTCATCCTCCCATTCTTGAAGTCTATCTTTAGTTTGGCCCATATCTTTAAGCACACTTGACTCGATAACAAAGATTATTCAGAAACCTTCATTATATTTTATTTATAACAAGTGCACCTTCAACCTTTTCTTTTCTTTCATCACTCTGCTTTTATTTTCTTTTCACCATTCTCACTCTTTGACACTTTGGCAAAATTATTCTCTCTTCTTAAGCTCTTAAGAGTTTTTGGATCAATTTACGGCTAATGAAAAGAAGGGGTAAACTTGGTTTACACATTTTTTACACAAGAAAAAAAATAATAGGCTAAAGGCTCAACGGGCTAACTAGGGTGTACATTCAAGGTGGGTGCAATAATGAAACAGAGAAACCTTTGGTTAACACAAAGAAATGCCTACATCCTTTCCTACAATACACCTCCTTCATTTCGTTTAGTACACACACCAGGCAAGTTCTAGACACTTCACAATAGCATGGAATAAACAAAACCTCACTTCGCACTTATTGCACATGCTCAATTCAAGACGTATTCACAAACTCTTCAATCAGCTAATTATAAGAATTCGAACATTAAGCCTCAATCACACTAAATCGACTCTATGGCCTAGGTATCTCAACATATTTACAAAGTTGCATGCTTTCATACGAATCACCTTTGCATTTCGAATATCAAGTATGACACGCAACCAGGATTCCGCAACCATAAAGTAACTACAGGTTTTGGGATGCAACCCACAAAAGAAAACAACTAAAAAATAAATGAAAAATCTACTCCTAACGACTACATTTCCCTTAAGACGGTCGTCATCCATCAATCATAGGGAACGGTCACTAACTAGGACTTCGTTCAATGGGACAATTCTCGGTAAAAGAACCGAAAATAAATGCCAAGAAACCCAAGAATTAAAAAAAATTAAAAATATCGATCATTTCGGTAAACCAAAAAATATGTACAAACTCAGCTAGCAAAATATTCAGCAGCACACAACAGTTTCACATTTAATTACAATACAGAACAACAACTTCATAATCACAAATCACAGGGTCACAAAAGTTTTCATCAGGCACAACAACAGAACAGAACATACACAACAACACAACCAGCACCTAACTACTCCCACCCCACACTTATATCGAACACTGTCCCCAGTGTTCACAGAAATTAGAATAGCACAAAAATTGGGTGGTGGAACTCCCCGATCAATCAAAATACTCCACTTCATCAGGTGCTGCTGCTTCATCTCCCATGTCTGAATCACCCCCATCGTCATCATCGGACTCCACATCGGAGTCCTCACGACGTGTCTCCTCATCTGTGGGGACATCATCATCCGTGGGCTCTACAAAAGATGGTCCCACTCGGCATAGAGCCCTGGCATTTTCGCCAAAAGGGTAGTCTAGCTCGAGCTGTCGTAGCTCCTCCTTTGTTGCCGGCCTCCCGCCTATCCGTAGCTGGAGCATCTGCATCCCGTACATGCGAGCCATGTATTGATCATCCCTAGCATGTCGCTCGGCTAGTGTAAGCACTGGCCCGTGGGTGGTGTCGGGAGCCTTAGTTTTGGTGACATCTAAGGCCCGCCGCTCCATCTGCGGGATATAGTCAAGGGCCTCTTCCTCAATGTCCAGGCCCCTCAGGAATGTAGTAAGTAATCCACCAAATCCGTATCAGTGCCCCTGATGCAACCGGGCTCTCTTCATGGCGGAAATAATCACTGCCCCCACGTTGATCTCTAGCCCTTTCATCAGGGCGTACACCAAGCATACACGATCTCGGGTTACATCCGTCATATGCACCCCCGGGATTAGGCAGGAACACACGATCTTAAGCCATATCCTGGCTTCCCTATTCATCTGTGAGTAGGGAAAAGTCTGATGGTAGCCCCTCTCCTTATGTCTACTCCACCTAGTCGTCGATCGGGTTCCACATAAAGTGCGTCTGATGTTCGCATATGGTGGAGTGATATTCAGCTGTCGAAGCACGTGGGTGTCTGTGTCTCGCGCCCCTAAGATAACATTGAGGTGGTGGGGCTCAAAAGTGACTATTTGCCCCCTTATTTTGATGGTGTGACTTCTGAGAGTCGGGTTCCAGTTGGCGTAGAATTCCCGAATCTAGTGCAAATTTCATTCCTTGGGCTCTACAAAAATGAAGTTCAGCCCAGCTGCCTCGATCCTCTGGACAATCCTGGGGAACTCCTGTGCCAACGGTTCCCTTGCTATGTGTTCCTCGGGGAAGTACTTGCTCTCCTTGTGCTTTGCGTACCACTTCTTCCCCTCCTCAGTCACCCACCTGGTTCCATATTGACGGTGTTGGCCGCGTGGAACTGCTGGTGCTGCTGGGACCACTATGCCCAGTCTGATTCTTTTTCTGCCGGCGCCAGACGTTGATGCGCCTTTTCCCTTGTCCTGCCTGCTTGCCATTTTTCCTGTCAACCCAAATAGGCAAGATCAATGTTAAGCCAACTAAAATTTGCTTCGACTAAGGTTGGGTTTAGCTAGGCTACCCCACACTTAGTCCTTAGCCAAAATTACAACATTAAGGCAAGATCATGCTTATTTACACAAACAACCAACAAAACATAACAAATATGCTTAGTTCATTTGGAGAATTTGATATTCTATGTACTACTCAGACTTCGTACAGCTACTCACAATCATTACCATCGATAACCTTTTATCCCATCGCACTTATCAAGGAGAAACAAAGAAACGAAAACAAAAAGAATTTATCTACATGAACATATACAATTCACCCAATTCTTGCAAATTCCAATATTTCCTTCACCCGAGAATCCGTCGGTCTTTTAGCATAGTAACAGTTAGCACATCGACTCATCTTACTCAACATGTACAACCCAGCATGAATTTCACTAGTTCACTAAATTTTTCAATTCAAACTTAAAAGCAAGCCCTAGCTATGATTGTATCAAAAATTCGATTAAATTATGCGATTAACGAGTTCTAGCAATCACAATGATACTCCGAACATCCATCAACAATAATTCAATTGAATTTACGCTTAATTTCTACTTAGGGCAAGTTTAGCTCATATCACATGTTCAATATCGAAGAAAATCGACAAGAAATGAGATGGAATTGAAGAACATACCTTGAATTTGAAGAATTGAAGAAAACTCGATGAAATTCTTGGCCTAAGTCCGTGTCACGTTGAGAGGGGAGGGGTTTATGGGAGGTTGGTCGCGGAGTGTGTGAGAAATAAGGAAAATTGAGGGGGAATCGAGGTTTAAAAGTGGAAAATTCGTACGGGTCACCCGGGGACCTGGTGTTACCCGTCGCGATATACACTGCAACGTGTCACGAGGGTAACGTGTAGCATGCCCTCCGTGACACGGAGCTGTCGCGAGGGTGTTCTGGAATTTTTTAAAATTCCAGATTTACACCTCAACGTGTCACAGAGGGTAACGCGGAGGCCCTCCTCCGTGACACGGAGCTGTCCCCCTAGCTCACTATTTTGCCACTTTTTATTATTTTTCAAACCTCGAATTTTCCTTTGCGATCACTTGCACATTTATCCTCCGTTCAACCTGAAATTCATCTTACGGCAAGAAATTGGTTAGAATTATAGGTTTCACTCAAAATCAAAATAAAAACAAAAATAAAAACTAAAAAGTTTGTTGTTAATCAAGAAAAAGAAGAAGAAATCTACTCACAATTTACAAAGAAAAATTTCACGGGTTGCCTCCCGTGCAGTGCCTGGTTTACCGTCGCGGCTCGACGTCATTCAACTCAGTCATCTTCTAGGGTGACAGACGTTTTCTCTCGACCACCGTCCTCACCCCAATAGTGCTTACATCTCTCCAGTGGTTTTCCCATTAACTCTCGTGATTCAACTATCTGAGCATCATCACCTTGATCAATCACGTTGATCACCGAGAGTTCCTCGTACACAATCGGGAGCTTGGGGGCCTTATATACATCGAACACTTCCACCTTGTCGTGTGCTCGCATGGTTAGCTGCCCTGCAGCTACAGCAATTAGCGCTTTCCCGGTCGCCAAGAAAGGACGTCCCAAAATAAATGGGACTTCCGCGTCTGGCTCAAAATCCAGCATGACAAAATCTACCGGGAAGATAATGGAGCCCACTTGCACCAGCACATCCTCCACAATGCCATCAGGTCTAGCTAAGGACCGATCCGCTAGTTGCAAGATCACTGTTGTTGGTCTAGGACTCCCTATACCCAACTTCTTGAATACCGATGACAGCATCAAATTAATGCTCGCTCCCAAATCACATAATCCATGAGCTCGGATACTCTGCCCAATTATAATTTGTATAGTAAAGCTCCCAGGATCTTTGAGCTTTGTGGGCAGTCAGTTTTGTATCCGGGAAGTGCACTCCTCCGTAAGAGCTACCATAGCATACTCAGTCAACCGACTTTTGTTTGCCACGATGTCCTTTATGTACTTTGCATATTTCGGCACTCCCTGCAAAACATCAACAAGAGGTAAGTTAATATGTACCTGTTTCAGCACCTCCATGAATTTCTTGAAACACGCCTCCTCCTTGTGTTTCTTTAATCTTTGAGGGAACGGGGGTGGTGGTCTTTCTGATTCAGCTTCCTTTTTCTTCCCCATCTCATCACTCTGCTCCCTCTCAATTTTTGTTGCTCCCGATTGTTGAGGTGGTCTTTCTGGTTCCACCTCTTTTAGCTGCAAACCACTCCTTGTGGTCACCGCATTCACCTACTTGGGATTGGGATCTGTGTCGCTCAGAAGTCCTCCTCTAGGCCTAGTATTTTGGGCTCCATCAAATTGCCCAAATTGATATTCAAGTGCCTTAGTAGCTAACTGGTTGTTCTTCACCTCGGCTGGCAATTTCACATAGTCAGCCTGCTATTGAGCTTGATTAGCTATCATCGTCTTGAACATCTCCTCAATGCTGGGTGATGGTGGTGGAGGAGGTGCATTGTTGTTTATATATTGTGCCTGATAGTTCTAATGCCCTCCTTGATTCCTCTGCGCCCCCTGACTCGAACTTTGCCCTTGATGGTTGTTGCTACCCCAAGAGAAATTTGGATGATTCCTCCAATTGGAGTTGTAGCTGTTGCCATACTGTTGGTGGTTGTTCCTCTATACATTTCCCACAAAGTTCACCGAGTCAGGATTTGCTCCACAACACTCAGCTGAGTGCTCACTGCTCCCGCACACTTCACACCAAATCTGCTGCACTGCATTCACTGGGGCTTGAGGCTGGTTCATTGTCATGTTACTGAAGTGGGTGTTGAGTTGATTCTGTAAAGCAACTATCTGTGCAGCAATAGCTGTAAAACCATCCACTTCTAGAACTCCTGCTGCTTTCCTTGTTCCTCCTCTTGATGAATCAGCATTCCACTCCGAATTGCCCTGCGAAATACGGTTTAACAAAGTATACAGCTCCTCATAAGTTTTCTCCAATGCTTGTCCCCCAGCTGCTGAGTCAAGCAAGATTTTTGTGTGGGGTTCCAAACCCTCTATAAAAGTGTGCACCAGCACATCATTGGATTGATGATGATGTGGACAATCCCGCAACATGGACTTGAATCTCTCCCAAGATTGATATAGATTCTCTCCATCTCTCTGTTTGAAACTTAGAATTTGACTTCTAAGTCTTGCTGTTTTACCGGATGGAAAAAATCGTATCAAGAATTTCCTTGCAAGATCATCCTAAGTAGTAATAGAATTTGCTGTCTCAGCTTTCAACCACCTCTTGGCTTCTCCCAATAGTGAAAAAGGGAACAACGTAAGCCTGACATAATCTGATGACACTCCAGCGGGGATATAAGTGTCACTTATCTCCAAAAAATTTTGGAGATGCTGTTGTGGATCCTCATGAGGGAGACCTGTGAACTGCCCGCTGGTGTGCAGCAATTGCACCATGTTTTGTTTGAGCTCGAACCTCCCTCCTGGCTCAGATTTACGGATGCTAGATGTGACATTGTTAGCATGTGGGATTGCCACCTCGTGAACCGGCCTAGCTGCTACTTCCTCGGGAACTAACATTGCCCGTACTACTGGTGGATTTTGTTGTTGCTCCATGATTGTTTGTTTGAGCAACTGTAGCTTTTTCTCTAGAGCTTCTCAACGCTGACGATGAAATAGTCTTTCAGGCTCTAAATATGAGTCCACCAGCTCCTTGTCTCTTGCCAGTGTTCAACAGAGATTATGTCTGCAAAATACAGGCTAAGACCAAGTTGTCAACACTAAGAAAAAAATATAGTGAATTAACACTTAAGAAAAATTCACCAATTGTCAGTCCCCGGCAACGGCGCCAAAAACTTGTTCGACTGTTTGTTATATGGGTGTATAACTACACGCAAGTGCACGTGGTCGAACAAGTAGTAAAGTGGCTTAAGTAAGCCAAGTATCGATCCCACAGGGACTGGGATGAGGTAACAAATTACTTAACTATTACTATATTGATTCTAAAAATGAAGACAACAGTGCAATGAAGAGTTTGATATATTTTGATTTCTAATTTTATCCTAAGTCTACAAAGATTATATAATTTGAGTCTGAACTATGAATGTGAGCATGCTGAGGTTACACGAACATGTAAGGAAATAAATTATCGATGTAATTTGGTTAACTTTTCCTCCGGTTGCTAGTCAAGAACTATTGCCAATGGATTAAAACTCTCGTATTTAACCCAACTTAAGAATCATGAACCGTCCACCTACATTTCTGTGATTAAACGAAATTCATGTTCTAGCCATACAAACCCGGTTCCTTAATTGACTAATACGACCTTCATGTATATTTCTATCCTGAAGGTAAATCAATTCTCAATTTTCCCAAACCAAGAAAAGATCATATCCTATTGATTCACAACTTTCCAATTTCTTGCTCTCTCGAGTGAAACCGGACTTTTTAGATGTACATTAATATAGGCCACACATTAATGTAGTAAGAACAAGAATCAGTAGAACACATGGAAGAAAAGATGAAAAACCAAATTGATCAACAATCACATTTCAATACAATTGTTCTTAACCTCAGCAAGAAGAGGAATTAGCCACTCATTTGTGGATTAAACATCGTTAAATGAGTGTTAAACATACAAGCAATTGAATTAAAGAAGAAGGAGATAGAGAAAAAACCCTAATAATTTCATCCCCTCAACTGCCTGTAACCCACGTTCTTGCTCCACCAAGTCAGAATATTGAAAAATGAACCTAAGTGTTCTATTTATACTAGTGGAAATTTTTCCCGAAATAACAAGCAACCTGTCACGTAGTGCATCGTGGAGCACTGCCTCCGTGACACGCCACAAATGCGGAGGCTCACTGGAAATGGACTGTCCAGGTAATAAAGCCCAACGTGGCACGGTGTGCAATGCGAGGCTAGCCCAGCGTGCCACGGCCCCAACGCGCACCCACACTGGAATTTGGCCAAAAATTCCCTAGCCAGGCAGAAGGCCTCCGCGATGGCAGCGTGACACAACTCCATCACGGAGCCCCTTTAATTCTTGTCGTCCAATGCTTTGTCCTTTGCTAATCATCCGAGTCCATCCCCGATCTTTCCCAACACGCATTTTAGCTTCACAAAATTACATTTCACCTGCAAAATAAAGCTAATCATGTTGGTTAGTATAAATTCACATTTTATTATAAATCACATGAGAATGTATAAACATTGATAGATAAACAAGGCTAAAATGACACATTTAGGTATCACTTAGGCATATAAATTTGCCCAAGATCAAACATAACGTCTAGACTCAACATAATAAAACGGAAATTCAGCATAAATAATTGAGGAAGTGTACATATGAATCAAACTAGAATAGAATCATATGAGACAAGATGATTTCTACATAATGTCGGAAATCTTCTAACGTATTTGATGAGTTGATGGGACAACATCTCAAACTAACTCGACAAGTCTGAAACTAAAAGAAACATAACAACTATAGATACTAAATGTCCTTGAAAGATGAGGACTCACCAATGCTAACTGGACAGGTCTGAAAGGGAAGCATTATTAAGGATGCGGCTGAGACTGATCCCTCGAACCTGTATCATGAAATGATATAGCATAGAGTATGCGGTCAGTACTTGAAATATACCGAGTATGCTAGGTAAGTAAAATGAACAGTTAAAAAACATAAGAGTTCACAAGAGTAGGACAACATGATCATAACATAAATATCATAATGTAACATAAGGGCTCAATATTTTTCAAAACATTCATAAATCAGTCATAATCATGACAATAGGAGAAAAGCTTCATTAAACATGACTTGAGCCAAAGTAACATAAACAATACCATGCATAAATCCTGAGGAACAATGGGAGGACTTTTCATAACTGACACCATCATGATAGAGCCTTACAAGATGCCCCAACAATCTCACTCAAGGGGGCAGAGCCGTCCCAGGCTTTCCAGGCAAGGGACGTGCAGTATGTGATATCACGAAGAGGGGATCTATTAACATTTGGATATATATATATATATATATATAAAAACATATGGTGGCACGTAGTTTTGAGACACCGACGTACTCCGTTGAATGCCAGGCTACTCAGTACTAGACACTGCTGCCAAAAACATGCATATTAGGGCTCATATAGTAACCATGAAATCGTTCATGAAGTTCATGACCAAATAAATAATAACATCATTGATCCCCATTTAAAATACATGATTAGCCATGAACAAGGGCCCATAAATTTGCCAAGAGTCATAAGTCCATCAATCACGAAATCCATGCATACTTGTAAACATGTATAAACTTGACATTTCATACATACATGATAAGTACTTGAGAGAAGTCAAATCATAAAGCATAAATCGTAATTGGGATAAAAGATCAAGATCATAATGAAATCATAACTTGACTTTTCATAAGAACATTCATAATTGGGCATAGTTTAATTAAATTTTAAAATATAATTTAATAATCAAAATAGTTATAAACTCTATCCATAGATCATAAAACATGATTTGATACATGAAGGAACTTGACCCATAGGTAGATCATAGATAATTTCATACGAATTGGAATAAACCCATAAGATTCATAGAAATTGAAATCTAGAATTTGAATTCATACAATTGAGAAGAATCTAGAGCATGGGAGTGAAAGGAACTCCTAATCATAGCCTCACAAACCTAGGTAAGATGATTTTACACTATTCCTTGAATACCCAAAGGAAATTGAAGGATAATTGATGGATTTTAGCCTTGCTCACCCCTAAGAACCTTCTATTCTTGCATGCATGGAGAGGAGTGATTTAAAATTAATTAACCCTTCTTAAAACATACTATTCTGAGCTTAAAACGACATAGTATAGGCCTTAGGAACTTAGGAATTATGAAAAAGCCCTTAATAAGCTCGCAGGAAATTGCCTACTGCCAGTCCCAATGAGGGACTGGATGAGTTGTGCCCACTGACCAAGACTCATGGTCACCTCTTGTTACCTGCACTGCCATTTTTCATCTGAGTGAGATAGTGGGGGAATCATATAAGCTCTATATGATGGTGTCAGTTATGACGAAGTCTCCATGGTTTCTCATGTTTTCAGTTACTTATATTCATGTTTTATGATATCATATTTTATAGCGTATTTGACCCATTGATTAGTCGATGAGTTTTCACTTATGATTTCAAGTATAGTACGCAATATGATTTCTATTTCTAAACCTTGGGTCATTATGTTCTACTTATGTTGAATAGCTCATGATTATGCTTATTTCATGAATATGGCTTTTAGCATGTTGTCATTACTCTCATGTTTTATCCTATTTTATATCCACGATTTCATACTATTATTTTACTAGCATATTTTACTTTCTCTACATATTATGTACATTCAAATTTCTAACCGCATACTCTATGCTATATCGTCTCATAATATAGGTTCGAGTGATCCGTCACAATGTCGTCATCAGCTTGCTCCCACCTCAGTCCACCTCTATCCCCACTTGGGTGAGTCTAAATTCTTCGAGGACGTTATTAGTTTTATGTTTTTATGATGTCTATCGAGTTTCGAACTTAGTGAGCTAGTTGGGGGTGTTGTTCCATCAACTCATTGTAGTAGTAGAGGCTTTTTAGACAACCATATATAGACAGTTCAACATTGTTAACACGTGTTTACACTTATGTCTTTATGTTACGTGGACTTCCTCTTATATAACAATCACACTTTATTTCTGCTTTAGTGATTCTCTTATTCATGCTGTAATGCATATAGTCTACCAGGGGTAACTTAGGAGGCAATCGAGCTCAGATTACTTCCTTTCTCACTCACAGGAGAAGGTACTCTATCGTTGAATGAGTTGCTTGACGAGTCTATCACTACCTAGTTGGAACTGACCATAACATTCCTGGAAAACTTTTTCCATTGTCCTAGATGATTCAGCTAAGGGATGAGATCAACAACATCAGACAACTTAGGAGTGAAGCCTTGCATGAAGCATGACTCAGGTTCAAAAAGAAGTTGAAACAGTGTACAAATCATAGACTACCAGAAGAGGTGCTTTTTGAAATATTTTGTAGGTTGTTGAACATAATAAACAAAGCTATAGTAGATGATATAGTAGTGGGTTCCATGATAGCTCACGCATCTATAGAGGCTAGTGAGCTACTGAATAAGATGACTAAAACTAACAGAGCTTGGCACACAAGGGAATCCGAAGTAGCTATTATTAATTATTCTAAGGGAATGACTGCAGAGCAAAGGAGAAGAGAAGAGGAGTATGACCAGGACATGGCCCACTTGAAAACCCTGATGGAACTTATTACCAAGCACTTGACAACCCTGACCACACAGAGAGTTCAGGTAATTGGTTCACAAGAAAAAGCACCGAGGTACGATGATTATTACCTAGAGTTAGAGGAAAAGTCCAACTTTGTCAATAACTAGATGGGTAATTTCCAAGCTAATGCACAAGGTCTAACCAATATACTTGGCATCAAGGAAAAGGGAATCAAGGTCAGAATTACTATGAAATAATAATTTTCAACAATCAGGATACCGAGGTAGAGATTAGGGCATGTGGAGGAATTGAGACGGGCATAAGAATAAACAAAATGGAGCATATATGCCTAATGTGTTGGGAATTTATGACACATATTCGCTTAATTTTATAGAATTTTCCATGTATTTAGGAGCTAGATTAAGTAAAAACTAACTTCATTACGCCATGTTTCAGAAATGTAAAAAACTGAACAAGAGAGGAGTCAAAGCCAGAAATCTATCCAAAAGACTAAACAAAGGACGAGCTGTCTGTCTGAAGGACCGTCAACATGTTCAGCAATCCAACCAAGGCCAATGTTTCTAGAAACCATGTTGAAGAGGTCCCTAATTGACAAATTAATGAATGGACCATCTTTCAAGAAGACAGTCCATCAATTGAAAGACGAACGTATGAAGAGATATAGGCCAACTTTAATCAATGAAACCATAGATGGACCATCCTTCCAAAATATGGTCCGCTAATCAAAGGATGAAAGGTTGCTGGGAAGAAGACAATTTTAATCAATGGGGAAAATGATGATGCATACATCTAAAGGACGGTTTGTCCCTATGCACCTCAGACTCTTCGAGTTTAAATTATTTTAGGCTTTTTTGAGACATAGTATAAATAGACTTTTCTCTTTGTTTTTCAAAGATTTTGATTAATTTTTAGTAGAGAGAAGAGATATATAAAATACTTTAGTTTCCATTAATAGTAGAGTAGATCTTAGATTTAGCTTGTAGTTTTGAAGATTCATGTTCATTAATTCAAGATCTCTTCTAGAATTTGGAATTTCTTTGGTGAGAATGTCAAATTACATACTTTCTCTTCTTCTTCTTAGTATGGATAACTCAACCAGATCTTGAGTTGTGAACCCTAATGATCTCAATTTGGTAAAATTGATTATGGGCTTAAGAATATTTGATTAATTTTTGTGTTGTAGTGTGTGATTGATGATGAAACTCAGCCGATCCTACCCAATTACCTTTATGAGGATTGAAAGAGTAAATTTAAGTTGGGTTAGCATCAATGAAAAATGACTCAAGTTATATCCCTTGTTTAATGTATTCTCCTAGACGTAGGTTGAATTCCAATTAGCAATAAGCAATTGGGTAGAAGGGAGTCGTAACACCCCAGATAATTTGAGCAATAAATCTGTACTTTCAAGGTTGGAATAAGAGTACTTAATAGGATAATATGGAAGTTATATGAGTTATTTGAGTCACTCTATGATCATATTTAAGATTGGACGTCGATCAAGTTGTAGAACAAAATTCAGCAAATGCTATCACAAAATTGTCCTTCTTGAGATTTCTTGAAATTTAGGTCAAATATCTTGAAGCTTTTCTCCCAATATATAAGGATTTAGGGGTTTTCTACCTGTCAAATTAAATGTCTATGAATCTAGTTTCCATCACATTAGACCTTTCACCAATCCAACTTTGGAGTAGAGAGATATTCGCATTTTAGCGAGACTACGAAAGCAGGCACGTCACGAAAGGGTTAAGGTGGTGGAGGACTATTTAAGTCCCTTTGGTCGGTTGTCCTTCATCAAAATTCATTTCCATAAAGTTTCTTTGTGGGAAACCTCTCTCAAACTCTTCGTCAAGTGTTGTAAGTGTTCTTTAGGTAGGAAGCCATGGTTTAACATGATTTTGATGTCGGGAAGTCGGGAGCTTGGTGTAGTCCGTGGTTTGGTGTCTTTTCTAGGCTGTTGGTGGCTGTTTTGAGGTGATTCTGTTGGTAAGTTTTTTCTATTTTGTTCTCCTTAGTTTTTAAGGTTGGTTAAAGGTGTGTTAACCCTGGTAGGTTGTTCTCTCAAATTTTCTACCATCGAATTCCTATGAATCTTATCTGTTATGCCTTGTTTGTGTTGTCATCTTGGTTGAATTTGTTGACTGTATTTTTGGCAGAATCTTGGACTGCCGTTAGGAAGTAGGTTCATGGTGTTTAAGGTTTGATTCATCTAGGCTTGAAGCTAAGGTATGTTAAGCTTTTCCCTCCCTTTGTTAGCATGAATTCCTTAGTCGTTGTCGTCCGTGTTGACGTGTGTGTTGGTTGTTTTGTGAAGGATTGTGTTATGTTATAATTGATCTCTTTTGATTTTTTTTTGTATGGTGATAAAGTTGTGTATAAGGTTCTTATTTGTTTGGTGGCTCGAGCTTATGTGCGGAGAATCATAGCCATGGAAAATTAATAGGGTCGTGTCGAGAGGTCGTGTGTGAGGCTTGTGGTTCATGTAGAAAGTTGTGGGATGTTTGATTGAATAATATTAGGTGATTATATTGTCAAGTGAATGAGGGTTTAGAATGGTTAATGTCGATGGTTGTGGCGATCGTTCGTTATATTTGAGTCGGCGGCCATGTTGATGGTACGTTGGCTGCCGTAGTGACGCTTGGATTGGCTTGGCCATGTCCATTGTTGTTAGTGATAAGTAGAGTGACTTTTGATTTGTTTGTAAAGATTGGGGATAGACCGGTTAGGATGGTAATCCTTAGCTCGGTTAGTGGCTCCTCGGTGCACGACTAAACGTGAAAGAATAGTACTATGTTGTAATAGTCGTGTTGGGGTTTGAGAGATAATTGTGGGCTATTTGACCATGTATTATTATTGTTTTTGACTGTGTGTGTGCTATGTTTGAGTCCTTGTTGCTTGTGGATACCTAATGCGTGAGAGTTGTTTCGGCCAAAGGTCGAGTCCAAGGTGGCTTGTGTCTTGTGGATACCCATTGAACGAGAATGTTTTTGGCTGAGGGGTTGAGCCCAAAGAGTGAAATGACCTACGGGGTTGAGAATGACATCCTCCATAGTGTCGAGTTGAGAAGTCATTTGAGAGTGGCTCGACATGTCTGAGCCTTCCTCGGATCACGATTGGTTCTCATAGATGGATTGAGTTCCGCTAACTACGAGCAGTTGAGAGATAGTCCGATAGTGCTTTGTTGATGATGTTGATTAACTAGTATTTACTTTTGATTTTCTTGTTGTTATATTGTGGTTGTTGTTTGTGTTATATATTATCTGATAACAGTGGATGCTAGATGTTTGCTAGTGGTAGCTGAGGCCATTGAGAGGTCTAGAGGCGATGACAGGTGAGCAGTGTCGGCTAGGTGCTGTTGTGTTATTGTTTACTTTTGGACTTGTCGGGCTTATGGGGCCAGGTAGGTTCTGTTTGTATGTTTTCTTCTACTTGCTAGGCTTATAGGGGCCAGGTAGGTTTGATGTGTTTAATTAAGTTGAGTTCTCCTTCTGTGATATTTGGTATATCTATTGATTTATAATCTTAGTCTTCTAGTTGTTTCTGCCCTTCATGCTCAGTACATTATTATACTGATGCCCTAGTTGGGGCGCTACATTCGTGTCTGCAGGTGATGGTGGGCTAGTAGATCAAGTTCTTGGTTGCTAAGTGCAGTTCCAGCTAAGTCGGTGTGCTCCAGTTCTTTCAGAGTTGCCAGAGGTTGAGTTGTTATGGGTAGTTCGGGGCCCTGTCTCGGACAGTTGATTTCTATTAAATTTTTAGAGGCTCATAGACATTTGTTATGGGTGTACTATCATTATTGTAGGCCGTGTGGGCCTTATAGTATAGATTGTCTTTATTGGCCTTGACGACATATTGTATTTTTTTTGTTTGGTCAGGTAAGCCAGCTTCCGCTATAATCTATAGTGTTATTCTGATTTTATAGTTGTTTTGTTGTTCAACCTCATCAGTTCTGGCCTTTGTTTTATTTGTTGGGCATTGTGTATGCACTTATCAATGGCGGCACCAGGTGCCAGTCACACCTCCACTAGTTTTGGGTGCGATAGACTTTGTCTCAGAGCAGTTCTTCCTAGGGAGTCTATGAGCCATGTCCTTTAGAGTCTTGTTTATGTGTGCATTGAGCAGTGTACTTATAAATAGGAGGCTGCAGGATATTTAGGATTGTTACCATCCTTTTTGGATCGAAATCGTGTAAGAAGTCAGATGTCATAGGGGTCGATTCTAGAATCATATTTGTTGGCTTGTGTAGGGATGCTTGTAACTTGATGGATTATAGCAGGCCAAAGGAAGATATGGCGGCAGGTAAGATTCCTATTTAGATTATGGTTATAGTGGTGTCGCGCCTCAACATGGTGCAAGTTTAGTTATTTAGAGTTTTTAGTAGTAGGATTGCCATGTTAGGCTATGTCGTGTGATGTTGTGTTGTGTCGGTCCATGAGTTGGAGTTGTGCGTGTCATCCAACATTTGAGGACGAATGTTTCAAAGGGGGGAAGGATGTAACACCCCGGATAATTTGAGCGATAAATCTGTACCTTCAAGGTAGGACCAAGAATACTTAATAGGATAAGAATGTAGTTTTATGAGTTATTTGAGTTACTCTCTGATTGTATTTAAGATTGGACGTCAATCAAGTTGTAGAATAAAATTCAGTAAATGTTATTGCAAAATTGTCCTTTTTGAGATTTCCTGAAATTTAGGTCAAATGTCTCAAAGCTTTTATCCCAATCTATAAGGATTTAGGGGGAGTTCTACCTATCAAATTAAAGGTCTATGAATCTGGTTTCCATCTCATCAAGCCATTCTCCAATCTGACTTTGGAGTAGAAAAATATTTGTGTTTTAGCGAGACCGCGCAAGCAGGCACGTCACAAAAAGGGTTGAGGCGGTGGAGGACTATTTAAGTCCCTTTTGTCGGTTGTCCTTCATCCAAATTCATCTCCAGAAAGTTTCTTCGTGGGAAACCTCTCTAAAACTCTTCCCCAAGTGTTCTTAAGGTAGGAAGCCATGGTTTAACATGATTTTGATTTCGGGAAGTCAAGAGCTTGGTGTAGTCCGTGGTTTGATGTCTTTTTCGGGCTGTTGGTGGCTGTTTAGTGGTGAAGTTGTTGGTAAGACTTCTTTATTTTGTACTCCTTAATTTTTAATTTTATTTGTATGTTAACCCCAGTAGGTTGTTCTCTCGAAGATTCTATCGTCGAATTCCTATGAATCTTATCAGTTATGCCTTGTTTGTGTTTTCATCTTTGTTAAGTTTGTTGACTGTATTTTTGGTAGAATCTTGGACTGCCGTTGTGGTGTTGAAGGTTCTAGTTTGTCTAGGATTGAAGTTAAGGTATGTTAGACTTATCCCTCCCTTTGTCGGCATGAATTCCTTAGCCATTGTCATCCGTGTTGATGTGTGTGTTGGTTTTTTTGTGAAGGCTTGTGTTATGTTATTATTGAACTATTGTGCTTTTTTTATATGGTGATAAAGGTGTGTATAAGGTGCTGATTTGGTTGGTGGTTCGATCTTGTGTTCGGAGAATCATAGCAATGGAAAGTTAATAGGCTCGTGTCTAGAGGCTGTGTGTTAGGCGAGTGGTTCTTGTAGCAAGTTGTGCGATGTTTGAGTGAATAACATTAGGTTATTATATTTTCAAGTGAATGAGGGTTTAGAATGGTTAAGGTCGATGGTTGTGGCGATCATTCGTTATATTTGAGTCAGCGGTCGTGTTGATGGCACGTTGGCGGCTGTAGTGACGGTTGGGTTGGCTTGGCCATGTCCATTGTTGTTAGTGATGTGTAATGACTTGTGTTCTATTTGTAAAACTTGGGGATAGACAGGTTAGGATGGTAATCCATAGTTCAGTTAGTGGCTCCTCGGTGCACGGCTAGACGTGAAAGAATAGTACTATGTTGTAATAGTCATGTTGGGGTTTGAGAGCCGATTGTGGATGTTTGACCATGTATTGTTATTGTTGTTGATTATGTGTGTGTAGTGTTTGAGCCCTTATTTCTTTTGGATATCTGATGCACGAGAGTTGTTTCAGCTAAGGGTCGAGTCCGAGGTGCCTTGTGGCTTGTGGATACCCAACACACGAGAGTGTTTTCGGCTGAGGGGTTGATCCCAAGGAGTGAAAAGACCTACGGGGTTGAGAATGATGTCCTACGTGGTGTCGAGTTGAGACATGATTCGAAAGTTATCCTGCAACACCCCGGAAGGGCCTATGAATAGACCCAAGAGTTTAAGTCAAAAAAATATGGAATTTTGCACCAGTACGACTCATGGTATGAGTTGTGTGAGGACCTACAACTCGTGACACAAGTCGTGAGGAGACCGGGAGCCTGAGGTTGTGTCATGGGTAGTCCTACGAATCTTGGTGAGATGGTACGACTCAGTGATGCCAGAGTGAGTCGTCATGGGTCATGGTACGACTCGTAGAATGAAGCAACGATTCATGGTGAGGAGTTGTGGTTAAGTTGTGGTGGTTTGGGTGGATAGTACCACAGTTGATAGTACAACCCGTACGATGGTGGTACGAGTTGTGCGTTACCAGTCATGGCCAAATTCAGAAAGTTGGGGAAAAGGGTGAAGTGACCACAAGAGGTAACCACGAGTCATGACTTGATGGTACGACTCGTGGCATGACTCGTAGTCGGGGCCAGAACTGCTTTCAAGGAAATTTTAGTAAGGGCAATTTTGACCGTTCTACACTTTTGGGCCCTAAACCTTGTTGTTTTGAGGTCGAAACAGGGTCTTTAAGGGATGAAAACTCCTTTAAAGTTTATTTTAGCAATTTCAAGTGTTAGAGAATGGAGTAGGAAGGATTTCAAGCCATTTTCTTCAAGTTCTTCAAGTTTTCACTTGGGGTTCTTCAAGGGAGTAGGAAATCACCAAATTTCCAAGTATGTGGGGTTTTGACTGGGTAGGTTAGACCCTACACATGCCCATTTCTTCCCATTTCCTACGATTAAGTTACCAAATTCTTATAGGTCTTAATCCAATTGCATGATTTCCCACAAATTTACATGAAAGTGTGGTAGTATGTTTAAATTACGGATTTTGAAGTATTTGGCTTATATTGCTGTATATTTTATATTTCATGATTTAAATCTCTAAAAGTATGGATGCCCAATCATAGGGAAATTTTTAGTGAACTTCATGGTCAAGATGATTCCGAAAACATATAGTTTCTCTTACATTTTTAAGCATGTCTTCAAGTTTCAATTTCCCATGTTAGCATGATCGTTTTCTTATTATTTTAAGCATGTCAAGTATGTTTGAAACTATGGGCAATGCCCACATGTCGCTTATAAATTATATTACAATTTGGATGACTCACGGGCCCAATTCCATGGCTAGTAATACAAATTCTCAAGTATGTTATGATTCCCATGTTTTCACTAGCCATGCATGTCATGTTATGAATATTATGAGCACGTTGCATGTTTTGGGAGTAGTACTTAACACCGAGTAGGTTTGGGACCTAGGTTACGCCTCGAATCTTAAAACTACGTGCCACTATGGGATTATGTTTGGGACCTTCTCAGTGACTGTCCCCTATGCCCTGCGGGGCCTTCATGAGTGATATCACGCCTTTCATGGTTCATACCCTTGGGAAGGTATGAACGGCCTCCCGACTAAGGGTACAAGTCGGACTTCATGTGTGCTCATGTGAAGTATGTCGGTTATATAAATCTCCCACTGCTCCTCATGGTTTTGAATTATGCATGGTTATGTTCTTTTTGCTCAAGTTATGATTTATGAAATGTTTTTCCCCGCATGTTATGGCTTTGATGGGTTTATGAATATCTTTGAAAATATTGAGCCTTATGATATACTCATGATTTAATTTTATGATCATGATGTCCCCACTCCTATAACTTTTATGTTTTTAAGCATTGTTTTTGCATACCTGACATACTGAGTACTTTCTGAGTACTGGCCAATATATTTTTAGGATCTGGTTCGCAGGCTCGACATCTCCCTAGTTTGTGCTCAGTTTCTCTAAATCTTCAGTGGTGAGTCCTCCTGATCTGAGGGCTTCATGTTCAGGACTTGTTTATCTTATGTTTTCAGACTGTTTGGGTTAGTTGGGGTCTTGTCCCTTCAACCCGCCTTTTATGATTAGAGGCTTTCAGACTTATGTGTAGTATTTTGTCAGTGGTGATTGTATTTCGGTTTATCGTTCCCTAAAAATTCATGATATGATTTTAGTTAGTTTATGATTGATAAGTTAAGTTTTCTGTTGTATATGAATGAATTAGTGTTATGCTCACGCCATGGGTTGGGGTGTCTCGGGACTCCTTGTCCTGTGTCTATGATCCGGGTGTACTCTCGGGTCGTGACAAACTTCGTATCAGAGCAATACGTTGTGAGGTGTCCTTGGGAGTTTTAAACCAACGTTAGGTAGTTTTTTTCATGGGTGTGAAGTGCATCACACTTATGACGAAGAGGCTACTAAACGTTTTAGGAAATGTTCCCTTCTTTCATGACCTATGCCGTGCTGTCAAAATCTCTCCATGCTTCTAATTAGTGCGTTTCGCGATTGAAAAAAATTTTTGAATCCTAGAAGGATAATCAGAAGGAGGAACAAAAATGATGAAGGCCACGGGGGTGGCAATAATGATGGGCGTCAGCAAGCCCCACCTGTTCAAGAGTCCCAAGCACCCGAGCCAACTACCCATGCCTAATTTCCGGTGGCTATTCAAATGCTGGCGCATTCCTTGACCGTTCAGGTCAACCAGCAGGCTGTTACACCTGTTCCCCAAAACGGCAATGCAGCGACGACCCGGATTACAGACTTTTTGAGGATGAACCCTCCTGAGTTAACCTAGGAAAAGGTGGACGAGGATCTACACGAGTTCATCGAAGGGATTTTGAAGGTCACTCAGGTCATGGGAGTGTAAAGTAAGGAATGTATTGATTTGGCCTCTTATCAGCTAAAGGAGGTCTCTTACATTTGGTTCAAGCAATGGAGGGATAGCAGGGCAGCGGGAGCAGGCCCTAACAGCTGGGATGAGTTCCGCATAGCCTTTCTCGACAGGTTCTTCCCTCGGGAGATGAGGGGAACTAATAGCAACTAAGTTTGTCAACCTTATGCAAGGAAATATGACGGTGCTGGAATATTCACTTGAGTTCACTCGCTTGTAAAAATATTCCTCCGAGTTAGGGATGGACCAAAGGGTGCGGGTGAGCAGGTTCGTGCAGGGAGTAGCTGAGTATCTGGATAAAGACTGCAGAGCAGCCATGCTTCATCAAGATATGGACTATCCACGGATAGTCCTCTATGCTCAGCAGATGGAAGCAGCTCATATGAGGCAGAGAGAGGCCAAGAGGGGCAGAACTGATAGCCACAGGTTCTCCCAGCCTAAGCCAAGGGATGAATTTCACCAGCAGTCCCAACACAAGTTTACTGCACTAGCACCATCTTCCTCTAGTACTCCATCCAGGCCACAGGATGGTCAGAGGAGCAAGGCCTCAGGTTCGACGAGTAAAAATAGGATGCGCACAGAGTGCACTTTCCCATCTTGTGCTACTTGTGGCAAGAACCAGTCAGGGAAATGTTTGGGAGGCTCAGACGCTTGTTTCGAGTATGGAAAACTCGAACACAAACTTAAGGATTGCCTTGAGACTAGGTCAGGGGCTAGTGGAGCCCGCACTTCGGCAGCCAGTTCAGCCATCCCAGTGGCACGTCAGACTCAGTAGGGTGCTCTGACTTGCTTAGCTGGCGTCCAACGCCAGAATCGATTTTATGCACTTGGTTCTCGACAGGAGCAAGAGACTTCTCCCGATGTGGTTACGGGTATGTTATGAGTTTTTCACATTGACTCTTATGCTTTATTAGATATGGGATCCACACTATCTTTTTTGACACCTTACATTGCTAATCACTTTAGAGTTGGTCTTGAAGTCTTGTCCAAACCATTTTCTATCTCTACCCCGGTTGGTGATTTAGTCGTAGTGAGGTGGGTATACAGAGGTTGCCCTATTATAGTATTGCATAAGGTTACCTCTGCCAGACTTAGTAGAATTAGCTATGACTGATTTTGACATCATCTTAGGTATGGATTGGTTGTTTTCATGTTATGATTCTGTTAACTATAGAACTCAGGCAGTGGAGTTTCGACTTCCATATAAATCGGTTTTAGAATGGAGGGGTGGTTAAGGGGTGACTGTAGGTCGCTTTATCTCCTATATCAAGGCTAGAAAAATGATTTCCAAGGGTTGTATTTACCATTTGGTTAGGGTTAAGGATGTCATCTCCAAGACATCAACCATGCAATTAGTCCCTGTGGTATGTGAATATCCCGAGGTATTTCCAGATGACCTACCAAGTGTTCCTCCTAAGAGGGAGATTGATTTTGAAATTGATCTTTTACCTGACACACAAACCATATCAATCCCTCCTTACCGTATGGCCCCAGCCAAACTAAAAGAGTTAAAGGAGCAATTGAAGGATTTGCTAGATAAGGGTTTCATTAAACCTAGTAAGTCCCTGTGGGGTGCTCCAGTGTTGTTCGTCCGGAAGAAAGATAGGTCCCTACGGATGTGTATTGACTATAGACAGTTAAAAAAGGTCACCATCAATAATAGATACCCTTTACCTAGGATCGATGACCTATTCGATTAGCTTTAGGGTGCCAAATATTTCTCCAAGATAAATCTCAGGTCCGGGTATCACCAGCTCAGGGTTCGGGATAGTGACATCCCAAAAACTACTTTTAGATCCTAGTGTGGCCATTTTGAATTCTTCGTTATGTATTTTGGACTAACAAATGCCCCTACATCTTTTATGGACCTAATGAACAGGGTATTCAAGGGGAATATTTGGATATGTTCGTGATCGTGTTCATCGATGACATATTTATATACTACCGGAGCAAGGAGGAACATGCCGCACACTTGAGGGTAGCCCTCCAGACTCTCAGGGATAACAAGTTATACGCCAAGTTCAGCAAATGTGAATTCTGGCTGAAATCAGTTACATCCTTGGGAGATGTAGTGTCAAGTGAAGGTA
The DNA here is from genome assembly GCA_035772735.1 of Datura wrightii. Taxonomy (NCBI): domain Eukaryota; kingdom Viridiplantae; phylum Streptophyta; class Magnoliopsida; order Solanales; family Solanaceae; genus Datura; species Datura wrightii. Next base: position 68,214,286 of record JASDFA010000002.1, read on the forward strand.
TAAGGGTGGACTCCCAGAAAATAGAAGCAGTAAGGAACTAGCCCAGACCGGTAAACCCTTTGGAGATCAAAAGCTTTTTTGTGCTTAGCGGGTTATTATCGGAGGTTCGTGGAAGGTTTCTCATCCATTGCAGTCCCACTGAAGAGATTTACTCAGAAAATGGTGAAGTTCCAGTGATCGGAAGCTTGTGAGAAGAGTTTCTAGGAATAGAAGGCCAGACTCACTTCAGCACACGATGTTGACTTTACCGGAGGGTACTGGTGGATTCATTGTATATTGTGATGCTTTGAGGGTCGGACTGGGATGTGTATTGATGCATCACGAGAAAGTAGTAGAATATGCTTCCAGACAGCTGAAAACTCACGAGAAGAATTATCCAACCCATGATCTTGAGTTGGCCTCGTTGGTATTTTCTTTGAAGATATGGCGACACTACTTGTATGGGGTTCATGTAGATGTATTCACAGACCACTAAAGTTTACAATATGTGTTCACACAGAAGGAACAAAATCTTCGGCAACAGAGGTGGTTGGAGCTACTTAAGGACTACGACATGAGTGTCCTATATCTCCTGGGTAAGGCCAATGTTGTAGCAAATGCCCTTAGTAGACTTTCTATTGGAAGTGTGTCACATGTGAGTGAAGACATGAAGGTGCTGGTAAAGGAGGTACATCGACTTGCATGATTGGGAGGTAGACTAGTCGGCTCGACCGATGGTGGGGTAGTAGTTAAGAACGGGTCAGAGTTGTCCTTGGTAGCGGAGGTGAAGAATAAAAAATATAAAGATCCAACACTGCTAAAGTTGAAAGAAACTGTTCAAAATCAGAAGGTAGAAGTCTTCTCCAAAGGGGGAGATGGTGTGCTTTAGTACTAGGGTTGCTTATGTGTCCCGAACATGGGTGATTTGAGAAGTCGGATGCTGCATGAGGCTCACGCGTCCAGATATTCTATCCATCCATGTGCCACCAAAATGTATCATGCCCTGCGGGAAATCTACTGGTTGAATTTCATGAAGAGGGATATATCAGAATTTGTAGCCAAGTGCCGAATTGCTAACAGGTGAAAGTTGAGCACCAAAGACCGGGGGGTGTACTTCAAGACATTAGCATTCCTACTAGAAGTGGGAAGAGAGCAACATGGATTTTGTAATAGTTTTTCCCCTCACTCGTAGATAGTATGACTCCATTTGGGTGGTAGTGGACAGGTTAACCAAGGTTGCTCATTTCCTACCGGTCAAAACCACCGATTCAGCAGAAGATTATGCGAAGTTATACATCCGAGAGTTGGTTAGACTGCATAAAGTGTCCTTGTCCATTATATCAGATATAGGTACCCAATTCACCTCTCAGTTCTGGAGATCTTTTCAAAAGGGACTGGGCACCCAGGTCAAGCTTAGCACGACATTCCATCCGCAAACACATGGTCAGGCGGAGTGGACTATCCAGACTCTAGAGGACATGTTGAGAGCTTGTACTATTGACTTCAAGGGTAGTTGGGACGAGCATTTGCCTCTTGTTGAGTTCGCTTACAACAACAGCTACCACTCCAGCATACAAATGGCACCGTTCGAGGCTCTTTATGGGCGACGGTGTAGATCGCCCATTGGGTGGTTTGAAGCCAGTGAGGCTTCATTAGTGGGTCCAGATTCAGTCCATGAGGCCATGAAGAAAGTTCAGTTGATAAGGGAAAGGCTAAAAATAGCTCAAAGTCGCCAAAAGTCTTATGCAGATGTGAGGAGAAGGGGGCTTGAGTTCGAGGTAGATGATTGGGTGTTTCTGAAGGTATCTCCCATGAAGGGAGTAATGAGATTTAGAAAGAAAGGGAAACTCAGTCCCCGCTATATTGGCCCATACATGATTATGAGGCGAGTGGGTAAAGTGGTCTATTAGTTAGATTTACCCTTAGAGTTGGCTTCAGTTCATCCCGTATTTCACGTATCGCTCTTGAAAAAGTGCTTAGGAGACCCAGCCTTAGTGGTTCCGTTGGAAAGTGTTGGTGTGAAGGATAGACTCTGTTATGAAGAAATTCCTGTTGAAATCTTGGATCGTCAGGTTCGCAGAATGAGGAACAAGGAAGTAGCCTCAGTAAAGGTTTTATGGAGGAATCAACATGTCGAGGGAGCCACGTGGGAGGCCAAAGCGGATATGATGGCTAACTACCCCATTTGTTCCCTACTAGCTCAGCTTTAGTTTGAGGTATTAATTTCTGCCCTAAAACCTCTATTTAGTTTTTCATGATCTATTCATGCGTATAAGTTTGTTTTATGATATGATGTATGCGAGTGATGTCTGAACTTAGACTAGCTATGTGGTTCTCTTTGGGGGTAGTCATTCCGTCAGTTTTTAGCTTGAATGTCAATGATAAGCATCTATATATAATGATTGTTTGCTTAAGAGTTTTCTGCTTGTTTCCCTACATTTGAGGATGAATGTTTTCAGAGGGGAGATATTGTAACACCCCGGAAGGGCCTACGAATATACCCGAGAGTTTAAGTCAAAAAAATGCAGAAAACCTAGAATTTTAGACCAGTATCACTTAAGGTACGAGTCATGGTGAGGACCTACGAATCATTACATGATTCGTGAGGAGACTGGGAGCCTGAGGTTGTGTCACGGTAGTCCTATGAACCATGGTGAGATGGTACGTCTCGTGGTGAATATCTCAGTGGTGCCAGAGTGAGTCGTTACGGGTCTTGGTACGACTCGTAGGATGAAGCAATGAGTCATGGTGAGGAGTTGTGGTTAAGTTGTAGTGGTTTGGGTAGATGGTACCATAGTTCACAGTACGACCCGTAAGACGGTGGTACGAGTCGTAGGTTACCAGTCATGGACAAATTCAGAAAGATGGGGAAAAGGTTTATGTGACCACGAGGGGTAACCACGAGCCGTGACTTGATGGTACGACTCGTGGTCGGGGCCAGAGCTACTTTCAGGAAAATTTCAGTAAGGGCAATTTTAACTTTTCTACACTTTTGGGCCCTAAACCACATCGTTTGAGGTCAAAACAGGGTCTTTAAGGGATGAAAGCTCCTATTAAGTTCATTTTAGAAATTTCAAATGTTAGAGAAGGGAGTAGGAAGGGTTTCAAGCCATTTTTTTTCAAGTTTTCACTTAGGGTTCTTCAAGGGAGTAGGAAATTACCAATTTTTCAGGTATGTGGGGCTTTGAATGGGTAGATTAGAGCCTACCCATGCCCATTTCTTCCCATTTCCTATGATTAAGTTACCAAATTCTTATGGGTCTTAACCCAATTGCATGATTTTCCACAAATTTATATGAAAGTGTGGTAGTATGTTTAAAATACGGATTTTGAAGTATTTGGGCTGATATTTCTTGTATATATATTTTATGATTTAAATCTGTAAAAGTATGGATGCCCAATCATGGGGAAATTTTTAGTGAATTTCATGGTCAAGATGATTCCGAAAACATGAACAAGTTTCTCTCACATCTTTAAGCATGTCTTCAAGTTTTAATTTCCCATGTTAGCATGATTGTTTTCTTATAATTTTAAACATGTCAAGTATGTTTGAAATTATGGGCAATGCCCACATGTCGCTTATGAATTATATTACGATTTGGCCGACTCATGGGCCCAATTCCATGGTTAGTAATATGAATTCTCAAGTATGTCATGATTCCCATGTTTTCACTAACCATGCATGTCATGTTATGAATATTATGAGCATGTTGCATGTTTTGGGAGTAGTACTTAACACCGAGTAGGTTCGGGGCCTAGGTTATTCCCCGAATCTTAGAACTACGTTCCACCGTAGGATTATGTTTGCGACCTCCTCACTGACTTTCCCCTATGCCCTACGGGGCCTTCATGAGTGATATCACGCCTTTCATGGTTCATACCCTTGGCAAGGTTGGAACGGCCTCTCGACTAGGGGTACAAGTCGGACTTCATGTGTGCTCATGTGAAGTATGTCGGTTATAAAAATCTTCCATTGTTCCTCATGGTTTTGAATTATGCATGGTTATGTTCTTTTTTCTCAAGTTATGATTTATGAAATGTTTTTTCCCGCATGTTATGACTTTGATGGGTTTGTGAATATTTTTGGAAATATTGAGCCTTACGATATACTTACGATTTCATTTTTATGACCATGATGTCTCCACTCCTATATCTTTTATGTTTTTAAACATTGTTTTGCATACCTTACATAATCAGTATTTTTCGAGTACTGACCCATATGTTTTTAGGATCTGGATCGCAGGCTCAAAATCATCCCTAGTTTGTCCCTCAATTTCGGTAGATCTCCAGTGGTGAGTCCTCATGATCTGAGGGTTTCATGTCCAGAAACTATTTATCTTATGTTTTCACACTGTTTGGGTTAGTTGGGGTATTTTCCCTTCAACCCGTCTTTTATCATCAGAGGCTTTCAGACTTATGTGAAGTATTTTGTCAGTGATGATTGTATTTCGATTTGTCGTTCCCTACAAATTCATGATACAATTTTCAGTTAGTTTATGATTTATAAGTTAAGTTTTTCACTGTATATGAATGAATTAGTGTTATGGTCATGCCATAAGTTAAGTTTTTCGATTTGAATTAGGCTTACTTTTGTTTTTCTTGGTGTTATATTATGGTGTTGTTTGTGTTATATATTAGCTGGTGGCAGTGGATGCTAGATGTTGGCTGGTGGTTGCTGAGGACATTAAGAGGTCTAGAGGAGATGAAAGGTGAGTTGTGTCGGCTAGGTGCCGCTGTGTTATCATTTACTTTCGGACTTGCCGGGCTTATGGGGGCTAGGTCGGTTCTGTTTGTATGTTTGCTTGTACTTGCCAGGCTTATGGGGGCCATGTAAGTTTTATATGTGTACTTCAGTTGAGTTTTGTATATCTGTTGATCTCTAATCTTAGTCTTCTAGTTGTTTCTGCCTTTCATGTTCGGTATATTATTGTACTGACGACGTCCTTCCATCAAATATTCTGCTTTTTCCTGGATTTTTGGGTTCAAATACCCATGGATTCACTGTTTTCTTACTGGCTTCTTATAATTCAGAAAACACTAGTTTTCTCAAAACTTCTTGTTCATATCTCTCATCAAAAGGTGCTATTCGACGGTTCAGAGAGCACTTTTTTGTTGAGAATTCCTCGTTCCCTTTCATGTGAATTCCCCAACGGTGAATAAAAAACTTGTGGGGCCCTATATATTCCATATCTCGAGCCCCGAAGAAAACCCCCTACCCTTCAGACTCCATATATTTTTGACTCTATATATGTGGGCACCTGATATCTATTAGGGTTTTGTGCCATGGACGCCTAGCCCAACTCGGTTATTCGGTTGGCCCATCTAACAGATGATGAGATTCTTGATCGATTTGATTGAATTTAGTTCATTATCACTATTCAGAACAGTGGAGCTTTTGATCGAGATCTTCTCACCTCACCCCTTTGGGCTCTCGCTCGAATCGGAACTAGTGTGATAAAGAATAGATCCGAGAAAGAGACTTTCATTTCCATTCTCCTTATTTCATTTATTATTGAATTTTAGATTTTCTAAAAGGAAAAATGGTAGATTATCTCTTTTTCTAACAGATAAACGAATATACAAATCAATATACGATCGAACTATCTTTTTTCCTTTGAACGGTGGAAAGATATACTCTGGGGTTTTAGATTGATTTATATGAAGTATGAAGGAAAGGGACGCTTGGTCCTTTAGCAGTTCTTTCAAAACAAAGGATTGATTCCCGAGTGCCACAAATGACCTAAGAAGAAGAAGAATCCTAGAACAAAATGAGAGGTAGCTAACCAACTTCAAAGAGAGACATAACTAACTGCATTGATCTCGACAGCTACACCACCCATGAAATTTAACGAACCTAAAGGAGCATGAGTCATATATTCCGCAGAACGCCATTCCTGCTAAGGTTGTATGTCTTTTTTCAACCTACTCAAGTCTAACCCATTTGGACCCCTTAGAGGCTCTAACCATGGAGCACGCAGATCCCAAAAAAGCATAGGTTCTCCTCCAAAAATTACTTCTCCGGTCAGAGGTTTTCGATCGAAGCTTTCAAACTTGTTTTGATGTCATTTTAGAATTCGGTTTCCGATCCGGTTGATGTTTCGACATCTCAAATCAAGGTGTCTCTAAACTTAGGTTTACCTACCGCAAAAAATTGAATCAGAAGTCAAGATATTCACACCCGCACATAAAGAATAGCCTGTGCATGCCCTCTTTTTTAGGAAGAATTTGACATTGACCAGGAATGAGAGTAGAATGAGCCTAACGATGTACCGGTCTCCAGCATGGACCCGGTGAAATTGAATTCTCTGTGAAGATGCAGAGTACCAATGGCTTGACTGTAAGACCCCGTGCACCTCAACTATAGCTTCGCAACGACAACCTTAATCGAATGTGTATGATAGGTGGGAGTTGGTGACACACAACGACCAATCCTGAAAGACCACTCTTTCATCCAAGGATGCCTAACCACCGCACTGTATTCGAGGAGTCAAGGATTTATTGGGAATTTCGGATCAAAGAAACAAAAGAGATAATTCACATGTCCCTTTGTCCATAGGGACCTCATGGCATACAACCAAAACAACTCCCGCTAGATAGCCGCCCTTTTCTCGCTTTTTACAACCTCGTGGACGGTCGAAAGAAGAGAAGTTACAAAATGGGGAAGCAAAGGCTCGCAAAGTAGACAACAAACAGCAAGCAAGAGCTCCTATGTTTTGTCTTTTTCCAATGAGACCTTATAGTTTCCCAGCCTTTCTCTGCTTACATGCCCCCTGAAATCAGATTAGCTTTCCTAATCAAGGCACTGCATTCATGCCTAAAGGTGATGGTGGGCTGGTAGATCAAGTTCTTGGTTGCTGAGTTGAGATCCAACTGAGTCGATGTGCTCCAGCTCTTTCAGAGTTGCCAGAGGTTGAGTTGTTATGGGTAGTTCGGGGCCCTATCCCAGACAGTTGATTTCTATTATATTTTTAGAGGCTCGTAGACATTTGTTATGGGTGTAGTGTCATTATTGTTGGCCGGTTGGGCCTTGTTGTATAGATTATCTTCCATTTCGTGGCCTTGACGGCATATTGTATTTTTTTGGGTTGGTTAGGTGAGCCAGCTTCCGCTATAGTCTATCATCTTATTTTGATTTTATAATTGTTGTATTGTCAAACCTCATCAGTTCTAGCCTTTGTTTTATTTTTTGGGCATCGTGTATGTTCATATCAAGGGTGGCACCAGGTGCCAGTCATGCCTCCCCTTGTTTGGGGTATGATAGGAGTTTTCTTCTATTTGAAAAAATTGAAGTATATTGGCACCTATGGTGCTATTGAAAGATACCTATGAGTTGCCGATGAGTTGGTAATTTACTAACTCTTTGGGCTTTTAAGCATGAGCTTTTGCTTTGTTTTCGCACCAATTAGGATGGTTTTATGTCTTTTCTCTTTGATTGTGTAGGTGTTGAACATAGATAAGGAAAGCAAAGAAATCAAACAAAAAGAAATGTCCTAGAAGCAAAGAATTTGCGAGCTGCTCTTTGGCACCTGCAAAATGCAGGTGCCATGCAGTCAACACTGGTGATGAGCAGGAGAGAGTAATCGAGGCGCAGGTTGGCACCTGTGAAATGCAGGTGCAACCGCAAAAGGATTTCAAGATACACTGCTAGGACCTAAGAAGAACCTATGGCTCATGGATGGCCTCCTGCGAAATGCAAGTGCCACGGAAGTGACCAAATAGCTGACAGGGAAAAAATGTCCAACTCTGGCACAAATTCAATGTAGAAGCTTTCACTACTACTATTATTATTATTATTATTATTATTATTCTTTTTCATATTTAGCTAAGAATAGTTTCCTAAGTTTTTGCTTGTGTCTTCATCCATAGCCCACTCTCAATTTACCTATAGTGGGTGATTTATGAGGATCGGCCTATAATTAGGGTCACTTCCCAAGTATTTCCATCAATTGATTAAACCCTAAGCAATTTTCATTCATTAGTTGTAGTTAAATTTTTCCCAATCTTAATTCAAATAACCTCTTAAATTTGCAAATCTAAATTGAAGGTTACTAGATAGTTTAGGCTTAATGTAGTCTCTATGGATTCGACCCCAACTCCAAATTGGGGTCTATATTTGCTTCGACCGTTTTACACTACCATAAATTGGAGGGGATTTGAGCGGGTTATCAAATATTATGGCGTCGTTTCTAGTGACTACAATATAAGCCCTATCTAGCATTATTAATTTAGTTTGCTTGATTAAACCTGTTCTTTTACTTCTCTTTTATTTTTTCTGTTTCAGACAGGATCATGGCTACTCCACCGAGATAATTAGAGAATGAGTTTGTTGAAGTCAATTTTGAGGTTGACTACAGAAGTACTGTTATTACACCTTGAGTGAATGCTACATCTTCAAGATAGATGGTAGCATTTACTTTATGCTCAAGACGGAGGGCCAATTCCACAACTCCACCGATAATGACCTTCATCAACACTTGAAGAATTTCTTGGATGTGTACAACCTCCACAAGCATAACAATATTTTTGATGATTCCATTCAGTTTAAGGTATACAAATACTCTTTGGCTAGTGAAGTGAGAGAATGGTTTCATAGGCCACCTCCGAATTTAGTCTATACATGGCAAGAGATTGTGAATGTATTCCTAAAAAAGTGGTTACCCTAGTAAGAAGGTAGAGCATCGGGACAAGATCTTCTACTTTTGAATGTTCCATGAGGAGTAATTGTTTGAAGCTTGGGAAAGGTTCAAGCAATATATACTTTGGGCACCCAACCACAAGTTTTCTAATCATATTTTTCTTGAGAATTTCTAGACAAGTTTGGACACATTGAATCAGTCTGTTGCAAACAATGCCACTGGAGTATGCTTCATGGACAAGATCTTTAACTGAATTTCCATTATATTTGACCGGATTACAAAGCACAACCATGCATTGCATGGAAGAGATCAAAGTGGAGGGATAAATGTGGGTACTCCTTCATTATCTCACTTGCTAAAGGAGAATTAGGATCATGATCAAATAATGACTGTCATGGCCACCAACATAGCCTTCTAACCAAATAGTTGAGTGAGGCTGAGGTAAAAAAGGTACATGCAGTTGAAGAGGCCGTGAGTGTTTCTCAACATGGGCATGGATGCCCTCCTCCTTCATATCAATATGAACCATTCCAAGAGCCACCTCATATGCAAGTTGAAGACGCCAATTATGTTAGCAACTCATCCGGTGGCTCATCTAGTGGCTATAGACTACATTATAAACAAGGCCACCCACCTTTATCATATCAAGGGAAGTACAGACCTCAACCACAAGTTCAAGGTCAATACTACCCAAGAAATGACTATGGTGGCCCAAATCAGGGTTGGCACAATGTGGGAATTACCAGAACCAAAGCTTAATTTGTTATGTTCGGTCATGAGGTCCCTCTTCTAACTCTTAAAATTTGAGGAAGGTTCCTTTTCAAGACCATGGAGTAACAAAGCTGAGGGACTGCTGGATAAAATGCTTGCTGATCAAGAGAGATTAGATGCTTCCCTAAAGAACCTTTCAGATATTGTAGGTTTTCACATCGCGTCCATACAAAAGCTAGAGCAGCAAGTGCGGGATCTTTCCCGTGAACAAAATCACAAGAGAAAAAGCTATCTTCCTAGTGACACTGTTGCTAATCCGAAAGGAGATGTGGATCCTTCTAATCCTCAATGCATGACCATTGTCACAAGGAGTTGCAAAATTATGAAACCTATGGATGTTGAAGCTAAGGAAGGTGTTGATAAGGAGACTAAGATTGTGCATGAGGTTGGTGAACAAGATGAAGGGTTGAGAAAACCAAATGTTGATGAGAGAATTGAGGTGGGAGCCAAAAAACCACCAATAGAGGAGATTTTGAAAGATGATTAAGTTTCTTCAAAATGGAAAGAAGAGTCCAAGGGAGGAGTGGATGACATTGCTAAATACATTCCTCTACTTGTTCCCCATTTTCCACAAAGAATAGTTCAACAAGCTCTTGATGCAGAAGTTGTAAAGCACATTTAGCAGCTAAAAGAAGCTACATTTTGGGTTCCATTTATTGATGCTATCAAGGAGATTCTTGGTATGCTATGTACCTGAAGATGTTGCTGACATGGAATCTACCATTTGACAAGAAGAGTTGATTTTAGTGAACACTGAGTGAGTGCCATTATTGCCAGCTCTTATTTTGAAAAGAAGGGAGATCCGAGTGAATTTACCATTCCTTGAAGAATTGATATATATGATTGCTTGCATGTCCTATGTGAAAATAGGGGAAGTATAAATTTGATGCCTCTAGCCATATACAAGCAGTTCAGATTGACCATGTTGAATCCACCTTTATCTAGCTCTAAATGACCGACAAGTCTGTTAAGACGCCAATGGGGGTGGTGGAAGATGTGTTGGTGAAAGTCGGGAAATTTATTGTTCTGACTGATTTAGTGGTACTTGATTGTTATGTAGAACAGTACATGCCCATCATACTTGGGAGACCTTTTCTAGCTACTAGGAGAGCGCATATGGATTCGAAAAAGCATGAAATCATATTCTAGATCAAGACTGAAAGTATAACCTTCAAAGCTGGAAAACGCCACTCATTGACCATAGGAGTTCGGGATATATGTGTAGCCAATATGGTGAAGAATGGTGATGAAGTAGCTGAGCATACATTTTCAGCATTTGCCAATTGAAAGAAGGCAAAATCCAAATGGGCGAATTAGTACATCTATGGTTAAAAAAGAAAGAAATGGGTGAGGAAGTCCTGTCCTATTGATGACTCACCATGTTCTTGATTCAGTTATCTTGCATTGTGTTGTGATGTTAAATGAGGCGCTTCATGGGAGGCAGCCCAAGGGATGCTACACTATGTGTAGTATCCACGTCGTGCCGCGACGTTAAATTAAGCGCTTCTTGAGAGGCAACCCAAGTATTTTTGGACTAATGGGTGTTGATGCATGCAGGTAAATTTGAAAAGATGGAGGAAATTGACCCAAAAAAACAGGAAAATTTTGGCATTCAAACAACAGAAGAGAAAATGGACCATCTTCTCAAAGGATGGATTTTCTTCACTATCATCAATTAAAAGAGGGGTTCTTGTAAGGCAGGCTAAGAGACAGTCTAATGTGCGGACCATACTTTGGCTCGATGGTGCCCTTTGGACCCTTTTTTCATTTAAAATATAACACATGAGTCCTTTTTTCGATGGATTTGAGTCGGGTTATATAAAAATGGGCCGGGTTGGTCTTTAAAAAGTCACCCATGGGCTAAACCAACCTGACCCATGCTCTTTTATTTTGAAATTTAAAGGAATATCAGGCAACCCTTTCCTAATATTTATCTCCCTTTTGTCCCTTCCACATATTCCCCTCCATATTTCCCTTTCACTTGCAAAAAACCTCCATAGCTTCTCACTTTGTTGTCTTTACTGCTTGCATCCTATCCTCATGCACATAAAAAGCCATTGTGCATGCAACTAGGGTTTTGAAGCACTATATTTCGTGACATTAATAAATCAAGAACACGAGCACTTGAAAACTTTTGGTACTTACTCTCTTGTTTAATATCTAGTATGAATGCCTAATGTGATTTACATGATTCTTTGACTTGGGGGAAACATTGAACCAATGCTGGAAATTGAATTAGGGGGGAGAACTTGGGTTAAATTCATTAGAAAACTAGATGGGCCTTAGGTGAATATTTATTTGAGCTTGAATATAGATGATGTCTGCTGAATGGTCATAAAATTTGTAAATCCCCAATCCCGTGTTTGTGCTTTGTGCTAAAAGAAATTGCCCAAAAATTTGAAAGTTTGTCAAACCCCCAAAAAGTGGAGAAAGTGACCGACCCTCTTTCTCAAAGATGGGCCATCCTTGTCTCGATCTGTTGAACCCGAATACTCAAGTTCACTATGTCAATGGATGAACAAGGGATGGATCATCTTTTCAAAAGACGGTCCACACCTTGAATCGTCCGTTGAAATAGAAATTCTAAAATGCTGGATTTAATAGATGAAACTAGGTATGGTCTGTCTCTTAAGAGTGCGGACTGTCCCTTCCATCATCCAATGTTTTAATTTTCTAATTCCATGTTACCTTTATTCTATGTATTGACAAATTATTGCATAATCATAGGTAATTCCACCTAAAAGAGCTATACCTAGAGAAGGCAAGACCAACACACCAAAAAGGTCCCGACTTAGGGATGAGAATGAGAATGAGTACTTGCCTCCAGGAAGTTGGAAGACCATGGGCTAGGCATCATAGGTGTCTCCCATTCATTCAACTTGAGTGGCATCCATAGGGCCATCGTCTCTAGGATGCGCATCCCAGCCCGTTGAGGAGTAGGTTTAGGCCCAATCCAGTGGTGCCCAAATTGATATTTCTTCTGGAGAGTCTACTAAGGAGGACTCAACTAGCCCAACTCCCTCTCCCCTAGTAGCTACAACAGAGATGAGATAAGATCAGGACGAGGACATATATAGGCTGAGATGGTGTTACACCATAAAAGTCCCTAAGATCAGATCCTAGACTTCAAGTACAAACCAACAGAAAGATTTGGGATTTTCTAAAAACGACTCGTCACATGAGTCATTGTATGATATGATGAGCTATTAGTGGAGTTGTGGTAAGCCTCAGAAATTTCATCGCTTAGACCACGATTCCACACCAAGTGTCGTAGTAGGGTGGTACGACTTGTAGTCATGAGTCATTATGGTGTCTGTAGAAAGAGTCTTGATATAATGAGTCATGTGATGACTCTTCGTAAGAAAGAAAGAGTCATTGTAGGGTTTCATTATATGAGAATCAAGGAAGTGAAAATAATCAGTACCAGCTTAGGATGGATGGTCACTACGAGTTATGGTGAGAACCAATGACTCATGGTGTGAGTCGTGACGATTGTCTAGTACTTTTTAAGTGAGATTTCATGAGGGTATTTCTGTAACATCCTATGCTTTTAACTCCTAAACCAGATCATTTTAGGTTTCCTAAGAGGGGTATTTAAGGGTTAAACTTAAATTAAACTCTCATTTCCCTCCTAATACTAGTTTGTAAGCTTAATACTAATGGAAATTTTACTAGTGCTTTAGCTTAGGATCTTGTCAGGAAAAAGAAGATCAAGTTGGCGCTAGAATATCCTTTTTAATGTGTCTTTTCTTCTTTGGAGAGCTTTGAGAGACATACTTCCTACTAATGAGAAAATTATCACCTTTGAAAGTGAACCTGTTGAGTGTTCTTGTTGCTACAGACCTAGCGTGGACACTATTAAACACATATTTTCATCTGGTCAATTTTGCTTCATACATTTGGAAATTTATCTCAGATCCTTTGGGCATTCATCATAGAGCTAGTTCTTTAAGGACCCTTCTTATGACTTTGTGGACTTCAAAGCATAACAATGAGGTTCACAAACTCATTTTACAAGCGACTCCTACTACTGTGTGTTGGACCCTTTGGAAAAACAAATGTGCTAGCAAATATGGGGGAAAACAGTCAAACTCTTCAAGAGTCAAATACTTTATCTTCAAAGACATCTCCAAATTACATGCTTACACTTTTCCCTATATTTCTTGGCCTTCTAATTAGACAGAATTGAGTACATTGGTGGAGAAGTGTCCACATGAAACCAAGGTGATCAAGGTTCGTTGGAACAAACTTTCTCACCCTATAGTCAAACTCAACACAGATGGGAGTGCACTTGAAAATCTGGGAAACATAGGGGCTGGAGGCATTCTTTGAGTTTACAAAGGGCATTTTTTGCTTTTTTTACCCTACTAGGTACTGGTATCAACAACCAGGAAGAGATCTAAGCAACAGCTTATGGGCTTCATTGGTGTATTCAGAATAGCTATAGTAACGTCATTTTAGAGGTTGATTCCGAACTACTCATGAAGTGACTCAACAACAATACCAAACCTCCATGGAATATACATATATATATCATAGAACTTCAAGAACTCATTAGCAGGATGGATTACTTTCAAGGAAAACATACGTATAGAGAAACTAACTTTATAGCATATTCCCTTTCCAATTATAGCCATGCCCTAGACTCACCACAACATTTCTACAATCTGCAACAGCTACCAGAAGAAGAAAGAGGTTATTATAAGTTTGATAAAATGGGCGTGGCGAACTTTATAAGGAGAAAATAAAAGAGAATAAAGAAACCACCTTGAGCTTTATTGTGTTCTTCCTACTTTACCAGGTATTGGTATAGATCCCTCTGTACCACCTTTTCTTTTTTCTAGATCCTCTTCATCTAAGTTATCTCTTTTATGTTTTAGCTTCTTTGATTAGGTCTTAGCTACTGTGTGATTTTACTTTCTTACTATGTAAGTGGAGACTCTCCCTTGTTTATGTTTTCCTAGTTTCTTCGTATTTAAGAGGAGTCCTCTCTTTTTGGTGCTTAGTTTCTAGGTTTTCTTCCTAGTATTGGTGATGAGTTGGCTATTCTTTGTAGGATGGCTGACGTTTCAACCACCATTGGATTGGAGGTAAGGTTTATGTCCCCCTCCTTGTGCTTATTTTAGTTGTTTATTGATGTTAAGGCCTGGGGGTGTTGCTCAACCCCTGACCGCCACGAGGAATGAAAGCCTTGGGTTAGGTCTGTTTACTAAAAAAATTCAAGGATTCTCAGGGAAGCTAGGGTTCCTCTTCTCAAATTCTCTTGGGTCTCAAGCTAGTCAAGAATTCATCAAGCCCAGGTATATGGGGTTATGAATGGGGGATTTCTTCCACTCTTATGCCTAATATCAAGTCTAATTTCATGAATTCAAATCCTTCCAGTCTCCAACTATGATTTTCATGAATTTCTAGGGTTAGACCCTTTTTGATGCAAAAACCTATTATCTCTTATGAAATTAATTCTCTTATGATTCTACTTATATTTTATGATTATGATTACATTATTTCTATGAAAAACTCTCATGATTCTCTATTTTCAAGTTAGCATGATTAACTCAAGTATGTATGAATCTCATGAATATCAAGCTTATGTACTATGGCTGTATTTTCAACATTATTTTTACGGATAGTTCATGTATGTCAAGTAGTTTATGAATCTATCGTGTTATTTAAAACTAGCCCATGAAAAACCCATGTTTCATGTATGATTATGAGCACTATGTATGGTTTTGGGAGTAGTATTTAACATTGAGTAGGTCATGATTCAGCGCACCCAGGTCTCATAACTACGTGTCACCATAGGATAAAGGGTCCTCGCTAGTTGATAGTGTCTCCCTTGCCCCTAGCCTAAGGGTTCTCACTAGTTGAGAGTGTCTCCCTTATGCTACTGGGCTTATAAGTTATATCTCACACCTTCATTATTCTTACCCTTGGCAAAGTATGGACACCGTCCTTGCCAGGGGTTCAAATTGGGCTTTACAAAGCTTGTTTGGTCTATGTCGGTTATGAGAATCTTTCATTGTTCCTCATGTATCCATGATTATTCATGTTCATGTTTCATGATGTCATGTTTTATAGTATGTTTGACCCATTTATCAGTTTATGAGTTTTACTTATGATTTTAAACTTGTTAAGATTTCTAATTTTGTCTTATAAATCTTGGAACATTATACTTTAGAGTATGAGAATAACTTATGCTTTATGACTATATCATGATCTTGATTTTTAGCATTTTGGTCTTACTCTCACATTTTTCTTATCCTCCATACCTAGTGCATTTAAAGTACTGATCACATATGTTTTTGCTATACCATCTCATGATATAGGTTCAGTGATCAATATCAGCTCCATTATCGGCTAACATTCTATCCAATGAAGCATGCCATATTTATGGGGAAGAGGCTATGACACATTTTAGGAAACTTCCCTTCTTTCATGTTCTATATCATGCGATGAAGTCCAACTCTCACTATTCTTCTAACTCGTGCTATAGCATTTGCAGAAAATGCCTCCTCGAAGAGCCAATTGGAGAAGAAATGAAATGGTAATGTAATGGGAACCAGTGAGCCCTACTAGCTCCAATAGACCTTTTGAATGAGCAGGTAACTCATGTGGAGCTTAGGGATGCTTTTCGGATGTTGGTATAAGCCATTACATCCTAGGTCAACCAGCAGGTGGTTGCACCTGCGAACACCAATGGGAGTTCTATAATTGCTAAAGTGCAAGACTTCACCAGGATGAACCCGCCAGAGTTTCATGGTTTGAAGGTGGACGAGGATCTATAGGAGTTCATTAATGAGATCTAGAAGATTACCCAAATTATGGTGATTACCGGAGAGGAAAGTGTAGACTTGGCCTCCTATCTGTTAAAAGGAATAGCTCATATATGGTTCAGGCAGTGGAAGGAAGGTCGTAGGGCAAGCACAATCCTTGTTGATTGGGATGAGTTCGTGATAGCTTTCTTGGACAAGTTCTTTCCTCAGGTGATGAGGGAAGCAAAGGTTGCAGAGTTCATCAACCTGAAGCAGAACAATATGATGGTGCAGGAGTATGCCTTGAAGTTCACTCAGTTGCCAAAGTATACTATGGAGATGGTTGCTGAGCTGAGGCCTCACATGAGCAAATTTGTATCATGGGTCTCAAACATAGTGGTCAAGGAGTGTAGGACTGCCATGCTTATCAATGACATGGATATCTATCGACTCATGATCCATACCTAACAAACTGAGAAGGAGAATTTAAAGGTGAAGGAGAGGGAGAATAAGAGGGCTAGGATAGGGAACACTGAGTTCTCATAATAGAGAACTGGTGGTGGGCATTGCTCACAGTCCCATCAAAGGTTATCAGCCCCAGCTCCATTATCGAATAATGTTCTATCCTAGACTATAGGTGATCATAAGGGTAGAGACCCATGCTCTAAGACTTAGGAGAGCATGTCCAGAGGAAGCACATTCCCTGTTTGGAAGAAGTGTGGTACGAACCACCCTGAAGAGTTCCTAGTTGGTTTAGATGCTTATTTTGGGTGTGGTAAGCCTGAACACAGACTCAAGATTGTCTTTTCGCGAGACACATTAATGCTAGAGGTCGTGCCCCAGCCACCTCTTTAGTATCTCCAATAGCTCGCCCATCCCAGTATGGCGCATCATCTAGTGTAGGTGGTGGACAATGCTAGAATTGCTTCTATGTACTTTCATCATGCCAGGAATTTGAGTGCTCACCAGATGTAGTCACGGGTATGTTATGAGTTTTTCACCTTGATGTTTATGCATTGCTAGTCCAGGGGCCACATTATCTTTCATGACTCCCTATGTTGTTATCATCTTCGATGTGAGTCCTGAAATCTTTTCAGAACCCTTCTCTGTCTCTACTCCTACTGGAGAGTCAATTTTAAATGGAGAGTATACAAAAACTGCCCATTTACAGTTCCCAATAAAGTCACCTCAGCTGATCTAGTAGAGTTAGACATGACCGACTTTGATGTCATCATTGGAATTGATTAGTTGCATTCTTGCTACGCTTCAGTCAATTGTAGAACCCTAACAGTAGATTCTGATTTTCAGGTGAACCAGTCTTAGAATGGAAGGATATTCTACAATACTTGTAGGTCACTTTGTCTCCTATCTCAAGTCCAGGAAGATGATTTCCAAGGTTCATGTGTATTATCTAGATCGGGTTAAGGATTCTAAGTCTAAAACCCTAACTCTTCAGTTAGTCTCAATCGTTTGTGAATATCTATAGGTGTTCTCAAATGATCTACAAAGTGTCCCTCCTGAGTGGGAGATTGACTTTAGGATACTCCTTCTCACTCATATGCAGCCCATATCCATTCCTCCTTACACAGTCGCTCTAGTTGAGCTTAAGTAGTTGAAGGATCTCTTAGATAAGGGTTTCATCAGGCTAGTAAGTCCCATTTGGGTGTTTGAATGCTATTTGTGCGGAAAAAAGGTGGTTCTCTTACGATTTGCATCGACTATCGCCAGTTGAACAAGGTCACAATCAAGAATAAGTATCCCATTCCCAATATTGATAACTTGTTCGATCAGCTTAAGGGCGCTAGTTTATTTTCAAAGATAGACCTCAGATCTGGCAATCACCAGCTCAAGGTTAGAGAGAGTAACATTCTTATGACAGCCTTCAGGACTCGATATGGTCACTATGAATTTATAGTTATGTCTTTTAGACAAAAAAATGCTCCTGTAGCTTTTATGAATTTGATAAACATGGTGTTCAAGCAGTATTTGAGCGTGTTCGTTAGTGTCTTCATAGACGACATCCTTATATATTTTCAGAGTGAGGAGGAGCATGTATATTTTATGGATAGTCTTACATAATCTTAAGGACCATTAGTTGCTTGGTAAGTTTAGCAAGTGTGAGTTTTGGCTGAAGTCGGTTGCATTTATTGGGCATGTGTTGTCTAGTGAGGGTGTACAGGTAGACTCTCAAAAGATTGAGGCGGTGAAGAACTGGCCTAGGCCTGTCAATCCCACTAATATTAGAAGCATTTTGGGATTAGCAAGTTACTATAAGAGGTTTGTAGAGGGATTTTCATCCATTGACTCACTTTAAGCTGGTTCACTCAGAAGAAGGTCAAATTTCAATAGTTTGATGCTTCTGAGAAGAGCTTTTAAGATCTTAAGGATCGACTCATTTCTGCTCCGATCATGACCCTACCAGATGGCATGGATGGCTTTGTGGTATATTGTGATGCCTCTAGAGTTTTACTACGCTGTGATTTAATGCAAAATGGTAAGATCATCACTTATGCTTTGAGATAGCTTAAGATTCATGAGAAGAATTACCTGATACACGACCTTGAGTTAGCAGCGATGGTTATTTCCCTAAAGATATGGAAGCAATATTTGTATGGGGTACATGTGGATGTGAGACAATAGAAGCCTTCAGTATTTGTTTACCCAGAAGGACTTGAATTTGCGGCAAAGGAGATGGATTGAGATTCTCAAGGACTATGATATGAGTGTCCTTTATAATATAGGAAGGCCAATGTAGTTATAGATTCTCTTAGCAGGTTGTCTATAGGGAGTGTGACTCATATGGAGGATGAGAAGAAGGAGTTAGCTAGAGATATCCATAGGTTTGCTTATATAAGGGTTCGCCTTAAGGATTCAACAGATGGTGGTGTCATTGTTCAAAAAAGTTCAGAATCTTCATTGATTGCATAAGTTAAGGCAAAGAAAGATGAGGATCCTATCCTGGTTTAGTTGAAGGAAGAAGTCCAAAATCAGAAGGTGAAGGTTTGTAGTCCGAAATTAAAAGGTGGAGGTTTTCTCCTAAGGGGGAGATGGTGCACTCCAATATAAGGCCTGATTATGTGTTTCAGATGTGGAGGACATGAGAGAGCGAATGTTGAGAGAGGCTCACAACTTTCGATATGCTATCCACCTAGGTGCCACCAAGATATACCATGATCTACGGGAAGTCTATTTCTAGAATCACATGAAGAAGGATATTAAAGAATTTGTGCCTAATTTTCCAAATTACCAACAAGTTAAGGTTGCATATTAGAGACCAGAAGGTGTGTTGCAAGATATCAGCATTCCTACATCGAAGTGGGAAGAGATACACATGGACTTCATTATAGGTTTGCCTCGTACACGTCGATAGCATGGTTCTATATAGGTGATTGTTGACTGAATGACTAAGTCAGCATATTTTCTATCAGTTAAGACTACAGATTCAGCCGAGGACTATGTTAGACTTCACATTTGAGAGTTAGTCAGGTTGCATGGAGTCCCACTGTCTATCGTCTTAGATAGGGGTACTTAGTTCACCTCATAGTTTTGGAAGTCAGCCTTCGTACTCGGATTAAACTTAGCACAATTTTCCACACACAGATAGCTCGTCATGCTGAGCAAACCATTCAAACTTTAGAGGAAACTTTGAGAGCCTACGTGAATTATTTAAAGGGTAATTGAAATGATCATTTTCCTCTCATTAAGTTCGCCTATAATAACAGTTACCACTCCAATATTCAAATTGCTCCATTTGAGGATCTTTAAGGATGAAGGCGTATATCACCTATTGAATGGTTTGAGGTGGGCGAGGCTACATTGATAGGGCCTATGGAAAAGGTTTAGCTTATTGGAGAAAGGCAGAAAACAACTCAAAGTCATCAGAAGTTTTATGTGAATATGAGGAGAGGAGAGCTCGAGTTCACAGTTGATGATTGGGTGTTTCTGAAAGTTTCACCCGTGAAGGGAGTGATGAGGTTTGGAAAGAAGGGGAAGCTTAGTCCCCAATATATTGGTCCTTACAGGTAAGGCGTGTAAGCAATGTGGCCTATGAGTTTGGAGTTGCCTTCAGAGTTAGAATCAGTGCATCCAGTTTGCCATGTGTCTTTGATGAAGAATTGTAATACCCCAAAAGTTCCTAATAATGGATGGGAGGATTAGAAATGAGTTCTGTAGAAAACCAATCTACATTTTTTTAGTACGGCTCGATGTACGGGTCATAAAAAGGACTAACGGGCTGTAGGTTTGAGCCGTGGGTTGGTCTAAGATGTTCAAGTGAGATTTTACGGGTCATGGTATGAGCCATTGTGAGAAACCATGAGTCGTGGTTGTATTCGTGGGTTGAAGTATTGGGTGGAAAACCCTGAACCAATGAATTGAGGTACAACTTGTTGTGGGATGCAACGAGTCATGGTAAGCGGTCGTGGTGAGAATTAAATGGTCTGAAAAGTTTGACCCTGTTTAGACGACCGGGTTCAATGACCTGTTGTCTCATGGTACGACTCATGGTTGGAGTCATGACAGGTTAATTAATTCTCAGGGGATGAACAGACGATCAAAGGTACGACCAGTAGGAAGGAACCTACGAGCCATTGGTTGTGCCCGTGGAAAACCTCAGAATATGTGAACATTGGACTTGGTCAGTACGAGAGGAAACCACGAGCCGTGGTTTCTAGGTATGTCGTATGGTACGAACCATAGTAGTTGGCAATGACAGTTTTTCAGGAAATTCATTAAGGGTATGTTCATAATTCCAAAACTTCTAGGTCCTAAACTATGCCATTTTAAACTCTATTAGAAGGATTTTAAGAGGGTTTAGTCTATCCCAATTCATTCAACTCCCATCCATGCAAGAGTAGAGGTTTCTCTTTAAAGATCAAGCTTGAAACCCTCTAATTCTCCTTCAATTCACTTGGGCTTTCAAGGAAGAGTGTGGAGACAGATTTCCTAGGTATATAGGGCTATGAATGAGAGTTTTTTTTCACTCTCTTGCACAAAATTCTCTTCAATTCCACGAATTTAAGTTGTAGATCAAATTCATGATCTTATGGGGCATGTTCCTAATTGTATGCAATTGAACTTGATTAGCTATCATAGTCTTGAACATCTCCTCAATGTTGGGTGATGGTGGTGGAGGAGGTGCATAGTTGTTTCTGAATTTTGCTTGATAATTCTGCTGACCTCCTTGGTTCCTTTGCACACCCTGACTCAAACTCTGCCCCTGATGGTTGTTGCTACCCCAGCAGAAATTCGGGTGATTCCTCCAATTGGAATTGTAGCTGTTGCCATACTGTTGGTGGTTGTTCCTCTGTACATTTCCCACAAAGTTCACCGAGTCAGGATTTGCTCCACAACACTCAGTTGAGTGCTCACTGCTCCCGCACACTTCACACCAAATCTACTGCACTGCATTCACTGGGGCTTGAGGCTGGTTCATTGTAATGTTACTGAAGTGGGTGTTGAGTTGATTCTGTAAAGCAACTATCTGTGCAGAAATAGCTGTAAAACCATTCACTTCTAGAACTCCTGCTGCTTTCCTTGTTCCTCCTCTTGATGAATCAGCATTCCACTCCGAATTGCCCTGCGAAATACGGTTGAACAAGGTATACAGCTCCTCATAAATTTTCTCCAATGCTTGTCCCCCAGCTGCTGAGTCTAGCAAGATTTTTGTGTGGGGTTCCAAACCCTCTATAAAAGTGTGCACCAGCACATCATTGGATTGATGATGATGTGGACAATCCCGCAACATGGACTTGAATCTCTCCCAAGATTGATATAGATTCTCTCCATCTCTCTATTTGAAACTTAGAATTTGACTTCTAAGTCTTGCTGTTTTACCGGATGGAAAAAATCGTATCAAGAATTTCCTTGCAAGATCATCCCAAGTAGTAATAGAATTTGGTGGCTCAGCTTTCAACCACCTCTTGGCTTCTCCCAATAGTGAAAAAGGGAACAACGTAAGCCTGACATAATCTGATGACACTCCAGCGGGGATATAAGTGTCACTTATCTCCAAAAAATTTTGGAGATGCTGCTGTGGATCCTCATGAGGGAGACCTGTGAACTGCCCGCTGGTGTGCAGCAATTGCACCATGTTTTGTTTGAGCTCGAACCTCCCTCCTGGCTCAGGTTTGCGGATGCTAGATGTGACATTATTAGCATGTGGGATTGCCACCTCGCGAACCGGCCTAGCTGCTACTTCTTCGAGCACTAACATTGCCCGTACTACCGGTGGATTCTGTTGTTGCTCCATGATTGTCTGTCTGAGCAACTGCAGCTTTCTTTCTAGAGCTTCTCTCCGCTGACGATGAAATAATCTTTCTGGCTCCAAATACGAGTCCACCAGCTCCTTGTCTCTTGCCAGTGTTCAACAGAGATTGAATCTGCAAAATACTGGCTAAGACCAAGTTATCAACACTAAGAAAATAAAAATATAGTAAATTAACACTTAAGACAAATTCACCAATTGCCAGTCCCCGGCAACGGCGCCAAAAACTTGTTCGGTGGTTTGGTTGGGTATAAAACTACACGCAAGTGCACGTGGTCGAACAAGTAGTAAAGTGGCTTAAGTAAGCCAAGTATCGATCCCACAGGAACTGGGATGAAGTGCAATCTGCTCAAGTGTACTATATTTCAATTCTAAAAATGCGGACAACAGTGTAACCAAGAGTTTGATATTTTGATTTCTAATAATTATGCTAAGTCTAAAACAATTATCTAAGGTGAGTCTGAACTATGAATGTGAGCATGCTGAGGTTAAATGAACATGTAATGAAACTAATAATCGATATAATTTGATTAACTTTTCCTCCGGTTGCTAGTCAAGAACTAATGCTAATGGATTAAAACTCTCGTATTTAACCCAACTTAAGAATCATGAACCGTCCACCTACATTTCTGTGATTAAACGAAAATTCATGTTCTAGCCATACAAACCCGGTTCCTAAGTTGACTAATACGACTTTCAGGTATATTTCTATCCTGAAGGTAAATCAATTCTCAATTTTCCCAAACCAAGAAAGGATCATATCCTATTAATTCACAACTTTCCAATTTCTTGCTCTCTCGAGTGAAACCAGACTTTTTAGATATACATTAACGTAGGCCACACATTAATGCAGTAAGAACAAGAATCAATAGAACAACCATGGAAGAAAAGATGAAAAACCAAAGAATCAATAATCATATTTCATTACAAGTGTTCTTAACCTCAGCAAGAAGAGGAATTAGCCACTCATTTGTGGATTAAACATCGTTAAATGAGTGTTAAACATACAAGCAATTGAATTCAAGAAGAAGGAAAGAGAGAAAAACCCTGATAATTTCGTCCCCTCAACTGCCTGTAACCCACGTTCTTGCTCCACCAAGTCAGAATATTGAAAAATGAACCTAAGTGTTCTATTTATACTAGTGGGAATTTTTTCCTGAATAACAAGCAACGTGTCACGGAGTGCATCGTGGAGCACTGCCTCTGTGACACGCCACTGACGTGGACCCTCACTGGAAACTGGGGGTCCAGGAAATAAGGCCCAACGTGGCACGGCGTGCAACGCGGAGCCAAGCCACCGTGCCACGGACCCATCGCGAACCCTCACTGGAAATAGGCTGAAAATTCCCTCTCCAGGCAGAAGGCCTCCGCGATGGAAGCATGACACGGCTCCATCGCGGAGCCCCTTTATTTTGTGCTTTCCAATGCCTTGTCCCTTGCTCACATCCGAGTCCAACCCCGATCTCTTCCAACATGCATTTTAGCTTCCCAAAATTACATTTTACCTGCAAAACAATGCTGATCATGTTGGTTAGTATAAATTCACATTTTATTACCAATTACATGAGAATGTATAAACATTGATAGATAAACAAGGCTAAAATGACACCTTTGAGTATCACTTGGGCATATAAATTTGCCCAAGATCAGAAAACTCCTGATTTTAGTAGGAGAGGTAGGTCTGGGCCAATCCTTCATTCCTTCTATCTTATGAGGATCTACTTGTATCCCCTCACCCTGAGACCACATGACCTAAGAAAGTCACGGACTTCAACCAAAATTTGAACTTACTAAATTTTGCAAACAACTGGCGGTCTCTGAGTGTTTGAAGCACTATGCTCAGGTGATCTACATGCTCTTCCTCATTACAGGAGTATACCAAAATGTCGTATATAAATATAATGACGAACATATCTAAATACTGCTTGAAGACTTTGTTCATCAGGTCCATAAAGGTTGCAGGGGTGTTGGTGAGTCAAAAGGACATCACCACAAACTCGTAGTGACCATACTGAGTTCTGAATGCTGTTTCCGGTATGTCACACTCTCTAACCCTTAACTGATGGTATCCTGACCTGATATCAATCTTGGAGAAACAACTAGATCCCTGAAATTGGTCAAACATATAGTCAATTCTGGCTAGAGGGTACTTGTTCTTAACTGTGACCTTGTTCAGTTGATGGTAATCTATGCACATTCTGAGGGTACCATCTTTCTTACACATGAATAGCACTCGAGCACCCCAGAGAGAGATGTTGGGTCTGATAAAACCCTTGTCAAGAAGATCCTTTAGCTGCTCCTTCAACTCCTTAAGTCAGATGGAGCCATTCTGTAAGGAAGGATGGAGATTCGCTGAGTATATGGGAGGAGATCTATTCTGAAGTCTATTTCCCATTTAGGGGGAACTTCGGGAAGATCTTTTGGAAATACATTTAGAAAATCGCTGACAACTGGAACTAACTGAATGGCTAGGTTCACAGAGTTGGAATCCTTGACCCGAACCAGATAATATAGACATCCTTTGGAAAAGATTTTATGGGCCTTAAGGTAGGAAATAAACCTACCCTTAAGCGTTGAGCTGCTACCCGTCCATTCTAACACTGGCTCATTGGGAAACTGAAACTTGACAATTCTAGTTCTGCAATCGACTGAGGCATAGCAGGAATGTAACCAATCCATGTTGAGGATAAGGTCGAAGTCGACCATGTATAGTTCTACGAGATCAGCTGGAATAACTTTACTTAGAACTGAGATTGGGAAATTTCTACACACCCGGATGGCTCTAACTAACTCGCCAACTGGGGTGGAGACTGAAAATGATTACGAGAAATAGTGGCTCCTGGATCTAAGAGGGCATACACGCCTAGATGGAAGAAACGTAACATACCAGTAACTACGTCAAGTGAGCTTTCCTGATCTTGATGAGAAGATAGAGCATAGAACGGTTCTAGCATTGTCTGAAATCTATACCTAATGTGTTAGCCTACTGGAATGGACGACCTGCTAGAGCTGATGATGTGGTGGATTGTGATCTCCCTCGCCCTGCTGACGGGCACTTCTTAAGTCGGTGTCCAAGCTATCCACATCCAAAATAGCTCTGTCATCCCTGAAGGCATTCTCCCGGGTGGTTCCTACCACACTTGGGGCAAGCTGGATACCTATTCTCGGTATTGTGAGTCTGAGACTGAGTGCCAGATGATCCACCCCTCCAATCCTGGTGGGACCAAAAGCTTGGGGTGCTATCTGAACTAGGTGTTGGGGTTCTCTACTACTGTTGCTACTGTGGATGGCTACCACCGATAGATCTTTGATGGTCGAAATCTGACTGGCCAGTCCTTGCCCTTTTGTTCTTATGCTCCATATCCTTCATCTTTTCAGCCTCAATCTGCTGTGCATAGACAATCAAGCTAGAAAGGTCCATGTCCTTGATCAGCATCACGGTCCTACACTGTTTGAGGACCAAATTAGATACCCCATTAACGAAATTCATCATGCGAGCCGTTGGCTCGGCTACCATCTCTGGAGCATACTTTGATAGTCTGGTAAACTCCAGAGAATACTCCTCCACTGCCCTACTGCACTATCGCGAGTTCATAAACTTTGCCATCTTAGCCTCCCTCAGCTCCCAAGGGAAAAATTTGTCCAGGAAAGCTGTATGGAAATCCTCCCACTCCATCGGGCCTGCTTCTGCTGGTTGTCCCTCCTTCCACTACTCATACCACGCCTAGGCTACCCCTTTCAGCTGGT
Source organism: Datura wrightii (assembly GCA_035772735.1). NCBI lineage: Eukaryota > Viridiplantae > Streptophyta > Magnoliopsida > Solanales > Solanaceae > Datura > Datura wrightii. The sequence goes on from JASDFA010000002.1 coordinate 68,240,436, forward strand.
AGGAAGCCAGGTCAAGACTTTCGGAGGAGATGACACCCATAATGCGGGTAATCTTCCTAACCTCATCTACAAACTCTTGGGGTTCCTCCCCTACTTTATATCCCTGAAACGATGGAGGGTTCATACGGGTGAATTCCTGCACCCTTGCAGCTACCGCAGACCTGTTCGTATTCACCGTCACACCCTGCTGAATCACCTGATTGGTAAGAGTTTGGGCCAGTAACTGAATGACTGCTCTAAACTCTACATTAGAAACCGAATCATCTTGAGAAGTCATTTGTGCTGGTGGGACAGGTCAGTTGACATTACCGGCCTTTCTTCCATTACTACGTCTGGGAGGCATGGTTCACTGAATTGAAATAGAGCACGAATTAGAAGGGTATTTCTTGAATTGAATATTAATGCACGATAAGGAATATGAACAAAAGGGAATTATTCCTAATAACATCTTGTAGCCTCCTTGTCATAAGTGTGGCGCGCTTCACACCCATGAAAAGGACTCTACTAGATGCGGCTTTCAGAATTTCCAAGGATACTCTAAACCTAGGGCTCTGATACCAAGTCTTTCATGCCCCGTGCCTACACCCTGGATGTAACATGGTACTTGAAGCCATAAGTGACCCAAGTCAACCCCTAGTCTATCATAACTAGTATTCTGAGTAATCATACACAACGGAAATTTAAGATAATATCATAAAACATTTGTGAAAGAAAATTCTGAAAGTATAAAGTTCAAACATTTGAATAATACTGATAAATTTGAAAGTCATATTTGTATGAAAGCCATCTAACTGAGGAGTTTCTGGGACAAGTCCCCAACTAACTTTAAATCTACGAAAACTAATAAATGACTGAAAGAAAGAAATAATGCCCTCGAATGATGAGGACTGACACTTCACTGCTAAGGTGGAGAATCTGAACTGCGGAGGCTAGCGGCGCTAAGTCTGAGAACCCGCAGCTGTATCATGAAACGATACAACATAAAAGTATGTGTCAGTACTTTGAATGTATTGAGTAAGTGAAAGAGACATGAATAATATGACAGAACTAGTAACTGAACTTATACGACATGAAATGACCAATTGATAGGCTAAAAACTGATACAACTAATGTAGAACTAATATGGTCAAGAATGACCCTGACTAATGGTCATAAACATGTCCTAAGTCTGAGATACTGAGTCTAAGATACTTCACTGAACTGATCTGAACTAAGAAATCAGAGAGTGAACTGAACTGACTAGTGGAAGAGTCCCTAACCGACATATAACAACGTGAGCTAAACGTGGAGTCCAATGTATACACCCCATAGGTAGGACCCAATATACCTTGCCAGGGTATAAAGGCATGAACTAGGTGATCACAAATGTCTGGGGCCAATCAGGCTAAGTAATATAGTAACCTACACTGGAAACGTAGTTCTGGGAACCTGGGTGCGCTGGAACCCCGGCCCGCTCAGTGCTAAGTTCTACTCCCGCTGGAATCCTATATCGAACTAATAAGCTGATAGCTCAAAATTAGGGTCCAAGACTAATTAAGGACATATAATTGCAAGTACCTTGAGAGTCTTATTGGACCAGATTCTGAAACTGGGTTCCAGACTGGTTAGAGCTGCTTATTTGGAAGCGTCATAACCGTCTAAGAACAATCTATAAACTGAACTGAGGTCTTGGGGCTGGTCAGAGCTATAAATCTAAAATGTTATGACCGCCTAATGGACCAAATAACTATAATCTGAGTCAGTTTCTCATAACTGAGAGGCACCACTGACACCTCGAGAAAAGACTGTAGTCAAACTAATCAGTTGACACTTTCTGAATAGTTCTGAAAGAGAAAGTTCTTTGTTCTGACTTACTAGATTACTAAGCAGCTAATAGAGAGCTCATTCATTCCGACAACACGGACAATTTCGTATTATAGCGAAGTTTCAAGAATTAAAGAAATCTCATCTAGAAGGGCTAAATCATTCTCATTAGTGGAATAATTACTCAAAAAACATTTACAATAGAAATTTCAAGGAAAATCATCCCACAATATAATTCGCAAAAATAGACGGAATTTAATCACGAAATAATCCATACTAAAAAATTTAGGGCTGTAAATCATCTTGGCAATAACAACAACTGTTTACTTATGAATTGATGAAAATAATATGAGTAATAAACATGGATAATAACCCAATTGAAATTAATGAGAATCAACATGAAAATCTCTGCATACTCAAAAATCTCCGGGCTAAACTAATAGGGACATTATGGGAATATTTTGGGGGACACAAGGGAAGGAGAATTCCCTTGTTGAATTCCCGCATACCTGACTAAAATCCTTCCTGAGAAGAAGCTTGAACTGTTGCAAGAGATGAGAAGCCCTAGTCTTGCTTGAAGGGTTCTTAAGAGGAGAACTTTTGATGTTTCTGAGAGTTAAGAGTGGGCAATGAGGAATGAACCATTTTTCCCCACTAAAACATCTGAAATTATTACTAAAATGACGTAGTTTAAAGCTTGGGAGAGTAGAAAATTACTAAATAGCCCTCAAAAATTCACTGGAAAAAACTATCAGGTGCCCTTAAGGGTGACCTAATGGACCGTGGTGACTGACCACGACTCATGGTCACTCCCATCAAGTACACTTCCTGGGATCCTTAATAGTTCACCACAAGGAACTTAATGAATCATGGTCAATGACCACGAATCGTGGTCACCATTCGTGAACCACACTATCTCATTCTGGAGGTTTAATGCTAAGTCCAGTAACGAGTCATCTAACGAGTCATTGGCACAGATGACGACTCATTGCACCCACTCATCAAGTACAGTGGTCAACTAGTTATATTCCCATCTCAAGCCTGACCACGAGTGGCTTAATGAGTCATGGTCAGTGACCACGACTCCTGAAGTCCCTCGTTGGGTACACTGCCTCCCCTCTTTAAAATTATTAAGCCTCCTTCTCTCGGCTCACCTACCGAGTCGTGAGGTAAATTAACGACTCATTAGGTGGGTCGTCCTGAAGCTTTTTTAGATTTCCTGATTTAAGTCCCGGAATTAGATTTTGAGTTTTTCGGGCATTACAGGTTCTTATGCAAATCATGCATTTTAATCATAAAACATAATTCATTTCATCATACTTGAAATTATGGATTCATAAGATTAATTTCATAAATCATGCATAATAGGGCATAGTCTTCATAAAACTTGAAGTCATAAATAAATAAAAATTGGGAATAAAATCTGGCCCATTGGCCTTAAATCCATACTTGAAACATGATAGAATTTGACCCGTAGACATAGCATGGATAATGACATGGAATTGGGTTAAAACCCTAGAAACTTTAGTACACTTGATTGGAGACTTAAATTCATGAATTAGAGAATAAATTGGGCGTGAGGGTGGATGAAATGCCCTATTCCTGGCCCTACATACCTAGGTAGATTGATTTCTAAGCTGGTCTTGAAAACCCAAGAGAATTGAATGAACTCTAGCTTGATCTTGGAAGAGGATTTCAATTCAATGCATTCATGAGAGTAGGCTAGGTTAAATCCTCTTAAAACACTCTTTAGAAAGCTTAAAACGACGTCATTGGGGAGTTAGAATCTTAGGAATTATGAAAATAACCTTAATAATTCGACAGGACATTACATACTGCCAGACCTAATGAGTGACCTACCAACTCATTAGATCTCTTGACGGCTCGTCAAGTCTTCTCATCACCACTAACCAGAATTCGACCTTTCTGATTTTAATTTGATGCCTCCACTTAACGATTCATCGTTACACTTAACAAGTCACTTCACAACTTTTCATAAACCTCTAAAATGTTTTCAATCATTCATCAAACCTAACAAGACACCCAAAGACTCATTAGGTGTCAAGATGACTCGTCACCACCCCCGTCGTCACTACTGGAAGTTTCTATCCTTCAACCCCTCCTATACAATGACTCCCTTGACGATTCATGAAGTTGAACCATGAATATTTCTCACATCATTGTGTCTCCTGGAAATCCAACATTTTACCAACACATGCACACACAACGGGTCACTTAATGACCCGTCGGGTCATATAAAGAGTCACTCGATAACTCATTCTGTGAGCTGGTGCAGATTTTTTCTGTTTTCTCTGTTTCAACCCTTGGGTGTGATCTTAGAAACTTTTGGAGTGTTACAGTTTATAAATCTAAAGAGCAGATTATAGAGGGAAGATCATAGGAGAAACAATCTCTAGTTGCTAAAAAAGAGACTTGTCCAAAAAAATGGAAGGAGAAGGAGGTCTCTTAAGTTGTGAAAACCATTCCGCGACCTCTTCCACCTTTTCCTCAAGAATAATGAAAAAGTCTTAATAAGGGAAGTTTCACAAATTCATCTTTATGCTGAAATAGCTTTCAGTAAATATTCCCTTAGTCAAGGTACTTGAGCAAATGCTCGGCTATGCCAAATTTATAAAGGATCTAGTGACTAGAAAAATGACTATGAGCTTTGAGCTAGCTGACAATCTGCAGCACTATAGTGCAATTGCTTCACAGACCCTTATGAAGAAGAACGAGGATCTAGGAGCTTTCTATCATGACCCGAGTCTATACCCTGAACGCGACACGGTGCTTAGAGCAACAAGTGACCCTAGGGTAACCTATGGCATGACATATTTCTAATAAGCTATAAGATTATAAAGAAACTAAGTGGAAGCTAACTAAATTTTAAAACATGCATTTATGAATAATGGGAAAAATTGATAAATAACACTGAGTCATAAAACTGAAAGTACTACTACTCTATCTAAAAACCTCTACTAACTAATGAGCTACTGGGACAAGTCGCCATCTAACTCCAAAGTCTGAAACTAACCAATGACAAAACAATTGTATAAAAGAAACTAACTCCAGTCCTAAAAAGATGAGGACTCACTATTGACAGTAGAGGATGGGCACTACAATGAGTCTAACTACAGAGTTGCGCCTGAGTACCTGAATCTATATCATAATATGATATATCACTAAGAGTATGTGGTTAGTACTTTGAATATACTAAGTATGTGAGATATGCACTAAAGTATAAAACATGCTAGTAAAATATGAAAAGTATAACTAAACTGATGTACAATAACCCTATCTGATTACATAAATACTAAACTAACATGACAATTTGAAAGTACTAAAAGTACAAGCAAACTAACTTTTAGGGTCATGTACATGCACTGAAAACTGAAGATGAGACTGTAACTGTACTATGAGAGAGTCTATGAACCGACATATAGCCACATAAGCTAAACTGGAGTTCGATGAATACACCCCATAGATAGAAATCAATATATCTTGCCAGGTTACTAAGGCATGACTAGTGTGATCACCAATAGATGGCTATTTAGGCTAATAACTTATGATGTCACGTAGTACTGAGACTTGAGTGCACTAAACCCCAACCTAGTCAATGCTAAGTACTACTCCCAACTGATAATATATCGACTATTTACTGATAGTATACTGATAGCTCAAAAACTAATCCTCTAAGATTAAGGCAGAATTATTTTATCTGAAAATGTCCTGAGAGTTCATAGGACCTAATAAAACTGATAGTTTTGATAATACTAATAATATTGGTAATACTGTAAAGCATGTATACTAAAATTACGAGAAGGTCATAGGTTCTTGAAAGACCAATTTATTCTGACATAGTGCTAAATCATGGAGTTGAACCTTCTTGAATACACTATTACATTTGAGTAAAATCATGAAATGTCACATACTAGGAATCATGCGAGCCTTGAAATGCTAAGAAACTGACTGAGAACATAGATTAAATGAAAACCCTAAGACCTGGTTTCTAGAGACTTCAATTTTCTAGTTTTTCTAAAAATAATTAGGACACAAGGATGAAAGGAAACCTTTGTTAAAGTCCCACATACCTGGAGAAGAATAATTCCTTGCTAGAGCTTGAATCTTAGAGCTTTTAAGAACCCTAACCTTGGCTTAAGAGGATTTGATACTTCTGTTGTTTATTTATTAGAGTGTACGTGAGAATGAGAGGGTAAAGTTTACTAATTCCCTTTAATCCCTTCCAAAATATCCCAGAATGAAGTAATTTAGGAGTTAAAATAGTGAAAAGTTACGAAAATATCCTTAAAAATCATACAAGAAAAATTGGTCGTCCAGTGCCATGAATTGTACCACAAATCATGGTTACCCCTCATGGTCATTGGAGTCATGTTGTTCAGTCTCTACATCTTTTCTCATGACCATACAACACGATCGATACCACCATAGCACGATTCGCAGGTACTGCTCATGATTATCGGGACTATTTTGGTTACTCTCTGAACTTCATTCCACGGGTGGATACCATGGCTTATACCACCTAACCATGGTCATATTGTGACTTGTGGTCACTAAAACAGTCTTGAACACGTCTTTAAACCACACACCATGGCTTATTACCAAGGACCATACCTCCATACCACGACTCGTAGTACAGTCCGTCCTATTCCAAATGTTCAGTTTTTTTTATGGTTTCTACTTCAAGTCTAGGATCTTATCTTAGAAACTTTTGGGGTGTTAGAATTTCACCATCCCATGTACCATCAGAGCTTTAAATTTTGCAAAGGCTCTGTGTGATGTGGGAGCTAGCATAAACCTGATGCTGCTAGTAGTATATCAGTAGTTGGTCTTAGAAGCATCCACACCGACTTCAATGGGAAGCTTATGCCGTATCGCATAGTGAAAAAGCCCGTGAGTGTCTTGTACGATGTGCTGGTGAAGGTGGAAACATTTATATTCCCACAAATTTTGTTATTTTGGACTGCGAGGTGGATTTTGAGGTCCTCATCATTTTTGGGAGACCATTTCTTGCCACCGAATGAGCACTAGTGGATATGGAGACCGGACAGTTGAAGTTTTAGTTAAATAATGAAGAGGTGGTATTTGATGTGGGCCGGTCGACAAAGTAGCCAAATGACCTGAGAGTGGTTTTAGTGATTAGTTTATGTAATACCTCAAAAGTGCTTAAGAATAGACCCGGAAGGTAAAGGTTGAAAATTGTTGAAATTGGCAAAAGTTGCATAGAACGGACCAAGGAATAACTCGTGGTATCAAAACATGAGTCATTGTATGCAATCGTTGGTTTGGGAAATTTTGGTGGCAGTAGAAATAATGAGTGATATGACAACCCATCGTGAGATACAACGAGTTGTCCTTTGCAGTCGTGGTGAAATATGGATCTCAGCAGATGGGATGCAACGGGTCTACCAATGATTTGTTGTGAGATGTAATGACCCATTGTCACCGGTCATTGTTTTGATGCCAAGTTTTCCAGTGTACACGACGGATCAATACCACGACTCGTTTGAAGCAACCATGAGTCGTGGTGAGGCTCGTGGTAAGCAAGTTCAGATTTTGTGATGAGCAAACAACAGACAATGTAACGGTTCATTGTTGCAGAGGATGAGTTGTCCTGTCCTTCCTTTGGTAAGTTCCGGAAGTAAGCTACAAAATTCAAATGACGAGCAACAGAACGGGCCATCCTTTGTTCTAACGACCTGTTGATTCCATCCGTCGGTCTGACCTGGATAGTTTTTAGGGCAGATTCATTAAGGGCATTTTCGACTTTTCACACTATGAGACCCTAAACTACGTTGTTTTAGCTTATGAAAGGTGGGTTTTTAAATGGATAATTATTTCTATGTCTTCATTCATGCATGCATGAGTTTAGAGGGGTAATCAAAAGGTGATTCAAGGTTTTCTTCCCCAATTCCTTTCAATTTCTTCTTGGGAATTCAAGAGAAGTTTAGAACCAGTTATTCCCAGATATATAAGGCTATCAATGGTTATTTCTCCCACACCCATTCCCATCCTGTATGAGTTTTACGAAAAAATTTATTAAAAACTCATGGGGTTTCGAAGATGATTTTTATAAAAGTCCAATGATTTGATAATGGGTTTAGTGATTTTAGAATCTTATCATAATCTATGGGTTTTGATAAGCTTTTATTATTTAAATCATTTATAATTTTATCAAATTTGATTTTTATGAAATTTAGCCTAATTATGCATGACCCATGATAAATTGATTTATGATCTACTACTTTCACTGATGATATTTGCAAGTCTAGCATGGATTATGATTCAAATTATGGATTTATGATATTACCATCATGATTTTATGAAATTTCAGGCTATATGCATGGTTTACAAGTATGTATGAACCTTATGAATCATGAATTATATTTTGGCCGACTCACGGGCCTTATATCATGGCTAGTTCACGTATATACAAGCATGTTTATAATTATCATGATTTAACTAGCCCATGAATCCATACATTATGTTTTTTTGCTCAATTCATGTTAAGTGAAGCTCTTCTCTTAAGATTATGATTATGTTAGCATTACGAATGTTTTGAAAACCTTGGGTCTTATGTTATATTACGATGTTTATGATATGAGAATGATGTCCTACTATTATGATCATTTATGAGTTTTATATATATATTTAAAATGTCTGTTTTACTTACCTTGCATACTCGGTACATTCCACGTACTGACAACATACTTTCTATGTTGTATCATTTCATGATATAGGACCCGGCTCTCAGGCTCACCCTCCTCAGTAGTGCTTCAGAGATTGTTATCAGCATATTGAGAGAAGTCCTCATGTTCCGAGGGCCATATGTTCAGACTCTATACTTTTCTTTCAGTTTCAGAATATATGGGTTAGTTGGGATGTTGTCCCATCAACCCATCTTTCATAATTAGAGGCTTTTCAGAATACATGTTGTAATTAGCCATTATGTATGAATCTTGTATTGTCTTTCTCCTTTATTATGTATTGATAATGATTTCCTTATGCTAAGTCTTCTGTTCATGTGATCACTTAGATGTATGTTCATGCCATGGGTCGACTTGGGGTCTCTCGGGACTCCTTGTCCCGTATCTACGATTTAGGTGTACGTTCCGATCGTGACAAACTTGGTATCAGAGCCATAGGTTTTGAAGTGTCCTAGGGTGTCTAAAAGCCACATTAAGTAGAGTCTTTTTCATGGGTGTGAAGCACGCCACACTTATGACGAAGAGGCTACTAGACATTTAGGAAATGTTCCCTTCTTTCATGATCTATGTCATTCGATGAAAGTCCTATACCCTTCTAATTCATGCTATTCACATTTGTAGCATCATGCCTCCACGCCGAGTGAACACTAGAAGAAATGGTTATGGCAATGATCATGAAGGTGCCAATGGTGAGGAGCATCAACTAGCCCCACCCATTCACGAGGAGCACACACCAGAGCCACCTGCCCACGCTGAGTTTAGGGCAGCGATTCAGATGTTGGCACAGGCCATGACATCCCAGTTCCAAAATCAGACAGTAGCGCATTACCCTCTGAATGGGAATGCGGTGACAGCAGAGTGAGGGACTTCTTGAGAATGAGCCCTTCTAAGTTCACGAGGACGAAGATGGACGAGGATCCACATGATTTCATTGAGGATATTCTAAAGATCACGGAGGTTGTGGGGGTGAACAATGGGGAGTGTGTTTACTTGACCTCCTATCAGCTAAAGGAGGTGGCTCACATATGGTTTAAAGCAGCGAAGAGATGCCAGAGCAACAGATGCAGGCCCAATAGGTTGGGAGGAGTTCCATGCGGCATTTATGGATCGGTTCTTCCCTCGGGAGGTGAAGGAGCTCAAGGCAGCTGAGTTTGTTAATTTGAAGCAAGGTAATATGTCCATTCAGGAGTATGCATTGGAGTTCACCCGATTATCCAAGTATGCTCCAGAGTTGGGGGCGAACCAGGGGGCTTGGGTGAGCCGTTTTGTGCATGGGATGGCAAATTACTTGAACAAGGATTGAAGGATCGCCATGCTTCATCGGGATATCGATTTTCCCCATATTGTATTGCATGAATAGTAGATGGAGTCAGTCTTTAGCAGACAAAGGGAGGCCAAGAGGTCCAGGACCGACAATTATGGGACTTTTCAAGTTAGGTCAGGGGGTGGACAGCATCAGCAATCCCAGCACAGGTCTATCACTCCAGCTCCATCATTGGCCAACATTCCATCTAGGTTCAGAGGAGATCAGAGGTGCAAAACTTTAGGCTCGAGGGATCAGGGTAGCATGAAGATGGAGCACACTTTTCAAGTTTGTGCAAAGTGCGCCAAGAATCATCTCGGGAGGTTCCTAGTCGGTGCGGATGCTTCTTTCGAGTGTGCAAAATCCGGACACAGACTCAGGGATTGCCTTTTACCCAGGTCAGGGGTCGGTGGAGCCCATGTGAAAGCAGCCAATTCTGCCGCTCCAATAGGGTGCCTCTACTAGTTTAGTAGGCGGTCAGCGCCAAAATAGGTTTTATGCTTTAGTGCCTCGCCTGGAGCAGGAGGCTTCACCAAATGTGGTCACTGGTATGCTTCAAGTCTTCCATATTGATGTTTATTCCTTGTTAGATCCACGAGCTACTTTGTCTTTTATGGCCCCTTATATTGCTAGTAGTTTTGGAGTTAGCCCTGAAATTCTGTCAGAACCGTTCTCATTCTCTACTCTAGTCGGTGAATCAATTATAGCTAGGCGGGTGTATAGAGGTTTCTCCATTATAGTGTTGCATAAGGTCACTTCCGCAGACTTATTAGAGTTATACTGACTTTGACATCATTTTGGGCATGGATTGGTTGTTTGCATGTTATGCTTCAATTAACTATAGGACCCGTGCGGTGGAATTTCGATTTTTAGGTGAGTCAATTTTAGAGTGGAAGGGTAATTCAACTTTACCAGCCGGTCAGTTTATTTCATATCTTAAGGCCAGGAAAATGATTTCTAAGGGCTGCATGTATCACCTAGTTAGGGTTAAGGATGTTGAGTCCGAGATCCCAGCTATGCAGTCAGTTCCGGTGGTGTGTGAGTATCCAGATATTTTTCCCAATGAGTTGCCAAGTATTCCTCCTGAAAGGGAAATTGATTTTGGCATTGATCTCTTACCCGATATGCAACCTATCTCTATTCCTCCCTAGAGGATGGCTCCATCCAAGCTAAAAGAGTTGAAGGATCAGTTGAAGGACCTGTTGGATAAGGGCTTCATTAGGCCAAGTAAGTCTCCATGGGGCGCGCCAGTGTTATTTGTCTGAAAGAAAGATGGTTCTCTTCGGATGTATATTGACTATCGATAGTTGAACAAGGTCACCGTCAAGAATAGGTATCCTTTGCCTAGGATCAATGATTTGTTCAACCAACTTTAGGGTTCCAAGTGTTTCTCTAAGATTGATCTCAAATCTGGATATGACCAGCTCAGGGTTCGGGAGAGTGACATCCGGAATATCGCTTTTAGGACTCGATATGGTCAATACGAATTTTTTGTTATTTATTTTGGACTAACCAATGCCCCCACATCTTTTATGGATTTAATAAATGGGGTGTTCAAGGCATATTTAGACATTTTCGTGATTGTGTTCATTGATGACATCTTTATATACTCTCGGAGTGAGGAGGAGCATGCCGCTCACTTGAGAGTAGTGCTTCAAACCCTCAAGGATGGTCAGTTGTATGCAAAGTTTAGCAAGTATGAATTTTGGTTGGACTCCATGGCATTTTTGGGCCATGTTGTATCGAGAGAAGGCATAAATGAAGATTCTCAGAAAATTGAAGCAGTGAAGAATTGGCCCAGACCGGTGAATCCTTCAGAAATTCAAAGTTTCTTGGGCCTAGCAGTCTACTACCGAAGATTCGTAGAGGGTTTTTCATCTATTGCAGCACCTTGACCAAGTTGACTCAGAAGAAGGTAAAGCTCCAATGGTCGGAGACTTGTGAGAAAAGCTTCCAAGAGTTGAAGACCTGACTCACTTCAGCACCAGTGTTGACCCTACACGAGGGTACGGATGGTTTTGCCGTGTATTTTTATGCTTCAAAAATTAGCCTCGGGTGTGTATTGATGCAGGGAGGAAAAGTAATAGCAAATGCTTCCCGACAGTTAAAGGTTCATGATAAGAATTACCTACCCATGATCTAGAGTTGGCGGCGGTGATATTCGCATTGAAGATATGGCAGCATTACTTGTATGGAGTCCACGTGGATATATTTACGGATTACAAGAGTCTACAATATGTGTTCACGCAGAAGGACCTCAATCTACGAAAAAGGAGGTGGTTAGAACTACTCAAAGATTATGATATGAGTGTTCTTTACCACCCGGGAAAGGCTAACGTGGTAGCGGACGCCCTTAATAGGCTCTTTATGGAGATTGTGTCCCACGTGGAGAAGGAAAGAAAGAGCTAGAAAAAGATGTTCATCAACTTGCAAGGTTGGGGTGAGGTTAGTCGACTCAGCCGATGGTGGTGTTGTGCAGAATGGATCAGAATCGTCCTTGGTGGTTGATGTCAAATCTATGCAAGATGAGGATCTGATTTTGAGGAAATTGAAGGAAGTTGTGCGGAGCCAAAAGATGGAGGTTTTCTCCCAAGGAGGAGATGGTGTGCTTCGGCATCAGGGTCGTTTGTGTTTTCCAGATGTTGATGATTTGAGAGGTCAGATATTGCATGAGGCACATGGTACCAGATATTCTATTCATCCGGGATCCATGAAGATGTATCAGGACTTGCAAGAAATCTATTGGTGGGATGGCATGAAGAAGGATAGTGTAGAGTTCGTAGACAAATGTCCAAATTGCCAATAAGTAAAGGTTGAACATTAAAGGCTGGGAGGAGTACATCAATATATAAGCATTCCTACTTGGAAGTGGAAAGAGATTAATATGGATTTCATTACAGGCCTACCTCGTACTCGCCGACTTTATGATTCCATTTGGGTGGTGGTAGATAGGTTGACCAAGGTTGCACACTTTCTACCAGTCAAAACCACAGATTCAGCAGATGATTATGCCAAATTGTATATTCAGTAGTTGGTTCGACTTCAGGAGTGCCCTTTTCTATTATCTTAGACCTAGCTACTCAGTTTATCTCCCAGTTCTGGCGGTCTTTCGGAAGGGGCTTGGGACTCAAGTTAAGCTCAACACAGCCTTTCATCCGCGAACGGATGGCCAAGCCGAACGAACAATCCAGACTCTCGAGGACATGTTGAGAGCATGTGTAATGGATTTCAAGGGTAGCCTAGGATGATCATTTGCCCTTGATCGAGTTTGCTTATAATAACAGTTATCGCTCTAGTATCCAGATGGCACCGTTCGAGGCTCTTTATGAGTGAAGGTGTAGATCGCTCATTGGATGGTTTGAGGTTGATGAGGCAGCTATGATAGGGCCTAATTTGGTTCATGAGGCCATGGTAAAGGTTCAATTGATAAGGGATCGGTTAAAAATCTCTCAGAGTCGTCAAAAATCATATGTTGATGTGAGGAGAAAGGATATGGAGTTTGAGGTAGACGACTGGGTATTTCTAAAGGTATCTCCCATGAAGGGAGTCATGCGGTTCGGGAAGAAAGGAAAACTCAGTCCCCACTATGTTGGTCCCTACCGGGTCATGAAAATAGTTGGTAAGGTAGCGTACGATTTGTACTTTCCCTCAGAGTAATCTTCTGTACATCCAGTGTTTCATGTGTCGCTTTTGAAGAAGTGTTTGGGAAATCCAGCTCTAGTAGTCCCGGTGGACAACATTTGTGTAAAAGACAACCTCAGCTATGAAGAAGTACCAGTGAAAATATTGGATCGTCAAGTTCTGAAGATAAGGAACAAGGAAGTAGCTTCAGTTAAAGTTCTATGGAGAAATCAACATGTTGAAGGAGCTACATAGGAAGCCGAACCAGATATGATGGTAGATACCCACATTTATTCTCTACCGGCTCAGTTCCGACTTGAGGTATCAATTTTTCTTTATGGATCTATTTAGTTTTCATATTCAGTTTATGTGTTCAAGTTCTTTTATATGTATGGATGTGTATGTGAAGCAAGAGATCAGTTCAGCTATGTGTTATGAATCGGAGGTAGTCATTTCGTAAAACTTCGTTTAAAATAATTAGTATTTGAATATGATAAATGCATGTTTCTGTTTCCTGCTTGTTTCCTACATTCGAGGATGAATGTTCCCAAGGGGGAGATATTGTAATACCCCAAAAGTGCTTAAGAATAGACCCGGAAGGTAAAACTTGAAAACTACTGAAATTGAGAAAAGTTGCACAGAATGGACCAAGGAACGACTCGTGATATCAAACCACGAGTCGTTATATGCAATTGTTGGTTATGGAAGTTTTGGTGGCAGTGGAGAAAACAAGTGATATGACGACCCGTCGTGAGATACAACGGGCCATCCTTTGCAGTCGTGGTGAAATATGGATCTCAGCAAATGGGATGCAACGGGTCTACCAATGATTCGTTGTGAGGTGTAATGACCCGTTGTCACCGATCGTTGTTTCGATGCCAAGGTTTCCAGTGTATGAGAAGGATCAAGACCATGACTCATTTGAAGCAACCATGAGTCATAGTGAGGCTTGTAGTAAGCAGGTTCAGATTTTGTGATGAGCAAACAACAGACAATGTAACGGTTCGTTGTTGCAGAGGATGAGTCGTCCTGTCCGTCCGTTGGTTAGTTCCGGAAGTAAGCTACAGCAGTGCAAACGATGAGCAATAGAACGGGTCGTCCTTCGTTCTAATGACCCATTGGTTCCATCCGTCAGTCCAACCTAGACAATTTTCAGGACAGATTCATTAAGGGAGTTTTCAACTTTTCATGCCATGAGACACTAAACTACGTCTTTTTAGCTTATGAAAGGTGGGTTTTAAGGGGATAATTATTTCTAAGTCTTCATTCATGCATGCATGAGTTTAGAGGGGTGATCAAAAGGTGATTCAAGGTTTTCTTCCCCAATTCCTTTCAATTTCTTCTTGGGCATTCAAGAGAAGTTTAGAACCAGTTATTCCCAGATATGTAAGACTATCAATGGGTGATTTCTTCCACACCCATTCCCATCTTCTATGATTTTTATGAAAAAATTTATTAAAAACTCATGAGGTTTTGAAGATGATTTTTGTAAAAGTCTAATGATTTGATAATGGGTTTTGTGATTTTAGAATCTCATCATAATCTATGGGTTTTGATCAGTTTTTATTATTTAAATCATTTATAATTTTATCGATTTTGATTTCTATGAAATTTAGCCTAATTATGCATGACCCATGATAAATCGTTTTATGATCTACTATTTCCACTTATGATATTTGCAAGTCTAGCATGGATTATGATTCAAATTATGAATTTGTGATATTACCCATCATGATTTTATGAAATTTCAGGCTATATGCATTATTTACAAGTATGTATGAACCTTATGAATCATGAATTATATTTTGGCCGACTCAAGGGCCTTATATGATGGCTAGTTCACATATATTCAAGCATGTTTATGATTATCATGATTTAACTAGTATGAATTTAGGCATGTTATACTATGAGCACTATATATATATATATATAAATACATACATACATACATACATATATATATATATATATATATATATATATATATATATATATATATATATATATATATATATATATTTTGTGAGTAGTATCGAACACCGAGTAAATTCGGGGCTCAGGTTAAGCCCCAGATCTCATGAACTACATGCCACCGTAGGTATGTTGGGACCCTTTTCATGACTTTCCCCGACCCAAATGGCCCTTTCTTCATGGTGATATCACACTTTCATGGTCCTACCCTTGGCAAGGTACGGACACCCTCCCGACTAGGGTTATAAGTCGGGCTACATATTTGCTCATATGGGGTATGTTGGTTAAGAGAATCTCCCAGTGTTCCTCATAATTATTCATGTTATGATTACGTCTTTTGGCTCAAGTCATGTTAAGTGAAGCTCTTCTTTATGATTATGATTATGTTAGCATTACGAATGTTTTGAAAACCTTGGGCCTTATGTTATATTATGATGTTTATGATATGAGCATGATGTCCTACTCTTATGATCATTTATGAGTTTTATATATATTTAAAATGTCCGTTTTACTTACCTTGCATACTTGGTACATTCCAGGTACTGACCGAATACTTTCTATGTTGTATCATTTCATGATACAGGACCTGGCTCTCAAGCTTACCCTCCTCAGTAGTGCTTCAGAGATTGTTATCAGTGTATTTGGTGAGCCCTCATGTTCCGAGGGCCATATATTCAGACTCTATACTTTTATTTTAGTTTCAGAATTGTTGGGTTAGTTGCGGTGTTGTCTCAATAACGCGTCTTTCATGATTAGAAGTTTTTTGGACTACATGTTGTAATCAGTCGTTATGTATGAATATTGTACTAGCTTTCTCCTTTATTATGTCATGATAACGTTTTCCTTATGCTAATTCTTCCGCTCATGTGATTGAATTAGATGTATGCTCATGCTATGGGTCGACTTGGGGTCTCTCGGGACTCCTTGTCCCGTGTCGACGATCCGGGTGTACGTTCGGATCATGACAGTTTAGTAGATAAAGAAAGGCCACTAGTGCCCCCTGAGGAATGTCTTGGTTTAGAGGCACTAGCAACGGTGATCATGAACTTCAAGGGGGATGACATCGAAGGATATGAGGAGATGGTCAAATGCACTTATTGGAATGGTGTCTTATAGTTTCAATCTAAAGAAGTGGGACCTCAATTTGAAAAATCGTGCAACTCCTTCGGCAAAACCTTCGATTGAGAAGCGTCCAATTTTAGAACTTAAGGCTCTCCCTTCACATCTGAGATATGCATTTTTTAGAGAAAACAATACTTTGTCTGTTATTATTTCTATAGATCTTGTTGAGTGGCAGGTTAAGGCTCTTGTATTAGTTTTGAATAGATTCAAGAAGATAATTGGTTGGACCATTGCCGATATCATTGGGATTCCACCAGGTATATGCACACACAAGATTCAGCTTGAACCAGATTGCATCCTAAGCATAGAGCAATGGAGAAGGTTAAACCTACCTATGCAAGGGGTGGTGAAAGAAAGAAATTATTAAGTGGTTGGATGTAGGTATTGTCTACCCGATTGTTGATAGTAAATGGGAGAGTCTGGTATACTATGTACCAAAAATGGGTGGAATTACTATGGTTCCAAATGAGAAAAATAAGTTGATTCCTTTGAGACCAGTCACAGGTTGGCACGTTTGCATGGACTATATGAAGTTGAATCAGTAGATGCAGAAGGGCCACTTCCCTATGCCATTTATGGACCAAATTTTGGATCATCTTGCAGGTAGGATTTAGTACTGCTTTCTCGATGATTATTCAGGATACTCAAATCTCTATAGCCCCAAAAGACCAAGAGAAAACCACCTTCACTTGCCTTTACGAACTTTTGCCTTCAAAAGAGTGCCATTTGGGTTGTGTAATGTGCCTGCAACATTTCAGCATTGTATGATGTCGATCTTCTCAGGTATGATGGAGGACACCATAGAGGTTTTCATGGATGATTTTTCAGTTTTGGGTGACTCTTTTGAAGATTGTTTGGCTCATTTGAACAAGGTGTTATAAATATGTGAAGAGACCATTTGGTACTTAATTGGGAAAAAAATGTCATTTTATGGTCAAAGTGGGTATTGTGTTGGGCCACATAATTTCAGGTAAAGGTACTAAGGTGGATAAGGTGAAGATCGAGGTAATAGGCAGATTGCTACCTCCAATTTCTATAAGGACATTCGGAGCTTTTTGGGGTATGCAGGATTCTAAATGAGGTTCATCAAGAACTTCTCAAGAATTGCACACCCCTTGTGAAAATTACTTGAGAAGGATATGAACTTTGTTTTTGATGAGGCATCTCTAAAAGCATTTGAATTTCTTAAAAGAAAGGATGACTACTAGCCCCATCATAGTTGCACCGGATTGGTCCTTACCATTTGAGGTTATATGTGATGCTAGTGGTGTGGCCTTAGGTATTGTCTTGGAACAGAGGTGAGAAAAGATATTTGAAATGATTTCCTATGCCAACAAGGCATTGAATATAGCCCAAAAGAAATATACAGTGACTGAGTGGGAGTTGTAGGTAATTGTGTTTGCATATGAAAATTTTTTTAGTGCTTACTTACTCGAAATTAAGATTATTATTCATACAGACTATGCATCTTTGAGGTACTTGATATTGAAGAATGATGCCAAGCCATGGCCGATCAGATGGGTATTACTATTGCAAGAGTTCGAGTTTGAGGTAAAGGACCGAAAATGAACTTAAAATCAAGTGGTTGATCACTTGTCTAGACTTGAGGCATAAGAAGTATTGAAGGATGAGGTCGATATGATACATTTCAAGATGAACAGTTGTTGGAAACATCCCAAGATTTAATTCCATAGTTTGCTGATTATGCCAATTACTTGGTGAGTGAGGTGCTGCCCGTAGACTTAACCTTCCATCAGAGGAAGAAATGTTTGGTTGATGTGAGGAGATTCTATTGGGATGAGCCATACTTGTTTCATATTTTTACAGAAGGGATGATTCACAGATGTGTTCCTGAGGTTAAGATGATGAGCATCTTAGAGGCATGCCACTCATTCCTTGTTAGGGTCATCATGGTGGTATTCATATGGCGCATAAGATCTTGCAATGTGGGTACTACTGGCCCACCATTCATCAGGATGCTCTTGACTTTGAAAAATATTGTGACCAGTGCTATAGATAAGGGGAATATCTCGTCAGAATGAACAACCTTTCAACTTGATCCTTGAGATGGAATAGTTTGATTTCTGGGGTATTGATTTCACGGGGCCCTTCGTGTGTTCATATGGACGAAGTACATCTTGGTTACTGTAGACTATGTATCGAAGGGGGTGGAGGTTGTTGTGCTTCCCAACAGTGAAGGTAAGAGTGTCACAACATTTTTGAGGAAGAACATTTTTGCAAGATTCAGTACTCCAAGAGCCATTATCAGTGATAGAGGCTCTCACTTCTGCAATTGTCTATTCAGGGCTTTGCTTGAAAAATATGGTGTGAAACATAAGCTGGCGGCACCTTACCATCCTCAATCGAGCAGGCACATTGAGGTGTCCAACCAGGAATCAAGATCATCCTTGTAAAATGGTGAATACAAATCAAACGGACTGGTCTAGTAAACTTTTGAGTCCCATCATTAATATTTCCTCCATAGGTACCATGCCTCATAAAGGAGCAACAGAACAAGAAACAATAGGATAAGAGGGTTCAAAAGTATAATGAAGCTTGTGGTTTGGTGGAAAGCCACTAAATTGCCATCGATGAGCATGAAGAACCACGAACCACAAGAGCACAGGCAAAAACTAAATCACTAGTATCCGCGGTAACTCTAGTACCAGCACCCTAGTCTGAAAATGGAGAAACTGCACATTGGAGTGAGTTCAGAGATGACTCAAATGGTGATGATGACTCCAGAGATGAAGAAACAAAGAGGGGTCAGATAAAGCTAGTGAAGAGGATTCTCCACCACGGGTCAAACAAATAATTCGATGGGCTATGCCAAGATCTAGAAATATACCAATAAGGCCTCACTTTGACAATGAAGGGTAACCAGAGGCAGTGCATACAAAAGGACTGGGGCATTGGATGAGATCCCGAACCTGCGAAGGTTGTTTGATCCTTACCAGTTTGGGTGGATGGCAAAGACTCCAGAAAAATATAGTGTTGAAATTGTTCGAGAGTTCTATACCAACTACCTGGCCACACTTGAGAACTAGACACCACAAGGGAAAATGGAAAAGTAGCAACCTCAGCTTGATGCTGGTATGTCTGGGGGAGAGTAAGGACTATCTCACGACTCTTGTATGGCTCAGGATTTGAGGCTCCAGCTGCAACACCTGAGTTTGACTATAGAATGGAGGCCATGAAAAGGGTCAAATAGTTGAGCATTGAGGACCGAAGAATGCATTCCAGGTGGTTGGCTAACATCATAGCTGAGGCAAAGGAAGAAGCAGACTAAGTGACAAGCAGCAAGCAGATAACAAATGCCTTGTTGAATTTTATTGCAAAAGTTGTTGGGCATAGGTCCAACATAGACTAGCACCAACCAAAAATGACAACATGCTGAGTGCAGACCAAGTAGGTTTGGTTGCCTATATTATGTCTAAGTATGATTTGAACATCCCTCGAATAATAGCAGAGGAAATTTGGGAGCGAGCTCTTTTGGTGAGCACCAGTTTTCCATTACTGAGTCTCATATTCTAGTTATGTTGGGAGTCCAGTGTGCACTTTATGTCAGATTGCAACAACCCAAAAGTTTCTAAGATCGAATCCTGGACATGAAGTAGAAAACAGCATAAGGGGAAAACATTTCCATAAGATGACTCCCCACCATGAGTCGTGGTAAGAAAGGACAACTCATGGGAAGAGAGTCGTGGTCACCAAGGCTTAGTCCAAGACTCAAGATAGTTTAGACATCATGAGTCATGGGATGACTCATGGTGATATATGAACACCTATCCTGATGAGGCGTGGGATGTGATTCAAAAAATGCTTAATTCTTGCCCTAAAAACCATGGACAAAAGCCACGAGTCATGGTCCCATAGGATGACTTGTCCTGACCCCCATGGTGTAAGCTTTAGAAACTAGTCAAATTGGCCTCAGTAACCACAAATGGATACCACGAGTCATGGTACGAATCGTCAGGTCTGGACAATAGTTTTTAAGTACATTTTTTCTAAGTGTGTTTTAGTATTTTCCTACTCTTTTAACTCCTAAACTACGGTATTTTGGATTTTTTTAGAAGGGATGAAAGGGAATTATTGATGTTCACCTCTCATTCTATTTTAACTCTCATAAAATAGTATGACAAAGCATTAAAATTTTTCAAGGCAAGAACTAGGGTTCTTCTTCAAGAGCTACAAGTTCAAGGTTCTAGCTAGAGATTCTCTAACTCTTGGCATGTGGGAATTCAAAAAGGTTTACCTTTCACACTTGTGTCCTAAAAGCTCTCAAAAATTTTGGTAATCTCAATTATCTAGAACCATGTCTTAGAGTTTCCATTCAATGTGTGATTTCCTTTATTTTCGCAATTGTGTCAAGGCATTTATGATGAATAGTATATAATATTCATGATTTTACTCTCAATTGAATAATATATTTCCATGACCTTGATATTAGCATGATCTCACAGATTCAACCCTTATGAGTTAGTATTATTTTTGAATGATTTGGTCTATAAGGAACATATGATTTTCTCATGATTTCAGTATGCATGTTTTATCAGCATTATCAGGTTATGTAGACTCTCAAAGCAGTTTCGGATAAAGTACTTCTGATTTAGTCTTAGGGCATTATTTTTCGAGCTATCAGTATATATGTTTAGCTGGAACTGTACTTAGCACCGACTAGGTGATGTTCAACTCACCTAGGTCTTAGAACTACGTGCCACCATAGGTTATTAACACAAACAGGCATCAGTTAGTGATCACAATAGCCATGCCTTTATACCCTGAAAAGGTATATTGGGTCCTATTGATGTTGTTCAAATCCACTCCTAATATCGGATAGTGTAAATGATTAATGCAAATATAGAACCCAACAAGGAGTTGGGGTTGAATCCCACAGAGACTACTCAAAGCCCGAACTATCTAGTGCTAAATAGTAAAGTAATGCAAGATCATAATCTAATCGAATTGAGAGTAATAGAAATTAACTATGGGTACAGATTGCACTAAGCTAGGGTTGAAAGCAATTAGAGACAATTCTTGGGAAGTGACCCCAATATTGGGTCTATCCCGCTAAATCACCCAATATGAAAGAATTAAGAGTGCTAAGGCAAACATGCAAGAAATTTACTTAGGCAACCCATGAGTATCTTTCAATAGCACCATAGGTGTCAATCTACTTCAATTTTGTCAAATTGAAGAGAACTCCGTTCTACCAATTGCTTGTTTGCCAATTTGGAATTCAACCTATGTCTATAAGAACCTATTAAACAAGGGTTATGCCTTGAGTCATTATTTATTGATGCTAACCTAACCTAAATTTTCTCTTTCAAGCCTCATAAGCCCTAACTCAGTTTTAACAAATTAGGATCATTAAGGTTCACAACTCTAGATCTACGTTTAGTTACCCATGGCTAGAAGAAGAAGACAAGTAATGCAATAAAACATTCTTACTAAAAGATATTGAAATCTTCACTAGATGAATGAGAATCTTCAATTACAAAGCTAGATCTACAATCTACTAGAAACTAGGGCTAAAATTAGCAAAGTTCTACTCTCTATACTAAGTATGAACTAAGGAATGTAAAAAACTCTTGTAAAATTACAAGAAAAATATATTTATCCTATGCTCCAAAAAGCCCATTTAATTTGAACATCAGTCTGCCAGGTGCTAAGGGAAAGACCGTCCTTTGGAAGGACTAACTGTCCTTTGAACCTTCTTTTTCTTTTCTACTTCTGTCCTTGGTCTGTCGTCCATTGATAGATGGACCGTCCTTTGGAAAGACAGACGGTTATATCACTCAGTACTTTACAAATCTCATTGTTTCAAGCTTTGGTCAAATCTTCCAGAATCTGTAGCTGGGAAAGGACGGACTGAGGGGTGGACCGTCCTTCAGACAGACGGTTCGTCTGTTGCCTCGTCTTTCGAGCAGTTTTCTAGCCTAAACTCTTTTCTTCTTCCAATGTCTTAGGATCCTGAAATATATAATAATAAGGGTAGTTATACTTAATTTTAACTCCTAAAGACACGCAAAATTCTATGAAAAGAAGAAAAGATGTGTCGCTAATTCCCGAAACATCAACACCCTCAACTTAAAGCATTTGCTTGCCTTCAAGTAAACTAAGAAGAGAAACTACCCTACACCTAACTAATATCCCAGATTCACAAATTATCATGACTGGGATGGTTGTCAACAACAGCTACCAACACACAAAATTCAGTCCAGCTACCCCTTCCATCAATTAAAGCACGGTTTTCTCGTAACCATTTAAACTAAGCATGCAACCTATATTTATGGAATTATCTTAACATGCAAAGACCCAAATTAGAGAAGTGAAGCATGCTAGCTTTTCATATCCATATGCCCTCTTAATTAGACTAAGAAAAGTGTCATTTTCTAAAATAATGACATCACACGCAACAAGGACACACAAGATCAAGAGAGAAAGTTGATCTTGGGCAGATTTATATGCCCAAGTGATACTCAAACATATTATTTTCGCCTTGTTTGTGTGCAATGTGTATATATTCTCATGTAATTGGTAATAAAATGTGAATTTATACTAACCAACATGATTAGCATTTGTTTTGCAGGTAAATATGATTTTTAGGAGCTAAAATGCATGTTGGAACTATATCAGAGTTGGACTTGGATACGAGCGTGGAAAAGACACTGGAATGCACAAATTATAGGGGCTCCGCGATGGAGCCGTGCCACGCTACCATCACGGAGGCACACTGCCTGGAGAGGGAATTAAATGGCAAATTCCAGTGAGGCCTCGCGACAGCTCCGTGGCACGGAGATAGGCCTCCGCGTTGGCCTCCGTGCCACATTGAGGCTAATTTACCGGACCCTAGATTTCCAGTGAAGGTCCGCGTCCACGCCGTGTCACGGAGGCAGTGATCCGCTTTGACCTCCGTGACACGTTGCTTGTTATTCCGGGAAAAATTTCCCTCTAGTATAAATAGCACACTTAGGTTTATTTTAATTAGTTCAGTTTTAGTTCAGACTTGGTGGAGCTAGGACGTGGGTTAGCAGCAGTTGAGGGACGAAAAAGCTAAGAGATTTCTTCTCTTCCTTTCTTCTTTCAATCAATTATATGTATGATTTACACTTGTTTTAGGATGATCAATCCACAAATGAGTGGCTAATTCTCTTCCTTGCTAAGGTTTTGAACATGTGTAGTGAATTTTGATTGTAAATGATATGGTTTTCTTCTTCTTCTTTCATGTTGTTCTATTAATTCTTGTTCTTACTGCATTAGTACTTGGCCAACATTAATGTACATCTAAAAAGTCCAATTTCACTCGAGAGAGCAAGAAATTGGAAAGTTGTGAATTAATAGGGTATTGTTCTTAACTTGATTTGGGAAAATTGGGTTTTGATGTGATTTCCTGATAGAAATATACTTGAAAGCCGTATTAGTCAATTGAGGAACCGGAATTGTATTGCTAGGTCGTAAATTGCATTTGATCACAGAAATGTAGACGAATGGTTTATGATTCTTAAGTGAAATTAAATACGAGAGTTTTAATTTCTAGGCTAATGTTCTTGGCTAGAAACATGAAGAAGAGATTAACCGAATTATTATTACAATCGAATTCATTACTTGTTCTTAACCTTGGCATGCTCATATCCATAGTTTAAATTCATAGTAAATAATTGTTAATAGTTTTAGTATATATTTTATAAACAAAAACTCAATTAACTGTTGGTTACGTTGTTGTTAGCATAGTTAGAAGTAAAATAAGAATATAGTATACTTAGGCAATTTTTACATACCCTGAGCCTCCTTGGATCGATACTTGGCTTACTTAGCCACTTTATTACTTGTTTGACCACGTGCACTTGCGTGTCGGTTTTATAACCCCAACAACGCACCGAACAAGTTTTTGGCGCCGTTGCCGGGGAGGCTAGGCAAATTTGTGAAATTGTGTTTAGTGTAAATTTACTGTATTTTTATTTTTATTTTCTTAAGTGTTAACAACTTGGTCTTAGCCTATATTTTGCATATTTTGTTTCTGTGAACACTGGCAAGGGACAAGGAGCTGGTGGAGTCCTACTTAGAGCCTGAACGTGAATTTCATAGTCAACGTAGAGAAGCCCTACAAAAGAAGCTGCAGTTGTTCCGACAATCTATTATGGAGCAACAAAATCCACCAGTTGTGAGGGCAGTGTTAGTGCCCGATGAAGCAGCAGCAAGGCCGGTTCGCGAGGTGGCAATCCCACACACTAATAATGTACATTCTAGCATCCGCAAACCAGAGCCTGGAGGGAGGTTTGAATTAAAGCAGAATATGGTGCAACTCTTGCACACAAGCAGGCAATTTACCGGTCTCCCTCATGAAGATCCACAACAACATCTCCAAAACTTTTTGGAGATAAGTGACACTTATATACCCGCTGGAGTGTCACCTGATTATGTTCGGCTCACCTTATTTCCGTTTTCCTTACTTGGTGAAGCTAAGAGGTGGTTAAAAGCTGAACCACCCAATTCTATATCAACGTGGGATGATCTTGCACGAAAGTTTTTGATTAGATTTTTCCCTTCTGGTAAAACAGCCAGACTTAGAAGTCAAATTCTAAGTTTTAAACAGAGAGAGGGAGAAAATCTATATCAAGCCTGGGAAAGATTTAAATCCATGTTGCGGGACTGTCCTCATCATCATCAGTCCAATGAGGTGTTGGTACACACATTTATTGAGGGTTTGGAACCCCACACTAAAATTCTGTTAGATTCAGCAGCTGGAGGGCAAGCACTGGAAAAGACTTACGAGGAGCTGTACACTTTGCTCAACCGAATTTCACAAGGAAATCCAGAATGGAATGTAGATTCATCTCGAGGTGGAGCAAGGAAAGCAGCGGGAGTCCTTGAAGTGGATGGATTTACAGCTATCGCTGCACAGATAGCTGCCTTGCAAAATCAGTTAAACAATCACTTCAGCAATATGAACTTGAACCAGCCTTCAGCTTCAGTCAATGCAGTCCAGCAGATGTGGTGTAAGTGTGTGGTAGTAGTGAGCATTCAGCTGAATGTTGTGGTGCAAATCCTGATTCTGTTAACTTTGTGGGCAATGCACAGAGAAATCAGCAGCAGTTTGGTAGTGGCTACAACTCAAATTGGAGGAACCATCCGAATTTTTCGTGGGGTAGCAACAACCAACAAGGCCAAAGTTCTGGCCAGGGTTTGCAGAGAAATCAAGGAGGGCAACAAAACTATCAAGCTCAATTCAGAAATCACAATGCCCCTCCTCCACCACCATCACCGACTATTGAGGAGATGTTCAAAACCATGATCGCTAATCAGGCACAATTGCAGGCTGACTATGTTAAATTGGCAGCCGAAGTGAAGAACAATCAATTGGCGACCAAGGCCCTTGAATATCAGTTTGGGCAATTTGCTAATGCCCAAAATACAAGACCCAGAGGAGGACTACCTAGCGACACGGATCCTAATCCGAAGCAGGTTAATGCAGTGACCACGAGGAGTGGCTTACATTTGAAGGAGGTGGAACCGGAAAGACCGCCTCAAAAGTCAGGAGCAGCAGATGTTGAGGAGGAACAAAGTTCTGATAAGGGGAAGACCAAAGAAGCAGAAGCGGAAAGACCTCCACCCCCATTCCCTCAACGACTCAAGAAACACAAAGAGGAGGCGTGTTTCAAGAAATTTATGGAGGTGCTTAAACAGGTACATGTTAATTTACCACTTGTTGATGTCTTGCAGGGAGTGCCAAAATATGCCAAATATATTAAAGACATCGTGGCCAACAAAAGTCGTCTGACTGAGTATGCCACGGTAGCTTTGACGGAGGAATGCACTTCCCGGATTTAGAATAGACTGCCCACGAAGCTGAAAGATCCTGGAAGTTTTACTATCCAGCTGACTATTGGGCAGAGTATCCGAGCTCGTGGATTATGTGACTTGGGGGCGAGCATAAATCTGATGCCATCTTCGGTATTCAGAAGGTTAGGTCTAGAAAGTCCTAGACCTACAACCGTAATCTTGCAGCTAGCAGACAGATCCTTAGCGAGGCCTGATGGCATTGTTGAGGATGTGCTTGTGCAAGTAGGCTCCCTCATTTTTCCGGTCGATTTTATTGTTCTGGATTTTGAACCAGATGCTGAAGTCCCATTTATTTTGGGATGACCCTTTTTGGCAACCGGAAAAGCATTAATCGACGTGGCTGCGGGTCAACTTACAATGCGAGCACATGACAAGGTCGAAGTGTTCGATGTGTACAAAGCACCTAAGCTCCCGATGGTGAATGAAGAACTCTCGGTTATCAATGTAATTGATCATGGGAATGCTAATCAAATGAATGATTCCCGAGAGTTGATAGGAAGGCCACCTGATCAGGTTGAGCACTACTGGGGGGAGGACAATGATCTTGACAAATCGTCCATCACCCTAGTAGATAATTGAGCATAAAGGACGTCGAGCCGCGACGGTAAACCAGGCGCTGCACGGGAGGCAACCCGTGGAAAATATTTTGTTTTTCTTCTTTTTGTAAAGTGTAAACAGTTTTTATTTTTATTTTTCTTTTCTTGATTTGGTATAAATTTTTCGTTTTTAGTTAATATTTTTCATTTTAGTTAGGGAAATCTATTAATCTAACCAATTTTATTTAGTGAGGTGATTTTCAGGTCTAACGGAGAAAAATATGCATGGAATTGGGAAGAAAAAGGCAAGGTATGAAAAAATAATTAAAAGGAAGAGACAGTGCACTGGGGCGTTGGCTCCGTGTCACGGAGGAGAGGCTCCGCGTTACCCTCCGTGACACGTTGAAGTTAAATCCGGATTTTTAAAAAATTTCCAGTGAGCCAACGCGTTGGCTCCGTGTCACGGAGTACGGGCTCCGCGTTACCCTCCGTGACACGTTGCCTTATATTTGGTGCCGGGTCACACCGGGTTGCCGGGTGACCCGCGTGTTTTTCTTAATTTTAACCCCGATTTTTGCCCTTTCTTTCCCCATTTCTTCTCTTCTCCGCGACCAAACTCCCTAATTCCCTCCCCCAACCACCGTGCCACGGTACTAGGCAAGGAAATCGTCAAGTTTCTTCGGGTATTCAATTTAAAGGTATGTTTTCCTCATTTTTCTCAAATTTTTGTCGATTCCACTCGAATTTGAGTATGTGAGGTGAGATATATCCTCCTAAGTAGCAATTGAGAATGAAATTGAACTATTTGTTGATTCATGAGTGTTCCAAATGTTGTAATTAGCGTTTGAACTTGTCGATTACATGAATTAATCGAAATTGAGTGTAAAATTGAATTCTAGGGCTTGGGTTGGTGAAATTGAACTGGGTAACTTGATAAATTGGTGAATTAGATGTCGGGGTGTGGTTGTGAAGTGAGATAAGTCGTGTAAATATTGTTTGAATGTAAAAGATGACGAATTCTCTAATTTTTGGGGAAAATGCGAAAATTGTTCAAATTGGTTTGATTATTCGGATTCGTATGTATATAAAATTTTTGTTGTTGTTTTTGTTTGTTGTTTTCGTTGCTAAGTGCGATGGTTGAATTGCTAGCGATAGTAGGATCGGGATTAGCTGTATGAAGTCTGAGTAGTACGCTAAAAGTTATACTGTCGAAAATTTTTTTGGTGAACGCACTAAGCAATAAATTGTATAGTTGTTTGTGTTTGGGTTGTAAATAAAGTAATCCTTGCCGTAGTATCGTAAAAGTAGCTAAGGACTAAGTGTGGGGTGAACTTAGTTTAACCCGACCTTAGCCGAAGCTAATATGCATTTAGCTTGACATTGTGCTTGTTTATTGATGTTGGCAGGTACAATGGCGAGTAGGCAGGATAAGGGTAAAGGTGCTTCTACTTCAGGCACCGGGAGAAAGCGAATGAGATTGGGCACCGCAGTCCCAGCTGCACCAGCTGTTCCGCGCTGCCAACGCCGCCAATACGGAATGAGGTGGGTAACCGAGGAAGGAAAGAAGTGGTACGCTAAACATAAGGAAAGCAAGTACTTCCCGGAGGAGCATATTGCAGGGGAACCACTAGCACAGGAGTTCCCCTGTATTGTGCTAAGGATTGAGGCAGCTGGGCTCAGCTTTATATTTTAGGAGCCCAAGGAGTGCAACCTACATTTGGTCCGGGAGTTCTACACAAATTGGAATCCGGCCATCAGAAGCCACACAATAAAAATCAGAGGGCAGATTGTCACTCTGGAACCCCAGCAATTTAATGCCATCGTTGGAGCGCGGGACACAGACGCCCACGTTCTCCGCCAGCTGAACATCACCCCACCATACGCCGACATCAGACGCACCTTGTGTGGGGCTCGATCCACAGCCCGATGGAGTAGATATAAGGAGAGGGGTTACCACCAGACTCTGCCTTATTCGCAGATGAACAAGGAGGCCAGAATATGGCTGAAAATAGTGTGTTTGTGCTTGATCCCGGGGGGTTCACATGACGGATGTGACCCGGGACCGTGTCTGCCTGGTGTATGCCCTTATGAAAGGGCTGGAGATTAATGTTGGGGTGGTTATCATATCTGCCATGAAGAGAGCCCGACTACACCAGGGCCACAGATATGGGTTCGGCGGACGCATCACCACCTTCCTCCGAGGCCTCGATGTCGAGGAAGAGGCTTTGGATTACATCCCGCAGTTGGAGTGGAGGGCCCTTGATGTGATAAAAACTAAGGCCCCCGACACCATACATGGGCCAGTGCTGACACTGGGCGAGCGACATGCTCGTGACGATCAGTACATGGCACGAATGTTTGGTATGCAGATGCTTCAGCTCCGTATTGGTGGGAGACCAGCCACAGAGGAAGAGTTATGGCAGCTGGAGCTGGATTACCCATTTGGCGAGAACGCCAGAGCTTTGTGCCGAGTGGGACCAGCCTTCGTGGAGCCTACTGACGATGATGTCCCCATTGACGAGGAGACACGTCGGGAGGACTCCGATGTGGAGTCCGATGACGACGATGGAGCTGACTCGGACATGGACGATGAGGCAGCAGCACCGGATGAAGAAGTCGAATATTTCGACTGATCAGGGAGTTCCACCACCCGAAATTTTGTGATCTTAATTTTTGTGAACACTAGGGACAGTGTTCGATTTAAGTGTGGGGTGGGGAGTAGCTAGGTGCTGGGACTTAGGCTAATCTGCTGTATGCTCTTTCCTTTGTTTTGCATGTATGTTTTTATGTTTCCCTGTGGTTGTGAACTGATTTGTGTTGTATCTGTATATATTTTTGTGGTAAATGATGTGTGTTTTGAAAGGTTGTGGTTGCCAGTGAAAATTTTGTAAATTTTGTAAATATTTTTTTTCTATTCTTTATCGAAATGATCGACAATTTTCAAAATTTTGCGAAAATATTTTGTACATATTAAAATATTTTGTAAATACTTTTCCATCGAAATGATCGATGTGTTGCAAAATTTTTCGATTTTTATGTTGGGTTTCTCGGAGTTTGTTTTCAGTTCTTTTACCGAGAATAGTCCCATTGAACCGATGTCATAGTTCGTGACCGTTCCCTATGATGGATGGATGACGACCGTCTTAAAGGAAATGTAGTCGATAGGAGTAGGATTTTTAATTTGTTTTCAGTTTTTTTCTTTGGTGGATTGTATCACTGAACCTGTAGTTACTAAATGGTTGTGAAATTTTGGTTGCGTGTTGTAACTGATATTCAAAATGTAAAAGTGATTCATTTGAAAGCATGCAATTTTGTAAATATGTTGAGTTACCTAGGCTGTAGAATTCGATTCGGTGTGATTGAGGCTTAATTTCGAATTCATGTAATTGGCTAATTAAAGAGTCTGTGAATGCATCTTGAATCGAGCATGTGCATAAAGTGTGAAGTGAGGTATTGTTATTCCATGCTATTGTGAAGTGTCTAGAACTTGCCTGGTGTGTGTTCAAAACGAAATGAAGGAGGTGTAGTGTTCGAAAGGATGTAGGCATTTCTTTGTTTAACCGAGTGTTTCTATTTTT
Source organism: Datura wrightii (assembly GCA_035772735.1). Taxonomy (NCBI): domain Eukaryota; kingdom Viridiplantae; phylum Streptophyta; class Magnoliopsida; order Solanales; family Solanaceae; genus Datura; species Datura wrightii. The sequence continues at coordinate 68,270,938 of JASDFA010000002.1, forward strand.
TTCTTGTCATACGCTACCTTTTTATGTGACTGTATACCCTAGTCAGCCCATTGAGCCTTTAGCCGATTATTTCTTTCTTTTGTCCAAAATGGTATAAACTAAGCTTTATTCCTTCTTTTCATTAGCCGTAAAGTCTATACAAAACTCTTAAGCGCTTAAGAAGAAAAGAAAAATTTTCCCGAAGTGTCAAAGAGTGAGAAGAGTGGAAAGAAAAGAAAAGCAGAGTGAAGAAAGAAAAGAAGAGGTTGAAGAGGCACTTGGTATAATGAAATGATAATAAAGGTGCATGAAAACCCTTTGTTGTTGTGTCAAGTGTGTTTGAGGAAATGGGCCATACAAAAGTAAACAAGCATGAATGGGATGATGAAAAAGAGAAAAAGAAGAACAATATCCATAAGTCGATGGGAATGTGTTGAAAAGGCGCTTAAGGATGCTAGTGACTATTATTGGCTAATCCAATATATACTAGTTCCATAGCTTCCATTACAACCCATTAAAGTCCTACGTGATCTTACATTGCATTTCTTTATATTAGTGGAGTAATACATTAAGGGCAAGCCTATGGGTCATGACATGAAACATGTGAATTCTTTTGGGAGAGAGAGTGAAATTAATTTTTACATGCCCCTACTTGAATGTTGGTGTGTTGCATGAACATAAAGGGGAAGATTCTCTTGAGTTGTGAGGGCACATGCTTGATGAAAGATTGATTTTCGTGTCGGATATCTTGATTAGCTGATTTGCATGAGTTTGCCGATATCGAGAGTCGATTCTTAAAGTCTAGGAAGTCTTGATGTATTAAAGATCATTGCATTGTTAAGACCATGCATGTTTTCTTGATGATTTGCAAAAATTGAATAATCGGGATGACCGTAGCATAAATTGTCGCACCATAGTGACAAAGGTTGGGATGTAATTTGCATGAGTTGTGTATGTGTTGTTCGAGGACGAACAAGGATTTAAGTGTGGGGTAAGTGATCTTGGGCAGATTTATATGCCCAAGTGATACTCATACGTATCATTTTCGCCTTGTTTGTTATGCAATGTGTATACATTTTCATGTAATTGGTAATAAAATGTGAATTTATACTAACCAACATGATTAGCATTTGTTTGCAGGTAAAACATGATTTTTAGGAGCTAAAATGCATGTTGGAGTAATATCGGAATTGGACTTGGAAGCGAGCATGGAAAAGGCATTGGAAGGCGCAATGTAAAGGGGCTCCACGATGGAGCCGTGCCACGCTACCATCGCGGAGGCACACTGCCTGGAGGATGATTTTATTGGCAAATCCCAGTGAAGCCTCGCAACAGCTCCGTGGCACGGAGATAAGCCTCCGCGTTGGCCTCCGTGCCACGTTGAGGCTATATTCCCGGACCCTGGAATTCCAGTAAGGGTCCGCGTCCATGCCGTGTCATGGAGGCAGTGCTCCGCGTTGGCCTCCGTGACACGTTGCTTGTTATTCCGGGAAAAATTCCCACTAGTATAAATAGAACACTTAGCTTATTTTTAATTAATTCAGACTTGGTGGAGCAAGGACGTGGGTTAGAGGCAGTTGAGGGACGAAAAAGCTAAGGGATTTCTTCTCTTCCTTTCTTCTTTCAATCAATTGTTTGTATGATTAACACTTGTTTTAGGATGATTAATCCACAAATGAGTGGCTAATTCTCTTCCTTGCTGAGGTTATGAACAATGGTGATGAATTTTGATTATTGAATTGTATGGTTTTTCATCTTCTTCTTCTATGTTGTTCTATTAATTCTTGTTTCTACTGCATTAGTGTGTGGCCGACATTAATGTACATCTAAAAAGTCCAATTTCACTCGAGAGAGCATGAAATTGGAAAGTTGTGAATTAATAGGGTATTGTTCTTAACTTGATTTGGGAAAATTGGGTTTTGATGTGCTTTCCTGATACAAATATACTTGAAAGCCGTATTAGTCAATTTAGGAACCGGAATTGTATTGCTAGGTCATAAATTGCATTTGATCACAGAAATGTAGACGGATGGTTTATGATTCTTAAGTGAGATTAAATACGAGAGTTTTAATCTCTTGGCTAATGTTCTTGGCTAGCAACTAGAAGAGAAGAATAACCGAATTATGATGATAATCAAGTTCATTACTTGTTCTTAACCTTGGCATGCTCATATCCATAGTTTCAATTCACAGTAAATATTTGTTAATAGTTTTAGTATATAAGTTATAAACAAAATTATTTAACTTTTGGTTACGTTGTTGTCAGCATAATTAGTAGTAAAGCTAGAATATAGTATAGTTAAGCAATTTTACTTATCCAGAGTCTCCTTGGTTCGATACTTGGCTTACTTAGCCACTTTATTACTTGTTTGACCACGTGCACTTGCGTGTCGATTTTTACCTATAACAAACGCACCGAACAGGCACTATGCTGACTAGTTATCACTGAAAAGTAGAATCAAGTGCTAAACTGATCTGTGACCAACAAAGTCACCAACTGACAACTGAACAAGGCCTCACACAACCATCACATGCAAACTAAAAACATACACACGACCCCACACGACCGGTAAAACTAACCACAGGGAATATACAATCCGCAAGCCTCTAATACTAATAAGATGGTCGGGACAGGGCCCCGGCCTACCCATACTGTACAACAAAAAGGGAAGTAAACCTTTAGCTGTCAAGCTCCGGATGATAGGAGCTGAAGACTCTGTACGCTGGCTGAAACTACGAGGGATCTGCTCCTCGTCTATGAGTACCTGTAGTCAAGTAATGCAGCGCCCAAAATGGGCGTCAGTATCACTGGTACTGAGTATGAAAAGCAATAACTGAAAGTAACTGAAAGCAAACAATAATACTGATAGATATTGAAGTAATAGGAGTCGAGCTGAGACTGACTGAAAAGAGCATAACTTTACTGAAGAGAGTAAGAGTCATACCTGATAACATGGCGGTCAACTTTCTATCTATTAATAACTAACACAACATAGCATACAAGAACCTTACTGCCCCCATAAGCCGTAAGGTACCAACCAGCACACAATCTATATACCCCTACCCAGGTCATACCATCCACCTAGTAACTATGAGCATCCTATCGGCCCCCTGGGTATGCACCTTGGGCTCGCTGGGCCCCTGACTATAGTTGTATCTGAGTCCGTAGGACTCCTGAAATCTGAAATTTGAAATCTATAATCTGAAATCTGAAATCTGCACCCCAGGCGCAAGCGCTCGACAGAGGGTGTAGTATAGTGCTGATCAGCCTTCTATGGGGAATCTGTATCCCATCTTCGTCTGCTGGCGGAAGGCATGCCACTCCGTAGAGTGACGTATCCTCACCCTCTATCGGGCGAGTCGACACAGCTATTAACCCTGGCACGGTCAAGGAAGCTCTAAGGGTGCCCAACACAGAACAAATCATGTCTCCACAGATAGCAATAGGCACATGTAATATATATACTGGATTTGATAATAATATTTATGTTATGGTATTCTATTTTGAATCTCATATTGAAATGTACTGAATTTGATACTGAAATATACTGAATCTATAATAATATTTATGGAATATTCTGTTGGGACTTATACTGTTTTACTGAATTTCATACTGAACACTGTATTATATTTCTAACATGCTTACTAAATTTCATATTGAACATAATATATTACTTCTGAAACATTCTACTGAAATTCGTACTATTTTGCTATACTAGAACTATTAGCTTGCCGAAAGAAACTGGCTTTACATACCTCAACTGCCGACTTTCTGATTAACTGGCGTAGCTCGGCTAGTATTCAGCTATTTATCTCAACTGTATTCATATTCACGAAAGAATAGAATTAATTCTACTATTATTTTGGAAAGAAACCATATTATGGCTATACCTACTGCCTATTCTCCGACTTATCGAAGAACGGCCGAAAACTCGCTATTTCTCGAGGGTCTAGAAGGGAGAAATACTCACTTTAATACTGGGATTATATTAACACTAGTTTGGAGAAATTCCACTTACCTTAGCTCGGTGTGACGATGATTCGCAGACCGAATTTCACGAAACTAACTCCGCAAGAATGCTCCTGGCAGCTTTATACTTCACTACCCGAAGTTAATTCGAGTTTGGACTGCGTTTGACGGTGTAAACGGAAGGAAATTTAATCAAACCCTTTGTTCCCGTCTATTTATGTTCATTTACTGGAAATTATATGAAGGGAAAATGATTTAGAACGAAATGGGAGACTTATATACTTGGGGCCTTTAAGTCGCATTTGTCGAATGCGATTTATAAGTCGCATTTGCCTTGTGACGCTTAGACTTGGCGCTTGTCCGATCTCTCCCCGGGCCCTTTTCTCACACGTATGGCATTCTAAAACTCTTAACCAACATGCGAATAGGCCAACTTAGTGTCAAGAACTTACGGGGTGTAATAGTTGGGATTCCAGATGTAGATGATCTAAGGTAATTGATATTAATGAAAGCTCTGCTCCCGATATTCTATTCACCCAAGCCATGGATTGGCTTCAAATTAGAGGTCTTACCTATGAATTTCTCTGCCCAAGGTGGCCCACAATGGTTGCCCATCTGCAATAGGCTATGTCACCCGTAGGCATTGATCACCCTTGGTCGTCACCTATTTAGAAATCTCAATTCGAGGTTCAATTTTTGCACCCAATAGATGGAGTTTATAGCATCAAGTGTAATCTCCACCTCAGCTCTACGGACCCTAACTGATGGAAGGTTTGGGAACTCATCCACCTTTTTGGTGTGCTTCATCGAGTCTTGCCTCGCTTGATATAAGGCATAGAACTCTACCACCAGGTTGGGGTAGTAACCAGGTAGAGCGTCCAAGAATGGTTGTCGTTGTTTCTCAGGAAACTACTTGTTGAAGTTGGGGAAATCTTGTCCCAACCCCTCTAGATTGAAGCATTTTTTCAGAGGAATGGCCAGTACTGATACTTGATATAGTATTCCTTCTTGTCGTCCACACATAATTGAATAGCATCTCTGATATCAGGAGGGAACTGAATTTCCTTTTCTTTGCCTTTGCCTTTGCCCTTGCTCTTGGAAGCAGTTGGGGCCTTCCTTTTGTCCTATCACCCAGAAGAAGACATTTTCCTACAAGACAATGTGAGTGCCATACACGAGAACCAAACTTTTTTGTATTTTTCAATTAAGGAAAAAAAGAGGAACAACTATGCTAAGCTAAGCAAATAAAAAAGAAGGAAGTTGGATTGCTACAAAAGAAAAAGGCAAATTAAATCACTGGTAGCACCTGAGCTACACCCATGTGCCGCAGGTGGGCAAGTGAGTCAAAAGTGCAAGGCAGTAACTCTGCTTTTTGGCACTCCCACCTACATTGCATCTACATCTCGTAGATAGGGCCCTGTGGCTCACAGGTGCAATGCAGGTTTGAGGTGGTGAGCTGAAGCGCGCTCCTCATTCTTGTGCTGCACCTGCATTCCGCAGGTTAAGATCTGTGGCATGCATTTGCTCAACAGAGGCCTGAACTTCAATTTCATGCTTGCACTTCGATTTTTTTAACAAGTATGAGCAAAATTAATATCTAATGGGTACTCAAACTTTCTTGAAAGATATCTCATAATATCAATCAACACACAAGGCCAATATAACCACCCAACGACTTCCCTTTAGAAGGACATTACCCTGTTCTATTATTAGAAAATGTCAAGTGACTAACCCTAACCACAATCATCCAAGTAAGTTCAACATTTCACATTACTCACCCACACTATCACATTTTTCAGCTATATTACAAGCACACAAGAGAGATGATGATTTTCCCTTAAGAAAGACGTCACTTTATCTATCATCGAGAAAAATCATGCATCTTAGGTAAATGGGTTACTCATACATCACCCCTAGCTAAAATTTCAAAGAATAATACCAAAACCAATCAATATAGTATCAAGAAACAAGAAATCCTACCTATTTGATTTTGCAATCTAAGCTCACCAACAACACCCACAAAAATTGATTTTCACATAGACATGAAGATTATTCATTGGGGAAATGGGTGAAACATTGGGCAAGAAAAAGGAAAGGTATCATGCTTGTTATGCCACATATACCATTTGAGCTCAAGAAAACAAAGATGAAAAATGAAGAAGCATACCAAATAGAGTGATGTCACACCCCGAGCTTACACCCTGGACGGGACACGGTACATGGGGCCACAAGCAACCCCAGGTCAATCTCAATATACCTTGCCAGGGTATAGAGGAATGAACTGTGTAATCAAAAGAGTCTAGGTCCATGAGGCCAATAAAACTATAACCTACGGTGGTAACGTAGTTCTGCGAACCTGGGTGCGCTGGAACTCTGGTCCGCTCGGTGCTAAGTCCTACTCCAACTGGATAGTCCCAGACTGAATACTAAGCTGATAGCTCAAGACTGGTCAGGAATTCCTATTAAAAAGCACTCTAAGAGTCTTATCGGACCGATCCTGGAACTGGGTTCTAAGAGTAGTCAGAGCTGCTTATCTGGAAGCGTCATAATTGTCTAAAGAACAAGTTGTAATCTGTAACTGGGGACCTAAGGCTGGTCAGAGCTGCTTATCTGAAAGTGTCATGACCGCCTAGTGAACCACTAAAACTGAGTTCTAAGTCTGATACTGATAATTGAGAGGTACTACTGACACCTCAAGAATTTTTGTAGTCAAACTGATCTATTGACATTTCTGACTGACATTGAGTACTGTAATATTTTAACTAAACTACACTGACATCAATCTAACTAAATTTTTAGCATCAACTAACAATATGGGAATCCTCAACACTAAAGGAATCAAGCAAATTTCACTATTTAATCACTATTGCAAGATCTTAAATTTTTCTACGTTCAAGGACTAGGGCTAAATTTCACTTCACAAGAACAAACATTATTTCAGTCACAAGCTGGTGTAAAATATCTATAATTAACATAAAATAATATTCCACATGAATTAAACGAAGTATGACTGACAATTTCTTAAAATTCAATAGTTTCGAGGCTAGAACTAATAGAAAGAAATAGGGAGAAATTTTGGGGACACAAGGGAAGAACTATTCTTTGTTGAATTCCCACATACCTAGCTAGAATTTCCCCGGAGAAAGAAGATTGAATGACTGCTACTGGTGAGGAATCCTAGACCTTGCTTGAGAGCTCTTGAGAAGAACTTACGCTACTTTTCTCTGAAAATCTCAGTGGGAATGAGGCGGAAACTGTTTATCCCCTTTAAATTCCCTTGGAATAGGCCAAAACGATGTAGTTTAGAGTCTAGGAGGTTATAAAATTACTGAAACACCCTTAGAAAATTTGCAGGAAAAACTGATTGCCAGTCCCCCACGAGGGACCTAACAGGATCGTGCCCAGTGACCACGGGTCATGGTCACCTCTCGTGAGGTACACTACCAAAACCCCATACTGGTCACCACGGGGGACACCATGAATCGTGGTGTACCCAATGACTCGCATTTCAACCCCGTCGTAGTTCTCAATCATTTTGTAGCACCGGGCGCAGCTGAACCATCTATGATGGGGGAGCTAATGCACAGGGTGGTGACCCACCCTTCGCCAACACTGCCTAAAACTTTCTGGATTCACCATGGGCGATACCACGACTCGTGATGCCCCAAACGCATCATGGTGAGGACCCGTTGAGTACACTGTTTGACTTCTCCAACTCCTAGTCAAACCCTGACCGCGGATCACCCCACGACTCGTGGTCACACCCGTGGTCACCCCCTTTTCCAATTTTTTCATCAAGTTCAAAGTCCTCACCACGAGTCACGTAAGGACTCGTGGTCACCCCCACGGGTCATAGAATGACTCGTTCTGTGACTTGGTGCATATTTTCAAATTTCTCCATTTTAACTCCTGGGTCTAGTCTTTGAGTTTTTGGGGTATTACAATATCTCCCCCTTGAGAACATTCATCCTCAAATGTTGGAAAACATGCAAGAAAGTAGAGAATGACAATCTTTATGCACAAATACTGATCATGAAAGCTAAAAACTAATAGAATGACTACCTCTAAACTGAATCACAAGTCTGAACTTGATTCACTAATTATACACATATTCATTTGCATGAAAGAAACTGGAAAACACGAAGGGAAAGCAGTTTTGGGGAGGAAATTGATACCTTAAACTGAAACTTAGCCGGAAGGGAATAAATTAGTATCTAGCCTCATATCTTCTTCGGCCTCCCATGTAACTCCCTCAACCTGCTGATTTCTCCACAACATTTTGACTGAAGCTACCTCCTTTTTCCTCAGCTTATGAACCTGACAGTCAATGATCTAAACTTAGACCTCTTCGTATGAGAGACTATCTTTCACTCCCACACTATCCAATGGCACAATTGAAGTTGGATCACTGATGCACTTCTTCATTAGTGACACATGGAATACTGGGTGCACAGATGCCAACTCTAAAGGTAATTCCAACTCATAAGCTACCTCGCCAATTTGCCTCAGAATTTTGTAGGGTCTCACAAATCTCGGACTAAGCTTTCCTTTCTTCCCAAATCTCATTACCCCTTTCATGGGTGAAATTTTTAGATAAACCCAATCATCCACAACCAACTCCAATTCTCTTCCCCTTACATCAGCATAGGATTTCTGACGGCTCTGAGTTGTTGTCAGTATTTCTCGGATAAGTTGTACTTTCTGCATAGATTTATGAACTGAGTTTGGGGCGATTAAAGTAGATTCACCAATCGATAGGATATCTATACCTCTTGCCATACAATGCCTCAAATAGGGCCATCCAAATACTGGAGTGGTAGCTGTTGTTGTAAGAAAACTCAATGAGAGGCAAGTGATCATCCCAAATTCCCTTGAAATCGATCACGCATGCTCTCAACATATCTTCTAGGGTCTCAATAGTTCGCTTAGCTTGTCCATCTATCTGCGGGTGAAAAGTTGTGTTGAGCTTGACCTGAGTACCAAGTCCCTTCTGAAAAGACTTCCAAAACTGCAAGGTGAACTAGGTACCTCTATCTGAAATAATGGATAATGGCACCCCATGAATTTTGACCAACTCCCGGATATAAGCCTAGCATAGTCCTCAGCTGTGTTTGTAGTTTTAACTGAGAGAAAGTGTGCTAACTTAGTCATCCGGTCTACTACTATCCAGATTGAATCATATTGTCGACGAGTCTGAGGTAGACATAATAAAATCCATATTTACTTCTTCCCACTTTCAGGTGGGTATGCTGATATCCTGAGTCATACCTCCCAGTCTCGGGTGTTCTACTTTGACTTGCTGGCAGTTCTGGCACTTAGCTACAAAATCAGTGATGTCTCTCTTCATGTCATTCCACCAGTAAATATCCCATAAATCACAGAACATTTTATTGGAACCAGGGTGGATGGAGTATCTCGAGTTGTGTGCTTCATCTAGTATCTACTGTCTTAAATCACTGACGTCTGGTACACACAATCTGTCCTGGTAACGGAGCACACCATCTCCCCTTTTGGAGAAAGCCTCAACTTCTTTTCTGAGAATTGCTTCCTTAAGCTTAAGTAAGATGGAATCCTCATCCTGTCTGTACTTAACCTTAACAACCAAAGAGGAATCTGACCCACTTTGCATTACCACTCCACCCTCAGCTGAATCAACCAACTGCACCCTTAACCGAGCTAGTCCGTGAATATCCTTCGCCAGTTCCTTTTTGACATCCTCAACATGAGTCACGCTCCCCATAGACACTCTGCTCAAGGAATCAGCCACCACATTGGCTTTGCTCGGGTGATATAGCACGCTCATGTCATTGTCCTTCAGGAGCTCTAACCACCTTCTCCGATGAAGATTTAGATCTTTCTGACTGAATACATACTGAAGGCTCTTGTGATCGGTGAAAACATCCACACGAGTCCTGTACGAGTAGTGTCTCCATATTTTCAATGCAAACACCACCGCTGCCAACTCCAAGTCATGAGTTGGATAATTCTTTTCATGACCTTTGAGCTGTTTGGAAGTGTAGGCTATCACCTTTCCCCGCTGCATCAGATCGCAACCAAGTCCAACTTTGAAAGTGTCACAATATACTACAAACCCATCTAATCCTTTCAGTAAGGTCAACCCTGGAGCGGTAGTGAGTTGAGTTTTTAACTCCTAGAAACTCTTGTCACACACATCTGACCACTAAAATTTCACCTTCTTCTGTGTTATCCTAGTTAGAGAGGATGCTATAGAATAAAAGCCTTCCACAAAGCATCGGTAATACCTGACTAGACCTAAGAAACGTTTGATTTTGGTTGGGGAGGTAGGTCTAGGCCAGTCTTTCATCACTGCTATCTTTTGAGGATCAACCTAAATACCTTCACCCAAGACCACGTGACCCAGGAAAGTCACGGACTTCAACCAAAATTCGCATTTGCTAAACTTGGTGAACAATTGGCGGTCCTTGAGTGTCTGAAGCACTATCCTCAGGTTATTAGCATGCTCTTCCTTATTTCTGGAGTATACCAGAATGTCGTTGATAAATACAATGATGAACATACCTAGATACTTCTTGAAAACTCTATTCACTAGGTCAATAAAGGCTGCAAGGGCATTCTTTAGTCTGAAGGATATAACCACAAACTCATAGTGACCATACCGAGTCCTGAAAGCTTTTTTTGGTATGTCACACTCTCTGACTCTTAGCTGATGATATCCCAACCTGAGATCTATTTTGGAGAAACAGCTGGCTCCCTAAAGTTGGTCGAACAAGTCGTCAATTCTGGGTAAGGGATACCTATTCTTGACTGTGACCTTATTCAACTTGAAGGTAATCAATGCACATTCTGAGGGTACCATCTTTCTTTAGCACGAATAGCATTGGAGAACCCTAGAGAGAGATGTTAGGTCTGATAAAACCCTTATCAATAAGGTCTTTTACCTGCTCCTTCAACTCCTTAAGTTTAGTTGGAGCATTTTGTAAGGAGGGATGGAGATGGACTGAGTATCTGGGATAAGGTATATACCGAATTCGATCTCCCACTCAGGAAGAACTCCTAAAAGATCTTCAGGGAACACATTAGGAAATTCGCTAACAACAGAGATTGACTGGATAGTTGGGGTCTCAAAGTTGGAATCTTTGACCCGAACTAGATGAGAGATACATCCCTTAGAAATAAGCTTCTGGGCCTTAAGGTAGGAAATAAACCGACCCTTAGGCATTGTACTACTGACCATCCCCTTTAACACTGGCTCATTTGGAAACTGAAATTTGGCAACTCTAGTTCTACAACCGACTGAAGCATAACCGGAGTGTAACCAATCCATGCCAAAGATGAGGTCAAAATCAAACATGTCTAATTCTACAAGATCAGCTAGAATAACCTTATTGAAGACTGAGGCTGGGCAATTTCTATACACCCAGTTGGCTCTAACTAACTCGCTAATTGGGGTGGAGACTGAAAATGGTTCTAAGAGGACCTCAGGACTGATATTAAACTAAAAAGCTATGTATGGAGTCATAAACGATAGTGTGGCTCTTGGATCTAGTAGGGCATATACATCTAGCTGGAAAAGACGTAACATACCCGTGACCACATTAGGTAAGCTCTCCTGATCCTAATGAGATAATAATGCATAAAAATGATTGTGGCACTGACCGCCATCCGTATCCGGAGTATTGGCCTGCTGAGCTGGTCGGCCTGTTGGAGCTACTGAGATAGTGGCTTGTGACCTTCCCCATTCTGCAGACGGACACTCTCTAAGCCGATGACCAAGTTGTCCACAACCAAAATAGTCCTCTTGACCTAAAGACACTCTCCTGAGTGGTGCTTACCACATTTAGGGCAATCTGGATACCCATTGCTAGCATTGTAGCTCTGGGACTGAGAGCCAGATGCTCCACCCCTCCGATCTTGGCAGGACTGAAAGGTAGAACTGTTGGCTGTGCTGGGTGTTGGAGCCCGCTGCTGCTGCTGCTGCTGCTGTGGGCAACTATTACCGCCAGACCTCTGGTGTCCTTAATCTGATTGGCCAGTATTTTCCTGTTTGTTTCTCCGCTCCATTTCCTTTAATTTTTCTGCCTCAATCTGTTGGGCATAAGCAATGACACTAGAGAGGTCAATGTCCTTAATCAACATCGCTGTCCTGCGTTCCTTGAGGACCAGGTCGACACCGCATTAACAAACTTCAGCATGCGAGTCCTTGGCTCGGCCACCATCTATGGAGCGTATTTGGACAACCTGGTGAACTCCAGAGCATATTCTTCTATTGTCCGATTTCCCTATCTCAGATTCATGAACTCCACTACTTTTGTCTCCCTGAGCTCCTGAATGATGAATCTATCTAGGAAGGCTGTAGTGAACTCCTCCCATTCCACTAGTCCTTCTCCCGCTGGTCTCCCCTTCTTCCATTACTTGTACTAGATCTGGGCTACCCTTTTTAACTGGTAGGCAACCAAGTTGACACTCTCCGAGAAGCTGACACCCATAATCTGGGTGATCTTTCTAATCTCATCCACAAACTCCTGTGGGTCCTCTCCCACCTTAGATCCCAGAAAATCTGAAGGGTTCATCCGAGTGAAGTCCAACACTCGGGCAATTACTACAGACCCATTATTGTTGATTGGAACCACCTGCTAGTTCACCTGGTTGGTAACTATTTGAGCGAGCAGCTAGATAGCCGCCCTGAATTCCGCGGTGGACACTGAGTCGTGAGGGGCTGTTGGAGCTAGTGGGGTAGGTCGGTGAGTTTTACCATCCCTTCTTCCATTACCACATCAGAGGCACAATTCACTGAAATAAAACAGAGCACGAATTAGGAGAACGATGTTGGACTTGAATTTCAACGCACGATAAGGAGTATGAATAAAAGGGAGTTCTTCCTAATAACATCTCATAGCCTCCACTTCATAAGTGTGGCATGCTTCACACCTATGAAAATGAATCAACTCGATGCAACTTTCAGACATCTGAGGATACTCTAAACCTAGTGCTCTAATACCTAATTTGTCACGTCCCGAGCTTACACCCTGGACGGGACACAGTACTTAGGGTCACAAGCAACCCCAAGTCAGCCCATGGTCTACCATACACTGGCACTCTGAGTAAGCATATAAATATAGCGGAAGCTGTAAAGTAAAGTACAAAATATTCATGAAGAGAATAAAACTAAATCTTAAAGTTTAAAAACGTTAGAACAAAACTACAAGTCTGAAAACCAAGTTTGTTTCTGAAAGCCACTACAACCAATGAGTTACTAGGACAAACCCCTAGCTAATTCCAAAATCTAAATAGAAGATAGTAAAACTAAATTAAGTAATCTTCGTCCTTGAATGATGAGGATTCACCAAATAGAACAGTTGGAGTCTTCTGAGAGCGATCGGCTAGCGAGGCTGAGACTAAGATCCTACAGATGTATCATAAAATGATACAACATAAAAGTATGTGTCACTACTTTGAACGTACTGAGTAAGAAAGAGAAAACATAACACAATGGAATAAGTAAATGTACTGAACAGACATGCAATGACAACCTGAAACTGTTGCAGCTGAAATAATTGTAATATATTGAGATAGTCTAAATGACCCTATATGATGGTCAAAGACATGCTCTGAGTCTGAGATATTGGTTTAAAAGGCTATACTGAACTCATAACTGCACTAAGTAGTCTAAAATTATTCTGAACTGAGCTAAGATGAGACTGAGCTGAACTGAGCTAAACTAAGACTGAACTGACTAGTGGGAAGGTCTATAACTGATATATAACCACGTGAGCTATACGTGGAGTCCAATGTACACACCCAATAAGTAGGACCCAATATACCTTACCAGGGTATAGAGGCATGAACTGGGTGATCACAAGGGTCTGGGACCATAAGGCCAATAAAATTATAACCTACGGCGGCAACGTAGTTTTGGGAACCTGGCTGCGCTGGAACCCCGGTCCGCTCGGTGCTAAGTCCTACTCCCGCTAGATAGTCTTAGACTGAATACAAAGCTGATAGCTCGAAATTGGGCCCCAAGACTAGTCAGGAATACCTATCTGAAAGCACCCCGAGAGTCTTATCAGACTAGATCTTGGAACTAGGTTCTAAGACTGATTAGAGTTACTTATCTGGAAGCGTCATAACCATCTAAAGAATAAGTTGTAATCTGTAACTGGGGTCCTAAGGCTGGTCAGAGCTGCTTATCTAAAAGTGTCATGACCGCCTAGTGAACTAGTAAAACTAAGTTCTGAGTCTGAATTTGATAACTAGGAGGTACTACTGACACCTCAAGAATTTCTGTATTCAAACTAATAAGCTGACATTTCTTACTGACACTAAGTATTCTAACATTTTAACTAAACTACACTAACATCAATGTAACAAAATTTTCAGCATTAACTAACAATATGCGAATCCTTAACACTGAAAGAATCAAGCAAATTTCATTGTTTAATCACTATTGCAAGATTTTAGATTTTTCTACGTTCAAGGATTAGGGCTAAATTTCACTTCACAAGAACAAACATCATTTCAGTCACAAATTGGTGGAAAATATCTATAATTAACATAAAATAATATTCCACGTGAATTAAACGAACTATGACTGACAATTTCTTAACATTCAATAGTTTCAGGGCTAGAACTGATAGAAAGAAATAGGGAGAAAGTTTGGGGACACAAGGGAATAACTATTCCCTTGTTGAATTCCCACATACATGGCTAGAATTTCCCCGAAGAAAGAAGCTTGAATGACTGCAACTGGTGAGTAACCCTAGGCCTTGCTTCAGAGCTCTTGAGAAGAACTTACACTACTTTTCTCTGAAAATCGTAGTGGGAATGAGGGGGAAACCATGTTGCCCCTCTAAATTCCCTTGGAATAGGCCAAAACAACATATCTAGAGTCTAGGAGGTTAGGTAATTACTGAAATAACCTGGAAATTCACAGGATAAACTTACTGCTAGTCCCCCATGAGGGACCTAACGGGTCGTGCCTAGTGACCACGGGTCGTGGTCACCTCTCGTGAGATACACTGGCAAAATCCCATACTGGTCACCACGGGGGACACCATGACTCATAGTGTACCCAACAACTCCTGGTGACCCACCCGTCGCCAACACTGCCTAAGACTTCTTGGACTCACAACAGGCGACACCACAACTCATGATGCCCCAAACGAGTCTTGGTGAGGACTCGTTGAGTACACTGCCTGACTTCTCCAACTCCCAGTCAAACCCTGAGCACGGATCACCCCAAGACTCGTGGTGTTGACCATGACTCATGGTCATACCCGTGCTCACCCCTTTTTCCAAATTTTTCATCAAGTTCAAAGTTTTCACCATGAGTCACTTAACGACTCATGGTCACCCCCACGGGTCACAGAATGACTCATTCTGTGACCTGGTGCATATTTTTTAATTTTCTCCATTTTAACTCTCGGGTCTAGTCTTTGAGTTTCTGGGGCATTACAAGTGATAGAGTATGAAATTGGAAACTTGAAAGCTTTTCTTTTCATAACAATTGCACCACCATACAGTTCTTCTTGTTTTGTTTAGTGTTCTAGATTTTTGGTGATGGTGGAAGAATGTGAAGAAGGATTGAATTTATTGGAAAGGAGAAGGTGAAAAATTATGATGGAACTGATGGGGGTCAATGGAAGAATGTGGGAAAGTGAAATAGTGGTTAAGGAGTTAAGGAAATGGGAAAGTTGTGCAAAAATGGGGGTTTTGGGAAGTGGGGATGAAGTTGAAGACACATGGGCCGAACCTAGGTCGGGTTAGTCAACTTTCAAATTTTACCTCATTCCTTCACTTGCATTGAATCTGCAGCTGCAGATATGCATCTGCGAATCACAATTCAAACACAGGTGACCTTTTTGTTGCCAAGTGCACTACTTCGATTATGTGGTCCCCCTGTGTCTTGCAAATCTGCACCTGTGTTTAGCTGGTGAGATGTAGTTCACTTCAATTTTTCATATTTTTTTCCAGGTGCACTACCTCAATCATGCGCTACACCTGTGTCTCATGGATCTGCACCTGCATTTCGCAGGTGATGCATAGGTCCTTCTCACTTTGCCAAGCATTCTGGACCACACCTGCGCTCTGCAGGTTAGTACCTACATTTTGCAGGTGCCCGTGCTGTATTTTATTTCACTTTGGTCATAATCCAATCCTCCTACATAACAAAGACAACAAAAATTTGAAGTAGAAATAAATTTAAAGGCACTTGGGTTGCCTCCCAAGAAGCGCTTGATTTAACGTCGTGGCACAATGATTTCACCTCACAACTTTATCATTCATCCAGAGGTTTTTCCTCCTCATCAAGATCATTTCCTTACTCATCTTTGTTATCCATCACAGCTATCACCTTATATTCATCAAGTGGTTCCATTGGTTGACTCACATTGAATGTTACCTTGGCACCACCAACCCGCAACTTCAGCTCTCCAAGATCAACATCAATAAGAGCTCTCCCGATAGCCAAGAATGGCCGCCTCAATATAATAGGCACCTCAATATCCACATTGCAATTTAACACAACAAAGCGGCTGGAAGGATGAATTTGTCTACCTAATCAATACATCCACAAGAATTTCCATAGGGCACTTTATAGATTGATTAGCTATAAGCAACCTCATTGTGATAGGTCTGGGAATTCCTAATCCTAGTTTTTTGAAGATCACAAGGGGAATCAAGTTTATGCTTGCCTCTAGGTCACAAAGAGCCTTATTGAACACATACACCCCAATGGCGCAAGAAATAGTGAATGCTCTGGGGTCCTCCCTTTTCAGGGCCAGATTGTTTACCATCACTGCACTAAAATGATGTAACACCTCCATTGTTCCTGCATCCTCAACTCTTTTATTTTTCAGAAGCTCCTTTATGAATTTTGCATAACCCAACATTTGGAGCAACGCATCTACAGTGGTATGTTGATGGACAACTTGATAAACATCTCAATGAATTTCTGAAACTATTTTTCCACTTTCTCTTTGGTTAGCCGCTGAGGGTAAAGAGGTGGAACTCTAGGTGTTTGGCCTTTAGCATTGGGGGCATCCTTACCCTCTTCATCTATATTCTCTACTTGAGGAGAAGCACTCCATTCTCCTATAACGCCTCTTCATTATCAACACAAATAGGTGCTCTTGAAACCTTCTCAATCACTTCATCTTCATTTGTTTTGGAACCCACAACCATTTTGGCCTTATCACCTATGTTAGTAACAACTTTCCCACTCCTTGTGGCAATAGTCATGCAATGATTATCTTTCTTTGGGTTTAGTATCGTGTCACACGGAAGGGTTCCTTTCATTCTCGGGTTCATTTAGTGGAAAGGTGATTCATTTGGACTTCCAAATTCTTGATTGAGGTTGAATTGGAGCTCACCGTTTAGGCAAGATTAGGCACCTTCCCTTTCAATTCTTTAACACCACTGTCGATGGACTCCACTTTCTTTAATACCCGAGCAAGCATCTCCTTAATTTTGAAACTCCCAACATCACTTACACTAGGTTGCATTGGGTCCACATCAACTTTAGGAGGGGAAATATATGGGTTTTCACTCTGATGGTATCTATCCCCATCCCACTTAGGCTCGAGGTTCCTCCACCTGTTATCTCGGTCTCCTTATCCTTGATTATCCCTGTCTGTCCAACCTTTATTCCCATTGCAATGATTCCAAGGGCCTTGGTTGGCATCTTGACATCCTAGATGAAAACCCATCATCTGGCCTATCATGAACTGGCACTCCTCATCATATCTAGGCTGTGAGACGTCTTCCTCATATGCATTATAGCCTCGGGTCGCAACAGCATTGGCACCTTTGGTTTCAGAACCTATCATGTGTTTGACCATCAACTAATCATGGGTGATCATCTTAGCTAAATTCTCATCCCTCCCTTCATTGCACCTCCTCAACTCGGTTGCTAGATGGCTAGAAGATGCACCACTTGTGAACACCTCGGTGACCTTAGTGTACCAAGCTCTATTTGTTTCTGTCATCCTATCGAGAAGAGCCTTGGCCAAGCCATATCTTTGGTCCATGATTGAACCACCTACAAGATTATTGGCCATCAGCTTGTTGATGGACTCAAGGGACCTATAGAAACTTTGGAGCAACACCCCATCGGGCAGACCGTGATTGGGGCAAATGGTAACCTTTTTCTTGAATCGGAGCCACACTTCATGAATAGGCTCTCCTGGAAGTTGCATAAAATTTTAAATCTCATCCCTCAATTGGAGAATCCGAGAAGGGGGAAAGAATCTATTGAGTAATGTTTCAGTTAGATCATTCCACAATAAAGTGGAATCGGGAGGCAACTCCTCCAACCATACTATGGCCTCTCCCGTCAAAGAGAACGGGAATAATATTAAACAAGTGGATTCCTGGTTGATGTTAGTTATATTGAACGGTTGGCATATTTCAACAAAGTTCCAGAGGTGCCGATTAGCATCCTTACTAGCTTTCCCCCTCCACCCCCAACAGCCCCTTCATTTTCAATAAATGCAACATGGTGCTTGTGACATGAAAGACCGCATTCCTTATTGTAGGTGGTAGACGAATGGCACCAACTACATCATTAATCACAAGATCATCCTCTCCCTCCATTAAACCATCCACGCTACCCTTGTTACTTACGTGGCTCATTTTCACACACCTAAACAAATAGAAAAAACAAACAATGTAAAACCAACTCAAGATTGCAAAAGCAAATTTGAATCACTAAACAACTAATGGCAATCACAACTCAATTCTCCAGCAAAGGCACCCTTTTTTGATAACACTCAATACATCTCTCCCCATTAAGGGAGGTAGAAGCGGTCATTGTCAAAAATAAAATATCTGACGGGTGTCGGGTTCGAATCCCATAAGGATTTGAGCAGGATACTCTAAAAGTTGTAAACTAAATCAAATTAGAATGAATTATTGTAAGCATGTGTAAAATAAAAATTGGGGAAAAGGGAAAATAATATTGAGCTTAAATTTATGAAATGAGATTAAGGAAATGAGTTGTTGCAAATGATGAGAGAGGACTAGGGATGTGCACTAGATGAAGTGCCAACTAGATTGGGATTGATTCAATTGCCTTAACTTCAATTTCTATCATGGATAGCATGGATATAAATACATCCTCTTATTTTTCAACCACAAGGATGCTTTTTCCTTGGATTTTCTCAAATTCAAAGTCACAATCAAATAATCTTTCACAAAGCTTGAGGAAGAGTCAAGCTATCTCTAGCCTCAATCCTTCAATGGAGTGGAGATGTGGGTTTTGACTATCTCTAGCTCAACTCCACATATCTACACTCCAAATCCTCACTATTGTCTCCTCACCCAAGTCCTGCTCTTCTTTCTCAAGCTCAAGCAAGATAAGTAAGCTAAACTAGTGTTTGAAACCATTAATGTCTCAATTAAAATTCAGAGGAAACAATAGATCTATACTTATAGATTAAAGTTAAGAGAAATTTATCAATATCCAGCCAAGTTTAACCACTCATCAAACACACACCCCTAGCTAGTAATTTAGCTACTCATTAATGGATATAAAGAAAATATACCCATGGGTAAATTATGAACAATCATCATCATATAGAATAACCAATTTAAGCTTTCAAAATCTATAACAATGGTCTACTTAGCTCAAATATAGAAGAAGAAGAATAAGAATAAGAAGAAGAAGAAGAAGAAGAAGAAGAAGAAGAAGAAGACTAAGAAGAAGAAGAAGAATATACTCTACTCTTTCTCTCTCTACTTTTCTCTACAATTCAATGTTTCTCTATTATGTGTTATCTCTTGGGTGCATACAATTTGAGGTAAAATCGGCACAACCTCTTTGTATAGCTTTCCAAGTATGCCCTTAGAAGCTTCTCCAGTACTTTTCGTGCTAGATTTGGACATTTTTTCCTTTGTCAGCTTATTGGTCACTTGAGAGGCACTTGCATTTTGCAAGTGCCCATCCACGAGTTGCAGATCCTTCCCAGGTCATAGCAATGTTTCCTGTGGTTGCACCTACATTTCGCAGGTGCCAACCTATGCTTCACATATTCTTTCCCTCTCCATATCTATTGTTGACTGTGTGGCACCCGCATTTTGCAGGTGCTAATGTGCGGCACGCACGTTCCTTGCTTCTAGCAGGGTGCTTTTTGTTCAATTCTTCTATTTTCCTTGTCTAAGTTCAATACATGCAAAATCAAAAGAAAAAGGCATAAAACCTTTCAAATTTGTTATGAAAAAAGGCAAAGCACATGCTTAAAACCTAATGAGTTGGTAAATTACCAACTCATCAATCTGTGAGTGAAAAGCGGTATTCAGGTTAAACTTTGAGCTAACTCTTTCTATGAAGACTTCCAAAAGTGTGTTATAAACTGAGAACCTTGATATGATATAATAGGCATTGGGTCCCATATAGTCTAACTATCTTCTATATATACACTTTGCTATAATCTTCTGTTGAATCAACCATTTTGATTGGTAAGAAGTGCGCTGACTTCGTGAGTCAGTCTTAGATCACTTAAATTAAATCATGTTTTCAAGGAAAATAGGGTACACTTGTCACAAAATTCATATTTATTTATTTTTTCTATTTCCACATGGGAAGTTCTATATTCTGAGCAAGACCATTATGTCTTTGATGCTTGGCTTGAACTTCTTGGAAATTTGTACACTTAACCACATAGTCAACCACGTTCCTCTTCATATCGTTCCACCAATATATTTTTTAAAGGTTATGTACATTTTCGTGGAGCCTGGATGGGTAGAGTATCTCAAATCGTGTGCCTCAACGATAATTCTTTTTCTAATCTCATTTAAATCTAAAACACATATTTTGGCTTGGTACCTCAAAGTACCATCTCTCCCTTGTTCAAAAGCCATCATTTTTTGCATGTGAATCCCTTCCTTTAACTAGAGCAAAATAGGATCATCAAACTGTTTATCCTTTACTTAGTAACTAGGGACAATTCAGCCATATTTGAATAACTACTCTACCATCCTCGTAGTTTAAAGTCGACCTTCAAGGCTTTCCATCCTATGAATATCTTTGTTTTATTCTTTAACATGAGTCATACATCCCATGAAAAGTCAACTAAGAGCATCTTCTACAATATTCGGCTTTCCTATATGATAGAGAATATTAACATTATAATCCTTGAGTAACTTGAACTATCTCCTCTGCCTGAGGTTCAACTCCTTCTGCTTGAAAATGTATTGGAGGCTCTTATGGTCAGTGAAAATATCAACATGTACCCTATATAAGTAGTATCGGTAGATCTTTAGTGCAAACACTATAGCTGCTAGTTTTAAGTCATGGATCAAATAGTTCTTTCCATGATTTCTTAAGTTGCCGGCAGGTGTAAGCTACTATCTTCTCATCTTGCATTAGAATACATCCCAGACCAATACCTAAAGCACCACAATAAGCTACGAACCCTTCGTTTCCATCTAGTTTAGTCACCATTGGCGTTGAAGTCAACTTCATTTTCAACTCTTGAAAACTTTTCTTACAGGAGTCAGACTAGAAGAATTTGGTCTTCTTTTAAGTTAATTATGTTAATGGGGTTGCAATGGAGGAAAACCCCTCTACAAATCTTTTGTAATACCCATATAGACCCAAGAAAATCATAATATTTGTTGGAGTTGTGGGTCTAAGCCAATTCTTAAAGGCCTTAATCTTCTGAGAATCCACTTTGATACCCTCACTGAAAACTATACTAGGAAAGACATAGAATCTTACCAAAATTCACATTTTGAAAACTTAAGTGTTTGCAACACGATATTGAGATAATTTGCATGCTCCTTCTCTCCACAGGAGTATATCGAGATGTCATCAGTAAAAACAATCACAAACATATTGAGATAAGGCCTAAATACTCTATTCATGAGATCCATAAAATTTAATGGAGCACTAGTCATCCCAAAAGACATCACAAGAAATTAATAATGTCCATATCTGGTCTTGAAAGGCGTTTTTGGAATATCCTCTCTCTAACCTTCAACTGGTGATACCCTAACTTGAGGTCAATCTTGGAGAAACACTTAGCACCTTGAAGTTGGTCAAACAAGTTATCAATCCTTGGAAGTGGGTATTTCTTCTTAATGGTGACCTTGTTCAATTGATGTTAGTCAATGCACATTGGTAATGATCCATATTTTTTTTGAACAAACCAGATCGGAGCGCCCCAAGATGAGACACTTGATCTATTAAATCCCTTATCAAGAAGATCCTTCAACTAGTCATTCAATTATTTTAGCTATATTGGGACCATTCTATATTGCAGAATAGATATTGTCTTAGTCTTGAGAAGAACATCAATCCAAAGTGAATATCCATGTCTAGAGGGATTCCTGAAAGTTCATCTAGGAAAACATCTGAAATTCTAACAATTGACATAGATTGAAGAGTTAATGCCTTGAAATCTACATATCTTACTTGAACTAGGTGATAAAAACACCATTTGGAAATCAGCTTCCTCGGCTTAAGGAAAGTAATAAATTTACCCTTAGGAATCACTACATCATTCTTCCATTCTAAGATGGGTTCATTAAGAAATTAAAATTTCATAACTTTGATGTAACAATCAAGAGTAGTGTAACATGATGACAACCAGTCTATGCCCATAATGACATCGAAGTCAATTATCTCTAACTCAACTATGTTAGTTGGGATATTTTAGTGGCATATGGTGACTGTGCATTCCTATAGATTTGTTCAGTTATAACTTATTCACCAATTAGTGTAGCTACGAAAAATGGCTCACATAATTGTTCAGGTTCTATCCCAAACTTCTTAGCAATAAATATGGTCACATATGAGAGAATGGATTTAGGATCCATAAGTGCATAAACATCAAAGGTGAACTTTATTTATATATAATGTAACGACATCTGGTGACGCCTTTGAGTCTTGATAACCAGCTAAAGCATATAAATGATCTTGTACTCCACCTCTAGTCACACCTTTCCCAGTTGGAGCTTGAAAAACATATGGAGGTGTTGTAGAAGTAGTAGCTGTAGTATTATGGGATTGAGCTGCATTACCACTTGTACCCTATTTCGATGGACAATCTTTTTGAATATGAACCCGAAGACCACAGCCATAAGATACATGCATCCCCAAACAATACTCTCCTAGATCTCTCTTACAATATTGTTGTAAGAAGCATACTATAAAGTTCTCTAACAAATGCTAGTCTATAATTGTGAGCTTGGAGCTCAGGAATTTTGACTGACCCAACTCTTCTAATTGTTCGGCTTGTTTGGTATAACTACACGAAAGTGCACGTGGTCGAACAAGTAGTAAAGTGGCTCAAATAAGCCAAGTATCAATCCCACAGGGACTAGACTAAGGTAACAATCTACTCAAGTGTCAATAAACTTTAACTCTAAATTGCAGATAACAGTGTGAAGAAGAGTTTGATATTTTGTTTCCTAATTTTGTACTAAGTCTAAAATGAATATATAATTTGAGTCTGAACTATAAGTATGAGCATGCTGAGGATAAAATGAACATGTAGAGAAATAAATTATAGATACAATTTGGTTAATCTTTCCTCCGGTTGCTAGTCAAGAATTATTGCCTATGGATTAAAACTCTCGTATTTAACCCAACTTAAGAATCATGAACCTTCCACCTGCATCTCTGTGATAAAAAGAAATTCATGTTCTAGCCATACAAAACCGATTCCTTAATCGACTAATACGACTTTCAGGTATATCTCTATCCTGAAGGTAAATCAATTCTCAATTTTCCCAAACTAAGAAAAGATCATATCCTACAATTTACAACTTTCCAATTTCTTGCCCTTTCGAGTGAAACTGGACTTTTTAGATATACATTAACGTTGGCCACACATTAACACAGTAAGAACAAGAATCAATAGAATAACCATGGAAGAAAAGATGAAAACCAATTAATCAATAATCACATTTCAATACAATTGTTCTTAACCTCAGCAAGAAGGGAATTTAGCCACTCATTTGTCGATTAAACATCGTTAAATGAGTGTTAATCATACAAGCAATTGAAATAAAGAAGAAGGAGATAGAGAAAAACCCTGAGATTTTCGTCCCCTCAACTGCCTGTAATCAACGTTCTTGCTCCACCAAGTCAGATTTATTAAAGATGAACCTAATTGTTCTATTTATACTAGTGGGAATTTTTCCCGGAATAACAAGCAACGTGTCACGGAGTGCATCACGGAGCACTGCCTCCGTGACACGCCACCAACGTGGACCCTCACTGGAATCCGGTCGTCCAAGTATTCACACCCAACGTGGCACGGCGTGCAACGCGGGGCTAGGCCAACGTGCCACGGCCCCAACGTGCACCTTCACTGGAATTTGGCATAATTTCAGCATCCAGGCACAATGCATCCGCGATGGCAGCGTGACACGGCTCCATCGCGGAGCCCCTTTACTTCGTGCTTTCCTTGTACTTTTTTCCTTGCTAGCTTCCGAGTCCAATCCCGATCTCTCCCAACCTTCATCTTAGCTTCTTAAAATTATATTTTTCCTGCAAAACCATGCTAATCATGTTGGTTAGCATAAATTCACATTTTATTACAATTCACATGAGAATATACAAACATCGATAGATAAACAAGGCAAAATGACACATTTGTGTATCACTTGGGCATATAAATCTGCCCAAGATCACTTACCCCACACTTAAATCCTTGTTCGTCCCCGAACAATAATCTTACACCTCATGCGATTGACACCCAATCCTGGCTACTTTGGCTCGACAATTCAAGCTATGGTTATACCGATTATTTAATATAGCAAATCATCAAGAAAACATGCATAGTCTTATCAATACAATGACCTTCAACACATTAAGACCTCCTAGACTCAAGAATCGACTCTCGATATCGGCAAACTCATGCAAATCAGCTGATCAAGATATCCGACACGAAATTCAATCTCTCGTCGAGCATGTGCCCTCACAACACAAGAGAATGTTCCCCTTTTTAATCACATGAACTCAAAGACATTACATGCAGGGGCATATAAATAAGATTTCGCTCTCTCTCCCAAAAGAATTCACATGCATCATGTCATGAACCATAAGCTTGCCTTCAGTGTATTACTCCACTAATATAAGGACGCGTGATGTAAGATCACGTAGGACTTAACGGGTTGTAGTGTAAGCTACGGAACTAGCAAATACTGGGCTAACCAATAATAATAACTAGCCTCCTTAAGCGCTTTTTCAATACATCCCATCAACCTTATGGGCATTGTTTCTTCCTTCATCCTCCCATTCTTGAAGTCTGTCTTTATTTTTGACCCCATATCTTTAAGCAAACTTGACTTAATAACAAAGATTATTTATACATCTTCATTTTATTTAATTTATAACGAGTGCACCTTCGACCTTTTCTTTCCTTTCATCACTCTGCTTTTTCTTTTCTTTTCAAAATTCTCACTGCCTGACACTGTGGGAAAATTATTTTTTTCTTGAGCGCTTAAGAGTTTTGGATCAAATTCACGGATAATGAAAAGAAGGGGTTAAGCTCGGTTTACACCATTTTGACAAAAGAAAAAAAATTAGGCTAAAGGCTCAATGGGCTAACTAGGATGTACAGTCAAGGTAGGTACGATAATGAAAAAAACTTTCGGTTAAAGCAAAGAAATGCCTACATCCTTTCCTACAATACACATCCTTCATTTCATTTCGTACACATACTAGGCAAGTTCTAGACACTCCACAATAGCATGGAAGAAACGAAACCTCACCACACACTCATTGCACATGCTCAACTCAAGACATATTCACAGACTCTTCAATCAGCTAATTACAAGAATTCAAACATTAAGCCTCAATCACACTGAATCGAACTCTATGGCCTAGGTATCTCAACATATTTACAAAGTTGCATGCTTTCATATGAATCACCTTTGCATTTTAAATATCATGTACAACACGCAACCAGAATTTCGCAACCATAAAGTAACGACACGTTTGGGATACACACAAACAAAAGAAAAAAATTAAAAAGAACAAAATAAATCTACTCATATCGACTACATTTCCCTTAAGACGATCGTCATCCATCCATCATAGGGAATGGTCACTAATTACAACTTTGGTTCAATGGGACTATTCTCGGTAAAAGAACCGAAAACAAACGCCGAGAAACTCAAAAATAAAAAGTTTCACGAAAAATTTTAAAAATATCGATAATTTCGATAAAACAAAAATATTTACAAAACCATCTAACAACATTCAACAGCACACAATAGCTTCACATTAATTACAACACAGACATACACACAAAAGTCACAGGGTCAAGTTTTTCCAAGCACAACAACAGAACAGAGACATTAATAACAACAACAACCAGCACCTAACTACTCCCACCCCACACTTAAATCGAACACTGTCCCCAGTGTTCACAAAAATCAGCATAGCACAAAAGTGGGTGGTGAAACTCCCTGATCAATTGAAGTATTCCACTTCTTCGTCAGGTGCCGCTTCCTCGTCTCCCATGTCTGAATCGCCCCCATCGTCATCATCTGACTCAACATAGGAGTCTTCACGACGTGTCTCCTCATCTGTGGGGACATCATCATCAGTGGGCACCACAAAAGCTGGCCCCACTCGACATAGAGCCCTGGCATTTTCGCCAAAAGGGTAGTCTAGCTCGAGCTGCCACAGCTCATCTTCTGTTGCCGGCCTCCCGCCTATGCGCAGCTAGAGCATCTGCATCCCGAACATACGAGCCATGTACTAATCATCTCGAGCATGTCACTCGGCTAGTGTAAGAACTGGCCCGTGAGTGGTGTCGGGTGCCTTAGTTTTGGTGACATCTAAGGCCCGCCTCTCCATCTGTGGGATGTAGTCAAGGGCCTCTTCCTCAATATCCAGGCCCCTCAGGAACGTGGTCAGTAATCCACCAAACCCGTACCTTTGCCCTTGATGCAAACGGGCTCTCTTCATGGCAGAGATAATCACCGCCCCGACATTGATCTCCAGCCCTTTCATCAAGGCATAGACCAAGCACACACGATCTCGGGTCACATCTGTCATATGCACCCCCGGGATCAGGCAGGAACAAACAATCTTAAGCCATATCCTGGCTTCCCTGTTTATCTGTGAGTAGGGCAATGTCTGATGGTAGCCCCTCTCCTTATGCCTACTCCACCGTGCTATAGACCGGGCTCCACACAGAGTGCGTCTGATGTACGCATATGGTGGAGTGATATTTAGCTGTCGGAGCACATGGGCATCTGTGTCCCGCGCCCCCAAGATGGCATTAAGGTGATAGGGCTCAAAAGTGACTACCTGCCCCCTTATCTTTATGGTGTGACTTCTGAGTGTCGGGTTCCAGTTGGCGTAGACCTCCCGAATTAGGTACAGATTGCACTCCTTGGGCTCTTTAAAGATGAAGTTCAGCCCGACTGCCTCAATCCTGTGGACAATCCTGGGGAATTCCTGTGCCAACGGCTCCCTAGCAATGTATTCCTCGGGGAAGTATTTGCTTTCCTTATGCTTTGCGTACCATTTCTTCCCCTCCTTTGTCACCCATCGGGTTCCGTATTGCTGACGTTGGCCGCGCGAAACCGCTGGTGCTGCTGTTCCCAGTCTGATTCTTTTCCTTCCGGCGCCCGATGTAGATACGCCCTTCCCTTTATCTTGCCTGCTTGCCATTGTTTCTGTCAAACCAAACAGACAGGTCCAATGTTATTCCAATTAAAATTAGCTTCGACTAAGTTTGGGTTAAGCTAGGCCACCCCACACTTACTCTTTAGCCACAATCACAACATTACAGCAAGACAATCCTCTTTTTCTAACTTTCAAAATAATAAAAAAAAACAAAACAATAACAAAAATGCCTCGTGCATTCAGGGAATTCGACGGTATAAATTCTTTTGTACTACTCAGACTTCGTACAGCTAACCACAGCATTACCATCGATCACATTTCTATACATAGCACTTAGCAAGGAAAAAAAAAGAAAAAAATTTATCTACATAAACCTATACAATTCACCCATTTCTTGCATATCACAATTTTGTTACCCTGAAAATTCGTCGGTCTTTTAGCATATTAACAGTTAGCACAACCAACTCATCTCACCCAACATACACAACCCAACAAGAATTTCACATTTCAACTAAATTTTTCCCCTTTTCATATTCAAATTCAAACCCTAGCTACAATTTTACAAAAATTCTATCAAGCTATGTAATTATCGAGTTCATACAATCACAATGATACTACGAACGTCAATCAACAATAACTCAATTGAATTTAAGCTTAATTTCTACTTAGGGTAAGTTTTGCTCACATCACATGTTCAACATCGAAAAATTCGACAAGAATTGAGATAGAGTTGAAGAACATACCTTGAATTCGATGAAATGAAGAAAACTTGACGAAAATGTGTACCTAGGTCCATGTCACATTGAGGGAGAAGGGGTTTTTGGGATGTTTGTCAAGGATGGGATGAAAAATGAGGAAAATGAGGGGAATTCGGGGATAAAAAGTGGGGATTTAGCGCGGGTCACCCAGCGACCCGGTGTGACCCGACGCGAATAACACCTCAACGTGTCACAGAGGGTAACGCGGAGCACCCCCTCCGTGGGACGGAGCCATCGCGCAGGTGTTCTGGAATTTGTAAAAATTCCAGAATTGCCTTCAACGTGTCACGGAGGGTAACGCGGAGGCCCTCCTCCGTGACACAGAGTCATCGCATGGGCTCACTGTTTTGCCACTTTTATTTTTTATTTTTTTTCTTACCTGGATTTTCTCCTTTACGATTCTTTACATTTTGCCCTCCGATCAACCTGAAATTTATCTTACAACAAGAAATCGGTTAGAATCCCAAGGTTTGAAAACATAACACAATATATATTTTTTTTATATTTACATTTATATATATATATATATATATTTTCTTCTTCTTTTTCTCTTTTTTTTTCTTTTTCTTAACTAATGTACAAATACAATACAACAAATTCATGGGTTGCCTCCCGTGCAGCTCCTGGTTTACCGTCATGACTCGACATTATTCATGCTCATTCAGCCCCTAGGGTGACGGACATTTTCTTCCGAACATGTCCTCATCCCTGTCAAGCTTACACCTCTCCGGTGGTTTCCCCAATAACTCTCGTGACTCAACGCTTTGGACAACATCAACTCGATCAATCACGTTGATCACCGAGAGTTCCTCGTACACGGCCGGGAGCTTGGTGGCCTTGTACACATCAAACACCTCCACCTTGTTGTGTGCTCGCATGGTTAGCTGCCCTGCAGCTACATCAATCAGCGCTTTCCCAGTCGCCAAGAAAGGACATCCCAAAATAAATGGGACTTCCGCGTCTGGCTCGAAGTCCAGCACAACGAAGTCCACCGGGAAGATAAGGGAGCCCACTTGCACCAGCACGTCCTCCACAATGCCATCAGGTCTTTCCAAGGAACGATCTGCTAGTTGCAAGATCACTGTTGTTGGTCTAGGACTCCCTAGTCCCAACTTCTTGAATACCAATGTCGGCATCAAGTTAATGCTCGCTCCCAAATCACATAATCCGCGAGCTCGGATACTCTGCCCAATTGTAATTTGTATTGTAAAGCTCCCAGGGTCCTTGAGCTTTGTGGGCAACCTGTTTTGTATTCGGGAATTGCACTCCTCCGTAAGAGCCACCGTAGCGTACTCAGTCAACCTGCTTTTGTTCGCCACGATGTCCTTAATATACTTTGCGTACTTCGGCACTCCCTGCAAAACATCAACAAGAGGTAAGTTAATGTGTACTTGTTTAAGCACCTCCATGAACTTTTTGAAACACGCCTCCTCCTTGTGTTTCTTTAATCTTTGAGGGAACGGGAGTGGTGGTCTTTCTGGTTCAGCTTCCTTCTCCTTCCCCCTATCATCATTGTGCTCCCTCTCCTTTTCACCTGCTCCCGACTGCTGTGGTGGTCTTTCTGGTTCCACCTCCTTGAGTTGCAAACCACTCCTCGTGGTCACTGTATTTACTTGCTTGGGGTTGGGTTCAGTGTCACTTGGAAGTCCTCCTCTCGGCCTGGTGTTTTGAGCTCCGGCAAATTGCCAAAACTGGTACTCCAGCGCCTTTGTAGCTAACTGATTGGTCTTTAAATCGGCTGCCAATTTCACGTAATCAGCCTGCAATTGATCTTGGTTAGCTATCATTGTCTTGAACATTTCCTCAATGCTGGGTGATGGTGGTGGAGGAGGTGCATTGTTGCTTCTGTATTGCGACTGATAGTTCTGCTGCCCTCCTTGATTTCTCTGCACCCTCTGACTCGAACTTTGCCCTTGATGGTTATTGCTACCCCAAGAGAAATTCGGGTGATTCCTCCAGTTGGAATTGTAGCTTTTGCCATACTGTAGGTGGTTGTTTCTCTGTACATTACCAACAAAGTTCACCGAATTAGGATTTGCTCCACAACACTCAGCTGAGTGTTCGTTACTCCCGCACACTTCACACCAAATCTGCTGCACTACATTCACTGGGGCTTGAGACTGGTTGATGCTCATGTTACTGAAGTGGGTGTTGTGTTGATTCTGTAACGCAGCTATCTGTGCAGCAATAGCTGTAAAACCATACACTTCTAGGACTCCTGTTGCTTTCCTTGTTCCTCCTCTTGATGAATCTGCATTCCACTCCGGATTTCCCTGAGAAATACGATTTAACAAGGTATACAGCTCCTCATAAGTCTTCTCTAATGCTTGTCCCCCAGCTGCTGAGTCTAGCAAGATTTTTGTGTGGGGTTCCAAACCCTCTATGAAAGTATGCACCAGCACATCATTGGATTGGTGATGATGAGGACAATCCCGCAACATAGATTTGAATCTCTCCCGAGCCTGATACAGATTCTCTCCCTCTCTTTATTTAAAACTTAGAATTTGACTTCTAAGTCTTGCTGTTTTACCAGATGGAAAGAACCGTATCAAGAGTTTCTTTGCAAGATCATCCCACGTGGTGATGGAATTAGGTGGGTAAGCTTTCAACCACCTCTTAGCTTCTCCCATAAGTGAAAATGGGAACAATGTAAGCCTGACATAATCTGGTGACACTCCGGCGGGGATGTACGTGTCACTTATCTCCAAAAAATTTTGGAGATGTTGCTGTGGATCCTCATGGGGAGACCTGTGAACTGCCAGCTGGTGTGCAGCAATTGCATCATGTTCTGTTTAAGCTCGAACCTCCCTCCTGGCTCAGGTTTGCGGATGCTAGATGTGACATTGTTAGCATGTGGGATTTCCACCTCGCGAACCGGCGTAGCTGCCATTTCCTCGGGCACTAACATTGCCCTTACAATGGGTGGATACTGTTGTTGCTCCAGGATTGTTTGTCTGAGCAACTGCAGCTTTTTCTCTAGAGCTTCTCTCGTTTGACGATGGAATTGTCGTTCTGGCTCTAAAGATGAGTCCACCAGCTCCTTGTCTCTTGCCAGTGTTCAACAGAAATTAGTATCTGCAAAATACAGGCTAAGACCAAGTTGTCAACACTAAGAAGAAATAGTAAACTAACACTTAAGAAAAATGTACCAATTGCCAGTCCCCGGCAACTGCGCCAAAAACTTGTTCGGCTTGTTTGGTATAACTACACGCAAGTGCACATGGTCGAACAAGTAGTAAAGTGGCTCAAATAAGCCAAGTATTGATCCCACAGGGACTAGACTAAGGTAACAATCTACTCAAGTGTCAATAAACTTTAACTCTAAATAGCAAACAATAGTGTGAAGAAGAGTTTGATATTTTGTTTCCTAATTTTGTACTAAGTCTAAAATGAATATATAATTTGAGTCTGAACTATAAGTATGAGCATGCTGAGGCTAAAATGAACATGTAGAGAAATAAATTATCGATACAATTTGGTTAATCTTTCCTCCGGTTGCTAGTCAAGAATTATTGCCTATGGATTAAAACTCTCGTATTTAACCCAACTTAAGAATCATGAACCTTCCACCTACATCTCTGTGATAAAAAGAAATTCATGTTCTAGCCATACAAAACCGATTCCTTAATTGACTAATATGACTTTCAGGTATATCTCTATCCTGAAGGTAAATCAATTCTCAATTTTCCCAAACTAAGAAAAGATCATATCCTATCAATTTATAACTTTCCAGTTTCTTGCTCTTTCGAGTGAAACCGGACTTTTTAGATATACATTAACATTGGCCACACATTAACGCAGTAAGAACAAGAATCAATAGAACAACCATGGAAGAAAAGATGAAAACCAATTTATCAATAATCACATTTCAATACAATTGTTCTTAACCTCAGCAAGAAGGGAATTTAGCCACTCATTTGTGGATTAAACATCGTTAAATGAGTGTTAATCATACAAGCAATTGAAATAAAGAAGAAGGAGATAGAGAAAAACCCTGAGATTTTCGTCCCCTCAACTGCCTGTAACCCACGTTCTTGCTCCACCAAGTCAGATTTATTAAAAATGAACCTAAGTGTTCTATTTATACTAGTGGAAATTTTTCCCGGAATAACAAGCAACGTGTCACGGAGTGCATCGCGGAGCACTGCCTCCATGACACACCACCAACGCGGACCCTCACTGGAATCCGGTCGTCCAAGTATTCACACCCAACGTGGCACGGCGTGCAACGCGGGGCTAGGACAACGTGCCACGGCCCCAACGCGCACCTTCACTTGAATTTGGCATAATTTCAGCATCCAGGCAGAATGCATCCGCGATGGCAGCGTGACACGGCTCCATCGCGGAGCCCCTTTACTTCGTGCTTTCCTTGTGCTTTTTCCCTTGCTAGCTTCCGAGTCCAATCCCGATCTCTCCCAACCTTCATCTTAGCTTCGTAAAATTATATTTTTCCTGCAAAACCACGCTAATCATGTTGGTTAGTATAAATTCATATTTTATTACAATTCACATGAGAATATACAAACATCGATAGATAAACAAGGCAAAATGACACATTTTAGTATCACTTGGGCATATAAATCTGCCTAAGATCACTAATCATATCTAGATATATGAGATGGTGCACCAATTGTAGATGGTGAAGGTTATGATGACCTCTTGTTCAAGAACGACATACTACCACTTTCCTAATAACCCTTATTATTGCTAACTGACACAACCCTCTTTTTCTGGTTCCTATGCCTATAGGATCCAATCTTTGGTTTATGGTCCTCTATCTGTTATGCATAAGTCATCAACCTATGTACGTTAATGTCCTTATTCAGCAAGTCTGCTGCACACTCATCAGACACTAGATTTTCAAGTCCATACACAAATTATCACATCATTTCCTGCATAGTCGAAATCAGATTTGAAGCATATTGATATAGTTGTGTGAACTTAAGGTTGTAATCCCTTACACTCATGATTCCTCGCCTGAGGGATATAAATTCATCAGCCTTGTCTTCTCTGAAATCTAATGCTAAGAAGTG
This sequence comes from Datura wrightii, assembly GCA_035772735.1. Classification (NCBI taxonomy): domain Eukaryota; kingdom Viridiplantae; phylum Streptophyta; class Magnoliopsida; order Solanales; family Solanaceae; genus Datura; species Datura wrightii. The sequence goes on from JASDFA010000002.1 coordinate 68,304,247, forward strand.
ATCAATAAAAGCATCTATAAAATCATCCTAGACTGCAGGAGCAACATCTTACCCTCAAGATAGTTTCTATTACTCATACCATGCAATAGCCACATCTTTCAACTGATTGCAAGAAAATTCAACCGCCCCTATCTCGGTGGAATACGTGATTTGGAGAATCCACTGTACCTTATCTATGAAATTCTAGGATCCTCGTTAATTTTGAATCATGTGAAGGATGGTGGATTCATACAGACAAACTCTCTAATTCTTGAAGTAGTTGAACCCTCATAAGAACTAGTACTTTGAGATGTCGTTCCTGACATTGGGACTATGCAACAACAAGTTGGGTAAGGATTGAATAGCTCCCCTTATATCTACATAACAAAAACTGTGTGATGGAATGTATAATGTGGGTTTCTCATGGAACATTTTGTCAGTAGAGTTGACGTACGGGTGGCCTGACAATTGGGTGACCTTGAGATCTCATTTGTACACCTTGAGTTTGAGCAACTCACCGGTGTTTGCCTCTAATGCAACATTTCCCATCAGGTAATTAGTTTATTTCCTCTGAAATAAACGTGTAATGCATGAGTTAGAATATTCCTTAGGGCATAGATTTATTGCACTATTTAGAGTATGAAAAGGTGAAACTTTCTTAAAGGCCATGTAACCTCTTAAAAATATGTCATGCTTCACACCCTTAATTAAGACTCTAGTAAATACATTTTTTTAGACTCCCTAGGATACTTGAACTTAGTGTTATGATATTATGATTGCCATGCCAAGACCCTAATCCTAGACAAGATCGGCATTCAACATTTTAACTTGCCCGAGCAAATGACTAACATGACATAATACTTGAGACATATGCTGAATGAGATGGTATAGATTCATAAAACAAGACTTTAAAAGACATTTTCCATCCATAAAACCATGTAATCAATAAAGAAAATAATTTTTATTAATAAAACCAATGTCTGCATAATATAATAATGCTAAGGTCAAAAACTAAAACATAACATAAATTTTCAAATCAACTCTAATTTGTCTATGAAGTTTCTAACATAATCTGAATTGCAATGCCTACTGGGATAGGACTCCAGCATAACCGCAAATGGAAAAGTTAAAATAAATGAGTATGCCTCAAGGAGCAATATGGAGCTCACTAATAGCTAATAGATATGAGATCATAAGGAATAGCCTGATCATAATGCATGTCTGAACCTGTATTGTAAAATGCAACACCCACGACAAAAAGGATGTAAGTACATACAGAATATTATTAAAATGTAAAATAATATGGAATGAAGCATAAGATATAACTGAAGAAAAAAGGAAACCAAAGAACATAAATTAGACATAGAGTGGAATCAAATGATTCAAATGATGGAGTTGACCATATCATTATCATCTTTCATTAAGTTCATCATGCGAGTTTCTTAGTATAACTGATACAAATTCAGCATATGAGTAAATGGAGTCTGATCTCATTCTGATCAGCTAAGTCTCCTTAACTTTGTCGGGGTATGGAACATATATAACATATTTTGCTAGCAATGGATCCATAGTAAGCCATATTGGAACATCATAAAGGAATCGCCCAAACCAACTGAATGATCCATATCCTACATTGGCATATGTAATTTCGAGCATGAATGCTTTCTCCCTTAACAATATTACTCATGTTTCATTACGTGAAAAGTTAGTTCAAAGGATCATAAATCATAATTAGCTCGAAAGCTCGTAAATCATAGTTTATCTCAAAATCTCACAAGGAATGATTTATTTCGTGTGCATTATGTTGAAAAGATCATAAGTTTAATTTGAATTCATGTAAATAATGTAATAATATCATAAAGTTCATACTTTGAAGAAAAATCATGGTTCTTACGTTATCATATTTGGATAGAAAAAATCATGGGGCTCATGTATTTCTATCATGAAGAGAATATGTAATCATCATAGTGAGCTAATAGCATTCATAAGGAATTAACATGAATATGAAAAACAACATACACTTTCGTAGATTAACCTAGCTCAATCATGAAAAAAACAAAACTTGTAGACATGAAAAATGTAACGTGGAAAAAGATAATGATATTTCCGCACGTAGAGGATAGCCTTTCATACCTTAAGCGTACCAAATAATGAATAAAAATTCAATCTTTGACAAAGAAAACCCACAATACTTTACTTGAGCTTTTGAGAAAATTTTCTTTAAAAAACCTACGATTGTAGAGTGGAATCGCGTTAACAATCTATACACAAACGTTAGAAACACTATGAATTACTTAGAATCATATAGGAGAACTTACCTTGTCTTCGAGAGGTGTTGAGAGGACAGGAGAGTCGTTCTAGGGATCTCAAATACGAAGAATAAGTGTAAAGTTCAAAAAAATCCAAACTAGGTTCTATTTATAAACCTAGGACAGGGCATAGGATTCAGCGTGCCATGGTCTCTGACATGATGTCTTTTACCACGATGGGTAGCGTCGCGATGGTCATCACGGTGAATTTCTTTACAATGGGTACCACATCGCGATGCCCATTTCGTTCTACACTTGATCGATTTTCCCTAAGTCTCTTATATTGTTCACCGCATGAACTTCAGTTTGATGGTCACAGTGTCACACTCCTAGTTATGCGGTCAACACATAAAAATAATTGTATTTTGGGTAGGGCATGCATAACTTTTCGGATCGGTGAGTGATTTGATGTGTTAGGATTTAAATACGTATACGGTGTCGGGCATGACCATACATTCTTATTAACACAGCACCATTTTTCCAAGTTTACTCTTTTTCAGTAGTTCAATTCTTAGTACGAAGATACAAGGAGTTACAAATATCTTACTTCCATATTATTTACTTGTTTTCAAATCAGTTGTATGGCTTACCTACCGGGGGAATGTATAGGTGTCATCATGACCCTTGTGGATTTTGGATTGTGACAGGCATCAATAAATATTCTCTATCATATAGTATTTTTTCTAATATTGTAAAAATTAAACTACTAAAATTTTACTGTCTACGTAGGAAATAATATTATATTAATATTCTTCATCATATAATAACTGCAATTAATTTTTTTCACAATTAATACAAATAAAATCCAACAAATAGATTGTCTAATAGTGTCAAATAGTTTGTTCTCAATACACCATTTGACTTAATATTAAGACTGATCACCCTTCTTTTAATATAATGTAGATTAGCCAGTAAGAGACATATTTAAAAAATAAATATTGTGATCAAGAATCATTCTAAAATAAAAGGAATATAAAATTCAAATTGTAAAAAATATATATATTCTCTCAAGTTTAAGATGTTATCTTCCAATTAAAAATTCAAAAATTTTGTATTTTATATTTAAAATCTCATCTTTCAATTTAAATTTTAAACAAAGTAATCTCAATTATTTGGGATGTAGATTTGTTAAAAGATGAATATGATATTAATATTCAAGTCTCTTTAGTAAAAACAACCCCAAAGATCATGTATTATCAGATTCGAAATATTATTTAATTAATTTCCAAAGGTTTATACAATCATTTTTCACTTAATCTCAATTGGTATTATCGAATACTTTATCATTCAAAGTTCAAACTTTTGAAGTGAACAATTAATCAATAAAAGAACTTTTTTAGCTTCAACAATAGTTTTCAAACGACAATTACTTCATTCCCAAGATTAATGTAAATACTTATCTTTTCGTTCGAATAAAAAAATTATATTATCAGTATATCGCTCTTTATTATTGTAAGTCATTTCATTTATTTAGAAATAAATTAAAAATAATTAGCACTTAATAAGAATAAAATAGATATAAAATTAAATAATAAATTATTTTTAATTTTTAAAATTGAATAAATAAATTATTTATTTTTAATGTATTAATGAATACATAAAAATGAACGAAGACGTACATAAACGTTGATTCTTTAAAATAAAAGGGCGTACAAAGACGTGGAAAGAGACCCTCGTACAACTAACATTATCTGTGTCGGTGTCTCACACTAAGTAAAATTTCTCATTAGGACATTCGCAATGTGCTACAAATAGAACGCCTAAACTTTGCCTAACCACCCACCCCCCACCCCTTCCTTCCCTCTCTATCTATTTCTTCTTTTTCATATTGTTTTTTTCGTTAGAATCATGCATCAATCAAGTGAATGAACAATATTATATGTATACAATGGTGGAGTAAGAAAATTTTAGTTTATGAATTTTGAATTATAATTTTTTTTGCTTATGAAATTTTGAATAGATTATTTGTATATAATAATTTTTTTAAAATATAAATATAAAGTTTGAATTAAAATTACTGAATTCTGCTGAATCGTTATTATTCGTCGCCCGTCCCCATGTGTACACAATATTGAACAATTCTTTGTAACACCTCATACTTTTAGCTATGGTTGGGACTATTACACGTGTGTATTAGACTCTAAACAGGTGAACATGATTGTACTTAGGTGTAAGATCAATTCTTAAGTGTGGTATGTGCATTGGATGTGAATTAAGGTTATAAGGATCCTGTAGCACAAAGTTGAGTTAAGAGCCTTTTTACCGATTGAGTTTTCATATAAGTTCTTGTAGGGGTCAAATTCAAATGACCATAACTCCTAATTTATGAAGTTCTTTTGGGTGATTCAATACATAAAATTAAATCCCTTTGAATCTTCTTTTAACGCATCCGACCTTGCATCAATCGGAGTTCGGAGTAAAAAGTTATGGGCAATTTAGAGGAGCACTGTTAAGTGTTACGGGAAGAGTGACGACCTGTCAAAACTGCTCCATCAACCTTATCCAGAAGAAGCAAAATTCCACACCAGAGTGATGGGCAAGTTGACGGTCCATCGGGGAACTGACGGCCCATCACTTGGGGCATCACGTGGGAGTTTTGGGGCTTTTAAAAGTCGCTCTAAATAATTTTTTTGGCATTATTCCACATCCAGATCAACCCTATCAGTTCCAAGAGCTCTCTTTAACCCTCCTAAGGCTAGTAAGCATTTTCCAACCTATTGCAATATAAATCCATGAATTTCTTCATGATTCTAACATCAAATTATCCTCCTATCTCTAGTAAGGTCAAGAACAATTTTTGAGTTTCAAAATTTGAAATTTTGAACATTCCTCCTTTCTTCAAGTTAAGTAAATATCCTTAAACCACACATGAGTATTGTTTTCTACTCCCTCAAGATGTTCTAAGATCAGGACTCATGGGACGATGTTAGAAAGTCATGAGTTCATGTGATGACCTAGGGTTAAGGTTAGGGAACTGTTTTAGCGTTGAGGATGGAGGTGATTGTTTGGCTGGACTTGTAATTGGTATGTATGCTATTAAGGGGCTATAAAAAGAGGCGGATGTTAGTACACCCTACCCATATAAGGCTCAAATTGTCTATGCACTTCGGATGTTCAATAGAATGCCTCTATGACTTGACTTTTGTTGTTAAGCTATTGGTTGTAGCTCATATCTATATAATTATTGTAGATTGACATTATAAGAGGATTGTTGCTTCATGGTGATATTTTTTAGGTCAAGAATAAGGTAAGAAAGGCTAATTCCTGTGTGGGAACACTTTGTTTCATTCCCCACAGTATGTTTCATGAAAGTTCCACATAAAATCCTTCTTCTTGAATTGTTTAAGGTCAAGGACAAGAATGTTATGTCCATAATAAATAATTTTCAAAACTCCTTGAGTTCCTACATATGTATATGATTATCCTTGACTGATGACGTCCAAATTCACTCCTTATGAGGAGGAAGTGTAAATGATCGTCGCAATATAAATACCCAACTAAGAGATGGGGGTCGAATCAACAGGGAATAGCGATTGAATAATGCTAAAGTTGTCTATTGAATTGAACTAATAAAAATTGCATCCATGCATTTGAAAATAAAAATAAAATTCTTGGGGAAAAAGGCGAGATCACAATTTGAATTTAAAATCACTATCGAGAGAGCAAAGTAACCAAATTGGCGTAACAATTATGAGCAAGGGCCTAGGGTATACTATTGATGGGGGTTCAATTGGATTGGGATTAACTAGAAAGTTAAATAATTACTCATAAGCATAATAACTTGTGGATAAAGTGACATCCAATATTTTTCAACCAATTGGGTGCTCTCTTCCTTGAGTTCTCTCAAACCCCAAGGCATCAATTAATTAATTCACTATAACTTAGGAAAGATTTGAGCTATCTCTAGCCTCAAATCTCTAATGGGTTCATGATTATGGGTTTTGGCTACCTCTAGCCCAACACCATACACTCAAGACCCAATTGCCTGCCATTGCTTTTTCACTCATATTCAATTTCTCTTTTTCAAGAAAAAATGGAATAAGTAGACATAGCCCACATTTGCAACTATGGGTAATTCAGTTATAACTTGGGAGAAAATAACATATTTATACAAATGAGTAATTACAAAATTAAAGTAGCCAAACCCAATCCAATCTATCCCCAATCATACACACACTCCTAGCAAAATATCTAGCTACTCATACATGAATAATATAAAAGCTCATTGATAAGAAAATTCATAAAATTCATCATTAAAAGTAAAAATAGAAAGCTCAAAAAATGTCTTCAATGGTGGTTTATACCTTGCGGAAGAAGAAGAAGAAGAAGAAGAGCTATTCAATATTTCTCTCTCTAACTCTACAAATCTGGAATAGAATATTTGGTACTTTTAAGAGAATGCACAAAAATAGGTTAAAAATGCTCCTCAAATTCCATGCTAGAAGATTTTGTCCTCCTGAAGGTGGCCTCACTTGCGAATCACCGACGTTCCACCGGTGCCCATCCGCGAAATGTTGTTGCATCACAGGTGGGGGCAGTGACTCTAGGTCTGGCCAGCGTTGGCACTGGTGATTCACAGGTGCTGACATGTGTTCCGCCGGTGCACCTTCCACTCTTGTTCAGTATGCTCCAGCATTTCAGCTGGTGTTTTGCCGACTCCATCCGGTGGAGCACCGGTCCCATACGATAAAGCTCAAATCTTCTTATTTAATTTCATGCTTTTGTCCAAGTTTTTTTTCTCTCCTTAAATTAAATACATGCAAAAACTAAAGAGAAAGAGCATAAAATTATCACGCCCCGAGCCTACACCCTAGGCGTAATAAGGTATTTAAAGACACAAGTGACCCCAAGTCAACCCCTGATCTATCAGTTACTAGCATTCTAAGAAGACATGCACAATGGAACTTTAAAATAATATCATAAAATAGTCGTGAGAGGAAAGTCTGAAAACATTAAGTTCAAACAATAGAATAATACTGATAAATCTGAAAATCATGTCAGTCTAAAAGCCATCTAATAGAGGAGTTACTGGGACAAGCCCCCAGCTAACTCTAAGTTTAATTGAAACTAATACATAATTGAAAGAAGGAAAATAGTGCCCTCGGATGATGAGGACTCACACTTCAACTGCTGCAACGAAGAATCTGAACTGCGGCAACTAACAATGCTGGGTCTGTGAACCTACAACTGTATCATGAAAAAATACAACATAAAAGTATGCTTCAGTACTCTTGTACTAAGTAGGAGAAATATAACTGAAAATAAAGTCTGAGCTGAAATGACACGCAATGACCAACAGGTAAGCTGAACTGAACTACTGATATAATCTGAAATGGTCAAGATGACCCTGTCTGATGGTCAAGGATGTGCCCTAAGTCTGAAACACTGAGGCTGAGATACTGTACAGAATTGAGTTAAACTGGGGACTAGAACTTAACTGAGCTGCTTATTTTGTAACTGGACTAGGCTAACTAGTGGGAGAGTCTATAACAGACATTTAACCTCGTGATGTAGACGTGGAGTCCGATGTATACACCCCACCGGTAGGACCCAATATACCTTGCCAAGGTATAAAGGCATGAACTGAGTGACCACAAAAGTCTGGGGCCAATCAGGCCAAGTAATACTGTAACCTACGTTGGCAACATAGTTCTGGAAACCTGGGTGCGCTAGAACCCCGACCCGCTGGGTGCTACGTTCTACTCCCACTAGTAAACCTAAACTGATATACTAAGCTGATAGCTCGAAACTAGGGTTCAAGACTAGTCAAAGACGTATAACTACATGTACCCTGAGAGTCTTATCAGACCAGATTCTGAAACTGGGTTCTAGACTGGTCAGAGCTGCTTATCTGGAAGCGTCGTGACCGTCTAAGAACAAGATGTAACTAAACTAGGGTCCTGGGGCTGGTCATAACTATATATTAGAATTTCATGACCGCCTAATAGACCAAAAACTATAATCTGGTCTGATTCTGATAATTGAGAGGAAGCACTGACACCTTGAGATAAGACTAAAATCAAATTGATCAATTGACAATTTTCTGAATATCACTGAGAATTCTAACATTTTGACTGAGGCTAAACTGATATGATTCTGGAGAGATTCTAGTTCTGACTGCTCTGGACTACTAGCAGCTAATAGAGAATTCAACTTATCACAACAGTATGGAAATTTCATAATAGAGAGAAATTCAATAATTAAAGGAACTCCATTCAATGAACTAAAGTCATTCTGATTCATGGGGTATTTACCCAACATATACGTATAACAAAAAATTCTAGGAATTCATCCCAAAGCATTTTTTATTTGTTACACCCCGTAAGTTTCTAATGTTTAGTCGGCCTATTCGTATGTTGGTTGAGAGTTTTAGAGTGTCATAGTATGAGGTAAGGGCCCGGGGAAAGGTCGAACGAGTGCAAAGTCGGGATTTCATGGGAGGAGGCCGAACCAAGCTGCCCAGAGGGGAAAAGTGGCACGGAGCAGCTCCTCCGCGTTAGCCAACGTGGCACGGAGCAGAATCAGCACAATGGGCAGAGTGCCACATTGCCTTTTATGCTGCCTCAAGTATATAAGGGTTTCACATATAGAAGTTAGATTATAATTCACAAATCTCGGCCACAACAGAGGGAGACCAAGGAAAACATTTAATAATCATCCGATTACGCCGCTAAACGCCATTCAAATCCAAATTAACTCCGTCTATTGAATTATAAAGCTGCAAGGAGCATCGCTGCGAAGTTATTTTCGTAAAATACGCCCGGTAAATCATCGTCCTGCCGAGCCTAAGTTTATGGAATTGTTCCAAACTAGTGTCAATACGATCATGTGCCTAAAGTAAGTATTTCTCCCTTCTAGATTCCCGAGAAATTACGAGTTCTCAATCATCTTTTGATAGGTTGAAAAATATAGTTACTATATATATATATAAAGTTATTGTTTTCTTCGAATTCAGTAACGAAGTTGGCCCTATTCTTTCATTAATATGATTATAGTTGAGAAGGGCAGTTGAATACAAGCTGTTACTCATCAGTTGGTTAGAAAACAACAAACGAGGTATGTAAGGATTAACTCTCGGCAAGTATCCTTGTCGTACAGTGTTACGACTTATGTTCTCAAATAGAAATAACAATCTCAGACGTTGCAGACAGTTGCTACCATTAAATTGTAATTCTATATGTTATAATTAGCTGTTATTGATACACATATATAAATATTAGATATGTTTCAAGTAATTGCTAATACGGATTACAGTTACATAAATTCTGGTTAGTTGCTAGAAAACATATACGGATTGTACTGTAGGACCCCTCGCTAAAAGGGAGCAGGTTAAATTTGATTCGCGTTATGTACGCTATTAGAAACTCTTTTAGTTCTTAGTTTATTACGATGGTAGACTTGTATGTTTGTTGCCAGGCCAAGACTTCAGAAGATCGTAAGAGTTATTAGCCTGAATCAGTTGGTTAAACAGTATGGGCACAGTTAGGTGATCTAACAACTAGTTGGCGCCTGTATTGGCAGGAAAGCATCCCTAGAGGTCATTGACATTATCGCATGTTCCAGAACCAGAAATAGAGATAGAATAGGTATATTCTAGAGTTAGCGACACTAGGGTTCTCCAGTGCATTGAGTGATTTCCCGCCATCCCTTTAGCCTTATCAGTGATTGTTAGTCTTAGCTGACCTAACAGTTATCATGTAGGACGCCAGCAAGCCAGCCCAGTAATCTGAGTCAGATAAACCCGTGGGTACCCCAAGGAGGGGTCCACATCAGTAGTCAGTGATGGGCCAACACCCTAGCCGATTCTTATAAGGTATTCAGGTACAAAGTGCTAGGAGAGGGCCAGTATATATAGAATTGCCTATAAGATTGAGAATTACCCAACACAGCAATATAGATCCCAGTGGATTCAGAAAAGGCTTAAGGAGTCAGTAGTACTCTGCTAGTACAGTGTTAACCATAAGTTAAGGAGATCGGTAAGCTCCCTATGAAGGACCAGGGTGCCGATCGCGTAGAACCAAGTTCGACCAAGCCCAGCCCTATAGTTGTTTAATTAGAAGAATAAAGTAGTTAGCTATCCGCAACCCCACAGTTATTCATGAGTTATAGATGTCCATGTAGGAAATTCAGAGTATTGTTAGGCCACTTCAGATCTTGCCCTATTCATCCCAGACTATTAGAGATCATGATCACTATCAGGATCCTCTGATCAAGTACCGGCACATGGCGTGCCTGTAGACAGTCATACAGATTATCCTAGAATAAGCACTAGCATGAGGCCAGAAGGCCAGATACGCTCTCTTTATACAGATAGATTGATGTGTCACTATAGAACCTGGGTTGGGGTTGCCCTCAGTTAAAAGCCTTCCATGACTGCCTCAGGGTTAATAGTTGTGTCGCTCGCCCGCCAGGGGCGAGGATACGTCGCTCTACGGAGCAGCATGTCGTCCGCAAGGGATGAAGATGGGGATCCAGATCCTCATATGCCATGGTTAGCCTTATACACACCCCCACCGAGCATTTACGCCCGGGGTGTAGATATCAGGAGTCCTCTAGACTCAGACACAACTACAGTTCAGGGGCCAAGCGGGCCCAGTTATAGACCCAGGGGAGCGGTAGGTTGGCTACAGTACCAGTTGAGTTGTAGACACCTGAGTAGGGGTATACAGATTGAGATGTGCTCGCCAGGAATTATGGGGGCCTAAACGAGTTATTCCGTGCTGATTGCACCTCCCGGCTTATGGAGTCCAGGTGGGGTTCTTGTATGAATTCTTGTCTGCTAGTTGTAGTGTCTAAATGTGTAAGTATGTAGTCTTAGATTATGTACATGTAGTGTTAGTTAGATGCAAATTACGGATCAACAGGCGTACAGGTTAATCTTTCGGCTCTTCTTTTTATTTACTTCTAGTCCTATTCAACTTATCTATTGCCTTAAATATTTGGTACGTATTATATTGACGCCCTTTTCTAGGGCGCTACATTACTTGTCTGTAGGTGCAGATAGACGAGAAGCAGGTCCCTCGTAGTTCCAGTCAGTCGTACAGAGCCGTCAGCTCCCTTCTTCTGGAGCTTGTGTAATAGAGGTTTATTTCTTTTGTTTGTACAGTATGGGTAGGTCGGGGCCCTATCCCGACCATCTTATTACTCCTAGCGGCTTGCAGATTGTGTTACTTCCCTGTGGTTAGATGATATCAACTGTGTGGGGCCCGTATGTGTTTTAGATTATGTATGTTGGCCGTGTGGGGCGTTGTTTAGCTGTTGATTGGTGGCCTTGTCGGCCCATATAGAACTCCCTATGATTTTTTGTCTTTGGGTAGCTGTTTACTATTACGGGGGTTATAGGCCTTGTTGGCCGGGGGTTGTATTTACAACCGCTATATAGCCCGTTATTTTCCTAATTCCAGAGTTAGAGTCAGCCCTGCTCCAGAGGTGCTTAGGCTCAGTCAGCTCAGCAGTTTAGGTCCTAGTAGGGCACCAGGTGCCAGTCATGCCTCCCAAGGTGGGGTGTGACAAACTTGGTATCAGAGCAGGTCGTATCCCAGGGAGTCTGCAAGCTGTGCTAAGTTATCTTGTCTATGGATGTGTTGTGCACCACATACTATAGGCAAGAAGCTGCAAGGCATGATAGGATGGTTACTCTTTCTTCTTCTCAGATCGTGCTATAGAGCAAAGTTGTATAGGGTGTCCTTAAATTTTCCTTGTTATGTCTGTCTAGGGTACTATTTAATATAAGACAGACACCAACCAGTTGCAAGCTAACTACAACAGTAGGAGGATGTATCATTAAGACGCCACAGTTGGGAGATAGTCAGCCTAAGGATGTGAGCGGACGTCCTTGATCTCCCCAATACTCTCCCGAGGTACCAGGAACCTCGCACTGTGATACATCTACCAACACCGCCTCCAGTTCATTTTTATAACCTCATAGTAGGAAGTCAGGAGTATAGCGTCTATATGAGTCGACTTATCTGTTAGATATACAAGATCTGCTCAAGACGACAGTTAATATTAGATTACCTGATGGATGTGAGAAAGAGAGGGAAATGCAAGATTCACACCTCCATCCTTTCGAATGTTGTACAGTTCCATATTTCGTGTCATTGCGGTAAGAAAAAGCTATTCCTACCTCATAGTTTTGTTTCTAGTATAGAAAAGGGCGTAAGAATTGAGGCGATGTTGCCCGGAGTAAATAGTAATCGAAGGTTGGATTTGTTGACTCCAGAAAGTGTTCGGAAAGAGTAGGGAGCCCCAATGTTTTTGTAAGATGTCCAGACCTTCACGGTAATAAGTCAAAAGATCGGGTAAGACTACCAGCTTACTCGAAGTGTGTGTAAGAAATCTATCAATGATAAATTCCCAGTAATAGTCAAGTTCAAGTCAGAAAAAGGCTGAATCTGTTGTAGCATGCTAATGACGGCAGGATATGCCTGCAAGATAATGGTTATGATCTTAGTTTGTGATATCGAAAGACAGGGAGGTCATATAAATAAAATGGATCCGACTGCAAGCCAAAAGAAGTATAGGCCGAAACTGGGTGGTAACCTTATTGACAATGTAAGGTAGGTACCATGAACCCCAGAGCTTAGTCTAAGGAAGGTAAGGGGAAAAGCACGAATACCAGACTTTGGGGGAAATTAGAATCACCTCCAGGTTTATAGAACATCGTATATTGAGGACTAAACCTCGGGCTAACAGTTAAGAGACAGTGAGGTTATAGCCTAAATGTTGCATTACGCCCGTCTAAGGGGAAGGTAAGAGAGTGCCGACACGAAGACTCTAATCTAGTACAGCCTGGAAACAAGGCCTAGCAGACAGTTACGGGCCTTTAATATAACAACAAGCAAGGTCATAAGGTCCGAATGTTGACCTCACGTTCCAAGGGATGTTGGAAAAGATGGTGACACATGTTAACTTAAGCACAGTTCCTCGTACCCCAATTAGTGGCTAAGTAGAATACACAACTCAGACTCTCAAGGCCCACTATAAATGGAAGTGGAAGCCTTTTGGATGATAACTTCAGGAAGATAGAACAAACTTGTACATGTTAAAATGGGCAGAAGGAAAAAGTAAAGCTTATCAAGGAACGTCTGCGGACTGCTCGAGAGCCGCCAAAAATCTTATGCTGATGTGCGGCGAAGAAACCTAGATTTTAATGTTGGTGACTGGGTATTCTTGAAGGTTTCACCGACGAAGGGTGCGACGAGATTTGGTAAGGAAGGAAAACTCAGCCCGAGGTTTATTGGGCCTTATTAGATTCGTCGAATGATAGGCGAGGTGGCTTATGACTTAGATTTACCTCCAGAATTAGAATCTGTTCATCTAGTTTTTCATGTATCAATGCTGAGGAAGTGCATAGGAGATCCCTCCCGAATTTTCCTAGTCAAAGACGTCCAAATCACGGAGGAGTTAGCTTATGAAGAAGCTCCAGTAGCCATACTAGATCGGCAGATCCGCAGACTAAGAACTAAAGATGTTGCTTCTATTAAAGTATTATGGCAAAGTAAGAACCGAGAGGAGATGACCTGGGAGGCAGAAGACGATATGAAAGCCAGATATCCTCAATTATTTCAGACTTAGTCAAATTGTGCAGCTAGAGGTATATTGTTGTTGTTGTTTCATAAGTTGCATTACATACATGTATATGTGAGATAATTGAGCTTAGTCTATTGTGAAATGAACGCTATAGTATTATGTGAAGTAGTTGTATTGGACTTTTCTATGTTTCAGGGTTTTTGGATAGTCCATATTACAGGGGAGACTCTATCGAATTTTTTCTAGAATAAGTAATTGCAAGGTTAAGGGTCTTGCAAGTAGAAGTTAACATTCAAGGACGAATGTTATTAAGGGGGGAGGATGTTACACCCCGTAAGTTTCTAAAGTTAATCGACCTATCCGTATGTTGTTTGAGAGTTTTAGTGTGCCATACGTACGAGGAAAGGGCCCGGGGAAAGGTCGAACGAGTGCAAAGTCGGTATTTCACCGGCGGAAGCCGAACCACAAGCTGTCTAGAGGGGCAAAGTGGCACGGAGCAGCTCCTCCGCGTTAGCCAATGTTGCACGGAGTAGAATCAACGCGATGGGCAGAGTACCACGTTGCCTTGTCTGCTGCCTCAAGTATATAAGGGTCTCACACTTAGAAGTTAGATTATAATTCACAAATCTCGTCCAGAACAGAGGGAGATCGAGGAAAACATTTAATAATCGTCCGATTACGCGACTAAATGCCGTCCAAATCCAAATTAACAGTTGGTATTGAAGTATAAAGCTGTAGGGAGCATCGCTGCGGAGTTATTTTGGTAAAATGCGCCCGACAAATCGTCATCCTGCTGAGCCTAAGTTGATGGAATTGTTTCAAACTAGTGTCAATACGATCATGTCCCTAAAGTAAGTATTTCTCCCTTCTAGATTCCCGAGAAATTACAAGTTTTCAATCATCTTTAGATAGGTTGAAATATAGTTACTATATATATATAAAGTTATTATTTTCTTCGAATTCAGTAACGAAGTTGGCCCTATTCTTCCATTAATGTGATTTGAGAAAGGCAGTTGAATACGAGTTGTTACTCATCAGTTAGTCAGAAAACGGCGAACGAGGTATGTAAAGGCTTAACTCTCGACAAGTATCCTTGTCGTACTGTGTTATGACTTATGTTCTCAAATAGAAATAACAATCTCAGATGCTGTAGACGGGTGCTACCATTAGATTGTAATTCGATATGTTGTAATTAGTTGTTATTGATACACATATATATATATAGATATATATATATATATATATATATATATATATATATATATATATATATATATATATATATATATCAGATATGTTGCGAGTAACTGCTAATAGGGATTACAGTTACATAAATCCTGGTTAGCTTCTAGAAAACATATACGGATTGTACTGCAGGACCCTTCGCTAAAAGGGAGCAGGTTAAATGTGATTCGCATTATGAACGTTATGGAAACTCTTGTAGTTCTCAGTTTATTGTGATGGTAGACTTATATGCTTGTTGCCAGGCCTAGACTTCAGAATCTCGTTAGAGTTATTGGCCTAAATCAGTTGGTTAAAAAGTATGGGCGCAGTTAGGCAGTCTAACAACTATTGGCGCCTGTATTGGCAGGTAAGCATCCCTAGAGTTCATTGATGTTATCGCACGTTCCAGAACCAGAAATAGAGACAGAATAGGTATATTCTAGAGTTGCGACACCAAGGTTATCCAGTGTATTGAGTGATCGCCCGCCATCCCTTTAGACATATCAGTGATTGTCAGTCTTAGTTGACCTAACAGTCATCATGTAGGATGCCAACAAGCCAGCCCAGTCGTTCGAGTCAGATAAACCCGTGGGTACCCCAAGGAGGGATCCACATCAGTAGTCAGTGATGGGCCAACACCCTAGTCGGTTCTTGTAAGGTATTCAGGTATAGAGTGCTAGGAGAGGGAAAGTTTATATAGAATTTCCTATAACATTAAGAATTTCCTAGAACAGTAATATAGATCCGAGTGGATTTAGACAAGGCTTAAGGAGTCAGTAGGACTCTGCTAGTACAGTGTTAACCACAAGTTAAGGAGATCGGTAAGATCCCTATGAAGGACTAGGGTGTCGATCACGTAGAAGCAAGTTCGACCAAGACTAGCCTATAGTTGTTTAATTAGAAAAATAAAGTAGTTAGCTATCCGCAACCCCTCATTTATTCATGAGTTATAGATGCTCGAGTAGGAAATTCAGAGTATTGTTACGCCACTTCAGACCTCACCCTATTCATCCTAAACTATTAGAGATCATGATCACTATCAAGATCCTCTGATCAAGTACGGGCACATGGCATGCCTGTAGACAACCATACAGATTTTCCCAGAAACGAGTAGCACTAGCATGAGGCCCATAAGGCCAAATATGCTCTCTTTATACAGATAGATTGATGTGTCAGTATAGCACCTGGGTTGGGGTTTCCCTCATTTAGAAACCCTCCATGACCGCCCCAGGGTTAATAGTTGTGTCGCTCACCCGCCAGGGGTGAGGATACATCGCTCTACGGAGCGGCATGCCATCCGCAAGGGACTAAGATGGGGATCCAGATCCTCATGTGCCGTGGTTGGCCTTATACACACCCCCACCGAGCGTTTACGCCCGGGGTGTAGATATTAGGAGTCCTCCGGACTCAGACAAAACTACAATTCAGGGGCCAAGCGGGCCCAGTTGTATACCCAAGGGACCGGTAGGTTGGCTATAGTACCAGTTGAGTTGTAGACACCTGAGTAGGGGTATATAGATTGAGATGTGCTCACTAGGACTTATGGGGTCCTGAATAAGTTTTTCCGTGCTGATTGCACCTCCCGGCTTATGGGGGCCAGGTGGGATTCTTGTATGAATTCTTGTCTGCTAGTTGCAGTGTCTAAATGTGTAAGTATGCAGTCTAAGCTTATGTACATGTAGTTTTAGTTAGATGCAGATTTCGCATCAGCAGGCGTACAGGTTAATCTTTCGGCTCTTCTTTTTATTTACTTCTAGTCCTATTCAGCTTATATATTGTCTTACATATTGGTACATATTGTACTGACGCCCTCTTTTGGGGCGCTGCATTACTTTGCTGCAGGTGCAGATAGACGAGAAGCAGGTCCCTCGTAGTTCCAGTCAACCGTACAGAGTCGTCAGCTCCCTTCTTCAGGAGCTTGTGTGATAGAGGTTTATTTCTTTTATTTGTACAGTATGGGTAGGTCGGGGCCCTGTCCCGACTATCTTATTACTCCTAGAGGCTTGCAGATTGTATTACTTCCCTGTGGTTAGATGATATCGACCGTGTGGGGCCCATATGTGTTTTAGATTATGTATGTTGGCCGTGTGGGGCTTTGTTTAGCTGTTGATTGGTGGCCTTGTCAGCCCGTATAGAAGTCCCTATGATTGTTTGTCTTTGGGTAGCTGTATACTGTCACAGGGGCTATAGGCCTTATCGACCGGGGGTTGTATTTACAGCCGCTATATATCCCGTTGTTTTCCTGATTCCGGAATTAAAGTCAGCACTGTACCAGAGATGCTTAGGCTCAGTCAGCTCAGGAGTTCAGGTCCTAGTAGGGCACCAGGTGCCAGTCATGCCTCCCAAGGTGGGGTGTGACATTATTCTTTAGAGGGAATTTAAAAAGCAAAATCATTACTCGAGAAATTAGGGCTTAAATTCACTTTTTTGTATGAACATTGATAATTTGATAAGGAATTCATGGGGGTCATATCAACAATATACATGAACATCATTCTAAGTGAAATCAATGATAATAAACATAAATACTCTTCATATTTGAAAGCTCAAGGCTTAAAACTGATAGAAGAAATTGAGGAGGATTTTGGGGACACAAGGAAAGAACAATCCCCTTGCTACAACCCCACATACCTGGTGAAGAAACCTGAAGAATTTGCTTGAGAACGAAGAGAAAAGTTCAGCCCTAGCTCTTGCTCTGAAATACTTTGAGAGAGAATTCTACGATGTTTCCCTGAGGGTTAACGTGAGAATGAGGGGAGGAAACGTCCATACCCTCTAATAAGTTTGAAATTAGGTCCAAAACAACGTAGATTAAAGCTTAGGTGAATAGGAATTTACTAAATATTCCTTAGAAGTTCACTGAAAAAACTGTCAGGTGCACCTAAAAAGTGACCTAACGAGTCGTGGTGTCTGAAAATGACTCGTGGTTATGCCTATCAAGTACATTGCCTGGAATCTTTAGTAGGTGACCATGAGTGACTTAACGAGTCATGATCACTATCCACGACTCGTGGTCACCAGTCGTCAACCACACTGCCTCACCCCTGGGAAAATTAATAAAGGTTGGTCACGGGTCACTCAACGAGTCGTTCCCACGGACGACACCTCATGGTGACCACCCGTCAAGTACACTGCCATCTTCTCAAGTTTCTGGATTTTGGCCTGACAATGGGTGACTCAACGGGTCGTGGGACCTGACCACGACTCGTGAAGTTGCCTGTTGGGAACACTGACCTTTCTTAGGCATCCTCCTCATGGTTGACCTAACGAGTCATTGGGTCCCTTAACGACTCGTTAGGTGGGTCGTTCTGCAACATTTCTGCAGTTTTCCAGATTTCCTGCTTTGTTCCCTGGAATTTGATTTTGAGTTTCCGGGGTGTTACAATATCTCCCCCTTATAAACATTCGTCCTCGAATGTTAGAAAACCCATAGAAACCAGAAAAATAACAATCAAAGTATTCAAATACTGCTCATTCAACTTCAAAACGACCGACATGACTACCTTCATTTCAAAGAACATAACTGAACTAAATTTTGCTTTTCATAAACACAACCAAAATCAAAAAGAAAATTTAGTTACATGAACTGAATTCTACAACTAGTTCAGGTCTTAAAACAAAATTCACATTTCAAGCTACAACAGAGTCAGGTAGAGAACAAGTGTGGGTATTTGGCCCTCATATCTGCTTCGGCCTCCCACGAGCTCCTTCCACTCGCTGATTTCTCCATAGAACCTTGAATGAAGCTATTTCCTTGTTCCTCAACTTACACACCTGATGGTCAAGGATTTGGACTGGTACTTCCTCATATAAGAGACTATCTTTTATTCCTACGTTGTCCAATGGCACACCCGAGGTTGGATCTCCGATGCACTTCTTCAAATGTGACATATGGAAAACTGGATGTACAGCTGCTAGCTCTGAAGGTAACTCTAACCCATAGGCCACATTGCCAATACGCCTCAAAATTCTATAAGGTCCCACAAGCCTCAGACTGAGCTTTCCCTTCTTACCAAACCTCATCACCCCTTTCATGGGTGAAATTTTCAGGTACACCCAATCATCAATTGCAAACTCCAACTCTTTTCTCTGCACATCGGCATAAGATTTTTAGCGGCTCTGAGCTGTTTTAAACCTTTCTCAGATGAGCTGAACTTTCTGCATTGCCTCATGAATGGAGTCTGGCCCTATCAAGGTGGCTTCACCGACTTCAAACCACCCTATAGGATATCTACATCTTCTACCATGCAATGCTTCAAATGGGGCCATCTGGATGCTAGAATGGTAATTGTTATTATACGTAAACTCAATAAGAGGGAAGTGGTCATCCCAATTACCCTTAAAATTGATCACACACGCTCTTAGCATATCTTCTAGGGTCTGAATAGTCCGCTCAGCTTGCGCATCTGTCTGCGGGTGAAAAGTTGTACTGAGCTTGACCTGAGTGCCAAGTCCTTTCTGAAAAGACTTCCAGAGATGGGAGGTGAACTGGGTATCCCTGTCTAAAATAATAGCTAATGGCACCCCATGAAGTCTAACTTAGAAAGTTTAGCATAATCCTCAGCTGAATCTGTGGTTTTGACTGGGAGGAAATGTGTTGATTTAGTCATTCGGTCTACTATTACCCAGATTGAGTCATGTTGTCGATGAGTCCGAGGTAGACCCGTAATGAAGTCCATATTTAATTCTTCCCACTTCCAGGTGGGTATGCTGATATCCTGGGTCATACCTCCTGGTCTTTGGTGTTCTACCTTGACCTACTGGCAGTTCGGGCACTTAGCTACAAATTCAGCAATGTCTCTTTTCATGCCATTCCTCCAGTAAATATCCCGCAAATTGCGGTACATTTTGGTAACACCGGGGTGAATGGTGTATCTCGAGCTATGCTCCTCAGCCAGTATCTGTTGTCTCAACTCACCAACATTCGACACACACAATCTGCACTAGTAACGAAGCACCCCATCTCCCCCTTGGGAGAAAGCCTCAACCTCCTTTCTAAGGAATGCTTCTGTAAGTTTAAGTAGAACTGGATCTTCATCTTGTCTGGACTTAACTTCTACTACCAAGGATGAATCCGACTCGCTTTGCATTGCCACACCACCTTCAGCTGAATCTACCAACTGCATCCCTAACCAGGCTAGCCTGTGAACTTCTTTCGCTAGCTCCCTCTTGCCTTCCTCAATGTGAGCTACACTTTCCATAGACCGTTTGCTTAGGGCATCAGCCACCACATTGGCCTTACCTGGGTGATACAGCACACTCATGTAATAATCCTTTAGCAGTTCCAACCACCGTTTCTGACATAGGTTTAAGTCCTTCTGGCTGAACACATACTGAAGGCTCTTGTGATATGTGAACACATCCACGTGAGCCTCATACAAGTAGTGTATCCATATTTTTAATGCAAATACCACCACTTCCAACTCCAAATCGTGAGTTGGATAATTCTTCTCATGGACTTTGAGTTGTCTGGAGGCATAGGCTATCACTTTGCCCCGCTACATCAAAACGCAACCAAGTCCAACTCTGGAGGCATCACAATATACAACTAACCCATTCGATCCTTCCAGTAAGGTTAACAGTGGAGTGGTAGTGAGTCGAGTCTTCAACTCCTAAAAAATCTTCTCACACTCGTATGACTACTGGAATTTCACTTTCTACTGAGTTAACTTGGTCAGAGGAGAGGCTATAGAGGAGAAACCTTCCACAAACCGGCGGTAATAGCCTACTAACCCAAGAAACTCTTGATTTCAGTAGGAGAGGTAGGTCTGGCCAATCCTTTACTGCTGCTATCTTATGAGGATCTACTTGTATCCCTTCGCCTGAGACCACATGACCCAAGAACTTCACAGCCTTCAACCAGAATTCACACTTTCTGAACTTGGCAAACAACTGGCGGTTCCTGAGTGTTTGTAGCACTATCCTCAGGTGTTCTACATGCTCTTCCTCATTTCTGGAGTATACCAGAATGTCATCGATAAATACGATGACGAACATATCTAGGTACTGCTTAAAGAACCTATTCATCAAATCCATGAAGGCTGCAGCGGCGTTTGTGAGTCGAAAGGACATAACCACGAACTCGTAGTGACCATACCGAGTTCTGAATGTTGTTTTTGGTATTTCACACTCTCTGACCCTTAACTAATGGTATCCTGACCTGAGATTGATCTTGGAGAAGCAGCTGGCTCCGTGAAGCTGGTCGAACAGGTCATCAATTCTAGGTAAGGGATATATGTTCTTGACTGTTGTTCAACTGAAGGCAATCTATACACTTTCTGAGGGTACCGTCTTTCTTACGCACGAATAGCACTGGAGCACCCCAGGGAGAGATGTTGGGTCTAATAAATCCCTTGTCAAGAAGATCTTTTAGCTTCTCCTTTAACTCCTTAAACTCAGCTAGAGCCATTCTGTAAGGAGGGATGGAGATGAGCTGAGTATCTGGGAGGAGATCTATTCCGAAGTCTCTTTCCTGTTCAGGGGGAACTCTGAAAAGATCCTCAGGAAATACATCTGGGGACTCGCTGACAACTGGAACTTACTGAATGGTTGGGGTCTCAGAGTTGGAATCCTTGACCCAAACCAGATGATATAGACATCCTTTGGAAATGAGTTTCTGGGCCTTAAGGTAGGAAATAAACCTACCCTTAGGCGTTGAACTGCTGCTCGACCATTCTAAAACTGGCTCGTTAGGAAACTATATTTTGAAAACTCTAGTTCTACAATCAACTGAGGCATAGCAAGAGTTTAACCAATCTATGCCAAGAATAAGGTCGAAGTCGACCATGTCTAACTCTACAAGATCAACTGGAATTACTTTGTTCAGGACGGAAACTGGGCAACTTCTATACACCTGGCTTGCTCTAACTGACTTGCCAACTAGGGTACAGACTGAGAATGGTTTTAAGAGAACCTCTACACTTATACTGAGTTGAACAGCTATATATAGAGTTACGAATGAAAGAGTAGCTCCAGGATCTAAGAGGGCATATATGTCTAGATGGAAGAGACATAATATACCAGTAACTACATCAGGTGAGCTTTCCTGATCCTGACAAGAAGATAGAGCATAGAAACGATTTTGGTGCAGACCGCCATCTGTACCTGAGGTGTTATTCTACTGGGTTGGTCGACCCGTTGCAGCTGATGATGTGGTAGATTGTGATCTCCCTCGCTCTGCTGACGGTCACTCCCTAAGCCTGTGTCCAAGTTGTCCACACCAGAAGCAGGCCTCTCGTCCCTGAAGGAATTCTCTTGGGTGATTCCTACCACACTTGGGACAAGCTGGATACTTGTTGCTGGCACTGAAACTCTGGTGACTGAGAGCCAGATGCTCCGCCCCTCCGATCCTGGTAGGACCAAAAGGTTGGGGTGCTGGCTGAGCTGTGTGCGAGGGCTCTCTGTTGTTGCTGTTGTAGGTGGATACTACTGCCAGATTTCTGATGGACATAGTCTGAATGACCAGTTCTTTCCCGCTTGTTCTTATGCTCCATATCTTTTAGCTTCTCTACCTCAATCTATTAGGCATAAACAATTAGGCTAGAGAGGTGCATTTCCTTGATCAGCATCGCGGTCCTACACTTCTTGAGGACCAGATTAGATACTCCATTAACGAATTTTAGCATACGAGCCCTCGACTTGGCCACCATCTCTAGAGCATACTTTGATAGTCTATCCAACTCCAGAGCATACTCCTCCACTGCCCGATTGCCCTGTCATAGGTTCATAAACTCTGTCATCTTAGCCTCCCTCAGCTCTCGAGGGAAAAACCTATGCAGGAAAGCTGCATGAAACTCCTCCCACTCCACCGGTCCTGCTCCCGCTGGCCGCCCCTCCTTCCATTGCTCATACCAAACCTGGGCTACCCCTTTAAGCTGATAAGCAGCCAGGTCAGCACTCTCGGGGGAGCTGACACCCATAATACAGGTAATCTTTCTAATTTCATCTATAAACCCTTGTGGGTCCTCTCCCACCTTTGCTCCATGAAAATCTAGAAGGTTCATCCGGGTAAAATCTCGCACCCGAGCAACAGCTGCATACCCATTTGTGGCCACTGGAACCACCAGCTGGTTCACCTGGTTGGTGACTATTTGAGTTAGCAATTGAATGGCCGTCCTAAATTTGGCGGTAGATATGGATTCATCCAGAGGTGCTGCTGGAGCTGATGGGGAAGGTCTGTTGACATTAGCATCCCTTCTTCCATTACCACGTTTGGGAGGCATGGTTCACTAAAATGAAATAGAGAACGAATTAGAAGGGAATTTCTGGAATTTGGAATTTAAAGCACGATAAAGAATATGAACAAAAGGGAATTTTTCTAATAACATCTCATAACCTCCTCATCATAAGTGTGGCGCGCTTCACACCCATGAAAAGGACTCTACTCGATGCAACTTTCATACATTCCGAGGATACTCTAAACCTAGGGCTCTGATACCAAGTTTGTCACGCACCGAGCCTACACCCTGAGCGTAACACGATACTTGAAGCCACAAGTGACCCCAAGTAAACCCCTGATCTATCAGTTACTAGCATTTTGAGTAGACATGCACAACAGAACTTTGAAATAATATCATAAAATATTCGTGAGAGGCAATTCTGAAAACATAAAGTTCAAACAATAGAATACTACTGATAAATCTGGAAATCATGTCTGACTGAAAGCCATCTAATAGAGGAGTTGCTAAGACAAGCCCCCAGCTAACTCTAAGTTTAACTGAAACTAATGCAAAACTGAAAGAAGGAAAATAGTGCCCTCGGATGATGAGGACTCACACTTCAATTACTGCAACAAAGAATTTGAACTGCGGCAACTAACGGTGCTGGGTCTGTGAACCTACAACTGTATCATGAAACAATACAACATAAAAGTATGCTTCAGTACTTTGAATGTATTGAGTAAGTGGGAGAAACATAACTGAAAATAAAGTCTCAGCTAAAATGACACGTAATGACCAACAGGTAAGCTGAACTGAACTACTGATGTAATCTGAAATGGTCAAGATGACCCTGTATGATGGTCAAGGATGTGCCCTAAGTCTGAAACACTAAGGCTGGGATACTATACAGAACAGAGTTAAACTAGGGATTAGAACTGAAGTAAGCTTCTTATTCTATAATTGGACTAGACTGGCTAGTGGGAAAGTCTATAACCGACATTTAAGCACGTAAGCTAGACGTGGAGTCCGATGTATACACTTCACAGGTAGGACCCAACATACCTTGCCAGCGTATAAAGGCATGAACTAAGTGATCACAATAGTCTGGGGCCAATTAGATCAGGTAATACTGTAACCTACGCAGGCAACGTAGTTTTGGGAACCTGGGTGCGCTGGAACCCCGGCCCGCTCAGTGCTAAGTTCTAGTCCTATTGGAAAACCTAAACTGATCTACTAAGCTGATAGCTTGAAACTAGGGCCCAAGACTAGTCAGGAACGTGTAACTGCATGTACCCTGAGAGTCTTATCGGACCAGAATATGAAACTGGGTTCTAGACTAGTCAAAGCTGCTTATTTGGAAGCGTCGTGGCCGTCTAAGAAAAAGTTGTAACTGAACTGGGGTCCTGGGGCTGGTCAGAGTTATATATTAGAATGTCATGATTGCCTAATGGATCAAAAACTGTCATGATTACCTAATGGATCAAAAACTATAATCTGGGTCTGATTCTGATAACAGTGAGGCACAACTGGCACCTCGAAATAAGACTAAAGTCAAACTGATCAGTTGACAATTCTCTGAATATCACTGAGGATTCTAGCATTCTGACTTAGACTAAACTAATATGATTCAGGAGAGATTCTAGTTCTAACTAGCCTGGACTACTAGCAGCTAATAGAGAATTCAACTTATCCCAACAGTATGGGAATTTCATAATATAGAGAAATTCAAGAATTAAAGGAACTCAACTCAACGAACTAAAGTCATTCTGATTCATGGGGTATTTACCCAACATATACGTATAGTAAGAAATTCTAGGAATTCAACCCAAAGTATTCTTCATTCACTAGAGGGAATTTAACAAGCAAAATCATTACTCGATAAATTAGGGTTTAAATTCACTTTTTGTATGAACACTGACAATTTGATAAGGAATTCATGGGGATCATATCAACAATATACATGAACATCGTTCTAAGTGAAATCAATGAAAATAAATATGAATGCTCTTCATATTCGAAAGCTCAGTGATTAAAACTGATAGAAGAAATTGAAGAGGATTTGGGGGACACAAGGAAAGAACAATCCCCTTGCTAAAACCCCACATATTGGTAAAGAAACCTGAAGAATTTGCTTGAGAATCTAAGAGAAAAGTTTAGCCCTATCCCTTGCTCTGAAATACTCTAAGAGAGAATTCTACGATGTTTCTCTGAGAGTTAACATGAGAATGAGGGGAGGAACCGTCCAACCCTCTAATAAGTTTGAAATTTGGTCCAAAATGACATAGTTTAAAGCCTAGGTGAATAGGAATTTACTAAAGAGTCCTTAGAAGTTCGCTGGGAAAACTGTCAGGTGCCCCTAAGGGTGACCTAACGAGTCGTGGTGTCTGAAAACGACTCGTGGTCATGCCCGTCAGGTACACTGCCTGGAATCTTCAGTGGGTGTCCATGAGTGACTTAATGAGTCATGATCATTAGCCATGACTCGTGGTCACCAGTCATCGACCAAACTGTCTCACCCCTTGGGAAAATTAATACGAGGCTGGTCATGGGTCACTCAACGAGTCGTTCCCATGGATGACTCCTCGTGGTGACCACCCGTCAAGTACGCTGCCATCTTCTCAAGTTTTTAGATTGTGTCCTGATAGCGGGTAACTCAACGGATCGTGGGACCTGACCACGACTCATGAAGTTGCCCGTTGGGAACACTGACTTTTCTTAGACATCCTTCTCATGGTTTACCTAACGAGTTGTTGGTCCCTTAACGACTCGTTGGCTGGGTCATTCTGCAACATTTCTATTGTTTTTCAGATTTCCTTCTTTATGCCCCGGAATTGGATTTTGAGTTTTTGGGGTGTTACAAAAATCCTCTCAAATAACTTGAAAACCAAGCAAACGCTCATGTTTAAAAGCCAAATGAGTTGGTAAATTACCAACTCATCAAACCCTCAATCTTGAACTATTGCTTGTCCTCAATTAATGCAATTCATTACATCTAAACTATAGGAGTAAGCATTTCATTCTACATGAGATTATGCACAAGGTACCACTACGACCTAGACAACCCAAAGATCTCTCATCAACACAAAAGAAAAGAGGAAAATCAACACTTTATGCAAATGCCTCAAGAGATAATCACAATCAATTGATATGACTCACATTTGATTCCTTCATTCAAAACAAGGGGCATTGTTGTTCACAGCAAGCTTATATAGTATCTTAAGTCATTAAATATTCATATTCAAAGTTTGCCTTCAAGCTCATTACAATCTTGTCTCAACCATATTTTTTTGCATGCGCAAGCATGTTCCCCAAGGAGGTGATGTCACTCACAACATGAGAGAATCTCATTTAGTTATCAAGCAATTCACACTCAAGAGATTATAGAATGAAACAAATATGCTCACTCTCACAAAGAAATTCTCATGCACATAACTTGATTCATAGGCTTGCCCTTCGTGTAACTCGCCACTAATGTAGAGTCTCTACACTTAAAATCAATTAAGACTTGGAGGTCATGATATAGGCTAGGGGTAAAGGTAGGATAACTTTTAAGTTCTAGTGACTAGAACCTCCCTAATATCCTTTTTGTGAATCTTATTGCATATTCCATTTTCTTTTGAGATTACCCTCACCTTATCTCTCCTTGAACAATATTTTCACTTTTAAAATAAGATCCCTCCTTATCTCTCCTTAGTTACCACTTATCATCTTATTTGAGCAAGAGGCAGCACCTTTTTACATTTAGTTCTTTTCACCCAAACAATTCATTCTTTTTTTTTCATAATGTGGTGCTACCTCACATTGAAGTTCACATTATTTTTCCCATTTTTCTTTTTGCAACCCCTAAACTTAGGCTTTTGCCTCATCTTTTTTTTTTCTATTTCTACACTTTTGGGGCTTCAAGTATTATTTTTGCATTTCTTCTCACAACTAGCACTAGGGAGGACAGAGAGATTGAGCTTCAAGAAATATTAAATGTTCTTATAAATACACAAATGTATAACTCCCCAGGAATTTCAATTGCGCATAAATGAACTAAAGATATATTTTACTACTCTAGCGGATTCTAATAGACAAGAAGTCCTTCCTGCCCCTTGTGATTGTGAATTGAATGAATAAATGGATGAAATCAAGAAATAATTCAATAGATAAGTCGGGCATTTCCGGCCCACCAAGAGAAATCAATGGTTTCTTGGTTATGACCAGCTAAGACTAAAGTTCCATTAAAGAGCATATCTTCTCAGATACAAGGAAATGATTCAGTTCTATAGCTAAAGATCATAGTTCTCGAACAAGCAATCAAAAAGATTCTAGAGAATCTTCGAGCTTGAATTCAATTAAATGCTGATGGAAAAGAACCATAACTATATGATGCCAAATAGGGATTATGAAAGGGGTAATAGGTTTATGATGTGGTTTCCAGGAAAAGGCTTAAAGGCTAAATATTGGCTAGCAAGGGTTTATGCTCAAGGAGGTCATATGGGTAAAATAGCTATCTAAAAGAAAGCTTAAAATTATCTTCCAAGTGAAACTACATCTAGGATTTCTCCTTGAGTCACACTTGGGGCAAGTTCTCGACAACCGTTCATGCAAGAGAATTAAACTAAAACCTTTCCCACAAAGCATTACCCTCAAAGGGGTTCACATCATTTTAATCACCACATCAAAAGTCATAAAACAAGATATCATGTGAATCAAGAAGTCAAATAAAGAATGTGTAACTTATAACAAAAGAGTACTTGGCTTTCAAAGTCAACTACCCCTTTACTTGTCAAAATTCATTTTTTCAACATCTATGCCACTTAAAAAAATTCTGGTGGTACCTCTCGAAAGCCATTGCAATCATTGACTCAAAAGAGCTTAAAACTCAACACTTTCTCTTAAGAAATCCTCCTCTCAATACATCATGGGGAAATGTCACCTAGTTCGAAGATAAAAGAAAAGAAAAGAAAATCGCTACTTGGAAAAGAACTGTGGTATTAAAAAATTCTTGGAGTTTATTCACTAACTACTATAGATAAAAGGTGATAATCAAAACATGGGTCGATAATATTTTGCAATTTAACACAGACCCAATTAATGGCACTAACAACTTAACAAAGCATTTTCATTTCTTTCCACACCTCGACAAGGTAGACATAAGCACACAGAAAAGAATACACCTCTACCTCCAGCTGACAAATCACATTTTCCTCAATGTACAAATGAAGAACAAGCAAGGGTAAGAAGACTCCCTGATGGATCTAGCAAGAGGAACGAGGTATCTATGAGTAGGTGACCTCATCAAAATGCCATGAAGCAGTCTCAGATATGGAGGGCATCAGCGGGTCAGGCGGAAGTGTGAGTGGCTTGCTCGGTAATGATACTTCTCAGTGGTCTGAAAGAGTTCTATTCTCATGATAGGAAATCCCATCCACCCCGCCGTGCTACTAAAATGGAACCACTTTATAAAAAGTGCACATCCTGGGGCGAGGTGGTCTGTTGTGGTATATCTCCTCATCGAATATCACTTCATACGAGCTGTCATAGCCCATACACCTGTCATCTGATAGACTTCTAGTACTTTCTGGTTGATCCTCCTCAAGGGCCGGTGTATTCAAGTTAATACTTTTCGGTGATAGCATCTCCTTGCAACTGTCAATTTCCGTCTTTATGGCTGCTACCTCATTTTCCAACACATCCACTTTTACACATAGTCCTCTCGATTTGTCAATTACAGGTCTCATTGCTCTTTTGATGGCTTGTTGAGTCATAGAGGGAATTGCCTTTGCCAATTTCAATAGTTGAACATCATGAGCTATGGCCATATGTGCCATCTTCACAATGCCCTTTGCTAGCGGTGATGGAGCCCTATTGGTTGGTGGTGAAACTGCTACATATTCATAACATCTTGAAGGTGAAGGAGTTGCTGGTTCCATGGACAACTTGGGACGTTTGGAACTTGGGGCATCCTTGTCTGTCTTAGTGGCCAAAGTAATTACTCCCTCAACCCTTACTGTTTTGTCCAATGGTCTGAATAGGGGACAATTGGCATGCAGCCAAAGCAGACTGATGAGAACAGGATAGGCCATAGAAGTTGCTTTTTGCCTAGCCTTCCTTTTTAATTTCTCAACAATAATCTCTCCCACATTTATGTGCCTTCAATCCATGATGCAAGTGAGCAGGATTGCGGTCTCTATGGAAATATGCGTTGTGTTCTTCAAAGGAATGATATAAGTACATACTAAATTAAGTCATATTCATGCTTCGAATTTTAGATTTTACATCATACTAGTGAATCACGCCCTTTGTTATAGCCCAATACGGCTGACCCACAGTAATTATCTCGGTCACCTACTCAAATTGATTATCTTTGTCGCAATTTTCTTTTGAAATATCAACTTGGATGCACTAGGTCAACCCAACAAATAGAGTTGAAATCCTCTGGGGTGACGGGGACTTCTTGGCCCCGTATCAGTACAGATGATAGACATTGCATCTTATCAACTCTGCCTTTATGCGTCAAGATGTCCTATATTGCTCTATAAGAGGCATAAAACTCCCTCACCAATCGGGAAAATAAGGATCCAAGGGCATTGTGAAAGGCTCCCAATCGCAAATATAGAATTGATCATAAATGTCTGGAAAGTCATCCTTGAAGGAATCAACCTCAAATCGAGCTTCTGCAGTGACAGACCGATTCTCCTTACACTGAGCATAATAATTATTCATTTCATTAAGCCCAAAGCGGAGTTGATGAATCTTCTTTCCCTCATTGGATTTTGCACCTGGAATGGTATCATCAGTTATTGGTGTTTTTCCTTTTCCATATTGTCGAGAGGCGGACATGATGCTACAAATAAATGTTAATGCCACATGTTGCTCTTTTTAGGTATTGAATAATATAAGAGTAAAAAACATAGCAAACTAAACTAGAAATAAAAATTTCAAAATTTGATGAAAACAAGTTGAACATCAAAAAAAAGCGCTGGTGGTCCGACATTACAACTGCAAAACGCCGATATAAACTCGCGAATCGCAGTGGAGTCGCCGGCCTGGGTAGATGACTGGGCACAAAGATTCTTATCGGCATTTCACCAGACTCAACCCACAAAGCGTAGGTGAATCGCACATCAAGGCAGTGGCCTGAAGCTCTGACCCCAGAACTATGCCTCAGCCTGCATTTCGCTAGTGATGACCGGCGACTTACCGATGCAATACTTGTATCAACATCAACATAAATCGACCCCATTCAAAAAAACCTCTCAATTTCATGATTCACCCAACTCACCCCCACATCATGATCAACCTTTACAGAAAATACAACAAAAGAAAAATGATGATTCGCCCTTAAGAACGATGTCACTCGATCTATTAATCCCTAACTAATAAAGCAAACACACACTATGAGAATCACACCACAATAGCAAAGCACAATATAGGAAATAGGAGATATGGGTAAGGAAAATTCTGAATCTAGAATAATTTTTAACTATCATTTTTAAACAACAAGCAATATAAGAGTACAAGGATATATACCGATTAAACAATGAGAACAACGAACAACAAGATTTGAAATTGGTGGCTTAACAAAAATTGGTGCTTTCAACAATGGGGGATGTTTTTGCTTAGTGAGAGCGTGTGAGGTGAGATGAAATGAAAGGAATATGAGTGGGGATTTTATATGCTGAAGAGAGGAAGAGTGATTGGATGATGAGAAGGTGGATTTAATGGAGGATTTAATGGTGGGAGGTTGGGAAGGTAAAAATTTGTGGGAAATTGAGTTGTTGGAAAAGTGAGAAAGTGAAAATGAAGGGTTTGTAGGGATTTAATAGGAAGTTTGACCTTTTTAAAATCCATGGGCCGGGTTGGTCAATGATTTGGTCAACAGTTTGGTCAAGATTTTAAAGAAAATACGTACCTTTAGCTGCACTGAACTGGCGGCCACTGGTAGCACCGCACTTCACTACTTCAAGTGCAGGTGACCTCCACTTGCGCCTAGTTCACTGCTTGAAAGTTGCGATTGAACGGCAGTTCGCGGGTTGTCTCTTGTGTTCCGGCGGTGGGCCGCAGTTCATAATTCACTTCCTAGGTAAACTGGTTGAACCCAACGATGAACCGACATTTCGCAGGTTAGAACCAGCATTTTTCTAGTTGGACTCCAATTCTCTCCTCTTTTTCCTCATATTTTGGACTCCACCAGTGTGTGAGCGGCATTTCACATTTTAGGACCTATGTTTCGCAGGTCTTGTGCTGCCAGTGCCCTATTTCTCTTCCAACTCATTCTTCATCCATTCTTCCTGCAAAACAAAAATCAACAAAATATCAAAGAATCAAACATGAAAACACTTGGGTTTCCTCCCAAGCCGTGGCACAACAAATGTGTTTTGCTACAGCTCATCAAGGTATATAAATTCCATCATGTTGATTTCTGTCGACACTCCCAAATATTTTTTTTACTCGTTGGTCATTCACTTTAAATCTCAGCCCATCATCTCTTTCAAGCTCAACAGATCCATTCTCAAAAACTTGAGACACCTTAAAAGGACCGAACCATTTAGATTTAAGCTTCTCAAGGAACAACCTCAACTAGAGTTGAAGAGTAAATTCCCTTTGCCAAATTTTCTAATCATGGCAGTGCTTCATTCGAGCTTTATATATTGCAGCATTTTCATAGTCCCTCATCATAAACTCATCCATTTCATTGAGATTTTCCACTCGCCCCTGGACAGTCTTCCCTCAATTTAGATTTAAACTCTTCAAGGCCCACATGGCCTTATGCTCCAACTCCACCGGTAAATGGCAAGCTTTGCTAAAGACCAATTGATATGGGAACATTTTAATTAGCATTTTAGATGCGGTCCGGCAGACCCATAGAGCGTCATCAAGTTTTCTTGCCCAATCTGTTCTATTGAATTGACTATTTTAGTCAAGTGGACTTGATTTCCTGATTGGACACTTCTACTTGGTTGCTAGTCTGAGGATGATAAGTGGTAGCAACTTTGTGCTTCATGCCATACTTTTCTGGTATGGCACTGAACAATCGATTGCAAAAATGTGATCCTCCATCACTGATGATAGCTTTAGGGGTGCCAAACTATGAGAAGATATACGTCTTCAAAAAGGCCGTCATGCTCCTCCCCTCATTGTTGGGCAACACCACAACTTCCACCCATTTAGATACATAGTCAATGGCCACCAAAATGTAAGTGTTTCTATAAGAGCTCACAAAAGGCCCCATAAAATTGGTGCCCCATATATTAAACAATTTCACCTTTAGGATTGGTGTCAAAGGAAGCTCATGTCGCCTAGAAATACTTCCTTTTCATTGACATCAATCAAATTGCTTAACAAAGTCATGGGCATCCTAGTGGAGAGTTGGCCAATAAAATCTACACTCTAGCACCTTTATTGTTGTCCTAACACTCCCGTAATGGCCCTTGAACAGTGATGAATGACATGCCTTGAGGATAGGCACTATTTCCACCTCTGGGACACATCGACGAATTATGTCATCAGCACAACTATGAAAGAGGTACGAGTCGTCCCAATAAAACTTTTGAACATCATGCATGAATCTCTTCTTTTGGTGAAAGGTCAATCCACCGGGAGTGATGTTGCTCACCAAGTAATTAGTAAAATCTGTGAACCACGGTGTTAAGTCATGGGATGCAGCCAAAATATGCTCGTTAGGAAATTCATCATTAATCTCCTCATTTTCACCCGACCTACCATCTATCTCTAGACGAGAAAGATGGTCAGCCACTTAATTCTCACATCCTTCCAGTCCTTTACTTCAAAATCAAATTATTGGAGCAAGAGAACCCATCTAATAAGCCTGGGTTTAGCATCCTTTTTTTTCATTAGGTATCTGAGTGCATCATGATTCGTGCGCACCACTACCTTAGTTCCTAGCAAGTATGCCTGAAACTTTTCAAACGCAAGCACTACTGTGAGAAGCTCTTGTTCTGTCACTTTGCAATTTACTTGTGCATCATCAGGGCTTTACTGGCATAGTAAATAGGGTGAAAGATCTTTTCCTTCTCTGTCCAAGAAATTCCCCTAATCCTACACCGTTGGCATCACATATCAATTCGAAAGGCTTCGGCCAGTCTGGTGCAGTGATATTGGGGCTAATACAAACTTTTATTTCAGTTCAGTGAAAGCCCTCATACAAGCTTCGTCAAACTGGAATTTTGCATCTTTTTCCAACAATTGAAACAAGGGATGTGCTATCTTGGAAATATCTTTGATAAAAAGATGGTAAAATCCTGCATGTCTGAAAAAACTCCGAATGCCCTTCACGGTCTTTGGCGGGGGTAGATGAGCATAGCATCAATTTTAGCTTAATCTACCTCAATCCCTTTCTTGAAAATCTTGTGTCCTAGAACAATACCTTCTTTTACCATAAAGTGACATTTTTCCCAATTAAGCACCAAGTTCGTTTCCACACATCTTTTTAACACTTCCTCTAAGTGAACCAAACAATCTTCAAATGAATTTCTCCCAACAGAGAAGTCATCCATGAAGACTTCCATACTCTCCTCCATTGTGTCTGAAAAGATTGACATCATACACCTCTGAAAAGTAGTTGGGGCATTGCAAAGCCCAAAAGGCCTCCGTTTGAATGCAAAAGTTCCATAAGGACATGTGAATATAGTTTTCTCTTGATCTTCTAGGGCAATAAAAACCTGATTGTATCCTGAATAACCATCCAAGAAGCAGTAATACTCTTTCCCCGCCAATCGATCTAGCATTTGATCAACGAATGGGACTGAAAACTTATCCTTTTTGATCCACGAGTTCAACTTACGGTAATCCATGCACACCCTCCATCTGGTGACTGGATGTGTTGCAATCAATTTATCTTTGTCATTTGGCACCACCATGATTCCCCCTTCCTTAGGCACATATTGGACTGAGCTTATCCAACTACTATCAGCTATTAGGTATACAACTCCCGCATCTAACCATTAGTGATTTCTTTCTTGACTACCTCTTGCATTAGTGGGTCTAAATGCCTCTGATGCTCAATCGACGTGTTGTAGTCCTCCTGAAGGTTGATCTTATAAATGGAAATTCCAGGTGGTATTCCAATGATATCATCTATAGACGACCCTATTGATCGAATGTGCTTCCTCAAAACTGCCAAAAGTGCTTCCACTTGTTGTTTATTTAACTTAGCTGAGATGATCATCATAGTGTCTCTTTCACTCCTAGATATGCATACTTTAGATGGGCAGGTAAAGGTTTGAGCTCTAATATTGGTGGTGAAATGATGGATGGTTGTAATGGTAGAGTTGTCCGATTCTTGAGGTAAAGATCGAGTTTCTTCGGTTGAAAGGAGTAGGTTCCCAACCCTTTGCTAACATGACACACCTCTTCCAACCGTTCACTACTTAAGAGAATGCCTTCGAACATTTCTTTGAAAATTTCTTCTTCCATTCCCCCTTCTATGGCTTCATCATCTGCATTGTTTGGGGGTGATGGGGCATCTTCTTCCTTCATCACCTTTTGTGTTGTCATTTGTGATGCTAACAAGTTCATTCTATCCTCTAGTTGTTGGATGGATACCTCACAATCCCTCACCTTTTTAGTGAGGTTCAGGGGATCACTTCGCAGCTCTTGAGTCCCTGAATTAGTTGAAACAACTCACTCAAGCATAACCTCTAGCATTTTTTCAATGCGAGATGAGAACTCTTCACTCTCCTGACTACTTGTTTTAGTTGTACAATCAGAGTTCGAACCTTAATTTTCATTATAAGGATACCAAATAGCCCTGGTTGGCTTGTTGATACCTTATATGAAAACCCATCATACAATTTGCTAACAATTCGACTTGCTTCATTACTACCACCAGCACAGCGTCTTTTCTCTCCTCCCTTCTCCATATTTCATCCATCAATTGAAGAGATTCAACGTAAGATGACCCCTCGGGATTCTAAATTAGCCTTCCAAAAGGGATCATCTTCACCTCAACAATATCAACAATGTAAAAGTAGCACACAGAATGCTAAAGTAATTCAAATCAATAATAAACTAGGGGCTATATAATCCAATTCCCCGGCTACAGCGCTAATAATTGATGACGTTCAAATCCACTCCTCATAAGGAGGAAGTGTAAACAATTATCGCAATATAAATATTCAACTAAGAGTCAGGGTCGAATTCACAAGGACTAGTGATTGAATAACTCAAAAATTGTCTATTGACTTGAACTAAATTTGCATCCATGCATTTGAAAATAAAAATAAAATGCTGGGGGAAAAAGCGAGATCACAATTTGAATTTAAAATCACTATAGGGGGAGCAAGGTAACAAAAGTGACTTAACAATTATGAGAAAGGGCCAAGGGTATGCTATTGATGGGGGTTCGATTAGACTGGGAATAACTAGAAAATTAAATAATTACTCATAAGGATAAATACTTGTGGATAAAGTGACACCCGATATTTTTCAACCAATTAAGTGCTCTATTCCTTGAGTTCTCTCAAACCCCAAGGTATCAATTAATTAATCCACTATAGCTTAGACAAGATTTGAGATATCTCTAGCCTCAAATCTCTAATGGATTTATAATTATGGGTTTTAGTAATCTCTAGCCCAACACCACACACTCAAGACCCAATTGCCTACCATTGCTTTCTCACCCATATTCAATTTCTCTTTTTCAAGCAAAAATGGAATAAGCATACATAACCCACATTTGCAACTATGGGTAATTTAGTTATAATAGCCATAGCCAATTCAATCTATCCCCAATCATGCACACACCCATAGCAAAATATCTAGCTACTTATAGATGAATAATATGCATATTGATAAGAAATTCATAAAATTCATCATTAAGAGTAAAAATAGAAAACTCAAAAATTTTCTTCAATGGTGGTTTATACCTTGAGGAAGAAGAAGAAGAAGAAGAAGAAGAAGAAAAGCTATTCAATATTTCTCTCTCTAACTCGACAAATCTAGAATGAAATATTTGTAATTTTTGGAGAATCTATAGAAATAGGTTAAAAAATATTCCTCAAACTTCGTACTGGATGATTTTTCCCTCCTAAAGGCGGCCTCACTTGTGAGTCATCGGTGTTCCGCCGGTGCCCATTAGCGAAATATCGCTGCGTCACAGGTGGGGGCAGTGACTTTGGGTCTGGCCAGTGTTGGCACCGGCTGTTTGTAGGCGCTGACCCGCGTTTCCTCGGTGCACCTTCCACTCTTGTCCAGTATGCTCCTACATTTCAGCCGGCAAAATCAGTGGAGCACTGGTCCCATACAGTAAAGCTCCAGTCCTCTTCTTTAATTCCACGCTTTTGTCCAAGTTCTTACTTTCTCTCCTTAAATTAAATACCTACAAAAACTAAAAAGAAAAATCATAAAATCCGCTCAAATGACTTGAAAACCAAGCAAAAGTTCATGTTTAAAAGCCTAATGAGTTGGTAAATTACTAACTCATCATTGACTTCCATGAGCTCTATTGAAATCACTTTGTTGAAAAGAGTCAAACTCTATGATTTATGATTTTGCTTTTCCTCAAAAAGGAAAGTTACTATGATTTTTGTGCAAAATGACTATGACTTGATGACTTATGAATTTCAAGGTTTTATGATGATGAAGAACTATGATTTAGATACGATAATGACTAATAATGACAAGCTTGGTTTCTTAATAATGATTTTAAATAAATCACATTACGTAATGAAAAGGGAGTAGTATTAATAACCGAGAAGGCTTCATGCCTAAAATTATGTATGCCAACGTAGGATGATGGATCGTTTCCGTTGGTTTGAGAGACTCCTATATGCCCCTGGTACGGACTATTATGGATCGTTGTTAGAAATATGATATGTATGTCTCATACCCTGGTAAGGTATGAGATGGCTTAGTTGATCAAACATAGATCAAACTCCACGTTTACATGGTGGTTTATGTTGGTTAAGAGAAGAAACTTCCATAACAAATTTAATGAATGAAGATGAAAACATAATTTTTAAAGACGTCTATTTACTTATTTGTTTTATATCTGATAGAATGCACAACCTAAGAATTTGTTTTAACCTTAATTGTTTGCCTACGAATAAAACAAGTCGTCAGACGTGTTCCACTAGAGTGAATGAGAATAGTAAGTAAATAAGACAATAAATTTAGCGTGGAAAACACCCAGCTCAAAAGGTGAAAAACCATGACCTGTACTCCACAAGATTTTCTCCAACTTTACTAACTCTAAGAACCTCTTCAAATAACAAATTACAGCCCTTGTAATCTAAGGAATTATAAACTCTAATTCCTAACTGTTCAATCTCCTACTCAGTAACAAACGTCAATGTCTTCCTAGTAACACTACTTGAAGACCAAATCTTCTTAATTCAGTTTATAACTTACTGAATTAAGAGTACATCAATTACAACTCAATGACAACCTCCTAGTACAAGATGGCTAACTCTAGCTTGACACTTTACTAGAACAAGTTTGTTTATCTTCTCACACTTAGATTGTCACAAGAATCTCACTCAATTGCAGTATGTTTTTTCCTCTCTTTGTTAGTGTATGTATTCTTCTAAGATGTCACACTCCTTTATATACACATGTCTCCAAAGAGTTCTTCTTCCTTCCAATCTCTTTACAGCAACACCTTTGCTCGCCTTAGAGTCCAATCTCGTGTAAGAGTCTTCTTACACGTTAATCTCTTGTATTTGGTTGTATTGTAATCAAACTCCAACTCTTCTGATTTAACCATGTGTTGATCTTGTTGAGTTTGTTGAATATAGCTTATCAACTCCTTAATTCACGTTCCTTTATTTCTTGACATTTCCAGCTCCTTAAGTATTATATTCAACACTTCATTGGACCAGCTTTACTCACTTGTTTCATCAACATGTTGTCAATCATCAAAACTCCAAAGGACCCAACAAATTTCCCCTTTTTGATGATGACAAACACACTGCCATTTGCATAATGACTTTACCTATAAAGAAAAATATGTTGAATGAAACAGGTTAGTCCATTGGGTTATAAACATTGCACTGCCAACCATATGTATTTTTCTTCCCCCCTTTGGCATCATCGAAAAGTTGAGTCAATGAATTACAGCCAAAATAGCAGTCATACATCTTATTTCCACAGGGGAAATTCCAAGACAATCAAGATAACACTTATTAAGACAAGAGAAGGCAGTAAAAGTGCAGTAGAGGATAAATAATATATGTAAGAAGAACAAACAATTCACTCAAAGCAAAAGACAGTTCTTTATCACAACCAACACAATACTGAAAATAAAAACAGCTAAGCCTAAAAGGGTAAGATATCAAAAACTAAGAACAAGCACAGGGTATTCTAAGATGGAGGAACAGAGGGAAGAAATTGGGACATGTGTCTAATAGTATCGGCATTTGCAGCTCTTTCTAAGACAAGCGTAGCCTATAACTTGTGATCTTGCCTGAAAGAGAAACCTTTTCTTGAGCATGAGTAGCTTCCAATTCAGTAGTATTTTCTACCAAAGCATTGTGCATTCTTTGAAAAGGAGTATCTGCTCTCCTCATAGGAGCAGGTAGATCAACATGTTTCACTTTCCCAAGGACATCCTTTGTTGTCTGAAAAGTTCACACTTGAAAAGGGACTGAGTAGTCCTCAAATACATAAGACAACCAAAAGGCATAGGGGAGAGCATGTCCTTTGTCATCCTTAGTGAGAACCCATTGCGTATGCATGTCCATGAGGCTGGGTAAATCAATCTTGACCCCAGTATCCAGCAGCTCCACTAAGGTGAGGTCAAGATAGTTTTCCTCAGTTCTTCTCTCCTTTCCTAGGATGAGAATCTTATGCACAACATAAAAGTACAACTGATGGAGGCAAATTCTTTCTTTTGAACTCGGCAATGCTGGGCAAGAGTTGGTTGGCATAAGAACTTTCTATAGATGTCTCTAGTAGAAGGCAAATTGTCCAGTGGTGGCCACTCAAATTTGACATAGTGATCCCATCCACCACTGGGAATACCCAAGATCCTTACCAAGTCATCATCCACTAGATAGATTGAAACCCCCCCCCCCCCGATAATAGAAGAAGAGAGGAAACCATTTGCAACTCCATGAGCATAGAACTCAACAACTTCTGGTTTTCCAAACTTCCTCTGAAAGT
Source organism: Datura wrightii (assembly GCA_035772735.1). Classification (NCBI taxonomy): domain Eukaryota; kingdom Viridiplantae; phylum Streptophyta; class Magnoliopsida; order Solanales; family Solanaceae; genus Datura; species Datura wrightii. The sequence continues at coordinate 68,343,560 of JASDFA010000002.1, forward strand.
CACCTTGAAGAAACAAGGATGTCCAACCTTGAACTTCTAATTTTTCAAGCAACACCACCATTTTTGGGCCACCAAACCCAATCACCGCTCTTCCCGAAAGAACAACACGCTTTTGAAAGTGCATTAAATAGGAGAGTTGAGTACCAGTGAGGCCAAAAGTGTCAATCTCAACAGACACATCATCATTAGAATCATCAGAATCAAAACTATGTGATGGACCAGGTCGAGAAACTTGTTCTGAAGATTGGGTTTTGGCAGTGGGGGAAGGATCTTTTGAAGTCGAAGTGGAGGATGGTTTGGAAGATGGTTTGGGAGAGTGTTTAGATGAGGGTTTTGGAGTGGGTTTGGAAGGGGGTTCTGGAAAGGGATTGGAGGAGGACGTAGAAGGGTTCTCTTTGGCAGAAAAGGGGGTTTTGGAAGGGAATTTGGATGACCCAAAGGAAGTGGGTCTGGGAATAGTCTTCTTGACCACTTTGGATTTTCAAACTGATTTGAGCAATACATCCTTTGAAGAGGAGGATTGCTTTTGAACAGGAGAGGTTGTAGAGGATTTTGTCTTCTTGCTCTTTTGAAGAGCTTGTTCAAGATTTTCATCTTCCTGTCATTTTTTGGTTCGAGTGAGAGAGATATGAGTAGAACTGGTAGGTAAAGGTGTGTCATGGTCAAGTTCATCATCAGGGATAAGGATAGGGAAGCCAAATTTCTCCTTTAACCGGGTCCGAACCCTTTGGGGAATCAGATCTGCAATGGGGATTCCTTTATTTGGAGCAGATTGTAGGGGAGATGAACCAGCTTTTTCTATCCATCAGATATCCTGCATAATCAGCATTTGCATATCCTACCAAGGAAAAATTGCTTCCTTTAGGATACCATAACCACATATCAGTAGTTCCCTTCAAGTATCTCAAAATTCTCTTAACAGCTTTGAGATATGATTCTTTGGGATTTTCTTGAAATCTAGCATACAAGCCAACACTGAAAACAATGTCAGGTCTACTAGCAATTAGATATAAAAAGAAGCCAATCATACCTCTATAAAGTTTCTGCTCTACGAAGGACCTATTTCATCAAGGTTCAATTTTGTGGCAGTAGCAATAGGAGTATCAATCTCTTTTGCAGATTCCATATTGAATCTGTTAAGCAACTCCTTCACATACTTCTGCTGATGGATCAAGATTCCAGTGGGAGTTTGCTTAATTTGTAGTCCAAGGAAGAAATTTAGTTCTCCCATCATGCTCATTTCAAATTCTCCATTCATTAGCATAGAAAACTCTTAAGTCATAAGACTACTTGTTGATAATATGATGTCATCTACATACAGTTGCACAATTAGTAGATCCTGTCCCTTTGTTTTCAAGAAGAGTGTATTTTCAATTTTTCCACTTATGTTCCCATGTTTCAATAGGAATTTTGAAAGTCTTTCATACCAGGCTTTTGGAGCTTGTTTCAACCCATACAAAACTTTGTCTAGTTTGTAGACATGATCAGAAAATTCAGAGCTTTCAAATCCTGGAGGTTTCTTCACATATACTTCCTCTTTTAGATATCCATTCAAAAATGTACTCTTTACATCTATTTGGTAAAGAGTGAATTCTTTGAAAGATGCAAAAGCTATGAGTAATCTGATTGCTTCAACACTTGCAACAGGAGCAAATGTCTCATCATAGTCAATTCCCTCTTCTTGATTGTATCTTTGGACCGCCAGCCTAGTTTTATTCCTTGTAACTGTTTCATGCTCATCTAGCATATTCTGAAATACCCATTTTGTGCCAATTACAGTTCTTCCTTCAGGGGGAGGTACCAAGTGCCACACTTTGCTTCTTGCAAACGGATTTAATTCCTCTTGCATAGCCAAAATCCAATCTTCATCTGGAAGAGCCTCCTTTACCGTTTTAGGTTCAAGTTTAGATAAGAAGGCATTGAAAGTACATAAGTTCTTCAATCCTGATCTGGTTGTGATCCCAAAGGTGAGATCTGTGAGAACATTTTCAATAGGATGTGAGTCCTGATACTTGTAGCTTTTCAGCTGCAATCCTTGTGAGGTTCCTGCATTTAAGTTGGCTTGCTGCATTGATGATGGCTCAGCTTCATTATTTGTTGTGTCCCCTGTCAGTGAGCCCACATTCTGTTCAACAGATGAAACAGGTGTTGCAACCTGTTCCTGAGTATGTTCATCAGTTTCACTTTCATCCTGCATGTTAGTCTCAAGCATAATACAAGATTCATCAAAAACAACATGCACACTCTCCTCAACATAGTTTATTCTTTTATTTAACACCCTATAAGCTTTACTGTGTTGAGAATAACCTAAGAAGATTCCCTCATCACTTCGGGCATCAAATTTTTTCAGATTATCTTTCCCATTATTATGGATAAAGTATTTACACCCAAAGATTCTAAGATGAGCAATATAAAGCCTTCTGCCTTTGAGTAATTCATAGGGAATCTTCTCTAACAGAGGTCTATTCATATATCTATTCAATATATAGCAAGCGTGCTTATGGCCTCAGCCCAAAACTTTTTTGCAAGATTACTTGCAATCATCATTGTTCTAGCCATATCCTCTAAAGTCCTGTTTTTCCTTTCAACTATTCTATTTTGTTGTGGTGTTCTTGGAGCAGAGAAATTATGATCTATTCCATTTAATGAATAGAATTCTAAGAATTTTGCATTTTCAAATTCTGTTTCATGGTCAGATCTTATGAAAATTAGGGAAGTGCTTATTTTTTTCATCTTTTTTACAAGAAGAGAAAAAGCATCAAAGTCATCATATTTAGAAGATAAAAATAGGGTCCAGGTGAACCTGGAATAATAATCAACAGTAACAAAGATGTACCTTTTACCACCTCTGCTCCTTACTCTCATAGGTCCACATAGATCCATGTGCAACAGGTCCAGACATCTATTGTACTCACTTGATTCTTTGATGTGAATGATGATCTTACCTGCTTCTCCCTACACAAGCACTACAGGCTTTGTCATTTCTGAACTTAGTTTTAGGCAAGCCTATAATCATGTCCTTTGAAGCAAGTTTATTCAGCTATCTCAAACTAGCATTCCCAAGTCTTTTGTGCCAGAGAAAGGGATCACAATCCATTGCACTAAGGCAAGTCAGATTTGTACAGGCATTCCTATGATGTCTGCCTTGTATACATTTTTATGTCTTCTTGCACTTAGCACAATTTCCTTTGTATCCAACCTCTTGACCTTGCATCCTACAGAAGTAAAAGTTATCTTGTTGCCTTGTCACACAACTGAGAGATGCTCAGTAGATTATGTTTCAGTCCATCAACATGACACACATCTTTCAAGGACCATGTTTCTGAACTTCCAGTTTTACCAATTCCTGTAACAGTACCCTTTTTCCATATCTAAAGGATATATTCCCCCTTTTTAGTGGAGTGATTGAAAGGAATTTTTGTTTATCTCCAGTCATGTGTATTGAACAAGCACTATCCATGTACCAATGCTTGCTCCCTTTCACTCTCACCTGCAAAACAACTTAGGGGTTAGTTTTAGAAACCCATACAAGCTTGGATCCTTTTTTTGTGATCAAAAAGGTGTATCAAGTTTTTTCCTGCCCAGTGTGGCAACAAGTTGTTAGACCTGTTCCTATGAGCAGTTTCGTACTTAATTCCTTTAGACAACAAGGTACTCATGTTTTTGCTTCTAACTACTACTAGAAATTCAGTGGTAGGATGACCATTTTTACCACACAAGTAACACATATCTTCAGTGACACTTGATTCTTTATGAAAACCTATTTTAGCCCTTTCATTATGAATCTTTCCACTTAGATTATTTATAATTCTAGACGACTTGGTCCACTTGTTAGCTTTCTCAAGATCATCTTTTAGCCTTGAAACTTCCAAACTCAATTTTCTTATCTTTTCTCTCTCACAAAAATAATTAATTTTACAGTACTTAAGTTCAGACTCAACCTTTCTTAAATTTTCACCCACTTCTACCTTTTAAATTGAGGATTCTTTTATACTTTCACTGACAGACTCAAGTTAGATAATATGTTTCTTCAAAGCTCAATTTTCCTTATCAGTGAGTAGTCGACCCCACACTTTCCCTCTTTCACGCTTCTTAGTTTCCTCCTTCAAGGGTACTCAGACTTCCCCTCAATCTATGCTTAATTCACCACCAAAAACAACAACAAGATGACAATAAAAAAAATCAACACAAAGGAAAAATAAAGTTGTACCTATGGTACCCTTGGGTTGCCTCCCAAGCAGCGCCTTATTTTACGTCGCGGCACGACGCATCAAGTTTCACCGCTTTTTCCTCCACTTTGAGGATATGAATCTCACCCCTAATTTCTTCTCCAGGTTCCTCTTATACTCCAGGGGTGGTGGTGAAAAAATGAAAGGACCAAGCAGTAGATGTCGCCTCTGGCACTTATTGGCCCTTATGTAAGTGAAGTCATTTTGTCTCTCGGAATAAGCAAATTTCAGAATATACGGGGCTTATTTCCCTCTATAGACCTTTCTCTACAAGCTTGGAAGAATCTATTTCTAGGTTGTCAACCAAACTTAATGTCGAGAAATGCTTCGAGTGGGGTACAATACACCTCAAATCTAAAACGACCTTGTGCTTGACCTCCTTACTTGTGTACACTTTCTCCACATCAACATCTAACTCCACATGAATGTCAAATGGTTGGAACTCTATCTCTCCTTTCATGACTGGATTGGCCATATGTGTGAGACCATCATGGGGACTCTCAGGAGCTTCTAACTGTTGAACTTATTCCAAGAACTCACCTTTTTCTTCTCCTTGTAGTCCCTCTTGAGTATTGCATAAGACCGTCACTTGCAAATCAAAGCAAGCTTCAGCCTCAGCCATCATCTCCGTGAACTTGGTGCTTATCATTTCTAAGGCCTCTCCATTTTCCTTGGTCTGAACTCCCAATACTTTCATCTGCTCCCTCATTGCTTCTGTCTGCTCAAGGACTAGTTTTAACATGTTTTCTATCTGAGCTTGGTGTTCCAAGTCCTCCTTTTCATCATTCCTGTACTCATCAAAAACAACAGAAGGATCATAGTAGGGGCTTGGGGAAGGGGAATATGCATTTGGACAACCATCCCAATGGCCATCTTGACCACCACATATACTGCAAGTGTGACAGTGTTGCCATAAGTGGAGTCCTCCACAATTCAGGCAGGACTCACCAAAATATGAGTATCCACCATTCAACCCATTTGTGTACCATGATGTCATGTCAAGAAGGACATCAGACTAAAAACAAAAATAAAATAAATCTAAAACTAATAAAGAAAATTTTTTCAACACTTAGAAAATTAGACACTCACACAAAACAAGAAATTCACCAATTTCACCAGTCCCCCGCAACGGTGCCAAAAACTTATTGCGCTCCAGTGCACTCGCAAGTGTACGCGGTCGTACAAGTAATAGAGTGGCCCTTTTTAAGAGCTGGATATCGAACCCACAGGGACTAGACCAATTCAGCTAATTATCAAGTTCAAGTGTAATATTGACCTTCACAAGTGTTGATTATAGAAGTTTTCGATAAATTATAATTAAGTTTTGGGGTGGTCACAAAACAATCTGAAAATAATATAAGAAGCAACTAGAGCTAAGGCCGGATAATCTTGCAATACTACACTTTGTAATGGTTCACGTATGAAATTATCAATTGTTATCTCACATAGTTGGAAAATGCAATGTTCATGGTCTCTCAAGCCTCTAAACATGACAAACTATCTTCACAACTACATCATTGAGCGGGGATATGACATCCTAATTCGTGGGCAATTCAACTATATGGATGTGGTTTACGGGGTTTGTGCTCTTGATTAAGGACTTTCGTACCTCTAATCATTGAACCTGACTTAGCTTCAAAATTACTTCTATGAGTGGTGGAGTGAAAATTCTAAGCCGGTGTCTTGCTATCATCCCGTTTTATCAACCAAGCAAGGCGAATTAGGTATAATTTCTATCCTAATCGCGAATCCTATCGTAAGATAAGAACTTGCTCCCGACATTCTCTTGTTCTAGCCTAGGCTTACTCTCTCAAGCTTTTACCTAGCTTAACATATATGTTTTCATGGTGATCAAGCATAAAAACAACCATAACAAAGAATGTAAGACAAAACAACAATTAACAACTCAAACCAAAATGAATTCATGCATTACAATCATATCACATGGCCTCAACCCTAGAGGAAGGGTTTTAGCCACTCACGTTCGCAAAATAACTTTAAAAACATCGTTAAAGTAGAGTACTTACAAGAATAGGTAAAAGAGAATGTAAAATTAGTGAACCCTAGGTGAGTTCTTCACTTCTCCCTTCGTTCCTCTATGGTTTTCAGAAAATATTTCGTGACAATTGATTTTAGGAGCTAAGGGTTTAATTTATAGTAAATAGGAAATTTGCAATTTTTGGCCTGTCATGGAATGGCTCCGTGGCACGGAGGTGAACGCACCAATTTGCCTCCGTGACACGGAGGTAATGCGGCAGCTTACTGGAAAGTGCACTTGAAACTTGCTTGGCCGAGGCATGGCGCGACAGCCGGTGTGGCACGGCACTTGTCCTGCGTGACACGGCCTGCGGCACGCAGCAGTGCCTAGTGTGGCACGGTCACTGGCGCGTAGGCGCCTTGGAGTGCAATATTTCCCGTGCATGGCCTTGGCGTGGCACGGCGCTGGGCGCGGCACACACACAGCGTGGCACGCTGCCTGGCGCGGCTAGCCTTGCCATGGCATGTTTTCTTGCCATCTTTTGCAATTCACTTCCAACTCCATTCCTTCACTTCACCTATCATTATTTAGTCCCTCATATGCATTTTACACCTACAAAACAAGGACTAATCATTTTGGTTAGTGCATACCCAAATTTACACAAAATCGCATAAGAATATAAGTGTATAATTAGACAAACATGACTAAATTAAGCTATAAAATAGCACTTGGGCATGTAATTATGCCCAATATTAGTTTCCCCATTACATTATTGTATACGGTTACCTCCTCAGATTTAGTAGAATTGGTTATGACCGATTTTTGCATTATTTTGGGTATGGACTGGTTGTTTGCATGTTATGCTTCTATTAACTGCAGGACTAGAGCTGTGAAGTTTTGATTTCCAGATAAACCAGTGTTAGAATGGAGGGGTTGTTCAGTGGTACCTGTAGGTTGCTTTATCTCCTATCTCAAGGCTCGAATAATGATTGCTAAAGGTTGTATTTACCATTTGGTTAGGGTTAAGGATACTACGTTCGAGACCCCGACCATTCAGTCAGTCCCCGTGGTACGTGAGTATCCTGAGGTATTTCCAGATGACCTACCAGGTGTTCCTCCCAAGAGGGAGATTGATTTTGAGATTGATCTCTTTCCCGACACGTAGCCCATATCAATTCCTCCATACTAAATGGCCCCAGCCGAGCTAAAAGAGTTAAAGGAACAGTTGAAGGATTTGCTAGATAAGGGTTTCATAGGCCGAGCAAATCCCCATGGGTGCCCCAGTGTTGTTCGTCCGGAAGAAAGATGGTTCCCTTCGGATGTGTATTAACTATAGATAGTTGAACAAGGTCATCATTAAGAATAGCTACCCTTTACCTAGGATCGATGACCTATTAGATCAGCTTCAGGGTGCCAAATATTTCTCCAAGATAGATCTCAAGTCCGGGTATCACCAGCTCAGGGTTCGGGAGAACGACATCCCAAAGCTACTTTCAGGACCCGGTATGACTATTTTGATTTTGTTATTATGTCTTTTGGACTAACCAATGCCCCTGCAGCTTTTATGGACCTGATGAATAGGGTATTCAAGGCATATTTAGATATGTTCGTGATCATGTTCATTGACGACATATTAATATACTCCCGGAGCGAGGAGGAACATACTGCACACCTGAGGGTAGCACTCCAGACCCTCAAGGACAACCAGTTATACACCAAGTTCAGCAAATGTGAATTCTGGCTGAAATCAGTTGCATTCTGGGGACATGTAGTGTCAAGCAAAGGTATAAGGGTGGACTTCCAGAAAATAGAGGCAGTAAAGAACTGGCCTAGACCGGTAAACCCTTCGGAGATCAAAAGCTTTTTAGGCTTAGCGGGTTACTATTGTAGGTTCGTGGAAGGTTTCTCATCCATTGCAGCCCCACTGACTAGATTGACTCAGAAAAAGGTGAAGTTCCAATGGCCGGAGGCTTGTGAGAGGAGCTTCCAGGAATTGAAGGCCAGGCTCACTTCAGTACCGGTGTTTACTTTACCGGAGGGTACCGAAGCCTTTGTTGTATATTGTGATGCTTCGAGGGTCGAACTGGGATGTGTATTGATGCAGCACAGGAAATTCGTAGCATATGCTTCCAGATAGCTGAAAACTCACGAGAAGAATTACCCGACCCATGATGTTTAGTTGACCGCGGTGGTATTTTCTTTAAAGATATGTCGACACTACTTTTATGGGGTTCATGTAGATGTATTCATAGACCACAAGATCTTACAATATGTGTTCACACAGAAGGAACTGAACATTCAGCAAAGGAGGTGGTTGGAGCTACTTAAGAACTATGACATGAAAGTCCTTTATCAACTAGGCAAGGCCAACGTGGTAGCATATGCTCTTAGTAGACTTTCTATGGAAAGTGTGTCGCATGTGAGTGTAGATAAGAAGGAGATGGTAAAGGAGGTACATCGACTTGCACGGTTGGGAGTTAGGTTAGTTGGTTTGACCGATGGTGGGGTGGTAGTTCAGAACGGGTTAGAGTCGTCCTTGGTAGCGGAGGTGAAGGCTAAACAATATGAAGATCCAACATTGGTAAAGTTGAAAGAAGCTGTTCAAAGTCAGAAAGTAGAAGTCTTCTCCAAAGGGGGAGATGGTGTGCTTTGGTACCAGGGTCGCTTATGTGCCGAACGTGGGGGATTTGAGGAGTCAGGTGTTGCATGAGGCTCACGGATCCAGATATTCTATCCATCCAAGTCCACCAAAATGTATCATGTCTTGCGGGAAATCTACTGGTGGAATGGCATGAAGAGGGATATTGTGGAATTCGTAGCCAAGTGCCCGAATTGCCAACAAGTGAAAGTCAAGCATCAGAGACCTGGGGGTGTACTCCAAGATATCAGCATTCCTACGTGGAAGTGGGAAGAAATCAATATGGACTTTGTAACCAGTTTACCCCGCACTCGTAGGCAGTATGATTCCATTTGGGTTGTGGGTCGACAGGTTGACCAAGGCTGCTCATTTCTTACCAGTCAAAACCACTGATTCAGCAGAAGATTATATACATTCGAGAGTTGATTAGATTGCATGGAGTTCCCTTTTCCATTATATCAGATAGAGGTACTCAGTTCACCTCCCAGTTTTAGAGGTCTTTTCAAAAGGGACTTGGCACCCAGGTCAAGCTTAGCACGGCATTTCATCCGCAAGCCGATGGTCAGGCGGAGTGGTCTATCCAGACTCTTGAGGACATGTTGAGAGCTTGTACTATTGACTTCAAAGGTAGTTGGGACGAGCATTTGCCTCTTGTAGAGTTCACCTACAACAACAGCTATCACTCCAGCATACAAATGGCACCGTTCGAGGCTCTATACGGGCGATGGTGTAGATCACCCATTGGGTGGTTTAAAGTCAGCGAGGCTTCATTAGTGGGTCCAAATTCAGTCCATGAGGCCATGGAGAAAGTTCAATTGATAAGGGAAAGGCTGAAAATGGCTCAAAGTCTCCAAAAGTCTTATGCGGGTGTAAGAAGGAGAGAGCTTGCGTTCGAGATCAATGATTGGTGTTTCTAAAGGTATCACCCATGAAGGGAGTAATGAGATTATGAAAAAAAGGGAAACTCAGTCCCTGCTATATTGGTCCATATAGGATTATGAGGTGAATGGGTAAGGTAGCCTATGAGTTAGATTTACCCTCAGAGTTGGCTTCATTTCATCCCGTATTTCACGTATCACTCTTGAAAAAGTTCTTGGGAGACCCAGCCTTAGTAGTCCCAGTGGAAAGTGTTAGTGTGAAGAATAGTCTCAGTTATGAGGAAATTCCTGTTGAAATCTTGGATCATCAGGTTCGAAGACTGAGGAACAAGGAAATAGCCTCAGTAAAGGTGTTATGGAGAAATCAGCATGTAGAGGGAGCCATGTGGGAGGCTGAAGCGGATATGATGGCTAAATACCCCCATTTGTTCCCTACCAGCTCAGTTTCAATTTGAGGTATAAAATTTTGCCCTAAACCTCTATTCAATTTTTCATGTTCTGTTCATCCGTGCAAGTTTGTTTTATGATATATATATATATATATATATATATGATATATATATATGTGATGTCTGAAATTAGTCCAGCTATGTAATTCCTTTTGAGGGTAGTCATTCCGCTATTTTTCGGCATAAATGATCAGTATTTGCATATGGCAATTGTTTGATTATGAGTTTTCTGCATGATTCTAACATTCGAGGATGAAAGTTCCCAAGGGGGAGATGTTGTTATACCCCAGGAATCCAAGGATCAGACCCGGGAGTCAAACGGAAAAAAATCTGGAAAATGTTGCAGCAGTGCAGGATGAGTCGTTCAACGACTTGTCAGGGAGCCCCACGAGTCGTTAAGTGACTCGTGGGAAGGCCTATGTTGGTGAAGGGACTCGAGGTCCCCAAGGGTGATTTAACGACTCGTAGTCAGCCACCACAAGTCATCATGTAAGTCGTGGGGAGGTCCTAGAGAAGAATTTTGAGGGTGATCCAGTGTACTTAACGAAAGCTGGTAACAAGTCGTGTCACCGGGGGATGAGTCGTCATGTCCTCCCTTAAGAGCCAAGGGAAAAATTTCCAGTGGACTTGACGAAAGGACCCAACGACTTATTTCTCCTAGTAACGAATCGTCAGGTCGCCCGTTAGGGTCACTTGACAATGATTTCCTGCGAATTAGTAAGGGCCTTCTTATAATTTCCTACACTCCTGAGACCTAAACTACGTCGTTTTGAGGTCGGGACAGGGTCTTTTAAAGGGAAATCAGCCATGATAAACCTCATTTGATACTTGTAAGTGTATAGAGGAAGGAGGAAAGGGAATTCAAGTGCTCACCTTCAAGTTCTTCAAGATTCTACCTAGGGTTTTCAAGGGAGTTAAGGGTCTCGAAATTTCCAGGTATTTTGGGGTTTGAATGGGTAGTTTAGTCCCAATCCATGCCCATTTCTTCCTATTTCCTATGTTTAATTTGTTAAATTCTTATGGGTCTTAACCCCGTTTGCATGATTCCTCAAAAGTTTACATGAGCTTATGGTATTATGTTTAAATTGCGGGTTTTGAAGTGTTTGGGCTGATTTTACTTGTATATATATTTTATATTTCTTGATTTAAGACTCTAAAAGTATGGATGCCCAATTATGAAGGATTCTTAGTAAAATTTATGTTCAGGATGACTCCGCAAGCATGATATGAATTTTTGAATTTAAAGCATGTCTTCAAGTTTTCTATTTCTCATGTTACCATGACCATGTTTCGTATAAATTTAAGCATTTCTAGTATGATTAAAAATTATGGGGAAAATCCCCCATGTTGCTTAAGTCTTATGAACTATGACTTTAGCCGACTCAAGGGCCTGATTCCATCATGAGTCGGCCAAAGTCATAGTTCATAAGACTTAAGCAACATGTGGTCTTTTTCCCATAATTTTTAATCATAGTAGAAATGCTTAAATTTATACGAAACATGATCATGGTAACATGAGAAATAGAAAACTTGAAGACATTCTTTAAATTCAAAAACTCATATCATGCTTGCGGAGTCATCCTGAACATAAATTTTACTAAGAATCCTTCATAATTGGGCATCCATACTTTTAGAGTCTTAAATCAAGAAATATAAAATATATATACAAGTAAAATCAGCCCAAACACTTCAAAACACGCAATTTAAACATAATACCACAAGCTCACGTAAGCTTTTGAGGAATCATGCTAACGGGTTTAGACCCATAAGAATTTAGCAAATTAAACATAGGAAATGGTAAGAAATGGGCATGGGTAGGGACTAAACTACCCATTCAAATCCCACATACCTGGAAATTTCGAGACCCTTAACTCCCTTGAAAACCCTAGGTAGAATCTTGAAGAACTTGAAGGTGAGCACTTGAATTCCCTTTCCTCCTTCCTCTCTACACTTAAAAGTATCAAATGAGGTTTATCGTGGCTGATTTACCTTTAAAATACCCTGTCTCGACCTCAAAACGACGTAGTTTAGGTCTTAGGAGTGTAGGAAATTACAAGAAGGCCCTTACTAATTCGCAGGAAATCACTGTCAGGTGACCCTAACGGGCGACCTGACGATTCATTTCCAGGAGCAACGAGTCGTTGGGTCCATTCGCCAAGTCCAATGGAAACTTTTCCCTTGGCTCTTAATGGAGGACATGACGACTCATCCCCTGGTGACAAGACTCGTTACCAGCTTTCGTTAAGTACACTGGATCACCCTCAAAATTCTTCTCTAGGACCTCCCCACGACTGATATGATGACTCCTGGTGGCTGACCACGAGTCGTTACATCACCCATGGGGAACTTGAGTCCCTTCACCAACACAGGCCTTCCCACGAGTCACTTAACGGCTCATGGGGCTTCTTGACGAGTCATCCAACGACTCGTCCTGCACTGCTGCAATATTTTTCAAATTTTTTCCGTTTGACTTCCAGGTCTGATCCTTGGGTTCCCGGGGTATAACACCATACATCGACAATCTCTTCTAAATAAACATTACAAGAGCTCCTTATTCAATACTGAGGTTGTGGGCTATCAACATGTAAAGAGTAACGTGAGAAATTTATAACATACCTATGACTACTTCTGAGGTTGGCCGCCACATGTTCTACCCTTGCCCTGCTTGGCCTATGGGCAATTCCTTCGCATGCTCCCGGGCTCTCCACACCCATAACATACACCCGAACCAACCAAACACTTTCCCGAGTGTTTTCTACCACATTTCAAGCATACTGACCGACTAGATAGGGCTGCTGGAGGGGTGGTGGGGGCACGGCCTCTTCGTCTGTCCTGCTTGGCTGAAGGGAAATCTCTGAGTTTATGAATAGGCCGACCACAATGGAAGCAAACATCTAAACCCACCAAGCACCTTCCTAGGTGGATCTTTCCGCAGCACCTGCAAACTGGATAAGTAATCTCCCTCGCCCTGAGCTTGTTTCCCCGAACTTGAGCTAAAGACCTCTACTAGGGTTGAGAGTGACTCCCACTACTTGACCCTTGATGGGAACTCTCCATGTCTTCGGTCCTGGGCCTTTTTTTCCTCCTTTCTCCCCCCTTAAACTCTCCATCCATATTTGAGCCACCAAACTTAGACGGGCTCCTCTTCGTGAAGTTTTGAACCCTAGTAGCTGCCGCCTCCCCGGTAGGGTTCACTAATGTGATAGTCTGTCGGTTAGGCTGGGTGGTCATGGCTCATATCAACACTCAAAAAGTGGCCCCGAGCTTTGCATCCATAACTTGCTCAAATATGGGATCCATTAGAGTTGGTGGGGCTGGCTGACTCCCGTTGGTTCTTTGAGGAGACATGTTTCTGCACACGCGTATAGCACGAGTTAGAGGAATGGAGAGATTTGAACCCATAGCACGAGGTAGAATCATGAAAAAAGGAAAATTTTCTAAAATGTTTCGTAGCCTCTTCATCATAAGTGTGGCGCGCTTCATACCCATGAAAAAAACTCTACTTAATGCAACTTTCAGACACCCTCGGACACTCTAAACCTATGGCTTTGATACCAAGTTTGTCATGACCCGAACATAGGCCCGGATCGATACATGGGACAAGAAACCCAGAGAGGCTCCAAGTCGACCCATGGCATGATCATAGCATAACATTATCAAGACAACAACTAACAAAAATGATAACTGAGCAGAAGCTAAGTGAAGGAGTTAAATTTTAAAATCCAAAATAACAAATCTCACAAAACTCTGATACAAGGCTGAATCTGTCTATACAAGTCTAAAAACCTCTACTAAACTTATGAGTTGTTGGGACAAGCCTCCAGCTAACTCCTAAAGTTTGAAAATTGAAACATAGATAAAATAGAAAACATAGACCGCGTCCTCGAGAGATGAGGACTCACCACAAGCGGCAGAGATAGAGATGAAGCGTATCTAACCACGTGGATGAGTCTGGAAACCCGAATCTATATCATGAAACGATATAGCACATAAAGTATGCAGTCAGTACTCAAAATGTACTTAGTATGCGGGAAGCATAAACAAACTAAAACATGCAAGTATACAGGAGGTAAGTAAACTAAATACACTACTGAACATATAACTAAGCTGAAATACAATGATTCTGCCTGAGATATACATATATATCTATATAAAGCTTTTATTTGAAATATTTACTGAAGCATAATCAAACTAATGCATAAGGGTCATGTACTGTACATATATTAAGAACTGAAGCTGTAACTAATATCGTGGACTGAGCTAATGGAGACATTTTCTACTAATGAGAACCCCTGACTGAGCTAAAGGAAATATTCTCTCTATAGAGAATCCCTGACTAACTCAGGGAAACATTCTCTGCTATAGAGAATCCCTAACTGACTAAGGAAAACATTCTCTTCTATGGAGAATCCTTGACTGACTGAGGAAAACATTCTCTTCTATTGAGAATCCCTGACTGACTAAGGAAAATATTCTCTGCTATTGAGAATCCCTGACTGACTAAAGGAAACATTATCTGCTATGGAGAGTTCCTGATTGACTAAGAAAAACATTCTCTGCTATACAGAACCCCTGACTGACTAACGAAAATATTCTCTGCTATGGAGAGTCCCTGATTATGCTAGAATATAGAGGACACAAATCTGATGTCATTCATCTAGTCTAAGCTACTTCAACTAATTTAGAGACCTGAGAGTCCAACTAATTACATCATACTGAATTCATTTAGAGTCTGATCAAGGCTACTTTATACTGTTAACAAGCCCAAAATTCTAATAGATCATAATCATGCTTTATCCTCGAAGCTCTTAACATTTCAATCCCAATTTCAGAGTATATGTCATATATCTAGATTCATGTAAGATCTATAGATCCAAGTCATACTTTAACATATATCTGAAATCATAGTAAAAGTATGTACATGCTTCACATTCACCAAAGCCCATAAGTTCTAACCGTATCTCAACACATTTATTAAATCATATATTTTAGATTTGCGGAAACCCATATGATCGGCTCATGCTTTAAACATATACAATGAGTTCATGGTAAGAGCATATTTTGAGAAGGTGTAAGTTACTTCATAAGAATACACGACTATTAACCACAACGGGTCTTAGAATTCAAGGAGAACATATGAGGATTCATGTATAAATTAGAACCCTAGAACATGCTTTTCTAAAATCAAAGGATTTGAATTTTTAGTATAAAATTTGGGGCACAAGGATGAAAGGATGTCCTTGTTGAAAACCCACATACTTGGATTGAAGAAATCCCCCACAAGAACTTGAATCTTGAAGCCCTTGAAGGAACCCTAGGTGATCTTTGAGCCTTGAGAAGAGAAGAAGAAGAAGAAGAAGAAAACCTTATGGATGATTTTTAGATTGAGGGAAGAAGAAGAAGAAAACCTTATGGATGATTTTTAGAATGAGGGGCTTAGACTTGTGAAAATACTTAAAAAGTCCCATCTGGTACTCAAAATGGTATAGTTTAGGAGTTAGAAAGATAAAGATTTTACAAAAATACCACTGAAAAAATGCAGGAAAAATCTTGCTGCCAGTCCTCACGAGGGACTGGACGAGTCGTTACATCAGTGGACGACTCGTCATGTCCACTCGTCGCCAACACTGGACAAATTTCCTTTTACTGATCTTACAGGTATTTTGATGAGTCGTTAGGTACATGACGACTCGTCCCTTATTCCGTTGTCACCACTGCCTCGGGACCCCATTTTATATTTCTGGCCTCCACCCGACGACCGACGTAACGAGTCGTTGCCTACCCTAATGGGTCGTCATATCCATCCATTGCCACTAAAATATTTATTCTGAACTTTCCCTCGACGACTCTCAGAACGAATCATTACTAAACTCAATGAGTCGTCATATATCTCATCCCCTCAAGTCTTAACTTTCAGGCGGCTGCTCGTGACACGGAACCCCATGACTCGTCTCCTCACTCCACGAGTCGTGACGTGGGTCATTACTTCTGAGCTCTGAATAGGAACTTCATTGACTGTTTACCATGACTCTTGGAGCCACCTAACGGGTCGCACCACGACTCATTCTGAGGTAAATTTTCTGCTTCCCTGTCGATTTCTTATTTTAAGTCTGGGGTATGATCTTAAAAACTTTCGGGGAATTACAAGTATATATAGATTGCATTTATTTAATGGTATACATTTATTTGCAATTATATCTTTCTTATTGTAAATAATAGTTCATATTTACCTAACAAATTTGTATGCATGAATAGGAAAAATAAAATAATTAAATAATTATGGATTTCATGTGAAATAAGTAAAAAAATTAATCAACAGAATTTTTGAATTAATAATTACTAAAAAATAAAATGGAACAATTTTAATAACTAGATCCCTAGTTTTAGGTACATCCAATATCAAAATAAATAGAAAAAAATAAAATTTCTAATTTTAGGAATAAAAAAATTAATTAGAATATTTTAACTAACAATTACTCAAAATAATACGGGACAACTTCAATAGCTAGATAAAGAAAATTGAATTTCTAGTTTTAAGGATATAATAATTTGATATATGCAGTAGATTTCTAGAATATATAAAACTGATTTTATAATGAAATGCAATAAAGTGAAAAATTGTAGGCAATTCTTTCTTTTTTCAAGAAGTAGAAATGATTACGGTTTAAACTCTTTTTTACAATTTAATAGAGATTATTTTACTGTCTTTGGCTATAACTTGCCAATAATTTGGGGCTTGTTATAAATATATTTATATTATAGTGAATGTCTATAAATGTATTTGTATTATAGTGGATACGTGTGTTTATATTATAGTGAAAGTCTATCTTTTGGAGAAAAGTTAGGAGGAATTGTCCCTATAAATATATGGATTCTCCTTCATTGTATTTCATCCCATCAAGAGAAATAAGAACTTATCTCATTCTCTCTTTCTCTATAATATTCTTGTTCTTTCTTTAGTATTTCATAACACGTTATCAGCACTAGTCTCTGCCTTGAGCACTCACTTTGAAAGATCTGAGGTAAGAAAAATTAAAATTTCTTTTTCGAAAGATGTATTACTTAACCACAGGAGTGATATTCCTTTGGTGATATTGTTGCTCTACGACTCTACTGTCTCAAAATTTGAAGGGCAAGGTATTATTTTTCTCTTTCTTTTAATATGGCTAACCTTACGAAACTTGATTTCGTTGCCCTTCAAAGTTGGGCAAAAACTATCTTTCATGGGTGTTGGATGCTGAAATCCATATGGAAAAACAAATCATCAAATCAAGATCGTGCTAAGGCTATGATATTCTTGTATCATCATCTTGACGAAATTCTTAAAATTGAATATCTCACGATTAAGGATCCACTTGTTTTGTGGAATAGCCTAAAAGAAAGGTAGGTGGTCATACACCCAAAGGCACGATATGATTGGATCTATCAAGACTATAAGTCTGTTCATGAGTATAGCTCATCAACATTCAAAATTATTTCTAAGTTGAAACCATATGGAGAAACTATTAATGATTTTGATATGATTGAATATGTGGTAGTACACAAAATTAATTGAGAGCTCCGAAAGAGCTAATGTATTACTACTTGAAGGAATGAAATTATTGTAGTAAGTTTCAAAAGAAAACTTATAAGTTTCAAGTACATCAAAAAAAAGGAAACTTATAAGTTTCAAGTACATCAAAAAAAATTGAGACTATAAATTATGTGAAGATCTAATATCTTCATGCTACTATAATTGAAGCGGGTTATAAATATTTATGTAAAAGATTACCCGCCGTTTTTTTTATTTGTAGTATATAAATATGGGTATGATGATGAAATCACATAGGACTGTAAACTAGAAGTTTACTGAAATAAGTTGGCATAACTGGTTGGCCATCCCGGTTCAAATGTGATGCAAAAATAATTGAGAATTCACGTGGCTATATGTTGAAGAGATAAAAGATTCTTCAAGAATTCTCTTGTGCTGCTTGTTCTCATGATAGAATGATCTTGATCAGCTAAGATTGGAATTATATTCCCTGAAATTTTGGAACTTATAAAAAGGTGAATATAGGCCCATTCACCTACCATGAGAACCGTTTGCTAATAGATGCATCTATGGTATGGTCACATGTGTTTTAATATCAACTTGCAATTAATTTTTGTAAGGTTGTTGCTCTAATTATTAAATTAAGAGCATAGTTCCAAACTATAAAATCATGTTGATAATGTTGATTCATATCTATGTTGGTTTAGCAAAAATTGTATGCCTCCAATTATAGCTAAATCATTGGTTATGAGAATAAAACTCCCAAATAAAATTTGGTATGAGATATGTTTATTTAACATATAGCAACACTTGAATGCATCAAGCCAACAAGGTTCCCCCATCACAATTGGTTCGGGGTCAGGAACCAAATAATTTCATCTAAAAATTTGAATGTGCGATATATGATTCAATTGCTCCACCATAACGCACAAAGATGGGTCCCCAAATGAGCTTGGGGGATAAATGTTAGCTTTTCTAACATTAGGGGGAGAAGTGATTAGCAGCTGAAAATTGAGTGTGGATGAATTATCTAGATCCTCGGAAAAAAAAGTGAACTTAAAGTTCAATAGATATTCACTTGTAAAATATTGCAAATCAATTGCCAGATATATTTGCTAACTCTATTTTATAATTTAGTTGCAAATGCTCCAATGAAAGGTCCTTGAAGGACAAGGTCTATGAGACACCTGAAGCGTGATAGACCAAACGGTTCCAAATATAGAACTCCTTGAAGAAGGAGAGGAGCAAATGATTAAGATGGTCATAATGATGAGGCAAGTGCTTTAAAAAAGCACCACGACATAACACTTCATAAAACCTTGGCAAAGATTCAGGTACCTGAAAATGACGAAAATGAAGAGATCTCAATAAGTTATGTCGCATTGGAACTGGTATCAAAATGATCATCGACGATACCTTTGATATAATGTAGCGCTCAATATTATAAATATTGACGAGGATCTTGAATCAAATCTATCAAAAAGTATGGACAGATAAATGATTGGCCAATTAAAAATATGCAATTCAAGTGCAATGCCAGTGGATATAAATGGATTCTTGTGGAATAAAGATTTTTTGTAAATTCTGACATTATTATATGGAGAAGTCCTCTTGTGGTGGATGCAATTATTTTGATAAGTCTGGCAATACATGAAAAACTTGATAAGCGCATAATGAAATTATTTTCATGTCTGGAGAGATTGAAGGACATATGAAAATCCTTGAAGGATTTAAAAGAACGAGGAAATTCTTGGTCCTGAAGATATAGTACTCCTACTAGGAGACATTGGAATGGGATCAAACACATAATGCGGTATCTAAAAGGGACTACCGATATGAGCTTATATTATTCTAACAATTGCAGTCCCGATCTTGTTGGTTATACTGATGCTAGGTATTTATCTGACCCACACAAAGCTCGATCTCAAATTGGCTACGTGTTCATATGTGGAGGTACTGTCATATCTTGGAGATCTACAAAGCAGTCTCTCGTAGCTACTTCATCAAATCATGTTGAGATAATAGCTATTCATGAAACAAACCGAGAATGTTTGTGGTTGAGGTCCATGATACATCTCATTAGAGAAAAATGTGGTTTGAAATATGAAAAATTACCCACAATTTTATATGAAGATAATGCAGCATGTATAGCACAACTAAAAGGAGGATTCATAAAAGGAGATAGAAGAAGCACATCTTGCCAAAGTTCTTCTACACACATGAGCTCCAAAAGAATGGTGATATTAACATGCAACAGATTCGTTCAAGTGATATTGTGGCTGATTTATTCACCAAATCTCTACCAACTGTAACTTTCAAGAAGATGATGCACAAGATCGGGATGCAAAGATTCAAGGATATTCTAATTAGAGGGAGTTAATACGCGTTGTACTCTTTTTTCCTTACGAGGTTTTGTCCCACTGAGTTTTCCTTGTAAGGTTTTTAATGAGGCAGCTAAAAAGCGTATTATTAGATATGTGTACTCTTTTTCCTTCACTAGATTTTTTTCACTGGGTTTTACTCTAGTAAGGTTTTAACGAGGCACATTATCTATCAAACAGACATTCAAGGGGGAGTGTTATAAACATATTTGTATTATAGTGAATGTCTATAAATGTATTTGTATTGTAGTTGATACATGTGTTTATATTATAGTGAAAGTCTATCTTTTGGAGAAAAGTTAGGAGGAATTGTCCCTATAAATAGATGGATTCTCCTTCATTGTATTTCATCCCATCAAGAGAAATAAGAACTTCTCTCCTTCTCTCTTTCTCTATAATATTTTTGTTCTTTCTTTATTATTTCATAACAGGGCTAGAATTTTGCTAATATTTATTGGATGATAAAAATGCCAATTATATCTGACATTTGCACTTTTGTATCAATTCCTCTTATTAAAGTATATAAAAATATGTACAACCCAAAATAAAATAAAATAAATCGGCTCAACCAAAAGGAGCCCAAAAACGTCTGAAAAAGATAAGCCAAACTAGATTATTCTAGAATAGGCAATATCAGTGTAAAGATTCATGAGACTTACGTCTCGTATTTTGAGGCTTTTTCTTATAATCTGTTTGATCAAATTTTTTAGAGGCAAAAAATGCTTATTTTTTCTAAAAAGTGTTTATTTAAAAAATATGAAGTGTTTGGTCAAGCTTTTGGGAGAAAATAAATATTTTTAGAAAGTAGAAAAAGCTGTTTTTCGAAAGTTAAAAAAAACTTCTCCCCAAAAGAACTTATTTGAAAAACAATTTTGAAAAAAATACACTTAGAAGTACTTTTCAAAAATTTGGCCAAACATTATTTTTTACTCAAAAGTGTTTTTTAAATTTATTGATCAAATACCAATTGCTTCTCACCAGAAGTACTTTTTTGATAAGCACGTTTGACAAAAATATTTCTCAAAATAAACTGATTTTAGAATATTGGCCAAACAGGCTATTAGCCTCGTGCTGCATAAAACGTCTTATCTCGTGCCCTTATCTTTTAGAACACCGGGAATACACAACAACCGTAAACATGAAAGGTCCTACAATATATATATATATATATATATATATATATATATATATATAGAGAGAGAGAGAGAGAGAGAGAGAGAGAGAGAGAGGCGGGGGGGGGGGGGGGGAGGGGGGCTAGGCATAGAAAAAATAATGTGACACCTTTCTATGACTAGCAATTGCATTTTTTTAAATCTCTTTTTTTGGCATTTTTCTCCTTTTTTTTTTGGATTAATTTCTGTTACTAACTAAATGTATTATCAATAAAATTCAATTAAATGCAGAAATCAAACTCAATGAAATCCAATTAAATTTAAATTAACCCATGTAGCAGCATCCTTTTAATGCTAATTAAGTGTAATTAATATATATATATATATATATACTAACTAAATGAATTATCAATAATAATTCAATTAAATGTAGAAATTAAAATCAATAAGATTTAATTAAATTTAAATTAACCCACGTGGCAGTATCCTCTTAATGCTAATTAAGTGTAATTAATATACCTAATACTCATTCAGTTATAATTACACAATATACATAACAAGCTTTGACTAATTCTTTTCGGTTACTATAAGTACTAAAGCAAATGTACTCCACTGCATAATATTTTTCCTTTTTCATTCATAACTGTTTTCTCTCTTCCTATTATTATTTGTTCCTTTTCAATATAGAGCTCTTTTCACAAGAAGTTTCTTTCATTTTTTTTTTTTTCTTATTATTGGTGTTTACACCACAATTATTATATATATATATATATATATATATATATATATATATATATATATATATATATATATATATATATATATATTTTTTTTTTTGGGGCATAATTTTTATTTGTTAGGAAGTGGGGGAGAATAATATATGTCCTTATTTGTGAGAAGTTTTCATCAAATTCAAGTTTGAAGAATATCCTATTATTTGCGTTATATCAAATTTGTTAATATATTTATTTGTTGCAAGCTTGTACATAGTTATAACGTAAATTTATATCAAATTTTATTAATATATTTGCTTATTGTAAGTTTATATGCAGTTATAATGTGAATTCAAATGTAATAAGTTTTTTTTTCTGTGGTAAATTTCCTATTTTAAATGTTAAATTATATTAATTTAATAATTAATTTTTGTTTCATATATATATATATATATATATATATATATATATATATATATATATATATATATGTATATTATGATTTTCTACATGCTACCAAAATAAGTGAAATCTTTCAAAAAAAATATTATTTCTTTCTCAAAATAATGGATGTGAATAAAAAGAAAATCTTAAAAAATAACTCAACTTCCTCGCACTTGCTCTGAGTCGCTTACTTTTGATAACGCTGTGTTTTTTTTAAATAAGAGGAGATTGTTTTGATAGTAAGCACCCTCCATCTTCAATTTGTAGATTATATGTTGAAGTTACCAAGAGAAAAGAAAAAAAGAAGAAGTGAGAGCTCCTGAGAAGAAGTAAATTTAAAAAAATAATAATAATAAGTCACACTTCTATGTATGATTTTGACTATGCATCTCTCAAAGTTTGTTTTCTATAACTTCTTTATTGAATTTATAGAGAACTTAATAAATTTATTATAATCGTAGGATAATTAATCCATAAAAAATAATTTTGAGATATTCAATAAAATAATTGAAGAAGAAAGGAGAATTTAATTAATTACTCAAGGAAAGATAACAACTTCTAATTATTTGAAAGGAACGAATATGACAAAGAAAAAGAAAAAAATATATATATTTAGATTATAAATTCTTTAAAACTTTATTTATTTATTTGTTTATTCTTTTGATATTTGGATGAACTAAAATTTGGAATAATAATTAACATTACTTGAGCCACAACAATAATCAGAGTTATATTTATTTAATAAAGAGGGGATGGAATTTTTGACGCTTTTAGCTTTCTAAATTTATACTATATTTTATTTAATTATTTTACATTTTAAAGAAAAGTGCAAAAAAAAAATAAAGATATTAAAAAAATAAGCAAATTTGAAAAAGATATTTAAAATTATAAAAGTAAAGTCACTAAGAA
This sequence comes from Datura wrightii, assembly GCA_035772735.1. NCBI lineage: Eukaryota > Viridiplantae > Streptophyta > Magnoliopsida > Solanales > Solanaceae > Datura > Datura wrightii. Next base: position 68,366,822 of record JASDFA010000002.1, read on the forward strand.
GAAATTCTCATCAAGAATAACTCTTCAAAAATATATTAAAGTTTTTTCATTAATTATTGAATGTTACTTTTTATAATAATCTTAAAAAGAGCCGTAAGCATGAAGATAAGAAATTATAATTAATATTACGTATACAGTGATTTTTGAATAAATTATTTTAAATATAACATATAAATGATCAAAAATATATAAAAATAATAAAGAGAACTAATTTTTGAAATTTTTCATAAAACTCAGTAAAGGAAGAGTGAAAAGTTGACTTGGTTATTTTGAGGAAAAGAAACAATAATTTTTAAATTTTTTTGAAAGAATTAAATATAATTGTGAGTATGATAAAAAAATAAAAAAGATAAACAAAAGTAAGAGAATGAAAAGAAAATAGATAAAAGATGAGAACTACAAAATAAGATTGGAATGAATATAAGAAAAGAGTAAAATCATGTGTGAGAAAATTATAAAAGATGAGAAACCATAAGAACAAAGATAAGCAAATAAATGATAAATGAAAAAGAAAAATTACAGAAGAAAAAGGTAAAATAATTATTTTAAGTAAAAAAAAGAATTAGGGTTTAGGTAATGAGAATATGATTTGATGAAAAGCTTTTTCTTTGTTGGTTGTTTTTCTTTATTAAATTTTTAAAAATAAAAGTTCTTAAAGATATTTATTTTAAAAATTTTAAGATAATAATTAAGATGAAGGGATCAAAATTATATATTTATAACTATTCCCTACTTAATTAGAAATGTATAGAATTTTAGGAAAAAATGGATTAAAATAATTTTTTTACTTAACTATTTATTAGATAAAAAATAATTTTTGAAAAAATATGACTATATTAATAGTGTTAATTTTTAATATTTTAGCTTTAAAAAAAATTATATTACAAATTTGATGGCGCTTCGCTAATATTGTTTTGGGTGGAAGTTTTAACACTTGTATATAGGGAGTTGATTAAAACAGGAGCAAATCAAACGTTATTTTGACCCATATTATGCAAATAACAGGGACTACTGCAAAACCAAAATAAACTTGACCACAAGGTTTTACCATCGCCTTCCCTTCGAATTGAAAGTTACTTAGAGAAAAACCTACACCTCAACTGAGTTAAAAATTTCTTTACAAACATGTCCGAATAATCAAAAGTTTAATAAAATACAAAATTGCACTTCAACAAAAGTAATTGGAAGGAATGTGCAAAGCTGAAAAACAACTTAAATTGCTCCCCAACATAATCAACTACAGAAATTCTCTTCTCAGAGGAATTTAAAAAAAAAAAAAAGAAAACTAGAATTTATACCAAGTAAATAAGGCATGTAGGGTAAATTAATGAGGCCATGCCATCTTATGATCCGATAAACAGGGATTAAGAAAGATATTTAAATATAGCTTTATTCATGATGGTCTCAGCTTGATCACTAAGCAACAAAGAAGATGAGTATCTGCACATAAAAAAGATACAAGGCATAAGCTCAGCTACCATTCTCTAGATGAGGGAGGACAACGATCAGAAACTTAGCATTTCGAACCCATTGACTGTGAATCCTCCATCAACCGCTATAACTTGCCCCGTAATGTAAGATGCCCCAGGTAGACATAGATAAGCTACCAGGGATGAAACTTCTTGAGATTCTCCAGGACGTCTAAGGGGAGTTCTAGATATTACTCCATTCAAAAAGGTTTTATTTTCGAGCAACTGCAAAACAAAACCATCAAATTCAGCAAAAAAATAGGAGAGCACTTGGTTAAGTGAAAAGTTTATATAAATAAAATACAACAAGGGCTAGATTCAATATCTAAATACAACAAGGGCTAGATTCAATATCATTAACTCCGGATAACAAATCTGTCAAGATTCTAGTACTCTCATTGCTTCACATATAAAATCCTGAAGCATCCTCCACAAGAAATAGAATTGGCCCCATGTGTGCAATGAGTCAACAACTTACTTTGGCTATACATATTACAAAAAAGAAACCTTAAGTTTTCAAAAGACATAGCTTATACAGAAAACTCAGAAAATAACAAATATTTCCAGCTACATTCAGGGATAAAGATTAATCAGAGTTGACCATTTCCAAATTCATTTGCCACATCTAAAGATATTTTACTACAGTTAAATATGCTTAACAATATAAGAACAAGAAATTAAATGAACTTTATTTACAGAGAAATAAGTATTTGAAGAATAGATATAAGGACCTGGAAAAGCACAGTAACTGATTGCCCATGTGCGATTACTTTTCCAAGTGAACACTGGAAATCATGACATTTTTTTATAGATGCATGAATCCAAGTGCTTTAGCAGTTTGCCACTTGTAAATGAATGCAACAGAATATGTGTTGCAGAAAACAATATGATGAAGATCAAATAGAAATCACCAACGGGGTATGGTGGGATGGATGAGATTCCTCCACCCTTAACTAGAAGTCTCGCATTCCAGCCCCGGAATGGAGTGGCAGCGAACTCTTCCCCTCTTTTAATGGGCTTAAGTGGCACAAATCCAGATTAGTTAGGCAGCTGGTTCCGGAATAGGGATGGGCTACAGCTAAAAAAGACCCAACAGACGGTACACATAATGAAATTAGTTTGTTATCATAAAGCTCATGACAGAAAGTTATTTTCACATTTGTGATCCACCATGTGAGGTAATGATAAATTATACAAGACCCATTTTACAATGCATATAATTGTTGGAGTCTGTAAGTTAGATGATGGCTAAGCAATGTACTTGTACAATGGTTGTTCTTCAATTTGGCCTATGCCACTTTGTGCAACAAGCATGCGTATTCTTAGTCAAAGGAAAAATAATAGTTAACTATGTCCTCATTGTGTGGGATGCTGTATATTTAGTTTGTTTATCCTGAACTATAATATCTCTTAAAAGGACATCTTGTGAGCCTGTAATGCAGTCTGAACTGTTGGGAAACGAGGAATTACAATAGGTCAAATAATGGGGATAAAATTGAAAAAACAATGACACCAAGAATTTTACACAGAAACGCTTTTGAATAAGGGGAAAATCATGGTCCAAGAGGAGCAAAGTAATCCATTACAGTAAGAAATTTTACATCGGTAATCACGAGTTCAATACTCAAAGAGACCGCTATACACTCAAAAGAAAGAACTCTCTTTTGATTTTGTCCACTTCACTGTAATATGGCCCATACTCTATTTTTTTTCACAGACTATTTTCTTACACTGTCTATGGTATACCTCAATCTACTCTCTAGTACTCAGATGTATTTATGTGAGATTAATATACATCTTTAAGCCGAGGGTCTATAGCAAAACAGCCTTTCTATCTCCCAAGGTAGGTGTAAGGTCTGCGTACATTCTACACTGCCTAAATCCCACTTGTGAGGTTATATTGGTATGTTGTTGTTGTTTGTTGGTGTACATGCAAATGAGTCGAAGTTCTCTATTGCTATGTGAATGGATTTACTGGTCGGTTGGCCAAATCCATAATTTGTACCATATCTTTGACATCTTGCCAAAGGAAGAAAAACATCTTCCTTAAGTTAAGTGCTGGATCCCACATGAACCACATCATCCGCCGGGCCCAAGCGAAATCAAAGAAATGTTTTGCCTCGGGTGACCTTTCAATATCTATATCTCCAATCTGCAATTACTTTAGCAAAGAGATTCATAAACTCAAATTTGATAAGAAAGGTCACGAATATTACATGTTCTACCAAAGACGTCCTTATATACCATGGGGCAACACCATTAACCCGAATGTTATCTTTTGCCCATTCACAAGCCAAATTACGCGTGAGCTGATTCATTGCCCCTGAGGTTAGTAAAAATAAGAAAAGATCTCAGCACTCCATTTTCAATTGTTCAAGGAGTCAAAAGAGTGATAGCATGAGTACAACTAACCTTTTGTTGCTCCATAGATAGAACCAGAAGACAGGTGCACCAGACCAGCAACAGAAGAGATGAAGACAACCGATCCATTTCCAGATGCTTTCAAAAGAGGGTGAGCAAGTTGGCACAGATGGTATGCAGATTCTAAGTTGGTAGCAAACAGACGGGCATATTCTTCAGCAGTATAATCAGTGGTGGGCTTCCTAATGTTCGTACCCACATTGTTTATCTATGGCCAGAGACAAACCAGTAAGGTGGTTCAAAAACAGTCTGAAAATGAAGGACATCTAAAAACACAAAACATACATGTCCAATCGCACCAGATTGAGAATGCAACAGTTTCTTTAGGACTTTCTTTTGGCACTAATAACTAATAAAAATCCTGAAGAAGCTTTAAAGGATCGCATTGGAATTTAAAGTTTGAAAACACATGAAACACCACCATTCTAAATTAGAACCCTAACAATCACATATAAAGTCTGAGAAAAACCTACTAATCAAAAGAATGTTAATGCTGTATAAGTTCTTTCTATTCTTTCACCGTTAAATAAGTATTAACCCTATTGACATTGGTTAAATTGGTTGCAATAGAAGCCACACAAAATAAGATCTTACTCATAGTTGGAACAAAAGAACCCTAAGCTCTAGCATAAACTTTTGGCATGTATATTAAGTTATATTTTGCATATAGAGACCATTTGTCAAACAATTCATTACCAAAAGGAATTGTTATAGAACTCACAAGAATATTAAGCTTTCCTTCAAAAGCTGAGGAGACATTTTCCATGAGCTGAAGTCTCTGTTCTCTAGAAGTTGCATCGCAAACAGAACCCTTCACTTGAAGGCCTTTAGCGGCCCACTCTTGCAAGCGCTCGTTGAGCTCTGCTTCATTCCGTGAACAAGTGTACACCGTCGCACCCAGTTCCGCTAATTCCTCCACAACTGCATGCCTAAACAGAATATGGCCATGTATACATGAATTGATTACTCATACAAATTGAAACCTAGAAAGAAACCTGTACTAAAAACTTTTTTGAAATTAGGAATTGGAGTTCGCTTTACCCAATTCCACGTGTGCCGCCGGTAACGAGAGCCGTAAATCCTGAAAGAGACCATCTGGAACTGCTCCCACTTCCTGCAACCTTCGCCATTGAAATAAGTACTTTCGTGTATTCTTTTTTACCAATAAAATTTGATGTATGGGATCTCAGATGTATGGGCCAAATACATACAGTCACTCAAAACTTTATCATTTATTTTGAGATGAGAATCATTTTTTAGAAAAATAAAATTGACAACTTTAAGAAAGTCGATTTATTTTTATTGATTATATAATTTATTTTTCTTCTTAAAACATGCAGAAATTATAATAAAAATTTATATTTTGTATTAAATTATAATATAAAATAAAATAAATTTTTAAATTTTATTTGTTCTATGTTATAATAAAAAAAATAGCAGATAATTCTCCTTGTATCGTAAAGGTAATTACTTTTGAAATTATGAATTTTTATGCTGATCTGTATTACTTGATTTTTCCACTATGTTAAACCAAAAGAATATCAATTCTTTCCTCTAAATTCCGTTGCCCCCTTGACCCTCGTAGTGGTAATTGTTTGAGTTGGAGATATTTTTAAAAGTCACATGCTGCCTCTGTTTTTACACTTTTTAACAATAAATACATTTGTACATTCTTGTAAATTCAATGAATACTTGAGCTTCTTTCAACGCCCAAAATATACAGTTGATGTCACATCAAAGTGACACATGCTCTCACAAATTTCACGTGTTAAAGTTCCTGTGCTCTCAAATTTTATTTTCTTACTTTGAAAATGTCTATTTGGCCACAATAATTTTGGTCATAACTATAATAATTGTTTATTCACACTATAAATTAATTTACCTCTTTTATATTTTATTTTTAAAATTTATTTTCCTTATCAATTTAAGAGTAGTCATAACTAATTTCAATCATTTTTTATGATTATAATAATAATATTTATAATTTTAGATTTATAAAAGAAAATATTCAAGTTTGCTTGCTATTAAGGGATATTTTTATTTTTAATTTAATTCATATAAATCGATACTCCTTCCGTCTCAAATTATTTATCTTGATTTTCAAAAAAAGTTATCACTAATTATTTGTCATTTTAGAAGTTGAAGACAAATTTAAATTTTTTTATTTATTTTATCTTTAATAGTAATTGTTCTTGAAAAATAATATTTAATGAGAAGAGATTATATCTTACAACATAAATGAGAGTAAACTGGTAATAAGAAAAACTTTTCAATTAATATTTTTTTAGTGGGTGTGTAAAAGAGAAGTACGCAAAATATTTTGAAACGGAGAGAGCAATTTTTTTTAGAAAAAATTGTATAATGAACATATTTTAGCAGATTATTGCCTTATTTTATGACTTATTAACTTCATATTTATCATAGACTATTATTTTATTCTTTCTAATTTTTTAATTTGTTCTAAAATAAATTTTTTTAATAAATAAAAAAAATAGTATTAATTAATTTATTTTAAAATTACTCTTGTCTAAAAGATATTGAACAAATTTCTAAAAAGATCTTTTAAAACTTCTTTATAATTTTTTATGTGTATATCAAAGACATATTTTAATAAAATAATTTATTTAATTAGAAATAGTAAGTGAATTTTTTTAAAGGTGTGTTAAATTTTAAAAATTACTTTAAAAATAAGGTAAATAATTACATATAATTATTTTTAAATGATTTAATACTGTAAACACACACACACATACTCACTCACACTCTTAGAGTGTGTTTGGTTTAGAAGAAAGTAGTTTCTGAAAAGTTTTTTAAATTTTTTTTGTCATATTTGATTGGATAAAATATTTTAGAAAGTAATTTTTAAAAAAAAAAAATTTCTAAAATGAAAAAAAAATGTCTTTTCAAATGAAAGTAGGAAAAATAAGTTTCATAAGGAACATTTCAAGTTCATTGTCTCCTTTCATTCATACATTACCGCCACCTGCCACCCTCGAACCCTGACTTCCTTTTTATCTCATCCCACTCCCATATTATTTTGCTGAAATCTTTTTTTAACCAAAATAATCCAAAAAATTGATTCGAGTTTCAATTCCTATAAAAAGAACGACTTTCTATGAACTGGATTGGAAAAAAGGGCATTCTAGTTGTAAGTTATCTAATAAAATCGTTATTGTCTTTCAATTCTTCAATCCACATTAAATTTGATTCCAGACTTGTCAAGAATTCAATCCTAATTCGACTTGGTCTTCCTCTGGTTGACGCGCATGGGGCTTCTTCGCCATCTTGTTTGAAACTAATTCCATGTGCAAGTTTATGATAACTTTTCTTGTATAGCTTTTCAGATCCTTGTAAAGTTACAATTTTCCTGTATTGCAATCCTTCAAGGAAATTTGGTGTAGGCGTGAATAGTCTGAATCTTCTACCTTTGACAGTCTCCTTCTCTTCTCAAAGGAACAGGTTTTCAGACAAGCTCCTTTGACAGTATTACGTTCTTTGTGTGTCTCTTTTATTTGGAGATCTGTGAGGACCTAATTTTTGATACTAGTATCTTTTTTCTTCAACCTGTGAATGTCACTTGTACACCGTTTTGTCAATCATCAAAATTTCAACATAGCTTCACAAATTTAGAATGTTAGATTCAGAGATCATTGTACTTCAACACTTTTGAATGAAATAAAAGACCTACCACTTGATTTATGGGAAGACATCTAACAACATTAAGACATAGAGTTAAAATTAATTAAGACAGAAGTCCAATTTGAGTTCTAAGAATACAATTACCTGTTCCACCACTTTAAAATGAAAGAAGCAGCGTAGAAGAGAAAGGGCCTAACAATATAATCCCTAAAACACACCCCCTAAAGTATTTTGAACCTTCTCACGACATGATTATGATAAAATAATAAAGACCTTGAGACTTGATTTTAAATTTTCCTAAAGTAGAAATTTCAGCATGGTATATCCCATAGTTTAAATCAATGAGGTCCTTGAAGACATATCCTAAGTAAACTCAATTCAAGATTGGAGTTTGAAACTTAAAGAGCTAGCACTTCAATTAACACACTTAATGCATAACCAACCAAAATGATTATACTACTGGCAAGACTTTAAAAGATACATCATTCTCATAGTCCAAAAATAAGACCGTAAACATTATTTATCATATCCAAGAAAGAGGAGAAAAAAAAAACAGAAAGAGAAAATAACATAGTTTAAGGTCTAAGACTTGGCCTCGAGTGCATGATAGCGCTTAAACTATCTTATAGTCTCGAACAAGGGTGGCAAAATTGATAAAATTTATGGTTATCTATCGATTCAAATCATTTTAAATAGGTTAAGTATAAAAATATTTAAAAATAGATCAAATATAAATCAATCCATATTATCTATCATAAAAATCATAAAATATGGATAACCCATGGGTATCTCCCAATTGCACTCACCTTAAAGAATATAAGGGAGTAGGAACCTATAAAATGTATACTTATAAGGGTGTGTTTGGTACGAATAAACATATTTTTTAATTTTCTCATATTTGGTTAATTTAAATTATTTGATTTCTTTCTTCTTCTTTTTTGTTTGTAGATTGACACATTTTCCACTAATTTAAAGAAAATCACTTCCCGATATAAAGTTAGAAAATTATTTTTCAAATTTTTTCTTAACTTCACCACCTAGAAATGGGTCCAGAGCCCAACCCCGACACCTCTCCCTCGACACCTGACCACGACATCTCTCACCCGACCCCCAACCTGAAACCCGATCACCACCTGACTTTCGACCCCAACACCGATCGGGCACCTGACTTTCGATCCCGACACTCAACCCCTACCCTGACACTTCTTCCCCGACCCCTAACCATAACATCTCTCCCCCGATCCTCAACCCGACATCCAACCCCGACTTGACTTCTGACTCCAACCTGACCTTGAACCCGACCCTAACTCGACACTCAACCTAACTATTGACCTTGACCCTCGACCCCAACCAAACTTTTGACCCTAACCCCAACACACGACCCGACACCCGACCCTAACCCACACCAAGACCTCGACCCAACACCCGATCCCAACCCCGACCCCCGGCCATGACACTTCTCCTCTGACCCTTGACCCGACACTCAATCCTAACCAGACTTTTGACACCCGACCCAGAACCTAACCCTGACCCAACCCCCGACCTGACCCTGACCCTCGACCCTCAAACTTAAGCCCCAACCCTCGACCCTCGAACCTGATCCTGACTCGATACCCGACCCTAGCACTCAATCCCAACCCCGACATCTCTCTCCCGATCCTCGACCACGATACCTCTTCCCAGACCCACAACTCGACACCCAACCCTGAGCTGACTTTGACCTCGAACCCAACCCTAACCCAACACTCAACCCCGGACCCCAGACCCAACTTTCGACCTTGACCCTCAACCTCAATTCGACCTCGAACCTCAACCCGACCCCAACCCAATATCCGACCCTAACACCCGACCTTGACTCTCCACCCACGCCTGACCCAGACACAGACTGACACCCGATCCCGAGCTTGACCCAGACCTCGACCTTGAGCCAATTTTCGACCCCGACCCAGAACCTCGACCCGACCCCGACCCCAACGCCAACCCCTACTCAGATTTCAACCCCAAACCCGACCCTGACAACTCTACACCCGACCCAGACCAAGACCCCGACTTGATACTTGACCTCGACCTCGACTTGAACACCGGCCCCGACCAGACACCCAACTCCATCTCCGACCTCGACACCAACTTCGACCCCGACCCAACAATCGAACCTTGCGCAACCCCGACACCCTACCTCAACCTAACACTCGACGTCGACCCTAACCCGACCCCGACCCAGACCTGACTTGGCTTCCGACCCTAAACTTGACCCCGACGAGACAATCTACCCTGACCCAACTTTCGATCCTGATCCGATATCCAACCCCGACCCCGGACCATCGATCCGGCACCCGACCCCGAGCTGAATTTTGATACCCAACTCCCGACGCCGACACGAAATCCGACCGTCGACTGTGACTTCCAACCCCAAATCTTGACACCGACTCGAGAATCGACTTTTGATCCTATTCCGACTTGAAACCTGAGTCCCAACCCCAACTCAGAAGCACTTGTTTTCAAAAAAAAAAATTATGATAACACAAACATATTTTACTTTATACCAAACACACCTAAAGTAGAAAAAGAAAAAGAAAAAAATACTCTTAATCTGGGAGTACTTATTTCTTTTCATAATAAGAAGCAATGAATAAAATGAATATTTATTAAATATCCATATTATCCATTGGTTCATCCATTTTTTATCCATGTCAAATATGAGCGAGTCTAATATTTTATCAATTTTCACCTGACTTATTTTCTAATTACTCATATCCAACTCGATCTACCCGTTTGCCACCCCTAAACCCAAACTTATATCATGTAGAGTAAACTAACAGTGGTAGTCTATGAACATATTCTCCCAAAAAAAAAAAAAGGAATTATATGACAGCAACAGGATTACTAGCTTAATTTGATGACATTCAACTCGAACCCGTTTTCATATTCTCTATAATACAAGATTAAACGAAAGAAAACATAGACACTTTGTGGTTGATGTAAAAATATAAAAAGGTATTGTCTTTTCTTTTATGAATGCATATTTGTGATTGATGTAAGCGAATTCGTAGTTAATAATAATTTTTACTACTATCTTCGCCAAAAAATTAAGTTAAAAATATTTAAAAGATTATTTCAAATTTGATATATTTTTTTTCAAAATTGTTTAAATTATCACTAATCTTAGTTATCCCATTGAACTTGTCTATTTGATAATATGTACGTCTTAAATACTGAAGTGGAAAAAAAAATAGTATCAATAGTGTAGCTAAAATTTTAGGAAGAGAATTCAAACTTTAAATAGATAAATAATTTTTTTTAATAATATGTACACCGAAAATCATAAAATTAAACCACATAACTTTAGTAAGATCTTTTTGTCTTCAAAATTAAATAGGAATAAAAGAAAGTTAAACATACACCGATTGTGAATTGCGTAACTGACACAAATGGTTTCTAAAAGGGAAAAAAGTTGGATATTCTTTTAGAATAAAAGTAGGCGCATTCATATAAACAAAAAATATTGATGCTATAGGAAAATGAGAATTATAGTCTAAAAGACTACAAATTTAGAAGCTCCATCGAGAATCAATTCTGTGCTGATAACACTTCCTGAACGCTGACCATGTTGGGACAACGGAATAACAACAATAAACACACATACACAAATTAACTGCGAGAAAATAGAGAAAAACGGAACACAAACGACACAAAAGAATTTACGTGGTTCGGTCTCACGACCTAGTCCACAACTGCAACTAGGAGGAATTTTTTATTACTCTCTCTCTTGTGGTGTATAGATTACAAGTACAAGCTATCTATTTATAGAAATAGATTACGGTTATTAGGATTTCTAACGGGCCTAATTAATCAGGCCTCCACAAGCCCAACAATCTCCCACTTGGAGGCATGATAATCTTCAACTGTCATCCACTGTGAGCACTTGTACGTCTAGTAATCTCCTCCTCATCTTCCTGGTTGCAACGACCTTTTCATCAGTTAACCTGAAGGCCCGTTGAAGCTTCCCCAAGCTCCAACATCAGTCACGGCTAAAACTGCCCCTGACTCGTCCTCTGTCCCTACCGACTCCCACTTGCACGAACTGCCGAATCCTAGGATACTCTGAGAACAAACAACACTCTCCATAGTTAGCAGGTAATCATCCGGAGAGACTTTGACAGCTGGAACACTGGTTCTCTTAACCCACTGTCTGGTAACTCTGGCTGAAGTTTTAACTGGCTGACTGCCGATGCTCCCACTGCCACGAGAACGCCTGACTGGTTTACCTGAACCTTTCCAAGTACGTTCAACCTGAATCTGACCTGTGGCTCTGGGTTTATCTCCTGCAAAACGAACCTTCTTATGCCCACGAGACTCTGTGAACCGGATTTGTTTCTCTTCTGATCTGGGACAGTCACTCCCTCAGATGGTAAATAGACCATATACAGCGAACTCCGTTTCTTTCCTCGAGCTATGACCAAGTTCCCCTTCATCACCTTCCACTGCCCGTTTCCGAACTTAACATCGTGTCCCTCATCATCCAACTTCCCAACAGAAATCAACCGTTTCTTCAAGCTTGGAATCACTCGGACATCCTTTAAAGTCCACGAACCGACTGAAGTTTTCAGAATCATGTCACCCATGCCCGTTACATCAAGAACTTTATTGTTTGCTAGTCTTACCTTTCCAAAATCCCCTTCTTTCAGATTCTGCAATGCTTCACTACTGTGGGTAGCATGAAATGAAACACCAGAATCCATGACCCAGGAATCCACACTGCTCTCCACGCTACATATCAAGAGATCATTATGAGCATAGTCTCCTGCAATGTTAACTTTTTTATTATTCGGGCATTGATTCCTGAAATGCCCCACCTCCTTGCACGTCCAACACGTTACATCTGAGCGATCCTGAGTCTTCGACTGACTCCTTCTTCTGTTCCTGCTCCCACTACCTCTGCTATTTCTCCTTCCTCTGCTGACATTTAGCAATTCACTCGATGATTCCCCAGAACTCCTTCTTTTGACATCCTCGCCTAGAATGAGATCACGAATCTTCTCAAAAGTGAATCCATCGGGTCCCGCTGAACTGGTAACTGCTATAACCGTTCCAGACCAACTGTCAGGTAATGACGATAGCAGTAGTAAGGCTTGAACTTCATCATCGAACTTAATGCCCACTGACGTAAGTCTGGCTAAGATTGAATTCATTGTATTTATGTGCTCGGTAACTAAACTGTCTTCCTTCATTTTTGTGTTCACCAATTCTCTAATCAGAAAGACCTTGTTTGCTGCAGATGGCTTCTCGTACATGTTAGACAGCGCTTCCATGACACCTTTCGCTGTCTTCTCCTTCAGAATGTTAAACGCAACATTCTTGGTCAACGAGAGTCGGATAACCGCCATGGCTTTCCGATCCAAACCTGCCCACTCTGCATCAGACATCTTTTCTGGCTTGTCACCCAATACCATGTCTAACTCCTTCTGAACCAGCAAATCCTCAATTTGCATTTTCCACCAACTGAAATCTGCACCATCAAACTTTTCAATTCGATATTTCCCATCTTCTGCCATCTCAAACGACTAGATGAGGTACCCGGTACAACTGATCTCAGGTCTTGATGATTTCAAAAGAAAAAATTGACAAAGCCAATACGCACCAACAAAGCAACTCGGACCACCACCAACAAAAAATCAAAGTGAAAACCTTCTGCCTGAAAAAAAATTCTCCGGTGAAACAGTACCTGTCGGTGCTTTTCCGGCGACTGCTCTCTCTCCTTTTCCGGCTTCGCGACTGCTGCAGATCTGGGTGAGCTCTGCGACTCGACGACGGCAGCGACTAAACGACGCCTTCCCTGGTCGGCGCTGGTCTCACAATCTAGACTGATCCAGCAGCGACGGCTGCCTCTAGATCTGCTGCTCGATCTGCTGCTCCGGTCGGCAGATCTGGTTCACTCAACGGCAGCGCTACTGTGCTGCTGCTTTGGTTCGAACAGATCTTGGAAGATCAGAATCTTCTCCAAAAAATTTTTTAGGTAACTCTCGCAATTTTTTTCCGTGTGTATAACCTCGCTCTGATACCAATTGTTGGGACAACGGAATAACAACAATAAACACACATACACAAATTAACTGCGAGAAAATAGAGAAAAACGGAACACAAACGACACACAAGAATTTACGTGGTTCGGTCTCACGACCTAGTCCACAACTGCAACTAGGAGAAATTTTTTATTACTCTCTCTCTTGTGGTGTATAGATTACAAGTACAAGCTATCTATTTATAGAAATAGATTAGGGTTATTAGGGTTTCTAACGGGCCTAATTAATCAGGCCTCCACAAGCCCAACAGACCATTGGACTAACTCGCATACTTATGCGATGGGTGTTGAGAACTTAATATATCACAATATAAAATAGAATTTGACCTCTATTATATAATTTGTTGGCTAAGGATGTCCTCCTAACAATTCTTGGGTGGTTCCGCCTCCGGCCATTGCACTCTCTTTTAAGAAATGTGAAAATAAAAAAAATTAAAAAATCAGCTCTCAATTATTTATTTTAATGATGTATTTTTATTTATTAAGCTAATTAATAAAAATTTGACTCGAACTTTATCATTTCAGCCAAATAAAATAAATTCTGTTAAAAATAATGAAGCACCAACTAAGTATTTTTATAGATGCAAAATTATTTATTTTAATTGTGTATTCTCTTTACAAGCTAAAATTAATTTTAAAATAATTGAGTTCCATTATTTTTAATAACATTAAAAAAAACAAGTTAACCCACATAAGAGAGTTACAATTGCGTTTTTTTTCTTCTAATTTCTTGTTGTGCAGTAACTACTTTTTAAAATTAAAACGGGCACAAGGCCCAGATTTTATTTCCTAAAACAAGGTCTAATACAAAAGGAGAAGAGTCCCAAAGTCGGTCCAACCTAAAACAAAGAACAAAAATATGTGTATACATATGTGAATTAGGAAACTACGGTCAGTCTTCTCGAATTCTCCGAAGTTGTCTTTCTCAACCGACTTCGATGCTCATCGACCATTTTCAAGTAAGCTCTTATCCTCTTTTTACATCTTTCCTTCTTGTGGTTATGTGGATGTGGCTCTCCAATCTCCCCTTCAAACATCGATCACAAACTCAACGGTTATGGTTCAATTGGAGCACGACAAGAAAAAGGTCTTGCACTAAAGAAATTTTTATCGCTACAAATCCAAATTCAGTTATTATTGGTCATATATTACTGGAAAATAAATTGATTTTCGCCTGTTATTAGTAGCTTTGACATGAAAAGTACACGATCCGATTCTAGTCCTATCGTTAAGAAACCATTAGCGACCGTCTCGAATTTAGTCGTTAGACCTATTTTTGCGACCAAAATTTTCCTTTGCTGTTTATCATTTTGATTGTTAGAAAACTTTTGTACGACAACTATTCAATTGTTATAAGTGCTTTTAGCTATCAAAATCCTATCAATAATTTTATCTTACATTCAAAATTTAACGATCAAAGCCAGCTGCAACTACATAAATCATTTTTTTTTACCTAGCTGAATTACCAATTAGGATTTTCTGCCATACTAATATTATTGATGTACCTTAGATAACTGAGAACTAATTACATGTATCAAGATATCTATATATATATATATATATATACACACACACACACATATATATATATAAGTGTTTAATTTCTTTCCAATTTGCCTCATTTGTAAAATGAACTTTACACAAGGTATCAACAATATTTTTCTCTTCTGTTGACACGACCCAAATGGGCGGGTCATGCGAGCACCTACTTCGACTCTAACTCGATAGGAGAACTCCTTTTTAACCCACGTATAAAGTAAGTTTAATACTCATTAATTTACATAATTTGAAAATGTTTCTAAATTTACAGTAAATCCTTTTCCAAACCACGCCCCCCCCCCCAAGATCTAGTCTAGACAAATACAAGAGCTCTACTTGGAGTAGTGACATGAAAAATGACAGCTTCGCCTGCGGAAGCTGATGCTGAGTGTCGTCTTGTCAACCATGAAACTGCAAATCACCTGCCACAACCTACAGCCAAAAAGTGTAGCAAGGTAGTATCAGTATACCACACGTAGTGGTAGGCATCATCAACCGACTAAGATTAGTTCATACAACAACATATAATTAACAGGAAATTAATTAACCTTTACTAACTATCACAACACGCACGCATGAATATGCCCAGTTCTTGATTTATTTCTCAATTAAGTACACAATTATACACCAATACATATATGATTTCCCCGAACTTTAGATTGCACCACTCAAAACAAACACACATGAGAACCAATTGGAGGAAGTATCAATATGTAAGAGATTATCAAGTCTAAAGTGGTTTAGTTCAAATAGCAAGGTTTACCAAAGCTGTCAACAAATGATGTGAAAATGCTAGATGTGGGGTGTAGATGATGGATTAATTAGATAATATCTTGCTAGATCATCTCACAAGTTCAACCAATGTGAATAACCTTAGGCGAGCAGAGGTATTCCATGCTTTTCAGCTAATTTCATACCTCTAGCTAGAGTTCTTTCGAATCTCTAGACTCAATCAACTCAGCTCAACGTGATTTGGATTAATAGCTGCACTATTTCTAGCTATTAGCCATTTATTTAGGAGTGGGAGCATGAATTTGTCTATTTCTAGCCCAAATTCACAATCTCCCAACCATACCCACTATTAGATTCTGTCTCAATACTTAATTCTTATTTTTCAAGCAACAATCAAGTAAGGAAACATAGACCCATATGAAAATTAATGGATCTTCAATTAATGATTAGAGAGAATCCAATAGATTCACAATCAGCTGAATATTGTTAAGATAATTGTAGCAATTCCTACTCTAATCAACAATCATCATCTTCACCCGCCTCTAACTAATGATTTAGCTACTCATGATTAAGAATTTCACAAGCATATCTAATTATAGACTCATCAAATTCAGTAACAAAAGTAGAAAAATCAATTCCACAATAATGGTCCGCAACAATGGTAGTCACTTACTATGGAGAAGAAGAAGAAGTAAAAGGAATAAATCTCAAGTCACCAATTACAATCTTCTACTCTTCTCTGCAAAACAAATGTTCTAAAAAATGGAAAATTACAATGAAAGCTGACTACTCCTCTGTACTTCTCTTAGACTATATGTAGAAAGTAGGGTCTCACTTTCCTCTTTTTCTGTGTTGACTCTTTTACCCCTGAGCACCATCTCTTTATCGGTGGGACACTGATGATTCTCCAGTTCATACCCGTGAAACGGCGGATGTGTTTTGTTGTGTCAATAACGAATTCTAGTCAGCTTTGGTGGCCCATCCGGCGTTTCGCCCATCTCATTCCGCGAACCGCCGAGGTTTTGTCCCTCGTTCCAGAACTTGGCTACTAATTCGGTGATTGATCCGGTGGCTCGCCGTTGACAATTCGTGTTTCGCCGATGGCAGTTTTTCCCTTGAAGTAGTGCTGATCGGCCTCTGTCCGATGTTTCACCAGTTTTCATTGGTGATACGCCGCTTTGCTCCCATTTCCTTCTTTTTGCTTCAATTTTTGCTCTTCTTTACACATCTGGACATCTGCATACAACAAAGATCAAAAGAGCATAAAATTCGTATAATTTACTCAAGAACTAAGCAAAAACATGAGTTTTAGAGTCTAATGAGTTGGTAAATTACCAACTCATCAAACTCTCAAACTTAAATCATTGCTTGTCCTTAAGTAATGTAATTCTCGATCATTGAAAAACATGTCATTTCTGCACAACATTGAACATCACCAATCACCTGCACTATGACACCTAAAGATGCTCACTAAACTCACCAAAAGGAGAGGTGAATACCCCAAAAGACTAAACAATGAAGATATTTCAATCAACTACTACTTTCTATCAACAAGGCTCAAGTGAGGGAAACCCTTTAGTAAAACGAAGATATTACTCATTCATGAAACACAAATAACATCTCCCATCATAATCAGTGCACCTTCAAAGCTTGCCTTAGAGTTTATACTGCCAATGCCCTATTCTCAAGTTAGCGTTCAAATGCACTTATGTTCTCAAAAAGGGATGATGCCACTTACCGAAATAATAATCCCTATTCTTTTTGTCATGAAATCATTGCACACTCACAAGGGATTGTATTGGGGAAATCATCACACTCACTCTCCCAAAAGAAGTCTTCATGCATACTCTTGACCCATTGGCTTGCCCTTCTTGTAATTCGCTACTAATATAGAGTAGTTGCATTCAAGATCATTTAGGACTTGTGGGTTCTGATGTAGGCTCGAGTTAAGGGTAGGATAAGAATTTGGTTGTAGTGACTAGATTCTCCCTAATGCTTTTGGTGGACGTACCTTCCATCAAATCTTTCCATCTACTTCACCTTGTTTCATTTTTTCATTATTTCTGACTTTTGTTTCTCAATAACCCTCCTTATAACCCCCTTTTTTTTCACAACTAGACTTACCACTTCAAGAGCAAGCACCAACTCACACAAGTTCGATTTTCTCATTTTGATTTATCTTTGATTCATTTTGACAACAATACGATGTTACCTCAAACTGAAAATCTTATTTTTTCCAGCACACCCCCAAACTTAGGCTTTTCCCTCATTTTACATTTCTTGCCTCACCCCCTTTTTCTTATGCTTTCAGCCTCATTTCATCACTATCTTATCACCGGCATTTAGGGAGAATGGGTGTCAAAGAGGGGTATCAAGAATGGTCTTAAGGCTTGTAATGTGGTTGTAAAAGAAAGGGTCTAAAGCTCAACTTTGGTTGACAAAGGTTAATGCTTAAGGAGGGTATATGAGTGAAGTGGCTAAACAAAGGAAAGCCTAAGATCATATCCTTAATACAACTACGTCTAGGATTTCGCCTTGAGTGATAATTGGGGCAAGTTCTAGATAAGAAATCATACATGAGGCTCATCAACAATTCCTCACCTCATAAGGCATCACCCTTAAAGGGTCCACAAGAATCATTCTCACCACAACACTTTTAATTTTTCAGGATATCAAAGCAGGCAAACATCCTAAGTCAAGCAAAGAATTTATAATGTATAACAGAGAATACTATGCTACGGTGTCATCCTTGCTCATTATCTTCCATTTTCATGCCTTCATTTAAAGGTCCCCAAAAAAATTTTGGTGGTGCCTCTCAAAACATCTTCACACAAGACCCAAAACAACATGGTATTTTTCTTTAAGAATGTTGCCACTCAATCTATCATCGGGAAATACCAATCCGGTTCGATAAATAATCAAAACAAAATAATGCTCCTTGGAAAAGAACCATGGTCAAATGCTCCTTGAAGAAGAACCATGGTCAAAAGAAAACCCTCGGAGTTTTAATTTCTACACTAATATTTACCATGGAGAAAAGGAAAAGAAACAAGGTTTTGGGGTCATTTCCTTCAAAAATTTTCAAAATTTTCTTTCAATTCAACATAAAGATCCCCATTGGTCACTATTAATTAATCACAACATGAAAACTTAACCAAATCATTCATTTCATTTTAAACAAAACAGGATACGCCTGACAAAGGCGATCATCAAAACATCACAATAAAATCACAGCCCGACAAATGCTGGACTCAAACCCAACTACAATTCATAAGAACATAAAAATTGAGCTTATCCCTCCCCCACTTAAGAGAATACATTGTCCCCAATGTAGATATGCATAAAGGGAAAGAGACAAGAAACTCCCTGAGTGGGTCAGGTCTCTTCATCATCTGCATCTGCCTCACCACCGCTGCCACTGGCCTCACCTAGCCCAGCAAAATCATCATCCATCCCCTCAAAAAGGTCATCAATTGGCCCCCGAACTAAAGAAGGACCAGCCATTGCAGCATCCAATACGCTCATGTCCGGTACTTCAACCTAAGTCCGACTTTTCCATTTATGTACCTCTGTTCGGAGGGAAGTGATTGCCCCCTCCACTGCATCTACTCTCTTGCACAACGTGGTTACAGTATCGTGTAATGACTTGAGCTCCTTTTTAACCGTGTTGGCAATGAGTATGGGGAGACTCTTATCCAATCTTTAGAGTTGGCTTTCATGTAAGTTCGTCATCTCCACAAGTCGGTGGAGACCACTTGGCTGAGAGGATTGTGGAGGGGGAGAAGCTCTCTGCTGAGGCAAGTCACCAGATGCTTGACCCGACATATCCGACTGGGGCAGAATGGTTTCTGGGGCAAGTGGTGATTGATCTATCCCATGGGGGAGGGGTCCTTCCTGTACTCCAAAGGCCTATATTCTCTTCCTTTTCATTGTCGGTGCCTCAGAATCTCTCTTCCTATCAATATCAATCACTCCTAGAGTAGAGGTAGGAGTCTCATCAAGAAAAAGGGGCACTCCAGCTACTTCGCAAAGCTGGGAAATCAAAACAACATATGGCATAGAAGTACTGGACTGTCGGGACTTCTTCTTCATTTGTTGAGCTACATTTCCCCGAAGTTGATGGGGACCCTCAACATTATGCAAGCAATCAGGATGTCCATTTCCATGGTGACCCGCTGCTCATTTTTGGATGGGATGATGTGAGAACAAATAAATTCCAGCCACAACTTGGCCTCAAACTTCAAATTGTGGCAAGAGATTTCGCCACCCATTGAGGCCCGAGAAGAGTATCAACAACAATAATGCGAGCTACCCACGCAAACTGGTCCTTCATATCAGCCACCCATGCCATATACTCCGTAGCGGAGTCGATTTTATCCTCCCAAAAAAGATAGTTTATAGCAGCCAGGGTGATATCAACTTCCACTCTCCGGATCATCACTGATGGCAAGCAGGGAAAGTCATTCACTTTGCCCCGGTGTTGCATACTCTCTTGGCAAGCCTGATAAGAGGCATAGAACTCTGTGACCAGGCTGGGGTAGTAGGATGGGAGAGGGTTGGCAAACGCGTGCCACTGTCTGTCGGTGAACTGACGGGTGATGTTAGAAAAATCACCTTTTAACCCAGCCAAGTCAAACCTTTTCTCCACTGTGATGGAGCGTCCCCGGCAGATGACATAATGTTCCTTCATGTTCAGAACACAGAGAATGATGGCTTCCTTTGTGTTGGCCCGTGGTTGTGCAACCTTTGCCTTGACTTTGCCCTTGCTAGTAGAAGAAGCAGGGGTTTTTCCTTTGCCAGTATTCCTGGAAGATGACATAATTTGTTTTGCTGCAAGAATGATGTTAGTGCCAGCTAGTGAAAGAGAAAACTAAAAAAAATAAAATGAGAAAGAAATCTGATTGCAAGGAGAACTAAGGAACAAGGGGAATCAAACACTCAGTTAAAAGAACCACTGACAGCGGTGGAAGATCGCCGGTTCGCCAGAATGATTTCGTGGACCACCCGTCTCTCACCGATGCTTGAAAGAAACTGGGTAGGATAGCTGTTTTAGCAGTACATCGGCGTATCGCTGGTCAGGATTCGTGAATCACCGATGTAACACGGATCCACTCAGTGTCCTCAAGCCAAGTTGCAGATTGAGCCGGCGTGTCATAGGCGATTCGCCAAATCAACCGGTGAAATGCCGGACCACGTCGTCTCTAATTTTTTGAACTATCACATATACGCGCCCACTAATACGCACTCACTTTCAATCATACCAAAATCGACATGACACTCTTAAAACCCGTGTTCATGACGTTTAGCCCTTAAGAATGGCGTCACCCGTTCTATCATCGGGCAATACATCATGCTTTAAACAAATGGGTTACTCAGACTTCACCCTTCTCAAAATGCCACAAACAAAAG
This sequence comes from Datura wrightii, assembly GCA_035772735.1. NCBI lineage: Eukaryota > Viridiplantae > Streptophyta > Magnoliopsida > Solanales > Solanaceae > Datura > Datura wrightii. The sequence goes on from JASDFA010000002.1 coordinate 68,388,110, forward strand.
CCCAACCCCAACCCATTCAACCAGGTATAGCACATTTAAGATTTTACCAAGGAAAGGGAACAAAGTATTACCCTTAAAGCAGCAATGAGAAAATTAAAATAAGGGCAAGAGAATTTTTACTAAATTGAAGGAGTGCCTGCATACTTAGACGTTCAAAAAGCTCAAAGTTACTTGTAATAGCACCTTAAGATATAAGTAGTAGAGGAAGAAAGTATGATTGAAGCGAGGGGATTAGTGGACTATGGAGGGGGTTTTATAGCTGAAAAGGGAAGTGTAATCGGTTGAGGGGAAGGTGGAGAGTTTAATGGGTATGTGTTGGTGGGAAGGTGGAAAAGTGGAAAGGTTTAGAATAAATGAGTATGGGGAAATGGGGATGTTGGGTAATGGAAAGACAAAAAAGGAATGGAAAAATGGTGAAAAAATGGAGGCTAGGAGAATATTTTTAGAAATAGGGCGGTTGACTATTTTATTGGGATTTGGTGGGTCCTCTCTTTTAAATTCACATTGCAATAGTCTCATACCTTGATCGGCGGTCCACCGGCAGTTCGTCGAATCACACTGGTGGTCCGCCGAACTAATATCTTGTGCCTTGCAAGTTGCCTAGTGATCTGTTTCGTTATCGGTGATTTATCGGCGGTTTACAAATTGAAGTGGCAATCCGCAGATTACTCGCCGCTTATGTGCCTGAGCTTCAGGTGCTTTGTTGTCCATCGGCCATCAATCGGCGAACTACGGATTCTGTTTGGTGGTTCGCCGATGGGTCTGCCGGTATTTCAATTCGACCCTCAGCCTTCTATTCAGTGCTTACCATCACCGACGGCTTACGCTTCTGAACCTGTGGCTCGCCGGTCTCTCACCGCTCCTTCCTTCATGGTTTGGTTCCCTCTTTACTCCTCATTTCTCATTACCTACAAAGACACAAATAACAAAAACATGAATTAATTCATTAAAAACTTGGGTTGCCTCCCAAGAAGCACCTTAGTTAACGTCGTGTCACGACGGAGCCCTTCTCTTATCAGCTCCAGTCTGACGGGTCATCCTCCAACATCACCTCCTTCATCTCTAAATCTTTTTCTACCTCATCAATTTGCAAAACTCTAACCACCTTGCATTCGGGAGGTGTCTTAATCGATGGACACACTGTAAAAGTGACTTCTTCACTTTTGACTCAAAATTTCAACTCGCCAAGCTCCACGTGCACCACAGCTATTCCTGTAGCCAACAATGGTCTATCCAAAATAATGGAAACCTCTTCATCCATGTCACAATCCAAGATAACAAAGCTAGCTGGTAAAATAAACTTGTCGATTCTCACTAACACATCTTCTAACACCCCCACTGGTCGTTTTATTGACCTATCTACCATGAGCAGCCTCACTAACGTTGTTTTGGTGTTTCCGAGTCACAATGTCTTGAAAATCAGCAGATACATCAAATTTATGCTAGAGCCCAGATCACATAAAGCTTTCTGAAACATACATCTCCCAATTGTGCATGGTATTGTAAATGCTCCGAGGTCCTCCCTTTTTGGAGCAAGATTACTCATCATTACCGCACTACAATGATGAGTTTTCTCTTCAATCCCTGCATCCACCACTTTTTTCTTCTTTAATAAATCTTTCATAAACTTTGCATAACCGGGCATCTAGAGCAAAGCATCCATTAACGAAATATTTATAGACAACTTACTGAACATGTCAACAAACTTTTTAAACTGGTCATCCTTCTTTTTCTTGGTGAGCCGTTGTGGATATGGAAGGGAAATTTTTGAATCAACCTTGTCATTAGTTGGGGCCTGCAGGCCCGTCTCCTCATCATCATCGGGGGATAGGACGTCATCATCCTTTTCCTCTTTTTCCTCATCAAGCTTGTCTTTATTTTCTGGAATCATTGGTGTTTTGTTGCCTTCATCTTCTTCACTTGGTTTCTGGTTATCAATCTTATTCGGCTTCACCGGGGAAACTCCAATCACTTTGCCAGTCCTAGTGACAATGACCATGCTTTGACATCCTTCCTGGGATTTGGCATTGTGTCACTAGGTAGTGTTCCCTTCATCCGGGGATTCATTTGAGCTGATAAGTAATTCATCTTGGCCTCCAAATGCTTGATGGAGGCGGAATATGAACTCACTGTTTGGGCAAGGTTAGACACCTCCCCTCTTAACTCTGTCACCCCCCTCTCGATTTACTCGACCTTTTTCAAAACTCTTGAGAGCATCTCTTCAATTTTGGAGTTGCCTGTGTCACTCACACCCGGTTGATTGTGGGAGTTCCGGCCTTTGGAAGGGGAATGTATGGGTTTGAACTCTGATGATAGCGATCAATGTCTTGGTTTTGCTCTCTATTTCCCCATCGATCATTCCTATCCGGCCATCCCTATGGCTCACGATTTTTCCACCCTTGGTTGTCCTCCATTGGGCTACATGGGCCTTGATTTGCTCCTTGGAACCCAGGTCTAGGACCTCCCATCTGATTACCCATATATTGTCATTCCTCTTCATATCTTGGTGGTGATGTCTCACTTTCATATTACAAGGGACCTTGTTCCTATGGCATTTACCACCTTTGGACTTGCACCCATTACATGCTTTGTCATCAATTCAAGCTGTGTCATCATTTTAGCTAGAGTCTCGTCTTGCTCTTCATCCCTTTTCCTCAACTCAGCTGCCAATGCACTTGAACTAACTTCTTGAGTAGATACATTTGTTTCTCTTGTGTGCGAAGCCCTATTAGTCTTTGTCATTCTGTCTAGGAGGGCTTTGGCCAACCCATAAGTTTGGTTCATGATAGAACCACCAGCTAAGTTGTTGGCAACCGATTTGTTAATTGAATCAAGGGCCCTATAGAAACTTTGTAGAAGTACTCTATCCGGCAGTTCATGGTTTGGAAGTGATGGCTCATGTGGTTATGAACTCCTAACAACATAGTAAATACACTTTAAGTAGCTACGATGCAAAACTATTTCAACTTAACAATCAATCACGAGATTATCATATGCCACTCCCCGGCAATGGCACCATTTTTTGTGATGTTCAAACCATACCCTTTTTTTCAAAGAATATGCACAGTTGAAGTATCAAATCAAGTAACCTGGACGAGTGCCAGGCTCGAATCCCATGAGGACTGGTGGATGATAGTGACTAGTGTCGATTATAAAGTTGACTTTAGATTTCACTGTTCGGGCTTCTGTGGTAAGGCAACTACACGAAAGTGCACATGTCGAACAAGTAGTAAAATGGCTAAAGTAAGCCAAGTATCGATCCCACAGGGACTGAACTAAGGTAATAATCAACTTAAGTGTTAATGAACTATAACTTCAAAAATGCAGACAATAGTTTAAAGAAGATTTTTGAGAGTTTGTTTCTTAATTTATACTAGTCTAAGACAAAATTATAAAGTGAGTCTGAACTATAGTAATGAGCAATGAGGCTAAAACGAACATGCAGGGAAGTAATTTATCGATACAATTCGATTAGTCTTTCCTTCGGTTGCTAGTCAAGAATTATTTCCTATGGATAGAAACTTTCGTATTTTAACCAACTTAAGAATCATGAACCTTCAACCTATATTTCTGTGATAAAAGAATTTCATGTTCTAGCCACACAAAACCGATTCCTTAATTGACTAATACGACTTTCAGATATATTTCTATTCTGAATGTAAATCAATTCTCAATTTTTCCAAACTAAGAAGAGATCATATCCTACCAATTCACAACTTTTCAATTTCTTTCCTTTTCAAGATAAAACTGAATTTTTTAGATATACATTAACATTAGCTAGACATTAATGTTGTAAGAACAAGAATTGATAGAACAACCATTGAAGAAAGATGAAAAACCAAAATGATCAACAATTACATTCCACCACAAATGTTCTTAACCTCAGCAAGAAGTGAATTTAGCCACTCATTTGTGGATTAAACATCATCAAATGAGTGTAATTCATACAAACAATTGAAATAAAGGAGAAAGAGATAGAGAAGAACCCTAGAATTTTCGTCCCCTCAACTGCCTGTAACCCACGTGCTTGCTCAACCAAGTCAGAATATTTAAAATAAAACCTAAGTGTGCTATTTATACTAGTGGGAATTTTTTCCGGAATAACAAGCAACGTGTCACGGAGTGTATCGTGGAGCACTGCCTCAGTGACACGGAGTGTATCACGGAGCGTTGCCTCCGTGACACGGTGTGTATCACGGAGCACTGCCTCTGTGACACGGAGGTATCGCGGAAGCCCTCTGGAAATCGCCCAATTTATTCCAACTTTGGTGTTTCGCTCCCGATATCATTCCTCCACTTCACCAAATCATAGATTGGGTCCTCCAATGCATTATTTCCTTCAAAAACAAAGACTAATCATGTTGGTTAATATTTCTTCTCATTTATATAAAAAGGAATGAAAATGTACATAATTAAATACATAAACAAGATAAAATTAAGTTATAAAGTATCACTTTGGCATGTAATTATGCCCAAGATCACAACCCCACACTTAAATTCTTGTTCGTCCTCGAACAAACCTTTTACATCTCATGCACATGAAGACTCACACATAGCTAATTTAGCAAGATAATTCAAGCTATGGCTATAATGATTATTTAAGATAACAAGTTAAAAATAGAGCATGCACGATTTAATCAATGAAATGATATACAACTCCGTTAAGACTTCCTAACCTCAAGAATCGACTCTCAATCTTGGCAAACTCATGCAAATCAACTGATCAAGAAATCCGACATTGATGTTATCTCTCATTAAACATGTGCCTTCACAACAAGAGAGTTACCCCTTTTCACTCACAAATATTCAAATTACACCAAGAATGGGTATATGAATAAAAATTACGCTCCCTCTCACAAAGAATTCACATGCATCATGTAGTGACCTATAAGCTTGCCCTTAGTGTTTTACTCCACTCATTTAAGGATGTATGAACGTAAGATCAAGTAGGACTTAATGGGTTGTAATGTAAGCTAAGGGACGAGTAGGTACTATTCTGGCCAGTAATAGTGACTATCTTCCCCCAAGCGCTTTTAATAACTTCAACCTTCATTAAGGATATCTGTTCTCTTACTTCACCCTCATTCTTTTCAATCCTGAATTTTTTTTCTTCTTGTTCCCCTTTCTTTAAGCACACTCAGCTTAGTAGTAAGGAGTACATAAGCAATTTTTTTCATTCATTTATTTTCTTACTCCCTACTAATAATCAACCATTTTCACACAAGTGCACCTTTGTCCTTTTCTCAACTTTTACAACTTGCTACTTTTCCTTCTTTTTCCCAATTCTCACTCCTTCACTCTTTCGGATTTTTCACTTAAGCGCTTCGGAGTTTTGGATCAAATTCAAGGCTAATGAAAGAAAAAGGATTAAACTTATGTTGTAGCTATCAAAGAATAGGCTCAAGGCTCAATGGGGCTAACTAGGATTAAATATTCAAGGTAGGTAAAGTGAGGGATAACATTTAGGTTCGTTCAAAGAAATGCCTAAATCATCTCCTACAATTTTCACATCCTTTATTTCGTTTTATATATACACCAGGCAAGTTCTAGACATTCCACAATAGCACGGAATATTCGAAAAACTTACACTCACAGCACATGCTCAATTCAAGACACATTCCGCAGACTCTTAACTCAGCTAATCACAAGAATTCAAAATTAAGCTTCAATCACATTGAGTCAAATTCAAGAGCCTAAGTGTCTCACACAAAGTTATACACTTCTTACATGCTTCAACACTAACCACACTTGTATCTTACAATCATGCATAGCACATAACAAGAACATCAAGCTATCAATTAGCTACGGGTTCAAAAACCAACCTGCTGACCAATTTTTCCTCAAGACGGTCATCATCCATCCATCGTCGGAAATAGTCTCTAACTATGACAACAAATATTATATACATACAAAGAATTTTTTTTATTCTTCGGTTCAAAGACCCCCCATCGGAAAATAACTGAAAAGAAAAACCAACGGGTGATGAAGTCATGTTTGACTCACAAAAATTTTTTTTTTTCAAATATTTCTCACAAGCATTACATTTACCAAAAATCGTTAAGCACAAAAATTTTAAAATTTTCCTCACCCCACACTTGAATCATGCTATGTCCCCATAGCATCAACTTAACATTTAAAGAGGGTGAGAAATACTCCCTGAGGCCTTTAGGCGTAGCTAACAGCATGCTTTTCTTCAACTTTGCACAAGTGGGTGTTCGACCCCACACTTTTTCTCTTCCATGCGTGTTAGCTTCCTCCTCCACGGGTACTCAGACTTCCCCTCCATCTGTGCTTAACTTTCCACCAAAACAACACAAGATGAAAAATAAATAAAATCAACTTAAATGCAAGAAATTAAAATGGTACCCTTGGGTTGCCTCCCAAGCAGCGCCTAATTTTACGTCGCGGCACGACGTATCAAGTTTCACCACTTTTTCCTCCACCTTGAGGATATGAATCTCACCCCTAATTTCTTCTCTAATTTCCTCTTATGCTCCAGGGGTGGTGGTGAAAAATTATAAGGACCAAGCAGTAGATGTTGCCTTTTGAACTTATTGGCCCTTAAGTAAGCGAAGTCATTTTGTCTCTCCGAGTCAGCAAATTTCAAAATATACGGGGCTTGGTCCTCCTCTAGACATTTCTCTATAAGCTTGGAAGACTCTATTTCTCGGTTGTCAACCAAACTTAATGTCGAAAAATGCTTCGAGTGTGGTCCAATACACCTCAACTCTGAAATTGCATTGTGCTTGACCTCCTTACTAGTATACACCTTCTCAGCATCGACATCTATCTCTCCATTAATGTCAACTGGGGGATACTCTATCTCTTCTTCCATGAATGGATTTTTCATAAGTGTGAGCCCATCACGGGGACACTCAATAGATTTTAATTGTTGGGCTTCATCCAAAAATTCACCCTTGTCTTCTTCTTGTAGTTCCTCTTGAGTATCGCCTAAAACCGTTACCTTTAATTTACCACAAGCTTCAGCCTCAGTCATCATCTCTGTGACTTTGACGCTCATACTTTCTGGAGCCTCTCCATTCTCTTCTTGCTGAATTCTCAATGCTTCCATCGCCTCCTTCATTGCTTCTGTTTGCTCAAGGAGCTGTTTCAGCATGTCTTCTATTCGAGCTTGGTGTCCCAAGTCCTCATTTTCATCATGCCTATATTCAGCAAAAACAACAGAAGGATCATAGTAGGGGCTTGGGGGAGGGGAGTATGCATTCGGACAGCCATCCCAATGGCCATCTTGACCACCACATATATTGCACGTGTTACAGTGTTGCCACAAGTGGGGTCCTCCGCAATTCAGACAAGATTCGCCAAAATATGAGTATCCACCATTTAAACCATTTGTATTCCATGATGTCATGTCAAGAAGGGTATCCGAAAAAAATCAAAAAGAATTAAAACAAATATCTACAATTTTTATTTTTATTTTTATTTTTCTTTCAAAAATAAGACTAACACAAGAATTCTATACCTGCAAGAGAAAGGCTAAGACCAAGTTGTCAGCACTTAAATAGAATTTGTAAACTAACACTAAAAAATAATATTACCAATTGCCAGTCCCCGGCAACGACGCCAAAAACTTGTTCGGGCTTCTGTGGTGAGGCAACTACACGCAAGTGCACGTGGTCGAACAAGTACTAAAATGGCTAAAGTAAGCCAAGTATATCGATCCCACAGGGACTGAACTAAGGTAATAATCAACTTAAGTGTTAATGAACTATAACTTCAAAGATGCAGACAACAGTTTAAAGAAGATTTTTGAGAGTTTGTTTCTTAATTTATACTAGTCTAAGATAAAATTATAAAGTGAGTCAGAACTATAGTAATGAGCAAGCTGAGGCTAAAACGAACATGCAGGGAAGTAATTTATCGGTACAATTCGGTTAGTCTTTCCTTCGGTTGCTAGTCAAGAATTATTTCCTATGGATAGAAACTTTCGTATTCTACCCAACTTAAGAATCATGAACCTTCAACCTACATTTCTGTGATAAAAGAATTTCATATTCTAGCCATACAAAACCGATTCCTTAATTGACTAATACGACTTTTAGATATATTTCTATTCTGAATGTAAATCAATCTCAATTTTCCTAAACTAAGAAGAGATCATATCCTACCAATTCACAACTTTTCAATTTCTTTCCTTTTCAAGATAAAACTGAATTTTTTAGATATACATTAACATTGGCCAGACATTAATATAGTAAGAACAAGAATTGATAGAACAACCATTGAAGAAAAGATGAAAAACCAAAATGATCAACAATTATATTCCACCACAAATGTTCTTAACCTCAGCAAGAAGTGAATTTAGCCACTCATTTGTGGATTAAACATCATCAAATGAGTGTAATTCATACAAACAATTGAAATAAAGGAGAAAGAGATAGAGAAGAACCCTAGAATTTTCGTCCCCTCAACTGCCTGTAACCCACATTCTTGCTCAACCAAGTCAGAATATTTAAAATAAAACCTAAGTGTGCTATTTATACTAGTGGAAATTTTTTCCGGAATAACAAGCAATGTGTCACGGAGTGTATCATGGAGCACTGCCTCCGTGACACGGAGTGTATCGCGGAGCGTTGCCTCCGTGACATGGTGTGTATCACGGAGCACTGCCTCCGTGACACGGTGTGTATCGCGGAGCACTGCATCCGTGACACGGAGGTATCGCGGAAGCCCTCTGGAAATCGCCCAATTTATTCCAACTTTGGTGTTTCGCTCCCGATATCATTCCTCCACTTCACCAAATCATAGATTGGGTCCTCCAATGCATTATTTCCTTCAAAAACAAAGACTAATCATGTTGGTTAATATTTCTTCTCATTTATATAAAAAGGCATGAAAATGTACATAATTAAATACATAAACAAGACAAAACTAAGTTATAAAGTATCACTTTGGCATGTAATTATGCCCAAGATCACAACCCCACAAAACAAAGACACATGAGAACCAATAGGGGGAAGTATCAATATGTAAGAGATTATCAAGTCTAAAGTGGTTTAGTTCAAATAGCAAGGTTTACCAAAGTTGTCAAAAAATGATGTGAAAATGCTAGAGGTGGGGTTTATGATGGATTAATTAGATTATGTCTTGCTAGATCATCTCACAAGTTCAACCAATGTGGGTGAACAGAGGTATTCCATGCTTTTCAGCTAATTTCATACCTCTAGCTAGAGTTCTTTCAAATCTCTAGACTCAATCAACTCAGCCCAATGTGATTTGGATTAATAGCTACACTATTTCTAGCTATTATCCATTAATTTAGGAGTGGGAGCATGAATTTGTCTATTTCTAGCCCAAATTCACAATCTCCCAACCATACCCACTATTAGATTCTCTCGCAATACTTAATTCTTATTTTTCAAACAACAATCAAGTAAGGAAACATAGACCCATATGAAAATCAATGGATCTTCAATTAATGATTGGAGAGAATCTAATAGATTCACAATCAGCTGAACATTGTTAAGATAATTCTAGCAATTCCTACTCTAATCAACAATCATCATCTTTACCCACCTCTAGCTAATGATTTAGCTACTCATGATTAAGAATTTCACAAGCATATCTAATTATAGACTCATCAAATTCAGTAACAAAAGTAGAAAAAACAATTCCACAATAATGGTCTGCAACAATGGTAGTCACTTACTATGGAGAAGAAGAAGAAGTAAAAGGAATAAATCTCAAGTCACCAATTACAATCTTCTACTCTTCTCTGCAAAACAAATGTTCTAAAAAATGGAAAATTATAATGAAAGCTGACTACTCCTCTGTACTTCTCTTAGACTATATGTAGAGAGTAGGGTCTCACTTTCCTCTTTTTTCGTGTTGACTCTTTTACCCCTGAGCACTGTTTCTTCATCGGCGGGACACCGGCGATTCGCTAGTTCAGACCCATGAAACGCCGGATGCGTTTTTTTGTGCCATTACCAAATTCCAGTTAGCTTCGGCGGCCCATCCGGCATTTCGCCCATCTCATTCTGCGAACCGCTGAGGTTTTGTCCCTCGTTCCAGAACTTGGTTAATAATTCGGTAATTGATCCGGCGGCTTGCTGTTGACAATTTGTGTTTCACCAATGGCAGTTTTTCCCTTGAAGTAGTGCTGATCGGCCTCTGTCCGGCGTTTCGCCGATTTTCATTGGTGATACGCTGCTTTGTTCTCATTTCCTTCTTTTTGCTTCAATTTTTTCTCTTCTTTACACATCTGGGCATCTGCATACAACAAAGACAAAAAGAGCATAAAATTCATATAATTTACTCAAAAACTAAGCAAAAACACAAGTTTTAGAGTCTAATGAGTTGGTAAATTACCAACTCGTCACTCCATATTCCTGCCATATCTCTTCTTCAACCCTCTCTTTTAAGTCTATAAGTCCATTACACCTTACCTAACTCAACCGCTGTTAGCTAAACCCTTTCTATTCATTCCCTAATCATTCAAATACTCCACAATATTATACTTACATTGTTTATCTTTTATTTGGTCATCACAAATGTTCAGTACGCCATATTATCTTTTACAACTCTACACTTATTAGTGGAAGCACTCTTCACGGTCAGATTCCACCCAGTACAAGCATTAATAACCTAAAATTGACTTAGCTAATCTATTTTACTCTCTGCCATATTTGGCATTTGCTCACGACTCGCGGTAACCACGTCAATCATATGTTTATCCTAAATCATCAAGTAACATAATTAAGTACTCAATAAAGAAAACATTTAATCATACAAATAGAGTTATATTTCCCCTAAAATTACGAATTCAAACATATCTATGCATCTCCATGAATCCCTCCCTGTACACCTTTGCGCCATATTTATATCCCTGTATATTATCTCACATCAGTGTCTCTCACATCATGATCGAATCATGTCGGTATATCATGTATCACTTATGTATATCAGTATGCCTTCCACAGATTTGTAAACCTCTACACACATGACAGAGGGTCTTATTTCTGCCTTTTCAGTCATGACCTGCAGGGAACTCTAGAAATCTATGTACTATACACCAAATCGTATGAACATCACATCATGCCTGTCTGTGCATTCATACTTATACACCCAGTTGTATGAACATCATATGATACCTATCTGTGTACTCATATCATACTGCTCACCCAGATGATCACCTCGGGTATGAGACTACTCATATCTAAATACTCCCGCACATGCTCAATCATACTAATTCGCTCGTCCAGAGGCTCACTCGGACACTAGCCTCTCAACTCAAGGTAAGGATGTATTATTCTATTGTCTCAACACGTTTCAGCATACTCTCACTCAGTTTCCACAGCCTCCACTCATAGTTCAGGAATACCATATCACAGTTTAATTCACTTAATAATATACATTCAACAAAATCACTACAATTTATAACACAATATTTGTTCGAAGACTATTCAATCATATAAATCAATATATCGAAACTCCAAACGCTAGTCATAATCCCGTTTCCCACGTTTTCTCTTTACTGACAGGTAAAAGTATGAGAACTCAATTCATCTTTTTAGGCCCATAAGGGTATCAAACATCTATTTTAGTATTTACGAAATCCTATGTCATATCTCAATTTCTATTATTTGTTGGTTCATCCCATGAAACTCTCACTATTCAGGTCTATTTTATTATAAAGCTCTACCTCTATCACATCTCTCCTATTTCCAATTACAACTCTTCACAATGATTTTCTTTTTTTATCATAACTATTAAATCGTTGATTCACCACTCATTCTTCCGCATTAATAGCCTTCTCTTCCTCCTACTGCAATAAAATTAAACCACACATATGGAACATATAAATGCACATATATAAATATTATCTAGACTCCTTATTTGGGAGCATACTGTAGAAGTAATCATTAGGACTCTCAACCTAGCACAGACGATTGATAATCAAGTATCACAATCTATTTGTACCTCTATGATCACTTAAAATCATAAGTTTCCTCTCTCCTCTCTTATATTTCCAACTATAGTCTAAGTTAGTCATTATTAATATTTTAGTTTCCCCTCTTACCTAACAATAACATATCCATCATACACATATGCAAATTGCTAATCAAAGTCTAACTCAAAATAAATCATAGCATACATAGGCGCCAAACTGTCGTAAAAAGGCTCGCAGGCTGCGTTCTTGCATTAAATCCCAGGGTTCTTGTAGAAAATTGTCAGGGAGGATGAGGAAACCCTTGCCCTTTCTAGTCACATTACCTTTTTCCTTATTAGAAACTCAAACATTTATTTTGGGCGTCTTTAGCTACCAACCCTTATGAAACTAGAATTTAAATCCAAACATGAACAAAATTATGGAGTTCTAGCCCGCGTCTCTTGCTGTAGCGAGGACTCTCCCGCTGCAGCGGTCCCGCCATGGTGGAGATTTATCCGCTGTGACAGCCCTACGCCTGGGCCCATTTGATTTTGAGTCAACCCATTTTAAATAATCAACAAGATAATCTCTAAATCTGAGATCATAACCCAAACCTGTATAATTTTTAAATTTCTTCTATCTATGTCGTTGAGGTGCTATAATGGCCGAACAGATCGTTACATCTGTACATGGCGTTGGTAGAAATCCACCTCCAAAATACAGATTTTCAAAAGTTGCCCATTCTTACTTTAACAACATTATTTGTTGGCTAAAATAATAGAGATGAGGATGGACAAAAGATTAAAAGAAAAAACGAAAGAAAAAAATGAATTTGAATGAATGAAATTAAGTATCTTCTATATATGCAAAATCTAGAAAAGAAGATAAATGAAAAGACCCGTTTCTTTCTCTCTTTCTAGGAGAGCAGTCTCAATTACAAAAGTTCATTCTACTTTAAGTTTAGGTTCTTCTTACACGTCTTCAACTTATTCAACATCTTCTGTTTCAATTCGCTCGATAATTGCATATTCTCATGACTTTGAATTTTTGATCTGTTACAATGATAAGTTTACATCAATATAGGTGTTTGGTACTTTTTTGAGACTATATATTGAACATTTATTAGCTAGCTAATATATGTAAAAATGCTTTACTTCAAAAAAAAATTCAGCAAAGCAAAAAATTGAGGCAAATTAGCAGTCATCTATACTATACAAAAGGTAGACCAATAATGAAAATAGAGGCAACTGTCTGATTCAACAGCTTGACTGTAGTTAATTCTAACTTAACAACAGTTTAAACGAAGATTACTATAGCAGCTTTGGATAAGAAGAAGACATAACCTCAAAGTTAATATTTGCTAGAAAAATTATTGTATTACCATACCAGGAAGCAGGAAGATTTCTTTTCGGGGCCATTTCCATTAGTCCGTTTGAATCCTAAATTTGATTGGGCTAATGATGAACATGACATTGACATGGATTTGGAGACAGGGGAAGAGATATTGGAATTTCGGAACTTGATAATTGTTGGGATAGGAATTTTGACATGCCTCGAACTAGTGTTATACCCCATAAAGCTGCTCATAATCAATATGAAAGGAGGGTTCTTAGAGAGACTCGATTGGGAATAGACTTTTCATTGACCAGAGAAGTGATAACTATAGAAGAGTTTTGAAAATACCTAGTAGAGAAGGTAGCAAAGCAAGCATATGGAGGAACTCAATCCTTTCTAGAGATGGTAATGTTCCAGACGTTGCAAACGATAGAAATTCTATTAGCTCATCTGGAAAGTGGCATATTGCAACAGTAGTAGAAGACATAAGAGAAATGACACAGGTTTGTCAAACAACAATAACACACACATATAGAAAAGGAAACATGTTAGCAGATTACATAGCCAATATTGCATATTAGAAAGAAGACAAATTCTGCTACAATCAATTCACAGAACTTCCAACAAAAGCAAGGAAATTAGTAAACATGGATAAGAAGCAAATGGCATATTTGAGAATCAAAACCAAACAAATACATCTCACCACAGAGGAAATGGGAGAATACAAAATAATGTAAAGAAAGAGAAAATACAGAGAATTACAGAAGACAGGCAACCCATAAATAAAACTCACAAAATCGAAAACAGGTAGAAAGAGGATACTCACCAGAACCAGAGACTCTGCAGCAAAGCTTCAGCAACATTTGAAAAATAAAAAGAAGTCATTGCATGGAGAAAATAAAGAAAGAAAAAGAGGTTCAAGGAAAGACAAATACTTGCGACAAAACAAAAAGCTTGAGATGGACTGAAGAATCCATGAAGTGAGAAACAAGAGGAGATGAATTCGGGAAGATATGCAAATAAGGAACACTAAATTGACGAAGGAAATGTACCGAAAAACAAAGATGAACTTTATTTTGCTTCTTCTAGAATAGAGTAGTTTAGTATAGAAGTAGATCTAGTTATTGGGCCAGGTCGGTCTGGCCAAATAATTGCAGATTAATAAAAGGGCTCATGGGCCAAAAATTCTATTTTAAAGAAAGGACTCCATTCACATGTGGAAAAACAGAAGCTGTTCAGCCTTAAAGCAAATCATGAAGAGATAGCTAAAACTGAAAAGTTAAGGTGTCAATGGCTAAAAAGGAGGATGGGAACACAATATTTTAAATCAATAGTAAACTCACACATAAGATTCAACAATATTGGCAAGCTAAAAGTATAAAGTGAGATTATTGATGATAAAGCACATATCAAAGAGGAGATACTGCAGTTTCACCAGTAGCTATATACTGAAAGCAAGTAAACAGTGGAACAAAGAATCACTTTTATATAAAAGGAAGAGACTTAACTGATGTTACCTCCCCTAAATAAGTTAACTGGTTGGTACAAAAACTGTTTGATGCTAGAGGATGGTTAAATGATAATGAAGATATAACAATGCTCTTGGAGCAGATTTTAAGCTCATTAGTGCTGTGATTTTTTGGCCGAACTACTGCCGCATTTTCTGGTTACAAAATTATTGTTTTAAGACTGTTTGAAACAACTGCTTTATCTTGATATTTTCAAATACTACACCTTATATATTTAACTAATTCGGACATATACTGCAGGCCGATCAAATATCATTTGACCTGTACTGTTGGACCAACATAAAATATGATAACAAAAGAAGACTTGCCAAAACACAAAGAAACAATAAGGAAAAACCAAAAAAAGGAAAAAAATGAAAACACAAGATTTCCATATTTAAATATGTTAAGACAATGAGTTGCAGTCGTACAACAACATATTTTGTCTCAGTCAGTAGCTGATTTCAACCTATAAATTTTACAGTTTATTATTATGCTATATTAACTCACCAACATATTACCATCAACTTTTTAGTTCATACATCATACTCGGAAAAGACAAAACACTTTGTATTGTGAAATGACAAACATGTCCCCTGTTCTTGCCTATATTGTCCTAATCACCAACTGCAACTGAAGAAAGCTTCAAGATCCATTTTGTACTTCTCATTTCTTTTTGATAAACTACTTCTCAGCTATAATCACCTGTTTAGCTTCATGGGTGTTCTCTAAAATCTTGATTTCACTTGTTGATTTGGAGATATAACTTGGTATAGATTGATTATTTTGGGTAAATTCAGTATTCAACAAGTGCAAGGTTTTCATATTCAATAGACAATGAACTGTTGCTTTTTGCAGTTTGTGTCCCTTACCTAAAGTTAGAATTTTCATTTTAATAGGTAACATGAACTAGTTGATAAAGATACTTCATTCAATAGTTGATAAAAAGATTACTAACCTATTAAATGATTCAACTAGTATTTTGTTCACTTGACGACATTGGTGGTGAAGGCTGTCTAAACATCGCACTTTGAAATAGCAGTTCACATTTTTTCTCTATGTTATCCATCTGTATTTTCATTGATTCATTTTCCTTTTGAATCACATTTAGCTCTTCTAACAGTGCAACCTTTTTCCTTTTGACTCATATTTAGCTCTTCTAACTGTCACACCCCTTTTTTAACAACATCCAAAAAGCTCTCAAATTCGAAGTGACGGACACAGATTTATTATTAGAAAGGGTTTTTCCAATTGAAGTGACATATTGAGAAGAGATTAATTATTTATTCAGAGTCACCACTTGGAATTGAGTTTTGGTATTTCAAATCACCTACTTGGATCCCTAATCAAAAGGAAGTGACTCTTATTTTTGGTCCGTGAAGACAAAAGACTGGGTAAGGAATTCTGTTGACCGAGGAGAAGATATTAGGCATCCCTCGAGTCATGTGGTTCTAACACAGTCGCTTTATCGATTTATATTTAGCTTAACTCAATTTTGGATACGTTATGGTTAAGAGCTTAAGAGTTTATTGGTTCATCTTTTCGGTTTGTTTGAAAAACTTTTTGAAATTAATTTAAATTACTAATGTGTGACATACTGGTAGCAGCGCTTTCCAGCCTTACCACAAGTTATGGATCACACTTTTTGAGGCTTTTACGAGCCGTCCTCCCTCCTCGCTCCTCAATGAGCGTCTAACATACTTAAAAGGTTTTTCTACCCCGTTAATCTGACTTTAAATAGTAAACGAATTTAATTAAAATGAGTTATCGGTAGCATCATTTTCCGACCTCGTCATTAAAATACTATTTTAAATTAATTGGCTAATTTCTAAATTTTGGATTAAGAATTCAACTCGCTCTTTTCTCGAAAGAAGTTAAAATAAAAATTCTATCTTACTCCCTCACTAAAATGTTTTTCCTCCTCACTTCATTTATGCTCGTAACAAGCTTTGAAAATAAAATTTTCCCTCACCTTATTCGCATGAATAGCCCAAAAGAATAAAATTTGTTGTGGTCTATAATTAGTAATGAAACCAAGTAATTGACGTTTCATATGTCTTAGATAGAAATCTTCTTGGTAGCAATCAACACAATAAATATACATAGATAATAAAAAAGAAAGGAGATAAAAGTAACAGAATGCCAACACTTTATTCACGCCATATTAGAGCTGGGCAAAACAAATTATATCATTTACATGCCAAATCAAAAGGATAAAATTCAACCACAAATAATTTAAACGATAATCCCTGCATATTTTGAGAGGCAAACAACTTAATATAAATTTGATGCTAAAACGTTCATTCCCATCAGCATATAAATGGATCAACCCTCCATATATTGACTTAACCACAAAACCAAATGGGTAGTTAATTATTTAATCAATTCAGATAAATTTTTAAAGGACATGCCATATATTTTGAAAAAGAACAAATAGTTGAACCAAAATTTTAAAATGCACACAGATTGTGTTACACATTACCTTACACTTACTATTATAATTACTCTATCTTTAAACATTGAGGTCTTTTAGTCTTCATTCATGATAGATGTCAAAGGCAGTGGACCAACAGTGATCAAAACTCATCAAGTTATTCAACATTCAAGTCTTATTCAACTAAGGCTTGCAAATCAAATACATAACAATAACAATTTAAATACTCTTTCCTTCTTTTAAATGTCGAAAGTTCGATAGTGCAAAGTAAATATGAATCTATAAACCCACATATAATCAAGACTTAAAAATTTGGTCGACAATAAACTCTTCAAAAAAAAAAATTAAATAATAGGTTCAAAGCAAATCCATACTTAACAAGATAGACTAACAACATCTTATATCAAACAGTTTTAGACATCCGCTAATACCTTGAATTATATCTATAACACATTACAAAGAGGAAGGTAAAAGAATAAATCAAGTATCGACCTTCAAGATTCTCATATATTTGTAATCGGGCAGCAATGAAACTGAAAGGATTGTCTATAACTAAGTTAGTAAAATAAAGTAACAATCACTTTTCATCGATTAAAGTTGAACAAGACCGGGAATAAAGAAGAAAAAGAAATGAAACTAAATTGAAAATATTATCACTCAGAGAAATAAGTCGGCAAACTGGAAGTAAATTTTCAAGTTCTCTTTGCAAATAATGGACATGATATACACAAAATTTCTTAAACCAAATTATAAAAAATAACATGAGATCTATCTTTGGGGGTAAAAAAACGGAGCATGAGATCAAAACTTAATAAAAGAGTGTTAAATTTCATTGTTGAACCAACAAGTAGCTCACAAATATTTATGCATTTTTTAGAGGAAATAAACAACTTGATATGATTCGATTCTACGAAATTTCATCCTATTAAGTCGGATACAACATTACTCACTTGGGTGACAATTTAAACATGAACGAATCAAAATAGAGAATTAAAGGAGTCCAACTATCTGAATTTCAGATTAGAGCTAAGCATTTTCTTTTCAAGCACACACATATATACTCATGCAGATAAACAATACATACACACAATGAGAAAATATTGATTGGAAAGTAAGGGGAGGGGGCGTAAGAATTCCTAAAAAATAAATTCCTCCATGAACAAAAATCATAGATAAAGGGGCTTAGAGTTTAGCATAATATTAGCCATTTGAACCATGATTAATAATGTATAGATTAGATAGATATTTCTAGACTATGGCAGTGGATTAAATCAACTTGTCAAATGCTGCAGAAACTTAACATTGTATAGATCAACTATTCGAAGTAATTTAAACGCATGATATCGTCAAACCTAAGCACAAAACCAAACTCATGTACTGATTAGAAAATCATAAAGACGTGAAAATCTAAAGTTAATTCATAAATATGTCAATTCAAGGTATTAAACAAGTTAGCAAATGTCAGGCTTACAAACACAGAAATTATCATACTCACGATACTCATCAAAGAAAAGAAAGAGAAAAAAAAAGTGAACTAAAGGATTTAATTGACAACTCGAATAGGGTCTCGGATACAAATAACTCAAAAACAAAACAAGAATGAAATAAAGCAAATAATCAAAAGAACAGTGTAAAACTTATTTAACTCAGGAAACTGCTTGGAACAAGTAAAGCTAAGCATGCTCAGAAAACTAACATTCATTGTTTTTTAAAAAAAATCATACAGAACATGTAAAAGAATAGTTGTGAACCTATATAATTCCCTCAATATGTGAATAATCTTGCAGCAGCAGGACGAACTCCCAACAAACAATGACTTCAATGGAAATGCAAACAAGAAACTCAATGAATTTCCGAACAGCAAGCTCGACGGAAAACCCACAGATCAACTCCAAAGAAAAATTTACTCTCAATAGATCACATTAATACACAGAAAAAGCCCTAAAAATATTCAGCCAGAGAAGAAATATTTCAATAAAATCTGTCGAAAAACCTGTGAATTCATCCAAAAGTCCAACCTCGAAATCCTAGATCTGCTTAATGTTATATATACGAACCCAGGGTGAATCATAGGCGAGGATCCAAAGCCAAAACCTCGATCCTGTAACTCTAATTCAATCTTTATCCATCCAAGAGGAGGCTAGGTGGATGATTTCAGTTGATGATAAGGGAAGATTCGTACAAACGGGTGATGTGGAAGAAAGAGGGTGTGTGAAACCCGGAAAGGACGCGAAAATCGCAGAATAGGTGCCAGCGAGCCATCATCTGGTGTGCGATCGAAAAAGGGAATGAGAGAGAGAGGCGCCTCTTCTATTTGGGAGAAGGAGAATAGGGCTAGTGACCAGATTTAGGTTTAGGCTCACGCAGAATTAGAAGGAATTGGGCTTCTGAGGGGAAAAATCAATAGGCTATTTGGATAACTGATCTTCAGCACTTAGGTTGTTGATCATTAGAAGTGTAAATGAGGGGGGGGGGGGGGGGGGGATGTATGCATATGTATGCAATATATACATAAAATACTAATTAAAAGGATATAAAGCAAAAATTATTATTTTTTAAAACTTTCACTATAAATTTTACCGAATATGAAATGAAAGTAAAATTGTAAGAGTAACTTAAAAGAAATTGCTCTAAATGGTGTAAACTCGGGGCGGGTCGAAAATCATGTGTCTACAGGTTGCCCCTCTTTGACTGGAAACACAGAGAGTTTTCAGACAAAGACGTAGATGAAGAGACTAGTTTTCAGACCTGACCAATTTAAGAAAAATTTTTGAGAAAACAACATGATCTAGCCACGTCTTAGCCAGACCATATACTTCGGGTTATAAAGAAGTTAAGTCACGTAGTCTGAGGGGACAAAATGATGAAATAATGAGTGGAAGGTCAAGTGAGGTTCCGCCGAGGCTCCAGTCCTTGGTTTTCGTTGTTACATAAAAAATAAAAATAAAAGTCTAAAAGAAAAATATAAGTACAAGATTCCATCCGCACATCTTCTCTTGAATCCTTCTTGAAATCTTTACCGAAAACTTGTTCTTAAAATTGTTGTTATGCTTTTAACTTTGTTATTCAGCGGACTCATGAACTTGAAAGTGAGGATTTTCCTTTTCTCTCGGCAGGTTCCTGAGATCAAACCGAATGAAAGAAATGGAACAAAATTTGCCCTAGTTTAAACTAAATCCCATTATACAGGAGGGTCCTGATAACTAAAATTAAATCACATTATTCAAAATGGTCCTCAGAAATTAAACTAAATTCCATTTTTTAGGAGGGTCCTGCTAAATTAAATTAAATCTCATTTTTCAGGTGGGTCTTTGTCACGCCCTTAGTCTACACCCTGGACGAAACACGGTACTTGGAATCACAAGTAACCCCAAGTCAACCCATGGTCTATCATACACTGTCATTCTGAGTAGACACACACATATATATAGCGGAAGCCTTTAAAATAATGATGTAAAACATTAATGTCAATATAGCTGGATCATGACGTTAAAAACATCTGAAAATAACTACAAGCCTGAAATAAAAAAATCAAGTTTGTGTCTGAAAGCCAACTATAACAAATGAGTTGCTGGGATAGGCCCCCAGCTAACTCCACGTCTAAATAAAAGAAAAAAAATAACTGAAAGAAATGATCTTCGTCCTCGAAGGATGAGGAATCACCGCTGCTGCTGGTGAAATCGCCTAAAGAGATCTACTAACCGCGCTGAGACTAAGAACCTGCGGCTGTATCATAAAATGATACATCATAAGAAGTATGCGTCAGTACTTTAAATGTACTGAGTAAGCAGGAGAAAACATAATACTGGATATAAATAACTGAACTGAATGACATGAAATGACCATTGATATACTAAACTGAAATAATTTAAATATACTGGTATGGTCGAGAAGACCCTGTCTGATGGCCAAAGACATGCCTTATATTTGAGATTTTTGAGTCTGAACTAACTATGCTGAACTGACTAATCTGAGACTGAAATGAGCTGACTAGTGGGAGAGTCTATAATTTACATATAACCACGTGAGCTAGACGTAGAGTCGATGTATACACCCCATCGGTAGGACCCAATATACTTACCAGGGTATAAAGGCATGAACTGAGTGATCACAAGAGTCTGGGTCCATGAGGCCAATAAAACTATAACCTACGGTGCCAACGTAGTTTTGGGAACCTGGGTGCGCTGGAACCTCGGTCCGCTCAGTGCTAAGTCCTACTCCCATTGGATAGTTCTAGACTGAATACTAAGCTGATAGCTCAAAATTGGGGCCCAAGACTAGTCAGGAATACCTATGTGGAAGCACCCTGAGAGTCTTATCGGACTGGATTCTGGAACTGGGTTCTAAAACTGGTCAGAGCTGCTTATCTGGAAGCGTCGTAGCCGTCTAAAGAACAGGCTATAATTTGTAATTGGGGTTCTAAGGCTGGTATGAGATACTTATTTAGAAGTTTCATGATCACTAATGAACCACTAAAACTGAGTTCTGAGTCTGATTCTGATAACTGGGAGGTACTACTGACACCTCCGGAGTTTCTATAGTCAAACTGATCAGCTGACGCTTCTGACTGACACTGAGTAATCTAACATTTCAACTGAACTGCACTGGCATCAATCTAACTAGATTTTCAGCTCCAACTAACATTATGGGAATCCTCAACATTGAGGGAATCAAGCAAATTTTACTGTTTAATCACTATTGTAAGATTCTAAATTTTCTACGTTCAAGAACTAGGGCTAAATTTCACTTCACAAGAATAAACACCATTTCAGTCACAAACTGGTAGAAAATATCTATAATTAAAATGAGATAATTTTCCACATGAATTAGATAAAATATGACTAACAATTCCTTAACATTCGATAGTTTTAGGGCTAGAACTGAGAGAGAAAAATAGGGAGAAATTTGGGGAAACAAGGGAAGAACTATTTCCTTGTTGAATTCCCACATAACTGGTGAAGAAGCCCGAAGAATTTCCTTGAGAAACCAAGGAGAAATGGACTACGCTAGTTCTTTCTCTGAAATGCTCTAAGAGAAATCCTACGTTGTGTTTCTAAAAGTATGAATGGGGAAAATGAGGAAAAAAACCATTTAACCCCTCTAAATTCTCTTAAAATATACCAAAATGATGTAGTTTAGTGTCTAGGAGGTTAGAAAATTACTGAAATACCCTTAGAAAATTCGCAGAAAACTGACTGTCAGGCCGCCCACGAGGGACCTAGTGGGTCGTGTCCAGTAACCACGACTCGTGGTCACACTCGTGAGGTACACTTCCTAGAACCTCCTGTTGGTCACCATGAGGGACACCACGACTCGTGATATAGCTAACGAATCGTGGTGACCCACCCGTCACCAAAACTGCCCAAATCTTAATTCCTCAAACTATCCTGAACCACGGGTCACCTAATAGGTCGTGGCATGGACCATAACTCGTGGTAACTAGTCGTTAAGTTCACTGCCTAACTTTTTTTCGGCCGTAAATTTGTTCTTGACCACAGTTCATATCACGACTCGTGGTGTGACCACGACTCGTGGTCACACCCGTGGTCACCCCATTTTCCAGAATTTTCAACTAAGTCCAGAGTCCCCACCAAGAGTGACTTAATGACTCGTGGTCACCTCCCACGGGTCACAGAACGACTCATTCTATGACCTGGTGCAGATTTTTTAATTTTCTCTGTTTTAAGTCTCGGGTCTAGTCTTTGAGTTTCTGGGACATTACAGTCTTACTAAACTAAAATTAAATGCCCATTTTCAATGAGGGTCCTGCTTAACTAAATTAAATTCCATTATCCAGGAGTGTCCTGAGAGATTAAAAATTAAATCCCATTATCTAGGAGGGTCCTGAGAAATTAAACTAAATCCCATTTTTCAAGAGGGTCCTACTAAGCTAAAATTAAATCTCATTATCCAGGAAGGTCCTGACAAACTAAAATTAAATCCCATTATCCAGGAGGGTCCTAAGAAACTAAAAATTAAATCCCATTATCCAGGAGGGTCCTGAGAAACTAAAAATTAAATCTCATTATCCAGGAGGATCCTACTAAGCTAAAACTTAAATCCCATTGTCTAGGAGGGTCCTAACAAACTAAAGTTAAATCCCCAGGAGGGTTCTAACAAACTAAAATTAAATTCCATTATCCAGGAGGGTCCTGCTAAACTAAAATTAAATCCTATTATCCAAGAGGGTCCTGAGAAACTAGAAATTAAATCCCATTATCCAGGAGGATCCTGAGAAACTAAAAATTAAATCCCATTATCCAGGAGGGTCCTGCTAAGCTAAAATTTAAATCCCATTATTCAAGGGGGTCCTGACAAACTAAAATTAAATCTCATTATCCAGGAGGGTCCTGACAAACAAAAATTAAATCTCATTATCCAGGAGAGTCCTGTTAAAATAAAAATAAATCTCATTATCCAGGGGGGTCCTGAGAAACAGAAAATTAAATCCCATTATCTAGGAGGGTTCTGCTAAACTAAAATTAAATCCCATTATCCAGGAGGATCTTGACAAACTAAAATTAAATCCCATTATCCAGGAGGGTTCTGACAAACTAAAAATTAAATCCCATTATCCAGGAGGTTCCTGAGAAACTAAAAATTAAATTTCATTATCTAAGAGGGTCCTGCTAAACTAAAATTAAATCCTATTATCCAGAAGGGTCCTGAGAAACTAGAAATTAAATTCTATTATCCAGGAGGATCCTGAGAAACTAAAAATTAAATTCCATTATCCAGGAGGGTCCTGCTAAGCTACAATTTAAATCCTATTGTCCAGGAGGGTCCTGACAAACTAAAATTAAATTCCATTATCCAGAAGGGACCTTGCTAAACTAAAATTAAATCCCATTATCCAGGGGAGTCCTGAGAAATCGAAAATTAAATCCCATTATCTAGGAGGGTCCTGCTAAACTAAAATTAAATCCCATTATCCAGGAGAGTCCTGAAAAACTAAATTAAATCTCATTATCCAGGAGGGTCTTGACAATCTAAAAATTAAATCCCATTATCCAGGAGGGTCCTGACAAACTAAAATTAAATTCCATTATCCAGGAGGGTCCTGCTAAACTAAAATTAAATCTCATTATCCAAGAGGGTCCTGAGAAACTAAAGATTAAATCTCATTATCTAAGAGGGTCCTGCTAAACTAAAATTAAATCCCATTATCCACGAGGGTCTTGACAAACTAAAAATTAAATCTCATTATCCAGGAGGGTACTGAGAAACTAAAAATTAAACCTCATTCTCCAGGAGGGTCCTGAGAAACAAAAAATTAAATCCCATTATCCAGGAGGATCTTGACAAGCTAAAATTAAATCCCATTATCCAAGAGGGTCTTGACAAACTAAAATTAAATCCCATTATCCAGGAGGCTCCTGCTAGATACCAGGTCTAGGATTTGAAATTTTCAAAAAACATTATTTCTAAAATAAAGTGAAAAGTTATTCCAAGCAAGCACTGTCCCTTACAAAAATACAATACAATAATTGGTAACAACCGTCCAAACAAATTGTTAACAGTGTATAGTGTCGATAAAATAAGCCCATATTTTAATAATTCCACCCATATTTTAGTAGATTGGATGAGTGCTTTTTAGATGGGTAAATTTGAATTTAATCTCATATTCAACTCATAGAAATATGAGTTTTCATGGGTAAAATATGGATTAACCTAATAGGTTAAGATTCCAACTTTTATTCACTTAAAATTCATGATATCACAAAAAATGTTATAACTCCCTTTTTAAAATATTTTTTCATAGTTGATCGTTTGAAACTTCTTCTCCCTCTAACTATTATTAGTATTATTTAGCATTTTTTCAGGAAAATATCTTTTTTTTGTTGCTTACTTAAATATCAATTGAAAGAATAATAAATATATAAATGTCAAGTTTTATATCTTTTAATTTTCACAATATGAAGTAATTAAAATTGCATTAAATAACTTATTGAAAAGTATGAATTTCCAGTCGATAATTTTCATTACATGTTAATCACTAACTAATATGAATTTCCAATCAATAATTTTGAATTACATGTTAATCACTAACTAGTCAATTTCCTTTTTGTTGTAACTTTTTTTCGTTAATATTAGATGTACATTTCTTATTAAAGGGTACATAACTCTATTAATACTAAATGTACATTTCTTTTATTATATTTTTTATTTTTTAAATTTTATATTGAATAACAAATAATATAGTGTAAAGTGAACAAATCATATATTAGTATTGATATCTTTTAAAGTGCATTAAGTATGTTTTCTCCTAAAACGTAAATTTTCATCTACTTTGAAATCTGAATTGTGATAAATATTTTCTCCCTTCTTATTACGTAATTTTCATTTATATTGAAAAATTATAAAAAAACAAACTTATAACTTTTATGATACAATAAAACTAAATAAAGTGTTCTCAATATTTTTTATCTTAAAAAAGTGAATGCATTTTTCGGATATTAAATTCAAAAGTAGTACCTATTTCTCATGAAGATATGTGTAAATATGTCTTTTACTCAACCCATTTGTTCCCCAAATCTCTTTTGTTAATACTAGTCTTAGTGAACACGCTCTGCGCATGTCCCTCATATTAGAAAGATTTTTTTTAAATAGTATAAATAATATATAAGATGGTTGTGCAACAATATAAGAATAGTAAAAAGAAAAATATAAAAGTTAAATTGATAAATAATTATGTTTAAGTGTTTGATTCAATCCAGTAATTCTTTCTTCAATCTGCTCTAATAGTTATTTCAATAAACAAAAAATCATAGAAACAACGGTTGATTGGTAGGTAAAAATATCATTCGTGCTTACATGAGCACTTAGTGCATTCATTATATGCATATTTCATATTAAATATTACAAAATTTGTATTACTACACTATTAACAGATCAACATTTAATATAAACATTAGCATTACGAAGACACATTCTACAATAAAGTTGTATAATAGAGTAGAATATATAATATAATTTATTTGTTTAAATAGTTAACACTTGTGAAATCATATTGTGGGTTATTAATGACTTGTTTGGGCACTGATAAATTGATAGTATATCACAAACACATTTATTTATTTGTAATTGATCGTCCAAACTAAGAAAGACTCATCAAAATTAATGAAAACAACTATTAATGCTTGAATTAGGGTAGACTGTCTATATCACACTCCTTGTGGTGCGATCCTTCTCCAGACCATGTTAATGCAGTATGCTTTATGCATTGGATTACCCTTTTTTCAAATTGTATTTTTCAAAAGTCCCAAATATAAGATTTATTTGCGTTATAAGTATAATTTCATTTGACGTGTAATTATTTTTAAAAGATAAAATCTTGATCACTTTTAATTTTTAAATATTTATATCTTCTATATTTCAAAAAGGAAGGATTTAATACATAAAATTCAGTTAATTTTAAAATCTTAAATATTAGAAAAATAATTAAATAACTATTTTGTCAAGTGTGAACTCTATTTTTAAAAAGGTAGAAAGTTGAATGATATTTTGCTATGAGGCTTTGTACTTTAAATATTTAGTAATAGCTTGATTTTAAACTTTATTAGATGATTTTAGCTAAATTCTCTCTCTCTCTCTCTATATATATGTGTGTGTGTGTGTGTCTAGTCAAACACCTTCACATAAATTAAAAACGGAAGACACAGTATAGATTTAATTGAAGAAAGTGAATAACAAGAATACTTAATTAATTGAAACAACTTAAAGTATGTTGTGGTTCTATATTTTTTTCTCGATTATACATTTTTTTAAAAAAGAAGAAGAAGAAGGAATTAAACATATTGATGCATAATAAAATTATATTTTTTAATTATTTTCTCGTACCATGAGTTAAAAATATGATGAATATTTAGTTAGTTTATAAAATTAAGGATTGATCTAAGTTAATAAAATTATAATTAATTTTAATGTCTTAAATATTAGGACTTTTAATATTAGTTCAAATAAGGTAAGATTTAAGAAGCAAAATTTTAGTCAATCTCAAAGTATTAAATATTAGGAGTGCTTACTTTTTGCAAATAAGTAAATATTCAATAACTACAACTTTAATTAATTTTAAAATCCTAAATATTAGGATAATAATTAAATGACTATTATTTAGAAAAAATAGTAAATAACAATTTTATCTATTGCAGTCTTTTAATGAAGACAAAAATTTCAATTAATATTTTAAAAAGTTTTTATATTTTTAATATAAATAATTAAATAACTATTTTATATGCGAACTCTAGTTTTCAAAAGGTAAAATGGTGAAAAAAAAAGGAACTTTTTTATAAAACTTTCGTACGATCAAAAAGAAAAAAATTTCAAATAAAAAAGAGAAGCAAACTTTGATGGATTTTTTTAATTTTAGTTTTTTTCTAAATTATAACACCATAAGTAGAGTTATGCCACAAGTAAAAAATTTAATATAATAAAATAAGATAAGAAAATGTGTGACTATTAAAAAAAAAAAGAAACTGACCAATTTTTTTAAATTTCTTTTTTATAGATTTATAGCACAAATAGAATTATGCCATAAAAAATAATCTAATATTATAAAGTAGTGACGAAACTAATTAAAAATAATAATTGTATAAAAATAGTAACTTATAATTTTATCTATTGTGATATCTTTTAATAAAATTAAAAAAACTAAATCAATATTTCTAATAGCTTTCACACTTTTAATATAATATAAATAAAAAAAATATTAATAAATTAAATAATTATTCATTTTATATTAACCAATTTTTAACCTATCCAAATTTGACCCAATAAACTCATTCGCGACCACAATTCCTGTACAAAATGGGAGGAAAGAAATAAAATAAAATCAGGTACAACATCTTGGAGCTTAACGAGTACAACACAAGAAAGCAGTGCAGCACTCTCAGAACCGAAGACGTGTGGTTCCTCTGATCCAAAGCAATCAGTTTCACATCAACTTCGTCTCACAAGCTTCTGATCACATTGGAAGGTTAGCGAAAGTTTGACCAAAGTTTTGATTTTTAATTCACTTTGCATAAACCCTAGCAATCATATGCCCCTGGGGCCAATTGATTCTTTCTTTCTTGCTTTTATTTGTGGAATAATCGGCCAACTGTTAATCGCCGCGGCATGTACTCCGGAAAAGTCCAAGTGGGCCATCTTCTTCTTCTTGTTGATATAGTGGTGGAATTCATCCCTATTTGTGTTTTGTTTTCTATTTATTTTTTCTGTTTTCCCAAATTTTCTTCAGTAAAATTTGCAGAGCTTTGAGCTTTTGATTATTTGTAAATTGTGTGCGTGTGTGTTAATTTATCTTGTTATCCCCAGTTTCTATTGGCACTCTTTTTAAACTTGTCCAGGTTTGGTAATTTCTTCAAAGTGTAATTCCTTTTTCCTTGTGTCTATATTCTTTCCTTCCTCAGTTTTTCTTTTTTCCTTATGTCTTGTTCTGTTTGCACTATGTTTTGTGCTTTTGCAAATGTTGGTATTGAAGTTCAACCTTGGTAATTCCGTGACTTATAGATGAACAGCTTGATTGAGTGCTTAAGCTGTGTTTGTGTTGGTTAACTTCACTCACATTTGGAAGAACTATATAAATCTGTACACTTGACTGACGGTCATGGTTGTTGCTTTGTATTTCTGTCCAAGGCAGTCCATGCTATTCTTTATTAGTTACTGCTCCCTCCATTCTAGGCCACGTGATCCTATTACCATTTTAGTCCATTAAAACAAAATATCCACTTCCAAAATTTGGAAATAATTCAACTTAAACTTCTTATTTTACCCTTAGTGACAAACTTTTATGTCAAGCAAATGTTATAACATGTTTAAGAACACAAATTTCAACAGTCTTAACTAAACAAATGCTATAGCATATTTAAGACCATAAGTTCAAAAGACTTCTTCTTTCTTAAACTCCAGTCAAATAGTTCCACATAATTTGAAACAAAAGAAGTAGTTTCATTTGCTAAGTTTGTCTGATCTCCCAGACAAGGGAGATAGCTTAATGAGTAAAGACCATTCACCTCCAACCATAAGGTTGAGTTCAAGTCATCAAGGGATCAAAGTGGGAAATGGCTGCGGTAGGCTCTTGGTTAAGGGTTTTCGGAGGAGGGGGTGGGGGTATTTTACCTTTTCTGGAAAAAAAGGTTGCCCTGTACTCAGTAGTGAGGGTTATGCTGGTAAATCTCATTGAAGAGTTTTTTTTAAGTCTCGAATATGGGAATATGGACAGGTGAATACTGCAGCCATTGTGTTGTCAAAGCAAAATTTACTGGACATCCACTTGAATAATTTTGATTATGACTTGTTAAATTGTCAATTCCATTCACTTATATACTTTCTTTTCTCTGTAATCGTGGTTGAGATTGAGATTCCAAGAAAGCAGGGTTCCTTTTCTTTTTTTCCTTTTTCGTGAGAAGGTACAAGAAACCAGGGTTTCTTTTAATTAATTGGCAAGTGGTAGGAATCACATTTCTGCTGATGGACCTGATGATTTAGTGGTCCTGTAAATTTACCAAGAGCACGGTCTTTTTCTGTCTGAGATGCTTGAATGCTGTTTTCCCTAGAGAATAACTCCGCTAAAGAAAACTATTCGACATGCTGCAGTTTATTATTACTATATTACTCCATTTCATTTGATATCCGTTTGGAATTCAAACTTTCCTGGCTTAAGCATAGTGAAAGGCATCTCTTATTTTGTACAATAATGCAGACAAACTTTTCTAAAGTACAACTGATTTTCTTATTGTGGTATTAGGATTAAAGTTGAAACATTGCTCTTCGTGGGTGCTAGACTTGGGTTGCAACCTGCTGAACTGTCGATTGTAAACAAGATTCAGGTCAACTTTAGTCTGCTGATTTTTAAGTTTCTTGACGAAGGAAAGTTGGATTACTTAAAACTTTTGCATACTTTAAATTGTTCAGTGCAGACCTAGCAACAAGAAAAGAAATTGTTTAGTACTGAATTGACATTTTCTTCTCTCATGCTATTGGTGGAGAAGATTGATTTCTCATGGAAATAACTCTTGAAGAACTTTCCACACAACATGATTAAGCTAAAAGAACTGAAATGTTATCCAAGAAATGGTCGATCATGGAGATGTTGTGCAAAGTAGTATTCCATTGACTGGTGATATGGTTGATGCTGTAGACAAGGCATGTCACAGTAGGGATGGTGGAGTTGCTCGTTCTCCGAAGAGAAGTATTTCTGGAGTTGAAGAAAATGCAGATTTTGAGCCACATGATGGTATCGAATTTGAGTCCCATGAGGCTGCGTATGCATTCTACCAAGAGTATGCCAAGTCCATGGGATTCACAACCTCAATTAAGAACAGCCGTCGCTCAAAGAAATCAAAAGAATTTATCGATGCTAAATTTGCATGTTCTAGATATGGCGTGACTCCTGAATCAGATACTGGCAGTAGTAGACGCCCTAGCGTCAAAAAGACCGATTGCAAAGCAAGCATGCATGTTAAGAGAAAGCGAGATGGAAAATGGTATATCCATGAGTTTATAAAGGAGCATAATCATGAGCTTTTACCAGCCTTGGCTTATCATTTCCGAATCCACAGGAATGTTAAACTTGCAGAGAAAAATAATATTGATATTCTTCATGCTGTTAGTGAACGAACAAGAAAGATGTATGTTGAGATGTCTAGACAATGTGGTGGAAGTCAAGAAGTTGGCTTGCTGACTAACGATTTAAATTACCAGTTTGATAAAGGTCATTGCTTGTCATTAGAAGACGGAGATGCTCAAGTTATTCTCGAGTATTTCATGCATATCCAGAAAGAGAATCCATATTTCTTTTATGCAATTGATCTCAATGAAGATCAACGTTTAAGGAACTTATTCTGGATTGATGCCAAAAGTAGGAAAGACTATGTCAGCTTTAGTGATGTGGTTTTCTTTGATACCAGCTATATGAAAAACAATGAGAAGATGCCGTTTGCTCTTTTTATTGGAGTAAACCATCATTGTCAAACTATGTTGCTTGGATGTGCACTTGTAGCAGATGAGACCAAACCAACATTTGTGTGGTTGATGAAGACATGGCTTAGAGCAGTGGGTGGGCAGGCTCCAAAAGTGATGATCACTGATCAAGATAAGTCACTCAAAGCAGCTATTCAAGAAGTTTTCCCATGTTCACGTCACTGCTTTGCGCTTTGGCATGTTCTTGAAAGAATTCCAGAAGTACTTGCTCATGTTGTAAAGCAGCATGAGAATTTCATGGGAAAATTCAGTAAGTGTATATTTAAGTCAGTATCTGATGAACAATTTGATTTAAGATGGTGGAAGATGGTCAGCAGATTTGAATTGCAGGAGAATGAATGGATTCATACACTGTATGAGGACCGGAAAAAGTGGGTTCCAGCTTACATGAGAGGCAGTTTTATGGCTGGAATGTCAACAGCTCAACGATTGGAGAGTATAAGCTCTTTCTTTGACAAGTATATTCATAAGAAAATCAGTCTCAAAGAGTTTATGAGACAATATGGAATGATTCTGCAAAATAGATATGAAGAGGAAGCTGTAGCAGACTTTGATACATTGCACAAACAACCAGCTTTAAAATCACCTTCTCCTTGGGAAAAGCAGATGTCAACAATTTATACGCATGCAATATTTAAGAAATTTCAAGTAGAAGTATTGGGTGTAGTTGGTTGTCATCCAAAGAAGGAAGCTGAAAATGGGGAAAATGTAACTTTTAGAGTTGATGACTGTGAAAAAGATGAAAATTTTATGGTCACGTGGAATGAGGCAAGATCAGATGTTTCTTGTTCGTGTCTTCTATTTGAATACAAAGGTTTCCTCTGTAGGCATGCAATGATTGTTCTTCAGATGTGTGGTCTTTCAAGCATCCCATCTCAATATATTTTGAAGAGGTGGACCAAAGATGCGAAGATTAGACCGTTAGTGTTTGAGGGGACAGATAGAATTCAAACCAGGGTACAAAGATACAATGATCTATGTAGAAGGGCAATTGAGCTGGGTGAGGAGGGTTCTTTATCTGAGGAGAGTTACGGTATTGCCTTCCGTGTTCTAGATGAAGCTCTAAAGAACTGTGTGAATGTTAATAATAGAAGTTCTGCACTAACAGAATGTAGCAGCAGTGCTGTTGGACTTCATGATCTTGAAGAAGATACTCAAGGGATTCATGCTACCAAAACAAGTAGAAAGAAAAATGCAAACAAGAAACGGAAGGTTGGTTGCAGGATCATCGATTATTTTTAGCATTACCTGTTATAATAATTTGTCTTCACTGACATGACCATTAACATAATGGTATCTCAGATGCACTCTGAACCAGAAGCTGCAATAATTGAAGCTCAAGACAGCTTGCAACAAATGGTTTGTTTCTTAGCACTGGATTTATAATTTTGTTGCCTATTGCCAAGTCCATGTTAAGGAATCCCTTAGCATGATAAGAAATGCTTTCAGTATATGACAAATCCTTTTTCTACAAGCAGTGAGTAATTTTAAGATTTCAGAAATGTCGGGACTTGCCACATGTCCTTTTTATCTGGAGGGACAATAAATTTGCTCGTGTGAGACTTTGGTGATATATTAATTTTACTTTGCTGGTTATAGGAGAATCTTACTGTGGGTGGAATGACGTTGAATGGCTATTATGGCACACATCAAAATGTGCAGGGACTGGTAGATTACATTATTTCCCTAGCTCACATTCCTGATTGTTGTTTATTCTCGCAAAAAGAAAAAGAAGAAAATGAGTCGGTACAAGTAAAATTTTCTAATTTTCTGATTTTCTACTGTTACGATCTCTAATTAGTGTTCACTGGTAGATACAGTTGAATTTGATGGAACCTCCCCATGATGGATATTATGTTAACCAACAGAACATGCAGGGACTGGTATGTGATATTGGTCTATTGAGCTTGATTTTCTTACAAGTTAGATTGAGATCCATGTAAACAATATTTCTTCTAATCATGCTGCAGGGACAACTCAATACAATTGCACTTGGCCATGATGGGTTTTTCGGATCTCAACAAAGCATTCCAGGACTAGTATGCTATGCTACTACTCTACTTAACATTCTTGGCTAGAAATTACGATTCAGAGCATGGATTTTTAAAAATGATTCTTCCATTCATTTAGGGGCATTTGGATTTTAGGCAGCCGAGTTTCACATACGGTTTGCAGGTTTGTCCATTATCTTCCAGCTTTGCATTTTGTAATTTACAGGATATGAATCCATCATCTTATGTCACTTCAGGATGAACCTAGTCTAAGAGCTGCTCAGCTGCACGGACACAATTCTAGACATGCATGAGGATGATTGCTTCTTTTGGTTGTGCACTTTCTTTTGAAAGAAAGAGCTCATCAATTTTTTGTTATGGATATCCAAGTGTTTCCTGTTTCTAAATTAGGTAATACTGCACTGTTTCCTTTCTCTACAGCTTTTAAATTTCAGAACTGCGTAAGCTGCTTGGTCTCACATATTTTTTGTATTGTGCTTTCCAGTTTGACGTCTCTGAATTACTCTGGGTAAATATTTGCTGCATGAGGAGATTTCTTTGCTACTGTCAAATAAATTTAGATTTCTGAACTGATATAAGTATTCACTTGTGTATCATAGAAGTTGACTCTAAAGGCTGAAGGAGCACCAAGTTCCAATTTTGATGTCATACCTTGGTAGATGGAGTTTAGGTTACTGTTGTACCCTTTTCTCACAAGATTATAATTTCAGGTTTGTTTAGAAGACGAGATGTAGATATTTAGATAAGTATCAGAGATAATGATTTACTATTTTTAGATGTTAATGGAAATTCGAAATTTTCATGAACCTTGTCTCCTTTTTCGGCACTTTTGTGTTTCCATTTTTGCTGATTACTCATCACTCATGAGGGATGCAGCCATTTCGTGGCATCACTTGTCGTCCTCAGGTTCAGGGACTCTATCCAACTTTCAACTATTATCCAAGGAGTAACTTCTATAAGAGAGATATAAATAAGTTTTATACTATCAGGTCATTTAAAAAGCTATTACTTTTATAGTTTCTGGGATAAGTGACTTGAAAAATAAGACAAGTAACCTTCTGTTGCAGGTTAAATTGCAGTGATTGTAAAATCTTATGTCAGTGGATATAAGTTTAATCTTTCTTAAAGAATCTGATGCCATTTACAAGTTTGTTTTTCATAAACTGTTATCTGCTATTTCTTCTCTTCCTATATGATATATACTCTCCGGCCTCCGCAACTTGTTCTAATTAACATTTTCATTTCATCTAAAAGTCTCATATAGGTTGGTATGTACAGGAAATTCCTTGTCCAGTACAAGATGAACTTAAACACGTTTTGCGATAACATTATCTTACCTATAATTAAAATAGTAAAACTGAAAATAAAAATCTACTGTCTACTCCAAATATATCAAAAGGAGATAGAGCATAATTTCATTTCTAATGGGGAATGCATTTCTCATCAAACAAATTGAGGATTTTTCATACTTTGATGTGTGAGAAACGTATGTGGATTAGTAAAATTAATTAATTATTGACATATTTAAAATTTCAAGAGGGACAGGATTTGGTTTTTCAATTCGATTCATATATATAATATAATAAAGTATCTATTTTTTAAAATTTGGAGCGTATACACAAATAATTTTTTTTACTATACAAAATAAATTTCATTCGATGACATTCTCCCGCATATTTCTCTAGATATGTAATACATAATCTTTTAAATCTGAAAGAATATTGAATTTTGATTGCCTCAACCTAGCACCACAACAACATTTACAGGAGTGAATCTCCAGCTATGTCCAGTATAGAGAAAAATGCGGTTGATAAAAAATTTTAAAATTATTTTCTTTACAAAAATAAGCTCCTTGAAAATAGGTAAAATGATTTCTGTAATAAAAGTAAGGAAAAAAAAAGTCACATTATCTCTTCCACCCCCTCAAAACCATCCACCTCACTCCCCACCTCCACCCACCCCCATCCCACCTCACCCCCTCCCCCACCCACAACAACCATCACCCTACCCCACATCCACCCCCACCCCATCCTCATCCTCTTAGTTTTGTCTTAGATATATAATGTTTTTAGGATAATATTTTTTACTTGCATACCAAACACAAGAAAATAAGTAAGAAACAACTTGTTTTCCTAGATAATATTTTCTTGAAAACTGTTTTTCTTGAAAACATTTTTTTTCATACTGAACACAACTTAAATGAGCAGGTAAACTCTAGGTATCTTATGAAGTGCAACATCTGTTGTCCATTTTAAGAGTTATAACAATGATATGACCTCAATCCCAAGCAAACTAGATAAACAACGACATACTTAGTGCAATCTTATAAGTGGGGTCTGGAGAGAGTAATGTGTAGGCAGACCTTCTCTTTACCTCCCAAGGTACAGAGGCTATTTCTGACAGACCATCGGGCCAAGGACAAGTATATGAAAGCAGTTCATGAAAAAAAGATAAAAAAGTGGGGAAGCTACGACAAAATACTAAAGATAACATGACAAAATATACTAGAAAAAAACGGAAACAAAAACTACAACATAACAATACTACAATCGAAGTAAAGAAATAATAGATGGTAATAGAAATCGAAGTACAAAAAATAACAGATAGTAGCAGAAATCAAGGAATAAGCAACTATAAGAATAATATTACGATTACTAGTATGGATGAATAAGTGAGACAACTTACAACTATCTACTAGCCTGCTACCTGATGTTGGGAATATTTCTATGCCCATTTGCCATGTTTTTACCCATATTTGATCATGTTTTGTGTTCATAATCTTTAATTTATGCTTAAATTCATGTGTGTGTGTGTGTGTTTTATGTGCTAATGAACGATTTGAGTAGGAAACTAAGCAAAATGGACTCAAAATAATCCAAAGAGATGAAGGGCCTGGTGCTATGGTTGGCACCCCATACCAAATCCTGAACTTCAAAAAACAAAACTTCAGGTTGGTGCTATGGCGCGCCATCCCTTGAACTTTAGAGAATTTCACTTCACAAACCTTGGCGAGATGAGTGGCGCCCCGCGCCAGAGGTATCCATACTTAGAGAAATTTAACTGTTATACCCTGAAGATTCCTAAGACTAGACCCGAGATTTGGTATGTGTTCAGCAGGAAAAGTTGGAAAATTTATCTCAGTACGACTCAACCTACGAGTCGTAGATTGGTAGTACGGGTCATAGATAGACCCGTGGATCAGGTCAAAGATTTTGTTCCCCAGACCATGAGTCCCCACTATGAGTCGCAGTATGTGGGTACGACCCATGATCAAGAATCGTAGCAAGTCTTTGGAGTTATCCAGTGATTGATTGTACGGGTGTACAACTCATAGGATGGTGTTACGGATTGTAGTAGGAGTCGTGAAAATATTCAAAGGATTGGATGTTTTTGACTTGGTCAGTACAGTAGGATACCACGAGTCTTAAGAGGATTGTATGACTTGTGGTACGGTTCATGACAGCTGACAGGACAGTTTTCCTGTGAATTTATTAAAGGTATTTTCATAAATCCTAAGCTGCTAAATCCTAAACTACATCATTTTAAGCCCTACAAGAAGTGTATTAAGGGAGTTTTAACCTATTCTAATTCATTCAACTTCCATGCATGCAAGTTTAGAGGTTTTCCATTGAAGATCAAGCCTAGAATCCTCCAATTCTCCTCCAAATATCTTGGGCTTTCAAAGTCAAGTTGAGAATAAGTTTACCCAGGTATGTAGGGCCATGAAATGAGAGTTTTCTTCCACTTTCATGCCCAAATTTCTCCTCAAGTTCATGAATTCAAGTGTATGATCCTATGGGGTTTTGACCCAAATTTATGAAATTCTCTATGATTTATTTATGGGTCAATTTTCTTCATGTTTCAAGACATATTTTAAGATTCATGGGTAGATTTTATGTAATGATTAATTACAAATTCATGTTTCCAAATTCTAAAAGATTATTCCCAATTATGCAAGTTCATGAAAAGTTAGTTTATGATTAATGATTTCAACTATGATGAAGTATCTAGCATGTATGTATGTTTGCAAAATACCCGTATATGAATCTATGATTTTGACTAGTGAAGTCTATTTTAAGTATGCATGATCTTCAGATTTTGGGTAATCCCACTCAGATTTAGCATGTTTTCATGATTCAGTTCTGTTCTATAAATCAGCTTACCATATGATTTTAGAGTCTATACTCCAATATTCAGCTTATGGTATGTTTGGAGCTAGGACTCCCCATATTCAGATTTTAGACTATGCATGTAAGTACATTATCAGCTTTGTTGAAAAACGATGGTTTCAGCTTTATTGAAAAATATGGAGATCACCTTGCATGTTTTTGAGAGCAGTGTCTAGCACTGAGTAGGCTAGGGGTTCATGAAAACCCCGGGTCTCAAAACTATGTGCCAACATAGGATTCCACATTTTACTTTGGGACTTCCCTTGTGAGCTTTCCCTGCCCCGAATGGGCCTTCAGCTTGATGTCAATATCATGGAAGTGCCCTTATCCCTAGCAAGACTTTGGACGGCTCTTCCCACTTGAGTGTAATAGCTGGGATCACGTAAGCTCTATCGTGATTGTGTCAGTTATATAGCGAGTCTCCCATTGTTCCTCATGATCTCAGTTATGCATGTTTATCAGTTAGGATTATTTTCAGTAGGTTTGGCCCAATGATTAGGTTATCAGTTTTTAATTATGAATCTCAGTTTCAGCTTTGGGTCATTTGATTCAGTTATGAGATTCAGTTTATATCTATTCATGTTTCAGATATCAGAATGCAGAGCTCTCTCTCAAAATCTTATGATGTTATGAATTATGATGTATATGATTTCACTTTATACTTACTCAGCCTGTCTTACTTACCTTACATACTTAGTACATTTCAAGTACTGACCGCATACTCTATGCTGTATCGTTTCATGATACAGGTCCTGGCGATTAGACTTAGACGCGTCGTTAGTTCTGCTCTCGTTCTAGTTCAGACCCTATCTTAGGTGAGTCCTCATCCTCCGAGGACATCTATCTTTTAGTATTGTTATGTCATTTGTTTCAAACTTAGAGATGCCTG
Source organism: Datura wrightii (assembly GCA_035772735.1). Lineage (NCBI taxonomy): Eukaryota > Viridiplantae > Streptophyta > Magnoliopsida > Solanales > Solanaceae > Datura > Datura wrightii. Next base: position 68,426,330 of record JASDFA010000002.1, read on the forward strand.
GGGGCTTGACCTAGAATCTCATCAGTTAGTAGAGGCTTTTCAAACATAGAATTGTGTATTCAGCATCAAATTCAGTGTTATGATATTAGCGTTGGCTAGACGTGTTGTTATTCAGACTTCTGCTATTTCAGAATTTAGTTATCAAATTTCCTTATGTTGATTTTTAGTTATCATGTTCATGCCATGGGTTGACTTGGAGCCATTTATAGTTCTAGGTTCCGTGTCTAGATTCGAGCCTACGTTTGGGTCATGACATTGACGAACACCTTGGCGAGATAGAGGGAGCAGCACTTCAGGGCTTCTCCGGAGTTGGAATTTTGGAAGTTTGACTAACTCTGTGGTGAGATAAGTGTGGCAGCACTGTAGGGTCATTCTGGGGCAGAAAATCCTGACTTTAAAGCCAAGTTTTGGAGGGCAGAAGCATCATTTGAAGGCTCATCTATTAATACATGCCTTAGGTCGTTTGTTACACATCTTTGATCATTTTTTACAATACATAGTTCATTTGTGGAGGTTTGTAAGTCATTTGGAAGGAAGACAAAGTTCTACACTAGGTTTTTCTCTTTTTTACTTGTATTTTCGTATGATGATGACTAAGTATTAATTTTTTTCTTGTCTATGAGTGACTAAACGTATATTCTAGAGTTATAGCCATGGTGGATGGTTGAATATTTGAAAGACTAGTTTAATCTAGTTTTGATTCTTCAATTATGGTTGTTCGTATTTATTTATGTTAATTTATTGTTTATGAGATTGATCACCTTATAAGTAATCTGTTGGCTTTCGATTGAACTTGGAAAAGGGAATATAAAGGGTTAAAGATAAATACATAATGGAATTTAAAGACCCTTGAACCCATTTGTCACGCCCCACCTTGGGAGGTATAATTGGCACCTGGTGCCCTAGTAGGATCTGAACTGACTTACTGACTGAGTCTAAGCACTCCATGTGCATGCTTACTCCTCAAATCAAGAAAACAACGGGCTATATTTCTGCTATAAACACATCTCTCAGCCAACAAAGCCTTATAACCACCTGTAAAAGAAACCAGCTAGCCAAAAACAACAACAGGGAATCCTATGCGGACCGACAAGGCCACCATGATGTCTAGTTATAACTATAAAGTAAATCCAGACCTATGCTAAACTATGACCGACAAGGCCGCCAATCTGACAGCTAAACAAGGCCCCGTACGGCCAACAGGTAACCTAAAGCACACATAGGACCCACACGGCCAATAACAGCTAACCACAGGGAAATAAAAACAATCTGCAAGCCTCTAGGAGTAATACGATGGTCGAGATAGGGCCCTGACCTATCCAAAACCTGTACAATCAAAAAGGAAGTAAACCTTCTATTTACAAGCTCCGAAAGAAAGGAGCTAACTGATCTGACAACACTAGCTGAAATCTACGAGGGACCTGCTCCTCGTCTATCCGTACCTGGAGGAAAGTAATGCAGCGCCCCAGAAAAGGCGTCAGTCAATATATACTGAATATGTAAGGCAATAACTATAAATGACTGAAATAAGGAGATAGAACTGAAGATAACTGAAATAAAGGGATAAACTGAGAATAACTGAAATGAAGGAATAGAGATCATACCTGAGTAATAGAACGTCTTACTGTCTAACTATCAATAACTAAAGCAAACATAAACCTTACCTGTCCCCCATAAGCCGGAAGGTACAACCAACACAGAATATCCCACCTGGGGCCCCCATAAACCCTGACGATTACACCTCAGTCTATATATCCCTATCCAAGGTCACACTAGGTCAACTAATAGCTATAACCATCCTACCAATCCCCTAGGTCTGCAACTGAGCCCGCTTGACCCCTGACTGTAACTATGTCTGAGTTTGGTGGACTCCTGATATCTGCACCCTGGGCACCAGGCTCGACGGGGGTGTATATAAGGTTAACCACGACATATGAGGATCTGGAACCCCATATTCTTCCCTGGTGGATGGCATACAGCTCCGTAGAGCGTCGTCATTTCGCCCTTGGTGGGCGTCGACACAGCTAATAACCCTGGGGTCGGTCATAAAGGCTATACAGGAATAATCCATCCCAAACTAGTATGGAATACTGTTCTCAGATAATGAAAATCAATTAATCATATTAGACATGCTTCTGGTATTCTTACTGGGATTCAACTGAGTTACAATGCTAAGAAAACTAACTTGCCGAAGGAAACTGCCTTAACATACCTCGTTCACCAATTACTGATTATCTAGCGAGTTTCAGCTCGTATTCAACTGCTCTTCTCAACTGCAATCGTATCATTGGAAGAATGAGGCTCATTTCAATACTAAATTCGAAGAAAACGATAACTTTATATATAAATATCAACTATATTTTAACTTGACGAAACACAGTGAAAGAGTCGTAATTTCTCGAGGATCCAGAAGGGAGAAATGCTTACTTTAAGCTTGTGATCGTATTGAAACTAGTTTGGAGCAATTCCATCAACCTTAGCTCGGCGGGGTTATGATTCTCCGGGCAAATTTCATGAAACTAACTCCTTAGTAATTCTCCTCGCAGCCTTATACTTCGATACCCGAAGTTAATTTAAATTTGGGCAACGTTTTGTGGTGTAAACGGAGGATTTCCTATCAATTTGTCCGTCTTCTCCCTCTGCTGGTCGAAGATAATATGTATGTATTCAAAATAATGAAGGGAGGACCTATATATACTTGGGAGGTGGACAAGGGGTCCGTGGCACGGACCCCAATGCGCCAATAGTTGGGCGTTCTACGATGCCCATCGCGGAGGACAAGGTCCGTGCCACGCTGCCCCTTTGGGCAGCTGGCCCGGACTCCTCCCGCGCATCCCGACTCCGCGCTGGTCCGACCTTTCCCCGGGCCCCTTTCTTATGTGTATTACCTTCTAAAACTCTTAACCAACGTATCAATAGGCCATCTAAACATCAGAAACTTACGGGGTGTAACATCCTCCCCCTCCTTAGGAACATTCATCCTCGAATCTCTTACTTTAGCTTATAGGCATCTTAACTCTTGTAACTACTCATTCTGGAAAAATTTCGGCAGAGTTTCCCTTGTAATATGGACTATCTGAAAATCCTGAAACGCAGAAAAGTCCAGTACAGGCACTTCATATAATACTATCACAACAGTTTCTTAACAACATTGCATTTAGCTGAGCAGTATACATAACATACCTCACAGAACAAACTGAATCATAAATGTACCTTAACTGCATGGCCTGGCTAATTCTGGAACAAATGAGGATATCTGGATTTCATGTCGTCCTCAGCTTCCCAGGTCATTTCCTCTCTATTCTTGTTTCTCCATTGTACTTTAACTAAAGCGACATCTTTTGTCCTCAGCCTGCGAACCTGTCTATCCAGTATAGCTACTGGAATCTCTTCATAGGATAATTCCTCAGTGACTTGGACATCCTCGACTTGCACAACTCAGGAAGGATCCCCTATGCACTTTCATAGCATCGACACATGAAAGACCGGATGAACGGATTCCAATTCTGAAGGCAAATCTAGTTCGTAGGCCACCTGGCCTATTCTGCGGAGTATTCAATATGGCCCAATAAATCTCAGGCTGAGCTTACCCTTTTTCGCGAAACCTCATTACGCCCTTCATCAGCGAGACTTTCAGAAACACCCACTCGTTTACATTGAACTCCAAATTCCTACGCCGTACATTAGCGTAAGATTTTTGGCGGCTCTGAGCTGTCAGCAGACATTCTCTGATAAGCTTTACTTTCTCTTCTGACTGATAAATTATGTCTGGCCCAATTAACCCTGATTCTCCAACCTCGAACCAACCAATTAGGGACCTACATTTTCGCCTATATAAGGCCTCATAAGGTGCCATCTGAATCGCTGAATGGTAACTGTTATTGTAGGAAAACTCAATAAGGGGTAAATGTTCATTCCAGCTGCCTCCAAAATCCAGCACATTCGCTCGTAACATATCCTCGAGTATTTGAATTGTATGTTCTTCCTGTCCGTCTGTCTGAGGATGGAAGGCGGTACTCAGATTAACCTGCATCTCGAGGCCCTTTTGAAAGGACTACCAAACTTTTGCTATAAACTGCGCTCTTTTTTCGGAAATAATCGATAATGGAACATCATGCAATCATACTATTTCTCTGATATATAGTTCAGCATAATCTTCAGCTGAAAAAGTAGCCCTCACTGGCAGAAAATGAGCTAATTTCGTCAACCTATCAAAAATCACCAGATAGAGTCAAATTACGCCTGGTATGAGGCAACCCTGTCACAAAATCCATATTAATTGCCTCCAATTTCCACATAGGCACTGCTATCTCTTGTGTCAATCCGCCTGGTTTCTGATGTTCGGCTTTCACCTTCTGGCAATTAGGACATTGAGCTACAAATTTTGCTATCTCCTTTTTCATTCCTGGCCACCAGTAAATCTCTTTTATATCATGGTACATCTTTGTTGAACCTGGATGAAGAGAGTAACGGGAATAATGCACCTCGCCCATAATCTACTGGCAAAGTCCTATTGCGTTTGGGACACAGAGGTGATCCCTATATCTTAAAACTCCGTCTTCAGTTACCTGGAAATCTGTAACTTCCCCTCGCTGAACCTTATCTCTAAGCTGAACCAAGTTAGGGTCTTCGTACTGCCGTTCTTTCGCTTCCACAACTAATGATGATACTGTTGTATTTTGAATTACTGCTCCACTGTCTCCTGAATCTACTATACGGAAGGCCAAACTGGCTAACTGATGTAATTCTTAGGCCAGCTCCCACTGTCCTGACTTTAGGTGTACTCAACTCCCCATGGATTTGCGACTGAGGGCATCTGCTACAACATTAGCCTTTCCTGGATGCTATAAAATATTCACATCATAGTCTTTCAACAGCTTTAACCAGTGTCGCCGTAGATTCAACTCCTTCTGTGTAAAGATATACTGGAGGCTCTTATGATCAGTGAAAATATCTACATGAACGCCATACAGATAATGCCTCCATATTTTCAAGGCATGAATCACCGCGGCTAATTCCAGGTCATTGGTGTGATAGTTCTTTTCATGCTTCTTCAGCTGCCTAGAAGCGTAAGCAATTACTTTACCATGATGCATCAGAACACATCCTAACCCGACGCCTGAAGCATCGCAGTATACTGCATAACACTCTGATCCTTCTGGCAGGCTAATACTGGTGCTGAGGTCAGTCTGTTTTTCAACTCCTGAAAACTTGGTTCACATGCTTCAGTCCAGTGAAATTTAGCTTCTTTCTGAGTTAGCTTGGTCAAAGGTGCTGCTAAGGTGGAAAATCCTTCCACCAACCTTCTGTAATATCCGGCTAACCCCAGGTAATTACGTACCTAGGTCGGAGTGGTATGCCTAGGCCATGTTTTTACTGCTTCAATTTTCAGCGAGTCTACCTGAATACCAACATTTGACACAATGTGGCCCAAAAAGGCTACTGAATTCAACCATAATTCACATTTAGAAAACTTCACATACAACTGGTGATTCCTGAGAGTCTGTAGCATTGTTGGTAGGTGATCCCGGTGATCTGCCTCCGAGCGGGAATATACCAAAATATCATCGATAAATACTATCACAAACAGGTCTAGATAAGGCCTAAAGATGCTGTTCATCAAGTCCATGAACACATCTGGAGAATTCTTCAGTCCAAAGGACATGACTAGAAATTCAAAATGGCCATACCTAGTCCTGAAAGCAGTTTTTGGAACATCCCTCTCATGCACCCGAACTTGATGGTACCCTGACCTTAAGTCAATCTTGGAGAGATATTTCGCCCCCTGTAATTGATCAAACAAGTCATATATTCTGGGAAACGGGTACTTATTCTTGATAGTAACTTTATTCAGCTGTCGGTAATCTATACACATACAGAGAGAGCCATCCTTCTTTCTCACAAATAGGACTGGTGCTCCCCATGGTGAAGTACTTGGCCTGAAGCCCTTATCTGATGATCTTTCAGCTGTTCCTTCAATTCTCTGAGCTCAGCAGGAGCCATTCGGTACGGAGGAATAGATATGGGCTGAGTACCTGGTAGTAAATCAATTGCAAAGTCGATCTCCCGTTCTGGGGGAATACCAGGTAGCTCATCCGGGAATACATCTGGAAATTCATTGACTATTGGAATGGACTGAAGAGCCAGAGATTCTGCTTGAGCATCTTGAACTCTGACAATATGATAAATACACCCTTTCGCTATCAATTTCCTCGCCGAAGATAGGAAATAAACCTACCTTTTGGCGTGGTTGTACTACCTTTCCACTCCCATACAACCTCCCCTAGAAAGTGAAATTGGACAGTCTTGGTCCAACATTCAACATTGGCATAACATGGTGCCAGCCAATCCATACCCATAATTGCATCAAAATAAATCATTTCTAGTTCTATCAAGTCTGCTAAAGTCTGGAAACCAACAACTTCTACTGTGCATCCCCGGTAGACCCTCTTGGCTATGATAGAGTCACCGACGGGTGTAGACACTGAAAAGGATTGCCGAAGCAACTCCGGCGTAATACCGAACCTCCGAGCCACTAATGAGGTAACATAAGACAAGGTGGACCCTGGATCTATCAGTACATAAACAGAATGAGAGAAAATGTCCAGCACACCTGTCACCACATCCGGCTACGATTTTGACTCCTGCCACCCCGGTAAGGCATAAGTACGATCTGGACCGGTACCTGAGCTAGCCGCTCGTGATCTTCCCCGTCCTCTGTCGGCCAGAGCTGAGGGCCTACGCCCTGCCGGAGATGCCGGGGCATGTGATCCTACTGAAGATATATCCTGTCGGTCCCAATCATTCTGACCCCTGTCTGGACAATCCCTCATCTGATGACCCTCTGTCCACAAGTATAACATGCTGTGGAACCATACCTGCATGCCCCAGAGTGACGTCGGCTACAAATAGGACAAAGCGGTAGAATAAATCTACTTTGCTCCGCTCCTCTCTGCTACTGTGGACCTGCTGATCATGAGCTCTCGCCGGGCCCTGAATGCCCTCGATGACCTGATCCACTCCCCTACTCCTACTGTGGGAGTGGGGTTCTGGGTGGTCTGCTTGAAAATCGTGGCCTGGGTCCACCCCGGGACTCTGCCTGCATGTCATTAGGTCTGGCCCTGCGGCGCTGCTCCTCATCTGCCCTCCTTATCTCCCGTTGCCGCTGTCGGATCCCTTCAACATTCTGAGCAAAAGCCTGAACGCGGGCAATATCCATGTCCTCTCATAGAGTGGCCGTAATACAAGTCTCCACATATTCTAGATTTAGACCCACAATAAATTGATGTACCCTAGCCGACATGGTATCCACAAAAGCTGGTGCATATCGGGCCAAGGAGTCAAACCTCATGGAGTACTCCCGGACACTCATCAATCCCTGATCTAGATCTAGAAACTGATCAATCTGGGCTTGTAGGATTTCCCGTGGTAGGTAGTGATCCAAAAAAGCATCTAAGAAGCTGGGCCAAGTCGGAGGGGAAACATCTCTCCCTCGGGACCTCTCCCAACTCTCGTACCATAATACTGTGATGTTTCATTGCCGGAATATCGCTAGCTCAACCGACTCTGCAGGTGTAGCATGCATTCCCTAAAGATCCGTTGCATCTGATCCAAGAAATCTTGAGGGTCCTCCGCCCGATTCGTCCCTATAAACTGCGGGGGACTCAAGGCAAGGAACTCTCGGACCCTCGAACTATTAGGCCCTCCTGAGGACACTGAAACTGTGGGTGCCACTGGCTGACACTATGCAGCCATCATCTGAGCTATCATAACAACAACGCTCCTAACCTACTGATCCGATGGTACCGGTATAGAACTGCTGGAGGCGGTGCCGTCACATTTGCCGCTCCGAGCGGCTCCTGGCATAGTGGAGAGTGTTGGGGGGACAAAGACGAAGTCTCCCTGTCACCCTCAGATCGGGATGACTCTGACTGTGGCATCGTGCTAGTGCCTTCCCCTGCTGCAACATCCAATCTCCTACCAGTCGTGAGCTGTCGCGAGTCTGTCATTTTTCTGTAGATAAAAGAATATGGTAAGCTTAGGGACTCAATCCTATACTGTACAACTCTATAGCACGTCTTGATAAGAAGAAGGAGTAACTATCCTATCATGCTTCGCAGCCTCCTGCCTATAGAATGTGGTGCACAACACATCCATAGACAAGACTCTACTTAGCACGGCTTGCAGACTCCCTGGGATACGACCTGCTCTGATACCAAGTTTTTCATGCCCCACCTTGGGAGGCATGACTGGCACCTGGTGCCATACTAGGATCTGAACTGACTTACTGACTGAGTCTAAGCACTCCATGTGCAGGCTTACTCCTCAAATCAAGAAAACAACGAGCTATATTTCGGCTGTAAACACAACCCCCGGCCAACAAGGCCTTATAGCCACCTCTAAAAGAAAACCATCTAGCTAGAAATAACAACAATAGGGAATCCTATGCGGAACGACAAGGCCACCATGATGTCTAGTTATAACTATAAAGTAAATCCAAAGCTACGCTAAACTATGGCCGACAAGGCTGCCAATCTGACAGCTAAACAAGGCCCCGCATGGCCAACAGGTAACCTAAAGCACACATAGGCCCCACATGGCCAATAACAGCTAACCACAAGGAAATAAAAATGATCTATAAGCCTCTAGGAGTAATACGATGGTCGGGACAGGGCTCCGACCTACCCATAACCTGTATAATCAAAAAGGAAGTAAACCTTCTATCTACAAGCTCCGGAAGAAAGGAGCTAACTGCTCTGGTGACACTAGCTGAAAGCTACGAGGGACCTACTCCTCGTCTATCCGTACCTGCAGGCAAGTAATGCAGCGCCCCAGAAAGGGCGTTAGTATAATATATACTGAATATGTAAGGCGATAACTGTAAATGACTGAAATAAGGAGATAGAACTAAAGATAACTGAAATAAAGGGATAAACTGAGAATAACTGAAATGAAGGAATAGAGATCATATCGAGCAATAGAACATCTTACTGTCTAACTATCAATAACTAAAGTAAATATAAACCTTACCTGGCCCCCATAAGCCGAAAGGTACAACCAACACAGAATAACCCACCCGGGGCCCCCATAAGACCTGACGAGTACACCTCAGTCTATATATCCCTATCCAAGGTCACACTGGGTCAACTAATAGCTATAGCCGTCCTACCAATCCTTTGGGTCTGCAACTGAGCCCGCTCAGCCCCTGACTATAACTGTGTCTGAGTCTGGTGGACTCCTGATATATACACCCCAGGCACCAGGCTCGTCGGGGGTGTATATAAGGCCAATCATGGCATATGAGGATCTGGAACCCCATATTCATCCGTGGCAGACGGCATACCGCTCCATAGAGTGTATTCATCTTGCCCCTGGAGGCGTCGACACAGCTAATAACCCTGGGATTGGTCATGAAGGCTATACAGGCATAATCCACCCCAAACTAATATGGAATACTGTTCTCAGCTAGTGATAATCAACTAATCATATTAGAAATTCTTCTGGTATTCTTACTGGGATTCATCAGAATTGCAATGCTAAGAAAATTAACTTGCCGAAGGAAACTGCCTTAACACACCTCATTCACCGATTACTGATTATCTGACGAGTTTCAGCTCGTATTCAACTGCTCTTCTCAACTGAAATCGTATCATTGGAAGAATGAGGCTCATTTCAATACTAAATTCAAAGAAAATGATAACTTTATATATAAATATCAACTATATTTCAACTTGACGAAACACAGTCGAAAACTCGTAATTTCTCTAGGATCCAAAAGGGACAAATGCTTACTTTAAACCTGTGATCATATTGACACTAGTTTGGAGCAATTCCAACAATCTTAGCTTGGCGGGGTTACGATTCTCCGGGAAAATTTCACGAAACTAACTCCGTAGTAAGTCTCCTCGCAGCCTTATGCTTTGATACCCGAAGTTAATTTGAATTCGGGCAACGTTTCGCGGAGTAAATGGAGGATTTCCTATCAATTTGTTCGTCTTCTCACTCTGCTGGTCGAAGAAAATTTGTATGTATTCAAAATAATGAAGGGAGGACCTATATATACTTGGGCGGTGGACAGGGGGTCCGTAGCATGGACCCCAACGCGCCAATAGTCGGGCGTGCTGATCTTGGGCAAATTTATATGCCCAAGTGATACTTAAATATGTCATTTTAGCCTTGTTTATCTAGCAATGTTTATACATTCTCATGTGATTGTTAATAAAATGTGAATTTATACTACCCAACATGATTAGCATTGTTTTGCAGGTAAAATGTAATTTTGGAAAGCTAAAATGCGTGTTGGCAGAGATCGGGGTTGGACTCAGATGTTAGCAAAGGATAAGGCATTGGAAGGCACAAAATAAAGAGGCTCCGCGATGGAGCCGTGTCACGCTGCCATCGTGGAGGCCTTCTGCCTGGATAGGGAATTTTTGGCCAAATTCCAATGAGGGTGCGCGTTGGGTCCGTGGCACGGTGGCCCAGCTCCGCGTTGTACGCTGTGCCATGTTGGGACTTATTACCTGGACACCCAGTTTCCAGTAAGGGTCCGCGTCAATGGCGTGTCACGGAGGCAGTGCTCCGCGATGCACTCCGTGACACGTTGCTTGTTATTTCGGAAAAAATTTCCACTAGTATAAATAGAACACTTAGGTTCATTTTTAATTATTTTGACTTGGTGGAGCAAGAACGTGGGTTACAGGTAGTTGAGGGGACGAAAATCTCAGGGTTTTTCTCTATCTCCTTCTTCTTCAATTCAATTGCTTGTATGTTTAACACTCATTTAACGATGTTTAATCCACAAATGGGTGGCTAATTCCTCTTCTTGCTGAGGTTAAGAACAATTGTATTGAAATGTGATTGTTGATTAAGTTATTTTTCATATTTTCTTTCCATGGTTGTTCTATTGATTCTTGTTCTTACTGCATTAATGTGTGGCCTATGTTAATGTATATTTAAAAAGTCCGGTTTCACTCGAGAGAGCAAGAAATTGGAAAGTTGTGAATCAACAGGATATGATATTTTCTTAGTTTGGGAAAATTGAGAATTGATTTACCTTCAGGATAGAAATATACCTGAAAGTCGTATTAGTCAATTTAGGAACCGGGTTTGTATGGCTAGAGCATGAATTTCGTTTAATCACAGAAATGTAGGTGGGCGGTTCATGATTCTTAAGTTGGGTTAAATACGAGAGTTTTAATCCATTGGCATTAGTTCTTGACTAGCAACCGGAGGAAAGGTTAACCAAATTATATCGATAATTAATTTCTTTACATGTTCAATTAACCTCAATATGCTCACATTCATAGGTCAGACTCACATTAGATACTTGTTTTAGACTTAGCATAAAAATTAGAACCCAAAATATCTAACTCTTGGTTACACTGTTGTCTTCATTGATAGAATTAAAATATAGTACACTTGAGCAGATTGTTACCTTATCCTAGTCCCTGTGGGATCGATACTTGGCTTACTTGAGCCACTTTACTACTTGTTCGACCACGTGCACTTGCGTCTAGTTATATACCCTAATAACAAACAGCTGAACAAGTTTTTGGCGCCGTTGCGGGGGACTGGCAATTGGTGAATTTTTCTTAAGTGTTAATTTACTATATTTTTATTTTCTTAGTGTTGATAACTTGGTCTTAGCCTGTATTTTGCAGATTTAATTTCTGTTGAACACTGGAAAGAGACAAGGAGCTGGTGGACTCGTATTTAGAGCCTGAAAGATTATTTCATCGTCAGCGGAGAGAAGCTCTAGAGAAAAAGCTGCAGTTGCTCAAACAAACAATCATGGAGCAACAACAGAATCCACCAGTAGTACGGGCAATGTTAGTGCCCGAGGAAGTAGCAGCTCAACCGGTTCGCGAGTTGGCAATCCCACATGCTAACAATGTCACATCTAGCATTCGCAAACCTGAGCCAGGAGGGAGGTTCGAGCTCAAGCAAAACATGGTGCAATTGCTGCACACCAGCGGGCAGTTCACAGGTCTCCCTCATGAGGATCCACAATAGCATCTCCAAAATTTTTTGGAGATAAGTGACACTTACATCCCCAATGGAGTGTTATCAGATTATGTAGGCTTACATTGTTCCCATTTTCACTATTCGGAGAAGCCAAGAGGTGGTTGAAGGCTGAGCCACCAAATTCTATTACTACTTGGGATGATCTTGCAAGGAAATTCTTGATACGATTTTTTCCCTCCGGTAAAACAACAAGACTTAGAAGTCAAATTCTAAGTTTCAAACAGAGAGAGGGAGATAATCTATATCAAGCTTGGGAGAGATTCAAGTCCATGTTGCGGGATTGTCGACATCATCATCAATCCAATGATGTGCTGGTGCACACTTTTATAGAGGGTTTGGAACCCCATACAAAAATATTGCTAGACTCAGTAGCTGGGGGACAAGCACTGGAGAAAACTTATGAGGAGCTGTATACCTTGTTGAACCGTATTTCGCAAGGCAATCCGGAGTGAATGCTGATTCGTCAAGAGGAGGGACAAGGAAAGCAGCAGGAGTTCTAGAAGTGGATGGTTTTACAGCTATTGCTGCACAGATAGCTGCTTTACAGAATCAACTCAACACCCATTTCAGTAACATGACAATGAACCAGCCTCAAGCCCTAGTGAATGCAGTGCAGCAGATTTGGTGTGAAGTGTGCGGGAGCAGTGAGTACTCAGTTGAGTGTTGTGGAGCAAATCCTGACTCGGTGAACTTTGTGGGAAATGTACAGAGGAACAACCACCAACAGTATAGCAACAGCTACAATTCCAACTGGAGGAATCACCCGAATTTCTCTTGGGGTAGCAACAGCCATCAGGGGCAAAGTTCAAGTCAGGGGGCGCAGAGGAATCAAGGAGGGCAGCAAAACTATCAGGCACAATATAGAAATAACAATGCACCTCCTCCACCACCATCACCCAGCATTGAGGAGATGTTCAAGACGATGATAGCTAACCAAGCTCAATTGCAGGCTGACTATGTAAAATTGGCCGCCGAGGTGAAAAACAACCAGGTAGCTACTAAGGCACTTGAATATCAATTTGGGCAATTTGCTGGAGCCCAAAACACCAGGCCTAGAGGAGGACTTTCGAGTGACACAGATCCCAACCCCAAGCAGGTGAATGCGGTGACCACAAGGAGTGGTTTGCAGCTTAAAGAGGTGGAACCAAAAAGACCACCTCAACAATCGGGAGCATCAGAAGTTGAGAGGGAGCAAAGTGATGAGAGGGGGAAGAAAAAGGAAGCTGAATCAGAAAGACCACCCCCCCCGTTCCCTCAAAGATTAAAGAAACACAAGGAGGAGGCGTGTTTCAAGAAATTCATGGAGGTGCTGAAACAGGTACATATTAACTTACCTCTTGTGGATGTTTTGCAGGGAGTGCCGAAATATGCAAAGTACATAAAGGGCATCATGGCAAACAAAAGTCGGTTGACGATATATGCTACGGTGGCTCTCACGGAGGAGTGCACTTCCCGGATACAAAACTGACTGCCCACAAAGCTCAAAGATCCTGGGAGCTTTACTATACAAATTACTATTGGGCAGAGTATCCGAGCTCGTGGATTATGTGATTTGGGAGCGAGCATTAATTTGATGCCGTCATTGGTATTCAAAAAGCTGGGTCTAGAAAGTCCTAGACCAACAACAGTGATCTTGCAATTAGCGGATCGGTCCTTAGCCAGACCTGATGGCATTGTGGAGGACGTTCTGCTGCAAGTTGGCTCCCTTATCTTCCCCGTAGATTTAGTTGTGCTGGATTTTGAACCAGACGCGGAAGTCCCATTTATTTTGGGACATCCTTTCTTGGCAACCGGGAAACCACTGATTGATGTGGCTGCAGGGCAGCTAACCATGCGAGCACACGACAAGGTGGAAGTGTTTGATGTATACAAGGCCACCAAGCTCCCGACTGTGTACGAGGAACTCTCGGTGATCAATGTGATTGATCGAGTTGATGATGCGCAGATAGTTGAATCACGAGAGTTATTGGGAAAACCACCGGAGCAATGTAAGCACTACTGGGGTGAGGACGGTGGTCGAGAAAAAACGTCTGTCACGCTAGAAGAAAATTGAGCTGAATGACATCGAGCCGCGACGGTAAACCAGGCGCTACACGGGAGGCAACCCGTGAAATTTTTCTTTGTAAATTGTGAATAGATTTTTTTATTTTTTTCTTCTTTTTTTCTTGATTAACAACAAAATTTTTTGTTTTATATTTTTATTTTTATTTTTAGTTTTATTTTGAGTGAAACCTATAATTCTAACCAAATTCTTGTCGTAAGATGAATTGCAGGTTGAACGGAGAATAAATTTGCAAGAGATCGCAAAGGAAAATTCAAGGTATGAAAATCAATAAAAAGTGGAAAAACAGTGAGCTAGGGCGATAGCTCCATGTCACGGAGGAGGACCTCCGCGTTACCCTCCGTGACACGTCGAGGTGTAAATCTGGAATTTTAAAAAAAATTCTAGAATGCCCTCGCGATAGCTCCATGTCACGGAGGGCATGCTCCGCATTACCCTCCGTGACACGTTGATGTTTATATCGCGACGGGTCACACCGGGTCGTCGGGTGACCCGCGCGATTTTCCCCCTTTTTAACCCCGATTCCCCCTCTTTTTCCCTCAATTCTCACACACTCCGCGACCAACCTCCCAAAAACCCATCCCCCCTCGACGTGACACGGACTTAGGACAAGAATTTCATCAAGTTTTCATCAATTCTTCGAATTCAAGGTATGTTCTTCAACTCTATTTCAATTCTTGTCAAATTTTTTCGATATTGAACTTGTGATATGAGCTAAACTTGCCCTAAGTAGAAATTGAGCTTAAATTCTATTGAATTATTGTTGATTGATGTTCGGAGTATCATTGTGATTGCTGGAACTCGATAATGACATAGTTTAATCGAATTTGTGATAAAATCATAGCTAGGGCTTGCCTTTGAGTTTGAAATGGAAAAATTTAGTTGAACTAGTGAAATTCATGTTGGGTTGCACATGTTGAGTGAGATGAGTTGATTGTGCTAACTGTTACTATGCTCAAAAATCGACGGATTCTCGAGTTAGGGTAATATCGGAAATTGCAAGAATTGGTTGAATTGTATAGGATCACGTAGTTAATTTTTTTTTCTTTTGTTTTGTTTCTCCCTTCTAAGTGCTATGAGATAAAATGTTGTCGATGGTAATGATTGTGGTTAGATGTACTAAGTCTGAGTAGTACATAGAATATATATCGTCGAATTCTTCGAATGCACTAAGCATGTTTGTGTAAATAAGTATGATCTTGCCGTAATGTTGTAATTTTAGCTAAGGACTAAGTGTGGGGTAGCCTAGCTTAACCCAACCTTAGTCGAAGCTAATATTTATTGGCTTAACATTGAACTTGTCTGTTTGGATTGACAGGAACAATGGCAAGCAGGCAAGACAAGGGAAAAGGCGCATCAACATCTGGCGCCGGCAGAAAAAGAATCAGATTGGGCACAGCGGTCCAGGCAGCACCAGCTGTTCCACGCGGCCAACGCCGCCAATATGGAACCAGGTGGGTGACAGAAGAGGGCAAGAAGTGGTATGCGAAGCACAAGGAGAGAAAGTACTTCCCCGAGGAACACATAGCAAGGGAACCGTTGGCACAAGAGTTCCCTAGGATCGTCCACAGGATCGAGGCAGCCGGGCTCAACTTTATCTTTGAAGAGCGCAAGGAATGCAACTTGCACTTGATTCGGGAATTCTATGCCAATTGGAACCCGACTCTCAGAAGTCACACCATCAAAATAAGAGGGCAAATAGTCACCTTTGAGCCCCACTACCTCAATGCTATCCTAGGGGCGCGGGACACCGACGCCCACATGCTTCGACAGCTGAACAGGGAAGCCAGAATATGGCTTAAGATCGTGTGTTCCTGCCTAATCCCGGGGGTACATATGATGGATGTAACCTGAGATTGTGTATGCCTGGTGTACGCCCTGATGAAAGGGCTGGAGATCAATGTGGGGGCGGTGATTATCTCCGCCATGAAGAGAGCCCGGTTGCATCAGGGGCACAGATATGAATTTGGTGGACTACTCACCACATTCCTGAGGGGCCTGGATGTCGAGGAAGAGGCCCTTGACTATATCCCGCAGATGGAGCGGCGAGCCTTAGATGTCACTAAAACTAAGGCACCCGACACCACCCACGGGCCTGTTCATACACTTGTGAGCGACATGCTCGGGACGATCAGTACATGGCTTGCATGTATGGGATGCAGATGCTCCAGCTGAGGATAGGAGGGAGGCCGACAACAGAGGAGGAGCTATGGAAGCTCTAGCTAGACTACCCTTTTGGCGAAAATGCCAGGGCTCTATGCCGAGTGGGGCCAGCTTTTGTGGAGCCCACAGATGATGATATCCCCATAGATGAGGAGACACGTCGGAAGGACTCCGATGTGGAGTCTGATGATGACGATGGGGGTGATTCAGACATGGGAGATGAAGCAGCAGCACCTGATGAAGAAGTGGAGTATTTTGATTGATCAGGGAGTTCCACCACCCAATTTTTTGTGCTAGTTTAATTTTTGTGAACACTGGGGATAGTGTTTGAGATAAGTGTGGGGTGGGAGTAGTTAGGTGCTGGTTATGTTGTTGTGTATGTTTTGTTCTGTTGTTGTGCCTGTGAAAAAAATTTTGTGACCCTGTGATTTGTGATTGTGAAGTTGTTGTTCAGTATTGTAATTATATGTGAAACTGTTATGTGTTGCTAGCTGATTTTGTACATATTTTTGTTTATCCAAATGATCGATATTTTTAAATTTTTTCTTTTTTTTTTCAATTCTTGGGTTTCTCGGCGTTTGTTTTCGGTTCTTTTACTGAGAATGGTCCTATTGAACCGAAGTCTTAGTTAGTGACCGTTCCCTATGATGGATGGATGACGACCGTCTTAAGGGAAATGTAGTCGTTAGGAGTAGATTTTTTTTCATTTATTTTTTAGTTGTTTTTCTTTTGTGGGTTGCATCCCAAAACCTGTAGTTACTTTATGGTTGCGGAATGCTGGTTGCGTGTTGTACATGATATTTGAAATGCAAAGGTGATTTGTATGAAAGCATGCAACTTTGTAAATATGTTGAGATACCTAGGCCATAGAGTCGATTCAGTGTGATTGAGGCTTAATGTTTGAATTCTTGTAATTAGCTGATTGAAGAGTCCGTGAATACATCTTGAATTGAGCATGTGCAATAAGTGTGAAGTGATGTTTTGTTATTCCATGCTATTGTGAAGTGTCTAGAACTTGCCTAGTGTGTGTACAAAACGAAATGAAGGAGGTGTATTGTAGGAAAGGATGTAGGCATTTCTTTGTTTTTAACCGAAAGTTTCTCTTTTTCTTATAGTACCCACCTTCATTGTACACCCTAGTCAGCCCGTTGAGCCTTTAGCCTATTATTCTTTTCTTTTGTCAAAAAGTTGTAAATCGAGCTGAATCCCTTCTTTTCATTAGCCGTAAATTTGATCCAAAACTCTTAAGCGCTTAAGAAGAGAAAATAATTTTTCCAAAGTGTCAAAGAGTGAGAATGGTGAAAAGAAAAGAAATGCAGAGTGATGGAAGGAAAGAAAAGGTTGAAGGTGCACTTGTTATAAATAAACAATAATGAAGGTGTATGAATAATCTTTGTTGTTGTGTCAATGGTGCTTAATAAGATGGGCCAAACTAAAGACAAACTTCAAGAATGGGAGGATGAAGGAAGAAACAATGCCCACGAGTTTGATGGGATGTAATGAAAAGGCGCTTAAGGATGCTAGTGACTATTATTGGCTAGCCCAATATTTACTAGTTCCATAGCTTACATTACAACCCGTTAAAGTCCTACGTGATCTTACATCACACTTCTTTATATTAGTGGAGTAATACACTAAAGGCAAGCTTATGGGTCGTGACATGATGCATGTGAATTCTTTTGGGAGAGAGAGCGAAATTGTGTTTATATGCCCCTGCATGTAATCGTTTGAGTTTGTATGATCAAAAAGGGGAAAATTTTCTTGTGTTGTGAGGGAACATGCTTGATGAGAGATTAATTTTCATGTCGGATGTCTTGATCAGCTGATTTTCATGAGTTTGCCAATATCGAGAGTCGATTCTTAAGTCTAGGAGGCCTTGATGTATTGAAGGTCATTGCATTGATTGGACCATGCGTATTTTCTTGATGATTTGCTGTATTGAATAATCGGTATGACCGTAGCCTAAATTGTCGAACCAAAGTAGCGAGGTTGGGGTGTAAATTGCATGAGGTGTAAGATTGTTGTTCGAGGATGAACAAGGATTTAAGTGTGGGGTAAGTGATCTTGGGCAAATTTATATGCCCAAGTGATACTTAAATATGTCATTTTAGCCTTGTTTATCTAGCAATGTTTATACATTCTCATGTGATTGTTAATAAAATGTGAATTTATACTAACCAACATGATTAGCATTGTTTTGCAGGTAAAATGTAATTTTGGGAAGCTAAAATGCGTGTTGGGAGAGATCGGGGTTGGACTCGGATGTTAGCAAAGGACAAGGCATTGGAAGGCACAAAATAAAGAGGCTCCGCGATGGAGCCGTGTCACGGCTCCATCGTGGACCCCCTTAATTTGCTGCATTTCCTTGGCCTTTTCCACTGCTCGCTTCCGAGTCCATTCCCGATTTCTCCCAACATTCATCTTAGCTTCCTAAAATTACTTTTTTCCTGCAAAACAACACTAATCATGTTGGTTAGTATAAATTCACCTTTTAACTACAAATCACATGAAAATATACAAATATCAATGGATAAACAAGACGAAATGAAGCATTTGAGTATCACTTGGACATATAATTCTGCCCAAGATCACTTACCCCACACTTAAAACCTTGTTCGTCCTCGAACAAAAATCTCATATCTCATGCAATTGACACCCAATCATAGCTACTTTGGCTCGACAATTCAAGCTACGATTATACCGATTATTTACATAGCAAATCATCAAGAAAACATGCATAGTCCCATCAATACACTGACATTCAACACATTAAGACCTCCTAGACTCAAGAGTCGACTCTCGATCTCGGCAAACTCATGCAAATCAGCTGATCAAGCCATCCGACACAAAATTAAATCTCTCATCAAGCATGTGCCCTCACAACACAAGAGAATGTCCCCTTTTTCAATCATATGATCTCAAAAACATTATATTCAGGGGCATAAGAACACGATTTCGCTCTCTCTCCCAAAGAATTCACATGCATCATGTCATGACCCATAAGCTTGCCTCTAGTGTATTACTCCACTAATATAAGGACGAGTGATGTAAAATCACGTAGGACTTAACGGGTTGTAATGTAAGCTGAGGAACTAGTAGATACTGGGCTAACCAATAATAGCAACTAGGACCCTTAAGCGCTTTTCAATACATCCCACCACATTATGGGCATTGTTTCTTCCTTCATCCTCCCATTCTTGAAGTCTTTCTTTATTTTTATTCCCATATCTCTAAGCACACTCGACTTAATAACAAAGATTAGTTATACATCTTCATTTTATTAAATTCGGCAAGTGCACCATTGACCTTTTCTTTACTTTCACCATTTCCCCTTTTCCTTTCTTTTCACAATTACTACTCCTTGACACTTTGGGAAAATTACTTTTCTTGAGCGCTTAAGAGTTTTGGATCAAATTCACGAATAATGAAAAGAAGGGGTTAAGCTTGGTTTGTACCTTTTCGACAAAAGAAAAAAAAGGCTAAAGGCTCAATCGGCTAACTAGGATGTACATTCAAGGTAGGTACAATAATGGAAAAAATCTTTTGGCTAAATCAAAGAAATGCCTACATCCTTTCCTACAATACACATCCTTCATTTCATTTCGTACACACACCAGACAAGTTCTAGACACTTCACAATAGCATGGAAGAATCGAAACCTCACCACACACTCATTGCACATGCTCAACTCAAGACATATTCACAGACTCTTCAATCAACTAATTACAAGAATTCAAACATTAAGCCTCAATCACACTGAATCGAACTCTATGGTCTAGGTATCTCAACATGTTTACAAAGTTGCATGCTTTCATACGAATCACCTTTGCATTCTAAATATCATGTACAACACGCAACAAGAATTCCGAACCATAAAGTAACGACACGTTTGGGATACAAACAAACAACAAAAAAAAAAATTAAAAAGAACAAAAGAAATCTACTCCTATCGACTATATTTCCCTTAAGACGGTCGTCATCCATCCATCATAGGGAACGGTCACTATTTACGACTTCGGTTTAATGGGACTATTCTCTGTAAAAGCACCAAAAACAAACGCAGAGAAACCGAATCATAAAAATATTTCAACGAAAAATTTTAAAAATATCGATAATTTTGATAAAACAAAAATATTTACACAACCAGCTAACAACAACTCCATACAACACACAACAGATTCACATTAATTACAACACCGAATTATAATACAAAATATAAACACCAAAATCATAGGGTCACACTTTTTTTTTAGGCATCATAACAAAAAATAAACATAAACAACAACAAAACAACCAGCACCTAACTACTCCCACCCCACACTTAAATTGAAAACTGTCCCCAGTGTTCACAAAATTCAGCATTGCACAAGAGTAGGTGGTAAAACTCCCTGATCAATCGAAGTATTCCACTTCTTCGTCAGGTGCGGTCGCCTCGTCCCCCATATCTGGATCACCCCCGCTATCCTCATCTGACTCAACATCTGAGTCATCGCGGTGTGTCTCCTCGTCTGTGGGGACATCATCATCAATGGGCTCCATAAAAGCTGGCCCCACTCGGCATAGAGCCCTGGCATTTTCGCCGAAGGGGTAGTCCAACTCGAGCTGCCACAGCTCATCTTCTGTTGCTGGCCTCCCGCTTATGCGCAACTGTAGTATCTGCATCCCGAACATGCGGGCCATATACTGATCATCCCGAGCATGCCGCTCGGCTAATGTGAGAACTAGCCCATGAGTGGTGCTGGGTGCCTTAGTTTTGGTGACATCCAAGGCACGCCTCTCCATCTGCGGGATGTTGTCCAGGGCCTATTCCTTAATGTCCAAGCCCCTCAGGAACGTGGTCAGCAAGCCACCAAACCCGTACCTGTGCCCTTGATGCAAATGAGATCTCTTCATGGCGGAGATAATCACCGCCCCAACATTAATCTCCAGCCCTTTCATCAGGGCGTAGACCAAGCACACATGATCCCGAGTGACATCTATCATGTGCACCCCCGGGATTAGGCAGGAACACATGATCTTAAGCCAAATTCTGGCTTCCCTGTTCATTTTAGAGTAGGGCAGTGTCTGATGGTAGCCCCTCTCCTTATGCCTGCTCCACCGTGCTATAGAACGGGCTCCACACAGAGTGCGTCTGATATCCGCATATGGTGGAGTGATGTTCAGCTGCCAGAGTACATGGCATCTGTGTCCTGCGCCCCCAAAATGGCATTAAGGTGATGGGGCTCAAAGGTGACTACCTGCCCCCTTATCTTGACTATGTGATTGCGGAATTTCGGGTTCCAGTTGGCGTAGAACTCCCGAATCAGGTGGAGATTGCACTCCTTGGGCTCTTCAAAGATGAAGTTCAGCCCGACAACGTCAATCTGGTGTACGATTCTGGGGAATTCCTGTGCCAACGGCTCCTTTACAATGTGCTCCTCGGGGAAGTATTTGTTCTCCTTATGCTTTGTGTACCATTTCTTCCCTTCGTCTGTCACCCATCGGGTTTCGTATTGACGGTGTTGGCTGCGTGGAACCGCTGGTGCTGCTGGGACTGCTGTTCCTAGTCTAATTCTTCTCCTTCCGGTGCCCGATGTGGATGCGCCCTTTCCTTTATCTTGCCTGCTTGCCATTGTTCCTGTCAAATCAAACAGACAGTTCCAATGTTGTTCAAATCAAAATTAGCTTCGACTAAGGTTGGGTTAAGCTTGGCCACCCCACACTTAGTCTTTAGCCACAATTACGACATTACAGCAAGACAATTCTCATTTTCCAATTTACAAAAAGAAAACAACAACATGCCTCGTGCATTCAGAGAATTCGATGGAATAAATTGTACGTACTACTCAGACTTCGTACAACTAATCAAAATATCACCATCGATACCTTTCATCACATAGAACTTAGCAAAAACTTCTCTCAACACAACCTACGTAAGTCACCAAATTCTATGCAATTCAACAATTTCATTCTCCCAAAAATCCATCGTTTATTTAGCATATTCACATCAAGCACAACACAATTCACCTTACCCAACATGCCCCACCCATAATTTCCACATTTTCAATCACATTTAGTTTCTTCGCAATCAAATTCTAACCCTAGCTACATATTTCACCAAAATTCGATCAAGCCTGTATTTATCAAGTTCATACAATCAAAATGATACTACGAACATCAATCAACAACAACTTAAATGAATTCAAGCTCAATTTACAATTAGGGCAAGTTTTACTCACTTCACATGCTCAAAATCGAAAAATTTGACAAGAATTGAGATGAAGTTAAAGAACATACCTTTAATTCGATGAAATCGAAGAAAAGTCGAAGAAAACTTGTGCCTAGGTCCGTGTCACATTGGGTAAGGGGGAGTTTTTGGGTGTTTGTCGCGGAGGGGATGATAAATGAGGGAAAAATGAGGGAAATCGGGGTTAAAAAGGGGGATTTTCACGCGGGTCACCCGGCGACCCGGTGTGACCCGTCGCGATTAACACCTCAACGTGTCACGGAGGGTAACGCGAAGCACCCCCTCCGTGACACGGAGCCAACGCGGAGGTGTTCTGGAATTTTAAAAATTCAAGAATTACACCTCAACGTGTCACAGAGGTCAACGCGGAGGCCCTCCTCCGTGACACGAAGCCATCGCGCAGGCTCATTGTTTTGCCACTTTTTATTATTTTTCTTACCTCGATTTTTCCTTTGCGATCCTTTGCATTTTTTTCCCTCCGTTCAACCTGAAATTTATCTCACAACAAGAAATTGGTTAGAATTCATAGATTTCAACATAAAACACAATTTTTGTTTTTATTTTTATTTTTTTATTTTTTTCTATTTTTTCCTTTTCTACTAATTCTACTCAATCATTACAACAATTTCACGGGTTGCCTCCCGTGCAGCGCCTGCTTTACCGTTGCGCCTCGACGTCATTGAAGCTTAGTCATCCTCTAGGGTGACGGACGTCTTCTCTCAACTACCGTCCTCACCCCAGTAATGCTTACATCGCTGCCCATTGACTAAGAACGTGGCACTTCGATCTTCTTGCCACGATTCCAATTTTGGGGTGTCCTTCACCGGTAGTTTCCCCACTGGCTCTCGCGAATCAACACTTTGAGCAATATTCGCTCGATCAAGCACGTTGATCACTGAGAGTTCCTCATACACGGCCTGAAGCTTCGTGGCCTTGTACACATCAAACACCTCCACCTTGTCGTGTGCCCGCATGGTTAGCTGCCCTGCAGCTACGTCAATCAGTGCTTTCCCGGTCGCCAAGAAAGGACATCCCAAAATAAATGGAACTTCCGCATCCGGCTCAAAATCCAGCACAACGAAGTCTACCGGGAAGATAAGGGAGCCCACTTGCACTAGCACATCTTCCACAATGCCATCTGGTCTGGCCAAGGAACGATCCGCTAGTTGCAAGATCAGTGTTGTTGGTCTAGGACTGCCTAGCCCCAATTTCTTGAATACCTATGTCGGCATCAAGTTAATGCTCGCTCCCAAATCACATAATCCACGAGCTCTGATACTCTGCCTGATTGTAAGTTGAATTGTAAAGCTCCCAGGGTCTTTGAGCTTTGTGGGCAACCTATTTTGTATCCGGGAAGTGCACTCCTCCGTAAGCGCCACCGTAGCGTACTCTATCAACCTGATTTTGTTCGCCATGATGTCCTTGATATATTTTGCATACTTCGGCACTCCCTGCAAAAAATCAACAAGAGGTAAATTAATGTGTACCTGTTTAAGAGCCTCCATGAACTTTTTGAAACACGCTTCCTCTTTGTGTTTCTTTAATCTTTGAGGGAACGGGGGTGGTGGTCTTTCTGGTTCTGCTTCCTTCTCCTTCCCCCTATCATCATTGTGTTCCCTCTCATTCTCCCTGCTCCCGACTGCTACGGTGGTCTTTCTGGTTCCACCTCCTTGAGTTGTAAACCACTCCGCATTCCACTCTGGATTTCCCTGCAAAATACGGTTTAACAAAGTATACAGCTCCTCGTAAGTTTTTTCTAATGCTTGTCCCCCAGCTGCTGAGTCTAGCAAGATTTTTGTGTGGGGTTCCAAACCCTCTATGAAAGTATGCACCATCACATCATTGGATTGGTGATGGTGAGGACAATCCCGCAACATAGATTTGAATCGTTCCCAAGCTTGATACAGATTCTCCCCCTCTCTTTGTTTAAAACTTAGAATTTGACTTCTAAGTCTTGCTGTTTTACCGGATGGAAAGAACCGTATCAAAAACTTTCGTGCAAGATCATCCCTAGTAGAGATGGAATTAGGTGGTTCAGCTTTCAGCCACCTCTTTGCTTCTCCCAAAAGTGAAAATGGGAAAAATGTAAGCTTGACATAATCGGGTGACACTCCAGCGGGGATGTAAGTGTCACTTATCTCCAAAAAGTTTTGGAGATGTTGTTGTGGATCCTCGTGAGGGAGACCTGTGAATTGCCCGCTGGTGTGCAGCAATTACACCATATTCTGTTTAAGCTCGAACCTCCCTCCTGGCTCAGGTTTGCGAATGCTAGATGTAACGTATTTAGCATGTGGGATTGCCACTTCGCGAACCGGCCTAGCTGCCATTTCCTCGGGCACTAACACTGCCTTTACAATGGGTGGATTCTGTTGTTGCTCCAGGATTGTCTGTCTGAGCAACTACAGCTTTCTCTCTAGAGCTTCTCTCCTTTGACGATGGAATTGTCTTTCTGGCTCTAAGTGTGAATCCACCAGCTCCTTATCTCCTGCCAGTGTTCAACAGAATTCAATATCTGCAAAAGATAGGCTAAGACCAAGTTGTTAGCACTAACTAACACTTAAGAAAACAATTTTACCAATTGCCAGTTCCCCGGCAACGGCGCCAAAAACTTGTTCGATGGTTTGGAATGCCTACACGCAAGTGCACGTGGTCGAACAAATAGTAAAATGGCTAGAGTAGCCAAGTATCGATCCCACAGGGATTGGACCAAGGTAATAATCGAATCAAGTGTTAATAAACTCTAACTCTAATAATGCAGACAACAGTTTCAAGAGGATTTTGGGAGTTTGTTTCCTAATTTATACTAATCTAAAACAAATGTACAAATTGAATCTGAACTATAGTAATGAGCATGCTGAGGCTAAAACGAACATGCAGGGAAGCAATTTATTTACACAAATTGGTTAATCTTTCCTTCAGTTGCTAGTCAAGAATTATTGCCTATGGATTAAAACTCTCGTATTTAACCCAACTTAAGAATCATAAACCTTCCACCTACATTTATGTGATAAGAAGAAATTCATGTTCTAGCCATACGAAACCGATTCCTTAATTGACTAATACGACTTTCAGATATATTTTTATTCTGAAGGTAAATCAATTCTCAATTTTCCCAAACCAAGAAGAGATCATATCCTATTAATTCACAACTTTCCAATTTCTTTCTCTTTCGAACGCAAACCGGATTTTTTAGATATACATTAATGTTGACCACACATTAATGCAGTAAGAACAAGAATTAATAGAACAACCATAGAAGAAAAGATGAAAAACCAAAATGATCAATAATTAAATTTCACTACAAATGTTCTTAACCTCAGCAAGAAGTGAATTTATCCACTCATTTGTGGATTAAACATCGTTAAATGAGTGTAAATCATACAAATAATTGAAATAAGGAAGAAAGAGATAGAGAAGAACCCTAAGAATTTTGTCCCCTCAACTGCCTGTAACCCACGTTCTTGCTCAACCAAGTCAGAATAATTAAAAATAAACCTAAGTGTGCTATTTATACTAGTGGGAATTTTTCCTGGAATAACAAGCAACGTGTCACAGAGTGCATCGTGGAGCACTGCCTCTGTGAAATGCCACAAACGTGGACCCTCACTGGAATCCGATCGTCCAGTTAATTACGCCCAACATGCCACGGCGTGCAACGCGTGGCTTGGCCAACGTGCCACGGCACCAACGCGCACCTTCACTAGAACTTGGCCTATTTTAATCATCCGGGGCAGAATACCTCTGCGATGGAAGCGTGACACGGTTCCATCGCGGAGCCCCTTAATTGGCTGCATTTGCTTGGCCTTTTCCATTGCTCGCTTCCGTGTCCATTCTCGATTTCTCCCAACATGCATCTTAGCTTCCTAAAATTACTTTTTTCCTGCAAAACAACACTAATCATGTTGGTTAGTATAAATTCACCTTTTAACTACAAATCACATGAAAATGTACAAATATCAATGGATAAACAAGACGAAATGAAGCATTTGAGTATCACTTGGGCATATAATTCTGCCTAAGATCATCCACCAAGGAAGCGAGGTAAGTAGTCTCACTGTTTTTCAAGCCTTTGTCAAATGCAGCAGCTGACACCAAAACAGCAATCCCCGTGTTCTTTGACTTTCTACTGCTTGCTTCACATGGGTTGATCCCCTTGACAAAGCCAGGATCCTTTTCACCCATAAACATCAAACCATCCAGATGAGGAATTGGAGCAACCTTATATTTCCTCATAAAATCAATCCCAAGCATGAGATTAAAATCATCAAGCGGCACCACTATCAAATTATGAAAACCTGACCAGTGTCCTATCCTTAGCGGCACGTCCAACGCCTGTCCAAGACCAGGCTGTGCTGGTGAGTTTATGGCCTTCATCTTTGTTGGACATTGAGTCACCCTTAAGCCCATATTCTTTGACTGTCTTGGTCGCAACAAAAGTATGAGTAGCACCTGTATCAACCATGGTGACTATTGGTCTATCCCCAATCATTACTACAACATACATCAGGTTGGAGTAAGCATCCGTCAAGTCCTCCACAGAACCTGCAGCATTCACAAGAGTGACTAAATCAACAGCATCATCTTTTTCTTCATCAACCTGTTCTGCCACGCTTGTCACCAACGTGTTCAGCAGCTTCAGCAGGTTGATATAGGCAGAAACTTCCCTTTTTTTCGCCACACTTTCTTCATTAGCAATAAGAGCATTCACTTTCGCTTGGTTGGGACAGATATGTGCCTGATGCCCTGATTTTTGGCATGTCCAGCAGACCTTCTCACTCGCTGACCTATCATTTTTAAATGAAGCAGCAACAACGTTTCCCTTGCCTTTGTCATTTCCCTCATATTTTCGATGGTCCTTCTTCCAGTCTATCCCCTTATCCTTTTTATTTTCCTTAGCCGTAGGAGTAGGGTCAGAAAGCAAACTGTTCGAACGGAAATCAATCAAAGCATCAGCAGCTGCAATTGCCCTCGGCAATCTTGAACTTTCTGCCGACACAACTCGTTCTGCACCCAGCCTTGCATCCCAGAAATGAAATTATGCAACTTGTTCTCGTCTGACATATTTTTGATGTCCAACAACAAGGAAGAAAAGTCTTTCACATACTCATGAATCGAACCAACCTATTTTAGGCGTTTCAACCTGTCCCTAGCAACCCAAGACGAATTGCTAGGCAGAAATTTGTCTCTTAGCACCTCCTGCAACTGCGGCCATGTTTCCACCTCGGGCTTTCCTGCGCTAACATCATCTGCACTTTTGGTGCGCCACTACAGAATCGTATTTCCTCTGAAATAGCGAACTGCCATGGTCAACTTGTCATTTTCAGGAACATGGGCCGAAGCAAAGTAGTGTTCCATGTCCCACAAAAAATTTTCAAGTTCCTTAGCGCCCCGAATCCCATCAAACGGCTTTGGTTCTTGGATTTTGATCTTGGCATGCTCCTTGCCAACTTTGGCAGAATTTTCTACTGCCTTGCAGTGCACCATCACCTCCTCCTTAAGATCATCATTTTCTTTGGCTAGTTCCTCAATTTTCGCAGTAGTTGCCTCCCGAAAATTGAGAAAATCAGAAAGTTGGCCATCAACCTGCTCATGGTAGTAACGCAATTCCGAGTTGAGACCATGGATTTGTGACAGCACAAACACCAGATCGCTTGTGTTTTCAGTGATTCCCACCTGCGCCTCCAACTTTGTGATCCTGTCATGCAACTCATTGTAGTTACTTCTACCAGCCATAGTCTTCTGTCTTTGAACGACCAAGCTCCGATACCAGTTGTTACAGGGTCAATTTTCATTTTATGCAACTCACTTGACACTGCACGGCAGTCACACGCACACAACCGCTATGACTCAGCCTACACATTTATCTTTGTGATTCGTTCGACACTTAGACTATTTAGCATACAAGTCACAATAGGCACACACAAATTTACAAGAAAATCATTTCCCAACTTTGTATTAACTCGTGTACAAAGAAACACACAAGGCCTCAAAACTGTTTGCCAAAAGATAGACTAACACTCTATATTTTCTCTCTGCCTAGTGGCAACCCATACTTCTCCCTTTAAAGATAGGCCACACCCATGCCACATGCTTGGCACATGCCTACAAAATTCCCTCTCAAAATTTAGTTGACATCCCCAACTAATAGGCAATTCAAATTCAAAATTCAAAAGTCACAACTGCCCTACTGACTAGGCCACAAGCACCCAAATTTCTGGAAACATCCCAACTGCTCGGCATGTGCCAGGCACGCCCCACGCACGCGTGCCAACCTTGGCGCTATCCCCTGCCTTGGCCCCCTTTCTGCCTTGGTGCCATCACCTACCTTGGCGCCATGTTTGTGTGCGCCATCACTTGCCTTGGCGCCATGTCTGCGCGCCAAGTCTTCGTGCCAAGCCAACACGCGCCTGTCTCAGTTGCTCTGCACAGTCGGTCCATGGCCCAGTTTCCTTGCCAGCACCTTGCCTAACTCACATCTACCCGTTGTCTTTCCAAGACAAGGCAATGCCATGCCATTTCCCGTATCAGCCTTGCCTTCATCATCATAGACTTTGCATCTAGGCCACCCGCCTAGTGCCATAGTCTGCCGATCCGTGCCTTCCCTTGCCGACGTGCACCCCCCCTTGCCCGGTTGTCTGGTACAATGCCATCACGGTTCCATCAGCCACATTGAGTCATGCCAAAGCCCATCATGTAAATGCCTTGTCATGCCCATCTTTCCGCAAGCCTTGCCTTGCATTTGGCACAAGGCCTCACAATCATGTCAAGGGGCTAAAAGTATCCTGGGTTTATTTTCTAGTTGAGCGTCGTGTTTAGTTTTTTTTTCTTTTCTTTGCTTGAGGACATGCAAAAGTCTTAAGTTGAGGGTGTTGATGTGCTATGAGTTTACAGCACTTTCAACTCTCAAAACTAAGAAAATAGCATGACTAGGTGTGTTTATATGGATATAAGGCACTTTTTCTTTCATTACAGGAAAAATAAGTGTTGGACCAAGAATGTGCAAAAGAAGCCTGAAAATGAAGAAAATGAGCTAAAGTGTCAGTCTCAGTACGAGCTGTATATTTATGGTACAAGCCGTACTGAGAACCATGAAAAGTTTTAGATGGCTGAACTGGGAAGAATGCAACCTACAACTCTCAGTACGAACCATACCACAATGATACAAGCCGTAACTTGAGTCATAGAAATATTCAAAATTTTTTGCACAAATAAAGACTCCTGATACGGATGGATCTACGAATTGTGGCAACAATGTACAAATCATACTGGAACAATGGTAAACTTCAGAGGATTTTCAGTGCTAAGCAGAACTTTAGACAGTATGAGTTGTGGCTGGGAGGTACGAGTCATACCACAACGCTCGTGAATAATTTCAGAAGATGTCAGATTTCTAAGAGCCGGACCATGGAAGCAAAGAATGACTCGTAGGAAGCATGTACGAGTCGTACCAGTGCCCAACACTTAGACAAAATTTCAGAAAGCCAAGGACTTACGGATAGCAGGTACGACCTATACAATCCTACTACGGGTCGTATGATCAGTCGTGGATCAGGCGGTGCCAGTTATGGAAATTCACCCTGTTAGCTTAGGAAAAGGAATCTTATGTCTTTATCTATACCTTTTATGTTTTATTTTCAGTAGCTAATCATGGAGAACATAAGTGAGAAGCTAGAGAGGCATGAAATCAATAGAGATTCGACGGAAAAACATAGAATTGAGTTGATTAACTTGCGATCAACCTTTTCTTGGATTCTTTCTTGATATTTTGTCAATTGTTCTTGAGTTTTTTCTTATATGTTCAAAAAAGTTTTTCTCTGAACTATCATTGTAAGTATTGAATTATTTGTTTAATTATGAATGCATATCACAACCTTGCAACTATGAGAGGCTAAAACCTCCATAGCTAGGGTTATGGGAACCATGGTGGATTAACGAGATAGGGATACACAAAAGTGATTCAAAACCAATGCAAAACACTTGTATTGTATTCTCTTCATGCTTAAACATTTCTTATTGGTGTACAACATTAGGACTTGTTCGAATTCTTTACTTGGTTGAGCCTAGAGAGGTAGAGATTAGGAAAAGAGAATTACAATAAATCCTTGATCTTGATGATCATTGTATTAACTTGAGCTGTAGTCGCATGATAGTTAAATTTGGAACATATTGATAATGGATAGTTTGAAACCGCTCATGTGACCTGACTCAGTGATTAGGTATAGTCATCCAATAGGGAAAAACCAATCGTTTGGATGAACCCCAGTTATCAGTTCTACAAGTAATTATTGGTATTGATCACGAGTGTATACCCGAAGTAGCATGGGGAACACAAGCCCTAGATAATCTTAAATCTTGATTTAAATCATAATTTCAATCATTGTTTTAGTTGTTGTTTCCTTAAAACCCCCAAATTGGAGTAACTAACCAACAAGTTCACTTACCGACATTTGTCTAGATCTTCCATATTCCTCGTGTGTTCGACCCCATCCTCTTTGTTGGGTTCTCTATTGACAACATCCGCTTCATACTTCAGTAGGAGGTCTGAGTTTGAGCATTATAAAGTATCTAGAACTTGCCTTAGTATATCTAGGATAACTAGTTGTTAGGGAGTTAAGTAGTGATCAATGAATTTTTTTGTGTAAGCGATGTTTTTTTCTTCCTAAATTTGTTTTACCCTCCTAATCATTCTTCCTAGTTAACCCCCTTTAAGCCTAAAGCCTTATTCTTTCTTAGCCATGAAAATAGCTTAATCTAATTTTTTTGTGTGAGACCTTAGATTTTTGATTCAAATTAGTCTTAGGCACTTTAAGACTTAAAAGTTAAGGTCCACCAAGGTACATTTCAAGGGAAAAAGAAAAATTTGTGGTAAGAAAAGAAAAGTGAAAAGAAGGGGTGCCTATAAAATTGTGTTGTCTACTTAATGCTAGGGAAATTAGAAAGAGAGCTCTAATTGCAAAATCCTTAGTTATTCTATGAGTAGGAAATTAGCAGTAAAGTAGTGAAAAATGAGGCATGAAAATCAAAAGACAAGGGTGAGTAGATGAAAGGTGAACAAATAAGGAAAGAGGAGGTGGAAAAGAAAAGTGAAATATGTCTTAAAAGTGCTTAGGATGGTAGTCACTATTAACGAAATATCAACCTACCCATCCCTTAGCCGACATTACAACCAAGAAAAGTCGTTGTGATCTTAATCTCTTGTAGAAATTAGGTATTCTTAACATACATAAAGGGCAAGCCTATGGTATGTTACATATGTGCATTACATCATTTGTGAGTGTGAATGTGCCTTACTTATTGTGTTCCATGTCTTTACATTGATGAATTTTAGAGAGGAATATCACTAAAAGTGAGGGGCACAAGAGGTCTAATTCCATGTACTACTTGTTGCATGTGTCACATTTAATCATGTTGGCCCTTTGTGTTGAAAAGATGAGTCATTTATAGAGGTTGTATGAACTTGATTGTGAAGCTTTCATATGTGCTTGATAAAATTGTGTTGCTTATGATAAACCACGTTATGTATGCTCCATGCTAGTTGGTTGAGTATGAGCTAATAGAGGTGTCAAGTGTAATGTTGAAAAATGAGTTTAGGTCTGTTTTAAGGATTGTTCGAGGACGAACAATGGTTTAAGTGCGAGGTGGTGACGTTGGGCATATTTGTATGCCATTTACCATATTTTTACCTATATTTGATCATATTTTGAGTTATAATCCTTAATTTATGCTTAAATTCATGTATGCGTGTGTTTTATGTGCTAAGGAATGATTTGAGCTGATTTGAGCAGGAAACTAAGCAAAATGGACCCAAAATTATCCAAGAAGTGAAGATTTGAAGAGCTGAAGGGCCTGGTGCAATGGCTAGCACCCCATACCAAGTACCAAACTTCAAAAAATAAAACTTCAGGTTGGTTCCCTTGAATTTCAGAGAATTGCACTCATAAACCTCGGCGAGATGAGTAGCGCCCCGCGCCAGAGGTGTCCAAACTTATAGAAATTTAATGAACTCCTTGGCGAGATAGAGGGGGTGGTTCGCCAGGGCCTCTCTGAAGCTGAAAGTGTTGGAAATTTGAGTAACTCTAATATTAGATAAGTGAGGAAGCACGCCAGGGTTATTCCAGGGCAGAAATTGCTGATTTTTAAGACAAGTTTTGGAGGGAAGAAGCGTTATTTGAAGGATCATCTATAAATATATGCCTTAGGTGATTTGTCACATATCTTTGATCAGTTTTTACATTCCGTAATTCATTTGTGGAGGCTTGTAATCTATTTAGAAGGAAGACAAAGTTCTACACTAGATTTTTCTCTTCTTTACTTGTATTTTCGTATGATGATGACTAAGTATTCATTTTTCCGCTAGTCTATGAGTGGCTAAACTTTTATCCTAGGGTTATGGCCATGGTGGATGGTTGAATGTTTGAAAGACTAATTTAATTTAGTTTCAATTCTTCAACTATGGTTGTTTGTATTTCTTTGTGTTAATTTATTAACTATAGATTGATCACCTTTTAAGTAATATGTTGACTTTTGATAGAACTTGAAAAAGGTAATCGAAAGGGTTAAAGTGTTATACCCCGTAAGTTTTCTGACACCTAGATGGCCTATTCGCATGGTGGTTAGGCATATTTGAAAGCCATACGTGCTAGAGAAAGGCCCGGGAAAGGATCGGACGGATAACCTGTTGAACCATCGCGGAAGGAGCCGAGGCAGAGCCCCTCCGCGATGGCAACGTGTCACGGAGGTGGAGCCTCCGCGTTGGCTCCGTGACACGTTGGGCCTGTCCAAGCCCAAGTATATAAAGCCCCCACTTAGGTTTGTGAGGTTATATTCCTCATTTAATTTCCAGAAAACGCAGAGAAACAGAGAGAGACGAGGGGGGGGGGGTAATATATTATCGTTCGATTACGCTGCCAAACATAGTCCAAACTCAAATTAACCTCAGGTACCGAGGTATTTAGTAGCCGGGAGCATTCCTACGGATTTTGTTTCACGAAATACGACCGACGAATCGTCGAGCTACCAGACTAAGGTAAGTAGAATTGCTCCAAACTAGTGTCTATGTGTTCCTAGCTGTGGAGTGAATACTTCTCCCTTCTGTACTTCTGGAAAATAGTAAGTTTTCGACCGTCTTTCGATAAGCCTAAGTTTAGGCTATAAATATATCAAAAATGATGTCGTCCTTCAGAATAAAGTTGTATTTCGTACTGATTGACGTATATATGAATGCAGTTGAGAGAGATAGCTGGAATACTGACCAAGCTACGCCGGTTAGTCGGGAAATTAGAAGTGAAGGTATGTAAAGCTAGTTTCCTCGGCAAGTTAGTAGTCTCGGTATAGTAAAATAGTTTAAAGGCCAATAGAATGTTCAGAAGTCGTGTGTTATGTTTATTATGAATGTTGGTACGATATTGGAAGCATCATGTTATGTATAGCGTGAAACTTGCTAGCATGATATAAATTCTAATACAAAGTGTTAGGAACTGTACAACATGCCCAGTATGTGATTTAGTAAAGTATGTTAGGAGATTATTGTGTTCAGTTGAAACTTAGTAAAGCAATATAAGTCTCTGTAAGGTATTTCAGAAGTAGAATGGTAGACTAAAATGAATTTTAGAAAGCATGTTAGAATAGTAAATCATGTTACTATAAAAACTCAGTTATACAGCATGATTTCCAGCAGAAAAACTATATCTTGTTCAACATTAGACTCAGCATAGTATGACAGAAGATTATATATATATATACCACTATCAGTCCCAACATGTATTAAATACATACATATCACTATCCCTAGTTCAGCATATAGTATGTACAGATACATTATTATCACTAGCTTCAGCATGTGGTATACACAGTTAGTATTACTAGTTGAGACCACTGTATTGTCTTGTGGTTGGATTACCTAGCATTCATGATCGCCCCAGGGTTAATAGCTGTATCGACTCGTCCGCCATAGGGCGAGGATACGTCACTCTACGGAGTGGCATGCCGTCCCATAGGGGACGAAGATGGGATGCCAGTTTCCCCATATTGTGCCTTGGTTGGCCCTTATACACCCCCGTCGAGCGGGTACGCCCGGGGTGTTGATTCAGGAGTCCTCCGGACTTAGGTACAGTTATAGTAAGGGGCTCAGCGAGCCCAAGTGCATACCCAGGGGATCGGCAGGATTCTTATAGTTATTATAGGAGATGGGACGACCGGGGTAGGGGTATAGATTGCGTGTTGATTGTACCTCCCGACTTATGGGGGCCGGGTAAGGTTTGTGTGTGCCATGCTATGTTATATTATGTTATGCCATGTTACTCTATATACGAGTAGATCGACAATAGAGCAATACATTTCCAGGTATGACTCCTACTCCTTCCAGCATAGTTGAGAGTAGGCATAACTTTACATTTTCAGTCAGTTAGTCTATTCCTTCCTATTTTAGTTCTATCAGTTGTATTGTTGTTTTCAGATATTTCTTTCAGTTATTGTTTTACATACTCAGTACCAATGGTACTGACGCCCAATGGGGTGCTGCATTACTTTCCTGCAGGTGCTCATAGACGAGGGGCCGATACTTCGTGATTCCAGTCAGCTCACAGGGTCATTAGCTCCAGTCATTCGGAGCTAGATAGCTAGAGGTTTATCCCTTTTCTTTTGTTGTACAGCATGGGCAGGCCGGGGCCCTGTCCCGACCATCTTATCGGTATTCTTAGAGGCTTGCAGTCTATGTATATTTCCCTGTGGTCAGCTGAGCCGGTCGTGTGAGGCCATGCAGTTTGTTATAGCTGTTTAGCATTTCAGTTTATGTTGGCTGTGTGAGGCCTCTGTTAACAGTAGTGGTGACCTCGCCGGTCACGTAGCTTTCCAGTACTTCATTTTTGAGTTACAGATAATTAGACAGCATGGTGGCCTTGTCGGCCCGCATAGGCTCCCCTATATTGATATGTTTCTGGTTAGCTGTTAGTACAGGTACAGGTGGCTATAAGCCCAGTTGGCCGGAGGCTGTGTTTACAGCCGTTATATAGCCTTTTGTTTCCAGAAATCCGAGTTAGAGCCAGCCAGGCACCAGATGTGCTCAGGCTCAATAGTCTAGTGGTTCAAGTCCTAGTAGGGCAGCAGGTGCCAGTCATACCCCCCAAGGCGGGGCGTGACAAACTTGGTATCAGAGCAGGTCCTGTCCCAGGGAGTCTGCAAGATTTGCTAAGTAGTGTCTTGTCTATGGATGTGTTGTGCACCACATACTATAGGCAGGAGGCTTCGAGGCATGATAGGATGGTTACTCTTCTTTTTTTATTTAGTCGTGCTGCAGAGCGGTACAACATAGGGTTGGGTCCCTAGAGCTTACTGAGTTCTTTGTCTACGGATAATGTCAGACCAGCGACATCCTATCACAGGCCGGAGCTTAGATATTACAGCAGGGGAAGGCACCAGCAGGATGCCTCACCCTCGTTTAGAAACAGCCCGATCAGAGGGCACTATAGAGGCATCGTCCCAGCCTTCTCAGCAGTCTCCACCACATCATGAGCCACTTGGGGCGACACTATCTCCAGAAGTACCTATACCGATACCTTCCGACCAGGAGGTTAGGAGTGCGGTAGTCATGTTAGCACAAATGATGGCTTCTCAGCATCAGCCTATGCCATCTACAGTTGTGGAGTCGTCAGGAGGGCCCGGTAGTTCAAGGATGTGAGAGTTCTTGGCTCTGAATCCCCCATAGTTTACAGGTACAGACCGGACAGAGGACCCTCAGGATTTTCTAGATCAGATGCAGAGAATTTTTAGGGTTATGCATGCCATGCCTACAGAATCGGTTGAGTTGGCAGCATTCCGATTACGGGACATCGCCGTATTGTGGTATGAAAGTTGGGAAAGATCCCGAGGGAGAGATGTTTTCCCTCCGACCTGGTCCAGCTTCTCAGGAGCTTTTCTGGATCACTATTTGCCATGGGAGATTCGACAGGCCCGGGTGGATCAGTTTCTACATTTGGAGCAGGGGGCCATGAGTGTTCGGGAATACGCCTTGCGGTTTGATTCTTTGGCCCGGTATGCACCGGCCTTTGTTGATACCATGGCATCCAGAGTACACCGCTTCATCATGGGGTTGAATCCAGAATATGTTGAGGCTTGTATTACGGCCACACTGTGAGAGGACATGGATATTGCCCAAGTTCAGGCATTTGCCTAGAATATTGAGGGCATCAAGCAGTGGCATCGGGAGATCAGGAGGACCAATCAGGAACAACGCTGCAGGGACAGACCAATTGAGTTACATAGGGAGGCCCGGGGAGGACCTAGGCCACGATTGTTAGATAGGCCGCCCAGGCCCCCGCCTCCACCACAGCCGTAGAGGGGTAGATTTAGCCGTAGGGGGCAGCCAGAGACCGGCAGAGGCTCACAGATTGCAGATTCATCATTACAGAGGAGGGCGAAGCAGAGTAGGTATACCCTACCACTATGCCCTATATGCAGCCGACGCCATCCTGGAGCGTGCAGGTATGGCTCCACCGGATGTTATATTTGTGGCCAAGAGGGCCATTTGATGAGAGGCTGCCCAGCCAGAGGTCAGGAGGATCGGGATAGACAGGATAGGGCATCCGCAGGGTCACGAGCTACAGCATCCTCGGCAGGGCGCAGGCCCTCAGTTTCAGCAAGCAAGGATTGGGGCAGATCGGGTGCCTCCAGTGTAGGTGCGGGTCCAAGCCGCACATATGCATTACCAGGGAGGCAAACAGAAGCGTCACCTGATGTTGTGACAGGTATGCTAACTATCTGCTCACACCCTGCTTATGTATTGATTGATCTAGGATCTACTTTGTCCTACATTACTCCATTTGTGGCACGAAAGTTCAATATTGCACCAGAATTATTGCAGCAGCCCTTTTCAGTATCCACGCCCGTCGGTGACTCTATTGTAGCTAGCAGAATTTACCGAGGGTGTACATTAGAGGTTGCTGACCGTCAGACCACAGTAGATCTGGTCGAGTTAGAAATGATAGACTTCGATGCCATAATGGGTATGGATTGGCTAGTGCCGTGCTTTGCCAATGTTGAATGTTGGACCAAGATGGTTCGATTCCACTTTCTAGGAGAAGCAGTGCGGGAGTGGAAGGGCAGCACCGCTACGCCAAAAGGTAGGTTTATTTCCTACCTTCAGGCGAGGAAATTGATATCTAAGGGATGTATTTACCATCTGGTCAGAGTTCAGGATGTCCAAGCAAAATCTCCGACACTCTAGTACGTTCCGGTGGTGAACGAGTTCCCTGACGTGTTTCCCGATGAGTTACCTGGTATTCCCCCAGAAAGGGAAATAGATTTTGCTATTGACTTGTTACCAGGCACTCAGCCGATATCAATTCCTCCCTATCGTATGGCTCCTGCAGAACTCAGAGAATTAAAGGAGCAGTGACGTGCCCGATTCGCGCGTCCGCAAGTGTACGGGTCATGCAAGTAATATAGTGGCTCTTTTTAAGAACCGGATTGTCGAACCCACAGGGATTGGACCCATTTCTCTAACTATCCATTTCTATTGTGATCTTAAATACCTCAGTGTTGGTTATAGACATTTTCGATTGAGATTAATTAAGTCTAAGTTTGGGTCAACGAAATATTCTGAAATTACTCTAGGAGCAACATAGAGTTAAAACCAATTAATCATGCGATCCTACGATTCGCAATGGGTTAAGCATGGAACTATCAATTGTTATTTCACATAATTAGAATTGCATGTTTATGGTCTTTCGAGCCTCTAAACACGGCAATCTAGCCTCACTGCATCATTGTGAGTGAGGAGTTTAATTTTCTAGTCGCGGGCAATCAATTATGTTGTGGTTTACGGGGAAACGATTAGGGACTTTCGTGCGTCTAACCATTTAGCTCAACTTAGCCTCACAACTACTTCTTCGAGTGGTGATGTGACATCACAAGTTGGTCTTTCATAACCCCCGTGTCTCAACCAAGCACGGTGTTAGGTATATTTCTATCCTGACAAAAAAATCTCTCCCGAGATACAAACGTGCTCCTCACATTCTCATGTCCTGACCTAGGTAATTCTTTCTCAAGCTATTACTCAAGCTAACAAATATGCTTTCATGGTGATCAATCATAAAAACAACCAACAATCCAGAATGCAAGAAGA
This sequence comes from Datura wrightii, assembly GCA_035772735.1. Lineage (NCBI taxonomy): Eukaryota > Viridiplantae > Streptophyta > Magnoliopsida > Solanales > Solanaceae > Datura > Datura wrightii. The sequence continues at coordinate 68,464,925 of JASDFA010000002.1, forward strand.
AAACAACAATCAATAACTTAATTCCAAAACAATTTCATAAAATCACAATCATAATTCATGGTTCAACCCTAGAGGAAGGGTTCTTGCCATTCATGTCCGTAAAACTACAACTAACTACTACTAAACTAACATACTTACATGAATTTGGCAGATGAGAAGGGAATTTGCCAAACCCTAGATGAGTTCTCCCACTTCTCCCTTCACTCCTAGGTAGTTTTCCTGAATAAAATCGTGACCCAATGATTTTAGGAGCTAAGGGTTCAATTTATACTATGCTGAAAAATTGCAAAATTTGGCCTGTGGTGGAACAACAATGTGTCACGGAGCTGAACGCCCTACTTGACCTCCGTGACACGTTGGTAACGCGTACCCTCACTGGAATGTGCCAAAAAATGCAATTTTTGGCCAAGTGTTGCCGCGTTGGCAGCGTGCCACGGCCCCTATCGCGCAGGGTGCCAGTTATTGCATGTTTTCTTGTTGACTTTCCTGTTTTGCTCTTGATTCCATTCCTCCACTTCACCAAATCATGAATTAGTTCCTCAAATGCATTATTAACCTTCAAAAACAAGGACTAATCATGTTGGTTAGTATATATTCACATTTACATAAAATCACATGAAAATGTATAAAATAACTTAGATAAACAAGACTAAATTAAGGTATAAAGCATCACTTGGGCATGCTATTTTTGCCCACGATCACCTACCCCACACTTAAAGTCTTGTTCGTCCTCGAACAACCTACTACATCTCATGCATATGGGGACTCATCCATAACTCATTTAGCAAGAATATTCAAGCTACGACTACAATGATTACGTAAGATAACAAGCTAAAGATAGAGCATGCACGATTTGATCATTGAAATGAAGTACAACTATGTTAAGACTTCTTAACCTCAAGAATCGGCTCTCAATCTTAGCAAACTCATGCAAATCAACTGATTAAGAAATCCCACATGAATTATATCCTTCATTCAACATGTGCCCCTCACGGAAAGAGAGTTACCCAATCACACGCAAAAATAATTTTTTAAATCACAACATGTGCGGGTACATGAATATTATTACGCTCACTCTCGCAAAGAATTCACATGCATCATGTAATGACCCATAGGCTTGCCCTTAGTGTTTTATTCCACTAATTTAAGGATGTATGAATGTAAGATCACGTAGGACTTAATGGGTTGTAATGTAAGCTAAGGGACGGGTAGGTACTATTCTGGCCAATAATAGTGACTATCTTTCCCAAGCGCTTTTAATACATTACGCCCTCATTACGAACTTCCCTTCCCTTACTTTACCTTTTTCTCCTTTCATCTTTCTTCTTCCTCTTATGTTCCCCCTTTCTTTAGGCACTTTTAGCCTATTAGTAAGGAGTTCTATAAATAATTTTTCATTAATTTGTTTTCTTGCTCCTTACTAATAATCAACCATTTTCACACAAGTGCACCTTTGTCCTTTTCTCACTTCTACAACTTGCTACTTTTCCTTTCTTTTCATTCTTCTCACTCCTTTACTCCTTCAGATTTTTCCCACTCAAGTGCTTAGGAGTTTTGGATCAAACACAAGGCTAATGAAAGAAAAAGGATTAAGCTTATGTTGCAGCTATCAAAGAATAGGCTCAAGGCTCAACGGGGCTAACTAGGATTAATCTTTCCAGGTAGGTAAAATGAGGGATAAACATTTGGTTCATTCAAAGAAATGCCTAAATCATCTCCTACAATTCACATCCTTCATTTCGTTTTATAAACACACCAGGAAAGTTCTAGACAATCCACAATAGCATAGAATACTCAAAAACCTTACACTCATGGCACATGCTCAAATCAAGACACATTCAGCAGACCCTTAACTCAGCTAATTACAAGAATTCAGAATTAAGCTTCAATCGTATTGAGTCAAATTCAAGAGCCTAAGTGTCTCAAACAAAGTTATACATTTGCATGCTTCACACTGAACATACTTGCATCTTACAATCACGTATAGCACATAACAGGAACATCAAGCACCGATTAGTTATGGTTTCAAAAACCCAACAACTACCGACTAACTTTTCCTCAAGACAGTCGTCATCCATCCATCGTCGGAAATAGTCCCTAACTAAGACTAAAAACACTATATACAGACAAAGGAAAGAAGAAAAAAAGAAAATTTTTATTCTTCGGTTCAAAGACCCCCCCGTCGGAAAAGAACCGAAAAGAAAAACCAACGGGTGATGAAGTCATGCTTAATTCACAACAAAATTTTCAAAATTTTCAAATTTCTCAAGCATTAGCATTACATTCACCATAAACTTGTTAAGAACAAAAATTTAGAAATTTTTCTCATCCTACCCCACACTTAAATCATGCTATGTCCTCATAGCATCAAATTAAAATTTAAAGGATAAGAAATACTCCCTGAGCCTCTATGCCAAGCTAAACGCATGCTGTCCTTTCAAGTTTTCACAGGTGGGTGTTCGACCCGACACTTCTTCTTTTCCATGCTCTTTAGCTTCCACCGTCTCAGTACTCAGACTTCCCGCCATCTGTGCTTAACTTTCCACCAAAAACACAAACAAAATGAAACTAACAAAATCAATAAAAAAATCAAAATTACAAATTGTACCTGAGGTACCCTTGGGTTGCCTCCCAAGCAACGCCTTATTTTACGCCGTGGCCTGACGTGGACTGTCCTTTTCAGGACATCCTCATACTTGGGTTTTATTTTGAGAACCATCTCCTTTTCTTTTTTTGTTTAGAGGAGACAGCCTCCACTCTGTTCCTCTCTTTCTCCAACCTCTTCTCAATTTGAAGCCCTCTATCAGACTCGGGCTGAACACTTGTAATTGCCTTTGGCCCTGCATCTGTGGAATCCTCCACCCCACACTTATCCTCTGCCAACACACTAACCTGACAAAGGTTTCTGTAGTGTGCATATGGGTTCATTTCTTGGTAAATGCGGAAGATTTCTTCTTCATCCTCAACCCTCATTTTCAGGGTCCCTGCTTTCAAATCAATCACCGCTCCTCCAGTGGCCAAGAATGGCCGTCCCAAGATCAGGGGTACCTGGTCATCAACTTGAAAATCTAAGACAATAAAATCAGCAGGTATAATGAACTTACCTACTTTGATGAGAAGGTCCTCTATTATTCCATCAGGTGTCACTCGCGACTTGTCAGCCAGCTGCAGCATCAACCTTGTCGGCCTCGGTTTTCCCAACCCCAGGGTGTTGAATAAGGATAGGGGCATTAGATTGACTGCTGCCCCTAAGTCACACAAAGCTCGTAGCACCTCAGCTTTACCAATTTGTATGGGGAGGGTAAAACTCCCTGGGTCTTTGAGCTTCTTTGGCATTTTGCTCAATACCCTGTGACTGCACTCCTCAGTCAGTGCTACCGTCTGGACATCCACCAATCTCACTTTGTTCGCCATCACGTCCTTCAAGTATTTAGCATACTTGGGCATTCCCTGCAAGATATCAATAAGAGGCAAATTTATGTGAAGTGAAGCTCTCAAAGAACTTTTTGAAGCATTCCTCTTCCTTGCTCTTTCTGAATTTCTGAGGGAATGGTGGTGGTGGTCTTTGTGCTGGCTGCAATGAAAGTTCCGCATTTTGTTGCCCCGCACTCTGATTATCTCCCATGTTGATGGATGGTCCTGGTCTAACCAACTCCGGCTGCACCTCCTTTCTCAGCTCTTTTGGCACTGCATCAGCTAATTGCTTACCGCTTCTCAGAGTGATGGCATTGATCTGCCAGGGGTTAGGATCTGTGTCACTGGGTAATCCCCCTTGTGATCTCATGTTTTGAGCAACTGCTATCTGACCCACTTGTTTTTCAAGATTGCGGGTGGCTACTTGCTGATTCATTAAGTCTGTTGCCATCCTCGCCTGATTTTCTGCTAACTGATTCTGAGTCTCCATAATTTTCTGCAGTGTTTCCTCAATGCTGCTACTCAATTGGCCATCATTCTGCCTATTCTGCTGATACTGCTGTTGTTGAGGTTGCATAAAATTCTGCTTTTGGTTTCCACCCCAAGAAAAATTCGGGTGGCCCTGCCAATATCTATTGTAACTGGTTTCAAAATTCTGATTGTTGCGCTGCACATTACTAACAAAATTGACTGACTCCGGATTGGCTCCACAAGATTCTGCATAGTGCCCATTATTACCACAAATTTCACACCAACTCGGAGCTTGCTGAACTGCATTAACTTGGCCCTGGCGTTGGTTCATACTCAGTTTATTGAACTGAGTCATCATCTGATGCTGGAACAAAGCTAACTATGCTGCCAAGGCATTCAAACCATCTACTTCTATCAACCCTGATCTCTTTCCTGCCCCTCTCGATGACTCACTGTGCCACTCTAGATTTCCTTGTGCAATTCTGTTCAATAAAGTGTACAACTCATCATATGTCTTATCCAAGGCTTGCCCACCCGATGCAGAGTCTAGTAATATTTTTGTGTGTGGGTCTAGACTTTCTACAAAGGTATGAGCCAGCACTTCATTTGATTGCTGGTGATGGGGGCAATCTCTCAACAATGACTTGAATCTTTCCCAAGCCATATATAAGTTCTCATCAGGCCTCTGCTTGAAACTGAGTATTTAACTTCTCAACCTTGCAGTTTTGCCTGAAGGGAAGAATCTGATAAGGAACTTCTTAGCCAAGTCATTCCATGAAGTTATGGAGTTCGGTGGCTCAGCCTTCAGCCACTTTTTCGCCTCTCCCAACAGTGAAAATGGGAAGAGGGTCATTCGGACATAATCTGTGGACACGCCGGTGGGGACAAACGTGTCACTAATCTCTAAAAAGCTCTGTAAGTGCTGCTGCGGGTCCTCATGTGCCATCCCAGTGAATTGACCACTAGAATGTAACAGCTGCACCATGTTCTGTTTAAGCTCAAAGTGCCCTCCAGGCTCTGGTTTACGAATGCTAGAGGTCACATTCGTTGCTAGTGGGATTGCCACTTCGCGAACTGGTCTTGCTGCCATTGCTTCTGATGACAATTGTGCTTGTCCCGCGGGTGGTTGTTGTTGTACCTTTTCTTGAAGTCTCTTCAGCTTTTGCTCTAGAGCTACTCTCCTTCGCAAATGGATTTGACGTTCAGGTTCTAGCAACGGTTCCACAAGCTCTCTATTTCTAGCTAGCTCGGCAGGACAACCTGTCACCTGCAAATAAACAGACTAAGACCAAGTTTCTCAACACTTAAGGAAATTTCAAAAATCACACAAAACAGATAAATTATCAAAACTTCACCGAGTCCCCGGCAACGGCGCCAAAAACTTGACGTGCCCGATTCGCGCGTCCGCAAGTGTACGGGTCGTGCAAGTAATATAGTGGCTCTTTTTAAGAACCGGATTGTCGAACCCACAGGGATTGGACCCATTCCTCTAACTATCTGTTCGGGCTATTTCGGTTGGTATTATATATTATAAACCGACACGCAAGTGCACGTGGTCAAACAAGTAATAAAGTGGCTAAGTAAGCCAAGTATCGATCCAAGGAGGCTCAGGATATGTAAAATTTGCCTAAGTATACTATATTCTTATCTTACTTCTAATTATGCTAACAACAACGTAACCAACAGTTAAATGAGTTTTTGTTTATAAAATATATACTAAAACTATTAACAATTATTTACTGTGAATTTAAACTATGGATATGAGCATGCCAAGGTTAAGAACAAGTAATGAATTCGATTATAATAATAATTCGGTTAATCTCTTCTTCATGTTGCTAGCCAAGAACAGTAGCCTAGAAATTTAAACTCTCGTATTTAATTTCACTTAAGAATCATAAACCATTCGTCTATATTTCTGTGATCAAATGCAATTTACGACCTAGCAATACAATTCCGGTTCCTAAATTGACTAATACGGCTTTCAAGTATATTTCTATCAGGAAAGCACATCAAAACCCAATTTTCCCAATTCAAGTTAAGAACAATACCCTATTAATTCACAACTTTCTAATTTCTTGCTCTCTCGAGTGAAATTGGACTTTTTAGATGTACATTAATGTCGGCCAAGCACTAATGCAGTAAGAACAAGAATTAATAGAACAACATGAAAGAAGAAGAAGAAAACCATATCATTTACAATCAAAATTCACTACACATGTTCAAAACCTTAGCAAGGAAGAGAATTAGCCACTCATTTGTGGATTGATCATCCTAAAACAAGTGTAAATCATACATACAATTGATTGAAAGAAGAAAGGAAGAGAAGAAATCCCTTAGCTTTTTCGTCCCTCAACTGCTGCTAACCCACGTCCTAGCTCCACCAAGTCTGAACTAATTAAAATAAACCTAAGTGTGCTATTTATACTAGAGGGAAATTTTTCCCGGAATAACAAGCAACGTGTCACGGAGGTCAACGCGGAGCACTGCCTCCGTGACACGGCGTGGACGCGGACCTTCACTGGAAATCCAGGGTCCGGTAAATTAGCCTCAACGTGGCACGGAGGCCAACGCGGAGGCCTATCTCCGTGCCACGGAGCTGTCGCGAGGCCTCACTGGAATTTGACATTTAATTTCCTCTCCAGGCAGTGTGCCTCCGCGATGGTAGCGTGGCACGGCTCCATCGCGGAGCCCCTATAATTTGTGCATTCCAATGTCTTTTCCACGCTCGTATCCAAGTCCAACTCCGATATAGTTCCAACATGCACTTTAGCTCCTAAAACTCATATTTTCCTGCAAAACAAATGCTAATCATGTTGGTTAGTATAAATTCACATTTTATTACCAATTACATGACAATATATACATATTGCACACAAACAAGGCCAAAATAATACGTTTGAGTATCACTTGGGCATATAAATCTGCCCAAGATCACTTACCCCACACTTAAATCCTTGTTCGTCCTCGAACAACACATACACAACTCATGCAAATTACATCCCAACCTTCGTCACTATGGTGCGACCATTTACGCTACGGTCATACCGATTATTCAATTTTTACAAATGATCACGAAAACATGCTTGGTCTTACAATACAATGACCTTTAATACATCAAGACTTCCTAGACTTTAAGAATTGATTCTTGATATCGGCAAACTCATGCAAGTCAGCTAATCAAGAAATCCGACACGAAAATCAATCTTTCATCAAGCATGTGCCCTCACAACTCAAGAGAATCTTCCCCTTTTTGTTCATGCAACACACAAATATGCAAGTAGGGGCATATAAAAATTAATTTCACTCTCTCTCCCAAAAGAATTCACATGCATCATGTCGTGACCCATAGGCTTGCCCTTAGTGTATTACTCCACTAATACAAAGAAATGCAATGTAGGATCAAGTAGGACTTTAATGGGTTGTAACAGGGCTATGGATCTAGTATATATATTGGATTAGCCAATAATAGTCGCTAGCATCCTTAAGCGCCTTTTCAACACATTCCCATCGACTCATGGACATTGTTCCTCTCTTTTCTCTTTTTCTCCCATTCATGTTGGTTTACTTTCGTACTGCCCATTTCATCAAACACACTTGACACAAAACAAAGGGTTTTCATGTACCCTCAATATCATTTAATTATAACAAGTGCCTCTTCAACATCTTCTTTTCTTTCCTCACTCTGCTTTTCTTTTTCTTTTCACTCTTTTCACTCTTTAACACTTTGGGAACATTTTCTTTTCTTTGTAAGCGCTTAAGAGTTTTGTATAGACTTTTACAGCTAATGAAAAGAAGGAATAAAGCTTAGTTTATACAATTTTGGACAAAAGAAAGAAAGAAATCGGCTAAAGGCTCAACGGGCTTACTAGGGTATACAACATATAAAAAGGTAGAGTTTGACAAGACAAAAATGGAAACTACCGGTTAAAAACAAAGAAATGCCTACATCCTTTCCAACACTACACCTCCTTCATTTGGTTTTGTATACACACCAGGCAAGTTCTAGACAATTCACAATGGCATGGAATAACAATACCTCACTTCACACTTCATGCACATGCTCGAATCAAGATGCATTCACAGACTCTCTAATTAGGCAATCACATGAATTCAAAATTAAGCCTCAATCATACTGAATCAAATTCTATAGCCTAGGTAACTCAACATATTTACCAAATTGCATGCTTTCGAACGAATCACTTTCACATTTTGAACATCAGTTACAACATGCAACAAAATTTTGCAACCATAAAGCAACTACAGGTTCATTGATGCAATCCACCAAAGAAAAAAAACTGAAAACAAATTAAAAGCCTACTCCTATCGACTACATTTCCCTTAAGACGGTCGTCATCCATCCATCATAGGGAACGGTCACTAACTATGACATCGGTTCAATGAGACTATTCTCGGTAAAAGAACCGAAAACAAACTCTGAGAAACCCAAAAAACATAAAAATCAAAAAAATTTGCAACACATCGATCATTTCGATAGAAAGAAAATATTTACAAGTGCAAAATATTTTCGCGAAAATTTTGAAAAATATCGATCATTTCGATAAGAAAGAAATTATTTACAAAATATTTACACTGGCAACCATAACTTTTCATAACACACATCATTAACCACACAAACAAACACATACAACACAAATCAGTTCACCACAGGGAAAACACAAACATACATACAAACCAAGGAAAAAGCATACAGCAGATTAGAGCCTAAGTCCCAACACCTAGCTACTCCCCACCCCGCACTTAAATCGAACACTGTCCCCAGTGTTCACAAAAATTACAAAACAACATTTCGGGTGGTGGAACTCCCTGATCAGTCGAAATATTTGACTTCTTCATCTGGTGCTGCTGCCTCGTCCCCCATGTCTGAGTCAGCTCCATCATCGTCATCGGACTCCACATCGGAGTCCTCCCGACGCGTCTCCTCATCAGTAGGGACATCGTCATCAGTCGGCTCCACGAAGGCTGGTCCCACTCAGCATAAGGCTCTGGCATTCTCGCCAAATGGGTAATCCAGCTCCAGCTTCCATAATTCTTCCTCGGTGGCTGGTCTCCCACCAATCCGTAGCTGAAGCATCTGCATGCCAAACATACGTGCCATGTACTGATCGTCACGAGCATGTCGCTCGCCCAAAGTCAGCACTGGCCCGTGTGTGGTGTCGGGGGCCTTAGTTTTTGTCACATCAAGGGCCCTCCGCTCCATTTGCGGAATGTAATCCAAGGCTTCTTCCTCGACATCGAGGCCTCGGAGGAAGGTGGTGATGAGTCCGCCAAACCCGTATCTGTGGCCCTGGTGTAGTCTAGCTCTCTTCATGGCGGATATAATTACCGCCCCAACATTAATCTCAAGCCCTTTCATAAGGGCATACACCAAGCAAACACGGTCCCGGGTCACATCAGTCATATGAACTCCCGGGATCAAGCACGAACATACAATCTTCAGCCATATTCTGGCCTCCCTGTTCATCTGCGAATAAGGCAGAGTCTGGTGGTAACCCCTCTCCTTATGTCTACTCCATCGGGCTGTGGATCGAGCCCCACACAACGTACGTCTGATGTCGGCGTATGGTGGGGTGATGTTTAGCTGGCGGAGAACGTGGGCGTCTGTGTCCCGCACTCCAACGATGGCATTAAATTGCTGGGGTTCCAGAGTGACAATCTGCCCTCTGATTTTTATTGTATGGCTTCTGATGGCCGGGTTCCAATTTGCGTAGAACTCTCAGACCAAATGAAGGTTGCACTCCTTGGGCTCCTGAAAGATAAAGCTTAGCCCAGCTGCTTCAATCCTTTGCACAATACGGGGGAACTCCTGTGCTAGTGGTTCCCGTGCAATATGTTCCTCCGGGAAGTACTTGCTCTCCTTATGCTTAGCATACCATTTCTTTCCTTCCTCGGTTACCCACCTTATTCCGTATTGGCGGCGTTGGCCGCGCGGAACAGCTGGTGCAGCTGGGACTGCGGTGCCCAATCTCATTCTTTTTCTGCCGGTGCCTGAGGTAGAAGCACCCTTGCCCTTATCCTGTCTGCTAGCCATTGTACCTGTCAATATAAATTAACAAGCACAAAGTTAAGCTATAAACATGTTAACTTCAGCTAAGGCCGGGTTACACAACGTTTACCCCACACTTAGGCCTTAGCTACTTTTACAAAACTGCGGCAAGGATAACTCTATTTACACCAAAGACAACAAGTATACACTTTATGCTTAGTGCGTTCACAAAAAAAATTTCGACAGCATAACGGTTAGTGTACTACTCAGACTTCATACAGCTAATCCCAATCCTACTATCGCTAACAATTCAATCATCGCACTTAGCAACAAAAAAAACAAATAAAAACAAAGGCAAAAACATTCCATATACAATCGAATCCAAATAATCAAACCAATTTACACAATTTTCGCATTTTCCCCAACAATTCGAGAATTCGTCTTCCTATAACATTCACACAATATTTACCTCGACTTATCTCAATTTACAACCACACCCCGACATCGAATTCATCAAATTATCAAGTTGCCCAAGTCAAATTCAATAACCCAAGCCCTAGAATGCAATTTTTCACTCAAATCCGAATTATTCACGTAATCGACAAGTTCAACCACTAATTACAACAATCCGAACATATATCAATCACAAATAACTCAACATAATGTTAAATTGCTACTTGGGGTGATATATCTCACCTCACATGCCCAAATTCGACTAAAATCACCAAAAATTTGAGAGAAACGAGGAAAACATACCTTTGAATTGAAGAACCGAAGAAACTTGATGTATTCCTTGCCTAATAGCGTGGCACGTTGGTTGGGGAGGGGGATTTGGGTGTTTTGGTCGCGGAGAGTAGAAGAAATGGGGAAAAATTGGGCAAAATCGGGGTTAATTTAAAGAAAAACACGCGGGTCACCAGGCAACCCGGTGTGACCCGGCACCAAATATAAGGCAACGTGTCACGGAGGGTAACACGGAGCCCCTCCTCCGTGACATGGAGCCAACGCGATGGCTCTCTGGAAATTTTAAAAATCCGTATTTTGCCTTCAACGTGTCACGGAGGGTAACGCGGAGCCCTTCCTCCGTGACACGGAGCCAACGCTCCAGTGCACTGTTTCTTCAATAAAATTATTTTTTCATACCTTGCCTTATTTTTCCCGCTTCCATGCATATTTTTCTCCGTTTGACCTGAAAATCACTTCACTAAACAAAATTGGTTAGATTAATAGATTTCCCTAACTAAAATGAAAAATATTAACTAAAACTAGAATCTAAACCTAATCAAGAAAAGAAAAATAAAAATAAAAATTATTTACACTAAGAAAAGAAAGAAAGAAAATATTTTTCATGGGTTGCCTCCCGTGCAGCACCTGGTTTACCGTCGCGGCTCGACGTCCATTATGCTCAATTATCTACTAGGGTGAGGGACGATTTTTCACGATCCTTGTCTTCCCAACAGTAGTGCTCAACCTCATCTGGTGGCCTTCCTGTTAACTCTCGGGAATCATTCATTATATTAGCATTCCCATGATCAATCACATTGATCACCGAGAGTTCCTCATTTACAATCGGGAGCTTGGGTGCTTTGTACACGTCAAACACTTCTATCTTGTCATGTGCCCGCATTGTAAGTTGACCCGCAGCTACATCAATTAATGCTTTTCCGGTTTCCAAAAAGGGTCGTCCCAAAATAAATGGGACTTCAGCATCTGGTTCAAAGTCCAGAACAATAAAATCGACCGGAAAAATGAGGGAGCCCACTTGCACTAACACATCCTCAACAATGCCATCTGGCTTAGCTAAGGACCTGTCCGCTAGCTGCAAGATTACCGTTGTAGGTCTAGGACTCCCTAGACCTAACTTTCTGAATACCGAAGATGGCATCAGATTTATACTTGCCCCCAAGTCGCATAATCCACGAGCTCGGATACTTTGCCCAATAGTCAGCTGGATAGTAAAACTTCCAGGGTCTTTCAGTTTCATGGGCAGTCTATTCTGAATCCGGGAAGTGCATTCCTCCGTTAAAGCCACCATGGCATACTCAGTCAAACGACTTTTGTTAGCCACGATGTCTTTAATATATTTTGCATACTTTGGCACTCCCTGCAAGACATCAACAAGAGGTAAGTTAACATGTACCTGTTTAAGCACCTCCATAAATTTCTTAAAACACGCCTCCTCCTTGTGTTTCTTAAGTCGTTGAGGGAACGGGGGTGGAGGCCTTTCTGATTCTGCTTCTTTAGTCTTCCCCCTATCAGAACTTTGTTCCTCCTCAACTTCTGCTGCTCCTGACTTTTGAGGCGGTCTTTCCGGTTCCACCTCCTTCAACTGTAAGCCACTCCTCGTGGTCACCGCATTAACCTGCTTCGGATTAGGATCCGTGTCGCTAGGCAGTCCTCCTCTGGGTCTTGTATTTTGGGCACTAGCAAATTGCCCAAACTGATATTCAAGAGCCTTGGTCGCCAACTGATTGTTCTTCACTTCGGCTGCCAATTTAACATAGTCAGCCTGCAATTGTGCCTGATTAGCGATCATGGTCTTGAACATCTCCTCAATGGTAGGTGATGGTGGTGGAGGAGGGGCATTGTGATTTCTGAATTGAGCTTGAAAGTTTTGTTGCCCTCCTTGATTTCTCTGCATACCCTGACCAGAACCTTGGCCTTGTTGGTTGTTGCTACCCCACGAAAAATTTGGATGGTTCCTCCAATTTGAGTTGTAGCCACTACCAAACTGCTGCTGATTTCTCTGTGCATTGCCCAAAAAGTTAACAGAATCAGGATTTGCACCACAACACTCGGCTGAATGCTCACTACTACCACACACTTCACACCACATCTGTTGGACCGCATTGACTGAAGCTGAAGGCTGGTTCAAATTCATATTGCTGAAGTGGTTGTTTAACTGATTTTGCAAAGCGGCTATCTGTGCAGCGATAGCTGTAAATCCGTCCACTTCAAGCACTCCCGCTGCTTTCCTTGCTCCACCTCTTGATGAATCTGCATTCCATTCTGGATTGCCCTGTGAAATTCTGTTGAGCAAAGTGTACAGCTCCTCATAGGTCTTTTCCAGCGCTTGCCCTCCAGCTGCTGAATCTAACAGAATTTTAGTGTGGGGTTCCATACCCTCAATAAATGTGTGTACCAACATCTCATTGGACTGATGATGATGAGGACAGTCCCGCAACATGGATTTAAATCTTTCCCAGGCTTGATATAGATTTTCTCCCTCCCTCTGTTTAAAACTTAGAATTTGACTTCTAAGTCTGGCTATTTTACCAGAAGGGAAAAATCTAATCAAAAACTTCCGTGCAAGATCATCCCACGTTGATATAGAATTGGGTGGTTCAACTTTTAACCACCTCTTGGCTTCACCAAGTAAGGAAAACGGAAATAAGGTGAGCCGAACATAATCAGGTGACACTCCAGCGGGTATATAAGTGTCACTTATCTCCAAAAAGTTTTGGAGATGTTGTTGTGGATCTTCATGAGGGAGACCGGTAAATTGCCCGCTTGTGTACAAGAGTTGCACCATATTCTGCTTTAATTCAAACCTCCCTCCAAGCTCTGGTTTGCGGATGCTAGAATGTACATTGTTAGCGTGTGGGATTGCCACCTCGCGAACCGGCCTTGCTGATGCTTCATCGGGCACTAACACTGCCCGCACAACTGGTGGATGTTGCTGCTCCATAATAGATTGTCGGAACAACTGCAGCTTCTTTTGTAGAGCTTCTCTACGTTGACTATGAAATTCACGTTCAGACTCTAAGTAAGATTCCACCAGCTCTTTGTCCCTTGCCAGTGTTCACAGAAATCAAGTCTGCAAAATACAGGCTAAGACCAAGTTGTTAACACTTACGAAAATAAAAATAAAAATACAGTAAATTTACACTAAACACAATTTCACAAATTTGCCTAGCCTCCCCGGCAACGACGCCAAAAACTTGTTCGGGCTATTTCGGTTGGTATTATATGTTATAAACCGACACGCAAGTGCACGTAGTCAAACAAGTAATAAAGTGGCTAAGTAAGCCAAGTATCGATCCAAGGAGGCTCAGGATATGTAAAATTTGCCTAAGTATACTATATTCTTATCTTACTTCTAATTATGCTAACAACAACGTAACCAACAGTTAAATTAGTTTTTGTTTATAAAATATATACTAAAACTATTAACAATTATTTACTGTGAATTTAAACTATGGATATGAGCATGCCAAGGTTAAGAACAAGTAATGAATTCGATTATAATAATAATTCGGTTAATCTCTTCTTCATGTTGCTAGCCAAGAACAGTAGCCTAGAAATTTAAACTCTCGTATTTAATTTCACTTAAGAATCATAAACCATTCGTCTACATTTCTGTGATCAAATGCAATTTACGACCTAGCAATACAATTCCGGTTCCTAAATTGACTAATACGGCTTTCAAGTATATTTCTATCAGGAAAGCACATCAAAACCCAATTTTCCCAAATCAAGTTAAGAACAATACCCTATTAATTCACAACTTTCCAATTTTTTGCTCTCTCGAGTGAAATTGGACTTTTTAGATGTACATTAATGTCGACCAAGCACTAATGCAGTAAGAACAAGAATTAATAGAACAACATGAAAGAAGAAGAAGAAAACCATATCATTTACAATCAAAATTCACTACACATGTTCAAAACCTTAGCAAGGAAGAGAATTAGCCACTCATTTGTGGATTGATCATCCTAAAACAAGTGTAAATCATACATACAATTGATTGAAAGAAGAAAGGAAGAGAAGAGATCCCTTAGCTTTTTCGTCCCTCAACTGCTGCTAACCCACGTCCTAGCTCCACCAAGTCTGAACTAATTAAAATAAACCTAAGTGTGCTATTTATACTAGAGGGAAATTTTTCCCGGAATAACAAGCAACATGTCACGGAGGTCAACGCGGAGCACTGCCTCTGTGACACGGCGTGGACGCGGACCTTCACTGGAAATCCAGGGTCCGGTAAATTAGCCTCAACGTGGCACGGAGGCCAACGCGGAGGCCTATCTCCGTGCCACGGAGCTGTCGCGAGGCCTCACTGGAATTTGACATTTAATTTCCTCTCCAGGCAGTGTGCCTCCGCGATGGTAGCGTGGCACGACTCCATCGCGGAGCCCCTATAATTTGTGCATTCCAATGTCTTTTCCACGCTCGTATCCAAGTCCAACTCCGATATAGTTCCAACATGCATTTTAGCTCCTAAAACTCATATTTTCCTGAAAAATAAATGCTAATCATGTTGGTTAGTATAAATTCACATTTTATTACCAATTACATGAGAATATATACATATTGCACACAAACAAGGCGAAAATAATATGTTTGAGTATCACTTGGGCATATAAATCTGCCCAAGATCACTATCCATTTCTATTGTGATCTTAAATACCTCCAGTGTTGGTTATAGACATTTTCGATTGAGATTAATTAAGTCTAAGTTTGGGTCAACGAAATATTCTGAAATTACTCTAGGAGCAACATAGAGTTAAAACCAATTAATCATGCGATCCTACGATTTGCAATGGGTTAAGCATGGAACTATCAATTGTTATTTCACATAATTAGAATTGTATGTTTATGGTCTTTCGAGCCTCTAAACACGGCAATCTAGCCTCACTGCATCATTGTGAGCGAGGAGTTTAATTTTCTAGTCGCGGGCAATCAATTATGTTGTAATTTACGGGGAAACGATTAGGGACTTTCGTGCGTCTAACCATTTAACTCAACTTAGCCTCACAACTACTTCTTCGAGTGGTGATGTGACATCCCAAGTTGGTCTTTCATAACCCCCGTGTCTCAACCAAGCACGGTGTTAGGTATATTTCTATCCTGACACAAAAATCTCTCCCGAGATACAAACGTGCTCCTCACATTCTCATGTCCTGACCTAGGTAATGCTTTCTCAAGCTATTACTCAAGCTAACAAATATGCTTTCATGGTGATCAATCATAAAAACAACCAACAATCCAGAATGCAAGACGAAAACAACAATCAATAACTTAATTCCAAAACAATTTCATAAAATCACAATCATAATTGGCTTCAACCCTAGAGGAAGGGTTCTTGCCATTCATGTCCGTAAAACTACAACTAACTACTACTAAACTAACATACTTACATGAATTTGGTAGATGAGAAGGGAATCTGCCAAACCCTATATGAGTTCTACCACTTCTCCCTTCACTCCTAGGTAGTTTTCCTGAATAAAATCGTGACCCAATGATTTTAGGAGCTAAGGGTTCAATTTATACTATGCTGAAAAATTGCAAAATTTGGCCAGTGGTGGAACAACAACGTGTCACGGAGCTGAACGCCCTACTTGACCTCCGTGACACATTGGTAACGCGTACCCTCACTGGAATGTGCCAAAAAATGCAATTTTTGGCCAAGTGTTGCCGCGTTGGCAGCGTGCCACGGCCCCTATCGCGCAGGGTGCCAGTTATTGCATGTTTTCTTGTTGACTTTCACGTTTTGCTCTTGATTCCATTCCTCCACTTCACCAAATCATGAATTAGTTCCTCAACTGCATTATTAACCTTCAAAAACAAGGACTAATCATGTTGGTTAGTATATATTCACATTTACATAAAATCACATGAAAATGTATAAAATAACTTAGATAAAGAAGACTAAATTAAAGTATAAAGCATTACTTGGGCATGCTATTTTTGCCCACGATCAAGCAGCTGAAAGACTTGTTGGATAAAGGTTTTATTAGGCCGATTACTTCACCATGGGGTGCGCCAGTTCTGTTTGTGAGAAAGAAAGATGGCTCACTCCGTATGTGCATAGATTATCTGCAATTGAACAAAGTTACAGTGAAGAACAAGTATCCGCTTCCCAGAATAGATGATTTGTTTGATCAGCTGCAAGGGGCCAGATACTTTTCTAAGATTGACTTGCGGTCCGGATATCACCAGGTTCGAGTACATGAAAGAGATATTCCTAAGACAGCGTTTAGGACCCGATATGGACATTTTGAATTTCTAGTCATGTCCTTTGGGTTAAAGAATGCCCCGACAATATTCATGGACCTGATGAATAGTATTTTCAGACCTTTCCCGGACTTGTTCGTAATAGTATTTATTGATGACATTCTGGTGTATTCTTGCTCTGAAGCAGATCATCGGACTCATTTGCAGACAGTGCTCCAGATCCTCAAGGACCGCCAGTTATATGCTAAATTTTCTAAGTGTGAATTCTAGCTTAATTCAGTAGCCTTTTTAGGGCATATTGTGTCGGATGCTGGTATACAGGTTGACACGCAGAAGATAGAAGCAGTTAAATCATGGCCTAGGCCTACCACTCCGACTGAAGTCCGTAGCATTCTGGGATTAGCAGGATATTATAGGAGGTTCGTTGAAGGGTTCTTGACTATTGCAACACCTCTGACTAAACTGACGGAGAAAGCAGCAAAGTTTCAGTGGACAGAGGCATGCGAGCAGAGCTTCCAGGAACTGAAAGACAGGTTAACCTCCGCCCCAGTGCTAGCATTACCGGAAGGTACAGAAGGTTATTCAGTGTATTGCGACTCATCAAGCGTCAGGTTAGGTTGTGTGTTGATGCAGCATGGTAAAGTGATTGCATATGCTTCTAGACAGCTGAGGAAACACGAAAAGAATTACCCTACCCACGACTTGGAATTAGCCGCAGTGATCCACACCTTGAAAATGTGGAGGCATTACCTGTATGGCGTCCATGTTGATATTTTCACAGATCACAAGAGCCTACAGTATATCTTCACTCAGAGGGAGTTGAATCTGCGGCAACGTCGCTGGATGGAGCTGTTAAAGGATTATGACGTGAATATTCTGTATCACTCGGGGAAAGCCAATGTTGTAGCAGATGCTCTCGGTCGTAAGTCCATGGGGAGTTTGGCGAATTTGCAGCCCGAGCAGCGGGAATTGGTCAGGGAGATACATCAGTTAGCTAGCCTAGCCGTTCGTGTAGCAGAAACAGAGGACAGTAGTGCGGTAATATAGAACACCACCGTGTCATCATTAGTTGTGGAAGTGATAGAACGGCAATATGAGGATCCTGACCTGATCCAGCTCAAAGACAGAATCCAACAGGGTAAAGCGCCAGATTTTCAGGTAACTAAGGAAGAAGTGTTGTTATGCAAAGGTCGCCTATGTGTTCCAGATGTTTCAGGGCTCCGCCAACAGATTATGAACGAGGTACATTACGCCCGTTATTCTCTTAACCCCGGTATGACGAAAATGTACCATGATATCAAGGATAATTATTGGTGTCCAGGAATGAAAAGAGAAATTGCCGAATTTGTAGCCCAGTGTCCTAGCTGCCAACAGGTAAAAGCGGAACACCAGAAACCAGGTGGGTTGACTCAGGACATAGCTGTGCCTCTTTGGAAGTGGGAAGCAGTAAACATGGACTTTGTAGCAGGATTACCCCGTACCAGGCATAGACATGATTCAATTTGGGTAATTGTTGACAGACTGACGAAATCAACCCATTTCCTGCCAGTAAAAGCTACCTTCTCTGCCGAAGATTACGTCGAATTGTATATCAGAGAAATAGTTAGGTTACCTTCTCTGATAGAGGAGCACAGTTTACAGCTAGATTTTGGCAGTCATTTCAAAGAGGTCTGGGGACGCAGATTAATTTGAGCACAGCATTCCACCCTCAGAGAGATGGACAGGCTGAGCGCACTATTCAGACACTCGAGGACATGCTGCGAGCGTGTGTGCTAGATTTTAGAGGTAGCTGGGATGAGCATTTGCCGTTAATTGAATTTGCTTATAATAACAGCTATCACTCAGCAATCTGGATGGCGCCTTTCGAGGCATTATATGGGCGGAAATGTAGATCGCCGATTGGCTGGTTCGAAATAGGAGAATCAGCGTTGGTTGGGCCAGACATTATTCAACAGTCAGAGGAAAAGGTAAAGCTTATCCGAGAACGCTTACTGACTGCACAGAGCCGCCAGAAATCATATGCAGATGTGCGGCGCAGAGACTTGGAATTTGATGTAAATGACTGGGTATATCTGAAAGTATCTCCGATGAAAGGGGTGATGAGATTCGGCAAGAAAGGTAAGCTCAGCCCGAGGTTTGTTGGGCCTTATCAAATTCGTCGAAGGATAGGCCGAGTAGCATATGAGTTGAACTTGCCACCAGAATTAGAATCCGTCCATCCGGTCTTCCATGTATCTATGCTGAGAAAATGCATAGGAGACCCATCCAGAGCAGTCCCAGTCCAGGATATCTAGGTTACAGAAAAGCTAGCTTATGAAGAGGTTCCAGTAGCCATCTTAGACAGAAAGATTCGTAGATTGAGAACTAAGGATATTGCGTCTGTCAAGGTATTGTGGTGTAACAGGAACCGAGAGGAGATGATGTGGGAGGCTGAGGAAGATATGAAAGCTAGATATCCTCACTTATTCCAGGCCTAGTTAGGTGACAGGTATGTCCGTATTATTACTTATGTAGTACTTTGTAGTTGTGTATATATAAATGAGAAAGATTGATGTTTAGCTATCCAGTGAATCTTAAAGTATTGTGTGCAACACCTGTATTGGACTTTTCTGCGTTTCAAGTTTTTGGTATAGTCCATATTACAGGGGAAACTCTGCCGAAATTTTTCTAAATAAGTAAGTTAAGAAGTCCTCTAGATAGCAGTTTCCATTCGAGGATGAATGTTCTTAAGGGGGGGGAGAATGTTATACCCCGTAAGATTTTCGACACCTAGATGGCCTATTCGCACAGTGGTTAGGCATATTTGAAAGCCATACGTGCTAGAGAAAGGCCCGGGAAAGGATCGGACGGATAACCTGTCGAACCATCACAGAAGGAGCCGAGGCAGAGCCCCTCCGCGATGGCAACGTGTCACGGAGGTGGAGCCTCCGCGTTGGCTCTGTGACACGTTGGGCCTGTCCAGGCCCAAGTATATAAATCCCCTACTTCAGTTTGTGAGGTTATATTACTCATTTAATTTCCAGAAAATGCAGAGAAACAGAGAGAGACGAGGAGGGGTAATATATTATCGTTTGATTACGCTGCCAAACGTAGTCCAAACTCAAATTAACCTCAGGTACCGAGGTATTTAGCAGCCGAGAGCATTCCTACGGATTTTGTTTCGCAAAATACGGCCGACGAATCATCGAGCTACCAGACTAAGGTAAGTAGAATTGCTCCAAACTAGTGTCTATGTGTTCCTAGCTGTGGAGTGAATACTTCTCCCTTCTGGACTTCTGGAAAATAGCAAGTTCTCGACCGTCTTTCGATAAGCCTAAGTTTAGGCTATAAATATATCGAAAATGATGTCGTCCTTCAGAATAAAGTTGTCTTTCGTACTGATTGACGTATATATGAATGCAGTTGGGAGAGATAACTGGAATACTGACCAAGCTACGCCGGTTAGTCGGGAAATCAGAAGCGAAGGTATGTAAAGCTAGTTTCCTCGGCAAGTTAGTAGTCTCGGTATAGTAAAATAGTTTAAAGGTCAATAGAATGTTCAGAAGTTGTGTGTTATGTTTATTATGAATGTTGGTACGATATTGGAAGCATCATGTTATGTATAGCGTGAAACTTGCTAGCATGATATAAATTCTAATACAAAGTGTTAGGAACTATACAACATGCCCAGTATGTGATTTAGTAAAGTATGTTAGGAGATTATTGTGTTCAGTTGAAACTTAGTAAAGCAATATAAGTCTGTGTAAGGTATTTCAAAAATAGAATGGTAGACTAAAATGAAGTTTAGAAAGCATGTTAGAATAGTAAATCATGTTACTATAAAAACTCAGTTATACAGCATGATTTCCAGTAGAAAAACTATATCTTGTTCAACATTAGACTCAGCACAGTATGAAAGAAGATTATATATATATATACCACTATCAGTCCCAACATGTATTAAATACATACATATCACTATCCCTAGTTCAGCATATAGTATGTACAAATACATTATTATCACTAGCTTCAGCATGTGGTATACGCAGTTAGTATTACTAGTTGAGACCACTGTATTATCTTGGGGTTGGATTACCTAGAATTCATGACCGCCCCAGGGTTAATAGCTGTATCGACTCATCCGCCAAAGGGCGAGGATACGTCACTCTACGGAGTGGCATGCCGTCCCATAGGGGACGAAGATGGGATGCCAGTTTCCCCATATTGTGCCTTGGTCGGCCCTTATACGCCCCCGTCGAGCGGGTACGCCCGGGGTGTTGATTAGGAGTCCTCCGGACTTAGGTACAGTTATAGTCAGGGGCTCAGTGAGCCCAAGTGCATACCCAGGGGATCGACAGGATGCTTATAGTTATTATAGGAGATGGGACGACCGGGGTAGGGGTATAGATTGCGTGTTGATTGTACCTCCCGGCTTATGGGGGCCGGGTAAGGTTTGTGTGTGCCATGCTATGTTATATTATGTTATGCCATGTTACTCTATATACGAGTAGATCGACAATAGAGCGATACATTTCCAGGTATGACTCCTGCTCCTTCCAGCATAGTTGAGAGTAGGCATAGCTTTACATTTTCAGTTAGTTAGTCTATTCCTTCCTATTTCAGTTCCATCAGTTGTATTGTTGTTTTCAGATATTTCTTTCAGTTATTGTTTTACATACTCAGTACTAGTGGTACTGACGCCCAGTGGGGCGCTGCATTACTTTCCTGCAGGTGCTCATAGACGAGGGGCCGATACCTCATGATTCCAGTCAGCTCACAAGGTCATCATCTCCAGTCATCCGGAGCTAGATAGCTAGAGGTTTATCACTTTTCTTTTGTTGTACAACATGGGTAGGCCGGGGCCCTGTCCCGACCATCTTATCAGTATTCTTAGAGGCTTGCAGTCTGTGTATATTTCCCTGTGGTCAACTGAGCCGGTCGTGTGTGGCCGTGCAATTTGTTATAGCTGTTTAGCATTTCAGTTTATGTTGGCCGTGTAAGGCCTCTGTTGATAGTAGTGGTGACCTCGCCGGTCACGTAGCTTTCAAGTACTTCATTGTTGAGTTACAGATAACTAGACAGCATGGTGGCCTTGTCGGCCCGCATTGGCTCTCCTATATTGATATGTTTCTGGTTAGCTGTTAGTACATGTACAGGTGGCTATAGGCCCAGTTGGCCGGAGGCTGTGTTTATAGCCGTTATATAGCCCTTTGTTTCCAGAAATCCGAGTTAGAGCCAGCCAGGCACCAGATGTGCTCAGGCTCAGTAGTCTAGTGGTTCAGGTCCTAGTAGGGCACCAGGTGCCAGTCATACCCCCCAAGGCGGGGCATGACATAAAGATAAATACAAAATGGGAACTCAAAGACCATTGACCCCACAACTGATAGGATAGAAGTTGTTGTTGAGGATATAGATATATCCTTTAACCCCGTTTAGTTGAAATACAAGTAGGCATAATCATCGTTTCATTGTTTTTCTGCGACCATAGGGATATAGGTGTTAGGGTTCATAAAATAGTTATTGAATGCTAGAGATAGTGGCAAGGAATAGGATAGTAACTTGCAACTAGCAACCATAGTAAGAATCATACTAGTGTAATTACTTCTTGAAAACTTAGCTTGAAACCAACCAAGTGTCATTGCCCTAGACTCTCATCATCATCGAAATACAATCAAGCTCACAGTCATTTTTTAGTTAATTTTATGTTTAAAGTTTTGATAGTTTAATTTCTCAAACCAATCTCCATTTTAACTATTTTGTAGATTAGTGAAATTAAAGTGAAAACCTTATAATGATTAAATTGACAAGTCTCTGTAGGTACGATATCAGGACTTAACAATCTTATATTACTAGACGACCACGTGCGCTTGCGTGCACTTGGGAGACATCACTATGTCCGGTGCTGTGGTAAGGGTTAAAAACCGACACGCAAGTGCACGTGGTCAAACAAGTAATAAAGTGGCTAAGTAAGCCAAGTATCGAACCAAGGAGACTCTGGATAAGTAAAATTGCTTAAGTATACTATATTCTAGCTTACTTCTAATTATGCTGACAACAACGTAACCAAAAGTTAAATAATTTTTGTTTATAAATTATATACTAAAACTATTAACAAATATTTACTTTGAATTGAAACTATGGATATGAGCATGCCAAGATTAAGAACAAGTAATGAACTTGATTATCATCATAATTCGGTTATTCTTCTCTTCTAGTTGCTAGCCAAGAACATTAGCCTAGAGATTAAAACTCTCGTATTTAATCTCACTTAAGAATCATAAACCATCCGTCTACATTTCTGTGATCAAATGCAATTTATGACCTAGCAATACAATTCCGGTTCCTAAACTGACTAATACGGCTTTCAAGTATATTTCTATCAGGAAGGCACATCAAAACCCAATTTTCCCAAATCAAGTTAAGAACAATACCCTATTAATTCACAACTTTCCAATTTCGTGCTCTCTCGAGTGAAATCGGACTTTTTAGATGTACATTAATGTCGGCCACACACTAATGCAGTAGAAACAAGAATTAATAGAACAACATAGAAGAAGAAGATGAAAAACCATACAATTCAATAATCAAAATTCATCACCATTGTTCATAACCTCAGCAAGGAAGAGAATTAGCCACTCATTTGTGGATTAATCATCCTAAAACAAGTGTTAATCATACAAACAATTGATTGAAAGAAGAAAGAAAGAGAGAAAAACCCTTAGCTTTTTCGTCCCTCAACTGCCTGTAACCCACGTCCTTGCTCCACCAAGTCTGAATTCTGAAAAATAAACCTAAGTGTGCTATTTATAGTAGTAGGACTCTTTCCCGGAATAACAAGCAACGTGTCACAGAGTGCATCGCGGAGCACGGCCTCCGTGACACGCTACAGACGCGGAAGCCCTCTGGAAAATCACCCAAAAATGGCCCGGGCAGCACCCTGCCGCATTGGCAGCGTGTCACGCTGCTTGGGCAGCGTGTTGGCAGCCCTTGGTCGCGGAGGCCACCTGCCGTGGCACGTTGCCAACGCGCAGGTGGGCTGTTGTGAGCGGCCTGCCTGCCGTGGCACCTTGTCGACGCGCCGGTGGGCTGTTTTGTGCCTCCTCTTTGCCAATGTTCGCGTGTTGATTCCTTTTCCAAGCTTCTACTTCACCAACTCATGAATTAGTTACTCAAAAAATCATCAAAACCTACAAAACAAAGGCTAATCATGT
This sequence comes from Datura wrightii, assembly GCA_035772735.1. NCBI lineage: Eukaryota > Viridiplantae > Streptophyta > Magnoliopsida > Solanales > Solanaceae > Datura > Datura wrightii. The sequence goes on from JASDFA010000002.1 coordinate 68,488,958, forward strand.
TGGTTAGCACATATCTTTACTTTATCTAAAATTACATGAAAATGTATACAATAATCTTAGATAAACAAGACTAATTTAAGTCGTAAAGCGTATCTCGGGCATATATTTTTGCCCGTGATCACACTACACTAATCCGCGCCCTCTATAGCCTCCTATCTAAGGTCATGTTCTCAGTAAGTTGAAATTACATCATGTTCTATCTAATCACCTCTCCCTTGTACTTCTTCAACCTACCTCTACCTCGTTTGGAAGATCCATAGCCAGCCTCTCCTATCTCCTTGTTAGGGCATCTGTGCATCTCCTTTTCACATGTCCAAACCATCTCAGCCTTTCTTTTAATTTCTTGTCCCTTATCAAAATATAATACCCCATACCTTTCAAAATATATGTGACTATGTTAATATCGACAAAGATGCTTAAGCTTGAGATGATGAGGTGATATTTTTGATCAAGAATTGAAATGGACAAATGTTTGTAAATTTTAAGTTAAAGATGAAGGATAAAGGTTTGTAAATGAGATAACCTAAATAATGTGCTTGCTTGACTTATTGAAGTTACAAGATGACAAGTAGATGTAAAACCTATTTACGCCAAATGAACTAAGTTGTGAGGGACAATTTGAGGTAGAACCTACATGGATTATTAAAATTAATAATGGCCCAAATTGAGCTTAAAGTTGACCCAACATAATAATACCAAATCTGCCCAAAAATAGCGCACCAAGTTAAGGCCCAAAAGAGATACTAAGTTAAAACCCAAAAGTGGACATATTAAGGCTCAAAAGAAGTGTATAAAGGGCCAAATAGGTACATCACCTACTTAAAAAAATGGTGGCCCTAAATAAAGTATAAATCAGCCATCAAAGTTGACTAAATTTTGGCCCAAAATTAAGGACAAAGGAAGCCACAAAGGTGGATCAATTTGAGGCCCAAATTGAAGGCAAACTTAATCCAAAAATTTAACCCCAGTACTTGACCCATTTCTGGACCAAATGGATTAAAAGAGGCGTCCTATGGTCACCTTTATAAGGTCATATTTATTTAAAAAAAATTCATTTTATAGTTGATAAAAATCTGGAAAAAGTTGTAACTATTCTCTCCTTTTTGAGCTTCAATAACCACCCCTTTTCTCCCAAAAAGTTCTTGAAAATTTCAGCCTTCTCCATGCTTGAGGTAAGTCAAAATACTCATAAATTTTGTACTAAATTACTATACATAGCTAATAGAACATATGGTGAGAAGTTGATGACATATGACAGCCTCTTTCCCCAAGTTGAACATCTAAAGTTGTGTAAATTGTACGAAGTTTTCTCTTCTCTTTTTGGTGTATATGTGAAAAGTACTTAGGCTCTTCAAGACTAAAAGAAAAAGAGGATAAGAACACCCCTTCAAGTTTTTTAATTAATCTACCCAATTTTATTTTTTTGTATGAATGTTTGGGTGGAGAAACTTATTATAATGTTGTTAAGAATTCATGGGATGATGATCAAAAGTCGTGAGTTCAATATATTGTTATGATATTTCGGGTATAATGCATGGTTTAGGGGCTGTTTTGTGTTTCTTTTATGCATGGAAAAGTATGTTGGTGTGAGGATATGTTGTGTTGAATTGGAGGAGGAGAGTGTAGCGATACACTATCGAAGTTACACCGATACGTACAATCTGTCCAAAAATTATTTATCTACTATTTTGGTGAAGTTGAGTTTTGCTCAAGGGCTAATATTAACTTTATTATGGACCTATATTATAGATTAACTTGATAAAAAATAATCCAAGTCATTCTAGGTGTAATTCTTGAAAGAAATGAGGTATGTAAAGGCACTACCATTTTTTTTGAAATTGCACGAATCTTATTCTGCAAGTTATAGTTGATTTAAATTGTTATGGTATTAGAAGACCCTTGAAAGAGCCTTGTTGGTTTGACGGTTATATACATATACATATATAATATATGTGTGTGTATGTATGTGTGTGTGTGTTTTTGTGGGTGTGTGTATGTGTGCGAAACGAAATAAACATTTGTTTACAATATATCTTTAATCTTGTCATAACCTACTTATTCACTTTTATTCTTTACTCCCGCACTTGTCAAGTTAATTATATTTTTGGAAATGAATTATGGAGATTGGAATATGATGTTGCTGAACTGTTAGGAAATACCTTATGAAAAGGCCATTGGTTATTAGCTGCTAGACAACTAAGTTAGATCGATATAGATCCAATAATCTTAATTTCACAAAAATTCCATAATTTTCTTTTAATCAAGCCAATATTCGAAGTTATCCATTCTAACTCTTGAATCTAATTTCAAAGCTTCATGTCAATTGTCCTCAAGATTTCAAGCTAAGTATATACAAAGTTCCTAAGCTTCAAGGTTCTAAGTTCATTCTTATAATTTAATTATAAAATCACAGTCATTTTATGAGTTTCAAAGAGTTATATGTTCAGTAAGTTTCCGATTTTGTTATACCCCGGGAGCTCAAAGATCGGATTCGGGAGTTAAAAAGGGGAAAATGTAAAACTGATGTTGCAGGTACAAGACGAGTCGTTAGGTGACTAGTGGGGGAGACTAGTGAGGAGATTGGGAAGTTCGGATAAAAGGGTCCCCACAGGCGTGGGAACGACTCGTGGTCAGACACCACGAGTCGTTAGGTTAGCCGTGGGGTGGGGAGAAGGAAAAGTGAAGGAAGAAGAACAATGTACTTCACTACTAGTGACCATGAGTCATGGTCACCCCTAACGAGTCATTATGTTAGTCGTTATGAGCCCAGGAGATCAGGCAGGCAGTGTACTTAACGAGCTAGGTGACAAGCCTTTGCCTTGGACCACGAGTCGTCAGGTCATCTGTTAGGACCACCTGGCATTATTTTCCTGCGAATTCAGTAAGGTCCTTTTCGTAATTCTTAAGTTCCTAAAGACTATACTACGACTTTTAAGGCTCGTTTTAGTGGATTTTAAGAGAGGAAAATATATTCTAAGTTATTCCTACCATGCATGCAAGCTTTAGAGGTTGAAAAGGTGATTCAAGGCTAGTATTCAAGGTTTCCATCCAATTTCCTCTTGGATAATCAAAGATTTTGGTGGAATCAATCCCTTCCAGGTATATAGGGTTGTGAATGGGTGTTTCCTTCCATACCCATGCCCAACCTCTATCTAAGTATGAGAAATTCCTATCATCAAGTTATGGGGGTTTCACCTAATTGCATTATTTTTCAATTTTTATACATGGGTAAGATTAAATTATGTTCCTATTGATGAATTGTAAAGCTTGGGACGTTCTTAAATTATTTTCAATCAAAATTGTGTTTTCTAGTTTATGAAATTTAAGTCCCATGGATAAGAGGTTCATGAAATAAGAATATGATGATGAATGTATGATGACAATGAGATTTGATGATGAAAAACATATTTCTAAAGCTATCCATGATTATGATATATTTTTCAAAAAAAATTGAGTAGATCCAAGCATGATGCAGTTTTGGGCAAAGACCTTATATCGAGTATAATTATGTAGCATCTCTAAAGTAAGCTTACCACATGGTTTTTGGAGTAAAGGCTCCCACTTATCTTTGAGCTTGTGGTATGTTTCGAAATAAAGATTCTCATATGCATGAGTTCACAATTGAGATGTATGTAATATTGAGCTTTGTTGTCGTACAATGTCGAGTCTATGCATGATTTCATTATTGAGCTTTGTCAATAGACAATGTTGAGCTTCATTTTCATACGATGTTTAGTTTTATGCATGATTTCATCTCGCGCTTCGTCAATAGACGATGTTGAGCTTCATTATATATGATATAGAGCATTGCATGTTTTGGGAGAAGAGTCTAGCACCGAGCGGGCTAAGGGTCGATTACCCTATGCCCCAGAACTACGCGCCAACGTAGGTTGATACTATTATGTTACCTCCCTTGTGAGAAATCCTCGACCCAAATGGCCCATGAGCTTAATATCGATGTCATGGTAGCGTCCTTAGCCCTAGCAAGGTTTTGGACGACTCTGCCCACTTGAGTGTGATAGTCTGGACCAAGTAAGCTCTATCGTGGTATGTCGGTTAAGTGATGAGTCTCCATTGTCTATATGATTCAGATTTTCATATCCATTACTCATGGTTGTTATTTTATACATGCATATTCTAAACCAAGGTTTGACTCATTGTTCAGCTTTTCTTATAAACGTCATATTTCATCTTTGAGTCATTCGAGTCAGTTATGATATTATGAAGCTATGTATCTTCAAGTTATGAAAAGATTATGATTTTAGAAAGAATGCATGCAAGGCTTCCTCTCATATTTGAAAGCTTAAGATATGTTATGAAATGCTTTAAATGATTTACTTTACTTAAGCGATTTTACTTACCTTGCATACTCGGTACATTCCACGTACTAACCGCATACTTTGTATGCTGTATCATTTCATGATACATGACCCGACTCTCAGGTTCAGCCCCGCTCTTAGGCAGCTTATCGGAGTAACGTTTGCTTGTTGGTGAGCCCTCATTTTCGGAGGACCAGGCTATCTATCTTTTCCTTATATATTTCAGTGTTCAACTTGTTGGGTTAGTTGGGGTCTTGTCCCATCAACTCGTCCTGATTAGAGGCTTTTCAGACATATGTATGTATTCGGCTTCAAATTCTTATTCTTATGTTTTGCTGAGTTAGATTTTCGCTGAGTTTATATTGTTGATTGTTTAGTTTATTTATTGAATCAAATGTATTCTTATGCCATGGGTCGACTTGGGGTCTCTCGGGGTCCCTTGTCCTGTGTCTATTATACGAGCCTCTGTTCGGGTCGTGAAAAACTTGGTATTAGAGCCATAGGTTTGAAGTGTCTGTTCGGTCTTTGTTATATGGGTATATAACTCACACGCAAGTGCACGTGGTCGAACAAGTAGTAAAGTGGCTTTAGTAAGCCAAGTTTCGATCCCACAGGGACTGGGATGAAGTGCAATCTGCTCAAGTGTACTATATTTCGATTCTAAAAAATGCAGACAATAGTGTAACCAAAAGTTTGATATTTTGTTTTATAATTTTTATGCTAAATCTAAAATAACTATCTAATGTGAGTCTGAACTATGAATGAGAGCATGCGGAGGTTAAACGAACATGTAATGAAATTAATTATCGATGTAATTTGGTTAATCTTTTCCTCCAGTTGCTAGCCAAGAACATTTGCCAAGAGATTAAAACTCTCGTATTTAACCTCACTTAAGAATCATGAACCATCCACCTACATTTCTGTGATTAAATGCAATTCATGTTCTAGCCATACAAACCCGGTTCCTAAATTGACTAATACGACTTTCAGGTATATTTCTATCTTGAAAGTAAATCAATTCCCAATTTTCCCAAACCAAGAAAAGATCATATCCTATTAATTCACAACTTTCCAATTTCTTGCTCTCTTGAGTGAAACCGGACTTTTTAGATATACATTAACGTAGGCCACACATTAATGCAGTAAGAACAAGAATTAATAGAACAACCATGGAAGAAAAGATGAAAAACCAAAGAATCAATGATCACATTTCATTACAATTGTTCATAACCTCAGCAAGAAGATGAATTAGCCACTCATTTGTGGATTAAACATCGTTAAATGAGTGTTAAACATACAAGCAATTGAATTCAAGAAGAAGGGAAGAGAGAAAAACCCTGATATTTTCGTCCCCTCAACTGCCTGTAACCCACGTTCTTTCTCCACCAAGTTAGAATATTGAAAAATGAACCTAAGTGTTCTATTTATACTGGTGGGAATTTTTCCCGCACTAACAAGCAACGTGTCACGGAGTGCATCGCGGAGCACTGCCTCCGTGACACGCTACGGACGCGAACCTTCACTGGAACTGGGGGTCTAGGAAATAAAGCCCAACGTGGCACAGCGCGCAACGCGGAGCCAAGCCACCATGCCACGGATCCATCGTGAACCCACACTGGAATTGGGCGGAAAATTCCCATCCAGGAAGAAGGCCTCCGCGATGGCAGCGTGACACGGCTCCATCGCGGAGCCCCTTTATTTTATGCTGTCCAATGTCTTGTCCCTTGCTCGCATCCAAGTCCAACCCCGATATCCTCCAACATGCATTTTAGCTTCCCGAAATTACATTTTACCTGCAAAACAATGCTAATCATGTTGGTTAGTATAAATTCACATTTTATTACCAATTATATTAGAATGTATACACATTGATATATAAACAAGGCTAAAATGACACTTTTGAGTATCACTTGGGCATATAAATTTGCCCAAGATCACTTACCCCACACTTAAACCTTCGTCCTCGGACAACAATTCTACACTTCATGCAATTTACATCCCAACCTCACTACTTTGGTTCAACAATTTAGGCTACGGTCATACCGATTATTCAATACAGAAAATCATCAAGAAACATGCATGGTCCTATCAATGCAATGACCTTCAATACATCAAGACCTCCTAGACTTTAAGAATCAACTCTCGATATTGCCAAACTCATGCAAATCAGCTGATCAAGATATTCGACACGAAAATTAATCTCTCATCAAGCATGTGCCCTCACAACACAAGAGAATCTTCCCCTTTTTGCTTATATGACTCGCAAAATTTTAAGCAGGGGCATGTAAACACAATTTCGCTCTCTCTCCCAAAAGAATTCACATGCATCATGTCATGACCCATAAGCTTGCCCTTAGTGTATTACTCCACTAATATAAAGAAGTGCGATGTAAGATCACGTAGGACTTTAACTGGTTGTAATGGAAGCTACGGAACTAGTAAATATTGGGTTAGCCAATAATAGCCACTAGCATCCTTATGTGCCTTTTCAACACATCCCATCAACTCATGGACATTGTTTCTTCTTTCCTCCTCCCATTATTGATGTTTTTCTTTAGTTTGGCCCATCTTATTAAGCACACTTGACACAACAACAAAGATTATTCATGCACCTTCATTATAGTTTATTTATAACAAGTGCACCTTCAACCTTTTCTTTTCTTCTATCACTCTGCTTTTCTTTTCTTTTCACAATTCTGACTCTTTGACACTTTGGGAAAATTATCTTCTCTTCTTAAGCGCTTAAGAGTTTTGTATAGACTTTACGGCTAATGAAAAGAAGGGATTAAGCTCGGTTTACACTTTTTGACAAAAGAAAAAAATAATAGGCTAAAGGCTCAACGGGCTGACTAGGGCATACAATCAAGGTGGGTACGACAAGGAAAAATAGAAACTCTCAGTTAAAACAAAGAAATGCCTACATCCTTTCCTACAATACACCTCCTTCATTTCGTTTTTCACACACACCAAGCAAGTTCTAGACATTTCACAATAGCATGGAATAACAACACCTCACTTCACACTTTTTGTACATGCTCAATTCAAGATGTATTCACAGACTCTTCGATCAACTAATTACAGGAATTCAAACATTAAGCCTCAATCACACTGAATCGAACTCTATGGCCTAGGTATCTCAACATATTTACAAAATTGCATGCTTTCATATGAATCACCTTTGCATTTTAAATATCATGTACAACACGCAACCAAAATTTCGCAACCATACAATAACTACAGGTTTTGGGATGCAACCCACCAAAAAAATTGAAAAATAATTAAAAAAAAAACTACTCCTAACGACTACATTTCCCTTAAGACGGTCGTCATCCATCCATCATAGGGAACGGTCACTACTATGACTTCGGTTCAATGGGACCATTCTCGGTAAATGAACCAAAAACAAACACCGAGAAACCCAAGAAGTAAAACAATGTTGAAAATATTGATCATTTCGATAGAAAAAAGTATGTACAAATATTTTAAAAATATCGATCATTTCGATAACAAAAATATATACAAAATCAGCTAGCAACATTCAGCAACACACATCAATTTCACATAAATTTACAACACAGAACAACAACTTAACAATTCATAAATCACAGGGGACAACAAAATTTCACATGCACGACAACAGATTAGAGCATACATACATAACAGCACAGCCCAGCACCTAACTACTCCCACCCCACACTTAGCTCGAACACTGTCCCCAGTGTTCACAAAAATTAAAATAGCACAAAAATCGGGTGGTGGAACTCCCTGATCAATCAAAATACTCCACTTCTTCGTCAGGTGCTGCTGCTTCATCTCCCATGTCTGAATCAGCCCCGTCGTCATCATCGGACTCCACATCGGAGTCCTCCTGACGTGTCTCCTCATCTGTGGGGACGTCATCATCCATGGGCTCTACAAATGCTGGCCCCACTTGGCATAGAGCCTTGGCGTTTTCGCCGAAAGTGTAGTCTAGCTCGAGCTGCCATAGCTCCTCCTCTGTCGCCGGCCTCCCGCCTATCCTCAGCTGGAGTATCTGCATCCCATACATGCAAGCTATATACTGATCATCACGAGCGTGTCGCTCGCCAAGTGTAAGCACTGGCCCGTGGGTGGTGTCGGGAGCCTTAGTTTTAGTAAAATCTAAGGCCCGCCGCTCCATCTACGGGATATAGTCAAGGGCCTCTTCCTCGACATCTAGGCCCCTGAGGAAGGTGGTGAGTAGTCCACCAAAGCCGTACCTGTGCCCCTGATGCAACCGGGCTCTCTTCATGGCGGAGATAATTACCGCCCCCACGTTGATCTCCAGCCCTTTCATCAGGGCGTACACCAGGCATACACGATCCCGAGTTACATCTGTTATATGTACCCCCGGGATTAGGCAGGAACAGACAATCTTCAGCCATATTCTGGCTTCCCTGTTCATCTGTAAATAGGGCAAAGTCTGGTGGTAGCCCCTCTCTTTGTGTCTGCTCCATCTAGCTGTCGATTGGGTCCCACACAATGTGCGTCTGATGTCCGCATACGGTGGGGTAATGTTCAGCTGTCGAAGCACGTGGGCGTCTGTGTCCCACGCCCCTATGATAGCATTGAGGTGGTGGGGCTCCAAGGTGACTATTTGCCCTCTGATTTTTATGGTGTGACTTCTGATCGTCGGGTTCCAGTTGGCATAGAATTCCCGAACCAAGTGCAGATTGCATTCCTTGGGCTCTTCAAAGATGAAGTTGAGCCCAGCTACCTCGATCCGGTGGACCATCCTAGGGAACTCCTGTTCCAATGGTTCCCGTGCTATATGCTCCTTGGGGAAGTATTTGTTTTCTTTGTGCTTTGCGTACCACTTCTTCCCCTCATCCGTCACCCATCTCGTTCTGTATTGGCAGTGTTGGCCGCGTGGAACTACTGGTGCTGCTGGGACTGCTGTGCCCAGTCTGATTCGCTTCCTTCCGGCGCCAGATGTTGATGCGCCTTTCCCTTTCTCTTGCCTGCTTGCCATTTTACCTGTCAACCCAAGTAGACAAGATCAATGTTAAGCTAACAGATATTAACTTCTACTAAGGTCAGGTTAAGCAAGGTTACCCTACACTTAGTCCTTAGCTACAGTTACAACAATACGGCCAGATCATACTTATTTACACACAATAACCAACTATACAATCATGCTTAGTGCGTTCGAAGAATTCGACGGTATATCTTCTGTGTACTACTCAGACTTCATAAAGCTAATCGCAATCACTACCATCACTAACATTTTATCCATCGCACTTAGAAAGGAAAAACAAAGAAACAAAAACAAAAACAACAACAAGAATTTATCTACACGAACCTATACAACCAACCCAATTCTTGCAAAATTTCACTATTTCCCTAACCCGAGAATCCGTTGGTCTTTTATCATCCTAACAATTAACACACCGACTCATCTCACTCAACATGTACATCCCGGCATGAATTTCACAAGTTCACTACATTTTTCACTTCACATTCAAAAACAAGCCCTAGAAATGATAATATCAAGAAAATTCGATTAATTTATGCAATTAATGAGTTCAAGCAATCATAACGACATTCTGAACATTCATCAACAACAATTCAATTGAATTCATGATTAATTTCTACTTAGGGCAAACTTAGCTCACCTCACATGCTCAATATCGAAGAAAATCGACAAGAAATAAGATGGAAATCGAAGAACATACCTTGAAGTTGAAGAATTTAAGCAAACTCGATGATTTTCTTAGCCTACTCCGTGTCACGTTGAAGGGGGATGGGTTTTGGGGAGTTTGGTCGCGGAGTGATTGAAAAATAAGGGAAAGGGAGGGTTTTTCGGGGTTAAAAAGTAGTAAAATCACGCGGGTCACCCGGCGACCCGGTGTGACCCGTCGTGATATACACGGCAACGTGTCACGGAGTGCATCGCGGTGCACTGCCTCCGTGACACGGAGACATCGCGAGCCTGTTCTGGAAATTTTTAAAAAATATGAATTATACCTCAACGTGTCACGGAGGGTAACGCAGAGGTCCACCTCCGTGACACGGAGCGATCGCCCCAGCTCAATGTTTTGCCACTTTTTGTTAATTTTCATACCTCAAATTTTCCTTTGCGATTCCGTGCATATTTTCCTCCGTTTGGCCTGAAATTCATCTCACTATACAAAATTGGTTAGAATTATAGGTTTCACTCTAAATAAAAATAAAACAAAAACTAAAACGAAAAATTTTGTAGTAATTCAAGAAAAAGAAAAAGAAAAATCCATTCACACTTTACAAAAAAAAAAAATTTCCACGGGTTGCCTCCCGTGCAGCGCCTGGTTTACCGTCGCGGCTCGACATCGTTAAGCTCAGTTGTCCTCTAGGGTGATGGACGATTTCTCTCGATCACCGTCCTCCCCCCAGTAGTGCTTACACCGATCCGGTGGTTTTCCCATTAACTCTCGTGAATCCTTAATCTGCTCATCATTGCCTTGATCAATCACATTGATCACCGAGAGTTCTTCGTGCACCATCGGGAGCTTGGGTGCCTTGTACACATCGAACACCTACACCTTGTCGTGTGCTCGCATTGTTAGCTGCCCCGCAGCTACATCAATTAGTGCTTTTCCGGTCGCCAAGAAAGGACGTCCCAAAATAAATGGGACTTCCGCATCTGGTTCAAAATCCAGCACGACAAAATCTACCGAGAAAATTAGGGAGCCAACTTGCACCAGAACGTCCTCCACAATGCCATCAGGTCTGGCTAAGGATCGATCCGCCAATTGCAAGATTACTGTTGTGGGTGTAGGACTCCCTAGACCCAACTTTCTGAATACCGATGACGGCATCAAATTTATGCTCGCTCCCAAATCACACAATCCACGAGCTCGGATTCTCTGCCCAATAGTAATCTGTATAGTAAAGCTCCCAGGGTCTTTGAGCTTTGTGGGCAGTCTGTTTTGAATCCGGGAAGTTGCACTCCTCCGTTAGAGCCACCGTAGCATACTCAGTCAACCGACTTTTGTTTGCCACGATGTCCTTTATATACTTAGCATATTTCGGCACTCCCTGCAAAACATCAACAATAGGTAAGTTAATATGTACCTGTTTCAGCACCTCCATGAATTTCTTGAAACACGCCTCCTCCTTGTGTTTCTTTAAGCGTTGAGGGAACGGGGGTGGTGGTCTTTCTGATTCAGCTTCCTTAGTCTTCCTCCTTTCAGTACTTTGCTCCCTCTCAACTTTTGCTGCTCCCGAATGTTGAGGTGGTCTTTCTGGTTCCACCTCTTTCAGCTGCAAACCACTCCTTGTGGTCACTGCATTCACCTGCTTGGGATTGGGATCTGTGTCGCTCAGAAGTACTCCTCTAGGCCTTGTGTTTTGGGCTCCAGCAAATTGCCCAAATTGATATTCAAGTGCCTTGGTAGCTAACTGGTTGTTTTTCACTTCGGCTACCAATTTCACATAGTCAGCCTGCAATTGAGCTTGGTTAGCTATCATGGTCTTGAACATCTCCTCAATGCTGGGTGATGGTGGTGGAGGAGGTGCATTTTTGTTTCTAAATTGTGCTTGATAATTCTGCTGCCCTCCTTGGTTCCTTTGCACACCCTGACCCGAACCTTGCCCTTGATGGTTGTTGCTACCCCAGGAGAAATTAGGGTGATTCCTCCAATTGGAATTGTAGCTATTACCATACTGCTGGTGGTTGTTCCTTTGTACATTTCCCATAAAGTTTACCGAGTCAGGATTGGCTCCACAACACTCAGCTGAGTGCTCACTGCTTCCACACACTTCACACCACATTTGCTGCACTGCATTAACTGGGGCTTGGGGCTGGTTCATTGTTATGTTGCTGAAGTGGGTGTTAAGTTGATTTTGTAATGCAGCTATCTGTACATCAATAGCTGTAAACCCATCCACTTCTAGAACTCCTGCTGCTTTCCTTGTCCCGCCTCTTGATGAATCAGCATTCCATTCCGGATTACCCTACGAAATACGGTTCAACAAGGTATACAGCTCCTCATAAGTTTTCTCCAGCGCTTGTCCTCCAGCTGCTGAGTCTAGCAATATTTTTGTGTGGGGTTCCAAACCCTCTATAAAAGTGTGCACCAACACATCATTGGACTGATGATGATGAGGACAATCCCGCAACATGGACTTGAATCTCTCCCTTTCTCTGTTTGAAACTTAGAATTTGACTTCTAAGACTTGCTGTTTTACCGGAGGGAAAACACCGTATCAAGAATTTCCTTGCAAGATCATCCCACGTAGAAATAGAATTTGGTGGCTTAGCTTTCAACCACCTCTTGGCTTCTCCCAATAGAGAAAATGGGGACAATGTAAGCCGGACATAATCTGATGACACTCCAGCGGGGATGTAAGTGTCACTTATCTCCAAAAAATTTTGGAGATGCTGCTGTGGATCTTCATGAGGGAGACCGGTAAACTGCCCGCTAGTGTGCAACAATTGCACCATATTCTGCTTAAGTTCAAACCTCCCTCCTGGCTCAGGTTTTCGGATGCTAGATGTGACATTATTAGCATGTGGGATTGCCACCTTGCGAATCGGCCGAGCTGCTACTTCTTCAGGCACTAACACTGCCCGGACTACCGGTGGATTCTGTTGTTGCTCCATGATCGTCTGTCTGAGAAATTGCAGCTTTCTTTCTAGAGCTTCTCTCCGCTTACTATGAAATATTCTTTCTGGCTCTATATACGAGTCCACCAGCTCCTTGTCTCTTGCCAGTGTTCAACATAAATTAAGTCTGCAAAATACAGGCTAAGACCAAGTTGTCAACACTAAGAAAACAAAAATATAGTAAATTAACACTTAAAACAAATTCACCAATTGCCAAGTCCCCAACAACGGCGCCAAAAACTTGTTCGGTCTTTGTTATATGGGTATATAACTCACACGCAAGTGCACGTGGTCGAACAAGTAGTAAAGTGGCTTTAGTAAGCCAAGTATCGATCCCACAGGGACTGGGATGAAGTGTAATCTGCTCAAGTGTACTATATTTCGATTCTAAAAAATGCAGACAATAGTGTAACCAAAAGTTTGATATTTTGTTTTATAATTTTTATGCTAAATCTAAAATAACTATCTAATGTGAGTCTGAACTATGAATGAGAGAATGCTGAGGTTAAACGAACATGTAATGAAATTAATTATCGATGTAATTTGGTTAATCTTTTCCTCCAGTTGCTAGCCAAGAACATTTGCCAAGAGATTAAAACTCTCGTATTTAACCTCACTTAAGAATCATGAACCATCCACCTAAATTTCTGTGATTAAATGCAATTCATGTTCTAGCCATACAAACCCGGTTCCTAAATTGACTAATACGACTTTCAGGTATATTTCTATCCTGAAAGTAAATCAATTCCCAATTTTCCCAAACCAAGAAAAGATCATATCCTATTAATTCACAACTTTCCAATTTCTTGCTCTCTCGAGTGAAACCGGACTTTTTAGATATACATTAACGTAGGCCACACAATAATGCAGTAAGAACAAGAATTAATAGAACAACCATGGAAGAAAAGATGAAAAACCAAAGAATCAATGATCACATTTCATTACAATTGTTCATAACCTCAGAAAGAAGATGAATTAGCCACTCATTTGTGGATTAAACATCGTTAAATGAGTGTTAAACATACAAGCAATTGAATTCAAGAAGAAGGGAAGAGAGAAAAACCCTGATATTTTCGTCCCCTCAACTGCCTGTAACCCACGTTCTTGCTCCACCAAGTCAGAATATTGAAAAATGAACCTAAGTGTTCTATTTATACTGGTGGGAATTTTTCCCGCAATAACAAGCAACGTGTCAAGGAGTGCATCGCGGAGCACTGCCTCCGTGACACGCTATGGACACGGACCTTCACTGGAACTGGGGGTCCAGGAAATAAAGCCCAACGTGGCACGACGTGCAACGTGGAGCCAAGCCACCGTGCCATGGACCCATCGCGAACCCACACTGGAATTGGGCTGAAAATTCCCATCCAGGCAGAAGGCCTCCGCGATGGCAGCGTGACACGGCTCCATCGCGGAGCCCCTTTATTTTATGCTGTCCAATGTCTTGTCTCTTGCTCGCATCGAAGTCCAACCCCGATATCCTCCAACATGCATTTTAGCTTCCCGAAATTACATTTTACCTGCAAAACAATGCTAATCATGTTGGTTAGTATAAATTCACATTTTATTACCAATTACGTGAGAATGTATACACATTGATAGATAAACAAGGCTAAAATGACACTTTTGAGTATCACTTGGGCATATAAATTTGCCCAAGATCAGTGTCCTAGGGTGAAAGCCACATTAAGTAGAGTCTTTTTCATGGGTGTAAAGCGCGCCACACTTATGACGAATAGGCTATGAGTGTTTAGGAAATATTCCCTTCTTTCATGATCTATGTTGTGCGATGAAAAGTATTTATATCCTTCTAATTTGTGCTATTCGCGATTGCAAAATCATGGCTTCTTGAAGAATGATTGGAAGGAGGAATGGAGGTGGTAGAGGCCACGAGGGTGGAAATGGTTATGGGCATCAGCTAGCCCCACTAGTTCAGGAGCCTCAGGCACCAGAGCCAGCCGCTCATGCTGAGTTTCGGGCTGCTATTCAGATGCTTGCGCAGGACTTGACCACTCAGGTTAACCAGCATACCGTTGCACATGTTTCGTAAAATGGCAATGTAATGGCGGCTCGAGTCAGAGACTTTTTGAGGATGAACCCCCCGGAGTTCTTGGGGTCCAAGGTAGATTGTCAAGATCACCCAAGTCATGGGGGTGAGTAGTGTTGAGTCCACAAAGTTGACCTCCTACCAGTTGAAGAGGGTTGCATATATCTGGTTTCACCAATGGAAGGATAGCAGGGTCACAGGAGCTGGTCCAATCACATGGGAGGAGTTTCATGTTGCATTCCCAGATTGGTTCTTCCCTCGGGAGATGAGGGAGCTGAAGGCAGCTGAGTTTGTAAACTTGAAGTAGGGAAGAATGACAGTGCAAGAGTATTCCTTTGAGTTCACTCGCCTATCGAAATATGCCCCGAAGTTAGTGGCTGACTAGAGAACGCAGGTGAGCAGGTTTATGCATGGTATAGCCAGGTATTTGGACAAGGAGTGCCAGATTGCTATGCTTCACTAGGATATGGACTTCCATAGCATTAGTGTTGTACGCCCAGCAGATAGAGGCGGAACATTCGAGAGAGTGAGAGGCTAAGAGGGCTAGGGTTGAGGACCACAGATTCTCTCAGCAAAGGTCCGGTGGTGGGCACCGACATCAGACTCACCAGAGATCATCAGCCCCGGCATCTTCGGCATTGACTGTGCCATCCAGGCCTTGACATGATCATAGAGGGCAAGCATCAGGCTCGAGGGGTCAAAGTAGTAGACTTGTAGATTCTAGCATCCCAACTTATCGCAGGTATGGTTGGGGGCACACAGGCTAGTTCTTGGCAGGTTCAGGTGCTTATTTCGGGTGTGGGCAGCTCGGACACATGCTTAGAGATTGTCCAGCTATGAGGCAGGATAAGGTTGGGGGCCGAGGCCCAGCTTCTAGTTCAGCAGCCCCTCCCGCACATTCAGGACATTCATCACATCAAGGGGTGTCTACTAGCATAGTTGGCAGTTAGCGCCAGATTCTATGCTTTAGAATCCCGATAGGAGCAAGAGGTCTCCCCTGATGTGGTCACTGGTATGCTGTTATTTTTCCATATTGATGTATATGCTTTGCTAGATCCGGGGGTTACCTTGTCTTTTGTGACACCTTATATGGCCAGTAGCTTCGGAGTTAGTCCCGATATCTTGTTAGAACCTTTCTCAGTTTCCACTCCAGTAGGCGACTCAGTTATAACTAGAAAGATGTATAGAGGTTTCCCAGTCTCATTCCTTCATATGGTCACCTCAGTAGATTTGATAGAGTTAGACATGATCGATTTTGATGTTATTCTCGGGATGGATTGGCTATTTGCATGCTATGCTTCAGTTAATTGTAGAACCCGGGCAGTAGAATTCAGATTTTCGGGTGAGCCAGTCTTAGAATGGAGGGGTAGTTCAGCTGTTCCTGTAGGTTGATTAATTTCCTACTTTAAGGCCAGGAAGATGATTTCTAAGGGTTCCATGTATCATCTAGTTAGGGTTAAGGATGTCGAGTCCGAAACCCCGATTATCCAGTCAGTTCTAGTAGTACGTGAGTATCCAGAGGTCTTTCTTGATGATTTTCCAGGTGTTCCTCCCGAGTGGGAGATTGAATTTGGTATTGACCTTCTTCCCGACATGCAGCCTTTATCTATTCCTCCATATAGAATGGATCCAACCTAGCTAAAAGAGTTGAAGGATCAGTTGAAGGACCTGTTGGATAAGGGCTTTATTAGGCCGAGTAAGTCTCCATGGGGTGCACCAGTGTTATTTGTCCAGAAAAAGGATGGTTCGCTTCGGATGTGCATTGACTATCGGTAGTTAAACAAGGTCACCGTTAAGTACAGGTATCCTTTACCCAGGATCAATGATTTGTTTGACCAGCTTTAGGGTGCCAAGTGTTTTTCCAAGATTGACCTCAAATCTGGGTATCACCAGCTTAGAGTTCGGGAGAGTGACATCCCAAAAATCGCTTTCAAGACTCAGTATTGTCACACCCCAGAACTAGGGTAAGGCGTAACTGGCACTCGATTCATGATCGATTGAGAAGCTGGCTATATAACATCTATAAATGTAACACTAAGGCTGACCAAGCCACCTGTCATAACCAACCAGGATAAATACTAGGCCAATAATGCCTTGACAATTATAAATATGCAACTTGGAAAGCCGACAAGGCTACAATAAAGCTAAACAAAGCAATACAAAAACAATACGACTACATAACCCATACTACTATACAAACTAGTCCACATCAGCCTCTACAGAGTAAACAAACTGAAATGCACGGGACATGGCCCCGGCCTACCCATGCTGTACACAAAACTGAAAATAGTCCACACCAGGACATGGCTCCTGGAAGAGAGGAGCATACCACTATTCTGCAGAAATCTGGCTCCTACTACGTTTGATGATCTGAGCCTCGACCTGTACTTGTAGCACGATTGCGGGAAGGATCCCAAGATGAAGGGGCGTCAGTAAGAAAAAAATGTACTGGTATGTAAGGCTGAAAACTGTAAACATGTAAGATAAAAATGATAACTAGGCCTGAAATAAGGAGTAGTAACAACCTGAAATTCTGAAAATAGACACCTGACAATAACTCATTATTGAAATATAAATGCAACCATCTAATTTACAACAAAGACTATAAATGAAATGTCAGCAGACAGCCGACCATACAATTTATACAATCCGTCCATCTAGGGTACCACACCGAGGTAAAAACAAAAATTCCTCTAGCCGGTGTACTATACCGGGGTAAAAATAAAAATGCCTCCAGCCGGCGTACCATACCGGGGTAAACTCCATCCAGCCAGTGTACCACACCTGGGAAAAATCAATAAGACCTCCAGCCAGTGAAACACACCGGGGTAAAATCAATAAAGCTTAGACAAAATCATAAATGGAGCCGATATGGCTTAATACTGGACCAACTCAATACATACAACATAGAAATGACGAATACTAAACATGTGGCCTGCATAAGCCTCCTTCGTAATGCATAACTGGAACTAAGTACATATAACATGCAAAGCTAAAAAAATTGAACTTAAATTCATGTAGTAAAAACTTGTATAAATAATAATAACGACCTATATCCTAAGAGTTTCAACAAAATTTGTGGATCGTCTCCATGGGATATTAGAGCTCAGAAACCCGCTAGCTTGTCGTTCGACTTAAGGGAAAGGTATTATGAAATATCCTCTTGGACTGACATATTTCATAACATCCACATAAGATAAGGGACAACCATAACCAGGTAATCCTAATTCAGTAAGCTCGTTTACCCTCAATAGCTTGCGACGTCTTTACGTGGCTTAAAATTGTTTACACGTCCTCATCTCGGCTCTTTCACAAATTTCAGATAGCAACCAGACCTTTAAACATATTTAACATCACATATATATACACATGACATAAGTAACATCTAACAATGCCCACGTTGAGGGGTCTCCAACTCAATGTACAACTACGACAACAATCAACACAATATCACACTTTAGGTATCTCCCTTCGGCTAGGCATAATCTTAACATTTATCCTAAATAAAACATGGGATTTTAAAGCTTAAATGAAGCTTAACATACTGCCTCAAGGCTTTTAAAAAGGTTTCTATCTCATTCGATTCACATCACACGAATCGTGCTTGAAAGAATGATAGACGGGGCGCCTTACATACCTTTCTCCGATGAACTTTTCTCTAGTCGATTTCCTATCTCAATGATCAGCCTTCAACCTCCTTAATTCAGTGGTTTTATAGGCCAACAACAAGCTTAATCTATATCAAAAACATGCAGCCAACATAACTAATCAGAGGCAGTCAAAATAGCAACAACAACACCCGGCAGCATCAACAACATTTATCCATTTTCTCAACTAATTTTTCACTAACTTTTGAGGGAGAAAACAGAGGAAATTTTATCTTAGTTTTTCTGTGATTCTACCCCTCAATATGAAGTATAATTCCAGCAAAAGAAACAGCTAAAAAGCCTAAGGAAAACGAGCAAAATTCAGCTAACAAACAGTCCATCGGCAGCTCACTTAGCTGCCAATTTCCAGATTTTCGCTTTGCGATTTGGGAGGTTTAAAAGGTGAGAAATCCTTACCTTTTCTCCTTATTTCAACACCTACTCAAAGATGTATATATAGGTAGTCAAAATAGATTTTGAAACGCAGAAAAACTTCTTCAAAACCTTGCCAAAACGAGCTCCAAAACAGCCCCTAACATACTTGGCAAGGTAATCTCAACTTATCTTGTGATTTTCTTGAACTTTGCTTGATGTTCCTCCTTGATTTTCTTTGTCCTAGCTGCTGGAATTGAGAGAGAAATGGAATCCTCAGCAAGCTGGTCAATTTAGATTTATCTGGAAATTTTTCTAGAAGTGAAAAATCAGATTTTAAGTAAATAGGGCGGTGGAGGCGCTAGGGCGTCATGCCCGCATCACCGCTCGCGATGGTTCAGTAAAATGCCCCTAACTTCTAACTCCGAACTCTGATTGACAAGAGGTTTGATGTGAAAACTAGACTCAAAGACCTTTAATTTGATATGCGTGGGTCTTCTAATTTATTATATATTGGGAGATATGGTCGTTTAAAGTTCACCGTTACTTATGAACTTCACATACTCTTTGGTTTTTTTGATCGTACACATTTCCCTTGTCACCTACGACCAATATACAACCCGTACCTTCCATATCCTAGAATAAAACATCAAATAATTACCAATAAAAATTTCGGGAAGTTATAGGTATGGTCATTACAAATTTGTTTTTATGTCTTTTGGACTAACCAATGCCCCTGCAGCTTTTATGGATCTAATGAATAGGGTGTTCAAGGCATATTTGGACATGTTCGTGATTGTGTTCATTGATGACATCCTTATATACTCTCGAAGCGAGGAAGAGCATGCTGCTCACTTGAGAGTAGTGCTTCAAACCTGCAAGGATTGTTAGTTGTATGCAAAGTTTAGCAAGTGTGAGTTTTGGTTGAACTCCGTGGCATTTTTGGGCCATGTGGTATTGAGTGAGGGCATAAAGGTAGATTCTCAGAAAATCAAGGCGGTGAAGAATTGTCCCAGACCGGTGAATCCTTCGGACATTTGGAGTTTCTTGGGTTTAGCTGGCTACTATCGGAGGTTTGTTTAGGGTTTCTATTCCATCGCAACACCTTTGACCAAGTTGACTCAGAAGAAGGTAAAGTTCCAATGGTCGGAGGCTTGTGAGAAAAGCTTCCAAGAGTTGAAGACTCGACTCACTTTAGCACCAGTGTTGACCCTACCTGAGGGTATTGATGGTTTTGTGGTGTATTGTGATGCTTTGAGAGTCGAACTTTTGTGTGTGTTGATGTAGCATGGGAAAGTGATAGCATATGCCTCAAGACAGTTGAAAGTTCATAAGAAGAATTACCCGACCCATGAGCTTGAGTTGGTCGCGGTGGTATTCGCATAGAAGATATGGCGGCATTACTTGTATGGGGTCCATGTATCACAAGATCTTGCAATATGTTCCCGCAAAAAGATCTCAATCTTCAGCAAAGGAGGTGGTTGGAGCTACTAAAGGACTACGACATGAGTGTCCTTTACCACCCGGTTAAGGTTAATATGGTAGTGGATGCACTTATTAGGCTCTTTATGGAGAGTGTGTCCCACGTGGAAGAGGGAAAGAAGGAGTTGGTGAAAGATGTCCATCGACTTGCAAGGTTGGGAGTTAGATTGGTCGACTCGACCGATGCCGGCGTTGTCATGCAAAACGAATCAGAATCATCATTCAAAGTCAGAAGGTGGAGGTTTTCTCCCGAGGGGGAGATGGGGTGCTGCAGTACCAAGGTCATCTATGTGTTCCAGATATTGATAAAGTTGAGGGGTCGGATATTGCATGAGGCACACGGGTACAGGTATTCTATCTATTCAGGTGCCACCAAGATGTATCATGATTTGCGGGAAATATATTGGTGGAATGGCATGAAGAAGGATATCGCAGAATTCCTAGCCAAATGCCTGAACTGTCAGCAAGTGAAAATCGAGCATCAAAGGCCGGGAGGCGTACTTCTAGGATATTAGCATTCCCATTTGGAAGTGGGAAGAGATTAATATGGATTTCATTACAGGCCCACCTCATACTCATCGACACTGCGATTCTATTTGGGTGGTGATAGACAGGTTGACCAAGACTGCATACTTTCTACCTGTCAAAACAACAGATTCAATGGATGATTATGCCAGACTGTATATCTGAGAGTTGGTGCGATTACATGGAGTTACCTTGTCTATTATCTCAGATCGAGGTACTCAATTTACCTCTCAGTTTTAGCGGTCTTTTAAAAAAAGTCTTGGGACTCAGGTTAAACTCAGTATAGCATTTCATCCGCAAATGAATGGTCATGTGGAGCAGACAATTCAAGCTCTCGAGGACATGTTGAGAGCATGTGTGATGGACTTCAAAGGTAGTTGGGATGATCACTTTCCCCTGATCGAGTTTGCTTACAATAACAACTGTCACTCTAGTATCCAAACGACACTGTTTGAGGCTCTCTATGGGTGGAGGTGTAGATCTCCCATCAGATGGTTTGAGGTTGGTGAGGCAGCTATGATAGGGTCAGATTTGATTCATGAGGCTATAGTGAAGGTGCAGTTGATAAGGGATAGGCTGAAAATCGCTCAAAGTCATCAGAAGTCATATGCTGATGTGAGGAGGAGAGAGTTGGAGTTCGAGGTGAATGATTGGGTATTTCTAAAGGTGTCTCCCTTGAAGGGAGTCATGTGGTTCGAAAAGAAAGGAAAACTCGGTCCTCGCTATGTTGGTCCCTATTGGGTTATGAGAAGAGTTGGTAAGGTAGCGTATGAGTTGGACTTGCCATCAGAGTTATTTTCCATGCATCTTATGTTTCATGTATCACTTTTGAAGAAATGTTTGGGAGATCCAGCTCTAGTTTTCATGGTGGATAGCATTGGGGTAAAGGATAGCCTTAGCTATGAGGAGGTTCCAATTGAAATATTGGATCGTCAGTTTTAGAGGCTAAGGAACAAAGAAGTAGCTTCAATTAGAGTATTATGGAGGAATCAACATGTTGAAGGGGCTACGTGGGAAGCCGAAGTGGATATGATGGCTAAATACCTACATTTATTCACTACCAGCTCGATGTCAGCTTGAGGTATTAGTTTTTTGTCTATGACTCTAGTTAGTTTCATGTTCAGTTCATGCACACAAGTTTTTTTAAAAGTATATTGGTGTGTATGTGATTTGTGAATTTAGTTCAGTTGTATATTTTGAATCGGAGGTAGTCATTCTGTCAGTTTTTTATTTAAATGATCAGTATTTGCATATGATAATTGCATGTTCTCTGTTTTCTTCTTGTTTCCAACATTTAAGGATGAATGATCCCAAGGGGGAGATATTGTTATACCCCTGGAGCTCAAAGATCGGACCCAGGACTTAAAAGGGGAAAATGTAAAACTGATGTTGCAGGCACAGGACGAGTCGTAGGATGACTCATGAGGACAACCCACGAGTCGTCAGGTGACTCATGGGGGAGACCAGTAAGGAGATTGGGAAGTTTGGAGAAAAGGGTCCCAACGGATGTGGGAACGACTCGTGGTCAGACACCATGAGTTGTTAGGTTAGTCGTGGGGTGGGGAGAAGGAAAAGAGAAGGACAAACATTATACTTCACGACTAGTGACCATGAGTCGTGGTCACCCCTAACGAGTCGTTATGTCAGTCTTTATGAGCCCAGGAGATCAAGCAGGCAGTGTACTTAACGAGCTATGTGACGAGCCGTTGCCTTGAACCATGAGTCGTCAGGTCGTCCATTAGGACCACATGACAGTATTTTCCTGCGAATTCAATAAGGGCCTTTTCGTAATTCCTAAGTTCCTAAAGCCTATACTACAATGTTTAAGGCTCGTTTTAGTGTGTTTTAAGAGGGGAAAACCTATTCTATGTTATTCCTACCATGCATGCAAGCTTGAGAGGTTGAAGAGGTGATTCAAGGCTAGTCTTCAAGGTTTCCATCCAATTTCCTCTTGGATAATCAAAGATTTGGTGGAACCAATCCCTTCCAAGTGTGTAGGGTTATGAGTGGGTGCTTCCTTCCACACCCATTCCCAACCTCTATCTAAGTATGAGAAATTTCTAAGATCAATTTATGGGGTTTTCACCCAATTGCATAATTCTTCAATTTTTATACATGGGTATGATTAAATTATGTTTCTATTGATGAATTGTGAAGCTTGGGAAGATTTTAAATTATTTTCAATCAAAATTGTGTTTTCTAGTTTATGAAATTTAAGGCCCATGGATGAGAGGTTCATGATAGAAGAGTATGATGATGAATGTATGATGACAATGAGATTTGATGATAAAAAGCATGTTTCTAAAACTACCCATGATTATGATATTGTTTCCAAAATAAATTGAGTAGATCCAAGAATGATGAAGTTTTGGACAAAGCCCTTATATCGAGTATAATGATGTAGCATCTATAAAGTAAGCTTACCACATGGTTTTTGGAGAAAAGGCTCCCACTTATCTTTGAGCTCGTGGTATGTTTTGAAATAATGCTTCTCATATGCATGAATCACAATTGATATGTATGTATTATTGAGCTTCATTTTCATACGATGTCGAATCTATGCATGATTTCATTATTGAGCTTTGTCAATAGACAATGTTGAGCTTCATTTTCATACGATGTTGAGTTTATGCATGATTTCACCTTGAACTTCATGAATAGACGATGTTGAGCTTCATTATATACGATGTAGAGCATTGCATGTTTTGGGAGAAGAGTCTAGCATCGAGTGGGCTAAGGGTTGATCACCCTATACCCCAGAACTACGCGCCAATGTAGGTTGATACTATTATGTTATTTGGACCTCCTTTGTGAGCTATCCCTGGCCCAAATGTTCCATGTGCTTGATATTGATATCATGGTAGCGTCCTTAGCTTGACAAGGTTTTGAATGGCTCTGCCCACTTGAGTATGATAGTCGGGACCACATAAGTTCATTCATGGTATGTCAGTTAAGTGACGAGTCTTCCATTGTCTATATGATTCAGATTTGCATATCCATTACTCATGGTTGTTATTTTGTACATGCATGTTCTAAAAGCAAGGTTTGACTCATTGTTCACCTTTTCTTATAAACATCATATTTCAGCTTTAAGTCATTCGAGTCAGTTATGATGTTATGAAGCTATGTATCATCATGTTTTGAAAAGATTATGATTTTAGAAAGAATGCATGCAAGGCCTCCTCTCAGATTTGAAAGCTTATGATATTTTATGAAATGCTTTAAATGATTTACTTTACTTAAGCGGTTTTACTTACCTTGCATACTCGGTACATTCCACGTACTGACCGCATACTTTGTATGCTGTATCGTTTCATGATACAGGACCCGACTCTAAGGTTCAGCCCTGTTCTTAGGTAGCTTATCCGAGTTAACGTCTGCTTGTTGGTGAGTCCTCATCTTCCGAGGACCAGACTATCTATCTTTTCCTTATATATTTCAGTGTTCATCTTGTTGAGTTAGTTGGGGTCTTTTCCTATCAACTCGTCCTGATTAGATGCTTTTCAGACTTATGTATGTGTTGAACTTCGGATGCTTATTTTAATGTTATGTTGAGTTAGACTTCCGCTGAGTTTATATTGTTGATTCTTCAGTTTATTGATTGAGTTAGATGTATGCTTGTGCCATGGGTCGACTTACGGTCTCTCGCGGTCCCTTGTCCCATATCTATGATTCGAGCCTCTGTTCGGGTCGTGACAGATTTTGATGTACTTTTATGCCATAGCATATGCTTTGCTATATATACTATTCAATTCAAGTATAAAATATATTATATTTAGTCCAAGTATTGGAACATACTACTCCAGTCCAAGTATTAGAAGGCCCCTATATACGGTCAATATAGACTTTTTATGCATTCATGCATATAGGTTTGCAGGTTATGTTACAAATTGTCTCTTTCTTACCCAATTCTATTGAGTTGATTTAAGTTATTCTATTGATTATAGTCTTATAATTATCGCTTTTAAACCTTACATACCAGTATATATTATTCATACTGATGTCCTATCACCTAGAGATCTTGGGCGTATTTATATGTTTAATTACCATGCTTTGCCCATGTTTAACTATATTTTGAGGACAATGATTGTGTGTGTTGCTATGATTTGATGTTTTATCTTTACAATAAGCTAATGTATATGATTAGATGTTTTCAGGCTAAAATATGTCAAGATTTGACCCAAATTATTTAAAGAAGAAAAGTGTAGATGATCCGGGACTCAAAAAGGAGTCATTTGGAGAGAAACAAAAGTGGGCAAAGCGGAGTTGGGTGTGCACGTTGAGGTCCACAATGCACTTATCACTGAACTTCAGAAGGATGAAAGCTGGCTAGTGATGTGCTATGGAGTTCGCATCCCGTAGCTTGGACTCGGCAAATGACCCTGCATCGTTGAGTAGGAACCTTGCGTTTAGGGGCGCGAAGTGGACTACTATATTTTGGTCAAGACCCTTTGAAGACAAATCCCGATCAACATAGAAAAGAGCAAAATAGATCCATTACCATAATCATACGTCAAAAAAGGAGAAGCAAATACATACAGGGTTCTTATTCTTCTGTTTTTCTTTATTAGATTCTATTGGACAATTCTCATTTTGTAAGCTAATTACCATGAACTTTTATACAAAGATTGATATTGTTATCACAAACATGAGCGACTAATTCATATAGCTAGAGTTGTGGGAACCATGATGGAATAACGAACGTAGTTAAATGATAATAGTGATTCATGAATGATGATTATGCATGTATTATTAATTTCTTCGTTTTGATTGGTTTTATTGGCTTCAAATCTTAGAACTTTCCATAATTCTTAACTTGCTTGAATAAAGAAGTCTAGGTGAGGAAAAGAGATTAACAATAGAGATTTGAGGCTTCCAACCTTCATCTAATGACTTGAGTTCTAATGCGAGCCACCAGAACTAAAGACGAGGTTTAATGCTGAAACACTTAAAGACCGAAAGGATTTAGAGTGTCATTCATCTATGTGGGTTGAAAGACGTTAGATAAAACTTTAATCATCAGTTTTGCATGAATAACACCGGGACAGATCACAAATATAATAAACTCGCTAAGTTATAAAATTATGGGAAATACAGTCCTAGTTTATTCTCATCTATTGAACATAATCAAAAGATTCTTAAACATCGATTACTATCACTGCATACTTTAAATTCTTTTATTTTTCTGATTACAAAACCCCTCAAAGTATCGACTACCAATTGAGTACTCACTATTAACGCTTTTCTTTCAATATTCCCTGTGAGATTCGATCTTAAACTAGTTGGGTTCTATATTTGACAGCGAAAGATTTATACTTCATTGAGAGGTGTAATTTGGGCATATCAAATTTTTGTACCGTTACCAAGGAGTACGATTTAGAAATAGTTAAATAGTGTTTAAATTCTTATTGTAGTCCTTATTTATTAATTTTTTTGTTGTTTTTGTCTGTTTTAGGAGAAAGTGGCATACCCATAGGAAAATACAATCTCCCATTAGGGGAAGAATTAACTGATGCCCAGGGGGTTGAAGCTGTGCAACAAACAAGGCAGCTAAAAGGTTTGAGGCTGCTGAGATTGCTTTAGCTGCTATGGCAAGGAATAGGCAAAATTCTCCACATATTCACAGACAACAAGTCTTGGGAAATGTTTACTATAAGGAGGATATTGACCTAAAAGAGGTCAATTTTATGTAATACCCCGAAAACCCTAAGATCAGACCCAGGATTAGAAATGGAGAAAGCAGGATTTTTCTACACCAGGTCATAGGATGAATTGTCCAGTTACCCGTCGGGTGCACCACGAGTCGTTGAGTGACTCGTGGGGAGAAAGTGGGACTTGGTTGAGTTTTTGAGTTTTGGGAGTGACCAAGAGTTGTGGTCAACACCACTATTCGTAGTCTTAGTCGTCGCTAAGTGTTGATGGTAGATTGAAGAGTTTGGGCAGTGTGGGTAACAAATTGGTCACCACGAGTCATTGGGTACACCACAAGTCTTGGTGTCCTCATGGTGGCCCTCAGAAGGAAGAGTTCTATTGCAGGAAATGAGAGCAGACCGCTGAGTCGTGGTGATGGGCCACGAGTCTTCCAGTCCCTCATTGGGACTGGTAGTGTGTTTTTTCCCTACGAATTTATTTAGGGTTTTTTCGTACTTCCTAAGTTCCTAATGCCTAAACTACATCGTTTTAAGATCTTAATAGAGTGTTTTAAGAGGGGAAAGTTCATTCTAGGCCTAATCACTTCCATGCATGTAAGTCTAGAAGCTCCTAAGGGTGATCAAGCCTAAATTCCTCAAGTTCTTCCCCAAATTTCCATGGGCAATCAAGGATGTTGTGAAATCAGATTTCTATAGGTATGTAAGGCTATGAATGGGTGTATCATTTCACACCCATGCCAATCCCTCTTCAATTCATGAAATTCAAGTTGATGAATCTATGGGGTTTTAACCCAACATGTGAATTATCTAAGTTTTAATCATGGGTATGATCTAAGCATGTTTCTAATGTTGAATTATGATTAATGGGCATATTTTACAATATTTTCAGTTATAAATTATGTTCTCAAGTTTTGTAAATTATGATGCCCATCCATAAAACTTCATGATAGTTGAGATCTAGAAATATGTATTCAAGCATGATGAGATGTATGTGAAGAGAGTATGATTTTGAATTACCCATGTCTATGTTCATGTTTTCGAATGATCAAGTCTATGTCAAGCATGTTTAATATTGGGCAAGCCCATATGATCAAGTATGTTTCATTATTTATTTAAACTTCATGGACTACCACATGGATTTTGGAGTCTAGAATCCCACTATTTTTAGCTTGTAGTATGGTTTGAGCCTGAGGCTCCTCATGTTTTGATTTCAGATTTATACATGTATGTTATGAGTTAGCTTCGTCATTAGATGATGTTTCAGATTTGTTGAAAAAATGATGGAGAGCATATATATGTTTTTGGGAGTAGTGTGTAGCACCGAGTAGGCTAAGGGTCAGTCAAACCTATGCCTCAGAACTACGCGCCAATATAGGTATGTTCAGATTATTTGGGACCTCCCTTGTGAGCTTCCCCTGCCCCCAAGGGGCCTTCAGCTTGATATTGATATCATGGTAGCGTCCTTAGCCCTAGTAAGGCTTTGGACGGATATTCCCACTGGAGTGTGATAGCTAGGACCACGTAAGCTCTATCGTGGTAATGTCGATTACATGACGAGTCTCTCATTGTTCTTCATGATTTCAGTTATGCATGTTCATTAGTCATGGTATTATGTTTTCAACAAGTTTAACCCAATATTCAGTTTCACTTATGATTATCAGTTTTTAGCTTTGGGTCACTTGATTTGGTTATGTTCAAATCATGATTTCAGAAAATAGCATGCAAGCCCTACTCTCAGAATCTTATCTTGATTATGTTTTATAATATGCATGATTTATGATTTTGATTACTTAGCAGTTTTACTTACCTTACATACTCGGTACATTCTATGTACTGACTGCATACTCTATGGTATATCATTTTGTGATACAGGCTTGGACATTCAGGCTCAGTTCCGTCATTAGCCAACCTGCAGGATTACCACTTATCAGCTAGAGTTGGTGAGTCCTTATCTTTTGAGGGCCCTACTTTTCAGTTGTATCTAGTACTTTTAGTTTCAAATTTTAGTGAGTTAGTTGAGGTCTTGTTCCATCAACTCGTTAGTAGTAGAGGCTTTTCAAACATAGTGTGTATTCAGTATTCGGCTTCGGACTTGAGTTATATATTTTGATATTATGAGATTATTAGACATCTACTATGTTAATTATGTTGATCTTCTACTGTATTATGATTGAGTTTGATCTTATGTTCATGCCATGATCTGACTTGGAGCCTCTCGGGGTTTCTTGTCTCGTATCTCAATCCGGCTTATGTTTGGGTCGTGACATTTTACTAGTTCCATCGTACCACCCCTACTACTAGTAAATGCAAAGTTTGATATTACTAGAATGGTATTGCAACTGCCCAACATGAAGGGGTTATTTAGTGGTCTGGTTAGATAGGACTCAAATTAACACTTGCTAAATTTCACAGGGATTTGCAAGGCTTATAGACTGCTATATGTGATGCAGGAGACCATCAGCCTTAGACTATTTCCTTTCTCCCTCACAGGGGAAGCCACTCTATGGTTTAATGAGCTTCCAGATGAATCTATCACCACATGGAAAGAATTGACTACAACATTTTTGGAAAGATTCTTTCCACCGTCTCGGACGATATAGATGAGGGATGAAATAAATAATTTTAGGCAACTAGTAGGAGAAGCCTTGTATGAAGCATGGATTAAGTTCAAGAAGAAACTGAAGCAGCGCCTGAAACACAAGTTACCAGAGGACGTTCTTCTTCAAATATTTTATAGGTCGTTGAATTTAACAAAAAAATCTGTGGTAGACAATATTTCTGAAGGCTCCATGAGGGCTCACACTTTTATCGAGGCCAATGATATATATGACAAGATGAATAAAACAAATATAGCTTGGCACACCAAGGACTCTTAGGACGTAACTATCAACTACTTTAAAGGGATAACTGCGGAGCAGTGAAGGAGAGAAGAGGTGCGTGATCAGGACATGGCTCATTTGAAAACTCAGATGGACCTGATGATGTGCTGTGGATTTACAACACTTTTTGACGCTCAAAACTAAGAAAATAGCATGGAATTAGGTGTGTTTATATGGATATAAGGCACTTTTCCTATGGTTGCAAGACAAATTGGTGTTGGAGTTAAGAAATTGCAAAAGAAAGCCTGAAGTATGCAAAATAGCCTCAAAGTGCAGTGCACAATATGAGTCGTAGGAAGGTCCTACAAGTCGTACTGATGGCCGTGAAAAGTTTCAGAAGGCTAAGGTTGAAGAGATGCAATTTACGAATCTGATTACAATTCGTAGTGATGGAGTCATGAAAAGATTTAGAAGATTTGTATAAGAGACTTACTCCTACTATGTAAAGTAAGTATGAACCATGGAATGAAGTTATGATTCGTACCATGGCGGTCGTGATAAACTTTAGAAGAATTTCAAAGTTTCAGAGTCAAGCCACGGGAGCTCAGTACGGATCGTAGGATAGAGGTACGAGTCGTACCAGGATCCAACACTTAGCCAAAATACAGCAAGTCATGCAAGGTATGAAAGGATGGTATGGGCCGTAGGATGGTGCTACAGGTTGTAGGTTGACTCGTGGCGAAGGCGGAACCAGATATAGAAATTCACCCTATTAGCCTAGGAAAAGGTTTTCTGTGTCTATATAAATACTTTTTAGGTTTTTATTTTTTTTAGATGAGTAGAGAAATTGAGAGAGGTTGGTAGAGATCAGATTTGGGAGAGAGAATACATTAGAGAAAGAGAGAATTGAGTTGATTTGACTTGTGATAAACCTTTTCTTGAATTCATCTTGTTCTTGCTATTTGTTCTTGAAGATTTTGCTGAGTAATTAAAGAAGTGTTTTTCTCATTCATTCTTGTAAGTATTGATTTATGTTTTTAATCGTGAATGCAATTCACAATCTTACAACTATGAGAGGCTAAAACCCCCATAGCTAGGGTTGTGAGAACCATGTTAGATTAACAAGCTAGGGTTGCAAAAAGTGATTTTAAAACCAATACAAATACTTATATTGTATTCTCTTCATACTTAAATGTTTCTTAATAGTGCTCAACGTTAGGACATGCCCTAATTCTTTACTTGCTTAGGACTAAGAGGTAGAGATTAGGAAAAGAGAATTACAACAGAGCCTTGATTTTGATAATCATTGCGTTAACTTAAGCTATGGTCGCAGGATAGTTAAATCTGGAACTTAGTGGTAACGGATAGTTTGAAACCGCTCATGAGACTTGGTCGAGTGATTGAGTATAGTCATTCAATAGGGACTGGTCGGTCGTTTGAATGAACCTAAGTTATCAGTTCTATAAGTAAGTATTGGTGATAATCACGAGTGTATACCCAAAGCAGTTATGAACCCATGGGGAACAGAAACCCTAGTTATTCTTTAATATTGATTGAAAATCAAACGTTTGATTATTTTTTTTATTATTTCTTTTCTTTAGAACCCCCCCCCCCCCAATTTTGAAGTAATTACCTCATAAGTTCACTTACCGGTTGTAATCTAGTTCTCCCATATTCCCTGTGGGTTCAACCCCAACCTCCAGTTGCGTTCTTTATTGACAACGTCCGTTTCATACTTCAGTAAGATTTGTGGTTTGAGCATTATCGAAAAGTGGCACCGTTGTCGGGGAGTACGGCTGAGACTAGGTTATTAACTTGTATTTGACTGTTTGGTAGTTATTTCCTTAATTACGTTTATTTTTTTGTTTTTGATACCCACAGGTTATTCTCCAGTGAATGCCAAGCACTCGGAGTAGAGGAGATCCCCTTGTTCCACAAAATCCAAAAATCAAAAGAGCACTACACAGAATGGAGAACCACGAGCAAAGAGAAGCCCGCATAGCTGATGAAGCTAGGAAAGTCGAGCTAGCTCCGAAAGCTGCACTACAGTATGCGGAAGATGACAGAGATGAGGTAGTAAATGTTTGTCGACAGGGGAGGGGAAACAGAGCTCATAGATTTGCCCCTCAGTTCTTCGATGATGATGATGAACCAGACATTGATGAAGTTGGGTTGATTGGAGCAATTGTGCCACCACCACTGCTCGCTGGGGCCAAATTCGACATTACAAGCACCATGATTCAATTGCTAAACATGAAAGGGGTGTTCAATGGTCACGTAGTGGACGATGCCAACCTGCACTTAATGAACTTCGTAGGAATATGCAAGGCGTATAGGTTGCCCAGAGTAAGCCAAGATGCAATACGACTCAGACTCTTCCCTTTTTCTCTATCAGGGGAAGCTTCTTTGTGGTTATCGGAGTTGCCCAACGACTCCATAACCAATTGGAGGGAGCTCAAATAGGCCTTTTTTGAGAGATTCTTTCCCGCATCCAGGGTATTGCAGCTAAAGGATGAGATCTATAATTTTTGATAAATTAAGACTGAGGCACTTCATGAAACTTCGTTGAGATTCAAAAAGAAGTTGATCAAGTGCCCTAACCATAAAATCCCAGATGATAGTTTGTTGGAAAATTTTTATAGGTCTCTGAACAATAGCACCAAAGCTGTAGCAGACATGATGGCTGGAGGAGCATTGATGAGTCACACCTAGGAGCAAGCTGCCACCATTCTTGATAGGGTGACTAAGAAACAGGGCCTGGAATACGAGGGTGGCTGATGCAGTGGCAGGCACATATGCAATTGGTTTGACTGTAGACCAACGAAGAAAAGAAGAAGAGCGCGACCAGGAGTTGGCTCATATGCACACATCATTGGACTTGCTGACAAAGCAAATTATGGGAGCTGGAGCCAAACAAGTCAATGCTGTGGGAACTCAAGGAAGGGAGCAAGGAGCTGATCACTCTGATTCTGAGGAAGAGGCAAACTTCCTGGATAGCCAAGTGGCGGGTTTCCGAACCAATGCCCAAGCGTCTGGACAAGACAATTGGCACCAAGGTTTTGGAAATCAAGGTCGGAACTAGTATAGAGACAACTACAATAGAAACGGGTTCAGAGATAGGAACAGGGGTCGTGAGCATGAAGGAGATTGGAGACAAAACGATGGATACCGCATGATGACTGAGATGTTAAAGAAGGTGAGGTCCACTGATGATCAGCTGAAGCAGATTCGAAGTGACTTATTAAGTATGGGTCAGAAAGTGGAATCTCATGCTACCGCCATCAAGCAGATTGAACATCAACTTGGGAAACTATCAACATCAATGAACCCTAGACAAAAGGGTACACTGCCTAGCAACACTTTCCAAAATCTAAAGAATAATGCACATTGTATGGCGGTGATGACTAGGAGGGGTAAAACCATAGTTGACCCCCCGTTTCCAGTTGAAGTTGAGTAGAAGAAAGAGAGAATAATTGAGGAAGATGATACAAGTGCTGAGAGAGAGAATGGTGAGTTTCAAGAGGCCCCGAGAGGTAAGAAGGAACCAGACATGGATCAACAGGCAATCGAAGTGCATAAAGTTATCCCACGACCACCGCCACCATTCCCCCAAAGGATGAAGAAGAAGGAAGAGAATGGTAAGTTCCAGAAATTTCTTTCAATGCTTAAGCAACTATCTGTGAACATACCATTGGTCGAAGCATTAGAACAGATGCCAGGATATGCAAAGTTTATGAACGACCAGGTGACTAAGAAGAGATATGTGAGCTATGAGCCTGTTGACAATGTGCATCACTATACCACCATAGCTACAACGGTCCGAGTGCAGAAAAAAGAAGACCAAGGTGCCTTCACTATACCATGTATGATTGGCAATGTCAAGTTCACAAGGGCACTCTGTTTGGGAGCTAGTAGTAATTTGATTCCTTTGGCCATGTTCAAGAAATTAGGATTGGGAGCCCCCACACCGACTAACATGCGGCTATTGATGGCCGACAAAATAGTTAAGAAGCCAGTGGGCATCCTAATCGATGTGCTTGTCAAGGTAGACAAATTTATATTCCCAACAGACTTCATCATTTTGGATTGAGAGGTTGATTATGAGGTCCCCATCATTTTGGGGCAACCATAACTTGCAACCGGGAGAGCTCTAGTAGATGTGGAGGCTAGCCTGTTGAAGTTTAGATTAAATTAAGAAGACTTCACATTCAACATCTGCAGGACAATGAAGTAACCTAAGGAATTTAGCATGATCTCAGCACTGGAGGATGAGTATGAATCACTTGACGAATTCTAAGTAGTCAAGAGATTTTCGTTGTGCCGCGATGTTAAAGCAGGCACTTCTTGGGAGGCAACCCAAGTGGTAGTTTAGTGAAGTCTGAGTAACCAGGCCACCTACATTATGTCACAATGTTAAATCAAGCATTTCTTAGGAGGCAACCCAAGTGATTAAACTAATGAGTGCTCAGTGTGCATGGAAATTAAAAATAGGAGGCTGAAACATCAGCTGTTATGACCCTTAGTACGACCCGTGATGAGATTCTACGAGCTGTAGCAGCAGTCGTGGAGAGGTTCAAAGAAAAATGACTCCAAGCTTCGACCTATGATTCATCCTACAGATTGTACCTCGGTGGTACAATTCATAGGATTTATTTGTAGGTCGCCAGGTAAGTTTTCTTTAACAAGGGTCACTTATGAGTCCAAGGGACGAGCCGTAGGTACTTCCTACGACTCATGGTACGAGTCAAGATGGGTCAAAATTAGCAATAATACCTGAATCGGTCCAAATTTTTAAACTTTTCCCTTATTTAAACCCCACAAACACCCTCTCCCATGCTAAATACACGCAAAATCACGACTTGAACTTACTTCCCCACACCCGTAACTCAAAATCACCAAAAAATCGAGCAAAAGTTTTGCTCAACCCAAGTTCTGAAAACCCTATACGGTGATTTCCAGTTGATGAAGCATCAATCAAGTAAGTATATTGTATTAAACATTGTTAACATTCATATACTGAGAGTGATGGTGCCAAAACCCCTGTGAGTCAGTCACTATGCTCGAAAATTAATTTTGAAAAGAGAGACAATGATCAGGGTGTTGTGAAATGTTCTTTTTCGACTGGAGAGATACAAACTTAACGTCATCCCCACCTTCCTCCAGTATATCACTGGCAGTCCTTCGTGAGTGCGGCGCACACCTTTTTATTTGTTTCGGAGTTGTTTGTTTGGGCGGTGCGTACTAAACCCACTACGAGATATCCTTATCTCCCTCCCACCAAGACAGGAAATTAACAAATGAGAAATCTAGTAAGCGGGATTAAGCAGCAAATTCTTTTTTCTCCAAGAATTTAGTTTTGTAGACAAATAGAATCAGGTCTTGAAAAATAATGATTTACGGGTAACAGGTTAAAAAAAGGGAGGATTGAGCATGGATAAATTGAGTTAATAATGAGTTACCCTAACAAAGTGCATGAATCCCTTGATCCCAAGTTTGAGTCTTAATAGACCATATTTCTTTGATTTACCGATTAAATGTACCCATTTTTTACAATGAACCTATTTTGGCCCTGGTCCTTCCTTGGGTATTGTGAACTTCAACATAAGAAAAATGCTTAAGTTGATGGTGGCTAGAGTAGGGGTGCGTAAATGGTGGGAACGGAAGAAAGGAAAAGAAAAGAGAAAAGAAATGGTGAAAAAAGAGGTGTGGTGAAAAGAAAAAAAAGAAGAGAGGAAAAATGCTAAAAATCTTGAAAAAGAAAACTCAAAGGAAAATGAAAACGCTAAAAAAGTTGAAAACTCACCACACCCATGCAAATGTCTATAAAAAAGGGGCGAAAAAGGGAAAAAAGGGAATGAAAGAGTAAAGGCTGAAATAGGTGAATGGTGTATCCAATGTATGTAGTGCCAAGGAAGGGGTAGTCATTTATAAAATCTTCCATCTTTATCATGTCCAGCCCTAAGCCTACATTACAAGTTATATCAAGTCCTATAGTGATCCTAACTTGACCATCTGATTAACCAAAGCAGAGAAAATAAGGGCAAGACTATGGTATCTGACACATAATACTTGTAACTTCTTTGTAAGAGTGAGCGCCTTACTTGTTTAGTCCCATGATATGTTTGACATCTCATATCTGAGTGGGGACTTCATTTGTGTGAGGGTATATGGATTATGTTTTCTTTTACCATTGGTCTGTGTGGAAAACCTTGGTGATGACTTGATTTCCTGTTGATAGCTGTATGACATGTTTTGATCCCTGTTTATGATGTTTTGAGGTTGCTTGTAATGCATTAGCTGATGTTGTTCCATGAGAAAGGGTCAATAGAGTTTGTATAGAAAGTGCAAGTTTTGTTTGAGTATTGGCTGTAGTATCTTAAGTCTATTTTCTAGTTGAGCGTCGTGTTTATTTTTTTTATTTGCCTGAGGACATGCAAAAGTCTTAAGTTGAGGGTGTTGATGTGCTATGGATTTACAAAACTTTTGACACTCAAAACTAAGAAAATAGCATGGACTTAGGTGTGTTTATGTAGATATAAGGCACTTTTCCTTTGGTTGCAGGACAAATTGGTGTTGGAGTTAAAAAATTGCAAAAGAAAGCCGGAAGTATGAAAAATAGCCTCAAAGTGCAGTCCACAGTACGAGCCGTAGGAAGGTCCTACAAGTCGTACTGATGGCCGTGAAAAGTTGTAGAAGGGTAAGGTTGAAGAGATGCAATTTACAAATCTTAGTACAAGTCGTGCAAAGCTTGTACGAGTCGTGGTGATGGAGTCATAAAAGCTTCAGAAGATTTTCATAAGAGGCTGAGTCCTGCTACGGAAAGTAAGTATGAACCGTGGAATTAAGGTACGAGTCATACCATGCCGGTCATGATAAACTTCAGAAGAATTTCAAAGTTTCAGAGTCATGCCACGGGAGCTCTGCATGGATCGTAGGATGGAGGTGCGAGTCATACCAGGATCCAACACTTAACCAAAATTCAGCCAGTCAAGCAAGGTATGAAAGGATGGTACGGGCCGTAGGATGGTGCTACGGGTCGTAGGTTGACTCATGGCGAAGGCGGAACCAGATATAGAAATTCACCCTATTAGCCTAGGAAAAGGATTATTGTGTCTGTATAAATAATTTTTAAGTTTTATTTTTTTAGAGAGGAGTAGAGAAGTCGAGAGAGGTCGGTAGAGATCTAATTTGGGCGAGAGAAGACATTGGAGAAAGAGAGAGTTGAGTTGATTTGAATTGTGATCAACCTTTTCTTGAATTCATCTTGTTCTTGCTATTTGTTCTTGAAGATTTTGATGAGTAATTAAAGGAAGTGTTTTTCTCATTCATTCTTGTAAGTATTGATTTATGTTTTTAATCATGAATGCAATTCACAATCTTACAACTACGAGAGGCTAAAACCTCCATAGCTAGGGTTGTGGGAACCATGGTGGGTTAACAAGCTAGGGTTGCACAAAGTGATTTTAAAATCAATATAAATACTTATATTGTATTCTCTTCATACTTAAACGTTTCTTAATGGTGCGCAACATTAGGACATGCTTGAATTCTTTACTTGCTTATGACTAAGAGGTAGAGATTAGGAAAAGATAATTACAATAGAGCCTTGATTTTGATAATCATTGTATTAACTTGAGTAGTGGTCGCAGGATAGTTAAATCTGGAACTTAGTGATAACGGATAGTTTGAAACCGCTCATGAGACTTGGTCGAGTGATTGAGTATAGTCATTCAATAGGGATTAGTCGGTCATTTGAATGAACCTAAATTATCAGTTCTATAAGTAAGTATTGGTGATAATCATGAGTGTATATCCAAAGCAGTTATGAAACCATGGGGAACACAAACCCTAGTTATCCTTTAATATTGATTCAAAATCGAACTTTTGATAATTTTTTTATTATTGCTTTTCTTTAGAACCCCCCAATTTTGAAATAACTACCTCACAAGTTCACTTACTAGTTGTAATCTAGCTCTCCCATTTTTCCTGTGGGTTTGACCCCAACCTCTAGTTGGGTTCTTATTGACAACGTCCGCTTCATACTTTAGTAAGAGGTGTGGTTTGAGTGTTATCACCTGATCACCAAGCACTTGAAGGGGATGGATTCACAGAAGGTTTAGGCGGTAGGTTTACAACAAAAAGCACCCAAGTATGATGATTATTACCTTGAGTTTGAGGAGGATGCCAATTTCGTGAACAACCAGAAGGGGGATTTTCAAGCCAAAACACAAGGTTCTAATCAAGAATCTTGACATCAAGGTCAGAAATTTATAGTAACAACAATTATATTCAGTCGGGTTGGAGACAAAGAGACAAATAGGAGATATAGAGATGGGTACAAGAATAATAGAAGTGATACTTATGTGCCGCCAAAGGTCAGAGAACAAGCTAGTAATGATGCTAATGGATCTAAGATAAGAGGCATGCATGCACGTGTAACACCTCGTACGGTCGGACTAAGAGTCTGAGGCCGAAACTATCAACTACTCTAAGGGGATAACTGTAGAGCAGTGAAGGAGAGAAGAGGAGCATGATTAGGACATGGCTCATTTGAAAACTCAGATGGACCTAAGCACCAAGCACTTGATGGGGATAAATTCACAGAAGGTTCAGGCGGTAGGTTTACAACAAAAAGCACCTAGGTATGATGATTATTGCCTTAAGTTTGAGGAGGATGCCAACTTCGTGAACAACCATAAGGGGGATTTTCAAGCCAAAATGCAAGGTTCTAACCAAGAATCTTGACGTTAAGGTCAGAACTTTTATAGAAAGAACAATTATATCCGATCGGGTTGGAGACAAAGACACAAAGTCTTGGGAAATAGGAGATATAGATATGGGTACAAGAATAATATAAGTGATACTTATTTTTTTCCAAAGGTCAGAGAATAAGCTAGTAATGATGCTAACAAATCCAAAATAAGAGGCATGCATGCATGTGTAACACCTCATAAGGTCGTACTAAGAGTTGAACCGTTCTGTGTATGTGAGTAAATTTGACCCAAATTTTTTTTGATGAATATTAAGTGTTTGGAGGAGTAAACCCTATGTTATAATGTGTCGAGGAAGTTCAGAGTTAGTTAGGAATTGAAAAGATTGATTTTGTGACTTTCGCAAGGAATGGATGAAGGTACGAACCGTAGAAGATATTACAGACTGTACCTGGAACTGTAAATAAAATGGGAGACTTGGAAGCTACTATTTATAATTAAGAAGTCACATATAGAGAATACATGGAAAGTATGAGCTATATATTGGCCGTATGTGAGAAGGTAAACATATACAAAGAGAAGAGTGAAGAGTATGTGAAGTTTATAAATAAGAGTTAATTTTGAACAATTATATCTCCTAATATACAAAGTGTTTTTGTGTTCTACATTTATTAAATTAAAGCACTGTGAATCTAGTTTCCAACGCATCCAAGAGTTTGTCAATTGGAGTTCAGATTAAAATATTATGGACATTTAATTGAAGCACCGTCAAGCAATGGCAGAAGGATGGACTAAGAGGCGGACCGTCAGTTGAATTGACGGTCTGTCAATTCAAAGGATGACCCATCACTGTTAGATTTTGTCTGTAAGTCACTAAACAGTGATTGGATAGTGGAGGGGGTAAAGGATGATTTAAGGGATGACCCACCCATTGAATGTGCAGTCCACACATTGCTTTTTTGGCCCAAAAATGTGATTTTCAACCTCTTTTTAAACGCAATTTCGGATTCATTTTCTCATTTCTTCACCTCAACTCGACCTCAACAGCCCCAAAATCTCTCCAAACACCTCATAATAATATAGAAACACCTCCCATGTTCTTACAACATAAAACCATGAAGTTCTCAAGATTTTGGACATCAAATCCTCTTTCTCCTCTAGCAAGGTCAAGAACAACTTTTGTGTTTGAAGATTTGGAATATTAAGCATTCTTCCTTCTTTAAATTTAAGTAACTCTCCCGAACCCTTTCATGCATATTATTTTCTACTCCTTAGAGATATTCTAAGGTCGGAATTCATAAAATGGTGATAGGAAGCCATGAGTTCATGTGATGACTTAGGGTTAAGTTTTATGGGATTGTTTTGGTGTTAATAATGAATGTGGCTGTTTTTTATTGGACTGTTATGGTTATGCTTGTTTTTAAATGGATGTAGAAGGAGGTGGGTGTTAGGAAACCCCCTCCATAGAAGGCTCAAATTTCCTATACCCCCTGGGTGTTTGATGAAATGCTTCTATGACTTAAAATTCGCTGGCTAAGTTATTGATTGTAGTTTCTATCCATATAGTTATTGTAGATTGACATTATAAAGGTATTGGTTATTCATGATGATAATTGTGAGGCAAAGAATAAAATATATAAGGAAACTTAAAAACATGAGATATTATGTTCTTCTCAGTGACTTCTTCACTTCTACTCTCATGAAAGTCTTACTAAGCTATCTTCATGTATTGAGCTCTATTTTTTGATTCCATGACTAAATATTTGAGAAACTTGAATATTTTTCTTGAATTCACAAAAACCTAGATCATGACAAGATTTTGTGAAGTTTTATGAAGGTTCACAAAATATGTTGAAAAATGATTATTTTGCGTTATGCATAGATTATCAGAATCTATGATAGGTTTTGAAGATAATGTTATATATTTTGGCCAATTAAACATATGTTGATTCAATGATTATTATTATTTACTTTGGCCAAGTCCACCCATATTGATTTTGATGAATATTGCTACCATTATTTTTGGCCAAGGCCATGCCCATGGTTTACTTAAATTGGAAAGTAGATTTGAACATGATTATGAGCTTTATGAATTGAAAATGCATGACTTAATGAATTTTTTAAACTTTTTCTTTAAAGAATATAAATGGATGTGTGTGTATATATATCAGTTGAGCCTAAGGGCTAAGATTTAGCCTTCAGATAAGGCCAAACTTTCAAAGTAGTATTCAGTTAGACTATGAGCCCAAGGGATACTATATCTACTAGTATTTTAAAGAAATGAGTAAGTGATTAATCGAGATTACATGAGTGTCCCCAAGGAAAGTGTCAAAAACTACGTTTGCCAATGTAGGAGCACGGTAGTACTCGTGCTTAATTTCGAGAACATTTGTAGATTGTA
This sequence comes from Datura wrightii, assembly GCA_035772735.1. Lineage (NCBI taxonomy): Eukaryota > Viridiplantae > Streptophyta > Magnoliopsida > Solanales > Solanaceae > Datura > Datura wrightii. The sequence goes on from JASDFA010000002.1 coordinate 68,529,537, forward strand.
TGATAGTGCGGTACCCATGCTTAATTCTGGATGCATTCGTAGATGATATGATGGTGTAGTACGCGTGCTAAATTTCAGGTGCTTCTCAGTTTGTACCCCCAAAAGAGGTTGATGATTCAGATAACTTTCCAGTTAGATAAGTTCATGCCTTCTACCTCACAAGATAGGTAATAGGGTTGGCTGGTCGAGCTTGAGGGGCCGGACCCTATGTTTACATGGGTACTATGTACTATGTTGGTTACACCAAGAACCTCCATATTATTTTCAACTAGTAATGTCAGTTGTTATTTTTTTGTATAACTGCATGTTTTATGTTTTTGAACTTTACTATGATTTTTATGTATGTTTTACTATGATTTTACATGCTTAGTTTACTTTCTCAATTTTTCATATTGCAGTTATTTTTTCCATCTTACATACCGTATGATTTCATGTACTAATGCCCTTTCTTATTGGGGGCATTGCCTTTTTTTATAATGTAGCCTTTGGTACAGACTCTCGTAGACGAGTTGCTTAGTAGGTCCTGGTCTTGGGCAAATTTATATGCCCAAGTGATACTCAAAAGTACCATTTTAGCCTTGTTTATCTACCAATGTGTATACATTCTCATGTAATTGGTAATAAAATGTGAATTTATACTAACCAACATGATTAGCATTGTTTTGCAGGTAAAATGTGATTTTGGGAAGCTTAAATGCATGTTGGATGATATCGGGGTTGGACTTGGATGCGAGCAAGGGATAAAGCATTGGACAACATGAATTAAAGGGGCTCCGCGATGGAGCCGTGTCACGCTGCCATCGCGAAGGCCTTCTGCCTGGATAGGGAAATTACGCCCAAATTCCAGAGAGGGTCCGCTTCTGGTCCGTGGCACGGTGGCTTGGCTCCGCGTTGCACGCCGTGCCACGTTGAGCTTTAATTCCTGGACCCCCAGTTCTAGTGAGGGTCCGCGTTCGTAGCGTGTCACGAAGGCAGTGCTCCGTGATGCACTCCGTGACACGTTGCTCGTTATTTCGGGAAAAATTCCCAGCAGTATAAATAGAACACTTAGGTTCATTTTTCAATATTCTGACTTGGTGGAGCAAGAACGTGGGTTACAGGCAGTTGAGGGACGAAAATATCAGGGTTTTTTCTCTCTTTCTTTCTTCTTTAATTCAATTGCTTGTATGATTAACACTCATAAAAAGATGTTTAATCCACAAATGAGTGGCTAATTCCTCTTCTTGCTGAGGTTATGAACAATTGTGATGAAATGTGATCATTGATTCTTTGGTTTTTCATCTTTTCTTCCATGTTGTTCTATTAATTCTTGTTCTTACTGCATTAATGTGTGGTCTACGTTAATGTACATCTAGAAAGTCTGGTTTCACTCGAGAGAGCAAGAAATTGGAAAGTTGTGAATTAATAGGATATGATCTTTACTTGATTTGGGAAAATTGGGAATTGATTTACTTTCAGGATAGAAATATGCCTGAAAGTCGTATTAGTCAATTTAGGAACCGGATTTGTATGGCTAGAACATGAATTGCATTTAATCACAGAAATATAGGTGGATGGTTCATGATTCTTAAGTGAGGTTAAATACGAGAGTTTTAATCTCTTGGCAATAGTTCTTGGCTAGCAACTGGAGGAAAAGATTAACCAAGTTATGATGATAATTAATTTCATTATATGTTCGTTTAATCTCAGCATGCTCTCATTCATAGTTCAGACTCAAAGTAGATAATTGTTTTAGCTTTAGTATAAAAATTATAAAACAAACTATCAAACTCTTGGTTACAATGTTGTTTGCATTTTTAGAAGTAAAATATAGTACACTTGAGCAAATTGCACTTCATCCAAGTCTCTGTGGGATCGATACTTGGCTTACTAAAGCCACTTACTACTTGTTCGACCACGTGCACTTGCGTGTCGTTTTATATACCCACAAATCACGTGAACAAGTTTTTGGCGCCGTTGCCGGGGACTTGGCAATTGGTGAATTTGTTTTAAGTGTTAATTTTCTGTATTTTTATTTTCTTAGTGTTGACAACTTGGTCTTAGCCTGTATTTTGCAGACTTAATTTCTGTTGAACACTGGCAAGAGACAAGGAGCTGGTGGAATCGTATATAGAGCCAGAAAGAATATTTCACAGTAAACGGAGAGAAGCTCTACAAAGAAAGCTGCAGTTGCTCAGACAGACGATCATAGAGCAACAACAGAATCCACCGGTAGTACGGGCAGTGTTAGTGCCCGAAGAAGTAGCAGCTCGGCCGGTTCGCGAGGTGGCAATCCCACATGCCAATAATGTTACATCTAGTATCCGCAAACCTGAGCCAGGAGGGAGATTTGAACTTAAGCAGAATATGGTGCAGTTGCTGCACACTAGCGGGCAGTTTACCGGTCTCCCTCATGAAGATCCACAGCAGCATCTCCAAAATTTTTTGGAGATAAGTGACAATTACATCCCCGCTGGAGTGTCATCAGATTATGTGCGGCTTACATTGTTCCCATTCTCACTATTGGGAGAAGCCAAGAGGTGGTTGAAAGCTGAGCCACCAAATTCTATTTCTACGTGGGATGATCTTGCAAGGAAATTCTTGATACGGTTTTTCCCCTCCGGTAAAACAGCAAGACTTAGAAGTCAGATTCTAAGTTTCAAACAAAGAGAGGGAGAAAATTTATATCAGGCCTGGGAGAGATTCAAATCCATGTTGCGGGATTGTCCTCATCATCATCAGTCAAATGATGTGCTGGTGCACACTTTTATAGAGGGTTTGGAACCCCACACCAAAATATTGCTAGACTCAGTAGCTGGAGGGCAAGCACTGGAGAAAACATATGAGGAGCTGTACACCTTGTTGAACCATATTTCGCAGGGCAACCCAGAATGGAATGCTGATTCATCAAGAGGTGGGACAAGGAAAGCAGCAGGAGTGCTAGAAGTGGATGGGTTTACAGCTATCGCTGCACAGATAGCTGCATTAAAAAATCAACTTAACACCCACTTCGGCAACATGACAATGAACCAGCCTCAAGCTCCAGTGAATACTGTGCAGCAAATGTGGTGTGAAGTGTGTGGAAGCAGTGAGCACTTAGCTGAGTATTGTGGAGCCAATCCTGACTCGGTAAACTTTGTGGGAAATGCGCAAAGGAACCACCAACAGTACGGTAGTAGCTACAATTCCAATTGGAGGAATCACCCTAATTTCTCATGGGGTAGCAACAACCATCAGGGGCAAGGTTCGGGTCAGGGTGTGCAAAGGAACCAAGGAGGGCAGCAGAATTATCAAGCACAATTTTAGAAACAACAATGCACCTCCTCCACCACCATCACCCAGCATTGAGGAGATGTTCAAGACCATGATAGCTAACCAAGCTCAATTGTAGGCTGACTATGTGAAATTGGCATCCGAAGTGAAAAACAACCAGTTAGCTACCAAGGCACTTGAATACCAATTTGGGCAATTTGCTAGTGCCCAAAACACAAGGCCTAGAGGAGGACTGCCGAGTGACACGGATCCCAATCCGAAGCAGGTAAATGCGGTGACCACAAGGAGTGGTTTGCAGCTGAAAGAGGTGGAACCAGAAAGACCACCTCAACAGTCGGGAGCAGTAGAAGTTGAGAGGGAGCAAAGTACTGAAAGGGGGAAGACTAAGGAAGCTGAATCAGAAAGACCTCCACCCCCGTTCCCTCAACAACTAAAGAAACACAAGGAGGAGGTGTGTTTCAAGAAATTCATGGAGGTGCTGAAACAAGTACATATTAACTTACCTCTTGTTGATGTCTTGCAGAGACTGCCGAAATATGCTAAGTATATAAAGGACATCGTGGCAAATAAAAGTCGGTTGACTGAGTATGCTACGGTGGCTCTAACGGAGGAGTGCACTTCCCAGATTCAAAATAGACTGCCCACAAAGCTAAAAGACCCTGGGAGTTTTACTATCCAGATTACTATTGGGCAGAGCATCCGAGCTCGTGGATTGTGTGATTTGGGAGCGAGCATAAATTTGATGCCGTCTTCGGTATTCAAAAAGTTGGGTCTAGGGAGTCCTAGACCCACAACTGTGATCTTGCAGTTGGCGGATCGGTCCTTAGCCAGACCTGATGGCATTGTAGAGGACGTTCTGGAGCAAGTTGGCTCCGTAATTTTCCCGGTAGATTTTGTCGTGCTGGATTTTGAACCAAACGCGGAAGTCCCATTTATTTTGGGACGTCCTTTCTTGGCAACTGGGAAAGCACTAATTGACGTAGCTGCAGGGCAGCTAACAATGCGAGCACATGACAAGGTGGAGGTGTTCGATGTGTACAAGGCACCCAAGCTCCCGATGGTGCATGAAGAACTGTCGGTGATCAATGTGATTGATCAAGGCGATGATAAGCAGATTAAGGATTCACGGGAGTTAATGGGAAAACCACCGGATCGGTGTAAGCACTACTGGGGGGAGGACGGTGATCAAGAGAAATCGTCCATCACCCTAGCGGACAACTGAGCTTAACAACGTCGAGCCGCGACGGTAAACCAGGTGCTGCACGGGAGGCAACCCATGGGAAAAAATTTTTCTTTCTTTTTGTAAAGTGTAAATAGATTTTTCTTTTTCTTGATTTACTACAAAAAATTTTCGTTTTAGTTTTAGTTTTATTTGTATTTAGAGTGAAACCTATAATTCTAACCAATTTTGTATAGTGAAATGAATTTTAGGTCAAAGGGAGAAAAATATGCACGGAATCGCGAAGGAAAAGTCGAGGTATGAAAATTAATAAAAAGTGGCAAACAGTGAGCTGAGGCGACAGCTCCGTGTTATGGAGGGGGACCTCCGCGTTACCTCCTTGACACGTTGAGGTATAATATTTTAAAAATTTCCAGAACAGTCTCGCGATGGCTCCGTGTCACGGAGGCAGTGCACCGCGATGCACTCCGTGACACGTTGCCGTGTATATCGCGACGGGTCACACCGGGTCGTCGGGTGACCCGCGCGATTTCCCTACTTTTTAACCCCGAAAACCCTCCCTTTTCCCTTATTTTTCAATCTCTCTGCGACAAAACCCCCCAAAACCCATCCCCCATCAACGTGACACGGAGTAAGTCAAGAAATTCAACAAGTTTTCTTCGATTCTTCAAAGTCAAGGTATGTTTTTCGATTTCCTCTCAAATTCTTGTCGATTTTCTTCGATATTGAGCATGTGAGGTGAGCTAAAGTGCTCTAAGTAGAAATTAATCATGAATTCAATTCAAATTGTTGTTGATGAATGTTCGGAATGTCGTTATGATTGCTTGAACTTGTCAATTGCATAAATTAATTGAATTTGCTTGATAATATCAATTCTAGGGCTTGTTTTTGAATTGGGAGTTGAAAATGTATTGAACTTGTGAATTTCATGCCGGGATGTACATGTTGAATGAGATGAGTCGATATACAAATTGTTGGGATGTTAATAGAATGACGGATTCTCAGGTTAAGGGAATGTTGAAATTTGTAAGAATTTGGTTGGTTGTATAGGTTCGTGTAGATAAATTTTTGTTGTTGTTTTTTTTTCTTTGTTTTTCTTTGCTAAGTGCGATGGTTAAGATTTTAGCGATGGTATTGATTGTGATTAGATGTACGAAGTCTGAGTAGTACGTAGAAGATATACCATCGAATTTTTCGAACGCACTAAGCATGATTGTATAGTTGGTTATTGTGTGTAAATAAAGATAATCTTGCCGTATTGTTGTAACTGTAGCTAAGGACTAAGTGTGGGGTAACCTAGCTTAACCCGACCATAGCCGAAGTTAATATCCGTTAGCTTAACATTGATCTTGTTTACTTGGGTTGACAGGTAAAATGGTAAGCAGGCAAGAGAAAGGAAAAGGCGCATCAACTTCGGGCGCCGGAAGGAAGCGAATCAGACTGGGCACAGCAGTCCCAGCAGCACCAGCAGTTCCACACGGCCAACGCCGCCAATACAGAACAAGATGGGTGACTGATAAGGGGAAAAAGTGGTACGCAAAGCACAAAGAAAACAAATATTTCCTCGAGGAGCACATAGCACGGGAACCATTGGCACAGTAGTTCCCTAGAATGGTCCACCGAATCGAGGCAACTGGGCTAAATTTCATTTTTGAAGAACCTAAGGAATGCAATCTGCACTTGGTTCGAGAATTTTATGCCAACTAGAACCCAACGATCAAAAGTCACACCATCAAGATCAGAGGGCAAATAGTCACTTTGGAGCCCCACCATCTCAATGCCATCATAGGAGCGCGGGACACAGACGCCCACGTGCTCCGACAGCTGAACATTACCCCACCATATGCGAACATCAGACACACATTGTGTGGGACCCGATTGACAGCTAGATGGAGCAGACACAAAGAGAGGGGCTACCACCAGACGTTGCCATATTCGCAGATGAACAGGGAAGCCCGAATCTGGCTGAAGATAGTCTGCTCATGCCTAATCCTGGGGGTACATATGATAGATGTAACCCGGGATCGTGTATGCCTGGTGTACGCCCTGATGAAAGGGCTGGAGATCAACGTGGGGGCGGTAATTATCTCCGCCATGACGAGAGCCCGATTGCACCAGGGGCACAGGTATGGCTTTGGTGGACTACTCACCACCTTCCTCAGGGGCCTAGATGTCGAGGAGGAGGCCCTTGACTATATCCCGCAGATGGAGCGGCGGGCCTTAGATGTTACTAAAACTAAGGCTCCCGACACCACCTACGGGCCAGTGCTTACACTTGGCGAGCGACATGCTCGTGATGATCAGTATATGGCTCGGATGTATGGGATGCAGATGCTCCAGCTGAGGATAGGCGGGAGGCCAGCGACAGAGGAGGAGCTATGGCAGCTCGAGCTAGACTACCCCTTCGGCGAAAACGCCACGGCTCTATGCCGAGTGGGGCCAGCATTTGTAGAGCCCACAGATGATGATGTCCCCACAGACGAGGAGACACGTCGGGAGGACTCCGATGTGGAGTCCGATGATGACGATGGGGGTGACTCAGACATGGGAGATGAAACAGCAGCACCCGACGAAGAAGTGGAATACTTTGACTGATCAAGGAGTTCCACCACCCGATTTTGTGCTATTTTAATTTTTGTGAACACTGGGAACAGTGTATTGATGTGTGTTGCTGAATGTTGCTAGATGATTCTGATTCTGTACATATTTTTGTTATCGAAATGATCGATAAATTTTTTTAAAAAATTTTAAAATATTTTGTACATATTTTTTCTATCAAAATGATCGATATTTTCAACATTTTTTTAATTCTTGGGTTTCTCGGCTTTTGTTTTCGGTTCTTTTACTGAGAATGGTCCCATTGAATCGAAGTCATAGTAGTGATCGTTCCCTATGATGGATGGATGACGACCGTCTTAAGGGAAATGTAGTCTCTAGGAGTAGATTTTTTTCAATTATTTTTCAGTTTTTTTCTTTGGTGGGTTGCATCCCAAAACCTATAGTACTGTATGGTTGCGAAATTCTGGTTGCGTGTTGTACATGATATTTAAAATGCAAAGGTGATTCGTATGAAAGCATGCAACTTTGTAAATATGTTGAGATACCTAGGCCATAGAGTTCGATTCAGTGTGATTGAGGCTTAATGTTTGAATTCCTGTAATTAGCTGATTGAAGAGTCTGTGAATACATCTGGAATTGAGCATGTGCAAAAAGTGTGAAGTGAGGTGTTGTTATTCCATGCTATTGTGAAGTGTCTAGAACTTGCCTGGTGTGTGTACAAAACGAAATGAAGGAGGTGTATTGTAGGAAAGGATGTAGGCATTTCTTTGTTTTAACCGAGAGTTTCTATTTTTCCTTGTCATACACACCTTGATTGTATACCCTATTCAGCCCGTTGAGCCTTTAGCCTATTATTTTTTTCTTCTTTTGTCATGAAGTGTAAACCGAGCTTAATTCCTTCTTTTCATTAGCCGTAAAGTCTATACAAAACTCTTAAGCGCTTAAGAAGAGAAAATCATTTTCCCAAAGTGTCAAAGAGTGAGAATGGTGAAAAGAAAAAGAAAAGCAGAGTGAGGGAAGAAAAGAAAAGGTTGAAGGTGCACTTGCTATAAATAAACGATAATGAAGGTGCATGAATAATCTTTGTTGTTGTGTCAAGTGTGCTTAATATGATGGGCCATACTAAAGAAAAACATCAAGAATGGGATGATGGAAAAAAAAAAGAAACTATGTCCATTAGTTGATGGGATATGTTGAAAAGGCGCTTAAGGATGCTAGTGGCTATTATTGGCTAATCCAATATTTACTAGTTCCGTAGCTTCCATTACAACCCGTTAAAGTCCTACGTGATCTTACATCGCACTTCTTTATATTAGTGGAGTAATACACTAAGGGCAAGCTTATGGGTCATGACATGATGCATGTGAATTCTTTTGGGAGAGAGAGCGAAATTGTGTTTACATGCCCCTGCTTAAAATTTTGTGAGTCATATGAGCAAAAAGGGGAAGATTCTCTTGTGTTGCAAGGGCACATGCTTGATGAAAGATTAATTTTTGTGTCGGATATCTGGATCAGCTGATTTGCATGAGTTTAACAATATCGAGAGTTGATTCTTAAAGTCTAGGAGGTCTTGATGTATTGAAGGTCATTGCATTGATAAGACCATGCATGTTTTCTTGATGATTTGCTGTATTGAATAATCGATATGACCGTAGCCTAAATTGTCGAACCAATGTAGCGAGGTTGGGATGTAAATTGCATGAAGTGTAGGATTGTTGTTCGAGGATGAACAAGGATTTAAGTGTGGGGTAAGTGATCTTGGGCAAGTTTATATGCCCAAGTGATACTCAAAAGTACCATTTTAGCCTTGTTTATCTACCAATATGTATACATTCTCATGTAATTGGTAATAAAATGTGAATTTATACTAACCAACATGATTAGCATTATTTTGCAGGTAAAATGTGATTTTGGGAAGCTTAAATGCATGTTGGATGATATCGGGGTTGGACCTGGATGCGAGCAAGGGATAAAGCATTGGACAGCATGAATAGAGGGGCTCCGCGATGGAGCCGTGTCACGCTTCCATCGCGGAGGCCTTCTGCCTGGATAGGGAAATTACGCCCAAATTCCAGAGAGGGTCCGCGTCTGGTCCGTGGCACGGTGGCTTGACTCCGCGTTGCACGCCATGCCACGTTGAGCTTTAATTCCTGGACCGCCAATTCCAGTGAGGGTCCGCGTTCGTAGCGTTTCACGGAGGCAGTGATCCGCGATGCACTCCGTGACACGTTGCTCGTTATTCCGGGAAAAATTCCCAGCAGTATAAATAGAACACTTAGGTTCATTTTTCAATATTCTGACTTGGTGGAGCAAGAACGTGGGTTACAGGCAGTTGAGGGACGAAAATATCAGGGTTTTTTCTCTCTTTCTTTCTTCTTTAATTCAATTGCTTGTATGATTAACACTCATAAAAAGATGTTTAATACACAAATGAGTGGGTAATTCCTCTTCTTGCTGAGGTTATGATCAATTGTGATGAAATGTGATCATTGATTCTTTGGTTTTTCATCTTTTCTTCCATGTTGTTCTATTAATTCTTTTTCTTACTGCATTAATGTGTGGCCTACGTTAATGTACATCTAAAAAGTCCGGTTTCACTCGAGAGAGCAAGAAATTGGAAAGTTGTGAATTAATAGGATATGATCTTTACTTGATTTGGGAAAATTGGGAATTGATTTACTTTCAGGATAGAAATATACCTGAAAGTCGTATTAGTCAATTTAGGAATCGGATTTGTATGGCTAGAACATGAATTGCATTTAATCACAGAAATGTAGGTGGATGGTTCATGATTCTTAAGTGAGGTTAAATACGAGAGTTTTAATCTCTTGGCAATAGTTCTTGGCTAGCAACTGGAGGAAAAGATTAACCAAGTTATGATGATAATTAATTTAATTACATGTTCGTTTAACCTCAGCATGCTCTCATTCATAGTTCAGACTCAAAGTAGATAATTGTTTTAGCTTTAGTATAAAAATTATAAAACAAACTATCAAATTCTTGGTTACACTGTTGTCTGCATTTTTAGAAGTAAAATATAGTACATTTGAGAAGATTGCAGTTCATCCAAGTCTCTGTGGGATCGATACTTGGCTTACTAAAGCCACTTACTACTTGTTCGACCACGTGCACTTGCGTGTCGTTTTATATACCCACAAATCACGCGAACAGGTCCAACACAGTTCGACTCTTGGTGAGCACCATTATGCTTCTTGGGGTTCACATGACTCAGTGATGTCTAGTTGTTTTGATAGAGGTTAGGCCAGGGACCTTATCCTGGCTAGTTCAAATACTCTAGTTAGTAGAGTCTTCGTAGACACTCAGTTAGTCTGCCTTTTTGTTAAACTTTGATTTTGACCTACGGGTCCCCTTTGTATGAAAAACAACTTTGATGGAAACCATTCCAATATATTAATTTATCTCAGATTTTAGATATATGATTAGTATACTTATTCATACTTCTATATTGGCTAACAGTTTCATGCCAGTTGCAGTGGTACGCTCAGGTCAACAATAGCATCAGGTGCCGCTCTCACCTATGCCCTATGCTGGGGTGTGACAAACTTGGTATCAGAGCCCCGGTTGGTGTGTCCTAGGGAGTCTATCAAGTCATGTATAGTAGAGTCCTACTTATGAGTGTGTAGCATGTAACATTTATAATTAGGAGGCTGTAGGACATTTGAGAAATACCACACTTCTTTTCTACTCTAGAGATCGTGCTATAGAGCAAGCTCTAACAATTGAAAATCTAACTCATGTGTTGCTATTAATTTTAGATTTTGGTTTGAGAAGGCCTCTAAAGGAAAAGTCCACAGCCGGCCAGAGGGCTAGTACTAGTGCTAATCTATCAGTGGAAAAAAAGGCTATTGAGTTGCCTCAAACCTAAGGAAGTTAGACTAGATCCTAGGGTCACTTTGTTAGTCATCCAGTTAGGCCATCGTCCTATCCTCCTTCAGTATACCCAGTGGGGAACCTAGTGTCCTTTTCTAAGAAGCCTAGTGCTTCAGATGTGGAGTTTAGGGAAGCAATCCAGATGCTTACCCAACTCGTATTTGCCTAGTCCTAATGGCAAGAATCAGCTCCTGTCCATGTTAGTTCCCAAAATCAGGCTAACCCATCATGAATTTGGAAATCTCTCAGCATGATCCCTCCAGTTTTCATGGGGTTTAGGGTAGAGGAGGACCTTTAGGACTTTATATATGAGATTTATAAAATACTTCAAGTCATGCATGTCAATAAGATAGAGGGTGTTGAGCTCGCTTCCTATTAGTTTAAGGGAGTTACTGGTACATGGTATAAGTAGTGGGAGATGTCTCTAGAGGATGACGAAGCCCTTGTAGTATGGGATAACTTTGTGGAAGTGTTCATAGACCACTGCCTACCTTTAAAGCTAAGGGAGGTTAGGGCCCAAGAGTTCATGGACCTAAGACAGGGTAGGATGAGTGTGAGGGAGTACAACCTCAAGTTTATAGAACTAGCTCAATTTGCTGGTCTCCACTATGAGAGCTAGGATGCGCAGATTTGTGTGTGGCCCTGGAAGCTATATAGCCAGGGAGTGCGCAGCTGTGATGTTGCGCAAAGACATGGAGATAGCCAGGCTAATGGTCTATGCCCAGCAGATTGAGGATTCAATGATAGCCAACAGGCTCAAGAAGGAGCAACATTAGGGGAAGAGGGTTAGGTCAACTAGCCATCATAGCAGTTATAGAGAGGGTAGCAGCAGGCCTGTATTCCAGTAGAGATCATTTGGACCTACTCTATCTGTAGTCAATACATCTCCCTAAAGGTTTAGGAGTGAGAAATGAGGTTAACTCAACTAGGGTCAGGCACTTAAAGCTTCGAGGTCCCAGTCGCAAGCCAGTGTGACTCAGAGCATTCAATAACATTCCCTATGCAGCAGGTGGAGGAAGAGACACCTTGTGGAGTGTTGATCGGGAATAAGAAAATGTTTCAGGTATAGACAGTAGGGCCACTTTTAGAAGGACTACCCTAGTGCAGGCCAGAAGGTCGAGGGTAGCTCAATAAGATCTCAAGGTATAGCCCAATTCCTCCTCGTGGTACTCAAACCCAACAGGGGCAAGGTGTGATCAGAAGTGATGGAAAGAACTACTTGTATGCTTTTGCAGGCCGACAAGATCTAAAGGCGTCTCCAGATGTTTCTAAAGGTATAATAATAGTCCTTAGCTTTGATGTATATGATTTTATGGATCCTGGATCACTTTATCATATGTGACACCTAGTATTGCTCAGGGCCAATTTTAGAAGGACAACCCTAGTGCAGGCCAAAGGGATGGGGGTAGCTCAATGAGATCTCAAGGTATAGCCCTAGTTTCTCCTCGTGGTACTCAGGTCTAGCAAGGGAAAGGTGTGATTAGAAGTGATGGGAAGAACTACTTGTATGCTTTAGCAGGCCGCTAGGATCTAGAGGCATCTCTGATGTTTCTAAAGGTATAATAATAGTCCTTGTCTTTGATGTATATGGTTTTATGGATCCTGGATCCATTTTATCATATGTGACACCTTATGTCGCTCAAAGTTTTGGGTTAGAACCTAAACAACTTCGTGAACCTTTCCTAATGTCTACTCTAGTTGTTGAGTCAGTAGTTGCAAAGCGTGCATATAAAAATTATATAGTCACAGTGTGTTGTAGGAGCACTAGAACGGAATTGGAAGGATAATAGATAAACGATGTTGAGCCTCTTTTTATAATTCTAAACTCATGTGAAGTGGGTGGATAGGAATTTGAAGATGCGATATGGGTAATCTATTATGAAGAAACCAAATTGTTACAATGATAATGGAAGTGGATAAAAAAGACAATAAAAGTATAAATTAGACAGTGATAGCCTTAGGGGTAGGAGGAAGTTAAGAGATATCTAGGAAGAAGGCCCCACCTTGAGTTGTAGTACTATGAAGGTATCTCACAAGAGAAGTGTGACAGGTATAGATATATTAATACCACTATCGTGAAGAGTAATACAACTATAAATTTGTTAAGGGAGATTTGTATTTCATCGAGTAAAACGTATAAGAGGGTTTATAAATATGTTAAGTGAAAGAGTTGCATAAAGTAAAGGAAGAATAAGAAAATGATCATCTAGGACTCCTTTTATAAAAGGGGTCAACAGAATTGGAATGACAACTTTTGAACTAAGGGGGAGATGGTACAGAGAAAAACTTAAACTAGTCATATATCCCAGATGGTAAAGGACACAAAGGAAATCATAATGATGGAGAACCATCCTTATTCTACTGAAATCCCAATGCTTCTTCAAGGTGATACTAAATAGATGTTTTATGTATTCATGTCATGCCTATGCTTATGCCTAGTAAATTTCTCAAATTCTTTCATAATCACGATGCCCATGGAAACTCTAGAATGTGAACCATAAGGGAAGAGGTATGTGTGATAGTTCTAGGCATTTTTTAGAGGAATTTACAAACCCACATTGTAAGTAAGCACAAGGGTACTAATTTCCCTTTTCCATGCACTGATATCCTACCTATGCTCAAAGTGATTACCTATTCATATCTCACACGATTGGTGTACGAAGTATTCATTCCTATGGTTCTATTAGTAATGAGTTCTATGTAGGATGATGATGATATGATAAGATTCAGCATGTTCAAAGATGTTCCATTCATTCCTTATGCTTATGATTCTAAGAGATGACACTCATTGTGTTGTCTACACTTATGATCCATACTTCGACTTCTATTCATATTCTTTGTTACTCATACTCATGATCCATGATAACACTTTCTGATGAAATAAAGCTTGTGTACGGTGTTATGTCAACTATGTTCTACGAATCCATGACCAGTGGTCAATATGATCAGTCTATGTTAATATTCCAACCCTACCATCTCTTATATTTCATGCCTATAGTCCTTCCTCTAATATGATATGTTATAAGTACGATTATGATGATGATAGTGATGAGAAGTCTTACCTTTTCCTTTTGATCCCATGAAACTCAAGTCTTGTGCTATGCTCTCTATGTTCAAGAGAACCCTACTACGACATGTCTATTATAAGCCTAAAAGCCCCATAGGACTTGTTCCTACTGCTTCTTTCTCGGAATGTTATGAAATCTTTATGATGATGATGTATAGGATGATGAATAAAGGTATAGGTAAGTTGTAGGGAGAATTTCCTTTTTGATTCTTTTAGATGGGTCAAGAGGAGCCAAATGTACGTTACTTATATATTCTTTCATGATAAGCATTATGCGATTCCCTATGAGGCTAATGATGATATTCTAGTTAGCTAGCACAAGTATGAAAATTTGGAATAGCTCTATTTCCAAAGGAAACTCTACCAAAATATTTGGAAAACTCATGAGTTAGAATCTATTAGTTCCCAAAGTCGTCATTCAAGGACGAGTGATCCCAAGGGAGAGATATTGTAACACCTCGTATAGTCTTACTAATATTTGAACAGTTCTTTGTATGTTGGTAAAATTGACCTGGAAATTTCTTAATGATTCTTAAGTGTTTGGAGGAGTAAACCATGATTTATAATGTGTTGAGTATTTTTGAAGTTGGTTAGGAATTGAAAATATTGATTTTTGTGACTTTCTTAAAGAATGGGTGAAGGTACAAACCATAGAAGGAATATACGGACCGTATCTGGCATCATAAATGAGATGGGAGACTTGGAAGATACTGTTCCTAATCATGAAACCATATATGTAGCATACATGGGAAGTACAGGCCATATATTGACCATATGTGAGAAGGAAAACATGTAGAAAGAGAAAAGTGAAGAGTATGCGACGTTTATTTATAACGGTCAACTTTAAATGATTATATCCCTTATATAAGAAATGTTTTTAGGTGTTCTACCCATCAAACTAAAGTGCTATGAATCTAGTTCCAACTCATCCAACCATTTAGAAATCGGAGCTCAGAGTAAAAAGTTATGAATATCTTACTGAGACATTGTCAAGCATTAGCGAAAGGACGGACCAAGATGCAAACCGTCAATTGATTTGATGGTCCGTCAATTCAAAGGATGATCCATCCCGGTGAGATTTTGGCCGTAAGATACTAAACACTCATTTCTTCGCCTCAACTTGACCTAAACAGCCCAAAAAGCACTCCAAACACCTTCTGAGCATGGAGAAACACCTCCCATGATCTTACAACATAAAATCATGAAGTTCTCAAGATTTTGGACATCAAATCAAGGAAGGTCAATAACAAATTTTGTGTTTCAAGACATGGAATATTGAGAACTTCTCCTTCCACAAATGTAAGTAACTCTACTAAACCCTTGAATGGGTATTATTTTCTACTCCTTAGGGATTTTCTAAGGTCAGGACTCATGGGACGGTGATAGAAAGCCATGTGTTCACGTAATGACCTAGGGTTAAGGTAAATGTGATTGTTTTGGTGTTGAGGGTGAATTTAGTGTTTTGGATAGACTTGTTATGATTATGATTGTTGTTAAGGGATTGTAGAAGGAGGATATATTAGGACACCCCACCCATAGGACGCTCGAATTTCCTACGCCCTCCGGGTGTTCGATAAAATACCTCTATAACGTGAAATTCATCACTAAGATATTGATTATAGTCTCTATACATATAAGTTTTGTAAATTGATGTTATAAATGGATTGTTGATTTGTCGTGATAATTGTAAGGCCAAGGGTAAGGTATGTAAGGCAAGTTATAAATGTGGGACATTATGTTCTTCCCCCCAACTTCTCCACTTCTACTCTCATGAAAGTCTTCTAAGTTATCTTCAAGTATTGATCTATATTTTATGATTCCATAACTAAAGCTTTGAGAAACTTGCGTATTTTGCTTGAATTCACATAAATCCAGATCATGACTTGATTTTATGAAATTTTATGAAGGTTCACGCACTATGTTGAAAAATGATTATTTTCCTTATGCGCAGGTGTTACACCCTGGAATTTCTTTTTGATGATTATGTAATATTAAGGGAATTATGGGTCGTATGTTGTCCGTAGGTGAGGAGGGAAAAATGTGCAAAGGGAAAATCGAAGAGTATGTGAAGTTTGTAAATAAGGGTCAACTTTAAATGGTCATCTCTCCAAACATATAATGATCCAGAAGTCCCATAATATGTCAAATGAAAGGTACTTGAGTCTAGTTTATAGTGAAAAATACCACTCCTCAATCAGAGTTCGGATTAAAAAGTTATGCTCGTTTGAAGACAGCACTATCGTCTGGGAAAGCGCCCAGGAGCGCGGGCGCCGAGACAGGAAGGCAGCAGGCGCGCGCGCGCGAGGGCATGTCGCATGTGCGCCGCACGCGGGCGCCGCCCAAACCCTTGCCAGCCCGCCTCTATGAAGTAAACTTGAGCTAGAAAGCTCATTTTTACTCCGTTTTAGTTGATTGTTTTCCAGAATTCAGAGAATTCAAAGCCCTATCACATGGTGAAAAGATATCCCTGGTAAGAAACTTTACTATTGTCTCTTTTGGGCTTTGAAAAGAGAACCTTGGAAGGAAGTCATCACTTGTTGTTGTCTTGTGGTTGATTGTGGTATTGCTGCGTTTTTAGATGATTCTAGGCAGAGGAAACAGTAGGAGTTTACTCCTACTTAAGCCTATAACATCTCCAAGAAAGGGTAAGTAATTCCCTTTTTGATTTCTTTAAGTTTATGAGGTTATAAGTCAGAGAATGTTGTAGTATCGTGTTGTTGTTTCTTTGTGTGTTTTTGTTGCATGTTGCTGCCCAATTTTTCAAGAACTTTGGGAAGTGAAGTTTCTGCTTGTTGGGTTTGTAAATTGGACTTGGAAGGATCCTCAAGGAGTAAGCTTGAAAGGAAGATTTTCGGCAAAATTAGAGTCGGCGTTCCAAGGTATATAAAGGCGTCCCTTTCCTTGTTTTTCAAGCACGAAACTAAGTTATTAAAAGGATCAATATTCCTATGTTTTTAAAATCATATTGAGGCATGTATGATCCTTTCCAAAGGGTTGTAAATACTTGGCATAAATCATGAATCGCTAAGAATAGTTGAAGCTTACATATGTGAAGCGAAAGGTGTAATTTTTATATGATTGTTGCTGTAGTTCCAAATTGAATCTGAAGTCCCCTTAACGTGGGAACCATGAGCTGGTCCTTTGCAGTATACTGTATATGTGATGTTTAATATATGTTAAGATCTTGTCACTTAGTGAAATTGGTAGGAAATGCTAAGACGACGACATGTAATTGAACTTAAGCTAAGAAGATGACGCTAAGCCGATTGAGGGTAAACGAGCTTATTGAAATGATTCTTTAATAATATTGTTAATCCCTCCTATATGTTTATGTTTTAAAGTGCTTAAGATAAAAAGTAGATTTTATGTTTTTCCTCTTTAAAGCTAAGCAAGCGGCACGTAAAGAATAAGCTAAATTGATACATGTTAACGGGGAAAGCGTGGCTAAGTTGTCAATTAGGCAAAGAGGTAAGTGTGTATAAGAATTGATGGAACAGTGACCACGAGGGTAAAGATTTGAGTGTAGACTGAATAATTTTAGGCAAATAAGTCAAGGTGAATAAGGAAAGTAGAGCTAAATATTGTTAAATTAGATGATACAAGTTATGATTGTGAATGAGGTAGGCAACAACTAGGAAGATTAACCCTGTTCTAAACACGTTTAGCAAAAGAGCTATAAATTAAGTTGTTTATGTTCAGTATGTGTTAAGTTGATGAATAATCACTAAAGTGTTAACCTTCTACGAAATAATTAGAGTTGAACGTCTGCAAAATAGTAACTTAAGTTGAGAAGCTCTATGCTATACCCCTAAAGGATTATGTTAAGTTATCTATTCTAAGTGTTGAAATTTTCTACCATGTCTGGAAAGGGTAATCCAAGGATCTTCTAAGTCACTTATGATTATGTAAGCTTTCTTAAGCTCCACAGATAATTGCAAAGTTATGTAAGTCAATTCAGCATCACCCGAATTACGGCTATATATCTTTATTTACCTATAAGGCATCACCTAGAGAGTTACTCACGAGTTCCCAAGTTATAGAGCTCCAAGTCTTAAATCCTTAAGTTATGCCTTTAAGTCCCTAATTTATGTTGAAATGTGCTAGCTGATCTAAGAAGTTTTTGAGAGATCATATTTCGAGAATTATGCTAATGTCTCGGTCAAGTATCTGATGTAGTATACAAGTCTAAGAACTCAAGTCTTTATATGTCTTCCCAGTAAGAAGTCTTAATGTGTACAATTTTCATGTTATAACATACAGTTGAATTCTTTCAGTTATATTCAAGTCATGCATCTTTGTGTTTAGCTCTTATTGAGTTATCAGTTGAATTTACTAAATTCAGAGGAGAGATTCTCCCAGGTACCAATATTCCTAATGTATAAGTAAATATAAGTGCAGGCTATGATATTGATCAGTTCAGCTCAGAACTTTGAATACCAGGAAGTGTCCTGGAGGTCACCTAGTTAACTAAATACGAGTTATACATTATATGGAAGTCTTATACATTGTATGTTTGTAGTTTAGTTCTCAGCTCTATGTATATGACAAATAACTCCAAGTTCCTAGTTATAATTTCCATGTATTCCTGCAAATAAGTCAAATGAATTAAGAACTATATGTGCTTATCTACATGATAAATTTGGAAATGAAATTCCAATGTATAGTTGCCGATACAGGTTAAAGGAACCACCTGTAGTTCCCAAATGTTAAAGAATTGTGTAGAAATGAGCTCTATGTGTTTGTATCCAAGTAATATGTTCAATTGGTAGGATTATTTGTAGGACATTATTTTTAAGCCTACAGAAGTTCTTATGTTGTCTAAACCTCTTGAAGGTCCTTTAAGTAACTGAGTCGACATGTTCATGTATAATTTGACAACTTTACGTGATATATATACATTTTTCTAGCTTTACATGATATGGATGCTCACTTGCATTTATGGGTTATGAAAGAGGCCTATTTCGGCCACAGATTTAACATTTGTCATTTATATGCCATACGTGTTAAATTGACTCAATATAAGCCATATTGACCCTGTTTATGATTATGATTGAGAATTATTTTTATTTTACCCCGGTGTGGTACACCGACTAGAGATATTTATATTTTACCCTGGTGTGGTACATCGGTTGGAGATATTTTTATTTTACCCCGATGTGGTACATCGACTGGAGATATTTATATTTTACCCTGGTGTGGTACCTCGGTTGGAAATATTTTTATTTTACCCCGATGTGGTACATCGGCTGGAGATACTTTTATTTTACCCCGGTGTGGTACATCGACTGGAGATATTTTTATTTTACCCCGGTGTGGTACATCGACTGGAGATATTTTAATTTTACCCTGGTGTGATACATCAGCTAGAGATACTTTTATTTTTCCTTGGGATGGTACATCGACTGGACAAATTTTCTATATGGATTTATGGTTGGTTGGTTGTTGGCATTACAGTTATAGTTTTTCTTGTGCATTACTTGGTTGCATTTGCACTTCAGTATTGACTTATTGCCAGGTTTCAGTTTCCAGGATTTCAGGTTTTTGTTATTCCTTATTTCTGGCTCAGTTATCATTTCTATCTTACATGTTTACTTTTTTCTGCCTTACATACCAGTACATTTCATTCGTACTGCGTCCCTTCGCCTGGGGACCTGCATTCGTGCCACAGGTGCAGGTAGAGGTCGGGATTGCTAGTTGCAGTAGCAGTTTGTGAGATTAGTGGATGTGTTGGTATGCTCCTTTCTTTCTGGAGCTAAGACTGGTTTTGTTTCAGTTAGAGTTTTGAGATGCAGTTATGGGTAGGTCGGAGCCCTATTCCGACTATCAGTCAGTTTACTCTTTAGAGGCTTTGTGTATAATGGTATTAATTTTGTGGTCTTGTCGGCTTTTTGTTGTTTAGTTTAGCATACTCATAGCCTTGTTTGCATTTCAGTTGTTTACCCTGTATTGTTGAGATATTATGGGTCCAGTTTGTGCTCCAGTTGATTCTGACAGGTGGCTTAGACGACCTATGTGTTACAGTTATAGATGTCATATAGTCGGCTTCCCAGTCAGTCAGGTATAGGGAGCCAGTCGCGCCCTCCCCCCTGTTATGGGGCATGACAGTAGGATTTCAGAATCTTAGATATGTTTTGAAGATGATGTTATATATTTTGACCGATGCCATACAGATTTGAACATGACTATGAGCTTTACGAATTGAACATGTATGACTTAATGAATTGTTTAAACTTTTTCTTTAAAGTATATAAATGTATGTACGCACACACACACACACACATATATATATAAGTTCAGCCTAAGGGCTGAGATTTAGCCTTAGATTAGGCCAAACTTTCAGAGCAGTATTCAATTAGACTATGAGCCCAAGGGATACTATATGTACTAGTATTTTTAGAAATGTAGTAAGTCATTAACTGAGATGACACAAGTGTTTCAAGGCAAGTTGCCGAGACTATGTTGGCCAACGTAGGAGCGGTGCAGTACCATGCTCAATTTTGGTTGATTCGTAGATGGTATGACGGTCTTGTACTTGTGCTTAATTTTGAGAGCATTCACAAATAATATGATGGTATGGTAGCCATGGTTAATTCCAAGAGCATTCGCATATGATATGACAGTACTGTACCCATGCTCGGTTTATACTCCCAAAAAAGGTGGATGATTCAGACAATTTTCTAGCTAGACAAGTTCAGGCCTTCTACCCAGCAAGGTAGTTAGTTGGGCTACCTAGTCAAGCCCGAGGTGCTGGACCCCATGTTTACATGGGTACTATGTACTATGTCGATTACACCACAAACCTCTATAGTGTTTTCAATTAGTAATGTCAGATGTATTTTTAGTATAAGTATGGAGTTTAAAAGAAGGGAAAACTGCATGATTTATGTTTTTGAACTGTACTATGATTTTTATACATTCTTTACTATGATTTTACATGCTCAGTTTACTTCCTCAATTTGTTATGTTATAGTTGTTTTTGCAATCTTACATACAGTTCGATTCCATATACTAACTCCCCTTCTTACTGAGGGTGCTGCATTGTTTTATAATACAACCTTAGGTACACATTCTCAGAGATGAGCCGTTCAGTAGACTCAACATAGTTCGGTTTGACTTTTGGTGAGCCCCATTCTCCTTCTGAGGTTTGACATGACTTAGTGATGTCTAGTTGTTTTAATATAAGGCTAGGCTGGGGACCTTGTACCCTCCAATTTTAGATACCGCAATTAGTAGAGGCTTCATAGATAGTTAGTTGGTGCGCCTTTGTGTTAAACTCTGAGTTTGACCTATGGGTCCCCTTTGTATGAAAAATAGCTTTTGATGAAAACCATTCCACTATATTGTTTTATCTTATATTTCAGATATATGATTTGGATATTTATTCATGTTTATATATTGGCTCATAGTTTCATGCTAGTTATAGTGGTACACTCGGGTAAGCAATGCACCGAGTGCTGATCTCGCCTAGGCCCCAGGCTGGGGCATGATAGCATGGATGCTGAAGAAGGTTGAGTGGACAGATGCTAGTATAAGGAGATGCGGGGATATATCATTACACTCCAATTTTTTTGATGATTATTTGATATTTATATGCTATGTTATGAGAAGTACGGGGTGCATGTTGGTCGTAGGCGAGGAGGGAAACATGTACGATGAAAAGAGCAAAGAGTATGTGAAATTCATAAGTAAGGGTCAAATTTAAATGATCATATCTCCCAATATATAATAATTTAGAATTCTGACAACCTATCAAATTAAAGGTATTTGAGTCTAGTTTCAAAATATCAATCCGTTCGTCAATCAGAGTTCAGAGTAAAAAGTTATAGGCCTTTTACCGGGGCACCATCAAGTGATGGCACGACCACCACCCTATATATATATATATATATATATATATATATTGTTTGGCTTATGATTTATTTTCCATACTTTTAAGAATTAAGATGCTTGCTTACACATATAATCTCTCTCTTTTCAAGTAGCCAAGACTAAGAAACCAAGAGGAATCCATCAAGGAAACACCATCAAAACTCAAGCGAAAGTTCATGGAAGTGAAGGCAATGTTGTGGTAAAGTTGTTGCTGCCTTGTAGCTGCGTCTTGGCAGTGTTGTTGCTACATGTTTGGGAATATTTTGAGCTAAAGTTACTGTCCGTCTTAGTAGGAGTTATTAACAAGAAAGAGTAAGTAATTTCCCTCTTTTAAAATCTGTAATAAGTCTATGGAACTAAGTCTAAAGTTAGCAAGGTTGTAGTATTGTTTTACATGTGTTATGGTGTGAAGTCTCTACTGTTTCAAGGAAGCTTATGAAGCTGGATATTTGCTGAAGTTATACACCATTTTTGTGAAGGCTAAATATGAAGAAAGGTAAGTGATTCTAGTATCTAAAATTCGAAGAATCCTAGCTTGAAACTAGAGGTTGGGTGCCAAGTTTGGCTGCCATTTTTAGTGCAATTTTTCTGAAGGTTACTGCTTGTTTTTAAATGTTGTTGTAGCTATGTGTTATTGGAAATATAGTCCATATTTATGGATGTTGGTTACAAAGGAATTTAGGTAATTTCCTACTTCCATTATTTCCTTAAAAGTGTATAGAACAGTTGTAGTATTATGCTAAAATGTTTTCTTGTGTGTTGTTGCGACTGCTCTGGGTTGACGTTTTGGCTAAATAAATCGGCGTGAAACAGCTTGTCACTTGGTTGTGAACTTAAGTAATTGAAGGGGATAAGATATTGTTTTTGAAGAAACGAAGTGACTAAAAAAAGCTCATCAGCACAAGGTATGTACGACGCCCCATCCGTCATTCTTTCAAGCACGATTCTTAAGTTATAGGTTGATGAGACAACAAGCTTCTTATGTTTATTGAGGTAGTATGTTAAGATACATTTAAGCTTCAAGTCCCATGTTTAATTGAATCTAAGTGTTGGATTTGTGTCTAGCCCAAAGAGGCATTTAAAGTGTAATATCGTGTTGATTATTATCGTAGCTTTACATCAAGCTGAAGACCCCTCAGCATGGACATTGTTAGCTGGTACTTTACATTATGTTATGTATTATATTGATCATGCATGCTGCACCTGGAGGCAAAAAGTACATGGATGCCACATATGGGCACCTACATTTACGCAGGTGCCACACAGATGGCACTAGGGAATGAGCTAAGTTGAACCTATAAAATGCAAGTTGGCACCTGCATTTACGCAGGTGCCATGCAGATGGCACTAGAGGATGACCTAAGCTGAACCTACAAAATGCAAGTCCGCAACTGCCAACACAGATGGCCTCCAAACAACAATGTCTCAACCTGCTAAGCACCCGGGAGCTGCAGATTACGCAGGTGCCACACAAACGACCCTGATGCTGACAAGGCAAAAATTATTCAGTTATGGCACAAATATACTTGAAAATCATGCAAGGGAAATTTTGGAAAGCTGTGTAATAGAAATTTACAGGTTTTTACCTCAATTGTAGATTCATGGATAATGTCATATGAATAATGTAGAGAGAAGTTTTAGAGAGATAGAAACTAGAGTATAATTACTTCATCTTCTTCAATTTCCATTGGGAAAGAACCTCC
Organism: Datura wrightii; assembly: GCA_035772735.1. NCBI lineage: Eukaryota > Viridiplantae > Streptophyta > Magnoliopsida > Solanales > Solanaceae > Datura > Datura wrightii. The sequence goes on from JASDFA010000002.1 coordinate 68,553,058, forward strand.
ATTTTTGCATATTTTGAGCTTAAATTTAGTACTTAATATGATGAATTTAGCGGAATTCCTTATGGGTATAATTTCTTTGTTCTTATTCATGAGTAGCTAAATTATTAGCTAAGGGTGTGTGCATGATGGGCATTTAAACTTGATTAGGTGTTGATGATTTGTTCTTAAATTTGATTAATATGCATGGATCTATTGTTTCCTCTAAGTTTTAATTAAAACATTAATGGTTGCAAATATTGATTTAGCTTTCTATCGTACTTTAGCTTGAGAAAGAGAAGTGAGATTTAGGTGGAGATTCAAAAGTAAGGAATTGAAGTGTTGATATGTGGGGTTGAGCTAGAGATAGTCAAATTACATATCCATACTCCATTAAAGGGTGAGAGTTAGACATAGTATAGCTCTTTCTCAAGCTTTGTGGTTGATTTGTTATTATGGTTTTGGGGTTTGAGAAAACCCAAAACAAACACATCCTTGTGGTTGAAAAATAGGAGGGTGTAGGTTTAGCCATTGCCCTCCATTCTATAATTGATTTCAAGACATTTCAATCAACCCCAATCTAGTTGATAACCCATTAGTTTCACATCCCTAGTTCCCACTCATTAATTTCAACAAGTGATTAACCCTTGCTTTAGTTTAAAATTTGAATTTGATACTTACTTTCCTTTTTCTCCAATAGTTAGATTATGTTGTTTAGACAGACACTAATTGGTTTGAGTTGATGTACAAATTTTGGATCATCTGTTCTCAATCTCTATAGGATTCGACCTTGACATCCATTGGCAAATTTATTTTTGACAACAACCACTGCCACCTCCTTTAAAAGGGAGAGGTGCATTGAGTGTTATCATTCCCAAAACCGTGTCTAGTAGAGTCTTGCTTATGGGTATGTTGTGCACCATACCTAAAATTAGGAGGCTACAATTATTTAGGTGTTGTTTCGCTTTATTCACTAATACATCGTGTTATAGAGTAAGGTTGTAAGTGTTATCTGAAGTAATTGTGCTTATGTTTTAGAAAATGCCTATCACGAGGAAGATGACAATGAGATTGATCGGCACAACATCTAGTGTGGGTACTAGCCACCCTCTTGCTGATCAAGGATATAGATCGGAGGCATATAGTGAGACTCTAGCTCCCCGAGTTATAGCCCCTCTAGCTCTAGCGGGAGCTACAATAGAGAGATGCGTAACACCACCAAGTTTGATACCACTCAAGGGGGACAGTGTGGTTGATCCTCCGTAAGTACTAGAGGGGAAGGGTATTAGGGACACAATTCAGTTATTGACTCGGATAGTTGTGGGAGTGCAGTGACGAGCAGGGGCATTCGAAGGAGCCAAGGGGAATACGTTTGAGAGTTCTATAACCCGCGAGTTTTTGGGCCAGAGTCCTCTAGTTTTCATGGGGTCTGATCTAGATAGGATCCTCTGGATATCATTGACTAGATGTTTTGAGTATTACAAGTGGTGCGAGCTTCTGTAATAGATGGTGTAGAGCTGGCAGCATTTAGGCAACGTGGAGTAGCTATTCTGTGGTATGAGTCTTAGAGATGAGGTAGGAGAGCGAATGCATCTCCAACAGAGTGGGAGGAGTTCTTAGAGGCTTTATTGATCAGTACCTACCTCAGGAGCTCCGCAAGGCTCGAGTGGAGTAGTTTATACACTTTAAGTAGGGTAGCATGAACTTTCGAGATTATAGCCACATATTGAATTCCTTGGCTAGATATGCTCTGTATATGGTGTCGACTATAAGTGCTAGAGTTCACAGGTTTGTGGTAGGATTGTTGACTCATATAGCTTGTGAGTGCTTGGTAGTGTCCACTAGTTTGATATGGACATTGCCTGGATGTAGGCTATTGCCAAGAGGGCCGAGTATTTTATTCACCAAATTCGTGACACTTGTAGGGGTCAGGAGAAGAGGAAGAGGGACAAAACTATGAGATGTTATAGGGAATCTAGAGGAGACTCTGGGGATCAGTTACCCAAATAGCTGACTCAACCAGCGGAGAGTGCCCCAACTTAGTTGTGAGAACCGAGGAGAGATTAGAGTTCAGCTCCATACAATTCCCTGTATCAGGAGAGACCTCCAATACCCCCACATGCGCAATGTTGTAGGACTCATCCGGGGAAGTTTCGTCTGGGTCAGGATGTATGTTATTAGTATGGACAGCCTGACCACTATATGTGACAATGTCCGATGAGGACTAGGGGTGATACCATATAACCGACAGGTTCAGTAGCAACATCATCACCTTAGGTTCGGCCTCCTAGGCACAACTCTCAGCCTACAGCAGGCCATGGTAAGGTAAGAGGGAGAGAAGCTTCTAGTTTAGGGATAGTGCAGAACCACTTCTAATGCTCAGAAATTTGACTAACACTATGGTTCATTGAGTGACGTGGGGAGCCCGGAGGATCCAGAAGTTCAAAAATTTGGCTAACACCTTGGTGCTATGGCTGGCATTGGGTGCTTGAAGCAAACCTTCAGAGGAAAATTGAGACAAACTTGGAGCTATGGAGGGTGCGGCGCACCAGACCTATTTTGGGATGAATTTTGCTGATTTTGATGCTTTGAGGGTAAAAATGTCATTTGAGGGCTCACCTATAAATATAACATCTAGGTCATTTTGTTTGATTGTAGTAAGGATTATAACGCAGCTTTGAAGGAGAGACAAGTTCATAACTTAGGTTTCTTCTTTTCTCTGTCTTTTACCTTGAATGATGATGATGTCTTTATTTTTCCACTTGAACATGAGTGGCTAAACGCCCATTCTAGGGTTTTGGCCATAGCTATGGTTGAAGTTTGGAAGATTGATTATTGCTAGTTTTGATTCTTCGTTAAGTGTTATTTATGTTTACTTATTTTAATTGCGTATTCTCTAGACTGATCACCTTGTAAATAAATCTGTTGGCTTTTGGTTAAACTTGGGAGAGGAAACTAAAAGGGTTAAAAGTAAATATAAAACAAGAATTCAAAGATCCTTTGGTCCATGGGTTGAAGGATAGAAGTTGCTAATGAGGATATGGATATACCCTTCAACCCTGTTTAGTTGATATACAATTAGGCATAACTGTTGTTTCATGTTTCTCCTGCGACCATAGAGATATAGGCATTAGGGTTCATGAGATAATTCTTGGATGCACAGGAGTGTGGTAGGAAATGGTATAGTAACTTGAAACTAGCAACCTTAGGAATAATTAATATAGCATAATCAAGTCTTGATAACTCAACCTAAAGTGAAAGTGCCATTTCCCTAAATTTTCATTAATCATTTGAAGTACAAAACAAGTTTGCAACAACTTTAGTTTATTAGTTCATTTTCATTTCAAGTTTAATAATTTAATTCTCCAAGCTATTCCCTATTTATATCTATTTGTGGTAAAGTAGCAAAATAAAGAGTTAACCTTGAGTGATTAATCTGACAAGTCTCTGAGGGATCGATAATAGGGACTTCACTGTCCTATATTACTTGACAACCATGTGAGATTGCATGTGCTTGGGTGACATCAAGTTTTTGGCGCCGCTGCTGGGGACTTGAATATTGATTAATAATTTGTGGGTCAGGATTTTTATTTCGTTATTATGTATTTTACATTTTTGTTTGTTGGTTGTGAAGTTTACAGGTGTTGTGTGATTAGTGTATGCCAGCTACGAGAAGTCAAGGACCACCTCTGGCTTCTTTTGATCAAGAAATGGAGAGAACCTTTGCAGGTTAACTATGGAGAATAACAAGCAAGCATAGGAAACAACCAAGAGAGGGTTCTGGCGTTGAATTTTGCTAGGCCAAACTTGGAGAACACTTTTAAAGTGATTATCAAGCCGACCATCATTGGAAACTTGGAGTTAAAGGAATGATTCGTGCGGTTGGTCCAAAATACTTGCAAATATCAGGGTAAGCCATGCGAGGATCCTCATAGACATCTGATGACATTCGTGGAGATGAGTGAGACCTTTCACTATTAGAACGTGTCAAATGAGTATGTTAAGCTCTCATTGTTTTCATTCTTGTTGATTGGTGAGGCCAAGGAGTGGCATCAGAATGAGCCAGCAGGTTTCATCACCAATTGGGTGGTTCTTTCCAACAAATTCATCCATAGGTTCTTCTCTTCAAGGAGGAAAAAAGAGTTAAGAGGGAAGATCTCTAGCTTCTTGCAGAGAGATAATGAAACCTTGGTTCAGGCTTGGGAACGATACAAGGGCTACTTGAGAGATTTTCCGCACCACATGTAGCCGAAGGAGATTATTGGGCACAATTTTATAGAGGGGCTAAAACCGGAGTCAAAAATCTTGCTTGATGCTACCGCATAGGGACAAATTTTGTCCAAGAGATATGATGAGATAGAAGCTCTTTTGTACCTCCTGTCATTGGAGAGTCAAGACTATTAGGACTCAGGTAGAGGATTCACAATAACCAAGGTGCCAGGAAAGCTCGAGGTAGATGGTGTAGCAGCAATTCGAGCAGATATCAGTCAGCTGGTGAATGTGATTAGCAAGCTTGTGACCACACCAGCAGGACGTCAAGTTTAGCAGGTCCACCAGGTTCATACTCCACCACTATCATGTGAGGTGTGTGGAGAAGAGACGCTTATTCAGGTTTTCTACTAAACCCATAATTTGTATATTTTGTAGGATAACGTAGTCATGGTGGAGGTTTTGTAGGTACTAGCTATAACCAGGGGTACAAGATTGCAACCAATCCCATATGGAGAGGAAATCAAAATTTCCAAAGGCCCCAGAACACCTATCTAAGAACTCAGGGCCAAAAACCTAGCAGTTCACTTGAGTAAATGATGAAGCAGTGGATGGTTCAACAGACTAAGGTGGTTAATGAGATACAGAAGACCATCGACGAGATGGAGAGACAAATGGGGCGATTGTCCCTTCAACAGACTAACAAACCACAAGGGGAACTTCCTAGTAACACCGAGAAGAACCCTCGGGAAAATGTGAGTGCAATTTCTTTGCACAATGGTAAAAAGCTGGGTGAGGTGATGCCCACAGATAAGAATGTTGATGAAGAGCAGGTTGTGATGTCCAGACAACAGGTTGGTGAGTCAAGCAACTCAAAGCCCAAGTTGGTAGAAGCCAAACCACCCCCTCGATTTCCAAAAAGGTTTAAGAAGCAAAAAGAGGACATAACTTGCCAGAAATTTCTTGATATTTTGAAGCAAGTACATGTTAACTTAACGTTGATGGAGATTTTGTAGGAAGTTCTGAAATACGCCAAGTATCTGAAGGATATTGTGACAAATAAGAGGAGGCTTATGGAGTTTGAGACTGTGTCTCTTACAGACGAATGTTGTTCTAGGGTCTAGAACAAAATCCCAAAGAAGCTAAAAGACTCCAGGAGCTTCACCATTCCAATGGTGATTAGGAACAAAGAAGTTGGTTTAGCACTGTGCCACTTGGGTTTGGGCATTAACCTGATGCCTGCATCCTTGTTCAGAACCTTGGATTTAGGTGAACTACGTCCTACCACAGTGACATTGCAGCTTGCTAGCCGATCTTTTGCTTATCCTGAAGGAATCATAGAGGACATCATGATTAAGGTTGGACCTTTCATTTTACAGGTGGATATTATAATCCTGGATTACAAAGTAGATGCAGTTGTTCCCCTCATTCTGGGGAGAGGATTATTAGCCACCGCCGATGCAGTAATAAATATGAAGTCAGGCAAGATGTCGATGACTATGGATGGTTAGGAGGTAGTCTTTGATGTGTTTAGAGTGGAAAGGACGCCACCTCACTATGAGGATTTCATAGTGAAGCCAATGGTAGATCCTAGATAGGGTAAACAGGTAATTGAGCAGCATGAGAATTTATAAAGTTTTTAGAATCCTAACTATCTCACTCTAATGAAGGAGTGAGAAGAACTTTCATCGTGTGGGGATGTTAAATCAGGCACTGCATGGGAGTCAACCCCTAAATGTCATGCCACGACTATAACTATGGCGCTTGGTGGGAGGCAACCCATCTTTCTAATATTTTTTTGTAGAGATAAACAGGGCTTTAGAGGCAAAAAGAGCGGGGAAAATAAGCTGAAAAAAGGTTAAGTCTGGGGCGAGATACCTGGCGTGGAGCGCTAGGTGTTATCCTTAGAAAAGAAAACTTTTTGGTGTTATGGGTAGCGTGACACGCCAGACCTAGTCCATAAAGAAATTTCTTTTTAAGTGTGTGGCGAGGTGACTGGCACGCTGCGCCAGGTGTGTGATGTCCGAATTGTTTTTTGGTCAATGGGTCAAATTTGACCCAAGGACCTTAAAATTACCAAAAACCCATGTCCCACACCTCTATTTTAAATCCCCATTCATTCCCTCTCACTAAAAGTCAAAATCAAAAAACAAATAAATTTCTCTCTCCTTCCCTTAATAGGTTGTAACTCTTCCTCTCCCCATTCCCCCATTGTTATTTTCTATAAGAAGCTTGGTGAAGCTAATTTCTCCAACTCAAGTAAGTATTTTTCTTCTCTCTTAGTTATTTAGTGTAAAAAGCATGCCTCCATACCCTTCTTTCACCACATTAAACACCCAAAATCACCATTGTTGGTGAAAACCTTGAATTTCATAATATTGGTTTCATTAGCTTTAATCTCTCAAATTCTTCCAAGATAATGCATTATCCCAGTTCGATTGCTTGTTTTTGGTTGAATGTAGTGATTTGAAGTTGTGGGGATAAAGGGGGGGGGGGTGAATTGAAATTTATGAAATTGGTGGGTAGAACATTGATTGTAGAGAAAGAAAGTGCATAGTTCTTAAATTCATGAATGCGAAGAATCTTGAGTCGTTGAAATTCTTGTTAATTTATTGTGTATTTTAGTAAATTTCATGTTGGTTGTTAAATAAATCAATTGCAACTGCATCCATGTGTGGGTTACTTAAATTATGAATTAAAAGTGGAAAAGTGGAAGGAATGGCCAAAGTGAGGCATTCCTGAAAAGAAAAAAAGGAGAAAAGGAGAAATGTGAAGAAAATTCATGAACTTGGTTGTAGTATGAAGTTAGTGAATAATTTGGATGTTGAGATTTTGGATGATAATGGGGGAAGTCTTGAGTATCCTATTTGACAAATTCTCACGAGTATGTTAGCGAATTAAGTATGGGGTCATTTTGCACCCGTTACACCTAATTAGCTAGACTTTTTGTTCATGAACTAATCTTGTGAAGTTCTTGGTTATGATTGGAAGGAGTAATGGCATCAAAAGATGAAAAAGGAATGGAAATAAAGGTAGCTAACATGGGTTTCAACTAGCTTTAAAAAGGAACAAAAGGGTTGAGCAGAGCAAAAGCGGTGGAGCCTCGTGGACTAACATGGTTCAACACACAGAAGGAGGACAAATATACTCCTGAGAATTTGATTGACGAAAGCCGCTTCATACTTGAGTTTCCCACTATCCAGGACAAGGTCCGTGAGTTGGGATTGGGTTATATCTTTGCCGAGCCTAAGGAGTGTAACCTTTGGTAAGGGAATTTTATTCAAATTGGGACACTTCCTATGGAGAGAGCACCAAGGTAAAAATATGGGGTCAGGTGGTTCGGTTCACTTTTTAAGAGATTCAATGCCTTCCTCAGTATACATGTAGTAGACCCATTCGAGTACTTTATTTTGCTAGAGAAGCCCCATACTGCAACATTTACCATACTCTTTGTAGTGAGCACTCATCCACCCGATGGGCAAGGGACCATAATGGAACTCACTCTACACTTCCTTTGTCCTACTTGAATAAGGAGGCAAAAGTGTGGATGAAGATTGTTTGGGCCATGCTTCTCCCTGAGACACACATAACGGACATCACTAGAGAGCGGGTCGTGTTGGTATAAATACTGATGAAAGGGCTACTAATTAATTTTAGTGCAGTGCCTAGAGGTAATATGAAGAGATTGAGGGACAACTGCAGGTGGAAATATAGTTATGGCAGTCTACTGACCTAGTTTTTGAGAGACGCTGGCATTGAGAAAGAAGAGGCAGACCTTCACCTACCTATAGTAGGGCACCTGGCAGGAAAAATGATGGATGTCATAGAGGTAAAGGAGGCTATCACTTCTATAGCTCTAGTTCTCACTATAGCTTATCGTCAGGCTCGAGATGATAGCTGGTGAGGTCGCATGTTTAGGATGTCAGATTTGCAGCTGAGGATTGGAGTTCAACCTACTACTTAGGAGGAAATGAAGGTCCTAGAGGAGTGGTACCCAATTACGGAGAGTGTGATGCAGATCTATTGAGTGGGACCAGCTTTTGAGTAGCCGTTGAACGATTATCAGTCCATGGTGCTTACTAATGGGGTTGATCACTTGGATAATAATAAAGACGTTGATGCTGCCATGGGAGCCATGCATATTTATGGTGAGGATGATGATGATGATGATGATGATTAGGAGTACAATCCTGATGATGATGACTGTGCATAGCGGCCCAGGAAGTTCCTTTTCTCTACCTACTTGATATATTTGTTTGTGCACTGAGGATAGTGCACTGTTTAGGTGTGGGGTGGAGAATGATTTCTTATTTACTCTTTGTGTACTATATTCAAAGTAGGCTGTATCATTAGTTGTCATTTCCATGGTAGTATCTTTATGATTGATTAGGTTTGGTATGTAATAGATAGTAATGCTGATGACTGTGAGACCTAGATGATGCCTTGTTATGTTTGGATGATCTGTTCGTCTCTTAGTAGTTGATTTTTCTTGGTTTTATTTTAGAGACATTTTGTGTTTTTTGTCTCCATAGAATAGTGACCCTTCCCTATAATAAATGGATGATGATCGTCTTAATGGAAATTAGTCACTTTTTATTTTTATTTTTTAGGACAGAGTCAGGCATAATCATTTGTGTGTGCTTTGACATTCCACTTAGATTCTAAGATAGAGGACATGAAGTGGTAATCTTAATTGCATAAGTGAGAATTCTATGAGAGACACATAAAGTTTTTTAACTCGACTCAAGGCACTTGTAGGGCTTAATAATGAAAGAGTTCATTCAATATGATTGTATGAATGTGTAGCTATAGGAAACCGGCTAGACTCTTGATGCCATGTGAGGTGAGCTTAATTGTTGTGTTTTGTACATATTGTAACATCTAGAACTTTCTTTTGTGTATGTTGGATGGCTAGTTGTTAAAGAGTTAGAGATGATTATGGCATTTCTTTGAAAGATCCATCTTTTCCATATTTGTTTTACCTTCTTGAACATCTTCCCTAGTTAACCCCCTCGAGCCATGGGCCTTATTCCTTTTCGTAGCCACAAAAATATCCTATTCTCTTTTTATTGTATGACCTCCAGAATTGCTGATCCAAAGTAGTCTTAGGCACTTTGAGACTTGAAAGTTAAGGTCCACCAATGTATGAATGATAAAGTAAAGAAAAGAAAAAAATTGTGTAGAAATTAAGAAGAGAAAGTAGGAAGAAGGGGTGCCCAAAAAAATATGTTGTTTACTCGCTGCTAGGACAATCAAATATAGAGCTTTAATAGTGAATATCCTTAGTGATTCTATACGCAGAAACTAGCAGTCAAGTAGTGAATAAAGGGGCATGAAAAGAAAAGAAAAAGGGTGAGCAGAGTGAAGGGTGAACAATAAAGGAAAAAGTGGTGGACATGAAAGATGAAAAATGTCTTAAAAGTGCTTAGGATTGGTAGTCACTATCAAAGAAAGATCATTCAGACCCATCCTTTAGCCGACATTACCACCAAGAAAAGTTCTTATGATCTTAGTCTCTTCAAATAACTAAGTAGTCTAGGTGTGCATAAAGGGAAAGCTTATGATATGTTGCATGTATATGATACATCATTTCTGAATATGGTTATGCCTTGCTTATTATGTTCCATCCTTTGCATTAATAATTTAAGAGAGGAACATCACTAAAAGTGAGGGGCATAAGATGTCTAATTCGATGTACTATATGTGGCACGTTTCGTACTTAATCATGTTGGCCCCATTTTGAAAAAAAATGATGAGTCAGTTATAGAAGTTGTGTAGTCTTGAATATGAAAACTCTGTATGTGCTTAATGTGAATTGCTATAAGTTGATGAACCACCTAATCATATGCTCTATGCTAGTTGGTTGAGTGTGAATTGATAGAGGTGACATTGGATGAGAAAGTATGAGTTTTTGCACAGAAGTTGAGGATTGTTCGAGGACAAACAATGGTTAAAGAAGGGGGTGGTGATGTTGGGCATATTCTTATGCCTATTTGCCATATTTTGACCTATATTTTGCCTTGTTTTGAGTTTATAATCCTTATGAAATGTATAAATTCATGTTTTCATGTGTATTTTGAGCTAACTAATGTTTTTGGATATTTTGAGTAGGAAACCATGGAAAAAAGACCCAAAAATGACCTAAGGTGTGAAGGAAGAAGAGCTCACGAAAGTCGGCCTAGGGCTATAGCTGGCGTGGCGCACCAACCCTGAACTTTAGAGAAATATGCACCAAAGTAGGTTCTATAGGTGGCATGGGACGCCAGGTCCCAAACATCAGAGAAGAATTTGATCAACACCTTGATGAGATGATAGGTGTGGAGCGCTCGAAGCATCCTAGATTTAGGAAAATTTTCCAACATTATGGTGCTTTAGATGGAGTGGGGCACCATAAGGGTTTTAATTCTTATAAATTTGACTAACACTCTGGTGCTTTGAGTGGCGTAGGGCACTCGGAGGATCTAAAAATTTAGAAATTTGGCTAACACCTTGGTGCTATGGCTGGTATGGGGCGCTCAAAGCAAAACTTCAGGGGGAAACTTAAGCCAAACATGGGGCTATGGATGGCGTGGCGCACCAGACATATTCTGAAATGGATTTTGGTAATATTGAAGGAAATTTCTTGATGGATAAAGCATCATTTGAGGGCTTACCTATAAATATAACATCTAGGTCATTTGTTAGCTATCAGACATCATTTGGTTTGATCGTAGTAAGGGTTGTAATGCAACTTTAGAGGAGAGAAAAGTTCATGAATTACATTTCTTTTTTTCTCTATCATTTTAACTTAAGTGATGATGATGTCTTTGTTTTTCCTCTTGAACATGAGTGGATAAATAACCATTCTAAGGTTTTTGTCCAAAACCATGGTTGAAGTTTGAAAGATTGATTATTTCTTATTTTGATTCTTCATTAAAGGTTATTTATATTTACTTATTTTAATTACTTATTCGCTACATTGATCATCTTATGAATAAATCTATTGGCTTTTGGTTGAACTCGGGAGAGGGAAGTGAAAGGGTTAAAAGTAAATATAAAACAAGAATTCAAAGATCCTTTGGCCCATGGGTGGAAGGTTAGAAGTTGTTGATGAGGATATGGATATACCCTTCACCCTATTTAGTTGATATACAAGTAGGCATAACCGTCGTTTCATGTTTCTTATGCGACCATAGGGATATAGTCATTAAGGTTCATAAGATAGTTCTTAGATGCTCAGAGAGTGGCAAGAAATGGGATAGTAACTTACAACTAGCAACCTTAGAGAGAATTAATCTAGGGTAATCAAGTCTTGATAACTCAACCTAAAGTGAAAGTGCCATTTTCCTAGAGCTTCATCAACATTTGAAGTAAAAAATAAGTTCTCAACAACTTTAGTTTATTAGTTCATTTTCATTTCAAGTTTAATTCTCCAAACCATTCCCCATTTACATTTGTTTTTTGTTGGAGTAGTGAAATAAGAGTTAACCTTGAGTGATTAATCTGACAAGTCTCTGTAGGATCAATCATTGGGACTTCACTGCCCTATATTACTTGATGACCACGTGCGCTTGAGTGCGGTTGGGCGACATCAGAAAGCTCATTGTAACAATGTATGTAAGGAACCCCATCCGTCATTCTTTCAAGCACGATTCCTAGGTTATAGGTTGAATGAGTAGCAAGCTTCTTATGTCTATTGAGGAAGTATGTTAAGCTAAATTTAAGATTTAAGTTCCATTATTTAATTGAAGCTAAGTGTTGAATTTGTGTCTAGCCCAAAGAGGCGTCTAAAGTGTAATATCGTGTTGATTATTATCATAGCTTTATATCGAGTTGAAGACCCCTTAGCGTGGGAATTATTAGTTGGTCCTTTAGATAATGTTAGGTATTATGTTGATCATGTTGATTTTCTAGTTGTTATATGGAATTGAAAATGAATCTATGAAGACAAATGGGAATAATGTAAGCTAAGAACTAAACTCCAGTCTAAGTATCGGAAGTGTTGGCATTTGAGTCAATTATGTTATACTCATGTACAAAGTCTACATATAGGGTAGGAAGTTACAGAGTTATAGATTATCTCTCTCTACCTTATCTTCTGAGTTATATTCAGCAGTTATTTGCCATTGTTTATGTTGACAGGTTCCAGAGTATCAGATTGTTTCTATTCCCTTCTCTGATTCAGTTTGTCTTTGGCATTACTTTATTTACAGCTTTCAGTCTTACATACCAATGTATTTTTTTAATATAGAAAGTCTATCACTTGGGACCCCTACAATCATGATGAAGGTGCATATAGGGGCTCAGATAGTCCGTTGCAGTAGGAGCCCAGATCCAACGGAGAGTAGTTGTGCTCCTTTCTTTTAGGAGCCCTGTGGCTGAAGCATTAGCAGTAGCGATCATGAATTTGGCTAATGAGAATATTGAAGGTTTGAGGAGACAGTGAATGCAATGGTGCACATGGGATCTTACTCTTTTTATCCTAAAAAGCTTAATCTTGACCTATAGAATAGAGTGAGTTCGCCCTCTAAGCTGTCGATTGAGGAGCCACCAATTTTTGAGCTTAAGCCTCTTCCTACTTATCTGCGATTTATGTTCCTCGGACCATATGACACTTTACTAGTGATCATCTCTGCAAGGCTGTTGGATTGTTAGGTTAAAGCCTTGATTTTTATTTTGAAAACTTATAAGAGGGTCATTGGTTGGTCCATGGCAGATATTATTGGAACTCCACTAGGTATTTGCACCTATAAGATTTAGCTTAAAAAGGATTATATTCCTATCAAAGCACCAACAGGGATTAAATGATTATCAAGTAGTTGAATGTAGGAGAAGTTTACCCTATTTCTAACAGTCAATGGGTTAGTCCGGTGTAATGCATACCCGAGAAAGGTGGGATGAAAGTAGTCCCAAATGAGAAAAATGAACTGCTACCAACTAGAACTATGGCCGACTGGAGGTATGTATCGACTATCTCAAATTAAACAGCTGGACCCAAAAAGACCACTTTCTAATGCCCTGCATGGACCAGATGTTTGACAGGCTTGTAGATAGAGCTTACAATTTCTCTCTTGATGGATACTATGGCTATAATAAGATCTCTATTTCTCCTGAAGAGTAGGAGAAGACTACCTTTACATATCCTTATGGGATATTCTTATTCAAGAGGATGCCCTTTGGATTATGCAATGCTCCTGCCACCTTTCAAAATTGCATGATGTCTATTTTCTCAGACATGATGGAAGACATCATTGAGATTTTTATGGAAAAACTTTTCATCTGAAGCCTTCTTTTCTTACTTAGCTTCGGTATTGATGCATTGTGAGGAAACATATTTGGTGTTGAATTAGGAAAAGTGCCATTTCATGATGAAAGAGAGCATAATACTAGGGTACAAGATTTATGAATAGGGGATCGAGGTGGACAAAACAAAGATTGAAATTATCTCCAGATTGCCTCCTCCCATCTCTGTTAAGGGTATCTGAAGCTTCCTTGGGCATGGAAAATTTTACTAGCGCTCTATTAATGATTTTTCAAAAATTGCCAATCCTTTGTGTAGGTTATCAGAGAAGGAGACAAAATTTGTGTTTAATGAAGCATGCCTCAAGGTATTCGAATGCCTAAAGGAGAAACTTATCACCGTTTCTATTATTCTTGCACCAGAATGTACCATGCTATTTGAGGTTATGTGTGATGTAAATGGGGTAGCTTTAGGAGATGTTTTGGGTCAGAGGCAACAGAAGATCTTTCACCCTATTTACAATGCTAGCAAAGCTCGGAGTGGAGCTCAGAAGAATTATACACTAACTAAACAGGAGTTGCTAGCAGTAGTCTATGCATTTAAGATATTTTGAGCCGATCTGCTAGGCACGAATATGATAGTCCACACAGACCATACAACCATCCGGTAACTAATGGCGAAGAAGGATGCAAAACTGAGGCTTATTCAGTGGGTATTACTGTTGGAGGAATTTGACTTTGAATTCAAATATTTGAAGGGCAATAAAAATCATGTTGTTGATCATTTTTCTAGGCTGGATGAAGAATAAAGGCTGAATAATGAGTTTAAATTAATGACTCATTCCCTAATGAACAAGTATTAGCTGCATCTCGGGATCTAATTCTATGGTTTGTAGATTGTGAAAATTTTGATGTTAGTGATATAGTGTCTGTAGACATGAACTTCCACCAAATAAAGAAATTCTTCCACGATCTAAAGAATTTTTTCTGGGGTGAGCCGTACTTATTTAGATTCTGTGCAGATAATGTGATTAGAAGGTGTGTTCTAGAGGCAGAGTTGATGAATATTCTTGAGGCATGCCATTTATCCCCTGTTGGGATTATGAAGTAGTATTCGCACAACTCTGAAGATCTTTCAATGTGGGTACTACTGTTCCACAATTCATTAGGAGACATGATTATGTGAAGGACTGTGACCAATGTCAACAACAAGGGGGTGTATTGAGAAGGCATGAGTTTTCGTTTACCCCAACACTTGAAGTAGAGTTGTTTAACGTTTAGGGAATTGACTTCATGGGGCTGTTTATGAGATCCTATGGGTTGAAGTACATACTGGTGGCAATTAACTACATCTCAAAATGGATGGAAGCAATAGCACTTCCCAGCAATGAGAGTAAAAGTGTCACAACATTCTTGAAGAAAAATATCTTCTCCAAGGTTTGGCATATTGATGGTGATAACTTGTGATGGCAAGCATCACTATTGGAACATACTTCTTATTGATTGCTTGAGAAATATGGTGTCAAGCATATGTTGGAAATACCTTATCATCCTAAGATAAGCTAGTAGGTAGAGGTCTTCGACCGGGAGATAAAGATGATCCTTGCAAAGACGGTGAATGCTAATAGAATGGATTGATAAAGAAGGTTGATGACACTCTATGTGAATACCGAACAACTTTCAAAACTCCTATTCATATGTCTCCATATCAGCTGGTCTATGGAAAAGCGTGTCACTTACTGGTGGAGTTCGAGCACAAGGCTCTATGGGCGCTTAAAAAGTTGAATTTGAAATAGGGTGAAGCCGCTAACCTAAGACATAACCAATGCAATGAGATGGATGAGTTCAGGATTGGGGCTTATGAGAGTGCAGCCTTGTACAAATAAAAGATGAGCTGTATCATGATCGGAATATTGAAAAGAGGCAGTTTAACCTAGGTGATATAGTGTGGTTATTCAACTCTAGAGTTTACTTATTTCCAGGAAAGTTGAAGTCTAATGGTCAGGTCCTTTTAAGGGGGTCCAAGTGATCCATATGGGGCAATCAAGCTTGAAATATAGGATGGTTAAACATTCAGAGTAAATGGCCAACAAGTTGACCAAAACTTTGGAGCACCAGATGAGGTAAAAATAATTGAGGAGGTGTACCTTGATGAAATCTAAGCAATCAAGGTACTGGCATCGTGCCGCAGTGTTAAATCAAGATCTGCGTGAGAGGAAACCCAAAGGCTATCTTGATAAAGTCTGAGTAATGAAGGTACTTGAGTCATGCCACGACGTTAAATCAAGTGTTGTTTAAGAGGAAACTCAAGGTGAGTTGTATCTTTTTTTGTTTTATTTAGGTTTTTCGAAATTGATGTTTATTGAAGTCTGAAGGAGAAAAAAAATATAGGTACAAGAGAACTTGTGCGACACAGAGCAAGAACTCCACATTGGATCGTGTGGTGCAGAGTAAGAACTCCACATTGGACCATGCGGCACGCAGTGCCCTGCATGACGAAGTGCATAGACTGTGCACCAAGCTGCACGATCGGACCTCTTCCTGTAGGTTCTGTGCCATGCTCAACTATTTTTGAGGAAAAATTACTCATAAATCCATGGGTCAAAGTCAAACCCAACCTATGGACATTCTTTAAAAGAAAAAAAAATCTACTCTCCTTTTTATTTCAATTCAATCCGCGCTACACATCCCTAAATCCTCTTTCAAAAAATTCCACTAGCTCCCAATTCTCTCTAAAATAGAAGTCCTCCAACTTCCATTCCTCTCTATAAAATACCTCCATTTCCTACTAAGCTCTCCATCAATGGCATTCAAATAAATTAAGGGAAAATAAGTTGCATCTTCAAGCAAACAATAAAAGCAATACTGTACCGGATAAAGCTCCCAACTGCAGATTAAAGTATCCACAAATCCAGAGACGGCAAGAAGGTATGACTTACACTAAGTTATTGATGCGGGTAAAAAATGGTTTAAAAAATAAAAAAAGTCAAAGTACATCCCTGATATAAGGATAGATAAGGAGAGTCTAGTTGAGGAATTCCCTCATATAGTCCAAAGGTTGCAAGTACTCAGGATAGAATTTATTTTCAATGATCTTGGGGAATGCAACTTGAACATAGTAAGGGAGTTCCTAGAAAATTGGGAGCCCAAAGCTAGAAGTAACCAAGTAAAAATTAGAGGGCAAGAGGGGAGGGGAGATGGGTTTAACTACTCATGCCCTTAAGCCTTTGCTACACCCCTAACGTGGACCCTAACCCACTATGGGAACTCATCTTAAAGCCACCCTAGAGAGAGATATGCCATAACATTTGTGGCCCAAGATCAGTGGATAGGTGGACTTGTTACCAACATAAAGAGTACCATATAACATTCCCTTATGCGTATTTAAGTAGAGAAGCCAGGATTCGGCTTAAGATTGTCTGTTATTGTTTTATCCCAGGGAATCATGTGATCAACATTACTAGAAAGAGGGTCTTGTACAGAAATGCTGATAACTATGGGGATAGTACTGAACTCAAACATGAGGAAGGTTTGGATACTAAAGGGAATGAGTTTTAGTTTTGGGGATCTTATGGCTCCTTTTTTAAGGGGGCACCATATTGTGGAGGAGGCTGCCAATTACTTGCCACAACATGACCTTAAGGGGCTTGATGTCATAAAGACAATGGATCCCAGGGTACCACATAGACCTATGTTATCTTTTGTCGAGTGCAATGCTCAGAATGACAATTATATGAACCTCATGTATGATATAACCATTCTCCAGGTTAGGCTAAGTGGGGTGACAAAGGAGAAACTGCAGCAGCTAAATTCTGATTACCTGTTGAATGAGCATGCTAGAGTTCTCCATCGAGTTGAACTAGAGTTCAAGGAGCCATTAGATTATGGAATCCCACTAGGGATGAGCAGATCAAGGATGACTCTAATTTGGAGCCAAATGATAAAGAAGGAGAATATTCTGAGAAGGGAGATCCTGCATATGCTCCCACTGATGATGAGCAGGGGTAGGACCCAGGGAGTTCATTTCCTAACTTAAACCTTGCATTGTATTTTTTAAGCACAGGGGACTGTGCTATCGATTAAATGTGGGATGGGGGTATTTGAGTTATCTTGTATTCCTTTGCTATAACTATATGGAGTCCTTGTTTCTTGTGATTTAGTTTTCTTGTGATGTTGTTGTAATAATTATGTTGGTTGCCTATGTTAATTATTATGGTTGTTAAGTATTTTCATATTTTAGGTTCCTCGATTTTTATTTTCAGTACTTTTTTAGTGGATAGTCCCTTTGAACCGACTAGATATGTCTAGGCTCGAAACAATTTTTTTAGATTTTTGATTCTTCTTGTTTTTGGTTAGTCATGGTCATGGATTTTTCTCATGAAGGATGAAGGATGAACTCCTTAAGGGAAAATTAGTCATAGGTAGAAGAAGCAGAGCAAATGACTTTTCAAATGCTAGGCACTTCACTTAGGAATACACTAGCCGTCATGAATAATTCACTCAAAAAGATGCACAAAAAGTAGAAATCTTTGTTTAGAAACACATAGGCTCTTGAATTTTATTCCACTACTTAAAGAATCGACTTAATATTGTGAGAAAATCAAATTGGTTGTGTTGTGTTTATGTAATCTTGATAGCCACTATTGAACCATTATGCCATGTATGTGTGATATGTTTGCATATATTCCATACTTTCATATTGATATCTATAAATTTCCCAATGTGTGTGCTAAGAAAAATAAAGAGTTGAATTTAGGAGATGATATAGACTTTCTTTGATTAGCCTACTTTTATCCTGTTAATTACCCACCATATGTAATATTTTTTGTTAGCTATTTTGATCCTCTAGCCTATTATTTTAGTAACCATGATTGAAGCTAAATCCCATTTGTTCTAATTGACCTCTACTTTGATCCAAATGACTGCTAAAGCACTTTAATTGAAAATTTAATTGTCAAATTTCACGACCCGAGTCTGTACCCTGGATGCGACACGGTACTTGGTGTCACAAATGACCCAAGCTAACCCATGGTTTAACATCATACTGGTAAACTAAAATAATATAGCGGAAGCTGGAAACATAATTGAATAATTGATTCTAAAGTAAGAAACATCTGATACAAATACGAAAACCTAACCAAATATTACAAAACAAGATGAACAATGCTATTGTTCGCGTGATTTGTGGGTATATAAAATGACATGCAAGTGCACGTGGTCGAACAAGTAGTAAAGTGGCTTTAGTAAGCCAAGTATCGATCCCACAGAGACTTGGATGAAGTGCAATCTTCTCAAGTGTACTATATTTTACTTCTAAAAATGCAGACAACAGTGTAACCAAAAGTTTGATAGTTTGTTTTATAATTTTTATACTAAAGCTAAAACAATTATCTAATTTGAGTCTGAACTATGAATGAGAGCATGCTGAGGTTAAACGAACATGTAATGAAATTAATTATCATCATAATTTGGTTAATCTTTTCCTCCGGTTGCTAGCCAAGAACAATTTCCAAGAGATTAAAACTCTCGTATTTAACCTCACTTAAGAATCATGAACCATCCACCTACATTTCTGTGATTAAATGCAATTCATGTTCTAGCCATACAAACCCGGTTCCTAAATTGACTAATACGACTTTCAGGTATATTTCTATCCTGAAAGCAAATCAATACTCAATTTTCCCAAACTAAGTAAAGAACATATCATATTAATTCACAACTTTCCAATTTCTTGCTCTCTCGAGTGAAACCGGACTTTTTAGATGTACATTAACGTAGGCCACACATTAATGCAGTAAGAACAAGAATTAATAGAACAACATGGAAGAAAAGATGAAAACCCAAAGAATCAATGATCACATTTCATCACAATTGTTCATAACCTCAGCAAGAAGAGGAATTAGCCACTCATTTGTGGATTAAACATCTTTAAATGAGTGTTAATCATACAAGCAATTGAATTAAAGAAGAAAGAAAGAGAGAAAAAACCCTGATATTTTCGTCCCTCAACTGCCTGTAACCCACGTTCTTGCTCCACCAAGTTAGAATATTGAAAAATGAACCTAAGTGTTCTATTTATACTGCTGGGAATTTTTCCCAGAATAACGAGCAACGTGTCACGGAGTGCATCGCGGAGCACTGCCTCCATGACACGCTACGAACGCGGACCCTCACTGGAACTGGGGGTCCAGGAATTAAAGCTCAATGTGGCACGACGTGCAATGCGGAGCTAAGCCACCGTGCCACGGACTAGACGCGGACCCTCTCTGAAATTTGTGCGTAATTTCCCTATCCATGCAGAAGGCCTCCGCGATGGCAGCGTGACACGGCTCCATCGCGGAGCCCCTTTAATTCATGCTCTCCAATGCTTTATCCCTTGCTCGCATCCAAGTCCAACCCCGATATCATCCAACATGCATTTAAGCTTCCCAAAATCACATTTTACCTGCAAAATAATGCTAATCATGTTGGTTAGTATAAATTCACATTTTATTACCAATTACATGAGAAATGTATACACATTGGTAGATAAACAAGGCTAAAATGGTACTTTTGAGTATCACTTGGGCATATAAATTTGCCCAAGATCACTTACCCCACACTTAAATCCTTGTTCGTCCTCGAACAACAATCCTACACTTCATGCAATTTACATCCCAACCTCGCTACATTGGTTCGACAATTTAGGCTACGGTCATACCAATTATTCAATACAGCAAATCATCAAGAAAACATGCATGGTCTTATCAATGCAATGACCTTCAATACATCAAGATCTCCTAGACTTTAAGAATCTACTCTCGATATTGGCAAACTCGTGCAAATCAGCTGATCAAGATATCCGACACAAAAATTAATCGTTCATCAAGCATGTGCCCTCACAACACAAGAGAATCTTCCCCTTTTTGCTCATATGACTCACAAAATTTTAAACAGGGGCATGTAAACACAATTTCGCTCTCTCTCCCAAAAGAATTCACATGCATCATGTCATGACCCATAAGCTTGCCCTTAGTGTATTACTCCACTAATATAAAGAAGTGCGATGTAAGATCACGTAGGACTTTAACGGGTTGTAATGGAAGCTACGGAACTAGTAAATATTAGATTAGCCAATAATAGCCACTAGCATCCTTAAGCGCCTTTTCAACACATCCCATCAACTCATGGACATTGTTTCTTTTTTTTTTTCATCATCCCATTCTTGATGTTTTTCTTTAGTATGGCCCATCATATTAAGCACACTTGACACAACAACAAAGATTATTCATGCACCTTCATTATAGTTTATTTATAGCAAGTGCACCTTCAACCTTTTCTTTTCTTCCCTCACTCTGCTTTTCTTTTTCTTTTCACCATTCGCACTCTTCGACACTTCGGGAAAATGATTTTCTCTTCTTAAGCGCTTAAGAGTTTTGTATAGACTTTACGGCTAATGAAAAGAAGGAATTAAGCTCGGTTTACACTTTATGACAAAAGAAAAAAATAATAGGCTAAAGGCTCAACGGGCTGACTAGGGTATACAATCAAGGTGTGTACGACAAGGAAAAATAGAAACTCTCGGTTAAAACAAAGAAATGCCTACATCCTTTCCTAAAATACACCTCCTTCATTTCGTTTTGTACACACACCAGGCAAGTTCTAGACACTTCACAATAGCATGGAATAACAACACCTCACTTCACACTTTTTGCACATGCTCAATTCAAGATGTATTCACAGACTCTTCAATCAGCTAATTACAGGAATTCAAACATTAAGCCTCAACCACACTGAATTGAACTCTATGGCCTAGGTATCTCAACATATTTACAAAGTTGCATGCTTTCATACGAATCACCTTTGCATTTTAAATATCATGTAGAACACGCAACTAGAATTTCGCAACCATACAGTAACTACAGGTTTTGGGATGCAACTCACCAAAGAAAAAAAACTGAAAAATAATTGAAAAAAATCTACTCCTAACGACTACATTTCCCTTAAGACGGTCGTCATCCATCCATCATAGGGAACGGTCACTACTATGACTTCGGTTCAATGGGACCATTCTCGGTAAAAGAACCGAAAACAAACGCCGAGAAACCCAAGAAGTAAAAAATTCGAAAATATCGATCATTTCGATAGAAAAAATTATGTACAAAATATTTTCAAATTTTTTTTTAAAAAATATCGATCATTTCAATAACAAAAATATGTACAGAATCAGCTAGCAACATTCAGCAACACACATCAATTTCACATAAATTTACAAATACAAAACAACACTTTAAGAATTCACAACTCACAGGGAACACAAAATTTCACATGCACGACAACAATTGAGAGAATACATACAAAACAGCCCAGCCCAGCACCTAACTACTCCCACCCCACACTTAGCTCGAACACTATCCCCAGTGTTCACAAAAATTAAAATAGCACAAAATCGGGTGGTGGAATTCCCTGATCAGTCAAAGTATTCCACTTCTTCGTCGGGTGCTGCTGCTTCATCTCCCATGTCTGAGTCGCCCCCGTCGTCTTCATCAGACTCCACATCGGAGTCCTTCTGACGTGTCTCCTCGTCTCTGGGGACATCATCATCTGTGGGCTCTACAAATGCTGGCCCCACTCGACATAGAGCCCTTGCGTTTTCGCTTAAGGGGTAGTCTAGCTCGAGCTGCCATAGCTCCTCCTCTGTCGCCGGCCTCCCGCCTATCCTCAGCTAGAGCATCTGCATCCCATACATTCGAGCCATATACTGATCATCACGAGCATGTCGCTCGCCAAGTGTAAGCACTGGCCCGTGGGTGGTGTCGGGAGCCTTAGTTTTAGTAACATCTAAGGCCCGCTGCTCCATCTGCGGGATATAGTCAAGGGCCTCCTCCTCAACATCTAGGCCCCTGAGGAAGGTGGTGAGTAGTCCACCAAAGCCATACCTGTGCCCCTGGTGCAATCGGGCTCTCTTCATGGCGGAGATAATTACCGCCCCCACGTTGATCTCCAGCCCTTTCATCAGGGCGTACACCAGGCATACATGATCCCTGGTTACATCTGTCATATGTACCCCCGGGATTAGGCATGAGCAGACTATCTTCAGCCAAATTCGGGCTTCCCTGTTCATCTGCAAATATGGCAACGTCTGGTGGTAGCCCCTCTCTTTGT
The DNA here is from genome assembly GCA_035772735.1 of Datura wrightii. NCBI lineage: Eukaryota > Viridiplantae > Streptophyta > Magnoliopsida > Solanales > Solanaceae > Datura > Datura wrightii. The sequence goes on from JASDFA010000002.1 coordinate 68,575,606, forward strand.
GTCTGCTCCATCTAGCTGTCGATCGGGTCCCACACAATGTGCGTCTGATGTCCGCATATGGTGGGGTAATGTTCAGCTGTCAGAGCACGTGGGCGTCTGTGTCCCGCACTCCTATGATGGCATTGAGGTGGTGGGGCTCCAAAGTGACTATTTGCCCTCTGATCTTGATGGTGTGACTTCTGATCGTCGGGTTCTAGTTGGCATAAAATTCTCGAACCAAGTGCAGATTGCATTCCTTGGGCGCTTCAAAAATGAAATTTAGCCCAGCTGCCTCGATTCGGTGGACCATCCTAGGGAACTCCTGTGCCAATGGTTCCCGTGCTATGTGCTCCTCGGGGAAATATTTGTTTTCTTTGTGCTTCGCGTACCACTTTTTTCCCTCATCAGTCACCCATCTTGTTCCATATTGGCGACGTTGGCCGTGTGGAACTGCTGGTGCTGCTGGGACTGCTGTGCCCAGTCTGATTCGCTTCTTTTCGGCGCCCGAAGTTGATGTGCCTTTCCCTTTCTCTTGCTTGCTTGCCATTTTACCTGTCAACCTAAGTAGACAAGATCAATGTTAAGCTAACGGATATTAACTTCGGCTAAGGTCGGGTTAAGCTAGGTTACCCCACACTTAGGCCTTAGCTACAGTTACAACAATACGGCAAGATTATCTTTATTTACACACAATAACCAACTATACAATCATGCTTAGTGCGTTTGAAAAATTCGATGGTATATCTTCTGCGTACTACTCAGACTTCGTACAGCTAATCACAATCACTACCATCGCTAACATCTTAACCATCGCACTTAGCAAAGAAAAACAAAGAAACGAAAACAACAACAAAAATTTATCTACACGAACCTATACAACCGACCAAATTCTTACAAATTTCAACATTCCCTTAACCCGAGAATCCGTCATTCTATTAACATCCCAACAATTTGTATATCGACTCATCTCATTCAACATGTACATCCCGGCATGAAATTCACAATTTCAATACATTTTCAACTCCAAATTCAAAAACAAGCCCTAGAATTGATATTATAAAGCAAATTCGATTAATTTATGCAATTGACAAGTTCAAGCAATCATAAGGACATTCCGAACATTCATCAACAACAATTTAAATTGAATTCATGATTAATCTCTACTTAGGGCAATTTAGCTCACCTGACATGCTCAATATCGAAGAAAATCGACAAGAATTTGAGAGGAAATCGAAAAACATACCATGACTTTGAAGAATCGAAGAAAACTTTTTGAATTTATTGCCTTACTCCGTGTCACGTTGATGGGGGATGGGTTTTGGGGGGTTTGGTCGCGGAGAGATTGAAAAATAAGGGAAAAGGGAGGGTTTTCGGGGTTAAAAAGTAGGGAAATCGCGCGGGTCGCCCGGCGACCCGGTGTGACCCATCGCGATATACACGACAATGTGTCACGGAGTGCATCGCGGTGCACTGCCTCCGTGACACGGAACCATCGCGAGACTGTTCTGGAAATTTTTAAAATTTTTGGATTATACCTCAACGTGTCACGGAGGTAACGTGGAGGTCCCCCTCCGTGACACGGAGCTGTCACCTCAGCTCACTGTTTGCCACTTTTTAATAATTTTCATACCTCGACTTTCCTTCGCGATTCCGTGCATATTTTTCTCCGTTTGACCTAAAATTCATTTCACTATACAAAATTGGTTAGAATTACAGGTTTCACTCTAAATACAAATAAAACAAAAACTAAAACAAATTTTTTTGTAGTAAATCAAGAAAAAGAAAAATCTATTTACACTTTACAAAATGAAAGAAAAATTTTTCACGGGTTGCCTCCCGTGCAGCGCCTGGTTTACCATCGCGGCTCGACGTCGTTAAGCTCAGTTTTCCTCTAGGGTGATGGACGATTTCTCTCGATCACCATCCTCCCCCCAGTAGTGCTTACACCTCTCCGGTGGTTTTCGCATTAACTCCCGTGAATCCTTAATCTTCTTATCATCGCCTTGATCAATCACATTGATCACCGAGAGTTCTTCATGCACCATCGGGAGCTTGGGTGCCTTGTACACATCGAACACCTCCACCTTGTCATGTTCTCGCATTGTTAGCTGCCCCGCAGCTACGTCAATTAGTGCTTTCCCGGTTGCCAAGAAAGGACGTCCCAAAATAAATGGGACTTCCGCGTCTGGTTCAAAATCCAGCACGACAAAATCTACCGGGAAAATTAGGGAGCCAACTTGCACCAGGACGTCCTCTACAATGTCATCGGGTCTGGCTAAGGACCGATCCGCCAACTGCAAGATCACAGTTGTGGGTCTAGGACTCCCTAGACCCAACTTTTTGAATACCGAAGACGGCATCAAATTTATGCTCGCTCCCAAATCACACAATCCACGAGCTCGGATGCTCTGCCCAATAGTAATCTAGTTAGTAAAGCTCCCATGGTCTTTGAGCTTTGTGGGCAGTCTATTTTGAATCTGGGAAGTGCACTCCTCCATTAGAGCCACCGTAGCATACTCAGTCAACCGACTTTTGTTTGCCATGATGTCCTTTATATACTTAGCATATTTCGGCACTCCCTGCAAGACATCAACAAGAGGTAAGTTAATATGTACCTGTTTTAGCACCTCCATGAATTTCTTGAAACATGCCTCCTCCTTGTGTTTCTTTAGTCATTGAGGGAATGGGGGTGGAGGTCTTTCTGATTCAGCTTCCTTAGTCTTCCCTCTCTCAGTACTTTGCGCCCTCTCAACTTCTGCTGCTCCTGACTGCTGAGGTGGTCTTTCTGGTTCCACCTCTTTCAGCTGCAAACCACTCCTTGTGGTCACTGCATTTACCTGCTTGGGATTGGGATCCGTGTCGCTCGGCAGTCCTCCTCTAGGCCTTGTGTTTTGGGCACTAGCAAATTGCCCAAATTGATATTCAAGTGCCTTGGAGCTAACTGGTTGTTTTTCACTTCGGCTGCCAATTTCACATAGTCAGCCTGCAATTGAGCTTGGTTAGCTATCATGGTCTTGAACATCGCCTCAATGCTGGGTGATGGTGGTGGAGGAGGTGCATTGTTGTTTCTGAATTGTGCATGATAATTCTGCTGTCCTCCTTGGTTCCTTTGCACAACCTGACCCGAACTTTGGCCCTGATGGTTGTTGCTACCCCATGAGAAATTAGGGTGATTCCTCCAATTGGAATTGTAGCTACTACCATACTGTTGGTGGTTCCTTTGCGCATTACCGACAAATTTTACCGAGTCAGGATTGGCTCCACAACACTCAACTGAGTGCTCACTGCTTCCACACACTTCACACCACATCTGCTGTACTGCATTAACTGGGGCTTGAGGCTGGTTCATTGTCATGTTGCCGAAGTGGGTGTTAAGTTGATTTTGCAATGCAGCTATCTGTGCAGTGATAGCTGTAAACCCATCCACTTCAAGCACTCCTGCTGCTTTCCTTGTCCCGCCTCTTGATGAATCAGCATTCCATTCTGGATTGCCCTGCGAAATACGGTTCAACAAGGTATACAGCTCCTCATAAATTTTCTCCAGCGCTTGCCCTCCAGCTGCTGAGTCTAGCAATATTTGGTGTGGGGTTCCAAACCCTCAATAAAAGTGTGCACCAGCACATCATTGGACTGGTGATGATGAGGACAATCCCACAACATGGACTTGAATCTCTCCCAGGCCTGATATAAATTTTCTCCCTCTCTTTGTTTGAAACTTAGAATTTGACTTCTAAGTCTTGCTGTTTTACCAGAGGGAAAAAACCGTATCAAGAATTTCCTTGCAAGATCATCCCACGTAGAAATAGAATTTGGTGGCTCAACTTTCAACCACCTCTTGGCTTCTCCCAATAGTGAGAATGGGAACAATGTAAGCCGGACATAATCTGATGACACTCCAGCGGGGATGTAAGTGTCACTTATCTCCAAAATATTTTGGAGATGCTGCTGTGGATCTTCATGAGGGAGACCGGTAAACTGCCCGCTAGTGTGCAGCAATTGCACCATATTCTATTTAAGTTCAAATCTTCCTCCTGGCTCAGGTTTGCGGATACTAGATGTAACATTATTAGCATGTGGGATTGCCACCTCGCGAACCGGCCGAGCTGCTACTTCTTCGGGCACTAACACTGCCCGTACTACCGGTGGATTCTGTTGTTGCTCCATGATTGTCTGTCTGAGCAACTGCAGCTTTCATTGTAGAGCTTCTCTCCGTTTACTGTGAAATATCCTTTCTGGCTCTATATACGATTCCACCAGCTCCTTGTCTCTTGCTAGTGTTCAACAGAGATTAAGTCTGCAAAATACAGGCTAAGACCAAGTTGTCAACACTAAGAAAATAAAAATACAGTAAATTAACACTTAAAACAAATTCACCAATTGCCTAGTCCCCGGCAATGGCGCCAAAAACTTGTTCGCGTGATTTGTGGCTATATAAAATGACACGCAAGTGCATGTGGTCGAACAAGTAGTAAAGTGGCTTTAGTAAGCCAAGTATCGATCCCACAGAGACTTGGATGAAGTGCAATCTGCTCAAGTGTACTATATTTTACTTCTAAAAATGCAGACAACAGTGTAACCAAAAGTTTGACAGTTTGTTTTATAATTTTTATACTATAGCTAAAACAATTATCTAATTTGAGTCTGAACTATGAATGAGAGCATGCTGAGGTTAAACGAACATGTAATGAAATTAATTATCATCATAATTTGGTTAATCTTTTCCTCCGGTTGCTAGCCAAGAACAATTGCCAAGAGATTAAAACTCTCGTATTTAACCTCACTTAAGAATCATGAACCATCCACCTACATTTCTGTGATTAAATGCAATTCATGTTCTAGCCATACAAACCCGGTTCCTAAATTGACTAATACGACTTTCAGGTATATTTCTATCCTGAAAGCAAATCAATACTCAATTTTCCCAAACCAAGTAAAGAACATATCCTATTAATTCACAACTTTCCAATTTCTTGCTCTCTCGAGTGAAACCGGACTTTTTAGATGTACATTGACATAGGCCACACATTAATGCAGTAAGAACAAGAATTAATAGAACAACATGGAAGAAAAGATGAAAACCCAAAGAATCAATGATCACATTTCATCACAATTGTTCATAATCTCAGCAAGAAGAGGAATTAGCCACTCATTTTTGGATTAAACATCTTTAAATGAGTGTTAATCATACAAGCAATTGAATTAAAGAAGAAAGAAAGAGAGAAAAAACCCTGATATATTCGTCCCTCAACTGCCTGTAACCCACGTTCTTGCTCCACCAAGTCAGAATATTGAAAAATGAACCTAAGTGTTCTATTTATACTGCTGGGAATTTTTCCTGAAATAACGAGCAACGTGTGACGGAGTGCATCGCGGAGCACTGCCTTCGTGACACGCTACGAACGTGGACCCTCACTGGAACTGGGGGTCCAGGAATTAAAGCTCAACGTGGCACGGCGTGCAACGCAGAGCCAAGCCACCATGCCACGGACCAGACGCGGACCCTCTCTGGAATTTGGGCGTAATTTCCCTATCCAGGTAGAAGGCCTCCGCGATGGCAGCGTGACACGGCTCCATCGCGGAGCCCCTTTAGTTCATGCTGTCCAATGCTTTATCCCTTGCTCGCATCCAAGTCCAACCCCGATATCATCCAACATGCATTTAAGCTTCCCAAAATCACATTTTACCTGCAAAACAATGCTAATCATGTTGGTTAGTATAAATTCACATTTTATTACCAATTACATGAGAATGTATACACATTGGTAAATAAACAAGGCTAAAATGGTACTTTTGAGTATCACTTGGTCATATAAATTTGCCCAAGATCAGCTATGTTTGAAATCCAACTAGTAACTAATAAGTTGCTGGGACAAGCCCTCAACTAACTCTAAAATCTAAAAGCTAGAACTGAAATGGAACTAAAGCCTCATTCTCGAGAAATGAGAACTCACCAATATCTAGCTGTTGAAAATCGTGCGAGGGAAACTACCGACGCTGCTGCGACTGTGAACGTACACCTATCTCATAATACGATATAACATGGAAATATGCATCAATACTTTGAATGTACTGAGTAACGAGATGTAAGTGAAATAATAATAGTACATAACTGAGATGAGATGACATAAAATGACAAACAATAACCTGATGAGTATTATGATATATCTATAATAGTGTAAGCACAAGCGCTAACTGATAGTCATACACATGTCCTGAAATCTAAATAACTAAACTGAGTTGAAACTGAGAATGAGTTGTACTGACAAGAGGAGTTGTACTAAACTGTGGGAGCAACTTTAACCGACATGTAGCCACGTGAGATAAATATGGAGTCCAATGTATACCCCCCATTGGTGAAGGCCCCCTATATCTTGCTAGGGTATAGTAGCTAAACTAGGTGGTCACTGTCTGCTGCCTATTTAGGCTAAAACCTATGATGAAAACATAGTTCTAGGAACCTGGGTGTGCTGAACCTCGACCAGCTCAATGCTAAGTCCTAATCCCACTGAAAGTCCTAACTGTGACTGCTAGGCTGATAGCTCGAAACTGATGTACCCAAACTTATTATTTGGAAATACCTTGAGAGTCTAAAGGACCTGATAACTGGAAACTAGTGTTCTAAGAATGACCAGAGCTACCTTGTCTGAAAGTGTTGTAACCATCTAAAGAACAAACTGATAACTGATACTAAGGAGTGCTATTGAGCTCCTCAAGAACTGACTATGGTCAAACGGATCAGCTGACTTACAGAAAATACTAAAAGGGCTAATTACTGACAGAGACTGAACTAGTATTCAAACTGATTGTTAACTCACATGATAGTAATAACAAGGAAATTTCAAGAACTAACAAAGTCAACCAACATTTGTATCTAGTCAATTATGCAAGAACCAATTTACTATACTCATAAAAACTAGGGCTAAAATAAAAATTCATTAATAGAATAGCAACATCCTTAATAAGTAATGAAGACTTGCAAGGATTCTTCAGGACTTCAATTTAAAAGAAATATTCATAATCTGACTAAAAGATAACCTTAAGTTTGATCCTTAGGGCAAGAACTGATATTGATTCTTAGAAGAATTTTGGGGCACAAGGGAAGAACAATTCTCTTTTTGAATTCCACACGCCTTGAGTAGAATTCCTTGAGAACAATCTGGGATATCTGAGGGGAAGACTGAAACACTTGATCTTACTCTATATCTCTTGTCTGACTTTCCTATGTTGCTAACTTGAGTGAATGAGAAATGAGAGTATATCATCGACTAATCCCCTTAAATCCCTTTGAATATAACCACAAAAAAAGACAGTGTTGGGTCCAGGAGCTTAGAAATTATGAAAACGCCCTACTAAAAACATAGAAATTTGGACCCTGCCAATACTCACGAGGGACATCATGATCGTGAGCTGGACGAGTCGTGGGGTCCTATCTATCATCAAAATTGGAAATTTCGACTTCAAATTCAACCCAGACGATGACCCACTCCATGAATCATGAGGTTCACCATGACTCGTGATTCCCCTCGTGGTGTCTCTAGAGATTCAAACCTTCAATCTTTGCCCCTCTTAACCACGACTCATTTCACGGGTCGTGAAGTGACTTCATGGCTTGTGGGTTGCACTCATGGTCACCCCTAACCACGATTCCTCCAATGTAAGCATCCATTTCATGAGTCACTCCACGACTCATGAGGAACTTCACGGGTCATTAGATGAGTTGTCCTAGGACCTGGTGTATAATTTTCCTATTTCTTGAGTTTCAATCCCCGGGTCTGATATTAGGAATTTTTGAGGTGTTACAATATCTCCCCCTGGGAACATTCTTCCTCAAGCGAAGGCTAAGTAAGCTGAAAGACTGGGAGATGAGCTGCTACCTCCCAACTATAAATTGTAAACTCGTTTCTGAAGAAGTGACTAACTCCGAACTAGAATAAGCATACTAACTGAGTTGATGCACTAGGATGCATATGGAAAACATGAATATAGTTGATGAGTATGGAACTGAATAGAGTATTGAGGAAGAATTTAATACCTGATGCTGAAACTGAACTGGAAGGGAATAAATGAGGATATTTATCCATCATGGACGCTTTTACTTCCCATGTGGCTCCATCAACTAGCTGGTTCCTCCACAAAACCTTCACTGAAGCGACCTCCTTATTTCTCAGCTTAAAAACCTGACGGTCTGGGATCTGAATTGGGACCTCTTCATAAGAGAGACTATCTTTCACATCCACACTGTCTAGAGGAACAATTGAGGTCGAATCACCAATGCACTTCTTCAATAGTGACACATGGAAGACTTGGTGCACTGATGCTAACTCTAAAGGTAATTCTAACTCACAAGCCACATTGCCAATTCACCTCAGAATCTTGTAGTGCCTTACATACCTTGGCCTGAGTTTTTCTTTCTTTCCGAACCTCATCACTCCTTTATAGGTGAAATATTCAAATAAACCCATTCATCTATAGCAAACTCTAGTTCTCTTCTCCTAACATTTGCATATGATTTCTGTCGGCTCTGAGCTGTTTTCAACCTTTGTCTGATAAGTTGCACTTTCTGCATAGCCTCATGAATTGAATTTGGCTCTATTAAAGTAGCTTCGCCAACATTAAACCACCCTATAGGAGACCTACACCTCCTACCATATAATGCCTCAAATGGAGCCATCTAAATACTGAGTGATAGCTATTGTTGTATGCAAACTCAATGAGAGGTAGGTGATCATCCTAACTGCCCTTGAAGTATCACACAAGCTCTAAACATGTCTTCTAAGGCTTGAATAGTATGGTCAGCTAGTCCATCCGTCTGTGGGTGAAAAGCTGTGCTGAGCTTGACCTGAGTACCAAGTCCTTTCTTAAATGACTTCCAGAACTACAAGGTGACCTGGGTACCTCTATCTAAAATGATGGACAAGGGAACCCCATGTAGTCTAACTAACTCCTGGATGTATAGTCAAGCATAATCCTCAACTAAGTTTGTAGTATTAACAGGGAGGAAATGTGCTGACTTATTAATACGATCTACCACCACCCAAATGGAATCATGCTACCGTCGAGTACAGGGTAGACCTGTAATGACGTCCATATTCACCTCTTCCAACTTCCTCATGGGTATGCTGATATCTTGAGTCAGGTCTTTGATGTTCAAATTTAACCTGCTGGTAGTTCAAACACTTAGCCACGAATTCTGTAATGTCCCTCTTTATGCCATTCCACCAGTAGACTTCTCATAGGTCCCGATACATATTTGTGGCACCTGAGTGAATAGAATATCTGGAGCTATGTGCTTCTACCAATATTCGCTGTCTCAAGTCATCTACGACAGGAATACATAGTTTAACTTGGTAACAAAGCACATTATCTCCCCCTTTGGAGAAAGCCTCCACCTATTTTCTTAGAACTAGTTTCTTCAATTTGAGGAGTATGGGGTTTTCATCCTGCTTTTGTCTTAACCTATACTACCGGTGAGGATGCTGAACTGCTCTAGATTACAACTCTACCCTCGGCTGAATCAACTAACTAAACTCCCAACCTAGCTAAACTGTGAATATCTTTTTCCATCTCTTTTCTACCCTCTTCAACATGAGCAACGCTCCCCATGGACATCCTTCTTAAGGCATCCGCCACCACATTGGCCTTGACCGGGTGGTATAGTACACTCATGTCATAGTCTTTCAATAACTTCATCCCCCTTCTCTGACAAAGCTCCAAATCCTTCTAACTGAACACGTACTGAAGGCTCTTATTGTCGGTGAAAACAACCACGTGAACCCCATAAAGGTAATGCCTCCATATTTTCAAAGCAAACACCACTGCCGCCAATTCAAGATCATGAGTTGGGTAGTTCTTCTAATGAACCTTGAGCTGTCTAGAGGCATAAGCTATCATCTTACCCCGCTGCATCAGAACACAACTGAGGCCAACTCGGGAAGCATCATAATAAACTATGAACCCATCTATTCCTTCTGGTAGGGTCAAAACTGGAGTTGTAGTGAGTCCAGTCTTCAACTCTTAGAAACTCTTCTCACATGAATCTGACCACTAAAACTTCACCTTTTTCTGAATCAATTAAGTCAGAGGGATGCAATAGAAGAAAACCCCTCTACAAATCGTCTGTAATAACCGGCTAAGCCCAAGAAATTCCTGATATCTATTGGGGAAGTGGGTCTTTTGCTATCTTTTACAGCTGCTATCTTTTCAGGATATGCCAAAATACCCTAACCTGAGACCACATAACCGAGGAAGGCCGCAGACTTCAACCAGAATTCACACTTGCTGAATTTAGTGAACAACTGATGGTTCTGAGAGTCCGCAACACTATCCTTAGGTGATTAGCATAATCCTCCTCATTTTGCAATATACCAAGATGTCGTCTATGAACACAATGATGAACATGTCCAGATATGGCTTGAATGCCCTGTTCATCAGGTCCATAAAAGCTGTAGGAGCATTGGTTAGTCCAAAAGACATAACCACAAATTCACAGTGACCATACCGAGTTCTAAAGGCTGTTTTCAATGTGTCAGACGCTGAGAAGATCTTCGGGAAATATGTCAAGGAATTCGTTGACAATTAGAACTGACTAAATAGTTGGGGTCTCGGAGCTAGAATCTCTGACCCAAAGTAGGTGATAGATGCACCATTTTTAAATCATTCTCTTTGCCTTAAGGTAGGAAATAAACCATCCCTTAGGTGCTGAAACACTACCCATCCATTCTAAGACTAACTCAATGGGAAACTGAAACCTGAGGACTCTAGTTCTGTAGTTGACTGAGGCATAATTGGAATGTAACCAATCCATGCCAAGAATGAGGTCGAAGCCAACCATGTCTAGCTCTACTAGATCAACTGGAATGACTTTACTCAACATTGAGACTGGGCAGTTTCTATATACCTGACTGGCTCTAACTAGCTCACCAATTGGAGTAGAGATTGAGAACAATTCTGTGAGGACTTCTGGATTGTTATCAAACTAAAAAGCTACGTAAGGAGTCACGAATGAAAGTGCGGCTCCTGGACCTAATATGGAGTATACATCTAGATGGAAAAGACGTAACATACCTGTGACCACATCAGGTGAGCTCTCCTAATCCTAAAGAGAAGACAAGGCATAAAAATGGTTTTGGCGCTGGCCGCCATGCATACCTGAAGTAATACACTACTGAGCTGGGTGACCTGCTAGGGCTGCTGAGGTAGTGGGCTGAGCCTTTCCCCATCTCTCATAATTTGTGTCCCAGCTGGCCATAATAAAAACTACCCTTCTTGCCCAAATGAAACTCCTTTGGGTGATTTTTGCTACACTTTAGGCAGGCTGGAAATGAGCGGCTACTGTATATGTGACTCTGGGATTTGGAGCCTAATGCTCCACCCATTCAGTCCTTGCGGGATCAGAAAGAAGCGGCACTGGTTGATGTGTGTGTTGGAGGTCTCTGCTGCTGCTGCTGTGGGCGATTATTACCGCCTGACCTCTGCTGGCGATATTCAAACTGTTCAGTTCTAGCTCACTTGCTTTCCCTCTCTATATCCTTTAACTTTTCTACCTCTATCTACTGGGCATGAATGATGAGGCTAGAGAGGTCAATGTCTTTGATCAACATTGTGGCTCTGCATTCTTTAAGCTCCAAGTCTGACACTCCATTTAAAAACTTGAGCATATGAGCCCTGAGCTCAGTGACCATCTCTGAAGCATACCTCGATAACTGACTGAACTGCAATACATACTCTTCCACTATTTTATTATTTTGCCTCAAATTCATAAATTCAGTAACCTTGGCCTCCCTCAATTCTTGAGGAAAGAACCTTGGACTCCCTTCCTTCCATTGGTTGTACCAAATCTAAGCCACCCCTTTCAACTGGTAGGCAGCCAAATCAGAACTCTTTACAGAGTTAACACCCATGATCCGGGTGATCTTCTGCACCTCATCCATAAACTCCTGCAGGTCCTCTCCCACTTTAGATCCATGAAAATCAGAAGGGTTCATTCGGGTGAATCCCAAACCCTGGCAGCTGCTGCAAACCCTTTCACATTCACTTGGACCACTTGCTGGTTCACTTGGTTGGTCAAGGACTAAGCCAACAGCTGGATTGCCACTCTAAATTCTGTAGACGATACTTGATCATCCTAATGGGAAATTGGAGCTGGTGGGGTAGGTTGATTTGCATTCCCGTTCCTCCTCCCGCTTTCTCTTCTTAGCAGCATGTTATAACTGAAAGATTAGATCACGAATTAGTAGGGAACTTTTGGGATTAGGCTCAACACATGATATGGAGTATGAACAAAAGGGAAATTTCCTAAAAACGCCTTGTTGCCTCCCCCTCATAAGTGCAGTGCGCTTCACACCCTCGACGCGGCTTCTAGACATCCTAGGATACTCTAAACCCAGTGCTCTGATATCAAGTTTGTCATGACCCAGCTCTGCACCCTGGACGTTACACGATAATTGGTGCCACAAGTGACCCAAGCAAACCTATGGCTTAAATCACACTAGTAAACTAAAATAACATAGCGGAAGCTGGAAACATAACTGAATAATTTGATTATAAAGTAAGAAACATTTGATAAAACTACTGAAACCTGTGCAAATATTGCAAAACAAGCTGAACAATGCTATGTATGAAGGCCAACTAATATCTAATGAGTTACGGGGAAAATCCCCCAACTAACTCTAAAATCTGAAAGCTAAAACTGAAATGGAACTAAAGCCTCATCCTCGAAAAATGATGAATTACCTATATCAAGCTGCTGAAAATCATCTGAGGAGAACTACTGACGCTGCTCTAACTGTGAACCTGAACCTATATCATAATAGGATATAGCAAAGGAAATATGCATCAGTACTTTAAATGTACTAAGTACGAAGATGTAAGTGAAATAATAAGAGTACATAACTAAGCTGAGATGACATAATGACCAACTATAATCTAATGAGTACTATGATATATTTGTAATAGTGTAAGTAAAAGCTCTAACTGATAGTCATACACATGTTCTGAAATCTGAATAACTGAATTGATCTGATACAGAGACTGAGTTGTACTGACAAGAGGTGTTGTACTAAATTATGGGAGAAAGTGTAGCCGACATGTAACCACATGAGCTAAACGTGGAGTCCGATGTATACCTCCCATCAGTGAAGGCCCACTATACCTTGCTAGGGTATAGTAGCTGAACTAGGTTATCACTATATGCTACCCATTAGGGCTAAAACCTATAGTGGAAACGTAGTTCTTGGAACCTGGGTGCACTAAACCCCAGCCCACTCAGTGCAAAGTCCTGCTCCCACTGAAAGTCCTAACTGTGACTTCTAGGTTGATAGCTCGAATCTGATGTCCTCAGAATTAAGTCAGGAGTACTTATCTGTAAGTACCCTGAGAGTCTAAAGGACCTGATAATTGGAAATTAGTGCTCTAAGACTGGCTAGAGCTGCTTTGTCTGAAAGCATCGTAACCTTCTAAAGAACAAACTGATAGTTGATACTAAGGAGTGCTATTGAACTCCTCAAGAGTTGACTATGGACAAACTGATCAAATGACTTACTAAATGATACTACAAGGGCTAATTACTGACTGAGACTGAACTAGCATTCAAACTGACTGTTAACTCATATGATAGTAATAACATGAAAATTTCAAGAACTAACAGAGTCAACCAACATTTGTATCTAGTCAATTATGAAGACCCAATTAACTCTACTCATAAAAACTAGGGCTAAAATAATAATTCATGAAGAGAATAGAAACATGCTTAACAAGTAATGAAGACTTGCAAGGATTTATCAGGACTACAACTTAAAAGAAATATTCATAATCTGACTAAAAGACAACCTATGTTCGATCCTCAGGGCTAGAACTGATATAGATTCTTATAAGAATTTTTGGGAACAAGGGAATAATAAATCTCTTGTTGAATTCCCATATACCTGGAGTAGAAATCTTTGAGAAAAATCTGGGGAAATATGAGGGGGAGACTGAAACCATTGATCTTACTCAGTATCTCCTGTCTGAGTTTCCTACTCTAAACTTGAGAGAATAAGAGAAATGAGAGTAAATCATCAACTAATCCCCCAAAATCCCTATGAATATAAACCCAAAACGATGTAGTTTAGGGTCCAGGAGTTTAGAAATTACAAAATACCCCCTACTAAAACTGCAAAAATTTAGACCCTGCCAATCCTCATGAGGGACATCACGACTCATGAGGTACTGGAAAAGTCGTGGGGTCTAATCTGTTGTCAACATTGGAAATCCCAAAAACACCCCTACTAAAACTGCAAAAATTTAGACCTTGCCAATCCTCAGTAGGCACATCATGACTCATGAGGTATTGGATAACTCGTGGGTACAATCTGTTGTCAACACTGGAAATCCCAACTTAAAATTCAACCCATACAGTGGCCCACTTCACAAGTTGTGAGGTACACCATGACTCGTGATTCCCCTAGTGGTGTCCCCAGAGATTCAAACCTTCAATCTTTACTCCTCTTGACCACAACTCACTTCATGGCTCGTGGGTTCCATTCATGGTCACCCCTGACCACGATTCCTCTAAGGAAAGCCTCCACTTCATGAGTCACTCCACGACTCATGAATTACTTCATGGGTCACTGGACGAGTTGTCCTGTGACCTGGTGCACAATTTTGCTATTTTCTTTGTTTCAACCATCGGGTCTGATCTTAGAAACATTTGGGGTGTTACATGAAAGGAGCACAAGTAAAGAAAAAGGGAAAGTAGAAGGGTGGGTTACTAAAGAAAATATTAAGGGTGATAAAAGTAAAACAAAACATGTGATATTAGTAAGGAGAAGAAAAAGAAGAGCAAAAAGAAAAAATAAAGAGAAAGAAGAATAAACAGAAAAGAAAACATTGTTGAATTCTCTCTTCTAGTTACCAATGATTGCATTGCTTAAATGAATGAAGAAATATGGAATAGCAAAGGCCAGAAAAGAAAAAAAAGTTAGTGGGTTGAAGGTTGTGCTATAAAAAGTTAAAAGAACTGTAAAATATTAAAGTGCTTAGGGAGGATAGTTACAATCCTAGTGAAATAATTTCTACCTATCCCTTAGTCTGCATTACAATAATTTAAGTCCTATTTTTTTTACAAATTTGACATTCTTATACAGTGGAGTATTTACACTAAAGGCTAGACAATGGTTCATCATATGTGCACAAGAAATTCTTTGAGAGCAAGAGTGAAATTTCTATATTTATACCCCTAAATTGGACGTGTTATGCATGCTGTGAGTGAGCGGCATCTCTCATAAATAGTGAGGGAACATAATGGTAAGATTTTGGAGCATTACTAATTGGTCGATTATACATGATCATATTGGCCCAACTTATCGTGATGAATTAGTTCTAAAGCCTATGTGGTTTCAACAAATGAGCTCTGATTGTGAATGTGTATGTGCGTTGAGTAGATTATAAAGCATGATTAAATTGTGTAGTGGACCTGAGTGTAGGTAGACCTATTCTTTTGGTGGATGCGTGTGATTGAAATGTGCAGTCTGGGTATAGTGGATTATTTGGGGATGAATAACAATTTAAGTGTAGGGTAGTGATCTTGGGCATATTTATGCATCCAATTACCATATTTTTTATATGTTTAACTATGTTATAAGGAAAAAGTTTGTGTATGTTTTCTATGATTTGATGTTTTAACTTTATAATGAGCTAACATACATGATTAGATGATTGCAGGCTAAAATGTGTCAAGATTTGACCCAAATTTTTTAAAGAAGCAAAGTGTAGATGAGTTGGGGCTCAAAAGGAGTCATATGCAGAGAAAAACAGAGGTGGGTGACGTGGAGCTAGGTGTGCGCATTAAGGTTCGTGTCGCACCTATTACTGAACTTCAGAAAGGATGAAAATTGTCCAGTGATGTGCTATGAGTTTACATAACCCATCTTGGACTCGGTAAGAGAATTTGTTTTAAGGAGCAGGAACCCCGTGTTGAGGGGCGCGAAGTGGAGTAGTATATTGCGGCCAAGAATCTTTCAAGTCAAATCCAGGTCAACATAGAAAAGAGCAAAATAAATCTCCTACTATGTATACCACCTAGGACTCCTATATTAGGTATCACTGAGTATGATTAAGTTATGAAGTGCTTTCATACGTCAAAAAGAAAAAACAAATACAAACAGGGTTCTTGTTCTTCTACTTTTCTTTATCAGATTTTGTTGGACAATTCTTGCTATGTTTGGCTATCACGAACTTTTATATAAAAATTGATATTGTTATCACAAGCATGGGTAGCTAATATCATATAGCTAGGGTTGTGAGAACCATGATGAAATAATGGGCGTAGTTAAACAATAATAGTAATTCTTGAATGATAATTATGCATGTTTTGTTAATTTCTTGGTTTTGATTGCTTTTAACGGTTGCAAATGTTAGAACTTGCCATAAATTTTATTTTCTTGAACAAATAAGTATAGGTGAGGAAAAGAGATTAACAATGGATATTTGAAACTTTCAACCCTCATCTAATGACTTGAGCTCTAACGAGGAAAGTAAATCTAGAATCAAAGATGAGGTTTAATACAAAAACACTTAAAGGACAAAAGGACTTAGAGTGTTATTCATTTAAGAGTGTCAAAAGACTTTAGATAAAACTCAAATAGTTAGTTTACATAAATAACACCTGAATAGAGCACAAATATAGTAAACTTGCTAAGTTATGAAATCATAGGAGACATAGTCCTAGTTTATTCTCATCTATTCAACACAATAAAGTATTCTCTAACACTCAATTACTATCACTGCCTTTTTAAAATTCTTTTACTTTTCTTATTACAAAAACTCCCCTCGAAATATCAACTACCGGTTGAATACTCACTACTGAAGCTTTTCTCACCATATTCCCCGTGATATTCGACCCAACCTAGTTGGGTCCTATATTTGACAACAACCGCTTTATACATAATTTAGAGATGTAAGTTGGGAGTATCACCTAGGGATCCTACATTAATGCAACAGGTGTAGATAGACACCGTAATCATCTTCTATAGTAGGAGCTTTTGAGTTCAGCGACAGAGTCGGTATGCTCCTCTATTCTGGAGTAGATGTTAGATTTTTGGTTTTGGATATTTTAAAATTATTATTATAGTTGATGGGTAGGCCGACACCCTATTTTACCTAGCAATATTATACTCTTTTAAAGGATTGGTGGACTAGTTGTGGGTTGTATATTATCGTTTATGGTCTTGCCAGCATTTCAAATACGTAGTTTATCAGGTTGTAGCTTCTTTTCCATGCCTTTCCTATTCTTATTATTGTGTTACTATGTTGACCTTTCTGATCTATATTTACTCTATTTTTCAACAAGTTGTGATAGTGGCCTTGATGGCCCGAGTGTCATTATTTTGCCTAAGTTACAGTTGTCTTGCTCGATCAGGTAGGTACCAGGTCTAGGCGCACCTACCCAGGTTTAGGGCGTGATATGAAGCCACTTCCATCTTATTCTGAATGTCCTCATTTCTAATTATAACTCTCCTAGTATGTCAACAAATCCATCTCAACATCCTCATCTTTCTAACTTTCATCTTCTAGACGTGAGAGTTCTTGACTAACCAACACTCTGCCTAATACACAACTGGTCTAACCACCACCCTATAGGACATTCATTAAGTTTTGAAGGAACCTTCTTATCATACAAGAATCAAAAAGAAATTCTCCATCTTATTCACCCTGCACCAGTATTATGTGTGACATCATTATCAATCTCCCCACTACCCTGAACAACATACCCAAGATACTTGAAAACTTTCTCTTCATTGGATGAACTAAGTATCAAGCCTCATTCCTACGCCAGCCTCAGACATTTCTTCACTTAAGTTGTACTCCAAGTATTTTGTCTTGGTTATACTCAACCTAGACCCTTTAGTCTCTAGCATTTGTCTCCAAACCTCTAACTTAAAATTAACTCTGTCGCGAGTCTCATAAATTAGAACTATGTCATCTAAAAATAACATACAACATGAAACCTCACCTTAGATTTTCCACATTAGTACATCCATTATCAAGGCAAATAAAAATAGGCTAAGAGCTGAGCCCCGATGCAACCCATCATAATTGGAAAGTGACCTGAGTCTCCTCCCACTATCCTTTTTGAGGTCTTGGCTCCATCATACTTGTCTTTAATTATAGTATTATACTCCACGAGTATACCCCTAGCCTCCAATCATCTCCATCGATAACCACCATATGTTAGTCCTTCTTCCTCTCCCTATACT
This sequence comes from Datura wrightii, assembly GCA_035772735.1. NCBI lineage: Eukaryota > Viridiplantae > Streptophyta > Magnoliopsida > Solanales > Solanaceae > Datura > Datura wrightii. The sequence continues at coordinate 68,593,818 of JASDFA010000002.1, forward strand.
GCTCCATTAGTCTCCCTAAGAAAAGAGTGACTTCTAAATTTGAACATCCCATCATGAATCCGAAATGGTTCTCAGAGATAGACACTCCACTGCTTACCCTCACCTTTACCACACTCCCTCAAACTTTTATAGTATGACGTATCAGCTTGATACCTCTATAGTTATTGCAATTCTGAATGTCATCATTGCTCTTGTGGAATTATTGTACTCCACCTCCATTTTTCGAGCATTTTGTTTTTGTAAAACTGATCAACCACTCCAAACTCGACTTGCCAGTGCTCTTTTAAAATTCCATGAAGATCTCATTTGGCCCCATTGACCTTCCCCTGTGCATCCTACTAATAGCACCTTTAACCTCTTGCACATTTATACACCTGTAATATCTAAAACCGTGATGGCTCTTGGAGTGCTCCAACTTTTCTAGAATAATGTTTCTATCTCTATCCCCCTCTTCATTCAAGAGCTTATGAAAGTATGACAGCCATCTCCATCTAATGAGCGTCTCCTCCACAAAATAGTTTTTTCGTCCTTGACTTTTATGTACTTCACTTGGTCCAGGTCTCGGTTATCCTCTCTGGTACCATGGCTAGCACGTACAAATTCTTATCCTTACTTTGTCCTCTAATTATACGTGCAAGCATTCAAAAGCTATTGATTTTTCCATCATAACAACTAACTTAGCCTCCTTTTTCTCCATTTTATAGTTCTCGCTATTTGCCTACTTTTCCTCCTTGTCCTTACTCTCTATCAACTTCACATATGCCAACTACTTCACTTCTTCTTTTTCTTGGACTTCTCTATTCCTCCACCAATCATCTCGATGCACACCTAATTTATCCCTCGAGATCCAAAAACTATCGATTTATTTCCCTAATGCAACTAGCAGTCTTATTCAAAATATTTTCGCACACCCATTACTTTACCAAGACCCCATCACTATCAACTTCTCCCCCATCTCATAGACACTAGACATAGTCAAGTTACAATTTGATCCTTGATTAGTCATACACAACCCTCTTCCTTCTCTTCCCCTTGATTTCCAAATCCATCACCAAAAGCTTATGTTGGGTTGTAATTCTCACTTAGGATAACCTTGCAGTCTTTATAAAGACTTTATCATCCTTTCTAAGGAGTAAGTAATCTATCTGAGTCCTATACAACATACTACGAAAGGTCACCAGGTGCTACTCCTTCTTCAGGAACGTTGGATTGGCTACCACCAATCCAAAAGCTTTAGTGAAATACAAAAGTAAGACTCCTCCCTTGTTCCTATCCCCTAAACCAATACCTTCATGCACCTCATCATAACCCCTTGGAGTTGATCCAATGTGCCTATTAAAATCTATTTCTATGAAAACTTTCTCAGTTTGTGGTACTCCTCTCATCACCTCGTCCAAATCTTCCTAAAAGTGCCTCTTATCCCCCATATCCAAGGCGATTGTGGTATAGATGCACTAATAATGTGCAAAGTAAATCCTTCAACAACTAACTTAATTATCATCATCCTATTGTTGACTCTCCTAACCTCCATCACTTGCTCACATAACACTCTATCTATCAAAATTCCTACTCCATTCCTATTCCTAATGCCTCCAAAGTACCACAACTTATAGATTTCTACATTCCTTGCCTTAGTTCCTACTATTCGATTTCCTAAACAGAAGCTATATTAATTCTCCACTTCTTAAGCATTCTTACTATATCTATAGAATTTTCCGTTAATGTCCCTATATTTTAAGACCCTACTCTCAGTCTAAAGGCTCCCCATTTACCACCCCTTGCCCCCGTCCCCTATAGAGAACATGACCCTAGTCTATAATAATTTACTAGAGGCATTAAAGAAACTATAAAATAAGTAGGATTTACACTAAAATAAGTGTAGAATCTAGTTTTAACAAATACCAGTTACAAAACAACAAAACAATAACATTCTTGGAATGAATAAATTTACCAAGTAATGAAAAAGGTTTGTAGCTAAATAAAATTTCAAACTAAAGATGATGTATAACATTAAAGGTCTAACTTTGCACTGCACGACAAGTGATATAAAGAAAAATAAAGAATAGAAGAATCCCCATTCAAGAGTATAGTCCATACAACACCCTAAACCTAGGGAGCCATGATGTAATACTCCAAAGTTTTCTAAGACTGGATTTGGGAAGTTGAATATGCTCAGCAGAGGAGTCTGTAATTTTTCTCTTTAGTGTGACTGGTAGTATGGGACATAAGAAGACTCATGGTTAAGTTCAAAGGCTCTTTCACTAGACCACAAGTCCAGACCATGAGTCATAGTTTGGTGGTACGACTCGTGGTCATGGAGTCATAATATACTGTTGAGTTTCCCAGTGTTGGTCATATGAGTGATTGTATGACTCGTAGTGGGGAACTTGAGCCATGGTAGGAGTCATGGAAATAATCAGAGAGTTGGACAAAAGTGGACTGACTAAGCTACGGGAGGAAACCACAAGTCGTAGGTTGATTGTACGACTCGTGGTATGAGTCATGGTGACTGACAATGAGTATTTTCATAATTCTTAAGCTCCTAAATACCTAATGACATCATGATAAGCCTTAAAAGGAGTGTTTTAAGAGTGTTTAGCCTATTCCAAATCATTATACTCCCAATGCAGCTTATGATATATTTTGGAGTCGACACTCCCAATGTTTAGATTTCAAGCTATGTATAAATTATGATTTCAGCTTCCTTGAAAAATGATGTGAGCATTATCTATGTTTTTAGGAGTAGTGTCTACCATCGAGTAGGATTGGGGTCCGATGTTTCCCGTTCTCAAAACTACATGCCAACATAGGTTTATGTATACATGTTTGGGACTTCTCAAGTGAGTTTCCCCCTGCCCCAAGGGACCTCAGCTTGATAGCGATATAATAGTTTAGTTTCCTTAGCGTTGGTAAGATTTTGGATGGCTCTATCCACTTGAGTGTGATAGTTGGGTCATTACGTAACCTCTATCATGATGTTGTCTTTTATGAAGAGTCTCCCATTATTCCTCATGATTTCATTTACTCATGTTCATGACTTATGATATTATGTTTTACAGTAGATTTAATCCAATGATCAGTTTATGAGCTTTCACTTACGATTTTAGCTATGAAAAGTCATATGATTCTATTTCTGGATCTCAGGTGACATTGGTTCAATTATGATAACTAACTTATGACTATGTATGTCTCAAAATACATTTTCCAGCATGTAGTCCTTACTCTCATGATCTATTTTATTTATATTTACATACTTGATTTCAGTTAACATTTAGTAAGCATTTTTAACTTACCTTGCATACTCAGTATATTCAAAGTACTAACCACATACTCTATGCTATATCATTTAATGATATAGGTTCAAGTGATCCATCTCAGTCGCGCCGATAGCTCGCTTCTCTCTTAGTCCAGTTAGCCCTGTTGGGTGAGTCCTCATATCCCGGGGACCTTCATTTAGTTACGTTGATCATGTCAGTTTGCTTCAGACTTAGAGATAGTTGGGCTTTTCCTAATATATCATAAGATAGTAGAGGCTTATCAGACATAGAATGGAATGTTCAGATTAAGATTCAGCGTCGTGATGTATTCGTATAATATATGCTTTATCTTAATTATTCTTCAGCTTATTCATGTTTAAGTTATTGGTTTCCGCTTTATTTTATTCTCTTGAGTTGCTATCATATTTCCATGGGTTGACTTTGAGCCATTCATGGTTCTAGGTCCCATGTGTCGATCCGGGGTCCCAGCTTCGGTCATGGGAAACTTGGTATTAGAGAAAAGGTTTAGGTGTGTCCTAGGATTTCTAAAAGCCGCATTAAGTAGAGTTTTTTACATGGATGTGAAGTGCACCACACTTAAGAGGAAGAGGCTACAAGATGTTTGAGGAAATTTCCCTTCTTTCATGATCTATGTAATGTGATGAAGTACCTCTCTATTCCTCTAACTCGTGCTATACGCGTTTGCAGGAATATGCCTCCACACCGAGTAAATTGTAAAAGAAATGGCAATAGAAATAGCCATGAAAATGGCAATGGAGATGGGCATTAGAAAGCCCCACCAGCATCAGCGGATCCTTGCATGAGCAGGTCACTCAAGCCGAGTTCAGAGCAGCATTTCAGATATTGGCATAGGCCCTGACCGCTTAGGTCAACTAGCAGGTAGAGGCCCATATTCCCTAAGATGGGAACGAAGCAGTGGCGAGAGTGTGAGACTTTCTCAGGATGAATCCACTTGAGTTTATAGGGTTGAAAGTGGATGAGGACCCACATGAGTTCCATGTGGAGGTGTAGAAGATCACCGAAATTATGGGGTCATAGGAGAGGAGAGTGCAGATTTAGCCTCCTATTAGCTGAAGTGGGTTGCTTACATATGGTTTTACCAGTGGAAGGATGCAGGGGTGTTGGAGCAGTCCTCATGAGTTGGGATAAGTTCATGAATGCTTTATTGGATAGATTCTTTCCTAGAGAGTTGAGGGAGGCAAAGTCGGCAGAGTTCGTCAACCTAAAGCAAAACCACAGCACAGTTCAAGAGTATGCCTTGGAGTTTACCCGATTATCCATGTATGCACCAGAGATGGTCACTAATCCTAGGACTCGTGTGAGCAGGTTTGTGAATGGAGTGGTAGATTCCTTAGTCAAGGTGTACATGACAGACATATCGATCAATGACATAGATTTCTCGCGATTGGTCATATACGCCTAGCAGATAGAGGTGAAGCATATGAAGGAGAAGGAGAGAAAGGCTAAGAGGGCCAGGACTGAGAGTTATGGACAATTCCAGCAGAGGTCCAGTGGTGGACATCACCCTTAGTCCCACCAGAGGTCATTATCCCCAACTCCACCATCAGCTAGTTTTCTATCTAGAACTAGGCGTGATCAGAGGGGTGGAGCATTAGGCTCTAGAGGTCAGGGGATCCTGTCAGGAGAGCCTTTCATTCTAGCTTGTGGGAGATGTGGTTGAAGGCATACGTAGAGTGATTAGCAAGTTCAGGCTCATGCTTTAGGTGTGCGATGCCTGGACACATGCTTAGAGACTTCCCTTTAGCCAGACAAGGACATGGTAGAGGTCGTGACCCAGCTAATAGTTTAGTAGCTCCACCAGCACATTCAGCTCAGCAGAGTGCATCCACTAATGTAGGTGGTGGATACTATCAAAATAGATTTTATACACTATCGTCTCGTCAGGAGCAGGAGGTCTCTCTGATGTGGTCACTGATATATTACAAGTATTCTATACAAGTATTCTATATTGATATGTATGCATTGTTAGATGTAGGGGCTACCTCATCTTTTCTGACTCCTTATGTTTTTGTTAGTTTTAGAGTCAGTCCCGAAATCCTGTTAGAACCTTTCTCAGTCTCTACTCCAGTCGGTGTATTAGTTATAGCTCGACATGTATACAGAAATTGCCATGTCATAGTCCTTTAGAATGTCACCTCAGCCGACCTAGGGGAGTTATATATGAACAATTTCAATGTTATTTTTGGTATGGACTGGTTACATCCATGTTATGCCTCAATAATTGTAGAACCCATACAGTAGAGTTTCGATTTCCTGGTGAGCTAGTCCTAGAGTGAAAAGAGAGTTCAGTTGTGCGTGTAGGTCGCTTTGTTTCCTATATAAAGGTTAGGAAGATAATTTCTAAGGGTTGTGTGTACCATCTAGTTTGGATTGAGGATGCCACATCTGAGATCCCAACTCTTCAGTCAGTTCCCATAGTAAGCGAGTAACCGAACGTGTTTCCAGATGATCTACCAAGAGTCCCTTACGAGCGGGAGATTGACTTTGGTATTGACCTTCTCCCTAATATGCAACCTATATCCATTCCTCCTTACAAAATGGATCTAACCGAGCTAAAGGAGTTAAAAGAGCAGTTGAAAAATCTCCTAGATAGGGTTTCATTAGGCCTAGTAAATCCCCATGCGGTGCTCCAGTTCTCTTTGTTCGGAAGAAGGATGGTTCCCTTAGAATGTGCATTGATTATCAGCAGTTGAACAAGGTCAATATCAAGAATAAGTATCCCCTCCCTAGGATTGATTACTTGTTTGACCAACTTCAGGATTCTAAGTGCTTCTAAAAGATAGACACCAGATTCGGCTATCATAAGATTAGAGTTAGAGAGAGTGACTTTCTGAAGACACCCTTGAGGACTCGGTATGGTCATAATGAGTTTGTAGTTATGTCTTTTGGACTAAAGAATGCTCCTACAACTTTTACGGATTTGATGAACAGGGTATTCAAGCAATATTTGGATATGTTCATGATTGTCTTTATACATGATATTCTCATATTCTCTCGAAGCGAGGAGGAGCATGCCTCTTATTTGAGGATTGTGTTACAGACTCTCTGGGATCGCTAGCTATTTGCTAAATTCAGCAAGTGTAAGTTTTGGATAAACTCCATAGCATTTTTGGGCCATGTGGTGTCTAGTAAGGGTGTACAGGTGGACTCTCAAAAGACAGAAACAGTGATGAATTGGGCTAAACCAGTTAGTCCTTCGGATATTAGGAGCTTTTTCGATTTAGCTGGCTACTATAAGAGATTCGTCAAGGGATTTTCATGCATTGTAGCACCGTTGACTAAAATGACCCAAAGGAAGTCAAATTTCAGTGGTCGGATGCTTGTGAGAGGATTTTTCTGGAGTTCAAGACTTAACTTACTTTACCCCCGGTATTAACCCTACCAGAGGGCGCAAATGATTTTGTGGTGTATTGTGATGCCTCTAGGGTTGGTTTTGGTTGTGTGTTGATGCAATATGGTAAGGTCATTGCATATGCCTCTAGACAAATTAAGACTTATGAGAAGAACTATCTGACGCATGACCTAGAGTTGGTAGTTGTGGTGTTTGCATTGATGATTTGGAGGCACTACTTTTATGGGGTTGATGTGTTGTGGATTTACAACACTATTGACACTCAAAACTAAGGAAATAGCATGAACTTAGGTATATTTATGTGGATATGAGGCACTTTACCTTTGATTTTAGGATAAATGGGTGTTGGAACAATAAATTGCAAAAGGAAGCTAAAAGTGTGCAAAAAAGGGCAAAAAGTGTAGTCCACAATACGATATGTAGGACGGACCTACGAGTCGTATTGAGGTCCTTGATAAGAAGATGAAAGCTTAACCGGGAAGACTGATCCCATGAGACTTTTCACGGATCGTACCATGATGGTACGAGCGTGGTAAGTTAGTTGTGATGAAATCCAGAAGAATTGCATAGGAGGCTGATTCTCAGTATGAGAGTACCCTACGATCCGTGAGAGAAGGTATGAGTCGTACCATATCGGTCATGGTGAAGTTCAGACAAATTTCAAAGTATCAGGATCAAGCCATGGGTGCAATGTACGAGTCATAGGATGTTGGTATGAATAGTACCTTGGCCCAATACTTAGCCAAAATTCAGCCAACACTCCAAGCCACGAGTCTATGCCACGATCCATGAGAAGCTCCTACGAGTCGTAGGTGGACCTATGACGAGGTCGGCTACAGATATGGAAAGCAGTCCTGTTAGTTTAGGAAAAGGATTCTTGTGTCTCTATAAATACTATTTATGTTTTATTTTTCATAGAGGATGACAAATAGAATTAATTTTAGTAGGAAAACCGTAGTAAGAAATTTTGATATCATCGAAAGAGAGAATTGAGTTGGTTCAACCTTGTGATCAACCTTTTCTTGAATCCATGTTGTTCTTGCTACTTGTTATTCAAGATTTCGTGGATTAATTGAAGGAATTGTTTTTCTCAATCATCTTTGTGAGTATTGTTTTACGTTTTCAATCATGAATACAATTCACAATCTTGCAACTATGAGAGGCTAAAACCTCCATAGCTAGGATTGTGGGAACCATGGTGGATTAACAAGTTGGGGTTGCACAAAGTGAGTCTAAAACCAATACTAATTATTTATATTGTAGTCTCTTCATCTTTAATGATTCTTAGCGGTGCGCAACGTTAGGAAGTGCCTGAATTCTTTACTTTCTTTGGTCGAAGAGGTAGAGATTAGGAAAAGAGAATTAGAATATTGCCTTGATCTTGATGATCATTGTATTATCTTGAGTTGTGGTTGCTGGATAGCTATATCTGAAACTTAGTGATAACATTTAGTTTGCAAAACTCATGAGACTTGGTCGAGTAATTGAGGATAGTCATTCAATAGGGATTGGTCGATAATTTGAATGAACCTAAGTTACCAATTATGTAAGTAAGTATTGGTAAAGATCACGAGTGTATACCCAAAGCTGTTATGAACCCATGGGGAACACAAACCCTAGTTATCCTTTAATTATTGATTCACAAATATAATCTTGACTGCTGTTTATTTCTATTATTGATTATTATTAGAATACCCCATTTTGATGTAATTACCATACGAGTTCATCTACCGGCTGTAATCTAGATCTTCCATATTCCATGTGGGATTGACCCCAACCTTTAAGTTGGGTTCTTTATTGACAATATGCGCTTCATACTTCAGTAGGAAGTGTGGTTTGAGCATTATCAAAATGTGGCGTCGTTGCCGGGAAATACGGCTAAGACTAGGTTATTTGCTTGTAGTTGACTTTTTGGTAATTATTTCCTTAATTATGGTTGTTTTTGTGTTTTTTATTACCCACAAGCTGTCCTCCGGTGAATGCCAAGCACTCGGAGTAACGGAGACCCCCTTTTTCCACTAAATCCCGAAATCGAACAGCACTGCATAGATGGAAAACCCTGAGCAAGAGAAGCCCACTTAGATGAAGAAGCTAGGCAAGCCTAGCTAGCTCGGTTAGTTGCACTTCAACAGGCTGGTGATGATAGAGATGAGGTGGTAAACTCTAGTCGACATCGGAGGGGAACCCGAGCTCAGAGATTTGCCCCTCGGTTCTTTGATGATGAGGACCCATACATTGATGAAGTTGGGTCAACTGGAGCAATTGTACAACCACCATAGCCCGCTGGGGCCAAATTTGACATTACGAGCACTACTATTCAACTGCTAAACATGAAGGGGGTGTTCAGTGGCCACGCAATGGATGACACCAACCTGCACTTGATGAGCTTTGTAGGAATATGCAAGGCATACAGGTTGCCCGAAGTATGCCAGGATGCCATACGACTCTGACTCTTCCCTTTCTCTCTATTAGGGAAGCTACTTTGTGGTTATCAAAGTTGCCCAAAGACTCCATAACCAATTGGAGGGAACTTAAACAAGCCTTCTTGGAGAGATTCTTTCCCCCATAAAGGATGTTACAGTTAAAAGATGATATTTACAATTTCCGAAAAATTAAGACTGAGGCACTTCATGAAACCTGGTTGATGTTCAAAAAGAAGTTAACTAAGTGCCTGAACCATAAAATCCCAGATAATAGTTTGTTGGAAATTTTTTACAGGTCTGTTAATAATAGCACCAAGGCTGTAGCAGACATGGTGGCTGGAGGGGCATTGATGAGTCACACATGGGAGGAAGCAGCCACTATCCCTGATAGGGTGACTAAGACAAATAGGGCATGGATACGAGGGAGACTGATGCAGTGGCAGGTACATATGCTGTTGGTTTGACTGCAGACCAACGAAAGAAGAAGGAAGAATGCGATCAGGAGTTGGCTCACATGTGCACATCATTGGATTTGCTGACGTAGCATATCATGAGAGCAAGAGCCAAAAAGGTAAATGTAGTGGGAACTCAAGGAAGGGAGCAGGGAGTAGATCACTCTTATTCGGATGAAGAGGCAAACTTCCTAGATAGCCCAGTGGCGGGTTTCCGAGCCAACGCCCAAGCTTCTGGACAAGAAAATTTGCGCCAAGGATCTAGAAATCAATCGAAACAAATACAGAGACAACTACAGCAGGAACGAGTTCAGATATAGGAGTTGTGGTCATGAGTGAGAGGGAGAATGGAGAAGAAATGACGGATATCGAAATGACCGAGCTGGAGTCTATGAGCCTCCCAACGCATGAGAAGGGGAGGCCGGACAATCAAATCTAGAGAGTATGATGGCCGAAATGTTGAAAAAGGTGAAGTCCACGGATGATCAGTTAAAAGAAATTTGAAGTGACTTATCTAGCATTGGTTAGAAAGTGGAATCTCATGGCACCGCCATAAAGCAGATAGAACATCAACTTGGGTAACTGTTGGCATCAATGAACTCTAGGAAAAAGTGTACACTTCCTAGCAACACTGTCTAGAATCCAAAGAATGATGCTCATTGCATGGAAATGATGACTAGGAGTAGTAAAACCACAGTTGACCCCCTGTTCCCTGTTGAAGTTGAAAGGAGGAAATACAGCGTGATTGAGGAAAAAGAGATTGGTGATGAGACACAACATGATGAGTTGCAAGAGGCCCCTAGTGAGAAGGAATGCGACATTGAACAAGGGGAAACTCTAGTGCAAAAGGCTATCCCAAGACCACTGCACCATTCCCACAAAGGATGAAGAAAAAGGCAGCAACGGTAAGTTCCAAAAATTTCTTTCAATGCTTAAACAACTTTGGGTGAATATACCGTTGGTCGAAGCACTAGAGTAGATGCCAGGATATGAAAAATTCATGAAGGACCTGGTGATGAAGAAAAGATCTGTAAGCTGTGAGCCGGTTAACAATGTCAATCACTACAGTGCCATGGCAAAAAGGGTCTTAGCTCAAAAAAAGGAAGACCCATGTTCCTTCACGATATGTTGCACCGTTGGTAATGTCTAGTTCACAAGGGAACTCTGTGATCTGGGAGCTAGCATTAATCTAATGTCCTTGGCGGTCTTCAAGAAGCTAGGATTGGGAGCCCCCACACCAACCAACATGCGGCTACTGATGAACGATAGAACAGTAAAGAGACCAGTGGGCATCCTAGTTGATGTGATCGTCAAGGTTGATAATTTCATATTCCCAGCTGACTTCTTGATCTTGGATTGCGAGTTCGATTATGAGGTCCCCATCATTCTGGGGCGACCATTCCTCGCTACTAGGAGAGCTCTAGTAGATGTGGAATCTGGCCAATTAAAGTTCAGGTTAAACAAAGAAGAGGTCACTTTCAACATCTATCGTACCATGAAGCAACCAAAGGAATTTAGTTTGATCTCAGCACTGGAGGATGAGTATGAGTCACTTGAAAAAATTTTGAGTTGTCAAGAGACTTGCGTCGTGCTGTGACGTTAAATCAGGCGCTTCTTAGGAGGCAACCCAAGTGGTGGTTTGGTTAAATCTGCGCAACCAGACCACCTGCGTCGTGCCCTGACGTTAAATCAAGCCCTTCTTGTGAGGCAACCCAAGTTAGTGAACTAATGTGTGCTCAGTGTGCAGAGAAAGAAAAATAGGTGGCTGAAAAATCTGTTGCTACAAGATCTCAATACGACTCGTGGTGAGGTCCTACGAGTCGTGGCAGCAGTGGTGGTGAAAAGCAGGGAAAATTTGAAGCAAAGTATGACCTACGACTCATCCTACGATTCATAGCTCAATGGTATGAGTCGTAGGATGTGTTCGGTCTGTTTGTTATATGGGTATATAACTACACGCAAGTGCACGTGGTCGAACAAGTAGTAAAGTGGCTTAAGTAAGCCAAGTATCGATCCCACAGGGACTGGGATAAGGTAACAATTAATCAAGTGTTACTATACTTTCAGTTTAACAATGAAGACAACAGTGTAACCAAGAGTTGATATTTTTGGATTCTAAATTTTATGCTAAGTCTAAAATGATTATCTAATGTGAGTCTGAACTATGAATGTGAGCATGCTGAGGTTTATTGAACATGTAAAGAAATTAATTATCGATATAATTTGGTTAACCTTTCCTCCGGTTGCTAGTCAAGAACTAATGCCAATGGATTAAAACTCTCGTATTTAACCCAACTTAAGAATCCTGAACCGTCCACCTACATTTCTGTGATTAAACGAAATTTCATGTTCTAGCCATACGAACCCGGTTCCTAAATTGACTAATACGACTTTCAGGTATATTTCTATCCTGAAGGTAAATCAATTCTCAATTTTTCCAAACTAAGAAAGGATCATATCCTATTAATTCATAACTTTCCAATTTCTTGCTCTCTCGAGTGAAATCGGACTTTTTAGATATACATTAACGTAGGCCACACATTAATGCAGTAAGAACAAGAATCAATAGAACAACCATGGAAGAAAAGATGAAAAACCAAAGAATCAATAATCACATTTCATTACAAGTGTTCTTAACCTCAGCAAGAAGAGGAATTAGCCACTCATTTGTGGATTAAACATCGTTAAATGAGTGTTAAACATACAAGCAATTGAATTCAAGGAGAAGGAAAGAGAGAAAAACCCTAATAATTTCGTCCCCTCAACTGCCTGTAACCCACGTTCTTGCTCCACCAAGTCAGAATATTGGAAAAATGAACCTAAGTGTTCTATTTATACTAGTGGGAATTTTTCCCGAAATAACAAGCAACGTGTCATGAAGTGCATCGCGGAGAACTGCCTCCGTGACACGCCACCGACGCGGACCCTCACTGGAAGTTGGGGGTCTAGGTAATCAGGCTCAACGTGGCACGGCGTGCAACGCGGAGCTAGGCCACCGTGCCATGGACCCAATGCGAACCCTCACTGGAAATTGGGCAAAAATTCCCTATCCAGGCAGAATGCCTCCGCGATGGCAGCGTGACACGGCTCCATCGCGGAGACTCTTTATTTTGTGCCTTCCGACGCCTTGTCCTTTGCTCACATCCGAGTCCAACCCCGATCTATTCCAACATGCATTTTAGCTTCCCAAAATCACATTTTACCTGCAAAACAATGCTAATCATGTTAGTTAGTATAAATTCACATTTTATTACCAATCACATGAGAATGTATAAACATTGATAGATAAACAAGGCTAAAATGACACATTTGAGTATTACTTGGGCATATAAATTTTCCCAAGATCACTTACCCCACACTTAAATCCTTGTTCGTCCTCGAACAACAATCTTACACCTCATGCAATTTACACCCAAACCTCGCTACTTTGGTTCGACAATTTAGGTTACGGTCATACCGATTATTCAATACAACAAATCATTAAGAAAACATGCATGGTCCTATCAATGCAATGACCTTCAATACATCAAGACCTCCTAGACTTAAGAATCGACTCTCAATATTGGCAAACTCATGCAAATCAGCTGATCAAGACATCCGACACGAAAATCAATCTTTCATCAAGCATGTGCCCTCACAACACAAGAGAATTTTCCCCTTTTTGATCATATGAACTCACAAAATTTCAAGCAGGGGCATAAAAACACAATTTCGCTCTCTCTCCCAAAAGAATTCACATGCATCATGTCATGACCCATAAGCTTGCCTTTAGTGTATTATTCCACTAATATAAAGAAGTGTGATGTAGGATTACGTAGGACTTTAACGGGTTGTAATGTAAACTATGGAACTATTAAATATTGGGCTAGCCAATAATAGCCACTAGCATCCTTAAGCGCCTTTTAATTACATCCCATCAAACTCATGGTCATTGTTTCTTTCTTTATCCTCCCGTTCTTGAAGTATTTCTTTAGTTTGGCCCATCTTATTAAGCACACTTGACACAACAACAAAGATTATTCATGCACCTTCATTATAGTTTATTTTTAACAAGTGCACCTTCAACCTTTTCTTTTCTTCCATCACTCGACTTTTCTTTTCTTTTCACCATTCTCACTCTTTGACACTTTGGGAAAATGATTTTCTCTTCTTAAGCGCTTAAGAGTTTTGGATCAAATCTACGGCTAATGAAAAGAAGGGATTAAGCTCGGTTTACACTTTTTGACAAAAGAAAAAATTAATAGGCTAAAGGCTCAACGGGCTGACTAGGGTACACAATCCAGGTGGGTACAATAATGAAAAGTAGAAACTTTCGGTTAACAACAAAGAAATGCCTACATCCTTTCCTACAATACACCTCCTTTCGTTTTGTACATACACCAGGCAAGTTCTAGACACTTCACAATGGCATGGAATAACAAAACCTCGTACTTATTGCACATGCTCAATTCGAGACGTATTCACAGAATCTACAATCAGCTAATTACAGGAATTCAAACATTAAGCCTCAATCACACTGAATCGACTCTATGGCCTAGGTATCTCAACATATTTACCAAGTTGCATGCTTTTATACGAATCACATTTGCATTTTAAATATCATGTACAACACGCAACCAGAATTCCGCAACCATAAAGTAACTACAAGTTTTGGGATTCACCCCACGAAAGAAAAACAACTGAAAAATAAATGAAAAATCTACTCCTAACGACTACATTTCCCTTAAGACGGTCGTCATCCATCCATTATAGGGAACGGTCACTAACTATGACTTCGGTTCAATGGGACCATTCTTGGTAAAAGAACCGAAAACAAACGCCGAGAAACCCAAGAATTGAAATTTTTTTTTTAAAAATATCGATCATTTCAATTTTAAAAATATCGATCAATTTGATAATCAAACATATGTACAGACTCAGCTGGCAACATTCAGCATCACACAACAATTTCACATATATTTACAATACAGAACAACAACTTAACAATCACAAGTCACAGGGTCAGAATATTTTGTTCACAGACACAACAACAGATTAGGACATACATAACAGCACAACCAGCACCTAACTACTCCCACCAACACTTATCTCGAACACTGTCCCCAGTGTTCTCAAAAATTAAAATAGCACAAAAATTGGGTGGTGGAACTCCCTAATCAATCAAAGTACTCCACTTCTTCATCAGGTGCTGCTGCTTCATCTCCCATGTCTGAATCACCCCCATCGTCATCATCGGACTCCACATCGGAGTCCTCCCGACGTGTCTCCTCGTTTGTGGGGGCATCATCATCCGTGGGCTCTACAAATGCTGGCCCCACTAGGCATAGAGCCCTGGCGTTTTCTCTAAAAGGGTAGTCCAGCTCGAGCTGCCATAGCTCCTCCTCTATTGCTGGCCTCCCGCCTATCCTCAGTTGGAGCATCGGCATCCCATACATGCGAGCCATATACTGATCATCACGAGCATGTCGCTCGCCTAGTGTAAGTACTGGCCCGTGGGTGGTGTCGGGAGCCTTAATTTTGGTGACATCTAAGGCCCGCCGCTCCATCTGCGGGATATAATCAAGGGCCTCTTCCTCAACATCTAGGCCCCTCAGGAATGTGGTGAGTAGCCCACCAAATCCATATCTGTGCCCCTGATGCAACCGCGCTCTCTTCATGGCGGAGATAATCACCGCCCCCACGTTGATATCCAGCCCTTTCATTAGAGCGTACACCAGGCATACACGATCCCGAGTTACATCTGTCATATGTACCCCCGGGATTAGGTAGGAACAGACGATCTTAAGCCATATCCTGGCTTCCCTGTTCATTTGTGAATAGGGCAAAGTCTGATGGTAGCCCCTCTCCTTGTGTCTGCTCCATCTACCTGTCGATCGGGTTCCACACAAGGTGCGTCTGATGTACGCATATGGTGGAGTGATGTTCAGCTTTCTAAGCATGTGGGCGTCTGTGTCCCGCGCCCCTATGATAGCATTGAGGTGGTGGGGCTCAAAGGTGACTATTTGCCCTCTGATTTTGATGGTGTGACTTCTGAGAGTCGGGTTCCAATTGGCATAGAATTCCCGAATCAGGTGCAAGTTGCATTCCTTGGGCTCTTCAAAGATGAAATTGAGCCCAGCTGCCTCGATCCTGAGGAAAATCCTAGGGAACTCCTGTGCCAATGGTTCCCGAGCTATGTGTTCCTCGGGGAAGTACTTGCTCTCCTTGTGCTTGGCATACCACTTCTTCCCCTCTCATGTCACCCACCTGGTTCCGTATTGGCGGTGTTGGCCGCGTGGAACCACTGGTGCTGCTGGGACTGTTGTGCCCAGTCTGATTCTCTTTCTTCCGGCGCCAAACATTGATGCGCCTTTCCCTTTTTCTTGCCTGCTTGCCATTTTTTTTCCTGTCAACCCAAATAGACAAGATCAATGTTACTGTCCTCCCGTGCAGCGCCTGGGTTACCGTCGCGGCTCGACGTCATTCAGCTCAGTTGTCCTTTAGGGTGATGGACGTTTTCTCTCAAAAACCGTCCTCCCCCAGTAGTGCTTACACCGTTCCGGTGGTTTTCCCAATAACTCTCGTGAGTCCTTTATCTGCTCATCATCAACTCGATCAATCACATTGATCACCGAGAGTTCCTCGTACACAATTGGGAGCTTGGGTGCCTTGTACATATCGAACACTTCTACCTTGTTGTGTGCCTGCATTGTTAGCTGCCCCGCAGCTACATCAATCAGCGCTTTTCCGGTCGCCAAGAAAGGACGTCCCAAAATAAATGGGACTTCCGCGTCTGGTTCAAAATCCAGCACGATGAAATCTACCGGGAAGATCAGGGAGCCAACTTGCACTAGAACGTCCTCCACAATGCCATCAGGTCTGGCTAAGGACCGATCTGCCAATTGCAAGATCACTGTTGTGGGTCTAGGCAGCTTTTTGAATACCGATGACGGCATCAAATTAATGCTCGCTCCCAAATCACATAATCCACGAGCTTGGATACTCTACCCAATAGTAATCTGTATAGTAAAGCTCCCAGGATCTTTGAGCTTTGTGGGCAGTCGGTTTTGTATCCGGGAAGTGCACTCCTCCGTAAGAGCCACCGTAGCATACTCAGTCAACCGACTTTTGTTTACCACGATGTCCTTTATATACTTGGCATACTTCGGCACTCCCTGCAAAACATCAACAAGAGGTAAGTTATTATGTACCTGTTTCAGCACCTCCATGAATTTCTTGAAACACGCCTCCTCCTTGTGTTTCTTTAATCATTGAGGGAACGGGGGTGGCGGTCTTTCTGATTCAGTTTCCTTATCTTCCCTCTCTCATCACCTTGCTCCCTCTCGACTTCTGCTGCTCCTGATTGTTGAGGTGGTCTTTCTGGTTCCACCTCTTTCAGCTGCAAACCACTCCTTGTGGTCACCGCATTCACCTGCTTGGGGTTGGGATTTGTGTCACTCGGAAGTCCTCCCCTAGGCTTGGTATTTTGGGCTCCAGCAAATTGCCCAAATTGATATTCAAGTGCCTTGGTAGCTAACTGGTTGTTTTTCACCTTGGCTGCCAATTTCACATAGTCAGCCTGCAATTGAGCTTGGTTAGTTATCATCGTCTTGAACATCTCCTCAATGCTGGGTGATGGTGGTGGAGGAGGTGCATTGTTGTTTCTAAATTGTGCTTGATAATTCTGCTGCCCTCCTTGGTTCCTTTGCACACCCTGACTCGAACTTTTCCCCTGATGGTTGTTGCTCCCGCAGGAGAAATTCGGATGATTCCTCCAATTGGAATTGTAGTTGTTGCCATACTGTTGGTGGTTGTTTCTTTGTACATTTCCCACAAAGTTCACCGAGTCTGGATTTGCTCCACAACACTCAGCTGAGTGCTCATTGCTCCCGCACACTTCACACCAAATCTGTTGCACTGCATTCACTGGGACTTGAGGCTGGCTCATTGTCATGTTACTGAAGTGGGTGTTGATTTGATTCTGTAAGGCAGCTATCTGTGCAGCAATAGCTGTAAAACCATCCACTTCTAGACTCCTACTGATCTTGGGCAGATTTATATGCCCAAGTGATACTCAAACGTATCATTTTTACCTTGTTTGTTGTGCAATGTGTATATAATATCATGTATTTGTTAATAAAATGCGAATTTATACTAACCAACATGATTAGCATTTGTTTTGCAGGATAATGTGATTTTTAGGAGCTAAAATGCGTGTTGGAACTATGTCGGAGTTGGACTGGGATGCGAGCATGGAAAAGGCCTTGGATGGCACATTTTATAGTGGCTCCGCGATGGAGCCGTGCCACGCTGCCATCGCGGTAGCACACTGCCTGGGCAGAAATAAAATTGGCAATTTCCAGTGTGCCTGCGTGTCAGCTCCGTGGCACGGACATATGCCTCCGCGATGGCCTCCGTGCCACGTTGAGGCCAATTATTCGGACCCTGCAATTTCCAGAGAGGGTCCGCGTCCACGCCGTGTCACGGAGGCAGTGCTCCGCGTTGGCCTCTGTGACACGTTGCTTGTTATTCCGGGAAAAATTTCCCACTAGTATAAATAGCACACTTAGGTTATTTTAAAAGAGAGTTTTTTTTAGTTTTAGTTTTTGTAGTCTGAGTTCAGAAGTGGAGAGGAGGAACATGGTTTTGTGGCAGTTGAAGAATAGAAAAGATAAGAGTTTTCTTCTCTTCCCTTCTTCTTTCCTTCAATTGTATGCATGATTAACACTCATTCTAGGATGATTAATCCAAGAATGAGTGGCTAATTCCTTTCTTGCTGAGGTTTTGAACTTGTGTAATGAATGTTGGTAATAATTGATATGGTTTCTTCTCCTTCTTGCATGTTGTTCTATTAATTCTTGTGTTTATTACATTATTGATTGGCCACCATTAATGTATATCTAAAAAGTCCAATTTCACTCGAGAGAGCATGAAATTGGAAAGTTGTGAATTAATAGGGTATTGTTCTTAACTTGATTTGGGAAAATTGGGTTTTGATGTGCTTTCTTGATAGAAATATACTTGAAAGCCGTATTAGTCAATTTAGGAACCGGAATTGGAGTGTTAGGTCATAAATTGCATTTGATCACAGAAATGTAGACGGATGGTTTATGATTCTAAAGTGAAATTAAATATGGAAGTTTTAATTTCTAGGAAAACGTTCTTGGCTAGCAATATGAAGAAGAGGATGACCAAATTATCATGATTATCAAGTTCATTACTCGTTCTTAACCTTGGCATGTGCATATCCATTGTCTAAATTCAACGTAAATAGTAGTTATTAATTTTAGTATATAATTAGTTTAGAAACAAAACTCACTCAAATCTTGGTTGGATTGTTGTTAACATAGTTAGAAATAGAATAGAGATATAGTAAACTAGGCAGTTTTGCATATCTAGAGCAGCCTCCTTGGATCGATACTTGGCTACTTAGCCACTTTATTACTTGTTTGACCACGTACACTTGCGTGTCGGTTTTTAATATATACCGAGCAGCGATACGACCGCGCGCAGGTTTTTGGCGCCGTTGCCGGGGAGGCTAGGCAATTTGTAAAATTGTGTTTAGTGTAAATTTGCTGTATTTTTATTTTTATTTTCTTAAGTGTTAACAACTTGGTCTTAGCCTGTATTTTGCAGATTTTTATTTCTGTGAACACGGGCAAGGGACAAGGAGCTGGTGGAATCTTACTTAGAGCCAGAACGTGAATTGCATAGTCAACGTAGAGAAGCTCTTCGGAAGAAGCTGCAGTTGCTCAAACAGTCTATGATGGAGCAACCAAATCCACCAGTTGTGCGGGCAGTGTTAGTGCCCGAGGAAGTAGCAGCCAGGCCGGTTCGCGAGGTGGCAATCCCACACGCTAATAATGTACATTCCAGCATCCGCAAACCAGAGCCTGGGGGGAGATTTGAGTTAAAGCAAAATATGGTGCAACTTTTGCACACTAGCGGGCAGTTTACCGGTCTCCCTCACGAAGATTCGCAACAACATCTCCAGAACTTCTTGGAGATAAGTGACACTTACATCCCCGCTGGAGTGTCACCTGATTATGTTCGGCTCACCTTATTTCAATTTTCCTTACTTGGTGAAGCCAAGAGGTGGTTAAAAGCTGAACCACCCAACTCTATATCAACGTGGGATGATCTTGCAAGGAAGTTTTTGATCAGATTTTTCCCTTCAGGTAAAACAGCTAAACTTAGAAGTCAGATTCTAAGTTTTAAACAGAGGGAAGGAGAAAATCTTTATCAAGCCTGGGAAAGATTCAAGTCCATGTTGCGAGACTGTCCTCATCATCATCAGTCAAACGAGGTGTTGGTACACACTTTTATTGAGGGTTTGGAACCCCACACTAAAATCTTGTTAGACTCAGCAGCAGGAGGGCAAGCGCTGGAGAAGACTTGTGAGGAGTTGTACACTTTGCTCAACTGAATTTCACAAGGCAATCCGGAATGGAATGCAGATTCTTCAAGAGGTGGAGCAAGGAAAGCAGCGGGAGTGCTTGAAGTGGATGGATTCACAGCTATCGCTGCACAGATAGCTGCTTCGCAAAATCAGTTAAACACTCACTTCAGCAATATGAATTTGAACCAGCCTTCAGCCTCAGTCAATGCAGTCCAACAGATGTGGTGTGAAGTGTGTGGTAGTAGTGAGCATTCAGCTGAATGCTGTGGTGCAAATCCTGATTCTGTCAACTTTGTGGGCAATGCACAGAGGAATCAACAGCAGTTTGGCGGTGGCTACAACTCGAATTGGAGGAATCATCCAAATTTTTCGTGGGGTAGCAACAATCAACAAGGTCAAGGTTTAGGGTAGGGTATGCACAGAAACCAAGGAGGGCAACAAGGCTATCAGAATCAGTTCAGAAATCACAATGCCCCTCCTCCACCACCATCACCGACTATTGAGGAAATGTTCAAGACCATGATTGCCAACCAGGCACAATTGCAGGCTGACTATGTCAAATTGGCAGCCGAAGTAAAGAACAATCAATTGGCAACCAAGGCTCTTGAATATCAGTTTGGGCAATTTGCTAGTGCCCAAAATACTAGACCAAGGGGAGGACTACCTAGCGACACGGATCCCAATCCTAAGCAGGTAAATGCAGTGACCACGAGGAGTGGTTTACAATTAAAGGAGGTGGAACCGGAAAGACCCCCTCAGAAGTCAAGAGCAGCAGATGTTGAGGGAGAACAAACCTCAGATACGGGGAAGACCAAAGAAGCTAAACCAGCAAGGCCTCCACCCCTGTTCCCTCAACGACTTAAGAAACACAAGGAGGAGGCGTGTTTCCAGAAATTCATGGAGGTACTTAAACAGGTACATGTTAACTTACCTCTTGTTGATGTCTTGCAGGGTGTGCCAAAATATGCGAAGTATATCAAAGACATCGTGGCCAACAAAAGTCGCTTGACTGAGTATGCCACAGTGGCTTTAACAGAGGAATGCACATCCCGTATTCAGAACAGGTTGCCCACTAACCTGAAGGATCCTGGAAGTTTTACTATCCAGCTGACGATTGGGCAAAGTATCCGAGCTCGTGGGTTATGCGACTTGGGGGCAAGTATAAATCTGATGCCATCTTTGGTATTCAGAAAGTTAGGGCTAGGGAGTCCTAGACCTACAACAGTGATCTTGCAGCTAGCAGACAGGTCTTTAGCTAAGCCGGATGGCATTGTTGAGGATGTGCTAGTGCAGGTAGGCTCCCTCATTTTTCCGGTAGATTTCATTGTTCTGGATTTTGAACCAGATGCGGAAGTCCCATTTATTTTGGGACGACCCTTTTTGGCAACCGGAAAGGCATTGATCGATGTAGCTGCGGGTAAACTTACAATGCAAGCACATGACAAGGTAGAGGTATTTGATGTGTTAAAGTCATGAAGTTGCCGGCTATACATGAGGAGATTTCGGAAATCAGCGTGGTTGAACATGTAGGAAGTAAGCCGGCTGTTGAAGCTCAAGACCCCTTGGAGAGAGCGCTTACGCATTCTGATCATTTTGGGGATGGAGAAGCTTGTGGAATGGTTCAATTGTTGGATGGAGCACCTAAATATCCGAGAAGACAGGAATTTCAGTCCTTGATGAGATCACTAGAGCCGTTGCCGAAACCGTCTGTTGAGGAGGCACCGAAATTGGAGCTGAAAGAATTGCCTCCCCATTTAAAATATATCTTTTTGGGGGAGGGAGAGACGTTACCGGTTATTATCTCTGCAGACTTGACAGAGGAATAGGAACAGGCAGCTTTGGGGGTCTTAAGGAAGAGGAAGAAAGCAATGGGTTGGCAAATGTCCGACATTCAGGGTAAAAATCCAGCTTTCTGCACGCACAGGATATTTATGGAGATAGGAGCCAAGCCAAC
The DNA here is from genome assembly GCA_035772735.1 of Datura wrightii. Lineage (NCBI taxonomy): Eukaryota > Viridiplantae > Streptophyta > Magnoliopsida > Solanales > Solanaceae > Datura > Datura wrightii. The sequence goes on from JASDFA010000002.1 coordinate 68,615,676, forward strand.
TGTTCAGCCACAGAGGAGACTTAATCCAGCAATGAAAGATGTGGTAAGGAAGGAAATAATCAAGTGGCTTGATGCAGGTGTAGTCTACCCAATTTCAGACAGTGAGTGGGTCAGTCCCGTTCAATGTGTTCCTAAGAAAGGGGGGATAACTGTAATCACCAATGAGAAAAATGAGTTAATCCCCACACGAACCGTCACAGGCTAGCGAATTTGTATGGACTACCGAAAACTGAATGAAGCCACAAGGAAAGACCATTACCCCATTCCTTTTATTGACCAAATACTTGACAGGTTGGCAGGGCAGGAATATTATTGCTTTCTTGATGGGTATTCCGGCTATAACCAAATAGCCATCGCTCCTGAGGATCAAGAGAAGACGACGTTCACCTGTCCTTATGGGACATATGCTTTCAGGCGAATGCCGTTTGGATTATGCAACACACCCGCCACATTTCAGAGATGCATGATGGCTATATTCCATGACATGGTTGAAGATTTTGTTGAGGTATTTATGGATGATTTTTCTGTTTTTGGTAATTCGTTTGCTACTTGCTTGCAGAATCTTGACAGGGTACTGGCTCGATGTGAAGAATCCAACCTCGTGTTAAACTGGGAGAAATGCCACTTCTTAGTGAAGGAGGGGATTGTCCTGGGCCACAAAGTGTCTAAAAAGGGGTTGAAAGTCGATCGTGCTAAAATTGAGGTTATTGAGAAATTTCCACCACCAGTATCCGTGAAAGGTGTACGCAGTTTTCTGGGACATGCAGGATTCTACAGACGATTCATTAAAAAATTTTCCAATATTTCTAGACTGCTCTGCAGGCTGCTAGAAAAGGAGGTCAAGTTTGAATTAAACAATGAGTGTGTTGTAGCATTCGAAAAGTTGAAGCAGAAATTGATAGAAGCACCCATACTTACTTCTCCTGACTGGGAACAACCATTTGAGCTGATGTGTGATGCCAGTGATGTGGCTGTGGGAGCTGTATTGGGACAAAGGAAGAATAGAGTTTTTCATTCCATTTATTATGCAAGCAAGACCCTGAATACGGCTCAGAGCAATTACACAGTCACAAAAAAAGAAATGCTAGCTCTGGTGTTTGCATTTGACAAGTTCCGGTCTTATTTGGTGGGTTCGAAAGTGGTGGTGTACACTGATCATGCAGCTATTCGATACCTATTCAACAAGAAAGATGCTAAGCCCAGATTGATCAGATGGATCTTATTGCTACAGGAGTTCGACCTTGAGATTAGAGACAGAAAGGGGAGTGAAAATCAGGTAGCAGATCACCTATCACAACTGGAGAGTCGGTCACATATGATGGAAAGTGATGACATTAATGAGGACTTCCCAGATGAGCAACTATTGGCAGTAGGAGAAGCAGAAGTTCCCTGGTATGCTGACATAGTCAACTTGCTAGTGAGCGGAGTTTACCCCCCTGAAGCAACAGACCAGCAAAGAAGAAAATTGAGGCATGACAGCCGATATTATGTATGGGACGAGCCATATTTGTTCAAGCAGGGACCAGACCAGGTGATGAGAAGATGCATCCCAGAGAGTCAGATAGTAGAGGCGCTAAGGGGCTGCCATTCTTCATTGTATGGAGGGCATCACGGAGGTGAGAGAACAGCACATAAGGTTCTTCAGTCAGGTTTCTTTTGGCCGACCCTGTTCAGAGATTCTATGGAGTATGTCAAAATGTGTGATAGATGTCAGCGGACAGGAACAATTGGAAGAAGACAAGAGATGCCTTTGCAGAACATACTGGAAGTTGAGCCCTTTGATGTATGGGGCATTGATTTCATGGGTCCATTCCCACCGTCATTTGGAAATCGTTACATCTTGGTAGCTGTAGATTATGTATCAAAATGGGTGGAAGCAATAGCTTGCCCCAGGAATGATAACAAGGTAGTAACAAAGTTTGTGAAGAAACACATTCTCACAAGGTTTGGGACACCCCGAGCAATTATCAGTGACGGAGGAGCTCATTTTGTCAATGCAAGCTTCAAGAAATTATTGGCTAAGTATGGGGTGCGCCATAAAGTGGCCACATCATATCACCCCCAAACTAGTGGGCAGGTAGAGGTGTCAAATAGGGAGGTAAAATAGATTCTTCAGAAAACGGTGAACACACAACGGAATGATTGGTCTGGTAAACTTGATGATGCGTTGTGGGCCTACCGAACAGCTTATAAGACACCGATTGGAACGTCACCATACCGATTGGTCTATGGCAAAGCATGTCATCTCCCGGTTGAACTTGAGCATCGAGCTTTCTGGGCTGTTAGAAAGCTAAATATGGACTTAGAGCTGGCGGGTAAAAAGAGATTGATGCAGCTCAGCGAACTTGATGAATTCCGCTGGCATGCCTATGAGAGTGCGAAGTACTACAAGGAAAGAACCAAAAGATGGCACGACAAGCATGTGGTGCATCGCATTTTCGAACCAGGACAGAAAGTTTTGCTTTTTAATTCAAGATTGAAATTGTTTCCTGGTAAGCTGAGGTCTAAATGGTCTGGACCGTTTGAAGTAGTGAGAATGACCCCTCATGGGGCGGTAGAACTGTGGCAAGAAGATAGGAGTGCTACATTCTTGGTAAATGGGCAGAGATGCAAGCACTACTGGGGAGATGACCATGATCGGGACAAATAGTCTATCTCCCTAGTAGAAACTTGAGCATAAAGGCTGTCGAGCCGCGACGTTAAACCAGGCGCTGCACGGGAGGCAACCCGTGAAAAATATTTTTTTCTTTCCTTAGTGTAAAGTTTTTCTTTTATTCTATTTTCTTTTCTTTTTCTTGACTAGGCTTAGATTTGCGTTTTATTTAGTAAATTTTTTTTATTTAGTAATTTAGTAAATTTTTTATTTTTTTTAGTAGGGAATCTATTAATTTAACCAATTTTTCTTTAGTGAGGTGATTTTCAGGTATACTGGAGGAAAAATACTTGGAATCGAGGAAACGAGGCGAGGTATGAAAAATAAAATTTGATGGTGAAACAGAGCACTGGCGCGTTGGCGCCGTGTCACAGAGGCAATGCTCCGCGTTGACCTCCGTGACACGTTGAAGGCAAATCTGGAATTTTTTTAAAATTCCAGTAAGCCAACGTGATGGCTCCGTGTCACGGAGGAGGGGCTCCGCGTTACCCTCCGTGACACGTTGCCCTTATCCCAGTGCCGGGTCACACCGGGTTTCCGGGTGACCCGCGTGTTTCCTTTAAATAAACCCCCGATTTTCGCCCATTTTCCCCCATTCCCTATACCCTCCGCGACAAAAACACCCATTCCCCTACCCCCAAGCTCCGTGCCACGTTAATAGGCAAGGAAAACGTCAAGTTTTCGTCGATTCTTCAATTCCAAGGTATGTTTTCATCATCTATCTCAAAATTTTGGCGATTTTTGTCGATTTTGAGCATGTAAGGTGAGATATATCACCCTAGGTAGAAATTACACATGACGTGAATTATTTTGTGATTGATTATGTTCGGATTGTTGTAGTTGACGTTTGAACTTATCGATTGATTGAATAGTTCAATTTTGATTGTCGAATTGCATTCTAGGGCTTGGGGTTGTTGAATTTTAACTTGGGTAACTTGATAGTTTAATGAAATTGATGCCGGGGTGTGTTTATTATTTGAGATAAGTCGTGGTAACTATTGTATAATTGTTGAAAGACGACTAATTCTCAAATTTTTGTGGGAAATTGCGTAATATGTGAATTGGTTGAATTGCTTAGATTAGTTGTATATAAAATGTTTGTATTGTTGTTTCTATTTTGTTGTTGTTATTGTTGCTAAGTGCTATGGGTGAATAGCTGTCGATAGTAGGATTGGGTTAGCTGTATGAAGTCTGAGTAGTTCGCTAGCCGTTATGCTGTCGAATTTTTGTGAACGCACTTAGCAACATGTTTATAGTTGATTGTGCTTGGGGTGTGAATAGAGCTATACTTGCTAAAATGTTGTAAATATTGTTAAAGACTAAGTGTGGGGTAAATTTTGTTTAACCCGATCTTAGCCGAAGCTAACAAGTTTTTATCTTAACGTTGTGCTTGTCTGTGTAAATTGGCAGATACAATGGCCAGCCGGCAAGATAAAGGCAAGGGTGCTTCAACCTCAGGCACCGACAGAAAGAGAATGAGACTGGGCACTGCTGTCCCAGCTACACCTGCTGTTCCACGCGGTCAACACCGCCGATACGGGACACGATGGGTCACCGATGAAGGGAAGAAATGGTATGCAAAGCATAAGGAGAACAAGTACTTCCCGGAGGAACATATTGCAAGGGAACCGCTTGCACAGGAGTTCCCTCACATCGTACAGAGAATTGAGGCAGCTGGGCTCAGCTTTATTTTTCAGGAGCCCAAGGAGTGCAACCTTCACCTGGTCCGGGAATTTTATGCAAACTGGAACCTGACCATCAGGAGCCATACTATTAAAATCAGAGGGGAGATTGTCACTCTGGAACCCCAGCAGCTGAATGCCATCGTGGGAGCGCGGGACACAGACGACCACGTTCTCCGCCAGCTCAACATCACCCCACCGTACGCCGACATCAGACGTACGTTGTGTGGGGCTCGATCCACAGCCCGATGGAGCAGACACAAAGAGAGGGGTTACCATCAGACTCTGCCTTATTCGCAGATGAACAGGGAGGCAAGAATCTGGCTAAAAATTGTATGTTCGTGTTTGATCCCGGGAGTGCATATGACAGATGTGACCCGGGACCGTGTCTGCCTGGTGTATGCCCTTATGAAAGGGCTTGAGATTAATGTGGGGGCGGTCATAATATCCGCCATGAAGAGAGCCAGACTACACCAGGGCCACAGATACGGGTTTGGCGGACTCACCACCACCTTCCTCCGAGGCCTCGACATTGAGGAAGAAGCCTTGGATTACATTCCGCAGTTGGAGCGGAGGGCCCTTGATGTGACAAAGACCAAGGCCCCCGACACTACACACGGACCGGTGCTGACTCTGGGCGAGCGACATGCTTGTGACGACCAGTATATGGCCCGTATGTTCGGCATGCAGATGCTGCAGCTACGGATAGGTGGGAGACCAGCCACCGAGGATGAATTATGGCAGCTGGAGCTGGACTACCCCTTTGGCGAGAACGCCAGAGCTTTATGCAAGGTGGGGCCAGCCTTTGTGGAGCCGACTGATGACAACGTCCCTACTGATGAGGAGACACGTCGTGAGGACTCTGATGTGGAGTCCGATGACGACGATGGAGCAGATTCGGATATGGGCGATGAGGCCGCAGCACCGGATGAGGAAGTCGAATATTTCGACTGAGCAGGGAGTTCCACCACCCATATGTTGTGCTTTGTATTGTTGTGAACACTGGGGACAGTGTTCGATTTAAGTGTGGGGTGGGGAGTAGTTAGGTGCTGGGTCATAGGCTCTAAACTTGCTGTATAATTTTTCCTTGATGTTTATGTATGTCTGTGCTTTCCCTGTTGTTGTGAACTGATTTTGTGATCTATGTGTATATATTTGTGTTGTGGCTGATGATGTGTGTTTTGAAAGTTATGGTTGCCTTTGTAAATATTTGTAAATTTTGTAAATATTTTTTTTCTCTATCGATATGATCGATATTTTTCAAAAATTTTTGCGAAAAGATTTTGCACTTATCAAAATATTTTGTAAATATTTTCTATCGAAATGATCGATGTGTTGCAAAAATTTTGAAGTTTTATTTTTGGGTTTCTCGGAGTTTGTTTTCGGTTCTTTTACCGAGAATAGTCCCATTGAACCGAAGTCATAGTTAGTGACCGTTCCCTATGATGGATGGATGACGACCGTCTTAAGGGAAATGTAGTCGATAGGAGTAGATGTTTTGTTTTTAGTTTCTTTGGTGGATTGCATCAATAAACTGTAGTTGCTTATGGTTGCTAAAATTTCGTTGCGTGTTGTAATTGATGTTCGAAATGTGAAAATGATTCGTGTGAAAGCATGCAATTTTGTAAATATGTTGAGTTACCTAGGCTATAGAATTTGGTTCATTATGATTGAGGCTTAATCTTGAATTCATGTAATTGCCTAATTAAAGAGTCTGTGAATGCATCTTGATTCGAGCATGTGCATGAAGTGTGAAGTGAGGTTTTGCTATTCCATGTCATTGTGAATTGTCTAGAACTTGCCTGGTGTGTATACAAAATGAAATGAAGGAGGTGTAGTGTTGGAAAGGATGTAGGCATTTCTTTGTTTTAACCGTTAGTTTCCATTTTTTTTTCTTGTTGAATTCTACCTTTTTATATGTTGTATACCCTAGTCAGCCCATTGAGCCTTTAGCCGATTTTTTTCTTTTGTCCAGATTTATATGAACTAAGCTTTATTCCTTCTTTTCATTAGCCTTAAAGTCTATAAGAAGCTCTTAAGCGCTTACAAAGAACAGAAAATGTTTCCCAAAGTGTTAAAGAGTGAAAAGAGTGAAAAGAAAAGAAAAGCAAGGTGAGGAAGGAAAAGATGATATTGAAGAGGCACTAGTTGTAATTAAATGATAGTGAGGGTACATGAAAACCCTCTGTTTTGTGTCAAGTGTGCCTGATGAAATGGGCTGTATGAAAGTAAACCAGCATGAAGGGGAGAAAAAGAGAAAAGAGAGGAACAATGTCCATGAGTCGATGGGAATGAGTTGAAAAGGCGCTTAAGGATGCTAGCGACTATTATTGGCTAATCCAATATATATATAGTAGATCCATAGCCCAGTTACAACCCATTAAAAGTCCTATTTGATCCTACATCGCATTTCTTTATATTAGTGGAGTAATACACTAAGGGCAAGCCTATGGGTCATGACATGATGCATGTGAATTCTTTTGGGAGAGAGAGTGAAATTAATTTTTATATGCCCCTACTTGCATGTTTGTGTACTGCATGAACATAAAAAGGGGAAGTTTAACTCGAGTTGTGAGGGTACATGCTTAATGAAAGATTGATTTTCGTGTCGGATTTCTTGATTAGTTGATTTGCATGAGTTTGCCGATATCAAGAATCAATTCTTAAAAGTCTAGGAAGCCTCGATGTATTAAGGTCATTGTCTTGTACGACCAAGCATGTTTTCTTGATGATTTGCAAAAATCGAATAATCGGTATCACCGTAACGTAAATGGCTGCACCATAGTGACAAAGGTTGAGATGTGATGTGCATGATTTGTGTATGTGTTGTTCGAGGACGAACAAGGATTTAAGTGTGGGGTAAGTGATCTTGGACAGATTTATATGCCCAAGTGATACTCAAACGTATCATTTTTACCTTGTTTGTTGTGCAATGTGTATATAATATCATGTATTTGTTAATAAAATGCCAATTTATACTAACCAACATGATTAGCATTTGTTTTGCAGGATAATGTGATTTTTAGGAGCTAAAATGCGTGTTGGAACTATGTCAGAGTTGGACTGGGATGCGAGCGTGGAAAAGGCCTTGGATGGCACATTTTACAGTGGCTCCGCGATGGAGCCGTGCCACGCTGCCATCGCGGTAGCACACTGCCTGGGCAGAAATAAAATTGGCAATTTCCAGTGTGCCTGCGCGTCAGCTCCGTGGCACGGAGATAGGCCTCCGCGATGGCCTCCGTGCCACGTTGAGGCCAATTTTCCGGACCCTGCAATTTCCAGAAAGGGTCCGCGTCCACGCCGTGTCACAGAGGCAGTGCTCCGCGTTGGCCTCCGTGACACGTTGCTTGTTATTCCGGGAAAAATTTCCCACTAGTATAAATAGCACACTTAGGTTATTTTAAAAGAGAGTTTTTTTTAGTTTTAGTTTTTGTAGCCTGAGTTCAGAAGTGGAGAGGAGGAACGTGGTTTTGTGGCAGTTGAAGAATAGAAAAGATAAGAGTTTTCTTCTCTTCCCTTCTTCTTTCCTTCAATTGTATGCATGATTAACACTCATTCTAGGATGATTAATCCAAGAATGAGTGGCTAATTCCTTTCTTGCTGAGGTTTTGAACTTGTGTAATGAATGTTGGTAATAATTGATATGGTTTCTTCTCCTTCTTGCATGTTGTTCTATTAATTCTTGTGTTTATTACATTATTGATTGGCCACCATTAATGTATATCTAAAAAGTCCAATTTCACTCGAGAGAGCATGAAATTGGAAAGTTGTGAATTAATAGGGTATTGTTCTTAACTTGATTTGGGAAAATTGGGTTTTGATGTGCTTTCTTGATAGAAATATACTTGAAAGCCGTATTAGTCAATTTAGGAACCGGAATTGGAGTGTTAGGTCATAAATTGCATTTGATCACAGAAATGTAGACGGATGGTTTATGATTCTAAAGTGAAATTAAATACGGAAGTTTTAATTTCTAGGCAAACGTTCTTGGCTAGCAATATGAAGAAGAGGATGACCAAATTATCATGATTATCAAGTTCATTACTCGTTCTTAACCTTGGCATGTGCATATCCATTGTCTAAATTCAACGTAAATAGTAGTTATTAATTTTAGTATATAATTAGTTTAGAAACAAAACTCACTCAAATCTTGGTTGGATTGTTGTTAACATAGTTAGAAATAGAATAGAGATATAGTAAACTAGGCAGTTTTGCATATCTAGAGCAGCCTCCTTGGATCGATACTTGGCTACTTAGCCACTTTATTACTTGTTTGACCACGTACACTTGCGTGTCGGTTTTTAATATATACCGAGCAGCGATACGACCGCGAGCAGCTGCTGCTTTCCTTGTCCCTCCTCTTGATGAATCAGCATTCCACTCCGGATTGCCCCGCGAAATACGGTTCAACAAGGTATACAACTCCTCATAAGTTTTCTCCAGCGCTTGTCCCCCAGCTGCTGAGTCTAGCAATATTTTTGTATGAGGTTCCAAACCCTCTATAAAAGTGTGCACCAACACATCATTGGATTGATGATGATGAGGACAATCCCGCAACATGGACTTGAATCTCTCCCAAGCCTGATATAGATTCTCTCCCTCTCTCTGTTTGAAACTTAGAATTTGACTTCTAAGTCTTGCTATTTTATCGGAGGGAAAAATCGTATCAAGAATTTCCGTGCAAGATCATCCCACGTAGAAATAGAATTAGGTGGCTCAGCTTTCAACCACCTCTTGGCTTCTCCCAATAGTGAAAATGGGAACAATGTAAGCCGGACATAATCTGATGACACTCCAGCGGGGATGTAAGTGTCACTTATCTCCAAAAAATTTTGGAGATGCTGTTGTGGATCTTCATGAGGGAGACCTGTAAACTGCCCGCTAGTGTGCAGTAATTGCACCATGTTTTGTTTAAGTTCGAACCTCCCTCCTGGCTCAGGTTTGCGGATGCTAGATGTGACATTATTAGCATGTAGGATTGCCACCTCGCCAACCGGCCGAGCTGCTACTTCTTCGGGCACTAACATTGCCCGTACTACTGGTGGATTCTGTTGTTGCTCCATAAGTGTTTGTCTGAGCAACTGCAGCTTTCTTTCTAGAGCTTCTCTTTGCTGACGATGAAATAATCTTTCTGGCTCTAAATACGAGTCCACCAGCTCCTTGTCTCTTGCCAGTGTTCAACAGAGATTAATTCTGCAAGATACAGGCTAAGACCAAGTTGTCAACACTAAGAAAATAAAAATATAGTAAATTAACACTTAAGAAAAATTCACCAATTGCCAGTCCCCGGCAACAACGCCAAAAACTTGTTCGGTCTGTTTGTTATATGGGTATATAACTACACGCAAGTGCACGTGGTCGAACAAGTAGTAAAGTGGCTTAAGTAAGCCAAGTATCGATCCCATAGGGACTTGGATAAGGTAACAATTAATCAAGTGTTACTATACTTTCAGTTTAACAATGAAGACAATAGTGTAACCAAGAGTTGATATTTTTGGATTCTAAATTTTATGCTAAGTATAAAACGATTATCTAATGTGAGTCTGAACTATGAATGTGAGCATGTTGAGTTTTATTGAACATGTAAAGAAATTAATTATCGATATAATTTGGTTAACCTTTCCTCCGGTTGCTAGTCAAGAACTAATGCCAATGGATTAAAACTCTCGTATTTAACCCAACTTAAGAATCCTGAACCGTCCACCTACATTTCTATGATTAAACGAAAATTCATGTTCTAGCCATACGAACCCGGTTCCTAAATTGACTAATACGACTTTCAGGTATATTTTTATCCTGAAGGTAAATCAATTCTCAATTTTCCCAAACTAAGAAAGGATCATATCCTATTAATTCACAACTTTCCAATTTCTTGCTCTCTCGAGTGAAACCGGACGTTTTAGATATACATTAACGTAGGCCACACATTAATGCAGTAAGAACAAGAATCAATAGAACAACCATGGAAGAAAATATGAAAAACCAAAGAATCAATAATCACATTTCATTACAAGTGTTCTTAACCTCATCAAGAAGAGGAATTAGCCACTCATTTGTGGATTAAACATCATTAAATGAGTGTTAAACATACAAGTATTTGAATTCAAGGAGAAGGAAAGAGAGAAAAACCCTGATAATTTCGTCCCCTCAACTACCTGTAACCCATGTTCTTGCTCCACCAAGTCAGAATATTGAAAAAATGAACCTAAGTGTTCTATTTATACTAGTGGGAATTTTTCCCGGAATAACAAGTAACGTGTCACGGAGTGCATCGCGGAGCACTGCCTCCGTGACACGCCACCGATGCGGACCCTCACTGGATGTTGGGGGTCCAGGTAATCAGGCTCAACGTGGCACGGCGTGCAACGCGGAGCTAGGCCACCGTGCCACGGACCCAACGCGAACCCTCACTGGAAATTGGGCAAAAATTCCCTATCCAGGCAGAATGCCTCCGCGATGGCAGCGTGACACGGCTCCATCGCGGAGCCTCTTTATTTTGTGCCTTCCAACACCTTGTCCTTTGCTCACATCCGAGTCCAACCCCAATCTATTCCAACATGCATTTTAGCTTTCCAAAATCACATTTTACCTGCAAAACAATGCAAATCATGTTGGTTAGTATAAATTCACATTTTATTACCAATCACATGAGAATGTATAAACATTGATAGATAAACAAGGCTAAAATGACACATTTGAGTATCACCTGGGCATATAAATTTGCCCAAGATCAGGATGCACTCGTAGGTCAGCAGGAAGTTCTCTTTTGTTAAAGTCACTACGGGTCACGGGACGGGTCGTAGGTTGCTCCTACAACACATGGTATGAGTCGTGATGAGTCAAAATTACCTGATTCGGCCCAGATTTTTAAAGCTGCCCTTACCTATTTAATCTTCAAAATTCACCATTCTCCCACGCGAACACCTCACAAACCCACAACCCATGACTCGAGCATCCACTTCCCAACACCCATAACTTCTCATCATTAAGAAAGTAAGGACAAAATTCTTGATTCAATTAAGTGTGAAAAGCCCTAGAAGTTGATTTTCAGTCTATGAATCGACAATCATGTAAGTTATTTACATTGCAAGATCTAAATGCTTGAAAGTGAACTTAAGGGATTCCAAAACCCATAAGAATCACTGGGTATGCTTGAAAATCAATGGGTATGTTCAAAAACATCAACTCAATTGGAAACCCACTTGTAATGTACTGAATTTTGGCCCTGGAACACCTAAAGGGAGTTACGGGTAGGGGAGGATTGAGTAGTGAAAAAATGGATTTTACTATATGCTAGACCTGTAGGAAATCTTAGTACTCAAAAATGTGAAAAACAAACACTTACACTCTGAGAAAAAGAATTGTAAAAATGTTCTGAAAAAGGGTACACAACACAATACAGGTCGTAGGTTGACACCACGAATCGTACTAAGTGCTTGTACCACTTATCTTGAAAAATCAATCTGGGAAGCCCAACCTACGACTCGTGGAATTGACCTACGGGACGTACCACAAGTCGTGGTGAACAACATAAATTTATTCAAAATGGGACTTCATCAGACGACTCATGGTATGGACCGTACCTTCATGGTACAATTTGTACCTGCGAGTCGTGGGGCATCATCAGGGCCTCTCACGAGTTGTATCTTTGAGGTACAACTCGTAGTGAGGACCCGTGATGAGATACTGAACTTCTTCTATCTGAATTTTTATTTTTCAAAAATAGAATGCTAACCTCTTTTTCACCAGGTACAATGACATACAAATGCAGGGCAGACAAAACAAAAGCCCGTAGGACATTGATTGATTGAACAACTGACTCAGAGTCTGATAAAGCTGAAGATTCACCTAGTGGTTCACTTGAGGATTATCAAGTAGACATCTCAGACACTGATGGAACCAGAACCACAAGGGCAAGAGAAAAGGCACAAGCCGAAGTAACCACTGCCACATCTGCTCAAGCTCCCCAGTCTGAAGAGGGAGCTAGAGAGGAACAACAAAGGTCAGAAACCGACTCCAACAATGAGGAAAGGTTAGAAGGGACTCAGAATGATGCTAAAAGCAGTGATGAAGTAGAGGAGGAGGAGACCCCTACCAGAGAAAACAGAACAATGCCATGGAGAGTGCTGGGTGCTAAAGAGATATATTAACAAGGCATAACTCTCACCGCCAAGAACAAACCAAAAAGAAGCATCCAAGAAGAACCACGGATCCTCACTAACTCTTTGAGTGAAGTTGAGGATATGAAGCGTATTTTTAGCTTCTATGGGTTAGAATGGATGACCAAGACCCCTACACAATACAAAGAAGAGAACGTTAGGGAGTTCTACGCCAACTACCTGGTCACAATGGAGGACAAAGCAAAGGAGGGGCAAAAGATAAAGGATCAACCCTGCTTGGAGAGTGTTCTAGTCTGAGGGCGAGTAGTAGATGTATCCGATCAGACAGGGTGGAGATAATGAAGAAAATCACGAGTTTGAGCTAGGGTGAGTGATAGAGGCAGTTGCAATCACTAGCAGAGGTGATAGCTGAGAATACGGACAAGGCCGAGTTGGTTACAGGTGGCAAGCAGGTGACAAAGAATTCATTGAACTTCATAGCAAAGGCCTGCTGGACACTGGTGAGACATCGATTAGAACCCACAGCCAGTGACAACATGTTGAGTGCTGACAGAGCAGCTTTGGTAGCATGCCTCATGTCTCACCATCCTATTAACATCCCGAGGATCATAGCTACAGAGATACGAGATAAGGCAGGGGAAGTAAGCACTACTATCCCATTCCCGAGCCTTGTATACTATTTGTACAGGGAGGGGAGAGTTCAGCAGGGTGATGAGACATTGATTGGAGGCCAAAGAATTGCAGACATAGGCCTTATCCGGGATGAGATTGACCCGGTAAGAAGATCCAGGATGCCTACAACTATCCCAGTATCTCAGCCAGTAGGGGACGTACAGCTGAGTGTCCCTAGCACTCAGGTGCCGGTCATTCAGAGATAGCTCCTAGCTCCTCAGCTACACCGCTGCCCAGTGTACAAACCTAGACTCTAGTAGGGTACATCTTGGTACCGTAGGATTTCCTCCCGAAGCTAGCAAAGAGATTGACCAAGGACAAGTGCAAAATTCAAGCAATGATGGAGAATGTAAAGCCATGGGTCAAATCTGAGATAGATGCAGCCGCTCAGGCTCTTCATGTCCGCCTGGATAGTTTTGAGAGCAGATTTAACAGGAGTATGTGAGAGCAGTCAGACACCGGCAGTCTCCATGTAGAGCTAGGGACTCTTCAGAATCTAGTGGTTGAGTTTTCTTTATGAAAACCAACTGTTATAGTAGCTCCCACTCTTCCGGACCAAGATGCATAGCTTGATGAGGATATTGACTTTGTATCATACTGCGGGCCAATTGCAACTGTTGATAAAAGTAAGAAGAGAGCTGCTGAAGATGCTGGTGAGGAGACTTTGAGAAAAAAGAGAAAGAAGGAGAAGAAAGAGCGCAAGCGGGCTAGAGCGGAGAGTATGTGGGCTCATGAGGAGCATATAACGGAGCTGCATGAGAGAGTTAGAGGAGCGGAAAGCTCTACCACAGCTCAACCTAAGCTTGCTAGTGACCACGACCCTTCGAGTGAGCCACATTCATCCCTAGTTACAACAGAGGCTGTTCAAGGGCTACATCCACTAAGGGGGGACCACTCCCCCTATTGTTACACCATTGAGTGCGCCGACCACCACTAGCGCCACTACTACCACGGAGGTACTACCTTCGCAAGATGACAGAGGTGAAGTTTGAGTAGCCACAGGTATGTCCTGCTCCCTACATGCTTATATTTAATGCTTCGGGGACGAAACTTATTTTTTAAAAGGGGGGAGTGTACTTGTAATTTTGGGATATTTTTGTTCATCTGAGGGTTTTTCTTGTTGTGTTTCTTTTTCCTCAAGCATGTTATCTAGTAGAACCAACATGTGTTAGGATTTTTGTTTTTTTTTAGTCGTGATTTTTTTTATTATAAAGTAACTTAGGAATACTCAGCCAATGGATATGCACTAAGTTTGTTGTTTTAGAAAAAATTGACCCTGCTTAAAAATTTTTGCTGTGTATTTATGACAACAATTCATGATTTCTCTGGATCGTTTTATGTCATTTAGTTATTAATATTGCTAGTATTGTTAAGCCATGTATGAACCAGACAGGTAAAGTAAAAATAGTTCATGTAGCATGTGTGAGTGAGGTCTTAGTATTTATTGCGGTATGTTGTTGAAGATCTAAAAAACATTCCTGGTTGGTCTCTACATAGGTTAAGGATGGTTGGCTAGAAGATGATCATAGACCATTTTTGTTATAGCTTACTTTTAGCTTATATTGCCCTACCAAAGTTTCATGAATCCCTTGATCGCAAGTTTGAGCCTTAATAGACCATATTTCTTTGATTACCTGTTAACTGTACCCATTTATTTATAATGAACCTGTTTAGCCCTGGTCCTTCCTTGGATATTGTGAACCTCGACATAAGAAAAATGATTAAGTTGAGGGTGGCTAGAGTAGGGCGCATAAATGGTGGGAGCGGGAGAAAAGGAAAGAAAAGAAAGAGAAAAGAAAAAAATGGTGAAAAAAGGTGTGGTTAGGTGAAAAAGTAAAAAGCTGAATATTTGAGAATAATTGAGATAAAAGAAAAATTCAAAATAGCTTGAAATTATTGAAAAATGTGAAAAATCACCTCGACCATTCAAATATTCTTAAAATGGGAAAAAGGGAAGAAAAGAAGACACAAAGAATGAAGGGTGAAATAGGAGAATGGTGTAGCCAATGGATGTACTGCCAAGGAAGGGATAGTCACTCATAAAATCTTCCATCTCTATCATGTCCAGCCCAAAGCGTACATTACAAGCCTTATCAAGTCCTATAGTGATCTTAATTTGACCATCTAACAAACCAAAGCAGAGAAAATAAGGACAAACCTATGGTATCTGAGGCATAATACTTGCAGTTCTTTGAGATAGTGAGTGCTTCATTTGCCTAGTCCCATGTTTCATTTGATACTTCATACTAGAGCGAGGACTTGATTTTGTGTGAGGGTACATGGATTATGTTTGCTTTTACCATTACTCTGTGTGAAACACATAGGTGATGACTTGATTGCTTGTTTATAGCTGGATGACATGTCTTGATCCCTGAATATGATGTTTTCATGTTGCTTGCAATACATTAGCTAATGATATCTCAGGAGGAAGGGTTAATAGAGTTGTATATCCCGTCGTGTTTAGTTTTTCTTTTTCTTTGCCTAAGGACATGCAAAAGCCTTAAGTTGAGGGTGTTGATGTGATGTGGATTTACAACACTATTGACACTCAAAACTAAGAAAATAGCATGGATTTAGATGTATTTATGTGGATATGATGCACTTTTTCTTTGATTTCAGGATAAATGGGTGTTGGAACAATAAATTGCAAAAGGAAGCTAAAAGTGTGCAAAAAAGGGCAAAAAGTGTAGTCCGCAGTACGATCCATAGGATGGACCTACGAGTCGTACTGAGGGTCTTGATAAGAAGCTGAAAGCTTAACCTGGAAGACTAATCCTATGAGAGTTGTCACGAATTATACCATGATGGTACGAGTCGTGGTAAGCCAGTCGTGATGAAATCCAGAAGAATTGCACAGAAGGCCAATTCGCAGTACGAGAGTACCCTACAATCCATGAGATTAAGGTACGAGTCATACCATACCAGTCGTGGTGAAGTTCAGACAAAGTTCAAAGTATCAACATCAAGCCACGGGTGCAATATACGAGACATAGGATGTTTGTACAAATCGTACCTTGGTGAAATACTTAGCAAAAATTCAGCCAACACTCCAAGCCACGAGTCGATGCTACGGTTCCTAAGAAGCCCCTACAAGTCTAGGTGGACCCGTGATGAGGTCGACTACAGATATGGAAAGCAGTCCTATTAGTTTAGGAAAAGGATTCTTGTGTCTCTATAAATACTTTTATATTTTATTTTTCATAGAGGATGACGAATAGACTTAATTTTAATAGGAAAATATTGTAGTAAGAAATTTTGATATCATTGAAAGAGAGAATTGAGTTGGTTCAACCTTGTGATTAACCTTTTCTTGAATCCATATTGTTCTTGCTACTTGTTATTCAAGTTGTCGTGGATTAATTGAAGGAATTGTTTTTCTCAATCATCTTTGTAAGTATTGTTTTATGTTTTCAATCATGAATACAATTCACAATCTTGCAACTATGAGAGGCTAAAACCTCCATAGCTAGGGTTGTGGGAACCACGGTGGATTAACAAGTTAAGGTTGCACAAAGTGAGTCTAAAACCAATCCTAATTACTTAGTAGTCTCCTCATCTTTAATGAATCTTAGCGGTGCGCAACTTTAGGAAGTGCCTGAATTCCTTACTTGATTTGGTCGAAGAGGTAGAGATTAGGAAAATAGAATTACAACAGAGCCATGATCTTTATGATCATTGTATTAACTTGAGCTGTGGTTGCAGGATAGTTATATCTGGAACATAGTGATAACGATTAGTTTGAAAAACTCATGAGACTTGGTCGAGTAATTGAGGATAGTCATTCAGTAGGGATTGGTCGATCGTTTGAAAGAACATAAGCTATCAGTTTTGTATGTAAGTATTGGTAAAGATCACGAGTGTATACCCAAACCTGTTATGAACCTATGGGGAACACAAACCCTAGTTATCCTTTAATTATTGATTCACAAATATAATCTTAACTGCTATTTATTTCTATTATTAATTTTTATTTGAATTCCCCCATTGTGAAGTAATTACCTTACGAGTTCATCTACCTGCTGTAATCTAGATCTTCCATATACCCTCTAGGATCGACCCCAACCTCTAAGTTGGGTTCTTTATTGACAACATCCGCTTCATACTTGAGTTGGAAGTGTGGTTTGAGCGTTATCAGGGGTGAATGTGGATTTGTTCATGGACCACAAGAGCCTTCAGTATTTGTTCACTCAAAAGGACCTGGATTTGCCACAAAGAAGATGGCTAAAACTTCCCAAAGACTATGACATAAGTGTCCTTTATCATCCGGGAAAGGCCAATGTAGTGGCGGATGCCCTTAGCAGATTGTCTATGGAGAGTGTGTCTCATGTAGAGGATAGAAGGAAGGAGTTAGCAAATGATGTCCATGGGCTTGCTCATTTAGGGGTTCGTTTTGTTGACTCAACAGATGGTGGTGTTATTGTCCAGAATGGTTTAGAAACTTCATTGGTGACCGAGGTCAAGTCTAAGAATGATTAGGATCCTATCTTAGTAAAGCTAAAGGAAACATTCCAGAATCAGAAGGTAGAGGTCTTATCCAAAGGGGGAGATGGTGTACTCCAATATCAGGGCCGATTTTGTGTGCCAACTGTTGATGACTTGAGAGAGTGGATATTGAGCGAGGCGCATGGATCTCGATATTCTATCCACTCGGGTTCCACTAAGATATACTAGGATCTACGGGAAGTCTATTGGTGAAATGGTATAAAGAAGGACGTAGCGGAGTTTATAGCTAAGTGCCCAAATTGCCAGCAAGTGAAGGTTGAGTACCAGAGACCTGGAGGTATGCTACATGACATTAGTATTGCTACGTGGAAGTGGGAAGAGATCAACATGGACTTCATTATAGGATTACCTCGTACCCTCCAGTAGTATTACTCTATAAGGGTGATTATGGACAGATTGACCAAATCAACTTATTTTTTACCAGTCAAAACTATTGATTCATCTGAGCATTATGCTAGATTGTACATTCGGGAGTTATTTCAGTTGCATGGCATTCTTTTGTGTAATGTCCCAAAATCCCTAAGATCAGACTCGAGAGTTTAAACGGAGCAAACTAAAAAATCTGCTCCAGGTCACAGAATAAGTCATTTTGTGACTCGTGGGAGGTGACCATGAATGGTTAGGTGACTCGTAGTGAGGGGTTGGCCTCAAGTTCTGAAATTTTGTGATGGTAAGACACCGCGGGAATAACCACGAGTCGTGGCCAGACCCCACGCCTCATAGAGTCATCTGTAGTAAAGATCAATCAAGGGTCAGTGGGGTTTTGGACAGTGGAGACCACGAGAGGTGACCATGAGTCATGGACACCAACCAGGATTCGTTATGTCCCTTGTGGGGACCCATGGAGCAAAATGTATAGTGCACACAATGACAGCAGACCATGACTCATCCCCTGGGATGACGACTCATCCAGTCCCTCATTGGGATTGGCAATCAGGTTTTAACTGCAAATTTATTAAGGGTATTATCGTCATTCCTAAGCCCTAGGATCCTATCTACATCATTTTAAGTTATTTTCAGGGGGTATTAAGATAGTTTAAGTCATTCTAACCTATTCAAAACTCATGCATGCAAAGTTCAAGGGTGTAGAGGGTGATCAAGCATAAAAACCCAAGGTTCTTCATCAATTGTTCATCAATTCCTCTTGGGAAAGTATAGGAGTGATAGAATCCAATTCTCTCAGGTATGTAGGGTTATGAGTGGGTTAATTCGTTCACACCCATGCCCAATCTCTCCTAATTCATGAAGTTTTATTTGAAAATCTTATGGGGTTTTATCCAAATCTCTTATGAAACCATAATGATCTACCTATGGGTTAATAATTGTCATGTATCAAATCATATTTACAAATGATTGCCATATTTTACAACTAATTCGATTATAAATTTATTGATTGAAATTTTTTATAAAATCATGCCCAATCATACATGTTCTGAGATAAATTGAGTTATGATTTTACCTTAATTTTGATAATTTATAAACCATCAGGATTTATGATTTATGATATGGATTTACTCAAATACTCATCATGAATTTATGATTTCCAAGTATATACATGTTTTACAAGTATTCATGACCCTCATGATTTATGATTTTTGATTATGGCCAACTCACGAGCCTTATCTTCGTAGCTAGTTCACATATTTACAAGCATGATTATGATTATCATGATTTAACTAGCCTATGAATCTCATGTATTGTATCCTATGAGCACTATATTTGTTTTGGGAGTAGTATTTAACACCAAGTAGGTTTGAGGCCCAAGTCTTTCCTCAAACTTCAGAACTACGTGCCACTGTAGGTCATGATGGGACCTCCCTTGAGACTAACCCCTTTTTCCCCAAATGGGCCTTTCATGAGTGATATCATGCCTTTCATAGTTATAACTTTGGCAAGGTACAAACACCCTCCCGACTAGGGGTTTACAGGTTGGGCTCCATGTGTGCTTATATGGGGTATGTCGGTTATAAGAATCTCCCACTGTTCCTCATGATTTATGTATGATTATGATAATATACTTTGGGTCAAGTCATGTTTAATAATGATTTTCTCTCGTGAGTATGATTATGAATGATTTTCGAATATTTTGAAACCTTGAGCCTTAACTTACATTAGATACTTATGTTATAATCATGTTGTCCTACTCATATGCTCTTTTATGTATTTTCAATCTTCATTTTACTTACCTTGCATACTTGGTACATTCCACGTACTAGCCTCATACTCTATGTTGTATCATTTCACGATACAGGCTGCGGTACTCAAATTCAGCCTAATATTTACTAAGCCGCATGATTTAATGTACTAGCCGCATGATTTCAGTTAACATTTACTAAGCATGTTTTACTTACCTTGCATACTCAATATATTTAAAGTACTAACCGCATACTATATGCTATATAGTTCATGATATAGGTTTAGTTGATCCAGCTCAGTCGTGCTGATAGCTCGCTTCCCTCTCAATCCAATTAGACTTATTGGGTGAGTCCTCATTTCTCGGGGACCATCATTTAGTTACATTGATCACGTTAGTTTTGTTTCAGACTTGGAGATAGCTAGGCGCTTGCCCCAGCACTCATTAGATAGTAGAGTTTTATCATACATGGACTAGCATGTTCAGATTGAGATTCAGTGTCGTGATGCATTCATATGATACAAGCTTTGTGTTATTTAGTGTTCTGCTTATTCATGTTTAAGTTATCAATTTCCGCTTTAATTTACGCTCTTTAGTTGCTATGCATATGCCATGGGTTGACTTGGAGCCATTCATGGTTCTAGGTCCCGTATCTCGATCTAGGTTCCTAGCTCGGGGTGGAAACGACGAGTCTTAGGTTGATTGTACTACTCGTGGTGATTGATAGTATTTCCTAGACGAATCATTAAGGGTATTTTCGTAATTATGAAACTCCTAACTTCCTAATGACGTCGTTTTAAGCCCGTAAATGAGTGTTTTAAGAGGGTTTAGCCTATTCTAGGTCATTAGACTCCCAATGTAGCTTACGACATGTTTTTGAGTCAAGACTCCTATTGTTCAGATTACAAGTTATGTACATATTATGATTTCAACTTTGTTGAAAAACAATGTGAGCACTATGCATATTTTTGGGAGTAGTGTCTAGCACCGAGTAGGCTTGGGGTCTGATGTTCCCCGATCTCATAACTATGCACCAATGTAGGCATATGTATACATGTTTGGTACCTCTCAAGAGAGTTTTCCCCCTACCCCTAGAGGCCTCAGCTTGTTATTGATATCATGGTTTAGCGTCCATAACCCTGGCAAGGTTTTGGACGGCTATGCCCACTTGAGTGTGATAATTGAGGCATCACATAAGCTCTATCGTGATGGTGTCGGTTATGATGAGTCTCCTATTGTTCCTCATAATTTCCATTACTCATGTTCATGACTTATGATATTATGTTTTGCAGCAAATTTTACCCAATGATTAGTTTATGAGCTTTTACTTATGATTTCATCTATGACAAGTCATATGATTCTCTTTCTAAATCTTGGGTCAATTTGTTCAGTTATTATAACCACCTTATGACTATGTATGTCTCAAATACAGTTTTCAGCATGTAGTCTTTGCGCTCATGATCTATTTGATTTGTATTTACATGTATGATATCAGTTAACATTTACTAAGAATGTTTTACTTACCTTGCACACTCAATACATTTAAAGTACTGACCGCATACTCTATGCTATATAGTTTCATGATATATGTTCAGGTAAAGTCGCATCGATAGCTTTCTTCCCTCTCAGTGCAGTTAGCTTCGCTGGGTGAGTCCTCATCTCCCGGGTGCCTTCATTTAGTTACATTGATCATGTCAATTTTGTTTCAGACTTGGAGATAGCTGGGCGCTTATTCCAGCATCTCATCAGATAGTAGAGGCTTATCATACATAGAATAGTATGTTCAGATTGAGATTCAGGTTTGTGATGTATTCATATGATATACACTTTATGTTATTTTGTCATCTGCTTACTCATGTGTAACTTATCAGTTTTTGCTTTAATTTATACTCTTGAGTTCTATGCACATGCCATGGGTTGACATGTAGCCATTCGTGGTTCCAGTCCCCTATCTCTATTCGGGGTCCTAGCTCAGGGAGGAAACCACGAGTCGCAGGTGGATCGTATGACTTATGGTACGAGTCGTGGTAACTAAGAGTGAGTATTTTGCAAACAAATCATTAAGGGTATTTTTGTAATTTCTAAGCTCCTAACTTCCTAATGTCATTGTTTTAAGCCGTGAAAGGAGTGGTTGAAGAGGGTTTAGCCTATTCTAAGTCATTAGACTCTCAATGTAGCTTATGATATGTTTTGGAGTCAAAATTCCCGATGTTCAAATTTCAAGCTATGTATAAATTATGGTTTCAGCTTCGTTGAAAAATGATGTGAGCACTATGTATGTCTTTGGGAGTAGTGTCTAGCACTGAGTAGGCTTGGGGTCTAATGTTCCCCAGTCTCAGAAATACGCGCCAATGTAGGTATATACATATATGTTTGGGACCTCTCAAGAGAGTTGTCCCGCTGCCTTGAGGGGCCTCGACTTGATATCAATATCAAGATTTAACGTCCTTAGCCAAGGTTTTGGATGACTCTGCCCACTTGAGTGTGATAGTTGGGGCATCACATAAGTTCTGTCATGATGGTGTCAGTTATGACGAGTCTTCTATTGTTCCTCATGATTTCAATTACTCATGTTCATGACTTATGATATTATGTTTTATAGTATATTTGACCTAATGATCAGTTTATGAGCTCTTACTTATGATTTCAGTTATGACAAGTCATATGATTCTATTTCTAAATCTTGGGTCAGTTTGTTCAGTTATGATAACTAGCTTATGACTATGTATGTCTCAGATACAATTTTCAGCATGCAATCCTTCCTCTCATGATCTAATTGATTTATATTTACATGCATGATTTCAATTAACATTTACTAAGCATATTTTACTTACCTTGCATACTACGTACATTCAAAGTACTAACTGCATACTCTAATTTAGGTGATCCAGCTTAGTCATGCCGATAGCTCGCTTCCCTCATCTCCCTGGAACCTTTATTTAGTTATGTCGATCATGTCTGTTTTGTTTTAGACCTGGAGATAGCTGGGGGCTTGTCCCAGCATGTCATCAGATAGTAAAGGCTTATCAAACATAGACTGGTATGTTTAGATTGATATTCAGCGTTGTGATTTGTTCGTATGATATTCAATCTTCCGCCTATTCATTTTTATGTTATCAGTTTCTACTTTAATTTATGCTCTTGAGTTGCTATGCGTATGTGTTGGGTTGACATGGAGCCATTCATGGTTCTAGGACTTGTTTCTCAATTCGAGGTCCCAGTTCAAGTTGTGATAAGTGAGTAGCATTCAGTGCCTTACTTGACCAAGATAGCCACTTGAACATATATAATTTGGATAGTAGATAGGCCGACAAGGCCTCTATGATAACATTACTACAAAATAAAATAAATAAAACTTATTAAGATTATGATATATATATGTTTAAATAGATAGAAACTCAAAACACACATATACAAGACTAAAAAGCCATAGAGTGCTTCAACTAATAAACCAAAAGAAGAAAAGGCTATAATACGTACCATAACTAGATAAAAAGGCCGACAAGGACATAAATAGAACACCGACAACTGATACTATCTATCTGTAAGCCTCTAAGAGTATCTGAGAATCATATAGTTAGGATAGGGATCTGACCTACCCATTTTCTATATATACACTCAAAACATAAGCGTAACCTCTAACTCGTCTGCTCTAGGAAGAATATAGCTTATCAAAACGACTGAACTCAAAACCTCCTACTGAAAAGTTCTATATGGGTCTCGGTCTAGACCTGTAGGAAAGAATGCAATGGCTTCCAGGCAATAAGGACGTCAGTATGAGAGAATGTATTGGTACGTAAGGTGGAAAATTTTATCTGAATAAGCTACAAATAGTAAATGAGATCAGAATATAGTACGAAATCTATAAACTGTAGTTTGGAGGACTCATTAAGCTTCTATCTTTTTTATTCATATTATAATATAATACACGATGTAAACACACTTTATAAGCTCTTTTTGCCTTGGCACACCCGTACTTACACACACAACATCACCATAGCACAATAGCGCAATAGCGCACACTATATATATATATATATAATATCTACCACAAAAAGGCAATAAAGTATCGGCGTGCCCGATATATATGATATCATCCGTAAAAAAGCAATGGTACCTTGTTGCACCCAACATATGCGTAATAAGCATACTCAATATGGTTAAACTTCTATAGTTTCTCTTTGTTTATTATTAAAACTCTTTTAGCTAACTTCTTTAGGCTCCACATTCTAGTAGACATTCCAGAGTACTTCTTTAATCTCAACATAATGATTGTATATAAATAAGGATTTGGCTCGCTAATCTTTTCTTTATATTTTCTAAATCTTGATTTCAGATTAAATTAAAAAGGAAACATGACACAAGAATAACTTCCATTTTTTTTTGTAAAACCTCAATTATTAATGAGTATTTGATTTAACTCGCCATAATGTAACTCTTGATTATTTAAGGATCATTTACTTACCAAAATTGATTTCTTACAACAAATGTTTGAATTCCTTCTTTAGGAAACGTATAGCTTCATTTGTTGATTTTTGTCATAAAGGAATAGAGAAGCTTTAGCATACCTCATTTTCTTTGATAACCACGACTAGAATGAGTGAACTTTTCCTTTATTAGGTTAATCTATAATATAAGTGCTTGATGAATGTGATATTGGCCTCCACACACAATGTCACATTACAAAATAGTACCTAGAGATTTTCAGATATGATCTATGTATTCTCATTAGTTAAATGATGTATCACTACACCTTTCTTTTCCATTTATATAAAACACACACATACCAACCTACCATTCCCAACCATAAAGAATGCACAAAAATAGTAGTTGAAAGCGTTTCGGGAAGAATATGCGTGTTGAAATTATTTAAATGGTGTATCGCCACATCCTTTTCCTCCACTATAATACAAGTATACACATGATGTGTTGTGGATTTACAACACTATTGACGCTCAAAACTAAGAAAATGACATGGGCTTAGTTGTATTTATGTGGATATGAGGCACTTTTCCTTTGATTTCAGGATAAATTGGTTTCGGAACAATAAATTGCAAAAGGAAGCTACAAGTGTGAAAAAAAGAGCAAAAAGTGCAATTCCATAGTGCGATCAGTAGGATGGACCTATGAGTCGTACTGAGGGCCTTGATAAGCAGCTGGAAGTTTAAACTGGAAGATTGATTCCATGAGACTTGTCACGGATCGTACCATGAGGGTACGAGTTATGGTAAGCCAGTCGTGATGAAATCAAGAAGAATTGCAAAGGAGACTGATTCTTAGTATGAGAGTACCCTACAATCCGTGAGATGAAGGTACAAGTCGTACCATATCGGTAATGGTGAAGTTCAGACAAAGTTTAAAGTATAAGGATCAAGCCACGGGTGCAATGTACGAGTCGTAGAATGTTGGTATGAATCGTACCTTGGCCCAATACTTAGCCAAAATTCAGCCAACACTTGAAGCCACGATTCAATGCCACAGTCCATGAGAAGCCCCTATGAGTCATAGCTGGACCCCTGAAGAGGTCGGCCACAAATATGGAAAGCATTCCTATTAGTTTAGGAAAAGGATTCTTGTGTCTCTATAAATACTTTTTATATTTTATTTTTCATAGAGGATGGAGAATAGACTTAATGTTAATAGGAAAACATTGTAGTAAGAAATTTTGATATCATTGAAAGAGAGAATTGAGTTGGTTCAACCTTGTGATCAACCTTTTCTTGAATCCATATTGTTCTTGCTACTTGTTATTAAATATTTCGTGGATTAATTGAAGGAATTATTTTTCTCAATCATCTTTATAAGTATTGTTTTATGTTTTCAATCATGAATACATATCACAATCTTGCAACTATGAAAGGCTAAAACCTCCATAGCTAGGGTTGTGGGAACCATGATGGATTAATAAGTTAGGGTTGCACAAAGTGAGTCTAAAACAAATACTAATTACTTATATTGTAGTCTCTTCATCTTTAATGATTCTTAGCGGTGCGCAACGTTAGGAAGTGCCTGAATTCCTTACTTGATTTGGTCGAAGAGGTAGAGATTAGGAAAAGAGAATTACAACAGAGTCTTGATCTTGATGATCATTGTATTAACTTGAGCTGTGGTCGTAGGATAGTTATATGTGGAAATTAGTGATAACGGTTAGTTTGCAAAACTCATGAGACTTGGTCGAGTAATTGAGGATAGTCATTCAATAGGGATTGGTCAGTCGTTTGAATGAACCTAAGTTATCAGTTTTGTAAGTAAGTATTGGTAAAGATCACAAGTGTATACCCAAAGCTGTTATGAACCATAGGGAACACAAACCCTAGTTATCCTTTAATTATTGATTCACAAATATAATCTTGAATATTGTTTATTTCTGTTATTGATTTTTATTAGAATCCCCCCATTGTGAAGTAATTACCATACAAGTTCATCTACCGGATGTAATATAGATCTTCCATATTCTCTGTGGGATCGACCCCAACCTCTAAGTTGCGTTCTTTATTAATAACGTCCACTTCATACTTCAGTTGGAAGTGTGGTTTTAGCATTATCAAAAAGTGGCGCCGTTGCTGGGGAATACGGCTAATACTAGGTTATTTGCTTGTAATTGACTTTTTGGGAATTATTTCCTTAATTATGGTTATTTTTGTGTTTTTAATTACCTATAGGCTGTCCTCCGGTGAATGCCAAGCACTCAGAGTAGAGGAGGCACACTTGTTCCACTAAATCCCGAAATCGAACGAGCACTACATAGAATTGAAAACCTCGAGCAAAGAGAAGCCCTCTTAGTTGAAAAAGCTAGGCAAGCTGAGCTAGCTCGGTTAGCTACACTTCAGTAGGCTAGTGATTACCGATGTGAGGTGGTAAATTCTGGTCGACATGGGAAGGGCAACCGAGCTCAGAGATTTTCCCCTCAGTTCTTTGATGATGAGGACCCAAACATTGATGAAGTTGGGTCAACTGGAGCAATTGTACCACCACCACTGCCCGCTGGGGCCAAATTTGACATTACGAGCACCATGATGCAATTGCTAAGCATGAAGGGGGTGTTCAGTGGCCATGTAACAGATGACGCCAAATGCACTTGATGAACTTTGTAGGGATATGCAAGGCATATAGGTTGCCCGGAGTAAGCCAGGATGCCATACGACTTCGACTCTTCCCTTTCTCTCTATCAGGGAAAGCTACTTTATGGTTACTAGAGTTGCCCAATGACTCCATGACCAATTGGAGGGAGCTTAAACAAGCCTTCTTGGAGAGATTCTTTCCCCCATAAAGGATTTTACAGTTAAAAGATGATATTTACAATTTGTGGCAAATTAATACTGAGGCACTTCATGAAACCTGGTTTAGGTTCAAAAAGAAGTTGACTAAGTGCCCGAACCATAAAATCCGAAATGACAGTTTGTTGGAAATTTTTTACAGGTCTCTTAATAATAGCACCAAGGCTATAGCAGACACGGTGGTTGGAGGGGCATTGATGAGTCACATCTGGGAGGAAGCAGCCACTATCCTTGACAAGGTGACTAAGACAAACAGGGCCTGACATACGAGGGAGGCTGATGCAGTGGCAGATACATATGTTGTTGGTTGACTACAAACCAACGAAGGAAGGAGGAAGAACACGATCAGGAGTTGGCCCACATGCGCACATCATTGGATTTGCTGACAAAGTATATCATGGTTACAAAAGCCAAAAAGGTAAATACAGTGGGAACTCAAGGAAGGGAGCAAGGAGCATATCACTCTGATTCTGAGGAGGAGGCAAACTTCCTAGATAACCAAGTGGTGGGTTTCCGATCCAACGCCCAAGCGTCTGGACAAGACAATTGGCGCCAAGGTTCTAAAAATTGAGGTCGGAATGAATACAGAGACAACTACAATAGGAACAGGTTCATAGATAGGAGCTGTGGTCATGAGCGAGAGGGAGAATGGAGAAGAAATGAAGGATATCGCAATGATCAGGCTGGAGTCTATGTGCCTCCCAATGCACAAGAATGGGAGGCCGGACAATCAAAGCTGGAGAGTATGATGGCCGAAATGCTGAAAAAGGTGAGGTCCACGGATGATCTGTTAAAAGAAATTCAAAGTGACTTATCTAGCATGGGTCAGAAAGTGGTATCTCATGCCACCGCCATCAAAAAGATAGAACACCAACTTGGGCAACTGTCAGCATCAATGAACCCTAGGAAAAATGGTACACTTCCTAGCAACACTATCCAGAATCCAAAGAATGATGCTCATTGCATGGAAGTGATGACTAGGAGTGTTAAAATCACAGTTGACCCCCCATTCCTTGTTGATGTTCAAAGGAGGAAAGAGAGCATGATTGAGGAAGAAGAGATTGGTGATGAGACACAACATGATGAGTTTCAAGAGGCCCCTAGGGGTGAGAAGGAATGCGACATTGATCAAGGGGCAACTCTAGTGCAAAAGGTTATCCCAAGACCACCGCCACCATTCCCATAAAGGATGAAGAAAAAGGCAGACAATGGTAAGTTCCAAATATTTCTTTCAATGCTCAAACAACTTTTTGTGAATGTACCGTTAGTCGAAGCACTAGAGCAGATGCCAGGATATGCAAAATACATGATGGACCTGGTGACGAAGAAAAGATATGTAAGCTATGCGTCGGTTGACAATGTCCATCACTGCAGTGCCATAGCAACAAGGGTCTTAGCCAAGAAAAAGGAAGACCCAGGTGCCTTCACGATACCTTTCACCAATGGTAATGTCGATTTAGCAAGGTCACTCTGTGATCTAGGAGCTAGCATTAATCTAATGCCCTTGGCGGTCTTCAAGAAGCTAGGATTGGGAGCCCCCACACCAACCAACATGCGGCTACTAATGGCGGACAGAACAGTAAAGAGACCAGCAAGCATCCTTGTTGATGTGCTCATCATGGTTGATAAGTTCATATTCCTAGTGGAGTTTGTGATCTTGGATTGCGAGGTCGATTATGAGGTCCCCATAATTCTGGGGAGACCATTCCTTGCTACTGGGAGAGCTCTAGTAGATATGCAAGCTGGCCTATTAAAGTTCAGGCTAAACATAGAAGAGGTCACTTTCAACATTTGTCGGACCATGAAGCAACCAAAGGAATTTAGTGTGATCTCCGCACTTAAGGAGGAGTATGAGTCACTTGACGAATTCTGAGTAGTCAAGAGACTTGTGTCATGCCGCGACATTAAATCAGGCACTTCTTGGGAGGAAACCCAAGTGGTGGTTTGGTGAAATCTGTGTAACCATACAACCTGCATCGTGTCACAATGTTAAAACAAGCGTTTCTTAGGAGGCAACCCAAGTTAGTGAACTAATGTGTGCTCGGTGTGCAGGAAAAAAAACATGTAACAAAAGTGCTGCTATAGGATGTCAGTATGACTCGTGGTGAGATCCTACGGGCCTTGGCAGCAGTGGTGGTGAAAAGCAGAGAAAATTCGAAGCAAGGTCTGACCTATGACTCATCCTACAATTAGTACCTCAATGGTACGTGTCGTAGGATGCACTCATAGGTCGCCGGTAAGTTCTCATTCGTTAAAATCATTACGGGTCAGGGGATGAGTCATAGGTTTCTCCTACGACTCGTGGTACGAGTCGTGACGGGTCAAAATTACTCAATTCAGCCCAGATTTTTAAATCTGCCCTTACCTACTTAAACTTAAAAATTCACCATTCTCCCAAGCGAACACCTCACAACATATACCCCACGACTTGTGAAACCTCTTCCCAACACCCGTATCTCCCCATCATCAAGAAAGTAAGCACAAAATTCTCGCTTCAACTAAGTGTGCAAAGCCCTAGAAGTTGATTTCCAGTCTATGAATCGACAATCAAGTAAGTGATTTGTATTGCAAGCTCTAAATGTTTGATAGTGAACTTAAGGGAATCGAAAACCCATAAGAATCACTGGGTATGCTTTAAAATCAATGGGTATGTTTGAAAACATCAACTCGACTGGAAACCCACTTGTCAATGTATTGAATTTTGTCCCTTGAACACCTAAAGGGATTTACGGGTTGGGGAGGATTGAGTAGGGTAAAAAGGGAGTATACCATATGCTAGACCTGGGGGAAATCTGAGTACCCAAAAATGTGCAAAACAAACACTTACACACCGAGCAAAAGAATTGTAAAAAGGGTCTGAAAAGGGTTTGCAGAATAGTACGGGTCGTAGGTTGACACCATGAATCGTACTAAGTGCTCGTACCACTTATCTTGAAAAATCAATCTAGGAAGCGCACCCTATGACTCGTGGAATCAACCTACGGGTCATACCAAGAGTCGTGGTGAAAAACAAAAATTTAATAAAAATTGGACTTCATCAGATGACTCAAGGTATGGATCGTACCTTCATGGTACGAGTCATACCTGCGAGTCGTGGGGCATCATCAGGGCTTCTCACAAGTTGTACCTTCGAGGTACGACTTGTAGTGAGGACCAGTGATGAGTTACTGAACATCTTCTATCTGAATTTTTCTTTTTAAAAAAATAGAATGCTAACCTCTTTCTCACAAGGTACAATGAAATAAAAACACAAGGCAGAAAAAACACAAGCTCGCAGGACATTGATTGATTAAACAACTAACTTAGAGTCTGATAAAGTTGGAGATTCACCTAGTGGTTCACTTGAGGATTATCAAATAGACACCTCAGATACCGGTGGAACCACTAGGTCAAGAGCAAAGGTCCAAGCTGAAGCAACCATTTCCACATCCACTCAAGCTCCCCAGTCTGAAGACGGAGCTAGAGAGGAACAACAAAGGCCGTAACCGACTCCAACACTAAGGAAAGGTCAAAAGGGACTCAGAATGATGCAGAAATAAGTGATGAAGTAGAGGAGGAGGAAACCCCGCCCAGACAAAATAGAAAAATTTGGGGAAGAGTGCCGAGTGCTAAAGAGATATATGAACAAGGCGTAGCTCTCACCTCTAAGAACAAACCAAAAAGAAGCATCTAAGAAGAACCACGGAACCTCACTAATTCTTTGAACGAAGTTGAGGAGATGAAGCATATTTTTAGCTTCTATGGGTTAGAATGGATGGCCAAGACCCCTACATAATACAAAGAAGAGAATGTTAGGGAGTTCTACACCAACTACCTGGTCACAATGGTTGAGAAAGCAAAGGAGGAGCAAAAGATAAAGGATCAACCCTGCTTGGAGATGTTCAGTCTGAGGGCGAGTAGTAGATGTATCCGATTAGACTATTGCACGGATGTTGTATGGACCTCAGTTCAGACCAACAAGGATAACACCAGAGTATGATTACAGGGTGGAGGCAATGAAGCAAATCAGGAATCTAAGTAGGGGTAAGCGACAGAGACAGCTGCAATGGCTAGCAGAGGTGATCGCTGAGAACAAAGACGAGGCTGAGTGGGTTACAATTGGCAAGAAAGTGACAAAGAATTCACTGAACTTCATAGCAAAGGCCTGCTAGACATTGGTGAGACATCTATTAGCACCCAAAGTCAATCACAACATGCTGAGTGCTGACAGAGCCGCGTTGGTGGCATGCCTCATGTCTCGCTACCCTCTTAACATCCGAAGGATCATAGCTACATAGATACGAGATAGGGCAGTGGAAATAAGCACTACTATCCCATTCCCGAGCCTTGTATACAATTTTAGCAGGGAGGCGAGAGTTCAGCGGGGTGATAAGAGGTTGATTGGAGGCCAATGAATTGCAGACATAGGCCTTATCCAAGATGAGATGAACCTGGAAAGAAGATCCAGGATGCCTATAGCTATTCCAGTAGCTCAACCAGCAGGGGACGTATAGGTGAATGTCCCTAGTACTCAGGAGTAGAGAGAGACAACAACTACAGATGCCAGTCATTCAAAGTCAGCTCCTAGCACCTCAGCTACACCGCTGCCCAGTGTACAGACTTAGACTCCAGCAGGGTACATCTTGGAACCGCAGGATTTCCTCCAGAAGCTGAAAAAGAGATTGACCATGGCCAAGCACAAAATTCAAGCAATGATGGAGAATGTAAAGCCATGGGTCAAATCCGAGATAGATGCAGCAACTCAGGCTCTTCCTACCCGCCAGGATAGTTTTGAGAGAAAATTTAATATGAGGATGGTAGAGCAGTCAGGCACCGGTAGTCTCTGTGCTGAGTTGGGGGCTCTTTGGAGTCAAGTGGTTGAGTTGTCTTTACGACAACCAACTGTTATAACAGCCCCCACTCTTCCGGACCTTGATGTAGAGCTTGAGGAGGATATTGATTTGGCAGCATACTGGGGGCCAATTGCAGCTGGTGATAAAGGCAAGAAGAGAGCTGCTGAAGATGCTGGTGAGGAGAGTTTAAGAAAAAAGAGAAAGAAGGAGAAGAAAGAGTGTAAGCGGGCTAGAGCGTAGAGTATGGCCGGCTCATGAGGAGCATATGAATGAGCTGCATGAGAGAGTTAGAGGAGAGGGAAGCTCCACCATAGCTCAGCCCGAGCTTTCTAGTTTCCATGACCCTTCGGGTGAGCCACATTCAGCCCCAGTTACTATAGAGGCCGTTCAAGCGGCTACATCCACTGAGGAGGGGACCACTACCCCCATTGTTACACCATTGAGTGCGCCGGCCACCGCTAGCGCCACTACTACCGCGTAGGTACCACCTTTGCAACATGACAAAGGTGAAATATAAGTAGCCATAGGTATGTCCTTCTCCCTACATGCTTATATTTTGTGCTTCAGGGATGAAAGCTCATTTTTTTTAAAAAGGAGGGGGTGTACTTGAATTTTTTTGGATATTTTTGTGCGTCTAAGGGTTTTTTATTGCCGTGTTTCTTTTCCCTCAGGCATGTTATCTAATAGAACCAACATGTGTTAGGCTTTTTGTTTTTAGTTGTGATTTTTGTTGGATTAGAAAGTAATAGGAATACTCAACCAATGTATATGCACTAGCTTTGTTGTTTTTTAAAAAATTGACCTTGCTTAAAAAAATTTTGCTATGTATTTATGACAACAATGCATGATTTATGTGGATTGTTTTATGTCATTTAGTTATTAATAGTGCTAGTATTGTTAAGCCATGTGTGAACCAAACAGGTAAAGTAAAAATAGTTCATTTACCACATGTGAGTGAGGTCTTAGTATTTGTTGCGGCATATTGTTGAAGATCTAGAACTTGCCTGGTTGGTCTCTGCATAGGTTAAGGATGGTTGGTTAGGAGATGATCATAGGCCATTTTTGTTTTAGCTTACTTTTAGCCTATATTGCCCTACCAAAGTGTCATGAATCCCTTGATCCCAAGTTTGAGCCTTAATAGACAATATTTCTTTGATTTACCTGTTAACCATACCCATTTGTTTATAATGAACCTGTTTGGCCCTGGACCTTTCTTGCATATTGTGAACCTCAACAGAAGAAAAATGCTTAAGTTGAAGGTGGCTAGAGTAGGGGTGAATAAATGGTGGGAGAGGGAGAAAAGGAAAGAAAAGAAGGAAAAAAAAAGAAAAGAAAGTAAAAAAATGGTGAAAAATAAGGTGTGGTGAGGTGAAAAAGTTAAAAGCTATCAATTTGAGAATATTGAAATAGAAATATTCAAAAGAGCTTGAAATTATTGAAAAATGTGAAAAATGGCCTCATCCATGCGAATATTCTTAAAATGGGAAAAAGGAAAGAAAAGAAGACAAAAAGAATGAAGAGTGAAATAGGATAATGGTGTAGCCAATGGATGTAGTGCCAAGGAAGGGATAGTCACTCATAAAATCTTTCATCTTTATCATGTCCAGCCCTAAGCCTACATTAAAAGCCATATCAAGTCCTGTACTGATCTTAATTTGACCATTTAACAAACCAAAGCAGAGAAAATAAGGGCAAGCCTATGGTATCTGATGCATAATACTTGCAATTCTTTGAGAGAGTGAGTGCTTCATTTTCTTAGTCCCATGACTAATTTGATACTTCAAACTAGAGTGGGGACTTCATTTTTTTGTGAGGGTGCATGGATTATGTTTGCTTTTACCATTGGTCTGTGTGAAATACATAGGTGATGACTTGATTGCTTGTTGATAGCTAGATGACATGTCTTGATCCCTTACTATCATTTTTTGATGTTGCTTGCAATACATTAGCTGATGATGTTTTAAGAGGAAGGGTCAATAGAGTTTTTATATAGAGTGCACAAATTTTTTTGAGTTTGGCTGGAGTATCATAAGTTTATCTTCCAGTTGAGCGTTGTGTTTAGTTTTTCTTTTTCTCTGCCTGAGGACATGCAAAAGTCTTAAGTTGATGGTTTTGATGTGCTGTGGATTCAGAACACTATTGACGCTCAAAACTAAGAAAATAGCATGGACTTAGGTGTATTTATGGGGATATGAGGCCCTTTTCCTTTCATTTCAGGATAAATGGGTGTCGGAACAATAAATTGCAAAAGGAAGCTAAAAGTGTGCAGAAAAGGGCAAAAAGTGCGGTTCACAGTACGATCAGTAGGATGGACCTACGAGTCATACTGAGGCCTTGATAAGAAGCTAAAAGTTTAAATTGGAAGACTGATCCCATG
The DNA here is from genome assembly GCA_035772735.1 of Datura wrightii. Taxonomy (NCBI): domain Eukaryota; kingdom Viridiplantae; phylum Streptophyta; class Magnoliopsida; order Solanales; family Solanaceae; genus Datura; species Datura wrightii. The sequence continues at coordinate 68,649,926 of JASDFA010000002.1, forward strand.
AGACTTGTCACTGATCGTACCATGAGGGTACGAGTCGTGGTAATCCAGTCTTGATGAAATCCAGAAGAATTGCACAGGAGGCTGATTCTCAGTACGAGAGTACCCTACGATCCGTGAGATGAAGGTACAAGTCCTACCATACCGGTCGTGGTGAAGTTCAGACAAAGTTCAAAGTATCAGGATCAAGCCACGGGTGCAATGTATGAGTCGTAGAATGTTGTTACGAATCGTACCTTGGCCCAATAATTAGCAAAAATTCAGCCAACACTCCAAGCCACGAGTCGATGCCATGGTCCGTCAGAAGTCCCTATGAGCCGTAGGTGGACCCGTGTTGAGGTCGACTACAGATATGGAAAGCAGTCCTGTTAGTTTAGTAAAATGATCCTTGTGTCTCTATAAATACTTTTTATGTTTTATTTTTCACAGAGGACGACCAATAGACTTAATTTTAGTAGGAAAATATTGTAGTAAGCAATGTTGATATCATTGAAAGAGAGAATTGAGTTGGTTCAACTTTGTGATCAACCTTTTCTTGAATTCATATTGTTCTTACTACTTGTTATTCAAGATTTCGTGGATTAATTGAAGGAATTATTTTTCTAAATCATCTTTGTAAGTAGTGTTTTATGTTTTCAATCATGAATACAATTCACAACCTTGTAACTATGAGAGGCTAAAACCTCCATAGCTAGGGTTGTGGGAACCATGGCGGATTAACAAGTTAGGGTTGCACAAATTGAGTCTAAAAATAATACTAATTACTTATATTGTAGTATCTTCTTCTTTAATGATTCTTAGCGGTGCGCAACATTAGGAAGTGCCTGAATTCTTTACTTGCTTTGGTCGAAGAGGTAAAGATTAGGAAAAGAGAATTACAACAGAGCCTTGATCTTAATTATTATTGTATTAACTTGAGTCGTGGTCGCAGGATAGCTATATATGGAACTTAGTGATAACAGTTAGTTTGCAAAACTCATGAGACTTGGTCGAGTAATCGAGGATAGTCATTCAATAGGGATTGGTCGATTGTTTGAATGAACCTAATTAACAGTTTTGTAAGTAAGTATTGGTAAAGATCACAAGTGTATACCCAAAGCTGTTATGAACCCATGGGGTACACAAATCCTAGTTATCCTTTAATTATTGATTCACAAATATAATCTTGACTGTTGTTTATTTCTGTTATTGATTTAATATAACACCTCAAAAAAATTTTTGGTGATTATTTGATGTTTTATGCTAGGTTAGGGAAATGTGTACGATCAAAAAACCAAAGAGTATGTGAAGTTCATAAGTAATGGTCAACTTTAAACGACTATATCTCCCAATATATAATGAATTAGAAGACCCACTACCTATCAACTTAAAGGTATTTGAGTCTAGTTTTTAGAACATCAAACATCTTATCAATCGGAGTTCGAAGTAAGAAGTTATGGGCATTTTTCCGAACCATTGTGAGCGGGGATGCAGGCATGACGCCCTAGCGCCTCCACCGCCCTATTTACTTAAAATATGATTTTTCACTTGTGGAAAACATTTCCATCTAAATCTAAATTGACCATATTTATAAGTATTCCATTTATCTCTCAATTCCAGAAGCTAGGACAAAGAAAATCAAGGAGGAACATCAAGCAAAGTTCAAGAAAATCACAAGATAAGTTGAGATTACCTTGCCAAGTATGTTAGGGGCTGTTTTGGAGATCGTTTTTTCAAGGTTTTGAAGAATTTTTTATGCTTTTAAATATCTATTTGGACTGCCTATATATCCATCTTTGGGTAGGTGTTGAAATCAGGAGAAAAAGTAAGGATTTCGCCCCTTTTAAACCTCTCAAATTGCAAAGCGAAAATCTGGAAATTGGCAGCTAAGTGAGCTGCCGATGGACTGTTTGTTAGCTGAGTTTTGCTCGTTTTCCTTAAGATTTTTGGCTGTTTCTTTTGCTGGAATTATACTTCATATTGAGAGGTATAATCACAGAAAAACTAAGGTAAAATTTCCTCTGTTTTCTCCCTCAAAAGTTAGTGTAAATTAGTTGAGAAAATGACTAAATGTTGTTGATGTTGTTGTGTGTTGTTGTTGCTATTTCGACTGCCTCTGATTAGTTATGTTGGATGAATTTTTTGGATATAAATTAAGATTCTTGTTGGCCTATAAAACCACTGGATTAATGGGGTTGAAGGCTGATCATTGAGATAGGAAATCGACTAGAGAAAAGTTCATCGGAGAAAGGTATGTAAGGCGCCCCGTCTATCATTCTTTTAAGCACGATTCGTGTGTTGTGAATTGAATGAGACAGCAAACTACTTAAAAGTCCCGAGGCAGTATGTTAATCTTCATTTAAGCTTTAAAGTCCCATGTTTTATTGAGGATAAATGTTAAGATTATGCCTAGCCGAAGGGAGATACCTAAAGTGTGATATTTTGTTGATTGTTGTCGTAGTTGTACATTGAGTTGGAGACCCCTCAGCGTGGGCATTGTTTTCTGGTCCTTACTGTATTTCATGTGTATATATATGTGATGTTAAATGTGTTTAAGGGTCTGGTTTCCATCGAAATTGGTGAAAGAGCCGAGATGAGGACGTGTAAATGATTTTAAGCCACGTAAAGACGTCGCAGGCTATTGAGGGTAAACGAGCTTACTGAATTAGGATTACCTGGTAATGGTTGTCCCTTATCTTATGTGTATGTTATGAAATATGTCAGGGCAAGGGGAGATTTCAGAATTCCTTTCCCTTAAGCAGAACGACAAGCTAGCAGGTTTCTGAGCTCTAATGTCCCGTGGAGACGTCCACAAATTTTGTCGAAACTCTTAGGTTATCCGTAGTTCCTTATGATTCATAAAAGTTCATACTACATGCATTTAAGTTCTATTTTTTAGCTTTGCATGTCATATGTACTCAGTTCCAGTTATGCATTACGAAGGAGGCTTATGCAGGCCACATGTTTAGTATTCATCATTTATATGTTGTATGTATTGAGCTAGTCCAGTATTAAGCTATATCAGCTCCATTTATGATTTTGTCTTAGATTTATTGATTTTACCCCGGTGTGTTACACCGGCTAGAGGTCTTATTGATTTTACCCCAGTGTGGTACACCGGCTGGACGGAGTTTACCCCGGTATGGTACACCGGCTGGAGGCATTTTTATTTTTACCCCGGTATAGTACACCGGCTGGAGACATTTTTATTTTTACCCCGGTGTGGTACATTGGTTGGACGGATTGTATAGATTATATGGTCGGCTGTCTTCTGGCATTTCAGTTATAGTCTTTGTTATGCATTAGATGGTTGCATTTATACTTCAATGATGAGTTATTGTCAGGTTTCTGTTTTCAGAATTTCAGGTTGTTACTACTCCTTAATTCAGGCCTAGTTATCATTTTTATCTTACATGTTTACAATTTTCAGCCTTACACACCAGTACATTTTATTCGTACTTACGTCCCATCATCTTGGGACCCTTCCTGCAATCGTGTTGTAGGTACAGACTGAGGCTCAGATCATCGGACGTAGTTGGAGCCAGACTTCAGCAGAATAGTGGTATGCTCCTCTCTTCTAGGAGCCATGCCATAGTTTGGACTATTTTAAGTTTTTTGTACAACATGGGTAGGCTGGGGCCCTGTCCTGTGCATTTTAGTTTGTTTACTCTGTAGAGGCTGATGTGGACCAGTTTGTATAATAGTGTGGGTTGTGTAGTCATATCGGTTTTTCATTGCCTTGCTTAGCTTTATTGTAGCCTTGTCGGCTTTCCAGGTTGTATATTTATAATTGTCAAGGAATTATTGGCCCAGTATTTATCTTGGTTGGTTGTGACAGGTGGCTTGGTCAGCCTTAGTGTTACATTTATAGATGTTATATAGCCGGCTTCTCGATCGACCATGAATCGAGTGCCAATTTTGCCCTATCCTAGTTCTGGGGTGTGAAAGACTTGGTATCAGAGCAAAGTCGTGTCCAAGGGAGTCCACAAAGACGTTTCTAGTAGAGTCTTGCTTATGGGTATGTTGTGCACCATACTTATAATCAGGAGGCTACAGGACATTTAGGAATTGTTTCACTTCTTTTACTAATAGTTTGTGCTATAGGTCGAGCTCATAAGTACTGTGATATCTAAATCGTGTAGTTGTTTCAGAGTATGCCTGTGAAAAGGAAGATGACTACAAGGTTGATTGGCACAGCCGTTGGGGAGGGTACTAGTCTCCCTCCAGTGGATCAGAGAGACAGGTTAGAGGCTCAGAGTGAATCTCCTGCCCCAGGTATTACATTTCCTCCCACATCGACTAGAGCAATGACAGATAGACCTCCAGCTCCTCCCGCACCAGCAATACATGAGTATAGTAGAGTGGCAGAGCCTCCCAAGCCTATGGTACTTCCAATTGTTCCGGAAGGACAGGGTCTTGAGGGAGTTGTTCAGCTGATGGCTTGTATAGCCGTAGGCCAAGAGTGATGGTTGGAGGCGATGGAGAGACATAGAGGCCAAACAATTGAGAGTTCCAAGGCCCGCGAGTTCTTGAGTTTGAGCCCTCTTATATTCACCGGGTCAGACCCGAGAGAGGATCCTCAGGACTTTATCAATCAAACTTATAGGGTGTTAAAGGTGATGAGAGCTACAATGACTGAGGAAGTAGAGTTGGTGGCCTTCAGACTATGTGATGTGGCCATATTGTGGTATGAGGCTTGGGCTCAATCCATAGGAGACGATGCCCCACCAGCTGAGTGGGAAGAGTTTTCTGAGGCCTTTATGCACCATTATCTACCCCGGGAGCTTCGATAGGCTCGAGCTAAGCAGTTCTTGCACCTAGATCAAGGAAGTATAAGTGTGCGTGAGTATTTTCTTTGGTTTAATTCTCTTGCCAGGTATGCTGCTCACATGGTTCAAACGATGGAGGATAGAGTTCATCGGTTCATGTTAGGGTTGGGGCTTCATATAACTCGAGATTTCTTGGGGGTATCTACTCAGGAGCACATGGACATTTCACAAATTCAAGCTTTCGCCTAGAGGGAAGAGGATTTGGTTCATCACTTATGGGATAATCGGAGACAGCATGAGCAACAGAAGAGAGTTAGGACTGTGGGTCCTTACAGAGGGCCGCAGGGTGATCTAGGGGCTCAGTCATCCAGGAAGTCAGTTAGGCCAATAGGGAGTGGCCTACCTCAGTTTCAGGGATAGAGAACGGACCAAGGCCCAACTCCATCCAGCTCTCGACGACAGGAGTGGGCGAGGTAGAGCGACCATTATTGACGCCTTGTCCCCAGTGTGGGAAATCTCATTCAAGTCAGTGCCGTCAGGGGCAGAATGTATGTTATCGTTGTGGGAAGCCAAGGCACTTTATGAGGTATTGTTCAGATAGGTTTGAGACGGATCAGGCGCGATCAGCAGTTGCTTCTTCATCTTCCGTTCGACCTCCTAGACATGATCCCCATCTAGCAACAGGCCATAGTAGAGGCAAAGGCAGAGAGAGGTTTCTAGTTCTGGGGCAACCCAGAATCGATTTTATGCTTTGGACGGTCGACAGGACCAGGAGGCCTCACCTGATGTGGTTACAGGTACTTTGATTATTTATTCTCGTGCAGTATATGTCTTAGTTGATCCTGGTTCTACACTGTCTTATGTCACACCATTGGTTGCGAGTCAATTTGAGACAATCCCTGAGTTATTATCTATACCATTTGTTGTTTCTACGCTAATTGGCGAATCTGTGTTAGCTAGACGAGTTTACCAAAACTGCATAGTATTGGTAGTGATAGATCAACCTTAGATGATCTAGTTGAGCTTGAAATGGTTGATTTTGATGTCATTTTGGGTATGGATTTGTTGTAGGCATGTTATGCTAATGTTGATTGCAGAGCTAAGGTTGTCAGATTTAATTTTCCCGGTGAGCAAGTTCAGGAATGGCAAGGTGATGCCGCTATGCCTAAAGGTAAGTTTATTTCATACCTTAAGGATCAGAAGTTGATATCTAATGGTTGTATTTCTCACTTGGTTCGGGTAAGAAACTTGGAATGTGTGCCTGTGACTCTCCAGTCAATTCCAATTGTAAATGAGTTCCCTGAGGTCTATCCGGAGGATTTGCCTGGAATTCCTCCTGAAAGGGAGATAGATTTTGCTATTGATCTACTTCCAAATACTCAGCCTATATCGATCCCTCCTTATAGAATGGCTCCAGAAGAGCTAAAGGAATTAAAGGAGCAGCTGAGAGATCTGCTCGAGAAGGGATTCATTCGACCTAGTGTATTGCCTTGGGGTGCACCCGTGCTCTTTTTGGGAAAGAAAGACGGGTCGTTAAGAATGTGTATCGACTATAGGAAGCTAAATAAGGTTATGATTAAGAATAAGTACCCACTTACCAGGATTGATGACCTATTTGATCAGTTACAGGGTGCCAGATGCTTCTCAAAGATTGATTTGAGATCCGAGTACCATCAGTTACGGGTTAGGGAAGTTGATATCCCCAAGACTGCCTTCAGGACTAGATATGGCCATTATGAGTTCTTAGTGATGTCATTTGGTCTTACTAATGCCCCAGCAACTTTTATGGACCTGATGAATCGGGTGTTTAGACCTTTTCTTAATGTATTTGTGATCTTCTTCATTGATGATATTCTGATTTACTCGTGATCTGAGGCCGAGCATGCAGGTCATTTGAGAGCAGTATTACAGACTCTACAGGAGCACAGGTCATATGCTAAAGTTTCTAAATGTGAGTTTTGGCTTACATCTGTGGCTTTCCTTGGTCATGTAATTACAGCTGAAGGTATAAGCGTGGATAGTCTGAAGATAGAGGCAGTAAAAACTTGGCCCAGACCGTTGAATCCTACAGAGGTTCGCAGCTTTCTGGGGTTAGCAGGTTATTATCGCCGATTTGTGGAAGGTTTCTCTACTATGGCTGCACCATTGACAAAGTTGAGTCATAAAATAGCTAAGTTTTAGTGGACAGAGGCATGTGAGCGAAGTTTTCAGGAATTGAAGGATAGGCTGACTTCAGCACCTGTCCTGACTCTTCCAAAGGGTGTCGAGGGTAATGTGGTCTATTGTGATGCTTCGAGAGTTGGTCTAGGTTGTGTTCTGATCAACATGACAAGTCATTGCTTATGCCTCTAGACAGTTGAGGAAGCACGAGCAAAATTATCCTACCCATGATCTTGAATTGGCCGTAGTGGTATTTGCATTGAAGATTTGGTGCAATTACTTATACGGAGTACATGTTGATATCTTCACAGATCATAAGAGCCTCCAGTATTTGTTTCAGCAAAAGGAGTTGATTTACGCCAGATAAGGTGGTTAGAATTGCTAAAACATTATGACGTTAGCATTCTGTATCGTCCGAGCAAGGAAAATGTTGTAGCTGAAGCGTTAAGTCGCAAGTCTATGGGTAGCTTGAGTCATATTCAAGTCGACATGATTTAAATGATGAAGGCTCTACGGCAGTTGGATGACTTACAAATTCGGTTATTGGATGCCGAAGATGGGGATGTTATTGTCAATTACACAGCAGAATCATCTCTGGTAACGGAAGTTAAGCAACGACAATATGATGATGCAGAGTTAGTCTTACTGAGAGACAGTATAACAAAACCGAAGCAGAGCCTCTTTGATTGTGGACCCGATGGAGTTCTTAGATACCAAGGCCGTCTATGTGTACCTAATGTGGGTGAACTATGGGAACAAATTATGAGTGAAGCTCATTATTCTCGATATTCAGTACACCCAGGTGCCACAAAAATGTATCGTAACCTGAGGCAGCTATACTGGTGGAATGGCATGAAAAAGGACATCACCGGTCTCGTGACCCAGTGTCCCAATTGCCAACAGGTAAAGGTTGAGCACCAGAAGCCTGGAGGTTTGGTGCAGGATATAGAAATTCCATCCTAGAATTGGGAGGTGATTACTATGGATTTTATTACAGGATTGCCTAGAACGAGCAGGAAGCATGATTCTATTTGGGGTAATAGTTGATAGATTAACTAAATCAGCTCACTTCTTGCCAGTTAAGACCACATATGTTGTAGATGATTATGCTAGGCTTTATATACGAGAGATAGTTCGCCTACATGGCATCCCCTTGTCCATTATTTCTGACAGAGGTTCTCAATTCACAACAAACATCTGGAAGTCATTCCAGAAAGGCCTAGGCGCTCAGGTAAGCCTCAGTACCGCATTTCATCCTCAGACAGACGGACAGGCCAAACGCACCATTCAAACGCTTGAAGACATGTTGTGTGCCTGTGTTTTAGATTTTGGCGGAAGCTGGGATGATCATGTTTCCTTGATTGAGTTCGCCTATAATAACAACTACCAGGCAAGTATTCAGATGGCTCCATATAAAGCTTTATATGGGTGAAAATTCAGGTCACCAGTGGGTTGGATTGAACTCAGTGAGGCAGAGTTATTGGGGCCAGACTTAGTGCAGCAAGCTACTGACAAGGTGAAACTTATTAGAGATCGACTTCAGATAGCCCAGAGAAAGAAGAAGTGTTATGCAGATGTACACCATCGAGCACTAGAGTTTGTTGTTAATGATTGGGTCTTCCTGAAAGTGTCACCTATGAAAGGCGTTATGCGATTTGGCCGAAAAGGAAAGTTGAGTCCTAGATATGTTGGGCCCTACAGAGTTATACGCAGGATAGGAAAAGTGGCCTATAAGTTAGAGTTGCCACCAGATTTAGCGGTAGTCCACCCAGTATTTCATGTATCGATGTTGCGGAAGTGTATAGGAGACCCAACTTGTGTTATGCCTATCGATGATGTCCGAATTTCTGAGGAGATGACCTACACCGAGGTTCCAGTTGCTATTCTTGATTGGCAAGTCAGGAAACTTCGAACCAAAGAAGTCGCCTCAGTTAAAGCATTATGGCAAAGTAATAACATTGAGGAAGTGACTTGGGAGGCTGAAGAGGAAATGAAGAATAAATATCCTCACCTATTTACGATGTCGACGTGATTTTAAGGTATGTGTTTGATATGTAAGTTACTGAGTATCTATTTTGATGCATATTAAGTGAAATTAATTTCCAATCGGTGACGAATGTTCCTAAGGGGGGAAGAACATAACACCCCGAAAATTTTTTTGGTGATTATTTGATGTTTTATGCTAGGTTAGGGAAAGTACAGGTTGTATATTGTCGTAGGTGACAAGGGAAATGTGTATGATCAAAAAACCAAAGAGTATGTGAAGTTTATAAGTAAGGATCAACTTTAAACGACCATATATTCCAATATATAATGAATTAGAAGCCCCACGACCTACCAAATTAAAGGTCTTTGAGTCAAGTTTTCATAAAATCAAAGCTCTTATCAATTAGGGTTTGGAGTAAGAAGTTATGGGCATTTTACCGAACCATCGTGAGTGGTGACGCGTGCATGACGCCCTAGCGCCTCCACCGCCCTATTTACTTAAAATCTGATTTTTCACTTGTGGAAAACATTTCCATCTAAATCTAAATCAACCAGCTTTCTAAGGATTCCATTTCTCTCTCAATTCTAGCAGCTAGGACAAAGAAAATCAAGGAGGAACATCAAGCAAAGTTCAAGAAAATCACAAGATAAGTTTGGATTACCTTGCCAAGTATGTTAGGGGCTGTTTTGGAGCTCGTTTTGGCAAGCTTTTGAAGAAGTTTTTCTGCGTTTAAATATTTATTTGGACTGCCTATATATCCATCTTTGAGTAGGTGTTGAAATGAGGAGAAAAGACAAGGATTTCACCCCTTTTAAACCTCTCAAATAGCAAAGCGAAAATCTTGAAATTGGCCGCTAAGTGAGCTGCCGATGGACTGTTTGTTAGCTGAGTTTTGCTAGTTTTCCTTAGGATTTTTGGCTGTTTCTTTTTCTGGAATTATACTTCATATTTAGGGGTAGAATCACAGAAAAACTAAGGAAAAATTTCCTCTGTTTTCTCCCTCAAAAGTTAGTGAAAGTTAGTTGAGAAAATGACTAAATGTTGTTGATGTTGCCGTGTGTTGTTGTTGCTATTTCGACTGCCTCTGATTAGTTATGTTGGCTGCATCTTTTTGATATAGATTAAGCTTTTTGTCGGCCTATAAAACCACTGGATTAAGGGGGTTGAATGATGATCATTGAGATAGGAAATTGGCTAGAGAAAAGTTCATCGGAGAAAGGTATGTAAGGCGCCCCGTCTACCATTCTTTTAAGCACGATTCGTGTGTTGTGAATTGAATGAGATAGAAACCTATTTAAAAGTCTTGAGGCAGTGTGTTAAGCTTCATTTAAGCTTTAAAGTCCCATGTTTTATTGAGGATAAATGTTAAGATTACGCCTAGCTGAAGGGAGATACCTAAAGTGTGATATTGTGTTGATTGTTTAGTATTCATCAATTCTATGTTGTATGTATTGAGCTGGTCCAGTATTAAGCCATATCAGCTCCATTTATGATTTTGTCTAAGCTATATCGATTTTACCCTGGTGTGTTACACCGGCTGGAGGTTTTATTGATTTTACCCCGGTGTGGTACACAGGCTGGATGGAGTTTACCCCGGTATGGTACACCGGCTAGAGGCATTTTTATTTTTACCCCGGTATAGTACACCGGCTGGAGGCATTTTTATTTTTACCCCAGTGTGGTACACTGGCTGGACGGATTGTATAGATTTTATGGTCGGCTGTCTGCTGGTATTTCAGTTATAGTCTTTGTTGTGCATTAGATTGTTGCATTTATACTTCAATAATGAGTTATTGTCAGGTTTCTGTTTTTAGAATTTCAGGTTGTTACTACTCCTTATTTCAGGCCTAGTTATCATTTTTATCTTACATGTTTACAGTTTTCAGACTTACATACCAGTACATTTTATTCGTACTGACGTCCCTTCATCTTGGGACCCTTCCTGCAATTGTGTTGCGGGTACAGGCCGAGGCTCAGGTCATCGGACGTAGTAGGATCCAGACTTCAATAGAATAGTGGTATTTCCTCCTCTCTTCCAAGATCCATGTCCTAGTTTGGACTATTATTGTGTAGTCAACAATAAATACTCAGGAGATGAGGACTCACCACAATCCGGTGAGATAGAAAAAGAGTGTGTATAACCGCGGGGCTTAGTCTGGACACTTGAATCTATATCATGATATGATATAACACATAAAGTATGCGATCAGTACTTGGAATATACTAAGCATGCGAAAAGCATAAATAAACTAAAATATACAAGTATACAAGAAGGAAATATACTTAGTACATCTACATATAACTGAATTAGAATACAATAACCCTCTCTGAGATACATACACATATCAACATGAAAGTTTTATTTTGAACTCATATTCTAAAGCATCATCAACTCATGCATAAGGGTCATGTACTGAAAATATAATGAAAGATGAAGCTGAAACTGATATCATACACTGTACTAGCTATCTACTGATAAGACTGCATTCTGCTCTTATCTAATTTAAACTGAAGTCAGAGCTACACAGAACCGAGCCAAACTGATAACATGAATTAAGGGAGTCACTCTCTTATATGGAGAGCCCCTAAATGGCTAAGGGAAACACTCTCAGCAATTGAGAATCCCCGACTGACTAAGGGAAACATTCTCAGCTTTTGAGAGTCCCAATTTGTACTAAGGGAAACATTCTCATCTATTGAGAGTCTCTGACTGACTAAGGGAAACATTCTCAGCTATGGAGACTCCCAACTGAACTAAGGGAAACATTTTTGGCTATGGAGAGTTCCAACTGAACTAAGGAAACATTCTCAGCTATGGAGAGTCCCAAATAAACTAAGGGAAATATTCTCAGCTATGGAGAGTCCCTGGTAGTACTAAAACATGAAGAATATTGATCTGACATTATTTATTTGGTCTAAGCTACTACAACTAATTAGAGATATGAGCATTTACTGATTTCATCACACCGCATTCATTTAGAATTGATTAAGGCTACTTTCTACTAACAACAAGCCCAAAAGTCTGAAGGATCATCTCATGCTTATCATCATAATTCATATCATCATGGTATCAAATCATTATTTTATCCACATATTTTACATTCATGAAACATCTATAAGTTCATTTCATACTTTACACACATCCACAACATTCAAATCCCGAGTTCATAACATGTGACATATATCTTCGATTCAGGTGGGATCCATAAGTCCAGTTCATACTTTAACATGTATACATTGAATCATATATTCTAGATTTACGAAAAGCCCATATAATCGACTCATACCTTGAACATGTACAATAAGATCATGGTGGAAGCATATGAATATTTCATAAAAACCCCATTTCAAAATTTACCCTAAATCACGATAAAAATTCGATAATCAAGCCATTACCATAGGTCAACTCATACACAATACATTTACATGGTAATCATAGTGAAAACATGCACATTCTCCCCATTGGTCAAAGCCCATAAGTTCTAATCGTGGTTCGACACATAAAATGTGACATATGATCTAGATTTTCGGAACCCATGTTATTTACATATACTTTAACAAGGATATAACTTCATGATAAGAGCATATGATTTATTTATGAAATTCCATTTGAAATTCTAGACTAGTTCATGGTGAAAATTCCTTATTCATGCTAATCACACATCAAGTAGATCATTCGAGATTTGGATGTAATTTTACAAGCATACATGACTATCCAACATAATGGGTCTTAGGATTCATAGGAGACATATGAGAATTATTCACAAATCAAACCCTAGATCATTCTTTCGAAAAAATCAAGAAAGTTGGATTTTAGTATCAAAAATTTGGGACACAAGGATGGAAGAAGATCCTTGTTGATGTCCCATATGCTTGCTTTGAAGAAATCCCCACTTGAATTTAACCCTTGAAGCCCTTGAAGAACCCTAATTGAATCCTTAGTCTTGAGAGAGGAGGAAGAAGAGTTGAAGGAATATCTTGAGAGAATGAGAGGTTAGGCTAGAAAACCTATATAAACGGCCCTTACAATGCTCAAAACGATGCCATTTAGGAACTAGGAGCATAGGACTTTACCAAAATACCCCTAGAAATAAGCTTTAAAATCTGCCTGTCAGTGACCACAACTCTCACCACGCCTAGTGATAACCATCTGTTGCCACTAGAGAAGTGATTTCTCAGTTTCTACTTCCTCAATCAACAACAAACAAGATGATTCATTACTTCTTCCAATAACTCGTCATACCCTCCCGTCGTCACTACTGCTTCATCCTTCAATTTCCTTCCAACGACTAACATGATGGATTGTTGCTCCTTCTAATGGATCGTTGTCTCCACCCATCATTACTGAGCCGAAACCTTGAACTCCAACTAACGACTCTTCATGATGACCTATTACTGCAACCAACGGGTCGTCACCTGACTTGTCACCTCTGAGAAGTCTAGTTTGCCTGCTCACCACAGTTACAACTGATGAGTCTTTATTTCCCATGATGACTCGTGCTATCCTCTCATGGTGTGAACTCCTCTTGCATTATTTCTAAAACCCCTTTCTATGGCTCTCGCGAATGGGTCGTTGGAGTGGCCAACGACTTGTTGGACGAGTCGTTTTGAGGCAAATTCCTACTGGTTTTTCTGTTGAACTCCACCTAACTCTGGGGTTTGATATTTGGAACTTCGGGGGTGTTACAATAGGGAATATTGTCAAGATATAGATTAATGAGAGTAAGTGATTTGTTATCAAGATGATGCAACTAACTAGGAATGTGTTCCCCATGGGTTCAAAATTACTTAAGGTTTACCCTTGTGATCTATCCCAATAATTTATTTGTAGAACTGATAACATATGTTTATACAAACGACTGGTTCATCCCTATTGGGTAAACTCAATTACCGAATTAGGTCTCTCATGTGATTTCATCTTAACCGTTATCAATTTATTTCAAATTAAGTATCGTGTGACCGCAACTCAAGTTATACAATGAACCATAAAGTTCAAGGCTTTGTTGTTATTCTCTTTTCCTAATCTCTACCTCTCTAGATTCAAGAAAGTAGAGAATCCGGGAAAGTCCTAATGTTGTGCTCTGTTACGAAACATTTAAGATGAAGAGAATACAATACAAACATTAGCATTGGTTTAGAAACACTTTGTGCAAACCCTAGTTTGTTAATTCATCATAGTTCCCACAACCCTAGTTGTGGAGGTTTTAGCCTCTCATAATTGTAAGAGAAGAGTTAGAATTCACAGATAAAAACATAATTATCAACTTACAATGATGATTGAAATAAAACCACTTTATTATTGCAAATGGTCAATGAAGAACAATTCAAGAACAATGGAATAAACTCCAAGATAATCTCCCGAAAAAGTCGATCTTAGTTCAAGAATGTCGAATAATATTCTTTCTAGTCTATTTTTGTCCTCTACTAATCTCTCTTATTAACAAAAATAACCTAGAAAAGTATTTATATAAATAATTAGAAACCTTTCCTAAATTAACAGGGAATCTCATATAACTGTCACCGAATTCACCTATGACTTGTACCATGATTGTATGAGTCGTACCTTCTGATGGTACAATGTCTGGCAACTTTAAATCTGGCTAAGTGTTGGAACTTGGTACAACTCATACATTGATCCTATGAGTTGTACAATCCTGTCGTGGTCTAACCCTGTGACTTTTCGCATCCCCTAAATAATTCCACGAGTTTCTTAGTACGCCTCATACATTCATCATACCGCCTGTGATTTCCTTTCGTACCTTGAGATTTGCCATTCCACATCCTTCTATATTTTACCACGACTCCTTGGTATCGGTTGTAAGTAGTCATCAGGATCCGTAGTTGATACCATATGAGGAGACTTGTTATACCCCAAAAACTCTAAGATCAGACTCGGGAGTTGGAATGGAGAAAACAAGATTTTCTACACCAGATCACAAAATGAGTCGTCCTATGACCCATCAGGTTGACCATGAGTTGATATGTGACTTGTGGTGAAAAGTATGACTTGAGTTGGAAATTTCTGGTTTTGACTCCCCACGGACATGAACACGAGTTGTGGTCAGCCCCACAACTCACTGAGTCAGTCTTGGTCAGGATGGAGGTTCAGGTAGGAGGACTTTGGCAGTGCACTTAACGGGTGGGTCACTATGACTCGTTGGGTGCACCACAAGTCGTGGTGTGCCCCGTAGTGAGCCTAGGTATGTTATGGGCAGTAGAGTTAACGAGTGGTGACCATGAGTCGTGGTCACTAGTAATGATTCGTGGTGTTGCCCGTGATGAGTTTCAGGAGAATCTTGGCAGTCTACTCGACGACTGAGGCGACGACTCGTGGTCAGAGGTAACGACTCATGCAGTCTCTCATTGGGACAGGTAGTTTGTTGTCCTATTTGAATTTAACAAGGGCTTATCCGTAATTCCTATGATCCTAAGGCCTAATCTACGTTGTTTTAAGCTTTGGATAATGAGTGTTAAGAGAGGTAAGTTCATTCTAAGCTATTCCTATTTATGCATGCAAGAGTAAAGGTCTAGGGAGGTGATCAAGCTCCATTTCCTCCAAATTCTTCTCAATTCTTCACTGGGAAATCAAGGGAGTGGTAGAATAAGTTCTTCTCAGGTATGTAGGGTTATGAATGGGTGAAATTTTTCACACCAATGCCCAATCACTCTAATTCATGAAATTCTATTGATAATTCTCCTAGGTTTTTATCCTAATTCCTATGAAAACCTTATTATATATCTATGGGTTAATCCCTCTCATGTATAAATTCATATTTATTAAATCATGGGCAGATTTTATAACTATTTGGATTTAAATTTTCTACAAAACTATGCCCAATTATGTATGTTTAATGATAAATCAAGTTATGATTCTACTTTGATTTTGATGTTTATTAACCCATTATGATTTATGTTTTATGATATGATTTCTCTAAAATTATCATTGTGAATTTATGAATATCAATTATATACATGTTTTACAAGTATGTATGTATTTCTGATTTACGGATTTATGACTTTTGGCCAATTCATGGGCCCTTGTTCGTGGCTAAACATGTATTTTACATTGGGATCAATGATGATGTTATTTATTTGTCCATGAATTTCATGAATGAGGTTATGGTACTATATGAGCCTAATGTGCATGTTTTTGGGAGCAGTGTCTAGCATCGAGTAGCCCAACGTTCAACCTACGCCGATATCTCAAACTATATGCCATCATAGGTTTATTTATATATATTCCAATATTAATGGATCCCCTCTTCGTGATATCACATACTGCACGTCCCTTTCCTTGCAAACTTGGGATGACTCTGATCACTTGAGTGAGATAGTTGGGGCATCATGTAAGGCTCTACCATGATGGTATACATTATGACGACTCCTCCCAATATTCCTCATGATTCATGTATGGTTATGTTTGTGCACTTTGGCTCAAGTTATGTCTAATAAGTTTTTTCCTTTATGATTATGATTATGAATGAATCACGAATGTTGAAACCTTGAGCCTTATGTTTGCATTATGATATTTATGTTACAATCATATTGTCCTGCTCTTATGAACTTTTATATATTTTAACTGTTCGTTTTACTTATATTACATACTCGGCACATTCCAAGTACTGATCGCATACTCTATTTTGTATCATTTTATGATACAGGCTTCATATTTAAACTCAACCCTATTTCTAGCCAGTTGTCCGGAGTTAGAATCTAGCTTCAATAGTGAGTCCTCATCTCTCGAGGACCATTCATTACCATTTATCTTGTATTTTCAGTTTCAGACTTGTAGGGTTAGTTGGGGGTATTGTCTCATCAACCCATCAGATGTGATAGAGGCTTTCAGACTGTATGCAGTGATCAGCTTGTCATGCTTGAAGTGAATTCTCGTTCCGATGTTATGTTATGATTAGACTTCCGCTATGTTTAATATGTTAAGTCTTCCACTTTATTTGATTAAGCTAGATGTATGTTCATGCCATGGGTTGACTTGGAGTCTCTCAGGGCTCCTTGTCCCGTGTCTCGAACTGGGCCTATGTTCGGGTCGTGACAAACTTTGTATCAGAGCAATTGGTTTTAAGTGTCCTAGGGTGTCTAAAAGCCGCGATAAGTAGTCTTTTTCATGGGTGTGAAGTGCATCACAGTTATGACAAAGAGGCTATGAGATGTTTAGGACATGTTTCCTTCTTTTATGATCTATGTCGTGCGGTGAAATGTCTCTCCATCCTCCTAACTCGTGCTATTCACTATTGTATAATCATGCCTTCCTGCAGAGTTAATGGTAGAAGAAATGGAAATGGAAATGGCTACGAGGATGGAAATGGAGACGGACACCAACAAGCCCCACTAGCCCATGAGCACCATGCACTGGAGTTAGTTTCCCATGCTAAATTTGGGTCAGCCATTCAAATGCTAGCACATTTCTTGACTGCCCTGGTCAACCAGCATGTAGTAGAATATGTCACAGAGAACGGGAATTCAGTGGCAGCGTGGGTTAGAGATTTTTTGAGGATGAACCCTCCCGAGTTCCTTGGATCGAAGGTGGACGAGGATCCACATGATTTCATTGAAGAGATTCTAAAGATCACCCAGATTATAGGGGTGATTGGAGAGGAGTGTGCCAATTTGGCCTCATATCTGTTAAAGGGGGTTGCTCACATTTGGTTCAAATAGTGGAAGGATAGCAGGGTAGTTGGAACAGGCCCTGTCAATTGGGATGAGTTTCATGTAACTTTTCTTGATTGGTTCTCCCCTCGGGAGATGAGGGAGCTAAAAGTAGCCGAGTTTGTGAATCTTAAGCAGGGAAGGATGATGGTTCAAGAGTATGCCTTGGATTTCACACGTCTATCCAGGTATGCACCTGAGTTGGTGGAAAATCAGAGGGCCCGTGTGAGCAAGTTCATACACATGATAGCAGACTTCTTGGTTAGAGATTGCTAGACCGCGATACTTCTCCAGGATATTGACTTTGCTCGGATAGTCCTGTGCACCCAGTAGATGGAGGCAGTATAGCTGAGTGAGCGGGAGAGGGAAGCCAAGAGGGAAAGGAATGATAACATCAAATTCCCCCAGCCGAGGCCTAGTGGACACAGTCAGTAGTCCCACCAAAGATCTTTAACCCTAGAACCATCATCAGATAGTTTCCCATCCAGAACCAGAGGTGTCCAAAGGAGCAGGGCCTCAGGTTCGAGGGACCACAAGAGTATGCAGATAGAGCGCACCTTCCCGGCCTTCAGGAAGTGTGGCAAGAGTCATACTAGAGAGTGCTCTTTGGGATCAGATATTTGTTATGGGTGCAGTAGATCCGGCCACATGCCTCGAGAGTGTCCCTTGGATAGACAGGGTGACAGTATAGGCCGTGCTCAAACTACTAGATCAGTAGAAACACCAGCATACCAGCCCAGTGGGTGCATCCACCAATAGAGGTGGCGGACAACACCAAAATAGATTTTATGCCTTAGCATCCCGCCAGGAGCAGGAGGTCTCCCCAAATGTAGTCACTGGTATGTTATGTGTTTTCCACCTTGATGTATATGCATTACTAGATCCAAGGGCTACCTTGTCTTTTATGACACCTTATGTGGCTAGTAGTTTCAGAGGCAGTCCCAAAATCTTGTCAAACCCCTTCTCAGTCTCTACTCTAGGGGGTGATTCAGTCGTAGCTAAGCAGGTGTATAGAAGTTGCCTAGTCACAGTTAGATAATCTTTTAGGCCTTAAGGTAGGAAATGAAGCGACCTATAGTCAGTTCCTGTAGTGTGTGAATATCCAAAAGTGTTTCCAGATGATTTATCGAGAATCCCTCCCGAGCGGGAGATGTGTGATCGAGCTATGGAATTGAGCACTACCATCCCATTCTAGAGTCTCATTTTTAGAATATGCATAGAGGCGGCATTGCTGCATAATGGTGAGGAGCACCTGATTGGAGGACATCCGATCGCTGACAGTGGCTTGATCCGGGATTAAATGAAACTGATAAATCAGGCTCAACTTTCCACCGCAGTCCCACTATCACAGCCAGTTGGGAGAGCACAAGTAAATACTCCCACTTGACAAGAGCAGGGTGAGATACCAGCTACAGATGCCAGACCTTCAAATGTATCTCCTAGTGCCTCTGCCACACCACCCAAGAGGCTCCCGAGCTAGACTCTAGCTGGGTACATCCTAGTGCCTCAGGATTTTCTCGAAAAGCTGACTAAGAGACTGACCGTAGCTGAGAAAAAGGTCCAGTCAATGATGGAGAATGTCAAGCCGTGGATAAAGGCTGAGATAGAGACATCTGTGCAGGCCCTACATACAAGATTAGATGGGTTTGAGAGCAGATTCAAATGTGTATGGCCGAGCAGACTAATATGGTAGCCTCCGTGAGGAGTTGGAGGCTCTTTGGAGCCATGTGGCTGAGCTATCATCATGGTAGCCGACAATCATAGCAGCTCCCACTCTCTCTGACCTCGCTGCTGATATGGATGAGGAGCTTGATCTGGCAGCTTACTGGGAGCCCACAGAGCAGAGAAAGAAAAAGGTAAAAAAGGGACTTCGAGGATGTTGGAGACGAGACCCCGAAAAAGAAGACGAAAAGAGAGAAAAGAGAGCACAAGCGAGCTAGGTTAGAGAGTGAGCAGACTTACGATGTGAATCAATCGGAGCTTCTTGAGAGAGCTAGAGGAGCAGGTAGCTCCACTATAGCCCAAGCAGACCGTGCAAGTGGCAGGGACCCTTTGGGCTAGCTACGTTAAGCCCTGACAATTCCAGAGGTCGTAGAGATGGCCAATATTGCTGAGGGGGTAACCACTCCCTTTATTGGTGCACCATTGAGTGCGCCAGCCACTGCCAACATCACGATTGCTACGGATGTACCTCCTCCGCAGGATGACAGGAGCGCTTAGTGCACCATAGGTATGTTCCCTTCCCTCTATTTTTACATTCTATGCTTCGGGGATGAAGCATTCTTTTCAAAAGGGGAGGGAGTGTACTTGTCAATTTTGGGTTTTTGATTCATCTGAGGGTTTTCTTGTCGTGTTTCTTTTCCCTCGAGCATGCTATCTAGTAGAATCTGCATGTTTAGGATTTTATTTTTGTGATTTTTGTCATTAGAAAGTATCTTAGGAGTACTCAGCCAGTAAATTGCACTAGTTTTTGATTTGTAGAAAACTGACCCTGTTTAAAATTTTAGAGGATTAGCTGTGTACTTGTGATCGCATGCATGATTTCTATGGATCATTATAATTCATTTAATATATTTGTATGTATAGTTTTTGTTAATACATATATAAGCCAGACAGGTAGAGTGAATGCAAGTCATGTATCATCGGTGAGTGAGGTCTAATACCTAGTTTAATATTGCGTAGAGGATCTAGAACTTACTCGGTTGGTCTTTGCATAGGTTTTAGGATGGTAGGTTAGGAAAGGATCATAGGTCATTTTTTAACCCTATAGTTAGCTTAGATGACCCTACCAAAAATGATATGATTCTCTTGATCCCGAATTTGAGCCTTAAATAGACCATTTTTATTTGATTAACCAACTAACCATACCAATTTTTATAATGAATCTGTTTTGGCCCTGGTCCTTACATGGACATTATGAACCTTAACATAGGCAAAATGCGTAAATTGAGAGTGGCTAGACTAGGGGGTGCATAAATAGTGGGAAGGTGAAAAAAAGAAGAGAAAAGAAAACAGGTGAAAAAATGAGGTATGGTGTGACAAAAGAATAAGAAAATGAAAAGAAAAATTGAAAAAGAAAATTCAAAAAGTGAATAATGCATGAAAAGCTTGAAGAAACACACCACACTCATACAAATGCATATAAAGGGTGAAAAGGGAGGAAAAAGTGGGAAAAAATGAAGCCACATATATGTATTGCAAAGGAAGGGTTTGGTCACTTAAAAGATCCCATATTTACCATACTCCGCCCAAAAGCCTACACTACAAGCCAATGCAAATCTTATAGTGATCCTAGCCTGACCATCTGACAAATTGAAGTAGAGAAAATAAGGCCAAGCCTATGGCATCTGATATGCAGTATTTGGAACTTCTTTGTGAGAGTGAGAGTCTTACTTGGTCATTCCCATATTTCATATTTTATTATATCTGTGAGTGGGGGACTTTATTTGCTGTGAGGTTACATGGTTTGTGTTTAACTCTACCAGCGGTCTATGTGAAAAGTATTGGTGGGTTGACTATCTTTTAATAGCTAGATGACATATCTTGATCCCTGTTTATCATGGTTTGTGGCTGCTTGTAATGCATGTGCTGAGTTGGTTCAAGGGAAAAGGGTCAAAAGCTTTTTGAGGTTAGAGTGCAAGTTTTTCTTTGATGTTGGCTGTAGTATCCTAGGTTTATTTTCTAGTTAAGTGTCGTGTTTAGTTTTTATTTTCTTTGCCTAAGGACATGCAAAAGTCTTAAGTTGAGGGTGTTGATGTGCTATGAGTTTACCAAACTTTCGACGCTTAAAACTGAGAAAATAGCATGGACATAGGTATGTTTATATGGATATGAGGCACTTTTACTTTGATTTCAAGGAAAATAACAGTTGGAGAAAAAATGTGAAAAGCAAGCAGAAAAATGTAGAAAATTAGCCAAAGTACAAGTCTCAAAACGAGCCGTACGTTTATTCTATGAGCCTTACTGAGAACCGTGATGAAAGTCAGAAGGCTGAAGTAAGAGGAAGGCAACATAATGCTCTCAGTACAAGCCGTACCCAGATGGTAGGAGCGGTAACTGGAGTCGTGGAACTGCTTAGAGAAATTTGCACAAAGGCAGACTCTTGATATGGATGGAGTCGCGGATCTTAGCATAGCATACGAACCATACCATGAGCCATGGTGAACTTCAAAATATTCTTTAATACTTGACAGAACTTCAGACACAACACACAGTACTAGTCGTAGGAAGAAGGTATAAGTCGTACCACACCACTCACGGAAAATTTTAGAAGATGTTACAGTTCTGAGGGACAAACCACGGAAGCATTGTATGTCTCATAGGATTAAGGTATGAGTCGCACCAGCCTGCCAACACTTAGAAAAATCCATAGCAGCCAAGGACTTGCAAGAAGCAGGTACGACCCGTACAATCCTGCTATGGGTCGTAGGTCCAGTCGTGACACAGCGGACACCAGATATGAAAAATTCCCTGTTAGCTTAGAAAAAGATTTCTAATGTCTGTATAAATAGCCTTTGTGTTTAATTTTAGTTATAGAAGGACAAAACTGAAGTAGTAGCCATTTGAAGAATAATTTTTGTGAATTTTTATCAAGTTTTGAGGAGCAATTCTTGGGATCAAATTCTTGATTTCCTACATTGTTCTTAAGATTGTTCTTTAATATTCAAATATGGTTTTCTTCCAATTGTTGCTATGCATTTGTCTATGAGAGAAATTTGTAATCTTACCACCATGAGAGGCTAAAACCTCCACAACTAGGGATTGTGGGAAATATGGTGGATTAACGAATTAGGGTTACACAAAAATGATTCAAAACCAATCTAAACGCTTGTGTTGTATTCTCTTCATTTTTAAATGTTTCTTAATGATGTACAACGTTAGGACTTTACCGAATTCTTTACTTGCTTGAACCTAGAGAAGTAGATATTAGGAAAAGAAAATTACAACAAAGCTTTTGTCTTTATGATCATTGTATTAACTTGAGTTGTAGTTGTAGGATTGTTAATTTTGGAACATATTGATAACGGTTAGTTTGAAAACGCTCATGAGACCTGACCCGGCAATTGAGTATAGTAATCCAATAGGGACGAACTAGTTATTTGGATGAACCCTAGTTGTCATTTCTAGAAGTAAGCATTGGGATTGATCACGTGTGTATACCCGAAGTAGTTATGAACCCATGGGGAACACTTATCCTAATTGTTTGCAAATCTTGATTTAACTCATGAATATAATCTTTGTTTTAATAATTGTATTCTTTAAAACCCCCCAATTTGGAGATAAGTCACCAACAAGTTCAATTCCCAGCAGTAGTCTAGATCTTACCCTATTCCCTGTGGGCTCGACTCCAACCTCTTAGTTGCGTTCTTTATTAACAACGACCGCTTCATACTTTGTTAGGAAGTGTGAGTTTGAGGTTTATCAGAATGTGGCGCCATTGCCGGGGAATACGACTATGATTAGATTAATTTCTTGTATTTGACTTTTGGTTGTTATTTTCTAAATTACATTTTCTTTTTGTTTTTGGATATCCACAGGTTGTTTCTTGGTGAATGCCAAGTACTAATCAGAGTGGAAACCCCCCGACTCTGTTAGATATCGAACTCGAAAGAACACTGTGAAAGACATAAAACCAAGAGCATAGATATGCCCGTATTACTAAAGAAGCTACGCAAGTTGAGATAGCTCAGCAAGCTGCACTTCAGGATGCGGAGGATGCTCGAGATGAGGTTGTTAATGCTGGCTGACACAGAAGGGGAAACAGAGGCTAAAGATACTCCCCTCAGTTCTTCGAAGAAAATGACCCGGATATTGATAAAGTCGGGTCAACCGGAGCTATCATACCACCACTACTGCTTGTTGGGCGATATTTGATATCACTAGCACCATGATCCAGTTATTGAATATGAAAAGGGCTGGTCACACAGCTGATGATGCCGACCTACACCAAATAAACTTCATGAGAATATACAAGGCGTACAAGTTGCCCGGAGTTACCCAGGATACTATACGGCTAAGACTCTTTCCCCGTTATCTTTATGGGGAAGCCACATTATGATTATCTGAGTTGCCCAATGAATCCATTACCAACTCAAGGGAGCTCAAGCAAGCTTTCTTAGAGAGATTCTTTCCACCCTCCAGGATGCTGCAGCTTAAAGACGAAATCTATAATTTCCAACAACTGAAGAATGAGGCACTTCATGAGACCTGGTTGAGATTCAAGAAGAATAATACCAAGTGCCTGGACCAAAACATTCCTCGTGATAGTTTGTTGGAGAATTTCTATAGGTCGTTGAAGAATAGTGCAAAAGCAGTAGCAGACATAGTGGCGGGAGGAGCACTAATGAGCTATACCTGGGAGCAAGCTGCCAAAATTCTAGATGGAGTAGCCAAAACAAATAGAGCATGGCACACCTGAGAAGCAGCAGCCGCAGCTGGTACTGTCACTACCCGAACATAGGCCTGAATCGAGACACGAGACTAAGAACCCCGAGAGTCTCCAAGTTGACCCATGGTATGAACATAACATCTAAGCTCAATATTTTGAATGTGAAAATCTAAAGTATAACATAGAGGAAGTCTGAAAATCTCATAACATCGAATAATTGAGTACATAACATAAGTCTGAAGCTGAATACATACTATGTCTGATAAGCCTCTATGGCTAACGAGTTAGTGGGACAAGACCCCAACTAACTCACTAAAGTCTGAAACTAGAAATACTAAAAATACAACTGAAAGGAAGGGCCCTCGAAAGATGAGGACTCACCAACTCTTGCTGGAAGGGCTAACATAGAGGATCTGGCAAATGGCGGGACTATGTCTAAATGTCTGAGCCTGTATCATAAAACGATATAGCATAGAGTATGCGGTCAGTACGTGGAATGTACCGAGTATGCAAGCTAACTAAAACAGGTAAGTAACTAAAATTTGTTGTCATACATATCATAAAGCATTTTAGCATAAGAGTTTGAGAGTAGGGCTCACATGCTATTATCTAAGAACATGATTTAACCATGATTGAATATCATAACTAAATCGAATTACCCAAAGCTGAAGACTGATAATCATAAGAACAATAGAACATTGGGTCAAACCTGTAGAAAACATAATAACATGACTGATGAACATACATAACTATAATCATGATGAATAATGAGAGAATTGTCTTATAACCGACATTACAATGATAGAGCTTACATGGTCCTCACTATTACACTCAAGTGGGCAGAGCCATCCAAAGCCTTGCCAAGGCTAAGGACACTACCATGATATCGATATCAAGCTAAAGGCCCCTTGGGGGTAAGGGAAGCTCACAAGGGAGGTCCTAAATAATCTGATCATACCTACATTTGAACGTAGTTCTGAGGCATAGGATTGGCCGACCCTTAGCCTAATCGGTTCTAGACACTACTCCTAAACACATCATATGCTCTCCATCGGTTTTCAACGAAGTTGAACCATCATCTAGTGACAAAGTTGAGACATAACATACATGCCTAATCTGAAATCATAACATAAGGAGCCTTGGGCGCAACCCATACCACAAACGGAAGATAGTGGGAGTATAGACTCCAAGACCATGTGGTAAGCTAATAACATGAAATCTAGATAGATCATAAAAAATACTTGATCATATGGCTTTCCCAATATTTAAACATGCTTGAAATAAACTTGATCATCCGAAAACATGAACATGGACATGGGTAATTCGAAATCATACTTTAATCATATACATCTCATCATGCTTGAATATATCTATGATAATCTCAACTTTCATGAACTTCCATGGGTTGGCATCATAGTTTGTAAAACTTGAAAAAATAATTTTTAATTGAAAACATTTTAAAATATACCCATAAATCATAATTCAACATTAGGAACATAGATGTATCATACCCATAATAGATACTCAGAGAATTCACATTTTTGTGTTAAAAACCCATAGATTCGTTAATTGGACATGTCATGAAATTGAAGAGGGATTAGGCATGGGTGTGGATGAATACACCCATTCATAACCCTATATACCTAAAAGAATCTGATTTCACAACCCTCTTGAGAGCCCAGAGGAATTTGGGAAAGAAGTTGATGAATCCTAAGCTTGATCACCCTTTAGAACTACTAGGCTTACATGCATGGAAGAGAATAGGTTTAGAATGAACTTATCCCTCTTAAAACACACCAATATGAGCTTAAAACTATGTAGTGTAGGTCTTAGGAACTTAAGAATTACGAAAAAACCCTTATTAAATTTGCAGTAAAATACTCACTGCCAGTCCCAATGAGGGACTGGATGATTCGTTGCCTACACCACGACTCGTGGTCTGCATTCGTGGCCAACATTGGACACTTGTCTTCTGAGGGTGACCACGAGGGACACCACGACTCATGGTGTACCGAATGATTCGTGGTGACCAAGTCGTGACTAGCTTTTTCCAAATTTTCCAGTTCAAGCCAACCTCTGACCACGAGGGACCTAATGACTCATGCACCTGACCACGACTCGTGGACTCACCCATGGTCAACCCTAAATCCAAAAATACAACCAAGTCCATCCTTCACTCAACGAGTCACCTAACAACTTATGGTGCACCTCACGGTTCACTGGATGACTTGTCCTGTGACCTAGTGCAAATATTCTGTTTTCTCTATTTCAACCCTCGAGTCTGATTTTAGGGCTTTCGGGGTATTATAATATCTCCCCCTTGGGAAAATTCATCTGTAAATGTGGATAAACATACTGGAATGCTGACAAATGCAACTGCCATATCAAATACTGAATATTTAAAGCTGAAAACTGATGGAGTGACATACCCCGGACTGAATTACATGACTGAACTGAATTCATGAATCACACATACATATATTGACATGAAAGAAATTGGGGTACATGAATTGAACATGAAACTAAATAGAGTACTAAGAAGGGACTGATACCTCAAGCTGGTACTAAGGCGGGAGGGAATAGATGCGGGTATTTTGCCATCATATCTGCTTTGGCTTCCCATGAAGCTCCCTCAACATGTTGATTCCTCCACAATACCTTTTCTAAAGCTATTTCCTTGTTTCTTAGCTTTCGAACCTGACGATCAAGTATTTCCACCAAAACTTCCTCACAGCTAAGGTCCTTCACATCTACGCTCTCCACCTGAACAACCAAAGCTCAATCACCCAAACACTTCTTCAAGAGCGATACATAGAAAACTGGGTGAATTGAAGCTAATTCTGTGGGAAACTTCAACTCATACGCTACCTTGCCAACCTATTTCATAATCTATTATAGGCCAACATAACAAGGACTGAGTTTCCCTTTCTTTTCAAACCTCATCACTCCCTTCATGGGAGATACCTTTAGGAATACCCAATCATAAACTTCAAACTCAAGTTCTCTCCTCCTCACATCTGTATAGGACTTTTGACGACTCTGAGCTATTTTTAACCTTTCCCTTATAAGATGAACCTTCTCCATAGCCTCATGAACCAAATTCGGTCCTATCAGAGTAGCTTCACCAACCTCAAACCATCCAACATGAGATCTACATCTCCGCCCATAGAGAGCCTCAAACCGGGCCCTCTAAATGCTGGAATGGTAGCTGTTGTTATTTGTAAAATCAATGAGTGGCAAATATCATACTAACTACCCTTGAAATCAATCACCCACACTCTCAACATATCCTCAAGAGTTTGAATGGTCTGCTCGGCCTGACCATCTGTTTGCGGGTGAAATGTTGTGCTAAGCTTGGCCTGAGTACCATGTCCTTTTTGAAACGATCTCCAAAACTGGAAGGTAAACTAAGTACCTCTATATGATAAAATGGACAAAGGCACTCCATTAAACCAAACTAACTCCCGAATGTACGATTTGGAATAATCCTCCTCTAAATCGATAATTTTGAATGATAAAAAATGAGTTGCCTTAGTCAACCTATCAACACCACCCAAATAAAGTCATATTTTCCGCGTGTAAGAGGCAACCCCATAATGAAGTCCATATTGATCTCCTCCCACTTCCATGTAGGGATACTAATATCTTGGAGCATACCTCCAGGTCTTTGATGCTCAACCTTCACTCGTTGACAAGCTGTAGCACCACCCTCAAATGAGCGACATGCTCCTCCTCACATCGAGAGTATATGTGAATATCATATATGAACACAATCACGATCATATCCAAATACAGCTTGAACACCCTATTCATCAAATCCATAAAAGTCACAGGAGCATTCATTAGTCAAAAGACATACTATAAACTCATAGTGACCATACCGAGTCCTGATGCCTGTCTTTAGAATGTTACTCTATCAAACCCTGAGTTGATGGTATCTATATCTGAGGCCTATCTTTGAACAACACTTGGTACCCTGAAGCTGATCAAACAAATCATCAATCTTGAGGAGGGGATACCTGTTCTTGATGGTAACCTTGTTCAATTATAAATGGTTAATACACATACGGAGGGAACCATCCCTCTTTCGGAATAGAACTGGGGCATACCACAGGAATTTTCTAGGTCTAATGAAACCCTTATCTAAGAGGTCCTTAAACTGCTCTTTCAACTCCTTTAGCTCAGCTGGAGCCATTCTGTAAGGAGGAATAGGTATAGGTTGCATATCGAAAAGAAGGTCAATACCTAAATCAATCTCTGGCTCAGGAGGGATTCCCGATAAATCATCTGGAAACACTTCTGGATATTCGCACACTACAGGAACTGACTGGATAGTCGAGGTTTAGATGTAGAATCCTTATCCCTAACTAGATGGTATATGCAACCCTTAGAGATCATCTTTCAGGCCTTAAGGTAGGAAATGAAGCAACCTACAAGCACCACTGAACTACCCTTCTACTTTAGAACTGGCTCACTTGAGAATCGGAACTCTACCGCATGGGTTCTACTGTTTACTGAGGCAGAACATGCATGTAGCCAATCCATGCCAAAGATAAAATCAAAATATGTCATGGCTGGCTCTACTAAATCTTACTGAGGTGACTTTCTAAAGTACTATGACAGGGAAATTTCTACACGCCCGTCGAGCTATAACTATATCACCGACAAGAGTAGCAATTGAGAAGGGTTCTAATAGGATTTCAGGACTTACTCCGAAACTACTGGAAACATAGGGAATCATAAAATATAAGGTAGTCCTTGGATCTAACAATGCATATATATCAAGGTGGAATACTCATAAAATACTATTCACTATATCTAGGAGGTCTCCTGACGAGATCTGAGAGCATAGAATCTGTTATGATGCTATCCACCACCCACAATAGTGGATGCACCCTATTGAGTTGTGCGTGCTTGTGGGGATGATGAACTAGTGGCTGGGTCTCGGCCCCTATCATGGCCCTGTATGGCTGCCAGGCAATCTCTGAGCATATGTCTAGGCTTTCCACACCAAAAATAAGCACCCGATCTGGCTAAACACTAACCTGCATGTCTCCGGCCACATCTGCTACCCTTTGGGATGCTGGACTCTACGGGTCTGCTCCCTTAACCTCGAGAGCCTGATGCTAGTCCCCTCTGATCGCGCCTAGATCTGGATGGCACACTCATAGCTGACGGTGCTGGGGCTGATGATCTCTGGTGGGACTAGTGATGGTGCCCACCACCTGTTCTCTACTAGGAGAATTTGAAGCTATCAGTCCTGGCCCTCTTGGCCTCTCTTTCCTGCTCACTCACCTGTACTGCCTCTATCTACTGGGTGTACAAAACTATCCGAGGAAAGTCAATGTCTTCATGAAGCATTGCGGTGCGGCAATCATTGACCAAGTAGTCTTCTATCCCATGCACGAACTGACTCACCTGAGCTCTCTAATCTGCCACCATCTCAGGTGCATACATGGACAAGCGAGTGAACTTTAAAGCATACTCCTGAATTATCATTTTACCTTGCTTCAAGTTCACAAACTCAGCTTCTTTAATCTCCCTCATCTCACGTGGGAAGAACCGATCCAGAAATTCGGTATGGAACTCATCCAAACCAATGGGGCCAGTTTAGACTACCCTGCTATCCTTACATTGCTTGAGCCAAATTTTCACAACCCCTTTCAACTAATACAAGGCTAGATTTGCGAAGTACTCCCCAGTCACTCCTACGATCTGGGTGATCTTCGGAACTTCATATATAAACTCATGTAGATCCTCGTCCACCTTGGACCCAAGGAACTCCGGAGGGTTCATCCTTAGAAAATCTCTAACTCTCGCCGTTGCCGCATTCCCATTTTGAGGGACATGCTCTGCTACCTGTTGCTTGACTTTGGTAGTCAAAACCTAAGCTAACATCTGTATGGATGCCCTGAACTCTGTGTGGGCAACCTGCTCCGGAACATGCTTCTCGGGAACTAGTGGGGCCTGCTGCTGCCTATTTACGTTCATATTCTTATGGCCCTTTCCATTTCCATTTCTTCTTCCATTAACTCGGCGAGGAGGCATGATTCTGCAAATGCGTATAGCACGAGCTAGAAGGATAGAGAGACATTTCATCGCACGACATAGATCATGAATGAAGGGAACATTTCCTAAATGTTTTGTAGCCTCTTCATCATAAGTGTGGTGCACTTCACACCAATGAAAAATAATCTACTTAATGCGACTTTATGACACCCTATGAAATTTCAAAACCTAATGCTCTGATACCAATTTTGTCACGACCCAAACATAGGCCCGGATCGAGACAAAGGACTAGGAACCCTTAGAGGCTCCAAGTCGACCCAAGGCATGAACATAACATCTAAGCTTAACATTTTGAATGTGGAAATCTAATGTATAACATAGTGGAAGTTTGAAAGTTTCATAACATTGAATAATTGAATACATAACACAAGTTTGAAGCTGAATACATACTATGTTTGATAAGCCTCTAATGCTAACGAGTTGATGGGACAAGACCCCAACTAACTTACTAAAGACAGAAACTAGAAATACTGGAAATACAATTGAAAAGGAAGGGCCCTCGAAAGATGAGGATTCACCAACTTTGGCTGGAAGGGCTAACATAGAGTATATAGCTAATGGAGGGACTGAGCCTGAATGTCTCAGCCAGTATCATGAAACGATACAACATATAGTATGCAGTGAGTACACGAAATATACCATGTATACAAGGTAAGCAAAACCACAAAGAAAAAAAATCAGTGATCATGCATAACATAAAACATTTCATCATAAGAGTCTGAGAGTAGGGCTCACATGCTATTATCTGAAAACATGATTTAACCATGATTGAATATCATAACTGAATTGAATGATCCAAAGCAGAAAATTGATAATCATAAGTAAAACTGAAAATTTGGCCAAACCTACTGAAAACATAATAACATGACTGATGAACAAGCATAACTGAAATCTTAAGGAACACTGGGAGACTCATTTTATAATCTACATTACCATGATAAAGCTTACATGATCCCCACTATTATACTCAAGTTGGTAGAGCCCTCCAAGGCCTTGCTAGGGCTAAGGATGCTACCATGACATTGATATCAAGCTGAAGGCCCCTTGGGGGCAGGGGAAGCTCACAATGGAGGTACCAAATAATATGATCATACCTAAATTGGCACGTAGTTCTAAAGCATAAGGTTGACTGACCCTTTGCCTACTAGGTGCTAGACACTAGTCCCAAAAACATGAATTTGCTCTCATCATTTATCAACAAAGCTAAACCATCATCTAGTGATGAAGCTGACTCCGAACATACATGCATAATATGTAATCATAACATGAGGAGCCTTGGGCTCAAACCATACGACAAGCTGAAAATAGTGGGAGTCTAGACTCCAAAACCATGTGGTAAGATAATACCATGAAACCCAGATAGATCATAAAACATACTTGATCATATGGCTTGCCCAATACTTAAACATGCTTGAAATAAACTTGATCATTCGAAAACATGAATATGGACATGGGTAATTCGAAATCATACTTTCATCTTATACATCTCATCATACTTGAATACATCTATTATAATATGAACTTTCATGAACTTCCATGGGTGGGCGTCATAGTTTGTAAAGCTTGAAAACATAATTTGTAATAGAAAACATTATAAACTATGCCCATGAATCATAATTCAACATTAGAAACATGTATAGATCATACCCATGATAGATAATTCACTTATTGGGTTAAAACCCCATAGATTCATCAATTATACTTTTCATGAAATTGAATTGGGATTGGGCATGGGTGTGGTTGAATACACCTATTCATGACCCTACACACATAAAAGAATCTGATTTCACAACCTTTTGAGAGCCCAAAGGAATTTGGGGAAGAACTTGATGAATCCTAAGCTTGATCACCCGTTAGAACTACTAGGTTTGCATGCATGGAAGAGAATAGGTTTAAAATGAACTTATCCCTCTTATAACACTCATTTGAACCTAAAACGATGTAGTTTAGGCCTGATGAACTTAGAAATTATGGAGAAGCCCTTATTAAATTCGAAGGGAAATACTCATTGCCAGTCCCAACGAGAGATTGGATGATTCATCGCCAACATCATAACTCATGGTTTGCATACATTGCAAACACTGAAAACTCATCTACTAAGGGTCACCAGGAGGGATACCACGACTTGTGGTGACCAAGTCATGACCAACTCTGCCCAAATTTTCCACTTCAAGCCAACCTTTGACCACGAGTGACCTAAACACTCTTAGTCCTGACCATGACTCGTGGCCTCACCCTTGGTCAACCCCAAATCCAAAAGTCCAACCAAGTCCATCCTTCACTCCATGACTCACCTAACGATTCGTGGTGTACCTCATGGGTCAGTGGATGACTCGTCCTATGACCTGGTGTAGAAAATTCTATTTTCTCCATTTGAACCCTCGGGTCTGATCTTAGGGCTTTTAGAGTATTACACGTACATATGTTATTGGTTTGATTGCAGACCAATGAAGGAAGGAAGAAGAACGTGACCAGAAATTGGCTCGTATGCGCACATCATTGGATTTCTTACTAAGCACATCATAGGAGTTGGATCTAGAAAGGTGAACGCAGTAGAAAAATAGGGACAGGAGCCAGGTCTGAACCACTCAGATTCTAAGGAGGAGGAAAACTTCTTGGACAACCAGGTGGCCGGTTTTCGAGCCACTACCCAAGGGTCTAGAAAAGACACTTGGCGCCAAGGTTCTGGAAACCAAGGTCAGAACCATTATAGAGACAATTATAACCAGAATGGGTATAGAGATAGAAGCTGAGGTCATGAGCGCGAGGGAGATTGGAGAAGGAATGACGGTTACCACAATAATTGAGTTGGATTGTACGTTCCTTCTAATGCATGTGAAGGGGAGGATGGACAGTTGAAGTTAGAGAGCATAATTGTTGAGATTTTAAAGAAGGTGAGATCCATAGATGATTAGCTGAAAGACATTCGTAGTGATATATCGAGCATGGGTCAGAGAGTGGAGTCACATACTATGTCTATCAAGCAGATCGAACAACAACTAGGGAAACTATTAGTATCTATGAACCCTAGACAAAAGGGTACACTACCTAGAAACACAGTCCATAATCCAAAGAATGATGGGCACTGCATGGCTGTGACTACGTCTATCAAGTAGATCAACAACAATTACGGAAACTGTTAGTGTCTATGAACCTTAGTCAAAAGGGTACACTACCTAGCAACACAGTCCATAATCCAAAGAATGATGGGCACAGCGTGGCTGTGATGACTAGGAGTGGAAAGACCACGGTTGACCTCCCTCTGCTGGTTGTAGTTGAAAGGAAGAAGAAAGCATGATTGACGATGACGAAGATGTTGCTGAGAAGGAGCATAATGAGGATGCAGAGTTGACTGAGGTTCCAAATGTTGAAAACGGGCCTGAAGCTAAACAAGGAGAAAAGCAAGGAGCTACGCAAATTTACAAGGATATTCCACGGCCACTGCCACCGTTCCATCAAAGAATGAAGAAAAAGGCGGAGAATGCTAAGTTTCTAAAATTCTTGTCCATTCTCAAATAGTTATCTATGAAAATACCATTAGTCGATGCATTGGAACAGATGCTGGGATATGCCAAGTGTATGAAGGACCTTATGACGAAAAAGTGGTCCATGAGCTATGAGCCCGTCAATGATGTACATCATTGTAGTGTTATAGCCTCATAGGTCCTTTCCTAGAAGAAGGAAGATCCAGGTACCTTTACTATTCCATGCACTATTGGCGATGCTGAGTTCGCAAGGGCACTCTGTGATTTGGGAGCAAGCATCAATTTGTTGCCATTGGCTATGTTTAAGCAGCTGGGCTTGCGTGCCCCTACACTAACTACCATGCGGGTACTGATGGCTAATAGAACTGTGGGGATCATGTTCGATGTGCTTATTAAAGTTGATAGATTCATATTCCTAACAGACTTAGTAATCCTTTACTGTGAGGATGATTTTGAGGCCCCCATCATTTTGGGGTGACCATTCCTTGCCACTAGGAGAGCCTTAGTAGATGTGAAGGCTGGCCAGTTGAAGTTCAGACTCAATAAAGAAGAGGTCAGCTTCAACATCCTCCAATCAATGAGAAGCCGAAAGAATATAGAGTTGTCTCAACAATAGATGAATCTGAGTTCCTTGACGAAGTCTGAGTAGTCAAGAGACTTGCGTCTTTCTGTGACATTAGATCAGGCACTTCTTGGGAAGCAACCCAGCTGGTGGTTTGGTGAAGTCTGAGTAATCGAACCACCTATGTTGTACGACGATGTTAAATTAAGCACTTCTTTGGAGGAAACACAAGTTGATTAACTTATGTGTGTCCAGTGTGTGGGGGAGACAAAAACAGGTGGTAGAAAAATTGTTGAATAGGAAGGTGTTATGGTTCTCAGTACGACTCATGAGAGGGTTGTACGAGTCGTAGCATAAGTTGTGGTGGGAATCAAAGATATATTTCAGTGCATGAGTTAAGGGTATGGTTGGTCCTACGACTCGTAACCTCATTGTATGGGTCGTAGTACTCACATTGGCTATGAACTGTGCAAGGAATGGAACACTATGGAAGAAAGACCTACGAGTCATAATACGAATCATACCCCCATAGTATGAGTCATAAGATGTGATAGTAGGTCCACAAGTGATCGCATGCATGATTTCTGTGGATCTTTATATGTCATTTAGTATATTAGCATGTATAGTTTTTGTTAAGCCATATATTAGTCGAACAGGTAGAGTGAATACAAGTCATGTACCATGAGTGAGTGAGGTCTAATACCTAGTTCAATATTGCGTAGAGGATCTATAACTTACCCGGTTTGTCTTTGCGTAGGTTTTAGGATGGTTGGTTAGGAAAGGATCATAGGCCATTTTTGTTTACCCTATATTTAGCTTAAATGACCTTACCAAAAATGATATGATTCTCTTGAGCCTGAAATAGACCATTTTTCTTTGATTAACCAACTAACCGTACCCATTTATATAATGAATCTACTTTTTCCCTGGTACTTACTTTGACATTGTGAACCTTAACATCGGGAAAATGCGTAAATTGAGAGTGGCTAGAGTAGGGGTGCATAAATAGTGGGAAGGTGAAAAAAAGAAGAGAAAAGAAAAGAGGTGAAAAAATGAGGTGTGGTGTGGAAAAAGAAAAAGAAAAAGAAAAAGAAAAAGAAAATTTGAAAAAGAAAATTCAAAAAGTGAATGATGCATGAAAAGCTTGAAGAAACACACACCACACTCATACAAATGCATAAAAAGGGTGAAAAGGGAGGAAAAAGTGGGAAAAAAAATAAAGCAACGTATATGTATTGCGAAGGGAGGGTTTAGTCACTTAAAAGATCCCATATCTACCATACTCCGCCCAAAATCCTACATTACAAATCGATGCAAATCTTATAGTGATCCTAGCCTGACCATCTGACAAATCGAAGTAAAGAAAATAAGGGCAAGCCTATTGCATCCGATATGCAGTATTTGGAACTTCTTTTTAAGTGTGAGAGTCTTACTTGATCATTCCCATATTTCATATTTTACTATATCTGTGAGTGGGGGACTTCATTTGCTGTGAGCGTACATGGTTTGTGTTTAACTCTACCAGTAGTTTGTGTGAAAAGCATTGGTGATGACATGACTATCTGTTAATAGCTAGATGACATATCTTGATCCCTGTTTATCATGTTTTGTGGCTGCTTGTAGTGCATGTGCTGATTTGGTTCAAGGGAAAAGGGTCAAAAGCTTTTTGAGGTTAGAGTGCAAGTTTTAGTTTGATGTTGGTTGTAGCATCCTAGGTTTATTTTCTAGTTAAGTGTCGTGTTTAGTTTTTATTTTCTTCGCTTGAGGACATGCAAAAGTCTTAAGTTGAGGGTGCTGATGTGCAATGAGTTTACAAAACTTTCGACGCATAAAACTGAGAAAATAGCATGGTCATAGGTATGTTTATATGGATATGAAGCATTTTTACTTTGATTTCCAGGGAAATAAGTGTTGGAGAAAAAATGTGCAAAACAAGCCTAAAAATGCAGAAAATCAACCAAAGTAAAAGTCTCAATACGAGTTGTACGTTGATTGTATGAGCCTTATTGAGAACCGTGATGAAAGTCAGAAGGCTGAAGTAAGAGGAAGGCAATACAGGACTCTCAGTACGAGCCGTACCAGATGGTAGAAGTGGTAACTGGAGTCGTGGAATTACTCAGAGAAATTTGCACAAAGGAAGACTCTTGGTACAGATGGAGTTGTGTATCGTAGCTTGAACATACAAACCGTACCATGAGCCATGGTCAACTTCAGAAGATTCTTCAATACTTGATAGAACTTCAGACACAACAAACAGTACTAGTCATAGGAAGAAGGTATAAGTCATACCACATCACTCGCGAAAATTTTTAGAAGATGTTAGAGTTCTTAGGGCCAAACCACGGAAGCATTGTATGACTCATATGATTGAGGTATGAGTCGCACCATCCTGCCAACACTTAGAAAAATCCATAGAAGCCAAGGACTTACAAGAAGCAAGTACGATCCGTAAAATCCTACTACAAGTCATAGGTCCAGTCGTGACACATTCGGCACCAAACATGGAAAATTTCTTGTTAGCTTACGAAAATATTTCTAATGTCTGTATAAATAGACTTTATGTTTTATTTTAGTTAGAGTCAGACAAAACCGATGTAGTAGGCATGTGAAGAATAAGTTTTGCGAATTTTTATCATGTTTTGAGGAGCAATTCTTAGGATCATTTTCATTATTTCCTACATTTTTCTTGAGATTTGTCTTGGATATTCAAATATGGTTTTCTTCCTGTTTTTGTTGTAGATATTTAATTATGTGTTTGTCTGTGAGTGAAAATTGTGATTTTTTAAGAGTCTAAAACCTTCACAATTAGGGGTTGTGGGAACCATAGTGGATTAACAAAATAGGGTTACACAAAACTAATTCAAAACTAATGCTAAAAGCTTGTATTGTATTCTATTCATCTTTAAACGTTTCTTAATGGTGTAATACGTTAGGAGTTGCCCGAATTCTTTACTTGCTTGAACCTAGAGAAACAGATATTTGGAAAAGAGAATTTCAATAAAGCCTTGGTCTTTATGATCATTGTATTAACTTGAGTTGTGGTCGCAGGATAGTTAAATTTGGAACATATTGATAATGGTTAGTTTGAAATCGCTCTTGCGACCTGACCAGGTGTTGAGTATAGTCATGTAATTGGGACGAACCAGTCATTTGGATGAACCCTAGTTATCAGTTCTACAAGTAAGCATTGGGATTGATCACATGTGCATACTGGAAATAGTTACGAACCCATGGCGAACACTTACCCTAGTTATTTGCAAATCTTGATTTAACTCATGAACATAATCTTTGTTTTGATATTGTTTTTTTAAAACTCCCCAATTTGGAGATAATTCACCAGCAAATTCAATTATCAACATTAGTCTAAATCTTACCCTATTCCCTATGTGTTCGACCCCACCCTGTTAGTTGGGTTCTTTATTGACAGCCACTACTTCATACTTTGTCACGAAGTGTGAATTTTAACTTTATCAATTGTTTCAGTCAGATTCATTATTTTCTGGTTAGATCTAAGTTGAGTAAGTTGTCTATAAAGTGTGTTGGTGAGAGATGTTGATGATTTTGTAATTTCTAGGCTTTTAAGCATGAGTTGTTGCTTTGTTTTAACAGAAATTAAGAAGGTTTTACACCTTCTCTCTTTGTTTTTGTAGGTATTTGACTTATACAAAGAAAATGGAAGAATTAAACTAAAAGCACTTCGCTGGAAGCCAAACGGAATTGTGTGTTGCATATGGGCACTTTGAAAATGCACATGCCACGCAGGTGGTAGTGGAGAAATATCTTAGTTGAACTTGTGAAGTGCAGGTTGGCACCTACGAAATGTAGGTGAAAATGTAGAATGGCTTCAACCAACACTGCCTTTACTAGTAAAGCACCTGCGACCCGCGAATGGGAAGCTATGAAAATGACGTGTTGCTCAAGTCACCCGAATGCTGACAAGGGTAAAATCATCCAACTTTGGCAAAAATATACTTCAGAAGATTCCAAGGGAAAATTTGGAAAATTGTTCAAGATGAATTTAAAGATTTTTACACCAAATGTACACACCCATGTTACCACTTATCATTGAATATTGTAGAAATAAGTAAGAGATAGGGAGAGGAGTACATTTTACTTTATCTTCTTTAATTTTCTCACTAGGCAAATACCACCATTGTCGTAGATTTTGAAAGCTTAATTTGTTATTCCAGATGATGATTGTTGATGAATTTTGTAGTATAATTTCTTTTTCATTACTCATGAATAGCAAAAATTCTAGCTAGGGATGTGTGCATGATAAGTGCATAAACTAGAGAGGGTGTTGATTATTTTTTCTTAAATATGATGAATATACATGTATCTATTGTTTTCTCTAAGTTTTAATTGAAACATTAGTGGTTACAAATATTAATTTAACTTGATTATGTTACTTCTTTTGAGAAAGAGAAGTGAGATTTGGGTGAGAAATCAATAGGGGGGATATGGAGTAAAGATGTATGGCTTTGATCTAGAAATAGTCAAAATCCAAATCCTCACTCCATTAAAGTATCAAGTCTAGAGATAGCTTAACTCTTCCTCAAGCTTTATGGCTGATTTGTGATTGTGGCTTTGAGGTTTGAGAAAACCCAAGAAAAAAACATCCTTGTGGTTGAAAAACAAGAGGATGTAGTTTGATCCATTTCTATCCATACTATAATTGAGTTTACGACATTTAAATCAACCCTAATCTAGTTGACACCCTATCTATTACACATCCCTAGTTCCCACTAATCAATTGCAACAAGTTCTTTGCCCTATTCTATGTACAAAATTTTAACTCAATACTTGTTTCCCTTTTCCCCCAAATTTTTTCCTTTGAATTATTAAACAATGATGCTTGCTAGTTCGGATTAGTTTATGACCTCTGGATGATCTAATCTCAATCTTTGTTGTATTCAACCCCCACATCTATTGGATAATTTATTTTTGACAGTGACCATTGCCACCTCCTTTAAAAGGAAGCAATATATTAAGTGTTATCAAAAAATTGTGCTATTGTTTGGGATTGAGAATTGATAGCCAATTGTTGTTTAGTGATTCGAGTTCATTTTGCATCTTGTGTTTCTTTTACGTTGTATTTATGCTTCTGTTGATTGCTTAAGTATGTGAAAATGAGTCATACGAGTAACGCGAGAAGTGTAGATGGTTTTTTGGACGGAGAGGATGAGCCCATCTCTAATGATGTAGCTGGTTTCATTTGCCTACCACCAACAGTAGGGAATTTTATTTTTCATGTAACAAGCACTAGGTTGCATCTATTGCAAATGAAGGGGCTGTTAGGAGGACAAGCTAATGACGATGCTAATCGGCACCTCCGAAACTTTATTGAAATTTGTCAATCGATTAATATAACCAATATCAACCAAGAATATATCTGTTTGGGATTATTCTCATTCTCTTTGACGGGAGAGGCCATGGTATGGTTGAAGGAGTTGCCTCCCGAGTCCATCACATCTTGGAATGAGCTGACTGAAGCATTCCTCTATAGATTCTTTTCACCCTCCTGGATGCTCCAATTGAGGAAGGAGATTACAAATTTCTGCCAGCTCTGGGGAGAGCGTATTCATGAAGTGTGTCTCTTGTATAAGAAGAATGTAGCCATTTTCTCTAATCACGGACTTCCGGATATGATGCTACTCCAAAGTGTATATAGTTCCCTTGATTCTATCAACATATTAGTGGCTAATAATCTTGCGGGTAGTTCAATCATGGACCAAACATTTGGCATGGCCAAGGCCCTTCTTGATAGGATGGCGAAGACTAATAAAGCTTGGCACACTAGAGACACCGAGGTGTCCACAAGTGGTGCATCTTCTAACCAACTAGCAGTCTAGTTGAGGAGGCGAGATGAAAATCACGATGACATATTAGCCAAGATGATGACCCAAGTTGATTTGATGACCAAGCACATGTTGGGGTCTAGAACCTAAGGCGTTAGCACTGTTGACCCAGGGTCACAACTCATATGAGAAGGATGTTCTGTATCTAAGATAAGACGAGGAGTGTCAGTTCATGGCGGGCTAAATGATGGGTTCTCGTCAAGGATATCAACGTGCCAGTCAAGGTCATTGGCATCCTCATGATGGGAATCAAGATTGGAGAGAGAGATAACTAAGGATTGGGAGATAGAGATAACTGATGGAGGAACCGTAAGCCTGAATGGCATGGCGATAGGTACCATCAAAGTGAAAACTCATAGATTCCTCCTCCTAAAGCGTATATAGCCCCAATGCAACCTAGTGTGAGTGATGTGGTAATTGCAAGATTGAGGAGATGCTAGCAAGAGTATTGAAGAATGTGTAGTCCACCAATAGTGGTGTTAAAAAATTAAAAGGGGAGGTGTGCAACCTTGCCCAAATAGTGAGCTCCCACTCAGTCTCAATCAAATACTTGGAAGAACAAATGAATCATCTATCCACCTAAATGAATCCAATTATGAAAGGAATCCTTCCTAGTGATACTTCATCGGATCCAAAGAAACATGGCTGTTACATGGCAATAGTCATAAGGAGTGGAAAGATTGTTAAAAATGCGGGTGATAAGCCCAAAGTGGTATTTGGTACCAAACCAAATGAAGAATAATTGAATGATGAGGTTCCATATGCACCTATTTGTGTTGATAATTAAAACGTGCTAGAAGAGGAAAAGTTTGAGATTCCTCCTGAAAATGTGAATGTTGATGAAAAGGGAGAGGAGGCCCCAGGTGTTAAGGGCCAAGCGCCTAGAGTTCCACCTCCTTATCCCCAGTTTTTAACCAATAATAAAGAGGAAAACTAGCTCAAGAAGTTTATCAATATGTTTAGCGATTTGTTCATCAACATACTTCTGGTAGATGTTTTGCTCCAAATGTCGTGATATGAGAAATTTATGAAGGAGCTGTTGAAGAAGATAGTTGTGGATGCGGGCACAGGAGGTGTCATATCATTGTAGTGTAGTGATGGAAAGAATCCTTGCTCTGAAAAGAGATGATCTTGGAGCATTCACTATTTCTTACACCATTGCGGTGTATGTGTTCAACAAAGCTCTCTACGTCCTAGGGGCAAGCATCAACTTGATGCCCTTTGTGATCTTTAAAAAGTTTTGATTGGGAAGTCCCGGACCTACAACAATGAGGTTGCTCATGGAAGAGCAATCTTTCAAATTCCCCATTGAAGTACCCTTTGATGTGTTGGTCAAGGTAGACAAATTCAACATTCCAACCGACTTCATTTTTGTAATACCCCGAAAGTCTCTAAGATCAGACTCGAGGGTTCAAGTGAAGAAAGTGAGAAAATGTTGCCCAGGATATAGGACGAGGCATCTAGTGACCCCTGGAAAGACATCACGAGTCGTTAAGTGACACGTGAGGTGAGGAAAATTTGGCGAAGACACGTGGTCTGGGGGTGACCACGAAAGGCAGCCACGAGTCATGATGTGACTCCATTACTCGTGGAGGTTGTCATGAATAGGAGCTGAGGTGGAAATTAAATTTTGGCAGAAGACTTAACGATTAGGACTCAACGACTTGTCAAGTTCACCACAAGTTGTGATTTCACATGTGGAGACTAGCAGTTTCCATTTTTCCTGCGTTTTAGTTAGGGTGTTTTCATAATTCCTAAGCCCCTAGGTCTTAAGCTACATCATTTTAATATCAGTTAGAAGGGTTTTAAGAGTACTTAACCTATCATAATACTTTCAATTGCAAGCGTGCAATATTACAGTGCACCATTGGAGATCAAGCTTGAGAATTCCCTAGGTTCTTCTCTAAATCTCTTGGGCAATCAAGAAAGAGTGTGAAATCAGATTTATCCAGGTATGTTGGATTATGAATGGGAGTATTCCTTACATCCATTCCCAAATCCTCTTCTAAATTCATGAAATTCAAGGTTGATGAATCTACAGGGTTTTAACCCAACTTGTGAAATTCTCTAAGTATCTATCATGGGTGAATTCTATTCGTGTTTGCTAATATTGTTTAAAGATTCATGGGCATGTTTTATATTGATTTCAATTAAAAATTTATGATTCCAAAGTATTACAATTACGATGCCCAATTATGAAAGTTCATGAAAAGTTGAGATTATGATGTATGTTTTAAAGTATGATGAAATTTCTATGATGAAAGTATTATTTTGAATTACCCATGTTTATATCCATGATTTTGACTGTCTTAAATCATGTACAATTTTGG
This sequence comes from Datura wrightii, assembly GCA_035772735.1. Lineage (NCBI taxonomy): Eukaryota > Viridiplantae > Streptophyta > Magnoliopsida > Solanales > Solanaceae > Datura > Datura wrightii. The sequence goes on from JASDFA010000002.1 coordinate 68,692,174, forward strand.
GAAAGCCCATATGATCAAGTATGTTTTATTAATTACTTCAATTTCATGTTATTAGCTTATCACATGGTTTTGGAGTCTAGATTCCCATTTTTCAGCTTGTGGTATGGTTTGAGCTGAGGCTCCTCGTGATATGTTTTAAAATTATTCATGTACTATTATGATTCAGCTTCATCACAAGATGATGGTTCAGCTTTGTTGAAAAATGATGGAGAGCATATGCATGTTTTTGGGAGTAGTATCTAGCACCCCGTTGGTTATGGGTTCAGTCAACCCTATGCCTTAGAACTACGTGCCAATGTAGGTATGTTTAGATCATTTGGGACCTCCTTTATGAGCCTTCCCTACCCCTGCGGGGCCTTCAGCTTGGTATCGATATCATGGTAGCGCTCTTAGCCTTGACAAGGCTTTGGATGGCTCTGCCCACTTGAGTGTAATAGTCGGGACCACGTAAGCTCTATTGTGGTAATGTTGGTTATATGACGAGTCTCCCATTATTCCTCATGATTTTAGTTATGCATGTTCATCAGTCATGATAAAATGTTTTCAGCAGGTTTGGTCCAATGTTGAGTTTTACTTATGATTATCAGTTTCAACTTTGGGACTTTCGAATTAGTTACGATATTCATTCTTGTTCAAATCATGTTTTCAGATGATAGCATGCAAGCCTTACTTTCAGAATCTTATGTTGAGATGTTTTATGATATGCATGATTTTAGTTTACTTAGTGATCTTGGGCAAATTTATATGCCCAAGTGATACTCAAAAGTACCATTTTAGCCTTGTTTATCTATCAATGTGTACACATTCTCATGTAATTCGCAATAAATTGTGAATTTATACTAACCAACATGATTAGCATTGTTTTGCAGGTAAAATGTAATTTCGGGAAGCTAAAATGCATGTTGGAGGATATCGAGGTTGGACTTGGATGCGAGCAAGGGACAAGACAATGGACAGCATAAAATAAAGGGGCTCCGCGATGGAGCTGTGTCACGCTGCCATCGCGGAGGCTTTCTTCCTGGATGGGAATTTTCAGCCCAATTCCAGTGTGGGTTCGCGATGGGTCCGTGGCACGGTGGCTTGGCTCCGCGTTGCACACCGTGCCACGTTGGGCTTTATTTCCTGCACCCCCAGTTCCAGTGAAGGTTCGCGTCCGTAGCGTGTCACAGAGGCAGTGCTCCGCGATGCACTCCGTGACACGTTGCTTGTTATTCCGGGAAAAATTCCCACCAGTATAAATAGAACACTTAGGTTCATTTTTCAATATTCTGACTTGGTGGAGCAAGAACGTGGGTTACAGGCAGTTGAGGGGATGAAAATATCAGGGTTTTTCTCTCTTTACTTCTTCTTTAATTCAATTGCTTGTATGTTTAACACTCATTTAACAATGTTTAATCCACAAATGAGTGGCTAAATCCTCTTCTTGCTGAGGTTATGAACAATTATAATGAAATGTGATCATTGATTCTTTGGTTTTTCATCTTTTCTTCCATGGTTGTTCTATTAATTCTTGTTCTTACTGAATTAATGTGTGGCCTACATTAATGTACATCTAAAAAGTCTAGTTTCACTCGAGAGAGCAAGAAATTAGAAAGTTGTGAATTAATAGGATATGATCTTTACTTGGTTTGGGAAAATTGGGAATTGATTTACTTTCAGGATAGAAATATACCTGAAAGTCGTATTAGTCAATTTAGGAACCAGGTTTGTATGTCTAGAACATGAATTGCATTTAATCACAGAAATGTAGGTGGATGGTTCATGATTCTTAAGTGAGGTTAAATACGAGAGTTAATCTCTTGGCAATAGTTCTTGGCTAGCAACTGGAGGAAAAGACTAACCAAATTATATCGATAATTAATTTCATTACCTGTTCGTTTAACCTCAGCATGCTCTCATTCATAGTTCAGACTCACATTAGATAGTTATTTTAGATTTAACATAAAAATTATAAAACAAAATATCAAACTTTTGGTTACACTGTTGTCTGCATTTTTAGAATCGAAATATAGTACACTTGAGCATATTGCACTTCATCCCAGTCCCTGTGGGATCGATACTTGGCTTACTTAAGCCACTTTACTACTTGTTCGACCACGTGCACTTGTGTGTAGTTATAATACCCATATAACAAACCCCGAACAAGTTTTTGGCGCCGTTGCCGGGGACTTGGCAATTGGTGAATTTGTTTTAAGTGTTAATTTACTATATTTTTATTTTCTTAGTGTTGACAACTTGGTCTTAGCCTGTATTTTGTAGACTTAATTTCTGTTGAACACTGGCAAGAGACAAGGAGCTGGTGGACTCGTATATAGAGCCAGAAAGAATATTTCACAGTAAACGAAGAGAAGCTCTACAAAGAAAGCTGCAATTGCTCAGACAGACGATCATGGAGCAACAACAGAATCCACCGGTAGTCTGGGAAGTGTTAGTTCCCGAAGAAGTAGCAGCCCGGCCGGTTCGCGAGGTGGCAATCCCACATGCTAATAATGTCACATCTAGCATCCGCTAACCTAAGCCAGGAGGGAGGTTTGAACTTAAGCAGAATATGGTGCAATTGCTGCACACTACCGGGCAGTTTACCAGTCTCCCTCATGAAGATCCCCTACTGCATCTCCAAAATTTTTTGGAGATAAGTGACACTTATATTCCCGCTGGAGTGTCATCAGATTATGTCCGACTTACATTGTTCCCATTTTCTCTATTGGGAGAAGCCAAGAGGTGGTTGTAAGCTGAGCCACCAAATTCTATTTCTAAGTGGGATGATCTTGCAAGGAAATTCTTGATACGGTTTTTTCCCTCCGGTAAAACAACAAGACTTAGAAGTCAAATTCTAAGTTTCAAACAGAGAGAGGGAGAGAATTTATATTAGGCCTGGGAAAGATTCAAGTCCATGTTGTGGGATTGTCCTTATCATCATCAGTCCAATGATGTGCTGGTGCACACTTTTATAGAGGGTTTGGAACCCCACACAAAAATATTGCTAGACTCAGCAGCTGGAGGACAAGCGCTGGAGAAAACTTATGAGGAGCTGTATACCTTGTTGAGCCGTATTTCGCAAGGCAATCCGGAATGGAATGCTGATTCATCAAGAGGCGGGACAAGGAAAGCAGCAGGAGTGCTAGAAGTGGATGGGTTTACAGCTATTGCTGCACAGATAGCTACATTACAAAATCAACTTAACACCCACTTCAGCAACATAACAATGAACCAGCCCTAAGCCCCAGTTAATGCAGTGCAGCAAATGTGGTGTGAAGTGTGCGGAAGCAGAGAGCACTCAACTGAATGTTGTGGAGCCAATCCTGACTCGGTAAACTTTGTGGGTAATGTACAAAGGAACAATCACCAACAGTATGGTAATAGCTACAATTCCAATTGGAGGAATCACCCTAATTTCTCATGGGGTAGCAACAACCATCAGGGGCAAAGTTCGGGTCAGGGTGTGCAAAGGAACCAAGGAGGGCAGCAGAATTATCAAGCATAATTCAGAAACAACAATGCACCTCCACCACCACCATCACCCAGCATTGAGGAGATGTTCAAGACCATGATAGCTAACCGAGCTCAATTGCAGGCTGACTATGTGAAATTGGCAGCCGAAGTGAAAAACAACCAGTTAGCTACCAAGGCACTTGAATATCAATTTGGGAAATTTGCTGGAGCCCAAAACACAAGGCCTAGAGGAGGACTTTCGAGCGACACAGATCCCAATCCCAAGCAGGTGAATGCAGTGACCACAAGGAGTGGTTTGCAGCTGAAAGGGGTGGAACCAGAAAGACCACCTCAACAATCGGGAGCAGCAGAAGTTGAGAGGGAGCAAATTACTGAAAGGGGGAAGACTAAGGAAGCTGAATCAGAAAGACCACCACCCCCGTTCCCTCAACGCTTAAAGAAACACAAGGAGGAGGCGTGTTTCAAGAAATTCATGGAGGTGCTGAAACAGGTACATATTAACTTACCTCTTGTTGATGTTTTGCAGGGAGTGCCGAAATATGCTAAGTATATAAAGGACATCGTGACAAACAAAAGTCGGTTGGCTGAGTATGCTACGGTGGCTCTAATGGAGGAGTGCACTTCCCGGATTCAAAACAGACTGCCCACAAAGCTCAAAGACCCTGGGAGCTTTACTATACAGATTACTATTGGGCAGAGCATCCGAGCTCGTGGATTGTGTGATTTGGGAGCGAGCATAAATTTGATGTCGTCATTGGTATTCAGAAAGTTGGGTCTAGGGAGTCCTAGACCCACAACAGTAATCTTGCAATTGGCGGATCGATCCTTAGCCAGACCTGATGGCATTGTGGAGGACGTTCTAGTGCAAGTTGGCTCCCTGATTTTCCCGGTAGATTTTGTCGTGCTGGATTTTGAACCAGACGCGGAAGTCCCATTTATTTTGGGACGTCCTTTCTTGGCAACCGAGAAAGCACTAATTGACATAGCTGTGGGGCAGCTATCCATGCGAGCACACGACAAGGTGGAGGTGTTCGATGTGTACAAGGCACCCAAGCTCCCGATGGTGCATGAAGAACTCTCGGTGATCAATGTGATTGATCAAGGAAATGATGAGTAGATTAAGGATTCACGAGAGTTAATGGGAAAACCACCGGATCGGTGTAAGCACTACTGGGGGAGGATGGTGATCGAGAGAAATCGTCCATCACCCTAGAGGACAACTGAGCTTAACGACGTCGAGCCGTGACGGTAAACCAGGCACTGTACGGGAGGCAACCCGTGAAAAATTTTTCTTTCTTTTTGTAAAGTGTAAATAGATTTTTCTTTTTCCTTTTCTTGATTTACTACAAAATTTTAGTTTTTGTTTTTATTTTTATTTTTAGTTAGAGTGAAACCTATAATTCTAACCAATTTTGTATAGTGAGATGAATTTTAGGTCAAACGGAGGAAAATATGCACGGAATCGCAAAGGAAAATTCGAGGTATGGAAATTAACAAAAAGTGGCAAAACAGTGAGCTGGGGCGATAGCTCCGTGTCACGGAGGTGGACCTCCGCGTTACCCTCCGTGACACGTTGAGGTATAATCCAGATTTTTAAAAAATTTCTAGAATAGGCTCGCGACGGCTCCGTGTCACGGAGGCAGTGCACCGCGATGCACTCCGTGACATGTTGCCGTGTATATCGCGACGGGTCAATCTGGGTCGCCAGGTGACCCATGCGATTTTACTACTTCTTAACCCCGAAAAACCCTCCCTTTCCCTTATTTTTCAATCACTCCGCGACCAAACTCCCCAAAATCCATCCCCCTTCAACGTGACACGGAGTAGGCTAAGAAAATCATCAAGTTTGCTTAAATTCTTCAATTTCAAGGTATGTTCTTCGATTCCATCTCATTTCTTGTCGATTTTCTTTGATATTGAGCATGTGAGGTGAACTAAGTTTGCCCTAAGTAGAAATTAATCATGAATTCAATTGAATTGTTGTTGACGAATGTTCGGAATGTCGTTATGATTGCTTGAACTCGTTAATTGCATAAATTAATCGAATTTTAATGATATTATCATTTCTAGGGCTTGTTTTTGAATTTGAAGTGAAAATTGTAGTGAACTTGTGAAATTTATGCCGGGTTGTACATGTTGAATGAGATGAGTCGATGTGCTAATTGTTAGGATGTTAAAAGAATGACGAATTCTCGGGTTAGGAAATAGTGAAATTTTGCAAGAAATGGGTTGGTTATATAGGTTCGTGTAGATAAATTCTTGTTGTTGTTTTTGTTTTTGTTTCTTTGTTTTTCCTTGCTAAGTGCGATGGATAAAATGTTAGCGATGGTAGTGATTGTGATTAGCTGTATGAAGTCTGAGTAGTACATAGAATATATACCGTCGAATTTTTCGAACGCATTAAGCATGATTGTATATTTGGTTATTGTGTGTACATAAGTATGATCTTGCCGGTATGTTGTAACTGTAGCTAAGGACTAAGTGTGGGGTAACCTAGCTTAACCCGACCTTAGTCGAAGTTAATATTCATTGGCTTAACATTGATCTTGTCTACTTGGGTTGACAGGTAAAATGGCAAGCAGGCAAGAGAAAGGGAAAGGCGCATCAACATCTGGCGCCGGAAGGAAGCGAATCAGACTGGGCACAGCAGTCCCAGCAGCACCAGCAGTTCCACGCGGCCAACGCCACCAATACGAAACAAGGTGGGTGACGGATGAGGGGAAGAAGTGGTACACAAAGCACAAAGAAAATAAATACTTCCCCGAGGAGCACATAGCTCGGGAACCATTGGCACAGGAGTTCCCTAGGATGGTCCATCAGATCGAGGCAGCTGGGCTCAACTTTATCTTTGAAGAGCCCAAGGAATGCAATCTGCACTTGGTTCGGGAATTCTATGCCAACTGGAACCCGACGATCAGAAGTCACACCATAAAAATCAGAGGGCAAATAGTCACCTTGGAGCCCTACCACCTCAATGCTATCATAGGGGCGCGGGACACAGACGCCCACGTGCTCCGACAGCTGAACATTACCCCACCGTATGCGGACATCAGACGCACCTTGTGTGAGACCCGAACGATAGCTAGATGGAGCAGACACAAAGAGAGGGGCTACCACCAGACTTTGCCCTATTCACAAATGAATAGGGAAGCCAGAATATGGCTGAAGATTGTCTGTTCCTGCCTCATCCCGGGGGTACATATGACAGATGTAACTTGGGATCATGTATGCCTGGTGTACGCCCTGATGAAAGGGCTGGAGATCAACGTGGGGGCGGTAATTATCTCCGCCATGAGGAGAGCCCGATTGCATCAGGGGCACAGGTACGGCTTTGGTGGACTACTCACCACCTTGCTCAGGCGCTTAGATGTCGAGGAGGAGGCCCTTGACTATATCCCGCAGATGGAGCGGCGGGCCTTAGATGTTACTAAAACAAAGGCACCCGACACCACCCACGGGCCAGTGCTTACACTTGGCGAGCGACACGCTCGTGATGATCAGTATATGGCTCGCATGTATGGGATGCAGATGCTCCAGCTGAGGATAGGCGGGAGGCCGGCGACAGAGGAGGAGCTATGGCAGCTCGAGCTAGACTACCCCTTCGGCGAGAACGCCAGGGCTCTATGCCGAGTGGGGCCAGCATTTGTAGAGCCCACGGATGATGACGTCCCCACAGACGAGGAGACACGTCGGGAGGACTCCAATGTGGAGTCCGATGATGACGACGGGGGTGATTCAGACTTGGGAGATGAAGTAGCAGCACCCGATGAAGAAGTGGAGTATTTTGATTGATCAGGGAGTTCCACCACCCGATTTTTGTGCTATTTTAATTTTTGTGAACACTGGGGACAGTGTTCGAGCTAAGTGTGGGGTGGGAGTAGTTAGGTGCTGGGCTGTGCTGTTATGTATGTATGCTCTAATCTGTTGTCGTGCATGTGAAATTTTGTTGTCCCCTGTGATTTATGAATTGTTAAGTTGTTGTTCTATGTTGTAAATTTATGTGAAATTGATGTGTGTTGCTGAATGTTGCTAGTTGATTTTGTATATATTTTTGTTATCGAAATGATCGATATTTTCAACATTTTTTTACTTCTTGTGTTTCTCGGCGTTTGTTTTCGGTTCTTTTACCGAGAATGGTCCCATTGAACTGAAGTCATAGTAGTGATCGTTCTCTATGATGGTTGGATGACGACCGTCTTAAGGGAAATGTAGTCGTTAGGAGTAGATTTCTCATTTATTTTTCAGTTTTTTTCTTTGGTGGGTTGCATCCCAAAACCTGTAGTTACTGTATGGTTGCGAAATTCTGGTTGCGTGTTGTACATGATATATAAAATGCAAAGCTCATTCGTATGAAAGCATGCAACTTTGTAAATATGTTGAGATACCTAGGTCGTAGAGTTCGATTCAGTGTGATTGAGGCTTAATGTCTGAATTCCTGTAATTAGCTGATTGAAGAGCCTGTGAATACATCTTGAATTGAGCATGTGCAAAAAGTGTGAAGTGAGGTTTTGTTATTCCATGCTATTGTGAAGTGTCTAGAACTTGCCTGGTGTGTGTGCAAAACGAAATGAAGGAGGTGTATTGTAGGAAAGGATGTAGGCATTTCTTTGTTTTAACCGAGAGTTTCTATTTTTCATTGTCGTACCCACCTTGATTGTATACCCTAGTCAGCCCGTTGAGCCTTTAGCCTATTATTTTTTCTTTTGTCCAAAAAGTGTAAACCGAGCTTAATCCCTTCTTTTCATTAGCCGTAAAGTCTATACAAAACTCTTAAGCGCTTAAGAAGAGAAGATAATTTTCCCAAAGTGTCAAAGAGTGAGAATGGTGAAAAGAAAAGAAAAGCAGAGTGATAGAAGAAAAGAAAAGGTTGAAGGTGCACTTTTTATAAATAAACTATATGAAGGTGCATGAATAATCTTTGTTGTTGTGTAAAGTGTGCTTAATAAGATGGGCCAAACTAAAGAAAAACATCAAGAATGGGAGGATGGAAAGAAGAAACAATGTCCATGAGTTTATGGGATGTGTTGAAAAGGCGCTTAAGGATGCTAGTGGCTATTATTGGCTAACCCAATATTTACTAGTTCCGTAGCTTCCATTACAACCAGTTAAAGTCCTACGTGATCTTACATCGCACTTCTTTATATTAGTGGAGTAATACACTAAGGGCAAGCTTATGGGCCATGACATGATGCATGTGAATTCTTTTGGGAGAGAGAGCGAAATTGTGTTTACATGCCCCTGCTTAAAATTTTGTGAGTCATATGAGCAAAAAAGGGAAGATTCTCTTGTGTTGTGAGGGCACATGCTTGATGAGAGATTAATTTTCGTGTCGGATATCTTGATCAGCTGATTTGCATGAGTTTGCCAATATCGAGAGTCGATTCTTAAAGTCTAGGAGGTCTTGATGTATTGAAGGTCATTGCATTGATAGGACCATGCATGTTTCTTGGTGATTTGTTGTATTGAATAATCGGTATGACCGTAGCCTAAATTGTCGAACCAAAGTAGCGAGATTGGGATGTAAATTGCATGGAGTGTAGAATTGTTGTTCGAGGACGAACAAGGATTTAAGTGTGGGGTAAGTGATCTTGGTCAAATTTATATGCCCAAGTGATACTCAAAAGTACCATTTTAGCCTTGTTTATCTATCAATGTGTATACATTCTCATGTAATTCGTAATAAAATCTGAATTTATACTAACCAACATGATTAGCATTGTTTTGCAGGTAAAATGTAATTTCGGGAAGCTAAAATGCATGTTGTAGGATATCGGGGTTGGACTTGGATGCGAGCAAGGGACAAGACATTGGACAGTATAAAATAAAGGGGTCCGCGATGGAGCCGTGTCACGCTGCCATCGCGGAGGCCTTCTGCCTGGATGGGAATTTTCAGCCCAATTCCAGTGTGGGTTCACGATGGGTCCGTGGCACGGTGGCTTGGCTCAGCGTTGCACGCCGTGCCACGTTGGGCTTTATTTCCTGGACCCCCAGTTCCAGTGAAGGTCCACGTCCGTAGCGTGTCACGGAGGTAGTGCTCCGCGATGCACTCCGTGACACGTTGCTTGTTATTCCGGGAAAAATTCCCACCAGTATAAATAGAACACTTAGGTTCATTTTTCAATATTCTGACTTGGTGGAGCAAGAACGTGGGTTACAGTCAGTTGAGGGGACGAAAATATCAGGGTTTTTCTCTCTTTACTTCTTCTTTAATTCAATTGCTTGTATGTTTAACACTCATTTAACGATGTTTAATCCATAAATGAGTGGCTAAATCCTCTTCTTGCTGAGGTTATGAACAATTGTAATGAAATGTGATCATTGATTCTTTGGTTTTTCATCTTTTCTTCCATGGTTGTTCTATTAATTCTTGTTCTTACTGCATTAATGTGTGGCCTACGTTAATGTACATCTAAAAAGTCCGGTTTCACTCGAGAGAGCAAGAAATTGGAAAGTTGTGAATTAATAGGATATGATCTTTACTTGGTTTGGGAAAATTGGGAATTGATTTACTTTCAGGATAGAAATATACCTGAAAGTCGTATTAGTCAATTTAGGAACCGGGTTTGTATGGCTAGAACATGAATTGCATTTAATCACAGAAATGTAGGTGGATGGTTCATGATTCTTAAGTGAGGTTAAATACGAGAGTTTTAATCTCTTGGCAATAGTTCTTAGCTAGCAACTGGAGGAAAAGACTAACCAAATTATATCGATAATTAATTTCATTACATGTTCATTTAACCTCAGCATGCTCTCATTCATAGTTCAGACTCACATTAGATAGTTATTTTAGATTTAACATAAAAATTATAAAACAAAATATCAAACTTTTGGTTACACTGTTGTCTGCATTTTTAGAATCGAAATATAGTACACTTGAGCAGATTGCACTTCATCCCAGTCCCTGTGGAATCGATACTTGGCTTACTTAAGCCACTTTACTACCTGTTCGACCACGTGCATTTGCTCACTGGAAATTGACTGTCCATGTAATAATGCCCAACATGGCACGACGTGCAACGTGGGGCTAGGCCGACGTGCCACGGCCCTAACGTGCATCCACACTGGAATTTGGCCAAAAATTCCCTATCCAGGCAGAAGGCCTCCGCGATGGCAGCGTGGCACGGCTCCATCGTGGAGCCCCTTTAATTTGTGCCGTCTAATGCTATGTCATTTGCTAACATCTGAGTCCAACCCCGATCTCTCCCAACACGCATTATAGCTTCACAAAATTATATTTCACCTGCAAAACAATGCTAATCATGTTGGTTAGTATAAATTCACATTTTATTATAAATCTGAGAATGTATAAACATTGGTAGATAAACAAGGCTAAAATGACACATTTGAGTATCACTTGGGCATATAAATTTGCCCAAGATCACTTACCCCACACTTAAATCATTGTTCGTCCCCGAACAACAATCTTACACCTCATGCACTTTACACCCCATCCTGGCTACTTTGGTTCGACAATTCAGGCTACGGCCATACCGATTATTCAACACAGCAAATCATCAAGAAAACACACGTGGTCCTATTAATGCAATGACCTTCAACACATCAAGACCTCCTAGACTTAAGAATCGACTCTCGATATTGGCAAACTCATGCAAATCAGCTGATCAAGATATCCGACACGAAAATTAATCTCTCATCAAGCATGTGCCCTCACAATGCAAGAGAATCTTCCCTTTTTAATCACGTGAACTCTAACGGTTACATGCAGGGGCATATAAACACAATTTCACTCTCTCTCCCAAAAGAATTCACATGCATTATGTCATGAACAATAGGCTTACCCTTAGTGTATTACTCCACTAATATAAGGAAATATGATGTAGGATCACGTAGGACTTTAACGGGTTGTAATGTAAGCTACAGAACTAGTAAATGTTGGGCTAGCCAATAATAGTCACTAGCATCCTTAAGAGCCTTTTCAATACATCCCATCAAACTCATGGGCATTGTTTCTTTCTTCATCCTCCCATTCTTGAAGTTTGTCTTTAGTTTGGCCCATATCTTTAAGCACACTTGACTCGATAACAAAGATTATTCAGACACCTTCATTATATTTTATTTATAACAAGTGCACCTTCAACCTTTTCTTTCCTTTCATCACTCTGCTTTTCTTTTCTTTTCACCATTCTCACTCTTTGACACTTTGGGAAAATTATTTTCTCTTCTTAAGCGCTTAAGAGTTTTGGATCAAATTTATGGCTAATGAAAAGAAGGGGTTAAGCTCGGTTTACACATATTGACACAAGAAAAAATAATAGGCTAAAGGCTCAACGGGATAACTAGGGTGTACATTCAAGGTGGGTACAATAATGAAAAAGAGAAACTTTCGGTTAACATAAAGAAATGCCTACATCCTTTCCTACAATACACGTCCTTCATTTTGTTTTGTACCCACACCAGGCAAGTTCTAGACACTTCACAATAGCATGGAATAACAAAACCTCACTTCACACTTATTACACATGCTCAATTCAAGACGTATTCACAGACTCTTCAATCAGCTAATTACAAGAATTCAAACATTAAGCCTCAATCACACTGAATCGACTCTATGGCCTAGGTATCTCAACATATTTACAAAGTTGCATGCTTTCATACGAATCACCTTTGCATTTCAAATATCATGTATGAGACGCAACCAGAATTCCGCAACCATAAATTAACTACAGGTTTTGGGATGCAACCCACAAAAGAAAACAACTGAAAAATAAATGAAAACTCTACTCCTAACGACTACATTTCCCTTAAGACGGTCGTCATCCATCCATCATAGGGAACGGTCACTTACTAGGACTTTGGTTCAATGGGACCATTCTCAGTAAAAGAACCGAAAACAAACGCCGAGAAACCCAAGAATTGAAAAAAAAGAAATTTTAAAAATATCGATCATTTCGATGAAACAAAAATATGTACAAAATCAGCTAGCAAAATATTCAGCAGCACACAACAGTTTCACATTTAATTACAATACAGACCAAAAACTTCACAATCACAAATCACAGGGTCACAAAATTTTTCATCAGGCACAACAACAGAACAGAACATACACAACAACACAACCAGCACCTAACTACTCCCACCCCATACTTATCTCGAACACTGTCCCCAGTGTTCATAAAAATTAAAATAGCATAAAAAATTGGGTGGCGGAACTCCCTGATCAATCAAAATACTCCACTTCTTCATCAGGTGTTGCTGCCTCGTCTCCCATGTCTGAATCACCCCCATCGTCATCATCGGACTCCACATCAGAGTCCTTACGATGTGTCTCCTCATCTGTGGGGACATCATCATCCGTGGGCTCTACAAAAGTTGGCCCCACTCGGCATAAAGCCCTGGCATTTTCGCCAAAAGGGTAGTCTAGCTCGAGTTGCCATAGCTCCTCTTCTGTCGCCGGCCTCCCGCCTATTCGCAGCTGGAGAATCTGCATCCCGTACATGTGAGCCATGTACTGATCATCTCGAGCATGTCGCTCGGCTAGTGTAAGCACTGGCCTGTGGGTGGTGTCGGGAGCCTTAATTTTGGTGACATCTAAGGCCCGCCGCTCCATCTGCGGGATACAGTCAAGGGCCTCTTCCCTAATGTCCAGACCCCTCAGGAACGTGGTGAGTAGTCCACCAAATCCATATCTGTGCCCCTGATGCAAATGGGCTCTCTTCATGGCGGAGATAATCACCGCCCCCACATTGATCTCCAGCCCTTTCATCAGGGCGTACACCAAACATACACGATTCCGGGTTACATCCGTCATATGCACCCCCGATATTAGGCAGGAACACATGATCTTAAGCCATATCCTGGCTTCCCTGTTCATCTGTGAGTAGGGCAAAGTCTGATGGTAGCCCCTCTCCTTATGTCTGCTCCACCTAGCCGTCGATCGGGTTCCACACAAAGTGCGTCTGATGTCCGCATATGGTGGAGTGATATTCAGCTGTCGAAGCACGTGGGCGTCTGTGTCCCACGCCCCTAAGATAGCATTGAGGTGGTGGGGCTCAAAAGTTACTATTTGCCCCCTTATTTTGATGGTGTGACTTCTGAGAGTCAGGTTCCAGTTGGCGTAGAATTCCCTAATCAAGTGCAAGTTGCATTCCTTAGGCTCTTCAAAAATGAAGTTCAGCCCAGCTGCCTCGATCCTCTGGACAATCCTGGGGAACACCTGTGCCAACGGTTCCCTTGCTATGTGTTCCTCGGGGAAGTACTTGCTCTCCTTGTGCTTTGCGTACCACTTCTTCCCCTCTTTGTCACCCACCTGGTTCCATATTGACGGCGTTGGCCGCGTGAAACCGCTGGTGCTGTTGGGACCACTGTGCCTAGTCTGATTCTTTTTCTTCCGGCGCCAGATGTTGATGCGCCTTTTCCCTTGTCTTGCCTGCTTGCCATTTTTCCTATCAACCCAAATAGATAAGATCAATGTTAAGACACTAAAAATTTGCTTCGACTAAGGTTGGGTTAAGATAGGCTACCCCACACTTAGTCTTTAGCCAAAAGTACAACATTAAGGCAAGATCGTGCTTACTTACACAAACAAACAACAAACATAACAAATATGCTTAGTGCATTTGGGGAATTCGACGGTATATATTCTATGTACTACTCAGACTTCGTACAGCTAGCCACAATCATTACCATTGATACATTTTATCCCATAGCACTTAGCAAGGAGAAATAAAAGAAAAATTTAACTACATGATCCTCTACAATTCACCCAATTCTTGCAAATTCCAATATTTCCTTCACCCGAGAATCCGTCGGTCTTTTAGCATAGTAATAGTTACCACATCGACTCATCTCACTCAACATGTACAACCCAGCATGAATTTCACTAGTTCAACTAAAATTTTCCCTTTCAAACTCAAAGGCAAACCCTAGCTATGATTTTATCAAAAATTCGATTAAACTATGTAATTAACGAGTTCAAGAAATCACCATGATACTCCGAACATCAATCAACAATAATTCAATTGAATTTTAAGCTTAATTTCTACTTAGGTCAAGTTTAGCTCATATCACATGTTCAATCTCGAAGAAAATCGACAAGAAATGAGATAGAATTGAAGAACATACCTTGAATTCGAAGAATTGATGAAAACTCGATGAAATTCTTGGCCTAAGTCCTTGACACGTTGAGGGGGAAGGGTTTTTTGGGAGGTTGGTCGCGGAGGATATGAAAAATGAGGAAAATTGAGGGGGAATCAGGGTTTAAAAGTGGGAAATTCGCGCGGGTCGCTCGGCGACCCGGTGTGACCCGTCGCGATATACACTTCAACGTGTCACGGAGGGTAACGCGGAGCATGCCCTCCGTGACACGGAGCTGTCGCGTGGGTGTTCTGGAATTTTAAAAATTCCAGATTTACACCTCAACGTGTCATAGAGGGTAACGCGGAGGCCCTCCTCTGTGACACGGAGCCATTGCCCTAGCTCACTGTTTTGCCACTTTTTATTATTTTTCATACCTCGAATTTTCCTTTGTGATCCCTTGCACATTTATCCTCCGTTCAACCTGAAATTCATCTTACGGTAAGAAATTGGTCAGAATTATAGGTTTCACTCAAAATAAAAATAAAAACAAAAATAAATCTAAAAATTTTGTTGTTAATCAAGAAAAAAAGAAAAAAAGAAATCGATTCACAATTTACAAAGAAAAATTTCACGGGTTGCATCCCATGCAGCGCCTGGTTTACCGTCGCGGCTCAACGTCATTCAGCTCAGTCATCTTCTAGGGTGACGGACGTTTTCTCTCGACCACCGTCCTCACCCCAATAGTGCTTATATCGCTCCGGTGGTTTTCCCCAATAACTCTCGTGAATCACTTCTCTGCGCATCATCACCTCGATCAGTCACGTTGATCACCGAGAGTTCCTCGTACACAGTCGGGAGCTTGGTGGCCTTGTATACATCGAACACTTCCACCTTGTCATGTGCTCGCATGGTTAGCTGCCCTGCAGCTACATCAATCAGCGCTTTCCCGATCGCCAAGAAAGGACGTCCCAAAATAAATGGGACTTCCGCGTCTGGCTCAAAATCCAGCACGACGAAATCCACCGGGAAGATAAGGGAGCCCACTTGCACCAGCACATACTCCACAATGCCATCAGGTCTGGCTAAGGACCGATCCGCTAGTTGCAAGATCACTGTTGTTGGTCTAGGACTCCCTAGACCCAACTTCTTGAATACCGATGACGGCATCAAATTAATGCTCGCTCCCAAATCACATAATCCGTGAGCTCGAATACTCTGCCCAATTGTAATTTGTATAGTAAAGCTCCCAGGATCTTTGAGCTTTGTGGGCAAAAGGTTTTGTATCCGAAAGTGCACTCCTCCGTGAGGGCCACCGTAGCATACTCAGTCAACCGACTTTTGTTTGCCACGATGTCCTTAATATACTTTGCATATTTCGGCACTCCCTGCAAAACATCAACAAGAGGTAAGTTAATATGTACCTGTTTCAGCACCTCCATGAATTTCTTGAGACACTCCTCCTCTTTGTGTTTCTTTAATCTTTGAGGGAACGGGGGTGGTGGTCTTTCTGATTCAGCTTCCTTTTTCTTCCCCCTCTCATCACTTTGCTCTCTCTTAACTTCTGCTGCTCCCGATTGTTGAGGTGGTCTTTCTGGTTCCACCTCTTTCAGCTGCAAACCACTCCTTGTGGTCACCGCATTCACCTGCTTGGGATTGGGATCTGTGTCGCTCGGAAGTCCTCCTCTAGGCCTGGTATTTTAGGCTCCAGCAAATTGCCCAAATTGATATTCAAGTGTCTTAGTAGCTAACTGGTTGTTCTTTACCTCGGCTACCAATTTCACATAGTCAGCCTGCAATTGAGCTTGGTTAGCTATCATTGTCTTGAACATCTCCTCAATACTGGGTGATGGTGGTGGAGGAGGTGCATTGTTGTTTCTATATTGTGGCTGATAGTTCTGATGACCTCCTTGATTCCTCTGCGCCCCCTGACTCGAACTTTGCCCTTGATGGTTGTTGCTACCCCAAGAGAAATTCGGGTGATTCCTCCAGTTGGAATTGTAGCTTTTGCCATACTGTTTGTGGTTGTTCCTCTGTACATTTCCCACAAAGTTCACCGAGTCAGGACTTTCTCCACAACACTCAGCTGAGTGCTCACTCCTCCTGCACACTTCACACCAAATCTGCTGCACTACATTCACTGGGGCATGAGTCTGGTTCATTGTCATGTTGCTGAAGTGGGTGTTGAGTTGATTCTGTAAAGCAGCTATCTGTGCAACAATAGCTGTAAAGCCATCCACTTCTAGAACTCCTGCTGCTTTCCTTGTTCCTCCTCTTGACGAATCAGCATTCCACTCCGGATTGCCCTGCGAAATACGGTTTAACAAGGTATACAACTCCTCATAAGTTTTCTCCAATGCTTGTCTCCCAGCTGCTGAGTCTAGCAAGATTTTTGTGTGGGGTTCCAAACCCTGTATAAAAGAGTGCACCAGCACATCATTGGATTGATGATGATGAGGACAATCCCGCAACATGGACTTGAATCTCTCCCAAGCTTGATATATATTCTCCACATCTCTTTGTTTGGAACATAGAATTTGACTTCTAAGTCTTGCTGTTTTACCGGATGGAAAAAATTGTGTCAAGAATTTCCTTGCAAGATCATCCCAAGTAGTAATAGAATTTGGTGGCTCAGCTTTCAACCACCTCTTGGCTTCTCCCAATAGTGAAAATGGGAACAATGTAAGCCCGACATGATCCGATGACACTCCAGCGGGGATGTAAGTGTCACTTATCTCTAAAAAATTTTGGAGATGCTGTCGTGGATCCTCATGAGGGAGACCTGTGAACTGCCCGCTGGTGTGCAGCAATTGCACCATGTTTTGCTTGAGCTCGAACCTCCCTCCTAGCTTAGGTTTGCGGATGCTAGATGTGACATTGTTAGCATGTGGGATTGCCACCTCGCGAACCGGCCTAGTTGCTACTTCCTCGGGCACTAACATTGCCCGTACTACTGGTGGATTCTGTTGTTGCTCCATAATTGTTTGTTTGAGCAACTGCAGCTTCCTCTCTAAAGCTTCTCTCCGCTGACGATGAAATAGTCTTTCAGGCTCTAAATATGAGTCTACCAGCTCCTTGTCTCTTGCCAGTGTTCAGCAGTATTTCTGCAAAATACAGGCTAAGACCAAGTTGTCAACACTAAGAAAAAAATATAGTAAATTAACACTTAAGAAAAATTCACCAATTGCCAGTCCCCGGCAACGGCGCCAAAAACTTATTCGGACTTTTCTGCTTTGGGTTTAAAGGTACACGCAAGTGCACGTGGTCGAACAAGTAGTAAAGTGGCTTAAGTAAGCCAAGTATCGATCCCACAGGGACTGGGATAAGGTAACACTCTACTCAAGTGTACTATATTTTAACTCTAACAATGAAGACAATAGTGCAAAGAAGAGTTTGATATTTTGATTTCTAATTTTTATGCTAAATCTAAAACGAATATCTAACGTGAGTCTGAACTATGAATGTGAGCATGCCGAGGTTAAATTAATATGTAAAGAAATAAATTATCAATATAATGTGGTTAATCTTTCCTCCGGTTGCTAGTCAAGAACTATTGCCAATGGATTAAAACTCTCGTATTTAGCCCAACTTAAGAATCATGAACCGTCCACCTACATTTCTGTGATTAAACGAAATTCATGTTCTAGCCATACAAAACCGGTTCCTTAAATGACTAATACGACTTTCAGGTATATTTCTATCCTGAAGGTAAATCAATTCTCAATTTTCCCAAACTAAGAAAAGATCATATCCTATTGATTCACAACTTTCCAATTTCTTGCTCTCTCGAGTGAAACCGGACTTTTTAGATATACATTAACATAGGCCACACATTAATGCAGTAAGAACAAGAATCAATAGAACAACCATGGAAGAAAAGATGAAAAACCAACTTAATCAACAATCACATTTCAATACCATTGTTCTTAACCTCAGCAAAAAGAGGAATTAGCCACTCATTCGTGGATTAAACATCGTTAAATGAGTGTTAAACTTACAAGCAATTGAATTAAAGAAGAAGGAGATAGAGGAAAACCCTGAGATTTTCATCCCCTCAACTGCTTGTAACCCACGTTCTTGCTCCACCAAGTCAGAATATTGAAAAATGAACCTAAGTGTCATATTTATACTAGTGGAATTTTTCCCGGAATAGCAAGCAACGTGTCACGGAGTGCATCGTGGAACTCTGCCTCCGTGACATGCCACTGACGCGGAGCCTCACTAGAAATTGACTGTCCAGGTAATAAGGCCCAACGTGGCACGGCGTGCAACGCGGGGCTAGGCCAACGTGCCACGGCCCCAACGCGCATCCACACTGGAATTTGGCCAAAAATTCCCTATCCAGGCAGAAGGCCTCCGCGATGGCAGCGTGACACGGCTCGATCGCGGATCCCCTTTAATTTGTGTCGTCCAATGCTATGTCCTTTGCTAACATCCGAGTCCAACCCCGATCTCTCCCAACACGCATTTTAGCTTCACAAAATTATATTTCACCTGCAAGACAATGCTAATCATGTTGGTTAGTATAAATTCACATTTTATTAAATCACATGAGAATGTATAAACATTGGTAGCTAAACAAGGCTAAAATGACACATTTGAGTATCACTTGGGCATATAAATTTGCCCAAGATCAGTCACTAGTATTGCAGATTTTTTCGGGTTTTTCATTGAGAGTATTTTCATCATTCCTAAGCCCTAAGGTCCTAAACTATGTTGTTTTAAGATCAATTAGCATGGTTTTAAGTAAGAGAAACCTATTCTAAGAATCCCCATTCCATGCATGCAACCTAGAGCCTTCTTTGAAGATCAAGTTTGAGGAATTTCATAAAATTCTTTTCAATTTCCATTTGGGCTTTCAAGAGGGAGTGTGAAATCGATTTACCTAGTTATGTGAGGCTATGAACGAGAGTTTCTTTCACTCTCATGCTCTAAATTCATCTCAATTCCATAGATTTCAATTCTAAATTCAAGTTTCATGATCTATGGGTTTATCCCAATTCTTGTGAATTTCTCTATGATCTATCTGTGGGTCAATTCCATTCATGTATCAATTCATGTTTTATGATTTGTATACAGATTTTATAACTATTTCAATTATAAATTTATAGATTTGAATTTCCATTTATTTATGCACAATTATGTATATTTCATGAAAAGTCAAGTTATGATTCCATCATGAAATTGATGTTCCTTAGCCCAATTATGGTTTATGATTTATGATTTGATTTCTCTCAAGTACTCATCATATATTTATGAATATCATGTATATAAAAGTTTTACAAGTATGCATAGATTTCATGATTTATGGATTTATGACTCTTGGCCAACTTACGGACCTTTATCCATGGCCAATCATGTATTTCAAGTATGATCAAGTATGTTATGTTATAATTGACCATGTACCTTATGAATGATATATGATTATGATATGAGCCGTGTGCATATTTTTAGGAGCAGTGTCTGGCACCGGTAGCCCGACATTCAAAGGACTATGCTGGTGTGTCAGAACTACGTGCAGCCTTAGGTTTAAATATCCAAATGTTAATGTTACTAGATCCCCATGATATATCATAGGTACATCCCTTTACTGGCAAGCCTGGGACAGCTCTACCCACTTAAGTGAGATAGACGGGGCATCATTTAAGCTCTATCATGATGGTGTCGATTTGATGAGTCCTCCCGTTGTTCCTCATGATTTATGCATGGTTATGTTTATGTTACTTTGGCTCAAGTCATTTTTAATAAATCTTTTCACCTATGATTAAGGTTATGACTGATTTATGAATATTTTGAAAACCTTGAGACCTTATGATTACATTATGATATTTAATTTATGATTATGATGTCCTACTCTTATGAACTCTTATGTATTTTATATGTCCGTTTTACTTACCTTGCATACTCAGTACATTCCAAGTACTGACCGCATACTCTATGCTGTATCATTTCATGATACAGGTATGAGGGATCAGTCTCAGTCTTATCATTATCCCCTGCATCCCTCTCAAAACTGTCCAGCCAATGTTGGTGAGTCCTCATCTTTCAAGGATATTCAGACATCTATAGTTTATTATGTTATTTCAGTTTCAGACTTTATTGAGCCAAGTAGGGGTGCTTTCCCATCAGCTCATCAGTTATGTTAGAGGCTTTCCAGACATTATATAAAAATCAGCTTGTCTTTATTGATTTAGTTCTAGCTTGATATATATATATGTATGCAGACTTTCGCTATTATGTGTCTGAACTTCCGCTTTATGATGTTGAGTTTAGATGTTATTTTATGCCATGGGTCAACTTTTAGCCTCTTGGGCTTTCTTGTCCCGTGTCTCAGTCTGAGTCTATGTTCGAGTCACGACAAACTTGGTTTCAAAGCATTAAGTTTTGAAGTGTCCTAGGGTGTCTGAAAGCCGCATTAAGTAGAGTCTTTTTTATGGGTGTGAAGTGCACCACACCTATGACGAAGAGGCTATGAGACGTTTAGTAAATGTTCCATTCTTTTATGATCTATATCATGGGATAAAATTTCTCTCTATCCATCTAACTCATGTTATACTCGTTTGCAGAATCTTGCCTCCTCAACAAGTTAGAGAAAGAAGAAAAGGGAATTGAAATGGACATGAAAATGGCAATGGTGATGGGCACCAACATGCCCCACCAGCCCATGAGGAGCATGTAGCTGAGCAAATTGCCCACATTGAGTTCAGGGAAGCCATAAAGATGCTAGCTCGGGCCTAGACCCCCCAGGTCAATCAATAGGAGGTAGCGCATGTCCCTCGGGATGGGAATGTGGCAGTGGAAAGAGTTAGAGACTTTTTGAGGATGTACCCTCTAGAGTTTCTTGAGTCAAAGGTGGTCGAGGATCCACACGAGTTCATTGATGAGGTTTTGAAGATAACGCAAATCATGGGGGGGGGGACCATAGAGGAGTGCGCCAATCTAGCCTCGTATCAATTGAAAGGGTTTGCCCACATCTGGTTCGATTAATGGAAGGATAGCAGGGCAGTTGGAGCAGGCCCTATTGGTTGGGAGGAGTTTCATACCACATCTCTGGATTAGTTCTTCCCTCGTGAGATGAGGGAGATTAAAGCAGCGGAGTTTGTGAACCTGAAACAGGATAACATCACAGTCCAGGAGTATGCTTTGGAGTTCACTCGTTTGTCCAAGTATGCACCAGAGCTAATGGCTGATCAGAGAGCTCAGTTGAGTAGGTTTGTACATGGAGTGGCGGACTACCTGGAAAAGGATTATAGGATTTCCATGATTCATCAGGATATTGATTTTCCTCGGATGGTTTTGCACGCCCCGCCGATGGGGGTGGTGCATCTTAGAGAGAGAGGCCAAGAGGGAAAGGACATATAGTTATGGGTTCTCTCAATCTGGAGGCGAATATCACCAGTAGTCTCATCATAGATCATTATCTCAAGTGCGCCATCCAGATTGCAAGGTGATCAGAGGAGCAGGGTTTTAGGTTCGAGGGACAAGAGGAGCATGCAGACAGAGCGCACCTTTTCGTGCTATGGGAAATGTGGAAAGAGTCACATAGGAGAGTGCTTCATGGGATCAGATATCTGTTTTGGGTGTGGTAGATCCGGCCACATGCACCGGGAGTATCCCTTAGCTAGATAAGGTGATGGTGGAGGTCGTGTTCAGGCTACCATATCAGTAGCAACACCATCATGCCCAACCCAACAGGGTTCATCCACCAGTGCAGGTGGCCGCCAATACT
This sequence comes from Datura wrightii, assembly GCA_035772735.1. Lineage (NCBI taxonomy): Eukaryota > Viridiplantae > Streptophyta > Magnoliopsida > Solanales > Solanaceae > Datura > Datura wrightii. The sequence continues at coordinate 68,714,393 of JASDFA010000002.1, forward strand.
AGAATAGGTTTTATTCCCTTGCATCCCACTAGGAGAAGGAGACTTCACCAGATGTGGTTACTAGTATGTTACGAGTATTCCACCTTGATGTATATGCATTGTTAGATCCAGGGGCTACCTTATCTTTTGTGACACCCTATGTTGCTAGTAGTTTCGGAGTTAGTCCCAAGATTTTATAAGAACCCTTCTCAGTCTCTACTCTAGTCGGTGATTTAGTTACAACCCGATGAGTATATAGAAATTGCTCGGTCATAGTCCTTCAGAAAGTTAACTAAGCAGATTTAGTAGAGCTCGCCATGACCGAATTTTATGTCATCTTCGGCATGGATTAGCTACATGCATGTTATACCTCAGTCAATTATAAAACCCATGTAGTAGAGTTCAATTTTCCAGGTAAATCAATCTTAGAGTGGAAGGGTAGTTCAACTATGCCTGTTGGTCGCTTCATTTCCTACCTTAAAGCCAGAAAAATGATTTCTAAAGATCGAGTGTACCATCTAGTTAGGGTTAAGAATGCTACATCCAAAACCCCGGCTATCCAGTCAGTTCCTGTAGTGTGTAGTACCCAGAAGTGTTTCTAGATGATTTACCGGTAATCCCTCCCGAGCGGGAGATTGATTTTGGTATTGACCTTCTTCCCGATATGTAGCCTATATCTTTTCCTTCTTACAAAACAGATCCATCCAAGGTAAAGGAGTTTAAGGAACAGTTAAAGGACCTTCTAGACAAGGGTTTCATCAGACCTAGAAAATCCCCATAGGGTGCACCAGTTCTCTTTGTCCGAAAGAAGGATGGTTCTTTTCATATGTATATTGATTATCAACACTTGAAAAAAGTCACCATCAATAATAGGTATCCCCTCCCCAGAATTGATGACATGTTTGATCAGCTTCAGGGTGCTAAGTGCTTTTCGAAGATAGACCTGGATCAGGATATCATCATCTCAGGGTTCGGGAGAGTGACATTCCGAAGACAGCCTTCAGGACTTGGTATGGTCACTATGAGTTTGTAGTTATGTCTTTTGGACTAATGAATGCTCCTACAACTTTTATGGGTTTGATGAACAGGGTGTTCAAGCTGTAATTGGATATGTTCGTGATTGTGTTCATAGATGATATTATCATATACTCTTGGAGTGAGGAGGATTATGCCGCTCAATTGAGGGTGGTGCTACAAACTCTTAAGGATCACGAATTATATGCTAAGTTCAACAAATGTGAGTTCTGGTTGAACTCAATGGCCTTTTTGGGTCATGCGCTATCAAGTGAGGGTGTACAGGTGGACTCTCAAAAGATGGAAGCGGTGAAGAATTTGCCTAAACAGGTGAATTCTTCGGATATTAGGAGTTTCTTTTGTTAGCTGGTTATTATCAGAGATTCATTGAGGGGTTTTAATCTATTGTAGCCCCGTTGACTAAATTGATCAAGAAGAAAGTGAAGTTTAATTGGTCGGAGGCTTGTGAGAAGAGCTTCAAAGAGTTGAAGACTCGACTCACCTCAGCACCAATGTTGACCTTACCTGATGGTACCGAGGGGTTTGTGGTATATTGTGACGTCTCGAGGATCAGCCTTGATTGTGTATTGATGCAGCACGATAAAGTTATAGCCTATGCTTCTAGGCAGCTGAAGGTATATGAAAAGAACTACCCGACTCATGATCTCGAATTGGCGGTGGTAGTATTTTCCTTGATGATTTGGAGACACTATCTATATGGGGTCCATGTGGATGTGTTAATGGACCACAGAAGCCTACAATACATGTTTACCCAAAAAGATCTGAATCTGCACTAGAGGAGGTGGTTGGAGCTATTGAAAGACCATTATATGAGTGTCCAATATCATCTGGGCAAGGAAAATATGGTGGCAGAAACTCTTATTAGGCTTTCCATGGAGAGTGTATCTCATGTAGATGAGGAGAGGAAAGAGTTAGTAAAGGATGTGCACCGACTTGCACGACTAAGAGTATGTCTAGATGACTCTACGAATGGTGGTGTCATTGTTCAAAATGGATTAGAATCATCTTTATTGACCGATGGTAAGTCTAGGCAGGACGAGGATCCTATTTTTGTAAAGTTGAAGGAAGCAGTTTGGAATCATAGGGTCGAGGTTTTCACCCAAGGGGAAGATGGTGTGCTCCGATATCAGGGTCGTTTGTGTGTACCGAATACTGGTTACTTGAGGGAGCGGATGTTTCATGAAGCTCATGGTTCCATATACTCTATAAATACAGGTGCCACCAAGATGTACTGTGACCTACAAGAAGTCTATTGGTGGAATGGCACGAAGAAGAATATGGCAGAATTTGTGGTCAAAAGTCCGAATTGTCAACAAGTGAAGGTTGAGCATTAAAGACCTAGAGGTATGCTTTAAGATATTAGTATCCCTACTTGGAAGTGGGAGGAAATCAATATGGACTTCATTACGGGGTTGCCTCGTACACTCCGATAGTATGTATCTATTTGGGTGGTTATGGACAAGTTGACTAAAGCAACTCATTTCCTACTAGTCAAAATTACTGATTTAGTGGAGAATTATGCTAAGTTATACATTTGGGAGTTAGTTTGTTTTCATGGAGTGCCCTTGTCCATCATATCAGATAGAGGTACAGTTTACCTCCCAGTTCTGGAGATCATTTCAAAAGGTACTTCGCACTCCGTTCAAGCTTAGCACAACATTTAACCCGCGACAGATGGTCAGGCAGAGCGGACTATTTAAACTCTGGAGGATATGTTGAGAGTGTGTGTGATTGATTTCAAGGGTAGTTGGGATGATCATTTTCCTCTCGTTGAGTTTACATATGACAACAACTATCATTTCAGCATTCATATGGCTCCGTTTGAGGCTCTCTATGGGCGGAGATATAGATCGCCTATTTCTTGGTTTGAAGTTGGTGATGCTGCAATGATAAGACCAGATTTAGTCCATGATGCCATGGAGAAAGTTTAGCTTATAAGGGACAAGTCGAAAATAGCTCAGAGTCTCCAAAAGTCCTATGCGGATGAGAGGAGGAGAGAACTTGAGTTTTAAGTCAAGGATTGGGTGTTTCTAAAGGCGTCTCCCATGAAGGGAGTAATGAGTTTCGAAAAGAAAGGAAAACTCAGTCCCCGCTATGTTGGTTCGTACCGGATTGTGGAACGGGTTGGCAAGGTAGCATATGAGTTTGAGTTTCCCTTAGAATTAACTTTAGTTCATCTAATTTTCCATGTATCTCTCTTAAAGAAGTGTTTGGGTGATCCCGCTCGAGTTGTTCCGGTGGACAGTGTCGGTGTGAAAGATAACCTTAGTTATGAAGAGGTTCTGGTGGATAGTGTTTGTCGTGAGAGATAGCCTTAGTCAGGTTCGTAAGCTAAGAAAAAAGGAAGTAGTCTCAGTCAAGGTTTTTTGGAGGAATCAGCATGCTGAGGGAGCTACATGGGAATCTGAAGCAGATATGATGGCTAAATACTCGCATCTATTCCCTTCCGACTCAGTTTCAGCTTGAGGTATCAGTTTCCTCTTTAGTATCCTATTCAATTTCATGTTCAGTTCATGTTTCCCAGATTTCTTCATGTCAATGAATGTATGTGTGATTTATGAATTAAGTTTAGTCCTGTATTCTAGTCTGGAGTCAGTTACTCCATTAGTTTTCAGCTTAAATGTTTAGTATTTGGCATGGTAGTTGCATTTTCCCCGCTTTTCGGTATGTTTACCCACATTCAAGGACAAATGTTGCCAAGAGGGAGATATTGTAATACCCCGAAAGCGCCTAAGACAAGACTTGGGATTTTAAATGAAAAGTGGCAGAAATTTTAGAATTTTTCTCAAAACGAGTTGTGGTACGGGTCATTAGTCCCCCCAATGACCCGTTGCAAGTGCTCGTGGTAAGAATCTGCAGAGTAGGTTGGGAAGTAATGGGTCTCAGGATGACCCGTTGGTTGAAGTAATGGATCGTGGGTTAGAGTCGATGCTTTGTTTATTGTCAAGAGGGAAGGCACGACTCGTGGTACGAACTGTGGTTAGGAACCATGGGTCATGGTAAGGTGTTTGTGGGTATACAAAACAACACGCAAGTGCACGTGGTCGAACAAGTAGTAAATGGCTTTAGTAAGCCAAGTATCGATCCCACAGAGACTTGGATTAAGTGCAATTTGCTCAAGTATACTATAATTTACTTCTGAAAATGCAGACAACAATGTAACCAAAAAGTTGATAGTTTGTTTTATAAATTTTTATACTAAAACTAAGAACAATTATCTACTTTGAATCTGAACTATGAATAAGAGTATGCTGAGGTTAAACGAACATGTAATGAAATTGATTATCATCATAAATTGGTTAATCTTTTCTTCCTGTTGCTAGCCAAGAACATTTGCCAAGAGATTAAAACTCTCGTATTTAACCTCACTTAAGAATCATGAACCATTCAGTCTACATTTCTATGATCAAATGCAATTCATGTCCTATCCATACGATTCCGGTTCCTAAATTGACTAATACGACTTCCAGGTATATTTCTATCCTGAAAGCAAATGAAGACCCAATTTTCCCAAATCAAGTAAAGAACATATCCTATTAATTCACAACTTTCTAATTTCGTGCTCTCTCGAGTGAAACCGGACTTTTTAGATGTACATTAATGTAGGCCACACACCAATGTAGTAAGAACAAGAATTAATAGAACAACATGGAAGAAAAGATGATAACCATAGAATCAATAATCAAATTTCATCACAATTGTTCATAACCTAAGCAAGGTGAGGAATTAGCCACTCATTTGTGGATTAAACATCTTAAAATGAGTGTTAATCATACAAGCAATTGAATTAAAGAAGAAAGAAAGAGAGAAAAAACCCTGAACTTTTCGTCCCTCAATTGCCTGTAACCCACGTCCTTGCTCCACCAAGTCAGAATTATGAAAAACGAACTTAAGTGTTCTATTTATACTGCTGGGAATTTTTCCCGGAATAATGAGCAACGTGTCACGGAGTGCATCGCGGAGCACTGCCTCCGTGACACGCGATGAACCCGAACCCTCACTGGAACTGGGGGTCTGGGAATTCATGCTCAACGTGGCACGGCGTGCATCGCGGAGCACTGGCTCCGTGCCACGGAGCAAGCGCGGACCTCCACTGGAATTTGGGTGAATTTTCCCCATCCAGGCAGAATGCCTCCGTGATGTCAGCGTGACACGGCTCCATCACGGAGCCCCTTTATTTCATGCTGTCCAATGCCTTTTCCCTTGCTCGCATCCAAGTCTAACTCCGATATCATTCAACATGCATTTTAGCTTCCCGAAATCACATTTTACCTGCAAAACAATGCTAATCATGTTGGTTAGTATAAATTCACATTTTATTGCCTATTACATGAAAATGTATACACATTGATAGATAAACAAGGCGAAAATGATACTTTTGAGTATCACTTGGTCATATAAATCTGCCCAAGATCACTTACCCCACACTTAAATCATTGTTCGTCCTCGAACAACAAACATACAATTCATGCAATTTACATCCCAACCTCGCTACTATGGTTCGACAGTTTAAGCTACGGTCATACCGATTATTCAATACAGCAAATCATCAAGAAACCATGCATGGTCTTATCAATGCAATGACCTTCAGTACATCAAGACTTCCTAGACTTTAAGAATCGACTCTCGATATCGGCAAACCCATGCAAATCAGCTAATCAAGATATCCGACACGAAAATCAATCTTTCATCAAGCATGTGCCCTCACAACTCAAGAGAATCTTCCCCTTTTTGCTCATGTGACACACACTCATTCAAGCAGGGGCATGTACACACAATTTCACTCTCTCTCCCAAAAGAATTCACATGCATCATGTCATGACCCATAAGCTTGCCCCTAGTGTATTACTCCACTAATATAAACAAATGCAATGTAAGATCACGTAGGACTTTAATGGGTTGTAATGGAAGCTATGGAACTAATAAATATTGGATTAGCCAATAATAGCCACTAGCATCCTTAAGCGCCTTTTCAACACATCCCATCAACTCATGGACATTGTTTCTCTTTTTTTTTTCATCATCCCATTCTTGATGATTTACTTTAGCATGGCCCATTTCATTAAGCACACTTGAAACATCAACAAAGATTATTCATGCAGCTTCATTATCGTTTATTTCTAACAAGTGCACCTTCAACCTTTTCTTTTCTTCCCTCACTCTGCTTTTCTTTTTCTTTTCACCATTCTCACTCTTTGACACTTTGGGAAAATGATTTTCTCTTCTTAAGCGCTTAAGAGTTTTGTATAGACTTTACGGCTAATGAAAAGAAGGAACTAAGCTCGGTTTACACTTTTTGGACAAAAGAAAGAAATAATAGGCTAAAGGCTCAAAGGGCTGACTAGGGTATAAAATCACAGAAAGGGGGGTATGCCAAGGAAAAAATAGAAACTCTCGGTTAAAACAAAGAAATGCCTACATCCTTTCCTACAATACACCTCCTTCTTTTCGTTTTGTACACACACCAGGCAAGTTCTAGACACTTCACAATAGCATGGAATATCAACACCTCACTTAACACTTTCTGCGCATGCTCGATTCAAGATGTATTCACAGACTCTTCAATCAGCTAATTACAGGAATTCAAACATTAAGCCTCAATCACACTGAATCGAACTCTACAGCCTAGGTGTCTCAACATATTTACAAATTTGCATGCTTTCATACAAATCACCTTTGCATTTCGAATATCATGTACAACACGCAACCAAAATTTCACAACCATAGTGTAACTACAGGTTCCAGGATGCAATCCACCAAAGAAAAAAAACTAAAAAATAACTGAAAAAAATCTACTCCTAACAACTACATTTCCCTTAAGACGGTCGTCATCCATCCATCATAGGGAACGGTCACTACTTAAGACGTCGGTTCAATGGGACCATTCTCGGTAAAAGAATAAAAAACAAACGCCGAGAAACCCAAAATTAAAAATGTCGAAAATATCAATCATTTCGATAGAAAAATTATTTACAAAATATTTTAAAAATTTTTAAAAAAATCGATCATTTCGATAACAAAATAACAAAAATATGAATAGAATCAGAATCAGCTAGCAACCATTCAGCAACACACATCAATTTCACGAATATTTACAAATACAGAACAATTTGAAAATTCACACTCACAGGGACACACAACATACATGCTAACAGAAGAGAGCATACAAACAAAACAGCCCAGCCCAGCACCTAACTACTCCCACCCCACACTCAGCTCGAACACTGTCCCCAGTGTTCACAAATATCCAAATAGCACAAATTCGGGTGGTGGAACTCCCTGATCAGTCAAAGTATTCCACTTCTTCGTCGGGTGCTGCTGCTTCATCTCCCATATCCGAGTCGCCTCCGTCATCATCATCGGAGTCCTCCCGACGCGTCTCCTCGTCTATGGGGACGTCATCATCTGTGGGCTCTACAAATGCTGGCCCCACTCGGCATAGAGCCTTGGAGTTTTCGCCAAAGGGGTAGTCTAGCTCGAGCTGCCATAGCTCCTCCTCCGTCGCCGACCTCCCACCTATCCTTAGTTGGAGCAACTGCATCCCATACATCCATGCCATGTATTGGTCACAAGCGTGTCGCTCGCCATGTGTAAGCACTGGCCTGTGGGTGGTGTCGGGAGCCTTAGTTTTGGTAACATCTAAGGCCCGCCGCTCCAACTGCGGGATATAATCGAGGGCCTCCTCCTCAACATCGAGGCCCCTGAAAAAGGTGGTCAGTAGTCCACCAAAACCATACTTGTTCCCCTGGTGCAACCGGGCTCTCTTCATGGCGGATATAATAACCGCCCCGACATTAATCTCTAGCCCTTTTATCAGGGCGTACACCAGGCAAACACGATGCCGGGTTACGTCAGTCATATGTACCCCCGGCATTAGGCATGAGCAGACTATCTTCAGCCAGATTCGGGCTTCCCTGTTCATTTGTGAATAGGGCAACGTCAGGTGGTAGCCCCTCTCTTTGTGTCTGCTCCATCTAGCTGTTGATCGGGTCCCACACAATGTGCGTCTGATGTCCGCATACGGTGGGGTAATGTTCAACTGTCGTAGGACGTGGGCGTCTGTGTCCCGCGCTCCTATGATGGCATTGAGATGGTGGGGCTCCAGAGTGACTATTTGCCCTCTGATCTTGATGGTGTGACTCCTGATCGTCGGGTTCCAGTTAGCATAGAACTCCCAAACCAAGTGCAGATTGCATTCTTTGGGCTCTTCAAAGATGAACTTGAGCCCCGCTGCTTCGATCCGGTGAACCATTGTGGGGAACTCCTGTGCCAATGGTTCCCGTGCTATCTGCTCCTCGGGGAAATATTTGCTTTCTTTGTGCTTGGCGTACCACTTTTTCCCCTCGTTGGTCACCCATCTTGTTCCATATTGGCGGCGTTGGCCGCGTGGAACTGCTGGTGCAGCTGGGACTGCTGTGCCCAGTCTGATTCGTTTCCTTTCGGCACCTGAAGTTGACGCGCCTTTTCCTTTCTCTTGCCGGCTTGCCATTTCACCTGTCAACCCAAGTAAACAAGATCAATGTTAATCTTACAGATATTAACTTCGGCTAAGGTCAGGTTACGCTAGGTTACCCCACACTTAGTCCTTAGCTACAGTTACAACAACACGACAAGAATATCTTTATTTACACAAAACAACCAACTATACAATCAAGCTTAGTGCGTTCGAAAAATTCGACGGTATAACTTCTGCGTACTACTTAGACTTTGTACAGCTAATCGCAATCACTACCATCGCTAGCATTTTAACCATCACACATAGCAAAGAAAAACAAAGAAACAAAAACAACAACAAAAATTTATACACATGAACCTATCCAACCAACCAAATTCGAACAAATTTCAACATTTCCCCCAAACCCAAGAATCCGTCGTCTATTAACATCCAAACAATTTGTACATCGACTCATCTCATTCAACACATACACCCTGGCATAAAATTCACGATTTCAACACATTTCCAACTTCAAATTCAACAACAAGCCCTAGAATTGATTTTATCAATCAAATTCGAATAATTTATGCAATCGACAAGTTCAAATAATCATAACGACATTCCGAACATTTATCAACAACAAATAACTCAAATTCATGCTTAATTACTACATAGGGCGATTTAGCTCACCTCCCGTGCTTAATTTTTTGAAGAAAATCGACAAGAAATTGAGAGGGAATCGGAAAACATACCTTAAAGTTGAAGAATCGAAGAAGAGTCGGTGAATTTCTTGCCTTACTCCGTGTCACGTTGATAGGGGATGGTTTTTGGGGGGTTTGGTCGCGGAGGGATTGGAAAATGAGGGGAAAAGGGAGGTTTTCGGGGTTAAAAAGGTAGAAAAATACGCGGGTCACCCGGCGACCCGGTGTGACCCATCGCGATATACACGACAACGTGTCACGGAGTGCATCGCGGTGCAGTGCCTCCGTGACATGGAGCCATCGCGATACCATTCTGGAAATTTTAAAATTTCCGGGTTATACCTCAATGTGTCAAGGAGGGTAGCACGGAGGTCCTCCTCCGTGACACGGAGCTATCGCCCGCGCTCACTGTTTTCCACTTTTTCTTAATTTTTCATACTTCGACTTTTCCTTCGTGATTCCTTGCACATGTTCCTCCGTTTGACCTGAAATTCAGCTCACTATACAAAATTGTTTAGAAATATAGGTTTCACCTAACTAAAAATAAAAACACTAACTGAAACGAAAAATTTTGTAGTCAATCACGAAAAAGAAAAATCTATTTACACTTTACAAAAAAAAGAAAAAAATTTCACGGGTTGCCTCCCGTGCAGCGCCTGGTTTACCATCGCGGCTCGACGTCATTTAAGCTCAATTGTCCGCTAGGGTGATGGACGATTTCTCTCGATCATCGACCTCCCCCCAGTAGTGCTTACACCTTTCCGGTGGTTTTCCCATTAACTCTCGGGAATCCTTCATCTGCTTGTCATCACTTTGATCAATCACATTGATCACCGAAAGTTCTTCATGCATCGTCGGGAGCTTGGGTGCTTTATACACATCGAACACCTCTACCTTTTAATGTGCTCGCATTGTGAGTTGCCCCGCAGCTACATCGATTAGTGCTTTCCCAGTTGCTAAGAAGGGACTCCCCATAATAAATGGGACTTCCGCGTCTGGTTCAAAGTCCAGCACGACAAAATCTACCCGGAAAATTAGGGAGCCAACTTGCACCAGAACGACCTCAACAATGCCATCCGGTCTAGCTAAGGATTGATCCGCCAACTGCAAGATTACCGTTGTGGGTCTAGGACTCCCTAGACCCAACTTTCTGAATACCGAAGACGGCATCAGATTTATGCTCGCTCCCAAGTCACACAATCCACGAGCTCGGATGCTCTTCCCAATAGTAAGCTGGATAGTAAAACTCCCAGGGTCTTTTAGCTTTGTGGGCAGTCTGTTTTGAATCCGGGAAGTGCACTCCTCCGGTAGAGCCACCATGGCATACTCAGTCAACTGAGTTTTGTTGGCCACGATGTCCTTTATGTACTTGGCATATTTAGGCACTCCCTGCAAGACATCAACAAGAGGTAAATTAACATGTACCTGTTTAAGCACCTCCATGAATTTCTTGAAACACGCCTCCTCCTTGTGTTTCTTGAGTCATTGAGGGAACGGGGGTGGAGGTCTTTCTGATTTAGCTTCTTTGGTTTTCCCCCTTTCAGAACTTTGCTCCCTCTCGACTTCTGCTGCTCCCAAATGTTAAGGTGGTCTTTCTGGTTCCACCTCTTTCAGCTGCAAACCACTCCTTGTGGTCACTGCATTTACCTTCTTGGGATTGGGATCCGTGTCGCTCGGCAGTCCTCCTCTAGGCCTTGTATTTTGGGCACTAGCAAATTGACAAAATTGATACTCAAATGCCTTGGTAGCTAACTGATTGTTTTTCACTTCGGCTGCCAATTTCACATAGTCAGCCTGCAATTGAGCTTGGTTAGCTATCATGGTCTTGAACATCTCCTCAATGCTGGGTGATGGTGGTGGAGGAGGTGCATTGTTGTTTCTGAATTGAGCTTGGTAGTTCTGTTGCCCTCCTTGGTTCCTTTGCACACCCTGACCCGAACTTTGGCCTTGATGGTTGTTGCTACCCCATGAGAAATTAGGATGATTCCTCCAATTTGAATTGTAGCTACTACCATACTGCTGGTAATTTCTTTGTGCATTACCCACAAAGTTTACCGAGTCAGGATTGGCTCCACAACACTCAGCTGAGTGCTCACTGCTTCCACACACTTCACACCACATCTGCTGTACTGCATTAACTGGAGCTGGAGGCTGGTTCAATGTCATGTTGCTGAAGTGGTTGTTAAGTTGATTTTGCAAGGCAGCTATCTGTGTAGCGATAGCTGTGAATCCATCCACTTCAAGCACTCCTGCTGCTTTCCTTGTCCCACCTCTTGATGAATCAGCATTCCATTACGGATTGCCCTGTGAAATCCGGTTCAACAAGGTATACAGCTCCTCATAAGTCTTCTCCAGCGCTTTCCCTCCAGCTGCTGAGTCTAGCAATATTTTGGTGTGGGGTTCCAAACCCTCAATAAATGTGTGCACCAGCACATCATTGGACTGATGATGATGAGGACAGTCCCGCAACATGGATTTAAATCTCTCCCAAGCTTGATATAAATTTTCTCCCTCCCTCTGTTTGAAACTTAGAATTTGACTTCTAAGTCTTGCTGTTTTACCAGAGGGAAAAAACCTTATCAAGAATTTCCGTGCAAGATCATCCCACGCAGAAATAGAATTTGGCGGCTCAGCTTTCAACCACCTCTTGGCTTCTCCTAGTAATGAGAATGGAAATAATGTAAGCCGGACATAGTCTGGTGACACTCCAGCGGGTATGTAAGTGTCACTTATCTCCAAAAAATTTTGGAGATGCTGCTGTGGATCTTCATGAGGGAGACCGGTAAATTGCCCGCTTGTGTGCAACAACTGCACCATATTTTGTTTGAGTTCAAATCTCCCTCCAGGCTCTAGTTTGCGGATACTTGATGTAACATTATTGGCATGTGGGATTGCCACCTCACGAACCGGCCGTGCTGCTGCTTCTTCGGGCACTAACACTGCCCTTACTACAGGTGGATTCTGTTGTTGCTCCATAATCGTCTGTCTGAGCAACCGTAGCTTTCTTTGTAGAGCTTCTCTTCGTTTACTGTGAAATATTCTTTCGGGCTCTATATAAGATTCCACCAGCTCCTTGTCTCTTGCCAGTGTTCACAGTAATTAAGTATGCAAAATACAGGCTAAGACCAAGTTGTCAACACTTAAGAAAAATAAAAAAATACAGTAAATTAACACTTAAAACAAATTCACCAATTGCCAAGTCCCCAGCAATGGTGCCTGTTCGGGCTTGTGTTATATGGGTATATAAAACGACACGCAAGTGCACGTGGTCAAACAAGTAGTAAGTGGCTTTTAGTAAGCCAAGTATCGATCCCACAGAAACTTGGATTAAGTGCAATTTGCTCAAGTATACTATAATTTTACTTCTAAAAATGCAGACAACAATGTAACCAAAAAGTTGATAGTTTGTTTTATAAATTTTTATACTAAAACTAAGAACAATTATTTACTTTGAATCTGAACTATGAATAAGAGCATGCTGAGGTTAAACGAACATGTAATGAAATTGATTATCATCATAAATTGGTTAATCTTTTCTTCTAGTTGCTAGCCAAGAACATTTGCCAAGAGATTAAAACTCTCGTATTTAATCTCACCTTAGAATCATGAACCATCCATCTACATTTCTGTGATCAAATGCAATTCATGTTCTAGCCATACAATTCCGGTTCCTAAATTGACTAATACGACTTTCAAGTATATTTCTATCCTGAAAGCTAATCAAAACCCAATTTTCCCAAATCAAGTAAAGAACAATATCCTATTAATTCACAACTTTCCAATTTTGTGCTCTCTCGAGTTAAACCGGACTTTTTAGATGTAATTAATGTAGGCCACACACCAATGCAGTAGAAACAAGAATTAATAGAACAACATGGAAGAAATGATGAAAAACCAGATAATCAATAATCAAATTGCATCACAATTGTTCATAACCTCAGCAAGGAAGGGAATTAGCCACTCATTTGTGGATTAATCATCATAAAATGAGTGTTAATCATACAAGCAATTGGATTAAAGAAGAAAGAAAGAGAGAAAAAACCCTGAACTTTTCGTCACTCAACTGCCTGTAACCCACGTCCTTGCTCCACCCAGTCAGAATTATGAAAAGTAAACCTAAGTGTGCTATTTATAGTAGTAGGACTCTTTCTCGGAATAACAAGCAACGTGTCACGGAGTGCATCACGGAGCACTGCCTCCGTGACACGCTACGGACGTGGAGGCTCTCTAGAAATCACCCGAACTTGGCCCCGGCAGCACCCTGCCGCGTTGGCAGCGTGTCACGCTGCTTGGGCAGCGCGTTGGCACCTCTTGGTCGCGCAGCCAACATGCCGTGGCATGTTGCCAACGTGCAGGTGGGCTGTTGTGATCAGCCTGCCTGCCGTGGCACGTTGCCGACGGGCAGGTGGGCTGTTTTGTGCCTCCTCTTTGCCGACGTTCGCGTGTTAATTCCGTTTCCAAGCCTCTACTTCACCAACTCATGGATTAGTTATTCAAAAGTCATCAAAACCTACAAAACAAAGGCTAATCATGTTGGTTAGCACATATCTTCACTTCATATAAAATTACATGAAAATGTATACAATAGCTTAGATAAACAAGACTAATTTAAGTAATAAAGCGTATCTCGGGCATGCTATTTTTGCCCGTGATCACAACCCCACACTTAAAGCCTTGTTCATCCTCGAACAACCTTTTACATATCATGCATATGGAGACTCCCACATAACTAATTTAGCAAGATAATTCAAGTTACAGCTATAATGATTACGTAAGATACAAGCTAAAAATAGAGCATGCCTGATTTGATCATTGAAATGAAGTACAACTATGTTAAGACTTCTTAACCTCAAGAATCGACTCTCAATCTTAGCAAACTCATGCAAATCAACTGATTAAGAAATCTCACATGAATTATATCCTTCATTCAACATGTGCCCCTCATGGAAAGAGAGTTACCCAATTTCACACGCAAAAACAATTTTTATATCACAACATGTGTGGGTACATGCATAGAATTACACTCACTCTCACAAAGAATTCACATGCATCATGTAATGACCCATAAGCTTGCCCTTAGTGTTTTATTCCACTAATTTAAGGATGTGTGAATGTAAGATCAAGTAGGACTTTTTAGGTTGTAATGTAACTCAGGTGTGGGTAGGTACTATTATGATCAGTAATAGTGACTGTCTTTCCTAAGCCCTTTTAATACATCACGCCTTCATTACAAACTTCCCTTCCCTCACTTCACCTTTTTCTCTTTTCATCTTTCTTTTTCCTCTTTTGTTCCCCCCTTTCTTCAGGCACTTTTAGCTTATTAGTAAGGAGTGCTATAAGTAACTTTTCATTTATTTATTTTCTTACTCCCTACTAATACTCACCCATATTCAAACAAGTGCACCCTCGCCCTTTCTCAACTTTTACAATTGCTACTTTCCCTTCTTTTTCATTCTTCTCACTCCTTTACTCTTTCGGATTTTTCCTTTAAGCGCTTAGGAGTTTTGGTTCAATTTCAAGGCTAATAAAAGAAAAAGGATTAAGCGTATGTTGCAACTGTCAAAGAATAGGCTCAAGGCTCAATGGGGTTAACTAGGATTAATTTTTCAAGGTAGGTATAATGAGGGATAAAAGTTTGGTTCATTCAAAGAAATGCCTAAATCATCTCCTACAATTCACATCCTTCATTTCGTTTTATATATACACCAGGCAAGTTCTAGACATTTCATAATAGCATAGAATACTCAAAAACCTCATACTCATGGCACATGCTCAAATCAAGACACAATCAGTAGACTCTTACTCAGCTAATCACAAGAATTCAGAATGAAACTTCCATCATATTGAGTCAAATTCAAGAGCCTAAGTGTCTCAAACAAAGTTATACACTTGCATGCTTCATACTGAACATACTTGCATCTTACAACCATGTATAGCACATAAAAAGAACGTCAAGCACCAATTGGTTATGGTTTCAAAAACCCAACACCTATCGACTAATTTTTCCTCAAGACGGTCGTCATCCATCCATCGTCGGAAATAGTCACTAACTATGACTAAAAACATTATATACAGACCAAGGAAAGAAAGAAAAAGAAAATTTTTTTATCTTTGGTTCAAAGACCCCCCCGTCGGAAAAGAACCGAAAAGAAAAACCAACGGGTGATGAATTCATGCTTGACTCCCAACGAATTTTCAATTTTTCCACAAATTGCACACAAGCATTACATCCACCAAACACTCGTTAAGCACAAAAATTTTGAAATTTTCCAGAAATTTCCCTCACCCCACACTTAAATCATGTTATGTCCTCATACCATCAAAATACCAATTAAAGGATGAGAAATACTCCCTGAGGCCTTTAGGCCTAGCTAACAACATGCCTTTCTTCAACTTTGCACAAGTGGGTGTTCGACCCCACACTTTTTCTCTTCCATGCTTGTTAGCTTCCTCCTCCACGGGTACTCAGACTTCCCCTCCATTTGTGCTTAACTTTCCACCAAATTAAAATAAGATGAAAAATAAATAAAATCAACTTAAATGCAAGAAATTAAAATGGTACCGATGGTACCCTTGGGTTGCCTCCCAAGCAGCGCCTAATTTTACGTCACGGCACGACGTATCCAGTTTCACCGCTTTTTCCTCCACCTTGAGGATATGAATCTCACCCCTAATTTCTTCTCTAATTTCATCTTATGCTCCAGGGGTGGTGGTGAAAAATTGTAAGGACCAAGCAGTAGATGTTGCCTTTTGAACCTAATGGCCCTTAAGTAAGAGAAGTCATTTTGTCTCTTTGAGTTAGCGAGTTTCAAAATATACGGGGCTTGGTCCTCTTCTAGACATTTCTCTATAAACTTGGAAGACTCTATTTCTATGTTGTCAACCAAACTTAATGTCGAAAAATGCGTCGAGTGTGGTCCATTAAACCTCAACTCTGAAACTGCATTGTGCTTGACCTCCTTACTTGTATACACCTTCTCAACATCGACATCTATCTCTCCATTAATGTCAACTGGGGGATACTCTATCTCTTCTTCCATGAATGGATTTTCCATAAGTGTGAGCTCATCACGGGGACACTCAAGAGATTCTAATTGTTGGGCTTCATCCAAAAATTCACCCTTGTCTTCCTCTTGTAGTTCCTCTTGAATATCGCCTAAAACTGTCACCTGCAATTTATCACAAACTTCAGCCTCAACAATCATCTCTGTGAATTTGACGCTCATCCTTTCTAGAGCCTCTGCATTCTCTTCTTGCTGAATTCCCAATACTGTCATCGCCTCCTTCATTGCTTCTGATTGCTCCAAGAGTTATTTCAGCATGTCTTCTATTCGAGCTTGGCGTCCCAAGTCCTCATTTTCAGCATGCCTATATTCAGAAAAAACAACAGAAGGATCATAGTAGGGGCTTGGGGGAGGGGAATATGCATTCGGACAGCCATCCCAATGGCCATCTTGACTACCACATATATTGCACGTGTTACAGTGTTGCCACGAGTGGTGTCCTCTGCAATTCAGACAAGATTCACCAAAATATGAGTATCCACCATTTAAACCATTTGTATTCCACGATGTCATGTCAATAAGGGTATCCGAAAAAGAAAAAAAAGATAAAATGAAAAAGAATTAAAACAAACACTAAGACCAAGTTGTCAGCACTTAAGAAAAAAAATATAGTAAATTAACACTTACAACAAATTCACCAATTGCCAAGTCCCCGGCAACGGCGCCAAAAACATGTTCAGGCTTGTGTTATATGGGTATATAAAACGACACGCAAGTGCACATGGTCGAACAAGTAGTAAGTGGCTTTTAGTAAGCCAAGTATCGATCCCACAAAGACTTGGATTAAGTGCAATTTGCTCAAGTATACTATAATTTTACTTCTGAAAATGCAGACAACAATGTAACCAAAAAGTTGATAGTTTGTTTTATAAATTTTTATACTAAAACTAAGAACAATTATCTACTTTGAATCTAAACTATGAATAAGAGTATGCTGAGGTTAAACGAACATGTAATGAAATTGATTATCATCATAAATTGGTTAATCTTTTCTTCCTGTTGCTAGCCAAGAACATTTGCCAAGAGATTAAAACTCTCATATTTAACCTCACTTAAGAATCATGAACCATCCGTCTACATTTCTGTGATCAAATGCAATTCATGTCCTAGCCATACAATTCCGCTTCCTAAATTGACTAATATGACTTTCAGGTATATTTCTATCCTGAAAGCAAATCAAGACCCAATTTTCCAAAATGAAGTAAAGAACATATCCTATTAATCCACAACTTTCCAATTTCGTGCTCACTCGAGTGAAACCGGACTTTTTAGATGTAAATTAATGTAGGCCACACACCAATGCAGTAAGAACAAGAATTAATAGAACAACATGGAAGAAAAGATGAAAACCATAGAATCAATAATCAAATTTCATCACAATTGTTCATAACCTCAGCAAGGAGTGGAATTAGCCACTCATTTGTGGATTAAACATCTTAAAATGAGTGTTAATCATACAAGCAATTGAATTAAAGAAGAAAGAAAGAGAGAAAAAACCCTGAACTTTTCGTCCCTCAACGGCCTGTAACCCACGTCCTTGCTCCACCAAGTTAGAATTATGAAAAATGAACTTAAGTGTTCTATTTATACTGCTGGGAATTTTTTCCGGAATAATGAGCAACGTATCATGGAGTGCATCGCGGAGCACTGCCTCTATGACACACCATGAACGCGGACCCTCACTGGAACTGGGGGTCCGGGAATTCAGGCTCAATGTGGCACGACGTGCATCGTGGAGCACTGGCTCCGTGCCACGAAGCAAACGCGGACCTCCACTGGAATTTGGGTGAATTTTCCCTATCCAGCCAGAATGCCTCCGCGATGGTAGCGTGACACGACTCCATCGCGGAGCCCCTTTATTTCATGCTGTCCAATGCCTTTTCCCTTGCTCGCATCCAAGTCCAACTCCGATATCATCCAACATGCATTTTAGCTTCCCGAAATCACATTTTACCTATAAAACAATGCTAATCATGTTGGTTAGTATAAATTCACATTTTATTGCCTATTACATGAAAATGTATACACATTGATAGATAAACAAGGCGAAAATGATACTTTTGAGTATCACTTGGGCATATAAATCTGCCCAAGATCACTAAGGACCTATTGGTTGGGGCTTTGTTGGTAGAGATGGATGGTACGGGTCAAGGTACAACCCATGGTGAGTGACTACGGGTCGTTATTTCCACTCGTAGGAAAGAGCAAGGATTTTCTTCCAGTCATGGAAACGGAAGGATACAATGATCTATTGGTAGATGGTACAAGTCATGGTGTGGTATGTGGGAAGTTTAGAATTCAGACGTGAGTAGTGGCTCTAACGAGAGGAAACCACGATCCATTAGATTGAGGTACGATCTACCGGATTAGTCGTGGTCACAGCCAGTGTAGATTTTCCATGTTTTTTATTAAGGGTATTTTCTTCATTTCTAAGCCCTAATATCGTAAACTACGTCAGTTTGTGCTTAGTTAGTAGGGTTTTAAGGGGGATAAACCTATTATAAGAATCTCCACTCCATGCATGCAACCTACTACCATCCTTCAAGAACAAGTTTGAGGAATTTCATCGAATTCTCTTCAATTTCCTTTGGGCTTTCAAGTGCGAGTGCGAAATCGATTTACCCAGGTATGTGAGGCTATGAATGAGAGTTCCTTTCACTCTCATGCTCTAAGTTCATCTCGATTCCATGTATTTCAATTCTAGATTCAAGTTTCATGATATATGGGGCTTATCCCAATTCTGGTGAATTTCTCTATGATCTATCTATGGGTCGATTTCCTTCATGTATCAAATCAAGTTTTATAATTTATGGGAAGATTTTATAAAAATTTCAATTATAAATTTTTAGATTTGAATTTCCATTTTGTTATTCCCAATTATGTATATTTCATGAAAAGCCAAGTTATGATTTCGTTATGGTCTTGATTTTGTTTATGCCATTATGATTTACGATTTATGATATGAATTCTCTCAAATCCTCATCATGAATTTATGAATATCGAGTATATAAATGTTTTGGAAGCATGCATGGATTTCATGATTTATGGATTGATTTCTCTTGGCAACTTATGGGCCCTTATTCATGCCCAATCATGTATTTCAAGTATGATCAAGTATGTTATGTTACAATTGGCCATGTACCTTATGAATGATTGAGCCATGTGCATGTTTTTGGGAGCAGTGTCTAGCTCCGAGTAGTTTGGTGTTCAAAGGACTACGTTGGTGTCTCAGAATTATGTGCCACCATAGGTTTATATATCCAAATGTTAATGTTACTAAAGCCCTGTGATACCACATCCCTTGCCTGGAAAGCCTTGGACGACTTTGCCCACTTAAGTGAGATAGTTGGGGCATCATGTAAGCTCTATCATGATGGTGTCTGTTATGACGAGTCCTACCATTATTCCTCATGATTTATTCATGGTTATGTTTATGTAACTTTGGCTCAAGTCATGTTTAACGAAGCTTTTTCACCTATGATTATAGTTATGACTGATTCATGAATGTTTTGAAAACCTTGAGCCCTTATGATTATATTATGATATTTACTTTATGATCATGATGTCCTACTCTTATGAACTCTTATGTATTTTAATTGTCTATTTTACTTAACTTGGATACTCAGTACATTCCAAGAACTGAACGCGTACTCTATGTTGTATCATTTCATGATACAGGTACGATTGGATCAGTCTCAGTCGCATCATTAGTCCCTGCTTCCCTCTCGGACCTGTCTAGCCGGTGTTGGTGTGTCCTCATCTTTTGAGGATGTTCAGAAATCTATAGTTTGTTATGTTACTTCGTTTTCAGACTTTGTCGAGCTAGTCTGGGGTGCAATCCCATCAACTCATTAGTTATGTTAGAGGCTTTCCAAACATTATGTAGAAATCAACTTGTTGTTGATTTAGTTCTAGGTTTATATATATATGTATGCCGACTTCTGCTATTAAGTGTGTTAACTTCTTCTTTATGATGTTGAGTTTAGATGTTATGGTCATGCCATGGGTTGACTTGGAGCCTCTCGGGGATTGTTCTCTCATGTCTCAATCAGGGTCTATGTTTGGGTCGTGACAGGAATTGACCCAAAGATAGATCATAGAAAATTTCACAACAATCGGGATAAACCCCATAAGGTCATGAAACTTGAACCTAGAAATGAAATCCATGGAATTAGGAAGAATTTAGAGCATGAGAGTGAAAGGAACTCTCATTCATAGCCTCACATACTTGGATAAATCTGAGTTACACTCCCTCTTGAAAGCCCAAAGAAAATTGGAGAGAAATTGGGGAAATTCTTCAAGATTGATCTCCAAGGAAAAGCTCTAAGTTGCATGCATGAAGTGGAAATGCTTAGAATCGGTCACCCTTAAAATCCTATTAACTGAGCTTAAAACGACATAGTTTAGGACCTTAGAGCTTAGAAATTACAAAAATACCCTTAATGAAAAATCTAGAATTTCTGCACTGCCAGTCACAACGAGGCATACATCGGTTTGTTGCCTTACTCGTGGTTTCGCTCCATTTCTAGACTCATGTTTGCTAACACGACTTGACAGGACAAGACGTTACTAGCCCCAACGACTTGTGGTGTTCATCCGTTGTCACCACTGCTCACTTCTTGGAAATTCTCCCAATGGAAACTTTCCACGACTCATTCTCTCATACAACGGGTCATACCGTGACTTATACTAGACACTTTGACAAGGACCACCCTCACAATGACCCCCTTACCATGACCCTTCATATCAACCAACGGGTAGTCCTTAGACCCATTATTCCCAAGTCTACTTCTACACACTCTCACTAAGAGTGCCTCCAATGGGTTGTTAGAACCACCAATGATCCATACCACGAGTCATTCTGAGAGAAATCTCAGATTTTACGCTGTTTTCACTTCAGATCTCGAGTCTAATCTTAGTAACATTCGGGGTATTACATCTCCCCCTTGGGAACATTCTTCCTCGAATATTAGTGAACATACTGAAAAGCTAGGGGAAAATAACTAACATCTCACATACAGAACATTTAATGCTGAAAACTGACGGAGTGACTGACTCCAGACTAGAATACATAGCTGAACTAAATTCATTAATCACATATAGATGCATTGACATGAAAGAAACTAGGTCACATGAGTTTAACATGAAACTTAATATAGTACTAGAGAGGAAACTGGTACCTGAAGCAGAAACTAAGTCGGAAAGGAATAGATGCGGGTATATAGCCATCATATCTACTTTGGCTTCCCGTGTAGCTCCCTCAACATGATGAATCCTCCATAAAACCTTTACTGAGGCTACTTCTTTTATTCTTAGCTTAAAAACCTTACAATCAAGTATTTTCACCAAAACTTCCTCATAGCTAAGGCTATCCTTCAAACCCACACTCTCCACCGAAACAAACAAAGCCGGATCATCCATGCACTTCATTAAAATTGATAAATGGAACACCGAATACACGGAAGACAATTCAGAGGGGAACTCCAATTCATAAGCCACATTGCTGACACGCCTTACAATCCGATACGGGCAAAAATAACCGGGACTAAGCTTCCTTTTCTTTCTGAATCTCATCACTCCCTTCATGGGAGATACCTTCAGAAACACCCAATCAACTTCAAACTCAAGCTCTCTCCTCCTCACATCTACATAGGATTTTTGACGACTCTGAGCTGTTTTCAACTTTTCCCTTATAAGCTTAACTATCTTCAAATCCTCATGAACAGAGTCTGGTGCTATGAATGTAGCTTCACCGATCTCAAACCAACAAATATGTGATGTACACCTCCTCCCATAAAGAGCCTCAAACGGAGCCATCTGAATGCTTGAATGGTAGCTGATGTTATATGCAAACTCAATGAGAGGTAAATGATCATCCCAACTACCCTTGAAATCAATCACACATGCAGTCAACATATCCTCAAGAATTTAAATGTCCGCTTTGGCTGACCATTCGTCTGCGGGTGAAAAGCTGTACTGAGCTTAACCTGAGTGCCAAGCCTATTCTGAAATGATCTCCAAAAATGGGAGGTAAACCGAACACCTCTATCTGATATAATCGACAATGGAATTCCATGCAACCGAACTAACTACCAAATGTATAACTTAGCATAATCATTCGTTGAATCAGTAGTTTTGATCGGTGCAAAATGAGCTGCTTTAGTGAACCTCTCTACAATCACCCAAATAGAGTTATACTGTCGGTGAGTAAAAGACAACCTGTAATGAAGTCCATATTGATATCCTCCCACTTCTAAGTAGGGATACTAATATCTTGGAGCACACTTCCAAGTCATTTATGTTCCACTTTCACCTATTGACAATTCGGACACTTTGCCAAAAACTCTGCTATGTCCTTCTTCATGTCACTCCACCAATAGATTTATCATAGGTCACGGTATATCTAGGTGGCCCTGGATGTATAGAATATCTAGAACCATGAGCCTCGTGCAACATTTGATCTCTCAAATCATCAACACCTAGAACACATAGACAATCCTGATATCATAGTACCCCATCTCCCCCTTGGGAGAAGTCCTCCACCTTCTGATTCTGAATGACTTCCTTCAACTTTACTAAAATAGGATCCTCGCCTTGTCTAGCTTTGACCTCCGTTACCAAGGAAGATTCTGATCCATTTTCAATAATGACACCACCATCCGTCGAGTCAACCACACGAACTCCTAGCCATGCAAGCCGATGCACATCCTTCACCAACTTTTTCCTCTCCTCATCTACACGGGTTACATATTCCATAGAATGCCTACTGAGAGCGTCTGCCACCACATTAGCCTTGCTAGGATGATAAAGGACACTCATATCATAATCTTTCAAAAGCTCCAACCACCTCCTCTGACGTAGATTCAGATCCTTTTGGGTAAACATGTACTGTAGGCTTTTTGTGGTCTGTAAACACATCCCCATGGAACTCGTACAAATAGTATCTCCAAATCTCAAGGCGAATACTACCGCCACCAACTCGAGGTCATGAGTCGGATAGTTATTTTCATGGACTTTCAGCTGCCTAGAAGCATAAGTTATAACACTACCGTGCTACATTAGTACACACCCAAGACCGATCCTTGAAGCGTCACCAATATATCACAAACCCATCGGTACCCTCAGGTAGGGTCAATGGAGGTGCTAAGGGGAGTCGAGTCTTCAACTCTTCGAAGCTCTTCTTATAGGCCTCCGACCATTGAAATTTCACTTTCTTCTGGGTCAACTTAGTCAATGATGCTGCAATGGATGAAAACCCTTTGAAAAACCTCCGATAGTAACCAGCTAAACCCAAAAAACTCCTAATATCCGAAGGACTCACTAGTCTAGGCTAATTATTCACAACTTCTATCTCTTGAGAGTCCACCTGTACACCCTCACTTGACACCACATGACCCAAAAATGCCACTGAGATTAACCAAAACTCGTATTTGCTAAACTTAGCATACAACTAGTGATCGTTAAGAGTCTGTAGCACCACCCTCAAATGAGCGACATGCTCCTCCTCGCTCCGAGATTATATGAGAATATCATCTATGAACACAATCATGAACATATCCAAATATGGCTTGAACACCCTGTTCATCAAATCCGTAAATGTTGCAGGAGCATTAATTAGTCCAAAAGACATATCTACAAACTCATAATGACCATATTGAGTCCTGAAGGCTTTCTTCGAAATGTCACTCTCCTGAGCCCTGAGCTGATGTTATCCGGATCTAAGGTCTATCTTTGAGAAACACTTGGCACCCTGAAGCTATTCAAACAAATCATCAATCCTGGGGAAGGGAAACCTTCTCTTGATGGTAACCTTGTTCCATTGTCGATAGTTAATGCACATCCGAAGGAAACCATCCTTCTTTTGGACGAAGAGAACTGATTAACCCCACGGGGATTTTCTAGGTCCGATGAAACCCTTGTCTAAGAGATCCTTCAACTTCTCCTTCAACTCCTTTAGCTTAGCTGGAGCCATTCTGTACTGAGGAATAGATATAGGCTGCATATCAAGAAGAAGGTTAATACCAAAATCAATCTCCCGCTCAGGAGGAATTCCCGTTAAATCATATAGAAATACTTCTGGATATTCGCACACTATAGGAACTAATTGGATAGTCGGGGTTTCAGACGTAACATCCTTAACCCTAACTAGATGATACATGCAACCCTTAGAAATCATCTTTCTAGAATTAAGGTATGAAGTGAAGCGGCCTACAGGCACAACTGAACTGCCCTTCCACTCTTAAGACTAGCTCACCCAGAAATCAGAACTCTACTGCACGGGTTCTACAAATTTCTGAGGCATAACATGCATGTAACCAATCGATGCCAAAGATAACATCAAAATCTGTCATGTCTAGCACTACTAAATCTACTGAGGTGACTTTCTGAAGGACTGTGACAGGGAAATTTCTATATACCTATCGAGCTATAACTGAATCACTGATTGGAGTAGAGACTGAGAAGGGTTCTGATAAGATTTCGGGACTGACTCTGAAACTACTTGCAACATAGGGTGTCACAAAAGATAAGATATCCCTTGGATCTAACACTGCATATACATCAAAGTGGAATACTCATAACATATCGGTGACCACATCTGGTGAAGTCTCTTGCTCCTGTCGGGATGCTAGGGCATAAAACCTATTCTGTCATTGGCCACCACCTGCACTGGTGATGTACCTTGCTGAGTTGGGGCTGCTGCTGAACTCGTAGCCTGAGCACGACCTATAATATCACCTTTCTAGCCAAGGGACACTCCTAGCGCATGTGGCTTGATCTACCACACCCAAAATAGATATCTGATCCCATCAAGCACTCTCTTATATGACTCTTTCCACACTTTTCACAGGCTGGAAAGGTACGCGCTATCTGCATACTCCTATGGCCCCTTGAACCTAAGGATATGATTGTCTGATCACCTCACGGTCTAGACGGGGCACTGGTCGATGATGGCACTGGAGCTAATGACCTCTGCTGAGACTGTTGGCGATGTTCGTCTCTAGATTTTTGCTGAGAGAACCCGTAACTATCTGTCTTGGCCCTCTTGGCCTCCCTCTCTCTCAGATGCACCACCTCTATCCCGAGCATACAAAACCAATCGAGGAAATTCAATATCCTGATGAAGCATAGCGGTCCTATAATCCTTGACTAGGTAGTCCGCTATTCCTTGCACAAACTTGCTCACCCGAGCTCTCCGATCAACCACTAGCTCTGGTACATATTTGGACAAATGAGTGAACTCCAAAGGATACTCTTGGACTATCATATTAACCTTCCTTAGGTTCACAAACTTAGCTGCTTTAATATCCCGTATCTCGTAAGGGAAAAATCGATCTAGAAATGCGGTATAGAACTCATTCCGACCAATGGGGCCCTCTACAACTATCCTGCTATCCTTCCATCCTTCCATTGCCTAAACCAGATGTGAACAACCCCTTTCAAGTGATACAAGGCTAGATTTGTGCACTTCTCCCCAGACACCCCCATGATTTGGGTGATCTTTAGAACTTCATTAATAAACTCACGTTATCCTCGCCCACCTTTGATCTCAAAAATTATGGAGGGTTCATCCTCAGAAAATCTATGACTCTCTCCACCGCCACATTCCCATTTTTAGAGATATGCACAACCACTTGTTTGTTGATTAGGGTCATCAAAGCCTGATCTAACATCAGAATGGCATCCCTAAACTCTTCATGGGCCACCTACAGAGGCACATGATCCTTAGGGGTTGGTGGAGCCTGCTGGTGCCCATCCCCATTGCCATTCTTGTGACCATTTCCATTTCTACTCCCTCTTTCAATAACTCGGTGAGGAGGCATGATTCTGCAAAAGCATATAGCATGATTTCGAAGGATAGAAAGACATTTCATCGCACGATAAAGATCATGAAAGAAGGGAACATTTCCTAAATGTTTCGTAGTCTCTTCATAATAAGTGTGGAATGCTTAACACCCATGAAGTATACTTTACTTAATGCAGCTTTCAAACACCCTAGGTCACTTCAAAACCTACTATTCTGATATCAAGTGTGTCACAACTTGAACATAGACCCGGATTGAGACACTGGACAAGGAACTCAGACAGGCTCCAAGTCGACCCATGGAATAAACATAACAACTAAGAGCTTATGATAAGAAAGTACTGATATAATAAAACATGCTTGGGAACAAATCTGCATACATATCAATCTAAACAGAGTCAATAATGAAAAGCTGATTTCTACATAATGTATGAATAGCATCTAACATAACTGATGAGTTGATGGGACATCATCCCCAACTAGCTCGAGAAAAGTCTATAACTGAAAGAACATAACTACACATAAATGAATGTCCTTGAAGGGTGAGGACTCACCAACACTGGCTATAAGGGTCTGAGAGGGGAACAGGACTAATGATATGACTGAGACTAATCCCTCAGACATGTATCATGAAACAATACAACATAGAATATGCAGTTAGTACTTGGAATGTACCGAGTTTTCAAGGTAAGTAAAATAGACAGTTAAAAATACATAAGAGTTCATAAGAATAGGACAACATGAGTGTGAAGTAAATATCATAACTAACGTGAGCGCTCAAGGTTTTCAAAGCATTCATTATTCATTCATAATCATAATCGTTAAGAGAAATTTTATGAAAACATAGCTTGAGCCAAAGTAACATAATATGACAATGCATAAATCATGAGTAAGAATGGAAGAACTTGTAATAACCAACACCATCATGATAGAGCATACATGATGCCCCAACTGCCTTGTTTAAGTGGGCAGAGCCGTCCTAGGCTTTCCAGGAAAGGGATGTGCATTATGTGATATCATGGGGATCCATTAACATTTGTATATATACCTATGGTGGTGTCTAGTTCTGAGACCTTGAGGTTTACTGAATGCTGAGTCTACTCAGTGCTAGACACTGATCCTAAAAACATGCACATGAGGCTCATATCATAACCATAAATCATTCATGAAGTTCATGGACAATTACATCATAACATACTTGATCATACTTGAAATACATGATTTGCCATGAATAAGGGCCCGTGAGTTGGTCGGGAGTCATTAAACCACTAATTATGAAATCCGTGCATACTTGTAAAACATTTATATACATGATATTAATAAATCCATGATGAGTACTTTAGAGAAATCAAATCATAAATCATCAATCATAATTTGGCTAAGGAAGATCAAGATCGTAAAGGAATTGTAACTTGACCTTTCATAAAGCATACATAATTGGGCATAATTCAATTTAAATTCAAATATATAAATTTATATTCAAATTAGTTATAAAATCTTTCCATAGATCATACAATATGATTTGATACATTAAGGGAATTTACCCAAGGATAGATCACATAGAATTTCACAATAATTGGGATAAACCCCATAAGATCACGAAACTTGAATCTAGAATTGAAATCCATGGAATTGAGAATAATTTAGAGAATGGGAGTGAAAGGAACTCTCAGTCATAGCCTCACATACCTGGGTAAATCTGATTTACACTCCCTCTTGAAAGCCCAAAGGAAATTGGAGAGAAATTGAGGAAATTCTTCAAAGCTTGATCTCCAAGGAAAAGCTCTAAGTTGCATGCATGAAGTTGAAATGCTTAGAATATGTTTAACACACTTTAAACCCTACTAACTTAGCTTAAAATGACGTAGTTTAGGACCTTAGAGCTTAGGAATTACAAAAATACCCTTAATGAAAAATTTGGAATTTCTGCTCTGCTAGTGACAACGAGGCCTACAATTGTTCTTCCTTTGCTCCAACGGGTCGTTACCTTACTCACGATTTCATTCCATTTTCCAGACTCAGGTATGCAACCATGACTGGACAGGATTAGTCATTACTAGCACCAAAGATTCATCATTTTCGTCCGTTGTCACCACTACTCACTTCTTAGGAATCCTCCCAATAGAAAAATACCACGACTCATTGTATCATACAACGGATCATATCGTGACTCGTGTCGGCCATCTTGATAAGGACCACCCTCACAACGTCCCCCTTATAATGACCCATTATATCAACAAATCGGTTGTCCTTAGACCCGTTACTCCCAAGTTTAGTTCTGCAGACCCTCACAACGAGTGCCTCCAATGGGTCATTAGACCCACTAACGACCCATACCACGAGTCGTTTCGAGAGAAATCACAGATTTTTCTACTGTTTTCCTTTCAAATCCCGTGTCTGGTCTTAGGCACTTTCAAGGTATTACAATTACTGACCGCATACTCTATGCTATATTATTTTATGATACAGGCTCGGATGTTCAGGTTCAGTCCCGCCGTTAGCCAGATGCTCGGAGTTAGCATTATCTCAATTCGTTGGTGAGTACTCATCTTTCGAGGACCTTCTCATCAGTTTATCATTATTATTTTAGTTTCAGTTTATCAGTGAGTTAGTTGGGGTCTTGTCCCTTCAACTCGTTAGATTTTAGAGGATTTTCAGATATAGTATGTATTCAGCTTCAGCTCAGTGTTATGTATTTCGTTGTTCTAATGTATTGAATTTTTAGACTTCGGCTATTTCAAATGTTAGATTTCTGCATTTATTATGTTGAGCTTTAGATGTCATGTTCATGCCATTGGTTGACTTGGAGCCATTTATGGTTCTAGGTTCTGTGTCTAGATCAGGACCTATGTTCGGGTCATGACAAACTTGGTATCCGAACAATAGGTTTTGAAGTGTCCTAGGGTGTTTAAAAGCCGCATTAAGTAGAGTTTTTTCATGGGTGTGAAGCGCACTACACTTATAACAAAGAGGCTACGAAACATTTTAGGAAATTTTCCTTCTTTCATGATCTATGTTGTGCGAACAAATGTCTCTCTATCCTTCTATCTCGTGCTACACGTGTTTGCATAATAATTCCTTCTTAGTGAGTTAACAAGAGAAGGAACAGGAATGAAAATGGCCATGAAAATGGCAATGGAGATAGGCCCCAACAGCCCCTGAGGATTATGTGCCCTAGCAGGTTTGCCATGTGGAGTTTATCGTAGCCATCCATATGTTGGCATAGGAATTGACCGCCTAGGTGAACCAGCAGGAAGAAGCGCATGTTCCCCAGAATGGGATTGCGGTAGCGGCAAGAGTCAACGACTTTCTCAGGATGAACCTTCCAGAGTTCCTTGGATCGAATGTGGATGAGGATCCACATGAGTTTATTGATTAAATACAAAAGATCACTAAGGTTATGGGGGTTACAGGGGAGGAGTGTGCAGACCTAGCCTCTTATCAGTTGAAAGGGGTTGCCCATATCTGGTTTAGATAGTTGAAGTATAGCAGGGCAGTTGGAGCGGGTACCATTGGTTGGGATGAGTTTCATACCGTGTTCTTGGATTGATTTTTTCCTTGAGAGTTGAGGGAGATCAAGGCAGCTGATATTGTGAACCTAAGGTAGAATAACACGATGGTCCAGGAGTATGTTTTAAAGTTCACCCGCTTGTCCAAATATTCACAAGAGATATTGTCTATTTAGAGGGCTCGAGTGAGCAGGTTCGTACATTGTATAGTGGACTACTAGGTCAAGGATTACAAGACTGCTATGCTCTACCAGGATATCGACTTCTCATGGTTGGTTTTGTGCCCAGCAGATAGAGGCGATATAGATGAGTGAGTGATAGAGAGAGGCCAAGAGGGCCAGTACCGACAGTTTTGGGTTCTCCCAGCAGAGGCCTGGTGATGGACATCGTCAGCAGTTCCACAAGAGATCATCAGCCCCAACGCCGTTAGCAGCAAGTGTTCCATCAAGATCTAAGCACGACTAGAGGGGACGCGCGTTAGGCTCTCAAGGATAAGGGAGCAAACTTGTGGACCCAGTATTCTAGGTTGTGATAGGTGTGGCAGGAGGCACACTGGTCAGTGCTTAGCTGTTATAGGTGCTTGTTTCAGGTGTGGGAATCCTGGAAATATGCTCAGAGATTATCTAGTAGCTAGACAAGGCCAGGGTAGAGGCCGAGACCTAGCCACTAGTTCATCAGCCCCACCAGCACGCTCAGCTCAGCAGGGTGCCCCACTAGTGCTAATGGTGGTCAGCATTAGAAAAGGTTCTATGCCCTTGCATCATGCTAGGAGCAAGAGGTCTTCCCAGATGTAGTCACTAGTATGTTACAAGTATTCCACCTTGACGTATATGCATTATTAGATCCAGGGGATACTTTATCTTTTGTGACACCCTGTGTTGCTAGTAGTTTCAGAGTCAATCCCAAAAATTTTCCAGAAACCTTCTTAGTCTCTACTCTAGTCGGTGATTCACTTATAGCTCGACAGGCATAAAAAAATTTCCCCGTCACAGTCCTTGAGAAAGTCACTTCAACAAATTTAGTGGAGCTAGCCATGATAGATTTTAATGTTATATTTGGCATGGATTAGCTACATGCATGTTATGCCACAGTAAATTGTAGAACCCGTGCGATAGTGTTTCATTTTTTAGGTGTGCCAGTCCTAGAGTGTAAGGGTAGTTTAGTTGTTCTTGTAGGTCATTTCATTTCTTACCTTAACGCTAGAAAGATGATCTCCAAGGGTTGTGTTTACCATCTTGTTAGGGTTAAGGATGCTACATCTGGAACCCTGACTTTCCAGTCAGTTCCTGTAGTGTGTGAATATCTAGAAGTGTTTCCAGATGATCTACAGAGAATTCCTCTGGAGTAGGAGATCGACTTTAGCATCGACCTTCTTCCCGATACGTAGCCTATATCTATTCTGCCTTATAGAATTGCTCCAGCAAAGTTAAAGAAGTTGAAGGAGCAGTTGAAGGATCTTTAAGACAATGGTTTCATCAGACCTAGCAAGTCTCTTTGGGGTGCACCAATTCTCTTTGTCTGGAAGAAGGATGGTTCCCTTTGGATGTGCATTGACTATCGAATGTTGAACAAGGTCAAAGTCAAGAAACAGGTATCCTCTCCCCAGAATTGATGATTTTATTGACCAACTTCAGGGTGCCCAGTGTTTTTCAAAAATAGACCTCAATTCCGGATCATTAGCTCAGGGTTATAGAGAGTGACATCCCAAAGATAGCCTTCAGGACTTGGTATGGTACATATGAGTTTGTAGTTATTTCTTTTGCACTGACAAATACACCTGCAGCTTTTATGGGTTTGATTAACAGGGTGTTCAAGCCGTATTTGGACATGTTTGTGATTGTGTTCATAGATGAAATTCTCATATACTCTTACAACAAGGATGAGCACGCTGCTCATTAGAGTGTGGTGCTATAGACTCTTAAGGATCACCAACTGTATGCTAATTCAGCAAGTGTGAGTTTTGGTTGAACTCAATAGCACTGTTGGGTCATGTGGTGTCAAGTGCGGGTGTACAGGTGGACTCTGAATAGATGAATTTGTGAAGAACTGGCCTAGACAATTGAGTCCTTTAGATATTAGGAGTTTCTTTGTCTTAGGTGGTTACTACCGAGGTTTGTAGAAGGGTTTTCATCGATTGCGACACCATTGACTAAGTTGACCTAAAAGAAAGTGAAGTTTCAATGGTCAGAGGCCTGTGAGAAGAGCTTCTAAGAATTGATTACTCGACTCACCTCAACACCAGTTTTCACTCTACCTAAGGGTACCAATGGATTTGTGGTATATTGCGCCTCGAGGATCGGCCTTGGTTGTGTATTAATGCGACACGATAAGGTTATAGCCCATGCTTCTAGGAAACTTAAGGTCCATGAGAAGAACTATCCGAATCACGACCTCGAGTTGGAAGCGGTAGTATTCATCTTGAAAGTTTTGAGAGACTATATGTACAGGGTCCATATGGATGTTTTTACAGACCACGAGAGCCTACAATACGTGTTTACCCAGAAGGATCTAAATTTACATCAAAGAAGGTCATTCGAGCTTCCTACGGATTACGATATAAGTGTCATTTATCACCCAGGCAAGGCTAATGTAGTGGCTGACGCTCTTAGCTGGCTTTCTAGGGAGAGTGTGTCCCATGTAGATAAGGGGAGGAAAGAGTTAGTGAAGGATGTGCATCGACTTGATCGACTAGGAGTTCTTCTTATTGAATTGGAAGATGGTGGTGTCATTGTTCAAAATGGATCATAATCTTCTTTGGTGACCAAAGTCAAGGTTAGGCAATAGGAGGATCCTATTTTGGTAAAGCTGAAGGAGGTGGTTTAGAATCAGAAGGTGGAGGTTTCCTCCTAAGGGAGAGATGGTGTACTACAATATCAGGGTCGTTTCTGTGTTTCGGGTGTTGGTGATTTGAGAAACTAGATGTTTCATGAGTCTCATGGTTCCCGATATTCTATACGTCCAACATGACCTACAGGAAATCTATTGGTGGAATGGCATAAAGAAGGACATAGCAGAGTTCGTAGCTAAGTGCCTGAATTGTCAACAAGTGAAGGTTAAGCATCAAAAATCTAGAGGTATACTTCAAGACATTAGCATCCCTACTTCGAAGTGGGAGTAAATAAATATTGACTTTATTACGGGGTTGCCTTATACTCGTCGATAGTATGACTCCATACGGGTAATTGTGGATAGGTTTACCAAAGCAGTTCATTTCCTATCGATAAAAACTATTTATCTAGCAGAGGATTATGTCAAATTGTATATTTGGGAGTTAGTTAGGTTTCATGGAGCGCCCTTTTCCATCATATCAAATAGAGGTACTCAGTCTACCTCCTAGTTTTGGAGATTGTTTTAGAAGGGACTCGATACTCAGGTCAAGCTTAGTACAGCTTTTCACCCACAGATAGATGGCCAGGCAGAGCGGACGTTTTAGAAGCTTGAGGATATGTTGAGAGCGTGTGTGATTGATTTCAAAGGTAGTTGGAACGATCATTTACCTCTCATCGAATTTGCATATAACAACAATTACCATTCCATCATTCAGATGGCTCCGTTCGAGGTTCTCTATCAACGGAGGTGTAGATTACCTATTGGTTGGTTCGAAGTTAGTGAAGCTACGTTGATAGGACCAGATTCAGTTCATAAGGCTACGGAAAAAGTCCAGCTTATAAGGGAAAGGTTGAAAATATCTCAAAGACATTAAAAATCCTTTGCTTATGTGAGAAGGAGAGAACTTGAGTTTAAAGTATATGATTGGGTATTTCTAAAGGTATCTCCCATGAAAGGAGTGATGAGATTCGAAAAGAAGGGGAACTTAGTCCCCATTATGTTGGCTCGTACATGACTGTGAGATGTGTTGGCAAGGTGGCTAATGAGTTGGAATTGCCTCAGAATTGGCTTTAGTACATCCAGTTTTGCATGTGTCGCTTTTAAAGAAGTGCATGGGTGATCCAACTTTGGTTGTTCTGGTGGAGAGCATAGGTGTGAAGGATATCCTTAGCTATGAAGAGGTTCTAGTTGAAATACTTGATCGTCAGGTTCAGAAGGTAAGAAACAAAGAAGTAGCTTTAGTAAAGATTTTATGGAGAAATAAGCATGTTAAGGGAGCTACGAGGGAAGCCGGAGTAGATATGATGGCTAAATACCCACATCTATTCCCTTTTGATTTAGTCCCAACTTGAGGTATCCGTCTCCTTCTTAGTACTCTATTCAGTTTCATGTTCAATTCATGTGTTTCAGTCTCTTTCATGTTAGTGCATGTATGTGTGATTCTGAATTTAGTTTAGTCATGTATTTCAGTTCGTTGTCAGTCACTCTGCCAGTTTTTAGTTTTAGATGTTCAATATTTGGGATGTCAGTCTATTCCCAGCTTTTCAGTATGCTCATTCACATTCGAGGATGAATGTTCCCAAGGGGGAGATATTGTAATACCCCCAAAAGTCTCTATGATCAAATCCAACGGTTCAATGAAGAAAATAGGAAAATGTTTCCCAAGTCAGAGGACAAGTCGTTTAGTGACCCATGGGGAGACATCATGAGTCGTTAAGTCACTCGTGAGGTGAGGAAAAATTGGTGAAGACACATGGTCTGGGGTGGCCATGAAAGGCAGCCACGGGTCGTGATGTGACTTCACGACTCATGGAGTTGGTCGTGACTAGGAGCTGAGTTAGAGATTGAATTTTGGCAGAAGACTTAATGACTGGGACTCAACGACTCGTCAAGTTCACCATGAGTCGTGATGTCACTAGTGGTGACTAGCAATTTCCATTTTCCCTGCATTTTAGTAAGGGTATTTTCGTAATTTATAAGCCCCAATGTCTTAAACTAAGTCGTTTTAAGCTCAGTTAGAAGGGTTTTAAGAGCACCTAACCTATTATAAGCCTTTCCATTCCATGCATGCAAGATTAGAGTGCTCAATTGGAGATCAAGCTTGAGAATTCCCTAGGTTCTTCCCCAAATCTATTGGGAAATCAAGAAAGGGTGTGAAATCAAATTTATCTAGGTATGTAGGGTTAAGAATGGGAGTATTCCTTCACTTCCATGCCTAAATGCTCTTCTAAATTCATGAAATTCAAGGTTGATGAATCCATGGGGTTTTAACCCAATTTGTGAAATCTCTAAGTATCTATCATGGTGTGAATTATGTTCATGTTTATAATGTTGTTTTAAGATTCACGGGCATGTTTTATAATAATTTCAGTTACAAATTTATGATTTCAAAGTCTTACAATTATGATGCCCAATTACGAAAGTTCATGAAGAGTTGACATTATGGTCTACGTTTTCAAGTATGATGAAATGTCTATGATGAATGTATTATTTCAAATTACGCATGTTTATATCTATGATTTTGACTATCTCAAAGCATGTACACGTTTGGGCAAGCCCATATGATCAAGTATGGTTTTATGATTTACTTCAATTTCATGTTATTAGCTTACCATATGATTTTGGAGTCTGGACTCCCATTTTTTAGCTTATGGTATGGCTTGAGCCGAGGCTCCTCATGATATATTTTCAGATTCATCGCAAGACGATGGTTCAGCTTCGTTGAAAAATGATGGAGAGTGTTTTTTGGGATTAGTATCTAGCACCGAGTAGGCTAAGGGTTCAGTCAACCCCGTGCCTCAGAACTACATGCCAACGTTGGTATGTTCAAATTATTTGGGATCTCCTTTGTGAGCCTTCCCTGCCTCCGAGGGGCCTTCTGCCGGATATCCATATCATGGTAGCGCCCTTAGCCTTGGAAAGCCTTTGGACAGCTCTTCCCACTTAAGTGTAATAGTCGGGGACCACGTAAGCTCTATCGTGGTTATGTCGGTTATATGAAGAGTCTCCAATTTTTCCTCATGACTTTAGTTATCCATCTTCATCAGTCATGATATTATGTTTTCAGTAGGTTTGACCCAATTTTTAGTTTTTCTTATGATTATCAGTTTCATCTTTGGTCATTCGAATTAGTTACAATATTCAATCATGTTCAAATCATGTTTTCAGATGATAGCATGCAAGCCTTACTCTCAGAATCTTATGTTGAAATGTTTTATGATATGCATGATTTCAATTTTACTCACATAGCAGTTTTACTTGCCTTGCATACTCGGTACATTCCAAGTACTAACCGCATACTCTATGTTGATCGTTTCATGATAAAGGCTCGGACATTCAGGTTCAGTCCCGTCGCTAGCCAGATCCTCATAGTTAGCATTATATTAGTTCATTAGTGAGTCCTCATACTTCAAGGAACTTTTCATTAGTTTACCATCAGTATGTTTAGTTTTAGTTTTTCAGTGAGTTAGTTGGTGTCTTGTCCTATCAACTCATCAGATTTCAGAGCCTTTTTGGACATAGTATGTATTCAGCTTCGAACCAGTGTTATGAATTCCATTGTTAAGATGTTATTGAATTTTTAGACTTACCGCTATTTCAAATGTTAGATTTTTGCATTTATTATGTTGAGTTTTAGTTGTCATTTTCATGCCATGGGTTGACTTGGAGCCATTTATGGTTCTAGGTTCCGTGTCTAGAACCGGACTTATGTTCAGGTTGAGATAGTTGTGTTTAATTGCAATGTTGAAATCAAGGTGCCCATTATCTTGGGGTGACCATTCTTGGCCACAAGGCAAGCTCTAGTGGATGTTGAGCTAGACAAGCTAAAATTTTGAGTGGGTGGTGACAAGGTGACTTTCAATGTGTGCCAACCAATGAAACCACCTGATGAATGCAAGGTGGTAGTTGTGGTAGATAATGGAGATGAGTAGGGAAATGTATTACACCCCATAAATGTTAACAATTAAGAAGCGTACACATGGACTTGTGATGAGTAAGAAGAGCTTGATGCGTGTGGAAAAAGCCTCAGAAGCAAGGTTAGGCGAGGCTAGGCCGCGAAGGGCCAGCACGACGCGCCAGCCGGCAGTGCACCGGCCGGCACGGCGCACTAGGCACTGAGGCGCGATGTGGGGGGCATGCTGGCGCTATAGCCGGTGCAGGGTGCCCCCCGCCATCAACCTCGTATATATATATATATATATATATATATATATATATATATATATATATATATATACCCCCTTATCTTGAATTTTAAGTCATTCTCAATTATTCTCTCGGCCAGAAGTAAAGGATACACGAATTTCAATCGTTTTTCATCTGATTACGCTACTAAACGCCGTCCAACATCAAATTAACTTAGAGTAACGTGTTCTGGGCCTACGGGAAGCATTACTATGGAGTTTTTTTATCAAAACTACTTTCAGCAAATCTGAACTCCACCGAGTAAAAGTTTTCATAATTGCTCCAAATTGATTCTTAAACGACCATAGGCATTAGGTAAGAAGTTCTTCTTTTTGAACTCTCGAGAAATTATAGGTTTTCGGCTGTATTTTACAAATTTGAATTATAGTTGCTATTAGTATCAAAAGTTACCATTTTTACCAAATTTAATATTGAAATTAGACCCATTCTTTTAGTATTAAAGTTACATTTGAAAAGAGCTGACAAATACAAGTTCGAACTCTTCAGTTATTCGGGAAACGACAATCGAGGTATGTTAAGGTCAATTCCCTCTGCAAGTTACTTCCTACAGTATTGTAGTACAACTTGAGCCTCATAAGAAAGTCTGAAGTATGTTTATTGTGACTAGATGCTATTGTTAGTTGAGCTTAGTACTTTATGTTTAGTTTGGGATTGACCGTACCCTATATAGCCTTCTGTGACTAACCCCAGGGTTACTAGTTGTGTTGTCGCCCGCCAAGGGCTATATGATGTTGCTCCAAGGAGAGATATGCTGTCGGAAGGGATGATGCAGAGGCCCAAGGGCCATATTACACTTCAATCCATGGACGAACTATTATCTCTACGACGTATCAATATCACACCCTTATTGAGCCTGGTGCCCAGGGTGTAGTTACCAGGAGTCTATCAGACTTAGACACAACAACAAATCAAGAGCTGAGCGAGCTCAGTTGCAGACCCAGGGGATGGGTAGGACAGCTATAGTTACCTATTGACTTATTTTGACCTGATTAGGGGTATATAGATTGAAGTGAACTCGCCAGGACTAATGGGGGCCTCGAGCGGGTTATTTTGTGCTCGATGTACCTTCCAGGCTTATGGGGGCCAGGTAAGGTTCTTGTTTGTACCATTTATTATTAGTTGTACAATAGGTTATAAGGTTATATCAAGTTAACTCTCTATCCCTCCTATTGAATTGTTTAGTTTCGTTATCAGTATTATCCAGTCATTTTCTTTCACAACCTTACATATTCGATACATATTGTACTAACGCCCATCTTTTGGGAGTTAGATTACTTGCCTGTAGGTGCGGATAAATGCGGAACAGGACCTCCTTAGCTTTCCACCAGAGTCAGCAGTATAGTCAGCTCCCTTCCTATGGAGCTAATAGTCAGAAGGTTTGATCTTTGAATTATATAGTTTATGGGTCAGTCGGGGCTCTATCTTAACCATTATTCCACTCCTAGAGGCTTGCAGGCTATAGATTTCTAGTTGTTTGTTTTATTGTTGTCCGTGTAGGGCCTATATAGTTTTATTTCATGTGATGGTCATGTGGGTCCTTGTTTAGCTATTAGTTAGTGGCCTTGTCGGCTATAGTGTAGTTGTAGTTTCCCGATTTTCATTCTGC
The DNA here is from genome assembly GCA_035772735.1 of Datura wrightii. Classification (NCBI taxonomy): domain Eukaryota; kingdom Viridiplantae; phylum Streptophyta; class Magnoliopsida; order Solanales; family Solanaceae; genus Datura; species Datura wrightii. The sequence goes on from JASDFA010000002.1 coordinate 68,752,559, forward strand.
TAAAACTACACAACATGGTGGTTTTGTCGGCTTGCATAGGATTCCCTTTTACTGCTTGTTGTTGGTTAACTATTTTCTTTTACAGGTGGCTATATGGACTTGTCGTCCGAAGGCTGTATTTAGAGTTGAGATATAGCTTGTTGTTTTCTTGAGTTGAATTGCAGGCATGCTGTAGACGTGCATAAGCCCAGCCAAGTCAGTCAGATCCCAGTGTGGCACTAGGTGCCAGTCATGCCTCCCAAGGTGGGGCATGACAAACTTGGTATTAGAGCAGGTCGTATCCCAGAGAATCTGCAAGCCGTATCAAGTAGATTCTTGTCTATGGATGTGTTGTGCACCACATTCTATAGACATGAGGCTGTGAGGCATGTTAGGGTGGTTACTCTTCTTTCTCTTCCAGTCGTGCTATAGAGTTGTGCTGTATAGGGTTGAGTCCATAAGCTTACTATATTCTGCTTGTCTATGGAGAAATGTCAGATGCGCGACAGACTACGATCAGCTGGAAGTTAGATGTAACGACATGAGAAAGCACTAGCGGGGTGCCTCAGTCAGAGCCAGCCCGATCTGAGGGAAATAGGGAATCTTCATCTCGGTCTCCCAAGAATTATTCACCATGCCAGGAGCCATCTATATTGGAAGATATGTGAACACCACCTCTAGAAGTTCCTATACAATGCCATCGAATCAACAGGTTCAGAGCACTGTCTTCATTCTAACTCAGATGATGGCTACGCAACGTCAGCCAGTAGCACCTGTGGTTGTTGAGTCTTCGGGAGGACCTGGTAGTTCGAGGGTCCGAGAGTTCCTCGCTTTATGTCCCCCGTAGTTCATAGGGACGGACCAAGATGAGGACCCTCACAACTTCTTGGATCAGCTGTAGCATATTTTTAGGGTAATGTATGTACACTTGCAGAATCGGTTGAATTATCCGTATTTCGACTTCGCGACATAGTAATATTATGGTACGAGAGTTGGGAAAGGTCCCGAGGTAGAGATGTTCCCCCTCCGGCTTGGTCCAGCTTTTCAGAGGCCTTCCTAGATCATTATTTTCCACGAGAAATCTGACAGGCCTAGGTGGATCAATTTCTGCATCTAGAGCAGGGTTCCACTCCGCGAATATGCTTGAGATTTGATTCTTTGGCCGGATATGCACCAGCTCTCATAGACACGATGCCACCTAGAGTGCACCGGTTTATTATGGGGCTACTTCCAAAGTACGTGGAGACTTGTGTTATGGATACTCTGCGAGAGGACATGGATATTTCCCGTATTCAAGCATTTGCTAAGATTATTGGGTGGATCAGACAGCGACATCGGGAGATAGAGAGGGTAAATAACGAGTAGTGCCACAGGGCTAGACCTAATGACACTCAAGCAGAGTTTCAAGGTGAACCTAGGCCATGACTATCGAGCAAACCACCTAGACCCCCACCTCCACATCACCAGCAGTGTGGTAGATAAGACCACCGGGGGCAGTCAGGACCTTGAGAGAGGTCATGGGCATCGGATTCGCAATAGTAGAGAGGGTCAGAGCAGAATATGCTCACCATGACACATTGTCCTATATGCAGTCGATGTCATCCTTGGGCATGCACGTATGTTTCTACTGCTTGTTACACCTGTGGACAAGAGGGTCACATGATGAGAGACTGTCCAGCTAGAGGTCACGGTGATCAGGATTGACAGGACAGATCTTTAGTAGGGTCATGTTCCCCTGCACCACCAGCAGGGCGCAGGCCCTCAACTCCAGCCGGCAGAGGTTGAGGCAGGTCAGGGGCATCTAGTTCAGTTATCATTCTGGATCGAACATATACTTTACTAGGGAGACATGTGTCGGAGTTGTTGTTAGATGTTGTGACAAGTATGCTGGACATTGTTTCTCATTCAGTTTATGTTTTGATAAACCCAGGTTCCACTTTGTCTTATGTTATACCATTAGTGGACCAGAAGTTCGGTATAACCCCAAAATTGCTTCAGCGACACTTTTCAGTGTCTACGACCATCGTTGATTCCATTATAGCTAAACGGATCTATCGGGTTTTCAAGGCAGAGGTTGTTGGTCGCCAGACTTTAGCTGATTTAGTTGAAATAGAAATGATTGATTTTGATACAATTATGAGCATGGATTGGTTAGCGCCATGTTACGCCAATGTAGAATATTGGACCAACACTGTCCGATTTCACTTTCCAGGGGAGGTAGTGCGAGAGTGGAAAGGCAATGTAGCTATGCCAAAAGGTAGTTTCGTGACCTATCTTTGGTCGAGAAAGTTAATAGCAAAGGATTTCATCTATCATATTGTCAGGGTTCAGGATGTCCAAGAAGAATACCCGACTCTCCAGTCCATTCCAGTACTCAATGAATTTCCAGATGAGTTCCCAGGTGAACTTCCTGGTAGTCCCCCAGAATAGGAAATCGACTTCTCTATCGACATGTTACCAGTTACTCAGGCTAAATTCATCCTGTCGTACTGAATGGCTCAACCTGAATTGAGAGAACTGAAGGAACAATTGAAAGATTTGTTGGATAAGGGCTTCATTAGGCTGAGTACTTCACCGTGGGGTTCCCCAGTTTTGTTTGTGAGGAAGAAAGATAGCTCCCTCCGCATGTGTATAGACTACCAACTGTTAAATAAAGTTATCCTTAAGAATAAATACCCGCTTCCTAGGATAGATGACCTATTTGATCAGTTACAAGGGAAGAAGTATTTCTTTAAGATCGACTTCAGGTCAGGGTATCTCTAGGTGCAGGTTCGAGGGAGACATGTTCCAAAGACAGTTTTCAGGACCAGGTATGGTCACTTTGAATTTCTAGCCATGTCCTTAGGATTGACGAATGCCCCAGCGGTGTTCATGGATTTGATGAACAGTATCTTCAGGACATATTTAGAATTGTTTGTGATAGTATTCATCGATGACTTCCCAGTGTATTCCCGTTCGAAAATAGAACACCGAGATCATTTGCGAATAGTGCTTCAGAATCTCAAGGATCGCCAGCTATATGAAATATTCTCTAAAAGTGAGTTCTGGTTGAATTCTGTAGCTTTTTTGGGCCAGTGTGTCGGTGTAATACCCCGGAAGTGCGTAGTAGACTCGAAAGTGAAAAATTGAAAACTGCAGAAAATTGGAAAAAATGTCTCAGGATGGGTCAAGGTATGACTCATGGTGGCATACCACGGGTCGTTGTAATGAGTCATGGTTGGGGAAAGACTGGGTGACAGTGCAAACCACGGGAGATATAATTACTCATTGTGGGAAACAACGAGTCGATGTTAGCAGTCGTGGGAAGGAGCTGTGTGCATCAGGTGACATACAATGGGAGACCCAAAGACCCATTAGGAGAAGCCACGAGTCGTTGGTTGTGGTCGTGGTTTGAGGATTATGTTTTTAGGTAAGCTTGACGGGGGGGGGGGGGGGGGACAACGATCCGTTGTTTGTGGTGATGGGTCATGGTGTGATCCGTTAGAAGATGAGATGCCAAGGTTCAGGGGACTAACCACGGACGATGTAACGAGTCGTGCGTTGGAGGCACGGGTCGTCCTGTCGACCCGCTGTTTGGTTCCGGGAATGGGTCATCAGTAGTTCATTCCACGAGATACATGACAGGCCATTGATGGTTCCCACGATCAGTTGGTACCACTTGTGGGTTCCATCCGGCCAGTATTCAAGACGAGTCCATGAAGGGTATTTTTTATTTTTTCACGATATAAGGCCCTAAACTACATCATTTTTGTTTGGGAAATCCGGGTTCTTACGAAATTAAACCTTCCTAAACTCTCATTCATGCATGCTAGGATTCTGACAAGTGATCTAAGGGGAGATTTCAAGCTTTTCACCTCAATTCCTTCAATTTCATTCTTGGGCTTTTAAGGAGGGTTAGAAGTTGATAATCCTGGGTATGTAAGTTCTTCAATGGGTGGATTCTTCAACACCCATGATCGTACTCTATTATTTATTAAAAATTTATTTAAAACTCATGGGGTTTTTGTGCTTGATTTGTATAAAATTTAATGATTTTATTATGGGTCTTGTGATTTTTTAATCTTATCATTATCTACTGATTTTGATAATCTTTTGAGTTCTAAATTGATATTAATATTGCTAATTTTTAATTTCTAATCAATTAAACTTGATTATGCATGCCCCATGATGAATCGATTTATGATCCATTGATCCATTGATGTTTTGATAAGCCCAGCATGATTTATGTTTTAAATTATGAATTTAGTTATGCTATCTATTATGATCTTTTGTAATCCAAGCTATATGCATGATTTACAAGTCTGTATGTATTTTATTAAGGATGAATCATATTTGGGCCGACTCATGGGCCTTACCTCATGGCTAATTTACTTATCTACACGCATGCTTCTAATTATCATGATTTAACTATCCATGAACTCATGCATGATATACTATGAGCATTATATATATGTTTTGGGAGTAGTATCGAGAACCGAGTAGGTTCAGGGCTCACGTTTAAGCCCTAGATCTCATGAACTACATGCCACCATAGGTATGTTGGGACCCCTTTCACGTTTTTCCCTATCCCAAATGGCCCTTTCACATGTGTGATCAAGCCTTTCACGGTTCCTACCCTTGGCAAGGTACGAACACCCTCCCCACTAGGGTCACAAGTCGGGCTTCATGTGTGCTCACATGGGGTATGTAGGTTATGAGAATTTCCTACTGTTTCTCATGATTTATGCATGATTATGATTATGTATATTAACTCAAGTTATGTTAATTAATTCTCTTCCATTACGACTATGACTAGGTTATACTACGAACATTTTGAAACTTAAGCCGTATAATAGTTTATGATGATTTACAATACGAGCATGTTTTCCTACTCTTATGATTACTTATGGATATTTATACATGTTTTAAATTTCCATTTTACTTACCTTGCATACTCGGTACATTCCACATATTGGCCGCATACTTTCTATGCTATACCATTTCATGATACAGGTTCCAGTTCTCAGGCTCATCCCTACCAGTGGCTAGTCTCAGCCTTGCTCGTAGCGTAATTGGTGAGTCCTCATATTTCGAGGGCTACATGATCACTCTCTATGTCATTTCTTTCAGTTTCTGGATGTTGGTTTAGTTGGGGATTGTCCCATCAATCCTCCTGTCGTGTTTAGAGGCTTATCAGACTAAGAGTTGTATTCTGCTGTATTGTATAAGTATCGTATTGTTCTTCCCCTTATGTTATGATATGATTACATTCTCTATGTTATGTATTCCACTCATGTGATTGAATTAGATGTATGCTCATGCCATGGATTGTCTTGGGGCCTCTCGGGGCTCCTCGTCCCATGTCTACGATCCGGGTGTACATTTGGGTCGTGAGAAACTTGGTATCAGAGTCATAGGTTTGAAGTGTCCTAGGAAGTCTGAAAGTTGCATTGAGTAGAGTCTTTTTCATGGGTGTGAAGCGCGCCACACTTATGACGAAGAGGCTCCTAGACGTTTAGGAAATGTTCCCTTCTTTCATGATCTATGTAGTGCGATAAACGTCCTTTACTCTTCAAATTTGTGCTATTCACATTTACATAATCATGCCTCAATGATGAGTTAATGCCAGAAGGAACAGAAATGGCATCAATCATGAGGGTGGCTATGATGGTGGAATCAGGAAGCTCCACCCGTTCATGAGGAGCATGCACTAGAGCCAACCGCCCACACTGAGTTTAGAGTGGCAATTCAGATGTTAGAACAGGCCATGACAGCTCAGGTCCAGTATCAGACTGTGGCACATTATTTGCAAAATGGGAATGCGGTAGCTACTAGGGTGAGGGACTTTTTGAGGATGAGCCCTCCGATTTTCACAGGGTCGAAGGTAGAAGAGGACCCACATGACTTTATTGAGGAAATTCTGCAGATCACCTAGGTTATGGGGGTGAATAATGGGGAATATGTTGATTTGACCTCCTATCAGCTCAAGGGGGTAGCACATATATGGTTCAAGCAATGGAGAGGTGCTAGGATATTGGGTGCAGGCCCGATAGGTTAGGATGAGTTCCATGCCGCGTTCATGGATTGGTTCTTCCCTCAAGAGATGAGGGAGCTTAAGGAGGCTGAGTTTGTTAATTTGAAGCAGGGTAACATATCAGTCCAGGAGTATGCCTTGGAATTCACTCAGCTATCTAAATATTCTCCGGATTTGGTGGCAGATCAGCGGGCTCGGGTGAGCCGCTTTGTGCATGGAGTAGCAGATTACTTGGACAAGGATTGTCGAATTGCCATGCTACACTGGGACATCAACTTTCCCTGTATTTTATTGCATTCCCAGTAGATGGAGTCGGTCTATAGGAGGTAGAGAGAGGCCAAGAGTGTCGGGACCGACAACTATGGGGTTTTTCAGGCCAGATTAGGGGGTGGACCACATCACCAGTCCCAGCACAGGTCTATTACCCCAGCTCCATCATCGTCTAGCACGTCATCCAGGTTCAGAGGTGATCAGAGGAGCAGGGCTATAGCTTTGAGGGATCATGGTAGCATGCAGGTGGAGCGCACCTTCCCAGTTTGTGCAAAGTGCGACAAGAACCACCCCAAAAGGTGCCTGGATTGTGAGGATACCTGTTTTGGGTGTGGCAAGCCCGGACAAAGGATCAAAGATTGCCCTGCAACCAGTTCTACCACTCCAACAGCACAACCCCCTCAGTAGGGTGCCTTCACTAGTTTAGCAGGTAGTCGGCGCAAAAATCGATTTTATGCCCTAGTACCCCGCCAGGAGTAGGAGGCGTCGCTAGATGTGGTCACAAGTATGTTGCAAGTATTTCATGTTGGTGCATATGCCTTGATAGATCCAGGAGCTACTTTATCTTTTGTGACCCCTTATATTGCTTGTAGTTTTGGAGTTAGTCCTGAAATTTTGTCAGAACTGTTCTCCGTATCCACTTCGGTAGGTGAATAAGTGGTATCTAGGCGAGTGTATAGAGGTTTCCCCATCACAGTGTTGCATACGCGAACTTAGTGGAGTTGGCCATGACTGATATTGACATCATCTTGGGTATGGATTGGTTGTTTGCATGTTATGCTTCGATTAATTGTAGGATCCGTGCAGTGGAATTTCGATTCCAGGGTGAGTCAGTCTTGGAGTTGAGAGGTAACTCAGCGGTACCAGCCGGTTGATTTATTTCTATTTTAAGGCCAGGAAGATGATTTCTAAGGGCTGCATGTATCATCTAGTTAGGGTTAGGGATGTTGAGTCCGAGACCTCGACTATTCAATCAGTTTCGATGGTGTGTGGGTATCCGGATGTTTTTCTCGACAAATTGCCAAGTGTTCCTCCTGAGAGTAAAATTGAGTTCGGCATTGACCTCTTACCCAATATTCATCCTATCTCTATTCCTCCCTACATGATGGCTCCAATCGAGCTAAAGGAATTGAAGGAGTAGTTATAGAATTTGTTGGATAAGGGTTTCATTATACCGAGCAAGTATCCATGGAGTGCACCGGTTCTCTTTGTTCGAAAGAAGGATGGATCCCTTCAATGTCTATTGATTATCGGTGGCTTAGTAATGTCACTGTCAAGAATAGGTACCCCTTTACCAGAAATGATGATTTATTTTACTAGCTCCAGGGTGTCAGGTGATTCTCGTAGACAAATCTTAGGTCCGTATATCACCAGCTTAGAGTTTGGGAGTGTGGTAATCCAAAGATAGCATTCAAAACTCGGTATGGCCACTATGAGTTTGTCGTTATGTTTTTTAGACTAACCAATGCTCCTGCATCTTTTATGGTCCTGATGAACAGGGTGTTCAAGCAATATCTGGACTTGTTCGTGATCGTGTTTATAGATGATATTCTTATATACTCCCAGAGCGAGGAGGAGCATGCCGTTGATTTAAGGATAGTGAGGCAGACCCTCAAGGATCATCAGTTGTGTGCAAAGTTTAGCAAGTGTGAATTTTGGCTAGACTCAGTGGCATTTTTGGGTCATATGGTATCAAGCGAAGGCATAAGGGTAGATTCCCAAAAAATCGAAGCAGTGAAGAATTGGCCCAGACCGGTGAATCCTTCAAATATTCGGAGTTTCTTGGGCCTAGCAGGTTACTACCAGAGATTTGTTTAGGGTTTCTCATCCATTGCGGCACCTTTGACCAAATTGACTCAGAAGAATGTAAAGTTCCAATGGTTGGAGGCTTGTGAGGAAATCTTCCAGGAATTGAAGACCCGACTCACTTCAGCACCAGTGTCGACTTTACCTAAGGGTATGAATGGCTTTGTTGTATATTGTGATGCTTCAAGAGTTGGACTGGGATGTGTGTTGATGTATCATGGGAAAGTAATAGCATATGCCTCTGAACAGTTGAAAGTTCATGAAAAGAATTACCCGACCCATGATCTCGAGTTGGCCGTGGTAGTGTTTTCATTGAAGATATGATGGCATTTCTTGTATGGAGTCTACGTGGATGTGTTCAAAGATCACAATAGCTTGCAATATGTGTTCACGCAGAAGGACCTCATTCTTCGACAAATAAGGTGGTTGGAATTACTAAAGGACTACGATATGAGTGTCCTTTACCACCCGGGCAAGGTCAATGTGGTTGCGTCTACACTTAGTTGGCTCTATATGGAGAGTTTGTCCCACGTGGATGATGGAAAGAAGGAGTTGGTGAAAGAGGTCCACCGACTTGCAAGGTTGGGGGTTAGATTGATCGACTCGACCGATGGCGCGTTGTTGTGTAGAATGAGTCAAAATAGTCCTTGGTGGTTGATGTCAAATCTAAGCAGGATGAGGATCTGATCTTGAAGAAGCTGAAGGAAGCGGTGCGGAGTTAAAAGGTGGAGGTTCTCTCCCTAGGGGGAGATGGTGTTCTACGATACCAAGGTCGGCTATGCGTCCCAAACGTTAATAATTTGAGAGTTTGGATTTTTTCTGAAGCACATGGTACCAGGTATTTCATCCATCTGGGATCCATGAAGATGTATCAGGACTTGCGAGAAATCTATTGGTCGGATGGTATGAAGAGGGATATTGCAGAGTTCATAGACGAATGTCCTTGTTGTCAGCAAGTGAAGGCCGAGCATTAAAGGCTAAGAGGTGTACTTCAGGATATTATCATTCCCACTTGGAAGTGGGTAGAGATTACTGTGGATTTTATTACAGGCCTACCTTGTACAAGCCAACACTATGATTCCATTTGGGTGGTGGTATACAGGTTAACCAAGGCTACACACTTTCTACCAGTCAAGACCACGGATTCACCTGATGATTATGCCAAATTATATATTCGGGAGTTGGTTCGACTTCATGGAGTACCGTTGTCTATTATTGCAGATCGAGGTACTCAGTTTACCTCTCAGTTCTGGCGGTCTTTTCAAAAGGGACTTAGGACTCAAGTCAAGCTCAGCACAGACTTTCATCCATAGATGGATGGCCAAACCGAATGAACTATCCAGACTCTTGAAGACATGTTGAGCACATGTGTTATGGATATTAAAGCTAGTTGGGATGATCATTTTCCCTTGATCAAGTTTGCTTATAATAACAACTATCTCTCCAGTATCCAGATGGCACTGTTCGAGGCTCTGTACAGGCGAAGGTGTAGATCGCCCATCAGATGGTTTGAGGCTGGTGAGGCAGTCATAATAGGATCTGATTCGGTTGATGAGGGCATGGTAAAAGTCCAATTGATAAGGGACAGGTTGAAAACCTCTCAGAGTCGTCAAAAATCATACGCGGAAGTTAGAAGGAGAGATTTGGAGTTTGATGTGGATGACTGGGTATTTCTCAAAGTATCTCCCATGAAGGGAGTCATGCGGTTCGGAAGGAAAGGGAAACAGTCCCCGATATGTTGGCCCCTATCGAGCGGCGAGAAGAGTTGGTAAGGTGGCGTATGAGTTAGATTTGCCCTCAAGGTTATCTTTAGTACATCTAGTGTTTCTTGTGTCACTTTTGAAGAAGTGTTTGGGAGATCCATCTTTAGTGATTTTGATTTACAGTATTGGTGTAAGAGACAACCTCAGTTACGAAGAAGTTCCTATGGAAATATTAGATCGTCAAGTCTGTAAGCTAAGGAACAAGGAAGTATCCTTAGTTAAGGTTTTATGGAGAAACCAGTATGTTGAGGGAGCTACTTGGGAAGCCGAAGAGGATATGATGGCTAAATACCCACATTTATTCTCTACCGAATCAATTTCGACATGAGGTACAAATTTTACCCTACGACTCTATCTAATTTTCATGTTCAATTCATGTGTACAGGTTTCTTTTAAGTGTATGAATGTGTATGTGAAGTATGAGATCAGTTCAGCTATGTGCTTTTGTTCGGAGGTAGTCATTCCGTGAAAATTTTACCCTACGACTCTATCTAGTTTTCATGTTCAATTCATGTGTGCAAGTTTCTTTTAAGTGTATGAATGTGTATGTGAAGTATGAGATCAGTTCAGCTATGTGGTTTTGTTCGGAGGTAGTCATTCCGTCGAAATTTTGATTAAAATAGTTAGAATTTGAGTATGATAATTGTATGTCTCTAACATTCGAGGAAGAATGTTTCCAAGGGTGAGATGTTGTAATACCCCAGAAGTGCGTAGGAGTAGACCCGGAAGTGAAAACTTGAAAAATGCAGAAAATTGGGAAAAATTTCTCAGGACGGGTCAAGGTACGACTCGTGCTGACATACCACAGGTCGTTGTAACGAGTTGTTGTTGGGGAAAGGCTGGGTGACTGTGCAAACCACAGGATATATGACGACTCATTGTGGGAAACAACGAGTCATTGTTAGCAGTCATGGGAAGGAGTTGGGTGCATCAGGTGACATACAATGGGAGACCCAATGACCCGTTAGGAGAAGCCACAGATTGTTGGTTCCTGTCGTGGTTTGAGGATTATGTTTTCTAGTAGGCTTGATGAGGGGCAACAATGATCCGTTGTTTGTGGTGATGGGTCGTGGTGTTATCCGTTAGAAGATGAGATGCCAAGGTTTAGGGGACTAACCATGGATGATCTAACTAGTCGTGGGTTGGAGGCATTGTCCATACTGTCGACCCGTTGTTTGGTTTCGAGAATGGGTCATCAAAAGTTCATTCCACGAGAGACTTGACGAGCCGTTGGTACCACCCATCCATCCGGCTAGTTTTTAGGACAGGTTCATTAAGGGTATTTTTGATTTTTTCAAGATATAAGGCCCTAAACTACATCGTTTTGGGTTGGGAAAGATGGTTTCTTAAGAAATTAAACCATCCTAAACTCTCATTCATGCATGCTAGGATTTTGACAAGTGATCTAAGGGGAGATTTTAAGACTTTCACCACAAGTCCTTCAATTTCATTCTTGGGCTTTTAAGGAGGTTAGAAGATGATAATCCTCGGTATCTAAGGTCTTCAATGGGTGGATTCTTCCACATCAATGTTCCTACTCTATTATTTATTCAAAATTTATTTAAGACTCATGGGTTTTTATGCTTGATTTGTATAAAATTTAATGATTTAATTATGGTGGTCTTGTGATTTTGGAACCTTATCATTATCTACTGATTTTGATCATCTTTTGAGTTATAAATTAATATTAATATTGGTGATTTTGAATTTCTAATCAATTAAGCTTGATTATGTGTGCCCCATGATGAATCGATTTATGATCCATTGATCCGCTGATGTTTTGATAAGCCCAGCATGATTTATGTTTTAAATTATGAATTTACTTATGTTATCTATTATGATCTTATGGAATCCAAGCTATATGCATGATTTACAAGTATGTATGTATTTTATTAAGCATGAATCATATTTTGGCCGACTCACGGGCCTTACCTCATAGATAATTTACATATCTACACGCATGCTCCTAATTATCATGATTTAACTAGCCATGAACTCATTCATGATATACTATGAGCACTATATATATGTTTTGGGAGGAGTAACGAACACCGAGTAGGTTCGGGGCTCACGTTTAAGCCCTATATCTCATGAACTACGTGCCACCGTAGGTATGTTGGGACCCCTTTCATGTTAGTCCCGGGACCAAATGGCCCTTTATTATGTGTGATCATGCCTTTCACGGTTCCTACCCTTAGCAAGGTACGAACACCCTCCTAACTAGGGTCATAAGTCGGGCTTCATGTGTGCTCATATGGGATATGTCGGTTAAGAGAATATTCCACTGTTCCTCATGATTTATGCATGATTATGATTATGTATATTGACTCAAGTTATGCTAATTAAAGATATTCCATTACGACTATGACTATGTTATGCTACAAATGTTTTAAAAACCTTAAGCCGTACGATAGGTTATGATGATTTACAATACGAGCATGTTGTTCTACTGTTATGATTACTTATGGATTTTTATTTTAAATGTCCATTTTACTAACCTTTCATATCGGTACATTCCACGTATTGACCGCATACTTTGTATGTTGTATCATTTCATGATAAAGGTTCCAATTCTCAAGCTCATCCCCACTAGTAGCTAGTCTCAACCTTGCTCTCATTGTAATTGGTGAGTCCTCATGTTCTGAGGGCTACATGATCACACCCTATGTCATTTCTTTCAATTTCTGGATGTTAGATTAGTTGGGGAGTTGTCCCATCAATCCGCCTGTCTTGTTTAGAGGCTTATCAGACTAAGAATTGTATTCTGTCGTATTGTATAAGTATCGTACTGTTCTTCCGCTTATGTTATGATATGATTACGTTCTCTATGTTAAGTCTTCTGCTCATGTGATTGAATTATATGTATGATCATGCCATGGGTTGACTTAGGGCCTCTTGGGGCTCCTTTTCCCGTGTATACGATCCGGGTGTACGTTTGGGTCATGACAATCGGATGATGGCATTCAGGTAGATTCACAGAAAACCAAGGTAATAAAGTCATGGCCTAGGACTACAACCCCAACTGTGGTGTGCTGTTTCTTAGGGTTAGCCAGGTATTACAGAAGATTCGTAAAGGGATTTTCTACTCTATCTGCGCCTTTAACCACGTTAACTTATAAAGCAACTAAATTTCACTAGATTGAAGCGTGTGAACAGAGTTTTTAGGAGTTGAAGAAAAGATTGACATCAACGCCAGTACTATCTTTGCCAGAAGGTTCAGAGCATTACGCGGTATATTGTGATGCTTTAAGCGTTGAGTTAGGGTGTGTTCTGATGCAACACGGTATGAAAATTGCTTATGCTTTGAGGCAACTGAGGAAACCTTAAAAAGAAGTACCCCACCCATGATTTGGAGTTAGCTGTGGTGGTTCATGCCTTAAAAATATGGAGGCACTATCTATATGGTGTGCACTTAGATATCTTGACTGATCATAAGAGTCTCCAGTATATCTTTACACAGAAGGAGTTGAATCTACTACACCATTGCTGGTTAGAATTGTTGAAGGACTAGAAAGTGAATATTTTATATCATCCAAGGATGGCTAATATCATAGAAGATTCCCTTAGTCAAAGATAATTGGGAATTTTTGCACATTTGAGGCCCGAACAGTGGGAGATGACCCGAGAATTGCTCCAATTAGCCAGCTTAGCTGTCCGAATAGTAGATTCGCGAGACAGTGGGGCAGTGATTTAGAGTACTGCAGTATCATCCCTGGTTGTAGAGGTAAATGAATGGCAGTATGAAGATCCTCATTTAGCATAGCATAGGGATAAAGTTCAACGAGGTGAAGAACCATCTTTTGAGGCAACAAAACATGGGTTCTTGAGATTTAGCAATCGCCTTTGCGTCCCAGATGTACCAGGGCTCTGCCAGCAGATTATGGCCAAGGTACACTACTCTCGATACTCCCTTCATCCAGTTTTGACGAAAATGTATCATGATATAAAGGAGATTTACTGGTGGCCTGGAATGAAAAAGGGTGTAGTAGAATTCGTAGCACAATGCCCTAACTGCTAACAAGTAAAAGTTGAACATCAAAAACCCGACGGATTGACACAAGAGATAGCAATACCTATGTGAAAATGGGAAGCAATCAACATGGATTTTGTGCAAGGATTACCCCGTACTAAGCATAGATTTGATTCTATCTAGGTGATTGTTGACAGATTAACGAAATCGGCTCATTTCCTACCAGTCAAGACCACCTTCTCAGTTGAGGACTATGCTGAATAGTATATCAGAGAGATAGTTCAACTGCATGGTGTCCCGACATCTATCATTTTTGACAGGGGGGCACAATTCAAAGCTAGATTTTGGAAGTCATTTCAGAAAAGCTTGGGAACACAAGTTAATTTATGTACAACATTCCATCCTCAAATACATGGGTAGGCAGAACCTATAATTTAGACGCACGAGGATATGTTGCGGGCATGTGTTTGGGAATTTGGGGGCAGTTGGGATGAGCATTAATCCCTTAATTGAATTTTCCTACAAGAAAATTTATCATTATGAATTTCATATGGCGCCTTATAAGGCCTTGTATGGGCGAAAATGCAGATCCCCTATAGGGTGGTTTGAGGTAGGGGAGTCAGAGTTAGTAGGACATGATATGATTCACCAGTCAGAAGAAAAGCTCAAACTCATCATAGAGCGCTTGTTAATAGCCTAGAGTCTCCAGAAGTCTTATTTTGATATGCGACAAAGAGACTTGGAATTTTAGGTTGAAGATTGGGTGTTTCTTAAGGTTTCACCCATGAAGGGCGTGATGAGGTTTGGTAAGAAGGGTAAGATTAGCCCCAGATTTATTGGCCCATATTGGATCCTCCAGAGAATAGGCCAAAAGGGCATATGAGCTAGACTTACCTCAAGAGTTACAATTCTTTCACCTGGTCTTTCACGTGTCAATGCTGTGAAAGTGTATAGGGGACCCATCCCGAGTTGTGCCAGTTGAAGACATTCAGGTTACTGAGGCGTTAGCCTACAAAAAGGTTCCAATAGCCCTATTAGATCGACAGGTTCGTAGATTGAGAACAAAAGATGTTGCCTCTTCTAAAGAATTATGGAGGAATAGGAATAAAAAAGAGATGACCTTGGAAGCTGAGGATGATATGAGATCTAGATTTCCTCACTTCTTCCAGGATTGATCTAGATTATGCAGTTAATGTGAGGTTGTTGTTCAGTTGTTATTTTACTGCTTATGCTATCCGTACTGTTGCGTAGATACCCCCTTTTATTGTGTAATGGTTGTTATAGAGTCCTGCGAGGCGCCAATATTGGACATTACTGCGTTTTAGGTTTTCGGATAGTCCATATTACAGAGGAGACTCTGCCAAATTTTTTCTAACTGAGTTAACTCTTTTAAGCCTGAGAATGACATTCGAGGACTAATATACCTATGGGGGAGGATGTTACACCCCATAAATGTTAATGATTAGTAAGTGTACGTGTGGACTTGTGACGAGTAAGAAGAGCTTGATGTGTGTGGAAAAAGCCTTTGAAGCAGGGTCGGGCGAGGCTAGGCTGCGAAGGGCCAGCGTGACGTGGGGGGCATGCTTGTGCTATGGCCGGTGCAGGGTGCCACCCTACCACTTACCTCGTATATATATATACACCCCATACACTTGAATTTTAAGTCATTCTCAATTATTCTCTCGGCCAAAAGTAAGAGGATACACAAATTTCAATCGTTTTTCATCCGACTATGCAACCAAACGCCGTCCAACTTCAAATTAACTTTGGGTAACGAGTTCTGACCTATAGGAAGCATTACTATGGAGTTATTTATCAAAAATATGCTCGACATATCTGAACTCCACCGAGGAGAAGTTCTCAGAATTGCTTCAAATAGATTCTTAAATGACCATAGGCATTAGGTAAGCATTTCTTCTTTTTGAACTCTCGAAAAATTATAGGTTTTTGGCCATATTTTAAAAAGTTAAATTGTAGTTGCTATTAGTATCAAAAGTTACCATTTTTGACAACTTTGGTATTGAAATTAGACCCATTCTTTAACTATTAAAGTTACAGTTGAAAAGAGCTGACAAATACAAGTTGGAACTCATCAGTTAATTGGGAAAAGACAATCGAGGTATTTTAAGGCGAATTCCCTCGGCAAGTTACTTCCTATAGTATTGTAATACAGCTTGAGCCTCGTAAGAAAGTCAGGAGTATGTTTATTGTGACTAGATGCTATTGTTAGTTGAGATTAGTACTTTATGTTTAGTTTGGGATTGACCCTACCCTGTATAGCCTTCCGTGACCAACCCAAGGGTTACTAGCTGTGTCGTCGCTTGCTAGGGGATATATGACGTTGCTCCAAGGAGCATTATGCCATTCCAAGGGACGATGTAGAGGCCCAAGAGCCATATTACAGTCTATTCCATGGCTGGACTATTATCTTTATGTCATATTGGCATCATACCCTCGTCGAGCCTGGTGCCCAAGGTGTAGTTATTAGGAGTCCACCAAACTCTGATGCAACTATTGATCAGGAGCCGAGCTGGCGCAATTGTAGACCCAAGGGACCGGTAGGACGACTATAGTTACCCGTTGACTTATTTGACCAGATTAGGGGTATATAAATTAAAGTAAACTCACCAAGGCTTATGGGGGCCCCGAGCAAGTTATTTTGTGTTGGATGTACCTTTCGAGCTTATGGGGCCAGGTACGATTCTTGTTTGTACCAAATATTATTAGTTGAACAACATATTATAAGGTTATATCAGGTTTACTCTCTATCCCTCCTATTGAATTGTTCAGTTTCATTATCAGTATTATTCAGTCATTTTCTTTCACTGCATTACATATTCGATACATACTGTACTAACGCCTATCTTTGGGATGCTACATTTTTTACCTACAGGTATGGATAGATGTGTATCAGGGCCTCCTTAGCTTTCAGCTAGAGTCAGTAGTACAGTCAGCTCCCTTCCTCCAGAGCTAATAGTTATAAGGTTTGCTCTTTTGATTGTATAGTTTATGGGTAGGTCAGAGCCCTGTCTCGACCATTATTCCACTTCTAGAAGCTTGTAGGCTGCAAATTTCTAGCTATTCATTTTTTTGTTGGCTATGTGGGGCATATATATGTTTTATTTCATTGTATGGTCATGTGGGGCCTTTTTTAGCGGTTTGTTAGTGTCCTGGTCGGCTATAGTGTAGTTGTAGTTGCCCGATTGTCATTCTGCTAAAACTAGACAGCATGGTGGTCTTGTCGGCCCGCATAGGATGCCCTTTTATTTCTTGTTTTCGGTTAGTTGTTTTCTTTTACAGGTGGCTATATGTCCTTGTCGGTCGGAGGTTGTATTTATAGCCGAGATATAACTCGTTGTTTTCTTGAATTGAGTTGCAGGCACGCATCAGACATGCATAAGCCCAACTAGGTCAGTCAGATCCCAGTGTGGCACTAGGTGCTAGTAATGCCTCCCAAGGTGGGGTGGGAAAGAATGATTTTGATGTGGAGGAAAAACCTCCGAATGATTGACAAAATTGCGAGGTGAAATCGTTATGCTGCAATGTTAAATCAAGCGCTTCTTGAGAGGCAACCCAAATAACTTTAGTTTTTTTTTAACTTCACACATTTTGTTATTTTTGTTTTTGTACGATGATTGGATTATGGAAATTGTGGAAGAAAATAGAGTATGGGCATATGGATTAGACTTGCAAAATGCAGGTACCAACTTGCAAAGCACAGGTCAACTGCACAATTGATCCAGAATACTTGAGCAAAAGGCGAGCACTTATGCCTCACCTATGAACAAAAGTCAAGGACTTACAGAACACAGGTGTAGCACAGGTTAGAGATAGAACACCTAGAAAAAATCATTCAAGACAAGGTGACCTGCATCTCACCTGCGAAATGCAGACACAAATCTGCGAGACACAGGCTTTAAACAGTGCACTGGGTTATTTAAGATTATCCTATATTTGACTTGCGTCTCGTAGATCCAATTCTGTGGCCGCAGGTCCAGTTAGGTGCAGTTATGCAGTACTTTAAAAGATTGACCACCCGTTTGACGAAACCGACCCAAACCTGACTTATGGCTTTTAAACCTCTTTCCCACTTTCTAAAGACCCTAATTTTATGCACCACTCCACCATTTTCTTAACCTTCAACTACCTTCTTAATTTCCCATAACCTTCCATTAACTCCCCATAAATTCCAGTAAACCTCTTCACCTTTTTCCCTCCTATAAATTCCACTATTCCTTCCATTCTTCTTCCATCACAAAACAACCTTCAAAATACTAAGCAAAAGAAGAAAAGCTTGGGTCAGCCATTGTTGTGTAAAATAACTTCATGTTTTATCTTCTTTTCTCTACTCAATATTTCGTATATTTCTTGGTTTTCATCTTTGTTTCCTTGAGCTTGATGATGTGTGTATCACAAAAAAACATTATATTTCTTATTTTATTGTTATCCATTGTTCCCCCATTTCCCCATTATGTATTCTTCATGTTCATTGTGAAATTGATTCTTATAGGTATTTGAGGGGGTTTTCAAAATGTCAAAAGATATAATTGTTTCAATGCTCAATCTATTGGGTGTGCTATCTTGCTTTGAAATTGAAATTGTGGGTGAAGTATGAGTAATCCACTTATTTGAGATGAATGATTTTTCCTGATGATGGATTGACTAACGTCTTTCTTAAGGAAAAATCGTCATCTTTTTTCTTATTTGCCTAATAATATTCATGAAATAGGATGATGTTAGTGAGTATGATGGATTGTTGGGGTAACATCCTTATTTAGGAAAATTGTTAGATTATCATAATGGCAAAAATTGTTGTTGATATTGTTAATAGATCTTTCAGGGAAGTATGAGTACCTATTAGAAAATGAATTTGTTCATACTTGCTAAAAATATTGAAATGAGAGCATGTGGGCTGAAGTTTGGGCATTGTTGAGCAACTGTGGCGGCAGAGGTTTCCTTGCAAAACATTGGTTCTACAGAGGTTTGGGCATCGGACTGCAGGCTCACTGCCTTGTGTCTCCATTCCACCTGTATGAAATAGATCTCCATATGTGAAATGCAGATTTAATGCAAGTGCTAGTGCCAGAGTACAATGATTCTGTCGGGCACCTGTGACTCAACTACGGGCCGCAGGTCCATACTTGCAAAACAAAGGTGCAGTGCAGGTGCTAGCAAATGCATGATTTTTGTTTCATTATTGTTGCTATCTAATTTCCTTCTTTTTCTTTCCTTAGACTAGCTAGTTGTTTTCTTTAATTTTCTTTCAGAAAAATATAAAAAGAATTTGGTTTGTGTTGTGGCACTCACATTGTCTTGTAGGGAAATGTCCTTATGTAGACTACAAGACAAGGGAAAGGCCCTAGCCTCCTCCTAAAGCAAAGGCAGGGGCAAAGCTAGAGAAGCTCAACTCCCAGTTAATGGTAGTGATGCCATATGATTCTGTGTGGTAGAAATGAAGGCATACTATATCAAATATCAGAATCGATCAATTATTCAAGAAAAATGCTTCAATTTAGCGGGGATGGGGCAAGAGTTCCCTAACATCAACAAGCAATTTGCTATGAGAGATTATCTCCCATTCTTGGATGCTCTACCTTGTCTCTACCCTAACCTGGTGGTAGATTTCTATGCCTCCTATCAAGAAAGGTAAGACTCGAGGGAACATACAGGGAAGGTAGATGAGTTCCCAAATCTCCCATCAGTCATTATTCATGGAGTAGAGGTGGATATCACCTCAGATGTAATAAATTATATCTATTAAGGTGAACCAATTGAACAAGGGACTGAGTCTGCAGAGAAAGTGGCCACCAAGGGCGACCAACTCTGATGGGTGGCTTAGAATATTCCAAATGGGCATTGGGCTACCATGGAAGGTGAAATTTAAAGGAAAGACCTCCAATTCGAAGACAAACTGTAGCTAGACTTGGTATGTTGCCGCGTTATGCCCTCTAAGAACGACCAACATATACATATTGAGGCCACTATCTTAGTAGCATACATCATGTCTGGGGAACATGCTAACTTCAGTGAGGTCTTTGCCACCCAAATAAAGAGAAAATCCAGCAAGTGGGTTCTCTCCATGCCTTTTTTCATCTTGGTTTGCCAACTCTGCTCTAGGGTAGGGATTCATTATATTATTGACGTGCGTGCTCTTCTATCAGGGTCATTGATATTGATAAAAAGAGGGATGCAGATTATCCCAAGAGAAAGAGGAAGAGAATGCAAACCTAGGATGGCCCTGAGGACTACACAACCCATGATAGTGATAATTCCCCGTTGGCCCCTGACCTCAATGATCCCACTCCTGAAATATCAGACATACTTTTGATGAGGCACCACCTCAGGGGTCTTCACCACAACCTTCATCTTCCAGGTGGAGTGGGCTTCAAAAGATAACCTACATGGCCCACTCACATGAGAATTAAATTACAAAATTGGCCAATAATTTTCCAACTTTCATCTAGAAATCTGTGAGGATCACTATGAAGGATGGTTTTGATAGCTTGAATAAGTTGAGCTCCCGAGTTGATGTGATTGATGGAGCAATATCTTCTGTCAAGGTTGATGTGAGAGAGTTAAAAGGAAGGGACCCTCTATCTGGTCTAGATATGAGCTTCCTAGATAAATCTATGTCCTCCCCGCACACAAGTCGAGGCCCTATAGATGACCTTCTTGGAGACTTGGGAGTGGATAATGAGGTTGATAACAAAGAGGATGGTGGTGATGGTGCATATACTAGCAGTGACATTGGGGTTAACGATGATGCGCATGAATAGTTGGCTTACGGAGTTCATACCCCCTTTTTCTTAATTTTTACATTGGGGAAAATGTGTAATGTTTAGTTGGGGGTTGTGCTCTTTTTCTATTGCTTATTGACTCTTGTGGCCCTTGTTGAGCTTGCTTGTTTGTTGATGTTTTGAATATTTTACATTGTTGTTTGTATTATTGAATGCCCTCATCGGGCATTTTTTAATTGATTAAATTATTGGGATGATTTTCTTGTTTTGGTGATATGAGCTGCCATTGACGGGTCAGTTTTACTTGCTAATTAGTTTATGACCCGTGCTTTGCAATCTCCTTTTTAGATAGTAGATAGTAAAGAACTTCCAAGCATTTCTTTATACTACGGTGCTTTCCCAAGGAGCGAAATTTAGTTTTTCTTTTTGTGTGTCAAACCGGGTGACATTTCCCTATAATAGATAGAGAGGCGACTTTTTGAAGGAAAATGCCATCTTTAGTTTATCTTTTTGAGTCATTGCTGCACTTATTTTGAGCGGTACCACCAAATTTTTTTTAATGGGCATAGCAAATGATTTTGAAGTTGAAAAGGGCATATTAATTTGAAAAAGAGCACTCTCTTATCATGAGTTATACATTCTTTATTTGGCTTTTTGATTTGCATAACGAGTATGACAAAAATCAAAATACCTTATTTAATGTCATGACTTTGAATTAAATCTAAAAATAGTTGAACTCCTTAGAGTGTGATGCCTTGTGTGATAAGGTTTTGGCTTGATTCTTGTGTGATATTGTCTTGAACTTACCCCAAATGTGATTCAAGGTGAAATCCTATATGTAGCTGCACTTGAGAAATGACCTTAGGCTCTTTTTGGTTAGTCACTTAACCACTAAATGACCTCCTTGAACATCAGTCCTTGTTAACCACTGTTTGAGCCTTAATCCCTTTTTCATGAAAACAACATTACAATACTTATACCCTTTTTAATCCTCTCCTTTGGCATCCATTTCTCCCTAATTATTAGAGATGGAAGAAAAATGGGGCTTGAAGCCCAAGATTTAGGGATGAAGAGATGAATTGTGATGTAGTCAAAAGCCTAAGTCTGGGAGTGTGCAAGAAAGATAAAAAGAGGAATGATCTTGAATGTAAGGTAGCACTAATTATTTGATGAAAAGACAAAATAGCCAGTTGAAAAACCTTTGATTAAAAAAAAGAAATAGAAAAGTTGAATGGTGCTATCTCTTGTTTAAATGAGGCTTAATGGAGAATTTAAGGTGTTCAAAAGGTGGATCTTGAGGAAATATAGAAGGGTGAGAAGGAGAGATAATGTGAAGTAGACTCGCCAAAGGTAGCGGGATATTTTTATGTTTTCACAAAAGGCATTACAAAGGTTCTAGTCACTAGAGCTAAATATTGTCCTGCTTTTACCCCTAACCTTCTTTATACTCACAAGTCCTTAGTGACTCTGAGTTTAGCAACTCTATATTAGTGGAAAGTTACATGAAGGGCAATCCTATGGTTCAATTTATATGCACTTGAATATCTTTGAGACAGTGAGCATCTTTGCATTATTTTACTATCCCTATGTGTGAATTGCAATGAGTGGGATTCTCTCTTTTTTGGTGAATGACATCATTTTCTTGGAGATAATGCTCAAAATGTATTTTCAATTGTGTGGTATGAATATGACAAGTTGTGCAGTGAATTAGTAGGCAAACCTTGAATGTTGATTGTAAATGACTTGAGATGCTTATTGATCTTGACTTTATTGAATATGCCCCCTATTTTAAATTGAAGAATGAAAGTAAAATCTGCCAAATATTTGTGGTGATACCAATTGAATTTGTGCAACTATTTAAGTCTTTCTGTTTTCTTAAGTCGGTGTGTGATTTTAGAGTTGTCTTATGTTTTATTGGTCTCATGTACAAGTCTTATGATATGGTATAGTTTATTCAATTCTAAGTTGTGAGCTTGCTTGAGGACAACCGATGGTTCAAGTTTAGGGGTTCGATGAGTTATTAATTTACCAACTCATTAGGTTTTTAAGCATGAGCTATTGCTTTATTTCACAAAAGTTTTGAAGGTTTTATGACTTTTCTATTTTTGTGTGCAGATATTTGATTTAGACAATGAAAATGAAAGAATTGTACTAAAAGCAATCTGTTGGAAGTAGAATCGATTTGCATGCCACATATGGGCACCTGTGAAATGCAGGTGCCATGAAGTTGGCACTGGAGAAATAGCTCAGCTGAACCTACGAACCGCAGGTTGGCACCTGTGAAATGCAGGTGCAAGCATAGAATGGCTTTCGCAGGTGCCACGAAGTTGGCACTGGACAAATAGCTCAGCTGAACCTGCGAACCGTAGGATGGCACCTGTGAAATGCAGGTGCAAACATAGAATGGCTTTAAACAACACTATCTTAACCTGTGAAGCACCTGCGACCCACAGATGGGCACCTACGCTGCTCAAGTGACCCAGATGCTGACAAGGGCAAAATCATTCAGCTTTGGCACAAATGTTCCTGAGAAGCTTCCAAGAGAAAATTTGGAAAGCTATGCAAGAGGAATTTGCAGATTTTTACCCCTATTATACACACCCATGTCACATGACTTATCACTGGATATTGTAGGGAGAGGTTAGAGATAGAGAGTAGAGTACATTTTATTTGATCTTCTTCCATTTTCTCATTGGGCAAAGACCACCATTGTTGCAGATTTTGAAAGAATAATTTGTTATTCAGTATGATGATTGTTGAGGAATTTCCTGGTATAATGTCTCTGTCTTCACTCATGAGTAGCTAAATTTTTAGCTAGGGATGTGTGCATGATGGGTGTGTAAACTAAAGTGCATGCTGATGATTTGTTCTTAAAATCAATGATATGCATGGATCTATTATTTCCTCTAAGTTTTAATTAAAAAGTTAGTGGTTGCAAACATTAATTTGCTTGCTTATCTTACTTTTTCTTGAGAAAAAGAAGTGACCTTTGGTTAAGGAATCAATAGGGGGGATTTAGAATGCATATGTGTGGGGTTGAAATAGAAATAGTCAAAACGCACATCCCTCATCTATTAAATGGTCAAAGTTAGAGATAGCTTAACTCTTCCTCAAGCTTTGTGGCTGATTTGTGATTGTGGCTTTAGGGTTTGATAAAACACAAGGCAAAATCATCCTTATCGTTGAAAAACAAGATTACGTGGCTTGATCCATTTCTATCCATGCTATAATTGAGTTTAAGGCATTCAAATCAACCCCCATCTATTGCACATCCCTAGTTCCCTCTATTAAATTGCAACAAGCTCTTTGCCCTGTTTTGTTTACAAATTTGAACTCAATACTTGTTTTACTTTTCCCCTAATATTACCTTTCAATTATTAAACAATGATGCTTGCTATATCGAATTAGTTTACTACCTTTGGAAGATCTATTCTCAATCCTTGTGAGATTCAACCTTGAGATTTATTGGGAATTTTGTTTTTGACAACAACTGTTGCCACTTCCTTCAAAAGGGAGAGGTATTGAGCGTTATAAGATATTAGTTTGTGGGCCGGTCCGGCTCAGCCTATAATTTGATAGGATTGAATTGTGATTTTTGGAGCCTATTTAAGAACAAGGTCATTTGGATCGACCCAAGTAAGACCGCTGGCCTATGAGGCTTGAGCGAAGTGCATTGGGTTGACTCGTTTGTCAAATAAAAAATTAATTAAAAAATTAAATATAGTACCAAGAATAACTAGAGAACTCCAAACTTAAACTCTACTTAAACTATCCTTTTAATGGGTGAAATATTCTCATTTTCTTTAGTAATTGTTTTGTAATATATTGGAACAAAACTAGGTTAATAATTCTATTGAGATAGTTATAATGTTACTCATTAACTGTTTAGTTTTCTTATTAATATATCTCTTTAGTTTCAACAGTATTATGTTAAAAGTTATTCAGTTTCACAACAATATTATATCCAACAAGATCTTTTTCTTGTATGGTTGTACCCAAGATATTTGAATAGAATGAAGTGATTTCAAATTGAAGTCATATAACCAAATCTTTACTTAAAGTCAAACTTAATAACTATTACTAGGATAATTTTGTTGGTGGATTTGAGACTTGATTAGCAAGTAGTAACACCACATAGTATTATCTTGTAGATATTTATATTTAGTATTTCTTAATTACAATTTTATATTTCTTTTTAAGTGGGCTTTCTTGGTCTGGTCCATGCCATGCAATAATGGGTTGGGCTTGCTTTTTAAAGGTCCATAAATATGATTGGCCAGCTCGGCATGGCCTTTAAAATTTCAAACTCGGTCATAGGCTAGCTTGAATGGGCTAGGTCGATTACTGAAAGCTTTAGTTTTACGATGGCTCCAACTGGAGAGATAAACACTTTGCAAAGGGGCTGTGGTCTCCAATGGTGTATTTGCACTAGATTTGGTGGCCCAAATAAATAAGATGAGGCTAGTTATCATGAAGAAAGCTGTTAGTGGTGCAAGAAACGAAGAGAGAGAAAGTTACAATCCAATAGAAAGATAAGTTAGTAGAGTTGTAGAGATAGATCTACGAAGTGTCGCTTTCGAGGGGTAGGGAGTTTGGGCCTTGTCCGATGTCGGCTATTTATCAGAGTTTAGACTAACTTAGATAAAGAATAGGACAACTAGTAGGTAAGACTTCTATTTCAAATATGGAAGATAGAATAGTTTCCAAGAAAACAGGATCAATTGTATAAATTCTCACTTCATGTTGCTTTATTTATACCTATTCTAGTCCAAAATTAAAAAAAGTAGTCTCTAGTTCTAAAAGAGTTATATATTTTTTGTTAACGTATAAATATCTAACAAAATAAAAGATTAGGACCTAAGTTATTAAATACTATCATGACTAACTTAATTGTAGCTAATAATTGATTTTGACGATATAGATTTTTATTTTTATACGTATCACATGTACAAATCTTTTTCTTCAACTGTGCATTGCTACCTAAATTTTTGCTACATCTAAAAAGTTACTATAGAAAAAGGTAGATAAATAGATTTTGGTAAACTGGTTAGAGTTTTTACCAGGAAATCAATATAGTTGAATATATAACGAGGTCAAAAATACGTGATATGATTTAACTCATAAAATCAATAATAAATAATAAAATAAGATTATTTTTAAATTGATTGAAGTATAAAAATGAAAGTATCTAAAAGAACGAGATAGTAAGGTTCAAAGTCATTGGTCTGATTATACTGTCTATCGCCAAATCATAACTTTCAAATCTTATTTGTCCGAATGTGTGTTTGTGTCAAGCTTTCCTTTGATGATTATAAGAACAAAATCAATATGCGGATTGATCGATATCAAGTTCATAAAATGTCATGACCCGTGCATAGGTCCTAATCTAGACACAGGACAAGAATTTTCAAGAGGCTCCAGGTCGACCCATGGCATGAACATACATCTAACTCGATCAATTAAGGTGGAACATTTACATAATAAATATAACAGAAGTCTAAACATAACATAACATCAGAACTGAAAATCACATATCACGCTTTGAGTTTACACCCTGGATGAAACACAGCACTTGAAGTCACATGTGACCCCAAGTCAACCCCTGGTCTATCGTGCACTAACATTCTGAGTAATACAAAATACATAAAGCGGAAGTTTAAAACAAAATTATAAATACATAAGAGACATAAAGCTGGTTCATAGTATTTGAAAATATTAAATTAACACTCCAAGTTTGAAATACCAAATTGAGTCTGAAAAACAAATCTAGGTCTGAAAGCCACAAAGATTGATGAGCTACTAGGACAAACCCCCTGCTAACTCCAAATCTAAATAAAAAATAAATGAAAATATAACTGAAATGAATAAATCTCTATCCTTAAAGGATGAGGACTCACCACCTGTAAAGCTGAGGTCTTCGATGAGTGGTCAGCGAACAAAGCTAAGAATGAGATCTTGCAGCTGTATCATCAAATGATACAACATAAAAGTATGCATTGATACTTTGAATGTACTGAGTAAGTGAAAGAAACCATACAAAATAGAATAAAATACAAGAGAAGTGATGAACTGAATGACATGCAATGACCAATTACTGCTAATGATTTGAATATCTGAAATATTGAGGTGGTCTAGAAGACCCTGTCTGATGGTCAAAGCATGTTCTAAGTCTTGAATGTGGATCTGGACTATACTGAACTGAGACTAGACTGAACTAACTAGTGGGAGAGTCTATAACCGACATGTAACCATGTGAGCTAGACGTGGAGTCCGATGTACACTCTACTGGTAGGACCCAATATACCTTGCCAGGGTATAAAGGCATGAACTGGGTGATCACAAAAAAAAGGTCTGGGGTCAATCAGGCTAATAAATACTGAAACCTACACTGTCAATGTAGTTCTGGGAACCTGGGTGCGCTCGAACCCCGGTCTACTCGGTGCTAAGTGCTACTCCCGCTGGATAATCCTAAACTGAATACTAAGTTGATAGCTAGAAACTGAGGCCCAATACTAGTCAGGGATACATATCTGAAAGTACCCTGAGAGTCTTATTGGACCAGATTTTGAAACTGGGTTCTAGACTGGTTAGAGTTGTATATTTAGAAGTGTTGTAACCATCTAAGCACAATGTATAATCTGAAATGGGGTCCTAAGCCTAGTCAGAGCTATATAAGTGTCATGACCGCTTAGTGGACCAATAAACCGAATTCTGAATCTGATTCTGATAACTGGGAGGTAATACTGACACCTCAAAAAATTTTGTAGTCAAACTGATCAGCTGACATTTCTGACAGATACTGAGTATTCTCACATTTTAACTAAAGCTAGGCAACCACATACCTGAATGAGAAACTTAGCATATACATTAATATGGGAATTCACCACATTGATATATTCAGGAATGTTTCAGGGTTAATCACTTTAGCAACATTCTAGTCTTTTCTACTCTCAAGAACTAGGGATAAACTCAATGTACAGGGATAAGCATTAATACTGTCACTAATTTGTGGAAAATATCCATAATTAATATAACGTAATAATTCCATATGGATTAAACGAAGCACTACAAGGTATTTCTTAACATTCGAAAATTTGCAGGGCTAGAATTCACTTTTACAGGAATAAGATCGATTTTAAACTTGAACTGATGGAAATCATATCTGAAATAATCATGGATATCATTCTATGTGAATTCAAAGAAAACTATCATATATTCCCTTCACATTTGAAAGATTAGGGATAGGATTTATAGCGAAACTAGAGAAGGGTTTTGGGGGACACAAGGGAAGAACTATCCCTTTGTTTAATTCCCACATACTTGATAAATAAATCCGACGAAATTCTTTGAAACTCTGAGGAGAAGTAGGCTGCCCTAGTTCTTGCTTTGAAAGTCCCTGAGAGAATTCTATGATCTATTTTATGAAGGTTTGAGTGGGGAATGAGGAAAAAACTGTTTAACTCCACTATTAAGTTTGAAATTATGAATAAAATGACAGTTTATAGTTTAGGAGGGTATGAAATTACTGAATGACCCTTGAAAATACGCAGGGAAAAACTAAGTGTCAATCCCCACGGGTTACCTAACGGGTCATGGTCAGTGACCACGACTCATGGACACACTCATGGACTACACTACCTAGAGTACACTGAAGGTCACCATGAGGGACCTAACAACTCGTCCCTTCTTGCCACGACTCGTGGCTTGACCCGTGAATTCCACTGCTTCTCCAACCTGCAGGGCTCATAATAGAAGACCTCACGGTTCGTAACACATTAGGTGCACTACCTCTAATTCATTCCTTGCTTCATCCTACTGCTCACGACCCTCCCCACAAATCGTGGTGAGTGACCACGACTCCTGAGGTCCTCCCATCAAGTTCACTGCCTCGTTTAATCTCTTTAACAAAACCCCACTCCCCATGACTAACCTAACGACTCGTGGGGCCTGAACACAATTCGTGGTCACTCCCATGAGGATCCTATTTTCTCAAGTTTCAATTTCACTCCCTGGGCCTCCCAACGAGTCACATCTAGATTTGTGGGCTCCACTCACAGGTCGCCTCATGACCTGTCCTGATGCCTTGTGCCAGATTTCAATTTTTCTCCATTTTAACTCCCTGGTCTGACTTTTGGACATCAAGGATATAACAATATCTACCCCTTAGGAAAATTCATTCTCTAATGTTGGAAAACATACAGAAAAGTAGAGAATCACAATTATCATATTCAACTACTGATCATTGAAATCGAAACTAACGAAATGACTACATCCGATTCAAACTACATAGTTTAACTGAATTCACCTTTCATACATACATCCATAAGCATAAAAGAAACTTGAACACATGAACTGAACATGAAAACTAAGTAATGTTTTAAGAAAAACTGATATCTCAAGTTGAAGTTGAGCCGGTAGGGAATAAATGTGGGTATTTAGCCATCGTATCTGCTTCGGCCTCCCACGTAGCTCCCTCAACCTGCTGATTTCTCAATAAGACCTTGACTGAAGCTACCTCCTTTTTCCTTAGCTTACGAACCTGATGGTCAAGGATCTAGACTGGGACCTCCTCATATGAGAGACATTCTTTATTTATACTCTGTCTAATGGCACAGTTGAAATTGGATCACCAATACATTTCTTGAATAGTGACACATGGAATACTGGGTGCACAGAAGCCAACTCTCAAGGTAATTCTAGCTCATAGGCTACTTTGCCAATTCACCTCAAAATTTTATAGGGTCCCCACATATCACGGACTGATCTTTCCCTTCTTTCCAAACCTCATCACCCCTTTCATAGGTGAAATTTTTAGATAGACCCAGTCATCCACAGCAAACTCCAATTTTCTTTTCTGTGTTGACTTTTCCATAATTTCTAAGATCCTAAAGCCTAAACTACATCGTTTTGAGTTATGAATGATGACTTTTATAGGGGTTAAGTTCATTATAGGCCATTTTCATTCATGCATGCCAAGGTAGAAGGGTACAGAGGGTGATCAAGCTATTTCTTCTTCAAATTCTATTCAATTCTTCATGCGCATTCAGGGAAGTGTAAGAATCAAATATAATTAGGTATGTACGGTTATGAATGGGTGAGTTCTTTCACACCCATGCCCAATTCATCTATAAATCATTATTTTCCTATGTCTAATCTATGGTGTTTTAACTCAATGAATGAAATTTCTAATTCAATCAAAAATCATGTTTCTAGTTTTATGACTTAAGAATCCCATTAATGAGAAGATCATGAAAGATGAGATTTGCAATGAATGCATGATTATGATGATATATTATGATGAAAAGCATGTTTCATAGCTACCCATATTTATAATCATTATTTCGATTGAATTGAGTATTTTTCAAGTATGAGAAAGTATTAGCCGATGCCCACATGTTCAAGTATGATTTATAATTTGTCAAATTGAGCTTACAACATGGTTTTGGAGCGAAGACTCCCAATAATCTTTCAGGTTATGGTATGGTTTGAGTTAAAGCTTCTCATATGAATGATTTAATATTTGATATGTATTTGATTATTGAGGTTCATCAATAGACGAAGTTGAGCTTCGTTGAAAAATGATGGAGAGATATGCATGTTTTTTAGAGTAGTGTCTAACACCAAGTAGGCTAATTGTAGATCACCCTATACCTCAGAACAACGTGCCAGCATAGGTCATAATATTATATACATTACTTCGTGATATCCCTTGTGAGCTATCCCTGCCTTATTGGGCCACGAGCTTGATATTGATATCATGGTATCATCCCTAGCCCTACCAAAGCTTTGGATGCCTCTACCCACTTGAGTGTGATCGTTAGGACCACGTAAGTTCTATCGTGGTATGTTGGTTAAAAGAGGAGTCTACCATTGTTCCTCATGATTTCAGTTATGCATGTTCATTAGTCATGAGATTTATATATCTATATATGTTCTAAAGAAGGTTTGACATATATTCAGTTTTACTCATTACTATCATATTTCTGCTTTGAGTCGATTGATTCAGTTATGATGTTATGTTGTGTTATGATGAGATCGTGATTTTAGAAAGATTAGATGCAAGTCCTACTCTTAGATTCTTATTGTTATGTTTTACATTACACATGATTTTAAATGATTTTACTTATCTAAGCGGTTTTACTTACATTGCATACTCGGTACATTCTACATACTGACCGCATACTCTATGTCGTATCGTTTCATGATACAGGACCCGAATCTTAGGCTCAGCCCTGTTCATAGTCAGTTCTCAGAGTTAGCAGCTTACGTTGTTGGTGATTCCTCATCTCTTGAGGGCTAGACTTATTCAGATTTCCTTTATGTATTTTCAGTTTCAGCTTTAAGGAGTGAGTTGGGGTCTTGTCCCGTCAACTCATCATGTTTAGAGGCATTTCAAACAAAAGGATGTATTGAACTTCTGATTGTGTATTCTTATGCTATGTTTATTTCAGACTTCCGCTAAGATTATTATGATGATTCTTCAGTCTTATTGAATGAGTTAGATATATGTTCATGCCATGGGTCGACTTGGAGTCTCTCGGGGCTCCTTGTCCCGTGTTGCGATTTGGGCCTCCATTCGGGTAGTGACAAACTTGGTATCAGAGAAATAGGTTTGAAGTGTCCTAGGGTGTTTTAAAGCCGCGTTGAGTTGAGTCTTTTTCATGGGTGTGAAGCGCACCACACTTATGACGAAGAGGCTACAATACCTTTAGGAAATGTTCCCTTCTTTCATAATCTATGTCGTACGATGAAAAGTCTCCCTATCCCTCTAATTCGTGCTATTCGCGATTACAAAAATCATGGCTCCCCGTAGAGTAAATGATAGAAGGAATGGAAATGGAGACGACCACAATTATAGCAATGGAAACAGGAACTAGCAAGCCCCATCTGTTAAGGAGCACCAGGCATTGGAGCTTGTTGCCCATGCTGAGTTTTGGGAAGCTATTCAGATGCTCGCGTAGCACTTGACTGCTCAGGTCAATCAGTAGGCGGTTGCACATGTTCTACAAAATGGTAATGCAGCGGCAGCTCGAGTTAGGGATTTCTTGAGAATGAACCTGCCAGATTTCCTTGGGTCAAAATTAGATGAGGACCCGCATGAGTTCATAGATGAGATTGTGAAGATCACCCAAGTCATGTGGATGAATGGAGTTGAATGTGCGGAGTTGGCCTCCTACCAGTTAAAATGGGTCGTACACATCTGGTTTCACAAATGGGAAGATAGTAGGGTCGCTAGAGCAGGACCGGTCACTTGGGAGGAGTTCCATGTTGCATTCTTAGATCAGTTCTTCCCTCGTGAGATGAGGGAGCTGAAGGCAACTAAATTCATAAATCTAAAGCAAGGGAGGATGATGGTGTAGGAGCATGCCTTTGAGTTCACCCGCCTATTAAAGTACGCCCCGGAGTTAGTGGCTGATCAGAGGGCATGGGTGAGCAAGTTCGTTCATGGAGTAGCTAGTTATTTGGACAAGGATTGCAAGACCGCTATGCTCCACCAGGACATGGACTTCCCTCGGATATTTTTGTATGCCCAACAGATGGAGGCTGTGCAAATGAGAGAGAGGGAGGCCAAGAGAGCCAGTATTGATAGTCACAGATTTCACAGCCAAGGTCAAGTGGTGAACATAGACAACAGATCCACTAAAGGTCATCATCCCCAACATCTTCAGTATTTAGTGTGCCATCCAATCCTAGGCATGATCAAAGGGGATGAGCATCATGCTCAAGGGGTCATAGAAGTAGACCCTGTAAATTCTAGTATCCCAACTTTCTGCAGATATGGTCGAGGGAACACGGGCCAATGCTTAGCAGGTACAGGTGCTTGCTTTGGGTGTGGGAAGCCCGGACAAGTGCTCAGAGATTTTCCAACAGCAGGACAGGATCATGATAGGGGATAAGGCCCTGCTTCTAGTACACCATCCCCTCCCGCACGCTCAGCACATCAGGGAGAACGACTAGCACAGGTGGCGGTTAGTGCCAAAACAGATTCTATGGCTTGGAATCATGCCAGGAGTAGGAGGTCTCCCAGATGTGGTCACTGGTATGTTATGAGTTTTCCATCTTGATGTTTCTTCTTTGTTAGATCCAGGGGCTACCTTGTCTTTTGTGACACCTTATGTGGCCAGTAGATTGATAGTCAATCTCGATGTCTTGTCAGAACCCTTCTTAATCTTTACTCTAGTTGGTGATTTAGTTATAACTAGACGGGTGTATAGAGGTTGCCTGGTCTCAATACTTCAAAAAGTTACCTCAGCAAATTTGATAGAGCTAGCCATGACTGATTTTGATGTTATCCACGGTATGGATTGACTATATGCATGTTATGCCTCAGTTAATTATAGAACCAAAGTAGTAGAGTTCAGATTTCTGGGTGAGCCAGTCTTAGAATGGAACGGTAGTTCAGTTGCCCCTTTAGGTCATTTCATTTCCTACCTTATGGCCAGAAAGATGATATCCAAAGGTTATGTGTACCACCTAGTTAGGGTTAAGGATGCGACGTCTGATACCCTGGCTATCCACTCAGTACCTGTAATATTTGAGTATCTAGAAGTCTTCCCAGATGATCTACCTGGATTCCCTCCCGAGCGGAAGATTGATTTTGGTATTGACCTTCTCCCGGACACGCAACCTATATCTATTCCTCCTAACAGAATGGCTGCAGCCGAGCTTAAAAAGTTGAAAGAATAATTGAAATACTTGTTAGATAAAGGTTTTATCAGACCAAGCAAGTCTCCATGGGGTGCACCAATTCTCTTTATCCGAAAGAAAGATTGTTCTCTTTTAATGTGTATTGATTATCAACAATTGAACAAAGTCATCATCAAGAATGGGTATCCTTTACCCAGGATTGATGATTTATTTGACCAGCTTCAGCGTGCCAAGTGTTTCTTGAAGATAGATGTCAAATCCGAGTACCATCAGCATAAAATCCGAGAGAGAGGTATCCCGAAGACAACCTTCAAGATGCGATATGGTCATTATGAGTTCATAGTTATGTCTTTTGGACTAACAAATGCTCCTCCAGCTTTTATGGACTTAATGAATAGGGTGATATGTTTGTGATTGTGTGTATTGATGACATCCTGATATACTCTCGGAGTGAGGAGGAGCATGCCGCTATTTTAGAGTAGTGTTGCAGACTCTTAAGGATTGCCGATTATATGTCAAATTCAAAAAGTGTGAGTTCTTATTGAACTTAGTGGCAATTTTGGGCCATGTAGTATCAAGTGAGGGCATAAAGGTGGATTTTCAGAAAATAGAAGCGGTAAAGAATTGACCTAGACCGGTGAACCCTTCAGATATTTAGAGCTTCTTGGGTTTCGCCAGCTACTATCGAAGATTTGCAGAAGGTTTCATATCGATTACAGAACCTTTGACCAAATTGACCTAGAAGAAGGTGAAGTTTCAATGGTCGGAGGCTTGTGAGAAGAGCTTCCAAGAGTTGAAGACCTGACTTACTTCAGCACCGATGTTAACCCTACCTAAGGGTACCAATGGGTTCATGGTGTATTGTGATGCATCAAGGATCAAACTTGGGTGTGTATTGATGAGGCAGGGGAATGTTATAGCATATGCATTTAGACAGCTAAAAAGTTCACGGGAAGAATTACCCAACCCATGATCTTGAATTGGATACGGTGGTATTCATATTGAAGATATGCCAACATTACTTGTATGTGGTCCATGTGGATATGTTTACAGACCGTAAGAGTTTACAATATATATTTATACAGAAGGACCTCAATCTTCGGCAAAGGAGGTGGTTCTAACTACTCAAGGATTACGATATGAGTGTGCTTTACCATCAAGTAAGGCCAATTTAGTAGCGGACACACTTAGTAGACTCTCAATGGAGAGTGTGTCTCATGTGGATGATGGGAAGAAGGAGCTAGTGAAAGATGTGCATCGACTTGCAAGGTTGGGAGTTAGGTTGGTTGAGTCTATTGATGGCGCTGTTATAGTACGGAACAGATCAGAATCGTCTTTGGTGAAAGATGTAAAAGCTAGAGAAGATGAAAACCCTATTCTGGTAAAGTTAAATGAAGTGGTTCAAAATCAGAAGGTGGAGGTCTTCTCCAAAGGGGGAGATGGTGTGCTTCGATACCAAGGTCGCTTATATGTTCTGGATGTTGATGATTTGAGGAGTCGGATGTTGCACGAGGCTTATGGATCCAAGTATTCTATCCATCCCGGTGCCACCAAGATGTACTGTGACTTACGGGAAGTCTATTGGTGTAATGTCATGAAGAAGGAAATCGCAGAGTTTGTAGCAAAGTGTCCAAACTGTCAGCAAGTAAAGGTCGAGCACTAGAGACCGATATATGTGCTTCAGGATATCAGTATTCCAACTTGGAAGGGGGAAGAAATCAATATGGACTTCATCACAGGGTTGCCTCGTACTCATCGACAATATGAATCTATTTGGGTTGTGGTAGACAGGTTGACCAAGGCCGCTCATTTTCTAATAGTCAAAACCACGGATTTGGTGGAGGATTATGCCACACTATATATCCAAGAGCTAGTTCAATTGCGTGGAGTGCCCTTGTGTATCATATTAGACAGAGGTACCAAATTTACCTCTTAATTTTGGAAGTCGTTTCAAAAAAGACTTGGCACTCAGGTTAAGCTCAGCACTGCATTTCACCCACAAATGGATGGTCAAGAAGAGTAGGCAATTCGGACTCTCTAGGACATGTTGAGAGCATGCGTGATTGACTTCAAAGGTAGTTGGGATGATCATTTTCCTCCTATTGAGTTTGCATACAATAACAACTACCATTACAGTATTCAAATGGCTCTGTTTGAGGCTCTGTATGGGCGGAGATGTAAATCGCCCATTGGTTGGTGAAGTGGCGATGATAGGACCAGATTCAGTTTATGAGGCTATGGAGAAGGTTTAGTTGATAAGGGATAAGGTTGAAAACTGCTCAGAGTCGCCAAAAGTCCTATGCTGATGTGAGAAGGACGGAATTAGAATTCGAGGTGGATGATTGGGTGTTTCTGAAGGTATCTCCCATAAAGGGAGTGATGCGGTTTGGAAAGAAAGGAAAACTCAGCCCTCGTTATATTGGCCCTTATTGGATTGTAAAACGTGTTGGCAAGGTACCATACGAATTGGAGTTGCCCTCAGAATTAGCTTCTGTTCATCCTTTTTTCCATGTATCTCTCTTAAAAAAGTGTTTGGGTGATCCAACTCTATTTGTCTCGGTGGACAGTGTTGGTGTGGAAGACGGCCTTAGTTATGAGGAGGTTCCGGTAGAAATACTATATCACAGGTTCAAAGGATAAGGAACAAGGAAGTAGCTTCAGTTAAAGTGTTATGGAGGAATCAACATGTTGAGGGAGCTATGTGGGAAGCCAAAGCGGATATGATGGCTAAATACCCACATTTATTCCCTACCAGCTTAGTTCCATCTTGAGATATCAGTTTTGACCTAAAACTCTATTTAGTTTTCATGTTTAGTTCATGTTTCCAAGTTTCTTTTATGTTTATGGATGTATGTATGATTCGTGAATTCAGTTCAGCTACGTAGTTTGAATCAGAGGTAGTCATTCCATTAGTTTTCGAGTTAAATGATAATTATTTGAATATGATGAATGCATTTCTCTACTTTTCTGTATGTTTTCCAACATTCGAGGATGAATGTTCCCAAGGGGGAGATATTTTTATACCCCGAAATCCCAAAGATCAGACCCAAAAGTTGAAATAGAGAAAAATTAAAATTTTGCTTCAGGTATCAGAATGGGTCATGAGGTGACTTGTGAGAGTAGCCCACGAGTCGTGATGTGACTCATGGTGAGGCTTAGGTAATGAGTTGAATATTGAAAAATGGGATCCCCATGGACATGATCACGACTCGTGGTTAGGCCCCACGATTTGTTAGATCAATCATGGGGAGTGGTGATTGAGAAAAGAGGAAGAGCAAGACAGTGTACCTAAGGGAAGGCACCCACGAGTTGTCGTCAGTCGCCATGATTTGTGGAGTGAGCCGTGGCCAGCCGGATGAAAATTATTTGAAGTCATAGGAGGTGTACCTGACGAGTGGTGACCACGAGTCGTGGTAACCAGGCAACAAATCATTAAGTCACATGTGAGGAGCCCTGAAGACCTGATGAGCAGTGTACTCGATGAATGATGCCATGAGTCGTGGCCCAAGATGACGAGTCATTAGGTCCCTCATGGGGACTAACCGACAGTTATTTTCTACAAATTTAGTAAGGGTTTTTCCATAATTCCAAAGATCCTAAAGCCTAAATTACGTCGTTTTGAGTTATGAATGATGAAGTTTAAAGGGCTTAAGTTCATTTTTTGCCATATTCAGTCATATATGCTAAGGTATAAGGTTAGAGAGGGTGATCAAGCTATTTATTCTTCAAATTCTTTTCAATTCTTCTTGGGCATTCAAGGAAGTGTAAGAATCAGATATAATCAGGTATGTACGGTTATGAAAGGGTGAATTCTTTCACACCCATGCCCAATCCCTCTCTAAATAATGATTTTCCTATGTCTAATCTATGGGGTCTTAACCCAATGCATGAAATTCCTAATTCTCTACATGGGTATGATTTAAATATGTTTCTACTATCAAATTATGAAGTATGGGAAAGTTTTATATTGTTTTCAATCAAAAATCATGTTTCTTATTTTATGAATTAAAAAGCCCATTGATAAGAAGTTCATGAAAGATGAGATTTGTGATGAATATATGATTATGATGAGATATTACAATAAAAAGCATGTTTTCAAGCTATCCATGTTTATAATCATGTTTTCAATGTGAATTGAGTATTTTCAAGCATGAGAAAGTATGGGGCGATGCTCACGTGTTCAAGTATGATTTATGATTTCTCAAATTAATCTTACCACATGGTTTTGGAGTGAGGACTCCTAATTATCTTTCAGCTTGTGGAATGTTTTGAGTTAAAACTTCTCATATGCATGATTTCATATTTGAGATGTATTTGATTATTGATCTTTGTCAATAGACGATGTTGAGCTTTGTTGAAAAACAATCGAGAGCATATGCATGTTTTTGGGAGTAGTGTCTAGCACTGAGTAGGCTAAGGTTCGATCACCCTATGCCTCAGAACTATGCACCAACCTAGGTTATAAAATTATATAAATTAATTCGGGATCTCCCTTGTGAGCTATCCCCTGCCCTATTGGGCCACGATATTGATATCGATATAATGGTATCATCCCTAGCCCTGGAAAGGCTATGGACGGCTCTACCCACTTGAGAGTGATAGTTGGGACCACAAAAAGCTCTATCTTGGTATGTCGGTTAAAAGATGACTCTCCCATTTTCCTCATGATTTCAGTTATGCATGTTCATCATTCATGAGATTTATATATCTATATATGTTCTAAAGCAGGTTTGACTCGATGTTCATTTTTACTAAGATTTCAGATTTAATTTATTTGATTCAGTTTTGATGTTATGTTATGTTATGATGAGATCATGATTTTAGAAAGAATGCATGCAAGTCCTACTCTCAGATTCTTATTGTTATGTTTTACATTATACATGATTTTAAATGATTTTACTTGTTTAAGTGGTTTTACTCACCTAGTGTACTCGGTACATTCCATGTACTGACTGCATACTCTATGATGTATCATTTCATGATATAGGACCCGACTCTCAAGCTCAGACCCATTCATAGTCAGTTCTCAGAGTTAGCATCTTACGTTGTTGGTGAGTCCTCATCTCCCGAGGATTAGACTTATTCATATTTCCTTTATGTATTTTCTGTTTCAGCTTTATGGAGTGAGTTGGAGTCTTGTCCCATCAACTCGTCATGTTTAGAGTCTTTCTAGACAAAAAGATGTATTGAGCTTCTGATTGTGTATTCCGATGCTATGTTTATTTCAGACTTCTTCTAAGATTATTATGTTGATTCTTCAGTATTATTGAATGAGTTAGATGTATGTTCATGCCATGGGTCGACTTGGAGTCTCTTGGGGCTCCTTGTCCTGTGTTGCAATTCGGGCCTCCGTTCGGTTCGTGACAGTGCGTTTGCTACTACATTGGCCTTACCGGGATGGTAAAGGACACTCATGTCATAATCCTTAAGTTGCTCCAACCACCTTCTCTGCCTCAGATTTAGGTCCTTCTGGGTAAACACATATTGTAGGCTCTTGTGGTCCATAAACACATCTACATGGACCCCGTACAAAATAGTGTCTCCATATCTTCAAGGCAAATACCACTGCCGCCAATTCAAGATTGTGGGTCGGGTAGTTCTATTCATGAACCTTCAACTGCCTAGAAGCGTATGCTATGAATTTAACATGCTGCATAAATACACAACCAAGGCCGATCCTGGACGTATAGCAATACACCACAAACCCATCGGTACCCTCAGGTAGGTTTAACACCGGTGTTGAGGTGAGTTGAGTCTTCAAATTCTGGAAGCTCCTCTCATGAGCATCTGACCATTGGAATTTCACTTTCTTTTGGGTTAATTTGGTCAATGGAGCTGCAATAGATGAAAATCCACCAACAAATCTACGATAGTAAACACCTAAGCATAAGAAGCTCCTTATGTCTGAAGGAGTCACTGGTCTAGGCCAAAATCTTCACTGCTTCTATCTTTTTAAAGTCCACTTTTATACCCTCACTTGACACCACATGGCCTAAAAATGCCACTGAGTTCAACCAAAACTCGCACTTGCACAATTTGGCATATAATTGGCGATCCTTAAGAGTCTAAAGCACCACCCTCAAATGAGCGGCATGCTCCTCTTCGCTCCGAGAGTATATAAGGATGTCGTCGACAAAAACGATCATGAAAATATCAAAATATGGCTTGAACACCCTGTTCATTAAATCCATAAAAGCTGCAGGATCCTTCATTAGTCCAAAAGATATAACTACAAACTCATAATGACCGTACCACATCCTAAAAGATGTCTTCGGGATGTCACTCTTCCGAACTCTAAGCTGATGGTATCCATATATGAGATCTATCATTAATCCTTGGAAAAGGATACCTGTTCTTGATGGTGACCTCGTTCAATTTCTGATAATCAATACACATGCGAAGAAAACCATCCTTCTTTCGGACAAATAGAATAGGCGCATCCCGTGGGGATTTGCTTAATCTGATTTAACCCTTGTCTAAAAGGTCCTTCAACTGCTCCTTCAACTCTCTTAGCTCGGCTGGGGACATTTTGTAAGGAGGAATAGATATAGGCTGCATATCGATAAGAAGGTCAATATCAAAATCAATCTCCCGCTAGGGAAGGATTCTCAGTAGATCATCTTAAAAGACATTTGGATACTCACATACTACTGGGACTGACTAGATAGTCGAGGTATCGGACGTAGCATCCTTAAAACTAACTAGATGGTACACGCAACCCTTGGAGATATTCTTTTTGGAATTAAGCTATGAAATAAATTGACCTACAGACATAGATGAACTATCCTTCCATTCTAAGGCTGACTCACCCGAAAATCCAAATTATGTCGCAAGGGTCCTACAATTAACTGAGGCATAGCAGGAAAATAACCAATCCATGCCGAGGATAACATCAAAATTGATCATGGATAAGTCAACTAAATTCGTCGAGGTTACTTTCTAAAGGACTATGACTGGAAATCTCTATGCACTGGTCTAGCTACAACTGAATCACCAACTGGAGTAAAGACTAAGAAGGGTTTTGACTTCAAAGCTACTGTACACACAGGGTGTCACAAAAGATAAGATATCCCCTGGATCTAACAAAAAATATACATTAATATGGAATTCTCCTAACATACCGGTAACTACATCTGGTGAAGTCTCCTGCTCCTGGCGGGATGCTAGGGCATAGAATCTTTTTTAGTGTTGTCCGCCACCTGTACTAGTAGAAACACCCCGCTGGACGGGGCATGCCACCATGCTGCTAAACTAGTGGTTGGGGTACGGGCTCCACCATTACCTAATATGGCTGAAGGGCAATCTCTGAGCCTGTGTCTGGGTTTTCCACACCAAAAACAAGCGTTTGAACCAACTAAACGCCTCCTTGGGTGGTTCTTGCCACAATTCGCATAGGCTGGAAAAGTGTGATCTCTAGAAATGCTCCCCTTTCTCTCTAGCCTAACGCTCTACCCCTCTGATCACGTCGGTGTCGGGATGAGACATTAGCTGATGATGGTGCTAGGGCTGAAGATCTCTAGTGGGACTGCTAACGGTGCCCACTAGGCCTCCACTGGGAGAATGAAATGTTTTTAGTCCTGGCGCTCTTGGCCTCCCTCTCATGCTCACTCAGCTGTACCGCCTCCATCTACTAGGTGTACAGGACTATCCGAGCAAAGTCAATATCCTAGAGAAGCATCATGGTCGGGCAATCCCTGACTAAGGAGTCTACTATCCCGAGTACAAACCTGCTCACACGGGCCCTCTGATCCACCACCAGCTCGGATGCATACCTGGACAGACATGTGAACTCCAAGGCATACTACTGAACCGTTATCTTTCCCTGCTTAAGATTGACAAACTCGGCTGCTTTCAGCTCCCTTATCTCCCGAGGGAAGAACCAATCAAGAAGGGTAACATGAAACTAATTCCAACTGACAAGGCCTACTCCAAACTCCCTGCTATCCTTCTAGTATCGGAACCAAATGTGTGTGACCGCCTTTAACTTATAGGAGGCCAGATCAGCACACACTTCTCCAATCACCCCCATAATCTGGGTGATCCTCAGAATCTCCTAAATGAAATCATGTGGATCTTTGTCCATCTTTGATCCAAGGAACTCGAGAGGGTTCATCCTCAAAAAGTCTTTGACCCTCACTGTGGCCGTATACCCATTCTATGGGATATGCGCTACTGCCTACTAGTTAACCTGGGCGATCAAGGCCTATGCTAGCATCTCAATGGCTTCCCTAAATTCAGCATGTGCAATCGACTCCGGTGCATGGTGCTCATGGGCCGGTGGGTCTTGTTGGTGACAGTGTCCATTGCCATCCTCACGGCCATTTCCATTTCTTCTGCCGTTAACTCTGGCGGGAGGCATGATTCTGCAAATGCGAATAGCACGAATTAGAAGGATAGAGAGACATTTCAGAGCAAGACATAGATCATGAAAGAAGGGGACATTTCCTAAATGTCTCGTAGCCTCTTCATCATAAGTGTGGCGCACTTCACACTCATGAACATGACTCTACTTAATGCAGCTTTCAGACACCCAATGAAACTTCGAAACCTAATACTCTGATAACAAGTTTGTCCTGACCCAAACATAGGCACGGACCGAGACACAGAACAAGGAGCCCCGAGAGACTCCAGGTCAACCCATGGCATGAATATACATCTAAATCAATCAATTAAGGTATAAGATTTAACATAATCAATATAGAGGAAGTATAAACATAACATAACATCAGAACCGGAAATCACATCATACATGATAAGCTGATTACTACCTACAGTTTGAAAGCCTCTAACATATCTTATGTGTTGATGGGACAACAACCCCAACTAACCCGACAAGTCTGAAACTGATGAAAGACATAAACACCACGAATACTGATTGTCCTCGGAGGATGAGGACTCACCGATGATAGATGGATAGGCCTGAGTAGGGAAGAAGGGGCTAAGGATGCTGTTAAGAAAGATCCCTCGGACCTGTATCATGAGACGATATAGCATAGAGTATGTGGTCAGTACGTGGAATGTATCGAGTATGTAACATAAATAAAATGGATAGTTAAAATACATAAAATTTCATAAGAGTAGGACAACATGATCGTAACGTAAAGATGTTAATGCAAACATAAGGCTCAAGGTTTTCAAAACATTCGTAAATCATTCATAATTATAATCTTAAGAGAAAAGTTCAATTAAGCATGACTTGAGAGAAAGTATATAATTATAACTATATATAAACCATGAACAATAGTGGGAGATTCTTATAAGTGACATATCCCATACGAGCATACATGGAGCCTGACCTATAAACCCCTAGTCGAGAGGGCGCTCGTACCTTGCCAAGGGTAGAACCGTGAATGAGGTGTGATATCAAAACAAAAGGGCCTATTTTGGCAAAAGGGACAGTATCATGGAGATCCTATCATGGCTACATAGGCGCGTAGTTCTAAGACTCGAGGTATGCTTGGACCCCGGATCTACTCTGTGTTAAATACTACTCCCAAAACATATATTATGCTCATAGGATAATATATATGAGATTTATAGGCTAGGTTAAAATCATGATAATCATAAGCATGCTTGAAATATGTGAATTAGCCATGAAAATAAGGCCCGTAGGTTGACCATCATCATAAATCTACAAATCATGAAGTTCATGCATATTTGTAAAACATGAATACTTGATATTCATAAAATCATTATATGTACCTGAGAGAAATCATATCATAAGTCATAAATCATAATAGGTTAATGAACATCAAAATCAAAATGGAATCATAGCTTGAATTTTTATGAAATATGCATAATTGGGCATTGTTTGTAGAAACTTAAATCCATAAGTTTATAATTTGAAATAGTCATGAAAGCCC
This sequence comes from Datura wrightii, assembly GCA_035772735.1. Taxonomy (NCBI): domain Eukaryota; kingdom Viridiplantae; phylum Streptophyta; class Magnoliopsida; order Solanales; family Solanaceae; genus Datura; species Datura wrightii. Next base: position 68,795,608 of record JASDFA010000002.1, read on the forward strand.
ATGATTCATAGAACAAGAATTTATACATCAGAGAGATTAATCAATAGATAGATCATAGGAATTTCATAAGAATTGGGAATTATCAATAGAATTTCATGCATTAGAGAGAGAGTGGGCATGGGTGTGAACTGATGTGTTGTGGATTTACAACACTATTGACTCTCAAAACTAAGAAAATAACATGGACATAGGTGTATTTATGTGGATATGAGGCACTTTTTCTTTGATTTCAAGATAAATGGTTGTTGGAACAATAAATTGCAAAAGGAAGCTAAAAGTGTGCAAAAAAGAGCAAAAAGTGCAGTCCACAATCACGGATAAGAAGCTGGAAGTTTAGACTGGAAGAATGATCCTATGAGACTTGTCACGGATCGTACCATGAGGGACGAGCCAGTCGTGATGAAATCCAGAAGAATCGGACGGGAGGTTGATTCTCAGTATGAGAGTACCCTACGATCCATGAGACGAAGGTATGAGTCGTACCATACCGGTCATGGTGAAGTTTAGACAAAGTTCAAAGTATCAGGATCAAGCCACTAATTTAATGTACGAGTCGTAGGATGTTGGTACGAATCATACCTTGGCCTAATACTAAGCAAAAATTCATCCAACACTCCAAGCCATGAGTCGATGCCACAGTCCGTGAGAAGACCCTACGAGTCATAGGTGGACCTGTGACGAGGTCGGCTACAGATATAGAAAGCAGTCCTGTTAGTTTATGAAAAGGATTCTTGTGTCTCTATAAATACTTTATTTTTCATATAGGACAACGAATAGACTTAATTTTAGTAGGAAAACATTGTAGTAAGCAATTTGACATCATTGAAAAAGAGAATTTAGTTGGTTCAACCTTGTGATCAACCTTTTCTTGAATTCATATTGTTCTTACTACTTGTTATGCAAGATTTCCTGGATTAATTGAAGGAATTGTTTTTCGCAATCATCTTTGTAAGTATTGTTTTATGTTTTCAATCATTAACACAATTCACAACCTTGCAACTATGAGAGGCTTTTACCTTCCAACTATGAGAGGCTAAAACCTCCATAGTTAGGGTTGTGGGAACCATGGCGGATTAACAAGTTAGGGTTGCACAAAGTGAGTCTAAAACCAATACTAATTACTTATATTGTAGTCTCTTTATCTTTAATGATTCTTAGCGGTGCAGAATGTTAGGAAGTGCCTGAATTCTTTACTTGCTTTGGTCAAAAAGGTAGAGATTAGGAAAAGAGAATTACAACAGAGCCTTGATCTTGATGATCGTTGTATTAACTTGAGCTGTGGTCGCAAGATAGTTATATCTTGAACTTAGTCCATGAGAGATTATTTGTAAAAAGGTTGCATTATGTCCCCTATCAGTTAGAGAACTAATTCCTATAATTATGAAACCCATATGAGAGACAGAAAGATTAGCTTGCAAAACTCATGAGACTTGGTCGAGTAATTTAGAATAGTCATTCAATAGGGATTGGTCGATCGTTTGAATGAACCTAAGTTATCACTTCTGTAAGTAAGTATTGGTATAGATCACAAGTGTATACCCAAAGCTGTTATGAACCCATGGGGAAAAAATTCCCTAGTTATCATTTCATTATTGATTCACAAATATAATCTTGACTGCTGTTTATTTCTATTATTGATTTTTATTAGAATCCCCCCATTGTGATGTAATTACCATACAAGTTCATCTACCGGCTGTAATATAGATCTTCCATATTCCCTGTGGGATCGAGCCCGACCTCAAAGTTGGGTTCTTTATTGATAATTTCCGCTTCATACATCATTTGGAAGTGTGGTTTGAGCAACATCAAAAAGTGGTACTGTTGCGGGGAATACGGCTACGACTAGGTTACTTGCTTGTAGTTGACTTTTTGGTAATTATTTCCTCAATTACGGTTATTTTTGTGTTTTTGATTACCCAAAAGCTATCCTCCGTTGAATTCCAAGTACTGGGGGTAGAGGAGACCCCCTTGTTCCGCTAAATCCTGAAATCGAACAATCACTACATAGAATGGAAAATCCAGAGCAAAGAGAAGCCCGCTTAGCTGAAGAAGCAAGGCAACCGAGCTAGCTCAATTAGCTGCACTTTAGTAGGCTGGTGATGATAGAGATGAAATGGTAAACGCTGGTCGACATGGGAGGGGCAACCGAGCTCAGAGATTTTCCCCTAAGTTCATTGATGATGAGTACCCAAACATTGATGAATTTGGGTCAACTAGAGAAATTATACCACCACCACTGCCCGCTGGGGCCAAATTTGACATTATGAGCACCATGATTCAATTGATAAACATGAAGGGGGTGTTCAGTTGCCATGCAACGGATGATGCCAACCTGCACTTAATGAACTTTGTAGGAATATGCAAGGCATACAGGTTGCATTGAGTAAGCTAAGATGCCATACGACTCCGATTCTTCCCTTTCTCTCTATCAGGGGAAGCTACTTTATGGTTATCGGAGTTTCCCAATGACTCCATAACCAATTGGAGGGAGCTTAAACAAGCCTTCTTAGAGAGAATCTTTCCCCCATCAAGGATGTTACAGTTAAAAGATGAGATTTACAATTTCCGGTAAATTAAGACTAAGGTACTTCATGAAACCTTGTTGAGGTTCAAAAAGAAGTTGACTAAGTTCCCGAACAATAAAATACCAGATGATAGTTTGTTGGAAATTTCTTATAAGTCTCTTAATAATAGCACCAAGGTTGTAGCAGACACGGTGGCTGGAGGGGCATTGATGAGTCACACTTGGGAGGAAACAGCCACTATCCTTGACAGGGTGACTAAGACAAACAAGGCCTGGCATATGAGGGAGGCTGATGCAGTGGCAGGTATATATGTTGTTGGTTTGACTGCAGACCACCGAAGGATGGAGGAAGAACGCGATCAGGAGTTGGCTTACATGCGCACATCATTGGACGTGCTGACAAAGAATATCATAGGAGCTGGACCCAAAAAGGTAAATACAGTGGGAACTCAAGGAAGGGAGGAAGGAGTAGATCACTCTAATTTTGAGGAGGAGGCAAACTTCCCAGATAGCCAAGTGGTGGGTTTCCGAGCCAATGCCCAAGTGTCTGGACAAGACAATTGGCGCCATAGTTCTTGAAATCAAGGTCAAAACCAATACAGAGACAACTATAATATGAATGGATTCATAGATAGGAGTCGTGGTAGTGAACGTAGGGATAATGGAGAAGAAATGAAGGATATCGCAATGACCGAGCTGGAGTCTATGTACCTCCCAACACACGAGAAGAGGAGGCCAGACAAACAAAGCTGGAGAGTATGATGGCCGAAATGCTGAAAAAGGTGAGGTCCATGGAAGATCAGTTAAAAGAAATTCGAAGTGACTTATCTAGCATGGGTCAGAAAGTGGAATCTCATTCCACCGCCATCAAGAAGATAGAACACCAACTTGGGCAACTGTCGGCATTAATGAACCCTAGGCAAAAGGGTACACTTCCTAGCAACACTGTCCGGAATCCAAAGAATGATGCTCATTGCATGGCAGTGATGACTATCAGTGGTAAAACCACGTTGACCCCCCATTCCCTGTTAAAGTTGAAAGGAGGAAAGAGAGCGTGATTGAGGAAGAAGAGATTGGTGATGAGACACAACATGATGAGTTGCAAGAGGCCCCTAGGGGTAAGAAGGAATGCGACATTGATCAAGAGGCAACTCTAGTGCAAAAGGATATCCCAAGACCACCACCACCATTCCCACAGAGGATGAAGAAAAAGGCGGACAACGGTAAGTTCCAAAAATTTCTTTCAATGCTCAAACAACTTTCTGTGAATGTACCGTTGGTCGAAGCACTAGAGCAAATGCTAGGATATGAAAAATTCATGAAGGACCTAGTGACGAAGAAAAGATCTGTAAGCTATGAGCCAGTTGAAAATGTCCATCACTGCAGTGTCATAGCAACAAGGGTCTTAGCGCAGAAAAAGGAAGACCCAGGTGCCTTCACAATACCTTGCACCATTGGTAATGTCGAGTTCGCAAGGGAACTCCGTTATCTAGGAGCTAGCATTAATCTAATTCCCTTGGCGGTCTTCAAGAATCTAGGATTGGGAGCCCCTACACCATCCAACATGTGGCTACTGATGGCCGACAGAACAGTAAAGAGACCAATGGGCATCCTAGTTGATGTGCTCGTCAAGGTTGATAAGTTCATATTCCCAGCGTCGAGATCTTGAATTGTGAGGTCGATTATGAGGTCCCCATCATTCTGTGGCTACCATTCCTCAATATTGGGAGAGCTCTAGTAGATGTAGAAGCTGGCCTGTTAAAGTTAAGGCTAAACAAAGAAGAGGTCACTTTCAACACCTATCAGACCTTGAAGCAACCAAAGGAATTTAGTGTGATCTTAGCACTTGAGGAGTATGAGTCACTTGACAAATTTTGAGTAGTCAATAGACTTGCGTCATACTGCGACGTTAAATAAGGTGCTTCTTAGGAGGAAACCCAAGTGGTGGTTTGGTGAAATCTGAGTAACCGGACCACTTGTGTCGTGCTGCGATGTTAAATCAAGCGCTTCTTGGAGGCAACCCAAGTTAGTGAACTAATGTGTGCTAAGTGTGCAGGGAAACAAAAACAGGTGACTAAAAAATCTGCTGCTATAAGATTTCAGTACGACTCATGGTGAGGTCCTACTAGCCGTGGCAACAGCAGTGGTGAAAAGTAGAGAAAATTCGAAGCAAATTACAAACTACAACTCATCCTACGATTAGTACCTCAATGGTACAAGTCATAGGATGCACTTGTAGGTCACTAGGTAAGTTCTCATTCGCTAAAATCATTACGGGTCAGGGGACGAGTCGTAGGTTTCTCATACAACTTGTGGCACGAGTAGTGACGGGTCAACATTACCCGATTCAGCCCAGATTTTTAAATCAGCCCTTACCTACTTAGACTTCAAAATTCACCATTGTCCCACGCGAACACCTCACAACCCATAACCCACGACTTGTGAATCCTCTTCCTAACAACCGTAGCTCCCCATCATCAAGAAAGTAAGCACAAATTTCTTTCTTCCTCTAAGTTTGCAAAGCCCTAGAAGTTGATTTCCTATCGATGAATCGACAATCAAGTAAATGATTTACATTGCAAGCTCTAAATGTTTGACAGTGAACTTAAGGGAATCGAAAACCCATAAGAATCACTAGGTATGCTTGAAAATCAATGGGTATGTTTGAAAACATCAACTCGATTGGAAACCCACTTGCAATGTACTGAATTTTGGCCCGTGAACACCTAAATGGATTTACAGGTACGGGAGGACTGAGTAGTGTAAAAAGGGAATTTACCATATGCTAGACCTGGGGGAAATCTTAGTACCCAAAAATGTGCAAAACAAACACTTAGACACTGAACAAAAGAATCATAAAAATGGTATGAAAAAGGGTACGCAACACAATACGGGTTGTATGTTGACACCACGAATCGTACTAAGTGCTCGTACCACTTATCTTGAAAAATCGATGTGGGAAGCCCACCCTATGACTCGTGGAATCGACCTACCGATCGTACAACGAGTCGTGCTGAAAAATAGAAATTTAATAAAAATGGGACTTCCTCAGATGACTCAAGGTATGGATCGTACCTTCATGGTATGAATCATACCTGCGAGTTGTGGGGCAACATCAGGGCTTCTCTCGAAAGGTACGACTCGTAGTGAGGACCCGTGATGAGATACTAAACTTCTTCAATCTGAATTTTTGTTTTTCAAAAAAAAAATGCTAACCTCTTTCTCACCAAGTACTATGAGATACAAATGTAGGGCAGACAAAACACAAGCCTGCAGGACATTGATTGATGAAAGAACTGACTCAGAGTCTGATCAAGCTGGAGATTCACCTAGTGGTTCACATGAGGATTATCAGGTAGACACCTTAGACATCGGTGGAACTAGAACCACTAGGGCAAAAAGCAATGGCCCAAGATGAAGCAACCACTACCACATCCGCTCAAGCTTCCCAGTCTGAAGAAGGAGTTAGTGAGGAACAACAAAGGTCGAAAACCGACTCCAACACTGAGGAAAGGTTAGAAGGGACTAAGAATAATGCAGAAAGCAGTGATGAAGTAGAGGAGGAGGAGACCCCTACCAGAGAAACAAAACAATGCGGTGGAGAGTGTCGGTTGCTAAAGAGATGGGTTCTTGCTTTGAATCATCAAATGTTGTTTTATGACCCAAACTCTTTTGTTCGCCTATGTAAATAGTAGAATAGTAATTAAACTATAAAGGTGTTCTTCATACCACGGTTGTTTTCCAAGGAGAATTTTTCTTTTTATTTTCCATTATTGTCGAACTGGGTTGACACTTTTCGATGATATACTGTGAGGCGTCTCTCTTAAGGTAAAATGCCATGTCTTTCTTGAGTCTTCTTTGGAGCTATTTTGGGAGGTAACACCAAAAGTTTTGAAATGTGGCATGAAAATGAGAAAAAAATGGGCATTTGAAATGAGAAATGTAGCATTATTTGGTCATACTTGTAGTTCCTTGTTTGTCTTATGAATTCTCATGCTCTAGTGTCTTCAATTAATATCTTGTGATGATAATGACTTTTGTGGAATCATTGGGTATGATGCCTTGTGTGACTCATGCTTAAATTCTTGTCGTGAACATCCCTAAGTGTGATTTAAGGTGAAATCCTAGATGTAGCTGCAGTTAGAACATGATTTTAGGCTTCCATTTCACCAGTCACTCTCCCAAAATAGCCTCCGAAAATTTCTTCCGTTGCTAGCCAATGTTGAGACTTTTGAACTATTTATTGTTGCAAATCACATTACAAGCCGATGTCTCTTCTTGATTCCCTCTTCTTTGCACCCATCCTCCCTTATTGATACTTGTGAGTGAATGAAAAGAAAATGTGGGCTCAAAGGCCTAAGGAAAGATAAGGAAATCTGTGAGTAAGAGGCAAAGAGCCTAAGTTTGGGGGTCTTCAAAAAAGGGTGGATAAATAAGAAACATAAATCTGAGGTAGCACCAACTTGTGGGAAAAAGAATAAAATGATGAGTTAAGGAACCTTAAGATACCAAAGGAGAAAAGAGAGGTGGAATGGTGTTACCTCTTGATTAGACAAGGCTTAATCTGATAGCCAAAGTAGCTACAAGGAAGATCTTTGAACAATAAAAGAGAAAAATGATTGTGAATGGAGGAATAAGGTAAAGCGATATAAAGAAGTCAGATGGGAAGGGTTGAAGTGTTCAACTAAAGGCATTAGGGAGGATCTAGTCACTAGAGCCAAATAATTGTCTTACCATTACCCCTAGCCTTCATTATGACTCGCAAGCCCTAATTTATTTTGAGTGTAGTTTCCACTAAATTACAGGAAGAGAAATCCTATGGGTCGAGTTGTGTGCATGAAAATTTCTTTTGGGAGAGTGATTGTAATTATCTTTTTCTAAAATCCCTTGTGTGTACATTAATTCATGAGAGAAAAAAGGGATTCTCTCCTTGGTGAGTGGCATCATTCCTTTTTAGGACACACTTGCAGTAAGGTAAAGGTGTGATTGAGGCATGAGTAGTGCGAGCTCTAAGGCAAGCTCTAAATGTGCAGTGATTATTAATTGAGTTGCTATGTGTATTTGTTTGGATAGGTCATGCCCTTGTTTAGAAAAATGAAAGCATTTGTGAATCACGCCTTTGAATTGTGGTGGCCTCTTGAAATGTTACCATATATTTTTTTCTGATTTCTTTGGGGAATTTGCTTTTATTTATTTCAGTGTGTTAGTGAACATTTTTTGGGTTGTCATGGATTAAGTGGTCAGTAGTGTCTAAATTTTTGTGGAGTGGCATGTTCCATAACTGATGAAAATTACATTATTTGAGGACAAGCAATTGTTCAAGTTTGTTTGATGAGTTTGTAATTTACCATCTCGTTAGTCTCTTGAGCATGATCTTTAGCTTAGTTTTCAAGTCATTTAGATTAATTTTATGCCCTTTTTGTCTTTTTATGTGCAGGTATCTGAGTTGAAGAGAAAAGAGCAAGAAGTCGATAAAAAGTATGATATCAGGTGAAAAACAATGCTACACTGGAGAACACTGGTAAAATGTCGTTCAAAAGCAAATGACCACAGACTTGTGGATAATATGCAATCGGTAGCTGCGGACATAAACTGGCGACTCACCAGTTAAATCACCTACAGGTGCTTGCATTTTATGGACTGAGGAGTAAATGAATCGGCGAATTGCGGATGAAGACCGGCGAACCACCGAAGGTTTCACCAAATGGTCCTGGAGAATCACTGGATAGTGTAGTAATGATGGATGACTGTTCATGGAATGCAACCGGTGAACCGTCGGCTTCCCTTCAAGTGACAAAACGCCTGAACAGGGGTAATTACGTCCAACACTAGGAAAAAGAGGAGATTAGTTGCCCTATTTTTGTATATAGTCTAGAAGAAAGTGCTCTATACATAACATATATACTTTTTAACTTTTTTCACATTACTTTTGCTTTGGAAAAAGAAGAACGCCATTGCAGGAGATTGTTGAATATTACTTTTCTTATTTTTTTCTTCCATTAGCAAGGTATAACCATTTTTGCAGACATATTTTGTGTTTGATTTTTTCGGCTCTTACTAATGAAATCATTGAGTTTATTGATGAATATACTCTTTAATTGCTTAATCATGATTAGCTAAATCATCAACGAGAGGTGTGTGATGATGGGTGCTTAGTTAGATTGGTTATTGCTAGATTCATCTTAATATTGCTTAATTGGGTATAAACTAGAGAGAATGTTGATTATTTGTTCTTAAAATCGACGATATGCATGGATCTATTATTTCCTCTAAGTTTTAGTTGTAAAATTAGTCGTTGCAAATATTAATTTAGCTTGCTTATCATACTTTTTCTTGACAAAGAGAAGTGATATTTCGGTGAGGAATCAATAGGTGGGATTTAGAGTGCAGTTGTGTGGGGTTGAGCTAGAAAAAGTCAAAACGCACATCCCCAATCTATTAAAGGGTCAAGGCTAGAGATAGCTTAACTCTTCCTCAAACATTATGGCTGATTTGTGATTGTGGCTTTGGGGTGTGAGAAATCACAAGGAAAAATAATCCTTATATTTGAAAAACCAGAGGATGTACTTTGATCCATTGTTATCCATGCTATATTTGAGTATATGGCAGTTAAATCAACCCCAATCTAGTTGATACGCCATCTATTGCACATCCCTACTTCCCTCTAATAAATTGCAATAAGCTCTTTGCCCTGTTTTGCTTACAAATTTGAACTCAATACTTGTTTCCCTTTCTCCCAAATATTACCTTTTAATTATTAAATGATGATGCTTTCTAGTTAAAATTATATTATGTCATGACCCGAATATAGACCCGGATTGAGACACGGGACAAGGAACCACGAGGGTCTCCAAGTTGGCCCATGACATGAACATAACATCTAACTCAATCATAAAGTTGGAAGACAAACATGATAAAATTAGAGGAGCTATGAAATAAGCATAACATCAGAAATACACGGGAATCTGAAGCTGAATACAAACTATTGTCTGAAAAGCCTCTAATACAGATGAGTTGACCTGACAAGGCCCCAAATAACTCTCTAAATCTAAGCTAAATACATAAAAATAAATGATAGAGAATGGTCTCGGGAGATGAGGACTCACCAACAAAGACTGGATGCTAGCTCCGAAATTGGCTAAAGATGGAGCTGAGTCTGAAGAGCAGAGCTTGTATCATAAAATGATACAGTATAGAGTATGCGATCAGTACATGGAATGTACCGAGTATGCACAGTAAGTAAAATTGCTTAAATAAGAAAAATCATTGTAAACATGCATAATGTAAAACAACATCAAGATACGAATCTAACAGTAGGGCTTGCATGCTATTTTTTGAAATCCTAATCTCAATTTAACTGAACATCATAACTGAATCGAGTGACCCAAAGCTGAAATTGGATAATCAAAGTAACTGAACATTGGGTCAAACCTGGCTTAGAACATATATATATATATATATATATATATATATATATATATATGTATATCATGAATGATAAACATGCATAACTGAAATCATGAGGAATAATGGGAGACTTGTCATATAACCGACATACCACGATAGAGCTTATGGGGTCCCAACTATGACACTCAATTGGGTAAAGCCGTCCAAAGCTTTTCTAAGACTATGGAAGATACCATGATATCGATATCAAGCTTGGGGACCAATCGCGGCAGGGGATAGCTCACAAGGGATGTCCCAAAGTATAATAACCTATGTTGTCGCATAGTTCTGAGGCATAGGGTGATCCACCCTTAGCCTACTCGGTACTAGACACTAGTCCCAAAGACATGCATATGCTCTCCATCATTTTTCAACGATGTTGACCATCGTCTATTGACAAAGATTGATAATCAAATACATATCAAAGCTAAAATCATATATGAGGAGCTCTTGCTCAAACCATACAACAAGTTGAATATAAATGGGAGTCTTTGCTCCAAAACCATGTGGTAAGCTTAATTAGTAAAATCTTAAATCATACTTGAATATATGGGCATTTCCCGATACTTTAACATGCCTGAAAATACTCAATTCACTTGGAAACATGACTGTAAACATGGGAACTTGAAAACATGATTTTCATCATAAATATCTCATCATACTTGAACATTCATCATAAATCTCAACTTTCATGAACTTATCATTAATGGGCATTTTAATTTAAAAAGCTTGAAACATCATTTTTATTGACAAAACATAAATCTTGCATGAGTCATAATCCAATAGTAGAAATATATTTAGAACATACCCATATAGAAAATTAGAAATTTCGTGCATTGGGTTAAAACCCCATAGAATTAACATATGAATTATTCATAATTTAGAGAGGGATTGGGCATGGGTGTGAGTTAATTCACCCATTCATAACACAACATACCTGGGGAAGAACTGATTTTACCATTCTTTTATTGCCCAATGAAGAATTGAAGAAAACTTGAACGCAAATGTGCTTGATCAACTTTCTAGCTCTATAACTTTGCATGCATGAGTAAGAATGGCCTAAAATGAACTTACCCCTTTTAAAATCCACCATTCATAGCTTAAAACGACGTAGTTTAGGCCTTAGGATCATATGAATTATGGAAAAACCCTTACTAAATTCATAGAAAATAACTGACTGTCAGTCCCCACGAGAGACTGGATAGATCGTTAAGCAAGACCAGGACTCGTGACATTATTCATTGTGTGCACTATCCAATAATTCATCTAGCTCTCTCCATGGGGAATCGCACGAGTCGTTACTGGTGACCACGACTTGTTGTCACCACTCGTCACCTTCACTGCCCAAAATCTCAAATCTTCAGCAACTGACCCGCCTTGTGGTGTCTGACCACGACTTGCGGTGACCAACCGCAGGGTACACTACCAATTTTTTCTTCTTCTTCCCATAGCCCTTGACCACGAGTAGCTCAACGCGTCGTGGGGACTGACCATGACTCGTGGTCAGGTCCGTGGGAACTTCAAAATCCAAAATTTCAACTCAAGTCCTGCACCTCACCATGAGTCTCTTCACGACTCGTGGTCTACCTCACTGGTCACAGAACGACTCATTCTGTGACCTAGTGCAAGATTTCCAGTTTTCTCCATTTCAATTCCCGGGTCCGCTCTTTGGGCTTTAGGTGTATAATAATATCTCCCCTTGGAAACATTCGTTCTTGAATGTTGAAAATCATGCAGAAACACAGATAAATGAAATAATCATACTAGAATACTGATCATAAAATCTGAAAACTAAAAAAATGACTAACTCCGATCCAAACTACAAGGCTGAACTGAATTCACGAACCATACATACATACTTTGACATAAAAGAAACTTGGGCACATGAACTAAATATGAAACTGAATAGAGTTTTAGGGAAAGTACTGATACCTCAAGTTGGAACTGAGCCGGTAGAAAATAAATGTGGGTATCTAGCCATCATGTCTACTTCAGCTTCCCACATAGTTTCCTCAACATGCTGATTCCTCCGTAACACCTTGACTGAAGCTACTTCCTTGTTTTTTATCCTCCGTGCCTGATGATCCAGTATTTCCACCAAAACTTCCTTATAACTAAGGATGTCTTTCACATCAACACTTTCCACCGAAACAACTAAAGCTGGATCACCCAAACACTTCTTTAAGAGTGATACATGAAAGAAAGGATGCATGGAAGCTAATTCTGAGGGCAACTCCAATTCATAGGCCACCTTGCCAATCAGTTTCACAATCCGATACGGGCCAACATTATAGGGACTGAGTTTCTCTTTCTTTTAGAACCTTATCACTCCCTTCATGGGAGTCACCTTAAGAAACACACACTCATCAACTTCAAACACAAGTTCCCTCCTCCTCACATCCGCATAGGACTTTTGGCGACTTTGAGTTATTTTCAATCTATCCCTTATCAACTAAACTTTCTCCATAGCCTCATAGACTGAATCCAAGCCTATCAACGTAGCCTCACAAACTTGAAACCAACCGATAGGCGATCTACATCTACGCCAAAAATAGTCTCGAATGGAGCCATCTAAATACTGGAACGGTAGCTGTTATTGTACGTGAACTCGATGAGAGGAAAATGGTAATTCCAACTATTCTTATGTCACGCCCCGCCTCGGGGGGTATGACTGGCACCTGGTGCCCTACTAGGACCTGAACTACTGGACTGCTAAGCCTAGGCACATCTTGTACCTGGCTGGCTCTAATTCACATTTCTGGAAACAAAGGGCTATATAACGGCTGTAAACACAGCCTCCGGCCCATTGGCCTATAGCCTCCTGTACCTGTAATAACAGCTGACCTAAACAAACAACTATAGGGAAACCTATGCGGGCCGACAAGGCCACCATGCTGTCTAGTTATCTGCATTCAGCGATAAACTACTAGAAGGCTACGTGACCGGCAAGGTCACCACTACTGTCAAACTTATGGCCCCACACGGCCAACATAAAAGAAGCAAGAGTACTAACAGCTAACCACTGCACGGCCTCACACGACCGGCTCAACTAACCACAGGGAAATATACAGACTGCAAGCCTCTAGGAATAGCAATAGAAATAGAAATAATCGGGACAGGGCCCCGACCTACCCATACTATATAACAACAGAAACTGAAGTACACCTCTGGAATTCAGTCTCCGGATGACAGGAGCTGAATGCTAAACACTGACAGGAATCATGTGGTGTCACCTGCTCGTCTATGAGTACCTGCAGGCAAGTAATGCAGCGCCCCACCGGGCGTCAGTACCGCTGGTACTGAGTATGTAAAGCAATAACTGAGAACAAAATCTGAAAGCAATAATATAACTGATGAAACTGAAGTAGAAGGAATAACTTAACTGTCTGATAATGTAAACCTTACCTTCTCTCAATCTTTACTGGAAGGGATGAGAGTCATACCTGGAACGTATCATGCTACTGCTGATCTACTTGTATCTAACATAACATGGCATAACATGAAATAACATAACATAGCACACACAAACCTTATCCGGCCCCCATAAGCCGGGAGGTACAACCAGCACAGAATCTATACCCCTACCCCGACCATCCCATCTCCTATAGTGGCTGTAAGCATCCTGCCGTTCCTTGGGTATGCACTTGGGCTCGCTGAGCCCCTAACTATAACTGCATCTGAGTCCGGAGGACTCCTGAATCTACACCCGGGCGTATCCGCTCGACTGGGGTGTGTAAGGGCCGATCAAGGCACAAATATGGGGAAAACTGGCATCCCATCTTCGTCCCCTGGCGGGACGGCATGCCACTCCGTAGAGTGACGTATCCTCGTCCTCTGGCAGACAAGTCGATACAGCTATTAACCCTGGGCGGTCATGGATGCTAGGTAATCCAACCCCAAACAATACAATGGTCTCAACTGGTAATACTATCTGGGTATCTCACATGCTAAGGCTAATAGGGGTAAAGTATCATATATATTACATGCTGAGCAAATGATAGTAATCTGTACATATTTAATACGTGCTGAGGCAGGTAAGGATGTATAAATATGAATATAGTCTCCTGCCGGGCTATACTGGGCAAATGCTATATAAGATAATGTTTCTACTGAAAACTCTGCTGTTTACTAAGTTTCTGTATACACTATATGCTGGGCTGGTGATAGAAATAAGTACATACTTAATACATGCTGAGGCTGGAAGTACTATATATGTATGTACGAATATAGTCTTTCTGCTGAACTATGTCGTACACTGATTTTCTATAGTAACAGATTTACTATTTCTGACATGCTTTCTAACTTCATTTTGGTCTATTATTCTAGTTCTGAAATGCCTTACGGATACTGTACTACTTCACGGGGTGTCAACTGGACACAACAATATCTCCACATGACATATTACATCACATACTGAGTATACTGGGCAATCTCTAAAACTTACGTTAGAATCTATATCATACTGATAGGTCTCGTACACGTTACAACCCAAAGCTTCTTACATTGTACCAATATTCATAATAACACAATACTCGACCTCTGAACATTCTTCTGGTCTGTAAATTACTATACTATCTCAACATTACTTAACTTGCCGAGGAAACTAACATTACATACCTTATCCTTGAACTATTCGTCTGTCCGACGAAGCTCGGCCGGTACTTTAACTGTTTTCTCCCAACTGCATTCATAAACATATCAATCAATACTAAATACAACTTTATTTCAAAAGGCAACGTCACTTTCGATATAGTTTATATCCTAAACTTAGGCTTGTCGAAAGACGGCCAGAAACTCGCTATTTTTCAGAGGTCCAGAAGGGAGAAATATTTACTTCACAACTAGGGAAACATAGACACTAATTTAGAGTAATTCCACTTACCTTGGCTCGGTGGCTCAATGATTCGCCGGCCGTATTTCGCGAAACTGAATCCGTAAGAATGCTCTCTGTCGCTAAATACCCCCGTATCTGGAGTTAATTTGAGTTTGGGCAGCGTTTAGCAGCGTAATCGAGCGATAATATATATTCCCTCTTCGTCCTCCTCTGTTTTGCTGCATTCTCTGGAAATTTTACAAAGTTTTTATCATTTAAAACCGAAGTGAGGCTTTATATAAATGGGCCTGGACAAGGCCAACGTGTCACGGAGCCATCACGGAGGCCTCTCCTCCGTGACACGCTGCCATCGCGGAGGGGCTCTGCCTCGGCTCCTTCCGCGATGGTTCGAATGGCTTCTCGTCCGATCTTTTCCCGGGCCTTTCTCCAACACGTATGGCCTTCAAATATGCTTAACCAACGTGGGAATAGGTCATCTGAGTGACGGGAATTCTACGGGGTGTAACATTCTCCCCCCCTTAAGAACATTCGTCCTCGAATGTATACTGTTATCTAGAGGACTGATTACTTTACTTTCTGGAAGAATTTTAGCAGAGTTTCCCCTGTAATATGGACTATTGCAAAAACCTGAAATGCAGAAAAGTCCAACACATGCACTGCACACAATATTCTAAGATCCACTGGATGACTAAATATCAATTTTTCCTTTATCATTTACAGACATACAACCATAAGATACTGCATAAGTAATAATACGGACATACCTGTCGCCTGACTAGGCCTGAAATAGGGTGAGGATATCTGGTCCTTATATCTTCCTCCGTTTCTCAAGTCATCTCCTCTCGGTTCCTGTTACGTCTCAATACCTTGATAGACGCAATATCTTTAGTCCTCAATCTGCGAATCTGTCTATTTAAGATAGTTATTGGAGCCTCTTCATAGGCCAGCTTTTTGTAACCTGGATATTCTGGACTGGGACTGCTCTGGACGGGTCTCCTATGCATTTCCTCAGCATAGTTACATAGAAGACCGGATGAATGGATTCTAATTCTGGAGGCAAATTCGATTAATGGTAAATGCTCATTTTGGCTATTACTGAAATCTAGCACACACGCTCGCAACATGTCTTCGAGCGTCTGAATTGTGCGCTCAGCCTGCTCATCTGTCTGAGGATAGAACGCTGCGCTTAAATTAATCTGCGCTCCCAAACTCTTCTGAAATGATTGCCAAAATCTAGCTATGAAGTGTGCTCCTCTGTCTGAAATAATGGATACTGGTATTCCATGTAATCTGACTATCTTTCTGATATGCAACTCAGCATAATCTTCGGCCGAGAAAGTAGTTCTTACTGGCAAGAAATGAGCTGATTTTTGTCAATCTGTCACTTATCACTCATATAGAGTCATGTCTGTGTTTAGTACGGGGTAATCTTGCTACAAAATTCATATTCACCGCTTCTCATTTCCAAAGAGGCACAGCTATGTTCTAAATTAACCTGCCTGGTTTCTGATATTCTGCCTTCAACTGTTGGCAGTTAGGACGCTGGGCTACCAGTAGTTCTTTTTAATGTCATGGTACCTCTTTGTCGTATCGGGATGAAGGGAATAGCAGGCCTAATGTACCTCGCTCATAAACTGCTGGCGATGCCCCAAAATATTTGGAGTACAAATGCGGCCTTTATATCGCCACACTTCATCCCCGGGTATCTGAAAATATGTCATCTCTCCTTACTGAATCTTGTGTTCAAGTTAAACCTGGCTAGGGTTTCTATACTGCCGTTCCTTTACTTCCACCTCTAACCGCAATGCTGCGATATTCTGTATTATCGTTCTGTTATCCTTTATTTCTACTATGCGAGCGGCTAGATCAGCTAACTAGTAAAATTCTCGGGTGTATTCCCGCTGTTCAGGCGGCAAGCATGCCAACTCCCCGGGTGACACAAAATTCTTGATTTTTCAAGTATAAACTACTGCAACTACCTCCAGGTCATGGGTAAGACAATTCTTTTCACGTTTCTTCAATTGCCTGAAAGCATAAACTGTTACTTTACCATGTTACATCAACCCTCTGTACCTTCTGGCCATACTAACACTGGGGCTGAGGTTAACCTGGATGTTAACTCCTGGAAGTTCTGCTTACACGCCTCAGTCTACTGGAACTTCGCTGCCTTCTCTGCCAACATAGTCAGAGGTGCTGCTAAGGTGGAAAATCCTTCCACAGACCCTCTGCAGCACCTGGCTAACCGCAGGGATTGCGTACTTCGATCGGAGTGGTAGGTCCAGGCTAGATCCTCATTACTTCGATTTTTCTGTGTATCTATCTGTACACCAGCCTCCGACACCATGTGACCAAAAAGGCTACTAAACTTAGCTAAAATTCACATTTACAAGGAATTGGCATATAACTAATGGTCATACTGGTTTATTATGCCGGAGAATCTGACAAGTAATCTAATGGTATCGACAGAGCTTATCTAGCCTTCTGGCCGTATTCTAAGGCTACTTGTTGCTGGGATGACCTGAACGACTGTCTGCGCACCTTGTGCCTTTATCTGATCAGAGAGTCCTAATACTAACCATGACCTCTAATGATGTGGCTACATAACCTTAAATGACTGAATAGTCGGGTTGAATGACCCGAATGTGATAGTAGTCTAGTAATGCCCTAACTGTACTACTTGAGTACTTATAGTTCGTGCATCACCGCCAACTCGTGGGCATCTAATTGCTCTGTTATTTTGCTTAAACCACTGTAAGGCTGGACTTAATCAACTTACTCCCAGGCGATCAATCTCTGGATCTCCACGGGGAGTCTACTGATCCCCTGGTCTTAATAAACACTATGCTAGCAGGGTACTGTTAATTTCTTACGCCTTGTGTGTATCCACTTGGATTTATACTGCTATTCTGGGGAATTCTCGGTCTTATGAGCTATTCTGTAAATACTGGCCCTCTGCTAGGGCTCTATATCTAAATACCTTACGAAAACCAGCTGAAATACTAGTCTATCGCTGACTGCTGATGTGGACCCTTCCTTGGGGTACCCACGGGTATTCTGACTGGGACGGCCGACTGACTTATGAGGTGTTCTACATAACAACTGCTAGGTTGACTAAGGCCGACTGTCACCCACGAGGCTGGGAAAACGACGTATGACCACTTAACATGCTAGAACAATTCTGGTATTGCTAATCTCTGAAATTTGCCTATTCGGTCTCTAATCCTGGTTCTGGCACATGAACTACTGTTACCGATCTTCAGGGATGCCTCCCTGCTGATGCAGGCGACAGCTGGTCGGTAAACTGTCTAACTGCGCCCTTTTCATCTAGCCATCTGTCTTAGGTCAATAACTCTGGTAAGCTCCTAGAGCCTAAATCTGACAACAACACATAAGTCTGTTAATCTAATAACTGAAAACTGAGATAGTTTTTATGACTTCATACGTAACTCACACTTAATCCGCCCTTTCTCTTCTTCTTTTCTTTCTTTCTTCTCCCTCTTTCTTCTCTTTTCTTTTTTTTTTGGTCCCCCAATGCAATTTGTACAGGCTTTCTATTACTAATCAGCATCTGTGATTGTAGCCCTTATAGGCAGCCACTCACAACCTATCTATTATCTGTATATCTATATATCGCTGGCTACGTACAATATGTACTGATTCCTGCGGTAATTCATAACCTCCGACATGTTCTGCTGAGTCTCACATCGTACATGATACATTTCTTCTACGGCCTAATAATATCTCCTGCCCTGACTTATCATTTCATTGTATTGTCACCCCATTCTGAAAGTAACAAACATAAACATTCTAGTTATTGTCTGCTGTTTAAAATCCCGCCACTCTTGTGATGTGGGGGTCGACGTTCGAATCCTGTAGCCTTACTAGGCATATATTGAGAGCCCATAACTGTCTGCTGGGCCTTATCTCTAGGCTACACTGGATTAGAATTGTTGTATCGGTAACTTCTTAACTTTTCTATAATAGACACCCTGCGGTATTCTGAACCGCAATCTTACTGTCAGCCCGAGGCTTAATCCTTAATACGATACTTTATCGATCCGGGGTAGTTCTAATTTCCCCACAAGATCTGACATTCCTGCTTCTGCCTCTCATCTTACTTAAACTGAACTCTGGGGTTCAAGGTACCGGCCTTTTGTTGCTAATGAGATTACTGATCAAGCCTCGGCCTATACTTCTTTGGGCGTATACTCAAGCCCATCTGATTCACATGACCTCTATATATCTCGATGTCACAACTAGATCATAACTATAATCTTACAGGTATGTCTTGCTATCTGTTAGCATATATGGCGGGCTTGGCCTTTTTCTGGCTCAAACTTGACTATTACTAAGCATTTATTACTAATAGGTCTTTTATCCCTTCTTCGGGCAAGCTAAATAATCTTACTTTCTCTACTGGCTTATTGTCATAAGGGTCTGCACAGCTTACGTAATCATAAGGGCTCTTTATACTTTCTAATACTTACTAGGATCAATCAGCCCATCTTTACTTACTGCCTGATCTGGCAACCCCATCTCAAGTCTTATGCCCCTTTACTATACTGGCATCAAAATCAGGAGGTAGGGATAGCCCTTTTCTTATTACAACAAATAAAAGCATTCAACTATACCATACCCAAAAAGATGTATTTGGGATTCCCGCATTTCCTTCTCTTTTTCGTACTTACCTGGTGGTCTGACCTTATCTGTAATCATAATCAAATCTTATATAACTAATACGTAAATCAACTCATATGAACACTATACTTCTGACTTCCTATTCTGACGTTATCAACGTATACTAGGAGTAATGCCACTAAAGGTATTACGCTGGGAGGTCTCTGACACCCCCCCTCCTGCTGCTATAGTTATCATGTAACTGACTGAGGTTCTCTTCTGTTGCTATCTCTGATCTTCTTCCTGTGATAGGGAAATGCTGATCTACCTTTATATCTGTAATCAAAGAATACAGTAAGTTTTCAGCGACTCAACCCTACACTGTACAGCTCTAAAGCACGACTGACTGAGAAGGAAGGGTAACCATCATATCATGCCTCGCAGCCTCCTGTCTATAGTATGTGGTGCACAACACATTCATAGATAAGACTCTACTTAGCACGGCTTGCAGACTCCCTAGGATACGACCTGCTCTAATACCAAGTTTGTCACGCCCTGCCTCGGGGGGTATGACTGGCACCTGGTGCCCTACTAGGACCTGAACTACTGGACTGCTAAGCATAGGCACATCTAGTACCTGGCTGGCTCTAATTCACATTTCTGGAAACAAAGGGCTATATAACGGCTGTAAACACAGCCTCCGGCCCATTGGCCTATAGCCTCCTGTACCTGTAATAACAGCTGACCAGAACAAACAACTATAGGGAAACCTATGTGGGCCGACAAGGCCACCATGCTGTCTAGTTATCTGCATTCAGCGATAAAATACTAGAAGGCTACGTGACCGGCAAGGTCACCACTACTGTCAAACTTATGGCCCCACACGGCCAACATAAAAGAAGCAAGAGTACTAACAGCTAACCACTGCACGGCCTCACACGACCGGCTCAACTGACCACAGGGAAATATACAGACAGCAAGCCTCTAGGAATAGCAATAGAAATGATCGGGACAGGGCCCCGACCTACCCATACTATATAACAACAGAAACTGAAGTACACCTCTGGAATTCAGTCTCCGGATGATAGGAGATGAATGCTCAACGCTGACAGGAATCACGTGGTGTCACCTGCTCGTCTATGAGTACCTGCAGGAAAGTAATGCAGCGCCCCACCGGGAGTCAGTACCGCTGGTACTGAGTATGTAAAGCAATAACTGAGAACAAAATTTGAAATCAATAATATAACTGATGAAACTGAAGTAGAAGGAATAACTTAACTGTCTGATAATGTAAACCTTACCTTCTCTCAATCTTTACTGGAAGGGATGAGAGTCATACCTAGAACGTATCGTGCTACTGCTGATCTACTTGTATCTAACATAACATGGCATAACATGAAATAACATAACATAGCACACACAAACCTTACCCGGCCCCCATAAGCCGGGAGGTACAACCAGCACAGAATCTATACCCCTACCCCGGTCATCCCATCTCCTATAGTGGCTGTAAGCATCCGGCCGGTCCCTGGGTATGCACTTGGGCTCGTTGAGCCCCTGACTATAACTGCATCTAAGTCCGGAGGACTCCTGAATCTGTACCCGGGCGTATCCGCTCGACTGGGGTGTGTAAGGGCCGATCAAGGCACAAATATGGGGAAAACTGGCATCCCATCTTCGTCCCCTGGAGGGACGGCATGCCACTCCGTAGAGTGACGTATCCTCGTCCTCTGGCGGACGAGTCGATATAGCTATTAACCCTGGGCGGTCATGGATACTAGGTAATCCAACCCCAAACAATACAACGGTCTCAACTGGTAATACTATCTGGGTATCTCACATTCTGAGGCTAATAGGGGTAAAGTATCATATATATTACATGTTGAGCTAATGATAGTAATCTGTACGTATTTAATACGTGCTGAGGCAGGTAAGGATGTATAAATATGAATATAGTCTCCTGCCGAGCTGTACTGGGCAAATGCTATATAAGATAATGTTTCTAGTGAAAACTCTGTTGTTTACTAAGTTTCTGTATACACTATATGCTGGACTGGTGATAGAAATAAGTACATACTTAATACATACTGAGGCTGGAAGTACTATATATGTATGTACGAATATAGTCTTTCCGCTGAACTATGTTGTACACTGATTTTCTATAGTAACATGATTTACTATTTCTGACATGCTTTCTAACTTCATTTTGGTCTATTATTCTAGTTCTGAAATGCCTTACGGATACTGTACTACTTCACGGGGTGTCAACTGGACACAACAATATCTCCACATGACATATTACATCACATACTGAGTATACTGGGCAATCTCTAACACTTACGTTAGAATCTATATCATACTGATAAGTCTCGTACACGTTACAACCCAAAGCTTCTTACATTGTACCAATATTCATAATAACTCAATACTCGACTTCTGAACATTCTACTGGTCTGTAAATTACTATACTGTCTCAACATTACTTAACTTGCCGAGGAAACTAACTTTACATACCTTATCCTTGAACTATTCGTCTGTCGGATGAAGCTCGGCCGGTACTTTAACTATTTTCTCCCAACTGCATTCATAAACATATCAATCAATACTAAATACAACTTTATTTCAAAAGGCAACGTCACTTTCGATATAGTTTATATCCTAAACTTAGGCTTGTCGAAAGACGGCCCGAAACTCGTTATTTTTTAGAGGTCCAGAAGGGTGAAATATTCACTTCACAGCTAGGGACACATAGACACTAATTTAGAGCAATTCCACTTACCTTGGCTCGGTGGCTCGACGATTCGCCGGCCGTATTTCGCGAAACTGAATCCGTAGGAATGCTCTCTGTCGCTAAATACCCCCGTATCTGGAGTTAATTTTAGTTTGGGCAGCGTTTAGCAGCGTAATCGAGCGATAATATATATTCCCTCTTCGTCCTCCTCTGTTTTGCTGCATTCTCTGGAAATTTTACAAAGTTTTTATCATTTAAAACCGAAGTGAGGCTTTATATACTTGGGCCTGGACAAGGCTAACGTGTCACGGAGCCATCGCGGAGGCCTCTCCTCCGTGACACACTGCCATCGCGGAGGGGCTCTGCCTCGGCTCCTTCCGCGATGGTTCGACGGGCTTCTCGTCTGATCTTTTCCCGGGCCTTTCTCCAACACGAATGGCCTTCAAATATGCTTAACCAACGTGGGAATAGGTCATCTGAGTGACGGGAATTCTACGGGGTGTAACACCTTGAAATCAATAAATAAGCTCTCAACATATCCTCAAGAGTCTGAATAGTCTGCTCCACCTGACCATCTGTTTGCGGGTGAAAAGTTGTGCTAAGATTGACCTGAGTCCCAAGCCCATTTTGAAATGATCTCCAAAATTGAGAGGTAAACTAAGTACCTCTGTTTGATATGATGGAAAAGGGAACTCCATGCAACCTAAACAACTCCCAAATGTATAACTTTGCATAATCATCTGCTGAATCGGTAGTTTTGACTGCTAAGAAATGAGCTTCTTTGGTCAACCTGTGTATAACAACCCAAATGGAGTCATACTATCTGCGAGTGTGAAGCAAACCTATAATGACGTCCATGGTTATCTCTTCCCACTTTCATGTATGGGTGCTAATATCTTGGAGCACGCCTCTAGGTCTTTGATGCTCAACCTTCACTTATTGATAGTTTGGACACTTAGTCACAAATTCTGTTATGTCCTTCTTGCCATTCCACCAATAGACTTCTTGTAGGTCACGATACATCTTGGTGGAACCTGGATTTAATACCCTAGGAAGGCCTAAGAATAGACCTGGAAGTTGAATTTGGAAAGTGCAAAAAACTTGCAAAAAACCATAGGACAGGCCACAGAATGCCTCGTGGTATCAAACCACGAGTTGTTGTATGTTGTCATTGGTTAGGGAAAGGTTGGTGGCAATGGAGATAGCGGGAGGTATGATGACCCGTTGTGGGATACAACGGTCCGTCCTTTGCAATTGTGGTTAGGGTCAGATTAGGCGACAGTGTAAACAACGAGAGACCTAACGACCTGTTAGGAGAAGCCACAGGTTGTTGGTTGTGTTCGTGGTCTGAGGATTAAGTTTCCTAGTAGGCTTGATGTGGGGAAACAATTATCCATCATTTGTTGTGATGGGTCATGTGGTGACCCGTTATAAGATGAGATTCCATGGTTTAGGGGACTAACCACGGATGATGTAACACGTTGTGGATTGGAGGTACGGGTCATCCTGTCAACTCGTTGTTTGGATTCGAGACTAGGTCATTCAGCAGTCCATTCAACGAGGGACATGACGGGTCATTTGTGGTTCTTAGGACTCATTGGTACCACTCGTGGGTTCCATTCGTCCAGTTTTCAAGGCAGGTTCATTAAGGGTATTTTTCACTTTTTCACAATATAAGGCCCTAAACTACGTCATTTTGGCTTGGAATAGCTAGGTATTTAAGAGAATGACCTATTCTAAACTCCCATTCATGCATTCAAGGATTTTCACAAGTGATTTAAGGGGAGCTTTCAAGCTTTTCACCTCAATTTCCTTCAATTTCATTCTTAGGATTTTAAGGAGGGTTAGAAGTTGATAATACCAGCTATGTAAGGTATTCAATGGGTGGATTCTTCCACACCCATGCTCCTTCTCTATTAAATTACTCAAAATTTACTTAAAAACTTATAGGGTTTTATATTCGGTTTATATAAATTTTAATGATTTAATTATGGGTCTTGTGATTTTGAAACCCTATCATTATTTATTGATTTTGGTCATATTTTGAAATCTAAATTGATATTAGTATGGCTGACTTCGAATTTCTAATCATTTAAACCCGATTATGCATGCCTATGATAAATTGATTTATGACCCATTGATATTTTTGATAAGCCCAACATGTATGATGAATTAAATCAGGAATATATTATGTTATGAATTATGATCTTATGGAAATTTAAACTATATGCATGATCTACAAGTATATATGTATTTTATTAAGCATGAACTGTGTTTTGGTCGGCTCACGGGCCTCAAGTTATGACTAGTTCATGTATGTTAAAGCATGTTTACAATTATCATGATTTGACTAGCCCATGAAATCATGTATGTATTACTATGAGCACTATATATGTTTTTGGAGTGGTATCGAAACCGAGTATGTTCGGGGCTTTGGTTAAGCCCCGGATCTCATGAACTACGTGCCACCGTAGGTATGTTGGGACCCATTCATGTTTTTCCCTGGCCCAAATGGCCCTTTTCATGTGTGATCACGCCCTTCATGGATCCTATCCTTTGCAAGGTACGAACACCCTTCCGACTAGGATTACAAGTCGGGCTTCATGTGTGCTCATATGGGGTATGTCAGTTAAGAGAATCTCCCACTATTCCTCATGATTTACGCATGTTATTATGATGTATGTTGTCTCAAGTTTTGTTAAGTGAGGTTCTTCTCCTATGATTATGACTATGTTTATGTTACAAATGTTTTGAAAACCTTTAGTCGTATAATCTGTTATAACGATTTGTGATACGAGCATGCTGTCCTACTCTTATGACAATTTATGAGTTTCATACATGTTTTAAACGTCCTGTTTACTGACCTTGCATACTCAGTACATTCCACGTATTGACCGCATAGTTGCTATGTTGTATCGTCTCATGATACAGGTCCCAGTTCTCAGGCTCATCCTTACCCGTAGATAGATTCGGACTTGCTAAGTGTGTACTTGGTGAGTCCTCATGTTCCAAGGGCTACATGATCACACTCTATGTTTTTCCTTCAGTTTTTGGATGTTGGATTAGTTGGGGAGTTGTCCCATCAATCTACCTTTCATGTTTAGAGGCTTATCAGACTAAAAAGTTGTGTTCCACCATATTGTATAAGTATTGTACTATTTTATATTATGTTATGTTATGATTACGTTCTCTATGTTAATTCTTCTGCTCATGTGAATGAATTAGATGTATGCTCATGCCATGGGTTGAGTTGGGGTCTCTCGGGGCTCCTTGTCCCGTGTCTATAATTTGGGTATATGTTTTGGTCGTGACAAACCTGGTATCAGAGCTAATAGGTTTATGTGTCCTAGGGATTCTGAAAGTCGCGTTAAGTAGAGTCTTTTTCATTGGTGTGAAGCGTTCCACACTTATGACGAAGAGGCTACTAGATGTTTAGGAATATTCCCTTCTTACATGATCTATGTCATGCAATGAATGTCCTTTTCTCCTCTAATTCATTCTATTCGCGTTTGTAGAATCATGCCTCCACACCGACTAAATGCCAGGAGGAACAGTAATGGTGATGACCATGAGGGTGCCCATGATGAAGAGCATTATCCAGCTCCACCCATTCATGAGGAGCACGTACTAGAACCAACCGCCCACACTGAGTTTAAGGTGGCAATTCAGATGTTGGCACAGGCCATGACAACTTAGGTCCAGAATAAGAATGTGGCACATTATACGTAAAATGGGAATACGGAGGCTGCTAGGGTGAGGGACTTTTTAAAGATGAGCCCTACGGAGTTCACAGGGTCGAAGGTAGACGAGGACCCACATCACTTTATTGAGGAAATTTTGAAGATCACCCAGGTTAGAGGGGTGAATAATGGGGAAGGTGTTGATTTGACCTCCTATCAGCTCAAGGGGGTAGCACATATATGGTTCAAGCAATGGAAAGGTGCTAGGACAGCGGGTGAAGGCTCGATAGGTTGAGATTAGTTCCACACCATGTTCATGGATCGATTCTTCCCTTGGGAGATGAGGGAGCTTAACACGACTGGTTTTGTGAATTTGAAGAAGGGAAACATTTTAGTCTAGGAGTATTCCTTGGAGTTCACTCGACAATTTAAATATGCTCCAGAATTGGTGGCAGATCAACGGGCTCGGGTGAGCCACTATTTGCATGGAGTAGCAGATTACTTGGACAAGAATTGTCGGATTGCCATGCTACACCAGGACATTGACTTTCCTCGTATTATATTGCATTTCCAGAAGATGGAGTCAGTCTATAGGAGGCAAAGAGAGGCAAAGTGGTCAAGGACCGACAGCTACGGGGTTTCTCAAGCCAGTTCAGGAGGTGGATCATGTCACCAGTCCCAACACAGGTCCACTGCTCCAGCTCCATCATCAGCTAGCACGCCGTCCAGGTTCAGGGAAGACCAGAGGAGCAGGGCTACAGGTTCGAGAGAGCATGGTAGCATGCAGGTGCAGCACACTTTCCCAGCTTGTGTGAGATGTGGCAAAAATCATCTCGGGAGGTTCCTGGTCAGTGCAGATGATTCTTTTTGGTTTGGCAAACCCGGGCACAGGATTAGAGATTGCCTTGCAGCCAGTTCTACCGCTTTAGCAGCACGACCCCCTCAGCAGGCTGCCTCCACTAGTTTGGCAGGTGGTCACCGCTAAAAGAAGTTTTATGCCCTAGTGCCTCGCTAGGAGAAGGAGGCTTTGCTAGATGTGGTCACGGGTATGTTGCATGTCTTTCATATTGATGTTTATGCCTCGCTAGATCTGGGAGCTACATTGTATATCGTGACTCCTTACATTGCTAATAGCCTTTGCGTTAGTCCCGAGACCTTGTCAGAACCATTTTCAGTTTCAACCCCTATTGTTGATTCGGTCATAGTTGGACGAGTATATAGGGAATGCTCGATCACTGTGTTGCATAAGGTTACCTTTGTAGACCTTGTAGAGTTAGCCATGATTGACTTTGATGTT
Organism: Datura wrightii; assembly: GCA_035772735.1. Taxonomy (NCBI): domain Eukaryota; kingdom Viridiplantae; phylum Streptophyta; class Magnoliopsida; order Solanales; family Solanaceae; genus Datura; species Datura wrightii. The sequence continues at coordinate 68,822,737 of JASDFA010000002.1, forward strand.
ATTCTTGGCATGTATTGGTTGTTTTCATGTTAAGCTTCGATTAATTGTACGACCCGTATGGTGGAATTTCATTTTTCAAGTGAGTCAGTGTTGGAGTGGAAGGGAAGTTCGGTGGTACCAGCGGGTTGATTTATTTCCTATCTTAAGGCTAGGAAGATGATTTCTAAGGGTTGCGTGTATCATCTAGTTAAGGTTAAGGATGGAGTCTGAGAACCCAACTATTCAATCAGTTCTTGTGCTATGTGAGTATCAGGATGTTTTTCTCGATAATTTTCCAGGTGTTCCTCCTAAGAGGGAAATCGACTTTGACATTGATCTCTTACCTGATACGCAACCTATCTCTATTCCTCCCTACATGATGTCTCTGGACGAACTAAAGGAATTGAAGGATCAGTTAAAGGATCTATTGGATAAGGGTTTCATTAGACCGAGCCATTCTCCATGGGGTGCACCAATTCTATTTGTTAGAAATAAGGAACGTTCCCTTCTCATGGTATTGACTATCATTAGTTTAGCAAGGTAACCATCAAGAACAGGTACTCCTTACCTAGGATCAATGATTTGTTTGACTAGCTTCAGGGTGCCAAGTGCTTCTCCAAGATTGATCTCAGGTCCAGATATCACCAGCTCAGAGTTTGGGAGAGGGACATCCTGAAGACCACTTTTAGGACTCGGTATGGCCACTACGAATTTGTTGTTATGTCTTTCGGACTAACCAATTATCCTAAAGCTTTTATGGATCTAATAAATAGGCTATTCAAGGCATATTTGGACATGTTCGTGATTGTGTTCATTGATGACATCCTTATATACTCCAGGAGTGAGGAGGAGCATGCCCCTCATTTGAGAATAGTACTTCAGACCTTCAAGGATCGTCAGTTGTATGCAAAGTTTAACAAGTGTGAATTTGTGGACTCGGTGGCGTTTCTGGGCCATGTGGTGTCGAGTGAGGGCATAAGGGTGGATTCTTAGAAAATCAAAGCAGTGAAGAATTGGCCTAGACCAGTGAATCCTTCAGAAATTCGGAGTTTCTTAGGCCTAGCAGGCTGCTACCGATGGTTTGTTGAGGGTTTCTCACCTATTGAGCCACCTTTGACCAAGTTGAGTTAGAAAAAGGTGAAGTTCCAATGGTCGGATGCTTATGAGAAAATCTTCCAGGAATTGAAGACCCAACTCACTTCAGCACCAGTGTTGACTTCACCTGAGGGTACTGATGGCTTTGTTCTGTATTGTGATGCTTCGATAGTCGGACTGGGATGTGTGTTGATGCAACGGGGGAAGGTGATAGCATATGCCTCTCGAAAGTTAAAAGATCATGAAAAGAATTACCAACTCATGATCTTGAGTTGACTGCGGTGGTGTTTGCATTGAAGATATGGCGACATTACTTGTATGGGGTCCACGTGGATGTATTTACGTATCACAAGACCTTGAAATATGTGTTCACACAAAAGGATCTAAATCATAGGCAAAGGAGGTGACTGGAGTTACCAAAGGACTACCACATGAGTGTCCTCTACCATCTGGGCAAGGTCAATGTGGGTGTGGATGCGCTTAGTAGGCTCTATATGGAGAGTTTGTCCCACGTGGATGAGGGAAGGAAGGAGTTGGTGAGAGATGTACGCCGACTTGCAAGGTTGGGGGTTAGATTGATCGACTCGACCGATGGAAATATTTTTGTGAAGAATAGGTCAGAATCGTCCTTAGTGGCTGATGTAAAATCTAAGAAAGATGAGGATCCGACTTTCGGGAAGCTGAAGGAAGCAGTGTGGAGTCAAAAAGTGGAGGTTTTCTCCCAAAGGGGAGATGGTGTGCTATGATACTAAGGTCAACTATGTGTTCTAGATGTCGATAATTTGAGGGTTTGAATATTGCATGAGGCAAACGGTACCATATATTCCATTCACCCAGGATCCACCAAGATGTATCAGGACTTGAGGGAAATCTATTGGTGGGATCGTATGAAGAAGGATATCATAGAGTTCGTAGCCAAGTGTCCAAATTGTCAGCAAGTGAAGGTCGAGCACCAACGGCTGGAAGGTGTACTTCAGGATATTAGCATTCCCACTTGGATGTGGGAAGAGATTAATATGGATTTTATTATAGGCCTACCTCGTAATCGCCGACACTATGAATCTATTTAGGTGGTGGTAGACAAGTTAATAAAAGTTGCACACTTCCTACAGGTAAAGACCACGGATTCAGCGGATGATTATGCTAAGTTGTATATTCGGGAGTTGGTTCGACTTCATGGAGTTCCCTTGTCTATTATTTCAGACCGAGGTACTCAGTTTACCTCTCAATTCTAGCGTTCTTTTCAAGGACTTGGGACGTAGGTTAAGCTTAGTACAACCTTCCATCCGTAAACAGATGGCCAGGCAAAACGAACCATTCAAACCCTCAAGGATATGTTGAGGGCATGTGTTATGGATTTCAATGGTAGTTGGGATGATCATTTTCCCTTGATCGAGTTTGCTTATAATAATAGTTATCAGTCCAGTATCCAAATGGCACCATTCGAGGCTCTTTACGGGCGAAGGTGTGGATTCCCATTGGATGGTTTGAGGATGGTGAGGCAGCCGTGATAGGACCCGATTCGGTACATGAGGCCATGGTAAAGGTCTAGTTGATAAGGGATCGATTGAAAACCTCTAAGAGTCATCAGAAATCATATTCCAATATGAGGAGAAAAGACTTGGAGTTTGATGTAGACGACTGGGTATTTCTAAAGGTATCTCCCATAAAGGTGGTCATGCGATTTGGGAAAAAGGAAAAACTCAGTCCTCGATATGTTAGTCCTTACCGGGTTATGAGGAGACATGGTAAGGTGGCGTATGAGTTGGACTTTCCTTTAGAGTTATCTTCAGTTCATCCCGTCTTCCATGTGTCCCTTTTGAAAAAGTGTTTGGGTGATCTAGCCTTGGTAGTCCCGATAGACAACAGTGGAGTAAAAGACAACCTAGTTATGAAGAAATTCCCATTGAAATCTTGGATCGTTAGGTTCGAAAGTTGAGGAACAAACAAGTAGCTTCAGTTAAGATTTTGTGGAGAAATCAGCATGTTGAGGTAGCTACATGGGAAGCCGAAGCGGATATGATGGCTAGATACCCACATTTTTTCTCTACCGGCTCAGTTCCGACTTGAGGCGTTAGTTCTACTCTACGATCCTGTTTAGTTTTCATGTTCAGTTCATGTGTGCAAGTTTCTTTTATGTGTATGAGTGTGTATATGAAGCATGAGATCAATTCAGCTATGTGTTATGAATCAGAGATAGTCATTCTGTAAGGTTTCAGTTTAAATGAGTAGTATCTGCATATGATAATTGCATGTTTCTATTTTTTGCTTGTTTCCTACATCCGAGGAAGAATGTTCCCAAGTGGAAGATATTCTAATACCCCGGGAAGGCCTAAGAATAGACTCGGGAGTTGAATTTTAAAAGTGCATAAAACTGGAAAAAAACCACAGGACGGACCATAGAACGACTCGTGGTATCAAACTACGAGTCATTGTATGTTGTCGTTAGTTAGGGAAAGGTTGGTGGCAGAGGAGACAATGGGAGGTATGACGACCCGTTGCGGGAGACAATGGGCCATCCTTTGCAGTTGTGGTTAGGGCCAAGCTGGGCAACAGTGTAAACAACGGGATACCCAATGACCCGTTAGGAGAAGCCACGGGTCGTTGGTTGTGGTCGGTGTCTGAGCATTATGTTTGCCAGTAGGCTTGAAGGGGGAAACAACGATCCGTCATTTCTTGTGACGGGTCATGGCGTGACCCGTTAGATGATGAGATGCGAAGGTTCAGGGGACTAAGCACGGATGATGTAACGAGTCATTGGTTTGAGGTACGAGTCATCTTGTCGACCCGTTGTTGGATCCAAGACTAGGACATTTAATAGTCTAATCAATGAGGGACATGACGGGTCATTGGTGGTTCCCACGACCCATTGGTCACTCGTGGGTTCCATCCGGCAAGTTTTCAAGGCAAGTTCATTCAGGGTATTTTTGACTTTTTCACAATATAAGGCCCTAAACTACATCATTTTGGCTTGGGAAAAATGGATTTTTAAGAGAATGACCTATTCTAAACACCCACTCATGCATGCAAGGATTTTGACAAGTGATCTAATTCACCTCAATTTCCTTCAATTTCATTGTTGGGCTTTTATGGAGAGTTAGGAGTTGATAATCCCAGGTATGTAAGGTCTTCAAGGGGAGGATTCTTCCACACCTATGCTCCTTCTCTATTAAATTACTTAAAATTTATTTTAAAACTCATGGGTTTTTATATTTGGTTTGTATAAATTTTAATGATTTAATTATGGGTCTTGTGATTTTGAAACCTTATTATTATCTACTGATTTTGATCATCTTTTGAGATCTAAACTGATATAGTATGACTGATTTCGAATTTCTAATCATTTAAACCTGATTATGCATGCCTATGATAAAACGATTTATGATCCATTGATCCATTGATGTTTTTGATAAGCCCAGCATGTATTATGAATTAAATGAATATATTATGTTATCTATTATGATCTTATGTATGTTCAAACTATATGCATTATCTACAATTATGTATTTTATTAAGCATGAATTGTGTTTTGGCCGACTCACGCGCCTCAAGTCATGGCTAGTTCACGTATGTTCAAGTATGTTTACGATTATCATTATTTGACTAGACCATGAACTCATGTATGTATTACTATGAGCACTATATATGTTTTGGGAGTAGTATCGAACACTGAGTAGGTTCGGGGCTCAAGTTATGCCCCGAATCTCATGAACTACATGCCACCGTACGTATGTTGGGACCCATTCATGTTTTTCCCCGGCCCAAATGGCCCTTTTCATGTGTGAACACTCCCTTCATGATTCCTACCCTTGGTAAGGTATGAACACCCTCCCCACTAGGGTTACAAGTTGGGCTTCATCTGTGCTCATATGGGGTATGTCGGTTATGAGAATGTCCCACTGTTCCTTATGATTTACGGATGTTATGATTTTGTATGTTGTATAAAGTTATGCTAAGTGAGGTTCTTCTCTTATGATTATGACTATGTTTATGTTACGAATGTTTTGAAAACCTTGAGCTGTATAATATGTTATTAAGGATTTATGATACGAGCATGTTGTCCTACTCTTATGACAATTTATGAGTTTCATACATGTTTTAAATGTCCCTTTTACTTACCTTGCATACTCAGTACATTCCACGTACTGAACGCATAGATTCTATGCTATATCATCTCATGATACAGCTCCCAATTCTCAGGCTCATCCTCACTCGTAGATAGATACGGACTTTCTCACTGTGTACTTGGTGAGTCTTCATGTTCCGAGGGCTACATGTTAACACTCTATGTTATTCCTTCAGTTTCTGGATGTTGGATTAGTTGGGGTGTTTTTCCATTAATCCGCCTTCATGTTTAGAGGCTTATCAGACTAAAAAGTTGTATTTTGCCATATTGTATAAGTATTGTACTATTTTTTATTATGTTATGTTATGATTACGTTCTCTATGTTAAGTTTTCCGCTCATGTGATTGAATTAGATGTATGCACATGCCATGGGTCGACTTGGGGTCTCTCGGGGCTTCTTGCCTTGTGTCTACGATCCGGATGTACGTTTGGGCCGTGACACTGGATGTATAGAACATTTCTATCTCTAAGCCTCATGCAACATCCGATCTCTCAAATCAACAACATCTGAAAAACATAAGCGACCCAGGTATCGTAGCACACCATCTCCCCTTTGGAGAAGACTTCTACCTTCTGATTCTGAACAGCTTCCTTCAATTTCACCAAGATAGGGTCCTCTTCTTTTCTAGCTTTAACATTAGTCACCAAGGATGATTTTAACCCATTCTGAACAATTACTCCACCATCTATCGAGTCGACCAAACGACCTCCCAACTATGCAAGTCTATGCACATCTTTCACTAATTCCTTCTTCTCCTCCTCTACATGAGACACACTCTCCAGAGATAGTCTGCTAAGAGAGTCTGCTACTACATTGGCTTTGCCCAGGTGATATAGGACACTCATATCATAATCCTTGAGTAGTTCCAACCACCTCCTTTGATGCATATTGAGATCCTTATGAGTAAACAAATATTGTAGGCTCTTGTGGTCCATAAACACATCCACATGGATCCCGTACAAATAATGTCTCCATATCTTCAAGTTGAATACCACTGCCGCCAATTCAAGATCATAGATCGGGTAATTCTTCGCATGAACTTTTAGCTATCTAGAAGCATAAGCTATAACCTTTCGATGCTGCATCAATACACATTCAAGTCCAATCCTTGAAGCATCACAATAAACCACACACCCAACTGTACCCTCAGGTAGGGTCAACGCAGTGCTACGGTGAGTCGAGCCTTCAACTCCTTGAAGCTCTTCTCACAAACCTCCGCCCATTTGAACTTTACCTTCTTCTAGGTAAGTTTTATCAATGGTGCTGCAATAGATGAAAACCCTTCAAAAAATCTCCGATAGTAGCTAGCTAAGACTAAGAAACTCCTGATATATGAAGGATTCACCGGTCTGGGCCAATTTATCACCGTCTCTATCTTTTGTGAGTCTGCCTGCATACCCTCACTAGACACCACATGACCCAAAAATGCCATCGAGTTCAACCAAAACTCGCACTTGCTAAATTTGGCCTATAGTTGGCAATCCTTGAGAGTTTGTAGCACCACCCTCAAATGAGCAGAATGCTCCTCCTCGCTTTGAGAGTATATCAGGATATCATCATTAAACACAATCACGAACATATCCAAGTATGGCTTGAAAACCCTGTTCATCAAGTCCATGAAAGTTGTAGGAGCATTTGTTAGTCCAAAAGACATAACTAAAAACTCATAATGACCATACCGCATCCTGAAGGTTGTATTCGGATGTCATCCCGAACCCTGAGCTGCTGGTATCCGGATCTGAGATCGATCTTTGAAAAGCATTTAACACCCTAAAGCTGGTCAAATATATGATCAATCTTGGGTAGAGGGTACCTAATCTTGGTGGTGACCTTGTTCAATTGCTGATATTCAATACACATACGAAAAGAACTATCCTTCTGCGAACAAATAGAACTAGTGCACCCCAAGGGGACTTGCTTGGTATGATGAAACCCTTATCTAACAGGTCCTTCAACTGCTCTTTCAACTCCTTTAACTCGGCTAGGGCCATTATGTAAGGAGAAATAGATGTAGGCTGCGTGTCGGGTAAGAGGTCCATACTAAAATTGATTTTCCTCTCGAGAGGAATACCTGGTAGATCATCTGGGAACACTTCTGGATAGGCACATACCACTAGAACTGGCTAGATTGTCGGGGTATCAGATGTAGCATCTTTAACCCTAACTAGATGGTACACACAACCTTTGGAGATCATTTTTCTATCGTTAAGATAGGAAATGAAATGACCTACAAGCACAACTGAACTACCCTTCCATTCCAAGACTAGCTCACTTGGAAATTGGAGCTCTACTGCATGGGTTCTACAATTAACTGAGATATAACATGCAAATAGCCAATCCATGCCGAGAATAACATCAAAATTCATCATGGATAACTCTACTAAATCTATTGAGGTGACTTTCTGAAGGACTATGACCGGGCAACTTCTATATACCCGTCTACCTAGAACTGAATCACCCAATGTAGTAGAGACTGAGAAGGGTTCTGATAAGATTTTGGCCTGACACCGAAGCTACTAGCAACGTAGGGTGTATCGAAGGACAAAGTAGCCCCTGGATCTGACAATGCATATACATCAAGATGGAATACTTGTAACATACCAGTAACCACGTCAGGGGAGACCTCCTGCCCTTGGCGGGATGCTAAGGCATAGAATCTATTTTGCCACTGACTACCACATGTGCTAGTAGATGTCCCCTGTTGGGTTGGGTGTGTGGGTGGAGTTGCTGAACAGGAAGCTGGAACTCAGTCCTTATCCTTGCCCTATCTAGCTGCTGCGCAATCTATGAGCATCTGTCTGGGCTTCCCACACCTGAAGCAAGCACCTATACACACCAAGCACTAACCCGTGTGCCCCCGACCACACCTGCTGCAAACTAGAACACTGGAATCTATGGGCCTGCTGCTCTGACCTTTAGAGCCTGATGCTCACCCTATCTGGTCATGCATAGGTGTATATTGCACACCCATCACTGAAGATGCTAGGGCTGAAGATCTCTGGTGGGTCTGTTGTCGGTGCCCACCACCTAGCCTCGACTGAGAGACTCTATAGGTGTCTTTCTAGGCCCTCTTGACCTCTCTCTCCCTCAGATGCACCACCTCCATTTGCTGAGTACACAAGACTTCCAAGGGAAATCCATATCCTGATGGAGCATAGCAGTCCTGCAATCTTGGTCTAGATAGTCCACTTTCCCATGAACAAACCTGCTCACTCACGCCCTATGATCAACCACTAATGCTAGGGCGTACTTTGACAAACGTTTGAACTCTAGGGCATATTCCTGCACCCTCATTTTCCCCTACTTAAGATTCATGAACTCCGCTTCCTTCAACTCCCTCATCTCACGAGGGAAAAACCGATCTAGAAAAGCAACATGAAAATCCTCCCAACCAATAGGGCCCGCACCAGCTGCCCTACTATCTTTCCACTGTCTACACCAAATGTGTACGACCCCTTCAACTGATATTGAGGAAAAATTAGCACATTATACTACATTCACCCCTATTGTTCGCGTGATTTGTGGGGTATAAAAGGACACGCAAGTGCACGTGGTCGAACAAGTAGTAAGTGGCTTTAGTAAGCCAAGTATCGATCCCACAGAGACTTGGATAAAGTGCAATTTGCTCAAGTGTACTATATTTTACTTCCTATATTTTACTTCTAAAAATGCAGAGAACAGTGTAACCAAAAGTTTGATAGTTTGTTTTATAATTTTTTATACTAAAGCTAAAACAATTATCTACTTTGAATCTGAACTATGAATGAGAGCATGCTGAGGTTAAACAAACATGTAATGAAATTAATTATCATCATACTTTGGTTAATCTTTTCCTCCTGTTGCTAGCCAAGAACATTTGCCAAGAGATTAAAACTCTCGTATTTAACCTCACTTAAGAATCATGAACCATTCGTCTACATTTCTGTGATCAAATGCAATTCATGTCCTAGCCATACAAATCCGGTTCCTAAATTGACTAATACGACTTTCAGGTATATTTCTATCCTGAAAGCAAATCAAAACTCAATTTTCCCAAACCAAGTAAAGAACATATCCTATTAATTCACAACTTTCCAATTTCTTGCTCTCTCGAGTGAAACCGGAATTTTTAGATATACATTAACGTAGGCCACACATTAATGCAGTAAGAACAAGAATTAATAGAACAACATGGAAGAAAAGATGAAAAACCAAATAATCAATGATCAAATTTCATCACAATTGTTCATAACCTCAGCAAGGAGAGGAATTAGCCACTCATTTGTGGATTAAACATCTTAAAATGAGTGTTAATCATACAAGCAATTGAATTGAAGAAGAAAGAAAGAGAGAAAAAACCTTGATATTTTCATCCCTCAACTGCCTGTAACCCACGTCCTTGCTCCACCAAGTCAGAATATTGAAAAATGAACCTAAGTGTTCTATTTATACTGCTGGGAATTTTTCCCGGAATAATGAGCAACGTGTCACGGAGTGCATCGCGGAGCACTGCCTCCGTGACACGCTACGGACGCAGACCCTCACTGGAATTGGGGGTCCAGGAATTAAGGCTTCAACGTGGCACAGCGTGCAACGCGGAGCCAAGCCACCGTGCCACGGAGCGGACGCGGACCCTCTCTGGAATTTGGGCGAATTTTCCCTATCCAGGCAGAAGTCCTCCGCGATGGCAGCGTGACACGGCCCCATCGCGGAGCCCCTTTAATTCATGTTGTCCAATGCCTTGTTCCTTGCTCGCATCCAAGTCCAACTCCGATATCATCCAACATGCATTTAAGCTTCCCAAAATCACATTTTACCTGCAAAACAATGCTAATCATGTTCGTTAGTATAAATTCACATTTTATTACCAATTACATGAGAATGTATGCACATTGATAGATAAACAAGGTTAAAATGGTACTTTTGAGTATCACTTGGGCATATAAATTTGCCCAAGATCACTTAGCCCACACTTAAATCCTTGTTCATCCTCGAACAACAATCCTACACTTCATGCAATTTACATCCCAACCTCGCTACTTTGGTTCGACAATTTAGGCTACGGTCATACCGATTATTCAATACAGCAAATCATCAAGAAAACATGCATGGTCTTATCAATGCAATGACCTTCAATACATCAAGACCTCCTAGACTTTAAGAATCGACTCTCGATATTGGCAAACTCATGCAAATTAGCTGATCAAGATATCCGACACGAAAATTAATCTTTCATCAAGCATGTGCCCTCACAACACAAGAGAATCTTCCCCTTTTTGCTCATATGACTCACAAACATTCAAGCAGGGGCATGTAAACACAATTTCGCTGTCTCTCCCAAAAGAATTCACATGCATCATGTCATGACCCATAAGCTTGCCCTTAGTGTATTACTCCACTAATATAAAGAAGTGCGATGTAAGATCACGTAGGACTTGAACGGGTTGTAATGGAAGCTACGGAACTAGTAAATATTGGGTTAGCCAATAATAGCCACTGGCATCCTTAAGCGCCTTTTCAACACATCCCATCAACTCATGAACATTGTTTCTTTTTTTTTTCATCATCCCATTCTTGATGATTTTCTTTAGTATGACCCATTGTATTAAGCACACTTGACACAACAACAAAGATTATTTATGCACCTTCATTATCGTTTATTTATAGCAAGTGCACCTTCAACCTTTTCTTTTCTTCTATCACTCTGCTTTTCTTTTTCTTTTCATCATTCTCACTCCTTGACACTTCGGGAAGATGATTTTCTCTTCTTAAGCGCTTAAGAGTTTTGTATAGACTTTACGGCTAATGAAAAGAAGGAATTGAGCTCGGTTTACACTTTATGACAAAAGAAAAAATAATAGGCTAAAGGCTCAACGGGCTGACTAGGGTGTACAATCAAGGGTGGTACAACAAGGAAAAAAATAGAAACTTTCGGTTAAAACAAAGAAATGCCTACATCCTTTCCTACAATACACCTCCTTCATTTCATTTTGTACACACACCAGGCAAGTTCTAGACACTTCACAATAGCACGGAATAACAACACCTCATTTCACACTTTTTGCACATGCTCAATTTAAGATGCATTCACAGACTCTTCAATCAGCTAATTACAGGAATTCAAACATTAAGCCTCAATCACACTGAATCGAACTCTACGGCCTAGGTATCTCAACATATTTACAAAGTTGCATGCTTTCATACGAATCACCTTTGCATTTTAAATATCATGTACAACACGCAACTAGAATTTCGCAACCATAGAGTAACTACAGGTTTTGGGATGCAACCCACCAAAGAAAAAAGCTGAAAAATAATTGAAAAATAATTACTCCTACCGACTACATTTCCCTTAAGACGGTCGTCATCCATCCATCATAGGGAACGGTCACTAACTATGACTTCAGTTCAATGGGACCATTCTTGGTAAAAGAACCGAAAACAAACGCCGAGAAACCCAAGAAGTAAAAAAAATTGAAAATATCGATCATTTCGATAGAAAAAATATGTAAAAAATATTTTAAAAATTTAAAAATATCGATCATTTTGATAACAAAAATATGTACAGAATCAGAATCAGCTAGCAACATTCAGCAACACACATCAATTCACATAACCTTACAAATAGAACAACAAATTCACAACTCACAGGGACAAAAAAATTTTCACATACACGACAACAAAATAGAGCATACATACAAAATAGCCCAGCCCAGCACCTAACTACTCCCACCCCACACTTAGCTCGAACACTGTCCCCAGTGTTCACAAAAATTTAAAATAGCACAAAATCGGGTGGTGGAACTCCCTGATTAGTCAAAGTATTTCACTTCTTCGTCGGGTGCTACTACTTCATCTCCCATGTCCGAGTCGCCTCCGTCATCATCATCGGACTCCATATCGGAGTCCTCCCGATGTGTCTCCTCGTCTGTGGGGACATCATCATCTGTGGGCTCTACAAATGCTGGCCCCACTCGACATAGAGCCCTGGTATTTTCGCCAAAAGGGTAGTCTAGCTCGAGCTGCCATAGCTCCTCCTCTATCGCCGGCCTCCCTCCTATCCTCAGCTGGAGCATCTACATCCCATACATCCAAGCCATATACTGGTCATCACGAGCATGTCGCTTGCCAAGTGTAAGCACTGGCCCGTAGGTGGTGTCGAGAGCCTTAGTTTTGGTAACATCTAAGGCCCGCCGCTCCATCTGCGGGATATAGTCAAGGGCCTCCTCCTCGACGTCTAGGCCCCTGAGGAAGGTGGTGATTAGTCCACCAAAGCCATACTTGTGCCCCTGGTGCAACCGGGCTCTCTTCATGGCGGAGATGATTACCGCCCCAACGTTGATCTCTAGCCCTTTCATCAGGGCGTACACCAAGCATACACGATCTCGGGTTACATCTGTCATATGTACCCCCGGGATTAGGCATGAGTAGACTATCTTCAGCAAGATTCGGGCTTCCCTGTTCATCTGTGAATATGGAAAAGTCTGGTGGTAGCCCCTCTCTTTGTGTCTTCTCCATCTAGCTGTCGATTGGGTCCCACACAATGTGCGTCTGATGTCCACATATGGTGGGGTAATGTTTAGCTGTCGGAGTACGTGGGCGTTTGTGTCCCGCGCTCCTATGATGGCATTGAGGTGGTGGGGCTCCAAAGTGACTATTTGCCCTCTGATCTTGATGGTGTGGCTTCTGATAGTCAGGTTCCAATTGGCATAGAACTCTCGAATTAGGTGCAAATTACATTCCTTGGGCTCCTCAAATATGAAATTGAGCCCAGCTGCCTCAATCCGGTGGACCATCCTAGGGAAATCTGTGCCAATGGTTCCCGTGTTATGTGCTCCTCGGGGAAATATTTGTTTTCTTTGTGCTTTGCGTACCACTTTTTCCCCTCATCAGTCACCCATCTCATTCCATATTGGCGGCATTGGCCACGTGGAACTGCTAGTGCTGCTGGGACTGCTGTGCCCAGTCTTATTCGCTTCCTTCCGGCGCCCGAAGTTGATGCGCCTTTTCCTTTCTCTTGCCGGCTTGCCATTTTACCTGTCAACCCAAGTAAACAAGATCAATGTTAAGCTAACGGATATTAACTTCAGCTAAGCTCGGGTTACGCTAGGTTACCCCACACTTAGTCCTTAGCTACAGTTACAACACTATGGCAAGATCATCTTTATTTACACACAATAAACAACTATACAATCATGCTTAGTGCGTTCGAAAAATTCGACGGTATATCTTCTGCATACTACTCAGACTTCGTACAGCTAATCACAATCACTACCATCGCTAACATTTTACCCATCACACTTAGCATAGAAAAACAAAGAAACAAAAACAACAACAAAAATTTATCTACACGAACCTATACAACTAACCAAATTCTTACAAATTTCAACATTCCCTTAACCCAAGAATCAGTCATTCTATTAACATCCCAACAATTTGTACATCGACTCATCTCATTCAACATTTACATCCCGGCATAAAATTCACAATTTCAATACATTTTCAACTTCAAATTCAACATACAAGCCCTAGAATTGATATTATCAATCAAATTCGATTAATTTATGCAATCTACAAGTTCAAGCAATCATAACAACATTACGAACATTCATCAACAACAATTAACTCAAATTCATGCTTAATTTCTACTTAGGGCAATTTAGCTCACCTCCCTTGCTCAATATCAAAGAAAATCGACAAAAATTTGAGAGGAAATCGGAAAACATACCTTGATTTTGAAGAATCGAAGAAAACTCGTTGAATTTCTTGCCTTACTCCATGTCACATTGATGGGGGTTGGGTTTTGGGGGGTTTGGTCGTGGAGGGATTAAAAAATGAGGGAAAAGGGAGAGTTTTCGTGGTTAAAAGGTACGAAAATCGCGCGGGTCACCCGGCGACCCGGTGTGACCCGTCGCGATATACAAGGCAACGTGTCACGGAGTGCATCGCGAGACTGTTCTGGAAATTTTTAAAATTGCTGGATTATACCTAAACGTGTCACGGAGGTAACGCGGAGGTCCACCTCCGTGACACGGAGCTATCGCCCCAGCTCACTGTCTGCCACTTTTTATTCATTTTTCATACCTCGACTTTTCCTTCGCGATTCCATGCATATTTTTCTCCGTTTGACCTGAAATTCATCTCACTATACAAAGTTGGTTAGAATTATAGGTTTCACTCTAAAGACAAATAAACAAAAATTAAAACAAAAAATTTTGTTGTAAATCAAGAAAAAGAAAAAGAAAAATCTATTTACACTTTACAAAATGAAAGAAAAAAATTTTCACGGGTTGCCTCCCGTGCAGCGCCTGGTTTACCGTCGCGGCTCGACGTCGTTAAGCTTAATTGTCCTCTAGGGTGATGGATGATTTCTCTCGATCACCGTCCTCCCCCCAGTAGTGCTTACACCTTTCCGGTGGTTTTCCCATTAATTCCCATTATCATTACCTTGATCAATCACATTGATCACTGAGAGTTCTTCATGCACCATCGGGAGCTTGGGTGCCTTGTACACATTGAACACCTCCACCTTCTCATGTGCTCGCATTGTTAGCTGCCCCGCAGCTACGTCAATTAGTGCTTTCCTGGTTGCCAAGAAAGGACGTCCCAAAATAAATGGGACCTCCGCGTCTGGTTCAAAATCTAGCACGACAAAATCTACCGGGAAAATTAGGGAGCCAACTTGCACCAGAACGTCCTCTACAATGCCATCAGGTCTGGATAAGGATCGATCCGCCAATTGCAAGATTACAGTTGTGGGTCTAGGACTCCCTAGACCCAACTTTCTGAATACCAATGAAGGCATCAAATTTATGCTCGCTCCCAAGTCACACAATCCTCGAGCTCGGATGCTCTGCCCAATAGTAATCTGGATAGTAAAACTCCCAGGGTCTTTTAGCTTTGTGGGCAGTCTATTTTGAATCCGGGAAGTGCACTCCTTCGTTAGAGCCACCGTAGCATGCTCAGTCAACCGACTTTTGTTTGCCACGATGTCCTTTATATACTTAGCATATTTCGGCACTCCCTGCAAGACATCAACAAGAGGTAAGTTAATATGTACCTCTTTCAGCACCTCCATGAATTTCTTGAAACACGCCTCCTCCTTGTGTTTCTTTAGTCGTTGAGGGAACGGGGGTGGAGGTCTTTCTGATTCAGCTTCCTTAGTCTTCCCCCTTTCAGTATTGTGCTCCCTCTCAACTTCAGCTGCTCCCGACTGTTGAGGTGGTCTTTCTGGTTCCACCTCTTTCAGCTGCAAACCACTCCTTGTGGTCACCGCATTTACCTGCTTGGGATTGGGATCCATGTCGCTCGGCAGTCCTCCTCTATGCCTTGTGTTTTAGGCACTAGCAAATTGCCCAAATTGATATTCAAGTGCCTTGGTAGCTAAGTGGTTGTTTTTCACTTCGGCTGCCAATTTCACATAGTCAGCCTGCAATTGAGCCTGGTTAGCTATCATGGTCTTGAACATCTCCTCAATGCTGGGTGATGGTGGTGGAGGAGGTGCATTGTTGTTTCTGAATTGTGCTTGATAATTCTGCTGCCCTCCTTGGTTCCTTTGCACACCCTGACCCGAACTTTGGCCCTGATGGTTGTTGCTACCCCATGAGAAATTAGGGTGATTCCTCCAATTGGAATGGTAGCTACTACCATACTGTTGGTGGTTCCTTTGCACATTACCCACAAAGTTTACCGAGTCAGGATTGGCTCCACAACACTCAGCTGAGTGCTCACTGCTTCCACACACTTCACGCCACATTTGCTGTACTGCATTAACTGGGGCTTGAGGCTGGTTCAATGTCATGTTGTTGAAGTGGGTGTTAAGTTGATTTTGCAATGCAGCTATCTGTGCAGCGATAGCTGTAAACCCATCCACTTCAAGCACTCCTGCTGCTTTCCTTGTCCCACCTCTTGATGAATCAACATTCCATTCTGGATTGCCCTGCGAAATACGGTTCAACAAGGTGTACAACTCCTCATACGTTTTCTCCAGCGCTTGCCCTCCAGCTGCTGAGTCTAGTAATATTTTGGTGTGGGGTTCCAAACCCTCTATAAATGTGTGCACCAGCACATCATTGGACTGATGATGATGAGGACAGTCCCGCAACATGGATTTAAATCTCTCCCAGGCCTGATATAAATTTTCTCCCTCTCTCTGTTTGAAACTTAGAATCTGACTTCTAAGTCTGGCTGTTTTACCAGAGGGAAAAAATCATATCAAAAACTTCCGTGCAACATCATCCCACGTAGAAATAGAATTCGGTGGCTCAGCTTTCAACCACCTCTTGGCTTCTCCCAATACAGAGAATGGGAACAATGTAAGTCGGACATAGTCTGATGACACTCCAGCGGGGATGTAAGTGTCACTTATCTCCAAAAAATTTTGGAGATGCAGCTGTGGATCTTCATGAGGGAGACCGGTAAACGGCCCGCTAGTGTGCAGCAACTGCACCATATTCTGTTTAAGTTCAAATCGCCCTCCCGGCTCAGGTTTGCGGATACTAGATGTAACATTATTGGCATGTGGGATTGCCACCTCGCGAACCGGCTGAGCTGCTGCTTCTTCGGGCACTAACACTGCCCGTACTACCGGTGGATTCTGTTGTTGCTCCATGATCGTCTGTCTGAGCAACTACAGCTTTCTTTGTAGAGCTTCTCTCCGTTTACTGTGAAATATTCTTTTTGGCTCTATATACGATTCCACCAGCTCCTTGTCTCTTGCCAGTGTTCAACAACAATTAAGTCTGCAAAATACAAGCTAAGACCAAGTTGTCAACACTAAGAAAATAAAAATACAGTAAATTAACACTTAAAACAAATTCACCAATTGCCAAGTCCCCGGCAACGGCGCCAAAAACTTGTTCGCGTGATTTGTGGGGTATAAAACGACACGCAAGTGCACGTGGTCGAACAAGTAGTAAGTGGCTTTAGTAAGCCAAGTATCGATCCCACAGAGACTTGGATAAAGTGCAATTTGCTCAAGTGTACTATATTTTACTTCTAAAAATGCAGACAACAGTGTAACCAAAAGTTTGATAGTTTGTTTTATAATTTTTTATACTAAAGCTAAAACAATTATCTACTTTGAATCTGAACTATGAATGAGAGCATGCTGAGGTTAAATGAACATGTAATAAAATTAATTATCATCATACTTTGGTTAATCTTTTCCTCCAGTTGCTAGCCAAGAACATTTGCCAAGAGATTAAAACTCTCGTATTTAACCTCACTTAAGAATCATGAACCATCCGTCTACATTTCTATGATCAAATGCAATTCATGTCCTAGCCATACAAATCCGGTTCCAAAATTGACTAATACGACTTTCAGGTATATTTCTATCCTGAAAGCAAATCGAAACTCAATTTTCCCAAAACAAGTAAAGAACATATCCTATTAATTCACAACTTTCCAATTTCTTGATCTCTCGAGTGAAACCGGAATTTTTTGATATACATTAACGTAGGCCACACATTAATGCAGTAAGAACAAGAATTAATAGAACAACATGGAAGAAAAGATGAAAAACCAAATAATCAATGATCAAATTTCATCACAATTGTTCATAACCTCAGCAAGGAGAGGAATTAGCCACTCATTTGTGGATTAAACATCTTAAAATAAGTGTTAATCATACAAGCAATTGAATTGAAGAAGAAAGAAAGAGAGAAAAAACATTGATATTTTCGTCCCTCAACTGCCTGTAACCCACGTCCTTGCTCCACCAAGTCAGAATATTGAAAAATGAACCTAAGTGTTCTATTTATACTGCTGGGAATTTTTCCCGGAATAACGAGCAACGTGTCACGGAGTGCATCGCGGAGCACTGCCTCCGTGCCATGCTACAAACGCGAACCCTCACTAGAATTGGGGGTCCAGGAATTAAGGCTTCAACGTGGCACGGCGTGCAACGCGGAGCCAAGCCTCCGTGCCACGGAGCGGACGCGAACCCTCTCTGGAATTTGGGCGAATTTTCCCTATCCAGGCAGAAGGCCTCCGCGATGACAGCGTGACACGGCCCCATCGCGGAGCCCCTTTAATTCATGCTGTCCAATGCCTTGTTCCTTGCTCGCATCCAAGTCCAACTCCGATATCATCCAACATGCATTTAAGCTTCCCAAAATCACATTTTACCTACAAAACAATGCTAATCATGTTAGTTAGTATAAATTCACATTTTATTACTAGTTACATGAGAATGTATACACATTGATAGATAAACAAGGTTAAAATGGTACTTTTCAGTATCACTTGGGCATATAAATTTGCCCAAGATCACCTATGACCTGGGTTATCTTCATAATCTCGTCGATAAACTCATGTGGATCCTTGTCCACCTTTGACCCAAGAAACTCTGGTGAGTTCATCCTTAGGAAAACTATGACTCATGATGCTACCACATTTTCTTTTTGCAAGATATGCGCCACTACCTGCTGTTTAATCTGAGCGGTCAAGGCCTACGCTAGCATCTGAATGGCTGCCCTAAATTTAGTATGGGCAATCGGCTCTGGTGCATGGTGCTCATGGACTGGTGGGGCTTGTTAGTGACCATCCCTATTGCCATCCTCGTGGCCATTTCCATTTCTATTCCTTCTGCCATTAACTCTACGAGGAGGCATGATTTTGTAATCTCGAATAGAACAAGTTAGAAGGATAGAGAAACATTTCACCGCACGACATGGATCATAAAAGAAGGGAGCATTTCCTAAACCTTTCATAGCCTCTTCGTCATAAGTGTGGCGTGCTTCACACCCATTAGAAATACTCTACTTAACGCGACTTTCAGACACCCTAGGACACTTCAAACTTATTGCTCTGATACCAAGTTTTTCACGACCCAAACATAGGCCCAGATCTATACACGGGACAAGGAACCTCGAGGACTCCAAGTCGACCCATGGCATGAACATAACAACTAACTCAATCACAAAAATGGAAGATAAACATGGTAAACTTAACAGAACTCTAAAATAAGCATAACATTAGAAATATACATGAATTTGAAGTTGAATACAATCTATTGTCTAAAAAGATTCTAATATTATTATACCCCAGAAGCCCAAAGATCAGACCAGGAGTTGAAATGGAGAAAAAATTTAAACTAGAATTAGGACATAGAACGGTTCGTGAGGTGACCCGTGAGAGAAGCCCACGAGTCGTGATGTGACTCATGGTGAGGCTCAGGAGATGAGTTTGAAAATTGGGAATTTGACTCCCCACGGACATGAACACCAGTCATGGTTAGGCCCCATGACTCGTTAGATCAGTCATGGGAAGTGGTTATTGAGTAATGAGTAGAAGAAGGCAGTGTACCTAACGGGAGGCATCCATGACTCGTGGTCAGTCACCCTGATTCGTGGGATGAGTCGTGGCTAGCAAGAAAAGGCTTGATTGAGATTAAGGAAGTGCACATGATGTGTGGTGACCACGAGTCGTGGTCATCAGTAACGAATCATTGTGTCACCCATGACAAGCCCAGATGACTAGATAAGCAGTGTACTTGACGTACAATGCCATGAGTGATGGCGAGAGGAGAGGATTCATAATGTCCCTCATAGGGACTGACTGGTAGTTATTTTATGCAAATTTAGTAAGGGCTTTTCCATAATTTCTAAGATCCTAAGGTGTAAGATACGTCATTTTGAGTTATGAATGATGACTTTTAAGAGGGCTAAGTTCATTTTAGGCCATTCTCATTCATGTATGCAAAGATAAAATGTTAGAGGGGGTGATCAAGCTTGTTCTTCTTTAAATTCTCTTCAATTCCTCTTGGGCAATCAAAGAAGTGTATGAATTAGCTATAATCAGGTATGTAGGGTTATGAAGGGGTAAATCTTTTCACACCCATGCCCAATCCCTCTCTAAATCATAAATTTCCTATGTCTAATCTATGGGGTTTTAACCCAATTCATGAAATTACTAATTCTCTACATGGGTATGATGTAAATATGTTTTTACTATTGAGTTATGATTCATGGGCAAGTTTTATATTGTTTTCAATAAAAATCACGTGTCAAGTTTTATGGATTAAAAATCCCTTTGATGAGAAGTTCATGAAAGATGAGATTTGTGATGAATATATGATTACGAAGAGATATTATGATGAATAGCAGGTTTTCAAGCTACAGATATTTATAATCCTGTTTTCGATGTGAATTGAGTATTTCAAGGATGTGAAAGTATTAGGAAATGCCAACATGTTAAAGTATGATTTATGATTTTTCGAATTAAGCTTACAACATGGTTTTAGAGCGAAGACTCCCAATTATTCTTGAGCTTGTGGTATGATTTCATATGCACGATTTCAGATTTGAGATGTATTTGATTATTGACCTTTGTCAATAGACGATGTTGAGCTTTGTTGAAAAATGATGGAGAGCATATGCATATTTTTGGGAGTGATAACTCTCAAACCACACTTCCAACTGAAGTATGAAGCGACAGTTGTCAATAAAGAACCCAACTTAGAAGTTGGAGTCGACCCCACAAGGAATATGGAAGATCTAAATTACAACTGGTGGATGATCTCATATGGGAATTACTTCACAATGGAGGGATTCAAGTAAAAATCAATAATAGAAATAAACAACAGTCAAGATTATATTTGTGAATCAATAATTAAAGGAGAACTAGGGTTTGTGTTCCCCATGGGTTCATAATAGCTTTGGGTATACACTCGTGATCTTTAGCAATACTTACTTATAGAACTAATAATTTAGGTTCATTCAAACGATCGACCAATCCCTATTGAATGACTATCCTCAATTACTCAACCAAGTCTCATGAGTTTTGCAAACAAACCGTTATCACTATGTTCCAGATATAAACTATCCTGCAACCACAGCTCAAGTTAATACAATGATCATTAAGATCAAGGCTCTGTTGTAATTCTCTTTTCCTAATCTCTACCTCTTCGACCAAAGCAAGTAAAGAATTTAGGAACTTCCTAACGTTGCGCACAACTAAGAATCATTAAAGATGAAGAGACTACAATATAAGTAATTAGTATTGGTTTTAGACTCACTTTGTGCAACCCTAACTTGTTAATCCACCATGGTTCCCACAACCGTAGCTATGGAGGTTTTAGCCTCTTATAGTTGCAAGGTTGTGAATTGTATTCATGATTGAAAACATAAAACAATACTTACAAAGATGATTGAGAAAAAAAATTCCTTCAATTAATCCATGAAATCTTGAATAACAAGTAGCAAGAACAAATTGATTCATCATCTGTAACATCTATCCATCCCGCAATTCCAATCAACTGGTAACTCTTGGGTAAACTATTAAACTAATAAGAGTTGTATCGTCTACCTTCATTCAAAAATGAAACTTTAATTTTTATAGAATAAAAATATAAATGATTTTCGAATTTGATCATTGTGTCCTGAACCTAGTCAGCGGCACATCTCCTATCTCCTAGAGAAGCGGCTAAACAGCTGTGAGCCGCTACGGCGGTGAACTCAATGGCGTCAGTTATAGTGATCCTGCTACTGTGAAAAAATATGCTAGACGTGTCTTTGTCTTCCAAGTCAAAAAGGGTTTAGAATGAAACTCTTTTCTTTTTCCATTTAGCTTTTATTGTTTGTTTGGGTTTGTAACTATGTGACCACTGGAAGTGGAAGAGCTATTTGATGAGACTTCATCAGATGATTGTACAAGAAGGAACTAGATAGATTAGAGAGCGAAACAGTGTTCCATTCTTTTCGGCGGCATCCTTCCGCATTGGCGGCGAGTGGAGTGCTACAATCCCATTCATCATTTTTTATCTACATAAGCCAAAGCCCATAGCACTGGCGAGGTCTCCGGCATAAATGCAAGTAGGATGTATAGCTGATATAGGATCTTGATTAATAATAATATAATAAGATAAATAACTTACTTCAGAAATCCCTAGAAATCCCTTATGGAATCACTTACTATTTATGAATTTCAAAAACCTGCTAACAGCCTATGAATGTGCGCTTGTCGGAAATAATCTTCAATCTTCGATTCTAGTGCGCTAATTCGAGAACAAGCTCACTTTCGTTCACTTCCTGCTGCTCCTGCTAATGCTATTGCTACCTCCTCCCTTGCTCCTTCGATACGTGCCTGGTCGAAATCTTGCTTTATTTATATTCTTCCTGAAAAGGTCATACTTCTGCTCTCTTTCTTTCATCAGCTATTTTGACTATGAGAAAGCTTTTCATCAGATAGTCTTTAGTTCTTTTTGTAGGCCGGACATCTTTTTCCTAAAAAGTCCTCACATGGTCAGTGAAGGCCCAAGTATACCTATAAAAAAGAAATGCACTATCATGAACACGAGGTGCAGGATACCAAGCTGAGAAACCCGAGCAACCATTCCCCTATGTGCCAATCGCTAGCGCATCCAGGGCCCCGGCGCCCAGCTCAGCTGGAGAGGCCTAGCCTGATCTGAGAAGTGCTAATTCGATTCAGATAGACTTCATTCAAGAATGCCACCGCCCTGGGAACCGAAACTAGAGCTAAAAACGCTTTATTTCATTTCGTTCCCGTTCTTCATTTCCTGTTAAAACAATTTGAATATAAGAATTTTTGAATTATTCAACAGGCTCTGGAAGGAATTCCAGGAGGGGGGCCGAAGAAGCAATGTCACTCGATCATTATCAAACTGACTGCAATCTTTTTCTATCCGTGAAGTCTTTCTCTCTTTTCTTCTTTCTATATTATACTTGAGTTTTGTTTTCCTGACTTTTTCCTAAAAGTCAAGTCCATTTCTCGTGCCATTTACAATAACGTTTTCCTTTTGCTGCTACAGAATAAACCAATCCCAAAATGGGATAACATGCTCCATAGGGCATGAGTTCTAGTATCATAAGCGTTTCCTCATAGGAACGTCCGCGAATTTGATCAATTACTCTTTGTGGTTTGTCAGCAGACATAGATATATGTTTACCTAAAGCATATACTTCTGTTTTTTTCTTCTTTAGCATAAGGTTTTCCTCCTCCTACTGAATCATAAGCATCTATATTTTTTGCAGGAGCTATGACGTCATTCCTTGCAGCAACCACTGGAATATTACAGAATGATCTAAAGAGGATCATAGCTTATTCAACTTGCAGTCAATTAGGCTATATGATCTTTGCTTGCAGCATCTCTAACTATTCGGTTAGTGTCTTTCACTTAATGAATCATGCCTTTTTCAAAGCATTACTATTAATGAGTGCAGGTTCGGTGATTCATGCCATGTCGGATGAGCAAGATATGCGGAAGATGGGGGGGCTTGCCTCCTCGTTCCCTTTTACCTATGCCATGATGCTCATGGGCAGCTTATCTCTCATTGGATTTCCTTTTCTAACTGGATTTTTTCCAAAGATGTGATCTTAGAGATCGCTTACACTAAGTATACCATCAGTGGGAACTTTGTTTTCTGGTTGGGAAGTGTCTCTGTCCTTTTCACTTCTTATTACTCCTTTCGTTCACTTTTTCTAACATTTCTAGTACCAACTAATTCATTCGGGCGAGACATCTTACGAAGTCATGATGCGCCCATTCCTATGGACATTCCCTTAATACTTCTGGCTCTAGGGAGTCTCTTTGTAGGATACTTGGCCAAAGTGTGACCTGTTAGCCCATAAGTAAGTACTGTGACGAAGCAGCTGTTGCTCACCCGACACGATCGTACGAGGTCACAATTCACCCAACACGATCATCCAGGGTGAACAAGAATTGGGGATCGGATGCGGGAGAAATTCCTGCCAATGGCTGAGATGTTCAGTCGACTCCCTCCCCCTTTGTGGGGGTCCCGACCCTTTGAGTGAGCAGAAAAGGGAGGAGGAAAGAGGCCCTGGTGAACCATCATAATTAGTGAACAAGTGTAAGCTTTGCTGCCCGAAAGTATGGAGTACTGACCACACCGAGGGACAGGCCCTGAAGCGAAGCATTCTTATTGAGACTATAACTCATAGGCAAGAAAATCGATTTATGGATGGAATCAAATATGCAGTATATACAGACAAAAATATTCGGTTATTGGGGAAAGATTAATATACTTCTAATGTCGAATCAGGATAAACTAGGACAGAAATAAAGCATTGGGTCGAACTCTTCTTTGGTGTCAAGGTAATAGCTATGAATAGGCATCGACTTCCGGGAAAGAGTAGAATAATGGGAAAGCCACTTGACTCTAAGGAAAGAAAACATCGTTTATCAATTATTACTTGTTGGGGCGGAGCGTAGACGAGCGAGCAGAGCCAAGTAATATGGATTCAAGAAAAGGTTGATCACAAGGTTGAACCAACTCAATTCTCTCTTCCAATGATATCAAAATTGCTTACTACAATGTTTTCCTACTAAAATTAAGTCTATTGGTCGTCCTCTATGAAAAATAAAACATAAAAAGTATTTATAGATACACAAGAATCCTCTTCCTAAAATAACAGGATTGCTTTCCATATCTTTAGCCGACCTCATCATGAGTCCACCTACGACTCGTAGGGGCTTCTCACGGATCGTGGCATCGACTTGTATCTTGGAGTATTGGCTGAATTTTTGCTAAGCATTGGGCCATGCTACGATTCGTACCAACATCCTATGACTCATACATTGGACCCGTGGCTTGATCCTAATACTTTGAAGTTTGTCTAAACTTCACCGCGACCGGTATGGCACGACTCAGACCTTCATCTCATGGATCATAGGGTACTCTCGTACTGAGAATCAGCTTCCTGTGCAATTCTTCTGAATTTCATCATGACTGGCTCACCACGACTCGTACCATCATGGTACAATCCGTGACAAGTATCATGGGATCAATCTTCCTAGTTAAGCTTTCAGCTTCTTATCAAGGACCTCAGTACGACTCGTAGGTCCATCCTACGGATTGTGTTGTGGACTGCACTTTTTGCCCTTTTTTTGCACACTTTTACCTTCCTTTTACAATTTATTGTTCCAACACCCATTTATCTTGAAATCAAAGGAAAATTTCCTCATATTGACATAAATACACCTAAGTCCATGCTATTTTATTAGTTTTGAGCGTCAATAGTGCTGCAAAACCCACAACACATCAACACCCTCAACCTAAGACTTTTGCATGTCCTCAGGCAAAGAAAAAGAAAAACTAAACATGACGCTCAACTAGAAAATAAACTTAAGATACTACAGCCAAAACTCAACCAAATATGTGCACTCTATATACAACTCTATTGACCCTTCCTCATGAAATATCATTAGCTAATGTATTTCAAGCAACATCAAAACATCATATTCAGGGATCAAGACATGTCATCTAGCAATCCACAAGTAATCAAGTCATCACCGATGTGTTTCACACAGACCAATGGTAAAAGCAAACATAATCCATGTACCCTCACATAAAATGAAGTCCCCGCTCTAGTATGAAATATCAAATGAAACATGGGACTGGGCAAATGAAGCACTCACTCTCTCAAAGAACTGCAAGTATTATGCCTCAGATACCATAGGCTTGGCCTTATTTTCTCTGCTTTGGTTTGTTAGATGGTCAAATTAATATCACTATAGGACTTTATATGGCTTGTAATGTAGGCTTAGGGCTGGTCATGATAAAGATGGGAGATTTTATGAGTGACTATCCCTTCCTTGGCACTACATCCATTGGCTGCACCATTCTCCTATTTCACCCTTCATTCTTTGTATCTTCTTTTCTTATGTTTTTCCCATTTTAAGAATATTTGCATGGGTGAGGTTATTTTTCACATTTTTCAACAATTTCAAGCTATTTTGAATTTTTCTTTTTTCTCAATTATTCTCAAATTTTCAGCTTTTTACTTCTTCACCTAACCACACCTTTTTTCACCATTTTTTTCTTTTCTCTTTCTTTTCTTTCCTTTTCTCCCGCTCCCACAATTTATGCACCCTTACTATAGCCACCCTCAACTTAAGAATTTTGATTATGTTGAGGTTCACAATATCCAAGGATGGACCAAGGCCAAACAAGTTCATTATAAACAAATGGGTACGGTTAACAGGTAAATCAAAGAAATTAAGGCTCAAACTTGGGATCAAGGGATTCATGACACTTTGGTAGGGCAATATAGGCTAAAAGTGAGCTAAAACAAAAACGGCCTATGATCATCTCCCAACCAACCATCCTTAACCTATGCAGAGACCAACCAGGCAAGTTCTAGATTTTTAACAACATACCGCAACAAATACTAAGACCTCACTTACACATGGTACATGAACTACTTTTACTTTTCCTATCTGGTTCATACATGGATTAACAAGACCAGCACTATTAATAACTAAATAACATAAAACGTTCCACAGAAATCATGCATTGTTGTCACAAATACATAGCAAAATTTTTTAAACAGGGTCAATTTTTTCAAAAACAACAAACTTTGTGCATATCCATTGGTTGAGTATTCCTCAATTACTTTCTAACCAAAAAAAACAAAAATCCTAACACATGCCGGTTCTACTAGACATAATGCTTGAGGGAAAACAAACATGACAAGAAAAGCCTCAGACGAACAAAAAATTATCCCAAAAATACAAGTACACCCCCCCTTTAAGAAAATGAGCTTCATCCCCGAAGCACAAAATATAAGCGTGTAGGGAGAAGGACATACCTGAGGCTACTCAAACTTCACCTCTCATGGGTTGCCTCCCATTCAGCGTCTAATTTAACGTTGTGGCAAGATGTCACTTTTGTGACTTCTCAGGTATCCCAAAAATACAAGTACACCCCCCCTTTAAGAAAATGAGCTTCATCCCCGAAGCACAAAATATAAGCGTGTAGGGAGAAGGACATACCTGAGGCTACTCAAACTTCACCTCTCATGGGTTGCCTACCATTCAAAGTCTAATTAAACGTCGTGGCATGACGTCACTTTTGTGACTTCTCAGGTATCATCAAGGTATATTTCCTCCACTCTTTTCAATTCATCTTCATTTCCTAGATACACTTTTATTCTTTTCCCATTTACTTTGAACCTTTTCCCTTCTTTGTTCTCAAGTTCCACTACATAGTATGGAGACACTTGCACTACTCTGCAGGGTCCCATCCATCTAGATTTCAACTTCCTAGGGTGCAGCCGGAGTCTTAAGTTAAACAACAATACCATGTCACTTGGGCTAAACTCCCTTCTTGTGATCTTTTTGTCATGATAAATCTTCATTCATTCTTTATCAATTGCTGCACTATCACACGCCTTAAGTCGAAATTCTTCCAATTCATTGATCTGGTTCAATCTTAGCTAGGCAGCATCATTCCAATTCATATTTCGCTTTTTTAGTGCCCATAATGCCTTATGCTCTAATTCAAATGGTAAGTGACATGCTTTACCATAAACCAATTGTTAAGGTGATGAGCCAATGGGAGTTTTATATGCTATTCAGTAAGCCCACAATGCATCATCAAGCTTTCTAGACCAATCTGTCTGGCTTATATTTACTGTCTTCCCCAGAATGGTCTTGATTTCCCTATTAGAAACTTCTACCTGCCCACTCAACTGAGGGTGGTAAGGTGTGGCTACCTTGTGCTTGACACCGTACCTCTCCAGTAAAGTTTTGAAGAGGCGATTGCAGAATTGTGATCCACCATTGCTGATTACAACTCTGGGAGTGCCAAACCTAGAAAAGATATGCTTTCGAAGGAATGTTGTAACACTCTTGCCATCATTGTTTTGCAATGCAATAGCCTCCACCCATTTTGATACATAATCCAAAGCCACCAGAATGTACTTCATCCCATATGAGCTAATGAATGGGCCCATGAAGTCAATGCTCCACACGTCAAATAGTTCTACCTCTATAATTGGGGTTAATGGAAACACATGTGTATGGGTAATATTTCCTTGCCTTTGGCACTGATCACATGACTTGGCAAGGTCGTATGCATCTTGATGATTAGTTGGCCAGTAATACCCGCATTGCAAAATTTTATGTGTTGTTCTAGTGCCAGTATGATGCCCCATACAAGAGATGAATGACATGTCTCCATAATGCTCAACATCTCCAATTTTCGGACACACCTACAAATTATCCCATCTACGCAAATGCGGAATAAATATGGCTCTTCCCATTAATATCGTCTGGCATCAAATAAGAACTTTTTGTTTTGGTGAGGGGTCATGTCTATTGGCATTATGTCGCTAACCAAGTAGTTAGCTATATCAGCAAACCAAGGGATCAATTCCTTTGTTGCAGCTAATATCTGCTCGTCTGGGAATGCATCATTGATCTCAACCTCCATCTGCTCTTTTGCATCGGCCTCAAGTGTAGATAGATGATCTGCCACCTGGTTCTCTGTTCCCTTTCTATCTTTTACTTCAAATTCAAATTCTTGGAGCAAGAGTACCCATCAAATTAATCTAGGTTTGGCATCTTTTCTAGACATTAGGTACCTCAATGCAGAGTGGTTTGGGTGAACGATCACTTTGGTTCCGAGAAAGTATGATCGAAAATTTTCAAATGCAAATACCACTGCCAAGAGTTTCTGCTCCGTGACTGTATAATTCTTTTGGGCTATGTTTAGTGTCATGCTAGTGTAATATATTGGATGAAAGATTTGTGCTCTTCTTTGACCTAAAACAACACCCAGAGCAACACCACTAGATTTCATTTTGAGCTTTGTCAAAGGACATTGTTGAGCTTCATATTTATATAATGTCTAGTATAAGCATGATTTGATATTGATCTTCGTCATTATATGATGTTGAGCTTCGTTATGTATGATGTACAGCATCGCATGTTATTAGGAGAAGAGTCCAACACCGATCCCGTTAAGGGTCGATTACCCTATGCCCCAGAACTACGCGCCAATGTAGGTTGATACTCTTATATTATTGGTACCTCCCTTGTGAGATATCCTCGGCCCAGTTTGCCCTTGAGCTTGATATCAATATCATGGTCGTCATCTCCCTGGCAAGGTTATAGACATTTCTACCCTCTTGAGTGGGACTTTTTGGACCACGTAAGCTCTATTGTGGTATGTCGATTAAGTGATGAGTCTCCCACTGTCTATATCATTCAGATTTGCATATTCATTACTCATGATAATTACTTATGCACGCATGTTCAAGAAGTAATGTTTTACTCATTGTTCAGTTTGTTTATATAAATGTTATCTTTCAACTTTGAGTCATTGGATTTTGTCATGATGTTCTAAAACTATGCATGATCATGTCATTATAAGAGTACGATTTTAGAATGAATGCATGTAGCCTTCTATTTATACTTAAAAGCTTATGATATGTATGAATTGCTTTAAATTATTTATATTACTTAAGACGTTTTACTTATCTTGCATACTCGGTACAATACACGTACTTACCGCATACTTTCTATGCTGTATCATCTTATGATGTAGGATCCAGTTCTCAGGTTCAGTCCCATTCGTAGTTGCTTTTCAAAGTTAGCACCTGCTTTGTTGGTGAGACCTAATCTTTCGAGGACTAGCTTTTCAGTTATTTTAGATGTCTTTTTAGTTTCATTATTGTTGAGCTAGTTGGGAGTGTTGTCCCATCAGCTCGTCCAGATTAGAGGCTTATCAGACTTAGACGTGTTCTCAGCATCAGATGTTTATGTTGTTGTTATATTAAGTTCGACTTCCGCTAAGTTTATAATTATGTTTATTATTCATTGAATGCGTTAGTGAATGCTTATGTCGTGGATCGACTTGGGATCTCTCGGGGTCCCTTGTCCCATGTCTATAATTCCGGTCTACGCTCGGGTCGTGACAGTCTCGGGACTAACTCCAAAGTAACTAGTAATGTGAGGATTCACAAAAGACAAAGTAGCTCCCAGATCTAACAAAGCATAAAAATCAATATAAAAGACTCGAAACATACCACTGACCACATCCGGGTAGACCTCCTACTCCTAACTAGGTGCTAAAGCATAGAACTTGTTTTGGTGCCGACCGCCGGCTGAATTAGTCGAGCCACCCTACTGAGGGGGACGTGCTGCTAGAGCAGCTAAATTGGATGCTGGCATACAGGCTCCACCGCCCGCTGATCTGGCTGAAGGGAAATCCCTAACTTTGTGTCTAGGTTTTCCACACCCGAAAAAAGCATCCTAGCTGACTAGGCACCTCCCTGAGTGATTTTTGTTGCATTTCGCACAAGCTGAGAAAGTGCGCTCCATCTGCATGCTTCCTTGGCCTCTCGTGTCTGGGGACCTGCTCCTCTGATCCCCTCAAGATCTAGATGGCGTACTGGACGATGATGGTGCTTGAGCAATAGATCTCTGCTGGGACTGCTAATGTTGTCTACCCCCTGATCTGACCTGAGAAGTCCCATAACTGTCGGTCCTGGCCCTCCCAGCCTCTCTCTACCGCCCATAGACCGACTCCATCTGCTGAGCATGCAACACAATGCGGGAAAAGTCTCTATCCTCATGCAACACAGTGATCCTGCAGTCCTTATGCAGATAATACGCCACTCCATGTACAAAACAGCTCACCCGATCTCTCTAGTCCGCCACCAACTCTGGCGCATACTTGGATAGACGGGTGAACTCCAATGCATACTCCTGAATTGACATGTGACCCTGCTTCATGTTAATAAACTCAGCCGCCTTAAGCTCCCTCATCTCTCGAGGGAAAAACCGAAGCAAGAATGTCGTGTGGAACTCTTCCTAACCTATAGGGCCTGCACCCACTGCCCTAGCATCTCTCCACTACTTAAACCATATGTGTGCCACCCCTTTAGCTGATAAGAGGCGAAATAAACACTATCTCCATTGGCCACCGTATAGCCTGGGTGATCTTCAGAATCTCCTCGATGAAATCATGTGAATCCTCAACCACATTAAATAGGAACTCCAGAGGTTTCATCCTAAATAAATCTCTAATCCAGCTGCTATTGCATTGCCATTCATTGGGATATACGCAATAGCCTGCTAGTTGACCTGAGCGGTCAACGCCTGCGCTAATATCTGCATAGCTGCCTGGAACTCCGCTTGGGCAACTGGTTCTAGTGCCTGGGGCTCCTGAACAGGTGGGGCTTGCTGATACCCATGATCATTTCCATCTTCGTGGCCCTCACCATTTCCATTCCTTCTTCCGTTAATTCTTCTAGGAGCCATGATTTTGCAATCACGAATAGCACAAATTACAATAATGGAAAGACTTTTCATTGCACGACATGGATCATGAAATAAGGTAACATTCCCTAAACGTCAGGTAGCCTCTTCGTCATAAGTGCAGCGCGCTTCACACCCATGAAAAAGACTCTACTTAACGTGGCATTCAGACACCCTAGGACACTTCAAAACCTATGGCTCTTATACCAAGTTTGTCATGACCCAGACGTAGACCCGGATCATAACACAGGACAAGGACCCCAAGAGGTCCCAAATTGACCCATGGAATAAGCATACATATAACTTGAATCACTTTAATCGGAAGACTGAACATAAGGCATAGCGGAAACATACACATAACATAACATATCATAACATTCGGAGACACTAGACATATACATAAGCTAAGTACTACATACTTTTCGAAAACCTCTACTTCATAAGATGGGTTGATGGGACAACACCCCCATCTAACCGGCCAAATACTAAAACATAAAATAACATAAATGTTGAGTCAAATGTCCCTCAGAACGTAAGGACTCACCAACAAAGCTGGAAGTGAACTCTGAGAAGGCTAAGGATGTGGACGAGCGTGAGAACTAGGTCCTGTATCATGAAATACTACAGCATAGGAATTATGCGGTCAGTACGTGGAATGTACCGAGTATGCAAGGTAAGTAAAATGGGCATTTAAAATATATATAAAACTCATAAATGATCACAAGAGTAGGACATCATGATCGTATCATAATTATCGTAACATAACATAAAGCTCAAGGTTTTTAAAACATTCATAATATATTTGAAATAGTAATCATGAGAGGAAGACCGTATTGAACATAAATTGAGCCAATAAACATAATCACATACATGCATAAATCATGAGGAACAGTGGGAGATTCTCTTAACCGACATATCCCATATGAGCACACATGAAGCCCGACTTGTAACCCTAGTCGGGAGGGTATCCGTACCTTTCCAAGGGTAGGACAATGAAAGTGTGATATCACCATGAAAAGGTCCAATTGGGCCAGGGACAGTCACAAAGAAGGTCCTAACATACCTACGGTGGCACGTAGTTTATGAGATCCGGGGTAGAACCTAGGCCCCGAACCTACTGGTGTTCGATACTAATCCCATAACATATGTAGTGCTCATAGTATAACTTACACGAATTAATGGGATAGTTAAATCATGATAATCATAAACATTCTTGTACAACGGGAACTAGCCATGACATAAGGCCCGTGAATCGGCCAAAACATAATTCATGAATCATAGGTTTCATGCATACTTGTAAATCATACATATAACTTGTAAATCATCAAATCATGATGGGTAATTGGATAAATTCATACTTAAAATCATAAATCATGTTGGGCTTGTAAATATCATCAATTGAAGAGAAGATGATAAATCTATTCATCATAGATCATGCTTAAATAGTCTTGATTTAGTAGAAATTAAAATCAATAATATTATAATCGGGAATAGCTGTAAAATCTAATAAAAATTCATAAAATATGATGTAATTCGCAAATCATAACAACCCATTAGTAAATCATTAGATTTTCACAAAATTGGATTCAAAACCCTATGAGATTTTTGATAGATTTTCATAAATTCATAGAGTATCGGAATGGGTGTGAACAGAAACACCCATTTGTAACCATACTTACTTGGGTAAGATCAGATTCTAAGGTTCCTTGATTTCCCAACAGAGGATTGATAGGGAAGAGCTATAAGCTACGCATGACCTCTCTCAAATTCTCTTAATTTTCATTCATGGGAATGGATTATGCTAGAGGGACTTAACATATCTTATCATGACCATAAGAATACATAAAACGACGTAGTTTAGGACCTTAGAGCATAGAAAGGTCGAAAATACCCTTAATGAAATACCCAGAAAATTCTGCACAGATCGATCCAATGGGTGCACCAACGAGTCCTTGGAAGCTACCACAACTTGTGGTATGGCCCATCATATGCACTACCCAAGCCCTGATCCCGGATTCATTTCACGGATCAACAGGATGACTCGCCCTTTGATCAAATTGATCATTGGGTCGATCGTTGCTTGTCCCCCTAAAAATCCTGAGCTT
This sequence comes from Datura wrightii, assembly GCA_035772735.1. Lineage (NCBI taxonomy): Eukaryota > Viridiplantae > Streptophyta > Magnoliopsida > Solanales > Solanaceae > Datura > Datura wrightii. The sequence goes on from JASDFA010000002.1 coordinate 68,856,051, forward strand.
CTTCTTGCAACGAGCCTCACCACGACTCGTGGTTACTTCCAATGAGTCGTTGTATCAAGTCGTTAAGTCCACTGGAGATCTGACCACCTAGACAATGATTGGTGAAAACGGATCGTCATAGCTTACAATGAGTCATTGAATGACTTGTTACATCCCCTATGCTTAAGTCTAGTACTCACCCACGATCACCAACAACGACACGTTGTTAAAGGCAATGAGTTGTTACATCACTCATTGTATCCACTGCCACCAGGACCCCCAAAACCACGACTGCTAGTAATGGCTCGTGCTTTCTAACCACGATTTGTTGCATCACTCGTCCAGTGACTTTTTCCCAAATTTTTAGCCTCCAAATTTTGATCCTGAGTGTAATATTAGGCATTTTAAGGGTATTACACTAGGGAAAGAACTGAAATTCCATATACTGATCATCTGAAATTGAAAACTAATGAAGTGATTGACTCTGGACTAAGATACATGACTGAACTAAATCCATAAATAATGCTTACATGCTAGAAAATGAAAGGAACTATGATACATGAACTTGACATGAAACTTAATAGGGTATTAGAAAAGAAACTGATACCTCATGGTGGAACAGGATTGGAAGTGAATAAATGCGGTGTCTAGCCATCATATGTGCTTCGGCTTCCCACATATCTCCCTCAACAAGCTGATTCCTCCATAAGATTTTCACTGAAGCCACTTCTTTGTTCCTCAACTTTCGAACCTAACAATCAAGGATCTCAACGGGTACCTTATCATAGGTAAGACTATCCTTCACGCCTATGCTCTCCCCTAGAAAAACCAAAGTCGGGTCACCGATGCACTTCTTTAATAGAAATACATGGAAAACTAGATGCACTGATGCTAACTCTGCTGGTAGCTCCAACTCACAGGCCACATTGCCAATACGTCTCAAAATCCTGTATGAGCCTACATATCGGGGACTAATCTTCCCTTTCTTTCCTAACCTCATCACTTCCTTCATGGGAGATACCTTCAAGAACACCAAAACATCAACTTCAAACTCGATTTCTCTCTGCCTAACATTTGCATATGACTTTTTATGACTCTGAGCTATTTTTAGCCTTTCACTTATAAGATGAAATTTCTCCATGGCATCATGAACTGAATCTGTCCCTATCAATGCAGCTTCACCTACCTCAAACCAACTTATAGGTGATCTACACCTCCACCCATAAAGAGCCCCAAAAGGAGCCATCTAGATGCTAGAGTGGTAACTATTATTGCAAGCAAACTCGATGAGAGTTAAATGATCATCCCAACTACCCCTGAAGTCTATCAGACACGATCTAAACATGTTCTTAAGAGTCTGAATGGTTTGCTCGGCTAGACCATCTGTCTGCAGGTGAAAAGCTATGCTAAGCTTAACCTGAGTACCACATCCTTTCTGAAATGATCTCTAAAACTGCGAAGTAAATCGATTACCTCGGTCTGAAATGATGAAAAAGGGAACTCCATGCAACCAAACTAGCTCTCGAATATATAATTTAGCATAGTCCTCGCTTGAGTCGGTAGTTTTGACTGGTAAGAAATGAGCTGCCTTGGTCAACTTGTCTACCACCACCCAAATAGAGTGGTACTATTGGTGAGTGCAAGGAAACCCTATTGATGAAATCCATATTGATCCCTTCCCACATCCAAGCGAGGATACTATTACTACCCGAACATAGACCAGGATTGAGACACAGAATAAGAAACCGTAAGAGGCTCCAAGTCGACCCATGGCATGAACATAACATCTAAACTCAACATAATAAATTGGAGGATCAACATAATCAACATAGCGGAAGTCTACATACATATATATCTATTTCAAACTAGAACTAAGCGAATAACGACAAGATGATTTGTGCATAACGTTTGAAAGGCCTGTAACATAACTGATGAACTGATGGGACAACACCCCTAACTAGCTTGACAAAGTCTAGAATTTAAAGGAACATAATAACCTATAAATGACTAAACGTCCTTGAAGGATGAGGACTCATCCACACCGGCTGGACCGGTCAGAGAGGGAAGCAGGGGCTAACGATGCAGCTGAGACTGATCCTCGGACCTATATCATGAAATGATATAACATAGAGTATGCGGTCAGTATTTGAAATGTACTGAGTATGCAAGGTAAGTAAAATTGGATAGTTAAAATAAATAAGAGTTCGTAAGAGTAGGACAAATTGATTATATCGTAAATATCATAATGTAACATAAGGGCTCAATGTTTTTAAAACATTCATAAGTCAGTCATAATCATAATAATAGGAGAAAAGCTTCATTAAACATTACTTGAGTCAAAGTAATATAAAAATAACCATGCATAGATCATGAGGAACAATTGGAGATTCTTATAACCGACATACCCCACATGAGCACACATGGAGCCCGACTTGTAAACCTCTTGTCGGGAGGGTGTTCGTACACTTTTATGGGTAGAACCATGAAAAGAGGTGAGATATCATAATAAAAGGCCAATTTAGGCAGAGGGGGACAGTCTCAAAGGAGGTCCCATCACGACTATGTTGGCCCATATTTTGAGACTCGGGGTATGCTTGGACCTTGAATCTACTCGGTGTTAAATTGTACTCCCAAAAAATATATATTGATCATATTATAATAGGGAAAAAACATACATGAGATTCATGAGCTAGTTTAAAATATAGTATTCATAAGCATGCTTGAAATACGTGAACTAGCCATGTAATAAAGCCTATGAGTCGGTCATCACAATAAATCCTTAAATAATTAAAGTTATGCATACATGTAAAATATGTATATACTTGATATTTAATAAATCCATAAGTACTTGAGATAAATCATAACATAAGTCATAAATCATAAATGGGCTAAAGAAGAACAAGATCATAATAAAATCATAACTTGACTTTTCATGAAGTATACATAATTGGGTTAATTGAGGTTCAAATCTATAAATTTATAATTGAAATATTTATAATATATGCCCATAATTCATAAAGCATGATTTAATACATGAAGGAAATTGACCCATAGATAGATCATAGAGAAATTCACAACAATTAGGAGAAACCCCATAGATCATGAAACTTGAATCTAGAATTGAAATCCATGGGATTGAGAAGGACTTAGAGCATGAGAGTGAAAGGAACCCTCATTTATAGCTTCACATACCTGGGAAAATCAAATTTGCACACCTACTTGATAGCCCAAATGAAATTGAAGAGATTTTGATGAAATCTCTCAAACGTGATCTTCAAGAAAAGATGTAGGTTGCATTCCTAGAATGAACTTACCACTCTTTAAACTCTATTTCGTGCCTAAAACGATGTAGTTTAGGCCTTAGAAACATAGGACCTATGGATAAACCCTTAATAAATTCGTAGGGAAAAACACACTACCAGTCCCAATGAGGGACTGGATGACTCGTGCCCACTGACCACAACTCGTGGTCTGCACTCGTGATCAACACTGTCATTTTTCTTTTGCCAGCCACCACAACTCGTGGTGTACCCAATGAATCTTAGTGACCAAGTCATTTCAAGCACTGCTGAAATTCTTCATCCTTCAGACCTCTCTTGACCACGGTTAGCCTAACGAATTGTGGTATTGACCACGACTCATGGCCATACTCGTGGTCACCCAAAATCTAAAAATTTCAACCATGCCCAAACTCCTGGCTACGAGTTACTCCACGACTCATGGTGAACCCTATGGGTCATGGGATGACTCATCCTGTGACCTGGTGCAAAAAAATCAGTTTTCTCTATTTCAACTCCCGAGTCTGATCTTAGGGTTCTTGGGGTATTACAATATCTCCCCCTTGTGAACATTCATCCTTGAATGTTGGAAAAACATACTGAAACATAGAGAAATGCAATCATCATACTAAAATACTGATCATATAGGATGAAAACGTACAGAGTGACTGACTCCAAATCGAACTGCATGCAGAACTGAATTCATGAATCACTCATACGTACATTGGCATGAAGGAATCTGGGGAAACATAAATTGAACATGAAACTGAATAGAGTACAAGGAAGAAAACTAATACCTCAAGCTGAGACTGAGTTGGGAAGGAAAAAAGGGTATTTAGCCATTATATCTGCTCCAGCTTCCCACGTGGCCCCCTCAACCTGCTGATTCCTCCACAAAACCTTCACTGAGGCTACATCCTTGTTCTATAACATACAAACTTGAAAATGAAGGATCTTGACTAGTACTTCCTCATAGGTAAGGCTATCCCTCACCCCAATGCTCTTTACTGGAACAACCAAAGCTGGGTTTCTGATGCACTTCTTCAACAAGGACACATGAAACACCGGATGTACAAAAGCTAACTCCACTGGTAACTCAAATTCATAAGCCACATTGCCAACCCACTTCACAAGCTGGTATGGCCCAATATATCGGGGAATATGCTTCCCCCTTCTTCCCGATCCTCATCACTTCCTTCATGGGAGACACTTTTAGAAACACCTAATCATCAACAACAAACTGAAGATCTCTCCGCGTCACATCCGCATAAGATTTCTGATGACTCTAGGCTGTTTTCAACCTTTTCCCTTATAAGTTGAATTTTCTCCATAGCCTCACGGACTAAACCTGGTCCTATCAACATAGCTTCACTAACTTGAACTAACAAATAAGCGATCTACACCTCCAATAATAAAGAGCCTCAAATGGGGCCATCTGAATGCTACAATGGTAGTTGTTATTGTATGCAAACTCGATGAGAGGTAAATGATCATCCCAACTACCCTTGAAATCAATCACACATGCTCTCAACATATCCTCAAGAGTCTGAATGGTCTGTACTTCCTAGCCATTTGTCTGCGGGTAAAAAGTTGTGCTCAGCTTAACATGAGTACCTTATGCCTTCTGAAACAATCTCCAAAACTGAGAGGTTAACTGAGTGCCTCTATCTGATATGATGGAAAGGGGCACTCCATGCAACCGAACCAACTCTCAAATGTACAATTTAGCGGAATCCTCCGTAGAATCCGTAGTTTTGACATGTAGGAAATGAGCTGTTTTGGTGAACCTATCCACCAACTCCGCTATGCCCTTCTTAATGTCATTCCACAAATAGACTTCTCATGAGTCGCAGTACATCTTTGTGGCACTTTAGGTCACCAATAGACTTCCCACAGGTCATGGTACTTTCCCACACCACTTTTCACCTTCCCAACACCACTCCATATTCCCATAACTCCCTTTCTTCTTCTTCCCACACATTCAACTCAACCTCCTCCTCAACTAACCCTATTACTATCTGCTCACCTATAAAACCCCTCACTTTCTCCATCATTTATCACTACACTCACATTCTTCTTCTATACTACACAGGTTCAAGACTTTCCGTTGTGAGAATTTCCAAGCATCCAAAGCGAGTCTCTGTGAGTTTTTTATTCAACTGGTAATGTTTCTTAGACTCTTTTATTCTCTCTTCAATGGTGTTTTGGCGTCATACTTATATAGTAATGACACAATATTTTTGTTATTGACATTCTTTCCCAATTTAACCCATGAATTGATGCTATATGTGATGTTATATTATGCTTGTGGGATAATAATGATTTATTGCTGAAATGGGTATGGGGATTTTGTGATTGTTGTGTAGACTTAAAAGAGGGTGAAGTCTGAGTAACTCAAATGGACTAAAATGTCACGCTTTTCCCTATGATAGATTGGGTGACACCATTCTTAAGGGTAAATCATCATTTAAGTCCTTTTTCATGTGTACATTTGATGTTTAGTATGATGTGAGCAGGTGGGTGTGAAATGGTGCCATTGGTACTCAAGGAAATTTTTTGGGGACAGGGACTCTTGGCTATTTGCTGGTTGGATCCGGCGAAATGCCGGTGTGATCTGATGGTGGCTTCAGGTCACTGATTTGCTCCCGTGTTATATTGGCGATGAGCGGATCGGAACCGGAAACTCGCCGCTTTGATGTTGATGGCTGGGCTATTTCCCCAATTTATTGTTACTCATCGATGGGTCAGCGGCAGTCAGTGGATCCCATCCTGCGGCTCGCCGATGCTGCTAATCCTTTGAAAGATAATTTTGCATCCTTTCTTGTCTTCTCAATTTTAGCATAATGTTTTGTTATTTTATTTCAATATGTTATGGCTGCCACTAACATCATGCTTGTAGAAAATGTCTGCATTTAGGAACATAGGCAAAGGCAAGGCCAAAGCCTCCGCAACACCCGCCGACTCTATGGAGGCCATTGTCCTCTGGCCCGATATGAAAGGGGGGCACGCTCTACCACTGAGCTAATAGCCCGTCGTGCGAGCCTACCACTAGGGTCATGATATTCCAAAAGTGAGAGAAACCCCATCCCTCTCTTTCCTTTTTTGCAACATGGGGACACTACACTATATGCAAGGGCTGGTCGATAACAGTGGAAAATAGGTCCGATTTTGGGGGACTGCGTGGGGACTTGCCCAACATCACTGCTTAGTTCATAGATAGGCAGTGGAATGCATTCTCCAATCCTCTCCTAGACTACTATCCCAGCTTGGTGCTGGAGTTTTATGCCTCCTACTAGGCTAAACAGAACATCATGAAGCATAAAGGCAAAATCGATGAAGTTCCCTTTCCTACCATCAGTCATGGTACGTGGGGCGGAGGTAGACATAACTCCAATTGCAACCAATTATCTATTTTTGGAAGACGAAAATGACCCGAGCATAGAGTACATGGCCAGGATTGTGGACATGAAAAATCAGTTCACCTAGATAGCCCCCATCATCACAGTTGACACTTCACTATGGGCCTCCATGGGTGGAAAAATTTCTAGCCATGATCTGAAGTTCGAGGCCAAGTTTTGGTTGGATTATATATGTGGCCGCATCATTCTTTCCAAAAATGAGGAGCGGGTTAGCTTGGAGACAACAATTATCATAGCCTGCATCATTTCCGGACTCTCCATTAACTTTTGGGAGATTGTGGCCCAGCAAATAAAGCGGAAGGCAAGACAGACTAGCACCTTCATGCCATATGCTGTCCTTATTTCCCAGATGTGTTTACAAGTAGGAGTTCCATTGTTCCCTGATGAGACCACTGTCCCTGCCTCAGGAGTGATCGCTTTAGAAATGAAAAGAGATATCGAGGCACCCGCAGTTAAGAGGAATAGATTGCAAGATTTTGGGTTACCATAGGGATCACTATCTCATGGGCCGGAGCAGTACCCACATGCCCCAGATTTGGATGTGTCCCACTAAGAAGCTATGGGCAAACCTCTAGTGACACACCTCTTAGGGGAGCATCTGCCCCTCCAACATCCTCTCAGCCGAGTGGTCTCTACAAAATTGTGGAAATGACCAACTCTCATGAGAGACAACTCAAAAAGTTGGCTAGGAGTCTCCCCATAGTCATTGATCAAATAGTCAAACAGGAGCTGAAATCAATGTACGAGAGCCTTACAACATTCTTAAAACAGGTGGATATAGTGAAGGGGGCTGTCACTTCTCTCTGTACTGAGGTGCGGGAGCGGAAGAGTCGCACACTTATGGAAGTGCTGACATGAGCTCACTTGACACCGCAATGGCTGCTCCTTCCATAGTTCAAGGCCTAATTGATGATCTATTTAAGGGCTTGGGAGATGACACCGAGGATCTGGGAGAGGCTGGTTTTGATGGTGCCACAAGAGTAGGGGAAGTTGTTGGTGATGAGGATGAGGAGTGACCTTCTCATGGAGTCTCTACCCCTTTATGTTGCATACATACATTGGGGACAATGTATTCTCTTAGCTAGGGGGGGGGGGAGATGAGTATTTGTTGGGGGGTCACTAATGTTTTTTATTTTGAGATGATTTAAAGTAGCCCTTATTGGGATTTTGTTTCTTAATTATCTGATGACAAATTATGAGCCTTTGTCAGGCTCAATTTTTAGTCTTGTTGATGATTGCCCTCACCAGGCGTGTGATGTGGAAAAAAATGAATGACTTGGTTGACTTCTTGAATGTATGTTAGTGTACTAATGATGAGAATGGTGTCCTTATCTTGAATTGTTTATTATTTTTCGACCCAAGCCATTTGTTCGTTCGCCCATTTAAATAGTAGATTAGTAATCGAACTCCAACTATTTTCTTCGTACCAAGGTTCTTTTCCGAGGAGCATTTCTTTGTTTTTACTTTCTTTTTGTTGTCGAACTGAGTTGGCACTTCCCGATGATAGATTGAGTGGAGACCTTCTTAAGGAAAAATTTCATGTCATTTTTTGAGTCTTTTGTGGAGATGTTTTAAGAGGTACCAACAAAAAAATTTTTGCAATTGAATTCTGAAATAGGGCATGGATGAAAAAAATGAACGGGCAGTTGAAACAAGAATGTAGCACTCTTTTTCATATTTTGTAGATTCCTTGTTTGACTTATGAATTTGCATGTTCTAATGGCCTAAATCAAGATCTTTTGTGGATAATGACTTTTTGTGGACTCTTTAGGTGTGATGCCTTGTGTGGTAAGGACTTTGTGAATCTCATGCACAACTTCTTGTCTAGAACTTGCCTCAAGTGTGACTCAAGGAGAAATTCTAGATATAGCTACACGTAGAACATTACATTAGGTTATTTTTTGTAAGTCACTTCAACCAAAATGACCTCCTTGACCATTAATCATTGATAGCTAACATTTGAGCCTTGAACCTTCTTTCTCGGAAACCACATTACAAGCCTAATGAACATATTATTTAACCCTTCTCTTTGGCACCCATCCTCCCTAATGGAAAGTAATGAAACAATGAAAAATGGGGGTCTCAAGCCCAAGAAATAGGGAGAGATAAGGAAAGGAATGTGAAATAAGGCAAAGGCCTGAGTTTGGGGGTTCGAAAGAGTGGAGAAATGAATGAGTAGCTTAAAAAAATTGAGGTGGCACCAAAAATTGTGATAAGATGAGGGAACTAATGAGTTCAGAAATATTGAACTATCAAAAAGAGGAAAAGTTGTTGATAGGTGCTATCTCTTGCATAAGGAAGGCAAATTTTAAAATTCCTAGAGGTTATAAGGGTGGCTCGTGTGACAACAAAAAGATGAAGATGATGGGCAAAGAAAAATATAGGGGCATGATTTGAGCAAGGTGATGGGATGTTGCAAGATTTTCAAGGAATTAGGGAGGCATTAGTCACTAAAGATGAATATTTATCCTACCTTTAGCCCTAGCCTACATTATGACCCATAAGTCCTAAGAGATTTTAAGTCCAGTTTCTCTAGATTAGTAGCGAATTACATGAAGGGAAAGCCTATGGATCGAGTTGTGTCCATGAAGATTTCTTTTGGAAGAGTAAATGCAATCTACTCTTTACGCAATCCCTTGTGTGAATGCATTGATTTCATGATAAAAAAAATAGGGATTTTCTCTTCGGTGAGTGGCATCATCTCTTTTCCGGACACAATTGTATTAAAGGTAAATCTGTGCATAGGACATGAGAAATGCTAGCTCTAAGGCAAGCTTTGAATGTACAATGATCATGAATTGAGATGCTATGTGTACTTCATGGATAAGTGATGCCCTAATTTTGCAAAATGAAAGCTCTTGTAAATCATGCTTTTGAATGGTGGTGGCCTCTTGAAATATTTCCAACTTTCTTATTTTATGGGAATTTGATTCTCTTTTTCGGTGAGTGGATGAGCATTTTTAGGTTTTCCAGAGTCAAGTGGTCATTGATGCATAAACTTTTGTTGAGTGGCATGTTTTTCATCTAATAATAACTGCATCACTTTAAGACAAGCAATGATTCAAGTTTGAGGGTTTGTTGAGTTGGTAATTTACCAACTTATTAGGCCCTTAAGCATGAGCTTTAGTCTAGTTTTCAAGTGATTTAGATGGATTTTATGCCCTTTTTGCCTTTTTGTGTGTAGATATATGATTTGTAGAAAAGAGAAAGAAAGGGAGCAAAAAGAAGGGAATTAGGTGAAAACCGGCACTTGATCGGAGATGACCGGCGAAACGCTGGCCAAAGGCCGACCACTGACCTGGGGAATTAAAGAGACCGAAACTCGCGGATACATACCCATGGTTCACAGGTTGAATCGCCTTCTAACAGTTGAGAGTGCTGGATCACAGAGAAAAAACCGGTGGAGTATGGTTGGAGAGCGGTGAATCGCTAAAGGAAACACTAAAGGACACTGGAATTTACTACAGGAGCATCCAATGATAGTCGTCGGTTCGCAAAATTCAACCGGCAAACTGCCGGTACTATCGTAAGTACCAGAAAGCTTGAACAGGGGAAAGTATGTCCAACACTAAAAAAGAGAGTGGGAGTACCCTACTTTTGGATTATATTCTAGAAAGAAGTACTTTGTACCCATCAGATCATAACTTTTAGCTTTTAGGAGAACATTCCCTTTGTATAAGAAGAAAGTAAGTATTCTATTGGTGAAAATTATAAAGGATTGTCTTCCTTTTTTTTCTTGTTCCTCCATAGCCAGGTACTACCATTGTGGAAGACTTACTATTGAATTTGATTTTGCTACTCCTATTATTGAATTCAATGAGTTTTTGTTAAATGTGTTTTTGTATTTCTTAACTATGAGTAGTTAAAACAATAACTAGAGGTTTGTGGTGATGAATGCTTAATTAGATTCGGTATTGCTAGAGTCATCTCAATATTGTTTAATTAGTGTAAATCTGTTAAATTCTCTCCAATATATAATTGAGGATCCATGGTTGCTGATGTGGGTCTAATTGTTCTTACTTAATTTTTGTTTGAAAGAAAAGAATTGAGTATTAGGAGAGAATTTAATGGTGGACATGGATTTGAGGTTGTGAAATTGGGTTGGAAAGAGTCAAAACCACATTCGCTCTCCTAATTAATAGCTAATAGCTAGAAATTAGTGCAGCTATTAATCAAAATTTGATAGAGTTGATTTAATTATGTCTAGTGGTTTGAAAGAACTCTAGCAAGAGGCATTTATGATGTTGAAGAATATCAAATGCCCACCTACCCACGGTTATTAACAATATTTGAACTTATGAAATGACCTAGCATGACCCTATTTAGTTAGCATATCATCTACACTACACCTCTAGTCTTTCACATTATTGTCAACAACCTTGATCATTTTGCTATCTTAATCAGCCGAATTAGAATTCATACTCCATTGTTAATATAAATCTCCCCCAAAACATTTATTTTGTTGTTATTCTCAAGGGGTGAAAACTAAATTCAATTTCCCAAATAACACTTGCGCATATCATTCACTAGTCTCTGTGGGATTCGACCCCGATATCTATCGGGATATTTGTTTTAATATAATGAACGTTTATGCTCTTTGGTAATGAAGAGTATAGTGTTGATCAGGTTCTTTCCCAGGTTTCAAGGGACTAATCAGGGCCCTTGGTGCCCCCGGGAAGAGAACCAAGGTGTGAGAAACCATGACTCACTAGGGTGGGCTGATAGAAATGAAAGATGGGGAACTAGAGAGCAAAATCAAGAAGGGGATCGTTATTATCGAAGTTCAAACCCATATGTTCCCCCTCCTAAAGCTGAGAACGCCCAAAATTTGACAGGTGTGAGCAATGTAGGTAACGTAAAAATTTAAGATATGTTAGCCAGAATCCGCAAGAAAGTGGAATCAACCGATAACGAGGTCAAAGAATTGAAAGGGGAGGTGTCTAACGTTTCCCAAACTATAAGTTCCCATTTAGCCTCCATTAAGTATTTGGAAGCTCAAATGAATCACTTTTCCTCTCAAATGAACCCTCGAATGAAAGGAATACTCCCAAGTGATACAATGCTAAACCCAAAGAAAGACAATCAATGCATGGCCATCATCACGAGGACTGGTAAGATGGTTGGAGATGCAGGTGTGAATCCTAAGGAGGTTGTTGCTCCAAAAACAAACAATGAAAATGAATCTGAAGTGGTGCCATAAGAACAAAGTGGTGGTGAAAATGTTGAAGAAGAAGGTAAGAGAGAGGCTGATGAAGTTCCCTCAAATGTTGATGAAGAAGCGACAGGCATGAGGACCTCAACTGATAAGGAACAAGAACCTAGAGCTTCACCCCCTTATCCACAATGGTTAGCCAAGAAAAAGAGGGATAATCAGTTCACTAAATTTATCGACATGTTTAGTAAATTTCCATTAATATAACGTTGGTGGATGCCCTACTTCTAATGCCCAGATATGCCAAGTTCATGAAGGAGCTATTGAAAATAAAGAAGGTGGTAGACGTGGGCACCGGAGAGACAATCCATCACTCTAGTGCGATGATAATGAGCAATCTTGCCCCAAAGCGAGAAGATCTAGGAGCCTTCACAATTCCTTGCACTATCGGGTTATGTGTGTTTAAGAAAGACCTTTACGATCTTGGCACAAGTATAAATCTGATGCCCCCTTATCATCTTCAAGAAATTGGTGATTGGGAACTCCAAAACCACATCAATGAGGTTGTTAATGGAAGACCTCTCCATAAAGAAACCCGTGGGTGTGCTAGAGGATGTATTGATGAGGTTGGATAAATTTATTCTACTAGATGATTTCATGGTTCTTGATTCTAAAATTGATTTATAAGTACCAATCATTATGGGAAGACCATTGCTCACCACAGGTAGAGCTTTTTTAGATGTGGAAATAGGTGAGCTCAAGTTCCGGGTTGGAAGTGAAGAGGTCAACTTTAAGGTGTGTTAATCTGTTGAACCTCCAGATAAATGCAAAGTGATTGGAGTATTGCATGGAGAGAGAGACTATATCGGAATGGAGATGAAGGAGGCTGAGTCAGAGGATGATCCTTCGAAGAATAAACGTTAAATGAGTAATACGCCGTGCCACGATGTTAACTAAGGTGCTTCTTTGGAGGAAACCCAAGTGTCTTATTTTGAATACTTTTATGTCATTGTTGTTTTCGATTTTGTAGGATTAGTGAGATGAGAAGCAAGGAGAGGAATTTAAAAAATAAAAAAGGCAGGCAATGGATTGGACTGGCGAATCGCTGATCCAGATGTGTGAAACGTCGCTCCCTTAAGCATACAAGCAGAAACCTGGGAACACAATTGTTAGATTAGCAAATGAGTCGGCAGACCACCAATGCAAAATCACATATATCTGTTTCATCACCGGTGCAACCCAGAATACCTGAGCAATGGGTGCCTAAGTAGAGATCCACCGGCGGAACACCGAGCCTAGTTCATGAATCGCCGGTTGCAAGACAGTAAACTGGGTATGAATTCAAGCACGAGATGGTAAGGTAGTGAATCGTCAGTTTGAAGAATCTCTCCGAATCCTCTTCAATTTTCTTTGGGCTTTCAAGAGGGAGTTTTGATCAGGATTACCCAGGTATGTGATTTTATGGATGAGAGTTCCTTTCACTTCCATGCACTAAATTCTTCTCAATTTCATAGGGGATCAAAATGGCAATTGCTGGTGTAAGGCCGGTAAAGGTACAAGTTGTATTTTAAAAATCTTAACAAATATGGACCCATGACCCAAAATCTTCTTGAGCTGCCCTACTTTGAAAATAATACCCCTTAGACTTCCCTTTTTCTTCTTTTTACCACTTTCCAACACACATTTCTATTTTCCCAACACCTCACCTTTCCATATTCCCTCAACTCCCTCTCTTCCACTTCCTATACAATTAACTCACCATTAAAACTCCACCTTCTCCTCAACCAACCACACTCTCACCTGTTAATCTATAAAATCTCTCACCCTATCCACAAAATTTCCACCAGAATCAGAATTTTCCCATCTACTAAACAATTCTCAAGAGTTTTCCATTGTTGAGCGTCACCACATTCTCACCACTCCAGCTAGTCTCTGCTATATATTCTCTCAAGAAAGGTAATGTACCTCTAACTTTCTAAACTTTTTTCTTCAATGGTACTCTAGTTGCATATACATGTGGTGATAACCTACATTCCCCTCCTCTTTATTGTCATTCTCCCCAATATTTTCATGATTGTTGCTCTATTTGAGGTTATATGAAATTTGTGAGATGATAGAAGCTTATTACTTAAATGGGTGTGGGGGTAGTTTCTGATCTTAAATACAGTTCAATAGGGTAAAGTCTAAGTAACTCCAAAGGGATTAAAAAGACATGCATTGCCCTAAGATAGATCAGGTGACGCCATTCTTTAGGGTAAATCGTTGGTTTGGTCCTTTTCATGGGTAAAGGTAGTGCTTTGATTTGATGAGATTATATGTCTATGAAATGGTGACATTGAAATTCATGGGGATGCATTGGGGACGATGACTATAGGCTATTTCCCGGTTAGGTCCGGTGAAACGCTGATGGAATGCTTCTTCGAGCTAAAGTTAGCCTTTGGCCACTGCTTTGATCCTTCTTTACATTGGTGGTTTGCGAATCGGGATCGGTGAGTCACTGCTCTGTCATCAGTGGAATATCTACTTCCCCAATTTACTATTTTTCATCGGCAGTTCATCGGTGGTTCGCGGATACCATCCTGCGACTTGCTGTTATGTTGCCGATGCTGCCAATTCTTGGAATGATAATTTTTCATCATTGTTTGTAATTTCAATTTTAGAATAGTGTTAGTTATTTCAGTTCAATGCATTGTGGCTGCTACTAACTTAATTTTTGCAGATAATGTTTTTATCTAGGAATATCAGTAAGGGAAAAGACTGAACATCATCAGCCACCAAAGGCAACGATAAAGACAAGGCCTCTATAACACTCCCAAATTCTAGGGTGGCCATTATGTTTTGTGTGCCCGACATGAAGGGGCACTACACCATATGAAAGGGTCGGTCAATCATGGTCGAAAAGAGGTTTGACATGGTGGGATTGCGTGGTGACCTTTCCAACATCACCGTTCAATTCATGGATACGAAATGGCACACTTTCGCCAACCCTATCCCAGAATACTATCTTATCTTGGTGTCGTAGTTCTACGCTTCATACCGGGCAAGGTAGGACAACATGAACCACAGAGGCAAAGTTGATGATTTCTTGTGCCTACCTTCAGTCATGGTGTGAGCGGTGGAGGTGGACATAACTCTAGCAGCTATCAACTATCTATTTTGGGAAGATGAAATGTCACTGGCTTAGAGTACATGGCCAGGATCGCTGACATAAAGAACTAGTTCACTTTGATAGACCCTATAATTGCAGCTGACACTCCTTTATGGGATTCCATGGGTGGTGAAATTTCACGCCATGATAAAAAGATTGAGGCAAAATTGTGGCTGAATTACATATTTAGATGCTTAATCCCCTATAAAAATGAACAATAGGTCAGCTAGAGACATCTATTTTGATAGGCTGCATCATGTTCGGAGTCCATATTAACTTTGGAGAGAATATGACCCAGTAAATAAAGTGAAAGGCAAGACAGGTCGACACCTCCATGCCATATGTCATGCTCATTGCTCAGCTGTGTTTGCAAGCGGAAGTGCCATTGTTCCCTGACGAAAACCATGTTCCTTCCTCGATAGTGATCATATTAGACAGGAAAAGAGATGTCAAGGCACCCACATTTAAGCGGAAGTGGATGAAAGCTTTTGGGTTGGAAGGGGGATCACTATCGCATGGATCGGAGCAGTCGCCACATGCCCCAAATTTGAATGTGTCTCACCAAGAAGCTTTGGGCCAAACCTCCGGTGACATACCTCTTCAGGGAGAATCACCCCCTTCAACGTCCTCCCAACAGAGTGGTCTCCACAAACTCGTGGAAATCACCAACTCTCAAGAGCCAACTTCAAAAGTTTTCTAGGAGCCTCCCTTCACTCATCGCTCAAATAATAAAAAGGGAGCTGAAATCTATGTACGAGAGTCTTACGACATTGTGTAAATGGGTGGATGCAGTGGAGGGGGCTATCACCTGTCTCTAGATTAAAGTGAGGGAGTGGAAAAGTTAGATATCTGTGGAGGTTCCTTACATGAGTGTTGTTGATGCATCAATGGTTACCTCTTCCATGGTTCGAGGCCCCATTGATGATTTGTTTGAGGGTTTGGGGGATGAAACCGAAGATTTAGGAGAGGCAGGCTTTGATGGCTCAACAGGTGTAGGTGCAGCCACTGGAGATAATGATGAGGAGTAACCCTCTGAAGGAGTCTCTAGCCCCTTTTTTTCATGCATACATTGAGAGAAATGTACTCTTTAAGTTTGGGGATGGGATGAGTGTTTTCTTGGGGGGATCATTTATGTTTCCTTTTGTGATGGTTTGATGTAGCCCTTGTCGGGCTTTTATTTTTATTTTTGATGAAGAATTGTGAGCCTTTGTCGGGCTCATTTTGAGTATTGTTGATTATTGCCTTTTCAGGCTAGTTGTGTGGATAAAATTTGAATTAATAAAAAGGATGAGTTTTTAGATGTTAGCATGCTAGTGATAAAAATTGGGTCCTTGTTTTGAATTGTTAAATACTACTTTATGACCAATGTCTTTTGTTTGCCTGTGTAAATAGTAGAATAGTAATCAAACTCCAAGGGTTTTCTTCATACTATGGTTCTTTCCCAAGAAGCATTTATCTTTTCTCTTTGTTGTGGAACCGGGTTGGCACTTCCTGATGATTGATTCTAAGGCAACTCTCTTAAAGGAAAATGCCATGTTGTTTCTGAGTCTTCTGTGGAAATGTTTTAAGAGGCACCACTAAAAAAATTTGAAATAAAATTTTGGAATGTGGCATGAAATAGAGAAAGGATGAATAGGCATTTGAATTGAGAATGTAGCACTCTTTGTCATACATTGTAGATTCCTCGTTTGACTTATGAATTTGCATGTTCTAATGTCTTGAATCATGATCTTGTGTGGATAATGACTTTTGTGGAATCTTTAGGTGTGATGCCTTGTATGGTAAGGATTTTTGTGAATCTCATGCATAGCTTCTTGTCTAGAACTTGCCCTAAGTGTGACTCAAGGTAAAATCCTAGATGTAGCGGCACTTTGAAATATGATCTTAGGCTCTCTTTTGTTAAATCACTTCACACAAAATGACCACCTTGAACCTTAACCATTGATAGCCAATGTTTGAGCCTTTGACCTTTTCTTTGAAAATACATTACAAGCCTAAAGACAATTTTTAATCCTTCTCTTTGGCACCCATCCTCCTTAATTGCTCATGATGAAATAATAAAAAATGCGGCTTTAAACCCAAGAAATGGGGAGCAAGAAGAGAACGAATGTGAAATGAGGCAAAAGCCTAAGTTTGGGGGTTAGCAAGAGTAGCAGGAAAATGAGAAGCCTAAAAGTGAGGTAGTACCAAAATTATTATGAGACGAGTGAATCAACAAGGGTTAAAAACCTCAAATCATCAAAAAAGAATGATAGTTAATAGGTGCTATCTCTTGCATAGTAAGGCTGAATGTAAAATTCATAGATGTTATAAGGGTTGCTCGTTTTACACAAAAGATGAAGATGATGAACAAGGAGAAATAAGGTGGAGTGATCTAAACAAGATGTTGGGAGATTACAGGCATTTGTAAAGGCATTAGGGAGGCATTAGTCACTAAAGCTAAAAATATATCCCACCCTTAGCTCTAGCCTTCATTACGACCCACAAGTCCTAAGTGATTTTGATGTAGTTGCTCTACATTAGTTGTGAACTATAAGAAAGGCAAGTCTATGGGTGAAATTGTGTGCATGAAGATTTGTTTTGGGAGAGTGAGCGTGATCATCTTTTTCTACAATCCATTGTGTGTATGCATTGATTTCATGATACAGAATAGGGATTGTCTTTTCTGTGAGAGGCATCATCCTTTTTTAGGACAAAATTGCATGAAGAGTAAATGTGTGCATAAGACATGAGAAGTGCAAGCTCCAAGGAAAGCTTTGAATGTGCAATGATTATGAGTTGAGATGCTATACGTACTTCGTGGATAAGCAATGCCCTCATTTTTCAAAATGAATGCTCTTGTGAATCATGTTTTTAAATTGTGGTGGCCTCTTGAAACTTTTCCATTTTTCTTGTTCTTGGGGGAATTTGCTTCTCTTTTTCGATGAGTTCATGAGCATTTTGGGTTGTCATGAATCATGTGGTTAATGATGTATAAACGCGTGTGGAGTGGCATGTTTTTCAACTGATAAGAATTGCATTACTTGAGGACAGAACAATGGTTAAAGGTTGGGGGTTTGATGAGTTGGTAATTTACCAACTCATTAGGCTCTTAAGAATGTGCTTTAGCTTAGTTTTCAATTCATTTAGATGAATTTTATTCCCTTTTTGCATTTTTATGTGCAAATATTTAATTTGAAGAAAAGAGAAAGAAGTGGAGTAAAAAGAAGGAAATTAGGTGAAAATCAGCGCATCACCGAAGAAGACCAGTGAAATGCCGGCCAAACACAGATGATCACTGCCGCGAGGAACTAAAGCAATCGGCAGTCGCAGACATCAACCAGTGACTCACTTGTTAACTCACCTACGACCACCTAAACTTGCTTGGTCAAATAAAAAAGAATCGGTGTAGTGCAATTGGAGGCCGGCAAATCGTCGAAGGACCCGCCACAGGACATTGGAAATCACTGAAGGAGCAATCGATGATAGCTGATGGTTTGCATAGTATAACTGGTGAACCGCCGGTACTTTCATGAGTGCCAGAACACCTAAGCAGGGGCAAATGTGTCCAACACTGAAAAAGATGGGATTGGTCGCCCTACTTTTAGATATATTCTAGAAAGAAGTACTCTATACATATCAGATCTTAACTTTTAGCTTTTTTAACATTCTCTTTGTAGAGGAAGAAAGTATAATTCTATTGGTTGAAATTGTTAAATATCGTTTTTCTTTTCTTTTTCTTCCTCTATAGCGAGGTACCACCATTGTTTTAAGACATATTGTTGAAATTGATTTTGTTGTTCTTATTACTGAAATCAATTAGTTTATTGTTAAATATGCTCTTTAGTTTGTTAACCATGAGTAGCTAAATCATTAACGAGAGGTGTGTGGTGATGAGTCCTAAATTATTTTCAATATTTCTAGATTCATGTTAATATTGCTTAATCATTGTAAATATGTTAAGTTCTCTCTAATTTATAATTGAAGATCCATAGTTGCAGATGTGGGTCTAAATAGCTGAGCTAGAATCTATACCATATTGTTAACATTAAGTATCCCCCAAAATATTTATTGCTTTTTTAATTTTGAGTGGTGCAAACTAATTTCAATTTTTCAAACAACACTTGTGCATATCACTTTTTAGTCTTTGTGGGATTCGACCCTGATATCCGTCGGGATATTTGTTTTGATACAACGACTGTTTACGCTCTTTCATAATGAAGAGTGTATTTTGGATGTTATCAAAACTCTCTTGAGAGGCCCAAAAAAAAAATATAAACCTATGTTGGCATGTAGTTCTGAGACCCGAAGTTTACATAAACCCTAGCCGTCTCAGTGCTAGACACTACTCCCAAAAACATGTAAGGTGCTCTCCATCATTTTTCGATAAAGCTAAAACAATCATTTTTTAACGAAGTTGATAATGTAATTACATACATAGTCCGAAATCTGAAGTGGCAGTCCTAGCTCCAAACATACCATAAGCTGAAAATAGGGAGTATCACTCCAAACCATATGGTAAGCTGATGGAATCAAACTAAATTGATTTATGAAAACATACTTAACATGTGTGGGCTTTCCCGAATCTTAAAATCATGCCTACTTGAAATAGACTTCATAAAGAAAATCATGGATTCATACATGGTTAATTTGTAATCATTCATTCATGCTTGATATTGCATCATACTTGAAATCATAAATCATAAACTTGACTTTCCATGAAAGTTGAATAATTGAGAATAATTTTCTAAAACTTGAAATCATGAGTTTATCATCAAATTAGGTATAAAATCTTCCTATGAATCTTCAAACGTAGTTTGAAACATAGAGGGGATTGGCCCATATATTATTTATAGAGGATTTCATAAAATTGGGTTAAAACCCCATAATATTGTGGATATGATCTAGAACTTGAATTCATGGTATTGAGGAGAATTTTGATCTTGAGAGTGAAAGGAACTCGCATTCATATCCCTATATACCTGGATAAGTAGAATCTACACTTGTCTTTGAATGCCTAAGACGTTTAGAGAAGAAATTGAAGACTCTAGGCTTGATCTTCAACGGAGAAGTATTAGTATTGCATACATAGGAGGGGAATGGTTTCGAATAGGTTTAACCTCCTCAATACACATATTTTAAAGCTTAAAATGACGTTTAGTGCTTAGAAGCTTAGGAATTACAAAACATACACTTATTAATCTTGCAGGAAAAAGTCACCGCCAGTCCTAATGAGGGACCTAACGAGTCGTTGGGACCACTGACGACTCGTGGTTCTCACCCGATACTATCACTAAAAAGTTTTCCATTCACTGAACTTTCTCCCCTTACGAACAACTTGGTGAGTCATTAGATGCACGACGACTCGTCCGTCCTTTCATTGGCAGTACTGCCAATTCATCCTTTCTACACCACCACACACTTGATGAGGGACACCACGACTCGTGGGGAGTCAAAATGACTCGTTACACTCTCTTTAATGACCCCCTGATGACGACTCTTTTCAATATGAGCACCACTTCATGGGGCACGGAATGATCCATCAAGTGACCTAATGAGTCACCTAACGAGTTGTCTTGTGACCTGGTGCAAACATTTTTCTTATTTTACTCCCCTTCAACCCACGGGTTTGGTCTTAGGGACCTTCTTGGTATTACACCTACTTATTATTGAAAAATCTTAAGATATTTGAATAATAAGCTAATAAGGCTAAGTTATGGTTTACAGTTTTAGCAAGTGTATCTAGTATTCACTTATCTTCATTTGCTCATGTTTGATATCTTATTCACTTGAGCTTCCTTACATGTTATTTTTTATACCTTACATATGAGTACATATTTTATATGTACTCATATATGTATAGCCGTGGGTGCTGCATTTACATAAATATAGAGTCTAACGCACACGTTGGTAGACCATCTCACTAGGCACTTATCATCTTAGTTGTGCATTTGGTGAGCTCCACTTCTACCTAGAGCTAGTATCTGTCCAGTACTCATTTTGTTGTAAATATGTAATTTTATGGTTAGGTTAGTGTCGTATCCCGACCACATGATAGATGTGCGAGTTTTGCTTTCAATAGAGGTTTCTTAAACACTATTGACATTGTATACATGATGCCATTGTCTTACTTGTCACACGTATCAGTTTGGCCAATTGGCCCTCACTTAAATATCTATAGTTTTATCCCTTCTATCACTTCTTTCTATATTCACTTATTAGGTCCCTTGTTGGGATCCATTTGTATAACAAATATCATTAGTTTCTTATCCATCTCATCTATGTTTGGGGAATGAAAAACTTGGTATCAAGCATTATGTTCAAGTGTATGAGGGAGTCTATAAATTAACGCCTAGAATAACTTACTTATGAATTTTTTGTGTGATGTATTTATAATTAGGGGATACTTGGGCTTTTAGAAATCATGACTTCCTTTCATGATCTAGATAATGTGGTAAAGCTAATTCACAAGAATTTAAGTCTCACTAATACTATATTTTATGTCATATAGATTATGCTTGCCAATGGTAAGACCAAACTCGCCAACGGCCCAGCACTAGCGCTACTGATAAAGCAACTTCAAAAGAAAGATCACCTCCCATCAAGACTCAGACTAGGAATCAGGAGAGTTTGTCTAGTCTAACACCTCTAGGTTGATAGTTCCCTAGAGAAGAAGGGCCTATAAGGGTTCACATTTCACATGTATGCACAGTTGAACCTATACTGCATGTGCCACCACTTAGTTCATCTAATTAGGACATTAGAGGGGCTATCATTTGCTTACATAGTGGGTAGCTACCCATTAAAAGAGACAGGATGCAAATTCTCCCAGTACAGCTCCTCGAGAAGAAATAGTTAATTCCACAATTCAAGATTTCTTGCATATGAATGCGCAGTCTTTACAAGATCTAGTATTGTAGAGGACCCTCAAACTTTATTAATGATATACATAGAACACTCAGGGTCATGTATCTCTCAAATACAGAAGCTGTTAAGCTAGCTTCTTATTAGCCGAAAGATGTTGCAGCCATCTGGTATGATATGTAGGAAGACACTAGAGGTCAGAATGCACCTGGAACAATTTGGGAGAATATCATCTGGTATGATATGTAGGAAGACTCTAGAGACCTTCCTAGAGCACTTTCTACCACTAAAGATCATAGAAGAAAATGTTGACGAGTTTGTTGCATTGAAATACTATTATTTTAGTGCTACAAAGTATAATCTCAATTTACTAATGTCACAACCCGAGCTGGGACCCTGAACTAAGGAACAGGACCTAGAAACAAAAATGGCTCAAAGATAACACATGGCATAATTATAGCATGTATAAGAGCTTTAATACATGGAAATTAAAGCAAGAACATCATATAAGCGAAAGTTTGTGTAACATAAATACATAAGTGTAAACAGGAGTTGACAACTGTAACATCCCGAAAGTTTCTAAGATCAGACCCCCAGACATAAAGATATAATTCAGTTGGAAATGGAAAATTTCCCTTAGAACGAGTCTTGTTATGACCCATTAGGTGACCATACGAGTCGTGGTAAGACTCATGACAAGTAGTCTGTGAATGTTCCTTTTTCAGAGCTCAGGGGTAACGACTCACATCACGACTCGTGAAGTGCGGTAATGAGATGTGGAATCCCTTGTTACGAGTAGTAGTTCAGTAAGTTGGGGTGAAGTCTTTGGTGGACCATGAGGGAAGTGACGACTCATTGGGTCAAGTAACGAGTCTTCCTAAGGAGTCGTCTAGTGGAATTCATAAAAGGTTGCAAGTTTGAGGCAGTGGTGACAACGGGAGGTACTGACAAGTTGTTGGGATCAAGTAATGACTCATCCTATTGGTCATGGGTCGAAGAAGCATAATCTAGAAAAAGGCCTAGTAGTAACGGATGGTCACCACAAGTCATGGTAAGGACCAATGACTCATGGTGAGGGTCGTCGTCACTGGACGGGAAATTCTTTTATCTAAATCCCATGGGTATTTTAGTAAATTCCTATGCTACCAGTTCTTAAATGACATCGTTTTGGTTATTGTAAGGGCTGAATTAAAGGTGTTCTCACTAGAATAAGCCCCTCATTCTCCAAAACTTTTTGTAAGTTTTTTTCTTCTTCACTCAAGATCAAAAGCACCTAGGGTTTCTCTTCAAGTGCTGCAAGTTCCCATGATTAGTAAGGGAGTCCTCTTACTAGGTATGTGGGACTTCAACAAGGATCTCCTTCCATCCTTGTGCCCCAATTTTTATACTAAAACCCAAATCCCTTGGTTTCTAGAAAAGCATGTTCTAGGGTTTCAATCTATGCTTGAAATCTCCCATGTTTTCCAATTGGTTCTAAGACCCTCATGATGAATAAACATGTATGATTACGAAGTTACTTTCAAATTCAGGAATTATATACACAATATGGGAATAGCATGATTATATAATTTTCACCATAATTTAGCATAAATTTCAAAATAGGGCTTTATTAAATATTCAATGGTTAGTGTTCCGTACAAACCTAGGGTAAGGGAGATTATCTATCCATCTTGTAAGAACTGTGGGAAGAACCATTTATGAGAATGCATGGCTCGCTCAGATGCTTGTTTTTGGTATGGAAAGTTGGGTCATAAGCACAGAGATTGCACAGCAGCTAAGAGGGGCGAGGCCCTAGCTACCTCTTCAGCAGCTCCGATTGCTTGCCCAATTCAGCAGGGTGCATCATCTAGCACAGATGGTGGATAGTTTCAAAACTGCTCCTACTCTTTGTCAGCTCATCATGATAAGGGAAAATTGCAAGAAGTAGTCAGCGGTATGTTATGAATTATTCATGTTACTCTTTGCATGTTGCTTGCCTCAAAAATACCAGTATTGAATAAAAACATTTGGTGAGGTATGTTGGAAAGAGATTATCAATGTATGGTGTTAAATAACGATAAACATGAAGTTATCAGTGAGTTTTATAAGTGAAAGAGGAATAAGAGTTAGTGGTTTAGCGCAATCTTCAGAAATATCCAGGAGCCTTGGAATGATGGCTTAAACCCAAAGGTGAGATGGAAAGTCGATGATACAAGCCAAATCTTGAGTGCGCTAGTGGAGGAGTCCCGACACTAATAGTTATGGGGTGATAACCCCTTCAGGTTCAGATGATTTCCCCTTATGTTTAGTTGAAGATATGTTATAACCATTCTTATATGCAGCCTTCCAAAATTCTAGATGACCGCTTCAGACAGCGATCCTAGTCTTACTCTGGGAATCTATAAGTCTCAGCTTCATGCCATAAACCAGCTATGTGTGTTAATTCTTGTCTTCCAGTATGCTCATCCCTCGAACTAAATCTTTAGAACTTGCTTTAGAAGCTCTCTAGATCAGGTTCGTCTATGTGTTTAGTTTTAGATTTCATGAATGATACGTGCTTACAAGTCCCTTACTTTCAGTAAGACCAGATACCATGATAGCTAGTTCAGTATCAGAAAGCAAGTTGAGAATGATATCTCAATCCTTACCAGCCCAATTCCACTGTGAGGAAATCGTTCCTTCCCAATACTCTATTTAGTTACATGTCAGTTTCATTCCTTTAGCCCCTATCATGTGCTAGAATGCATGTATGTTTCAGATATTTAGTTCATACATTTAAATCAGCCCGAAGTCAGATACTCCATCAATTTCAGTTGTAAGTGTTCGTATTTGGGATACCAGTTCTTTCCCCAGATTTTCAGTATGTTTAACCTACATTCAAGGATGAATGTTCCAAGGGGGAGATATTATAACACCCTAGAAGTTTCTAAGATCAGACCCCATACATAAAGAAAGAATTCAGTTAGAAGTGGAAAATTTACCTCAGAATAAGTCGTGGTATGACCCGTTAGGCAACCCTATGAATTGTGGTAAGACTCGTGGCAAGAAGTTAGTGAATGTTCCTTTTTCACAGCTCAGGGGTAACGAATCACATACAGACTCGTGAGGTGAGGTAACGAGTCATGGAGTACCTTGTCACAAGCAGCAGTTTAGTGAGTTGGGGTCAAATCTTTGGTGGATTTGAGCGAAGTGACGATTCCTTGGGTTAAGTAATGAGTCATCGAGTGGAATTCAGAAAAAGGTGCAAGTTTGAGGTAGTGGTGATGAAAGGAGGTACTGACGAGTCGTTGGATCAAGTAACGACTCGTCCTGTTGGTTGTGGGTCGAAGAAGAAGAATTTGGAAAAAAGGCCCAGTAGTAAAGATGGTCACCACGAGTCGTGGTAAGGACCAATAACTTGTGGTGAGGGTTGTGGTCACTAGACAGGAAAATTATTCATCTAAATCCCAGAGGTATTTTAGTAATGTCCTATGATTGTAGTTCCCAAGTTTTGGGTATTGCAAGAGTTGAATTAAAGGGTTTTCACTAGACTAAGCCACTCATTCTCCAAAACCATCCGCAAGTTTTCTTCTTTTTCGCTCAAGCTCAAGAACACCTAGGGTTTCTTTTCAAGGGATGCAAGTTCCCAAGATACTTAAGGGAGTCCTCTTAAAAGGTATGTCGGACTTCAACAATGATCTCCTTCCATCATTGTGGCCCAATTTTTATACCTAAAACTCAAATCCCTTGGTTTTTAGAAAAGCATGTTCTAGGGTTTCCATGTATGCATGAATTCTCCCATGTTTTCTATAGGTTCTAAGACCCTCATGATGAATAGTCGTGTATGGTTTACGAAGTTACTTCAAAATTCATGAATTATGTAGGAAATATTGGAATAGCATGATTATAGAAATTTTCCCATAATTTAGCATAAATTTCAAAATAGGACTTTATTAAATATTCACATGCTCTTACCATGAATTCGTTATAAATATTTAAAGCATGAGTTGACTACATGGGGTTTTCTGTAAATCTAGAATATGTGATTTAGTATATGTGTGAAGCATGATTAGAACTTATGGGCTTTGGTGGATATGAAATATGTACAAGCTCTCACTATGATATCTGTGTATACGTTTAAAGTATGACTTGGACTTATGGATCTTTCATGAATATAAAATATATGACCTATATATTGATTTTGAGACTAAACTGTTATGAATTGTGAGAACAAAGCATGATAATGATCTTTCAAACTTTTGGACTTTTGATAGTAGAAAGTAGCCTTTATCAGACTTTAATGAATTCAGTTTGTTGTGATTAGTTGAACACCTCAGGTCTCTGATTATCTGAATTAGCCTAGACTAGATGAATGGTGTTAGATCGGGGTCTTCCATGTGAAAGTATAATTGGGATTCTCAATACCTGATAATGTTTCCCTTAGCTCAGTCAGGGATATTCGATAGCAGAGAACATTTTCCTTATCTCAGTCAGAGATTCTCAATAGTAGAGAATGATTCCCTTAGTTCAGTCAGGGATTCTTAATAGCAGAGTATGATTCCCTTAGTTCAGTCAGGGATTCTCAATAGCAAAGAATGATTCCCTTAGTTCAGTCAGGAATTCTCAATAGCATAGAATGTTTCCCTTAGTTCAGTTATAGACTCTCAATAGTCGAGAATGTCACCCTTAGTTTACCATTTTATTCATCTCAGCTCCGTATAGTTTTAGAATTTAGTTCAAATTAGTCTTAGCAGATTCACTCTTAGTTATCAGTAGATTGTCAATACAGTGTATGATATCAGTTATAGCTTTAGTTTTCAGTATATGTACAATAGATGACCCTTATCCATCATCTTGATTATACTTCATTAAATGTTTTCAAATGAATGCTTCATGTCAATGTTTATGTATCTTAGATAGGGTTATTGTATTTTATCTCAATTATATGTTCCGTGATGTACTCAATTTACTTCCTTGCAATATACTTGCATTTTTTAGTTACTTTACGTTTCCCCCATACTCCATACATTTCAAATACTGACCGCATACTTTATGTGCTATATCATCTCATGATATAGATTCAGGTTTCCAGACTCATCCTCGTAGTTAGACACGCTCTATTTAAATCTTAGTTGATTGTTGGGAGTCCTCATCTCTCAAGGAAGAGATCTACATTTTCCTATGTCAGTTATATTTCAGTTTTTAGACTTTAGGAGTTAGCTGGGGGCTTGTCTTAGCAACTGATCAGTGCAATGGAGGCTTTCAGACTTGTATGAAAAGATTCAACTTTTTTATCTGAGTTTTATTAGATTATGTTCTTATGGATTTTGACTGGGCTCTTTGAGTTAGCTTCTGCTCAATTATGATTCTGTTGTTGTTGTCTTGCTAATGTTATGCTATGATCATGCCATGGGTTGACATAGAACCTCTTGGGGTTCCTTTTCATGTGTCTCAATCCGGGCCTATGTTCGGGTCGTGACAACAATGTCGATCATATACTACACAACTGCTTATATGTGTAAGATGAGCTAATAGCACAACAACCCCAACTAACTCACCAAGTCTAACACTACAAGCTATAGATATAAAGCATAAACTAAATAAATGTCTTCAGAAGATGAAGACTCATAGTGACTGAAAAAGAGCTGGACTAATCGGGAGCAAGCTAACAAGAAGATTGATACGGATCACCCAAACCTATATCATGAGATGATATAGCACAGAGTATGCGGTCAATACTTTGAATATACTGAGTATGTAGAGAAAGTAAAACATGCTAGTAAAAATGATAGTCTGAAATCATGAGTATAGTGTGTCATGATTGAAATCATATATGAGAACTCATAAAATGATTGATGGGTGAAATATACAATAAAAAATTATATGATAACTCATGAACATAGATAACTGAAAACATGAGGAACAGTGTGAGATTCTTATAACCGACATACTCTATGTGATAATATATGGAGCTTTACATGTAAAATCCTAGTTAGGAGGACGTTCATACCTTTTCAAGGGTAGAACCATGAAAAAGGAATGATATCACTCATGGGTGGCCCATTCAAGCATACGAGACACTCTTATGAAGGACCCTTCATGGCTACGTTGGGACGTAGTTCTGAAACTTGGGTATGCTGAAACCCTGGTCTACTCGGTGTCAAATACTACTCCCAATATATATATAGTTCTCATATCATAATCATGAAACTTACTTGAAGTACATGGGCTAGTTGAGTTCATGAGATTCATAAACATGCATAAAATATGTGAACTAGCCATCAATTAGGCCTTTGGGTCGGCCATAAACATAAACTTGAATTTCATAAAAATCATGAATACTTGAGTAAAACTTCATAACTCAAAATCATATATAAGATTAAGATTTCGTAAATATTCATGCATACTTGATCATTCATCATACTTGAATTCCTGGACTCATAAGCTTGAATTCATAAATTATGCATATGAGGCGTAATCTTCACAAACTAAAATCTTGAATTAGTAAATAAATTGAGAGTCAAATCAACCCTAATATCCATAAATCATCAAATTAAAACATGAGAAAATTGAACCCATAGAGATAGCATAGAAGATTTCATGAAACTTGCATAAAACCGTAGAATTTTAACATAACATGAGTGGGACTTAAAATCATAGATTAGGGATGAAATTGGGCATGAGGGTGGAAGAATTCCCCCATTCATAACCCTACATACCTGGGCTATATGAGATTCTTTTTAGGTTTTGAAGCCCAAGAGAGATTGGAAAAGAAGAAATTGAGAAATCCTTTATTCCTTAAAAGCTTGATCTTTTGAAACCTTGGTGTATGAGAAGAGTGAGGTATAAGTTAAGTAAAATCCTTAGTTACACAATTAAGGATCCCCAAAATGATTTCACTTAGGGATTTGACGCTTAATAAATTACAAAACTAATGCTAGTAAATCAAGTTGAACTGAACCACTGCTCATGCCGATGGTGGATGTGATAGCTCGTCACATGCCCGATGGTTCGTCGCCTATACCTTCGGTCCATAAACAGAGGGGATCCTGACTGCCCCCCTTAATGACGGTAGCCGTGACGGGCCGTCACTCACTCGACAGTCCATCGAACCTGCCGTCACAAAGGGACATCAAGACCTATATACGACGGTATAAGTGATGGTCCATCGCTAGCTGACGGGCCATCATCCTCACCGTCAAGCCACAATGTCACGAATAATGGTCCATCGTCTACCTAACAAGCCATCGGTCCCACCACCACACCTGCATCAGATCTAAAATTTCAATTCTTTTTCCTTTGAAGACTTAGTTCAAGGATCGAGGTGTTACAACTAAGTTGGCCAAATATTCTCTAGAGCTAGTTAGCAATATATGAATGAGGGCTTGCTAATTCGTAAATGGCCTGAGATTCATTTTATTGGGGCATGTTATGTAGAAGTGTTATATAAATTTATGGATATTACTAGAATCATGGCTTATGCATAGTAGATAGAGGAGCAAAAAATAGATGGATCGAGTAGACAAGGAGGGAGATTAGAGTAAGAGGGACTGAACATGACAGTTTACAGTTATCATGGCAAGGAAAGAGCATAATCAAGTGGAGGGCTGAACAAGCCCACACAGTTAGCTATATGTACCATAAGCAATGCTCATCCAAAGTATTCGAGGGATAGACAATATTAGAGTTACATTTCTATGCAACCAAGAACTATGGCCTTAACAAACAAGATTTAGGGGTTACTACCTCAACCTCATAATAGTAAATGTAGTAAAGAACACACAGGGGTATGTTATAGAAATCTTGACATATGTTATAGGTTCAGCCTTCAGGGCCACTTGCAGAGACAATGTCCAATTGTTGCAGCTGAGTGTGCTAGTGCTAGAGGTGGTGGTGCAACTCAGCTCACTAGTTCAACCTTAGTTAGGTTAGGATCTAGAGTAGATCCCAAAATTGTGTCACCGGACACTATGACAAGTATTTGTATTAGTTTTTTCTCAAGATATGTTTATATACTTATTGATTCTAATTTGGATGTTCATATCTTACTCCCTGCATTTGATAAGAAATGTGCAGTATTATGTCTACTAGGAAATATGTTATAAAGTCACACCCTACTTCTAAATGCTTGGAATCCATATTGTGATTAGGCACCAAGGATGCCTACTTATGTCATACCTGTCTTTAGAATGATTTTATCCCAGTTCCACATTCTATGTGCTCAATGTATGTCAATATTTAAAACTAGATGTTAATGTGATTCATGGCTAGGCCTTATGCTTCATGCACCAAGTTGTGCCTAAGTTCAAAGCTAAAGTCATATTTATGATCCACGTGTACATCATTCTTATGTGTTTGTGTTCATGTTCATACTCCAACCACTATATATGTTCCAAGTGTAATAACAACGCTGATAACAATGTGAAAAGTAAAGTTTAAAGAGATAAGTCCCTTTCACAATGATGTCGCTCCTATTAATGTATTTTTGAGGGGTTAGAATATTCAGGAAGCCATTAAGAAAGCTGAGGATTATATGAAAACCAAATATCCACACTTGATCTAGGAACCAACAAAAGCTTCTTAAGTTACATACTTTCTTTATATGATCTTAAGTTTCACTTTCATTTGTTCACTTGCTGACTCATTCACTAGTTATCTCATTTATGCGTCATGTGCTTAGTTGAATAATTCAGGCATATAATTCCAAAATTCCACGTGTTCACCTAAAGAAAAACATTAACAAAAAGAAATCAAGGTAAGTTATGCTATGCATAATTATTTCATTTAATTATATGTTAATAAGAACCTTACTTGTCATTTAATTCTTTCATGTGCTACAATTGTTAAGATGCTCTATGAGGTTTGTATATGTTCATTCTAATGAGCTACAAATTTAGATAGTCCTGTTTGTAAAGGATTTATGGAAAAATTTTAAGAAAATTCCAAAGATTCATTCTGAGATATAGTCTACATTTTGAGAACGAATGGTCCTAATAGGGGAATAATGTAATGCCCTGCATCCCCGAGCTAATGTAAAACTAATTAGTTATAATTAAAAATACTTGAAGAAGATCAAAATTTTTTCCAAGAATAAATACTAAGATACGAGTATACTATTAAGTTAAACCAAGATTCAATGAGTTAAAAGAGTCTTAGCACAAGTTATGTTATAAGTTGTGCTATGGCAATTTTTGTTTAATTAAGTTGTATAGGGCACAATTTTGATGGAGTATATATTCCATGTCATAAAATCTTAGAGTTGAATGGCCTAGAAAATTAAAGGCCTGTGAGTCTAGTTTCTAGTAAAACAAACCACTCATCAATTTGACCTTTGTACAATAAGTTATACACATCTTGCCATGGGTTGCTCAAGACCAATGTTCTTCATGATTGAATTTCACCTATGTGTTTCACCTACTTGACTTCATGTCCTACTTAATTGAGATACTATTTTACATATCCTACATGGTCCTACATGGTCGAGCTACTTGCTTACACGTCCTACTTGGTCGGGCTACTTGTTTACACGTCCTACATGATTCAGCTGCTTACTTACACGTCCTTCTTGGGTAAGCTACTTACTAACACATCCTACCTGGTTGAGCTTCTTTCTTACACGTCCTATTTTGTTGAGCTACTTTCTTACACGTCTTACTGGTTGAGGTACTTGTTACATGTCCTACTTGGTCAAGCTACTTCTTTACACGCCCTACTTGGTTGATTTACTTTCTTACGCTTCCAACTTGGTTGAGCTACTTGCTTACACGTTCTTGGTCGATTTATATGTTTTATTTGGTTCAGCTACTTACACGTCCTACTTACTAAATGAGAGCGACCCACGGGCTTAAGGATAATGAACGATCTAAGTAGGTTATCCACCTACTTAAACAAGTGGCCCTTATTAAAATAGATCAAGGATAAAGATATTTGGAAAGTAGGTTGATCACCTATTTAAGCTAATGCAACCTAAGGTACTTCAAGACCTTTCACAAGGATCCATGAAAGTGAGTTCCAAGTGTAGCAACTCTTCATGAAGAGGGACGTATTTGAGTACATAATGACGTCATCCCAAGGATTCTATGTGTTGATGATAGCTTGGGAGGGTGAAGGAAAGATGTAAGAACAAAGTGTCCATGATAGTGAAGAGATGGGTTAGACTTAGGCCATTCTTGAAATCAAGTAAAGAAAGACACAACAAACAATGTCCTTATTTCATTAAGGATGTAATTTTAATAGTTGGATTCTTCCTTTTCCTATCCTAGTATATATGGTAGGATCTTTATTATCGTGAATTGATTTTTCCCATATTAAGAATAAACACTCTCTTGAGAGCTTGTTGAAGCTTTTGATTGTTTATTATTTAGAAAGAAGAGTTACTTGAGAATTTAATTACCTTGAGGTTATTCTAATAGGTTGGGTACTTCTTTCATTTTTGATTGATGTCCTTGTTATTTAGCAAGGGTTTCTTTTGATTCCAAACTCATATCTACCTTCTATCTTCTTTATTCTTCTTATTTCTTTTCTAATTTCCATTAGAAATCAGATCTGGGATTAGATTTGTTTATACTAATCTTGTCTAGTGATTTATATTAGTCAACAAAAACTTCATAATTCAAAATAGAAAACCAGAAAATTTTCTTGATTTCTTTTATCTTTGACACTAGATTCTTGTTCCCTTGTGTCTTTTGAGTCTAAATCCAAAGTTTCCTTTGATTTTGAGTTGTGCACATAATTCTACCGTGGAACACTTAGAAGGTTTGAAGACTTGAAGAAAATTGCAGTTACATCTTGTTGATTCAAGGCAATTTGAAGCTTAAATTTGATAGGGATTTTTTCTCTAAATCAAAGGGAAGCGAATCCTAAAATTTGAGATGATTTGGAGAAGATCTGGAGTAGGGTTTGTTCTTGGTATTCCTAATATTCTTAGTGTTCTTGAAGATGATCATCTCCTTCTTATTAAAACAGAAAACTACAAGGTACATTTGATCTATCATCCATACTTAATATTTGGGCTAAGGTGTTTGTTAGAGTAATGCCCCAAAAACTCAAAGACCAGACCCGGGACATAAAACAGAGAAAACTAGAAAATATGCACCAGGTCATAGAATGAGTCATTGACCCATGGAAAGTGACCACGAGTGTTTAAGTGACTCGTGGTGGGGACTTTGGACTTAGTTGAAAATATTATAAGGCGGTGACCACGGGTGTGACCACAAGTCGTGGTCAACACCACGAGTCTTGGGTGACCCGTGGTCAGGAGTTGACTTGGGAGTTGGGTAGTCAGGTAGTGTACCTGACGGGTCATCATCACGACTAGTTTGGGACACCACGAATCATGGTGTCACCCATGGTGACCAGTCTGAGAGAGTATGTAGTGCACAAGATGACTAGGACCACGAGTCGTGGTCACTAGCCGCGATCCGTTAGGTCCCCCGTGGGCACTGTTGAATAGTATTCCCGTGAGAGTTTTTCAAAGGTCTTTTAGTAATTTCCTATCCTCCTAGACTCTAAACTACGTCATTTTAAGCATATTTTAGACTATTAGAGGGGTTAAATGGTTTCTTTCCTCGTTTTCCCATTTAGACTTTCAGAAAATAACTTAGCATTTCTCTTAGAGCAACTCAGAGCAAGAACAAGAGCAGTCCATTTCTCCTCAGTTTCTCAAGGAAATTCTTTGGGCTTCCTCACCAGGTATGTGGGAATTCAATAAGGGAATAGTTCTTCCCTTGTGTCCCCAAAATCCTTCTCTGTTTTCCCTACCAGTCCTAGCCTTGAGGATTTTGAATCTGATGAAATTATTTGTTAGACCTAGCTTAAATAATGTGAAATATCATTTATGCTAATTATTGATGTTTTTCCACCAGTTTTTACTATGTTGTTTCTTATTCCTATAATGTGAAATCTAGTCCTAGTCTTGAATACAGAGAAACTAAAATCTTGCAATAGTGTTTACCTATCGAAATTTTTGCTTGATTCTATCAGTGTTAGGTACTCCAATGCTGTTGATTGTATTGAAAATCAGTCAGACTATTGTCAGTTTGGTTTTAGTCAAAATGCTAGAATATTCTGTGTTAGTCAGAAATGTCAGCTGATCAGCTTAACTACTGAAATTCCCGAGGTGTTAGTAATACCTCCAAGTTATCAGAATATGACACAGAACTCAGTTTTAGTGGTTTACTAGGCGGTCACGAAACTTTCAGATAAGAAGCTCAGACCAGCCTTAGAACCCCAGTTATAGATTATAGCTTGTTCTTTAGACGATTACGACGCTTCTAGATAAGCAGCTCTGATCAGTCTTAGAACCCAGTTCCAGTATTCGGTCCGTTAAGACTCTCAAGGTGCTTTTAAAGATGTATCCATGACTAGTATTGGGCCTTAGTTTTGAGCTATCAGCTTAATATTCTATCTCGGACTATCCACTGTGAGGACTTAGTACCGAGTAGAGCTCGATTCATGCACACCCAAATTCTCAGAACTACGTTGCCACCGTAGCTTATAGATTTATTGTCCTCATGCCCCAGACTCTTGTGATCACCCAGTTGATGCCTCTATACCCTAGCAATGTATATTGGGTCCCAGCGATGGGGTGTATATATCGAACTCCACCTCTAGCTCACGTGGTTATATGTCGGTTATAGACTCTCCGACTAGTTAGTTAGATCAGTTCAGATCAGTACCTCAGATTTGGGGCATCTTCTTTACCATTAGACAGGGTCTTTCAAACCATCTTAGTTATTTCAGTTATTCATGTATTTTCCGTTCGACACTTTAATTTCTTGTGTATGGTTTCTCTCACTTATTTAGTACATTCAAAGTACTGATGCATACTTTATGTTGTATCATTTTATGATACAACTGCAGGATCTCAGTATCAGCCTCGCTAGCCGATTGCTCTCAGGTGATTTCAGCGATTCTAAGTGGTGATTCCTCATCATTAAAGGACGAAGATTATTTTACTAAGTTTTTCTTTTTTCTATTTAGATTTGGAGTTAGCTGGGGGCTTATCCCAGCAACTCATCAGTTTTAGTGTCTTTCGGACGCAGATTTGGTTTTTCAGACTTGTAGTTTTGTTCAAATGTATCTAAACATTATGAGTCAGCTTCATTCTGTTATATGTTTATATTTTTGCTTTAAACTTCCGCTGTATATATATATTTATATATTTACTCACAATGCCAGTGTATGATAGAGAAGGGGTTGACTTGGGGTTACTTATGGCTCCAAGTATTGTGTCCCGTCCAGGGTGTGAGCTCGGGGCGTGACAAACTTGGTATCAGAGCACTAGGTTTAGAGTATCCTCGGATGTCTGAAAGCCACAATGAGTAAAGTACTTTTCATGGGTTTGAAGCACGTCACACTTATGACGGGGAGGCTATGAGATGTTATTACGAAAAACTCCCTTTTATTCATATTCTTTTATCATGCGTTGAAATTCAAATCCAGAATTGTTGTCCTAACTTGTGCTCTATTTAAATTCAGTGAATCATGCCTCGGGGACGTGGTAATAGGGGAAGGGCTGGTAATGCTCACTGCCCTGCCCCTCTAGCCCCGTCAGCCCTTCAAGACGACTCAATGACTAACGCAGAGTTTAGGGTGGCCATTTTGCTGCTCACTCAAAGTTTACCAACCAAGTGAACTAGCATGTGGTTCCAATGAACAATAATGGGTCCGAAGGAGCTGCTCGAGTTCAAGATTTTACTCGGATGAACCCTCCAGATTTCTACATATCTAAGGTAGGAGAGGACCCATAGGAGTTTTTGTGGACGAGATTAGAAAGATCACCCGGATTATGGGCGTCAATCCCTCATAAAGTGCCGACTTGGTTTCCTACCAGCTGAAAGGGGTAGACAAGGTTTGGTACAAATAGTGGAAGGAGGGGAGGCCATCGGGAGCAGGACCAATAAAATGGGAGGAGTTCACTGCAGTCTTCTTGGATAGATTCTTCCCTCGGGAGCTTAGGGAGGAAAAAGTTGCGGAGTTCAAGATTCTTAGACAGTAAAATCGGACAGTAGAAGAATATGCTCTGAGTTCACCAGGTTGTCCAAATACGCTCTGGATATAGTGGTCGAGCCAAGGACTCGCATGCTGATGTTTGTTAATGGGGTGTCGAACCTAGTCCTTAAAGAGTGCATGACAGCGATGCTGATTAAGGATATTGACCTCCACAGCCTTATTGTCTATGCCCAGCAGATTGAGCCAAAAAACTAAGGGACATAGAGTGAAAGAACAAGTGGGCAAGGACTGGTCAATCAGATTATGGCCATTAGAGGTCTGGCGGTAGTAGCCGCCCAAAGCAGCAGCAGTAGTAGGCTCCAACGCCTAGCTCAGCTAGCACCCCTACCTTTTGGTCCCACCAGGATCGGAGGGGTGGAGCATCTGGCTCTCAGTCCCAGAATTACTGTGCAAGCAATAGGTATCCAGCTTTCCTTAAGTGTGGCAAGAATCACCCAGGAGGGTGTCTTCAGGGTCGAGAGGGCTGTTTTGGTTGTGGACATCTTGGTCATCGTCTTAGATAGTGCCCATCAGCAGGACGGGAAAGGTCACAATCCACTACCTCAGCAGCTCTAGAAGGCCAATCAGCTCATCATGCCAATACTTCAAGTACGGATTGCGGTTAGCACCAAAATTGTTTTTATGCATTATCATCTCACCAGGATCATGAGAGCTCACCCGATGTGGTCACGGGTATGTTACGTCTTTTCCACCTAGATTTAATGCCCTACTAGATCAAGGGGCCACACTATCATTTATAAAACCTTACGTAGCATTCCAGTTCGATATTAGTACAGAGGTCCTCTTAGAACCATTTTCAGTCTCTACCCCAGTTGGCGAGTCAATTAGAGCCAGCCGGGTATATAAAAACTACCCAGTCTCAGTCTTCAATAAGGTTATTCCAACTAACCTTGTAGAATTAGACATGGTCAATTTTGACCTCATCCTTGGCATGGATTGGTTACACTACAGTTATGCCTCAGTTGAATTGAAGAAGTTGAGTTGTCAAATTTCATCTTCCAAAGGAGCCAGTGATAGAGTGGACGAGCAGTAGTTCAGTGCCTTAGGGTTGATTTATTTCCTACCTCAAGGCCATAAGGTTATTTCTAAGGGATGCATCTATCATCTAGTTCGGGCCAACGATTCAAACTCTGAGATCCTAACTATCTAGTCAGTCCTTGTTGTTAGCAAATTTCCTGATGTGTTCCCCAAAGATCTCTCCGGAGTTCCTCTTGAATGGGAAATTAACTTCATTATAGACCTTCTCCCAGATACTTAGCCCATCTCCATCCCTCCTTACAAAATGGCTCTAGCTAAACTTAAGAAGTTGAAGGAGCAGCTAAAAGTCCTTCTTTGATAAGGGTTTTATCAGTCCTGGCATCTTTCCCTGGGGTGCTCCAGTACTATTCATGCGAAAGAAAGATGGTTCCCTTAGAATGTGCATCGATTACTGTTAGTTGAAAAGGGTCACAGTCAAGAATAGGCATCCCCTACCTAGAATTGATGACTTATTTGACCAACTTCAGGGAGCCAACGGTTTCTCCAAAATAGCTCTCAGGTTGGGCTATCATTAGCTAAGAGTCAGAGAATGTGACATACCGAAAAATGCTTTTAGGACTTAGTTTGGTCACTAAAAGTTTGTGATTGTGTCCTTTGGACGAACAAATGCCCCTGCAACCTTTATGGACCTGATGAATAGAGTCTTCAAGCGGTATCTGGATATGTTAATCATTGTATTTATCGACAACATTATGGTATACTCCAGAAATGAGGAAGAGCATGCTAATCACCTGAGGATAGTGCTTCAGTCACTCAGGGACCGCCAGTTGTTCGGCGAGTACAACAAATGTGAATTCTAGTTGAAGTCCGTGACTTTCCTAGGTCATGTGGTCTCGGGTGAGGGTATTCAGGTGGATCCTCAAATGATAGCAACGGTGAAAGACTAGCCCAGACCTACCTCCCCAACTGAAATCAGAAGTTTCTTGGGTCTAGCCAGGTATTACCAGCACTTTGTGAAAGGTTTTTCTTCTATAGCATCCCCTCTAACTTGGCTGACTCAAAAGAAGGTGAGATTTTAGTTGTTAGATGTGTGTGAGAAGAGTTTTCAGGAGTTAAAAACTCGACTCACTACCGCGCTAGTCTTGACCTTACCGGAAGGATCAGATAGGTTTATAGTTTATTATGACGCTTCGAGAGTTGGACTAGGTTGCGTTTGTTCGGTGGTTTGCTATATGGGTTAAAAACCGACACGCAAGTGCACGTGGTCAAACAAGTAATAAAGTGGCTAAGTAAGCCAAGTATCAAACCAAGGAGACTCTAGATAAGTAAAAATTGCTCAAGTATACTATATTCTATCTTACTTCTATATATGCTGACAACAACGTAACCAAAAGTTAAATAATTTTTGTTTATAAATTATATACTAAAACTATTAACAAATATCTACTTTGAATTGAAACTATGGATATGAGCATGCCAAGGTTAAGAACAAGTAATGAACTTGATTATAATCATAATTTGGTTAATCTTCTCTTCCTGTTGCTAGCCAAGAACATTAGCCTAGAGATTA
This sequence comes from Datura wrightii, assembly GCA_035772735.1. Classification (NCBI taxonomy): domain Eukaryota; kingdom Viridiplantae; phylum Streptophyta; class Magnoliopsida; order Solanales; family Solanaceae; genus Datura; species Datura wrightii. Next base: position 68,894,389 of record JASDFA010000002.1, read on the forward strand.
AAACTCTCGTATTTAATCTCACTTAAGTATCATAAACCATCCGTCTACATTTCTGTGATCAAATGCAATTTATGACCTAGCAATACAATTCTGGTTCCTAAATTGACTAATACGGCTTTCAAGTATATTTCTATCAGGAAAGCACATCAAAACCCAATTTTCCCAAATCAAGTTAAGAACAATACCCTATTAATTCACAACTTTCCAATTTCATGCTCTCTCGAGTGAAATCGGACTTTTAAGATATACATTAATGTCGGCCACACACTAATGCAGTAGAAACAAGAATTAATAGAACAACATAGAAGAAGAAGATAAAAAACCATACAATTCAATAATCAAAATTCATCACCATTGTTCATAACCTCAGCAAGGAAGAGAATTAGCCACTCATTTGTGGATTAATCATCCTAAAACAAGTGTTAATCATACAAACAATTGATTGAAAGAAGAAAGAAAGAGAGAAAAACCCTTAGCTTTTTCGTCCCTCAACTGCCTGTAACCCACGTCCTTGCTCCACCAAGTCTGAATTTATTAAAAATAAGCCTAAGTGTTCTATTTATACTATTGGGAATTTTTCCCGGAATAACAAGCAACGTGTCACCGAGGCCAACGCGGAGCACTGCCTCCGTGACACAGCGTGGACGCGGACCCTCACTGGAAATCTGGGGTCTGGGAATAAAGCCTCAACATGTCACGGCATGCAACGCGGTGGCTTGCCTCCGTGCCACGGAGCTTTCGCGAGGCTTCACTGGAAATTGACAAATTAATCACCCTCCAGGCAGTGTGCCTCCGCGATGGTAGCGTGGCACGGCTCCATCGCGGAGCCCCTTTACATTGTGCAGTCCAATGTCTTTTTCGTGCTCGCATCCAAGTCCAACTCCGATATTGTTCCAACATGCATTTTAGCTCCTCAAAATCATGTTTTACCTACAAAACAATGCTAATCATGTTGGTTAGTATAAATTCACATTTTATTACCAATTACATGAAAATGTATACACATTGCACACTAAACAAGGCGAAAATGATACGTTTGAGTATCAGTTGGGCATATAAATCTGCCCAAGATCACTTAGCCCACACTTAAATCCTTGTTCATCCTCGAACAACACATACACAACTCATGCAAATTACATCCCAACCTTCACCACTATGGTGCGGCAATTTACGCTACGGTCATACCGATCATTCAATATTGTAAATCATCAAGAAAACATGCATGGTCTTACATTGCAACGACCTTTAATACATCAAGACTTCCTAGACTTTAAGAATCGAACCTCGATATCGGCAAACTCATGCAAATCAGCTAATCAAGATATCCGACACGAAAATCAATCTTTCATCAAGCATGTGCCCTCACAACTCAAGAGAATCTTCCCCTTTTTGTTCATGTGACACACAAACATTCAAGTAGGGGCATGTAAAAATTAATTTCACTCTCTCTCCCAAAAGAATTCACATGCATCATGTCATGACCCATAGGCTTGCCCTTACTCCACTAATATAAAGAAATGCAATGTAAGATCACGTAGGACTTTAATGGGTTGTAATGGAAGCTATGGAACTAGTACATATTGGATTAGCCAATAATAGCCACTAGCATCATTAAGCGCCTTTTCAACACATTCCCATCAACTCATGGACATTGTTTCTCTCTTTTCTTTTTTTCATCATCCCATTCATGCTGGTTTACTTTCGTATGGCCCAACTCACCAAACACACTTGACACAACAACAAAGGTTTTTTATGCACCTTTATTATCATTTAATTATAGCAAGTGCACCCTCCACCTTTTTCTTTACTTTCCTCACTCTGCTTTTCTTTTTCTTTTCACCTTTCTCACTATTTGACACTTTGGGAAAAATCTTTTTTTTTTGTTCTTCTTAAGCGCTTAAGAGTTTTGTATAGACTTTACGGCTAATGAAAAGAAAGAATTAAGCTTAGTTTATACAATTTTGGACAAAAGAAAGAAATAATCGGCTAAAGGCTCAACGAGCTGACTAGGGTATACAATCACATAAAAAGGTAGAGTATGACAAGAAAAAAATAGAAACTCTCGGTTAAAACAAAGAAATGCCTACATCCTTTCCAACACTACACCTCCTTCATTTCGTTTTGTACACACACCAGGCAAGTTCTAGACACTTCACAATAGCATGGAATAACAACACCTCACTTCACACTTCATGCACATGTCAAGATGCATTCACAGACTCTTTAATTAGCCAATTACATGAATTCAAAATTAAGCCTCAATCACACCGAATCGAATTCTACAGCCAAGGTAACTCAACATATTTACAAAATTGCATGCTTTCAAATGAATCACTTTTACATTTTGAATATCAGTTACAACACGCAACCATAATTTCACAACCATATAGTAACTACAGGTTCCGTGATGCAATCCACCAAAGAAAAAAAACTGAAAACAAATTGAAATCACTACTCCTACTGACTATATTTCCCTTAAGACGGTCGTCATCCATCCATCATAGGGAACGGTCACTAACTATGACTTCGGTTCAATGGGACTATTCTCGGTAAAAGAACCGAAAACAAACTCCGAGAAACCCAAAAATAAAAATTGAAAAATTTTGCAACACATCGATCATTTCGATGGAAAAATATTTACAAAACATTTTAATATGTACAAAGACTTAACTGGCAAACCACAACATTTCACAACACACATCATCAATTACCACAAATATATACAGATACAAACCAGTTTGCACACAGGGAAACATAAACATAAATACAAAACAGAGGAAAAACATACAGCAAACCAGCCTAGCCTCAGCACCTAACTACTCCCCACCCCACACATAAATCGAACACTGTCCCCAGTGTTCACAAAAATTAAAAATCACAAAATTGGGTGGTGGCACTCCCTGATCAGTCGAAATATTCGACTTCTTCATCCGGTGCTACTGCCTCATCGCCCATGTCCGAGTCACCTCCGTCGTCGTCATCGGACTCCACATCGGAGTACTCCCGACGTGTCTCCTCATCCGTGGGGACATCATCGTCAGTGGGCTCTACAAAGGCTGGCATCACTCGGTATAAAGCCCTGGCATTTTCGCCAAATGGGTAATCCAGCTCCAGCTGCCATAGCTCTTCCTCCGTGGCTAGTCTCCCACCAATCCGAAGCTGAAGCATTTGCATACCAAACATCCTTGCCATGTACTGTTCGTCTCGAGCATGTCGCTCGCCAAGTGTCAGCACTGGCCCGTGTGTGGTGTCAGGGGCCTTAGTTTTGGTCACGTCAAGGGCCCTCCGCTCCAACTGCGGGAGGTAGTCCAAAGCCTCTTCCTCGACGTCGAGGCCCCGGAGGAAGGTGGTGATAAGTCCTCCGAACCCATACCTGTGGCCCTGGTGTAATCGGGCTCTCTTCATGGCGATTATGATGACCGCCCCAACATTAATCTCCAGCCCTTTCATTAGGGCATACACCAGGCAGACACGGTCCCGGGTCACATCAGTCATGTGCACCCCCGGGATTAAGCACTAACAGACTATCTTCAGCCATATTCTGGCCTCCCTGTTCATTTGAGAATACCGCAGAGTCTGGTGGTAACCCCTCTCCTTATGTTTGCTCCATCTGGCTGTGGATCGAGCCCCACATAATGTGCGTCTGATATCGGCATATGGTGGGGTGATGTTCAGCTGGCGGAGAACGTGGGCGTCTGTGTCCCGCGCTCCAATGATGGCATTTAATTGCTGGGGTTCCAGAGTGACAATCTGCCCTGTGATCTTTATTGTGTGGCTTCTGATTGCCGGGTTCCAGTTTGCATAGAACTCCCGGACTAAATGTAGGTTGCACTCCTTGGGCTCCTGAAATATGAAGCTGAGCCTAGCTACCTCGATCCTCTGCACTATGCAGGGGAACTCCTGTGCTAGTGGTTCCCGTGCAATATGCTCCTCAGGGAAGTATTTGTTTTCCTTGTGTTTAGCATTCCACTTCTTTCCTTCATCGGTTACCCACCACGTTCCGTACTGGCGGCGTTGGCCGCGCGGAACAGCTGGTGCAGCTGGGACTGCTGTGCCCAGTCTATGTCGTTTTCTCCCGGTGCCTGAAGTAGAAGTACCTTTACCCTTATCCTGCCTACTTGCCATTGTACCTGCCAACACAAATAAACAAGCACCATGTCAAGCTAAATGCATATTAGCTTCGATTAAGGTCGGGTTAAGCTAAGTTTACCCCACACTTAGTCCTTAGCTACGGTTACGATACTATGGCAAGGATCACTTTATTTACACCAAAAACAAACAACTATACAATTCATGCTTAGTGCGTTCGCAAAAAAAATTTCGACAGTATAACTTTAGCGTACTACCCAGACTTCATACAGCTAATCCCAATCCTACCATCGCCAGCAATTCAACCATCGCACTTAGCAACGAAAACACACAAAAGCAACAACAAAATTTCTATATACATATGAACCTATGTAACCAACCAATTCGAACAATTTTCACATTTTCCCAAAAACCAGAGAATTCGTCGTCTATTACATTCAAACAATATTTACAACGACTTATCTCAATTCACAAGCATACCCTGGCATATAATTCACAAATTTACAAAGTTACCCATTTCGACTTCAACAACCAAAGCCCTAGAATTGAATTTCACAATCAATTTTGAATCATTCATGCAATCGACAAGTTCAAACGCGTATTACAACATCCCGAACATTTATCAATCAAAGAATAACTCAATTTCATGCTAAATTTCGACTTAGGGTGATTTATCTCACCTCCCATGCTCAAATTCAACTAAAATCGACAAAAACTTGAGAGAGAATAGGAAAACATACCTCGTAGTTGAAAAACTGAAGAAAACTCGATAATTTCTTTGCTTAATACCGTGGCACGTTGATGGGAGAGGGAAATATGGGTGTTTGGTCGCGGGGAAGTGAGAAAATGAGGGGAAAAGGGTTTTTTTGGGGTTTAAAATGAAGAAAAATACACGGGTCACCCGGCAACCCGGTGTGACCCGTCACAAAATATAGGGCAATGTGTCACGGAGGGTAACGCGGAGCACTGCCTCCGTGACACGGAGCCATCGCGATGGCTCACTGGAATTTTTAAAAATTTTAGATTTAACCTTAACGTGTCACGGAGGGTAACGCGGAGGTCCTCCTCCGTGACACGGAGCCATCGCCCCAGCTCACTGTCTCTTCATTTTATTCATTTTTTCATACCTTGCCTTTTCCTTCACGATTCCGTGCACATTTTTCGCCATTTGACCTGAAAATCACCTCACTAAACAAAATTGGTTAGATTAATAGATTTCCCTAATTAAAATGAAAAATACTAACTAAAACAGAAAATTTGTACTAAATCAAGAAAAAGAAAAATAAAATAAAATCTATTTACACTTTACAAAACAAAAGAAGAAAAAAAATATTTTTCACGGGTTGCCTCCCGTGCAGCGCCTGGTTTACCGTCGCAGCTCGACGTCCTTTATGCTCAGTTATCCACTAGGGTGATGGACGATTTCTCACGATCCTTGTCCTCCCCCCAGTAGTGCTCACCCTTATCTGGTGGTCTTCCCATCAACTCTCGGGAATCATTCATTTGTTTAGCATTCCCATGATCAATTACATTGATCACCGAGAGTTCTTCAATTACCATCGGGAGCTTGGGTGCTTTGTATACATCCAACACCTCTACCTTGTCATGTGCTCACATTATAAGTTGACCCGCAGCCACGTCGATTAATGCTTTCCCGGTTACCAAAAAGGGTCGTCCCAAAATAAATGGGACTTCAGCGTCTGGTTCAAAATCCAGAACAATAAAATCAACCGGAAAAATGAGGGATCCCACTTGCACAAGCACATCCTCAACAATGCCATCCGGCCTAGCTAAGGATCTGTCTGCTAACTGCAAGATTACGGTTGTAGGTCTAGGACTCCCTAGACCTAACTTTCTGAATACCGAAGATGGCATCAGATTTATGCTCGCCCCAAGTCACACAATCCATGAGCTCGGATACTCTGCCCAATAGTAAGCTGGATAGTAAAACTTCCAGGGTCTTTTAGCTTCGTAGGCAGTCTATTTTTGATCTGGGAAGTGCATTCCTCCGTCAAAGCTACCGTGGCGTACTCAGTCAAACGACTTTTGTTGGCCACGATGTCTTTAATATATTTGGCATATTTTGGCACTCCTTGCAAGACATCAACAAGAGGTAAATTAACATATACCTGTTTAAGCACCTCCATAAATTTCTTGAAACACGCCTCCTCCTTGTGTTTCTTGAGTCGTTGAGGGAACGGGGGTGGAGGCCTTTCTTATTCAGCTTCTTTGGTCTTCCCCCTATCCGAAGTTTGTTCTTCCTCAACATCTGCTACTCTAGACTTTTGAGGTGGTCTTTCCGGTTCCACCTCCTTCAGTTGCAAACCACTCCTTGTGGTCACTGCATTTACCTGCTTCGGATTAGGATCCGTGTCGCTAGGCAGTCCTCCTCTGAGCCTTGTGTTTTGGGCACTAGAAAATTGCCCAAATTGATACTCAAGAGCCTTGGTCGCTAATTGATTGTTCTTCACTTCGGCTGCCAATTTAACATAGTCAGCCTGCAATTGCGCCTGATTAGCGATCATGGTCTTGAACATCTCCTCAATGGTAGGTGATGGTGGTGGAGGAGGGGCATTGTGATTTCTGAATTGAAATTGGTAGTTCTGTTGCCCTCCTTGATTTCTTGGCACCCCCTGACCCGAACTTTGGCCTTGTTGGTTGTTGCTACCCCACGAAAAATTTGGATGGTTCCTCCAATTTGAGTTGTAGCCGCTACCAAACTGCTGCTGATTTCTTTGTGCATTGCCCACAAAGTTAACCGAATCTGGGTTTGCTCCACAGCACTCAGCTGAGTGCTCACTGCTTCCACACACTTCACACCACATTTGCTGGACCGCATTGACTGAAACTGAAGGCTGGTTCAAGTTCATGTTGCTGAAGTGGTTGTTCAACTGATTCTGCAAGGAAGCTATCTGTGCAGCGATAGCTATAAATCCATCCACTTCAAGCACTCCTGCTGCTTTCCTTGCTCCACCTCGAGATGAGTCAGCATTCCATTCTGGATTGCCCTGTGAAATCCGGTTGAGCAAAGTGTACAGCTCCTCATAAGTCTTTTCCAGCGCTTGCCCTCCAGCTGCTGAGTCTAGCAAAATTTTAGTATGGGGTTCCAAACCCTCAATAAATTTGTGTACCAACACCTCATTGGACTGATGATGATGAGGACAGTCCCGCAACATGGATTTAAATCTTTCCCAGGCTTGATACAAATTTTCTCCCTCCCTCTGTTTAAAACATAGAATTTGACTTCTAAGTCTGGCTGTTTTACCAGAGGGAAAAAATCTTATCAAGAACTTTTGTGCAAGATCATCCCACGTTGATATAGAATTTGGTGGTTCAGCTTTTAACCACCTCTTGGCTTCACCAAGTAAGGAAAACGGAAATAGTGTGAGCCGAACATAATCAGGTGACACTCCAGCGGGTATATAAGTGTCACTTATCTCCAAAAGGTTTTGGAGATGTTGTTGTGGGTCTTCATGAGGGAGACCGGTAAATTGCCCGCTTGTGTGCAATAGTTGCACCATGTTCTGCTTTAGTTCAAATCTCCCTCCAGGCTCTGGTTTGCGGATACTTGAATGTACATTGTTGGCATGTGGGATTGCCACCTCGCGAACCGGCGTTGCTACTACTTCATCGGGCACTAACACTGCCCTCACAACCGGTGGATTTTGTTGCTCCATAATAGTCTGTCTGAGCAACTGCAGCTTCTTTTGTAGAGCTTCTCTACGTTTACTATGAAATTCACGTTCAGGATCTATATAAGATTCCACCAGCTCCTTGTCCTTTGCCAGTGTTCACAGAAATCAAGTCTGCAAAATACAGGCTAAGACCAAGTTGTCAATACTTAAGAAAATAAAATAAAAAATACAGTAAATTTACACTTAACACAATTTCACCAATTGCCTAGTCTCCCCGACAATGGCGCCAAAAACTTGTTCGGTGGTTTGCTATATGGGTTAAAAACCGACACGCAAGTGCACGTGGTCAAACAAGTAATAAAGTGGCTAAGTAAGCCAAGTATCGAACCAAGGAGACTCTAGATAAGTAAAAATTGCTCAAGTATACTATATTCTATCTTACTTCTATATATGCTGACAACAACGTAACCAAAAGTTAAATAATTTTTGTTTATAAATTATATACTAAAACTATTAACAAATATCTACTTTGAATTGAAACTATGGATATGAGCATGCCAAGGTTAAGAACAAGTAATGAACTTGATTATAATCATAATTTGGTTAATCTTCTCTTCCTGTTGCTAGCCAAGAACATTAGCCTAGAGATTAAAACTCTCGTATTTAATCTCACTTAAGTATCATAAACCATCCGTCTACATTTCTGTGATCAAATGCAATTTATGACCTAGCAATACAATTCCGGTTCCTAAATTGACTAATACGGCTTTCAAGTATATTTCTATCAGGAAAGCACATCAAAACCCAATTTTCCCAAATCAAGTTAAGAACAATACCCTATTAATTCACAACTTTCCAATTTCATGCTCTCTCGAGTGAAATCGGACTATTTAGATATACATTAATGTCGGCCACACACTAATGCAGTAGAAACAAGAATTAATAGAACAACATAGAAGAAGAAGATGAAAAACCGTACAATTCAATAATCAAAATTCATCACCATTGTTCATAACCTCAGCAAGGAAGAGAATTAGCCACTCATTTGTGGATTAATCATCCTAAAACAAGTGTTAATCATACAAACAATTGATTGAAAGAAGAAAGAAAGAGAGAAAAACCCTTAGCTTTTTCGTCCCTCAACTGCCTGTAACCCACGTCCTTGCTCCACCAAGTCTGAATTTATTAAAAATAAGCCTAAGTGTTCTATTTATACTATTGGGAATTTTTCCCGGAATAACAAGCAATGTGTCACGGAGGCCAACGCGTAGCACTACCTCCGTGACACGGCGTGGACGCGGACCCTCACTGGAAATCTGGGGTCCGGGAATAAAGCCTCAACGTGGCACGGCATGCAACGCGGTGGCTTGCCTCCGTGCCACGGAGCTTTCGCAAGGCTTCACTGGAAATTGACAAATTAATCACCCTCCAGGCAGTGTGCCTCCGCGATGGTAGCATGGCACGGCTTTATCGCGGAGCCCCTTTACATTGTGCAGTCCAATGTCTTTTTCGTGCTCGCATCCAAGTCCAACTCCGATATTGTTCCAACATGCATTTTAGCTCCTCAAAATCATGTTTTACCAACAAAACAATGCTAATCATGTTGGTTAGTATAAATTCACATTTTATTACCAATTACATGAAAATGTATACACATTGCACACTAAACAAGGCGAAAATGATACGTTTGAGTATCACTTGGGCATATAAATCTGCCCAAGATCAGCGTTCTGATGCAGTGGGGCAAGGTGATAATCTACGCTTTCAGACAACTCAAGGTTCATGAAAAGGATTATCCGACACATGACCTGGAGTTGGCAGAGGTGGTTTTTACATTGAAAATATGGAGAAACTATCTGTACTGGGCTCACGTGGATGTTTTCACCTATCACAAGAGCCTTTAGTATGTATTCAGTCAGAAAGATGTAAGTCTTTGATAAAGAAGGTGGTTAGAGCTACTAAAGGACTATGACATGAGAGTGTTGTATCACCTAGGAGGCCAACATTGTGGCTGATTGATCTTAGGCAGAATTGCATGCCCAAGTGATACTCAAATGCTTTATTTCTACTTCTTTATCTATCGTTATGTGTACATTCTCATGTAATTCTTAGTTAAATGTGAATTTATACTAACCAACATGATTAGTGTTGTTTTGTAGGTAAAAGTAAATTTTGGAAGCTAATATATATATGTTGGTGAAGTGCGGGAATGTACTTGGAAAAAAGGAGTGGAAGTTGACAAGGGAAAGCAATAAAAATAAGGGCTCCGCAATGGAGCCGTGTCACGCTGCCATCGCGGAGGCATTCTGCCTCGGATGAATTAATTTTGACAAATTGCAGTGGAGGTTCGCGTTACCTCCGTGACACAGAGGCAGCGCTCCACGATGCACTCTGTGTCACATTGAGTGTAATTACCTGGAACCTCAAGTTCTAGTGAAGGTGCGTGATAGCACCGTGGCACGGAGGAAAGGCTCTGCGATGCAAGCCGTGCCACGTTGAGGTGCATTTTCCTGGGAGCCGACTTCCAGTGAGGGTCCGCGATACCCCCGTGGCACGGAGGGAGTGCTCCGTGATACACTCCGTGCAACGTTGCTTGTTATTCCGGGAAAAATTCTCAATAGTATAAATAGCACCCTTAGGTTTTATTTTAAACATTCTGACTTGGTTGACAAGAACGTGGGATACAGGCAGTTGAGAGGACGAAAATTCTAGGGTTCTTCTCTTTCTCTTTCTCTTTAATCTCAATTGTTTGTAGGTATTCTACTTATTTTAAGATGTGTAATCCACAAATGAGTGGCTAATACACTTCTTGCCGAGGTCAAGAATAATTGTAGAGGAATGTAATTGTTGATCATTTCAGTTTTTATCTTTACTTCAATGGTTGTTCTATCAATTCTTGTTTTTACTGCATTAATGTTTGGCCAATGTTAATGTATATCTATAAATCCAATTTTGATTTTGAAAATGAAAGAAATTGGACAGATGTGAATTGTTAGGATAAATATATCTGAAAGTCTTATTAGTCAATTAAGGAATCGGTTATGTATGACTAGAGCATGAAATTAATTTATCACAGAAATGTAGACTAAGGTCTCATGATTCTTAAATTAGATAGGAGTCAAAAGATCCAATCCATAGGCAATAAATTCCTGACTAGCAACCGAAGAGAAGCTTCGCTGAATTGAATTAATAAATTTCATCCCTACATGTTTGTCTTAACCTCAACTTGTTCATTGCTTTTGTTCAGACTCAAATTATAATCTTGACTTAGATTCTCAGTACTTAGTAAACTTTAACTCATAAAACATTATTTATTTGGTTGTTTGCATTAATAGAGATATCGTTCACTGACGTTGATGTTAATTAATACCGTAGTTCAGTCCCTGTGGGATCGATACTTGGCTTGAAATAAGACACTTTATTACTTGTTCGACCACGTGCACTTGCGTGTAGTTTCCACAAGCGAACATGTTTTTGGCGCCGTTGCCGGGGACTGGCAATTGGTAAATTTATTTTCTTAGTGTTAGTTTACAAATTCTATATAAGTGTTAACTTGATCTTAGCCTTTCTCTTGCAGATATTGAATTCTTCTGAACGCTGGCAAGAGATAAGGGGTTGGTGGATTCATTTATAGATCCGGAGAGACAATTTAATCGTTAAAGAAGGGAAGCTCTAGAGAAAAATCTGCAGTTGCTAAGACAGGCAATTCTGGAGCAACGACAGAATCCACCACTTGTGGGGGCAGTTTTAGTGCCCGAGGAGATGGCAGCAAGGCCGTTTCGAGAAGTGCCAATCCCACATGCAAACAATGTTACATCTAGTATTCGCAGACTAGAGCCAGGAAGGAGGTTTGATCTTAAACAGAACATGGTGCAGTTTTTGCACACCAGCAGGCAATTCACAGGTCTCCCTCATGAAGATCCACAACAACATCTCCAAAACATTTTGGAGATAAGTGACACTTATATTCCCGTTGGAGTGTCATCCGACTACATGAGGCTTACATTATTCCCATTCTCATTATTGGGGGAAGAAAGAAGAGGTGGTTGAAAGATGAACCACCTAGCTCTATCACTACTTGGGATGATCTTGCAAGAAAGTTTTTGATACGATTCTTTCCATCCGAGAAGACAGCCAGACTTAGAAGTCAGATTCTAAGTATTAAGCAAAGTGAGGGTGATAATTTGTATCAAGCTTGGGAGAGGTTCAAATCTATGTTAAGGGATTGTCCTCACCATCACCAGTCTAATGATGTCTTGGTGCATACATTCATTGAGGGTTTGGAACCACATATAAAAATTTTGCTAGACTCAGCAGTTGGGGGGCAGGCATTGGAAAAGACTTATGAGGAGCTTTATACTTTGTTAAATTGTATTTCACAGGGAAATCTAGAATGGAATGCGGACTCATCACGAGGAGGAACAAGGAAAGCAATAGGAGTCTTTTAGGTGGATGGTTTTACAGCTATCGCTACATAGATATCTGCGTTGCAAAATCAACTCAACACCCACTTCAGCAGTATCAGCTTGAATCAAGCACAAGCCCCAGTCAATGCAGTTCAACATGTTTGGTGTGAAGTATATGGGAGTAATGAACACTCAGTTGAGTGTTGTGGTGCAAATCCAGATTCAGTAAACTTTGTTGGGAACGTCCAGAGGAATAATAATCAACAGTATGGTAACAGTTACAACTCAAATTAGAGGAATCATCCAAATTTCTCTTGGGGTAGTAAAAGCCATCAAGGACAGAGTTCGAATCAGGGCGTGCAGAGAAATCAAGGGGGGCATCAGAATTTTCAGTCTCAATACAGAGGAAACAATGCACCTCCTTCACCACCCAACAACATTGAGGACATCCTCAAAACAATTATAGCTAACCAAGCGCAAATGCAGGATGATTATGTGAAATTAGCGGCTGACATGAAAAATCAGTAGTTAGCTACAAAGGCGTTGGAGTACCAGTTTGGACAGTTAGTTGTAGCTCAGAACACCTGGCCTAGAGGAGGACTACCGAGTGATACTGACCCAAATCCCAAGAAAGTCAATGCAGTGACCACAAGGAGTGGACTACAACTTAAGGAGGTGGAACCAGAAAGAACACCTCAGTAATCTGGAGCAGTGGAAATAGATGGGGAACATGATGATGAGAGGGGGAAGGAAAAGGCAGCTGAGGCAGAAATACCACCACCCTCATTCCCTCAAAGATTAAAGAATCACAAGGAAGAAGATTTCTTCAAGAAGTTTATGGAGGTGCTGAAACATGTACACATTAATTTACCTTTGGTTGATGTTTTGCAGGGAGTGTCGAAATATGCAAAGTATTTCAAGGACATTGTCGAAAACAAAAGCAGATTGACGGAGTATGCTACGGTGGCGCTTACGAAGGAGTGCACTTCCCGGATACAGAACAGGTTGCCGACAAAGCTCAAGGATCCTGGGAGCTTTACCATTCAAATCACAATTGGGCAAAGTATTCGAGCTCACGGATTATGTGATTTGGGATCAAGCATAAACTTGATGCCGACATCGGTGTTCCAGAAGTTGGGGCTGGGCAGCCCTAGACCAACTACTGTGATCTTGCAGCTAGCTGACCGTTCTTTGGTTAGACCAGATGGTTTTGTGGAGGATGTGCTAGTGCAAGTGGGCTCCCTCATCTTCCCAGTGGATTTTGTTATCTTGGATTTCAAGCCGGATGGGGAAGTCCCATTTATTTTGGGACGTCCTTTCCTGGTAACCGGGCGAGCGCTGATTGATGTGGCTGCAGGGCAGCTAACCACGCGAGCGCATGATAAAGTGGAGGTGTTTGATGTGTATAAGGCCATGAATCTTTCAGCCATTTATGAGGAGCTGTCAACAATCAATGTGCTAAATCAGGAAGCAATTCTTCAGGTTGTTGATTCTTAGGATCCATTGGAGAGAGCTTTGATGGGCTCCAATCATTTCGGAGACAGGGCTACGTATGAGATGGTGCAGATGTTGAACGAACCAAAATGGTTTCCCAGGAAGCAAGACTTTCATCCATTCATGAGGTACTTGGAACCATTGCGAAAACCATCAATTGAAGAAGCACCAAAATTGGACTTGAAGACATTGCCTCCACATCTAAAGTATGTATATTTAGGGGAAGATGACACCTTGCCAGTCATCATCTCCGCGGAACTGATAGAGGCACAGGTGAAGGATGCATTGGTGGTTCTCAAGAGGCAGAAGAAAGCAATGGGGTGGCAAATGTCAGACATTAGCGGAATTAATCTAGCTTTTTGCACACACAGGATTTTTATGGAAGAAGGAGCAAAGCCAATTGTACAACATCAGCGGAGGTTGAATCCGGTGATGAAGGATGTAGTTAGGAAGGAAGTGATCAAGTGGCTTGATGCAGGTGTGGTCTATCCAATTTCATACAGTGAATGGGTCAGTCCCATTTAGTGTGTCCCAAAGAAAGGAGGGATGACCGTGGTCACCAACAAGAAGAATGAGCTGATTCCTACACGCACAGTCACAGGCTGGAGAATTTGTATGGACTACAGAAAGCTCAATGAGGCCACGAGGAAAGTTCATTATCCTATCCCATTTATTGATCAGATATTGGATAGGTTGGCAGGGAAAGAATACTATTTTTTCCTTGATGGATATTCTGGCTATAACCAAATACCCATAGCACTGGAGGACCAGGAGAAGACCAACTTTACATGTCCTTATGGGACATATGCTTTCAGGCGGATGCCATTTGGTCTATGCAATGCACCCGCCACATTCCATAGATGCATGATAGCGATCTTTCACGATATGGTGGAAGATTTTGTCGAGGTATTCATGGATGATTTTTCTGTTTTTGGTAATTTGTTTGCTACATGTTTGCATAATCTTGGCAGGGTGCTAGCTCAATGTGAAGACTCCAACCTTGTACTCAACTGGGAGAAATGTCAATTTTTAGTCAAGGAGGGTATCGTCCTTGGCCATAAGGTGTCATGCAAGGGGTTGGAAGTCAATTGTGCAAAGATAAAAGTGATCGAAAAGCTACCACCACCAGTGTCAGTGAAGGGTGTTCGCAGTTTTCTCGAACATGCAGGGTTCAACAGACGGTTCATCAAGAACTTCTCAAAAATTTCTAGACTGATATGTCGGTTGCTAGAAAAAGAGGTGAAGTTTGAGTTTGACGAGGATTGTGTTAAAGCATTCGAGGAGTTGTAACAGAAGCTGGTAGAAGCACTTATTCTCATTTCTCTGGATTGGGAGCAACTGTTTGAATTAATGTGTGATGCAAGTGATGTGGTTGTAGGAGTTGTATTGGGGCAGCGGAGGAATAGAGTTTTTCATTCCATTCATTATGCAAGCAAAACACTTGACGTAGTCCAAGTTAATTATACAGTCACGGAAAAGGAGATGCTAGCATTGGTGTTCGCGTTTGATAAATTCAGATCCTACTTGGTGGGTTCTAAAGTAGTGGTATATAGCGATCATGCAGCAATTCGATATCTGTTTAACAAGAAGGATGCAAAGCCCAGACTAATCAGATGGATATTGTTCTTACAAGAGTTTGACCTAGAGATTTGGGACAGAAAGGGGAGCGAGAATCAAGTGGCAGATCTCCTATCGTGATTGGAAAGCCGGTTGCATGTGAAGAAAGGTGACAACATCAAAGAAGAGTTCCCAGATGAGCAGCTCTTGGCAATACGGGAAGCTGAAATCCCTTGGTATGTAGACATTGTGAATTTGCTGGTAAGTGGAGTCTACCCACCGGAGGCTATGGCTCAGCAAAGAAAGAAGTTGAGACATGATTGCAGGTATTACATGTGGGATGAGTCGTATCTGTTTAAGCAGGGACCAAATCAGGTGATGAGAATATGCATTCCAGAGCGCCAGATTACAGAAGTATTGAGGAGTTGTCACTCATCATTGTATGGAGGGCACCACGGAGGCGAGCGGACAGCTCACAAGGTGCTACAGTCAGGTTTCTTTTTGCCTACACTATTTAGAGACTCTATGGCATATGTAAAAATGTGCGATAGATGTCAAAGAGCAGGCACAATTGGTAGAAGGCAGGAGATGCTATTGTAGCAGATATTAGAAGTGGAGATCTTTGATGTATGGGGAATAGATTTCATGGGCCCGTTCCTACCATCATTTGGTAATCGTTACATCTTGGTAGCCGTGGATTATGTATCTAACTGGGTCGAGGCAACAGCTTGCCCCAGAAATGACAACAAGGTGGTGACAAAATTTGTGAAAAAGCATATTTTCATCAGGTTCGGGACACCTCGAGTTATTGTCAGTGATGGAGGGGCTCATTTGTGAATGCGAGTTTCAAGAATTTGCTAGCTAAGTATGGGGTGCGGCACAAGGTAGCAACAACGTATCACCCCCAAACTAGTTGGCAAGTGGAGGTGTCGAACAGAGAGATAAAGTAGATTCTACAGAAGACAGTGAATGCACAACGAATTGATTAGTCAAGCAAACTCGACGACGCGTTGTGGGATTATAGAACTGCTTACAAGACACCCATTGGGACTTCTCCGTACAAATTGGTCTATGGAAAGGCATGTCATCTGCCTGTGGAGCTGGAACATCAAGCTTTTTGGGCTGTGAGAAAGATTAACATGGATCCGGAGCTAGCAAGGAAGAAGAGGCTGATGCAACTCAGCGAACTTGATGAGTTTCGATGGCAAGCTTATGAAAGTGCCAAATGCTACAAGGAGAAAACGAAGAGGTGGCACGATAGGCATATGGTGCATCGGATCTTTGAGTCAGGGCAGAAAGTGTTGTTATTTAATTCAAGACTGAAGCTTTTTCCAGGTAAATTGCGGTCCAAATGGTCAGGGCCATTTGAAGTGGTGAGAATGACCCCACACAGGGTAGTGGAGTTGTGGCAAGAAGAAGAAGTGCCACATTTTTGGTGAATGGTCAACGATGTAACCATTATTGGGGTGAGGACGTTATTCGAGAGAAGACATCCATCACTCTAGAGGATGATTGAGCATAAATAGCATCGAGCCGCGACGGTAAATCAGGCGCTGCACGGGAGGCAACCCGTGAATATGTTTTAATAGAAGAGTAGAATTATTTTTGAAAACAAAAAGAGAAAAGCAAAACAAAGAAAAAGAAAAATAATTTTTTTTTTGCGTTGAAACCTATGATTTCTAACCAAATTCTTGTGGTGAAATGATTTTCAGGTGGAACAGAGGGCAAGAATACAAAAAAAAACACAAAGGAAAAAATTGAGGTGAGAAAATAAAAATTGGCACATTACGGTGAGCCTGCGCGATGGCTCCGTGTCACGGAGGAGGGCCTCCGCGTTACCCTCCGTGACACGTTGAGGCATATTTCGGATTTTTAAAAAATCCAGAACGCCTACGCGATGGCTCCGTGTTATGGAGGAAGTGCTCCGCGTTGCACTCCGTGACACGTTGAGGGTTATTTCATGTCGGGTCACCTCGGGTCACTGGGTAACCCACGCGAAAACCCCCTTTTAAACCCCAATTTCCTTCATTTTCTTCCTACTTTTTCATTCCCTCTGCAACTCACACCTAAAATCCTCTTCTCCCCCAACGAGACACGGACCTAGGGATCAAATTTCTTCGAGTTTTCTTCGATTTAGTCAAAGTAAAGGAACAATGTCAGGCCGACAAGACAAGGGCAAGGGAGCATCCACATCGGGCGCCTACAGAAAAAGGGTAAGATTGGGAAAAGCAATTCCAGCAGCACCAACGGTTCCTAGAGGTAAACGCAGACAATACGGAACCCGATGGGTGAGCAATGAAGGGAAAAAGTTGTATGCTTAACATAATGAAACCAAATACTTCCAAGAAGAGCAGATAGCACGGGAACCACTGGCACAGGAATTCCCACGGATTGTACACCGGATTGACACTGCTGGGCTAAAATTCATTTTCGAAGAGCCCAGGGAGTGCAATATTCATCTTATCCGGGAGTTCTATGCAAATTGGAACCCGACCTTACGCAGCCACACCATAAAAATCAGAGGGCAGGTTGTCACTTTTAAGCCCCACCACTTGAATGCAATCCTTGGGGCGCGGGATGCAGACGCTCATGTCCTCCGTCAACTGAACATCACTCCACCCTATGCGGACATCAGACGCACCTTATGTGGATCCCGATCGACAGCCAGGTGGGGCAGGCATAAGGAGAGGGGATACCATCAGACATTGCCCTACTCTCAGATGAACCGGGAAGCCCAAATTTGGTTAAAGATTGTGTGTTCCTGCCTGATACCGGGGGTGCACATGACAGATGTCACCCGAGATAGAGTTTGTCTAGTGTATGCCCTGATGAAGGGGCTGGAAATCAATGTGGGGGCGGTGATCATCTCCACCATAAAGAGAGCCCGACTGCATCAGGGGCATAGATATGGCTTCGGTGGTCTTCTTACCAGGTTCCTGAGGGGACACGATATTGAGGAGGAGGCCCTAGATTACATCCCACAAATTGACAGGCGTGCCTTGGATGTCACCAAAACCAAGGCACCTGACACTACTTTTAGGCCGGTGCTCACACTAGCCGAGCGACATGCTCAGGATGATCAGTACATGGCCCGCATGTACGGGATGCAGATGTTGCAACTGCACATCGGAGGACAGCCTGCAACGGAGGATGAGCTGTGGCAGCTCAAGTTGGATTACCCATTCAATGAGAATGCCCAAGCTTTATGCAAAGTGGGGCCCGCATTTGTGGAGCCCGTGGATGATGATGTCCCTACCGATGAGGAGACACGTCGGGAGGACTCAGATGTTGAGTCGGACGAGGACGGCAGGGTTGATTCTTACATGGGCAATGAAGAAGTAGCACCTGATGAAGAAGTTGAATAATTTGATTGATCAGGGAGTTTCACCACCCAACCTTTGTGATATTTTGAAATTATGTGAACACTAGGGACAGTGTTCGGTTCAAGTTTGGGGTGGGAGTAGTTAGGTGCCAGCTGCTTTGTTTATGTTTTGTTTTTGTTTGTTGTGCTTGTGCTAAATGTGACCTTGTGACTCTGTGGTGAGTGTTCTGTAATTAATGTAGTGTTGTAATGAATGTTGAGCTACTGTTGCGTTGTGTTGGCCTGGTGTTGGTTGTGTTGTGTAAATATTTTTCAAATTATATTTTTATCTTTTTCTATCGAATTTTTTTGTTGAAATTTTTTTATGTTGGGTTTCTCGGCTTTTGTTTTCGGTGCTTTTACTGAGAATAGTCCCATTGAACCGACGTCGTAGATAGCGATTGTTCTCTATGATGGATGGATGATGACCATCTTAAGGGAAATGTAGTCGATAGGAGTAGTTTTTTCTTTTTTTTCTTTCTTTTGTTTGTGTCCCAAACGTATCAGTAATTCATGGTTTTGAAGTCTTGTTATGTGTTGTACATGATATAATGATGCAACTGTGATTCGTATGAAAGCATGCAAATGTGATAAACATGTTGAGATACTTAGGCCATAGAGTTTGATTCGGTGTGATCGAGGCTTAATAGTGAATTCTTGTAATTAGCTGATTGAAGAGTCTGTGAATATGTCTTGAGTTGAGCATGTGCAATGAGTGTGAGATGAGGGTTCGACTATTCCATGCTATTGTGAAGTGTCTAGAACTTGCCTGGTGTGTGTGCTAAACGAAATAAAGGATGTGTATTGTAGGGAAGGATGTAGGCATTTCTTTGAATAAATCAAAAGTTCTCCCTTATCGTACCTACTTTGAATGTACATCCTAGTTAGACCCATTGAGCCTTTAGCCTATTTTTTTCTTTCTTTGAAGAGGTACAAACCGAGCTTAATCCCTTCTTTTCATTAACTGTGAATTTGATCCAAAACTCTTAAGCACTTAAGAAAAACAATTTTCCCAAAGTGTAAAGGAGTGAGAAGTGTGAAACGGAAGGAAAGCGGAAGTTGTGAAAGTTAAAGAAAAGGTCAAAGGTGCACTTGTTGAAATTAAAAAAATAAATAAAGATGTATAACTACTCTTTGCTAGTAAGTCAAGTGTGCTTAAAGAAATGGGGACAAAAACAAAGAAGAAAATTCAAGAATGAGAGGATGGAGGAGGAAGCAATGCCTGTAATAAAGGTGGGATGTATTGAAAAGCGCTTAAGGAAGCTAGTTGCTATTATTGGTTAGCCAGTATTTACTAGTTCCTTAGCTTACATTACACCCCATTAAGTCCTACGTGATCTTACATCACGCATCCTTATATTAGTGGAGTAAAACACTAGGGGCAAGATTATGGTTCATGACATGATGCAAGTGAATTCTTTGAGAGAGAGAGCGAAATCGTATTCATTACCCCTAATGTAGTGCTTTGGAAATCGTATGATGGCAAATGGGGTAATTCTCTTGTGTTGTGAGGGCACATGCTTGACGAGAGAAAAAATTTAATGTCGGATGTCTTGATCAGTTGATTTGCACGAGTTTGCCAAGATCGAGAATCGATTCTTGATTTTAGGAGGTCTTAATGTGGTGTACTTCATTGTATTGATGAGACCATGCATGTTTTCTTGATGATTTGCTATCTTAAATAATTTGTATAGCCGTAGCTTGAATGGTCGAGCCAAATTAGCTATGCGTGTGTGTCAATTGCATGAGATGTGAGTGTATTGTTCGAGGACGAACAAGGTTTTAAGTGTGGGGTAAGTGATCTTGGGCAGAATTGCATGCCTAAGTGATACTCAAATGCTTCATTTCTACTTGTTTATCTATCGTTATGTGTACATTCTTATGTAATTCTTAGTTAAATGTGAATTTATACTAACCAATATGATTAGTGTTGTTTTGTAGGTAAATGGAAATTTTGGATGCTAATATATATGTTGGTGAAGTGCGGGAATGGACTTGAAAACAATGAGGGGATGTTGACAAGGGACAGCAGCAAAAATAAGGGCTCCGCAATGAAGCCGTGTCACGTTGCCATCGCGGAGGCATTCTGCCTCGGATAAATTAATTTTGACAAATAGCAGTGGAGGTTCGCGTTACCTCCATGACACGGAGGCAGTGCTCCGCGATGAACTCCGTGTCACGTTGGCTGTAATTACCTGGAACCTCAAGTTCCAGTGAAGGTGCACGATAGCACCGTGGAACGGAGAAAAGGCTCCGCGATGCAAGCCGTGCCAGGTTGAGGTGCATTTTCCTGGGAGCGGACTTCCAGTGAGGGTCCGAGATACCCCCGTGGCACGGAGGGAGTGCTCTGCGATACATTCCGTGCCACGTTGCTTGTTATTCCGGGAAAAATTCTCAATAGTATAAATAGAACACTTAGGTTTTATTTCAAACATTCTGACTTGGTTGAGCAAGAACGTGGGTTACAGGCAGTTGAGAGGACGAAAATTGTAGGGTTCTTCTCTTTCTCTTTCTCTTTAATCTCAATTGTTTGTATGAATTCTACTTATTTGAAGATATGTAATCCACAAATGAGTGGTTAATTCACTTCTTGCTGAGGTTAAGAATAATTGTAGAGGAATGTAATTGTTGACCATTTCAGTTTTCATCTTTTCTTCAATGGTTGTTCTATCAATTCTTGTTTTTACTGCATTAATGTTTGGCCAATGTTAATGTATATCTAGAAATCCAGTTTTGATTTTGAAAAGGAATGAAATTGGACAGATGTGAATTGGTAGGATATGATCTTTTCTTACCTGTAAAAATTGAGAAAAGATTTACATTCAGAATAGAAATATATATGAAAGTCTTAATAGTCAATTAAAGAATCGGTTATGTATGGCTAGAGCATGAAATTCTTTTATCACAGAAATGTAGATTAAGGTCTCATGATTCTTAAATTGGATAGGAGTCGAATGATCCAATCCATAGGCAATAAATTCCGGACTACCAACGAAGAGAAGATTCGCTGAATTGAATTACTGAATTTCATCCCTGCATGTTTGTCTTAACCTCATCTTGTTCATTGCTATTGTTCAGACTCAAATTATAATCTTGACTTAGATTCTCAGTACTTAGTAAACTTTAACTAATAAAACATTATTTATTTGGTTGTCTGCATTCATAGAGATATCGTTCACTGACGCTGATGTTAATTAATACAGTAGTTCAGTCCCTGTGGGATCGATACTTGGCTTGAAATAAGCCATTTTACTACTTGTTCGACCACGTGCACTTGCATGTAGTTTCCACAACCGAACACTGATGCCCTGAGCGGAGTGTGTATGGGGAGCGTGACTCATGCTAAGGAAGTCAAAAAGGAACTGGCGAAGGATATACACCGACTATCTCGGTTAGGGGCACAGTTGGTTGATTCAGCTGAGGGTGGAGCGGTAATGCAAAGTGGGTCAGATTCCTCTTTGGTTGTTGAAGTTAAGTTCAAATAGGATGAAGATCCCATCATAGTTAAGCTTAAGGAAGCGATTCTCAAAAAAGAAGTTGAGGCTTTCTCCAAAGGGGAAGATGGTGTGATCCATTACCAGTGCAGATTGTGTGTACCGGACATCAGTGATTTAAGATAGCAGATACTGTACGAAGCATACAACTCGAGATACTTCATCCACCTTGGTGCGACTAAAATGTACCACGATCTGCGGGTTATTTATTGGTGTAACGGCATGAAAAGAGACATCACTGAATTTGTAGCTAAGTGCCCGAACTACCATCAAGTCAAAGTAGAGCACCAAAGACTAGGAGGTATGACTCAGGATATTAGCATACCCACCTAGAAGTGGGAAGAAGTGAATATGGATTTTATTACGTGTCTACCTTGGACTCGTCGGCAACATGATTCTATTTGAGTATTAGTAGACCAGATGACTAAGTAAGCATACCTCCTCCAAGTTAAAACTACATATTCAGTAGAGGACTATGCTAGGCTTTATATCTGGGAGATGGTCAGACTTCATTGGGTTCTATTATCCATTATCTCAGAAAGAGGTAAGTGATCTTGGGCAAATTTATATGCCCAAGTGATACTCAAAGGTGTCATTTTAGCCTTGTTTATCTATCAATGTTTATACATTCTCAAGTAATTGGTAATAAAATGTGAATTTATACTAACCAACATGATTAGCATTGTTTTGCAGGAAAAATGTAATTTCGGGAAGCTAAAATGCATGTTGGAAGATATCGGGGTTGGACTCGGATGTGAGCAAGGGACAAGGCATTGGAAAGCATAAAATAAAGGGGCTCCACGATGGAGCCGTGTCACGCTGCCATCGCGGAGTCCTTCTGCCTGGAGAGGAAATTTTTAGCCTATTTCCAGTGAGGGTTCGCGATGGGTCCGTGGCACGGTGGCCTGGCTCCACGTTGCACGCCGTGCCACGTTGGGCCTTATTCCCTGGACCCCCAGTTTCCAGTGAGGGTCCGCGTTGGTGGCGTGTCACGGAGGCAGTGCTCCGCGATGCACTCCGTGACACGTTGCTTGTTATTCCGGGAAAAATTCCCACTAGTATAAATAGAACACTTAGGTTCATTTCTCAACATGCTGACTTGGTGGAGCAAGAACATAAGTTACAGGCAGTTGAGGGGATGAAATTATTAGGGTTTTTCTCTCTTTCCTTCTTCTTGTATTCAATTTCTTGTATGTTCAACACTCATTTAATTATGTTTAATCCACAAATGAGTGGCTAATTCATCTTCTTGCTGAGGTTAAGAACACTTGTAATGAAATGTGATTATTGATTCTTTGGTTTTTCATCATTTTTTCCATGGTTGTTCTATTGATTCTTGTTCTTACTGCATTAATGTGTGGCCTACGTTAATGTATATCTAAAAAGTCCGGTTTCACTCGAGAGAGCAAGAAATTGGAAAGTTGTGAATTAATAGGATATGATCCTTTCTTAGTTTGGGAAAATTGAGAATTGATTTACTTCATGATAGAAATATACCTGAAAGTCATATTAGTCAATTTAGGAATCGGTTTTGTATGGCTAGAACATGAATTGCATTTAATCACAGAAATGTAGGTGGATGGTTCATGATTCTTAAGTGGGGTTAAATACAAGAGTTTTAATCCCTTGGCAATAATTCTTGACTAGCAACCGGAGGAAAAGGCTAACCAAATTATATCGACAATTAATTTCATTACATGTTCATTTAACCTCAGCATGCTCACAGTCATGTTCAGATTCACATTAGATAATTGTTTTAGACTTAGCATAATTATTAGAAATCAAAATATCAAACTCTTGGTTACACTGTTGTCTGCATTTTTAGAATTGAAATATAGTACACTTGAGCAGATTGCACTTCATCCCAGTCCCTGTGGGATCGATACTTGGCTTACTTAAGCCACTTTACTACTTGTTCGACCACGTGCACTTGCGTGTAGTTTTATACCCAACAAATGACCGAACAAGTTTTTGGCGTCGTTGCCGGGGACTTGGCAATTGGTGAATTTGTCTTAAGTGTTAATTTACTATATTTTTATTTTCTTAGTGTTGACAACTTGGTCTTAGCCTGTATTTTGCAGATTTAACCTCTGTTGAACACTGGCCAGAGACAAGGAGCTGGTGGACTTGTATTTGGAGCCAGAAAGATTATTTCATCGTTAGCGGAGAGAAGCTCTAGAAAGAAAGTTGTAGTTGCTCAGACAGACAATCATGGAGCAACAACAGAATCCACCGGTAGTACGGGCAATGTTAGTGCCCGAAGAAGTAGCATCTCGGCTGGTTCACGAGGTGGCAATCCCACATGCTAATAATGTCACATGTAGCATCCGCAAACCTGAGCCAGGAGGGAGGTTCGAACTTAAGCAGAACATGGTGCAATTGTTGCACACGAGCGGGCAGTTTACAGGTCTCCCTCATGAAGATCCACAGCAGCATCTCCAAAAGTTTTTGGAGATAAGTGATACTTATATCCCCGCTGGAGTGTCATCAGATTACGTCCGGCTTACATTGTTCCCATTTTCACTATTGGGAGAAGCCAAGAGGTGGTTGAAAGCTGAGCCACCTAATTCTATTTCTACGTGGGATGATCTTGCAAGGAAGTTCTTGATACGATTTTTTCCCTCTGGTAAAACAGCAAGACTTAGAAGTCAAATTCTAAGTTTCAAACAGAGAGAGGGAGAGAATCTATATCAGGCTTGGGAGAGATTCAAGTCCATGTTGCGGGATTGTCCTCATCATCATCAGTCCAATGATGTGTTGGTGCACACTTTTATAGAGGGTTTGGAACCCCATACAAAAATATTGCTAGATTCAGCAGCTGGGGGACAAGTGCTGGAAAAAACTTATGAGGAGCTGTATACCTTGTTGAACCGTATTTCGCAGGGCAATCCGGAACGGAATGCTGATTCGTCTAGAGGAGGGACAAGGAAAGCAGCAGGAGTTCTAGAAGTGGATGGGTTTACAACTATTGCTGCAAAGATAGCTGCTTTACAGAATCAACTCAACACCCACTTCAGTAACATGACAATGAACCAGCCTCAAGCCCCAGTTAATGCAGTGCAGCAGATTTGGTGTGAAGTGTGCAGAAGCAGTGAGCACTCAGCCGAGTGTTGTGGAGAAAATCCTGACTCAGTGAACTTTGTGGGAAATGTACAAAGGAACAACCACCAACAGTATGGAAATAGCTACAATTCCAATTGGAGGAATCACCCGAATTTCTCCTGGGGTAGCAATAACCATCAGGGGCAGAGTTCGAGTCAGGGTGTGCAAAGGAACCAAGGAGGGCAGCAGAATTATCAAGCACAATTCAGAAACAACAATGCACCTCCTCCACCACCATCACCCAGCATTGAGGAGATGTTCAAGACTATGATAGCTAATCAAGCTCAATTGCAGGCTGACTATGTGAAATTGGCAGCCGAGGTAAAAAACAACCAGTTAGCTACCAAGGCACTTGAATATCAATTTGGGCAATTTGCTGGAGCCCAAAATACCAGACCTAGAGGAGGACTTCCGACCGACACAGATCCCAACCCCAAGCAGGTGAATGCGGTGACCATAAGGAGTGGTTTGCAGCTGAACGAGGTGGAACCAGAAAGACCACCTCAACAATCGGGAGCAGCAGAAGTCGAGAGGGAGCAAAGTGATGAGAGGGGGAAGACTAATGAAGCGGAATCAGAAAGACCACTACCCCCCTTCCCTCAACGCTTGAAGAAACACAAGGAGGAGGCGTGTTTCAAGAAATTCATGGAGGTGCTGAAACAGGTACATATTAACTTACCTCTTGTTGATGTTTTACAGGGGGTGCCGAAATATGCCATGTATATAAAGGACATTGTGGCAAACAAAAGTCGGTTGACTGAGTATGCTATGGTGGCTCTCATGGAGGAGTGCACTTCCTGGATACAAAACCGACTGCCCACAAAGCTCAAAGACCTTGGGAGCTTTACTATACAGATTACTATTGGGCAGAGTATCCGAGCTTGTGGATTGTGTGATTTGGGAGCAAGCATTAATTTGATGCCGTCATCGGTATTCAAAAAGCTGGGTCTAGGGAGTCCTAGACCCACAACAGTGATCTTGCAATTGGTAGATCGTTCCTTAGCTAGACCTGATGGCATTGTGGAGGACGTTCTGGTGCAAGTGGGACCCCTGATCTTCCCGGTAGATTTCGTTGTGCTGGATTTTGAACCAGATGCGGAAGTCCCATTTATTTTGGGACGTCCTTTCTTGGCGACCGGGAAAGCGCTGATTGATGTAGCTGCGGGGCAGGTAACAATGCGAGCACACGACAAGGTGGAAGTATTCGATGTGTACAAGGCACCCAAGCTCCCGACTGTGTACGAAAAACTCTCGGTGATCAATGTGATTGATCAAGTCAATGATGAGCAGATTAAGGATTCACGAGAGTTATTGGGAAAACCACCGGAACGGTGTAGGCACTACCGGGGGGAGGACGGTTGTCGAGAGAAATCGTCCATCACCCTAGAGGACAACTGAGCTGAATGACGTCGAGCCGCGACGGTAAACCAGGCACTGCACGGGAGGCAACCCGTGAAAATTTTTCTTTGTAAATTGTGAATAGATTTTTCTTTTTTGTTTTCTTGATTAACAACAAAATGTTTTAGTTTTAATTTTTTGTTTTTATTTTTATTTAGAGTGAAACCTACAATTCTAACCATTTTCTTGTAGTAGAATGAATTTCAGGTCGAACGGAGGGAAATTACGCAAGGAATCGCAAAGGAAAATTCGAGGTATGAAAATTAATAAAAAGTGGTAAAACAGTGAGCTAGGGCGATAGCTCCGTGTCACGGAGGAGGGCCTCCGCGTTACCCTTCGTGACACGTTGAGGTATAAATCCGGAATTTTAAAAAAATTCCAGAGCACCCTCGCGACAGCTCCGTGTCACGGAGGCAGTGCTCCGCGATGCCCTCCGTGACACGTTGCTGTGTATATCGCGACGAGTCACACCGGGTCACCGGGTGACCCGCGTGATTTTTCCACTTTTAAACCCCGAATCCCCCTCAATTTTACTCATTTCTCACACACTCCGAGACCAAACTCCCTAAAACCCCTCCCCCTTCAACGTGACATGGAATAGGCCAAGAAATTCATCGAGTTTTCTTCAATTTTTCAATTTCAAGGTATGTTCTTCGATTCCATCTCATTTCTTATCGATTTTCTTCGATATTCAGCATGTGATGTGAGCTAAGTTTGCCCTAAGTAGAAATTAAGCGTGAATTCAATTGAATTAGTGTTGATGGATGTTCGGAGTATCATGGTGATTGCTTGAACTCGTTAATTGCATAATTTAATCGAATTTTGTTGATACAATCATATCTAGGGCTTGTTTTTGAATTTGAAGTGGAAAAATGTACTGAACTTGTGAAATTCATGCCGGGTTGTACATGTTGAGTGAGATGAGTCGATGTGCTAATTGTTATGATGTTGAAAGACCGACACATTCTCGGGTTAGGGTAATAGTGAAATTTGCAAGAATTGGGTGAGTTGTATAGGTTCGTGTAGATAAATTCTTGTTGTTTTCGTTTCATTGTTTTTTCTTGCTAAGTGCGATGGAATAAAATGTTATCGAGGGTAATGATTGTGGTTAGCTGTATGAAGTCTGAGTAGTACATAGAATATATACCGTCGAATTCTTCGTATGCACTAAGCATGTTTGTATAGTTGGTTGTTTATTTGTGTAAATAAGCATGATCTTGCCAGAATGTTGTAATTTTTGCTAAGGACTAAGTGTGGGGTAGCCTAGCTTAACTCGACCTTAGTCAAAGTTAATATTCATTGGCTTAACATTGATCTTGTCTACTTGGGTTGACAGGTAAAATGGCAAGCAGGCAAGAAAAAGGGAAAGGCGCATCAACATCCGGCGCCGGAAGAAAGTGAATCAGACTGGGCACATCATTCCCAGCAGCACCAGCGGTTCCACGCGTTCAACGCTGCCAATACAGAACCAAGTGGGTGACGGAATAGGGGAAGAAGTGGTACGCAAAGCACAAAGAAAGCAAGTACTTCCCCGAGGAACATATAGCACGGGAACCGTTGGCACAAGAGTTCCCTAGGATTGTACACCGGATCGAGGCAGCCGAGCTCAATTTCATCTTTGAAGAGCCCAAGGAATGCAACCCGCACCTGATTCGGGAATTCTATGCCAACTGGAACCCGATGCTCAGAAGTCACACCATAAAAATCAGAGGGCAAATAGTCACATTTGAGCCCCACCACCTCAATGCTATCATAGGGGCGCGGGACACAGACGCCCACGTGCTTCGACAGCTGAACATCACTCCACCGTATGCGGACATCAGACACACCTTGTGTGGGACCCAATCAACAGCTAGATGGAGCAAACACAAGGAGAGGGGCTACCATCAGACTTTGCCCTATTCACAGATGAACAGGGAAGCCAGAATATGGCTAAAGGTCGTCTGTTCCTGCCTAATCCCGGGGGTACATATGATAGATGTAACCCTGGATCGTGTATGCCTGGTGTACGCCCTGATGAAAGAGCTGGAGATCAATGTGGGGGCGCTGATTATCTCCGCCATGAAGAGAGCTCGATTGCATCAGGGGCACAGATACGGATTTGGTGGGCTACTCACCACATTCCTGAGGGGCCTAGATGTTGAGGAAGAGGCCCTTGATTATATCCCACAGATGGAGCGGCGGGCCTTAGATGTCACTAAAACTAAGGCTCCCGACACCACCCACGGGCCAGTGCTTACACTAGGCGAGCGACATGCTCGTGACGATCAGTATATGGCTCCTATGTACAGGATGCAGATGCTCCAGCTGAGGATAGGTGGGAGGCCGGCAACAGAGGAGGAGCTATGGCAGCTCGAGCTAGACTACCCTTTTGGCGAAAACGCCAGGGCTCTATGCCTAGTGGGGCCAGCATTTGTAGAGACCACGGATGATGATGTCCCCACGAATGAGGAGACACATCGGGAGGACTCCGATGATGACGATGGGGGTGATTCAGACATGGGAGATGAAGCAGCAGCACCTGATGAAGAAGTGGAGTACATTGATTGATCAGGGAGTTCCACCACCCAATTTTTGTGCTATTTTAATTTTTTGTGAACACTGGGGACAGTGTTCGAGATAAGTGTGGGGTGGGAGTAGTTAGGTGCTAGTTGTGCTGTTATGTATGTCCTAATCTGTTGTTGTGCCTGTGAACAAAATTTTCTGACCCTGTGATTTGTGATTGTAAGTTGTTGTTTTGTATTGTAAATATATGTGAAACTGTTGTGTGTTGCTGAATGTTGCTAGCTGAGTTTGTACATATGTTTGTTTATAGAATTGATCGATATTTTAAAGATATTTTTAAATTTTTTTCAATTCTTGGGTTTCTCGGCGTTTGTTTTCGGTTCTTTTACCGAGAGTGGTCCCATTGAACCGAAGTCCTAGTTAGTGACCATTCCCTATGATGGATGGATGACGACCGTCTTAAGGCAAATGTAGTCGTTAGGAGTAGATTTTTCAAATATATTTTAGTTGTTTTTCTTTTGTGGGTTGCATCCCAAAGCCTGTAGTTACTTTATGGTTGCGAAATTATGGTTGCGTGTTGTACGTGATATTTGAAATGCAAAGGTGATTCGTATGAAAGCATGCAACTTTGTAAATATGTTGAGATACCTAGGCCATAGAGTTCGATTCAGTGTGATTGAGGCTTAATGTTAGAATTCCTGTAATTAGCTGATTGAAGAGTCTGTGAATACATCTTGAATTGAGCATGTGCAATAAGTGTGAACTGAGGTTTTGTTATTCCATGCTATTGTGAAGTGTCTAGAACTTGCCTGGTGTGTGTACAAAACGAAATGAAGGAGGTGTATTGTAGGAAAGGATGTAGGCATTTCTTTGTTTTTAACCAAAAGTTTCTATTTTACATTATCATACCCACCTTGATGGTGTACTCTAGTCAGCCCGTTGAGCCTTTAGCCTATTATTTTTTCTTTTGTCAAAAAGTGTAAACCGAGGTTAATCCCTTCTTTTCATTAGCCTTAAAGTCGATCCAAAACTCTTAAGCGCTTAAGAAGAGAAAATCATTTTCCCAAAGTGTCAAAGAGTGAGAGTGATGAAAAGAAAAGAAAAGCGGAGTGATGGAAGAAAAGAAAAGGTTGAAGGTGCACTTGTTATAAATAAACTATAATGAAGGTGTATGAATAATCTTTGTGGTGGTGTCAAGTGTGCTTAATAAGATGGGCCAAACTAAAGAAAAACTTTAAGAATGGGAGGATGAAGAAAGAAACAATGTCCATGAGTTTGATGGGATGTGTTGAAAAGGCGCTTAAGGATGCTAGTGGCTATTATGGGCGAGCCCAATATTTACTAGTTCCGTAGCTTCCATTACAACCCGTTAAAGTCCTACGTGATCTTACATCACACTTCTTTATATTAGTGGAGTAGTACACTAAAGGCAAGCTTATGGGTCATGACATGATGAATGTGAATTATTTTGGGAGAGAGAGCGGAATTGTGTGTATATGCCCCTGCTTTAAATTTTGTGAGTTCATATGATCAAAAAGGGGAAAATTCTCTTGTATTGTGAGGGCACATGCTTGATGAGAGATTAATTTTCGTGTCGGATGTCTTGATCAGCTGATTTGCATGGGTTTGCCAATATCGAGAGTCGATTCTTAAGTCTAGGAAGTCTTGATGTATTGAAGGTCATTGCATTGATAGGACCATGCATGTTTTCTTGATGATTTGCTGTATTGAATAATCGGTATGACCGTAACCTAAATTGTCGAACCAAAGTAGCGAGGGTGGGATGTAAATTGCATAAAGTGTAAGATTGTTGTTCGAGGGAGCCGTGTCACGCTGCCATCGCGGAGTCCTTCTGCCTGGAGATGGAATTTTTAGCCTATTTCCAGTGAGGGTTCGCGATGGGTCCGTGGCACGGTGGCCTGGCTCCGCGTTGCACGCCGTGCCACGTTGGGCCTTATTCCCTGGACCCCCAGTTTCCAGTGAGGGTCCGCGTCGGTGGCGTGTCACGGAGGCAGTGCTCCGCGATGCACTCAGTGACACGTTACTTGTTATTCCGGGAAAAATTCCCACTAGTATAAATAGAACACTTAGGTTCATTTTTCAACATGCTGACTTGGTGGAGCAAGAACGTGGGTTACAGGAAGTTGAGGGGACAAAATTATCAGGGTTTTTCTCTCTTTCCTTCTTTATGTATTCAATTGCTTGTATGTTTAACACTCATTTAATGATGTTTAATCCACAAATGAGTGGCTAATTCATCTTCTTGTGAGGTTAAGAACACTTGTAATGAAATGTGATTATTGATTCTTTGGTTTTTCATCTTTTCTTCCATTGTTGTTCTATTGATTCTTGTTCTTACTGCATTAATGTGTGGCCTACGTTAATGTATATCTAAAAAGTCCGGTTTCACTCGAGAGAGAAAGAAATTGGAAAGTTGTGAATTAATAGGATATGATCCTTTCTTAGTTTGGGAAAATTGAGAATTGATTTACCTTCAGGATAGAAATATACTTGAAAGTTGTACTAGTCAATTTAGGAATCGGTTTTGTATGGCTAGAACATGAATTGCATTTATTCACAAAAATGTAGGTGGATGGTTCATGATTCTTAAGTGGGGTTAAATACGAGAGTTTTAATCCCTTGGCAATAATTCTTGACAGCAACCGGAGGAAAAGGCTAACCAAATTATATCGACAATTAATTTCATTACATGTTCATTTAACCTCAGCATGCTCACAGTCATAGTTCAGATTCACATTAGATAATTGTTTTAGACTTAGCATAATTATTACAAATCAAAATATCAAACTCTTGGTTACACTGATGTCTGCATTTTTAGAATTGAAATATAGTACACATGAGCAGATTGCACTTCATCCCAGTCCCTGTGGGATCGATACTTGGCTTACTTAAGCCACTTTACTACTTGTTCGACCACGTGCACTTGCGTGTAGTTTTATACCCAACAAACGACTGAACAGTACCCAGTTCACCTCGCATTTCTGGAAGTCTTTTCAGAAGGGACTTGGTACCCAGGTCAAGCTCAGCACAACTTTTTCCCACAGAAAGATGGACAAGTTGAGTGGAGTATTTAGACCCTAGAAGATATTTTGAGAGCGTGCGTGATTGATTTCAAGGGCAGTTGGGATGACCACTTTCCTCTTATAGAGTGTACAACAACAACTACCACTACAATATCCAGATGGCCCCATTTGAGGCATTGTATGGTAGGAGGTGCAGACCTCCTATTGGGTGATTTGAGGTTGGTGAAGCTACTTTAATTGGGCCATACTCGATTCATGAAGCTCTGCAAAAGGTACAACTCATCAGAGAAAGATTGAAAACAATTCAAAGCCATCAAAAATCTTATGCTGGTGTGAGGAGAAGAGAATTAGAGTTTTCTATGGATGATTGGGTTTATCTAAAAATTTCACCCGTGAAAGGGGTGATGAAATTCGGGAAGAAGGAAAGCTCATTCCTAGATATGTGGGATCCTATAGAATTCCAAGGCGAATTGGCAAGGTAGCTTATGAGCTGGAGTTACCTTCAAAGTTAGCATCTGTGCACCCAGTATACCATGTGTCACTATTGAATAAGTGCATCGGTGAACCAACTTCAATTGTGTCATTGGACAGTGTGGGAGTGAAATATAGTCTCTCATACAAAGAGGTCCCATTTAGATCTTTCACCGTCAGGTTCATAAGCTGAGGAACAAGGAGGTAGCTTCGGTCAAAGTCTTGTGGAGGAATCAGCGGTTGAGGGAGCTACGTAGCAGGCCGAAGCGGATATGATGGAAAGATATGCATATTTATTCCCTTCTGAATTAGTTTCTATTTAAGGTATCAATTTCCTCCTCAAAATTACTTTTAGTTCATGTGTTTCAGTTTCTTTCATGTAAATAAATAAGTTGATTAGTGAATTCAGTTCAGACTTGTGATTCAGTTAGGATGTAGTCTTTGCGCTAGCTTTCAACTTTCAGGATCAATATTTCTCTGCTTTCCTGTGTGTTTTCCAATAATGGAGGATGGATGTTATCAAGGGGGAGATATTGTAATGCCCCAGAAATTCAAAGGCTAGACCCGAGACTTAAAACAGAGAAAAAAGGAAAATCTACGCAAGGTCACAGAACGAGCAATTTTGTGACCCGTGGGATGTGATCACAAGTCATTAAGTGACCCATTGTGGGAACTTTAGGCTTAGTTGAAAATTTTGGAAGGGTGTGACCACAAGTCATGGTCAACAACATGAGTCGTGGGGTATCCCATGGTCAGGAGTTGACTGGGTAGTTGGGTAGTTAGGCAGTGTAACTAATGGGTCCTCACCACGACTCATTTGGGACACCACAAGTCGTGGTGTCACCTGTGGTGACCAGTGTTAGAGAGTAGGTAGTGCACTCGATGATTGGGACCACGAGTCATGGTCACTGGCCACGACCTGTTAGGTCCCCCGTGGGGACTATTGATCAGTTTTCCCTTGAGAGTTATTCAACGGTCTTTCAGTAATTTCCTATCCTCCTAGACTCTAAAATACGTCATTTTAAGCATATCTTCAAACTATTAGAGGGGCTAAATGGTTTCCTTCCTCGTTTTCCCCATTCAGACTTTCAGAAAACAATGTAGGGTTTCTCTTAGAGCATTTTTAGAGAAAGAACAAGGGAATCCATTTCTCCTTGGTTTCTCAAGGAAATTCTTCAGGCTTCTTCACCAGGTATGTGAGAATTCAACAAGAGAATAGTTCTTCCCTTGTGTCCCTAAAATCCTTCTCTGTTTTCCCTACCAGTTCTAGCCTTGAGGCTTTCAAATGTGATGAAATTATTTGTCAGACCTCTCTTTAATCATGTGAATTATCATTAATGTTAATTGTGGATGTTTTTCCACAAGTTTGTGAATATGTTGTTGCTTATTCCTATAATGTGAAATCTAGCCCTAGTGTTGAATATAGAGAAACTAGAATCTAGCAATAATGTTTACCTATCGAAATTTTTTGTTGATTCTATCAGTGTCGAGAACTTCCATGTTGTTGATTGTATTGAAAATCAATCAGACTATTGTAAGTTCGATTTCAATAAAAATTCTAGAATATTATGTGTTAGTCAGAAATGTCAGCTAATCAACTTGACTACTGAAATTCCTGAGGTGTCAATAGTATCTCCCAGTTATCAGAATCAGACTCAAAACTTAGTTTTAGTTGTTCACTAGGAAGTCATGACACTTTTATTTAAGCAGCTTGACCAGTCTTAGAACCCAGTTACATATTATAGCCTGTTCTTTAGACGGTTAGGACGCTTTAAGATAAGTAGCTCTGATCATTCTTAGAACCCAATTCTAGAATCCAGTCTGATAAGACTCTCAAGGTGCTTTCAGAGATGTATCCCTGACTAGTCTTGGGCCCTAGTTTCTAGCTATCATCTCAGTATTTAGTCTAGACTACCTAGTGGGAGTAGGACTTAGAACCAAGCGGACCGGGGTTCCGGAGCACCCAAGTTTCCAGAACTACGTTGGCACCACAGGTTATAGTTTTATTGGCCTCATGGACCCAGACTCTTGTGATCACCTAGTTCATGCCTTTATACCCTAGCAAGGTATATTGGGTCCTACCGATAGGGTGTATACATGGGACTCCATGTCTAGCTCAAGTGGTTATATGTTGGTTATAGACTCTCCCACTAGTTAGCTCAGCCCAGTCTCAAATTAGTTCAGATTAGTACCTCAGATTTAGGGCATGTTCTTGACCATCAAACAGGGTCTTTTAGACCATCTCAGTTATTTCAGTTATACAGTACAGTAGCTTGAGTTGGTCATTGCATGTATTTTCAGTTTGGTAGTTTTATTTTTTGTGTATGGTTTCTCTCGCTTACTCAGTACATTCAAAGCACTGATGCATACTTTTATACTATATTATTTTACGATACAGCTACAGGATCTCAGTCTCAGCCTCCCTAGTCGATCGCTCTCAGAAGATTTCAGTGGTTCTAAGTGGTGAGTCCTCATCCTTTAAGGACGAAGATTATTTTACTCTGTTTTTCTTTCTTCTATTTAGATTTGGAGTTAGCTGGGGGCTTGTCCCAGCAACTCATTAGTTGTAGTGTCTTTCAGACGTACATTTGGTTTTTCAGACTTGTAATTTTGTTCAAATGTTTCCAAACATTATGAATCAGCTTCATTCTCTTATATATTTATATATTTGCTTTAAACTTTCACTGAATATATATATATATATATATATTTATATGTTTACTCAGAATGCCAGTGTATGATAGACCAGGGGTTGACTTGGGGTTACTTGTGACCCCAAGTAGCGTGTCTCGTCCAAGGTGTAAGCTCGGGGCGTCACAGTTGGGTCCACAAGTGGAAATTATTATTTTAAAAAAATCAATCTTAAAAAAGTAAATAAATAAAATTTCTGCATGAAAAGTCCATATCAGTGCCACATTTGCAGAGCACTGATATGTAGGCACCACAAAGCTACCAGTCCAGCAGCCTGTGCATCCAGCAAGCCTGGTTGCAATAGCAGGCCCATGGTTGTCAATTTTAGAGAGCAATTTCTAAGTGTCAAACTTCCTCGTCTTCTTCCAGACATAATTTCCTTTGATTTCTCAACTAATTAACATCTAATTAACACTTTTCATTATTTTTTATTGAGTTCTTCATCCACTTCTCATCTCATTAATTTTCCAAACTACTTAACAACGAGTAACTCCTACTTCTTATTAGTTTTTGAGTCCTTTTTTTCGTGTTAAATCTTCTTCCATTTTTTTCTTATTTATTTCTATTTAATAATCTTGACTCCCTTCTATTATCTGTGAGCTTTCTTCATAGAGTCAAACCAGAATCCATTCTTGACGATAAGTAGAGATTGAACTATTGCAACTCATCGGACTAAACAAGCTATAATCCTTGGGCGAAGCAATTTGTGAGGCTTATAAAGGTAAGAATTCTTGAGTGATTGTGAGTTATTTAAACTAACTTAATGTGTTTGTTTTTTTTTATTGTGTCTTCAATAGGTACAATGCCCAACCATAAAGAGGAGAATCGGGTGCCTACTAGAGAACCCAACTAGCTTGAATTGATGAGCATGTTCACCACCTTATTTTCCCAAATAGAAGGGAAGTTGGAAGGTTGGATAATTAAATGAAAATCTTTGTAATGACACTTAGGGACTCTTCTTCTCCTCCTTTCTTTTACTACCACGGGAAAACAAGTGGAGTACGTTAAGACTATTCTTTATCGATATAACCCGATCTTTCATCGGATGTTATATCCCAATTTCACCACCCCACTACCATATTGTAATGCCCCATTACCTAATAGTAACCAACTATGTGCACCTCAACTATAACTGCATGTATCTCCCCTACCACCACATATACCTCAACCCACAACCACATATGCCTCATCCTCCATCAAATACACACCATCTAATTTGAAATGTCTGACCAATCCAATATGTCCAACCAATGAGTGACGAGTTGCATGAGGAGTTACTAGAGGAGTTTGATGAGGTAGCCATAATATAACAACCAAATGAGGGGATAGTGCATGAATTTTCAAGTTCTTCACCGTGGAAGAGGAGGTCAGCATGGTCCTATCCCTCAAATGAGTAGGCAGGAAGGTGATTGTAGAAGAGATGGCCACTATAGTCAGGATTATAATGATCACTATTATGTAAACGATTCGTATGGGGATAATGGTTTTTGAGGCAAAAATGGCAGTCGATACATGAGTCTTAACTCAATCAAAGTTATTCTTCTTTCTTTCAAGGGTGAATGCAACGCGGATGTGTTTCTTAATTTGGTGATGCAATGTGATAGGATTTTCTTGACTAATGAAAGGTCCAAAGTCCTGAATGCATCTTATGAAATTGCTCAATTTGAGGTCTTTGATTCTACATTGTGGGAAAGTTAAGTACAAGATAGAAAAATGCATGGTTTAATTCCCATCCCTGTTCATTAAGAATTGAAGGCAATATTGAGGCACAAATATGTCATCAAACAGTACTTTAAAAAAGTAACTCAAGGAGATCTACACTTTACAACAAGGCACCAAATGTGTAGAACAATATAATAATGAGTTCAAACTTTTAAAGATGAGGATAGATTTTGAAGAGGATCCCTTAAATGTTATGGCTCGATTTTGAGTTGGGTTGAGTAAGGAGATTGCCTCCCACATGAGACTTTACCACTCTCATAATATCGATGAGACTCTTAAAGTGGCTATTGAAATAGAGGTTAGACTTAAAGAAGATAAATTTGACAAGTCAAGAGGGTTCAATGGTTCTTAGAACTACAACAAAGATGGGGGTTCTTCTTCTCTAAATTGGCAAAATAATAAGGGTACCATGCAAGATGCCAAGAAGCCCTTTGTCAAAGGCAACCAAGTTGAGAATTCCATTCCATAACTTCCTCAAAAGGAAGGAGGTAACTCTTCTTACCCTTTTAAGTGCTACAATGTCAAGGTTTTGGTCATAAGATGAGTGAGTGCCCCCACTGGAGGGCATCCATTGTAATGATTGATGACTCATATTGCTACGATAATGTGTATGTTGTTGTGGGGATTGACAATGAGGATCATCAAGAAGAGGATGATGTTTTGGATGATGACAAGTGTGAGGATATTGATGATGCTGAAGTTCCTTATGGATTAGCCAAGCGTTCCTTGGTAATTAAGGATATGCCTCAAGAAGTGGAGCTCACCATTCCAAATTATATAGTGAGGAGGGCCATGAGAAGCAAGGCTACAGATGATCTTAGTCAATAGGAAAATCATTTCTATTCTAAATGCCTCATCAAGGGGAATATATGCTCTTTAATTGTTCATGGTGGAAAACACTCTACTCCATACAAACTTAAATTGTTGAATTAGTGTGGGCAGTAGAGGATGCATACACAAGTTGTGATCATGTTTAATATTTGCAATTACCAAGATGAGATCCTTTGTATTGTGGTACCTATGCAAGATTGTCATATCTTACTTGGAAAACCTTGGCAATATGATATAGCTAGAAATCATGATTGTACAACCAATTGGTAGTCATTTTTTCATTAAGGGCACAAACATGTTCTCTAGCCCTTGACTCTAGTGTAAGTGAGTGACATTTACAACAAGATGAAGGAATTGAAGAAGAAATGCAAAAAAGGTGTTCGTAGTAGTAGAATTGGTGTCGCTGAGGAGAATGAAAGGGTGGTGAACCCTAAGTGGAAAGAAAGGTGGCTCTCATGGCAAGTGTTAAGGAGGTTAGGAATGAGTTGGAGGAGAAACAACTAGTGGTCTTTATAATGCATAGGGACTATTCTTTTCTAACTAATGAACTAACCTCTCATTTGCCTAGATATATTTCTCCTCTTTTGTAGGATAGTGGAGAAGTGTTTCCCCTAGAATGTCAAATAGGATTGCCTCCCTTGAAGGGTACGGAGCACCAAATTGACTTCATCTAGGGGTTACAATGGTTAACCAAACCAGCTTATTTGTCCAATATAGAGAGCACCAAAGAACTCCAAAAGAAAGTGGATGAACTCCTTGAAAAAGGGGTGGTAAAGGAAAGCATAAGTCCTTGTGCGATTCTAGTGATCTTGGTTCAAAAAAATAGATGGCACATGGATGATATGTTTGGATGGTCGCACCATCAACAAAGTCACTGTAATGTATTGACATCCCATTCCTGGACTTGATGACATGTTAGATGAATTGTATATTTCTTACATATTCTCCAAGATTAATCTCAGGAGTGGTTACCATCATATCTGGAGTCAGATTTAACTTAGGCCAATTATGCCCACAGATTTTTTACATCATTAGCCAGGATGCTCTAATTCTATCCCTTTCATTCCAAACTACCCATCCATGTGGCCACCAAGTGTTGTGAAGAAGCAACAGAGTCCTTTAAAGACTTTATAGCCTTCTTGATATCTCAACTCACAAACTCAGGGAACTCACTCATCAGGATAGAGATCTATTTTTCCACTCATTTTGCCTTCAATGCATAATTTTGTGAAATTTTCTCTAGTGAGTAGGAACATGGGATTGGTATTGAGAATCCAGGAGCAAAAGAGGGAGACACCCTGATGGAGCAGGCCTTAATAGGCAATCAGGTTGATAATAGTGGATGTATCATCATCAGTGATCTTGTCATGCTCGGAAGCATGTAGAGGTACTTTGGCGTGGATGTCAAACTGGTCTAGTGTGGCACCAACTATCAAATGAATATAAATATTCTTTCGATATGCAAAATTTATTTTATCTTAGCTTTAGGTGATGTCCAATATTTGCCTCGGGTTAACAAACTCCTCCACTTTCGCAACTGTAACATCCCAACAAGTTCCTAAGATTAGGTCCCATACATGAAGTAGAACTAGAAAAGGAATCCACAATTTTCCTCAATATGAGTCATGGTACAACACGTTATATTGTACTATGAGTCATGGTCAGACTCATGGTAGGCAGTCTGTGGAATTTTAAGGACCTAGATGTAACAACTTATGTGATAAGTTGTGATGACAAGTGACGACTCATCATGTGCCTCGTAATAAGCCAGTAATAGAAACTTGACAAGTTTTCCCCAGAAAGAACGAGTCAAATGATGACTCATCATAACAAATGACAAGTGTGGTATGGGGCCATTGTGTAAAGATTAGAAGAGTGAAAATTAGGTTCATCTTGTAATGAATGGTTACCATGAGTCATGGTGATAATTAACGACTCGTGGTGTGATTCATGACAACTAGCAAGCAGTTTTAATTGCAATTTCTCAGGGGTATATTCATAACTTCCAATGCTTTTAGCTTATAAACCAGGTTGTTTTGGGTTTCCTAAGAGGGGGTATTTAATGGTTAACTTTGTATAAACTCACATTCCTCTCCTAATATAATCGATTGAAGATCAAACTCTCGAGGATTCTCAAGGAAGCTAGGGTTCCTCTTCTCAATTCCTCTTGGATCTCAAGTCTAGTCAAGAACTCATCAAAACCGAGGTATGTGGGATCATGAATAGGGGATTCCTTCCACCTTCATTCCCAATATCAAATTTGATATCATGTATTCAATTCCTTCAAGTCTCCAATTATGATTTTTATGAATTTATAGGGTTAGACCCTTCCTATGCAAAAGTCTATGATCACTTATGAAATTGATTCCCTCATGATTCTACTTATAATTTATGAATATGATTGCATAATTTCTATGAAAAACTCACATAATCTATATTTTCGAATTAGCTTAATTTTATTCAAGCATGTGTGAATCTCATGAGTATAAAGCTTATGTATCAAGACTGTATCTTCAGCATTGATTCATTTCTAGTTCATTTATGTGAAGCAGTTTATGAATATATCATGTTTTTAAAGTAGTCCATGAAAAACCCATGTTTCATGTATGATTATGAGCACTATGTATGGTTTTGAGAATAGTATTTAACACCAAGTAAGATGGAGTTCAGCATACCTAAGTCTTAAAACTATGTCCCACTATAGGATATGGTCTCCCTTGCCAGTAGTATAAGGTGTCCTCGCCAGTAGAGAGTGTCTCCCTTGCCCCTAGCCTAAGGGTCCTCACCAATAGAGAGTATCTCCTTACACTACTGCGCTCTTGAGTGATATCAAACTTTCATGGTTCTTACCATGGCAAGGTATGGATGCCCTCCAAACCAGGAGTACATATCGGGCTCCATGGTGCTCACTTGAAGTATGTCGGGTTTGAGAATCTCCCGCAGTTCCTTATTCTTTCACAATTCTTTAGGTTCATATTTTAGGATGTTATGATTTATAATATTTTGACCCATTGATCATTTTATGTGTTTTAATTACGATTTCAAACATGATAAGCCTTAGGACTTTATTTTGAAAACCTTGGGTCATTATACTTTTGATTATGATGATTAACTCATGTTTTATGACCATCTCACAATCATGATTTAAAGCATGTTGTCCTTACTATCATGTTTTACTTATCCTCCATACTCAGTGCATTTAAGCTACTGATCACATGCTTTTTGTGCTTTATTGTCTCATGATATAAGTTTAGGTGATCAGTCTCAACCCCACTGTTTGACTCACTCTTGCTCCAGGTTTAGCCCTGGTTTAGGTGAGTCCTCATCAATCAAGGACATCAGTTTTGATTTATGTCCCTTTTATGGCATTTAAATTACAAACTTAAAAAATCTAATTGGGGGTTTGTCCCAATTGGTTATGTTGTGTTTAGAGGCTTTTCAGACTACGGTGTTCATGTGTTGTGGATTTACAGCACTATTGACGCTCAAAACAAAGAAAATAGCATGGAATTAGATGTATTTATGTCGATATGAGGCACTTTTCCTTTGATTTCGGGATAAATGGGTGTTGGAACAATAAATTGCAAAAGGAAGCTAAAAGTTTTCAAAAAAGGGAAAAAAGTGAAATCCACAATAT
The DNA here is from genome assembly GCA_035772735.1 of Datura wrightii. NCBI lineage: Eukaryota > Viridiplantae > Streptophyta > Magnoliopsida > Solanales > Solanaceae > Datura > Datura wrightii. The sequence goes on from JASDFA010000002.1 coordinate 68,935,826, forward strand.
GATCCGTAGGATGGACCTACAAGTCGTACTGAGGGATTTGATAAGAAGCTGAAAGCTTAACCTGGGCTACTGATCCCATGAGACTTATCACAAATCATACCATGATGGTACGAGTCATGGTAAGTCAGTCGTGATGAAATCCGGAAGAATTGCATAGGAGGGTGATTCTCAGTACGAGAGTACCCTACGATCCGTGAGATGAAGGTACTAGTCGTACCATACCGGTCATGGTGAAGTTCAAACGAAGTTCAAAGTATCAATATCAAGCAATGGGTGCAATATACAAGTCGTCGGATGTTGGTACGAATCGTACCTTGGCCCAATACTCAGCCAATATTCACCAATACTCCAAGCCACGAGTCGATGCCACGGTCCGTGAGAAGTCCCTACGAGTCGTAGGTGGACCTCTGACAAGGTCAGCTATAGATATGGAAAGCAATCCTGTTAGTTCAGGAAAATGATTCTTGTGTCTCTATAAATACTTTTTATGTTTTATTTTTTATAAAGGAAGAAGAATAGACTTAATTTTAGTAGGAAACACTGTAGTAAGCAATTTTGATATCATTCAAAGAGAGAATTGAGTCAGTTCAACCTTGTGATCAACCTTTTCTTTAATCCATATTGTTCTTGCTACTTGTTATTCATGATTTCGTGGATTAATTGAAGCAATTGTTTTTCTCAATCATCTTTGTAAGTATTGTTTTATGTTTTCAATCATGAATACAATTCACAACCTTGCAACTATGAGAGTCTAAAACCTCCATAGGTAGGGTTGTAGGAACCATGGTTGATTAACAAGTTAGGGTTGCACAAAGTGAGTCTAAAACCCATACTAATTACTTATATTTTATTCTCTTCATCTTTAATGATTCTGAGTAGTGCGCAACGTTAGGAAGTTCCTGAATTCTTTACTTGCTTTGGTCGAAGAGGTAGAGATTAGGAAAAGAGAATTACAACAGAGCCTTGATCTTGATGATCATTGTATTAACTTGAGTTGTGGTCGCAGGATAGTTATATCTGGAACTTAGTGATAACGGTTAGTTTGAAAAACTCATGAGACTTTGTCGAGTAATTGAGGATAGTCATTCAATAGGGATTGGTCGATCATTTGAATAAACCTAAGTTATCAGTTTTGTAAGTAAGTATCGGTAAATATCACGAGTGTATACCCAAAGCTGTTATGAACCCATGGAGAACACAAACCCTAGTTATCCTTTAATTATTGATTCAAAAATATAATCTTGACTGTTGTTTATTTCTATTATTGATTTTTATTAGAACCCCCCATTGTGAAGTAATTACCATATGACTTCATCTACTGGCTATAATCTAGATCTTCCATATTCCCTGTGGGATCGACCTCAACCTCTAAGTTAGGTTCTTTATTGACAACGTCCTCTTCATACTTCCGTTGGAAGTGTGGTTTGAGCGTTATCAAAAAGTTGTGTCGTTGCTGGGGAATACGGCTAAGACTAGGTTATTTTCTTGTAGTTGACTTCTTTGGTTATTATTCCTTAATTACGATTATTTTTGTGTTTTTTATTACCCACAGGTTGTTCTTCGGTGAATGCCAAGCACTCGGAGTAGAGAAGACCCCCTTGTTCCACTAAATCCCGAAATCTAACGAGCACTGTGTAGAATGGTAAAGTTGAGCAAAAAGAAGCTCGCTTAGCTGGAGAAGCTAGGCAAGCCGACCTAGCTCGATTAGTTGCACTTCAGCAGGCTGGTGATGATATAGATGAGGTGGTAAACGTTGGTCGACATGGGAGGGGCAACCGAGCTCAGGGATTTGCCCCTCAGTTCATTGATGATGAGGACCCAAACATTGATGAAGTTGGGTCAACTGGAGAAATTGTACCACCACCACTGCTCGCTGGGGCCAAATTTGACATTACGAGCGTCATGATTCAATTGCTAAACATGAAGGGATATGCAAGGCAAATAAGTTGCCCGGAGTAAGCTAGGATTCCATACAACTCCGACTCTTCCCTTTCTCTCTAACATGGGAAGCTACTTTGTGGTTATCGGAGTTGCCCAATGACTCCATAACCAATTGGAGGGAAATTAAACAAGCCTTCTTGGATAGATTCTTTCCCCAATCAAGGATGTTACAGTTAAAAGATGATATTTACAATTTTCGGCAAATTAAGACTGAGGCACTTCATAAAACCTGGTTGAGGTTCAAAAAGAAGTTGATTAAGTGCCCAAACCATAAAATCCCAGATGACAATTTGTTGGAAATTTTTTATAAGTCTCTTAATAATAGCACCAAGGCTGTAGCAGACATGGTGGCTGGAGGGGCATTGATGAGTCACACCTAGGAGGAAGCAGCCACTATCCTTGATAGGGTGACTAAGACAAACAGGGCCTGGCATACGAGGGAGGCCGATGCAGTGGCTGGTACATATGTTGTTGGTTTGACTGCAGACCAACGAAGGAAGGAGGAAGAATACGATCAGGAGTTGGCTCACATGCGCACATCATTGGATTTGCTGACACAGCATATCATGGGAGCATGACCCAAAAAGGTAAATGCAGTGGGAACTCAAGGAAGGGAGAAGAGAGAAGATTACTCTGATTTAGATGAAGAGGCAAACTTTCTAGATAGACAAGTTGCGAGTTTCCGAGCCAACGCCCAAGCGTCTAGACAATACAATTGGCGCCAACGTTTTGAAAATCAATGTCGGAACCAATATAGAGACAACTACAACAGGAAAGGGTTCAGAGATAGGATCCGTGGTCGTGAGCGAGAAGGAGAATGGATAAGAAATGATGGATATTGCAATGACCGGGATTGAGTCTATGTGCCTCCCAACGCACGAGAAGGGGAGGCTGGACAACCAAAGTTGGAGAGTATGATGGCCGAAATGCTGAAAAAGGTGAGATCCACGGATGATCAGTTAAAAGAAATTCGAAGTGACTTATCTAGCATGGTTCAGAAAGTGGAATCTCATGCCACCGCCATCAAGCAGATAGAACACCAACTTGGGCAACTGTCGGCATCAATGAACCCTAGGCAAAAGGGTACACTTCCTAGATCCACTGTCCAGAATCCAAAGAATGATAGTCATTGCATGGTAGTGATGACTAGGAGTGGTAAAACCACAATTGACCCCCCGTTCCCTATTGAAGTTGAAAGCAGGAAAGAGAGCGTGATTGAGGAATAAAAGATTGTTGATGAGGCATAACATGATGAGTTGCAAGAGGCCCCTAGGGGTGAGAAGGAATGCAACATTGAACAAGAGGCAACTCTAGTGCAAAAGGCTATCCCAAGACCACCGCCACCATTCCCACAAAGGATAAAGAAAAAGGCAGACAACGGTAAGTTCCAAAAATTTCTTTCAATGCTTAAACAACTTTCGGTGAATATACCATTGGTTGAAGCACTAGAGCAGATGCTAGGATATGCCAAATTCATGAAGGACCTAGTGAAGAAGAAAAGATATATAAGCTATGAGCCAGTTGACAATGTCCATCACTGCAGTGCCATAGCAACAAGGGTCTTAGCTAAGAAAAAGGAAGACCCAGTTACCTTCACAATACCTTGCACCATTGGTAATGTTGAGTTCTCAAGGTCACTTTGTGATCTGGGAGCTAGCGTTAATCTAATGCCCTTGGCAGTCTTCAAGAATCTAGGATTGGGAGCCCTCACACCAACCAACATGCGGCTACTTATGGCCGACAGAACAGTAAAGAGATCAGTGGGCATCCTAGTTGATGTGATCGTCAAGGTTGATACGTTCATATTCCCAATAAACTTCGTGATCTTGGATTGCGAGGACGATTATGAGGTCCACATCATTCCGGGGAGACCATTCCTTGCTACTTGGAGAGCTCTAGTAGATGTGGAAGAGCCTACTAAAGTTCAAGCTAAACAAAGAAGAGGTCACGTTCAACATCTGTCGGACCATGAAGCAACCAAAGGAATTTAGTGTGATCTCAGCACTGGAGGATGAGTATGAGTCACTTGACGAACTCTGAGTAGTCAAGAGACTTGCGTCGTGCCGCGATGTTATATCAGGCGCTTCTTGGGAGGCAACCCAAGTGGTTGTTTGGTGAAATTTGAGTAACCAGACCACTTGCATCATGCCGTGACCTTAAATCAAGCGCTTCTTGGGTGGCAACCCAAGTTAGTGAACTAATGTGTGCTCAGTGCGCAGGAAAACAAAAATAGGTGGCTGAAAAATCTGCAGCTACTGGATCTCAGTACGACTCGTGGTGAGGTCCTACGAGTCGTGGCAGTACTGGTGGTGAAAAGCAGAGAAAATTTGAAGCAAAGTCCGACCTACGACTCATCCTATGATTCATACCTCAATGGTATGAGTCGTAGGATGTACTCGTAGGTCACCAGGTAAGTTCTCTTTTGTTAAATTAACTACGGGTCATAGGTTGCTCCTACGATTCGTGGTATGAGTCGTGATGGGTCAAAATTACCTGATTTGGCCCAGATTTTTAAATCTACCCTTACCTATTTAAACTCCAAAATTCACCATTCTCCCACGCGAACTGTTCGGTGCCGTGGTGACTACACGCAAGTGCACGTGGTCGAACAAGTAGTAAAGTGGCTTAAGTAAAGCGAAGTATCGATCCCATAGGGACTGAGCTACGGTAATAATTAACTTAAGTGTTAATGAACTATACCTTTAAGAATGCAGACAACCAAATAATATTTTGAGAGTTTGAGTTTACTAATTAACAAGAATCTAAGGCAAAATTATAAAGTGAGTCTGAACAATAGTAATGAGCAAGCTGAGGTTAAAACGAACATGTAGGGAATTAATTTATCAATAAAATTAAGTTAATCTTTCCTTCGGTTGCTAGTCAAGAATTATTGCCTATGGATTGGAAATTTCAACTCCTATCCAACTTAAGAATCATGAGCCTTAATCTACATTTCCGTGATAAAAGAATTTCATGTTCTAGCCATACATTCCCGATTCCTTAATTGACTAATAAGACTTTCAGATATATTTCTATTCTTAATGTAAATAAATTCTCAATTTTCCAAACTAAGAAGAGATCATATCCTACCAATTCACATCTTTCCAATTTCATTCCTTTTCAAAATCAAAATTGGATTTTTTAGATATACATTAACATTGGCCAAACCTTAATGCAGTAAAAACAAGAATTGATAGAACCACCATTGTAGAAAAGATGAAAACTGAAATGATTAACAATTATATTCCACTACAATTGTTCTTAACCTTAGCAAGAAGTGAATTTAGCCACTCATTTGTGGATTGAACATCATCAAATAAGTGTAATTCATACAAACAATTGAGATAAGAGGGAAAGAGATAAAGAAGAACCCTAGAATTTTCGTCCCCTCAACTGCCTGTAACCCACGTTCTTGCTCAACCAAGTAAGAATTATTTAAAATAAAACCTAAGTGTGCTATTTATACTATTGAGAATTTTTCCCGAAATAACAAGCAATGTGGCACGGAGTGTATCGCGGAGCACTTCCTCTGTGCCACGGAGGTATCGCGGACCCTCACTGGAATTCGGCTCCCAGGTAATTTCACCTCAATATGCCATGGCCTGTATCGCAGGGCCTGGCCAACGTGCCACGGAGGTAATGCGAACCTCCACTGGAAATTGCAAATTTTAATTCACCCGAGGTAGAATACCTCCGCGATGGCAGCTTGACATGGCTCCATCGCGGAGCCCTTATTTTTGCTGCTCTTCCTTGTCCTTTTCCACTCCTTGTTTCCAAGTCCATTCTCGATTTTACCAACATGTATCTTAGCTTCCCAAATTCCATTTTACCTGCGAAATAACACTAATCATGTTGGTTAGTATAAATTCACATTTAACTACAAATCATATGAGAATGTACACAATAATGATAGATAAACAAGTCGAAATGAAGCATTTGAGTATCACTTGGGCATGAAATTCTGCCCAAGATCACGTACCCCACACTTAAAACCATGTTTGTCCTCGAACAATATTCTCACATCTCATGTAATTAACACTCACGCTAGCTACTTTGGCTCAACAATTCAAGCTACGGCTATACCGATTATTTAATATAGAAAATCATCAAGAAAACATGCATAGTCTCATCAATACAATGAAGTACATCACATTAAGATCTCCTAGGCTCAAGAATCAATTCTTGATCTTTGCAAACTCGTGCAAATCAACTGATCAAGACATCCGACACGAAATTAATCTCTCGTCAATCATGTGCCCTCACAACACAAGAGAAATACCCCATTTGCTATCATATAGTTTCCAAAGCACTACATGTAGGGCTATATGCATACAATTTCACTCTCTCTCCCAAAGAATTCACGTGCATCATGTCATGAACCATAGGCTTGCCTCTAGTGTATTACACCACTAATATAAGGACGAGTGATGTAAGATCATGTAGGACTTAATGGGTTGTAATGTAAGCTAAGGAACTAGAAAATACTGGGCTAACTAATAATAGCAACTAGCTTCCTTAAGCGCTTTTCAATACATCCCACCATCATTACGACCAGTTTTTTCTTCCTCCATCCTCCGATTCTTGAAGAAATTTTTTCTTTGTTTTTGTTCCCACTTCTTTAAGCATACTCGACTTACTAGCAAAGATTAGTTATACATCTTTAGTTTATTTAATTTCAGCAAGTGCACCTTTGACCTTTTCTTTAACTTTCACCACTTCCGCTTTTCCTTCCATTTCACACTTTGTACTCCTTTACACTGTGGGAAAATCTTTTTTCTTGAGCATTTAAGAGTTTTGGATCAAATTCACGGCTAATGAAAAGAAGGGACTAAGCTCGGTTTGTACCTCATCAAAGAAAGAAAAAAAATAGGCTAAAGGCTCAATGGGGCTAACTAGGATGTACAGTGAAGGTAGGTATGATAATGGAGAAACTTTCGGTTTATTCAAAGAAACGCCTACATCCTTTCCTACAATACACATCCTTCATTTTGTTTCATACACACACCAGACAAGTTCTAGACACTTCACAATAGCATGGAATAATCGAAACCTCACCTCACACTGATTGCACATGCTCAATTCAAGACATATTAACAGACTCTTCAATCAGCTAATTACAAGAATTTACTATTAAGCCTCGATCACACCGAATCGAACTCTATGGCCTAGGTAACTTAACATGTTTACACATTTGCATGCTTTCATATGAATCACTTTTGCAACTTAATATCATGTACAACATGTAACAAGAATTCCGAACCATGAAGTAGCGATACGTTTGCGAAACAAACAAAAGAAAGAAAATAAAGAAGGAAAAAAACTACTCCTATCGACTACATTTCCCTTAAGACGGTCGTCATCCATCCATCATAGTGAACGGTCACTATCTACGCTTCAGTTCAATGGGACTATTCTCGGTAAAAGCACTGAAAACAAAGGCCGAGAAACCCAACATAAAAGAAATTTAACAAAATTTTTTTAAAATTTCGATAATTTCGATGGAAAACAAAAATATTTACACAAAAACCATTGAACAATAGCTCAACACAGCACACAACAGCTTAACATTCATTACAATAACAACTTAATTACAGACAGAACACACAAAATCACAGGGTCACATTTTTCACAGGCATAACAACACAAAACCTAAACCTCAACAAAAATAAAAATGAAACAGCTGGCACCTAACTACTCCCACCCCGCACTTAAATTGAACACTGTCCCCAGTGTTCACATAATTTCAACATATCACAAAGGTAGGTGGTGAAACTCCCTGATCAATCGAAGTATTCAACTTCTTCATCAGGTGTCGTTGCCTCGTCTCCCATATCAGAATCGCCCCCGCTGTCCTCATTTGACTCAACATCTGAGTACTCCCGTCCTGTCTCCTCATCAGTAGGGACATCATCATCTATGGGATTCACAAACGCTGGCCCCACTCTGCATAGAGCTTGAGCATTCTCGCCGAATGGGTAATCCAGCTCGAGCTGCCACAGCTCATCCTCCATTATAGGCCTCCCACCAATGCGCAACTACAACATCTGCATCCCGTACATGCGGGCCATATACTGATCATCCCAAGCATGTCGCTAGGCTAGTGTGAGCACCGGACCATGAGTAGTGTCAGGTGCCTTGGTTTTGGTGACATCCAAGGCACCCCTATCAATATGTGGGATGTAATCCAGGGCCTCCTCCTCGATATCATGGCCCCTCAGGAACGTGGTAAGCAAACCACCGAACCCATATTTATGCCCTTGATGCAGTCGGGCTCTTTTCATGGCCGAGATAATCACTGCACCAACATTGATCTCCAGCCCCTACATCAGGGCATACACTAAGCACACTCGATCCCGGGTGACATCTGTCATGTGCACCCCCGGGATCAAACAGGAACACACAATTTTTAGCCAAATCCTGGCTTCCCTGTTCATTTGATAGTAGGGCAACATTTAGTGGTATCCCCTCTCCTTGTGCCTGCTACACCTTGTCGTCGAACGGGCTCCACATAGAGTGCGTCTGATGTCCGCATAAGGTGGAGTGATGTTCAGCTACTAGAGGACATGGGCGTCTGTGTCCCGCGCCCCCAAGATCGCATTCAGGTGATGGGGCTCAAAAGTGACAACCTGGCCCCTGATTTTGACGGTGTGACTGTGGAAGGTCGGGTTCCAGTTGGCATAGAACTCCCAAATGAGATAGAGATTGCACTCCCTGGGCTCTTCGAAGATGAAGTTCAGCCCAGCGGTGTCAATCCGGTGTACGATCCGCGGGAATTCCTGTGCTAGCGGCTCCCTTAATATGTGCTCCTCCGGGAAGTATTTGGTTTCTTTGTGTTTTGTGTTCGGTGCGTTTCGCAACTACACGCAAGTGCACGTGGTCGAACAAGTAGTGAAATGGCTACAGTAAGCCAAGTATCGATCCCACAGGGACTGAACCAAGGTAATAATCGAATTAAGTGTTAATGAACTCTAACTCTAAAACTGTAGACAACAATTTAAAGAAGATTTTGAGAGTTGGATTCCTAATTTATACTAATCTAAGACAAAATGATAAAGTGAGTCTGAACTATAGTAATGAGCAAGCTGAGGCCAAAATAAACATGCAGGGAAGTAATTTATAGATACACTTCAATTAATCTTTCCTTCGATTGCTAGTCAAGAATTATTGCCTATGGAGAGAAACTTTCGTATTCTACCCAACTTAAGAATCATGAACCTTCAACCTGCATTTCTGTGATAAAAGAATTTCATGTTCTAGCCATACGAAACCGATTCCTTAATTGACTAATACTACTTTCAGATATATTTCTATTCTAAAGGTAAATCAATTCTCAATTTTCCCAAACTAAGAAGAGATCATATCCTACCAATTCACAATTTTCCAATTTCTTTCCTTTTCAAGATAAAACTGGATTTTTTAGATATACATTAACATTGGCCAGACATTAATGCAGTAAGAACAAGAATTGATAGAACAACCATGGAAGAAAAGATGAAAAACCAAAATGATCAACAATGAGATTCCACTACAAATGTTCTTAACCTCATCAAGAAGTGAATTTAGCCACTCATTTGTGGATTAAACATCATCAAATGAGTATAAATCATACAAACAATTGAAATAACGGAGAAAGAGTTAGAGAAGAACCCTAAGAATTTTGTCCCCTCAACTGTCTGTAACCCACGTCCTTGCCCAACTAAGTTAGCATTATTAAAAATAAACCTAAGTGTGATATTTATACTAGTGGGAATTTTTCCCAGAATAACAAGCAACGTGTCACGGAGTGCATCGCGGAGCACTGCCTCCGTGACACGGTACAAACGCGGACCCTCACTGAAAATTTATGTTCCAGGTAAATATAGGCAACGTGCCACGGCATGTAACGCGAGGCTTGACCAATGTGCCACGGCGCCGTCACGAACCTTCACTGGAAATTTGCCAAAATAAATCATCCGAGGCAGGCTGCCTCCGCAATGGCAGGGTGACACGGCTCCATCGCGGAGCCCTAATAATAGATCCTTGGACTGGAGTGCGTGGACCCTTCTAGGATTACATCCTAGTTTGTAGAGGCATGTTAGTTGCGTTCCTCTGGCTGGCAGTATGTGTTAGAGAGACGATCTGAAGCACGTGAATGCACGACTTAGCAGGAGGTCTTTATAGAGTTAAACTCTATTGCATGATCTAGAGTATGAAAGAACGGAAGTATTTCCTATCGCCTTATAGTCTCCCTCTTACGGATGTGCCTAGCTTCACACCTATAAGAAGAAAACTACAAGATGCGGCTTCATAGAAACTCTAGGACTCCTTCAACTAAAGCTCTAATAACACATTTGTCATGCCCCGAACCTAGACCCTGGACGTGGCCAGCACTTAGATCGCCGAGTGATTTAATAGAACCCTTAGTCTGGCTTACTACTAGTTGAGAATACAATAAAGTGTAGAAGAAGTAATAATTGTATAGGATCAATATAATAAAATAAGATTTATTAACTGCAACTGAAATCAATGTTATAAAGTAACATTATCGACTCAACTCTAACTCTATTTATGAAGCCTCTATAACTAGAAGTAGGTGCGAAGACATAGCTCCCATGGCTACCTCAAGATCTATTAAATAAAGTAGTTAATAAGACTGGGACTCTCCAAAAGTAAGAGATCTTACTAGCTGCCGAATCAATCTAAGATCCAAACAAAGTGTTTGCTTCTGATATTGTCTGCCTGAATCTGCGTCAAAATATGATGAAGCGCCAAAGGTATCAATATGTGGAATGTACGATATGTTATGAGGATGAATGAAATAATATTTAAAAAGGAATATTGAAACTGAAAGGATAAACTGACTGAAATAATATAATTAATACTAAAGCTCAGAATGATGCATAAAACACAAAGTAATTAACGTGTAAAATAGTTATGCAATAAAATTGTGCAACAAAACAATCTCTGAGAATAAGTGAAACAATGCATAACTTTAACTTCGGAAGTTTCTTATAACTGAGACCATCATGAATGAGAACATGTTGCCCAACTTTCTTACTCAAGTGGCAAAGCCTCTCAAAGACTTTCCAGGGGAGAGAACCATCTAAAATGTGGATCCATAATCGAAGTCCTTACCAAGGATTTATTTGAGGAGTCAGCTGTATCAACAACATGATCCTAACATATGTTGGCTACGTAGTTCTGGGGCTTTCGAGTTATCAGAACTCTTCACCCACTTGAGGCTAAGTAATCCTCCCAAAAAATATGCACATATACTTATGCCTATCTGAGGCAACAGAAAACATCTTTTATAAAGCACGTTAGCTATAGATATAATAGATCTTTAAAATCGTTATTGATCCTTGGATAAAAACTTTTCTTGAAAACTTGCAAGCTTCTACGCTCAAAATCTTGGATTTTAAAAATAGGAATTCACTTTAACTTTTGAAAATCATGCTAACAATCATACTTTATTTCTCAAAAGCTCTTCATGAAAATTCTCTAAAAAATCTTCTCAACTTTATGATTAATGCAATTAAACTCAATTTATAATGCTTTCAAAATCATGGCTTTAATTAAATAGGGTTTATGGGATAAGAGACATGACCCAATTATCAACAACTCAAGATTCAAGGGATAATCATCAATAAACATCAAGATAATGATTAATCAATAACTAAGGGATACACTTCAATAGGAATTACTTGACAATGATCAATTCAATAGATAGAGAAGAATACTATTCATGAATTGGGTAAAAAACCCTAACTTTACTCTCAGTGAATTCTTGCATAGATGTCGAGTATAAGGATGAATAGAAATTCTTAATTTGGTAGCCTTACACACCTTGAATGTTGAACTTAAACTTAAGCTTGAAGAACCCTAGTTGGAGAAGATGACTTCCTAGCTTGCTTGATGAGCTTGAGAGCTAATGATCTCGAATTCACGTTGTAATAAAAGGGAATAAGAGTTTAGAATAATTAAAACCTTAAATATATTTCTTTGAAATCCCAAAACATTTTGGATTAGGTGATAAAAAAATAGAAAGTTACGAAAATAACCCTAGAATCCCATCTGCAAAATTGACCCATCAGTGACAACGACCCACTTAATGACTTGTCATCGCTCTTGACAACTAGTGGGGTCCTTTCATCACCTTGAAACCATGTTGGGAATTCTCTGATTTTCACCTCAGAGTCCTTCGTAACAACCTACTTAATGAATCATCACTTGTATTAACAAATCATGCCCTAACTAATTGGAAATGGGAAGAAAATGTCAAGTTTCAGAATTTAGCATAGGAACAACTCCACCTAACGGATCATTAAGTGACGTAATGACTCACTTAACGAGTAGTTCAGTGGTTTGGTCTAGTTTCATTAGTTTCTTTTCCTCTTCATGTCTAGCATCCAACCTAATGGACTTTTGATTGTTGTTACATATTAATAGGGAAATTTAAAATAGTAAATGCCACCAATACCACCCTTTTGCTGGTGAGAGTATTCTTAGATTTTATTGGAAAGATATAAGATATCAAAATACTTTAACAAAATTTCAACTCAAGTGTAAGATCCCTTTCATTGATTGGTGGATGACATAGTGAGCCATGCTGGATTCATCATGGCTATCACCCTTGCCAACCAACCCTGCTGATCTTCTCAAGTATGGAGATTGTTATCATACTTTGTGGTGTTCATCAACGAGCAGCGCTGATCAAAGTAGAAATGATTTATGAAGGCACTTGCTTTTTTTACATTGACCCCATATACTATTACACTATCCATGGGTTTCTACAAAGGTTTTGGACCTTTTTATTGCATCTAGAGAAACATAGTAAAAGGCAAAGAATTTTAAGACCTATGTTTGGTAATATTGATCGGGAGGATGAGAGAATGACTCCAATTTCTAAAGTTGGAGCTAGGACAAGATGGCCAGATAATTATCCAACCCATTTAGACTGATTAGCTTCCCTTCAGTAATGTTCTGTCGAGGTTTCGCGTTGACTAAATGAAGAGCCTCCATAAATTTTTATTTGGAACTAGGAACAGAGAATCTTGAACTTTCTTCTGGTTGAAACTTGTTTCTCACTTATCTCTCCAGTGGAGCTCAGAGCTAGTAGGTTCCATTGTGGGGCTAGATTTGTTTTTCTCAGATTCACTCCACTTGAATCTACATTATGCTAATCCAACGGGTGATGACCCACTCTACGTTGAATTAAGAGGTGAGGAGTTGTTATTCCCGGACCCACTAACCTCTACATGGGCAATAGGTATATATGTAGAGGCCACTATTCAGAATAATAGGATGACGTGGTTTTGGTCTCAACTTGTTTCCTTTGTTTTTTGGCTTTAAGCGAGATGGCATCCCATTCTTGTTACAATTATTAGGTTGATCTGGAGGGAGGGACCACTTTTGGCACACAACTTTGTCTCTATGGGTGATTTATGTTTTTGGCCTCTCGTTGGGGTTTGTTTAGGTATCATTCCTATCAAATTAATAATGTTAGTACCCGAGAGACTTAAAAAATAAGAAGAGATTCAAAAAAAGAGTTGAAACTCAACGTACAGAATGTTGGGATAATACAAATACTGGTTGTACGCGAGTGTCATGCCCTAAACCTGGTGAGGCATGCCTGCACCCAGTGCCGGACTTGACTGAGATAGCCAGTGAAACTCCTATGACTAGTATAGCATTTTGGGCCAATAAGGCTTCCATGAAAACACCTCTACACCATAAGCATGAATAAACTGAGAAAAACACAAAAAGCATCAACTTTAAGTAGTTGGCAACCCAAAACATGTATATCAAAAGCTGACGAACTACAAGTACCTAAGGGAATAAACAACAATTTAACAAGGCTATGAACTACAAAACAACTAAGTAGAATGTTGGTAAGGCAGTAAATCACATGCTGAAAACTCACAACAAATGTCTACAAGCCTCCAGGAGTAATTTAACTGATATAAATAGTTGGGACAAGGTCCCCGCCTACCCATCATCTATACATGTACTCAAAAACCTGGACTTCTAACTCTTCCTTTATGATGAATTGGAGCTTAGAAAAATCACCAAATTCTGAACTACTACTTGAGAGGTCTATTTGATTCTTAATCTGGACCTACAGGAAAGAATATAGTGTTCCCCAAGCAATGGGGATGTTAATATGAAAGAAATTATGGGTATATAAGGCATAAATATTATTTGATTAAGCCGCAGATAGTAAATGAGAGTAGGATATAATATGAAATCTGGAAGCTGAAACCTGAAGACTTGTTAAGATTCATCTTCTTTGCTCTTTTTAAAACTTAATACACATCCTAACTGATGAGTTGATAATTTACCAACTCATTAGGCACTTGAGCATGAGCTTTATCTTAGTTTGCATATCATTTAGATTAATTTTATGTCCTTTTTGCCTTTTTATGTGCAGGTATCTGAGTTAAGAGAGAGAGCAAGAAGCAGAGTAAAAAGGATAAAATCAGGTGAAAAATGGCGCCATACCAGAGGACATCGGCGAAACGTTGGTCAAATGCAGATGACCACTGACTTGAGGACAATGTGCAACCGGATGCCACGAATATTAACCGGCGGATCTCTGGTCAAATTTCCTAACTAATGCCTGCACTTTCTGGACCAAGGAGTAAATGAATCGGAAGATCTCGGATAAAGGTCGGAAAACCACTGAAGGTGACACCGAATGGTCCTAGAGAATCATTGGATGCGCAACTGATGATGGATGGTGTTGCGCGGAATGCAGCCGGTGAACCGCCGCCTCCACCGCAAGTAACAAAATGCCTGAACAGGGGCAATTACGTCCAGCACTAGAAAAAGAAGAGATTGGTTGCCCTATATTCGTATATATACTAGAAAAAAGTACTTTTTACAAACACTTTTATACTTTTTAGCTTTTATGAATATTCCTTTTGCCTTAGAAAGAGAAGAAATCCACTGGAGGAGATTGTTGAATATTGCTTTTCTTATTTTCTTCTTCCATTAGCAAGGTATAACCATTGTTGCAAACATCTTTTGAGTTAAATTTTGCTTGCTCTTACTAATGAAATCATTGAGTTTATTGATGAATATACTCTTTAGTTTCTTAATCATGAATAGCTAAATCGTCAACTGGAGGTGTGTGATGATGGGTGCTTAATTAGATTGGGTATTGCTAGATTCATCTTAATATTGCTTAATTAGTGTAAATCTATTGAGTTTTCTTTAATTGATAATTGATGATCCATAGTTGCAAATGTGGGTTTACTCTTTATACTTGATTTTAGCTTGAAAAAGAAGAATTCAAGTATTAGAAGAGAATTTGATGGTGGGAATGGATATGAGTGTGTGGAATTGGGCTAGAAATAGTCAAAACTCATGTTCATAATCCTAATTAGTAGTTGATGGCTAGAAATGGTTCAGCTATCAACCTAAACTCTATTGGGCTAATTGAATTGTGTCTTGAGGTTCGAAAAGACTTGAGAAAAAGGCATCTATGAGGTTGAAAAACATAGGGTGCCATCTCTTCCATAGTTATTTACACTAATTCGCAATGATTTGATGAGCTAGCATATCCTTATTTGATTAGCACCCCATCTACGCCACACCTCTAGTCTTCACTCATTATTGTTTATTAATTTTGGTTATTTTTCTATCTTGGCAAGCTGGTTTAAAATACACAATATTGTTCACTTCTTTTACCCCCTAAAATTATACTGTTTTATTTTTATTAATTGGTATGAGTTAATTCCAATTTTCTAAAACAACGCTTGTGCAAATCATTCACTAGTCTCTATGGAATTCGACCCCGACATCAATTGAAAATATTTGTTTTGATACAATGATCGCATCCACTTTCTCTAAAAGAAAAGTGTATTTAAGCATTATCAAAAATAGCGCCGTTGTCGGGGACTAGCACTTGATATCCTTATGTTGTTTGTTAATTTGTGTTAAACTTGAATCTTAGTTGTTGACATTGATGTTGTTATAGTTGGCTTTTACTGTCAGAGTTGGAGCTTCATCTTGTCATTATTGAGTGATCTTTATTCTGCTAATGAGCCCCTTTAAAAGGCTATTGCAAGACCCCAAGGGGGCACCTTATGTGGAGACTCTCAATTTGGTGGATAAAATGTTCGATAGAGAAGGGAGGAAAGATACAGTGTTGCTGGTCATGATGAAGCAGATATCGCCACTAATGTAGTGCTGCTACACTCAAAATCAATCAGGACTTGCAGGTCATAATGAAGGCTAGGGGTAAATGTAGGATAAATGTTTGGCTTGAGTGACTAAAGCCTCCATAATTCCATTACAAACACTTGTAACATCCAATCATCTTATTGAGATCACTCCACCTTATTTCTCCTTGTTTATCATCTTCATCTTTTGTGTAGTACAAGCCATCCTTATAACACCGATGAGTTTCAAATTTAGCCTTGTATATGGAAGATCTAGCACCTTTTTCTATTCTTTCTCTTTTTGATGATTCAAGGATTTCAACCCATCGATTAATTCATCTCATCACAATTTTGGTGCTACCTCATATGGAAGCTCTCATTTTCCCCCATTCTTGCAAACCCCAAAACATAGGCTTTTGCCTCATTTCACATTCATTTCCT
The DNA here is from genome assembly GCA_035772735.1 of Datura wrightii. Lineage (NCBI taxonomy): Eukaryota > Viridiplantae > Streptophyta > Magnoliopsida > Solanales > Solanaceae > Datura > Datura wrightii. Next base: position 68,952,352 of record JASDFA010000002.1, read on the forward strand.
TATCGCTCCCCATGTCATGGGCTTCAAGCTCCTATTATTTTCATTCTTTCATAACTAGCAACCTAGGAGGATGGGAGCCAAAGAGAAGGATTAAAAACGATCATTAGTGTTGTAATGTGGCTTCCAAGAAAGGGTTCAAGGCTCAAACATTGGCTATCAAAGATTAATGTTCAAAGAGGTCATTTTGGATGAAGTGACTCATAAAAGATGGCCTAAGATCATGTTCTAAGTGCAGCCCCATCAATCATTTCGCCTTGATTCACACTTCGGGCAAGTTCTAGACAATCATGCATACACAAGAATTAAGCCGAAAACCTCACCACACAAGGCATCACAATTCAAGAAGTTTAGAAACCTCCTTCATAACATTAGGAAAATGACCTTTGACACGCTCATAACAAATCAACAAGACAAGCAAGTAATGTACAATTCATGACAAGAGAGTCCTCAATTCTCATATTTAAATGCCCTCCTTTTCTTTTCAAAAAAACTCATGCACAATGACAAGTAAGAAATATTGGTTGTACCTCATCAAGCAAGTACACAAATGACTCAACAAGACTATAGAATTGATATTTTCCCTTAAGAAAGCCGCCTCTCAATCTACCATTGGGAAGTGTCAACCCGGTTTGACAACAAGAAGAAAAGAAAAAGAAAAATCTCTCCTTGGGATGGAACCGTAGTATAAAGAAAACCCTTGGAATTTATTCAAAACTAATATCTATTATGGCGATACTACTAACAAGTAATGACAATTTTCCCTTAAAAATGATGTCATCCAATCTATCATAGGGCCATATCATACATTACTTAACAAGTGGGTTACTCAGACTTCACCCCCTAGCAAAAACATTGCATTGTCCTCGATGCCTAAGGTTAAACAAAATGAGGAAGGAATGGGTGAGAGAACTCACTAATACAATAGAGGCATCTGTTTTACACACATTTTCAATGCTCTCCTTTTTCTTTTTCTTCTCTCACTGTTTTCCACATTCCACATCTGTTCCACCCCTGTACAATCAAAGACAATAGAAATTTAAAGTAAGACAAAATAAAAGGGAAAAGTAAAAGCACTTGGTTTTCCTCCCAAGAAGCGCCTTAGTTCACCTCGTGGCTCGACGACTTCAACTTCACAACTTTTCCCTCCACATTGAGCTTTTGAATTGCACCCCTAATTTCTTATCCATTCTCCTATTTTGTTTGAGGGGTGGTGGTGTGGGCATCATATGTCTAAGAAATGGATGTTGCATCTTGAATTTCGTGGCCCTTAGAGGAGGGATGTGCTTTGACTTTGTTGACATGGCATACTCTAAGATAAAGCCACCTTAATCGTCCTCCTCAACTTCCTCCATTGACTTGGTCTCCATTTTGTCAACAAAGTTCAATGGTGAAAAATGATAAGAGGGCGGTTTAAGGTGCTCCCTTTTTAAGCATGCTTCTTTCTTGCCATCCTCCTTTCCAAGTGCACTAGAGTCCTTGAGCATGGTTTGTTGGATGTCATTTGGAGACTCTATTGTCACTTCTTCAACCTTGGCATCATGTATTTTTGCAATGTTGATTGGTTGACACACTTCAATGACTTCTTTAAAGTTCACCTTGACTCCTCCTTCATCGTCATTTTGAACATCCTCCCATGAGTCATGTTGAGCTATGCCTCATAGTTCACTCCTTCTTGTTATGTTCCTCAATATCTCCTTCTTCTTCTTTTAGAGATTTATAATTTCCTTCTTTAGGAGTTGATGATTCCATGGGCATGGAGGGGTTGACATTCTTTTATGCTTAGCCTCCCACTCCAAAAAGGCTTGGAGCATGGCTTCCATATGCCCATATGCATTTCCCCTTCCCGCACTTGCCATGGCTCATTCTTTTCAAGCTTAAGAGCATAACTTCTATCATCACCATTATAGCGGGAAGTGATCCCTTTTGGGCATCCATCCCAATGTCTCCCATGACTACCACATAATGTGCATCTATACAAATCATAGGAAGGAGAAGGTGTGCTCATCTCCCTTCTAGGGGAATATTTGCAATCTTGCCAATAGTGTGGTCCTCCACATAGGGACATGGGTCATCATAATAAGGGTTGCAATTAACAAACCTTCTTTCATTCCACGATGCCATCATATAACTACAAACAAACAAAAACAAAAATAGAAATTAAAACAAAATAATATGTAAAACAAAAATTCAAAACTAGTTCGAATCAATAAATAACTAATGGTTTATCACAATTCAATTCCTCGGCAACGACACCATTTTTGATAACGTCCAAACTACACTATTCTTTTTATGAAAAAGTGTAAATGGTCATTGTATCCAAACAAATATCCCGATGGATGTCAGGGTCAAATCCCACAAAGAATTGAGTTGATAATCCAAGAGTTATAAATTAATTCATACTAGAAGCATAATTGTTCAACATTTGAAAATTAAAATTTTGGGTAAATTAAAGGGAAATAACCATCTAATTCTAAACTATGACTAATTGGGGGGAATTCCAATTGAAGAAATCACAAGTGATATGACTAGGGACATTCTATAGATGAGATCACAACTAAATCGGGAATTTCATCAATACCTTAGACTCATAATTAGCATAGATAGTAGTAGATAATTCACATTATCTTTTTTTTCAACCATAAGAATGTTTATACCTTGGTTTATTTTAAACCCCAAGCCAATTCAACAAATCAACCACACAAGCATGAGTAAGGACAAGCTATTTCTAGTCTTGACCTTTAATGCAGTGAAAATGTGGGTTATAACTATCTCTAGCTTAATCCCGCACAAAAATACTCCAATTCCTCACTATTATCTTTTCACCCAATTCTCACCTTTCTCTCTCAAGCAAAATCAAGAAAAGTAAAGCACAATTCGTGTTTGCAAACCATCAATTTTAGCAATTATAACTTGGGAGAAGATATAGATCTACAATTCAATAGGAATCCAAGAGTAATTTATCAAAACCCAACCAAATTAATAAACCCACCATGAATATACCTCTAGCTACCAAATTAGTCAAGCATACTTAAAGGTAGAGAGAAGATACCAAGAGGATTCCCCTAAGATTAATCACATTAGCTTCACAAATTTTCTTTACAAGCTCTTGCAACAATGATGGAATTCCCCCAATTTGGATTGAAGAAAAAGAAGAAGAAAAGAACTATCTAACAATACAATTCTACGGTGAAAAGATTCTACCAAAAATTCTATGAAAAAGATGAAGTCTAGATGAATGAGTGATCCAATTAATTGAATGGTGTACAATGAAAGTTATGTAAATATCTATACTTTCTTGTGTACAACATTCCCCAAATGCCCTTGAGGCATTTAGATACTTTGTAGACCTTTCTATACCTTTATAGCTTTCATTAAACGGCCTCACCTATGAAGCACCAGCGTTTAGCCAGTGCCAATTTGTGAAGCACCAGTTTCTCGCCGCACAAAATGGAAAAGAGGCAGTGACCACTGACGCTTCCACCGACATTTAGCTGCTGCCAAACCGCCAACCACCGGTTGGTTAGCGGGTTCAGGCAGTTACTTTGGCATTTTGCAATTTTGGATCCGCGTTTAGCCGATAAAAAACATGTCCTTACACCTCTTCTTGAGCTTAAATATTCAATTATCTTTGGCTGCTCTCCTTCATGTGCTAACTCATCAAATTCCATCTCAAACAACATTTGTTTTGCTCGGTTTCATGGTTTCTCCACTCACGTGAAGTACCTACAAAGAATTAAAGAGAAAGAGCATGAAATCCACATAAACGACTCAAAAAATAGGAAAAAACTCATGCTTAGGAGCCTAATGAGTTGGTAAATTTCCAACTCATCAATCCTCCCTAATTGCTATTGGTGAGAAAATTGTGCGCTCAAAGGCCTAGGGAGAGCTAAGAAAATCTATGAGTAAGAGGAAAAGAGCCTAAACATGGAGGTCTTTAAGAAAGGAGGAAAAATAAGAAACATAAATCTGAGGTAGCACCAAATTGTGGGAAAAAGAATGATGATGAGTTAAGGAACCTTAAGATACCAAAAGAGAAAAGAGAAGTGGAATGGTGTTACCTCTTGATTAGACAGAGCTTAATGTGATAGCCAAATGAGATACAAGGAATATCTTTGGACAATAAAATAGAAAAAATGGTTGTGAATGGAGGAATAAGTTAATGCAATATAAAGAAGTCAGATGGGAAAGGTTGAAGTGTTCACATAAAGGCATTAGGGAGGATCTAGTTACTAGAGCCAAATAATTGTCTTACCAATACCCCTAGCCTTCATCATGACCCGCAAGTCCTAATTGATTTTAAGTGTAGTTGATCTACATTAGTAGAAAATTACACGAAGGGAAAGCCTATTGTAACACCCCAAAAATTTTCTAAACCAAATTCAGATGTAGCATGAAAAACCACAGGAAAAAAAACTAGAAAATGTCTGTCTCAAACGACCCACACAATAGACCATTAGTGGAACCAACGGACTATTGTAGAGGTTCGTGGGTTGCAATAGATTTCTTCCAGGGGGAAACAATAATACATAGGAGGACCCGTTGAAACTAACAACGAGCCGTCTTGTCGTCCATTAAATCCCGAGATCGGAGGATTTCCGAATCTTTCCCTGAGACAACAAGAGGGAACAATGGACCATGGTTACTACCAATGAACCATTGCTACCACCCATCATCCAGTTGTAGACCCCAGCATTGTGGACCACCAGTGGATACAAAGACCCATTGGTTCTTCAAATGAGTCGTTGTGATGACTCATTGTCTCCATGCCCAGTTTTTCGACCTATTCTAACGGAAGGTGTCAGTGGCCCATTCGTTGTGCCGACGGACCATTATATCCTCTCGTGGGTCTTTCCAGTGAAATCAGTTTCAGAATCCATAACCAACGAGAGCTTCCAACTGGCTGTTATTAGAACCAATGACCCATTTTGAGATCCGTTGTTCAGGGTCGGGCAGTTTTTAGTTCTTTCTGCGAGGGGTATTTTAGCATTTTCCAAGATTTTTAAACTTGAAACCACGTCGTTTTGGTTTTGTATAGGAGGGAATTAAAGGGTTAGAATGACCCTTTCAATTCATTTCTCTCAACTCTCTCAATAACATAACATAAGAACTATTCTGAAAGCACCAAGCAGGAGCAAGTGTTTGATATTCTTCTGAGTTCTTCTATGGATTTTCACCAGGGTTTCTTCTATAGGTACGTGGGAATTCATCAAGGAGATTGTTCTCCCCTTGCGTCCCCCAAAACTCTCTCTCTATCCATTTTCAGTCTTAGCCCTAAGTTTGCGAATTGAAGATATTGTTATCGTTCTTTGATTAATTCATGTGGAATCCTATCCTACGTTAGTTGTAGATTTTTTACACCAGTTTGTAACTAAAATTATTCTTGTTCCATTGAATTAGAAATTTAGCCCTAGTTCTTGGAAAGTCAGAAACTAGAATCATGTTTAAAGATTGAATTCTTGAGAATTGCTTGCATCTATCAGAGTTAGGGGCTCCTCTAGTAAATGTATGTGTTAGAAACTCAATTACATGTATGTTATTCAGATTCAGTCAGAAAGTATATATACTATGTATTACTTATAATTGTTAGTTTAGTTTAAGTCAAAATACTAGAATATCCTGTGTTAGTATGAAATGTCAGCTGATCAGTTTGACTATAGAATTTCTCGAGGTGTTAGTGGTGCCTCTCAATTGTCAGAATCAGACTCAGATTTTAGTTTATTAGTCCATTAGGTGGTCATGAAATTTCATTTATATACATTTATAGCTCTGACCAGCCCTAGGACCCCGGTTCAATTTACGGTTTGTTCTTAGACGGTTACGACGCTTCCAGATAAGCAACTCTGACTAGTCTAGAACCCAGTTTTAGAATCTGGTCCGATAAGACTCTCAGGGTACTTTCAGTTATATGTCCTTAACTAGTCTTGGACCCTAGTTTTGAGCTATCAGCCTAGCAGTTCAGTATAGGTTTCCAGTGGAAATAGGACCTAGCATAGAGCGAACTTGGGTTCCAGCATACTCAGGTTCGCAGAACTACGTTACAAGTGTAGGTTACAATTATAGATTTTTGGCCTAATTGGCCCCAGACTTTTGTTATCACACAGTTCATGCCTTTATACCCTGGCAAGGTATATTGGGTCCTACTGGTGGGGTGTATACATCGGACTCCACTTCTAGCTCACATGGTTATATGTCGGTTTTAGACTCTCACACTAGTCAGTCAAGTCCAATTTTAGAATAAGCAACTCAGTTCAGTTTCAGCTCTAGCAGCTCAACTTAGTTTATTATAGTATCTCAGACCTAAAACTTTCAGACTTATGGCTTGTCTTTAACCACCAGATAGGGTCATCTTGAACATCTCAGTTTACTTCAAATTGTTCAGTTCAGTTTATTAGTGGGTTATTGCATGTCTTTTCAATTCAGTCATCTATATATTTATCATTATTATGCTTCTCTCACTTACTAAGTACATTCAAAGTATTGACGCATACTTTTATGTTGTATCATTTAATGATACAGCCTCAGGTTCTCAGACCTAGTGCCGTTAGCCGATTCATTCGGATCTCTCCATCAGCAGCAGCAGTGTAAGTCCTCATATTCCAAGGGTGTTATTTCATTCATTTCAGTTTTCTTCATCATTTTCAGTTAGACTTAGAGTTAGCTGGAGGCTTGTCCCAGCAACTCCTCAGTTAGATGGCTTTTATACATAGACTGATTTCAAATTCTCAGATATTTTAAATCTCTATGTTCAAATTTTGATTTTCATAAATGCTATTATGTATTATTTCAAAGCTTCCACTATGCATGTTTTACTTAGAATACCAGTGTATGATAAACTAAGGGTTGACTTGGGGTTACTTGTGACTCCAAGTACCGTGTTACGTCCAGGGTGTAGACTCAGGGCATGACAAACTTGGTATCAAAGAGCTAGATTTAGAGTATCCCTGGAAAGTCTGAAAACGACATAGAGTAGAGTCCTTTTCATGGTTGTGAAGCGCACCACACTTATGATGAGGAGGCTGCAAGATATTATTAAGAAAACTCTCTCTTGTTCATGTTCCTTATCGTGCATTAAAGTTCAATTCTAAAAATTCCCTTCTAACTCGTGCTTTGTTTCATTTCAGTGTATCATGCCTCTTAGACATAGTAACGGATGAAGGGTCGGTAACGCCAACAGACCTGCCCCCCACCCCGATAGCTCCTCAAGATGATTCTATATCTACTGATGAATTTAGGGCGACGTTTGAATTGTTGGCCCAAACAGTCACCAACCAGGTGAACTAGTAGGTGGTGCCGATGAACACTAAGGCATCTGCAGCAGCTGCGAGGGTGCGGGATTTCAGCCGAATGAACCCTCCATCATTTTAGAGATCCAATGTATGGGATGACCCCTAAGAGTTTGTGGATGAAATCAGAAAGATTACCTGTATTATGGGAGTCAGCTCCTCCGAGAGTGCCGACCTGGCTGCCTACAAGCTTAAAGGGGTAGCCCAAGTTTGGTGTGAGCAGTGTAAGGAGGGGAAACAAATGGGAGCAGGACCAGTGGAGAGGGAGGGGTTCAACACAACCTTTTTGGACATATTTTTCCCTAAAGAGCTCAGGGAGGCCAAGATAGCGGAGTTTGTGAACTTGAGGCAAGGAAATAGAACAGTGGTGGAGTATGCTCTCGAGTACCAGGCTATCAAAGTACTCTCCGGAGATGGTAGCCGAGATAAGGGCTCACATGTTGAAATTCGCGAACAGAGTGCTGAACCTGGTTCTTAAGGAGTGCAGAATAACAATGCTTATAAGAGACATGGATCTCTCCAGTCTGATTTCCTATAAGGAGGGGCAACAAATGGGAGCAGGACCGGTGGAGTGGGAGGGGTTGAACACAGCCTTTTTGGACATATTTTTCCCTAAAGGGCTCAGGGAGGCTAAGATAGCGGAGTTTGTGAACTTGAGGCAAGGAAATAGAATAGTGGTGGAGTATGCTCTCGAGTACCAAGCTATCAAAGTACTCTCTGGAGATGGTAGCCGAGACAAGGGCTCACATGTTGAAATTCATGAACGGAGTGTTGAACCTGGTTCTTAAGGAGTGCAGAATAACAATGCTTATAAGAGACATGGATCTCTCTAGTCTGATTGCCTATGCCTAGTAGATTGAGGTCGAAAAGATGAAGGATATGGAGTGAAAGAACAAATGGGCAAGGATCGGCTAGTCAAATTACGACCATCAGAGGTCTGGCGGTGGTAGCCATCCATAGCAGCAACAACAACAACAATAGAGGGCCCCAACACCCAGTTCAGCCAACGCCCCTACCTCTCGGTCCCATTAGGATTGGAGGGGTGGAGAATCTGGCTCTCAGTATCAGACTCACAGTACTAGGAACAGGTATCCAACTTTCCCTAAGTGCAACAAGAATCACCTAGGAGAGTGCCTTCAAGGCAAAGAAGGTTGTTTTGGGTGTGGACAACTTAGACACAGGCTTAGGAAGTGCCCGTCAGCAGGGCGAGGGAGATCACAATCCACAACATCATCTGCCCCAACAGGCTGAGAAACTCAGCAGGCCAATACATCAAGTACAGATGGCGGTCAGCGCCAGAATCATTTCTATGCTCTATCTTCCTGTTAGGATCAGGAAAACTCACCTGACGTAGTTACTGGTATGTTACATCTGTTTCATCTAGACATGTATTCCCTCTTAGATCCAGGAGCCACTCTTTCGTTCATGACTCCCTATATAGTAGTCTAGTTCAACATCACTCCAGAGGTCCTCTCAAAACCATTCTCAGTCTCCACCCCTGTTGGCGAGTCAGTTAGAGCCAGTGGGGTGTATAGAAATTGCCCATTCTCAATCCTGAATAAAGTTATTCCAACTGATCTTGTAGAGTTAGGCATGGTCTACTTTGACCTTATTCTTGGCATGGATTGGCTACACTCATGTTATGCCTCAGTTGATTCTAGAACTAGAGTTTTCCAGTTCTAGTTTCCAAGCGAGCCAGTGTTAGAATGGATGGGCAGTAGTTCAGCGCCTAAGGGTATGTTTATTTCGTACCTTATGACCCAGAAACTCATTTCCAAGGGATGTATTTATCATATGGTTCAGGTGAAGGATTCAAACTCTAAGATCCCAACCATTCAGTCAGTTCCCGTGGTCAACGAGTTCCCAGATGTTTTTCCTGAGGATCTTTCCGAAGTTCCCCCTGAACAGGAAATAGACTTTGGAATAGATCTCCTCCTAGATACTTAGCCCATCTCCATCCCTTCTTACAGAATGGTTCCAGCTAAGCTTAAGGATTTGAAGGAGCAGTTAAAAGATCTTCTAGACAAGGGTCTTATTAGAACCAACATCTCTCCCTGAGGTGCTCTAGTGTTATTCGTGAATAAGAAGAAGGTACCCTTAGAATATGCATAGATTACCGTCAGCTGAAAAAAGTCACAGTCAAGAACAAGTATCCCCTACCCAGAATTAATGATCTATTTTACCAACTTCAGGGGGCCAGTTGTTTCTCCAAGATTGATCATAGGTCAGGGTACCACCAGCTACGAGTCAGAGAGTGTGACATACCGAATTCTAAGGTGAATCGGTAATGTGGCCTATGAGTTAGAACTACCATAAGAATTAGCATTCTTGCACCCAATCTTCCAAGTGTCACTACTTAAAAAGTGCATTGGTGATCTAACTTCAGTGGTGTCATTGGACAGTTTTGAGATAAAGGCTAGTCTCACTTATGAAGAATTTCTAGTTTAGATCCTTGATCGTTAGGTTTGTAAGCTGAGAAACAAAGAAATCGCTTCGATAAAAGTTTTGTGGAGGAATCAACTAGTTGAGGGAGCCACATGGGAAGTAGAAGTAGACATGATGGCCAAATACCCTCACTTGTTCTCCTAGTTCAGTTCCAGAATCAGGTACTAAATCCCTTCTCAATACTCTACTCAGTTCCGTACTCATTAGCTCTATTTTTATTTCCTATGTGCATCCTAGTTGCATCAGCTCTTTTAGTACGGCTAAGTCAGTTTGGAGTCAGTTACTGCTTCAGAAATCAGTTCATAGTCTCCATTTTTGAAATCGCAGCTCTTTTCCTAGTTTCAGTCTTCATTTCAGGACAAATGATCCTAAGGGAGAGATATTGTAACACCCCGAAACATTCCTAGACCAAATTCAGACGTTGCATGAAAAACTATGGGAAAAACCAAAAAATTTCTATCTTAGACGACCCACACAATGGACCATTGGTGGAACCAACGGACCATTGTAGAGGGTCGTGGGTTGCAGTAGGTTTCTTTAAGGGGGAAACAATGAGACATAGGATGACCTGTTGAAACTAACAACGAGTCATCCTGTCGTCCGTTGAATCCCGAGCTCAGAGGATTTTTGAATCTTTCCTTGAGATAACAAAAGGGAACAATGGCTTGTGGTTACTAACAACGAGTCATTTCCACCACCCTTCATCTAGTTCTAGACCCAAACAGTGTGGACCACGAGTGGATACAACGACCCATTGGTTCTTATAATGAGTTGTTGTGATGACTCATTGTCTCCATGCTAGTTTTCCTACCTGTTCTAACGGAAGGTGTCAACGGCCCCTTCTTTGTTCCAATGGACTGTTGTATCCTCTTATGGGTCGTTCTAGTGAAGTCAGCTTCATAATCCAGAACCAATGACTTCTTTCAACGGGTTGTTGTTTAAACCAATGACCCCTTCTGAGATCTGTTGTTCAGGGTCGGGCACTTTTTAGTTCTTTATTCCAGGGATATTTTTGTACTTTCCCAGATTTTTATACTTGAAACCACGTCGTTTTGGGTTCATATAGGATGCAATTAAATTGTTAGAATGACCCTTTCCATTTATTTTTCTTAAATCTCTCAAAAATAGAACGTAAGAACTTCTATGAAAGCACAGAGCAGGAGAAAGGGTTTGATATTCTGCTCAGTTATTCTCAGGGATTTTTACCAGGGTTTCTTCTATAGGTATTTGAGAATTCAGCAAGGAGATTGTTCTCCACTTGCGTCCCCTAAAACTCTCTCTCTGTCCACTTTCAGTCCTAGCCCTAAGTTTGCGAATTGAAGATATTGTTATCGTTCTTTGATTAATTCATATGGAATCCTATGCTATGTTAGTTTTAGCTATTTTCCACCAGTTTTTAACTAAAATGATGCTTGTTCCAGTGAATTAGAAATTTAGCCCTAGCTCTTGAATAGTTAGAAACTAGAATCCTATTTAAGCATTGATTTCTTGAGAATTGCTTGCATCTTTCAGAGTTAGGGGCTCCTATAATAATTGTATGTTTTAGAAACTCAGTTACATGTATGTTATTCAAATTCAGTCAGAAAGTTGATATACTCTGTATTACTCAGAATTGTCAGTTTAGTTTCAGTCAAAATACTGAAATATCCAGTGTTAGTTAGAAATGTCAGCTAATCAGTATGGCTATAGAATTTCTCGAGGTGTCAGTGGTGCCTCTCAGTTATCAGAATCAGACTCGGATTATAGTTTATTGGTCCATTAGGCGGTCATGACATTTCATTTATATACATTTATAGCTCTAAGTAGCCCCAGGATCCCAGTTCAATTTATAATTTTTTCTTAGACTGTTATGATGCTTTCAGATAAGCAGCTCTGACCAGTCTAGAACCTACTTTCAAAATATGGTGCGATAAGACTCTCAGGTACTTTTAGTTATATGATCCTAACTAGTCTTGGACCCCAGTTTCGAGCTATCAGCCTAGTAGTTCAGTATAAGTTTCTAGTGGGAGTAGGACTTAGCACCAGACGGACCGGGGCTCCAGCGCACCCAGGTTCCTAGAATTACGTTGCCAACGTAGGTTACTATAAATTTCTTTGTTGCCGGTATTGACATGTAGAATGGGACTCTATCTTTATTCTTGTCCGATTAATTTGAGATTTTTCTCCTAATTAGCCCCAGACTTTTGTGATCACCCAGTTCATGCCTTTATACCCTTGAATGGTATAGTGGGTCCTACTAGTGGGGTGTATACATCAGATTCCATGTCTAGCTCACGTGGTTATATGTCGGTTATAGACTCTATACATCGGATCCATGTGTAGCTCACGTGGTTATATGTCGGTTATAGACTCTCCCACTAGTCAGTCTGATCCAATTTCAGAATAAGCAGCTCATTCAGTTTCGGCTCTAGCAGCTCAGCTCAGTTTAGTACAGTATCTTAGACTTAGAACTTTTATACTTAGGGCATGTCTTTTACAACCAGATAGGGTAATCTTGACCATCTCAGATTACTTGATATTGTTCAGTTTAGTTTATCAGTTCGTCATTGCATGTCTTTTCAGTTCAGCCATCTATATGCTTATCATTATGCTTCTCTCACTTACTCAGTACATTCAAAGAATTTACGCATACTTTTATGCTCTATTATTTCATGATACAGTCATAGGTTCTCTGACCCAGCGCTGTTAGCCGATTCGTTCGGATCTCTCTATCAGTAGCAGAAGTGTGAGTAGTCATATTCTAAGGGCGTTATTTGATTCATATTGGTTGTTTTTATCCTTTTTAGTTAGACTTAGAGTTTGTTGGGGCCTTGTCCCAACAACTTCTCAATTAGATGGCTTTCAGAAAGAGACTTGATTTCAAATTCTCATATATTTTAAATCTGTATGTTCAATTTTTAATTTTCATAAATGCTATTATGTATTATTTCAAAGCTTCCTCTGTGCATGTTTTACTCAGAATACCAGTGTATGATAGACAAAGGGTTGACTTGGGGTTACTTGTGACTCTAAGTACCGTGTTCTGTCCAAGATGTAGACTCGGGGCATGATACCTATGGGTTGAATTGTGTGTAAGAAGTTTTCTTTTGGGAGAGAGAGTGTGACCATATTTTTCTAAAATCCCTTGTGTGTACATTAATTCATGATTAAGAAAAAGGGATTCTCTACTTGGTGAATGGTATCATTCCTTTGGAGGACACACTTGCACTAAGGTAAAGGTATGATTGAGGCATGAGTAGTGCGAGCTCTAAGGCAAGATTTGAATGTGCAGTGATTATGAATTGAGAAGTTATGTGTATTTCTTTGAATAAGCCATGCCCTTATTTTTTGTAGTGAAAGCATTTTTGTATCATGCCCTTGAATTGCGGTGGCCTCTTGAAATTTTTCCATATAGTTTCCTTTGATTTCTTTGGGGAATTTGCTTCTATTATTCGGTGAGTTAGTGAGAATTTTTTGGATTGTCATGGATTAAGTGGTCATTGGTGTCTAAAATCTTGTGGAGTGGAATGTTTCTTAACTGATGAGAATTGCATTACATGAGAATAAACAATGGCTCAAGTTTGGGGTTTTGATGAGTTGGTAATTTACCGACTCATTAGGCTCTTTAACATGAGCTTTATCTTTGTTTTAAGTCAATTAGACGAATTTTATACCCTTTTTGCCTTTCTATGTACAAGTATCTGAGTTGACGAGAAAGACCAAGAAGTGGAGTAAAATGGATGAAATCAGGTGAAAAACGATAGTACACCGGAGGACACCAGTGAAACGTTGGTCAGTTGTAGATAACTACTGACTTGAAGACAATGTGCAACCGGTTACTGCGAACATTAACCAGCAACTCGCTGGTCAAATCGCCTAATCGGTGCCTACACTTTCTGGACCAAGGAGTAAATGAATTGGTGAATCATGGATGAAGGTGGGGGAACCGCCGACGGTGTCACCGAATGGTCCTAGGCAATCACTGGATGCACACTAGATGATGGAGGATGGTACCCGGAACGCAACCGGCGAACCGCTCGCTCCCTCGCAAATGACAAAATGCCTGAACAGGAGCAATTACATCTAGCACTGAAAAAAGAGGAGATTGGTTGCCCTATTTTTGTATATAGTCTAGAAGAAAGCACTTTTTACAAAAAAATTTATACTTTTTAGCTATTCTGAACATTCCTTTTGCCTTGGAAAGAGAAGAACTCTATTGGAGGAGATTGTTGGATATTGCTCTTATTTTCTTCTTCTTCCATTAGCAAGGTATAACCATTGTTGCAGACATATTTTGAGTTTGATTTTCTTGCTCTTACTAATGAAATCATTGAGTTTATTGATGAATATACTCTTTAGTTTCTTAATCATGAGTAGCTAAATCATCAACCAGAGGTGTGTGATGATGGGTGCTTAATTAGATTGGGTATTGCTAGATTCATCTTAATATTGCTTAATTAGTGTAAATCTGTTGAGTTCTCATCAATTTATAATTGATGATCCATAGTTGCAAATGTGGGTTTACTTTTCTCACTTGATTTCAACTTGAAAAAGAAGAATTCAAGTATTGAAAGAGAATTTGATGGTGGGAATGGATGTTATTGTGTGGACTTGGGCTAGAAATAGCCAAAACCCATGTTCATAATCCTAATTTGTAGTTGATGGCTAGAAATAGTTCAGCTATTAACCCAAATTCTATTGGGCTAATTGAATTGTGTCTTGAGGTTTGAAAGGACTCGAGAAAAAGGTATCCATGAGGTTGAAAAACATAGGTTGCCATCTCGTCCATAGTTATTTACACTTATTCACAATGATTTGATGAACTAGCATATCCTTATTTGATTAGCACCCCATCTACACCAAACCTCTAGTCTTCACTCAGTTTTGGCTATCAATTTTTGTTATTTTGCTATCTTGGCAATCTGGTTTGAAATCCACAATATGGTTCACTTCATTTTTCTCCCAAAAATTTACTATTTCATTTTTATTAATTGGTGCGAGTTAATTCTAATTTTCTTAAAAACGCTTGCGCAAATCATTTACTAGTCTCTGTGAGATTCGACCCCGACATCCATTGGGAATATTTGTTTTGATACAAGTATTGCTTACAGTTTATTTAAACGAGGAGTGTATTTGAGTGTTATCATTAACTCACTCTATAACATATATTGAGTACTTATAGCATCTTGGCACACACCATATTTATATGTATACCAGCCTTAATATGATAGTAACACCTTAGCGCACACTATGTATATATAGGCATCAATATGACTGTAGCGCCTTGGCACACACTAACACCCACAACTCATACATATTAAGTATATAATAGCCTCAATATGTCAGTAGCGCCTTTGCGCACACTATGTACATATATATATATATATATGCCTCAATATAGCAATAGCGTCTTGGTGCACGATAACATATGTAATCACACACAATAAGTATATTAGAAATATTTTAATTTATAATTACTTCCATTAGTTATTAAGACACTTCTTAGCCAAGTCCTTTGGCCTTAAGTTCAAAAGATATTCCAAGGTATTTCGTGGAACTCAACTTAATCATTGAATATGAATAAGGTTTTTGACTCACTAAACTTTTCCTTTATACTTTCTAAAGCATGATTATAGATCATAATGAAAAGAAAATCATATCATAAATCATAAATCATAATTTGGGGCTTGGGAAGATCAAAATCATAATAGAATAATAAAGTTGACTTTTCATGAAAGTTAAATAATTGGGCATATATTGATTTAAAGTTGAAATTATGAATTAATAATCAAAATAGGTGTAAAATTTTCTCATAGCTCTTAAAACATCATTCAGAACATAAAGGGAATTCACCCATAAGAAAATCAAAGGGAATTCCATAAATTTGGGTTGGAACCCCATAAGATCATCAAATTGACTTTAATACTTGAATTCATGAACATGGAAGGAAATTGGGGCATGAAATTGAAGATAAACTCTCATTCACTAACCTACAGACCAAAAAAATCTGATTGCACACTCATCTTTGAAATCTCAAGAGAATTGGAGGAGAATTGGAGGGTTTAAGGCTTGATCTTCAAAGAGAAACCTCTACTCTTGTATGCATGGGAGATGAATGAATTGGAATATGTTTAACCCTCTTAAGATCCTCATAATAGAGATTAAAATGGTGTAATTTAGGACTTAGAAGCTCAGGAATTATGAAAATGCCCTTAATTAAAAATCTGGAAAATGGAGGCTGCCAATCATCACGACTCTCACCATGAGTCGTACCGCGAAGTAACAACTCGTGGTTACTTCTCATGGTCACCACTGCTCCTCCCTACAGGATCTCTGAATCTTACCACAATTGCATATCACAAGTTGTGGTGTCATACCACAAGTCATACTATCAGTCGTGACATCATCCCCTTCACCTGAAAATCCTAACCACAACTCCGATCACGACTCATTGTTACTTACTATGAGTTGTACCATGATTCGTGATATCATACCCTTGCACCAAAAGGAAACTTATCACGACTCTTAACCACGAGTCATACCTGCACCTCATGACTTATGGTGACTCGTGGTGTAGACCCCAACTTCAGAACTGTACCATGATTGAGACCACGACCCATCACTTTCTATCACCACTCGTACCACGAGTCATTCTAGTGCAAAAATTCAGATTTTTTTGCAGAGCTCATTTCGAATTTTCCCCATCTATTTTTTAGGAACTTTTAGGGTATTACATCCTCCCCCAAATTTGTTTATAAGACAAGGTAACATAACCCACTGTAATATTAGGTTCAAAAAGCACATTGAGCATGAAATCAAATGCACAAATGGAAAAACTTTACCAAATTAAGTGATTGATGTTGAAATGTTGTGAGGCGACTGGTTGTCTCTCAATGAATGCGGGTGAGATGTGAGCACCGTGATGAAAGAGTGTGAAACTTGGGTGAGCAAAAATAGAGAAATTTTCAAATGAGGAAGAAGGGGGAATGAAGAAGAATATGGGAAGAAGGTATACGTAATATCAAAGAATGTATACCCATTGCAAACCCCTTTGCCCTTTTCTAAATCATTTGGGTCGGGTCAGTGTCATGACCCGAGCATGGACCCAAGATTGAGACACAGGACCTAGAACAATGGATGGGTCCAAGCAAATCCATGGCACATTCATAGCATAATCATAAGCATAACTAAGCAGAAGCCTTAAGATGTCATAAGATGGAAAAACTATGTCTACAAGCCACAAGCTGGAGTGTAAACATATAGTATGAAAAGCCTTTAAAACATACAATAAGTTGAAGAGATAACACCCCTAACTAGCTCCACTAATGTCTGAAACATGAAGGATATAACAAAATATAACAAGCTATCATGTGTCCTCGAAAGATGAGGACTCACCCAAACTAGGGCTAAGCTGGACTAAAGCAAGAGCGGAGATAACATCTAGGCTAAAACTGGTCACCTGAACCTATATAATGAGAAGATATAACATATAGAATGCAGTCAGTACTTTGACTATACTCGGTATGTAGAATAAGTAAAACATTCTCGTAAAACAATAAAATTAGAGCATGAGTATAAGATAAGCTAAAACATGAGAATAGGGACCACATGATGAAATAATGATTGTGAGATAGTCATAAACACGAGTTATTCTTTATCTAATGCATGATTTTGAGATAGTCATAAACACGAGTTATTCATCATTAGATAATGAATAATGAGCCAAAGTTTTGAAAGTAGAAATCATGCAGTTTGACATGCTTGAAATCACAAGTAAAAGTCCACAAAGGATCAATGGGTCAAATACGCTATAAAACAAAGTATCATAAGTCATCAACATGAATAACTAAAAACATGAGGAAAAATGGGAGATTCTTATAACTGACATACTCCATGTGAGTATACATGGAGCCCATCTTGTAACCCCAGGTGTAAGGTGTGTCCAAACCATACCAAGGGCATGGACCATGAATGCGTGATATCACTCATGGATGGCCCATTTGGGCATGGGAGACACTCTCATAGAGGACCCTATCATGGTTATGTGGACACATAATTTTGAGACCTAAGTACGCTGGAACCCCGGCTTACTCGGTGCTAAATACTACTCCCAAAACATATATAGTGTTCATATCACAATCATAGAACATGGGTTTACATGGGCTAGTATAAATCTTGAAATTTGTGATACTCAATATACGTGAACTAGCCATGAAAATAGTGCTAAAGGCTTGCCATGATACAAGGATTGATGTAACGACCCAAGCTGAGACCCCAGACTGAGACACGGGATCTAGAACCTTGAATGGCTCCAAATAGACCCATGGCATGAACATAGAAGATAAAGAATATAAACTAGCGAAAATTGATAAACAGAACATGAATAAGCGGAAGTCCACACATGTAATAATCATAAACTGAGGCAACACTAACAAGTTGAGTTTCTACACATTGTCTGAAAAGCCTCTACCATAATTAATGACTTGATAGGACAACATCCCCAACTAGCTCGACAAAAGTCTATGTCATGACCCCAAACACAGACCCAGATCATAACACGGGACAAGGAGACCCGAGAGACTCCAAGTTGACTCACGACATAAACATTCATCTAACTTCTCATCATCAAATGGAATACTTAACATATAATCATATCAGAAGCAAGAACATAACATAGCATAGCATGATAATTGGTACAGACTATATATGTCACGCCCCATAACTGGGGGGAGGGCGCGACGGGCTCCCCATACCAGACTAACTGGGAAGCCGGCTATATGACATCTGTAACTGTAATTCTTAGGCCGTCCAGGCCACCTATCACAATCAAATGGAGCACAAAATGGACTCATAATATCTCAACAATGCAAGGTAAACAACTGAAATGCAAACAACACTATGAGTATGCCAAACTAAACAACAAAAAGCCGACAAGGCCACAAACTGAATACCATTGTATCTACTAAGTCCACAAAGCCTCTAGAGAGTAAACTGACTGATGGTCTCGACAGGGCTTCGACCTACCCATAACTACATCTCAAAACTATAACTGAAACAAAACCAGTGTTAGCTCCAAAAAGAAAGGAGCATACCAACACATGCGCTATTCTCATGAACTGCTACTGCAACTGGCAATCCCGACCTCTACCTGCACCTACGGCATGAACATAGGTCCCTAGGCGAAGGGACGTTAGTATGAATGAAATGTACTGGTATGTGAGGCAGAAAACTGTAAACATGTATCATAGCAATGATAGTTAAGCCAGAAATAAGGAATAACAACAACCTGGAATCCTGGAAACTGAAACCTGGCAATAAGTCAATACTGAAGTGCAAATGCTACCAAGTAATGCACAAGAAAAACTGTAACTGTAATGCTAACAACCAACCAACCATAAATCCATATATAAAATTCGTATAGCTGGTGTACCATACCAAGGAAAAATAAAAGTATCTTCAGTTGATATATCACACCGGGGTAAAATAAAAATATCTCCAGCCGATGTACCACACTGGGGTAACATAAAAATATCTCCAGCCGATGTACCACATCAGGGTAAAATAAAAAGATCTTCAGCTGATGTACCACACTGGGGTAAAATAAAAATAATTCTCAATCATAATCATAAATAAGGTCGATATGACTTATATTGAGTCAATTTAACACGTATGGCATATAAATGACAAATGTTAAATCTGTGGCCGGAACAGGCCTCTTTCATAACCCATAAATGCAAGTGAGCACCCATATCATGTAAAGCTAGAAAATATGTATATATATCACGTAAACTTGTCAAATTATACATGAACATGTCGACTCAGTTACTTGAAGGACCTTCAAGAGGTTTAGACAACATAAGAACTTTTGTAGGCTTACAAACAATGTCCTACAAATAATCCTACCAATTGAACATATTACTTGGATAGAAACACATAGAGCTCATTTCTACACAATTCTTTAACATTTGGGAACTACAAATATATACTGCCTACCAGGTGGTTCCTTTACCTATATCGACAACTATACATTGGAATTTCATTGCCAAATTTATCATGTAGATAAGCACATATAATTCTTAATTCATTTGACTTATTTGTAGGAAAACATGGAAATTATAACTAGGAGCTTGGAGTCATTTGTCATATACATAGAGTTGAGAACTGAACTACAGATATACAACGTATGAGACTTCGATATAATGTATAACTCGTATTTAGTTAACTGGGTGACCTCCAGGAGACTTACTAGTATTCAAAGTTCTGAGCTTAATTGATCATTATCATAGCCTGCACTTATACTTACTTAGACAATAGGAACATTGGTACATGGGAGAATCTCTCCTCTGAATTTAGGAAATTCAACTGATAACTCAACAAGAGCTAAACATAAAGATGCATGACTTGAATATAACTAAAAGAATTCAACTGTATGTTATAACATGAAAATCATATACATTAAGACTTCTTACTTGAAAGACATATACATACTTTAGTTTTTAGACTTGTATACAACATTAGATACTTGACGGAGACATTATCATAATTTTCGAAATATGATCTCTCAAAAACTTCATAGATCAGGTAGCACATTTCAAAATAAATTAGGGACGTAAAGACATAACTTAAGGCTCTGAGACTTAGAGCTCTAAAACTTAAGAACTCGTGAGTAACTCTCTAAGTGATTCCTTATAGGCAAATAAGGATATAAAGCCATAATTCGAGTGATGCTGGATTGACTTACATAACTTTGCAATTATTTGCTGAGCTTAACAAAGCTTACATAATCATAAGTGACTTAGAAGATCCTAGGATTACCCTTTTCAGACATGGTAGAAAATTTCAACACTTAGAATAGGTAACTTAACATAATCCTTTAGGGGTATAGCAGAGATCTTCTCAGCTTAAGTTACTATTTTGCAGACGTTCAACTTTAATTATTTCGTAGAAGGTTAACACATTAGTGGTTATTCCTCAATGTAATACATATTGAACATAAACAACTTAATTTATAACTCTTTTGCTAAACGTCTTTAGACCAGGGTTAATCTTCCTAGTTGTTGCCTACCTCGTTCACCATTGTAGCCCATATCATCTAATTTAACAATATTTACCTCTACCCTCCTTATTCATCTTAACTTCTTTGCCAAAAATTATTCACTCTACACTCAAGTTTTTACCCTCGTGTTCACTATTCCATCAATTCTTATACGCACTTACCTCTTTGCCTAATTGACAACTTAGCCACGCTTTCCCTGTTAACATGTATCGATTTAGCTTATTTTCTACGTGCCACTTTCTTAGCTTTAAAGAGGAAAAATATAAAATATACTTTTTACCTTAAGCACTTTAAAACATAAACATATAGGAACGATTAAAAATATTATTAACACTTCATTTCAATAAGCTTGTTTACCCTCAATCGGCTTTGCGTCATCTTCTTAGCTTAAGTTCAATTACATGTCGTCGTCTTAGCATTTCGTACCAATTTCACTAAGTGACCAGATCTTAACATATATTCAACATCACCTATACAATATATTGAAAAGGACCAGCTCACGGTGCCCACATTAAGGGGACTTCAGACTCGATTTAGAACTACGGCAACAATCGTATAAAAATTACGCCTTTCGCTTCACGTTTGTTCGCTTCAAAAGTTCTTAACGATTCAAGTTCTTAACGATTCAAGATTTATGCCCAGTAGTTCCAACCCAGGATCATACATGCCTCAATATGATTTTAAAAACATAGGAATATTGATCCTTTCAATAACATAGTTTTGTGCTTGAAAAACATGGAAAGGGACGCCTTTACATACCTCACTTCGTCGCGTCTTTTTAGCCAATTTCTTCCGCTTGGTAGCAACTCCGACACCTTCAACTTCCTTAGTTACACTACATGGAAAAAGTACTGTTTATGCCAAGTTCCCAGTCACAATTCATGTCCCAAAGCGTACAACCAAACAGCCACATCATTATATAATTTTCAGCAATCCTACATACCTTAGGCATCTTAAAGTTGAGGCAATTCAAGAGAGTTTCACTTACGTGCTTTTGGTGTTTAACCTCCACAAAGGTGTGGTGTATTCATTCCATCTTTTGGATAAATTCCAGCGTCTATACAACTGTAACAACCTCCCAAAACGGGTAGAAACCTCAGTCAAATATCGTATAAACACATATTGACTTTATGTCATTTCCTTACTTTAGCTTGTGAATTTGAGCTGATAAACCAAGTAGGAACACTTACCTTTCACTTGTTTATAACCCCTTCCCATATGGGGTTCCTCTTCAGCTAAATTCCCTTCCAAAAATGTAGCAACCATGCTGCGAAACCGCAGCAACAACACACACCCAAGCAACACATAAGTTACAACTTCACTTCCAACATAACTTGTTAATTCATGATAATTTAAAGAGTAAAATCACCACATCCTTTTGTACTCAACTCTTACCAATATGGAGGTAGAACTTCACCTACCTACTGCCCAAAAATGCAGCATCTTGGCAGCCAAAAATGCAGCAACTCGACGATTAGAAGCTCACGACATAAGAAACCCTCTCCAAGCTTGGACTATAAGGAAATTTGACCTATCCTTATAATTTATTACCTGGAATTTGTTTTCACCATTGGATAGAGCTCTTCATTCTGCAAATTTTGAAAAAAAATGAGGTGAAAAGGAGAAGAAATGATCTTTTTAGCTCAAAATTACTTCATATAGGTAGGCTGGGCAGTGCTCACGTGCGGCGCCCGCGCGACGTGCCCTCGCGCGCGCGTGCTCCTGCTGCCTGCCTGTCTCGGCGCCCGCGCGCATGGCGCTTTCCCAGCCGACAGTGTTGTCTTCAAATGAGCATAACTTTTTCCTCCGAACTCCGGTTAACGAGCAGTTTTTTTTCTGTAAACTAGACTCAAATATCTTTCATTTTATAGGATATAGGACCTCTTAATTTTTATATATTTGGAGATATGTCCATTTAAAGTTGACCCTTATTTACAAACTTCACATACTCTTCGCTTTTCCCTTTGCACATGTTTCCCTCCTCACGTACAGACAACATAAGACCCATAATTCCCTTAATATGACATATAACAATGAAATAATCATCAAAAAAAATTCCAGGGTGTAACAAAATACATAATAGTGGAGCACTACATATAGTCGGAAAGCCTCTAACGTAACAGATGGGTTGATGGTAAAACATCCCCAACAAACCGTAAACTGAAATTAAAATAAAACATCAAGGTCTAAATCAAATGGTCCTAGGAGAATGACGACTCACCAAAAAGCTGGATGCAAAACTCCATAACAAGCTAATGACGATGCTGGATCTGAAGGTCAAAGCCTGTATCATAAAATGATATAGCATAATGTATGCAGTCAGTACGTGGAATGTACCGACTATGCAAGGTATGTAAAATGGACATTTAAAAATACATAAAATCTCATAAATGATCATAAGAGAAATACATCATGCTCATATCATAAATATAATAAGATAACATAAGGCTCAAGATTTTGAAATCACTTGTAAACCATTCATTATCATAATCATAAGAGAAACTTTATCAAATCATCACTTGAGCCAATAAAATAATCATAACAATGCATAAAACATGTGGAACAATGGGAGGACTTTTCATAACCGACACCATCATGGTAGAGACTTACATGATACTCCAACTATCTCACTCAAGTGGGTAGAATAGCCCATGGCTTGCCAAGCAAGGGACGTGCATTATGTGATATCACAAAAGAGAGGATCATTATCATTGTAATGTATCCTTAAAAACCCACGGTGGCATGTGGTTATGAGGCACCGACGTAGTCCTTTGAATGTCGGGCTACTCGGTGCTAGACATGGCTCCCAAAGTTATGCACATTAGGATCATGTATAAATCAATAACATCACTCATTAAGATTCATGGATAAATAAACATTTATCATTCATTGATCCCTATAAAAACATGATTAGCCAAGAAAGGCCCTTTAGTCGGCCAACATCATAAACCGATAAATCGTGAGATCCATTTCATGAATCGTAAATCATTCTTCAACATGTGGGCATTTCCCAATACTTTACCATGTTTTACAATACTCCATTCATTCGAAAACATGCTTATAAACATAGGTAACTTGAAAACTTACTTTTCATCATCAATAATTTATAATACTTGAACATTCATTGCAAACTTTGACTTTCATGAACTTTTCATAAATGGAAAATTTGATTTATAAAACTTGAGACATATTTTTTAATGAAAAACAACATAGAACTTGCCCATAGCTTGTAATTCAATAATAGTAATTCAATTATATCAAGCCCATGTAGAGAAATCAAATTTTCATGCATTGGGTAAAAACCCCATAGATTTTGGATAGGAATTTTCATTAATTGGAAGAGATTGGGAATGTGTGTGAAAGAATTCACCAATTCATAACCCTACTTACCTGGGGAAAAGCAAATCTAACCACTCCTTGAAAGCCCAAAGGAAGTTGATGAAGAAAAACCTTGAAGACAAGCTTTATCACCTTCTCAATATTCTAACTTTACATGCATGAGAATGAATAGGCTAGAAAGTCTTAACCTATCTTAAAACATTTAGAAAATAACTTAAACTGATGTAGTTTAGGACCTTAAAGCGTAGGAATAAAGAAAATGCCCTTAATGAAAAACCTTGAAAAATCTGAACTGGTGAACTAACGGGTGTAATAATGGGTCATTGGAGGACACCACGACTCATGGTATCCATCCGTCATCTGCACTACCAAAGTCCCTGATCTCATATTCGATTCCCACGACTCAACAGGACGAGTCGTCCTATCAAAAAACTGGTCATTCTTTTGTCCGTTGCTTTCTCCTTCAGGTCCTGCTTCTAGCCTCCCAACGAGTCTCACCAGGACTCGTTACTTCATCCAATGAGTTGTGCTTCCTTCCATTAGGTCTAATAGAAAACATAGCTATTCCCATTCCACGACTGGTGACCATGACCCGTTACTTCTCACAACGGGTCGTCCTTCCTATGGGATTTTTTCCAGTTTTCAGCCAACTTCCATTTTAGCTCTCGGGTCTAATCTTAGGCACCTTCGGGGTATTACAACATCAACCCCTTGGGAACATTTTTCCTCGAATGTTAGATACATACAGAAAATAGACACCTGTAATCATTGTACACCAATACAGATCTTTAAATCGAAAACTAACGAAATGACTATCTCCGACTCAAACCATATAGCTAAACTGATATCATGATTCACATACACATACATATACATAAAAAAACTTGATCACATGAATTGAACATGAAACTAAATAGAGCTTTAGGGCAAAACCGATACCTCAAGTTAGAACTGAGCCAGTAGAAAACAAATGTGGGTATCTAGCCATCATATCCACTTCGGCCTCCCACGTAGCTCCTTCAACATGCTGATTCCTCCATAAAACTTTAACTGAAGCTACTTCCTTGTTCTTTAGCCTTCGAACCTACTGTCCACCGGGACAACTAGGGATGGATCACCCAAACACTTCTTCAAGAGTGACACATGGAATACGAGATGCACAGAAGCTAATTCTGAAGGCAACTCCAACTCATAAGCCACCTTGCCAACACGTCCCACTATATAGTATGGGCCAACATAGTGGGGACTAAGTTTTCCTTTCTTTCCGAACCTCATCACCCCCTTCATACGAGACACCCTCAGAATTACCCAGTCATTGACTTCAAATTCTAACTCTCTTCTTCTCACGTCACATAATACTTTTGGAGACTCTAGGCAGTTTTCAGCCTTTCCCTTATTAATTGAACCTTCATGTCCTCATGAACTGAATTTGTCCCTATCGTTGCTGCCTCACTACCTCAAACCATCCGATGGGCGATCTATATCACCGCCCATAGAGAGCCTCGAATGGCGCCATCTGACTACTAAAATGATAGTTGTTATTGTAGGAAAACTCGATCAAGGGAAAGTGACCATCCCAACTACCTATGAAGTCCATCATGCATGCTCTCAACATGTCTTCTAGATTCTAAATTGTCCGCTCTGTTTGACCATCCGTTTGCGGGTGGAATGCTATGCTGAGTTTGACCTGTGTACTAAACCATTTTTCAAATGACCTCCAAAACGTAGAGGTAAATTGAGTTCCCTTGTCTGAAATGATGGATAAGGAAACTCCATGCAATCGGACTAGCTCCTGGATATATAGCTTTGCGTAGTCCTCCGCTGAATTCATGGTCTTGACCGGTAGAACATGAGCTACCTTGGTCAACCTGTTTACCACAACCCAAATAGATTCATATTGTCGACGAGTACGAGGAAAAATTGTGATGAAATCCATATTAATTTCTTCCCACTTCCAAGTAGGAATGCTTATATCCTGAAGCACGCGTCCCATTCTCTGATACACAACCTTTACTTGCTGACAGTTGGGACACTTAGCTATGAATTCTTCAATATCCTTTTTCATGTCATTCCACAAATAGATTTACTGTAAGTCAGGGTACATCTTGGTGGCACCTGGATAGATAGAATTATCAACATTTGGAACACATAGGCGACCCTGGTACTGAAGCACACATCTCCCCCTTTGGAGAAGACCTCTACTTTTTGATTCATAATGGATTCCTTTAATTTTACCAAAATAGGGTCCTCATATTGCCTAGCTTTTACATCATTCACCAAGGACGATTCTGATCTGTTCTGAACAACAACACCGCCATTGGTCGAGTCAACCAACCTAAACCCCAACATTGTGAGTCGATGAACATCTTTCACCAGCTCCTTCCTACACTCATCCACATGAGACACACTCTCCATAGAGAGTCTACTAAGTGCATCTGCTACTATGTTGCCTTACCCAAACGGTAAAGGACGCTCATAGCGTAGTCCTTGAGTAGCTCTAACCACCTCCTTTGTCAAAGATTGAGATCCTTCTACATGAACATATATTGCAAGATCTTATGGTCCATAAATACATCCACATGGACCCCATACAAATAATGTCACTATATCCTCAAGGGGAAAACAACCATGACCAATTCAAGATCATGGGTAGGGTAATTCTTCTCATGAACCTTTAACTATCTAGAGGCATATGCTATGACTTTCTCGTGTTGCATCAATATGCACCCAAGTTCGATCCTTGAAGCATCACAATATCTGCGAACCTATCAGTACCCTTCGGTAGAGTTAACACTAGTGCTGAAGTAAGTTGAGTCTTCAATTCTTAGAAGCTCTTCTCATAATCCTCCGACCATTGGAATATCACCTTATTTTGGGTTAGTTTGGTCAAGGGCGCTGCAATAGACAAGAAATCTTCAAAAAATCTCTTATAGTAGCCAACTAAGACCAAGAAATTCCAAATATCTTAAGGATTCACCGGTCTAGCTAATTCTTTACCACTTCTATCTTCTAAGAATCCACCGTTATACCCTTACTTGTTACCACATGGCCCAAAAATGCTACGGAGTTCAACCAAAACTCACACTTGCTGAATTTGGCGTATAATATGAGATCCTTGAGGTTCTGAAGCACTATTCTTAAATGAGCGGCATGTTTCTCCTCGCTCCGAGAGTATATCAAGATGTCATCGATAAACACAATCACGAACATATCCAAATATGGATTGAACACCCTGTTCATTAGGTTCATAAAAGTTGCAGGAGCATTCGTTAGTCCAAAATATATAAGTACAAACTCGTAATGACCATACCATGTCCTGAAGGATGTCTTTGGGATGTCACACTCCCGAACTCTGAGCTGATGATAATCAGATCTGAGATCTATCTTTGAGAAACACTTGAAAACCTGAAGTTGGTCAAATAAATCATCAATCCTGGGTAGAGCATACCTGTTCTTGATGATGACTTTGCTTAATTGTCGATAGCCAATGCACATCCAAAGGGATCCATCTTTCTCTCGGACAAATAAGACTAGTGCACCCCATGGAGACTTGCTTGGTCTGATGAAACCCTTATCTAACAGATCCTTCAACTCCTTTAGTTCAGCTAGAGCGATTCTATAAGGAGGGATAGATATAGACTACGTGTCGGGAAGAAGGTTAATACCATAATCAATTTTCCTCTCGGGAGGAACACTTGGAAAATCATCTGGAAAAACTTCTGGGTGCTTACGCACTGCCGGAACTGGCTGGATAGTCAAGCTCTCGGACTCAACATCGTTAACCCTAACTAGATGATACATACAAACCTTGGCAATCATCTTCCTGGCTTTGTGATAGGAAATAAAATGACCTACAGGTACGGCCATACTACCCTTCCACTCCAAGATCGCCTCACCCAAAAAATGAAACTCCATCGCATGGATTCTACAATTAACATAAGCATAGCACGCATACAACCAATCCATGCCAATAATAATATCAAAGTCAGCCATGGCCAGCTCTACAAGGTTCGCGGAGGTGAATTTATGCAATATAGTGATCAGAAATCTTCTATACACCCACCTAGCTACAACCGAATCACTAACAGAGGTAAAAACTGAAAATGGTTCTGACAGAGTCTCAGGACTAACTCCAAAACTACTAGTAATATAAGGTGTCACAAAAGACAGTGCAGCCCCTGGATCTAACAAGGCATAAGAATCAAGGTGGAACACTCATAACATACCAGTAACCACATCTAGCAAAGTCTCATGCTCCTGACGTGAGGCGAGGGCATAGAATCTGTTCTGGCACTGACTACCACCCCCACTAGTAGATGCTCCCTGCGGAGCTGAATGTGCTAGAGCTGCTGTTTTCTTGGTAGTTTGCACACGACCTCTATCATTATCCTGTCTAGAAAATGGACACGCTGGACGCATGTGTACGGACCTAAAACACCCATAGCAAATATTTGAGCTGAGCAAACACTCCCCGGCATGACTCTTGCCGCACTTTTTGCAAGATGGAGAGGTGCGCTCCACCTGGATGCCCCTCTTGTCCCTCAATTTTGAAGCCCTGCTCCTCTGATCACCCTTTGGTGTAGATAGAACACTAGCTGATGATGGTGCTGGAGCTTGTGACCTCCACTGTAATTGAGGGCTGTGACCACCGTCGAATCTCTGATGACTAAACCCATGGCTATCAAGCCGAGCCCATTTTGCTTCCTTCTCCCTCGCATGAGCCGACTCCATCTAATGGGCGTACAACATTATCTGAGGAAATTCCATATCCTGATGAAGCATGGCAGTCTTGCAATCATTTTCTAAATAGCCCGCCATGCCATGAACAAATCGACTCACCTGCACCCTCTGATCAACCACTAACACTAGGGCATATGTTGACAAGCGAGTGAACTCGAGAGCATACTCCGATACCATTATCCTACCCTGCTTCAAATTCACAAATTCTACTGCCTTCAACTCCTTCATCTCCCGAGGGATAAATCGATCTAGAAATGCCACGTGGAACTCCTCCCAAGTGATTGGGCCTACTCCGACGACTCTCTCCATTGCCTAAACAAAATATGTGCGACCCCTTTCAGCTGATATGAGTCCAACTCTGCACATTAAACCCCATTCATCCCCATAACCTGGGTGATCTTCACAATTTCGTCAATAAGCTCATACGGGTCCTCATCCACTTTTGACCCGAGGAACTCCGGCGGGTTCAACCTCAAAAGGTCCTTGACTCGAGCCGCCATTTCATTGCCATTTTTTGGGACATGCGCAATAGCCTGTTCATTGACCTGAGCGGTCAAGGCCTACACAAGCATCTGAATAGCGGCCTAAAACTCAGCACGGGCAACTGGCTCCAATGCCTGGTGCTCCTGAACTGGTGGGGCCTGTTAGTGCCCATTTCCCATGCCATCCTCATGGACTTTACCATTCCCATTCCTTCTACCGTTCATTCTTCGGGGAGCCATGATTCTACAATCGTCAATATCACGAATTAGAAGGATAGAAAGTCTTCTCATCGCACGACATAGATCATTAAAGAAGGGAGCATTTCCTAAATATCTCGTAGACCCTTCTTCATAAGTGTGGTGCACTTTACACCTATGAAAAAGACTCTAGTTAACGCGGCTTTCAAAAACCCTAGGACACTTCAAACCTATTTCTCTAATACCAAGTTTTTCATGACCCGAACATAGACCCAAACTGTTACAGGGGACAAGGAGCCCTGAGAGACTCCAAGTCAACCCTTGGCATGAATATTCATCTAACTTCTTATCATCAAATGGAAAACTTAACATATCAACATATCGGAAGCATGAAGATAACATAGCATAGCATGATAAGAAGTACAGACTAAATATATAGTAGCAGAGCACTACATATAGTCGGAAAGCCTCTAACATAATAGATGAGTTGATGGGACAACATCCCCAACTAACTCGGCAACTAAAACTAAAAGAAAACATCAAGGTATGAATCAAATGGTCCTTAGAGAATGAGGAGTCACCAACAAGGTAGATGTGAAACTCCATAACAAGCTAATGACGATGCTGGATCTGAAGGTCGGATCCTATATCATAAAATGATACAACATAGGATATGCGGTCAGTACGTGGAATGTACCGAGTATGTAAGGTAAGTAAAACAGACATTTTAAAATACATAAAAACTCATAAATGATCATAAGAGAAAGACATTATGCTCATAGCATAAATATCATAAGATAATATAAGGTTCAAGGTTTTCAAATCATTCATAAGCCATTCATTATCATAATCATAAGAGAAACTTTATCATATCATCACATGAGCCAATAATATAAATATAACAATACATAAAACATGCAGAACAATGGGAGGACTCGTCATAACCGACACCATCATGGTAGAGCCTTACATGATGCCCCAACTATCTCACTCAAGTGGGTAGAGTTGCCCCTGGCTTGCCAGGCGAGGGATGTGCATTATGTGATATCATGAAAGAGGGGATCATTATCATTGTAATGTATCATTATAAACTCATGGTAGCATGTGGTTATGAAACACCAGTGTAGTCCTTTCAGTGTTGGGGTGCTCGTTGCTAGACACTGCTCCCAAAAATATGCACATTAGTCTCATGTATAAATCAATAACATCATTCATGAAGATTCATGGCTAAATAAACATTTATCATTCATTGATCCCCATTAAGACATGATTATCCAAGAATCAAATACCCTTTAGTCGGCCAACATCATAAATCGATAAATCATGAGATTCATTTCAATAATCGTAAATCATTCTTCAACTTGTGGACATTTTTAAATACTTTACCATGCTTAATAATACTCAATTAATTCCAAAATATTCTTATAAACATGGGTAACTTGCAAACATGCTTTTCATCATCAATAATTCATAATAGTTTAACATTCATTGTAAGCTTTGACTTTCATGAACTTTTCATAAATGAGAAATTTGATTTATAAATGTTGAAACATAATTTTTAATGAAAAACAACATAGAACTTTCCCATAACTTGTAATTCAATAATAGTAATTCAATTAGATCAATCCCATGTAGAGAAATTGAAATTTCATGCATTGGGTAAAAACCCTATAGATTTTAGATAGGAATTTTGATAAATTGGAAGAGATTCGGCATGGGTGTGAAAGGATTCACCCATTCATAACCCTACATACCTGGGGAAAAGCAAATCTCACAACTCCTAGAAAGCCCAAAGGAAGTTGATGAAGAAAAACCTTGCAGACAAGCTTGATCACATTCTCAATTTTCTAACTTTTCATGTATGATAGTGAATAGGCTAGAAGGGCTTAACCTATCTTAATACATTTAGAAAATAACTTAAAATGATGTAGTTTAAGACCTTAGAGCGTAGGAATGATGAAAATGCCCTTAATGAAAAACCTTGAAAATTCTAAACTGGTGAACGATGGACATGCTAACGGGTCGTTGGAGGATACTACGACTCGTGGTATCCATCCATCGTCTGCACTGCCGAAGT
The DNA here is from genome assembly GCA_035772735.1 of Datura wrightii. Taxonomy (NCBI): domain Eukaryota; kingdom Viridiplantae; phylum Streptophyta; class Magnoliopsida; order Solanales; family Solanaceae; genus Datura; species Datura wrightii. Next base: position 68,983,951 of record JASDFA010000002.1, read on the forward strand.
CCCTGAGCTCATATTCAATCTCCACGACTCGACAGTATGAGTCGTCCTATCAAATAATGGGACTTTGTTTCATCCGTAGCTTCCTCCTTCAGGTCCTACTTCAATCCTCCCAATGAGTCTCACCACGACTCGTTACTTCATCCAAAGTGTCGTGGTTTCCCTCCGTTAGGTCTACTAGAAAATATGGTTATCTCATTCCACAACTGGTGTCCACGACCCATTACTTCTCACAATGGGTCGTGGGATGACCCGTTACCTTCCCTTAAGCTGAGGTCCAGTACCCACTGCGCCTCCAAACGATGACTCGTTGTACCCAACAACAAGTCATTACATTGCTCATTGTTTCCACTATCACCATGACTATTCCTTCCCATGACTACTTCCCACAGTTCGTTGGTTGGACCAACGATCTGTTGGGTCATCCGTCCTGTGGGATTTTTCCCAGTTTTCAGTTAACTTCCATTTTAAATCCCAAGTATAATCTTAGGCACCTTCAAGGTATTACAGTCTATAACTGAAATAACAAAATAACAATCTAAATTGTGTGACCCCGGAAGATGAGGACTCACCAACATTGGCTAGCAAGTCTGACAAGGAAGCAGGACTAATGGTGTGGCTGAGTCTGACCTCTCAGATGTTTATCATGAAATGATACAGCATAGAGTATGCAGTCAGTACTTTGAATGTACTAAGTATGCAATGTAAATAAAAATAGACTAATAAAATACATAAAAGTTCATAAAAGTAGGGCATTTAAAATATGAAGTGATAATCATGATTAAACATGAGGACTCAAGGTTTTCAGAACCATTCATAAACTAGTGATATTCATAATCATATGAGAAACCTTGTAAAAACATAACTTGAGCCAGAGTATCATAATCATGATCATTCATAATACATAAGGAACAATGGGAGGAATCCCCCATAACCTAAACCATCATGGTACAACTCATATCATTCCCCAAATTTCTCAATCAAGTGGGCATAGCCGTCCTAGGCTGTCCAGGAAAGGGATGTAATTAGCGTGATAATACTAATAGGGATCCACCTAGAGTCCATAATAGGGACCCACCTAGAGTTCATGAATATAAACCAATGTTGGTGCGTAATTTTGAGACCCTGTAATTATCTCAATGTCGGGCCTACTCGGTGTTGGACGCGACTCCTAAAAACATTCACATAAAGGATCGTATAATAATCGTAACATTATACATGAAGTTCATTGTTATTTAAAACATAACATAGTTGTTCATACTTGAAATACATGATTAGCCATGAAATAAGGGCCAGTGAGTTGGCAAAAATCATAAAATCATAAATCATGAAGAACATACATGCATGAGGAGATCACCATACTTGAGATTCATAAATTCATGAAGAGTAATAGTAGGAATTCATATCATAATCATAAATCATAAATTAAGGCTAATGAGAATCAACATCATAATAGAATCATAAACTTGACATTACATAATCTTGCATAATTGGGCATAATTTACCTAAAATTTGAAATTATGAATTAATAATCAAAATAGGTATAAAATCTGCCCATAGATATAAAATATTCTTTGAAACATGAACGGAATTGACCAATAAATGAACCACATGGAATTTCATGAATGTTGGGATAAAACCCCAATAGAATCATACACTTGAATCGACACTTGAATTCATGAACTTAAAGAGAAATTGGGTATGAAAGTGCAAGGGAAACTCTCATTCATAGCCCTATATACCTGGGTAAACTGATTCTTACCTTGACTTGGAAAGCCCAAGGGATTTGGAGGAAAATTGGAGGATTGCTAAACTTGATCTTTAATGGAACCCTCCAAACATACATGCATGGGAGCTGAATGAATTAGAATAGGTTAAACTTCTATAATACACAACTTTCATGGCTTAAAATTACGTAGTTTAGGGCTTAGGAGATTAAGATTTATGAAAATACCCTTAATGAATTCATAGGAAAAACTAATTAGCCAACTGTCATGAATCGTACCCTGAGTCGTACAATCCTCTTAAAACTCCTGGTATCCTTTCGTACTGACCAATTCCAAAAACCTCCAACCTTATGAATATTTCCCTATATATTACTATGATGTGTAACACCATTTTACGAGTCGTACCATCGATCAGTGGATAACTCTAAGGACTTGCTACGATGCCTGATCATGGGTCGCACCCATATACTGCTACTCGTAGTGGGGACTCGTGGTCCTGGAAACAAAAATCTCTAACCTGGTCCATGGATCTTCCTACGACCTATACTACCAACCTACGACTAGTAGGTTGAGTTGTACTGAGGCAAAATATAGATTTTCTGCTAAATTCATTTCTAATCCTCTAATCTAGTCTTATGAAGTTTCAGGGTATTACACTTGACTTTCATGGAATTCATGCATAATTCAGTAAAACCTTCATAAATTGAAAACATAGGTTCATGACAGACTTTAGTAGAAAACACATAAACATAATCATAAAACATAGTTGAATCATGAGAAAACTGATTTCATAGAATATCATGAGTATTTTCATCATGTTAAGGTCTAACCCTAGAAGTTCATAATTTAAGGCTTGAAGAGTAGAGATCATGAATCCGCACTTGAAAAGGACATAAGGGTGGAAGGAATCCCCCATTCATAACCCTACATACCTGGGCTTTGATGGATTCCTGCTTAGACTTGAGACCCAAGAGAGTTGAGAAGAAGGAGGACCCTAGTTGCTAGAGAGCCTTGGGAGGTTTTATCTTCAATTTCTGGTGTTTGGAAGATGAATGAGACTTTAGGAAAACTAAAAGCCTCTAATATACAGTCTAGGAAACCCTAAACGACGTAGTTTAGGAGTTAAAAGCATTGAACATTACAAAAAAACAACATTCATGAGACTCTTGATACATGCATTTGTTCTATCTTGGCTGGCTAGCACCGTTTCTAGCATCCCTTCAAGCATTAAACCCCCATGATCATATGAAGGCCCATTCCTCCATTTCTAGGAGTTAGAGGGAGGACCTCTAGGCGAAGCATAAAAACATGATCCTTTATTCTAACAGTTCCCATTATTTCATCAACCCTAATTTTGACCACCAAGTAATTTGTAGGGAAATATTGACCTTGGCATTGTGACTGAAGTACTCTATTTTACTTGTTACGAAGAAGAGGTGTGGTGTAATAGCCTGAAAGCCCTAAGATTATACCCTAGATTTGAAATGGAGAAAATAATATTTTCTACACCAAGTCAGAGATGAGTCATCTAGTGACCCGTGAGGTGCACCACAAGACATTAGGTGACTCGTCGATTGAAGAGTGAGTTGGTATGATTTTTGGGCCAAGGAGTTGACCATGGGATAGCCCACGAATTGTGGTTAGATCCACGAGTGTTTAAGTCACTCGTGGTTAGTGGTTGGCTTGAAGGTGGAGATTTTGGGCAGTGCTTGTCATGACTTGGTCGCCAGGAGTCGTTTGGAACACCACGAGTCGTGGTGACCCTCAGAGGTGTGAATTCCAATTCTAAAGACGGAAGGCAGACCACGAGTCATGGTCGTTGAAGACGGGTCATCTTGTCGCTCGTTGGGACTGGCAATGTGTATTTTCCTGCGAATTTATTTAGGTCTTTTCCATAATGTCTATGTTCCTAAGACCTAAACTACATAATTTTAAGGTTAGATAAGTGAGTTTTAAGAGGTTTAGTCCATTTTATGTCCATTCCCCTCCATGCATGCAAGCCTAGTAGTTTCTAAGGGTGATCAAGCTTTGGATTCATCAAGCTCTTCCCCAAATTTCCTTTGGGCATTCAAGATGGTTGTGTAATAAGATTTTCCCAGGTATATAGGGTTATGAATGGGTGTATACATCCACTCCCATGCCCAATCCCTCTTCCATTTCAAGTGATTTCTAAGTTGATAAATCTATGGGGTATTAACCGAACTTGTAAATCGTCACGCCCCACCTTGGGAGGCATGACTGGCACCAGTTGCCCTACTAGGATCTGAATTGAATGAACTAGGTCTGTGCACTCCTAGTGCAGGCCCACTCCCCAAATTAAGAAAACAATGGGCTATACTCACCTGTAAATACAACCTTTGGTCAACAAGGCCTTATAGACACCTATAAAGAAAAATAACTAACCAAAGATAGTTAATAATAGGGAATCCTATCGGGTCGACAAAACCACCACGGTGTCTAGTTATGACTGTAAAGTAAATCCAGTGCTAAGCTAAACTATGCCCGATAAGGCCGCTAATCTGTCAGCTAAACAAGGCCCCACACGGCTAACACGTAAACTAAAATACATATGGGCCCCACATGGCCATCAATAGCTAACCACAGGGAAATAGAAATAATCTGCAAGCCTCTGGGAGTAATATGATGGTCGGGACCGGGACCCTGCCTACCCAAAGACTGTACAATCAAAAAAAGAGTAAACCTTCTGTCTATAAGCTCTAGAAGAAAGGAGCCGACTTTTCTGCTAATCCTAACTGGAGGCTAAGAGGGGCCTGCTCCTCGTCTATCCATGCCTTCAGGCAAGTAATGTCATGCCCCAGAAAGTGTGTTAGTACAATATGTACTGAATATGTAAGGTAATAACTATAAATGACTGAAATAATGAGATAGAACTGAGAATTGAAATGAAGGGATAGGGATCATACCTGAGTAATGGAACTTCTTACTATCTAACCTATTAATAACTAAAGAAAACAAAAACCTTACCTAGCCCCCATAAGCCGAAAGGTACAACAAACACAAAATAACCCACCTTGGGCCCCCATAAGCCCTAGTGAGTACACTTCAATCTATATACCTCTATCAAGGTTGCACTGGGTCAACTAATATCTATAGCCGTCCTACTAGTCATTTGGGTCTGCAACTAAGCCCGCTCAGCCCCTGACCGTAGCTGTGTCTGAGTCCAATGGACTACTGATATCTGCACCTCGTACCCCAGGCTCGACGGGGGTGTATAGAGACAACCATGGCATATGAGGACCTGGGAACCCATCTTCGTCCCTCGCGGACGGCATATCGCTCCGTAGAGCGACGTTATCTCACCCCTGGCGGGCGTCAACAGAGCTAATAACCTTGGGGTTGTTCATGAAGGCTATACAGGCATAATCCATCCCAAACTAACATTGAATGCGGGTTTCAGCTAATATCAACAAGTAATCACAATAGACATGCTTCTGGTACCCTTATTGGTATTCAAACTGAGTTATCATGCTAAAGAAACTAACTTGCCAAAGGAAACTTCCTTAATATACCTCGTCTGCCGATTAATGATTAACTGGTGAGTTTTAGTTTGTATTCAACTACTTTTTTCAATTGAATCGTATTATTGGGGGAATATGACTAGTTTCAGTACAAAATTCGATAAAAACTAAACTTTATATACAACATTAACTATATTTCAACTTAACGGAACATGGTCAAAAACTCATAATTTCTCAAAAGTCTAGAAGGGAGAAATTCTTACTTGAAGCCTATGATCGTATAGAAATTAGTTTGAGCAATTCCAATGACTTTGTCTTGGCGGGGTTACGATTTTCCAGGAGAATTTCGTGAAAATAACTCTATAGCAATGCTCCCTGTTGCCTTAAACTTCAATACCCGAAGTTAATTTGAATTCGGACGATGTTTTGTAGCGTAAACGAATGAATTTCAATTGATTTCTTCGTTCTCTCTCAAGTCTGGCCGTGGGTTAATTTGAAAATGAACTTAAAATAACAAAAGAGGGCTTTATATAGGAGGGAGGTGCACCAGCGAGGTGCCTCGCGCTAGCCATCGCGACAACGTTGGTGCCGAGCTGCGCCTGGCGTCGCACCAAGTTGCTGGCGCGTTGCGCTAGCTGGTGCCCTGGGAGCTGGCGCATCGCGCTGGCTCTGTACGGCCTAGCCTCGCTCAACTCGGCTTCTGAGGCTTCTTTACACGCATTGTACTCTCTTTATCTATTTCATATTCACGCGTACGCCTATATTTGTTAACTTTCACAGGGTGTAACATCCTCCCCCCCCCTTAGGGACATTCGTCCTGGAATGTCAACTTGGTTTACAAGGGTTTATCTCCTTTAGGACTATTATTCTGGAAAAATTTTGGCAGAGTCTCCCCGGTAATATGGAGTATCTAAAAACTCTAAAATGCAGAAAACTCTAATATGGCTACTGGGACTTCTTCATAAACTAACTCCTCAGTGACTTGGATATCCTCAACTGGCACAACTAGGGATGGATCCCCTATGCACTTGTGCAGCATCGACACATGAACGATCGGGTGAACAGATTCCAATTTTGAGGCAAATCTAGCTCATATGCCACCTGGCCTATTCTCCGGAGTATTTGATACGACCCAATAAACCTCGGGCTGAGCTTACCATTTTTTCCAAACCTCATTATGCCTTTCATTGGCGAAACTTTTAGAAACACTCAGTCACCTATGTCAAATTCCAGGTTCCTCCACCACACATCATCATTGTACTCCTAGTGGCTTTGAGCTGTCAGTAACTGCTCTCTGATAAGATTCACCTTCTCTTTTGACTGACGGTTAATATGTGGTCCAGCTAATCCCGATTCTCCTACCACGAACCAACCAACCGGAGATCTACATTTCCTCCCATATAAGGCCTCATAAGGTGGCATTTGAATTGCTGAATGGTAATTGTTATTGTAGGAAAACTCAATAAGCGGTAAGTGTTTATCCCAGCTGCCCCTAAAACCCAGCACAAACGCCCATAATATATCCTTGAGCGTTTGAATTGTACGTTCTTCCTGCCCATCTGTTTGAGGATGGAAGGCCATACTCAGATTAACCTGCGTCCCCAGGTCCTTCTGAAAGGATTGCCAAATCTGCTAAAGTTTGACGACCAACAACCTCTACTGTGCATCCCTGGTAGACCCTCTTGGCTATGATAGAGTCACCGACAGGTGTAGACACTGAAAAAGGTCGCTGAAGTCATTCTAGTGTAATACCGAACTTTCGGGATACTAATGGTGTAACATAAGACAAGGTGTATCCTTGATCTATCAATACATAAACAAAATCATAGCAAATGTCCAGCATACCAGTCACCACATCCGGTGACGACTCTGACTCCTATCATCCCAGTAAGGCATAAGTGCGATCCAGACTGATACCTGAGCTAGAGGCCCCTGACCTGCCTTAACCTCAATCGGTTGGAGCTGAGGGCCTACGCCCTGCAAGAGATATTGTGGTGCATGACCCTACTCAAGATGTATCCTATAAGTACCCATCACTCTAACCTCTGTTTAGACAATCTCTCATCTGATAACCCTCCTGTGCACAGGTATAACATGTCGTGGAACCATACCTGCATGCCCTGGAGTGACGTCTGCTACAGATAGGGAAGAGTGGTACAGTAAATCTGCTCTGCTCCGCTCTTCTCTGCTGCTGTGAACCCACTAATCGTGAGCTCTCGCCGAGCCCTAACGGCCCTCGGCGACCAGACCTACTCCCCTACTATTGTTGTGGAGGTGCGGGTCTAGGTGGTCTATCTAATAATATTTCACTGGGCCGGCCTTGAAATTCTACCTGCATGTCACTAGGTTTGGCTCGACGATGTTGTTCCTGGTTTTCCCTTCTTATTTACCACTACCGCTGTCTAATACCTTAAATATTCTGAGCAAAAGCCTGAACGTAGGCAATATCCATGTCTTCTTGCAGAGTGGCCATAATACAAGTCTCCACATATTCTGTATTTAGCCCTATAATAAACCGGTGCACCCTAGCTAGCATAGTATCTACAAAAGCTGGTCTAAATCAGGCCAAAGAGTCGAACCTCATAGCGTACTCCCAGACACTCATAGACCTCTGCTCTAGATGTAAAAATTGATCAACCGGGGCCTGTCTAATTTTCTATGGCAGGTAGTGATCTAGAAAAGCCTCTGCAAAGCTGGGCTAAGTTGGAGGGGAAAATCCTCTCCCTCGATACCTCTCCTAACTCTTGTACCTCAGTACTGCGATGTCCCGTAGCCGAAATACTGCTAACTCAACCGACTCTGCAGGTGGGCATGCATCACCCTGAAAATCCACTATATCTGTTCCAAGAAATCCTGAGGGTCCTCAGGCCGATCCGTCCCTGTGAACTGCTGGGGACTCAGTGTAAGAATCTCCCAGACCCTCAAACTACCAGGTCTTCCTTAGGACTCTACAACCACGTGCGCCACCGGCTGATGTTCTGTAACGATCATCTGAGCTAGCATAACAACAACACTCCTAACCTCCCGATCCGAGGGTACTGGTATAAAGACTGGTGGAGACGGTTCCGTCACATTTGCCACTTCGAGCGGCTCCTAGCATGGTGGAGAGTGTTGGGGAGACCGAGAGCAAGTCTCTCTATCGCCCTCAGATCGGGCTGACTCTGACTGGGCACCCTGCTGGTGGTTTTCTCTGATGCAACATCCAATCTCCTACCAGTCGTGGTACGTCACGGGTCTACCATTTCTATGTAGATAAAAGAATATGGTAAGCTTAGGGACTCAACCCTATACCTTACAGCTCTATAGCATGACTGGATAACAAGAAAGAGTAACCATCCTGTCATGCCTCGTAGCCTCCCGCCTACAGAATGTGGTGCATAACACATCCATAGACAAGACTCTACTGAGCACGCCTTGGAGAATCCCTAGGACACGACCTGCTCTAATACCAAGTTTGTCATGCCCCACCTTGGGAGGCATGACTAGTACTAGGTGCCCTACTAGGATCTGAATTGAATGAACTAGGTCTGTGCACTCCTAGTGCAGGCCCACTCCCCAAATTAAGAAAATAACGGGCTATGTTTCGACTATAAATACAATCTCTGGCCAATAAGGCCTTATAGCTCCCTATAAAGAAAAACAGCTAACTAGAAACAGGTAATAACAGGGAAACCTATGCGGGCCGACAAGACCACCATGTTGTCTAGTTATGACTGTAAAGTAAATCTAGTGCTAAGCTAACACTAATCTATAAGCTAAACAAGGCCCCACAATGCCAACACATAAACTAAAATACATATGGGCCCCACACGGCCATCAAAATCTACCCACAATGAAATAGAAATAATCTGCAAGCCTCTAGGAGTAATATGATGGTCGGGACTCCCAAAAACTGTACGATCAAAAAAGGAGTAAACCTTCTGTCAATAAGTTCCAGAAGAAAGGAGCCGACTTTTCTGCTAATCCTGACTGTAGGCTAAGAGGGACCTGCTCCTCGTCTATTCGTACCTACAGGCAAGTAATCCAGGGCCCCAGAAAGGGCGTTAGTATAATATGTACTAAATATGTATGGCGATAACTGCAAAATGGCTAAAATAAAGAGATAGAACTAAGAATACTGAAATGAATGGATAAAGATCACACCTAAGTAATGGAACTTCTTACATCTAATCTATTAATAACAAAGGAAAACAAAAACATTACCTGGCCCCCATAAGTCGAATAGTACAACCAACACAGAATAACCAACCTGGGTCCCCCATAAGACCTGGTGAGTACACTTCAATCTATATACCCCTAATAAGGTCGCACTGGGTCAACTAATAGCTATAGCCGTCCTACCGGTCCTTGGGTCTGCAACTGAGCCCGCTCAGCCCCTGACTGTATCTGTGTTTGAGTCCAGTGGACTCTTGATATCTGTACCCTGGGCACCAGGCTTGACGGGGGTGTATTAAGCCAACCACGGCCTATGAGGACTTGGAACCCCATCTTCGTTCCTCGCGGATGGCATACCGCTCCGTAGAGCGATGTCATCTCTCCCCTGGCAGGCGTCGACATAGCTAATAACCCTAGGGTTGGTCATGAAAGGCTATACAGGCATAATCCATCCTAAACTAACATGGAATGCGGGTTTCATCTAATATCAACAAGTAATCACAATAGACATGCTTCTGGTACCCTTACTGGGATTCAAATTGAGTTGTCATGCTAAAAAAACTAACTTGCCGAAGGAAACTGCCTTAACATACCCCGTTCGATGATTATTGATTAACCAGTGAGTTTTAGTTTATATTCAACTTCTCTTTTCAACTGCAATCGTATTACTGGGGTAATATCACTTGTTTCATTACCAAATTCGATAAAAATGATAACTTTATGTATAATATTGACTATATTTCAACTTAACGGAACACGGTCAAAAACTCATAATCTCTTGAAAGTCCAAAAGGGAGAAATGCTTACTTGAAGCTTGTGATCGTATAGAAATTAGCTTGGTGCAATTACAACGACTTTGTCTTGGTGGGGTTATGATTTACTGGGCGAATTTCGTTAAAATAACTCCATGACAATGGTCCCTACAACCGTAAACTTCAATACCCAAAGTAAATTGAATTTGGGCGGCGTTTCGTAGCATAAATAGAAGAAATTCAATTGATTTCTTCATTCTCTCTGAAGTAAATTGAATTCGGGCGGCGTTTCGTAGCGTAAACAAATGAAATTCAATTGATTTCTTCATTCTCTCTCCAGTTTGGCCTTGGGTTAATTTGAAAATGATTTTAAAATAACAAAGGAGGGCTTTATATAGGAGGGTCGTGCACTAGGGAAGTGCCTTGCGCCAGCCATCTCGACAACATTGGTGGCGCTACGCCTGGCATTGTGCCAAGTTGCTGGAGCGCCACGCAGGCTGGTGCCATGCCGGCTGGCACGTCGTGTTAGCCCTGTATGGCCTGGCCACGCTCGACCCGACTTCCTAGTCTTATTTACACGCGTCGTACTCTCTTTATCTATTTCAAATTCACGTGTACGCCTACTATTCATTAACTTTCATGGGGTGTAACATAAATTCTCTAAGTATATATCATAGGTATTCTCTATGTATATTTCTAATGTTGAATTATGATTTGTGGGCATATTTTACAATATTTTCCATTGCAAACTATCTTTTAAAGTTTTACAAATTATGATGCCCATCCATGGAAGATCTAGAAAAGTTGGGATTATGGTATAAGTATCCAAGCATGATGAGATGTATATGATGAAAGTATGATTTAAAATTTCCCATGTCCATGTCCATGTTATCAAATAAAACAAGTATATTTCAAGCATGTTTAAGTATTGGTCAATGCCACATGATTAAGTAAGCTTCATGACTTCATGTTATTAGCTTACCACATGGACTTTAGAGTCTATACTCCCACTCTTTTCAGCTTGTGGTATGATTTGAGCCCAAGGCTCCTTATGTTATGATTTTAGATTATTTATGTATGTTATGAGTCAGCTTCGTCACTAGACGATGGTTTAATATCATTGAAAAATGATGGAGAGCATATGCATATTTTTTGGGATTTTTTTCTAGCACTGAGTAAGCTAAGGGTCAGTGAACCCTATGCCTCAAAACTATGTGCCAATGTAGGTATGTTAAGATTATTTGGGACCTCCCTTGTGAGCTTCCCGTTTCCCTAATGGGCCTTCAACCTGATATAGATATCATGGTAGCGTCCTTAGACAACTCAGCCCACTTGAGTGTAATAGTCGGGACTGCATAAGCTCTTTGTGGTAATAACGGTTATATGACGAGTCTCCCATTATTCCTCATGATCTAAGTTATGCATGTTCATCAGTCATGATATTATATTTTCAGCAGATTTGACCCAATGTTCAGTTTTACTTATGTATATCAGTCTTCAACTTGGAGGTGTTCGATTCAGTTATGACATTCAGTTATGCTTAAGTCATGTTTTCAGATAATAACATGTAATCCCTACACTCAGACTCTTATGATGAAATGTTTTATGATATGCATGATCTCTTATTTTACGTACTTTGCGATTTTACTTACCTTGCATACTCGGTACATTCTATGTACTGAACGCATACCCTATGTTGTATCGTTTTATAATACAGACTCAGTCCCACCACTATCCAGATCTTCAGTGTTAGCATCTTCCAGTTAGAGTTGGTGAATCCTCATCTTTTGAGGGCTGTTCTTATCAGCTATATTTAGTATTTTCAGTTTCAGACTTTAATGGTTAGTTGGGGTCTTGTCCCATCAACTCGTCAGTAGTAGAGGCTTATCAGACATAGTATGTAATTATCTTCAGACTTGTGCTATGTATTTAGTTATTCAATGTTATTAGATTTTCATACTTCCGCGATGTTATATGTTAGACTTCTACATTTAAAATGTTGAGTTTAGATGTGATGTTCATGCCATGGGTCCACTTGGAGCTTCTTGGAGTTCTTTGTACCGTGTCTCGATCCGGGCCTATGTTCGGGTCGTGACAAGCTTGGTATCAGACCATTAAGTGTTGAAGTGTCCTAGGGTGTCTGAAAGTCGCGTTAAGTAGAGTTTTTTTCATGGGTGTGAAGCGCACCATACTTATGACAAAGAGGCTAGGAAACATTTAAGAAATGTTTCCATCTTTATTATCTATGTTATGCAATGAAATGTCTCTCTATCCTTCTAACTCGTGCTTGATGCATTTGCAGAATCATGCCTCCTCACTAAGTTAACAGAGGAAGAAACAGAAATGGAAATGGCAAGGAGAATGGCAACTAGGATGGGCACCAATAGGGCCCACCAGCCACTGAGGAGCATGTACCCGAATAGGTTACCCACACAGAGTTTAGGTCAGCCATACAGATACTAGCTCGGCTTTGACTGCCCAGGTCAACCAACAGGCGGTAGCGCATACCCCTTAGAATGGAAATGCGACAGTTGCGAGAGTGAGAGATTACCTGAGGATGAACCCTCCAGATTTTTTCAGATCAAAGGTGGATGAGGATCGACATGAGCTTATTGATGAAGTTCTGAAGATCACCCAGATCAAGAGGGTGACTGGGGAGCAGTGCACAGATCTTGCCTCGTATCAATTTAAAGAGTTTGTGCAAATTTGGTTTGGCAATAAAAGGATAGCAGGATAGTTGGATTAGGCCCCATTGGTTGGGATGAGTTCTACATCATATTTTTGGATCGGTCTTCCCTCGTAAGATGAGGGAAATTAAAGCTGCTGAGTTTGTGAACCTAAAGCAGGGTAATATGACAGTTTAGGAGTATGCTTTTGAGTTCACTCGCTTGTCCAAGTATGCACCTAAGATGGTAATAGATCAGATAGCCCGAGTGAGACAGTTCGTGCATAGGATAGCAGACTATTTGGTCAAATATTGCAAGGCCATGATTCTTCATTAGGACATTGACTTTCCTCAGATTGTTCTATATGCCCAGCTAATAGAGGTAGTATAGGTAAGTGAGCAGGGGAGAGAGGCCAAGAGGACTAGGACTGATAGTTTTGGATTCTCCCAGCAGAGACCTGGTGGTGGGCACCGTCAGTAGTCCCACCAGAGATCATCAACCCCAGCGCTGTTAGTTATTAGTGTGCCATCCAGATCTACGCGCGACCATAGGGGGTGAACATTAGGCTCTTGAAGTCAGGGGAGCAGACTCGCCGAGTCTAGCATCCTAGAGTGTGGCAGGTGTGGCCGGAGACAATCGGGTCAGTGTTTAGCCGGTTCAGGTGCATGTTTCAAGTGTGGGATGCCCGTACATATGCTCAAAGATTGTCTAGTAGCCAGACAGGGCCATTATAGGGGTCTAGGCTCAATCACTAGCACAGTAGCCCCACCAGCACGCTCAGCTTAGTAGGGTGCATCCAGTAGTACAGGTGGTGGTCAGCGCCAGAACTGATTCTATGCCTTAGAATCTTGTTAGGACTAGGAGGTCTCCCTAGATGTAGTCACTGGTATGTTACGAGTATTCCACCTTGGTATATATGCATTGTTAGATCCAAGGGCAACTTTATCTTTTGTGACTCCCTATGTTGCTACTAGTTTCGGAGCCAGTCCCAAAATTCTATCTGAACCCTTCTCAGTCTCTACTCTAGTCGATGATTCAGTTATAGCTCGACAGATATATAGAAATTGTCCTATCACAGTCCTTCAGAAAGTCACCTCAGTAGATTTATTATACCTAGCCATAAAAGATTTGGATGTTATCTTTGTCATGTATTGGCTACATGCATATTATGCCTCAGTACATTATGGAACTCGTGCGGTAGAGTTTCAGCTTCCAAGTGAGCCAGACCTAGAGTGGAAGGGTAGTTCAGATGTACATGTAGGTCATTTCATTTCCTACTTTAAGGCAGGAAAGATCATTTTTAAGGGTTGTGTGTACCATCTAGTTAGGGTTAAGGATGCTACATCTAAAACCCCGATTATTCAGTCAGTTCTTGTAGTGTGTGCATATCTAGAAGTGTTTCCAAATGATTTACTGGGAGTTCCTCCCGAGCGGGAGATTGATTTTAGTATTGACCTTCTTCCTAATACGCAACCTATATCTATCCCTCCTTACAGAATGAATCCATCTGAGCTAAAGGAGTTGAAGGAGCAGTTTAAGGATCTCTTAGGCAAGGGTTTCATCAGACCTAGAAAATCCCTATGGGGTGCACCATCTTTGTTTGAAAGAAGGATGGTTCCCTTCGGATGTGCATGTATCCTCTTCCCGCCAGTTGAACTTAAGAACATGTATCCTCTTCATAGAATTGATGATTTTCTTGACCAACTTCAGGGTGCCAAGTGTTTCTCAAAGATAGACATCAGATTCAAGTATCATCAACAAAGGGTTCGGGAGAGTGACATTCCAAAGACAACCTTCAAGACTCGGTATGGACAATATGAGTTTGTAGTTATTTCTTTTTGACTAATGAATGCTCCTGTAGATTTTATGGATTTCATGAATAGAGTTTTCAAGCCATATTTGGATATGTTCATGATTGTGCTTATAGATGACATTCTCATGTACTCTAGGTGCAAGGAGGAGCATGTTATTTATTTGAGGGTGGTACTACAGACTCTTAAGGATCGCCAATTATATGCTAAGTTTAGCAAGTGAAAGTTTTGTCTAGACTCAGCAGCATTTTTGGGTCATGTGGTGTCAAGCGAGGGTGTACAGGTGGACTCTCAAAAGATTGAAGTTGTGAAAAATTGGCCTAGACCAGTGAGTCCTTCAGATGTTAGGAGTTTCTTAGGCTTAGCCGATTACTACAGGAGGTTTGTAGAAGGATTTTCATACATTGCAGCACCACTAACTAAGTTGACCAAGAAGAAAGTGAAGTTTCAGTGTTCGGAGACTTGTGAGAAGAGCTTCCAAGAGTTGAAGAATCGACTCACCTTAGCACCAGTGTTGACCATACCTGAAGATACCGATGGGTTTGTGGTGTATTTCGACACCTCAAGGATTAGCCTTGGTTGTGTACTAATGCAGCACGATAAGGTTATAGTCTATGCTTCTAGGAAACTGAAAGTCCATGAGAAGAACTATCTGACTCATGACCTCGAGTTAGAGGCAGTAGTATTTTCCTTAATGATTTGGAGACACTATCTCTACGCGGTCCATGTGGATGCTTTTACAGACCACAATATCCTACAGTATGTGTTTACCCGAAAGGATCTAAATTTATGTTAGAGAAGGTCGTTGGAACTTCTTAAAGATTATGATATGAGTGTCCTTTATCATCCAAGAAAGGATAATGTAGTGGCAGACACTCTTAGAAAGCTTTTTATGGAGAGTGTGACCCATGTAGATGAGGAGAGGAAAGAGCTAGTGAAGGATGTACATTGGCTTACACGATTAGGAGTTCACCTTGTTTACTCGACAGATGATGGTGTCATTGTTCAGAATGAGTCAGAATCTTCCTTGGTGACCGAGGACGAAGCTAGAAAAGACTAGGATCCTATTTTGGTAAGTTAGAGGAAGCCTTTTAGAATCAGAAGGTGGAGGACTTGTCACAAGGGGGAGACGGTATGCTACAATATCATGGTCATTTGTGTATGCCGGGTGTTGATGACTTGAGGGAGCGGATGTTGTATGAGGCTCATGGTTCTAGGTATTATATACATCCAGGTGCCACCAAAATGTACCGTGACCTAAAGGAAGTTTATTATTGGAATGACATGAAGAAGGATATAGTAGAGTTCATGGCTAAGTGTCCGAATTGTCAACAGGTGAAGGTTGAGCATCATAGACCTGGAGTTGTACTCCAAGATATTATTATCCCTACTTTGAAGTAGGAGGAAATCAATATGTACTTCATTATAGCATTGCCTCGTACTCATCGACAGAATTACTCTATTTGGGAGGTTGTAGAAAGGTTGACTAAAGTAGCTCAATTTCTACAGGTTAAAAATACTGATGCAGCGGAGGATTATCCTATGTTGTATATTCAGGAGTTAGTTCATTTCATGGAGTGACCTTGTCCATTATATCATATAGAGGTACTCAGTTTACCTCCCAGTTTTGGAGATCGTTTCATAAGGGACTTGGTACTCAGGTTAAGCTTAGCACAACATTTCACCCGCAAACAGATGGGCAAGCTGAACGATTCAGTTAGACTCTTGAGGACATGTTTAGAGAGTGTGTGATTGATTTCAAGGGTAGTTGGGATGATCATTTTCCTCTCATTGAGTTTGCGTATAACTACGGCTACCACTCCATCATTCAGATGGCTCTGCTTGAGGCTCTCTATGGGCAAAGATGTAGATCGCCTATTGGTTGGTTATCTCCCATGAAGTGAGTGGTGAGATTTGGAAAGAAAGAGAAACTTAGTTCTTGTTATGTTGGTTCGTACCAGATTGTGATCGGGTGGGCAAAGTGGCCTAAGAGTTGGAGTTGCCCTAACAATTAGCTTCAGTTCATCTAGTTTTTCATGTATCATTGTTAAAGAAGTGTTTGGGTGATCCAGCCTGGTTGTTCCGGTTGAGACCGTAGGTGTGAAGGATAGCCTTAGCTATGAGGAGGTTCCGGTGGAAATACTTGATCGTTAGGTTCAAAAGCTAAGAATAAAGAAGCAGCTTTAGTTAAGGTTTTGTGGAGAAATTAGCATGTTGAGGGAGTTATGTGGGAAGCCGAAGCGGATATGATGGATAAATACCCACATCTATTTCCTTCAAGCTCAATGTCAGCTTGAGGCATCAGTTTCCTCCCTAATACTCTATTTAGTTTCATGATCAGTTTATATGCCTCAATTTCTTTCATGTCAATATATGTATGTATGATTCATGAATTCAGTTTAGTCATGTAGTTCAGTTTGGAGACAGTTACTCCGTCAGTTTTTAACTTAAATGGTTCAGTATTTGGTATGATGATTGCATTTCTCAGCTTTTCAGTGTGTATACCCATATTCGAGAACAAATGTTCCCAAGGGCGAGATATTGTAATACCTCGAAAGCCCTAAGATCATACCCGAGGGTTGAAACAAAGAAAATAGAATTTTCTGCACCAGGTCACAGGACGAGTCGTCTAGTGACTCGTGAGGTGCACTACAATTGTTAGGTGACTTGTGGAGTGAATGGTGGTATGATTTTTGGGTCAAGGAATTGACCATGGGAGTGGCCACGAATTGTTATTAGGACCATGACTCATCAAGTCACTTATAGTCAGTGGTTGGCTTGAAGGTGGATATTTTAGGTAGTGCTCGTCATGACTCGGTCATCACGAGTCGTTGGGAACACCACGAGTCATGGTGTCCCTCGTGCTGAACCTCAAAGGTATGAATTCTAGTGCTGATAATGGAAGGCAAACCACGAGTCGTGGTCCGTGGCGACGAGTCATCCAGTCCCTCATTGGGATTGGCAGTGTGTATTTTCCTGCGAATTTATTTAGGGCTTTTCCGTAATTTCTAAGTTCCTAAGGCTTAAACTACATCATTTTAAGCTCAGATAAGTGTGTTTTCAGAGGGTTTAGGCCATTCTAAGCCTATTCCTCTCTATGCATGCATGGCTAGTAGTTTCTAAGGGTGATAAATCTTAGGATTCATCTATCTCTTCCCCAAATTTCCTTTGGGCATTCAAGAGGGTTGTGTAATAAGATTTTGAATGTAGGGTTATCAATGGAACTATCCATCCACTCCCATACCCAATCCCTCTTCAATTTCATATGATTTCTAAGTTGATGAACCTATGGGGTTTTAACCCAACTTGTTAATTCTCTAAGTAACTATCATGGATATTCTCAATGTATGTTTCTAATGTTGAATTATGATTTGTGGGCATATTTTACAATGTTTTCAATTGCAAACTATGGTTTCAAGTTTTACAAATTATGATGCCCATCAATGGAATTTCAGCTTTTTTGAAAAATGATGGAGAGCATATGCAAGTCTTTTTGGAGTAGTTTCTAGCACTGGGTAGGCTAAGAGCCAGTCAACCCTATGCCTCAGAACTATGTGCCAACATAGGTATGTCCAGATTATTTGGGACCTCCCTTATGAGCTTCCCCTGCCCCGAATAGGCTTTCAGCTTGATATGGATATCATGGTAGTTTACTTAGCCCTGGAAAGGCTTTGAACAGCTCTACCCACTTGAGTGTAATAGTCGGGACCATGTAAGCTCTATCGTGGTACTGTTGGTTATATGACGAGTCTCCCATTATTCCTCATGATTTCAGTTATGCATGTTTATCAGTCATGATATTATGTTTTCAGCAGGTTTGATCCAATGTTCAATTTTACATATTAATATCAGTTTTCTTCTTTGGGTCATTCGATTAAGTTATGACATTCAGTTATGTTTAAGTCATGTTTTCAGATATTAGCATGCAAACCCTACTTTCAGACTCTTAGGATGAGATGTTTTATGATATTCATGATCTCTAATTTTTCTTACTTAGCATTTTTACTTGGCTTTCATAATAAGTACATTCAATGTACTGACTGCATACTCTATGTTATATCGGTTCATGACACGGGCTCAGATATTCAATATCAGTCCCACCTCTAACTAGATCTTAGGTGTTAGCATCTCCCAATAAGAGTTGGTGATTCCTCATCTTTCAAGGGCCCTTCTTAATAGCTATATTATGTATTTTCAGTTTTAGACTTTGGTGAGTAAGTTTGGGTCATTTCCCATCAACTCATCATAGTGGAGGCTTATCAGACATAGTATGTAATCAGCTTTAGACTTGTGCTATGTATTCAGTTATTCGATGTTATCAAATTTTCAGAGTTTTGCTATGTTATATGTTAGATTTCCGCATTTAAAATGTTCAGCTTAGATGTGATATTCATGCCATGGGTCGACTTAGACCCTTTCGGGGTTCTTTGTCCCATGTCTCGATCCAGGCCTATGTTCGGGTCGTGACATGTGGCCCTGTCGATACTACGATCTGTAGCCATTGGATGTGTAGCAAACATAATTGGTATCTTCTTCATGTAAAGGTGGTGGCTCTATAAATGATTGATATTAATAAGGATGACGAGGGTATCTATGCCCGTATTGAACTCCGGTCACGAAATCATCAATAGCATGCACTTTCATTACCTCAAATTGGATAAACTTTTTTGTGAGGAGAGTTATGTTTGTTTCCATGGTGTCCGTCATTTGATTACGCTCCTAATTTTCCTTCAAATGAGATATATAAGGAATCCTAACATTGATTTCTCCACTTTGGTCCCCACCATGCCAAGCATGGTTGAGCTTTGCCATTTTGTTCAAGATGATTGCAATATGGTTAAATGTCTTACCACGAAGTATCTGCCTGCGGCATTGTTAGCAATAGACTGTGCCAAGGCATCTAGACCTGTATAAAACTTTTCCAACAAAATATGGTCTGAGAACTCATGGTTGGGCAATGATGAGTTGGTAATTTACAAACTCAGGATCTTAAGCATGAGATTTTGCTTAGTTTTCAAGTCATTTAGATGGATTTTATTCCCTTTTTGCCTTTTTGTGTGCAGATATCTGATTTGTAGAAAAGTGCAAAAAAGGAAGAAAACAGAAGGTAATCAGGTGAAAATCGGAACTTCACCTGAGAAGACTAGAGAAACGCCAGCCAAACACTGAAGACCACTGCCATGGGGAACTAAAGCAACTGGCTATCGCGGATACCAACTGGTGACTTGCTGGTTGAATTACCCACCGATTCCTGAGAGTGCTGGATCATAGAGAAAGAAATTGGTAAAGCACAGTAGGAGACCGAGAAATGCCGAAGGTCACTGGAATTCACTGCAGGAGCATCCAGTTAAAGCCAACGGTTCGTGGAATGTAACCGGCGAACCGTCGGTACTCTCGCAAGTACCAAAACGCTTGAATAGGGGAAAAAGTGTCCAGCACTAAAAAGAGTGTTTTGGGTACCTTACTTTTGGATATATTCTAGAGAGAAGTACTCTGTACCTATCAGATCATAACTTTTGGCTTTTTTGAGAACATTCCCTTTGTAGGATAAGAAAGTAGAATTCTATTAGTGGAAATTATAAAGGATTATTTTTCTTTTTCTTCTTCTTCCAACTATAGCAAGGATTACCATTGTTGAAAACTTGTTGCTGAATTTGATTTTGCTACTCTTATTATTGAAATCAATGAGTTTATTGTTAAATATGCTTTTGAATTTCTTAACTATGAGTAGCTAAATCATTAACTAGAGGTGTGTGGTGATGAATGCTTAACTAGATTGGGTATTGCTATATTTATCTCAATATTATTTATTTAGTGTAAATCTTTTAAATTATCTCTAATTTGTAATATAAGATTCATGGTTCCGAATGTGGGTCTATTTGTTCTTAGTTGATTTTTTCTTAAAAGAGAAGAATTGAGTATTGGGAGATAATTTCATGGTGGACATGGATGTGATGTTATGGAATTGGGCTAGAAATAGTCAAAACCACATTTTCACTCCTAATTAATAGCAATAGCTAGAGATTAGTATAGCTATTAATCCAAACTTGATTGGGTTAATTTAATTGTTCTAGTGGTTGGAAAGAACTCTAGCAAAAGGCATTTATAAGGTTTAAAAACATCAAATCCCCACCTTCGCAAGGTTATTTACACAACTTGAACTTATGAGATGATCTAGAATGACTTTATTTAATTAGCACATTATCTACACCACACCTCTAGTCCTTCTCATTATTGTCGACAACTTTTGTTAATTTTGCTATCTTAATCAGCTGTATTAGAATTCATACCCTATTGTTAACCTCAAATTTCCCCCAAAATATTTATTTCTTTGTTATTTTTGAGTGGTGCAAACTAAATTCAAGTTCCCAAACAACACTCGTGCATATCATTTGCTAGTCTCTGTGGGTTTCGCCTCCAAAATCCGTCGAAATATTTGTTTTGATAACACGACTGTTTATGCTCTTTTGTAAAAAAGAGTATATTTTGAACGTTATAAAAAATGGCGTTGTTGCGGGGACTAGCGCTTGATACTCTTGTGTTTATTGTTAATTTGAATTAGTCTTGCATCGTAGGTGTTGACATTAATTTTGATGTGCTTGTTAGGGTAAAGTCATATGAGTCATCACTCACAAGAAGGGGATAGCTCAGTTGAGGGTAATATGGAGAATGAGGAAGATAATCTGGTGATGCCCGAAGATGCGAGAGCCATTCCCCTACCGCCTACGGTGTGTAATACTGTGTTCCATGTCAGAAGTACAATGCTATATTTTCCACAGATGAAAGGACTATTTGGGGGCAAACCATGTGAGGATGAAAATTTCTATTTGAGGAATTTCTTAGAGATCTACTAGCCATTCAACATAACTAATATAGGTCAAGAGTCTATCAGGTTGAGGCTCTTTCTATTTTCCCTAACAGGAGAGGCGACCATGTGGTTGGAGGAACTCCCTCCGAGCTGCTTTACATCATGGCAAGAATTGACTTAAGCATTCTTGGATCATTTCTTCCCTCCATCAAAAATGTTACAACTGAGGGATGATATCACGAACTTTAGACAAGAGCCAGGAGAACCGTTGCATAAAGCATGATTAAGTTTCAAGAAGAAGGTTTCCCTTTTCCCCAACCATGGTCTCCTAGATAAAGTGCTCCTTCAAAGTTTTTATCGAGCCCTATGCTTCATTAACAAGTATGTTTCTAATAATATAGTTGGAGGATCAATCATTTATCAGACATATAAATTAGCTAAGGCCCTCTTGGACAGAATGATAAAGACAAATCAGGCATGGAATACGGGAGAGACTAATGTATCGACACATGACATTTGCTCTAGTACATTGGCAGCTGAGTTGCAGAAAAGAGATGAAGAGAAAGATGAAAATCTCGTTAAAATAATGATGTAGTTGGAACTAATGAC
Organism: Datura wrightii; assembly: GCA_035772735.1. NCBI lineage: Eukaryota > Viridiplantae > Streptophyta > Magnoliopsida > Solanales > Solanaceae > Datura > Datura wrightii. The sequence continues at coordinate 69,005,955 of JASDFA010000002.1, forward strand.
AAAACATGTGACGGGGGTAGGGCCCAAGGTTAAAGGAGAATCATCACCACTGAGGTACGATGAGGAATACTAATACATGGGAAATTAGATGGGGGGTTCTTGACCCGGGTTTCATGGGACTAGAAAAGTTCCTTGGCTCCCAAGGGAAGAGAACCAAGATTGGAGAAACCGCCATACACAGGTATGGCCCAAAAGAAATGAAAGATGGGGAAATAGAGAGAAAAATTGAGAGGGAGACCATCATGCTTTACCATATGATATATTGGGTGACGCCATTCTTAAGTGTAAATTGTCATTTCATTCCTTTTTCATGTGTTGAATTGATGTTTGCTATGATGTGAGTAAGTGTGTGTTAAATGGTGCCATTGAAATTCTTGGAAATTCTTTGGGGATGACGACTATCGGCTATTCGCTGGTTGGGTCCGGCAAAACACCGATGAAATGTCGGTTCAATATAATGGTGGCTTTAGGCCATTGATTTGATCACTCATTACATCAGTGGTTGGCGAATTGGAAATGGCGACTCGTCTCTTTATCGCTTGTTGAAGGCTTGTCGCCCCAGTTTGTTGTTTCTCACCAGCGGGTTAGCAGCGGTCCGCGGATACCATCCTATGGCTAGCCGGTTGTTCTAATCCTTTAATTGATAATTTTGCATCTTTGCTTCTCATTTCAATTTTAGTATAACGATTAGTTATTTCATTTCAACGCGTTTGGGCTACCACTAACATCATGCTTGAAGAAAATGTCTTCATCCAAGAATACCGAAAAAGGCAAGGCCCCAGCCTCCTCAACCACCAAACGCAAAGGCAAGTCCAACGCCCCCGCAAAACCTACAAACTCTAGGGAGGCCATCGTATTCTATGTGCCCGACATGAAAGGGAACTATGCCGTATGCAAGGGCCGGTCGATAATGGTGGAAAAGAGGTTTGATTTGGTTGGACTGCGCAATGACTTACCCAACATAACCACTAAATTCGTAGGCAGGCAGTGGCATGCATTTGCCAATCCTCTCCCAAACTACTATGCCAGCTTTGCGCCAGAGTTCTATGCTTCTGTTATACCCCGAGGATTCAAAGACTGGACCCGAAAGTTGAAATGGGGAAAAACTAAAAATCTAGGTTGCAGGCATAGGACGAGTCGTTGGGTGACTCGTGAGGTGAGCTCACGAGTATTCAGGTGACTCGTGGGGAGGCTTGGGAGAATGGTAAAAATATTAAGGAAAAAGGTATCCCCACGAACTTGGGAATGACTCGTGGTTAGACACCATGGGTTTTCAGGTCATTTGTGGGGAGAAGGTATAACACAAATAAAAAAGGAGAGGCAGTGCACTTGATGAGTGGTGGTCACAAATCGTGGCCACCCTTAATGAGTCGTTATGTCGTCCGTTAGAACCCAAAATGATCAGTTAAGACAATATACCCGACGAGCAAGCAGACGAGTCATGTGGGCCCGTAACGAGTTTTCAGGTCATCCGTCGGGTCCCTTGGCAGTTATTTTTCTATGAATTAGTAAGAGCTTTTTTGTAAGTTCCTAAGATCCTAACTAAACTACGATGTTTTGGGTTACAATAGAGAAATTTAAAGGGGTTAAGCTCAGTTTTTCACCTCAATCATTCATGCATGCAAGATAGGGGAAGTGGGAGAGTGATTAAAGCTTAGCATTCATCAATCAATTTCAATTTCTTCCTGGGTGATAAAGAGAGGTTAATAACTAGCTATTCCCAAGTATTTAAGGCTATCAATGGGTGAATTCTTCCACACCCATGTCCCTCCTCTACGATTTTACGTAAAATTTATTAAAAAGTCATGGGGTTTTGTAATCGCTTTATATAGAATCTAATGATTTGATTATGGATTTTGTGATTTTAAAATCTTATCAAAATCTATTTGTTTTAATCAGGTTTTGTGTTTTAAATTACTTATAATACTATTGATTTCGAAGGTATATGTATTTAAGCCTAATTAAGCATGCCCATGATAGATTGATTTTTGATCTGATTACACATTGTTGATATTTATAAGCCCAACATGAATTATGATTTAAATCATGCATTTATTATGTTACCCATTATGATTTTATGATATACAAGCTATATGCATGACTTACGAGTATGTATGAGCCTTGTAAATCATGAATTATGTTTTGGTCGACTCACCGGCCTCATGTCATGGATAGTTCAAATATGTACAAGCATGTTTATGATTATCATGATTTAACTAGCCCATGAATTCATATAAGTATTACTATGAGCACTACATATGTTTTGGGAGTAGTATCGAACACCGAGTAGGTTCGGGGCCTAGGTTCTGCCCTGGATCTCATAAACTACATGCCACGGTAGATATGTTGGGACCTCCTATAGGACTATCCCCAGCCCAAATGACCCTTTTCATACTGATATAACACTTTCATGGTTCTACCCTTGGCAAGGTACGAACACCCTCCCGACTAGGGTTACAAGTCGGGCTGTATGTGTGCTTATATGGGGTATGTTGGCTAAAAGAATCTCCCTCTGTTCCTCATAATTTATGCATGTTTATGATTATGTATATTTGATCAAGTTATGTTAAATAAAGCTTTTGTATTATGACAATGATTATGATTGTGTTACGAATAATTTTAAAACCTTAAGCCTTATGTATGTACGATATTTATGTCATGCGCATGGTTTCCTACTCTTATGATTATTTATGAGTTTTATATGTATTAAATGTCTGTTTTAATTACCTTTCATACTCAGTACTGACCACATACTTTCTATGTTGTATCATTTTATGATACAGGACCCAGCTCTCAGGCTCACCCTCCTCAATAGTGTTTCAGAGATTGCTATCAGCGTACTTGGTGAGTCCTCATGTTCCGAGGGACATACACTTAGACTCTATGTTTTTTTATAGTTCTATAAATGTTGGTTAGTTGGGGAGTTGTCCCATCAACCCGTCTTTCATGATTAGAGGTTTTTCAGACTACTAGTTGTATTCAGCGTCACGCATGGATTATGTATTGTCCTTTCTCTGTATTTATGTCTTGTTTACATTTTCTCATGTTACGTCTTCCACTTATGTGATGGTATTAGATGTATGCTCATGCCATGGGTTTACTTGGGGTCTCTCGGGGCTCCTTGTCCTGTGTTTATGATTAGGGTGTACGTTCGAGTCATGACAAACTTGGTATCAGAGCCATATGTTTGAAGTTTCCTATGGTGTCTAAAAGCCGCGTTAGGTAGAGTCTTTTTCATGGGTGTGAAGCATGCCACACTTATGACGAAGAGGCTACTAGATGTTTAGGAAATGTTCCTTTCATTCATTATCTATGTCGTGCGGTGAAAGTCCTCTACCCTTCTAATTCGTGTTATTTGCGCTTGTAGAATCATGCCTCCACACAAAGTGAACGCTGGGAGAAATGGTAACGGTAATAATCATGAGGGTGCCAATGGTGAGAAGCATCAGCCAGCCCAACCCATTCGCGAGGATCACACACCAGAGCCAGCTGTCGACGCTGAGTTTAGGGCAACGATTCAGATGCTGGCATAGGCCATGACGGCTCAGGTGCAAAATTAGAAGACAGTGGCACATTACCATTAGAATAACATTGCGGAGGCAGCCAGGGTGATGGATTTCTTGATGATGAGCCCTCCTGAGTTCACGGGGTCGAAGGTGGATGAGGATCCACATGATTTAATGAGGAGATTCTGAAGATCACCCAGGTTATGGGGGTGAACAATAGAGAGTGTGTTGACTTGATCTCCTATCAGTTCAAGGGGGTTTATCACATTTGGTATAAGCAATGGAGAGATGCCAGGGAAGTGGGTGCAGGCCCGATAGGTTGGGAAGAGTTCCATACAGCATTTTTGGATCAGTTCATCCCTCGGGAGATGAGGGAGTCAAAGAGGCCAAGTTTATTAGTTTGAAGTAGGAAAACATGTCCGTGCAGGAGTATGCATTGGAATTCGCCCAATTATCTACGTATTCTCCAGAGTTGGTGGCTGATCAGAGGGCTCAAGTGAGCCGTTTTGTGCATGGGGTGGCGGATTACTTGGGCAAGGATTGCCGGATCTCCATGCTTCATTGGGACATTGATTTTTCCCATTATTGTATTGCATGTACAACAGATGGAGTTAGTCTACCGGAGGCAAAGGGAGGCAAAGAGGGCCAGGGCTGACAGTTATGGGGTTTCTCTGGTCAGGTCAGGGGTGGACAGCATCAGCAGTCCCAGCACACGTCTGTCACTTCAACTCCATCGTCGGAAAACACACCATCTTGGTTTAGAGGAGAGTAGAGGAGCAGGACTTCAAGCTTGAGGGATAAGGGTAGCATGAAGGTGGAGCGCACCTTTCCAGGTTGTACAAAGTGCACAAGAATCATCTCGAGAGGTGCTTAGTTGGCTCGAATATGTGTTTCAGGTGTGGCCAACCCGGGCAAAGACTTAGGGATTTCCCTTCAGCCAGATCAGGGGCCAGTGGGACCCATGGACAGTAGCCAGTTCTACCTCTCCAATAGCATGTCCCCCTCAGCAGGGTGCCTCTACTAGTTCAACAGGCAGTCGACGCTAAAGCAGGTTTTATGCTTTAGTACCCTGCCAAGAGTAGGAGGTTTCACCAGATGTGGTCATTGGTATGTTGCAAGTCTTCCATATTGATGATTATGCCTTGCTATATACAAGAGCTACTTTTTCTTTTATGACCCTTATATTGCTAGTACTTTTGGAATTAGACCTAAAATCCTGTTAGAACCGTTCTTAGTCTCTACTCCAGTCGCTGATTCAATTGTAGCTAGGCGGGTGTATTGAAGTTGCCCCATCACAGTGTTGCATAAGGTTACCTCCACAGACTTAGTAGAGCTCGCTATGAATGGCTTTGACCTCATATTGGGCATGTATTGGTTATTTGTATGTTACACTTTGATTAATTGTAGAACCCGGTCAGTAGAGTTCAGGTTTTCGGGTGAGCCGGTCTTGGAGTGGAAGGGCAATTCTGTTGTACCAGCTGGTCGGTTTATTTCATATCTTAATGCCAAGAAAATGATTTCTAAGGGCTGCGTGTATCACCTAGTTAGGGTTAAGGATGTTGAGTCCGAGACCCCGACTATCCAGTTAGTTTCGGTGGCGTGTGAGTATCCAGAGGTTTTTCCCGATGATGTTCCAGGTGTTCTTCCTGAGAGGGAAATTGATTTCGGCATTGATCTCTTACCTGATAAACGGCCCATCTCTATTCCTCCCTACAGGATGCCTCTAGGAGAGGTAAAAGAGTTGAAGGATTAGTTGAAGGACTTGTTAGATAAGGGCTTTATAAGGCCGAGCAAGTCTCGATGGGGTGCACCAGTGTTATTTGTTTGGAAGAAAGATGGTTCCCTACGCATGAGTATTGATTACCGCCAATTGAACAAGGTCAACATCAAGAATAGGTACCCCTTACCGAGGATCGATGACTTGTTTGACCAGATTTAGGGTGCCAGATGCTTTTCAAAGATAAATCTCAGGTTCGGGTATAACCAGCTCAGGGTTCGGGAGAGGGACATCCCGAAAACTACTTTCAAGATTCGGTATGGTCACTATGAATTTGTTGTTATGTCTTTGGACTAGCCAATGTCCCCTGTCGCTTTTATGGATCTAATGAACAGGGTGTTCAAGGCATATTTGGACATGTTCGTGATTGTGTTCATTGATGACATCCTTATATACTCTCAGAGCGAGGCGGAGCATGCGGCTCACTTGAAAATAGTGCTTTAGACCCTCAAGGATCATTAGTTGTATGCAAAGTTCAGCAAATGTGAGTTTTGGTTGGAATCCATGGCATTCTTGGGTCATGTGGTGTCGAGTGAGGGCATAAGGGTGGATTCTCAGAAAATCAAGGTGGTGAATAAATGGGCCAGACCGATGAATACTTCAGAAATTTAGAGTTTCTTAGGCCTAGCAGCCTACTATCGAAGATTCATAGTGGGTTTTTCATCAGTTGGATCACCATTTACCAGGTTGACTCAGAAAAAGGTAAAGTTCCAACGGTTGGAGGCTTGTGAGAAAAGCTTCTAAGAGTTGAAGACTCGACTCACTTCAGCACCAGTGTTGACCCTACCCGAGGGTACTGATGGTTTTGTAGTATATTGTGATGCTTCCAGAATAAGACTCAGGTGTGTATTGATACAGTATGGGAAAGTGATATCGTATTCCTCAAGACAGTTGAAAATACATAAGAAGAATTACCCAACACATGATCTTGAGTTGTCCTCGGTGGTGTTCGCTTTGAAGATATGGCAGCATTACTTGTGTGAGGTCCACGTTAATGTGTTTACGGACCACAAAAGCTTGCATTATGTGTTCACGTAGAAAGATCTCAATCTTCAGCAAAGGAGGTGGTTGGAGCTGCTTAAGGACTAAGATATGAGTGTCCTTTATCACCCAGGTAAGGCTAATGTGGTGGCGGATGCACTTAGTGGGCTCACTATGGTGTGTGTGTCCCACATGGATGAGGGAAAGAAGGAGTTAGTGAAAGATGTCGATCAACTAGCAAGGTTGGGAGTTAGGTTGGTAGACTCGACCAATGGCGGCGTTGTTCTGCAAAACGGATCAGAATCGTCCTTGGTAGTTGATGTGAAAGCTAGGAAAGATGATGAACCGATGTTGGTAAAGATGAAGGAAGTCGTTCGGAGTCAAAAGGTGGAGGTCTTCGCCCAATGGGGAGATGGGGTGCTACAGTACTAGGGTCGTCTTTGTGTTCCAGACGTATGTGAGTTGAGGGACCGTATATTGCATGAGGCACATGGATCCAGGTATTCTACCCATCCGGGTGCCACCAAGATATATCATGATTTGCAGGAAATATATTGGTGGAACGACATGAAGAAGGGAACTGCAGAATTCGTAGCCAAGTGCCCGAACTGCCAACAAGTGAAAGTTGAGCATCAAAGGCTAGGAGGCATACTTTAGGATATTAGCATTCCCACTTGGAAGTGGGGAGAGATTAATATGTATTTCATTATAGGCCTACCTCGTACTCCTCGACACTATGATTCTTTTTGGTTGGTAGTAGATATGTTGACCAAGGCTGCACACTTTCTACCGGTTAAGACCACGGATTCAGCGGATGATTATGCCAAATTATATATTCGAGAGTCGGTTCAACTTCATGGGGTGTCGTTGTCTATTATTTCAGACCGAGGTACTCAATTTATCTCTCAGTTTTGGCGGTCTCTCCAAAAAGGGCTTAGGACCCAAGTTAAGCTCAGCACCGCTTTTCATCCGCAAACGGATGGCCAAGCCAAACGAACAATCCAGACCCTCGAGGATATGTTGAGAGAATGTGTGATAAATTTCAAAGGTAGCTGGTATGACCATTTGCCCTTGATCGAGTTTGCTTATAATAACAATTATCACTATAGTATCCAGATGGCACCGTTCGAGGCTCTTTATGGGCGGAGGTGTATATCACCCATCAGATGGTTTGAGGTTGGTGAGGTAGCTATGATAGGACCATATTCGGTTTATGAGGCCATGGTGAAGGTTCAGTTGATAATGGACTAGTTGAAAAATGCTTAGAGTCGGCAAAAGTCATATACGGTTGTGACAAGAAGAGATTTGGAGTTTGAGGTAGACAATTAGGTGTTTCTAAAGGTATCTCCCATGAAGGGAGTCATGAAGTTTGGGAGGAAAGGAAAACTCAATCCCCTCTCTTTTGGTCCCTACGAATTATGAAAAGAGTAGGTAAGGTAGCGTATGAGTTAGACCTGCCCTCAGAGTTATCTTCTGTACATCTGGTGTTCCATGTGTTTCTTTTTAAGAAATGCTTAGGAAATCTAGCTCTAGTAGTCCCAGTGGACAGCGTCGGTGTGATGGATAGCCTCAGCTATGAAGAAGTTCCTGTGGAAATATTAGACTGTCAAGTTCGAAGACTAAGGAACAAAGAAGTAGATTAAGTTAAAGTACTACAGAGAAATCAACATGTTGAAGGAGCTGCATGCGAGGCCGAAGCGTATATAAGTGCTAGATACCCGCATTTATTCTCTACCGACTTAGTTTTAGTTTAAGGTATTAGTTTTTTCCCTAAATCTCTACTCAGTTTCCATGATTAGTTCATGTGCGCAAGTTTGATTTATGTTATGATGGATGTATGTAATGTCTGAATTCAGTTCAGCTATGTTGTTCTTTTGGAGGTAGTCATTCTGTAAATTTTCGATTGAAATGATCAAGTATTTGCATATGATGAATGTTTGATTCTAAGTTTCTATATGTTTCTAACATTCTAGGATGAATGTTCCCAAGGGGAGATATTGTTATACCCCGAGGATTCAAAGATCGGACCCAGAAGTTGAAATGGGGAAAAATTGAAAATTTGGGTTGCAGGCATAGGACGAGTTTTTGGATGACTCGTGAGGCAAGCCCATAAGTTGTCAGGTGACTAATGGGGAGGCCTGGGTGAATGGGAAAAATATTAAGAAAAAAGGGATCCCCACGGGCTTGGGAATGACTCGTGGTCAGACAGCACGGGTCGTTAGGTCATCCGTGGGGAGAAGCTATAAGAAAAATATAAAAGGCGAGGTAGTGCACTTGATGAGTAGTGGTCACAACTCGTGGCCACCTGTAATGAGTCGTTTATGTCATCTGTTAGAACCCTGAATGATTAGTTAAGACAGTGTACCCGTCGAGCAAGGTGACGAGTCGTGTGGGTCTATAACGAGTCGTCAGGTCATCTGTCTGGGTCCCCTAGCAGTTATTTTTCTGCGAATTAGTAAGGGATTTTTCGTAAATTCCAAAGACCCTAAGGCCTAAACTACGATGTTTTGGGTTATAAATAGGGGAATTTAAAGGGGTTAAGCTCAGTTTTCACCTCATTCAATCATGCATGCAAGATAGGGGAAGTGGGAGAGTGATTCAATCTTAGCATTCATAAATCCATTTCAATATCTTCTTGGGTGATCAAGAGAGGTTAATAACTAGCTATTCCTATGTATGTAAGGCTATTAATGGGTGAATTCTTCCACACCCATGGCCCTCCTATACGATTATACTTAAAATTTATTAAAAACTAATGGGGTTTTGTAATCGATTTATGTAGGATCTAATGATTTCATTATGGGTTTTCTGATTTAAAATCTTATCATAATCTGTGGGTTTTAATCAGCTGTTGTGTTTTATATTACTTATAATACTATTAATTTGGAAGTTCTATGTATTTAAGCCTAATATGCATTCCATTGATGGATTGACTTATGATCTAATTACCCATTGACGATATTTTTAAGCCAAACATGAATTACCATTTAAATCATGAATTTATTATGTTACCCATTATGATTTTATTATATACAAGCTATATGCATGATTTACGAGTATGTATGAGCCTTATGAATCATGAATTATGTTTTGGACAACTCACGGGCCTCATGTCATGGCTAGTTCAAGTACGTACAAGCATGTTTATTATTATCATGGTTTAACTAGCCCATGAATTCATGTAAGTATTACTATGAGCACTATATATGTTTTGGGAGTTGTATCGAACACCGAGTTGGTTCCGGGCCTAGGTTCTGCCCTGGATCTCATAAACTACATGTCACCGAAGGTATGTTAGGACCTCCCATGGGACTATCCGCGGACCAAATGGCCCTTTTCATAGTGAAATCATACATTCATGGTCTACCCTTGGCAAGGTACGAACACCCTCCCGACTAGTGCTACAAGTCGGGCTTCATGTGTGCTCATATGGGGTATGTCGGTTAAGAGAATCGCCCACTATTCCTCATGATTTATGCAAGTTTATGATTATGTATATTGGCTCAACTTATGTTAAATAAGGTATTTCTCTTATGAAAATGATTATCATTGTGTTACGAATGCTTTGAAAACCTTGAGCCTTTTGTATGTATGATATTTATGTCATGCGCATGTTGTCATACTCTTATGATTATTTATGAGTTTTATATGTATTAAATGTCCGCTATAGTTACCTTGCATACTCAGTACATTCCAAGTGGTGACCGCATACTTTGTATGCTATATCGTTTTATGATACAGGACCCGACTCTTAGGCTCACCCTCCTCAATAGTATTTCAGAGATTGCTATCAGCGTACTTGGTGAGTCCTCATGTTTCGAGGGCCATACGCTTAGACTCTATGCTTTTTCTTTTAGTTTCAAAAATGTTGGGTTAGTTGGGGAGTTGTCCCATCAACCCCTATTTCATGATTAGAGGTTTCTTAGACTATCAATTGTATTTAGCCGTCGTGTGTGGATTATGTATTATCCTTTCTCCATATTTATGACATTTTTACGTTTTGTCTTGTTATGTATTCCGCTTATGTGATGGTATTAAATGTATGCTCATGCCATGGGTTGACTTGGGCTCTCTCGAGGATCCTTGTCCCATGTCTACGATATGGGTGTACATTCGGATCGTGATAGCTTCCTACCAGGCTAGACAGGAAATTATGAAAGTTAAAGGAAAAATTGATGAAGTTCCCTGCCTACAATCAGTCATGGTACATGGAATGGAGGTAGACATAACTCCGACAATGATCAATTATCTGTTCTAGGAAGATGAAATTGACCCTGGCATAGAGTACATGGCCAGGATTGTGGACATGAAAAATTAGTTCACTTGGATAGCCCCCATCATCGTAGTTGACACTCCGCTATGGGCCTCCATGAGTGGAAAAATTTCTTGCCATGATATGAAGTTTGAGGCCAGGTTATGGTTGGATTTCATCTGTGGCCGCATCATTCCTTCCAAGAAATAGCAGCAGGTTAGGTTGGAGACAATAATTCTCATAGCCTACGTCATGTACGGAGTCCCCATTAACTTTGGGGAGATTGTGTCCCAGCAAATGAAGTGAAATGCAAGACAGGCCAATATCTCTATGTCATACGCTGTGCTCATTTCCCAGCTGTGTTTACAAGTAGGAGTGCCATTATTCTCTGATGAGACACCTGTCCCTGGCTCAAGAGTGATCGCCTTAGATAGGCAAAGAGATGCCGAGGCACCCACAGTTAAGAGGAAGTGGTTGCAAGCTTTTGGGTTGGCAGAGAGATCATTATTCCATGGGTCGAAGCAGTCGGCACATGCCACGAATTTGAATGTGTCTCACTGAGAAGCTACAGGACAAACCTCCGATGACACAGCTCTAAGGGGAGCATCTGTGCTCCAACATCCTCCTAGCTGAGTGGTCTCCACAAACTCATGGAAATGACCAACTCTCATGAGAGACAACACCAAAAGTGTACTAGGAGTCTCCCTACACTCATTTCTCAAACAGTCAAATAGGAGCTAAAATCAATGTACGAGAGCCTTACAACATTATACAAATGGGTGGATGTAGTGGAGGGGGCTGTCACCACTCTCTAAACCTAAGGTGCGGGAGTGAAAATGTCGGACACCTATGGAAGTGCCGGATATGAGAGCTCTTGATGTCGTAATGGATGCTCCTTCCACAGTTCGAGGCCCCATTGATGATCTGTTTGAGGGCTTGGGGGATGACACTGAGGATTTCAGAGAGGCTGGTTTTGATGGTGTCACAGGAGCAGGGGAAGCTGCGGATGATGATGATGATGATGCGTGACTCACTCAGGGAGTCATTTACCCTTCTATTTTGGATGCATACATTGGGGACAATGTATTCTCTAAGATAGGGGGATGAGTGTTTGTTTGGGGGTCACTGGTATTTTTATTTTAAGATGATTTGATGTTTCCCTTGTCGGGCTTTTGATTTTATATTACAATTATCTAATAAGGAATTGTGACCCTTTATCAGGCTCGATTTTAGTCTTGTTGATGATTTCCCTTGCCGGGCTTGTGATGTTGACAAAAATGAATGGTTGAGTTCTTGGATGTATGTTAGTGTGCTAAAGGTGACAATTGGGTCCTTGTTTTGAATTTTTTATTCCTTTATGACCCAAGTCCTTTGTTTGTTCACTCATGTAAATAGTAGAATAGTAATCAAACTCCAAGGGTGTTCTTTACACCACAGTTCTTTCCCGAGGAGCATTTACCTTTTTCCTTTCTTTTTGTTATCGAACCAGGTTGGCACTTCCCGATGATAGATTGAGAGGTGAATTTCTCAAGGAAAATTCCATGTCATTTTTTAGTCTTGAATGGAGTTGTTTTGAATGGTACCACTAGAAAAAATTTTCAAATAGAATTTTGAAATGGGGCATGAAAATGTGAAATAATGAATAGGCATTTGAAACAAGAATGTAGCACTCTTTGTCAAACTTTGTAGATACCTTTTTTGACTTAGGAATTTGCATGTTCTGATGTCTTCAATCAAGATCTTGTGTGGACATTTACTTTGTGGACTCTTTAGGTATGATGCCTTGTGTGGTAAGGATCTTTGTGAATCTCATGCACAACTTCTTTTCTAGAACTTTCCCCCAGCGTGGCTCAAGGAGAAATCCTAGATATAGCTGCTCTCAGAATATGATCTTAGGCTCTCATTTGTAAGTCACTTCAATCAAAATGACCTCCTTAACCATTAGTCTTTGATAGCCAATGTTTGAGCCTTGAACCCTTTCTCGGAAACCACATTACAAGCCTAATGAGCATTTTCTTTAATCCTTCTCTTTGGCACCCATCCTCCCTAATTGCTAGTAATGAAACAATGAAAATGAGGTCTTCAAGCCCAGGAAATAGGGAGATATAAGGAAATGAATGTGAAATAAGGCAAAAGACTACGTTTGGGGGTTTGCAAGAGTGGAGAAAAGAATGAGTAGCCTTAAAATTGAGGTAGCACCAAAAATTATGATGAGATGAGTGAACCAATGAGTTGAGAGACATTGAATCATCAAAAAGAAGAAAAATTGTTGATAGGTGCTATATCTTGCATAGAGAAGGCTAAGTATGAAATTCATCGATGTTATAAGGGCGGCTTGTATTAGAACAAAAAGATGAAGATAATGAACAAGGAAAGATGTAGGGGAGTGATCTGAGCAAGATGATGGGATGTAGAAAGTTTTTAAAGGCATTAGGAAGGAATTAGTCACTAAATCTAAACCTTTATCCTACCCTTAGCCCTATCCTATATTATGACCCACAAGTCCTAAGTGATTTTAAGTGCAGTTTCTCTATATTTGTGATGAATTACACGAAGGGAAAGCCTCTGGGTTGAATTGTGTGCATGAAGATTTCTTTTGGGAGAGTGAATGTGATCTTTTCATTTACGATCCCTTGTGTGAATGCATTGATTTCATAAAAAAATAGGGACTTTCTCTGCTGTAAGTGGCATCATCCCTTTTGAGGACACAATTGCATTAAGGGTAAATGTGTGCATAGGACATGAGAAATTCAAGCTCTAAGGCAACCTTTGAATGTGCAATGATCATGAATTGATATTCTATGTGTACAATGTGGATAAGTTATGCCATCATTTTGCAAAATAAAAGCTCTTGTGAATCATGTTTCTGAATGGTGGTGGCCACTTGAAATGTTTCCATCTTTCTTGTTTTAGGGGAATTTACTTCTCTTTTAAGTGAGGTGGTGAGCATTTTTAGGTTGACCTGAGTCAAGTGGTCATTGATGCATAAAATTGTGTGGAATGACATGTTTTTCATCGGTAAATAACTGCATTACTTGAGGACAAGCAATGGTTCAAGTATAGAGTTTCATGAGTTGGTAATTTACCAATTTATTAGGATCTTAAGCATGAGTTTTAGCTTAGTTTTCAAGTCATTTAGAAGTATTTTTATGCCTTTTTGGCTTTTTGTGTGCAGATATTTGATTTGTAGAAACGAGCAAGAAAGGGAGAAAAAAGAACAGAATCAAGTGAAAACCGGCGCTTCACTGAAGAAGAGCGATGAAACGCTGGCCAAGCACTAATGACTACTATCCTGGGGAACTAAAGCAATCGGCGATCGGAGACACCAACCGACAATGGTTTAATCGCCTACCGACATCTGAGAGTGTTGGATCACATAGAAAAAAATTGGTGGAGCACGGTTGGAGACCGGTGAGTCTCTGAGGGAAATGCTAAAGGACACTGGAATTCACTGTACGAGCATCCAGTTACAGTGGGCGGTTCGCAGAATGTAACCGGCGAATAGTCGGTACTCTTGCAAGTACCAAAACGCCTCAATAGGGGCAAAAGTGTCAAACACTGAAAAAGAGAGTTTTGGCTACCCTACTTTTGGATATATTCTTGACAGGAGTACTTTGTACCTATCAAATCTTAACATTTGGCTTTTTGAGAGCATTCACTTTGTAGGAGAAGAAAGCAGAAATGTATTGGTGGAAATTCTAAAGAATTATTTTTCTTTTTCTTCTTCTTTCTCTATAGAAAGGTACTACCATTGTTAAAGACTTATTGCTGAATTTGATTTTTCTACTCTTATTATTGAAATCAATGAGTTTATTGTTAAATATGCTTTTTGAATTTCTTAACTATGAGTTGCTAAATCATCAAGTAGAGGTGTGTGGTGATGAATGCTTAATTAGATTAGGTATTGCTAGATTCGTCGTAATATTATTTAATTAGTGTAAATCTATTAAATTCGCTCCAATTTATAATTGAAGATCCACTGTTGCAGATGTGGATCTATTTGTTCTAACTTAATTTTTTCTTGAAGAGAAGAATTGAGTATTGGGAGAGAATTTAATAGTGGACATGGATGTGATGTTGTAGAATTGGGGTAGAAATAGTCAAAACCACATTCTTACTCCTAATTAATAGCTAATAGCTAGACATTAGTACAACTATAAATCCAAAGTTGATTGGGTTGATTTAATTATGTATAGTGGTTAGAAATAACTCTAGCTAAAGGCATTTATGAGGTTGAAAAATATCAAATGTCCACCTGCCCAAGGTCATTTACACCTTGAACTTATGAGATGATCTAGCCTGACCTTATTTAATTAGCACGTCATCTACACCACACCTCTAGTCCTTCTCATTATTGTTGACAACTTTGGTTTATTTTGCTATCTTAATTAGCCAAATTAGAATTCATACCCTGTTGTTGTAATGCTCTAGAAGTCCTAAGATCAGATACGGGAGTCGAAATAGAAAAACTTGGAAAATCTGCACCAGGTCAAAAAATGAGTCATTCTATGAACCATGAGGGTGACTACGAGTCATTAGGTGACTCGTGGTGAGGAGTTGGCTTAAGTATTGAAACTTGTGTTTTTAATACACCACGAGCATGACCACGGGTTGTGGTCAGACCCCACGACTTGTTGAGTCAGCCATGGCCAAGGGAAATTGAAAGGAGAAGTTTGAGTTGTAGTGTACCCTATGGTTGGACTCCACAAGTCATGGGCAGACACCATGATTCATTAGGATGGTCGTGGTCAAGATTGGTCAAGGGGTAATAATTTTGGGCAGTGGCTACTACAAGAGGTGACCACGACAACCACAATCCATTTGGTCCCTCGTGGGGACCCTTTGAGGAAAATGGACAGTGCAAACAATGACAATGCCACGACATGTGACCTTGGACGATGACTTATCCAGTCCCTCGTTGGGATTGGTAGTCAGTTTTTAACTGCGAATTCATTAAGGGTATTATCATCATTCCCAAGCCCTAGGGCCCCATAATATGCCATTTCAAGATATTTTAGGGTGTATTAAGATATGTTAAGTCATCCTAGCCTATTCAAAACCAATGCATGCAAAATTCAAGAGTTCAGAGGGTGATCAAGCATAAAATCCCAAGGTTCATCATCAATTGTTCTTCAATTCCTCTTGGTAAAGTAAGGGAGTGATAAAATCCAAGTCTCTTAGGTATGTAGGGTTAGGAATGGGTAAATTTTTTCACACCAATGCCCGATCTCTCTCTAATTCATGAAATTCTATTTGAAAATCTTATAGGGTTTTATCCCAAATTATTATGAAATCCTAATGATCTATCTATGTGTTAACATCTCTCATGAATAAATACATATTTTACGAATCATGGGCAGATTTTACAACTGATTTGATTATAGATTTAAATTTCTATGAAATTATGCCCAATCATGCATGTTCTATGATAAATTGAGCAATGATTTTATCTTGATTTTGATGTTCTTTAACCCATCCTAATTTATGATTTATTATATGGATTTACTCAAATTGTCATCATGAGTTTATGATTACTAAGTATATACATGTTCTACAAGTATGCATGAACCTCATGATTTACGATTTATGATTATGGCCGACTCACGGGCCTTATATACATGGCTAGTTCATGTATTTACAAGCATGTTTATGATTATAGTGATTTAATTAGCCTATGAATCTCATGTATATTATCCTATTAGCACTATATATGTTTTGGGAGTAGTATTTAACACTGAGAAGGTTCAGAGCCAAGGTTTTGCCCTGAATCTCAAAACTACATGCCACCGTAGATCATGATGAGACCTTCCTTGATACTATACCCTTTTTCCCCAAATCGGACTTTCATGAGTGATGTCACATCTTTCATGGTTCTACCCTTGGCAAGGTACGAACAACCTCCCCACTAGGGGTTTACAAGTCGGGCTGTATGTGTGCTCATATGGGGTATGCCAGTTATAAGAATCTCCCATTGTTCCTCATTATTTTATGTATGATTATGATTATATACTTTGGATCAAGTCATGTTTAATAAAGCTTTTCTCTCGAGAGTATGACTATGAATGATTTACGAATGTTTTGAAACCTTGAGCCTTATGTTACATTATGACATTTATGTTATGATTATGTTTTCCTACTCTTATTCACTTTTATTTATTTTAAACGTCCGTTTTACATACCTTGCAAACTCGGTACATTCCACGTATTGACCGCATACTCTATGTTGTATCCTTTCATCGTACAGGATCCGGTGCTCAGTTTCATCCTTGACCCTAGACAACCTTTGGAGTAGCATCAGTCTCTATTGGTGAGTCCTCATCTGTTGAGGGCCCCTATTTATTTTAGTTACATTGGTGTATTTCAGTTTCAGTTTAGAGAGTTAGTTTGGGTCTTGTCCCATCAACTCTTCTGTGATACAGGCTTTCTCGGACTTCATATTTAGCTTTAAACGCATATGATGTATTTCAGATCACCATGTTTAGACTTCCGCTATATTATGTATGTTGAATCTTCCGCTTTTATTGATTGAGTTAGTTGAATATTCATGCCATGGGTCGACTCGGAGTCCCTAAGGGTTCCTTGTCCCGTGTCTCGATCGGGGCCTATGTTCGGGTCGTGACAAATTTGGTATTAGAGAAATAGGTTTGAAGTGTCCTAAGATGTCCAAAAGCCGCGATAATTAGTGTCTTTTTCATGGGTGTGAAGTGCGCCACAGTTATGACGAAGAGGCTACACAATGTTTAGGAAATATTCCCTTCTTTCATGATCTAATGTCATGCGATGAAATGCCTATCGATCCTTCTAACTCGTGCTATACATGTTTGTAGAATCATGCTTGCACTCGAGTAAATGGAAGGAGAAATAGAAACGGCCAGGAGAACGGCAACGGAGAGGGGCACCATCAGGGCCCACCAGCCCATGAGGAGCATGCACCAGAGCCGGCTGCCCACGCTGAATTCAAGGCAGCCATACAGATTCTAGCACAGGCCTTGATCATCCAGGTAAATCAATAGGAGGTGGCGCATCTCCCTCAGAATAGGAATGCGACAGCGGCAAGGGTCAGTGATTTACTGAGAATTAACCCACTAGAGTTCCTTGGGTTAAAAGTAGATGAGGACCCGCATGAGTTCATTGATAAGATTTTGAAGATCACCCAAGTCATATGGGTTGAAAATGGGGAGTGCATTGACTTGGCCTCTTAACGGCTGAAAGGGGTTGCGCATATTTTGTTCAAATAGTGGAAAGATAGTAGGGCAATGGGAGCAGGCCCTATCAGTTGAGAAGAGTTTCATGCCGCCTTTATAGATCAGTTCTTCCCTCGTGAGATGAGGGAACTGAAGGTGGCCAAGTATGTAAATCTGAAGCAGCGTGACATGTCAGTTCAAGAGTACACTCTGGAGTTCACCCGCTTATCCAAGTATGCGCTAGAGTTAGTGGCAGTCCAGAGAGCTCGGGTGAGTCGATTTGTACATGGAGTGGAGGACTACCTAGATAAGGATTGTAGGATTTCCATGCTGCATCAGGACATGGATTTTCCTCACATAGGTTTACACACCCAGCAGATGGAGGCATTGTATCGAAGGCAGATAGAGGCCAAGAGGGCCAGGATAGACAATTACGGGACTTTTAAGCCTAGATCAGGGGGAGGAAATTGCCAGCAGTCATATAAAAGATCTTTTCTTCTAGCACCATCATCAGCTAGTGCACCATCTAGACCACGAAATGATAAGAGGAGCAGGGCCTCCCATTCGAGGGGCCAGGGTAGCATGCAGATAGAGCGCACCTTTCCATCCTATGCGAAGTGTGCTAAGAATCACCCAGGGAGGTGTTTAGTTGGCTCAGATGCTTGTTTCCAGTGTGGCAATCCCGTACACAGGCTCAGGTATTTCCCTTCAGCCAGATCAGGGGGTGGTGAAGGTCGTATGCCAGCCGCTAGTTTAGAAACTCCAGAAGCACGTCCCTCTAAGCAGGGCGCTTGGACTAGTTTAGCTGGTGGTCATAGTCAGAACAGATTTTATACCCTCACGTCCCGTCAGGGGCAGGAGACTTCCCCTAACATGGTTATTGATATGTTACGAGTTTTTCACCTTAATATTTATGCTTTGTTAGACCCAGGGGCTACATTGTCTTTTGTGACACCTTATGTTGCTAGTAGTTTCGGAGGTAGTCCCGAGATCTTGTCAGAACCCTTCTCAGTCTCTACCCCGCTAGATGATTCAGTTGTAGCTAGATGGGTGTATAGGAGTTGCCTGATCACAATCCTGCAGAAAGTCACTGATCTTGGGCAGAATTATATGCCCAAGTGATACTCAAATGCTTCATTTCGTCTTTGTTATCTATAGTTATTTGTGCATTCTCATGTGATTTGTAGTTAAAATGTGAATTTATACTAACCAACATGATTAGTGTTGTTTTGCAGGTAAAATGGAATTTTGGGAAGCTAAGATACATGTTGGTAAAAATCAGGAATAGACTTAGAAGCAAGGAGTGGAAAAGGTCAAGAAAGAGAAGCAAAAATAACGGCTCCGAGATGGAGCCGTGTCACGCTGCCATCGCGGAGGCAACAACATATCATCCCCAAACTAATGGGCAAGTGGAGGTGTCGAACAGAGAAGTGAAGTAGATTGTCCAGAAAACAGTGAATGCACAACGTAGTGATTGGTCAAGCAAACTCGACGATACGTTGTGGGCTTATAAAACTGCTTACAAGACACCAATTGGGACTTCTCCATAAAGATTGATCTATGGAAAGGCATGTCATCTGCCTGTAGAGCTAGAACACCGGGCTTTCTGGGCCGTGAGGAAATTGAACATGGATTTAGAGCTAGCGGGTAAGAAGAGGCCGATGCAACTCAGCGAACTTGATGAGTTTCGTTGGCATGCTTATGAAAATGGCAAGTGCTACAAAGATAAAACAAAGAGGTGGCACGATAAGCATATGGTGCATCGGATATTCGAGCTGGGGCAAAAAGTGTTGCTTTTCAATTCAAGATTGAGGCTGTTTCTAGGAAAATTGCGGTCCAAATGGTCAGGGTCATTTGAGGTAGTGAGAATGACCCTACACGGGGCAGTGGAGTTGTGGCAAGAATATCCAAGTGCTACGTTCTTGGTTAATGGGCAGCGTTGTAAGCATTACTGGGGTGAGGACGTTATTCGAGAGAAGACGTCCATCACTCTAGAGAATAATTGAGCGTAAATGATGTCGAGCCACGACGGTACACCAGGCACTGCACGGGAGGCAACCCGTGAAATTGTTGTAATAGATGGGTAGAATTAGTTGAGAAAAAAAAACCAAAAAAAGAGAAAAAGAAAAAAAACAAATATATATATTGTTTGCATTGGAACCTATGAATTCTAACCCATTTCTTATTGTGAAATGATTTTCAGGTGGAACGAAGGGCCGAAATGCAAAGAAGCCACAAAGGAAAAAAATCAAGGTGAGAAAAATAAAAAGTGGCATGACAGTGAGCCTACGCGATGGCTCCGTGTCACGGAGGAGGTGCTCCGCGTTACCCTCCGTGACACGTTGAAGCCTATTCTGGAATTTTTAAAAATTCCAGAACACTGGCACGATGGCTCCGTGTCACGGAGGGGGTGCTCCACGTTACCCTCCGTGACACGTTGAGTGTTATTTCGCGTCAGGTCACACCGGGTCGCCGGGTAACCCACGCGAAAAACACTTTTAAAACCCCGATTCCCTTCAATTTTTTTCCCTTTTTCCATACCCTCCGAGACCAACACGCCAAATTCCCTCCTCCCCCAACGTGACACGAACCTAGGCATCGATTTTCTTCAAGTTTTCTTCAATTTCATCAGAGAAAAGGTATGTTCTTGAACTTAACCTCATTTTTGATTGAATTTTCGATTCTTGATCATGGGTAGTGATTGAAATTTGCCTTAAGTGAAAATTAAGCTTCAATTCATATAAGTTATGATTGATTGATGTTCATAGTATCGTTGTGAGTATATGAACTCGATGAATGCATGTTTTAGTGAATTTTTGCGAAATTGGTAGCTAGGGTTGGAATTTGAATAGGAAGAAACTAAATTTGTTTTAAATGTGAAAAAAAATTGGGTTGTGCATGTTGGGTGATGTGAATTATATTGTGATTAAAAGTTGAATATGCTAAGTAGACAATGGAATTTCGGAAAAATTAAATTGGTGAATTGCATGGGTTGTTGAGAACAAAAAGTTGGCTAAGTACTATGATGATATAATGGAATCGATGGCGATATTGTTAATTGTTGTACAAAGTCTGAGAAGTACATAGTAATTATTCCATCAAATTAAATGAAGGCACTAAACATGTTGAATATAAAACTTGGTAATTCATGAATGTCTTGCCGAATTGTTTTAATTGAGGCTAAAAGACTAAGTGTGGGGTGGCCTACCTCAACCCAACCTTAGTTGAAGCTAACTATGACTTGAATAACATGGGATTGTCTGTTTGATGGTACAGGAACAATATCAGGCAGGCAAGACAAGGGAAAGAGCGCATCCACATCGGGCGCCGACAGAAAAAGAATAAGATTGGGAACAGCAATTCAAGCAGCACCAGCGGTTTCGAGAGGCCAACATCGACAATATGGAACCCGATGGGTGACTGAAGAAGGGAAGAAATAGTATGCAAAACACAAAGAAACCAAATACTTCCTAGAGGAGCAAATTGCAAGGGAGCCGCTGGCACAGGAATTCCCTAGGATCGTACACCGGATTTACACCGCCGGGCTAAACATCATCTTCGAAGAGCCCAAGGAGTGCAATCTCCATCTGATTCGAGAGTTCTATGCCAACTGGAACCCGACCCTCCGCAATCACACCGTCAAGATAAGAGGGCAGGTTGTCACGTTTGAGCCCCATCACTTGAATGCTATATTGGCGGCGCGGGACACAGACGCCCATGTACTCTGGCAGCTGAACATAACTCCACCTTATGCGGACATCAGACGCAGTCTATGTGGAGCCTGTTCGACAGCACGATGGAGCAGGCACAAGGAGAGGGGCTACCATCAGACGCTGCCCTACTCTCAGATGAACAGGGAAGCCAGGATCTGGCTAAAAATTGTGTGTTCCTGCCTAATCCCGAGGGTACACATGACAGATGTCACCCGAGATCGAGTGTGCTTGGTGTATGCCCTGATGAAAGGGCTTGAGATAAATGTTGGGGCGGTAATCATTTCCGCCATGAAGAGTGCCCGCTTACATCAAGGGCACAGGTACGGGTTCGGTGGTTTGCTTACCACGTTCCTGAGGGGCCATGATATCAAGGAGGAAGCCCTGTATTACATTCCAAAAATTGACAGGCGTGCCTTGGATGTCATAAAAACCAAGGCACCCGACACTACTCACAGGCCTGTTCTCACATTAGCCGAGTGACATGCTCGGGATGATTAGTATATGGTCCGCATGTACGGGATGTAGATGCTGCAGTTGCACATTGGCGGGAGGCCACCAACAGAAAATGAGCTTTGGCAGCTTGACTTGGATTACCCCTTCGGCGAAAATGCTCAGGCTTCATGCAGAGTGGGGCCAGCATTTGTGGAGCCGGTAGATGAGGATGTCCCCACCGATGAGGAGACATGTCGTGAGGACTCAGATGTTGAGTCAGATGAAGACGGTGGGGGCGATTCTGATATGGGAGACGAGGCAACGGCACTTGATGAAGAAGTTGAATACTTCGATTGAATAGGGAGTTTCACCACCCACCTTTGTGATATGTTGAATTTTGTGACCACTGGAAACAGTGTTCGGTTTAAGTGTGGGTTGGGAGTAGTTAGGTGCCAGCTATTTTGTTGTTGTTTTTGTTTATTTGTATGTGTTGTGTTGTTGTGCCTGTGAAAAATGTGACCCTGTGACTTTGTGTTATGTGTTCTGTAATTAAGTGGTGTTGTAATGAATGTTAAGCTGTTGTGTGTTGTGTGAGCTGTTGTTGAATGGTTGTTGTGTAAATATTTTTATTTTTTATCAAAATTATCGAAATTTTTAAAATTTTTCGTTAAATTTCTTTTATTTTGGGTTTCTCGGCCTTTGTTTTCGGTGCTTTTACCGAGAATAGTCCCATTGAACCGAAGTCATAATTAGTGATTGTTCCCTATCATGGATGGATGACGACCGTCTTAAGGGAAATGTAGTCGATAGGAGTAGTTTCTCTTTATTTTCTTTCTTTTGTTTGTTTCCCAAACGTGGAGCTACTTCATGGTTCGAAATTCTCGTTACGTGTTGTACATGATATTAAGTTGCAAAGGTGATTCGTATGAAAGCATGCAAATGCATAAACACGTTGAGATACCTAGGCCATAAAGTTTGATTCGATGTGATCGAGGCTTAATATTGAATTCTTGTAATTAGCTGATTGAAGAGTCTGTGAATATGTCTTGAGTTGAGCATGTGCAATGAGTGTGAGGTGAGTTTTCGATTATTCCTTTCTATTGTGAAGTGTCTTGAACTTTCCTGGTGTGTGTACAAAACGAAATGAAAGATGTGTATTGTAGGAAAGGATGTAGGCATTTCTTTGATTAAACCGAAAGTTTCTCCATTATCATACCTACCTTGAATGTATATCCTAGTTAGCCCCGTTGAGCCTTTAGCCTATTTTTTTCTTTCTTTGAAGAGGTACAAACCGAGCTTAATCCCTTCTTTTCATTAGCCTTGAAATTGATCCAAAACTCTGAAGCGCTCAAGAAAAACAATTTTCCCATAGTGTAAAGGAGTGAGAATGGTGAAAAGGAAGGAAAAGCGGAAGTGGTGGAAGTTAAAGAAAAGGTCAAAGGTGCACTTGCTGAAATTAAATAAAATAAAGATGTATAACTAATCTTGGTTATTAAGTCAAGTGTGCTTAAAGAAATGGGAACAAAAAAAAAGAAAAATTTCAAGAATGAGAGGATGAGGAAGAAACAATGCCCATAATGATGGTGGGATGTATTGAAAAGGGCTTAAGAAAGCTAGTTGCTGTTATTGGTTAGCCCAGTATTTACTAGTTCCTTAGCTTACATTACAACCCGTTAAGTCCTACGTGATCTTACATCACGCGTCCTTATATTAGTGGAGTAGTACACTAGAGGCAAGCCTATGGTTCATGACATGATGCATGTGAATTCTTTGGGAGATAGAGCGAAATCGTGCTCGTATACCCCTACATGTAATGCTTTGGAAATTGTATGATTGCAAATGGGGAGATTCTCTTGTGTTGTGAGGGCACATGCTTGACGAGAGATTAAATTTCGTGTCAGATGTCTTGATCAGTTGATTTGCGTGAGTTTGCCAAGATCGAGAGTCGATTCTTGAGTCTAGGAGGTCTTAATGTGGGGTATGTCATTGTATTGATGAGACCATGCATGTTTTCTTGATGATTTGCTAGATTAAATAATCGGTATAGCCATAGCTTGAATTGTCGAGCAAAAGTAGCTATGCGTGGGTGTCAATAGCATGAGATGTGAGAGTATTGTTCGAGGTCGAACAAGGTTTTAAGTGTGGGGTAAGTAATCTTGGGCATAATTATATGCCCAAGTGATACTCAAATGCTTCATTTCGTCTTTGTTATGTATCGTTATTTGTGCATTCTCATGTGATTTGTAGTTAAAATGTGAATTTATACTGACTAACATGATTAGTGTTGTTTTGCAGGTAAAATAGAATTTTGGGAAGCTAAGATACATGTTGGTAAAAATCGGGAATGGACTCGGAAGCAAGGAGTGGAAAAGGTCAAGGAAGAGCAGCAAAAATAAGGGCTCCACGATGGAGCCGTGTCACGCTACCATCGCGAAAGCATTCTGCCTCGGGTGATTTAATTTTGGCCATTTCCAGGGAAGCCTCGCGTTACCTCTGTGACATGGAGGCAATGCCACGCGATGCAAGTCGTGGCACGTTGAGTACAATTACCTGGGACATCAATTTCCAATGTAGGTGCGCCATGGCACCGTGGCACGTTGGCCAGGCTCCGCGATGCAGGTCGTGGCACGCCAAGGTGAAAATTCTGAGGAGCCTAATTCTTGAGAGGGTCCGCGATACCCCCGTGGCACGGAGGGAGTGCTTCGTGATACACTCCGTGCCACGTTGATTGTTATTCCGGGAAAAATTCTCAATAGTATAAATATCACACTTAGGTTTATTTTTAAACATTCTAACTTGGTTGAGCAAGAATGTGGGTTACAGGCAGTTGAGGGGACGAAAATTCTAGGGTTCTTCTCTATCTCTTTCTGTTTTATCTCAATTGTTTGTATGATTTATACTCATTTGATGATGTTGAATCCACAAATGAGTGGCTAAATTCACTTCTTGCTGAGGTTAAGAACAATTTTAGTGGGATGTAGTTGTTGATCATTTTAGTTTTCATCTTTTCTTCAATGGTTGTTCTATCAATTCTTGTTCTTACTGCATTAATGTTTGGCCAATATTAATGTATATCTAAAAAATCCAATTTTGATTTTGAGAAGGAAAGAAATTGGAAAGTTGTGAATTGGTAGGATATGATCTCTTCTTAGTTTGGGAAAATTGAGAATTGATTTACATTCAGAATAGAAATACATCTGAAAGTCTTATTAGTCAATTAAGGAATCGGTTTTGTATGGCTAGAACATGAAATTGTTTTATCACAGAAATGTAGATTGAAGGTTCATGATTCTTAAGTTGGATAGCAGATGAAAGTTCCAATCCATAGGCAATAATTCTTGACTATCAACCAAAGGAAAGATTAACTGAATTGTATCGATATATTAATTCCCTGCATGTTCGTTTTAACCTCAGCATTCTCATTACTATAGTTCAGACTCACTTTATAATTTTTTTCTTAGATTCGGATTGATTAGGAAACTAAAATCTAAAAATCTTGTTTAAATTGTTGTCTGCATTCTTAATGGTATAGTTCATTGACACTTAAGTTAATTATTACATTGGTTTAGTCCCTGTGGGATTAATACTTGGCTTACTTAAGCCATTTTACTACTTGTTCGACCACGTGCACTTGCGTGAAGTCACCACCAAACCACCGAACAGTCACCTCAACAGATTTGGTTGAGTTAGCTGTGATAGATTTTGATGTTATCCTTGACGTGGATTGGCTTTTTGTATGTTATGCCTCCATTAATTGTAGAACTCGTGCGGTAGACTTCAGATTTTCGGGTGAGCCAGTCTTAGAATTGAAGGGTATTTCAACTGTGCCTGTAGGTCATTTCATTTCCTTTCTTAAGCAAGAAAAATGATTTCCAAAGGCTGCGCATTCCCTCTAGTTAGTGTTAAGGATTCTATGTCTGAGACCCCAACTATCCAGTCAGTTGTAATGGTATGTGAGTATTTAGAAGTGTTCCCTGATGATCTACCAAGTATTCCTCCCGAGAGGGAAATCAATTTTGATATTCACCTCCTACACGACACACAACCTATATCTATTCCTCCTTGTAGAATAGCTCCAGCCGAGCTAAAGGAGTTGAAAGATCAGCTGAAGGACCTTCTAGACAAGGGTTTCATCAGACCTAGCAAGTCTCCATGCGGTGCACCTATTCTCTTTGTCTGAAAGAAATATGGCTCTCTTTGTATGTGTATTGATTATCGGCAATTGAACAAGGTCACTATCAAGAACAAGTACCCTTTATCCGGAAGTGGTGACTCTTTTGACCAGCTTTAGGGATCCAAGTGCTTTACAAAGATAGACCTCAGATCCGGGTACCACCAGCTCCAGGTTCGAGAGAGTGACATTCCAAAAACAGCCTTCAAAACCTGGTATGTCCACTCTAAGTTCCTAATTATATCTTTTGGAATAATGAATGCTCCTGTAGCATTTACGGACTTGATGAATATGTGTTCAAGCCACAACTAGACATGTTCATGATTGTGTTCTTATATGATATCCTTATATACTCTCAGAGCCAAGAGGAGCATGCCGCTCATTTGAGGGTGGTGTTGCAGACCTTGAAGGATCATCAATTATGTGCAAAATTCAACAAGTGTGAGTTTTGGTTGAATTCTGTGGCAATCTTTGGTCATGTGCTGTCTAGTAAGGGGGTGCAGGTAGACTCACAAAAGATAGAGGCGGTGAAGAACTAGCCCAGACCGGTGAATCCTTCAGATATTAGAAGTTTCTTGGTCTTAGCTGGCTACTATCATAGGTTTGTCGAGGGGTTTCATCTATTGCAGCACCGTTGACTCAACTGTTCCAGAAGAAGGTAAAGTTCCAATGGTCGAGGGCTTACGAGAAGAGCTTCCAAGAGCTGAAGGCTCGACTCACCTCAACACTAGTGTTGACCCTACCCGAGGGTGCCGATGGGTTCGTGGTGTATTGTGATGCTTTAAGGATTGGACTTGGGTGTGTATTGATACAACACGGAAAAATTAGAGCTTATGCTTCTAGACAGCTGAAAGTGCATGAAAAGAACTACCCAACTCACGATATCAAATTGGTTATAGTGGTATTTTCCTTGAAAATATGGAGAAACTATTTATATAGGGTCCACGTGGATGTGTTTATGAACCATAACAGTCTACAATATGTTTTCACCAAGAAGGATCTCAATCGTTGCAAAAGGAGGTAGTTGGAGCTACATAAGGATTATGACGATTGTCCTTTATTATCCGGTAAAGGCTTATGTAGTAGAAGAAGAACATAGTAGACTCTCCATGGAAAGTATTTCCCATGTAGATGAGGGGAAGAAGGAACTGGTAAAGGACGTGCATCGACTTGCAAGTTTGGAAGTTCATTTGGTTGATTCGATCTATGGCGGTGTTATAGTTCAGAATGGATCAGAATCATCCTTTGTGACTGATATAAAAGCTAGGAAAGATGAGGACCCTATTTTGGTAAAGTTAAAGGATGCCATTCAGAATCAGAAGGTAGAGGTCTTCTCCAAAGGGGGAGATTGTGTACTTCGATACCAAGATCACTTATGTGTTCTGGATGTTGATGATTTGAGGAATCAGATGTTGCACAAGGCTCATGGATCTAGGTATTCTATACATCCAGGTGCCACCAAGATGTACTATGACCTACGGGAAGTCTATTGGTGGAATTGCATGAGGAAGGACATAGCAGAATTTGTGGCTAAGTGTCCAAACTGTCAGCAAGTGAAGGTGGAGCATCAGAGACAGGGAAGTGTGCTTCAGGATATGAATATTCCTACTTAGAAGTGGGAGGAAATCAATATGTACTTCATCACAGGGTTGCCTCGCACTCGTCGGTAATATGACTCCATCTGGGTTATTGTAGATAGGTTGACAAAAGCCGCTCCTTTTTTACCGATCAAAATCACTAATTCTGTAGAGGATTATGCCAAACAATACATTTGGGAGTTGGTTCGATTTCATGTAGGGCCCTTGTACATCATATTGGACAGAGGTACTCAGTTTACCACTCAATTTTGTAGGTTGTTTCAAAATGGACTGGGTACTCAGGTTAAGCTCAACACAACATTTCAGTCGTAAACAAATGATCAAGCATAGAGAACAATTTAGACTCTCAAAGACACATTGAGAGCATGTGTGATTCACTTCAAAGGGTGTTGGGATGATCATTTGCCTCTTATTGAGTTTGTATACATTAACAACAACCATTCCATCATTCAGATGGCTTCATTCGAGGCTTTCTATCAGCGGAGATGTAGATCGCCTATTGGCTGGTTTGAAGTTGGTGAAGATGCGATGATAGGACTAGATTCAGTCCATAAGGCTATGGAGAAGGTTCAGCTCATACGGGATAGCTTGAAAACAACTCAAAGTTGCTAAAAGTCCTATGTCGATGTGAGAAGGAGAGAGTTAGAGTTCGAAGTGGATGATTGGGTGTTTTTGAAGGTGTCTCCATAAAGGGAGTGATGAGGTTTGAAAAGAACGGAAAACTCACCCCTCGTTATGTTGGCCCCTACTTGGTTGTGAAACGGGTTGACAAGTGGCATATGAATTGGAGTTTCTCTCAAAATTAGCTTATGCTCATCTTGTCTTTCATGTATCACTCTTGAAGAAGTGTTTAGGTGATCCAACTTTAGTGGTTCCAGTGGAGAGTGTGGGTGTGAGAGACAACCTTAGCTATAAGGAGATTCCAGTGGAGATATTGGATCGTTAGGTTCGGAGGCTATGGAACAAGGAGGTAGCTTTAGTCAGGGTATTATGGAGGAATCAGCATATTGAGGGAGCTACGTGGGAAGCCGAAGCGGATATGATGGCTAGAATCCCGCACCTATTCACTTCCGGCTCAGTTTCAATTTGAGGTATCAGTTTTTGCCCTAGTACTCTATTTAGTTTTCATGTTTAGTTCATGTTCCCAAGTTTCTTTTATGTAAAAGTATATTTGTATGGTTCGTGAATTCAGTTCAACCATGTAGTTCAATTTAGAGGTAGTTATTTCGTCAGTTTCAGCTTAATTGATCAATATTTGGATATGATGATTGCATTTCTCTGCTTTTCTGTATGCTTTTCAACATTCGAGGCTAAATATTCCTAAGGGGAAGATATTGTAATGCCTTGGAAGCCCTATGATCATACCCGGGAGTTGAAACTGAAAAATCTACACCAGGTCACAGAACGAGTCATTTAGTGACCCGTAGGGGTGACCAAGAGTCGTTAGGTGACTCGAAGTAAGGAGTTGGCTTAAGTTTTGAAACTTGTGTTTTTAAACCACCATCGGCATGACCACAAGTAATGGTCAGACACCACGACTCATTAAGTCAGTTGTGGCCAAGGGAAATTGAAAGGAGAACTTTGAGTGACAGTGTACCCTACGGTTGAACCCCACAAGTCGTGGACACCATAATTCGTTGGGATGGTCGTGGACAAGATTAGTCAAGGGATAATGATTTTTGGTAGTGGAGACCACAAGAGGTGACCACGAGTCGTGGTCACCAACCACGATCCATTAGGTCCCTCGTGGGGACCCTTTGAGGACAATGGGCAGTGCACACGACAACTGATGCCACGACTCATGACCTTGGATGATGATTCACCCGATCCCTCGTTGGGACTAGTAGTCAATTTTTAACTATGAATTTATTAAGGGTATTATCATTATTTCTAAACCCTACGGCCCTATACTATGTCGTTTTAAGCTATTTTCAGGGTTTATTAAGATAGGTTAAGTCATCCTAGCCTATTCAAAACCCATGCATACAAAATTCAAGAGTGTAGAGGTTGATCAAGCAGAAAACCCCAAGGTTCTTCATCAATTGTTCTTCAATTCCTCTTGGGCAAGTAAGGGAGTGATAGAAGCCAAGTCTCTCAGGTATATAGGGTTATGAATGGGTGAATTTGTTCAAACCCATGCCCAATCTCTCTCTAATTCATGAAATTCTATTTGAAAACCTTATGGGGTTTTATCCCAAATTCTTATGAAATCCTATTGATCTATCTATGTGTTAATATCTATCATGATAAATATATGTTTTATGAATAATGGGCAGATTTTACAACTGATGTGATTATAGATTTATTGATTTAAATTTTCTATAAAAGTATGCCCAATCATGCATGTTCTATGATGAATCAAGTGATGATTTTACCTTGATTTACAAGTTCTTTAACGCATCATGATTTATGATTTATGATATGGATTTACTCAAATTCTCATCATGAGTTTATGATTATTAAGTATATACAAGTTTTACAAGTACGCATGAACCTCATGATTTATAATTTATGATTATGGCCGACTCACGGGCCTTATCTTCATGGCCAGTTCACGTATTTACAAGAATATTCATTATTATAATGATTTAACAATCCTATGAATCTTATGTATATTATTCTATGAGCACTATATATGTTTAGGAGTAGTATTTAACACCAAGTAGGTTCGGGCCTCAAGTTTTTCCCCGAATCTCAAAACTACATGCTCTGCAGGTCATGATGGGACCTCCCTTGAGACCATCCCCTTTTGACCCAAATGGCCCTTTCATGAGTGATATCATGCCTTTCATGGTCTTACCCTTGGCAAGGTACAAACACCATCCCGAGTAGTGGGTTTACAGGTCAGGCTTCATGTATGCTAATATGGGGTATGTTAGTTATAAGAATCTCCCACTGTTCCTCATGATTTATATATGATTATGATTATATACTTTGGACAAGTCATGTTTAATAAAGTTTTTCTCTTGAGAGTATGATTATGAATGATTTACAAACGTTTTGAAACGTTTAGCCTTATGTTACATTATGATATTTATGTTATGATCATGTTGTCCTACCCTTATTCACTTTTATGTATTTTAAACGCATACTCGGTAGATTACACGTACTGACCACATACTCTTTGTTGTATCGTTTCATCATACAGGCTTCGGTGCTTAGTTTAAGCCTCGACCCTTAGTAGCCTTTGGAGTAACATCAGTCTTTATTGGGGAGTCCTCATTTGTCAATGGCCCCTCCTTATTTCAGTTACGTTGGTGTATATCAATTTTAGTTTAGAGAGTTAGTTGGGGTCTTGTCCCATCAACTTTTCTGTGATAGAGGCTTTATCAGACTTAGTTCATATTAAGCTTTAAACGCATGTGATGTATTTCAAATCTTATTCCATTTTTAGACTTTTGCTATATTATGCATGTTGAATCTTCAGCTTTTATCTATTAATTAGTTGAATGTTCATGCGATGGGTCGACTCGGCGTCCCTCGGGGTTCCTTGTCCTGTGTCTCAATCTGAGCCTATGTTCGGGTCATGATAGTTGTTAACCTCAAATTCCCCCAAAATGTTTATTTCTTTGTTATTTTCAAGTGATGCAAACTAAATTCAAGTTCCCAAACAAAACTTGTGCATATCATTTTCTAGTCTCTGTGGGATTCGACCCCGACATTCATCGGGACATTAGTTTTATGCAACGATGGTTTATGCTCTTTTGTAAGGAAGATTATATTTTGGACGTTATCAGGTGACCGAAGAATATATTGCAAGAATCTCTCCTATTTTTCAAACAATTGTTCACCCGGTAGGTGCCAAAAGTAGAATATTTTATCCCATTGCTCTGCCTTTTTGCTAGGTGGAAACTATTTCTTCAGGAAGACACTCACCACTCTTGCCAAGTGCGGATTGAGTTTTGATGGAGTCTATGCAAAGAATATCTTGCCTCACTGGCCAACGAGTACTTGAACACTCGCAACTGGATAACATTATCGAAAACATTATTCTGCTTATGAAGATTGCACACCTCCACGAAATTTTTCAAGTGTTGATAAGGATCATCGTTTGTGGAGTTGCGAAACTATCCCTCCACTTTTAGCATAGTGTGGTACTACTATGAATTCTGAAGGAGGCAAAATTTACTCTTGGAGGGACAATCGCGCTCGTATAGTCAACATCCTAATGGACATCCGCGAACACATTTTCCAAGTCATTGACCAAAAGAGTGGTCGTGATCCTTAATCACAAGTCAAAAACAAAAAGAAAAGGTAAAAGAATAGATCTATACAAGCAAACTAGATTGCTAGATCCATATATGGCTTATTTCATAGTCTCTGGCAACGACGCCATAATATTTAATGACGTTCAAATCCACTCCCACTATAGGGTAGTGTAAATGATTGATGCAAATATAGAAACCCTACAAGGAGTTGGGGTCAAATCCCACAAAGACTACTCGAAGCCCAAACTATCTTGTGCTAAACAATAAAGTATTGCAGATTATACACTATTTAGATCGAGAGTAAAGGAATTTAACTACAACTATCAATTGTATTATACAAGGGTTGTAAGAAAATAGAGATAATTCTAGGGAAGTGTCCCTAATATTGGGTCGATTTCTTCTAAATAACCTAATGCAAAAGAATTGAGATAGGGCTAGGGCTGAACATGCAAATAATATACTTAGGCAATTCATGAGTGTCTTTCAACAACACCATAGGCGTTAATTTACATAAATTTTGTCAAATTGAAGCAAACTTCATTCTACCTAATTGTTTGTTTACCAATTCGGAATTCAACCTATGTCTTGGAGAATTTATTACACAAGGTTTATGCCTTGAGACATTGTTGATTGATGCTAACCCAACTCAATTTCTCTCTCTAAAGCCTCATAATGGTAATTGGGAAAGATTGGATGACTTTTATCACCAATTACAACCTACAAAGAAAAAATTAATCAAATGTTTAATAGCCCATTAAGTTCACAACCCTATATCTGGGTTTAGTTACCCATGGCTAGAAGAAGAAGATAAGAGAAGTAATAAGACATTCTAACCAAATAGAATTGAGATCTCTACTTGATTGAAGATAATCTTTAATTACAAGAATTAAATCTAAAATTTGTTTGAGAACTAGGTCTAAAATCAACTCTCTATGCTAGCTATGAACTAAGGAATAAAAAGCTCCTGAAAAACTACAAGATAAATCTATTTATTCTATGCTCCAAAAAGCCCATTAAATTTGAATGTCAAATTGTCAGGTGTGCAGAGACAGGCTATCCTTTGGAAGGACGAACTATCCTCTGGACTATACTGTACATTGCTGCTTCTGTCACTTGAGCTATCATCCTTTGAAAGAAAGTCTGTACTTTACTTCATAATGGAGAAATCCTATTTTGCCAAGCTCTGATCTAGCTGTCAACTGACGTGCTGTACTTTGGTGAGACAGACCATCCCTTTAACCGTACTCTAGGGACCCAAATTTCTAGGTTTCTAGAACTTGCAGCTAGGAATGGACAAACTGTTCTTCATACTGACAATCCATCTTTTGCCTCGTCATCTGGGCAGTTTTTTGGCCTTAGCTCCTTTCATAATCAAATGTCTTGGGATCCTACAACATAGCACAAATAGGTTATTTTCTTCTTATTTTCACACTAAATGACATGCATAATGCTATAAAATGAAGGAAAAATGTGTTGCTAATCCCTGATGCATCAGGTTCCTAATTCAGCTTAGGTCAGTCTTATATATCAGCTTTGAGCCTTTTCATGAGAGCTTTCGGCTGAGTGCTTGTCATCTCACCCTCCTCCACCCCACACTCATCCTCTTTTAATGCAGTTATCATATAGAGATCCCTGTAATGTGCCAGGGTGTTGAGTTCTTTGTACACTTTGAAATTCTCCTCCTCATCATTACTTTCATCTTCAGGTTGCCAATATTAATGCCAATCAACACTCCACTAGTGGCCAAGAATGGATATCCCAGTATGATAGGTACCCCATCATAAACTTCAAAGTCAAGAATAATAAAGTTAATAGGAATTATGAATTTACCAACTTTTAAGATCACATCCTTAATGATCCCCTTCGGAACCACTTTGGTTGGGTCAGCCAGCTGCAACACAACTCTAGAAGTCCTTGCTTTTTCTAGACCTTATGTAATGAAAAATGATATGGGAATTAAGTTCACACTTGCCCCTAAATTACACGAGGCCTGCATCAGCTCACTTCCCCCAGTTTGAATTAGGACGGTGAAACTCCGAGGGTGTTTGAGCTTTTCTGGCAGCTATCTCATCACCCTTAAGCTGCATTCTTTAGTGAGTGCTACAGTCTCCATATCAACCACCCTCTTCTTGTTCTATACCACCTCCTTCAATTACTTAGCATATTTTGGCATTCCATGCAAAATATTAATTAGAGGCAAGTTTATGTGAAGTTCTTTGAAATTGCCAAAGAACTTCTTGAAACAAGCATCCTCCTAGTTTTTCTAAAGCCTCTGAGGGAATGGCATGGTAGTCTCTTCATTGGATGTTGTGCTGATTGTGCATTACTCTCTACAGCTACCTTGGCTTTATCCTTATCAATAGATGAGCCTGGTTTTGTCAAATCAGCTTGCACCTTATTCTTCCTCTACCTTAATGGTGCATCATCTAGCTCTCGTCCACTCCTCAAGCTAATAGTTACGACTACCTCGGGTTTGGATCTATTTCACTTGGTAAACTCCCTTGCGGCCTAGTGTTCTCAACTACAACTAATTGCCCTATCTGCCTTTCTATGATCCTTGTGGCTAGCTTTTGATTTTTGAGCTCAGTTGCCATCTTATCTTGGTCAGCTATCATTTGTGTCTGGTTGGCCATGATCTTCTGCAACATCTCCTCTATGTTTCTTGATTGGGAATTATCTTGCTTTCAATGTTGTAGCTGCTACTAAGGCTGATAGTTGTGACTCTGTCCTTGATTTTCATACTAAGAAAAGTTGGGATGATTCCGCCAGTTTCTGTTGTAGGTGTTACCATATTTTTGATTCCTTCTCTACATGTTGCCTACAAAAATTCACTGACTCTGGGTTTTCTCCATAAGAGTATGCCATATGAACACTACTCCCACATCTCACACCAGCTTTGAGCTAGTTGCACTACATGTACTTATGTTGCGGTTGAGTGACGTGCCCGATTCGCGCGTCCGCAAGTGTACGGGTCGTGCAAGTAATATAGTGGCTCTTTTTAAGAACCGGATTGTCGAACCCACAGGGACTGGACCCATTCCTCTAACTATCCATTTCTATTGTGATCTTAAATACCTCAAGTGTTGGTTATATACATTTTCGATTGAGATTAATTAAGTCTAAGTTTGGGTCAAGGAAATATTCTGAAATCACTCTAGGAGCAACATAGAGTTAAAACCAATTAATCATGCGATCCTACGATTTGCAATGGGTTAAGCATGGAACTATCAATTGTTATTTCACATAATTAGAATTGCATGTTTATGGTCTTTCGAGCCTCTAAACACGGCAATCTAGCCTCACTGCATCATTGTGAGCGAGGAGTTTAATTTTCTAGTCGCGGGCAATCAATTATGTTGTGGTTTACGGGGAAACGATTAGGGACTTTCGTACGTCTAACCATTTAACTCAACTTAGCCTCACAACTACTTCTTCGAGTGGTGATGTGACATCCCGAGTTGGTCTTTCATAACCCCCATGTGTCAACCAAGCAAGGTGTGAGGTATATTTCTATCCTAACACAATATCTCTCCCAAGAGACAAACATGCTCCTTACATTCTCATGTCCTGACCTAGGTAATGCTTTCTCAAGCTATTACTCAAGCTAACAAATATGCTTTCATGGTGATCAATCATAAAAACAACCAACAATCCAGAATGCAAGACGAAAACAACAATCAATAACTTAATTCCAAAACAATTTCATAAAAGCACAATCATAATTCATGGCTTCAACCCTAGAGGAAGGGTTCTTGCCATTCATGTTCGTAAAACTACAATTAACTAATACTAAACTAACATACTTACATGAATTTGGTAGATGAGAAGGGAATTTGATAAACCCTAGATGAGTTCTCCCACTTCTCCCTTCACTCCTAGGTGGTTTTTCAGAATAAAATCGTGACCCCATGATTTTAGGAGCTAAGGGTCCTATTTATAGTAAATGGAAAACGTGCATAATTTAGCCTGAGAGGGAACGACTCCGTGTCACGGAGTGCATCGCGGAGCACTGCCTCCGTGACATGGAGACAACGCGAAAGCTCTCTGGAAATTGCCTCAGGAAACCAAGTTGCCGAGGGTTGCCGCGCTGGCCAACGTGGCACGCTGCCCATGCAGCGCATTGGCAAGTTGCTGTCGCGCAGGCTGCCTAGCGTGACACGGTGCTGCCGCGCTGGTTCTCTGCCTCCTGCTGCCTGCTGCTGCCTTTCCTCGTGCGCTTGGCAAGGGCATGGCACGGCGCTGGGCGCGGCACACCCACAGCGTGGCACGCTGCCTGGCGCGGCCAGCCTTGCCAACGCATGCCCCTTGTCGACTTTTCGCCACTTGCTTCCACTTCATTCCTTCCTTTCACCAACTTGCGAATTAGTTCCTCAAATGCATTATTAACCTACAAAACAAGGACTAATCATGTTGGTTAGCACATATATTCACATTTATATAAAATCACATGAGATTATGTAAAATAACTTAGATAAACAAGACTATATTAAGGTATAAAGCGTATCACGGGCATGCTATTTTGCCCGTGATCACAACCCCACACTTAAAGCCTTGTTCGTCCGCGAACAACATTTTACAAATCCTACATATGGAGACTCCCACATAACTAATTTGGCAAGATAATTCAAGCTACGACTATAATGATTCCATAAGATAACAAGCTAAAGGTAGAGCATACACAATTTAATCACCGAGATGAAATACAACAATGCTAAGACTTCTTAACCTCAAGACTCGACTCTCGATCTTAGCAAACTCATGCAAATCAACTGAGTAAGAAATCCCACATGAATTATATCCTTCCTTCAACATGTGCCCTCACGGAAGGAGAGTTACCCAATCACACGCAAAAATCATTTTTACATCACAAACATATGTGGGTAAATAAATAGAATTACACTCACTCTCACAAAGAATTCACATGCATCATGTAATGACCCATAAGCTTGCCCTTAGTGTTTTATTCCACTAATTTAAGGATGTGTGAATGTAAGATCAAGTAGGGCTTAATGGGTTGTAATGTACGCTAAGGGACAGGTAGGTACTATTATGGCCAGTAATAGTGACTATCTTTCCTAAACGTTTTTAATACATTACGCCCTCCTTACGAACTTCCCTTCCCTTACTTTACTTTTTCTCCTTTCATCTTTCTTGTTCCTCTTATGTTCCCCCATTTCTTTAGGCACTTTTAACTTATTAGTAAGGAGTTCTATAAATAATTTTTCATTAATTTGTTTTCTTGCTCCTTACTAATAATCAACCATTTTCACACAAGTGCACCTTTGTCCTCTTCTCACTTCTACAACTTGCTACTTTTCCTTTCTTTTCATTCTTCTCACTCCTTTACTCCTTCGGATTTTTTCACTCAAGCGATTAGGAATTTTGGATCAAGTTCAAGGCTAATGAAAGAAAAAGGATTAAGCTTATGTTGCAGCTATCAAAGAATAGGCTCAAGGCTCAACAGGGCTAACTAGGATTAATTTCTCAAGGTAGGTAAAACGAGGGATAACAATTGGTTCATTCAAAGAAATGCCTAAATCATCTCCTACAATTCACATCCTTCATTTTGTTTAATAAACACACCAGGCAAGTTCTAGACAATCCACAATAGCACAGAATACTCAAAAACCTTACACTCATGGCACATGCTCAAATCAAGACATATTCAGTAGACTCTTGCTCAGCTAATCACAAGAGTTCAGATTAAGCTTCAATCATATTGAGTCAAATTCAAGAGCCTAAGCGTCTCACACAAAGTTATACACCTGCATGCTTCACACCTAACATACTTGCATCTTACAATCACGTATAGCACATAACAAGAACATCAACCACCACTTAGTTATGGTTTCAAAAACCAATCACCTACCGACTAATTTTCCTCAAGACGGTCGTCATTCATCCATCGTCGGAAACAGTCCCTAACTATGACTAAAAACACTATATACAGACAAAGGAAAAAAAATAAAATTTTTATTCTTCGGTTCAAAGACCCCCCGTCGGAAAAGAACCAAAAGGAAAAACCAACGGGTGATGAAGTCATGCTTACTTCACCAAAATTTTCAAATTTTTCAAGCATTACATTCACCGAAAATCGTTAAGCACAACAAAAATTTTTGAAATTTCCCTTGAAATTTCCCTCACCCCACACTTAAATCATGCTATGTCCTCATAGCATCAAATTAAAATTTACAAAGGGTGAGAAATACTCCCTGAGGCCTTTAGGCTTAGCTAACAACATGCCTCTCTTCAACTTGCACAAGTGGGTGTTCAACCCCACACTTTTTCTCTTCCATGCTTGTTAGCTTCCTCCTCCACGGGTACTCAGACTTCCCCTCCATCTGTGCTTAACTTTCCACCAGAAACAACACAAGATGAAAAATAAATAAAATCAACACAAATGCCAGAAATTAAAATGGTACCTATGGTACCCTTGGGTTGCCTCCCAAGTAGCGCCTTATTTTACGTCGTGGCCCGACGTGGACTATCCTTTTCAGGACATCCTCATACCTGGGTTCTCTTTCGAGAACCATCTCCTTTTCTTTTGCTGTTTAGAGGAAACAACCTCCACTCTGCTCCTCTCTTTCTCCAACTTCTTTTCAGTTTGAAGTCCTTTATCAGACTCAGGCTGAACATTTGTTATAGCCTTCGGCCCTACACCTGTGGAATCCCCCACCCCACACTTATCCTCTGCCAACACACTAACCTGACAAAGGTTTCTATAGTGTGCAGATGGGTTCATTTCTTGGTACACGCGGAAGATTTCTTCTTCATCCTCAACCCTCATTTTCAGGGTCCCTGCTTTTAAATCAATCACCGCTCCTCCAGTGGCCAAGAATGGCCGTCCCAAGATCAGGGGTACCCGGTCATCAACCTAAAAATCTAGGACAATAAAATCAGCAGGTATAATGAACTTACCTACTTTGATGAGAAGGTCCTCTATTATTCCATCAGGTGTCACTCGCGACTTGTCAGCTAGCTGCAGCATCAACCTTGTTGGCCTTGGTTGTCCCAACCACAAGGTGTTGAATAAGGATAGGGGCATTAGATTAACTGCCGCCCCCAAGTCACATAAAGCTCGTAGCACCTCAGCTTTACCAATTTGTATGGGGAGGGTAACACTCCCTGGGTCTTTGAGTTTCTTTGGCATTTTGCTCAATACCCTGTAACTGCACTCCTCAGTCAGTGCTACCATTTGGACATCCACCAATCTCACTTTGTTCTCCATCACGTCCTTCAAGTATTTAGCATACTTGGGCATTCCCTGCAAAATATCAAGAAGAGGCAAATTTGTGTGAAGTTCTCTGAAACACTCAAAGAAATTTTTGAAGCATTCCTCCTCCTTGCTCTTTCTGAATTTCTGAGGGAATGGTGGTGGTGGTCTTTGTGCTGGCTGCAATGGAAGTCGTGCATTTTGTTGCCCAGCACTCTGATTATCTCCCATGTTGATGGATGGTCCTGGCCTAACCAACTCCGGCTGCACCTCTTTGCTCAGCTCTTTTGGCACTGCATCAGCTAATTGCCTACCGCTTCTCAAACTGATGGCATTGATCTGCCGGGGGTTGGGATCTGTGTCGCTTGGTAATCCCCCTTGCGATCTCATGTTTTGAGCAGCTGCTATCTGACCCACTTGTTTTTCAAGATTTCGGGTGGCTACTTGCTGATTCATTAAGTCTGTTGCCATCCTCGCCTGATTTTCCACTAACTGAGTCTGGGTCTCCATAATTTTCTGCAATGTTTCCTCAATGTTTCTACTCAATTGCCCATCATTCTGCCTATTCTGCTGATACTGCTGCTGTTGAGGTTGCATAAAATTCTGCTTTTGGTTTCCACCCCAAGAAAAATTTGGGTGGCCCTGCCAATTTCTGTTGTAACTGGTTTCAAAATTCTGATTGTTGCGCTGCACATTACTAACAAAATTGACTGACTCCGGATTGGCTCCACAAGATTCTGCATGGTGCCCATTATTACCACAAATTTCACACCAACTCGGAGCTTGCTGAACTGCATTAACCTGGCCCTGGCGTTGGTTCATACTCAGTTTATTGAACTGAGTCATCATTTGATGCTGGAACGAATTTAACTGTGCTGCCAAGGCATTCAAACCATCTACTTCCATCAACCCTGGTCTCTTTCCTGCCCCTCTCGATGACTCGCTGTGCCACTCTGGATTTCCTTGTGCAATTCTGTTCAACAAAGTGTACAACTCATCATATGTCTTATCCAAGGCTTGCCCACCCGATGCAGAGTCTAGCAATATTTTTGTGTGTGGGTCTAGACTTTCTACAAAGGTATGAGCCAGCACTTCATTTGATTGCTGGTGATGGGGGCAATCTCTCAACAATGACTTGAATCTTTCACTTCTCAACCTTGCAGTTTTGCCTGATGGGAAGAATCTGATAAGGAATTTCTTAGCCAAGTCATTCCATGAAGTTATGGAGTTCGGTGGCTCAGCCTTCAGCCACTTCTTCGCCTCTCCCAACAGTGAAAATGGGAAGAGGGTCATTCGGACATAATCTATGGACACGCCAGTGGGGACAAACGTGTCACTAATCTCTAAAAAGCTCTGTAGGTGTTGCTGCGGGTCCTCATGTGCCATCCCAGTGAATTGACCACTAGAATGTAACAGTTGCACCATGTTCTGTTTAAGCTCAAAGTGCCCTCCAGGCTCCGATTTACGAATGCTTGAGGTCACATTTGTCGCTAGTGGGATAGCCACTTCGCGAACTGGTCTTGCTTCCATTTCTTCGGATGACAATTGTGCTTGTCCCGCGGGTGGTTGTTGTTGTACCTTTTCTTGAAGTCTCTTTCAGCTTATGCTCTAGAGCTATTCTCCTTTGCAAATGGAATTGCCGCTCAGGTTCAAGCAACGGTTCCACAAGCTCTCTATTTCTAGCCAGCTCGGCAAGACAACCTGTCACCTGCAAACAAACAGACTAAGACCAAGTTTTTCAACACTAAAGAGAAATGTAAAAATCACACAAAAATAGATAAATTATCAAAACTTCGCCGAGTCCCCGGCAACGGCGCCAAAAACTTGACGTGCCCGATTCGGGCGTCCGCAAGTGTACGGGTCGTGCAAGTAATATAGTGGCTCTTTTTAAGAACCGGATTGTCGAACCCACAGGGACTGGACCCATTCCTCTAACTATCCATTTCTATTGTGATCTTAAATACCTCAAGTGTTGGTTATATACATTTTCGATTGAGATTAATTAAGTCTAAGTTTGGGTCAAGGAAATATTCTGAAATCACTCTAGGAGCAACATAGAGTTAAAACCAATTAATCATGCGATCCTACGATTTGCAATGGGTTAAGCATGGAACTATCAATTGTTATTTCACATAATTAGAATTGCATGTTTATGGTCTTTCGAGCCTCTAAACACGGCAATCTAGCCTCACTGCATCATTGTGAGCAAGGAGTTTAATTTTCTAGTCGCGGGCAATAAATTATGTTGTGGTTTACGGGGAAACAATTAGGGACTTTCGTACGTCTAACCATTTAACTCAACTTAGCCTCACAACTACTTCTTCGAGTGGTGATGTGACATCCCGAGTTGGTCTTTCATAACCCCCATGTGTCAACCAAGCAAGGTGTGAGGTATATTTCTATCCTAACACAATATCTCTCCCTAGAGACAAACATGCTCCTTACATTCTCATGTCCTGACCTAGGTAATGCTTTCTCAAGCTATTACTCAAGCTAACAAATATGCTTTCATGGTGATCAATCATAAAAACAACCAACAATCCAGAATGCAAGACGAAAACAACAATCAATAACTTAATTCCAAAACAATTTCATAAAAGCACAATCATAATTCATGGCTTCAACCCTAGAGGAAGGGTTCTTGCCATTCATGTTCGTAAAACTACAATTAACTAATACTAAACTAACACACTTACATGAATTTGGTAGATGAGAAGGGAATTTGATAAACCCTAGATAAGTTCTCCCACTTCTCCCTTCACTCCTAGGTGGTTTTTCAGAATAAAATCGTGACCCCATGATTTTAGGAGCTAAGGGTCCTATTTATAGTAAATGGAAAACGTGCATAATTTAGCCTGAGAGGGAACGGCTCCGTGTCACGGAGTGCATCGCGGAGCACTGCCTCCGTGACATGGAGACAACGCGAAAGCTCTCTGGAAATTGCCTCAGGAAACCAAGTTGCCGAGGGTTGCCGCGCTGGCCAACGTGGCACGCTGCCCATGCAGCGCGTTGGCAAGCTGCTGTCGCGCAAGCTGCCTAGCGTGACACGATGCTGCCGCGCTGGTTCTCTACCTCCTGCTGCCTGCTGCTGCCTTTCCTCGTGCGCTTGGCAAGGGCGTGGCACGGCGCTGGGCGCGGCACACGCACAGCGTGGCACGCTGCCTGGCGCGGCCAGCCTTGCCAACGCATGCCCCTTGTCGACTTTTCGCCACTTGCTTCCACTTCATTCCTTCCTTTCACCAACTTGCGAATTAGTTCCTCAAATGCATTATTAACCTACAGAACAAGGACTAATCATGTTGGTTAGCACATATATTCACATTTATATAAAATCACATGAGATTATGTAAAATAACTTAGATAAACAAAACTATATTAAGGTATAAAGCGTATCACGGGCATGCTATTTTGCCCGTGATCATTGAGCCAAATTCAGCCTGTTGAACTATGTCATCATCTAGTTCTAAAGAGAAGCCAATTATGCTGCCAATGCATTCACACTATCAACCTCTACCATGCCAACCATATTTTTAACTACTCCCTTTAATGCATCACTGTGCCACTATAGATTTCCTTGTGCATTCCTGTTCAACAAAGTGTATAGCTCCTCATATATTTTCTCTAATGCTTGACCCCCTTCTGCAAAATCTAATAAAATTTTGGTATGTGGGTCAAGACTTTCCACAAAAGTATGTGCCAGCACTTCATTGGTCTTCTTGTGATGGGAGTAGTCTCTAAGAAGATATTTGAATCTTTCCCAGGCAAGATATAAATTTTCATGTTGCCTATACTTAAAGCTCAAAATTTTACTCCTTATATTTGTAGTATTTCTAGATGGAAAAAATCTGATGAGGAACTTCCTTGCAAGGCCATCCCGTGTTATGATAGAGTTTGATGGTTCTTCCTTCAACCACCTTTTTACATCTCCTAATAATGAGAATGGGAAGAGGGTGAGCCGAACATAATCCATTGACACTCCCATGGGGACAAAAGGGTCACTTATCTCTAAGAAATTTTGTAAGTGCTACTGTGAATTCTCATGGTTTAGGCTTGTGAACTATCTA
Source organism: Datura wrightii (assembly GCA_035772735.1). NCBI lineage: Eukaryota > Viridiplantae > Streptophyta > Magnoliopsida > Solanales > Solanaceae > Datura > Datura wrightii. The sequence continues at coordinate 69,049,054 of JASDFA010000002.1, forward strand.
CTTGTGGGAAACAATTGCTCCATGTTCTTTTTCATCTCAAATCTTCCTCTAGGTTCCAGTTTATGGATACTAGAGGTAACATTAGTCACGATTTAGATTGCCACTTTGCGGACTGGTTTGGCCACCATCTCTGTTGGAATAACCCCGTCCTATTGAACTTGCTTGAATTGATAAAGAGTAGAACCCTCTCTTCTCAACTATCTTAACCTTCGTTCAAGTTAAGGGCATGGTTCTACGAACTCTCTATCCCTTCCCAACTTTCTGCAAACACCAACCTATACCTGTAAAAGTGATGACTAGGACCAAGTTGTTAGCACTTTAGAAAATACAATAATAACACAAAAATAAGATATTCACTTATTTCAAGTCTGTGGAAATGGCATCAAATACTTATTGCACCTTAATGCACACGCAAGAACACACAGTCATACAAGTAATATAGTGACTCTTGCGAGCCGAATGTCGAACCCATAGGGAATTTACTTTTAAGCAAATTACCGCATTAAAGTACTACTATCAATTTTCCCAAGTGTAGTGATTTTCATGATTTTGTTGTTTGTTGTAAAAATCTAAGATTGATAACAAACTATGTTTGCACAATAATTGGAAATGTTCCAGGTTCAAGGCCTATATTTATGCTTAACGTTAATTCACATTGCAAGTACTTATCTTGATTGTTGATTTATGGTGTTAAAGACATGATTATGGTCTTTTAAACCTCTAAACATTTTGCATCAAATTGATGTCACAACTAGATCGTTGAGTGGTGATGTGACATCATAATTCTACATACATCTAGCTTTTATCCCATTTTATTAACCAAGTGTGGCATATTAGGTATATTTCTATCATAAACACAAATCAAGTTCAAGAACAAGATCACACTCCTTATCTTCCACATTCTATCCTAGGGTTTACCCTTTCGAGTTTGCACTAGAATTCTAAGTGTATTATAATGGTGTTCAAGAATTAAAATAATAAAAACAAGAATGAAAGAACAATCGTCAATGATAATCAATCAATCAAGCATAAATTTAAGCTAAACAATCATGTTTGTGGCCTCAACCCTAGAATGAGGATTTTATCCACTGATTATTGTACAACAATCAAACATTGTCTTTTAATTCATTAAATAACAAGATTGTAAAAAGAATGAAACAAAAAGAACCCTAAAATGATGAAGTTCTTCCTCCGTATATGCTCCAGCCATCCCTTTTCAAAGAATATATTTTGATACCCCCAAATATAAAGCTAAGTGTCCTATTTATAGGAGCTGGATTTTGGTCCATCAAAAACCACCTCCGTGTAATCGAGCTGGTCGTATGGCTTGGCTTCCGTGACACGGTCTGGTCGCCCATGCATTTTGGATAAGGATGTTGAGCGGCATGGCCTTGGCGTGGCACGTTGATGGTCGTGGCACATCTGCTCTGTGGCACGGTAGTGTCGTACAACAATAGTGGATAAGGATTTTCATGTGCACATGGCTTGGTGTGGCATAGCAGCACACGACAGCCGGGTGAGACACACTCTTCATCACGCCAATCTGTCGGTATGGCACGGTTCCATTACGGCAGCCATTATTTATAACCTTGATATGTCTTCAACTTTGGACTTCATTTCATGCCTCCTCCTTAATCATTCATCCTCATATTAATCTCCTTTAATTAGCATTTTTGACCGACAAAAATAGCTAATCATACTTGCGGTATTCCCCTAGAATTCAAGGATCATACCAAGACGTTGAAAAGGGGAAAAATTGGAAAATGGCACTTCAGTTGCAGAATGAGTCATTGGAAGATTCGTGAGGAGACCCCCCGAGTCGTCAAGTGACTCATTGAAAGGCCTGGAGGAAGTGTAGGATTTAGGTCCCCACAAGTGAGGTAACGACTCGTGGTAAGACAGCACGAGTCATCATGTCCATCGTGGGGTGGTGTTGGAAAATAAATGAGGAGTTGTCCAGTGTACTTAATGGAAGGGACCCCATGAGTTGTGGTCTGTTCCAACGACTCGTGAGGTGAGTCGTGATTAAGCAAAGCGAATTTTATTAAATTCTAAGGTAGTGTACATGATGGAAGGTGACCATGATTCGCGGTCTCGAGGAACAAGTCATTACGTCCCCCTTTACGAACCACAACAGACCTACTATCCAGTGTACTTGACGAGCAACCCAACGAATCGTTGGCCCTAGCAACGAGTCGTCAGGTCGTCCGTTAGGACCCCCTGACAGTTAATTTCAGCGATTTTAGTAAGGGCTTTCGCATAATTCCTAAATACTAGGGGCTTATACTACATTGTTCAAGGACCGTTTTAGTGGCTTTTTAGCAGGGGAAAACATATTCTAAACTATTCTCCCCATGCTTGCAAGTTTAAAGGTTTGAAGAGGAGATTTCAAGCTAAATCTCAGGGTTTCCCATTGGAATTTCAGCTGGACAATTAGAGGGTTTTAGAATTCACCATCCCCAGGTATGTAAAGCTATGAGTGTGTGGCTTATTCCACACCCATGCCCAATTCCTATCAAAATGTGATAAATTATCTATGATCAAGTATGGGGTTTTACCAACTGCATGATTTTTCAATATCTAGACATGGTTATGATTAGATTATATTTATATTGATGGATTATGAAACTTGGGTGGATTCTGAGTTGTTTTTACATATATAAATTGTTTTCCAAAATTTGAATCTAAAACGCCCATGGATGATGAGTTCAAAAAAGAAGTGATTTATGACAAACGTGTGATGATGATGAGGTAGATGATGAAAAACATGTTTCTAAAACTACTCATGATTATGTTGTTGTTTTCAAAATGAATTGATTAGATCCAAGTATGATAAAGCTTTGGGTGATGCCCACATATTTATTTTATAGTGATGATTTTCCTGACATAAGCTTACCACATCGTTTGAAGTAAAATTTCCCAATTCTTATTAAAAATTCTAGCTTGTGGTATGTTAAGTAAATATTTCTACATGTAGCTTATCACATGATTTGGAGTAGATTTTGCCACCTATGATTGAGCTTGTGGTATGTTTCGGAATAAAGCTTCTTGTATGCATGAATTCACAATCGAGTTGTATGTCATTATTGAGTTTTGTCAAAGGACAATGTTGAGCTTCATTTTCATATGATGTCGAGTCTATGCATGATTTCATTATGAGCTTTGTCAATAGACATTGTTGTGTTTCATTTCATTCAATGTTGAGTTATGCATGATTTCATATTGAGCTTCACCACTAGAGGATGTGGAGCTTCATCATTAGATGATGTTGAGCTTTGTTATATACAATGTAGAACATTGTATGTTTTTTGGAGAAGAGGGCACCAAGCGGGTTATGGGTCGATCACCCTATGCCCCAGAACTGCACGCCAACGTAGGTTGATAATATTATAATATTGGAACCTCTCTTGTGAGCTATCCCCGGCCCAATTGGCCCTTCAGCTTAATATCAATATCATGGTATCGTCTATCGCCCTGGCAAGGTTATGGACGGCTCTACCTACTTGAGTGTGATAGTTGGGACCACGTAAGCTCTATTGTGGTATGTCAACTAAGTGACAAGACTCACACAGTCTATATCACTCAAATTTGCATATTCATTACTCATGATGATTACTTTACGCATACATGTTCTAAAAAGAAAGGTTTGACTCATTGTTCAGCTTTTCTATATAAATGTTATGTTCGACTTTGAGTCATTCGAATCAGTCAAGATTTTATAAAGCTATGCAAGGTCATGTTATGATGAGACTATGATTTTAGAAAGAATGCATGTATGTCCTTCCTCTCATGTTGAAAGCGTATGATATGCATGAAATGTTTTAAATGATTTACTTTACTAAAGCAGTTTTACTTACCTTGCATACTTGGTACATTCCGCATACTGACCGCATACTTTCTATGTTGTATCATTTCATGATATAGGACCTGGCTCGCAGCTTCAACCCCGTCCTTAGACAACTTTCTGAAGTTAGGATTTGCTCGGATTGGTGACTCCTCATCCTTTGAGGACTAGACTGTCATTTTCCTTTATGTATTTCCAGTTTAAGTAATGTTGAGTTAGTTGGGGTCTTGTCCCATTATCTCGTCCAGATTAGAGGCTTTCAGACTTATGTTTGTGTATATTTTGATATTATTCTGATGTGTCATTGTATGAGACTTCCGCTGAGTTTATAAATATGCTTTCTTCACATTTATTGAGTGAGTTAGTTGAATGCTTATGCCATGGGTCGACTTGGGGTCTCTCGGGGTCCCTTGTCCCGTGTCTACGATCCGGGTATATGCTCGGTCGTGACGAACTTGGTATCAGAGCAATAGGTTTGATCTATCTTATGGAGTCTGAAAACCGCGCTAGGTAGCGTCTTTTTCATGGGTGTGAAGCGCGGCAAACTTATGACAAAGAGGCTTCTAGACGTTTTAGGAAATGTTCCCTTCTTTCATGATCTATGTCGTGCGATGAAAAGCCTTTCTATCTTCCTAACTCGTGCTATTCGTGATTGCAGAATCATTGCCCCTGGAAGGATGAAACAAAGGTGGAATTGAGGTGGTGAATGCCACTATGAGGGAAACGGTTATGGGCATCCGCCATCCCCACCAGTTCAGGAGCCTCAGGCACCGGAGCCAGCCGCTCATGCTAAGTTTCGAGCTGCCATTCAGATGCTTGTGCAGGCCTTGACCGCACAGGTCAATCAGCAGCCTATTGAGCATGTTCCGCAAAATGGAAATACGGCGGCAGCTCGAGTCAGGGACTTTTTGACGATGACCTACCTGAGTTTCTAGGGTCTAAGGTAGATGAGGACCCACATGATTTCATTGACGAGATTGTCAAAATCACCTAGGTTATGGGGGTGAGTAGTGTTGAGTGCGTAGAGTTGGCCTCCTACTAGTTGAAGGGGGTTGCGCATATTTGGTTCTGCCAGTGGAAGGACAGCAGGGTCGCAGGAGCAAGTCCGATCACATGGGAGGAGTTTTAGGTTGCATTCCTAGATTGATTCTTCCCTTGAGAACTGAGTGAGTTGAAAGCAGCCGAATTGGTGAATTTTAATCAAGGAAGGATGACCGTTCAGGAGTACGCCCTTGAGTTCACCCACGTATCTAAGTATGCCTCGGAGTTAGTGGCCGACCAACGGTTGCGGGTGAGTAGATTTGTGCATGGTATAGCAGGATATTTTGACAAGGACTGGAGGACAGCTATGCTCCATCAGGACAAGGACTTCCCTCAAATGGTGTTATATGCTAAGCAGATGGAGGCGGCACATCGAGCGAGAAGGAGGCCAAGAGGGCCAGGACCGAGGACCACAGGTTCTCTCAGCAGAGGTCCGGTGGTGGGCATTGAACCATAGATTATCAACCCCAACATCATCCGCCATGAGTGTGCCATCTAGGACCCAACATGATAAGAAGGGGCGAGCATCAAGCTCGAGGGGTCATAGCAGCAGACCCGCATATTCTAGCACTCCATCTTGCAGCAGATATGGCCGAGGGAACACGGGCCAATTCTTGGCAGGGTTAGGAGCATGTTTTGGATGTGGGCAACCTGGATATATGCTCAGAGATTGTCCCGCTGCAAGACAGGATAAGGTTTGGGGTCGGGGCCCAGCTTCTAGTTCAGCAGCCCCTCCCCCACGCACAGCACATCAGGGGGCATCCACTAGTGCAACTAGCGGTCAATGCTAGAACAGATTCTATGCCTTAGCCACTCGCCAGGAGCAAGAGCCCTCACCAAATGTAGTCACCGGTATGTTAAGAGTTTTTCATGTTGTTGCATATGCTTTGTTAGATCTGAGGGCTACCCTATCTTTTGTGACACCATATATAGCTAGTAACTTCGGAATCGGTCCCGATGTCTTGTCAGAGCCCTTCTCAGTTTCTACCCCAGTAGGTGACTCAGTTATAACTAGACGGATGTATAGAAATTGCCCAGTCTCAGTCGTTCAGAAGGTCACCTCAGCAGATTTGGTAGAGTTAGCCATGACTGATTTTATTGTTATTCTCGCCATGGATTGCCAATTCGCATTCTATGATTCAATAAATTGTAGAACACAGTCAGTAGAGTTCAGATTTCCAGGTGAGCCAGTCTTAGAATGGAAGGGTAGTTCAGTTGTGCCTGTAGGTCGATTCATTTCCTACCTTAAGGCCAAGAAGATGATTTCTAAGGGTTGCATCTACCATCTAGTTAGGGTTAAGGAAGTAGAGTCCAAGACCCCGACCATTTAGTCAGTTCCAATAGTATGTGAGTACCCGAAGGTCTTTCCCAATGAGTTGCTAGGTGTACCTCCCGAGTAGTTGATTGATTTCGGTATAGACCTTCATCCCGGCACGCAACCTACATTTATTCCGCCGTACAGGATGGCTCCAGTCGAGCTAAAAGAGTTTAAGGATCAGTTGAAAGACATGTTAGATAAGGGCTTTATCAGGTCGAGTAAGTCACCATGGGGTGCACCGATTTTATTTTTTCGAAATAAGGATAGTTCCCTCTCCATGTGCATTGATTATCAATAGTTGAATAAGGTTACTTTCAAGAACAGGTACCCCTTACCCAGGATTGATGATTTGTTTGACAAGCTTCAGGGTGCCAGGTGTTTCTCCAAGATTGATCTTAGGTACGGATATCACTAGCTTAGGGTTCGGGAGAATTACATTCCAAAAACCGCCTTCAGGACTCGGTATGGTCACTATGAATTTGTTGTTATGTCTTTTGGACTAACCAATGCCCCTACAAATTTTATGGATCTGATGAACAGGGTATTCAAGGCATATCTAGGCATGTTCATGATTGTGTTTATTGATGATATCCTCATATACTCTCGGAGAGAGGAGGAGCATGTCGCTTACTTGAGAGTAGTGCTTCAAACCCTCAAGGACTAGCAGTTGTTTGCAAAGTTCATAAAATGTGAGTTTTGGTTGGACTCGGTGGCATTCCTAGGCCATGTGGTATCAAGTGAGGTAATAAAGGTAGATTCCCAGATGATCGAGGTGGTAAAGAATTGGCCCAGACCGATGAACCCATCAGATATCAGGAGCTTTTAGTGCTTAGTGGGGTTACTATCAGAGATTTTTGGAAGGTTTTTCATTTATTGCTGCACCATTGACCAAACTGACTCAAAAGAAGGTGAAGTTTCAATGGTCGGAGGCTTCTGAGAAAAGCTTATAAGAGTTGAAGACCCGACTCACTTCAGCACTAGTGTTGACCCTACCTGAGGGTATCGATGGTTTTGTGGTGTATTATGATGCTTCGTGAGTCAGACTCGGGTGCATGTTGATGCAACATGGGAAAGTGATAGCATATTCCTCGAGACAGTTGAAAGTTCATGAAAAGAATTACCCGACCCATGATCTAGAGTTGGCCGCAGTGGTGTTTGCATTGAAGATATGGTTGCATTACTTGTATGGGGACCACGTGGATGTATTCAGTGATCAAAAGAGCTTGCAATATGTGTCTACACAGAAAAATTTAAATCTTTAGCAAATAAGGTGGTTGGAGTTACTTAAGGACTATGACATAAGTGTCCTTTACAACCCGAGCATGGCTAATGTGGTTGCGGATGCACTTAGTAGGCTCTCTATGGAGAGTGTGTCCCACGAGGATAAGGGAAATAAGGAGTTGGTGAGAGATGTCCATCGACTTGCAAGGTTAGGAGTTAGATTGATCGACTCGACCGATGGCGGCGTTGTTGTGCAAAATGTATCAGAATCGTCCTTTGTAGTGCATGTGAAAGCTAGGAAAGATGAGGATCCGATGTTGGTAAATTTGAAGGAGGCCGTTTAGAGTCAAAAGGTGGAGGTTTTCTCCCAAGGGGAGATGGGGTGCTGCGGTACCAAGGTCGTCTATGTGTTCCAGATGTTGATAATTTGAGGGACCGGATATTACATGAGGCACATGGGTCCAGGTATTCCATCCATCCGAGGGCCACCAAGATGTATCATGACTTGCGGGAAATATATTGGTGGCAAGGAATGAAGAAGGGTATTGTAGAATTCATAGCTAAGTTCCTGAACTATCAGCAAGTGAAAGTTGAGCATCAAAGGCTGGGAGGCATACTTCAAGATATCAACATTCACACTTGGAAGTGGGAATAGATTAATATGGATTTCATTATAGGCCTACCTCGTACTCACTGACTCTATGATTCTATTTGTGGGGTTGTTGACAGGTTGACCAAGGCTGCACACTTTCTCCCAGTCAAAACCACCGAATCAGCGGATGATTATGCTAGATTTTATATTCAGGAGTTAGTTCGACTTCATGGAGTGCCTTGTCTATTATTTCAAAACGAGGTACTCAGTTTAACTCTCAGTTTTTGGAGATCTTTCCAAAAAGGACTTGGGACTCAAGTTAAGCTAAGCACAATATTCCATCCGCAAAAGGATGGTCAGGAGGATCGGACAATCCAGACTCTCGAGGATATGTTAAGAGCATGTGATGGATTTCAAAGGTAGTTAGGAGGACTACTTGCCCTTGATCGAGTTTTCTTATAACAACAACTATCACTCTAGCATCCAGATGGCACTATTTGAGGCTCTTTGTGGGAGGAGGTGTAGATCTCCCATCGGATGGTTTGAGGTTGGGGAAGCTGCTATGGTAAGGCCTAATTCAATTCATGAGGCCATGGTAAAGGCTCAGTTAATAAGAGACAGGCTGAAGACCACTCAGTGTTGTTAGAAATCATATGCTGATCTGAGAAGAAGGGACATGGAGTTTCAGGTGGACAATTGGGTATTTCTAAAGGTATCTCCCATGAAGGGAGTCATGCAGTTCGAAAAGAAAGGGAAACTCAGTCGCTGCTATGTTGGTCCCTACTGGGTTGTGAGGAGAGTTGGTAAGGTGGCATATGAGTTTGATTTTCCATCGGAGTTATCTTTAGTACATCCCATATTTCATGTATCGCTTTTGAAAAAGTGTTTGGGTGATCCTGCCTTAATAGTCCCGGTGGACAGCGTTGGGGTAAAAGACAACCTCAGTTATGAAGAAATTCCTGTGGAACTCTTGATTGTTAGGTTCAAAAGTCAAGAAACAAAGAAGTAGCTTCAGTTAAGGTTTTAAGGATAAATCAGCATGTTGAGAGAGTTACATGGAAAGCCGAAGCGGATATGATGGCTAAATACCCACATTTTATTCTCTACCGGCTCTGTTCCTACTTGAGGTATCAGTTTTTCCCTCTGACACTATTTAAATTCCTGTTCAGTTCATGTGTTCACGTTTTTTCATGTGTATGAATGTGTATGTGAGGTTTGAAATCAGTTCAGCTGTGTGGTTCTTTTTTGAGGTAGTCATTCTGTAAAATTTCGGTTAAAATTATTAGTATTGGAGTATGATAATTGCATGTTTCTATTTTCTTCTTGTTTCTAAAATTCGAGGATGAATGTTCTCAAAGGGGAGATATTGTTATATCCAAGGAATTCAAAGATCAGACCCGGAAGTTGAAACGGGGAAAAACTGGAAAATGGCACTTCAATTGCAGAACGAATCATTAGACAACTTGTGAGGAGACCCCACGAGTCGTCAATTGACTCGTGGGAAGGCCTGGAGGAAGTGTAGGATTTAGGTCCCCACGAGCAAGGTAATGTCTCGTGGTCAGGCACAATGCATCATCATATCCATCGTGGGGTGGTGTTGGAAAATAAATGGAGGAGTTGTCTAGTGTACTTAACGAAAGGGACCCCACGAGTCTTGGTCTGTCCAAACGACTCATGAGGTGAGACATGATTAACAAATGGGGATTTTATTAAATTCTAAGGTAGTGTACATGACGGAAGGTGACCACGAATTGTGGTCTTGAGGAACGAGTTGTTAACTCCCCCGTTACGAGCCACAACAGACATGTTATCTAGTGTACTTGACGAGCAACCCAACGAATCATTGGCCTTGGTAACGAGTCGTCAAGTCGTCCGTTAGGACCCCCTTACAGTTAATTTCAGCGATTTTAGTAAGGGCTTTTCCATAATTCCTAAATACTAGGGGCGTATACTACGTCGTTCATGCTCATTTTAGTGGGTTTTTACTAGGGAAAACCTATTCTAAACCATTCTCCCCATGCATGCAAGTTGGAAGGTTTGACGAGGTGATTCAAGGCTAAATCTCAAGGTTTCAAATTGGAATATTAGATGGACAATTAGAGGGTGTAAGAATTCACCATCCCCGGGTATGTAAGGCTATGAGTGGATGTCTTATTCCACACCCATGCCCAATTCCTATAAAAATGTGATAAATTGACTATGATCAAGTATGGGTTTTACCCAACTGCATGATTCTTCAATCTCTATACATGGGTATGATTTGATTGTATTATATTGATGGATTATGAAGCTTGGATGGATTCCATGTTGCTTTTCTTTATAAAATTTGTTTTCAAAATTTTGAATCTAAAACGCCCATGGATGATGAGTTCATAAAAGAATTGATTTATGACAAATGTGTGATGATCATGAGGTTGATGATGAAAAACATGTTTCTAAAACTACCCATGATTATGTTGTTGTTTTCAAAAAGAATTGATTAGATCCAAGTGTGATAAAGCTTTGGGTTATGCCCACATGTTGATTTTACGTGATGATTTTCCCGACATAAGCTTACCTCATTGTTTGAAGTGAAATTTCCCAATTTCTGTTGTAAATTCTAGCTTGTTTATGTTGAGTAAATATTTCTACATGTAGCTTACCATATGATTTTGGAGTAGATTCTCCCACCTATGATTGAGCTTGTGGTATGTTTCGGAATAAAGCCTCTTATATGCATGAATTCACAATCAAGTTGTATGTCATTATTGAGCTTTGTCAAAGGACAATGTTGAGCTTCATTTTCATATGATGTCGAGTCTATGCATGATTTCATTATGAGCTTTGTCAATAGATATTGTTGAGCTTAATTTCGTTCGATGTTGAGTTATGCATGATTTCATATTGAGCTTCATCACTAGACGATGTTGAGCTTCATCATTAGACGATGTTGAGCTTCATTATATATGATGTAGAGCATTGCATGTTTTTGGGAGAAGAGTCTAGACCAAGTGGGTTAAGGATCGATCACCCTATGCTCCAAAACTACGCGTCAACGTAGGTGGATACTATTTTTTTATTGGGACCTCCCTTGTGAGCTATCCCCAGCCCGATTGGCCCTTCAGCTTGATAACAATATCATGGTATCGTCCATTGCCCTGGCAAGGTTATGGATGGCTCTACCCACTTGAGTGTGATAGTTGGGACCATGCAAGCTCTATCGTGGTATGTGGGTTAAGTGACTAGTCTCCCACAGTCTATATCATTCAGATTTGCATATTCATTACCCATGATGATTACTTTACACATGCATGTTCTAAAAATAAAGGTTTGACTAATTGTTTAGTTTTTCTATGTAAATGTTATGTTCAGTTTTGATTTATTCGAATCAGTCAAGAAGTTATAAAGCTATGCATGGTCATGTTATGATGAGGCTATGATTTCAGAAAGAATGCATATATGTCCTTCCTCTCATGTTGAAAGCGTATGATATGCATGAAATGTTTTAAATGATTTACTTTACTAAAATGACTTTACTTACCTTTCATACTCGGTACATACCACATACTAACCGCATACTTTCTATGTTGTATCGTTTCATGATATAGGACCCGGCTTGCAGCTTCAGCCCCCTGTAATACCCTTGGAAGGCCTAAGAATAGACCCGGGAGTTGAATTTGAAAAGTGGAGAAAACTAGAAAAAATATCATAGGACGGTCGAGTCAACGACACGTGGTATGGGGGTTCAGGAAGCAGTGATGACAATGGACGGTGTAACGACTCATTGTCAGGAACAACGAGTGGTTGTTAGAGGTCGTAGGAAGGGCTGAACTTAGGCTGATGGGGAAAGAATGGGGCATCCCACGATTTGTGGGGAGAAGTGACAGCCCGTTGTTTCTGTTCATTACTTGTGGGTTGAGAATTTTAGTGCATTCAATGGATTGAGACCATGACTCGTTGGAAGCCACCATGAGTCATGGTGAAGCTCATGGTAAGGGAAGTTCAGATTGGTCAAGGAGTTGACGACAGTCGATCCAACGACCCGTTGATTTAAGTATTAACTCATCCTGATGAGTCATGGGAAGAACTTGAGGCCTGTCGTTAGGCAGTGGACCGAACGACTCGATGCCACCAGTCATGTTATCGTGCAACGACCCATTAGATCGGTCGTTGGTCCATTCAGAGCAGTTTGCGAGGAAAATTTCATTAAGGGCAATTTTGAATTTCCCATGCTTTGAGACCCTAAACTACGTCGTTTTGTATTTTTTTGAGTGTGATAAGATGGGTTAAGCCACTAATGCATACCCATCCCCATGCAAGAGCTTTTAGAGGGGTTTTAGGGAGATTCAAGGTCTTCTTCTCAAAAATTCCATCAATTTCTTTGTGGGTATTCAAGGAACTTTGAAATTAGTCCATTTCCAGGTATGTAGGGTTTAGAATGGGTGAATCCTTTCACACCCATGTCCAAATTTCAATTAAATCATGAATTCTCCTATTCAAGTTCTATGGGGTTTTACCCAAATGCATAAAAATGTGATTTCACACCCATTACTTACCATTATGATTATGAACGCTTTCTTAATGATTTGACAGTCTTGATCATTATGTTTTCTTACGAAGTTTATGATACAAGCATGATGTCCTTCTCCTATGTTTATTTATGAGTTTATTTTACTTTTAACGTCCTTCTTACTTACCTTTCATACTCGGTACATTCCACGTACTGACCGCATACTTTCTATGCTGTATCATTTCATGATACAGGGTCCTAGTCTCAGGCTCATCCTCATCATTAGTCCATCTCAGCTTATGCCCTCAGATTATTGGTGAGTCCTCATGTTCTGAGGGCTATTTGACAGACTTTTATTTTATCTTCTGTTATAATATTGTTCGAGTTAGTTGGGGATGTTGTCCCATCAGCCCATCGTATGTAGTAGAGGCTTTCATACAATATGTAGTACTCAGCTATGTGTACGTCTAGTATTTCCTGATTTTATGCCATTGTTACATTTATTTTATGTTTTATGTGTAGTATTCCTATTATTTAAATGAGAATAGCAGTATGCATGTGTCATGGGTCAACTTGGGGTCTCTCGGGGTCCCTTGTCCCATGTATGCGATTTGGGTATACGTTCGGGTCGTGACACCCCATCCTTAGACAGCTTTCCGAAGTTAGTATCTGTTCGGTTGGTGAGTCCTCATCCTTCGAGGACTAGACTATCATTTTCCTTTATGTATTTCTAGTTTTAGTATTGTTGAGTTAGTTAGGGTCTTGTCCCATCAACTCGTCCAGATTAGAGGCTTTCAGACTTATGTATGTGTAGCTTCGGATATTATTCTGATATGTCGTTGTATGAGACTTCTGCTGAGTTTATAATTATGCTTTCTTCACGTTTATTAAATGAGTTAGTTGAACGCTTATGCCATGGGTTGACTTGGGGTCTCCCGGGTCCCTTGTCCCATGTCTACGATCCGGGTCCACGCTCGAGTTGTGAAAACATGTTAGTCCATGAATACATTTATAAGCAAAATACATGAGATTATAATCAAGTTAAGGTGAAAAAAAGGTAGATTGTGGGCATAAAATAGTACTTGGATCTGTAAATACACCTAATATCAAGTCCTGTCTTAGGCCAAAGACTTCAACACATAGTTGTTTTCAATTCCATAAGTCTTTTAATGGAGAAACACTTCACATACTACCTCTATATAAAATATATGGTCAGAAGGTTTCATCTTCTCCACGTATTGCAATTTCATTGGTTTTTTCCTAGGTGTATTTACACACACACATCACGTAACCCAAAACTAAGTAATCAATACACCCCCTAAAAACTCAATCATTATCCAAAAAAACTAGGGTTTAATCCCATACACATGGTGTGCATACTCAGGCTATAAACCGCAAAAATTCAACCATGTCTAGAACAATTTTTGTGAGGAATATCTACCACCAGTGGTTACCACTGATTTTCTACAACATAATGCAAAAAAAGGGATTGAATGTATCTTAAGGAAGCTAATGGAGTTAAGATGTTAGTTTTCTAATAGCTCAAGGATAAATTTATAGTATATTAATATACGATTTAACTAAAATGTGCATGAATGTCACGCCCCAAACCTGGGGAGGTGCGACTGGCACTCGGTCTCTCATTCAATCGAGCTAGCCAATAAAACTCATATAACTAGTATAGCAGTTGGGCCGATGAGGTAGCCATGATAAAACTACTACCAAATAGAGTAAACTGGACTAAACAAGTTACAACATTTTAGACACCACATACAAGGCTGACAAGGCCACCATCTCAGCTAACAGATAACCAACAAGCCAGCAACGCTAGAATATGTACAAAAGATAACAAAAGGTCGGCAAGGACATAAGCAACATGTTAAGAACTCACAATATTTGTTTGGAAGATTCTAAGAGTAACTCATAATCATATAGGGAGGACAGGGCCCCGACCTACCCGTCTACTATATACAAACATAAAATGAAGTTGGACTTTTAATACCAATAGCTCCAAAAAAATAGTGTTTTACCAACCAAAAGCTAAAAGCAGCAATCCCCTACTGTAGAAGTCGATCTGGCCTCTATCTGAACCTGCAGCATGAAATGTAATGCCCCAGGAAAAAGGGGCATTAATACGAATAAAATGTACTATTTTGTAAAGTGAGAACAATAAGCATATGCATAATTGCAATAAAAGATAGCTATAGAATCAACTTGAAACTTTGAATGCCACATCGACCAAACAATCTGCAGCTCAATTATAACTCAATGTAAACTCAAATACCACAGTGGGTCTTACTCAATAAAATATGCATATATATAATTTCCCACTGATTATAGTTTGATGGTATACATGTATAAATCTGTCGAACCTATACTTGGACAAGTGGTAAATAACAGTATAAGTCATAAAAGGCCCTGTCCACCAATTATTATTCGGTGGTAAATGCATGATCACTTCCGTATAAACATATGCCAAAGTAAAAGACTCAAAGACTTTCTAATTTATGAATAACACACCTTGGCTGCATTCTATTAATAAACTTAATATGGTCATGAATATGATTATTAACTCTCGATAATATATTGACACTTACTTCATATAAGTATTATCTCTAAGTCTCGAGAACAATAACTTGATCTAGATAGATTTTCTCATTCTTATGTACTAACGACAATACACAACTTACTTTCAATGCAATACTATTCAATTACGACAAACTTTCGAATTACAATGAGATAATAAATATAAGTAGATTTGACTTCAAAAAGTGTAAACATGTTTAGACAATAGAGTCTTTAATCATTATGAACTGAATACTATGATAAACATTGGTAATAAGAAGTAAACAACTATTACCCAAGAAATACTTAAGAATATAATATGATTCACGATAACTTTCTTGACAATTGTCATTACGACAATGATTCATGAAATATAAAAGAATAAATGCCTTTACGTACATTACACATGATCTCCAAAGGCTACAAGAGACTCTAAAATTATAGTTACTTCTATAATGTCCACACAACAACTCACAATAGCCAGCAACAAATACTACAACTCGCCACAAGAAAACAAGGCCGGAAAGTTAATATTGTTACGTTTTCTTTGAAACTCAAATCAAGAAGAAATTGAGCATTTAGAATGCTTACCTCACATTAATTCAACCCTTAAAATTTACTAGAGGACATCTATCAATTTTTATATTAAAAGTTGCAACACGGACTCCAAACAAGGGGATTAGTAGGGATAAACATGGATTCATCTTGGATATATTGTTTTTCTTGGATCTAAAGCATATATATACATGTGTAGATAAAAAATAGTTGTTGTCCCTTAGGTCTAAATTAAAATGATCAACAATGTCAAGGTCAGTTAATATATTATCATGCCTCAAAACTCAAATAGGCACGACTGGCACCCGGTGCCTCACATGACTGAGCGAACGCTACATCCAACAAACAACACAACCAACATAATAGGCCTTTTAGAAAGGCTTGACTCCGAATTCCAATTCATAACTACAACAAAGAAAAATAGCTAAACCAATAGAGTCTACATACAATAATCCAAAATGAAAGTTGGCCTAGAATCCAAAATGTATATATATAACGACTGATAAGGCTGAAGTCTAAAGTTATAGCAATACAATAGGATCGACAAGGCCATGTCACACCCAAAAATTAGGGGAGGGCGCAACTAGCTCTTGATACCTGACTTACCGAGGAGCCGGCTATACCTCATGTATAACTATAATGCTTAAGACGTCTAGACCATCTATCATAGTCAATAGGAGTAAACATCTGGATAGATAAGGTCTCAACAACAATAAATGAATAACTGAAATGCCGACAAGGTCATGAGTATGCTAAATCATGCAATGCAAATCCGACAAGGCCACAAACTGAATAACACTATACACACTAACTCCACAAAGCCTCTAATTAGTAAACTGAAATTGATGGTCGGAATTGGTCTCTAACCTACCCATAACTATGACTCAAAACTCATGTTGAAATAACTAAGCCTTAGCTCCAGGAAGAAAGGAGTATACCAGCACATCTGTTGATCTCACGAACCACTACAGCAACTGGCAATCCCAACCTCTACCTGAACTTGTGGCTCAAACGTAGGTCCCCAAGCGAAGGGATGTCAGTACGAATAAAATGTACTGGCATGTAAGGATGAAAATGTAAACATGAGATAGCAATCCTATAATAACTGAATCAACACATAAACATAAAAATGATAAAGATAACTTAGAACACTACAACCAATAATTGATAACAACTCATTATAATAGAAATGAACTCAAGCTAACTGAACTAGGAATAAGGAATAGTAACAACCTGAAATCCTGAAAACTGAAACTTGATAATAACTCTATAATGAAATGAAAATACAATTAAGTAATGCACAAAAAAAAACTATAGTTGTAATGCCGGTGACCACCCGACCATAAATCCATATATAAAATTTGTTTAGCCGGTGTAACATATCGGGGTAAAATAAAAATATCTCTATCCGGTGTACCACACTGGGGTAAAATAAAAATATCTGCAGTTGGTGTATCATACTAGAGTAAAATAAAAATATCTCCAACCGGTGTATTATACTGGGGTAAAATAAATATATCTCTAGTCAGTGTACATATCGGGGTTAAATAGAAATATCTCTAGCCTGTGTACCATATCAGGGTAAAATAAAAATAAATCTCAATCACAGTCATAAATTTAGCCGATAGGGCTCATACTAAGTGTATATGTATACAGAAAACCATGACATATGCTGACTCAGTAACTATAACATTTGTAGGATCTTACCACGACCCCAAAATACTACAATTATAACATGCACATATAGGACATTCATTTAGCATTTAAATACATACATATTCTATGAATGAGTTCTACAAAAGTTCTTAGGACTAGAATATCATAATGACTATCTAGACACACATTCATGAATTTAAACATCACCTAGCAACTCTAACATGAGGTGCAGCGCGAAATAGATTAACTTAACATTTTCTATTAACAATCTTAACATCCATTTCGTGCTTATACTCGTTTGACTATCATACTTTCATATCATGAATCGTAAGCGTACCTCATTTGTTTCACATCATATCATATTTCAATGTAACTTATGAATAGAATGACATAGCTTGCATGTAATACCCAGGAAGTGCCTAAGATTAGACCCGAGATTTAAAATTAGAAGTTGGCTGAAACTAGGAAAAATGTCACAAAACGGACAACCCAACGGATCATTGGTCTAACCAACGACCCATTGGAAGCAGTCGTGGGAAGTTTTGATCTGATGTTAGTGGATAACGATGGCTAAAGTAATGACCCATTGCCTAGTACAACAATTCATTGCTATGAGTCGTGGTGAGTACTGGGTCTCAACATCAGGGGGTATAATAGGTCATCCCGCGACCCGTCGTGAGAAGTGATGGGTCATGGTCTCCAATTGTTGTGTGGGTATTAATGTTTTTCCAGTAGACCTAACTGAAGGCAACCACAACTCATTGGATGATGCAAAGAGTCGTGGTGAGGCTCATTGGAAGTACTAGTGCAGGACCTGAAGGAGGAAGCAACGGACGATGTTTTTGATTGTGTAAAGTTGCCCATGCTTCGTAATTCAATAGTAGAATCATAATCCAATGGGTATTGTGTTTTTGATCTTAGATTTACTCAATTAGTATGATTTTAGTGTTTCATCTGAAATTTAAATTAAAAGAGGAAATTAAGGTTTGGGTGAGGAAATTAAGGTATGGTGAGGAAACACTAATGGGTATTTGGATAGTACTTATGTTGGGTTGGGATAGATATAGCAAAAACCCATTATTATACATCCATTAAGGATCGGAGCTAGAAATAGTGAATCCATGCCCAAGTTGATGTGGTTGTTGTGAAGAGGAACCTTGGGATTTGAGAAAACTCGAGCTATAAGACATCAAATTCATTGAGAAACTTAAGATGTCGCCTAATCCACAACTAATCATACTATTGGTGGGTCTAACGATCTGTTGGTTGTGCCCGAGGTGAGAAGCTGCATAATTCGACTTAGGAGTAACGAGTCTAAGAACGACCCATCGTTTGATGGATTAGACGACAGCGTTGAATGATTCTTTAGATCCAAGTATAACTTCTTTGGGGTAAAATTATATGACCCCCTTCTATTTAAGGGATTCACTGTCTCTGTGTATTCTAGTATCCCGTCTCCCTCATAATTCATCATCACAGCTGCCAATGTATCAATAGTCATCATCTCTTCCACAATCATTGCCAGCTTATCAAATTCCACCTGGATGTTTGAGCAAGGGAATATTCCCTTGATGTATCTTGAGAGATTCACAAAAGAAAAACAAACAAAAGCGTAAAAAGGGACATAACTACCAAAACGTCAAATACAAGAAAATAATCTAGTCTTAGTCGTATTCCCCAGCAACGACGTCACTTTTTGATAACGCTCAAATCATACCTCCTACAAAAGTATGAAACGGACATTGTCAATAAAGAACCCAACTAGAGGTTGGGGCCGGACACACAAGGAATATGGAAGAGCTAGACTAAAGCCGGTAAGTGAACTTGTTAGGTAGTTACTCCAAATTGGGGGTTCTAAAGAAAACAATAATTAGAAGCACAGTTAAAACTTTAGTTGAAATCAAGAATGAAAGATAACTAGGGTTTTGTGTTCCCCATGGGTTCATAACTGCTTTCGGTATACATATGTGATCATCAACAATGCTTACCTGTAGAACTAATACTCAAGTTCATTCAAACGACTGGTTTGTTCCTATTGAATGACTATACTCAATCACCGGGTTAAGTCTCATGAACGATTGCAAATTAACTGTTATCACTATGTCCCAAATTTAACTATCCTGCAACCACAACTCAAGTTAATACAATGATCATCAAGATCAAGGCTTTGTTGTAATTCTCTTTTCCTAATCTCTACCTTTCTAGGCTCAAGAAAGTAAAGAATTCGGGCATGTCCTAATGTTGTACATCACTAAGAAACGTTTAAGCATGAAGAGAATACAATACAAGTGTTTTGCATTGTTTTTGAATCACTTTATGTAACCCTAGCTTGTTAATCCAACATGGTTCCCACAACCCTAGCTATGGACGTTTTAGCCTCTCATAGTTACAAGATTGTGATTTGCATTCATAATTAAATACATAAATCAATACTTACAATTATGGATTAGAGAAAAAATTCTTTGTATTAATGAGAAGAATCCTCAAGAAAAATATGAAGATCAAAAGAAAACCAAGAAAAGGTTGATCACAAGTTGAACAACTCAACTCTCACTTCTAATTCTCTATAGCTTGATTGCTAATCACTTTTAATCACTCCTAATCACCTCTCTAATGAAAATAAAACATAAAACTTATTTATACAGACATAAAAACCATTTTCCTATTCTAACATTGTGAATTTCCATAACTGAAGTTGCATGCATCACGACTTGTCCTACGACCCGTAGCAGGTATGTACAGGTCGTACCTGCTTCCCGTATGTCATTGGCTGGCTAAAATTTTTCTAAGTGTTGGACCTTTGTATGACTCGTACATGCTTCAAATGAGTCGTACTGAGCTTCCGTGGCTTGACTCTCACACTTTGAAATTTTGTTGAAGTTCATCACGAGTGCTTTGGTACGACCCTTACCTTGATGCCACGACTCGTACTGTCCATCCATAGTAGAAGTCAGCCTCTTATGCAAATCTTCTTAATCTTTCCACGACTACTTCACTATGACTCATACAAACTTTGCAAGACTCGTACTGGGAGTTGTAGGATGCACTTCTTGATCCTTAGACTTTTGAAACTTCTCAGGACTAGCAGTACTGCTTGTAGCACCTTCCTACGGCTTTTCCTCGCCAGGACTGTGAGTTAAGCCTATTTTCTGCACTTTTGGGCTATCTTTTGCACATTTTTGCTCCAACACCTATTTATCCTATAACTAAAGAAAAAGTTCCTCATATCCATATAAATATACCTATGTCCATGCTATTATCTTAATTTTGAGCGTCGAAAGTGATGCAAACTCATAGCACATCACCCATTGTTTGATGTGACGAGTCATTGTGAGTAGGTCATTGTGAAGGTGGTGTTGGACAAGGAAGGATGGTATAAGTTATGGGACGACTCGTTATTAGGAACAACAAGTCATTGTAAGTGTCCCTTGGGAGGATTTTGTTGTTTCTCTTGCGTACGCGGTCATACAAGTAATATAGTGGCTCTGTTTCAGAGCCGGATGTCGAACCCACAGGGACTGGACTAATTCAACGACTTATCAAGTTAAAGTTTCAAGTTAACATTCACAAGTGTTTATTTTAGAAATTTAAAAAAATTCTACTTAAATTTAAGTGATGATCACTAATACTCGGGAAACAATAATAAGAAGCATCTAGAGTTCAGGCCTGACAATCATGCAATGCTACAATTCACAATGGTTCAACTATATAAATTTCACTTGTTATCTCACAGAGTTAATATGCTGTGTTCACGATTTCTCGAGCCTCTAAACACAACAAACTAGTCTCACACCTACATCGTTGAGCGGGGAAATGACGTCCTAATTTGTGAGCAATTAACACTGTGGATGTGGTCTACGGGGTTTATGCCCTTGATTTGGACTTTCATACCTCTAATAATTTTACCTAACTTAGCTTCACAACTACTTCTATGAGTGGTGATGTGGCAATTCTAAGTCAGTGTCTAGCTATCGTCCCGTTTTATCAACCAAGAAAGGCGAATTAGGTATAATTGCTACCCTAACCGCGAATTGATCTTGGGCAAATTTATATGCCCAAGTGATACTCAAAAGTACCATTTTAACCTTGTTTATCTACCAATGTGTATACATTCTCATGTAATTGGTAATAAAATATGAATTTATACTAACCAACATGATTAGCATTGTTTTGCAGGTAAAATGTGATTTTGGGAAGCTTAAATGCATGTTGGATGATATCGGAGTTGGACTTGGATGCGAGCAAGGGATAAAGCATTGGACAACATGAATTAAAGGGGCTCCGCAATGGAGCCGTGTCACGCTGCCATCGCGGAGGCCTTCTGCATGGATAGGGAAATTACGCCCAAATTCCAGTGGAGGTCCGCGTTTGCACCGTGGCACGGTGGCTTGGCTCCGCGTTGCACGCCATGCCACGTTGAGCTTTAATTCCTGGACCCCCAATTCCAGTGAGGGTCCGCGTCCGCAGCGTGTCTCGGAGACAGTGCTCCGCAATGCACTCCATGACACGTTGCTCGTTATTCCGGGAAAAATTCTTAGCAGTATAAATAGAACACTTAGGTTCATTTTTCAATATTCTGACTTGGTGGAGCAAGGACGTGGGTTACAGGCAGTTGAGGGACGAAAATATCAGGGTTTTTTTCTCTCTTTCTTTCTTCTTTAATTCAATTGCTTGTATGATTAACACTCATTTTAAGATGTTTAATCCACAAATGAGTGGCTAATTCCTCTCCTTGCTGAGGTTATGAATAATTGTGATGAAATTTGATCATTGATTGTTTGGTTTTTCATCTTTTCTTCCATGTTGTTCTATTAATTCTTGTTCTTACTGCATTAATGTGTGGCCTACGTTAATGTACATCTAAAAAGTCTGGTTTCACTTGAGATAGCAAGAAATTGGAAAGTTGTGAATTAATAGGATATGTTCTTTACTTGGTTTGGGAAAATTGAGTCTTGATTTGCTTTCAATATAGAAATATACCTGAAAGTCGTATTAGTCAATTTAGGAACCGGAATTGTATGGCTAGAACATGAATTGCATTTGATCACAGAAATGTAGATGGATGGTTCATGATTCTTAAGTGAGGTTAAATATGAGAGTTTTAATCTCTTGGCAAATGTTCTTGGCTAGCAACTGGAGGAAAATATTAACTAAATTATGATGATAATTAATTTCATTACATGTTCGTTTAACCTCAACATGCTCTCATTCATAGTTCAGATTCAAAGTAGATAATTGTTTTTAGCTTTAGTATAAAAATTATAAAACAAACTATCAAACTTTTGGGTTACACTGTTGTCTGCATTTTTAGAAGTAAAATATAGTACACTTGAGCAAATTGCACTTCATCCAAGTCTCTGTGATATCGATACTTGGCTTACTAAAGCCACTTACTACTTGTTCGACCACGTGCACTTGCGTGTCATTTTATACCCCACAAATCACGTGAACAAGTTTTTGGCGCCGTTGTCGGGGACTTGGCAATTGGTGAATTTGTTTTAAGTGTTAATTTACTGTATTTTTATTTTCTTAGTGTTGACAACTTGGTCTTAGCCTGTATTTTGCAGACTTAATTGCTTTTGAACGCTGGAAAGAGACAAAGAGCTGGTGGAATCGTATATAGAGCCAGAAAGGATATTTCACAGTAAACGGAGAGAAGCTCTACAAAGAAAGCTGCAGTTGCTCAGATAGATGATCATGGAGCAACAGCAGAATCTACCGGTAGTACGGGCAGTGTTAGTGCCAGAAGAAGCAGCAGCTCGGCCGGTTCGCGAGGTGGCAATCCCACATGCCAATAATGTTACATCTAGTATCCGCAAACCTGAGCCAGGAGGGAGATTTGAACTTAAACAGAATATGGTGCAGTTGTTGCACACTAGCGGGCAGTTTACCGGTCTCCCTCATGAAGATCCACAGCAGCATCTCTAAAATTTTTTGGAGATAAGTGACACTTACATCCCCGCTGGAGTGTCATCAGACTATGTCCGGCTTACATTGTTCCCATTCTCATTGTTGGGAGAAGCCAAGAGGTGGTTGAAAGCTGAGCCACCAAATTCTATTTCTACGTGGGATGATCTTGCACGGAAGTTCTTGATACGGTTTTTTCCCTCTGGTAAAACAGCAAGACTTAGAAGTTAGATTCTATGTTTCAAACAGAGAGAGGGAAAAATTTATATCAGGCCTGGGAGAGATTTAAATCCATGTTGCGGGATTGTCCTCATCATCATTAGTCCAATGATGTGCTGGTGCACACATTTATAGAGGGTTTGGAACCCCACACCAAAATATTGCTAGAGTCAGCAGCTGGGGGAAAGCGCTGGAGAAAACTTATGAGGAGTTGTATACCTTGTTGAACCGTATTTCACAGGGCAATCTAGAATGGAATGCTGATTCATCAAGAGGTGGGACAAGGAAAGCAGCAAGAGTGCTAGAAGTGGATGGGTTTACAGCTATCGCTGCATAGATAGCTGCATTGCAAAATCAACTTAACACCCACTTCAGCAACATGACATTGAACCAGCCTCAAGCCCCAGTTAATGCAGTACAACAAATGTGGTGTGAAGTGTGTGGAAGCAGTGAGCACTCAGCTGAGTGTTGTGGAGCCAATCTTGACTCGGTAAACTTTGTGGGTAATGCGCAAAGGAACCACCAACAGTATGGTAGTAGCTACAACTCCAATTGGAGGAATCACCCTAATTTCTCATGGGGTAGCAACAACCATCAGGGCCAAAGTTCGGGTTAGGGTGTGCAAAGAAACCAAGGAGGGCAGCAGAATTATCAAGCACAATTCAGAAACAACAATGCACCTCCTACACCACCATCACCCAGCATTGAGGAGATGTTCAAGACCATGATAGCTAACCAAGCGCAATTGCAGGCTGACTATGTGAAATTGGCAGCCGAAGTGAAAAACAACCAGTTAGCTACCAAGGAACTTGAATATCAGTTTGGGCAATTTGCTAGTGCCCAAAACACAAGGCCTAGAGGAGGACTGCCGAGCGACACGGATCCCAATCCCAAGCAGGTAAATGTAGTGACCACAAGGAGTGGTTTGCAGCTGAAAGAGGTGGAACCAGAAAGACCACCTCAACAGTCGGGAGCAGCAGAAGTTGAGAGGGAGCAAAGTACTGAAAGGGGGAAGACTAAGGAAGCTGAATCAGAAAGACCTCCAACCCTGTTCCCTCAACGACTAAAGAAACACAAGGAGGAGGCGTGTTTCAAGAAATTCATGGAGGTGCTGAAACAGGTACATATTAACTTACCTTTTGTTGATGTCTTGCAGGGAGTGCCAAAATATGCTAAGTATATCAAGGACATCGTGGCAAACAAAAGTCGGTTGACTGATTATGCTACGGTGGCTCTAACGGAGGAGTGCACTTCCCGGATCCAAAATAGACTGCCCACAAAGTTAAAAGACCCTGGGAGTTTTACTATCCAGATTACTATTGGGAAGAGCATCCGAGCTCGTGGATTGTGTGATTTGGGAGCGAGCATAAATTTGATGCCGCCTTCAGTATTCAGAAAGTTGGGCCTAGGGAGTCCAAGACCCACAACGGTAATCTTGCAGTTGGCGGATCGATCCTTAGCCAGACCTGATGGCATTGTAGAGGACGTTCTGGTGCTAGTTGGCTCCCTAATTTTCCCGATAGATTTTGTCGTGCTGGATTTTGAACCAGACGCGGAAGTCCCATTTATTTTGGGACGTCCTTTCTTGGCGACCAGGAAAGCACTAATTGACGTAGCTGCGGGGCAGATAACAAATGCGAGCACATGACAAGGTGGAGGTATTCGAGGTGTACAAGGCACCCAATCTCCCGACGGTGCATGAAGAACTCTCGGTGACCAATGTGATTGATCAAGGTGATCATAAGCGGATGAAGGATTCCCGAGAGTTAATGGGAATACCACCGGATAGGTGTAAGCACTACTAGAGGGAGGACGGTGATCGAGAGAAATCGTCCATCACCCTAGAGGACAATTGAGCTTAACGACGTCGAGCCGCGACGGTAAACCAGGCGCTGCACGGGAGGCAACCCGTGAAATTTTTTTTTCTTTCATTGTGTAAAGTGTAAATAGATTTTCCTTTTCTTTTTCTTTTTCTTGATTTACTAAAAAATATTTTTGTTTTAGTTTTTGTTTTATTTGTATTTAGAGTGAAACCTATAATTCTAACCAATTTTGTATAGTGAGATGAATTTCAGGTCAAACGGAGAAAAATATGCACGGAATCGCGAAGGAAAAGTTGAGGTATGAAAAATTTATAAAAAGTGGCAGACAGTGAGCTGAGGCGACAGCTCCGTGTCACGGAGGTGGACCTCCGCGTTACCTCCGTGACACGTTGAGGTAGAATCCAGAAATTTTAAAAATTTCCAGAATAGTCTCGCGATGGCTCCGTGTCACGGAGGCAGTGCACCGCGATGCACTACGTGACATGTTGCCTTGTATATTGCGATGGGTCGCCGGGTGACCCGCGCGATTTCCTTACTTTTTAACCCCAAAAACCCTCCCTTTTCCCTCATTTTTTTAATCTCTCCGCGACCAAACCCCCCAAAACCCATCCCCTATCAACGTGACACGGAGTAAGGCAAGAAATTCAACGATTTTTCTTCGATTCTTCAAAGAAAAGGTATGTTTTTCGATTTCCTCTCAAATTCTTGTTGATTTTCTTCGATATTGAGCATGGGAGGTGAGCTAAATTTCCCTAAGTAGAAATTAAGCATGAATTCGAGTTAATTGTTGTTGATGAGTGTTTGGAATGTCGTTATGATTGCTTGAACTTGTCGATTGCATAAATTAATCGAATTTGATTGATAATATCAATTATAGGGCTTGTATATGGAATTTGAAGTTGAAAATGTATTGAAATTGTGAATTTTATGCTGGGATGGATGTGTTGAATTAGATGAGTCGATGTACAAATTGTTAGGATGTTAATAGAACGACTGATTCTCGGGTTAAGGGAATGTTGATATTTGTAAGAATTTGGTTAGTTGTATAGGTTCGTGTAGATAAATTTTTGTTGTTGTTTTTGTTTCTTTGTTTTCCTGTGCTAAGTGTAATGCGTAAAATGTTAGCGATGGTAGTGATTGTGATTAGCTGTACGAAGTCTGAGTAGTATGCAGAAGTTATACCATCAATTTTTTTCGAAAGCACTAAGCATGATTGTATAGTTGTTTATTGGGTGTAAATAAAGATAATCTTGCCGTAGTATTGTAACTGTACCTAAGGACTAAGTGTGGGGTAACCTAGCGTAACCCGACCTTAGCCGAAGTTAATATCCGTGAGCTTAACATTGATCTTGTTTACTTGGGTTGATAGGTAAAATGGCAAGCCGGCAAGATAAAGGAAAAGGCGCATCAACTTCAAGCGCCGGAAGGAAGCGAATCAGACTGGGCACAGCAGTCCAAACTGCACCAGCAGTTCCACGGGGCCAACGCCTCCAATACGGAACAAGATGGGTGGCTGATGAGGGGAAAAAGTGGTACGCAAAGCACAAAGAAAACAAATATTTCCCCGAGGAGCATATAGCACGGGAACTATTGGCACAGGAGTTCCCTAGGATGGTCCACCGGATCGAGGCAGCTGGGCTCAATTTCATATTTGAGGAGCCCAAGGAATGCAATTTGCACCTGGTTCGGGAGTTCTATGCCAATTGGAACCCGACGATCAGAAGTCACACCATCAAGATCAGAGGGAAAATAGTCACTCTGGAGCCCCACCACCTCAATGCCATCATAGGAGCGCGGGACACAGACGCCCACATACTCCGACAGCTGAACATTACCCCACCGTATGCGGACATCAGACGCACATTTTGTGGGACCCGATCGACAGCTAGATGGAGCAGACACAAAGAGAGGGGCTACCACAAGACTCTGCCATATTCATAGATGAACAGGGAAGCCCGAATCTAGATGAAGATAGTCTGCTCATGCCTAATCCCAGGGGTACATATGACAGATGTTACCCGGGATCGTGTATGCCTGGTGTACGCCCTGATGAAAGGGCTGGAGATCAACGTTGGGGCGGTAATTATCTCTGCCATGAAGAGAGCCCGGTTGCACCAGGGGCACAGGTATGGCTTTGGTGGACTACTCACCACCTTCCTCAGGGGCCTAGACGTCGAGGAGGAGGCCCTTGACTATATCCCGTAGATGGAGCGGCGGGCCTTAGATGTTACTAAAACTAAGGCTCCCGACACCACCCACGGGCCAGTGCTTACACTTGGCGAGCGACATGCTCGTGACGACCAGTATATGGCTCGGATGTATGGGATGCATATGCTCCAGCTGAGGATAGGAGGGAGGCCGGCTACAGAGGAGGAGCTATGGCAACTCGAGCTAGACTACCCCTTCGGTGAAAACGCCAGGGCTCTATGCCGAGTGGGGCCAGCATTTGTAGAGCCCACAGATGATGATCTCCCCACAGACGAGGAGACACGTCGGGAGGACTCCGATGTGGAGTCCGATGATGAAGACGGAGGCGACTCGGACATGGGAGATGAAGCAGCAGCACCCGACAAAGAAGTGGAATACTTTGACTGATCAGGGAGTTCCACCACCCGATTTTGTGCTATTTTAATTTTTGTGAACACTGGGGATAGTGTTCGAACTAAGTGTGGGGTGGGAGTAGTTAGGTGCTCGGCTGGGCTGTTTTGTATGTATTCTCTATTCTGTTGTTGTGTATGTTGTTTGTCCTTGTGAGTGTGAATTGTTAAGTTGTTTTGTATTTGTAATTTGTATTTGTAAATTTATGTGAAATTGATATGTGTTGCTGAATGTTGCTAGCTGATTCTGATTCTATACATATTTTTGTTATTGAAATGATCGATATTTTTTTTAAAAAATTAAAATATTTTGTACATATTTTTTCTATCGAAATGATCGATATTTTCAACATTTTTTTGACTTCTTGGGTTTCTCGGCATTTGTTTTCGGTTCTTTTACCGAGATTAGTCCCATTAAATCGAAGTCATAGTAGTGACCGTTCCCTATGATGGATGGATGACGACCGTCTTAAGGGAAATGTAGTCGTTAGGAGTAGATATTTTTTTTTCAAGTATTTTTCAGTTTTTTTCTTTGGTGGGTTGCATCCCAAAACCTGTAGTTACTGGATGGTTGCGAAATTCTGGTTGCGTGTTGTACATGATATTCAAAATGCAAAGGTGATTCGTATGAAAGCATGCAAATTCGTAAATATGTTGAGATACCTAGGCCATAGAGTCGATTCAGTGTGATTGAGGCTTAATGTTTGAATTCCTGTAATTAGCTGATTGAAGAGTCTGTGAATACATCTTGAATTGAGCATGTGCAAAAAAAAGTGTGAAGTGAGGTGTTGATATTCCATGCCATTGTGAAGTGTCTAGAACTTGCCTGGTGTGTGTACAAAACGAAATGAAGGAGGTGTATTGTAAGAAAGGATGTAGGCATTTCTTTGTTTTAACCGAGAGTTTCTATTTTTTCCTTGTTGTACCCACCTTGATTGTATACCCTAGTCAGCCCGTTGAGCCTTTAGCCGATTATTTTTTTTCTTTTGTCATAAAGTGTAAACCGAGCTTAATTCCTTCTTTTCATTAGCCGTAAAGTATATACAAAACTCTTAAGCGCTTAAGAAAAGAAAATCATTTTCCCGAAGTTTCAAAGAGTGAGAATGGTGAAAAGAAAATGAAAAGCAGAGTGAGAGAAGAAAAGAAAAGGTTGAAGGTGCACTTGCTATAAATAAACGATAAGGAAGGTGCATGAATAATCTTTGTTGTTGTGTCAAGTGTGCTTAATATGATGGGCCATACTAAAGAAAAACATCAAGAATGGGATGATGGAAAAAAAAAACTATGTCCATGAGTTGATGGGATGTGTTGAAAAGGCGCTTAAGGATGATAGTGGCTATTATTGGCTAATCCAATATTTACTAGTTCCGTAGCTTCCATTACAACCCGTTCAAGTCCTACGTGATCTTACATCGCACTTCTTTACATTAGTGGAGTAATACACTGAGGGCAAGCTTATGGGTCATGACATGATGCATGTGAATTCTTTTGGGAGAGAGAGCGAAATTGTTTTTACATGCCCCTGCTTGAATGTTTGTGAGTCATATGAGCAAAACGGGGAAGATTCTCTTGTGTTGTGAGGGCACATGCTTGATGAAAGATTAATTTTCGTGTTGGATATCTTGATCAGCTGATTTGCATGAGTTTGCCAATATCGAGAGTCGATTCTTAAAGTCTAGGAGGTCTTA
This sequence comes from Datura wrightii, assembly GCA_035772735.1. Classification (NCBI taxonomy): domain Eukaryota; kingdom Viridiplantae; phylum Streptophyta; class Magnoliopsida; order Solanales; family Solanaceae; genus Datura; species Datura wrightii. The sequence goes on from JASDFA010000002.1 coordinate 69,078,569, forward strand.
ATGTATTGAAGGTCATTGCATTGCTAAGACCATGCATGTTTTCTTGATGATTTGCTATATTGAATAATCGGTATGACCGTAGCCTAAATTGTCGAACCGAAGTAGCGAGGTTGGGATGTAAATTGCATGAAGTGTAGGATTGTTGTTCGAGGACGAACAAGGATTTAAGTGTGGGGTAAGTGATCTTGGGCAAATTTATATGCCCAAGTGATACTCAAAAGTACCATTTAACCTTGTTTATCTACCAATATGTATACATTCTCATGTAAATGGTAATAAAATGTGAATTTATACTAACCAACATGATTAGCATTGTTTTGCAGGTAAAATGTGATTTTGGGAAGCTTAAATGCATGTTGGATTATATTGGAGTTGGACTTGGATGCGAGCAAGGGATAAAGCATTGGACAACCTGAATTAAAGGGGCTCCGCGATGGAGCCGTGTCATGCTGCCACCGCGGAGGCCTTCTTCCTGGATAGGGAAATTTCGCCCAAATTCCAGTGGAGGTCCGCGTTTGCTCCGTGGCACGGTGGCTTGGCTCCGCGTTGCATGTCGTGCCACGTTGAGCTTTAATTCCTGGACCCCCAATTCCAATGAGGGTTCGCGTCCGCAGCGTGTCACGGAGACAGTGCTCCGCGATGCACTCCTTGACACGTTGCTCGTTATTCCGGGAAAAATTCTTAGCAGTATAAATAGAACAATTAGGTTCATTTTTCAATATTCTGACTTTGTGGAGCAAGGACGTGGGTTACAGGCAGTTGAGGGACGAAAATATCAGGGTTTTTTCTCTCTTTCTTTCTTCTTTAATTCAATTGCTTGTATGATTAACACTCATTTTAAGATGTTTAATCCACAAATGAGTGGCTAATTCCTCTCCTTGCTGAGGTTATGAACAATTGTGATGAAATTTGATCATTGATTCTTTGGTTTTTCATCTTTTCTTTCGTGTTGTTCTATTAATTCTTGTTCTTACTGCATTAACGTGTGGCCTAGGTTAATGTACATCTAAAAAGTCCGGTTTCACTCGAGAGAGCAAGAAATAGGAAAGTTGTGAATTAATAGGATATATTCTTTACTTGGTTTGGGAAAATTGAGTCTTGATTTGCTTTCAGGATAGAAATATACCTGAAAGTCGTATTAGTCAATTTAGGAACCGGAATTGTATGGCTAGAACATGAATTGCATTTGATCACAGAAATGTAGATGGATGGTTCATGATTCTTAAGTGAGGTTAAATACGAGAGTTTTAATCTCTTGGCAAATGTTCTTGGCTAGCAACTGGAGGAAAAGATTAACCAAATTATAATGATAATTAATTTCATTACATGTTCGTTTAACCTCAGCATGCTCTCATTCATAGTTCAGATTCAAAGTAGATAATTGTTTTTAGCTTTAGTATAAAAATTATAAAACAAACTATCAAACTTTTGGGTTACACTGTTGTCTGCATTTTTAAAAGTAAAATATAGTACACTTGAGCAAATTGAACTTCATCCAAGTCTCTGTGGGATTGATACTTGGCTTACTAATGCCACTTACTACTTGTTCGACCACGTGCACTTGTGTGTCATTTTATACCCCACAAATCACGCGAACACGAATCCTATCATAAATACAAGAACTTGCTCCCTGTATTCTATCGTTCTAACCTAGGGTTACTCTTTCTAGCTTTTGCCTAAGTTTAACAAGTTTATTTTCATGGTGATAAAGCATAAACACAACAATCATTAAGAATGCAATACAAAACAACAACTAAAACTCAAATCAAAGATGAAAATCGAGCAATTACATTGATATCATGTGGCCTCAACCCTAGAGGAAGGATTTTAGCCACTAATGTTCATACAATTACTTAAAAACATGTTTAAAGTAAAGTACTTAAAAATATGATAAAAGAGAATTAAAGTTTCCTAACCCTGGGTAGAGTTTCCTTCATTCTCCCTTCGCTCCATTCCGTCTCTCAAAAAATATTTCGTGATATATGATTTTAGGAGCTAAGTGTTAAATTTATACTAAGTGGAAAAATGACATTTTTGTCGTGGATGGACTGCCTCCTTGTCATGGACCTAGTCGCACCAATACTGCTCTCTAACACAGAGCAAACATGCATGCTCACTGGAACTCGACAGTTGCACGTTTAGGGTGCAGGCTATGCGCGATGCCTGGGGTGGCACGGGCCATCTTGCACGCGACGTACAATGTGACATGCCCACTGGCGCGCAGCATGGCATGGCGTGGCACGGAGCCAACGCAAAAGCACACTGGATGGCAGCTTCTCGCGCGCGCATGGATGAGCATGGCACGGCGCTGGGCGCAGCGCACGCATAGCGTGGCACGCTGCCTGACGTGGCCAGCCTTGCCCTGGCATGTCCACTTGCCTTCTTTTACGATTGATCCGAACTCCATTCCTTCACTTCAACCATCATTATTGAGTCCCTCATATGCATTTTACACCTACAAAACAAGGACTAATCTTGTTGGTTAGTGTGGGCTTATAAATATACATAATCACATGAGAATATAATCAATTAAATTTGACAAACACACCTAAATTAAGTTATAAAATAGCACTTGGGCACGTAATTATGCCCAAGATCACTACCCCACACTTAAAGCCTTGTTTGTCCTTGAACAACTCTATTACATCTCATGCACATGAATAACTCACACATTGCTAATTGAAACAAGACAATGCAAGCTAAGGCTACACCGATTGTTTTAGATAGAAAGTTAAAAATAAAGCATGCAAGATATAATTACTAAAATCACATATAACTACGTTAAGACTTCCTAGACTTAAGAATCGACTCTCAACCTTAACAAACTCATGAAAATTATCCAATCAAGAAATCCGATATGAATTCTATCATTCATCAAACACGTGCACTCACACAAGAGAGTTACCCATTGCCTCTCATATATTTTCAAATTATAACATGTATGGGTATATGAATAAGAAATACGCTCACTCTCAAAAAGAGTTCACAAGCAACATGTATTGACCCATAAGCTTGCCGTTAGTGTATTACTCGCTAATTTAGGAATGTTTGAAAGTAAGATTAAGTAGGACTTATCAGGTTGTGATGTAAGCTAAGGGATGGGTAGGCACTATTCTGGAAGGTAATAGTGACTATTCCCCCAAACTCTTTTAATACATCACACTTTCATTACGTACATCTCCTCTCTTACTTCACCTTTATTCTTTTCACTCATAAATTTCCTTTTTTGTTTTCCTATTTCTTTAAGCACATTTAGCTTATTAGTAAGGAGTACTTAAACAACTTTTTCATTATTTTGTTCTCTTACTCCCTACAAATACTCATGCATTTTCAAATAAGTACACCTCTAATCTTTTCCTCAACCCCCACAACCGTTATTTTTCCTTTTTTTTCACCATTCTCACTCCTTTTAAGCGCTTAGGAGTTTTTGATCAAATTCAAGGCTAGTGAAAGAAAAGGATTACGCTTATGTTGTAGCTATCAAAGAATAGGCTTAAGGATCAATGGGGCTAACTAGGATAAGACATTCAAGGTAGGTAAAGTGAGGGATAAAAATTAGGTTCGTTCAAAGAAATGCCTAAATCGTCGCCTACAATCGACATCCCTCATTTCGTTTTGTATACACACCACACAAGTTATATACACTAATAAATAGCATGGAATATTCAAAAACCATACACTCACAGCACATATTCAATTCAAGATAGATTAAGTAGACTCTGAACTCAGCTAATCACAAGAATTCAAAATTAAGCTTTATGTACATAGAGTCACATTCAAGAGCCTAGATGTCTCAACCAAAGTTATACAACTGGTCAACATGCGTCTAAATTAAAACCATTTACATCTTACAATCATGTATAGCACATAACAAGAACATCAAACTATCAATCAGCTCAGGGTTCAATACCTATTGACTAATTTTCCCTCAAGACGGTTGTCATCCATCCATCGTCCGAAAAAGTCCCTAACTATAACTGAAAATTTATGTACGAACAAATGAAAATTTTTATTTCTCAGTTTAAAATGCCCCCCCTTCGAAAAAGAACCAAAAAGAAAAACCAAAGGGTGGGTGAACTGTGCTCAATTCAAATTTTTTCAACAAAAACATTATATCCAGCACCACATTCACCCGAAATAAAAAAATTCTAAAAATTCCCTCACCCCACACTTAAAATATGCGACGTCCCCAAAGCATAAAATAAAATTAACATAAGGGTGAGAAATACTCCCTAAGGCCTATAGGCCTTGCTAGCAGCATGTTTTCCTCAATTTTGGAACACGTCGGTCACCGACCCAACAATCATCTTTTTCTATTCTCGTTAGTTTCCTCTTCTAAGGGTACTTAGACTTTCCCTCAATTTGTGCTTAAGTCACCACAACAACAATAAAAAAAGTGAAAATAAACAAAATCAAATCAAAAGAAAAATAAAATTGTAGCAGTGGTACCCTTGGGTTACCTCCCAAGCAACGCCTAATTTTACGTCGCAACATGACGCATTAAGTTTCACCACTTTTTCCTCCACTTTGAGGATATGAATCTCACCCTTAATTTCTTCTCTAGTTTCCTCTTATGCTCCGGGGGTGGTGGTGAGAAAATGAAAGGACCAAGCAGTAGATGTCGCCTCTGGCACTTATTGGCCCTTACGTAAGTAAAGTTATTTTGTCTCTCGGAATCAGCAAATTTCAGAATATACAAGGCTTGTTCCTCCTCTAGACCTTTCTCTACAAGCTTGGAAGACTCTATTTCTAGGTTGTCAACCTAACTTAAAGTCCAGAAATGCTTTGAGTGGGGTACAATACACCGCAACTCTGAAACTGCATTGTCCTTTATTTCCCTACTTGTGTATAGAGGTGGAAAAATCAGCCCATGATATCATAAGCTGCCCAACTTGCTTAAGTTTGGGCGGATAATTGGCCCGTTCATTTATTAACTCAGCCCATTTCAACCCATCTCATTTTAATTCATCTAAGTTTAGGCTGATATTTGAACCAAATTTATTAATAAGAAATCTTGTCCAAATATTTCAAAAAAACATTTAATTTTATTTAATATGTTATGTTTAGTCATAATAAAGAAAAATATCAATTTTATAAGTTATCAAAAGATTGTAAAAGAATAAAAAAAGCAATTAAAACTTAATTAGAGCTAAGCGAGTTGGGTTATGACCCGCATTTTAGCCCATTTCATCCCAACCCATTTTAGCCCAAGTAACTTTTGGGTAGGTTAATAACCCGCCGATTTATTAACTCAGCCTATTTTGACCCTCCCAAATTCAGCCCAACCCGCCCATTTTCCACCTATACTTGTGTACACCTTCTCCACATCAACATCTAACTCCATATGAATGTCAAATGGTTGGAACTCTATCTCTCCTTTCATGAATGGATTGGCCATATGTGTGAGACCATCACGAAGACTCTCAAGAGGTTCTAACTGTTGAGCTTGTTCCAAGAACTCACCATTTTCTTCTCCTTGCAGTCCCACTTGAGTATTAACTAAAACCGTTACTTGCAAATCAACGCAATCTTCAGCCTCAGTCAGCAACTCCGTGAACTTGGCGCTTAACATTTTTAGGGCCTCTCCATTTTCCTTAGTCTGAAAGCCCATTACTTGCATCTGCTCCCTCATCACTTCTGTCTACTCAAGGACCTATTTTAACATGTTTTCTATCTGAGCTTGGTATTCCAAGTCCTCCTTTTCATCATTCCTATACTCATCAAAAACAACAGAAGGATCATGGTAGGGGCTTGGGGAAGGGGCATACGAATTTGGACAACCATTCCAATATCCATCCTGACCACCAGATATACTACAAGTGTGAGAGTTTTGCAACAAGTGGGGTCCTTCTCAATTTTGACAAGACTCATCGAAATATGAGTATCCACCATTCAACCCATTTGTGTTCCATGATGTCATGTCAAGAGCAGTATCAAACTCAAAACAAAAATAAAAGAAATGTAAAGATAACATTTTCTTAATAGTTAGAAAATTTTACATCAACATAGAAATAAGAAATTCACCAATTTTGCTAGTCCCCAGCAACGGCGCCAAAAACTTATTGCTGCCCCAGCGCACGCGGTCGTATAAGTAATACAGTGGCTTTTTTCAGAGCCAGATGTCAAACCCACAGGGACTGGACTAATTCAGCAAATTATCAATTTCAAGTGTCAAGTTAACCTTCGCAAGTGTTTATTGTAGAAATTTCAGAAAATTCTAATGAAATCTAAGTGATGATCACAAATACTTGGGAAATAACAATAAGAAGCACCTAGAGTTAAGGCCTGACAATCATGCAATGCTACAATTCACAATAGTTCAAGTATATAAATTTTAGTTGTTGTCTCATAGAGTTAATATGCAGTGTTCATGATATCTCGAGCTTCTAAACACAACAAACTAGTCTCACACCTACATCGTTGAGCAGAGATGTACGTACTCATTCATGAGCAATTAACATTGTGGATATGGTCTACGGGGTTTATGCCCTTAATTATGGACTTTCGTACCTCTAATCATTTAACCTAACTTAGCTTCACAACTACTTCTACGAGCGGTGATGTGAAAATTCTAAGTCAGTGTATAGCTATCGTCCCATTTTATTAACCAAGCAAGGAGAATTATTTATAATTGATATTTTAACCGTGAATCCTATCGTTAAGATAAGAACTTGTTCGCTGCATTCTTTCGTTCTAACCTAGGGTTACTCGTTCGAGCTTTTGCCTATGTTTAACAAGTTTGTTTTCATAGTGATCAGGCATAAAAATAACAATAATTAAGAATGCAAGACAAAAAAACAACTAAAACTCAAACCACAGATGAAAATCAACCAATTACATTCATATCATGTGGCCTCAACTCTAGAGGAAGGGTTTTAGCCACTCATGTTCATACAATTACTTAAAAATATGTTTAAAGTAAAGTACATACAAAAATAGTAAAAGAGAATGAATTTTTTGAACCCTAGGTAGAGTTTCCTTCGTACTCCCTTCACTGCTTTCCGTCTCTCCAAAAATATTCCGTGATAAATGATTTTAGGAGCTAGTGTTGAATTTATACTAAGTGGAAAAAATTTAATTTTGGTCGTGGATAGACTGCCTCCGTGTCATGGACCTGGTAAGGCCAATACTTCTTCTTAACAAGGAGCAAATCCACATGCTCACTGGAACTTGGCAGTTGCATGTTGAGGATGCAGGCTATGCGCGATGCCTGGCATGGCACCGCGCCAACGCGCAGGCACACTGGATGGCAGCTTCTCACACGCGCATGGCTTGAGCGTGGCATGGCGCACACACAGCGTGGAACGCTGCCTGGCATGGCCAGCCTTGCCCGTGGCATGTCCACTTACCTTCTTTTACGATTTGATCCGAACTCCATTCCTTCACTTGAACCATTATTATTTAGTCCCTCATATGGATTTTATGCCTACAAAACAAAGACTAATCATGTTGGTTAGTTTAGGCTTATAAATATACATAATCACATGAGAATATAATGAATTAAATTGACAAACATGCCTAAATTAAGATATAAAATAGCATTTGGGCACATAATTATGCCCAAGATCAGATTTCCAGGATAGTGGAAATGGTGATGATTGCTGGTAATGATGAGTCATTGGAGCTTGGAATGACTCGTCCTATCCTGTCATGGTAGAAGACCTGAGACAGGAAACAAGGATGAGACAACAAGCGAAGTAACGGGTCGTGGGAAAAAGGGACAACCCATCGTGTTGGTCGTTGGTTCGAATAGTGACTAATTTCCTGTTAGGTTAGTAAGGGAAATTCCATAAATTCTAAACCCCTAAGTCCTATACTACCTCATTTTAAGCTTAGAAAAGGGTGTTTTAAGAGGATTAAACCTATTCAAAACCCATTCTATTCTAATCACGCAACCTAGAGGTTTTCTAAGGGTGATCAAGCTTAGGAATCATCAAGTTCTTCTCCAAGATCCATTGAGCTTTCTAGAGGGTTGGTGAAATCAAATTCTTCCAGGTATGTAATGTTATGAATGGGTGTATCCATCCACACCCATGCCTAATCCCTCTTAAATCCATGAAAATTCTAGTTGATGAATCTATGGGGTTTTAACCCAACATATGAATTCTGTAAGTATCAATCATGGGTATGATCTAAGCATGTTTCAAATTTTGAATTATGATTAATGGACATATTTTACAATGTTTTCAATTATAAATTATGTTTTTAGGTCTTATAAATTATGATGCCCATCCATGAAAGTTTATGAAAGTTGAGATCTATGATATATGTATTCAAGCATGATGGGATCTATATGAAGAAAATATGATTTCGAATTACCAATGTGTATGTTCATGCTTTCGAACGATCAAGTCTATGTTAAGCATGTTTAAATATTGGACAAGCCCATATGATCAAGTATGTTTCATGATTTATCTAAATTACATGTTATTAGCTTACCACATGGATTTTGGAGTCTAGACTCCCTCTATTTCCATCTTGTGGTATGGTTTGAGCCCAAGGCTCCTCATATTATGATTTTAGATTTATACATGTATGTTATGAGTCAGCTTCATCACTAGACGATGGTTCAGCTTCGTTGAAAAATAATGTAGAGCATATGAATGTTTTTGGGAGTAGTGTCTAGCACCGAGTAGGCTAAGGGTCAATCAACCCCATGCCTCAGAACTACATCCCAATGTAGGTATGTTCAGATTATTTGGGACCTCCCTTGTGAGCTTCCCCTGCCCCCAAGGGGCCTTTAGCTTTATATCGATATCATGGTAGCATCCTTATCCCTAGAAAAACTTTGGAAGACTCTTTCCACTTGAGTGTGATAGTCGAGACCGTGTAAGCTCTATCGTGGTAATGTCGGTTATATGACGAATCTCCCATTGTTCGTCATGATTTCAGTTAAGCATGTTCAGCAGTCATGTTATTCTGTTTTCTGCAGGTTTGACCCAATGTTCTGTTTTACTTATGATTATCAATTCTTTAGCTTTGGGTCATTTGATTCAGTTATGATATTCAGTTCAGATCATGATTTCAGAAAATAACATGCAAACCTTACTCTCAGAATTCTTATGTTGATTAGGTTTTATGACATGCATGATTTATGATTTTACTTACTTAGCAGTTTTACTTACCTTACATGCTAAGTACATTCCATGTACTGACTGCATAATCTATGTTGTATCATTTCATGATACAGGCTTGAATATCTAGGCTCAGCCCCTCTATTAGCCAAACTCTCAGCATTAGTATCTCCAAGTCTTTGTTGGTGAATCCTCAGTAGTTGAGGCTTTTCAGTTTCAGATTATAGTGAGTTAGTTGGGTGTCATCCTATAAACTCATCAGTGGTAGAGGCTTTTAAGACCTAGAATATAATTAGTTTCAGACTTGAGTTATGTACCTCGATGTTATGAGATTATTAGACTTCCGCTATATTAAATATGTTTATCTTCTACTTTATTATGATTGAGTTAGATGTTATGTTCATGCCATGGGTCAACTTGGATCCTCTTGGGGCTTCTTGACCCGTGTCTTGATCTAGGCCTATATTCGGGTCGTGACAGTAATAATATGCATAGTTTGAAATCTTAATATGGGGAGCCTTGACTGAAAACATACCACAAGATGAAAGTGGTAGTCTCGACTCCAAAACCATGTGGTAAGATAATATTATAAAACAATATTAAATAAGGAAAAAACACTTAATTCACGAGGGCTTTCGCAAAACATTAACATACTTGAGATACACTTGGTAGAAAAAATGATAGATTCATATTTGGGTAAATCATGAACATTCTTTCATGCTAGATATCTCATCATACTTGAAAAAAATATAGATCATAAACTTTACATTTCATAAAACTTGTATAATTTAGCAAAATTCTTCTAAAACATGAAATCGTGAATTTATAATCAATTTGCGCATAAAAACTGCTCATGAATCTTAAAACATCATTTGAAACATGAAGAGGATTGACCCATGAAAAATATAGAGAATTTCAAAAATTGGGTTAAGACCCCATAGAATCATACACATGAATTCATGAACTTGAGATGGGATTTGGGCATGAGAGTGAAAGAAAACTCTCATTCATGGGCCTACATACCTGGGTAATCTAATTCTACACCCTTCCGTGAAAGCCCAAGAGATTTATGGAAGAACTTGAAGAATTCTAGATCTGATCTCCTTTCCAATTCTTTAAACTTGCATGCATGGGGAGGGAATAGGTTATAATAAGCTAAACCCTCTTAAAATCCTCCTAACTTGAGCTTAAAATGACATAGTTTAGGGTTTAGGAGCTTAGGAATTACAGAAATGCACTTATTAAATTTGCAGAAAATTTTACACTATTAGGTACCACGACTCACACCTCGAGTCGTACCTCCATCCCACGACTCGTGGTTACCATTTGTAGTCACCTCTGATTTCCCTGACTTCTCTGATGTTTTCCATAGGTTAGACCATGACTCATACCACCAACCTATAAGTTGTTAGGTCCACCTATTGTCAACGCTTTAAAGATTCTTAGTTCCTCCTCATGGGTTTAGGCCACGACTCGTGGTTCGACCATATGAGTTGTACCCCGACTCGTTGCCTCCTATTTGGGGCATAATAGATCCCTTATGACTACTGACAATGGCTTATCCTATGACTCGTGAGATGTTCCCACGAGTCGTGCCTTGACTCATTACTAAAAGGCCTCCTACTGCAATTCCAACCATGAGTGATACCACGAGTCGTTCTAAGGTAATTCTTCCCATTTTTCTATAGATCACATTTCAAATCTTGAGTCTAGTCTTAGGAACCTTCGGGGTATTACAATATATCCGCCTTGAGAACATTCATCCTCGAATGTGAGTAAACATACTAAATAACTGGGAAAAGAACTGTCATCCCAAATGTTGAATGTCACGCCCAAAAATTAGGGTTGGGCCAACTAGCACTCGATTCATGATAATTGAGAAGCCATCTTTATGACATTTGTAACTATAACAATTAGGCCATCCAGGCCACCTGTCACAATCAACTAGAGTATAAACTGGACCCATATGGTCTCAATAATATAGGATAAACAACTGAAATGCAATCACTGCAATGAGTGTGCTAAACCAAGAAACAATAAGTCGAGGAGGCCACAAACTAAATAACACTGTACACACTAAGTCCACAAAGCCTCTAAAGAGTAAACTGACTGATGGTCGGAACAGGGCTCCGACCTACATATAACTGCATCTCAAAACTCAAGCATATATAACTAAACCCTAGCTCCAGGAAGAATGGACAATACCAACACATCCATAGATCTCACAAACTATTACTGCAACTAGCAATCCCAGCCTTTACCTGCACCTGCGACACGAACGTAGGTCCCCAAGCGAAGGGACATCAGTAAGATTTAAATGTACAGGTATGTAAGGCTGAAACTGTAAATATGAGATAACAATCCTATAATAACTAACTCAACACATAAACATATAAAGGCTAGATATAACATGAACTCTGCAACCTGTGATTGATAACAACTTACTATAACATAGGTGAACTCAACATAACTGAACCAGGAATAAGGAATAGTAACAACTTGGAATCTTGGAAATCGAAACCTGATAACTCTATAATGAGATGAAAATGCAACTAAAAAATGCACAAGAAGGAAACTATAATTGTAACGCCAATGATCAGACAACCATAAATTCATATATATAAAATTTGTCCAGTCAGTGTACCATATCGGGGTAAAATAAAATTATCACCAGCCGGCGTACCACACCAGGGTAAAATAAGAATATCTCCAGCCGGCGTACCACACCGAGATAAAATAAAAATATCTCCATCCGGCGTATCACACTAGGGTAAAATAAAATATCTCCATCGACGTACCACACTAGGGTAAAATTAAAAAAAATCTCAATCTCAATTAACAATAGAGATGATAGGGCTCATTCAGACTATCTGTATACTGACAACCATGAAATATGCCGACTCAATAACGCTAACATGTGTAGGATCTTACCATGACCCCAAATACTACAATTATGCCATGCATATATAGGTCTTTCATTTAGCATTTAAATACATACATATGATGTGAATGAATTCTAGGGAAGTTCCTAGGACTGGAATATCATAAAGACTGTGTAGACACACGTTCATAATTTTAAACATCTCCTAGCAATACTAACACGGCGAGCAAAGAGGAATAGCTTAACTTAACATTTTCTATGAACAACATTAACATTCATTTCATGCTTATACTCGTTTGACTTTCATACTTTCATATCAAGAATTGTGAGCATACCTCATTCGTCGCACATCATATCACATCTCAAGGTAATTTATGAACAGGAAGACATAGCTCGCATATCTCAAACTTTGATGTATCTAACATAAAAACGCTAGGCGACTGTCTAGGCGTTGCCTTAAGATAAATAAAGACTTATAATTGTGCTTTAGACAATATAGGAAAGGCTCGTGTGAAACTTTGCAATATATGAGGAGCTTTGAAAAGCATAGAGGCATTATAAACAGTTTAGAAACTTCCAAGAAAAAAATCCTTTAAAACTTGAAAAAGTTAATCCAACTCTTAGAAAAAATAATCAAAGATAATTGTTTAAAAGTACGATGAAGAACTTCTCTTTAGCTTGAATCACTATCTCAAAATATTCAATTGTAATCATTTCTTAAGAAGTTAACACTTTACTGGCCTTTCATTAGGTTAACAAAACTAAACATAAACAAATTTATTTATAACTATTTTGCTAAAAGTCTTTAGAACAGGATAAATCTTTCTAGCCATTTGCCTAACTCATTAACAATCATAACACTTATCATCTAATTCAACAACCTTTAGCTCTACTTTTTGTATTCATCTTAAATTCTTTTCTAGACAAGATTCTTCGTTCCCTACTTAATTGTTCAACTCTCATGTTCACTATTCCAGCAATTCTTATACGCACTTACCTTTTTACCTAATTGCCAACCTTGTCTCTTAAACATCGTCTTGCTCATATTTTAATGTCGCTAAAAGGTTATCGAAATCAACTACAGCCAGAGGGCATATAACTCACATATTACCTTGAAAGGTCTAACATTTACTCTTATCTCTCCTTTGCTACTAGCGCCTCAACTTTTACACTTCGGTTAATTTCCTTACACATCTACAACTTTCAAAGAACATGTGACGTGTCTACTCAAATCCTTAAGAAATTATCAGGAGGTCTAGATAACCCAAGTTCTATAATTAAAAAATAGCCACTTTCTAAAGGCACTCCTTGCCGCTTTAGTGTGTAACTTGAATGTAAGCATAAACGTGTATATATATATATATACATATATATATATATATGATTTTCGTATAACTTGTTAAAATCAAGATATTGTGTATAACCTACCCATAAATATGGTTCCATAGAAATATCAATAGTTTACCCATTCGGGTTTTATTTTCCAAGTTTAACGTATCAATTATTGAAGAAACACATTAATAAGTCGCTTAGCTTAAGGGAGAGGGATCAGGGAACCTTCTCATGGCCCTAGGTACCTTAAAACATGCATATATGAAGGTAGGTAACTATTATAAGGAAATTCCCTTTCGTTACCCTCGTTAGCCCTTATTGAGTTAAAACATATTTCAAATATTAGGTTCGTCCGCGCGTCAACATCTTGTCATGTTTACCAATTTCCTTAGCAAATATAATGTCAAACAACTTTGAAACCACAAATACATAACTTAATGTAAAGGACCATCTCACAGTGCCCATGCCGAGGGGACTTCAATCTCAATCTACAACTATGACCATAATCGAAGGCAATTGCCCTCTTTACTTTACATTCATGTGTTCAAACTCTTTAGAAAATACACAACTTAATACCAAGTAATTCTAACAACTGGGAAAAATCATAATATGCTACTACAGAATCTCAAGTATAGGGGAATGCTAGATTCATCCTCGGCATGAATTTGTGCTTGAAAATCAAGAGACAAAGAGCGCCTTACATACCTTTTTCTCGGCAAGCTTTCTTATGTCGTTTCTTTATTTCAACAACCAGAACTTTAGGCCTTTAAATTACTTGAGTTTATCAACAAGTGAAGTCAATTTTCACCTGGTATGAGGTAACCTTCTAACTATGATTAAATTGACTATTCTCCATTCCTTTTGCAGACACGACCATCTCCTAGATTGGCCTGCTCGATTTATGCTATCTAGTCTTCCCTGGTTGGTCATTGAAGCTCTATGCTATAACTCAATAATGTCTTCCTTCTCTCATGCCATCAATATGTCTTTCTTATAGCCTGATATGTTTTCGTTAAACTCTGGGTGAAGGGAATAACAGACATGATATACCTTGGCTAGAATCTGCTTATGAAGTTCGGCCACCTTTGGGACACCGAGGCAGCCTCCGGGTCTTATGCCTTAGCCCCTTATTATCTTAAAGGCCAATTACTTCCTACTAGGCTTAGTCTCTGGATTGTACTAACATAGAGTCTCCATGCTGTCTCTCGTCAACCTCCACACTAATGATGATATTGCAGTATTCTGGGTTACCACCTCATTATCTCTTAACTGTCAGCCCGATGCTCATTTCTCGATATTCAGGAGTGGTCCTACGCTCTTTCAATTTACATATAGCTTGGGGTAATACTGTAATACAGTGGTTCTAGTCCCTAAGATACTAACTAAGTCTATTTAGACTTCGTACACCTTCTCTGGGCAATTTTTAACCTCGTAGGTATGTTTATCTGGGCCTAGCCATTCCTAGCAACCCGTACCTGAATATCTAATAAGCGTAGGCTGGGGTGTTGGACCCATATCTAGCTGCTAACAAAACCTCCCCTCTTAGGGTATCTACTGCTCTATCAGGCTGGTACAACTGAGGTGGTGCCCTGAGTGGCCTGTGTGATAAGCACCATGTCGACTGAAACTAACTGTCACTAGTGATAGCCAGTAGATGGCGGACTGACCCTCAATTCTCTGGGCAACTCTAGTGCCACTGACTCTAGGTCAAGGTCATAGTAACATAATTTTGGCCCTAGAGGCGTCAAGGTACACCAACGGTCTCTGCATGAGCTCTGCTGACAGTACAAGCGCTGAACTGATAGTTAAATCCTCCGGCTGCACCTATGTTGTTCAACTTACTAACTCAGGCCCAACTATTACTATCAAACATCTGAAGCCTAGGCATGGTAGCAAAACATCGTTTCTATTAACTCAGTGAATAGAAGGGCAGATTAATTTTTATGACTCTTCTAGCGTGAGTAACCCTTAACCTCTTCTTTCCCGATGAGGGATACATCAATATACTCCTAATATACTTTATGACAGCTAACCACAATATATATAATCATAATCTACTGATAGCAACTACCGATAACATACATGGATCTTGTATATTCACAATAGCTAATCACTACAAGTAGGATCATTGCCCGTGCTCGAAAACATAAGTCGCATCATTGTACGATGAGAATAACTTGCTGAAGGAATAAGCCTTAACATACCTCAATTATCATTTCCTGAATATTTGATGGGTTTCAACTTGGATTCGTCAGCTCTATCCTGCTGTAACCATTATACTGGAAGAAAGAGACGAATTTTAATACCAAATTCGTCTTGAAACGATAACTTTTAATACTAATAGCAATGATAATTCAATCACGTAAAACACGATTGAAAACCTATAATTTTCCGAGAGTTCAGACGGGAGAAATGCTTACGTGAAGCCTATGATCGTATAGAAATCAGTTTAAAGCAATTTTGACAACTTTGGTTCAGCGGGGCTATAATTTTCTAGCCGAATTTCAAGAAAATAACTCTGTATTAATGCTCCCTGGCGGCTTAGAACTCGGTACCCATAGTTAATTTGAATTTGGATCATGTTTGATAGCGTAACCGGATGAAAATCAACGGAAAACGTCGCCTTCTACTCTCTCTGGCCAAATATATTCTTAGGAAATGAATTGAAATTGAATAGGAGGACTATATATATACATTAGCGCAGTGGAAGGGGTGTGCCTCGCGCTTCTCGATGTACCACAAGGCCTCGCGTGTCGCGAATTCTATTGAGGCAGCAAGCCTGGCGTGTCGCACTAGCCAGTGTGCTGCTGGTTGGCGCGTCGTGCCAGCCCTGTGCGCGCTGGTCCTATCCGACCCCACTTCAGAGGCTTTTCCCTCACACAACAAGCTCTTCTTACTCAACACAACACATACGTATGCCTACTAACGTTAACATTTAACGGGGTGTAACTATGTATATCTGAAGCTGAGAACTGACGGAGTGACTTGACTCCGGAC
Organism: Datura wrightii; assembly: GCA_035772735.1. Classification (NCBI taxonomy): domain Eukaryota; kingdom Viridiplantae; phylum Streptophyta; class Magnoliopsida; order Solanales; family Solanaceae; genus Datura; species Datura wrightii. The sequence continues at coordinate 69,094,853 of JASDFA010000002.1, forward strand.
TAAGATACATGACTGAACTGAATTCATGAATCATACATACATAAGCACTGACATAAAGGAAACTGAGAGACATGAACTAGACCTGAAACTAAATGGAGTACTAAGGAGGAAACTGGTACCTCAAGCTAGAATGGAGTCGAAAGGGAAAAGATGCAGGTATTTATCCATCATATCTTCTTCGGCTTCCCAAGTAGCTCCCTCCACAAGCTGATTTCTCCACAAAAACTTTACGAAGTACTTCTTTGTTCCTCAACCTGACGATCAAGGATTTCAACTGGAACCTCTTCATAGCTATGGTTATCATTCACAACAATGCTCTGTACTAGAAAAACCAATGAAGGATCACCAATTCACTTCTTCAAGAGCAATACATGGAAAACTAGGTGTACTAAAGCCAATTTTGTGGCAACTCCAACTCATAGGCCACCTTGTCAACACGTCTCACAATCCTGTATGGGCCAACATATCGGGGACTGAGCTTTCCTTTCTTTTTGAACCTCATCACTCCCTTCATGGGAGACACTTTCAGATACACCAAATCATCCACTTCAAATTCAAGTTCTCTTCTCCTTACACCCACATAGGACTTTTGGCGACTCTGAGCTATTTTCAGCCTTTCCCTTATAAGCTGAATTTTCTCCATAGCCTCATGAACTAAATCCGGCCCTATCAACATGGCTTCACCTACTTCAAACCAAGAATAGTTGACCTACACCTCCTCCTTTAAAGAGCCTCAAATGGAGTCATTGAATACTGGAGTGGTAACTGTTGTTGTAAGCAGACTCGATAAGGGACAAATGATCATCCCAACTACCTTTGAAGTCAATCACACATGCTCTCAACATATCCTCAAGATTCTGAATTTTCCGTTTGTCCTGACCATCCATCTTTGGGTGAAAAGCTTTGCTAAGCTTGACTTGAGTACCAAGTCCCTTCTAAAATGACTTCCAAAACTGCGAAGTGAGCTGAGTATCGAAGTACACCATCTCCCCCTTGGGAGAAAACCTCTACCTTCTATTCTGAACCGCTTCCTTCAACTTTACCAAAATAGAATCATCATCTTGCCTAGGCTTAACCTCACTCACCAAAGAGGATTCTTAAAGATTCTGAATAATGACACCACTATCCGCTGAGTGAACAAGACAAACTCCTAATTGTGCAAGCCGGTGTACATCCTTCACCAACTCCCTTCTTCCATCTTCCAAATGAGAAACACTTTCCATGGATAGCCTGTTGAGGGCATCTGCCACTACATTTGCCTTGCCCGCATGATAAAGTACACTCATTTCATAATCCTTAAGAAGCTCTAACCACCTCCTTTGTCGCAAATACAACTCCTTCTAGCTAAACACATACTGAAGACTCTTGTGGTCCGTGAACAAATCTACATGCACTCTACACAAAAAGCTTCTACAAATATTCAATGAAAACACCACTGCTGCCAATTCTAGGTAGTGCATTGGATAATTCTTCTCATGAGCCTTAAGCTGTCTAGAAACATACAGGATGACCTTGCCATGCTTCATCAACACACAACCAAGACCAACCCTAGAGGCATCACAATACACCACAAATCCATCTGTACCCTTGGGTAGAGTCAATACTAGGGATGAAGTGAGTCAAGTCTTTAACTCTTGAAAACTCTTCTCACAGCCATCTGACCACTGAAATTTGAGTTTCTTCTGGGTCAACTCTGTCAATGATGGTGTACTGAATGAAAATCCCTCAACAAACCTTTTGTAATAGCCAGCTAAACCCAAGAAACTCCTGCTATCCGAAAGATTAGCTAGTCTAGGCCAATTCTTTACAGCTTCTGTCTTTTGCAAGTCCACCTGCACACCTTCACTCGACATCACATGGCCCAAAAATTCTACTGACTTTATCCAAAACTACACTTGCTGAATTTAGAAAACAGTTGGCGATTCTTAAGATTCTGCAGCACTATCTTCAGATGAGCGGCTTGCTCCTCCTTTCTCTGAGAGTATATGAGAATATCATCTATGAACACAATCACGAACATGTCCAAATATTGCTTGAACACCCTATTCATCAAATCTATAAAAGCTTTAGGAGCATTCATTAGTGAAAAAGACAAAACTACAAACTCATAGTTACCATATCAAGTCCTGAAGGTTGTCTTCCGAATGTCACTCTCCCTAACTCTAAGCTGATGATAACTGGACCTGTGATCTATCTTTGAGAAGCACTTAGCGCCCTAAAGTTGGTCAAACAAGTCATCAATCTTGGAGAGGAGATACTTGTTCTTGAATGTAACCTTTTTGAACTACCGGTAGTCTATGCACATACGAAGAGACCAATACTTCTTTCAAACAAAGAGAACTAGCATACCACATGGGAATTTGCTAGATCTAGTGAAACCCTTGTCTAAGAGATCCTCCAGTTTCTCTTTCAACTCCTTTTTCTCAGCTGGAGCCATTCTGTAAGGAGAAATAGATATAGGCTACATATTGGGAAGAAGGTCAATACCAAAGTCAATCTCCCGCTCGAGAAGGACTCTTGGGAGATCATATAGGAAAAGCTCTGGATACTCACACAACATAGGAACTTACTGGAGAGTCGAGGCCTCAAATGTAGAATCCTTAACCCGAACTAGATGGTAAACATAATCCTTAGAAATTATCTTTTTGGCCTTATGGTAAGAAATAAAGTGACCTACAAGCGCAGCTGAACTACCCTTCCTTTCTATGACTAGCTCACCCGAAAACCGAAACTCTACCGCATGGGTTCTATAATTCACTGATGCATAACATCCATGTAGCCAATCCATTCAAAAGATAACATCAAAATATGTCATGTCTAACTCCACTAGATCTGATGAGATGACTTTCTTAAGGATTGTGACAAGGCAATTTTTGTATACTCGTCGAGCTATAACTGAGTCACCGACGGGATCAGAGACTGAGAATGGTTCTGATAGGATTTTGGGACTATCTCCAAAACTACTAGCAACATAGGGAATCATAAAAGATAAGGTAGCCCTTGGATCTAACAATGCATAAACATCAAGATAAAATACTCATAACGATATATGGGGAGACCTCCTACTCATGACGAGATGAGAGGGCATAAAACCTATTTTGATGCTGACCACCACCTGCACTTGTGGATGCACCTTGCTGAGCTAAGTGTGCCGGTAGAGTTACTGAACTGTTGGCTAGGTCTTGACCTCTTCCATGGCCCTATTTGGCTGAAGGGCAGTCTTCGAGCATGTGATTGGGCTTCCCGCACCCAAAATATGCCCCTGAACCTTCTAAGCACTGACCAGTGTGCCTATTACCACACCTATCACAACCTGGAATGCTGGGATCTACCAATTTGCTTCCCTAACCTCTAGAGCCCGATGTCTGTCCTATTTGATCACACCTTGAGCTGCATGGCACGTTGTCTGATGACGACGCTGGGGCTGATGACCTCTGATGAGACTGCTGATGATGCCCACCACTGGGCCTCTACTCAAAGAACTCAACACTACTCGTCCTGGCCCTCTTTCCCGTCTCTCCTTATCCTTTATCTAATCCGCCTCTATCATCTGGGCCTATATGACCAATCAAGAGAAGTCCATGTCACTGTTCAGCATCGCCATCCTACACTCCTTGACCAATGAGTCGGGCACTCCATTTACAAATATGCTCATTCGGGCCCTCCGGTCTGCCACTATCTCCGGTGCATAATTGGAAAGCTAAATAAACTCCAAGGTGCACTTTTGAACTGTCATATCATTTTGCTTCAAATTGATGAAATCTGCCTGTGCCGCCCTCAACTCCCTAGGGAAGAATTTGTCTAGGAACGCTGTTATGAACTCTTCCCAGCTCACGAGAACTGCGCTCACTACTCTACCATCTCTCCACTAATGGTACCAAATGTAAGCAACCCCCTTCAGATAGGAGGCTAAGTCTGCTCTATCTTCTTCCATAACTCCCATAATCTGGGTGATTTTCTGTATCTCCTCTAGGAACTCATGTGGTTCCTCATCCACTCTCGACCTAAGGAACTCAGGGGGATTCATCTTGAGGAAATCCCTAACTCGAGCTACTGTTGTGCATCCATTCTGTGATACATGGGCCACCGCCTGCTGGTTGACTTGAACGGTCAAAGCCTGGGGAAACATCTAAAAAGCTACCCTAAACTCGGTTTGATAGACATACTCGGGAACATGATCCGTTGGGGATGGTAGGGGTCGCTGTGCCCACCTCCATTGTCAATCTCATGGCCGTTTCCATTTATGTTCCTTCTTCCATTAACTCAGTGGGGAGGCATGATTCTTCAAATGCATATAGCATGAGTTAGAGGGATAGAGAGATACTTTATCACACGACATATATCATGAAAGAAGGGAAATTTCCTAAAATGTTTTGTAGCCTCTTCGTCATAAGTGTGGCACGCTTCACACCCAAGAAAAAGACTCTACTAAATGCGGCTTTCAGACACCCAAGGACACACTAAACCTTGGCTCTAATACCAAGTTTGTCATGACCCCCGTACATAGTGTCATGCCCCACCTTGGGAGGCATTACTGGCACCTAATGCCACACTAGGACCCGAGCTGACCTAGCTGGACATATGCACCTCTGGTGCCTGCCAACAACTCAAAATCAAGAAATCAAACTGATATATCTCAGCTACAAACACAGCCTCGGGTTAACAAGGCCACATAGAAACCTGTAAAATAAAACATCTAACCTAACAAACACAATAATAAAGGGATCCTATGCCGGCCAATAAGACCACCATGCTGTCTAGTTCTAACAGAAGGAAAGAAGGCAGTCATATTCATATTATAGCCGACAAGGCTGCTAATTAAAAGCTATACTAGGACCCACACAACCAACACAAAAAATATAACATACATAGGCCCCACACACCCAACAACAACCAACAATTGAAAACTATAGTCTGGAAGCCTCTAAGAGTAGAATAGTGGTCGGGACATGGCCCGACCTACCCAAAAGCTGCACAACAAAAAGAGAAAACCTTTCTGACTATCAATTCCGGAGAAAAGGAGCTGACTGAACTGCTACCCTGGCTATTAGCTAAGAAGGTCCTAAACCACGTTTATCCGCACCTGTAGGAAAGTATGCAGTATCCCTTAGATGGGCATCAATATAATATGTACCGAATATGTAAGGCGGTAATGAAAATGACTAAATATGGCTAATAAAAGAACTAAAAGTAATCAATAAGAAGGGTTAGAATTATTACTTGAATAGCCTCATAACCTAAATTATAGCTAACAAATAGGATAAAACCAAGAAGCTTACCTGGCCCCCATAAGTTGGAAGGTACAACTAGCACAAAATAACCTACCTGGGCCCCCATAAGTACAATTCAATCTATATACCCCTAGTATGGTCAATATGATTAAACGGGTAGCTATAGACAACCTACCTGGCCTCTGGGTCTGCAACTGAGCCCACTAGGCTCTTGTAGCTTTGTTCGAGCCCTCTGGGCTCCTGTGACTGCACCTTGGGCACACAAGGCTGGACGGAGAGTCAGTGATGCCGTTATGGAATAAAAGAAGAAGTCCATTTGTTGATGGACTATAATATGTCCTTATAGGCCTTAATATAGTCCTGTCAGACATCATATAGCTCCTATGAGTGATCTATAGCCCCGTAGGAGATGACATAGCTCGCAACCCTGAGGTTGGTCGACGGAAGGCTATATTACGTGGGCTTAGTCCCAACCAAAATAATCAAATTTAATTTCAAAACTATCTATAGAAGTTAATCACAATATACATGCCTACGACTTGCTCAGAAGGACATACATCATATTACTATACGGCAGGAATAACTTGCTGAAGAGGTTAGTCTTAACATACCTCGAATGTCGATTCTCATTCACCCAAATAGTTTCAACCTGTAGTTGATAATTAATAATGCTCAAACCACACCTCTTACTGAAGTATGAAGCCGATGTTGTCAATAAAAAACCCAACTAGAGGTTGAGTTCAATCCCATAGGGAATTTGGAAGAGCTATATTATAACCAGTAAGTGAACTTGTAAGGTATTTACTTCAAAATTGGTGGGTTCTAAAGAAAAGCAATAATAAAAACTATTATCAAAAGTTTGGTTTTGAATCAATTTTAAAGGATAACTAGGGTTTGTGTTCCCCATGGGTTCATAACTACTTTGCGTATACACTCGCGATCATCACCAATACTTACTTACTGACTGAACTAATAACTTAGGTTCATTCAAACGACCGACCAGTCCCTATTGAATGAATATACTCAATTACTCGACCAAGTATTAGGAGCAGCTTCAAACTATCTGTTATCACTAAGTTCCATATTTAACTATCCTACAACCGCAGCTCAAGTTAATACAACGATCATTAATATCAAGGCTCTGTTATAATTCTCTTTTCCTAATCTCTACCTCTTAGACCAAAGAAAGTAAAGAATTCGGGCATGTCCTAACGTTGCGCATCGTTAAGAAACGTTTAAGCATGAATAGAATACAATATAAGTGTTTGTATAGGTTTAAGAATCACTTTGTGCAACCCAGCTTATTAATCCACCATGGTTTCCATAATCCTAGCTATGGAGGTTTTAGCCCCTCATAGTTGTATGGTTGTAAATTCTATTCATGATTTAAAACATAAATCAATACTTAAAAATATGAATGAGAAAACACTTTCTTTAATTAATCAGCAAAATCTTGAAGAACAATTAACAAGAAGAATTCAAGAAAAGGTTGATCACATGTCAAATAAATTCAATTCTCTCTTTCCCTCCTCAAAATCACCTCTCTGATCGATCTCTTTTAAAAATAAAACCTAAAACTTATTTATACAGACACAAGAATCCTTTTCCTAGGCTAACAGGGTGAATTTTCATATCTGATTTTGCCCACATCACGAGACCTCCTACGATCTGTAGCACTATCATACGGTCCATAGCATCATGTCGTACCTTGCATGACTGGCTGAATATTGCTAAGTGTTGGATCCTCGTATGAATCATACCTCCATCCTACGATCCATACTAAGCTCTCGTGGCTTGACTCTAAAACTTAGAAATATTTCTGAAGTTTATCATGACCGCCATGGTACCACTCATACTTCATTCCATGGTTCGTTCTTACTTTCTATAGCAGGAGTCAGACTCCTATGCAAATATTCTGAATCTTTTCACAACTTCATCACCACAACTCGTACAAGCTTGGTATGACTTGTACTAAGATTCGTGTATTGCATCTCTCGAACATTAGCCTTTCTACAACTTTTCACGGCCATCAGTATAACACATAGGACCTTCCTACGACTCGTATTGTGGACTGCAATCTGAGCCTTTTTTGCATTCTTCAAGCTATCTTTTGCATTTTTCAGCTACAACACCAATTTATCTTTTAACCAAAGGAAAAGTGTTTTATATCCACATAAATACACCTAAGTCCATGCTATTTTCTTTGTTTTGAGTGTCAAAAGTGCTGTAAATCCATAGCACATCAACACAGACTTTTTCATGTCCTCAGGCAAAGAAAAGAAAAACTAAACACGACGCTCAACTAGAAAATAGACTTAAGATACTAAAGTCAATACTTCAACGAAACTTGAACTTTCTATAAAAACTCCATTGACCCTTTCTCATGGAACAACATCAGCTAATACATTACATGCAACCTTAAAACATCATAAACAAGGATCAAGACATGTCATCTAGCTATCAGTAGGCAATTAAGTCATCACCAATAATTTTCACACAGACCAATGGTAAAAGCAAACATAATCCATGTACCCTCCCACAAATGAAGTCCCCACTCAGATATGAAATATCAAACATAGCATGGGACTAAACAAGTAAGGCGCTCACTCTCACAAAGAACTTACAAGTATTATGTGTCAGATAGCATAGGCTTGTCCGTATTTTCTCTAATTTATTTTGTCAGATGGTCGAGTTAGGATCACTATAGGACTTTGGTATGGCTTTTAAAGTAGGCTTAGGGCTGGACATGATAAAGATGGAAGATTTTATATGTGACTATCCCTTCCTTCGCACTACATACATTGGCTGCACCTATCACCTATTTCACTCTTTATTCTTTCATTCCCTTTTTCTTCCTTTTTTCACTTCTCTTTATAAACATTCGTACGGGTGTGGTGAGTTTTCAATTTTTTCATCATTTTAATTTTCTTTTGAAATTTCTTTTTCAATATTCTCAATATTTTTCATCTCTTTTCTTTTCACCACACCACATCTCATTTTTCACCGTTTCTTTTCTCTTGTCTTTTCCTTTCATCAATTCTCACCATTTACGCACCCCTACTTTAGCCACCCTCAACTTAATTTTTCTTATGTTGAGGTTAAAAATATCCATGGAAGGACCAGGGCCAAAATGGGTTCATTGAAAACAAATGGGTATGGTTAAATCCGTAAATCAAAGAAACATGGTCTATTATGCCTTAAACTTGCGATCAAGGGATTCATGCAACTTTGGTAGGGTAATATAGGATAACAGTGAGCTATAAATATGGCCTATGATCATATTCTAACCAACCATCCATAACCTATGCCAAGACCAACCAGGAAAGTTCTAGATCTTCAACACAATACTGAACTGAGTACTATACCTCACTCACACATGGAACATGAACTATTTTCACCTCACTTTTCTAGTTTATACATGGATTAACCAGACTACTCATATTAAAAAAAATGACATCAAAAGATCCACAGAAATCATGCATGTTGTCACCAATACATAGCTAATACATCAACAAAATTTTAAACAGGGTCAACTTTTTTCAAAAACCAAAACTAGTGCTTTTTTATGGGCTGAGTATTCCTAAGTTACTCTCTAATTAAACAAAAAAACAAGCTAAAAAAATAAAAATCCTATCAGTTCTACTAGATAGCATTCCTGAGGGTAAAGCAAGCTTTTGTTACACCCCGTAAATTCTCGACATGTAGATGGCCTATTCGCATGTTGGTTAAGAGTTTTAGAATGTCATACATGCTAGGAAAATGCCCGGGGAAAGACCGGACGAACATTGCATCGAACCATCGCGGGAGAAGCCGGGGTAGAACCCTTCCGCGATGGCAGCGTGGCACGGAGGGAGGGCCTCCGTGATGGCGGCGTGTCATGGAGGCCCTGTCCAGGCCCAAGTATATAAACCCCTCACTTCAGTTTTTATTTCATTTCCCACTTTTAATTTCCAGAAAACGACCAGAGACAGAGAGGAACGAGGGTTTGAAGTAAATATTTGTCTGATTACGCCGTCAAATGCATTCCAAACTCAAATTAACTCTAGATACCAAAGTATAAAGCTGCAGAGAACATTCCTGTGGAGTTAGTTTCATGAAATTCGGTCGATGAGTCGTCGTCCTACCGAGCTAAGGTATGTGAAATTGCTCCAAATTAGTTCCAATATACTTCTAGCTCTAAAGTGAGCATTTCTCCCTTCTGGACTTCGGAGAAATAGCGAGTTTTCAGCTGTTCTTCGAAAAGTCAAAGTTTGAGATATATATATATTCAAAATAGTGTTTTTCTTCCAGAATATCGATGAATTTAGCTCTAATTGCTCTAAATATGAATGCAGTTGGAAGAAATAGCTGAAAATTAGTCGAGTTAAGCCAGATACTCCGAAGTTAACAGACAAGGTATGTTAAGCCAGTTTCTTCGGCAAGCTAGCAGTTCCGGCATAGTCAAATAGTTCCAGTGCCAGTAGAATATTTCAGAAGCTGCATATTATGTATTGTATGAATTTTAGTATAATGTTAGAATCACCATGTTATGTGTAGCATGAAACTTACTAGAACGATATAAATTCCAGTAGGAAGTTTCAGAAACAATACAGCATGTCCAGTATGTAATTTAGTAAAATATGTCAGGGCATTATCGTGTTCAGCCGAAACTTAGTAAAGCAATATGAATTCCCGTAAAAAATTCCAGAAATAAAATAGTAGATTAATATGAATTTTAGGAAGCATGTTAGAAATAGTAAATCATATCTACCATGAAACTTAGTTACACGGCACGATTCTCAGTAGAAATACTATATCTTGTCTCAGTATCAGATTCAGCACAGCATGACAGAAATTATATAGATACCATTATCAGTTTCAGCATATATTGTATATATACATATTACTATCATTAGCTTCAGCATGTTTTATATACATACACATTATTATCATTAGCTTCAGCATGTACTATACGCAGTTAGTATTACTAGTTGAGACCTGATTGTATTGTTTTGGGCTGGATTACCTAGCATTCATGACCGCCCCAAGGTCAATAGTTGTATTGACTCGTCTGCCAGAGGGCGAGAATACATCGCTCTATAGAGTGGCATGCCGTCCCTTAGGGGACGAAGATGGGATGCCATTTTCCCCATATTTTGCCTTGGTCGGCTTTTATACACCCCCGTCGAGCGAGTACGCCCGAAGTGTTGATTCAGGAATCCTCTAGACTCAGGTACAGTTATAGTCAGGGGCTTAGTGAGCCCAAGTTCATACCCAGGGGACCGGTAGGATGCTAATAGTTACTATGGGAGATGGATGACCGGGGTAGGGGTATAGATTGTGTGTTGGTTGTACCTCCCAGCTTATGGTGGCTGGGTAAGGTTTATGTCTGCTATGCTATGTTATGTTATGCTATATTACACCTTGTTATGTTAGTTATGAGTGGAAAGACAGTAGAATGCCACGTTACCAAGTACGACTCATACTCCTTCCAGCATAGTTGAGGACAGTCTTAAACTCATACTTATAGTCAGTTACAGTCTATTTCTGTCTATTTTAGTTCTATTAGTTATATTGCTTATTTTCAGTTATTTTTTAGTTGTTGTTTTGCATACTCAGTACCAGAGGTACTGATGCCCGTTTGAGGTGTTGCATTACTTGCCTGCAGGTACTCATAGACGAGGAGCCGATCCCTCGTGATCCCAGCCAGCACACAAAGTAATCAGCTGCAATCATCCGGAGCTGTATAGCTACAAGTTTATTCCTTTTCTTTTTTTGTACAATATGGGTAGGTCGGGGCCCTGTCCCGACCATATTATCAATATTCTTAGAGGCTTGCAGATTGTACATTCCCTGTGGTTAGCAGTACCGGTCGTCTGAGGCCGTGCGTATGTTTTAGTTTTTTTATGATGGTCGTGTGGGGCCTTATTCAGTTTGTAGTGGTGACCTTGCCGGTCACGTAGCAGTTTAGTACTTGTTTCTTGATTCAGAAGTAACTAGACAGCATGGTGGCTTTGTTGGCCCATATAGGTTCCCTATTAGTTCAGTTGTTCTGGGTAGCTGTTGTTTGCTGACAGGTGGCTATAGGCCTAGTCGGCGGGAGGCTGTATTTACAGCCGTTATATAGCCCGTCGTTTTCTTGAATCTAGAGTTAGAGCCAGCCTGTCCCCAGAAGTACTTAGGCTCAACTAGTCCAGGAGTCCAGATCCTATAGGGCACTAGGTGCCAGTCATGCCTCCCAAGACGGGGCGTGACAAACTTGGTATCAGAGCAGGTTGTAGCCCAGGGAGTCTGCAAGCCGTGCCAAGTAGAGTCTTGTCTATAGATGTGTTGTGCACCACATACCATAGGCAGGAGGCTGCAAGGAATGATAGGATGGTTACTCTTTCTTCATATTCAGTCGTGCCATAGAGCAGTACAATATAGGGTTGAGTCCCTAAAACTTATCATATTCTTGGTTTATAGATAAAATGGCAAACCAGTGACATCCGGTCACAGGTGGAAGATTGGATACTACAGCAGGAGAAGGCACCAGCAGGATGCCTCAGCTTCATTTGGAATCAGCCCGATCTGAGGGCGATATAGAGGCATCATCACAACCTTCTCAGTAGTCCCCATCTCACCAGGAGCCACTCGAAATGACACCGCCTCCGACAGTTCCTGTACCTACACCATCCGATCAGGAAATTCAAAGTGTAGTAGTTATGTTGGCACAAATGATGGCTACTCAGCGCGAGTTAGTGCCACCCATAACAGTAGAGTCATCAGGTGGTTCTGGCAGTTCGAGGGTCTGAGAATTCTTGGCACTAGGTCCCCTACAGTTCATAGGGTCGGATCAGGCAGAGGACCCCCAGGACTTCCTGGATCAGATGCAGAGAATCTTTCGTGTCATGTATGTGACATCTACAGTGTTTGTTGAGTTAGCAGTATTTTGGCTGCGGGGTAATGCTGTCCTGTGGTATGAAAGTTGGGAAAGGTCCCGAGGGAGAGTTGTTGCCCCTCCGACCTGGTCCAGCTTTTCAGCGGCCTTCCTGGACCGTTATCTGCCATGGGAAATCCGATAGGCCTGGATGGATCAGTTTTTACATGTGGAGCAGGGGGCGAGGAGTGTACGAGAATACGCCCTGCAGTTCGATTCCTTGGCCCGCTATGCTCCAGCCTTTGTAGAAACTATGCCATCTAGAGTCCACCGATTTATTATGGGTCTGAACCCAGAATATATTGAGGCATGCATGACAGCTACACTGCGGGAAGATATGGATATTGCACGGGTGCAGGCCTTTGCCCAGACTATTGAGGGCCTTAGATAGCGGCAACAGGATAGCAGACGAATAAATCAGGAACAGCGCCACAGGGATAGATCAGATGAAATACAGAGGGAGATTCATAGAGGACCTAGGCCACGACTATCAGATAGGCCACCTAGACCCCCACCTCCATCCCAGTAGCAGAGGGGTAGATTCAGTCCCAGAGGACACTCAGAGTCTGACGGCAGTTCTCAAACGGTATATTCACCTCAACAGAGGAGGGCAGAGCAGAGTAGGTACACACCCCCACCTTGCCCTATTTGCAGTCGACCCCACACTAGAGCTTACATATATTGCTCCACAGGGTGTTATATACGCGGGCAGGAGGGTCACATGATGAGAGACTGTCCAGCCAGGGGTCAGGGTAGCCAAGATAATCAGGACAGGGCGTCAGCAGGGCCGCGAGCTCCAACAGCCTCGGCAGGGCGTAGGCCCTCAGGTCCAGCTGGTAGAGGCCGAGGTAGACCAGGGGCCTCTAGTTTAGGTATGGGCCCAAACCCTACCTATGCATTACCAGGGAGGCAAGACTCAGAGGCGTCTGCAGATGTGATGATAGGTATGATGACTATTTGCTCACACCCTGCTTATGTATTGATTGATCTAGGATCTACTATGTCCTACATTACCCCATTTGTGGCTCGAAAGTTTAGTGTTGCACTAGAATTACTTCAGCAACCCTTTTCAGTATCTACACCCGTTGGTGACTCCATTATAACCAGAAGGGTTTATCAAGGGTGTACAATAGAGGTTGCTGATCGTCAGACTACAGTAGATCTGGTAGAGTTAGAGATGACTGATTTCGATTCCATTATGGGTATGGATTCATTGGTGTCGTGCTATGCCAATGTAGAATGCTGAACTAATACGGTCCGATTCCACTTTCCAGGGGAAGCAGTACGAGAGTGGAAAGGCAGTACAGCTACACCAAAAGGTAGGTTTATTTCCTATCTTCAGGCGAGGAAGTTGATAGCTAAGGGATGCATTTACCACATAGCCAGAGTCCAGGATGTTCGGGTAGAGCCTTTGACTCTCCAGTCTATTCCAGCGGTTAATGAATTCCCTGACGTATTTCCAGATGAGCTACCTAGTATTCCCCAAGAAGAGAAATAGATTTTGCAATTGATTTGCTACCAGACACTCAGCCCATATCAATTCCTCTGTATCGTATGGCTCCTGCTAAACTCAGAGAATTGAAGGAGCAGCAGAAAGATCTGTTAGATAAGGGCTTCATCAGGCTGAGTACTTTACCTTGGGGTGCGCCAGTTCTATTTATAAGAAAGAAGGATGGCTCACTCCGCATGTGTATAGACTACCGGCAGTTGAATAAGGTTACAATTAAGAATAAGTATCTGTTTCCCAGAATAGATGATTTCTTTGACCAGTTGTAGGGGGCCAGATACTTCTCCAAGATTGACTTACGGTCCGGATATCATCAGGTTCAAGTTCGTGAGAGGGATATTCCAAAGACTGCCTTCAGGACTAGATACGGCCATTTTGAATTCCTAGTCATGTCCTTTGGGCTGACGAATGCCCCAGCAACATTTATGGACCTGATGAACAGGATCTTCAGACCATACCTGGGCCTGTTCGTTATAGTGTTTATTGATTACATTCTTGTGTATTCTCGCTCAGAGGTAGACCACAGGCTCATATATGGACAGTGCTCCAGATTCTCAGGGACCGTCAGCTATATGCCAAGTTCTCCAAATGTGAATTCTTGTTGAACTCAGTAGCTTTCTTGGGGAATATTGTGTCGGATGCTGGTATAAAGGTAGACACACATAAAATAGAAGCAGTAAAAACATGGCCCATACCTACCACTTCGACCGAAGTCCACAGTTTTCTGGGATTAGCAGGGTACTATAGAAAATTTTTTGAAGGATTCTCCACCATAGCGGCACCTTTGACTAAGCTGACGCAGAAAGCAGTAAAGTTTCAGTGGACAGAGGAATGTGAGCAGAGTTTCAAAGAATTGAAAGACAGATTAACCTCCGCCCCAATGTTAGCATTGCCAGAAGGTATAGAGGGTTATGCAGTGTATTGCGATGCATCGTGTGTTGGGCTAGGATGTGTGTTGATGCAGCATGGTAAAGTAATTGCGTATGCTTCCAGACAGTTGAGGAAACATGAAAAGAATTATCCTACCCATGACCTGGAACTAGCCGCGGTAATCCACGCCCTAAAGATATGGAGACGTTACTTGTATGGCGTCCACGTGGACATTTTCACCGACCATAAGAGCCTACAGTATATCTTCACTCAGAGGGAGTTAAATTTGCGGCAGCGTCGCTGGTTGGAGTTATTGAAAGATTATGATGTAAACATTCTGTATCATCCAGGAAGTGCCAACGTAGTAGAAGATTCCCTCAGCCGCAAATCTATGGGGAGTTTGGCTTACTTGCAGCCTGAGCAGCGGGAGTTGGCCAGAGAAATACACCAGTTAGCCAGTTTAGCCATTCGTGAAGCAGAAACAGAGGACAACAGAGCAGTAATTGAGAATACCGTAGTGTCGTCATTGGTAGTGGAGGTAAAGGAACGGCAGTGTGAAGATCATGACCTGGTTAAGCTTAAAGACTGTGTTCAGCAAGGAAAAGCACCGGATTTTCAGGTAACTGAGGATGAAGTGTTGCGATATAAGGGCCTCCTTTGTGTTCCAGATATTTCAGGGCTTCGCCAACAGATTATGAGCGAGGTACATTATGCCCGCAATTCTCTCCACCCAGGAGCGACGAAAATGTACCACGATATTAAAGAAATCTACTGGTGGCCAGGTATGAAGAGGGAAATAGCAGAATTCGTAGGCCAGTGTCCTAACTGCCAACAAGTAAAAGTGAAACACTAGAAACCAGGCGGATTGACTCAAGACGTAGCTATGCCTCTTTGGAAGTGGGAAGCAGTAAATATGGATTTTGTAGCAGGATTACCCCGTACCAGACATAGGAATGATTCGATTTGGGTAATTGTTGACAGACTGACAAAATCAGCCCATTTTCTGCCATTAAGGGCTACTTTTTCTGCCGAAGATTATGCTGAGTTGTATATCAGAGAAATAGTCAGACTGCACGGGGTTCCAATATCCATTATCTCTGACAGAGGGGTGCAATTCACAACTAAATTTTGGCAGTCATTTCAGAGAGGCTTGGGAACACAGATTAATCTGAGCCCCTCAGACAGATGGACAGGCAGAACGCACTATTCAGACGCTCGAGGATATGTTACGAACGTGTGTGTTGGACTTTAGAGGTATCTGGGATGAGCACTTACCACTGATTGAGTTTGCCCATAACAATAGTTACCACTCAGCCATCCAGATGGCGCCCTATGAGGCTTTGTATGGGCGAAAATGCAGATCGCCCCTTGGCTGGTTTGAAGTAGGAGAGTCAATGCTGATTGGGCCAGATATTATTCATCAGTCAGAAGAAAAGGTAAATCTAATCAGAGAACGCCTGCTGACTGCTTAGAGCCGCTAGAAATCATATGCGGATGTGCAGCGTAGAAACCTGGAATTTAATGTGAATGACTAGGTGTTTTTGAAAGTTTCTCCTATGAAAGGTGTTCGGAGCTTTCACCCTTTGCCATCCTTTGCATTTTTACCCTCCGTTCAACCTGAAATTCATCTCACAATAAGAAATTGGTTAGAATTCATAGGTTTCAACATAAAACACAATTTTTGTTTTTAGTTTTATTTTTCTATTTTTCTCCCTTGTTTTTTATCTTTTCTTTTCTTTTCTAACTAATTCTACTCAAGTATTACAACAATTGCACGGGTTGCCTCCCGTGCAGCGCCTAGTTTACCATCGCGGCTCGATGTCATTGAAGCTTAGTCTTCCTCTAGGGTGACGGACGTCTTCTCTCGACTACCGTCCTCACCCCAGTAATGCTTACATCGCGTCCCATTGACTAAGAACGTGGCACTTCGATCTTCTTTCCATAACTCTACTACCCCGTGCGGGGTTATTCTCACTACCTCAAACGGCCCTGACCATTTGGACCGCAACTTCCCTGGAAACAGCTTCAATCTTGAATTGAAGAGCAACAATTTCTGTCCTGGCTCAAAAATACGATGCACCACATGCTTGTCGTGCCACCTCTTTGTTTTTTCTATGTAGTACTGGGCACTCTCATAAGCATGCCAACGAAACTCCTCAAGTTCTCTGAGTTGCATCAGCCTCTTCTTGCCTGCTAGCTCTAAATCCATATTCAATTTCCTCACGGTCCAGAAAGCTCGGTGCTCTACCTCCACCGGCAGATGACACGCTTTACCATAGAACAATCGGTGTCTTGTAAGTAGTTTTGTAAGCCCACAACGCATCATCAAGTTTGCTTGACCAATCACTACGTTGTGCATTCACCGTTTTTTGGAGAATCTGCTTCACCTCTCTGTTTGACACCTCCACTTGCCCACTAGTTTGGGGATGATATGCGGTTTCCACCTTGTGGCGCACCCCATACTTAGCTAGTAACTTCTTGAAACTTGAATTGACAAAATGAGTCCCTCCATCACTGATAATGTCTCGGGGTGTCCCGAACCTGGTGAGAATGTGTTCTTTCACAAATTTTTTTACCACCTTGTTATCATTCCTGGGGCAAGTTATTGCTTCAACCCACTTTGATACATAATCAACGGCCACCAAGATGTAAGAATTACCAAATGACGGTGAGAACGGGCCCATGAAATCTATGCCCCATACATCAAAGGTCTCCATTTCTAGTACATTCTGCAGCGGCATCTCTTGCCTCCTACCAATTGTGCCTGTCCGCTGACATCTATCGCACATTTTGACATATGCCATAGAGTCTCTGAACAGTGTAAGCCAAAAGAAACCTGACTGTAGAACCTTGTGCGCTGTCCGCTCGCCTCCGTGGTGCCCTCCATACAATGAAGAGTGACAACTCCTCAAAACCTCTGCAATCTGGCTCTCCGGGATGCATCTTCTCATAACCTAATCCGGTCCCTGTTTAAACAAGTATGGCTCATCCCAAATACAATACCGGCAATCATGCCTCAATTTTTTTCTCTGCTGAGCAGTAGCCTCCGGTGAATAGACTCCACTCACTAGCAAGTTCACTATGTCTGCATACCAGGGAACCTCCGCTTCCCCTATTGCCAAGAGCTGCTCATCCGGGAACTCCACTTTGATGTTATCACCTTCCTTCACATGCGACCAGCTTTTCAATAACGATAGGTGATCTGCCCCTTATTCTCGCTCCCCTTTATGTCCTTAATTTCTAGGTCAAACTCTTGCAACAACAAGATACATCTTATCAGTCTGGGCTTTGCATCCCTCTTGTTAAACAGCTACCGAATCGCTGCATGATCGGTATACACCACTACTCTCGAACCCACAATATAGGACCTGAATTTATCAAACGCAAACACCAATGCTAGCATCTCCTTCTCTGTGACTGTATAGTTACTTTAGGCAGTGTTTAGTGTTTTGCTTGCATAATGAATAGAATGAAAGATTCTATTTCTCCGCTTCCCTAATACAGCTCCCACAGCCACATCGCTTGCATCACACATTAGTTCAAATGGTTGTTCCCAATCTGAAGAAATAAGGATAGGTGCTTCTATCAATTTCTGCTTCAACTCCTCGAATGCTTTGACACACTCATCATTCAACTCGAACTTATCCTCTTATGCTAGCAATTTGCATAATGGTCTAGAAATTTTGGAGAAGTTTTTTATCAACCGTCTGTAGAACCCTGCATGCCCGAGAAAACTGCGAACACCCTTCACCGACACAGGTGGTGGTAGCTTCTCAATAACTTCGATCTTAGCACGATCGACCTCCAACCCCTTGCAAGAAACTTTATCGCCAAGGACGATACCCTCCTTGACTAAGAAATGGCATTTCTCCCAGTTGAGTACAAGGTTGGATTCTTCGCAGCGAGCTAGCACCCTGTCAAGATTCTGCAAACAAGTAGCAAATGAATTACCGAAAACAGAAAAATCATCCATAAATACCTCGACGAAATCCTCCACCATATCGGGGAAGATAGCTATCATGCATCTCTGGAATGTGGCGGGTGCATTGCATAACCCAAATGGCATCCGCCTAAAAGCATATGTCCCATAAGGACATGTGAAAGTAGTCTTCTCCTGATCCTCCGGTTCTATGGCTATTTGGTTATAGCCAAAGTACCCATCAAGGAAACAATAATATTCTTGTACAACCAACTTGTCCAATATCTGATCAATGAACGGGATAGGATAGTGATCTTTCCTTGTGGCTTCATTAAGCTTTCTATAGTCCATGCAAATCTGCCGGCCTGTGACGGTTCGTGTAAGGATCAGCTCATTTTTTTCATTGGTGACCACTGTCATCCCTCTTTCTTTGGGACGCACTGAACGGGGCTGACCCATTCACTGTCCGAAATAGGATAGACCACACCTGCATCAAGCCACTTAATTATTTCTTTCCTAACCACATCCTTCATTGCGGATTCAACCTTCGCTGAGGCTGAACAGATGGCTTTGCTCCTGTCTCCATGAAAATTCTGTGTGTGCAAAAAGCTAGATTGATACCCTGAATATCTGACATTTGCCAGCCCATTGCTTTCTTACTTCTTTTGAGGACACCTAATGCTTCCTTTTCCTGTGCCTCCATCAATTTTGTGTAGATGATGACTAGAAAAGTATCATCTTCCCCCAAAAAGACATATTTTAAATGGGGAGGCAATTCTTTCAATTCCAGCTTTGGTGCTTCCTCAATATATGGCTTCGGCAATGGTTTCAGAGATCTCATTAGAGGATGAAATTCTTGCTTCCTGGAATGCCTTTATGTCTCATTCAGCATTTGCACCACCTCATAAGCATCTCTATCTCCGAAATGATCGGAGTTCATCAACGCTCTTTCCAATTGGTCTTGAGATTTGACAATCTGACGAATTTCTACTTGATCAAGCACACTAATTGCTGAAAGCTCCTCGTGTATGGCCGAAAGCTTCATGGCCTTAAATACATCAAATACCTCTACTTTGTCATGTGCCCGCAGTTAGCTGCCCTGCAGCTACATCTATCAGCGCTTTCCTGGTCGCCAAGAAAGGACGTCCCAAAATAAATGGGACTTCCGCATCCGGCTCAAAATCTAGCACGACAAAGTCTATCGGAAAGATCAGGGAGCCCACTTGCACCAGCACGTCCTCCACAATAACATCTGGTCTGGCCAAAGAATGATCCGCTAGTTGCAAGATCACTATTGTTGGTCTAGGACTGCCTAGCCCCAATTTCTTGAATACCGATGTCTGCATCAAGTTAATGTTGGCTCCCAAATCGCATAATCCGTGAGCTCGGATACTCTGCCCGATTGTAAGTTGAATTGTAAAGCTCCCAGGGTCTTTGAGCTTTGTTGGCAACCTATTTTGTATCCAGGAAGTGCACTCCTCCGTAAGCGCCACCGTAGCGTACTCCATCAACCTGCTTTTGTTCGCCATGATGTCCTTGATATATTTTGCGTACTTCGGCACTCCCTGCAAAACATCAACAAGAGGTAAATTAATGTGTACCTGTTTAAGCACCTCCATGAACTTCTTGAAACACGCTTCCTCTTTGTGTTTCTTTAATCTTTGAGGGAACGGGGGTGGTGGTCTTTCTGGTTCAGCTTCCTTCTCCTTCCCCCTATAATCATTGTATTCCCTCTCATTCTTCACTACTCTCGACTGCTACGGTGGTCTTTCTGGTTCCACCTCCTTGAGTTGTAAACCACTCGTTGTGGTCACTACGTTCACTTGCTTGGGGTTGGGGTCAGTATCACTCGGAAGTCCTCCTCTCGGCCTGGTGTTTTGATCTCCAGCTAGTTGCGCAAATTGGTACTCCAGCGCCTTTGTGGCTAACTGATTATTCTTTACATCGGCTGCCAATTTCACATAGTCAGCCTGTAATTGAGCTTGGTTAGCTATTATCGTTTTGAACATTTCCTCAATGCTGGGTGATGGTGGTGAAGGAGGTGCATTGTGGCTTCTGTATTGAGTCTGATAGTTCTACTGCCCTCCTTGATTTCTCTATGCACCCTGATTTGAACTCTTCCCTTGATGGTTGTTACTACCCCAGGAAAAATTTGGATGATTCCTCCAATTAGAGTTGTAGTTGTTGCCATACTGTTGTTGATTATTTCTCTGTACATTACCAACAAAGTTCACTGAATTAGGATTCGCACCATAACACTCAGCTGAGTGTTCATTACTGCCGCACACTTCACACCAAATCTGCTGCACTACATTCACTGGGGCTTGAGACTGATTCATGCTCATATTGCTCAAGTGGGTGTTGAGTTGATTCTGTAATGCAGCTATTTGTGCAGCGATAGCGGTAAAACCATCCACTTCCAAGACTCCTGCTGCTTTCCTCATTCCCCCTCTTGAAGAGTCCGCATTCCACTGTGAATTTCCCTGCGAAATATGGTTTAACAAAGTATACAGCTCCTCATAAGTCTTTTCTAATGCTTGTCCCCCAGCTGCTGAATCTAGCAAAATTTTTCCGTGGGGTTCCAAAACCTCTATGAAAGTATGCACCAGCACATCATTGGATTGTTAATGGTGAGGACAATCCCGCAACAAAAATTTGAATCATTCCCAAGCTTGACACAAATTCTCCCCCTCTCTTTGTTTAAAACTTAGAGTTTGACTTCTAAGTCTTGCTGTTTTACCGGATGGAAAGAACCGTATCAAAAATTTCTGTGCAAGATCATCCCAAGTGGTGATGGAATTAGGTGGCTCAGCTTTCAACCACCTCTTTGCTTCTCCCAATATTGAAAATGGGAACAATGTAAGCCTTACGTAATCAGATGATACTCCAGCGGGGATGTAAGTGTCACTTATCCCCAAAAAGTTTTGGAGATGTTGTTGTGGATCCTCATGAGGGAGACCTGTGAATTGCCCGCTGGTGTGCAGCAATTGCACCATATTCTGTTTCAGCTCAAACCTCCCTCCTGGCTCGGGTTTGCGAATGCGTGATGTAACATTGTTAGCATGTGGGATTGCCACTTCGAGAATCGACCTAGCTGCCATTTCGTCGGGCACTAACACTGCCCTTACAAGTGGTGGATTCTGTTGTTGTTCTAGGATTGTTTGTCTGAGCAACTGCAGCTTTCTCTCTAGAGATTCTCTCCTTTGACAATGGAATTGTCTTTCTAGCTCTAAGTATGAGTCCACCAGTTCCTTGTCTCTTGCCAGTGCTCAACAGAATTTGATATCTGCAAAACATTGGCTAAGATCAAGTTGTCAGCACAATATAGAAATCGTAAACTAACACTTAAGAAAACAATTTTTACCAATTGCCAATCCCCGGCAATGGCGCCAAAAACTTGTTCAGGGCTTTTAAATGACTACACGCAAGTGCACGTGGTCGAACAAGTAGTAAAATGGATAAAGTAAGACAAGTATCGGTCCCACAGGGACTGGACCGAGGTAATAATCGAATCAAGCGTTAATGAACTCGAACTCTAAGAATTTAGACAATAGTTTCAAGAAGATTTCAGGAGTTTGTTTCCTAATTTATACTAATCTAAAACAAATGTACAAATTGAATCTGAACTATAGTAATGAGCATGCTGAGGCTAAAACGAACATGCAGGGAAGCAATTTATTGATACAAGTCGGTTAATCCTTCCTATAGTTGCTAGTCAAGAATTAATGCCTATGGATTAAAACTCTCGTATTTAACCCAACTTAAGAATCATGAACCTTCCACCTACATTTCTGTGATAAAAAGAAATTCATGTTCTAGCCATACGAAACCGATTCCTTAATTCACTAATACGACTTTCAGATATATTTCTATTCTGAAGGTAAATCAATTCTCAATTTTCCCAAACCAAGAAGAGATCATATCCTACCAATTCACAACTTTCCAATTTCTTTCTCTTTCGAGCGCAAACCGGATTTTTTAGATGTACATTAACATTGGCCAAACATTAATGCAGTAAGAACAAGAATTGATAGAACAACCATGGAAGAAAAGATGAAGAACCAAGATGATCAATAATTACATTCCACTACAAATGTTCTTAACCTCAGCAAGAAGTGAATTTAGACACTCATTTGTGGATTAAACATCATCAAATGAGTATAAATCATACAAACAATTGAAATAAAGGAGAAAGAGTTATAGAAGAACCCTAATATTTTCGTCTCCTCAACTGCCTGTAACCCACGTTCTTGCTCAACTATGTAAGAATAATTAAAAACAAACCTAAGTGTGCTATTTATACTAGTGGGAATTTTTCCCCGAATAACAAGCTACGTGTCACAGAGTGCATCGCGGAGCACTGCCTCCGTGACACGACGCAAACGCGAACCCTTACTGGAATCTGGTCCTCCAGGTAATTATGCCCAACATGCCACGACGTGCAATACGGGGCATGGCCAACGTGCCCTGGAGGCAACGCTGACCTCCACTGGAACTTGGCGAATTTTAATCATCCGGGGTAGAATGCCTCCGCGATGGCAGCGTGACACGGCTCCATCGCGGAGCCCCTTAATTTGCTGCATTTCCTTGGCCTTTTTTACTGCTCGCTTCCGAGTCCATTCCCGATTTCTCCCAACATGCTCCTTAGCTTCCTAAAATTACATTTTCCTGCAAAACAATACTAATCATGTTGGTTAGTATAAATTCATTTTTTAACTATAAATCACATGAGAATGTACAAATATCTATGGATAAACAAGACGAAATGAAGCATTTGAGTATCACTTGGGCATATAATGCTGCCCAAGATCAAAAGGGGTGATAAGATTAGGCAACAAAGGTAAGCTCAGCCCGAGATTTGTTGGGCCTTATCAGATCCGCCGAAGAATAGGCCAAGTAGCATACGATTTGAACTTGCCTCCAGAGTTAGAATCTATTCATCCAGTTTTTCACGTGTCTATGCTGAGGAAGTATATAGGAGACCCCTCCAGAGTTGTCCCAGTCCAGGATGTCTAGGTTATGGAAGAGCTGGCCTATGAAGAGGTTCCAGTGGCCATACTAGACAAACAGATTCATAGATTGAGAACTAAAGATATTGCTTCTATCAAGGTACTGTGGCGTAATAGGAACTGAGAAAAGATGACTTGGGAAGTAGAGGAAGATATGAAAATCAGATATCCTCAGTTGTTTCAAGACTAGTCAGTTAAGAGGTATGTTAGTATTGTTATCATATTAAATGCCTTATATTATATGTATAAATGAGATGGTCAACTCTATTCTTTTACGTGATTAATGATATAATATTGTGTGGAGTACCTGTATTGGACTTTTCTGCATTTAAAGTTTTTGAGATAGTCCATGTTACAAGGGAAACTCTGCCGAAATTTTTCTAAAAGTAAATCGAGTAAGTTGAGACCCCTATAAGTAGAAGTTTACATTCGAGGACGAATGTTCTTAAGGGGGGGAGGATGTTACACCCCGTAAATATCGACATGTAGATGGCCTATTCGCATGTTGGTTAAGAGTTTTAGAATGCCATACATGATAGGAAAAGGCCCGGGGAAAGACTGGGCGAACATTGCATCGAACCACCGCGGAAGAAGCTGGGGCAAAACCCCTCCGCGATGGCAGCGTGCCATGGAGGGAGGGCCTTCGCGATGGCGGTGTGTAACGGAGGTCCTGTCCAGGCCCAAGTATATAAACCCCTCACTTCGGTTTTTATTTCATTTCCCACTTTTAATTTCTAGAAAATGACCAGAGACAGAGAGGAATGAGGGTTTGAAGTAAATATTCGTCCGATTATGCCGTCAAGTGCAGTCCAAACTCAAATTAACTCCAAATACCGAAGTATAAAGATGCAGAGAACATTTCTGCGGAGTTAGTTTCGTGAAATTCGGCCGGTGAATCGTCATCCTACCGAGCTATGGTAAGTGAAATTGCTCCAAATTACGCAAATATACTTCTAGCCCTAAAGTGAGCATTTATCCCTTCTAGACTTTCGAGAAATAGTGAGTTTTTGGCTATTCTTCGATAAGTCAAAGTTTGAGCTATATATATATTTAAAATAGTGTTTTCTTCCAGAATATCGATGGATTTAGCTCTAATTGCTATAAATATGAATGCAGTAGGAAGAAATAGCTGAAATTAGTCGAGTTACGCTAGATACTCCAAAGTTAACAGACAAGGTATGTTAAGCCAGTTTCTTCGGCAAGCTAGTAGTTCCGGCATAGTGAAATAGTTCCAGTGCCAATAGAATGTTTCAGAAGCTACATATTATGTGTAGTATGAATTTTAGTATAATGCTAGAATCGCCATGTTATGTGTAGCATGAAACTTACTAGCACGATATATATTCCAGTGGGAAGTTTCAGAAACAATACAACATGTCCATTATGTAATTTAGTAAAATATGTCAGGGAATTATCGTGTTCAGTCGAAACTTAGTAAAGCAATATGAATTCCCGTAAAATATTCCAGAAATAGAAGAGTAGCTTAATATGAATTTTAGGAAGCATGTTAGAAATAGTAAATCATATCTACCATGAAACTTAGTTACACAACATGATTCTCAGCAGAAATACTATATCCTATCTTAGTATCAGATTCAACACAGCATGACAAAAATTATATAGATACCATTATTAGTTTCAGCATATATTGTATATATACACATTACTATCATTAGCTTCAGCATGTTTTACATACATACACATTATTATCATTAGCTTCAGCATGTAGTATACGCAGTTAGTATTACTAGTTGAGACCTGACTGTATTGTTTTGGGCTGGATTACCTAGCATTCATAGCTGTATCGACTCGTCCGCCAGAGGGCGAGGATACGTTGCTCTACAGAGTTGCATGCCGTCCCTTAGGGGACGAAGATGGGATGCCAGTTTCCCCATATTTTGCCTTGGTCGGCTTTTATACAACCCCGTCGAGCGGGTACGCCCGGGGTGTTGATTCAGGAGTCCTCCAGACTCAGGTATAGTTATAGTCAGGGGCTCAGCGGGCCCAAGTGCATACCCAAGGGACCGGCAGGATGCTTATAGTTACTATGGGAGATGGATGACCGGGGTAGGGGTATAGAATGCATGTTGGTTGTACCTCCCAGCTTATGGGGGCCGAGTAAGGTTTATGTGTGCTATTCTATGTTATGTTATGCTATATTACGCCATGTTGTGTTAGTTATGAGTAGATAGACAGTAGAATGCCACGTTACCAGGTACGACTCCTACTCCTTCCAGCATAGTTGAGGACAGTCTTAAACTCATACTTACAATCAATTACAGTCTATTTCTGTCTATTTCAGTTCTATCAGTTATATTGCTTGTTTATAGTTATTTTTCAATTGTTGCTTTGCATACTCAGTACCAGTGGTACTAACGCCCATTTGGGGCGGTGTATTACTTTCCTGCAGGTACTCATAGACGAGGAGCCGATCCCTCATGATCCTAGCCAGCACACAGAGTCATCAGCTCCTGTCATCCGGAGCTGGATAGCTAGAGGTTTATTCCTTTTCTTTTGTTGTACAGTATGGGTAGGTCAGGGCCTTGTCCCAACCATATTATAAGTATTCTTAGAGGCTTGCATATTGTACATTCCCTGTAGTTAGCAGCACCGGTCATGTGAGGCCGTGCGCATGTTTTAGTTTGTTTATGATGGTCGTGTGGGGCCTTATTCAGTTTGTAGTGGTGACCTTGCCGGTCACGTAGCGTTTAGTACTTGTTTCTTGATTCAGAAGTAACTAGACAGTAGGGTGGCCTTGTCGGCCCATATAGGTTCCTATTAGTTCAGTTGTTCTGGGTAGCTGTTGTTTGCTTACAGGTGGCTATAGCCTAGTTGGCGGGATGCTGTATTTACAGCTGTTATATAGCCCGTCCTTTTCTTGAATCTAGAGTTAGAGCCAGCCTGGCACCAGAAGTGCTTAGACTCAGCTAGTCCAGCAGTCCATGTCCTAGTAGGGCACCAGGTGCTAGTCATTCCTCTCAAGGCGGGGCGTGACAGCTTTGTCCCCGAAGCATGAACTATAAGATCATAGGGAAGAGAGCATACATGTGGCACACTAGGAACTCCTATCATCTTGTGGAGGTGGTACCTCCGCTATAATATTGGCACTAGTGGTGGCCGATGCGCTCAATGGTGTATCAATAGGGTGAGTGGTCCCCCCTCAATAATTGTGGCCGCTTCAACAACCTCTATAACTATCAGGGCTAAATGTGGTTCTCCTGAAGGGTCACGACCACTGGCAAGATCGGGCTGAGCTATGGTGGAGCTTCTTCTCCTCTAACTCTCTCATGCAGCTCAGACATATGCGCATTGTGAGTCTGTATGCTCTCTGATCTAGCCCACTTGTGCTCCTTCCTCTCCTTCTTCCTCCTATTTTTCAAACTCTCTTCTATGGCATCCTCAACAGCTCTTTTCTTACCCTGATCAACAGTTGTAGTTGGCTCCCAATATTCCACCAAATCAATCTCCTCATCAGGATTGACATCTAGGTCTGGAAGAGTGGGGGCTACTAAAACTGTTGGTTGTCGTGATGACAACTCAATTACATGGCTCCGAAGAACCCCCAACTCCACATGGAGACTGCTGGTATCTGTCTGCTCCCCAATCTCTCATTGAATCGGCTCTTGAAACTATCTAGGCGAGCATGTAGAGACTGAGCTGCTGCCTCTATCTCTAACTTGACCCATGGTTTTACATTGTCCATCATGGCCTGAATCTTTCACTCTGCCATGGTCAACCATTTGGACAGCTTTTGGAGGAAGTCCTATGGTACCAAAGTATACCCTACTGGTGTCTGAGTCTGCAGGCTGGGCAATGGTGCAACTGAGGTGCTTGGAGCTGACTCTAATGACCGAAATCTGTAACCGGTGGCTCGCTTTGCTCCTATATACTGGGGACATTCACCTGTGTATCCCTGGATGGCTGAGCTACTGGAATTGCTATGGGAATCTTGGATCTGCTTACCGGGTTCATCTCCAGTCAACCACGTGTCGCCTCGTGGAACTTCTGCCTCCATACATAATCTGAATACAAGACTCGAGAAATGGATAGTAGTGCTCACTCCCACCTCCTCGTCTCGTATCTCATTTTCTATGATCCTTGGGCTATTAATGGGGTAACGAGACATGAGGAATTCCACAAAAGCTGCTCTGTCAGCACTCAATGTGTTGTCATTGACCATAGGTGCTAACTAATGGTGCACTAGTGTCCAGCAGGCTTTTTCTGTGAAATTTAGTGAGTTCTTGGTCATCTGCTTTCCACCTGTAACCCACTCATCTTCTTCCTTATTCTCAGAAATCACCCCTGCTAGCCATTGCAGCTGCCTTTGTTGCTCCTTCATAGTCAGCTGTCTCATCTGCTTCATTGTCTCCACCCTGTAACCGTGCTTTGGCATCATCCTTGTAGGCATGAACTGTGGAACATACAACATTCGAGCGATGGTCCGCTAAGATATATAAACCTCTTAACCTCAGACCATCTTGTGCCCTTCCTTTTCCTTTACCTCTATGGTGGCCAGATAGTTGGCATAGAACTCTCGAACTATATCTTCTGTATACTGTGCTGAAGTCTTGGCCATACACTCAAAACCATAAAAGCTAAAAATCCACTTCATTTTCTCAACTTTATTAAGTGAGTTTGTGAGGATCCGCGGTTCTTTTTGGATGCTCCTCCTTGGTTTATTCTTGGCGATTAGAGAGATGCCTTGCTCATAGATTTTTCTAGCTTCCGGCACACTCCATTGAATTATACTGCTTTCTATGGGTGGGGTCTATTCTTGTGCAACATTAGGAGCCTCCTCATTTGATTCTTCACTGTTTCTCTCTTCTCCACTTTGGGTCTCCCCTGACCCTTCTTCAGCATTTGAGTCATTTCCCGACTTCTGTTGTTCCTCTCTAACTCCCTCCTCAATCTGGAGAGCTCGAGCAGATATGGAAGTGGTTGCTTAAATTTGTGCCTTTGATTTTTTCCTAGTGGTTCTGGGGAACCACTAGGTTAGTCTCCTGCCCTTTCAGACTCTGACTCAGTTGTTTCATCAATTAGTGTCCTTCGGGCTTTTGATTTATCGGCTTTGTGTTTGTATTTCATTGTACCTATAGAGAAATAAGTTAGCATTTTGTTTTTGAAAAAGTGGAATTAGATAGGAGATGTTCAGATTATCATCACGGGTCATCACTACGGGTCGTACCATGAAGGTACGACTTGTGAGAAGTCCCAGACTTATAGACAAATTTTAGTGCGACTCGCAGGTACGAATCATACCACAAAGGTACGATCTGTACATTGAGTTTTCTGATGGAGCCCCTTTGTAGTGTTTTTCTAGATTTTTCCACAACTCATGGTAAGACGTGTAGGTTGATTCCATGAGTCGTAGGAAAGGTTTTTCTTCTGCTACTTTGATCAACATGGTGGTATGAGTGCTCAGTACAACTCGTAGTAGCAACCTATGATCCGTGTTGTGCCTCATACCACTTCCAGATTTTCTTTTCTCAGTTTGCAAGGGTTCTCTTTTCACATTTTTAAGGTACTCAGATTTCCCCCCAGGTCTAGGCACGTCATTAACTCAAGTTAACCATGCTCAAACCTCCTTTTATTTAACCTACTACCCATAACTCATTGTGTGTTTTAAGACCTATGTTCATCAAAATTTTAGCATCTATCCAATTGAAAAACCATTTCACCACACCCTGATCATGGTCTCTCTTTTCAAAATCAATTTTCGAGCATAGTGACCGACTCACAGGGGTTCTGGCACCATCACTCTCAGTGTATGAATGTTAGCACTGTTTAATACAACATACTTATTTGATTGATGCTTCATCAACTGGAAATCACTGTATAGGGTTTTCAAAACTTGGGTTGAGAAAAACTTTTGCTTGATTGTTTGGTGGTTTTGAGTTACGGGTGTGGCAAGGTGAGTTCAAGTCGTTATTTTGAGTGATATTAGCATAGGAGAGGGTTTTTGTGGGGTTTAAATAGGTAAGGGAAAATTTTAAAAGAATTTGGGCCGAGTCAGGTATTATTGCATTGTTGACCGGTAGGAGTCTTAGGAAGTACCTATGACTCATCCCTTGGACTTGTAAGTGACCATGTTAAAGAAAACATACCTGGCGACCTACGAATAGATCCTACGACTCATACAACTAGGGTATGATCTGTAGGATGAATCGTAGGTCGAAGCTTGTAGTTATTTTTTCTGATCCTCACCACGACTTTTGTTACGGGTCATAGGATCCCATCACGAGTCGTACTGAGATTCGTAGCAGCTGATGTTTCAACCTCCTATTTTTAACTTCCATGCACACTAAGCACACATTAGTTCAATAACATGGGTTGCTCCCAAGAAGCTCTTGATTTAACATTGCGGCACGACATAGGTAGCTTTGTTACTCAGACTTCATCAAACTACCACTTGGGTTGTCTCCCATGAAGCGCATGATTTAACGTCATGGCACAACGCGAATATCTTGACTACTCAAAATACGTCAAGTGATTCATACTCATACTTTAGTGATGAGATTACACTAAATTCCTAGGGTTGCTTCATTGTGCAAGAGATGTTGAAAGTGACCTCTTCTTGGTTTAATCTAAACTTCAGTAGACCGACTTCCATATCTACTAGAGCCATCCCGATTGCAAGGAATGGTCGCCCCAAAATAATGGGGACCTCATAATAAACCTCGCTATCCAAAATCATGAACTCTACTAGGAATATGAATTTGTCTACCTTGACAAGAATATCAACAAGGATGCCCATTGGCTTCTTAACCATTCTCTCGGCCATCAGTAGTCGTGTGTTGGTCGATGTGAGGGCTCCCAATCCCAATTTCTTGAATGCTGCCAAGGGCATCAAATTAATGCTAGCTCCCACATCACATAGTGCCCTTGCGAAATCGACATTGCCAATCATACAAGGGATAGTAAAAGCACCAAGGTCTTTCTTTTTTTTAGCTAAGCCCTTGTAGCTATGGCACTACAGTGATGTATATTGTCAACGGGCTCATAACTCACAAATCTCTTCTTAGTCACCAGGTCCTTCATGAACTTTGCATATCCTAGCATCTGCTCTAATACTTCAACCAATGGTATGTTCACAGATAGTTGCTTAAGCATTGAAAGGAATTTCTAAAACTTACCATTCTCCACCTTCTTCTTCATCCTTTGGGGGAATGGTGGCGGTGGCGTGGGATAACTTTATGCAGTTTAGTTGCTCCTTGATTCATGTCAGGTTCCTTCTCACCTCTCGGGGCCTCTTGCAACTCACCATTCTCTATCTCAGCACTCGTACCATCTTCCTCAATTATGCTTTCTTTCATCTGCTCAACTTAAACCGGCAACGGGGAGGGGGGGGGTCAACTGTGGTTTTACCACTCTTAGTCATCACTGCCATGCAATGTGCATCATTCTTTGGATATCGGACAGTGTTTTTAGGTAGTGTACCCTTTTGTCTAGGGTTCATTGATGCTGACAGTTGCCCAAGTTGATGTTCGATCTGCTTGATGGCGGTAACATGAGATTCAACTTTCTGACCAATACTTGATAAGTCACTTAGGATCTGCTTTATCTGATCATTAGTGTAACTCACCTTCTTTAACATCTCGGCCATCATTCTCTCCAACTTTGATTGTCCAGACTCCCCTTCTCGTGCATTGGGAGGAACATAGATTCCAGCCCGGTCATTGCAGTATACATCGTTTCGTCTCCAATCTCCTTCCTTCTCATGACCCCGGCTTCTGTCTCTGAACCCTCTTATATTGTAGTTGTCTCTATACTGATTCCGACCATGATTTCCACGACCATGGCGTCAATTTTCTTTTCTAGATGCTTGGGCATTGGTTCGAAAACCCACCACTTGGCTATCCAAGAAGTTTGCCTCTTCCTCGGAATCAGAGTGATCAACTCCTTGTTCCCTTCCTTGAGTTCCCACCGCATTTACCTATTTGGCTCTAGCTCCCATAATATGCTTTGTTAGAAAGTCCAATGATGTGCGAATATGAGCCAACTCCTAGTCGCGTTCTTCTGTTTTTCTTCGTTCATCTATAGTCAAACCAATAGCATATGTGCCTGCCGCTGCATCAACCTCCCTCATATGCTAGGCCCTATTTGTCTTAGTTACCCTGTCAATAACAGTGGCAGCTTGCTCCCATGTGTGACTCATCAATGCTCCTCCAGCCACCGTGGCTGCTACAACTTTGGTGTTGTTATTCAGAGACCTGTAAGAAAATTCCAGCAAACTGTCATCTGGGATTTTGTGGTTAGGGCACTTTGTCAACTTCTTTTTGAATCTCAACCAAGTTTCATGAAGTTCCTCAGTATTAATTTGTCGAAAATTATTGATCTTATCCTTTAGCTGCAACATCCTGGATGGAGGAAAGAATCTCTCCTGAAAGGCCTGTTTGAGCTCCCTTCAGTTGGTAATGGAGTCATTGGGGAACTCCAATAACCATAAAGTGGCTTCCCCTTATAGAGAAAAAGGGAAGAGTCTGAGTCATATGGCATCCTGGCTTACTCCGAGCAACCTGTATGCCTTGCATATACCTACGAAGTTCATTAAGTGCAGGTTGGCGACATCCGCTACGTGACCACAGAACACCCCATTCATGTTTAACAATGGAATCATGGTGCTCGTAATGTCGAATTTTGCCCCAATGCTCAGTGGTGGTGGCACAATTTCTCTAGTCGACCCAACTTCATCAATATCTGGGTCCTCATCATCAAAGAGCTGAGGGGAAAATCTATGAGCTTTGTTACCCCTCCAATGCCAGCTAGCATCTACTACCTCTTCTCTGTCATCTTCTGCATGTTGTAGTGCAGCTTGCCGAGCTAGCTCGGCTTGCCTAGCTTCTTCAACTGTGCGGGCTTCTCTTTGCTCGTGGTACTCCATTTTGTGTAGTGCTCTTTCAATTTATGGATTTAGTGGAACAAGGGGATCTCCACTACTCCGAGTTCTTGGCATTCACTAGAAAACAACCTGTGGGTGTCAAAGACACAAAAATAAAAGTAATTAGTGAAATAACTACCAAAAACTCAAATACAGGCAAATAACCTAGTCTTAGCCGTATTCCCCAACAATGGCGCCACTTTTTGATAATGCTCAAACCACACCTCTTACTGAAGTATGAAGCGGACGTTGTCAATAAAGAACACAACTAGAGGTTGGGGTCGATCCAACATGGAATATGCAAGAGCTAGATTATAGCCGGTAAGTGAACTTGTAAGGTAGTTACTTCAAAATTGGGGGGTTCTACAGAAAATAAATAATAAAAACAATTATCAAAGGTCGGTTTTGAATCAATATTAAAGGATAACTAGGGTTTTTGTTCCCTATGGGTTCGTAACTGCTTTGCGTATACACTCGTGATCATCACCAATACTTACTTACAGAAATAACAACTTAGGTTCATTCAAATGACCGACCAGTCACTATTAAATGACTATACTCAATTACTGGACCAAGTCTCATGAGCAGTTTCAAACTATCCGTTATCACTAAGTTCCAAATTTAACTATCCAGCGACCACAACTCAAGTTAACACAATGATCATTAAGATTAAGGCTCCGTTGTAATTCTCTTTTCCTAATTTCTACCTCTTAGACCTAGGCAAGTAAATAATTCGGGCGTGTACTAATGTTGCACACCATTAAGAAACGTTTAAGCATGAATAGAATACAATATAAGTGTTCGTATTAGCTTTAGAATCACTTTGTGCAACCCTAGCTTGTTAATCCACCATGGTTCCCACAACCCTAGCTATGAAGGTTTTAGCCTCTCATAGTTGTAAGGTTGTGAATTGCATTCATGATTAAAAACATAATCAATACTTATAAATATGAATGAGAAAACACTTCCTTTAATTAATCAGCAAATTCTTGAAAAACAATTCACAAGAAAAATTCAAGAAAAGGTTGATGACAAGTCAAATCAACTCAATTCTCTCTTTCCCTCCTCAAAATCACCTCTTTGATCAATCCCTCTTAAAAATAAAACCTAAAACGTATTTATACAGATACAAGAATCCTTTTCCTAGGCTAACAGGGTGAATTTCAATATCTGATTCCGCCAACGTCACGAGTACTCTTACGATCTGTAGCACCATCATATGGCCCGCAGCATCCTGTCGTACCTTGCATGACTGGCTAAATTTTGCTAAGTGTTGGATCTTGGTATGAATCATACCTCCAACCTATGATCCGTATTGATCTCCCATGGCTTGACTCTAAAACTTTGAAATATTTCTGATGTTTATCATGACCTCCATGGTATGACTCGTACCTTTATTCCACGGTTCGTACTTACTTTCCATAGAAGGAGTCAGCCTCTTATGCCAATCTTCTGAATCTTTTCATGACTTCATCACCAAGACTTGTACAAGCTTTGTATGACTTATACTGAGACTCGTGTATTGCGTCTCTCCAACAGCATCCTTTCTACAACTTTTCACGGCCATCAGTACAACTCGTATGACCTTCCTACAGCTCATACTGTGGACAACAATTTAAGCCTATTTTGCACTCTTCAGGCTATCTTTTGCATTTTTCATCTCAAACACCAATTTATCCTATAACCAAATGAAAAGTTCCTTATATCTACATAAATACACCTAAGTCGATGCTATTTTCTTAGTTTTGAGCGTCGAAAGTACTGTAAAACCATAACACATCAACAATTCCACCAAATTGCAGCCCTACGTTGAGAGAATAAGGCTATTTTCAGTACTAAGACTTGGCAAACAATGATATCTTTCAATAATATTAAGTATAACTCAACTTCGTTCTATTTGGCCAAAAACTCATAAATTTCCGAGAGTTTAAAAGGTCGAAATGCTTACCTATCAGTTGTAGCCACTAAGGACTCCATTAGAAGCGATTTCTACAACTTTTACTTGGCAGGGTTTCGATACTCCAAGCAAATTTGAAAGAAATAAATCTGCAGAAACATTCCTCTAAGGCTGGGAACTCGTTATCCAAGATGAATTTACATTTGGATAGAGTTTAATGATGTAAATCGGCGAAAAATGGATGAAAAATAGAGAGGAAACTTCGAAGGGCCGATGTTGTGATTTTACGAAATTTTTAATAACATCAACTTGACCTTATTACTTTTATATAGATGAGGTAGTGGCAGGGGGTGGCATGGCGCGACGCGCCGACCCTGCCTCTAGTCTGGACCTCTTACTCGCTTGATACCATGCTCATATACTCATCTCCGAGCCTTGTTTTGTACGTATCATACCCCAAAACTCTCAACATACACATGCACACATCTGTTAAATGATAGAAACTTACGGGGTGTAACACATAGCGTTGGATCTAAACACGAAACCTAGAACGATAACTGGCTCCAAGTCAACTCATGGAATGAATATGAAAACTAAAGCTCAACATAACTAAAGCAAAAGACTAAATTCTAAAATAGCCAAAGTCTGAATAGTAAAAACATTTAAACAATATAAATCTCAAACACTGAATTCGAAGCTGGATAAACAAACTATGTCTGAAAAGCCTCTAACATACTAACAAGCTGATGGGATGACACCCACAACTAGCTCACTAGAAGTCTGAAACTGAAAATGACAACAACTCAACTATCTAAGGTCCTCGAAGGATGAGGACTCACCAACAATGCTATCTGGGTTGTACTCTGAAAACTGGCTAGCCACGAGACTAATTCTGAACTGTTATACCCCGAGAACCCAAGGATCAGACCCAAAAGTGGAAATAGGGAAAAAATAAAAATTCGCACCAGGTCACAGAACGACGCGTGAGGTTGGCCGTGAGGGGTGACCACAATTTGTGAGGTGACTCGTGGTCAGCATGGTTTTGAAAAGTCTGAGTGAAGAGGCCACGGGCCTGACCACGAGTTGTGGTCAGACCTCATGACTCGTGAGGTCACCCATGGTCAACGCTGGAGGATTGGCAAGTTTGAATGGATAGTGTAGGCCACGAAAGGTGAGCACGAGTCGTGGTCTGACCTCACGACTCGTGAAGTCACCTGCGGGGTTCCCTTGGATGTTTGGGCAGTGGACTCAATTTGTCAAGGCCACGAGTCATGCCCTGTGGCAACGACTTGTTAGGTCCCTCGTGGGGACTGGCAACCAAAAATTCCTGCATTTTAATGAGGGTGTTTTTGTAACTTCCTAAGTCCCTAAGGCCTAAACAATATCATTTTGGATATGTTTTTGAGTTAGATAAGATGGATTAAGCCCTTTATGCATGCCCATTCTAATGCAAAAGCTTAGAGAGGTTTTTAGGGGATTCAAGGCCTTCTTGCCCAAATTTTCATCAATTTCTTTGTGGGTGTTCAAGGAACTTTGAGTCCCTCCATTCTCGGGTATGTAGGGTTTTTAAAATGGGTGAAATTCTTCCTCACCCATGCCCAATTATGATTAAAATCATGAATCCTCCTATTCAAGTTTATGGGGTTTTACTGAAATGCATGAAAATGTTATTTCTCTTTATAGGTATGATTTAATTGAGTTTTAATTATTGAATTATGAATGATGGGCAGGTTTTATCATTATTTTCCTTTAATCATGTTTCAAGCTTTTAAATCCAAATTTCCCATTTGATGAAAGTTCATGGAAGTTATGATTTATGATAAATACTCTATAATTTGAGTTTATTGATGATGGAAAAGCATGATTTTCTAGTTACCCATGTTTATGAGCATATTTTTAAATAATTAAATATAATGAAGTTTTGGGAAATTCCCACATGTTAAAGAATGATTTATGATTTATGAAGTGAATTACATGATTTATCGATTTATGATATTTTCTGATAAAAGGCCCATGATTATTTGCTAAGCATGTTTTAAAGGGGATCGATGATTATAAATGTTATATCTTATCCAATGAATTTTTATGCATGATGTTAAGGATTTATGTGCGAGCCTATATGCATGCTTTTGGGAGCCGTGTCTGGCACCGAGAAGCCCGACGTTCAAAGGACTACATTGGTGTCTCATAACCACGTGCCACCGTGGGTTCTAAATGATATGATGTATGATAATGATCCCCTCAAACTTGATATCACACCTTATGCACGACCCTCGCCTGGCAAGCCAGGGTCGTCCCTGCCCACTTGGGCGAGACAGTGAGGCATAATGCAAGGCTCTATCATTATGGTGTCAGTTACGACGAGTCCTCCCATTATTCTGCATGTCTTATGCATTTTTATGATTATGTTATTAGCTCAAGTTATGTTCTGATAAAGTTTATTTACGATTATAATTATGAACGTTTTATGAATGATTTGAAAGCCTTGAGCCTTACGTTCTCTTATAAAGTTCATGATACAAGCATGATGTCCATCTTTTATGTTACTTATGAGTTTTATTTTACTTTTAAATGTCCATTTTATTTACCTTGCATACTCGGTACATTCCACGTATTGACCGCATACTTTCTATGTTGTATCACTTCTTGATACAAGGTCCGGATCTCATCCTCATCCTCATCCTTAGTCCATCTCAGCCTACGTTTTCAACTTGTTGGTGAGCCCTCATTTTTCGAGGGTCGTTTGATTGACTTTCATGTTGTTTATGTTCAGTTTTGGTCGGGTTAGTTGGGGATGTTGTCCCATCAACCTATCTTATGTATTAGAGGCTTTCATACAAGTATGTAGTGTTCTACCGTGTATTACGCTTAGTATTTCTTGATATTATGCTATATTTACGTTTTCGCTATGTTTTATGATTATGATTCCACTTATTTCATAAATATTAGTTGTATGGATCGACTTGGGATCTCTCGGGGTCCCTTGTCCTGTTTCTACTATTTGGGTGTATGTTCGGGTCGTGACCAAGTTGGTATTAGAGCAATAGGTTCAGATGTGTGCTAGGGAGTCTGAAAGCTATGTTAATTAGAGTATTTCATTGGTGTGAAGCACGCCACACCTATGATTAAAAGGCTACTAGACGTTTAGGAAATATTCCCTTCTTTCATGTTCTATGTTGTGTGATGAAAAGCATTTCCATCCTTCTAATTCTTGCGATTCGCGATTGCAGAATTATGGCTCATAGAAGAATGAACGGAAGGAGGAATGGAAATGATGAAGGTTACAAAGTTGGCATTGATCATGGGCATCAGCAAGCCCCACCTATTCAGGATCCCCAAGCACCAGAGCTAGCTGCCCACGCTGAGTTTCTGGCGACTATCCAGATGTTGGGCATGCCTTGACCGCTCAGGTCAACCAGCAGGCTATTGCGCAGGTCCCACAGAATGGCAATGTGGCGGCGGCTCGGATTAGGGACTTCTTGAGGATGAACCCTTCTAAGTTCACGACATCAAAGGTGGATGAGGATCCACATGAGTACATTGAAGGGATCTTGAAGGTCACTCAGGTTATGCGGGTGACAAATGGGGAGTGTGTAGATTTGGCCTCATAGCAGCTAAAAGTGGTCGCTCATATTTAGTCCAAGAAATTGAAGGATAACAGGGCAGCAGGAGTGGGCACTATCAGTTGGGATGAGTTCCACATGGCCTTTCTCGATAGGTTCTTCCCTCGGGAAATGAGGGAGTTCAAAGCAGCGGAGTTTGTTAACCCCAAGCAAGGAAAAATGACATTGCTGGAGTATTCGCTTGAGTTCACCCGGTTGTCAAAATACGCCCCAGAGTTGGTGATGGATCAGAGGGCGCGGGTGAGCCGGTTTGTTCATGGCGTGGCCAGTTATTTAGACATGGATTGTAGGATTGCTATGCTTCACCAGGATATGGACTTTCCTCGCATAGTGT
Organism: Datura wrightii; assembly: GCA_035772735.1. Lineage (NCBI taxonomy): Eukaryota > Viridiplantae > Streptophyta > Magnoliopsida > Solanales > Solanaceae > Datura > Datura wrightii. The sequence goes on from JASDFA010000002.1 coordinate 69,133,019, forward strand.
TTTATGCCCAGCAGATAGAGGTGGATCATGCAAGGGAGAGGGAGGCAAAGACGGCTCGGACAGACAGTCGTAGGTTTTCACATCAGAGGTTTTGCGGTGGCTACTCTCCACAGTTTCAGCATAGGTCCCTAGCCCTAGCACCATCGTTAGCTAGTGTTCCATTCAGACCCAGGGGTGATCAGAGGAGCAAGTCTTCAGGGTCGAGGGACCAGACGGGCACCCAATTAGAGTATACTCTCCAGCCTATGGGAAATGAGGCAATAGTCACACTGGGGAGTGCATGCTCGATTCAGATGTCTATTTTGGGTGTGGTAGATTTGGGCACATGCAACGAGCGTGTCCATATGCTAGACAGAATGATGATAAGGGCCGTGCACAGACCACCAGGACAGCAGCAGCTCCAGCCCATTCCGCTCCGCAGGGAGCATCTACTAGTGGAGGTGGCGGACAGCGCCAAAAACGATTCTATGTCCTTGCCTCAAGCCAGGAGCAGGAGACTTCGCCAAACATGGTCACTAGTATGTTTCGTGTCTTTAATATTGATGTTTATGCCTTGTTAGACCCGGGAGCTACATTGTCTTTTGTGACCCCTTACATTGCTAGTAGTTTTGGAGTTAGTCCTCAAAATTTTATCAGAATCATTCTTCGTATCTACTCTAGTGAGTGATTCAGTTGTAGCTAGGCAGGTATATAGAGGGTGCCCGGTCATGGTGTTGCACAAGGTTATCTCCGCAGACCTGATAGAGTTAACCATGACTAATTGTGATGTTATTCTTGGTATGGATTAGTTGTTTGCATGTTCTGCCGTGATTAATTATAGGTCCTGTACCATGGAGTTTTATTTTCCGGGTGAGTCATTTTTTGAGTGGAAGGGTAATTCGGCGGTACCAACAGGTCGGTTAATTTCCTATCTTAAGGCCTGGAAGATGATCTCTAAGGGTTGCATGCACCACCTAGTTAGGGTTAAGGATGTGGAGTCCAAGACCCCGACTATCAAGTCAGTTCCGGTAGTGTGCGATTATCTAGAGGTGTTTCCCGAGGATTTGCCAGGTGTTCCTCCAGAAATGGAAATTGATTTCGTGATTGATCTATTGCCAAATACGCAGCCTATTTCTATGCCTCCTTACAAGATGGCTCCAGCCGAGCTAAAGGAATTGAAGGATCAGTTAAGGGATTTGTTGGATAAGGGCTTCATTAGACCGAGCTAGTCCCCATGGGGTGCATCAGTTTTATTTTTTTGAAAGAAGGACGGTTCCCTTCGCATGTATATTGACTATCGACAGTTGACCAAGGTTACCATCAAGAACAGCTACCCCTTACCCAGGATCGATGATTTGTTCGACCAACTTCGAGGTGCCAAGTGCTTCTCCAAGATCGATCTCAGGTTTGGGAATCACCAGCTTAGAGTTCAGGAGAGTGACATCACGAAGACCTCTTTCAAGACTCGGTATATCACTAGGAATTTGTTGTTATGTATTTTGGGCTAACCAATGCTCCTACAACTTTTATGGATTTAATGAACAGGATGTTAAAGGCATATCTGGACATGTTCGTGATCGTGTTCATCGATGACATTCTTATATAATCCCGGAGCAAGGTGGAGCATGCCACTCATTTGAGAGTAGTGCTACAAACCCTCAAGGATCATCATCTGTATGCAAACTTTAGCAAGTGTGAATTTTGGATAGACTCGATGGCGTGTCTAGATCACGTGATATCAAGAGAAAGCATAAGGGTAGATTCCCAGAAGATTAAGGTGGTGAAGAATTGTCCCAGACCAGTGAATCCTTCAGAAATTCAGAGTTTCTTGGGCATAGCTGGCTACTACCAGAGGTTTGTTGAGGGTTTCTCATCCATTGCAGCACCTTTGACTAAGTTGACTCAAAAAAAGGTAAAATTCCTATGGTCGGATACTTGTGAGAAAAACTTCCAAAAGTTGAAGACCTAACTCACTGCAGCACTAGTGTTGACTACATGAGGGTATCGATGGCTTCGTTGTCTATTGTGATGCTTCGAGAGTCAGACTAGGATGTGTGTTGATGCAGCGTGGGAAGGTAATAGCATATGACTCGAGACAGTTGAAAGTTCATGAAAAGAATTACCCGACCCATGATCACGAGTTGGCCGCAGTGGTGTTTGCATTGAAAATATGGCGACATTACTTGTATGGGGTCCACGAGGATGTATTTATGGATCACAAGAGTGTGCAATGTGTGTTCACATAGAATGATCTAAATCTTCGGCAAAGGAGGGGATTGGAGTTACTAAAGGACTATGACATGAGTGTCCTCCACCACCTGGGAAAGGCTAATGTGGTTGCAGATGCACTTAGTAGACTCTCTATGGATAGTGTGTCCCACATGGATGAGGGAAAGAAGGAGTTAGTGAAGGATGTCCACCGACTTGCAAGACTAGGAGTTAGATTGATCAACTCAATCGATGGCGGTGTTGTTGTGCATTATGAGTCAGAATCTTTCTTGGTAGTTGATGTTAAATCTAGGAAAGTTGAGGATCGAATATTGAGAAAGCTGAAGAAGGACGTGCAGAGTTAGAAGGTTGAGGTTTTCTCCCAAGGAGGAGATGGTGTGTTGCGATACCAGGGTCGACTAAGTGTTCCGGGCGTTGATAATTTGAGAGTTCAGATATTATAGGAGGCACATGGTACTAGATATTCTATCCACCCGGGATCCACGAAGATGTATCGGGACTAGCGAGAAATTTATTGGTGGGATGGTATGAAGAAGGATATTACAGAGTTCGTAGCGAAATGCCCAAACTATCAACAAGTGAAAGTCGAGCATCAAAGGCCAGGAGGCGTACTTCAGGATATCAGCATCCCCACTTGGAAGTTTGCGAAGAAATTAATATGGATTTCGTTACAAGTCTACCCCATACTGGCCGACAATACGACTCCATTTGGGTGATTGTCGACGGGTTAACCAAGGTTGCACACTTCCTACCGGTCAAGACCATAGATTAAGTGGATGATTATGCTAAGTTGTATATTCGGGAGTTGTTCGACTTCATGGAGTGCCCTTGTCTATTATCTCAGACCGAGGTACATAGTTTACCTCTCAATTCTGGCGTTCTTTTCAAAAAGGACTTGGGACGTAGGTTAAGCTTACTACAACCTTCCATCTGCAAATAGATGGCCAGGCAAAATGAACTATTCAGACCCTTGAGGATATGTTGAGGGCATATGTTATGAATTTTAAAGGTACTTGGGATGATCATTTGCCCTTGATTGAGTTTTGTTATAATAATAGTTACCACTCTAGTATCCAAAAGGCACCGTTCGAGGCTCTTTACAAGCGGAGGTGTAGATCTTCCCTCGGATGGTTCGAGGTTGGCAAGGTAGCTATGATAGGACCAAATTCGGTTCATAAGGCAAGGGTGAAGATTCAGTTGATAAGGGACCGGTTGAAAACCACTCAAAGTCATCAAAAATGGTATGCTGATGTGAGGAGAAGATATTTGGACTTTTATGTGGTCGAATGGGTATTTCTAAAGGTATCTCCCATGAAGGGAGTCATGCAGTTTGGGCATAAAGGGAAACTCAGTCCCTTCTATGTTGGCCCCTACTGGTTGTGAGCAGAGTTGGTAAGATGGCGTATGAGTTGGACTTGCCCTCGGAGCTATCTTCGGTTCATCCAGTCTTTCATGTGTCACTTTTGAAGAAGTGCTTGGGTGATCCAGCCTTGGTGGTTCCGGTAGACAGCATTGGAGTGAAGGACAACCTCAGTTATGAAGAAATCCCCATTGATATCTTGGATTGTCAGGTTCGGAGGCTGAGGAACAAAGAAGTAGCTTCAGTTAAAGTTTTAATGAGAAATCAACTTGTTGAGGGAGCTACGTGGGAAGCTGAAGCAGATATGATAGCTAAATACCCTCATTTTTTCCCTACTGGCTCAATGTCAGTTTGAGGTATCAGTTTTGCCCTAAACCTTTAATCAGCTCTTCCCATTCACTTTATGTGTACAAGTTTGTTTTATGATTTGGTAAATGTATGCGATATCCAAATTCAGTTTAGCTATGTAGTTTCTTTCAGAGGAAGTCATTCCGTCAGTTTCGACTTAAATGGCTGGTAATTGTATATGGTGATAGCTTTCTTTTGAGTTTTTTGCATGTTTCTAACATTCGAGGATGAATTTTCCCAAAGGGGAGATATTGTTATACCCAAGGAACCCAAGGATCAGACCCGAAAGTGGAAATGAAGAAAAACTAAAAATTCGCACCAGGTCACAAAATGACCTATGAGGTTGGTCATGAGGGATGACCACGAGTCATGAGGTGACTCGTGGTCAGCATCATTTGGAAAAGTTTGAGTGAGGAGGCCAAGGGCCTGACCACGAGTCGTGGTCAGACCTCACGACTCGTAAGGTCACCGTGGTCAACCCTGGAGGATTGGCAAGTTGGAATGGATAGTGTAGGCCACGAAAGGTGACCATGATCATGGTCTGACCTCACGACTCGTGAAGTCACCTGTGGGGTTCCCTTGGATGTTTCGGAAGTGGACTTAACGGATTAAGGCAATGAGTCGTGCCCTGCGGCAACGACCCGTTAGGTCCCTCGTGGGGACTGGCGACCTGAAATTCCTACATTTTAATAAGGTTGTTTTCGTAACTTCCGAAGTCCATAAGGCCAAAACTATGTCGTTTTGGATATGTTTCTGAGTTAGATAAGATGGGTTAAGCCCTTTATGCATGCCCATTCTCATGCAAAAGCATAGAGAGGTAAGGGGATTCAAGGCCTTCTTCCCCAAATTTTCATCAATTTCTTTGTGGGTGTTCAGGAACTTTGAGTCCCTCCATTTCCAATTATGTAGGGTTTTTACAATGGGTGTAATTCTTCCTCACCTATTCTCAATTTTGATTAAAATCATGAATCCTCCTATTCAAGTCTATGGGGTTTTACTCAAATGCATGAAAATGTGATTTCTCTTTATGGGTATGATTTATTTGAGTTTTAATTATTGAATTATAAATGATGGGCAGGTTTTATCATTATTTTCCTTTAATCATGTTTCAAGCTTTTAAATCCAAATTGCCCAATTGATGAAAGTTCATGGATGTTATTATTTATGATAAATACTCTATAATTTGAGTTTATTGATGATGGAAAAGCATGATTTTCTAGTTACCCATGTTTATAAGCATATTTTAAAAGAATTGAATATGATGAAGTATTGGGCAATGCACACATGTTAATGAATGATTTATGATTTATGAAGTGAATTGCATGATTTATCGATTTATGATGTTGTCCTATAAAAAGGGCCCATGATTATTGGCTAAGCATGTTTTAAAGGGGATCAATGATGATAAATGTTATATCTTAGCCAATAAATTTTAATGCAGGATGTTAATGATTTATGTGTGAGCCTATATCCATGTGTTTGGGAGCCGTGTCTAGCACCGAGCAGTCCGACGTTTAAAGGAATAAGCCGGTGTCTCATAACCACGTGCCACCGTGGATTCTAAATGATATGATGTATTGATAATGATCCCCTCAAATGTGATATCACTCCTTATGCATGACCCTCGCCTGGCAAACCAGGGTCGGCTCTACCATGATGGTGTCAGTTATTAAGAGTCCTCCAATTGTTCCACGTGTCTTATGCATTGATATGTTTATGTTATTGGCTCAAGTTATGTTTTGATAAAGTTTATTTACGATTATAATTATGAATGTTTTATGAATGATTTGAAAGTCTTGATCCTTATGTTCTCTTATGAAGTTCATGATACAAGAATGATGCCCTTATCTTATCTTACTTATGAGATTTATTTTACTTTTAAATGTCCATATTACTTACCTTGAATACTCGGTACATTCCACTTACTGACTGCATACCTTCTATGTTGTATCATTTCATGATACAGGGTCCGGATCTTAGGCTCATCCTCATCCTTAGTCCATCTCAGCCTACGTTTTCAGCTTATTGGTGAGTCCTCATGCTCTGAAGGCCGTTTGATTGACTTTCATGGTGTTTATGTTCAGTTTTGGCCGGGTTAGTTGGGGATGTTGTCCCATCAACCCATTTTTTTATTAGAGGCTTTCAGACAAGTATGTAGTGTTCCGCCGTGTATACGCCCAGTATTTCTTGATGTTATGCTATAATTACTTTTTATCTATGTTTTATGATTATCATTCCGCTTATTTGAATAATTTTAGTCGTATGTATGTGTCCTGGGTCGACTTGGGGTCTCTCGAGGCCCATTGTCCCGTCTTTACGATCGGGGTGTATGTTCGTGTCGTGACATGAACACTGGAGCCTATATCGTGAAATGATTCTGCATAGAGTATGCGGTCAGTACTTGAAATGTACTGAGTATGCAAGGTAAGTAAAACAGGATAAGTAAGTATAAACTGAAAATATGCATAAAATAAATCATATCTTTATAAGATTCTGAGAGCAAGGACTGTATGCTGAAATCTGATAACATGAATAGACATAAGCTGAACCTCACAACTGAATCGATTGACCCAAAGCTAAAACTAATTTTCATAAATAAAACTAATAAGCTGACATTGGGTTAAACCTTCTAAAAACACATTATCATAACTTATGAACATGCATAACTGAAATCATGAGGAACAATGGGAGACTCGCCATATAACCAACAGTATCACGATAGAGCTTATGTGATCCCAACTATTACACTCAAGTGGGAAAAGCCATCCAAAGCCTTACCATGCTAAGTGCGCTACCATGATATTGATATCAAGCTGAAGGACCATTGGGGCGGGGAAGCTCACAAGGGAGGTCCCAAAGTAACTGAAAAATCCTATGTTGGCACGTAGTTTTGAGACTCGGGGTTTTCCAGAAACCCTAGCCAACTTGGTACTAGACACTACTCCCTAAAACATGCAAATGCTCCCCATCATTTTTTGATGAAGATTAATCCATCATTTTTCAGTGAAGCTGATAATGTAATAACATGCATAGTCTGAAATTTGATTATGGGGAGCCTTGACTCAAAACATACCATAAGCTGAAAGTGGGAGTATAGACTCCAAAACCATGTGTAAGATAATATTATATAACTGGACTAAATCATGAAAACACAATTAATTCATGAGGGCTAGCCCAAAACTTTAACATAGTTGAGATAGACTTGGTAGTCAAAATCATGGACTCATACATGGGTAAATCATGAACATTCTTTTATGCTAGATGATCTTGGGCAAATTTATATGCCCAAGTGATACTCAAAAGTACCATTTTATCCTTGTTTATCTATCAATGTGTATACATTCTCATGTAATTGGTAATAAAATGTGAATTTATATTAACCAACATGATTAGCATTGTTTTGCAGGTAAAATGTAATTTCAGAAACCTAAAATGCATGTTGAAGAATATCGGGGTTGGACTTGGATGCGAGCAAGGGACAAGACATTGGACAGCATAAAATAAAGGGGCTCCGCGATGGAGCTGTGTCACGCTGCCATCGCGGAGGCCTTCTGCCTGGATGGGAATTTTCAGCCAAATTCCAGTGTGGGTTTGCGATGGGTCCGTGGCACGGTGGCTTGGCTCCGCGTTGCACGCCGTGCCACTTTGGGATTTATTTCCTGGACCCCCAGTTCCAGTGAAGGTCCGCGTCCGTAGCGTGTCACGGAGGCAGTGCTCCGCGATGCACTCTGTGACACGTTGCTTGTTATTCCGGGAAAAATACCCACCAGTATAAATATAACACTTAGGTTCATTTTTCAATATTCTGACTGGGTGGAGCAAGAACGTAGGTTACAGGCAGTTGAGGGGACGAAAATATCAGGGTTTTTCTCGCTTTCTTTCTTCTTTAATTCAATTGCTTGTATGTTTTACACTCATTTAACGATGGTTAATCCACAAATGAGTGGCTATATCCTCTTCTTGCTGAGGTTATGAACAATTGTAGTGAAATGGATTGTTGATCATAGTGGTTTTTCATCTTTTCTTCCACGTTGTTCTATTAATTCTTGTTCTTACTGCATTAATGTGTGGCCTACGTTAATATATATCTAAAAAGTCCGGTTTCACTCGAGAGAGCGAGAAATTGGAAAGTTGTGAATTAATAGGATATGATCTTTACTTGATTTGGGAAAATTGGGAATTGATTTACTTTCAGGATAGAAATATACCTGAAAGTCGTATTAGTCAATTTAGGAACCGGGTTTGTATGGCTAGAACATGAATTGCATTTAATCACAGAAATGTGGTTCATGATTCTTAAGTGAGGTTAAATACGAGAGTTTTAATCTCTTGGCGAATGTTCTTGGCTAGCAACTGGAGGAAAAGACTAACCAAATTATGTCGATAATTAATTTCATTACATGTTCGTTTAACCTCAGCATGCTCTCATTCATAGTTCAGACTCAAAGTAGATAGTTATTTTAGATTTAGTATAAAAATTATAAAACTAATTATCAAACTTTTGGTTACACTGTTGTCTGCATTATTAGAATCGAAATATAGTACACTTGAGTAGATTGCACTTCATCCCAGTCCCTGTGGGATCGATACTTTGCTTACTTAAGCCACTTTACTACTTGTTCGACCACGTGCACTTGCGTGTGAGTTATATACCAATATAACGCAGACCGAACAAGTTTTTGGCGCCGTTACCGGGGACTGGCAATTGGTGAATTTGTTTTAAGTGTTAATTTACTGTATTTTTGTTTTCTTAGTGTTGACAACTTGGTCTTAGCCTGTATTTTGCAGACTTAATTTCTGTTGAACACTGGCAAGAGACAAGGAGCTGGTGGAATCATATATAGAGCCAGAAAGAATATTTCATAGTAAACGGAGAGAAGCTCTACGAAGAAAGCTGCAGTTTCTCAGACAGACGATCATGGAGCAACAACAGAATCCACTGGTAGTCTGGGTAGTGTTAGTGCCCGAAGAAGTAGCATCTCGACCGGTTCGCGAGGTGGCAATCCCACATGCTAATAATGTCACATCTAGCATCCGCAAACCTGAGCCAGGAGGGAGGTTTGAACTTAAACAGAATATGGTGCAATTGCTGCACACTAGCGGGCAGTTTACCGGTCTCCCTCATGAAGATCCACAGCAGCATCTCCAAAATTTTTTGGAGATAAGTGACACTTACATCCCCGCTGGAGTGTCATCAGATTATGTCCGTCTTACATTGTTCCCATTCTCACTATTGGGAGAAGCCAAGAGGTGGTTCAAAGTTGAGCCACCGAATTCTATTTCTACATGGGATGATCTTGCAAGCAAATTTTTGATACGGTTTTTTCTCTCCGGTAAAACAGGAAGACTTAGAAGTCAAATTCTAAGTTTCAAACAGAGAGAGGGAGAGAATTTATATCAGGACTGGGAGAGATTCAAGTCCATGTTGCGGGATTGTCCTCATCATCATCAGTCCAATGATGTGCTGGTGCAAACTTTTATAGAGGGTTTGGAACCCCACACAAAAATATTGCTAGACTCAGCAGCTGGAGGACAAGCGCTGGAGAAAACTTATGAGGAGCTGTATACCTTGTTGAACCGTATTTCGCAGGGCAATCCAGAATGGAATGTTGATTCGTCAAGAGGCGGGACAAGGAAAGCAGCAAGAGTGCTAGAAGTGGATGGGTTTACAGCTATTGCTACACAGATAGCAGCATTACAAAATCAACTTAACACCCACTTCAGCAACATGACAATGAACCAGCCTCAAGCCCTAGTTAATGCAGTACAGCAAATGTGGTGTGAAGTGTGTGGAAGCAGTGAGCACTCAGCTGAGTGTTGTGGAGCCAATCCTGACTCGGTAAACTTTGTGGGTAATGTGCAAAAGAACCACCAACAGTATGGTAATAGCTACAATTCCAATTGGAGGAATCACCCTAATTTCTCATGGGGTAGCAACAACCATCAGGGGCAAAGTTCGGGTCAGGGTGTGCAAAGGAACCAAAGAGGGCAGCAGAATTATAAAGCACAATTAAGAAACAACAATGCACCTCCTCCACCACCATCACCCAGCATTGAGGAGCTCAATTGCAGGCTGACTATGTGAAATTGGCAGTCGAAGTGAAAAACAACCAGTTAGCTACCAAGGCACTTGAATATCAATTTGGGCAATTTGCTGGAGCCCAAAACACAAGGCCTAGAGGAGGACATTCGAGTGACACAGATCCCAATCCCAAGCAGGTGAATGCAGTGACCACAAGGAGTGGTTTGCAGCTGAAAGAGGTGGAACCAGAAAGACCACCTCAACAATCGGGAGCAGCAGAAGTTGAGAGGGAGCAAAGTACTGAAAGAGGGAAGACTAAGGAAGCTGAATCAGAAAGACCACCACCCCCATTCCCTCAACGATTAAAGAAACACAAAGAGGAGGCGTGTTTCAAGAAATTCATGGAGGTGCTGAAACAGGTACATATTAACTTACCTCTTGTTGATGTTTTGCAGGGAGTGCCAAAATATGCTAAGTATATAAAGGACATCGTGGCAAACAAAAGTCGGTTGACTGAGTATGCTACGGTGGCTCTAACGGAGGAGTGCACTTCCCGGATTCAAAATAGACTGCCCACAAAGCTCAAAGACCCTGGGAGCTTTACTATCCAGATTACTATTGGGCAGAGCATCCGAGCTCGTGGATTGTGTGATTTGGGAGCAAGCATAAATTTGATGCCTTCATCGGTATTCAGAAAGTTGGGTCTAGGGAGTCCTAGACCCACAACAGTAATCTTGCAATTGGCGGATCGATCTCTAGCCAGACCTGATGGCATTGTGGAGGACGTTCTGGTGCAAGTTGGCTCCCTAATTTTTCCGGTAGATTTTGTCGTGCTGGATTTTGAACCCGACGCGGAAGTCCCATTTATTTTGGGACGTCCTTTCTTGGCGACCGAGAAAGCACTAATTGACATGGCTGCGGGGTAGCTAACAATGCGAGCACATGACGAGGTGGAAGTGTTCGATGTGTACAAGGCACCCAAGCTCCCGATGGTGCATGAAGAACTCTCGGTGATCAATGTGATTGATCAAGGTGATGATGAGCAGATTAAGGTTTCACGAGAGTTAATGGGAAAACCACCGGATCGGTGTAAGCACTACTGGGGGGAGGACGGTGATCAAGAGAAATCTTCCATCATCCTAGAGGACAACTGAGCTTAACAACGTCTAGCCGCGACGGTAAACCAGGCGCTGCACGGGAGGCAACCCATGAAAAATTTTGCTTTCTTTTTGTAAAGTGTAAATAGATTTTTCTTTTTTCTTTTTCTTGATTTACTACAAAATTTTAGTTTTTGTTTGTGTTTATATTTTTTATTTAGAGTGAAACCTATAATTCTAACCAATTTTGTATAGTGAGATGAATTTCAGGTCAAACGGAGGAAAATATGCACGGAATCGCGAAGAAAAATTCGAGGTATGAAAAGTCACAAAAAGTGGCAAAACAGTGAGCTAGGGCGATAGCTCCGTGTCACGGAGGTGGACCTCCGCGTTACCCTCCGTGACACGTTGAGGTATAATCCGGATTTTTTTAAAATTTCCAGAACAAGCTCGCGATGTCTCCGTGTCACAGAGGCAGTGCACCGCGATGCACTCCGTGACACGTTGCCGTGTATATCGCGACGGGTCACACCGGGTCGCCGGGTGACCCGCGCGATTTTCCTACTTTTTAACCCAGAAAAACCCTCCCTTTCCCTTATTTTTCAATCACTCCGCGACCAAACTCCCCAAAACCCATCCCCCTTCAACGTGACATGGAGTAGGCTAAGATAATCATCAAGTTTGCGTAAATTCTTCAACTTCAAGGTATGTTCTTCGATTCCATCTCAGTTCTTGTTGATTTTCGTCGATATTGAGCATGTGAGGTGAGCTAAATTGCCCTAAGTAGAAATTAATCATGAATTCAATTTAATTGTGGTTGATGAATGTTCGGAATGTCGTTATGATTGCTTGAACTCGTTAATTGCATAAATTAATCGAATTTGCTTGATAATATCATTTCTAGGGCTTGTTTTTGAATTTGAAGTGAATAACATAGTGAACTTGTGAAATTCATGCCGGAATGTACATGTTGAGTGAGATGAGTCGGTGTGCTAGTTGTTATCATGTTAATAGTACGACGGATTCTCGGGTTAGAGGAATATTGAAATTTGCAAGAAGTGGGTTGGTTGTATAGGTTCGTGTAGATAAATTTTTGTTGTTGTTTTCGTTTCTTTGTTTTTCCTTGCTAAGTGCGATGGGTTAAAAGGTTATCGATGGTAATGATTGTAATTAGTTGTACGAAGTCTGAGTAGTACATAGAATATATAACATCGAATTTTTTGTATGCACTAAGCATGTCTGTATAAGTTGTTTGTTTATTTGTGTAAATAAAGATAATATTGACGGTATGTTGTAACAGTAGCTAAGGACTAAGTGTGGGGTAACCTAGCTCAACCCGACCTTAGTCGAAGTTAATATCCAGTAGCTCAACATTGATCTTGTCTACTTGGGTTGACAGGTAAAATGGCAAGCAGGCAAGAGAAAGGGAAAGGCGCGTCAACTTCGGGCGCCGGAAGGAAGCGAATCAGACTGGGCACAGCAGTCCCAGCAGCACCAGCAGTTCCACGTGGCCAACGCCGGCAATATGGAACGAGATGGGTGACGGATGAGGGGAAGAAGTGGTACGCAAAGCTCAAAGAAAACAAATACTTCCTCGAGGAGCACATAGCACGGGAACCATTGGCACAAGAGTTCCCTAGGATGGTCCACCGGATCGAGGCAGCTGGGCTCAACTTCATCTTTGAAGAGCCCAAGGAATGCAATCTGCACTTGGTTTGGGAATTCTATGCCAACTGGAACCCGACTATCAGAAGTCACACCATCAAAATCAGAGGGCAAATAGTCACTTTGGAGGCCCACCACCTCAATGCTATCATAGGAGCGCGGGACACAGACGGCCACGTGCTCCGACAGCTGAACATTACCCCACCGTATCTAGACATCAAACGCACCTTGTGTGGGACCCGATCGACAGCTAGATGGAGCAGACACAAAGAAAGGGGCTACCACCAGACTTTGCCCTATTCACAGATGAACAGGGAAGCCAAAATATGGCTGAAGATTGTCTGTTCCTGCCTAATCCCGGGGGTACATATGACAGATGTTACTCGGGATCGTGTATGCCTGGTGTATGCCCTGATGAAAGGGCTGGAGATCAACGTGGGGGCGGTAATTATCTCCGCTATGAAGAGAGCCCGGTTGCATCAGGGGCACAGGTATGGCTTTGGTGGACTACTCACCACCTTCCTCAGGGGACTAGACGTCGAGGAGGAGGCCCTTGACTATATCCCGCAGATGGAGCGACGGGCCTTAGATGTTACTAAAACTAAGGCACCCGACACCACCCACAGGCCAGTGCTTACACTTGGCGAGCGACATGCTTGTGATGATCAGTATATGGCTCGAATGTATGGGATGCAAATGCTCCAGCTGAGGATAGGTGGGAGGCCGGCGACAGATGAGGATCTATGGCAGCTCGAGCTAGACTACCCCTTCGGTGAGAACACCAGGGCTCTATGCCGAGTAGGGCCAGCATTTGTAGAGCCCACGGATGATGACGTCCCCACAGACGAGGAGACACGTCGGGAGGACTCTGATGTGGAGTCCGATGAAGACGACGGGGGTGATTCAGACATGGGAGATGAAGCAGCAGCACCCGACGAAGAAGTGGAGTACTTTGATTGATCAGGGAGTTCCACCACCCGATTTTTGTGCTATTTTAATTTTTGTGAACATTGGGGACAGTGTTCGATCTAAGTGTGGGGTGGGAGTAGTTAGGTTCTAGGCTGTGTTGTTATGTATGTATGCTCTAATCTGTTGTCGTGCATGTGAAATTTTGTTGTTCCTTGTGATTTATGAATTATTAAGTTGTAGTTTTGTATTTGTAAATTTATGTGAAATTGATGTGTGTTGCTGAATGTTGCTAGCTGATTTTGTATATATTTTTGTTATCGAAATGATCGATATTTTTAAAATCTTTTGTACATATTTTTTTTTATCGAAATGATCGATATTTTCAACATTTTTTTTACTTCTTGGGTTTCTCGACGTTTGTTTTCAGTTCTTTTACCGAGAATGGTCCCATTGAACCGAAGTCATAGTAGTGACCGTTCCCTATGATGGATGGATGACGACCGTCTTAAGGGAAATGTAGTCGTTAGGAGTAGTTTTTTTTCAATTATTTTGCAGTTTTTTTCTTTGGTGGGTTGCATCCCAAAACCTGTAGTTACTGTATGGTTGCGAAATTCTGGTTGCGTGTTGTACATGATATTTAAAATGCAAAGGTGATTCGTATGAAAGCATGCAACTTTATAAATATGTTGAGATACCTAGTCCATAGAGTTCGATTCAGTGTGATTGAGGCTTAATGTTTGAATTCCTGTAATTAGCTGATTGAAGAGTCTGTGACTACATCTTGAATTGAGCATGTGCAAAAAGTGTGAAGTGAGGTGTTGTTATTCCATGCTATTGTGAAGTGTCTAGAACTTGCCTGGTGTGTGTGCAAAACGAAATGAAGGAGGTGTATTGTAGGAAAGGATGTAGGCATTTCTTTTTTTTAACCGAGAGTTTCTATTTTTCCTTGTCGTACCCACCTTGATTGTATACCCTAGTCAGCCCGTTGAGCCTTTAGCCTATTATTTTTTTCTTTTGTCCAAAAAGTGTAAATCAAGCTTAATCCCTTCTTTTCATTAGCCGTAAAGTCTATACAAAACTCTTAAGCGCTTAAGAAGAGAAAATAATTTTCCTAAAGTGTCAAAGAGTGAGAATGGTGAAAAGAAAAAGAAAAGCAGAGCGATAGAAGAAAAGAAAAGGTCGAAGATGCACTTGCTATAAATAAACTATAATGAAGGTGCCTGAATAATCTTTGTTGTTGCGTCAAGTGTGCTTAATACGATGGGCCAATCTAAAGAACAACATCAAGAATGGGATGATGAAAAACAAGAAGCAATGTCCATGAGTTGATGGGATGTGTTGAAAAGGCGCTTAAGAATGCTAGTGGTTATTATTGGCTAACCCAATATTTACTAGTTCCGTAGCATCCATTACAACCAGTTAAAGTCCGACGTGATTTTACATCGCACTTCTTTATATTAGTGGAGTAATACACTAAGGGCAAGCTTATGGGTCATGACATGATGCATGTGAATTCTTTTGGGAGAGAGAGCGAAATTGTGTCTACATGCCCCTGCTTAAAATTTTGCGAGTCATATGAGCAAAAAGGGGAAGATTCTCTTGTGTTGTGAGGGCACATGCTTGATGAGAGATTAATTTTCGTGTCGGATATCTTGATCAGCTGATTTGCATGAGTTTGCCAATATCAAGAGTCGATTCTTGAAGTCTAGGAGGTCTTGATGTATTGAAGGTCATTGCATTGATAGGACCATGCATGTTTTCTTGATGATTTGTTGTATTGAATAATCGGTATGACCGTAGCCTAAATTGTCGAACCAAAGTAGCGAGGTTGGGATGTAAATTGCATGAATTGTAGGATTGTTGTTCGAGGACGAATAAGGATTTAAGTGTGGGGTAAGTGATCTTGGGAAAATTTATATGCCCAAGTGATACTCAAAAGTACCATTTTAGCCTTGTTTATCTATTAATGTGTATACATTCTCATGTAATTGGTAATAAAATGTGAATTTATACTAACCAACATGATTAGCATTGTTTTGCAGGTAAAATGTAATTTCGGGAAGCTAAAATGCATGTTGGAGGATATCTGGGTTGGACTTGGATGCGAGCAAGGGACAAGACATTGGACAACATAAAAAAAAGGGGCTCCGCGATGGAGCCGTGTCACACTGCCATCGCGGAGGCCTTCTGCCTGGATGGGAATTTTCAGCCAAATTCCAGTGTGGGTTCGCGATGGGTCCGTGGCACGGTGGCTTGGCTCCGCGTTGCACGCCGTGCCACGTTGGGATTTATTTCCTGGACCCCCAGTTCCAGTAAAGGTCTGCGTCTGTAGCGTGTCACGGAGGCAGTGCTCCGCGATGCACTCCATGACACGTTGCTTGTTATTCCGGAAAAAATTCCCACCAGTATAAATAGAACACTTAGTTTCATTTTTCAATATTCTGACTGGGTGGAGCAAGAACGTGGGTTACAGGCAGTTGAGGGGACGTTCTCTCTTTCTTTCTTTTTTAATTCAATTGCTTGTATGTTTTACACTCATTTAACGATGGTTAATCCACAAATGAGTGGCTAAATCCTCTTCTTGCTGAGGTTATGAACAATTGTAGTGAAATGGATTGTTGATCATAGTGGTTTTTCATCTTTTCTTCCATGTTGTTCTATTAATTCTTGTTCTTACTGCATTAATGTGTGGCCTACGTTAATGTATATCTAAAAGGTCCGGTTTCACTCGGGAGAGCGAGAAATTGGAAAGTTGTGAATTAATAGGATATGATCTTTACTTGATTTGGGAAAATTGTGAATTGATTTACTTTCAGGATAGAAATATACCTGAAAGTCGTATTAGTCAATTTAGGAACCGGGTTTGTATGGCTAGAACATGAATTGCATTTAATCACAGAAATGTAGGTGGATGGTTCATGATTCTTAAGTGAGGTTAAATACGAGAGTTTTAATCTCTTGGCGAATGTTCTTGGCTAGCAACTGGAAGAAAAGACTAACCAAATTATGTCGATAATTAATTTCATTACATGTTCGTTTAACCTCAGCATGCTCTCATTCATAGTTTAGACTCAAAGTAGATAGTTATTTTAGATTTAGTATAAAAATTATAAAACTAATTATCAAACTTTTGGTTACATAGTTGTCTGCATTTTTAGAATCGAAATATAGTACACTTGAGCAGATTGCACTTCATCCCAGTCCCTGTGGGATCGATACTTGGCTTACTTAAGCCACTTTACTACTTGTTCGACCACGTGCACTTGCGTGTGAGTTATATACCCATATAACGCAGATCGAACACTAGATATCTCATCATGCTTGAAAAAAAATATAGATCCTAAACTTGACTTTTAATGACACTTGCATAATTTGGCAAAATTCTTCTAAAACATGAAATCATGAATTTATGATCAATTTGCACATAAAAACTGCTCATGAATCTTAAAACATCATTTGAAACATGAATAGGTTTGACCCATGAATTAAACATAGAGAATTTCATAAATTGGGTTAAGACCCCATAGAATCATATACTTGAACTCATGAACTTGAGATGGGATTTAGGCATGAGAGGGAAGGGAAGCTTTCATTTATGACCATATATACCTAGGTAATCTGATTCTACACCTTTTATTTAAAGTCTAAGAGATTTGGAGAAGAACTTGAAGTATTCTAGATTTGATCTCCTTTGGAATTCTCTAAACTTGCATGTATGGGGAGGAAATAGGTTAGAATAGGATAAACCCTCTTAAAATCCTCCTAACTGATCTTAAAATGACGTAGTTTAGGGCTTACAAGCTTAGGAATTATGGAAATTCCCTTATTAAATTCATAGAAAATTTTCTACTATTAGGTGCCACGAGTCGTACCTCAATCCCATGACACGTGGTCACCATCCGTAGTCACCACTGATTTTTCTGACTTCTCTGATGTTTTCCATGAGTCAGACCATGAATTGTACCACCAACCTACGAGTCGCTAGGCCCACCGGCGATCAACCTTCCAAGATCCTTAGTTCCTCCTCATGGATGGAGGCCACAACTCGTGGTTCCACCGTACGAGTCGTACCCCGACTTGTTCCCTCCTATTTGGTGCACAATAGATCCCGTACTACTACTGACCACAGCTTATCCTATGGCTCGTGAGATGCTCCAACTAGTGGTACCTCGACTTGATACTAGAAGGCCTCCTACTACAGATTCTTACCACAAGTGATACCACAACTCATTATCCCTTCCCACGACTCGTACCACAAGTCATTATGAGGTGATTCCTCCCATTTTTCTACTGATCACATTTCAAATCTTGAGTCTAGTCTTAGGAACCTTCGGGGTATTACAATATCTCTCCCTTGGGAACATTCGTCCTCGACTGTGAGTAAACATACTAAATAATTGGGAAAAGAACTGTCATCCCAAATGTTGAATATCTGAAGCTAAGAACTGACAGAGTGACTTGACACCAGACTAAGGTACATAACCGAACCGAATTCATAAATCACGAATACACAAGCATTGACATAAAGAAAACTGAGAGACATGAACTAGACTTGAAAGTGACGGGAGAACTAAGGAGGAAACTGGTGCCTCAAGTTGCAACTGAACCGGAAGGGAAACTATTCGGGTATTTAGCATCATATCTGCTTCGGCTTCTCACGTAGCTCCCTCGACAAGCTGATTTCTCCACAGAACCTTTACTAAGTACTTCTTTGTTCCTCAACTTCTAAACCTAATGATCAAGAACCTCTTCATAGCTAAGGTTATCATTCACACCTATGCTCTCTACCAAAACAACCAATGAAGGATCACCAATGCACTTCTTCAAGATTGATACATAGAAAACTGGGTGTACTGAAGCCAATTCTTAGGGAAACTCCAAATTATGAGCCACCTAGCCAACACGTCTCATAATCCTGTACGGACCAACATACCGGGGCTGAGCATTCCTTTCTTTCTGAACCTCATCAGTCCCTTCATGGAGACACTTTTAGACACACACAATCATCAAGTTCCAATTCAAATCTCTCCTTCTCACATCCGAATAGGACTTTTGGCAACTCTAAGCTATTTTCAGCCTTTCCTTTATAATCTAAACTTTCTCCATAACCTCATGAACTGAATCTGGCCCTATCAATGTAGCTTCACCTACTTCAAACCAACCATTAGGTGAAATACACCTCCACCCCTAAAAAGCCTCAAAAGGAGCCATTTGAATGCTAGAGTGGTAACTGTTATTGTATGCAAACTCAATAAGGGGAAAATGATCATCCTAACTACCTTTGGAGTCAAAACACACATGCTCTCAATATATCCTCAAGAGTCTAAATGGTTCGCTCGGCCAAACCATCTGTTTGCGGGTGAAAAGTTGTGGTAAGCTTGACCTGAGTACCGAGTCCCTTCTAAAATGACTTCCAAAACTGCAAAAGTTAACTGAGTACCTCTATCTTGATATGATGGACAATAGAACACCATGCAGCCAAACTAACTCCCGAATATACAATGTAGCAAGATCCTTGGTCGATTATTTTGACCGGTAGAAAATAAGCTGATTTAGTCAACCTGTCCACAACCACCAAAATAGGGTCGTACTGTCGACGTGTACGAGGCAACCATGCGATGAATTCCATATTAATCTCTTCCCACCTCCAAGTGGGGATGCTGATGTCTTGTAGCACACCTCCTAGTCTTTGATGCTCCACTTTCACTTGTTTGCAATTCGGACACTTAGCCACAAACTCCGCTATGTCCTTTTTCATGCCATTCCACCAATAAAATTCTTGTAGGTCACGCTAAGTCTTAGTGGCACCTGGATGTATAGAATATCTAGAACCATGAGCCTCATGCAACATCCGTTCTCCCAAATCATCAACATCTGAAACACATAACTAACCCTGATATCGAAGTACACCATCTCCCCCTTGGGAGAAGATCTCTACCTTCTAATTTTGAAGCGCTTCCTTCAACTTTACCAAAATAGGATCCTCATCTTGCCTAGCCTTGATCTTAGTCACCAAAGAGGATTCTGAACCATTTTGAAAAACGAAACCACCATCCGTAGAGTCAAAAAGACAAACTCCTAATCGTGCAAGCCATTGCATATCCTTCACCAACTCCCTTCTTCCATCTTCCAAATGAGAAACACTCTCCATGGATAGCCTGCTGAGGTGTACTACCTCGAAAGTGTGTAGGAATAGACCCGGGAATGAAAAGTTGAAAACTGCAGATATTTGGGAAAAAGGTTGCAGGACGAGAGGAACAACAACTCGTGGATTTAACCCCTAGCTATTGTAAGTAGCCGTGGTAAGAGGCTAGGCCTGGTGATAGTGTAGACAGCGGACGTCACAACAACCCATTGTCAGAAGGGACTATTCATTGTCAGAAGTCGTGGTAGAGCAATGGGATTTAGCAGTGGAGATGATGGATGGATACCACGGCCCGTTGTAGGATACAATGAGTCATGGAGAGGCTCGTTATGAAGGAGTTCAGAGTTTCATAAGAAGGAAACAATGACTGATTGAAAGACCTATTAGTTGATAGGACGAGTCTTCCTGTCTGTCCATTGGTTGGTTCCAAAAGTAGGCTTTCAACAGTTTATGCAACGAGCGATAGGACGGGTCGTCGTTGGTGCCAACGACCCATTAGTGCTGTCCGTGGGTTCCATCCGGCCAGATTTCATAGCAGGTTCATTAAGGGTATTTTTGACTATTTTCATGATATGAGGCCCTAAACTACATCGGTTTAGCTTGGGAAGGATGGGTTTTTAAGAAAATGACCTATTCTAAACTCTCACATGCATGCAAGGATATTTAAAGGTGATCTAAGGGTATTTTAAGCTTTTCTCTTCAATTCATCCAATTTCATTCTTGGGCTTATAAGAAGAGTTAGAATTTGATAATCCCTGGTATTTAAGGCTATCAATGGGGGAATTCTTCCACACCCATGCACCTACTCTATGATTTCACTTAAAACTTGTCAAAAACGCATGGGGTTTTTGTAATATATTTATAAAAATCAAATTATTTAAGTATGGGTTTTGTGATTTTGAAATATTATCACAACCTATGGATTTTGATCATCTTTTGGGATTTAAATTGATTATAATATTTTTGACTTTGATTTCTAAGCAATTAAGCTTAATTATACATGCCCCGTGATGAATCAATTTATGATCTATTTTCCCATTGGTGTTCTTTACAAGCCCAACATGAATTATGCTTTAAATTATGAGTTCATTATGTTAACCATTATGATTTTATGAAATTCAAGCTATATGAATGATCTACAAGTTTGTATGAATCTTATTAATCATGAATTATGTTTTTGGCCGAATCACGGGCCTCATGTCATGGCTAGTTCGCATATGTTCAAGCATGTTTACGATTATTGTTATTTGACTAGTCCATGAACTCATGTATGTATTATTATGAGCAATATATATGTTTTTGGAGTAGTATCGAACACCGAGTAGGTTCAGGGCTCAGGTTAAGCCCCGAATCTCATAAACTATATGCCAACGTAGGTATGTTGGGACCCCTTTCATGTTGATCTTAACCCCTTTAAATTTCCCTATTCATAACCCAAAACGTCGTAGTTTAGGCCTTAGGATCTTAGGGATTTACATAAAAGCCCTTACTAACTCGCAGGAAAATAATTGCAAGGTGACCCTAACGGGTGACCTGACGACTCGTTACGTGCCTAAACGACTCGTTACTTGGCTCGTTGAGTACACTATCTCCGTTATACCGATATATGTATATTTCACCCAACGACTCATACCACGACTCGTTGCTTGACATGACGAGTCGTGGTCTCCTTCCGTGAAGTACACTGCCTTTCCTTTTCTATTTTCATACACCCTCTCCCCACGGTTGATGTAACGACTCGTGGTCAAACATCACGAGTTGTTCCCACTCCCATGGGGACACCTTTTCCTTAAATATTTTCCAACTCTCCCAAGCCTCCCCATGAGTCACCTGACTACTCGTGGGCTTTCCTCCTGAGTCATCCAATGACTCGTTCTACACCTGCAACCCAGATTTTCAGTTTTTCCCCATTTCAACTTCAGGGTCCGATCTTTGAGTTCAAGGGGTATAACAATATCTCCCCCTTGGGAACATTCATCCTCGAATGTTAGAAACAACCAGAAAAATAGAAATATACAATTGTCATACTCAAATACTGATCATTTAAATCGAAGACTAACGGAATGACTACCTCCAAAAAGAACTACATAGCGGAACCAAATTCATACATCACATACATCTATCATAACATAAATCAAACTTGCGCACATGAATTAAACATGGAAACTAATTAGTGAATTAGGGAAAAACTGATATCTCAAACTAAAACTGAGCCGGTAGGGAACAGGTAAGGTATTTAGCCATCATATCCGCTTCCAAAGGGTATTTAGTCTCCGCACATGATGGTCTAATATTTTCAAAGGAACTTCTTCATATTTGAGGCTATCTTCTACACTAACGTTGTCAATCGGGACTACTGGAGCTAGATCTCCCAAGAACTTCTTTAGAAGCGACACATGAAACATGGGATGTACAGAAGATAACTCTGAGGGCAGGTCCAACTCATACGCTACCTTACAAACTCTTCTCATAGTTCGGGGGGGGGGGGGGGGGAGATATCGGGGACTGAGTTTTCCTTTCTTCCCGAAATGCATGACTCCTTTCATGGGGGATACCTTCAGACGTACCTAATCGTCCACCTCGAACTCAACCTCTCTCCTTATCACATCTGCATATGACTTTTGACGACTCTGACCAGTTTTCAACCAGTCCATTATCAACTGAACCTTTATCGTAGCCTCATGAACCGAATCAGGCCCTGTCGTAGCTACCTCACCAACGTCAAACCATCTAATGGGCGATCCAAAACTTCGACCATAAAGAGCCTCGAACGGTTCCATTTGGATGCTAGAGTGATAGCTATTACTATAAGAAAATTCAATCAAGGGTAAATGACCATCCCAGCTACCTTTGAAATCCATTACACATGTTCTCAACATGTCCTCGAGAGTCTAGATTGTTCGTTCGGCTTGACCATCCATTTGCAGATGAAAGGCTGCGCTGAGCTTAACATGAGTCCCAATCCCCTTTTGAAATGACCGCCAGATGGGAGGTAAAATGAGTACCTCAGTCTAAAAGAATAGACAAGGGCACTCCATGTAACAGAACCAACTCCCCAATATACAACTTGGCATAATCATCCACTGAATCTGTGTTTTTGACCAGTAGAAAGTGTGCAACCTTGGTCAACCTGTCTACCACTACCCATATAGAATCATACTGTTAGTGAGTACGAGGTAGGCTGGTAATGAAATCCATATTAATCTCTTCCCACTTCCTAGTGGGAATGCTAATGTCCTGAAGTATGCCTCCCAACCTTTGATGCTCATGTTTCACTTGCTGATAGTTTGGGACTTGGCTACGAATGCTACAATATCCCTCTTCATGCCATTCCACCAATATATTTTCGAAAAATCATGATACATTTTGGTGGCACCCGGATGGATAGAGCACCTGGATCCATGTGCCTCATGCAATACCCGATCCCTCAAATCGTCAACGTCCAAAACACACAGACGACCCTGGTACCGCAACACGCCATCTCCCCCTTGGGAGAAAACCTTCACCTTATGACTCCAGACGACTTCTTTCATCTTTACCAACATTGCATCCTCACCTTGTCTAGACTTCACATTGGTCACCAAGGACGACTTAGATCCGTTTTTCCCCACAACACTGCCATCAGTCAAGTCGACCAATCTTACTCCCAACCTTGCAAGTCGATGGACATCTTTCACAAACTCTTTCTTTCCTTTATCCACATGAGACACACTCTCCATAGAGAGCCTACTAAGTGCGTCCACTACCACATTAGCCTTACCTGGGTGGCACAGAACACTCATATCGTAGTCCATAAGTAGCTCCAACCACCTCCTTTGTCGAAGATTGAGATGTTTCTGTGTAAACACGTATTGCAAGCTCTTGTGGTCCATAGATACATCCACGTGGACCCCATACAAGTAGTGCCACCATATCTTCAATGCAAACACCACCACAGCCAACTCAAAATCATGGGTCGGGTAATTCTTTTCATGGATTTTGAACTGCTTGGAGGCACATGCTACCACTTTCCCATATTGCATCAACACATACCCAAGTTCGATTCTGGAAGCATCACAATACACCACAAAACCATCGGTACCCTCGGGTAGGGTCAACACTGGTGCTAAAGTGAGTCGAGTCTTCAACACTTGGAAGCTTTTCTCACAAGACTCCGACCATTGGAACTTCACCTTCTTTCGAGTCAACTTGGTCAAAGCTGCTACAGTAGATTCAAATCCCTCGACAAACCTCCAATAGTAGCCTGCTAGGCCCAAGAAACTCTGAATTTTAGAAGGATCACCGGCCTAGGCCAATTCTTTACTGCTTCAATTTTATGAGAATCCACCCTTATTCCCTCACTCAATATCATATGGCCTAAAAATGCCATGGAGTCCAACCAAAATTATCACTTGCTAAACTTTGGATACAACTGACGATCCTTGAGGGTCTAAAGCACTACTCTCAAGTGAGCAGCATACTCCTTCTCGCTCCTAGCGTATATAAGGATATCACCGATAAACACGATCACGAACATGTCTAGATATTGCTTGAACACCCTATTCATCAAGTCCATGAAAGCTACAGAGGCACTGGTGAGTCTAAAAGACATATATACAAAGTCATAATGGCCATACCGAGTTCCGAAAGCTGTCATCGGGATGTCACTCTCCTGAACCCTGAGCTGGTGATACCCAGACTTGATATCTATCTTTGAGAAATAGCTAGCACCTTGGAGTTAGTCAAACAAATCATCAATCCTGGGTAAGGGGTACCAATTATTTATGGTGATCTTGTCCAACTGTCGATAATCAATACACATGCAAAGGGAAGTATCCTTCTTTTTGACAAAGAGAACAGGTACACCCCATGGAGACTTCCTCAGTCTCCAACAATTCCTTCAACTGATCCTTCAACTCCTTTAATTCAACTAGAGCCATCCTGTAGGGAGAAATAGAGATAGGTTGCATATCAGGTAAGAGATTAATGCCGAAATCAATTTCCCTCTTAAGAGGACCACCTAGCAAATCATCGGGAAAAACCTCCAGATACTCACACACTACCAGAATGGATTGGATAGTCGGGGTCTCAGACTCAACATCCTTAACCCTAACTAGATGATACATGCAGCCCTTAGAAATCATTTTCCTGGCCTTAACATATGAAATAAACCGACTGACTGGTACCGCTGAATCTCCCTTCCACTGTAAGATCGGCTCACCCGGAAACCTGAACTCTACTGATCGGGTTCTATAATTAATCGAAGCATAACATGCAAACAACAATCCGTGCCAAAAATAAGGTCCAAGTCAGTCATAGCTAACTCTACTAAGTCTACGGAGGTAACCTTATGCAACACTGTGATGGGGCAACCTCTATACACCCACCTAGGTACAACTGATTCACCGATTGAGGTAGAGATCAAGAACAATTCTGACAGAATTTCAGGGCTAACTCCAAAACTACTAGCAATATAAGGGGTCACAAAAGATAACGTAGCTCTTAGATCTAACAAGGCATAAGCATCAACGTGGAAGACTTTCAACATACCGATGACCACATATGGTGAAGCCTCCTACTCCTGGCGGGGTAGTAAAGCATAAAACCTATTTTGGCGCTGACCGCCTATTGAACTAGTAGAGGCACCCTGCTGAGGGGGATGTGCTGCTGGAGCGGCAGAGCTGGCCGCTGTCACACGGGCCCCAACGACCCCTAATCTGGTTGAGGGGCAATCCCTAAGTCTATGCCCAGGTTTGCCACACTCGAAACATGCATCTGAGCCTACTAAGCACCTCCCAGGATGATTCTTGTTGCACTTCGCACAAGCTGGAAAAGTGTTGTCATGGCCTGTACTAGTATCTGAATCGTTTCCCTAAACTCGATGTGGGCAGCTGGCTCTGGTGTGTGCCCCTCGAGGATGGGCGGGGTTGGCTGATGCTCCTCCCCATTGGTACCCTCATGATCATTGCCATTACCATTTCTTATTGTGTTCACTCGGCATGGAGGCATGATGCTGCAAACACGAATAGCACGAATTAGAATGGTAAAGGACTTCATCACACGACATAAATCATGAAATAAGGGAACATTTGCTAAACATCTAGCAGCCTCTTCTTCATGAGTGGCACGCTTCACACCCATGAAAAAGACTCTACTTAATACGGCTTTCAGACACTCTAGGACACTTCAAACCTATGGCTCTGATACCAAGGTTGTCATGACCCACATGTACACCAAAATCATTGACACGGGACAAGGAGCCCCGAGAGACCCCAAGTCAACCCATGGCATGAGCTACATCTAATTCAATAACATAGGTGGAATACTTAACGTAATAAAATGTAAACATGTCATAAATATGGAGAAAGGACAATACACAATCCATATATGACGGCTTAATAGAACTTATAGTGTGAAAAGCCTCTAATCATGAAAGACAGGCTGATGGACAATTCCCCAATTAACCCATTAATTCTGAAACTAAAAGGAAAGCATAGAGTCTGAACATATGGCCCTCGGAATATGAGGACTCACCAAGTACACTGATAGCATTCTCTGAAGCATTACTAAGAAGGGTGAGCCTGAGAGCTGGGTCCTGTATCATGAAACGATACAACATAGAAAGTATGCGGTCAGTACTTGAAATGTATTGATTATGCAAGGTAAGTAAAATCTCATAAATGATCATAAGAGTAGGACATTTGCTCATATCATAAATATCGTACCATAACATAAGGCTCAAGGTTTTCAAAACATTCGTAATACAATCATAACAATAATCGTAAGAGAAAAACCTTATTTAACATGACTTGAGCCCATATACATAATCATAAACATGCACACATTATGAGGAACAATGGAGATTCTCTTAACCGACTACCCCGTAAGACAACACATAAAGCCCCACTTGTAACCCTAGTCAGGAGGGTGTCTGTACCTTGCCAAGGGTCAAACCATGAAAGTGTGACGTCACCATGAAAAGGGCCATTTGGGATGGGGATAGTTCTATAGGACCAGGCCTCCACACGAGTAACCTGACGACTCGTGGGCTTTCCTCATGAATTATCCAATGACTCGTTCTGCACCTGCAACCCAGATTTTTCGTTTTTCCCCATTTCAACTTTCAGGTCCGATCTTTGAGTTCTCGGGGTATAACAGTCGCAAATTCAGGTCCTTCTGGGTAAACACATACTAAAGACTCTGGTGGTCCATGAACACGTCTACATGCACTCCATGCAAATAGGCTCTTTATGAACACAATGATGAACATTTTCAAATATGGATTGAACAACCTGTTCATCAAATCCATAAAAGATGTAGGATCAATCTTTAGTCCAACAGACATAACTACAATCTCATAGTGACCATACCGAGTCCTGAAGGCTGTCTTCGGGATGTCACTCTCCCTAACTCTAAGTTGATTATAACCGAACCTGAAATTTATCTTTGAGAAACACTTAGCACCCTAATGTTGGTCAAACAAGTCATTAATCCTGGGGAGGGGATAGTTTTTCTTGATTGTAACCTTGTTTAATTGCTGGTAGTCTATGCATATCTGAAGAGAACGATCCTTCTTTCAAACAAAGAGAACTGGCGCACCCCATGGGGATTTGCTAGATCTGATGAAACCCTTGTCTAAAAGATCCTTCAACTGCACTTTAAACTCCTTTAGCTCAACTGGAGCCATTCTGTAAGGAGGAGGAATAGATATAGGTTGCTTATCGGGAAGAAGGTCAATACCAAAGTCAATTTGTCGCTCAGGAGGGACTCTTGAGAGATGATCTTAGAAAACCTTTGGAAACTCATCCACTATAGGAATTAACTAGAGAGTTGGGGTCTCGGATGCAGCATCCTTAATCCAAACTAGATGGTAAACACAACACTTAAAAATCATCTTTTTGGCTTTAAGGTAGGAAATAAAGCTCTACAGGCACAGCTGAACTACCCTTCCATTCTAGGACTGGCTCACCTGGAAATCGGTACTCTACCGCATGGGTTCTACAATTCACTGAGGCATAACATGCATGTAGAAAATTTATGTCAAAGATAACATCAAAATCTGTCATGTCTAACTCTACTAGATCTGCTGAAGTGACTTTCTGAAGGATTGTGATAGGGAAATTTCTGTATACTCGTCGGGCTACAACTAAGTCACCGATTGGAGTAGCTATTGAGAAGGGGTTCTAATAGGATTTTGGGACTGACTTCAAAACTACGAGCAACATTTGGCATCACAAAAGATAAGTTATCCCCTGGATCTAACAATGCATAAAAATCAAGATGAAATACTCATAACATACTAGTGACCACACTTGGGGAGACCTCCTACTCCTGGTGAAATGAGAGGGAATAAAACCTGTTATGACTCTGAAAAACACCTACACTAGTGGATGCACCCTACTGAGATGAGCGTGCCGAACTGGTGGCTGGGTCTTAACCTTTACCATGGCCCTACTTGGACAAAGAGCAGTCTTTGAGCATGTGATCGGGCTTTCCACACCCAAAACATATCCCTAAACCTGCCAAGCACTCAACGATGTACCTTCTACCACACCTATCACAACTTTGAATGTTGGGCTCCACCAACTGGCTTCCATGACCTTGAAAGCCTGATGCCCGTCCTCTCTGATCACTCCTAGACCTAGATGGCATGCTGACCGATGACGGTGCTGGGGCTGATGACCTCTAACGAAACTAATGATGATGTCCGCCAGTAGGCATATGCTGGAAGAATTCAAAACTACTCGTCCTGGCCTTCTTGGTCTCTCTCTTTATCATTTATCCAATCTGCTTGTATCTGCTAGGCATATATAACCAATAAAGAGAAGTCCAAGTCACTATTCAGCATCGCCGTCCTACACTCCTTGATCAGTGAGTCGGACACTCTATACAATAATCTTTTCATTTGGGCCCTCTGGTCTGCCACCATCTCCTGCACATACTTGGATAGCCGGATAAACTCCAAGAAATACTCTTGAATTGTCATATCATTTTGTTTCAAATTGACGAACTCTGCCGCCATTGCCTCCCTCGACTCCCTAGGGAAGGATCTTTCTAGGGAAGCCATCATGAACTCATCCTAGTGCACAGAGATTGCACCTACTGCTCTACCGTCTCTCAACTAACAGTACCAAATATAAGCAACCGCCTTCTGCTGATAGGAGGCTAAGTCACACTCTCTTCTCTCGTAACTCCCATAATTCAGGTGATTTTCAATATCTCCTCCAAGAACTCATGTGGGTCCTCTTCCAGGATCGACCCAAGGATCTCATGGGGATTCATCTTGAGGAAATCCCGAACACGAATTGTCGCTGAGCTCCCATTCTACAGGACATGGGCCACTGCCTGTTGGTTGACCTGAGTGGTCAAAGCCTGGGCCAATGTCTGAAAATATTTCCTAAACTAGGCATGAGAGACCTGCTCGGGCATATGATCCTCTGGGGCTAGTGGGGCTTGCTGGTGCCCATCTCCATTGCCATTTCCATTTTCGTTCCTTCTTTCGTTAACTCAACCAGGAGGCATGATTCTGCAAATGCGTATAGCACGAGTTAGAATGATAGAGAGATACTTCATCGCATGACATAGATCATGAAAGAAGGGAAATTTCCTAAAACATTTTGTAGCCTCTTCGTCATAAGTGTGGCGCGCTTCACACCCATGAAAAAGACTCTACTAAATGTTGCTTTCAGACACCCTAGGAAACACTAAACCTTGGCTCTGATACCAAGTTTATCACGACCCGAATATAGGCCCGAAACTAGACATGAAGCCTAGAACCATAAATGGCTCCAAGTTGATCCATGGCATGAATATGAAAACTAAATATCAACATAAATAAAGAGAAAGACTAAATTTTGAAATAGTGGAAGTCTGAATAGTAAAAACATTAAACAATGGAAATCTCCAACACCGAATTCAAAGCTAGATATACAAACAATCTCGATAAAGCCTATAATACTAACGAGCTAATTGGAAACACCCCCAACTAGCTCATAGAAGTCTGAAACTAAAAATGACAACAATCCACTATCTAAAGGTCCTCAAAGTATGAGGACTCACCAACAATGCTATCTGGGATGAACTCTGAAAACTGGCTAGTGACGAGACTGATTCTGAATATCTGAGCCTGTATCATGAAATGATACAACATAGAGTATATGGTCAGTACTTGAAATATACTAAGTATTCAAGGTAAGTAAAACAGGCTAAGTACAAACTGAAATTATGCATAAAATAAATTATATCATTATAAGATTGTAAGAGCAGGGACTACATGCTGAAATATGAAAGCATGAATAGACATAAGTTGATCCTCATAACTGAATTGAATGACCCAAAGCTAAAACTAATATTCATAAATAAAATAGATAAGCTGATCATTGGGTCAAACCTACTGAAAACATATTCTCATAACTTATGAACATGCATAACTAAAATCATGAAGAATAATAGGAGACTCACAAGATAATCAACAGTATCACGATAAAGCTTATGTGATCTCAACTATTACACTCAAGTGGGTAGAGCCGTCCAAAGCCTTGACAGGGATAAGGGCGCTACCATGATATCGATATCAAGCCGAAGGACCATTCGGAGCGGGGAACCTCACAAGGCAGGTCCCAAAGTAACTGAAAATCCTAAGTTTGAACATAGTTCTAAGAATAGAGGTTTTCCTGACCCCTAGCCTACCTTGTGCTAGACACTTCTCCCAAAATATGCAAATTCTCTTCATCATTTTTCAATGAACTTGAATTCATCATTTTTCAATGAAACTAATAATGTAATAACATGCATAGTATGAAATCTGAATATGGGGAGCCTTGGAACGAAACATACCACAGCTGAAAATATACCACAAGCTGAAAGTGGGAGTATCGACTCCAAAACTATTTGGTAAACTAATATTGTAAAACTTGACTAAATCATGAAAACACACTTAATTCATGACGGATTTCCCAAAGCTTTAACATACTTGAGATAGAGTTGCTAGATAAAATCATGGATTCATACATGAGTAAATAATGAGCACTCTTTCATGCTAGATATCTCATCATACTTGAAAAAAACATAGATAATAAACTTGACTTTTTATGAAACTTGCATAATTGTGCAAAATTCTTCTAAAACTTGAAATCATGAATTTATAATCAATTTGCACATAAAAAATACTCATGAATATTAAAATATAATTTGAAACACGAAGTGGATTGACCCATGAATTAAACATAGAGAATTTCATAATTGGGTTAAGACCCTATAGAATTATACACTTGAATTTATGAATTTGAGATGGGATTTGGGCATGAGAGTGAAGGGAGAGTCTCCTTCATGACCCTACATACGTGGTAATCTGATTCTACACCCTTCCTTGAAAGCCCAAGAAATTTAGGGAAGAACTTGAAGAATTCTATATTTGATGTCCTTTGGAATCCTCTAAACTTGTATGCATGGGGGGAATAGGTTAGAATAGGCTAAACCCTCTTAAAATCCCCCTAAATGAGCTTAAAACAACATAGTTTTTGTCTTAGGATCTTAGGAATTATGAAAATGCTCTTATTAAATTTGCAAAAAATTTTACATTATCAGTTGCCACGACCTACACCACGAGTTGTACCTCCATCCCAAGACTCGTGGTTACCATCCATAGTCACCACTGATTTTCCTAACTTCTCTGAAGTTTTCCATGGTTCAGACCATGACTCGTACCACCAACCTATGATTCGTCAGGTCCACTCATGGTTAACGCTTCCAAGATCCTTAGTTCCTTCTCATGGGTGCAGTCCACGACTCCTGGTTCCACCCTACGTGTCGTACCCCAACCAGTTCCCTCCTATTTTGTACATAATAGATCCCTTATGACTACTGACCATGGGTCATCCCATGACTCTTGACATGTTCCTATGAGTTGTACCTTGACTCGTTACTAGAAGGCCTCTTGCTGCAGACTCTAACCACGAGTGGTACCACGACTCATACCACGGGTAGTTCTGAGGTGATTCTTTCCATTTTTCTACTAATCACATTTCAAATTTCGAGTCTAGTCTTAGGAACCTAGGGTATTACATTTCCCATTTCCCTATTACACAATTTTAACTTCCCCGTACACTACCTTTTCACCTTCCCACCATTAAACCTACCTTTTCACCTACCAATCCCCTTTATTCCTTCTCTTCTATAAAACCCACACTTCATTCTCCCTATTTTCATCACCACTCACTCATATTCTCAAACACACTAAGGCAAGAAGAGTTTTGTGGAACTTCATTGTTCAAGCTTTGATCTTTCTCCCCCTCTTTTCTCTCAAATACATTCGGTATGTAACTCTTACTCTATTTTGGATTATTGATTCAAACACATGGATTATTTTGAAATTTTCCAAGTTGAAATGTCTCCACTCATGTATCCCCATTACCCCCATGATTATGCTTGTTGGTACTTCACTATTAGTCATCCTGCGGGTATGTGGAGGTAGTGATATAATGATGGAATGATAATGTGGGTCTTCCCCGTGCCAAAATTCTTTCTTCTTAGTGTGTTGGATTTTAGTTGGGGGTGAAGTCTGAGTAGCCCAATATGTGATTGAATTACACAATTTACCCAAGGATAGATGGAATGACGTCTTTCTTAAGGGAAAATTCTCACTTTCTTTGTTTGGGTATTGCTAAGTTGAGTGAGTAAGTTTTAAATCTAAAAGTGTTGTGAATTCTCTATGTTTGGTTTGAATATTGCTAATAGGTGTCCACCGGCGAACCACCTATCAGGCCTAGTGAAACACCGGATGAAACGCTGATTGGGGTTCTAGGCTTTAGGACACTGTCCCAGACCTGCTTTACACCGGTGTTCCGCGAGTTGAAACCGATGAAACACCGGTGTGTACACGGATGAGGTTTTTATTCCAAGTATTCTATTATGGTCTGGCGGTCAACCGGCGGTTCGCGGATCATCATCTGCATTTTTTCAGTGTCTCGTCCGCACTGCCAGTGCTTCATATCTCAGCAATTCTATTGTTATGTTTCCTTGCCTTAGTTAGAATAGATGTTAGTTGTTACATATTGTAGTATTGCACTAACATGGTCTTACAGAGTATAACTTTATCCAGGAACCCGAGCAAGGACAAGGCCCCAGCATCATCTTCCACCAAACAAAAGGGTAAAGCAAAGGCATCCGAAGCACCCACCAACTCTCGAGAGGCCATAATATTCTATGTGACCAACATGAAGGGGCATTATGAAATCTACAAAGACCGGTCAATCACTGTTGAGAAATGGTTTGACTTGGTGGAGCTGTGGGGTGACCTCTCCAACATCACAACTCGATTCAATGACAGACAATGGTATTTCTTTTCCAATCCATTTCTGAATTTCTACCCCAGCCTCGTCCCGAACTCTACGCATCTTACCAGGCTAGGCAAGACAACATGCATCATAAGGGCAAGGTTGATGACTTTCCCTACTTTCTCTTAGTCATGGTGGAAGGTGTGGAGGTTCACATCACTCCAACAACTATTGATTACCTATTCTTGGAGGATAAGCTTGACACTGAATCTGAGTATGCAGCCGGAATTGCTGACAAGGAGAACCAGTTCAGTTGGATAGCTCCAGTTATTACTGCAGACACACCCTTCTAGGCAACCATAGGCGGCGATATTTCTCTCCATGATCTTAAGTTTGAAGCCAAGTTGTGGTTGAACTTCATTTGCGACCGTATTATGCCTTCAAACAATGAGAAGAGGGTAAGTTTAGAAGTGGCCATCCTCGTCACCTACATCATGAGAAGGATCCATATAAATTTTGGGGAAATTATGGTCGTACAAATAAAGAGAAAAGTGAGGCAAGCCAGGACTTTAATGCCCTATGTTGTGCTTATATCTCAGCTATTCCTGCAAGCCGAAGTGCCACTATTTCCTGATGAATCCCCAAGCTCCGCTACCAATGTCATTACTATGGATCGAAAAAGGGACATGGATGCTCCCAAGAGCCAGTGGAAGTAGCTGCAAGCCTATGATGTTCTAGAAGGATCTTTCTCTCATTGTTCTGAGCGATCCCTATTGGCTCCCAATCTTAATATGCCACACCCAAATGAATCGGGACAAGCTTCTGACGAAGCCCCTACTAAGGGAGCCTCACCCCCTCTGTTATGCCCCGAGAATTCAAGAATCGGAACCGAAAGTGAATCAAGAGAAAAACTGGAAAATGTTGCAGCAGTTGTAGAATGATTCGTTGGACGACTCATCAGGAGGCCTAACGAGTCGTTAAGTGACTCGTGGGAAAGGCTTGAGAGGATGATGGACTCGAGGTCCCCATGGGCAATGTAATAACTCGTGGTCAGACACCACGAGTCGTCATGTCAGTTGTGGGGTGGTCCTAGAGAAGGATAGTAAATCTTATCCAGTGTACCTAACGGATGGTACCTAACGAGTCGTTGTCAGACCCAACGACCCGTTAGGAGGGTCGTTACCAAGCCAATTGAATTTCATTAATCATGGGGCAGTGTACTTGATGGGTGAACCAATGGATTATGTGCCCTAGTAACGAGTCATCAGGTCGTCCGTTAGAACCCCCTGATAGTTATTTTCAGCGATTTCAGTAAGGGCTTTTCCGTAATTCCTAAGTTCTAAGGGCCTATACTACATCATTTTAAGCTCGTAATAGAAGGTTTTAAGCAGGGAAAAACCATCTTAGGCCATTCCTTCATGCATGCAAGGTTGAAGGCTTAAAGGGAGGAAATTGAGGAGAATTTAAAGGTATTCAAGAGAAATCTCAGCTGGGTAATTAGGAGGAGTTAAGATTCTTCATTCCCGGGTATGTAAGTCTATGAGTGGGTGCTTTCTTCCACACCCATGCCCATTCCCTATCAATTTGTGATTGGTTTATGATGATCAAGTATGGGTTTTCATTCAATTGCATGATTCTCATATCTCTACTCATGGGTATGATTAAATTGAGTTGATATTGATGATTTATCGAGCTTGGCGGATTCTAACTTAATTTCTTTCACAAAATAGTTTTCTAAAAATTGAATCTAAAACGCCCATGTGTGGGGAGTTCCTAATAGAATGTGATGATGATGGAGTAGATGATGAAAATCATGTTTCCAACTTTACCCATGGGTTTGATGATGTTTTCAAAGAAGATTAAATAGACCCAAGTATAATGGAGCTTTGGGTAGTGCCCAATGTTGAGTATGAATGACGATTTTCCTGAATTGACTTTATTACTTTATTTTGGAGTGAAATCCCCCAAATTATAATGTTTTCAAATGAACTGTATGAGTTTAAGAATGATAAGGTTTTGGGCGAGGACCTTATATTGATGATGATGAAGTGATATTTCTAAAGTAGGCTTACCACATTTTTTGTAGTAAAGTCTCCCATTATTCTTTGAGCTTGTGGTATGTGTCATCGTAAAGTTTTGAGCCTGTGGTATGTGTCATAGTAAAGTTTCTCATATGCATGAATTCGTAATTGAGATGTATGTTGTCATTAAGCTTCATTTCACATGATGTTAAGTCTAAGCATGATTCTATCCTAAGCTTTGTCGAGACGACATTGTTGAGCTTCATATTTATATGATGTCTAGTGTATGCATGATTTCATAATGAGCTCTGTCAATAGACAATGTTGAGCTTCGTTTCATACGATGTTGAGTCTATGCATGATTTCATGTTGAGCTTCGTCACTAGACAATGTTGAGCATCGTATTTATATGATGTAGAGCATTGCATGTTTTGGGAGAAGAGTCTACCACCGAGCAGGCTAAGGGTCGATAACCCTATGCCCCAGAACTACACGCCAATGTAGGTTGATTCTATTATATTGTTGGGACCTCCCTTTTGAGCTATCCCCGTCTTGAATATCCCCTTTCAGCTTGTTATCAATATTATAGTAGCGTCCCCAGCCCTGGCGAGGTTTTGGACGATTCTGCCCACTTGAGTGTAATAGTCGGGACCACGTAAGCTCTATCGTGGTATGTCGGTTAAGTGATGAGTCTCCTACTATCTATATCATTCGATTTTGCATTTCCATTACTCATGATGATTATCTTATGCATGCATGTTTAAAAAGCAGGGTTTGACTTATTGTTCATCTTTTGATACAAATGTTATGATTTAGCTTTGAGTCATCCGATTCAATTATGATGTTCTAAAGCAATGCATGAATACATTGTGATAAGAGCTCGATTTCATAAAGAATGCATATAGTTTTCTCCTTACTCCCAAAGCTTATTATATGTATGAATGGTTTTAAATGATTTATATTATCAAAGCAGTTTTACTTACCTTGCATACTCGGTACATTTCACTTACTGACCACATACCTTCTAAGTTGCATCATTTCATGATGCAGGATCCGGTTCTCAGGTTCAACCCTGTTCGTAGCCGCTTATCAGAGTTAGCACCTTCTTGTTAGTGAGTCCTCATCTTCCGAGGACTAGACATTAAGTTATCTTGAGCGTATTTTGAGTTTTAGTATTTCTGAGCTAGTTGGGGGTATTGTCCCATCAGCTCGTCCAGATTAGAGGCTTATCAGACTTAGACATGTTTCCAGCTTCGGATGTTCATTCTATTGTTATGTTAAGTTAGACATCCATTGAGTTTATAATAATGTGTTCTTTATGTTTATTGAATATGTTAGTGAAAGCTTATGTCATGGGTTGACTTGGGGTCTCTCGGGTTCCTTTGTCCCGTGTCTATGATTCGGGTCTCCTATCGGGTCGTGACACCCTCCCACATCTTCCCCACCAAGAAGTCTCCACAAACTTGTGGAGATGACTAATTCTCATGAGAGCTAACTTCAGAAATTGGCTAAAAGTCTCCCTGCCCTTATTGCCCAAATGGTGAAAAAGGAGATAAAGTCAACATATGAGAGTCTGACAAAGCGATGCTCACGTGTTGATGTTGTGGAGGGGGCTATCACCTCTCTCCGAACTGAAGTAAGGGAATGGAAGAGTCGGACGTCCATGGAGGTGCCCGACATGAGCATCCTTTACACAGTGATAGCTACCCCTTTTATAGTATGAGGCCCCATTGACAACTTGTCAGAGGACTTGGGGATGAGGAAAAGGATCTGGGCAACCAAGGCCAAGATGCGGAAGCTGATGAGGATAATGACGAGTGACCACTTTAGGGAGTTCTCTCCTTTTTTGTTTTGTTTGCATATATTAGGGACAATGTAGTGTTTGAGTTGGGGGTAGGATG
Source organism: Datura wrightii (assembly GCA_035772735.1). Lineage (NCBI taxonomy): Eukaryota > Viridiplantae > Streptophyta > Magnoliopsida > Solanales > Solanaceae > Datura > Datura wrightii. The sequence goes on from JASDFA010000002.1 coordinate 69,169,948, forward strand.
AGTGTATCTTTTGTAGTGGTCATTTATTTTGTGAATTAATTGATGTGGCCCTTGTTGGGCTTTTGTTTTTGAGTTGTGCGGATTTGTGAGCCTTTGTCGGGCTCATTTTAACAATGTTTGATGATTGCCCTTACCGGGCTATTTGTTTTATAGGATTTGTGGATGATTGTTGAGCCTTTGTCAGGCTCAAAATGGATAAAAGAAAAAGTTTTCTTTGTTATTAGTGCTAATCAATGGGTCTTTGTTTTTATTTTCAAAAGTTCGTGACCCAAGTTTGATTCTTGCCTTTATGAATAGTAGATAATGAATAAACTCCAAGGGTTTTCTTTATACTACGGTTCCTTCCCAAGGAGCAATTTCTTTTTCTTTTTTTTGGTTGTGGAACCGGGTGACATTTCCCAATGATAGATTGTGGGGCGACTTTCTTTAGGGAAAATGCAATGTTTTTTTTCTTTCTTTTGTGAAACTGCTTTTGAGAGGTACCACCAAAAAATTTTTGTGTGGCATGAAAACTGAATTTGAAAAAAAATGGGCATTTGAAATGGGAAATGTAGCACTTTCTTGTCATACATTGCATATTCCCCGTTTGGCTTGTGGATTCATATGCTCTATTGTCTTGAATCAAAATCTTGTGATAATAATGACTTGTCTGAACTCTTTGGGTGTGATGCCTTGTGCGGTAAGGTCATCTACATGAGTCTCATGCATCTCTTCTTGTCTATAACTTGCCCTAAGTGTGACTCAAGGCGAAATCCTAGATGTAGTTGCATTTAGAACATGATTTTAGGTTTTCTATTGATTAGTCACTTCACCCAAAATGACCTCCTAAAGCGTCTTCCCTTGCTAGACAATGTTAGGCCTCTGGACTGTTTATTCTTGGAAACCACATTACAAGCCCAATGTCCCTTTGTAATCCTCTTCTTTGGCACCCATCCTCCCTAATTTCTAGTGATATATGAATGAAAATAATGGGGGCTTGAAACCCAAGACATGGAGAGACAAGGAAATCAATGGAAAAGAGGCAAAAAGTCTATGTTTGGGGCTTACAAGAAGAGGAGAAATGTGATGAGCTTAATTGTGAGGTAGCACCAAATTGTGATCAAAATGAATAAAATGATGAGTTGAGAAGCCTTGAATCATCAAAAGAGAACAAGAATAGAGAAATGGTGTTTCCTCTTACTTAGATGAGGCTTAATGTGAGAGCCAAAGGAAGTAAAGGAGGGCTTTTGAGAAATAAAAGATGAAGATGATGAAAAAGGAGGAGTAAGGCTGAGTGATATAATGAGTTTGCTGGGAGGTTAAAAGTTTTCACAAAAAGGCAATAGGGAGGTTCTAGTCACTAGATCTAAATATTTATCCTACCCTTATCCCTAGTCTTCATCATGTCCCGCAAATCCTAATTAATTTTGAGTGTAGTTGCTCTACCTTAGTGGCGAGTTACAAGAAGGACAAGCATATGGGTTAATTTGTGTGCATGGAGAATTCTTTTGAGAGAGTGAGTGTGATCATCTAATTCTATAATCCCTTTTGTGTGCATTGTTTAAAGATAAAGAAAGGGGATTCTCTCTTGTAGTGAGTGGCATCACTACCTCTGAGGGCATGCCTGCATTGATGTAAAGATGTGATTGAGCCATGAGCAGTGTGAGCTTCAAGGAAAGCTTCGAATGCGAAATGATTATGATTTGAGATGCTTTGTGCATTTGATTGGATAAATCGTGCCCTTGTTTTGAAAAATTGAAAAAGTTAGGAATCATGCCTATTCATTGTGGTTACCTCTTGAAACATTCTCACATTTTGGGGGAGTCGTTTCTCTTTTTCCTTTAGTTGGTGAGTGTTTTTGGGTTGTCTTAGGATCATTGGTCCTTGATGCATAACTTCATATTTGACATGTTGTCCACTTTCTCAAATAAAAAGAATTGCATTACTTGAGGACAAGCAATGGTTCAAGGTTGGGGGTTTGAGGAGTTGGTAATTTACCAACTCATTAGTCTCTTAAACATGAGTTTTTCTTAGTTTTCAAGTTAATTAGGTGGATTTTATTTCTTTTCTCCTTGATCCTTTCCAGTACTTAACCTAAATGGATAAAAGCACGAAATTAAGCAAAAAGCGTGAAAATAGAGCTGATGACCGATGCTCCACCGAAGGACACTAGTGAAACGTTGAACTAACCACAGCTGCCTACTGTATGGAAGATGGATTGAGACCGATGGACCGTAGAGTAGTACCGGCGAATCGCTAGAGCCAACGCCAAAGTGCTAAAGAACTTACTGCCATCAGTTGTGACCAACAGGTAGTCCATGGATCAGCACCGGTGAACTGCCGGTGCTAGCGCCAAAGCACCCAAAATCTCACTGTCCTTCCTCAAAAACTGATCAGCATTTCGTGAACCGCTGGTGAATCGCAATTGAAGCCCGTCGGCAAGGGGTAAAAACATCAAGCATAGAAAAAGAGGAGCAGATTTGTACCCTAATTTTGTACCTCTCATAAAAGCACTAAATATTCCATTCTAGAAAGTATTAATTATTCTATTTCTTTTGGCTTGTATGGAATTTAGAGAGAAGTAGAAAGAAAAAGAGTCATCTTCTTTGTTGAGAAGGTAAAAAACTCAATTGGAGCTCAGACCTTGCCTGAATTTCTCTTACTCAAGTCTGTGAATGGATATTGAATTGTTGTTTAATGCAATGTCTTATTTTACTTACATGAGTATCTAAATTCATTTCTAGGGATTGTCAATGATTAGGATTGATTTGGGTTGGGTACTTTTATTTGATCTTAGATTTATTCAATTAGTATGATTTTAGTGTTTCCTTGGAATTTTATGTTGAAAACTCATAGTTGCAAATGTGGGTTGCATTTCCTTATTTTAATTTTGCTTGAAAGAGGAAATTAAGGTATGGGTGAGAAGACACTACTGGGTATTTAGGTGGTAATTATGTAGGGTTGGGCTGGAAATATCCAAAACTCATTATTATATATCCATTAAGGATTGGAGCTAAAAATAGTGAATCCATGCCCAAGTTGATGTGGTTGTTTTGAAGAGGAACCTTGGGATTTGAGAAAACCCGAGGTATAAGACATCTAATTGGTTGAGAAACTTAAGATTTCATCTAATCCGCAGCTAATCATACCATTGATTAGAGATAGGAGCAATTAAAAGTTCCACCTCATTGAAGCCCTTATCAATATCACACCCATAGTGGTCTATTCCTTGGTCTTTTCTATACTTTGCCCCTGCTTTTAGTATGCAAATTCATATTTTATTTTATAAATCGTGATTTCCCCAATTTTCTCTTATATTTCTTGCAACATTGATGTCAATTACTTCAATTTAATAGATAACTATTGTGTGATCAGCTGACATTCCTTGTGGGATTCGACCCCGACAACTATCGGGTTATTTGTTTTGACAACAATCATTTACGCTCCTTCGTAAAGAAGAGTGTAATTTGTACCTTATCAGTGAGCTTACCTAGATTTTCTTATGATCACTCCTCACCATAGAAGGATTATATTTCTAGCAAAACACAGCTGTATCAACCTCCAAAAAGGGGCAGAAACTTCATGCAAAAACAGACCAAAAAAGAGACAAAACCAACTTCAACTTCTAGCTTCAGCTAAGGAAAATATTGCAAGTTTAATAGATAAAATCGGTTACCCTTTTATTGTCTTCCAATCCTACTGAGATGGAATATCAGGGAAGATTAAAAAGGTTGCAACACAACAGCTTCACTGACCAAAGCATGGCAGCTACTTCAGCTAAATACACATAAAAAAACAACCTAGTCTAGCTTCCAATTTTCCAGCTTTTAGCTAAGATTTTTGATAAGTTGAAAGGGTAAAATCCTTACCTATTTCCTTGAATCAAACCGTTACCAAAAGGGAGTATATATGCAGCATAATACTGCTCCAAAAATGAAGAAAAAACATCATAAACATGCTGCCAAGATGCAGCAACAAGACTTGGTGATGCCTCTCTTCAACTTTGCAATGATGTTCTTCACTTGGCTTTATTTTTTGGTTGATGATTTTCCTTGATTTATCTTGGTTATTGGCTAAAAAAATAGAGAGATCTGTCCCCTAAGAAGGTAGCTCGAATTTGAATAGGAATGATATGATTTGAGTAGCAAACAACTTAAATAAATAGGGGTAGGGTGGTGAAGGTGGTGGTTACGTCACTACTTAATGGGGCTTCAGTAAAATGCTTATAAATTTTTACTATGAACTTCGATTGATGAGAGGTTTGATATTTTTAAAACTAGACTGAAATACCTTTAATTTGATAGATTGTAGGACTTCTAACTCTTCGCTGTTTCCATCATATATGTTTCACTCCTCATATGCAATCAGTATACAACTCGTAATTCCCTTAACATGACATACTAATATCAAATAATCACAAAAAAAATTTGGGGTGTAACAAGCCAACACCAAACACTACTAGCCACAACATAAATCTATGAACCTCCAAAAGTGCAACAATAGTTATACATGTCAAAATATATGTATATAAAACAACTCAACAGGTAACTCTTGATGATTTATGGAGCTTACCAACGGACAAGAACTCCACTTAACTATAAGGATCATGATCTACCTATAGATTAAAACCTGTAGACATGAATGCAGCGTCTCCAGGTGATATGTCCAAATTAAACCTCTTAATAAAGTATAAAACGACCACTATCTAATATAGAACCCTACTAGGTTGGGGTCAAATCCCACAAGGAATATGGTGAGAAATACGTTTATGGAGAGTATTTAACTGGTAGTTGATATTACGAGGGGGAGGAGGGTTTCAACATAAAATATAAAAGAAAGCAAGATTTGCAGTATCAATAACCAATATTTGAGAACCTGTTTATTATATGAATATATGAGAATGAATTAGGAGTGTATTACCCATGATTTCATAACTTTATCAAGTCTATTGTATTAGTGAATGATCCCAGTGTTATTTATGAAAAACTGGCGATTATGGTTCATCGAAGGTCTTTCAACCCACCTAGGTGAATAACACTTTAAATCTTTTCAGTCTTTAAGCATTTAGATATTAAACCCTGACACTCATTTTGGATTGACTATTCTTGTAAAAGCTCAAGTCATTAGATAAGGTGTAGAAACCTCAAATCTCTATTGTTAATCTCTTTTCCTAATTTATACTTCTTTTATCAAGAAAGATAAGATTTACATCTAGGTCTAACATTTGTAATTACTAAAAAGCAATCAAAGTGAAGAGATTAACAACGCATATATAATCACTGTTCAAGAATCACTATGCTCATTGACCTAATTTCATTACTTCAGCATGGTTCCCACAATCCTAGTTATGGAATTTAGCTACTCATGCTTGCATACATATCATCATAACTTGTATAATAATTCATGGTAATCAACTTACAAGAGAAGAAAAGAATAATAGATTCGATATTGTTCATGCAAAACATAAGTATAGAAAGGTGGAAAAGTAAAAACCCTAATGTCATGTTCTTCTATCCTTGTGTATCTTATTAAAAATATTCAACAACCTATTCCAGACATTCAGAAGTCCTTTTTATAGTAGTGGGTTTTAATTCTACTATCCCTGCTTGACTTCATTTTTGACTTAAGCATAGTTGACCTGACATAACAATGCTCCGCATCATGCACTCCATCGTGCAGTTGTGGATACCATGGCAGACCCAAGCATCTTTTCTATCTCTCTGAAGTTCCAAATTCTATGTAGCACAAACCTCAGAGCAAGGTCCTTACCTCTACGTTGTGCATCTCATAGCGTAGTGTGGCCTGCTTCACATCTCTCTTATGTTTAGGTAATCAAGCAATGTGGACCTCAATGTGGGAACTTAGCTCTGCGACACGGACCTCCAGTTTCTACTGGAATCGGTTCCTTTTAAGTACAGGATGCTCTCCATTCCCTTCTTTCACCTTTTTGGGTCAAATCTTTACACATTTTATCATGCAAGCATCTAATTATGTATATTAGCTCATTATCAAGATAATGTATAAAATCGTAGCAACATCTACACTTCTTGTCCTCGAAACAATGTTAAACATGGGTAAAATATAGCAAATGGGTGTATAAATACGCCAAAGATCACAGCTCTACACTTAAATCATCATTCGTCCTTGAACAACCCACTACAGTTTCAACACATTTCAAACACACAACTTATGTCAATCGAACAGGTCTACTCACGCTTAGGTTCACAAAACAATTTAGTAATGTGTTATAATCCACTCAAAATCCATACATATCCACAATCAAAGATCCTTTGTTGAAACTACATAGCCTTTAGAAATGATTCTTTACAATAATTAGGCCAGCATGATCATGTATAAGTATGGCGATTATCAATACACCAGATTCTTACCATTATGTGCCCTCACAATTTAAGAGAGATGCTCCTCACTCACATCATACGTAAAGATATTCATCTTTAGGGCATAAATATGAAAATTACACTCACTCTCTCAAAGACAATTTCAAGCATACGATAACATACCGTAAGCTTGCTCTTAGTGTAATACTCAATTCACAAAACATCAAAATTATAGGATCAAAAGGATTTTATTGGTTGTAATGTCGGCTAAGGGAAGGGTAGAAATATTTTGGTAAATAGTGACTACTTTCCTAAGTACTTTCATGATACTTTCATCATTTTCACTCATTTTCATTGTATCACCTCACTTTTCACTTATCCTCGTGTTTTCCCCTTTTACTTCCCTTTCCCTTGCGATACCCCACCCTTTTACTTCTCTGGTGCTAATAAGAAGACTTTTTCCATGCTTTTCTCTACTATAGTTTTCTGTCGAGTTTGACTTTTTAGTTTTTGACTCTTGTTGATTTTTCTCTCTCCTTACGATCGATATACTATTTGTACTTTTCTCGAGTACCACATCTAATTCTTATCCTTACCATAATAACCTCCCTTTCTTCCTTAACCTTCCTCTTTTGTTCCCTATTTTCCTTTTATCTTTCAATTACAAAGTGCATTACGAACCTTTTTTGGATCAAAAAATTAGGTGCTTAAAATGAAGATGATAGGCCAAATAAGTGGTTAGTCAAAGAAATAGGCTAATAAGGCTCAAAGGGGCTTAACTAAGATAACATCAATGATGGCATCAATTTAAGGCGAACATTCCAAGTCGGATCTGTGCTTTAGGCTCCTTTATTTTTGTCACATCTTGACTTTTCCCATCATGCTATGGAAAATAATCTGCAGCCTTTTTATCAATCTACCGCTCTCCCAGAAATTGGGTCATAACACCCCCAAAACTATATTGTAGCCCCTTCTACACCCTAGCCTTCCTCATAGTTCACTTTAGAATAATTTCCACATTCACTGGTATACCTGTCATCATCGCATAAACTAGATAAACCCTATCCCTAGTCATGTGGTTCACATGTTTCCCCCATATGAAATAGCAACAAACAATCTTAAGACAAATTCTGGCTTCTCTACTCAAGTAGGCATATAGTAAGGTCATGTGGTACTATGTTTTATAGGTGTCAAATCCAACTAGCAACCGACCTTGGTCCATATAGAGTGTGGCATATCTCTCTATACGGTGACCTCAGGATGATGTCCCGTAGTAGGTCAGGATCCATATTAGGAGTGTGAAGCAACTGATTCAGTGCAGTGGCAGTGAAATTCATTATATGCCCTCTAATGTAAACATGATTACGTATACACTTAGGGTCCCAGTTAGCATAGAATTCCCTAATTATGTTGAGGTTACACTCTCTAGGGTCATTGGAAAAAAATTTAACCTGAGTGCATGCAACCTATGAAGTATATGAGGGAAATCCTCAGCCTGACTATCTTTATCTACCCTTATATGAGGATATATTTTGACTCTTTCTAGTTCTTGAACCACTTCTTCCCCTCATCAATAATCCAATAAAGTACCTTCTTACTAGCTCAGGATTGTTAGGGGTCGCAGTCTATCATTGAGAGCTTTGTCCTATGTGGGATCGCCTCTGTCCTTGGGTGGAGGATGCTATTAATTTTCCTTCTCTTGAATTTGGTGCCATTGATAGAAGATTTGAATGGGGAATGAAGATTTTTTGTGACACCCTAAAAGTCCCTAAGATTAGACCCGAGGACTGAAATAGAGAAAACAGGAAAATCTACACTAGGTTACAGGATTAGTTGTCAAGTGACCTGTTAAGTCACTTGATGGGTCATTGGGTGACCCGTTAGGTGCATGAAAATGGTGAAAAGTAGAGTTTCAAAGTGTCTTGACGACTGGTTAAGTTACCCGTTAAGTGACATGATGAATCATCAAGTGAAGCATCAAAAGAAGATCAGAAAAATTTGAGAATAAGTTGCTAATGACAACAGGTCAGGGGACAACCCGTCATGTCTACCAACAAGTCCTCCAGTCACTCATTAGGTCTAGCAGTGAGTATTTTCCTTTTGGGTCATTAAGGGTGTTATCGTAATTTATAAGTACTTAAATCTTGAACTAAGACATTTTAAGACTTTTAAAGAGTGGTTTAAGGGTTTTAATCATCCTAAACCTCATTTTACTCCTAACACCCTAAGTGAAGATCACATCCCCTCAAGAGAAGCTAGGGTTCTTCATCACATCTTCCTCAATTCCCTTTGGGTCTCCAATCAAGATGAGGATTCTTCAAGCCCAGGTGATGAAGGGTTATGAATGGGGGAAATTCTTCCACCCTCATACCCAATTTCATCCTAATTCTATGAATTCAATTTTCTAAGCATGTCAAAGTTATATTCTAGGGTTTTACTCAATTTTCATGAAATCTTTCATGTCATCTCTATGGGTTCAATACTCTCATGTTTGAATTTATATTTCATGTCTATTAGGGAAAATTTGACCCTTAATTTAATTTCTAATTCATGATTTCAAATTTATGAAGATTATGCCCTATTATGCATGATTTATGAATATCAAGCTTATAATCCCATAATCTCAAGTATGATGAATTATCAAAGCATGCATGAATATTTATTAATTCTTAAACTTATGATTCTATGATTTCGAAGTTATGAAGTTTGGTACAAGCATGTACTATTTTCCTGATATTCTAGTTCAATTATCATGGCCAACTCTATGGAACCCTTTCATAAAAATATTTTCCACATGTAAAATATGATTATGATTATGATTATGATTTCATGTTTCGGTTAGTCCATAAAAGTTCCTGTATGTTTTCACAATAATTATTATGAGTCATGTGCATGTTTTTAGGAGTAGTGTCTAGCACCGAGTAGGCTTCGGGTTCAGGAAAACCCCGAGTCTCAGAACTATATGCCATCATTGGTATATGTTCATGTTGAAACCCATTGGGGACTCACAAGTGATATCACGCCTTAATCATTCCTAGCCTTGGCAAGCTTGGGACAGCTCTTCCAATTGCGCGAAATAGTTTGGGCATAATGTAAGATATATCATGATGGTGTCGATTATGACGAAGCCTCACATTGTTCCTCATATTTTTAGATACTCATGTTCATGTCTTATGATATTTTGTCTTATAGAATATCTGACCCACTGATCAGTTTATGAATTTTCATTTATGTTTTCAAGTATAGTACGTTGTATGATTTCTATTTCTAAACCTTGGGTTATTATATTCAAATTACGATGAATAGCTTATGATTATGTATACTTTAGATTTATGTCTTTTAGCATGTTACCCTTACTCTCATGATCTATCTATATGTACATATACATACATATATATGTGTGTGTGTGTGTGTATTCATGATTTTAACTATCATTTTAATGGCATCTTTTACTTTCTCTACATACTTAGTACATTCAAAGTACTGATCGCAGACTCTATGTTATATCATCTCATTATATAAGTTCAGGTGATTCATCTCAGTCCTGTCATTAGCTCGCTCCCAATCAATCCATCTCCATTCCAATTCTAGTGAGTCCTCATAGTACGAGGATATCCATTTTGATTATATCTCCTTTGTTCATGTCTTTTAGATTCATACTTATCGAGCTAGTTGGGGGTGTTTTCCCATCAACTCATCAGATGTTTAGAGGCTTTCCAAATAGCTACGTATAGATAGTTTAGTGATGTTGGTTCACATTTACATTCATGTTGTTATGCTATGAAGACTTCCACTTATGTCATTTTCATGCTTTATTTCCACTTAGTAATGCTCTTATTCATCCTATGAACATGACATGGGTTAGCTTGGAGACATTCTGTAATACCTCGGAAGTACCTAAGGCTAGACTCGGGATTTGGTAATGAGATCAGCAGAAGGATGGGGAAAATACTATAGGACTACTAGTGTAACGAGTCCTGAGAAGCTCCCATAGACCGTTGGTCCCAATCATGGTGAGAGGGTGGTCGGCAGGTCCAGAACCAATGAGCCATGAAATGACTCATTGGTCGGTGTAATAGGTCGTGGTAGGGGGCCGTTGTGATGGTGGTCCTTATCAAGGTGGCTGGCACGAGTCATGGGATGAATCATTGTATGAGACAATGAGTTATGGCAGGTTTCTATTAGGAGGACTTCCAGAAGGTGAGCAGTGGTGGAAACGGCCAGAAACGATGACTCGTTAGGACTAGTAATGACTCTTCCTCACCAATTGTGGTTGAAGACCTGAGTTGGAATTTAGCGAAGGAATGGGAGGTAGTAACGGGTCGTTGTTTGGACTATAGACCTGTTATGTCGAGTCATTGTATTAGGTTCTGAGAATTAAAGTAATAATGGAAGAAGTAACAGAAGGATACCACGAGTCGTGGTATTAAAGGATGACCCAAGGTATCACTCGTTGTCATAGGTAGTGCGGAAATTCCAGACCTTTTATTAAGTGTATTTTTGTAATTTCTAAGCTCTAAAGTCCTAAATTATGTTGTTTTAAGCTCAGCTAGCAAGGTTTTAAGAGTGTTAAACCTCTCCTAAGCCTTACCATTCCATGCATGCAAATTAGACTTCTTCCTTGGAGATCAAGCTTGAAGGATTTCCCCAATTTTTCCCCAACTTCATTTGGGCTTTCAAGAGGAAGTGTAAATAAGATATACCCAGGTATGTGAGGCAATGAACGAGTGTTCCTTTCACTCTCATGCTATAAATTCTTCTCAATTCCATGGATTTCAATTCTACATTCAAGTTCATGATCCATTGGGGTTTGTCCCTAATCTTGTGAAATTCTCTATGATCTATCTATGGGTCAATTCCTTTCATTTATCAAATCATGTTTTATGATATATGGACAGATTTTATACCTATTTTGGTTATAAATTTAGAGTTTCTAAATGTAATTATTATTCCCAATCTTGTGAGTATCATGAAAAGTCAAGTTATGATTCTATTAAGATCTTGATCTTACTAAGTCTAAATTATGACTTATGTTCATGTTATGAATTCTCTTAAAGTACTCTTCATGGATTTATGAATATAAAATATATAAATGTTTTACATGTATGCATGGTTTTCATGATTTATGGATTTATGACTCTTGGAAAATTCCTTGGCGCTTATTCATGGATAATCATGTATTTCAAGTGGGATCCAACATGTTATTATTTTATTTGGCCATGAATTTCATGAATGATTTCACGGTTACTATATGAGCCCTCACATTCATGTTTTTGGGAGCAATGTCTAGCACCGAGTACACCCGGCGTTCTGGTAAACCCCGTAGTCTCAGAATTACATGCCACCATAGGTATATATTTTTATATTGGATCCTTGTGATATCTCCATGCATGCACATCTCCTTGCCTGGCAAGCCAGGGCGGTCCTGACCACTTGTGCCAAATAGTGGGGCATTATGTAAGGCTCTATCATGATGGTGTCGGTTAGACAAGTCCTCCCATTGTTCCTCATGAATTATCTATGGTTATGTTTATGTACTTTGTCTCAAGTTATGTTTTATGAAGTTTTCCGTTATGACTATGATCATGATTGGATTACGAATGATTTGAAAACCTTGAGCCCTTATGTTTACATTATGATATTTACTTTATGATCATGCTGTCCTACTCTTATGAACTCTTATGTATTTTAACTGTCCGTTTTTTACTTACCTTGCATACTTAGTACATTCTAAGTGTTGACCGTATACTCTATTATGTATCATTTCATGATACAGGCTCGGACATTCAGGTTCAGTCCTTCTGTTAGTCTGATCCTCAGAGTTTGCATCCCTCAGCCAAAGTTGGTCAGTCCTCATCCTTTGAGGACCGTTTTATCAGCTTATGTTCATTATTTAGTGAGTTAGCTGGGGTCTTGTCCCATCAACTCATCAGTATGTAGAGGCTTGTCAGACATAGTGTGTATTCAACTTCAGAATTGTGCTATATATTCAGATGTTCAGATGTTATTATATTTTCATACTTCTGCTATTATTTATGTTATACTTCTGTATTATTATGTGGAGTCTTAGATATCATGTTCATACCATGGGTCGATTTGGAGCCTTTCGGGGTTTTTTGTCCTGTGTCTCGATTTGGGTCCATGTTTGGGTCATGAAAAACTTGGTATCAAAGCCTTAGATTTTGAGTGTCCTAGGGTTTCTGAAAGTCACATTAAGTAAAGTCTTTTCATGGGTGTGAAGCACGCCACACTTATGATGAAGAGGCAACAAAACCCTTAGGAAACTTCCCTTATTTTATGATTTATGTCATGCGACGAAATGTCTCTCTATCCTTCTAACTTGTGTTGTATGCATTTGCAGAATCATGCCTCCTCGATGAGTTAATGGAAGAAGGAACAGAAATGGAAATGTCCACGAGAATGGAAATGGGGATGGGCACCAGTAGGCCCCACCAGCCCCTTAGGATCATGTGACCGAGCAGGTGCCCCACGCAGAGTTTAAGGCTACTGATCTCGGGCTAAAATAGCATGCCCGGGTGATGCTTTATACCTTAATGTAGTCTTGTTTATCTAATTTATTATATACATTTTCATGTAATTTTATATAAATGTGAATATATGTGCTAACTAACATGATTAGTCCTTGTTTTGTAGGTTTCAATGATTTGGAGGAACTAATTTATAAGTTGGTGAAGGAAAGGAATAGAGTCAGAAGCAATCGGCGGAAGTCGACAAGGAGTAGGCATGGAAAGCGAGCAGATGCGGCAGCAACGTGCCACGGCAGGCCAGCCCCGTGCCACGCCAGGCCAGCTGCGCGCCAGCAGCATGCCATCGCGCTGCCCAAGGAGCGTGACACGCTGCCAATGCGGCAACAAGTCTGACTAGGGTCGATTTTGGGTGATTTCCAGAAAGCCTTCGCGTTACCTCCGTGTCACGGAGGCAGAGCTCCACGATACACTTCGTGACACGGAGCCGTTCCATGACAAGCTAAATTGGGTCATGATTTTATTCTGGAAAACTACCTAGGAGTGAAGGGAGAAGTGGGAGAACTCATCTAGGGTTTGGCAAATTCTCTTCTCATCTACCAAATTCATGTAAGTATGTTACTTTAGTAGTAGTTAATTGTAGTTTTACGAACATGAATGGCAAGAACCCTTCCTCTACGGTTGAAGCCATGAATTATGATTGTGATTTTATGAAGTTGTTTTGGAATTAAGTTATTGATTGCTGTTTTCGTCCTGCATTCTGGATTGTTGGTTGTTTTTATGATTGATCACCATGAAAACATATACGTTAGCTTGGGCAATTGCTTGAGAAAGAATTACCTAGGTCAGGACATGAGAATGTAAGGAGCATGTTTGTATGTCAAGATATGATTTCGTGTTAGGATAGAAATATACCTAACACCTTGCTTGGTTGATAAACGGGGGTTATTAAGAGACCAACTTAGGATTATCACATCACCACTCGAAGAAGTAGTTGAGAGGCTAAGTTTAGTTAAATGGTTAGACGCACGAAAGTCCCTAATCGTTTCCCCGTAAACCACAACATAATTAATTTCCCACGAACTAGAAATTAGCATCCTCACTCACAATGATGCAGTGAGGCTAGTTTGTCGTGTTTAGAGGCTCGAAAGACCATGAACATGCAATTTTAATTATGTGAAATAAAAATCGATAGTGTCACGCTTAACCCATTGCAATTCGTAGTATCACATGATTATCTGGTTTTAACTCTATGTCGCTCCTAGAGTAAATTCAGGATAATTCGTTGACCGAAACAAACTTAATTAAATCTCCCTCGAAAACTTCTATAACCAACACTTGAGAAAGTTAAGATCACACTTGAAATGGATTCTTAAAGGAATGGGTCCAGTCCCTGTGGGTTCGACATTCCGGTTCTTAAAAAGAGGCACTATATTACTTGCACGACCCGTACACTTGCGGACGCGCGAATAAGGGCACGTCAAGTTTTTGGCGTCGTTGCCGGGGAATCGGCGAAGTTTTTATAAATTATCTGTTTTTATTTGATTTTTGAAATTTCCTTAAGTGTTGAGAAACTTGGTCTTAGTATGTTTATTTGCAGGTGACAGGTTGTCCTGCCAAGATGGCTAGAAATAGAGAGCTTGTGGAACCATTGCTGTAACCTGAACGTCAAATCCATTTGCAAAGGAGAGTGCTCTAGAGCAAAAGCTGAAGAGACTTCAAGAAAAGGTACAACAACAACCACCCGAGGCAATGGCAACAAGACCAGTTCGCGAAGTGGCAATCCCACTAGCGACGAATGTGACCTCTAGCATCCGTGAACCGGAGCCTGGAGGGAACTTTGAGCTTAAATAGAACATGGTGCATCTGTTACATTCTAGTGGTCAATTCACTGGGATGGCACATGAGGACCCGTAGCAGCACCTACAGAGCTTTCTAGAGATTAGTGACACGTTTGTCCCCACCGGCGTGTCCATAGATTATGTCCGACTGACCCTCTTCCCATTTTCACTATTGGAGGAGGCGAAAAGGTGGCTAAAGGCTGAGCCACCGAACTCCATAACTTCATGGAATGACTTGGCTAAAAAGTTCCTTATCAGATTCTTCCCTTCAGGCAAAACTGCAAAGTTGAGAAGTGAAATACTCAATTTCAAGTAGAGGCCTGATGAGAACTTATATATGGCTTGGGAAAGATTCAAGTCATGTTGAGAGATTGCCCCCATCACCAGCAATCAAATGAAGTGCTGGCTCATACCTTTGTAGAAAGTCTAGACCCACACACAAAAATATTACTAGACTCTGCATCGGGTGGGCAAGCCTTGGAGAAGACATATGATGAGTTATACACTTTGTTGAACAGAATTGCACAAGGAAATCCAGAGTGGCACAGTGAGTCATCGAGGGGGGCAGGAAAGAGACCAGGGTTGATAGAAGTAGATGGTTTGAATGCCTTGGCAGCGTAGTTAGCTTTGTTCGAGCATTAGATGATGACTCAGTTCAATAAACTGAGTATGAACCAACAACAGGGCCAGGTTAATGCAGTTCAGCAAGCTCTGTGTTGGTGTGACATTTGTGGTAATAATGGGCACAATGCAGAATCTTGTGGAGCCAATCCTGAATTAGTCAATTTTGTTGGTAATGTGCATAGGAATCAGAATTTTGGGAACAACTCCAACAGAAATTGGCAGGGCCACCCGAATTTTTCTTGGGGTGGAAACCAAAAGCAGAATTATATGCAACCTCAACAACAGCAGTATCAGTAGAATAGGCAGAATGATGGGCAATTGAGTAGCAGCATTGAGGAAACACTGCAGAAAATTATGGAGACCCAGAATCAGTTAGCAAAAAATCAGGCGAGGATGGCAACAGACTTAATGAATCAACAAGTAGCCACTTGCAATCTTGAAAAAGAAGTGGATCAGATAGCAGCTGCTCAGAACATGAGGTCGCAGGGGGGATTACCAAGTGATGCATATCTTAACCCTCGGCAAATCAAAGCCATCAGTCTTAGAAGCGGAAAGTAATTAGCTGATGCAGTGCCTAAAGAGTTGAGAAAGGAGGTGCAGCTGGAGTTGGTTAGACCAGGACCATCCACTGACACGGGAGCGAGTCAGAGTGCGGGGCAACAAAATGCAACAACCGGCACAAAGACCACCACCACCATTCCCTCAGAAAGTCAGAAAGAGCAAGGAGGAGGAATGCTTCAAAAAGTTCTTTGAGAGCTTCAAAGAACTTCACATAAATTTGCGTCTTATTGATATTTTGCAGGGAATGCCCAAGTATGCTAAATACTTAAAGGACGTGATGGCTAACAAAGTTAGATTGGTGGATGTCCAGACTGTAGCACTGACTGAGGAGTGCAGTCATAGGGTACTGAGCAAAATGCCAAAGAAGCTCAAAGACCCAAGGAATTTTACCCTCCCCATACAAATTGGTAAAGCTGAGGTGCTACGAGCTTTGTGTGACTTAGGGGCAGCAGTTAATCTAATGCCCCTATCCTTATTCAACACCTTGGAGTTGGGAAAATTGAGGCCGACGAGGTTGATGCTGCAACTGGCTAACAAGTCGCAAGTGACACCCGATGGAATAATAGAGGACCTTCTTATCAAAGTAGGTAAGTTCATTATACCTGCTGATTTTATTGTCTTAGATTTTCAGGTTGATGACCAGGTACCCCTGATCTTGGGACGGCCATTCTTGGCCACCGGAGGAGCGGTGATTGACTTGAAAGCAGGGACCTTGAAAATGAGGGTTGAGGATGAAGAAGAAATCTTCCGCGTTTACCAAGAAATGAACCCATCGGCACACTAAAGAAACCTTTGTCAGGTTAGTGTGTTGGCAGAGGATGAGTGTGGGGTGGAGGATTCCACAGGTGCAGGGCCAAAGGCAATGACAAGTGTTCAGCCCGAGTCTGATAGAGGACTTCAAATTGAGAAGAAGTTGGAGAAAGAGAGGAACAGAGTGGAGGCTGTTTCCTCTAAACAGCAAAAGAAAAGGAGATGGTTCTCGAAAGAGAACCCAGGTATGAGGATGTCTTAAAAAGGACAGTCCACATCGTGCCACGACGTAAAATAAGGCGCTGTTTGGGAGGCAACCCAAGGGTACCTCAGGTACAATTTGTAATTTTCATTTTGTCTTGATTTTGTTATTGTCATTTGGTTTGTGTTTTTGGTGGAAAGTTAAGCACAGATGGAGGGAAGTCTGAGTACCGAGAAGGTGGAAGCTAAAGAGCATAAAATAGAAGAAGTGTGGGGTCGAACACCCACTTCTTAAAACTTGAAAGGAAAGCACGCTTTTAGCTTGGCATAGAGGCTCAGGGAGTATTTCTCATCCTTTAAATGTTAATTTGATGCTATGAGGACATAGCATGATTTAAGTGTGGGGTGAGAAAACTTTCTAAATTTTTGTGCTTAACAAGTTTTTGGTGAATGTGATGCTTGTGTGAAATTTGGGAGAAATTTGAAATTTTTTTGCGAATTAAGCATGACTTCATCAGCCGTTGGTTTTTCTTTTCGGTTCTTTTCCGATGGGGGGTCTTTGAACTGAAGAATAAAAATAATTTTCTTTGTCTGTATATAGTGTTTTTAGTCATAGTTAGGGACTGTTTCCGACGATGGATGGATGATGACCATCTTGAGGAAAAATTAGTCGATAGGTTTTGGGTTTTTGAAACCATAACTAATTGGTGCTTGATGTTCTTGTTATGGGCTATACGTGATTGTAAGATGCAAGTATGTTTAGTGTGAAGCATGCAGGTGTATAACTTTGTGTGAGACACTTAGGCTCTTGAATTTGACTCAATATGATTGAAGCTTAATTCTGAATTCTTGTGATTAGCTGAGTAAGAGTTTGCTGAATGGTCTCGAATTGAGCATGTGCCATGAGTGTAAGGTTTTTGAGTATTCTATGCTATTGTGGATTGTCTAGAACTTGCCTGGTGTGTTTATAAAACAAAATGAATTGTAGGAGATGATATAGGCATTTCTTTGAATGAACCAAATTTTTATCCCTCATTTTACCTACCTTGAAAAATTAATCCTAGTTAGCCCCATTGAGCCGTGAGCCTATTCTTTGACAGCTGCAACATAAGCTTAGTCCTTTTTCTTTCATTAGCCTTGAACTTGATCCAAAACTCCTAAGCGCTTAAGGGAAAAATATGAAAGAGTAAAGGAGTGAGAAGAAGGAAAAGAAAGGAAAAGTAGCAAGTTGTAGAAGTGGAGAAAAGGACAAAGGTGCACTTGTTTGAAAATGGTTGATTATTATTAAGGAGTAAGAAAACAAATTAATTTTATAGAACTCCTTATTAATAAGCTAAAAGTGCCTAAAGGAATGGGGGAACAAAAGAGGAAAAAGAAAGCTGAAAGGAGAAAAAGGTGAAGTAAGGGAAGGGAAGTTCGTAATGAAGGCGTAATGTATTAAAAGCGCTTAGGAAAGATAGTCACTATTACTGGCCATAATAGTACCTACCTTCACCCGAGTTACATTACAACCTAAAAAGTCCTACTTTATCTTACATTCATACATCCTTAAATTAGTGGAATAAAACACTAACGGCAAGCTTATGGGTCATTACATGATGCAAGTGAATTCTTTGTGAGAGTGAGCGTAATTCTATTCATGTACCCACACATGTTATGATTTAAAAATTGTTTTTGCGTGTGAAAATGGGTAACTCTCTTTCCGAGAGGGCATATGTTGAATGAAGGATATAATTCATGTGGGATTTCTTAATCAATTAATTTACATGAGTTTGCTAAGATTGAGAGTTGATTCTTAAGGTTAAGAAGTCTTAACATAGTTGTACTTCAGTTCGATGATCAAGTCATGCATGCTCTATTTGAAGCTTGTTATCTTATGTAATCATTATAGACGTAGCTTGAATAATCTTGATAAATGAGTTATGGGTGAGTCTCCATATGCATGAGATGTAAAAGGTTGTTCGAGGATGAACAAGACTTTAAGTGTGGGGTAGGTGATCTCGGGCTAAAATAGCATGACCGAGTGATGCTTTATACCTTAATGTAGTCTTGTTTATCTAATTTATTTTATACATTTTCATGTAATTTTATATAAATGTGAATATATGTGCTAACCAACATGATTAGTCCTTATTTTGTAGGTTTCAATGATTTGGAGGAACTAATTTATAAGTTGGTGAAGGAAAGGAATGGAGTCGAAAGCAATCTGCGGAAGTCAGCAAGGAGGAGGCATGGAAAGCGAGCAGATGCGGCAGCAACGTGCCACGGCAGTCCAGCCCCACGCCAACGCCGTGCCACGCCAGGCCAGCTACGCGCCAGCAGCATGCCATCGCGCTGCCCAAGCAGCTTGACACGCTGCCAACGCGGCAAGAAGGCTGACTAGGGTCGATTTTGGGTGATTTCCAGAAAGCCTTCACGTTACCTCCGTGTCATGGAGGCAGAGCTCCGCGATACACTCCGTGACACGGAGCCGTTCCATGACAAGCTAAATTGGGTCACGATTTTATTCTGGAAAACTACCTAGGAGTGAAGGGAGAAGTGGGAGAACTCATCTAGGGTTTGGCAAATTCCCTTCTCATCTACCAAATTCATGTAAGTATGTTAGTTTAGTAGTAGTTAGTTGTAGTTTTACGAACATGAATGGCAAGAACCCTTCCTCTAGGGTTGAAGCCATGAATTATGATTGTGATTTTATGAAGTTGTTTTGGAATTAAGTTATTGATTGCTGTTTTCGTCTTGCATTCTGGGTTGTTGGTTGTTTTTAGGATTGATCACCATGAAAACATATACCTTAGCTTGGGAAATTGCTTGAGAAAGAATTACCTAGGTCAGGACATGAGAATGTAAGGAGCATGTTTGTATCTCAAGATATGATTTCGTGTTAGGATAGAAATATACCTAACACCTTGCTTGGTTGATAAACGGTGGTTATTAAGAGACAAACTTAGGATTATCACATCACCACTCGAAGAAGTAGTTGAGAGGCTAAGTTGAGTTAAATGGTTAGACGCACGAAAGTCCCTAATCATTTCCCCGTAAACCACAACATAATTAATTGCCCACGAACTAGAAATTAGCATCCTCACTCACAATGATGCAGTGAGGCTAGTTTGCCGTGTTTAGAGGCTCGAAAGACCATGAACATGCAATTCTAATTATGTGAAATAACAATCGATAGTGTCACGCTTAACCCATTGCAATTCGTAGTATCGCATGATTATCTGGTTTTAACTCTATGTTGCTCCTAGAGTAAATTCAAGATAATTCATTGACCGAAACAAACTTAATTAAATCTCCCTCAAAAACTTCTATAACCAATACTTGAGAAAGTTAAGATCACACTTGAAATGGATAGTTAAAGGAATGGGTCCAGTCCCTATGAGTTCGACATTCTGGTTCTTAAAAAGAGCCACTATATTACTTGCACGACCCGTACACTTGCGGACGCGCGAATAAGGGCACGTCAGCTACCATCCAGATGTTAACTCAGGCTTTGATCGCCTAAGCCAACCAACAGGCGGTAGCACATGTCCCCCAGAATGGGAATGTGGCAATGGCGAGAGAGATTTTCTTAGAATAAACCCTCCGGAGTTTCTCAAATCAAAGGTGGGCGAGGATCCGCATGAGTTTATTGATGAAATTCTGAAGATCACCCAGATTATGGGGGTGATTGGGGAGGAGTGTGCAGATCTAGCCTCGTATTAATTGAAAGGGGTCGCACATATCTAGTTTAGATAGTGAAAGGATGGTAGAGAAGTAGGAGTGGGCCCCATTGATTGGGATGAGTTCCATATATCATTTTTTTGATCAATTCTTTCCCCGAGAGATGAATAAAATCAAAGCAGCTGAATTTGTAAACTTGAGGTAGAACAATATGACGATCCATGAATATTCTTTAGAGTTCACTCATTTGTCCAAATATACACCAGTGCTAGTGGCTGATCAGAGAGCTCGGGTGAGCAGGTTTGTGCACAGACTAGCAGACTACCTAGTCGAGGATTGTAGGATCGCTATGCTTCTTTAGGACATTGACCTTCCTAGATTGATTTTGTACACCTAGCAGATAGAGGCGGTGCATCTGAGAGAGAGAGGCCAAGAGGGCCAGAACAGACAGTTATGGGTTCTCCCAGCAGAGATCGGGAGGCGGACATCACCAGCAGACTCATCAGAGGTCATTGGCTCCAGCGTCATCATCGTCTAATGCTCCATCTGGACTGCGAGGTGATCATTTCATGACCCGAACAGGGGATCGGATCATAACAAGGGAGAAGGAGCCCCGAGAGACCCCATGTCGACCCATGGCATAAGCATACCGCTAATCTCAGTAAAGAAACTGAATAATCAATAAAATAATCATAGTGGAAGTCTAACTTGAACATAACATCAAAGTACGAAACCAAAAGCTGAATACATACATATGTCTGAAAAGCCTCTAAACATGACGAGTTGATGGGATAAGACCCCAACTAACTCAACAAAATTGAAACTGAAATACATAAAAGAAAGCTAAATATTCTAGTCCTCGGGAAATGAGGACTCACCCACAATAATGGTGCTAACTTTGATAAGCTGACTATAAGTGGGGCTTAATCTGAGAGTTGGGTCCTATATCATGAAACGATACAACATAGAGTATGAGGTAAGTACATGGAATGTACCGAGTATACAAGTTAAGTAAAACCGCTAAAGGAAATAAAATCAGTTAAAGACAATGCATAATGTAAACATAAACATAAGAATCTGAGAGTAGGGCTTGCATACATTCTTTCTAAAATGATGATCTCTTCATAACATAACATAACATAATTTCATAACATTATAACTGAATCGATTGACTCAAAGCTGAATTCAGAAATTTATAAGTAAAGCTGAACATTGAGTCAAACCTGCCTTAGAACATGCATTTACGTAAAATATCATCAATAATGAAACATGCATATCTGAAATCATGAGGAACAATGGGAGACTCGTCTTTTAACCGACATACCACGATAGAGCTTACGTGGTGCCAACTATCACACTCAGGTGGGTAGAGTCGTCCAAAGTCTTTCCAGGGCTAGGGACGATACATGATATCGATATCAAGTTCAAGACCCATCTAGGAAAGGGAAGCTCACAAGGGAGGTCCCAAAGTCATCATGTATAAACCTACATTGGTGCATAGTTTTGAGGCATAGGGTGATCGACCCTTAGCCTGCTCGATGCTAGACATTGCTCCCAAAACATTCAAATTCTCTACATCATTTTATAACGAAGCTCAACATCATCTATTGACGAATCTCAATGATCAAATACATCTCAAATATGAAATCGTGCATATGAGAAGCTTTAGCTCAAGACATACCACAAGCTGAAAATATAATTGTGAGCCTTTGCTCCAAAACCATGTGGTAAGCTATACATAGAAAATCTTTAACATAACACATACCACAAGCAGGAAATATAATTAGGAGTATTTTCTCCAAAATAATGAGGTAAGCTTAATTTCGGAAAATCATCATTCGTACCTAACATGTGGGCATTGCCCAAAGCTTTATCATACATAAAAATACTCAATTCCCATTGAAATCTTAATTGTAAACATGGGTTGCTTCAAATCATGCTCTTTATCATAATATCTCATCATCATCATCATCATATATTCATCATAAATCTCATCTTTCATGAAGATCTCATCCATGGGTTTTTGATTCATAAAGCTACAAATGATGATATTACATTGAAAACATTATAAAATTTACCCATGCATCATAATTCAATAGTAGAATCATAATCAGAACATACCCATGTATATAAATAGAAGATTCATGCATTTGGGTTAAAACCCCATAGATTAGACATACAATTTCATACTGTAAAGAGAGATTGGGCATGGGTGCGAAAGGAATCATCCATTCATAACCTTACATACCTGTTGGTAGCTGATTCTAACACTTCTCTAGATTCCCAATAGGAAATTGATAGGAAATTGATTAATGCAAAGATTGATCACCCTCTCAAGTCTTCTTTCTTGCATGCATGAATGAGTGAGGCCTAAAATAAACTTAACCCCTTTAAAAGGCACTATTCATAACCCAAAATGTCATAGTTTAGGCCCTAGGAACTTAGGAATTACGGAAAAGCCCTTACTAATTTCACAGAAAATAACTGCCAGGTGGCCCTAATGGGTGACCTGATGACTCGTCACTCGTGTGCACGACTCTTGATGTCGTCTGTAATGTACACTACCTTGCCTTGCCAAAGTTTCCTCCAGGCTTTCAAACGAATCACCCCATGAATTGTGGGGACTAACCACGACTCGTGGGGACCTCCCGTCAAGTCTACTGCCCTTATTTTTTCCATTTCCAAATTCCCCTCCCCCCACTGCTGACTGAACAACTCGTGGGGCTTGATCACGAATCGTGGTCTTTCCCGTGGGGTCTCATTTCTTCCAGCCTTCTCATTAAATGTTTGGGCCTTCCACACGAGTCACATCATGACTCGTGGGTATACCTCATCAGTCTCCTCATGACTCGTTCTGAGTCTGCTGCAAAATTTTTACTTTTTCTCCGTTTCAACTCCCAGGTCTGATATTTGAGCTTCCGGGGTATAACAATATCGCCCCCTTAGAAAATTCATCCTCGAATGATAGAAAACACACAGAAAAACAAAGAAAATGCAATCGTCATTTTCAAATACTGATCATTTAAACTGAAAACTGACCAAATGTCTACCTCCGATTTGAATCAAAAAACTGAACTGATTTAATGAATCATACACACATCCATATACATAAAAGAAACTTGAACACATGAACTGAACATGAAACAAAATAGAGTTTTAGGGTAAAACTAATACCTCAAGTTGAAACTAAGCGGGTAGAGAATAAATATGGGTATCTAGCCATCATATCAGCTTCCGCATCCCACGTAGCTCCTTCAGCATGTTGATTCCTCCATAACACTTTAACTAAAGCTATTTCCTTGTTCCATAGCCTTTGAACCTGTTGATCCAGTATTTCCACTGGAAGCTCCTCATAGCTAAGGTTGTCTTTTACACCATCACTGTTCGGGTGTTCCGGTATGGGTTAAAAACCGACACGCAAGTGCACGTGGTCAAACAAGTAATAAAGTGGCTAAGTATCCAAGTATCGATCCAAGGAGGCTCAAGATATGTAAAGTTGCCTAGTTTACTATATTCCTATTTCACTTCTAATTATGCTAACAACAATGTAACCAACAGTTACTTGAGTTTTTGTTTCTAAACTATATCTACTACAATTTATAACAACTATTTACTGTGAATTTAGACAATGGATATGAACATGCCAAGGTTAAGAAAAAGTAATGAACTTGATAATCATGATAATTTGGTTAATCTCTACTTCATGTTGCTAGCCAAGAACATTCGCCTAGAAATTAAAACTCTCGTATTTAATTTCACTTTAGAATCATAAACCATCCGTCTACATTTCTGTGATCAAATGCAATTTATGACCTAGCACTACAATTCCGGTTCCTAAATTGACTAATACGGCTTTCAAATATATTTCTATCAGGAAAGCACATCAAAACCCAATTTTCCCAAATCAAGTTAAGAACAATACCCTATTAATTCACAACTTTCCAATTTCTTGCTCTTTCGAGTGAAATTGGACTTTTTAGATGTACATTAATGTTGGCCAAGCACTAATGCAGTAAAAACAAGAATTAATAGAACAACATGGAAGAAGAAGAAGAAAACCATATCAATTATAATCAAAATTCATTACAAGTGACAAAACCTCAGCAAGGAAGAGAATTAGCCACTCATTTGTGGATTGATCATCCTAAAATGTGTGTTAATCATACATACAATTGATAGAAAGAAGAAAAGAAGAGAATAAATCCCTTAGCTTTTTCGTTCCTCAACTGCTCCTAACCCACGTCCTTGCTCTCCACTTCTGAACTCAGTCTAAAACCTAAAAACTGCTTAAAATAAACCTAAGTGTGCTATTTATACTAGTGGGAAATGTTTCCCGGAATAACAAGCAACGTGTCACGGAGGCTAACGCGGAGCACTGACTCCGTGACACGGCGTGGATGCGGACCTTCACTGGAATTTCAGGGTCCGGAAAATTAGCCTCAACGTGGCACGGAGGCCAACGCGGAGGCCTCTCTCCGTGCCACGGAGCTGACGCAATGGCACACTGGAAATTGCCATTTTAATTCCTGTTCAGGCAGTGTGCTATCGCGATGGTAGCGTGGCACGGCTCCATCGCGGAGCCCCTATAAAATGTGCATTCCAATGTCTTTTCCACGCTCGCATCCAAGTCCAACTCCGATATAGTTCCAACATGCATTTTAGCTCCTAAAAATCACATTTACCTGCAAAACAAATGATAATCAGGTTGGTTAGTATAAATTCGCATTTTATTACCAATTACATGATATTATATACACATTGCACAAAAAACAAGGTAAAAATGATATGTTTGAGTATCACTTGGGCATATAAATCTGCCCAAGATCACTTACCCCACACTTAAATCCTTGTTCGTCCTCGAACAACACATACACAAATCATGCAAATTACATCCCAACCTTCGTCACTATGGTGCGACCATTTACGCTACGGTCATACTGATTATTCAATTTTTGCAAATCATCAAGAAAACATGCTTGGTCGTACAATACAATGACCTTTAATACATCAAGACTTCCTAGACTTTAAGAATTGATTCTTGATATCGGCAAACTCATGCAAATCAGCTAATCAAGAAATCTGACACGAAAATCAATCTTTCCTCAAGCATGTGCCCTCACAACTCGAGAGAATCCTCCTCTTTATGTTCATGCAGCACACAAACATTCATGTAGGGGCATACAAAAATTAATTTTACTCTCCCAAAAGAATTCACATGCCTCATGTCATGACCGATAAGCTTGCCCTTAGTGTATTACTCCACTAATATAAAGAAATGCAATGTAAGATCACGTAGGACTTTAATGGGTTGTAACGGGGCTATGGATCTAGTATATATATATTGGATTAGCCAATAATAGTCGCTAGCATCCTTAAGCGCCTTTTCAACTCATTCCCATTGACTTATGGACATTGTTCCTCTCTTTCCTCTTTTTCTCCCATTCATGCTGGTTTCCTTTCGTATAGCCCATTTCATCAAACACACTTGACACAAAACAAAGGGTTTTCATGTACCCTCACTATCATTTAATTATAGCAAGTGCCTCTTCAACATCATCTTTTCTTTCCTCACTCTGCTTTTCTTTTTCTTTTCACTCTTTAACACTTTGGGAAACATTGTCTTTTCTTTGTAAGCGCTTAAGAGTTTCGTATAGACTTTAAGGCTAATGAAAAGAAGGAATAAAGCTTAGTTTATACAAGTTTGGACAAAAGAAAGAAAGAAATCGGCTAAAGGCTCAACGGGCTGACTAGGGTATACAACATATAAAAAGGTAGAATTTGACAAGAAAAGAAAATGGAAACTATCGGTTAAAACAAAGAAATGCCTACATCCTTTCCAACACTACACCTCCTTCATTTCGTTTTGTATACACACCAGGCAAGTTCTAGACAATTCACAATGGCATGGAATAACAATACCTCACTTCACACTTCATGCACATGCTCGAATCAAGATGCATTCACAGACTCTTTAATTAGTCAATTACATGAATTCAAGATTAAGCCTCAATCATCCTGAATCAAATTCTATAGCCTAGGTAACTCAACATATTTATCAAATTGCATGCTTTCAAACGAATCATTTCCACATTTTGAACATCAGTTACAACACGCAACGAAATTTTAGCAACCATAAGCAACTACAGTTCATTGATGCAATCCACCAAAGAAAAATTAAAACAAATAAAAATCTTACTCCTACCGACTACATTTCCCTTAAGACGGTTGTCATCCATCCATCATAGGGAACGGTCACTAACTATGACATCGGTTCAATGGGACTATTCTCGGTAAAAGAACCGAAAACAAACTCCGAGAAACCCAAAAAAATAAAAATCGAAAAATTTTTGCAACACATCGATCATTTCGATAGAAAGAAAATATTTACAAGTGCAAAATATTTTCGCGCAAATTTGTGAAAAATATCGATCATCTCGATAGAAAAAAATATTTACAAACTATTTACAAAATATTTACACTGACAACCATAACTTTTCATAACACACATCATTAGCCACAAAACAAATATATACAGATACATCACAAATCAGTTCATAACAGGGAAAGCACAAACATTCATCCAAACCAAGGAAAAACATACAGCAAATTAGAGCCCAAGTCCCTGCACCTAGCTACTCCCCACCCCACACTTAAATCGAACACTGTCCCCAGTGTTCACAAAAATTACAACACAAAAAATTCGGGTGGTGGAACTCCCTGATTAGTCGAAATATTCGACTTCTTCATCCGGTGTTGCGGCCTCGTCGCCCAAGTCTGAATCAGCTCCATCGTCATCATCGGACTCCACATCGGAGACCTCCCGACGCGTCTCCTCATCAGTAGGGACATTGTCATCCGTCGGCTCCACGAAGGCTGGTCCCACCCGACATAAGGCTCTGGCGTTCTCGCCAAAGGGGTAGTCCAGCTCCAGCTGCCATAATTCTTCCTCGGTGGCTGGTCTCCCACCAATCCATAGCTGTAGCATCTGCATGCCAAACATACGGGCCATGTACTGATCATCACGAGCATGTCGCTCGCCCAAAGTCAGTACTGGTCCGTGTGTAGTGTCGGGGGCCTTAGTCTTTGTCACATCGAGGGCCCTCCGCTCCAACTGCGGAATGTAGTCCAAGGCTTCTTCCTCAATGTCGAGGCCTCAGAGGAAGGTGGTGCTGAGTCCGCCAAACCCGTATTTGTGGCCCTGGTGTAGTCTGGCTCTCTTCATGGCGGATATTATTACTGCCCCAACATTAATCTCAAGCCCTTTCATAAGGGCATACACCAAGCAGACACGGTCCCGGGTCACGTCCGTCATATGAACTCCCGGGATCAAACACGAACACACAATCTTCAGCCATATTCTGGCCTCCCTGTTCATCTGCGAATAAGGCAGCGTCTGGTGGTAACCCCTCTCCTTATGCCTACTCCATTGGGCTGTGGATCGAGCCCCACACAACGTACGTCTGATGTCGGCATACGGTGGGGTGATGTTTAGCTGGCGGAGAACGTGGGCATCTGTGTCCCGCGCTCCAATGATGGCATTCAGCTACTGGGGTTCCAGAGTGACAATCTGCCCTCTGATTTTCACTGTGTGGCTTCTGATGGCCGGGTTCCAATTTGCGTAGAACTCTCGGACCATGTGAAGGTTGCACTCCATGGGCTCCTGAAAGATAAAGCTGAGCCCAGCTGCTTCAATTCTCTGTACAATGCGAGGGAACTCCTGTGCGAGTGGTTCCCGTGCAATATGTTCTTCCGGGAAGTACTTGCTCTCCTTATGCTTAGCATATCATTTCTTTCCTTCCTCGGTTACCCATCTTGTTCCGTATTGGCAGCGTTGGCCACGCGGAACAGCTGGTGCAGCTGGGACTGCGGTGCCCAGTCTCATCCTTTTCCTACCGGTGCCTGAGGTAGAAGCACCCTTGCCTTTATCTTGTCTGCTCGCCATTGTACCTGTCAATTTACACAAACAAGCACAAAGTTAAGCTAAAAACTTGTTAACTTCGGCTAAAGTCGGGTTACACAACATTTACCCCACACTTAGGCCTTAGCTACTTCTACAAATTACGGCAAGGATAACTCTAATCACACCACAGACAACACTATACACTTCATGCTTAGTGCGTTCACAAAAAAAAATTTCGACAGCATAACGGTTAGCGTACTACTCAGACTTCATACAGCTAATCCCAATCCTACTATCGCTAACAATTCACACATCGCACTTCGCAACAAAAACAACAACAAAATAAAAACAACGATAAAAACATTCTATATACAATCTAATCCAAACAATCTAACCAATTTACACACTTTTTGCATTTTCCCATAAAAATTTGAGAATTTGTCGTCTTTTAACATTTACACAATATTTACCATGACTTCTCTCAAATTACAAACACACCCCGACATCTAATTTGCCGACTTATCAAGTCACTCAATTTAAATTCAACAACTCATGCCCTAGAATACAATTCTATAATCAAATTTGAATTATTTACGCAATCGATAAGTTCAAACGCTAAATACAACAATCCAAACATATATCAATCACAAATAATCCAACATTCATGTTTAATTTCTACCTAGGGTGATATATCTCACCTCACATGCCCAAATTTGACTAAAATCGCCAAAAAATTGAGATAGACGATGAAAACATACCTTTGAATTGAGAAACCGAAGAAACTTGACGTATTCCTTGCCTAGGAACGTGGCACGGTGCTTGGGGAGGGGGAAATACGTGTTTTGGTCGCGGAGGGAAGAGGGAATGGGAAGAAATGGGGCGAAATCGGGGGTTTTAATTTAAGAAAACACACGGGTCACCCGGCAACCCGGTGTGACCCGGCACCAAATACACGGCAACGTGTCACGTAGGGTAACGCGGAGACCCTCCTCCGTGACACGGAGCCAACGCGTTGGCTTACTGGATTTTTGAAAAATCCGGATTTTGCCTTCAACGTGTCACGGAGGGTAACGCGGAGCCCTACCTCCGTGACACGGCGCCAACGCGCCAGTGCACTGTTTCTTCAATTAATTTAATTTTTCATACCTTGCCTCATTTTCTCGATTCCATGTATATTTCCTCCGTTATACCTGAAAATCACCTCACTAAATAAAAATTGGTTAGATTAATAGATTTCCCTAACTAAAATAAAAAATACTAACTAAAATGAAAATCTAAACCTAATCAAGAAAAGAAAAAGAAAAATAACAATTGGAAATAAAATAAAATAAAATAAAAATAAAAACAAAAATAAAGATAAAAATTAACTACACTGTGCAAAAAGAAGAAAAATAAAATATTTTTCTCACGGGTTGCCTCCCGTGCAGCGCCTGGTTTACCGTCGCGGCTCGACGTCCTTTATGCTCACTTGTCTACTAGGGTGATGGACGATTTGTCCTGATCATGGTCATCCCCCCAGTAGTTCTCAACCTTATCCGGTGGCCTTCCTAGTAACTCTCGGGAATCACTCATTCCATTAGCATTCCCATGATCAATCACATTAATCACTGAGAGTTCCTTATAAACAGTTGGGAGCTTAGGTACCTTGTACACATCGAACACTTCGACCTTGTCATGTGCTCGCATCGTGAGTTGACCCACAGCTACATCAATTAATGCCTTTCCGGTTGCCAAAAAGGGTCGTCCCAAAATAAATGGGACTTCAGCATCTGGTTCAAAATCCAGAACAATAAAATCGACCAGAAAAATGAGAGAGCCTACTTGCACTAACACATCCTCAACAATGCCATCCTGCTTAGCTAAAGACCTGTCTGCTAGCTGCAAGATTACCGTTGTAGGTCTAGGACTCCCTAGACCTAACTTTCTGAATACTGAAGATGGCATCAGATTTATGCTTGCCCCCAAGTCGCATAATCCACGAGCTCGGATACTTTGCCCATTCGTAAGCTGGATAGTAAAACTTCCAGGGTCTTTCAATTTTGTGGGCAACCTATTCTGAATACGGGAAGTGCATTCCTCCGTTAAAGATACCGTGGCATACTCAGTCAAATGACTTTTGTTAGCCACGATATCTTTAATATATTTCACATATTTTGGCACTCCCTGCAAGACATCAACAAGAGGTAAGTTAACATGTACCTGTTTAAGTACCTCCATGAATTTCTAGAAACACGCCTCCTCCTTGTGTTTCTTCAGTCGTTGAGGGAACGGGGGTGGAGGCCTTTCTGGTTCAGCTTCTTTAGTCTTCCCCTTATCTGAGATTTGCTCTCCCTCAACATCTGCTGCTCCTGACTTTTGAGGCGGTCTTTTCGGTTCCACCTCCTTTAACTGCAAACCACTCCTCGTGGTCACTGCATTTACCTGCTTCGGATTAGGATCCGTGTCGCTAGGTAGTCCTCCTCTGGGTCTCATATTTTGGGCACTAGGAAATTGCCCAAACTGATATTCAAGAGCCTTGGTCGCCAACTGATTATTCTTCACTTCGGCTGCCAATTTAACATAGTCAGCCTGCAATTGCACCTGATTAGCGATCATGGTTTTGAACATCTCCTCAATGGTAGGTGATGGTGGTGGAGGAGGGGCATTGTGATTTCTGAATTGAGCTTGATAATTTTGTTGCCCTCCTTGATTTCTCTGCATACCCTGACCAGAACTTTGGCCTTGTTGGTTGTTGCTACCCCACGAAAAATTCGGATGGTTTCTCCAATTTGAGTTGTAGCCACTACCAAACTGCTGCTGATTTCTCTGTGCATTGCCCACAAAGTTAACAGAATCAGCATTTGCACCACAGCATTCAGCTAAATGCTCACTACTACCACACACTTCACACCACATCTGTTGAACTGCATTGACTGAAGCTGAAGGCTGGTTCAAATTCATATTGCTGAAGTGAGTGTTTAACTGATTTTGCAAAGCGGCTATCTGTGCAGCGATAGCTGTAAATCCATCCACTTCAAGCACTCCCGCTGCTTTCCTTGCTCCACCTCGAGATGAATCTGCATTCCATTCTGGATTGCCTTGTGAAATTCGGTTGAGCAAAGTGTACAGCTCCTCGTAAGTCTTTTCCAGCGCTTGCCCTCCAGCTGCTGAATCTAACAGAATTTTAGTGTGGGGTTCCAAACCCTCAATAAATGTGTGTACCAACACCTCATTAGACTGATGATGATGAGGACAGTCCCGCAACATGGATTTAAATCATTCCCAGGCTTGATATAGATTTTCTCCCTCCCTTTATTTAAAACTTAGAATTTGACTTCTAAGTCTGGCTGTTTTACCAGAAGGGAAAAATCTAATCAGAAACTTCCGTGCAAGATCATCCCACGTTGATATAGAATTGGGTGGTTCAGCTTTTAACCACCTCTTGGCTTCACCAAGTAAGGAAAACGGAAATAAGGTGAGCCGAACATAATCAGGTGACACTCCAGTGGGTATATAAGTGTCACTTATCTCCAAAAAGTTTTGGAGATGTTGTTGTGGATCTTCATGAGGGAGACTGGTAAATTGCCCGCTTGTGTGCAAAAGTTGCACCATATTCTGCTTTAATTCAAACCTCCCTCCAGGCTCTGGTTTGCGGATACTAGAATGTACATTGTTGGCGTGTGGGATTGCCACCTCGCGAACCAGCCTTGCTGCTGCTTCATCGGGCACTAACACTGCCCTCACAACTGGTGGATTTTGTTGCTCCATAATAGATTGTCGGAACAACTGCAGCTTCTTTTGTAGAGCTTCTCTACGTTGACTATGAAATTCACGTTCAGGCTCTAAGTAAGATTCCACCAGCTCCTTGTCCCTTGCCAGTGTTCACAGAAACAAAATCTGCAAAATACAGGCTAAGACCAAGTTGTTAACACTTAAGAAAATAAAAATAAAAATACAGTAAATTTACACTAAACACAATTTCACAAATCGCCTAGCCTCCCCGGCAACGGCGCCAAACACTTGTTCGGGTGTTCCGGTATGGGTTAAAAACCGACACGCAAGTGCACGTGGTCAAACAAGTAATAAAGTGGCTAAGTAGCCAAGTATCGATCCAAGGAGGCTGAAGATATGTAAAGTTGCCTAGTTTACTATATTCCTATTTCACTTCTAATTATGCTAACAACAATGTAACCAACAGTTACTTGAGTTTTTGTTTCTAAACTATATCTACTACAATTTATAACAACTATTTACTATGAATTTAGACAATGGATATGAACATGCCAAGGTTAAGAACAAGTAATGAACTTGATAATCATGATAATTTGGTTAATCTCTTCTTCATGTTGCTAGCCAAGAACATTCGCCTAGAAATTAAAACTCTCGTATTTAATTTCAATTTAGAATCATAAACTATCCGTCTACATTTCTGTGATCAAATGCAATTTATGACCTAGCACTACAATTCCAGTTCCTAAATTGACTAATACGGCTTTCAAGTATATTTATATCAGGAAAGCACATCAAAACCCAATTTTCCCAAATCAAGTTAAGAACAATACCCTGTTAATTCACAACTTTCCAATTTCTTGCTCTTTCGACTGAAATTGGACTTTTTAGATGTACATTAATGTTGGCCAAGCACTAATGCAGTAAAAACAAGAATTAATAGAACAACATGGAAGAAGAAGAAGAAGAAAACCATATCAATTATAATCAAAATTCATTACAAGTGACAAAACCTCAGCAAGGAAGAGAATTAGCCACTCATTTATGGATTGATCATCCTAAAATAAGTGTTAATCATACGTACAATTGATAGAAAGAAGAAAAGAAGAGAAGAAATCCCTTAGCTTTTTCGTTCCTCAACTGCTCCTAACCCACGTCCTTGCTCTCCACTTCTGAACTCAGTCTAAAAACTAAAAACTACTTAAAATAAACCTAAGTGTGCTATTTATACTAGTGGGAAATTTTTCCTGGAATAACAAGCAACGTGTCACGGAGGCCAACACGGAGCACTGCCTCCGTGACACGGCGTGGACGCGGACCTTCACTGGAATTTTAGGGTCAGGAAAATTAGCCTCAACGTGGCACGGAGGCCAACGCGGAGGCCTCTCTCCGTGCCACGGAGCTGACGCGATGGCACACTGGAAATTTCTATTTTAATTCCTGTTCAGGCAGTGTGCTACCGCGATGGTAGCGTGGCACGGAGCCCCTATAAAATGTGCATTCCAATGTCTTTTCCACGCTCGCATCCAAGTCAAACTCCGAAATAGTTCCAACATGCATTTTAGCTCCTAAAAATCACATTTACCTGCAAAACAAATGCTAATCATGTTGGTTAGTATAAATTCGCATTTTATTACCAATTACATGATATTATATACACATTGCACAACAAACAAGGTAAAAATGATACGTTTGAGTATCACTTGGGCATATAAATCTGCCCAAGATCAATCACTGTCCACCATAAAAACTAAAGCTAGATCACCCAAAAACTTCTTCAAAAGCGATACGTGAAACATAGAATGTACGGAAGCTAATTCTGAAAGCAAATCCAACTCATTGGCCACCTCGCCATCACGTCTCACTATCTGATGCGGGCCGATATAGCGGGGACTAAGTTTCCCTTTCTTCCAAACCGCATCACTCCCTTCATGGGAGGCACCCTCAGAAATACACAATCATCGACTTCAAATTCTAACTCTCTTCTTCTCACATTCGCAGAAGACCTTTGGTGACTCTAGGAAGATTTCAACCTATCTCTTATCAACTGAACCTTCTCCATTGCTTCATGATCTGAATTTGGCCCTATCATTTCCTCCTCACCGACCTCAAACCATCCGATGGGCGATCTACATCTCCTCCCATCGAGAGCCTCGAACGGTGTCATCTGAATGCTAGAGTGATAGCTGTTATTATAGGCGAACTTGATCAGGGGCAAGTGATCCCAACTACCCTTGAAGTCCATCATGCATGCTCTCAACATGTCTTCGAGAGTCTAAATTGTCCGCTCCACTTGACCATCCATTTGCGGGTGAAATGTTGTGCTGAGTTTAACCTGATTACCAAGCCTTTTTTGAAATGACCTCCAATACTAAGAGGTAAATTGAGTTCCTCTGTCTGAAATGATGGATAAGGGCACTCAATTCAATTGAAATAACTCCCGGATATATAGTTTGGCATAATCCTCCACCAAATCTGTGGTCTTAACTGGTAGAAAATGTGCAGCCTTGGTCAACCTATCTACCACAACCTAAATTGAATCATATTGTTGATGCGTACGAGGCAGACCTATGATAAAATCCATATTAATTTCTTTCCACTTCCAAGTAGGAATGCTGATATCCTGAAGCACACCTCCTGGTCTCTAATGCTCAACCTTTACTTGCTGAGTGTTCAGACACTTGGTTATGAATGTTGCAATATCCTTCTTCATGCCATTCCACCAATAGATTTCCCGTAAGTCACGGTACATCTTGGTAGCACCTGGATGGATAGAATACCTGGATCCATGAGCCTTATGCAACATCCGGCTCGTCAAATTGTCCACATCCAGCACACACAAGCGACCCTGGTACCAAAGCATACCATCTCCCCCTTGGGAAAAGACCTCTACCTTTTGAATTTGAAAGGCTTCCTTCAACTTAACCAAAATTGAATCATTATCTTGTCTAGCTTTCATATTAGTCACCAAGGAAGATTTTGATCCTTTCTAAACAACAGCACCGCCACCGGTCAAGTCAACCAACATAACCCCCAACCTTGTGAGTTGATGCACATCCCTCACCAACTCCTTTTTCCCGTCATCCACATGGGACACGCTCTGAATAGAGAGTCTACTAAGTGCATTTGTTACCACATTAGCCTTACCCAGATGATAAAAAACACGCATATCTTAGTCCTTGAGTAGTTCCAACCGCCTCCTTTGTCTGAGATTGAGATCTTTCTGGATGAATACATATTGTAAGCTCTCATGGTCCGTAAATACTTCCACATGAACCCCATATAAGTTATGTCTCCATATCTTCAAGGAAAATACCACTGCGGTCAATTCAAGATCATGTGTCGGGTAATTCTTCTCATGATCTTTTGACTATGTAGAGGCATATGCTATCACTTTCCCATGCTGCATCAATACACACCCGAGTCCGATTCTTGAAGAATCACAATATACCACGAATCCATCGGTACCCTCAGGTAGGGTCAACACCGGTGTTGAGGTAAGTCGGGTCTTCAACTTTTGAAAGCTCTTCTCACAATCATCCGACCATTTAAACTTCACCTTCTTTTGAGTCGGTTTGGTCAAAGGTGTTGCAACAAATGAGAAACTCTCAACAAATCTTCAATAGTAGCCGGCTAAACCCAAGAGACTCCGAATATCTGAAGGATTCACTAGTCTAGGCTAATTCTTCACCGCCTCGATTTTCTGAGAATCTATCTTTATGCCCTCACTAGATACCACATCGCCCAAAAAGGCTATGGAGTTCAACTAGAACTCGCACTTGCTGAATTTGTAATATAATTGACGATCCTTGAGAATCTGAAGCACCACTCTCAAATGAGCGGCATGTTCCTCCTCGCTCCGAGAGTATATAAGGATGTCATCAATGATCACAATTATGAACATATCTAAGTGTGGCTTGAACACCCTGTTCATCAAGTCCATAAAAGTTTCAAGAGAAATCGTTAGTCCAAAAGACATAACTACAAACTCATAATGACCATACCGCATCCTAAAGACTGTCTTCGGGATATTACTCTCCCGAACTGTGAGCTGATGATACCCAGATCTAAGATCTATCTTGAGAAACACTTGGCACCCTGAAGCTGGTCAAATATATCATCAATCCTGGGTAGAGGATACCTGTTCTTGACAGTGACTTTGTTCAAATGCCAATAATCAAAGCACATGCAAAGGGAACCATCCTTATTTCGGACAAATAAGACTGATGCACCCCATGGAGACTTGCTTGGTCTAATGAAACCTTTACCTAACAAGTCCCTCAACTGCTCTTTCAACTCTTTTAGCTCGGCTGGAGTCATTTTGTAGGGAGGAATAAATGTAGGCTACATGTCAGGAAGAAGGTCAATACCAAAGTCAATCTCCCACTCGAGAGAAACACCCAGCAAATCATCAGGAAAGACCTCTAGATACTCACGTACTACTAGAACTGACTGGATAGTCAGGGCCTCAGACTCAACACCTTAACCTTAACAAGATGGTACACACAACCCTTAGAAATCATCTTTCTGGCCTTAAGGTAGGAAATGAAATGACCTACAAGCACAGCTTAACTACCCTTCCATTCTATGATTGGCTCAACCAGTAATCTAACTCTACTGCCCGAATTCTCTAATTAACTGAAGCATAGCATGCAAATAGCCAATCCATGCCGAGATTCACATCAAAATCGGTCATGGATAACCCTATCAAATCTATTGAGGTGACCTTCTAAAGGACTGAGACTGGGCAACATCTATACACCCATCTAGTTATAACTGAGTCACCTACTGGAGTAGAAACTGAGAAAGGTTTTGACAAGACTTCAGGACTAACTCCGAAGCTACTAGCCACACAAGGTGTCACAAAAGACAAGGTAGCCCCCAAATCTAACAAAGCATAAACATCAATATGGAAAACTCACAACATACTAGTGAACACATCCAGGGAGACCTTCTACTGCTAATGGGATGCTAAGTCATAGAATTTGTTCTGGCGCTGACCGCCAGCTGTGCTAG
This sequence comes from Datura wrightii, assembly GCA_035772735.1. NCBI lineage: Eukaryota > Viridiplantae > Streptophyta > Magnoliopsida > Solanales > Solanaceae > Datura > Datura wrightii. Next base: position 69,207,014 of record JASDFA010000002.1, read on the forward strand.
TAGATACCCCTGATGGGCTGAGAGTGAGGGAGGGGAAACTGAACTAGAAGCTCAGCCTCGGCACCCAACCTGATCCTATCTCACTGCTGGGCAATCTCTAAGCATGTGTCTAGGATTCCTACACCTAAAACAAGCCCTTGAACCTGCTAAGCACTGGCCTGTGTGTCGCCTACCACATCTACGACAAGTTGGGATGCTAGAAACTGGGGGTCTATTGCTCTGACCCCTCGAGCCTAATGCTCACTCTCTCTGATCATGTCTATGCCTTGATGGCACACTAAATGTTGAAGATGCTGGAACTGATGATCTCTGGTAAGTCTGTTGTTGGTTCCTACTACCTGACCTCATCTGGGAGAATCTGTGGTCATCGGTCCTGGCCCTCTTGGCCTCTCTCTCCCTCAGATGTGCCACCTCCATTTGTTAGGAATACAATACTATTCGGGGAAAATCCATCTCCTGGTGGAGCATATCGGTTCTATAATCCTTGTCCAAATAGTCGACCACTCGATGCATGAACCTGCTCACCCGTGCCCTCTGATCAGCTACTAAATCTGGGGCATATTTCGATAAGTGAGTGACCTCGAGGGAATACTCTTGTACATTCATCCTCCCTTGCATCTAATTCAAGAACTCAGCTACCTTTAACTCCCTCATCTCATGAGGGAAGAACCGGTCTAGAAAGGCAACATGGAGCTCTTCCCAAGTGATAGGACCTGCTCCGATGACCCTGTTATCTTTCCATTGGCGAAACAAGATATGCGTGACCCCTTTCAACTGGTAAGAGGCTAACTCTGCACACTCAACTCCATTCACCCCCATAACTTGGGTGATCACTATCTCATCTATGAACTCATGCGGGTCCACATCTACCCTGGACCCAAGGATCTCCTGTGGTTTCATCCTCAAGAACTCTCTAACTTGAGCCGCCGCTGCATTGCCATTCTCTAGAACATGCGCAACGGCCTACTAATTGACCTGAGCGGTCAAGGCCTGCACAAGCGTCTTAATAGCGTCCCGAAACTCAGCATGAACAACTAGCTCCGATGCCTGGTGCTCCTGAACTGGTGGGGCTTGCTGGTGCCCATTACCGTTGCCATCCTCATGGCGTTCACCATTCCCATTTCTCCTACCATTCATTCTTCGAGGAGCCATGATTCTGAAATCACGAATTGCACGAATTAGAAGGATAGAAAGACTTTTCATCGCATAACATAGATTATGAAAGAAGGGAACATTTCCTAAACATCTCGTAGCCTCTTCATCATAAGTGTGGCACACTTCACACCCATGAAAAAGACTCTACTTAATGCGGCTTTCATACACCCTAGGAAACTTCAAACCTATAGCTCTGAGATCAAGTTTGTCATGACCGGAACAGGGGCCCGGATCTTAATATGGGACAAGTAGCCCCGAGAGACCCCAAGTCGACCCATGGCATAAGCATACATCTAATCTTAGTCAAGAAACTAAGTAATCGATTAAATAATCATAGAGGAAGTGTAACTTGAACATAACATCAAATACAAAACTGGAAGATGAATACATATATACGTCTGAAAAGCCTCTAAACATGACGAATTGATGGGACAAGACCCAACTAACTCAACAAAATTGAAATTGAACTACATAAAAGAAAGTTGAATAGTCTAGTCCTTGGGAACTGAGCACTCACCCACAATAACAGTGCTAACTCTGATAAGCTAACTACGAGCGGGGCTAAATCTTAGAGTTGGGTCCTGTATCATAAAACGATACATCATAGAGTATGCGGTAAGTACGTAGAATGTACTGAGTATGCAAGTTAAGTAAAATTGCTATAGCAAATAAAATCATTTTAAGAGATTGCATAATGTAAACATAAACATAAGAATCTGAGAGTAGGGCTTGCATGCATTCTTTGTGCAATCATGGTCTATTATAAACAAAACTTCATAAAATCATAATTGAATCGATTGACTCAAAGTTGAATTTTTACATTTATAAGTAAAGCTGAACATTGAGTCAAGCCTACTTTAGAACATGCATTTACATAAATCTCATGAATAATGAAACATGCATATCTGAAATCATGGGGAACAATGGGAGACTCGTCTTTTAACTGACATACCACGATAGAGCGTACGTGGTTCCAACTATCACACTCAAGTGGGTAGAGCCATCCAAAGCCTTGTTAGGGCTAGGGACGATACCATGATATTGATATCAAGCTGAAGGCCCATCCGGGTTGGGGAAGCTCACAAGAGAGGTCCCAAAGTCATAATATATAAACCTACTTTGGCGCATAGTTTTGAGGCATAGCGTGATCGACCCTTAGCCTGGTCGGTGCTAGACATTCCTCTCAGAACATGCATATGCTCTACATTATTTATAACGAAGCTCAACATCATCTATTGATGAAACTCAATGATCAAATACATCTCAAATATGAAATCATTCAAATTAGAAGTTTTAGCTCAAGACATACCACAAGCTGAAAACATAATTGGGACCCCTCGCTCAAAAACCATGTGGTAAGCAATATATAGGAAATATTTAACTTAAAACTTATCACAAGCTGGAAATATAATTAGGAGTCTTTTCTCCAAAATAATGTAGTAAGCTTAATTTCGGAATATCATCATTCTGTACTTAACATGTGGGCATTGCCCAAAGCTTTATCATACATAGAAATACTCGATTCTCATCGAAATCATAATTGTAAACATGGGTAGCATAAAATCATGCTCTTCATCATAATATCTCATCATCATCATATATTCATCACAAATCTCATCTTTCATAAATATCTCATCCATGAGTTTTGATTCATAAAGCTACAAATCATGATTTTAAATCGAAAACATTATAAAATTTGCCCATGCTTCATAATTCAATAGTAGAATCATAATCAGATCATACCCATGTATAGGAATAGAAGATTCATGCATTTGGGTTAAAACCCCATTGATTATACATAGAATTTCATACTTTAGACAGGGATTGGGCATGGGTGTGAAAGGAATCACCCATTCATAACCTTACATACCTGTTGGCGGCTAATTCTAACACTTCTCTAGATTTCCAATAGGAAATTGATAAGAAAATTATGAATTCTAAATTTGATCACCCTCTCAAGTCTTTTATCTTGCATGCTTGAATGAGTGGGGCCTAATATAAACATAACCCCTTTAAAAGTCACTATTCATAACCCAAAAGATCATTGTTTAGGCCCTAGGAACATAGGAATTACGGAAAAGCCCTTACTAAATTCATAGAAAATAACTGCCAGGTGGCCCTAACGAGTGATCTGATGACTCATTGCTCGTGTGCATGACTCGGGATGTCGTTTGTGATGTACACTACCTTGCCGTGTCAAATTTTACTCTAGGCTTGCAAAAGACTAACCCCACGAATCGTGGGGACTGACCACGACTTGTGGGGACCACCCGTCAAGTCTACTACCCTTATTCTTTCCTTTTCCAAATTCCCCTCCCCCCAACAGCTGACCTAAAGACTCATGGGGCCTGACCATGAATTGTGGTATTGCCCGTGGGGTCTCATTTCTTCTAGTCTTCTCACTAAATGCCTGGGCCTTCCCCACGAGTCACATCATGACTTGTGGGTAGTCATCACGAGTCTCCTCACGACTCATTCTAAGTCTACTGCAAAATTTTCATTTTTTCTCTGTTTCAACTCCCAGATCTGATCTTTGGGATTTCGGGGTATAACAGATTAGAGGAGTGGACCATTAGGTTCAAAGGGACAGAGGAGCATGTAGGCAGAGCGTACCTTTCCGGTATGTAAAAAGTGTGGTAAAAATCATATAGGGGAGTGTTTGATTGGGTCAAATATCTATTTTGGCTGTGGTAGACTAGGGAATAGGCATGTGGAGTGTCCTTTTACTGTGATGGTAGAGGTTGTGCTCAGGCTACCAGCTCAACAGCAGGACCATGACGCCTAGCTCAGAAGTAACACTGGCACACCCAACTCAGCAGGGTGTGTCCACTAGTGCAGGTGGTGGATAGTGCTAGAATAGGTTTTATGCCCTTGAATCTCTTCAAGAGAAGGAGGCCTCTCTAGATGTAGTCATCCGTATATTACAAGTATTCCACCTTCATGTATATGCTTCTTTAGATTTAGGGGCTATTTCATCTTTTGTGATGCCCTATGTTGCTAGTAGTTTCCAAGTTTGTCCCAAAATCCTATCAAAACCCTTCTCAATCTCTACTCCAATCGGTGATGCAGTTATAGCTCAACGGGTATATAGAAATTTCTGTATCATAGTCCTTCAGAAACTCAGCTCAGCAGATTTAGTAGAGCTAGCCATGACAAATTTTGATGTTATCTTTGGCATGGATTTGCTACATAGATGTTATGCCTCAGTAAATTGTAGAACCCATGCAGTAGAGTTTTGGTTCCCGCATAAGCCAGTCCTAGAATGGAAGGGTAGTTCAACTTTTCCTGTAGGTCACTTCATCTCCAACCTTAAGGCCAGATAAATGATCTCTAAAGGTTGCATGTACCATCCAGTTAGGTTTATGGATGCTACGTACAAAACCCCAACTATCTAGTTAGTTCCTGTGGTGTGTGAATATCCTAAAGTATTTCTAGATGATTTATCGGGAATTCCTCCTAAGCGGGAGATCGATTTTGGTATTGAACTTCTTCCCAATATGCATCCTATATCTATTCCTCCTTACAGAATGGCTCTAGCTGAGCTAAAGAAGTTGAAGGAGCAGTTGAAGGATATTTTAGACAAGGGTTTCATCAGACCTAGAAAATCCCCGTGGGGTGCACCAGTTCTCTTTGTTTTGAAGAAGGATGGTTCCCTTCGAATGTGCATTCACTACAGTAATTAAACAAGGTGAAAATCAAGAACAAGTATCTCCTCCCCCAGGATTGATGATTTGTTTGACCAGCTTCGGGGTGATAAGTGTTTCTCAAAGATAGACCTCAGATTTGGGTATCATTAGCTTAAGGTTCGTGAGAGTGATATTCCGAAGACTACCTTTAGGACTCGGTATGGTCACTATGAGTTTGTAGTTATGTCTTTTGAACTAACCAATGCTCCTACACCTTCTATGGATTTTATGAATAAGGTGTTCAAGCCGTATTTGGATATGTTTGTGATCATGTTCATATATGACATTCTCATATACTCTCGGAGCAAAGAAGAGCATGCCGCTCATTTGAGGGTGGTATTACAGACTCTTAAGGATCATTAATTGTATGTTGAATTCAGCAAGTGTGACTTTTGGTTAAACCGGATAGCATTTTTGGGTCATATGGTGTCAAGTGAGGGTGTATACGTGGCAAAAGATAGAAGCTATGAAGAATTGTCCTAGACCAGTTAGTCCTTCAGATATCAAGAGTTTCTTGGATTTAGCTAGTTACTACCAGAGGTTTGTTGAAGGGTTTTCATCCATTGCAGCACCATTGACTAAGTTGACCTAGAAGAAAGTGAAGTTTCAATGGTCAGAGTCTTGTGAGAAGAGCTTCCAAGAGTTGAAGACTCAACTCACCTCAGCACCAGTGTTGACTCTACTAGAGGGTACCGATGGGTTTGTGGTGTATAGTGATGCCTCGCGTATCGGACTTGGTTGTGTATTAATGCAGCATGGTAAGGTTATAGCCTATTCTTCATGGAAGCTGAAATTCCATGAAAAGAACTATCTGACTCATGACCTCGAGTTGGCGGCAATAGTATTTGCCTTGAAGGTTTGGAGACACTATCTGTACAGAATCCATGTGAATATGTTTACGGACCATGAAATCCTATAGTACGTGTTTAATTAGAAGGATCTGAATCTACGTCAAAGAAGGTGGTTGGAGCTTCATAAAGATTATGATATGAGTGTCCTTTATCATTCGGGCAAGGCTAATGCGGTGGCACACTCTTAGCGGGCTTTCTATGGAGAGTTTAACCCATGTAGATGAGAGAATAAAGAGTAAGTGAAGGACGTGCATCGTCTTGCACGACTAGGAGTTCGTCTTATTGACTCAATGGATGGTGGTGTTATTGTTCAGAATGAATCAAAATCTTCCTTGGTGACTAAGGTCAAATCTAGATAAGACGAGGATCCTATTTTGGTAATGTTAAAAGAAGCCATTCAGAATCAAAATGTGGAGGTTTTCTCCCAAGGACGAGATGGTGTACTACGATATCACGGTTGTTTGTGTGTAGCAGGAGTTGATAACTTGAGGGAGCAGATGTTGCATGAGGCTCATGGTTCCAGATTCTATACATCCAGGTGCCACCAAAATGTACCATGACCTATGGGATGTTTATTGGTGGAATGGCATGAAAAAGAACATAGCGTAGTTTGTGGCTAAGTGTCCAAAATTTCAACAGGTGAAGGTTGAGCATCAAAGACCCGAAGGTGTGCTTCAAGACATTAGTATCCCTACTTGGAAATGGGAGGAAATTAATATGGACTTCATTACGGTCGTGCCTCATACTCGTCGATAGTATGACTCTATTTGGGTGGTTGATGACAGGTTGACTAAAGCAGCTTATTTCCTACCAGTCAAAACTACTGATTCAGTGGAAGATTATGCTAAGTTATATATTTGGGAGTTAGCTCAGTTGCATGGAGTTCCCTTGTCAATCATATCAAATAGAGGTACTCAATTTAACTTCTAGGTTTGGAGATCGTTCAAGAAGGGACTTGGTACTCAAGTCATACTTAGCACAATATTTCACCCGCAAACAGATGGTCAGGCTAAACAGACCATTCAAAATCTTTAGGATATATTGAGGGGGTGTGTGATTGATTTCAAAGGTTGTTGGGATGATCATATGCCTCTCATTGAATTTTCATATAACAACTACCATTCCAGCATTCAAATGGCTCAGTTTGAGGCTCTTTATGGGTAGAGATGTAGATCGCCTATTGGTTGGTTTGAAGTCGATGAAGCTACATTGATAGGACCAGATTCAGTCCATGAGGCTATGGAGAAGGTTCAACTTATAAGGGAAAGGTTGATGACAACCCAAAGTCATCAAAACTCCTATGTGGATGTGAGGAGGAGAGAACTTGAGTTTGAAGTTGATGATTGGGTGTTTAAGGTATGTCCGATGAAAGGAGTGATGAGATTCAGAAAGAAAGGAAAACTCAGTCCCCGTTATGATGGTCTGTAACAGATTGTGAAACGGGTTGGTAAGGTAGTGTATAAGTTGGAGTTGCCCTCAAAATTGGCTTCAATGCATCTGATGTTTCATGTGTCGCTTTTGAAGAGTGCATGAGTGATCTGGCTTTGGTTGACCCAGTGGAGAGCGTAGGTGTGAAGGATATCCTCAGCTACGAAGAGGTTCCTGCGGAAATACTTGATCATCAGGTTCAGAAGCTAAGAAATAAGGAAGTAGCTTTAGTAAAGGTTTTATGGTGGAATCAACATTTTGAGAGAGCTACGTGGGAAGCCGGAGTAGATATGATGGCTAAATACTTACGTTTATTCCCTTCCAGCTTAGTTTCAGCTTAAGGTATCAGTTTCCTCCTTAGTATTCTTTTAAGTTTCATCTTCACTTTATATTCTAGTTTCCTTCATTTTAATGTATGTATGTATGATTCATGAATTCAGTTCAATCATGTATTCTAGTCCGAAGTTAGTCACTCCGTTAGTCTTCAGCTTTAGATGTTCAGTATTAGGTATGGCATTTGTTTTCCCCAGCTTTTCAATATGTTCATTCACATTCGAGGACGAATGTTCCCAAGGGGGAGATATTGTAATACCCCAAAAGTATCTAAGGATAGACTTGGGATTTGGGAATGAGAACAGCAGAAGAGTTGGGAAAATATAATAGGACAACCAGTGTAACAACACGTGGGGGGCTCCCACAGACCGTTAGTCCTAGTCGTGGTGAGAAGGTTGTTAGCAGGTCAAGGACACCATGGAATGACTCGTTGGTCGGTGTAATGACTCATTGTCAAAGTGGTTGGTACGAATCATGGAACAACTCGTTATATGGAACAATGAGTCATGGCAGGTTTCAATTGGGAGGACTTCTAGAAGGTGAGTATAGGTGGCAATGGCCAGAAATGATGAGTCATCGGGACTAGTAATGACTCATCTTGATCAGTTGTGGTTGAAGACCTGAGTTGGTATTTAACGAAAGAACGGGAGACAGTAACGGGTTATTGTTTGGAGTAACGACCCATTCTATTGAGTTGTTGTATCAGGATTCGAGAATTTAAGTAATGATGGAAGAAGTAACGGACAGATACCACGAGTCGTGGTATTAAAGGACGACCCGTGGTATCACTCATTGTCACTGGCAGTGTAGAAATTCTAGACTTTTCATTAAGGGTATTTTCGTAATTTCTGAGCTCAAAAGTCCTAAACTACATCATTTTAAGCTCAGTTAGAAAGGTTTTAAGAGTGTTAAACCTATCCTAAGCCTTACCATTCCATGCATGCAAATTAGAGTTCTTCCTTAGAGATCAAGCTTGAAGGATTTCCCCAATTTCTCTCCAATTTCCTTTAGGCTTTCAAGAGGAAGTGCAAATCAGATATACCCAGGTATGTGAGGCTATGAATGAGAGTTCCTTTCACTCTCATGCTCTAAATTCTTCTCAATTCCATGGATTTCAATACTAGATTCAAGTACATGATCCATTAGGGTTTGTCCCTAATCTTGTGAAGTTCTCTATGATCTATTTATGGGTCAATTCCTTTCATGTATCAAATAATGTTTTATGATCTATGGGCAGATCTAATACCTATTTTGATTATAAATTCTTAGTTTCTAATTTTATTTAAATTATGCCTAATCATGTTAGTATCATGAAAAGTCAAGTTATGATTCTTTTAAGATCTTGATCTTACTATGTCTATATTATGATTTATAATTCATATTATGATTTCTCTTCAAGTACTCTTCTTCATGGATTTCTGAATATCAAGTATATAAATGATTTACAAGTATGCATGGTTTTCATGATTTATGGATTTATGACTCTTGGCCAATTCATGGGCCCTTATTCATGACTAATCATGTATTTCAAGTTGGATCCATCGTGTTATTATTTTATTATTTTATTTGGCTATGAATTTCATGAATGATTTCACGGTTAGTATATGAGCCCTCACGTGCATATTTTTGGGAGCAGTGTCTAGTACTGAGTAGTCCCAGCGTTCAGGTAATCCGCGCAGTCTCAGAACTACGTGCCACCATAGGCATATATATATATATATATATATATATTATTGGATCTCTGTTATATCACCATGCATGCACGTCCCCTTGCCTGGAAAGCCAGGGGCGGTCCTGACCACTTGGAAGAATTTGTGGGGCATTATGTAAGGCGTTATCATGATGGTGTCGGTTAAGACGATTCCTCCCATTGTTCCTCATGGCTTATGCATGGTTATGTTTATGTACTTTGGCTCAAGTTATGTTTTATGAAGTTTTCCCTTATGATTATGATTATGATTGGATTATGAATGATTGAAAACCTTAATCCCTTATGTTTACATTATGATATTTACTTTATGATCATGTTGTCCTACTCTTATGAACTCTTATATATTTTAACTATCCATTTTTACTTACCTTGTTACTCAGTACATTCCAAGTTCTGACCACATATTATATGTTGTATCATTTCATGATACAGGCTCGAATATTTAGGTTCAGTCCCGCCATTAGCCTAATCCTCAGAGTTTGCATTTTTCAGCTAGAGTTGGTGAGTCCTCATCCTTTGAGGACCCTTTTGTAGCTTATGTTTAGTATTTTCAGCTTTAATCTTTAGTGAGTTAGTTGGGGTCTTGTCCTATCAACTCGTCAGTATTTTGAGGCTTATTATACATAGTGTATATTCAGCTTCAGAATTGTGTTATATATTCAGATGTTCATATGTTAATATATTTTCAAACTTCCGCTATTATGTATGTTAGACTTCCTCATTATTATGTTGAGTTTTAGATATCATAGTCATGCCATGGGTTGACTTGGATCCTCTATAGGTTCTTTGTCCCATGTCTTTTGCCAGTCCCATGTTCGGGTCATGACATTTATGGTTCTAGGTTTCGTGTCTTGGTCCAGGGTCCCAGCTCGGCTTGTGACAATTTTTGTATGGAAAAGAGAGTTTGAATGGTTTTTGAGGGAGAAAAGAAGGAGTTTGCTGTGCTAATCAATGAAAATGGGGGATTTACTGAGGGTTTTTATTTTATATATAACCCTTATAGGTTGGGTTTTACCCATGGGTTTAGTCCACTTTAAACCTAGAAGCAGTCGGGCGCATATTGTACCATATTATAGAGAAATAGGTCCGTGATGCAGAGCTTCTTGCTTTGTTCTTGCTCCGCAATGTAGAGGTCTACCCTTTATACCTGCATATTTTTCCTATCCATATGTTCACATTCTTGCTTTTCTATCACCTATTAACCTATACATATGCGGCAAACCAGTTAGATAAAAGATAGGTTGCCTCCTATCAATAGCCTTATTTTTGGTTGTGGCACAACACTTCTTTTTGGATCTTATTCTTATATCCTACACTACTATAATACAATCTCGGGCTTCCTTCAAAGCAGAGTCTGATTTAATGTTGTGGCACGACTCGAGTACCTTGATTACTCAGACTTCATCAAGGTATACCTCCTCAATCAACTTAACCTCATGTAGTGTTCCAAGGTATTGCTTGATGCACTGGCCATTCACCTTGAATGTTTTATCATCTCGATTTTCGATCTTAATGACACCATATGGGAACACTTGAGTCCACTTTAAAGGGTCTAGACCAATTAGACATCAACATGCTTGAGAATGAGCGAAGCTAGGGATTGAATAATAGAACTAAATCACCTTGCCTGAACTCTCTCTTTTCAATCTTCCGGTCATGGTAAAGTTTCATTTTTTCCTTGTATAGGGCTACACTCTCATAAGCCCCAAGTCTGACCTCATCCATGTCATTTAGTTGATCAAGCCTTATGTTAGAGGCTTTACTCCAGTTAAGATTCAACTTCTTGAGCGCCCATAAAGTTTGTGCTCAAGCTCTATCAGCAAATGACAAGCTTTTTCATAAACCAACTAATAAAGATACATACCTATTGGCATTTCGAAGGTTGTCTGATAACATCTAAATCCACTCCTCGCTAGGAGAGAGTGTACATGGTCATTTGTAGTATAATTTACCCATGTTTATGAGTCGGGTAGAATCCACAGGGAATAGAAAGAGATTACTACTAAAGTTGCATAACAATCTAAACTAACTAGCATCACTGCTTCACAATTCATAAAGTAAATGCTTGGGGGAAAATAAGATCACTGTAAAATTCTAAGGCAATATCAGAACGGGGTAATGTGAGTTGAAGTAACAAAGAGAGAAAGTACTAGGGATATGCTATTGATGAGGTGTCAATAGGATTGGGGTTAATCAATAAGTCTAAAGAATCAACTACTAGCATAAATAGTCATGGATGTACCAGATGGATTTCAACCACTTAGGTTCTTTCGAACCCCAAGCTCACATAAAAAATTTCCCATGTTGGCTTGGAGAAGAATCAAATTATTTCTAGCCTTAACCCTTGAATGACTTATGAAAATAGATTTTGGCTATTTCTAGCCCAACCCAACACTTACAAAACTCTATTATACTTACCTTTTTCAAGAAAAAGCAAGATAAGTAAACACAATCTATGTTTGCAACTATAAATATTTTAATTAAAACTTATATAGTGTGTTAGATTCATGCAAGAGAGTGATTCTAAGACTACATCAGTAACACTTAATCCAATCTAAACCCACATCAAGCGTACACCCCTAGAAATAAATAAGACACTCATGCATGTAAATAAGAGAATTATATAAACAATAGATTCATTAACATTCATCATTGAGTAGTAAATTTAAGATTAAAAGTATGCTTCAATGGTAGATTCTTACCCTAAAAATTGATGAAGAAGAAGACTAGCTCTCACTTCTCTATATTTTTCTTTCTCTCTTCAAAAATTGATATTAAAAGGAAGTACTTTTCTTCTAAAATCAAGGTGTGTACAAATTAGGGAAACTCCGCTCCTCTTTATTCTGCATAGATCCCCATTTTGCCCTGAGAATCTTCATAAATATTCTTTTTCCACATCTAGATAATTTTACCCTTTTAATCATGGATTTACTTGCGAGGCACCTACATTTCGCAGGTGCCTATCCACGAGATGCGGTTGCTTCACAGGACTTATTAGAAGGCCCATCTTGGCTTTTGTGTTTGCACCTTTAGTTCGCAGGTGCTAATCTGCATTCTGTAGTTCTTCTTCAGCTTCAGATCAATGCAACTCTGCGCCTCACTTGCGGTTCATCAGTGTTAGACCTGCGAAAAGCGGGTCTTCTACTTCCAGCACTTACTCTTTATTCAATTCCTTTGCTTTCTTTGTCTGAGCCTAATACTTGCAAAATCAAAGGAAAAAGGCATAAAACCTTCCTAGATTAGTTGAAACAAAGAAAAAGATCATGCTTAAAAGCTTAATGAGTTGGTAAATTACCAACTCATCAAACCCCCAAGCTTGGACCATTGCTTGTCCTCAAGAAAGGCATTTCCTCACAAATGAGAAATTAAACTAAGCATGGCATACCTCAAGAGTGACATATGAAGGACCCTTAACACTTAGTACAATCCGAAAATCATGCACCGACTCAATACAAAGAGAAGAGACTCAAATATGTTGCACAGTCTTCAAGAGATGACCACAAGAAATTGGCACATTTGCACAAATATTTTCTTTCATTCCAAAAAAGGGGCTTAGTTCATCACAATAAGTTCAAGTAGCATGTCAAGTCATTGACAGTTCACATTCAAAGTTTTCCTTAAGGTTCACTGCACATTTGTCCCAATCACACCTTTCCTTTTAAAACACATTTAAGCATGTACCTCAAGGAAGTGATGCCATGCACACTGAGAGATAATCCCCTTCATTTTTTATGCAATTCACACATAGGGATTATAGATAAAGCAAATACGCTGACTCTCACAAAGAAATTCAAGTGCATAAAATTTGACCCATTGGCTTTCCTTTCGTGTATCTCGCCACTAATGTATTGTTGCTACACTCAAAATCACTAAGGACTTATGGGTTATCATGAAGTCTAAGGGTAAGGGTAGGACAAATGTTTAGCTTTAGTGTCTAGAACCTCCCTAATGCCTTTTGTGAACACTTTTCTTAAATCATCCCACTTCATTGATTAGCTCACTCAACCTTGTCTCTCCTTATTCATCTTTCTCAGTTCTTATCAAAATCCCTCCTTATAACCCCTTTGGGCTCCACAATTAGCATTATATAAGCAAGAGGTAGCACCTTTCAAGGATTCTTTTTCTTCTAATACTAGAGGTTTTTCAACTAACCATTTCATTCATATCATCAGTATTTGGTGCTAACTCTCATTGAAGCTCACATTTTTTTGCAACCCCCAAACTTAGGCTCTTTCCTCATCATGGAATACTCTATAGAAACCATTCATGAATATTTCCCATATGTCTAGCTCCGAGGAGGCTAGGGGTTCAGGAAAACCCTAAGTCTTAAAACTACGTACCACCATAGGTATATATTCATGTTCAAACCCTATGGAGACTTACAAGTAATACCACGCATTAATTGGTCCTAGCCTTGGCAAACTTGGGACAACTCTGCCCACTTGAGCGAGATAGTTGGGGCATCATGTAAGCTCTATCATGATGGTGTCAGTTATTACGAATCCTCCCATTGTTCCTCATGTTTTGAGATACTCATGTTCATTTCTTATGATATTATGTCTTATAGCATATCTGACCCATTGATTAGTTTATGAGTTTTCGTTTAAATTTTCAAGTATAGTACGCTATATGATTTCTCTTTCTAAACCTTGGGTCATTATGTTCATATTACAATGAATAGCTTATGATTATGTATACTTTAGATTTATGGCTATTAGCATGTTGCTCTTACTCTCATGATCTATCCTAGTTTATATTCATGATTTCATACTATCGTTTTAATAGCATAATTTACTTTCTCTTCATACTTAGTACATTCAGAGTACTTATCACATACTCTATTCTTTATCATCTCATGATATAGGTTTGGGTGATCCATCTTAGTCCCTCCGTTAGCTCGCTCACAATCATTCCAGCTCTATTCTAGTTTTGGTGAGTCTCATGGCTTGGGGACATTAGTTTTGATTTTGTCTCCTTTGTTCATGTCTTTTAGATTTAGACATAGCGAGATAGTTGAGGGTGTTGTCCTATCAGCTCATCAGATGTTTAGAGGCTTTCCAAATAACTATGTATAGATAGAGCGATGTTGGTTCGCATTTACGTTCATGTTATTATGTTATGCAGACTTCCAATTATATCATGTTCATGCTTTATTTCCACTAAGTAATGCTATTATTCATGCTATGTACGTGCCATATGTTAGCTTGGAGCCATATATGGTTCTAGGTTCTGTGACTCGATCCAGGGTCCCAGCTCGAGTCGTGAAGAACTTGGTATTATAGCAAAAGTTTAGGTGTGTCCTAAGGTGTCAGAAAGTTGCACTAAGTAGAGTCTATTCCATGGATGTGAAGAGCGCCACACTTATGGGGAAGAGGCTGCAAGAGGTTTTAGAAAACTATCCTTCTTTCCAAATCTATGTCATGTGATTGAGTACATCCCTTTATTTCCCTAACTCATGCTATATATGTGTGTAGAAATATGCCTCTCCACTAAGTCAATGGAAGATTAAATGGAAATGGCAATGGCCATGGAAATGGAAATGGCCATGGAAATGGCAATGGAGATGGGCATCAGCCAGCCCTACCAGCTCCAACGGATCCTTTGCCCGAGCAGGTTACTCATGCTGAATTCAGGACTGCTTGTTAGATGTTTGCTCAAGCTATGGTAGCCCAGGTCAATCAACAGGCCGTGGCTCATGTAATAGGAATGCAGCAGCGACTAGAGTGTGAGAATTCCTCATGATGAATGCACCTGATTTCCTTGGCTCAAAGGTGGATGAGGACCCACATAAGTTTAAAGAGGAGGTTCAGAAGATCACCCAGATCATGGGGGTAACTAGAGAGTGATGAAGTATGAATTCACTCCTGACTAGGAGAAAGTGTACACGATCATCGCAATATAATTTACCCAACTCGTGAATCGCAGTCGAATCCGTAGGGAATGAAGATTGGTAGTAACGAAAGTCATCTATCAAATTGAATCAAATAGCATCATTGTATCAAAACTAGGAAAGTAAATATTGGGGGTTGTAAGATCATACTATGAATTCAAATTCAATCAATGAAACAAGAAAATCAACTTTGAAGTAACAATATGAGTGAATACTAGGGGTGTGCTATTGACAGAGCATTAATAGGATTGGGGTTAACTAGCAAATCAGAGCATTACTTACGAACATAAATAGTTGTGTACAAGCTGATACCAATGTTTCTCAACCACTTGGGTGTCTTTCGCCTTGGATTTTCTCAAACCCCAAGGTCCCATACACATCAACCACTAGAACTTGGGTAAGAATTAAACTATCTCTAGCCTAAATTCTTTAATGAGTGTTTACTTACTCATAAATGGAGAACAAGAGATAAAAGTAATAAAGGAATCACTATCATTCATCATTAATAAGAAACTTCAAGCTCAATTTGTTATTCAAAGGAGGTTTTTTACCTTAGAAAGATGAAGAAGATGAAGGAAAAAGATCTCACTTCTCTTTATCTTTTTCTCTCTCTTAAATTCAAAACAAAAATGAAACTATGGAATGTTATGGAATGGAATATTCTATTCTTTACAAAAGGTGTAAAAAAAGTAGGTAATGTTGTTGCTTCTTTTACGTGTTGGAAGATTTTGCCCCTTTGATGATGGTCTCACTTGCGCGACACCTGCATTTCACAAGTGCCCATCTGCGAGGTGCAAGTCGACGCAACTAGGGGCTAGTAAGTCCTGGCATGGTCCTGCGTTCCATAGGTGTGCCTTCAACTTTCAAGCAATGCTCTCCTGGGTTTGGCCTGCATTTCGCAGGTGTCATCCTACGAAACGCATGTCCTCTTCTTCCAACACTATGCTTTTTGTTCAACTTTTTTCTTTCTCTATTAAAATTGAATACCTACAAAAACCAAAGAAAAAGGGCATAAAATCTTCATAAATGACTTGAAAACCAAGAAAAAGCTCATGTTTAAAAGCCTAATGAGTTGGTAAATTGCCAACTCATTAGAGAGGACAGTGCAGAGTTAGCCTCCTGATGAGTTGGAAATTTACCAACTCATTAGGCTCATAAGCATGAGTTTCTGCTTATTTTTTGAATCATTTATTTGGATTTTATGCTCTTTCTCTTTGATTCATTGTAGGTACTTCACGAGAGTTGAGAAAGCATGAAATCGATAAAAAAGCATGAGGTTTAAGATGAAATTTGATAAGTTAGCATATAAAGGAAAGGAGCCAAAGATAATGAAAGATTTGAGCTCAAAAAGAGGTGTAAGGACATGCTTTGAATCGGCTAAACATGAACCCGACAGGGAAAAATGCCAGAGCTACTGCTCCAAATCGGCTGTTCACCGATGCTAGGCAGTTTGCCACCAGTGAGTCATCGGCCAATAGTCGATTCCCCTGCCAGCTCACTATTTTCTTGCAGCGAACAACCGATTCTCCATGGATTGTCACCGGCAAAACACCGGTACTTCGCAAGTGAGGCCATATTTAGAAGGGGTAAAGCATCTGTAAAGGGTCTCAAAGCACCTAGAAACCCCAAAGGAACTTGTGGAAATTGTTGTCATAACCCAAACGTACACCCGAATCGTAGACAAAGGACAAGGAGCCCCGAGAGACCCCAAGTCGACCCATGGCATGTGCATACATCTAATTCAATCATATGAGAGGAAAACTTAGCATAGAGAAGGTAATCATAACATAACATGAGGAAAAACAATATAATACTGATACAATACAACAGAATACAACTTTTAGTCTTATGAGCCTCTAAACATGAAAGGAGGATTGATAGGACAACTCCCCAACTAATCCAACATCCAGAAACTGAAGAAATAACATAGAGTGTGAATATGTAGCCCTCGGAACATGAGGACTCACCCAATACGCAGAGAGCAAGTCCGATTCTTTCTACGAGTGAGGATGTGCTTGAGAATTGAGACCTGTATCATGAGACGATACAACATAGAAAGTATGCGGTCAGTACGTGGAATGTACTGAGTATGCAAGGTGAGTAAAACGGACATTTAAAATATGTATAAAACTCATAAGTGATCATAAGAATAGGACAACATGCTCATAACATAATTATCATAATATAACATAAGGCTCAAGGTTTTAGAAACATTCTTTACGTAAACATAATCATAATCATAATAGAAGAAACTTAACATAACTTGAGTCAGCATTCATAATCATAAACATGCATAAATCATGAGAAACAGTGGGAGATTCTCTTAACCAACATACCCCATATGAGCACATATGAAGCCCGACTTGTAACCCTAGTTGGGAGGGTGTTCGTACCTGTCCAAGGGTAAGAACCATGAAGGGCGTGATCACACATGAAAAGGGCCAATTGGGCCAGGGACAAACATGAAAGGATCCCAACATACCTACGGTGGCACGTAGTTTATGAAATTCGGGGCTTAACATGGGCCCGAAAACTACTCGATGTTTGATACTACTTCCAAAACATATATAGTGCTCATAATAATACATGCATGAGTTCATGGGATAGTCAAATCATGATAATCGTAAACATACATGAACATACGTGAACTAGCCATGACTTGAGGCCCGTGGGTTAGCTAAAAACATAATTCATGATTGATAAAATTCATGCATACTTGTAGATCATGCAGGTAGCTTGAATTCATAAGTTCATATAAGATAACAAAATAAATTCATACATAAATTCATAATTCATGCTGGGCTTATCAAAAACACCAATGGATCATAAATCGATTTATCATGGGGCATGCATAATCAAGATTAATTGTTTAGAAATTTAAAATCGACAATATTATACTCAATTTAAATCTCAAAGATGATCAAAATCAGTAGATTATGATAAGATTTCAAAATCAAAAGACCCATAATTAAATCATTTAATTTTATACAATTCAAATACAAAACCCCATGAGTTTTTGATAATTTATAAGTAAAATCATTGATAAGGAGCATGGGTGTGAAAGAATTCGCCCATTGAGGACCTTACATACCTAGGTTTATCAACTCCTAACCCTCCTTAAAAGCCCAAGAATGAAATTGAAGAAATTGAGGTGAAAAATCTGGAAATCTCCCCTTGAATCCCCTCTCAATGTTCTTGCATGCATGAATGCGAGTTTCAAATGGTTCATCCTCTTAAAACCCAACTTTTCCCAAGCCAAAACGATGTCGTTTAGGGCTTTATATCATGAAAAAGTCAAAAATAGCCTTAATGAACCTTCCTGAAAACTGGACGGATGGAACCCACTAGTGGTAACAACATGTCGTGGGAACCACCAACGACCCGTCGTGTCCCTCTTTGAATAGGCTGCCGAATGACCTTGTCTCGGATCTAAACAACGAGTGGACAGGGCAACCCGCGCCTTCAACCCACGACTCATTATACCGTCCGTTGCTTGCTCATCACAAAAACTGAACCCCCTTACCATGTGCCTCACCACGACTCGTGGTTCAATCCAATGAGTCGTGGTATCAACCCATCACGGACACTGGAAATTCTTACCCTCTAACAACCACTACAACCAATGATCCGTGGCTTCTCCTAACGGGTCTTTGGGTCTTCTGTTGTTTACACTACTGCGCATCCTAGCCATAACCACGACCGCAAAGGATGGCCCGTTGTATTCCACAATGGGTCGTCATACCTCTTGTTGTCTCCACTACCACCATCCTTTCCCCAAGTAAATGACAACATACAACAACTCATGGAGTGATATCACGAATAGTTCTGTAGTCCGTTTTGTGATGTTTTGCCAGTTTTCTGCACTTTTCAAATTCAACTCCTATGTCTATTCTTAGGCCCTCCCGGGGTATTACAATATCTCCCCCTTGGAACATTCGTCCTCGAATGCAGGAAACAAAAAAAAACAGAAGCATATAATTATCATACTGAAATTCTGACTATTTTAACAGAAATTTTCATGGAATGACTACCTCCTAACCAAACCACACAGCTGAACTGATCTCACACTTCATATACACACTTATACACATGAAAGAAACTTGAGCACATGAACTGAACATGAAAACTAAATGGGATCATAGAGTAGAACTGATAACTCAAGTCAGAAATGAGCTGGTAGCGAACAAATGTGGGTATCTCACCATCATATCCACTTCGGCTTCCCACGTAGCTCTCTCAACATGTTGATTTCTCCATAAAACCTTAACTGAAGCTACTTCCTTGTTTCTCAATCTCCAAGCCTAACGATCCAAGATTTAAATGGGAATTTCTTCATAACTAAGGTTTTCTTTTACTCCAATGCTGTCTACCAGGACTACCAAGGCTGAATCACCCAAACACTTTTTCAAAAGAGACACACGGAAGACAGGATGAACTGAAGATAACTCCGATTGCAAGTCCAACTAATACGCTACCTTACCAACTCTTCTCATAACCCAATAGGGACTAGCATAGAGGGGGATGAGTTTCCCTTTCTTTCTGAAACGCATGACTCCATTCATGGGAGATACCTTTAGAAATACCTAGTCATCCACATCAAACTCCAAATCCTTCTCCTCACTTCAGCATACGATTTCTAACGACTCTGAGCAGTGTTTAACCGGTCTCTTATCAACTGGACCTTTACCGTGGCCTCATGAAATGAATCAGGTCCTATCATGGCTGCCTCACCATCCTCAAACCATCCAATGGGCGATCTACACCTTCGCCCTTAAAGAGCCTCGAATAGTTCCATCTGATACTAGAGTGATAACTATTATTATAAGATAACTCGATTAAGGGAAAATGATCATCCCAACTACCTTTCAAATCCATAACACATGCCCTCAACATATCCCCGAGGGTCTGAATGGTTCGTTCTGCCCGACCATCCGTTTGCGGATGGAATGCTATGGTGAGCTTAATCTGAGTCCCAAGTCCCTTCTGAAATGACCACCAGAACTGGGAGGTGAACTGAGTACCTCGGTTTGAAGTAATAGACAAGAGCACTCCATGAAGTCGAACCAACTCCCAAATATATAACTTGGCTTAATCATCTGCTGAATCCGTGTTCTTAACCGGTAGGAAGTGTGTAGCCTTTGTTAACCTTTCCACCACCACCCAAATGGAATCATAGTGTCGGCGAGTGCAAAGTAGGACAATAATAATATCCATATTAATATTTTCCCACTTCCAAGTGGGAATGCTAGTATGCTGAAGTACACCTTCTAGCCTCTGGTGCTCGACCTTCACTTGCTGACATTTTGGACACTTGGCTATGAACTCTGTGATATCCTTCTTCATACCATCCCACCAATAGATTTCCCTCAAGTCCCAATACTCTTCATGGATCCAAGATGGATAGAATATCTAGTACCATGTGCCTCAGGCAATATCCGGACTCTTAAATTATCAACGTCCGGAACACATAGACTACCCTAGTATCGTAGCACACCATCTCCCTCTTGGGAGAAAACCTCCACCTTTTGCCTCTGCACCACCTCCTTCAGCTTCCTCAAAATTGGATCCTCATCTTGCTTAGATTTGACATCGACCACCAAAGACGATTCTGACCCATTCTGCACTACAACGCCGCCATCAGTTGAGTCGACCAATCTAACCCCCAACCTTGCAAGTTGGTGGACGTCCTTCACCAACTCCTTCTTCCCCTCATCCATGTGAGACACGCTCTCCAAAGAAAGTCTACTAAGCGCATCCGCAACCACATTTGCTTGCCCCGGTGGTTGAGGACATTCATGTCGTAGTACTTTAGCAACTCCAACCACCTCCTTTGTTGAAGATTTAGATCCTTCTGTGTGAACACATATTGCAAGCTCTTGTGATCCATAAATACATCCACGTGAACCCATATAAGGAATGTCTCCATATATTCAATGCAAACACCACCGCAGCCAACTCAAGATCATGGGTTTGTTAATTCTTTTCGTAAATCTTTAACTGTCGTGAGGCGTATGCTATCACCTTCCCACGCTGCATCAAAACACATCCCAGTCCGACTCTCGAAGCATCACAATATACAACAAGACCATTGATACCCTCGGGTAAAGTCAACACTGGTGCTAAAGTGAGTCGAGTCTTCAATTCCTGGAAGCTTTTCTCACAATCCTCTGACCATTGAAACTTCACCTTTTTCTGAGTCAACCTGGTCAAAGGTGTCGCAATAGATGAGAAACCCTCAACAAACCTTCAGTAGTAGACTGCTAGGCCCAACAAACTCTAAATTTCTGAAGGATTCACCGGTCTAGGCCAATTCTTCACCGCTTCGATTTTCTGAGAATCTCCCCTTATGCCCTCACTAGACACCACAAGGCCTAGAAATTCCACTGAGTCTAGACACAATTGACACTTGCTAAACTTTGCATATAGATGACGATCCTTGAGGGTCTGAAGTACTACCCTCAGGTGAGCAGCATGCTCCTCCTCGCTTCGCGAGTATATAAGGATGTCATCTGATGACGATTCCCGCATACCACAAGTGTACATGTCGTGCAAGTAATATAGTGGCTCTTTTTAAGAATCGGAATGTCGAACCCACAGGGACTGGACCTATTCCTCTAACTATCTATTCCAAGTTTGACATTAAACACCAAAAATGTCGATTATAGAAGTTGTCGAGAAGGTTTAATTAAGTCTAATTTTGGTCAACGACATATTCTGAATTCACTCTAGGAGCAACATAGAGTTAAAAGCAGATAATCATGCACTATTATGAATTGGAATGGATTAGGTATGAAACTATCAATTGTCGTCTCACATAATTTGAATTGCATGTTCAGGGCCTTTCAAGCCTCTAAACACGACAAACTAGCCTCACTGCATCATTGTGAGCGAGGATGCTAATTCTAGTTCGTGGGCAATTAATTACGTGGATGTGGTTTACGTGGAAATGAGTAGGGACTCTCGTGCACCTAATGATTTAACTCAACTTAGCCTCACAACTACTTCTTTGAGAAGTGATGTGATAATTCTAAGTCGGTCTCTAAATCATCCCGTTTTATCAACCAAGCCAGGCGTTAGGTATATTTCTATCCTAACACAAATTATATCATGAGATACAATCAAGCTCCTTACATTCTCATGATCTGACCTTGCTAAATGCCTTCTCAAGCAAATGCCCAAGTTAACGTGTATGTTTTCATGGTGATCAATCATAAAAACAACCAATAATCCAGAATGCAAGACAAAATAACAATCAATAACTTAATTCCAACACAATTTCGTAAAAACACAATCATAATTCATGGCTTCAACCCTAGAGGAAGGGTTCTAGCCATTCATGTTCGTAAAACTACAAGAAACTACAACTAAATTAACATACTTACAAGAATTGGTAGAAGAGAAGGGAGTTTTCCAAACCCTAGGTGAGTTCTCCCTCTTCTCCCTTCACTCCTAGGTGGTTTTCCAGAATAAAACCGTGACAAAATGTTTTTAGGAGCTAAGGGACCTATTTATAGTAAATGAGAAACGTGCACAATTTAGCCTGTCGGGGAATGGCTCCATGTCACGGAGTGTATTGCGGAGCATTGCCTCCGTGACACGGAGGTAACGCGGAGGCTCTCTGGAAATTGCCTCCGGATGCCAAAACTGCCGAGTGTCACCGCAGTACCGACGTGACGCACTGCTCATGCAGAGCATTGGCATGCTGCTGGCGCGCATCTCCCCTGGCGTGGCACGGCGCTGGAGCCTGACTGCCTTCTGCCACTTCTCGTGTGCTTGGCATGGGCGTGGCACGACGCTGGGTGCGGCACAAGCACAGAGTGGCACACTGCCTGGCGCGGCCAGCCTTGCCAAGGCATGCTCCTTGCCGACTTGCGCAAATTGCTCCCGACTCCATTCCTCTACTTCACCAACTTATAAATTAGTTACTCAAAATCATTGAAACCTACAAAACAAGGACTAATCATGTTGGTTAGTACATATATTCCCATTTATATAAAATCATGTGAAAATGTATATAAATAAATAGATAAACAAGGCAAAACTAAGTTATAAAGTATCACTTGGGCATGCTATTTTGCCCACGATCATCATCAATGAACACAATCACAAACATGTCCAAATATGCCTTGAATACCCTATTCATCAGGTCCATAAAAGTTGCAGGAGCATTGGTTAGTCCAAAAAACATAACTACAAACTCATAGTGGCCATACCGGGTTCTGAAGGCTGTCTTTGGAATGTCACACTCCCAAACTCTGAGCTAGTGATATCCGGACCTGAGATCTATCTTCAAGAAACACCTGGCATCCTGGAGCTGGTTAAATAAATCATCAATGTTGGGCAAGGGGTACCTTTTCTTGACAGTGACCTTATTAAGTTGTCGATAATCAATACATATCTGAAGGGAACCGTCCTTATTTCAAACAAATAGAATTGGCGCACCCCATGAAACTTTCTTGGTCTAATGAAACCCTTATCCAACAAATCCTTTAACTGATCCTTTAAATCCTTTAGCTCGGTTGGAGCCATCCTGTAAGGAGGGACAGAAATAGGTTGCGTATCGGGCAGTAGATCAATAGTAAAATTAATTTCCCTCTCCGGAGGAACACCTAGCAAATCATTAGGAAACACCTCTGAATATTCGCACACCACTGGAACTGACTAAATAGTTAGGGTCTCGGACTCCACATCCTTAACCCTAACTAGGTGGTACACGCAAACCTTAGAGATCATCTTCTGGGTCTTAAGATAGGAAATAAACTGACCGGCTGGTACAGTTGAATTACCCTTCCATTACAAAACTGACTCCCCTGGAAATCGGAATTTCACTGCACGGGTCCTACAATTAATCAAAGCATAACATGCAAACAATCAATCCATACCAAAAAAGATATTGAAATCAGTCATGGACAATTCTCTAAGTCCACGGAGGTAACCCTATGCAACACCGTAATGGAGAAACCTCTCTATACCCGCCTAGCTACAACTGATTCATCGATAGGAGTAGATACGGAGAATGGTTCGGATAGAATTTCAGGACTAACTCCAAAACTACTAGCAGTGTAAGGGGTCACAAAAGAAAAGGTATCTCCTGGATCTAACAAACCATAAGCATCAATATGGAAGACTAGAAACATACCCATGACCACATCTGGCGAAGCTTCCTGTTCCTAGCGAGTCACTGGAGCGTAAAACCTGTTTCGGTGCTGACCACCTACCGAACTAGTGGAGGCACCCTGCTGAGGGGATCGTGCTGCTGGAGCGGTAAAACTGGCTGTAGCGCAATGTCTGATTTTGTGCCTGGGTTTTCCACACCCAAAACATGCATCTGCACCGACTAGCCACCTCCCGGGATGATTTTTGCCACATTTCGTACACATTGGGAAAGTGCGCTCCACCTGCAAGCTATCATGATCCCTCGATCGTAAATCCCTGCTCCACATGTCTCCCCTGAACTTGGACGGTGTGCTAGCCGATGGGGGAGATGGAGCAATGATCCTGTGCTAGGACTGCTGATGGGGTCCACCTCCTGACCTGGCCTGAGAACCCCCGAAGCTATCGGTCCTGGCCCTCGTGGCCTCTCTCTGCCTCCTATAGACCGACTCCATCTGCTGGGCATGCAAAACAATATAGGGAAAGTCAACATCCCGGTGTAGCATGGCAATCCGACAATCCTTATCCAAGTAATATACTACTCCATGCACAAAGCAGTTCACCCGAGCCCGTTGATCCGCCACCAACTCCGGGGCATATTTAGATAGTCGAGTGAACTCCAAGGCATACTCCTAGACTAACATGTTGCCCTGATTCAAATTCACAAACTCAGCTGCCTTGAGCTCCTTCATTTTCCGAGGGAAGAACCGATCCATGAATGCGGTGTGGAACTCATCCCAACCTATCGGGCCTGCACTCACTGGCCTAGCACCTCTCTATTTCTTAAAATATATATGTGCTACCCACTTGAACTGATAGGAGGTCAAGTCTACACATTCCCCATTATTCACCCCCATAACCTGGGTGATCTTCAGAATTTCCTCAATAAAGTCATGTGGGTCCTTATCTACTTTCAACCCTGTGAACTCCGAAAGGCTCATCCTCAGAAAGTCCCTCACCCTAGCAGTTGTCGCATTCCCATTTTGCGGATAATGGGCCACAGTCTGATTCTGGACCTGAGCTGTCATGGCCTGTGCCAACATCTGGATCGCCGCCCTAAACTTAGCGTGGGCGGCTAGCTCTAGTACGTGCTCCTCGTGAATGGGTGGAGCTGGCTGATGCTCTCCATCATGGGCATCTGTTCGGTGCTTCTTTGGTGACTACACGCAGGTGCACGTGGTCGAAAAAGTAGTAAAATGGCTTAAGTAAGCCAAGTATCGATCCCACAGGGACTGAACCAAGGTAATAATTAACTTAAGTGTTAATGAACTATATCTTTAAGAATGCAGACAACAAAATAAATAATATTTTGAGAGTTGTAGGTTCCTAATTTATACAAATCTAAAGCAAAATTATGAAATGTGTATGAACTATAGTAATGAGCAAGCTGAGGTTAAACGAACATGCAGGGAATTAATTTATCGATACAATTCAGTTAATCTTTCCTTCGGTTGCTAGTCAAGAATTATTTCCTATGGATTGGAACTTTCATCTCCTACCCAACTTAAGAATCATGAACCTTCAATCTACATTTCTGTGATAAAAGAATTTCATGTTCTAGCCATACAAAACCGATTCCTTAATTGACTAATAAGACATTCAGATATATTTCTATTCTGAATGTAAATCAATTCTCAATTTTCCCAAACTAAGAAGAGATCATATCCTACCAATTCACATCTTTCCAATTTCTTTCCTTTTCAAAATCAAAATTGGATGTTTTAGATATACATTAACATTGGCCAAACATTAATGTAGTAAGAACAAGAGTTGATAGAACAACCATTGAAGAAAAGATGAAAACTAAAATGATCAACAATTACATTCCACTACAATTGTTCTTAACCTCAGCAAGAAGTGAATTTAGCCACTCATTTGTGGATTAAACATCATCAAATGAGTATAAATCATACAAACAATTGAGATAAAAGAGAAAGAGATAGAGAAGAACCCTAGAATTTTCGTCCCCTCAACTGCCTGCAACCCACGTTCTTGCTAAACTAAGTCAGAATTATTTAAAATAAAACCTATGTGTGCTATTTATACTAGTGGGAATTTTTCCCGGAATCACAAGCAACGTGGCACGGAGTGTATCGCGGAGCACCTCCTTCGTGCCACGGAGCTATCACGGACCCTCTCTGGAATTAGGTTCCTCAGCAATTTCTCCTCAGCGTGCCACGGCCTACAACGCGAAGCCAGGCCAACGTGCCACGGTGCAATTGTGCACCTATACTTGAAATTGATATCCCAGGTAAATGTACTCAACGTGCCACGCATTGCATCGCGTGGCATGGCCTCCGTGTCATGGAGGCAACGCGAACCTTCACTGGAATTGGCCAAAATAAATTGCCCGAGGCAGGATGCCTCTGCGATGGCAGCGTTACATGGCTCCATCACGGAGCCCTTATTTTTGTTGCTCTTCCTTGACCTTTTCCACTCCTTGCTTCCAAGTCTATTCCCAATTTTTACCAACATGTATCTTAGCTTCCCAAAATTCCATTTTACCTGCAAAACAACACTAATCATGTTTGTTAGTATAAATTCACATTTTAGCTACAAATCACATGAGAAATGCACAAATAATGATAGATAAACAAGACGAAATGACGCATTTGAGTATCACTTGGGCATATAATTCTTCCCAAGATCACTTACCCCAAACTTAAAACCTTGTTCGTCCTCGAACAATACTCTCACATCGCATGCAATTGACACCCACGCATAGCTACTTTGACTCGACAACTCAATCTACGGCCATACCAATTATTTAATCTAGCAAATAATCAAGAAAACATGCATGGTCTCATCAATACAATGACCTTCCCAACATTAAGACCTCCTAAACTCAAGAATCGACTCTTGATCTCGGCAAACTCATGCAAATCAACTGATCAAGACATCCGACACGAAATTTAATCTCTTTTCAAGCATGTACCCTCACAACATAAGAGAATCTCCCCCTTTTTCAATCATATGATTTCCACAGCATTACATGTAGGGGTATATGAACACGATTTCTCTCTCTCTCTCCCAATGAATTCACATGCATCATGTCATGAACCATAGGCTTGCCTCTAGTGTATTACTCCACTAATATAAGGGCGCGTGATGTAAGATCACATAGGACTTAATGGGTTGTAATGTAAGCTAAGGAACTAGTAAATACTGGGCTAACCAATACTAGAAACTAGCTTCCTTAAATGCTTTTCAATACATCCCACCATCATTATGGGCATTGTTTCTTCCTTCATCCTCTCATTCTTGAATATTTTCTTTATTTTTGTTCCCATTTCTTTAAGCACACTCGACTTAATAACAAAGATTAGTTATACATCTTTATATTATTTCATTTCAGCAAGTGCACCTTTGCCCTTTTCTTTAACTTTCACCACTTCCGCTTTTCCTTTCTTTTCACAATTCTCACTCCTTATACTGTGGGAAAATTGTTTTTCTTGAGCGCTTAAGAGTTTTGGATCAAATTCAAGGATAATGATAAAAAGGGATTAAGCTCGGTTTGTACCTCTTCA
The DNA here is from genome assembly GCA_035772735.1 of Datura wrightii. Taxonomy (NCBI): domain Eukaryota; kingdom Viridiplantae; phylum Streptophyta; class Magnoliopsida; order Solanales; family Solanaceae; genus Datura; species Datura wrightii. The sequence continues at coordinate 69,234,748 of JASDFA010000002.1, forward strand.
ACAAAAGAAAAAATAGGCTAAAGGCTCAATGGGGCTAACTAGGATGTACATTCAAGGTAGGTATGATAATGGAAAAAAAAAATCGGTTTATCAAAGAAATGCCTACATCCTTTCCTACAATACACATCCTTCATTTCGTTTTGTACACACACCAGGCAAGTTCTAGACACTTCACAATAGCATGGAATAATTGAAACCTCACCTCACACTCATTACACATGCTTAACTCAAGACATATTCACAGACTCTTCAATCAGCTAATTACAAGAATTCAATATTAAGCCTCAATCACACCGAATCAAACTCTATGGTCTAGGTATCTCAACATGTTTACACATTTGCATGCTTTCACACGAATCACCTTTGCATCTTAATATTAGGTACAACACGTAACAAGAATTTCGAACCATGAAGTAACGACACGTTTGGGAAACAATCAAAAGAAAGAAAGTAAAAGAAAGAAAGAACTACTCCTATCGACTACATTTCCCTTAAGACGGTCGTCATCCATCCATCATAGGTAACGGTCACTATTTACGACTTCAGTTCAATGGGACTATTCTCGGTAAAAGCATCAAAAACAAACTCCGAGAAACTCAATCATAAAAAAAAAGAATTTCAATAAAAATTTAAAGAAATATCAATAATTTCGATAGAACACAAATATTTACACAACCAACCAACAACAACAACAACTCAACACAACACACATAGTCTAACATTCATTACAACACCGAATTACATTACAAAACATACCACACAAAATCACAGGGTCACATTTTTGCACTGGCACAACAACACAAGTCATAAACATAAACAACAACAAAGCAACTGGCACCTCACTACTCCCACCCCACACTTAAACCGAACACTGTCCCCAGTGTTCACATAATTCAATATATCACAAAAGTAGGTGGTGAAACTCCCTGCTCAATTGAAGTATTCAACTTCTTCATCAGGTGTCTTTGCCTCGTCTCCCATATCTGAGTCGCCCCCGCTGTCCTTATCTGACTCAACATCTGAGTCCTCACAGCGGGTCTCCTCATCAGTGGGGATATCATCATCTACAGGCTCCACAAAAGCTGGCCCCACTCGGCATAGAGCCCGAGCATTCTCGCCAAAGGGGTAATCCAATTCAAGCTGCTAAGCTCATCTTCTGTTGCTGGCCTCCCGCCTATTCGCAACTGCAGCATCTGCATCCCGTACATACGGGCCATATACTGATCATCCCGAGCATGTCGCTCGGCTAGTGTGACAACAGGCCCGTGAGAAGTATCGGGTGCCTTGGTTTTAGTGACATCCAAGGCACGCCTGTCAATCTGTGGGATATAATCTAGGGCCTCCTCCTCGATATCGTGGCCCCTCAGGAACGTGGTAAGCAAACCACCGAATCCGTACATGTGCCCTTGATGCAAGCGGGCTCTCTTCATGGAGGAAGTGATTACCGCCCCAACATTTATCTCAAGCCCTTTCATCAGATGCGTACACCAAGAATACTCGATCCCGGGTGACATTTGTCATGTGCGCCCCAGGGATCAGGAAGGAACACACAATTTTTAGCCAGATCCTGGATTCCCTGTTCATCTAACAGTAAGGAAGTGTCTTATGGTAGCCCCTCTATTTGTGCCTGCTCCACCGTGCTGTCGAATGGGCTCCATATAGAGTGCGTTTGATGTCCGCATAAGGTGGAGTTATGTTCAGCTGCCGGAGTACATGGGCGTCTATGTCCCACGCCCCCAATAAAGCGTTCAGGTGATGGGGCTCAAAGGTGACAACCTGCCCTCTTATCTTGACGGTGTGACTGCGGAGGGTCGGGTTTCAGTTGGCATAGAACTCCCGAATCAGATGGAGATTGAACTCCTTGGGCTCTTCGAAGATGAAGTTCATCCCGACAGTGTCAATCCAGTGTACGATCCTCGGGAATTCCTATGCCAGCGGCTCCCTTGCTATATGCTCTTCTAGAAAGTATTTGGTTTCTTTGTGTTTTGCATACCATTTCTTCCCTTCATCAGTCACGCATCGGGTTCCGTATTGTCGGCGTTGGCCTCGCGGAACCGCTGGTGCTGCTGGAACTGTTGTTCCCAACCTTATCCTTTTTCTACCGGTGCCTGATCTTGGGCAGATTTATATGCCCAAGTGATACTCAAACGTATCATTTTTACCTTGTTTGTTGTGCAATGTGTATATAATATCATGTAATTAGTAATAAAATGCGAATTTATACTAACCAACATGATTAGCATTTGTTTTGCAGGTAATTGTGATTTTTAGGAGCTAAAATGCATGTTGGGACTTTGTCGGAGTTGGACTTGGATGCGAGCGTGGAAAAGACCTTGGAATGCACATTTTATAAGGGCTCCACGATGGAGCCGTGCCACGCTACCATCGCGGTAGCACACTGCCTGAACAGGAATTAAAATGGCAAATTCCAGTGTGCCTTCGCGTCAGCTCCGTGGCACGGAGAGAGGCCTCCGCGATGGCCTCCGTGCCACGTTGAGGGTAATTTACCGGACCCTGGAAATTCCAGTGAAGGTCCGCGTCCACGCCGTGTCACGGAGGCAGTGCTCCGCGTTGGCCTCCGTGACACATTGCTTGTTATTCCGGGAAAAATTTCCCACTAGTATAAATAGCACACTTAGGTTTATTTTAATTAGTTTTTAGTTTTTAGACTGAGTTCGGAAGTGGAGAGCAGGAACGTGGGTTAGTAGCAGTTGAAGAACGAAAAAGCTAAGGGATTTCTTCTCTTCCTTTCTTCTTTATATCAATTGTACGTATGATTTACACTCATTTTAGGATGATCAATCCACAAATGAGTGGCTAATTCTCTTCCTTGCTGAGGTTTTGAACATGTGTAATGAATTTTGATTATAATTGATATGGTTTTCTTCTTCTTCTTTAATGTTGTTCTATTAATTCTTGTTCTTACTGCATTAGTGATTGGCCAACATTAATGTATATCTAAAAAGTCCAATTTCACTCGAAAGAGCAAGAAATTGGAAAGTTGTGAATTAATAGGGTATTGTTCTTAACTTGATTTGGGAAAATTGGGTTTTGATGTTCTTTCCTGATAGAAATATACTTGAAAGCCATATTAGTCAATTTAGGAACCGGAATTGTAGTGCTAGGTCATAAATTGCATTTGATCACAGAAATGTAGACGGATGGTTTATGATTCTAAAGTGAAATTAAATACGAGAGTTTTAATTTCTAGGCTAATGTTCTTGGCTAGCAACATGAAGAAGATAGTAACCAAATTATCATGATCATCAAGTTCATTACTTGTTCTTAACCTTGGCATGTTCATATCCATTGTCTAAATTCACAAGTAAATAGTTGTTATTAATTGTAGTATATATAGTTTAGAAACAAAAACTCAAGTAACTCTTGGTTACATTGTTGTTAGTATAATTAGAAGAGAAATAGGAATATAGTAAACTAGGCAATTTTACGTATCTTGAGCCTCCTTGGATCGATACTTGGCTACTTAGACACTTTATTACTTGTTTGACCACGTGCACTTGCGTGTTGGTTTATAATATATAATACCAACCTGAGCAGAGAACACCGCGAACAAGCTTTTGGCGCCGCTGCCGGGGAGGCTAGGCGATTTGTGAAATTGTGTTTAGTGTAAATTTACTGTATTTTTATTTTTATTTTCTTAAGTGTTAACAACTTGGTCTTAGCCTGTATTTTGCAGATTTTGTTTCTGTGAACACTGGCAAGGGACAAAGAGCTAGTGGAATCTTACTTAGAGCCTGAACGTGAATTTCATAGTCAACGTAGAGAAGCTCTACGAAAGAAGCTGCAGTTGCTTAAACAGTCTATGATGGAGCAACAAAATCCACCAGTTGTGCGGGCAGTGTTAGTGCCCGATGAAGCAGCAGCAAGGCCGGTTCGCGAGGTGGCAATCCCACACGCTAATAATGTACATTCTAGCATCCGCAAACCAGAGCCTGGAGGGAGGTTTGAATTAAAGCAGAATATGGTGCAACTTTTGCACACAAGCTGGCAATTTACCGGTCTCCCTCATGAAGATCCACAACAACATCTCCAAAACTTTTTGGAGATAAGTGACACTTATAAACCCGCTGGAGTGTCACCTGATTATGTTCGGCTCACCTTATTTCCATTTTCCTTACTTGGTGAAGCCAAGAGGTGGTTAAAAGCTGAACCACCCAATTCTATATCAACGTGGGATGATCTTGCACGAAAGTTTTTGATCAGATTTTTCCCTTCTGGTAAAACAGCCAGACTTAGAAGTCAAATTCTAAGTTTTAAACAGAGGGAAGGAGAAAATCTCTATCAAGCCTGGGAAAGATTTAAATCCATGTTGCGGGACTGTCCTCACCATCATCAGTCCAATGAGGTGTTGGTACACACATTTATTGAGGGTTTGGAACCCCACACTAAAATTCGGTTAGATTCAGCAGCTGGAGGGCAAGCGCTGGAAAAGACCTATGAGGAGTTGTACACTTTGCTCAACCGAATTTCACAAGGAAATCCAGAATGGAATGCAGATTCTTCAAGAGGTGGAGCAAGGAAAGCAGCGGGAGTGCTTGAAGTGGATGGATTCACAGCTATCGCTGCACAGATAGCTGCTTTGCAAAATCAGTTAAACACTCACTTCAGCAATATAAATTTGAACCAGCCTTCAGCTTCAGCCAATGCAGTTCAACAGATGTGGTGTGAAGTGTGTGGTAGTAGTGAGCATTCAGCTGAATGCTGTGGTGCAAATCCTGATTCTGTTAACTTTGTGGACAATGCACAGAGAAATCAGCAGCAGTTTGGTAGTGGCTACAACTCAAATTGGAGGAACCATCCGAATTTTTCGTGGGGTAGCAACAATCAACAAGGCCAAAGTTCAGGGCAGGGTATGCACAGAAACCAAGGAGGGTAACAAAATTATCAAGCTCAATTCAGAAATCACAATGCCCCTCCTCCACCACCATCACCGACTATTGAGGAGATGTTCAAAACCATGATCGCTAATCAGGCACAATTGCAGGCTGACTATGTCAAATTGGCAGCCGAAGTGAAGAACAATCAGTTGGCGACCAAGGCTCTTGAATATCAGTTTGGGCAATTTGCTAGTGCCCAAAATACTAGACCCAGAGGAGGACTACCTAGCGACACGGATCCTAATCTGAAGCAGGTAAATGCAGTGACCACGAGGAGTGGTTTACAGTTGAAGGAGGTGGAACCGGAAAGACCGCCTCAAAAGTCAGGAGCAGCAGATGTTGAGGGAGAGCAAATCTCAGATAAGGGGAAGACTAAAGAAGCTGAACCAGAAAGTCCTCCACCCCCGTTCCCTCAACGACTTAAGAAACACAAGGAGGAGGCGTGTTTCCAGAAATTCATGGAGGTACTTAAACAGGTACATGTTAACTTACCTCTTGTTGATGTCTTGCAGGGAGTGCCAAAATATGCGAAATATATTAAAGACATCGTGGCTAACAAAAGTCGTTTGACTGAGTATGCCACGGTAGCTTTAACGGAGGAATGCACTTCCCGTATTCAGAATAGGTTGCCCACAAAACTGAAAGACCCTGGAAGTTTTACTATCCAGCTTACTATTGGGCAAAGTATCCGAGCTCGTGGATTATGCGACTTGGGGGCAAGCATAAATCTGATGCCATCTTCGGTATCCAGAAAGTTAGGTCTAGGGAGTCCTAGACCTACAACGGTAATCTTGCAGCTAGCAGACAGGTCCTTAGCTAAACCGGATGGTATTGTTGAGGATGTGTTAGTGTAAGTAGGCTCCCTCATTTTACTGGTCGATTTCATTGTTCTGGATTTTGAACCAGATGCTGAAGTTCCATTTATTTTGGGATGACCCTTTTTGGCAACCGGAAAAGCATTAATTGATGTAGCTGCGGGTCAACTCACGATGCGAGCACATGACAAGGTCGAAGTGTTCGATGTGTACAAGGTACCTAAGCTCCCGAATGTTTATAAGGAACTCTCGGTGATCAACGTGATTGATCATGGGAATGCTAATGGAATGAGTGATTCCCGAGAGTTACTAGGAAGGCCACCGGATAAGGTTGAGAACTACTGGGGGGATGACCATGATCGGGACAAATCGTCCATCACCCTAGTAGACAAGTGAGCTTAAAGGACGTCGAGCCGCGACGGTAAACCAGGCGCTGCACGGGAGGCAACCCGTGAGAAAAATATTTTATTTTTTCCTTTTTGCACAGTGTAGTTAATTTTTATCTTTATTTTTGTTTTTATTTGTCTATTTCCAAGTTTAATTTTTCTTTTTCTTTTCTTGATTAGGTTTAGATTTTCATTTTAGTTAGTATTTTTGTTATTTTAGTTAGGGAAATCTATTAGTTTAACCAATTTTTGTTTAGTGAGGTGATTTTCAAGTATAACGGAGGAAATATACATGGAATCGAGAAAATGAGGCAAGGTATGAAAAATCAAATTAATTGAAGAAACAGTGCACTAGCGCGTTGGCGCCGTGTCACGGAGGCAGTGCTCCACGTTGGCCTCCGTGACACGTTGAAGGCAAAATCCGGATTTTTCAAAAATCCAGTAAGCCAACGCGTTGGCTCCGTGTCACGGAGGAGGGGCTCCGCGTTACCCTCCATGACACGTTGCCCCTTATTCAGTGCCGGGTCATACCGGGTTGCCGGGTGATCCGCGTGTTTTCTTTAAATAAACCCCCGATTTCGCCCTATTTTTCCCCATTTCCCTCTTACCTCCGCGACCAAACACCCATTTCCCCCTCCCCAAGCACCGTGCCACGTTCCTAGGCAAGGAAAAACATCAATTTTCTTCGGTTGTTCAATTCAAAGGTATGTTTTCATCGTCTATCTCAATTTTTGGCGATTTTTGTCAAATTTGGGCATGTGAGGTGAGATATATCAACCTAGGTAGAAATTAAACATGAATGTTGGATTATTTGTGATTGATACATGTTTGGATTGTTGTATTTAGCGTTTGCACTTATCGATAGCGTAAATAATTCGAAATTGATCATAGAATTGTATTCTAGGGCTTGGGTTGTTGAATTTGATTTGGGCACTTGATAATTTGGTGAATTCGATGCCGGGGTGTGTTTATTATTTGAGAGAAGTCGTGGTAAATATTGTGTAAATGTTAAAAGACGACGAATTCTCGAATTTTTGTGGGAAAATGCATAAAATGTGTGAATTGGTTAGATTGTTTGTATTCGTTTGTATATAGAATGTTTTTATTGTTGTTTTTATTTTGTTGTTGTTTTTTTTGTTGCTTGTGCGATGTGTGAATTGTTAGCGATAGTAGGATTGGGATTAGTTGTATGAAGTCTGAGTAGTACGCTAACCGTTATGCTGTCGAAATTTTGTTGTGAACGCACTAAGCATGAAGTTATGATGTTGTCTGTGGTGTACTTAGAGTTATCTTTGCCGTAATTTTGTAGAAGTAGCTAAGGCCTAAGTGTGGGGTAAATGTTGTGTAACCCGACCTTAGCTGAGGTTAACAAGTGTTTAGCTTAACTTTGTGCTTGTTTGTGTAAATTGACAGGTACAATGGCGAGCAGACAAGATAAAGGCAAGGGTGCTTCTACCTCAGGCACAGGTAGGAAAAGGATGAGACTGGGCACTGCAGTCCCAGCTGCACCTGCTGTTCCGCGCGGCCAACGCCGCCAATATGGAACACGATGGGTCACCGATGAAGGGAAGAAATGGTACGCAAAGCATAAAGAAAACAAGTACTTCCCCGAGGAACATATTGCGCGGGAACCACTTGCACAGGAGTTCCCTCGCATTGTATAGAGAATCGAAGCAGCTGGGCTCAGCTTTATCTTTCAGGAGCCCAAGGAGTGCAACCTTCACTTGGTCTGGGAATTTTATGCAAATTGGAACCCGGCCATCAGAAGCCACACAGTGAAAATCAGAGGGCAGATTGTCACTCTAGAACCCCAGTAGATGAATGCCATCGTTGGAGCGCGGGACACAGACGCCCACGTTCTCCGCCAGCTAAACATCACCCCAACGTACGCCGACATCAGACGTACGTTGTGTGGGGCTTGATCCACGGCCCGATGGAGTAGACACAAGGAGAGGGGTTACCACCAGACTCTGCCTTATTCGCAGATGAACAGGGAGGCCAGAATATGGCTGAAAATTGTATGTTCGTGTTTGATCCCGGGAGTTCATATGACGGACGTGACCCGGGACCGTGTCTGCTTGTTGTATGCCCTTATGAAAGGGCTTGAGATTAATGTGGGGGCGGTAATAATATTCGCCATGAAGAGAGCCAGACTGCACCAGGGCCACAGATACGGGTTTGGCGGACTCATCACCACCTTCCTCCGAGGCCTCGACATTGAGGAAGAAGCCTTGGATTATATTCCGCAGTTGGAGCGGAGGGCCCTCGACGTGACAAAGACTAAGGCCCCCGACACTACACACGGACCGGTGCTGACTTTGGGCGAGCGACATGCTCGTGACGATCAGTACATGGCCCGTATGTTCGGCATGCAGATGCTGCAGCTACGGATTGGTAGGAGACCAGCCACCGAGGAGGAATTATGGCAGTTGGAGCTGGACTACCCCTTTGGTGAGAACGCCAGAGCCTTATGTCGGGTAGGGCCAGCCTTTGTGGAGCCTACAGATGACGATGTCCCTACTGATGAGGAGACACGTCGTGAGGACTCCGATGTGGAGTCCGATGACGACAATGGAGCTGATTCAGATATGGGCGACGAGGCCGCAGCACCGGATGAGGAAGTCGAATATTTCGACTGAGCAGGGAGTTCCACCACCCAAAATTTTTTGCTTTGTATTGTTGTGAACACTGGGGACAGTGTTCGATTTAAGTGTGGGGTGGGGAGTAGTTAGGTGCTGGGACATAGGCTCTAAATTGCTGTATATTTTTCCTTGATATTTATGTATGTTTGTGCTTTCCCTGTGGCGAACTGATTTGTGATGTATCTGCATATATTTGTTTGTGTGGTTAATGATGTGTGTTTTTGAAAGTTATGGTTGCTAGTGTAAATATTTTGTAAATTTTGTAAATATTTTTTTTTCTCTATCGACATGATCGATATTTTTCAAAATTTTTGCGAACATATTTTGCAATTATCAAAATATTTTGTAAATATGTTTCCATCGAAATGATCGATGTGTTGCAAAAATTTTTAAATTTTTTTTTTATTTTATTTTTTTTGGGTTTCTCGGAGTTTGTTTTCAGTTCTTTTACCGAGAATAGTCCCATTGAACCGATGTCATAGTTAGTGACCGTTCCCTATGATGGATGGATGACGACCGTCTTAAGGGAAATGTAGTCGGTAGGAGTAGGATTTTTATTTGTTTTTTTTAGTTTTTCTTTGGTGGATTGCATCAATGAACTGTAGTTGCTTATGGTTGCTAAAATTTCGTTGCGTGTTGTAACTGATGTTCAAAATATGAAAGTGATTCATTTGAAATCATGCAATTCTGTAAATACGTTGAGTTACCTAGGCTATAGAATTTGGTTCAGTATGATTGAGGCTTAATCTTGAATTCATGTAATTGACTAATTAAAGAGTCTGTGAATGCATCTTGATTCGAGCATGTGCATGAAGTGTGAAGTGAGGTTTTGCTATTCCATGTCATTGTGAATTGTCTAGAACTTGCCTGGTGTGTATACAAAACGAAATGAAGGAGGTGTAGTGTTGGAAAAGATGTAGGCATTTCTTTGTTTTAACCGATAGTTTCCATTTTTTCTTGTCAAATTCTACCTTTTTATATGTTGTATACCCTAGTCAGCCCGTTGAGCCTTTAGCCGATTTCTTTCTTTTATCCAAAATTGTATGAACTAAGCTTTATTCCTTCTTTTCATTAGCCTTAAAGTCTATAAGAAGCTCTTAAGCGCTTACAAAGAACAGAAAATGTTTCCCAAAGTGTTAAAGAGTGAAAAGAGTGAAAAGAAAAAGAAAAGCAGAGTGAAGAAAGAAAAGATGATGTTGAAGAGGCACTTGTTGTAATTAAATGATAGTGAGGGTACATGAAAACCCTTTGTTTTGTGTCAAGTGTGTTTGATGAAATGGACTGTATGAAAGTAAACCGGCATGAATGGGAGAAAAAGAGAAAAGAGAGGAACAATGTCCATGAGTCGATGGGAATGAGTTGAAAAGGCGCTTAAGGATGCTAGCGACTATTATTGGCTAATCCAATATATATATACTAGATCCATAGCCCCGTTACAACCCATTAAAGTCCTATGTGATCCTATATTGCATTTCTTTATATTAGTGGAGTAATACACTAAGAGCAAGCCTATGGGTCATGACATGATGCATGTGAATTCTTTTGGGAGAGAGAGTGAAATTAATTTTTATATGCCCCTACTTGCATGTTTATGTGCTGCATGAACAAAAAGGGGAAGTTTCTCTCGAGTTGTGAGGGCACATGCTTGATGAAAGATTGATTTTCGTGTCGGATTTCTTGATTAGTTGATTTGCATGAGTTTGCCGATATCAAGAATCAATTCTTTAAGTCTAGGAAGTCTTGATGTATTAAAGGTCATTGTATTGTACGACCAAACATGTTTTCTTGATGATTTGCAAAAATTGAATAATTGGTATGACCGTAGCGTAAATTGTTGCACCATAGTGACGAAGGTTGGGATGTAATTTACATGATTTGTGTATGTGTTGTTCGAGGACGAATAAGGATTTAAGTGTGGGGTAAGTGATCTTGGGCAGATTTATATGCCCAAGTGATACTCAAACGTATCATTTTTACCTTGTTTGTTGTGCAATGTGTATATAATATCATGTAATTAGTAATAAAATGCGAATTTATACTAACCAACATGATTAGGTGATTTTTAGGAGCTAAAATACATGTTGGGACTATGTCGGAGTTGGACTTTGATGCGAGCGTGGAAAAGACCTTGGAATGCACATTTTATAAGGGCTCCGCGATGGACCCATGCCACGCTACCATCGCGTTAGCACACTGCCTGAACAGGAATTAAAATGGCAAATTCCAGTGTGCCTTCGTGTCAACTCCGTGGCACGGAGAGAGGCCTCCACGATGGCCTCCGTGCCACGTTGAGGTTAATTTACCGGACCCTGGAAATTCCAGTGAAGGTCCGCGTCCACGCCGTGTCACAGAGGCAGTGCTCCACGTTGGCCTCCGTGACACGTTGCTTGTTATTCCGGGAAAAATTTCCCACTAGTATAAATAGCACACTTAGGTTTATTTTAATTAGTTTTTAGTTTTTAGACTGAGTTCAGAAGTGGAGAGTAGGAACGTGGGTTAGTTGCAGTTGAAGAACAAAAAAGCTAAGGGATTTCTTCTCTTCCTTTCTTCTTTCTATCAATTGTACGTATGATTTACACTCATTTTAGGATGATCAATCCACAAATGAGTGGCTAATTCTCTTCCTTGCTGAGGTTTTGAACATGTGTAATGAATTTTGATTATAATTGATATGGTTTTCTTCTTCTTCTTTAATGTTGTTCTATTAATTCTTGTTCTTACTGCATTAGTGATTGGCCAACATTAATGTATATCTAAAAAGTCCAATTTCACTAGAAAGAGCAAGAAATTGGAAAGTTGTGAATTAATAGGGTATTGTTCTTAACTTGATTTGGGAAAATTGGGTTTTGATGTGTTTTCCTGATAGAAATATACTTGAAAGCCGTATTAGTCAATTTAGGAACCGGAATTGTAGTGCTAGGTCATAAATTGCATTTGATCACAGAAATGTAGACGGATGGTTTATGATTCTAAAGTGAAATTAAATACGAGAGTTTTAATTTCTAGGCTAATGTTCTTGGCTAGCAACATGAAGAAGATAGTAACCAAATTATCATGATCATCAAGTTCATTACTTGTTCTTAACCTTGGCATGTTCATATCCATTGTCTAAATTCACAAGTAAATAGTTGTTATTAATTGTAGTATATATAGTTTAGAAACAAAAACTCAAGTAACTCTTGGTTACATTGTTGTTAGCATAATTAGAAGAGAAATAGGAATATAGTAAACTAGGCAATTTTACGTATCTTGAGCCTCCTTGGATCGATACTTGGCTACTTAGCCACTTTATTACTTGTTTGACCACGTGCACTTGCGTGTCGGTTTATAATATATAATACCAACCTGAGCAGAGAACACCGCGAACAGTGCCCGATGTGGACGCTCCCTTTCCTTTATCTTGTTTGCCCGACATTGTTCCTGCACATATAACCGTACAATCCCAATGTTATTAAACTCATAACTAGCTACGACTATGGTTAGGTTTAATTGAATCACCCCACACTTAGTCTTTAGCCGCAATTAAAACAATTCGGCAAGACATTCAAGATCTCACATTTCTTATCAATCAACATGCTTAGTGCATTCAGATAAGTCGATGGAATAATTACTATGTACTACTCAGACTTCGTACAACGAATAACAATATCGCCATCGATTCCATTACATCACATAAGACTTAGCCAAATTTTTTTTTGTTTTCAACAACCTATGCAATTCACCAATTTCATTTTTATGAAACTCCCTTGTCCACTTAGCATATTCAACCTTAATCACGACATAATTCACATCACCCAACATGCACAACCCCATCTTGTTCAACATTTCAAACAATTTTTGTTTTCTTCATATTAAAATTCCTACCCTAGCTAACAATTTCGCAAAAATTCATTAAAACATGCATTCATCGAGTTCATATAATCACAACGATATTATGAACATCAATCAATCATAACTTAAATGAATTCAAGCTTCATTTTCACTTACATCAAGTTTCAATCACTACCCATGCTCAAAAATCGAAATTTCGAGCAAAAATGAGGTAAAGTTCAAGAACATACCTTTAATTTGATGAAATTTAAGAAAACTTGAAGAAAGCTTGTGCCTAGGTCCGTGTCATGTTGGGGGAGGAGGGAATTTAGGGAGTGGGTCGCGGAGGAATTGAAAGAATAAGAAAAAATGAAGGAATTTGGGGTTAAAAAGGAGGTTTTTTGCGCGGGTTACCCGGCGACCCGGTGTGACCCGATGCAAATTACACCTCAACGTGTCACGGAGGGTAACGCGGAGCACCCCCTCTGTGACACGGAGCCATCGCGTAGGTGTTCTGGAAATTTTAAAAAAATCTGGAATACCTTCAACGTGTAACGGAGGGTAACGCGGAGGATTTGAAGATTGATTATTCATTTATACTTTCGGAATTTTGTTTCGCTATTATGTATTTTATGCTTTTCTTTCTTTATTTTGAAGTTTACAGGTGTTTTGTGCTTAGTGTATGCCAACCACGAGAAGTCAAGGACCACATTTAACTTTTATTATCCTAGAATTAAGAGAACCTTTTGCAGATTAACTATGGAGAATAACTAGCAAGCACAGGGCAACAACCAGGAGAGGGTTCTAATGTTGAATTTTTCTAGGCCAAACATGGAGGACGCTTCTAAAGAGATCATCAAGGCGGCCATCTCTCGAAACATCGAGTTGAAGGAAGTGACTCTGTAGTTGGTCCAAAATACTTCCCAATATCAGGGCAAGCCATACGAGGATCCTCACAGGCATCTAATGAAGTTCGTGGAGCTGAGTGAGAACTTTCACTATCAAAACGTATCAGATGAGTATGTTAAGCTCACCTTGTTCCCATTATCATTGATTGGTGAAGACAAGGAGTGGCTTCACAATGAGCCAGCAGGTTCCATTAATACTTGGGAGGTTCTTTACAACAAATTCATCAACAGGTTCTTCTCTTCAAGGAGGACAAAAGAGTTGAGAGGGAAGATCTCTGGTTTTGTGTAGAGATATGGTGAAACCTTGGATCAGGCTTGGGAACTATACAAGGACTACTTAAGAAATCTCCCGCACCACATGTAGCCAAAGGAGATTATTGGGCACAATTTTATGGAGGGGGTGGAAACAGAGTCAAGAATCTTGCTTGACGCTACCGCTTAGGGAAAATTTTGTCCAAGAGCTATGATGAAATTAAAGCTCTATTGAACCTCATGTCAGCAGGGAGTCAAGAGTATCATGGCTCAGGTAGAGGATTCACAACAGCCAAGGAGCTAGGAAAGCTCGAGGTAGATGGTGCAGCAGCAATCCGAGCAGATATGAGTCAGCTGGTGAATCTGTTTAGCAAGCTTGTAAACACACCAGCAGGAAGTCAGGTTTAGTCATTCCATCAAATCTAGACTCCACCACCATCATGTGACGTGTGTGGAGAAGGACACACTTATTTACGTTTCCCAGTAAACCCAGAATCTGTATATTTTGTGGGACAATAAAATCGTGGTGGAGGTTTTGAAGGTAACAGATATAACCGGGTGTTCAGGAATGCAGTCAATCCCTCATGGAGAGGGAATCAGAATTTCAAAGGCCTAAGAACAACTATCCAAGGCCTAAAGGCCAACAGTTGAGAAGTTCATTACAAGAAATAATGAAGCAGTAGATGGTTCATGTTGCGCTCCAGCGCCCTTGCAAGCGTACACCGTCGTACAAGTAATACAGTGGCCCTTTTTAAGAGCCGGATGTCGAACCCACAGGGACTGGACCAATTTAGCAAATTATGAAGTTCAAGTGTAAGATTAACCTTCACAAGTGTTGATTATAGAAGTTTTTGATAAATTATAATTAAGTTTTGGGGTGGTAACAAAACAATCTGGAAACAATATAAGAAGCAACTAGAGCTAAGGCCGGATAATCATGCAATGCTACACTTTTTAATGGTTCACATATTAAATTATCAATTTGTCACTCCCCGCCTTGGGAGGCATGACTGACACCTGGTGCCCTACTAAGACCTGGACTGTTGGACTAGCTGAGCCTAAACACTTCTGGTGCCAGGCTGGCTCTAATTCTGGATTTAAAAAAATGACGGGCTATATAATGGTTGTATATACAGCATCCGGCCGACTAGGCCTATAGCCACCTGAAAGAAAACAACAGCTACCCAGAACAACTGGATCAATAGGGAACCTATGCGGGCCGACAAGGCCACCATGCTGTCTAGTTAGTTCAGAATCAAGAAAACGAGTGCTAAATTTCTACATGACCGACAAGGTCACCACTACCAACTGAATAAGGCCCCAAACAACCATCATAAACAAACTAAAACATACACACGGCCTCACACGACCGGTAAAGCTAACAAAGGGAATATACAATCTGCAAGTCTCTAAGAATACTGATAAAATGGTAGGGACAGGGCCCCAGCCTACCCATACTGTACTACAAAAGAAAGGAAATAAACCTCTAGCTCTCTAGCTCCGGAAGACAGGAGCTGATGACTCCGTGGGCTAGCTTAAATTACGAGGGATCGGCTCCTCGTCTATGAGTACCTACAGGCAAGTAACGCAGCGCCCCAAACGGGCATTAGTACCACTGGTACCGAGTATGCGATGCAATAACTAAACATGACTGAAGATAAACAGTAATACTGATAGTTACTGAAATGACAGAGGATAGCTAAAACTGTCTTGAATAGCAGAATCTGTACCGAGCTTAACTGTACTGGAAAGAAGATATGAATCATACCTGTCGATGCGGCGTCCTACTATTAATCAACTTAATAAGTAACATATATATATATATATATATGTATAGCATACAAGAACCTATACCAGCCCCCATAAGCCGGATGGTGCCAATAAACACACAATTTATATACCCCTACCCGGGCCAAACCATCCAAAAATAAATTCACTCCTCTCACCTACTAACTACGAGCATCCCGTCGGCCCCTTGGGTTTGCAGTTTGGGCTCTCTGGACCCCTGACTACAACTGTATCTTATTCCGGAGGACTCCTGTAACTGTAATCTGAGATCTGTATCTGTAATCTATAATCTGTGCCCTGGGCGCAAGCTCTCAATAGGGTATACTGTAATGCTGATCAGCCTGCTATGGGGAATGCTGCATCCAATCTTTGTCCTACTGCGGACGGCATGTCACTCCTTGGACTGACATATCCTCACCCTCTGGCGGGCGAGTCGACACAATTATTAACCCTGAGGCGGCAAGGAAGCTCTAAGGGTGCCCACATATCACAAACAACTCTCAACAAACAACACTAATCATATATAACATGTATATTAAATCTGAAAATACCATCCATGTGAGGTGAAGTAAGAGAACAGATGTCTGTAATGAACGTGTGATGTATTATAAGCGCTTGGGGAAGATAGCCACTATTACTGGACAGAATAGTACCTACCCGCCCTTAGCATACATTACGACCCGATAAGTCCTACTTGATCTTACGTCCAAACATTCTTAAATTAGTGGAGTAAAACACTAAGGGCAAGCTTATGTGTCAATACACGTGGCATGCGAATTCTTTGTGAAAGTGAGCTTAATTCTTATCCATATAACCATACACGTTATAATTTTAAAATTTGTGAGTAAAAATGGGTAACTCTCTTGTTGTGAGGGCACATGTTTAATGAAGGATAAAATTCATGTCGGATTTCTTGGGGAAATCCGAGTTGTGAGGGCACATGCTTGATGAAAGATTGATTTTCGTGTCGGATTTCTTGATTAGTTGATTTGCATGAGTTTGCCGATATCAAGAATCAATTCTTTAAGTCTAGGAAGTCTTGATGTATTAAAGGTCATTGTATTGTACGACCAAGCATGTTTTCTTGATGATTTGCAAAAATTGAATAATCGGTATGACCGTAGCGTAAATTGTTGCACCATAGTGACGAAGGTTGGGATGTTATTTACATGATTTGTGTATGTGTTGTTTGAGTACGAATAAGGATTTAAGTGTGGGGTAAGTGATCTTGGGCAGATTTATATGCCCAAGTGATACTCAAACGTATCATTTTTACCATGTTTGTTGTGCAATGTGTATATAATATCATGTAATTAGTAATAAAATGTGAATTTATACTAACCAACATGATTAGCATTTGTTTTGCAGGTAATTGTGATTTTTAGGAGCTAAAATACATGTTGGGACTATGTCGGAGTTGGACTTGGATGCGAGCGTGGAAATACCTTGGAATGCACATTTTATAAGGGCTCCGCGATGGACCCGTGCCACGCTACCATCGCGGTAGCACACTGCCTAAACAGGAATTAAAATGGCAAATTCCAGTGTGCCTTCGCGTCAGCTCCGTGGCACGGAGAGAGGCCTCCGCGATGGCCTCCGTGCCACGTTGAGGTTAATTTACCGGACCCTGGAAATTCCAGTGAAGGTCCGCGTCCACGCCGTGTCACGGAGGCAGTGCTCCACGTTGGCCTCCGTGACACGTTGCTTGTTATTCCGGGAAAAATTTCCCACTAGTATAAATAGCACACTTAGGTTTATTTTAATTAGTTTTTAGTTTTTAGACTGAGTTCAGAAGTGGAGAGCAGGAACGTGGGTTAGTAGCAGTTGAAGAACGAAAAAGCTAAGGGATTTCTTCTCTTCCTTTCTTCTTTCTATCAATTGTACGTATGATTTACACTCATTTTAGGATGATCAATCAACAAATGAGTGGCTAATTCCCTTCTTTGCTGAGGTTTTGAACTTGTGTAATGAATTTTGGTGATAATTGATATGGTTTCTTCTTCTTCTTGCATGTTGTTCTATTAATTCTTGTGCTTACTACATTATTGATTGGCCACCATTAATGTATATCTAAAAAGTCCAATTTCACTCGAGAGAGCACGAAATTGGAAAGTTGTGAATTAATAGGGTATTGTTCTTAACTTGATTTGGGAAAATTGGGTTTTGATGTGCTTTCTTGATAGAAATATACTTGAAAGCCGTATTAGTCAATTTAGGAACTGGAATTGTAGTGCTAGGTGATAAATTGCATTTGATCACAGAAATGTAGACGGATGGTTTATGATTCTAAAGTGAAATTAAATACGAAAGTTTTAATTTCTAGGCAACGTTCTTGGATAGCAACATGAAGAAGAGGATGACTAAATTATCATGATTATCAAGTTCATTGCTCGTTCTTAACCTTGGCATGTGCGTATCCATTGTCTAAATTCTAAAGTAAATAGTTCTTATTAATTGTAGTATATAAATAGTTTAGAAACAAAAACTCACTCAACTCTTGGTTGGATTGTTGTTAACATAGTTAGGGATAGAATAGAAATATAGTAAACTAGGCAGTTTTACATATCTAGAGCAGCCTCCTTGGATCGATACTTGGCTACTTAGCCACTTTGTTACTTGTTGACCACGTGCACTTGCGTGTCGGTTGATAATATTTAATACCAACCCGAGCAGTACAAGCCGCGAACAAGTTTTTGGTGCCGTTACCGGGGAGGCTAGGCGATTTGTAAAATTGTGTTTAGTGTAAATTTGCTGTATTTGTATTTTTATTTTCTTAAGTGTTAACAACTTGGTCTTAGCCTGTATTTTGCAGATTTTTATTTCTGTGATCACTGGCAAGGGACAAGGAGCTGGTGGAATCTTACTTAGAGCCAGAACGTGAATTGCACAGTCAACGTAGAGAAGCTCTTCGGAAGAAGCTGCAGTTGCTTAAACAGTCTATGATGGAGCAACCAAATCCACCAGTTGTGCGGGCAGTGTTAGTGCCCGAGGAAGTAGCAGCCAGGCCGGTTCGCGAGGTGGCAATCCCACACGCTAATAATGTGCATTCCAGCATCCGCAAACCAGAGCTTGGAGGGAGATTTGAGTTAAAGCAAAATATGGTGCAACTTTTGCACACTAGCGGGTAGTTTACCGGTCTCCCTCACGAAGATCCGCAACAACATCTCCAGAACTTTTTGGAGATAAGTGACACTTACATACCCGCTGGAGTGTCACCTGATTATGTTCGGCTCACCTTATTTCCATTTTCCTTACTGGGTGAAGCCAAGAGGTGGTTAAAAGCTGAACCACCCAACTCTATATCAACGTGGGATGATCTTGCAAGGAAGTTTTTGATCAGATTTTTCCCTTCAGGTAAAACAGCTAAACTTAGAAGTCAGATTCTAAGTTTTAAACAGAGGGAAGGAGAAAATCTTTATCAAGCCTGGGAAAGATTCAAGTCCATGTTGCGGGATTGTCCTCATCATCATCAATCAAATGAGGTGTTGGTCCACACTTTTATTGAGGGTTTGGAACCCCACACTAAAATTTTGTTAGACTCAGCAGCTGGAGGGCAAGCGCTGGAGAAGACTTATGAGGAGCTGTACACTTTGCTCAACCGAATTTCACAAGGCAATCCGGAATGGAATGCAGATCCTTCAAGAGGTGGAGCAAGGAAAGCAGCGGGAGTGCTTGAAGTGGATGGATTCACAGCTATCGCAGCACAGATAGCTGCTTTGCAAAATCAGTTAAACACTCACTTCAGCAATATGAATTTGAACCAGCCGTCAGCCTCAGTCAATGCAGTCCAACAGATGTGGTGTGAAGTGTGTGGTAGTAGTGAGCATTCAGCTGAATGCTGTGGTGCAAATCCTGATTCTGTCAGCTTTGTGGGCAATGCACAGAGGAATCAACAGCAGTTTGGCGGTGGCTACAATGCGAATTAGAGGAATCATCCAAATTTTTCGTGGGGTAGCAACAATCAACAAGGTCAAGGTTCAGGGCAGGGTAAGCACAGAAACCAAGGAGGGCAACAAGGCTATCAGAATCAGTTCAGAAATCACAATGCCCCTCCTCCACCACCATCACCGACTATTGAGGAAATGTTCAAGACCATGATTGCCAACCAGGCACAATTGCAGGCTGACTATGTCAAATTGGCAGCCGAAGTAAAGAACAATCAATTGGCAACCAAGGCTCTTGAATATCAGTTTGAGCAATTTGCTAGTGCCCAAAATACTAGACCAAGGGGAGGACTACCTAGCGACACGGATCCCAATCCTAAGCAGGTGAATGCAGTGACCACGAGGAGTGGTTTACAATTAAAGGAGGTGGAACCGGAAAGACCGCCTCAGAAGTTAGGAGCAGCAGATGTTGAGGGAGAACAAACCTCAGATACGGGGAAGACCAAAGAAGCTGAACCAGCAAGGCCTCCACCCCCGTTCCCTCAACGACTTAAGAAACACAAGGAGGAGGCGTGTTTCCAGAAATTCATGGAGGTACTTAAACAGGTACATGTTAACTTACCTCTTGTTGATGTCTTGTAGGGTGTGCCAAAATATGTGAAGTATATCAAAGACATTGTGGCCAACAAAAGTCGCTTGACTGAGTATGCCACGGTGGCTTTAACGGAGGAATACACATCCCGTATTCAGAACAGGTTGCCCACTAAACTGAAGGATCCTGGAAGTTTTACTATCCAGCTGACGATTGGGCAAAGTATCCGAGCTCGTGGGTTATGCGACTTGGGGGCAAGTATAAATCTGATGCCATCTTCAGTATTCAGAAAGTTAGGACTAGGGAGCCCTAGACCTACAACAGTGATCTTGCAGCTAGCAGACAGGTCTTTAGCTAAGCCGGATGGCATTGTTGAGGATGTGCTAGTGCAGGTAGGCTCCCTCATTTTTCCGGTAGATTTCATTGTTCTGGATTTTGAACCAGATGCGGAAGTCCCATTTATTTTGGGATGACCCTTTTTGGAAACCGGAAAGGCATTGATCGATGTAGTTGCGGGTCAACTCACAATGCGAGCACACGACAAGGTTGAGGTGTTCAACGTGTACAAGGCACCTAAGCTCCCGACTGTCTATAAGGAACTCTCGGTGATCAACGTGATTGATCATGGGAATGTGAATGGATTGAGTGATCCCCGAGAGTTACTAGGTAGGTCACCAGACAAGGTTGAGAACTACTGGGGAGATGACCATGATCGGGTCAAATCGTCCATCTCCCTAGTAGACACTTGAGCATAAAGGCTGTCGAGCCGCGACGTTAAACCAGGCGCTGCACGGGAGGCAACCCGTGAAAAATATTTTTTTCTTTCTTTAGTGTAAATTTTTTCTTTTATTTTATTTTCTTTTCTTTTTCTTGATTAGGCTTAGATTTGCATTTTATTTAGTAATTTTTTTATTTAGTAATTTAGTAAATTTTTATTTTTTAGTAGGGAATCTATTCATTTAACCAATTTTTGTTTAGTGAGGTGATTTTCAGGTATACCGGAGGAAAAATACTTGGAATCGAGGAAACGAGGCGAGGTATGAAAAATAAAATTTGATGGTGAAATAGAGCACTGGCGCGTTGACGCCGTGTCACGGAGGCAATGCTCCGCGTTGGCCTCCGTGACACGTTGAAGGCAAATCTGGAATTTTTTTAAAATTCCAGTAAGCCAACGCGTTGGCTCCATGTCACGGAGGAGGGTCTCCGCGTTACCCTCCATGACACGTTGCCCTTATCCCAGTGCCGGGTCACACCGGGTTTCCGGGTGACCCGCGTGTTTCCTTTAAATAAACCCCCGATTTTCGCCAATTTTTCCCCATTCCCTCTACCCTCCGCGACCAAACACCCATTCCCCTACCCCCAAGCTCCGTGCCACGTTAATAGGCAAGGAAAACGTCAAGTTTTCGTCGATTCTTCAATTCCAAGGTATGTTTTCATCATCTATCTCAAATTTTTGGCGATTTTTGTCGATTTTGAGCATGTGAGGTGAGATATATCACCCTAGGTAGAAATTACACATGACGTGAATTATTTTGTGATTGATTATGTTCGGATTGTTGCAGTTGACGTTTGAACTTATCGATTGATTGAATAGTTCAATTTTGATTGTCGAATTGCATTCTAGGGCTTGGGGTTGTTGAATTTTAACTTGGGTAACTTGATAGTTTGACGAAATTGATGCCGGGGTGTGTTTATTATTTGAGATAAGTCATGGTAAATATTGTATAATTGTTGAAAGACGACTAATTCTCGAATTTTTGTGGGAAATTGCATAATATGTGAATTGGTTGAATTGCTTAGATTAGTTGTATATAAAATGTTTGTATTGTTGTTTCTATTTTGTTGTTGTTATTGTTGCTAAGTGCTATGGGTGAATAGCTGTCGATAGTAGGATTGGGTTAGCTGTATGAAGTCTGAGTAGTTCGCTAGCCGTTATGCTATCGAATTTTTGTGAACGCACTAAGCAATATGTTATAGTTGATTGTGTTTGGGGTGTAAATAGAGCTATCCTTGCTAAAATGTTGTAAATATTGTTAAAGACTAAGTGTGGGGTAAATTTTGTTTAACCCGACCTTAGCCGAAGCTAACAAGTTTTTAGCTTAACGTTGTGCTTGTTTGTGTAAATTGACAGGTACAATGGCCAGCCGACAAGATAAAGGCAAGGGTGCTTCAACCTCAGGCACCGGCAGAAAGAGAATGAGACTGGGCACTGCTGTCCCAGCTGCACCTGCTATTCCACACGGTCAACACCGCAGATACGAAACACGATGGGTTACCGAGGAAGGAAAGAAGTGGTACGCAAAGCATAAGGAGAACAAGTACTTCCCGGAGGAATATATTGCAAGGGAACCACTTGCATAGGAGTTCCCTCGCATCGTACAGAGGATTGAGGCAGCTAGGCTCAGCTTTATCTTTCAGGAGCCCAAGGAGTGCAACCTTCACTTGGTCCGGGAATTCTACGCCAACTGGAACCCGGCCATCAGGAGCCATACTATTAAAATCAGAGGGCAGATTGTCACTCTGGAACCCCAGCAGTTTAATGCCATCGTGGGAGCGCGGGACATAAACGCCCACGTCCTCCGCCAGTTAAACATCACCCCACCGTACGCCGACATCAGACGTACGTTGTGTGGGGCTCGATCCACAGCCCGATGGAGTAGACACAAAGAGAGGGGTTAGCACCAGACTCTGCCTTATTCGCAGATGAACAGGGAGGCCAGAATCTGGCTAAAAATTGTATGTTCGTGTCTGATCCCGGGAGTGCATATGACAGACGTGACCCGGGACCGTGTCTGCCTGGTGTATGCCCTTATGAAAGGGCTTGAGATTAATGTGGGGGCGGTCATAATATCCGCCATGAAGAGAGCCAGACTACACCAGGGCCACAGATACGGGTTTGGTGGACTCATCACCACCTTCCTCCGAGGCCTCGACGTTGAGGAAGAAGCCTTGGATTACATTCCGCAGTTGGAGCGGAGGGCCTTTGATGTGACAAAGACCAAGGCCCCCGACACTACACATGGACCGGTGCTGACTTTGGGCGAGCGACATGCTCGTGACGACCAGCATATGGCCCGTATGTTCGGCATGCAGATGCTGCAGCTACGGATAGGTGGGAGACCAGCCACCGAGGATGAATTATGGCAGCTGGAGCTGGACTACCCCTTTGGCGAGAACGCCAGAGCCTTATGCAAGGTGGGGCCAGCCTTTGTGGAGCCGACTGATGACGACATCCCTACTGATGAGGAGACACTTCGTGAGGACTCGGATGTGGAGTCCGATGACGGCGATGGAGCTGATTCAGATATGTGCGACGAGGCCGCAGCACCGGATGAGGAAGTCAAATATTTCGACTGAGCAGGGAGTTTCACCACCCAAAATTTTGTGCTTTGTATTGTTGTGAACACTGGGGACAGTGTTCGATTTAAGTGTATGGTGGGGAGTAGTTAGGTGCTGGGACATAGGCTCTAAATTTGCTGTATAATTTTTCCTTGACGTTTATGTATGTTTGTGCTTTCCCTGTTGTTGTGAACTGATTTGTGATTTATGTGTATATATTCGTTTGTGGCTAATGATGTGTGTTTTTGAAAGTTATGGTTGCCTTTGTAAATATTTTATAAATTTTGTAAATATTTTTTTTTCTTTATCGATATGATCGATATTTTTCAAAATTTTTGCGAAAAGATTTTGCACTTATCAAAATATTTTGTAAATATTTTCTATCGAAATGATCGATGTGTTGCAAAAATTTTGAAGTTTTATTTTTGGGTTTCTCGGAGTTTGTTTTTGGTTCTTTTACCGAGAATAGTCCCATTGAACCGAGGTCATAGTTAGTGACCGTTCCCTATGATGGATGGATGACGACTGTCTTAAGGGAAATGTAGTCGACAGGAGTAGATGTTTTGTTTTTAGTTTCTTTGGTGGATTGCATCAATAAACTGTAGTTGCTTATGGTTGCTAAAATTTCGTTGCGTGTTGTAATTGATGTTCAAAATGTGAAAATGATTCGTTTGAAAGCATGCAATTTTGTAAATATGTTGAGTTACCTAGGCTATAGAATTTGGTTCATTATGATTGAGGCTTAATCTTGAATTCATGTAATTGACTAATTAAAGAGTCTGTGAATGCATCTTGATTCGAGCATGTGCATGAAGTGTGAGTGAGGTTTTGCTATTCCATGTCATTGTGAATTGTCTAGAACTTGCCTGGTGTGTATACAAAACGAAATGAAGGAGGTGCAGTGTCGGAAAAGATGTAGGCATTTCTTTGTTTTAACCTTTAGTTTCCATTTTTTTCCTGTCAAATTCTACCTTTTTATATGTTGTATACCCTAGTCAGCCCGTTGAGCCTTTAGCCGATTTCTTTCTTTTGTCCAGATTTATATGAACTAAGCTTTATTCCTTCTTTTCATTAGCCTTAAAGTCTATAAGAAGCTCTTAAGCGCTTACAAAGAACAGAAAATGTTTCCCAAAGTGTTAAAGAGTGAAAAGAGTGAAAAGAAAAGAAAAGCAAGGTGAGGAAAGAAAAGATGATGTTGAAGAGGCACTAGTTGTAATTAAATGATAGTGAGGGTACTTGAAAACCCTCTGTTTTGTGTCAAGTGTGCCTAATGAAATGGGCTGTATGAAAGTAAACCAGCATGAATGGGAGAAAAAGATAAAAGAGAGGAACAATGTCCATGAGTCGATGGGAATGAGTTGAAAAGGCGCTTAAGGATGCTAGCGACTATTATTGGCTAATCCAATATATATATACTAGATCCATAGACCAGTTACAACCCATTAAAAGTCCTATTTGATCCTACATTGCATTTCTTTATATTAGTGGAGTAATACACTAAGGGCAAGCCTATGGGTCATGACATGATGCATGTGAATTCTTTTGGGAGAGAGAGTGAAATTAATTTTTATATGCCCCTACTTGCATGTTTGTGTGATGCACGAACATAAAAGGGGAAGTTTCTCTCGAGTTGTGAGGGTACATGCTTGATGAAAGATTGATTTTTGTGTCGGATTTCTTGATCAGTTGATTTGCATGAGTTTGCCGATATCAAGAATCAATTCTTAAAAGTTTAGGAAGCCTCGATGTATTAAGGTCATTGTCTTGTACGACCAAGCATGTTTTCTTGATGATTTGCAAGAATTGAATAATCGGTATGACCGTAGCATAAAATGGTTGCACCATAGTGACAAAGGTTGAGATGTGATGTGCATGATTTGTGTATGTGTTGTTCGAGGACGAACAAGGATTTAAGTGTGGGGTAAGTGATCTTGGGCAGATTTATATGCCCAAGTGATACTCAAACGTATCATTTTTACCTTGTTTGTTGTGCAATGTGTATATAATATCATGTATTTGGTAATAAAATGTGAATTTATACTAACCAACATGATTAGCATTTGTTTTGTAGGATAATGTGATTTTTAAGAGCTAAAATGCGTGTTGGAACTATGTCGGAGTTGGACTGGGATGCGAGCGTGGAAAAGACCTTGGATGGCACATTTTACACTGGCTCCGCGATGGAGCCGTGCCATGCTGCCATCGCGGTAGAACACTGCCTGGAGAGGAAATTAATTGGAAGATTCCAGTGAGGCCTCGCGACAGCTCCGTGGCACAGAGACAGGACTCCGCGATGGCCTCCGTGCCACGTTGAGGCCAATTATCCGGACCCTGCAATTTCCAGAGAGGGTCCGCGTCCACGCCGTGTCACGGAGGCAGTGCTCCACGTTGGCCTCCGTGACACGTTGCTTGTTATTCCGGGAAAAATTTCCCACTAGTATAAATAGCACACTTAGGTTTATTTTTAATGAGTTTTTAGTTTTTTAGACTGAGTTCAGAAGTGGAGAGCAGGAACGTGGGTTTGTGGCAGTTGAAGAATAGAAAAGCTAAGAGTTTTCTTCTCTTCCTTTCTTCTTTCCTTCAATTGTATGCATGATTTACACTCATTTTAGGATGATTAATCCAAGAATGAGTGGCTAATTCCCTTCTTTGCTGAGGTTTTGAACTTGTGTAATGAATTTTGGTGATAATTGATATGGTTTCTTCTTCTTCTTGCATGTTGTTCTATTAATTCTTGTGCTTACTACATTATTGATTGGCCACCATTAATGTATATCTAAAAAGTCCAATTTCACTCGAGAGAGCACGAAAGTGGAAAGTTGTGAATTAATAGTGTATTGTTCTTAACTTGATTTGGGAAAATTGGGTTTTGATGTGCTTTCTTAATAGAAATATACTTGAAAGCCGTATTAGTCAATTTAGGAACCGGAATTGTAGTGCTAGGTCATAAATTGCATTTGATCACAGAAATGTAGACGGATGGTTTATGATTCTAAAGTGAAATTAAATACGAAAGTTTTAATTTCTAGGCAACGTTCTTGGCTAGCAACATGAAGAAGAGGATGACTAAATTATCATGATTATCAAGTTCATTGCTCGTTCTTAACCTTGGCATGTGCGTATCCATTGTCTAAATTCTAAAGTAAATAGTTGTTATTAATTGTAGTATATAAATAGTTTAGAAACAAAAACTCACTCAACTCTTGGTTGGATTGTTGTTAACATAGTTAGGGATAGAATAGAAATATAGTAAACTAGGCAGTTTTACATATCTAGAGCAGCCTCCTTGGATCGATACTTGGCTACTTAGCCACTTTATTACTTGTTGACCACGTGCACTTGCGTGTCGGTTGATAATATTTAATACCAACCCGAGCAGTACAAGCCGCGAACACATCTCCTACAATCTACATCCTTCATTTTGTTTTGTATACACACCAGAAAAGTTCTAGACACTACACAATAGCATGGAATATTCAAATACCTTACACTCACAGCACATGCTCAATTCAAGACAAATTCAGCAGACTCTTATCTCGGCTAATCACAAGAATTCAAAATTAAGCTTTAAGCACATAGAGTCACATTCAAGAGCCTAGGTGTCTCAATCAAAGTTATACAACTGGTTAACATTCTTCTTAATTAAAACCACTTGCATCTTACAATCATGCATAGCACATAACAAGAACATCAAGACATCAATTAGCTAAGGGTTCAAAAACAAAAATCTATAAACTAATTTTCCCTAAAGACGATCGTCATCCATCCATCAACGGGAAAAGTCCCTAACTATGACTGAAAAATTATGTACAAACAAATGAAATTTTTTATTTCTCGATTCAAAGTGCCCCCTTCGGAAAAGATCCGAAAATAAAAACCAAAGGGTGCATGAACTGTGCTCAATTCAATTTTTTTCAACAAAAACATTATACCCAGCACCATATTCACCTTAAATAACTTAGCACAAAATTTTGAAATTTCCCTCACCCCACAATTAATTTATGCTATGTCTCGAAAGCATCAATTACAATTAAAACAAAGGTAGAAATACTTCCTGAGGCCACTAGGACTAGCTAACAGCATGTTTTTCTCCATTTTTGAACACGTGGGTCATCGAACCCACACTCATCTTTTTGTCATGCTCCTTAGCTTTTACTTTCATGGGTACTCATACTTCCCCTGACTCTGTGCTTAAAAACCAAAGAAAACAACAAGTGAAAAATAACCAAAATTACAAAAAAACTGAAAAGAAAGTGTACCTGTGGTACTCTTGGGTTGCCTCCCAAGCAGCGCCTTATTTTACGTCGTGGCACGATGCAACAAGTTTCACCATTTTCCCTCCACTTTGAGGATATGAATCTCACCCCTAATTTCTTCTCCAGTTTCCTCTTATGCTCCAGGGGTGGTGGTGAAAAAATTAAAAGACCAATCAGTAGATGTCACCTCTGGAACTTATTGGCCCTTACGTAAGTGAAGTCATTTTGTCTCTCGAAATTAGCAAATTTCAGAATATACGGGCTTGTCCCTCCTCTAGACCTTTTTCTAGAAGCTTGGAAGACTCTATTTCTAGGTTGTCAACCAAACTTAATGTCGAGAAATGCTTCGAGTGGAGTACAATACACCTCAACTCTAAAATTACATTATGCTTGACCTCCTTACTTATGTACACCTTCTCCATATCAACATCTAACTCCACATGAATGTCAAATGGTTGGAACTCTATCTCTCCTATCATGACTAGATTGGCCATATATGTGAGACCATCATGGGGACTCTCAAGAGCTTCTAACAGTTGAGCTTCTTCCAAGAACTCACCCTTTTCTTCTCCTTGTAGTCCCTCTTGAGTATTGCATAAGACCGTCACTTGCAAATAAAAGCAAGCTTCAGCCTCATCCATCATCTCCATGAACTTGGTGCTTATCCTTTCTAAGTCCTCTCCATTTTCCTTGGTTAGAACTCCCAATACTTCCATCTACTCCCTCATTGCTTCTGTCTGCTCAAGGAACTTTTTTAGCATGTTTTCTATCTAAGCTTGGTGTTCCAAGTCCTCCTTTTCATCATTCCTATACTCATCAAAAACAACAGAAGGATCATAGTAGGGGCTTGGGGAAGGGGAATATGCATTTGGACAACCATCCCAATGGCCATCTTGACCACCACATATACTGCAAGTGTGATAGTGTTGCCACAAGTGGAGTCCACAATTCAGATAGGACTCACCAAAATATGAGTATCCACCATTCAACCCATATGTGTTCCATGATGTCATGTCAAGAAGGGTCAGACTAAAAAAAAAAATCTTATTTTTCAACACTTAGAAAATTAGACACTAACACAAAATAAGAAATTCACCAATTTCACCAGTCCCCGACAGCGGCGCCAAAAACTTTTTGTGCTCCATCACACTCGCAAGCATACGCAGTCATACAAGTAATACAGTGTCCCTTTTTTAGAGCCGGATGTCGAACCTATAGGGACTGGACCAATTCAGTGAATTATCAAGTTCAAGTGTTAAAATTAACCTTCACAAGTGTTGATTATAGAAGTGTTTTGTAAATTATATTTAAGTTTTGGGGTGGTTACAAAACTATCTAGAAATAATATAAGAAGCAACTAGAGCTAAGGTCGGATAATCATGCAATGATACGCTTTGTAATGCTTCACGTATGAAATTATCAATTGTTGTCTCACGTAGTTGGAAATGCGATGTTCATGGTATCTCGAGCCTCTAAACACAACAAACTAGAATCAAAACTACATCATTGAGCAGGGATGTGACACCCTAGTTCGTGGGCAATTCAACTACATGGATGTGGTTTACGGGGGTTTTGCTCTTGATTAGGGACTTTCGTACCTATAATCATTTAGCCTAACTTAGCTTCACAACTACTTCTATGAGTGGTGGAGTGACAATTCTAAGTCGGTGTCTTGCTATCATCCCGTTTTATCAACCAAGCAAGGCGAATTAGGTATAATTTCTATCCTAACCGAGAATCCTATCGTAAGATAAGAACTTGCTCCCTACTTTCCTATGTTCTTGCCTAGGGTTACTCTTTCAAGATTTTACCTAGCTTAACATGTATGTTTTCATGGTGATCAAGCATAAAAACAACCATAATAAAGAATGTAAGACAAAACAACAATTAACAACTAAAACTAGAACAAATTCATGCATTATAATCATATCACGTGGCCTCAACCCTAGGGGAATGGTTTTAGCCACTCATGTTCGTACAATAACTTAACAACATCTTTAAAGTAGAGTACTTACAAGAATAGGTAAAGGAGAATGTAAAATTAGTGAACCCTAGGTGAGTTCTTCACTTCTTCCTTCGCTCCTTTACGATTTATAGAAAATGTTTCGTGACCCCATGATTTTTAAAGCTAAGGGTTGAATTTATGGTAAATGGGGTTTTGAAATTTTTTTGCCTGTCATGGAATGGCTCCGTGGACTGGAGGTGAATGCGCTAATTTGCTTCCGTGCCATGGAGGTAACGCAGAAGCCCACTGGAAATTGCATTTGAATGTTACTTGGCCGATGCATGGCGCGACAACTGCGTGGCACAGTGTTGATCCTGCGCGATGGAAAGCGTGACATGGCCTATGGCGTGCAGTAGTGCCTAGCGTGGCATGGACGCTGGTGCACAGGTGCCTTGGAGGCTCGCGCGCATGGCCTTGGCTTGGCACGGTGCTGGGCGCGGCACACGCACAGCGTGGCACGCTGCCTGGCGCGGCCAGCCTTGCTATGGCATGTTTTCTTGCTATCCATTGCCATTTACTCTCAACTTCATTCCTTCACTTCACCCATCATTGTTTAGTCCTTGATATACATTTTTCACCTACCAAACAAGGACTAATCACATTGGTTAGTGTGTACCCAAATTTACACAAAATCGCATAAGAATGTAAGTGTATAATTAGACAAACACGACCAAATTAAGCTATAAAATAGCACTTGGGCACGTAATTATGCCCCAGATCACTGACCCGCTGTTCATTTTTAGAGGGAATGATCCTTCCACAAATCAAATCCAACCATAATTTGCCCTCGAACTTCAGATCATGGCGAGAAATTTCGCCACCTATGGAAGCCCATAGACAAGTATCAACTGCAATGATGGGGTCTATCCAAGTGAACTAGTTTTTCATGTCTGCAATCTTGGCTATGTATTCTGAGCCAGTGTCAATTTCATCTTCCCGGAATAGATAGTTGATCGCTGCCGAAGTTATGTCCACCTCCACCCCTCATACCATGACTTATCGTAGGCAGGGGACTTTATCGATTTTGCCTCTATGTTTCATACTTTCCTTCCTAGCTTGGTTGGAAGCATAGAATTCTGGCACCAAGCTAGGGTAGTAGTTTGGGAGAGAATTGGCAAAAGCATGCCACTGCCTGTCTGTGAACTAAGTAGTGATGTTGGGTAGGTCACCGCGCAGTCCCACCAAATCAAACATCATTGCCACCGTTTTCGATCGGCCCTTGCATATGGAATAGTGCCCTTTTATGTCGGGCACACAAAACATGATGGCCTCCCTAGCGTTGGAGAGTGTTGCGGAGGCCTTGGCTTTACCTTTGCCTGTGGTGGTTGAGGAGGCTGGGGCCTTTCTCTTTCCGGTGCTCCTAGATGAAGATATTTTTCTGCAAGCATGATGTTAGTGGCAGCAAAAATGCATTGAAATGAAATAATTAACACTACTCTAAAATTGATATGAGAAGCAAAGATAAAAAAATTATCATTCAAAGAATTAGTAGCACCGGTGAAGCGTTGGTGAGCCACAGGATGGTATCCACGGATTGTCGCTGACTTGTTGCTTAAAAACACTAAACTGGGGCAGCTGGTGTTCCACCGACGACAAAGCGGTGAGTCATCATTCTCGTTCTATGAACTGCCGATGTAACGCGGGATCAAAGCAGGGTCCTGAAGCCACCATTAGATCGAACTGGATTTCCATTAGTGTTTCACTGGACCCGATCGGCGGATAGCCGATAGTCATCATCCCCAAGGCATAACCATGAATTTTAATTGCACTATTTCACACGCACTTACCCACATCATACCAATGCAGCAACTTTACACATGTAAAAGGAAAAAAATGATGATTTACTCTTATGAATGGCGTCACCCAATCTATCATAGGGAAAAGCATGACTTTTTAGTCCATTTGGGTTACTCAGACTTCACCCCATTTCAGTCTACACAATAATCACAAACTCCCCACACCCATTTCAGCAATAAACTTCTATTATACCACAAATTTTATATAACATCAAATATAGCATCAATCATTAAACTAATTCGGAAGAATAGCAGTAAAAAGGAGGGGAATATATGTTAGAGCCACATGGATATGCCACCAAAGTATCATTGATGAGAATATAAGAGAGTCAAAGGTACATAACCACTCGTGGGAGAAAGTTTGGCAGAGACTAACTGTGGATCTTGGTAATGCTCAACAATGGCAACTCTTGAGATCTGTTTAGTAGAGGGGGAGAATGTGAGTGTAGTGAGAATATGGTGGAGAGGTTGAGGGGTTTTATAGGTGAGTAGGTAAGAATGTGTTTGGTTGATGAGGAGGTGGAAGATTAATGGTGAGTTAATTGTGTGGGAAGTGGAAGAGAGGGAGTTGCGGGAATATGGAAACGTGGGGTATTGGGAACATAAAAAGGAGTGTGGGAAAGTGGTAAAAGAGGAAAATTGGAACCAAAGAGAATTTGTTTCTCATGGGCGGCTCAAGCAGGTATTAGGGTCAGGTGGCTACATATTTGATTGAGATTTTGAAAATACAACATGTACCTATACCAACATTACACCGGCAATCGCTGATTTTATTGGGCAATTCGCCGCCTTACCTTTTTTCCTTTGAATTCGTGCTCAGTTTACTGACTTACAACCAGCGATTGACTAGCGGTTCGCGACTTGAATTGGCGTTTTGCTGGAGGATCACTGCTTGGGCACCCGTTGCTTAGGTATTCTGAGTTGCATAGGTGATTAAATGGCGGTACATGCTTTTGAGTTGGTGGTTCGCCAGTCTAACAGTCATGTTCCAAGGTTTCTACTTGCCTGTGTCAGGGCGCGGGGGTTCGCTCATCTGGATCGTCGATTCGTCGGTCCAGTGTATTGCCTGCCTAATTTTAGTGCTTTCTCTCGTTGCTTCTCACCTCATTAATCCTACAAAATCAAAAACAACAATGAAATAAAAAGAATCAAAATAAAACACATGGAACGACATATTTCTCATTTAACAATCTTTCTTCGAAGGATCATCCTCCGACTCTGCCTCTTTCATCTTCACTCTACTATCCTCGTTCTCCTCATGCAACACTCCAAATCACTTTGCATTAATCAGGAGTTTCAGCTAATGGACACACCTTAAAGGTGACACTCTTCACTTCCAACCCAGAACTAGAGCTCACCTAGCTCGACACCTACCATTACTCGACCTGTGGCGAGCAATGATCTCCTTAGAATGATTAGAACTTCTAAATCCATTTCAAAATCAAGAACCACAGAATCAACTGGTAGAATGAATTTATCCACCCTTACCAATACATCTTCTAACACTCTTATAGGTTTTTATGGAGCAATCAGTCATTAGTAACTTCATCGATGTGGGTTTGGTGTTCCCAAGCCCCAACTTCTTGAAAATGATGAGGGGCAATAGATTTATGCTTGCACCAAGATCACAGAGGGCTTTCTTGAACACACACATCGCAACCGTACAAGGAATTGTGAAGGCTCCTGGGTCCTCCCGCTTTAGGGCGAGATTACTCATCCTCATCGCACTACAATGGTGTGTTGTCTCCCTGATTCCCACATCTACCACCTCTTTTTTTTCAACAGATCCTTCATGAATTTGGCATATCTGGGCATTTGAAGTAGCGCATCCACCAATGGTATATTAATGGATAATTTACTAAACATATTGATGAATTTGCTAAACTAATCATCCTTCTTTTTCTTAGCTAACCTTTGTGGGTAAGGGGGAGGAGCTCTTGGTTCAAGTTCTTCATCATTTGAGGCCTTCATGCCTGCCTCTTCTTCATCAACATGTGAGGAAACTTCATCATCCTTTCCATCACCTTCATCTTCACTATTTTCACCACCACTTGGTGCTTTTGGCGCCATATCTGCTTCATTTCCATCATTTGATTTAGGAGCAACAACCTCCTTAGGTTTCACACTCGCATCTCCAACCATTTTACCACTCCTCATAACAATGTCCATGCATTGGCTATCTTTCTTTGGGTTTGGCATTGTATCACTTGGGAGTGTTCCCTTCATTTGGGGGTTCATTTGAGAGTAAAAGTGGTTCATTTGAGCTTCCAAATGCTTAATAGAGGATGAATGAGAACTCACCATTTGGGCAAGGTTAGACACCTCCCCTTTCAATTCCTTGACCCCACTATCGGTTGATTCCACTTTCTTGAGGACTCTTGTTAACATTTCTTTAATTTTTAGAGCTACCTGCATCACTCACACCTGGATGATTTTTGGGATTCTTAGCTTCAGTAGGGGGAACATCTGGGTTTGAACTTCGGTGATAGTGGTCCCCTTCTTTATTTTGCTCTCTAGTGCCCCATCTTTTATTTCTACTCGGCCATCCTTGTGCGTCACGATTTCTCCAACCTTGACTCTCTTCCCTTGGGCGCCAAGGACCTTTATTAGTCCATTGAAACACGTTTTCAGAACCCCCTGATAATGCTCAAACCACACCTCCTTACGAAGTATGAAGCGGATATTGTCAATAAAGAACCCAACAGACTGGTTGGGGTCGAACCCATAGAGAATACGGAAGATCTAGACTAATTCCTGTAAGTGAACTTGTTGGTTAATTACTCCAATTGGGGGGTTTTGACAAAAGAATATTTAAAACAATGATTAAAATTGTGATGTAAAATCAAGAGTTAAGAATAACAAGGGTTTGTGTTCCCCATGGGTTAATAACTGCTTCGGGTATACACACATGACCATTACCAATGCTTTACTTGCAGACTTATAAGTAGGGTTCATCCAAACGACTGGTTCATCCCTATTGGATGACTATACTCAATCACCAGGTCAGGTCTCATGAGCGGTTTCAAACTATCCGTTATCACTAAGTCCCAAACATAACTATTATATGACCACAACTCAAGTTAATACAATGATCATCAAGATCAAGGCTTTATTATAATTCTCTTTTCCTAATCTCTTCCTATCTAGGCTCAAGCAAGTAAAAAATTCGGTCAAGTCCTAACATTGCACACCGTTAAGAAATATTTAAGCTTTAAGATAATAAAATACAAATGTTCTGCATTGATTTTGGATCATAGTTGCAAGGTTGTGATATGCATTCATAATTAAACATGTAAATCAATACTTACAATTCTATATGAGAGAAAAACTTTGTTGATTAAATCATAATTAACTCAAGACATGCATAATGTAAAACATAAACAATAAGAATCTGAGAGTAGGGCTTGCATGCATTCTTTCTGAGTTGAAGGCCAGAAAAATGACCTACAGGCACAGCTGAACTACCCTTCCACTCAAAGACTGGCTCTCCTGAAAATCTGAACTCTACTGCCCGAGTCCTAAAATTAACTGAGGCATAAAATGAAAATAGCCAATCCATGCCGAGGATAATCGGTCATGGCTAACTCTATCAAATCTGCTAAGGTGATTGTCTGAAGGACTGAGACCGGGCAACCTCTATACACCCGTCTAGCTACAACTGAATCACCTACTGGACTAGAGACTGAGAAGGGTTCTGACAAGACTTCGGGACCGACTCCGAAGCTACTAGCCACATAAGGTGTCACAAAATAAAAGGTAGCCCCCGGATCTAACAAAGCATATACATGAAGATAGAAAACTCGTAACATACCAGTGACTACATATGGGGAAACCTCCTTCTCCTGGGGGGATGCTAAGGCATAGAATCTATTTTGGGATGAGCACCACCTATGCTAGTAGATGCCCCATGATGAGCTGAGCATGTGGGTGGGCTTCTAAACTAGAAGCTGGGCCTCAGCTCCTATCATGGTCCTGTCTCGCTACCAAGCAATCTCTGAGCATGTGTCTGGGCTTCCCACACCCGAAATAGGCACCTATACTTGCTAAGCACTGGCCTGTTACCCCCGACCACATCTGCGGCATGCTGGGATACTAGAATTTGCGGGTCTGCTTCTCTGACCCCTCGAGCTTGATGCTCGCCCCCTCTGATCATGCCTAGGCCTGGATGGCACACTCAACACTGAAGATGCTGGGGCTCAAGATCTCTTATAGGTATGCTATCGATGCCCACCACCTAACCTCGACTGTGAGAATTTGTGACTATCATTCCTGGCCCTCTGGGCCTCCCTCTCTCTCTTATGCACCCCCTCCATCTACTGGACGTACAAGAGTATATAAGGGAAATCCATATCCTGGTGGAGCATAGCGGTCCCACAATCCTTGTCTAAATAGCCCGCCATGCCATGAACCTGCTCACCCGCGCCCTCTGATCAGCCACTAACTCTGGGCGTACTTCGATAAGTGAGTGAACTCAAGGGCATATCTTGCACTGTCATTCTCCATTGCTTAAGATTCGTGAACTCGGCTGGCATCAGTTCCCTCATCTCATGAGCGAAGAACTGATCTAAGAATGCAACATGGAATTCTTCCCAAGTGATAGAGCCTACTCTGGCGGCCCTATTATTTTTCCATTGACGAAACCAGATGTGTGCGACCCCTTTTAGATGATATGAGGCCAACTCCGCGCACTCAACTCCATTCACCACCATGACTTGGGTGATCTTCCCAATCTCATCAATGAACTCATGCAGATCCTCATCTACCTTTGACATAAGGAACTCTGGCGGATTCATTCTCAAGAAATCCCTGACTCGAGCCTTCGCCGCATTACCATTTTGGGGGACATGCGCAACTGCCTATTGATTGACCTAGGCAGTCAAGGCCTGCGCGAGCATCTGAATAGCTGCCCTAAATTAAACATGAGCAACCGGCTCCAATGCATGGTGCTACTGGACTGGTGGGGCCTGCTGGTGCCTGTTTTCGTTGCCATCCTCGTGGCCGACTCCAATCCCATTCCTTCTACCATTTACTCTTCGAGGAGCCATGATTCTGCAATTGCGAATATCATGAATTAGAAGGATAGGGAGACATTTCATCACACGACATAGACCATAAAAGAAGGGAACATTTCCTAAACATTTTGTAGCCTCTTCGTCATAAGTGTGGTGTGCTTCACACCCATGAAAAAGACTCTACTTAATGCGACTTTCAGACACCCTAGGACACTTCAAACGTATTGCTCTGATACCAAGTTTGTCATGACCCAAACGGAGGACCTGATGGAGACACGGGACAAGGAGCCCCGAGAGACTCCAAGTCGACCCATGGCATGAACATACATCTAACTCAATTACTAAAACTGAAGAGTCAACATAATAATCTTAGAAGAAGTCTAAAATAAACATAATATCAGAATACACAATCTGAATTTGAATACATCCTTTCGTCCGAGAAGCCTCTAAACATGATGAGTTGATGGGAGAAGACCCCAACTAACTCAAATAAGCTAAAAACTAAAAATACATAGAGAAATCTGAATAAGCATGGTCCTCAAGAGATGAGGACTCACCAACAGGTGTAAGATGCTAACTCTGAAGACTAGCTATGAACGGGGTTGAGTCTGAGTGTCGGGTCCTATATCATGAAATGATACAACATAGAGTATGCGGTCAGTACATGGAATGTACCGAGTATGCAAGTTAAGTAAAACTGCTTAAAGAGGTAAAGTCATTTAAAGACATGCATAATGTAAAACATAAACAACAAGAATCTGAGAGTAGGGCTTGCATGCAGTCTTTTTGAAATCATGATCTTATCAAAACATAACATTATAACTGAATTGATTGACTCAAAGATGGAATCTAATAGTCAGGAGTAAAACTGAACATTGAGTCAAACCTATTGTAGAACATATATAGATGTATAATTCTCATGAATGATGAGCATGCATAACTAAAATCATGAGGAACAACAGGAGACTCGTCTTTTAATCGACATATCATGATAGAGCTTACGTGGTCCCAACTATCACACTCAAGTGGGAAGAGCCGTCCAAAGCCTTGACAGGGCTAGGGGAGATACCATGATATTGATATCAAGCTCATGGCCCAATAGGGCAGGTGATAGTTTACAAGGGAGGTCCCGAAGTAATATATATATATAAGAATAAACCTACATTGGCGCATAGTTCTTAAGCATAGGGTGATCGACCCTTAGCCTACTCGGTGCTAAACACTACTCCCAAAAATATTCATATGCTCTCCATCATATTTCAATGAAGCATACCATCATCAATTGATGAAGCTCAATAATCAAGTACATCTCAAATCTGAAATCATGCATATGAGAAGCTTTAGCTCAAAACATACCATAAGCTGAAAGTTAGTTGGAGTCTTCACTCCAAAACCATGTGGTAAACTTAATTCGGAAAAATCATAAATCATACTTGAACATGAGGGCATTGCCCAGTACCTTAACATGCTTGAAACTACTCAATTTATATTGAACATGATTATAAACATGGGTAGCTTGAAAACATGCTTTAAATCATAATATCTCATTATAATCATACATTGATCATAAATCTCATCTTTCATGAACTTTCTATAGTTGGGCATTTTGATTTAATAGACTTAGAACATGATTTTTCATTGAAAAGAACATAAAACTTGCCCATGAATCATGATTCAATAGTATATACATATTTAAATCATACCCATGTAGAGAATTAGGAATTTCATGTATTGGGTTAAAACCCCATAGATTCGACATAGGAAATTCATGATTTAGAGAGGGATTGGGCATGGGTGTGAAAGGATTCACCCATTCATAACCCTACATACCTGGGGAAGATCAAATTTCACCACTCCTTAAAAGCTCAATGGAAAATTAAAGGGAAACTTGAAGAAGAACAAGCTTGATCACCTCCCTAAGAATCTAACTTTGCATGCATAGATATGAATGATCCTAGGACAGGTTTTACCCTCATAAAACACCGCATTTATAGCCATAAACAATGTAGTTTAGGACCCTTGGATTTAGAAATGATGAGAATGCCCTTAATGAAATTCCTGAAATTTCTGCACTAGTGGTAACAACAATCGTCCTAATGGGTCTTTCTTAAATACCACAACTCGTGGTATTCATTCATCGTCTCCACTAGTGGTAACAACAATCGTCCTAATGGGTCTTTCTTAAATACCACAACTCGTGGTATCCATTCATCGTCTCCACTGCCAGACTTCATGTTCTCGGGTTCGATCCCACAACTTGACAGGATGAGTCGTCCCTTCAGACAATGATCCATTGGGTCGTCGGTTGTTTCCCCCTTGATGACCTACACCAAGTCTTCCCACAAGCCACACCACGACTCGTTCTTCCTTCCAACGAGTCGTGGTTTCCTTCTGTTACATCAACTGGAGATTTTGATTCTCCTTTCCATGGCTAATGACCACGACCCATTGTTACCTGAGATGGGTCATTCCATGACTCGTCACTTCATGCTCGACTAAGCGTCAACCTTACCACGACCACAAACAATAGATCGTTACTCTGGCAATGGGTCATTCCCATACCCGTTACTCCCAACTCCACCCTTGTAGTATCTCACAACGGATGCCTCCCACGGGTCGTTAGTTGGACCAACGATCTGTTAGGTGGCTCGTTTCTATGGAATTTTTCCCAAATTCCATTTTCAAATCCTGGGTCTAATCTTAGGTACTTTCGGGTTATTACACTGTGACTTTAGCCCATTTTCTACATTTTCAGGCTATCTTTTACACATTCTTTCTCCAACAACTATTTGTCCTGTAATCAAAGAAAAAGTATCTTATATCCATATAAAGACTCCTAAGTCTATGCTATTTTCTTAGTTTTGAGTGTCAAAAGTGTCACAGCACATCAACACCCTCAATTTAAGACTTTTGCATGTCCTTAGGCAAAGAAAAGAAAAAACTAAACATGACGCTCCACTAAAAAATAAACCTAGGATACTACAGCCAATACCAAACAAAATTTGCACTATGCATTCAACAAATTTTCACCCTTCTTCCATGAACCATTATCATCTAACGTACTACAAGCAACCATAAAACATGCTAAGCAGGGATCAAGACATGTCAGTTAGCTATCAACAAGCAATCAAGTTATCATCGATGCTTTTCACACAGACCATTGGCAAAATAAAACATAAGCCATGTACTTTCACCACAATGAAGTCCCCACCCGCAAATATTGTAACAAATATAATATGGGACTAACAAGAAAGCTCTCACACTCACAAAGAAGTTCCAAGTACTGTGTATCAGATACCACAGGCTTTCCCTTATTTTCTCTACTTCGGTCTATCAGATGGTCAGATCTGGATCACTATAGGACTTGCTGCGGCTTGTAATGTTGGCTTAGGGTTGATATGATAAATGTGAGATATTTTTAAGTGACTAACCCTTCCTTTGCACTACATACATTGTCTTCACCATTCATCTATTTTACCCTCTCTTTCTTTTCATTGTTTTTCCTCCCTTTTCACCTCTTTTTGTATGCATTTGTATGAGTGTGGTGTGTTTTCAACCTTTTCAAGCATTATTTTTATTTTGAATTCTCTTTTTCAAAGTTTTCAACTTTTTCATCTCTATCTCTTTTTTTTCTTTTTCGTTTGTCACATCACACCTCATTTTTTCACCTTTTCTCTTTTCTTTCCCTTTTCCTCGTTCCCACCTTTTATGCACCCCTACTCTATCCACCCTCAACTTAGGTGTTTTGCCTATGTTGAGGTTCACTATGTCCAAGGAAGGACTAGGGCCAAAATAGGTTTATTATAAAAAAAGGTACGGTTCCTCGGTTAATCAAAGAAAAATAGTCTATTAAAGACTCAAAATTGGGATCAAGGGAATCATATGATTTTGGTAGGGTCACTTAGGCTAAAAGTGAGCTTAAAAAAAGGGGTCTATGATCATATCCTAACCAACCATCCTTAGCCTATGCAAAGACCAACCAGGCAAGTTCTAGATCTTCAACACAGTACTGAACTAAGAATCAAACCTCACTCACTCATGGCACATGACTCATATACTCTACCTGTCTGGTTTACACATGGCTTAATAAAACTACTCATGCTAATACACTAAATGGAATTAAAAGATCCACAAAAATCATGCATGCAGTCACAAATACATAGCTAATGCCTCAAAAATTTTAAACAGGGTCAATTATTTTTCATAAAGTCAAACCTATTACAGTTTCATTGGCTGAGTACTCTTAAGCTATTTTCTAATTAAACAAAAAATCAGAAAATAAAAAAATAAAATCCTACACATGCCGATTCTACTAGATAGCATGCCTGAGGAAAAAGAAACACGACAAAAAAACCCTTGAATGAATCTTAAAAATCCCAAAAATTACAAGTACACCCCCTCCCCTTTTTGAAAATTGTGCTTCGTCCATGGCAATGGAGCCACTTTTTGGTAATGCTCAAACCACACCTCCTTACAAAGTATGAAGGGGATGTTGTCAATAAGGAACCCAACAGAGAGGTTGGGGTCTAACCCATAGAGAGTACGGAAGATCTAGACTAACGCCTGCAACTGAACTTGTTGGTTAGTTACTCCAATTGGGGGGTTTTAAGAAAACAATATTTAAAAGAATGATTAAAATTGTGATGTAACATTAAGAGTTAAGAATAACTAAGGTTTGTGTTCCGCATGGGTTCATAAATGCTTCCTGTATACACACATGACCATTACCAATGTTTTACTTGCAGGATTGATAACTAGGGTTCATCCAAACTACTAGTTCGTCAGTATTGAATGACTATACTCAATCACCGGGTCAGGTCTCATGAGCGGTTTCAAACTATCTGTTATTACTAAGTCCCAGATATAACTATACTGTGACCACAACTCAAGTTAATACAATGATCATCAAGATCAAGGCTTTATTGTATTTCTCTTTTCCTAATCTCTACTTCTCTGGGCTCAAGAAAGTAAAGACTTCGGGCAAGTCCTAACATTGTACACCATTAAAAAACTTTTAAGAATGAAGAGAATACAATACAAGCATTTTGCATTGGTTTTGGATCATGTTTATGTATCCCTAGCTTGTTAATCCACCATGGTTCCCACAACCCTAGCTATGGAGGTTTTAGCCTCTCATAGTTGCAAAGTTGTGATATGCATTCATAATTAAACACATAAATCAATACTTACAATTGTAGATGACAGAAAAAATTATTTGATTAAATCATAATTAACTCAAGAACAATCCACAAAGATCAAGAATGAATTCAAGAAAAGGTCGATCACAAGTTAATCAACTCAATTCAATGATCTCTCTCATCCTATTACTTTCTCTAACTTGTTCTAAAGATTTCTGATCTCTCCTTTTAAAAAAATAAAATATAAGAAGTATTCATACAGACATAAGAATCCTTTTCCTAAGATAACAGGGTAACTTTCCATAACTGCTGCCACTTGAGCCACGATCAATCATACGACCCGTGATAGGTTTGTACGAGTCGTACCTGCTATTTATAAGTCCTTGGCTTGCTAAAATTCGGCTAAGTGTTGGGCCTTCGTACGAGTCGAACATGCTACCTACAAGTCGCATGTGATTGTCACGAGTGTGATTGTACGACTCGTACCTCTCTGCCATGACTCGTACTGTCTAACCATGTCAGGAGTCTACCTCTTGTGCAATTCTTCTAAATATTTTCATGACTCAGTGCTACAGCTCGTACTAGTGTTGTACGAATCATACTGAGAGTCGTAGGATGCTTCACAGTTCAGCCATCTGAAACTTTTCATGATCTTTAGTATGGCTCATACCATCAACCTACGACTCGTATTGAGACTGTTTCTTTAGCCCATTTACTACACTTTCAGGCTATCTTTTACACATTCTTGCTCCAACACCTATTTGTCCTATAATCAAAGAAAAAGTGTCTTATATCCATATAAACATACCTAACTCCATGCTATTTTTTTAGTTTCGAGTGTCGAAAGTGCTGTAAACTCAAAGCACATCACCCCTCATCTGATTTTCCATGTATTGGCATTCCTCATCGTACCTCGGTGGCAATGATTCTCCTTCAAAGTGCAATGGACCTTGCATACCTACAACATTCAAAACCTTGGGCCCTGCCCCCATCACATGTTTTGTCAATAGTTCCAACTGCATCATCATTTTAGCAAGATTTTTATCTCGCTCTTCATCTCCTTTTTGCAAATTAGCTTCCAATACACGAGAACCAATATCATTCGTCGATACATTAGTCTCTGTTGTATGTCATGCCCAATTTGTCTTTGTCATTATGTACAAGAAGGCCTTAGCTAATCAATCTGATCCATGATTGATCCTTCGGCTAAATTATTGGAAACAGATTTGTTAATGGAGTCTAGAACTCGGTAAAAACTTTGAAGGAGCACTTCATCCGGGAGACTATGGTTGGTGCAAAGTGAAACCTTTTTCTTGAACCTTAGCCATGCTTCATGCAACGGTTCTCCTGGCTCTTGTCTAAAGTTCGTGATATCATCCCTCAGCTGTAACTTTTTTGATGGAGGGAAGAAAAGATCCAAGAATGATTCAGTCAATTCTTTCCATGATGTAATGCAACCAGGAGGGAGTTCCTCCAACCACATAGTCGCCTATCCCGTTAGGAAGAATGGAAAGAGCCTTAACCTAATTGACTCTCAAATTATATTAGTTATGTTGAAAGGCTAGCATATCTCTAAGAAATTCCTCAAATGGCGATTTTCATCCTCACACGGTTTGCCCCTGAAGAGCCCTTTCATCTGTAGAAAATGTAGCATTATACTTGTGACATGGAACACGACATTCCCTACCGTAGGTAGTAGGCAAATGGCTCCTGCAATTTCCGGAATCACCGGATTATCTTCTTCATGCTCCAAATTACCCTCATCTAAGCTATCCCCTACTTGTGAGTGATGACTCATATGACTTTACCCTAACCAACACAGCAAGATTAACGGCAACACTTACGATGCAAGACTAATTCAAATTAACAATCAACACGTGCTAGTCCCAAGAAACGGTGCCATTTTTTATAACTTCCAAAATACACTCTTTGTTACAAAAGAGCGTAAACGGTTATTGTATCAAAACAAATATCCCAACGAATGTCAGGGTCGAATCCTATAGAGACTAAAAAATGATATGCATAAGTGTTGTTTGAAAAATAGAAGTTAG
This sequence comes from Datura wrightii, assembly GCA_035772735.1. NCBI lineage: Eukaryota > Viridiplantae > Streptophyta > Magnoliopsida > Solanales > Solanaceae > Datura > Datura wrightii. The sequence goes on from JASDFA010000002.1 coordinate 69,278,320, forward strand.
TTTGCACCACTCAAAACTAACAAAGAAATATATTTTTTGGTGGAGATTTGATGTTAACAATATGATATAGATTCTAACTTGGATAATTAGGATAGCAAAATAACCAAAGTTGTCGACAATAATAAGAAGGACTAGAGGTGTGGTGTAGATGATGTGCTAATTAAACAAGGCTATGCTAGATCATCTCATTAGTTCAAATTGTGTAAATAAATTTGGGCAGGTGGACATTCTATGTTTTTCAAACTCATGAATGCCTCTTGCTAGAATTCTTTCAAACCACTAGACACAATTAAATCAACCCAATCAAGTTTGGATTAATAGTTGCACTAAGCTCTAGCTATTAGCTATTAATGAGAAGTGAGAATGTGGGTTTGGCTATGTCTAACCCAATTCCAAAACATCACATCCATTTCCACCATTAAATTCTCTCCCAATACTCAATTCATCTCTTTCAAGCAAAAATCAAGTAAGAAACGTAGACCCACATCTGCACCTATGGATCTTCAATTATAATTTGGAAAGAACTTAATAGATTTAAACTAATTAAACAATATTGAGATGAATCTAGAAATACCTAATCTAATTAAGCAATCATCACCATACTTCTCTAGTTAATGATTTAGCTACTCATGGTTAAGAAATTAAAAAGCATATTTAACAATAAACTCATTTATTTCAATAATAAGAGTAGCAAAATCAAATTCAGCAATAAGTCTTCAACAATGGTGGTACCTTGCTATAGAGGAAGAAGAAGAAAAATAAAAATAATCTTTTACAATTTCCACCAATAGAATTCTACTTTCTTTTTCTACAAAGAGAAACTCAAAAAGGTAAAAGTTAAGATCTGATAGGTACAGAGTACTTATCTCTAGAATATATCTAAAAGTAGGGTACCCAAGACTCTCTTTTTAAGTGTTGGACACATTTGCCCTTACTCAGGCATTCTGGCACTTGCGAGAGTACCAGCGGTTCGCCGGTTACATTCTGCGAACTGCCGACTAAAATTGAATACTTTTTCAGTGAATTCTAGTGTCCTTCGGCGATTCTTTTGGTGACTCACCAGCCTCCAACCATGCTCCGCTGATTTCTTTCTCTTTTATCCAACACTTTCAAGTGTTAGTAAGCGAGTTAACTGATGAGTCGCCGGTTGATGTACGCGTGCACCGATTGCTTTAGTTCCCCAAGGTAGTGGTCTTCTTTGTTTGGCCTGCGTTTCGCCAGTCTCCTCCGGTGAAGCGCAGGTTTTCACCTGATTCCCTTCTTTTTACTCCACTTCTTGCTCTTTTGTTCAAATAATATATCTGCACACAAAAAGGTGAAAAGGGTATAAATTCCATCTAAATGACTTTAAAATTAAGCTAAAGCTCATGCTTAAGAGCCTAATAAGTTGGTAAATTACCAACTCATCAGAGCTATCCATGTGAATTGGTTCTCTTTATCAGTAACCCTGGCCATATATTCTGAGCTAATGACAATCTCGTCCTCCCAGAATAGATAGTTGATGGCTGCTGGAGTAATGTTAACCTCCACCCCTCGCGCCATAACTGAAGGTAGGAAGGAGAATTCATCGACTTTGCCTATGTGGTTCATGCTCTCCTGCCTAGCCTGGTAGGAAGCATAGAACTCCGACATCAAACTCAGATAGTAATCTGGGAGAGGATTGACAAAAGTGTGCCATTGTCTGTCAGTTAATTGAGTTGTGATGTTGGTAAGGTCATCGTGCAGCCCCACCAAATCAAACCATGCCACTTTGCAACGGTGATTGATCGGCCCTTGAGATGGCGTAGTGTCCCTTCATGGTGGGCACACAAAACATGATGGCCTCCTGAGAGTTGGTGGGTGCTATGGATGCCTTTGCATTTCCTTTGTCTTTTGTTGATGAGGAGGCTAGACGTTTTTCCTTACTGGGATTCCTGGATGAAGTCATTTTCTACAAACACGATGTTAGTGAAATCCACAATGTATCTTTTTGTATTTTTCCAATGATAAAATGAGACCATGAACAACTACTCTAAAATTTTAAATGAGAAACAAGATGAGGAATTAGCAATAAATGCACTGGCAGCACTGGCAAACTGCATGAGGTTATCCATAGAAAAGTGAGGAACCGCCTATTATAAGCAGAGAATTGGGGTAGCAAGTTTTTCACCGGCGATAGATCGGCAAATACACAGTCTTGATCTGTAAACCCGCTGATGTAACATGGGGTCAGAGCAGTGGCCTGAAGCCAATATTTGCTCAAATCAACATTTCCTTAGAATTTCATCGGACCTGACCAGCGAATAGCCGATGGTCGTCATCCCCAATGCTTCACAATGAAATCCAATATCAAAATTCTCCTACACACATGAAAAGAGACAAAATGATGATTTACCCTTACGAACGGTGTCACCCGATCTATCCTAGGGTGTTATACCCCGGAAGCCCAAAGATCGAACCCAGGAGTTAAAACAGAGAAAACTTAAAAATTGGCATCAGGCACAGAATGGCTCATGAGATGACCTATGGGAATAGCCCACGAGTCGTGATGTTACTCGTGGTGAGGTCACAGGTGTTCAGTTTGAAATTGGAAATGGGATCCCCACGGACGTGACCACGAGTCGTGGCCAGGTCCCACGACTTGTTACGTCAGTCGTGGGAAGGGATGATTGAGAAAAGTGAAGGAAGGAGGTAGTGCACCTAACGGAAGGATCCCACGAGTCTTAGTTAGTCACCACAATTCATGGGATGAGTCGTGGTCAACTGATGGAGGTTATTTGAAGATCATAGCTAGTGTACCTGACAAGTAGTGACCACAAATCGTGGTCACCAATAACGAGTCGTTAAGTCTCCCGTTACGAGCCCCATATGATTGCTAGACAGTGTACTTGATGGACGACTCCACGAGTAATGGCCCATGATACGATTCATTAGGTCCCTCATGGGGACCAACTGGACATTTATTTTCTGCTAATTTAGTAAGGGCTTTTCCATAATTCCTAAGATCATAAGGCGTAAACTATGGCGTTTTGAGTTATAATGACTTTTAAAGGGGTTAAGTTCATTTTAGGCCACTTTTGTATCCATGCTGCAGGAGTGATAGTCTAGAGAGGTGATCAAGGCAATCCTTCAAGGTTTTCTTCAATTTCTCCTTGGGCATTCAAGGGAGTGTAAGAATCATCCATTTACAGGTATGTAGGGTTATGAGTGGGTGTTTCCGTTCACACCCATGCCCAATTTCTCCTAATTCATGAAGTTTTGATAAAAAAATCTTATGGGGTTCTATCTTCAATCTTGTGGAATTCGAATGATCTATCCATGGGTTATTACTTCTCGTGAATTACATCATATTTAACGATTTATGATCAGATTTTACAACTGGTTCGATTATAAATTTTTTAATTTCAATTAATAATAAATTATGCCTAGTTATGCATATTCTATGATGAATTGAGTTATGATCTTTACCTCTATTGTTGATATTCATAAACCCTTCATGTTTTATGAGTCATAATATATATTTATTTAAATGTCCATCATGAATTTATGATTTACAACGCCTATACATGACTTATAAGTATGCATGAATCTCATGATTTACTAATTATGTTTTTGGCCTATTCACGGGCCTTACCCTCATGGCTAGTTCACGTATTTACAAATATGTTTATTATTACATGATTTAACTATCCCATGAATCGAATGCATATTATACTATGAGCACTATATATATGTTTTGGGATATGTTTGTTGCCCAGGTTTTTCCTCGAATCTCAGAACTACGTGCCACCGTAGGACATAATGGGACCTCCCTTGAGACAGTCCCCTTTTCCCAAATGGGCCCTTTCATGTGTGATATCATGCCCTTCATGGTTCTACCCTTGGCAAGGTACGAACACCCTTCCGACTAGGGTTTTATAGGTCGGGCCCCATGTGTGCTCATATGGGGTATGTCGGTTATAAGAATCTCCCATTGTTCTGCATGTTTTATGCATAATTATATTATGTTAATTTAGCTCAAGTGATGATTTATAAAGTTTATATTATGACTATGGTATTGAATGGGTTACGAATGATTTTTAAAAAAAATACTTGAGCCTTATGTTATCATATGATATTCATGTTATGAGCATGTTGTCCCATTCTTATTATTTCTTATGAGTTTTCATCTATTTTTAAATGTCTGTTTTACTTACATTGCATACTCGGTACATTCCATGTACTGACCGCATACTCTATGTTGTATTGTTTCGTGATATACGACTCGGCTCTCAGGCTCAGCCCCGTTCGTAGTCAGTATTCAGAGTTAGTATCTCATATTGTTGGTGAGTCCTCATCTCTCAAGGACTAGACTTATTCAGACTATCTTTATGTATTTTCCGTTTCAATTTTGTTGAGTTAGTTGGGCGGTGTTGTCCCATCAACTCGTCATGTTTAGAGGCTTTTCAGACAAAGGATGTATTCAGCTTCAGTTTGTGTATTCTGTTGTTTTGTTTAATTTAGACTTTTGCTAAGTTTATCATATTGATTCTTCAGTTTTATTGATCGAGTTAGATGTATGCTTATGCCATGGGTTGACTTGGAGTCTCTAGAGGCTCCTTGTCCCATGTTGCAATCCAGGCCTCCGTTTGGGTCGTGATATAGGGCAAATTGGGTCTTTTTAATCCCTTGGGGTTATTCAGACTCTACCCCACTTAACTGCACAAGAACAACTATTTCCCCCAACACCTATTTAAGCATCAAGCCTCTATAATCCCACTAATTTCACATACTATTGGAAGTTAAGAGTACATTAACATAATCAAGAGAAATGAGTGCAGAGAATAGTTGTGGAAGCTAGAGAGTGCTCAACAATGGTGAAATTTCAAAGATTTGCAAGTAAAGTGGGAGAGTATAGTGAGATTTAGGTAAAAAAGTTGGGGGGGACTTTATAGGTGAGAAGGTGTAATTGCGGTTGGTTGAGGAGGAGGTGGATGGTTAGTGGTGCTTTAATTGTATGGGAAGTGGAAGAGAGGGAGTTTTTGGAATATGGAAAGGTTGGATGTTAGGAAAAAAAGGAGTGTGGGGAAGTGTTAAAAGGTGCAAAAAGGGAAGTCTAGGAGAACAAAAAGAAGATTTTGGTAGGTTAGGGCAGCTGCAAAAGATTCTGGGTCGGGTAGGTCCATGATTTGGCTAAGATTTAAAACAAAGTACGTACCTTCACCAGCGATCACCGATCAGAACAAGCAATTCGCCGCCTTACCATCACTGGATTGATTTTGTGTCCAGTTCACCTTCTTGTACCGGCAGTTCGCGGATTGGGTTCTGCATTCCACTGGTGGGTCACCGTTTTTGCCCCCACTACTTAGGTGTTTTGGATTACACTGGCGTTCAAGTTTCGGTTTGTGACTACATATCAGCATCCCGTCAGTGCCTTCACCGGTCTGACCATTTTGTTCCCAGGTTTTTTCTTTCATGATGAAGGGTGTGGCATTTCCCATAGCTTGATCGGTGATTCGCCAGTATTAACACAGTGCCTACCTTTTTTAGTGCTTCTTCTCCTTGCTTCTCACCTACTTAGTCCTACAAAACCAACAACAACAATGACATGAAGAACATTCAAAAGAAGACACTTGGGTTGCCTCCTAAGAAGCGCCTTAGTTAACGTTGTGCCATGACGTATTTCTCATTTAACATTCATTCCTCAAAGGATCATCCTCTGACTCAACCTCCTCCATACTCATTCTTCTCATGCAGCACTCTAATCACTTTGCATTCGTTAGGAGGTTCAATGGATTGGCACACCTTGAAGGTAACCTCTTCACCTCCAACCCAGAACTTAAGCTCACCTAGCTCCACATCTACCAAAGCTCTACGTGTGGCGACCAATCATCTCCCCAAAATTATTGGAACTTCTACATTCATCTCACAATCAAGAACAACAAAATTAGCTGGTAGAATAAACTTATCCACCCTCACCAATACATCCTCTAAAACACCCACAGGTTTCTTAATAGAGCGAGTAACCATTAACAATCTCATTGATGTAGGTTTGGTGTTCCCAAGCACCAATTTCTTGAAGATTATGAGAGGCATTAGATTTATACTTTCCCCAAGATCACAGAGGGCTTTCTTAAACAGACACAACGCAATAGTGCACGGGATTGTGAAGGCACCTGGATCTTCCCGTTTTGGGGAAAGGTTGTTCATCTTCATAGCACAACTGTGAGTGTTGTCTCTCCGGTGCCCATATCTACAACCTTCTTCTTCTTCAGCAGCACTTTCATGAACTTTGCATATCCAGGCATTTGAAGTAAAGCATCCACCAATGGTATATTTATGGACAATTTGCTGAACATGTCGATAAACATACTAAACTAATCATCCCTTTTTTCTTGGCTAACCGTTGTTGATGAGGTGGAACTCTTGGTTCTTGTTCTTTTTCACTTGAGGACTTCATGTCTGCCTCTTCTACATCAGCATTTAAGGGAACATCCTCAACATCTCCTTCACCTTCATCATCATTATTATCATAACCATTTGGTGCTTTTGGCACCGCCTCATATTCTTTTTCATCATTTGTCTTAGGAGCAACAACTTCCTTAGGCTTAACAATTGCATCTCCAAGCATTTTACTACTCCTCGTGATAATGGCCATGCATTGACTATCTTTCTTTGGGTTTGGCATTGTATCACTTGGAAGTGTTCCCTCTATTCAGGGATTCATTTGAGAGGATAAGTGGTTCATTTGGGCTTCCAAATACTTGATGTAAGCTAAGTGCGAACTCACGGTTTGGGCAAGGTTAGACACCTCCGCTTTCAATTCCTTGAGCCTGCTGTCAGTTGATTCCACTTTCTTAAGAACCCTTCCTAACATCTCTTTAATTTTTGAGCTCCCTTCATCGCTCACACCTAGTTGAGCTTGGGAATTCTCAGCTTTAGAAGGGGGAACATGGATTCAAACTTTGATGATATCAGTCCCCCTCACAATTTTTATCTCTATTGCCCCATCTCTCATTTTTTTTCGAGTTATCCCTGTGCGTCGTGGTTTCTTCCAACCTTGATTCTCTTCCTGTGGGTGCCAAGGGCCTTGTTTATCCCCTTGATATCCGGTTCAACAACCCCCCATCTGATTTGCCATGTATTGTCTCTCCTCCTCGTATCTTGGTGGCGACGATTCTCCTTCAAACTGCATTAGACCTTGCATTCCTACAGCATTCACAACTTTAGGCCCGACCCCTATCACATGTTTAGTCATTAACTCCAGCTGATTCATCATTTTAGAAATATTTTCATCTCGTTCTTCATCTCTTTTTTGCATTTCAGCTGCTCACTAGAACCTACATCATGTGACGATACATTAGTCTCCTTAGTATGCCATATGCCCGATTTGTCTTTGTCATTCTATCCAAGAGGGCCTTAGCTAACCCATACTTCTGATCCATAATTGATACTCCATATAAATTATTGGCCACAGATTTTTTGATGGAATCTATGGATCGGTAAAATCTTTGAAGGAGCATTCCATCGGGGAGACCATGGCTAGAGCAAAGGGACACCTTCTTCTTGAACCTTAGCCATGCTTCATGTAAAGGCTTCCCTGGCTCTTGCCTAAAGTTTGTAATTTCATCCCTTAGCTATAACATCTTTGAGGGAGGGCAAAAAGGATCCAAAAATGCTTCAGTCAATTCTTGCCACGAGGCCATACAACCAGAAGGGAGCTCCTCCAACCATATAGTCGTCTCTCCCGTTAGGGATAATGGAAAGAGCCTTAACCTGATAGACTCTTGACTTATATTTGTTATGTTAAAGGGTTGGCAAATCTCCAAGAAATTTCTCAACTGGCGGTTTGCATCCTCACTCAGTTTACCCCCAAAGAGCCCTTTCATCTGTAACAAGTATAACATTATACTTGTAACATGAAACACTGCAGTTCCTACCGTGGCTGGTAGGCGGATGGCTCCTGCTACTTCAGGCATAACCGGGTTATCCTCTTCATGCTCCATGTGACCTTCAACCGAACTATCCCCTACTTGCGAATATTGGATCATATAAACTCACCCTAACAACCAACAGCAAAATCAATGTCAATAACTAAGATGCAAGATTAGCACAAATTAACAAACAACACAATGATATCAAACACTAGTCCCAGCAACGTCGCCATTAGTGATAATGTCCAAAATACACTCCTCTTAACAAGAAAGCATATACGGTCGTTGCTCAAAATAAATATTATCGACGGATGTCGGGGTCGAATCCCACAGAGACTAGTGAATGATTTGCACAAGCGTTGTTTTAGGAAATTTGAATTAACTCACGCTAGTCAAGAAAAATAAAACAGTAAATGTTTGGGGGAGAAAAATGAAGTTAACAATATCGGCGATGTTAAACAAACTCGCTAAAATAGAAAAGCAACCAAATTTGATAGACAATAATGAGTGAAAACTAGAAGTGTGGTGTAGATGGGGTGCTAATCAAATAAGGATATTGTAGCTCATCAAATCATTGCGAATAAGTGTAAATAACTTTGGAAGAGATGGCACCTTATGTTTTTCAACCTCATGGATGCCTTTTTCTCGAGTCCTTTCAAACCTCAAGACACAATTCAATTAGCCCAATAGAGTTTGGGGTAATAGCTGAGCTATTTCTAATCGTCAACTACTAATTGGGATTATGAATATGGGTTTTGGCGATTTCTAGCCCAACTTCATATAATCACATCCATTCCCACCATCAAATTCTCTCCGAATACTTGAATTCTTCTTTTTCAAGCTAAAATCAAGAAAAGTGAACCCACATTTGCAACTATGGATCATCAATTACAAATTGGGAAGAACTCAATAGATTTACACTAATTAAGAAATATTGATATGAACCTATAAATAACCAATCTAATTAACCACCCATCATCGCACACCTTTAGTTGACGATTTGGCTACTCATGATTAAGAAACTAAAGAGTATATTCATCAATAAACTCAATGATTTCATTAGTAATAGAAAGTAAAATCAAACTCCAAATATATCTACAAAAATGGTTATACCTTTCTAAGGAAGATGATGATGACAAGAAAACTAGTATTCAACAATCTCCTCCACTAGAGTTCTTCTCTTTTTCCCAAAACAAAAGGAATGTTCAAAAAGCTAAAAAAAAGTATCAAAGTTATGTACAGAATACTTTCTTCTAGACTATATACAAATATAGGGCAACAATTCTCCTATTTTTCCAGTGTTGGACATAGTTTCCCGTGTTCAGGCGTTTTGCCACTTGTGGGGGAACCGACGATTCACAGGTTGCATTTTGCAAACTGTTGTCCTTCATATTCTGTACTTCTAGTGATTTTCCAGGACCACTCAGCGACACCTTTGGTGGTTTTCCAGCCTTCATCCGCGATCCATCGATTACTTTACTCCTTAGTCCAGCAAGTTCAAGCACCTGTAGGCGATTTATCCGGCAAGTCGTCAGTTGGTGTCCGCGGCCGCCGGTTGCATTTTTTCCTCAAGTCACTGATCATCTGCATTTGACCAGTGTTTCACCAGTGGAGCACCAATTTTCAACTGATTTCACTCTTTTTACTCTACTTCTTTCTCTTTCTCTTCAACTCAGATGTCTGCACATAAAAAAGCAAAAAGGGCATAAAATTCATCTAAATACCTTAAAAACTAAGCTCAAACTCATGCTCAAGAGCCTAATGAGTTGGTAAATTACTAACTCATCAATTCCCCATTTATATTTGTTTTTGTTAGGATAGCGAAATAAAGATTTAACCTTAAAAGATTAATTTGACAAGTCTCTAAGGGATAGATAATCTAGACTTCACTATCCTATATTACTTGACGACCACATGCGCTTGCATGCACTTGGGCGACATCACAACCCATATCCATTTCTCCTTAAGAATAGCTCCAGCCAAGCTAAAGGAGTTGAAAGAGCAGTTGAAGGATCTCGTAGATAAGGGTTTCATCAGGTCTAGTAAGTCCTCATGGGGTGCCCCAGTTCTCTTTATTCGGAAGAAGGATGGATCCCTTAGGATGTGCATTGATTATCCGCAGTTGAACAAAGTCACAATTAAAAATAAGTATCCCCTCCCTAGGATTGATGATTTGTTTGACCATCTTTAGGGTGCTAAGTGTTTTTCAAAGATAGACCTCAGATTCGTCTATCATCAGCTCAGTGTTAGGGAGAGTGACATTTTGAAGACAGCCTTCAGGACTCGGTATGGTCACTATGAGTTTGTAGTTATGTCTTTTGGACTAACTAATGCTCTTATAGATTTTATGGACTTGATGAGTAGGGTGTTCAAGTAGTATTTTAGACTTGTTTGTGATTGTCTTCATAGATGATATTCTCAGATACTATCAGAGCGAGGAGGAGTATGCCGCTCACTTGAGATTGTGTTGTAGACTCTCAAGGATCGCCAATTGTTTTTAAAATTCAGCAAGTGTGAGTTTTGGCTGAACTCAGTAGCATTCTTGGCTCATGTGGTGTCTAGTGAGGGTGTACAGGTGGACTCCCAAATGATGGAGGCAGTGAAGAATTGGCCTAGACCTGTCACTCCTATAGATATTAGGAGCTTTTTGGGTTTAGCTAGCTACTACTGGAGGTTCTAGAGGTCCATTGCAGCATTGTTGACTAAGTTGACCTAGAAGAAGGTCAAATTCTAGTGGTCGGATGCTTGTGAGAAGAGTTTTCAGAAGTTAAAGACTCGACTCACTTCAGCCCCTATATTGATCCTACCAAAGGGCATGGATAGCTTCATTTTTTATTGTGATGCTTCAAGGGTTGGTCTTGGTTGTGTGTTGATATAGCATGATAAGGTCATTGTGCATGCCTCTCGACAGTTTAAGACTAATGAGAAGAATTATTTGACGTATGACCTAGAGTTGGTAGTTGTGGGGTTTGCCTTGAAAATTTGGAGGCACTATTTGTATGTGGTGCATGTTGATGTGTTCACGGATCACAAGAGTATTCAATATGTGTTTACCCAGAAGGACCTGAATTTGCAGCAAAGGAGATGGCTAAAGCTTCTCAAGAACTATGGTATGAGTGTCCTTTATTATCCAGGCAAGGCCAATGTTGTGGTAGATTCTCTTAGTAGGCTATCCATAGAGAGTGTGTCCCATGACGAGGATGGGACAAAGGAGTTAGTGAAGGATTTCCATGGGCTCGCTCATTTAAGAGTTTGCCTTACCGATTTATTGGATAGTGGTGTTATTGTCCAGAATGGGTTGGAATCTTCATTGGTGACGGAAGTGAAAACAAGGAAAGATGAGGATCCTATCTTTGTGAAGTTGAAGGAAGCTATCCGGAATTAGAAAGTGGAGGCTTTCTCCCAAGGGGGAGATGGTGTACTCCGATATTAGGGCCAATTGTGTGTTCTGGTATAGATGACTTAAGAGAGCAGATGTTGAGCGAGGCTCATGGCTCTCGCTACTCTATCCATCCAGGTGCCACCAAGATGTACCATGGTCTAGGGAAGTCTATTGGTGGAATGGTACGAAGAAGGACATAGCGGAATTTATGGCTAAGTGTCCAAATTTCCAATAGGTGAAGGTTGAGCATTAGAGACCTAGAGGTATGCTTCAGGACATCAGCATTCTTACATGGAAGTAGGAATAGATCAATATGGACTTCATTACAACATTGCCTCGTACACGCCGACAGTATGACTCTATATGGTTGATTGTAGACAGGCTCACATAATTAGCTCATTTTCTACTTATCAAAACTACAGATTCAGCGGAGGATTGTGCTAGGCTTTATACTCAGGATATGATTGGATTTCATGGAGTCCCATTGTCCATCATCTTGGATAAAGGTACTCAGTTCACCTCTCAGTTTTGGAGGTTGTTTCAGAAGGGACTTGGTGCTCACATGAAGCTTAGCACAGCTTTTCACCTGCAGATAGATGGTTAGGCAGAGGGGACAATTTAGCCTCTTGAGGACATGTTGAGAGCGTGTGTGATTTATTTCAAAGGTTTTTGGGATGATCACTTACCTCACATCGATTTTTCTTACAATACATTTATCATTCCACCATTCTTATGGCAACGATTGAGGCTCTTTATGGGTAGAGGTGCAGGTGTTACACCCCGTAAGTTCTTGACACTTAGTTGGCCTATTCGCATGTTGGTTAAGAGTTTTAGAATGCCATACATGCGAGAAAAGGGCCCAGGGAGAGACCGAACAAGTGCCAAGTCGGAGCGTCGCAAGTCAAATGCGACTTATAAATCACATTCGACAAATCCGACTTAAAGGCCCCAAGTATATAAGGCTCCCACTTCGTTTTAAATAATTTTCCCTTCATATAATTTCCAGTAAATGAACAGAAACAGAGGGGAACGAAGGGTTTGATTAAATTTCTTTCTGTTTACATCGTCAAACGCAGTCCAAACTTGAATTAACTTCGGGTAGCGAAGTATAAAGCTGCCGGGAGCATTCCTGCGGAGTTAGTTTCGCGAAATTCGGCCGGCGAATCGTCGTCACGCCAAGCTAAGGTAAGTGAAATTTATCCAAACTAGTGTTAATATACTCCCAGCATTAAAGTAAGTATTTCTTCCTTCCAGACCCCCGAGAAATAGCGAGTTTCCGGTCGTTCTTCAATAAGCTGAAGAATAGGCCGTAGGTATAGCCATTATATGGTTTCTTTCCAAAATAATAGTAGAATTAATTCTATTCTTTCGTGAATATGAAAACAGTTGGGAGAAATAGCTGAATACTAGCTGAGCTACGCCAGTTAATTAGAAAGTCGGCAGTTGAGGTATGTAAAGCCAGTTTCTTTCGGCAAGCTAGTAGTTCCAGTATAACAAAATAGTACAAATTCCAGTAGAATGTTTCAGAAGCCGTATATTATAATCAGTATGAGTTCAGTAAGCATGTTAGAATTATTATATAGTGTTCAACATGAAACTTAGTAAAATAGTATAATTCCCAACAGAATATTCAAGAAATATTATTTCAGTCTCAGTATATCTCAATATTAGATTCAGTATATTTCAGTATCAGATTCAGCATATTTCAGTATCAGATTCAGTATATTTCAGTATGAAATTTAGAACAGAATACTAGAATATAAATAATATTATCAGATTCAATATATATATATATATATATATATATATATATATATTATATGCGGTTATTGCTATTTGTGGAGACATGATTGTTCTGTGTTGGGCACCCTTAGAGCTTCCTTGACCGCCCCAGGGTTAATAGTTATGTCGACTCGCCCGCCAGAGGGTGAGGATATGTCGCTCTACGGAGTGGCATGCCGTTCACCAGCGGACGAAGATGGGATGCAGATTCCCCATAGCAGGCTGATCAGCACTATACCACACCCCCTGTCGAGCACTTGCGCCCGAGGTGCAGATTTCAGATTTCATATTACAGATTTCAAATTTCAGATTTCAGGAGTCCTTCGGACTCAGATAAAGCTATAGTCAGGGGCCCAGCGAGCCCAAGTTGCATACCCAGGGGGCCGGCAGGATGCTCATAGTTACTAGGTGGATGGTATGACTTGGGTAGAGATATATAGATTGTGTGTTGGTTGGTACCTTACGGCTTATGGGGGCTGGTAAGGTTCTTGTATGCTTTGTTGTGTTAGTTATTAATATATAGAAAGTAGAATGCCATGTTATCAAGTGTGACTCTTACTCTCTTCAGTAAAGTTACGCTCTTTTCAGTCAGTCTCAGCCCGTCTCCTATTACTTCAGTATCTATCAGTATTATTGGTTACTTTAAGTTATTTTCAGTTATTGCTTTGCATACTCAGCACCAGTGGTACTGACGCCCGTTTTGGGGAGCTGCATTACTTGCCTGCAGGTACTCATAGACGAGGAGCAGATCCCTCGTAGTTCCAGCCCGCGTACAGAGTCTTCAGCTCCTATCATCCGGAGCTTGACAGCTAAAGGTTTACTTCCCTTTTTGTTTGTATAGTATGGGTAGGTCGGGGCCCTGTCCCGACCATCTTATTATTCTTAGAGGCTTGCGGATTGTATATTCCCTGTGGAGTCTGCAATCCATGCTAAGTAGAGTCTTGTCTATGGATGTGTTGTGCACCACTTACCATAGGCAGGAAGCTGCAAGGCATGATAGGATGATTACTCTTTCTTCATATTCAGTCGTGCCATAGAGTAGTACAGTATAGGGTTGAGTCCCTAAAGCTTACTATTCTTTTTGTTTGCAGATAAAATGTAAGATCAGCGACATCCTATCACAAGCCAAAGATTGGATGCAGCAGCAGGAGAGGGCACCAGCAGGATGCCCCAGCCTTGATTAGAATCAGCCCAATCTGATGGCGATACAGAGGCATCGTCCCGACCTTCTCAGCAGTCTCCACCCCATCAGGAGTCACTCTGGACGACACCACCTCCGACAGTTCCTATACCTACACCATCTGACCAGGAGGTCAGGAGTGTCGTAGTTATGTTAGCGCAAATAATGGCTACTCAGCGCCAGTCAATGCCACCTACAGTTGCAGAGTTATCAAGTGGGCCTGGTAGTTCGAGGGTCCAAGAATTCCTGGCACTAGGTCCCTCGCAGTTCACAGGGTCAGATCGAACAGAGGACCCCTAGGACTTCCTGGATCAGATGTAGAGGATTTTTTGGGTAATGCATGTTACATCTAATGAGCCGTTGAATTGGCGATATTCCGACTGCGAGATATTGTGTTGTGTTGTGGCTAAACACAGAATATATTGAGGCCCGTATGACAGCTAGTTTGCGGGAAGATATGGATATTGCTCGAGTGCAGGATTTTGCTCAGACTGTTGGGGGCCTCAGACAGTGGCAATAGGATAGTAGATAAACAAGTCAGGAACAACGCTGCAGGGACAGGTCAGATGAGTTACAGGGGGAGATTCGGAGAGGGCCTAGGCCACGGTTGTCAGATAGGCCACCTAGATCCCCGCCTCCATCACAGCAGTAGAGGGGTAGATTCAATCGTCGATGACAATCAGAGTCCGACGGAAGTTCTAGATTCACCCCAGCACAGGAGAGTAGAGTAGAGCAGGTATACACTACCATTTTGCCTGATTTGCAGCCGACACCACTCTAGAGCTTGCAGATATGGCTCCACAGGGTGTTATATATATGGACAGGAGGGTCATGTGATGAGAGATTGTCCAGCCAGGGGTCAGGGTGACTGGGATAGACAGGATAGAGCATCAGCAGGGTTGCGAGCTCCAGCAGCCCCGGCAGAGCGCAGGCCCTCAGTTTCAGCAGGCAGAGGCAGAGGCAGATCAGAGGCCTCTAGTTCTGGTACGGGCCCAAGCCGTACCTATGCATTACCAAGGAGACAGGATTCAGAGGCGTCTCCAGATGTTGTGACAGGTATGATGACTATTTGCTCTCACCCTGCTTATGTATTAATCGATTCGGGATCTACCTTGTCCTATGTTACCCCATTAGTGGCTCGAAGGTTCAGTTTTGTACCAGAATTGCTTCGGCAACCCTTTTCAGTATCTACACCCGTCGATGACTCTATCATAGCCAGAAGGGTTTATCGAGGGTGTACAGTAGAGGTTGCTAGCCGTCAGACCACAGAAGATTTGGTGGAGTTAGAAATGGTTGATTTTGACGTCATTATGGGTGTGGATTGGTTAGCTCCATGCTATGCCAATGTAGAATGCTGGACCAAGACAGTCCGATTCCACTTTCTAGGGGAGGCAGTACGAGAGCAGAAGGGAAGTACAACTACGCCAAAAGGTAGGTTTATTTCCTATCTTCGGGCGAGAAAATTGATAGCCAAGGGGTGCATTTACCACATTTTCAGAGTTAAGGATGTTCGGGTCCGACTCTCCAGTCTGTTACAGTGGTGAATGTATTCCCCGATGTATTTCCAGATGAGTTACCTAGTATTCCCCCAGAAAGGGAAATAGACTTTGCAATTGATTTATTGTCGGGCACTCAGCCCATATCAATTCCCCCTTATCGCATAACTCCTACTGAACTCAGAGAACTAAAGGAGCAGTTGAAGGATTGTTTAGGCAAGGGCTTTATCAGGTCGAGTACTTCACCTTGGGGTGCGCCAGTTTTGTTTGTGAGAAAGAAGGATGGTTCCCTCCGCATGTGTATAGACTATCGGTAACTGAATAAAGTCACAGTCAAGAATAAGTATCCGCTTCCCAGAATAGATGATTTATTTGATCAGTTACAGGGAGCAAGATATTTCTCCAAAATTGACTTAAGCTCCGGATATCATCAGGTTCGGGTTCGTGAAAGGGACATTCCAAAGACTGCCTTCAGGAACAAATACGGACATTTTGAATTCTTAGTCATGTCCTTTGGGCTGACGAATTCTCCAGTTGTGTTTATGGACCTGATGAACAGTATTTTCATACCATACCTGGACTTGTTCGTGATAGTGTTTAGTGACGATATTCTGGTGTATTCTCGCTCAGAGGAAGACCACCAAGATCATTTGCGGACAATGCTCCATATTCTCAGAGACCGTTAGCTGTATGCCAAGTTCTCTAAATGTGAATTTTGGCTGAATTCAGTAGCCTTTTTGGGTCATATCATGTCGGATGCAGGTATACAAGTAGATACACAGAAGATAGAAGCAGTAAAAGCATGGCCCAGACCTACCACTCCGACCGAGGGATGCAGTTTCCTGGGGTTCGAAAGGTACTACAAAAGGTTTGTTGAAGGATTTTCCACCTTAGCAGCACCTCTGACTAAACTGACGCAGAAGGCAGCAAAATTGTAGTGGACTGAGGCATGTGACCAGAGCTTCCAGGAATTGAAAGACAGGTTAACATCAGCTCCAGTGTTAGCATCGCCAGAAGGTACAAAAGGTTACGCAGTTTATAGTGACGCTTCGGGTGTTGGGTTAGGATGTGTGTTGATGCAGCATGGTAAAGTAATTGCTTATGCTTCCAGACAGCCGAGAAAACATGAAAAGAACTATCCGACCCATGACCTAGAATTGGCCACAGTGATTCACGCCTTAAAGATATGGAGACATTACATTTATGGTGTCCACGTGGATATTTTCACTGATCATAAGAGCCTACAGTATATCTTCACCCAGAAAGAGTTGAATTTGAGGCAGCGTCGCTAGTTAGAGCTGTTGAAAGACTATGATGTGAATATTCTATATCACCTAGGGAGAGCTAATGTGGTGGCAGATGCCCTTAGCCATAAATCTATGGGAAATCTGGCACACTTACAACTTGAGCAGCGGGAATTAGCATCAGTTAGCCAATTTAGCTATTCGTGTAGCAGAAATAGAGGACAACAAAGCGGTAATCCAAAACATAGCAGTGTCGTGTTTAGTCGTGGAAGTAAAGGAACAGCAGTGTGAAGATCCTAGCCTGGTTTAGCTTATAAACAGATTTTAGCAAGGAGAGGTGACAGATTTTCAGACAACCGAGGATGGGGTATTGCGATATAAAGTTCGCCTTTGTGTTGCAGATGTTGTAGGGCTTCGGCAGCAGATTATGGGCGAGGTACATTATGCCCGTTACTCTCTCCACCTAGGTTCGACGAAAATGTACCATGATATAAAAGAAATCTACTGGTGGCCAGGAATGAAGAAGGGGATAGCAGAATTCATAGCTTAGTGTCCCAACTGCTAGCAGGTAAAAGCTGAACATCAGAAATCAGGCGGACTGACTCAGGATATGGCTATTCCTCTATGGAAATGGGAAGCAGTAAATATGGATTTTGTAGCAGGATTACCCCACACCAGGCGTAGATATGATTCGATCTGGGTGATTGTTGACATACTGACAAAATCAGCTCATTTTCTGCCAGTAAGGGCTACCTTTTTCGCCGAGGATTATGCTGAGCTGTATATCAGAGAAATAGTCAGGTTGCATGGTGTTCCAGTGTCCATTATCTCCAACAGAGGGGCAGAGTTTATAGCTAAATTCTGGCAATCATTTCAGAGAGGCTTGGGGACACAGGTTAACCTGAGCATAGCTTTTTATCCTCAGACAGATGGGCAGGCAGAACTCACAATTCAAGCGCTCGAGGATATGTTGTGAGCATATGTGTTGGATTTCGGAGGTAGCTAGGATGAACATTTACCACTCATTGAGTTCGCCTATAATAACAGCTACCATTCAGCTATTCAGATGGCGCCTTATGAGGCATTATATGGGCGAAAGTGCAGATCTCCAGTTGGTTGGTTTGAGGTAGGAGAATCAGCATTGATTGGGCTAGATATCATTCATCAGTCAGAGGAAAAAGTAAAGCTTATCAGAGAACGTTTACTGACTGCTCAGAGCCGCCAGAAATCTTATGCTGATGTGCGGCGCAGAAACTTGGAATTTAATGTGGGTGATTGGGTGTTTCTTAAAGTTTTGTCGATGAAAGGTGTAATGAGATTTGGCAAGAAAGGAAAGCTCAGCCCGAGGTTTGTTGGGCCTTATCAGATTCGCCGAAGAATAGGCCAAGTGGCATATGAGTTAGTCTTACCTCCATAGTTAGAATCTATCCACCCAGTTTTCCATGTATCAATGTTGAGAAAGTGCAAACGAGATCCCTCCAGAATTGTCCCAATCCAAGATGTTTACGTTACAGAGGAGTTGGCCTATGAAGAAGTTCCAATAGTAGTACTAGACCGGCAGATCCACAGATTAAGAACTAAAGATGTTGCTTCTGTCAAAGTATTATGGCGTAACAGGAACCGAGAGGAAATGACTTGGGAAGCAAAAGAAGATATGAAAGCCAGATACCCTCAGTTATTTCAGACTTAGTTAGTCAGAGGTATGTTGATATTGCTATTTTATGAGTTGCTTTATATTCATGTGTATGAGTGAGATGTTGACTTCAATTTATTATGTAATGGATGTTATAGTTTTATATGGAGTACCTGTATTGGACTTTTCTGCGTTTCAGGATTTTTTCAGATTGTCCATATTACAGGGGAAACTCTGCCGAAATTTTTCCAGAAAAGGTAGAGCAAGTTAAAAATTTCTATAAACAGAAGTTAACATTCGAGGACGAATGTTCTTAAGGGGGGAAAGATGTTACACCCCGTAAGTTCTTGACACTTAGTTGGCCTACTCACATGTTGATTAAGAGTTTTAGATTTCCAACGTGCGAGAAAAGGGCCCGAGGAGAGATCGGATAAGCGCCAAGTCAGAGCGTCGCAAGGAAAATGCGACTTTTAAATCGCATTCGACAAATGCAACTTATAAATCACATTCGACAAATGCGACTTAAAATCCCCAAGTATATAAGGCTCCCACTTTGTTTTAAATCATTTTCCCTTCATATAATTTCCAGTAAACGAACAAAAACAGAGGGGAACGAAGAGTTTGATTAAATTTCCTTTCGTTTACACCGTCAAACATAGTCCAAACTAGAATTAACTTTGGGTAGCGAAATATAAAGCTGCCGGGAGCATTCCTGTGGAGTTAGTTTTGTGAAATTCGGCCAGCGAATCGTCGTCACGCCGAGCTTAGGTAAGTGGAATTGCTCCAAACTATTGTTAATATACTCCCAGCATTAAAGTGAGTATTTCTCCCTTCTAGACCCCCGAGAAATAGCGAGTTTTCGGTCGCTCTTCGATAAGTCGAAGAATAGGCAGTAGTATAGCCATTATATGATTTCTTTCCAAAATAATAGTAGAATTAATTCTATTCTTTCGTGAATATGAATACAGTTGGGAAAAATAGTTGAATACTAGCCGAGCTACGCTAGTTAATCAGAAAGTCGACAGTTGAGGTATGTAAAGCTAGTTTCTTTCGGCAAGCTAGTAGTTCCAGTATAGCAAAATAGTACAAATTCCAGGAGAATGTTTCAAAAGCTGTACATTATATTCAGTATGAGTTCAGTAAGCATGTTAGAATTATTATACAGTGTTCAGCATGAAACTCAGTAAAACAGTATAATTCCCAGCAGAATATTACAGAAATATTATTTCAGACTCAGTATATCTCAGTATTAGATTCAGTATATTTCAGTATCAGATTCAGCATATTTCAGTATCAGATTCAGTATATTTCAGTATGAAATTCAGAATAGAATACCAGAATATAAATATTATTATCAAATTAAGTATATATATATATATATATTACATGCGGTTATTGCTATCTGTGAAGACATGATCGTTCTGTGTTGGGCACCCTTAGAGCTTCCTTGACTGCCCCAGGTTTAATAGTTGTCTCGACTCGCTCGCCAGAGGGTGAGGATACGTCGCTCTATGGAGTGGCATGCCGTCCGCCACGAAAATGGGATGCAGATTCCCCATAGCAGGCTGATCAGCACTATACCACACCCCCTATCAAGCGCTTGCGCCCAGGGTGCAGATTTCAGATTTCATATTATAGATTTTAGGAGTCCTCCGGACTCAGATACAACTATAGTCAGGGGCCCAGTGAGCCCAAGTTGCATACCCAGGGGGCCGGTAGGATGCTCATAGTTACTAGGTGGCTGGTATGACCTGGGTAGGGGTATATAGATTGTGTGTTGGTTGGTACCTTACGGCTTATAGGGGCTGGTAAGGTTCTTGTATGCTATGTTGTGTTAGTTATTAACAGATAGAAAGTAGACCGCCATGTTATCAGGTATGACTCTTACTCTCTTCAGTAAAGTTACACTCTTTTTAGTCAGTCTCAGCTCGTTTCCTATTACTTCAGTATCTATCAGTATTATTGGTTGCTTTCAGTTAGTTTCAGTTATTGCTTTGCATACTTAGTACCAGTGGTACTGACGCCCATTTTGGGGCACTGCATTACTTGCTACAGGTACTCATTGAAGAGGAGCAGATCCCTCGTAGTTCTTGCCAGCGTACAGAGTCTTTAGCTCCTATCATCCGGAGCTTGATAGCTAAAGGTTTACTTCCCTTTTTGTTTGTACAGTATGGGTAGGCCGGGGTCCTGTCTCGACCATCTTATATTATTAGAGGCTTGCGGATTGTATATTCCCTGTGGTTAGTTGTACTGGTCGTGTGGGGCCATGTGTATGTTTTTAGTTTGCATGTGATGGTCGTGTGGGTCCTTGTTAAGTTGTCAGTTTGTGACCTTGTCGGTCACAGATCAGTTTAGCACTTGATTCTACTTTTCAGTGATAACTAGTCAGCATGGTGGCCTTGTCGGCCCGCATAGGTTCCCTTATGTTCAATTGTTCTGGGTAGCTGTTATATTCCTATAGGTGGCTACAGGCCTTGTCGGTCAGAGCTGTATTTACAGCTGTTATATAGCTCGTTGTTTTCATAAATCTAGAATTAGAGCCAGCCTGGCACCAGAAGTGCTTATGCTCGGTAGTCCAGCAGTCCAGGTCCTAGTAGGGCACCAGGTGCCAGTCATGCCTCCCAAGGAAGGGCGTGACAGCAGGTCACCTATTGGATTGTTTGAGGTAGGTAATGATATGTTGATAAATCTAGATTAAGTTCATGAGGTGATGGAGAAATTTTAGCTCATTAGGGAGAGGCTAAATATAGCTTAGAGTCATCAGATATCTTATGTATATGTTAGGAGGAGAGAGCTTGAGTTTGAGGTTGATGATTGGGTGTTTCTGAAGGCGTCTCCCATGAAGGTGTTATGAGGTTCGATAAGAAAGGGAAGCTTAGTCCTCGATATGTTAGTCCTTACAGAATTTTTAGGCGAGTTAGAAAGATGGCATATGAGTTGGAGTTACCAGTAGAGTTAGCTTCAGTGCATCCAGTGTTCCACGTATCCCTGTTAAAGAAGTGCATTGGCAACCTAGCCTTTGTTGTTCCTGTAGAGAGAATTGGTGTGAAGGACGACCTAACTTATGAGGAAGTTTTGGTTGAGATCCTTGATCGCCAGGTTCGAAAGTTGAGAAACAAGGAATTAGCTTCAGTGAAAGTTTTGTGGAGAAATCAGCTTGTTGAGGGAGCTACATGGGAAGCCAAAGCAGATATGATGGTCAAATACCCGCATCTTTTCCCTTTCAGTCAATTCCAGCATGAGGTACCAATTTCCTCCTTAGTACTCTATCCAGTTTCATCTCAAGATCATGTCTCTCAGTTTCTTTCATGATATAGCATGCATGCATGTTACATGAATTCAGTTCAGTCATGTATCTCAGTCCGGAGTCAATCACTACGTTAGTCTTTCAATTTATAGTATTCAGTTTGGGATTACAGCTCTTTCCCAAGCCTTTCATTATGCTTAATCTACATTCAACAATGAATGTTCCCAAGGAAAAGATGATGTGACACCCCAAAAGTCCCTAAGATCAGACCCGAGGACTGAAATGGAGAAAATAGGAAAACCTACACCAAGTCACAGAACGAGTCATCAAGTGACCCATTAAGTCATTTGATGGGTCATTGAGTGACCCATTAAGTGCATGACAATGGTGAAAAGTTGAGTTTCAGAGAGTCTTGACAACTGGTTAAGTGACACGATGAATGATCAGCGTCAAGAGAAGATCAGAAAAGTTTCAGAAGAAGTTTCTAGTGACAACGGGTTAGGGGATAACCCGACAAGTCTCCCGATGGGTCATCCAGTCACTCATTGGGTCTAGCAATGAGTATTTCCCTGGCGGGTCAATAAGGGTGTTTTCATAACTCCTAAGTTCCCAACTCCTAAACTAAGTCATTTTAATCCTTTTAAAGGGTGTTTTAAGGGTTTTAATTATCCTAAACCCTCATTCTACTCCTAAGACCCCTAAGTAAAGATTACATCCCCTCAAGAGAAGCTAGGGTTCTTCATCAAATCTTACTCAAAGATCACATCCCCTCAAGAGAAGCTAGGGTTTTTCATCTAATCTTCCTCAATTCCCTTTAGGTCTCTAATCAAGTTGAGGATTCTTCAAGCCTAGGTATGTAGGGTTCATGGGAGAAATTCTTCCAACCTCATTCCCAATTTCATCCCAATTCTATGAATTCAAGACTCTAAGCATACCAAGTTAAATTCTAGGGTTTTACTCAATTTTCATGAGATCTTCCATGATATCTCTATGGGTTCAATCCTCTCATGCTTCCATTGATTTTTCATGGCTATTAGGGCAGATTTGACCCTCAATTTACTTCCTAATTCATGATTTTAAGTTTATGAAGATTATGTCCTATTATGCATGATTTATGAATTTCAAGCTTATAAGCCCATGATCTCAAGTATGATGAATTATCAAAGTATGCATGAATAACTATGAACTCTTAAACTTATGATTCCATGATTTTGAAGTTATGAAGTTTGACTCAAGCATTTACTATTTTCATGAAATTCAAGTTCAAGTATCGTCGCCAACTCTATGGCACCCTTTCATGAATATTTTCCACATGTCAAATATGATTATGATTATGATTTCATGTTTTGGCTAGCCAATGCAAGTTCAAGTATTTTTTCACGATAATAATTATGAGCCATGTGCATATTTTTGGGAGTAGTGCCTATCATCGAGTAGGCTAAAGGTTTAGGCAAACCTCGAGTCTCAAAACTACGTGCCACCTACGGTATATATTCCAATTCAAACCCTACAAGGACTCACAAGTGATATCATGCCTTAATCGTTCCTAGCCTCGGCAAGCTTGGGACGGCTCTGCCCACTTGAGCATGATAGTTTGGGTGTAATGTAAGCTCTATCATGATAGTGTCAATTATGATGAAGCCTCCCATTGTTCCTCATATTTTCAGGTACTCATGTTCATGTCTTATTATATTATGTCTTATAGCACATCTGACCCATTGATCAGTTTATGAGTTTTCACTTATTTTTTCAAGTATAGTACCCTATATGATTTCTGTTTCTAAACCTTGGGTCATTATGTTCAGATTTCAATGAATAGCTTATGATTATGTATGACTTTTAGCATGTTTCCCTTACTCGTATGATCTATCCTGATTTATATTCATGATTTCAAACTATCATTTTAATAGAATATTTTACTTTCTCTGCATACTCAGAACATTCATTGTACTGATCGCATACTCTATGTTATATCATCACATGATATAGGTTCAAGTGATCCATCTCAGTCCCGTCGTTATCTCACTCTCGATTAGTCCAACTTTATTCCAGTTCTAGTGAGTCCTCGTGTTTTTTAGGACATCAATTTTGATTATGTCTCCTTTGTTCATGTATTTTAGATTTAGACTTAGCAAGCTAGTTGGGGGCATTGTCCCATAAGATCATCAGATGTTTAGAGGCTTTCCAGACAGCTATATATAGATAGTTCAGCGATGTTGGTTTGCATTTACATTCATGTTGTTATGTTATGCAGACTTCCGTTTATATCATGTTCATGCTTTATTTTCTCTTAGTAATGCTCTTATTCATGTTATGTACGTGCCATGGGTTAGCTTGGAGCCGTTTATGGTTCTAGGTTCCGTATCTTAGTCCAAGGTCCCAGCTGGGGTCATGACTTGAAAGGTTTTTGAGGGAGAGAAGAGGGGTTCATGGCGCTGATTAGTGATAATGGGGGATTTGTTGATTTTTTTATTATATATAACCCTTATAGATTGGGTTTTACCTAGGGTATAGGCCACTTTAAACCTAGAAGAAGTCAAGCATCGCGAACCATATTGCAGATAAATAGGTTCGTGACACGAAGCTCCTAGCTTGATAGTACTTCCAGTACCTAATCCATCGATAGGATTGGGATTAATCAATAAGTATAAAGAATCAACTACTAGCATGAATAGCCATGGATTAGGTTATGCCCGATGTCTCTCGACCACTTGGGTACATTTTACTTGGGCTCTTTCAAACCCGAGCTCACATAAAAAATTACCCATATTGGCTTAGAGAAGAATCAACTTATTTCAAGCCTTAACCCTTAAATGAGTTATGAAAATGGGTTTTGGCTATTTCTAGCCCAACCTCACATTAAAACTCTATTCCCCACTAATGCTTTCTCACCTATATCCTACTTTCATTTTTCAAGCAAAAGCAAGATAAGTAAATGCAATCTATGTTTGCAACCATAAATATTTTAATTAAAACTTAGAGAAAGAATTAGATGTAGGCACAATAAATGATTCTAAGACTAAATCAATAACACCCAATCCAATCTAGCCCCACATCAAGTACACACCCCTAGCAATAAAATTAGCCACTCATGAATGTAAATAACAGAATTATATAAACAAGAGATTCATTTATATTCATCATTAAATAGTAAATTTAAGCTTCAAAGTATGCTTCAAGGTGGATTCTTACCCTACAATTTGATGAAGAAGAAGACTAGCTCTCACTTCTCTCTATATTTCTCTCTCTACAAAAATTGATAATTAAAAAAAGTACTTTTCTTCTAAGATCAACGTGTGTACAAATTAGGGAAAGTCTGCTCCTCTTTATCCTACACGGATCCCTATTTTTTCCTAAGAAGCTTCCAAACTATTCTTGTGCCAAATCTAGATAATTTTACCCTTTTCAGCACGGACTCACTTGCGAGGCACCTACGTTTCACAGGTGCCCATCCGCGAGATACGATTGCTTCGCAGGTCTTGTCAGAATGCCCATCTTAGCTTCTTTGTTTGCACCTATGGTTTGTAGGTGCCAATCTGCGTTCCGCAGTTCTTCTGCATCTTCAAGTTAGTGCAACTCTATGCATCACTTGCATTTCACCGATGTCAGACTTGCGAAATGCAGGTCTTTTACTTCCAGTACTTGCTCTTTATTCAATTCCTTTGCTTTCTTTATTTGAGCCTAATACCTATAAAATCAAAGGAAAAAGACATAAAACCTTCCTAGATGAGTTGAAAACAAAGAAAAAGCTCATGCTTAAAAGCCTAATAGTTGGTAAATTACCAACTCGTCAAACCCCGAAACTTGAACCGTTGCTTGTCCTCAAGCAAGACATTTCCTCACAAATGAGAAATTGAATTAAGCATGGCATACATCAAGAGCGATGTATGAAGGACCCTTAACACTTAGGAAAACCCCAAAATTGCACACCGAGTTAATACAAAGAGAAGAGACTCAAATATATTGCACACACTTCAAGAGATGACCACAAGCAATCGGAACATTTGCACAAATATTTTCTTTCATTCCAAATAAGGGGCTTAGTTCATCACAACAAGCTCAAGTAGCATCTCAAGTCATTGATAGTTAACATTCAAAATTTTCCTTAAGGTTCACTGCACATTTGTCCTAACCACAACTTTCACTTTAAAAAACATTTAAGCATGTACCCCAAGGAAGCGATGCCACCCACACCAAGAGAGAATCGCCTTCATTTTTCATGAATTTCACACATAGGGATTACACAATAAAGCATATACGCGTACCCTCACAAAGAAATTCAAGTGAATGCAAATTGACCCATAGGCATGCCCTTCGTGTAACTCTCGACTAATGTAGACTTGCTACACTCAAAATCACTAAGGACTTACGGGTTATCATGAAGGTTAGGGGTAAGGGTAGGACAAATATTTAACTTTAGTGACTAGAACCTCCCTAATGCCTTGTTCATGCCTTTTTTGAACACTTTCTTTTAAATCATCCCACTACATTGATTAGCTCACTCCACCTTATCTCTCCTTATTAATCTTTCTCACTGTTTATCAAAATCCCTCCTTATAACTCCTTTGGGCTCCATAATTAACCTTATATAAGCAAGCCATAGCACCTTTCAAGGATTCTTTTTCTACTAGAGCTAGAGGTTTCTCAACCAACCATTTCATTTGTTTCATCACAATTTGGTGCCACCTCTCATTGAAGCTCACATTTTTTTTGCAAACCCCAAACTTAGGCTTTTGCCTCATTTCTTCCTTATCTCTCCCTAACATTTGGGGTTTAAGCCTCATTTTTCATTCTTTCAATATTAGCACTTATGGAGGGTGAGAGCCAAGAGAGGGATTACAAAGGGGGCTTGTAGTGTGGTTTCCAAAGAAAAGGGCCAAAGGCTCAAACATTGGCTAGCAAAGATAGATGCTCCATGAAGTCATTTTGGGTGAAGTGACACATCCAAAGAAGTCCTATAATCATGTTCTCAGTGTAGCCTTATCTAGAAATTTTCCTTGAGTCACACTTAGGTCAAGTTCTAGACAATTACACACATACAAGAATTCAGCCTAAATACGTCACCGCACAAGGCATCACAATCCAAAGAGTTTACATATTTTCAAAATCACATCAAAGGTATGAATTTAGACAAGTTAGAATGTGAGTCAAAAAGCCAATCAAGGAATGTACAACTCATGAAAAGAGAGTGCTCAATTTGCAATTTCAACTGCCTCTTTTCTCAAAACTCCCTTGTAGTGCCAATAAAAATTTTTGGTTGTAACTCTCAAAAACAAGTGCAACAAAAGACTCAAGAAGATACTAGACTTAGCATTTTCCCTTAAGAAAGTCACCTCTCAATCTATCATAGGGAAATGCCACCTGATTTGACAATAAAAGAAAAGAAAGAAAATTTTACTCCTTGGGAAAGAACCATGATAAAGAAAACCCTCGGAGTTTATTGCTATCTACTATGAACGAAGGCAAATTTTTCAAACATGGGTCATGAAACATTAGGCAAAGTCAAATTAACCCATCAAAGGCAACCAATATTATCCACACAACATTACCATTTCACCGAAAGCCTGACAAGGGCATTAATCAACATTCAAAGCAAAAGAAGCCCGACGAGGGCGTGAATTCAACTAAAAAAACATCAACACAATGAAAAATTAAGAAGCCCGATAAGGGCACAAGAGATTCAAGAATAAGAGATATTTAACAAGAGATACACATCCCACCCCAACTAAGAACTTACATTGTCCCCAATGTACAAATTAAAAACAAGGATGGGTAAGAACTCCCTGATTCGGCCACTCTTCAGCATCATCATCGGCCTCCTCATTCTCATCACCCTCTCCTCTCTGCTTAGCCCTATCCTCCTCATCAAAGCCCACAAATAGGTCATCAATTGGTCCTCGGGCTATTGAGGGGCCAGCCATGGCCTCGTCATTGAAGCTCATGTCGGGGTCATCCATGGGTGTCGTATTTTGGAGCTCTCTTACATCAGCTCAGAGAGAGGAGACTGCTCCTTCAACCATGTCCACAAGGGAGCATAATTTGTTCAATATTTCAGAGACATCCTTCATCGCCTTTTTACCGACCATTGTATAAGAGCGGGCAAGTCTTGAGCCAACCTTTAGATTTGGTTGTCATGAGATCTTATCATCTCCGCTAGCTTTTGGATTCCACTCGATCAAGAGGATGATGGAGGAGGTAAAGGCCTATGGAGTGGTGCCTCTTTGGAAGCATGCCCCGACATCTCGAGGTTCGGATCATTGAGGTCGAGAGCCATGGAAGGTTGAGATAGGTCATGAAAAGTGGAGTCTTTAGGTACATCTCAACCTTACATCCGCTTTCTCTTGCTTTTGGAAGAATCTCCGTCCATTTTATTGTCAACAGCGATGACACCAATGGCAGAGCTTGCTTTTTCATGGAGAAATAATGGAACTCTCGCTTTTGGAACAATTGGCCAATGAGAATAGCGTATGGCACTGAGGTCGCTTGTTTTCTAGCCTTCTGCTTCATTTGAGTGGACATCACTTCACAAATATTTATGGTTACCCCTGCCATGATGCAAGCAATAAGTATGGCCACTTCAAAGTTCACTCGCTGATCATTCTTGAATGGCATGATGAGGCCATATACAAATACCAGCCATAATTTGGTTTCAAACTTCAGGTCTTGCCTTGCAATTTTGCCCCCATGGTTGCCCATACAGACTGACCATCGGTGATAATGCTTCGCACCCAAGCGAACTGATCCTCTTTGGCTGCCACCCTCACTGCAAACTCGGCCCCCGAGTGTCACTCCCCGAGTCTACACCCTGGACGGAATACGGTACTTGGAATCACAAGTAACCCCAAGTCAACCCCTGGTCTATCATACACTAGCATTCTGAGTAATAATACATGGAGGAAGCTTTAAAATGCTAATATGAATCATTTATAAGGGTGAAACTGAATCATAAAGTTTAAAATGTCTGAAAAAATCTGAAAGTCTGAAACCATGTCTATGTCTGAAAACCATATAACTGATGAGTTATTGGGACAAGCCCCTTGCTAACTCTAAGTTTAACTAAAAGAAATAAAATATAACTGAAGTAAATAAAATGTCGTCCTCGAAAGATGAGGACTCACCAATTCTGCTGCTGATATCACCCGAAGGAAACTACTAACGGTGCTGAGACTGAGAACCTGCGGTTGTATCATGAAACGATACAGCATAAAAGGTATGTGTTAGTACTTTGAATATACTGAGTAAGTAGGAGAGAACATACACTGGATATAAATAACTGAACTAAAATGACATGCAATGACCAACTGAAATAGATGAAATATACTGAGATGGTCAAAGACATGCCCTAAGTCTGAAATACTGTACTGAACTGATCTGAACTGACTAACCTAAAACTGAACTAGACTAACTAGTGGGAGAGTCTATAACCGACATATACCCACGTGAGCTAGACATGGATTCCGATGTATACACCCCATCAGTAAGACCCAATATGCCTTGTCAGGGCATAAAGGCATGAACTGTGAAAATCACTGTGTAGGGCCATGAGGCAAATAAAAATAACCGACAGTGGCAAGGTAGTTTTGGGAACCTGGGTGCGGTGGAACTCTGGCCCCTCTTGGTACTAAGTCCTACTCCCAATGGATGTTCCTAACTTGACTACTACTACCAAGTTGATATCTCGAAACTGGGGCCCAAGATTAAGTCAGGGATACTTATCTGGAAGCACCCTGAGAGTCTTATTGGACCGGATTTAGTAACTGGTGTTCTAAGACTGGTCAGAGCTGCTTATCTGAAAGCGTCGTAACCATCTAACGAACCAACTAAAAATTGATATCTGATGTCTGAATATAAATACTGATAATTGGGAGGCACCTCTGACACCTCAAGAAATTACTGTAGTCAAACTGATCAGCTGACATTTTTCTGGACAACACTGAGGTCGCTAAAAGTATGACTAAGACTAGACTGACATGATTCTGACAGAGACTAGACTGATATAATTCTAACTGAGACTTTAACAAATATTTAAATACACAAACATCTCAACACTGATGGAATCACGCCACAGGGAAAACTAGTTTAACCCATAAGTTCCTAATTTCTATTGAGTTGTGACTAGGCTGAATTATGCTACTAGTTGAAATCTTTCAAAATTTCAAGAAATAGGAATAACTAAGAATATAAATTCATGAGAAATATCCCCTTTGAATCCACAATGAAACCTGTCTGAAAAATTTTTCAGAAATTCAAAAGCATAGGGCTAGAATTTACTTTACAGGGACAACATCAATAAAGTTATAACCTGGTGGAAATATATCCACTATTTACAAGAATAATATCACACATGAATTAGAAGATATCTAGCTAACAAATAATTCCACAGTCGATAACTCAAGGATAGAACTAATGGAGAAAACTAGAAAAGGTCTTGGGGGACAAAAGGTAAGAGTTATTCCCTTGTTGAATTCCCACATACCTGGCTGAAAATTTCCCTGAAGAAGAAAACTCGAACTGCTGCAATGGAGGAAAACCCTAAGCTCGCTTCAAAGTCCTAGAGACTCTTCGATGATTTTTTTGAGAATAAACGTGGGGGATAAAGGGAGAGGTCGTTCATTCCCACTAATAGGTTTGAAATTACATCTAAAATGATGTAGTATAAAGTTTAGGAGAGTAGGAAATTACTAAACAACCCTTAGAAAATTACTGGAAAAAAAACTATCATGTGGTCCTAACAGGTGACCTAACGGGTCGTGATCAGTGACCACGACTCGTGGTCACACTCGTTGAGTACACTTCCTGAAAATCCCTGAAGGCCACCACGAGGGACCTAACGAGTACTGGTGAGTGACCACGACTCGTGGTCACTTGTCGTGAACCACACTGCCCAAAAGCCCTAAAGATCCCCACGGATGACACCATGACTTGTGGTCACACATAACGAGTCATGGTGAGGACTCGTGGGGTACACTGACTCACACTTAAATATTTGACCCAGGTCTGGCCATGAGGTACATAACAGGTCATGGTGCCTGATCTTGGGTAGATTTATATGCCCAAGTGATACTCAAAAGTATCATTTTCGCCTTGTTTATCTAGCAATGTGTATACATTTTCATGTAATTGGTAATAAAATGTGAATTTATACTAACCAACATGATTAGCATTGTTTTGTAGGTAACATGTGATTTCGAGGAGCTAAAATGCATGTTGGATGATATCGGAGTTAGACTTGGATGCGAGCAAGGCAAAAGGCATTGGACTGCACAAATTAAAGGGGCTCCACGATGGAGCCATGTCACGCTGCCATCGCGGAGGCATTATGCCTGGAGGGTGAAAATTCATCAATTTCCAGTGGAGGTTCGCGACAGCTCCGTGGCACGGTGGCTAGCCTCCGCGTTGCACATCGTGCCACGTTGGTGTTATATTCCCGGACCCCCAATTCCTGTGAGGGACCACATCCACGGCGTGTCACAGAGGCAGTGCTCCACGATGCACTCCTTGACACGATGCTCATTATTCCGGGAAAAATTCCCACTAGTATAAATAGAACACTTAAGTGTATTTTTCATAATTCAGACTTGGTGGAGCAAGGACGTGGGTTACAGGCAGTTGAGGGACGAA
Organism: Datura wrightii; assembly: GCA_035772735.1. Taxonomy (NCBI): domain Eukaryota; kingdom Viridiplantae; phylum Streptophyta; class Magnoliopsida; order Solanales; family Solanaceae; genus Datura; species Datura wrightii. The sequence continues at coordinate 69,309,797 of JASDFA010000002.1, forward strand.
AAGTTCAGGGTTATTTCTCTCTTTCTTTCTTCTCTAATTCAATTGTTTGTATGATTAACACTTGTTTTAGGATGATTAATCCACAAATGAGTGGCTAATTCCCTTCCTTGCTGAGGTTATGAACACTTGTGATGAATTTTGATTATTGAATTATTTGGTTTTTCATCTTTTTCTTCCATGTTGTTCTATTAATTCTTGTTTCTACTGCATTGGTGTGTGGCCTACATTAATGTACATCTAAAAAGTCCGATTTCACTCGAGAGAGCAGGAAATTGGAAAGTTGTGAATTAATAGGATATTGTTCTTTACTTGATTTGGGAAATTTGAGTTTTGATGTGCTTTCCTGATAGAAATATACTTGAAAGCCGTATTAGTCAATTTAGGAACCGGAATTGTATTGCTAGGTCATGAATTGAATTTAATCACAGAAATGTAGACAGATGGTTTATGATTCTTAAGTGAGATTAAATACGAGAGTTTTAATCTCTTGGCTAATGTTCTTGGCTAGCAACAGGAAGAAAAGATTAACCAATTTATAATGATAATCAGTTTCATTACATGTTCTTTAACCTCAGCATGCTCTTATTCATAGTCCAAATTCAAAGTAGATAATTGTTTGTAGTTTAGTATAAAATTTATAAAACAAATTATTCACTTTTTGGTTACGTTGTTGTCAGCATATTTAGAAGTTAAATATAGTATAGTATACTTAAGCAAACTTCACTTAATCCGAGTCTCTGAGGGATCGATACTTGGCTTACTAAAGCCACTTACTACTTGTTCGACCATGTGCACTTGCGTGTCGGTTTAGATACCCAACGAACCACCGAACAAGTTTTTGGCGCAGTTGTCGGGGCCTTGGCAATTGGTGAAATTGTGTTAAGTGTCAATTTACTGTATTTGTATTTTCTTTTCTTAAGTGTTGACAACTTGGTCTTAGCCTATATTTTGCAGACTTAATTGCTGTGAACACTGGCAAGAGACAAAGAGCTGGTGGAATCTTATATAGAGCCTGAACGTATATTTCATAGTAAACGGAGAGAAGCTCTACAAAGGAAGCTGCAGTTGCTCAGATAGACCATTATGGAGCAACAAAATCCACCGGTAGTAAGGGCAGTGTTAGTGCCCGAAGAAGCTGCAGCAAGGCCGGTTCGCGAGGTGGCAATCCCACAAGCCAACAATGTTACATCCAGTATCCGCAAACCAAAGCCTGGAGGGAGATTTGAACTCAAGCAAAATATGGTGCAATTGTTGCACACAAGCGGGCAATTTACCGGTCTCCCTCATGAAGACCCACAACAGCATCTCCAAAACCTTTTGGAGATAAGTGACACTTATATACCCGCTGGAGTGTCACCTGATTATGTTCGGCTTACATTATTTCCGTTCTCATTACTCGGAGAAGCCAAGAGGTGGTTAAAAGCTGAGCCACCAAATTCTATTTCAACATGGGATGATCTTGCATGAAAGTTCTTAATAAGGTTTTTTCCCTCTGGCAAAACAGCAAGACTTAGAAGTCAAATTCTAAGTTTCAAACAGAGGGAGGGAGAAAATTTATATCAAGCCTGGGAGTGATTTAAATCCATGTTGCGGGACTGTCCTCATCATCATCAGTCCAATGAGGTGTTGGTGCACACATTTATTGATGGTTTGGAACCCCATACCAAAATTTTGCTAGATTCAGCAGCTGGAGGGCAAGCGCTGGAAAAGACTTATGAGGAGTTGTATACCTTGCTAAACCGGATTTCATAGGGAAATCCAGAATGGAATGCTGATTCATCACGAGGTGGAACAAGGAAAGCAGCAGGAGTGCTTGAAGTGGATGGATTTACAGCTATCGCTGAACAGATAGCTGCTTTTCAAAATCAATTGAACAACCACTTCAGCAACATGACTTTGAACCAGCCGCCAGCTCCAGTTAATGCAGTCCAGCAATTGTGGTGTGAAGTGTGTGGAAGCAGTGAGCACTCAGCTGAGTGCTGTGGAGAAAATCCTGATTCGGTAAACTTTGTGGGTAATGCACAAAGAAATCACCAGCAGTATGGTAGTGGCTACAATTCAAATTGGAGGAATCATCCAAATTTCTCATGGGGTAGCAACAGCCATCAAGGCCAAAGTTCGGGTCAGGGTATGCAAAGGAATCAAGGAGGACAACAGAACTACCAATCTCAATTCAGAAATAACAATGCACCTCCTCCACCACCATCACCCAGCATTGAGGAGATGTTCAAGACCATGATCGCTAACTGAGCGCAATTGCAGGCTGACTATGTTAAATTGGCAGCCGAAGTGAAAAATAACCAGTTAGCAACCAAGGCTCTTGAGTATCAATTTGGGCAATTTACTAGTGCCCAAAATACAAGGCCCAGAGGAGGACTGCCGAGTGACACGGATCCGAATCCGAAGCAGGTAAATGCAGTGACCACAAGGAGTGGTTTGCAGCTGAAGGAGGTGGAACCAGAAAGACCACCTCAAAATTCGGGAGCAGCAGAAGTTGAGGGGGAGCAAAGTTCGGAAAGGGGGAATAACAAAGAAGCTGAATCAGAAAGACCTCCACCCCCGTTCCCTCAACGACTCAAGAAACACAAGGAGGAGGCGTGTTTCAAGAAATTAATGGAGGTGCTTAAACAGGTACATGTTAACTTACCTCTTGTTGATGTCTTGCAGGGAGTGCCGAAATATGCCAAATACATAAAGGACATCGTGGCCAACAAAAGTCGTTTGACTGAGTATGCTACGGTGGCTTTAACTGAGGAGTGCACTTCCCGGATCCAAAATAGATTGCCCACAAAGCTAAAAGACCCTGGAAGTTTTACTATCCAGCTTACTACTGGGCAAAGCATCCGAGCTCGTAGATTGTGTGATTTGGGGGCGAGCATAAATCTGATGCCATCTTCGATATTCAGAAAGTTAGGTCTAGGGAGTCCTAGACCTAAAACCGTAATCTTGCAGTTGGCAGATCGATCCTTAGCTAGGCCGGATGGCATTGTTGAGGATGTTCTAGTGCAAGTTGGCTCCCTAATTTTTTCGGTAGATTTTATTGTTCTGGATTTTGAACCAGACGCGGAAGTCCCATTTATTTTGGGATGACCCTTCTTGGCAACCGGGAAAGCATTAATCGACGTAGCTACGGGGCAACTTACAATGCGAGCACATGACAAGGTAGAGGTGTTCGATGTGTATAAAGCACCCAAGCTCTCGATGGTGCAGGAAGAACTCTCGGTGATCAATGTAATTGATCATGGTAATGCTAAGCAGATGAATGATTCCCGAGAGTTAATGGGAAGACCACTGGATAGGTGTAAGCACTACTGGGGGGAGGACAGTGATCGTGAGAAATCATCCATCACCCTAGCGGACAATTGCGCTTAAATGACGTCGAGCCGCGACGGTAAACCAGGCGCTGCACGGGAGGCAACCCGTGAAAATTTTTTTCTTTCATTTTGTAAAGTGTAAATAGATTTTTCTTTTTCTTTTTCTTGATTTATTACAAAATTTTTCGTTTTAGTTAGTATTTTTTTTTTTAGTTAGGTGAAACCTATTATTCTAACCAATTTTGTTTAGTGAGATGATTTTTAGGTCAAACAGAGAAAAATGTGCACGGAATCGTGAAGGAAAAGGAGAGGTATGGAAAATTAATAAAATGTAGAAGACAGTGAGCTGGGGCGATAGCTCCGTGTCACGGAGGAGGACCTCCGCGTTACCCTCCGTGACACGTTGAGGTATAATCCAGAAATTTTAAAATTTCCAGTATGCTGTCGCGATGGCTCCGTGTCACGGAGACAGTGCACCGCGATGCACTCCGTGACACGTTGTCGTGTATATCGCGACGGGTCACACCGGGTTGCCGGGTGACCCGCGTGTTTTCTTCCTTTTAAACCCCAAATTCTCCCTTTTTTTTCCTCATTTTCGATTTCCTTCGCGACCAAACGTCCCAAAACCCCTCTCCCATCAACGTGCCACGGCTTAAGGCAACAAATTACCAAGTTTTCTTTGCTTCTTCAACGTTAAGGTATGTTTTCCGATTCTCTCTCAAGTTTTTGTCGATTTTATTCGAAATTAAGCATGGGAGGTGAGATAAATCGCCCTAAGTCAAAATTAAGCATGAATTCGAGTTATTTGTTGATTGATAAATGTTCAGAATGTTGTAATGATTGTTTGAACTTGTCGATTGCATGAATTATTCGAATTTGATGGAAGAAATCAATTCTAGGGCTTGTTGTTGAATTTGAAGTTGGTAATGTGTAAATTCGTGAATTCTATGCCGGGGTGTACTTGTTAAATGAGATGAGTCGTTGTAAAAAATTGTTTGAATGTTAATTGACGAAGAATTCTCGGGTTTGGGGAAAATGTTGAAATTTTGTTCAAATTTGGTTGGTTGTATAGGTGCATGTGTATAGCATTTTTGTTGTTGTTTTTGTTTCGTTGTTTTTCTTTGCTAAGTACGATGGTTAAAATGCTAGCGACGGTAGTGATTGGGATTAGCTGTACGAAGTATGAGTAGTACGCAGAAGTTATACCGTCGAATTTTTGTTCGAACGCACTAAGCATGATTGTATAGTTGGTTATTTGGTGTAAATAAAGTTATTCTTGTCGTAGTATCGTAACTGTAGCTAAGGACTAAGTGTGGGGTTAACATAGCGTAACCCGACCTTAACCGAAGTTAATATTCATTTAGCTTGACATTGAGCTTGTTTACTTGTGTTGATAGGTAAAATGGCAAGCAGGCAAGATAAAGGTAAGGGTGCATCAACTTCAGGCACCGGAAGGAAAAGACTCAGACTAAGCACAGCAGTCCCAGCTGCACCAGCAGTTCCACGCGGCCAGCGCCGCCAATACGGAACGAGATGGGTGACTGACGAAGGGAAAAAGTGGTATGCAAAGCACAAAGAGAATAAATATTTCCCCGAGGAGCATATAGCACGGGAACCATTGGCACAGGAGTTCCCCAGAATGGTTCACCGGATCGAGGCAGCTAGGATCGGTTTCATATTTCAGGAGCCCAAAGAATGCAACTTGCACCTGGTCCGGGAGTTCTATGCTAATTGGAACCCGTCCATCAGAAGCCACACCATCAAGATCAGAGGGCAGATAGTCACTTTGGAACCCTACCAGCTAAATGCCATCATCGGAGCACGGGACACAGACGCCCACGTTCTCCGCCAGCTGAACATTACCCCACCATATGCCGACATCAGACGCACACCCTGTGGGGCTCGATCTACAGCTAGATGGAGCAGACACAAAGAAAGGGGCTACCACCAAACTCTGCCATATTCTCAGATGAACAGGGAAGCCCGAATCTGGCTGAAGATAGTCTGCTCGTGCCTAATCCCGGGGGTACACATGACTGATGTGACTCGGGACCGTGTTTGCCTGGTGTACGCCCTGATGAAAGGGCTGGAGATTAATGTCAAGGCGGTCATCATATCCGCCATGAAGAGAGCCCGATTACACCAGGGCCATAGGTATGGTTTCGGTGGACTACTCACCACCTTTCTCAGAGGCCTCGACGTCGAGGAGGAGGCTTTGGATTATATCCCGCAGTTGGAGCGGCGGGCCTTGGATGTGACCAAAACTAAGGCTCCCGACACCACCCACGGGCCAGTGCTGACACTTGGCGAGCGACATGCTCGTGATGACCAGTGCATGGCGCGGATGTATGGGATGCAAATGCTCCAGCTCAGGATAGGTGGGAGACCAGCCACGGAGGAGGAGCTATGGCAACTCGAGCTAGATTACCCGTTTGGCGAAAACGCCAGGGCTCTATGCCGAGTGGGGCCAGCCTTTGTAGAGCCCACAGACGATGATGTCCCCACGGACGAGGAGACACGTCGGGAGGACTCCGATGACGATGACGGAGGCGACTCGGACATGGGAGATGAGGCAGCAGCACCTGATGAAGAAGTGGAATACTTCGACTGATCAGGGATTTCCACCACCCGACTTTGTGCTATTTAATTTTTGTGAACACTGGGGACAGTGTTCGGTTTAAGTGTGGGGTGGGAGTAGTTAGGTGCTAGGCTGGGCTGGTTTGCTTGTATGTTTTTCCTCTGTATTTTTGTATGTTATGTTTCCTTGTGTTTGTGAATTTTTAAATTGTTCTGTATCTGTACATATTTGTGGAATTGATGTGTGTTGTGGAATGTTGCTAGCTGAGTCTGTAAAAAATTTTGTACATATTTTTGCTTATCGAAATGATCGATATTTTTAAAATTTTGTGAAAATATTTTGTTCATATTTAAAATATGTTGTAAATAATGTTTCTATCGAAATGATCGAGGGTTTTGCAAAATTTTTCAATTTTTTTATTTTGGATTTCTCGGCGTTTGTTTTTGGTTCTTTTATCGAGAATGGTCCCATTGAACCGACGTCATAGTTAGTGCCTGTTCCCTATGATGGATGGATGACGAACGTCTTAAGGGAAATGTAGTCGGTAGGAGTAGTTATTTTAAGTTATTTTCAGTTTTTTCTTTGGTGGATTGCATCCCGAAACCTGTAGTTACTATATGGTTGTGAATTGTTGGTTGCGTGTTGTACCTGATATTCAAAATGCAAAAGTGATTCGTATGAAAGCATGCAATCTTGTAAATATGTTGAGATACCTAGGCTGTAGAGTTCGATTCGGTGTGATTGAGGCTTAATGTTTGAATTCATGTAATTAGCTGATTGAAGAGTCTGTGAATACATCTTGAATCGAGCGTGTGCATAAGGTGTGAAGTGAGGTAGTGTTATTCCATGCTATTGTGAAGTGTCTAGAACTTGCCTGGTGTGTGTACAAAACGAAATGAAGGAGGTGTATTGTAGAAAAGGATGTAGGCATTTCTTTGTTTTAACCGAGAGTTCTATTCTATTTTTTTTCTTGTCACACTCCCCCTTTCCGTGATTTGTATACCCTAGTCATCCCTTTGAGCCTTTAGCCTATTATTTCTTTCTTTTGTCCAAAAAGTATAAACCGAGCTTAATTCTTTCTTTTCATTAGCCGTAAAGTCTATACAAAACTCTTATGCGCTTAAGAAGAGAAAATAATGTTCCCAAAGTATCAAAGAGTGAGAATGGTGAAAAGAAAAAGAAAAGCAGAGTGAGGAAAGAAAAGAAAAGGTTGAAGGTGCACTTGCTATAAATAAACGCTAATGAAGGTGCATGAATAACCTTTGTTATTGTGTCAAGTGTGCTTAATGAAATGGGCCATACTAAAGTAAATCATCAAGAATGGGATGATGAAAAAAAAAAGAAAAGAAAAGAGAGAAACATTGTCCATGAGTTGATGGGAATGAGTTGCAAAGGCGCTTAAGGATGCTAGTGGCTATTATTGGCGAATCCAATATATACTAGTTCCATAGCTTCCATTACAACCCATTAAATTCCTACGTGATCTTACATTGCATTTCTTTATATTAGTGGAGTAATACACTAAGGGCAAGCTTATGGGTCATGACACGATGCATGTGAATTCTTTTCGGAGAGAGAGTGAAATTATTTTTACATGCCCCTACTTGAATGTTTATGTGTCACATGAGCAAAAAGGGGAAGATTCTCTTGAGTTGTGAGGGCACATGCTTGAGGAAAGACTGATTTTCATGTCGGATATCTTGATTAGCTGATTTGCATGAGTTTGCCGATATCGAGAGTCGATTCTTAAAGTCTAGGAAGTCTTAATGTATTGAAGGTCATTGCATTGTTAAGACCATGCATGTTTTCTTGATGATTTGCAATATTGAATGATCGGTATGACCGTAGCTCACATTCTCGCACCATAGTAGCAAAGGTTGGGATGTAAATTGCATGACTTATATGTTTGTTGTTCGAGGACGAACAAGGATTTAAGTGTGGGGTAAGTGATCTTGGGCAGATTTATATGCCCAAGTGATACTCAAAAGTATCATTTTCGCCTTGTTTATCTAGCAATGTGTATACATTTTCATGTAATTGGTAATAAAATGTGTATTTATACTAACCAACATGATTAGCATTGTTTTGTAGGTAACATGTGATTTCGAGGAGTTAAAATGCATGTTGGATGATATCGGAGTTAGACTTGGATGCGAGCAAGGGAAAAGGCATTGGACTGCACAAATTAAAGGGGCTCCGCGATGGAGCCGTGTCACGCTGCCATCGCGGAGGCATTCTGCCTGGAGGGTGAAAATTCATCAATTTCCAGTGGAGGTTCACGACAGCTCCGTGGCACGGTGGCTAGCCTCCACGTTGCACGCCGTGCCATGTTGGTGTTATATTCCCGGACCCCCAATTCCTATGAGGGTCCGCGTCCACGGCGTGTCACGGAGGCAGTGCTCCGCGATGCACTCCGTGACACGTTGCTCATTATTCCGGGAAAAATTCCCACTAGTATAAATAGAACACTTAAGTGTATTTTTCATAATTCAGACTTGGTGGAGCAAGGACGTGGGTTACAGGCAGTTGAGGGACAAAAAGTTTAGGGTTTTTTCTCTCTTTCTTTCTTCTCTAATTCAATTGTTTGTATGATTAACACTTGTTTTAGGATGATTAATCCACAAATGAGTGGCTTATTCCCTTCCTTGCTGTGGTTATGAACACTTGTGATGAATTTTGATTATTGAATTATTTGGTTTTTCATCTTTTTCTTCCATGTTGTTCTATTAATTCTTGTTTCTACTGCATTGGTGTGTGGCCTACATTAATGTACATCTAAAAAGTCCGATTTCACTCGAGAGAGCACGAAATTGGAAAGTTGTGAATTAATAGGATATTGTTCTTTACTTGATTTTGGAAAATTGAGTTTTGATGTGCTTTCCTGATAGAAATATACTTGAAAGTCGTATTAGTCAATTTAGGAACCGGAATTGTATTGCTAGGTCATGAATTGCATTTGATCACAGAAATGTAGACGGATGGTTTATGATTCTTAAGTGAGATTAAATACGAGAGTTTTAATCTCTTGGCTAATGTTCTTGGCTAGCAACAGGAAGAAAAGATTAACCAATTTATGATGATAATCAGTTTCATTACATGTTCTTTAACCTCAGCATGCTCTTATTCATAGTCCAAATTCAAAGTAGATAATTGTTTGTAGTTTAGTATAAAATTTATAAAACAAATTATTCACTTTTTGGTTACGTTGTTTTCAGCATATTTAGAAGTTAAATATAGTATAGTATACTTAAGCAAACTTCACTTAATCTGAGTCTCTAAGGGATCGATACTTGGCTTACTAAAGCCACTTACTACTTGTTCGACCACGTGCACTTGCGTGTCGGTTTAGATACCAAACGAACCACCGAACAATGCCTAACCACGACTCATGAGGTCTTCCATTGGGTACATTGACTCTCCCTTCCATTACTCAATCACCCTATCCACGACAGATCTAACGGGTCGTTATGTCCCATAACGACTAGTTAGGTGAGTCATTCGAAGGCATTTCCTGCAGATTCCCAGATTTTCTAATTTAAGTCCCAGATCTAGTCTTTGTGTTTTTGGGGTATTACAATCAGTTCGTTGTAAGGTGTTGGTACTAGTTTCCTTCTGTTTTCAATTGAAAGCCTTGGTTTTGATCTGAGGAACTTTTGGAGTGTTACAATATCTCCTCCTTGGGAATATTCATCCCCGAATAAAGACTAAACTGCTAGAAAACTAGGAAAAGAGTTAGACTTCTAAACTTAGACTATGAGCTGGTTTCTGGAGGAGTAACTGACTCCAAACTGACTTAACTGTACTGATAGAGCTGATGCAACTAGAATGCACATCAAAATCTAAATAGAGTTGATGAGTATGGAACTAAATAGAATACTGAGGAGGGATTTAGTACGTGATGATGGAACTGAACTGGAAGAGAATGGGTGAGGGTACCTGTCCATTATTTCTGCCTTCGTTTCACATGTGGCTCCCTCAACTATCTGGTTTTCCATTATAACCTTAACTGAAACAACTTCTTACAATCTTAACGGTCAAAATCTGGACTAGAATCTTTTTTAAAAGAGACTTGCATTCTCACCAGCACCTCATCAACCCTTCTGGGGTGAAATCTTTAGAGACACCTTGCCAGCTACACTAACTTTCCTGAATGTCACCACATCATTCCAACCTATCACTAAAATCATCCTACGACTCCTCTGCAGCCTATACCATCCAAGAATTTCCCTGTCTCCCTAGTAGGACTAACAACTGTATCCCATGAACTTCTATATACTGAGCATCTAAGGTCTAAATAGAAAGTCATTATGAATATATTTGTTACAGCAACCACACCTGTTATGGGTGAACATACATCTGGCTTAGAGTAAGGAAATTGCAAGCATGATACACATGATATAGCATGATCTACCGAATCGTTAAGGAGAATCTGAGGGACTAGGTTCATGAAGCTAAGAATATTGTGAGACATGAGTATGTACATAATGAGTTTCATGACATGAAGTGGAGATTTTCGAGATCATGGAGTAAGATGATCGCTATCTGAAGTGGTTATCTATCATTCTAGGAGTCTGAACATAAGCATGAGTAGAATGTATTATCAATTGAAACACAAGAAATAACATCTGAATGGGAAGGATTGACATCCTATAGCTACTATTTCTGGAGCCCTTCTCCTAGAACACTTAGGACTTGACTTGGCCTTTTTAACTCACCATCTCCCCCTTAGTTTAAAGTCATCATTCTATGGCTCTTAGATCCTTTTTTAAGTATAGGTTAACATCACTAACTCTGGACTCCTCATTCGCCCCGAAAGTTATCACTGAAGACTTCATAGTTGTAACCATTTCATATTGGCCACGGAATAATTCTCATACTAACATTCTAAAAGGCATCTCATACCTTTTACTGTGGCTCCTAGGCCTAAAAACATGCAGGGAAAAACAAAAAAGGTTCATAACATACCGACAACTAAATCTGGAGTTGTCTGCCATCTGCATTAAATATTGGGCCCTGCTGAGATGGGCGAGCTACTAGAGCTGTTGGAATGGTTAGCTGAGTCTTCCCACATCCAACAAAAGGGCAATTCTTTATTCCGTGGACCAATCGACTACATCCAAAACATTCTTTCTTAGCAAGCAAACAGTTACCGGGGTGGCTCCTTCCACGTTTCTCGCAAGCTGGGCAACCTGACAAGGCTCCAGAAGAGGTAGCCGAGGCTCTACCTTTGCCTCGCTTGGTTTCTGGGGAATCTCTGTGTTTATGACCCGACTTGCCTCACCAAAAAAAACCACTTGAACCAGCCATGCATTCTCCCAAATGGTTCTTCCCACAATTCTGGAAAGTAGGGTATGTCATCTCCCTTACTCTGGATTTGGTTGGAGCACTGACTATCGGTGGAGCTGGGGCTGATGATCTTTGATGGGACTAGAAACGAGGTCCACCATCCATCCTCTGTTGGGTATACCCCAAGTCCCCTGTCCTTGCTATTTTGCTCCCCTTTTCTTTTCCTTTGAACTTTCCATCCATTTTTAGACCATGAAACTCAGGTGGACTCCTTTTTGTGACGTTCTGAACCCTAGTAGCTACCGTCTCTTTAGTAGGGTTCCCGGGTCCGTCTTCCTTCTAGTTAAGCTGAGTGGTTGTGGCCCGTATTAACACTCTGAGGGTATCCCCGAGCTCCGCATCTGTCACTTGCCCACAAAGAGGGCCTATTGGAGTTGGTGGGGCTGGTGGATACCCGTTAATTTTCCCTCTTCCACTATCTCTTATGGGAGGAATTTTTTGCGAACGCATAAAGCATGAGTTATAAGAGAAACTTAAGAGTTTACACTCTATCGCATGATAAGAATAATGAAAGAAGGGAATTTTCCTAAAAAAATGCCTTATAGCCTCCGCCTCATAAGTGTAGCACGCCTCATAAGTGTAGCGCGCTTCACCCCCATGAAAAGGACTTTACTTGACACAGCTTTCAGACATCCTACCCTAGGACACTCTAAATCTAGTGCTCTAATACCAAGTTTTTCACGCCCCGAGTCTACACCCTGGATGGAACATGGTACTTGGAGTCATAAGTAACCCCAAGTCAACCCCTGGTCTATCATACATTAGCATTCTGAGTAATCATACATAGAGGTTACTTTAAAATGCTAATATGAATCATTTATGAGGGTAAAATTGAATCTAAAATTTAAAACGTCTGAACAAATCTGAAAGTCTGAAACCATGTCTATGTCTGAAAGCCATCTAACTGATGAGTTACTGGAACAAGCCCCCAACTAACTCTAAGTTTAACTGAAAGAAATAAAATATAACTGAAGTAAATAAAATGTCGTCCTCGAAAGATGAGGACTCACCACTTCTGTTGCTGATATCACCCGAAAGAAACTACTAACGGTGTTGAGACTGAGAACCTGCGATTGTATCATGAAATGATACATCATAAAAGGTATGTGTCAGTACCTTGAATGTACTGAGTAAGCAGGAGAGAACATACACTGGATATAAACATCTGAACTGAAATGACATGCAATGACCAACTGAAATACTGAACTAAAACAACTGAAATATATTGAGATGGTCAAGATGACCCTGTCTGATGGTCAAAGACATCCCCTAAGTCTAAAATACTGTACGAACTGATCTGAATTGACTAACCTGAAACTGAACTGGACAAGCTAGTGGGAGAGTCTATAACTGATGTATAACCACGTGAGCTAGACATGGAGTCCGATGTATACACCCCATCGGTAGGACCCAATATACCTTGTCAAGGCATAAAGGCATGAACTATGAAAATCACTGTGTAGGGCCATGAGGCCAGTAAAAATAACCTACGGTGGCAACATAGTTCTAGGAACTTGGGTGCGCTGGAACCACGACCCCTCTTGGTGCTAAGTCCTACTCCTACTCGATGGTCCTAACATGACTACTACTACCAAGTTGATAGCTCAAAACTGGGGCCCAAGACTAAGTCAGGAATACATATCTGGAAGCACCTTGAGAGTCTTATCGTACTGGATTTAGTAATTGGTGTTCTAAGACTGGTCAGAGCTGCTTATCTGGAAGCATCGTAACCATCTAAAGAACCAAATAAAAATTGATATCTGATGTCTGAATATAAATACTGATAACTGGGAGGCACCTCTGACACCTCAAGAATTTACTGTAATCAAATTGATCAGCTGACATTTTTTTGGACAACACTGAGGTTGTTAAAAATATGAAAAACAGACTGACATGATTCTGACTGAGACTAGAATGATATAATTCTAACTGAGACTTTAACAAAAATTTAAATACACAAACATATCAACACTGATGGAATCACGCCACAGGGAAAACTAGTTTAACCCACAAGTTCCTGATTTCTACTGAGCTGTGACTAAGGCTGAATTATGCTACTACTAAAATCTTTCAAAATTTCAAGAAATAAGGAATAACTAAGAAATATAAAATAATGAGAAATATCCCTTTTGAATCCACAATGAAACCTGTCTGAAAAATTTTCCAGAAATTCGAAAGCTTAGGGCTAGAATTTACTTTACAGGGACAACATCAATATAGCTATAACAAGAATAATATCACACATGAATTAGAAGATATATAGCTAACAAATAATTCCACAGTTTATAACTCAAGGCTAGAACTAATGGAGAAAACTAGAAAAGGTTCTTGGGGACACAAGGGATGAATTATTCCCTTGTTGAATTCCCACATACCTAGCTTAAAATTTTCCCGAAGAAGAAAACTCGAACTGCTGCAATGGAGGAAAACCCTAAGCTCGCTTGAAAGTTCTAGAGAGACTCTTAGATGATTTTTCTAAGAATGAACGTGGGGAATGAGGGGATAGTTCGTTCATTCCCACTAATAGGTTTGAAATTATGTCTAAAACAACGTAGTATAATGTTTAGGAGAGTAGAAAATTACTAAACAGCCCTTAGAAAATCGTAGGAAAAAAAACTGTCAGGCGGTCCTAATGGGTGACCTAACTGGTCGTGATCAGTGACCACGACTCGTGGTCACACTCATTAAGTACACTGCTTGGAAATCCCTTAAGTCCACCACAAGGGACCTAACGAGTCATGGTGAGTGTCCACGACTCGTGGTCACCTGTCGTGAACCACACTGCCCACAAGCCCTAAAGATCCCCACGGGTGACACCACGAGTCATGGTCATACATAATGAGTCGTGGTGAGGACTCGTGGGGTACACTTCCTCACACCTAAACATTTGACCCAGGTCTGCCCATGAGGTACCTAACGGGTTGTGGTGCCTGACCACGACTCATGAGTTCTTTCGTTGGGTACACTGACTCTCCCTTCCATTACTCAATCACCCTACCCATTACTGACCTAATGGGTCTTTAGGTCCCATAAAGACTCGTTAGGTGATTTGTTCTGAGGCATTTCCTATAGATTCCTAGATTTTCTAATTTAAGTCCCAGATCTAGTCTTTGAGTTTCCGGGGCATTACAATCAGTTCATTGTAAGGTTCTGGTACTATTTTTCTTCTGTTTTTAGTTGTAAGCCTTGGGTCTGATCTAAGGAACTTTTGGGGTGTTACACCGAGTTGATGTCGTCCTCCCAAAATATGACATTGATAGCATTAGTAGTGGTGTCCACTTCCACACCTCGAACCATGACTCAAGGTAGGCAAGGGAAATCATCTACCATTCCTTTGTGCCTCATTGCATCTTGCCTTGCTTTATACGAAGCGTAGAACTCTAGCACCATATTAGAGAAGTAGATTGGTAGAGGCTCTGTGAACACGTGCTAATGCCTTTTACTGAATTGGGCATTGATGTTGGGGAAGTCATCCCCCAGCGTTGTTATGTCAAAGCGCTTTTTAGTGTGATTGGCCTCTCCATGCATGTGATGTAGTGCCTTTTCATGTCGTGTACACAAAGTATAATAACATCCCTGGTGTTGGTACGGGCTGGGGTTGCTCTGGCTTTGCTCTTCCCTTTGCTTTTCATGTGGAAGGGGCCTTCCCTTTGTCTGTTTGCCTAGAAGATGTCATATTGTTGTAAGGTAATGTTAGTGCCACAATTATACCAAACACTTTTTGTTTTTTTCATTATGAAAAGTAAAAGGAAACACCTATGCTATGGTAAGGAATAAAAAATGAAAATATTGGAAGTCAACCAAGATGAAATAGCATGATCAGGTATTGGCAGCACTGGCGCTGCATCTGTGTTTTGCAGGTTGAGACCCGCGATTCACAGGTGCGTCATAGGGTTGCGATGGAGTACTGACCCAACATGTCCTTCTCTTACATTGAACCTGCATTTCGCAGGTCACAATCTATGACTCGCAGGTGTCGCGCAGGTGGGTGGCAGTAGCCTAAAGCGTCAAACCCATTCTTGCACCACAGCCCGCGTTTTACAGATTACTATCCGCGACTTGCAGATGCATAGCAGTGACCCACATTGCTATTCTTGCTATAATTTTTCCATTTTCACATAACTATGAACACAAAACATCTAATGGTTACTTAGACTTCCCCAAAAGATTTATCACCCAATTTAAACTCGCACAAAGACCGTTAGGACCACTCAACACTTTCCCTTAAGATGGACATTACCCTGTCTATCATCGGGAAATGTTAAGTTTCCACTCCAACTCATTGTTCTCAACACAATTTCACAAAATATTTCAACTCATTCACATGACACATTTCTCATTTGCAAGCAGAATAGAAGAAAAGAATGACAATTTTTTTCGTAAGAAAGATGTAATCCTATCCATCATGGGAAAAAATTGTGCATTCTAGCATATGGGTTACTCATATTTCACCCCCAACTAATATGCCAATGTGTGTGTGTGTATATATATATATATATGCAAGAGATGGGGCATTATCAACAACAATTTCTACCTATATTTCACAACTTGAACTCCTCTACCATACCCACAACACAAAAAAACAATGAGAAAATGTAGAACACATCATGGGTAATAGGAGAACATGGGTTACTACAAAATTCAATTCTATCATGCTACAATCACCAAGAATCAATAAGAGTAAGAATGAGAGGCACACATGCCAAAGTAGTGGAGAGAATAAGTGAAATTGATACTTTGAAATCTTTGATCAACAATGGCCAACCCAAGAGCTTGAGCTTCTAGCGATTTGGTAAAGAGAATATTGAGAGATGGTAAAGAAAATGGTGAAAGAGAATATGTTTTATAAATCTAAGGGAGTTGAGTGGATTGGTGAGTTTAAAAAGTGAAGTAAGTAGGTTTAGTGGGAAGATGAAGTGGTTGAGAGAAGGGTTATAGGGAAGAGAAAAAGGTGAATAAAATGGAGGTTATTGGGATGTGGGATAAGTTTAAAAGGTATGGGTCAGCCATGCGTCGAGTTTAATCAATGGGTCAGTCAAAATTTAAATAACACTTCGTACTTGCACCTGCACTGGACCTGCAGCCGCAGGTGGTCACTTGCGAAACGTAGTTCCTAGCGTAGGTGATCTCATTTTTTCCTAGTTTACTGCTTTTGGCTTTCACCAAACCTACGTTTCACGGGTTGACACCTGTGTTTCGCAGGTGTGCATAGAAGCCTTCATTTTCTTCCATCTTTCTGGTTCCTTTTTGCGCTTGAACTGCATTTTGTGCATGAGAACCTGCATTTCGCAGATCTCATGCAGTTTTTCCTATATTTTTTTTACTTGGTCTTTCATCCATTCATCCTACAAAACTAAAAACAACACAAACATCAAAAACAACTAAAGTTAAAAGCACTTGGGTTGCCTCCCAAAAAGCGTCTTATTTAACGTTGTGGCTTGACGGGGACATCAACAAGCATCACTCAATATGAGGGATTATCCTCTTCATCAACTTCATCTTCACAATTACTCCTTTGTTGTTCATCTTCATCAAGAACTACAATCACCTTTACAATCATTAGGGGATGTCATTGGTTGACACACATTGAAAGTGACCTCTTCACCACCAACTCTAAATTTCAATTCCCCTAGCTTCACATCAACAAGCACTCTCCCTGTAGCTAGCAATGGTCACCCTAAAATAATGGGTACCTTAATATCCATGTCAAAATCCAACATGACAAATTTGGCTGGTAGATTAAACTTATCCACCTGAACCAAGACATCCTCAAGAAATCCAATGGACGTTTGATCGAACGATCCGCCATCAATAGCCTCATTGTTGTCGACTTGGGACTTCCAAACCTAACATTTTAAAGATTATGAGAGGAATTAGGTTTATGCTAGCTCTGATATCACATAGTGCCTTGTTGAACATGCACATCCAATAGTACAAGGAATAGTGAATGCTCCTGGATCCTCTCTTTTTGGAGCAAGGTTGCTAGCCATCACAGCACTACAATGGTGTGACACCTCCATAGTGCCCGCATCCATAATCATCTTTTTCTTCAGTAGCTCCTTCATGAAATTAGCATATCCTGGCATCTGGAGCAACGCATCAACCAGTGATATATTGATGGACAAATTTCTAAACATATCAATGAACTTTTGGAACTGATTGTTCTCTTTCTTTTACACCAACCATTAAGGGTAAGGAGATGGGGTTCTAGGCTCTTAGCCTTTTGTATTGAGAGGCACCTCACCCTCTTTCTCAAAATCAAAATTCTCATGAGGAACATCTACTCCTTCCTCATCTTGTTCTTCTTCATCATCAACACAAATTGGTGGTCTTGGCACAGTATCACTCACTCCATCATTCGTTGTCGGATCAATAGTTTGCTTGGCCTGTGATCTCGGGCAAAATAGCATGCCCGAGTGACGGTTGAGAACTTAATTTAGTCTTGTTTAGCTAAGTAATTGTATACATTTTCATGTGATTTTATATAAATGTGAATATATGTGCTAACCAACATGATTAGTCCTTATTTTGTAGGTTTCAATGATTTTGAGGAACTAATTTATAAGTTGGTGAAGTAGCGGAATGGAGTCGAGAGCAGATGCGGCAGGCAAGCAGCACCAGCGCGCCAGCAACGTGCCACGTCGTGCAAGCTGCGAGACAGAGCAAGGCCAACGCGCTGCCCAAGCAGCGTGACACGCTGCCAATGCGGTGGCACTCGGCAGTTTCAGCTTCCGGAGGCAATTTTTTCCAGAGAGATTTCGCGTTACCTCCATGTCACGGAGGCAGTGCTCCGCGATACACTCCGTGACACGGAGCCATTCCACGACAGGCTAAATTGTGCACGTTTCTCATTTATTATAAATAGGACCCTTAGCTCCTAAAACCACTTGGTCACGGTTTTATTCTGGAAAACTACCTAGGAGTGAAGGGAGAAGTGGGAGAACTCATATAGGGTTTGGCAAATTCCCTTGTCATCTACCAAATTCATGTAAGTATGTTAGTTTAGTAGTAGTTAGTTGTAGTTTTACGAACATGAATGGCAAGAACCCTTCCTCTAGGGTTGAAGCCATGAATTATGATTATGATTTTATGAAATTGTTTTGGAATTAAGTTATTGATTGTTGTTTTCGTCTTGCATTCTGGATTGTTGGTTGTTTTTATGATTGATCACCATGAAAACATATAAGTTAGCTTGGACAATTGCTTGAGAAAGAATTACCTAGGTCAGGACATGAGAATGTAAGGAGCATGTTTGTATCTCACGATTTAATTTCGTGTTAGAATAGAAATATACATAACACCTTGCTTGGTTGATAAACGGGGGTTATTAAGAGACCAACTTAGGATTATCACATCACCACTCGAAGAAGTAGTTGTGAAGGTAAGTTGAGTTAAATGGTTAGATGCACGAAAGTCCCTAATCGTTTCCCCGTAAACCACAACATAATTAATTGCCCGCGAACTAGAAATTAGCATCCTCGCTCACAATGATGCAGTGAGGCTAGTTTGCTGTGTTTAGAGGCTCGAAAGACCATGAACATGCAATTCTAATTATGTGAAATAATAACCGATAGTTTCATGCTTAACCCATTGCAAATCATCATATCGCATCATTAGCTGGTTTTAACTCTATGTTGCTCCTAGAGTAAATTCAGGATATTTCGTTGACCAAAATAAACTTAATTAAATCTCCCTCGAAAACTTTTATAACCAACACTTGAGAAAGTTAAGATCACACTTGAAATGGATAGTTAGAGGAATGGGTCCAGTCCCTGTGGGTTCGACATTCCGGTTCTTGAAAAGAGCCACTATATTACTCGCACGACCCGTACACTTGCGGGCGCGAACAAGTTTTTGGCGTTGTTGCCGGGGACTCGGCGAAGTTTTGATAATTTATCTATTTTTTTGTGATTTTTGAAATTTCATTAAGTGTTGAGAAACTTGGTCTTAGTCTGTTTATTTGCAGGTGACAGGTTGTCCTGCCGAGCTGGCTAGAAGTAGAGATCTTGTGGAACCGTTGCTGGAACCTGAACGTCAAATCCATTTGCGAAGGAGAGTAGCTCTAGAGCAAAAGCTGAAGAGACTTCAAGAAAAGGTACAACAACAACCACCCGCGGGACAAGGACAATTGTCATCAGAAGCAATGGCAGCAAGACCAGTTTGCGAAGTGGCAATCCCACTAGCGACGAGTGTGACCTCTAGCATCCGTAAATTGGAGCCTGGAGGGCACTTTGAGCTTAAACAGAACATGGTGCAGCTGTTACATTCTAGTGGTCAATTCACTGGGATGGCACATGAGGACCCGCTGCAGCACCTATAGGCTTTTTAGAGATTAGTGACACGTTTGTCCCCACTGGCGTGTCCACAAGTTATGTCCGACTGACCCTCTTTCCATTTTCACTGTTGGGAGAGGCGAAAAAGTGGTTGAAGGATGAGCCACTGAACTCCATAACTTCATGGAATGACTTGGCTAAGAAGTTCCTTATCAGATTCTTCCCTTCAGGCAAAACTGCAAAGTTGAGAAGTGAAATACTCAGTTTCAAGAAGAGGCCTGATTAGAACTTATATATGGCTTGGGAAAGATTCAAGTCATTGTTAAGAGACTGCCCCCACACCAGCAATCAAATGAAGTGCTGGCTCATACCTTTGTAGAAAGTCTAGACCCACACACAAAAATATTACTAGACTCTGCATCGGGTGGGCAAGCCTTGGAGAAGACGTATGATGAGTTGTACACTTTGTTGAACAGAATCGCTCAAGGAAATCCAGAGTGGCACAGCGAGTCATCGAGAGGGGTAGGAAAGAGACCAGGGTTGATAGAAGTAGATAGTTTGAATGACTTGGCAGCACAGTTAGCTTCATTCCAGCATCAGATGATGACTGAACTGAGTATGAACCAATACCAGGCCCAGGTTAATGCAGTTCAGCAATCTCCGAGTAGGTGTGAAATTTGTGGTAATAATGGGCATAATGCAGAATCTTGTGGAGCCAATCAGGAATCAGTCAATTTTGTTGGTAATGTGCATAGGAATCAGAATTTTGGGAACAACTCCAACAGAAATTGGCAGGGCCACCCGAATTTTTCTTGGGGTGGAAACTAAAAGCAAAATTATATGCAACCTCAACAACAGCAGTATCAATAGAATAGGCAAAATGATGGGCAATTGAGTAGCAGCATTGAGGAAACACTGCAGAAAATTATGGAGACCCAGAATCAGTTAGCGGAAAATCAGGCGAGGATGGCAACAGACTTAATGAATCAGCAAGTAACCACCCGCAATCTTGAAAAACAAGTGGGTCAGATAGCAGCTACTCAGAACATGAGGTCGTAGGGGGGATTACCAAGCGATGCAGATCCTAACCCCCGGCAAATCAATGCCATCAGTCTTAGAAGCGGAAAGCAATTAGTTGATGCAGTGCCTAAAGAGTTGAGAAAGGAGGTGCAGCCGGAGTTGGTTAGACCAGGACCATCCATCAACATAGGAGATAAGCAAAGTACTGGGCAACAAAATGCGCAACTTTCATTGAAGCCAGCACAAAGACCACCACCACCATTCCCTCAGAAATTCAGAAAGAGCAAGGAGGAGGAATGCTTCAAAAAGTTCTTTAAGAGCTTCAAAGAACTTCACATAAATTTGCCTCTTATTGATGTCTTGCAGGGAATGCCCAAGTATGCTAAATACTTGAAGGACGTGATGGCGAACAAAGTTAGATTGGTGGACGTCTAGACTGTAGCACTGACTGAGGAGTGCAGTCACAGGGTATTGAGCAAAATGCCAAAGAAGCTCAAAGACCCATGGAGTTTTACCCTCCCCATACAAATTGGTAAAGCTGAGGTGCTATGAGCTTTATGTGACTTAGGGGCAGCAGTTAATCTAATGCCCCTATCCTTATTCAACACCATGGGGTTGGGAAAACCGAGGCCAATAAGGTTGATGCTGCAGCTGGCTGACAAGTCGCGAGTCACACCTTATGGAATAATAGAGGACCTTCTCATCAAAGTAGGTAAGTTTATTATACCTGTTGATTTTATTGTTTTAGATTTTCAGGTTGATCACCAGGTACCCTGATCTTGGGACAGCCATTCTTGGCCACCGGAGGAATGGTGATTGACTTAAAAGCAGGGACCCTGAAAATAAGGGTTGAGGATGAAGAAGAAATCTTCCGCGTTTACCAAGAAATGAACCCATCTGCACACTACAGAAACCTTTGTCAAGTTAGTGTGTTGGCAGAGGATGAGTGTGGGGTAGAGGATTCCACAGGTGCACGGCTAAAGGCAATGACAAGTGTTCAGCCTGAGTCTGATAAAGGGCTTCAAATTGAGAAGAAGTTGGAGGAAGAGAGGAACAAAGTGGAGGTTGTTTCCTCTAAACAACAAAAGAAAAGGAGATGGTTCTCGAAAGAGAACCCAGGTATGAGGATGTCTTGAAAAGGACAGTCCACGTCGTGCTGCGACGTAAAAGAAGGCACTGCTTGGGAGGCAACCCAAGGGTACCTCAGGTACAATTTGTAATTTTGATTTTGTGTTGATTTTGTTATTTTCATTTTGTTTGTGTTTTTGGTGGAAAGTTAAGCACAGATGGAGGGAAGTCTGAGTAGCGAGAAGGTGGAAGCTAAAGAGCTTGGAATAGAAGAAGTGTGGGGTCAAACACCCACCTCTAAAAACTTGAAAGGAAAGCATGCTTTTAGCTTGGCATAGAGGCTCAGGGAGTATTTCTCATCCTTTAAATGTTAATTTGATGCTATGAGGACATAGCATGATTTAAGTGTGGGGTGAGAAAAATTTCAAAATTTTTGTGCTTAACAAGTTTGTGGTGAATGTAATGCTTGTGAGGAATTTGTGAGAAATTTGAAAATTTTGAAAAATATTTGTGAATTAAGCATGACTTCATCACCCGTTGGTTTTTCTTTTCGGTTCTTTTCCGACGGAGGGTCTTTGAACCGAAGAATAAAAATTTTCTTTTTCTTTTCTTTGTCTGTATATAGTGTTTATAGTCATAGTTAGGGACTGTTTCCGACGATGGATGGATGACGACCGTCTTGAGGAAAAATTAGTCAATAGGTTTTGGGGTTTTTGAAACCATAACTAATTGGTGCTTGATGTTCTTGTTATGTGCTATACATGATTATAAGATGCAAGTATGTTCAGTTTTGAAGCATGCAAGTGTATAACTTTGTGTGAGACGCTTAGGTTCTTGAATTTGACTCAATATGATTGAAGCTTAATTCTGAATTCTTGTGATTAGCTGAGTAAGAGTCTGCTGAATGTGTCTTGATTTGAGCATGTGCCACGAGTGTAAGGTTTTTGAGTATTCTGTGCTATTATGGAATGTCTAGAACTTGCCTGGTGTGTTTATAAAACAAAATGAAGGATGTGAATTGTAGGAGATGATTTAGGCATTTTTTTTGAATGAACCAATTTTTTATCCCTCATTTTACCTACCTTGAAAAACTAATCCTAGTTAACCCCATTGAGCCTTGAGCCTATTCTTTGACAGCTGCAACATAAGCTTAATCCTTTTTCTTTCATTAGCCTTGAATTTGAACCAAAACTCCTAAGCGCTTAAAGGAAAAATACGAAAGAGTAAAGGAGTGAGAAGAATGAAAAAGAAGGGAAAGTAGCAATTGTAAAAGTTGAGAAAGGTCGAGGGTGCACTTGTTTGAATACGGTTGAGTATTAGTAGGGAGTAAGAAAATAAATAAATGAAAAGTTACTTATAGAACTCCTTACTAATAAGCTAAAAGTTCCTAAAGAAATGGGGGAAGAAAAGAGGAAAAAGAAAACTGAAAGGAGAAAAAGGTGAAGTAAGGGAAGGGAAGTTCGTAATGAAGGCGTGATGTGTTAAAAGCACTTAGGAAAGATAGTCACTATTACTGGCCATAATAGTACCTACCCGCACCTAAGTTACATTACAACCTAAAAAGTCCTACTTGATCTTACATTCATACATCCTTAAATTAGTGGAATAAAACACTAAGGGCAAGCTTATGGGTCATTACATGATGCATGTGAATTCTTTGTGAGAGTGAGCGTAATTCTATTCATGTACCGACACATGTTGTGATTTAAAAATTATTTTTGCGTGTGAAATTGGGTAACTCTTTTTCCGTGAGGGGCACATGTTGAATGAAGGATATAATTCATGTAGGATTTCTTAATCAGTTGATTTGCATGAGTTTTCTAAGATTGAGAGTCGATTCTTGAGGTCAAGAAGTCTTAACATAGTTGTACTTCATTTCGATGATCAAGTCGTGCATGCCCTATTTTTAGCTTGTTATCTTACGTAATCATTATAGCCGTAGTTGAATAATCTTGCTAAATGACTTATGGGTGAGTCTCCATATGCATGAGATGTAAAAGGTTGTTCGAGGACGAACAAGACTTTAAGTGTGGGGTTGTGATCTCGGGCAAAATAGCATGCCCGAGTGACGGTTGAGAACTTAATTTAGTCTTGTTTAGCTAAGTAATTATATACATTTTCATGTGATTTTATATAAATGTGAATATATTTGCTAGCCAACATGATTAGTCCTTATTTTGTAGGTTTCAATGATTTTGAGGAACTAATTCATAAGTTGGTGAAGTAGCGGAATGGAGTCGGGAGCAGATGCGGAAGGCAGGCAGCACCAGCGCGCCAGCAACGTGCCATGCCGTGCCGCCTGCGCGACAGAGCAAGGCCAACGTGCTGCCCAAGCAGCGTGACACACTGCCAACGCGGTGGCACTCGGCAGTTTCGGCTTCCGGAGGCAATTTCCAGAGAGCTTTCGCGTTACCTCCGTGTCACAGAGGCAGTGCTCCGCGATACACTCCGTGACATGGAGCCATTCCACGACAGGCTAAATTGTGCACGTTTCTCATTTATTATAAATAGGACCCTTATCTCCTAAAACCACTTGGTCACGATTTTATTCTGGAAAACTACCTAGGAGTGAAGGGAGAAGTGGGAGAACTCATCTAGGGTTTGGCAAATTCCCTTGTCATCTACCAAATTCATGTAAGTATGTTAGTTTAGTAGTAGTTAGTTGTAGTTTTACGAACATGAATGGCAAGAACCCTTCCTCTAGGGTTGAAGCCATGAATTATGATTGTGATTTTATGAAATTGTTTTGGAATTAAGTTATTGATTGTTGTTTTCGTCTTGCATTCTGGATTGTTGGTTGTTTTTATGATTGATCACCATGAAAACATATACGTTAGCTTGGGCAATTGCTTGAGAAAGAATTACCTAGGTCAAGACATGAGAATGTAAGGAGCATGTTTGTATCTCACGATATAATTTTGTGTTAGGATAGAAATATACCTAACACCTTGATTGGTTGATAAACGGGGGTTATTAAGAGACCAACTTAGGATTATCACATCACCACTCGAAGAAGTAGTTCTGAAGGTAAGTTGAGTTAAATGGTTAGACGCACGAAAGTCCCTAATCGTTTCCCCGTAAACCATAGCATAATTAATTGCCCGCGAACTAGAAATTAGCATCCTCGCTCACAATGATGCAGTGAGGCTAGTTTGCCGTGTTTAGAGGCTCGAAAGACCATGAACATGCAATTCTAATTATGTGAAATAATAATCGATAGTTTCATGCTTAACCCATTGCAAATCGTAGTATCGCATCATTAGCTGGTTTTAACTCTATGTTGCTCCTAGAGTAAATTCAGGATATTTCATTGACCAAAACAAACTTAATTAAATCTCCCTTGAAAACTTTTATAACCAACACTTGAGAAAGTTAAGATCACACTTGAAATGGATAGTTAGAGGAATGGGTCCAGTCCCTGTGGGTTCGACATTCCGGTTCTTGAAAAGAGCCACTATATTACTTGCACGACCCGTACACTTGCAGGCACGAACAGCCTTAACACTCGCATCGGCCGCAACTTTTCCACTCCTAGTGACAATAGTCATGCAATGATTGTCCTTCGTTGGATTGAGCATTGTGTCACTCGGGAGTGTCCCTTTCATTCGAGGGTTCATCTAGGTAGAAAGGTGGTTCATTTAGGCATCCAAATACTTAATGGAAGCTTAATGAGAACTCATAGTTTGGACAAGGTTAGACACCTCCCCTTTAAGCTCCTTCACCCCACTATCCATGGACTCAACCTTCTTCAAATCTCTTGTCCACATCTCCTCTATCTTTGAATTACCAACATCACTTACTCCAGATTGCATTTGGGCTGCATCAACTTTGGAGGGGGGGGAATATATGGATTTGAACTTCTATGGTATTGCTCCCCTTTATGATTTGGTTCCCGATTTCCCCATCTCTCATTCCTATCATTCCAACTTGATTCTCCTAATTCCTCCAGCCTTGATTCTCATCACAAGGATGCCAAGGGCCTTTGTTGTCACCTTGGTATCCTTGATGAGGACCCCCCACTTGGCCAGCCATATATTGACATTCTTCTTCATATCTTGGAGGTGAATCCTTCCCTTCATATTGCATCCGGCCTTGGGTTCCCACTGCATTCACACTCTTGGATCTCGTCCCCATGATATGCTTTGTCATTAGCTCAATGTGGGTCATCATTTTTGCAAAGGTTTCATCCCTTTCTTCATCACGTCTCTTATTTCCACAGTCACAAGTCTAGGAATGGCACCACTTGAGGACACCTCGATGTCCCTAGTGCTCCATGCTCTATTCGTTTTGATCATATGATCTAGGAGAGGTTTGGCCAATCCATATGTCTGGTCCATCAAGGACCCACCAGCCAGGTTGTTGGCCTCCGGCTTGTTTATCGAGTCAAGGGAATGATAGAAGCTTCGGAGTAGGACTCCATCAGGAAACTCATGGTTGGGGCATCTTGCAACTTTCTTTTTGAAGCGGAGCCAAACCTCATATGTGGGCTCTCTTGGAAGTTGTCTAAAATTGGTGATTTTTCCAATCAATTGAAGTATCCTCGAGGGAGGGAAGAATCTATCCAACAAAGCCTCTGTAAACTCCTGCCAAGAAGTGATTGACCCCGGGGGCAGCTCCTCTAACCACACAGTGGCATCTCCCGCTAATGAGAATGGGAAAAGCCTTAGTTGAATTGAATCTTGGCTAATGTTGATACATTAAAGGGTTGGAAGATTTCAAGGATGTTTCGAAGGTGTCTATTGGAATCTTCACTTGGTTTCCCTCCAAATAACCCCTTCATTTGCAACAAATGTAGCATAGTGCTTATCACAAGAAAGACAGAATTCCCTAGCATAGGTGGTAGGAGAATAGCACCTGCTACATCGAGTAACATAGGCTCATCATTAACTTGGTCCATATGGTTGTCCACAAAACCCACTTGAGTGTCTGTGCTCATGAAATTCAACTAAAAAAGCAGCAAAAACAATATAAATGTAAATTCGCACAAGATGCTTAACTAGTTCAAATCAACAAACAACTCTAGGCTATTAGTGCCTATTCCCCAGCAGCAGTGCCAAAATTGATAACGTCCAAATCCGCTTCTCGCTAGGAGAGAGTGTACATGATAATTTGTAATATAATTTACCCAACTTTATGAGTAGGGGTCAAATCCACAGGGAATAGGGAGATATTAATACAAAAGTTGTATATCAATCCAAACTAACCAGCATCATTGAATCACAATTCAAAAAGTAAATGTTTGGGGGGAAATAAGATCACTATATGATTCTAAAGGCAATATCAAAATGGGGTAATGCGAGTTAACCAACAACGAGAGCAAATACTAGGGATATGCTATTGAGGAGGCATCGATAGGATTGGGATTAATCAATAAGTCTAAAGAATCAACTACTAGCATGAATAGTCATGGATTAGATGTACCTGATGTGTTTCGACCACTTGGGTACATTCTACTTCAGTTCTTTCGAACCCCAAGCTCACATAACAAAATACCCATGTTGGCTTGCAGAAGAATCAAGTTATTTCTATCCTTAACCCTTGAATGAATTATGAAAATGGGTTTTGGTTATTTCTAGCCCAACCGCACATTTATAAAACTCAATTCCCCACTAATTCTTTCTCACCCATATCTTAATTTCCTTTTTAAAGAAAAAACAAGATAAACAAACACAATCTATGTTTGTAACCATAAATATTTTAATTAAAACTTATAGAAAGCATTAGAAGGATGCACAATAAGTGATTCTAAGACTAAATCAATAACACCAAATCCAATCTAAATCCACATCAAGCACACCCCTAGCAATCAAATTATCCACTCATGAATGTAAATAAGAAAAATATATAAACAAGAGATTCATTAACATTCATCATTTAGTAGTAAATTTAAGCTTCAAAGTATGCTTCAATGGTGGATTCTTACCCTACAATTTGATGAAGAAGAAGACTAGCTCTCACTTCTCTATATATTTCTCTCTCTACAAAAATTGATATTCAAAATAAAGTACTTTTCTTCTAAGATGAAGGTGTGTAAAAATTAGGGAAAGTATGCTCCTTTTTATTCTACACGTGTAATACCCAGGAAGTCCCTAAGACTAGACATGAGGGTTGAATTAGAGAAATCAAGGAAAATTGCATCAGAGCCATTGAAGGACTCAAGGGATTAGATATTATAGGGATCAACGACCTGTTGTGACCCTCGTAGTAAGTCCCCAGTCAGAAATTTTCTAGTAAGCAACGGGCCTAGCAACAAACCGTTGGAAGATCCTATGGGCTGTCCTTAGTGGCTATTGAATGGGGTTCAGGAAAGCCCAGAAACTGATTCAATGAAGAAGAGAGGATACAATGAGCCATTGTGCCAAGGAATGACTAGTCTTGTCCAGTTGTCTGTTAGGGAATCAGAAAAGTAATAGAATTTTACCTAGAAGCAACAGATTGAGCAACGGGTCATTATTTCCTACGAAGACCCATCCTAACCAGTCGGTGATTAGAACCTCAGTAAAATACTGAAAGTGCTTCAGATATAACTGACAGGTGCAACGATCTGTTAGAGCTTGTAATGACCCATCTTGTTAGTCATTAGTGAGGGATCAACCGAGTATAATAGATTCCCCAGGGAGCGACGAATGATCCAACGTGCCATTATATCCTACAACGACCCATTGGATGGATCGTTGTAACTGGTACTGTCCATTTTCCAAATGAATCATTAAGTGTATTTTCATAATTCCTAAGCTACTAAGTCTGAAACTACGTCATTTTAATCCCTGAAAGGGGTGTTTTAATATGGTTTAGCCTATATCAAGTTATTAGGCTCCCCATGCATGCAAAGCTTTGAGTTCTCTTGGAAGATCAATTTAGAATTCTCTCAATTCTTCCCCAATTCTCTTGGGATTTTAAGGATAAGTTTAGAATCAGATTACCCAGGTATGTAGGGCTACGAATGAGAGTTTCCTTTCACTCTCATGCCCAAATTTCTCCTCAAATTCATGAATTCAAGTTCCAATTCAAGCATATGATCTTATAGGGTTTTAACCCAATTTTATGAAATTCTCTATGATATGTCTATGGGTCAATTTCCCTAATGTTCCAAATCATGTTTTAGGATTCATGGGCATATTTTATACACAATTTGATAAATTCATGATTTCAAGTTTTTAGAAATTATGCCCTATTATGCAAGTTTTATGAAAAGTCAAGTTTATAATTCGTGATTTCAACTACGATGAGATATCTAGCATGAATGAATGTTTATAAATTTCCCATGTATGAATATGTGATTTTGACTTACGAAGTCAATTCAAGTATGCATGATTTTAAGATTTGGGCAATCCCACACAAGTTAAGTATGTGTTCATGATTCAGCTCAATTTTATAAGATCAGCTTACCATATAGTTTGGAATCAATACTCCTAATTCAGCTTATGGTATTTCTGGAGCCAAGAGTCCCAATGTTCAAATTTTAGACTATGCATGTAATTATGATTTCAGCTTCACTGAAAAACAATGGGAGCACTATGAATATTTTTAAAAGTAGTGTCTAGCACTGACTAAGCTTGGGGTTCCAAGGTTCCCTAGTCTTAGAACTACACGCCAACATAGGGATATATTCATTTTTGGGATCTCCCTTGATAGTTTTCCCTTGCCCCCAAGAGGCCTCAGATTGATATCGATATCATGGTATCGTCCTTAGCACTGGCAAGGTTTTGGATAGCTCTTCTAACTTGAGTGTGATAGTTGGGGCATCATGTAGGATCTATCATGATGGTTTCGGTTGTGACGAGCCTCTCATTGTTCCTCATGATTTCAATTATTCATGTTCATGACTAATGATATTATGTTTTACAGCAGGTTTGACCCAATGATTAGTTTATGAGCTTTTACTTTTGATTTCAACGATGACAAGTCATATGATTTCTATTTCAACCTTGGGTCATTCTGTTCGGATATGATACTCAGCTTATGCCTATGTATATCTCAGATACTGTTTCAGCATGTAGTCGTTACTCATAGGATATATTGATTTATATTTATATTCAGAATTTCAGTTAACATTTACTCAACATGTTTTACTTACCTTACATAGTATATTCCAAGTACTGACCACACACTCTATATTGTATCATTTCATCATACAGTTCCAAACGATTAGACACAGTTCCACCATTAGTCCAGCTCTCTCGCAGTCAACTCAGCTCCCATTGTTGGTGAGTCCTCATCTTCCGAGGACATTCAGTTTAGTGTTTGATTATGCTATTTTAATTTCAAATTTTAGCAAGCTAGTTGGGGATGTTGTCACATCAGCTCATTAGACAATTTAGAGGCTTATTAGATATTATGTAGACTTTCAGCTTTATCAAGTGTTGACTCTGTTTGTGATCATTGTTATACGCTATGTTATTCAGACTTTCACTTATTTATGGTTAAGTTATCAGTTTCCACTTTGATGTATGCTCTTTAGTTGTTATGTTCATGTCATAGGTCGACTTGCAGCCATTCGTGGTTCTAGGTCTCATGTCTCGGTCCGAGGTCCCACCTCGAGTCGTGATAAACTTGGTATTAGACAAATATTTAGAGTGTCCTAGGATGTATAAAAGTTGCGTTGAGTAGTCTTTTTCATGGGTGTGAAGTGCGCTACACTTATGGGGAAGAGGCTACAAGACATTTTAGGAAAATTTTCCTTCTTCCATAATCTATGTCATGAACTAAAGTATTTCTATATCCTTCTAACTCATGCTATATACGTTTGCAAAAATATTCCTCCATGTAGAGTGAATGGTAGAAGGAACGGCAACGGAAATGGCCATGACAATGGTAATGGAGATGGGCATCAGCAAGCCCCGCTAGCACTAACAGATCCTTTGCCCGAGAAGGTCACTCATGTTGATTTTAGAGCAGCATTTCATAAGTTGGCATAGGTTATGACTGCTCAAGTCAATCAATAGGCAGTGGTCCATGATCCTCAGAATGGGAATGCAACAGCAACCAAAGTTTGAGACTTTCTTGGGATGAATCTTCCCGAGTTTATGGGGTCAAAAGTGGATGAGGACCAACATGAGTTTATTAAGGAGGAGCAGAAGATCACCCATATTATGGGGGTGACTATAGAGGAGAGTGTGGACTTAGCCTCCTATCAGCTAAAAGGGGTTGCTTACATATGGTACCGCTAGTGAAAGGATGGTAGAGTAGTGGGGGCATTTCCCGCGAGTTGGGATGAGTTCATGACTTCCTTCTTAGATAGATTCTTACCTAGAGAGTTGAGGGAGGAAAAGGCAGCAGAGTTCATCAACTTGAATCAGAACCACAAGACCATCTAAAAGTATGCCTTTGAGTTTACCTGGCTGTCTAAGTATGCGCCGGAGATGGTTGTGGATCAGAGCACTCATATAAGCAGGTTTGTGAATGGGGTATCAGATTTCCTGGTCAAGGAGTGGAGGACCGCTATGATGAATAGTGATCTAGATTTCTCACGATTGGTCATATTCACCCAGTAGATGGAGGTAGAGAAGATAAAGAAAAAAGAGAGAAAGGCCAAGAGGGCCAGGATGGGGACTTATGGATAGTTCCAACAGAGGTCCGATAGAGGACATCGCCATCAGTCCCACCAGAGGTTGTCAGCCCCAGCACCATCATCAGCCAGTGTTTCATCCAGACCTAGGGATGATTAGAGGGGTAGAGCATCAGGCTCTAGAGGTCAGGGGAGCACGTCGGGGGAGCGCAGCATTCTAGCTTGCGGTCGGTGTAGTAGAAGGCACACCGGAGAGTGCTTAGTGGGTTTAGGCGTGTTCTTTCAGTGTGGAAAGCTTGGACATCTACTCAAAGACTGCCCTTTAGCCAGATAGGGCCATAGTAAAGGTTGTGACCCAACCACCAGTTCAGCGACTCCACTAGCACGCTCTGCTCAGCACGGTGCATCCATTAGTGCAGGTGGTGGCCAATATTAGAATAGATTTATTCCCTCTCATCTCATCAGGAGCAGGAGGTCTCTCCATATGTGATCACTAGTATGTTAAGAATATTCTTTCTTGATGTGTATGCATTGTTAGATCCAGGGGATACCTTATATTTTATGACTCAGTATGTTGCTATTAGTTTCAGAGTCAATCCCGAAATCCTATCAGAACCCTTCTCAGTCTCTACTCCAGTTGGTGACTTAGTTATAGCTCAATGGGTGTACAAAAATTACCCTATCGCAGTCCTTCAGAAAGTCACCACAGCTGACCTAGTAGAGTTAGACATGACCGACTTTGATGTTATCTTTGGTATAGATTGGTTTCATGTATGTTATGCCTCAGTAAATTGTAGAACTCATACAGTAAAGTTCTGATTTTCGAGTAAGCTGGTCCTAAAATGGAAAGGTAGTTCAGTTGTGCCTGTAGGACACTTTGTTCCCTATATCAAGGCTAGGAAGATGATTTCTACAGGTTGTGTGTACCATCTAGTTTGGGTTAAGGAT
The DNA here is from genome assembly GCA_035772735.1 of Datura wrightii. Classification (NCBI taxonomy): domain Eukaryota; kingdom Viridiplantae; phylum Streptophyta; class Magnoliopsida; order Solanales; family Solanaceae; genus Datura; species Datura wrightii. The sequence continues at coordinate 69,341,852 of JASDFA010000002.1, forward strand.
GCGAAGTTCGAGACCCCAACTCTTCAATCAGTCCCTATAGTCTGTGAGTATCCGAAGGTATTTCCAGATGATCTACCAGGAGTCCCTCCTAAGCGGGAGATAGACTTTGGTATCGACTTTCTCCCTGATACATAGCCTATATTCATTCCTCCTTACAGAATGGCTCCAACCGAACTAAAGGAGTTAAGAGAGCAGTTGAAAGATCTCCTAGATAAAGGTTTCATCAGGCTTAATAAGTCCCCATGGGGTGCACCAGTTCTCTTTGTTTAGAAGAAGGATGGTTCCCTTAGGATGAGAATTGATTATCGGCAGTTAAACAAGGTCACAATCAAGAACAAGTATCTAGAAGAAGGATGGTTCCATTAGGATGAGAATTGATTATCGGCAGTTAAACAAGGTCACAATCAAGAACAAGTATCCCCTTCCTAGAATTTATGACTTGTTTGACCAACTTCAGGATGCTAAGTGCTTTTCAATGATAGACCTTAGATCCGAATATCATCATCTTAGAGTTAGAGAGAGAGACATCATGAAGACAGCCTTCAAGACTCGGCATGGTCGCTACAAGTTCGTAGTTATGTATTTTGGACTAACGAATGATCTTGTAGCTTTTATGAATTTGATGAATATGGTATTCAAGCTGCATTTGGATATGTTCGTGATTATCTTCATAGACGATACTATCATATACTCTCAGAGTGAGAAGGAGCATGCCACTTATTTAAGGATTGTGTTACAGACTCTCAAGGATTTCCAATTGTTTGCTAAGTTCAGCAAGTGTGAGTTTTGGTCGAACTCAATAGCATTTTTGGGCCATGTGTTGTCTAGCGAGGGTGTGCAGCTGGACTCTTAAAAGATAGAGGTGGTGGAGAATTGGCCTAGTCCAGTTAATCCTTCATACATCAGGAGCTTTTTGGGTTTAGCTAGATACTACAGAAGGTTTGTTGAAGTATTTTCATCCATTGTAGCACCGTCGACTATGTTGACCCATAAGAAGGTCAAATTTCAGTAGTTGGATTCCTGTGTGACGAGTTTTCAGGAGCTAAAGACTTGACTCACTTCAGCCCCAATATTGACTCTACCAGAGGGCATAGATGGATTCGTTGTGTATTGTGATGCCTCTAGGATTAGTCTTGGTTGTTTGTTGATGTATCATGGTAAAGCCATTGCGTATGCCTCTAGATAGCTTAAGACTTGTAAAAAGAATTACCCGATGCATGACCTAGAGTTGGCAGCTATGGTGTTTGCATTGAAGATTTGGAGGCACTACTTGTATGGGTGCATGTGAATGTGTTCATAGACCATAAGAGCCTTCAATATGTGTTCACTTAAAAGGACATGAATTTGCAATGAAGGAGGTGGCTAGAGCTTCTCATGGACTATGACATGAGTGTGTTGTATCATCCGGGCAAGGCTAATGTAGTGGTGGATACTCTTAGTTGGCTTTCCATGGAGAGTGTGTCTCACATTGAGGATGGAAGGAAGAAGTTGGTGAAGGATGTGCATCGGCTTGCTCGTTTAAGGGTTATCCTTGTTGACTCGATAGATGGTGGTGTCGTTATCTAGAATGGGTCAGAATCTTCATTAGTGACCGAAGCCAAGGTTAGGCAAGACAAGGATCCTATCTTGGTAAAGCTAAAGGAATCTGTTGATGTGCGGTAAGTTTACAGCACTTTCGACACTTAAAATTGAGAAAATAGCATCGACTTAAGTATGTTTATATGGATGTGAGGTGTTTTTACTTTGTTTTCAGGAAAAATAGGTGTTGGAGTAAAAATGTGCAAAAGATGCATAAAAATGCATAAAATCAGCCAAGTAGCAATCTCAGTATGACCTATACCTAGATTGTGCAAGTCGTACTAAGACTCATGGAAAATCTCAGAAGGCTGAAACAATGTGAAGGCAGAGTATGAGTCTTAGTACGAGCCATACCAAAATGGTACAAGCCATAACTAGAGTCATGGAAAATTTCAGAGAAAATTTGCACAAGCAGTCTCTTGGTACAGGTGGAACCCACAGATCGTAACATCTACTTACAACCCATAGCATGAGTCGTGGGGAGCTTCAATAATTCTTAAATACTTGGCAGAACTCCAGATACAACAAGCAAGTACAATTCGTAGGAGGAAGGTACGAGGTGTACCACAACACTTGTAGAAAAATTCAAAAGATGTCAAATTTCTTAGGGCCAAGCCATGGATGGATTGTACTACTTATAGGACCATGGTGCGAGTCGTACCAATTGCCAACACTTAGTTAATTCTACAGCAGCCAAGGAATGTACGAAAGCCAGGTACGACCCGTAGAAGGACCATTTGTAGGACGAGTCAGCGCCAGATATGGAAATTTTTCTGTTAGCTTAGGAAAAGGTTTTTGATGTTTGTATTAATACCTTTATGTTTTGTTATAGTAGGGGAGACAAGAATACGTGTGATTACATTGAGAGAAGTTTTATTTGTGAATTATTATCAAGTTTTTAGAGAGAAATTCTTGAGATCAACACTTGGTTTTATCAATTGTTCTTGATTTTTTCTCAAAGCAGGTTTTCTTCCAATTATTGTTGTAATTATTTAATTATGTGTTTGTATATGAATACTAATTACAATTTTAAAATCATGAGTGTCTAAAACCTCCACAATTAGGGTTGTGGGAATCATGGTAGATTAACAAAATAGGGTTACACAAAGTGATTCAACACCAATGCTAAATGTTTGTATTGTATTCTCTTCATCCTTAAATGTTCTTAATGGTGCACAACGTTAGGACTTGCCCAAATTCTTTACTTTCTTGAACCTAGAGAAGTAAAGATTAGGAAAAGAGAATTACAACAACGCCTTAATTTTTATGATCATTGTATAACTTGAGTTGCGGTCACAGGAAAGTTAATTTGGGACATATTGATAACGATTAGTTTGAAATCATTCATGAAACCTGACTTGGTGATTGAGTATAGTCATCCAATAGGGACGAACCAGTCATTTGGATGAACTCTAGTTATCGTTCTACAAGTAAGCATTTGGATTGATCATGCATGTATACCCAAAGTAGTTATGAACCCATGGGGAACACTTACCCTAGTTATTTGCAAATATTGATAACAACTACTATTGCAATCTTGCTTAATTATTGTTTTTCTTTAAACACCCCAATTTAGAGATAACTTACCTACAAGTTTAAGTACCAGCATTAGTCTAGATCTTACCTTATTCCTTGTGGGTTCGACCCCAACCTGTTTGTTGGGTTCTTTATTGACAACGTCCGTTTCATACTTGCCAGGAAGTGTGAGTTTGAGCGTTATCAAAAGTGGCACCGTTGCTGGGAATATGGCTAAGATTAGATTAATTGCTTGTATTTAACTTTTTATTGTTATTTTCTTAATTACGTTTTCTTTTTGTTTTGCTTTTGGACACCCCCAGGTTTTCACTTGGTGAGTTCTAAGTACTCGGCGGAGTGGAAACCCCCTGATTCCTTTGGATCTCGAACATGAAAGAACGCTGCGAAGGATGGAGAACCAAGAGCAGAGAGATGCTCGTCTTGCTGAAAAAGCTAGGCAAGCCGAGCTAACTCAGAAAGATGCACTTCAGGAAGCCGATGATGCTCGAGATAAGGTTGTCAATGTTGGTCTCCATGAAGGGGCAACAGAGGCCAGAGATATGCCCCTCAATTCTTTGATGAGGATGACCTGGACATTGATAAAGTCAAGTCAACCGGAGCTATTGTGCCACCACAGTTGCCTGCTGAGGCAAAATTTAACATCACTAGCACCATGATTCAATTTTTGAACATGAAGGGGGTGTTTAATGGTCACAAAACTGATGATGCCAACTTGCACTTGATGAACTTTGTTGGAATATACAAGGGGTACAGGTTACCCGGAGTCATCCAGGATGCAATAAAGATAAGATTCTTCCCATTCTCTCTATCTGGGGAAGCCACTTTATGGCTATCGGAGTTTTCCAATGACTCCATTACCAACTGGAGCAAGCTCAAATAAGCTTTTCTAGAAAGATTATTTCCGCCCTCTAGGATGCTACAGCTTAAGGATGAAATATATAATTTCCAACAACTGAAAATAGAGGTACTTCATGTAACTTGGTTGAGATTCAAGAAGAAGTTGATCAAGTGCACAAACCACAAAATTCCTGATGACATTCTGTTGGAGATATTCTATAGATCAATGAATAACAGTACTAAAGTTGTAGAAGACACAGTTGTGGGAGGAGCACTGATGAGCCACACCTGGAAGCAAGCTGCCACTATTTTAGATAGAGTGACCAAAACAAACAGAGCATGGCACACCCGGGAAGTAGAAGCAGCTGCTGGTATGCTGTTGGTTTGACTGCAGACTAATGAAGGAAGGAGGAAGAACGTGACCAGGAATTGGCCCATATGCGCACATCATTGGACCTGCTCACGAATCATATCATGTGCACTGGAGATAGAAAAGTTAATGTAGTGGGAACATAGGGACAGGAACCAGGGCCTGAGCACTCAGATTTCGAGGAGGTAAACTTCTTGGACAACCACGTGGCAGGTTTTTGAGCCAACACCCAAGGGTCTAGACAAGACATTTGGTGCCAAGGTTTTGGAAACCAAGGTCAAAACCAATACAGAGATAATTACAACCAGAATGGCTACAAAGGTAGAAGCCGAGGTCATGAGCGAGAGGGAGAATGGAGAAGAAATGACAGTTACCACAACGACCGAGTAGGATTGTACGTGCCCCTTAATTCACGCGAGGGGGAGGCTGGATAGTCAAAGTTGGAGAGCATGATGGCTGAGATGATAAAGAAGGTTAGATCCACAGATGATCAGATGAAAGACATCCGTGGAGATATATCTAGCATGGGTGAGAGAGTTAAGTCACATGCCACGGCTATCAAGCAGATTGAACACTACCTAGAAACACAGTACAAAATTCAAAGAATGATGGTCACTGCATGGTTGTGATGATTGGGAGTGGAAAGGCCACGGTTGACCCCCCTCTGTTGGTTGTAGTTGAGCTTCAAAGGAAGAAAGAAAGCATAATTAATGATGAGGAAGAGGTTGCTGAGTGAGTATGATAAGGATGTTGAGTTGACTAAGGCTCCAGTTGTTGGGAAGGAGCCTAAAGGCTGAACAATGAGAGAAACAAGGGGCCACATGGATTTATAAGGCTATGCCATGACCACCTCGATCATTCCCTTAAAGAATGAAGAAGAAGGTGGAGAATGGTAAGTTTTAGAAATTCCTGTCAATGCTAAAACAACTATCTGTAAACATACCATTGGTTGGGGCATTAGAGCAGATGCCGGAATACGCCAAGTTTATGAAGGACCTTGTTACTAAGAAAAGGTCTCTGAGTTAGGTGCCTGTGGATAACGTGCATCATTATAGTGCTATTGCATCATGAGTCTTTGCCTAGAATAAGAAGGATCAAGGTTCCTTCACTATTCCATGTACTATTGGTGATGTTGAGTTTGTGAGGACACTCTGTGTATTGGGAGCAAGCATCAATCTGATGCTTTTAGTTGTGTTTAAGTAGCTGGGCTTGGGAGTCCCCACACTGACTACTATACGGCTGCTGATGGCCAATCGAACTGTGAAAAAGCCTATGGGGATACTATTTGATGTGCTTGTTAAAGTAGACAGATTTATATTCCCTACGGACTTTGTGATTCTTGATTAAGAGGTTGATTTTGAGGTCCCCATCATTTTGGGTCGACCATTTCTTGCCACTGGGAGGGCTTTATCAGATATGGAGGTTGGCTAATTAAAATTCAGACTCAATAAAGAAGAGGTCACCTTCAATGTCTGTCGGTCAATGAAGCAACCAAAGGAGTATAGAGTGGTCGCAGCAATCGAGGATGAGGCTGAGTTCCTTGATGAAGTCTAAGTAGTCAAGAGACTTGCGTCGTGATGCAATGTTAAATCAGGCGCTTCGTAGGAGGTAACCCATGAGGTGGATTGGTGAATTTTGAGTAACTGAACCACTTGCGTCGTGCCACGACGTTAAATCAAGCGTTTCTTGGGAGGAAACCCATGTTTATTAACTTATATATGCTTAGCATGCAGGAGAGACAAAAATTGGTGGCATACAAATTGCATAGAATACTGGTGCTACAGGTCTCAGTACGACTCGTAAGAGGATTGTATGGGCCGTAGTATAAGTCGTGGTAAGAAGTAGAGATGTATCTTAGTGCATGAGTTCAGGGTACAGTTGGTCCTACGACTCATAACTTCATTGTACGGGTCATAGTACCCACTGTAGTTTTGAACTATGCAAGGCAAGAAGCTCCAATTAAGAGTGACCTACGAGTTATAGTACGGGTCGTATATTCATGGTACGAGTCGTATGAAGTACTCGTAGATCCACAGGTAAGTTTTCTTAACATCTCTGTTATGAGTCCTAGGGAAAAGTCGTAGGTCCTTCCTACGACTCATGGTACGAGTCGTGATGGGTCAAATTTCTTAAAATAACCCGATTCAGCCAGATTTTTTAAACTCTGCCCTAAAGCTATTTAAACTTCAAAATTGTCAGACCCTTCTCCCACGTACTAAAACTTGAACTCAAGAAAACATCCACGACTCCCTCACACCCGTAACTCAAGGTCACATCAATTGAGCAAGATTTTTGCTCGATTAACATTTCTAAACTCGAAATCCAACCCTAATCACTAATTTGCAGTCGAAGTCGAGCCAGGTTTACAAAGAAATTCAAGTATGTGTTATGATTTGAGTTGGGTAACAAGACCTATATGCTAATGTGAACTTGTGCAACCACTGTGAGTCCTCAAAATGCATGATTAGGTCCATCTGAGTTTTCAAATGAGACATGTTTTGATCATGCTCTTTTTCTTTCCAATGTTGCTCTGTGGTTATCCCCTTGGAATAGCTGCTAATTTCAACCTCAGACTCCTACTATGACAAGCTCTAATTTTTTTGTCATCTTATCAAATATGTCACTAGCCTTAGTGAAGGTATGTGCCATCAGGGAGTCCTCAGCAATACTATCTACCACAGTTATGTTCATTGAGTTCAATGACCTGTAGAATATCTCAAGAAGACTTCCTCTGGTAGCTTATGGTTTTGGCACTGTTTTAGTTTCTTCTTAAACTTAAACCAAGCTTCGTGCAAGGCTTCACCTGATAACTATCTGAAATTTTTTATTTCGTCCCTCAATTGTATTATTCGAGATGGTGGAAAGAACCTCTCAAGAAAGGTTGTGGTCAACTCTGCCCAACTAGTGATGGATTTATCTGGCAGCTCATTTCACCAAAGAGTAACTTCCCCTGTCATGGAGAAAGGAAACAATTTGGGTCTGATGTCCTCCTGCATGACACCTAGCAACCAATACACCTTACAGATCCCTGTGAAATTAAGCAAGTGCTGATTTAGATCCTCTCCTATTAGCCCATTAAATAACCCCTTCATGTTGAGCAGTTGCATCATATTACTTGTGATATCAAACTTTTCATTTGGAGGCAGTAAGGGTGGTATAATGGCAACAGTGAATCTAACCTCCTCTAGGTCAATCTCCTCCTCATGGTGCACATTGCGCAGAGCTTGTTGCCCGTGGATACATGGAGGGTTTTACTTATTCCTTGTTGTAGTAGCTGCAGCAGAATCAGCAGCCTCATCCTTTAGGTTACTTCAGCCAATCACACAACCTCAGCCCACTGCACATTGTTAGCGCCTCACCTAATTGGTGATCTTAATGTCCTGCGGAATTTTCCATTACACTTGAAAGAACAAAAAATAACAAAAAAATAAATTAGAAAATAAGGACTACAAGAAGAATTCAACACTATTAAAAATTTCTAAACCGTATTCCTTGGCAACGTCGCCAAAGCCAAAATTTTATACACCCAAATTACACCTCTTAATGAAGTATAAAGTGCTTGCTATTAAATACAAAATCCAACTATATTATAGTCGAATTTCATAGGGAATGTGGTGATAAATACGGCAATGGTGAGTATTAAACTGGTAGTCGATATTTTGAGCAGGGTTTTTCAACATATAAAAAGAATTCAAGATTTGTAGTATCTGTAACCTATATTTGAGAACCTTTTGATTGTATTCAATATATAAGAATGAGCTAGGAGTGTGTGCCCAATGATTTCATAACTTCAGTAAGTCCATTGTATTAGCAATTGATCTTGGTGTTATTTATGCAAAACTGACGATGATGATTCATCTAAGGTCTTTTGTCCCGCCTAGATGAATGACGCTTTAAATCCTTTTGGTCTTTAAGTGTTAAGATATTAAACCTCATCATTCATTTTGGATTGATTATCCTTATAAAAGCTCAAGTCATTAGATGAGGGATAGAAACCTCAAATCTTCATTGTGAATCTCTTTTCCTAGTCTATACTTCTTTTATCAAATTAGTTAATATTTATAGAAAGTTCTAACATTTTCAACCGCTAAAAAGCAATCAAAGTGAGGAGATTAACAATGCATATGTAGTCACCGTTCAAGGATCACTATGTTTGTTGACCTACTTTCGTTACTCCATCATGGTTCCCACAACCATAGCTATGAAATTTAGCTACTCATGCTTGTTACATACTATCATAACTTGTATAAGAATTCATGGTAATCAACTGACAAGAGAAGAAAATAATAATAGATTTGATATTTTTCATGCAAAACTTAAGAAAAGAAATATTGTGTTCTTCTCTCCTTGTATATCTTGTTAAAAATAATCAACCACCTATTCAGACTCACATAAGTCATATTTATAGTAGTGGTTTAAAATTCTATTTTTCCTACTTGAATTGGTTTTGACTTAAGCATAATTGACCTGGCATGACAGTGCTCCACATCATGTACATCATCGTACAAATCATTGTTCTACGATGCGGAGCCCACAGCAGATCTGAGCCTCTTTTCTATCTCTCTAAAGTTTCAACGTTTGCACTGCGCGGACCTCATAGTGGGATGTTGCCTCCACATTGCACCTCTCATAGAGTAGTATGACTAGCTTCACACCTTTCTAAAATTTGGATCATTAGGCAACGCGAACCTTAACATGGGCACTTGGATCTGTGACACGGGCCTCCTGTTTCCACTAGAATTTGTCCGCTTTAAGTTCGGGATGCTCTCCACGCTTCTATCACCATTTTGGGTCAAATCTCTGCACATTTCAGCCCGCAAGTATCTAATCATGTATATTAGCTCATTATCAAGATAATGCATAAAATCATAGCAATATACACACTTCTTATCCTCGAAACAACTTTAAACATAGGTAAAATACAGCAAACAGATGTATAAATATGCTCAAAATCACCAGGCTTGGGGCATCAATATGAAGAATTACTGAGTGTTTAACGCAATAGAAAGGTAAGAGACAAAATAATAGAAATGAAATTGAAGGAATATCAATATACCCACCACCATTTGGATAATAATAACGTCAATTAAACCACCTTGTCTGCCTTTTCTTTAGGCCTCACAGCAACAACAAAAACCTTGGCTGCATACTGCCTCAATATTTAATACACAGGTGATTAGAATATGTAATGATATGAATAAAATTTGATGCAAAATACGACACAATAATTTAGCCATGACACTCTCATGGCCTTATAGGCTATTTGAGTATAAGTATGACCCTATAAGAAACTCTCACGACCTTACATGTTCCCGTTAGTTGGGCTTGACCCTGTTCGACACTTTCATGGCCTTACAATTCCTCGTATAGCCTCAATGGAAAAACATACAATAAATATGCAGCATACATATGAATATGCATATGCACTCTAAACATCTCATAGCAATACAATATAACTTCATAATCAACACTAGAATCATATTCTCGATACAACCAACGACACACCATCAACCCATATACCCATACTACACTCCGAGCTACACAACCAATCATAATCCTCAACATATCAACATAACCAATAAGAGTATAATAAAGAGAGTACAGACACCCGCAAAGCACAATAACACAATGAATTGGAATTTAACGGAAAACACATCGAAAAAGAAACAGAAAAGCCTTAACATACATTACAGACGATAGTAAAGAGCTAAGACAAAACCCGCTCTTCGATCCACCAAGCTACTGCCATGAAGCAGCCCCCAACACCAAGCAATAACCAATTACTAACGACAAGAAAAAATAACGTACATATATGATATCAATAAGAAACCTATGAAACTACTTTTGAAACTCGAAATATGAATCAAACAAGAATTAGAACTCATACCTTCAATTCTTACATATAAACTAAGGGAGAAAGAGTATCCGCAAGGTAGCTATAGACACCCAATTTTTTCCCTCCTTTTTTTTAATTTACCTGTTTGATTCATTTTTATTCGCAAGCCAAAAATGCTATATTTACCATATTTTATGCTAACTGATATTATTTGTCAAAGATTTGAACAATGAAAATAGATGGCGAGTGCCTGATCGAATTGATCAGGTCATGTAAATCATTTATCATTATTGTTGTTGTTGTTATTGTTATTACCTCATTCTTCACTTGTAAAAGTATTTATTTGTTTATTCATTTTTACTTTCTTACATTTATTCACTATTTTTTATTAGAAAGAAAGAATAAAAACAAAAAAAGAAAAAAGGAAGAAAAAAAAGACATCCCTCCTTTTTGCTTTTGCAATTAGATTCTTTTCTTTCTATTTCGATTTATTTTATTTTATTCCATTTCTCCTTTCTACTAGAGCAGATATTTTAAAGTTAATAAATATTGATGAATTATTTTTGACAATAAAATACAATTGTTAATTTTATTTATAATTGTCAGTTCAGTTACTTAGTAATTTAGTATTTGCTAGTTTTATATATTCGAATATTATTTAGACTCAAATAGAAATATTAAGCATAAATTTTAAATTTAAATTTTGTTAAATCTTTTCATATTTAAAATAATACTCCCATATTTTTTTTACATGGAAGAAACAATTTTCATCAAAATCAATCAAAATCTTTCCTTTTCCTTTGAAAAAATATTACTTCCCCAAAAAATTATCCCCAAATTAATTTTTTCCTTTTTCCTCTCCCTCCCGAATGTGAATGTCAAGAGATCAAAGGAATTTTTTTTGGAAGAAATATTAAATCTTCTCATGATACTTTTTCATAAAAAAATAAAAAATATTTCATAATCCCTTCTCTCATGAACGTTTTTTTATAGCTATATAACAAGAGGAGACTAATTCCAATGAAGGCAACCATGACTCACTCATAGCAAAAAAAAAAACTCTCAATAGCCCTTGAATGCTTCACGTCCTTCATTGGACATTCATCATTATACACAAAGAAAAAAAATAAGCTTTTGTTACCACTATACATGGTCATGAAAGGCCCATAGCCTCACCTTCAAGCTTCCACTAAAACCCAATTAAATACAGTCAAGAACCCATTTTTAAACTACATGGTCTAATCATTATTTTTTGACACAATACAAAAAATATCGTCTTTGCAATTGTTTGATTTGGGTCTAAAAGGTTAACGAGTCTATTCGTGTTTCGAAGAGTTTGGTTCGATTATTTTTCGCAGTGAACCGAGGTCTCTTATAATGATTCGTCCGTCTTTATAGGATAATTAAGACCTTAGAATCATTTTGCGTCTAAGTGTATGACTAAAAATTCCTAGGGAGCCTAGACAAAAGACTTGTGGTTTAGGAGGAAAAATGTGCAGGATTACCGAGCTACTGATTAGAAGGGACTGCTGCAGCGATGAGATTTCTGCTGCAGCAAGACCGCCTGTAACACCCAAAAGTCCCTAAGATCAAACTTGAGGGTTGAATCAGAGAAAATAGGAAAATCTGCACTAGAGTCACAAAACGACTCAAGGAACGAGTCGTTATTGAAAATAATGACCCGTTGTGTGATTCGTTGTAAGCCTTCAATCAAGCCCACTCAGAAACAACGAGTCTAGCAATGGCTCGTTGGATCATTCAATAGGTCATCCTAAGGAGTCGCTAAGTGGAGTTCAGAAAAGGGGTCAAGTTGGTTCAGGGACAATGGACGGTTACCACGACTCATTAGGGCTAGTAATGATCTGTGGTATGGATCTGTTGTCTGGAGTTAGAAATCAAGCAAGTGAGTCAGGGTGATGACGAGGAAAGTGACGAGTCATTATTTCATATAATGACTCGTCCTATCTAGTCGTTGGTCAGGAACTCAGAAGAGTACCAGAAGTACTCTAAGAAACAATGGATGGATCCAACGAGTTGTAAAGTACTACAATATCTCGTTGGATGGGTCATTGTATCTGGCAGTCGAGAATTTTATGCGATTTCCCAAGGGTAGTTTTGTAAATTCTTAAGCTTCTAACTTCCTAATGTTGCCATTTTAAGCTTCCTTAAGAGTGTTTTAAGAGAGGTTAACCTAGCCTAAGTAATTATGCTCTCATTCATACTTTGAATTGAAATCCTCTTCCAAGATCAAGCTAGAGTTCCTTCTCAATTTCTTCCTCAATCCTCTTGGGCTTTCAAGACAAGCTTAGAAATCAAGTTACCCAAGTATATAGGGACATATATGGGGGATTTATTCCACCCTCATTTCCAATTTCTTCTCTAATTCATGAATTCAAGTCTCCAATCAAGTGTATTACAATTCTAGGGTTTCAACCCCAATTCATGCAATTATCTATGTTATGTATGTGGGTATCATGCCCCATCTTGGGAGGCATGACTGGCACCTGGTGCGCTGCTAGGACCTGGACTACTGGACTAACTAAGCCTAAGCACTTCTGGTGCCATGCTGAATCTAACTCTGGATTCAAGAAAACGACGGGCTATATAACCGCTGTAAACACAGCCTACGGCCGACAAGGCCTATAGCCACCTATAAGGATATAAACAGCTAACCAGAACAACCAACTACAAGGGATCCTATGCGGGTCGACAAGGCCACCATGCTGTCTAGTTATATCTGAGAAATGAAATCGAGCACTAAATTGATCTATGAACGACAAGGCCACCAACTAACAACTGAATAAGGCCCCACACGGCCATCACATACAATCTGACCATAGGAAATATGAACAATCTTGCAAGACTCTAAGAATAATAAGTTAGTAGGGACAGGGCCCTGGCCTACCCATACTATACAATCAAAAGGACAGTAAACCTCTGTCTTTCAAGCTACGGATGAATGGAGCTGAAAGCTCTGCATCGCTGACTGGAACTACGAGGGATCTGCTCCTCGTCTATGAGTACCTGCAGGAAAGTAATGCAGTGCCCCATAACGGGCGTCAGTACCACTGGTACTGAGTATGAAAAGCAACAACTGAAAATAACTGAAAGTAAATAATGAAACTGATAGTAACTGGAGAAATAAGAAAGACAGACTGAAACTGACTGGAATAGTGGGTTTAGGACTAACCTTAACTATTCTAAAAGAGCAGGAGTCGTAACTGGTAATGTGGTGTCCTACTACCTATCTAACCATAACTAAAATAACATGACATAACATAACACAACATAAATCTTACCTGGCCCCCATAAGCCGGAAGGTACAATCATCACAATCTATTTACCCCTACCCAGGTCATACCACATACCTAGTAACTACAAGCAACCTGCCGATCCCCTGGGTATGCAACTTGGGCCCGTTGGGCCCCTGACTATAACTGTACCTGAGTTCGGAGGACTCCTGAAATCAACACCCCGGGTGCAAGCGCTCGACAGGGGTGTATAAAGGTCAACCACGGCAAAATATGGGGAAACTGGCATCCCCTCTTCGTCCTAGCGGACGGCATGCCACTCCGTAGAGCGACGTATCCTTGCCCTCTACTGACGAGTTGATACAGCTATTAACCCTGGGGCGGTCATGGAAGCTAGGTAATCCAGCCCAAAACAATACAATCAAGTCTCAACTGATAGCAATGAATGCATATAATACATATTGAATTTGATAATAATAATATAATCTCTGACATGCAGTACTGAATCTCATACTAAAGCATGATATAACATTTCTGAAATAATCTGCTGGGACTTATGCTATTTTGCTAAGTTTCACGCTAAACACGATATAATATTTCTGACGTGCTTTACTAAATTTCATACCGAGTACGCTATACTGTTTCTGAAATACTCTACTAGAATATATATTGTTTTACTATACTGGGACAACTAACTTGCCGAAAGAAACTAGCTTTACATACCTCGACTGCTAGTTTACTAATTAACTGGCGAGGTTCGGCTAGTATTCAGCTATTCTCCTCAACTGTAATCATATTCACGAAGGAATAGAATTAACTTCATTATTATACTGGAGAAAAACAATACTATATATATAACTTACTAACTATTCTTCGACTTATCGAAGAACGGTCAAAAGCTCGTAATTTCTCGGAAGTCTAGAAGGGAGAAATACTCACTTTAAGTCTGGGAGTGCACTAACACTAGTTTGGAGCAATTCCAATCACTTTGACTCGGCGGGTCGATGCTTCGCCGGGCGATTTTCACAAAACTTACTCCGTAGAAATGCTCCCTGAAGCTTTATACTTTGGTACCCGAAGTTAATTTAACTTTGGACAGCGTTTGATGGCGTAATCAAACGGAAATTTATGTTAACCCTTCGTCCTCTCTGTTTTCTAATCGTTTAACTTGTGAAATATCATGAAAATGAAGAGTGAGGCCTTTATATACTTGGAGCCCAAAGCATGGAAATGCACGCTGGCCATCGCGCCAATCTAGCTCTGTGCCATGTTGGCCATCGCGGAGGAAGGGCCTCCGTGCCACGTTGCCCCTCTGGGCAGCGCGGTTCGGCCTCCTTCTGCGAAAATCCGACTTGGCACTTGTTCGGCCTTTCCCCGAGCCCTTTTCCTCGCACGTATGGCATTCTAAAACTCTCAACCAACATGGGAATAGGCCAACTAAGTGCTACAAACTTACGGGGTGTAACATCCTCTCCCCATTAAGAACATTCGTCCTCGAATGTTAACTTCTGCTTGCAAGAATCTTAACTTACCACTATTTATTCTGGAAAAATTTCGGCAGAGTCTCCCCTATAATATGGACTATCTGAAAATCCTGAAATGCAGAAAAGTCCAATACAAGTGCTCCACACAATACTATCGTATTCATTTCACAATAAACTGGAGTCAGCTACTCCACATTTACATGAATATAAAGCAACTCATGAAACAACAATAACAACATACCTTTGGCTGCATAATCTGACTAAGTTTGGAATAATTGAGGATATCTGACTTTCATATCATCTTCTGCTTCCCAAGTCAACTCCTCTCGATTCCCGTTATGCCACAACACCTTGACAGAAGCAACATCTTTAGTTCCTAACCTACGGATCTATCGGTCTAGTATGGCTATTGGAACTTCCTCATAAGCTAACTCTTCTGTGACATGAACATCTTGGACTGGGACAATTCGGGAGGGATCTCCTATGCACTTCCTCAACATGGATACATGAAAAACTGGGTGAACAGATTCTAATTCTGGAGGAAGATCTAATTCATATGCCACCTAGCCTATTCTTCGGCGAATCTGATAAGGCCCAACAAACCTCAGGCTGAGCTTGCCTTTCTTGCCAAATCTCATCACACCCTTCATGGGCCAAACCTTCAGGAATAGCTAGTCACACACATTAAATTCCATGTTTTTTTGCCGCACTTCAGCATAAGATTTCTGGCGGCTCTGAGCAGTCAGTAGATGTTTCCTGATAAGCTTTACTTTCTCCTATGACTGATGAATGATATCTGGCCCAATTAATGCTGATTCGCCTACCTCAAACAAAGTTGGAGATCTGCACTTCCTCCCATATAACGCTTCATAAGGCGCCATCTGAAATGCTGATGATAACTGTTATTATAGGCGAATTCAATAAGCGGTAGATGTTCATCCCAGCTACCTCCAAAATCTAAAACACATGCTCATAACATGTCCTCGAGCATCTGGATGGTACATTCTACCTGCCCGTCTGTCTGAGGATGGAAGGTTGTGCTCAGGTTAACCTGTGTCCCCAAGCCTCTCTAAAATGATTGCCAAAACATAGCTGTAAACTGTGCCCCTCTATCGGAAATAATTGACAATGGATCACCATGCAGCCTAGCTATTTCTTTAATATACAGCTCGGCATAATCTTTGGCTAAAAAGGTAGCCCTTACTGGCAGAAAATGAGTTGATTTTGTCAACCTGTCAATAATTACCCAGATTGAATCATATCTACGCCTGGTGCAAGGTAATCCTGCTACAAAGTCCATGTTAACTGCTTCCCATTTCCATAGAGGCACAGCTATATCCTGGGTCAGTCCGCCTGGTTTCTGATGTTCAGCTTTTACCTGTTGGCAATTGGGACATCGTGCTACAAATTCTGCTATCCCCTTCTTCATTCCTGGCCACCAGTAGATTTCTTTTACATCGTGGTACATTTTCGTCGAACCTGGATGGAGAGAATAACAGGCATAGTGTACCTCACCCATAATTTGTTGGCGAAGCCCTGCAATGTCTAGAACACAAAGGCGATCTTTATATCTCAACACTCCATCCTTGGTTACCTAAAAATCTGTCACCTCTCCTCGCTGAACTTTGTTTCTGAGATGAACCAGGCTAGGGTCTTCATACTGTCATTCCTTCACTTCCACAACTAATAATGATACTGCGGTGTTCTGGATTACTGCTCTGTTGTCCCCTATTTCTGCTATGCGAACGGTTAAACCGGCTAGCTGATGCAATTCTCGGGCCAATTCCCACAGCTCGGGCTACAAGTATGCCAAACTACCCATAGATTCACAGCTAAGGGCGTCTGCTACCACATTGGCTCTCCCTGGGTGATACAAAATATTCACATCATAGTCTTTCAACAGCTCGGGCTGCAAGTATGCCAAACTACCCATAGATTTACGGCTAAGGGCGTCTGCTACCATATTGGCTCTCCCTGGGTGATACAAAATATTCACATCATAGTCTTTCAACAGCTCTAACCAGCGATGCTGCCATAAACTCAACTCTTTATGGGTGAAGATATATTGTAGGCTTTTATGATCAGTGAAAATATCCACGTGAACTCCATACAAATAATGTCTCCATATCTTCAAGGCATGAATTACTGCGGCTAATTCCAGGTCATGGGTAGGATAGTTCTTTTCGTGCTTCCTCAGCTACCTGGAAGCATAAGCAATCACTTAACGATGCTGCATCAACACATATCCTAACCCAACACCTGAAGCGTCACAATAAACTGCATAACCCTCTGTTCCTTCTGGTAATGCTAATACTAATGTTGACGTCAATCTGTCTTTCAATTCATGGAAGCTCTACTCACAAGCCTCGGTCCACTGGAATTTTGCTACCTTCTATGTCAGTTTAGTTAAAGGTGCTGCTAAAGTGGAAAATCCTTCCACAAACCTTCTGTAGTACCCGGCTAATCCCAGGAAACTGCGTACCTCGATCGGAGTGGTAGGTCTAGGCCATGTTTTCACTGCCTCTATCTTCTGTGTATCTACCTGTATACCAGCGTCTGACACGATATGACCCAAAAAGGCTACCGAATTCATCCAAAACTCACATTTAGAAAACTTGGCATATAGTTGGCGTTCTCTGAGAATCTGGAGCACTGTCCGTAGATGATCCTAGTGGTCTGCCTCTGAGCGAGAATACACCAGAATATCATCGATAAACACTATCACAAACAAGTCCAGGTAGGGCCTGAAAATACTGTTCATCAGGTCCATAAACACTGTTGGAGCATTCTTCAGCCCAAAGGACATGACTAAGAATTCAAAGTGGTCGTATTTGGTCCTGAAGGCAGTCTTTGGAATATCTCTTTCACGAACCTGAACCTGATGATATTCAGACCTTAAGTCAATCTTGGAAAAATACCTTGCTCCTTGTAACTGATCAAATAAATCATCTATTCTAGGAAGCGGGTACTTATTCTTGACCGTAACATTGTTCAGTTGTCGATAGTCTATACACATACGGAGGGAGCCGTCTTTCTTTCTCACAAACAAAACTGGTGAACCCCAAGGTGAGGTACTCGGCCTAATAAAGCCCTTATCTAGCAAATCTTTCAACTGCTCCTTTAGTTCTCTGCAGGAGACATCCGATAAGGGGGAATTGATATAGGTTGAGTGCCTGGTAATAGATCAATTGCAAAATCAACTTCCCTTTCTGGGGGAATACCAGGGAGCTAATCTGGGAATACATCGGGGAACTCATTAACCACTGGAACAGACTGAAGAGTCAGAGGCTCTGCCCGAACATCCTAAACTCTGACAATGTGGTAAATACACCCCTTTGCTATCAACTTTATGGCCCGAAGATAGGAAATAAACCTATCTTTTGGTGTAACTGTACTACCTTTCCACTCCCGTACTGCCTCCCCTGGAAATTGGAATCGGACAGTCTTGGTCCAGCACTCAACATTGGCATAACATGGAGCTAACCAATCCATACCCATAATGGCATCAAAATCAACCATCTCTAGCTCTATTAAATCTGTTGTAGTCTGACGACTGGCAACCTCTACTGTACAACCTCGATAGACCCTTCTAGCTATGATAGAGTCACCAACGGGTGTAGATACTAAAAAAGGTCGCCGGAGCAATTCTGGCACAATACTAAACTTCTGAGACACTAATGGTGTAACATAGGACAAGGTGGATCCTGGATCTATCAACACATAAGCAGGGTAAGAGAAAATAGTCAGTATACCTGTAATAACATCTGGTGATGACTCTGAATCCTGTCTCCCCGGTAATGCATAGGTACGGTCTGGGCCCGCACCTAAACTGGAGGCCCCTGATCTACCTCGGCCTCTACTTGCTGAAACTGAGGGCCTGCGCCCTACCGGGGATGCTAGAGCTCATGACTCTATTGATGACCTATCCTGTCGATCCCGATCACTCTGACCCCTAGTCGGACAATCTCTCATCAGATGACCCTCCTGACCACAAATATAACATCCCGTGGAGCCATATCTGCAAGCTCCAGAGTGATGTCGGCTGCAAATAGGGAAAAGTGGTAGTGTGTACTTGCTCTGCTCTGCCCTCCTCTGCTGTGGTGAATCTACTGCTCACGTACAACCGCCGGGCACTGACTGCCCTCGGTGACTGGACCTGCCCCTCTGCTGCTGTGATGGAGGTGGCGGCCTATCTGACAACCGCGGCCTGGGTCCTCCCCAAGCATCCCCCTAAAAATCATCTGGCCTATCTCTGCAGCGCTGTTCCTGACTGGTTCTCCTGATCTCCCATTGCTGCTGTCTGATGCCCTTAATATTTTAAGCAAATGCCTGTACTCGGGCAATATCCATGTCCTCTCGCAGAGTAGTCATAATACAAGTCTCAACATATTCTGGATTTAGCCCCATAATGAAACGGTGTACTCTGGATGTCATGGTATCCACAAAGGCTGGCGCATAGTGGGCCAACGAATCAAACCGCAGGGTGTATTCTCGAACACTCATTGCCCCCTACTCTAGGTGTAAAAACTTATCAACCCGGGCCTGTCGAATCTCCCGTGGTAGATAATGATCCAGAAAAGCCTCTGTAAAGCTGGGCCAGGTCGAAGGGGATACATCTCTCCCTCGGGACCTCTCCCAACTCTCATACCACAGTACAGCGATGTCCCGTAGCCGGAATACTGCCAATTCAACTAACTCTGTGGGTATAGCATGCATTACCCTGAAAATCCTCTACATCTGATCTAGGAAATCCTGGGGATCCTCTGTCCGATCTGTCCCTGTAAACTGCGGGGGACTTAATGCCAAGAATTCTCGGACCCTCGAACAGGGCCCTGGCCTACCCATAATGTACAATCAAAAGGAGAGTAAACCTCTGTCTTTCAAGCTACAGATGAAAGGAGCTGAAGGCTCTGCATCTGTTACACCCCGTAAATTTTAAATGAATGAATAGCCTAATGGCATGTTGGTTAAGGGATTTAGAAGGAAAAAAAAGGGGAAAGTCGGCTTTTTCATATATACATCAATAATTTCCAGAAAAATAGGGGAATATGATAGGGAATAGGAAACCCACGACTATTTACTCATATTTCCTTCCGATTACGCTACGAAATGCACTCTAAACTCCATTCCGGCTTAGATACCGAGGTATAAAGCTGCAGAGAGCAATCCTACGGAGTGGGTTTCATGAAATTTGGCCAGCGAACTGTCGTGCTACCGACGTAAAGTAAATAGAATTGCTTTAAATTAGTACCAATGGGTTCCTAGCCTTGCAGTGAGCATTTATCCCTTCTGGACTATCGAGAAATAACGAGTTTTCGACCGTTTTCCGAAAGGTCGAAGTTTGGGATAAATATATATATCAAAAGTGATAATTTCTCCCGAATATTAATGTATTTAGTTCTAATTGACATGTATATGAATGTAGTTGGGAGAAACAGCAGAAGTACCAACGGAAATCACATCGGTCAGTCGGGTAGTCAGAAACCAGGTATGTAAAGTTATTCTTTCGGCAAGCCAGGAAGTACAGTCTAGAAAATAAATAGAATAAGGTTATTAACAGATACCCAGTGTACAGGAACGATTTCAGTATAATTTCCAGCAAGCATGCTAGTATATCATTACGTATCATGTGATAATCAGAATAACGGATAGTCAGATGATTTCAGATAGTAATGTGGTATCCGCTAGTAGCTCAGCATGTTCTTACGTAATACCCAGAATGGAAGTTGTAAAAGTAGTATAATGAATTAGCAAGATTACAGATAGTATGTATTACATTTGTTGAGACTGTATCCGGTAATAGATGGCACATTTTATATTATTGAGCTATATCCAGTTATAGATGGCATGTTCTATATTATTGAGTTATATCCAGATATAATCAGATCAGTAATCAGATATAGAAATAGCTCCAGACACTGATATAGCTCCAGATACAAATATAGCTCCAGAAACAGATATGGCTCTAGAAACTGATATAGCTTCAGATCACGGATAACAATAATCAGGTAAACAGATAAAGGCCAGGTAGCAGTTAGCCCAGCAATCAGAAACAGTGTAAAACAGAATATAGCATCAGTTTTTTAATACGGACTGGCCTTGAAATAGAAGAAGAGAATATGATTAATATTTTTCATTTGAGCATGCTTGTTGTGTATGCGTTTTGCATGTTGAGACTTGTTATGGCATGTGGGCATCCTTTAGCATCCCCGCCGCCCATGGGTTATAGTTGTGCCGATACCAGATTCAGATACTGCCCCCAGCTGGGCGATACCATCCGCCTAGAGGACGATGATGGCTGACCACCCTAATAATACGGTCCAGATTACCCTGTTTACAAGGGCAGACTACTCTGTGTGCGCTTGTGGCAGGGGGCAGTTTCAGATACAGATTTTTATAAAATTACCCTGTTGCGTGTTTGCACCCAGGGGCAGTTTCAGTCACAGATACAGCAGCAGATTACCCCGTTGAGCGCTTGCGCCCAGAGGCAGGAGTCTTCGGACTCAGACACAGTTCTTTGTCAGAGGCCAAGGCCTGAGCTACGTACCCAAGGGGGCGGTAGGAGGAGCTCACAGTTATCAGATGAGTGGAGTGACTTATTTTTGGTTGGTTTAGACTAGGGTAGGGGTAAATAGATTGTTCTGTTGGTTGGCACCTTCCGGCTTATGGGGATTGGTCAGGTATTGTGTGCATTTATATGTATATCTATATGTGCTATTAGATACTGATAGACAGTAGGACGACACGTCGTCAGGTACGCCCAGTTTAGTTACAGAATAGGTAAACTCTCCCCAGTTATCCTCAGCCAGATAGACTCAGCTACTTCCTGCTTATATGTCATGTTATTGTTGTTACCCATTTCAGTTGTATATTTCAGTTTGCTTTACATGCTCAGTACCTGTGGTACTGACGCCCGTGGGGGCGCTGCATTGCTTGCCTGTAGGTACACATAGACGAGGAGTCGATCCCTCGTGATCCAGTCAGCAGAGTTATCAGCTCCTATCCTCCGGAGCTAGACAGTC
The DNA here is from genome assembly GCA_035772735.1 of Datura wrightii. NCBI lineage: Eukaryota > Viridiplantae > Streptophyta > Magnoliopsida > Solanales > Solanaceae > Datura > Datura wrightii. The sequence goes on from JASDFA010000002.1 coordinate 69,363,766, forward strand.
GGAGGTTGTTCCTATTTCCTTTTTTATTACAGTTTGGGTAGGTCAGGGCCCTGTCCCGACCATTCTATTATTACTTCCTAGAGGCTTGCAGTATGATGTTTCCCTATGGTGGTGGAGCCGGTCGTTCGGGGCCTTGCATGTATATATGTGTTTAGTTGTTGATGTTGGCCGCGTGGGGCCTTCTTCGAGTTATAGATAGTGACCTTGTCGCTCACAAATGTGAATAGCAGTTGCTTCAGATTATAGTGTCATTGTTCTGGTTAGCTGTTGTGCATTGCAGGTAGCTATAGGCCTAATTGGCCGGGGGCTGTATTTACAGCCGCTATATAGCCGGTTCGTTTCTTGAAATAGAGCCAGAGTCTAGTAGGCACCAGGTGCCCGTCATACCCCCCAAGGTGGGGTGTGACAGTATCGCTGACTGGAACTACGAGGGATCTGCTCCTCGTCTGTGAGTACCTGTAGGCAAGTAATGCAGCGCCCCATAACGGGCGTCAGTACCACTGGTACTGAGTATGCAAAACAACAACTGAAAATAACTTAAAGTAAATAATAAACTGATAGTAACTGGATAAATAAGAAAGACAGACTGAAACTGACTGGAATACTTGGTTCAGGACTAACCTTAACTATTCTGAAAAGATTAGGAGTCGTACCTGGTAACGTGGCGTCCTACTGTCTATCTAACCATAACAAAAATAACATGACATAACATAACACAACATAAACCTTACCTGGCCCCCATAAGCCGGAAGGTACAATCATCACAATCTATTTACCCCTACCCGAGTCATACAACATCACCTAGTAACTATAAGCAACCTGTCGATCCCCTGGGTATGCAACTTGGGCCCGCTGGGCCCCTGACTATAACTGTACCTGAGTCCGGAGGACTCCTGAAATCAACACCCTAGGCGCAAGCGCTCAACGGGGGTGTATAAAGGCCAACCACAGCAAAATATGGGGAAACTGGAATCCCATCTTCGTCCCTAGTGGATGGCATGCCACTCCATAGAGCGACGTATCCTCGACCTCTGCGGACGAGTCGATACGGCTATTGACCCTAAGGCGGTCACGAAAGCTAGGTAATCCAACCCAAAACAATACAATCAAGTCTTAATTGATAGCAATGAATGCATATAATATGTACTGAATTTGATAATAATAATATAATCTCTAACATGTTGTACTGAATCTCATACTAAAGCATGATATAACATTTCTGAAATAATCTGCTGGGACTTATGTTGTTTTACTAAGTTTCACGCTAAACACGATATAATATTTCTGACGTTCTTTACTAAATTTCATACCGAGTATGCTATACTATTTTTGAAATACTCTACTGGAATATATATTATTTTACTATACTGGGACAACTAACTTGCCAAAAGAAACTGGCTTTACATACCTTGACTACTAGTTTACTGATTAACTAGCGAGGTTCGGCTAGTATTCAGCTATTCTCCCCAACTTTAATCATATTCACGAAGGAATAGAATTAACTTCATTATTATACTGGATAAAAAAATACTATATATATAACTTACTAACTATTCTTTGACTTATCGAAGAACGGTCGAAAACACGTAATTTCTCGGAAGTCTAGAAGGGAGAAATACTCACTTTAAGCCTGGGAGTGTATTAACACTAGTTTGGAGCAATTCCAATCACTTTGACTCGGCGGGTCGACGCTTCGCCGGGCGATTTTCACAAAACTAACTCTGTAGAAATGCTCCTTGAAGCTTTATACTTCAGTACCCGAAGTTAATTTAACTTTGGACAGCGTTTGACGGCGTAATCAAAAGGAAATTTATGTTAACCCTTCGTCCTCTCTGTTTTCTGATCGTTTAACTTGTGAAATATCATGAAAATGAAGAGTGAGGCCTTTATATACTTGGAGCCTGAAGCATGGCAACGTGGCACGCTAGCCATCGCGCCAATCTAGCTCTGTGCCACGTTGGCCATCACGGAAGAGGGGCCTCCATGCCACGTTGCCCCTCTAGGCAGCGTGGTTCGGCCTCCTTCTGCAAAAATATGACTTGGCACTCATTCGGCCTTTCCCCGGGCCCTTTTCCTCGCACGTATGGCATTCTAAAACTCTCAACTAACATGCGAATAGGCCAACTAAGTGCTAGAAACTTACATGGTGTAACAGTGGGTCCAATCCCCTCACGTTTCAATGTATGATTTAAGACTAACTGGGGTAGATTTTTACCTTTAATTTAATTATAAATTCATGATCTCAAGTTATTAGAAATTGTCATGGCCCGAATTCACACCTTGAACGCGACACGATACTTAGGGTCACAAGTGACCCCAAGCAAACCCATGGTAAAGCATACTTCTGCTAAGACTGATCTGCTGAAAGTAATAATAATAAAGCGCAAGCTGACTAAAGAAATAAATAAACACTGAATAATAATAAAATCTGGACAAACTCTGAAAATCCAAGTTGAATCTATAAATATTGTCTGAAAGCCTTCTAACAAAAACTGATGAGTTGTAGGGATAAACCCCCAGCTAACCCCAATGTCTGAAACTAAACAAAGAAATACAACTGAAAAATGGAACTCCATCCCTCTGTAGATAAGGACTCACCACTGAAGTTGCTAGGAAATCGCCAAGAGACTAGCTACGATGCTGAGGCTGGGTAGCTGAGCATATATCATAAAATGATATAACATATAAAAGTTTGTGATTAGTACTTTGAATGTACTGAGTATGCGAGAAGGAACTAAAATATACATATACTAGGTAATAATAAGCTGAGTTGTAACACTGTAGTTTTATAGACTGAAATCTAGAGATCTGGACTGGACTGAGAATCATGACTGTACTGTACTGTGAGAGATAATATAACCGATATGCAACCACGTGAGCTAAAACCCCCTATTAGAGAAGGCCCACTGTATCTTGCCTGGGTATAGTGGTTGAACTGAGTGATCATTATTTAGGGCCCATTCGGGCAAATAACCTATGGTGGTGACATAGTTTTGGAACCTGGATGCGCTGAACCCCGGCCCGCTCGGTGCTAAGTACTACTCCCACTGGAAACCTAGTTTTGACTAACTGGCTGATAGCTCAAAATTGATGCCCTAGGACTAAGTCAAAATTACTTATCTGAAGTGTTCTGAGAGTCTAAGGACTTGAAAGAAACTATGTTCTAAGATTTGTCAGAGCTACTTGATCTGAAAGCGTCGTATCAGTCTAAAGAATGACTAACAAGTTAATAAACTGATACTACTGACTTTACTGAGTTTCTCAAAAACTGATAAAAGTGAGACTGATTAGCTGATATTTCTGGAGGATTCTAAGTATACTGAGTACTGACTGAAATTCTGAGACTGAACATACTAAAGCATTAACTCTCCATTCATGCCGCTATACTAGCATTCATAATTCGAATAAAAATATCATGACAATACAACATTCATATCTGAGTTCTAAATCATACAAGTTTCATTACAAGAGAGATCATGTTAAAGATTAAGACTAGGAACAATATACTGTATAATTGAAAAAGATGAGGTTCATCTAGTAGTATTCATGTACACTTTAAGAATTATCAAGATTAAGAAATTCTTAGGCTGACTGGGAAACTCTAGGTCTTGATTTCTAAAATTTATAAAGACTAGGGTTTTAGGAGATGTTAGGACATAAGAGTGAAAGGAAACCCCTATTGGAGTCCCACATACCTGAAGAAGAAGGTTCCTGAGAAGAAGCCTTGAATTTCTGAACTAGGGGAGGAGAGATCTTGAGCTCTAACATTCTATTCATGAGAGAAAAGTGACAAAGTGAGGGAGGAAGATTGACTAACTCCCTTTAACCCCTAACTTTCACCCCAAAACAACATAGTTCAGGAGTTAGGATCTTAGAGTTTTACAAAAACGCCCTTAAAAACTGTTATTAAAATTTCTGGCCAGTCAGGTGGTACGACTCAACCTATGAGTCGTATCAGGATCATATGATCCGTACTGACGCCCGTGGTTAGGGGCCCTGCTCAATACCATTCTCTAAAGTTTTCCATAGAAGTCTATCACAATATGTGAGATCTTACTACGGGTCTTACTATGATTCATAACTTCCTCAAAGCCTTTGAACATTTCTTTGAAAATCAAATCACGACCATATGGTACGATCCGCACCAACCTACCATGAGTCATACCTTGGCTCATAGTTTTTCCTAGAATTCCTGACCTCTTCTCTGAATTTTTCCACAACTGGTTAGCATGATCCGTACCATGGTGGTACAAATCGTGACATGCAGTCATGGTTTCTTCCAGCCACCCATACTGCTTTCCCTGACCCTTCTATTATGAGTCCCAGTATGACTCATACCACTGCTCTATGAGTCATACTGTGACTCGTACTGAGGCCTTTTTTCCAGTTTTCTGCATGATCACATTTAAGTTTGAAGGCTAGTCCCAGGGATTTCTAGGGTGTTTCAGAAATTATGCTGCATTATGCATATGAAGATTAAGCTTATGATTTCATGATTTCAAGCATGATGAGTTTTCTAGTATGCATGAATTTTTATGAACTTTCAACTTAGGAATCCATGGTTTTGAATTATGAAGTCTATTTCAAGTATATATGATTTCATGACTTGGGCAAGCCCATCCAAAGTTAAGTATGCTTATTATTTTTATTCAAGGCTTACAAGATCTGTTTTAAAGAGATATTTGGAGTCAAGACTCCCCACTATTTAGATTTAAGCTATGTCTTGAGATGTTTCTGAGTCGAGACTCCCAAGGGATCTTCATGAGCTATATATATATTTTTGGAACTAGTGTCTAGCATTGAGTAGGCCAGGTATTTCGAGGACCCTAGTCTCAAAACTATATACCACGATAGATATATATTTAGGGACCTCTCAAGAGAGTGTTTCCCCTGCCCGAAGGTACACCCGTGATATCACACCTCCATCGTTCTTTGTCGTGGTAAGGCTTAGGACGGCATGCCCACTTGAGCAAGTTAGTGGGGCATCTCATAATCTCTATCATGATGGAGTCGATTATAATAAGTCTCCCATTGTTCCTCATGATTTCAGTTACTCATGTTCATGACTTATGATATTATGTTTTATAGCATATTTGATCCATTGATCAGTTTATGAATTTTTGCTTATGATTTCAAGCATGAAAAGTTATAGGATTACTATTTCTAAACTTTGGGTCATCATATTCATCTTACGATATGTACCTTATGAATATGTATACGTCAGATATATGGATTTTAACATGCAGTCCTTACTCTTATGAACTTTCTTGACTTATACTCTCGATTTTAGAATATTATTTTACTAGCATGTTATACTTACTTTACATACTCAGTACATTCAAATTACTGACTTTGTGCTCTATGATATATCATCTTAGGGTATAGGTTCACATGATCCCTCCCAATCTTTTCACTAGCTCGCACCCGCTTAGTTCAGCTCCATCCCACTTTAGGTGAGTCCTCATCTCCTGAGGACATCTATTAGTTTACACTTGTTATGTTTTGTTTAAGTTTCACACTTGGAGTTAGCTGGGGGATTGTCCCAACATCTCATCAAATAGTAGAGGCTTTTTAGATATAGACTTAGCATGTTCAGCTTTGTGGTTTAGTGTTGTGATGTTATCGCTCTTATTTACGTATATGATATTTAGAATTCCGCTTATCCAAGATTATGTTAATTTCCACTTGATTATGCTCCTAAGTCATGTTATGTAAGTACCATGGGTTAGGTTGGAGCCATTCGTGGTTCTGTATTTCATATCTCGGCCTGGGGTCCCAGCTCGGGTCGTGGCACCTCCATAGTGGTCGAAAGCCTGTCGCAATGATTAAAAGGTAAACTGTTAGGTCCGTCGTGCCAAGTTTCTAGCCACCATAGCGGGTCCACAGAAACAGATGATGGGAAGCAAAATGATGATTTAAGTCAGAAGCTTAAGGTAATCTTTTTAAAGGCAAGAGCAGTTTTTCTCCTAGGGTAAGAACTTCCCTATTCATTCCGTCTCCCGTCATCTTCTCCAACTCCCTAGAATCATAGAGGGTCATTAATGGTGGAATAATGGCTAGAACCCTAAAGCTATGAAAGTTAGGGTTAAGTGAATGGGTGTTGGTAAGCATTGATTTCTAATCTTCTAGGTTTTCAAATTGTACTTTCTAGAGTAATGTGCATATGTTAGTTCATCAATACGATGATTTGAAACCTAGAATTCAATAAAGTTGAGACCTTTGACCTTCAAAACGGCTCTAAGGGGGTTTAAAGGAGTAGGAACTCCATGAAATAGGTTGGAATGATCATTGAGAGATAGAGTTATGATAAATTAAACCTTGCGTATCAAATTGAACCGTAATAACGGGTAGAATTGGGTGGATTTGAACTCCCAAGCCCTTGTCGTAAGAAGTGAATGATTGAATGTTGCTTATTGTTTGTTTTTAGACCTTTAATGATCAAAGGTGTTCGGGCGTTTCGCAACTACATGCAAGTGCACGTGGTCGAACAAGTAGTAAAATAGCTAAAGTAAGCCAAGTATCGATCCCACAGGGACTAAACCAAGGTAATAATCGAATTAAGTGTTAATGAATTCTAACTCTAAAAATGCAGACAATAATTTAAAGAAGATTTTGAGAGTTGGTTTCCTAATTTATACTAATCTAAGAAGAAATGATAAAGTGAGTCTAAACTATAGTAATGAGCAAGCTGAGGCTAAAACGAACATGCAGGGAAGTAATTTATCGATACAATTCAGTTAATCTTTCCTTCGGTTGCTAGTCAAGAATTATTGCCAATGGATAGAAACTTTCGTATTCTACCCAACTTAAGAATCATGAATCTTCAACCTACATTTCTGTGATAAAAGAATTTCATGTTCTAGCCATACGAAACCAATTCCTTAATTGACTAATACGACTTTCAGATATATTTCTATTCTGAAGGTAAATCAATTCTCAATTTTTCCAAACTAAGAAGAGATCGCATCCTACCAATTCACAACTTTCCAATTTCTTTCCTTTTCAAGATAAAATTGGATTTTTTAGATGTACATTAACATTGGCCAGACATTAATGCATTAAGAACAAGAATTGATAGAACAACCATGGAAGAAAAGATGAAAAACCAAAATGATCAACAATTACATTCCCCTACAAATGTTCTTAACCTCAGCAAGAAGTGAATTTAGCCACTCATTTGTGGATTAAACATCATCAAATGAGTATAAATCATACAAACAATTAAAATAAAGGAGAAAGAGTTAGAGAAGAACCCTAAGATTTTCGTCCCCTCAACTGCCTGTAACCCACGTTCTTGCTCAACCAAGTCAGAATAATTAAAAATAAACCTATGTGTGTTATTTATACTAGTGGGAATTTTTCCCGGAATAACAAGCAACGTGTCACGGAGTGCATCACGGAGCACTTCCTCTGTGATTCATCAAATGAGTATAAATCATACAAACAATTGAAATAAAGGAGAAAGAGTTAGAGAAGAACCCTAAGATTTTTGTCCCCTCAACTGCCTGTAACCCACGTTCTTGCTCAACCAAGTCAGAATAATTAAAAATAAACCTATGTGTGTTATTTATACTAGTGGGAATTTTTCCCGGAATAACAAGCAACGTGTCACGGAGTGCATCACGGAGCACTGCCTCCGTGACACGGCGCCGTCGCGAACCCTTACTGGAATTTGATGTTCTAGGTAAATATAAGCAACGTGCAACGGCATGTAACGCGGGGCTTGGCCAATGTTCCACGGCGCCGTCGCGAACCTTCACTGGAAATTTGCCAAAATAAATCATCTGAGGCAGACTGCCTCCGCGATGGCAGCGTGACACGGATCCATCGCGGAGCCCCTATATTTGCTGCTTTTCCTTGATCTTTTCCACTGCTCGCTTCCAAGTCCGTTCCCGATTTTCACCAACATGCAACTTAGTTTCCTAAAATTACATTTTTCTTGTAAAACAACACTAATCATGTTGGTTAGTATAAATTCACATTTTAACTACAAATCACATGAGAATGTACAAATAACGATAGATAAACAAGACGAAATAGAGCATTTGAGCATCACTTGGGCATATAATTCTGCCCAAGATCACTTACCCCACACTTAAAACCTTGTTCGTCCTCGAACAATACTCTTACATCTCATGCAATTGACACCCAAGTATAGCTACTTTGGCTCGACAATTCAAGCTACGGTTATACTGATTATTTAATATAGCAAATCATCAAGAAAACATGCATAGTATCATCGCTACAATGACATTCACCACATTAAGACCTCCTAGACTCAAAAATCGACTCTCGATCTCGACAAACTCATGCAAATCAACTGATCAAGACATCCGACACGAAATTCCATCTCTCGTCAAGCATGTGCCCTCACAACACAAGAGAATTTCCCCCTTTTTAATAATATGATCTCAATGCATTACACTTAGGGGTATATGAACACAATTTCTCTCTCTCTCCCAAAGAATTCACATGCATCATGTCATGAACCATAGGCTTGCCCTAGTGTATTACTCCACTAATATAAGGAAGCGTGATGTAAGATCATGTAGGACTTAACGGGTTGCAATGTAAGCTAAGGAACTAGTAAATATTGGGCTAACCAATAATATCATCTAGCCTCCTAAAGCGCTTTTCAATATATCCCACCAACATTATGGGCATTGTTTCTTCCTTCATCCTCCCATTCTTGAAGTCTTTCTTTATTTTTTTTTCTTTGTTCCCATTTCTTTAAGCACACTCGACTTAATAACAAAGATTAGTTGTACATCTTCATTTTATTTAAATTCGGCAAGTGCACCTTTGACCTTATCGTTACTTTCACCACTTCCGTTTTTCCTTTCTCTTCACACTTCTCACTCCTTGACACTGTGGGAAAATTATTTTTCTTGAGCGCTTAAGAGTTTTGGATCAAATTCACGGCTAATGAAAAGAAGGGATTAAGCTCAATTTCTACCTCTTCACGAAAGAAAAAAAATAGGCTAAAGGCTCATTGGGGCTAACTAGGATGTACATTCAAGGTAGGTATGATAAGAAAAAACTTTCGGTTAAATCAAAGAAATGCCTACATCCTTTCCTACACTACACATCCTTCATTTCGTTTCGTACACACACCAGGCAAGTTCTAGTCACTTAACAATAGCATGGAAGAATCGAAACCTCACCTCACACTCATTGTACATGCTCAACTCAAGACTTATTCACAGACTCTTCAATCAGCTAATTACAAGAATTCAATATTAAGCCTCAATCACATTGAGTCAAATTCAAGAGCCTAAGTGTCTCACACAAAGTTATACACTTCTTACATGCTTCAACACTAACCAATCTTGTATCTTACAATCATGCATAGCACATAACAAGAACCTCCATCCATCAATTAACTACGGGTTCAAAAACCAACCTACTGACTAATTTTTTCTCAAGACGGTCGTCATCCATCCATCGTCGGAAATAGTCTCTAACTATGACTACAAACATTTTATACATACAAAGATTTTTTTTCTTCTTCGGTTCAAAGACCCCCCGTCGGAAAAGAATCGAAAAGAAAAACCAACGGGTGATGAAGTCATGCTTTACTCACAAAAAAAAAATTTCAAATATTTGTCATGATCTTGGGCAAATTTATATGCCCAAGTGATACTCAAATGTGGAATTTTAGCCTTGTTTATCTATCAATGTGTATACATTCTCATGTAATTGGTAATAAAATGTGAATCTATACTAACCAACATGATTAGCATTGTTTTGCAGGTAAAATGTAATTTTGGGAAGCTTAAATGCATGTTGGAAGAGATCGGGGTTGAACTCGGAAGTGAGCACGGGACAAGGCATTGGAAAGCACAAAATAAAGGGGCTCCGCGATGGAGCTGTGTCACGCTACCATCGCGGAGGCCTTCTGCCTGGATGGGAATTTTCAGCCAAATTCCAGTGTGGGTTCGCGATGGGTCCATGGCACGGTGGCTTGGCTCCGCGTTGCATGCCGTGCCACGTTGGGCTTTATTTCCTGGACCCCCAGTTCCAGTGAAGGTCCGCGTCCGTAGCGTGTCACGGAGGCAGTGCTCCGCGATGCACTCCGTGACACGTTGCTTGTTATTCCGGGAAAAATTCCCACTAGTATAAATAGAACACTTAGGTTCATTTTTCAATATTCTGACTTGGTGGAGCAAGAACGTGGGTTACAGGCAGTTGACGGGACGAAATTATCAGGGTTTTTCTCTCTTTCCTTCTCCTTGTATTCAATTGCTTGTATCTTTAACACTCATTTAACGATGTTTAATCCACAAATGAGTGGCTAATTCATCTTCTTGCTGAGGTTATGAACACTTGTAATGAAATGTGATCATTGATTCTTTGGTTTTTCATCTTTTCTTCCATGGTTGTTCTATTAATTCTTGTTCTTACTGCATTAATGTGTGGCCTACGTTAATGTATATCTAAAAAGTCCGGTTTCACTCGAGAGAGCAAGAAATTGGAAAGTTGTGAATTAATAGGATATGATCTTTACTTGGTTTGGAAAAATTGAGAATTGATTTACTTTTAGGATAGAAATATACCTAAAAGTCGTATTAGTCAATTTAGGAACCGAGTTTGAATGGCTAGAACATGAATTGCATTTAATCACAGAAATGTAGGTGGATGGTTCATGATTCTTAAGTGGGGTTAAATACGAGAGTTTTAATTCCTTGGCAATAGTTCTTGACTAGCAACCGGAGGAAAAGACTAACCAAATTATGTCGATAATTAATTTCATTACATGTTCGTTTAACCTCAGCATGCTCATATCCATAGTCCAGACTCACATTAGATAATTGTTTTAGACTTAGCATAATTATTAGAAATCACAAATATCAAACTCTTGGTTACACTGTTGTCTGCATTTTCAGAATTGAAATATAGTACACTTGAGCAGATTGCACTTCATCCCAGTCCCTGTGGGATCGATACTTGGCTTACTTAATCCACTTTACTACTTGTTCGACCACGTGCACTTGCGTGTAGTTATATACCCATATAACACCCCGAACATGTCACAAGCATTACATTCACCAAAAATCGTTAAGCACAAAAATTTTAAAATTTTTCTCACCCCACACTTGAATCATGCTATGTCCCCATAGCATAAACTTAACATTTAAAGAGGGTGAGAAATACTCCCTGAGGCCTTTAGGCCTAGCTAACAGCATGCTTTTCTTCAACTTTGCACAAGTGGGTGTTCGACCCCACACTTTTTCTCTTCCATGCTTGTTAGCTTCCTCCTCCACGGGTACTCAGACTTCCCCTCCATCTGTGCTTAACTTTCCACCAAAACAACACAAGATGAAAAATAAATAAAATCAACTTAAATGCAAGAAATTAAAATGGTACCCTTGGGTTGCCTCCCAAGCAACGCCTAATTTTACATCACGGCACGACGTATCAAGTTTCACAACTTTTTCCTCCACCTTGAGGATATGAATCTCACCCCTAATTTCTTCTCTAATTTCCTCTTATGCTCCAGGGGTGGTGGTGAAAAATTGTAAGGACCAAGCAGTAGATGTTGCCTTTTGAACTTATTGGCCCTTAAGTAAGCAAAGTCATTTTGTCTCTCCGAGTCAGCAAATTTCAAAATATACGGGGCTTGGTCCTCCTCTAGAAATTTCTCTATAAGCTTGGAAGACTCTATTTCTCAGTTGTCAACCAAACTTAATGTCGAAAAATGCTTCGAGTGTGGTCCAATATACCTCAACTCTGAAACTGCATTGTGCTTGACCTCCTTACTTGTATACACCTTCTCAGCATCGATATCTATCTCTCCATTAATGTCAACTGGGGGATACTCTATCTCTTCTTCCATGAATGGATTTTCTATAAGTGTGAGCCCATCACGGGGACACTCAAGAGATTCTAATTGTTGGGCTTCATCCAAAAATTCACCCTTGTCTTCTTCGTGTAGTTCCTATTGAGTATCGCCTAAAACCGTTAACTGCAATTTACCACAAGCTTCAGCCTTAGCCATCATCTCCGTGACTTTGACGCTCATCCTTTCTAGAGCCTCTCCATTCTCTTCTTACTGAATTCTCAATGCTTCCATCGCCTCCTTCATTGCTTCTATTTGCTCAAGGAGCTGTTTCAGCATGTCTTCTATTCGAGCTTGGCGTCCCAAGTCCTCATTTTCATCATGCCTATATTCAGCAAAAACAACAGAAAGATCATAGTAAGGGCTTGGGGGAGGGGAGTATGCATCCGGACAGCCATCCCAATGGCCATCTTGACCACCACATATATTGCACGTGTTACAGTTTGCCAAAAGTGGGGTCCTCCGCAATTCAGACTAGATTCGCCAAAATATGAGTATCCACCATTTAAACCATTTGTATTCCATGATGTCATGTCAAGAAGGGTATCCAAAAAAATCAAAAAGAATAAAAACAAATATCTACAATTTTTATTTTTATTTTTATTTTTATTTCAAAAATAAGACTAACACAAGAATTCTATACCTGCAACAGAAAGGCTAAGACCAAGTTGTCAGCACTTATATAGAATTTGTAAACTAACACTAAGAAAGTAAATTTACCAATTGTCAGTCCCCGGCAACGATACCAAAAACTTGTTCGGGCGTTTCGCAACTACACGCAAGTGCACGTGGTCGAACAAGTAGTAAAATGGATAAAGTAAGCCAAGTATCGATCCCACAGGGACTGAACCAAGGTAATAATCAAATTAAGTGTTAATGAACTCTAACTCTAAAAATGCAGACAACAATTTAAAGAAGATTTTGAGAGTTGGTTTCCTAATTTATACTAATCTAAAACAAAATGATAAAGTGAGTCTGAACTATAGTAATGAGCAAGCTGAGGCTAAAACGAACATGCAAGGAAGTAACTTATTGATACAATTCGGTTAATCTTTCCTTCGGTTGCTAGTCAAGAATTATTGCCTATGGATAGAAACTTTCGTATTCTACCCAACTTAAGAATCATGAACCTTCAAACTACATTTCTGTGATAAAAGAATTTCATGGTCTAGCCATACGAAATCGATTCCTTAATTGACTAATACGACTTTCATATATATTTCTATTCTGAAGGTAAATCAATTCTCAATTTTCCCAAACTAAGAAGAGATCAAATCCTACCAATTCACAACTTTCCAATTTCTTTCCTTTTCAAGATAAAATTGGATTTTTTAGATATACATTAACATTGGCCAGACATTAATGCAGTACGAACAAGAATTGATAGAACAACCATGGAAGAAAAGATGAAAAACCAAAATGATCAACAATTACATTCCCCTACAAATGTTCTTAACCTCAGCAAGAAGTGAATTTAGCCACTCATTTGTGGATTAAACATCATCAAATGAGTATAAATCATACAAACAATTGAAATAAAGGAGAAAGAGTTAGAGAAGAACCCTAAGATTTTCGTCCCCTCAGCTGCCTGTAACCCATGTTCTTGCTCAACCAAGTCAGAATAATTAAAAATAAACCTAAGTGTGCTATTTATACTAGTGGGAATTTTTCCCGGAATAACAAGCAACATGTCACGGAGTGCATCACGGAGCACTGCCTCTGTGACACGGCGCCGTCGCGAACCCTTACTGGAATTTGATGTTCCAGGTAAATATAAGCAACATGCAATGGCATGTAACGCGAGGCTTGGCCAACGTGCCACGGCGCCGTCGCAAACCTTTACTGGAAATTTGCCAAAATAAATCATCCGAGGTAGACTGCCTATAGCAGTACCACTACGGCGATACCGCTGCCACGGTCCAGTACCGCTACTACAAGACCTAATCTAGTGATCAAGTTAGCTTGCAACGCCGAATTGATTTACTTTAAATAAGGGTTCGAGAAATATTTGTCTGACTCGGTTGTTGTATGTTTATTCACTTACTTTGTATACTTGTTACTTACAATCAGCCTATGGTACCTACTAGTATATAGTGGTTGTACTGATGCTACTTCTGTACTTCTTTTATTGAATGCAGACTGTGATTCAGGAACTTCTTCACGACTTCATCTCTAGCATGGCAGTAGACGTTTGATTCAAAGGTGAGTTGACTCCTACACGAGCTATTGCGGATCCTCCTTATTTGATATCGTTTGGATTTCAGACATTGACTATTGTTTTTTCTTACTTACTACTCATAGAATTATTTAGTTAGAGTCCAATGTACAATGACTTTCAGGTTCTTGGGTTTGTAATATATAGTTGATAACATCCAAACTACACCCTTCTTTACGAAAGAGCATAAATGATCATTGTAGCAAAACAAATAACCCGATGGGTGTCGGGGTCGAATCCCACAAAGAATACCAGTTGATAACATAATAGTCATCTATTAAATTGAACTAATTTGCATCGAAGTTGCAAAACAAATAAGAGAAAATTGGGGAGTCACAATTTACGAAATAAACTATAGAATTTCTAAAAACAGGGGCAAAGTATAGAAAAGACAATTGGAGAGACTACTAGGGGTGTGATATTAATAAGGGGCTTCAATGGGTAAGAATTATAAATTGCTCCTATATTTACTCAACAATATGATTAGCTGTGGATTAGGTGACATCTTAAGTTTCTCCACCAATTAGATGTCTTATACCTTGGGTTCTCTCAAATCCCAAGGTTTAACTTCACAACAACCACATTAGCTTGGGTATGGGTTCACTATTTCTAGCTCCAATCTATGTCTAGCCCAACCCCATATAATTATCGTCCAAATACCCATTAGTGCTTTCTCACCCATTCCTTAATTTCCTTTCTCAAGAAAAATCAAAGAAAGAAAATACAGCCCATATTTGCAACTATGAGTTTTCAACTTAAAATTCAGAGGAAACACTAAAATCATACTAATTGAGTAAATCTAAGATCAAATTCACAATACCCAACCCAAATCAACCCCAATCATTCACACATTCCTAGCAAACAATTTAGCTACTTATGTAAGTAAAATAAGACATTGCATTAATCAACAATTCAATATCCATTCACAAACTTGTGTAAAAGAAATTCAAGCAAGGTCTGAACTCCAATGGAATTTCTACCTTCACAATGAAGAAGATGACTTTCTCTTTCTACCTCTCTCTACTTTCTATACAAGATAAAAGCAATAGAATAACTAATACATCTAGAAAAGAATATTTAAGTCTTTTATGAAAGGTACAAAAAATAGGGTACAAATCTGCTCCTTTTTTTCATGTTTGACATTTTTGCTCCTGGCTGGCGGGCCTCACTTGCGATTCACCGGGGGTTTGCTGGTGTAGGTTCGCAAAACACTGGTCATCTAGAGCTGAAGGACAGTGAGGCTTTTTGACTCTTTGCCGGTGGCACCGGCGGTTCACTGGTGCTGATCCGCGGATCACTAGTTGGTCCCAACTCCTGGCAATAAATTCTTTAGCACTCCGTCATTGTCACCAGCGGTTCGCCGATGCTCATATGTGGTCTGTCGGTCTCCAACCTTCTTGTAGATAGTAGGCAACTGTGATCAATCCGCCATTTCGTCGGTGTCCTCCGGTGGAGCGCTGGTCATCAACTTTATTTCCATGCTTTTTGTTCAATTTCATGATTTTCTCTATTCAAGTTAAGTACATGCAAGGATCAAAGAGAAAAAGGCATAAAATCACCTAATTGACTTTAAAACTAAGCAAAAACTCATGTTTAAGAGCCTAATGAGTTGGTAAATTATCAACTCATCAAATCCCCAAACTTGAACCATTGCTTGTCCTCAAGTAATACAATTCTTTCCAATTGAGCAAATGAACAGCATGTCAAATATGAATTTATGCATCAAGGACCACTGAATCTAAGACAACCCGAAAATGCTCACCAACTCAAGGAAAAAGAGAAGCAACTCCCGCTAAAAATGTGAAAAAGTTTCAAGAAGTAACCACAATGCATAGGCATGATTCATAACTGAATTCATTTTGCAAAACAAAGGCATAGTTCATCCAATCAAACACACACAACATCTCAAATCATAATCATTTTGCGTTCAAAACTTGACTTGAAGCTCACACTGCTTATGCCTTAATCACATCTTTACATCAATGCGCGCATGTCCTCAAAGGTAGTGATGCCACTCACTACAAGAGAGAATCCCCTTTATTTATCATAAAGCAATGCATACACAAGGGATAATAGAATAAGATGATCACACTCAGTCTCATAAAAGAAATCTCCATGCACACCACTTGACCCATAGGCTTGGCCTTCGTGTAACTCCCCACTAATGTAGAGCAACTACACTTAAAATCAATTAGAACTTGCGGGTCATGATGAAGGCTAGTGGTAAGGATAGGACAAATATTTAGCTCTAGTGACTAGAACCTCCCTAATGCCTTTTTGTGAACACTTTTATCCTCCCCTCCAATTCTTTAAATTACTCCATCTTATTCCTCCTTTTTCATCCATCTTCATCTTTTATTTCTCAAAATTACTCCTTGTAGCTCCTTTGGCTCTCACATTAAGCCTCATCTAAGCAAGAGGTAACACCATTTCACTATTCTTTTTATCTTTTGGTGATTCAAGGTTTCTCAAACCATCAATTCATTCATTTTGATCACAATATGGTGCTACCTCACATTTAGGTTCATCACATTTCTCCGTTTCTTGTAAACCTTGGGCTTTTTGCCTCTTTTTCATTGATTTTCTTATCTCTTCCTATGTCTTGGGCTTCAAGTCCCCATTATTTTCATTCATTCATCACTAGAAATTAGGGAGGATGGGTGCCAAAGAAGAGGATTACAAAAGGGACATTGGCTTGTAATGTGATTTCTAAGAATAAAACAGTCCAAAGGCTCAACATTGACTAGCAAAGGAATACATTTTCGGAAGTCATTTTGGGTGAAGTGACTAATCAAACAAAAGCCTAAAATCATGTTCTAAGTGCAGCTACATCTAGGATTTCTCCTTGAGGCACACTTAGGGCAAGTTCTAGACAAGCGGAGATGCATGATATTTATTCAAATGACCTGACCACATGCAAGGCATCACACCCAAAGATTTCACACGTCATTATTAGCACAAGATTTTGATTCAAGACGATACAACATGCAAATCTACAAGCCAAACAAGGTGCAATGTATGACAAGAGTGTGCTACATTTCTCATTTCAAATTTCCATTTTTCTTGCAATTTTTTTTTCATGCCACACAAAAAATTTTGGTGATACCTCTCAAAAACAGTTCCACAAAAGACTCAAAGAAACACATGGCATTTTCCCTTAAGAGAGTCACCTCATAATCTATCATTAGGAATGTCACCCGATTCGACAACAAAAAGAAAAAAAAGAAATTGCTCCTTGGGAAAGAACCATGGTATAAAGAAAACCCTTGGAGTTTAATTACTGCCTACTATTTACAAAGGTAAAAATCAAAATTGGGTTACGAACTTTAGGCAATACAAACAAAGAGACCCACTCAAAAGCACTAACAACATTTCATTTCATTACTCCATAGCTCAACAACATCAAAGATAAGATATCACACTCCCCTCCCCCAACTTAAAAGAACACATTGCCCCCAATGTAAAAAGGGAAGAACAATGAGTTGAAGGGCACTCCCTGAAAGTTTTAGTGATTGGGGCGAGGGACCCATGAGTATGTGGCTTCATCAAAATGCCATGTAGCAGTTTCCATTGCAGATGGCATCAACGAATCAAGTGGGAGTTCTAGCGGTTTTCCTGGTTCGGAAACCACCCATTTATCCGGCAGGATTCTGAGCTCATGATATGAAGTGGTATCTACCTCACTGGGTTTCCATGATGGATCTATTTCTCTCACAGTGAGCATCCGACAGGGTGGTAGTCGGCTATGATATAACTCTTCATCGAACACATTTTTTGAAGAACTGTCAAATCCCATGCACCAATCATCTAGTGAGCTCCTGGGACCCTCAGTCTGGGTAGCCGCGGCTACGGGTTCATGGAAGTCAATATTGTTGGACGATAGAGGGTCTGTGTGCCTTGCCACGTCACCCCTCAAGGTAATCACTTCATTCTCTAAGACCTCAACTTTAGCACAGAGGCCTCTCAACTTTTCTCTTGTAGGTCGCATGGCCTTCTTAATGGCTTGTTGGATCATGGAAGTTATTGATTTGTCCAACTTTAAGACCTGAACAAGTCAGTTGGCGGAGAGATGGTGACTGAGGCTGCTTGGGAAGACCCTAAGGATGTGCTAGAGAACATAGAAGGCGGCGGGTTAATTCTGTCCACCACTCCTTTGGGTCGCTTTGAAGCTGGAGCATCTTTATTAATTTTGATGGCTAAAGTAATCACTCTATCAGACCTCACAATTCTATCCAGTGGCCAAAAGAGAGGGCATGCGCTACGTAGGCATAACATACTCACAAGGCTGGGATAAGGCAACAACGTTGCCTGCTGCTTGGCCTTCCTTTGAATTGTTCTGCAATGATTTCCACCATGTTGATGTGTGTGTGATCCATGATGCAGGTCACAATAATTGTAACCTCAATGGGGACCTGTGTTGTATTCTTTGAAGGGATAATCGAAGCACATACCAAATCCAGCCACATACGAGCTTCAAATTTTAGATCATGGCGGTGAATCATTCCTTTTTGAAGTGGAACATTGTGGTTGATCTCATGAAATTATTCCAGCTACCTATTGAAACTGATTTTCTTTAGCCTCCACCTTCCTTCACAACTCTAAACTTGGTCGGATTAGTTCAACCCAGTAGATAGAATTAATTGCTTCTGGGGTGATGTTCACTTTTTGTCCCCGCACCCACATAGACGGAAGGCATGGCATTGTGTCTACTCGATATTTGTGCTTTAAGGTGCTTTGTCGCGTCCTGTAAGAGGTGTATAACTCCCACACCAACTCAGGGAAGTAGGTTCCTACGGGTATAGTAAATGGATCCCAATCCCGAATGCCGATCTGATTGTGAATATTGGGGAAGTCATCCTTGAAGGATTCCACCTCAAATTGAGCTTCTATAGTGATGGACCTCTTCTCCTTGAAGGACAAATAAAAAGCTTCTATTTTGTCCAACCCAAAGCGGAGTTGTGAAATACTCTAGGCCTCCTCAGAAGAAAAGTCTTGCATGTTGGTGTTGGTCATTGAGGCTTTCCCTGTGTTATTCCGTCTGGAGGTGGACATGATGTTGCAGGCTACTGTTAGTACCATACAAATATTTAAAAGGAGAACAACAGCTATGCAGAATGGATAGACAACAAAAAATTAAAAAACTGAATGATATTCAATTAGAAGTGGAGAAATGTTAACTCTGGTAACACCGGCGGAACATCGGTGAAATGCAGGTGGTGATCCACGAAGCGCCGATGAGCTGTCATCATGAAGCAGAAAGCTAGGCAGAGACATCCGACACTGGTGCCACACCATAAAATCACCACTCTTGAATCGCAAAGCACCAATGAAACACGGGTTCGTGGCAGTGGCCGGGAACCTCACGACTGAACCCGTGTTCAACCGACGATTCACCGAACATGACCGGTGTTTCACCGATGGCTGCCTCTCATTAAATCTATCAAAATTCCATCCAAAATCAAGATTTTTCCTCTCGTTACTCCTCTCTATCACTTACACAATCAATTACAACCAAAATGACAACAACGATTTGCCCTTAAGAAAGTCGTCACTCTATCTATCATTGGAAAAATCGTGCATGTGAAGCACACTGGGTTACTCAGACTTCACCCCTAAATTAGAATCAACAAAACAAATCAAAAAGCACTCACAATACATAAGCCACCCATAGTAACATGTGAACCCCAAGATAGCACCACCAACATACCCACTACATGAACATTAGGCAATCAAGTAAAAGCAAATAATGGTGAACATGAGTGGTACCAATATCTATTCTAGCATTCTTGAGTTCAGATTTATATTCTCAATTAAAGTATAAGTTAGGAGATACATACCAAGTTGAGAAGGGAGAATAAGTAGGGAGAGAAAGATTTGTGACTTGCTCACTTATGTTGCCTTCAAATTCATGGGAATTTAGGTGAAGTGAGATGGGTAATGGGAGAGAGGTATTTAAAGGCTAAGAGAGAGGAAGGTGATTGGGCAAGAAGAAGGTAGGTGATAGTGGAGTTTATGTTGGGAAGGTTGTTTGTTGGGAATTTAAGAAATGGTGGGAAAGTGAAAAGTGTGGGAAAATGGAAAAGTGGGAAGGGTTTAATGAAATAAGGGTTGTTTTGGGGATCTGGACCGGGTTTCAAATTTCAAGGTCGGTTGGTCAATGGTTGGTCAATATTTTTAATTGAAATGGATACCTGGATCTATGCTTAACTGGTGATAGCTGGTGAATACCGACAGTTTTCTGGTTTGGGCATCCGATGATCATCACCTTTTCAGTGCTCTGATTCATAACCGGTGATACTCGGCGTCTCGCGGGTTGGCACCGGTGATTCACCGAGTGATCCACCGATGTTATCATAACTCGTAGGTATACTGGCTGAAATTGAAGTTTTGCCGGTGGTTCGCACATTGGTATCGCGATTCACCGATGGATCACCGAACACACTCCAAATTCCTAGGTGTACTATTTGGAATTGGTGCTTTACCAGCAGTTTGAGGAATTGTATCGGCATTCCGCTGGCAAGTCGTCGGTTGCCTCTCTTCTTTCCCCTTATTCTGTTCATCACCTGTGGTAGGGCGGCGCCTTGAGCTTTTGCATCGGCATTCCGCCGGCTTGGCGTCGGTCATACCCTGGTCTTTTTTCTTTGTTTTTTTGTATCCAATCTACCCACAAAATCAAAAACATTAAAATGTTCAAGATAAAAATGTTTGGGTTGCCTCCCAAGAAGCGCCTTAGTTAATGTCGTGGCACGAAGGAGGCTCCTTATGTGTTATGGCTCATCCAGATACATGGCCTCTATTCTGCCAACCGCCTCGAACACTCCCAAATACTTCTTTACCCTTTGGCCATTCACCTTGAATTTTGACCCATCTTCTCTTTCAAGTTCAATGGCACCTTTTTCAAAAATTTGGAACACCTTAAATGGCCCTGACCATTTAGATTTGAGCTTCCCTGGGAATAACCTCAGTCTTGAATTGAACAACAATACCAAATCTCCTAGAAAAAAATTTTGATGCAAGATTTTCTGGTCATGATAATGCTTCATATGGGCCTTATAAGTTGTTGCATTCTCATATGCTCACGTTCTAAATTCATCCAACTCGTGTAGATTTTCTTCTCGCCCGTAGATGACTCTCCCCCAGTCAGGGTTCTAGCTCTTCAGTGCCCACAAGGCCTTATGTTCTAGATCAATAAGGAGGTGGCAAGATTTTCCAAAAACAAGCTGGTATGGAGACATTCCAATCGGTGTTTTGTATGCTGTCCGATATGCCCACAAGGTATCATCTAGCTTCCGAGCCTAATCTATTTTGTTCATATTGACTATTTTAATCAAGATAGATTTGATTTCCCAATTGGAAATTTCTACTTGGCCACTTGTCTGTGGATGATAAGGGATGGCCACTTTGTGCTTCACACCATACTTGGCTAGCAAAGTACTGAACAATCAATTGCAAAAGTGTGATCCCCTATCACTAATGATGGCTCTAGGGGTGTCAAACCGTGAGAAAATATGCTTTTTTCAAAAAGGTTGTTGCGATCCTCCCCTCGTTGTTGGGAAATGCTATAGCTTCAATCCACTTAGAGATATAATCAACAGCCACCAGAATGTACGTGTTTCCATAAGAGCTCATAAAAGGGCCCATAAAATCGATTCCCCACACATCAAACAATTCCACCTCTAAGATTGATGTCAAAGGAAGTTTATGCATCCTCGAAATACTCCCTGTTCTTTGACACCGATCACACTACTTCACAAAGTCATGGGCATCCTGATGAAGGGTAGGCCAATAAAATTCACACTATAGCACTTTTGCCGCTGTTTGAGCACTCCCATGATGGCCCCCAACTAGTGATGAATGACAAGCCTCTAGAATTGGTACCATTTAACTTCTGGGACACACCTATGAATTATAACATCAGCGCAACTACGGAAAAGGTAGGGTTCATCCCAATAAAACTTCCAAACATCATGCATGAATCTCTTCTTTTGATGAAAGGTCAACCCCTTGAGTGTGATATTGTTTGTCAAATAATTAGAAAAATCTGCAAACCAAGGTGTAGAATCATGGGTTGCGGCTAGAATATGTCCATCAGGGAAGTCATCATTAATCTCCTCATGTACTCCCAACTGACCACTTGTCTATAGGCGCGATAGATTCAGCTACTAGATTCTCACATCCCTTACGATCCTTCACTTCAAAGTCGAATTTCTATAACAATAGGATCCACCTAATAAGCCCGGGTTTAGCATCTTTCTTGGTCATCAAATATCTTAGTGTCGTATGGTCCGTGTGCACCACCACTTTGGTTCCTAACAAATATACCCGAACATTTCAAAAACAAATGCTACAACAGGAAGCTCTTGTTATGTCACTGTGTAGTTTGTTTGTGCATCATTCAAGGATTTGCAAATGTAATAATTGGGATGAAAAAGTTTTTCCTTTCGCTGACTAAGGACTGCCCCTAATGCTACACCACTGGCATCACACATTAGCTCAAAGGGCTTTGACCAATCTGGTGTCATGATGATTGGAGCGGATACCAGCTTTTCTTTAAATTCCACAAAAGTCCTCATACAATTCTCAATGAAATTGAACTTTGCCTCTTTTTCTAATAATCAGAATAAAGGATTAGCTATCTTGGAGAAATCTTTGGTGAAACGGGTAAAATCCCGCATGTCCTAGAAAACTCCTAATACCCTTCACAGTGCTTGGCGGAGGTAACTGAGCAATGGCGTCAATCTTGACTTGGTCTACCTCAATCACTTTCTCAGAAATCTTGTGTTCGAGAACAATCTCTTTTTTTACCATGAAATGACACTTTTTCTAATTGAGTACCAAGTTTGTCTCCTCACATCTGTTCAATACCTCTTCTAGATGTACCAAGTAATCTTCAAATGAATTTTCCATAACTAAGAACTCATCCATGAAGACTTCCATAGTATCCTCCACCATATCCGAAAAAATTGACATCATACACCTATGGAAAGTGTCGGGAGCATCGCAAAGCCCGAAAGGCATCCTCTTGAATGCAAAAGTCCCATAAGGACATGTAAATGTGGTTTTCTCTTGATCTTCGGGTGCAATAGAAATTTGATTGTATCCTGAGTATCTATCTAAATAATATTCTTTCCCAGCCAAGCAATCTAGCATTTGGTCAATGAAGGGAACTGGAAAGTGATCCTTTTTTGTCTATGATTTCAACTTACTGTTATCCATACACACCCTCCATCCAGTAACTAGGAGAGTTGCATCAACTCATTCTTTTCATTTTGTACAACTGTAATTCCCCCTTTCTTTGGCACGCATTAGACAGGACTTACCCAACTGCTATCATCTATAGGATACACAACTCCCGCATCTAACCATTTGATAATTTCTTTCTTGACTACCTCCTGCATTGGTGGATTCAAATACCTCTGATGCTCGACTAAAGGGCTACAATCCTATTGAAGGTTGATCTTGTGAGTAAAAATACCCTGAGGGATATCAATGATATTATCTATAGACCACCCTATCGCTCGGACATGCCTTTTCAATACTGCTATAAGTTATTCTACCTATTGGGGGGTGAGCTTTGCTGAGATAATCACCGGGAGTGTCTCATTTGCCCCCAAATATGCATATCGCAAATGGGCAGGTAATGGTTTGATTTCCAAGATCGGAGGTACAATGATGGATGGCTGTGATGGTGGGGTTGTCCAATTTTTGAGGTCAAGATCGAGTTTCCTCGGTTGAAAGGTGTAGGTTCCTAGCCCTTTGCTCACGTGACATACCTCTTCTAGTCCTTCACTGTTCAAGAGAATGCTAGCAAACATTTCTTTCAAAATTTCTTCTTCCACCTCCCATCCCACTGCTTCTTCATCCATGTTGACTGGGGGTGGTGGATCCCTGATTGTCTTTTTGGTACCTTATATGAAAACCCATCATACAATTAGCTAGTAACTCTATTTGCTTCATCACTACCATCAACACTATGTCTTTTCTTTCCTCTCTCCTCCACATCTGATCCATCAATTGGAGGGTTTCAACATAAGATGTCTTCTCAGGGTCTCTCAACAGCCTCTCAAAGGGACTCATTAGCATATCATCAATAACCCACAATGGCAAAATGAGCCACAAAATGCTAAATTACCTCAACTCACTTACCAAGATGCAAAATCAACTCAATATAACAACAACTATAGGCTATCAAACTACATTCCTCAGCAAAGATGCCATTTTTGATAATGTCCGAACTACACCCTTCTTTATGAAAGAGCGTAAATAGTCTTTGTACTAAAACAAATAACCTGACGGGTGTCGAAATCGAATCTCACAAGGAATGTCAGTTGATCACATAATAGTCGTCGATTAAATTGAACTAATTCACATTGAAGTTGCAAAAAAAATAAGAGAAAATTGGAGGAGCCACAATTTATGAAATAAACTATACAATTGCTAAAAATAGGGGCAAAGTATAGAAAAGACCAATGGAGAGACTATTAGAGGTGTGATATTGATAAGGGGCTTCAATGGGTAGGAATTAGGAATTTCTCCTATCTTTACTCAATAATATGATTAACTATGGATTAGGCGATATCTTAAGTTTCTCAACCAATTAGATGTCTTATACCTTGGGTTCTCTCAAATCCCAAGGTTCATCTTCACAACAACCTCATTAGCTAGGGTATGAATTCACTATTTTTAGCTCCAATCCTTAATGGATTTATAATAATGTGTTTTGTCTATGTCTAGCCCAACCCCATATAATTACCATCCAAATACCCATTAGTGCTTCCTCACCCATGCCTTAATTTCCTTTCTCAAGCAAATTCAAAGTAAGGAAATAAAACCCACATTTGCAACTATGAGTTTTCAACTTAAAATTTAGAGGAAACACTAAAATCATACTAATTGAGTAAATCTAAGATCAAATTCACAATACCCAACCCAAATCAACCCCAATCATTCACACACCCCTAGAAAAGAATTTAGCTACTCATGTAAGTAAAATAAGACATTGCATTAATCAACAATTCAATATACATTCACAAACTTGAGCAAAAGAAATTCAAGCAAGGTTTGAACTCCAATGGAATTTCTACCTTCACAATGAAGAAGATGACTTTCTCTTTCTATCTCTCTATACTTTCTATACAAGACAAAAGCAATAGAATAATCAATATTTCTAGAAAAAGATATTCAAGTCTTTTATGAAAGGTACAAAAAATAGGGTACAGATCCGCTCCTTCTTTTTCGTGATTGACATTTTTTCCCTTGGCTGACAAGCCTCACTTGCGATTCACCAGCTGTTCAATGGTGCAGGTTCGCAAAACATTGGTCATCTAGAGCTGAAGAACAGTAACGCTTTTTGGCTCTTCGGTGTTAGCATCGGTGGTTCGCTGGTGCTAATCCGCAGATCGCCATTTGGTTCCAGCTCTTGGCAATAAATTCTTCAGCACTCCGACATTGGCACCGAAAAACTGTCGGTGCTCAACTGTGGTCCGCCGGTCTCCAACCTTCTTCCATACAATAGGCAACTGCGATCAATCCGATGTTTTGCTGGTATCCTCCGATGGACCGCCGATCATCAACTTTATTTCCATGTTTTTTGCTCAATTTCAGGCTTTTCTCCATTCAAGTTAAACACCTACAAGGATCAAAGAGAAAAGGCATAAAATCCACCAAATTGACTTGAAAACTACGCAAAAACTCATGTTTAAGAGACTAATGAGTTAGTAAATTACCAACTCATCAATAGTTCCGTGAATATTTTCTTTTATTATTATAAGACTTCCTCTATTTGATTCATGAGTGTTTATTTTATTAGTATGAATGTTGAATTTGGATGTATTAGTTGGGACATGACGGTTCGCCCAGTGGGGGGGTTAGTGTGGGTGCGAATCAAAGCCACTTGGATAGTGACATCTCTATTCATAGCTTCATGTATCAGTAGAACCAGTTTGGAATAATAAGCTACAATTAAAGATCTTTAAGGTCCATTCTTTAATTTTTCGTCGTGTTTTTCCTTTTTAGATTCATCTATATAACTTCTTGGCGATATTGCCTTCTTATTCTGATTATCTATTGATGTTAACTTACTGGATAATATTTTGTTCCAGTGACTGGTGATCATTATTTTTCTTTAGTAGAATTGAAATAAGTTTGAATAATTTAGTTGAGAAAAATAGATAGGTTATGATTCATGGGACTGCTTTGTGTAAATTAAGTTGCAAAAGTTTGAACTATAAGAAACACACCATAGTTTGGGTTTAGAGTTATTACAGATTGGATTTTGTCATATCTAGAATTCGTGTATTTAATGGTAAATATTAGTTTAAGGTTTTAATATTTTGTTTACTTGTACATCGCAATAGAATGGCATCGATTGGAGATCAATTGTGGTGAGTGGAGGAGTCAACATGCAAAGCAGAGCTCAAGTAAAATCGTCACCTCAAGAGGGACCAGGTACATTTTGGGGGATGAAGAGATATGCAGGCTATAACTGACTTCTTGTATGAAGCGCACATATATAGCTTTATAAAAAATAAAGCAACCCATTACTCCCTTCTTTTCTAATTTTATATGTCAACCTTTCAAAAGCCGCAAGGCTTGAAAACTCTTATTATTATGTTAAATTATCTATATACTTTCGAACAATCTAAATATCAAAATATTTTTAGTTTTTACTCAGCATGTAAATACATGAATATTTTATTTATTATTCTTGGATATTTTCAAGAATTATTTTCGTCTTGTTTTAAGGCGTTTAAGAGAGTCGATCATATCGAAAAATTAGAATAGATGGGAGTAATATCATATTGGACTCATTTTCAGCCTTGTTATACCCTGATCCCACACTCTCTTACTTCTTAATTCTAACTTTGTGCATTATTAATTAATTAATTAATTTAAAACTCTCATATTAAAATTTTTCGTTGAAACAAATGTGGCATATATTTTATTAACAAGTTTATTTTATTTTTTGATATTTTATAATTCATGGGCACCGACTAGAACACATTATGTGAAACAAGAATAATTTTATCCTATCTATTGCACTAATTGAAAGATTTTTTGGCTTTTCCGTATTAACTCGACACTTTGCTTAATAGGTTAGCAACTCGTTCTTTGTGTTTAATTTACTATTTATGTGTTATTGTATGAAAATCAATTTATTTGTCTATATGCTTGACTACTTTAGCATTTTACTAGATGTAAAAAGGTACGTATACTCTTCTTTTGTGCTTGTGTAAATATTTTTGGACTAAGTGTATCTATTTATTTTTACTAATATAAATTCAGAGGTTCAGCCACTTTGTTATTTTAGACTAATTTAATCAATTTTTTATTTTATTACACAATACCCACATAGTAATGAATCCGGTCAGGAACTACATTTGTGGAGCTCGAAAGGTGTTAACACCGTCCTTCTAAGGTAAATTGAACCCTTGCCCATATGTTAATAAATAAACTTAATTGTAACTAGTTTAGTGTGATGTGCATCATAATTCGTTAGGTGGTGACTTTTCTTTTCTTTTTATCCTGTAAGAGTTTTCACATGTTAAGTTTTGCTTTTCGTGAGAAAATAGGAAGCGACTGTAGCTTCTTCGAAACAGAAATCAAGGGGATCAACACAATGGAGATAACACGAGCTAGTCGCAAGATTCAATGTTCTAACTTTGAATTCAACTTAGGATGATCAGCCCTAGCTCAAAATAGCAAGATCCTAAAGAATTCTAGAGAGGATTGAGGGTTTTCATCGCTTTGGAATTAGGAACAAATGAGAATCGACCACAACTTAATATATATAGAGTTTCCCTACTACATTGTCGCGATGTTTTATGCTTAGCATGGTGCATTTTAGCAAGCCAATTGTATAGCTTTTAGGGTTTTTAGCTGACGTTTGATGTCCGCACGTGACTTCAACTTCTGACCTTCCCTCGACGTATAATGCATAATAATTAAACTAGGCGTGTATATACGAAACCTAACAATTAAATCGATCTAAACGTCCAAGATGTTACATCCTTTCCTCTTTAGAAATATTCATCCTTGAATGTTGACAACACGCACAAATGAGCATTAAAGTCTACACACTACAATATTCAGGTTTTCAACTAGAATTTTCGAGTCCACAAAATGACTAAATGAAACAACTCTGGACCTAACAAGGTAAAAAGAAGACACAAACTCAATACGAAAAAACATATACCTGAGGCATCACCCGCTGACGGCTCTGCATTTTGACGATATGCAAGATCAAACACACGGTTAGAACTATCTTTGTAGCTCTTTCTCTACCTCTGCTCTAAACTCTACTCATAAAAACAAAGACCCAAGCTCGATCCGACCCACCGAAGTAGACAATCCTATTATTGAACCAATCTGTCGATCCATACCATTGTGTCTCTGAGTCAGACAATCTCTGATCTTGTGACCCTTATCTTTGTATGAATAATAGGTAACTGGTCTTCCTCTGCATCTACCATAATGCCTCCTAGTACATGTTTCACAAAACAACGGAGCTGGCCTCCCTTACTATCGGATCTTAAGTCTCTGGAACCCTCTTCTGGCATTGATGGAGTATAGTAGTCAGATTCGTCACCCTATAGCTGTGGTAAAGGAAGTCTCGTTCATCCTCCTTGATATTGTGGCCTAGAGCCACCCTATGATCCTCCCTGAAAGTCCACAAGCATTGATTTCTTATTTTGCTCCCTTTCAACCCGTTCATCCTCCTATCATTGACGCCTAGACTCTGACCGAGAGCCTGAATCTTGGATATATCTACACCCTCCTATGTTGAAGTTATAGTACAAGAGTCAACATGATCAGGTGCCAGCCGTACCACAAATTTGGGTATCCTGGATAGTTTGGTGTCAACAAAAGATGGAGCATATCTATCCAAAGAATCAAATCTAAGTTCACACTCCCGCACGCTCATGCTACCCTAACGAAGGGATAAAAACTGATCGATACGGGCCTCTTACACTTCAACTGCAAAATAGTGATTCAGAAAAGCATCTAAGGAATTTGTCCACTTAGATAGAGGTGCATCTATACCCCTAAATCTTTCCCAACCTTCATACCATAGAACTGTTATATCCCACAACTTGAAAGCTGCTAACTCCACTGCCTCCATCGATGACATATGCATCACTCTAAATATTTGATAGATGAATCTATGAAATGTTGTGGATCCCCCTTCATATCAAACCCTGTAAACTTTGGAGGACTTAATGTTAGAAACTTACAAGTATTGAAATTCCTAGATCCTTC
Organism: Datura wrightii; assembly: GCA_035772735.1. NCBI lineage: Eukaryota > Viridiplantae > Streptophyta > Magnoliopsida > Solanales > Solanaceae > Datura > Datura wrightii. The sequence goes on from JASDFA010000002.1 coordinate 69,393,078, forward strand.
AAAAGATTCGGCACCATCTAGCGCCCTAGGCCCCTGCTGAGTAGTCACCAATCGATTCAACAAATGTACAACCTCCATAATATCCTGATCTGTCGCAATTGAAAGAGGAGCTGGAGTTCTTATCGTCCTCGAAAGATCCCTAGGTAGAGAAATGGGTGGAGGAGACGGAGAAGTAGCTTCGTCCTAAATCTCAGATAGATCGGTCTCAATAAGTTGTACTCTACTTGTACCCTCACCAGCAACCACATCTAGCCATTGACCTGTTGCAGTTCTTCATGTTACTAGAATTCTCTGCAGAATTTAGCAAACATAAGTCTAGACCCGACTCCTATGACATCAAATTTACTACATGATTTCTATCAACAAGAAAGGGGAACAATCCTAGGTGCCTTGCAGCTGCATGCTAATATGTACATGGCACAAACACACCCATAAATAAGACTCTACTAGACACAACTCGCAGACTCCTTAAGACATAGCCACGCTCTGATACAAAGTGTGCTACACCTCAAAATCCGCGGAGGCACAATTGGCACCCGGTGCCGCACTTGACCGAGTGAACCCTACATCCAACTAACAACACAACTAACAAAATAGGCTTGAGCCGATGAGTATTGACTCCAAAATCCAATTCACAACCACAAGAAAGAAAAGCAGCTAAATTAACAGAGTCTATGATGAGTTAGTAATCTACCAACTTATTAGGTTCTTAAGCATAAGCTTTTGCATGGTTTTCACATCAATTGGGAAGGTTTTATGACTTTTATCTTTAATATTACAGGTATTGAACTTATACAAGAAAAATAGAGGAATTGAACAAAAAGAACTGTGTTGAAAGCAAGGGACATGCATTTCGCAGAAGGGCACATGCGAAACACAGGTGCAAATGCTGTCAGCACTGATGCTGAGCAGGAAATAGCCTGTGAAGCACGGGTTGGCACCTGTGAAACATAGGTCAACCACAGAAGGATGCTAGGCCACAGTACTAGGACCTTTGAGAGACCTGCGATCCGCGGATGGGCACCTGTGAAACGCAAGTGACCAGATCGCTGACAGGGCAAAACTATCCAACTCTGGCACAAATTCAATATGGAAGCTTCCAAGGTCATTTGAGGAAAGTTGTGTAAAAAGGAAATATGAAGAATTACCCCAATTATACTCATACCTGTCATAACTTTTACATCTTAGCTAAAAAATTGTAGAGAGAAGTAGAGAGAGAAAGAGGAGAATACATTGTTTTTCTTCTTCTTCTTTGCTATTTTGAGCTAAGTACATCATTGTTGCAGGTTTAAAAGCTTGAAATTACTATTTATAACGATGACCATTAATGATTTATCTATGAGTATCATTGATTTATCTTCATTTATCAGTAGCTAATTTGCTAGCTAGGGATGTGTGCTTGATGGGTGTTTAATTTAATTGGGTATTGATCAATTGTTAACTTTAATCTAAATTCATGGACCTATTGTTTCCTCTAAATTTTAATTGAAAATTAGTGGTTGCAAACACTAGTTGAGTTTACTTATCTTGATTAAGCTTGAGAAAGAAGAGTGAGATATGGATATGGAAACAATAGAGGGAATTTGGAGTATGGATGTGTGGGGTTGAGCTAGAGATAGTCAAAACCCACATCCTTACTCCATTAAAGGGTCAAGGCTAGAAATAGTTTGACTCTTCCTCAAGCTTGGTGTGACTAATTTTTTATTGAGACCTTGGGGTTTGATAAAAACCCAAGGCAAAAATATTCTTGTTGTTGAAAAACAAGAGGATGTGCTTTGATCCATGCTAGAAATTGAAGTTAAGGCAATTGAATCAATCATAGTTTAGTTAACACTTCATCTATTGCACATCCCTAGCCTTCTTTTTATTACTTGCAACAAGTCTGTTGTTCAATCTAGTTTTATAAATTTGAATTTAATATTATTTTTCTATTTTCTCCTAAATCTTTACTTTATACATGTTGAACAATGATGCATGCTAAATTGATCTATTTTATAACTCTTGGTTGTTCCATCTCAATTTCTTGTAGGATTCGACCTCGACACTCGTCGGGTATTTTGTTTTTTGACAAAGACCGTAGCCACCTCCCTTAATCGGGAGAGATGTATTGAGCTTTATTAGTCTACAAATAATAATCTAAAACAGAAGCTAGCCCACAATCCAAAACATATCGACAACGACCGAAAAAGCCAAAGTCTAGAGTTATAACTGTATAATAGGGCTGACAAGGCCTACACCAAACACTATAACTAAAAACATAAGTCTATAGTCGCTAAGAGTGCAACAACAACTATATGATTAGGACAGGGCCCCCACCTACCCATCAAAATCATATGTATACAAAAACAAGTCAACAAGTAATCTAGAAGACATGGAGCTTATCTAAAGGCTGGAACTACACTCAGCAACGAGAATCATGAATTACCTGCCAACCAATGCTTGCAGGCATGAATGTAGCACCCCTGGCTCGAGGTATCTAAGTATGCAAGGCAATAGAAAGGAGAGAGGCAACATAACATAAATAAAACTGAAGGAATACCAACATAATAACAACGCCATTCAAACAACCTTAACCTGCCCCTACTCTAGGCCTTACAACAACAACAATAATCTTGGCCACATACCATCTCAATATCCAATATACAGCTGACCAGAATATGTAATGACATAAATGCAATATAATGTAAAAATACAACACAACAATTCAATAATGACATACAGTCACGACTTACAGACTATCTAAATATAAGCTTGGCCCAATTGGAAACTCTCATGTCCTTACAGGTTTTCGCATAGCCCTAAGCTTGACCCTATTGACATTCTCATGGACTTAGAGGTCCTCACAAAGCCCCGAAAGCAAAACAAATAATAAATATGCAGCAAATATATGAATATACATATGCACACTAAACAGCCCGTAACAATGCAATATAACTCCATCACCAAACTCCTAATTGATACTAGAATCATATTCTCGATACAACCATCGACACTCCATCAAACACCCATACTCAACCCCGAGCTACACAACCAGCCATAATTCTCAACATAACACAACATACCAACATAACCAACAACAGTGTAACAAAGGGACTACGGACAACCATAAATCACTATAACACAATGAATTGGAATTTAACGAAAAATAAGTAGAAAAAAAGTAAACAAGCCTTAAAGTACCTTATGAATGACAACGCAGAGCTAAGTCGAAACTTGCTCTTCACACCACCAAGCTATTTCCATGAAGTTGCTCCCCAACACCAATCAACAACCAACTACTAACGATAAGAAAAAATAACATAGACACAATATCAATAAGAAATCTACGAAATTAACTTTCGAAACTCGAAACATGAATCCAACATGAATCAAAAACTCATACCTTCAATTCTTAGATAGAATTAAGAACATGTTTGAAAAACCACCATGTAATTGGATTTGGATGTAATTACACAGTTTGACATATTTGTCTCACCAAGTAATTACTTGATCAACATGTAATCGGATGTAACTGAAGGAGAGTAATTATACTCTTTTATTCCTAGGGGTGAGGTGAGAATTGGTGATAATTACATGTTTGCTCTATAATTTATCTCTTTTTTTATTTCTTTTTTATTTTTATTATTTCTCATTTCGCAACCTTTATTTCTTGTGTTTTCACGTGATTTCTTTTCTCGAATTTCTTTTATTTTTATTTATTTTCTTCATCTATCATGGATGTGTTATTAATCTAATTTCTGTTCAAATTATATCTTCTAATATTAGAAAGAATGATTCATTAAAAAACTTGACTTAAATTGAATGATGTTATTAAAGTTGAATTTCATTGTTTAATGAGGTTATAAACTTATATTTTTCTTTTCTTTTTTGAATTATCTACATTTAAGTTATATTGGAGCTTATTTTATATTTTGTTTGAATTTGACATAAGAGTATTATGTTACCTTTTTAAAATTTTAAATTTATGTTATATTTTTGGTTCCAATTGATTTATTTTAGTTGTATTGACTTTTTTTTATTTCACATTGCGTGACATTTAGACTGTTTTTTTAAATCTAAAATTCTTACATAATATCCTTACAAAATGTGTACTTCTAATTTTTACTAATCAAATAAACTAAAATATTTTGTTAGCTACACATATATAATTATTTAATATTATATTTTAAAGAAATAATATATATCTTGAATATCTAATTTAATAACATTTATAAAGGCATATATTTGTCAAACATAACTTTTAATTTTAAATAAATAAATTTTATTTTTAAAATTTGAATATAACCATGGAATTACACTTGTCCAACCAAATAATACATTTGTAATTACGTTATGACAAACAAACACGTCATCATAATTAATATAGTGTGTAATTACAAGGCTATGTACCTAGTAATTACACCAATTTTAATTACGCAGTGACTTTCCAAGCAGACCCCAAGGGAGAAAGAGTAGCCACAAGATAGCTTCTTCAAATCAGCCACTAACAAGATCAACGTGATGGAAACAGTACGAGCTAGTCGCAAAATTCAATGTTCTAATTTCGGATTTGACTTTAGATGATCAATTCAAACTAACAAGATCCTGAAGAATTTTAGAGAGGATTGAGAGTTTGCACTTCTTTGGAAAGTTTGGGAAATGAATGAGAGTCGACCTTAACTTAATATATATATATAGAGAGCTGCCTCGCTACAGTGTTGCGGCGCGAGCCGCTTAGTGTGGTGCATCGAGGCAAGCCAATTGTCTCAATTTTTGACTTTTTGCTCGATTTTCAGTGCTCAACATGCGCTTCAATCCCCATCCTTTCTTGGGCATACAACACGTAATAATAAAACTAGACTTGTACGTCCGAAATATAATGATTAAATCGGTCTAAACACACAAGGTGTTACATATATGAATTGCCACCGCCTCAAACAACTTCATCGCGGAGCTAGGCTCATAGTGAGGCCTTGTCTCTCTTTGGACCTTGTTGGGCGAGCTTCTGAGAGTTCGTAGTATAATACTCATAATTGTTTACTCCGACGTTAAATTGATTTGATTCACTAAAATATAAACTCAAAGACCTTTAATTTGACGGATAGTAGGACCCCTAACTCCTTATATATTGAGAGATATGCTCATCCAAAGTTAGACCAAGTACGAATAATTCTATAACTTGAATTTTCATTTAAGGCTTCCTTTAGCCTCTAGCTTTTATTTAACACTTTAAACACCATTACATATCAATTTTTTTATATGACCACCCATTTGCAACCTTATTCTTCTGACATCTTACCATCGAATGATGTGAAGTGTTTGAACTTGTCTTGTACACTTCCAATTCGATGAGTTAGGCACTTTAAAATATACAGGATGTTACATTGAACATCAATTGCTTTACTCATCGACATGAATGAAATAACTCAATTGGTCTTATTCCTACGAAGAATGCATCAGTCTAAAAGGCCTCTCCCGGCCTTAAAAACTATAATAGCCATCTATATCAAAAATCTTTAAGTACATTCTAGTCATCACAAGCAGTTGGATGATTATACCAACACTTGTTATGTATTAAAAGGATCAAAACATCTTTTTATGTTGCCCAAGTCAAGTAAGTAGTTTATTCAACGTTCTTATTATGCTCATTGCTTCATGTTTTAAGTGTGAATAAGATAAATCAATCACTCTCACTCATAGGCATAACCAATGTTTTCAAAGGTGTTTTCGAGGTGAGTTCTAGGAGAGTCTTGGAGTGGGTGTACCAAAAATACTTCTTGGCGCAAATAAAAGGCATAGATCCAGAAAGTGTAAGTCCTAAAATTTGGGGCGTAAAAGCGTACGCCCTGGGCGTTACATTTAAATTTTATCGTTTTATAAGTATTTTTGCTATGAGTAATATTTCTTATTATTGGTGTAATAATATTTATACTTTATGCTATCATATTTTCATATTGTAGTGATTTTTCTAAAAGTATATCAATAAAGAAAGCCTCTTTCAAAGAAAATAATGTCGTCATAAATAGTTTTTTAGATGATTATGCCTAAAATTGACAAGATAAAGATTTCATAGTACTATGTTCTCGAGACAATTTTATCTATATTTTGGCATTATTCTTGCACTATTTATCCTTTGCCTATAACACCCCTGAAGGGCCTACGAATAGACCCGGGAGTTTAAGTCAAAAATTGCAGAAAACATAGAATTTTGCACCAGTACGACTCGAGGTACGAGTCGTGGTGAGAACCTACGACTCGTGACACGAGTCGCGAGGAGACCGGGAGCCTTAGATTGTTTCATGGATAGTCCTACGAACCGTGTGAGATGGTATGACTCATGGTTAGGAGTCGTGGTGAATATCTCAGTGGTGCCAAAGTGAGTCATCACCGGTTATGGTACGACAAGTAGGATGAAGCAATGAGTCGTGGTGAGGAGTTGTGGTTAAGTTGTAGTGGTTTGGGTGGATGGTACCATAGTTGATAGTATGACCCGTAGGATGGTGGTACGAGTTGTGGGTTACTAGTCGTGGCCAAATTTAGAAAGTTGGCGAAAAGGGTGAAGTGACCACGAGAGGTAACCACGAGTCATGACTTGATGATACGACTCGTGGTCGGGGCCAGAACTGCTTTTCAAGAAAATTTTAGTAGGGGCAATTTTGACTTTTCTATGCTTTTGGGCCCTAAACCACGTTGTTTTGAGGTCAAAACAGGGTCTTTAAGGGATGAAAACTCCTGTTAGGTTCATTTTAGCAATTTCAAGTGTTAGAGAAGGGAGTAGGAAGGGTTTCGAGCCATTTTCTTCAAGTTCTTCAAGTTTTCACTTAGGGTTCTTCGAGGGAGTAGGAAATCACGAAATTTTCAGGTATGTGGGGTTTTGAATGGGTATATTAGACCCTACCCATGCCCATTTCTTCCTGTTTCCTACGATTAAGTTACCAAATTCTTGTGGGTCTTAACCTAATTGCATGATTTCCCACAAATTTACATAAAAGTGTGGTAGTATGTTTAAATTACGGATTTTGAAGTATTTGGGCTGATATTGCTTGTATATTTTATATTTCATGATTTAAATCTCTAAAAGTATGGATGCCCAATCATGGGGAAATTTTTAGTGAATTTCATGGTCAAGATGATTCCAAAAATATGAACAAGTTTCTCTTACATTTTTAAGCATGTCTTCAAGTTTTAATTTCCCATGTTAGCATGATTGTTTTCTTAAGATTTTAAATATGTCAAGTATGTTCGAAACTATGGGCAATGCCCACATGTCTCTTATGAATTATATTACGATTTGGCCGACTCACGGGCCCAATTCCATGGCTAGTAATATGAATTCTCAAGTATGTCATGATTCCCAAGTTTTCACTAGCCACGCCTAATATGTTGTGAATATTATGAGCACGTTGCATGTTTTGGGAGTATTACTTAATACCGAGTAGGTTCGGGGCCTAGGTTACGCCTCGAATCTCAGAACTACGTGCCACCGTAGGATTATGTTTGGGACCTCCTTAGTGACTGACCCCTATGCCCTACGGGGCCATCATGAGTGATATCATGCCTTTCATGGTTCATACCCTTGGAAAGGTATGAACAGCCTCTTGACTAGGGGTACAAGTCGGACTTCATGTGTGCTCATGTGAAGTATGTCGGTTATAGAAATTTTTCATTATTCCTCATGGTTTTGAATTATGCACGGTTATGTTCATTTGGATCAAGTTATGATTTATGAAATATTTTTCCACGCATGTTATGAATTTGATGGGTTTATGAATATTTTTGAAAATATTGAGCCTTACGATATACTTACAATTTCAATTTTATGATCATGATGTCCCACTCCTATAACTTTTATGGTTTTAAGCATTTTTTTGCATACCTTACATACTCAGTACTTTCCGAGTATTGACCCATATATTTTCAGGATTTGGTTCGCAGGCGCAACATTGTCCTTAGTTTGTGCTCAGTTTCTCTAAATCTCCAGTGGTGAGTCCTCATGATCTGAGGGCTTCATGCTCAGAACTTGTTTATTTTATGTTTTCAGACTGTTTGGGTTAGTTGGGGTCTTGTCCCTTCAACTCGTCTTTTATGATTAGAGGCTTTCAGACTTATGTGTAGTATTTTGTTAGTGATGATTGTATTTCGATTTGTTTTCCCTACAAATTCATGATATGATTTTAAGTTAGTTTATGATGGATAAGTTAAGTTTTCCGTTGTATATGAATGAATTAGTGTTATTCTCACACCATGGGTTGACTTGGGGTCTCTTGGGACTCCTTGTCCCGTTTCTATGATCTGGGTGTACTCTCGGGTCGTGACAAACTTGGTATCAGAGCAATAAGTTTTGAGGTGTCCTAGGGAGTCTGAAAGCCGCATTAGGTAGAATCTTTTTCATGGGTGTGAAGCGTGCCACACTTATGACAAAGAGGCTACTGAACATTTTAGGAAATGTTCCCTTCTTTCATAATCTATGTCGTGCTGTCAAAATCTCTCCATCCTTCTAATTCATGCGTTTCGCGATTGCATAAAATTTATGGCTCCCAGAAGGATAATCAGAAGAAGGAACAGAAATGATGAAGGCCACAGGGGTGGCAATGATGATGGGTGTCAGCAAGCCCTACCTATTCAGGAGCCCCAAGCACCCGAGTCAGCTGTCCATGCCGAGTTTCGGGCGGCTATTCAAATGCTGGAGCATGCCTTGACCGCTCAGGTCAACCAGCAGGATGTTACGCCTGTTCCCCAAAATGGAAATGCAACAGCAGCCCAGATCAGAGACTTTTTGAGGATGAACCCTCCTGAGTTCACTGGGGCAAAGATGGACGAGGATCCACACGAATTCATCGAAAGGATTTTGAAGGTCACTCAGGTCATGGGAGTGATAAGTGAGGAATGTGTTTATTTGGCCTCTTATCAGCTGAAGGAGGTCTCTTACATTTGGTTCAAGCAATGAAGGAATAGCAGGGCAGCGAGATCAGGCCCTATCAGCTGGGATGAGTTCCGCATAGCCTTTCTTGACAAGTTATTCCCTCGGGAGATGAGGGAACTAAAAGCAACTAAGTTTGTCAACCTTAAGTAAGGAAAGATGACAGTGCTGGAATATTCATTTGAGTTTACTCACCTGTCAAAATATGCCCCGGAGTTAGTGATGGACCAAAGGACGCGAGTGAGCAGGTTCGTGCAGGGAGTAGCTGAGTATCTGGACAAAGACTGCAGAATAGCCATGCTTCATCAGGATATGGACTATCCACAGATAGTCCTCTATGCTCAACAGATGGAAGTAGCTCATATGAGGCAGAGAGAGGCCAAGAAGGCCAGACTCACTTCAGCACTTGACTTTACCGGATGGTACTGGTGGCTTCGTTGTATAGTGTGATGCTTCGAGGGTTGGACTGGGATGTGTATTGATGCAGCACTGGAAAGTGGTAGCATATGCTTCCAGACAGCTGAAAACTCACGAGAAGAATTACCCGACCCATGATCTTGAGTTGGCCGCGGTGGTATTTGCTTTGAAGATATGGTGGAATTACTTGTATGGGATTCATGTAGATGTATTCACAGACCACAAGAGTTTACAATATGTGTTCACACAGAAGGAACTAAATCTTCAGCAACGGAGGTGGTTGGAGCTACTTAAGGACTACGACATGAGTGTCCTATATTACCCGGGTAAGGCCAACGTGGTAGCAGGCGCCCTTAGTAGACTTTATATGGGAAGTGTGTCACATGTGAGTGAATACAGGAAGAAGCTGGTAAAGGAGGTACATCGACTTGCACGGTTGGGAGTCAGACTAGTCGGCTCGACTGATGGTGGGCTAGTAGTTCAGAACGGGTCAGATTTGTCCTTGGTAGTGGAGGTGAAGGCCAAACAAGATGAAGATCCAACATTGGTAAAGTTGAAAGAAATTGTTCAAAATCAGAAGGTAGAAGTCTTCCCCAAAGGGGGAGATGGTGTGCTTCGATACCAGGGTCGCTTATGTGTCTCAAACGTGGGTGATTTGATAAGTCGGATGCTGCATGAGGCTCACGGGTCCAGATATTATATCCATCCAGGTGCCTCCAAAATGTATCATGCCTTTCGGGAAATCTACTGGTAGAATGGCATAAAGAGGGATATTGCAAAATTCATAGCCAAGTGCCCGAATTGCCAATAGGTGAAAGTTGAGCACCAGAGACCGGGAGGTGTACTTCAAGACATCAACATTCCTACTTGGAAGTGGGAAGAGATCAACATGGAATTTTTTACAAGTTTGCCCCGCACCCGTAAGCAGTATGCCTCCATTTGGGTAGCAGTGGACAGGTTGACCAAGGCTGCTCATTTCCTACCGGTCAAAACCACCGATTCAGTAAAAGATTATGTGAAGTTATACATCTGAGAGTTGACTGCACGGAGTGCCCTTGTCCATTATATCAAGCAGAGGTACCCAGTTCACCTTTCAATTCTGGAGATCTTTTTAAAAGGGACTTGGCACCCAAGTTAAGCTTAGCACGACATTCCATCTGCAAATAGATGGTCAGGCGGAGGGGACTATCCAGACTCTCGAGGACATGTTGAGAGCTTGTACTATTGACTTCAAGGGTAGTTGGGACGAGTATTTGCCTCTTGTTGAGTTCGCTTACAATAACAGCTACTACTCCAGCATACAAATGGCACCGTTCGAGGCTCTTTACGGGCGACGGTGTAGATCGCCCATTGGGTGGTTTGAAGTCGGTGAGGCTTCGTTAGTGGGTCTAGATTCAGTCCATGAGGCCATGGAGAAAGTTCAGTTGATAAGGGAAAGTCTGAAAATGGCTCAAAGTCGCCAAAAGTCTTATGCAGATGTGAGGAGAAGGGGGCTTGAGTTCAAGGTCGATGATTGGGTGTTTCTGAAGGTATCTCCCATGAAGGGAGTAATGAGATTCAGAAAGAAAGGAAAACTCAGTCCCCACTATATTGGCCCATACAGGATTATGAGGCGAGTGGGTAAAGTGGCCTATGAGTTAGATTTACCCTCGGAGTTGGCTTCAGTTCATCCCGTATTTCACGTATCGCTCTTGAAAAAGTGCTTGGGAGACCCAGCCTTAGTGGTTCCGGTGGAAAGTGTTGGTGTGAAGGATAGTCTCAGTTATGAGGAAATTCCTGTTGAAATCTTGGATCGCCAGGTTCAGAGACTGAGGAATAAGAAATTATCCTCAGTAAAGGTGTTATGGATGAATCAACATGTCGAGGGAGCCACGTGGGAGGCCGAAGCGGATATGATGGCTAAATACCCCCATTTGTTCCCTACTGGCTCAACTTCAGTTTGAGGTATCAATTTCTGCCCTAAGACCTCCATTCAGTTTTTCATGATCTATTCATGCGTATAAGTTTGTTTTATGATATGATGTATGCAAGTGATGTTTGAACTCAGACCAGCTATGTGGTTCTTTTCGGGGGTAATCGTTCCATCAGTTTTCGGCTTGAATGTCAATGATTAGCATCTATATATAGTGATTGTCTGTTTCTGAGTTTGCTGCTTGTTTCCCTACATTCGAGGATGAATGTTTTCAAGAGGGAGATATTGTAACACCCCAGAAGGGCCTACGAATAGACCCGGGAGTTTAAGTAAAAAATTGTAGAAAATCTGAAATTTTGCACCAGTACGACTCGAGGTACGAGTCGTGGTGGGACCTACGGCTCGTGGCACGAGTCGTGAGGAGACTAGGAGCCTGAGGTTGTGTCACGGTTAGTCCTACGAACCGTGGTGAGATGGTATGACTCGTGGTTAGGAGTCGTGGTGAATATCTCAGTGGTGCCAAAGTGAGTTGTCACGGGTCATGGTACGACTCATAGGATGAAGCAACGAGTCATGGTGAGGAGTTGTGGTTAAGTTGTAGTGGTTTGGGTGGATGGTACCATGGTTGACAGTACGACCCGTAGGATGGTGGTACGAGTCGTGGGTTACCAATCGTGGCCAAATTCAGAAATCTAGGGAAAAGGGTGAAGTGACCACGAGAGGTAACCACGAGTCGTGACTTAATGGTACGACTCGTGGTTGGGGCTAGAACTGCTTTTCAGGAAAATTTCAGTAAGGGCAATTTTGACTTTTCTTTGCTTTTGGGCCCTAAACCATGTCGTTTTGAGGTCGAAACAGGGTATTTAAGGGATGAAAACTCCTGTTAAGATCATTTTAGCAATTTTAAGTGTTAGAGAAGGGAGTAGGAAGGGTTTCAAGCCATTTTATTCAAGTTTTCACTTAGGGTTCTTCAAGGGAGTAGGAAACCACGAAATTTCTAGGTATGTGGGGTTTTAAATGGGTAGATTAGACCCTACCCATGCCCATTCCTTCCCATTGCCTACGATTAAGTTACCAAATTCTTGTGGGTCTTAATCCAATTGCATGATTTCCCACAAATTTACATGAAAGTGTGATAGTATGTTTAAATTACGGATTTTGAAATATTTGGGTTGATATTGCTTGTATATTTTATATTTCATGATTTAAATCTCTAAAAGTATGGATGCCCAATCATGGAAATTTTTTTAGTGAATTTCATGGTCAAGATGATACCGAAAACATGAACAAGTTTCTCTTATATTTTTAAGCATGTCTTCAAGTTTTAATTTCCCATGTTAGCATGATCATTTTCTTAATATTTTTAAACATGTCAAGTATGTTTTAAACTATGGGCAATGCCCACATGTCGCTTATGAATTATATTACGATTTGGCCGACTCACGGGCCCAATTCCATATCTAGTAATACGAATTCTCAAGTATGTCATGATTCGCATGTTTTCATTAGCCACGCATGTCATGTTATGAATATTATGAGCACGTTGCATGTTTTGGGAGTAGTACTTAACATCGAGTAGGTTCGGGGCCTAGGTTACGCCTCGAATCTTAGAACTACGTGCCACTGTAGGATTATGTTTGGGACCTCCTTAGTGACTGTCCCCTATGCCCTACGGGGCCTTCATGAGTGATATCACGCCTTTCATGGTTCATACCCTTGGCAAGGTATGAACGGCCTCCCGACTAGGGGTACAAGTCGGACTTCATGTGTGCTCATGTGAAGTATGTCGATTATAGAAATTTCCCAATGTTCCTCATGATTTTGAATTATGCATGGTTATGTTCTTTTGGATCAAGTTATGATTTATGAAATATTTTTCCCCGCATGTTGTGACTTTGATTGGTTTATGAATATTTTTGGAAATATTGAGCCTTACGATATATTTACCGTTTCAGTTTTATGATCATGATGTCCCCACTCCTCTAACTTTTATATTTTTAAGCATTGTTTTGCATACCCTACATACTCAGTACTTTCCGAGTACTCACCCATATATTTTCAGGATATGGTTCGCAGGCTCAGCATCGTCCCTAGTTTGTGCTCAGTTTCGCTAAATCTCCAGTGGTGAGTTCTCATGATCCGAGGGCTTCATGTTCAGAACTTTTTTATCTTATGTTTTCAGACTGTTTGGGTTAGTTGGGGTCTTGTCCCTTCAACCCGTCTTTTATGATTAGAGGCTTTCAGACTTATGTGTAGTATTTTATTAGTGATGATTATATTTCGGTTTGTCGTTCCCTACAAATTCATAATACGATTTTCAGTTAGTTTATGATTGATAAGTTAAGTTTTTCGCTGTATATGAATGAATTAGTGTTATGCTCACGCCATGGGTTGACTTGGGGTCTCTCGGGATTCCTTGTCCCGTGTCTATGATCCGGGTGTACTCTCGGATCGTGACATTGCCATCTTTAAAATATATAAACAATAATAAGTGTAAATATTAATTGAGAGTGGGGAGGACTAGTAGATGTAGAGATCAATGATAAAGTGGATGATGATTTTGTTTTAAAGATTATCTCGACTATTATTGTTTTTTGTTGTTATTACCTTTCTGAAATAATAATTTTTTCTATATTATTGGTGATTTATTTGTAGAATTATTGAAAATATTACTTTTACTTATTTTTTAATAATAAAATTATAAAATCAAAGATACATGACATATACGCCCCGCAGATCTATGAGATTTACCCGTATCTCGGAGCTTATGCCTCCCAACATACTGCATAAAACACCTCGCCTCATGCTCCCACTTTCACATCAAGATAAGGGGATACCTGATCTTATTAAGTATCACAAGAGCCATAATATTTTCTCACATGCTTACGTTGAAGTAGCAACGTCGAACAAACTCTATTTGGTGATGCGAAACCAATCCATGATGCAACGATTTTATACCTCTTGTCAATTTTGAACATTAAACCAAGTGTGAGTTACAAACCAAACTCTGAATTTATGTCGTGATAGAATTTATATGGCCTGGATCAAATTCCCATTTTCAAAAAAAGTGACAAACTAGAAATAGAAAAAAAGGGAGAAAACAGGAAACACTCGAGAGGAAAGAAGAGAAAAGAAAAGAAAAGAAAAAATGTGCATAATTATTATCGTCTTTCTCTGTGTCGTACACGAAAACACCTTGAAATGGGAAACGGCGTTTAAAGCGGGGGCACAGATAGGTAGAAGTTGAAGCAATAGCAGAAGTAGATGCAGCGCCTCCTGACACTCTCCCATAACCTACACAAATAAATACACCAATCCCATCTGTAAAAGTTTTCAATTTGATTTCTGGGTATGTGTGAAAATGACAAAATTGTGTCCATTTTGATGTCCTTCCTACAACTATTTATTGAACCCAATTTTCCCATTTAACTCTTCAGTAAATCTTTTTTTTCTTCCAGTTTTCTTTGATTAATTCCCGATCTTTCTCCGTACCTGAAAGAGATTTGCATCTACAGATTACTTTTCTTGTTGCGTTGCTTTTTTGGGAGTGTTAGTCTATGGCTATTGCAGCTGCAGCTGTTATCGTTCCTTTGGGCGTTCTCTTCTTCATTTCGGGTCTTGTTATCAATCTTATTCAGGTAATTCTTGATTCTCGAGATTTGGGTTCATTTTATTTTTTGTTTTTGTGTCTTTTCTTTTTCTTTTTTCGATTTGATTTGTCTGGATTTGAGTGTTAGCGTCAACTTTATAAATCGGAAATATTATCGCCTCCATTTGGACCCGTTAATGGTCTCTTTGTTTTCTCTCTTTGAATGTGATCTTTTTGATTTTTATTTTTCTGGTATCTTGATTCGTTGATGATTGCCTTTTATGATTTTATACTAATGCGAAACTGATGAAGCTAATGGATTGTGCTTAATGGTTGAATCACAGGTTACTTTCTTTGTCCTTGTACGACCAATTTCGAAGAGCACATACAGGAGGATTAATAGGATCCTTGCAGAGCTCTTATGGCTGGAACTCGTGTGGATAGTTGATTGGTGGGCAGGTGTAAAGGTAATGCACTTAGGATATGTTAATATGTATGAATTTTTTGTTTTTTTTTGATATATCACAGCTTTTCAATAATTTGGAAGCAAGTATGATGCCTATAGTCACATCCCCCTCCCTCCACCAAATAAATTGGAAAGAAGTAATAAAACAATACAAAGCAGAAGAGTAGAAATGGAACAAGCTATATACTCTTGTTGATAATAATCCCACTACGACCTGTATTTGATGTCTCAAGAATAAGAAATTGCATTTTGCAAACTGAGACTTCTGTAAAGTGGGATGAGACTTGCAAGAAATGAATTGATGAGAATCCCCATGATCCTAAAATTCACTAATGAGACGGTGGTGGTTAGTTTAAATGTTTGATTCTTGCTCGAGGATAAATTTCATGACATTATCTACTGGTACTTGGTCCTGGGATATTTGGACTGTGGGTGATATCCTCATAGCTTCAAAAGAGAAATTCTCATGATCTGAAAATCACTGATAGCAATTAGCTTGCAGTTTTGTCTGCTGCATGCTGTCTCTTTAGTTTTACTTATTTACTAACAAAGTACTGTATGGGTTGGTGTGCCTCATCTCATTGACTTCCTTTGTAGTTCTATTATTTACACAGCCTAAGTGATTTCAGTTTAGTTTTGTTATCCAAATGAAAGTGTAGAGAGACCAATAGGCAAAGTTTAAGAGTTCTTGGGATTGGAAACTAAGCTGGCATCGTAATTTTTCAGGACTGGTTTTCTATGTGATCTGAATGTTTTCATCTTTTTGTTTAAAAATATCAGACTTTATTGAAATATTCATGTCTCACTTTTGCAATTGCAACGAGGTTTCTTTTCTTCTTGCTTGCTCTCATTTGTTTTTCTAATTGTTTTGATTGGTCCATATGCTGATTGTATTTTTATCCTTTTATTTCTTTAAAAATGTTGAGTTGGTGTCTTGGAAAAATAGAATACTTCAACTTCAATCGAGCTAAGCGAGACATGATTGAGATATTATTTTTGACATGCTTTTGCATTGTTTTTTTTATGCATGTCATATGAGACTCCTTTGTTCATTGATGAGGTTTGTGGTTGCAGATTAAAGTGTACGCGGACCCAAAAACATTTAATATAATGGGTAAGTTAAATTCTGTTTCCATTTTTATGCTGCAGATCTTATAGTAGTATTTTGTCAGCTCGGTTTCACGTGATTGTTATGGTTGGTAAACATTGATCTTTCCAGGTAAAGAACATGCTCTTGTCATCGCAAATCACAGAAGTGACATAGATTGGCTTGTTGGTTGGATCTTAGCTCAGGTTTGTGATGAAAGTTGATAGTGTTATTTAGGATGTGTTAGAATGTTCTAGATTCATTGATCTGTTCAGGCTAATAGCATAAAATATTCTTCCTAATTTTGATATAATTAGGATTCCTGTTATTTAGGTAATTTCCGTTGTTTAATAACTTTTCTTATTTCATATGTATAAGCTCTCCCCATTTTAAGTAGTCTAAACTCTTATGTAAGGAACTATCTTGTATGTCTTCTACAACCAATTCCAGTTCCTTTCTATTTTGTCCTCTACTTTCACAGTCTGCACCATGTTCCTCACATACTCGGTATGTATGAGCTCAGTTACACCCTTAAGCTAAGAGATATGACATAAACTATTTGCATTTATGCATGTACTTTTGAATTGTCGGTAAACTAGCAATTTTACACGAAGTTCTATGGAATTAAGTCCATTTTGGAAGATGCAATGATACATAATACTTATTTGGTCTTTTCACATCATAACTCCTAGCTGTTTCCCATTTGATCTCTGCTTTATTGATTCTTGTATCTTTAAATCGCAGAGATCTGGTTGTCTTGGTAGCTCATTAGCTGTAATGAAGAAATCATCAAAACTCCTCCCAGTAAGTATTTGAAGTAAATGTAAGAAGATATTGCATCTTTTTAAGATTGCAGCTTATTTTTATCCTTGGTAGTCATTGTTTTTAGCATGTGTGAGGCTCTAAATTCGAAGATGATGTCCCAGTTACTTGTGTATCTGCATGTTAAAGATGGACAAATGAATGATAAAATAGATGTTTATTCTTCACAGTAGTATTAGTTTAACCTCGAGAGAAAGAGGCTGTTATCTTCATTTTATTTGAAAACAGTGGTAGATCCTTGACAGGAAGAAAATCATGATCATGCCTGGAATGGCTCAGTTTTTGTTAGTGAAGGCTAAAAGACCTGTTATGCCTTTTTTACTTGGACATCTTGCTTTTTTTACCTCCGTCCTAATTTATATGACATTCTATCTGGTTGGATAATTAGAAAAAAAAAAGAAAAAAAGGCAGCGCGGTGCACTAAAGCTTCCGCTATGTGTGGGGTCCGGGAAAGGGCCAGACGCAAGAGGCTGTTTCCATGACTTGAACCCGTGACCTCTTGTTCACATGGCAGTAACTTTACTAGTTACTCCAAGACTCCCCTCATGGATAATATGAAAATGTTTTGTATTATTTTACTAATGACATTATGTTATACAACTTTTATAAAGTTGCAAGAGTTCATATAACTAGTTAAATTTTAAACTTTAATACAATGTTTCTTTATTGAAATATTACACTTTAATATTTTTAGCCAGTACCATTAATAAATTAAGTTAGTTAACTTAACATTTCAAAATATCGTATCTAGTCAAACACTTGTAATGGAACAAGCTCATATGCTTACTGTATACACTCCTACTGCTCTTAGTTTATGTCCTTGTAGTTTATTTCTAGAGTATGGTCACTAATATTTTGTGTTCTGCAGGTAATCGGTTGGTCTATGTGGTTCTCTGAGTATCTTTTCCTTGAAAGAAGCTGGGCCAAAGATGAAAGAACATTAAAGGTATAGTTAAGCTGAATCATCCAAGGATTGTTCATTGCGGATTAAGTAACTTTGGGTGTCTTAATTCTTAAAAGATGTGGCTATGATCAAGCAAGTCAAAGAGAGTTCTCTAAATGCTTTTGTTTGATGTCTAATTCATATTTGAATATACTTTCTGCTTCTTTTGGCTCATTTATGAGTGTTTTTCAGTATCTGCTTTTATTATTCCAAGTTATCCAACTAATAGTGATTTTATACACTGGGGACCCAATCTGCAGTCAGGTCTTCAACGGCTAAGGGATTACCCTTTGCCGTTCTGGCTGGCACTTTTTGTTGAAGGCACCCGCTTTACACAAGCAAAGCTTTTGGCTGCTCAAGAATATGCTGCTTCAGCAGGGTTACCTGTTCCAAGGAATGTATTGATTCCTCGTACTAAGGTGGACACTTTATTTCCTTCTTTCTCCCTATAGGTCATATTTCTAGAGATAGAGTTTGCAAATTGTTTCTCTTGAATTGTCATTTCTATTAGAAACAGTATCTCTATCTTCCAAGGTAGGTGTAAGGTCTACGTACACACTACCCTTCCTAGATCTCACTTGTGAGATTATGCTGGGTATGTTGTTGTTGTTGAATTGTCATTATGATGATAGATCTGTTTTTCTGTAGTGCCTCAATCAAAGCACCTTGCGAAACATTTAATTTGTTGGGACACTCGAATTTGATTCTGTCATCCAATCTTTTCCCCAATATGTTCTTTTGCTTTTTTTTTTCCCCTTGTGAGTTGGTTATTTTGATTTTTCATTAGATGTCCTACTTCACATCTATTTGAAAGATAAATTGCAGCTGAGATTGCAATACAATGGCAGTGTTATTAGTGTACGCACAATCAAGTCCCTGCTTTGCGGGGTATTTAATTTGGGTGATCAATGTTCTGTTTTTTGTTTACTCTTTTATTACGATTATATTCGGGCCAACTTACGTGCACCTTAATCAATCTACAAAGTACCTGCTACCTTCCACTAGTACAAGTACCGGGCAACTCTGTCCACTAAGGCTTCGACGGAAGGGGAGAAATTATTTAACATTTTTTGCCTCTGCTAGGAAGTGTAATCATCATCTTTTGAAGTTATTTATTCAAGAACACTGTGAAACAACCCATTCCCCTGTCGGAAGAAGCTGTGTGTCATGAGGAACTTAGCTTAAGAATTTGCTGGTGGCTGTAGTCTCTTCTGCAGTGTTTTGAATGTATATAAATCTTCTATATATCAAAGATGCAGTTTGAAATTCAAATAATTAAGTGTCTTGAAAAAGGCAAGAACAAAATAAAAGAGGGAAAGGAGCGCCACACGTGCTTAGGAAATCAGATAACCCTGCCAATAACCTGGATCTCGAAATTATACTACTACAAGAGATGGTGGTTAACTTCTTTTACTTTTAAATAATTAAGAAATGAACTAGGAAATCAGGTTTTCCAACTTTGAAATTATAGCAATCTAAATACATTGTAGATGTTTTCGACAACACCTCCTTGTTGCTATGTTAATAATGCGCTTACCATTTCTGAAAAAAATTATAGAAGAAAGGAAATCATAGCAACCTACATAAGTAGGCTGACTCTTTCAGATTCACACTATTGTATATGTCAAGGTTGCCTCTGATGCAATACCCCGATTAAGGCATGTCAAACAGATTTTTCTGAAGTTTATAATGGATTCTATTCCACGTAACTCGATTCTTTCGCTGCATTGCTATCTCTTTAGTGTTTATCCTCAAGTATTGTCTTTGTGTTTTGTTGATTTCAGGGTTTTGTTACTGCAGTAAGTCATATGCGCTCATTTGTTCCAGCTATCTATGATGCAACAATATGCATCCCCAAAAGTTCACCTGCACCTACAATGCTGAGACTCTTCAAGGGGCAGCCTTCTGTGGTAAATAAAACTATCCATTAAGTTGGAACTCTGGTATTATGTTTAAGTATTTGCTAGTCATTTTTGGCTTCAGAACACTGAAAAAAAAATGTCTGGGCAACTTCCATTTGTCAAGTGGAAGGTGCATTGTGTAGCATTTCCCTGGAATCTTGGTCTTGTCGTGAGTTTTTCCCACAAGGCACATAACGGAGCAATGAACTACATTAAATGAGCATGCTCTCCTTTTGTGTGTGTGTTGGGGTGGGTGGGTGGGTGCTTTCTGTTTCTGTATTTCCTTCTGTGCCGATGGATATTGGCAAAAAGATTTCTTTCTGTCGCAATTTGCTTGTTTTAATTTGACCTCCCGAAAGTTTAAGAAAGAAATACCGACTAAAAATTTGTGGTCCTAAACATGCCATAATGGTTGTGGCTATAATACTTTTGTATGGTTCTAAAGGCTTCCTGTTAAGGGTAAAATGGGAGTTAAAGTTAATTGTTCACAGACATTGCAATTTGCTTTTGTTTTTGGATTGAGACTAATAAGAAAATAGTGCCAAACAAATTGGAAAGGAGGGTGTAGATTTGATTATTATTTTTATTGATAACGCTAATTTGATCATTAATGACAATGCGTCCTGTCAATGTGGCTCTACAGCTTTTTTGTAAGATCCAAGTTCAGAGCCGAACATAATAGAATTCTTAAGCTTGTTTGGGACTTTAACGGGGACATTGGTAGATGTTCTCAAAGTGGAGGTCCTAGAGGAAGCCTAATAGGGACGGTGAAGCGGATCTCTTATGGATAAGAGTGGAAGTTCAGGTTAACGACCAGTGCATTTTGAAAGAACTTTCTTGCTTATGATCGCCACAACTGGTGTGTGATGTGGGAAATTCCAATATCCAATGGAGAAATTGTAAAAATAATATTAGACGTATTTGGTCAATCATCAATCCTTTGGTCTGGCAAAAATGTCACAGTAAAGGAATAATACATAATGTGAGTATGAGAAATGTGGATTTTTAGAAATCGAATCATGAGAAGTGTGGAGTTCGGCACCTGTTGCTGTTGCTGGTGGGAGTTAGCTTAATGGAGGTGCCCGCAAGCTAGCCCCGACACTACGGTGTATAGATGTTAATGGAGCTGACAACATTAAGCCTTGTGTCTTTGTGGTGCCTTATAGTACTTAAATGCGCTGGGATCAAAATATCAAGTGGTTTTCCTTTTTTTGTAGTGTTTAGTTGTTTATTTGCTTTTGTGTAGGTGCACGTGCACCTCCAGCGGCATGAGATGAAGGATCTGCCTGAAAATGATGATGCCATTGCCCAATGGTGTAGAGATATCTTTGTGGCCAAGGTTTGTCCTTGTTAAATATCGTTTCCAAAATATTTATTGTGGAATGACCCTTTCTTGTGCTTATTTGTGGTGTTGGAATGAGCGTCTCATATTTTTGATGTTGTCTTGTGACCTGTTTTCCACCAGGACAAGCTATTGGACAAACATATTGCCGAAGATACTTTTGGGGAAGAAAAGCTGCAAGACATTGGCCGCCCAATAAAATCCCTTATGGTAAGATACTTTGTGATTATGCTGGGGAATTCGGTATATATTTCGATTCATTTTGTATAACAAACTAACTCTTGTCTCTCTGAAATAACAGGTAGTCGCATGTTGGGCATGCATTCTTATCTTAGGAATCATAAAATTTTTAAAAGCAACTGCCTTGTTGTCGTCATGGAAGGGTGTTGCAATTTCAGCTGCTCTCATGGCCGTTGTTACAGTTCTTATGCAAGTTTTGATTAATTTCTCCAAGTCAGAAAGCTCTACAGCTTCCAAGGTTGCACCAGCAAAGGAAAAGAATGTGAATCAGCCTACAGGGAATGGGCAGGACAAAACACCCTAATTATGGGATAGCAAGTTTGTAGCCTTGATCACGAAAATTACAAGATGATGTTTGTATTATATAGTAACTTGTGTGTCTTTTTTAGACGTGTAATTTTGGCCAAAGTGAACGAATTTGTGTTCATTCTTGTTTCTAAAGATGCAGATTCCATGTTGGGTCATTTCATTAATTCTTGTTGGTATCGATGTCCTTAGGAAACTGAAATGATTTTTAAGAGTGAGAGCAGTAAACTGAACTGATTGACATGTGGTCCTGAGGTGGTAGACCTTGCAGCCAACATCTCAAGGATCTTAAGTTTAGTGGATGATTTCCTTATTGGTAGCTTAATGACATAGGTTGTTCGTTGCAAGGATTTGTGATTTGATCTAAATTCCTTGCTAATCTAGTTTAGCTTATTAATTTCCTCAATTGCTTCTTTTTCTTTTCTTCAATCTATTTGACTTTCATGGAGAGTGTTACTAGCAAACAGCTAATCGAAATTACTTTACACTAAACACCCCTATAATATTATTCTGCATCTGATGCAACTCATGTTTTTCAAAGTCAATCATTTATACCTCTTATACAATAGAAATATTTCACTTGCACGTCTATGAGGTCAAGTATATTAAATATGTTATTGTTAAAAAGTAATTAAAATTATAATAATAAGATTTTGTATGTTTATTTTATGAGATTTAATTAATAAGATAAATATTTTTATTGGATATCTTTGAATAAACATTTTTTGAAATAGTATCTTTTATGGGTCTCCAGTGGGCTGGGTTGACCCGAAACCGGACCGGACGGGTCCGCGCACCGATTGACTAAAACTGGTTTAATATGATAATGTTAAATCAAGTGTGAACCGGTTAATTTGATTGGACCGAATCGATTTAATGGTAATTTTTTTTAGAGAAAATTACATAGTATAACACACATATGCTATGTATTTACTATTAGTAGATATAGTTTAAAACAATTGCAATTTATAAAGAATAATTACAATTTATAGCATCTCTATCCACTCTCTTTCAGTCTCTCTCACCTCCCTCCTCTTTCTCCTTTCTGTCGCTCGCCTCTCTCTCTCTCTCTCTCTCTCTCTCTCTCTTCTCTTTCCGTGGGTCCTCGCCATCTGAATCAATTCTGAACGAACAGTATCTCTATCTGGCTTTGTTATTATTACAGTGTTATCTGCACCCAGCCAGTAAGTAGAGATATGGAGAGAGGGTTTCTCTTTATCCCTTTCTCTCTCTCCCTCTTCCTCACACCAATCAACCCAATCAATTTATTACAAATTGGAATTTATAATAATTTCTTTGGGTGATGATACAAATGTATCTCACAAAATAAAAGTGATAGATACACCGATACAACCTGTAAATGAATGTTGTATCTGTAAATATTTTTTGAACTTGTATTAGTATATTCAATAATTTTGAGAAAGTGTGTATAAGATACAAGAATGAATAAATACAAGTGATACAAGAGCGAATGAATATAGTGTCTTATAATTTTAGTTGTTTGCATCTTTGTATACATGTAGACTGTATTCGTTGATATAACCTATATAGTCTGTATTAATCAATACAACAAGTATTCATCGATTTATGTATCTTTGTATACGTGTAGACTGTATTCATTGATACAACCTAAATGCGCACATGAATATAAGTAGAAGGAATGAATAAAAGTGATACAAGAGCGAATGAATACAATTGACATAAGAGTGAATGAATACAAGTTCAATTAGAGATTTGTTGTTTTGTATTTTTGTATGCACATAAATTGTATTCGTGGATATAGTTTGTATTAATCGATACACAAGTATTCGTTGATACAACTAATGCACCTATATATACAACAAATATACTTATTTGTTGCCCTCCAAAAATAATATAAAATACAAAGAGAAGGATGTAATTAAAATACAGTATACAAAGAGGAGAGAAAGAAATAGTGAAATAGAGAAAGAGAAAGAAAGAGAGAAAGAAAGAAAGGGGCGAGAGAGGCAGAGAGAAAAAGAGAGAGAGCGAGAGAGAAAAAAGAGAAAGAGCGAGAGAGAGAAAGAGAAAAAGAGAAAGAGAGAAAAAGAGAGAGAAAGAGAAAGAGAAAGATAAAGAGGGAGAAATAGGGAGGGAGGTGAGTGGATCAGGAGAGAGGCGAGAGAGATTTTTGTTTGCCCTAAAAATTATTGCTACAAATTGTACTTATGCAAACTATAGCTACTAGTGGTAATTAGTTTTCAAATGGATGATATTTATGAAATTTTTTTTTAAATATGAAATTTGGCCATTTTTGGATCATTGGGCCGACGGCTAGTTGGCCCAAATGGTCCAAGACAATGTTTTTGGCCCTTTTTGGCCTATATTTTTTAAACTTTTTTTTAATTAACCTCCCTTCACCTTTAAATACCAACCCTCTTCAAAATTAATAGATACCCTTCTTATCTTTTACATTATCCCACAAATCAACTCTCCTACTCTCTAGTCTCTATTCTCTAATATTTCTCAATTCTCTTGTACCTCTCATAATTCCTAAAGTGCTAGCAAAATTTATTAGTTATCTTAATTATTAGTTTATTATTATTTTAATTCATAATAGTGGATTTGGTCAGACCAAATTTACCCGGAGAGAGGGTAGCAATAAAGGTGGTAGGCCACCTTTACCGGAGTCCACAAATCATAAAAAGAAGTAGTGTATGGAAGTTTTTACTGATGTTGAGGGGATTGATAAGGTTACATATAATCCTCATGCTCAACCTTTTAAACATACCACCAGCGGTAGTAAGGGAGGCACAAACACACTTATAAGTTACTTGACTGATAAACATGCTTTGGAATGAGGTGTTGATAGCAAGGATCAAACAACCATAAATTCGAAAACTGAAACATACCATAAATATGATAAAATAAAAGACTATGAGGAGTTAGCAAAAATGATTGTTTTGGGTTGTCTTCTGTTTTCTTTTGCATCTTTGTCATATCTTATTACTGATGAATTGTAATTTACCAACTCATTCGGCTTTTAAGAATGAATTATTGATTTATTTTTAGTTAATCTAGGAAGGTTTTATGCCTTTTCTATTCTTTGTGCAGGCATCTGATAGAAACAAAGATAATATAAGATTTGAACTTAAAGCAATCTGCTTTGGACATGCTTTTGCATTTGCGGCAGCAGATTTGCATCTGCGAAACAGATTGGACTGCCTTACACCTGCTTTTAATCTACCGTAGCAGATTTGTATCTGCTAAACACAGATGCCTCCACAGATGGGAATGCCTTGCACCTGCTGTAGCAGATTTGCATTTGCGGACCACAAATGAAAAACAAGTGACCAATTTTGCTGATTCAAGGATAAAATCCAGAAAGGCTCCCAAGTACCTAGAAGCTTCCTAGAGAAATTTTGGAAAGTTGAGCACAAGGAATTTGCAGATTTTTTTCACCTCAATTGTATATTCACACATTATGTCGCTTTTCATAGAGA
The DNA here is from genome assembly GCA_035772735.1 of Datura wrightii. Classification (NCBI taxonomy): domain Eukaryota; kingdom Viridiplantae; phylum Streptophyta; class Magnoliopsida; order Solanales; family Solanaceae; genus Datura; species Datura wrightii. The sequence continues at coordinate 69,418,466 of JASDFA010000002.1, forward strand.
GAATATTGTAGAGAGAAGTTTTAGAGAGATAGAGAGCAGAGTACAATTTCCTTCTTCTTCTTCAACTTCATTGGACAAGAACTCAGTTGCAAAATTTAAAGCTTAATTTGGTACTTAATATGCTGATTTTGAAAAATTTTCTGTGGGTATAATTTCTCTCTCTTCATTCATAAGCAACCAAATTATTAGCTAGGTTTGTGTGCATGATGGGTGTTTAAACTTGATCGGATATTGATGATTTGTTCTTAAATTCAATTAATATGCATGGATCTATTGTTCCTTTTAAGTTTTAATTAAAAAAATTAACGGTTGCAAACATTGAATTTATATTATTTTTGCTTGAGAAAGAGAAGTCAGATTTGGATGAGGAACTAATAGTGTGGATTTGGAGTGTAGATATATGTGTTTGATCTAGAGATAATTCGTATCCACACTCCATTAAAGGATTGAGGCTAGAGATAGCTTAACCCTCCCTCAAGCTTTGTGGCTAATGGTGATTATGGCTTTGGGGTTGGAGAAAATCCAAAGCCAATACATCCTTGTGCTAAGAAACAATAGGGTGTAGTTTTATCCATTGCTATCCATGCTATAATTAAGTTTAAGGGTCTTTAATAAATCCCAATCTAGTTGACACCCCATCACTTGCACATCTCTAGTTTCCCCTCATTGATTGCAATAAGTGATTTGCCCTTTCTTTAGTTTATAATTCGAACTTGATTATTGCTTTATTTTTTCCCAAATATTTACATTATGTTGTTTAAACATGACTCTAGCTAATTTGAATTGATTTAAAACTTTTGTATTATCCGTTCTCAATTTCTGTGGGATTCGACCCCGACATTCGTTGAAAAATTTATTTTTGCCAGCGACCTCCTTTAAAGGGAGAGGTGTATTGACTATTATAAAAAAAATAGCTCAGTTGTCGGGAATTGAGATGTGATAGCCATTTGTTGTTTATTAATTCAAATTAATTTTGTGCCTTGTGTTGCTTTTATTTTAGTTATGTTTTTATTTGTACTATGGCATCGTGGAATGAAAGGAGGTTTGGTCGTTTCAACCCATATTTTGATAACCCATGTCCCTATTGTGAAGGACCCCATATTTAGAAAGATTGCAAATATGCCCCTAGAAGAGAGATATGCGTACCTTCTTTCTCCTATGATGGGTATAATTGCACTTTATGTGGTGGTTATGGTAGGCATTGGGGTGATTGTCCCAATGATTTCACTTCTCAATACAGCTGCTATGACAAAAATGTTAGTTGTGCTCTTATGTTTGATAGGAATGATGCCATGGCATGTGAGGGACGAAGCACTACATATGACCGCATGAAATCCATGCTCCAAACCTTTTCGGAGTTGGAGTCTAACTTAGAGAAGGATGCCGACAGCTCAATGCTCATGGAATTGTCTAACCCTCAAGAAGAAATCTCTAGTTCTCTGAAAGAAGAAGTTGAGAAGATATTGAGAAGTATAACAAGGAGGAGTGAACAATGGAGCCTAGTCCTTATGGACTCGTGGGAAAAAGTCCAACAACATAATGAAGAAGCGGTCAAAGTGGACTTTGAAGAGGTAATTTAGATTTGCCAACCAACCAACCCAACAATAATGCAAGATGCTGAAAGTAAAGAAGTAACACGAGCTGCAAAGACAAATCCAATAAATTATTTTTGAGGCTATAGTGCACTTGAGGAGGAGGATGTCAAGAAGGAAGCATGCTTGATAATGGAGCAATTTAGACTGCCCTCCAATCATTTTTCAACATTGTACTTGGTTGACAACATGAAAATTGAAGAGGAAGATCAACGTAGCTTCATCTTAAAGTCTGTCATGCCAACAAAAATAAATCACATTCCTCCTTTATAGGCCAAGAAGTGCAAGATACGACATCTATTACTTGGTGGCTTCATTTCTACACCATCACCCCTTAAGTAGAGCATAAAAGTGAAAAAAAAGTTATGAGTCAATTCACAAGGTCAAAATGGAAAGAAGAGTGGTAAAAATTGATGACGTTGAGCCGCAACGTTAAATCAAGTACTTCTTCAGAGGTAATCCAAGTGTTTTTCAATTTTGTTTTACTTCATGACTTTGTTGTCTTTGTTTGTGTAGGGCTGAAAAAGGTGTAGAATGTGACAAAAAGTGGAAGGATCCAAAATGAGGAACTTGTGAAACACAGATACAAATGTGCATCATGTAGGTCTGGCGCATGCGCCAACCAGAATACCTGGAAAAAATGTTCAAAAGTGATGCAGTTGTGTCTCATCTGCGAAATGAAGATCCAAATGTGCGAAATGCAGGTCTGGCGCAGGCTCTTGGATAGTTCACTGAAGCTCCCGATGTATAAATTTCCCTTCGCACGTGCATTGCACTTGCTGCCACATGTCCCAACCTGCGGCTCACAGATGGCTCTATCAGACGAGGGAGTTCTTTCACCCTTTTTCCCCTTATTTTTTTCAACCTTGTGCATCAAGGACAATGCATTATTTTAGTTGGGGTTGAAGTCTGAGCAAGCCACTGTTATTGATGAATGATTTGGCCCTATGGTAGATTGGGTGACGTCATTCTTAAGGATAAATCATCATTACTTGCTATTTAGCTCGTCATTGCTTGCTATTTAGCATCGTCTTTATAGATAATAGTTAGTAAATAAGCTCTGAGGGTTTTCTTTATACCAGGTTCTTTCCCTAAGAGCAAATTTTGTTTATCTTATTTTTGTGTAGAATCGAGTGACATTGTCCTATGATGAATTTAGAGGCGAATTTTTAAAGGAAAAATGCCATGTTTTAGTTATTCTTCTGAGTCCCTATTTCAGTCATTTTAATAGGCACCACCAGTTTTTTTTACTTGGCATAAACAATATGATTTTTGAGAAAAAAGGGCAGATGAATTTGAAAAAGAACATTCTCTTGTCATGATTTCTACATTCTTTGTTTGACTTTTTGATTCGTAACACGAGTGTGCAAAACTTGGAATAACTTGTTAAAAGTCATGTCTTTGAGTTGACCTTGAGAATAGCTAGACACTTTGGAGTGTGATGCCTTGTGTGGTAAAGTTTTGATTGATTCTTGTGTGTGCATATCATCTAGAACTTACCCCAAATATGATTCAAAGTGAAATATTATGTAGCCGACTTGGGAGATAACCTTAGGTCCTTCTTGGATAGTCACTTTACCGCAAAATGACCTTCCTTTAACATCGACCCTAGTGAACCAATTTTTGGGTCTTAAAACCTTTTCCTTGGAAACCTCATTACAAGCCTTAGACCCTTTTTAATCCTCTACTTTGACACCCATTCCTCTCTAATTGCTCGTGATAAAGGAAAAGTGGGGGATTGAAGCCCAAGATGTGGGGGTGAAAAAATGAAGTGTGATGTAGGCAACAACCTAAGTTTGGGGGGCATGCAAAAGGAAAAAAGAGATGTGAGCTTCAATGTGATGTAGCACCAATTGCTTGATGAGGAACAAAATGACTGGTTGATAAACCTTGGATCAAAATAAGAAAGAAATGAATTGGATGATGCTATATCTTGTGTAAAAGAGGCTTGATGAAGAAATTGAAGGTGTTGAAAGGGTGGCTTGATGGAAAATTTGGATTGTGAAAAAGGAGAGATAAGGTGGAGTGGACTCGCTATGAGTGAGCGGGATGTTTGATGTGTATCACAAAGGCATTAGGGATGTTCTAGTCACTAGAACGAAAAGTTATCTTACCCTTACCCCTAGCCTTCATTATGACCTGCAAGTCCTTAGTGATTTGAAGTTTGGAAACTCTATATTAGTAACGAGTTACATGAAGGGCAAGCCTATGGTTTGATGTGTGTACACTTGCATATGCTTGTGAGAGTAAACATATTTTCATCATCTTATAATCCCTATTTTTGTGAATTACATGAATGTGAGTGAGATTCTCTCTTGTGGTGAGTGGCGTTACATCCTTGGAGTAAAAATATAAAAGTCTTGATTTCAATTGAGAGGTATAATGTGGCAAGTTGTGCAATGAACTGTTAGTCAAACCTTGAATGTTGAATCTCAATGACTTGAGGTGTTTGTGATTTTGATTTGAATGTAAATGCTCCTATTTTGGATTGAGAAACTGATAGTGATATTTGCCAAATCTTTGTGGCGGTGCCAATTGAAGTTTGTGTGCTTGTTTGAGTCATTTTAATTTTTGAGTTTATGTGTGATTTTGGGATTGTTTTGAGTCCTAATGGTATTGTGTGAAGCTCTCACGATGTGATAAGCTTAAGTAAATTCTTCTTGTGAGTGAATGCTTTGCTTGAGGACAAGAAATAGTTCAAGTTTGGGGGTTTGATGAGTTGGTGTAACACCCCAAAAGTTTCTTAGGTCAGACTCGAGGCTTACAATAGAAAATAGCAAGAAAATAACACCAGACCAAACAACGAACCTTAGTATGGGTCGTTGTAGGGTCCAACAGGTTGTTGGATATGCTCATTGTTTGATGTTCCAAAGAGCTGTTAGAAATTTTCCCAGAGTCCATGAGGGGATTGTATGGATGTTGTTTAATTGAACGGGTCATCGTTTATGGTCATTGAAGAATATTCAGATAATTTTGGAGGAATAATGTGGAAAACAACAGACGGACAAACTGTCCGTTTGGGACCACGACCCGTTGTATGGATCGTTGGTTCTGCCAGTTTGTTGAAAATTTTGGGCTAAGTTGGAAACGTTCTAGGCATGTGGATAGACCCGAGCCCCATGAATTTATAGAAATAAGGTGTTAAGATTAATTCCTAAGTGTAAGAAGTGCATTGGGCGCAAATTAAGGTCATAAGGAACCTCTAACACAAAGTTGAGTTGAGAGCCTTCTTACCGATTGAGTTTTTGTATAAGTTCTTATGAGGGTCAACTTCAAACGATCATAGCTCCCATTTCACAAAGTGATTTTGAGTGATTCAACACATCAAATTGAAGCCCTTGGATTCTTCTTTTCAATGCATCTGAACTTGCATCAATCAGAGTTTAGAGAGAAATATTATGAGCAATTTAGTGAAATAGCAACGGACATTGGACGACCCTTAGTACGGGTTGCCCTATCAAACAACGACCCATCCTATTAGTCATTGTGACTGCCAGTTTCAGGCATTAATTCAGTAGTTTGGGGGAATTTTGGTAAACTCATATGCTTTAAACTCCTAAATAACATTGTTTTGGGCTTCCTTAAGGTCAGATTAAAGGGATTAACCTAGTCTAAATCCTCATCCTCTCCAAAATACCAATAGTTGAAGTTTTTGTCAAGGAAGGAGCTAGGGTTCTTCTTCAAACCTCTTCAAATCTTCTTGGGATATTCAAGACAAGTCAATGGATAATCAACCCAGGTATGTAGGGTTATGAGTGGGGGAAATTCTTCCACCCTCATGCCCTTTCAAGTCTAAATTCATGATTTCTACTTCTCAAGTTCTAAATTGTGAAATTCTAGGGTTTAAGCCAATTTAATGCAATCTTCCATAATATCTCTATTGGTTCAATTCTCTCATGTTCAAATGTATGATTTAAGTCTAATGGGCAGATTTTACACTCAATTTGATTATAAATTCATGATTTGATTTTATTAAAAATTATACCGTATTATGCATGTTTTATGAAATTCAAGTATGAGGAGCTATCTAGTATGTATGAACGTTTATGAATTCTCAACTTATGATTTCATGATTTTGACTTATGAATTCTATCTCAAGTATGCATGATTTTATGACTTGGGCAAGCCCATGCAAGTTAAGTATGCTTATTATGATTTTAGCGAAGGTAATAAGATCAGTTTATGATATGATTTGGAGTCAAGACTCCCAATGCAGCTTATGATATGATATGAAGTCAAGATGCCTAATGTTCAAATTCAAGCTATATTTTGAATATGATTATATGAGCACTATGCATGTTTTGGGAGTTGTGTTTAGCACCAAGTAGGATTAGGATTCCAAGGTTCCCCGGTTTCATAAACTATGCACCAAAGTAGGTATATATATTTGGGATCTCTCAAGAGAGTTTTCCCCCACCCCAAGGGGCTTATCTTGATATCGATATCATAGTTTCTTAGCATCCTTGGATTTGGAAAGGTTTTGTACGGCTCTGCCCACTTGAGTGTGATAGTTGGAGATCATGTAAGCTCTATCGTGATGGTTTCAGTTACGATGAGTCTCCCGTTGTTCCTTATGATTTCAGTTACTTATGTTTATGACTCATGATATTATGTTTTACAGCAGATTTGACCCAACGATCAGTTTATGAGCTTTTACTTGCGATTTCAAATATGACAAGTCATACGATTTCTATTTTTAAATCTTGGGTCACTATGTTCATTTATGGAAACTAGCTTATGATTATGTACATCTCAGATATGGCTTTAGCATGCAACCCTTACTCTCATGATCCTTTTGATTTATATGCATGATTTTAACTAATGTTTTCATAAAAATATTTTACTTACCTTACATAATCAGTACATTTCAAGTATTGACTGCATACTCCATGCTATATCATTTCATGATATAGGTTCGGGTGATCCAACTCAGTCTTGCCGATAGCTCGTTTCCATATTAATCCAATTAGCCTCTGTTGGGTGAGTCCTCATTTTCTAGGGACATTCATTTAGTTATGTTGATCATGTCAATTTAGTGTAGACTTGGAGATAGCTGGGGGCTTGTCCCAGCATCTCGTCAGATAGTAGAGGCTTTTCAGACATAAAAAATCAGCTTTCTGATTCAACATTGTAATGTTATTGTATATATATGCTTTATGATATTCAGTCTTTTTCTTATTCATGCTCATGTTGTTTTTCACTTAATTATTCTTTTAAGTCATGCTATGTATGTTCCATGGGTTAGCTTGGAGCCATTCATGGTTCTATGTCCCGTGTCTCGATTTGAGGTCCTAGCTCGGATCATGATAGTTTGTAATTTACCAACTCATTCATCTTTTAAGCACAAATTATTTCTCTGTTTTCACTTAATCTAGGAATGTTTTATTCCTTTTCTCTTGTTTATGCAGTCATTTGATGGAAACAAAGATAACAAAGGATTTGAACTTAAAGCAATTTTCTTTGTACATGCTTTTGCATATGTTTTTTGCAGATGCCACCACAGATGGGACGGCCTTGCACCTGCTTTTAATCTACTGTAGCAGATTTGCGTCTATGGACCACAAATCAAAGCAAGTGACCTATTTCACTGATTCAAGGGTAAAAACGTTCAGAAAGGCTCCCAAGTACCTAGAAGCTTTCAAGGGAAATTTTGGGAAGTTGTGCACAAGGAATTTGCAGATCTTTTCCAACCCAAGTGTATAGTCACACATTATGTCACTTTTCATAGAGAGAATATTGTAGAGAGAAATTTTAGGGAGATAGAGAGTAGAGTACGATTTCCTTCTTCTTCTTCAACTTCATTGGGAAAGAGCTCCATTGTTGCAGAACTTAAAGCTTAATTTGGTATTTAATATGTTGATTTTTGAGGAATTTTCTATGGGTATAATTTCTCTCTCTTCATTCATAGGTAGCCAAATTATTAGCTAGGTGTGTGTTCATGATGGGTGTTTAAACTTGATTGGGTGTTCATGATTTGTTCTTAAATTCAATTAATATGCATGGATCTATTGTTCCTTTTAAGTTTTAATTAAAAAGGTAATGGTTGCAAACATTGATTTTATCTTACTTTTTCTTGAGAAAGAGAAGTCAGTTTGGATGAGGAACCAATAGTGAGGATTTTGGAGTGTAGATATGTGGGTTTGAGCTAGAGATAGTCAAAATCCATATTTACACTCCATTAAAGGATTGAGACTAGAGATAACTTAACCATTCGTCAAGCTTTGTGGCTGATTGGTAGTTATCGTTGGGGTTTGAGAAAACTACAAGCCAATGCATCCTTGTGGTTTAGGAATAATAGGGTGTAGTTTTATCTATTGCTATCAATGAAATAGTTGAGTTTAAGGATATTTAATCAACCCAATCTAGTTGGCACCCCATCACTTGCACATCCCTAGTTTCCCCTTATTAATTGCAACAAGTGATTTGCCCTTGCTTTAGTTTATAATTTAAACTTGATTATTGCTTTTATTTTTCCCTAATATTTACATTATGTTGTTTATACATAATGCTAGATAGTTTGACTTGATTTACAACTTTTGGATCATCCGTTCTCAATCTCTATGGGATTCGACTCGACATCCGTTGGAAAGTTTATTTTTAACAACGACCGTTGCCACCTCTTTTAAAAGGGAGAGGTGTGTTGAGCATTATCAATTACTTATATTCAAAGAGTTCATAATCTTTTATTACGGGATGGGCTGGTGCTAGCTCCGATGGTAACGCTAACTCATAGGCCACTTTGCCTACCATGCGAATAATCTTGTAAGGTCCCACATACCTAGGGCTTAACTTTCCCTTCCCATCAAAATGCATAATTCCATTTAGGCGACATCTTTAGGATCACCCAATCGCCAAAGGCAAACTCTAACGCTCGACGGTGTACATTCGCATAGGCCTTCTGCCTACTCTGGATTGTTTGAAGTCGATCTCTGATAGGTTTTACCTTATTCATGGCCTGCTGCACCAAGTCTGGCCCTAGTAGTTCTCCCTCACTGAGTTTGAACAAACCCACCAGCGATCTGCAATTTCGCTCATATAAAGCTTCATATGAGGCCGTTAGAATACTTGCCTGGTACCTATTATTATAGGTAAACTCTATGAAGGATACATGATCATCCTAGCTTCCACCAAAATCAACAAACAGACATGAAACATATCTTCGAGCATCTGAATGGTACAATCAACTTGTCCGCCTGTTTGAGGATGAAATGCTATATTGAGACTTACCTAAGTGCCGATACCTTTCTAGAAAGCTTTTCAGAAGTTTGCTGTAAAATGAGCACCCTTGTCAGAAATAATAGATAAAGGAACGCCATGTAGGCAAACTATCTCCTGTATATATAACCTAGCATAATCATCTATAACATATGTAGTTCTGACGGGCAAGAAGTGAGCCGATTTAGTCAATCTGTCAACTATCACCCAGATAGAGTCATGTTTCCCACTCGTCTGCCTGTAATAAAATCCATATTAGTCACTTTCTATTTCAAAGCTGGAATCTCTATATCCTGCATCATGTCTCCAAGTCTCTGACGCTCAACCTTCATCCACTGGCAATTAGGACAGTACTGATCTTGGGCAGATTTATATGCCCATGTGATACTCAAATGTGTCATTTTGTCTTGTTTATCTATCGATGTTTGTACATTCTTATGTGAATTGTAATAAAATGTGAATTTATACTAACTAACATGATTAGCATTATTTTGCAGGAAAAATATAATTTTACGAAGCTAAGATGCATGTTGGGAGAAATCGGGATTGGAGTCGGAAGCTAGCGAGGAAAAAACACAAGGAAAGCACGAATTAAAGGGGCTTCGCGATGGAGCCGTGTCACGTTGCCATCGCGGATGCATTCTGCCCGGATGCTAAAAATAAGCCAAATTCCAGTGAAGGTGCGCGTTGGGGCCGTGGCACGTTGGAGTAGCCCCGCGTTGCACGCTGTGCCACGTTGGGCTTTAATACCTGGACGACCAAATTCCAGTGAAGGTCTGCGTTGGTGGCATGTCACGGAGGCAGTGCTCTGCGATGCACTCCGTGACACGTTGCTTGTTATTCCGGGAAAAATTCCCACTAGTATAAATAGAACACTTAGGTTCATTTTTAATTATTCTGACTGGGTGGAGCAAGAACGTGGGTTACAGGTAGTTGAGGTGACGAAAATCTCAAGGTTTTTCTCTATCTCCTTCTTCTTTATTTCAATTGTTTGTATGATTAACACTCATGTAACGATGTTTAATCCACAAATGAGTGGCTAAATTCCCTTCTTGCTGAGGTTAAGAACATTTGTATTGAAATGTAATTATTGATAAATTGGTTTTTCATCTTTTCTTCCATGGTTGTTCTATTGATTCTTGTTCTTACTGCATTAATGTGTGGCCAACGTTAATGTATATCTAAAAAATCCGGTTTCACTCAAGAGAGCAAGAAATTGGAAAGTTGTGAATTGATAGGATATGATCTTTTCTTAGTTTGGAAAAATTGAGAATTGATTTACCTTCAGGATAGAGATATACCTGAAAGTCATATTAGTCAATTAAGGAATCGATTTTGTATGGCTAGAACATGAATTTCTTTTTATCACAGAGATATAGGTGGAAGATTCATGATTCTTAAGTTGGGTTAAATACGAGAGTTTTAATCCATAGGTAATAATTCTTGACTAGCAATCGGAGGAAAGATTAATCAAATTGTATCGATAATTTATTTTTCTACATGTTCATTTTAGCCTCAACATGCTCATACTTATAGTTCAGACTCAAATTGTATATTCGTTTTAGACTTAGTATAAAATTAGGAAACAAAATATCAAAATTTTCTTCACACTGTTGTTTGCAGTTTAGAGTTAAAGTTTATAGACACTTGATTAGATTGATACCTTAGTCTAGTCCCTGTGGGATCGATCCTTGACTTACTTGAGCCATTTTACTACTTGTTCGACCACGTGCACTTGCGTGTAGTTATTCCAAACAGACGAACAAGTTTTTGGCGCCGTTGCCGGGGACTGGCAATTGGTAAAATTTTCTTAAGTGTTAGTTTACTATTTCCTCTTAGTGTTGACAACTTGGTCTTAGCCTGTATTTTGCAGATACTAATTTCTGTTGAACACTGGCAAGAGATAAGGAGCTGGTGGACTCATCTTTAGAGCCAGAAAGACAATTCCATCGTCAAAGGAGAGAAGCTCTAGAGAAAAAGCTGTAGTTGCTCAGACAAACAATCCTGGAGCAACAACAGAATCCACCTGTTGTAAGGGCAATGTTAATTCCCGAGGAAATGGCAGCTAGGCCGGTTCGCGAGGTGGCAATCCCACATGCTAACAATGTCACATCTAGCATCCACAAACCTGAGCCAGGAGGGAGGTTCGAGCTTAAACAGAACATGGTGCAATTGCTGCACACCAGCGGGTAGTTCACAGGTCTCCCTCATGAGGATCCACTACAACATCTCCAAAAGTTTTTGGAGGTAAGTGACACTTACATCCCCGTTGGAGTGTCATCAGATTATGTCAGGCTTACATTGTTCCCATTTTCACTTTTGGGAGAAGCTAAGAGGTGGTTGAAAGCTGAGTCACCTAATTCCATCACCACGTGGGATGATCTTGCAAAGAAATTCTTGATACGGTTCTTTCCATCCGGTAAAATAGCAAGACTTAGAAGTCAAATTCTAAGTTTTAAACAGAGAGAGAGAGAGAATCTGTATCAGGCCTGGGAGAGATTCAAATCTATGTTGCGGGATTGTCCTCATCATCACCAATCCAATGATGTGCTGGTGCATACTTTCATAGAGGGTTTGGAACCCCACACAAAAATCTTGCTAGACTCAGCAGCTGGGGGACAAGCATTAGAGAAGACTTATGAGGAGCTGTATACCTTGTTAAATCGTATTTCGCAGGGGAATCCGAAGTGGAATGGGGACTCGTCAAGAGGAGGAACAAGGAAAGCAACAGGAGTCTTAGAAGTGGATGGTTTTACAGCTATTGCTGCACAGATAACTGCGTTATAGAATCAACTCAACACCCACTTCAGTAACATGAGCATGAACCAGTCTCAAGCCCCAGTGAATGTAGTGCAGCAGATTTGGTGTGAAGTGTGCGGGAGTAATGAACACTCAGTTGAGTGCTGAAGCAACAGGAGTCTTAGAAGTGGATGGTTTTACAGCTATTGCTGCACAGATAACTGCGTTATAGAATCAACTCAACACCCACTTCAGTAACATGAGCATGAACCAGTCTCAAGCCCCAGTGAATGTAGTGCAGCAGATTTGGTGTGAAGTGTGCGGGAGTAATGAACACTCAGTTGAGTGTTGTGGAGCAAATCCTGATTCGGTGAACTTTGTTGGTAATGTACAGAGAAATAACCACCTACAGTATGGCAACAACTACAATTCTAACTGGAGGAATCACCCGAATTTCTCTTGGGGTAGCAACAACCATCAAGGGCAAAGTTCGAGTCAGGGGGCACAGAGAAATCAAGCAGGGCAGCAGAACTATCAGTCGTAATACAGAAGCAACAATGAACCTCCTCCACCACCATCACCCAGCATTGAGGAGATGTTCAAGACAATGATAGCTAACCAAGCTCAATTGCAGGCTGATTACGTGAAATTGGCAGCCGATGTAAAGAACAATCAGTTAGCTACAAAGGCGCTGGAGTACCAGTTTGGGCAATTTGCTGGAGCTCAAAACACCAGGCCGAGAGGAGGACTTCCAAGTGACACTGACCCCAACCCCAAGCAAGTAAATACAGTGACCATGAGGAGTGGTTTGCAACTCAAGGAGGTGGAACCATAAAGACCACCATAGCAGTCGGGAGCAGTGGAGAAGGAGAGGGAGCAAAATGATGATATGGGGAAGGAGAAGGAAGCTGAACCAGAAAGACCACCACTCCCGTTCCCTCAAAGACTAAGGAAACACAAGGAGGAAGCGTGTTTCAAAAAGTTCATGGAGGTGCTTAAGTAGGTACACATTAATTTACCTCTTGTTGATGTTTTGCAGGGAGTGCCGAAGTACGCAAAATATATCAAGGACATCGTGGCGAATAAAAGTAGGTTGATGAAGTACGTTACGGTGGCGCTTACGGAGGAGTGCACTTCATGGATACAAAATAGGTTGCCCACAAAGCTCAAAGACCCTGGGAGCTTTACAATTCAACTTACAATCGGGCAGAGTATCCGAGCTCATGGATTATGTGATTTGGGAGCGAGCATTAACTTGATGCCGACATCGGTATTCAAGAAATTGGGGCTAGGCAGTCCTAGACCGACAACAGTGATCTTGCAACTAGCGGATCGTTCTTTGGCCAGACCAGATGGCATTGTGGAGGACGTGCTGTTGCAAGTGGGCTCCCTTATTTTCCCGGTTGACTTCATTGTGCTGGATTTTAAGCCGGATGCGGAAGTCCCATTTATTTTGGGACGTCCTTTCTTGGCGACCAGGAAAGCACTTATTGATGTAGCAGCAGGGCAGCTAACTATACGGGCACATGACAGAGTTGAGGTATTTGATGTATTTTAGGCCATGAAGCTACCGGCCATACATGAGGAGCTTTCAGCAATCAGTGTGTTTGATCAAGAAGAAATTCGTCAGATTGTTGAATCTCAAGACCCACTGAAAAGAGTGTTGATGAACTTTGACCATTTCATAGATAGAGGTGCTTATGAGGTGGTACAAATGCTGAATGAGTCACAAAGGCATCCTAGGAAACAGGAATTTCAGTCTCTAATGAGGTCTCTGGAACTATTGCCGAAACCATCTGTTGAGGAAGCACCAAAGCTGGAATTGAAAGAATTGCCTCTCCATTTAAAATATGTCTTTTTGGGGGAAGATGTCTTTAAAATCATCTCCGCAGAATTGACGGAGGCACAGGAGAAGGAAGCATTGGGTGTCCTCAGAAAAAGGAAGAAAGCAATGGGCTGGAAAATGTCAGATATTCAGGGTATCAATCCAGCTTTTTGCACACACAGGATTTTCATGGAGAAAAGAGCAAAGCCAACTGTTCAGCCTCAGCGAAGGTTAAATCCAGCAATGAAGGATGTGGTTAGGAAAGAAATAATTAAGTGGCTTGATGCAGGTGTGGTCTACCCTATCTCGGACAGTGAATGGGTCAGCCCCGTTTAGTGCGTTCCAAAGAAAGGAGGGATGACCGTGGTCACCAATGAAAAAAATGAGTTGATTCCTACACGAACCGTCACAAGCTGGCGTATTTGCATGGACTATAGAAAGCTTAATGAAGCCACAAGGAAAGATCATTATCCTATCCCATTCATTGATTAGATATTAGACAGGTTGGCTGGACAGGAATATTATTGCTTCCTTGATGGGTACTGTGGCTATAACCAAATAGCCATAGCACCGAAGGATCAGGAGAAGACTACTTTTACCTGTCCTTATGGGACATATGCTTTTAGGCGGATGCCATTTGGGTTATGCAATGCACCCGCCACATTCCAGAGATGCATGATAGCTATTTTCCACGACATGGTGGAGGATTTTGTTGAGGTATTTATGGATGATTTTTCTATTTTCGGTAATTCATTTGCTACTTGTTTGCAGAATCTTAACAGGGTGCTGGCTCGATGCGAAGAATCCAACCTTGTACTCAACTGAGAGAAATGCCATTTCTTAGTCAAGGAAGGTATCGTCCTTGGCCATAAAGTGTCTTGCAAGGGGCTGGAGGTCGATCGTGCTAAGATTGAGGTTATTGAGAAGTTACCACCACCTGTGTCGGTGAAAGGTGTTTGCAGCTTTCTTGGGCATGCAGGGTTCTACAGACGGTTCATCAGAAACTTCTCAAAAATTTCTAGACCACTATGCAGATTGTTAGAAAAAGAGGTGAAGTTTAAGTTGGATGATGAGTGTGTTAAAGCATTCAAGGAATTGAAGCAGAAATTGATAGAAGCACCTATCCTTATTTCTCCTAATTGGGAACAACCATTTGAATTGATGTGTGATGCAAATGATGTGGCTGTGGGAGCTGTATTGGGGAAGAGGAAAAATAGAATCTTTCATTCTATTCATTATGCAAGCAAAACACTGAACACTGCCCAAAGTAATTATACAGTCACAGAGAAGGAGATGCTAGCATTGGTATTTGGATTTGATAAATTCAGGTCCTATTTGGTGGGTTCGAGAGTAGTGGTGTATACGTATCATGCAGCGATTCAGTATCTGTTTAACAAGAAGGATGCAAAGCCCAGGCTTATCAGATGGATCCTGTTGTTGCAAGAGTTCGACCTCGAAATTAAGGACAGAAAGGGGAGCGAAAATCAGGTGGCAGATCACTTATCGCGATTGGAAAGCCGGTCACATGTGAAGGAAGGTGATAACTGATCTTGGGCAGATTTATATGCCCAAGTGATACTCAAACGTATTATTTTCGCCTTGTTTGTGTGCAATATGTATATATTCTCATGTAATTGGTAATAAAATGTGAATTTATACTAACCAACATGATTAGCATTTGTTTTGCAGGAAAATATGATTTTTAGGAGCAAAAATGCATGTTGGAAAAATATCGGAGTTGGACTTGGATGCGAGCATGGAGACGACATTGGAATGTGCTGAATATAAGGGCTCCGCGATGGCACCGTGCCACGCTACCATCGTGGAGGCACACTGCCTGGAGAGGGAATTAATGGACAAATTCCAGTGAAGCCTCGTGACAGCTCCGTGGCACGGAGATAGGCCTCCGCGTTGGCCTCCGTGCCACGTTGAGGCTAATTTACCGGACCTTGGATTTCCAGTGAGGGTCCGCGTCCACGCCGTGTCACGGAGGCAAGGCTCCGCGTTGGCCTCCGTGACATGTTGCTTGTTATTCCGGGAAAAATTTCCCACTAGTATAAATAGCACACTTAGGTTTATTTTAATTAGTTCAGTTTTAGTTCAGACTTGGTGGAGCAAGGACGTGGGTTAGGAGCAGTTGAGGAATGAAAAAGCTAAGGGATTTCTTCTCTTCTTTTCTTCTTTCTATCAATTGTACGTATGATTTACACTTGTTTTAGGATGATCAATCCACAAATGAGTGGCTAATTCTCTTCCTTGCTAAGGTTTTGAACATGTGTAGTGAATTTTGATTGTAAATGATATGGTTTTCTTCTTCTTCTTTCATGTTGTTCTATTAATTCTTGTTCTTACTGCATTAGTGCTTGGCCAACATTAATGTACATCTAAAAAGTCCAATTTCACTCGAGAGAGCAAGAAATTGGAAAGTTGTGAATTAATAGGGTATTGTTCTTAACTTTATTTGGAAAAATTGGGTTTTGATGTGCTTTCCTGATAGAAATATACTTGAAAGCCGTATTAGTCAATTTAGGAACCGGAATTGTATTGCTAGGTCGTAAATTGCATTTGATCACAGAAATGTAGACGAATGGTTTATGATTCTTAAGTGAAATTAAATACGAGAGTTTTAATTTCTAGGCTACTGTTCTTGGCTAGAAACATGAGGAAGAGATTAACCGGATTATTATTACAATCGAATTCATTACTTGTTCTTAACCTTGGCATGCTCATATCCATAGTTTAAATTCACGGTAAATAATTGTTAATAGTTTTAGTATATATTTTATAAACAAAAACTCAATTAACTGTTGGTTACGTTGTTGTTAGCATAGTTAGAAGTAAGATAAGAATATAGTATACTTAGGCAAATTTTACATACCCTGAGCCTCCTTGGATCGATACTTGGCTTACTTAGCCACTTTATTACTTGTTTGACCACATGCACTTGCGTGTCGGTTTATAATATATAATACCAATCGAAATAGCACTGAACAAGTTTTTGGCGCCGTTGCCGGGGAGGCTAGGCAAATTTGTGAAATTGTGATAAGTGTAAATTTACTGTATTTTTGTTTTATTTTCTTAAGTGTTGACAACTTGGTTTTAGTATTTGTTTTAATTCTTTGTTCATTTTAATTTTTCTCTCTTTTGGATACCCTCATTGACATGACATCTTGGAATATAAATGGTGGATACGCATATTTCGGCGAATCTTGCATGAATTGCGGAGGACCCCACTTGTGGCAAAACTGTAACACGTGCAATATATGTGGGTGTCAATATGGCCATTGGGGTGATTGTCCAAAGGCATATTCCCCTCCCCCAAGCCCCCGCTATGATCATTCTGTTGTTTTTGCTGAATATAGGCATGTTGAAAATGAGGACTTGGGACGCCAAGTTCAAATAGAGGACATGATGAAGCAACTCCTGGAGCAATCAGAAGCAATGAAGGAGTCGGTGGCAAAATTGATAATTCAGCAAAAGGAGAATGCAGAGGCTGTAAGCAGGATGAGCGTCAAACTCATGGAGATGTGTGCTGAGGCTGAAGCTTGTGATTATTTGCAGGTGATAGTTTTAGCCGATATTCAAGAGGAACTACAAGAGGAATACAAGGGTGAATTCTTGGATGAAGCCCAGCAATTAGAATCTCTTGAGTGTCCCCGTGATCGGCTCATACCTATAGAAAATCCATTCATGGAAGAAGAGAAAGAATATCCCCCATTTGACATCAACGAAGAGATAGATATCGATGCTGAGAAGGTGTATCTAAGTAATGAAGTCAAGCATAATGCAGTTTCAGAGTTGAGGTGTATTGGACCACACTCGAAGCATTTTTCGACATTAAGTTTGGTCGACAACATGGAAATAGAGTCTTCCAAGTTTGTAGAGAAATGTCTAGAGGAGGACCAAGCCCCGTATATTCTGAAATTTGTTAACTCGAAGCAACGAAATGACTTCACTTACTCAAGGGCCAATAAGTTCAAAAGAAAACATCTACTGCTTGGTCCTTACAATTTTTCACCACCACCCCAGGAGCATAAGAGGAAATTAGAAAAGAAATTAGGGGTGAGATTCATATCCTCAAGGTGGAGGAAAAAGTGGTGAAACTTGGTACGTCGAGCCGCGACGGTAAACCAGGCGCTGCACGGGAGGCAACCCGTGAAAAATATTTTTTTTCTTTCTTTCTTTTTTTTTCTTAGTGTAACTAATTTTTATTTTTATTTTTCTTTTCTTGATTAGGTTTTTTTTTCTTAGTGTAACTAATTTTTATTTTTATTTTTCTTTTCTTGATTAGGTTTACATTCTTGTTTTAGTTAGTATTCTTTTTTCATTTTAGTTAGGGAAATCTATTAATCTAACCAATTTCGTTTAGTGAAGTGATTTTCAGGTCAAACGGAGAAAAATATGCATGGAAGCGGGAAAAATAAGGCAAGGTATGAAAAAATAATTTTATTGAAGAAACAGTGCACTGGGGCGTTGGCTCCGTGTCACGGAGGGAGGGGCTCCGCGTTACCCTCCGTGACACGTTGAAGGCAAAATCTGGATTTTTAAAAATTTCCAGAGAGCCATCGCGTTGGCTCCGTGTCACGGAGGAGGGGCTCCGCGTTACCCTCCGTGACACATTGCCTTATATTTGGTGCCGGGTCACACCGGGTTGCCGGGTGACCCGCGTGTTTTTCTTTAAATTAACCCCGATTTTGCCCAATTTTTCCCCATTTCTTCTACTCTCCGCGACCAAAACACCCAAATCCCCCTCCCCAACCAACGTGCCACGCTATTAGGCAAGGAGTACGTCAAGTTTCTTCGGTTCTTCAATTCAAAGGTATGTTTTCCTCGTTTCTCTCAAATTTTTGGCGATTTTAGTTGACTTTGGGCATGCGAGGTGAGATATATCACCCTAAGTAGCAATTTAACATGATGTTGATGTATTTGTGATGGATATATGTTCGGATTGTTCTAATTAGCGTTTGAACTTATCGATTACGTAAATAATTCGAATTTGATTGTAGAATTGTATTTTAGGGCATGGGTTGTTGAATTTGACTTGGGTGACTTGATAATTCGGTAAATTAGATGCCGGGGTGTGTTTGTAAATAGAGATAAGTCGTTGTAAATATTGTATGAAGGTTAAGACGACGAATTCTCGAATTGTTGGGGAAAATGCGAAAATTGTGCAAATTGGTTTGATTATTTGGATTCGTTTGTATATAGAATGTTTTGTCTTTGTTTTTTTATTTGTTGTTTTTGTTGCTAAGTGTGATGGTTGAATTGTTAGCGATAGTAGGATTGGAATTAGCTGTATGAAGTCTGAGTAGTACGCTAAGCGTTATGCTGTCAAAATTTTTGTGAACGCACTAAGCATAAATTGTATAGTTGTTGTCTTTGGTGTAAGTAGAGTTATCCTTGCCGTAGTTGTGTAAAAGTAGCTAAGGCCTAAGTGTGGGGTAAACGTTGTTAACCCGACCTTAGCCGAAGTTAACATGTTTATAGCTTAACTTTGTGCTTGTTAATTTATATTGACAGGTACAATGGCTAGCAGACAGGATAAGGGCAAGGGTGCTTCTACCTCAGGCACCGGCAGAAAAAGAATGAGATTGGGCACCGCAGTCCCAGCTGCACCAGCTGTTCCCCGCGGCCAACACCGCCAATACGGAACAAGGTGGGTAACCGAGGAAGGAAAGAAATGGTATGCTAAGCATAAGGAGAGCAAGTACTTCCCGGAGGAACATATTGCACGGGAACCACTAGCACAGGAGTTCCCCCGTATTGTGCAGAGGATTGAAGCAGCTGGGCTCAGCTTTATATTCCAGGAGCCTAAGGAGTGCAACCTACATTTGGTTCGGGAGTTTTACGCAAATTGGAACCCGGCCATCAGAAGCCACACAATAAAAATCAGAGGGCAGATTGTCACTCTGGAACCCCACCAATTTAATGCCATCGTTGGAGCGCGGGACACAGACGCTCACGTTCTCCGCCAGATAAACATCACCCCACCGTACGTCGACATCAGACGTACGTTGTGTGGGGATCGATCCACAGCCCGATGGAGTAGACATAAGGAGAGGGGTTACCACCAGACTCTGCCTTATTCGCAGATGAACAGGGAGGCCAGAATATGGCTGAATATTGTATGTTCGTGCTTGATCCCGAGAGTTCATATGACGGATGTGACCCGGGACCGTGTCTGCTTGGTGTATGCCCTTATGAAAGGGCTTGAGATTAATGTTGGGGCGGTAATTATATCCTCCATGAAGAGAGCCAGACTGCACCAGGGCCACAGATACGGGTTTGGCGGACTCATCACCACCTTCCTCCGAGGCCTCGACATCGAGGAAGAGGCTTTGGACTATATTCCGCAGTTGGAGCGGAGGGCCCTCGATGTGACAAAAACTAAGGCCCCCGACACCACACACGGGCCAGTGCTGACTTTGGGCGAGCGACATGCTCGTGACGATCAATACATGGCACGTATGTTCGGCATGCAGATGCTTCAACTACGGATTGGTGGGAGACCAGCCACCGAGGAAGAATTATGGCAGCTGGAGCTGCATTACCCATTTGGCGAGAATGCCAGAGCCTTATGCCGAGTGGGACCAGCCTTCGTGGAGCTGACTGATGACGATGTTCCTACTGATGAGGAGACACGTCGTGAGGACTCCGATGTGGAGTCCGATGACGACGATGGAGCTGACTCAGATATGGGCGACGAGGCAGCAGCACCAGATGAAGAAGTCAAATATTTCGACTGAACAGGGAGTTCCACCACCCGAAATTGTGTTTTGTAATTTTTGTGAACACTGGGGACAGTGTTCGATTTAAGTGTGGGGTGGGGAGTAGCTAGGTGCTGGGACTTGGGCTCTAATTTGTTGTATGTTTTTCCTTGGTTTGTATATATGTTTGTGCTTTCCCTGTTATGAACTGATTTGTGGTGTATGTGTATATATTTGTTTGTGTGGTTAATGATGTGTGGTATGAAAAGTTATGGTTGCCAGTGTAAATATTTTGTAAAGATTTGTTTTTCTATCGAGATGATCGGTATTTTTCAAAATTTTCGAGAATATTTTGCACTTGTAAATATTTTCTTTCTATCGAAATGATCGATGTGTTGCAAAAATTTTCGGTTTTTATTTTTTTTGGGTTTCTCGGAGTTTGTTTTCGGTTCTTTTACCGAGAATAGTCCCATTGAACCGATGTCATAGTTAGTGACCGTTCCCTATGGTGGATGGATGACGACCGTCTTAAGGGAAATGTAGTCGGTAGGAGTAGGATTTTAATTTGTTTTTAATTTTTTTTTGGTGGATTGCATCAATGAACTGTAGTTGCTTTATGGTTGCAAAAATTTCGTTGCGTGTTGTAAATGATGTTCAAAATGTGAAAATGATTCGTTTGAAAGCATGCAATTTTGTAAATATGTTGAGTTACCTAGGCTGTAGAATTTGATTCAGTATGATTGAGGCTTAATCTTGAATTCATGTGATTGGCTAATTAGAGAGTCTGTGAATGCATCTTGATTCGAGCATGTGCATGAAGTGTGAAGTGAGGTTTTGGTATTCCATGCCATTGTGAATTGTCTAGAACTTGCCTGGTGTGTATACAAAACGAAATGAAGGAAGTGTAGTGTTGGAAAGGATGTAGGCATTTCTTTGTTTTAACCAAGAGTTTCCATTTTTTTTCTTGTCGAATTCTACCTTTCTATATGTTGTATACCCTAGTTAGCCCGTTGAGCCTTTAGCCGATTTCTTTCTTTTGTCAAAAATTGTATAAACCAAGCTTCATTCTTTCTTTTCATTAGCTGTAAAAGTCTATACAAAACTCTTAAGTGCTTACGAAGAAAAGAAAATTTTCCCAAGGTGTCAAGGAGTAAGGAATGAAAGAAAAAAAAAAGCAGAGTGAGGAAAGAAAAAATGATGTTGAAGAGGCACTTGTTATAATTAAATGATAGTGAGGGTACATGAAAACCCTTTGTTTTGTGTCAAGTGTGTTTGATGAAATGGGCTGTACGAAAGGAAACCTGCATGAATGGGAGAAAAAGAGGAAAGAGAGGAACAATGTCCATGAGTCGATGGGAATGAGTTGAAAAGGCGCTTAAGGATGCTAGCGACTATTATTGGCTAATCCAATATATATACTAGATCCATAGCCCCGTTACAACCCATTAAAGTCCTACGTGATCCTATATTGCATTTCTTTATATTAGTGGAGTAATACACTAAGGGCAAGCCTATGGGTCATGACATGATGCATGTGAATTCTTTTGGGAGAGAGAGTGAAATTAATTTTTATATGCCCCTACTTGCATGTTTTTGTGTTGCATGAACAAAAAGCGGAAGATTCTATTGAGTTGTGAGGGTACATGCTTGATGAAAGATTGATTTTCGTGTCGGATTTCTTGATTAGTTGATTTGCATGAGTTTGCCGATATCAAGAATCAATTCTTAAAGTCTAGGAAGTCTTGATGTATTAAAGGTCATTGTATTGTAAGGCCAAGCATGTTTTCGTGATGATTTGCAAAAAAATTGAATAATCGGTATGACTGTAGCGTAAATTGTCGCACCATAGTGACGAAGGTTGGGATGTAATTTGCATGAGTTGTGTATGTGTTGTTCGAGGACGAACAAGGATTTAAGTGTGGGGTAAGTGATCTTGGGCAGATTTATATGCCCAAGTGATACTCAAACGTATTATTTTCACCTTGTTTGTGTGCAATATGTATATATTCTCATGTAATTGGTAATAAAATGTGAATTTATACTAACCAACATGATTAGCATTTGTTTTGCAGTAAAATATGATTTTTAGGAGCAAAAATGCATGTTGGAAAAATATCGGAGTTGGACTTGGATGCGAGCATGGAGACGACATTGGAATGTGCTGAATATAAGGGCTCCGCGATGGCGCCGTGCCACGCTACCATCGCGGAGGCACACTGCCTGGAGAGGGAATTAATGGACAAATTCCAGTGAAGCCTCGCGACAGCTCCGTGGCACGGAGATAGGCCTCCGCGTTGGCCTCCGTGCCACGTTGAGGCTAATTTACCGGACCCTGGATTTCCAGTGAGGGTCCGCGTCCACGCCGTGTCACGGAGGCAAGGCTCCGCATTGGCCTCCGTGACATGTTGCTTGTTATTCCGGGAAAAATTTCCCACTAGTATAAATAGCACACTTAGGTTTATTTTAATTAGTTCAGTTTTAGTTCAGACTTGGTGGAGCAAGGACGTGGGTTAGGAGCAGTTGAGGAACGAAAAAGCTAAGGGATTTCTTCTCTTCTTTTCTTCTTTCTATCAATTCAACGTATGATTTACACTTGTTTTAGGATGATCAATCCACAAATGAGTGGCTAATTCTCTTCCTTGCTAAGGTTTTGAACATGTGTAGTGAATTTTGATTGTAAATGATATGGTTTTCTACTTCTTCTTTCATGTTGTTCTATTAATTCTTGTTCTTACTGCATTAGTGCTTGGCCAACATTAATGTACATCTAAAAAGTCCAATTTCACTCCAGATAGCAAGAAATTGGAAAGTTGTGAATTAATAGGGTATTGTTCTTAACTTGATTTGGCAAAATTGGGTTTTGATGTGCTTTCCTGATAGAAATATACTTGAAAGCCGTATTAGTCAATTTAGGAACCGGAATTGTATTGCTAGGTCGTAAATTGCATTTGATCACAGAAATGTAGACGAATGGTTTATGATTCTTAAGTGAAATTAAATACGAGAGTTTTAATTTCTAGGCTACTGTTCTTGGCTAGAAACATGAGGAAGAGATTAACCGGATTATTATTATAATCGAATTCATTACTTGTTCTTAACCTTGGCATGCTCATATCCATAGTTTAAATTCACGGTAAATAATTGTTAATAGTTTTAGTATATATTTTATAAATAAAAACTCAATTAACTGTTGGTTACGTTGTTGTTAGCATAGTTAGAAGTAAGATAAGAATATAGTATACTTAGGCAAATTTTACATACCCTGAGCCTCCTTGGATCGATACTTGGCTTACTTAGCCACTTTATTACTTGTTTGACCACGTGCACTTGCGTGTTGGTTTATAATATATAATACCAATCGAAATAGCACCGAACAATAACATCAATGAGGAGTTCCCGGATGAGCAGATCTTGGCAATAGGGGAAGCTGAAGTTCCCTGCTACGCAGACATAGTCAACTTGCTAGTCAGTAGA
The DNA here is from genome assembly GCA_035772735.1 of Datura wrightii. Taxonomy (NCBI): domain Eukaryota; kingdom Viridiplantae; phylum Streptophyta; class Magnoliopsida; order Solanales; family Solanaceae; genus Datura; species Datura wrightii. Next base: position 69,442,018 of record JASDFA010000002.1, read on the forward strand.
GTCTATCCACCTGAGGCTACAGTTCAACAGAAAAAAGATTGAGGCATAATTGCCGGTATTTTATTTGGGATGAGCCATACTTATTTAAACAGGGACCGAATCAGGTGATGAGAAGATTCATCCCGGAGAGTCAGATTGCAGAGGTGTTGAGGAGTTGTCACTCTTCGTTGTATGGGGGGCACCATGGAGGCGAGCGGACAACGCACAAGGTTCTACAGTCATGTTTCTTTTGGCCCACACTGTTCAGAGACTCTATGGCATACGTCAAAATGTGCGATAGATGTCAGCGTACAGGCATAATTGGTAGAAGGCAAGAGATACCGCTGCAGAATGTACTGGAAGTGGAGACCTTTGATGTATGGGGCATAGATTTCATGGGCCTGTTCCCACCGTCATTTGGTAATCGTTACATCTTCGTGGCCGTTGATTATGTATCAAAGTGGGTTGAAGCAATAGCTTGCCCCAGGAATGAAAACAAGGTGGTAACAAACTTTGTGAAAAAACACATTCTCACCAGGTTCGGGACACCCCGAGCCATTATCAGTGATAGAGGGGCTCATTTCATAAATGCAAGTTTCAAGAAGCTACTAGCCAAGTATGAGGTGCACCACAAAGTGGCAACAGCATATCACCCCCAAACTAGGGGGCAAGTGGAGGTGTCGAATAGAGAAGTGAAGTAGGTTCTCCAGAAAACAGTGAATGCACAACGTAATGATTGGTCAAGCAAACTCGATGATGCATTGTAGGCATACAGAACTGCTTACAAGACACCGATTGGAACTTCTCCATACCGATTGGTCTATGGTAAAGTGTGTCATCTGCCAGTGGATCTAGAGCACCAAGCCTTCTGGGCCGTGAAGAAATTGAATATCTTAGAGCTCGCGGGCAAGAAGAGGCTAATGCAACTCAGCGAACTTGAAGAGTTTCGTTGGCATGCTTATGAGAGTGCCAAGTACTACAAAGAAAAAACAAAGAGGTGGCATGACAAGCATGTGGTGCATCGTATTTTTGAGCCGGGGCAGAAAGTATTGCTCTTCAATTCAAGATTGAATCTGTTTCCAAGGAAACTGCGGTCCAAATGGTCAGGGCCATTTGAGGTAGTGAGAATGACCCCGCACGGGGTAGTAGAGTTGTGGCAAGAAGATCGAAGTGCCATGTTCTTAGTCAATGGGCAGCGATGCAAGCATTACTGGGGTGAGGACGGTAGTCGAGAGAAGACATCCGTCACCCTAGAGGATGACTGAGCTTCAATGATGTCGAGCTGTGACGGTAAACCAGGCGCTGCACGGGAGGCAACCCGTGGATTTTTTGTAATATTGGAATAGATTTCGTAGAAGAAAAAAAAAGAAGAAAAAGAAAAAAAATGAGAAAAATAAAAATAAAAACAAAAAAATTGTATTTTATGTGAAACCTATAAATTCTAACCAATTTCTTGTTGTGAGATGAATTTCAGGTTGAACGGAGGGTAAAAATGCAAAGGAAAAATCGAGGTGAGAAAAATAATAAAAAGTGGCAAAATAGTGAGCCTGCGCGATGGCTCCGTGTCACAGAGGAGGGCCTCCGCGTTACCCTCCGTGACACGTTGAAGGTGTTTTGGAATTTTTTACAAATTCCAGAACCCCTGCGCGATGGCTCCGTGTCACGGAGGGTGTGCTCCGCGTTACCCTCCGTGACACGTTGAAGTGTTATTCGCGATGGGTCACACCGGGTCGCCGGGTGACCCGCGCGAAAAACCTTCTTTTTAACCCCGAAAACACCCAATTTTTCCCATTTTTCACTCCCCTCCACGACAAACAACCCAAAATCCACCCTCCCCCAACGTGACACAGACCTAGGATCAAATTTTCTTCAACTTTTCTTCAAGTTCAATGAATTAAAGGTACGTTCTTGAATTTAACCTTAATTTTGGACGAAATTGTCAATTTTTGAGCATGTGAGGTAACTAAAGTTTGCCCTAAGTGTAAATTGGGCATGAATTCATTTAAGTTATTGTTGATTGATGTTCGTAGTATCGTTATGATTGTATGAACTCGATAAATACATGTTTGTTTGAATTTGTGCGAAATTGGTAGCTAGGGTTGGAATTTGAATAAGAAGAAGCTAAATTTGGATGAAAATTTGAAAATGATTGGGTTGTTCATGTTGGGTAAGGTGAAATATGTTGTGCTTGTGATGAATATGCTAAGTAAATGATGGAATTTTTTTTTGGGAGAATGAAATTGTGTAATGAATAGAACTTGGTGAATTGCATAGGTTGTGTTAAGAGTTTTTCTGTGCTAAGTGCTATGGGATGAAATGGTATTGATGGTGATATGTTGATTACCTGTACGAAGTCTGAGTAGTACGTAAAATATATTCCATCGAATTCTCTGAATGCACGAGGCATTTTTGTTATTGTTTTTTTTATTTGAAAGTTAGAAAACGAGGATTGTCTTGCTGTAATGTTGTGATTGTGGCTAAAGACTAAGTGTGGGGTGGCCTAGCTCAACCCAACCTTAGTCGAAGCTAATTTTAATTTGAATAACATTGGGACTGTCTGTTTGATTTGACAGGAACGATGGCAAGCAGGCAAGACAAAGGAAAGGGCGCATCTACATCAGGAGCCGGAAGGAAAAGAATCAGACTGGGAACAGCAGTCCCAGCAGCACCAGAGGTTCCGCGCGGCCAACGTTGTCAATACGGAACTCGATGGGTGACAGAGGAAGGGAAGAAATGGTACACAAAGCATAAGGAAAGCAAATACTTCCCCGAGGAGCACATTGCTAGGGAACCGTTGGCACAAGAATTCCCCAGAACTGTCCACAGGATTGATGCAGCCGGGCTGAACTTCATCTTTGAAGAGCCCAAGGAGTGCAATCTTCACCTAATTTGGGAGTTCTATGCCAACTGGAACCCGACACTCAGAAGTCACACCATAAAGATAAGGGGGCAGGTAGTCACTTTTGAGCCCCATCACCTTAATGCCATCTTGGGAGTGCGAGACACAGACGCCCATGTACTCTGGCAGCTGAATATCACTCCACCATATGCGGACATGAGATGCACTCTATGTGGAGCCCGGTCTACAGCATGGTGGAGCATGCATAAGGAGAGGGGCTACCATCAGACATTGCCCTACTCTCAAATGAACAGGGAAGCCAGGATATGACTTAAAATTGTTTGTTCCTGCCTGATCTCAGGGGTGCATATGACAGATGTCACCCGGGATCGTGTGTGCTTGGTCTATGCCTTGATGAAAGGGCTGGAGATCAATGTTGGGGCGGTGATTATCTCCGCCATGAAGAGAGCCCGTTTGCATCAAGGGCACAGGTACAGGTTTGGTGGCTTACTGACCACGTTCTTGAGGGGCCTGGATATTGAGGAGGAGGCCCTTGACTACATCCCGCAGATGGAGAGGCGGGCCTTAGACGTCACCAAAACTAAGGAACCCGACACCACTCACGGGCCAGTTCTTACACTAGCCGAGTGACATGCTCGGAATGATCAGTACATGGCCCGCATGTTCGGGATGCAGATGCTCCAGCTGCGCATAGGCAGGAGGCCGGCAACAGAAGATGAGCTGTGGTAGCTCGAGCTAGACTACCTTTTTAGCGAAAATGCCAGGGCTCTATGCCGAGGGGCCAGCTTTTGTTGAGCCCACTGATGATGATGTCCCCACAGATGAGGAGACACGTCGCGAGGACTCCGATATTGAGTCGGAGGAGGACGACGGGGGCGATGCAGACATGGGAGACGAGGCAGCAACACCTGCCGAAGAAGTTGAATACTTCGATTGATCAGGGAGTTTCACCACCCACCTGTGTGCTATACTGAATTTTATGAATATTGGGGACAGTGTTCGATTTAAGTGTGGGGTGGAAGTAGTTAGGTGCTGGGTGTTTTGTTGTTATTTATGTTTCTATTTTGTTGTTGTGCTAAATTTGTGACCCTGTGATTTTTGTGTATGTTCTATATTTTAGTTAATGTGAAGCTGGTGTGTGAAGCTGTTGTGTGCTGTTGAATGTTGTTAGCTGGTTGTGTAAATATTTTTTTTTTATCGAAATCATCGATATTAAATTTTTTTTTTTAGATTTTTCTTTCTTTTTCATTTAATTATTTTTATGATTGGTTTCTCAGCGTTTGTTTTCGGTTCTTTTACCGAGAATAGTCCCATTGAACCGAAATCGTAATTAGTGACCGTTCCCTATGATGGATGGATGACGACCGTCTTAAGGGAAATGTAGTCGATAGGAGTAGTTTTTGTCTTTAAATTTTTCCTTTGTTTGCTTGTATCCCAAACGTGTTGTTACTTTATGGTTGCGAAATTCTTGTTGTGTGTTGTACATGATATTTAAAATGCAAAGGTGATTCGTATGAAAGCATGCAACTTTGTAAATATGTTGAGATACCTAGGCCATAGAGTTCGATTCGGTGTGATTGAGGCTTAATGTTTGAATTCTTGTAATTAGCTGATTGAAGAGTCTGTGAATATGTCTTGAGTTGAGCATGTGCAATGAGTGTGTGGTGAGGTTTCGTTTCTTCCATGCTATTGTGAAGTGTCTAGAACTTGCTTGGTGTGTGTACGAAACGAAATGAAGGATGTGTATTGTAGGAAAGGATGTAGGCATTTCTTTGCTTTAATCGAAAGTTTTTTTTTCATTATCGTACCTACCTTGAATGTACATCCTAGTTAGCCCATTGAGCCTTTAACCTATTTTTTTTCTTTTGTCAAAAAGGTGTAAACCGAGTTTAACCCCTTCTTTTTATTATCCGTGAATTTGATCCAAAACTCTTAAGCCCTCAAGAAAAAAAATAATTTTCCCACAGTGTCAAGGAGTGAGAATTGTGAAAAGAAAAGAAAAAGCAAAGTGATGAAAGGAAAGAAAAGGTCAAAGGTGCACTCGCTATAAATTAAATATAATGAAGACGTATAACTAATCTTTGTTATTAAGTCGAGTGTGCTTAAAGATATGGGAACAAAAATAAAGACAGACTTCAAGAATGGGAGGATGAAGGAAGAAACAATGCCCATAAGGTTGATGGGATGTATTGACAAAGCGCTTAAGGAGGCTAGTTGTTATTATTGGTTAGCCCAGTATTTGCTAGTTCCATAGCTTACATTACAACCCGTTAAGTCCTACGTGATCTTACATCACGCGTCCTTATACTAGTGGAGTAATACACTTAAGGCAAGCCTATGGTTAATGACATGATGCGTGTGAATTCTTTTGGGAGAGAGAGCGAATTCGTGTTTATATGCCACTGCATGTAATGTCTTTGAGTTCATGTGATTAAAAAGGGGAAAATTCTCTTGTGTTGTGAGGGCACATGCTCGACGAGAGATTGAATTTTGTGTCGGATATCTTGATCAGCTGATTTGCATGAGTTTGCCGATATCGAGAGTCGATTCTTGAGTCTAGGAGGTCTTAATGTGTTGAAGGTCATTGTATTGATAAGATTATGCATGATTTCTTAATGATTTGCTATATTAGATAATCGGTATAACCGTAGCTTGAATTGTCGAGCCAAAGTAGCCAGGATTGGGTGTCAATCGCATGAGGTGTAAGATTATTGTTCGGGGACGAACAAGGATTTAAGTGTGGGGTAAGTGATCTTGGGCAGATTTATATGCCCAAGTGATACTCAAATGTGTCATTTTTTCTTGTTTATCTATCGATGTTTTTACATTTCATGTGAATTGTAATAAAATGTGAATTTATACTAACCAACATGATTAGCATTGTTTTGCAGGAAAAATATAATTTTACGAAGCTAAGATGCATGTTGGGAGAAATCGGGATTGGAGTCGGAAGCTAGCAAGGAAAAAGCACAAGGAAAGCACAAATTAAAGGGGCTCCACGGTGGAGCCGTGTCACGCTGCCATCGCGGATGCATTCTGCCCGGATGCTGAAAATAAGCCAAATTCCAGTGAAGGTGCACGTTGGGGCCGTGGCACGTTGGCCTAGCCCCGCGTTGCACGCCGTGCCACGTTGGGCTTTAATACCTGGATGACCGGATTCCAGTGAGGGTCCGTGTTGGTGGCGTGTCACGGAGGCAGTGCTCAGCGATGCACTCCGTGACACGTTGCTTGTTATTCCGGAAAAAATTCCCACTAGTATAAATATAACACTTAGGTTCATTTTTAATTATTCTATCTGGGTGGAGCAAGAACGTGGGTTACAGGCAGTTGAGGGGACGAAAATCTCAGGGTTTTTCTCTATCTCCTTCTTCTTTATTTCAATTGTTTGTATGATTAACACTCATTTAACGATGTTTAATCCACAAATGAGTGGATAAATTCCCTTCTTGCTGAGGTTAAGAACATTTATATTGAAATGTAATTATTGATAAATTGGTTTTTCATCTTTTCTTCCATGGTTGTTCTATTGATTCTTGTTCTTACTGCATTAATGTGTGGCCAACGTTAATGTATATCTAAAAAATCCGGTTTCACTTGAGAGAGCAAGAAATTGGAAAGTTGTGAATTGATAGGATATGATCTTTTCTTAGTTTGGGAAAATTGAGAATTGATTTACCTTCAGGATAGAGATATACCTGAAAGTCGTATTAGTCAATTAAGGAATCAGTTTTGTATGGCTAGAACATGAATTTCTTTTTATCACAGAGATGTAGGTGGAAGGTTCATGATTCTTATGTTGGGTTAAATACGAGAGTTTTAATCCATAGGCAATAATTCTTGACTAGCAACCGGAGGAAAGATTAATAAAATTGTATCGATAATTTATTTCTCTACATGTTCATTTTAGCCTCAGCATACTCATACTTATAGTTCAGACTCAAATTGTATATTCGTTTTAGACTTAGTATAAAATTAGGAAACAAAATATCAAAATCTTCTTCACACTGTTGTCTGCAGTTTAGAGTTAAAGTTTATTGACACTTGATTAGATTGATACCTTAGTCCAGTCCCTGTGGGATCGATACTTGGCTTACTTGAGCCACTTTACTACTTGTTCGACCACGTGCACTTGCGTGTAGTTATTCCAAACATACGAACAAGTACTAAGTGGCAAAACTGGGTAATGTCCGTTTTCATACCATTCCAACAGTATAATAGCTACAAGTCGCGATACATCTTTGTAGCTCTAGGGTGTACTGAATATTGAGAATAATGAGCCTCATCCATAATCTATTCCCGTAGCTCACCCACACTAGGCACACATAAACGACCATGGTATCTAAGGACTCCATCTAGTCCATAGTCAATTAGTTTATGCTTATGCTACAGTATACAGTTCCTCAGTGAGACTAATTCTGTGTCATCATACTGTTTCTACTTAACTTCAATCACCAAATTCTGCTGTATCTTAGATGATAACACCCCCATTTTCGGTATCTAGCAACTGAATATGTAAATTAGCCAATTGATGTAAGGCCTTTGCCATTTCAATCTGATCAACTAAGATATGACTCAAACTACCTATAGTCTTGCAGCTCAGTGAGTCAGCTATAATGTTTGCCTTACCCAGATGATACAAAATATCATATCATAATCTTTTAGTAACTCTAGCCATATTCTTTGACTCAAATTCAAATCTTTCTACTTCAACAAGTACTGGAGGCTCTTATGATTATTAAAGATATCAACATGTACCTCGTATAAGTAGTGACACCAAATCTTCAATGGAAACACCATTGCAGCCAACTCAAGATTGTAGGTAGGGTAGTTCTACTCGTGCTTCCTCATCTGTCTAGAGGAATAAGCTATAACCTTGTTGTGTTGGATCAGAACATAGCCTAGCCCAACTCAGGGAGCATCACAATACACTATATAACCCTTGGTACCCTTTGGTAGAGTCAGGACAGGTGCTAAAGTCAGCCTATCCTTCAATTCCTGAAAACTCCGTTCACATGTCTCTGTCTACTAAAACTTATCTGCTTCATAAGTCAACTTTGTCAAAGGCACAAGATAGTGTAGAAACCTTCCATGAACTAGCAGTAGTAACCTGCTAATCCCAGAAAGCTACGAACCTCTATTGCATTCAAGGGTTTGGGCCAATTCTTCACAACTTCTATTTTTTGGCCATTTACCCTTATACCTTCAACTGTAATCACATGGCCAAGAAAAGTACAAATATCAACCAAAACCTACATTTAGAAAATTTAGCATACAACCTGTGCTCTCGGATAGTGTGCAACACTGCTCTCAAATAATTTGTGTGCTCAGTCTCTGATTATGAATAAATCAAAATGTCATCAATGAAGATGATCACAAATACGTATAGAAAAGGCCTAAACATTCGATTCATTAGATCCTTAAAAGCCTTTTTGGCATTAGTAATCCTAAACGACATCACTAAAAACTCATGATAGCCGTACCGGGTCCTAAAAGTAGTCTTAGGAATATCAACCTCCCTAACTCAAAACTAATGGTATCCAGCTTCAAATCAAGCTTTGAAAAGTATTTGGCACCCCGTACCTGATCAAACAAATCATCAATCTTGAGAAACAGATATTTATTCTTAATGGTTACCTTGTTCATCTATCTATAATCAATGCACATTCTTAATAACCCATCTTTCTTTTGCATGAATAACACTGGTGCACCCCACGACAACACACTGGGCTGAAAAAGATCCTTCTTAGGCAAATCCTTCAAATGTTCCTTTAATTTTCTTAGCTCTGCTGGGGCCATTTTGTATGGAGGTATAGATATCGGCTGAGTGCCTTAAAGCAAATCAATAGCAAAATCTATCTCCCTTCCAGGAGGAATCCTAAGAAATCTTTTGGAAAAACTTTTGGGAATTCATTTACAACAAGAATTGGAGAGTCATAGTTTTACGTTCCCAATCTCTTACCCGAACCAAGTGCAAAATACAACACTTGGATATCAACTTCTGAGCCTTCAGGTATGAAATAAATTTACCTTTTGGTGTAGTGGCAATACCTTGATACTCCTAAACTGGCTCGTCAGGAAAATGGAATCTAACAATTTTGGTCCTGCAATCCACATTAGCATAACACACCGCCTACAAATCCATACCTATAGTGGTATCCAAATCAACCATCTCAAGTTCAACTAAATTAGCTAGGGTCATTTTATCACATACCGACACTATACAATCTCGGTAAACTCGTCTAGCTAACACAGATTCGCCAATTGGCATAACACAACAGAAGGTCTAGACGATAATTCAGGAACCGTTTCAAACTAACTCAGAACTATTAGTGTGACATAAGAAAGTGTAGAACCAAGATCAAGCAAGGCATATACTACACGAGAAAGAATAATCAAAGTACCTGTAACAACATGAAGTGATGCCTCCTAGTTCTATCGATTGCCCAAAGCATAAAGTCGCTTCTGGGTTGCCCTAGAACTATAAACCTTTCTCCCTTTGCCTCTTCTATGGCCTAATTCAAATTTAGGATTTAGGTCTGGAAGCTTGAATCGAGGATGTTGAAGCAACTACGGATCTATCTGTTAGTCGCATTAGCTCTGCCGTGGCCCTATCTTGACAATCCCCCTTAAAGTGCCTTGGTTGCCCACAATGATAACATATATTTTGCCCCTGATGGAACGAACCTGAGTGAGACCTCCCACACTAAGTACAAGGAGGTGCTGATACTCTCCCCTGCCCCGCCTGCTCTTGACACCAGGAGCTTGACAGAGTTGGGCCCTGGTATCTGCTGTATCCCTAAAGCTGAGATGGGGTACTCTATACTAGTCTACCTCACTGCTGAGATGACTAAGCCCTTAGGTCACTCTGTTTCCCTCTTTAAGGACCACAGTCCTAGCTCTCTTCTTCTACTCTTGTTGTGTCTGAGAACCCGTAACTGATGAACCAAATTCTCCACCCTTTGGGTGAAAACCTAAATTCATGCGATGTCCATGTGATCCTGAGTAGATACCCCCAAACAGAAATGATCTATATGAGGCCTTAGTCCTCTAATAAATTGATAAATTCTATCCTCCATCGTTTGAAGCATGTGCATAGCGTACCCCGCCAAAGAATTAAATCGAAGGCTATACTCGTACACACTCATACTGCCCTGCTCTAGGTGTAAAAATTGCTCAGCTCAAGCCTGCTGAAGCTCTCAGTGCAGAGACTGGAGCATAAAGGCCTCTAAGAACTCTTCCCACTCAGTTGGCAGCGCATTGGCTCCTTTAGATCAAGTTGAAGCCTCATACCATAATATAACCACATCACATAGTCTGAAAGCTGCCAACTCTACTCTCTTGGTTACTATGGCCCACATTACCTTCAATACCCTATATGTTTTATCAATGAAGTCCTAAGGATCCTCACTTAGGTCTGATCTGGTAAATAAAGGAAGGCTCAAGCTTAAGAACTCGCAGGATCTGGAACTCTAGGTCGCCTGACCTCTGTGCCCCTCTATCGCCTCCAATCACCGCTCCTAACCTGCGATTATACGAGCCATCAGCTGAATAACTCCCTCCAAACCCTATTCCTTCGAACCAGGCGGGGGTGCTATAGGTGATGGAGGGTTTGCCACTCTATCACCCTCATGTATCTCCAGGGCGGGAGGAACTAGAGGTCTATCTGCTGCAACCCTAACTAGGGTTGGATTAACTATAGTATTGGGGTAAGAGACTCACCTTAAGCCTCTAATCTACTTCCTGATCTATTGGATGACAATTCGTACCCTCTCCTACGACTATATCAATCAACCGCATAGTCATATTCCTCATCACCTGCATGCTATGAAACAATAGCACGATTTAGATATCACAATACTTATGACTTTTCTCGAAAGCACGAACTATTAGTAAAAAGAAGTGAAACAACTCCTAAATGTCCTGTAGCCTTCAGATTATAAGTATGGTGCCCAATATACTCATAAGTAGGACTTTACTAGACATGGCTTTGTGGACTCCCTGGGAGAAACTTCTCTTTGATACCAACTCTGTTACGCCCCAAAACTGAGGGAGGGCGTAATTGGAACTCAACTTAGAGGTGATCGATAAATCATTTATATAATATCTATAACTATAGCATAAAGGCCGACTAGGCCACCTGCCACAATCTCGGTGATAACAAAAGTAACTGGAAGGCTGAACAGGCTATAATAAGCTAAATTGCACAATGGAAGGCCAACAAGGCCACAGAATCAAAACAACTATACAACCAATACACACAAGCCTCTAGAGAGTAATAAACTAAAATGCACGGGATTGGGCCCTGGCCTACCCAAACTATACACAAAACTCAAAAACAAAATAACTTTAGGACACGACTCTTGGAAGAGAGGAGCATACCACTATACTGTTGAACTCTGGCTCCTATTTCTCTGAAGATTTGAGCCTGTGCCGGTACATGCGGCATGGTAATAGGGGAAAAAAGGTCTCCAGGCGAAGGAACTTCAGTGTGCATGAAATGTACTAATATGTAAGGCTACAACTGAAAATACAAATATATCTAAGATACTGACGGTTAGAGAAAGATAAGAGTCAGCCAGTAATCTGGAAACCAATATCCAAGCTAAATGCAACACATTACATGAACATAACCAAGTAGGCATATCTACAAGTCACAACATCTTACAAATAAGTTACACATTTCATAATCAAATACTAATCCATCTAAATCAAGCAAATATTGCCCTGTCGAGGAATCTATCTCAGAGGTCTCATAACCAAGGGACAATTGCTCACCAAAAATGTCAGGTTGGTGGTGAGTTCATAAGTTTCATATATTAAAGGAAAATTTTCCACTAAACATACCATGCTAAGACATTTTCCTCTTGGTGACTTCATTTTCCCTTATCGAGCTTATCGTTTCCTTAGTCTTGAGTTCATTCACAATTTAGTGATTAGCCATTTTGCCCTTATGTCCAGCAATCAAGTTTTAAATACACACAAAAACACATAAATATAATATACTGTAAAGGACCAGCTCACGATGCCACGATAAGGGGACTTCAGACTCAATTTATAACTACGATAATAATCATAAACAATGCGTATTTTCACTTCACATTTGATCATTCATTACCTTTTTCCGTTCAAGTTTGAGGTCAGGAATTTCTAACTCTTATGGATAGAATATTACATGCTTAAATATGATTTCCAAAACGTAATGATACTGGTCCCTTCAATAGTACAAAATCTTGCTTAGAAAATACGGAGAATGACGCCTTTACATACCTTATTCCGACGTGTTTCTTTAGCCAAGCTTCTTATTCAATGATCAGACTTTTACCTCGTTAATATATTGATTTTTATAGACAAGTACCAAGCCTGATTGGTTTCAAATATGTATCCAAAACAAATCCCCAGCCGGCAGCCACAACAACAACAACAACAACCAATGATAACAACAACATTAGTCATCTTTTCTGCACTTGATTCTACCAACTTTTGAGGGGGAAAAAGAAGGGAAAAATTACCTAACTTCTCTTGAACTTAATCACCACAATATGAGGTATTTTATCAGACAAAAACACTATCCAACTCTTAATAAAAATAGACAAGAACTTCAGACAAAAACAGTCCAAACTACAACCTCTCAAGCTGCAAATTTCCACCCTTTTTTTGCTTGCAAGTTGATGAATTTAATGGGTAAAATCCTTACCTTTATTATTGATTTCAATCCATACTCAAATTATAATATATAGAAAGTACAAGCATCTCCAAAATGCTGCCAAAACAAGTGCCAAAACAGCCTCTCAAACCTTGCACAACTTGCAAATGACTTCTTCACTTGTCTTGTATTATGGTTGAATTTTGCTTGGTATCTTCTCCTTCAAATTTTCTGAAAATCAGAGAGAATATGAAGTCCTTAATCTAGTAGCTCACTTTGAAAAAAAATATAACACTTTAAAATATAAGAAGGTGGGGCGGTGGCCTTTTTTGAGGTGGTGGCCACGTCACTGTATGATAATGTCATGGTAAAGTGTTTATAACTTTTTACTCTGAATTCCGATTGATGAGTGGTTTGATGTTTTGAAAATTAGACTCAAATATCTTTAATTTGATATATTGGAGGACTTATAACACATTATAAATTGAGATATATGGTCATTTAAAATCAATCCTTATTTATGAACTTTATATACTCTTCACTTTTCCCTTCGTACATGTTTTCTTCCTTACCTACGACTAATATACAACCCATACTTCCCTTAACATAGTATAAGAATATCAAATAATCACCAAAATTTTTTCGGGGTTTAACATCCTAGAAGTACTTGCAGAGCTGATATCTTTAGGCTATATGGATAGTATTTATTTTTCTTACAATACATATTTAACAACCTTTCTAGTAGAGTCAGTCTTCTAATATTGGAAATGCTGTTAATGGAAATGATTGTTTGAAAATTACATGGAATTGAATAGATAAAATTCTTTTATGGCAAAAAAGTATTAGTTCTTTTAAATATGTTGAGGATCAAAGTCATACAACTATATTTATAAGCACTACAATTATTGAAGTTGTGGTAGAACATAGTCTTTTTCAAAAAGTGTTGTGTATGACTTTTGATAATGCTTCTATGAATACAACTACTGTGTCAATATTAAAATTGCATTTTCATCCACCACTTGATAACATCTTTCATGTTAGGTGTGTATGTCATGTATTAATTAATTATTAAAAGTGGTCTTGAATTATTTAAACCTTATATTACTATTGTCACGATCCAAACATAGTTCTGGATCGAGACACGGGATAAAGAACCCCGAGAGGCTTCAAGTCGACCCATGGAATGAACATGACGTCTAAAGCTCAACATAATAAATGCAGAAATCTAATTGAGAATATAATAACATCTGAACATCTGAATACATAACACAGTTCTAAAGTTGAATACATACAATGTCTGATAAGTCTCTACATACTGACGAGTTGATGGGACAAAACCTCAACTAACTCACTAAAGACTGAAACTGGAAATACTAAATACAAGCTGATAAAAGGTCCTCGAAGGATGAGGACTCACCAATAGGCTGAGAATGCTAACTCTGGGGATTTGACTAATGGCCGGATCGAACCTAAACGTCCGAGCCTGTATCATAAAATGATTCAGCATAGAGTATGCGCTCAGTATGTGGAATGTACCGAGTATGCAAGGTAAGTAAAATTGCTAAGTAAGTAAAATCATAAATTATGGATATCATAAAATATTTCATCATAAGATTCTGAGAGTAAGACTTGCATGCTATTATCTGAAAACATGATTTAAACATAACTAAGTATCATAACTAATTTAAATGACCTAGAGCTGAAACTGATAATCATAAGTAAAACTGAACATTGTGTCAAACCTGCTGAAAGCATATTATCATAACTAATGATCATGAATAACTGAAAATCATGAGGAGAAATGGGAGACTCGTCATATAACCGATATTACCACGATAGAGCTTACGTGGTCCTGACTATTACACTTAAATGGGCAGAGGCTCCAAAGCTTTTCTAGGGCTAAGGGCACTACTATGATATCGATATCAAGCTAAAGGCCCCTCGGGGATAGGGAAAGATCACAAGGGAGGTCCTAAATAATTTGATCATACCTACATTAGCACGTAGTTCTGAGGCACAGGTTTGACTAAAGCCTTAGCCTACTCGGTGCTAGACACTACTCCCAAAAATATGCATATGCTCTCCATTATTTTTCAATGAAGCTGAACCATTGTATTTTGATGAAGCTGAATCATAATAAGACATGCATAATCTAAAACATAACATGAGGAGCCTTGGCTCAAACCTTACCACAAGATGAAAAGTGGGAGTCTAGACTCCAAAAGCATGTAGTAAGCTAATAACATGAAATTGAAGTAAATCATGAAACATACTTGATCATATGAGCTTGCCAAAACTTTTACATGCTTTGAGATAGTCAAAAATCATGAATATAAACATGAGTAATTTGAAACCATACTTTCATCATATACATCTCATCATACTTGAAAACATAGATCATAATATAAACCTTTCATGAACTTTCATAATTGGGCATTATAATTGTAAGACTTTGAAATCATAATTTGTAATTAAAAACATTATAAAACATGCCCATAAATCTTGAAACAACATCAGAAACATGAAGAGAATTTACCCATGATAGTTACTTAGAGATTTCACAAATTGGGTTAAAATCCCATAGATTCATCAACTTAGAATCACATGAATTTAAGAGACGATTTGGGAATGGGAGTGAAGGAATACTCCCATTCATAACCCTATATACTTGCGTAATTCTTATTTCACACCCTTCTTGAATGCCCAAAGGAATTTGAGGAGAATTGATGAACTCTAGACTTGATCACCCTTAAGAACTTTTTAGTCCTGTATGCATGGAGAGGGATTGGTCTAGAATGAGTTAAAACCTCATAAAATAATCCTAACTGAGCTTAAAACGACGTAGTTTAGGTCTTATAACTTTAGGAATTACAAAAAGTCCCTTAATAAATTTGCAGGAAAAATCACACTGCCAGTCCCAATGAGGGACTGGATGAGTCGTTACTGACGACGACTCGTTGTCTGCTCCTGTTACCAGCACTGGAAACCATAACTCTGCCTGTCACCATAAGGAACGCATGACTCATGGTGTTCCTAACAACTCATGGTGACCCAGTCGTTGGGAACACTGCCAAAAGTTCAACATCCAAGCCAACCTCTGACCATGACCAACCTAACGACTCGTTGCCCTGACCATAAGTTGCAGGACTTTTACTAGACTGCTCAGGATAGAAAGACCACGATTCACCGTCTCATCCAATGACTTGTTGTCTGAGTCATGGTGAGTGGGAAGGTGGGATATCTTTAGACTGTTGTTACGCCCCACCTTGGGAGGCATGACTGGCACCTAGTGCCACACTGGACTCTGATTTGACCTAGTTGGGCATATGCACCTCTGGTGTCTGCTAGCAACATATAACCCAGAAAACAAATAGCTATATCTCGGCTGTAAACACAGTAACAGGCCGACTAGGTCGCAACATACAACCTCATAAGACATCTAACCTAGCAATCACAACATTAAAAGGATCCAATGTGGGTCGACAAGAACACCATGTTGTCTAAGTCATAACAAAGGGAAGGCAGGCAACTATATATAACCTACAGCTGACAAGGCTGCTAACAGATATCTAAACTAGGCCTTGCGCGACCAACATTCAAAATATAACACTTGGCCAACAATGAACAACTAGCTAGCAACTATAGTCTGCAGGCCTCTAAGAGAGAAAATGGTCAGGACAAGGCCCCGACCTACCCCAAAAACTATACAACAAAAATAGGAAAACCTTCTCTAGATGGAAACTTCGAAGGAAAGGAGCTGACCAATCTAAAAACCCTGAATAGCTGCTAAGGAGGTCCTGAAACTCCTCTGTCCGAACCTGCAGGCAAGTATGCAATGCCCCATATGTGGGCATCAGCATAATATTATACTGAATATGTAAGGCAGTAATATAAATAGCTGAATGAAAGCTGCTAAAAGAACTAAAAATAGTTAGTAACAAGATTTAGAATCTAACTTGCACAATGTCATAATCATGACCTACAAGTAATAGATAATACTCAAACAAGAACCTAACCGGGTCCCTATAATCCTGGAAGGTACAATAAACATAGAGATAACCTACGTGGGCCCCCATAAGCCCCAAAAAGTACCAATCAATTAATATACCTCTATTGGTACCCCTAAGGCCCTACAAGTGACTACAACTGCGTCTCGAGCACACCAGGCCCTAGTGAGGGACAACAATGCCATTTGGCGTAGAAGGAGTTCATAAGAGACTTCAATATGGCCTCGAAGGCTTTACTTTAGTCCTTTTAGACAATTAATAGCCCTGTAAGAAATTCAATTTCACCGAAAGTAATTTAAGATTGTAGCCCCGAAGGCAGTCAATGGTTTTATAAATGATAGCAACATCGTAGTTCCGTAAGTAATCTATAGCTCTGTAAGTGTCAATAGCATCGTAGCTTCGTAAGAAGTTTATAGCTCTGTAAGAATTCATACAATTAACAGCCCCTCATCTGTTCACGGCGAGAGGCAGTACAAAATATTATCAACCCCAAACCAAGGATACTATGCTATAATCTCAAATCTATTCATAACGACTAACTATAACATTAGAATTCTTAAGTTACTACAGAAGTACAAGTCGTATCAGTTTTACGATGTGAAAACATGCCGAAGAAGTTAGCCTTAACATACCTAAATTTTCAATTTTTGTTCACCCATCTGTTCCAACCTAAAGTCGGTAATTCCTCCAAATTACAACCCTTACATTGAGAGAATAAAGCTGCTTACAGTTCAAGGAAATGGCTAGCAAAATTATCCTTAAGCACATTAACTAAAAGTCAAACTCCATCCAATTTGGCCCAAAACGTACGAATTTTGAAGAATTTAGAAGGTAGAAACACTTACTTATCACTTGTAGATGCTTAGGACACAACTAGAAGTGATTTTTACAACCTCTGATCGGCCGGACCCCATCGAACCGGACCAATTTTGAAGAAATAACTCCGTAGATACGTTCTTTGTAGACCTAGGAATCACTACATGAGAAGAATTGACATTTGGAGGTGATTTAAAGGAATAATTCATCTCATGTTTGATGCTCTCTCGTGAATTTAGCCGCCCAACTCCAATGCTCTCTTCTAGAAATATTTAAAATGAATCACACTTACACACTTAATTTGCACCATACATGGGCGTGACACGCCGACCCATGTGCAGGCGCGGGCTACGAGACATGATGCCCAGTGCGCCCTGCCTTCGGCCCCGGCCTTTAGCTCGCTCGACAACGTGCTCACGCTCTCATCCCCCGAGCCCTTTCTCACATGCTTAGCTCGCTCGACAACGTGCTCATGCTCTCATCCCCCAAGCCCTTTCTCACATGCGTCATACTCCAAAACTCTCAACATACATATGCATGGATTATTTAACTAACGGGGACTTACGAGGTGTAACATCATCCCCCCTTAGGAACATTAATCCTCGAATGTAATCTAATATTAAGAGACTCAACTCTTTAACCATTGCCCGAAAAATTTCTGCAGAGTCTCCTCTGTAATATGGACTATCCGAAAACTTGAAACACAGAACCGTCCAACATAGGCGTCTTACAGGATGCTACAAACAACCATACTGCATAGTGATGTGCCGTGACTTTATGACACTTTGGACGCTTAAAACGAAGAAAATACGCAAATTTTAGGTATGTTTATGTAGATATGATGTGTTTGTGTTAAGTGTTGTAGGAAAACAGGTTCGAAACATGAAATGGGCAATATAAGGCAAAAATGGACCAAAATGCAGGCTGCTACCTAGGTCATGAGTCATCATCCCAATGAACGACTCGTTCCTGGAGTCATGGGAAGAGATCGGGCTTTATTGAGAAGAAACAGTGCACCTAACGAGTTGAAGGCACAACTCGTTACATCTGGTAATGAGTCATTATGCCAGTCATGAAGAATGGGAGGAAAATTTCTGAAAAATGCTCAGGGAAGACAATAAAAGACATAATGATTCATCAGCTGAAGTTACGACTCGTCGTGAGATGCTGGGAGCATCTGTCAAGTGCACTGGAGTTTTGGTAATTCAAGGCCACGAGGGAGTTTTGGTAGTTCAATGTTGTGTCATGACTTCACGACACTTTCGATAGCTTAAAACCAAGAAAATATGCAAATTTCGGGTATGTTTATGTAGATGTGATGTGTTTGTGTTAAGTGTTGTAGGAAAATAGGTTCGGAACGTGAAATGGGAATAGTAAGGCAAAAATGGACCAAAATGCAGGCTGCTACCCAGGTCACGAGTTGTCGTCCTAATGAACGAATCGTTCCTGGAGTCGTGGGAAGAGATCGAGCTTTATTGAGAAGTAACAATGCACCTAACGAGTTGAAGGCACAACTCGTTACATCTGGTAATGAGTCGTTATGCCAGTCGTGAAGACTGGGAGGAAAATTACTGAAATATACTCAGGGAAGACCACGAAAGACATAACGAGTCATCAGGTGAAGTGAGACTCGTCGTGAGATACTGGGAGCATCCGTCAAGTGCACTGGAGTTTTGGAAATTCAAGGCCACGAGGGACCTAACAACTCGTGCCCTGACCTGATGAGTCGTTAGGTGACCCATTACTAGGACTGGACAAGTTGCCGAGGACGACTCAATTTCACTGGCCATGACTCGTTAGGAGACCCAACAAGTCGTTACTTGGCCCGTTACCACTGTCGACCTGGATTCCGTTTTTAGTTAGGAAAAGTTTTGTTTTGAACTATAAATACATTATTTAGGTTTATTTTTGAAGTACATTTTATTTTACTATTTTTCACATGGATTTTGGTGTTGTTAAAGATCATTCTTGGTTCAAGAAATAAAGTTTGTAATTTTGTTCTTGATTTTGAGGATTAAAACAACATTGAAGTTTTGTTCATCGATTTTGGTGATTTATTCAATTCAAGTGGTTTTCTTCTACGAATCCTTGTAAGTTGCAATTATGATTTCTTCTTTATTTTGTGATTGTGATCATACAAGCATGAGTAGCTAAACCCATAACTAGGGTTGTGGGAACCATGATGAATTAACACAAATAGGTAAAGTACTTAGTGAATCATGAATGGGGTTTATGCATGTATTGTTCTCCCTTCGTTTTAATTGTTTCTTAACGGTTAAAAATGTTGGAGTTTGCCTTATTCTTACTTAGCGGATCAAGGGGGTGATGAATGGGAAAAATGATTAACAACGGAGATTTGAGGATATCAACCCTCATCTAATAACTTGACCTTGTCCAGGAATAGCTAATCCGATATCAAGGGTAAGAGTTGATTAAGCATACACCAGTATATGGACCAAGTTGTTTGGTGATAAGCATCTAGATAGGGAACCAACCATTTAGGTGAATTTAACTTACCAATATTGCATGCTAAACACCGGAATAAATCACTAGTGTAAAATCTTTGTTGTTATGAAGTCATGGGGAACACAGTCCTAGTCACTTTATTGATTGAACACAACCGAAATTGATTTAAACTTCTACTAGTCTCTACTCTTGTTTATTATTTTGTTTTTCAAACCTTCCCCCTTAGGAAATAAGTAATCCGATAGTATTAGCTAAACGCATTAACTCAAGTTCTAGTCATATTCCTCGTGGGATTCTACCCCAACCCTGGTTGGGTTCTATATTTGGCATCATCCGCTTTATATCTCATTCACGAGGTGTAATTTGGGTGATATCAAATTTTGGCGCTGTTGCCGGGGAATACGACTTAGGCTTTTGTTAATTGTGTTTGCTTTACTATTGGTCCTTATTTCCTTTTTATTTTTCTTTTGTTGTTTTTGTTCTTAACAGGTTTTGGGTTCGTGCATTCCCAGTATTAGGAGACAAGGAAAATCCTTGGTTCTAATTGATCACGAACTTGAACAAACACGAAATTTGAGGAGAAAGGTTAACGTGCATGAGCAAGAGATAGTGGAACAGGCTACAGCCAGGATGTTGGACAAGGAACAAGCTTGGGAAAGAGATCAAGAGTTAGCAAGGGTTGCTGAAGATCAATTCCTAGCTTCCGTAGCTAAGCGAGCTAGAAGGAACAGAGGTCCAAATCAGTAGAGGCACTGGTATTTTGATGATGATGATGATGATATTAACGAGTCGGTGCCACTGGAGCTATTGTCCCTCCCCCTTTGCATGGTGGGGCAAAGTTTGACATTACCAATGTTATGATCCAATTGCTCAACATAAAGGGGATATTTGCGGGTCATGCAATTAATGATGCATATACTCACTTGACTAATTTTGTGGGTATCTGCAAATCATACAAACAACCGGGAGTAAGTCAGGATGTGATACGATTGAGGTTATTTCCCTTTTCATAGGGAGTGAGGTAACGCTCTGGTTGGTTGAACTGCCCAATGATTCTATCACTACATAGAGGGAGTTGAAAAGAGCTTTTCTTGAAAGGTTCTTCCCATCTTCCATAGCTTTGAAGTTGAAAGATGAGATATACAACTTCAGGCAATTAAATTCTGAGGCACTTCAGGAGACATGGTTGCGTTCCAATAAGAAGCTCAAAAACGTGCCCAACTACAGGATCCCAGATGATACATTATTGGAGATATTTTATGGGTCTCTAAATGCTAACACCAAGGCGGTGGCTAATACCATATCTGGTGGAACATTCATGAGTCACACTTATACTGAAGCTGTTGAGGTCCTTGACAGAATCACTAAAACCAATCGTGCATGGCACACAAGAGAGTCGGAGGCTCTGGCTAGTACTTATGTAGTAGGTATGTCTGCGGAATAGAGAAGGAAGGGTGAAGAGAGAGATCAGGATATTGCTGAGATAAAGACCATAATGGGCTGTTTCTGAAGCATTTGATTAGAGCCGAGGCTGAAAAGGTGAATGCTGTGGGTTCTCAGGGCAAGATCTCGAGAAATAATGGTGGCAAATCAGAATTTGAGGAGGAAGCAAATTATCTGAATGATTAAGGGACGGGTTTCCGGACTAACACCCAAGGGTTTAATCAAGAATCTTGGCATCAAGGTCAGGGGAACCAAGGTCAGAACTACTATAGAGATAACAATTACAAGCGAGGCCAATATAGAGACAATGGAGACTAGAAAAAGCATGAGGAGTACAAGAATGACAAAAGCGGTCTATATGTTCCTTCAAGGAACCGTGGGCCAGAGTCAAGTGGTTCAAGGGTGGAAGACATGTTGTCTAAGGTACTTAAGAAGATAGAGGAGACAGATGGCCATTTCAAAGGGCTCTGCGTTGATATTCTGGTATAAACCAAAAGGTGGAATCACATGTCGTAGCCATTAAGCTGATTGAGAAGCAACTTAGTCAAATTTCTGTTGCTATGAACCAGAGGCAGAATGGCATGCTTCCTAGCAATATAGTTCAAAATCCAAAAAATGAAAGTCATTTCATGGAGGTCACTACTAGGAGTGGGAAGGTGACAATTAATCCTCCGAGGCCGGTTATGATTGATGAGACAGTAGAGACTTTAGTGATTGATGATGATAGGATGGCAGATTTCGAGGATCAGACTTTGGTGGATGATTCAGTAGAGAAGACCGCTCCTAATAGTGAAAAGGAGCATGGATCTAGAAAAGAGAAGGATAAGGAGGTACCGCAAAATATCATACCTATTCTTAGACCTCCTGTCCCTTTTCCATAGAGGTTGAGGAAAAACGTCGAAGATGGGAAGTATCACAATTCGTTTCCATGTTGAAATAGTTATCTATGAACATCCCATTAGTCGAGGAACTTGAGCAGATGCCTAGCTATGCTAAATTCATGAAGGACCTTATCACTAGAAAGAGAACCGTAAGCTTCGAACCTACAAATAATTTTCACCACTATAGTGTAATAGCAACCCGTTCTCTTATTCAAAAAAAGGAAGACCCTGGAGCTTTCACCATACCGTGCACTATTGGAGCCTTTAGTTTTTCTAAGGCAGTATGTGATCTGGGTGCTAGTATTAACTTGATGCCATTAGCAATGTTCAGACAGTTGGGCTTGGGAGCCCCTAAACCGACTACAATGCAGTCTTTTGATGGAAGATCACATAGTGAAAAATCTAGTGGGGATTCTATATGATGTTCTAGTGAAGGTAGAGTCCTTTATATTTCTGGCTATTTTGTTATTATAGACTATAAGGTTGATTTTGAGGTCCCCATTATCTTGGGGCGACTATTCCTTGCCACTGGATGTGCTCTTGTAGATATGGAAACCGAACAACTGAAATTCCGGTTGAACAATGAGGAGGTGACATTCAATGTATGCCGGTCCATGAAGCAGCCAAATGACATGAGGGTGGTCTTAGTAATTGATGTTGTGGAACTTGAGTTTCCAATTTTTCCCATTGAGGAGTTAGTGACTCTTGAGGACTTAGCCGCAGTTTTGATGAATGTTGGTGCTGAGGAGATTCATGGGGGTGAGAAGATAGTTAATGCACTTGCTAGTATGGTGTCATACACCTATGCTCCAAAGAAGATTGATCTTGATCTGAAGAATCGGGTGACCCCACCAGCCAAGCCATCGATTGAGGAGCCTCCGGTATTGGAACTCAAAGCACTCCCGTCTCACTTGCGGTATATATTTTCGGGGACCGATAACACTTTACCAGTCATTGTTGCAGCTGGCTTGGGGGAATGAAAAGTGAAGGCTTTGGTCTCCGTTCTGAAGAGATTAAAAAAAGCCATCGGGTGGACCATTATAGACATTATTGGAATCCTAGCCGGTATTTACACTGATAAGATCCAGCTAGAGCAAGATTGTATTCCGAGAATTGAGCATCAGTGTAGGTTGAATCCACCTATGAAAGAGGTGGTCAAGAAGGAAATCATCAAGTGGTTGGACGCGGGTGTGGTTTACCCTATTACTGACAGAATAGTAAAAGTCATATTACTGTGTAAATAGTAGAAGTCGATTACTGTTCATGAATAGTAAAAGTCATTCATGAATAGTAAAGGTCATTTGTAAAGAATTCTTTTGTTTATAAATAGAGAAGCCAGACGGAGGCAACAACCATCCGTCTTCACAACAATTTCCTCTCATTTCTACTTCCTAATTCCGCAACCCCCCAAATTCCCAAATTGGTATCAGAGCTAGCACATAAAATAAAACAAACTACCCAGAAAATATCAAGCTATGGAGAAAACTAGCAACGATGCAGATCTACAAAATAAGGTATATAAATTCATAAATATGAATAGCTAAACTTTTATATTCCTTATAATCTCCTAAGTATTATGTGATATTATCTTCTTATTATGCCGTTATAATGAATAAATCTTTATTAAGTTTGCTATGTACAAGGCCAGTAAGCTGCGAATAGGTAAGCCCAGACTATGCCATCCTAAGGTGGAAACCGGTGAGGCCAAGAGAGCCGTTTTAGGGGAGTACACAAAGTTGAGGCGATGTTAGGGTAACTGATCAAAGCTGAAAATGAATAGTAGTGACCGAAAAAGACTATTCAAAATAACGTTATAATAACCGGATAATTTCTAATAATACCTAAAGAGATTAGAGGGAATATTATGTTTATAAAAAATTCAAAAAATGAATTCGTACCTATTAGATGAAGATCATAGATATAAAATACTCATCCTATATATACTCAAAACCTTGATTCAGATATTGGAAGAAATAACAAAACTAAATGCAACCATAAAACTAATAGAACAAGGATGGACAGAAATGACTATAGCAGATATTATAGAACTAGATATAGATTCAGATTAATAATGATAAACTATGAATATATGGAATATTGGTTAGAAACTATGGAAAATATAAGACTATTAGTAATTTTGTTAGAAACTAATATAAATAATTACATAAGAGAAAGAAATCTAGAACATCTAGAATATGCACTGGAAAACATAAAAGAAATACAAAGGATAGAGCCATTAAAAATAAATATTACGACAAAATATTTACACAAGACCCCGATAACGAATAATGGATAAAAAACTACATAAACCAAAGAAAGGACATATTCACAAAAAAGCCAAAAAATTAAAAAACCAATTAAAAATACTATATCCCGAATATAAGCAATTAAGCTCAAGCAAAACAGATGATGTTAGACTTGAATACTTAATAGATCTAATTTCAAGAACAGAATATAATTATATAAAATATCTAAAAAAGAAAACATGAAAGACAATATCAATAACAAAGAAGAGTACAAACAACAACTACTTAATAAAATAAATGAAATAATAAATGAAATCAAATTTAGAAAAAAGAGACTAAATTATAACATAGTTGCAGGAGTATGCCACACATCAATTAAAACACAAAGAAAAGAAATATTTTATTTAGAAGGACAACTACAAAGCCTAGAATATAAATCACAACACGAATTACCATGAATAAAGAAGAATATGCCTTAGAAGAAGAAAAATATATGAGTCAAAAAGGACTAGAAATAAAAATTATACACTCAAGTTTAGGAAGAAGATTTAAAAAAATAGGAGACCAATTATATTTAATGTTAGAAAAAGAATCGGCAAAACTAGAAGATAGCTTAACAGCAATGGTAAGAATTAATAAAGAAAATGAAGAGATAGATAGGAACAAAAAATAGAAAAAATTAAAAAACAAGCCCAAATAGAAGTACAACAGATTAAAGAAGAAAAAGATACAAGAATCCAAGAATTAGAAAAAGAATTCGAAAAACTTAAACAACTGTATGAAGAAAGATTAAAAGCTAGAGAAAAACAGCGTGAAGAATTAAAACTCACAGAAGAAATAGAAAAATTTAAAACGTTACTAGAAGAAACAAGTACATTAGAAGACCAACCTAGGATAAGAATAGATGAAATAAATGAACAAAATAATGAAAATTCAGAAGCAGATCTAGACCAATATTCAGAAACTTCAGAAACATATACTAACCTAATAGAAAAAGAAAATAATATAAAAATTAATGTGAAAGATGTAGATGAAAAACCTAGTACGTCAGGAACTAAAAGCCCAAAAAGATTAGATAGTAGCCCAATTTATTATACTTACGAAAGAGAAAATAGAAATAAAACATTATGGGATAAAAGGTTAAACAGAAATTGGACACCTAGACAGAACATAGAACAATATAACTTCTTAGATCTAGACTGTGTAGCAGATACAAATAAAACAATCCAATTATGGATAGGATATATTTCAAAACAACTAATAGATAATAAAATAACAGTAGCAGATTCCCCTGGATATATAGAAAGAACACTCATAGGAACAACAAAAATATGGTTACAAAACTTATCAGCAGAAAGTTTAGAAACACTAAGAAATAATAAGAAACCCAATAATGAAGTAGCAGCAACATCTATAGATATATTAAACAAATATGAAATGGCAATAAGAAACGAATTTGGTAGCATGACAACTGAAATAGATGAACGACAAAAAGATAAGGAACTAAATAGGAACCTAATAAATAAATTAAGTATATGTAAAATGAGTTATATAGATGAATATACATGTGCATTTAAAGAATATTACTATAAAGGATTATATACGAATGAAGAAAGCAGAGAAATAAGAAAATTATATTACACAAAATTACCAGAACCATTTAGTTCAAAAATAACTAAAGAATGACAAGAATCAGGATTAGTAGATACACTAGGAGCTAGAATAAAATTCTTGCAAAAATGGTTTACAGAATTATGTGAAAAACATAAGGAAGACATGAAAATGGAAAAAATCTTAATAAAAAACTTAGCATGTTGTATAACAAAAACAACACCACAATTTGGATGTACAAACAAATATAAATACAAGAAAAGAATAAAAAAATACAGACCATTTAGGACAAAATACAAGTATAAGAAACCAAGAAAAAGATATTATATAAAAAATTATAAACAAAAAAGACCTCATAGAACTAAGAAAAATATAACAGAATGTAAATGCTACAACTGTGGCAAAATAGGACACTTAGCTAGAGATTGTAAAATACCCAGAAATATAACTAAAAAACAAATATCAGAAGTAATAATAGAAAATGAAAAATACAAACAACTAGAATATATAGACTACGATTTAACCGATGACGATAGCATATATGAATTAACAGAATATGAAAAAACAGAAAGTGAAAATGAGATAAAAGAATACGAGACAGATAATGACTGAGAAAGATATAAGAATAATAAGTAAGGAAGAATACCAAGACAGTGAAAGTGCAGAACAAAAAATAATATTTGACAACAATATGTTTGAACAAATAAAAGGAAAAGAATTAGATTTAAGCATAGATAAAATACTAGAAGTACCTAAATTAAGAAATTTCTTTAAGATAAAACAAGAAGAATACTATGTAGTAAGCCAAAAAGAACACATAATAGACTGCAAATATACGCAAGGAAAAGCTAAAATACCCATAATAAATAAAAAGATAATAAATAAGGAAATCCAAGAAATAAAAGCTAAGAATCCAATAAAATACGTACACCTAGGAGGAACAGAAATACTAATAAAAGCATGTTTCAGAGAAGGAATAGATACACCAATAGAAATATATTTAGCAGATGATAGAATAATTCACCCTATAGAGAAAAGCATAATAAGTGCAGTTAAAGGAAATCTAATATACCAAAAATTTAAATTTATAATAAGTGCAAATTATTCAGTAGCCTTGGACGATAGAAATATAGACAAATCATTAGTATTATACTGGAAAATGTCAGGAATAGAGTTAGCACCAGGTAGTAAAATATTTACAGCTAGATGTAAAAATTTATATGTACTAACAACAAAACATAAGATAATGGCTAGAAATAAGATTCAAAGAATTAAGATAGAAAACCCTTTTGACAAAATAGTTACTATCATTGATAATAATGATTATAGTTATAAAGAAATAGATATTGAAGAAGATTTAGAAATAGTAAAAGAAAGACTAAGTACATCAAAAAGAATAAATTATGATACACCATCATCATCAAGAAGTAGTACCTCAAGAAGGATAGACTATGAATTACAACCAAAATTATTAGAACAAAAAATAAACGAAATACAACCTTACCAATATTATATAACAGGAATACTAGATCAACGAAAGTATTTAATAAAAATAGACACAGGACAAATTGAAAACTATATTACAAGAGAATTAGTAAAGGAACAAGAGATCAATAAAAACGAAAATATAAAACAGAATTACCTAGAATACTGACAAATATAGAACACAGTACAGAACAAGAATTAATTATTGGAGGAGTACCAATAAAAATAAAATTCAAAATATATCAAGGAAAAGATAATATTACTTTAGGAATAAGATGGCTAGAAACAGTAAAACCTTATAATTTAGATGAAAAACAACTAATAATACATTATGAGAATAAGAAGATAATTATTAAAAGAACTTTGATATAAAATAATGCCAAAAATCTATATATTAACAAAAATTATAGCAGAAGGATATTATAATAGATACTACACACCTATGATAGATATAGGAGCAGAAGCAAATATGTGTAAATATAACTGTTTACCAGACAGTAAATGGGAAAAATTAAAAATACCATTAATAGTTACCGGATTTAATAATGAAGGAAGTATGATAACACATAAGGCTAAAAACATAAAAATACAAATATGGGATAAAATATTAACAATAGAAGAAATGTATAGTTATGAATTTACTAATAAGGACATACTATTAGGAATGCCCTTTTTAGAAAAATTATACCCACATACCATAACAAAGACACATTGGTGGTTTACTACCCCATGTAATAAAAAAGTAGGAGCAAAAAGAGTTAGCAACAAAGTAAGAAAAAATACACCATGGATAAAAGGAAGTGAAAAAATTACCCAAAAATTAGAAAATATAACGCCAAGCGATCACAAAATAGAAATTATAATATTCACAATAGATAGAATACAAGCATTACAAAATAAGTTAAATTCATTATATAATGAAAATCCGTTACAAGGATGGGAAAAACATAAAACAAAGATAAAAATTGAATTAATAGATGAAAATAGTATAATAACACAAAAACCACTGAGATACAATTTTGAAGATCAAAAAGAATTTCAAATGCATATAAAAGAATTACTAGAAAATAATTATATACAAGAAAGTAATAGCAAACATAATAGTCTAGCATTTATAGTAAATAAACATAGTGAACAAAAAAGAGGAAAAAGCAGAATGGTTATAGATTATAGAAATTTAAATGCAAAAACTAAAACATATAACTACCCAATACCAAACAAAATACTAAAAGTAAGACAGATACAAGGATACAATTATTTTAGTAAATTTGATTGTAAATCAGGATTTTACCATCTAAAACTAGAAGAGGAATCAAAACAATTAACAGCATTTACGGTACCACAAGGATTTTATGAATGGAATGTACTACCTTTTGGATATAAAAACGCACCAGGTAGATATCAACATTTTATGGATAACTACTTTAATCAACTAGAAAATTGCATAGTATACATAGATGATATACTACTTTATTCAAGAACAAAAGAAGAACATATAAAATTATTAGAGAAATTTATGCATATAATAGAAATATCAGGAATAAGCTTAAGTAGAAAAAAGGCTGAAATATTAAAAAATCAAATAGAATTCCTAGGAATACAAATAGATAAGAATGGGATAAAAATGCAAACACATATAGTACAAAAAATAATTAATTCTAAAGAATTATTAGATACTAAGAAAAAATTACAATCCTTTTTAGGACTAGTTAACCAAGTACGAGAGTATATACCAAAATTAGCAGAAAACTTAAAACCATTACAGAAAAAATTAAAAAAGGACATAGAATACTATTTTGATGAAAAAGATAGAAACCATATAAAAAAGATAAAGGACATGTGTAAAAACCTACCAAAACTGTATTTTCCAGACGAAAATAGACAATTCAATTATATAGTAGAAACAGATTCCAGTGACCACAGCTATGGAGGAGTATTAAAATATAGATATAAATGAAAAGATAGAACACCATTGTAGATACTACTCAGGGTCATATACTGAACCACAAATAAAATGGGAGATAAATAGAAAAGAATTATTTGCATTATATAAATGTTTATTAGCATTTGAACCATATATTGTTTATAACAAATTTATTGTTAGAACAGATAATACACAAGTTAAATGGTGGATAACTAAAAAGGTACAATATTCAGTCACAACAAAAGAAATAAGAAGATTAGTTTTAAATATACTAAAATTTTCATTTACAATTGAGATTATCAAAAATGAAAGAAATACAATTGCAGACTACCTCTCCAGATACAAATACTGAAGGAGGAAAAGACAAAATGGAACAAATACTCAATCTCCTTACTACACTTTGTAAAAAAGTGGATAGTATGGACATAGAGATACAACAGCTAAAAAGCAGAGCTAACAGTCAGCAGAATGACTCTAAACATGCGGAGCTACGTCGATCAGAAGACGCTAAAATTCCAGAGCTAAAAGGTGACGTTAGGAAACACCTAAAAACCCAAACTAACAGTTTGTTGAGTTCAGCTGCAGGGACTTCAGGAACTGCAGGAAAAGAAGAAAATATTACCCAAAATACCAAGAACAAACTATTTGAAAAAACATTCGTACCAAGGAAAAATATACAACCTAACCCTACCCCACAAACCAATACATACAAACAAAGCCTATACCAGGCAAAACAAACATACAACCATATAGCCAGCAACTACATACAAAATATCCACAAAATACAAACATTCTTAAACAAAAACCCAAGATCTACAAATACCAAGCACCCAGAAGAAGACTATATTACCCAATACCTACAGGGATATAATAAACTGATAGCACAACCAAATACCAACTCCAACCTAGTCAGAACCTGTTACAATTATGGACTACTCAGCACAGTCTATACCAAGACAGGAGATGAAATAGCTACTATACCGGAACTACACAAAGCATTCACAACCTATAAAAGAATAACAAAAGGAACATTCTTCTACATAAAAATATACTCGGCACCAGCAGAAATACTATATGATGAAATAAAACCAATTATACAAGTTGTAAAGATAGGATTGACAAGAGAAATGATTATACCAGAAAAAATAGACCAACAGGAGGAGATAACATGTACAAATATACCAGAATTCTACGCTAACAAAAGAATTATTGGCCTAGCTACAATATTAAACGAACTAGCCAATAATTACTTAAATGGGAATTCTATCTGGAGCTATTATGCTAGAGACCAAACAATGATATATGCAAACTCGAGAGAGCATAAAGAAGCAGACATGGAAGAACTACGCCAATGGATACTTAGTCTGCTTAAACCAGAAGAGATACCCACGACAAGAGCTATACGGAAAAATTATATTTCTCCAGCACTTCTGACAAGATATTGCAAAACCATAGGACAAAAATATCCAGATCACCATTGTTCAAAATGCCATGGTGAAGACAACAAACAACTACCAGAAGTCCAGCTGGAATGACATAAAGAGGAAGGCGACATAAAGAAAAAGATATGAAGAAAAAAGATATCAGTGTCTGTAAAGTTTTTTATTTTTATGTAAAAAGTCGTAAAATAAATAGTAGTAAATAGTAAGAGTCAGGTACTATTTATAAATAGTAAAGGCCGAATACTGTGCAAACAGTAAAAGGCAAACACTATTAATAAATAGTAAAAGTCATATTACTGTGTAAATAGTAGAAGTCGGTTACTGTTCATGAATAGTAAAGGTCATTCATGAATAGTAAAGGTCATTTGTAAAGAATTCTTTTGTTTATAAATAGAGAAGCCAGACGGAGGCAACAACCATCCGTCTTCACAACAATTTCCTCTCATTTCTACTTCCTAATTCTGCAACCCCCCAAATTCGAGCTCATTCCACTCAGGCTTGTTACCGGTTGGAGAGTATGCATGGACTATAGGAAGTTGAACCATTGGACTCAGAAAGATCATTTTCCTATGCCATTCATGGATCAGATGCTAGACCGACTTGCAGGCAGAGGATGGTACTGTTCTCTTGATGGTTATTTGGGGTACAATTAGATATCTATAGCCCCCGAACACCAATATAAAACCACTTTCACCTGTCCATATGGTACATTTGCTTTCAAGAGGATGTCATTCGGGTTATGTAATGTGCCCACCACTTTTCAACATTGCATGATGTCCATATTTTCTGACCAGGTGGAGGACACCATTGAAGTCTTTATGGATGACTTTTCAGTGGTGGGTGATTCATTCGATGATTGTTTGGCTCATTTGAGCAAGGTGCTACAGCGATGTGAAGAGACCAACTTGGTGCTTAACTGGGAAAAGTGCCATTTCATGGTCAAAGAAGGTATAGTGCTAGGCCACAAGATTTCTGTTAAGGGTATTGACGTGGACAGGGCCAAGATCAAAATAATTTCTAGTCTACCACCTCCAATTTCTATGGAAGGTGTTCAAAGCTTTTTGGGTCATGCAGGGTTTTATAGGAGATTCATCAAGGATTTCTCAAAGACTACACATCCTTTGTGTAAACTGCTGGAGAAAGAGGTGAAGTTTGTTTTTGATAAGGCATGTCTGAAGGCATTTGAATGCCTAAAAGAGAGATTGACCACTGCCCTGATTGTAGTGGCACCTGATTGGTCTTTACCATTTGAGGTTATGTATGATTCTAGCGAAGTGTCCCTTGTTGGGTCAGAGGCGTGAAAAGATTTTCCACCCTATTTATTATGCTAGCAAGGCTCTTAATGCAGCTCAGAAAAATTACACCGTGATAAAACAAGAGTTGTTGGCTGTAGTTTTGCATTCGAGAAGTTTCGGGCGTACTTGCTTGGAACCAAGGTGATAGTCCATATAGACCCTGCAACTCTGAGATATCTGATGGCAAAGAAGGATGCCAAGCCACGACTGATTTAATGTGTTCTGTTGCTACAAGATTTTGCGTTCGAGGTAAAGGATCGGAAGGGGATCGAAAACCAGGTGGTGGATCACTTATCAAGATTGGAAGCAGATGCAACACTTTGAGATGAGCTTGACATAGATGATACATTCTCTGACAAGCAGGTTTTAGCTTCCTCACAGGATATCATCCCATGGTTTGCAGACTTTGCTAAATATCTGGTGAGTGATGTCGTACTGAAAAACTTATCTTTTCACCAGAGGAAGAAGTTCATGTCTGATGTGCAGAAGTTTTGTTGGGATGAGCCTTACTTATTCTGCATATGCGCTAATGGGGTGATTCAGAGATGCGTGCCTGAGGTCGAGATGTTGAGAATATTGGAGGCCTACCACTCATCCCTTGTTGGGGGTCACCAACAACCCACAAAATTCTGCAATGTGGGTACTATTCGCCAACCATTCACCAGGATAACATGATTTCGCAAAGGCATGTGATGCATGCCAAAGGCTAGGAGGCATATCAAGGAGGCATGAGCTCCCTCTTACTCCCATCCTTGTTATTGAGCTATTTGATGTTTAGGGCATTGATTTCATGGGCCCATTGTGAGCTCAAAGTGGATGAAATACATACTTGTTGTTGTGGACTATGTTTCAAAAATGGGTGGAGGCAATTGCAGTTCCAAATAATGAAGGGAAGAGTGTCACAACATTCTTGAAGCAGAATATTTTTGCCAGATTTGGGACTCCAAAAACTATCATTAGTGATGGGGGTTCGCACTTCTGCAACTGATTGTTTCGGACTTTACTGGAAAAAAATAGGGTGAAACACAAGGTGACAACACCCTATCATCCACAATCCAGCGGGCAAGTTGAAGTCTCTAACCAGGAGATAACGACCATCTTACGAAGACCGTGAATGCTAACCGGACATATTGGTCTAGGAAGCTAGACGATGCTTTATGGGATTATGGACCGCATTCAAGACTCCTATAGGTATGTCTCCGTATCAGCTTGTATATGGGAAAGAATGTCATCTTCCGGTTGAACTTGAGCTCAAAGCTATGTGGGCGCTCAAGAAGCTTAATTTGAACTAGAGCGAAGCTGCAAACTTGAGGCTTGATCAGTTGAATGAGCTAGATAAATTTTGTTTGAAAGCCTATGAGAGTTCTAAAATTTATAGACTAAGGATGAAAATTCAGCATGACCGGAAGATTGAGAAGAGAGAGTTCAGCCCGGGTGACATAGTGTTACTATTCAATTTTAGGCTTCGCTTGTTTCCTGGCAAGTTAAATTCCAAATGGTTGGGGGATTTTCGAGTGGTCCAAGTACTCTCCCATGGGGAAATTGAATTGGAAAACCATGAAGGAAAGAAGTTTAAGGTGAATGGTGAATGGGTGAAAGCATATTTGGGGAAGAGCGAAGAAATTAAGTTGGTAGATCTTTGGGTGAAATCTGAGCAACCCAGGGACTTGTGACGTGCCGCGACATTAAATCAGGTGCTTCATAGGAGGCAACCCATGGAGGTTTTTTGGTGAAGTCTGAGTAATCAAAATACCTGCTTCGCACCGCGATATTAAATTAGGCGCTTCTTGGGAGGCAACCCAAGTTGTAATTGTAAGATATATATTGGTTACGTGTGTTGATGTGTGCAGGGGAATAAGATGGGAAATTTGAAGCTGAAACCAAAAATTTGAACTTTAGTTGCTGGTGCCAAAAATCATAGAATGAGTTGTCGTTGGGCATAATGACTCATCAATCCATTCGTGGTCACTGATGCAGAAAACAGTGCAGACAATGGTTGACCAAATGAGTCATTGCCTGTGACCACGAATCGCGGGGTATTTCGTTAAGTCTACTGGATAAAAGAGGGATTTGAGCTATAAAAAGATGCAACGACTGACTTAACAAATTGTGGGGAAACCAAAGGATTCATCAAGTGACCCGTCATGAAGCTACTGCGTGCTAACAGATTTCAGGGCCTATGACTCATGTCACGACTCACTGGGTACCACCACGAGTCATTCAATGAGTCATTAGGTCCCAGGTAAGATCTTGATCTGTTTAAATTGAACGAAAGAACCAAAAGATTTGTTGCTTCCCTAACGACCCGTTACGTAGGTCATGGTTTAGTTTAATTAAAATGTTCACCCAACCCGATCCACGTTTAAATAGGGAAATCAAGTCTAAATGAATACAAACACTCAAATTTTGCTCACCAAATTCCCTCACAAGTTCGAACTCTCAAAACTCTTAAGAAAAATTTCCCACTTCTTCCTCTCCCAAATCATCTCACACTTACAAATAATTTACAAACACACATCCATTCTCAAAGCACACTCAATACGTAAATATTCTCCAAGTTTCCACATCCAATTGCGACCTCAAGTTGAAATCACCCACTGCTAAAATCCCATATCTACTCTTACACTTGTGATTATTCAATTATTTAAAGCTCTAACCTACTCATTTTTGTGTAAAATTGTGAATTCAAACTCTTTGATGAAATACTCAATGAACCCTAGTTTCCATTAATTTCCATTTGAATTCAATAACGGTCATTGGAGGAAAAATAGTATTTGTGCTTGTGGGATTGAATTACTAGGTGAAATGGTACATGGGTGTTATTGTTCTTCATAGACCAGTGATGACGACTCATGTAACGACTCGTGGGCAAGCCCAACGAGTCGTTACATGACCCATCACCACCACTGTAACACTGTAAATATACTCTTGAGAATGAACAACATAACGAGTCGTGGTATCATCTCATGACTCGTTGTTTAGTTTGTCCTGAGTGTGGAAAGGGGAAATGTAACTAGTCTACCTCTCAACTAGTCTAACGAGTCGTTTCCACAAGTAACAACTCGTTATGACCACTCGTTAAGACTATTGGCTCAACAAAAGAAAAAATTGACCTACAGATGACGAGTGACATCACGAGTCGTGGCCAATGGCAACGGCTTGTTGAGTCCCTCGTCCAGTATACAGGAAAACAATTGAAAGATGATTTTATTTCATCTCATCATGGATACTAACTATCCTTCTACAGGTACAATGCACCTAAGGGTACACCAAAAAAGGGTTCGGCCAAGAAACAGGTGTCAGAGAAAAGTCATCCCTCATATCGCAGACTTAGGGACGAGCCCTCACCTCTGAAGAGTCAAGTGGCTTGGTGGAGGAATACGAAGTTTTAGAAGAGCAGATTTAGAGGAGATTGACCAAGGCTAGGACGCAATGCCCTACCAATGTGACAACCATGGCGCATCTCCTACCCCACTTGCAAGAGACCCACTTACTCGAGAGAAGAGAATGTTGGGGCCACAGTCCCGATTGCACCCGAGGGCACCATAGCTGCTGTAAATGCAGAGGGTGCTGATGAATCACGTGCCCAACAGGGAAGCACATATGATGAGTTGACAGAGACTTCACATAAATCCATTGATTAGCCACGGAGGGTGAGGCGATGGCGTGTCTAGGGTATGCGGGCCATTTACAACAGGGACATTGCTCCGAAAGAAAAAGGCCATCCAAAGAAGAGCATTTATGAGGAGCCTAGATTGGTCAGCACAGGGCTCAGGGACTCCCTGAGCTGCAGGCATTGTTTTAGAGATACAGGTTCGGATGGTTAACTAAGCCATTGGGGAGCTACAACCCTTGCTTGGTTGGAGAGTTTTATGTCGCCTACGCAGCCACGTTACATTGTCTGGCTTTGGGAGGCCAAGACTGGAAGAAGAGGCCCATATTGACGTAGGTGTTGGTTCGGGAGACACCTATAGACATCTCTGAGAGGACCATCTCTAGGATGCTCTATGGTCCAGACTATCAGGCCCCAATGAACACATTCGAGTTTGATCACAGACTGTTTGAACTCAAGAAAGTCACAATCAAGAAATTGAATAATGAAGAACGTATTAGGCAGTACACTTGGCTGTCACGTATCATTGCCACACGGGGTCCGCTAGTTAAGTGGTTGCATGGCACTGAGTCACAGATAAAAAGGTCACATTGAACTTCCAAGATAAATTCTGGTGGTCATTGGTTCAAAACAGCAATGACATTGTGCTTTCACCTGACAGAGCTGCACTGGTAGTGAGCATCATGGAAGGGTACGCCATAAACTTCCTGCGGTATATTGCTGAGGAGATTCGGGAGCGGGAAATAGTAGACAAAACCACCATTCCTTTTCCATGCCTCATTGATAAAATTTGTCAGGAGTCAAAGGTGCCAGAATTCCTGTCAGTTGATCAGTGAGTGGTGGTCCACAAGATCATCGATATCGGGTTGATAAGAGATGAGACAAACCCAATATCGAGAGCGAGGAGTCAGTCCGCCACATTCGCTGGAGCGACATTATTGGCATAGGCATTGAACAACGGTATGCAGATTGTGGCTACACTATTTACTAAGTTTGCGGCAGAGCCCACAGAAGCTAGAGAGACTGGTAGCCAGCCTGAGGCTATAGATGCAGCTGACATTCCCGCACCTGCTGAGGTTCCAGAATCTTCATCTACAACAGCAGCACCTTGACCACCTGTTGCACCGTCACGTGCTTCTCTAGCCGACCTAGTTACAATTTCTCAAGAATTTCTGACTGACATAGCTAGGCGGTTGGCTAAAGCCGAATAACAACAAGCACACACGACTCTTCAAGTTAAGGTACTGATGGAGCAAGTAAAGCCATGGGTTACAAAGGAGTTGGAGGCACTCTATAGTTTAGTGCATGTCCGGTTGGACGCCTTTTAGAGGCGTATGGATACGCGCCTTGCACAGTTACAGCCGCTCGAGCTGGCGAGATGGTATGCGTAGTAGCACTCTGAGTTGAGGTGCGGGAGTTGTCCGCACGACAGGTAGCTGTGATCCCTCCACTCATGCTTCCAATGATTGATGATGAGAGTGAGGAAGAGCTACCACCAATAGTTGACTTTGTCACTGAGGATCCAGTGGTGTAGGATAAGGGCAAGAGTCCTCGTGAGGAGGCAAGTCTTGATGAGGATGATTATATGCTCATGGAGTAGAAGAGAGAGTGGAGAGAGATGGAGGCAGAGCTACAATTATCTAGAGATGAGGCTCAATTGAGGGCCGCAGTTGAGGCAACAAGAGCTCGGGGAGAAGGTACGAGCTCAGTAGGTTCTATGAATGCACCAATACGGGCCAGTGGTATAGGAGATAACACTGGAGGTGTATCTAAACTCTCCATTGACCAAGCTGCAGACGCCTAGGTCGTATAGGTATGTTCCCCATTTCCATGTTTTATTTTTATGTATATGCTTCGAGGACGACGCATGCTTTTTTGGATGGGGGTAGGGAGGGATACCTGTGTATTTTTGCTGAACATAACTTGAGGGTTTTTCTTGATGGATATATTTTCTCTCAGGTGTTCCTTATCTGGTAGAACCAACACATGAGGTTTTTATGTTTTTGTGTTTGTATGTGTCAGTCAAAAGAAAATTAGGAGCAATTAAGGCAGTCAATAGCATGGATTTTTACTACTGTTTGAATTGATAATGTGATACCCCTCCTAAATTTATTTAATGTGTGTGTGTGTTAAAGTAAAGCATTCCCTTTGTGAATCTTTGCATGGCATTAATACTGTGAACATGTTTACCATTGTGTGAGTGTACTTGAACTAGAAGTTAGTAGAAGTGATGATGTTGGCCTGTGCATTGTGTGAGTAATATTTAATAGCTAAATTCTACTATGTGTGTCAATCTAGAACTTGCCTGGTCAGTCGTACTGAGATAGAGGTTGGAAACTAGGAAAGGATCATAGGCCATTTTTGATGAATACCTACCAAATGGAAATAAATATCTCTTGATCCCAATTTTGAGCTTAAATTGACCCTTCTTTTTGTTAACACCAATTCACCTTCCTACTTTGATAAAAATGAACCTGTTTTGGCCTTGGTTGTTCCTTGGACACTGTGAACCTCAACTCAGGAAAATCGCCTAAGTTGAGGGTGGCTATCATAGGGGTGATTAAGAAGAGTAGGTGGAATGAAATTGAGTAATGAAAATGAAAGAGCGGGTGCAGTGTGCATAATGAAAGAAGAATTTTTTTTATTTTAAAGAGAAAAAGAGCAAAAAGAAAAAGATGAAAGTAATGAATACTTGAAAGAAGGAACACTGCACTCGTAGTTGCAAAACAAAGTAAAAAAAGAAGAAAGCAAAGGAAAAAGGGAGAAAATGTGAAAAGAAGGTTAAGAGTGGAGCCAAAGTGTGTGTAGTGCCAAGGAGGGTTAAGCTACTAGTCCCATATGTACCATACCCAAACCCGAGCCTACATTACAAGATTAAAATGTTCTATAGTGATCCTGGTTA
This sequence comes from Datura wrightii, assembly GCA_035772735.1. Classification (NCBI taxonomy): domain Eukaryota; kingdom Viridiplantae; phylum Streptophyta; class Magnoliopsida; order Solanales; family Solanaceae; genus Datura; species Datura wrightii. Next base: position 69,480,631 of record JASDFA010000002.1, read on the forward strand.
ACTCATCTGAAAATCGAAGTATTGAAAGTAAAGGCAAACATTTGGTATTGCATGTGCACAGTTAGAATTTCTTTGTGAGAGTGAGTGTGGTCTTACCTAGTCCCAAGAGAAATATAGTCATATGATCATATACACATGTGTGAGTGTGGGACTTCTTTGTGATGAGAGCATTTGGTCGACAAAATCACCTGCAAACTGTCTGGGTTAGTGTTATAGAATTATGTGCATGGTTGCAAGTGACAGTATATTGCCATGTTTCGATTCCTCTGTGTCATGGTTGAAAATTTTACATATGCATTATGATTTGGTTTGTATGATAAAAGAGGGGTTATAAAACTTGATTTTATTAAGAGATGGGACTGCCATAGGTTTCCTAGAGTTCATTTGATTGAAGCGTCGAAGTGGTTTTATTTTATTCGTTTTTTCCTGAGGACATGCAAAAGTTCTAAGTTGAGGGTGTTGATGTATCATGACTTTACGACACTTTCGATAGCTTAAAACCAAGAAAATATGCAAATTTCGGGTATGTTTATGTAGATGTGATGTGTTTGTGTTAAGTTTTGTAGGAAAATAGGTTCGAAACGTGAAATGGGAATAGTAAGGCAAAAATGGACCAAAATGCAGGCTGCTACCCAGGTCACGAGTTGTCGTCCTAATGAACGAATCGTTCCTGGAGTCGTGGGAAGAGATCGAGCTTTATTGAGAAGTAACAATGCACCTAACGAGTTGAAGGCACAACTCGTTACATCTGGTAATGAGTCGTTATGCCAGTCGTGAAGACTGGGAGGAAAATTACTGAAAAATACTCAGGGAAGACCACGAAAGACATAACGAGTCATCAGGTGAAGTGAGACTCGTCGTGAGATACTGGGAGCATCCGTCAAGTGCACTGGAGTTTTGGAAATTCAAGGCCACGAGGGACCTAACAACTCGTGCCCTGACCTGATGAGTCGTTAGGTGACCCATTACTAGGACTAGACAAGTTGCTGAGGACGACTCAATTTCACTGGCCACGACTCGTTAGGAGACCCAGCAAGTCGTTACTTGGCCCGTTACCACTGCCGACCTGGATTCCGTTTTTAGTTAGGAAAAGTTTTGTTTTGAACTATAAATACATTATTTAGGTTTATTTTTGAAGTATATTTTATTTTACTATTTTTCACATGGATTTTGGTGTTGTTAAAGATCATTCTTGGTTCAAGAAACAAAGTTTGTAATTTTGTTCTTGATTTTGAGGATTAAAACAACATTGAAGTTTTGTTCATCGGTTTTGGTGATTTATTCAATTCAAGTGGTTTTCTTCTACGAATCCTTGTAAGTTGCAATTATGATTTCTTCTTTATTTTGTGATTGTGATCATACAAGCATGAGTAGATAAACCCATAACTAGGGTTGAGGGAACCATGATGAATTAACACACACAGGTAAAATACTTAGTGAATCTTGAACAGGGTTTATGCATGTATTGTTTTTCCCTTCATTTCAATTGTTTCTTAATGGTTGAATACGCTGGAATTTGCCTTATTCTTACTTATTAGATCAAGGGGTGATGAATGGGAAAAGGGATTAACAATGGAGATTTGAGGCTATCAACCCTCATCTAATAGCTTGACCTTGTCCTGGAATAACTAATCCTATATCAAGGGTAAGGGCTAATTAAGCATACACCCGTATATGGACCAAGTTGCATGGTGATAATCATCTAGATAGGGGGCCAACCATTTAGGTGAATTTAACTTACCAATATTGCATACTAAACACTGAAATAGATCACTAATGTAAAAGACTTGTGGTTATGAAGTCATGCGGAACACAATCCTAGTCACTTTATTGATTGAATACAACCGAAATTGATTTAAACATCTACTAGTCTCTACTCTTATCGTTTCAAACCTTCTCCCCTAGGAAATAAGTAATCCAATAGTATTATCTAGAAGCATTAACTCAAGTTTTAGTCATATTCCTCGTGGGATTCGATCCCAACCCTAGTTGGTTCTATATTTGACATCGAATGCTTTATATCTCGTTCACGAGGTGTAATTTGGATTACATCACGTAGCTCCATAACATAAAAGTGAGCAACTAATCAACACTGATAACATAAGTAACCAAAATAATAACCATAACAATCTCACCTCACTGTACAATCTGAGTCAAGCCTAAAATAAGTAAGGATATCTAGACCTTATGTCGTCCTCAGCTTCCCAAGTCATCTCCTCTACATGTCCGTTCCTCCATAAGATTTTAATGGAGGCTATATCTTTAGTCCTCAATCTACAAACCTGCCGATCTAGTATAGCAACTGGAGTCTTTTCGTAGGACACCTCCTCAGTGACTTGAACATCCTCAGCTAGGAGAACCTGAGACTAGTCTCCTATGCACTTCCGTAGCATTGACACATGGAAATCTGGATGAATAGATTCTAGCTCTGATGGCAGTTCTAACTCATAATCTACTCGACCTATCCTGTGAAGGATCCGATATGGGCTAATAAACCTAGGGCTATGCTTGCACTTGGTTTCAAACTGGGTACAACCCAAGGTCATCATTCCATTTGGTTTTCACAACCAAAATATTATTCTGAAAGTTTACAAGAAGATCAAAAAATAAGATATTGTATAAAGAATTATGTACAAAAGAATATGAGAACATTCTCTGGCATCGAGGGAATTGCGCGTATAGAGATTCAAAAAAGAATTGATCTGATCCAGGTCATAATCTTTATGGGATTCCCAAGATTTTTAATATAAATTTGACTGTGTGAAATCAAAGAATTACAAATGACCTTACAAAAAGAATTTAATTGTGTAAACCAAAAACTGAACATTGCCGTCACAAGAATCCCTTTTTTCCAAATCTCATAACGCCCTTCATAGGCGAAACCTTAAGGAATACCTAATCATCAACATCAAACTCTAAGTCTCTATTTTGAACATCGGAATAAGACTTCTGATGACTCTGGGCTATCAGTAAGTGCTCTCTAATAAGTTTCACTTTTTCTTCTAATTGATGTATCATATCAGGTTCGATCAACCCTGATTTCCCTACTTCAAACCATCCCACGGGGTACCTACATTTCCACTCATATAAAGCCTCATAAGGCGCCATCTGAGTAACGGAATGATAACTGTTATTTTACACAAACTTAATAAGACATAGGTGCTCGAGTTTCCTCGAGTGTCTGAATGGTACGCTCTGCCTAACTATCTGTCTGGGGATGGAAAGTTGTACTCAACATCCCTAATCCTTTATGAAATGATTGCCAGAATCTTGCCATGAACTATGCGTCCTATTGGAGATAATAGATGCTGGGACACCATGCAGTCGAACTATCTCTGTAATATACAACTCAACATAATCTTCAATTTAAAATGTAGTCTTGATTGGCAAGAAATAGGCTGATTTTGTTAATATGTCGACAATGACCCAAATAGAGTCAAATTTACGCTTAATGCAAGGTAACCCTATATAACAAAATCCATATTAATTTCTTCCCATTTCTATGTAGGCACAACTAACTCCTGAGTCAGTCTGCTAGGTTTCTGATGTTCAGCTTTTACCTGCCGGCAATTAGGACACTGCTCAAACTCAGATACACCTTTCTTCATTTCGAGCCACCAATATATCTCTTTTACATCATGGTACATATTCGTCAAACCCAGATGAAGAGAGTAACGAGAATAGTGTACCTCTGCCATAATCTAATGGCAAAGCCCTGCTATATCTAGAACACAGAGTTGGCCTCTGAATCTCAAGACACCGTCTCCCGTTAACTTAAAGGCCGATAGTTTTCCCTACTAAACCTTGTCTCCGAGCTGCACTAGGCTAGGTCCTCGTACCGTCGCTCCTTCACCTCTACAACTAGAGATGACACTGCTCTATTCTAGATCACAACCCCATTATCCTTTGAATCTACTACCCAGACTTCTAGATTGGCTAACTGGTGCAGTTCTCGAGCCATTTCTTGCTGTTCTGACCTCAAATATGCTAGGCTGCCCATGGATCTATGGATAAGGGCATTGGCTACAATATTATCTTTCCCCGGGTGATATAAGATATTCATGTCGTTCAGCAACTCTAGCCAATGGCGCTGTCACAAATTCAACTCTTTCTGCGTGAAAATTTATTTGAGGCTTTTATGATCAGTAAAAATATCCACATGAACACCATATAGATAATGTCTCCAAATATTCAGAGTATGAACCACTAGCACTAGCTCTAAATCATGGGTGGGGTAGTTCTTTTCGTGCTTCCTTAATTGCCTCGAAGCATAAGCAATTACCTTGCCGTGCTACATCAACACACACCCTAACCCAATGCCTGAAGCATTGCAATACACTGCATAATCCTATGAACCCTCTGGTAGGGCCAACACTGGTGCATATGTCAATTTGTCCTTCAACCCTAAAAACTCTACTCACAAGCCTCGGTCAACTGAACCTTGGCTGCCTTCTGACTCAGCCTCGTCAATGGTGCAGATAGGGCGGAGAATCCCTCTATGAACCTCCTGTAATACCCAGCTAACCCCAAAATGTTGTGTACCTCTGTTGGAGTCATGGGTCTGGACCAAGTATTTAGAGTTTCTATTTTTTGTGAATCAACCTGAATACCTGCATATGATACAATATGGCCTAAGAAAGCTACAAAGTTTAACCAAACTTCACATTTAGAGAACTTTGCATACAACTTGCGATCTCTGAGGACTTGGAGTACAGTTCGCAAATGATCTCTATATTCAGCTTCTGAGCGTGAGTATACCAAGATATCCTCAATAATTACAATCATGAACAGATCTATATATTTCCTGAAGATGTTGTTCAGCAAGTCCATGAACACTGCTGGGGCATTTGTCACCCCGAAGGACATGATTAGAAACTCAATGACCATATCTGGTTCTGAAAGCTATTTTCGGAATATCTTTTCCTCGAACATGTACCTAGTCATATCCTGATCACAAGTCAAACTTTGAGAAATATTTCACCCCCTACAACTGATCAAACAAATCATCTATCCTTGGAAGGGGATATTTATTCTTAATGTGAGAATCTATACACATTCGTAGGGAGCCATCCTTCTTCCTTACAAACAAAACTGGTATACCCCACAACGAAGCACTAGGCCTAATAAAGCCCTTATCTAACAAATCTTTCAACTGTTCTTTCAGTTCCTTCAGTTCGGTAGGAGCCATTTGGTATGGAGGAATGGATGTGGGTTGTGTACCTGGTGGCATATCAATAGAGAAATCAATTTCCCATTCTGGGGGAATACTAGGAAGCTCGTCTGGAAATACCTTCAGAAATTCACTAACCATAATAATATACTGAAGACTCAGGGGTTCTGCTTGCGTATCCCAAACCCTAAAAATGTGGTAAATACAACCCTTTGCTATCAGCTTCCTTGCCCGAAGATAGGATATAAACCTACCCTTTGGTGTAGCTGCATCGCCTTTCCATTCTCGCACTACCTCCCCAGGAAAGTGAAATCAGATAGTCTTGGTCCAGCACTCCACATTGGCATAACATGGTGCTAGCCAATCCATGCCCATAATTATATCAAAATCAATCATTTCTAGCTCCACTAAGTCTGCTAAAGTCTGACATCCAACCACCTCTATTGTACAACCCCGATAAATCATCTTAGAAATAATAGAGTCACCAACGGGTGTAGATATAGAAAATGGTCGCTAAAGCAATTCTGGTGTTATACCAAACTTCCATTACACTAGTGGAGTAACATAAGACAAGGTAGAACCTGTCACAACATCTAGTGACGACTCTGACTCCTGTCGCTCTAGTAAGGCATAAGTGCAATCTAGACCACTGCTCGAACTGGATGCCCCTAATCTACCTCTACCTTTGTTGGCTGGAGCTAAGGGCCTATTCCCTGCCGAAGGTGCTGGAGAATGTGACCTTGTCGAGGACCAATTATGCTGATCCCGATCACCTTGGTCCCTGGTCAGACAATCCCTTGTCATATGACCTTCTTGCCCACAAGTATAGTAAGTTGTAGAGCTGTATCTATACCTCCCAAAATGGTATTGACAGTAAATGCTACAACACAGTGCAACGGGCCTGCTCTAATCTGAACCTCTCTGCTGCTGGGAGCCTGACGCTCGTGCACTCTCACTGGGACCTGACTGTCCATGGTGATCTGGCCTGTTGCCCTGCTGCTGTTGAGGCAAAGGTCTACGTGGCCTACCTAGAAACCGAGGTTTGGGCTCACCTTGAAATTCTGCCTGCAAATAAGTGGGTCTAGCCCTCTTGTGCTGCTCCCGACTCACCATCTTAGCTTCATAGTGGTGCTGCCTGATCCCTTTTATATTTTGAGCAAAAGCCTGAATGCGTAAAATATTCATGTCCTCGCATAATTTAGCTGTAATACAGGCCTCCACATACTTCGTAGCAAGCCCCATGATGAATCGGTGTACTCTGGCTGGCATAGTATCAACAAAAGATGGCACATATCTTGCTAAGGAGACAAACCTTAGTGCGTACTTTCGAAGCTCATCCTGCCCTGCTCCAGATGTAAGAAGTGATCCATCCGGGCTTGTCGGATCTCTCAAGGCAGATAATGATCTAGGAAGGCCTTCGGAAAACTTGACCAAGTAGGTAGGGATATATCTCTGCCTCTGGACCTTTCCCAACTCTCATACCACAGAACTACTATATCTCATAGATAAAACATTCCCAACTTAATTGACTTTGTAGACAAAGCATGCATTACCCTGAATATCCTCTGCAACTGATCTAAGAAGTCCTGAGGATCCTCTCTGCAGTCTGTCCCTGTAAACTGCAGAGGACTCAAGGCAAACAACTCACGAATGCTCGAACTTTCGGGTCCTTTAGTAGATTCAGCAACAACTGGTGCCACTGGCTGGTGCTGAGCGTGTCACAGCCCAAAACTGGTGTAGGGCGCAACTGGCACTCAATTCATGATTGATCAAGAAGCCGGCTATATAGTATCTATAAATGTAACATTAAGGTTGACCAAGCCACCTGTCACAACCAACCAAGATAAAATATTGGACCTGTAATGTCTCGATAATAACAAATATGCAACCCGGAAAGTCGACATGGTTAAAATAAAGCTAAATAGAGCAATGGAAAACCAACACAACTACACAACCAAAACTACTATACAAACTAGTCTACATCAGCCTTTACAAAGTAAACAAACTGAAATGCACGGGACAGGGCCCCGGCCTACCTATGCTGTACACAAAACTCAAAATAGTCAAAACTAGGACATGGCTCCTGGAAGAGTGGAGCATACCACTATTCTACTGAAATCTGGCTCTTACTGCATCTGATGATCTAAGCCTCGGCCAGTACCTACAGCATGATTGTAGGAGGGGTCCCCAGATAAAGGGACGCCATTATGAATAAAATGTAATGGTCAAGGCAAGGCCCCGACCTACTCATAAACTGTACAACAAAAGAACAAACCTCTTCTAACTATCAACTTCGAAGCAAAGGAACTGAATGAATTGCACAACTGATGGCTAAGAATGCCCCGAACCATATCTATCTGCACCTGCAGGCAAGTAATGCAGTGCCCCAAGGATGGGCATCAGTACAATATGTACCGAATATGTAAGGCAGCAAAGTAATAACTGAATGAAACTGAATAAGCTGAAGTAAATAGGAAGACGGGTAAGAGGTTATCCTGAGAAATATCACCATATAAGATATCTAGCTAACAAATATATAAGTATGAACAAGAACCTAACCGCGCTCCCATAATCCTGAAAGGTACAAACAATACAGAATAACCTACCTGGACCCCCATAAGCCCCGAAAAGTACAAATAATGTACACTTCTGCTGTCTGGCTACTAAAGGTTCGTAAGCATACTAAAACTCAGGATTTCTCATTCTCTAACGTTGTGTCTAATCCTGATAGGCTCCCATAGCTGTGTTTGTCTTTGAGCTGTCTAGGTTATGTAACTGGACCCCGAGCCTTGGCTCGATTGGGGGTCATCGTGTTATTGCTGTAGCTGGAACCCGAGCCTTGGCTCGACTATGGATCATACTGTAGTTGTTGTGGCTGGGCCCCGATCCTTGGCTTGACTATGGGACATAATGTAACTGTTGTAGCTGGACCTCGATCCTTGGCCCGAATATGGGTCATAATATAATTGCTGTAGCTAGACCCCGATCCTTGGATTTACTATGGGTCACAATGTAAGCTCTGATAATTGGATATGACCCTCACGACCTCAATCTTGTCCCTATGGATATCATACTGTTCCTACAACCATATAGGCGACAAGATTTAAACCCCAAATATTGTATACAACAATCAAGCTGGCTAGGGTTAACTCTAACAAGGGTTACTGTATCATCACTATCGTCTCAATTCAATTCATAATAGATTTCCACAATAGGTTTACTCTTAAATACTATAGATATAGAAGTTGTACTAACTTTATGATGAACATCACTTGCCGAAAAGGATAGCCTTACATACCTTGAGTGCTGACTTTCATTTAACTAGTGAGTTTCAACTTGTAACCGGCAGTTCTATCCAACTGCAACCCTTATACTGAGAGAATAGGGCTAATTTCAATACTAAATTCAGCAAATAATGATAAATTTCGATAATAATATCAACTATAATTCAACTTCGAATAACTCGGCCGAAAACCTACAATTTCCTAAGAGCTCAGAAGGGAGAAGTGCTTACCTAATGCTTGTGGCCGTTTAGAATTCAATTTGGAGTAATTTTGACAACTTTTACTCGGTGGAGTTCCAGTATGCTGAGCGAATTTTCCAGAGATAACTTCATAGTAATGCTTCCCGTAGGCCTAGAACTCATTACCCAAAGTTAAATTACATTTGGACGGCATTTAGTAGCGTAATCGGACAAAAATTAATTGGAAATTGTATTTGTTTTTGTTTCTGGTCGAGGGAATATATGACAATGATTTCAAAATGAACTAAGAGAGCATATATAAAACATGGGTGGTGGAAGGGGTTGTGCCCCGAGCCGCCCATCACGCCTAGCACACAGCCGCGCCGCGCCTCTGAAAGCGCCAGCAGGCCTGGTGTGCCGCGCTGGCCCCTCGCGACCTAGCCTCGCCTAATCCTATTTCTGGGGCTCTTTCCACGCGCGTCAAGATCTCCCTACTCTTCACAAATCCACACGTACGCCTACTAACCGATAACATTTTACAGGGTGTAACACCCTCTCCCCCTTAGGAACATTCGTCCTCGAATGTCACCTTCAGGCTTAACGGAGTTAACTCTTCCAACCCATACTTATAAAGATTTCGACAGATTCTCCCCTATAATATGGACTATCTGGAAACCTGAAACGCAGAAAGGTCCAACATAGGCACCTTATAGGGTGCTATAAACAAATATTTCACTACAAAGAGGTAGCCAACTAAACAATACTACAACAGAAGCAGTAAAATAACAACTGGATAATAACGTCACCTTATCTGCATAATCTGACTCAATCCTGGAACAAGTGAGGATGTCTAGACCTCATGTCATCCTCAACTTCCCCAGTTATCTCTTCTTTATTTTTGTTCCTCCACAACACTTTAACGAAGGCTACATCTTTAGTTCTCAGTCTACGAACCTGTATATGTAACATTGCAATTGGAATTTCTTCATAGGCCAACTCCTCCGTAACTTGAACATCCTCAGCTAGGACAACTCGGGACGGGTCCCCTATAAAATTTCGCAACATAGACACGTGAAAGAATGGATGAACAAACTCTAGTTTTGGAGGTAGCTCTAATTCATATGCCACTCGGCCTATCCTTTGGAGGATCCGATACGGTCCAATAAATCTAGGGGTAAGCTTGCCTTTCTTGCCAAATATCATCACGCCCTTCATCGGTGACACTTTAAGGAATACCCAATCATTAAAATTAAATTCTAAGTCTCTACATCACACATCGGAGTAGGACTTTTGATATCTCTGGGATGTCAGTAACCACTCTTTGATAAATTTCACTTTCTCTTCCGACTGATGAATCATATCCGGCTCGACTAACTCTGCCACTCCTACCTCGAACCATTCGATAGGGGACCTGCATTTTCGTCCATATAATGTATCACAAGGTTCCATCTGTATTCTAGAATGATAACTGTTATTATATGTAAATTCAATAAGGGGTAAATGCTCATCCCAACTTCCTCCAAAATCTAGCACATACGCTCGTAACATATCCTTCAGCATCTGAATGGTGCGCTCTTCCTAGCCATCTGTTTGGGGGTGGAAGGCTGTATTGAAATTAACTTGTGTCCCCAAACCTTTCCGAAATAATTTCCAAAGTCTAACTATAAACTGTGCCCCTCTTTCTGAAATGGTAGATGCTGGGACATCGTGCAATCAGATTATCTCTTTAATATAGCTCGGCATAATCTTCAGTTGAGAATGTAGTCCAAACTGGTAGAAAGTGAGTTGATTTTGTCAACCTATCAACAATCACCCAAATAGAGTCAAATTTGCATCTGGTACGGGGTAATCCTGTCACAAAGTCCACATTAACTACCTCCCACTCCACGTTGGTATAGCCATCTCCTGAGTTAGCCCGCCAGGTTTCTGATGTTCATCTTTCACCTGTTGGCAATTAGGACACTGCGTTACGAATTCGGCTACACCTTTCTTCATCCTAGGACACCAGTATATCTCTTTTATGTCGTGGTACATCTTCATTGACCCTGGATGTAGAGTGTAATGAGAGTAGTGTACCTCTTCCATAATCTGCTGGCAGAGCCCAGCTACATCTGGAATGCAGAGGCGACCTCTGTACCTCAAAACCCCATCTCCGGTTACCTCGAAAGCTAATAATTCACCTTGCTGAACCTTATCTCTGAGTTGTGCTAAATGAGAATCCTCATATTGCCTCTCTTCTTCCTCTACCACTAGGGATTATACTGCTATATTTTGAATTATAGCCCCATTATTCTTTGAATCCACTATTCGAACTACTAAACTGGCTATCCGGTGCAATTTTCGGGCCATTTCCCACTGTTTAGTCTTAGATGTACTAAAATGCCCATGGATCTGTGGCTTAGGGCGTCAACTACGATATTGGCCTTCCCTGGGTAATACAAAATCTTCACGCCATAATCTTTCCACAATTCTAGCCAATGACGCTGTCGCAAATTCAACTCTTTCTGTGTGAAAATGTACTGGAGGCTTTTATGATCAGTAAAAATGTCCACATAGTACACGATACAAGTAATGCCTCCATATTTTTAAGGCGTGAACCACTGCAGCTAACTGCAGATCATGGGTGCATAGTTCTTTTCATGTTTTCTCAATTTCCTTGAAGCATAGGCAATTACCTTCTTGTGTTGCATAAAAACACACCCTAACCCAATGCCTGAAGCTTCACAATATACAACATAACCTTCTGAATCTTCTGGAAAAGCTAACATTGGTGTTGATGTCAATCTATTTTTCAATTCCTGGAAACTCTGCTCACAAGCCTCAGTCCACTGAAACTTAGCTTCTTTCTGAGTCAATTTAGTTAAAGGTGCTGATAGGGTAGAAAATCCTTCCACAAACCTTCTGTAATACCCAGCTAATCCCAGGAAACTACGAACCTCTATTGGAGTTGTAGGCCTAGGCCATGTCTTTACTGCCTCAATTTTTTGTGAATAAACTTGAATACCAGCCTCTGATACAATATGGCCCAAAAAAGCTATAGAACTTAACCAAATCATATTTAGAAAACTTTGCATATATTTGGCGATCTCTGAGAATCTGAAGTACTATTCGCAATTGATCTCTGTGTTCTGCTTCTGAGCGGGAGTATACCAGAATATCATTAATGAAAACTATCACAAACAGATCTAAGTATGGCCTGGAGATACTATTCATTAAGTCCATAAACACTGCTGGTGCATTGGCCAACCCGAAGGACATAACTAGGAACTCGAAATGGCCATACCTAGTCTTGAAAGCCGTCTTCGGGATATGTTTCTCTCGAACTCGAACCTAGTGGTACCCGGATCAAAGGTCAATTTTAGAAAATATTTTTCCCCTTGCAACTGGTCGAACAAATCATCTATCCTTGGAAGAGGATATTTATTCTTAATAGTAACTTTATTCAACTATTGATAATCTATATACATGCATAGGGAGCCATCTTTCTTTCTTACAAACAGAACTGGCGCACCCCATGGTGAAGTACTCGGCCTGATAAATCCCTTATCTAAAAAATCTTTCAACTATTCTTTCAATTCTTTTAATTCAGCAGGGTCCTTTTGATACGGGGGAATGGATATATGCTAAGTATTTGTAACAAGTCTATAGAGAAATCTATTTCCCGCTCTAAGGGAATACCGGGAAGTTCGTATGGAACATATCTGGGAACTCATTAACTACTAGAATAGACTGGAGAGTTGGGGATTCTGCTTGCATATCTCGAACCCTAACAATATGGTAGATACAACCTTTTGCTATCAACTTTTTTACTCGAAGATAGGATATGAACTTACCTCTTGGTGCAGCTGTATTACCGCTCCACTCTCGTACTACTTCCCCTGGAAAGTGAAATCAAACAATTTTGGTCCAACACTCCATAGTGGTGTAACATGGTGCAAGCCAATCAATACCTATAATCACATCAAAATCAATCATTTCTAGTTCTACTAGATCTGTTAAGGGCTGACAACCAACAATCTCTACAGTACAACCCCAGTAAATTCTTTTGAAATAATAAAGTCAGCGATAGGTGTAGACACTGAGAAGGGTTACTAAAGAAATTCTGGCACTATATCAAACTTTCAGGCCACTAACAGAGCAACATACGGTAGAGTGGAACTCGGATCTATCAAATTATAAGCTGAGTGAGATCAAACATGTAATATACCTGTCACAACATCTAGCGACGATTCTGACTCCTTCCGCCACGATAGTGCATATGGGCGATCCTGACCGCTGCCTGAACTAGATACCCTTGGTCTACCTCAGCCTCTGCCGGCTGAAGCTGAGGGCCTGTGCCCTGCAGAAGGCGTTGGGGCATATGAACCTGCTGAGGATCTATTATGCTGGTCCTGACCTCCCTGGCGTCTAGCTGGGCAATCTCTCATTATGTGTCCCTCCTATACATAGGAATAATAGGTGGTGGAAACATACTTGCATCTCTATGGATGTAGTTTATGACAGGTGCTGCGACGTGGCACCGTTGGTCCCATCTGGTCTAGACCCCTCTACTGCTGCGAGCACGACGCTCGTGAACTCTCGCCGGGACCTAACTGCAAGCGAAGATATGATCTGCTATCGTGCTGCTGCTAGAAAAAGGCCTAGGTGCCCTACCTAATAAACGGGGCCTAGGCCCACCCTGAAAATCCACCTGAAAATCTATGGGTCTAACCCTTCGACGCTGCTCTTGACCTACCTTTTCCGTGGCGTACTGACGATGTCTAAGATCCTCTATATTCTGAGTAAAGGCCCAAATCCATGAAATATCCATTTCCTCTCACATTGTAGCTATAATACAAGACTCCACATATTCTGGTGCAAGTCCCATAATAAATCAGTGCACCCTGGCTGGCATAGTGTCCACAAACGAGGGCGCATACCTGGCTAAAGAATCAAATCTCAATGCATATTCTCTAACACTCATTCTGCCCTACTCTAGATGCAAAAACTATTCTACTCTAGCCTTTCGGACCTCTCGAGGCAAATAATGGTCTATGAAAGCCTCCGAGAAGCTAGGCCACGTACGTGGAGGTGCATCTCTACCTCGGGATCTTTCCCAATTCTCATACCACAAAATTGCTACCTCCCATAGTTGGAATACTGCTAATTCAATCGATTATATGGATGAGGCATGCATAACCCTGAGTATTCTCTGCAGCTGATCTATGAAGTTTTGGGGGTCCATTCTATAATATGTCCCTGTAAACTGCGGGGCACTCAAAGCAAGGAACTCATGAACTCTCGAACTACTGGGCCCCTTAGTAGGCTCAACGGTAGCTGGTACTACTAGCTGAGGCTGACGCTGGGCAGCCATCATCTGTACTAACATATAGAATGCACCCCTGAGCTCCTGATCTGATGGCACAGGGATGGACGGGGGTGGTATTGGTATATCTGCTACCCTAGCGGGCTCTGAGTGCGGTGGTAAGTGCAGGGGATATCGAGGTGATGTCTCCCTGTCGCCCTCAGATAGGCTGACTCCGCCTGTGGGCCCCCTACTAGTTCCCTCTCCTACTGCTACCTCGAATTCTCGACCAGTCGCAGTCCGTCGTGAGTCAGACATTTCTCTGTAAATAAGTAGAATAACATAATCTTAGGGAGTTACCTATACAACACAGCTCTATAACACGACTGGAGGAGAAAGAAGAGTAACCACACTATCATGCCTCATAGCCTCCTATCAATAGAATGTGGTGCACATCACATCCATAAACAAGACTCTAGTTGACACGGCTTGCAGACTCCCTGAGATACAACCTGACTCTGATATAAAGTTTGTCACGCCCCACCTTGGGAGGCATGACTGGCACCTAGTTCCACACTGGGATCTGGACTAACCTGACTGACCTGGTGCACTTCTGGTGCACGCGTATAACTTAATTCAAGAAAATGATGAGCTATATCTCGGTTGTAAATACAGCCTCTGACCGACAAGGCCTCCTGTAAAAGAATACATCTAACAACCAACAATTCTATAACAGGGATCCTATGTGGGCCGACAAGATCACCATGCTGTCTAGTTGTAACTAAATGAAATCAGGCAACAAAAACTATGCTATAACTGACAAGGCTGCTAACTTACAACTAAACAAGACCCCACACGGTCATCACATGAAATAAAATATACATAGGCCCCACATGGCCAACAACAAAAGCTAACAACTAGAAATCTGTAGTCTGCAAGCCTATAAGAGTGGAATAATGGTTGAGATAGGGCCCCGACCTACCCATAAACTGTACAACAAAAAAACAAATCTCATCTAACTATCAACTCCAGAGGAAAGGAGCTGAATGAAGTGCTAACTCCAGCTGATGGCTAAGAATGCCCCAAACCGCATCTATCCGCACCTGCAGACAAGTAATGCAGAACCCCAAGGATAGGCATCAGTACAATATGTACCGAATATGTAAGGCAGCAAAGTAATAACAGAATGAAACTGAATAAGCTGAAGTAAATAGAAAGACGGGTAAGAAGTTACCCTGAGAAATATCACCGTCTGAAATATCTAACTAACAAATATATAAGTACAATAAGAACCTAACTGACCCCCCATAAGCCTGGAAGGTACAAACAACACAGAATAACCTACCTGGGCCCCCATAAGCCATGGAAAGTACAAACAATGTACACTCCTATTGTCTGACTATTAAAGGTTCGTAAGCATACTGAAACTTAGGATTTCTCATTCTCTAACATTGTGTACAAGCCTGATAGGCTTCCATAACTGTGTCTGTGTGTGAGCTATTTGGGTTATGTAACTGGACCCCAAGCCTTGGCTCGACTGTGGGTCATCGTGTGACTACTGTAACTGGATCCCGAGCCTTGGCTCGACTATAGATCATACTGTAGCTACTGTAGCTGGGCCCCGAGCCTTGGCTCGACTATGGGCCATAATGTAATTGTTGTAGTTGGACCCCCAGCCTTGGCCTGACAATTGGTCATAATATAACTGCTGTAGCTGGACCCCGAGCCTTGGCTCGACCATAGGTCATAATATAACTGTTGTAGCTGGACCCTGAGCCTTGGCTCGACTATGGGTCGTAATGTAAGCTCTAAAAACTGGATATGGCCCTCACGACCTCACTTTGGTCCCTCCAGACATCATACTATTCCTATGAGTACAACCCTATAGGCAATAACATTCAAACCCCAAATATCATATACAACAATCAAGCTGGCTAGGGTTAACTCTGACGAGGGTTACTACATCATCACTATCGTCTAAATTCAATTCATAACAGCTGACCACAATAATTTTACTCTTAAATACTATATATACACAAGTCGTACTAACTTTATGGCAAACATAAATTGCCAAAAAGGATATCCTTACATACCTCAAGTGCCGACTTTCGTTTAACTGGCCAGTTTCAACTTGTAACTGGCGGTTCTATCCAACTACAACCCTTATACTGAGAGAATAGAGCTAATTTCAATAATAAATTCGAAAAATAACGATAAATTTTGATAATAATATCAACTATAATTCAACTTCGAATAACTCAGCTAAAAACCTATAATTTCCCAAGAGATCAGAAGGGAGAAGTGCTTACCTAATTCCTGTGGCCATTTAGAATTCAATTTTGAGTAATTCTGACAACTTTTACTCGGTGGAGTTCCAGTATACCGAGTGAATTTTTGAGAAATAACTCCGTAGTAATGCTTATTGTAGGCCTAGAACTCGTTACCCAAAGTTAATTTGCATTTGGACAGCGTTTGGTAGCGTAATCGTACAAAAATTGATTGGAAGTTATGTTTGCTTTTGTTTCTGGCCGAGAGAATATATCACAATGGATTCAAAATAAACTAAGAGACCATATATATAAAATGGGCGGCGGCAGGGGAGGCGCCCCGCGCCGCCCATCGCTCCTAGCACACTGCCGCGCCGCGCCTCTGAAAGCGCTAGCAGGCCTGGCGCGCCGCGCTAGCTAGTGCACTGCCGGCTGGCACATCGTGCTGGCCCCTCACGGCCTAGCCTCGCCCCACCCTGCCTCTGAGGCTCTTTCCACAAGCGTCGAGCTCTCCTTAATCGTCACAAACCCATGTGTACGCCTACTAACCGATAATATTTTATGGGGTGTAACACAACCGACCATAAAATCCATATAAAATTTATCCAGCCAGTGTATCACATCGAGGTAAAAATAAAAAATGCCTCCAGTAGGTGTACCACACCGGGGTAAAATCCATCTAGCCGGTGTACGGTAAAATCAATAAATCATAATCATAATCATAAATGGAGCCGATATGTCTTATACTGGGTCAATTAACACGTATAGTATAGAAATGACGAATACTAAATATGTGGCCTGCATAGGCCTCCTTCGTAATGCATAACTACGAGTGAGAATGTATAACATGTAAAGCTATAAAATAGCACTTAAATGCATGTATTCAAAACTTGTATAAATTATAAGGAACTGCGGATGACCTAAGAGTTTTAGCAAGATTTATAGATCGTATTCAAACGTATATTAGAGCTCGGAGACTCGCTAGCTTGTCGTTCGGCTTAAGGGAAAGGGATTATGAAATATCCCCTTAGCCTAGCATATTTCATAATATACACAAAAGGTAAAGGACAACCATAACAAGGCAATCCTAATTCAATAAGCTCATTTACCCTTAATAGCTTGCGATGTGTTTACTTGGCTTAAAATCGTTTACACGTCATCATCTTGGCTCTTTCACCAATTTCAATTAGCAACCAGAACTTTAAACACATTTAAAATCACCTATATATATATATATATATATTAGGGAAGAATATGGGGAAGAAGGATAGGAAGCAAGTAAGGAATAATTATAAGTACGGGATTATAAATGAAAATGAAATAAACTAATTGGGTGGTAAAGCCAACCATAATGCAACAATTAAATAATAAGTGCAATAATTAAAGGTAGGTGGCTAGGCCAACCATATGCACTAAAATGAAAGAGACAATAAAATGAAAGAGACAAGTAGGAAAGTGAAAGGTTAGAAAAATTGAACTTTGATATAACTATCAAATAACTTTAAAATATTACAAGAAAGAGAGAAAGCTCTAACCAAGTCTTCCTTGAAAGAGAAAGCTTGTGCAAGAAAAGGATGCTCTACAAATGAAATGGAGGGGGCTATTTATAGACAAAATTTGGTACAGTGAAAGTGCTACAGTAGTTCTACAGTGAAGCTACAATGTTAGTACAGTGAAGCTACAGTATCACCCTCAATAATTTTCTAATGATGTCATGCATGACATCAATTATGATGATGTATTGATGGTGTCATTGCTGATATCAATTCAGCTGGAAATTGATTCATGGGTTGTCTTCTTCATCTTCCGACATAGATGTTTCCGACGCCTGCGGTTGATGGTTGGGGAGTTCAGCTTTAATATATTGGAGGATTTTTTCCATTTGTTGGATGAGAACTCGTTTGTTGCTTGAGCTGGCCAGTTGGGCAGCTGTAATAGATTTCTATTATAAAAATGTTATTTGAGTGGCATCTGTCGGGGCCAGATACTTCAAATTTTGTAGGAACCATTATTCTACTTCTGCTGGGTAGGCTTCTGAGAGGTTCCAATTTTTATACCATTTAGAATGGCCTTGGAGGAATAACCATGGGAGACCTTTGTGTCCTTCCGGTTTGTGGAAGGCAAACTTTTATGAGTAAATCCACGGGACATGGAACCTGTGGGAAAATTGCAGGATCAAGGGGACCTGTTGCTTTCTAAAAATCCTTTGGCAAAAATATTCATATCCTTCACGAACCAAGGGAGGAAGGATTTCAGCTTTGTGGCCATAAGTCGACCACTATTGATGCAAAAACCACTGAGGGAAGTCAAAGGTTAGTTGTTTCCCCAGAGGAGAAACTAGGAATGTTTGTTGAGGTCATTTTGAAAGGTGAATGCATTCATCCACGCTGTTATGTAGTCAAAATAGTTGTAATTTTGGGGTTCAAATGGTTGGGAAAGTTTTTTATACTAGGCTAAGTGCATTCCCCATTCTTTGGGTGTTATTATTTTGTTAATCCATACCGTGGTATGGGTAACAAATGTTTGGGTTTGTTTGTCTTAATGGTCTCTTGATCCAAGGACAAGAAGCATTAGAGTTATTATTATTTTTCTAACTATTTTCTTGCAGATCTTTCTATGGCGTTCTTCCATCCCTTCTCCTCTTCCTCTAAAAACTCTCCTGCTTCTTCAGCTACCTCATCTTCTTCCATCTCCTCCAATTCCAAGCTCAAAGAAGAGATTAGATTCTATGATTTGGAGCAATCAATTGATTATTAGAAAATCCCTAAACACCCCCAGTCAACCATTTACGAATCTTCAAAGTGGTCCTTGACAAGTGATTATCACATTTCGACCATTGAAAAAACAATTCCTGTTGAGTCAGATCACGAGGATATCAAGCTTCTAAATCAAAAGTCTATAGAAAAATATAGATGAAAGTACAACTATCTCCACTTTGGGTTAGTTCAAATTACTGCTAAGCCTCTCTCTAGAGAAGGTCTAGATACCTCACTTCTCCTTTGTCTAAGAGATTCAAGGTTTTTAGACTTCAATGACTTCCTCCTAGGAATGGTAGAAATCAACCTTTGTAGTGGTCTAATTTATTTTGACTTCTTTCCAAATTTTACAGTGTCTCTTCGAGATCGGAATATCTTAGACACTCTAACCCTAAATGTCAAGACATCTAATTACAGGACCAAATTTGGATCTCTCCCTATAGCCATTATCTATAGGATTCAATATAAGGATATGAGTTCATCCTTCAATACTGGAGCCATGAGAACCTTAAATAAAAGGTGAAACAAATCTTTTGCAAACTGATCTGCAATGGTCTCACTTATCAGTTCCTAGACCTATTTCCTAGAATCTGATGAACCTACCCCAAAATTGGGTGCTGCAAGATGCAACACCAGCACAAAAACCAGAGAATACTACTATTTTTTAGATCCAACAGTTCTCAAGTGGAGCTGAGGTTAATGATGACCAACTCCAACCCCCTACTTACTCATCTCTAGGTGGTGAGCTGGGAGTTTTGATGCAAGATTTTCAAATTGATAAAGAAACTCTTCGGAAAGAGTTCTACTCTCCGAGAAATATTTTGAAAAGAGCTTGGTTTTTAAGCGCTTTCAAAATGACGAAAGAAAAAGCCTTCAAGAAATTTATTATGAATTTTTAAACTCTGTCCAAAAATAGATTAATATCTTTGAATGGTTTGAAGCCTATGCTAATTATCATCAGTTAGATTTTCCTTTTTCTAATCGGTTAATGTTTTAAAAATCTGGAAAACTTGCAATGGTGGGGAGTGTTCGGTGTTCTGCTCAGGTTGGTATTATATATTATAAACCGACACGCAAGTGCACGTGGTCAAACAAGTAATAAAGTGGCTAAGTAGCCAAGTATCGATCCAAGGAGGCTCAAGATACGTAAAATTGCCTAGTTTACTATATTCCTATTTCACTTCTAATTATGCTAACAACAATGTAACCAAGAGTTACTTGAGTTTTTGTTTCTAAACTATATATACTACAATTACTACAAACTATTTACTTGTGAGTTTAGACAATGGATATGAACATGCCAAGGTTAAGAACAAGTAATGAACTTGATAATCATGATAATTTGGTTAATCTCTTCTTCATGTTGCTAGCCAAGAACATTTGCCTAGAAATTAAAACTCTCGTATTTAATTTCACTTTAGAATCATAAACCATCCGTCTACATTTCTGTGATCAAATGCAATTTATGACCTAGCACTACAATTCCGGTTCCTAAATTGACTAATACGGCTTTCAAGTATATTTCTATCAGGAAAGCACATCAAAACCCAATTTTCCCAAATCAAGTTAAGAACAATACCCTATTAATTCACAACTTTCCAATTTCTTGCTCTTTCGAGTGAAATTGGACTTTTTAGATGTACATTAATGTTGGCCAAGCACTAATGCAGTAAGAACAAGAATTAATAGAACAACATTAAAGAAGAAGAAGAAAACCATATCATTTACAATCAAAATTCATTACACATGTTCAGAACCTCAGCAAGGAAGAGAATTAGCCACTCATTCTTGGATTGATCATCCTAAAATGAGTGTAAATCATACGTACAATTGATAGAAAGAAGAAAGGAAGAGAAGAAATCCCTTAGCTTTTTCGTTCTTCAACTGCTACTAACCCACGTTCCTGCTCTCCACTTCTGAACTCAGTCTAAAAAACTAAAAGAAACTAATTAAAATAAAACTAAGTGTGCTATTTATACTAGTGGGAAATTTTTCCCGGAATAACAAGCAACGTGTCACGGAGGCCAACGCGGAGCACTGCCTCCGTGACACGGCGTGGACGCGGACCTTCACTGGAATTTCCAGGGTCCGGTAAATTAACCTCAACGTGGTACGGAGGCCAACGCGGAGGCCTCTCTCCGTGCCACGGAGCTGATGCGAAGGCACACTGGAATTTGCCATTTTAATTCATGTTCAGGCAGTGTGCTACCGCGATGGTAGCGTGGCACGGCTCCATCACGGAGCCTCTATAAAATGTGCATTCCAAGGTCTTTTCCACGCTCGCATCCAAGTCCAACTCCGACATAATTCCAACATGCATTTTAGCTCCTAAAAATCACATTTACCTGCAAAACAAATGCTAATCATGTTGGTTAGTATAAATTCGCATTTTACTACTAATTACATGATATTATATACACATTGCACAACAAACAAGGTAAAAATGATACGTTTGAGTATCACTTGGGCATATAAATCTGCCCAAGATCACTTACCCCACACTTAAATCCTTGTTCGTCCTCGAACAACATATACACAAATCATGCAAATTACATCCCAACCTTCGTCACTATGGTGCAACAATTTACGCTACGGTCATACCGATTATTCAATTTTTTGCAAATCATCAAGAAAATATGCTTGGTCGTACAATACAATGACCTTTAATACATCAAGACTTCCTAGACTTAAAGAATTGATTCTTGATATCGGCAAACTCATGCAAATCAGCTAATCAAGAAATCCGACACGAAAATTAATCTTTCATCAAGCATGTGCCCTCACAACTCGAGAGAAACTTCCCCTTTATGTTCATGTAGCACACAAACATGCAAGTAGGGGCATATAAAAATTAATTTCACTCTCTCTCCCAAAAGAATTCACATGCCTCATGTCATGACCCATAAACTTGCCCTTAGTGTATTACTCCACTAATATAAAGAAATGCAATATAAGATCACGTAGGACTTTAATGGGTTGTAACGGGGCTATGGATCTAGTATATATATATTGGATTGGCCAATAATAGTCGCTAGCATCCTTAAGCGCCTTTTCAACTCTTCCCATCGACTCATGGACATTGTTCCTCTCTTTTCTCTTTTTCTCCCATTCATGCTGGTTTACTTTAATACATCCCATTTCATCAGACACACTTGACACAAAACAAAGGGTTTTCATGTACCCTCACTATCAATTAATTACAACAAGTGCCTCTTCAACATCATCTTTTCTTTCTTCACTTTGCTTTTCTTTTTCTTTTCACTCTTTTCACTCTTTAACACTTTGGGAAACATTTTCTTTTCTTTGCAAGCGCTTAAGAGCTTCTTATAGACTTTAAGGCTAATGAAAAGAAGGAATAAAGCTTAGTTCATACACTTTTGGACAAAAGAAAGAAATCGGCTAAAGGCTCAACGGGCTGACTAGGGTATACAACATATACAAAGGTAGAATTTGACAAGAAAAAAAAATGGAAACTATCGGTTAAAACAAAGAAATGCCTACATCCTTTCCAACACTACACCTCCTTCATTTCGTTTTGTATACACACCAGGCAAGTTCTAGACAATTCACAATGACATGGAATAGCAAAACCTCACTTCACACTTCATGCACATGCTCGAATCAAGATGCATTCACAGACTCTTTAATTAGTCAATTACATGAATTCAAGATTAAGCCTCAATCATACTGAACCAAATTCTATAGCCTAGGTACTCAATGTATTTACAAAATTGCATGCTTTCAAATGAATCATTTTCACATTTTGAACATCAATTACAACACGCAACGAAATTTTAGCAACCATAAGCAACTACAGTTCATTGACATCAGTTCAATGGGACTATTCTCGGTAAAACAACCGAAAACAAACTCCGAGAAACCCAAAAAAATAAAAATCGACAAAAAAAAAAATTTGCAACACATCGATCATTTCGATAGAAACATATTTACAAAGGATTTTGATAATTGCAAAATATCTTTGCAAAAGTTTTGAAAAATATCGATCATGTCGATAGAGAAAAACAAAAATATTTACAAAATTTACAAAATATTTACACTAGCAACCATAACTTTCAAAAACACACATCATCAGCCACAAAACAAATATATACACATACATCACAAATCAGTTCACAACAGGGAAAGCGCAAATATTCATAAACATCAAGGAAAAATATACAGCAATTTAGAGCCTATGTCCCAGCATCTAACTACTCCCCACCCCACACTTAAATCGAACACTGTCCCCAGTGTTCACAAAAATTACAAAACACAAAATTTTGGGTGGTGAAACTCCCTGCTCAGTCGAAATATTCGACGTCCTCATCCGGTGCTACGGCCTCGTCGCCCATATCTGAATCAGCTCTATCGTCGTCATCGAACTCCACATCGGAGTCCTCACGACGTGTCTCCTCATCAGTAGGGACATCGTCATCTGTCGGCTCCACGAAGGTTGGCCCTACCCGACATAAGGCTTTGGCGTTCTCGCCAAAGGGGTAGTCCAGCTCCAGCTGCCATAATTCTTCCTCGGTGGCTGGTCTCCCGCCAATCCGTAGCTGCAGCATCTACATGCTGAACATACGGGCCATGTACTGATCGTCACGAGCATGTCGCTCGCCCAAAGTCAATACTGGTCCGTGTGTAGTTTCGGGGGCCTTAGTCTTTGTCACGTCGAGGGCCCTTCGCTCCAACTGCGGAATATAATCCAAGGCTTCTTCCCCAATGTCGAGGCCTCGGAGGAAGCTGGTGATGAGTCCGCCAAACCCGTATCTGTGGCCCTGGTGCAGTCTGGCTCTCTTCATGGCGGATATTATGACCGCCCCCACATTAATCTCGAGCCCTTTCATAAGGGCATACACCAAGCAGACACGGTCCCAGGTCACATCTGTCATATGGACTCCCGGGATCAAACACGAACATACAATCTTCAGCCAGATTCTGGCCTCCCTGTTCATCTGCGAATAAGGCAGAGTCTGGTGGTACCCCCTCTCCTTATGTCTACTCCATCGGGCTGTGGATCGAGCCCCACACAACGTACGTCTGATGTCGGCGTACGGTGGGGTGATGTTTAGCTGGTGGAGAACGTGGGCGTCTGTGTCCCGCGCTCCAACGATGGCATTTAGCTGCTGGGGTTCCAGAGTGCCAATCTGCCCTCTGATTTTTATAGTGTGCCTTCTGATGGCCGGGTTCTAATTTGCATAAAATTCCCGGACCAAGTGAAGGTTGCACTCCTTGGGCTCCTGAAAAATAAAGCTGAGCCCAGCTGCCTCGATTCTCTGTACAATGCGAGGGAACTCCTATGCAAGTGGTTCCCTTGCAATATGTTCCTCGGGGAAGTACTTGTTTTCTTTGTGTTTCGCGTACCATTTCTTCCCTTCATCGGTGACCCATCGTGTTTTATATTGGCGGCGTTGGCCGCGCGGAACCGCGGGTGCAGTTGGGACTGCGGTGCCCAGTCTCATCCGTTTCCTACCTGTGCCTGAGGTAGAAGCACCCTTGCCTTTATCTTGTCTGCTAGCCATTGTACCTGTCAATTTACACAAACAAGCACAACGTTAAGCTAAAAACTTGTTAACTTCGGCTAAGGTCGGGTTACAAAACATTTACCCCACACTTAGGCCTTAGCTACGTCTACAAAATTACGGCAAAGAGTAACTCTAATTACACCACAGACAACACTATATACTTCATGCTTAGTGCGTTCACAACAAAATTTCGACAGCATAACGGTTAGCGTACTACTCAGACTTCATACAGCTAATCCCAATCCTACTATCGCTAACAATTCAACCATCGCACTTCGCAACAAAAACAACAACAAAATAAAAACAACAATAAAAACATTCTATATACAATCTAATCTAAACAATCTAACCAATTCACACATTTTATGCATTTTCCCACAAAAGTTCGAGAATTAGTCGTCTTTTAACATTTACACAATATTTACCATGACTTCTCTCAAATAATAAACACAACCCGGCATCGATTTCATCAAATTATCAAGTGCCCAAGGCAAATTCAACAATCCAAGCCCTAGAATATAATTCTACAATCAATTTTTGAATTATTCACATAATCGACAAGTTCAAACGCTAACTACAACAATCCGAACATAATCAATCACAAAATAATTCAACATCATGTTTAATTTCTACCTAGGGTGATATATCTCACCTCACATGCCCAAAATTGACAAAAATCGCCAAAAAATTGAGATAGACGATGAAAACATACCTTAGAATTGAAGAACCGAAGAAAATTGATGTTTTTCCTTGCCTAGGAACGTGGCACGGTGCTTGGGGAGGGGGAAACGGGTGTTTGGTCGCGGAGGGAAGAGGGAAATGGGGAAAAATGGGCGAAAATCGGGGGTTAATTTATAGAAAACACGCGGGTCACCCGGCAACCCGGTGTGACCCGGCACTGAATAAGGGGCAACGTGTCACGGAGGGTAACACGAAGCCCCTCCTCCGTGACACGGAGCCAACGCGTTGGCTTACTGGATTTTTGAAAAATTCGGATTTTGCCTTCAACGTGTCACGGAGGGTAACGCGATGCCTTACCTCCGTGACACGGCGCCAACGCGCCAGTGCACTGTTTCTTCGATAAATTTGATTTTTCATACCTTGCCTCATTTTCTCGATTCCATGTATATTTCCTCCGTTATACCTGAAAATCACCTCACTAAACAAAAATTGGTTAAATTAATAGATTTCCCTGACTAAAAATAAAAAATATTAACTAAAATGAAAATCTAAACCTAATCAAGAAAAGAAAAAGAAAACTAAAACTTGGAAATAGACAATAAAAACAAAAATAAAGATAAAAATTAACTACACTGTGCAAAAAAAAAAAATATTTTTCTCACGGGTTGCCTCCCGTGCAGCGCCTGGTTTACCGTCGCGGCTCGACGTCCTTTAAGCTCACTTGTCTACTAGGGAGATGGACGATTTGTCCCGATCATGGTCATCCCCCCAGTAGTTCTCAACCTTATCCGGTGGCCTTCCTAGTAACTCTCGGGAATCACTCATTCCATTAGCATTCCCATGATCAATTACGTTGATCACCGAGAGATCCTTATAAACAGTCGGGAGCTTAGGTACCTTGTACACATCGAACACTTCGACATTGTCATGTGCTCGCATTGTGAGTTGACCCGCAGCTACATCAATTAATGCTTTTCCGGTTGCCAAAAAGGGTCGTCCCAAAATAAATGGGACTTCAGCATCTGGTTCAAAATCCAGAACAATGAAATCGACCGGAAAAATGAGGGAGCCTACTTGCACTAACACATCCTCAACAATGCCATCTGGCTTAGCTAAAGACCTGTCTGCTAGCTGCAAGATTACCGTTGTAGGTCTAGGACTCCCTAGACCTAACTTTCTGAATACCGAAGATGGCATCAGATTTATGCTTGCCCCCAAGTCGCATAATCCACGCGCTCGGATACTTTGCCCAATAGTAAGCTGGATAGTAAAACTTCCAGGGTCTTTCAGTTTTGTGGGCAACCTATTCTGAATACGGGAAGTGCATTCCTCCGGTAAAGCTACCGTGGCATACTCAGTCAAACGACTTTTGTTAGCCACGATGTCTTTAATATATTTCGCATATTTTGGCACTCCCTGCAAGACATCAATAAGAGGTAAGTTAACATGTACCTGTTTAAGTACCTCCATGAATTTCTGGAAACACGGCTCCTCCTTGTGTTTCTTAAGTCATTGAGGGAATGGCGGTGGAGGCCTTTCTGGTTCAGCTTCTTTAGTCTTCCCCTTATCTGAGATTTGCTCTCCCTCAACATCTGCTGCTCCTGACTTTTGAGGCGGTCTTTCTGGTTCCACCTCCTTCAACTGTAAACCACTCCTCGTGGTCACTGCATTTACCTGCTTTGGATTAGGATCCGTGTCGCTAGGTAGTCCTCCTCTGGGTCTAGTATTTTGGGCACTAGCAAACTGCCCAAACTGATATTCAAGAGCCTTGGTCGCCAACTGATTGTTCTTCACTTCGGCTGCCAATTTAACATAGTCAGCCTGCAATTGTGCCTGATTAGCGATCATGGTTTTGAACATCTCCTCAATAGTCGGTGATGGTGGTGGAGGAGGGGCATTGTGATTTCTGAATTGAGCTTGATAATTTTGTTGCCCTCCTTGGTTTCTGTGCATTCCCTGCCCTGAACTTTGGCCTTGTTGATTATTGCTACCCCACGAAAAATTCGGATGGTTCCTCCAATTTGAGTTGTAGCCACTACCAAACTACTGTTGATTTCTCTGTGCATTGCCCACAAAGTTAACAGAATCAGGATTTGCACCACAGCATTCAGCTGAATGCTCACTACTACCACACACTTCACACCACATCTGTTGAACTGCATTGACTGAAGCTGAAGGCTGGTTCAAATTTATATTGCTGAAGTGAGTGTTTAACCGATTTTGCAAAGCAGCTATCTGTGCAGCGATAGCTGTGAATCCATCCACTTCAAGCACTCCCGCTGCTTTCCTTGCTCCACCTCTTGAAGAATCTGCATTCCATTCTGGATTGCCTTGTGAAATTCGGTTGAGCAAAGTGTACAGCTCCTCATAGGTCTTTTCCAGCGCTTGCCCTCCAGCTGCTGAATCTAACAGAATTTTAGTGTGGGGTTCCAAACCCTCAATAAATGTGTGTACCAACACCTCATTGGACTGATGATGATGAGGACAGTCCCGCAACATGGATTTAAATCTTTCCCAGGCTTGATAGAGATTTTCTCCTTCCCTCTGTTTAAAACTTAGGATTTGACTCCTAAGTCTGGCTGTTTTACCAGAAGGGAAAAATCTGATCAAAAACTTCCGTGCAAGATCATCCCACATTGATATAGAATTGGGTGGTTCAGCTTTTAACCACCTCTTGGCTTCACCAAGTAAGTAAAATGGAAATAAGGTGAGCCGAACATAATCAGGTGACACTCTAGCGGGTATATAAGTGTCACTTATCTCCAAAAGGTTTTGGAGATGTTGTTGTGGATCTTCATGAGGGAGACCGGTAAATTGCCCGCTTGTGTGCAAAAGTTGCGCCATATTCTGCTTTAATTCAAACCTCCCTCCAGGCTCTGGTTTGCGGATGCTAGAATGTACATTATTAGCGTGTGGGATTGCCACCTCGCGAACCGGCCTTGCTGCTGCTTCATCGGGCACTAACACTGCCCGCAAAACTGGTGGATTTTGTTGCTCCATCATAGACTGTTTAAGCAACTGCAGCTTCTTTCGTAGAGCTTCTCTACGTTGACTATGAAATTCACGTTCAGGCTCTAAGTAAGATTCCACCAGCTCTTTGTCCCTTGCCAGTGTTCACAAAAACAAACTCTGCAAAATACAGGCTAAGACCAAGTTGTTAACACTTAAGAAAATAAAAATAAAAATACAGTAAATTTACACTAAACACAATTTCACAAATCGCCTAGCCTCCCCGGCAACGGCGCCAAAAACTTGTTCGGTGTTCTGCTCAGGTTGGTATTATATATTATAAACCGACACGCAAGTGCACGTGGTCAAACAAGTAATAAAGTGGCTAAGTAGCCAAGTATCGATCCAAGGAGGCTCAAGATACGTAAAATTGCCTAGTTTACTATATTCCTATTTCACTTCTAATTATGCTAACAACAATGTAACCAAGAGTTACTTGAGTTTTTGTTTCTAAACTATATATACTACAATTACTACAAACTATTTACTTGTGAGTTTAGACAATGGATATGAACATGCCAAGGTTAAGAACAAGTAATGAACTTGATAATCATGATAATTTGGTTAATCTCTTCTTCATGTTGCTAGCCAAGAACATTTTCCTAGAAATTAAAACTCTCGTATTTAATTTCACTTTAGAATCATAAACCATCCGTCTACATTTCTGTGATCAAATGCAATTTATGACCTAGCACTACAATTCCGGTTCCTAAATTGACTAATACGGCTTTCAAGTATATTTCTATCAGGAAAGCACATCAAAACCCAATTTTCCCAAATCAAGTTAAGAACAATACCCTATTAATTCACAACTTTCCAATTTCTTGCTCTTTCGAGTGAAATTGGACTTTTTAGATGTACATTAATGTTGGCCAAGCACTAATGCAGTAAAAACAAGAATTAATAGAACAACATTAAAGAAGAAGAAGAAAACCATATCATTTACAATCAAAATTCATTACACATGTTCAAAACCTCAGCAAGGAAGAGAATTAGCCACTCATTCTTGGATTGATCATCCTAAAATGAGTGTAAATCATACGTACAATTGATAGAAAGAAGAAAGGAAGAGAAGAAATCCCTTAGCTTTTTCATTCTTCAACTGCTACTAACCCACGTTCCTGCTCTCCACTTCTGAACTCAGTCTAAAAAACTAAAAGAAACTAATTAAAATAAAACTAAGTGTGCTATTTATACTAGTGGGAAATTTTTCCCGAAATAACAAGCAACGTGTCACGGAGGCCAACGCGGAGCACTGCCTCCGTGACATGGCGTGGACGCGGACCTTCACTGGAATTTCCAGGGTCCGGTAAATTAACCTCAACGTGGCACGGAGGCCAACGCGGAGGCCTCTCTCCGTGCCACGGAGCTGACGCGAAGGCACACTGGAATTTGCCATTTTAATTCATGTTCAGGCAGTGTGCTACCGCGATGGTAGCGTGGCACGGCTCCATCGCGGAGCCTCTATAAAATGTGCATTCCAAGGTCTTTTCCACGCTCGCATCCAAGTCCAACTCTGACATAATTCCAACATGCATTTTAGCTCCTAAAAATCACATTTACCTGCAAAACAAATGCTAATCATGTTGGTTAGTATAAATTCACATTTTATTACTAATTACATGATATTATATACACATTGCACAACAAACAAGGTAAAAATGATACGTTTGAGTATCACTTGGGCATATAAATCTGCCCAAGAGCAGGGAGATCACTTCTGAGCTCCCTCCAGCATAAGGATTTTCAACAACATATGCTGATAAGTCTATTGTCGCATTCCCTTTCAAAAGAACTCAACAATGAAGTAGTTAACAGCAAAGATACCAAAAATATTTTTGAACAAAATAATTATACAAACAAATATTTACAAGCACTCGGTTAATATCTTATTTCAAGAAAATCCTCAACACCACCTTCTCTTTCAAAACCAGTAGAGGCCTCCAGATCTTCGGTTCCTCTGTTTAAACCTTATGAAATCCCTACAATATTTGCTAAGGAACTCGAAACCCACCAGTCAAGATTCCCCTCAACTTTCTGACCTCCAAAGAAGGATCTTGGAAATTGAGAAGACTCTGGTCCCTCATACCCCAATGAGAGAAACCTCTTCTAAGGCCTCTGCAACTATCACTATTCTTCAGGAAGATATCCCGTCGAATAGTCAACTAGAAGAAGAAGAAGTTACTTTATAGGTGGCCCCCGTTAAAACCGAATTTTCAAACTAGCGTAAACCACAAAAGCTTTATTAACCTAGAGCTACCCATCCTGATGTAGCCTTAGAAGAAAAACCTAGTATCATGCAAAATAACTACAATGCCAACAACATCTATGAATGCAACATAGATGGTTGTTCTGAATACTAAATTCTATCCAAATTACAATAGATGACAATGGTTGCCACTGCTTACAGGACCTCCACTAACTTCTCAGACCAGCTTACTACCCACGTCCTAGTATATACACACACACACACACATACTCACAGAGTAAGGACTAGATAACAATTCCCACACTGATTGGTCTCCAACTCGATGCAACTACTACAACAATCAACACGATATCCCACTTTAAATGCCTCACTTGGGCTAGACATAATCTCAACATTTAACCTCAATCAAACATGAAACTTTGAATGCTTAAATGAAGCTTAACATACTACCTCAAGACTTTTAAAGAGGTTGCGTGCTCATTCAATTCACAATGCACCAATCGTGCTTAAAAGAACGATGGATGGGCACCTTACATACCTTTCTCCGATGAACTTTTATTTAGCCAATTTCCTAGCGTAAACCACAAAAGCTTTATTAACCTAGAGCTACCCATCCTGATGTAGCCTTAGAAGAAAAACCTAGTATCATGCAAAATAACTACAATGCCAACAACATCTATGAATGCAACATAGATGGTTGTTCTGAATACTAAATTCTATCCAAATTACAATAGATGACAATGGTTGCCACTGCTTACAGGACCTCCACTAACTTCTCAGACCAGCTTACTACCCACGTCCTAGTATATACACACACACACACACATACTCACAGAGTAAGGACTAGATAACAATTCCCACACTGATTGGTCTCCAACTCGATGCAACTACTACAACAATCAACACGATATCCCACTTTAAATGCCTCACTTGGGCTAGACATAATCTCAACATTTAACCTCAATCAAACATGAAACTTTGAATGCTTAAATGAAGCTTAACATACTACCTCAAGACTTTTAAAGAGGTTGCGTGCTCATTCAATTCACAATGCACCAATCGTGCTTAAAAGAACGATGGATGGGCACCTTACATACCTTTCTCCGATGAACTTTTATTTAGCCAATTTCCTATTCCAATGATCAGCCTTCAACCTCATTAATCCAGTGGTTCTATAGGACAATAACAAGTTTAATCTGTAGCACAAAATGCAGCCCAAAATAACTAACCAATGGCAGTCACAATAGCAACAACAACACACGGCAACATCAACAACATTTAGCTATTTTATGAACTAGTTTTCACTAACTTTTGAGGGAGAAACAAGATGAAATTTGACCTTAGTTCTTCTATAATTCTTCCTCTCAATATGAATTATAATTTCAGAAAAAGAAACAGCCAAAAAGCCTAAGGAAAATGAGAAAAACTCAGCTCACAAACAGTCCATCGACAGCTCACTTAGCTGCCAATTTCCTGCTTTCCGCTTTGCAATTTGAGAGGTTTAAAAGGGGTGAAGTCCTTATCTTTCCTCCTGGTTTCAATACCTACTCAAATATGGATATATAGGCAGTCCAAACAGATATTTAAATGCAGAAAAACACCTTCAAAACCTTGCCAAAATGAGCTCCAAAATAGCCCCTAGCACACTTGGCAAAGTATTCTCAACTTATCTTGTGATTTTCTTGAACTTTTTTTGATCTTTCTCCTTGATTTTATTTGTTCTAGCTACTGGAATTGAGAGAGAAATGGAATCCTTATCAAGATGGTCGATTTAGATTAAGATGAAAATATTTTATACAAGTGAAAAATTAGATTTTGAGTAAATAGGGCGGTGGATGTGCTAGGGTGTCATGCCCGCGTCATTGCTAGGGGTGCTTCATTAAAATGCCTATAACTTCTTACTCTGAACTCCGATTGACAAGAGGTTTGTGTTTTGAAAGCTAGACTCAAAGATCCTTAATTTGATAGGTCGTGAGGCTTCTATTTCATTATATATTGGGAGATATGGTCGTTTAGAATTGACCCTTACTTATGAACTTCACATACTCTTTTCTTTTTCGTTCGTACACATTTCCCTTGTCATGTGCACCAATATACAACCTGCACTTCACTTAACCTAGCATAAAAACATCAAATAATCACCAAAACCTTTTTGGGGTGTAATCAAAATTGGGAAAATCATGATTTATATAATAAAATATGGAATTGCGCACTTAAAAAACAGGGGAAAAACATAGAAAAGATCAACGGAGAGACTACTAGGGGTGTGATTTTGATAAGGGCTTCAATGGGTTGAAATTGTTAATTGCTCCTATTTTTACTCAACAGTATGATTAGCTGCAGATTAGGTGACATCTTTCGTTTCTCAACCAATTAGATGTCTTATACCTTGGGTTTTCTAAAATTTTGAGGTTCCTCTTCACAACGACCACATCAACTTGGGCATGGATTCACTATTTCTAGCTCCAATCCTTAATGGATGTGTAATAATGGGTTTTGGATATGTCTAGCCCAACCCCATACAATTACCACCCAAATACCCATTAATGTTTCCTCACCCATACCTTAATTTTCTTTTCAAGCAAAATCAAAGTAGGGAAATACAACCCCACATTTGCAACTATGAGTTTTGAACTTAAAATTTAGAGGAAACACTAAAATCATTCTAATTGAGTAAATATAAGATCAAAAACACAATACCCAACCCAAATCAATCCCAATCATTCACACATCCCTAGCAAAGAATTTAGCTACTCATGTAAGTAAAGTAAGACATTGCATTAAACAACAATTCAAAATCCATTCATAAACCTGAGTAAGAGAAATTCAAGCGAGGTCTGAACTCCAATGGAGTTTTCTACCTTCTCAATGAAGAAGATGACTCTTTCTTTGTACTTCTCTCTACTTCAATACAATCCAAAAGCAACAGAATAATCAATATTTTCTAGAATGAAATATTTAGTTCTTTTATGAGAGGTAAAAAAGATAGGGTATAGATATGCTCCTCTTTTTCCATGCTTGGTGTTTTTACCTCTAGCTGACGGGCCTCACTTGCAATGCACCGGTGGTTCGCTGGTGCAGGTTCACAAAACGTCGGTCAGTTCTAGATGAAGGACAGTGAGATTTTTGGTGCTTCAGTGCTGGCACTGGTGGTTTGTCGGTGCTGATCCACTGACCGCTGATTGGTCATAGTTGATGGAAGTTAGCTCTTTAGCACTTTAACGTGGCACTAGTGGTTCGCTGGTGCTGATATGCAATTTGCTGGTCTCCATCCTTCTTGCACACAGTAGGAAACTGCGGTCAATCTGGTGTTTCGTTGGTGTCCTCCGATGGAGCACCGGTCATCAACTCTATTTCTATACTTTTTGCTCAATTTCATGCTTTTCTCCATTCAAGTTAAATACCTGCAAGGATCAAGGAGAAAAGGCATAAAATCCACCTAATTGAATTGAAAACTAAGCAAAAATTCATGTTTAAGACACTAGTGAGTTGGTAAATTACCAACTCATCAAACCCCCAAATTTGAACCATTGCTTGCCCTCAAGTAATGCAATTCTTTTCAATTGAGCAAATAAACAACATGCCAAACATGAAGTTACGCATTAGGGACCAATGAGCCTAAGACAATCCAAAAATGCTCACCAACTCAAGGAAAAAGAGAAACGACTCCCCCAAAATGTTAGAAAATTTCAAGAGGCAACCACAATGAATAGGCATGATTCACAAATGCTTTCATTTTTCAAAGAAGGGCATGATTTATCCAATCAAACACACATAGCATCTCAAATTATAATCATTTCACATTCAAAGCTTGCCTTGAAGCTCACACCTGCTCATGCCTCAATCACATTGTTACATCAATGCAAGCATGTCCTCAAAGGGAGTGATTCCACTTACTACAATAGAGAATCCCCTTTCTTTATCATTAAGCAATGCACACACAAAGGATTATAGAATAAGACATCACACTCACTCTCACAAAAAAAATCTCCATGCACATAACTTGACCCATAGGCTTGCCCATCGTGTAAATCACCACTAATGTAGAGCAACTATACTCAAAATCAATTAGGACTTGTGGGTCATGATGAAGGCTAGGGGTAAGGGTAGAAAAAATATTTAGCTCTAGTGACTAGAAACTCCCTAATTCCTTTTCATGAACAATTTTAACCTCCAATCAAACTCTTTAGATCACTCCATCTTATTCCTCCTTTAAAATTCATCTTCATCTTTTATTTCTCAAAAGCTCTCCTTGTAACTCCTTTGGCTCTCAAATTAAGCCTCATATAAGCAAGAGGTAACACCATTTCACTATTCTTTTTTTCTTTTGATGGTTAAAGGTTTCTCAACCCATCATTTCATTCATTTTGAACACAACTTGGTGCTACCTCAAATTTAAGGTCATCACATTTCTCCCTTTATTGTAAAACCCCAAACTTAGGCTTTTTTTCTCTTTTTCATTGATTTCCTTATCTCTCCCTCTATCTTGGGCTTCAAGCCCTCATTCATTCATCACTAGAAATTAGGAAGCATGGGTGCCAAAGTGGAGGATTACAAAGGGACATTGGGCTTGTAATGTGGTTTTCAAGAATAAATAGTCCAAAAGGCTCAACATTGGCTAGCAAGGGAAGACGTTTTCAGAGGTCATGTTGGGTGAAGTGACTAATCAATAGAAAGCCTAAAATCATGTTCTAAGTGCAGCTACATCTAGGATTTTTCCTTGAGTCACACTTAGGGAAAGTTCTAGACAAGCAAAGATGCATGAGACTCATTCAAATGACCTTACCACACAAGGCATCACACCCAAATACTTCACACAAGTCATTAGTATCACTAGATTTTTATTCAAGACAATGGAACATATGAATCAATAAGCCAAATAGGGAGTATGCATTGTATGACATGAGAGCGCTACATTTCCCATTTTAAATGCCCATTTTTCTTTAAAATTCATTTTTCATGCCACACAATAATTTTTGGTGGTACCTATCAAAAATAGTTTCACAAAAGACTCAAATAAAAACATGGCATTTTCCCTTAAGAAAGTTGCCTCACAATTTATCATTGGGAAATGTCCCCCAGTTCGACAACAAAAAGAAAAAAAGAAATTACTCCTTAGGAAAGAACTGTGGTATAAAAAAAATCCTTGGAGTTTATTCATTATCTACTATTCACAAAGGCAAGAAACAAACTTGGGTCACAAACTTTATGCAATAAAAACAAAGACCCATTCATTAGCGCTAACAACAAAGACAATATTTTTATTCATCCATTTTGAGCCCGACAAAGGCTCAACAACCATTCAAAAATCTAAAACAATAGCCCGGCAAGGGCAATCATCAAAAATTGTTAAAAATGAGCCCGACAAAAGCTCACAAATCCTCACAACTCAAAGCAAAAGCCGAAAAGGGCCACATCAAATTATCAACGAAAAAAATGACCACCAAAAAAGAAACACTCATCCCACCCCTAACTCAAACACCACATTGTCCCTCAATGCATGCATACAAAACAAAGAGGGGAGAACTCCCTGAAGTGGTCACTCTTCATCATCCTCATCAACTTCCCCATCTTAGCCTTCATTGCCCAGATCCTCCGCCTCATCCCCCAAGTCCTCGAACAACTCATCAATGGGGCCTCACACTGTATAAGGGGTAGCCATTGCTGTGTCAAGTGCACTCATGTCGGGCATCTCCATGGACGTTCGACTCTTCCATTCCCTTACTTCAGTTTGGAGAGAGGTGACAACCCCCTCCACGACATCCACCCGTGAGCATAGCCTGGTTATACTCTCATACAATGACTTTATCTCTTTTTTCATTATTTGGGAAATAAGAACATGGAGACATTTAGCCAATGTCTAAAGCTGGATCTCATGAGAGTTAGTCATCTCCGCAAGTTTGTGGAGATTACTTGGTTGGGAAGATGTGGGAGGGGGTGAGGCTCCCCTAGTAGGGGCTTCGTCTGAAGCTTGTCCCCATGGCTCCGGATGTGGCATATTAGGATCGGGAGCTAGTGGGGCTTGCTTAGAACCATGAGAAAAGGATCCTTCTAGGACATCAAAGGCTTTCAGCCACTTCTGCTTGCTCTTGGGAGCATCCGCGTCCCTTTTTCAATCCACAGTAATGACACCGGTAGCGGAGCTTGGGGCTTCATCTGGGAACAGTGGCGCTCCAACTTGTAGGCATAGATGAGATATGAGCACAATATAGGGAATTGAGGTGCTATCTTGCCTAGATTTTCTCTTCATCTAAACAGCCATAATTTTCCCGAAATTTATTTGGACCCCTATCATGATGCAGGTGATGAGGATAGTTGCTTCCAATCTGACTCGCTGCTCATTCTTTGAAGGTATGATATGACCAAAAATAAAGTCCAACCACAACTTGCCTCAAACTTAAGATCATGGTGAGAAATCTCGCCGCTCATTGTGGCCTATAAAGGCATGTTTGCGGCAATGCCTGGAGCTATCCATGTGAATTGGTTCTCCTTGCCAGCAATTCTGGTTGTATATTTAGAGTCGATGCCAAGCTCATCCTCCCGGAATAGAGAATTAGTGGCCGTTGGAGTGATGTCAACCTCCACACCTCGCACCTAACTAAAGGTAGGCAGGGAAATTCGTCCACCTTGCCCTTGTGATCCTTGGTCTGTTTCCTGGCTTGGTAATAGGCGTAAAATTTCGGGATGAGGGTGGGGTAGTTTTGGGAGTGGATTGGTAAAAGCATGCCATTGGCGGTCATTAAATTGAGTGATGATGTTGGGGAGGTAATTTCGTAGCCCTACCAAGTCAAACTGCTTCTCAACAGTGATTGATCGGTCCTTGCAAATATAATAATTCCCCTTTATGTCGGGCACACAAAATATCATGGCCTCTCGAGATTTGGTGGGTGCTATGGATTCCTTTTCCTTCCCCTTTCCTTTGGTGAAAGATGAGGCTAGGGACTTGCCCTTGCTCGAGTTCCTGGATGAATTCATACCCTGCAAAACTATGTAAGTGCAATACAACCATACTTTCTTTTGGTATCTTGATCAAGAGGAAATAAAATAAAAAAACAAAAACTAACATGTATCCTAAACTAAAGCAAGGAATTATAACAATTGGATGGAAAAAGGGTAAAAGAGTTCAAATGTTAAGCAGTGGCAGTACCAGCAGGCCACCGGCGAAATGCAGATGAAGACCGGCGAACCGCCATTTAGCCGCCGGACAGAAACATAATGATAGGGACAGTAAAATCATACTAATTGAGTAAATCTAAGATCAAATACACAATACCTTACCCAAATCAACCCCAATCGTTCACATACCCCTAGCAAAGAATTTATCTACTCATGTTAGTAAAGTAAGACATTGCATTAAACAACAATTCAATATCCATTCATAAATTTGAGTAAGAGAAATTCAAGCAGGGTTTGAACTCCAATGGAGTTTTCTACCTTCTCAGTGAAGAAGATCACTCTTTCTCTTTCTACTTCACTCTACTTCCAATACAAGCCTAAACCAATAGAATAATTAATACTTTTTAGAATGGAATATTTAGTTCTTCTATGAGATGTACAAAAAATAGGTACATATCTGCTCTTTTTTTTTTCTTTCTTGACATTTTTACCACTAGTTGAAAGGCCTCACTTGTGATCCACCAGCGGTTCACTGGTACAGGTTTGTGAAATGTCGGTCAGTTCTAGCTGAAGTATAGTGAGATTTTTAGTGCTTCGGCAACCGTTGGTGCTGATCCGCGAACTGTCGGTTAGTCACAATTGATGGCAGTTAGCTCTTCATCACTTTGGTGTTGGGACCGATGGTTGGCTGGTGCTGATCTGTGGTCCGCTGGTCTCCAGCCTTTTCCATATAGTTGGAAACTGCGGCCAATTTGGCATTTTGCCAATGTCCTCCGGTAGAGCACCAGTTATCAACTCTATCTACATACTTTTTGCTCAATTTCATGATTTTCTACATTCAAGTTAAATATATACAAGGATTAGGGAGAAAAGGTATAAAAAACACCTAATTGACTTGAAAACTACACAAAAACTCATGTTTAAGAGCCTAATAAGTTGGAGAATTACCAACTCATTAGCCACTCAATTGACGGTCCGTTAGGTATTTCGTCATCTGTAGAGTAGGGGAACCTGACATCAATGGTCTAATTGACAGACCATCGCCTGATTGACGGCCATCAACTTTGCCGTCAAGGAGGTGACACCCCAACTGACGGTCGTCACTTGCTTAACGGGATGTCACTTCCTCTGTCACCCAAGAACCAGGCCTGGAACTTTAGTTTTTTTCTACAAGAAGCCACTTCGGGATCTGAGGTGTTACAATATCTCCTCCTTGGGAATATTCTTCCTTGAATGAAGGCTAACTAAGTTGAAAAAATTAAGGAAAGAGCTAAAATCCTAGAACTGAAAGGATATATGATCTTGGGCAGATTTATATGCCCAAGTGATACTCAAAAGAATCATTTTCGCCTTGTTTATCTAGCAATGTGTATACATTTTCATGTAATTGGTAATAAAATGTGAATTTATACTAACCAACATGATTAGCATTGTTTTGTAGGTAACATGTGATTTCGAGGAGCTAAAATGCATGTTGGATGATATCGGAGTTAGACTTGGATGCGAGCAAGGGAAAAGGCATTGGACTGCACAAATTAAAGGGGCTCCGCAATGGAGCCGTGTCACGCTGCCATCGCAGAGGCATTCTGCCTGGAGGGTGAAAATTCATCAATTTCCAGTGGAGGTTCGCGACAGCTCTGTGGCACGGTGGCTAGCCTCCGCGTTGCACGCCGTGCCACGTTGGTGTTATATTCCCGGACCCCCAATTCCAGTGAGGGTCCGCATCCACGGCGTGTCACGGAGGCAGTGCTCCGCGATGCACTCCGTGACACGTTGCTCATTATTCCGGGAAAAATTCCCACTAGTATAAATAGAACACTTAAGTGTATTTTTCATAATTCAGACTTGGTGGAGCAAGGACGTGGGTTACAGGCAGTTGAGGGACAAAAAGTTCAGGGTTTTTTCTTTCTTTCTTTCTTCTCTAATTCAATTGTTTGTATGATTAACACTTGTTTTAGGATGATTAATCCACAAATGAGTGGCTAATTCCCTTCCTTGCTGAGGTTATGAACACTTGTGATGAATTTTGATTATTGAATTATTTGGTTTATCATCTTTTTCTTCCATGTTGTTCAATTAATTCTTGTTTCTACTGCATTGGTGTGTGGCCTACATTAATGTACATCTAAAAAGTTCGATTTCAGTCGAGAGAGCACGAAATTGGAAAGTTGTGAATTAATAGGATATTGTTCTTTACTTGATTTGGGAAAATTGAGTTTTGATGTGCTTTCCTGATAGAAATATACTTGAAAGCCGTATTAGTCAATTTCAGAACCGGAATTGTATTGCTAGGTCATGAATTGCATTTGATCACAGAAATGTAGACAGATGGTTTATGATTCTTAAGTGAGATTAAATACGAGAGTTTTAATCTCTTGGCTAATGTTCTTGGCTAGCAACAGGAAGAAAATATTAACCAATTTATGACGATAATCAGTTTCATTACATGTTCTTTAACCTCAGCATGCTCTTATTCATAGTCCAAATTCAAAGTAGATAATTGTTTGTAGTTTAGTATAAAATTTATAAAACAAATTATTCACTTTTTGGTTACGTTGTTGTCAGCATATTTAGAAGTTAAATATAGTATAGTATACTTAAGCAAACTTCACTTAATCCGAGTCTCTGAGGGATCGATACTTGGCTTACTAAAGCCACTTACTACTTGTTCGACCACGTGCACTTGCGTGTCGGTTAAGATATTCAACGAACCACCGAACAAAGTTTTTGGCGCCGTTGCCGGGGACTTGGCAATTGGTGAAATTGTGTTAAGTATCAATTTACTGTATTTGTATTTTCTTTTCTTAAGTGTTGACTACTTGGTCTAGCCTGTATTTTGCAGACTTAATTGCTGTGAACACTGGCAAGAGACAAAGAGCTGGTGGAATCTTATTTAGATCCTGAACGTATATTTCATAGTAAACGGAGAGAAGCTCTACAAAGGAAGCTGCAGTTGCTCAGACAGACCATTATGGAGCAACAAAATCCACCGGTAGTAAGGGCAGTGTTAGTGCCCGAAGAAGCAGAAGCAAGGCCGGTTCGCGAGTTGGCAATCCCACATGCCAACAATGTTACATCCAGTATCCGCAAACCAGAGCCTGGAGGGAGATTTGAACTCAAGCAAAATATGGTGCAATTATTGCACACAAGCGGGCAATTTACTGGTCTCCCTCATGAAGACCCACAACAGCATCTCCAAAACTTTTTGGAGATAAGTGACACTTATATACCCACTGGAGTGTCACCTGATTATGTTCGGCTTACATTATTTCCGTTCTCATTACTCGGAGAAGCCAAGAGGTGGTTAAAAGCTGAGCCACCAAATTCTATTTCAACGTGGGATGATCTTGCACGAAAGTTCTTGATAAGGTTTTTTCCCTCTGGCAAAACAGCAAGACTTAGAAGTCAAATTCTAAGTTTCAAACAGAGGGAGGGAGAAAATTTATATCAAGCCTGGGAGAGATTTAAATCCATGTTGCGGGACTGTCCTCGTCATCATCAGTCCAATGAGGTGTTGGTGCACACATTTATTGAGGGTTTGGAACCCCATACCAAAATTTTGCTAGATTCAGCAGCTGGAAGGCAAGCGCTGGAAAAGACTTATGAGGATCTGTATACCTTGCTAAACCGGATTTCACAGGGCAATCCAGAATGGAATGCTGATTCATCATGAGGTGGAACAAGGAAAGTAGTAGGAGTGCTTGAAGTGGATGGATTTACAGCTATCGCTGCACAGAT
Organism: Datura wrightii; assembly: GCA_035772735.1. NCBI lineage: Eukaryota > Viridiplantae > Streptophyta > Magnoliopsida > Solanales > Solanaceae > Datura > Datura wrightii. Next base: position 69,521,849 of record JASDFA010000002.1, read on the forward strand.
AGCTGCCTTGCAAAATCAATTGAACAACCACTTCAGCAACATGACTTTGAACCAGCCGTCAGCTTGCAGTCCAGCAAATGTGGTGGGAAGTGTGTTGAAGAAGTGAGCACTCAGCTGAGTGCTGTGGAGCAAATCCTGATTCGGTAAACTTTGTGGGTAATGCACAAAGAAATCACCAGCATTATGGTAGTGGCTACAATTCAAATTGGAGGAATCATCCAAATTTTTCATGGGGTAGCAACAGCCATCAAGGCCAAAGTTCTGGTCAGGGTATGCAAAGGAATCAAGGAGGGCAACAGAACTACCAATCTCAATTCAGAAATAACAATGCACCTCCTCCACCACCATCACCCAGCATTGAGGAGATGTTCAAGACCATGATCGCTAACCAAGCGCAATTGCAGGCTGACTATGTTAAATTGGCAGCCGAAGTGAAAAATAACCAGTTAGCGACCAAGGCTCTTGAGTATCAATTTGGGCAATTTGCTAGTGCCCAAAATACAAGGCCCAGAGGAGGACTGCCGAGCGACACGAATCCGAATCCGAAGCAGGTAAATGCAGTGACCACAAGGAGTGGTTTGCAGCTGAAGGAGGTGGAACTAGAAAGACCACCTTAAAATTCAGGAGCAGTAGAAGTTGAGGGGGAGCAAAGTTCGGAAAGGGGGAAGACCAAAGAAGCTGAATCAGAAAGACCTCCACCCCCGTTCCCTCAACGACTCAAGAAACACAAGGAGGAGGCGTGTTTCAAGAAATTCATGGAGGTGCTTAAACAGGTACATGTTAACTTACCTCTTGTTGATGTCTTGCAGGGAGTGCCGAAATATGCCAAATACATAAAGGACATCGTGGCCAACAAAAGTCGTTTGACTGAGTATGCTACGGTGGCTTTAACTGAGGAGTGCACTTCCCGGATCCAAAATAGATTGCCCACAAAGCTAAAAGACCCTGGAAGTTTTACTGCTTACTATTGGGCAAAGCATCCGAGCTCGTGGATTGTGTGATTTCGGGGCGAGCATAAATCTGATGCCATCTTCGGTATTCAAAAAGTTGGGTCTAGGGAGTCCTAGACCTACAACCGTAATCTTGTAGTTGGCAGATCGATCCTTAGCTAGGCCGGATGGCATTGTTGAGGATGTTCTAGTGCAAGTTGGCTCCCTAATTTTTCTGGTAGATTTTATTGTTCTGGATTTTGAACCAGACGCGGAAGTCCCATTTATTTTGGGACGACCCTTCTTGGCAACCGGGAAAGCATTAATCGATGTAGCTGCGGGGCAACTTACAATGCGAGCACATGACAAGGTAGAGGTGTTCGATGTGTAAAAAGCACCCAAGCTCCCGATGGTGCAGGAAGAACTCTCGGTGATCAATGTAATTGATCATGGTAATGCTAAGCAGATGAATGATTCCCGAGAGTTAATGGGAAGACCACCGGATAGGTGTAAGCACTACTGGGGGGAGGACAGTGATCGTGGGAAATCGTCCATCACCCTAGCGGACAATTGAGCTTAAATGACGTCGAGCCGCGACGGTAAACCAGGCGCTGCACGGGAGGCAACCCGTGAAATTTTTTTTTCTTTCATTTTGTAAAGTGTAAATAGATTTTTCTTTTTCATTTTCTTGATTTATTACAAAATTTTTCATTTTAGTTAGTATTTTTTTTATTTTTTTTAGTTAGGTGAAACCTATTATTCTAACCAATTTTGTTTAGTGAGATGATTTTTAGGTCAAACGGAGAAAAATGTGCACGGAATCGTGAAGGAAAAGGCGAGGTATGGAAAATTAATAAAATGTAGAAGACAGTGAGCTGGGGCGATAGCTTCGTGTCACGGAGGAGGACCTCCGCGTTACCCTCCGTGACACGTTGAGGTATAATCCGGAAATTTTAAAATTTCCAGTATGCTGTCGCGATGGCTCCGTGTCACGGAGGCAGTGCACCGCGATACACTCCGTGACACGTTGCCGTGTATATCGCGACGGGTCACACCGGGTTGCCGGGTGACCCGCGTGTTTTCTACCTTTTAAACCCCGAATTCTCCCTTTTTTTTTCCTCATTTTCGATTTCCTCCGTGACCAAACGTCCCAAAACCCCTCTCCCATCAACGTGCCACGACTTAAGGCAACAAATTACCAAGTTTTCTTCGCTTCTTCAACGTTAAGGTATGTTTTCCGATTCTCTCTCAAGTTTTTGTCGATTTTATTCGAAATTAAGCATGGGAGGTGAGATAAATCGCCCTAAGTCAAAATTAAGCATGAATTCGAGTTATTTGTTGATTGATAAATGTTCGGAATGTTGTAATGATTGTTTGAACTTGTCGATTGCATGAATTATTCGAATTTGATGGAAGAAATCAATTCTAGGGCTTGTTGTTGAATTTGAAGTTGGTAATGTGTAAATTTGTGAATTCTATGCCGGGGTGTACTTGTTAAATGAGATGAGTCGTTGTAAAAAATTGTTTGAATGTTAATTGACGACGAATTCTCGGGTTTGGGGAAAATGTTGAAATTTTGTTCAAATTTGGTTGGTTGTATAGGTTCATGTGTATAGCATTTTCTTTGTTGTTTTTGTTTCGTTGTTTTTCTTTGCTAAGTGCGATGGTTAAAATGCTAGCGACGGTAGTGATTGGGATTAGCTGTACAAAGTCTGAGTAGTACGCAGAAGTTATACCGTTGAATTTTCATTCGAACGCACTAAGCATGATTGTATAGTTGGTTGTTTGGTGTAAATAAAGTTATTCTTGCCGTAGTATCGTAACTGTAGCTAAGGACTAAGTGTGGGGTTAACTTAGCGTAACCCGACCTTAACCGAAGTTAATATTCATTTAGCTTGACATTGAGCTTGTTTACTTGTGTTGACAGGTAAAATGGCAAGCAGGCAAGATAAAGGTAAGGGTGCATCAACTTCAGGCACTGGAAGGAAAAGACTCAGACTGGGCACAGCAGTCCCAGCTGCACCAGCAGTTCCACACGGCCAGCGCTGCCAATACGGAACGAGATGGGTGACTGACGAGGGGAAAAAGTGGTATGCAAAGCACAAAGAGAATAAATATTTCCCCGAGGAGCATATAGCACGGGAACCATTGGCACAGGAGTTCCCCAGAATGGTTCACCAGATCGAGGCAGCTGGGCTCGGTTTCATATTTCAGGAGCCCAAAGAATGCAACTTGCACCTGGTCCGGGAGTTCTATGCTAATTGGAACCCGTCCATCAGAAGCCACACCATCAAGATCAAAGGGCAGATAGTCACTCTGGAACCCCACCAGCTAAATGCCATCATCGGAGCGCGGGACACAAACGCCCACGTTCTTCGCCAGCTGAACATTACCCCACCGTATGCCGACATCAGACGCACACTGTGTGGGGCTCGATCTACAGCTAGATGGAGCAGACTCAAAGAAAGGGGCTACGACCAAACTCTGCCATATTCTCAAATGAACAGGGAAGCCCGAATCTGGCTGAAGATAGTCTGCTCGTGCCTAATCCCGGGGGTACACATGACTGATGTGACTCGGGACCGTGTTTGCCCGGTGTACGCCCTGATGAAAGGGCTGGAGATTAATGTCGGGGCAGTCATCATATCCGCCATGAAGAGAGCCCGATTGCACCAGGGCCACCGGTATGGTTTCGGTGGACTACTCACCACCTTTCTCAGAGGCCTCGACGTCGAGGAGGAGGCTTTGGATTATATCCAGCAGTTGGAGCGGCGGGCCGTGGATGTGACCAAAACTAAGGCTCCCGACACCACCTACGGGCCAGTGCTGACAATTGGCTTGCGACATGCTCGTGATGACCAGTACATGGCGCGGATGTATGGGATGCAAATGCTACAGCTCAGGATAGGTGGGAGACTAGCCACGGAGGAGGAGCTACGGCAACTCGAGCTAGATTACCCATTTGGCAAAAACGCCAGGGCTCTATGCCGAGTGGGTCCAGCCTTTGTAGAGCCCATAGACGATGATGTCCCCACGGATGAGGAGACACGTCGGGAGGACTCCAATGTGGAGTCCGATGACGACGACGGAGGTGCCTCGGACATGGGAGATGAGGCAGCAGCACCTGATGAAGAAGTGGAATACTTCGACTGATCAGGGAGTTCCACCACCCGACTTTCTACTATTTAATTTTTGTGAACACTGGGGAAAGTGTTCGATTTAAGTGTGGGGTGGGAGTAGTTAGGTGCTGGGCTGGTTTGCTTGTATGTTTTTCCTCTGTATTTTTGTATGTTATGTTTCCTTGTGTTTGTGAATTTTTAAATTGTTCTGTATCTGTGCATATTTGTGGAATTGATGTGTGTTGTGGAATGTTGCTAGCTGAGTCTGTAAAAATTTTTGTAAATATTTTTGCTTATCGAAATGATCGATATTTTTAAAATTTTGTGAAAATATTTTGTTCATATTTAAAATACGTTGTAAATAATGTTTCTATCGAAATGATCGATGGTTTTGCAAAATTTTTCAATTTTTTTATTTTGGGTTTCTCGGCATTTGTTTTCGGTTCTTTTACTGAGAATGGTCCCATTGAACCGACGTCATAGTTAGTGACTTTTCCCTATGATGGATGGATGACGACCGTCTTAAGGGAAATGTAGTCGGTAGGAGTAGTTATTTTAAGTTATTTTCAGTTTTTTCTTTGGTGGATTGCATCCCGAAACCTGTAGTTACTATATGGTTGTGAATTGTTGGTTGCGTGTTGTACCTGATATTCAAAATGCAAAAGTGATTCATATGAAAGCATGCAATCTTGTAAATATGTTGAGATACCTAGGCTGTAGAGTTCGATTCGGTGTGATTGAGGCTTAATGTTTGAAGTCATGTAATTAGCTGATTGAAGAGTCTGTGAATACATCTTTGAATCGAGCGTGTGCATAAGGTGTGAAGTGAGGTAGTGTTATTCCATGCTATTGTGAAGTGTCTAGAACTTGCCTGGTGTGTGTACAAAACGAAATGAAGGAGGTGTATTATAGGAAAGGATGTAGGCATTTCTTTGTTTTAACCGAGAGTTCTATTCTATTTTTTTTCTTGTCACACTCCCCCTTTCTGTGATTTGTATACCCTAGTCAGCTGTTTGAGCCTTTAGCCTATTATTTCTTTCTTTTGTCCAAAAAGTATAAACCGAGCTTAATTCTTTCTTTTCATTAGCCGTAAAGTCTATGCAAAACTCTTAAACGCTTAAGAAGAGAAAATAATGTTCCCAAAGTGTCAAAGAGTGAGAATGGTGAAAAGAAAATGAAAAGCAGAGTGAGGAAAGAAAAGAAAAGGTTGAAGGTGCACTTGCTATAAATAAATGCTAGTGAAAGTGCATGAATAACCTTTGTTATTGTGTCAGGTGTGCTAAATGAAATGGGCCATACTAAAGTAAATCGTTAAGAATGGGATGATGAAAAAAAAAAAGAAAAGAAAAGAGAGAAACATTGTCCATGAGTTGATGGGAATGAGTTGCAAAGGCGCTTAAGGATGCTAGTGGCTATTATTGGTGAATCCAATATATACTAGTTCCATAACTTCGATTACAACCCATTAAAGTCCTACGTGATCTTACATTGCATTTCTTTATATTAGTGGAGTAACACACTAAGGGCAAGCTTATGGGTCATGACATGATGCATGTGAATTCTTTTGGGAGAGAGAGTGAAATTATTTTTACATGCCCCTACTTGAATGTTTGTGTGTCACATGAGCAAAAAGGGGAAGATTCTCTTGAGTTGTGAGGGCACATGCTTGAGGAAAGACTGATTTTCGTGTCGGATATCTTGATTAGCTGATTTGCATGAGTTTGCCGATATCGAGAGTCGATTCTTAAAGTCTAGGAAGTCTTAATGTGTTGAAGGTCATTGCATTGTTAAGACCATGCATGTTTTCTTGATGATTTGCAACATTGAATGATCGGTATGACCGTAGCTCACATTGTCGCACCATAGTAGCAAAGGTTGGGATGTAAATTGCATGACTTGTATGTTTGTTGTTCGAGGACGAACAAGGATTTAAGTGTGGGGTAAGTGATCTTGGGAAGATTTATATGCCCAAGTGATACTCAAAAGTATCATTTTCGCCTTGTTTATCTAGCAATGTGTATACATTTTCATGTAATTGGTAATAAAATGTGAATTTATACTAACCAACATGATTAGCATTGTTTTGTAGGTAACATGTGATTTCGAGGAGCTAAAATGCATGTTGGATGTTATCGGAGTTAGACTTGAATGGGAGCAAGGGAAAAGGCATTGGACTGCACAAATTAAAGGGGCTCCGCGATGGAGCCGTGTCACGCTGCCATCGCAGAGGCATTCTGCCTGGAGGGTGAAAATTCATCAATTTCCAGTGGAGGTTCGCGACAGCTCCGTGGCACGGTGGCTAGCCTCCGCGTTGCACGCCGTGCCACATTGGTGTTATATTCCCAGACCCCCAATTCCAGTGAGGGTCCGCGTCCACGGCGTGTCACGGAGGCAGTGCTCCGCGATGCACTCCGTGAAACGTTGCTCATTATTTCAGGAAAAATTCCCACTAGTATAAATAGAACACTTAAGTGAATTTTTCATAATTCAGACTTGGTGGAGCAAGGACGTGGGTTACAGGCAGTTGGGGGACGAAAAGTTCAGGGTTTTTTCTCTCTTTCTTTCTTCTCTAATTCAATTGTTTGTATGATTAACACTTGTTTTAGGATGATTAATCCACAAATGAGTGGCTAATTCCCTTCCTTGCTGAGGTTATGAACACTTGTGATGAATTTTGATTATTGAATTATTTGGTTTTTCATCTTTTTCTTCCATGTTGTTCTATTAATTCTTGTTTCTACTTCATTGGTGTGTGGCCTACATTAATGTACATCTAAAAAGTCCGATTTCACTCGAGAGAGCACGAAATTGGAAAGTTGTGAATTAATAGGATATTGTTCTTTACTTGATTTGGAAAAATGGAGTTTTGATGTGCTTTCCTGATAGAAATATACTTGAAAGCCGTATTAGTCAATTTAGGAACCGGAATTGTATTGCTAGGTCATGAATTGCATTTGATCACAGAAATGTAGACGGATGGTTTATGATTCTTAAGTGAGATTAAATACGAGAGTTTTAATCTCTTGGCTAATGTTCTTGGCTAGCAACAGGAAGAAAAGATTAACCAATTTATGATGATAATCAGTTTCATTACATGTTCTTTAACCTCAGCATGCTCTTATTCATAGTCCAAATTCAAAGTAGATAATTGTTTGTAGTTTAGTATAAAATTTATAAAACAAATTATTCACTTTTTGGTTACGTTGTTGTCAGCATATTTAGAAGTTAAATATAGTATAGTATACTTAAGCAAACTTCACTTAATCCGAGTCTCTGAGGGATCGATACTTGGCTTACTAAAGCCACTTACTACTTGTTCGACCACGTGCACTTGCGTGTCGGTTTAGATACCCAACGAACCACCGAACAATATAAACTGAAAACTAACGGAGTGATTATCATTTCATGATACAAGACCCAGCTCCCAGGCTCATCCTCATCTTTAGACCATCTCAAGGCTCACCTCCAGCCTGTTGGTGAGTCCTCATATTCTGAGGGTCGTGTGACTAGACCTTATATCATTTTATGTTTCAATAGTTGGCCGGGTTAGTTGAGGGTGTTGTCCCATAAACCCATCTTATGTCATAGAGGCTTTTGGACAGTTGTGAAGTACTCAACTTGCATGTATGTCTAACAATTTCTTATCTTATGTTATGTTATGTTTACATTTCCATTATGCCTTATGTTCAGCCTTCCGCTTAAAGTGAATGAAGTTTGATGTATGCTTATGCCATGGGTCGACTTGGGGCCTCTCGGGGTTCCTCGTCCCGTGTTATGATCCAGGTATATGTTCGGGTCATGACAAACTTGGTATCAGAGCCATAGGTTTAGATGTGTCCTAGGGTGTCTGAAAGACGCGTTAAGTAGAGTATTTTTCATGGGTATGAAGCGCGCCACACTTATGACGAAGAGGCTATGATACATTTAGGAAATGAACCCTTCTTTCGTGATCTATGTCGTGTGATGAAAAGTCTTTCTATCCTTCTTATTCGTGCTATTCGCAATTGCAGAATCATGGCTCCTAGAAGAATGAATGGAAGAAGAAATGGAAACGGTGACGTCCACGAGGATTGCAATGGTCATGGGCATCAGCAAGCCCCAGCTGTTCATGACCCCCAGGCACCAGAGCCAGTTGCCCATGCTGAGTTTTGGGCAGCTATCTAGATGTAGGCGCAGGCCTTAACTGCTCAGGTCAACCAGCAAGATGTTGTGCATATCCCACAAAATGGCAATGCAAAAGCGGCCCACATTAGAGATTTATTGAGGATGAACCCTCCAGAGTTCCTGAGGTCCCAGATGGATGAAGATCCGCACGATTTCATCGAGGAGATTCTAAAGATCACCTAGGTTATGGGGTGACCAATGGAGATTGAGTTGAATTATCCTCCTATCAGCTAAAGGGGGTGGCTCACATATGGTTCAAATAGTGGAGGGATGCTAGGGCAGTGGGTACAGGCCCTATAGGTTGGGAAGAGTTCCATACAACATTCTTAGATCGGTTTTTCCCTCGAGAGATGAGGGAGATTAAGGAGGCTGAGTTTTTTAACTTGAAGCAGGGTGACATGTCCGTTCAGGAGTACGCATTAAAGTTCACCCGTCTATCCAACTATGCGCTAGAGTTGGTGGCAGACCAGAGAGCTCGGGTGAGCCATTTTGTATATGAAGTGGCGAACTATCTGGATAAGGACTGCATGATTGCCATGTTACATAGGGATATAGACTTTACCCACATTATGTTGCATGCTCAAAAGATGGAGTCGGTATATCAGAGGTAGAGGGAGGCCAAGAGGGCCAGTACCGACAGTTACCAGACTTCTCAAGTCAGATCAGGGGGTGGACAGCATAAACAGTCTTAGCATAGGTCTATTGCTCCAGCACCATTATAAGCCAGTACACCGTCTAGATTCCAAGGGTATCGGAGGAGCAGTGCTCCAGACTCGAGAGGCCAGGGTAGCATGCAAGTGGAGCGCACATTCCCAGCTTGTGCGAACTGCGACATGAATCACTCAGGGAGGTGCCTTGTCAGCTCGGATGCTTGTTTCGGCTGGGGAAAACCTAGACACATACTTAGGGATAGCCCTTCAGCCAAATCAAGGGGCGGTGGAGCCTGTATGCCAGAAGACACATCAGCCGCTCCCGCAGCACGTCCCCCTCAGTAGGGTGCCTCGACTAGTTCAGCCAGCGGTCAGCGTCAAAATAGGTTTTATGCTTTAGCACCCCATCATGAGAAGGAAGTCTCCCCGGATGTGGTCACTAGTATGTTTCACATCTAGATTCGAGAGCTACTTTGTCTTTTGTTCCTCCTTATATTGCTAGTAGCTTTGAAGTTAGTCCCGAGACTTTGTCAGAACCATTTTCTGTTTCTACTCCTGTTGGTGATTTGGTTGTAGCTAGGCGGGTGTATAGAGGATTCCCAGTCACTATATTGCATACAGTCACCTCCATAGACCTTGTAGAGTTAGCCACGACGGACTTCGACATTATTCTTGGCATGGATTGGTTGTATGTGTGTTATGCTTATGTTAATTATAAAACTCGTGCCATGGAATTCCATTTTCCAGGTGAGACAGTTTTGGAGTGGAAGGGTAGTTCGGTCGTATCAACAGGTCGATTTATTTCATATCTTAAGGCTAGGAAGACGATTTCTAAGAGTTGCATGTAGCATTTAGTTAGGGTTAAGGATTTTGAGTCCAAGACCCCGACTATCCAGTCAGTTTTGGTGGTGGTGAGTACCCAAAAGTACTTTTGGATGATTTACCAAGTGTTCCTCCTGAGAGGGAAATCGATTTTGGTATTGATCTTCTACCTAATACACAGCCTATCTTTATTCCTCCTTAGATGATATCCCTAGCCGAGCTAAAGGAGTTGAAGGATCAGTTGAAGGACCTGCTAGATAAGGGCTTCATTAGACCGAGCAAGTCCCATGGGGTGCACCAGTCCTATTTGTTCGGAAGAAAGATGGTTCTCTTCGAATGTGCATTGACTATCGGCAATTGAACAAAGTCTCCATTAAGAACAGGTATCCTTTACTCAAGATCGATGATTTATTTGACCAGATTCACGATGCCAAGTGTTTCTCAAAGATAGATCTCAGGTCCGGGTATCATCAGCTCAGAGTTCGGGAGAGTGATATTCCGAAGACAGCCTTCAGGACACGGTATGGACATTATGAGTTTGTAGTTATGTCTTTTGGAATAACGAATGCTCCTTCATCTTTTATGGACCTGATGAACAGGGTGTTCAAGCCGTATTTGGACATGTTCATGATTGTGTTCATTGATGACATCCTTATATACTCTCGGAGCGAAGTGTATCATGCCACTCATTTGAGAGTAGTGCTTCAGACTCTCAAGGATTGCCAATTGTATGCCAAGTTCAACAAGTGCGAGTTTTGGTTGAACTAGATATCATTTTTGGGCCGTGTGGTATCAAGCGAGGGCATAAAGTTAGGTTCTCAAAATATCGAGGCAGTGAAGAGTTGGCCTAGACCGGTGAATCCTTAAGATATTCGGAGTTTCTTAGGCCTAGTTGGCTACTACCAGAGATTTGTTGAAGGTTTTTCATCAATTGCAGCACCTTTGACTAAGTTGACTCAAAAGAAGGTGAAGTTCCAATGGTCTGAGGCTTGTGTGAAGATCTTCCAGGAATTGAAGACTCGACTCACTACCGCACTGATGTTGACCCTACACGATGGTACCGATGGTTTTGTGGTGTATTGTGATGCTTCAAGAATTGGACTCGGGTGTGTATTGATGCAGCGAGGAAAGGTGATAGCATATGCTTCTAGACAGTTGAAGATCCATGAGAAGAGTTACCCAACCCATGATATTGAGTTGGCTGCATTGGTGTTCGCATTTAAAATAGGGCGACATTACTTGTATGGGGTCCATATGGATGTGTTTAAGGACCACAATAGTTTACAATATCTGTTCACATAGAAAGATCTCAATCTATGACAAAGAAGGTGGTTGGACCAATTCAAGGACTACGATATGAGTGTTCTTTACCATCCGAGTAAGGCTAATGTCATGGCGGATACACTTAGTAGGCTCTCAATAGAAAGTGTAGCCCATGTGGAGGAAGGAAAGAAAGAGCTGGTGAAAGATGTCCATCGTCTCGCGAGGTTAGGAGTTAGGTTGGTTGACGCTACCGATGGCGGTGTTGTTGTTCAAAGCAGATCCAAATTGTCCTTGGTGAAGAATGTGAAATCCAGGAAAGATGAGGAACTTATTTTGGTAAAGCTGAACGAAGCCGTTCAAAGTCAAAAGGTGGAGGTCTTCTCCCAAGGGAGATAGTGTGCTTTAGTACCAGGGTCGCCTATGTGTTCCAAATGTTGATGATTTGAGGAGACGTATATTGCATGAGGCACATGGATCCAGGTATCCTATCCATACGAGTTCCACCAAGATATATCGTGATTTAAGAGAAATCTATTGGTCGGATGGCATGAAGAAGGATATTGCAGAATTCATAGCTCTTATTCCTGAATGGGTCTGTTTCATCTTTTTAGGTTTATGCTCTACTCCGGGTAAAGATCTGCCCGATTTGGATTTGTACAAGATGCCTGAACTGTTAGCAAGTAAAGGTTGAATATCAAAGGACGAGGGAGTACTTCAGGATATCAACATTCCTACTTGGAAGTGGAAGCAATTAATATGGACTTCATCATAGTATTACCTCATACTCACCGACACATGATTCCATCTAGGTGGTGGTGGACAAGTTGACCAAGGCTACACATTTTCTACCGGTGAAAACCACGGACTCAGTGGAGGATTACGCCAAGCTATATATCTGGGAGTTTGTTCGATTGCATGGAGTGCCCTTGTCTATTATTTCATACCGAGGTAGTCAATTTACCTCTCAATTTTGGCGGTCTTTCCATAAAAGGCTTGGGACCCAGGTTAAGCTCAGCACAACATTTCATCCGCACACTGATGGTCAAGTGGAACGGACAATCCAGACTCTCAAGGGCATTTCTAGAGCATATGTGATGGACTTCAAAGGTAGTTGGGATGATCATTTTCCCCTGATTGAGTTTGCTTACAATAACAACTATCACTCCAGCATTCAGATGGCACCATTTGAGGCTCTTTATGGGCGGAGATGTAGATCGTCCATCTGATGGTTTGAGGTTGGTGAGGCAGCTATGATAGGGCCAGATTCGGTCCATGAGGCTGTGGTGAAGGTTCAGTTGATAAGGGATAGGCTGAAAACCACTCTAAGTCATCAAAAGTCATATGCTGATGTGAGGAGGAGAGAGTTGGAGTTCGAGATGAACGATTGGGTATTTCTGAAAGTATCTCCCATGAAGGGAGTAATGTGGTTCAGAAAGAAAGGAAAACTCAGTCCCCACTATGTTGGTCCCTATCGGATTATGCGAAGAGTTGTAAGGTGGCGTATGAGTTGGAACTGCCCTCAGAGTTGTATTCTGTGCATCCTGTGTTTCATGTATCGCTTTTGAAGAAATGTTTGGGAGATCCAGCTTAGTAGTCCCGGTAGACAACGTTGGCGTAAAAGATAGCCTTAACTATGAGGAGGTTTCGGTGGAAATATTAGATTGCCAGGTTCGGAAGCTAAGGAACAAGGAAGTAGATTCAGTGAAAGTATTATGGAGAAATCAGCATGTTGAAGGAGCTACATGGGAAGCCGAAGCAGATATGATGGCTAAGTACCCACACTTATTCTCTACCGGCTCAGTTCTGACTTGAGGTATCAGTTTTGCCCTATAACTCTATTTAGTTTTCATGTCCAAATCATGTGATCACGTTTATTTTATGTATGTGGATGTGTATGTGAAGCATGAAATCAGTTCAGTTATGTGATATGAATCGGAGGTAGTCATTCCATTAGTTTCGGATTAAATGAGCAGTATTTGGGTGTAAGGATTGCATGCCTTTGTTTTCTTCTTGTTTCCAACATTCGAGGATGAATGTTCCCAAGGGGGAGATATTGTAATACCCTGAAAATGCCTAAGATTAGACCCGGGGTCAAAATTGAGGATTGGCTGAAAAGCTGAGAAAATGTCACAGAATGGGTGATGTAACGACTCGTGGTTTGAAACCACGGGTAATCGTATGCAATCGTGGTCTTGGGAGTCCTGGTGGAAGTGGAGAGAACGGATGAAGTAATGACTCATTGCTTGAAACAATGAGTCGTTGTCTGCAGTTGTGGGAGATGCTAGACCTTAGCAATTGGGGATACCACAGGTCATCCAATGACTCGTGGTGAGAAGTGACGACCCGTGGTCACCAGTCTTCATTTGGTTGCTAGAATTTCCAATGCATGTAACAGATTGAGACCATGACTCGTTAGAAGTAACCATGATCGATCGAACAACACGAGGGAGGTAACAATGACTCATCCTGTTGAGTCGTGGTTGGGATCCGAGATCAGGTTATAGACAGTGCAGACGACAGATCATACCACGAGTCATGATATCTACCAATGACTCATTGGTAAATCTGTGGGAGCGACCTTTGCAGTTTTTCGAGGTGATTTCATTTAGTGTATTTTCGACCTTTCTTTGCTCTAAGGCCCTAAACTACGTCGTCTTATGTATTTTTCTAGGAATAATAAGATAGGTTAAGTCCCTTTTTCTTAAGTCATTCCCATGGCATAACTGAAAGCCTCTACTGCATAAGACGGGTTGATGGGACAACAACCCCAACTAACCCGGCCAAGTAATGAAACATAAAATGACATAAGGTCTAGTCAAACGGCCCTCAAAACATGAGGACTCACCGACAAGCTAAAGGTGAACTCTACGATGGTCTATATATAAGGATGGGCCTGAGTGCCGGGTCCTGTATCATGAAATGATACAGCATAGAAAGTATGCGATCAGTACGTGAAATGTACCGAGTATGCAAGGTATGTAAAGTGGACATTTACTTACCTTACATACTCAGTACATTTCACGTAATGACCGCATACTTTCTATGTTGTATCGTTTCATGATACAAGACCCGGCTCTCAAGCTCATCCTCATCTTTAGACCATCTCAGAGTTCACCTTTAGCTTTTTGGTGAGTCCTCATGTTTCGTGGGCCGTTTGACTAGACCTTATGTTATTTTATGTTTCAGTACTTGGCCGGGTTAGTTGGGGATGTTGTCCCATCAACCCATCTTATGTAGTAGAGGCTTTCAGACAGTATGTAGTACTCAGATTGCATGTATGTCTAGAGATTTCTTACGTTATGATATGTTATGTTATGCCTACGTTTCTGCTATGCCTTATGTTCAGTCTTCCTCTTAAAGTGAATGAAGTTAGACGTTTGCTTATGCCATGGGTCGACTTGGGGCCTCTCGGGGTTCCTTGTCCCGTGTTATGATCTAGGTCTACGTCTAGGTCGTGACAAACTATTATAATACCCTAGAAATTCCTAAGATTAGACCCCGGTTCAAAATTTAGAATTGGCTGAAATGCTGAGAAAATGTCATAGAACGGGCGACGTAATGACTTGTGGTTTCAAACCACGGGTCGTCATATGCAGTAGTGGTCTACGTCTGGGTCGTGACAAACTTGGTATTAGAGCCATAGGTTTTGAAGTGTCCTAGGGTAACTAAAAGTCACATTAAGTAGAGTCTTTTGTATGGGTGTGAAGCATGCCACACTTATGACGAAGAGGCTACGAGACGTTTAGGAAATGTTTCCTTCTTTCATGATTTATGTCGTGCGATGAAATGTCTTTCCATCCTTCTAATTCATGCTATTTGTGATTCCAGAATCATGGCTCCCAGGTGAATGAACGGAAGAATAAATGGGAATGGTGAAGGCCATGGAGATAGCAATAATCATGGGCATCAGCAAGCCCCACCTATTCAGGAGCCCCAGGCACCAGAGCCAGTTGCCCACGCGGAGTTTCGGGCGGCTATCCAGATGTTGGCGCAGGCCTTGACCGCTCAGGTCAACCAGCAGGTTGTTGCACATATTCCCCAGAATGGCAATGTGGCAGCAAACCGGGTTAGGGATTGCTTGAGGATGAACCCTCCGTAGTTCCTTAGGTCATAGGTGGATGAGGATCCACACGAATTCAACGAGATTTTAAAGATCGCCCAGGTTATGGGGGTGGCAATGGAGATTGTGTTGATTTGGCTTCCTATCAGCTAAAGGGGGTGGCTCACATATGGTTCAAGTAGTGGAGGGATGCTAGGGCAGTGGGTGCAGGCCCTATAGGTTGGGAAGCATTCCACGCGGCATTCTTGGATTGGTTTTTCCCTCGAGAGATAAGGCGGCTCATTTTATTAACTTGAAGCTGGGTGACATGTCTGTTCAGTAGTACGCATTGGAGTTCACCCGTCTATCAAAGTATGCGCCGGAATTGGTGGTAGACCAAAGGGCTCGGGTGAGCCATTTTGTTCATGGAGTGACGGAGTATCTAAAGAAGGATTGCAGGATCTTCATGTTGCTTCGAGATATAGACTTTCCCCGCATTGTGATGCATGCTCAGCAGATGGAGTCGGTATGTCAGAGGCAGAGAGAGGCCAAGAGGGCCAGGACCAATAGCTATGGGACATCTCAGGCCAGATAAGGGGGTGGGCAGCGTAAATGGTCTCAGCATAGGTCTATTGCTCCTACACCATCATCGGCCAGTATGCCATCTGGATTCTAAGGGGATCGGAGAAGCAGGGCCCCAGACTCGAGAGGCCAGGGTAGCATGTAGATGGAGCGCCCTTTACCAGCTTGTGCAATGTGCAACAAGAATCACTCGGGGAGGTTCCTAGTCGGTTCGTATGCTTGTTTCAAGCGTGGCAAACCTAGACACAAACTTAGGCACTTCCCTTCAGCCAGATCACAGGGCAGTGGAGTGTTATACCTTGGAAACCCGAGGATCAGACCCGTGAGACAAAATGGAGGAAAACTAAAATTTTGCACTAGATCAAAAAATGATCCGTGAAGTGGCTCGTGAGGAGTGACCACGAGTTGTGAAGTGAATCGTGGTCAAGCAAGGCTTGGCAAGAAGTTGGATGAGGCCACGAGCATGACCACGAGTCGTGGCCAGACCTCACGACTCATGAGGTCATCTGTGGCATGGATTGACGGATTTGGGCAGTGGGGATCACGGGTGGTGACCACGAGTCATGGTTAGCCACCACAATTGGTTGGGTCCCCTAAGTGGAATTAGGTAGTAGACTCCACGACTCAAGGACACGAGTCGTTAGCCCTGGCCACGAGTCGTCTAGTCCCTCGTGGGGACTAACAGTTAGCCAAATTCTGCGATTTTAGTAAGGGCTTTTCCGTAATTCCTAAGTCCAAGGGGCCTATACTACGTCATTTTAACATCAAAAAGGGTGGTTTAAGAGGGTTATGAGTGGGTGTCTTCTTCCACACCCATGCCCAATTTCTATCTAAATATGAGGAATTCCTATGATCAAGTTATGGGGTTTTCACCCAATTGCATAATTCTTCAATTTTTATACATGGGTACGATTAGATTTTGTTTCTATTGATAAATTGTGAAGCATGGGCAGATTTTAGATTATTTTCAATAAAAAATTGTGTTTTCTGTTTTATGAAATTAAAGGCCCATGGATGAGAAGTTCATGAAAGAAGAGTATGATGATGAATGTATGATAACGATGAGATTTGATGATGAAAAGTATGTTTCTAAAGCTAACCATGATTATGATATTGTTTTTAAAATTAATTGAGTAGATCCAAGCATGATAAAGTTTTAGGCAAAGCCCTTATATCGAGTATGATGATGTAGTATCTCTAAAGTAAGCTTACCACATGGTTTTTGGAGTAAAGGCTCCCACTAATCTTTGAGCTTGTGGTATGTTTCGAAATAAAGCTTCTCATCTGCATGAATTCACTATTGAGATGTATGTTATTATTGAGCTTTTTTTTATTACAATGTCGAGTCTATGCATGATTTCA
Source organism: Datura wrightii (assembly GCA_035772735.1). NCBI lineage: Eukaryota > Viridiplantae > Streptophyta > Magnoliopsida > Solanales > Solanaceae > Datura > Datura wrightii. The sequence goes on from JASDFA010000002.1 coordinate 69,538,779, forward strand.
TTATTGAGCTTTGTCAATAGACAATGTTGAGCTTCGTTTTCACACGATGTTGAGTTTATTCATGATTCCATCTTGAGCTTCATCGATAGACGATGTTGATCTTTGTTAGATACGATGTAGAGCATTTCATGTTTTGGGAGAAGAGTCTAGCACCAAGCGGGTTAAGGGTCGATCACCCTATGCCCTAGAACTACGCGCCAACATAGGTTGATACTATTATATTATTCGGACCTCCCTTGTGAGCTACCCTAGCCCAAATGGCCCATGAGCTTGATATCGATTCATGGTAGCGTCCTTAGCCCTGGCAATGTTTTTGACAACACTGCCCACTTTAGTGTAATAGTCGAGATATCGTAAGCTCTATCATGGTATGTCAGTTAAGTGACGAGTCTCCCATTGTCTATATGATTCAGATTTGCATATCCATTACTCATGGTTATTATTTTTTACATGCATGTTCTAAAAGCAAGGTTTGACTTAATGTTCAGCTTTTCTATAAATGTCATATTTCAGCTTTAAGTCATTTGAGTCAGTTTGATGTTATAAAGCTATGTATCGTATGTTATGAAAAGATCATGATTTCAGAAAAGAATGCATGCAAGCCCTATTCTAAATTTACTGATATTTATGTTTAATTGTTGCATCATGTTTTAAAAGATTTTGCTTACTTTAGTGGTTTTACTTACCTTGTGTACTCATTGGTGTAACGGATAGCCTTAGATATGAGGAGGTTCCAGTGGGAATACTAGATCGATAGGTTCGAAGGTTACGAAACAAAGAAGTAGCTTCAGTTAAAGTACTTGGAGGAATCAGCATGTTGAAGGAGCTACGTGGGAGGCCGAAGCAGATATGAATTCTAAATACCCACACTTATTCTCTACCGGCTCAATTCCAACTTGGGGTATCAATTTTTCTCTATGAATCTAATTAGTTTCCATATTCAGTTCATGTGCGCAAGTTTTTTTTAGGTTATAATAGATGTATGTGATGTCTTAATTCAGTTCAGCTACGTAGTTCTTTTTGGAGGTAGTCATTCTGTCAGTTTTCAGTTTAAATTATTACATCCCAAAAAATTTTTTTGGTGATTATTTGATGTTTTTATTCTAGGTTAAAGGATGTACGGGTTGTATATTGGTCGTAGATGACAAGGGAAATGTGTACGAATGGAAAATCAATGTGAATGTGAAGTTCATAAGTAAGGGTCAACTTTAAATAACCATATCTCCTAATATATAAAGAATTAGAAGCCCCACAACCTCTCAAATTAAAGTTCTTTGAGTCTAGTTTTCAGATCATCGTACCAATCATCAATTGGAGTTTGGAGTAAAAAGTCATAGACGTTTTACCGTGACACTGTTGGGCAGTGAGGTGGCCACCGCCTTAAAAATGGCAATCGTCCAACAGCCTTTATATTTTAAGTTGTGTGTTATGAAATTATTTTCAATGTTTCCAGAATTGAGGTGCTTTCTTATCCTCTGAAATTCTCTCAAATTTCCAGCAACCAACTAAAGAGAATACCAAGCTAAAATCCATTAAAAGTAAAGCTTAGAGAAGGGGAGTTATCATAAGGTGAAAGTGGTGTGTTGGTGGCTGTTTTGGCTGCACTTGGGCAGTGTTGCTGTGGTGAATTTTCTGCGTATTTGAAGATGTTATAAGCTACATATATGTTCCCTCTTTGTAGGTATTAAACACGAGTATAAAATTTAAGAATTCTGCTCTTAACCTTTCTTGAATTCTTGATTACAAAACTAGAAGTTGGAGGTGTGTTTGGTGTGTTGGTGAACTATTTTTGCTGCGTTTTGGACAACAAGGTTGCTGCACATTAAGTTGAGGTCAATTACTCCTACTTTTAACCAAGAACAAAACCCCAGAAAAAGGTAAGGATTTCACCCCTTTTAAACCTCTCAAATTGCAAAGCGAAAATCTGAATATTGATAGCTAAGTGAGCTGCCGATGGACTATTTGTGAGCTGTGTTTTGCTTGTTTTCTTTAAGATTTTTGGCTGTTTCTTTTTCTGTAGTATACTTTATATTGAGGGGAATAATTACAGAAAAACTAAGGTAAAATTTCCTCTTTTTTCTCCCTCAAAAGTTAGTGAAAACTAGTTGAGAAAATGGCTAAATGTTGTTGATGTTGTCATGTGTTGTTGTTGCTATTGTGACTGCATTTGGTAAGTTATTTTTGCTAAATTTTGTGCTATAGATTAATCTTGTCATTGGCCTATAAAACCACTAGATTAAGGAAGTTGAAGCCTGATCATTGAAATAGGAAATCATCTAGAGAAAAGTTCATCGAAGAAAGGTATGTAAGGCGCCCCGTGTATCGTTCTTTTAAGCACCATTTGTGTGTTGTGAATTAAATGAGCCAGAAACCTCTTTAAAAGTCCTAAGACAGTATGTTAAGCTTCATTTAAGCTTTAACGTTTCATGTTTTATTGAGGTTAAGTGTTAAAATTTTTCCTAGCCGAAGTGAGACATCTAAAGTGTGATATTGTGTTGATTGTTGTCGTAGTTGTACATTGAGTTGGAGACCCCTCAACATGGGCATTGTTAGTTGGTCTTTATTGTATGTTATGTGTGTGTGTATATATATATGTGTGTGTCTGTGTGTGTGTGTGTGTGTGATTTTAAATTTGTTTAAAGGTCTGGTTGCTTACTGTAATTGGTGAAAGAGCCAAGATGATAATGTGTAAATGATTTTAAGCCACGTAAAGACATTGCAAGCTATCAGGGTAAACGAGCTTGTTGAATTAGGATTACCTGATTATGGTTGTCCTTATCTTATGTGTACATTATGAAATATGGCAGGCCAAGGGGATATTACATAATCCCTTTCCCTTAAGCTGAACGACAAGCTAGCGAGTTTTTGAGCTCTAATATCCCTTGAACATGATCTATAAATTTTGCTGAAACTCTTAGGTTGTCCGCAGGTGCTTATGATTTATACAAGTTTGAATACATGCATTTAAGTTCTATTTTCTAGCTTTACTTATTATATGTACTCACTTGGCAGTTATGCATTACGAAGGAGGCCTATGCAGGCCACATGTTTAGTATTCGTCATTTCTATGTTGTATGTATTAAGTTGGTCCAATATAAGCCATATCGGCTCCATTTATGATTTTGTTTAGGATTTATTGATTTTACCCCAGTGTGGTACATCAGCAGGAAGCATTGTTATTTTACCCCGGTGTGGTACACCGGATGGACGGATTTTACCCTAGTGTGGTACACCAGCTAGAGGCATTTTTATTTTTACCCCAGTGTGGTACACTGAATGGACGAATTTTATATAGATTTTATGATTGGCTGGCTGCCGACATTTTAGTTAAGTCTTTGTTGTGCATTAGACGATCACATTTGCACTTCAATAATGAGTTATTGTCAGGTTTCTGTTTTCAGGATTCCGGGTTGTTACTATTCCTTATTTTTGGCCCAGTTATCATTTTTATCTTACATGTTTACAGTTTTCAGACTTACATACCAGTACATTTTATTTGTACTGAAGTCCCTTCATCTTGGAACCCTTCCTGCTATTGTGCTGTAGGTACAGGCTGAGGCTCAGACCATCGAATGCAGTAGGAGCCAGATTTCAATAGAATAGTGGTATGCTCCTCTCTTCCAGGAGCCATGTCCTAGTTTTGACTATTTTGAGTTTTGTGTATAGCATGGGTAGGCCGGGGCCCTGTCCCGGGCATTTCAGTTTGTTTACTCTGTAGAGATTGATGTGGACTAGTTTGTATAGTAGTGTTGGTTGTGTAGTCGTGTTGGTTTTTCATTGTTCTGCTTAGCCTTATTCTAGCCTTGTTGGCTTTCCAAGTTGCATATTTATAATTGTCAAGGAATCATGGGTCCAGTATTTATCTTGATTGGTTGTGACAGGTGGCTTGGTCAGCCTTAGTATTACATCTATAGATACTATATAGCCGGCTTCTCGATCAATCATGAATCGAGTGCCAATGGTGCCTACCCCAGTTTGGGGCGTGACATAAATGATCAGTATTTGCATATGATGATTGCATATTTCTGCATTTTCTGTGTGTTTCTAACATTCGAGGATGAATGTTCCCAAGGGGGAGATATTGTTATACCCTAGAAACCCGAGGATCAGACTCGGGAGTCAAAAAGGAGGAAAACTGAAATTTCTCACCAGATCACAAAATGATCTGTGAAGTGGCTCGTGAGGAGTGACCACAAGTCGTGAAGCGATTCGTGGTCAAGCAAGGCTTGGAAAGGAGTTGGGTGAGGCCACGAGCATGACCACGAGTCATGGTCAGACCTCATGACTCGTGAGGTCATCCGTTGCATGGATTGAATGATTTGGGCAGTGGGGATCACGGGTGGTGACCACGAGTTGTGGTAAGCCACAATGATTCGTGGGATCCCTTGTGGGGTCCCCAGAGTGGAATTGGGTAGTAGACTCCACGACTCCAGGTTACGATTCGTTAGCCCTGGCCACGAGTCGTCCAGTCCCTCGTGGGGACTAGCAGTCATCCATATTCTGCAATTTTAGTAAGGGCTTTTCCGTAATTCCTAAGTCCTAGGATCCTATACTACGTTGTTTTAACATCATAAAGGATGGTTTAAGAGGGAAAAGACTAGCCTAAGACATTCGTGCATGCAAAGGTTTGGGAAGGTGATATAAGGATGATCTAGGTGATATCAAGGTGTTCTTCATCAATTTTCTCTTGGGAAATCTACGAGATTGTAGAATTCAACTTCTCTCAGGTATGTAAGGTTATGAGTGGGTGTCTTCTTCCACTCTTATGCCCAATTTCTATCTAATTATGAGAAATTCCTATGATCAAGTTATGGGGTTTTCGCCCAATTGCATAATTCTTCAATTTCTATACATGGGTACGATTAAATTTTGTTTATTATTGATAAATTGTGAAGCATGGGTAGATTTTAAATTGTTTTCAATCAAAAATTTTGTTTTCAAGTTTTATGAAATTAAAGGCCCATAGGTGGGAAATTCATGAAAGAAGAGTATGATGATGAAGGTATGATGATGATGAGATTTGATGATGAAAAGCATATTTCTCAAGCTAACCATGATTGTGATATTGTTTTTAAAATGAATTGAGTAGATCCAAGCATGATAAAGTTTAGGGCAAATCCCTTATATCGAGTATGATGATTTAGTATCTCTAAAGTAAGCTTACCACATGGTTTTTGGAGTTAAGGCTCCCACTTATCTTTGAGCTTATGGTATGTTTCGAAATAAAGCTTCTCATATGCATGAATTCACATTTGAAATGTATGTTATTATTGAGCTTCATTTTCATACGATGTGGAGTCTATGCATGATTTCGTTATTGAGCTTTTTCAATAAACATTGTTGAGCTTCATTTTCATATGATGTTGAGTTTATGCATGATTCCTTCTTGAGCTTTGTCGATAGGCGATGTTGAGCTTCGTTAGATATGATGTAGAGCATTGCATGATTTTGGAGAAGAGTCTAGCACCGAGCGGGTTAAGGGTCGATACCCTATGCCCCAGAACTATGCGCCAACGTAGGTTGATATTATTATATTATTAGGACCTCCCTTGTGAGCTATCCCTAACCCAAATGGCCCATGAGCTTCATATCAATATCATGGTAGCGTTCTTAGCCCTGGCAAGGTTTTGGATAGCTCTGCCCACTTGAGTGTAATAGTCGGGACCACGTAAGCTCTATCGTGGTATGTTGATTAAGTGACGAGTCTCCCATTTTCTATATGATTCAAATTTGCATATTCATTACTCATGGTTATTATTTTGTACATGTATGTTCTAAAAGCAAAGTTTGACTCAATGTTCAGCTTTTCTATAAATGTCATATTTCAACTTTGAGTCATTCGAGTCAGTTTGATGTTATAAAGCTATGTATCATATGTTATGAAAAGATTGTGATTTCAAAAAAGAGTGCATGCAAGCCCTACTCTCGGTTTACTGATGTTTATGTTTAATTATTGCATTGTTTTTTAAAAGATTTTGCTTACTTTAGCGGTTTTACTTACTTTGCATACTCGGTACATTCCATGTACTGACCCGTATACTTTTTATGTCGTATCATTTCATGATACAGGACCTAGCTCCTAGGCTCAGTCCCACTCGTAGTCTGTTGTTAGAGTTAGTACCTTCTTGGTTGGTGAGTCCTCATCCTTCGAGGGCTAGACTTTTAGTTTCCCTTATGTATTTCCAACTTCAGTATTGTTGTGTTAGTTGGCCATCAACTCATCCAGATTAGAGGCTTTTTAGACTTATGTATGTATTTAGCTTCGGATGCTTATTTTGATGTTATGTTGAGTTAGACTTTCATTGAGTTTATATTGTTGATTCTTCTATTTATTGATTGAGTTAGATGTATGCTTATTCCATGGGTCGACTTGGGGTCTCTCGGGGTCTCTTGTCTTGTGTCTACGATCCGGACCTCTGTTCGGGTCATGACATGTAGCCCGTATGCCAGCTGCCAGTTCAGCTGCTCCAGCAGAACGTCCTCCTCAGTAGGGTGCCTCGACTAGTTCAACCGGCGGTTAGCGCTAAAATAGGTTCTATGCTTTAGCACCCCGACAGGAGCAGGAGGTCTCCCCGAATGTGGTCACTAGTATGTTGCGAGTTTTCCATATTAATGTTTAATGTTTTTTAGATACGGGGGATACTTTATCTTTTGTGACTCCTTATATTTCTAGTAGCTTTAGAGTTAGTCCCGAAACTCTGTCAGAACCAATTTTGGTTTCCAATCCTGTCGGTGATTCAATTGTAGCTAGGCGGGTGTATAGCGAATGCCCAGTCACTATATTGCATAAAGTAACCTCCGCAGACCTTGTAAAGTTAGCCATGACTGACTTTGATGTTATTAATGGCATGGATTAGTTATATGCATGTTATGCTTCTGTAAATTGTAGAACCCGTGCAGTGAAATTTTATTTTTCGGGTGAATTAGTTTTGGAGTGGAAGGGTAGTTCGGCTGTACCATCAGGTCGATTTATTTCATATCTTAAGGCCAGAAAGATGATTTCTAAGGGTTTCATGTATCATCTAGTTTGGGTTAAGGATGTTAAGTCCGAGAGCCTGACTATTCAATCAGTTCTGGTGGTGCATGAGTACCCAGAAGTATATCCGAATGATTTACTAGGTGTTCCTCCTGAGAGGAAAATCGATTTTGGTATTGATCTTTTACCCGATACGTAGCCTACATCTATCCTTCTTTATAGGATGGCTCCAGCCGAGCTAAAAGAGTTGAAGGATCAGTTGAAGGACTTGTTATATAAGGGATTCATTAGACTGAGCAAGGCTCCATTAGGTGCGCCAGTGTTATTTGTCCGGAATAAAGATGATTCACTTCGAATGTGCATTGACTATCAGCAATTGAACAAGGTCACCATTATGAACAAGTATCCTTTACTCAAGATCGATGATTTATTTGACCAGCTTCAGGGTGCCAAGTGTTTCTCAAAGATAGATCTTAGGTCTGGGTATCATCAGCTCAGAGTTCGGGAGAGTGATATGCCGAAGACAGCCTTCAAGACGCAGTATGGCCATTATGTGTTTGTAGTTATGTCTTTTGGACTAATGAATGCTCCTGCAACTTTTATGGACTTGATGAACATGGTGGTCAAGCCATACCTGGATATGTTCGTAATTGTGTTTATTGATGACATCTTCATATGCTCTCAGAGCAAGGAGGAGCATGTCACTCATTTAAGAGTGGTGCTACAGACTCTCAAGGATTGCCAATTATATGCAAAATTTAGCAAGTGCGAGTTTTGGTTGAACTCCATGACATTTTTGAGCCATGTAGTATCAAGTTAGGGCATAAGGGGGGACTCTCAGAAAATAGAAATGGTGAGAATTGGCCAAGACCGGTGAATCCTTCAGATATCCAGAGCTTTTTGGGTTTGGCTGGCTACTACCAGAGATTTGTTGAAGGTTTCTCATCTATTGCAGCACCCTTGACCAAATTGACCCAAAAGAAGGTGAAATTCCAATGGTCGGAGACTTGCGACAGGAGCTTTCAGGAGTTGAAGGCTTGGCATAGATCTGTGAATCCTTCAGATATTCGGAGTTTATTAGGCCTAGCTGTCTACTACCGGAGATTCCTTGAGGGTTTTTCATCAATTGCAGCACCTTTGACCAAGTTGACTCAAAAGAAGGTGAAGTTCCAATGGTCGGAAGCTTCTGAGAAGAGCTTCCAAGAATTGAAGACTCGACTCACTACCGCATCGGTGTTGACCCTACCCGAGTGTACCGATGGTTTTGTGGTGTATTATGACGCTTTGAGAATTGGATTTGGGTGTGTATGATGCAGCGAGGAAAAGTGATAGCATATGCCTCTAAACAATTGAAGGTCCATGAGAAGAATTACCAACCCATGATTTTGAGTAGGCCACAGTGGTGTTCGCATTGAAGATATGGAGACATTACTTGTATGGAGTCCATGTGGATATGTTTAAGGACCATAAGGGTTTACAACATGTGTTCATGCAGAAAGATCTCAATCTATGGCAAAGAAGGTGGTTGGATCTACTTAAGGACTACGATATGAGTGTTCTTTACCATCTGGGTAAGGCTAATGTCGTGGCGGACGCACTTAGTAGGCTCTCGATGGAAAGTGTATCCCATGTAGAGGAAGGAAAGAAAGAGCTAGTGAAAGATGTACATCGATTCGCTAGGTGGGGAGTTAGATTGGTCAACTATACCGATGGCAGTGTTGTGGTTCAAAGAAGATCTGAATCATCCTTGGTGACTGATGTGAAGGATAGACAAGACAAGGACCCAATTTTGGTAAAGTTGAAGGAAGCTTTTCGAAGTCAAAAGGTGGAGGTTTTCTCCCAAGGGGGAGATGGTGTGCTTCAGTACCAGGGTCGCCTATGTGTTCCAGATGTTGATGATCTGACGAGCCGGATACTGCATGAGGCCCATGGATCCAGGTATTCCATCCATCTGAGTGCCACTAAGATGTATCATGATTTACAAGAAATCTATAGGTGGGATGGTTTGAAGAAGGGTACTGCAGAACTCGTAGCCAAGTGCCCGAACTGTCATAAAGTAAAGGTTGAGTATCAAAGGCCGGGAGGAGTACTTCATGATATCAGCATTCCTACTTGGAAGTGGGAAGAGATTAATATGGACTTCACCACAGGACTACCTCATACTCGCCAATAATATGATTCCATTTGGGTGGTTGTGGACAGGTTGACTAAGGCTTAACATTTTCTATCGGTGAAAACCACGTACTCAGCAGAGGATTATGCCAAGCTTTACATCCAGGAGTTGGTTCGATTGCATGGAGTTCCCTTGTCCATTATTTCAAACCAAGGTACTCAATTTACCTCTCAGTTTTAACGGTCTTTCCACAAAGGGCTTGGGACTCAGGTTAAGCTCAGCACAACCATTCATCCGCAAACGGATGACCAAGTGGAATGAACAATCCAGACTCTCGAGGACATGTTAAGAACATGTGTGATAGACTTAAAAGGTAGTTGGGATGATCACTTGCCACTGATCGAGTTTGCTTACAATAACATCTATCACTCCAGCATTCAGATTGCACCATTCGAGGCTCTTTATAGGCAGAGATGTAGATCGCCCATCAGATGGTTTGAGGTTGGTGAGGCAACTATGATAGGGCCAGATTCGATTCACAAGGCCATGGTGAAGGTCTGTTTATAAGGGACAGGCTGAAAACCCCTCAGAGTCATCAAAATTCATATGTTGATGTGAGGAGGAGAGAGTTGGAGTCCAAGGTGGACAATTGGGTATTTTAGAAGGTACCTCCCATAAAGGGAGTAATGCAGTTTGGAAAGAAAGGAAAACTCATTCCCCACTATGTTGGTCCCTACCGAATTATGAGAAGAGTTGGTAAGGTGGCGTATGAGTTGGAATTGCCCTCAGAGTTGTCTTCTATGTATCCCATGTTTCATGTATCACTTTTGAAGAAATGTTTGGGAGATCCAACTCTAATAGTCCCGGTAGACAGCAATGGTGTAAAAGATAACCTTAGCTTTGAGGAAGTCTCGGTGGAAATATTAGATCGTCAGGTTTAGAAGCTAAGGAACAAGGAAGTAGCTTCAGTTAAAGTATTATGGAGAAATCAGCATGTTGAAGGAGCTACGTGGGAAGCCAAAGCGGATATGATGGCTAAATACCCACATTTATTCTCTACCGGCTCAGTTCCAACTTGAGGTATCAGTTTTTGCACCCAGACTCTATTGAGTTTTCATGTTCAATTCATGTGTTCAAGTTTCCTTTATGTATATGGATGTGTATGTGAATCATGAAATCAGATCTGCTATGTGGTTTGAATCAGAGGTAGTCCTTTCGTTAGTTTTCAATTTAAATGATCAGCATTTGAATATGATAATTGCATGTTTCTGTTTTCTGCTTGTTTCCTACATTTGAGGATGAATGTTCCCAAGAGGGAGATATTGTAATACCCTGAAAGGTCCTAAGAGTAGTCTTGGGAGTTAAAAGTTGAAAACTACTGAAACTGGGAAAAATATTGCAGAACGGCTGACCCTATGGATCGATAGTCCAACCAATGACCCATTGGGATGAGTAAGGGAAAGTATCTGGTCTGGGGACAGTGGAAGCAACGAGCGATGTAACGACTCATTGTGGGAAACAATGAGTCATTGTTTGTAACCGTGGTGGGAGATGGACTTTACCGTCTGAGAAGTAATGGGTCATCCCACGACCCGTCAAGAGTTACCACGAATCGTGGTTAGCAGTCATCGTTTGAATGGGAGATTTCCAGTGGGTTCGATGGAAGGAAGTCACGACTCGTCGGAGGATATAAAGAGTCGTGGTGAGGCTTGTTGTATGATGAGGTGCCAAGTTTGCAAGAGGAAACAACGGTCGATAGAACAACTCGTTGTATTGTAGGACGACCCGTTGGAGCGTCCGTTGGTTCGTCTAGTGAAGAATTTTTTGTGTAATAATTAAGGGAATTTTCAACATTCCTACGTCCTAAGGCCCTATACTACGTCGTTTAAGGCTCATAATGGTGGGTTTTAGGAGTGGAAAACCTATTCTAAGTCATTCCTTTCATGCATGCAAACTTGGAGAGTTAAGGGAGGTGATCTAGAGCAAGCTTTCAAGGTTTCCATTCAAATTTTTCTTGGGAAATTAGAGAAGTGGTGGAATTAATGCCTTTCAGGTATGTAGGGTTATGAATGGGTTTTTCCGTTCACACCCATGCCCATTCTCTATTAATTCATAAAAATCTATCCAAAATCTCATAGGGTATTGAATTCCGTCTTTGTGAAAATCCAATGTTTTGCTAGTGGGCTATTATGATTTATGATTTATATCATATTTTATGGATTTTGATCATTTACACTATTTTTACTTACAAAATTATTGATTTTGATTTCTTCCAAATTAAGCCTAATTATGCATGATCTATGACAAATCAATTTATGATCTATGTCTCAATTGTTGATATTTACAAGTCCAACATGATTTATGATTTTAACTATGGATTTATTCAACTACCCATCATGATTTGATTATTTACAAGTTATATGTATGATCTACAAGTATGCATGAAACCTATGATTCATGAATTATATTTTGGCCGACTCACGAGCCTTATGTCATGGCTAGTTTACATATGTTCAAGTATTCTTATGATTATTATGATTTAACTGGCCCATGAATTCATGCTTGTTATAATATGAGCACTATATGTATGTCTTGGGAGTAGTATCGAACACTGAGTAGGTTTGGGGCCTAGGTTCTGCCTCGGATCTTATAAACTACGTGCCACCATAGGTATGTTGGGACACCCTTTGTGACTGTCCCCTGCCAATTGGCCCTTTTCATGGTGATATCACACTTTCATGGTCCTACCCCTGGCAAGGTACGGACACCCTCGCGACTAGGGTCACAAGTCAGGCTTCATGTGTGCTCATATGGGGTATGTCGGTTAAGAGAATTTCCCACTATTCCTCATGATTTATGTATGTTTATGATTACATATGTTGGCTCAATTTATGTTCAGTATACTTTACTCTCATGCTTATGATTACGAATGTATTATGAATGCTTCGTAAATCTTGAACCTTATGTTATGTTATCTTATGATATTTATGAATGAGCATGATGTCCTAATCCTATGATGTTTTATGAGTCTTACATATTTCAAATGTCCGTTTTACTTACCTTACATACTCGGTACATTCCACGTACTGATTGCATACTTTCTTTGATGTATCATCTCATGATACAGGACCCGGCTCTCAGGCTCATCCTCATCTTTAGACCATCTCAGAGTTCACCTTCAGCTTGTTGGTGAGTCCTCATGTTTCGAGGGCTGTTTGACTGAACCTTATGTTATTTTATGTTTTAGTACTTAGCTGGGTTAGTTGGGGGTATTGTTCCATCAACCCATCTTATGCAGTAGAGGCTTTAAGACAGTATGTAATCCTCAGCTTGCGTGTATGTCTAGAGATTTCTTACGTTACGACATGTTATGTTATGCCTACCTTTCTGCTATGCCTTATGTTCAGCCTTCTGCTTAAAGTGAATGGAGTTACACGTATGCTTATTCCATGGGTCGACTTGGGGCCTCTCGGGGTTCCTTGTCCCGTGTTATGATCTGGGTCTACAATCGGGTCGTGAAAAGCTATTGTAATACCCTAAAAATGCCTAAGATTAGACCCGAGTTCAAAATTGAGAATTGGCTGAAATGCTGAGAAAATGTCACAGAACGGGCGACGTAATGACTCGTGGTTTGAAACCACGGGTCATCATATGCAGTCGTAGTCTTGGGAGTCCTGGTGGCAGTGGAGACAAAAGACAAAGTAATGACTCATTGCTTGAAACAACGAGTCGTTGTCTACAGTCGTGGGAGAAGCAGCACCTTACCAGTTTGGGATACCACGGATCATCCAACGACTCGTGGTGAGAAGTGAAGACCCATGGTCACCAGTCGTCATTTGGTTGCTAGAATTTCTAGTCCATGTAATGGATAGAGACCACAACTCTTTGGAAGTAACCACGAGTCATGGTGAGGCTCGTGGTAAGGGATGCTTAGGTTTGTGAAGGGACTAACAACAGTCGATCGAACGACCCATGGGAGGAAACAATGACTCATCCTATTTAGTCATGGTTGGGATCTAAGATCATGTTATAGACAGTGCAGACGACAGATCGTACCACAAGTCGTGGTATCCACCAATGACTCGTTGGTACGTCCGTGGGAGCGACCAGTGCAGTTTTTCAGGGTGATTTCATTAAGGGTATTTTCGACGTTTCTATGCTTTAAGGCCCTAAACTACATCGTTTTATGTATTTTTCTGGGCATAATAAGATAGGTTAAGTCCCTTTTTCTTATGTCATTCCCATGCATGCAAATTAAGAGAATTCTAGAGAGATCAAGCATATATTCAAGTTTTTCTCTATCAATTCATCCTTGGGCATTCAAGAACTTTGAAATATGATCTTACCCAGGTATGTAGGGTTACGCATGGGTGTTTCCCTTTAGACCCATTGCCAATCTCTATTGATTTAAAAAACTTATCAAAAATCTCATGGGGTTTTAACAAAAATCTCATGGGGTTTTCTTGTGGAATTTTAATGATTTACTAATGGGCTATTCTAAATTATAATTTACATCATATTTTTTGAATTATGGTAAGATTTTACAATTATTTTGATTATAAAATTATTGATTTCGATTTCTACTAAATTAAGCCTAATTATGTATGATCTATGATGAATCGGGTTATGATCTTTACTTAAAGTGTTGATATTTACAAACCCAGCATGATTTATGATTTGAAATATAGATTTATTCCAATACCCATTATGATTTGATGATTTACAAGTTATATGTATAATCTACAAGTATGCATGAACCCTATGATTTATGAATTTTGTTTTGGCCGACTCATGGGCCTTATATCATGGCTGGTTCACGTATGTACAAGTATGTTTATGATTTTCATGATTTAACTAGCCCATGAATTCATGCAAATTATACTATGAGCACTATATATGTTTTGGGAGTAGTATTTAACACCGAGTAGGTTCGTGGCCTAGGTTCTGCCCCGGTTCTCATAAACTACGTGTCACCGTAGGTATGTTGGGACCTCCTTTGTGACTGTCCCCGGACCAAATGGCCCTTTTCATGGTGATATCACACTTTCATGGTCCTACACTTGGCAAGGTATGGACACCCTCCCGACTAGGGTTACAAGTTGGGCTCCATGTGTGCTTATATGGGGTATGTCAGTTAAGAGAATCTCCCACTGTTCCTCATGATTTACGCATGTTTATGATTATGTATATTGGCTCAAATTATGTTAAAAACAACTTTTCTCTCATGATTATGATTAAGAAGGTATTATGAATGTTTTAAAAATCTTGAGCCTTATGTTATGTTACGATATTTATGATATGAGCATGATGTACTACTCTCATGATGTTTAATGAGTTTTTACATACTTTAAATGTCCGTTTTACTTACCTTTCATACTCGGTACGTTCCACATACTGACCGCATACTTTCTATGTTGTATCGTTTCACGATATAGGACCCAGCTCTCAGGCTCATCCTCATCTTTAGACCATCTTAGAGTTCACCTCCAGCATGCTGGTGAATCCTCATGTTCCGAGGGCCTTCTAACTAGACCTTCTGTCATTTTATGTTTCAGTACTTGGCCGAGTTAGTTGGGGGTGTTGTCCCGTCAATCCATCTTATATAGTAGAGACTTTCCGATAGTATGTAGTACTCAGCTTGCATGTATGTCTAGCTATTTCTTATGTTATGTTACGTTAGGTTTACGTTTTCGCTATGCCTTTTGTTCAGCCTTCCACTTATAGTGAATGAAGTTGGATGTATGCTTATGCAATGGGTCGACTTGAGGCCTCTCAGGGTTCCTTATCGCGAGTTATGATCCGGGTCTACGTTCGGGTCATGACACTTAGTCACTCAGGGACTCTCAATAGTAGAGAATGTCTCCCTCAATTTATGATATCATCTTAGCTCAGCTCCATATAGTTTTAGACTACAGTTCCGATCAGTCTTAACAGAATTCAGGTCTGTTATCAACAAATAGTCAGTATAATATATGATATCAGTTACAGTTTCAATTCTCTAGTGGGCCTTGGTTTTCCTGAAACAAGCATCTTAAATAGTGATGGGGGCATCAAGTTCACAGCTGCCCTTAAATCACATAAGACCTGCATCTTCTCACTTTCACCTGTTTGTACCGAGAGGGTGAAATTTCATAGCTCTTTAGGCGTCTTTGGCAGCTTGTTAAAAACTCTATAGTTGCACTCCTCCGTGAGTGCTATAGTCTACACATCCATTAGCCTCTTTTTATTGTCCACCATATCTTTTAAATACTTCGTGTACTAAGGTATTCCCTGCAAAATCTCAATCAAAGCCAAGTTTATGTGAAGTTCTTTGAAAATATCAAAGAACTTTTGGAAACAAGCATCTTCCTTGATTTTCTAAAGCTTTTGTGGGAATGGTAGTGGTGGTCTCTGTGTAGGCTACACAACTGATTATGACTTGTGATCCGCAACCTTCTGTTCATTCCCTTTGTCAGTTGATGGGCCTGGTCGATAAGCTCTGGTTGCAGCTCATCTTCAACCCTTTTTCTGGTGCATCAGCTAACTCTCTGTCGCTCCTCAGACTGGTGGCCATGACCTACCTTGGGTTTGGATCTATGTCACTTGGTAAACCCCCTATGGTCTTGTGTTTTGAGCTTCTGCAATCTGCCCCATCTACTTCTCTAAATTTATGGTGGCCAAGTGTTGATTAGCTCATCTGCCATTTTTGCCTGGTCGGTTTCCATCTAGGACTGGTTAGCCATAATATTTTGCAACATCACCTCTATGTTGTTTTCTTGGCTACTAGCCTGTAGATCGTACTGCTATTGAGACTGCTGAAAACTCTGACTCTGACCTTGATTTCCATTCCATGAGACGTTGGGGTGATTCTGCCAGTTCCTGGTGTAGGTGTTCCTATAGTTTTGGTTGTTTCTCTACACATTACCTACAAAACTAATTGACTCTGGGTTGGCTCCACAAGAGTATGCCCCATGAACGCTGTTACCATATATCTCACACCAGCTTTGAACTGGTTGAACTGCATTTTCTTGTACCTGCGGTTGTGCCAAGTTCATCTTGCTGAACTAAGTCATCAGTTGATGCTGGGAGGATGTGAACTAGGCTGCCAATGCATTAACGCTGTCTAACTCTATTACCCTAGTTGTTTTTCTGACTGCTCCCCGAGATGCATTGCTACCCCACTCTAGATTTGCTTGTGCAAACCTATTCAATAAAGTGTACAGCTCATCATATGTCTTATCCAATGCTTCACTCCCTGCTGCCGAAACTCTCAAAATTTCGGTATGGGGTCAAGACTCTCTAAAAACATACAGGTTAGCACTTCAATACTCTGCTGGTGATGGGGACAGTCTTTGAGCAAAGACTTGAATGCCTCCCAAGCCAAGTATAGATTCTCATCTGGCGTCTGCTTCAAACTAGATATCTCACTTTAAAACTATACAGTCTTGCCTGATGGGAAAAATCTGATGAGGAACTTCCTTACTAGGTCTTCGCAAGTTGTGATGGAATTTGGTGGTTCTGCCTACAACCACCTCTTAGCTTCTCCCAATAGTGAATATGGGAAAAGCATGAGCCTATCATAATCAGTTGACACTACGGTAGGGACGAAAGTGTCACTAATTTTCAAGAAGTTTTGCAAATGTTGTTGTGGATCCTCATGAGTTAACCCTATGAACTATCCACTTGAGTGCAGCAACTGCACCACGTTCTGCTTTTGCCAAAAGTTACCTTCAGGTTCTAGTCTGCGAATACTGGAGATGACATTCATCGCAAGTGGGATTACCACTTCATGAACTGGTCTCGCCGCTATCTCTTCTAGTGAAACCTTGTCCTGTTTAACCTGCTGGATAGGATATAGAGTGGCACCCTCTCTTCTCAACTATCTTAACCTTCTTTCAGGTTCAGGGTGTGGTTTAACCAACTCTCTCTCCCTTGCTAGCTTGCGGTAAGGACCAACCTGTACCTGAAAATTTGGTGACTAAGACAAAATTTTTAGCACTTAAATATACAAACATAGTACAACGCGAGAAATTCACCAATTTTCCAATCTCCGACAACTATGCAAAAAACTTGCTACACCTCCGCCTCACTCAGTCGTACAAGTAATACAGTGGCTCTTGCGAGCCGAATGTCAAACCCGCAACGACTAAAACTATCAGTGAATACTTAAGTTCAAGTATTAATCTCAAATTTCACAAATGCTATAGTAAACAGAAATTTGTTGTTTGTTTGTTACTAAATTCTAGAAGCGATCACTATTTTAGTTGAAAACAATAAGGAGAAGGACCCAGAGTAAAGGCCAACAATCACGCATAGCATTCATTCTCATTGGTTCAAATAGTTATGTCCATACTTGAATAAAAATATTAATGCCATGTTTACGGTCTTTCGAGCCTATAAACATCTAGTTGAATTATCCTTCAACTACATCATTGAGCGGGGATGTGACAAATTAATTCATATGCATTTATCTAGTGGAGTGGTCTGTGGAGTTAATGCCCTTGGTTATGGTATTTTGAACCTCTAACCATTTAACATAGAATTGACTTCACAGTTACATCTATGAGTGGTGATGTGACAATTCAATCCCAAGTGTCTAGCTTTCTTCCAGTTTCAAAACCAAGTGAGGCGTTTTAGGTATATTTCTATCCTAAGCGCAATCAAGTTTTGAAGACTTGAACTCACTTTTTCCATTCCTCATTCTATCCTAGAGTTTGCTCTTTCAAGTTTGCATAAGATTAATAAATGCATTTCAATGGTGATCAAGCATCAAAATGATAAATACAAGAATGCAAGAACAATCAACAACGAAGAAACTTGAACCAGACAATATTAACCTAATGCATTCATGTCATGTGGCCATAACCCTAGAAGAAGGATTTTAGCCACTCATGCTTTTTACAAAGATTAACACAAGTGTTTGAATCCATGTAATTACAAGAATGCAAAAGAAAAGGAAGAAAAAGAACCCTAGTTATGGAGTCTGTATATTCCTTGCTCCTTCTCTCCCATGTTTCTCAAAATATGTCGTGATAAAATAAAACAATGAGCTAAGTGTTTAATTTATAATTTCCATATTATTTTTGTGTGACCATCTCAGTGTCATGTTGCCCATCACAGTAAGGCATTGGTGTGAAATGGGCCTGTCGCGAAGGACTACTAGATGTTGGCAATGGCATGGCCTGCCCTTGGTGTGGAACGGCGCCTATCGCCTAGTCTAGATGGCGTGGCACATTGCCATTGCGGAAACCATCTTCCTATGCCATTTACATTCCATCAACTTGGGATTTGATCCTTGTTGCCTTTTTACTAATGCATTTTCATGTTTAGCCTTATGCTTAGCACATTTCACCTACAAAAAATGGCTAATCACATATGTTAGTTCACACATGCATTTATAAGCCAAACACATAAAAGTATGCTTAAATGAATAGACAAACACGACTAAAACTTAGGTATAAAATAGCACTTTGGGCATGTAAATATGCCCAAGATCACTTATGATTGAATGCTCTGCTTGAGGACGAGCAATAGTTCAAGTTTGGGGGTTTGATGAGTTGGTGATTTACCAACTCATTTGGCTTTTAAGAATGAGCTCTTGCTTTGTTTTCACACAATTTAGGAAGGTTTTATTCATTTTTTCTTCTTTTGTCCAGGCATTTAACTTAGACAAAGAAAATTGAAGAATTGAACCAATAGCAATCTGCTGGAAGAAAAAAGGATATGAGAGGAAGAATTGAACTGATAGCAATCTGCTGGAAGAAAAAGGGATATGCGTGTCGCACATGGGCAAAACACATGACACTGGAAGATTCGGTGAACTAGACCTGTGACCTACAAATTGGAATCTATGGAGCACATATTCTACCATAGAAAACATGAAAGAGTCAGGCTTAAGCCTATGAGAGTATCTGCGAGCCGCATATTGCAGGTGCCATGCAAGTGAGTCGCGTCACTGCTGAAGGGCAATCTCATCCAGAAATACACAAGTTTACCAGAGAAGCTTCCAAGGGCAATGTTGGATTGCTGTGCAAAAAGAATTTCAGAGATTTTACCCCAATTATACATTCACATGTCATAGAATTGAATTGTAGAGAGAAGAACATCAGAGAGTACAATTTACTTTTCTTCTTCAATTTCCATTGGGCAAAACATTATTATTGCAGAACTTGAGGTTGAATTTAATTACTTTTTATGATGAGTTTATAGATATTCCTTATGGGTATAATTTCTCTCTCTTTAACTATGAATAGCTAAATTTCTTGTTGGGGTGTGTTTGCATAATTGGTGTCTAGACTTTATTGAGTGCTTATTATTTGTTCTTAGATTTGAGTAGCAAGCATGGATCTATTGTTTTCTTCAAGTTTTAATTCAATAATTGATAGTTGCAAACATTGATTTAGCTTTGTTATCTTGCTTTTACTTAAAGAGGGAAGTAAGGTTTGGGTGAGGAATTGGAGTGTTTGATACTTGGGTTGGAGGTAGAGATAGTCCAAATCCAAATTCACACTCCATTAAAGGGTTAGAGATAGAGATAGCCTAAACCCATCCTCAATTATTGTTGGTTAGTTTGTTGATTGGCTTTGGGGTCTGAGAAACTTAGGATGTAACCATCCTTTTGGTTGAGAAATATTGGGTGTAACCATAACCAAAGCTCTCCTTGATCTAATAGAATCTAAGGAATTTTAATCAACCCCTATCCTTGAGCTAGCACCAAATGCACACCTCTGGTCTCTCTCATTGATTGTATCAAGTCGTTTGCCCTTGTTTTGTTTTACAATTTGAAATCGATCTTGTTTTACGTTTCCCCCAATATTTACATTACATTGCTTAGATATGATGCTAGCTAGTTTGAGTTAATTTATGACTTTTGGATAATCTCTCCTTAATCTCTGTAGGATTCGACCCTGACACTCATTGGGAATTTATTTTTATCAACGATAGTAGCCACGTCCTTAAAAAGGAGAGATGTATTGGATGTCATCACCAGGTATGACAATTACTAACCTGATATGAAAGGGGAGGCTAATTTTGTAAAAAATTAGGGGGATACCTGTTCTTGACTGTGACCTTATTCAACTAACAATAATCGATGCACATTCTGAGGGTACCGTCTTTCTTTCGCACGAATAGTACTGGAGAACCCCAGGGAGAGATGCTTGGTCTAATAAAACCCTTATTAAGAAGGTCTTCCTTCAACTCCTTAAGTTCAGCTAGAGCTATTCTGTAAGGAGGGATCGAGATGGGCTGAGTATCTAGGAGAAGGTCTATATCGAAGTCGATTTCCTTCTCAGGAGGAACTCTGGGAAGATCTTCGAGGAACACATTAGGAAATTCGCTGACAACGGGGACTTACTGGATAGTTGGGATCTCAGAGTTGGAATCTTTGACCCAAACTAGATGATAGATATATCCCTTAGAAATAAGCTTCTAGGCCTAAGGTAGGAATAAACTGACCCTTAGGCGTTGTACTACTACCTGTCCACTCTAACACTGACTCATTTGAAAACTGAAATTTGACAACTCTAGTTCTGCAATCGACTGAGGCATAACCCGAGTTTAACCAATCCATGCCAAGGATGAGGTAAAAATCAACCATGTCTAGCTCTACAAGGTCATCTGGAATGACTTTATTGAGGAATGAGATTGGGGGCAGTTTCTATAACTTGGCTGGCTCTAACTGGCTCGCCAACTGGGGGGGAGATTGAAAATGGTTCTGAGAGGACCTCTGGACTGCTACATAGGGAGTCAAAAATGATAAAGTGGCTCTTGGATCTAGTAGGTCATATACATCTAGGTGGAAAAGAAGTAACATATCCGTGACCACATTAGGTGAGCTCTCCTGAACCTGACAGGATGATAATGCATAAAAATAGTTTTTGCGCTAACTGCCATCCGTACCTAAAGTATTGGCCTACTGAGCTGGTCGGCCTGGTGGAGCTGCTGAGGTAGTGGATTGTGACCTTCCCCGTCCTACTGACATACACTCTTTAAGCTGATGACTAAGTTGTCCACAACCGAAACAGCCCTCTCGACCATGAAGACACTCCTCTAGGTGGTTCTTGCCACACTTAGGGAAAGATGGATGCCTATTGCTGGCATTATAGCTCTGGGACTGAGAGCTAGATGCTCCACCCCTCCGATCTTGGTGGGACTAAAAGGTAGGAGAGCTAGTTGAGCTGAGTGTTGGAGCCCTCTATTGTTGTTGTTGTTGCTGCTGCGGGCGGCTACTACCGCTAGACCTCTGGTGGCCATAATCTGATTGGCCAGTCCTTGCCCACTTGTTCTTTCACTCCATTTCCTTTAGTTTTTCTGCCTCAATCTGCTAGGCATGGAAAATAAGGCTGGAGAGGTGAATATTCTTAATCAGCATCGCTGTCCTACACTTCTTGAGAACCAGGTTTGACACCCCATTAACAAACTTCAGCATGCGAACTCTTGGCTCGGCCACCATCTCTGGAGCATATTTGGACAACCTAGTGAACTCCAGAGCATATTCTTTTACTATCCGGTTTCCCTGTCTCAGATTCATGAACTTCGCTACTTTTTCCTCCCTGAGCTCCTAAGGGAAGAATCTGTCTAGGAAGGATGTAGTGAACTCCTCCCATTCCAGTGGTCCTGCTCCCGCTGGTCTCCCCTTCTTCCATTGCTCGTACCAGATCTGGGCTACCCCTTTTAAATGGTAGGTAGACAAGTCGGCACTCTCTGAGGAGCTGACACCCATAATCTAGTTGATCTTTCTAATCTCATACACAAACTCCTGTGGATCCTCTCCCACCTTAGATCCCTGAAAATCTGGAGGGTTCATTTGAGTGAAGTCCCGCACTTGGGATGCTGCTGTGGACCCATTATTGTTGATTGGAACCACCTGTTTCACCTGGTTGGTAATTGTTTGAGCAAGCAGCTGGATAGCCACCCTAAATTCCGCGGTGGACACTGCGTCATCTTGAGGGGCTGCTAGAGCTGGTGGGGCAAGTCGGTGAGTGTTACCTGCCCTTCTTCCATTACCACATCGCGGAGGCATAATTCACTGAAACGAAACAGAGCACGAGTTAGGAGAACGATTTTGGAATTGAATTTCAATGCACGATAATGAGAATAAAAGGGAGTTTTCCTAATAAAATCTCGTAGCCTCCTCATCATAAGTGTGGCACACTTCACAACCATGAAAAGGACTCTACTTGATGAGGCTTTCAAACATCCGAGGATACTCTAAACCTAGTGCTCTGATACCAAGTTTCTCATGTCCCGAGCTTACACCGTGGATGGAACACAGTACTTGGAGTCACAAGTAACCCCAAGTCAACCCCTGGTCTATCATACACTGGCATTCTGAGTAAACTTATAAATATGGCGGAAGCTTTCACGTAAACTATAAAACATTTATGAAATAGAGCTGGATCATAAGGTTTAAAAATGTCTGAGCAAAACTACAAGTCTGAAAAACCAAGTTTGTGTCTAAAAGCCACTACAACAGATGAGTTACTAGGACAAGCCCCCAGCTAACTCCAAATCTAAATAGAAGAAAGCAAAACTGAATTAAGTAATCTTCATCCTTGAATGATGAGGATTCACCAAACCAAATAACTGGAGTCTTCTGAGAGAGCGATCGGCTAGCAAGGCTGTGACTGAGATCCTACAGCTATATCATAAAATGATACAACATAAAAGTATGTGTCAGTACTATGAATGTACTGATTAAGTTAGAGAAAGCATAACACAATGGAATAAGTAAATGTACTGAACAAACATGCAATGACCAACTGAAACTGCTGAAGCTGAAATAACTATAGTAAAACTGAGGTGGTCCAAGTGACCCTATATGTTGGTCAAAGACATGCTCTGAATCTGAGATACTGGTCTGAAAGACTATATTGAACTCATAATTATACTGAGTAGTATGAAATTGTTCTAAACTGAGCTGAGCTGAGACTGAGATGAACTGAGATAAACTCAGACTAAACTAACTAGTGGGAGAGTCTATAACTGATATATAGCCATATGAGCTAGACGTGGAGTCCAATGTATAAACCCCATTGGTAGGACTCAATATACCTTACCAGGGTATAGAGGCATGAACTGGGTGATCACAAGATTCTGGGGCCATGAGGCCAATAAAATAACCTATGGTGACAATGTAGTTTTGAGAACCTGGGTGCGCTGGAACCCCAATTAGCTTAGTGCTAAGTCCTACTCCCACTGGATAGTCCTTGATTGAATACTAAGCTGATAGTTCAAAATTGGGGCCCAAGACTAGTCAGGAATACCTATTTGAAAGCACCTTGAGAGTCTTACCGAACCGGATTCTAGAACTGGGTTCTAAGACTGGTCAGAGCTGCTTATCTAGAAGTGTCGTAGCTGTCTAAAGAACAAGCTATAATCTGTAACTAGGGACCTAAGGCTGGTCAGAGCTGCTTATCTAAAAGTGTCATGATCACCTAGTGAACCACCAAAACTGAGTTTTGAGTCTGATTCTGATAACTAAAAGGTTCTACTAAAACCTCAAGAAATTTCTGTAGTCAAACTGATCAGTTGACATTTCTGACTGACACTGAGTATTCTAACATTTTAACTGAACTGCACTGACATCAATCTAACTATATTTCAGCACCAACTAACAATATGGGAAATCCTCAACACTGAAGGAATCAAGAAAATTTCACTGTTTAATTACTGTTGCAAGATTCTAGATTTTTCTACGTTCAGGACTAGGGGCTAAATTTCACTTTAAAAGAACAAACATCATTTTAATCACAAGCTGGTGGAAAATATCTATAATTAACATAAAATGATATTTCACATGAATTAAATGAAGTATGACTGATAATTTCTTAGCATTCGATAGTTTCAAGGCTAGAACTGATAGAGAGAAATAGGGAGAAATTTTGGGGACACAAGGGAAGAACTATTCCCTTGTTAAATTCCCACATGCCTGGCTAGAATTTCCCTGGAGAAAGAAGCTTGAATGGTTGTAATTGGTGAGGAACCCTAGACTTTGCTTGAGAGTTCTAAGAGGAAATTTACACAATTTTTGGGAAACTCTGAGTGGGAATGAGGGGGAAAACATTTAGCCCCTCTAAATTCCCTTAAAAAAATACCAAAACGACATAGTTTAGAGTCTAGGAGATTAGAAAATTACTGAAACACCCTTACGAAATTCATAAGAAAACTGACTGCCATTCCCCCACGAGGGACTTAATGGGTCGTGCCTAGTGACCACGACTCATGGTGACAATCGTGAGGTACACTGCCAACATCCCATACTGGTCACCACGGGTGACACCACGACTTGTGGTGCCCTAAACGAGTCGTGGTGAGGACCCATTGAGTACACTGCCTACTTCTCCAATTCCCAGTCAAACCTTGACCATGGGTCACCCCACGACTCATGGTGTTGACCACAACTCGTGGTCACACCCGTGGTCACCCTCTTTTCCAAAATTTTCAACCAAGTTCAAAGTCCTCACCACTAGTCACTTAATGACTCGTGGTCACCCCCATGGGTCACAAAATGACTCATTTTGTGACCTGGTGCAGATTTTCCAATTTTCTCTATTTCAACTCCTAGGTCTAGTCTTTGAGTTTTTGGGGCATTACAGCAAGATAAGAACCCTCTCTTGGTAAAGTTTAAGAAAGTTATTAGGAATTATAAAGTGGAGGTTTTCTCCCAAGAGGGAGATGGTGTACCCGAATGTTTGCCGATTGTGTGTTCTATGTATGGATTACTTGAGAGAGTGGATGTTAAGAGAGGCTCACAACTCTCAGTATTCTATTTACCTAGGTTCCTCCAAGATGTACCATGATGTACGAGAAGTCTACTGGTGGAATGTCATGAAAAAAGACATTGCATAGTTTGTGGCTAAGTGCCCCAAATTGCCAATAAGTGAAGGTTGAGCATCTGAGACCTGGAGGTATGCTACAAGATATCAGTATTCCTACTTGAAAGTGAGAAAATATAAATATGGACTTCATTACAATGTTGCCTCGAACATGCCAACAGTATGATTTAATATGGGTGATTGTGGAGGATGACCAAGTTGGTAAAATGTATTATCGGTTAAAACTACAAATTCAACCGAGTACTATGCTAGAATTTACATTCAAGAGTTAGTTCAGTTTCATGGAGTTCTGTTTTCTATCATCTCAGATGGGGGTACTCAATTCACCTCTCAGTTTTGGAGATTGTTTCAAAAAGGCCTCGATACTTAGGTGAAGCTAAGTACACCTTTTCACCCAAAGATAGATGATCAAGCCGAGTAGACCACTCAGACTCTTTAGGACATGTTTATAGCTTGTTTGATTGATTTCAAAGGTAGTTGAGATGATCATTTTCCTTTTCTTGAGTTTTCTTACGATAACAGCTACCACTCCAATATTCAGATGTCTCCACTTGAGGCTCTTTATGGCCGGAGATGTAGATCACCTATTGGATGGTTCGAGGTAGGTGCGGTTACATTGATAGGGCCTGATTCAGTTCAAGAGGCTATGGAGAAGGTTTAGCTTATTGGAAAAAGGCTGAAAGCAAATCAAAGTCGTTAAAAATATTATACGGATGTTAGGAGGAGAGAGCTTGAGTTTGCCGTTGATGATTGGGTGTTTCTGAAAGTGTCTCCTATGAAGGGATTATAAGGTTTAGCAAGAAGGGAAAGCTTAGTCCCCGATATATTAGTCCTTATATAATTTCTAAGGCGAGTTGGCAAAGTGGCTTATGAGTTAGAGTTACCAATGGAGCTCCATTTTTCTATATGTCTTTGCTAAAATAGTAAATTGGAGATCCATCTCTAGTTGTTTTAGTAGAGAGCATTGGTGTGAAGGATATCCTTATCTATGAGAAAGTTCTAGTTAAGATCCTTGATCGTCTAATTCGCACGTAGAGGAACAGGGAGGTAGCTTAAGTGAAGGTTTTATGGAGGAATCAGCTAGTTGAGGGAGCTACATGGGAAGCTGAAGCAGAAATGATGGCTAGATACCCACATATTTCCCTTCTAACATAGATCTAGAACAAGTTACTCATTTCCTCCTGATTACTATATTCATTTTGATGTCAAGTTCATGTCTCTCAATTTCTTTCATGTCTTAGAATGAATGCATGTTTCATCAATTCAGTTCTGTCATGTATCTTAGCTTGGAGTCAGTCACTCTGTCAGTTTTCAGTTTACATAAAATCTAATGTAAATAATAATTGAGAACATCCCATTAGTAAATCATTAAAATTTCACAAGATTTGAGTTAATACCCCATGAGATTTTTGATATGTTTTTCACAAACCAATGGAGATTGGGCATGGGTGAGAGCGGAAACACCCATTCATAGCCCTAGACACCTGTGTAAGATCAGATTTCAAAGTTCTTGAATGCCCAAGGATGAATTGATCGGGAAAAACTTGAATCTATGCTTGATCTCTCTAGAATTCTCTTAATTTGAATGCATGGGAATGACTTAAGAAAAAGGGACTTAACCTATCTTATTATGCCCATTTAAATACATAAAATGACGTAGTTTAGGGCCTTAGAGAATAGAAAGGTAAAACATACCCTTAATGAAATCACCCCTAAAAACTGCACTAGTCGCTCCCACGGATGTACCAACGAGTCGTTGGTGGATACCACAACTTGTGGTACAATCCGTCGTCTGCACTATCTATATCCTGATCTCGGATTCCAACCAAGACTCAACAGGATGAGTCATTTTTACCTCCCACGGGTCGTTAGATCGACAACTATTAGCCTCTTCACAAACCTGAACATCCCTTACAACGAGCCTTACCATCACTCGTGGTTACTTCCAACGAGTCGTCGTATCAATCCATTACATGCACTGGAAATTCTAGCAACCAAATGAATACTGGTGACCAAGGGTCGTCACTTCTCATCATGAGTCTTTGGATGACCTATGGTATCCCCAATTGCTAAGGTCCAACTTCTCCCACGACTGCAGACAACTACTCTTTGTTCCAAGCAATGCGTCGTTACTTCGTCTGTTTTCTCCACTACCACCAGGACTCCCAAGACCACGACTACATACGACGACCTGTGGTTTCAAACCATTAGTCATTATGTCACCTGTTCTATGAAATTTTCCCAGCTTTTCAGCCAATCCTTTATTTTTACCCCGAGTCTAATCTTAGGCATTTTTAGGGTATTACACTAAGGGAGACATTCTCTACTATTGAGAATCCCTAACTGAACTAAGGGAAGCATTCTCGGCTATTGAGAACCCCTAATTGAGCTAAGGTAAACATTCTTGGGTAATGAGAATCCCGGACTGACTAAGGGAGACATTCTCTGCTATTGAGAATCTCTAATTGAACTGAGGGAAACATTCTCAGCTATTGAGAGTCCCCATGAAACTTTTACATGAAGGTGCCAATATGACAATCATTCAAATAGTCTAAGCTACTTTAGCTAATCAGAGACTGAGTGTTCAACTAATTACATCATACTAAACTCATTTAAAGTTTGATCACAGCTACTTTCTACTATCAACAAGCCCGAAAGTCTGAAAGATCATTATCATGCTTTTTCCACGAATGTCATAACACTTCAATCCCGAATTCCTAATTTAAGTCATATATACTAGATTCACGTAAGATCCATAGGTCCAAGTCATACTTTAACATATACCCTAAATCATAGTGAAGGCATATATGATCGTGGGCAAAATAGCATGCCCAAGTGATACTTTATAACTTAGTTTTGCCTTGTTTATGTATTTAATTATGTACATTTTCATGCCTTTTTACATAAATGAGAAAAAATTATTAAATAACATGATTAGTTTTTGTTTTTGAAGGAAATAATGCATTGGAGGACCCAATCTATGATTTGGTAAAGTGGAGGAATGATATTGGGAGCGAAACACCAAAGTTGGAATAAATTGGGCGATTTCCAGAGGGCTTCCGCGATACCTCCGTGTCACGGAGGCAGTGCTCCGCGATACACTCCGTGCCACGGAGCCATTCCACGACATGCATAATTTTGCACAATTATCATTTACTATAAATAGGCCCCTTAGCTCCTAAAATAAAAAAAGTCACGATCTTATTCTGAAAAACCACCTAGGAGTGAAGGGAGAAGTGGGAGAACTCACCTAGGGCTCATCAATTTCATCTTCTCTTCTACCAATTCTTGTAAGTACGTTACTTTAACAATCTTTTCTTGTAATTTTACGAACATGAGTGGCTAGACCCCTTCCTCTAGGGTTGAAGCCACAAGATATGATTGTGATTTTGCGAATTTTTTTTGGTTTTAAGTTATTGATTGTTGTTTTGCCTTACATTCTGAATTATGGTTGTTTTCATGACTGATCACCATGAAAACACATGCGTTAAGCTTAGGTACATGCTTGAGAAAGATAACCTAGGAAAGAACAAGAGAATGTACGGAGCAAGATTGTATCTCACGATATAATTTGTGGTTAGGATAGAAATATACCTAATACCTTGCTTGGTTGATAAAATGGGAAGATAGAAAGACACCGACTTAGATTTGTCACTCCACCACTCGTATAAGTAGTTGTGAAGCTAAGTTTGGTTAAATGGTTAGAGGTACGGAAGTACCCAAATCAATGGCATAACCCCATAAACCACATCCACGTAGTGAATTGCCCACGAACTAGAAATAACACCTCGTTCAACAATGTAGTAGTGAGGCTAGTTTGTCGTGTTTAGAGGTTCAAAAGACCATGAATATGCAATTCTAATTATGTGAGACAAAAATTGATAGTTTCACACTCAAACCATTGCAAATCGTAGTATCGCATGATTATCTAGCTTTAACTCTAGTTGCTCCTTGAATTAATTCAGAGTATTTCGTTGACCGCCTAGACTTAATTAATTTTCTCGAAAAAGTCTATAATCAACACTTGCGGCATTTAATATCACACTTGAACTTGATAGTTAGCTGAATTGGTCCAGTCCCTGTGGGTTCAACATCTAGCTCTTAAAAAGGGCTACTATATTACTTGTACGACCCATAGACTTGCGGGCACAACAAGTTTTTGGCGCCGTTGCCGGGAACTCAGCAAAGTTCAGTGAATTTGTCTGTTTTTGTGTGATTTTTAAATTTCCTTAAGTGTTGAAAAAAAAAATTCTTTATTAGTTTTAGATTTATTTTAAATTTTTATTTTTAATCTAATACCCTTCTTAAAATGACATCATGGAATATAAATGGGTTGAATGGTGGATACTCTTATTTTGATGAGTCTTGTCTGAATTGCGGAGGACCCTACTTATGGAAACATTGTAATACTTGTAATATATGCGGTGGTCAAAATGGCCATTGGGATGGTTGCCCAAATGCATACTCTTGAAATATATGTGGTGGTCAAGATGACCATTGGGTTGGCTGTCCAAATGCATACTCCCCTCCCCCAAGCCCCTACTATGATCCTTCTGTTGTTTTTGCTGAATATAGGCATGATGAAAATGAGGACTTGGAACGCCAAGCTCGAATAGAAGACATGCTAAAACAGATACTCGAGCAAACAGAAGCAATGAAGGAGGAGATGGAAGCATTGAGAATTCAGCAAGAGGAAAATGGAGAGGCCCTAGAAATGATAAGCAACAAGTTCATGGAGATGAGGGATGAAGCTGAAGCTTGCTCTGATTTTAAAGTGACGGTTTTATGCAATACTCAGGAGGGACTACAAGGAGAAGAAAAGAGTGAGTTCTTGAAACAAGTTCAACTGTTGGAAGCTCTAGAGAGTCTCCATGATTGTCTCACATGTATAGCCAATCCATTCTTGAAAGAAGAGATAGAGTACCTACCATTTGACATTCATGAGGAGTTAGATGTTAATGTGGAGAAGGTATATACAAGTAAGAAAGTCAAGCAAAATGTAGTTTCAGAGTTGAGGTGTATTGTACCCCACTCGAATCACTTTTCGACATTGAGTTTAGTTGATAACCTAGAACTAGAGTCTGCCAAACTTGTGGAGAAAGATATAGAGGGGGAACAAGCCCCATATATTCTAAAATTTGCTGATTCTAAAAGAAAGAATGACTTCACTTACTTAAGGGCCAATAAATGCCAAAGGCGACATCTACTACTTGGTCCTTTCAGTTTTTCACCACCACCCCGGGAGCATAATAGAAAATTAGAGGAGAAATTAGGGGTGAGATTCATATCCTCAAGGTGAAGGAAAAAGTGGTGAAACTTGATACGTCGTGCCGCAACGTAAAATTAGGCGCTGCTTGGGAGGCAACCCAAGGGTACCATTAAATTTCTTGCATTTGTGTTGATTTTATTTATTTTTCATCTTGTGTTGTTTTGGTGGAAAGTTAAGCACAGACAGAGGGGAAGTCTGAGTACCCTTGGAGGAGGAAGCCAAGAAGCATGGACGATAAAAAGTGTGGGGTCAAAAACACACTTGTGCAGATGTAAAAGATAAACATGTTGTTAGCTAGGCCTAAAGGCCTCAGGGAGTATTTCTCACCCTCTTTAAATGTTAATTTGATGCTATAAGGATATAGCATGATTCAAGTGTGGGGTGAGGGAAATTTCAAGGGAAATTTCAAATTTTGTGTGCTTAACGATTGTTGGTGAATGTAATGCTTATGAGAAATATTTGAAAAATTTTTGTGAGTCAAGCATGACTTCATCACCCGTTGATTTTTCTTCTCGGTTCTTTTCCGACGGGGGGTCTTTGAACCGAAGAATAAAAATTTTCTTTGTCTGTATATAATATTTTTAGTCATAGATAGAGACTATTTCCAATGATGGATGGATGACGACCGTCTTGAGGAAAATTAGTCAATAGGTTTTGGTTTTTGAACCAGTAGCTAATTGATGGCTTGATGTTCTTGTTATGTGCTATACATGATTGCCACATACAAGTGTGGTCAGTGTTGAAGCATGTGAGAAGTGTATAACTTTGTTTGATACACTTAGGCTCTTGAAATTGACTCAATGTAATGGAAGCTTAATTTTGAATTCTTGTGATTAGCTGAGTTAAGAGTCTGCGGAATGTGTCTTGAATTGAGCATGTTCTGTGAGTGTAAGTTTTCGAATATTCCGTGCTACAGTGGAGTGTCTAGAACTTGCATGGTGTGTATATAAAACGAAATGAAGGATGTAAATTGTAGGAGATGATTTAGGCATTTCTTTGAATGAACCTAAATGTTATCCCTCACTTTACCTACCTTGAATATTTTATCCTAGTTAGCCCCATTGAGCCTTGAGCCTATTCTTTGATAGTTACAACATAAGATTAATCCTTTTTCTTTCATTAGCCTTGAATGTGATCCAAAACTCCTAAGTGCGTAAGAAAAAAAAATTCAGAAGAGTGAAGGAGTGAGAAACGGGAAAAAGGAGGAAAAGTAGCAAGTTGTAAAAGTTGAGAAAAGGACAAAGGTGCACTTGTGTGAAAATGGTTGATTATTAGTAGGGAGTAAGAAAATAAATGAATGAAAAAAAATTGCTTAAGTACTCCTTACTACTAAGCTGAGTGTGCTTAAAGAAAGGGGAACAAGAAGAAAAAAAATTCAGGATTGAAAAGAATGAGGGTGAAGTAAGATAAGAGATATCCTTAATGAAGTTTGAAGTTATTAAAAGCTCTTGGGGAAGATAGTCACTATTACTGGCCAGAATAGTACCTACCCTTCCCTTAGCTTACATTACAACCCATTAAGTCCTACTTGATCTTACGTTCATACATCCTTAAATTAGTGGAGTAAAACACTAAGGGCAAGCTTATGGGTCACTACATGATGCACGTGAATTCTTTGTGAGAGCGAGCTTAATCTTATTCATATACCCATACATGTTGTGATTTGAAAATTTGTGAGTAGAAATGGGTAACTCTCTTGTTGTGAGAGCACATGTTTAATGAGAGATAACATTCATGTCGGATTTCTTGATCGGTTGATTTGCATGAGTTTGCTAAGATTGAGAGTCGATTCTTGAGGTTAGGAAGTCTTAACAGAGTTGTATATCATTTCATTGATTAAATCGTGCATGCTCTATTTTTAACTTGCTATCTTAAATAATCATTATAGCTGTAACTTGAATTGTCTTTCTAAATTAGTTATGTGTGAGTGTTCATTTACATGATAAGTAAAAGGGTTGTTCGAGGAAGAACAAGGCTTTAAGTGTTGGGTAGGTGATCGTGGGCAAAATAGCATGCCCAAGTGTTACTTTATAACTTAGTTTTGTCTTGTTTATGTATTTAATTATGTACATTTTCATGCCTTTTTATATAAATGAGAAGAAATATTAACCAACATGATTAGTCTTTGTTTTTGAAGGAAATAATGCATTGGAGGACCTAATCTATGATTTGGTAAAGTGGAGGAATGATATTGGGAGCGAAACACCAAAGTTGGAATAAATTGGGCGATTTCCAGAGGGCTTCCGCGATACCTCCGTGTCACGGAGGCAGTGCTCCGCGATACACTCGGTGTCACGGAGGCAGTGCTCCGCGATACACTCTGTGTCATGGAGGCAGTGCTCCTCCATACACTCCATGTCACGGAGGTGGTGCTCCGCCACAGGCATAATTTTGCACAATTCTCATTTACTATAAATAGGCTCCTTAGCTCCTAAAATAAAAAAATCACGATCTTATTCTGAAAAACCACCGAGGAGTGAAGAGAGAAGTGGGAGAACTCACCTAGGGCTCATCAATTTCATCTTCTCTTCTATCATTTCTTGTAAGTACATTACTTTAACAATGTTTTCTTGTAATTTTATGAACATGAGTGGCTAGACCCCTTCCTTTAGGGTTGAAGCCACAAGATATGATTGTGATTTTGCGATTTTGTTTTGGTTTTAAGTTCTTGATTGTTGTTTTTCCTTACTTTCTGAATTATGGTTGTTTAAGTTCTTGATTGTTGTTTTGCCTTACTTTCTGAATTATGGTTGTTTTTATGACTGATCACCATGAAAACACATGCGTTAAGATTAGGTACATGCTTGAGAAAGATAACCTAGGAAAGAACAAGAGAATGTAGGGAGCAAGATTGTATCTCACGATATAATTTGTGGTTAGGATAGAAATATACCTAATACCTTGCTTGGTTGATAAAATGGGAAGATAGAAAGACACCGGCTTAGATTTGTCACTCCACCACTCGTAGAAGTAGTTGTGAAGCTAAGTTTGGTTAAATGGTTAGAGGTACGGAAGTACCCAAATCAATGGCATAACCCCATAAACCACATCCACATAGTGAATTGCCCACGAACTAGAAATAACATCCTCGTTCAACAATGTAGTAGTGAGGCTAGTTTGTCGTATTTAGAGGTTCGAAAAACCATGAACATGCAATTCTAATTATGTGAGATACAATTGATAGTTTCATACTTAAACCATTGCAAATCATAGTATCGCATGATTATCCGGCTTTAACTCTAGTTGCTCCTTGAATTAATTCATAGTATTTCGTTGACCGTCCCTAGACTTAATTAACTTTCTCAAAAAAGTATATAATCAACACTTGCGGCATTTAATATCCCACTTGAACTTGATAGTTAGCTGAATTGGTCCAGTCCCTGTGGGTTCGACATCTGGCTCTTAAAAAGGGCCACTGTATTACTTATACGACCCGTACACTTGCGGGCACAACAACATACATATTTCATATCCACCAAAGGCCATAAGTTCTAATCATACCTTAACATATATGCTAAATCATATATTCTAGATTTATGGAAACCCATATGATCGACTCATGCTTTAAATATATATAACAAGTTCATGGTAAGAGCATGTGAATATTTAATGAAACCACATTTTAAAATTTATGCTAAATCATGGTTAAAATTCTATAATCAAGCTATTCACATATCATGTACATAATTCGAGAATGTGGAAGTAATTTCATAAGCATACACGACTATTAATCATGATGGATCTTAGGATCCATAGAAGATATATGAGAATTCGTGCATAGATTGAAACCCTACAACATTCTTCTATAGAAATTGAGTGTTTATGGTTTTAGTATAGAAATTGGGACAAAATATGAAAGGATATCCTTCTTGAAGTCCCACATACCTGGTTAATTAGAACTTGCAGCCCTTGGTGAGAAACCCTAGATGCCCTTGAGCTTGAGAGCAGAAGAAGAGGAAGAAGAAAACTCTACCGATGATATTTAGATAATGAGGGGTTTAGGCTAGTTAAAACCCCTTTAATTCAACCCTTATAATACCCAAAACAATGTCATTTAGGAACTGGAAGCATCGGACTTTACTAAAATACCCTAGGACTAAGATTAATAATATGCTCATCTAGTGACCGCGACCCTCACCACGAGTCGTTTGTCCTTAACACGGCTCCTGGTGACCGTCTGTTACTGAGGGGTCATTTCTCCATATTCTTCTTCTTCATCCCACGACCGACAGGACAAGTCGTTACTTGAGCCTACGACTCATCAGTACCTTCTGTCGTCACCATTGCCTCCACAACCTGAGATCCCTCTAACGACCGTCACGATGGGTCGTTGCATCACTTAACGATTCTTGGTAACTGTTTGTTGTCACTGAACCAGTTAGTTGAACCCTTTTGATATCCAACCAACGTCCACTCAGTACGACCCGTCACAGCTAAGAACGAGCTTTCTCTTTTCTCGTTGTTTCTGGGAGGTCTAGTCTGCTAGCTCACTATGGCTACATCTAATGGGTTGTTGCTTCCCACAATTACTCATTCTTTCCTCTCGGGGTATCAAACATACGTAGCACCTTTTCCTTGAACCCTTCCAACAGCTCTATCTAATGGGTCATTAAGGCAACCAACGACTCATTGGATGAGTCATTTTGAAAAGTTTTTCTACTGGTTTTATGCTGAACTTCATTCAACTCTACGGTCTAATCTGGGAAACTTTGGGGTGTTTCAAATAGGGTAGAAATAACATGTTAATTATGAGTAAATCAATTGATAGTCAATATTTCAGAATGGGGGTTGCAAATAAAAGAAAAAAAATAATTTTAAATGGTGATTAAATTGCTATCAAATTACTGAGATGAAACTAGGATTGTGTTCCCCATGGTTTTATAATGTAGTTGGCTTATTTTATTAGTGATCTATCATGGTGAATTTTATGTGAGACTAACAATTAAGTACATCTAATGTCTCTCGACCTACATAGATGAATTTCACTCTAAATCCTCTCAGACTTTAGGTGTGTATATTTTACCCTTGCCATAAGTCTTGGATTAACTATCCTTAGTTAGAGCTCAAGTTAATTAGATGAGGGTTGGTAGCCTTAAATTTCCATCGTTATTCTCTTTTACTAACTTCAACTTCTTTGGTTGAGCGTGTTGATGATACAAGCACATTTCAATGGTTGCAACTGCTAAAACTCATTTAAACAAAAACAATCCACTCAATTCACCATTCAAGAATCAATATTTTATTTTGCATACTTCCATTAATCCAACATGATGCCCACAACCCTAGAAAAAGAGATTTAGTTGCTCATGTTTGAAGAAACAATAACATAAGATTTATAAGAATTTATAATGAAATACTTACAATAATATGAAATTATTTGACAAATCTCAAAAGCTAAATAGAATCACAAGAAGTTGATATTTTCCACCAATAATTGTATGGAATAACGTTTTCCAAACTTACATCAACTTTAAACCAAGATTCGACACCAAAAACACATATATAAATATATATATATATATATATATGTATATAAAGTAATAGAGTAAATATGCATCTGTTCTTACTTGGACTAGGATTGGACTTTTCAAGTTTTGAGTCGACAACAGGGGGTCCATGTCGTGCCACTGGTTGTGCCAGTATGGTTCCACATCGCACCATTCCTTGCATGGTTATGTCTGTGCAGAAATGCATTGATGTGCCTACATGATGCAATCCTCCATTATGTTGTTGCACTTGTTCCTTTTGAACTCGGCTTGGCAACTCTTACTCTTTTAAGCCTCAAATAAGTCCATATACGTCACTTTAATCGCTAAAAACATCTAATCTTGTACGTTATCCATTAATTTGATACAAGAAATATGCCACTAATAGAGGAGGAAAGCGAGTTTGGTGAGAAGAACCTCCAAGAGGAGGAGGATCCTGACATGGACCTTATAGAGGTTGCAAATTTGAGGGCAGCAAGGATGAAGTTCCTTGCCTTTGCAAAAATTAGGATATACATAGATAACAAGGTGAGCACCTCATACGCCTCAGGCTTGGGTGCTAGCTTACAATCCTCATATGTGCCACATAATCCATAATAACACGAGTTGTGTATTTCATGGAGCCCCTACCACATTTTTTATTCTTTACTTGTATGTTCGTTGGGGAAATTGCATGCTTTTTGAGTTAGGGGTGGGGTTGCATTTTTGGTCCTTGGGACATCCTTTTGTTTTGTATGTATGATGATTAATTTATTTATATTAAAAGATGGATCTTTTGTTAGTTCAATGATGGTGTATAATGTTGTCTATCTTTACCGCTTTCGTAGTATAAAATTTTATTGCTCTTGTAGTATGGAGTCCTCTTGGATTTTCCTAGCCATGGTTCTTTCCGAAGAGGTATATTTCTATCGAATCTAGGTAAATAATGCATTTAAGTGTCATAGTGAATAGGCCCAATAATAGATTATCTGGGACATTCTTAAGGGTATCAGCCTATATATTCAGTTGTTCTTGGTTAATTAGAGTTTTTTATGACTTAGGTGGTGGTAGCATATGAGATTATAACATGCTTTTGTAATTCTTTGAAAAATACCCCCCTCAAAATTTTTGCAACAATTGTTTGGTATTGATATGTGTACTCTTTGTTTGACATCTTATTATGTTGATTGTGGAAATGATTCCCTAGTAGAGAGTAGAGTTGTTTAGTCTATTTGATATCCATGTGCCATGGTGTGGTGAGGAAAATTTGGTTTGTTAACTTGTTGTGTTTACACTCTATAACTTGTCTGGTTACTTATGCTTTAGCTTAGTTCAAAGCTGGTGTGAGATATGTGGTAACATCGGTCATTGGCAGACTCTTGCGGAGCCAACCCAGAGTGAATTAATTTTGTAGGTAATGTGTAGAGAAACAACCAAAACTACGGGAACATGTAATACCCCGGGAAGGCCTAACAATAGACCCAGGAGTTGAATTTAAAAAGTGCAAAAAACTAGAAAAAACATCACAGAACGGACCACAGAACGACTTGTGATATCAGACCACGGGTCATTGTATGTTGTCGTTGATTGGGGAGAGGATGGTGGCAGTGAAGAAAAAGAGAGGTATGACGACCTGTTGTGGGATACAACAGGAGGTCCTTTGCAGTCG
This sequence comes from Datura wrightii, assembly GCA_035772735.1. NCBI lineage: Eukaryota > Viridiplantae > Streptophyta > Magnoliopsida > Solanales > Solanaceae > Datura > Datura wrightii. Next base: position 69,576,089 of record JASDFA010000002.1, read on the forward strand.
TGGTCAGGGTCAGGCTGGGCAAGAATGTAAACAACGGGAGAACCAGTGACCCATTAAGAGAAGCCACGGGTGGCTGGTTGTGGTTGTTGTTGGAGGGTAAGGATTTCCAGTATGGGTGACGGGTTGAGACTACGACTCGTTGGATGGAACCACGAGTCATGGTGAGGCTCATGGTAGGGGGGTTCAGTTTTGTGATGAGCAAACAACGGACGATATAACAAGTCGTGGGTTGAAGGCACAGATTGTCCTATCGACCCGTTGTTTGGATTTGAGACTAGGTTATTCAGCAGTCCATTCAACGAGGGACATGACGGGTCATTAGTGGTTCCCACGACCCATTCGTACCACTCATGGGTTCCATCTGACCAGTTTCCAAGGTAGGTACATTAAGGGTATTTTTGACTTTTTCACAATATAAGGCCCTAAACTATGCCGTTTTGGGTTGGGAAAGTTGGGATTTTAAGAGAATGTCTGATGCCCTGCAAGTGTACGCGGTCGTACAAGTAGTATAGTGGGCCTTTTTAAGAGCCGGATGTCGAACCCACAGGGACTGGACCAATTCAGCTAATTATCAAGTTCAAGTGTGATATTAACTTTCACAAGTGTTGATTTAGACTTTTTCGATAAAGTTTAATTAAGTCTAGGGGTGGTCATCGAAATACTCTGAAATCAATCAAGGAGCAACTAGAGTTAAAGCCGGATAATCATGCGATACTAAGCTTTGTAATGGTTTAAGTATGGAATTATCAATTGTCGTCTCACCTAATTAAAATTGCATGTTCATGGTCTTTCGAGCCTCCAAACACGACAAACTAGCCTCACAACTACATCGTTGAGAGGGGATGTGACATTCTAGTTCGTGGGAAATTCAATTACATGGATGTGGTTTACGGGGTTTATGCTCTTGATTAGGGACTTTCGTACCTCTAATCATTTAACTAACTTAGCTTCACAACTGCTTCTTCGAGTGGTGATGTGATAATTCTAAGTTGGTGTCTAACTCATCCCATTTTTATAACCAAGCAAGGAAAATTAGGTATAATTTCTTATCCTAACCGCGAATTATATCGTAAGCTACAAACTTGCTCCCTACATTCTTTGTTCTTGCCTAGGTTTACTTTCTCAAGCTTTAATCTTGGTGTAACGTGTGTGTTTTCATGGTGATCAATCATAAAAACAACCATAATTAAGAATGTAAGACAAAACAACAATCAATTACTTAAAACCAAACAAAATCATGTATTCACAATCATACCATGTGGCTTCAACCCTAGAGGGAAGGGTTCTAGCCACTCAAGTTCATATAATTACAAGAAAACATAATTAAAGTAACATACTTACAAGAATTTGTAGAAGAGAAGATGAAATTGATGAACCCTAGGTGAGTTCTCCCACTTCTCCCTTCACTCCTTGGCAGTTTTTCAGAAATAAATCGTGACCAAATGTTTTTAGGAGCTAAGGGACCTATTTATAGTAAATGAGAATTGTACAAAATTATGCCCGGCATGGAATAGCTCCGTGACACGGAGCTTATCGCGCCAATATGCCTCCGTGACACGGAGGCATCGCGGATGCACACTGGAAAACTCATAAAACTGTCGCCAGGCATCCCCTTGCCGTGTTAGCAGCGTGGCATGCTGCTTGAGCAGCGCGTTAGAGGGCGTGTCACAACCCTTTTCACGCAGCCTGCCTGCCGTGGCATGTTGCCAACGCGCAGGTGGGCTGTTTCGCGCATCCTTCTTGCCGACGTTCACATTTTACTTCTGATTCCATGCCTCCACTTCACCAACTCATGCATTAGTTCCTCAAATTCATTTTAAACCTACAAAAACAAGACTAATCATGTTGGTTAGTATATATATTCACATTTACATAAAATTACATGATAATGTATATAAATAAGTAGATAAACAAGATGAAAACTAAGTTATACAGTATCACTTGGGCATGCCATTTTTCCCAAGATCACCTACCCCACACTTAAAGCCTTGTTCTTCCTCGAACAACCCTTTTACATCTCATGTAAATGAAGACTCACACATAACTAGTTTAGCAAGACAATTTCAAGCTACGGCTACAATGATTGTTGGAGATAGCAAGTTAAAAATAGAGCATGCACGATTTAATCATTGAAATGATATACAACTACGTTAAAACTTCCTAACCTGAAGATCGACTCTCAATCTTAGCAAACTCATGCAAATCAACCGATCAAGAAATCCGACATGAATATTATCTTTCATTAAACATGTGCCCTCACAACAAGAGAGTTACCCATTTTTACTCGCCAGTTTCTAAAACACAACATGTATGGGTATGTGAATAGAATTACGCTCACTCTCTCAAAGAATTCACATGCATCATGTAGTGAACCATAAGCTTTCCCTTAGTGTTGTACTCCACTAATTTAAGGATGTTTGAACCTAAGATCAAGTAGGACATAATGAGTTGTAATGTAAGCTAAGGGACGGGTAGGTACTATTCTGGCCAGTAATTGTGGCTATCTTCCCCAAACATTTTTAATAACTTCAACCTTCATTAAGGACATCTCTTCTCTTACTTCACCCTCATTCTTTTCAATCTTCAATTTTTTTCTTCTTGTTCCCATTTCTTTAAACACACTCAGCTTATTAGTAAGGGGTACTTAAGCAACCTTTTCAATCATTTATTTCTTACTCCCTACCAATACTCAGGCATTTTCAAACAAGTGCAGGCTTAACCTTTCTCAACTTTTAAAACTGCTACTTTTCCTTCTTTTTCCTACTTCTTACTTCTTCAGTCTTTCGGATTTTTCACTTAAGTGCTTAGGAGTTTTGGATCATATTCAAGGCTAACGAAAGAAAAGGATTAAGCTTATGTTGTGGCTATCAAAGAATAGGCTTAAGGCTCAATGGGGCTCACTAGGATTAAACATTCAAGTTAGGTAAAGTGAGGGATAAAAATTAGGTTCATTCAAAGAAATGCCTAAATCATCTCCTACAGTCCACATCCTTCATTTTGTTTTATATACACACCAGGCAAGTTCTAGACATTCCACAATAGCACGGAATATTCGAAAAACATACACTCACAGCACATGCTCAATTCAAAACACATTCAGCAGACTCTTACTCAGCTAATCACAAGAATTCAGAATTAAGCTTTAATCACATCGAGTCAAATTCAAGAGCCTAAGATTCTCAAACAAAGTTATACACTTCTTACATGTTTCAACACTAACCACACTTGTATCTTACAATCATGTATACCACATAACAAAAACATCAAGCCATCAATTATCTACGGGTTCAAAAACATAAACCTATTGACTAATTTTCCTCAAGATGGTCGTCATCCATCCATCGTCGAAAACAGTCCCTAACTATGACTGAAAACCTTATATACATACAAAAGGAAAAAAAATTATTATTCGGTTCAAAGACCCCCCGTCGGAAAAGAATCGAACAAAATAACCAACGGGTGATGAAGTCATGCTTAATTCAAATTTTTTTTCCAATATTTCTCCCAAACACTAATTCACCAAAAATCATTAAGCACAAAAATTTTTGAATTTTTCTCACCCCACACTTGAATCATGCTATGTCCCCATAGCATCAAATTTAAAATTCAAAAGGGTGAGAAATACTCCGTGGCCTCTATGCCTAGCTAACAACATGTTTTTCTTCATTTTGCCCAAGTGGGTATTAGACCCCACACTTTTTCTCTTCCATGCTTGTTAGCTTCCTCCTCTATGGGTACTCAGACTTTCCTTCCATCTGTGCCTAACTTTCCACCAAAAACAACACAAATTGAAAATAACAAAAATCACATAAACAAAAATCTCAAATTGTACCTACGGTACTCTTGGGTTGCCTCCCAAGCAGCACCTAATTTTACGTCGCAACATGACATGGACTATCCTTTTCAGGACATCCTCATACCTGGGTTCCCTTTCAAGAACCATCTCCTTTTCTTTTGATTCTTAGAGGAAATAGCCTCCACTCAGTTCCTCTCTTCCTCCAACTTCTTATCAAACTGAAACCCTTTATCAGACACGGGCTGAACACTTGTCATTACCTTTGGCCATGGACTAGTGAAATCTACCACCCCACACTTGTCCTCTGACAACACACTAACCTTACAATGGTTTCTGTACTATGTGGGTGGTTTAATCTCTTGGTAAACTCGGAAGAGCTCTTCTTCATTCTCGACCCTCATTTTCAGGGTCCCTGCTCTTAAGTCAATTATCGCTCCTCCGGTGGCCAAGAATGGACGTACCAAGATTAAGGGTACCTGGTCATCAACACGAAAATCTAAGATAAGAAAATCAGTAGGTATAATAAACTTACCCACTTTGATGAGAAGGTCCTCTATGATTCCATCCGGTGCCACTCGCGACTTGTCCGCCAGCTGTAGCATCAACCTTGTTGGTCTCGGTTTTCCCAACCCCAAGGTGTTAAATAAAGATAGGGGCATTATATTAACTGCTGCCCCTAAATCACATAGGGCTTGTAGCACTTCAGCTTTACCAATTTGTATGGGGAGGGTAAAACTCCCTGGGTCTTTGTGCTTCTTAGGAATTTTGCTCATCACCCTATGACTGCACTCCTCCATCAGTGCTATTGTTTTGACATCCACCAATATGAATTTGTTCGCCATCACATCCTTCAAGTACTTAGCATACTTGGGCATTCCCTGCAAAACATCAATAAGAGATAAATTTATGTGAAGTTCTTTAAAAATCTCAAAGAACTTTTTGAAGCATTCCTCCTCCTTGCTCTGTCTGAATCTCTGAGGAAATGGTGATGGTGGTCTTTGTGCTGGCTGCAATGAAGATTGTGCATTTTGTTGCACATCACTCTAATTCTCTCCCTTGTTAGTGGATGGTCCTTGTATAACCAACTCCGACTGCACCTCATTTCGTTTATCTTTCGGCACTGCATCAGCTAATTGCTTTCCGCTCCTCAGACTGATGGCATTGGCCTGGCGGGGGTTAGGATCTGTGTCACTTGGTAGTCCTCCCTGCGCTCTCATATTTTGAGCAGCTGCTATCTGACCTATCTGCTTCTCTAGATTGTGGGTGGCCAATTGCTGATTCTTTAATTCTGATGCCATCCTCGCCTGTTTTTTTGCTAACTGAGTCTGGGTCTCCATGATTTTCTGCAACATTTCCTCAATGTTGCTGCTCAACTGACCATCATTCTGCCTATTCTGCTGATACTGCTACTGTTGAGGTTGCTGATAACTTTGCTTTTGATTTCCACCCCAAGAAAAATTCGGGTGGCTCTGCCAATTTTTGTTGTAATTGTTTCCATAATTCTTAGTGTTCCTTTGCACATTCCCAACAAAATTGACTGATTTCGGATTGGCTCCACAAGATTCTGCATTGTACCCATTGTTTCCACAAATTTCACACCAACTCGGAGCTTGCTGAACTGCATTAACCTGACCCTGCTGTTTGTTCATACTCAGTTTATTGAACTGAGTCATAATTTGATGATGAAATGAAGCCAACTGTGCCTCCAAGGCATTTATACCATCTACTTCTATCACCCCTGCTCTCTTTCCTGCCCCTCTCGATGACTCGTTGTGCCACTCTGGATTTCCCTATGCAATTCTGTTTAACAACGTGTACAACTCATCATAAGTCTTCTCTAAGGCTTGCCCACCTGATGCAGAGTCCAACAAAATTTTTGTATATGGGTCTAGACTCTCTACGAAGGTATGAGCCAACACTTCATTTGATTTCTGGTGATGGGGACAGTCTCTTAATAATGACTTGAATCTTTCCCAAGCCAAATATAAATTCTCATCAGGCCTCTACTTGAAACTTAGTATTTCACTTCTCAACTTTGCAGTCTTGCCTGACGGAAAGAATCTGATCAAGAACTTCTTCACCAAATCATCCCAAGAAGTTATGGAGTTTGGTGGCTCAGCTTTCAACCACCTTTTGGCCTCTCCCAACAATGAAAATGGGAAGAGGGTAAGTCGGACATAGTCTGTGGACACTCCGGTGGGGACAAAAGTGTGACTAATCTCAAGAAAGTTCTGTAAGTGCTGCTGTGGGTCCTCATGTTCCATCCCAGTGAATTGACCACTAGAATGTAACATCCGCACCATATTCTGTTTCAATTCAAAGTTCCCTCTAGGTTTTGATTTACGAATACTAGAGTTCACATTCGTCGCTTTTGGGATTGCCACTTCGCGAACTGGTATGGTTGCCATTGCTTTCGGTGACAATTGTGCTTTTCCTGAGGGTGGTTGTTGTTGTACCTTTTCTTGAAGTCGTTTCAGCTTTTTCTCAAGAGCTACTCTCCTTCGCAAATGAATTCGATGTTCTGGTTCCAGCAACGGTTCCATAAGCTCCCTATTCCTAGCCAGCTCGGCAAGGCAACTTGTCACCTGCAATAAGTCAGACTAAGACCAAGTTTCTCAATACTTAAGGAAATTTAAAAATCACACAAAAATAGATAAATTCACTAAACTTCGCTGAGTCCCCGACAACGGCGCCAAAAACTTGATGCCTCGCAAGTGTACGCGGTCGTACAAGTAATATAGTGGCCATTTTTAAGAGCCGGATGTCGAACCCACAGGGACTGGACCAATTCAGCTAATTATCAAGTTCAAGTGTGATATTAACTTTCACAAGTGTTTATTTAGGCTTTCTAGATAAAGTTTAATTAAGTCTAGGGGTGGTCATCGAAATACTCTGAAATCATTCAAGGAGCAACTAGAGTTAAAGCCAGATAATCATGCGATACTAAGCTTTGTAATGGTTTAAGTATGGAATTATCAATTTTCGTCTAACCTAATTAAAATTGCATGTTCTTGGTCTTTTGAGCCTCTAAACACGACAAACTAGCCTCACAACTACATCGTTGAGCAGGGATGTGACATTCTAGTTCGTGGGCAATTCAATTACATGGATGTGGTTTACGGGGTTTATGCTTTTGATTAGGGACTTTCGTACCTGTAATCATTTAACTAACTTAGCTTCACAACTACTTTTTCGAGTGGTGATGTAATAATTCTAAGTTGGTGTCTAACTCATCCCATTTTTATAACCAAGCAAGGCAAATTAGGTATAATTTCTTATCCTAACCGCGAATTATATCGTAAGATACAAACTTGCTCCCTACATTCTTTGTTCTTGCCTAGGTTTACTTTCTCAAGATTTAATCTAGGTGTAACGTGTGTGTTTTCATGGTGATCAATCATAAAAACAACCATAATTAAGAATGTAATACAAAACAACAATCAATTACTTAAAACGAAACAAAATCATGTATTCACAATCATACCATGTGGCTTCAACCCTAGAGGGAAGATTTCTAGCCACTCAAGTTCATATAATTACAAGAAAACATAATTAAAGTAACATACTTACAAGAATTGGTAGAAGAGAAGATGAAATTGATGAACCCTAGGTGAGTTCTCCCATTTCTCCCTTCACTCCTTGGCAGTTTTTCAGAAATAAATCGTGACCAAATGTTTTTAGGAGCTAAGGTACCTATTTATAGTAAATGAGAATTGTACAAAATTATGCTCGACATGGAATAGCTCCGTGTCACGGAGGTTATCGCGCCAATATGCCTTTGTGACACGGAGGCATCGCGGATGCACACTGGAAAACTCATAAAACCGTCACCAGGCAGCCCCTTGCCGCGTTGGCAGCATGGCACGCTGCTTGTGCAGCGCGTTAGAGGCCGTGTCACGACCCTTGTCGTGCAGCCTGCCTGCCGTGGCACGTTGCCAATGCGCAGGTGGGCTGTTTCGCACATCCTTCTTGCCGACGTTCGCATTTTACTTCCGATTCCATGCCTCAACTTCACCAACTCATGGATTTGTTCCTCAAATTCATTTTAAACCTACAAAAACAAGACTAATCATGTTGGTTAGTATATATATTAACATTTACATACAATTACATGAGAATGTATATAAATAAGTAGATAAACAAGACGAAAACTAAGTTATAAAGTATCATTTGGGCATGCCATTTTGCCCAAGATCAATGTCCTATTCTAAACTCTCATTCATGCATGAAAGAACTTTGAGAGGTGATTCAAGGGGATTTCAAGCTTTTCACCTCAATTCCTTCAATTTCACTCTTGGGATTTTAAGGAGGGTTAGGAGTTGATAATCCCAAGTATGTAAGTTCTTCAGTGGGTGGATTATTCCACACCAATGCTCCTTCTCCATTAATAACTCAAATTTTATTTAAAGACTCATGGGATTTTATATTTGGTTTGTTTAAAAATTTAATAATTTAATTATAGGTTTGTGATTTTGAAACCCTATCATTATCTACTGATTTTTATCATCTTTTGAACTCTAAATTGATATTAGGATGGCTGATTTAAAATTTCTAATCATTTAAACCCTATTATGTATGCCCATGATAAACAGATTTATGATCCATTAAAGTTTTTGATAAGCCTAGCATGTATTTTAAATTAAATCATGAATATATTATGTTATCTATTATGATATTATGGAAATTTAAACTATATTCATGATCTATAAGTATGTACCTATTTTTATTAAGCATGAATTATGTTTTTGGTCGACCCACGGGCCTCAAGTCATGGCTAGTTCACATATGTTCAAGCATGTTTATGATTATCATGATATAACTAGCCCATGAACTCATTTATGTATTATTATTAACACTATATATGTTTTGGGAGTAGTATTGAACACCGAGTAGGTTCGAGGCTCAAGGTTAATCCTCAGATCTCATGAACTATGTGCCACCGTAGGTATGTGGGGACCCTTTTCATGTTTTTTCCTTGCCCAAATGGCCCTTCTCATGTGTGATCACACCCTTCATGGTTCCTACCCTTGGCAAGGTACGAAAACCCTCCCGACTAGGATCACAAGTCGGGCTTTATGTGTACTCGTATGGGGTATGTCAGTTAAGAGAATCTACCACTGTTCCTCATGATTTATGTATGTTTATGACTATGTATATGGGCTCAAGTTATGTTCATTAAGTGTTTTTCCCTTATGATTTTGATTACGATTGTATTATGAATGTTTCCGAAACTTGGAGCCCTACGTTACATTACAATAATTATGTTATGAGCATGTTGTCCTACTCTTATGATCATTTATGAGTTTTATACGTGTTTTAAATATCCGTTTTACTTACCTTGGATACTTAGTACATTCCACGTACTGACCACATACTTTCTATGTTGTATTGTCTCATCATACAAGTCCCAGTTCTCAGGCGCATCCTTACCCGTAGATAGATTCGGGCTTGCTCTCTGCTTATTTGGTGAGTCCTCATGCTCTGATGGATACATGTTCACACTCTATGTTATTCCTTCTATTTCTGGATGATGGATTAGTTGGAGAGTTGTCCCATCAATCCACCTTTCATGTTAAGAGGCTTATCAGACTAAAAAGTTGTATTCTGCCATATTGTATGAGTATTGTACTATTTTATCTCATGTTATGTTATGATTACATTCTCTATGTTAAGTCTTCCACTCATATGATTGAATTAGTTGTATGCTCATGCCATGAGTCGACTTGGGGTCTCTCGGGGCTCCTTGTCCTGTGTCTACGATTCGGGTATACGTTTGGATTATGACAAACTTTGTATCAGAGCGAGGTTTTGTGTCTTAGGGAGTCTGAAAGCCATGTTAAGTAGAGTATTTTTCATAGGTGTGAAACACGCCACACTTATTACGAATAGGCTACTAGACGTTTAGGAAATGTTCCCTTCTTTCATAATCTATGTCATGTGATGAACATCCTTTACTCTTCTAATTCGTGCTATTCGCATTTACAGAATCATGCATCCATGTCGAGTAAATGCCAGGAGGAATGGTAATTGTGATGATCATGAGGGTGTCCATGATGGAGAGCATCAACTAGCTCTACCCATTCATGAGGAGCACGTACCAGAGCCAGCCGCCCATGCTGAGTTTAGGGCGACGATTTAGATGTTGGCACAGGCCATGATAGCTCAGGTCCAGAATCAGACTGTGGCACATTATCCGCAAAATAGGAATGTAGCAGCTGCTAGGTGAGGGACTTTCTGACGATTAGCCCTCCGGAGTTCACAGGGTCAAAGGTAGACGAGGACCCACATGACTTTATTGAGGAAATTCTGAAGATCACCCTGGTTATGGGGTTGAATAATGGGGAATGTGTTGATTTGACCTCCTATCAGCTCGAGGGGGTAGCACATATATGGTTCAAGTAATGGAAAGGTGCTAGGACAGCGGGTGCAGGCCAGATAGGTTGGGATGACTTCCACACTGCGTTTATGGATCGGTTCTTCCCTTGGGAGATGAGGGAGCTCAAGGCGGCTGAGTTTGTGAATTTGAAGTAGGGAAGCATGTCATCCAGGAGTATGCTTTGGAGTTCACTCGGCTATCTAAATATGCTCCAGAGTTGGTGTCGGATCAGTGGGCTCGGGTGAGCCGCTTTGTGCATGGAGTAGAAGATTACTTGGACAAGGATTGCCGGATTGCCATGCTACATCGGGACATCGATGTTCCCCATATTGTATTGCATGCCCAGTAGATGGAGTTAGTCTATAGGAGGCAGAGAGAAGCCAAGAGGGCCAGGACCGACAACTATGGGGTTTCTCAGGCCAGGTCAGGAGGTGGATCACGTCAGCAGTCCTAGCACAGGTCCACCGCTCTAGCTCCATCATCGGCTAGCACGCTGTCCAGGTTTAGGTGAGACTAGAGGTGCAGGGCTACAGGCTCGAGGGATCATGGTAGTATGCAGGTGGAGCGCACTTTCCCAGCTTATGCGAGATGTAGAAAAAATCATCCTGGGAGGTGCCTGGACGGTGCGGATGCTTGTTTCGGGTGTGGAAAAACCGAGCACAGGATCAGAGATTGCCCTGCAGCCAGTTCTACCGCTCCAGCAACACGACCCCTTCAGCAGGGTTCCTCCACTAGTTCGGCAAGTGGTCAGCACCGAAATAGGTTTTATGCCCTAGTGCCTCGCCAGGAGCAGGAGGCTTCGCCAGATGTGGTCACGGATATGTTGCAAGTATTCCATATTGATGCTTATGCTTCTTTAGATCCAAGAGCTACCTTGTCTTTTGTGACCCCTTACATTTCTAGTAGTTTTGGAGTTAGTCCTGAAATTCTGTCCGAACCATTCTCCGTATCTACTCCAGTTGGCGAATCAGTGGTAGTTAGTCGGATATATAGAGGTTGGCACATTATGGTGTTGCATAAGGTTACCTCCACAAACTTAGCAGAATTGGCCATGACTGATTTTGACATCATTTTGGGTATGGATTGTTTTTTTGCATGTTATGCTTCAATTAGTTGTAGGACCCATGCAGTGGAATTCCAATTTCTGAGTGAGTCAGTTTTGGAATGGAAGGGTAATTCAGTTGTGCCAGCCGGTTGGTTTATTTCATATCTAAAGGCTAGAAAAATAATCTCCAAGGGTTGCATGTACCACCTAGTTAGGGTTAAGGATGTAGAGTCTGAGACCCCCACTATTCAGTCAGTTCCAGTACTGTGTGACTACCTGGAGGTTTTTCCCGATGATTTACTAGGTGTCCCTCCGGAAAGGGAAATTGATTTTGGAATTGATCTACTGCCCGATACACAACCTATCTTTATCCCTCCTTACAGGATGGCCCCAACTGAATTAAAAGAGTTAAAGGAATAGTTGAAAGACTTGCTGGATAAGGGTTTCAATAGACCGAGCAAGTCTTCATGGGGCGCACCGGTTCTATTTGTTCGAAAGAAGGATGGATCCCTTCGAATGTGTATTGATTATCAACAACTTAATAAGGTCACCGTCAAGAACCGGTACCCCTTGCCTAGGGTGGATGACTTATTTGACCAACTCTAGGGTGCCAGGTGTTTCTCGAATATAGATCTCAGGTCTGGGTATCACTATCTCAGAGTCCGAGAGAGTGATATCCCAAAGACAACTTTCAGAACTAGGTATGGCCATTATGAGTTTGTAGTTATGTCATTTGGACTAACCAATGCTCCTGCAGCTTTTATGGACCTGATGAACAGGTTGTTCAAGGCATATTTTTACATGTTGGTAATTGTGTTCATTGATGACATCCTTAAATACTCGCAGAGCGAGGAGGAGCATGTCGCTCACCCGAGGGTACTACTTCAGACCCTCAAGGATCATCAGCTATATGCAAAGTTTAGTAAGTGCAAATTTTTGCTGGACGCGATGCTATTTTTGGGCCATGTGGTGTCGAGTGAGGCATAAGGGTGGATTCTCAGAAAATCGAATCGGTAAAGAATTTGCCTAGACCGGTGAATCCTTTATAAATTCAAAGTTTCTTGGGCCCAGCAGGCTACTACCGGAGGTTTGTTGGGTGTTTCTCATCTATTGTGGCACCTTTGACCAAGTTGACTTGGAAAAAGATAAAGTTCCAATGGTCAGAGGATTGTGAGAAAAGCTTCCAGGAATTGAAGACCCGACTCACTTCAGCACCAGTGTTGACTTTACCCGAGGGTACTGACAGCTTTGTTGTGTATTGTGATACTTCGAGAGTCAGACTGGGATGTGTGTTGATGCAACGAGCGAAGGTGATAGCATACGCCTCCCGACAGTTAAAGGTTCACGAAAAGAATTATCTGACCCATGATCTTGAGTTGGTCGTGGTGGTGTTTGCACTGAATATATGGAGGCATTACTTGTATGGGGTTCACGTGGACGTGTTCATGGATCACAAGAGCTTGCAATATGTGTTCACGCAGAAATACCTCAATCTTCGGCAAATGAGGTGGTTGGAATTGTTAAAGGACTATGATATGAGCGTGTTTTACCACCCGGGCAAGGCTAATGTGGTTGCAGATGCACTTAGTAGGCTTTGTATGGAGAGTTTGACCCACGTGGATGAGGGAAAGAAGGAGTTGGTGAGAGATTTCCACCGTCTTTCAAGGTTGGGGGTTAGATTGATCGACTCTACCGATGCCGGCGTTGTTGTGCAGAATGGGTCAGAATTGTCCTTAGTTGTTGATGTAAAATCTAAATAAGATGAAGATCCGGTTTTGAGGAAGCTGAAGAAAGCGGTGCTGAGTCAAAAGATAGATGTTTTCTCCCAAGGGGGAGATGGTTTTCTAAGATATCAGGGTTAGCTATGTGTCTCGGACGTTGATAATCTGAGGGTTCGGATATTGCATGAGGCACATGGTACCAGATATTCCATCCATCCGGGATCCACGAAGATGTATCGGGAGTTGCGAGAAATCTATTGGTGGGATGGTATGAAGAAGGATATTGCGGAGTTCGTAGCCAGATGTCCAAACTATCAGAAACTGAAACTTGAGCATCAAAGGTCGGGAGGTGTACTTCAGGATATTAGCATTCCCGCTTGGAAGTGGGAAGAGAATAATATGGATTTTATTATAGGCCTACCTCATACTCAGTGACACTATGATTCCATTTGGGTGGTGGTAAACAGGTTAACAAAGACTGCACACTTCCTACCAATTAAGACCACGGATTTAGCGGAAGATTATGCCAAATTGTATATTTGGGAGTTGGTTTGAATTCATGGAGTGCCCTTGTCTATTATTTCAGATCGGGGTACTTAGTTTACCTCCCAGTTCTGGTGGCCTTTTCAGAAGGGACATGGGACTTATATTAAGCTCAGCACAACATTCCATCCGTAAACGGATGGCCAGGGGGAACGAATAATCTGGACTCTTGAGGATATGTTGAGGGCATGTGTATTGGATTTTAAAGGTAGTTGGGATGATCATTTGTCCTTTATTGAGTTTGTTAATAATAATAGTTATCACTCTAGTATCCAAATAACACTATTCGAGGCCCTCTATGGGCGAAGGTATAGATCTCCTATCAGATGGTTTGAGGTTGGCGAGGCATCCTTAATAGGGCCAAATGCGGTTCACGAGGCGATGGTGAAGGTCCAGTTGATAAGGGACCGATTGAAAACCGCTCAGAGTCATCAGAAATCATATGCTGATGTGAGGAGGAGAGATTTGGAGTTTGATGTGGACGAATGGGTATTTCTAAAGGTATCTCCCATGAAGGGAGTCATGCGGTTCGGAAAGAAAGGGAAAATCACTCCCCACTATGTTGGCCCCTACCGGGTTGTGAGGAGATTTGGTAGGGTGGCGTATGAGTTGGACTTACCATCAGAGTTATCTTCAGTTCGTCCGATGTTTCATGTATTGCTTTTGAAAAAGTGTTTGGGTGATCCAGCCTTGGTAGTCCCGGTAGATAGCATTGGAGTAAAAGACAGCCTCAGTTATGAAGAAATTCGCATTAAAATCTTGGATCCTCAGGTTCGGAAGTTGAGGAACAAAGAAGTAGATTTAGTTAATGTTTTATGGAGAAATCAACATGTTAAGGGAGCTACGTGGGAAGCCGAAGCGGATATGATGGCGAGATACCCACATTTGTTCTCTATCGGCTAAGTTCTGACTTGAGGTATTAGTTCTACTCTATGATCCCATTTAGTTTTCATGTTCAATCCATGTGTTCAAGTTTCTTTCATGTGTATGAATGTGAATGTGAAGCATGAGATCTGTTCAGCTATGTTGTTTGGTTCGGAGGTAGTCATTCTGTGAAAATTTAGGTTAAAATAATCAGAATTTAAGTATTATAATTGTATCTTTCTGTTTGCTGCTTGTTTCCTACATTCAAGAATGAATGTTTCCAAGGGGAAGATATTGTAATAACCCGGGAAGGCCTAAGAATAGACTCGGGAGTTGAATTTGAAAAGTTAGAAAACTGGCAAAAACATTACAGAACGAACCACAGAATGACTCGTGGTATCAGACCACGGGTCATTGTATGCTGTCGTTGGTTGTGGAGAGGATGGTGGCAGTGGAGACAGCGAGAGGTGTGAAGACCCATTGTGGGATACAACGGGCCGTCCTTTACAGTCGTTGTTAGAATCAGGCTGGGCAGTAGTGTAAACAATAGGAGACCCAACGACCCGTTAGGTGAATCCACGGGTCGCTGGTTATCGTCGTTGTTGGAGGGTAAGGATTTCCAATGTGGGTGACGGGTTGAGACCACGACTCATTGGATGGAACCACGAGTCGTGGTGAGGATCATGGTAGGGGTTTCAGTTTTGTGATGAGCAAACAACAGACGATATAACAAGTCGTGGGTTAAAGGCACGGGTCGTCCTGTCGACCCGTTGTTTGGATCCAAGACTAGGTCATTCAATAGTCCATTCAACGAGGAACATGACGGGTCGTTGGTGGTTCCCACGACCCATTGGTACCACTCGGGGTTCCATCCGGCCAGTTTTCAGGGTAGGTTCATTAAGGGTATTTTAACTTTTTTACGATATAAGGCCCTAAACTACGTCGTTTTGGCTTGGGAAAGCTGGGATTTTAAGAGAATGACCTATTCTAAACTCTCATTCATGCATGCAAGAACTTTGAGAGGTTATTCAAGGGGATTTCAAGCTTTTCACCTCAATTCCTTCAATTTCACTTTTGGGCTTTTAAGGGGGGTTAGGAGTTGATAATACCAAGTATGTAAGGTCTTCAATATGTGGATTTTTCCACACCCATGCTCCTTCTCCATTAATTACTCAAATTTATTTAAAGACTTATGGGGTTTTATATTTGATTTGTTTAAAAATATAATGATTTAATTATGGGTCTTGTGATTTTGAAACCCTATCACTATCTACTGATTTTGATCATCCTTTGAGCTCTAAATTGATATTAGTATGGCTGATTTCGAATTTCTAATCATTTAAACCCGATTATGCATGCCCATGATAAACCGATTTATGATCCATTGATCCATTGATGTTTTTGATAAGCCTAGCATGTATTTTAAATTAAATCATGAATATATTATGTTATCTATTATGCTCTTACGGAAATTTAAACTATATGTATGATCTATAAGTATGTACGTATTTTTATTAAGTATGAATTATGCTTTTGGCCAACCCACGAGCCTAAAGTCATGGCTAGTTCACGTATGTTCAAGAATGTTTACGATTATCATGATTTAACTAGCCCATGAACTCATGTATGTATTATTATGAGCACTCTATATGTTTTGGGAGTAGTATCGAACACCGAGTAGGTTCGAGACTCACGATTAAGCCTCAGATCTCATGAACTACGTGCCACCATAGGTATGTTGGGACCCTTTTCATGTTTTTCCTTGGCTCAAATGGCCCTTCTCATGTGTGATCACGCCCTTCATGGTCCTACCCTTGGCAAGGTATGAACACCCTCTCAACTAGGGTCACAAGTCGGGCTTCATGTGTGCCCATAATTGGGTATGTCCGTTAAGAGAATTTCCCACTGTTCCTCATGATTTATGCATGTTTATGACTATGTAAATGTGCTCAAGTTATGTTTAGTATGAGTTTTTCCCTTATGTTTTTGATTACGATTGTATTATTAATGTTTCGAAAACCTGGAGCCTTACGTTATATTAGAATAATTATGTTATGAGCATGCTTTCCTATTCTTATGATCATTTATGAGTTTTATACATGCTTTAAATGTCCGTTTTATACATGTTATGAGCATGCTTTCCGAGGGCTGCATTTTCATACTCTATGTTATTCCTTCAGTTTCTAGATGTTGGATTAGTTGGGGAGTTCTCCCATCAATCCGCCTTTCATGTTTAGAGGCTTATCAGACTAAAAAGTTGTATTCCGTCGTATTGTATAAGTATTGTACTGCTTTCTCTGATGTTATGTTATGATTACGTTCTTTATGTTAAGTTTTCTGCTCATATGATTGAATTAGATATATGCTCATCCATGGGTCGACATGGGGTCTCTCGGGGCTCCTTGTCCCGTGTCTACGATCCGGGTGTACGTTTGGGTCGTGACAGAACATCTACCCCAGGAACTGGCAGAATAACCCCAATGTCTCTTGTAATGGAAATCAGTGTCAGAGTCAGAGTTTTCCGTAGCCTCAGCAGCAGTACAATCAACAGAGCAGGCAAGCTAGTAGGCAAGCAAAAAACATAGAGGAGATGTTGCGAAAGATTACGGCTAGCTATTCCCAGATGGCAACTGACTAGGAAAAAATCAGCAATTGGCAACCATAAATTTTGTGAGCAGATAGGGAAGATAGAAATAACTCAGAACATAAGACTGTAGGGGGTTTACCAAGTGACACAAATCCAAACCCAAGGCAGTTCATGGCCATCAGTTTGAGGAGTGGCAGAGAGTTAGCTGATGCACCAGTAAGAGGGAAGAAAAATGAGGTGCAACCAGAGCTTGTCAAACCAGGCCCATCAGCTAACAAAGGGAATGAACAAAAGGTTGTAGTTCACAAGTCACAGCCTATACGGAGACCACCACCATCATTCACACAAAAGCTTTAGAAAAGCAAGGAAGATGCTTGTTTCCAAAAGTTCGTTGATATTTTCAATGAACTTCATATAAATTTGCCTCTCATTGAGATTTTGCAGGGAATGCCCAAGTACACTAAGTATTTAAAAGATGTGGTGGCCAATAAAAAGAGGCTGGTGGATGTGCAGACTTTAGCACTCACGGAGGAGTGCAGCTATAGAGTTTTGAGCAAGCTTCCAAAGAAGCCTAAAGAGCAAGGAAATTTCACCCTCTTGGTACAAACACATGAAAGTGAGTAGATGCATGCATTGTGTGATTTAAGGGAAGTTGTGAACATGATGCCCCTGTCACTATTTAATAGGCTTGTTTTAGGAATACCAAGGCCCACCAGAGTGATGCTGAAGCTTGCTGATAAGTTTAAGGTTGCTCTAGAGGAGATAATAGAAGATGTGCTCATCAAAGTAGGTAAATTCATGATCCCTACTAACTTTATTATCCTTGAATTTGAGGTTGATGAGAGGGTTTCCCTTCACTATTAGGTTGATGAGAGGGTATCCCTCATCATGGATGGCCATTCCTCGCCACAAGAAGAGAGTTGATAGATGTAAGTAATGGCAACCTAAAGATGAGGGTGAATGATGAAGAACAGAACTTCAGAGTGTATAAGCACTCAACACCCTAACACACTACAAGGATCTTTGTAAGATCAATGTAATAACATAGAATGAGTGTGGGGTGGAGGATTGTAAGATGACATGTCCACTTCTGAAGGATCTCTTAAAAAGAGAACGTAAGCTTGGAGTTGAGAAGATGCAAGTTGAGCTGGTGATTAAAGTAAATGATGCTTTTACCCTCAATTAAATAGCTTCAAAATTAGCAAAATCTATCCAGAACTATGTCTGGTGCACCGTCCCCTCCATAGCCCCAAGTCTGGGTCAATTTTCCTCTGAAATATAGCTCTGGGCGCCCTACTCCAACCATAGCACCAAGGTGTTAGCCAAAATTTTGCACTTCTAAACACCTCTGGCGCCTCACTCCTTCCATAACACTAGAGTGTTAGTCAATTTTCTAGCTTTAGGACCCTTCTGGCGCCCCACTCCATCCATAGCACCAGAATGTTGGAAAAATTTCATATGTCTAGAATGCTTCTGAGGCTCCAAGCCATCCATCTGTCCAAGGTGTTAATCAAATTCTCATCTCCAAATCTAGGAACCTGGCGCCCCACGCCATCCATAGAACCAACTTTGGTGCATATTTCTATGAAGCATAGGTGTTGACTTGCCACACCAGCCATAGCCTTAGGCCAACTTTTGTGAACTCTTTTTTCTCACACCTCGGGTCATTTTGGTCCTTTTTCCTTAATTTCCTGCTCAAAACATCTAAAAATATTTGATAGCTCACAAAACACAAGAAAACATGAATTTATAAACTTCATACTGATTATAAACTCAAAATAAGGCTAAATATTGGTAAAAACAGGGGAAATGGGCATACGATTATGCTCAATATCATAGACTCATTTGGAAGCTCATTCAACCACAATATAGCTTCCCTTGTTAGTGAGAAAGGAAATAAACTGAGTCTAATGGTCTCTTGTGTCACCCCTAGAAGTCTATTTGCATTGCAGATCCCAGTGAAATTGATCACCAATGAACAACCCCGTCATGCTCAAATATTGCATGACTGTACTTATAACATCGAACTTAGTATTAGCTGGCAATGGGGGTGGAACAATGGCTCCAGTGTAACCAACGTTTTTCTGCTCATACTCCCCTCGAAGAGCACATTCCATACAATATTACATCCATGGTACAGGGGTTTTTTGTCCGTTCCTCTCTGCCAAGGCAGCAACAAGATGAGTGATTTCTGCCATTCTAGCTGATTTAGCTAATTGGGCTTCCTCTACTCATCGCGTAGCTTCTGCCCTCTGTGCTTCAGTCATCTCCAATAGTAGGTGGTTAAGTTGTGCCTCAGGGTTTGCCATGCTAACCTATGACAAATCAAAAATAAAAATAAAAAAATAAATCACAAAAATAAAGACTACTAGAAGAATTTAAACTCCAATTAATTATTTCTAAACCGTACTCTCTGGCAACGGTGTAAAAATTGATCACACCTAAATTAAACATTGCACAAAAGTATAAATTGGTTATTGTAAAATATAGCAACCTAACAAGGTTAGGGTCCATCCCTTAGGGAATGGTATCACGACCCACACATAGGCCCGAATGGAGACACGGGACGAGGAACCTCGAAAGGCTCCAAGTCGACCCATTGCATGATTGTAGCATAACATTAGAAAGACAATAGCTAACAGAATCATAACTGAGAAGAAGCTAACTAAAAGAGTCTAACCGTTATCCATAGGAACATAATCAAAGAAACCTCTGATAAAAAAGCTGAATCTGTTTATACATGTCTAAAAGTTCTACTACACTGATGACTTGCAAGGACAAGCCCCCAACTAACTCCTAAAGTATGAAAATTGAAATATAACTAAAATAGGAAAACATAGATCTTGTCCTCGAGAGATAAGGACTCACCACAATCAGCTAAGATGGAAATAGAGCATGTCTAACAACGAGGCTAAGTCTGGAAACCTGAATCTATAATATGAGACGATATAACACATAAAGTATGTGGTCAATACTTGGAATGCACCGAGTATGTGGGAAGCGTAAAGAAACTAAAACATGCAAGTATACTGGAAGGAAGTAAATTGAGTACATCACTGAACATATACATGAGCTGAAATACAATAACCCTGTCTAAGATATACATATATTAACATGAAGCTTTTATTTGACAACATTCAATGAAGATAATCAAGCTGATGCATAAGAGACATGTATTGTACATATACTGAGAACTGAAGTTGTAACTGATATCATATACTGTACTGACTATCTGCTGATAACAGACACTGAATTTTACTAAGACTTATCTGAAATGTAGTATGAAACTACACGGAGCTGAGCTGAGCTAATATCATAAACTAAGGGAGACATTCTCTACTATCAAGAGTTCCTGACTGACGAAGGGGACATTCTCTGCTATCGAGAATCCCTAACTGAACTAAGAGAAGCATTCTTGGCTATTAAGAATCCTAGACTGAGCTAAGGGAAACATTCTTGGCTAATGAGAATCCCAAACTGACTAAAGGAGACATTCTCTGCTATTGAGAATCCCAGACTGAACTGAGGGAAACATTCTGGGCAATTAAGAGTCTTGATGAAACTTTTACATGAAGGTACCAATCTACCAATCATTCATATAGTCTAAGCTACTTCAGCTAATCAAATACTCGATTGTTCATCTAATTACATCATACTGATTTCATTTAATATTTGATCAAGGCTACTTTGTACTATCAACAAGCCCAAAAGTATGAAAGATCATTATCATGCTTTGTCCCCGAAGGTCATACCATTTCAATCCCGAATTACTAGTATAAGTCGTATATACTAGATTCATGTAAGATCTATAGGTCCAAGTCATAATTTTACGTATACCTAAAATCATAATGAAGGCATATGCATATTTCGTATCCACCCAAGGCCATAAGTTCTAATCATACCTCAACACATATACTAAATCATATATTCTAGATTTATGAGAACCCATATCATCGACTCATGCTTTAAACATATATAACAAGTTCATGGTAAGAGCATGTGAATATTTAGTGAAACCCCATTTCGAAATTTATGCTAAATCATGGTGAAAATTCTATAATCATGCTGTTCATATATCATGTACATAATTTGAGATCGTGGAAGTAATTTTGTAAGAATACACGACTATTAATCATGATGGGTCTTAGGATCCATATAAGACATATGAGAACTCGTGCATAGATTAAAACCCTAGAACATGCTTCTCTAGAAATAGCGGGTTTAGGGTTTCAGTATAGAAATTTGGAAACAAGAATGAAAGGAGATCCTTGTTTAACTCCCACATGCCTGGTTAGAAGAATCCCTTACTGAACTTGGAACTTGTAGCCCTTGATGAGAAACCCTAGATGCCCTTGAGCTTGAGAGAAGAAGAAGAAGAAGAAAAGTCTATTGATAATTTTTAGATAATGAGGGCCTTAGGCTAGTGAAAACCCCGTTAATTCAACCCTTACAATACCCAAAATGATGTCATTTAGGAACTGGAAGCATAGGACTTTACGAAAAAACTCCTGTGACTAAAATTAAAAATCTGCCCATATCTAGTGACCACGACCCTAACCAGGAGTTGTTGGTCCTTACCACGGCTCATGGTGACCGTTCGTTACTTCAGGGGTCATTTCTCCAGACTCTTATTATTCTTCCCAAGACCAAGATGAAGAGTCATTACTTGACCCTACGACTCGTCAGTACCTTTCGTTGTCACTACTGCCTCCACAACCAAAGATTCCTCTAACGACCGTCACTATGTGTTGTTGTAGCGGTTAATGGTTCGTGGTAACCATCCATTGTCACTGAACCACTTAGTTGAATCCTTTCTAAAATCAAACCAACGGCCACTTAGTACGATCCATCATAGCTAACAATGAGTCATCTCTTGGCTCGTTGTTTCTAGGAGGTCTGGTCTGCTAGCTCAGCACAACTACATCTACCGGGTCATTGCTTCTCACAATGACTCGTTCTTTTCTCTCATGGTATCAAACATTAGCACCTTTTCCTTGAACCCTTTCAACGGCTCCATCTAACGAGCTGTTAGGGCAACCAACGACCCGTTGGATGAGTCCTTCCGAGAATTTTCTGCTGGTTTTATGCGAACTCTGCGGTCTGATCTGGGAAACTCTGGGGTTTTACAATATCTCCCCTGTTGGGAACATTCCTCCTCGAATGTAGTCTAAAAATAATGAAAAACTGGGTAAAGAAATGATATCCCAAGTACTGAACATTTACAACTAAAACTGATGGAGTACCTGACTCCGAGCTGATATACATTACTGAATATCCAAATCGTACACGCATGCTAAGACATGAGAGGGAATGAAAGACATGAAACAAACATGGAACTAGATAGAACACTGAGAAGGATTGCTTTCCTCTAACTGCCACTGAGCTGATACGGACTGATTCATCATTCTCGAATTGCTTTCTGATACTAAATTAAAATTCATGATATCTGGTCTAACTGAAAGTAAGGGACTCATGAGCACGAATCATTCATTAAATCTACAATTAAGCACATACACGAGGTAACCTTATCTACTTAGCTACTAGAGAAACTACTAAAGACTGAGTTCAAGCTGAACATATTGGGAGACATGAGTTAACACACATAGATAGTTTATAACATGAAGATGAGCCTTAAGGATTCATAGAGTAAGATTGGCACCGCTTTCTGAAGTGGTCATCTAGAAATTCTAGAAGTCTGCACATGGGAATGGATAAATGTCACGACCTGAACATATGCCCAGATCGAGACAAGGGACAAAGTACCCCGAGAGGCTCCAAGTAGACCCATGGAATGAACATAACATATAACTCATTCAATATAATAGAAGATCAACATGAATAACATAACGGAAGTCTAAACATGACATAACCTCTGAGTACATACATAGGTCTAAATATGAATACATCTATGTACGAAAAGCCTCTAAACTAACGCGTTGATAGGACAAGACCCTAACTAACTCATTATAGTCTTAAAACTGAAAATACTGATCATATATGAATAGAAAGGCCCTCGAAAGATGAGGAGTCACCAACTCCAATCAGAAGTACAAATGATGGTAATTTGGCTAGCGGCGGGATTGAGTCTGGATGTCGGAGCCTGTATCATAAAACGAAACAACATAGAGTGTGTGGTCATTACTTGGAATGTACTGAGTATGCAAGGTACGTAAAATGGGCAGTTAAAATACATAAGAGTTCATAAGAGTAGGACAACATGATCATAACGTATATATCATAATGTAAACATAAGGGCTCAAGGTTTTCAAAACATTCATAAATCAATCATATTCATAATCATAAGAGAAAATCTAATTGACATTACTTGAGCCAAAGTGCATAAACATAACCATGCATAAATCATGAGGAACAGTGGGAGATTCTTATAACCTATATACCCCAAATGAGCACACATGGAGCCCGACCAGTAAATCCTTAGTTGAGAGGGTGTTCATACCTTGCCAATGCTAGAACAACGAAAAGAGGCATGATATCACTCATGAAGGTCCATTCGGGAAAAATGGGATGGTCACAAGGGAGGTGCCATCATGGCTACATTGGCGTGTAGTTCTGAGACTCGGGGTATGCTTGGACCCTGGGTCTACTCGGTATTAAATACTACTCCCAAGACATATATAGTGCTCATATGATAATGGGGAAAACAAACATGAGATCATGAGCTAGTTAAATCATCATAATCATAAGCATGCTTGAAATACGTGAACTATCCATGAAATAAGGCCCGTGAGTCGGCCATAATAATAAATCGATAAATCCTGAAATCTATGCATACTTGTAAAACATGTATATACTTGATATCTCATAAATCCATAATAAGTACTAGAGAGAAATCATATCATAAAGCATAAATCATAGTTGGGATAATTTAGATCAAGATCATAACAAAATCATAACTTGAATTTTCATAAAAACATACATAATTAGGCATAATTGGATTTAAAATCAAATCTTTAAATTTATATTCAAAATAGCCATAAAATCTGCCCATATATAGTAAAACATAATAAGTTTAATCTTCAAATTTATATTCAAAATAGATATACAATCTTCCCATATATAATAAAACATAATTTAATACATGAAGGAGATTGACCCATCGATAGATCATACAGAATTTCACAAGAATTGGCATAAACCTCATAGATCATGAAACATGAATTATAGAGTTGAAATCCGTAGAATTTGAGAAGAGTTTAGGGAATGAGAGTGAAAGAACTCATAGTCATAGCCTCACATACCTGGGTAAGTTAATTTCACTCTCTTCCTTGAACACCCAAAGGATGTTGAAGAAGAATTGATGGATTTTTGCATTGATCACCCCTAAGAACCTTCTAGCCTTGCATGCATGGAATGGTAAGGCTTAGGATAGGTTTAACTCTTTTAAAACCCTTTTAATTGAGCTTAAAACGATGTAGTTTAGGCCTTGGGAACTTAAAAATTACGGAAAAGTCCTTAATAAATTCGCAGGGAAAAACATATTGCCAGTCCCAACAAGGGACTGGACGGATCATTGCCAGTGACCACGACTTGTGGTCACTAGTTGTTAACTGCACTGACATAATTCTACTGGGGGTTACCACGGGGGACATCATGACTCGGGGGGTACCCGACAAGTCGTGATGCTACCCGTTAAGGACACTGCCACAAAAATATTCAAGCTTTAACCAACTGCTGACCATGACCCACTCGACAAATCGTGGCATTGACCACGACTCGTGGTGACTAGTCTTCAGGTACACTGTCCAAATTTCCTTCATCCTTTAACCTCCTTTGACCACAAGTGACCTAACAGATCGTGGGGCTGACCATGACTCGTGGTCATACCCGTGGTCACCCCAAACTTGAAATTTTCAACCAAGTCTTAGCCTTTCCCCACGAGTCACTTAATGACCCATGGTCTTCCTGACGGGTCACTGGACGACTCGTCTTGTGACCTGGTGCAGAAAATTCTATTTTCTCTGTTTCAATTCCCGGATTTGATCTTAGGATTTTTGGGGTATTGCAATATCTCCCCCTTGGGGACATTCTTCCTCGAATTTTGAAAATCATACAGAAAAGTAGAGAAATGTAACCATCATACTCAAATACTGAATATACAAGTTGAAAACTAACAGAGTGACTGACTCCGATTTGAACCACATGGCTGAACTAAATTGATAAATCACACATACATCCATTTACATGAAATAAATTGGGGTACATGAGCCTAACATGAAAAAAATTGATTAGTAAGGAGGAAACTGATACCTAAAGCTAAACCTGAGCCGGAAGGGAATAAATGTGGGTATTTAGCCATCATATCTGCTTCGGCTTCCTATATAGCTCCCTCAACATGCTGATTCCTCCATAAAACCTTAACTAAATCTACTTCTTTGTTTCTTAGCTTATGAACTTGACGATCCAATATTTCCACTGGAACCTCCTCATAACTAAGGTTGTCCTCAGACCTACGCTCTCCACCAGAAAACTAGAGTCAGGTCACCCAAGCACATCTTTAAGAGCGATACATGGGAAACTGGATGGACTGAAGCTAATTTTGAGGGAAACTCCAACTCATATGTTACCTTGCCAACCTGTTTCACAATTCGGTACGGGCCAACATAATGGGGACTAAGTTTCCCTTTCTTTTTGAACCCCATCACTCCCTTCATGGGAGACACCTTTAGAAACACCCAATCATCGACTTCAAACTCAAGTTCTCTCCTCCTCACATCTGCATAGGACTTTTGGTGATTCTAAGCTGTTTTCAACTTGTCCCTTATGAGAGAACTTTCTCCATTGTCTCATGGACTGAATCTGGTCCTATCATCGCGCTTTACTGACTTCAAACCAACCAATAGGTGATCTACATCTCCGCCTATAGAGAGCCTCAAACGGAGCCATCTAAATGCTGGAATGATAGTTGTTGTTATACACAAACTCAATGAGAGGCAAATCATCATCTCAACAACCCTTAAAGTCAATCACACATGTTTCAACATGTCCTCGAGAGTCCGAATAGTCCACTCTTCCTAACCATCCATTTGCGGGTGAAACGCCGTGCTAAGCTTGATTTGAGTACCAAGTCCTTTTTTAAACGATTTCTAAAACTAGGAGGTAAAATGAGTACCCCTATCCGATATGATTGACTATTGCACTCCATGCAACTGAACTAACTCCTAAATGTATAATTTAGCATAATCCTCTACTTAATAAGTGGTTTTGACTAATAGAAAATGAGCTACTCTGGTCAACCAGTTCATGACCACCCAAATGGAGTCATACTGTCGACGAGTGAGAGGCAACCCTGTGATGAAGTTCATATTGATTTCCTCCCACTTCCAAGTAGGGATACTGATTTCTTGAAGCACACCTCCCGATCATTGATGCTCCACTTTCACCTGTTGATAATTTAGACACTTAGCCATAAATTCTGCAATGTCCTTCTTCATGCCATTCCACCAATAGACATCCCGTAGGTCACGGTACATCTTGGTGGAACCTGGATGTATAGAGTATCTGGAACCATGAGCCTCGTGCAACATCCGATCTCTCAAATCATCAACATCTGACATACATAAACAACCCTGATAACAGAGCACATCATCTCCCTCTTTGGAGAAGACCTCTACTTTCTGATTCTAAACAACTTCCTTCAACTGCACCAGAATAGAATCCACGTCTTGTCTAGCTTTTACATTAGTCACCAAGGATGATTCTAATCCGTTCTAAACAATGACACCACCATTGGTCGAGTCAACCAAACGAACTCCCAACCGTGCAAGCCGATGAACATCCTTAACCAGCTCCTTCCTTCCCTCATCTAAATGGGTCGCACTCTCCATAGAAAGCCTACTAAGAGCGTCTGCTACCACGTTAGCCTTGCCTAGATGGTAAAGGACACTCATGTCATAATCCTTGAGTAACTCAAACCACCTTCTTTGATGTAGATTTAGATCCTTCTGGGTAAAAACATATTGTAGGCTTTTGTGGTCCGTAAACACATCTACATGGACCCCGTACAAATAGTGTCTCCAAAACATTAAGGCAAATACTGCCGCTGCCAATTCAAGATGAAGAGCCAGATAGTTATTTTCATGAACCTTTAGCTTCTTGGAAGAATATGTTATAACCTTACCATGCTGCATCAATACACAACCAAGGTCGATCCTCGAGCATCGCAATATACCACAAACCCATCGGTACCCTCAGGTAGGGTCAACACCGATGTTGAGGTGAGTCGAGTCTTCAACTCTTGGAAGCTACTCTCACAAGCCTCCGTCCATTGGAACTTCACTTTCTTTTGGGTCAATTTTGTCAATGATGGTTCAATAGATAAAAACCCCTCAAAAAATCTCCGATAATTCCTAGCTAAACCCAAGAAACTCCTTATATCCGAGGGATTCACTGGTCTAGGCCAACTCTTCATCGCTTCTATCTTTTAAGAGTCAACCTATATACCCTCAGTCAACACCATATGACCCAAAAAGGCAACTAAATTCAACTAGAACTCGCACTTGCTGAATTTAGCATACAACTAAAGATCCTTTAAGGTTTGTAGCACCACCCTCAAATAAGCAGCATGCTCCTCCTTGTCCAGAGAGTATATAAGAATGTCATCTATGAACATAATCACAAACATATCCAACTACGATTTAAACACCCTATACATCAAATTCATAAAAGCTGTAGGAGCAGTCGTTAGTCAAAAAGACATAATTACAAACTCATAATGACCATACCTAGTTTGAAGGCTATCTTCGGGATGTCACTCTCTTGAGCCTTGAGCTGATGTTGGTATCCGGATCTGAGATCTATCTTTCAAAAGCACTTAGCGCCCTGAAGCTGGTCAAAAAAATCATTAAACTTGGGAAGAGGATAACTTTTCTTGATGGTCAATTTATTTAATTGCCGATAATCAATGCACATACGAATAGAACCATCGTTCTTGCGGACAAAGAGAACTGGTGCACCCCACGGGGATTTTCTAGGTCTGATGAGACCTTTGTCTTAAAGGTCTTTCAGCTGCTCCTTCAACTCTTTTAACTCAGCTAGAGCCGTGCTGTCGGGAGGAATAGATATAGGTTGCATATCGGGAAGAAGGTCAATACCAAAATTTATTTCCCTCTTGGGAGGAATCCCAGTTGATCATCTGGGAACACTTTTGGGTGATCACACTATATAGGGACTGACTGGATAGTCAGGGTTTCGGATGTAGCATCCTTAACCCTAAATAGATGATACACGCAACCCTTAGAAATTATCTTTCTAGCGTTAAGGTAGAAAATAAAATGACCTACAGGCACAACTAAACTACCCTTCTATTATAGGACTGACTCACCCGAAAATCGGAACTCTACCACACGGGTTCTATAATTTACAGAAGCATAACATGCATTTAGCCAATCAATGCCAAAGATAACATCAAAATCCGTCATGGAAAGCTCTACTAAATCTGCTGAGGTGACTTTATGAAGGACTGTAACAGGGAAATTTTTATATACCTACCGAGCTATTACTGAATCACCAACTGGAGTAGAGACTAAGAAGGATTCTGATAGGATTTAAAGATTGACTATGAAACTACTAGAAACATAGGGCGTCACAAAAGACAAAGTAGCTCCTTCGTCTAACAATGCATAAACATCAATGTGAAATACTCGTAACGTACTAGTGACCACATCTAGAGAAGTCTACTGCTCCTATCGAGGTGCAAGGGCATAGATACTGTTCTAACATTGGCCGCCAGCTGAACTAGAAGAAGCACCCTATTGGAATGGACATTCTATCAGAGCTATTGAACTAGCAGCTGGGATACGGGCTCCACCATCACCTGATCTGGCTGAAGGGAAATCCCTCAGCCTGTGTCTAGGTTCGGCACACCCGAAACAAGCGACTGAGCCAACTAAAAACCTCCCTGAGTGGTTCTTGCCACACTTCACACAGGCTGGAAAAGTTCCATCTCTTGATATGCTTTCCTGGCCCCTCGAGCCTGATGTTCTGTACCTTTAATCACATCTGGGTCGGGACGGGACACTAGTTGATGATGGCGCTGGGGCTAATGACCTTTGCTAGAACTAAGGGCGGTGACCACCACCGGATCTTTGCTGAGTGAACCCAACACTATCCGTCCTGGCCCTCTTGGCCTCTCTCTCTCTCTCTTAGATGCACCACCTCTATCTGCTAGGCATGCAAAACTATCCTTGGAAAATCAATATCCTGATGAAGCATGGCGATCCTACAATCCTTGTCCAGGTAGTCTGCCACTCCATATACAAACCTTCTCACCCAAGCTCTCTGATCGGCCACTAGCTCTAATGCATACTTAGACAAATGAGTGAACTCCAAAGAATACTCTTGGACTGTCATGTTACCCTACTTCAAGTTCACAAACTCCGCTGCTTTAATCTCCCTCATCTCACAAGGGAAGAACTTCTCCAGAAATGCGATATGAAACTCCTCACAACCGATGGGACCTACTCCCACTGTCCGGCTTTCTTTCCACTGCTTAAACTAGATATGCACAACCCCTTGCAGCTAATAAGAGTCTAAGTTGGTGCACTCCTCTATGGTCACCCCCATGATCTGGGTGATCTTTAGAATCTCATCAATAAACTCATGTAGATCCCTGTCGACCTTTGATCCAAGGAACTCGGGAGGGTTCAACCTTAGAAAATCCCTAACTCTTTCAACCACTGCATTCCAGGTCTAAGGGACATGCGCCACCGCCTGCTGATTGACCTGGGCAATAAAGGCTTGGGATTACATCTGAATGGATATCCTGAACTCTACGTGGGCAACCGACTTGGGTGCACGCTCCTCATGGCTGGTGGGGCCTGCTACTGCCCGTCTCCATTGCCATTCTCATGGCCATTTCTGTTTATGTTTCTCCTTCCATTAACTCTACAGGGAGGCATGATTCTGGAAATGCGTATAACACAAGTTACAAGGATAGAGAGACATTTAATCGCACGACTTGGATCATGAACGAAAGGGACATTTTCTAAACGTCTCGTGGCCTCTTCATCATAAGTGTGGGGCACTTCACACCCATGAAAAAGACTCTACTTAATGCGGCTTTTAGACACCCTAGGACACATCAAAACCAATTGCTTAGATACTAAGTTTGTCACTACCCGAACATAGGCCCGAATTGAGACACGGGACAAAGATTTTCGAGAGGCTCCAAGTAGACCCATGGAATGAACATAACATCTAACTCATTCAACATAAGAGAAGATCAACATGAATAACATAGCGGAAGCGTAAACATGACATAACCTCTGAGTACATACATAGGTCTAAAGCTGAATACATCCATGTCCGAAAAGCCTTTAAAATGACGAGTTGATGGGACAAAACCCTAACTAACTCACTATAGTCTAAAAATTGAAAATACTGAACATATATGAATAGAAAGGCCCTCACAGGATGAGGAATCACCAACTCCAATGGAAACTACAAATGTTGAAAATTTTGCTAGCGACTGGACTGAGTCTGGATTTCGGATCCTATATCATAAAACGATATACCATAGCGTATGTGGTCAGTACTTGCAATATGCTGAGTATGCAAGGTAAGTAAAATGGACAGTTAAAATACATAAGAGTTCATAAGAGTAGGACAACATGATCATAACATGAATACATAATGTAAACATAAGGGCTCAAGATTTTCAAAACATTCATATATCAATCATATTTATAATCATAAGAGAAAAGATTATTGAGATGACTTGAGCCAAAGTGAATAAACATAACCATGCATAAATCATGAGAAACAATAGGAGATTCTTATAACTGACATACCCCATATGAGCACACATGGAGCCCGACCTGTAAACACCTAGGGTGTTCGTACCTTGCCTATGGTAGAACCGTGAAAAGAGGTGTGATATCTGATAACGCTCAAACCACACCTCTTACCGAAGTATGAAGCGGACGTTGTCAATAAAGAACCCAATTAGAGGTTGGGGTCGAACTTACAAGGAATATGGGAGAACTGGATTACAGCCGATAAGTGAACTTGTGAGGTAGTTACTTAAAAATTGGGGGGTTCTAAAGAAAATCAATAATAAAAAAAAGTATTAAAAATCTGGTGTTGAGTCAATATCAAAGGATAAGTGGGGTTTGTGTTACCTATGGGTTCATAACTGCTTTGGGTATGCACTCGTGATTATCACCAATACTTACTTATAGAACTGATAACTTAGATTCATTCAAATGACCGGCCAGTCCCTATTGAATGACTATACTCAATCACTTGACCATGTCTCATGAGCGGTTTCAAACTATCCGTTATCACTAAGTTCCAAATTTAACTATCCTACGACCACAACTCAAGTTAATACAATGATTATCAACATCAAGGCTATGTTGTACTTCTCTTTTCCTAATCTCTACCTCTTAGTCCTAAGAAAGTAAAGAATTCGGGCATGTCCTAATGTTGCGAACCATTAAGAAACGTGTAAGAATGAAGAGAATACAATATAAGTGTTTGTATTGGTTTTAGAATCACATTGTGCAACACTAGCTTGTTAATCCACCATGGTTCCCACAACCCTAGCTGTGGAGGTTTTAGCCTCTCATAGTTGTAAGGTTGTGAATTGCATTCATGATTTAAAACATCAATCAATACTTACAAGAATGAATGAGAAAAACACTTCCTTTAATTAATCAGCAAAATCTTGAAGAACAAATAGCAAGAACAAGAAGAATTCAAGAAAAGGATGATCACAAATCAAATCAACTCAATTCTCTCTTTCTCTCCTCAAAATCATTTCTCTGATTGCTTCTCTAAAAAATGAAACCTAAAAAGTATTTATACAGACACAAGAATCCTAGGTTGACAAGGTGAATTTCCATATTTGGTTCCGTCTTCGTCACGAGTCAACTTACGACCCATAGCAGCATCCTACGACCCGTACCATCCTTTCGTACCTTGCATGACTGGCTAGAATTTGGCTATGATTTGGATCCTGGTACCACTCGTACCTCCATCCTACGATCCATACTGAGCTCCCATAGCTTGACTCTAAAACTTTGAAATTCTTCTGAAGTTTATCATGACCGCCATGGTATGACTCATACCTTCTTCCCACGGTTCGTACTTTCTTTCCATAGCAGGAGTCAGCCTCTTATGTAATTTTTCTAATTCTTTTCATGACTTCATCACCACGAATCCTACAAACTTGCTACGACTTGTACTGAGACTCGTACATTGCATCTCTTAAACCTTAGCCTTCTGCAACTTATCACAACCATCAGTTTGACTCGTAGGACCTTCCTACGGCTCGTACTGTGGACTGCACTTTGAGCCCATTTTGCATACTTCAGTCTTTCTTTTGCAATTTTTAGGTCCAACACCATTTTATCCTGCAACCCAAAGGAAAAGGGCCTTATATCCACATAAACACACCTAAGTCTATGCTATTTTCTTAGTTTTGAGCATCAAAAGTGCTGTAAATCCACAACACATCAACACCCTCAACTTAAGACTTTGCATGTCCTCAAGCAAAGAAAAGAAAAACTAAACATGACTTTCAACTAGAAAATAGACTTAAGATACTGCAGCCTATATCAAAATAAAACCTGCACTTTCTATACACACTCTATTGACCTGTTTTCATGGAACAACATCAGCTAATGCATTACAAGCAACCTAAAAATATCATAAACATGGATCAAACATGTCATCCATCTATCAACAGGCAATCAAGTCATCACGAATGTTGTCCACACAGACCAATGGTAAAAGAAAACATAATCCATGTACCGTCACACAAATGAAGTCCCCACTCAAATATGAGATGTCAAACATAGCAAGGGACTAAACAAATAAGGCGCTCACTCTCACAAAGAAGTTACAAGTATTATATGTCAGATGGTCAAGTTAGGATTAGTATATGACTTGATATAACTTGTAATGTAGGCTTAGGCTGGACATGATAAAGATGGGGGATTTTATAAGTGACTATCCCTTCCTTGGCACTACATACATTGGCTACACGATTCACCTATTTCACCCTTTTACTCTTTCATTCCTTTTTTCTTCCCTTTTCACTTCTTTTGATACACATTTTTATGTGTGTGGTGAGTTTTCAACTTTTTCATCATTTTGATTTTCTTTTGAAATTTCGTTTTCAAGATTCTCAATATTTTTCATCCCTTTTTTTTTCTTTTCACCGCACCTCATTTTTCACCATTTCTTTTCTCTTTTCTTTTCCTTTCTTCCGTTCCCACTATTTACGCACCCCTACTCTAGCCACCCTCAACTGAGGAATTGTCCTTATGTTCAGGTTCACAATATCAAAGGAAGGACTGGGGCCAAAATAGGTTCATTTTAAAAAATTGGGTACGTTAATCGGTAAATCAAGCAAACATGGTCATTTAAGGCTCAAACTTGGGATCAAGGGATTCATGCAACTTTGGTAGGGTAATATAGGCTAAAAGTGAGATAAACAAAAATGACCTATGATCATATCCTAACCAACAATCCTTAGCCTATGTAAAGACCAACCAGTCAAGTTCTAGATCTTCAGCACAATACCGAACTGAATACTATACCTCACTCACACATGGTACATGAACTATTTTCAGCTCACCTATCTGGTTTATACATGGCTTAACAAGAATACTCATGTTGACAAACTAAATGACATTAAAAGATCCACAACAATCATGCATGTTGTCACAAATACATAGCTAATGCATTAGAAAATTTTTAAATAGGGTCAATTTTTTTCAAAAACCAAAACTAGTGCATTTGTATTGGCTGAGTACTCCTAAGCTACTTTCTAATTAAACAAAAATCACAAACTAAAAATAAAAATCCTACACATGCCAGTTCTACTAGATAACATTCCTGAGGGAAAACAAACACAACAAGAAAAACCCTCAAACGATTAAAAAATCCCAAAAATCACAAGTACACCCCCTCCCCTTTTTGAAAAGTAAGCTTCATCCCCGAAGAATCAACTATAAGAACATAGGAAAGAGAACATACCTATGGCACACTAGGCGCTCCTGTCTTCTAGTGGAGGTGGTACCTCTGCTATAGTAGTGGCGTTAGTGGTGTCCGACGTGCTCAATTGTGTGTCAATGGGGGGAGTGGTCCCCCCCTCAGTAATTGTGGCCGCTTGGACAGCCTCTGTAACTATCAGGGCTGAATGTGGCTCTCCCAAAGGGTCACGACCATTGGTAAGCTTGGGCTGAGGTATGGTGGAGTTGCCTGTTCCTCTAGCTCTCTTATGCAGCTCAGATATATGTGTGTCATGAGTCTGCATGCTCTCTACTCTAGCCCGCTTGCACTCTTTTCTCTCCTTCTTCCTCCTCTTTCTCAAACTCTCCTCTTTATCATTCTCAATAGCTCTTTTCTTACCCTTTTCAACAATTGTGGTCGTCTCCCAATATGACGCCAAGTCAATCTCATCATCAGGCTCGGCATCTAGGTCCGGAAGAGTAGGGGCTGCTAATACTGTTGGTTGTCATGATGAAGACTCAACTACTTGGCTTTGAAGAGCCCTAAACTCCGTACGGAGACTACTCGTATCGGTCTGCACCGCCATCCTCTCATTGAATCAGCTCTCAAAACTATCTAGGTGAGAATTGTAGAGCCTGAGCTATTGCTTCTAACTCTGACTTGACCCATGGTTATACATTGTCCATCATGGCCTGAATCTTTCGCTCTGCCATGGTCAATGTTTTGCTAGCTTTTGGAGGAAGTCCTGTGGTACCAAGGTATACCGTACTGTTGTCTGAGTCTGCATGCTGAGTAATGGTGTAGATGAGGTGCTAGGAGCTGACTCTAAAAATGACCGGCTTCTGTAGTCGGTGTCTCTCTCTGCTCCTATATAATAGGGACATTCACCTGTGCGTCCCCTACTGGAAGGGCTTCTTGAATTGATGTGGGAATCCTAGATCTGCTCACTGGGTTCATCTCATCTTGGATAAGAGGTATGTCAACAATCCTTTGGCCTCTAATCAACCGCTCGTCACCCAGTGGAACTTCTGCCTCCAAACATAATCTGTACACAAGACTAGGGAATGGGATAGTAGTGCTCACTCACAGCGGCCGGTCTCGTATGTCATCTTCTATTATCCTTGAGATATTGATGGGGTAACGAGACATGAGGCATGCGACCAAAGCCGCTCTGTCAACACTCAATGTGTTGTCATTGACCGTAGGTGCTAACCGATGGCGCACTAGTGTCCAACATGATTTTTCTATTAAATTTAATGTGTTCTTGGTCACCTTCTTTTCACTTGTAACCCATTCAGCTTTATCCTTGTTTTCAGCAATCACCCCTTCTAGCCATTGCAGCTGCCTCTGTTGCTCCAACACAGTCATGGATCTAATCTGCTTCATTGCCTCTACCCTTTAATTATACTCTGGCATCATCCTTGTAGGTGTGAACTGTGGTCTGTACAACATTCGAGTGATGGTCCGCTTAGATATATCAACCTCTCGACCTCGGACCATAACACTCTCCAGATGAGGCTGATCTTTTATCTTCTACCCTTCCTTTGCCTTTACCTCCATTGTGGCCAAATAGTTAGCATAGAAGTCCCGAACTATGTCTTCAGTGTACTGTGCTAGATTCTTTGTCATCCACTCAAAACCATAGAAGCTAAAAATCCACTTCATCTCCTCAACTTCATTCAATGAGTTTGTGAGGTTCCGCGGTTCTTCTTGGATGCTCCTCCTTAGCTTATTCTTGGTGGTGAGAGAGATACCTTACTCATAGATTTCTTTATCTCCCGGCACTCTCCACCGAATTGTATGGCTTGCCCTGGGTGGGGTCTGTTCTTGTGCAACATTAGGAGCCTCCTTCTTTGATTCTTCACTGCCGCTCTTTTCTCCACTTTGGGTCTCCCCTGACCCCTCTTCAGCATTGGTGTCATTTCCTGACTTCTGTTGTTCCTCTCTAACTCCTTCCTCAGACTAGAGAGCTCTAGTGGATGTGGTAGTGGTTGCTTCAGCTTGGGCCTTTGATCTAGGGCAAAATACCATGCCCAAGTGATGCTTTATAACTTAGTTTTGTCTTGTTTATTGACTTAATTATATAAATTCTCATGTACTTCTATGTAAATGTGAATATATATACTAACCAACATGATTAGTTCTTGTTTTTGTAGGTTTAAAATGAATTTGAGGAACAATTCCATGAGTTGGTGAAGTGGAGGCATGGAATCGGAAGTAAAACGCGAACGTCGGCAAGGGGGACACGCGAAACAGCCCACCTGCGCGTTGGCAATGTGCCACGGCAGGCAGGCTGCGTGACCAGTGGCGTGCCAAGGCCCCTAGCGCGCCGCACAAGCAGCGTGACATGCTGCCAATGCGGCAGGGGGCTGCTTGCAGACTGTTTTGGATTTCCAGTGTGCCTACGCGATGCCTCCGTGTCACGAAGGTAAATTGGCGCATTCACCTCCGTGACACGGAGCTATTTCATGC
Source organism: Datura wrightii (assembly GCA_035772735.1). NCBI lineage: Eukaryota > Viridiplantae > Streptophyta > Magnoliopsida > Solanales > Solanaceae > Datura > Datura wrightii. The sequence continues at coordinate 69,612,473 of JASDFA010000002.1, forward strand.
CGGGCATAATTTAATACACCTCTCATTTACTATAAATAGGTCCCTTAGCTCCTAAAAACATTTTGTCACGTAATATTTTCTTGAAACCATAGAGGAGCGAAGGGAGAAGTGGAAGAACTCACCTAGGGTTCTTAAATTTTATCTTCTCTTCTACCAATTCTTGTAAGCATGTTACATTAATTATGTTTTCTTGTAATTATATGAAATAGAGTGGCTAGAACCCTTCCTCTAGGGTTGAGGCCACAAGATATGATTGTGACTATGTGAATTTGTTTTGGTTTTAAGTTATTAACTGTTGTTTTGACTTACGTTCTTAATTATGGTTGTTTTTATGATTGATCACCATGAAAACACGCACGTTACACCTAGATAAAATCTTGAGAAAGTAAACCTAGGCAAGAACAAAGAATGTAGGGAGCAATTTTGTATCTTACGATATAATTCACGATTAGGATAAGAAATTATACCTAATTTACCTTGCTTGGTTGATAAAACGGGATGATAATAAGAAATCAACTTAGAATTGTAACTCCACCAATCGAAGAAGTAGTTGTGAAGCTAAGTTGAGTTAAGTGATTAGAGGTACGAAAGTCCCTAATCAAGAGCATAAACCTCGTAAACCACTTTTCTATAATTGAATTGCCCACGAACTAGAATGTCACATCCCCGCTCAATGATGTAGTTGTGAGGCTAGTTTGTCGTGTTTAGAGGCTCGAAAGACCATGAACATGCATTTGTAATTATGTGAGACGACAATTGATAATTCCATACTTAAACCATTACATTGCATAGTATCGCATGATTATCTGGCCTTAGCTCTAGTTTCTCCTTGAATTACTTCAGAGTATTTCTGTGACCACCCCTAGACTTGATTAATCTTTATTGAGAAAGTCTATATCTTTTCCGATCGAGATGTATAGATCTTGTTCATGGATTAACGAAAATGTGAAAAAGCTCTACAAGACTTGAAAAAGTTAATATCACACTTTAACTTGATAATTAGCTAAATTGGTCCAGTCCCTGTGGGTTCGACATCCGGCTCTTAAAAAAGGGCCACTATATTACTTGTACGACCGCGTACACTTGCGGGAACATCAGCCTTTGCTTTTTCCCTAGTGGTTTTGGTTCTATCAGTGTTTGAAGTTTCTACTTGATACTTTTCAACTGAACTACTAGGTGAGTCTCCTGCCTTGTCAGACTCTGACTCAGTTATTTTTATCAATCAGTGTCCTTCGGGCTTTTGTTTTGTTTTCCCAGCGTTTGTATGTCATTGTACCTATAGAGAAAGAAGTTAGCATTCCATTTTTGAAATAGAAGATTTATAAAGGGGATGATCAGATTCTTATCACAGATCATCACTACGGGTCATACCATGAAGGTACGCTTCTTGAGAAGTCCCAACATTCCAACCATCTTTTAGTACGACTCACAGGTACGACTCACACCACAAAGGTACAATCTATACCTTGAGTCATCTAATGAAGCCCTGCCTTTCATTTTTTTTTGAATTTTTCCACGACTCATGGTGCGACTCGTAGGTCGATTCCACGAATCGTAGGAAAGACATTTTGTTGGAACCTTATTCAGCTTCATGGTAAGAGTGCCCAGTACGACTTGTAGTAGAAACCTACGATCCGTACTATGCCTCATACAACTTCCAGATTTTCTTTTCTCAGTTTGCAAGGGTTCTCTTTTCACATTTTAAGGTACTCAGATTTCCCCCCAAGTCTAGGCTCATCATTAACTCAATTTAACCCATGCCCAATCCTCCTCTTTTTGACCTACTACCCGTAACTCATTGTGTTTTGATACCTAAGTTCATCAAAATTTAGCATCTCTTTAGTTGAAAAAGAACATTACACAACACCCTGATCATTATCTCTTGTTTCAAAATCAAGTTTCGCGCCTAGTGAGTGACTCACAAGGGTTTTTGACACCATCACTCTCAATATATGAATCTTAGCAATGTTTAATACAACATACTTACTTGATTGATGCTTCATCAACTGTAAATGACCGTATAGGGTTTTCAAGACTTGGGTCGAGCAAGAATTTTACTTGATTTTTAGTGATTTTGAGTTACGTGTAGGGGAAGTGAGTTTGAGTATTCCTTTGAGTGTTTATGTATAGGAGAGGGTGTTTGTGGGGTTTAAATAGGTAAGGTAAATTTTTTGAAAAACATTGGGCTGAGTTGGATACTAATGCCAGTCTTAACCCGTCATGACTCGTACCACGAGTCGTAGGAAGTACCTAGGCTCGTCCCTTGGACTCGTACATGACCCTGTTGAAGAAAACTTACCTGGCGACCTACGAATAAATCCTATGACTTGTACCACCGAGGTACACTCGGTAGGATGAATCTTACACTCGGTAGGATGAATCGTAGGTCGAAGCTTGGAGTCATTTTTTTTGAACCTCACCACGACTACAGCTACGGCCCATAGGATATCATCACGGGTCGTACTGAGGGCTGTAGCAGCTGATGTTTCAGCCTCCTGTTTTTAGTTTCCCTTCACACTGAGCACACATTAGTTTAATAACTTGGGTTACCTCCCAAGAAGCGCTTGATTTAACATCGCGGCACGACGTAGGTAGCTTGGTTATTCAGACTTCACCAAACTACCACTTGGGTCACCTCCCAAGAAGCGCCTGATTTAACATCGCGACACAGTGCAAATCTGACTACTCAGAATCCATCAAGTGATTCATACTCATTCTGCAGTGTTGAGATCACAATAAATTACTTGGGTTGCTTCATTGTCCTACAGATGTTGAATGTGACCTCTTCTTGATTTAATCTAAATTTCTGTAGGCCAGCTTCCACATCTACTAGAGACCTCCTAGTTGTAAGAAATGGTCACCCCAAAATAATGGGGACCTTATAATCAACTTCGCAATCCAAAATCTCGAAGTCTGCTGGGAATATAAATTTATCTACCTTGACAAGCATATCGATTAGGATGCCCACTGGCTTTTTAACTATTCTGTCGGCCATCAGTAGCCGCATGTTGGTTGGTGTGGGGGCTCCCAATCCTAATTTCTTAAACACAGCCAAGGGCATCAAATTAATGCTAGCTCCTAGATCACAAAGTGCCCTTGCTAACTCGACATTGCCAATCATACATGGTATAGTAAAGGCACCTGGGTCTTCTTTTATCTGCACTAGGACCTTTGTAGCTATGGCACCACAGTGATGCACATTGTCAACAGGCTCATAGCTCACTAATCTCTTCTTAGTCACCAGGTCCTTCATAAACTTTGCATATCCCGGAATATGCTCTAATGCTTCGTCCAATGGTATGTTCATATATAGTTTCTTAAGCATTGAAAGGAATTTCTAAAATTACCATTTTACGCCTTCTTTATCCTTTGGGGGAGTGGTAGCGGTGGTCGTGGGATAGTTTTATGCACTTGTGTTGCCCCTTGATCCATGTCAGGTTCCTTCTTACCTCTCGAGGCCTCTTGCAACTCAACATTCTCTCTCTCAGCACTTGTATCATCTTCCTCAATTATGCTCTCTTTCTTCCACTCAACTTCAACTGGAAATGGGGGGTCAACTGTGGTTTTACCACTCCTAGTCATCACGTCCATACAATGTGCATTGTTCTTTGGGTTTTGGACAATGTTTCTAGGTAGTGTACCATTTTTTCTAGAGTTTCCTTGATACTGAGAGTTGCCCAAGTTGATGTTCGATCTACTTGATGGTGGTAGCATGAGATTCCACTTTCTGACCCATACTTGACAAGTCACCTCGGATCTCTTCAGCTGATCATCAGTGGACCTCACCTTCTTCAACATCTCAGCCATCGTGCTCTCCAACTTTGATTGCCCAGCCTCACCTTCTCGTGCGTTGGGAGGCACATAAAATCCGACCCATTCATTGCGGTATCCATCGTTTCATCTCCAATCTCCTTCGTCGTTCAAGACCTCGGCTCCTATCTCTGAACATGTTTCTGTTGTAGTTGTCTCTATACTGGTTCCGACCTTGATTTCCAGAACCTTGGCGCCAATTTTCTTGTCGAGACGCTTGGGCGTTGGTTCGAAAACCCGCCACTTGGCTATCCATGAAGTTTTCCTCCTCCTTAGAATCAGAGTGATCAGCTCCTTGCTCCCTTCCTTGAGTTACCACTACATTGACCTATTTCACTCCAACTCCCATAATATGCTTTGTCAGCAAGTCCAATGATGTGCACATATGAGCCAACTCCTGGTCGCGCTCTTCTTCTTTTCTTCGTTGGTATGTAGTCAAACCAACAACATATGTGCCTGCCACTGCATCAACCTCCCTCATATGTTAGGCCCTATTTGTCTTAGTCACCCTGTCAAGAATGGTGGCATCTTGCTCCTAAGTATGATCGTCAATGCTCCTCTAGCCATCATGTCCGCTACAGCTTTGGTGATATTGTTCAGAGACCTGTAAAAAATTTCCAACCAACTATCATCTGGGATTTTGTGGTTAGGGCACTTTGTCAACTTCTTTTTGAATCTCAACCATGTTTCATGAAGTGCCTCAATCTTAATCTGTCAAAAATTATAGATCTCATCCTTTAGCTGCAACATCCTAGATAGAGGAAAGAATCTCTCTAAAAAGGCCTATTTGAGCTCCCCCCAGTTTGTTATGGAGTCGTTGGACAACTCCGATAACCACAAAGTAGCTCCCCTGATAGAGATAAAGGGAAGAGTCTGAGCCGTATTGCATCCTGGCTTACTCTGGGCAACCTATACGCCTTGCATATTCCTATGAATTTCATTAAGTGCAGGTTGGCGCCATCCGCTGCGTGACCACTGAACACCCCTTCCAGTTTAACAATTGAATCATGGTGCTCTTAATGTCGAATTTGGCACCAGCGGGAAGTGGTGGTGGCACAATTGCTCCAGTCGACCCAACTTTATCAATGTCTGGGTCATAATTATCATCGAAGAACTGAGGGGAAAATCTATGAGCTCTGTTGCCCCTCCCCTTTCCACCAACATTTACGACCTCATCTCTATCATCTTCTGTATGCTGTAGTGTAGCTTGCCGAACTAGCTTGGCTTGCCTAGCTTCTTCAGCTATGTGGGCTTCTCTTTGCTCGTGGTTCTCAATTCTATGCAGTGCTCTCTCGATCTCTTGATTTAGTGGAACAAGGGTATCTCCTCTACTCCGAGTGGTTGGCATTCACCGGAGAACATCCAGTGGGTATCAAAAACACAAGAATAAACGTAATTAAGGAAATAACTACCAAAAAGTTAAATACAAGATAATAACCTAGTTTCGGCCGTATTCCCTGGGAATGGCACCACTTTTTGATAATGCTCAAACCACACCTCTAACTGAATTATGAAGTGGACGTTGTCAATAAAGAACCCAACTAGAGGTTGGGGTCAAACCCATAGGGAATATGGGAGAACTAGATTATAGCCGGTAAATTAACTTTTGAGGTAGTTATTTCAAAATTTGGGGGTTCTAAAGAAAATAAAAAAAAAGTACTAAAAATTTGTTGTTGTGTAAATATCAAAGGATAACTAGCATTTATGTTCCCCATGGGTTCATAACTTCTTTGGTATACACTCGTGATAATCACCAATACTTACTTATAGAATTGATAACTTATAATCATTCAAACGACCGACCAATCCCTGTTGAATGATTATACTCAATCACTCGACGAAGTCTCATGAGCGGTTTCAAACTATCCGTTATCACTAAGTTCTAGTTTAACTATCCCGCGACCACAACTCAAGTTGATACAATGATTGTCAAAGTCAAGGCTCTGTTGTACTTCTCTTTTCTGAATCTCTACCTATTAGTCCTAAGAAAGTAAAGAATTCAGACATGTCCTAATGTTGTGCACCATTAAGAAATGTGTAAGCATGAAGAAAATACAATATAAGTGTTTGTATTGGTTTTAGAATCACTTTGTGCAACCCTAGCTTGTTAATCTACCATGGTTCCCACAACCCTAGCTATGGAGGTTTTAGCCTCTCATAGTTGCAAGGTTATGAATTGCATTCATGATTAAAAACATCAATCAATACTTACAAGAATGAATGAGAAAAACACATCCTTTAATTACTCAGCAAAATCTTGAAGAACAAATAGCAAGAACAAGAAGAATTCAGGAAAAGGTTGATCACAAGTCAAGTCAACTCAATTCTCTCTTTCTCTCCTCAAAATCTCTTCTCTGATTGCTTCTCTAAAAAATAAAACTTAAAAAGTATTTATATAGACAAAAGAATCCTTTTCCTAGGCTGGCAGGGTGAATTTCCATATCTGATTCTGCCTTCGTCACGAGTCAACCTATGACCTATAGTAGAATCCTACGGTCCATACCATCCTTTCGTACCTTGCATGACCGGCTGAAATTTGGCTAAGTGTTGGATCCTGGTAGGACTCGTACCTCCATCCTACGATCCGTACTGAGCTCCTCTGGCTTGACTCTTAAACTTTGAAATTCTTTTGAAGTTTATCAAGACTGCCATGGTATGACTCGTACCTTCTTCCCACAGTTCGTACTTTCTTTCCGTAGCAGGAGTCAGCCTCTTATGCAAATTTTCTAATTTTTTTCACGACTTCATCACCACAAATTGTACAAGCTTGGTACGAATTGTACTGGGACTCGTGCATCTCTTCAACCTAGACTTTTGCAACTTTTCACGACCATTAGTACGACTCACAGGACCTTTCTACGGCTCGTACTGTGGACTACACTTTGAGCCCATTTTGCATACTTAAGGCTTTCTTTTGCAATTTTAAGGTCCAATACCAATTTATCCCGCAACCAAAGGAAAAGTGCCTTATATCCACATAAACAAACCTAAATCCATGCTAATTAGTTTTGAGCGTCAAAAGTGCTGTAAATCCACATCACATCAATATCATTCATGAAAGACCATTTGGGAAAAAAGGGACAGTCGCAAGGGAGGTCCCATCATGGCTATGTTGGCGTGTAGTTCTGAGACTCGGGGTATGCTTGGACCCTATTTCCACTCGGTGTTAAATACTACTCCAAAACATATATAGTGCTCATATGATAATAGGGGAAACATACATGAGATTCATGAGCTAGTTAAATCATCATAATCATAATCATGCTTGAAATACGTGAACAAGCCATGAAATAAGGCCCATGAGTCGGCCATAATAATAAATCCATAAATCCTGAAATCCATGTGTACTTGTAAAACTTGTATATACTTGATATCTCATAAATCCATAATAAGTACTAGAGAGAAATCATATCATAAGGCATAAATCATAGTTGGGCTAATTTAGATCAAGATCTTAATGAAATCATAACTTGACTTTTCATAAAAACATACATAATTGGGCATAATTGGATTTAAACTCAAATCTATTAATATATATTCAAAATATTCATAAAATCTACCCATAGATCATAAAACATAATTTAATTCATGAAGAAGACTGACCCATCGATAGACCATAGAGAATTTCACAAGAATTGACAAAAACCTCATGGATCATGAAACATGAATTATAGAATTGAAATCCATAGAATTTGAGAAGAGTTTAGGGCATGAGAGTGAAAGGAACTCTCATTCATAGCCTCACATACCTGGGTAAGTTGATTTCAATCTCTTCCTTGAACACCCAAGGGAAGTTGAAGAAGAATTGATGGATTTTGAGCCTTGATCACCCCTGAGAAACTTCTTGCCTTGCATGCATGTAATGGTAAGGCTTAGGATAGGTTTAACTCTCTTAAAACCTTTCTTACTGAGCTTAAAATGACATAGTTTAGGCCTTAGGAACTTAAGAATCACGGAAAAGCCCTTAATAAATTCGCAGGGAAAAACATACTGCCAATCCCACTAAGGGACTAGACGGATCATCACCAGTGACTATTATTTGACCTGAAACACAAGAGGAATTATTTGACCTGAAGGGATTGGCATACCGTAACTACTAGGGCTGGAACTCCCCTACTAGCATACTCTAGATTCGACTTGTCTCACAGACTTACCATCTCCCCCTTAACTTTAAGACATCATTCTAAGGCTCATGAATCTTTCTTAAAGTTGGGGATACACCACTAACTCTTGACTCCTCCTCCCCTCTAACGTTTCATTGCAAACCTCTTACTCATAACTATTTCACATCATACATCGAAAATCTCTTCTCAACAAATGTCACAAGAACTTCTTATTCAATCCTGGGGTTCTGGGGCTAGAAACATGCAAAAAGTAACACGATAAATTCATAACGTACCTGTGACTACTTCTGGCGACTTGTCATTATCCTGATGTGCCGACAAGGCATAGGAGTAATTTTGACGTTGTCTTCCACCTGCGCTAGATGATGCTCCCTGCTAAAATGGGCGGGTTATCGGAGCTACTTAAGAGGCAGTTGTGGCTCTACTCTCGCCCCGCTTGGCTGCTGCGTAATCTCTGTGCTTATGACCCAACTTGTCGCACCAAAAATGAACGTCTGAGCCAGCCATGCATTCTCCCAAATTATGCTTCCTAAAACTCTTACAAGCTGGATAGGTAATATCCCTTACCCTAGGGTTGTACGCAACATAGGTTGTCGAAGGTGATGGGGCTAATGATCTCTTCTAGGAGCGCGAGCGGTGTCCACCACTCGGCCATTGAGGGGAAAACTCTGAATCTCTTATCCTATCCCTCTTGGCCTCTCTCTCTTTTTCCTTCACCTATTCTGCCTCTATTTGTTGGGTGTATATCACTTGTGGAAAGTCTATGTCCTTGTGCAGCATGGCGGTCCTGCACTCTTTGACTAAGGAGTTTGCCACTCCATTCATGAACCTGCTCACATGTCCCCTCTGGTCGGCGACCATCTTCAGTGCATACTTGTACCACTGGGTAAACTCCAACACATACTCCTGAATAGTCATGCTATTTTTCCTCAAATTGATGAACTCTACTACCTTTGCATCTCTTATCTCTCTAGGGAAGAACCTGTCCAAGAATGCAGTCATAAACTCATACGAACTTATGGGGGCTGCTCTAACTTCCCCACTATCTCTCCACTGACAAAAACATATATGAGCCACTCCTTTCAACTGGTAGGAGGCTAATTTTGCGCTCTCCGTTCCCATCACACCCATAATTCGGGTGATCTTCTGGATTTCCTCTAAGAACTCATATGGGTCCTCGTCCACCTTTGACCCCAAGAATTCGGGTGGTTCATCTTGAGGAAGTCTCTTACCCTAGCTTCCTCTATGTTCCCATTCTTGGGAACATGAGCCATCGTATGCTGATTAATCTACGCATTCATGGCCTGCGCCAACATGTGAAAGGCTGCCCTGAACTTGGCATGAGTAACATGTTCGTCCATCGGGTTCGCTAGGGCTGGTTGGGTTTGCTGGCGCCCATTACCATTCCTTCTTCCATTCGCTTGTCTGGGAGGTATTATTTGCGAGCGTGTAAAGCACTAGTCAGGAGAGGAATTGTTAGAGTGTCATACTCTGCGCACGATAAGAATCATGAAGAAAAGGGAACATTCCTAAAATGTCTCGTAGCCTCTTCATCATAAGTTTGGCGCGCTTCATACCTATGAAAAGGATTCTACTTGATGCGGCTTTCAGACACCCTAGGACATTCCAAACCTTTACTCTGATACCAAGTTTGTCACAACCCGATCATGGGCCTGGATTGAGATATAGGACAAGGAACCCCAAAAGGCTTCAAGTCGACCCATGGCATGATCATAGCATAACATTAGCAAGACAAAAACTAGGATAATCATAACTGATAGTAAGCTAACTAAAAGAGTCTAACCATTATCCATAGGAACTTAATCAAAGAAAACTCTGATACAAAAGCTGAATTTGTTTATACAAGTCTGGAAGCATCTACTACATTGATGAGTTGCTAGAACAAGCCCCTAACTAACTCCTAAAGTTTGAAAACTAAAATATAAATAAAATAGGAAAACAAAAATCTCATCCTCGAGAGATAAGGACTTACCACAATCAGCTGAGATCGAAATGGAGCGTGTCTAACCGCGAGGCTGGGTTTGGAAACTTGAATCTATATCATGAGACGATATAGCACATAAAGTATGCGGTCAGTACTTGGAATGTATCAAGTACGTGGGATGCGTAAAGAAACTAAAACATGCAAGTATACTGGAAGGAAGTAAATTAAGTACATCACTAAACATATAACTGAACTGAAATACAATTACCCTGTCTGAGATATACATATATTGACATGAAGCTTTTATTTGAAAACATTTAACGAAGTATAATCAAGTTGATGCATAAGAGACATGTACTAACATATACAGAGAACTGAAGTTGTAAATAATATCATATATTATACTGACTATCAACTGATAACAGACACTGAATTCTGTTAAGATCGATCTAGACTGTAGTCTGAAACTATATGGAGCTGAGCTGAGCTGATATCATAAACGGAAGGAGACATTCACTACTATTAAGAGTCCCTGAGTGACTAAGGGAGACATTCTCTACTATTGAGAATCCCTAATTGAACTAAGGGAAGCATTCTCAGCTACTGAGAATACCTAACTAAGCTAAGAGAAGCATTCTCGGCTAATGAGAATCCCATACTGACTAAGGGAGACATTCTCTGCTATTAAGAATCCCTAACTGAATTGATGGAAACATTCTCGACTATCGAGAGTCCCAATGAAACTTTTACATGAAGGTAACAATATGACAATCAATTAATTAGTCTAAGCTACTTCAGCTAATTAGAGATGAGTGTTAAACTAATTACATCATACTGAATTCATTTAACGTATGAACAAGGCTACTTTCTACTATCAACAAGGCTAAAAGTCTGAAAGATCATTATCATGCTTTGTCCCCAAAGGTCATAACTGAATTCCTAATATAAGTCGTACATACTGTATTCATGTAAGATCCATGGGTCCAAGTCATACTTTAACATATACCTGAAATAGTAGTGAAGGCGTATACATATTCCATATACACCCAAGGGCATAAGTTCTAATCATACCTTAACATATATACTAAATCATATATATTCAAGATTTATGGAAACCCATATGATCGACTCATGCTTTAAACATATATAATGAGGTCATGGTAAGAGCATGTGAATATATAATGAAACCCAATTTGGAAATTTATGCTAAATCATGGTGAAAATTCTGTAATCACGCTATTCACATATCATGTACATAATTCGAGAACGTTGAAGTAATTTCTTAAGCATACATGGCCATTAATCATGATGCGTCTTAGGATCCATAGAAGACATATGAATATTCGTGGATAGATTGAAACCCTAGAACATGCTTCTCTAGAAATCGAAGGTTTAGGGTTTTAGTATAGAAATTGGGACACAAGGATGAAAGGATATCCTTATTGAAGTCCCACATACCAGGTTAGAAGACTCCATTACTGAACTTAGAACTTGAAGCCCTTGATGAGAAACCGTAGATGCCCTTGAGCTTGAGAGAAGAAGAAGAAGAAGAAGAAAACTCTATCGATGATTTTTAGATAATGAGGGTCTTAGGCTAGTGAAAACCCCTTTAATTCAACCCTTACAATATCTAAAACAACATTATTTAGGAACTTGAAGCATAGGACTTTACTAAAATATGCCTGCGACTAAATTAATAATCTGCCATCCAGTGACCACGACCCTCACCACGAGTTGTTGAACCTTACCACAGCTCCAAGTGATCGTCCGTTACTTTAGGGGTCATTTTTCGAGATTCTTCTTCTTCATCCCACAACCGACATGACGAGTAGTTACTTGACCCTACGACTCATCAGTACCTTCCGTCATCAGCACTGCCTCCACAACCTGAGATCCCTCTAACGACCGTCATGATGGGTCATTTCATCACTTAACAGTTCATGGTAATCATCTGTTGTCACTGAACCAGTTGGTCAAACCCTTTCTAAAATCCAACCAACAACCACTCAATACGACCCCTCAAAGCTAACAACGAGTCATCTCTTTGCTCATTATTTCAGGAGGTCTGGTCTGCTAGCTCACCACGACTACATTTAATGGGTCATTGCTTCCCAAAATGACTCATTCTTTCCTCTCGGGGTACCAAACATACATACCATCTTTTCCTTGTTCCCTTCCAACAGCTCCATCTAACGGGCCGTTAGGGCAACCAACGACTCGTTGGACGAGTCGTTCTAAAAAGTTTTTCTGCGGGCTTGATGCTAAAATTCACGCAACTCTGGGGTATGATCTTGGAATCTATGAGGTGTTACAAATAGGTAGAAATTACATGTTAATTATGAGTTAATCAATTGGTAGTCAATATTTCATAAGGGGGGTTTCCAATAAATTAAAAAAATAATTTTAAACAGTGGTTAAATTGCTATCAAATTGATGAGATGAAACTAGGATTGTGTTCCCCATTGTTTCATAATGTAGTTGGCTTATTTTATTAGTGATATATCATGGTGAATTTTATGTAAGACAAACAATTAAGTTCATCTAATGTCTCTCGACCTACATAGATGAATTTCACTCTAAATCCTCTCGGACTTTAGGTGTGTATATTTTACCCTTGCCAGTCTTGGATTTGCTATCCTCAGTTAGAGATCAAGTTAATTAGATGAGGATTGGTAGCCTTAAATTTCTATTGTTATTCCCTTTTCCTAGGTTTAACTTCTTTTGTTGAGCATGTTGATGATACAGGCACATTTCAATGTTTGCAACCACTGAAACTCATTAAAACAAAGAGAATAACAATACACTCAATTCACCATTCAAGAATCAAAATTTTATTTTGCCTACTTTAATTAATCCATCATGATTCCCAAAACCCTAGATAAAGAGATTTATCTGCTCATGTTTGAAGAAACAATAGCATAAGATTTATAAGAAGTTATAATAAAATACTTACAATACTATGAAATTGATTGACAAATCTCAAAAGCTAAATAGAATCACAAAAACTTGATATTTTTCCACCAACAATTGTATGGAATAATGCTTTCCAAACTTACAACAACTTTCTACCAAGATTCATCACCAAATATATATATATATATATATATATATATATATATATATATAGTAATAGAATAAATCTGCATTTGTTCTTACTTGGACTAGGATTGGACTTTGCAGGTTTTGAGTCAGCAACAAGGGGCCTATGTCGTGCCACTAGTTGCGCCAATATGGTGCCATATCACACCATTCCTTGCATGGCTATTCCTATGTAGAAATGCATTGATGTGCCTACATGATTCCATCCTCCATTATGTTGTTGTATTTGTTTCTTTTGAGCTCGTCTTGGAAACTCTTGCTCTTTTAAGCCTCAAATAAGTCTAAGACTGTCACTTTAATCCCTACAAACATATAATCTTGTACGTTATCTCTTAATGTGATACAATAAATATGCCACTAATAGATGAGGAAAGCGATTTTGGGTTAGAAGAACCTCCAAGAGGACGAGGAACCTTACATGGACCTTATAGAGGCTACAAAGTTGAGGGCCGCAAGGATGAAGTTCCTTGCCTTTGCACAATTTAGGCTATATATAGATAATGAGGTGAGCACCTCATTAGCCTCAGGCCTAGGTGCCAGCTTACATTCCCCCATATGTGCCACATAATCCATAATGACATGAGTTGTGCATTTAATGGAGCCCCTATCCTATTTTTTATGCTTTACTTGTATGTGTGCTGGGGAAATTGCATGTTTTTTGAGTTGGGGGTGGGGTTGCATTTTTGGTCCTTTAGGCATCCTTTTGTTTTGTATGTATGATTCTAAATTTGAATCTTTTATTTATATTGAAAGATTGATCTTTTGTTAGTTCAATGATGGTGTATGATGTTGTCTATCTTTACCGCTTTCATAGTAAAAATTTTTATTGCTCTTGTAGTATGGAGTCCTCTCGGATTTTCTTATCCACGGTTCTTTCCCAAGAGGTTTACTTCTATCGAATCTAGAAAAATAATGTCGTTAAGTGTCATAGTGAATGGGCACAATAATAGATTATTCGGGACATTCTTAAGGGTACCAGCCTATATATTGAGTTGTTCTTGTTTAATTAGAGTTTTTTCTGACTTAGGTGGTGGTGGCATAAGAGATTAAAACATGCTTTTGTAATTCTTGGTAAAATAACCCCCTCAAAATTTTTGCCACATTTGTTTGGTATTGATATATGTACTCTGTTTTTGACATCTTATTATGTTGATTGTGGCAATGATTCCCTAGTAGAGAGTAGAGTTTTTTAGTCTATATGATGTCCATGTGCCATGGTGTGGTTAGGAAAATTTGGATTGTTAACTTGTTGTGTTTACACTCCAGAACTTGTCTGGTTACTCATGCTTTAGCTTAGTTAAAAGCTGATGTGAGATATGTGGTAACAACAGTCATGGGGCAGACTCTTGTGGAGCCAACCTGGAGTCAATTAATTTTATAGGTAATGTGTAGAGAAACAACCAAAACTACGGGAACACCTACACCAGGAACTGGCAGAATCACCCCAACGTCCATTGGAATGGAAATCAAGGTCAGAGTTAGAGTTTTCAGTAGCCTCAGTAGTAGTACAATCAATAGGGAAGGCAAGCTAGTAGACAAGCAAACAACATAGAGGAGATATGGTAAAAGATTATGGCTAGCTAGTCCCAGATGGCAACTGAACAAGAAAAAATGGCAGATGAGCTAAACAATTAGCAATTGGCCACCATAAATTTAGAGAAGCGGATGGGGTAGATAGCAGCAACACAGAACAAAAGACCATAGGGGGGTTTACCAAGTGACATAGATCCAAACCCAAGGAAGGTCATGGCCCTCAGTCTGAGGAGTGGCAGAGAGTTAGCTGATACACTAGTAAAAGGGAATAAAAATGAGCTGCAACCAGAGCTTGTCAGACCAGGCCCATCAGTTGACAAAGGGAATGAACAGAAGGTTGTAGTTCATAAGTCACAATCAGTTGTGTAGACTATACAGAGTCCACCACCACCATTCCCACAAAAGCTTTAGAAAAGAAACGAAGATGCTTGTTTCCAAAAGTTCTTTGATATTTTCAGAGAACTTCATATAAATTTTCCTCTGATTGAGATTTTGCAGGGAATGCCTAAGTAGATTAAGTATTTAAAAGATGTGGTGGCCAATAAAAGGAGGATGGTGGATGTGCATACTGTAGCACTCACGGAGGAGTGCAGCTATAGAGTTTTGAGCAAGCTACCAAAGAAGCCTAAAGAGCCAGGATATTTCACCTTCTCAATACAAATAGGTGAAAGTGAGTTGATGCAGGCTTGCGTGATTTAATGGCAGCTATGAACTTGATGCCCCTATCACTATTTAATATGCTTGTTTCAAGAAAACCAAGGCCCACCAGAATGATGCTGAAGCTTGCTGATAAGTTGAAGGTTTCTCCAGAGGAGATAATAGAAGATGTGCTCATCAAAGTAGGTAAATTCATGATCCCTGCTGACTTTATTATCCTTGACTTTGAGGTTGAGGAGAGGGTACCTCTCTTCATGCATGGCCAATGATGGCCATAGGAGGAGAGTTGATAGATGTCAGGGCTGACAACCTAAAGATGAGGGTAAATGACGAAGAACAGAACTTCAGAGTGTACAAAGCACTTCACACCCCAACACACCACAGGGATCTTTGTAAGATCAATGCAATAACATAGAATGAGTGTGGAGTGGAGGAGTGTAGGATGACAAGTCCACTTCTGAAGGATCTCTTAAAAAGAGAATCTAAGCTTGTACTTGAGAAGATGCAAGTTGAGCTGGTGATGAAAGTGATGGAGGATAAGAGGGAAAGTGTGGAGGCTATTCCCTTAAAAGTTATGAAAAGAAGAAGATGGTTCCCAAAAGGGAAGAGGAGACTGAGTAAATCCTAAAAAGGGTGTGACTCACGTCCGCCACGACATAAAATCGAGCACTACTTGGTTGAAACCCAAGTTGTACTACAGCTATGAGTTTTCTCTTTACTTTAAAGTTTGGTTATTTTTGCATTTCTCATTGTTTTTTGTTATTAAGCACAGATTAAGGGGATGTTTGAGTACCAGTGGAAATGAAAGATAAGGAGTGTGACAAAGCAGAAGTGTGGAGTCATTGACCATTTTGATGCAAAAATTGAGAAACCATGCTGCTAGCTATACCCAGAGGCCTTAGGAAGTATCCTAACCCATGTTTTAATTTTAATTGATGCTTTGGGGACATAGAATATTTTTAAGTGTGGGGTGAGGGAAATTTCAGAAATTTTGATGTTGAATGAGGATAAATCATGTGCTTAGTTTGAAAACTATTTGATTTAAAGTTTGAGTTGAGCACTATTTGTTTGGGGTGTTATATGGGTATATAACTACACGCAAGTGCACGTAGTCGAACAAGTAGTAAAGTGGCTTAAGCAAGCCAAGTATCGATCCCACAGGGACTGGGATTAAGTGCAATCTGCTCAAGTGTACTATATTTCGATTCTAAAAATGCAGACAACAGTGTAACCAAGCGTTTGATATTTTGTTTTATAATTTTTATGCTAAAGCTAAAACAACTATCTAATTTGAGTCTGAAATATGAATGAGAGCATGCTGAGGTTAAACGAACATGTAATGAAATTAATTATCGACATAATGTGGTTTGTCTTTTCCTCCGGTTGCTAGCCAAGAACATCTGCCAAGAGATTAAAACTCTCGTATTTAACCTCACTTAAGAATCATGAACCATCCACCTACATTTCTGTGATTAAATGCAATTCATGTTCTAGCCATATAAACCCGGTTCCTAAATTGACTAATACGACTTTCAGGTATATTTTTATCCTGAAAGTAAATCAATTCCCAATTTTCCCAAACCAAGTAAAGATCATATCCTATTAATTCACAACTTTCCAATTTCTTGCTCTCTCGAGTGAAACCGGAATTTTTAGATATACATTAACGTAGGCCACACATTAATGCAGTAAGAACAAGAATTAATAGAACAACATGGAAGAAAAGATGAAAAACCACTATGATCAACAATCTATTTCACTACAATTGTTCATAACCTCAGCAAGAAGAGGATTTAGCCACTCATTTGTGGATTAAACATCGTTAAATGAGTGTTAAACATACAAGCAATTGAATTAAAGAAGAAGGAAAGAGAGAAAAACCCTGATATTTTCGTCCCCTCAATTGCCTGTAACCCACGTTCTTGCTCCACCAAGTCAGAGTATTAAAAAATGAACCTAAGTGTTCTATTTATACTGGTGGGAATTTTTCCCAGAATAACAAGCAACGTGTCACGGAGTGCATCGCGGAGCACTGCCTCCGTGACATGCTACGGTCGCGAACCTTCACTGGAACTGGGGGTCCAGGAAATACAACCCAATGTGGCACGGCGTGCAACGCGGAGCCAAGCCACCGTGCCACGGACCTGTCGCGAACCCACACTGGTATTGGGCTGAAAATTCCCATCCAGGCAGAAGGCCTCCGCGATGGCAGCGTGACACGGCTCCATCGCGGAGCCCCTTTATTTTATGTTGTCCAATGTCTTGTCCCTTGTTCGCATCCAAGTCCAACCCTGATATCCTCCAACATGCATTTTAGCTTCCCGAAATTACATTTTACCTGCAAAACAATGCTAATCATGTTGGTTAGTATAAATCCACATTTTATTACCAATTACATGAGAATGTATACACATGAATACATAAACAAGGCTAAAATTGTACTTTTGAGTATCACTTGGGCATATAAATTCGCCCAAGATCACTTACCCCACACTTAAATCCTTGTTCATCCTCGAACAACAATCCTACACTTCATGCAATTTACATCGCAACCTCGCTACTTTGGTTCGACAATTTAGGCTACGGTCATAGCGATTATTCAATACAGCAAATCATCAAGAAACATGCATGGTCCTATCAATGCAATGACCTTCAATTCATCAAGACCTCCTAGACTTTGAGAATAGACTCTCAATATTGGCAAACTCATGCAAATCAGCTAATCAATATATCCGACACGAAAATTAATCTTTGATCAAGCATGTTCCCTCATAACACAAGAGAATCTTCCCCTTTTTGCTCATATGGCTCACAAAATTTTAAGCAGGGGCATGTAAACACAATTTCGCTCTCTCTCCCAAAAGAATTCACATGCATCATGTCATGACCCATAAGCTTGCCTTTAGTGTATTACTCCACTAATATAAAGAAGTGCGATGTAAGATCATGTAGGACTTTAACTGGTTGTAATGGAAGCTACGGAACTAGTAAATATTGGGTTAGCCAATAATAGCCACTAGCATCCTTAAGCGCCTTTTCAACACATCCCATCAACTCATGGACATTGTTTCTTTTTTTTTTCATCCCATTCTTGATGTTTTTCTTTAGTTTGGCCCATCGTATTAAACACACTTGACACAACAAAAAAGATTATTCATGCACCTTCATTATAGTTTATTTATAGCAAGTGCACCTTCAACCTTTTCTTTTCTTCTATCACTCTGCTTTTCTTTTTCTTTTCACCATTCTCACTCTTTGACACTTTGGGAAAATTATTTTCTCTTCTTAAGCGCTTAAGAGTTTTGTATAGACTTTACGGCTAATGAAAAGAAGGGATTAAGCTCGGTTTACACTTTTTGGACAAAAGAAAAAAAAATAATAGGCTAAAGGCTCAACGGGCTGACTAGGGTAGACAATCAAGGTGGGTACGACAATGAAAAATAGAAACTCTCAGTTAAAACAAAGAAATGCCTACATCCTTTCCTACAATACACCTCCTTCACTTCGTTTTGCACACACACCAGGAAAGTTCTAGACACTTCACAATAGCATGGAATAACAACACCTCACTTCACACTTTTTTGCACATGCTCAATTCAAGATATATTCACAGACTCTTCAATCAGCTAATTACAGGAATTCAAACATTAAGCCTCAATCACACTGAATCGAACTCTATGGCCTAGGTATCTCAACATATTTACAAAGTTGCATGCTTTCATACGAATCACCTTTGCATTTTAAATATCATGTACAACACGCAACCAGAATTTCGCAACCATACAGTAACTACAGGTTTTGGGATGCAACCCACCAAAAAAAAACTGAAAAATAATTGAAAAAAACTACTCCTAACGACTACATTTCCCTTAAGACGGTCGTCATCCATCCATCATAGGGAATGGTCACTACTATGACTTCGGTTCAATGGGACCATTCTCGGTAAAAGAACCGAAAACAAACGCCGAGAAACCCAAGAAGTAAAAAAATGTCGAAAATATCGATCATTTCGATAAAAAAATATGTACCAAATATTTTAAAAATATTGATCATTTCGATAACAAAAATATATGCAAAATCAGCTAGCACCATTCAACAACACACATCAATTTCACACAAATTTACAACACAGAACAACAACTTAACAATTCATAAATCACAGGGGACAACAAAATTTCACATGCACGACAACAGATTAGAGCATACATACATACAAAAAAAAGCACAGCCCAGCACCTAACTACTCCCACCCCACACTTAGCTCGAAAACTGTCCCTGTGTTCACAAAAATTAAAATAGCATGAAAATCGGGTGGTGGAACTCCCTGATCAATCAAAGTACTCCACTTCTTCGTCGGGTGCTGCTGCTTCATCTCCCATGTCTGAATCACCCCCGTCGTCTTCATCGGACTCCACATCAGAGTCCTCCCGACGTGTCTCCTCGTCTGTGGGGACATCATCATCCGTGGGCTCTACAAATGCTGGCCCCACTCGGCATAGAGCCCTAGCATTCTCGCCGAAGGGGTAGTCTAGCTCGAGCTGCCATAGCTCCTCCTCTGTCGCCGGCCTCCCGCCTATCCTCAGCTGGAGCATCTGCATCCCATACATGCGAGCCATATACTGATCATCATGAGCATGTCGCTCGCCAAGTGTAAGCACTGGTCCGTGGGTGGTGTCGGGAGCCTTAGTTTTAGTAACATCTAAGGCCCGCCGCTCCATCTGCGGGATATAGTCAAGGGCCTCCTCCTCGACATCTAGACCCCTGAGGAAGGTGGTGAGTAGTCCACCAAAGCCGTACTTGTGCCCCTGATGCAACCGGGCTCTCTTCATGGCGGAGATAATTACCGCCCCCATGTTGATCTCCAGGCCTTTCATCAGGGCGTACACCAGGGATACACAATCCCGGGTTACATCTGTCATATGTACCCCCGGGATGAGGCAGGAACAGACAATCTTTAGCCATATTCTGGCTTCCCTGTTCATCTGTGAATAGGGCAAAGTCTGGTGGTAGCCCCTCTCTTTGTGTCTGCTCCATCTAGCTGTCGATCGGGTCCCACACAAGGTGCATCTGATGTCCTCATACGGTGGGGTAATGTTCAGCTATCGGAGCACGTGGGCGTATGTGTCCCGCGTTCCTGTGATGGCATTGAGGAGGTGGGGCTCCAAGGTGACTATTTGCCCTATGATTTTTATTGTGTGACTTCTGATCGTCGGGTTCCAATTGGCATAGAATTCCCGAACCAAGTGCAGATTGCATTCCTTGGGCTCTTCAAAGATGAAGTTGAGCCCAACTGCCTCGATCCGGTGGACCATCGTAGGGAACTCCTATGCCAATGGTTCCCGTGCTCTGTGCTCCTCGGGGAAGTATTTGTTTTCTTTGTGCTTTGCGTACCACTTCTTCCCCTCATCCATCACCCACCTTGTTCCGTATTGGCGGCGTTGGCTGCGTGGAACTGCTGGTGCTACTAGGACTGCTGTGCCCAGTCTGATTCGCTTCCTTCTGGCGCCCGAAGTTGATGTGCCTTTCCCTTTCTCTTGCCTGCTTGCCATTTTACCTGTCAACCCAAGTAGACAAGATCAATGTTAAGCTAACGGATATTAACTTTCGGCTAAGGTCGGGTTAAGCTAGGTTACCCCACACTTTGTCCTTAGCTACATTTACATCATACCGACAAGATTATCTTTATTTACACAAATAAACAACCAACTTATACAGACATGCTTAGTGCGTTCGAAGAATTCGATGGTATATCTTCTGTGTACTACTCAGACTTCGTACAGCTAATCACAATCACTACCATCACTAACATTTTATCCATCGCACTTAGCAAGGAAAAACAAAGAAATGAAAACAACAACAAGAATTTATCTACACGAACCTATACAACCAACCCACTTCTTGCAAAATTTCACTATTTCCCTAACCCGAGAATCCGTCGCTCTTTTAACATGATAAAAACTAGCACACCGACTCATCTCACTCAACATATACATTCCGGCATGAATTTCATAAGTTCACTACATTATTCACTTCAAATTCAAAAACAAGCCCTAGAAATGATAGTATCAAGCAAATTCGATTAATTTATGCAATTAACGAGTTCAAGCAATCATAACGACATTCCGAACATTCATCAACAACAATTCAATTGAATTCATGATTAATTTCTACTTAGGGCAAACTTAGCTCACCTCACATGCTCAATATCGAAGAAATCGACAAGAAATGAGATGGAAATCGAAGAACATACCTTGAAGTTGAAGAATTTACGCAAACTTGATGATTTTCTTAGCCTACTCCATGTCACGTTGAAGGGGGATGGGTTTTGGGGATTTTGGTCGCGGAGTGGTTGAAAAATAAGGGAAAGGGAGGGCTTTTTGGGGTCAAAAAGTAGTGAAATCGCGCGGGTCACCCGGCGACCCGGTATGACCCATCGCGATATACACGGCAACGTGTTACAGAGTGCATCACGGTGCACTGCCTCCGTGACATGGAGCCATCGCGAGCCTGTTCTGGAAATTTTTAAAAAATCCGGATTATACCTCAACGTGTCACGGAGGGTAACGCGGAGGTCCACCTCCGTGACACAGAGCTATTACCCCAGCTCACTGTTTTACCACCTTTTGTTAATTTTCATACCTCGAATTTTCCTTTGCGATTCTGTGCATATTTTCCTCTGTTTGACCTGAAATTCATCTCACTATACAAAATTGGTTAGAATTATAGGTTTCACTCTAAATAAAAATAAAACAAAAACTAAAATGAAAAATTTTGTAGTAAATCAAGAAAAAGAAAAAGAAAAATCTATTTACACTTTACAAAAAGAAAGAAAAATTTTTCACGGGTTGCCTCCCGTGTAGCGCCTGGTTTACCGTCGCAGCTCGACGTCGTTAAGCTCAGTTGTCCTCTAGGGTGATGGACGATTTCTCTCGATCACCGTCCTCCCCCCAGTAGTGCTTACACCGATCCGGTGGTTTTCCCATTAACTCTCGTGAATCCTTAATCTGCTCATCATCACCTTGATCAATCACATTGATCACCGAGAGTTCTTTGTGCACCATCGGGAGCTTGGGTGCCTTGTACACATCGAACAACTCCACCTTGTCGTGTGCTCGCATTGTTAGCTGCCCCGCAGCTAGGTCAATTAGTGCTTTCCCGGTCGCCAAGAAAGGACGTCCCAAAATAAATGGGACTTCCGCGTCTGGTTCAAAATCCAGCACGACAAAATCTACCGGAAAAATTAGGGAGCCAACTTGCACCAGAACGTCCTCCACAATATCATCAGGTCTGGCTAGGGATCGATCCGCCAATTGCAAGATTACTGTTGGGGGTCTAGGACTCCCTAGACCCAACTTTCTGAATACCGATGACGGCTATCAAATTTATGCTCGCTCCCAAATCACACAATCCACGAGCTCGGATGCTCTGCCCAATAGTAATCTTTATAGTAAAGCTCCCAGGGTCTTTGAGCTTTGTGGGCAGTCTGTTTTGAATCCGGGAAGTGCACTCCTCCGTTAGAGCCACCGTAGCATACTCAGTCAACCGACTTTTTTTTGCCACAATGTCCTTTATATACTTAGCATATTTCTGCACTCCCTGCAAAACATCAACATGAGGTAAGTTAATATGTACCTGTTTCAGCACCTCCATGAATTTCTTGAAACACGCCTCCTCTTTGTGTTTCTTTAAGCGTTGAGGGAACGGGGTGGTGGTCTTTCTGATTCAGCTTCCTTATTCTTCCCCCTTTCAGTAATTTGCTCCCTCTCAACTTCTGCTGCTCCCGATTGTTGAGGTGGTCTTTCTGGTTCCACCTCTTTGAGCTGCAAACCACCCCTTGTGGTCACTGCATTCACCTGCTTGGGATTTGGATCTGTGTCGCTCGGAAGTCCTCCTCTAGGCCTTGTGTTTTGGGCTCCAGCAAATTGCCCAAATTGATATTCAAGTGCCTTGGTAGCTAACTAGTTGTTTTTCACTTCGGCTGCCAATTTCACATAGTCAGCCTGCAATTGAGCTTGATTAGCTATCATGGTCTTAAACATCTCCTCAATGCTGGGTGATGGTGGTGGAGGAGGTGCATTGTTGTTTCTGAATTGTGCTTGATAATTCTGCTGCCCTCCTTGGTTCCTTTGCACACCCTGACCCGAACTTTGCCCCTGATGGTTGTTGCTACCCCATGAGAAATTAGGGTGATTCCTCCAATTGGAATTGTAGCTATTACCATACTGTTGGTGATTTTTCCTTTGTACATTACCCACAAAGTTTATCGAGTCAGGATTGGCTCCGCAACACTCAGCTGAGTGCTCACTGCTTCCACACACTTCACACCACATTTGCTGCACTGCATTAACTGGGCATGAGGCTGGTTCATTGTCATGTTGCTGAAGTGGGTGTTATGTTGATTTTGCAATGCAGTTATCTGTGCAGCAATAGCTATAAACCCTTCCACTTCTAGCACTCCTGCTGCTTTCCTTGTCCCGCCTCTTGACGAATCAGCATTCCATTCCGGATTGCCCTGCGAAATACGGTTCAACAAGGTATACAACTCCTCATAAGTTTTCTCCAGCGCTTGTCGTCCAGCTGCCGAGTCTAGCAATATTTTTGTGTGCGGTTCCAAACCCTCTATAAAATTGTGCACCAGCACATCATTGGACTGATGATGATGAGGACAATCCCGCAACATGGACTTGAATCTCTCCCAAGCCTGATATAAATTCTCTCCCTGTCTCTGTTTGAAACTTAGAATTTGACTTCTAAGTCTTGCTGTTTTACCGGAGGGAAAAAACCGTATCAAGAATTTCCTTGCAAGATCATCCCACGTAGAAATAGAATTTGGTGGCTCAGCTTTCAACCACCTCTTGGCTTCTCCCAATAGTGAGAATGGGAACAATGTAAGCCGGGCATAATCTGATGACACTCCAGCGGGGATGTAAGTGTCACTTATCTCCAAAAAATTTTGGAGATGTTGCTGTTGATCTTTACCTGCTAGTGTGCAGCAATTGCACCATATTCTGCTTAAGTTCAAACCTCCCTCCTGGCTCAGGTTTGCGGATGCTAGATGTGACATTATTAGCATGTGGGATTGCCACCTCGCGAACCGGCCGAGCTGCTACTTCTTCGGGCACTAACACTGCCCGGACTACCGGTGGATTCTGTTGTTGCTCCATGATCGTTTGTCTGAGCAACTGCAGCTTTCTTTGTAGAGCTTCTCTCCGTTTACTGTCAAATATTCTTTCTGGCTCTATATACGAGTCCACTAGCTCCTTGTCTCTTCCTAGTGTTCAACAGAAATTACGTCTGCAAAATACTGGCTAAGACCAAGTTGTCGACACTAATAAAATAAAAATACAGTAAATTAACACTTAAAACAAATTCACCAATTGCCAAGTCCCCAGCAACGGCGCCAAAAACTTGTTCGGGGTGTTATATGGGTATATAACTACACGCAAGTGCACGTGGTCGAACAAGTAGTAAAGTGGCTTAAGCAAGCCAAGTATCGATCCCACAGGGACTGGGATGAAGTGCAATCTGCTCAAGTGTACTATATTTCGATTCTAAAAATGCAGACAACAGTGTAACCAAGAGTTTGATGTTTTGTTTTATAATTTTTTATGCTAAAGCTAAAACAACTATCTAATTTTAGTCTGAACTATGAATGAGAGCATGCTGAGGTTAAATGAACATGTAATGAAATTAATTATCGACATAATGTGGTTAGTCTTTTCCTCCGGTTGCTAGCCAAGAACATCTGCCAAGAGATTAAAACTCTCGTATTTAACCTCACTTAAGAATCATGAACCATCCACCTACATTTCTGTGATTAAATACAATTCATGTTCTATCCATACAAACCCGGTTCCTAAATTGACTAATACGACTTTCAGGTATATTTCTATCCTGAAAGTAAATCAATTCCCAATTTTCCCAAACCAAGTAAAGATCGTATCCTATTAATTCACAACTTTCCAATTTCTTGCTCTCTCGAGTGAAACCAGACTTTTTAGATATACATTAACGTAGGCCACACATTAATGCAGTAAGAACAAGAATTAATAGAACAACATGGAAGAAAAGATGAAAAACCACTATGATCAACAATCTATTTCACTACAATTGTTCATAACCTCAGCAAGAAGAGGATTTAGCCACTCATTGATGGATTAAACATCGTTAAATGAGTGTTAAACATACAAGCAATTGAATTAAAGAAGAAGGAAAGAGAGAAAAACCCTGATATTTTCATCCCCTCAACTGCCGGTAACCCACGTTCTTGCTCCACCAAGTCAGAATATTGAAAAATGAATCTAAGTGTTCTATTTATACTGGTGGGAATTTTTCTCGGAATAACAAGCAACGTGTCACGGAGTGCATCGTGGAGCACTGCCTCCGTGACACGCTACGAACGTGGACCTTCACTGGAACTAGGGTTCCAGGAAATACAGCCCAACGTGGCACGGCGTGCAACGCGGAGCCAAGCCACCGTGCCACGGACCTGTCGCGAACCCACACTGGAATTGGGCTGAAAATTCCCATCCAGGCAGAAGGCCTCCGGATGGCAGCATGACACGGCTCCATCGTGGAGCCCCTTTATTTTATGTTGTCCAATGTCTTGTCCCTTGCTTGCATCCAAGTCCAACCCCGATATCCTCCAACATGCATTTTAGCTTTCCGAAATTACATTTTACCTGCAAAATAATGTTAATCATGTTGGTTAGTATAAATTCACATTTTATTACAAATTACATGAGAATGTATACACATTAATAGATAAACAAGGCTAAAATTGTACTTTTGAGCATCACTTGGGCATATAAATTTGCCCAAGATCAGTATTCACCCACCCTTTGGTCTTTCTTTTCGATTCTTTTTCAAAAGGGCGCACTTTGAACCAAGAATAAAATTTTAGAAATTGTATGTGAATAGTTGTTTTTAGACATGATAGGGACTTTTCCCGATGATGGATGGATGATGACTGTCATGAGGGAAAATTAGTCATTAGAATTTTCTTTTAAAACTTTAACTGATTGAATGCTTGATAGTTTTGTTAAATGCTACACAAGTCTCTAAGATGCTAGTGAGCTTAACTTGAAAAGCATGTTGAGTAAATTGCATTACTTTGCTTGAGACATCTAGGCTCTTGAATATGACTCTTTATGCTCTGTGCTTAATTTTAAATTCATGTGATTAATTGAATTAAGAGTCTGTATGGGTCTGTCTTAACTTGAATATGTGCCGTGTGTATGAGATTTTTGTATATTCCATGTTATCATGTAATATCTAGAACTTGCCTGGTGTGTTTGTAAATTGAAATGAGGGATATTAATTATAGGAGATGATTTAGGCAATTCTTTGAATAAGATTATTTTCATCCGTTGCTTTACCTACCATTGATGCATAATACTAATCACCCTTATTCAGCCTTTAGCCTACTCTTTGTTATCCATATTAAAAGCTTGATCCTTTTTTATTTCAATGGACCTAAATTTGATCCAAAACCTCTAAGTGCTTAAGTGAAGAATACATAAGAGTTAGAGGAGTAGAATATTGAAAATGGGAAAATGGTTGATTGTGAAATTTGAATAAACGATTTAAGGGTGTAGTGTTCAAAATGCATAAGTATGGTATGGAGTAGAAAAGAACAAAATAATGAAAATGTGTCTAATGCTTGAATACTCCCTACCAGTAGTGAAATATGCTTAAAGAAATGGGGAAACAAAACGGAAACTGGTAGACGTAAAGGCAAGAAGTGAAGAAAAAGAAGAAAAGAGTGTGCTTAATAAGGAAATGTAATGTAATGAAAGCACTTAGGGAAGATCATCACTATTAATGGCCAGAATAGTGTATACCCATCCCTTAGCCTACATTACAACCTATATATTCCTACTTGATCTTACCTTTAGAACTCCCAATTTTAGTGAAGCAATACACTAAAGGCAAGTGTTCACTCCTAATTACACGCAAGTGCACGTGGTCGTACAAGTAATAAAGTGGCTTTATTTCAAGTCAGGTATCGAACCCACAGGGACTGTAATGTGACAGTAATTTTTCTTTAAGTGTTTAGTATACGCAATTCTTTATACATGTAGACAAACAGAACAAATGGTGAATTTTCAATAATACTAGTTAATGTAACTTTAAATAAGAAGATTGCAAATTATAATCTGAACAATAGCACGGACAAGCTAAGGTTAAGGAAAAACATGCAGATATGTAATTTACTAATTAAATTTCAGTCAACACTTCTCTTCGGTTGTTGGTCAGGAATTATTAACCAATGGACTGGGTCTTTCGAACTCCTCTCCAATTAAAGAATCATGAGACTTACATTACACATTTATGTGATGCAAACACTTCATATTCTAGCAATACACAACAAATTCCATAGATGACCAAATATGATGTGACATATATATTTCTATTCTGAATGTTAATCTTCTCTTAATTTCTCAACCAAGACAAGAACATATCCTACCAATTCACATCTATCCAATTAATCTTCCTTTCGGAATTAAAACTGGAATTCTAGGATTTACATTAACAATGGCCAATCATTAATGTAGTAAAAACAAGAATTAGTCGAACAACCGTTGTAGAGAAGATAAAAACTTAAATAACATCAATTACATACTACTGCAATCATCCTCAACCTCAGCCAAAGGTGAATTAGCCACTCATTTGATGATTAAACATCTTCAAAAAAGTAGAAATCATACAAGCAATTGAAATCTAAGAGAAAAAGGAAGAAAATTAACCAAAGAATTTCTTCAGCTCAACTGCTTGATACCCACGTTCTAGCTTGAAATGTCAGATATCTTAAAACAAAACCTAAGTGTGCTATTTATACAAGTGGGAAATTTCTCGGAATAAACTGGCAACATGGCACGGAGGGTATCGCGGAGCATCAGCTCCGTGCCATGGCCTTGTCGTGAAGCATCAGCTCTGTGCCACGACCTTGTCGTGGAGCTTCACTGGAACTTGGGGTGCTGAATTATTATCTTCAGCATGGCACGGAGGGTATCGCGGAGCCTCCGCTCCGTGCCACGGACGTAACGCGCACCTTCACTGGAATCCAGGCGTGCAGCTAAGTCCTCCCACCGTGTCACTGATGTGAACGCGGAGCCTGGGCTCCGTGACACGGTGCCATCGCGCACCTTCACTGGAATGCAGCACAAATCCCACTCTAGGCAGAATGCCTCCGCGATGGTGGCTTGACACGGCCCTGTTGCAGAGCATCAAGTTTTAGCATTTTCTTGCCGACTTTCGAGTTTTGCTTCTGAGTCCATTCCTCCACTTCACCAACTTGTAGATTAGTTTCCAAAATTCATTCTAACTGCAAAAACAATAACTAATTCTGTTAGTTAGTATAAATCCACATTTACATAAAAACCACATGAGAATGTACATATAAAAGTAGATAAATAAGTCAAAATTAAGTAATAAAGTATCACTTGGGCATGCAATTATGCCCAAGATCACCTACCCCACACTTAAAGCCTTGTTCATCCTCGAGCAACCCTTTCACATCTCATGTAATTAAAGACTCACGCGTAGCTAATTTAGCACGACAATTCAAGCTATGGCTATAAGGATTATTTAAGATAGCATGTTAAAAATAAGGCATGCATGATTTCATCATTATAATGAATTACAACTATGTTAAGACTTCCTAACCTCATGAATCGACTCTCAATCTTAGCAAACTCATGGAAATCAACCGATCAAGAAATCCACATGAATGTTATCTCTCATTAAACATGTGCCCTCACAACACAAGAGAGTTACCCTATTTTTACTTCAAAAGAATTTCAAATCACAAATGGTATGGGTGTATGAATAAAATTACGCTCACTCTCTCAAAGAATTCACATGCATCCTGTAGTGAACCATAAGCTTTCCCTTAGAGTTTACTCCACTAATTTAAGGATGTATGAACGTAAGATCAAGTAGGACTTAAGGGGTTTTAATGTAAGCTAAGGGACGGGTAGGTACTATTCTGGCCAGTAATAGTGACTATCGTCCCCAAGCGCTTTTAATACATCCACCTCCATTAAGGACATCTCCTCTATACTTCCTCCTCACTCTTCTCACTCTTGAATTTTCTCTTTTTGTTCCCATTTCTTTAAGCACACTCAGCTTACTAGTAAAGCGTATTTAAGAAAAATTTTCATTTACTTTCGTACTCTCTACTAATAATCAATCATTTTCAAACAAGTGCACCTTTGTCCTTTTCTTAAGGTTCACAACTTCTCATTTTCCTTCTGTTTCACGCTTTTCACTCCTTCACTCTTTGGAGTTTTTCACTTAAGTGCTTAGGAGTTTTGGATCAAATTCACAGCTAATGAAAGAAAAGGATTAAGCTGATGTTGTAACTATCAAAGAATAGGCTTAAGGCTCAATGGGGATAACTAGGATTTAACATTCAAGGTAGGTAGATAAGGGATAAAATTTAGGTTCATTCAAAGAAATGCCTACATCCTTTCTTACAATCCACATCCTTCATTTCATTTTATAGACACACCAGGCAAGTTCTAGACACTATACAGTAGCATGAAATATTAGAAAAACTCACACTCACTGCACATGCACATGCTCAATTCAAGACATACAAGAATTCAAAATTAAGCTTTAATCACATCGAGTCGAATTCTAGAGCCTAGGTGTCTCAACATGTTTAAAACGTTTGCATGCTTCCATCCTAATCACACTTGCATCTTACAATATAGCACATAACAAGAATGTCGAACCATTAATTAGCTATGTGTTCACAACAAAAAAATCTAAACCTACTGACTAAATTTCCCTTAAGACGGTCGTCAACCATCCATCATAGGGAACAGTCTCTATCTAAGACTTTGGTTCAAAGGGACTATTCTCGGAAAAAGCATCGAAAAGAAAAACGGAGAAACCCAAATTAACAAAATAGAAAAAATAAAGTAAAAAAATAAAAATAGCAAATAACTTACACAAATAATTACACAAATAACTACTTAACAATTTGTTACAATTACATCACCAGCACCAACACACAAAACCATCAACAACATAACACGAAACACAATGTCACACATTAAACAGCCACAAAAGCACAAACATAGCACAACCTTACAACACCAACACCTAACTACTCCCACCCCACACTTAGTTGGAACACTGTCCCCAGTGTTTGCATTCTGCAATTAAAACAAGGTTTGGGTGGTGTAACTCCCTGATCAATCAAAATGTTCAATCTCTTCATCATGTGCTAGTGCCTTGTCTCCACGATCAGAATCTTCTTCGCCGTCCTCTTCTGACTCAATGTCTGAGTCATCTCGGAGCGTTTCCTCATCAGTAGGGATGTCGTCATCAACTGGTTGTACAAATGCGGGCCCAACTCTGCATAATGCTCGGGCATGCTCATTAAATGGATAATCCATGTCGAGCTGCCACAATTCATCCTCCGTAGCAGGCCTTCCACCAATCCACAGTTGCAGCTTCTACATCCCATACATTCGGGCCATGTATTGGTCATTCCAAGCATGTCGCTCGACTAGTGTAAGCACAGGCCCAAATGTGGTATCAGGTGCTTTGGGCTTAGTGACATCCAAAGCACGCCGTTCAAGTTGAGGAATGTAGTCCAGGGCCTCCTCTTCAATACCATGGCCCCTAAGGAAATAAGTGAGAAGACCACTGAAACCATACCGATGCCCTTGATGAAGTCTGGCTTTCTTCATGGCAGAAATAATCACTGCTCCAACATTTATCTCCAGTCCTTTTATTAATGCATACACCAATGAAACTCTGTCCCGGGTGACATCAGTCATGTGCACCCCTCGGATCAGGCAAGTACATACTATCTTCAACCAGATCCTCGCTTCTCTGTTCATTTGGGAGTATGGCAATGTCTGGTGATATCCTTTTTCCTTCTGACGACTCCACCTAGCTATTGATCGTGCTCCACATAAATTGTGTCTGATATCTGCATATGGTGGAGTGATATTCAACTGGCAGAGGACATGTGCGTCTGTGTCCCGCGTCCCCAAGATGGCATTTAGATGTTGTGGTTCAAAGGTAACCACCTGTCCTCTGATCTTAACTTTGTGGCTGCGCACGGTGGGATTCCAATTAGCGTAGAATTCCCTTATGATATGGAGATTGCACTCTTTGGGTTCTTCAAAGATGAAGTTTAACCCAACAGTGTTTTTCTTGTGTAGGATTCTCAGGAATTCTTGAGCTAGTGGTTCCCGTGCTATTTGTTCCTCTAGGAAATACTTGGTTTCCTTGTGTTTGGCGTACCATTTCTTTCCCTCATCTGTAACCCATCGTGTTCCATATTGTCTACGTTGCCCCCTTTGAACAGGTGGTGCTGCTGGCACTGCTGCCCCAATTCTCAGTCTTTTTCTGCTAGCGCCAGATGTGGATGCGCCTTTCCCTTTGTCTTGTCTTCCAGACATTTGTCCTGTCCATCAAAAGCATATATATCAAATGTTATTCATGGTATAGTTGGCTACTACTAAGGTTGGGCTTAAATTGATCACCCCACACTTAGTCGTTAGCCGTAATCAATACAATTCGACAAGAATAACCACATAATTTCAGCTCTTATTTCCTAAAAGGTTTAGTGCGTTAATAAATGTGGAT
Organism: Datura wrightii; assembly: GCA_035772735.1. Lineage (NCBI taxonomy): Eukaryota > Viridiplantae > Streptophyta > Magnoliopsida > Solanales > Solanaceae > Datura > Datura wrightii. Next base: position 69,644,255 of record JASDFA010000002.1, read on the forward strand.
TGAACAATTTCATTGTACTACTGAGACTTCATACAATGCATTATGAAAGTTCATCCATCGATTCATTTTACAAAGTCATGAGTAATTCTCAAGTTCTGCACAGCAACCTATGGGATTTTCTTACTTTCATCCCCAAAAATCAATCTTCAACCATAACATAATCCAACTTTAATCACAACATGTTTCAACTCAAACAACATGTACATCCCAAAATATCTCCATTTTTACCCATTTCTTCCTCTTCCTAACTAAATTTCTTACCCCTAGTTATCAACAATGTAAGATTTTCAGTACAAATCATGTAATTATTGAGTTCATAACACAACCTTAGCACAAAATCAGCATTCATCCATGACCCAATCAATTACACATCTTATTAATAACTTAGGGCAGAATTTCATCAAAGAAAACATGTTCATGAATCGAAATATGCAGAAATAATGAGAAACAATTCGAGAACATACCTTTACTTGAAGAATTTTAAGAAGACTTGAAGAAATTTTCCTAGCTAGGGCCATGGCACGTTGAGGGGGAAGGGGGATTGGGGGTTTGGTCGCGGGGGATTTCATAAAAATGGGAAAAAATAAGAATTTTGGGGTTAAAAAGAGTGATTTCGCGCGGGTCAACCCGTTGCCCCGAACTGACCCGACATGAAATTGGCCTCAACTCGTCACGGAGGCCAACGCAGAGGGTAAGCTCCGTGACACGGAGCCAACGCGAAGTCTTACTGGAAACCTGAACATACCTGGTATGTGCCTCAACGTGTCACGGAGGGTAACGCGGAGGTCAGCCTCCGCGACCCGGAGGTAACGTGTACCCTCACTGTTTCTTGCCCCAATTTTCACTTTTTACCTTTATTTTTCCACTTGAGATTTTTTTTGTATTTTTTCCATCCATATTTCCTAAAAATCATCAACCAACAACAATTTGTTAGAAAATCATGGGTTGCCTCCCACCTAGTGTCAGTTTTTCTTTTCTTTTCTCTTTTTATTTTTCTAACTAGTCTAGTACATTACATCCACGGGTTGCCTCCCGTGCAGCGCCTGGTTTACCCTCGCGGCTCGATGCTTGTCATCCTCATTCATCTACCAAGGTGATAGACGTCTTCTCTCGATTAACGTCTTCACCCCAGTAGTGCTTAGACCTCTGTCCATTCACCAAAAATGTGGCACTTTTATCCTCTTGCCACAATTCAACTGCCCCGTATGGGGTCATCCTTGCTACTTCAAATGGCCCTGACCACTTGGAGCGCAATTTCCCTGGAAAGAGTTTCAACCTTGAGTTTAATAGCAACACCTTTTGACCCGGCTCAAAGATTCGATGTACCATGTGCATGTCGTGCCACCTTTTCATTTTTTCTTTGTAGAACTTTGCACTTTTATATGCGTGCCATCAAAACTCATCCAACTCACTCAGCTGCATCAATCTCCTCTTTCCTGCAAGCTCAGGATCCATGTTTAGCTTTCGCATAGCCCAAAAAGCTCGATGTTCCAGTTCCACGGGTAGATGACATGCCTTCCCATAGACCAATCTGTACAGTGAATTCCCAATGGGTGTCTTATATGCCGTTCGATAAGCCCACAACGCATCATCCAGTTTGCTTGCCTAATCCAAGCGTTGTGCATTCACCGTTTTCTGCAAAATCTGTTTAATTTCCCTGTTTGACACCTCTACTTGCCCGCTAATTTGGGGATGATATGTTGTAGCCACTCTATGCCGAACCCCATGTTTTGCTAGAAAATTTCGGAACCCTGCATTCACAAAATGTGCCCTCCATCACTGATAATTGCGCGTGGCGTACCAAACCTGGTGAAAATATGCTTCTTCACAAATTTAGTCACCACCTTGTTGTCATTCCTGGGACAAGCTACTGCCTCAATCCACTTAGATACGTAATCCACCGCCACCAAGATGTATCGATTGCCAAACGATGGTGGAAACGGGCCCATGAAATCTATCCCCCACACATCAAACACGTCAACTTCCAATATGTGATGCAATGGCATTTCCTGTCTTCTGCCGATTGTTCCTGTTCTTTGACATCTATGACATACTTTTACATAAGCTGTAGCATCTTTGAACAGTGTGGGCCAAAAGAACCCAGATTGTAGCACTTTGTGAGGAGTACGCTCTCCTCCATGATGACCTCCATACAGCGATGAATGACAACTCCTCAGTACCTCTGTCGTCTGACTTTCTAGAATGCAACGCCTCATCACTTGATCTGGTCCTTGCTTAAATAGATATGGCTCATCCCACATGTAGTACTAGGACTCATGCCTCAACTTCTTCCTTTGTTGAGTCGTTGCATCAGGTGGGTATACTCCACTTACCAAAAAATTCACAATATCTGCATACCATGGGAGTTCAGCTTTCTTTATTTCCAAGAGTTGTTCATCGGGGAACTCTTCTCTGATGCTCTCACCTTCCTTCTCATGTGAACGATTCTCTAGCTGTGAAAGGTGATCTGCAACCTGATTTTCACTTCCCTTCCTGTCTCGGATCTCCAGATCAAACTCTTGCAGCAATAATATCCACCTAATTAGCCTGGGCTTCACATCTTTCTTGCCAAATAAGTACCGAATTACCGTATGATCAGTGTGTACCACCACTTTCAACCCCACCAGATAGGATCTAAACTTCTCAAACGCAAATACTAGAGCCAGCATCTCCTTTTCAGTAACTATATAATTAACTTGTGCAGCAGCAAGTGTTTTGCTTGCATAGTAGATGGAATGAAAAATCTTATTCCTTCGTTGCCCCAATACTACTCCTACAGCCACATCACTGGCATCACACATTAACTCAAAAGGATATTCCCAATCGGGAGAAATGAGAATAGGAGCTTCCACCAGCTTCTTTTTCAACTCCTCAAATGCTTCTACACATTCCTTATCAAATTCAAACTTCACCTCTTTTTCTAGCAACCGGCATAATGGTCTCAAAATTTTAGAGAAGTCTTGAATAAACCATCTGTAAAACCCGGCATGTCCTAGAAAGCTGCGAACACCCTTAACTGATACTAGCGGTGGTGGCTTTTCAATCACCTCTATCTTTGCACGATCAACCTCCAAACCTCTGCATGACACCTTGTGGCCAAGGACAATACCCTCCTTGACTAAAAAGTGACACTTTTCCTAGTTGAGCACCAGGTTTAAGTCTTCACATCTAGCTAACACCCTGTCAAGATTCTGCAAACACATAGCAAACGAGTTACAAAAAACAGAAAAGTCATCCATAAATACCTCGACATGGTCTTCCACCATATCGTGGAATATCGCCATTATGCATCACTGAAATGTGGCTGGTGCATTGCATAGACCAAAAGGCATCCGCCTGAAAGCATATGTACCATAAGGACATGTAAATGTGGTCTTTTCCTGATCATCTGGTGCTATGGCTATTTGATTATAGCCAGAGTATCCATCCAAAAAGAAATAATATTCCTACCCTGCCAGCCTGTCCAACATCTGATCAATGAATGGAGTAGGATAATGATCTTTCCTAGTGGCATCATTGAGCTTACTATAATCCATGCAAATTCGCCAGCCCGTGACTATGCGTGTGGGAATCAGCTCATTCTCCTCATTTGTAACCACTATCATTCCCCCTTTCTTGGAAACGCATTGAACTGGGCTAACCCATTCACTGTCTGAGATGGGATATACCACTCCTGCATCCAGCCACTTGATCACTTCCTTTCTGACTACATCCTTCATCACCGGATTCAATCTCCCCTGATGTTGCACGGTTGTCTTGGATCCCTCTTCCATAAATATTCTGTGCATGCAGAAAGCTGGACTAATCCCCTTAATTTCCGACATCTGCCATCCCATTGCTCTCTTTCTCCTTTTAAGGACCACCAATGCATCTTTCACTTGTGCATCTGTCAATTCTGCTGAAATGATGATTGGTAAGGTGTCATCTTCACCCAAGAATACATACTGCAGATGTGGAGGCAATATCTTTAACTCCAATTTAGGTGCCTCCTCTATTGATGGCTTTGGGGATGGTTCCAAGGACCTATTCAATGGTTCAAAATCTTGCTTCCTGAAGAAACATTTTGGCTCATTCAAAGTTTGCACTAGCTCATATGTCGCACTGTTCCCAAAATGATCACGTCCCACCAAGGCTCTTTCCAAGGGATCCTGTGAGTTAATAATCTGAAGGGTCGACTCCTGATTCAAAACACTGATTGCTGATAACTCTTCATAAATGGACGGTAGCTTCATGGCCTTGTAGACATCAAAGACCTCTACTTTATCATGAGCTCTCATGGTTAGCTGCCCAGCAACTACATCAATTAAGGCTTGCCCGGTTGCTAAAAAGGGACATCCTAAAATAAATGGGACTTCCGCATCTTGCTCAAAATCAAGAATTATAAAATTCACGGGGAAAATGAGGGAGCCTACTTGCACTAGCACATCCTCCACAATACCATCAGGTCTGGCCAATGAACGGTCAACTAGCTGCAAGATCACCGTAGTGGGTCTAGGACTGCCCAGCCCCAGCTACTTGACTACTGATGTTGGCATCAAATTTATACTTGCTCCCAAATCACACAAACCATGAGCTCGAGTAGACTGCCCAATTGTCATCTGAATAGTGAAGCTCCCAGGATCCTTGAGCTTTGTTGGCAATCGATTCTAAATACGGGAGGTGCACTCCTCAATAAGTGCAACTGTAGCATACTCTGTCAGTCTACTCTTGTTTGCTACAATGTCTTTGATGTGCTTGGCATATTTTGGCACTCCCTGCAACACATCAACTAAAGAAAGATTAATATGTACCTGCTTCAGCACTTCCATGAACTTCTTGAAGCATGCTTCCTCCTTGTGCTTTTTCAATCTTTGAGGAAACGGAGGTGGTGGTCTTTCTATCTCTGCTACCTTTTCATTCCCCCTCAAATCATCATTTCCTTCATCCTTTTCTATCGCTCCAGATTTCTGAGGTGGCCTTTCGAGTTCCACCTCCCCGAGTTGCTTTCCACTCCGGGTAGTAATTGCAATAACCTGCTTAGGATTTGCATCTGTATCACTTGGTAATCCTCCCCTCGATCTAGTATTTTGGGCTGCAGCTAACTGTCCCAACGATACTCCAATGCCTTTGTAGCTAACTACTGATTTTTCATATCAGCTGTCAATTTTACCTGATTAGCCTGCATCTGCGCCTGGTTAGCTATTATAGTTTTGAGCATATCCTCGATGTTACTGGACTGAGGAGGTGCATTATTTCCTCTAAACTGCGGCTGAAAATTGTGATGACCCCCTTGATTTCCTTGCACGCCCTGATTTGAACTCTGTCCCTGATGACTATTACTCCCCCATGAAAAATTCGGATGATTCCTCCAATTTGGGTTGTAACTGTTGCCATAGTGCTGATTGCTGCTCCTCTGGGCATTTCCAACAAAATTTACCGAATCTGGATTTGCACCACAACACTCAGCTGAATGTTCACTACTTCCACAGACTTCACACCATACCTGATGAACTGCATTGATTGGGGCTTGTGCCTGGCTCAATCTCATACTGCTGAAATGAGTGTTAAGTTGATTTTGCAAAGAAGTTATTTGTGCAGTGATAGCTGTGAATCCATCCACCTCAAAGACCCCTGCGACTTTCTTTGCTCCCCCTCGAGTTGTATCCGCATTCCATTCTGGATTACCTTATGAAATACGGTTCAATAAGGTGTAAAGCTCTTTGTAGGTCTTCTCCAATGCCTGCCCCCCGGCTGCTGAATCTAACAAAATCTTCGTATGTGATTCCAAGCCCTCAGTGAATGTATGCACCAACACATCATTAGACTAGTGATGGTGAGGACAATCTCTTAGCATTGACTTGAATCTCTCCCAAGCCTAATAAAAATTCTCACCCTCTCTCTGTTTGAAGCTTAGAATCAAACTTCTAAGCCTGGATGTCTTCCTTGATGGAAAGAATCGTATCAAAAACTTCCTTGCTAGGTCATCCCAAGTAGTAATAGAATTTGGAGGTTCAGCCTTCAACCATCTCTTGGCTTCTCCCAGCAGTGAAAATGGGAATAGTGTAAGCCTCACATAATCAGATGATACTTCAGCAGGTATATCTGTGTCACTTATCTCCAAGAATTTTTGGAGATGCTGTTGTGGATCTTCATGAGGGAGACTTGTAAATTGACCAGTGGTGTGCAATAACTTCACCATATTCTGCTTAAGTTCAAATCTCCCTCCTGGTTCCGGCCTGCGAATGCTGGATGATACATTGTTTGCATGTGGGATTGCCACCTTGCGGACCGATCTTGCTGCCATCTCTTCGGGCACTAAAACTGCCCTTACAATTGGTTGTTGTTGTTGTTGCTCTAGAATTGCTCTCCTTAATAACTACAACTTATTTTCTAGAGCTTCCCTTTTTTGTAGATGAAATTGTCTCTCCGGCTCTAACAACGGATCCACCAACTCCTTATCCCTTGCCAGTGTTTAGAAACAATGTAGTACCTGCAAAAGAAAAGCTAAGATCAAGTTGTCACCACTTGTATCGAACTTGTAAACTAACACTAAGAAAATTAAATAACCAATTGCCAGTCCCTGGAAACGGCGCCAAAAACTTGTTCACTCCCAATTACACGCAAGTGTACGTGTTCGTACAAGTAATAAAGCGCCTTTATTTCAAGCCAGGTATTGAACCCACAGGGACTGTAATGTGACAGTAATTTTTCTTTAAGTGTTTAGTATACACAATTCTTTGTACAAATAGACAAACAGAACAAATGGTGAATTTTCAATAATACTAGTTTTAATGTAACTTTAAGTAAGAAGATTGTAAATTATAATCTGAACAATAGCACAAACAGGCTATGGTTAAGGAAAAACATGTAGATATGTAATTTACTGATTAAATTTCAGTCAAAACTTCTCTTCGGTTGTTGGTCAGGAATTATTAACCAATGGATTGGGTCTTTCGAACTCCTCTCCAATTAAAGAATCATGAGACTTGCATTACACATTTCTGTGATGCAAACACTTCATATTCTAGCAATACACAACAAATTCCATAGATGACAAAATATAACATTACATATATATTTCTATTCTGAATGTTAATCTTCTCTTAATTTCTCAACCATGACTAGAACATATCCTACCAATTCACATTTATCCAATTAATCTTCCTTTCGGAATTAAAACTGAAATTCTAGGATTTACATTAACAATGGCCAAGCATTAATGTAGTAAAAACAAGAATTAGTAGAACAACCATTGTAGAGAAGATAAAAATTGAAATAACATCAATTACATACTATTGCAATCATCCTCAACCTTAGCCAAAGGTGAATTAGCCACTCATTTGATGATTAAACATCTTCAAACAAGTAGAAATGATACAAGCAATTAAAATCTAAGAGAAAAAGGAAGAAAATTAACCAAAAAATTTCTTCAGCTCAACTGCTTGATACCCATGTTCTATCTTGAAATGTCAGATATCTTAAAATAAAACCTAAGTGTGCCATTTATAAAAGTGGGAAATTTACCATAATAAACTGGCAACGTGGCACGGAGGGTATCGCGGAGCATCAGCTCCGTGCCACGGCCTTGTCGCGGAGCTTCACTGGAACTTGAGGGGCCAGATTATTATCTTCAGCGTGGCATGGAGGGTATCGCGGAGCCTCAGCTCCGTGCCACGGATGTAACGCGCACCTTCACTGGAATCCAGGTGTGTAGCTAAGTCCTCCCACCGTGTAAGTAAAGTTAACGCGGAGCCTGGGCTCCATGACAAGGTGCCATCGCGCACCTTCACTGGAATGCAACATAAATCCCTCTCTAGGTAGATTCCTCCGCGATGGTGGCATGACACGGCCCTGTCGCGGAGCATCAAGTTTTAGCATTTTCTTGCCGACTTCTGAGTTTTTCTTCCGAGTCCATTCCTCCACTTCACCAACTTGTAGATTAGTTTCAAAAATTCATTCTAACTGCAAAAACAATACCTAATCATGTTGGTTAGTATAAATCCACATTTACATAAAAACCACATGAGAATGTACACAGAAAAGTAGATAAACAAGTCAAAAATTAAGTAATAAAGTATCACTTGGGCATGGAATTATGCCCAAGATCAGCAAGAATATGGGTCATTCCGTGTTGCAGGTGAATTTATTGTGAGAGTGAGCTTAATTGTATTCATATACCCATAGTTTTTATCAATTTTACATTTTTACGTGGAAATGGGTAACTCTTTAATTGTGAGGGAACACGTTTGATGAAGGATAGGTTGCATATTTGACTTCTTGAATGGTTTTTGCATGAGTTTGTTATGCTTTTGGAGTCGGTTCTTGAGGTTAGGAGGTCTCAACTTAGTTGTTGATGATGTTAACTGTGTTACATATAACATTCTTGATATGAACTTGCCATCCAAGTCAATCATTGTAGCCTTAACTTTAGTAGTATTGATTCAATTTGATAGTGTGTGAGTCTTTCATGTGAACGAGATGTAAGGGATTTTTTCGCGAACGAATAAGACTTTAAGTGTGGTGCAATGAACTTTGGCATATTGATAATGCTCAAACCACACCTCTTACTGAAGTGAGAAGCGGACGTTGTCAATAAAGAACCAAACTAGAGGTTGGGGTTGATCCCACAGGGAATAGGGAGAACTGGATTATAGCCGGTAATTGAACTTGTAAGGTACTTACTTTAAAATAGGGGGATTCTAAAGAAAATCAATAATAGAAGCAAATATCAAAATTCTGATGTTAAGTCAATATCAAAGGATAACTAGGGTTTGTTGTTCCCCATGGGTTCATAACTACTTCGAGTATACACTCGTGATTATCACTAAAACTTACTTATAGAACTGATAACTTAGGTTCATTCAAACGACTGACCAATCCCTATTGAACGACTATACTCAATCACTCGACCAAGTCTCATGAGCGATTTCAAAACTATCCGTTATCACTAAGTTCCAGATTTAACTATCCTGCGGCCACAACTCAAGTTAATACAATGATCATCAATATCAAGGCTCTGTTGTAATTTTCTTTTCCTAATCTCTACTTCTTCGACCAAAGAAAGTAAAGAATTTAGGCATGTCCTAACGTTGTGCACCGTTAAGAAATGTTTAAGCATGAAGAGAATACAATATAAGTATTCTCTGAATATTTTCACGAGTTTTGTGGTACAACTCGTACCTTGGTATGATGACTTATGACTGTCTCGTGCCCTCGGATCTGCCAATCACATTTTCTCTGAAGTTTTCCACGGCTCTTTGGTGCGAGTCATAGGTGGTCATCATGACTCATATCTTCCATTCGTACCATGAGCTCTAACAAGTGCAGTATTTCTGTAATTTTACACGATTGCTATGGTACGGCTCGTACCAAGAGTCGTACATGGCCAATGCCTTGTGCTGAATTTTATTATGGATGCTACGTACGACTTGTACCTCATAGGTACAACTCGTACTGATGTCTGCAATTTTACCATTTTCAGCACTCTTTTCTCTTCTTTTTCACATTTTAACTCCAATACATAATTTCCCTGAAAACAAAGTAAAAGTGCATCATATCTGTATAAACACACCTAAGACCATGCATATTTTCTAAGTTTTAAGCGTCGAAAGTGTTGTAAATTCACAGCACATCAACACCCTCAACTTAAAACTTCTGCATGTACTTAGGCAAAGAAAATAAAAACTGAAAATGACGCTTAACTAGAAAATAAACCTAGGATACTACAGCCAACAATCAATCAAAATTTGCACCATAAACTCAAACAAATTTTGACCCTTTTTCTCATAAACCAAATCAGCATATGCACATCAAGCAATCACAAACAAGGATAAACAGGGATCAAGATACGTCACCTAGCTATTAACAGATAGTCAAGTCATCACCAATGCTTTTCACACAGACAATTGGAAGAATCAAACACAAACCTTGTATCATCACAACAAATGAAGTATCCCACTCACAAATATAGGAAAATATGAAACATAGGACTGGACAAGTAATTTTCTTTCCCTCACAAATATGTTTCAAATACTGCATATTGGATATCATAGGGTTGCCCTTATTTTCTCTACTTCGGTTGTTAGATGGTCAGGCTAGGATCACTATAGGACTTGTTGTTGGCTTGTAATGTAGGCTTTCAGGATGGGTATGGTAGAGATGGAATCGTTTGAGTGACTAAACCTCTACTTTGCACTACATACACATGGCTCCATTTTTTTCACTTTTTTTCACCCTTTTCACTTTTTCAATCTTTTTTCCTCCCTTTTCTCCATTTTTATGTACTTGTATGAGTGTGGTGAGTTTCTGAAATTTTTTTTCATTCATCATTCTCTTTTTTGTATTTTCTTTTTCAATTTTTCTTTATTTTTCTTTGGTCACACCACACCTCATTTTTCACCTTTTTTCTTTTCTCTCCCCTTTTCACCTTCCCACTATTTATACACCCCTACTCTAGCCACCCTCAACTTAGGCATTTTGCCTATGTTGAGGTTCACAATGTCCAAGGAGGGACCAGGGCCAAAACAGGTTCATTATAAAAAATGGCTATGGTTAATTGGTTAATCAAAGAAAAATGGTCTATAAAATGCTCAAAAATTTGGATCAAGGGAATCATATCAATTCGGTAGGGTTGTTTAAGCTAAAAATGGGTTAAACAAGAATGGCCTATGATACTTTCCTAACCAACCATCCCAAAACCTATGCAAATACCAACTGGGCAAGTTCTAGATCCTCTACGCAGTATTGAACTAGGTATTAGACCTCGCTCACTCATGGTACATGACTTGTATTCATTCTGCCTCTCTGGTTTATACATTGCTTAACAACAACTATACATGCTAATATATTAAATAACATAAAAACATCCACAAAAATCATTCTTGCAATCACAAGTATATAGCTAAATTAAAAAAAAAACAAAACAGGGTCAATTTTTCAAAATATCAAAACTACTGCAACTTATTGGCTGAGTAATCCTAAGGTACTTTCTCATAAAAAATCACAAAAATAAAATCCTAAACATGACGGTTCTACTAGATAGCATGCCTGAGGGAAAAGAAACACGGTAAGGCAAACCCTTGGACAAATCAAAATTTCCAAAAATTACAAGTACACCCCCTCCTTTTTTTTAACAAAAAAAGAATTCTTCATACCCGAAGCATAGAATGTAAAAATAGATGGAAGGGGACATACCTGTGGCTACTCAGACTTCACCATCCATGGGTTGCCTCCCATGAAACACCTGATTTAACATCGCGGTATGACGTAAGTATCTTAACTGCTTAAACTTCTTCAAGGAACTTGGAATCATCCTCCACTATCTTGGATGATTGTCTTTTCCAAGAGGTGCCCTAGATGAGACAAAACAAAACAAAAAAAATGTAAAATAGGAAATAACTACCAAAAAAGTCAAATACAAGTAAATAATCTAGTCTTAGCCGTATTCCTCGGTAACAGTGCCACTTTTTGACAATGATCAAACCATGCCCCTTACTGAAGTGAGAAGCGGACGTTGTCCATAAATAACCCAACTAGAGGTTGGGGTCGATCCCATAGGGAATAGGGAGAACTGGATTATAGCCGGTAATTTAATTTGTAAGGTAGTTACTTCAAAATAGGGGATTCTAAAGAAAATCAATAATAAAAGCAAATATAAAAATCTGATGTTAAGTCAATATCAAAGGATAACTAGGGTTTGTGTTTCCCATGGGTTCATAACTACTTCGAGTATACACTCGTGATTAGCAACAATATTTACTTATCAAACTGATAACTTAGCTTCATTCAAATGATCGACCAGTCCCTATTGAACGCACTCAATCACTCGATCAAGTCTCATGAGAGGTTCCAAAACTATTTTTTATCACTAAGTTCTAGATTTAACTATCCTGCGACCACAGCTCAAGTTAATACAATGATCATGAAGATCAAGGCTCCATTATAATTCTATTTTCCTAATCTCTACCTCTTCGACCAAAGCAAGTAAAGAATTTTGGCATGTACTAACGTTGCGCACCGTTAAGAAATGTTTAAGCATGAAGAGAATACAATAAAAGTATGTGTAATGGTTTTAAGATCACTTTGTGCAACCCTAGCTTGTTAATCCACCATGGTTCCTATAACCCTAGCTATGGAGGTTTTAGCCTCTCATTGTTGTAAGGTTGTGAATTGCACTCATGATTAAAGACATAAAACAATACTTACAAGTATGGATGAGAAAGACACTTCCTTTGATTACTCCACAAAATCTTGAAAAACAAGTAATATGAACAAGAAGAATTTAAGAATAGGTTGATAACAAGTTAAGACCAACTCAATCCTCTCTTTCTCAAGGTTTCTACTCTCTACAAATATCAAAACTGACATTTCTCTTGAACTCTCCCCTTCGTACCCTATTACATAGAAGTAAAGGGTATTTATAATAGTAGAGTAAGGCTTCCTTGTTCCTTCATAAAGTGGAATTGGGATTTGTAACTCCTTTTCCTAGTTGAGGTAGGATTTGACTTTCTAAAAAAACCTAGAAAAGTATTTATACAAATAATTAGAACTTTTTCCTAAATTAATAGGGAAATTAATTTAAATTCCACCGCCCAATCCTATGACTCGTAACATGAACCTTCTAGTCGTATCTTCCTCTCGTACAATGTTCAGCAGTCTTGAATTTGGTTAAGTCTTGGAAGTTGGTACGACTCGTACAATGCCCTTACGAGTCGTACAATGCCTATCGAAGTCTGATCTTGTGAAGTTGGGCATTCTCTGAATATTTTCACGAGTTTGTGGTACAACTCATACCTTGGTATGATGACTCATGACTTCCTCGTGCCCTTGGATCTGTCAATCACATTTTCTCTGAAGTTCACCATGGCTCTTTGGTGCGAGTTGTAGGTGGTCATCATGACTCATATCTTCCATTCGTACCATGAGCTCAGACAAGTATAATATTTATGTAATTTTCCATGACTTCTATTGTACGGCTCATACAAGGATGGTACGGCTCATACCAAGAGTCATACATGGCCAGTGCCTTTTTTGCTGAATTTTATCACGGATGCTACGTACGACTCGTACCTCATAGGTATGGCTCGTACTGAAATCCGCAATTTAACTATTTTCAGCACTTTTTTATCTTCTTTTGCACATTTTAACTCCAATACATAATTTCCCTGAAAACAAAGTAAAAGTGCATCATATTTGTATAAACACACCTAAGACCTTGAATATTTTCTAAGTTTTAAGCGTTGAAAGTGCTGTAAATTCACAGCACATCACATATTTACATGCCCAAGTGCTATTTTATGCCCAAGTTTTAGTCGTGCTTGTTGATTTATTCAAGCATTCTTTTTTTTGTTTTGCTTATAAATGCATGCATGAACTAACATATGTGATTAGACCATTTTTTGTAGATGAAATATGTTAAATACAAGGATAAACATGAAGTTGCATGATCAAATAGGCAACAAGGATCACTTCCCAAGTTGATTGAATGTAAATGGCACAGGAAGATGGTTGCTACAATGGAAACATGCAACGCATGCTAATTAGTGCGCCAGGCAACATGCCATGCTAGTTCCATGCCAAGGGCAGGCCATGCCAATGCCAACATCCAATAGCCCTACGTGATAGGCCTGTGTCATGCCATTTCATTTCTGTGATGGGCAGCACGACACAGAGGTGTTCTTCACATGATAAAAGTCCTGAAATTTCATATTAAACACTTAGCTCATTTGTTTTATTTTATCATGACATATTTTGAGAAACGTGGGAGAGTCGGAGCAAGGAATATACTAACTCCATAACTAGGGTTCTTTTTATTCCTTTTCTTTTCCATTCTTGTAATTACATGGATTCGAACACTTGTGTTAATCTTTGTAAAATCATAACCGGTTGAAATCTATCTTCTAGAGTTAAAGCCACATGACATGAATGCATTAGCTTAGTTATTGTTTGGATCAAGTTTCTTCATTGTGGATTTTTCTTGCATTTTAATATTTATCACTTGGATGCTTGATCACCATTGAGATGCATTTATTAATCTTAGGAAAACTTAAAAGAGCAAACCTTACGATGGAATGAGAAATGCAAGAAGTGTGTTCAAGTCTTCAAAACTTGATTCACGCTTAGGATAGAAATATACCTAAAACGCCTCACTTGGTTATAAAACGGGAAGATAGCTAGATACTTGGGATTGAATTATCTCATCACCACTCATAAATGTAGATTTGAAGTCAATTCTAGGTTAAATGGTTAGAGGTTTGAAAGACCATAACCAAGGGCATTAACCCCGTATACCACTCCACTATATAAATGCATATGAATTAGGTTGTCACATCCCCGCTCAGCAATGTAGTTGAGAGGCTAATTCGACTGGATGTTTATAGGCTCGAAAGACCGTAAAAATGGCATTTACTCTTGTGAGTCAACTATGAAGATTACTATGCGTACCAATGAAAACGAATTCTGTGCGTGATTGTTGGCCTTAACTATAGGTCCTTCTCCTTATTGTTTTCAACTTAAATAGTGATCGCTTCTAGAATTTAGTAACAAAAAAACTACAAATTCCTGGTTACTGCAGCACTTTTGAAATTTGAAGTTAATGCTTGAACTTGAGTATTAACTAATAGTTTATTCCGTGTGGGTTTGATATCGGGCTCGCAAGAACCATTGTATTACTTGTACGACCGCATGCGCTTGCACATGCACTGGAGGCATAGTAATAAGTAGAATTGACTTAAGCATATCACATCATGAGAGCTGCACACAAGACCATTAAGACTCAAGACAACCCCAAGATCACACACAAACTCAAAAATTAAAAAGACTCAATCAACTGCACAAAATTCAATTGGTACCACCACAAGTACTCGACAAATCTCACCATCATTCTTTCAATTCAAAACAGGCAGCATTTTCAGTCAAATCAAGATCAAGAAACATCTAAAGTCATTGATATTCAATATTCAAGGTTTTCTTTGAAGTTCACTACACAACTTGTTGCATTTATACCTCTCAATTGAAATCAAGACTTTCACATGTTACTCCAAGGATGCAATGCCACTCACCAAAAGAGAGAATCCCACTCACATACACGCAATTCATAACATAGGAATTATAAGACGATGTAAATACACTCACTCTATCAAAGATATTCAAGTGTACACACATCAAACCATAAGCTTTCCCTTTATGTAACTTGCCATTAATGTAGAGTTGCCAAACTTGGAATCACCAAGGACTTAAGGTCATAATGAAGTCTAGGGGTAAGGATAGGTCAACATTTAGTTCTAGTGACTAGAACCTCCCTAATGCCTTTGTGATGCAATTCAAACATTCTACTTACACATTGCAAGGCTACTCCACCTTCTCTCCCTTTTCACCATCCAAATTTTCCCAAAAGAACCACCGTTTTAACACATTAAATTTCTACTTTAAGCCTCCTCTATACAAGAGATATCACCATTCAAATCTTTTCTTTCTTCCTTTTATCAAAGGTTTTTCAACTACCCATTTTGTGTGTTTTTTTACATCAAGCAATTGGTGCTACCTCCCATTGAAGCTCATTCTTATTTTTTCCTTTTGTACACACCCCAAAACATAGGTTTTTGCCTATATCACATTTCATTTTCCTATCCATCTTCAGTATTGGGCTTCAAGCCCCCATTTTTCTTTCATCACTTAGAAATTAGGGAGGAATGGGTGACAAAGAAGAGAATTAAAAAGGGTGTAAGGCTTGTAATGCGGTTTACAAGAAAAAAGCTTAAGGCTCAAAAATTGGTTGACTAGGATCGGTGTTTAAGGAGGTCATTTTGTGGTGAAGTGACTATCCAAAAAGAGCCTAAAGTCATTTCCCAAGTTCAACTACATCTAGTATTTCACCTTATATCACATTTGCGTAAGTTTTAGATGATATGAATACACAAGAATTAAGCCAAAAACCTAACCACACAAGGCATCACACTCCAAGGAGTTTAGCTATTCTCAAGCTCAATTAAAAGGCATGACTATGACATGCTATTACAAATTTTTTAAACTCGTTTTATGAATCCAACAGACAAACAAAAAATGTAGAAATCATGAAAAGAGAATGCTCTTTCAATCAAATTCATTTGCCTCTTTTATCTTAAAAATCACATTGCTTTTTACCAAGAAAACGTTTTTGGTGGTTCCACTCAAAATAAGTGCAACAAGGAGTAAAAATGACAAATAAAAACATGACATTTTCCCTTAAGAAATACATATCTCAATGCATCATAAATCTCACCCGGTTCGACACAAAAATAAGATAGGAAAAATTTGGTCCTTGTGAAAGACCATGGTATGAAGAAAACCCCCAGAGTTTATTCACTAACTAATATCAACAAAGGTAATTGTTATACATGAGTAGTAAGACAATTGAAGTGTAAGACCAACTTGGCAACGACAACCCACATTGTAAAATTAAAAAATCAGCTCGGCTAAGTTCAACAATTTAAATCAATTCAGAAAAGCCCGGAAAGGGCAATCCTTCATCCAAACCAAAAAACATTCAAATAAAAATATCATTTTAAAAATAGCAAACAAACAAAGTAAGCCCGATAAGGGAAAAAACATCATCTACCAATAGGGCACATCCCACCCCCAACTAAAATGTAAACATTGTCCCTAATGTTACCAAATAAAGAATGGGAGGGGTAAGAACTCCCTAAGCCATCTATTCCTCCACATCATCATAAGCTTCATCATCTCTACTAGTGCATGCTCCACCCCTATGGGAGTGAGCCATATTAACATACTCAAATAAAGCATCCTAGAAACCCAGGGAGACTCCTTCTTTATCTTCATGCACAACCTCTTCATCCTCTCCCAAATCTCCAAGAAACTCATCAATTGGGCCTTGCATGGCGTGTGGGGATGGCATAACTTTCCAAGAAGCTCAGATCAACATTGGACATGGGAGCCTTACCCTTCAATTCTCTCACATCAGACTAGAGAAATGATACTGCTCCCTCAACCACATCGACTCTGGAGCACAACTTGTTCAAGCTGTCAAAGATATCCTTCCTTGCATGTTTGATTGATCTCTAGATTAGGGCTGGTAGATTTTTGGCCAACTTTTCTAGTTGATTTTCATGGGAGTGGGTTATGTCAGCCAGCTTTTAGAGCCCGCTAGGTTTGGAGAATGGAGTGGTGTTGAAGACCTGGGAGGTAGCACCTTCTCAGAAGCATGTCCCAATATTTTGAAAGTGTGATCATTGAGGTCTTGTGCCAATAAGGAACTCTTAGTGTCATGTTTCATAGTATCCTTAGGGACATATGAGGGATGCATTTTCCTTTTTATTCTCTTGGGGACATCAACATCTCTCTTCTTGTCCATATCAATTACACCGGTAATGGAGCTAACATGGTCACTGCCAAAATATAGGATCCCGCTCTAGTACATAATTGGCTAATCAGCACTGGGAATGACATTGAGAGAGATGGCTGCTAATACTTCCTATTCATTTTCATGGAGAACATTAAACTGAAGTTCACATGCACACAAGACATAATGCATGCTCTCAAGATGGTAGCCTCCAAGTGCACCTTCTGGTCATTTTTGGATTGGATGAGGTGGCAGAAAACTAAATCTAGCCACAGCTTGTCTTCAAAGCGGATATCTTTCCTTGGATTCACTACCTAAAATTTCCTACATTGGCTACTGCATTGCAGTAGTTCTAGCCGCCCATTGGAGTTGGTTTCTCTTAGTAGCAATCTTCTCAAAAAACTAAGTCCTCTGTGGCAATTGGTGCATATTGATACATAAAGTTGATGCCATCAGGGTTTATATCAATTTCCTTTCCCCATACCATAACAGATGGCAAGAACGAGAACTCATCTACCTATCCTGATTTCTTTATCGTGTCTTGCCTCACTTGATAAGAGGCGTAGAACTCAAGCACAATGTTGGGGTAGTACTCTGTAGGTGGATCCAAGAACGGGTGCCATTCTATTTTAGCAAACTGCTTATTGATGTTAGGGAAATCCTGCCCGAGCCCTACTAAGTTGAAGCGCTTCTCTGGTGTGATTGACCAGTTTTGGTATTTGATGAAGTAGGGTTTCATGCCGTCCACGCAGAAATGAATTCTATCCTTAGTGTTGGCAGGGACTTAAGTTTCAATTATTTTGGCTTTTCCTTTGTTCTTGACTTTTTCTATAGGCTAGAGCTTTCTCTTTGTCTTGGCACCTAGGTGTAGACATATTCCTGCATGACAATGTGAGTGCCACAAAATAGAGACCACACTCTTTTTGTGTTTCTCTAATAGAAAATAAAAGAAAAAATCTACACTAGGATAAGAAAAGAAAAAGAATTGGATTGCAAAAAGAAAGAATTTGAAATGTGTATACTACATATATTTCTGAGTGACCTGCATTCCATAGGTGAGGGTCCATGGCACGCAGATGAACCATAGGCACAATGAAGAATCACTTGCAGCAGCTTGGCCATCTACATTTCCACAAAACATAGATGAAGATTTGCGTCACGCGGGTGGAACGCACGTGTGAGGCAGTAAGCCTATATCTCATTACTTCTACTTATGTTGAACCTGCATTCCGCAGAGAAATATCTATGGTACGCATATGATCATAGTGCCATATCCTTTAATTCACGGGTTTTTTACTCAATGTTAAAAAAATTTCAAGAAATTTCAACATCTCATGGGTATTTAGACTTCCTCCAATGACATGCTAACAACATCAACACCAAATTGACCTTTACAACATCCTTTAAGAAGGACGTTACTCCATCTATCATTTGAAAAAATCAAGTCACCATCATTATTACCATAATCAACATGAATTCTTTTACAAAAACCCAACACACTTACTAGCATGAATACATTGCACCAAAATCATCAAGCATAATAAAATGCCAATTTAAACATCAACATTACTAAACAATTAGGATGCAACAACAATTTTACCTTTAGAAAGACGTCACTCAATCTAACATGGGGAAAAATCAATAGTCACAAGCAATTGGGTTACTCAGACTTCACCCTCACAATAATTTCATGGCATTACATTGCACTAATCATATAGAATCACATGAAGTACAAATTTCCCATACATTGTTAATTTCAAATCCATAACATGGAGACACACATTAGGGAAATGGGGAAAATGCCATCTTTCTCTAAGAATAATAATGCTCCATAATTTCACAGGAAAAATGAAAACATAAGTATAAGAGCATACAAAAATAGAGTTAGTAGAATGGGGAGTTGACACTTCAAGCTTTTCAAAAGAGGGCAATGGTGGCCGACCCAAGCTATGATTCTATGGTTTGCTGAGGTGTTGTGATGGAATAAAAGAGAAAGATGGTAAGATTTATAGGTGAAGGAAGGTGAGGGGTTGTATGGAGTAAATGGGAAGTAGTTGGGAGTTAAGAAGTGGTGAAAATGGGGTTATGGTGCTGAAAATTAGGATTTTGAGAAGTGGATAAAAAGGTGGAAGTTGCGGGTAAAGCTTGGGTCTGGTTGGTCAAACGGGTTGGTCAAACTTTTAAAATTATTCATACCTATGCCTGTGCTGAAAATGAGGCCACATAATGGGATCTGCGAGATGCATGTCTAGTGTAGGTTATTCTTAGATGCCCAGTTCACTGCTTAGGACCTGTAGTGAATATGTGTGTCCTAGGTCCTCATTTGCATTTCACAGATGAAGCGCGGATATATTTTTAAGCAATTTGTTTCGAGGAATTATTCCTTTTATTTTCGCTAAACCTGCATATCGCAAGTCCCTGACTATATTTTGCAGATGAGGTGCAGGTAAGTAACTTTTCAACATCTTTTTCCCAGGCATTTTGGACCAAACCTGTGCGACGCCTATGTTTTGCAATTTGGGACCTGCGTTCCACAAGTACGGTGCAAGTGCTCCACTCTACTTCCTGAATTGTTTCCATAATCCAACATCCTACAACCATAAAAACAACAAAAGGTGAAGTAAAAAAGAAATTTACAGGCACTTGGATTGCCTCCTAAGAAGAGCTTTACTTAATATTGTGGATTAACATTTTCACCTCAAATTTTAACATCATCTGGAGGTTCAACCTCCTTATTGGGGACTTCAACTAACTCATCCCTATCATCAATCATGACCAATACTTTGCACTCATCTAGGGGTTTTATTAGCTTCTACACACTGAATGTAACCTCCTCGCCACCAACTCAAAATTTAAGTTCACCTAACTCCACATTCCCTAGAGCATATTCGGTGGCCAAGAATGGGTGCCCTCGGATGATGGGCACCTCAATCTCTACAACACAATCTAACATAATGAAGTCCATAGGGAAGATGAACCGATCAACTTTAACTAGCACATCAACAAGTATCTGCACCAGTCATTTGATGGATAGATTCGCCATAAGCAACCTTGGTGGGCTTGGGATACCCCAATCTTATCTTTTTAAAGATTATGAGGGGCATCAAGTTGATGCTTTCCCCCATGTTGCATAGAGCCTTGTTGAACAAATTGACCACAATGGTGCAAGAAATGGTGAACACTCCGGGATCATCTCTTTTTGGAGAAATGTTGCTAGCCATGAACAAACTACAATGATGTGACACCTCCACTATGCCCATATCACTAACCCTTTTCTTTTTCAATAGCTCCTTCATAAATTTGGCATAATCAGGAACTTGGAGCAAAGCATTGACCAACAAAATATTTACGAACAACTTGCTGAACATATCAATGAACTTTTTGAATTGGTTGTCCTCTTTTTTCTTGATCAACCACTGGGGGTAAGGAGGTGGACACTTAGGCACTTCCTTTAGCACTAGGAGACTCCTTGCACTTATCATCAATAGTCACACTTTGAGGAGGAGTATTAACCTCTTCCTCCTCTAACATCTTGTCATAATCAATGAGAAAAGGTGCACTCGGAACCCTATCATTCAACTTTTCATAATTTGCTTTGAACCAACATCTACAGTGGGTTTATCACCTGCATTTGCAACTATCTTTCCACTCTTTGTGATGACTTCCATGCAATGGACATCCTTCTTCAGGTTTGGCATAGTGTCACTCAGGAGAGAGTGCCCTTCATTCTAGGATTCATATGTATGGACAAATGGTTCATTTGGGCTTCAAGGTGTTTAGTTAAAGCTGAGAGGGAGCTCACACTTTGGGCAACGTTATACACTTCCCCTTTTAATTCTTTCACTCAATTATCAGTTGACTCCATTTTCTTCAACACCCTAGCTAACATTTCTTCATCTTTTAACTCCCTGGATCACTCACACTAGGTTGCATAGGGACTAAATCATCTTTTGGAGGAGGGATGTTGTCACGCCCCATCTTGGGAGGCATGACTGGCACCTGATGCAACACTGGCAACTAACTGGCCTGGCTAGGCTTATGCACATCTGGTGCCAGTCTGCGACTTAGTCCAAGAAAAAAACAAGCTATATCTCATCTGTAAATACAGTCTCCGGCTAATAAGACCGTATAGCCACCTGTAAATGAAAATAGCTATCCAACAATAGGAAATAGAAGGGATCATATGTGGGCCGACAAGGCCACCATGCTGTCTAGTTATAATAGAAATGAAGACGAGTTATTATACTAGGCACCACATGGCCAACATACAACTAACTGACTGACGACTGTTATCAGGAAACCTCTAAAATACAAATAGTGGTCGGGATAGGGCTCTGGCCTACCCAAAATGTTATATAACTGAAATACATAAATCCCTACAACTTGGCAACTCCGAATGAAAGGAGTTGACCCAACTTCAGATTCTGAACAGCTGCTACTGGAGATCCTGAAGCCTGTCTGTGTAAACTTGCAGGAAAGTAATGCAGTGCGCCATATTTGGGCGTCATTACAATATGTACCGAATATGTCATGCAGTAAATAAGCTGAATGAAAACTGTGAAGTACTGAAAGTGAGTAGAAAGGACAGTCAGAGAGATTAACCTGTAAGCTAGCTTATTTGCAATCTGCATCTAGCAAACACTACACATACATGATCTATGACTGCATAATCATATATTCATAAGCTGTAGCTAGCTTACAAGAATAAAAACAAGAACCTCTCCTGGCCCCCATAAGCCTTGAAGGTACAATCAACACAGAATAACTCGCTCGGGTCCCCATAAGCCCTGGCGAGCACACCTCAATTTATATATCCCTATCCAGGTTTCTATGACTCTACTGGTGCTATAGCCAACCTACTGGTCCCCTGGGTCTACAATTGAGTATGCTCGGCCCCTGTATTATAGTTGTATCTGAGTCTAGTGGACTTCTACTATCTGCACCCTAGGCACCAGGCTCGACGGGGGTATGGTGCCGATACGGCATATAATAGTCCAGCCATGGAATGGACTATATGACAACCTCGGGCCCCACCTTTATCCCTCGCAGACGGCATACCGCTCCGTAGAGCAATGTTATCTCGCCCTTGGCAGGCATCGTCACAGCTAGTAACCCTGAGGTGGTTATGGAAGGCTCCTAAGTGAGGGAAACCCCAACCAAGGTGTCTTACTAACATCTCAACCTAGAAATTCAAAAAGCATAATTGGCCTTCAGGGCCTAATGCCACCGCTGCTCGCCCCCTAGGATAGTCTGTAAGGATGCTAGTAGGCACACCATGCACTTGTATCTGATCAGAGGATCCTGATAGTGATCATGATATCTAATGGTCTAGACTAGTTAGGGAGAGATCTGGAGTGGTCGAACATAGCTCTAAATGTCCTGCCTAGACAAGTATAACTCATAAACTACTGTGGGGTTGCAAAAGTCTAATTAATTAGTTCCTCTACTTAGAAAAACTATAGGGCTGGTGCTGGCTGAACATGTTTTTGCGCGATCGGCCCCTAATCCTTCACAGAAAGCTTACCGACATTCTTAGCTTGCGGGTAGTACTTTACTCACGTGGTACTACTAGTCCCTTAGACCTTATCTTGGTCTACTCGGATCCGATATTACTTTTCTTGGCGATTCTTAACCTTATAGAAAACTTTATATAGACATAGCCATTCCTGACAATCTGTACCTGAATACCTTATAAGGACCGGCTGGGGTGCTGGCTCGGCCTCTAACTACCCATAAACTTCACTTCCTTAGGGTACCCCCAGATCTATTTGAGCTGGATGACTGGGCTGGCTTTCTGGGCGACCTATGTGATAATTGTTAAGTCAACTTTGACTCACAATCACTAGCCATGGCTAATAGAATGGCAGGCTGTCACTCAATACACTAGACAACCCTAGTGTCGCTGATCCTAGAGTATGACTATGCTGTCTATATTTCTGGCCCTGGGACGTGCTGTTACGTTAATAGATTCTAGTCGTGCTTTTCTGGAAACCTAGACACCACACTGGCAGTTATGTCACCTAACTACGCCTATGCTGTTCAACTTACTAACTCATGCTCGCTAACTATCCTGAGTTTCTAAGGTCTAGGCCTAGAAATAAAACACACAATCCTACTAAAACAATGAACCGGAGAATAGAAGAGTTTCTATGAAGCTTCTAGCGCGTATCACACTTAACATGTTCCTTCTGAACAAGGGATACTGCCATATAATCTAGATACGTTCTCTAGCAGCTGACCAGAACCTATATAATTGTATTCTACTGATAGCTGCTCATCATAGCGTACCTGATCTCTATACACTAGCAACAACTAATTACAACATGTCTAATCACGATCTAATGGTAGTAGCTATCTATAGCATATGAAATCATCATTTCTATTCGAAAACATGCGTCGTAACACTGTACGACGAGTATACTTGCCGAGGGTTAAGTCTTGCATACCTCGATTGTCATTTCCTGAATAACCGCTGGGTTTCCACTTGTATTCGCCAGCTCTCTTTAGCTATAACTGTTTTATTAGGAGAAAGAGATGAATTTATATACCAAATTCGGCATAAAATGATAACTTTGAACACCAATATTGACTATACTTCAACTTAACAAAACACGGCTGAAAACGTATTATTTCACAAGAGTTCAGAAAGGAGAAATGCTTACTTGAAGCCTGTGATCGTATAGAAATTAGTTTAGAGCAATTCTGACAACTTTTGCTTGGCGGGGTTATCATTTTCCAAGCGAATTTCATGAAAATAACTCCGTCGTAATGCTCCCTACGGGCCTAAACTTCGATACCCGAACTTAATTTGAATTTGCATAGCGTTTGACAGCGTAAATGGACGAAAATAGTTGATTTCCTCGTTTCACACCCTCTCTGGCCGAAATGAACGTCGGAAAATGAGTTGGGACTTAAGGGGTGTTCTATATATACTTATTAGGGTGGTGGCCGACGTGTGCCTCGCGCATCCCATTGAGGTTGCCACCCTGGCTTGTCGCGCCTCCCATTGAGGTAGCAAGCTTGACGCGCCATGCTTGCCAGTGCACAGTTGGTTGGAGCGTCATGCTGGCCCCTCACGGCCTAGTCTCTCCTGACCCTGCTTCTCAGGATTATTTCCATATGCGTCAAGCTCTTCTTACTCGTCACAAATCCACGTGTACACTTACTAATCATTAAAGTTTACAAGGTGTAACATCCTCCCACCCCTTGGAACATTCATCCTCGAATGTCAACATTAACTTACAAGATCTAACACTTTCAACTATGATCTCGAAAAAATTTTGGCCGAGTCTCCCCTTATAGTATGGACTGTCTGAAAATCCTAAAATGCAGAATGTCCAACACACGCATTTTATATGACACTATAAAAACTGTTTCACAACACGATTGTAGTCGACTAAACAATACTGATAACATAAGCAATAAAATAGCAGCTGAGTAGTAACATTATCTGAACTATATAATAATCCTGGAACAAGTAGGGATACCTAGACCTCATGTCATCTTTAGTTGCCCGGGTCGCTTCATCCTTATTCCTGTTCTCTACAATACTTTAATAGGGACCACACCGGTAGTCCTTAGCCCGTGAACCCGCCGATCTAATATGGCAACTGGAACCTCTATGTGGGTTAACTCCCCAGTAACTTGAACGTCCTCAACTGGAACATCTCAGTATGGGTCATCAATGCTCTTTCATAGCATCAACATATGAAAGTTAAAAGGACAGGTTCGAGCTCTGGAGGCAACTCCAATTCGTATGCCACTTGGCCTATTCTCTAAAGGATAGGATATGGCCAATGAATCTACAACTAAGCTTTGAAAATCTCATAACACCTTGCGCTGGGGAACTTTAAGAATATCCAGCGACTGCTTGAATTCTTAACTGCCTACGCCATACGTTAGGGTAAAACTTTTGATGACCCTGGCTGTCACTACCCTTTTTCCTGATATGTTTGGCTTTTTCCGTCTGCCTGTTTTAACATGCCCCGGTTTGCCTACCACCGATTTATCTACTTTAAGTCATCATTCAGGGAGCTTCCACTCCCATTTATAATGGACCTGTGGGTCTTATGACTTCACCCCTTATTATCCTGAAGGCCAATGACTTCCTACTGGGCCTCATTTCCAAGATGTTCTAGGTTAAAGTCTCTATGTCGGTACTCCTTTACCTCCTCAACTGGTAGGGATATTGCAGTATTCTAGGTTACAGCCTCACTGTCTCTTAACTGTCAGCCCGACGCTTAGTTCTCGACATCCAGTAGTGGTTCTGTACTTTGGCAATCTGCTTCAACCGGGAGGTGATTCTAGTTTTTCCCCCATTAGATACTTGCGCCCTTCCTCTTGTTCCCTTGGGCTGAGCTCTGAGGTTCGTGCCTCCTACCTCATGCTGTTAAGGATGTCACCGACCAGGTCTGCTCACCTGTATTCCTTTTGACTCGCACTCGCGTATCTTGTTCATATGACCTCCTTTTCCTTCGATATCACAAACTAAGGCCATAACTATTATCTTGTAGGTATGCCCTACCGTCATTATCATGCTACAGTGGAATCAACCTTTTCTGACTTGAGCTTTACTATTGTTGGGGGTTTATCGCTGATGAACCCTCTCATCCGCACTTGAATTCTATTGGAAACCTTATCCCCCCTCCTGACTTACTACCGTGAGGGTCTAAATAACTTGTAAATACTAAGGGTTTCAACCACTCTCTAATCCTTCTTGGAGACAACAATTCTACCCCTCCTTTACTATTCGTTCTGAGCATTATAGCACTAATATTTATGCTTTCTATTGTATTGCAAGAACAAGCTATGAGGTGGAAAATAACCTTATCTTACTATGGTATGAATGATATATGGAGTCTTACAATATTCGAAGAGTTGGAGGTAGGAATCCTGCAATTTCCTCCTTCTTCGCACCTCTCAAATAATTCAACATTAACCGTTGCCCCTGGCTAATTCTAAACATCTATTAAGTAAGCCAACTCATATTCACATATATACTATACTCCTAACCTCCTATTATGAGGTTATAGGGAGAACTGGGGATAACAACTGACATATCTATCACATTATGAGGTTCCTAGTACCTTGGGAGGGTAATGGGGAAATGTAAAAGACGTCTACTTCCGTTGTTAGGCTAACCGTCCCTCAACTGAGGCACCTCACTGGTACTTCCTCCTACTTTTGTAGTTAGCTGGCATCTTGCTGGAGTCCGTTGTATACAAAACATTATTCTAGATTGACATAACAAAGAAAGCTTAAAGACTCAACCTTATACAATTCTGCTCTATAGCACGATCTGAGAAGAAAGAGGGGTAACCATACTATCATGTATCGTAGCCTCCTGCTTATAAACTGTGGTGCACAACACATTTATAACCAAGATTCTACTAGAAACAGCTTGCAGATTCCCTAGGATACGAACTGCTCTGATACCAAGTATGTAACGCCCCACCTTAGGAGGCATGACTGGCACCTAGTGCCATACTGGCAACTAACTGACCTGTCTAGGCTTACGCACGTCTGGTGCCAGTCTACGACTCAGTTCAAGAAAACAACGAGCTATATCTCGGCTACAAATATAGCCTCCGGCTGACAAGGTTGTATAGCCACCTATAAATGAAAACAACTAACCAACAACAGGCAACAGAAGGTATCCTATGCAGGCTGACAAGGCCACAATTCTGTCTAGTTATAATAGAAATGAAGATGAGCTACTACACTAGGCCCCACACGACCAACACACGAAGCATAACTGATTAAGGCCCAACACGACCAACGTACAACTAATTGAATGATGACTATAGTCTACAAGCTCTATGAATACAAATAGTGGTCGAGACAGGGCCCCGGCCTACCCCAAATGCTATATAACTGAAATACAGAAACAACATGACCAACGCACAACTAATTGAATGATGACTATAGTCTACAAGCTCTAAGAATACAAATAGTGGTCGAGACAGGGCCCCGACCTACCCCAAATGCTATATAATTGAAATACAGAAATCCCTATAACCTAGCAACTCCGAATGAAAGGAGCTGACCCAACTGCGGACTTTGAACAACTGCTACTGGAGATCCTGACCCTATCTTTCTAAACCTGCAGGCAAGTAAGTGCCCCATATTTGGGCGTCATTACAATATGTACCGAATATGTAAGGCAGTAAATAAGCGGAATGAAAGCTATGAAATACTAAAAGTGAGTAGAAAGGAGAGTTAGAGAGATTAACCTGTAAGCTGGCTTATTCGCAATCTTCATCTAGAAAACACTACACATACATGAGCTATGACCGCATAATCATGTATTCATAAGATATAGCTAGCAGACAAGAATACAAAGAAGAACCTCGCCTGGCCCCATAAGTTTGGAAGGTTCAATCAGCACATAATAACTCACTCGGCCCCCCATAAGCCCTAGCGAGCACACCTTAATGTATATACCCCTATCCAGGGTTCTATGGCTCAACTGATGCTATAGGCAACCTACAGATCCCTTGGGTCTACAACTGAGCCCACTCGGCCCTTGTACTGTAGCTGAATCTGAGTTTGGTGGACTCCTACTGTCTGCACCCCAAGCACCAGGCTCGACTGGGGTGTGGTGTCGATATGACATATAATAGTCCAGTCATGGAATGGACTGTATGAGGACCTGGGACCCCATCTCCATCCCTCACGGATGGCATACTGCTTTGTAAAACGATGTCATCTTGCCCCTAGCGGGCGTCGACACAGCTAGTAACCCTGGGGTGGTCATGGAAGGCTCCTAAGTGAGGGCAACCCCAACCAAGGTGTCGTACAAACATCTCAACCTAGCCATTCAAAAGGTGTATTTGACCTTCTAGGCCTAACGCCACTGCTGCTCGCCCCCTAGGATAGTCTGTAAGGCTGCTAGCAGGCACACTATGCACCTGTATCTGATCATAGGATCCTGATAGTGATAATGATCTCTAATGGTCTAGACTAGATAGGGCGATATCTGGAGTGGTCTAACATAGCTCTAAATGTCCTGCTCGGACAACTATAACTCATAAACAACTGCGGGGTCACGAATGGCTAATAACTTAGTTCCTCTACTTAGAACAATTGTATGGCTAGTGCTGGCCGAACATGCTTTTGCGTGATCAACCCCTAATCCTTCATAGGAAGCTTACCGATATTCTTAGCCTACGGGTAGTACTTTACTAACGTGGTACTACTAGTTCCTTAGACCCTATCTTGGTCTACTCAGATCCTATATTACTTTTCTAGGTGATTTTTAACCTTATACACAACTTTATATAGACTTAGTCATTCCTGGAAATCTTTACTTCATACCTTAGAAGGACCGACTAGGGTGCTGGCACGACCTCTAACTACTGATAAGGTTCACTTCTTTAGGTTACCCCTGAGTCTATTTGACTTGGATGACTGGGTTGACTTACTGGGTGACCTATGTGATAACTGTTAAGTCAACTAGGACTTACAATCACTAGTAATGGCTAATAGAATGGTTGTCTATCACTCAGTACACTAGACAATCCTAGTGTCGCTGATCTTAGAGTATGACTATTCTATCTATATTTCTGGCCTTGAGATGTGCGGTTACGTCAATGGCTTCTAGGCGTGCTTTTCTTGCAACCCAGGCACCAAACTAGTAGTTATATCGCCTAGCTACGCCTACGTAGTTCAACTTACTAACTCAGGCTCACTAACCGTTCAGTCTGTTTCGCAACTACACACAAGTGCACGTGGTCGAACAAGTAGTAAAGTGGCTAAAGTAAGCCAAGTATCGATCCCACAAGGACTGAACCAAGGTAATAATTGAATTAAGTGTTAATGAACTCTAACTCAAAAAAATGCAGACAACAATTTAAAGAAGATTTTGAGAGTTGGTTTCCTAATTTATACTAATCTAAAACAAAATTATAAACTGAGTCTGAACTTTAGTAGTGAGCAAGCTGAGGCTAAAACGAACATGCAGGGAAGTAATTTAGCGATACAATTCGGTTAATCTTTCCTTCGGTTGCTAGTCAAGAATTATTTCATATGGAGAGAAACTTTCGTATTCTACCCAACTTAAGAATCTTGAACCTTCAACCTACATTTCTGTGATAAAAGAATTTCATGTTCTAGCCATACGAAACCGATTCCTTAATTGACTAATACGACTTTTAGATATATTTCTATTCTAAAGGTAAATCAATTCTCAATTTTCCCAAACTAAGAAGAGATCATATCCTACCAATTCACAACTTTCCAATTTCTTTCCTTTTCAGGACAAAATTGGATTTTTTAGATATACATTAACATTGGCCATACATTAATGCAGTAAGAACAAGAATTGATAGAACAACCATGGAAGAAAAGATTAAAAACCAAAATGATCAACAATTACATTCCACTACAAATGTTCTTAACCTCAGCAAGAAGTGAATTTAGCCACTCATTTGTGGATTAAACATCATCAAATGAGTATAAATCATACAAACAATTGAAATAAAGGAGAAGGAGAAAGAGTTAGAGAAGAACCCTAAGATTTTCGTCTCCTCAATTGCCTGTAACCCACGTTCTTGCTCAACTAAGTCAGAATAATTAAAAATAAACCTAAGTGTGCTATTTATACTAGTGGGAATTTTTCCCGGAATAACAAGCAACGTGTCACGAAGTGCATCGCGGAGCACTGCCTCCGTGACACGGTGCAAACGCGCACCCTCACTGGAATTTTATGTTCCAGGTAAACATGGGCAACGTGCCACGGCATGTAACGCGGGGCTTGGCCAACATGCCATGGCTCCGACGCGGACCTTCACTGGAATTTTTCTAAGTAACCGACTCGACGCAGATTGCCTCCGTGATGGCAGCGCGACACGGCTCCATCGCGGAGTCCCTTTATTTGCTGCTTGTCCTTGACCTTTTCCAGTGCTCGCTTCCGAGTCCATTCCCAATTTCCACCGTCATGCAACTTAGCTTCCTAAAATTACATTTTTCCTGCAAAACAACACTAATCATGTTGGTTAGTATAAATTCACATTTTAAGTACAAATCACATGAGAATGTACAAATAACGATAGATAAACAAGACGAAATAGAGCATTTGAGCATCACTTGGGCATATAATTCTTCCCAAGATCACTTACCCCACACTTAAAACCTTGTTCGTCCTCGAACAATAACCTCATATCTCATGCAATTGACACCCACGTATAGCTACTTTGGCTCGACAATTCAAGCTACGGTTATACTGATTATTTAATATAGCAAATCATCAAGAAAACATGCATAGTCTCCTAAGTACAATAACATTCACCACATTAAGACCTCCTAGACTCAAGAATCGACTCTCAATCTCGGCAAACTCATGCAAATCAGCTGATCAAGACATCCGACATGAAATTCAATCTCTCGTCAAACATGTGCCCTCACAACACAAGAGAATTACCCCTTTTTCAATCATATGATTTCCAAAGCATTACATGTAGGGGTATATAAACACGATTTCGCTCTCTCTCCCAAAGAATTCACATGCATCATGTCATGAACCATAGGCTTGCCTCTAGTGTATTACTCCACTAATATAAGGAAGGGTGATGTAAGATCACGTAGGACTTAACGGGTTGTAATGTAAGCTAAGGAACTAGTAAATACTGGGCTAACCAATAATAACAACTAGCCTCCTCGTGCATTCAGATAAGTCGATGGAATAATGACTAAGTAGTACTCAGACTTCGTACGACTAATCACAATTTCACCATCAATTTCATTACATCACATAGCACTTAGCCAAACTTTTTCTCAACAACAACAACCTATACAATTCACCAATTTCATTTTCCCGAAAAATTCCTTGTTTATTTAGCATATTCATCCATATTCACAACATCATTTAAATCACCCAACATGCACAACCCAATCATTATCAAATTTTCAACCAAATTTAGGTTCTTCCTATACAAATTCCAACCCTAGCTACCAATTTCGCACAAATTCAATTGAACTTATATTTATCGAGTTCATATAATCATAACGATACTACGAACATCAATCAACAATAACTTAAATGAATTTATGCTCAATTTACACTTAGGGAAAGCTTTAGCTACCTCACATGCTAAAAAATTGCAAATTTCGGCAAATGTTGAGGTTAAGTTCAAGAACGTACCTTTAATTCGATGAACTTGAAGAAAAGTTGAAGAAAATTTGATCCTAAGTCCGTGTCACGTTGGGGGAGGGGGGGATTTTGGGGAGTTTGTCACGGAGGGGAGTGAGAAATGGGAAAAATTGGGTGTTTTCGGGGTTAAAAATAAGGTTTTTCGCGCGGGTCACCCGGCGACCCGGTGTGACCCATCGCGAATAACACTTCAACGTGTCATGGAGGGTAACACGGAGCACCCCCTCCGTGACACGGAGCCATCGCGCAAGTGTTCTGGAATTTGTAAAAATTCCAGAAATATCTTCAATGTGTCACAGAGGGTAACGTGGAGGCCCTCCTCCGTGACATGGAGCCATCGCGCAGGCTCACTGTTTTGCCACTTCGTAATTTTTTCTCACCTCAATTTTTTCCTTTGCGATCCTTTGCATTTTTTCCCTCTGTTCAACCTAAAAATAATCTCATAACAAGAAATTGGTTAGAATTCATAGGTTTCAAACACAACCACAAAAAAAAATTTGTTTTTATTTTTATTTTTATTTTTATTTTCTTTTTCTTTTTCTTTTTCTTTTTCATTTTAACTACTTTTACTTATCTATTACAACAATTTCACGGGTTGCCTCCCATGCAACGCCTGGTTTACCGTCGCGGCTTGACGTCATTAAAGCTCAATCATCCGCTAGAGTGACGGACGTTTTCTCCCGAATAACGTCCTCACCCCAATAATGCTTACACCGCTGCCCATTAACCAAGAACGTGGCACTTCGATCATCTTGCCACAACTCCATTGCCCCATGCAGGGTGTCCTCAATTGGTGGTTTTCCCACTAGATCTCGAGAATCAACAATTTGAACAGTATCTGCTTTCTCAAGCACGTTGATTGCTGAAAGCTCCTCATATACGGTCGGAAGCTTCGTGGCCTTGTACACGTCAAATACCTCCACCTTTTCATGCACCCGCATGGTTAGCTGCCTGTTCGGTGCTTTTGCTTTGGGTATAAAACTACACGCAAGTGCACGTGGTCGAACAAGTAGTAAAGTGGCTTGAGTAAGCCAAGTATCGATCCCACAGGGACTGGGATAAGGTAACGAACTACTCAAGTGTTACTATATTTTAATTTTAACAATGAAGACAACAATGTAACCAAGAGTTTGATGTTTTTGGGTTCTAATTTTTATGCTAAGTCTAAAACGATTATCTAATGTGAGTCTGAACTATGAATGTGAGCATGCTGAGGTTAAATGAACATGTAATGAAATTAATTATCGATATAAATTGGTTAACCTTTCCTCCGGTTGCTAGTCAAGAACTAATGCCAATGGATTAAAACTCTCATATTTAACCCAACTTAAGAAGCATGAACCGTCCACCTACATTTCTGTGATTAAATGAAAATTCATGTTCTAGCCATACAAACCCGGTTCCTAAATTGACTAATACGACTTTCAGGTATATTTCTATCCTGAAGGTAAATCAATTCTCAATTTTCCCATACTAAGAAAGGATCATATCCTATTAATTCACAACTTTCCAATTTCTTGCTCTCTCGAGTGAAACCGAACTTTTTAGATATACATTAACGTAGGCCACACATTAATGTAGTAAGAACAAGAATCAATAGAACAACCATGGAAGAAAAAATGAAAAACTAATTTAATCAACAATCACATTTCAATACAATTATTCTTAACCTCAGCAAGAAGAGGAATTAGCCACTCATTTGTGGATTTAAACATTGTTAAATGAGTGTTAAACATACAAGAAATTGAATTCAAGGAGAAGGAAAGAAAGAAAAACCCTAATAATTTTGTCCCCTCAACTGCCTGTAACCCACGTTCTTGCTCCACCAAGTCAGAATATTGAAAAATGAACCTAAGTGTTCTATTTATACTAGTGGGAATTTTTCCCAGAATAACAAGCAACGTGTCACGGAGTGCATCGCGGAGCACTGCCTCCGTGACACGCCACCGACGCGGACCCTCACTGGAAGTTGGGGGTCCAGGTAATTAGGATCAATGTGGCACGGCGTGCAACGCGGAGCCAGGCCACCGTGCCACGGACCCAACGCGAACCTTCAATGGAAATAGGCCAAAAATTCCCTATCCAGGCAGAAGGCCTCCGCGATGGCAGCGTGACATGGCTCCATCGCGGAGCCTCTTGATTTTGTGCCTTCCAATGCCTTGTCCTTTGCTCACATCCGAGTCCAACCCCGATCTCTTCCAACACGCATTTTAGCTTCCCAAAATTACATTTTACCTGCAAAACAATGCTAATCATGTCGGTTAGTATAAATTCACATTTTATTACCTATCACATGAGAATGTATAAACATTGATAGATAAACAAGGCTAAAATGACACATTTGAGTATCACTTGGGCATATAAATTTGCCCAAGATCACTTACCCCACACTTAAATCCTTGTTCGTCCTCGAACAACAATCTTACACCTCAGGCAATTTACACCCAAACCTCGCTACTTTGGTTCGACCATTTAGGTTACGGTCATACCGATTATTCAATACAGCAAATCATCAAGAAAACATGCATGGTCCTATCAATGCAGTGACCTTCAATACATCAAGACCTCCTAGACTTAAGAATCAACTCTCGATATTAGCAAACTCATGCAAATCAGTTGATCAAGACATCCGACACGAAAATTAATCTTTCATCAAGCATGTGCCCTCACAACACAAGAGCATTTTCCCCTTTTTGATCATATGAACTCACAAAATTTCACGCAGGGGCATAAAA
Organism: Datura wrightii; assembly: GCA_035772735.1. Taxonomy (NCBI): domain Eukaryota; kingdom Viridiplantae; phylum Streptophyta; class Magnoliopsida; order Solanales; family Solanaceae; genus Datura; species Datura wrightii. The sequence goes on from JASDFA010000002.1 coordinate 69,678,456, forward strand.
ACACAATTTCGCTCTCTCTCCCAAAAGAATTCACATGCATCATGTAATGACCCATAACCTTGTCTTTAGTGTATTACTCCACTAATATAAAGAAGTGTGATGTAGGATCACGTAGGACTTTAACGGGTTGTAATGTAAGCTACGGAACTAGTAAATATTGGGCTAGCCAATAATAGCCACTAGTATCCTTAAGCGCCTTTTCAATACATCCCATCAAACTCATGGGCATTGTTTCTTTTTTCATCCTCCCATTCTTGAAGTTTTTCTTTAGTTTGGCCCATCTTATTAAGCACACTTGACACAACAACAAAGATTATTCATGCACCTTCATTATAGTTTTATTTATAACAAGTGAACCTTCAACCTTTTATTTTCTTCCATCACTCTGCTTTTCTTTTCTTTTCACCATTCTCACTCTTTGACAGCTTGGGAAAATGATTTTCTCTTCTTAAGCGCTTAAGAGTTTTGGATCAAATTTGCGGCTAATGAAAAGAAGGGATTAAGCTCGGTTTACACTTTTTGACAAAAGAAAAAAATTAATAGGCTAAATGCTCAACGGGCTGACTAGGGTACATAATCAAGGTGGGTACAATAATGAAAAATAGAAACTTTCGGTTAAACACAAAGAAATGCCTACATCCTTTCCTACAATATACCTCCTTCATTTCGTTTTGTACACACACTAGGCAAGTTCTAGACACTCCAAAATGGCATGGAATAACAAAACCTCACTTCACACTTATTGCACATGCTCAATTCGAGACGTATTCACAGACTCTCCAATCAGCTAATTACAGGAATTCAAACATTAAGCCTCAATCACAATGAATCGACTCTATGGCCTAGGTATCTCAACATATTTACAAAGTTGCATGCTTTCATACGAATCACATTTGCATTTTTAAATATCATGTACAACACGCAACCAGAATTCCGCAACCATAAAGTAGCTACAAGTTTTGGGATGCACCCCACAAAAGAAAAACAACTGAAAAATAAATGAAAAGTCTACTCCTAATGACTACATTTCCCTTAAGACGGTCGTCATCCATCCATCATAAGGAACGGTCACTAACTAGGACTTCGGTTCAATGGGACCATTCTCGGTAAAAGAACCGAAAACAAACGCCGAGAAACCCAAGAATTGAAAAAAAAAATTAAAAATATCGATCATGTCGATAAACAAAAATATGTACCAAATCAGCTAGCAACATTCAACATTCAGCAACACACAACAGTTTCACATATAATTACAATATAGGATAACAACTTAACACTCACAAATCACAGGGTCAGAATATTTTGTTCACAGCACAACAACAGATTAGGACATACAAAACAGCACAACCAGCACCTAACTACTCCTACCCCACACTTATCTCGAACTCTGTCCCCAATGTTCACAAAAATTAAAATAGCACAAAAATTGGGTGGTGGAACTCCTTGATCAATCAAAATACTCCACTTCTTCATCAGGTACTGCTGCTTTGTCTCCCATGTCTGAATCACCGCCGTCGTCATCATCGGACTCCACATCGGAGTCCTCCCGACGTGTCTCCTCATCTGTGGGGACATCATCATCCGTGGGCTCTACAAATGCTGGCCCCACTCGGCATAGAGCCCTGGCATTTTCTCCAAAAGGGTAGTCTAGCTCGAGCTACCATAGCTCCTCCTCTGTTGCCAGCCTCCCGCCTATCCTCAGCTGGAGCATCTGCATCCCATACATGTGAGCCATATATTGATCATCACGAGCATGTTGCTCGCCTAGTGTAAGCACTGGCCCGTGGGTGGTGTCGGGAGCCTTAGTTTTAGTGACATCTAAGGCCCGCCGCTCCATCTGCGGGATATAATCAAGGGCCTCTTCCTCAACATCTAGGTCCCTCAGGAATGTGGTGAGTAGCCCACCAAATCCATATCTGTGCCCCTGATGCAACCAGGCTCTCTTCATGGCAAAGATAATCACCGCCCCCACGTTGATCTCTAGCCCTTTCATCAGGGCGTACACCAGGCATACACGATCCCGGGTTACATCCATCATATGTACCCCCGGGATTAGGTAGGAACAGACGATCTTAAGCCATATCCTGGCTTCCCTGTTCATCTGTGAATAGGGCAAAGTCTAATGGTAGCCCCTCTCCTTGTGTCTGCTCCATCTAGCTGTCGATCGGGTTCCACACAAGGTGCGTCTGATGTCTGCATATGGTGGAGTGATATTCAGCTGTCGAAGCACGTGGGCGTCTATGTTCCGCGCCCCTATGATAGCATTGAGGTGGTGTGGCTCAAAGGTGACTATTTGCCCTCTGATTTTGATGGTGTGACTTCTCAGAGTCGGGTTCCAATTGGCATAGAATTCCCGAATCAGGTGCAAGTTGCATTCCTTGGGCTCTTCAAAGATGAAATTGAGCCCAGCTACCTCGATCTTGTGGACAATCCTAGGGAACTCCTGTGCCAACAGTTCCCGAGCTATGTGTTCCTCAGGGAAGTACTTGCTCTCCTTGTGCTTGGCATACCACTTCTTCCCCTCTTCTGTCACCCACCTGGTTCCGTATTGGCGGCGTTGGCCGCGTGGAACCGCTGGTGCTGCTGGGACTGCTGTGCCCAGTCTGATTCTCTTTCTTCTGGCGCCAGACGTTGATGCTCCTTTCCCCTTTTCTTGCCTGCTTGCCATTTTTCCTGTCAACCCAAACAGACAAGATCAATGTTAAGCCCATGAGTATTAGCTTCGACTAAGGTCGGGTTAAGCTAGGCTACCCCACACTTAGTCTTTAGCTAACAACATTACGGCAAGATCATACCTATTTACACAAACAACAACCAAATATACAACCATGCTTAGTGCATTCGAAGAATTCGACGGTATGTATTCTATGTACTACTCAGACTTCGTACAGCTAACCATAATCATTACCATCGATAAAATTTCATCTTATTGCACTTAGCAAGGAGAAACAAAGAACCAAAAACAACAAGAATTTATCTACATGAACCTATATAACTCACCCAATTCTTGCAAATTTCAATGTTCCCCTAACCCGAGAATTCGTCGGTCTTTTAGCATAATAACAACTAGCACATCGACTCATCTCACTCAACATGTACAACCCATCATGAATTTCACTAGTTCACTACATTTTTCCACTTCAAATTCAAAAACAAGCCCTAGCTATGATTGTATCAACAAAAAATCGATTAAATTATGCAATTAACGAGTTCAAGCGATCACAATGATACTCCGAACATCCATCAAAACAACTCAATTAAATTTACGCTTAATTTCTACTTAGGGCAAGTTTAGCTCACATCACATGCTCAATATCGAAGAAAATCGACAAGAAATGAGATGGAACTTAGGAACATACCTTAACTTTGAATAATTGAACAAAACTCAATGAAATCCTTGGCCTATTCCGTGTCACGTTGAAGGGGGAGGGGTTTTAGGGTTTTTGGTCGCGGAGTGTGTGAGAAATAAGGAAAATTGAGGGGAATTCGGGGTTTAAAAGGGGAAAAATCACGCAGGTCACCCGGCGACCCGGTGTGACCCGTCGCGATATACACAGCAACGTGTCACGGAGTGCATCGCGGAGCACTACCTCCATGACACGGAGCTGTCGCGAGGGTGTTCTGGAATTCTTTTAAAATTCTGGATTTATACCTCAACGTGTCATGGAGGGTAACGTGGAGGTCCTCCTCCGTGACACGGAGCTGTCGCCCTAGCTCACTGTTTTGCCACTTTTTCTTGATTTTCATGCCTCGAATTTTCCTTTGCGATTCCTTGTATATTTTCCCTCCGTTCGACCTGAAATTCTTTCTACTACAAGAAATTGGTTAGAATTATAGGTTTCACTCAAAATAAAAATAAAAATAAAAACAAAAATAAAAACTAAAAATTTTGTTGTTAATTAAGAAAAGAAAAGAAAATGAATAAAAATAAATTAAAAAAATTCTATTCACAATTTTAAAGAAAAATTTCATGGGTTGCCTCCCGTGCAGCACCTGGTTTACCGTCGCGGCTCGACGTCATTCAGCTCAGTTGTCCTCTAGGGTGATGGATGTTTTCTCTCGACCACCGTCCTCCCCCCAGTAGTGCTTACACCGTTCCGGTGGTTTTCCCAATAACTCTCGTGAATCCTTTATCTGCTCATCATCAACTTGATCAATCACATTGATCACCGAGAGTTCCTCGTACACAATCGGGAGCTTGGGTGCCTTGTACACATCGAACACTTCCACCTTGTCGTGTGCCCGCATTGTTAGCTGCCCCGCGGCTACATCAATCAGCGCTTTCCCGGTCGCCAAGAAAGGACGTCCCAAAATAAATGGGACTTCCGCATTTGGTTCAAAATCCAGCACGACGAAATCTACCGGGAAGATCAGGGAGCCAACTTGCACCAGAACGTCCTCCACAATGCCATCAGGTCTGGCTAAGGACCGATCCGCCAATTGCAAGATCACTGTTGTGGGTCTAGGACTTCCTAGACCCAGCTTTTTGAATACCGATGAAGGTATCAAATTAATGCTCGCTCCCAAATCACAAAATCCACGAGCTCGGATACTCTGCCTAATAGTAATCTGTATAGTAAAGCTCCCAGGATCTTTGAGCGTTGTGGGCAGTCGGTTTTGTATCCGGGAAGTGCACTCCTCCTTAAGAGCCACCATAGCATACTCAGTCAACCGACTTTTGTTTGCCACGATGTCCTTTATATACTTGGCATACTTCGGCACTCCCTGCAAAACATCAACAAGAGGTAAGTTAATATGTACCTGTTTCAGCACCTCCATGAATTTCTTGAAACACGCCTCCTCCTTGTGTTTCTTTAATCGTTGAGGGAACGGGGGTGGTGGTCTTTCTGATTCAGCTTCCTTAGTCTTCCCCCTCTCATCACTTTGCTCCCTCTCGACTTCTGCTATTCCTGATTGTTGAGGTGGTCTTTCTAGTTCCACCTCTTTCAGCTGCAAACCACTCCTTGTGGTCACTGCATTCACCTACTTGGGGTTGGGATCTGTGTCGCTCGGAAGTCCTCCTCTAGGCCTGGTTTTTTCGGCTCCAGCAAATTGCCCAAATTGATATTCAAGTTCCATGGTAGCTAACTGGTTGTTTTTCACCTCGGCTGCCAATTTCACATAGTCAGCCTGCAATTGAGCTTGGTTAGCTATCATCATCTTGAACATCTCCTCAATGCTGGGTGATGGTGGTGGAGGTGGTGCATTGTTGTTTCTAAATTGTGCTTCATAATTCTGCTGCCCTCCTAGGTTCCTTTGCACACCCTGACTCGAACTTTGCCCCTGATGGTTGTTGCTACCCCAGGAGAAATCCGGATGATTCCTCCAATTGGAATTGTAGTTGTTGCCATACTGTTGGTGGTTGTTTCTTTGTACATTTCCCACAAATTCACCGAGTTCCTATTTGCTACACAACACTCAGCTGAGTGCTCACTGCTCCCGCACACTTCACACAAAATCTGCTGCACTGCATTCACTAGGACTTGAGGCTGGTTCATTGTCATGTTACTGAAGTGGGTGTTGAGTTGATTCTGTAAGGAAGCTATCTGTGCAGCAATAGCTGTAAAACCATCCACTTCTAGAACTCCTGCTGCTTTCCTTGTCCCTCCTCTTGATGAATCAGCATTCCACTCTGGATTGCCCTGCGAAATACGGTTGAACAAGGTATACGGCTCCTCATAAGTTTTCTCCAGCGCTACTCCCCCAGCTGCTGAGTGTAGCAATATTTTTGTATGGGGTTCCAAACGCTCTATAAAAGTGTGCACCAGCACATCATTGGATTGATGAGGAGGAGGACAATCCCGCAACATGGACTTGAATCTCTCCCAAGCCTGATATAGATTCTCTCCCTCTCTTTGTTTGAAACTTAGAATTTGACTTCTAAGTCTTGCTGCTTTACCGGAGGGAAAAAATCGTATCAAGAATTTCCTTGCAAGATCATCCCACGTAGAAATAGAATTAGGTGGCTCAGCTTTCAACCACCTCTTGGCTTCTCCCAATAGTGAAAATGGGAACAATGTAAGCCGGACATAATCCGATGACACTCCAGCGGGGATGTAACTGTCACTTATCTCCAAGAAATTTTGGAGATGCTACTGTGGATCTTCATGAGGGAGACCTGTAAACTGCCCGCTAGTGTGCAGCAATTGCACCATGTTTTGTTTAAGCTCGAACCTCCCTCCTGGCTCAGGTTTGTGGATGCTAGATGTGACATTATTAGCATGTGGGAGTGCCACCTCACGAACCGGCCGAGCTGCTACTTCTTCGGGCACTAACATTGCCCGTACTACTGGTGGATTCTGTTGTTGCTCCATAAGTGTTTGTCTGAGAAACTGCAGCTTTCTTTCTAGAGCTTCTCTCCGCTGACGACGAAATAATCTTTATGGCTCTAAATACGAGTCCAGCAGCTCCTTGTCTCTTGCCAGTGTTCAACAGAGATTAAATCTGCAAAATACAGGCTAAGACCAAGTTGTCAACACTAAGAAAATAAGAATATAGTAAATTAACACTTAAGAAAATTTTACCAATTGCCAGTCCTCGGCAACTACGCCAAAACTTGTTCGTTCGTTTGTTGGGTATAAAACTACACGCAAGTGCACGTGGTCGAACAAGTAGTAAAGTGGCTTAAGTAAGCCAAGTATCGATCCCACAGGGACTGGGATAAGGTAACGAACTACTCAAGTGTTACTATATTTTAATTTTAACAATGAAGACAACAGTGTAACCAAGAGTTTGATATTTTTGGGTTCTAATTTTTATGCTAAGTCTAAAACGATTATCTAATGTGAGTCTGAACTATGAATGTGAGCATGCTGAGGTTAAATGAACATGTAATGAAATTAATTATTGATATAAATTGGTTAACCTTTCCTCCGGTTGCTAGTCAAGAACTAATGCCAATGGATTAAAACTCTCGTATTTAACCCAACTTAAGAAGCATGAACCGTCCACCTACATTTCTGTGGTTAAACGAAAATTCATGTTCTAGCCATACAAACCCGGTTCCTAAATTGACTAATACGACTTTCAAGTATATTTCTATCCTGAAGGTAAATCAATTCTCAATTTTCCCAAACTAAGAAAGGATCATATCCTATTAATTCACAACTTTCCAATTTCTTGCTCTCTCGAGTGAAACCGGACTTTTTAGATATACATTAATGTAGGCCACACATTAATGCAGTAAGAACAAGAATCAATAGAACAACCATGGAAGAAAAGATGAAAAACCAATTTAATCAGCAATCACATTTCAATACAATTATTCTTAACCTCAGCAAGAAGAGGAATTAGCCACTCATTTGTGGATTAAACATCGTTAAATGAGTGTTAAACATACAAGCAATTGAATTCAAGGAGATGGAAAGAGAGAAAAACCCTGATAATTTCGTCCCCTAAATTGCCTGTAACCCACGTTCTTGCTCCACCAAGTCAGAATATTGAAAAATGAACCTAAGTGTTCTATTTATACTAGTGGAATTTATTCCCGGAATAACAAGCAACGTGTCACGGAGTGCATCACAGAGCACTGCCTCCGTGACACGCCACCGACGCGGACCCTCGCTGGAAGTTGGGTGTCCAGGTAATCAGGCTCAACGTGGCATGGCGTGCAACGCGGAGCCAGGCCACTGTGCCACGGACCCAACGCGAACCTTCACTGGAAATAGGCCGAAAATTCGCTATCCAGGTAGAAGGCCTCCGCGATGGCAGCGTGACACGGCTCCATCGCGGAGCCTCTTGATTTTGTGCCTTCCAATGCTTTGTCCTTTGCTCACATCCGAGTCCAACCCCGATCTCTTCCAACACGCATTTTAGCTTCCCAAAATTACATTTTACCTGCAAAACAATGCTAATTATGTCAGTTAGTATAAATTCACATTCTATTACCAATCACATGAGAATGTATAAACATTGATAGATAAACAAGGCTAAAATGACACATTTGAGTATCACTTGGGCATATAAATTTGCCCAAGATCACTGCCCTGCGGCTACATCAATCAAAGCTTTCCCGGTTGCCAAGAAAGGACGTCCCAAAATAAATGGGACTTTTGCATCTGGCTCAAAATCCAGCACAACAAAATCTACCGGGAAGATAAGGAGCCCACTTGCACCAGCATGTCCTCCACAATGCCATTTGGTCTGGCCAAAGAACGATCCGCTAACTGCAAGATCACTATAGTTGGTCTAGGACTGCCCAGCCCCAACTTCTTGAATACCGATGTCGGTATCAAGTTAATGGTCGCTCCCAAATCACATAGTTCACGAGCTCGGATACTTTGCCCAATTGTGATTTGAATTGTAAAGCTCCCAGGGTCCTTGAGCATTGTTGGCAACCTGTTCTGTATCCGGGAAGTGCACTCCTCCGTAAGCGCCACCGTAGCATACTCTGTCAATCTGCTTTTGTTCGCCACGATGTCCTTGATATATTTTGCATACTTCATCACTCCCTGCAAAACATCAAAAAGAGGTAAATTAATGTGTACCTATTTAAGCACCTCCATGAACTTTTTGAAACACGCTTCCTCCTTGTGTTTCTTTAATCTTTGAGGGAACGGGGGTGGTGGTCTTTCTGGTTCAACTTCCTTTTTCTTCCCCCTCTCATCATCGTGTTCCCTTTCTTTCTCCACTGCTCCTGACTGCTGAGGTGGTCTTTCTGGTTCCACCTCCTTGAGTTGTAAACCACTCCTTGTGGTCACTGCATTTACTTGCTTGGGATTCGGGCCAGTGTCACTTGGTAGTCCTCCTCTTAGCCTGGTGTTTTGAGCTCCAGCTAGTTGCCCAAACTGGTACTCCAACGCCTTTGTAGCTAACTGATTATTCTTTACATCTGCCGCCAAATTCACATAGTCAGCCTGCAATTGAGCTTGGTTAGCTATCATTGTTTTAAACATTTCCTCAATGCTGGGTGATGGTGGTGGATGAGGTGCATTGTTGCTTCTGTATTGAGTCTGATAGTTCTGTTGCACTCCTTGATTTCTCTTTGCACCCTGATTCGAACTCTACCCTTGATGGCTGTTACTACCCTAGGAAAAATTTAGATGATTCCTCCAATTAGGCCATACTGTTGGTGATTATTTCTCTGTACATTACCAACAAAGTTCACTGAATTTGGATTTGCACCACAACACTCAGCTGAGTGTTCATTATTACCGCATACTTCACACCAAATCTGCTGCACTGCATTAATTGGGGCTTGAGATTGATTTAAGCTCATGTTGCTGAAGTGGGTGTTGAATTGATTTTGCAATGCAGCTATCTGTGCAGCGATAGCTGTAAACCCATCCACTTCCAAGACTTCTGCCGCTTTCCTTGTTCCTCCTCTAGAAGAGTCCGCTTTCCACTCTTGATTTTCCTACGAAATACGATTTAACAAAGTATACAGCTCCTCATAAGTCTTTTCTAATGCTTGTCCCCCAGCTGCTGAGTCTACCAAAATTTTTGTCTGGGGTTCCAAACCCTCAATGAAAGTATGCACCAGCACATCATTAGACTGGTGATGGTGAGGACAATCCCGTAACATGGATTTGAATCTTTCCCAAGCTTGATACAAATTCTCCCCCTCTCTTTGTTTAAAACTTAGAATCTAACTTCTAAGTCTTGCTGTTTTCCCGGATGGAAAGAACCGTATCAAGAATTTCCTTGCAAGATCATCCCAAGTGGTGATGGAATTAGGTGGCTCAGCTTTCAACCACCTCTTTGCTTCTCCCAATAGTGAAAATGGGAATAATGTAAGCCTTACATAATAAGATGATACTCCAGTGGGGATGTAAGTGTGAATTATCTCCAAAAAGTTTTGGAGATGTTGTTGTGGATCCTCGTGAGGGAGACCTGTCAATTGCCCGCTGGTGTGTAGCAATTGCACCATATTCTGTTTTAGCTCAAACCTCCCTTCTGGCTCGGGTTTGTGAATTCTTGATGTAACATTGTTAGCATGTGGGATTGCCACTTCGCGAACCGGCCTAGCTGCCATTTCCTCGGGCACTAACACTGCCCTTACAAGTGGTGGATTCTGTTGTTTCTCCAGGATTGTTTGTCTGGGCAACTGCAGCTTTCTCTCTAGAGCTTCTCTCCTTTGACAATGAAATTGTCTTTCCGGCTCTAAGTATGAGTCCACCAGCTCCTTGTCTCTTGCCAGTGTTCAACAAAATTCAATATCTGCAAAAGACAAGCTAAGATCAAGTTGTCAGCACAATATAGAAATCATAAACTAACGCTTAAGAAAACAATTTTACCAATTGCCAGTCCCCGGCAACGGCGCCAAAAACTTGTTCGGTGTATTTCACAACTACACGCAAGTGCACGTGGTCAAACAAGTAGTAAAGTGGCTAAAGTAAGCCAAGTATCGATCCCACAGGGACTGAACCAAGGTAATAATCGAATTAAGTGTTAATGAACTCTAACTCTAAAAAATGCAGATAAAAATTTAAAGAAGATTTTGAGAGTTGGTTTCCTAATTTACACTAATCTAAAACAAAATTATAAAGTGAGTCTGAACTTTAGTAGTGAGCAAGCTGAGGCTAAAACGAACATGCAGGGAAGTAATTTATCGATACAATTCGGTTAATCTTTCCTTCGATTGCTAGTCAAGAATTATTTCCTATGGAGAGAAACTTTCGTATTCTACCCAACTTAAGAATCATGAACCTTCAACCTACATTTCTGTGATAAAAGAATTTCATGTTCTAGCCATACGAAACCGATTCCTTAATTAACTAATACGACTTTTAGATATATTTCTATTCTAAAGGTAAATCAATTCTCAATTTTCCCAAACTAAGAAGAGATCATATCCTACCAATTCACAACTTTCCAATTTCTTTCCTTTTCAAGATAAAATTAGATTTTTTAGATATACATTAACATTGGCCAGACATTAATGCAGTAAGAACAAGAATTTATAGAACAACCATGGAAGAAAAGATGAAAAACCAAAATGATCAATAATTACATTCCACTACCAATGTTCTTAAACTCAACAAGAAGTGAATTTAGCCACTCATTTGTGGATTAAACATCATCAAATGAGTATAAATCATACAAACAATTGAAACAAAGGAGAAAGAGTTAGAGAAGAACCCTAAGATTTTTGTCTCCTCAATTGCCTGTAACCCACGTTCTTGCTCAACTAAGTCAGAATAATTAAAAATAAACCTAAGTGTGCTATTTATACTAGTGGGAATTTTTTCCGGAATAACAAGCAATGTGTCACGGAGTGCATTCGCGGAGCACTACCTCCGTGACACGATGCAAACGCGGACCCTCACTGGAATTTTATGTTCCAGGTAAACTCGGGCAACGTGCCACGGCATGTAACGCGGGGCTTGGCCAATGTGCCACAGCCCCAATGCGGACCTTCACTGGAATTTGTCCAAGTAACCCACTCGAGGCAGACTGCCTCCGAGATGGCAGCTTGACACGGCTCCATCGCGGAGCCCCTTTATTTGCTGCTTGTCCTTGACCTTTTCCACTTCTCGCTTCAGAGTCCATTCCCGATTTTCACCAACATGCAACTTAGCTTCCTAAAATTATATTTTTCCTACAAAACAACACTAATCATGTTGGTTAGTATAAATTCACATTTTAACTACAAATCACATGAGAATGTACAAATAACGATAGATAAACAAGACGAAATAGAGCATTTGAGTATCACTTGGGCATATAATTCTGCCCAAGATCACTAACCCTCACGATTTTCTAAGGTCTAGGCCTAGAAATAAAACATATAATCCTACTAAAACAATGAACCAGAGAATAAAAGAGTTTCTATGAAGCTTCTAGTGCGTATCACACCTAACATGTTCCTTCTCGACGAGGGATACTACGATATAATCTATATACATTCTCTAGCATCTAACCAGAACCTATATAATCGTAATCTACTAATAGCAGCTCATCACAACGTATCCGATCTCTTTATACTAGTAATAACTAAATACAACATGTCTAATCACGATCTAATGGTAGCAGCTATCTACAACATATGAAATCGTCATATCTATTCGAGAACAAGAGTCGTAACACTGTATGACGAGTATACTTGCCGAGGGTTAAGCCTTACATACCTCGATTGTCGTTCCCTGAATAAACGTCGGGTTTCCACTTATATTTGTCATCTCTCTTCAGCTGTAACTATTATACTTGGAGAAAGAGATGAATTTCAATACCAAATTCGGCGTAAAACGATAACTTTTAACACCAATATTGACTATACTTCAACATGAACAAACACGGTCAAAAATGTATTATTTCCCGAGAGTTCAGAAGGGAGAAATGCTTACTTAAAGCCTATGATCGTATAGAAATTAGTTTAGAGCAATTTTGACAACTTTTGCTCGGCAGGGTTATGATTTTCCAGGCGAATTTCATGAAAATAACTCTGTAGTAATGCTCCATATAGGCTTAAACTTCGATACCTGAAGTTAATTTGAATTTGGACGGCATTTGACAGTGTAAACCGGACGAAAATAGTTTATTTCCTTGTCTCATACCCTCTCTGGTCGAAATGAAAGTTGGAAATGAATTGGGGCGTAAGGGGAGTGCTATATATACTTATTAGGGTGGTGGCGGGGGTGTGCCTTGTGCCTCCCATTGAGGCTGCCACCCTGGAGCGCCGTGCCTCCCATTGAGGCTGCCATCCTGGCGCGCCGTGCCTCCCATTGAGGCAGCAAGCATAGTGCGCCATGTTGGCTAGTGCACTGCTGACTGGCGCATCTCACTGGCCCCTCACGGCCTAGTCTCGCACGACCCTGCTTTCAAGGATTCTTTCCATATGCGTCAAGCTCTTTTTACTCGTCACAAATCCACGTGTACACTTACTAATCATTAACTTTTACGAGGTGTAACAGATGTACGGGTTTGAACGGTGGTTGTTGTACCTATTCCCTTCTCTTTTGGGCTCATGATTTTTTAATCGATTATCTTTTTCTCTAAAACCTTGGTTCTCTCGATCTCTCAACCCATGGTTCCAATCACGAGGATGCCAAGGGCCCTAATTTGCACCATGGTAGCCTTGTAAATAACCCATCATATGTCCCATCATGTACTGACACTCTTCATCAAACCGTACTTGTGGCACATCATCCTCAAATGAGTTGTGACCTTGGGCCCCAATAATATTAATTCTTTTGATTCTGGACCCCGTCACATGCTTTGCAAGCAACTCTTCTTGAGTCATCAATTTGGCCAATGTTTCATCTCTTTCTTCATCTCTTTTTCTCAATGCATCTACTAATTTGTTTAAGGACGCACCACTTGAGGACACCTAGGTTTCTCTAGTATGCCAAGCTCAGTTGGTCTTTGTCATCCTATCCAACAAATCTTGTGAAAGTTCGAATTTTTGGTCCATGAGTGAACCACCAACAACAATTGAATTAAGGGCTAGTAAAAACATTGAAGAAGTACCCAATATGGAGTCCATAGTTTGGGAAAATGGAAACTTTCTACTTGAATCAAAGCCACACCATATGAATTGGTTCGCTTGGGAGTTTCCGGTAGTTCGTAATCTCATCATGTAATTAGAGAATCTGAGAGGGTGAGACAACTCTTCCAACCAAACTGTCTCCTCACCCGTAAGATAAAAGCAGAATAACCTCAAGTGAATTGGCTCTTCGTTGATGTTTAATATGTTGAATGGTTGATATATTTCAATGAAGATCTATACATGTCGATTACCATCCTCTCTAGCTAGTCCACCAAACAACCCCTTCATTTGTAAGAGATATAGCATGATGGTGTCATGGAATATGACATTCTCTACTGTTGGTGGTAGGTGAATGGAACTAGCTATATCGTGAGCAATGGGATCATCCTCCATGTCTATGAATCTATCCACTCTACCTGCATTGCTAGCATGACTCATTTTTGCACTCCTATTTAATCAACAAAACACAAAATAAAGTAAAAACAACAGAAAGCTCAAAACAAATTTGAATCAATAAACAATTAAAGAAAATCAAATCTCAATCCCCAACAATAGCGCCATTTTTGATAATGTCCAATACATCTCTCCTTTTTAAGGAGATGGCTACGGTCGTTGACAAAAATAAATTTCCAACGAATGTTGGGGTTGAATCCTACAAATATTGATGAGAGATTATCGAAAAGTTATAAATTTTCTCAAACTAGCTAGTGTCATGCCTAAACAACATAATGTAAATATTGGGGCAAAAAAAGAAGCAACTAGCAATTTCAAATTGTTAAACTAAACAAGGACAAATGACTTGATGAAATCAATTAGAGAGATTAGAGCTATGCATTTGATGGGGTGTCAACTTGATAGAGGTTGATTAAAATGCTTTAGATTCTATTAGAGCATGGAGAGCTTTGGTTATGATTACAACCTATGTTTCTCAACTAAAAGGATGTGTTTACCTTGATTTTCTCAAACCCTAAAGGCAATGAACTAACGAATCAGCAATACTTGCGAAAGGGTTTAGGCTATCTCTAGCTCTAACCCTTTAATGAAGTGTGAATTTTTGTTTGGACTATCTCTAGCTCCAACCCAAGTATAAAACAATCCAGTTCCACACTATTGAATCCTCACCCAAACCTTACTTCCCTCTTTCAAGAAGCAAGATCGGAAAGCTAAATCACTGTTTGAAACTGTCAATTATTGAATTAAAACTTGAAGGAAACAATAGATCCATGCTTACTACATAAATTTAAGAAAAATATCTACACCCAATCATGTCTAGAAACCCATTTTGCACTCACCCCTTAGCAAGAAATTTAGCTGCTCATAGATAAAGAAAGAGAAATTATACCCATAAGGAATTTCTCAAAATTAAATTCAAGCTCAAGGTCTGCAATAATGGAGTTTTGCCTAATAGAAATTGAAGAAGAAAAGTAAATAGTACTCTTTTATGTTCTTCTCTCTACAATTCAATTCTATGACATGTGAATGTACAATTGGGAAAAATCTCTGAAATTCTTTTTGCACAGCTATCCAATTTCCCTTGGAAGTTTCTCAAGTACACTTGTGCATTTTTGGATAAGATTTCCCTTCAGCATTGTCGCGGCTCACGTGCGTGGCACCTGTATTTTGCAGGTCCCCTTCTACGGCTCGCAGATCCTCTCTCAGGCTTAAACAATAAAACTTTCATGTTGTTTGTAGTAGCATATGTGGTCCACAGATGCCAATCTATTGATCGCAGGACTGGTTCACCAAATTCCTTCGTGTCATCTGCTTGGACCTATATTTTACAGGTGTCTATATATGAAACGCATATCCCTTTTTCTTCCAACAGATTGCTTTTAGTTCAATTCTTTAATTTTCTTTGTCTAAGTTAAATGTCTGCATAAAAGAACAGGAAGGCATAAAAACTTCCTAAATTGTATGAAAATAAAGCAATAGCTCTTGCTTAAAAGATAAATGAGTTGGTAAATTACCAACTCATCACCTGGACCCCTTTTCATGAGCATTCACCGCATGCCCCTTTTGTATGTTCACTATTGTTAGATGCTTGGTGATCAATTCTAATTAGGTTTCAAGATTGGTCATATCTTGATTCCATTCTTCTTTTTTCTTCTACTGCTCAACTGTCATGCCTCTAGAATAGTTCATAGCAATGGCCTTAGATTCTCGAGTGTATCATACCCTGTTGATCTTTATAATTTTATCTAGTATTTCACTGGCTTCTGCAAAGGTGTGGGCCATTATACACCCTTTTACTATCCCATCTTCTATAGCTTTATTAGAGGTGCTTAGTGGTTTGTACAATACCTCAAGAAGAACATCCTCTGGCAGCTTGGATTAGGACATTGCTTCAACTTCTTTTTAAATCTTAGCCATGCCTCATGTAAGGCTTTCCCTGGTAGCTGTCTTAAATTGTTAATTTCATCCCTCAACTGAATTCATTGTGAGGGTAGGAAAAACCTCTCCAAGAAAGTTGCAGTCAGTTCTGCCTAGGTGGTAATGGACTGATGTTGCCTAACAGCACAAAAGCGCATATGGTTGTCAAGTATATAGGACAGTGAAGTCCCGATTATCGATCCCTCAAAGACTTATTAGATTAATCTTTTAAGGTTACCTCTTTATTTCCCTATTCAAACAAAACAGATGAAAATGGGGAATGGTTTGAAGAATTAAACTACTAAAAAGTTGAAATGTAAAATTAACTAAAGAAATAAGATTGCTGCAAACTTGTTTGTACTTCAAATCATGATAAAAATATAGGGAAATGACACTTTTGCTTCTGGTTGAATTTTCAAGACATGATTATGCTAGATTAGTTGTTCCTAAGGTTTCTAGTTGCAAGCTACTATCCCATTTCTTTCCACTCTCCCGAGCATCAAAGAACTATCTCATGAACCTTAATGCCTATATCCCTATGGTTGCAGGAGAAACATGAAACGAAGGTTATGCTTACTTATATTTCAACTAAATAGGGTTGAAGGGCATATTCCTATCCTCAATAATAACTTCTATCCTTCAATCAATGGGAAAAGGATCTTCAAATTACTATTTTACATTTACTTTTAACCCTTTCGATTTCCTTTCCCAAGTTCAACCAAAAGCCAATAGGTTTACGAACAAGGTGATCTGTCTAGTGAATAGGTAATTAAAACAAGTAAATACAAACAACCTTTGATGAAGAATCAAACTAACATTATTCAATCTTTCAAACTTCAACCATCAACTATGACCAAAACCCTAGAATGGCGTTTAGCCACTCATAGAAAAGAGAAAAAACATAGAAATCATCATCATTCAAAGTAAAATGATAAAGAAAAGAAGAAACCTAAGTTAATACTTGTCTCTCCTTGAAAATCTACATTTACAACTTTCTATGATTAAACAAAATGATGTGTGATATTCTATAATTGCCATAGATGTTATATTTATACGTAAGCCCTCAAATGATGCTTTTACTCTCAAGTAAATAGATTCAAAATTAGCAAAATCTATCCAAAACTATGTCTGGTGCACCGTCCCCTTCATAGCCCCAAGTCTAGGTCAATTTTCCTCTGAAGTATAGCTCTGGGCGCCCCACTCCAACCATAGCACCAAGGTGTTAGAAATATTTCTACACTTCTAAACACCTCTGGTGCCTCACTCCTTTCGTAGCACCAGAGTGTTAGTCAATTTTCTAGCTTTAAGACCCTTCTGACACCCCACTCCATCCATAGCACTAGAATGTTGGAAAAATTTCCTAAGTCTGGAATACTTCTGAGGCTCTAAACCATCCATCTGGCCAAGGTTTTAATCAAATTCTCATCTCCAAAGGTAGGGATCTGGTGCCCCATGCCATCCATAGCACCAACTTTGGTGCATATTTCTCTGAAGCATAAGTGTTGTCGTGTCACACCAGCCATAGCCTTAGGCCAACTTTTGTGAATTCTTCTTTCTCACTCCTCGGGTCATTTTTGGGTCCTTTTTCCTTAGTTTCCTACTTAAAACATCTAAAAGTATTTGTTAGCTTAGAGGACACATGAAGACATGAATTTATACACTTCATAGGTATTATAAACTCAAAACAAGGCTAAATATGGGTAAAAACATAGAAAATGGGCACAAGATTATGCTCAACATCATAGATGGAAGCTCATTCATCCATAGCATAGCTTCCCCTATTTGTGAGAAAGGAAATAACCAAGTCTAATCGCCTCTTATGTCACCCCTAACAATCTGTTTGCATTGTAGATCCCAATGAAATTGATCAGGTGCTGGTTTGGATCTTCCCTAGAGAAACCATTGAACAACCCCCTTCATGCTCAGCAGTTGCATCACTGTACGTTTAGCATCGAACTTAACATCAGCTAGCAATGGGAGTGGAACAATGGCTCCAGTGTAACCAACTACATTCTGCTCATACTGCCCCTCGAAGAGCACATTCCATACAACATCATATCCATGGTACAAGGGGTGTTTTGCCTGTTCCTCTCTGCCAAGGCAGCAACAAGATCAGTGATTTCTGCCCTTCTAGCCGCTTTAGCTAGTTGGGCTTCCTCTGCTCGTCATATAGCTTCTGCGCTCTATGCTTCAGTAATCTCCTCTTGTGGGAGGTTAACCTGTATCACAGGGTTTGCCATGCTAACTTGTGACAAATCAAAAGTTTAAATAAAATAAATCACAAAAATAAAGACTACTAGGAGAATTTAAACACCAATTAATTATTTCTAAACCATACTCTCTGGCGACGGTGTAAAAATAGGATCACACCTAAATTACACCTCGCATAGAAGTATAAAGTGGTTATTGTCGGAAATAGTAACCCAACTAGGTTAGGGTCGATCCCACATGTAATATGGTAGAAATAACATGTTAATTATGAGTAAATCAATTGGTAGTCAATATTTCAGGGGGGGTTCCAAAAATAAAAGAAAACAAATAATTTTGAACAGTGATTAAATTGCAATCAAATTGATAAGATAAAATCAAGATTGTGTTCACCATGGATTCATAATGTAGTTGGCATATTTTATTAGTGATCTATCATGGTGAATTTTATGTCAGACTAACAATTAAGTTCACCTAATGTCTCTCGACCTACATAGATGAATTTCACTCTACATCCTCTCGGACTTTAGGTGTTTATATTTTACCCTTGCCACAAGTCTTGGATTAACTATCCTTTGTTAGAGCTCAAGTTAATTAGATAGGGTTGGTAGCCTTAAATTTCCGTTGTTATTCTCTTTTTCTAACTTCAACTTCTTTGATTGAGCATGTTGATGATACAGACGCATTTCAATGTTTGCAATCGCTAAAACTCATTAAAACAAAGAGAAGAACAATCCACTCAATTCACCATTCAAGAATTACTATTTTATTTTGCCTACTTCCATTAATCCATCATAATTCCCACAACCCTAGATAAAGAGATTTACCAACAAATATTTGAAGAAAGAATAGTACAATATTTATAAGATGTTATAATGAAATACTTACAATAATATGAAATTATTTGACGAATCTCAAAAGCTAAATAGAATCACAAGAACTTGATGTTTTTCCACCAACAATTGTATGGAATAATTTTTTCAATACTTACAACAACTTTCTAGCAAGATTCAACACCAAAAACATCCTTAGAAGGAGTATATATATATATATGTATATAGTTAATTAGTTAGTAATAGAATAAATCTGCATTTGTTCTTACTTGGACTAGGATTGGAATTTGCAGGTTTTGAGTCGGCATCATTCGGTCTATGTCGTGCCACTGGCTGCGCTATTATGGTGCTGCATTGCACCATTCCTTGCATGGTTATGCCTGTGCATAAATGCATTGATGTTCCTACATGATGCCATCCTCCATTATGTTGTTGCACTTTTTCCTTTTGAGCTCGGCTTGACAACTCTTGCTCTTTTAAGCCTCAACTAAGTCCAAATCCGTCAATTTAATCCCTACAAACATATAATCTTGTATATTAGCTCTTCTTAACAAATATCATATAAAACCAAAGAAAACACACAAAATTTATTTCTCAAAATATATCCATGTATGAGCAAAATATGGAAAATAAGTACGTAAATACACCCAATATCACCTGTGCTTGGAACTTGAAGGGGGGGGGGGTACTAAGGGATTTGCTTGAAATTGAATAGGGTATTGTTTTGACTAAGCTTGATATTATGTTAAAAATGATCCATCTATATGAAATATTACTACATATTACACCACCAAATGAACCTTGTGCTTTAAAATGCTAAAGTATTACTAAGTGTAGAAATTCCCAGATAAACTGAAAGAATGGACCATCTGGACTACATCTTGCTCCGTTATGTGAAAGTACAATGCTAGTTCATCCAATTCAATTGATGATTAAAGATGCAGACCGTAATTCCAAAAGAAAGGGCATATTCTATTCCATTAGTTGAGTCAGTAAGACTGTCTATGGCTTTCAAAAAATGGTACAACATATGATCCGCATCTTCAGGATGCGGACCATCTTTTCCCATACCATTTCACTTATGCTTTTTATTTCTAAGTTTTTCAATGCCATTGTTCTTAATTTTTGATGCTTGATACAGGAAATGGCACCAAAATACACAACACCAAGGGCCGACAAGGTTACAGAGGTAAAGAGGTCTCGAGTCTAGGATGAGGATGAGTATCAGCCCCAATAATGGGTACCACTAGATTAGCTCTGTGTTGTCACTGACACTCTCATCCAGGGTGGCATCCGCAGACACACTACCTCAGAGCTCTTATTCCTAGCCTTCAAAGGAGCATCCCATTGCCTGGCCTAGAAGGAAGCATATTGACGTCTCTTCTAGACAGTCCATAGAGGAGGACTCCACTAGTCGGATGACCTTCCCCTAGAATGATTTGGCTAAGAGAGAAGGAAGTAGAGGGGGACATCTTTAGGATTAGGTAAGTGATAAAGGGTGCCTATGATAAATATTTGGAGGGTCGGGCCAATCATAATGGAAAACCACAAAGGAGTGTTAGAGATGAGCGAGCCATCAATGCTAATGGACTGGATTAATATCCTTACATCCTCGAGTAGATTAGGTTACAATATTAGGGCTTCCTCCTTCATCCCTCAGGGAAGTACATCCAGGCCTCATGAGGGAGTTCTATGTAGTGTATGGTTCACTCCTCTAGGCTACCAATCTAGGTATGAGGTCGTAAGTAGAGCCATTGGCATTAATGGTGATCCGATGAATATCGATTGACATTAGCTCCAAGGAAATCAATCGATATTACTAGGTGATGGATATGAGGCCATAAATACCTTGGTGTATGATGTAGTGGTTGATATAGATATGCATGCTAGGCCATGGATGGACAGGATCACTACTCGAGCTATACCTGTGAGGTCGCTCTTGACACAACATTGAATTTCAAGAGAGATTTGTGGCTTCTAGCTAAATTCTGGTGGAACATAATTCATAGCTGAATTTTCCTGACCAAGAGCGACAACAGACTTAAACATAGTCATGCATTGGTCATAACACCAATCTTCTATCGAAAGAGGATGGACATTAGACAGATATTGTGTATGGATCTAAAGGAGCGAGGTTTATAGGCAGCCAACTCTTTTGTATTTTAATTCCTGAAAGGCAGGGGTACCAGCTTTGCAAAGGGAGGACATATTTACCGTGGCCTGACTGGTGATGTATATCACTACTATAAGGGATGAGTCATTGATCATATCTACCCAACGCTCTCGTCTATCTTTGCCAATTGAGGGAGCATCTAAGAGTGAGGCTATCCAGTGTAGGGAACCCAATAGAGCAATCCCCTCACAGCCACTGGAGGCTCCAGTAGCACTTCGTATAGACTCCACTCCCCAAAGAGCTAATTCTCTTGCTGATACACCTATCCCAACTCACATTGCTGCTCTTAGGATTGTCCATCTCTCTATAGATTCACTTGCGAGCATGGCTACCCGACTTGAGAAAGAAGAGAGGCAGCAGGCCCACCTGATTGAGTAGATGTCGGCCGTAATGGCCAAGATTATTGATCAAGCATTGCAGCCACTGAGGACATCTATACACACATCCCATGAGTCACTGAGTTCTAGGGGTTATTGAGACTAGAGTAATGCAATTAAAGTAAAGCTCCAGCCAGACTAATATTTAAAGCCTCCATATATACATTGAAAAGATCAAAGCTGCTATTCTAGGCCTACAGATGAGAGAGCCTTAGATTTAGGAGATTGCCATCTAATTTCCAATTGTTGATCATACCCATCCCATCTCCAGTCTGATGGCACTAATCCCAGAGGATTTTTTGCAAAGAGCTTCACTTATTCGAACAAGTCCAGAGCGAGCTCAGCCACCTAGTCCATCATAGTTGAGAGATCCTACCCCTTCATGTGATATAAGAAAAATGCCACTAACAGAGGAGGAAAGCGAGTCTAGTGAGAAGAACCTCCAAGAGGAGGAGGATTATGACATGGACTTTATAGATGTTGCAAAGTTGAGGGCCGCAAGGATGAAGTCCCTTGCCTTTGCACAAATCGGGCTATACATAGATAACGAAGTGAGCACCTCATCAACACTTTGGCCTGAGTGCCAGTTTACATTCCCCCACATGTTCCACATGATCCATAATATCACAAGATGTGCATTTCATGGAGCCCCTATTACATTTTTTATGCTTTACTTGTATATTTAATGGGGAAATTGCATGCTTTTTGAGATGGGGGTGGGATTCCATTTTTGGTCCTTGGGGCATCCTTTTGTTTTGTATGGATGATGCTAAATTTGAATCTTTGATTTATATTGAAAGATTGATCTTTTGTTAGTTCAATGATGGTGTATGATGTTGTCTATCTTTACCGCTTTCTAGTATAAAATTTTATTGCTCTTGTAGTATGTAGTCCTCCTTGATTTTCTAAGCCGTGGTTTTTTCCCAAGAGGTTTATTTCTGTCGAATTTGGACAAATAATGTAGTTAAGTGTCATAGTGAATGGGCCCAATAATAGATTATTAGGGACATTCTTAAGGGTACCAGCCTACATATTGAGTTGTTCTTGGTTAATTAGAGTTTTTTTTGACTTAGGTGGTGGTAGCATATGAGATTATAACATGCTTTTGTAATTCTTTGAATAATACCCCCCTCAAAATTTTTGCCACAATTGTTTGGTATAGATATATGTACTTTGTTTCTGACATCTTATTATGTTGATTATGGCAATGAATCCCTATTAGAGAGTATAGTTGTTTAGCCCATTTGATGTCCATGTTCCATGGTGTGGTGAGGAAAGATTGGTTTGTTAACTTGTTGTGTTTACACTCTAGAACTTATCTGGTTACTTATGCTTTAGCTTAAGATTGACTTTGGGCTGTAAAGATGAACTTAGGCCTTCTTTGTATTTCAAAAACCCTATATTCCTAATTGATCCTACCAAATGATATATATATCCTTAGCCTACCCTTTTGAGCCTATGACCCTTTTTTTGATCAAGCACAATGAAACCGAAACAAATTCTTAAGTTAATCCTCTTTCGAGCCAATCCTTCTTGACACTATAAAATGTGATGAAAATATGTTAAAGTGTAAGTTGGGGAGGTGATAAGGTGGAAAATAAATAAAAAGGGCATAAATAATTTTTTTGACCACTTTCCAAGGTATATTGAGCAAGAAAGGAATAGAAAAAAAATGAAAATAAAAAAAAAGGAAAAAAGGAAATGAGAAAAATTAAGCTCACAAAAAGCGCCTTGGGTGGTGAAGAAATGCCATGAAATGAAGGGAAGAAAAATAAGTGAACCAAAAAATGAAAAAAAGCAAATGAGAATATGATGTAGTGTTCAGGGATGGTAATAAGCATCTAAAAGATCATATTTGTATCCTACCAGCCCTTTTGGACCAATATTAAAAGCTTAGAAAAGCCCTTACGTGATCTCAACTTGGATTTTAAAACAAAAAGGCATTTGAGAATTAAGGCAAGTGTATGGTAGTTGTGACTTATCTTGTGAACATCTTTGTGAGAGTTGAGTGCTTTTTTTCTTCTCTCTTGATCTTGTGTCGGTGTTTTGAGTGTAATTGTTGGTTCTAAAAATGGACACTTTCCTTGATCTAAATGTGAGGGTATGGGATGAAAATGGCTAGAATGAATTACTTCTCAATCTAGGTGTCTAGCATGTTGAAATAATGTCATGAATAGAGATTATATGCTTAGTCATAATGGTTGTGAGAAAAAGGTTTTTGCATGATAGAGGGGTGGCTTTCTTGAAAATCTTATGCTTGTAGCTGCTTTCCAAAACCATCCTAGTCATTACACTATGTGATACCGAAATATGAGTTCAAGTCTATTTAGGTTTTCTTATTTTAGTTGTTTGAGGATAAGCAAAATGTTTAAGTTAGGGGTGTTGATGTGCCTGAATTTTAGGACATATTTTTTACTTTTTTCATGAAGTTTTACTTGCCTTTAAGTACTAATTTAAGACAAAAATAATGCTATTTTTCTAAGCTTCAGGAATCCAAAGAGTAGATAAAAGGAGGCATAGAAGTCACTAAAGTCTGCCCGAGTAGAAGCAAAAGACAGACCGCACATCCAAGATGCGGTCCATATCCTTAAGCATTTTCTGATCAAAGAATACCACCAAGTGATGTGCAAAGAACGACTTAAGAGGCGACCCGTCTTCTCAAAAAAATCATATTTGTCCATTATGTCCAACCTAAATTTCACGGTGGAGAAATCGACGGATGAAAAATATGGAGCGTCTATCCAAAAGATGGTCCATCAATCAAAGGATAGAAGGAATCTAGGTAGAACATCAAAAGCAGTTGGCAGTTAAAGATGCAGACCGTCTTTTCAGAAGACAGTCCATCCCTTCAACCTACGGTCCTATAAATTTGAATTTAGTTAGGGTTCTGGACTTAGTATAAATAGATCTTTTTCATATAATTGGGAGAGTTCTAAAAGATCTTAGTTTTTTTTAACATTGTAGCTAGTTTTCATAGTTTTAGCCTTGTAATTGAAGTTACCCGCTGAAGTTTGAAGATCAAGTTTCTCAATTCAAGTTTCTCTTTTCTAATTCTTTCTTTGTAAGTGAATATGTCTAATTACTTGCTTTCTTTTTCTTCTTTATCTATGGGTTAGTGTAACACCCCAAAAGTCTCTCAGATCTGAAGACTGAAACGGAGAAAATAGGGAAAAAATGCACCATATCACAGAATGAGTTGTCAAGTGACTCATTAGACCACTTAACGACTCATTAAATGAGTCATTGGGTTCAGAGAGGCTGACAAAACTTGAGTTTCAGAGAGTCATAACGAGTGGTGAAGTGTTCCTCTAATTGTCATGGAGAATCGTTAAGTGCAGGCGTCAGGAACAGATTAGAAAGTTGGAAAAAATGATCAATGATAACAGAACAGGGTGATGACCCATCAAGTGTCCTAAAGGGTCATCGAGTCATCTGTTGGGACTGCCAGTGTAATTTTTCCAGATGGGTTATTAAGGGTGTTTTCATAATTCCTATGTTCCTAACTCCGAAAATAAATCATTTTAAGCTCCTAAATAGGTGTTTAAAGAGGTTTTGTTCATCCTAAACCCTAATTCTACTCCTAATGTCCCTAAGTGAAGATCAAATCCCCACAAGAGAAGATAGGGTTCTTCATCAATCTTCCCCACAATTCCCTTTGGGTCTCCAATCAAGTGAAAGATTCATCAAGCCTAGGTATGTAGGGTTATGAATGGGGGAAATCCTTCCATCCTCATGCCCAATTTCATCCTTATTTCATGATTTCAAGTCTCTAAGCATGATATATTGAAATTTTAGGGTTAGACCCAATTCTCATGAAATCTCTTATAATATCTTATCAATTCAAGTCTCTTATGATTAAATTCATGGTTTATGATAATGATTACCCATTTTCAACTAGAATATCTCATGGATCTATACTTGCAAGTGTTTATGATTCTTCCCTACTATGTACGATTTATGAATTTCAAGCTTATGAGCTTATGTTTTCAAGTTATGACGACTTATCAAAATATGAATAAACGCTAACGAATTCTTGAACTGATTTTGTAACTTCAACTTATGATGTTTTATTCAAGCATGTATGATTTTCACGAAAATGAAGTTCAAGTATCATAGCTAACTCTATGGCATCCTTTTCATGGTTATTTCATGTATGTCAAATATGATTATGATTTCATATTTTATCTAGCCCATAAAAGTTCAAGTATGTATGCACGATAATGATTATGATCCATGTGCATATTTTTGGGAGTAATGTCTAGAACTGAGTAGGCTAGGAGTTTAGGAAAACTCGAGTCTCATAACTGCATGGCACCGTAGGTATACATTCATGTTCAGGCGTTATGGGGATTCACAAGTGATTTCATGCCTTAATCATCACTAGCATTGGCAAGCTTGGGATGACTCTCCCCACTTGAGCGAGATAGTTAGGTCTTCATGTAATCTTTATCATGATTGATGTCAATTATGAAAAAGTCTCCCATTGTTCCTCACATTTGAAGTTATTCATGTTTATGACCTACAATATTATATTTTATAGCATATTTGACCCATTGATCCTTTATGAGCTTTTACTTATATTTTCATGTATGTTAAATCAGATGATTTTCTTTCTAAAACCTTGGGTCATTATGTTGCTGTTTTTGACGAATACCTCATGGTTATGATCACTTCAAGATTATGGTTTTATCACGTCGTCCTTAGCTTCATGTTCTATCTTGTTCAATACTCATGATTTCAAACTATTGTTTTACGAACATATTTTACTTTCTCTACATACTCAGTACATTCAAAGTACTGACTGCATACTCTACGCTATATCATCTCATGAGATAGGTTCAGATGTTCAGTCTAAGTCTCACTATTAGCTCGCTCCCGCTCCATTCCAGTACCATCCTAGTTTTGGTGAGTTCTTATGATTTGAGGACGACAGTTTAGGTTTATGCTTCTTTTACTATGCCTTTTAGTTTTAGACTTAGCGAGCTAGTTGGGGGTGTTATCCCATTAGCTCATCTTATGATTAGAGGCTTTCAAACAATTGTGTATAAATGGTTCAACATCATTGACTCGTTGTCTATGCTTATATTTTTATGATATGCAAACTTGTCCTTATGTTGAGTTCAAGTTTATTTCCACTTTAAATTTTCTCTCTTTCATGTTGTTTATGTTCCATGGGTTAGCTTGGAGACATTCATAGTTCCAGGTCATGTGTCTCGATATGGGGTCCATGCTAGGGTCATGACAAACTTGGTATCAGGTTTAAGGGTGTCCTAGGGTGTGTGAAAGTCGTGTTAAGTAGAGTCTTTTCCATAATGTGAAGCACGCCACACTTATGGGGAGGAGGCTATGAGAGAGTTTAGAAAATTTCCCTTTTTCATAATCCATGTTGTGTGATGAAGTTCATCTCTCCTACCCCTCTAACACATGCTATATGCATTTGCAGAAATATGCCTCCCTGTTGAGCCAACGGAAGGAGAAATTGTAATGATAATGTACATGGTAATGTCAATGGAGATGGGCATTAGCTAGCCCCACCGTCTCTAGCTGATCTCTTGTCGGAGCAGGTGACTCATGATGAGTTCATGACTACATTTCAGATGTTAGCACAGGCCATGATAGCCTAAGTCAACCCGCACGTGGTTGCCCGTGTGAACCAAAATGGGAATATGGCCATGGCTAGGGTGCAAGACTTCATCAGGATGAACCCATCTAAGTTTCATGGGTCAAAGGTGGATGAGGACCCAAAGGAGTTTATTAAGGAGGTCCAGAAGATTACCTGGGTTATGGGTGTTTCAGGAGAGGAGAGTGCACCTTTGGCCTCCTACCAGCTAAAAGGGGTTGTTCATATATGGTTCCGACAGTGGAAGGAGATTAGGGGAGTTAGTGTAGTCCCCGTTAGTTCGGATGAGTTTGTTACGACTTTCTTGGACAAATTTTTTCCCATAGAGATGAGGAAGCAAAGGAAGTAGAGTTCGTTAATCTGAAGCAGAATGATATGACTATTTAGGAGTATGTCCTGAAGTTTATTTGTCCAAGTATGCTTTGGAGATGGTTACTGATCTGAAGGCTTGCATGAGCCAGTTCATGAATGGGGTTAGAGACTCATTGGTCAAGGAGTGCAGGACTACAATGCTGGTTAGTGACATAGAGATCTCTCAACTAATGATATATAATTAGTAGATAGAGGCATATTAGATAAAAGGAAAGGGAAAGAGAGGCCAAGAGGTTCAGGAAAGGAGCTATGAGTACTCTCAACATAGATCTGGTGGTGGACATCGCCCTCAGTCCCACCAGAGGTTGTCATCCCCAGCTCCATCATCAGCTAGCATTTCATCCAGACCTCGAGGTGATCATTGGGGAAGAGCATCAGGCTGTAGGGATCAGAGTTACATGAAAGGAGAGTGTACTTTTCCAGCTTGCAGGAAGTGTGGTGAGAATCACCCAGCAGAGTGGGAAGCCGGGGCACATGCCCAGGGATAGTCCTTTAGTTATACAGGGTGAAAGTAGAGGTTGTGCCCTAGCCACTACCTTAGCAGCTCCAGAGGCTCACCAATCTTAGCAGCACGTCTCTTCTAGTGCAAGTGGTGGGCAGCACCAAATTAGATTCTATGCACTTTAATCCTGTCAAGAGAATGATTGCTAATCTGATGTGGTCACTAGTATGCTACATGTTTTCAATCTTGATATTTTTGCATGGGTCTATGACTCCTTATGTAGCTGTTAGTTTCGGTGTCAGTCCCAAAATCCAGTTAGATCCTTCTCAATTCTACTCCTGTCAATGAGTCAATTTTAACTCGATGGGTATACAGGAATTGTCCTATCACGATTATTCCGAAAGTCACCTCTGTCGACTTAGTGGAGTTAGATATGATTGATTTCGATGTTTTATTCAATATGGATTGGTTGTATGCTTTTTATGCTTTGGTTAATTGCAAAACCCATATGGTAGAGTTTCGATTTCCAGGTGAACGTATCCTAGAATGGGAGGGTAATTCAGCTGTTCCTGTAGGTGGCTTTGTTTCCTATCTTGAGGCCAAAAACATGATCTCCAAGGGATGTGTACCCTGACTCTTCAGTCGATTAGATAGTATGCCTGTATCCGGAGGTGCTCCCAGATGATCTACCAGGTGTCATTCTAAGGGAGAGATTGACTTTTGTATTGACCTTCTCCCAGCTATGCATCCCATATATATTCCTTCTTACATGATGGCTTTAACTGAGCTAAAGGAGTTGAAAGAGTAGTTGAAAGAGTAGTTGAAAGATCTTTTAGATAAGGCTTTCATCAGGCCTAGTAAGTCTCAATGGGGTGCCCCAGTTTTTTTGTCCAGAAGAAGAATGGTACCCTTAGGGTGTACATTGATTATCAACAATTAAACAAGGTAATATTAAAGAATAAGTATCCCCTCCCAGACTCATTTGACCAGCTTTAGGGTGCTAAGTGCTTTTCAAAGATAGACCTCAGATCCGGCTATCATCAGCTCAGATTTAGGGATAATGACATAGTGAAGATTGCTTTCAGGACTTGATATGGTCACTATGAGTCTGTGGTTATGACTTTTGCGCTAACGAATGCCCCCACAACTTTCATGGACTTGATGAATAGGTTGTTTAAGAAGTATTTTGATATATTCTTCATTATCTTCATAGAAGATATCCTCAAATACTTTCAAAGTGAGGAGGAGCGTGCTACTCATTTGAGGATTGTGTTACAAACCCTCAAGGATCATCAGTTGCCTAGAGTTGGAAGTGGTGGTGTTTGCCTTGAATATCTGGAGACAACATATATAATCATATATGGATGTTTTCACAGACCACAAGAGCCTTCAACATGTGTTTACTCATAAGGACTTGAATTTGGGGCAAAGAAGATGGATATAGCTTCTCAAGGACTATGACTTGAGTGTCCTTTATCATCTGGGCAAAGCCAATGTGGTGGCAAATACTCTTAGTAGGCTATCTATGGAGAATGTGTCCTATGTCGAGAATGGGTGGAAGGAGTTGGTGAAGTATGTCCATAGGCTTTCTCATTTAGGGGTTCGCCTTATAGATTCGACGAATGGCGGTATTATTATTCAGAATGGGTGGGAATCTTCATTGGTGACGGAAGTTAAAGCAAGGAAACATGAGGATCCTATCTTAGTGAAGTTGAAGGAAGTAGTCCGAAATTAGAAAGTAGAGGTTTTCTCCCAAGGGGGAGATGGTGTACTTTGATATTAGGGTCGATTGTCTGTTTCGGCTATGGATGACTTGAGAGAGAGGATGTTGAGCAAGGATCATGGCTCTTGGTACTCTATCCGTCCAAATGCTACCAAGATTTACTGTGATCTACAAGAGTCTATTGATGGAGTGGCATGAAGAAGGACATAGTGGGATTTGTGGCTAAGTGTTCGAATTGCCAACAGGTGAAGGTTGAGTATCAGAGACTTGGAGGAATGCTTAGGACATCAGCATTCCTACTTAGAAGTGGAAGAGATCAACATGGACTTTATCACAGGGTTGCCTCGTATGCACCGACAGTGTGACTCTACATGGGTGGCGGCGGATAGGTTGACCAAATCACCACATTTCTTACCAGTCAAAATTATAGATTCAGCCGAGGATTATGCTAGACTCTACATTCGGGAGTTAGCTCGGTTGCATGCCGTTCCTTTGCCCATTATCTTATATAGGGGTACTCAGTTCACCTATCAATTCTAGAGATCATTTTAGATGGGCCTTGGTACTCAAGTAAAGCTTAGCATACCTTTTCAGCTGCAGATAGATAGTCAGGCCGAGTGGACCATTCAGATTAGAGGATAAGTTAAGGGCTTGTGTGATTGATTTCAAAGGTAGTTGGGATGATCACTTACTCCTCATTAAGTTCACTATAATCAAAGTTATCACTCCAACATTCGAATGGCTCCACTTGAGGAAATTTATTGGCGGAAGTGTAGGTTGCCTATTGGATGGTTCGAGGTAGGTGAGGCTACGTTATGGAAAAATTCAGTTCATGAGGCCATGGAGAAATTTCAGCTTATTCGAGAAAGGCCAAAGACAGCTTAGATTCGACAGAAATCATATGTGGATGTTAGGAGGAGAGAGCTTGAGTTTGAGGTTGATGATTCGGTGTTTCTGAAGGTGTCTCCCATGAAGGGAGTTATGAGATTTGATAAGAGAAGGAAGCTTATCCTTAATATGTTGGACCTTATGATTTAAGGAGAGTTGGCAAGGTGGCATATGAGTTGGAGATACCCATATAGTTAGCTTCAGTACATCCAATTTTCCATGTTTCTTTTTTGAAAAAGTGCATTGGCGACCCAGCCTTTGTCGTTTTGGTAGAGAGCATTAGGGTAAAGGATTGCCTTACCTATGAGGAAGTTCCAATTTAGATCCTTGATCGTCAGGTTCAGATGTTAAGGAACAAGAAAGTAGCTTTACTGAAGGTTCTGTGGAGAAATCAAGTTGTTGAGGGAGCTACATGGGAAGCCAAAACAGATATAATGGCTAGGTACCCGCATCTTTTCCCTTTGAGCTGAGTTCCAACATGAGGTACCAGTTTCCTCCTCAGTACCCTATTCAAGTTGATGTCTAGTTTATGTCTCTAAGTTTCTTTCATGTCATATTATGCATGTATGCTTCATAAATTCAATTCAGTCATGTATCTTAGTCCGGAGTTAGTAACTCGGTCAGTTTTCAGCTATGGTTATTTAATTTGGGATTGTAGTTCTTTCCCTAGCCTTCCAGTATGGTTAATCAACAATCGAGGATGAATGTTCCCAAGGGGGAGATAATGTCATGACCCAAGCATGGACCCCAGTTCAAGACAGGGGACCTAGAGCCACGAATGACTCCAAGCTAACCCGTGGCACATACATAACATATTAAAGAGTATACACTAAAGAGGAAATAAATCATTAACATGATTAAGCAGAAATTTAGAAAATATAATCAAGCATATCTGGAGACCACAAGTCTATAACGCTGAGCCATCTATCATGTCGTCTGAAAGTATCTAATAATGAGATGAGCTGATGGGAAAACATCCCCAACTAGCTCGCTAAGTCTGAAACTGAAGACAGGAACATGCATCAAAACTAATAAACATCCTTGGTAGATGAGGACTCACTAACACTCGGATGGTGCTGGAATTGAGCGGGAGCAAGCTAACTTCGGATTTGAGATTGATCAACTGAACCTATATCATGAGACGATATAGCATAGAGTATGTAGTCAATACTTTGAATGTAATGAGTATGTAAAGTAAGTAAAATATACTAGTAAAACCAAAATAAAGAGATCATGAGTGTAAGATAGTATAAAACATAAGATGTTGATCATAAACTAAACATGAGGGCTCAAAGCCTCCAAAAGTGTAACATAAAGCTGAATATGACTATTTTCACAATTAAAATCTCGTAAAGCATGTTTTGAGCCAACATACCATAATTCGTAATATCATAAGGCATGAACATAATAATATACAAAAGTTAAGGAACAATGGGAGATTCTTATAACCGACATACGCCACATAAGCGTACATGAAACCCGACCAATAAAACCCTAGTCGAGAGAGTGTCTATACCTTACTAAGGGTAGGACCATGAAAAGGTGTGATATCACTCATGGGTGGCCTATTCGAGCATGGGAGACACTCTCATGGAGGACCCATCATGGTTATGTTGGCACATAATTTTAAGACCTGGGTACATTGGAACCCTAACCTACTCGGTGCTAAATAGTACTCCCAAAACATAAATAGTATTCATATCATAATCATGACACATGGGATTACATGGCTAGTTTAAATCATGAAATTCATAACATTTTGATATACGTGAGCTAGTCATGAAAATAGAGCCAAAGGTCGGCCATGATATATATATATCTATACACACACACACACACACACACACACACTCGAATTTCAGGAAAATCATACATACTTGAGTAAAACTTCATAATTCGAAATCATAAATCATAAGATTCAAATTTGTAAACATTCATGCATACTTTGATAATGTATCACAACTTGAAATTATAGGCTCAAAAACTTGAAAATCATAAGAGCCATGCATAATTGAATAAAATCATCATAAAATTGAAATCATGAATTCATAAGGAATTTGAGGTCAAATCTACCGTAATAACCATAATTCATAGATTGAAACATGAGGAAATTGAACCCATAGATAGATCATAGAAGATTTCATTAAATTGGGTCTAACCCTAGAATTTTCGTAAAACTTGATTGGAGACTTGAATTCATGAGTTAGAGAAGAAATTGGGCATGAGGTGAAAGAAATACCCCACTCATAGCCCTACACCTGGGTTGAATGATTTCTATGCTTGTCGTGAAGACCCAAGGGAAATTGGGAAGAGAAGGATGAAGAGCCCTAACCTTGTTTTTGAGAGAGTTGATATTTAAATTGGAGTGTTAGGAGTAGAATGAGGGTTTAGGAGGAGTAAAACCCTTTAAAACACTCTTTTCAAGAACCAAAATGACTTAATTTAGGAGTTAGAATCTTTGGGTTTTATCGAAACACCCCTACGAAATTGATTCAAGAATCTGCCCCTCAGCTTCATCGACCCATCCAACGAGTCGTAGTCAGACCTAACGACTCATTGGATCCACCTATTGTTTCTGGAGTATTTCTGGTACTCTTAGGATTCCTCAACCAATGGCTAGATAGGACGAGTCATTACATGCTACAATGACTTTTCGCTTCTCTCATTTTTACCACTGCCACACCTGCACTGATTCTAAAATCCTTGTAATGGATCAACATCATGGGTCGTTACATCCCAATGAGTCATGGTATCCTTCCGTTATCACTGAACCAAATTCAACCCCTTTTTGAACGCCATATAGTGACCCCCTTAGGAAGACCCGTTATATGAACTAACAAGTCGTCACTTGACTCATTGTTTCTGGGGAGCTTTGACTAAGGGATTATAAAGAGGAATACAACGAGTTGTTGTTCCTTACAACGACTCGTTCCTTTAGTCTTTCTATGACTCTAGTGCCATTTCCTACTAAAAGTCTCAAGTCTGATCTAAGGGACTTTTTGGGGTATTATAATATCTCCCCCTTAAGAGCATTCATCCTCAAATGTAGATGAAGCATACTAAAATGTAAGGGAAGAACTGCAATCCCAAAATTGAACAATTATATTGAAAATTGATGGAGCAACTAACTCTGAACATGAAACACATGATTGAACTGAATTCATGAAACATACATGCATGTTATGACATGAAATGAACAGAGATACATGAACTTTACATGAAACTGAATAGAGTACTCAGCAGGAAACTGGTACCTCATGCTGGAAGTGAGCTGGAAGGGAAAAGATACAGATACTTAGCAATTATATCTACTTCGGCTTTTCGTGTAGCTCCCTCAATGAACTGATTCCTCCACAAAGCTTTTACTAAAGCTACTTTTTTGTTCCTTAATTTCCAAAATTGATGATTAAGGATCTCGAACGGAACCTCCACGTAGGTAAGGATATCTCTCACCCCACTGCTTTCTACTAAAACAACTAAAGCTAGGTCGCCAATGCACTTCTTCAGCAAGGATAGATAGAAGACTAGGTGTACCGAAGTTAACTCCTTGGTAGCTCCAACACATATGCCACATTGTCAACTCACAACAGAATTCTATAAGGACCAACATATTGGAGACTAAGCTTCCTTTCTCGCAAAACCTCATAACTCCCTTCATAGGAGACACCTTCAGAAACACCCAATTATCAACGGCAACTCAAAATCTCTCCTCCTAACATCTGCATAGGATTTCTGCCGACTTTGAGCTGTTTATAACCTATCACTTATCAACTTAACTTCCTCCATATCCTCATGGATTAAGTATGGCCCTATCAACATAGTCTCACCTACCTCGAAGCAACCAATAGGTGATCTACACCTCCTCCTATAGAGAGCCTCAAATGTAGCCATCTAAATACTGGAGTGGGTACTGTTAAACTAAATGAGAGGCAGGTGATCACCCAAACTACCCTTGAAATTGATCATGAAAGCTCTCAACATTTCCTCAAATGTCTGAATGGTTCGCTTAGCCTGATCATCAGTTTGTGGGTGGAAAGTTGTGCTGAGCTTCACCTGAGTACCTAGACCTTTCTGAAACAATCTCTAAAACTGAGAGGTGAACTGAGTATCCTTGTTTGAGTTGATATATAATGGCACTCCATTCAACTAAACTAAATTCTAATTGTACAATCTAACATAATCCTCAACTAAATCTGTAGTTTTGACCGATAAGAAATGTGCTGATTTGGTTAACGTGTCTATAATCACCCATATAAAGTCATATTGTTAATGTGTATGAGGAAATCCTATAATGAAGTCCATATTGATCTATTCCCACTTCTACATAGGAATACTGATGTCCTAAAGTGTACCTCCAGGTCTCTGATGCTCTCCCTTCACCTGCTGGCAGTTCGGAAACTTAGCCACCCACTATGTCCCTCTTCATGCCATTCCACCAATAGACTTCCCATAGGTCACGGTACATCTTTGTGGCACCTAGATCTATAGAATATCGAGATTCATGAACCTCACTCAATATTTACTCTCTCAAGCCATCTACACGTGAAACACATAAATGACCCTAATGTCGGAGTACACCATATCCCTCCTGGGAGAAAATCTCCACCTTCTGATTTTGGGCCGCTTCTTTCAACATCACTAAGATAGGATCCTAATATTTCCTTGCTTTAACTTCTGTCACCAATGAAGATTCTGACCCATTTTGAATGATAACACCACCAGCCGATGAATCGATAAGGCGAACTCCTGATGTAGCAAGCCTATGAATATGCTTCACCAATTCCTTTCTCCCATCCTTGATATGGGACACACTCTCTATGGACAGACTTCTTAGAGCATCGGCCACTATATTGGCCTTTCCCAGATGGTAAAAGATGCTAATGTCATAGTCCTTTAAGAAGCTCTAACTATCTCATTTGCCGCAAATTCAATCTTTATGAGTGAACACATACTCGACTCTTGTGATCCATGAGCACATACACGTGTACCCCCTATAAATAGTTCCTCGAAATCATCAAGGAAAACACCACCGTCGTTGGCTCAAGATCACGTGTCAGATAATTCTTCTCATAATGCTTAAGCTATCTAAAGGCATAAGGGGATAACCTTGCCATACTACATCAACATACACCCAAGGCCAATCCTAGAAGTATCGCAATACACTATAAGACCATTGGTGCCTTCAGGTAGAGTCTAGACTGTGGATGAACTTAGTTGGGCCTTTAACTCCTTCAAGCTCTTCTCACTGCTTCTACCTTTTAAGAGTCTACCTGCACGCCCTCCCTAGACACCACATGACCTAAGAATCCTACTATGTTTAGCCAAAACTCATACTTGCTGAATTAAGCAAACAACCGACTATCTTTGAGAGTCTACAACACAATCCTCAAATGAGCGGCATGTCTTCCTAACTTTGAGAATATGAGAATATCATCTATCAAGACAATCAGGAACATATCCAAATACTACTTGATCACCCTGTTCATCAAGTTCATAAAATCTATAGGAGCATTCATTAGTCGAAAATATATAACTATGAACTCATAGTGATCATATGTAATACCCTGAAAGTGCTTAAGAATTGATCTGGAAGTTAAAAGTTGAAAACTGCTGAAATTGGGAAAATATCACAGAACGGGTGATGTAAGAATTCTTGGTATCAAACCATGGGTGGTGTGGGGAAGTTCTAGTGGAAGTGGAGACAATGGGCGATGCAATGACTCATTGCTTGGAACAACAAGTCATTGTTGGCAGTCGTAGGAGAGGCTGGGCTTAGCCGTTGAGGATATCATGGGTCATCTAACGACTCATGGTGAAGAGTGATGACCCGTGGTCACCGGTCATTGTTTGGTTACAATAATTTCCAGTTCATGAGATGGATCAAGACCACGACTCATTAGGAGCAACCACAAGTCGTGGTGAGGCTCGTGGTCAGAAGGGCCAGTTTTTGTGAAGGGTCAAACAATGATCGAATTGATGACCCGTGGGTTCAAAGGACGAGTCATCCTATCCATCAGTGGTTCAGTCCCGGAGGCAAGTCTCAGTAGTGCAAACGATGGGCCATATAACGGGTCGTCGTTCCTTCCAACGACTCATTGGTGCCACCCGTCGGACTGATCTGGAAAGTTTTCAGGGTAGATTCATTAAGGTATTTTCGACTTTTCCATGCTATGAGACCCTAAAATACGTCGTTTTATCTTATGAAAGGTGGATTTTTAGAGGGATAATTATTTATAAGTCCTCATTAAAGCATGCAAGAGCATAGAGGGGTGATCAAGGGTGATTCAAGGCTTTTCTCTTCAAATTCTTCCAATTCCTTCTTTGGAATTCAAGGGAGATTAAGAATCAATAATTTTTAGGTATATAATGCTATCAATGGGTTTTTCCTTTCACACCCATACCCATTCTCTACAATTTCATGAAAATTATATCAGAAGTTTATTGGGTTTTTAAGTAGAATTATACAAAAATCTAATGATTTGTTAATGGGCTTTGTGATTTTAGAATCTACCATATTGTATGGGTTTTACATAATCTTTTATGAATTAAATTATTTATAATGTTATCGATTTTGATTTCTATGGAATTAAGCATAATCATGCATGACTCACAATGAATTGATTGATGATCTACTTCTCCATTAATGATATTTACAAGCCCAACATGAATTATGTTTTAAATTATGGATTTAATCAATAACCCGTCATGATTTTTATGAATTTCAAACAATATGCATGATCCACAAGTATATATGAACTTTATGATTCATGAATTATGTTTTTGACGACTCATGGGCCTTGTTTCATGGCTAGTTCATGTATGTACAAGTATGTTTATGATTATCATGCTTTAACTAGCTCATGAATTCATGCATGTTATACTATGAGCACTATATATGTTTTGGGAGTAGTATCGAACACCGAGTAGGTTCGGGGCTCAGGTTAAACCCCGAATCTCATAAACAACGTGCCCTAGTAGGTATCTTGGGACCTCCTTTCTGACTGTCCCCATCCCAATTGTCCCTTTTCATGTTGATATCACGCACTTCATGATTCTACCCTTGGTAAGGTACGAATGGCCTCCCAACTAGGTTTATAGATCGGACTTCATGTGTGCTCATATGGGGTATGCCGATTAAGAGAATCTCCCACTATTCCTCATGATTTAGGAATGCTTATGATTATGTATTTTGGCTCAAGTCATGTTAAGTAAGGCTTCTCTCCTATGATTATGATTACGCTTGTATTTTGAATGTTTTGAAAACCTTGAGCCTTATGTTATGTTATGATGTTTACGATATGAGCATGGTGTACTACTCTTATGATCATTTATGAGTTTTAAATGTCCATTTTACTTACCTTGCATACTCAGTACATTCCACGTACAAACCACATACTTTCTATGTTTTATCATTTCATGACACAGGACCCGGCTCTCAGGCTCACCCTCCTTAGTAGTTCTTCAGGGATCGCTATCACCATATTTGGTGAGTCCTCAATTCTGAGGGCCATATGTTCAGACTCTATTATTCTCTTTCAGGTTTTCTATTTTAGGGTTAGTTGGGGTAATGTCCCATCAACCCGTCTTTCATGATTAGAGGTTTTTAATACTATAAGTTGTAATCAGCCGTCATGTATGGATCATATGTTGCCTTTTCTCTGTTATTTTGTCATGTTTCCACTTTGTTATGTTAAGTCTTCTACTTATGTGAATGAATTATATGAATGCTCATGCCATGGGTTGACTTGGGGTCTCTTGGGGATCCTTATCCCGTGTCTACAATTCGTGTGTACGTTCGGGTCGTGACAAACTTAGTATCAGAGCCATAGATCTGAAGTGTCCTAGGGTGTCTGAAAGCTGCATTAATTAGAGTCTTTTTCATGGGTGTGAAGTGCAACACATTTATGACGAAGAGGCTATGAGACGTTTAGAAAATGTTCCCTTCTCTCATAATCTATGTCGTGCGATGAAAAGTTTTTCTTGTCCTTCTAATTCATGCTATTCACATTTGCTGAATCATGCCTCCACGCCGAGTGAATGCCAGAATAAATGTTAATGACAATGATCATGAGGGTACCAATGGTGAGGAGCATTAGCTAGACCCACCCGTTCACGAGGAGCACGCACTAGAGCCAACTGCCTACGCTGAGTTTAGGGCAGCGATTCAGATGCTGGCATAGGCCATGGCTGCCCAGGTTTATTATCTGACAGTGGCGCACTACCCTCAGAATGGGAATGCAGCGGCAGTTAGTGTAAGGGATTTCTTGAGGATGAGCCCTCCTATGTTTACAAGGTCGGAGGTGGTCGAGGATCCCAACGATTTCATAGAGGAGATTGTGAATATCACCTAGGTTATGGGGGTCTACAATGGGGATTGTATTGACTTGACCTCCTATCAACTGAAGGGGTGGCTCACATATGGTCCAAGCAGTGGAGAGATTCTAGGGCAGTGGGTGTAGGCCCGATAGGTTGGGAAGAGTTTCACGCGAAATTTAGTTTCTCCGAGTGGGTGAAGAGTTTGTTAAATTGAAAGAGGGTAATATGTCCGTTCAGGAGTATGAATTGGAGTTCACCGATTATCCAAGTATGCTCCAGAGTTGGTGGAGGACCAGAGGGCTCGGGTGAGTCGCTTTGTGCAAGGTGTGGTGGATTATTTGGACAAGGATTGCATAATCGCCATGCTACATCAGGATATCGACTTTCCCCGTATTATGTTGTATGCACAACAAATGGAGTCGGCTTACCGGAGGTAGGGGGAGGCCAAGAGGGCCAGGACCGATAGATTTGTGGATTCTCAAGTTAAGTTAAGGGGTGGAAAGCATCAATAGTCCCAGCACATGTCCATTGCTCCAGCTCCATCATCGACCATCACACCATCTAGATTTAGAGGAGATAGGAGGAGTAAAGTTGTAGAGTCGAGAGGACAGGGTAGCATGTAGGTGGAGCACACTTTTCCAGTTTGTGCGGGGTGTGGAAAGAATCACCCCAGGAGGTTCTTAGTTGGTTTGGATGCTTTCTTAATGTGGCAAACCCAGACGCAGACTTAAGGATTGCCCCTCAGCAAGATCAGGGGTAGGTGGAGCCCGTGTGACAATAGCCAATTCTGCCGCTCCAGCAGCACGTCCCACTCAGTAGGGTGCCTCTACTAGTTCAGCAGGAAGTCAGCGCCAAAACAAATTTTACGCTTTAGTACCACGCCAAGAGCAGGAGGCTTCACTAGATGTAGTCACTAGTATGTTGCAAGTCTTCCATATTGATGCTTATGCCTTGCTAAATCCAGGAGCTACTTTGTCTTTTGTGACCCCTTATATTTCTAGTAGTTTTGGAGTTAGCCCTGAAATCCTGTCAGAATCATTTTCAGTCTCTACTCTAGTGGGTGATTCAGTTGTAGTTAGGTGGGTGCATAGAGGCATTTTTGGGACATGTGGTATCGAGTGAGGGCATAAGGCTAGACTCTCAGAAAATTGAGGCAGTGAAGAGTTTGCCTAGGCCGATGAATCCTTCAGATATTCGGTGTTTCTTGGGTTTAGCTGGCTACTATCGGAGGTTTGTTGAAGGCTTCTCCTCCATCGCAGCACCTTTGACCAAGTTGACCCATAATAAGGTAAAGTTCCAATGGTCGGATTCTTATGAGAAAAGCTTCAAAGAGTTGAAGACTCGACTCACTTCAGCACCAGTGTTGACCCTAACCGAGAGTACCGATGGTTTTTTGTGTATTGTGATGCTTCAAGAATCAAACTTGGGTGCGTGTTTATGTAGCATGGGAAAGTGATAGCATATTCCTCAAGACAGTTGAAAGTCCATGAGAAGAATTATCTAACCCTTGATCTTGAGTTGGCCGCGGTGGTGTTTGCAATTAAGATATGGCAGCATTACTTGTATAAGGTCCACGTGGATGTATTTACGTACCACAAGAGCTTGCAATATGTGTTTACACAGAAAGATCTTAATCTTCGGCAAAGGAAATGGTTAGATCTACTCAAGGACTACGATATGAGTTTTCTTTACCATATAAGTAAGGCTAATGTAGTAGTGAACACACTTTGTAGGCTCTCTATGGAGTGTGTGTCCCACGTGGATAATGGAAAGATAGAGTTGGTGAAATATGTCCATTGACTTGAAAGGTTGGGAGTTAGATTGGTCGACCTGACCAATGGCAGTGTTGTTGTGTAGAATGAATCAGAATCGTCCTTCGTGACTGATTTGAAAGCTAGACAAGATGAGGATCTGATCTTGGTAAAGCTAAAATGAGTCGTTCGAAGTAAGAAGGTGGAGATCTTCTCCAAGGGGGAGATGGTGCATTACGGTACCAAGGTCGTCTATGTGTTCTAGATGTAGATAATTTGAGGGGCGGGATATTGCATGAGGGATATGGATCCAGGTAATCTATTGATCTGGGTGCCACCAATATGTATCATGATTTGTGGGAAATATATTGGTGGAACTGCATGAAGAAGAATATTACGAAATTCGTAGTCAGGTGCCTGAACTGTCAGCAAGTAAAAGTCGAGCATCAAAGGCCGGGAGGCGTACTTTAGGATATTATCATTCCCACTTGTAAGTGGGAAGAGATTAATATGGATTTCAACACAGGCCTACCCCGTACTCGTCGACTCTACAATTCTATTTGGGTGGTGGTTGACAGGTTGACCAAGGCAGCACATTTCCTATCGGTGAAAGCCACAGACTCAATGGATGATTATGTCAAGCTGTATATTCGGGAGTTGGTTCGACTTGATGGAGTTCCTTGTCCATTATTTCAGACCAAGGTACTCAATTTACCTCCCAATGCTGGTGATCTTTTCATAAGGGGCTTGGGACTCAGGTTAAGCTCAATACAGCCTTTCGTCTGCAAATAGATGGTCAAGCAGAATGAACAATCTAGACTCTCGAGGACATGTTGAGAGCATGTGTGATGGACTTCAAAGGTAGTTGGGATGATCATTTTCCCTTGATTGAGTTTGCTTATAATAACAGCTATCACTCTAGCATCCGAATGGCACAGTTTAAGGCACTTTATCGGCGAAGGTGTAGATCGCCAATCGGATGGTTTGAGATTAGTGAGGCAGCTATGATAGGTCCTGATTCAGTTCACGAGGCTATGGTGAAGGTTCAGTTGGTAAGGGATAGGTTGAAAACTGCTTAGAGTCTTCAAAAGTCATATACGGATGTAAGGAGAAGAGATTTGGAGTTTGAGGTAGATGATTGGGTATTTCTAAAGGTGTCTCCCATGAAGGGAATCATGTGTTTGGGAAGAAAGGAAAACTCAGTCCCCCCTATATTGGTCCCTACTGAATTATGAGAAGAGTTGATAAGGTAGCGTATGAGTTGGACTTTCCCTCAGAGTTATGTTCTTTGCATCTCGTGTTTCATGTGTCGCTTTTGAAGAAATGTTTGGGAGATCCAGCTCTAGTAGTCCCGGTGGACAGCGTCAGTGTAAAAGATAGCCTCAACTAAGAAGAAGTTCCTATGGAAATATTGTACTGTCAAG
This sequence comes from Datura wrightii, assembly GCA_035772735.1. Lineage (NCBI taxonomy): Eukaryota > Viridiplantae > Streptophyta > Magnoliopsida > Solanales > Solanaceae > Datura > Datura wrightii. Next base: position 69,720,379 of record JASDFA010000002.1, read on the forward strand.
TTCAGAGGATAAGGAACAAAGAAGTAGCTTCAGTAAAGGTGTTATGGAGAAATCAGCATGTCGAGGGAGCTATATGGGAAGCCGAAGCGGATATGATGGCCAAATACCCTCACCTGTTCCCTACCGGCTCAGTTCCGACTTGAGGTATCAGTTGTGCCCTGTGATTCTATTTAGTTTTCATGTTAAGTTCATGTCTTCAAGTTTCTTTTATATGTATGGATGCATATGTGAAGCATGAGGTCAGTTTAGCTATGTACTTCTTTTCAAAGGTAGTCATTCCGTCAGTTTTCGGGCTAATTGATCAGTAATTGAATATGATAATTGCATGTTTCTATTTTCTGCTTGTTTCCTACATTCGAGGATGAATGTTCCCAAGGGGTAGATATTGTAATACCTAGAAAGTGCTATAGAATAGACCCGGAAGTTAAAAGTTGAAAACTACTAAAATTGGGAAAATATCACAAAACGGGCGACATAACAACTTGTGGTATCAACCACGGGTCATTGTATGCAGTCATGGTATGGGGAAGTTCTGATGGCAGTTGAGACAAAGGGTGATGCAATGACTCGTTGCTTGGAACAATGAGTCATTTTTTGCAGTCGTACGAGAGGCTGGGCTTTGCAATTGAGGATACCCCGGGTCATCCAATGATTCATGGTGAGGAGTGACAACCCATGGTCACCGATCGTCGTTTGGTTGAAAAAATTTCCAGTGCATATGATGGATCAAGAACACGACTCGTTAGGGGCAACCACGAGTCGTGTTGAGGCTCGAGGCCAAGAGGTCCAGTTTTTGTGAAGGGGAAAACAACGGATGAATTGACGACTCGTGGGTTCAAAAGGATGAGTCGTCTTGTCCATCTATGGTTCAGTCTCAGAGGCAAGTCTCACCCAGTATTTATGATCAATACTGAATTGATGACTCATGATGAATATATTTATGATCTACTTTTCCATTAATGATATTTACAAGCCCAGTATGAATTATGTTTTAAATTATGGATTTAATCAATTACCCATGATGACTTTTATGAATTTCAAACTATATGCATGATCCACAAGTATATATAAACTTTATGATTCATGAATTATGTTTTGGCTGACTCAAGATCCTTGTTTCATGGCTAGTTCACGTATGTACAAGTATGTTTGTGATTATCATGATTTAACTAGCCCATGAATTCAAGGATGCTATACAATGAGCACTATATACGTTTTGGGAGTATTATTAAGAACTGAGTAGGTTCGGGGCTCAGGTTAAGCCCTGAATCTCATAAATTATGTGCCCTCATAGGTATGTTGGGACCTCCATTTTGACTGTCCCCGTCCCAATTGTCCCTTTTCATGGTGATATCACGCACTTCATGATTCTACCCTTGGTAAGGTAGGAATGGCCTCCCAACAAGGTTTACGGGTTGGACTTCATGTGTTCTCATATGGGGTATGCCGGTTAAGAGAATCTCCCACTATTCCTCATGATTTTGGAATGCTTGTATTTTGGCTCAAGTCATGTTAAGTAAGGCTTCTCTCCTATGATTATGATTACGCTTGTATTTCGAATGTTTTGAAAACCTTGAGCCTTATGTTATGTTATGATGTTTATGATATGAGCATGGTGTCCTACTCTTATGATCATTCATGAGTTCTAACTGTCTGTTTTACTTACCTTGCATACTCAGTACATTCCACGTACTGACCGCATACTTTCTATGCTATATCGTTTCATGATACAGGACCCGGCTCTCAGGCTCACCCTCCACAATAGTTCTTCAGGGATCGCTATCTGCTTATTTGGTGAGTCCTCATGTTTCAAGGGTCATATGTTCAGGATCTATTATTATCTTTTAGTTTCAGTATTGTAGGGTTAGTTGGGGTATTGTCCCATCAACCCGTCTTTCATGATTAGAGGCTTTTCAGATTATAAGTTGTAATCAGCCATTGTGTATGGATCATGTATTGTCTTTTCTTCGTTATTTTGACATGTTTCTGTTTTCTTATGTTAAGTCTTCCGGTTATGTGAATGAATTAGATGTATGGTCCTGCCATGGGTTGACTTGGGATCTCTTGGGGCTCCTTGTCCCTTGTCTACGATCTGGCTTTACGTTCGGGTTGTGACATCGTACCATGTCTAGGAGACTATCTTTGGAATGTCACTCTCCCTAGATCTGAGCTGGTCATATCCGAATTTGAGGTCTATCTTTGAAAAGCACTTAGCATCTTGAAGCTGGTCAAACGAGTCACCAATCCTGGGGAGGGGATCCTTAATCTTGATTGTGACCTTGTTCAACTACCGATAATCAATGTACATTCTAAGAGATCCATCCTTCTTCTGAATAGAGAGAATTGGATCACCCCATAGAGACTTACTAGGCCTGATGAAACACTTATCAGGAGATCTTTCAAACAGCTCTTTCAACTCCTTTAGCTCGGCTAGAGCCATTCTGTATGGAAGAATAGATATGGACTGCGTATAAAGGAGAAGGTCAATGCAAATTCAATCTCGCACTCGGGAAGGACTCCTGGTAGATCATCTAGATATACTACCCAATGCTCACATACAACAGGAACTGATTGAAGTGTCGGGGTCTCAGATATTGATGAGTTGGTAATTGACTAATTCATTAGGCTTTTAAACTTGAGCTTTTGCTTGGGTTTCAAGTCATTTAGGAGGATTTTATGCTCTTTCTTTTTTGTTCTACGAGCATTCAACTTAATGAGAGAAAGCATGGAATTGGACAAAAGCATGGAGCTAAAGAAGAGGACCAGCATTCCACTAGATGAGATCGGCGGAACGCCGGCCAAACATAGGAGCCCACTATGTTGAAATGGAAGGTGCACTGGCAGAATGCAGATCATGACCTGTGAAAAACCGGTGCCAACACCGTGCAATAGCAGTAATCACTGGCCCCCAGCGAAGTCCCGCGGTTAGTGATCTTGGGCAAATTTATATGCCCAAGTGATACTCAAATGTGTCATTTTAGCCTTGTTTATCAATCAATGGTTATACATTCTCATGTGATTGATAATAAAATGTGAATTTATACTAACCAACATGATTAGCATTGTTTTGCAGGTGAAATATAATTTTGGGAAGTTAAAAAGCGTGTTGGGAGAGATTGGGGTTGGACTCGGATGTCAACAAGGAAAAAATGCAAAATTTGGCCTGTGGTGGAACAGCAACGTGTCACAGAGGCAGTGCTTCGCAATACACACTGTGTCACGGAGGCAGTGCTCCGCGATACACAACGTGTCACGGAGGCCGTGCTCCGCGATACACTCCGTGACACGTTGCTTGTTATTCCGGAAAAATTCCCACTAGTATAAATAGAACACTTAGGTTCATTTTTAATATTCTGACTTGGTGGAGCAAGAACGTGGGTTACAGGCAGTTGAGGGGACGAAATGATCAGGGTTTTTCTCTCTTTCCTTCTCCTTGAATTCAATTGCTTGTATGTTTAACACTCATTTAACGATGTTTAATCCACAAATGAGTGGCTAATTCCTCTTCTTGCTGAGGTTAAGAACAATTGTATTGAAATGTGATTGTTGATTAAGTTGGTTTTTCATATTTTCTTCCATGGTTGTTCTATTGATTCTTGTTATTACTGCATTAATGTGTGGCCTATGTTAATGTATATCTAAATAGTCCGGTTTTACTCGAGAGAGCAAGAAATTGGAAAGTTGTGAATCAATAGGATATGATCTTTTCTTAGTTTGGGAAAATTGAGAATTGATTTACCTTCAGGATAGAAATATACCTGAAAGTCGTATTAATCAATTTAGGAACCGGGTTTGTATGGCTAGAGCATGAATTTCGTTTAATCACAGAAATGTAGGTGGGCGGTTCATGATTCTTAAGTTGGGTTAAATACGAGAGTTTTAATCCATTGTCATTAGTTCTTGACTAGCAACCGGAGGAAAGGTTAACCAAATTATATCGATAATTAATTTATTTACATGTTCAATTAACCTCAGTATGCTCACATTCATAGTTCATACTCACATTAGATACTTGTTTTAGACTTAGCATAAAAATTAGAACCCAAAATATCTAACTCTTGGATACACTGTTGTCTTCTTTGTTAGAATTAAAATATAGTACACTTGAGTAGTTTGTTACCTTATCCCAGTCCCTGTGGGATTGATACTTGGCTTACTGACGCCACTTTACTACTTGTTCGACCACGTGCACTTGCGTGTAGTTTTATACCCAACAAACGACCGAACAAGTTTTTGGCGCCGTCGCCGGGGACTGGCAATTGGTGAATTTTTCTTAAGTGTTAATTTACTATATTTTTTTCTTAGTGTTGACAACTTGGTCTTAGTGTTTGTTTTAATTCGTTTTTTTATTATTTTTATTTTTTTTTTCGGATACCCTTATTGACATGACATCGTGGAATACAAATGGTTTAAATGGTGGATACTCATATTTTCGAGAATCTTGTCTGAATTGCGGAGGACACCACTCGTGGAAACACTGTAACACGTGCAATATTTGTGGTGGTCAAGATGGATATTGTGATGGCTGTCCGAATGCTTATTCCCCTCCCCCAAGCCCCTACTATGATCCTTCTGTTGTTTATTCTGAATATAGGCATGCTCAAAATGAGGACATGGGACGCCAAGGTCAAATAGAAGACATGCTGAAACAACTCTTGGAGCAATCAGAAGCAATGAAGGAGGCGATGGCAGTATTGAGAATTCAGCAAGAAGAGAATGCAGAGGCTCTGGAAAGGATGAGCGTCAGAGTCACGGAGATGATTGTTGAGGCTGAAGCTTGTGATAAATTGCAGGTAACAGTTTTAGCCGATATTCAAGAGGAACTACAAGAGGAAGACAAGGGTGAATTTTTGGATGAAGCCCAATAATTAGAATCTCTTGAGTGTCCCTGTGACAGGCTCACACATATGGAAAATCCATTCATGGAAGAAGAGATAGAGTATCCCTCATTTGACATTAATGGAGAGATAGATGTCGATGCTGAGAAGGTGTTTACAAGTAAGGAGGTCAAGCACAATGCAGTTTCAGAGTTGAGGTTTATTGCACCACACTCGAAGCATTTTTTGACATTAGATTTGGTTGACAACATAGAAATAGAGTCTTCCAAGCTTATAGAGAAATGTCTAGAGGAGGACCAAGCCCCGTATATTTTGAAATTTTCTAACTCGGAGAGACAAAATGACTTCGCTTACTTGAGGGCCAATAAGTTCAAAAGGCAACATCTACTGCTTGGTCCTTACAATTTTTCACCACCACCCCTGGAGCATAAGAGGAAATTAGATAAGAAATTAGGGATGAGATTGATATCCTCAAGGTGGAGGAAAAAGCGGTGAAACTTGATACGTCGTGCCGCGACGTAAAATTAGGCGCTGGTTGGGAGGCAACCCAAGGGTACCATGTTATACCCCGTAAGATTTCCGACACCTAGGTGGCCTATTCGCACGGTGGTTAGGCATATTTGAAAGACATACGTGCTAGAGAAAGGCCCGGGAAAGGATCGGATGGATAACCTGTCGAACCATCGCGGAAGGAGCCAAGGCAGAGCCCCTCCGTGATGGCAGCGTGTCACGGAGGTGAAGCCTCCGCGTTGGCTCCGTGACACGTTGGCCTTGTCCAGGCCCAAGTATATAAAGCCCCACTTCGGTTTTAATTCATTTTAAACTTATGAAATTTCCAGAAAACAGAGAGAACAACCAGAGAAAGGAAATAAAACGAAGAGGGTAATATAATTTCGTCCGATTACGCTGCCAAACATTGTCCAAACTCAAATTAACCTCAGATACCGAGGTATTTAGCAGCAGAGAGCATTCCTACAGATTTAGTTTCGTGAAATACGGCCGACGAATCATCGAGCTATCGGACTAAGGTAAGTGGAATTGCTCCAAACTAGTGTCTATGTGTTCTTAGCTGTGAAGTGAATATTTCTCCCTTCTGGACCTCTGAAAAATAGCGAGTTTTCGACCGTCTTTCGATAAGCCTATGTTTAGGCTATAAATTATATCGGAAGTGACGTTGTTCTTTAAAATAAAGCTATATTTAGTATTAATTGACATATTTATGAATGCAGTTGGGAGAAATAGTTGAAGTATTGGCCGAGCCTTGTCCGACAGATGGATAGTTCGAGGATAAGGTATGTAAAGCTAGTTTCCTCGGCAAGTTAGTAAGATCGGTATAGTAAAGTAATTTAAAGGCCAGTAGAATGTTCAGAAGGTATGTGTTATGTTTATTACGAATGTTGGTACGATATTAGAAGCATCATGTTATAATTAGCGCGAAACTTGCTAGCACGATATAGATTCTAATATAAGTGTTAGGAACTGCACAGCATGCTCAGTATGTGATGTAATACAGAATGTTAGGATATTATCGGATTCAGCTGAAACCTAGTAAAACAATGTAATATATGTAAGGCATCTCAAAAGTAGAATGATAGGTTAAAATGAAGTTTAGAAAGCATGTTGGAAATAGTAAATCATATTATTATAGAAACTCAGTATACAACATGGTTTTAAGCAGAAAAACTATATCTTGTTCAACGTTAGACTCAACACAGTATGGCAGAAGATTATATTTGTACGTATATACTATTATCAGTCTCAGCATGTATTAAGTACGTACACATTACCATTACTAGTCCAGCACACAGTATGTACGGATACTTTACTACTATTAGCTTCAGTATGTGGGATATGCAGGTAGTATTACAAGTTGAGACCGTTGTATTGTTTTGGGGTTGGATTACCTAGCATCCATGACCGCCCCAAGGTTAATAGCTGTATCGAATCGTCTGCCAGAGGACGAGGATACGTTGCTCTACGGAGTGGCATGCCGTCCCACAGGGGACGAAGATGGGATGCCAGTTTTCCCCATATTGTGCCTTGGTCGGCCCTTACACACCCCTGTCGAGCGGATACGGCCGGGTGTTGATTCAGGAGTCCTCCGGACTCAGGTACTGTTATAGTCAGGGGCTCAGCGAGCCCAAGTGCATACCCAGGGGACCGGCAGGATGCTTATAGTTATTGTAGGAGATGGGGTGACCGCGGTAGGGGTATAGATTTCGTGTTGGTTGTACCTCCCGGCTTATGGGGGCCGGGTAAGGTTTGTGTGTGCTATGTTATGTTATGTTATGTTGTGCCATGTTACATTAGATATGAGTAAATCGGCAGTAGAACGATACATCTCTAGGTATGACTCCTACTCCTTCAAGTATAGTTAAGAGTAGGCATAGTTTTACATTATCAGACAGTTAATCTTTTCTTTCCTATTTCAGTTTCATCAGTTGTATTGTTGTTTTCAGATATTCCTTTCTGTTATTGCTTTACATACTTAGTACCAGTGGTACTGACGCCCGATGGGGCACTGCATTACTTGTCTGCAGGTACTCATAGACGAGGAGGCGATCCCTCGTGATTCCTGTCAGCGATCGAGTATTCAGCTCCTGCCATCCGGAGACTGAATCCCAGAGGTGTATTTCGTTTTCTTTTGTTGTACAGTACGGGTAGGTCGGGGCCCTGTCCCGATTATTTCTACTGTTATTCCTGGAGGCTTGCAGTCTGTATATATTTCCCTGTGGTCAGTTGAGCCAGTCGTGTGAGGCCGTGCAGTTGTATAGCTGTTAGTACTTTTATTTCTTTTATGTTGGCCATATGGGGCCATGGCTTGACAGTAGTGGTGACCTTGCCGGTCACGTAGCTTTCCAGTATTTCATTGTTGAGTTACAGATAACTAGACAGCATGATGGCCTCGTCGGCCCGCATAGGTTTCCCTATGTTGAATGTGTTCTGGTTAGCTGATAGTACAGGTACAGGTGGCTATAGGCCAGTTGGCCGGAGGCTGTGTTTACAGCCGTTATATAGCCGGTTGGTTTCTTGGAATAGAGCCAGGGCCAGCCAAAAGCACCAGACGTGCTTAGGCTGGACCGTCTAGCAGTCCAGAGTCTAGCAGGTGCCAGGTGCCCGTCATACCCTACAAGGTGGGGTGTGAAAAACTTGGTATCAGAGCAGGTCGTATCGCAGGGAGTCTGCAAGCCGTGATAAGTAGAGTCCTATCCATGGATGTGTTGTGCACCACATACTATGGGTAGGAGGCTGCAAGGCATGATAGGATGGTTGTCTTTTATTCTTATTCAGTCGTGCTGTAGAGCGGTACAATATAGGGTTGAGTCCCTAAAAGCTTACTGTATTCTTTGGTTATAGATAATGTCAGACCAGCGACATCCTATCACAGGCCAGAGTTTAGATATTGCAGCAGGGGAAGGCACCAGCAGGATGCCTCACCCTCGTTTAGAAACAACCCGATCAGAGGCCACTACAGAGGCATCGTCCCAGCCTTCTCAGCAGTCTCCACCACATCAGGAGCCACTTGGGGTGACACTACCTCCAGCAGTCCCTATACCGACACCTTCCGACCAGGAGGTTAGGAGTGCGGTAGTTATGTTAGCACAGATGATGGCTGCTCAGCGTCAGCCGATGCCATCTACAGTTGCGGAGTCGTCAGGAGGGCCCGGTAGTTCTAGGGTCCGAGAGTTCTTGGCTCTGAATCCCCACAGTTTACAGGTACGGACCAGACAGAGGACCCTCAGGATTTTCTGGATCAAATGCAGAGAATTTTCAGGGTTATGCATGCCACGCCTACTGAATCAGTTGAGTTGGCAGCATTCCGGTTACGGGACATTATTGTATTGTGGTATGAAAGCTGGGAAAGGTCCCGAGGGAGAGATGTTTCCTCTCCGACCTGGTCCAGCTTCTCAGGAACTTTTCTGGATCACTATTTGCTGCGGGAGATTCGATAGGCTCGGGTAGACCAGTTCCTACATTTGGAGCAGGGGGCCATGAGTGTTCGGGAATATTCCTTGCGGTTTGATTCTTTGGCCCGGTACGCACCGGCCTTTGTTGATACCATGGCATACAGAGTACACCGCTTTATCATGGGGTTGAATCCAGAATATGTTGAGACTTGTATTACGGCTACACCGCGAGAGGACGTGGACATTGCTCGAGTTCAGGCATTCGCCCAGAATATTGAGGGCATCAGACAGCGGCATCGGGAGATTAGAAGGGCCAATCAGGAACGGCGCCGCCGGGACAGGCCAGTTGAGTTACAGAGGGAGGCTCGGGGAGGACCCAGGCCACGATTGTTAGACAGGCCGCCCAGGCCCCCGCCTCCGCCACAGTCGCAGGGGGGTAGATTCAGCCGCAGGGGGCAGTCAGAGACTGGTAGAGGCTCGCAGATGGCAGATTCACCATTACAGAGGAGGGCGGAGAAGAGTAGGTATACCCTACCACTTTGCCCTATATGCAGTCGACGCCATCCTGGAGCATACAGGTATGGCTCCACCGCATGTTATATTTGTGGCCAAGAAGGCCATTTGATGAAAGATTGCCAAGCCAGAGGTCGAGAGGACCGGGATAGACAGGACAGGGCATCTGCAGGGTCACGAGCCACAGCATCCTCGGCAGGGCGCAGGCCCTCAGTTTCAGCAGGCAGGGGTCGGGGTAGATTAGAGGCCTCCAGTGCAGGTGCGGGTCCAAGCCGCACATATGCTTTACCAGGGAGGCAAGATTCAGAAGCGTCACCTGATGTTGTGACAGGTATGCTAACTATCTACTCACACCCTGCTTATGTATTGATTGATCCAGGGTCCACTTTGTCCTACATTACTCCATTTGTGGCACGAAAGTTCAATATTGCACCAAAATTATTACAGCAGCCCTTTTTAGTATCCACGCCCGTCGGTGACTCTATTGTGGCTAGCAGAATTTACCGAGGGTGTACAGTAGAGGTTGCTGACCGTCAGACCACAGTAGATCTGGTCGAGCTAGAAATGATAGACTTCGATGCCATAATGGGTATGGATTGGCTAGTGTCGTGCTTTGCCAATGTTTAATGTTGTACAAGGACGGTCCGATTCCACTTTCCAGGAGAAGCAGCGCGGGAGTGGAAGGGCAGCACTGCTACGCCAAAAGGTAGGTTTATTTCCTACCTTCAGGCGAGAAAATTGATATCTAAGGGATGTATTTACCATCTGGTCAGAGTTCCGGATGTCCGAGCAGAATCTCCGACACTCCAGTCTATTCCGGTAGTGAACAAGTTTCCTGATGTGTTTCCTGATGAGTTACCTGGTATTCCCCCAGAAAGGGAGATAGATTTTTCTATTGACTTGTTACCAAGCACTCAGCCGATATCAATTCCTCCCTATCGTATGGCTCCTGCAGAACTCAGAGAATTAAAGGAGCAGCTGAAAGACTTGTTGGATAAAGGTTTTATCAGGCCTAGTACTTCTCCGTGGGGTGCGCCAGTTCTGTTTGTAAGAATGAAAGATGGCTCACTCCGTATGTGCATAGATTACCGGCAATTGAACAAAGTTACGGTAAAGAACAAGTACCCGCTTCCCAGAATTGATGACTTGTTTGACCAGTTGTAGGGGGCCAGATGTTTCTCTAAGATAGATCTGAGGTCCAGATATCACCAGGTCCGGGTTCGTGAAAAGGACATCCCAAAGACCGCTTTCAGGACCAGGTATGGTCATTTTGAATTTATGGTTATGTCTTTTGGGCTGACGAATGCTCCCGCAGTGTTTATGGATCTGATGAACATCATATTAAGACCGTATTTGGATTTGTTCATGATAGTATTTATCGATGATATTTTGGTATATTCTCGTTCAGAGACAGATCACCACAACCATTTATGAACAGTACTCCAGATCCTTAGAGACCGTCAGCTGTACGCCAAGTTTTCTAAGTGTGAGTTCTGGCTGAACTCAGTTGCCTTTTTGGGGCATATCGTGTCGGATGCTGGTATACAGGTAGACAAACAGAAAATAGAGGCGGTCAATACATGGCCTAGACCCACCACTCCGACCGAGTTTCGCAGTTTCCTGGGTTTAGCAGGATATTATCGGAGATTTGTTGAAGGATTCTCCACTATAGCAGCACCTCTGACAAAGCTAACACAGAAAGCAGCAAAATTTCAGTGGACAGAGGCATGTGAGCAGAGTTTCCAAGAATTGAAAGATAGACTGACCTCTGCCCCAGTATTAGCATTGCCAGAGGGAACAGATGGATACGCTGTGTATTGCGACGCTTCAGGTTTGGGACTGGGTTGTGTGTTGATGCAGCATGGTAGGGTAATCGCTTATGCTTCCAAACAGCTGAGGAAACACGAAAAGAACTATCCGACCCATGACCTGGAATTGGCCGCAGTGATCCACGCCCTAAAAATGTGGAGGCATTATCTGTATGGCGTCCATGTAGACATTTTTACAGATCATAAAAGCCTGCAGTATATTTTACACAGAGGGAGTTAAATCTGCGGCAGAGTCGCTGGTTAGAATTGTTGAAAGATTATGATGTAAATATTCTCTATCACCCGGGAAAAGCTAATGTAGTGGCAGATGCCCTGAGCCGTAAGTCAATGGGGAGTTTGGTGTACTTGCGACCTGAGAAGCGGGAGTTAGCCAAGGAAATTCATCAGCTAGCTGGTTTAGCCGTTCGAGTAATGGAAACAGAAAATAATAGAGCAGTAATTCAGAATTCTGCCGTGTCATCATTAGTTACAGAGGTAAAAGAACGACAGTACGAGGACCATGACTTAGTCCAGCTCAGAGATAGAGTTCAGGAAGGCAAGGAGTCAGATTTCCAGATGACTGAGGATGATGTGCTACGCTGTAAGGGCCGCCTTTGTGTTCCAAATGTTTCAGGGCTTCGCTAGTAGATTATGCATGAGGTACATTACACTCGCTATTCCCTCCATCAAGAGGCAACGAAAAATGTACCACGACATCAGAGACATCTACTGGTGGCTAGGTATGAAAGCTGAAATAGCTGAATTTGTATCTAGATGTCCTAACTGTCAGCAGGTGAAAGCGGAGCACCAGAAACTGGGCGGTTTGACGCAAAATATAACGGTGCCTATGTGGAAATGGGAAGCGCTAAATATGGATGTTGTTACAGGGTTACCCCATACCAAACGCAGAAATGATTCCATTTGGGTAATAGTTGACAGGCTGACAAAATCAGCTCATTTCCTGCCAGTGAAGGCTACCTTCTCGGCTGAGGATTATGCCGAATTATATATCAGAGAAATAGTTAGATTACATGGAGTGCCGGTATCCATTATTTCAGATAGGGGAGCACAGTTTACAGCTAGATTCTGGCAGTCGTTCCAGAGGGGTTTGGGAACGCAGATTAATTTGAGCACAACATTCCACCCTCAGACAGATGGACAGGCTGAGCGGACTATCCAAACGCTCGAAGATATGCTACGAGCGTGTGTACTAGATTTTGGGGGTAGCTGGGATGAGCATCTTTCGTTGATTGAATTTGCTTATAATAACAGTTATCATTCAGCTATCCAGATGGCGCCCTTTGAAGCATTATATGGGCGGAAATGTAGATCGCCGGTGGGCTGGTTTGAAGTGGGGGAATCAGCGTTGATTGGGCCAGACATCATTCAACAGTCAGAGGAGAAGGTAAAGCTTATCAGAGAACGCCTGCTGACTGCTCAGAGCCGCCAGAAGTCTTATACAGGTATGCGGCGCAGAAATCTAGAATTTGCGGTAAATGACTGGGTATATCTGAAAGTGTCTCCGATGAAAGGGGTGATGAGATTTGGCAAGAAAGGAAAGCTTAGCCCGAGATTCAGTGGGCCATATTAGATTCGGCAAAGAATAGGCCGAGTTGCATACGAATTGAACTTGCCTCCGGAGTTAGCATCTGTTCACCCAGTATTCCATGTATCTATGTTGAGGAAGTTCGTAGGAGACCCTTCCACAGTTGTTCTAGATCAGGATGTCCAAGTCATAGAAGAGTTAGCATATGAAGAGGTTCCAGTAGCTATCTTAGACAGACAGATTCGCAGGTTGAGGACTAAAGATATTGCGTCTGTCAAAGTATTGTGGCGTAACAGGAACCGTGAGGACATGACGTGGGAAGCTGAAGAAGATATGAAAGCGATATATCCTCACCTATTCCAGGCCTAGTCAGGCGACAGGTATGTCCGTATTATTACTTATGTAGTACCTTATGGTTGTATATGTATAAATGAGAAAGATTGATACTTAGCTATCCAGTGAATCTTAAAGTATTGCGTGCAGTACCTGTGTTGGACTTTTCTGCATTTCAGGTTTTTGGTATAGTCCATATTACAGGGGAGACTCTGCCGAAATTTCTTCTTCAAAAAAAAAAGAAGAGTAAATTGAGAAGTCCTCTAGATAGCAGCTTCCATTCGAGGACGAATGTTCTTAAGGGGGGAAGAATGTTATACCCCATAAGATTTCTGACACCTAGGTGGCCTATTTGCACGGTGGTTAGGCATATTTGAAAGCCATACGTGCTAGAGAAAGGCCCGGGAAAGGATCGGACGGATAACCTGTCGAACCATCACGGAAGGAGTCGAGGCAGAGCCCCTCCGCGATGGCAGCGTGTCACGGAGGTGAAGCCTCCGCGTTGGCTCTGTGACACGTTGGCCTTGTCCAGGCCCAAGGATATAAAGCACCACTTTGGTTTTAATTCATTATAAACTTGTGAAATTTCCAGAAAATAGAGAGAACAACTAGAGAAAGGAAATAGAACGAAGAGGGTAACATAATTTCGTCCGATTATGCTGCCAAACATTGTCCAAACTCAAATTAACCTCACATACCGAGGTATTTAGCAGCAGAGAGCATTCCTACGGATTTAGTTTCGTGACATACGGCCAACGAATCATCGAGCTATCGGACTAAGGTAAGAGGAATTGCTCCAAACTAGTGTCTATGTGTTCTTAGCTGTGAAATGAATATTTCTCCTTTCTGGACCTCTGAAAAATAGCGAGTTTTCGACCGTCTTTCGATAAGCCTAAGTTTAGGCTATACATTATATCAGAAGTGATGTTGCTCTTTAAAATAAAGCTATATTTAGTATTAATTGACATATTTATGAATGCAGTTTGGAGAAATAGTTGAAGTATTGGCCGAGCCTCGTCCGACAGACGAATAGTTTTAGGATAAGGTATGTAAAGCTAGTTTCCTCGGCAAGTTAGTAAGATCGATATAGTAAAGTAATTTAAAGGCTAGTAGAATGTTCAAAAGTCATGCGTTATGTTTATTACGAATGTTGGTACGATATTAGACGCATCGTGTTATAATTAGCGCAAAACTTGCTAGCACGATATAGATTCTAATATAAGTGTTAGGAACTGCAAAACATGCTCAGTATGTGATGTAATACAGAATATTAGGATATTATCGGATTCAGCTGAAACCCAGCAAAACAATGTAATATCTGTAAGGCATCTCAAAAGTAGAATGATAGGTTAAAATGAAGTTTAGAAAGCATGTCGAAAATAGTAAATCATGTTATTATAGAAACTCAGTATACAACATGGTTTTCAGCAGAATTTAGCCTGTGGTGGAATAGCAACGTGTCACGGAGGCAGTGCTCCGCAATACACACCATGTCACGGAGGCAGTGCTCTGGGATACACAATGTGTCACGGAGGCAGTGCTCTGCGATACACTCCGTGACACGTTGCTTATTATTCCAGGAAAAATTCCCACCCGTATAAATAGAACACTTAGGTTCATTTTTAATATTCTGACTTGGTGGAGCAAGAACGTGGGTTACAGGTAGGTGAGGGGACGAAATGATCAGGGTTTTTCTCTCTTTCCTTCTCCTTGAATTCAATTGCTTGTATGTTTAACACTCATTTAACGATGTTTAATCCACAAATGAGTGGCTAATTCCTCTTCTTGCTAAGGTTAAGAACAATTGTATTGAAATGTGATTGTAGATTAAGTTGGTTTTTCATCTTTTCTTCCATGGTTGTTCTATTGATTCTTGTTCTTACTGCATTAATGTGTGGCCTATGTTAATGTATATCTAAATAGTCCGGTTTCACTCGAGAGAGCAAGAAATTGGAAAGTTGTGAATCAATAGGATATGATCTTTTCTTAGTTTGGGAAAATTGAGAATTGATTTACCTTCAGGATAGAAATATACCTGAAAGTCATATTAATCAATTTAGGAACCGGGTTTGTATGGCTAGAGCATGAATTTCGTTTAATCACAGAAATGTAGGTGGGCGGTTCATGATTCTTAAGTCTGGTTAAATACGAGAGTTTTAATCCATTATCATTAGTTCTTGACTAGCAACCGGAGGAAAGGTTAACCAAATTATATCGATAATTAATTTCTTTACATGTTCAATTAACCTCAGTATGCTCACATTCATAGTTCAGACACACATTATATACTTGTTTTAGACTTAGCATAAAAATAAGAACCCAAAATATCTAACTCTTGGTTACACTGTTGTCTTCATTGTTAGAATTAAAATATAGTACACTTGAGTAGTTCGTTACCTTATCCCAGTCCCTGTGGGATCGATACTTGGCTTACTGAAGCCACTTTACTACTTGTTCGACCACGTGCACTTGCGTGTAGTTTTATACCCAACAAACGACCGAACAAGTTTTTGGCGCCGTCGCCGGGGACTGGCAATTGGTGAATTTTTCTTAAGTGTTAATTTACTATATTTTTTTCTTAGTGTTGACAACTTGGTCTTAGTGTTTGTCTTAATTTTTTTTTTTATTTTTTTCCGGATACCCTTATTGACATGACATCGTGGAATACAAATGGTTTAAATGGTGGATACTCATATTTTGGAGAATCTTGTCTGAATTGCGGAGGACACCACTCGTGGCAACACTGTAACACGTGCAATATATGTGGTGGTCAAGATGGCCATTGTGATGGCTGTCCGAATGCTTATTCCCCTCCCCCAAGCCCCTACTATGATCCTTCTGTTGTTTTTTCTGAATATAGGCATGCTGAAAATGAGGACTTGGGACGCCAAGCTCAAATAGAAGACATGCTGAAACAACTCTTGGAGCAATCAGAAGCAATGAAGGAGGCGATGGCAGTATTGAGAATTCAGCAAGAAGAGAATGCAGAGGCTCTAGAAAGGATGAGCATCAGAGTCACGGAGATGATTGCTGAGGCTGAAGCTTGTGATAAATTGCAGGTAACAATTTTAGCCGATATGCAAGAGGAACTACAAGAGGAAGACAAGGGTGAATTTTTGGCTGAAGCCCAATAATTAGAATCTCTTGAGTGTCCCCGTGACGGGCTCACACATATGGAAAATCCATTCGTGGAAGAAGAGATAGAGTATCCCTCATTTGACATTAATGGAGAGATAGATGTCGATGCTGAGAAGGTGTTTACAAGTAAGGAGGTCAAGCACAATGCAGTTTCAGAGTTGAGGTTTATTGCACCACACTCGAAGCATTTTTCGACATTAAGTTTGGTTGACAACATAGAAATAGAGTCTTCCAAGCTTATAGTGAAATGTCTAGAGGAGGACCAAGCCCCGTATATTTTGAAATTTTCTAACTCGGAGAGACAAAATTACTTCGCTTACTTGAGGGCCAATAAGTTCAAAAGGCAACATCTACTGCTTGGTCGTTACAATTTTTCACCACCACCCCTGGAGCATAAGAGGAAATTAGATAAGAAATTAGGGATGAGATTCATATCCTCAAGGTGGATGAAAAAGTGGTGAAACTTGATACGTCGTGCCGCGACGTAAAATTAGGCGCTGCTTGGGAGGCAACCCAAGGGTACCATGTTATACCCCGTAAGATTTTCGACACCTAGGTGGCCTATTCGCACGGTGGTTAGGCATATTTGAAAGACATACGTGCTAGAGAAAGGCCCAGGAAAGGATCGGACGGATAACCTATCGAACCATCGCGGAAGGAGTTGAGGCAGAGCCCCTCCGCGATGGCAGCGTGTCACGGAGGTGAAGCCTCCGCGTTGGCTCCGTGACATGTTGGCCTTGTCCAGGCCCAAGGATATAAAGCCCCACTTCGGTTTTAATTCATTTTAAACTTATGAAATTTCCAGAAAACGGAGAGAACAAGCAGAGAAAGGAAATAGAACGAAGAGGGTAATATAATTTCGTCTGATTACGCTGCCAAAAGTTGTCCAAACTCAAATTAACCTCAGATACCGAGGTATTTAGTAGAAGAGAGCATTCCTATGGATTTAGTTTTGTGAAATATGGCCGACGAATCGTCGAGCTATCGGACTAAGGTAAGTGGAATTGCTCCAAACTAGTGTCTATGTGTTCTTAGCTGTGAAGTGAATATTTCTCCCTTCTGGACCTCTGAAAAATAGCGAGTTTTCGACCGTCTTTCGATAAGCCTAAGTTTAGGCTATAAATTATATCGAAAGTGACGTTGTTCTTTAAAATAAAGCTATATTTAGTATTAATTGATATATTTATGAATGCAGTTGGGAGAAATAGTTGAAGTATTGGCTGAGCCTCGTCCGACAGACGGATAGTTCGAGGATAAGGTATGTAAAGCTAGTTTCCTCGGCAAGTTAGTAAGATCGGTATAGTAAAGTAATTTAAAGGCCAGTAGAATGTTCAGAAGTCATGTGTTATGTTTATTACGAATGTTGGTACGATATTAGAAGCATCATGTTATTATTAGCGCAAAACGTGCTAGCACGATATAGATTCTAATATAAGTGTTAGGAACTGCACAACATGCTTAGTATGTGATGTAATACAGAATGTTAGGATATTATCGGATTCAGCTGAAACCTAGTAAAACAATGTAATATATGTAAGGCATCTCAAAAGTAGAATGATAGGTTAAAATGAAGTTTAGAAAGCATGTTGGAAATAGTAAATCATGTTATTATAGAAACTCAGTATACAACATGGTTTTCAGTAGAAAAACTATATCTTGTTCAATGATAGACTCAGCACAGTATAGCAGAAGATTATATTTTTACGTATATACTATTATCAGTCTCAGCATGTATTAAGTACATACACATTACCATTACTAGTCCAGCACACAATATGTACGGATACTTTACTATTATTAGCTTCAGTATGTGGGATATGCAGGTAGTATTACTAGTTGAGACCATTGTATTGTTTCGGGGTTGGATTACCTAGCATCCATGACCGCCCCAGGGTTAATAGCTGTATCGACTTGTCCGTTAGAGGACGAGGATACGTTTCTGTATGGAGTGGCATGCCATCCCACAGGGGACGAAGATGGGATGCCAGTTTTCCCCATATTGTGCCTTGGTCGGCCCTTACACACCCCTGTCGAGCGGATACGCCCGGGTGTTGATTCAGGAGTCCTCTGGACTCAGGTACAATTATAGTCAGGGGCTCAGCGAGCCCAAGTGCATACCCATGGGACCGGCAGGATACTTATAGTTATTGTAGGAGATGGGGTGACCGGGGTAGGGGTATAGATTTCGTGTTGGTTGTACCTCCCGGCTTATGGGGGCCGGGTAAGGTTTGTGTGTGCTATGTTATGTTATGTTATGTTGTGCCATGTTACATTAGATACGAGTAAATCGACAGTAGAATTATACATCTCCAGGTATGACTCCTACTCCTTCCAGTATAGTTAAGAGTAGGCATAGTTTTACATTATCAGACAGTTAATCTTTTCTTTCCTATTTCAGTTTCATCAGTTTTATTGTTGTTTTCAGATATTCCTTTCAGTTATTGCTTTACATACTCAGTACCAGTGGTACTGACGCCCGATGGGGCGCTGCATTACTTGCCTGCAGGTACTCATAGATGAGGAGGCGATCCCTCATGATTCCTGTCAGCCATCGAGTATTCAGCTCCTGTCATCCGGAGACTGAATCCCAGAGGTGTATTTTGTTTTCTTTTGTTGTACAGTACGGGTAGGTCGGGGCCCTGTCCCGATCATTTCTACTATTATTCCTAGAGGCTTGCAGTCTGTATATATTTCCCTGTGGTCAGTTGAGCCAGTCCTGTGAGGCCGTGCAGTTGTATAGCTGTTAGTACTTTTATTTCTTTTATGTTGGCCGTGTGGAGCCATGGCTTGACAGTAGTGGTGACCTTGCCGGTCACGTAGCTTTCCAGTATTTCATTGTTGAGTTACAGATAACTAGACAGCATGGTGGCCTCATCTGCCCGCATAGGTTTCCCTATATTGAATGTGTTCTGGTTAGCTGATAGTACAGGTACAGGTGGATATAGGCCAGTTGGCCGGAGGCTGTGTTTACAGCCGTTATATAGCCGGTTGGTTTCTTGGAATAGAGCCAGGGCCAGCCAAAAGCACCAAACGTGCTTAGGCTGGACCGTCTAGCAGTCTCATCTTGGGCAGATTTATAAGCCCAAGTGATACTCAAACGTATCATTTTCACCTTGTTTATCTATCAATGTGTATACATTTTCATGTAATTGGTAATAAAATGTGAATTTATACTAACCAACATGATTAGCATTGTTTTGTAGGTAAAATGTGATTTCAGGAAGCTAAAATGCATGTTGGATGATATCGGAGTTGGACTTGGATGCGAGCAAGGGAAAAAGCATTGGACTGCACCAATTAAAGGGGCTTCGCGATGGAGCCGTGTCACGCTGCCATCGCGGAGGCATTCTGCCTGGAGGGTGAAAAATGCATCAATTCCAGTGGAGGCTCGCGACAGCTCCGTGGCACGGTGGCAAGCCTCCGCGTTGCACGCCGTGCCACGTTGATGCTTTATTCCTGGACCACCAATTTCCAGTGAGGGTCCGCGTCTAAGCCGTGTCACGGAGGCAGTGCTCCGCGATGCACTCCGTGACACGTTGTTTGTTATTCCGGGAAAAATTCCCACTAGTATAAATAGAACACTTAGGTTCATTTTTTCATAATTCAGACTTGGTGGAGCAAGGACGTGGGTTACAGGCAGTTGAGGGACGAAACGTTTAGGGTTTTTTCTCTCTTTCTTTCTTCTCTAATTCAATTGTTTGTATGATTAACACTTGTTTTAGGATGATTAATCCACAAATGAGTGGCTAATTTCGTTCCTTGCTGAGGTTATGAACACTTGTGATGAATTTTGATTATTGAATTATATGGTTTTTCGTCTTCTTCTTCCAAGTTGTTCTATTAATTCTTGTTTCTACTGCATTGGTGTGTGGCCGACATTAATGTATAGCTGAAAAGTCCGATTTCACTCGAGAGAGCACGAAATTGGAAAGTTGTGAATTAATAGGATATTGTTCTTTACTTAATTTGGGAAAATTGAGTTTTGATGTGCTTTCCTGATAGAAATATACTTGAAAGCCGTATTAGTCAATTTAGGAACCGGAATTGTATTGCTAGGTCATGAATTGCATTTGATCACAGAAATGTAGACGGATGGTTTATGATTCTTAGGTGAGATTAAATACGAGAGTTTTAATCTCTTGGCTAATGTTCTTGGCTAGCAACTGGAAGAAAAGATTAACCAATTTATGAGTATAATCAGTTTCATTACATGTTCTTAACCTCGGCATGCTCATATCCATAGTTTAAATTCAAAGTAGATAATTGTTAGTAGTTTTAGTATAGGATTTATAAAACAAGTTATTCAATTTTTGGTTACGTTGTTGTCAGCATATTTAGAAGTGAGATATAGTATGGTATACTTAAGCAAAGTTCACTTATCCAGAGTCTCCGTGGATCGATACTTGGCTTACTAAAGCCACTTACTACTTGTTCGACCACGTGCACTTGCGTGTCGGTTTTATAACCCCTACAAACGCACCGAACAAGTTTTTGGCGCCGTTGCCGGGGAGACTTGGCAATTGGTGACATTGTATTAAGTGTAAATTTCCTATATTTTTATTTTATTTTCTTAAGTGTTGACAACTTGGTCTTAGCCTGTATTTTGCAGACTTAATTGTTGTGAACACTGGCAAGAGACAAAGAGCTGGTGGAATCTTATATAGAGCCTGAACGTATATTTCATAGTAAACGGAGAGAAGCTCTGCAAAGGAAGCTGCAGTTGCTCAGACAGACTATTATGGAGCAACAAAATCCACCGGTTGTGAGGGCAGTGTTAGTGCCCGAAGAAGCAGCAACAAGGCTGGTTCGCGAGGTGGCAATCCCACATGCCAACAATGTTACATCCAGTATCCGCAAACCAGTGCCTGGAGGGAGATTTGAACTCAAGCAAAATATGGTGCAATTGTTGCACACAAGCGGGCAATTTACCGGTCTCCCTCATGAGGACCCACAACAGCATCTCCAAAATTTTTTGGAGATAAGTGACACTTATATACCCGCTGGAGTGTCACCTGATTATGTTCGGCTTACATTATTTCCGTTCTCATTACTCGGTGAAGCCAAGAGGTGGTTGAAAGCTGAGCCACCAAATTCTATTTCAACGTGGGATGATCTTGCACGAAAGTTCTTGATAAGGTTTTTTCCCTCTGGCAAAACAGTAAGACTTAGAAGTCAAATTCTGAGTTTCAAACAGAGGGAGGGAGAAAATTTATATCAAGCCTGGGAAATATTTAAATCCATGTTGCGAGACTGTCCTCATCATCATCAGTCCAATGACGTGTTGGTGCACACATTTATTGAGGGTTTGGATCCCCATACCAAAATTTTGCTAGATTCAGCAGCTGGAGGGCAAGCGCTGGAAAAGACTTATGAGGAGTTGTACACCTTGCTAAACCGGATTTCATAGGGCAATCCAGAATGGAATGCTGATTCATCACGAGGTGGGGCAAGGAAAGAAGCGGGAGTGCTTGAAGTGGATGGATTTACAGCTATCGCTGCACAGATAGCTGCTTTGCAGAATCAATTGAACAACCACTTCAGCAATATGACTTTGAACCAGCCGTCAGCTCCAGTTAATGTGGTCCAACAAATGTGGTGTGAAGTGTGTGGAAGCAGTGAGCACTCAGCTGAGTGCTGTGGAGCAAATCCTGATTCGGTTAACTTTGTGGGCAATGCACAAAGAAATCATCAGCAGTATGGGAGTAGCTACAATTCAAATTGGAGGAACCATCCAAATTTTTCATGGGGTAGCAACAACCAACAAGGCCAAAGTTTGGGTCAGGGTATGCAAAGGAATCAAGGAGGGCAACAGAACTACCAATCTCAATTCAGAAATAACAATGCCCCTCCTCCACCACCATCACCCAGCATTGAGGAGATGTTCAAGACCATGATAGCTAATCAAGAGCAATTGCAGGCTGACTATGTTAAATTGGCAGCCGAAATGAAAAATAACTAGTTAGCGACAAAGGCTCTTGAGTATCAATTTGGGCAATTTGCTAGTGCCCAAAATACAAGGCCCAGAGGAGGACTTCTGAGCGACACGGATCCGAATCCGAAGCAGGTAAATGTAGTGACCACAAGGAGTGGTTTGCAGCTGAAGGAGGTGGAACCAGAAAGACCACCTCAAAATTCGGGAGCAGCAAAAGTTGAGGGGGAGCAAAGTTCGGAAAGGGGGAAGACCAAAGAAGCTGAATCAGAAAGACCTCCACCCCCGTTCCCTCAACGACTCAAGAAACACAAGGAGGAGGCGTGTTTCAAGAAATTCATGGAGGTGCTTAAACAGGTACATGTTAACTTACCTATTGTTGATGTCTTGCAGGGAGTGCCTAAATATGCCAAATACATTAAAGACATCGTGGCCAACAAAAGTCGCTTGACTGAGTATGCCACGGTGGCTTTGACGGAGGAGTGCACTTCCTGGATCCAAAATAGACTGCCCACGAAGCTAAAAGACCCTGGAAGTTTTACTATCCAGCTTACTATTGGGCAGAGCATCCGAGCTCGTGGATTGTGTGACTTGGGAGCGAGCATAAATCTGATGCCATCTTCGGTATTCAGAAAGTTGGGTCTAGGTAGCCCTAGACCTACAACCGTAATCTTGCAGTTGGTGGATCGATCCTTAGCTAGGCCGAATGGCATTGTTGAGGATGTTCTAGTGCAAGTGGGATCCCTAATTTTCCCGGTAGATTTTATTGTTCTGGATTTTGAACCAGACGTGGAAGTCCTATTTATTTTTGGACGACCCTTCTTGGCAATCGGGAAAGCATTAATCGACGTAGCTGCGGGTCAACTTACAATGCGAGCACATGACAAGGTAGAGGTGTTCGATGTGTACAAAGCACCCAAGCTCCCGATGGTGAATGAAGAACTGTCGCTGATCAATGTAATTGATCATGGTAATGCTAAGCAAATGAATGATTCCCAAGAGTGGATGGGAAGACCACCGGATAGTTGTAAGCACTACTGGGGGGAGGACAATGATCGTGAGAAATCGTTCATCACCCTAGAGGACAACTGAGCGTAAAGGACGTCGAGCTGCGACGGTAAACCAGGGGCTGCACGGGAGGCAACCCGTGAAAAAATATTTTTTCTCTCATTTTGTAAAGCGTAAATAGATTTTACTTTTCTTTTTCTTGATTTAGTACAAAATTATTCGTTTTAGTTAGTATTTTTTATTTTAGTTAGGTGAAACCTATTATTCTAACCAATTTTGTTTAGTGACAGGATTTTCAGGTCAAACGGAGAAAAATGTGCACAGAATCATGAAGGAAAAGGCGAGGTATGAAAAAATTAATAAAATGTAGAAGACAGTGAGCTGGGGCGATAGCTCCGTGTCACGGAGGAGGACCTCCGCGTTAGCCTCCGTGACAAGTTGAGTTGTAATCCGGAAATTTTAAAATTTCTAGAGGGCTATCGCGATGGCTCCGTGTCACGGAGGCAGTGCACCGCGATGCACTCCGTGACACGTTGCCATATAAATTGTGACGGGTCACACCGGGTTGCCGGGTGACCCGCATGTTTTTCTACATTTTAAACCCCAATTTCTCCTCTTTTCCCCTCATTCTTATTTTCCTCCGCGACCAAACATCCTAAAATCCCTCCCCCACCAACGTGCCACGGCTTAAGGCAAAGAATTACCAAGTTTTCTTCGGTTCTTCAACTTCGAGGTATGTTTTCCGATTATCTCTCAAGTTTTTGTCGATTTTATTTGAAATTAAGCATGGGAGGTGAGATAAATCACCCTAAGTAGAAATTTAGCATGAATTCGAGTTATTTATTGATTGATAAAAGTTTGGAATGTTGTAATGATCATTTGAACTTGTCGATTGCATGAATTATTCAAATTTGATTGTGAAAATCAATTCTAGGGCTGTGTTGTTGAATTTGAAATTGGTAATGTGTTGAATTCGTGAAATATATGCCGGGGTGTACTTGTGAAATGAGATAAGTCATTGTAGAAAATTGTTTGAATGTAATAGACGACGAATTCTCGGGTTGTGGGGAAAATGTTGAAATTTGTTCAAATTGGGTTGGTTGTATAGGTTCATGTATATAGAATTTTTTGTTGTTGTTTTTGTTTCGTTGTTTCTCTTTGCTAATTGCGATGGTTGAATTGCTAGCGATGGTAGTGATTGGGATTAGCTGTACGAAGTCTGAGTAGTACGCAGAAGTTATACCGTCGAATTTTTCTTTCTGAACGCACTAAGCATGAATTGTATAGCTGGTTGTTTGGTGTAAATAAAGTTATTCTTGCCGTAGTATCATAACTGTAGCTAAGGACTAAGTGTGGGGAAAACTTAGCATAACCCGACCTTAGCCGAAGTTAATATTCATTTAGCTTGACATTGCGATGGTTTACTTGTGTTGACAGACAAAATGGCAAGCAGGCAAGATAAAGGTAAGGGTGCATCAACTTCAGGCACCGGGAGGAAAAGACTTAGACTGGGCACAGCAGTCCCAGCTGCACCAGCAGTTCCACGCGGCCAGCTCTGCCAATACGGAACGAGATGGGTGACTGATTAGGGGAAGAAGTGGTATGCTAAACACAAAGAAAACAAATACTTCACCGAGGAGCATATAGCACGAGAACCATTAGCACAGGAGTTCCCCCGAACAGTTCAAAGGATCGAGGCAGCTGGGCTCAGCTTCATATTTCAGGAGCCCAAGGAATGCAACCTACACCTGGTCCGGGAGTTCTATGCTAATTGGAACCCGGCAATCAGAAGCCACACCATCAAGATCAGAGGGCAGATAGTCACTCTGGAGCCCCAACAGCTAAATGCCATCATTGGAGCGCGGGACACAGACGCCCATGTTCTCCGCCAGCTGAATATTACCCCACCGTATGCCGATATCAGACGCACATTGTGTGGGGCTCGATCCACAGCTAGATAGAGCAGACATAAAGAAAGGGGCTACCACCAGACTCTGCCATACTCTCAAATGAACAGGGAAGCCCGAATCTGGCTGAAGATAGTCTGCTCGTGCCTAATCCTGGGGGTACACATGACTGATGTGACCCGGGACCGTGTTTGCCTGGTGTATGCCCTGATGAAAGGGCTGGAGATTAATGTTGGGGTGGTCATCATATCTACCATGAAGAGAGCCCGATTACACCAGGGCCACAGGTATGGGTTCGGTGGACTACTCACCACCTTTCTCCGGGGCCTCGACGTCGAGGAAGAGGCTTTGGATTATATCCCGCAGTTGGAGCGGCGGGCCTTGGATGTGACCAAAACTAAGGCCCCCGACACCACCCACGGGCCAGTGCTGACGCTTGGCGAGCGACATGCTCGTGATGACTAGTACATGGCGCGGATGTTTGGAATGCAAATTCTCCAGCTCAGGATCGGTGGGAGGCCAGCCACGGAGGAGGAGCTATGGCAGCTCGAGCTGGATTACCCATTTGGCGAAAACGCTAGGGCTCTATACCGAGTGGGGCCAGCCTTTGTAGATCCCACTGACGATGATGTCCCCACGGACGAGGAGACACGTCGGGAGGACTCCGATGTGGAGTCCGATGACGACGACGGAGGCGACTCGGACATGGGAGATGAGGTAGCAACACCTGATGAAGAAGTGGAATACTTTGACTGATCAGGGAGTTCCACCCAATTTTGTGATTTTAAATTGTTGTGAACACTGGGGACAGTGTTCGGTTTAAGTGTGGGGTGGGGAGTAGTTAGGTGTTGGGCTGGGCTGGTTTGCTTATATGCTTTCCTCTGTATTCTTGTATGTATGTTTCCCTGTGTTTGTGAATTTGCAAATTGTTCTGTATTTGTAATTATTTGTGAAATTGATGTGTGTTGTGGAATGTTGATGTTGCCAGCTAAGTCCGTAAAATTTTTGTAAATATTTTTGCTTATCAAAATGATCGATATTTTTAAAATTTTGCAAAAATATTTTATTCATATTTAAAATATTTTGTAAATAATTTTTCCATCGAAATGATCGATGTTTTGCAAAATTTTTCAATTTTTATTTTATTTTTTTGGGTTTCTCTGCGTTTGTTTTCGGTTCTTTTACCGAGAATGGTCCCATTGAACCGACGTCATAGTTAGTGACTGTTCCCTATGATGGATGGATGACGACCATATTAAGGGAAATGTAGTCGGTAGGAGTAGTTATTTTAATTTATTTTCAGTTTTTTTTCTTTGGTGGATTGCATCACGGAACCTGTAGTTACTATATGGTTGTGAAATTTTGGGTGCGTGTTGTAACTGATATTCAAAATGCAAAAGTGATTCGTATGAAAGCATGCAATTTTGTAAATATGTTGAGATACCTAGGCTGTAGAGTTCGATTCGGTGTGATTGAGGCTTAATGTTTGAATTCATGTAATTAGCTGATTGAAGAGTCTGTGAATGCATCTTGAATCGAGCATGTGCATAAAGTGTGAAGTGAGGTATTGTTATTCCATGTTATTGTGAAGTGTCTAGAACTTGCCTGGTGTGTGTACAAAACGAAATGAAGGAGGTGTAGTGTTGGAAAGGATGTAGGCATTTCTTTGTTTTAACCGAGAGTTTCTATTTTTTTCTTGTCATACTCCCCCTTTATGTGATTGCATACCCTAATCAGCCCTTTGAGCCTTTAGCCTATTATTTCTTTATTTTGTCCAAAAAAGTATAAACTGAGCTTAATTTTTTCTTTTCATTAGCCGTAAAGTCTATACAAAACTCTTAAGCGCTTAAGAAGAGAAAATAATTTTCCCAAAGTGTCAAAGAGTGAGAATGGTGAAAAGAAAAAGAAGAGCAGAGAGAGGGAAGAAAAGAAAAGGTTGAAGGTGCACTTGCTATAATTAAATGATAATGAAGGTGCATGAAAAACCTTTGTTTTCGTGTCAAGTGTGCTTGATGAAATGGGCCATACTAAAGTAAATCATCAAGAATGGGATGATGAAAAAAAAAAAGAAAAGAGAGAAACAATGTCCATGAGTTGATGGGAATGTGTTGAAAAGGCGCTTAAGGATGCTAGTGGCTATTATTGGCTAATCCAATATATACTAGTTCCATAGCTTCCATTACAACCCATTAAAGTCCTACGTGATCTTACATTGCATTTCTTTATATTAGTGGAGTAATACACTAAGGGCAAGCTTATGGGTCATGACATGATGCATGTGAATTCTTTTGGGAGAGAGAGTGAAATTAATTTTTACATGCCCCTACATGCTTGATGAAAGATTGATTTTCGTGTCGGATATCTTGATTAGCTTATTTGCATGAGTTTGCCGATATTGAGAGTCGATTCTTAAAGTCTAGGAAGTCTTAATGTATTGAAGGTCCTTGCATTGTTAAGACCATGCATGTTTTCTTGATGATTTGAAATATTGAATGATCGGTATGATCGTAGCTCAAATTGTCGCACCATAGTGGCGAAGGTTGGGATGTAAATTGCATGAATTGTATGTTTGTTGTTCGAGGACGAACAAGGATTTAAGTGTGGGGTAAGTGATCTTGGGCAGATTTATATGCCCAAGTGATACTCAAACGTATCATTTTCACCTTGTTTATCTAGCAATGTGTATACATTTTCATGTAATTGGTAATAAAATGTGAATTTATACTAACCAACATGATTAGTATTGTTTTGTAGGTAAAATGTGATTTCGGGAAGCTAAAATGCATGTTGGATGATATCGGAGTTGGACTTGGATGCGAGCAAGGGAAAAAGCATTGGACTGCACCAATTAAAGGGGCTCCGCGATGGAGCCGTGTCACGCTGCCATCGCGGAGGCATTCTGCCTGGAGGGTGAAAAATGCATCAATTCCAGTGGAGGCTCGCGACAGCTCCGTGGCACGGTGGCAAGCCTCCGCGTTGCACGCCGTGCCACGTTGATGCTTTATTCCCGAACCCCCAATTTCTAGTGAGGGTCCGCGTCCAAGCCGTGTCACGGAGGCAGTGCTCCGCGATGCACTCCGTGACACGTTGCTTGTTATTCCGGGAAAAATTCCCACTATTATAAATAGAACACTTAGGTTCATTTTTTCATAATTCAGACTTGGTGAAGCAAGGACGTGGGTTACAGGCAGTTGAGGGACGAAAAGTTCAGGGTTTTTTCTCTCTTTCTTTCTTCTCTAATTCAATTGTTTGTATGATTAACACTTGTTTTAGGATGATTAATCCACAAATGAGTGGCTAATTCCCTTCCTTGTTGAGGTTATGAACACTTGTGATGAATTTTGATTATTGAATTATATGGTTTTTCATCTTCTTCTTCCAAGTTGTTCTATTAATTTTTGTTTCTACTGCATTGGTGTGTGGCCGACATTAATGTATATCTGAAAAGTCCAATCTCACTCGAGAGAGCACGAAATTGGAAAGTTGTGAATTAATAGGATATTGTTCTTTACTTGATTTGGGAAAATTGAGTTTTGATGTGCTTTCATGATAGAAATAGACTTGAAAGCCGTATTAGTAATTTAGTAACCGGAATTGTATTGCTAGGTCATGAATTGCATTTGATCACAGAAATGTAGACGGATGGTTTATGATTCTTAAGTGAGATTAAATACGAGAGTTTTAATCTCTTGGCTAAAGTTCTTGGCTAGCAACTGGAAGAAAAGATTAACCAATTTATGAGTATAATCAGTTTCATTACATGTTCTTAACCTCGGCATGCTCATATCCATAGTTTAAATTCAAAGTAGATAATTGTTAGTAGTTTTAGTATAGGATTTATAAAACAAGTTATTCAATTTTTGGTTACGTTGTTGTCAGCATATTTAGAAGTGAGATATAGTATGGTATACTTAAGCAAAGTTCACTTATCCAGAGTCTCCGTGGATCGATACTTGGCTTACTAAAGCCACTTACTACTTGTTCGACCACGTGCACTTGTGTGTCGGTTTTATAACCCCTACAAACGCACCGAACACAGTCCAGAGTCTAGCAGGCGCCAGGTGCCCATCATACCCTCCATGGTGGGGTGTGACAAACTTGGTATCAGAGCAGGTCGTATCCCAGGGAGTCTGCAAGCCGTGCTAAGTAGAGTCCTATCCATGGATGTGTTGTGCACCACATACTATGGGTAGGAGGCTGCAAGGCATGATAGGATGGTTGTCTTTTATTCTTATTCAGTCGTGCTGTAGAGCGGTACAATATACGGTTGAGTCCCTAAAAGCTTACTGTATTATTTGGTTACAGATAATGTCAGACCAGCGACATCCTATCAGAGGCCGAAGTTTAGATATTGCAGCAGGGGAAGGCACCAGCAGGATGCCTCACCCTTGTTTAGAAACAGCCCGATCAGAGGGCACTACAGAGGCATCGTCCCAGCCTTCTCAGCAGTCTCCACCACATCAGGAGCCACTTGGGCGACACTACCTCCAGCAGTTCCAGTACCGACACCTTCCGACTAGGAGGTTAGGAGTGCGGTAGTTATGTTAGCACAGATGATGGCTGCTCAGCGTAAGCCGATGCCATCTACAGTTGCGGAGTCGTCAAGAGGGCCCGGTAGTTCGAGGGTCCGAGAGTTCTTGGCTCTGAATCCCCCACAGTTTACAGGTACGAACCGGAAAGAGGACCCTCAGGATTTTCTGGATCAAATGCAGAGAATTTTCAGGGTTATGCATGCCACGCCTACAGAATTAGTTGAGTTGGCAGCATTCCGGTTACGGGACATTGTTGTATTGTGGTAAGAAAGCTGGGAAAGGTCCCGAGGGAGAGATGTTTCCCCTCCGACCTGGTCCAGCTTCTCAGGAGCTTTTCTGGATCACTATTTGTCGTGGGAGATTCGATAGGCCCGGGTAGACCAGTTCCTACATTTGGAGATGGGGGCCATGAGTGTTCGGGAATATTCCTTGCTGTTTGATTCTTTGGCCCTGTACGCACCGACCTTTGTTGATACCATGGCATCCAGAGTACACCGCTTTATCATGGGGTTGAATCCAGAATATGTTGAGACTTGTATTATGGCTACACTGCAAGAGGACCTGGACATTGCTCGAGTTCAGGCATTCGCCCAGAATATTGATGGCATCAGACAGCGGCATCGGGAGATCAGAAGGGCCAATCAGGAACGACGCCGCCAGGACAGGCCAGTTGAGTTACAGAGGGAGGCTCGGGGAGGACCCAGGCCACAATTGTTAGACAGGCCGCCCAGGCCCCCGCCTCCACCACAGTCGCAGGGGGGTAGATTCAGCCGCAGGGGGCAGTTAGAGACTGGTAGAGGCTCGCAGATGGCAGATTCACCATTACAGAGGAGGGCGGAGCAGAGTAGGTATACCCTACCACTTTGCCCTATATGCAGTCGACGCCATCCTGGAGCATGCAGGTATGGCTCCACCGCATGTTATATTTGTGGCCAAGAAGGCCATTTGATGAAAGATTGCCCAGCCAGAGGTTGAGAGGACCGGGATAGATAGGATAGGGCATCTGCAGGGTCACGAGCCACAGCATCCTCGGCAGAGCGCAGGCCCTCAGTTTCTGCAGGCAGGGGTCGGGGCAGATCAGAGGCCTCCAGTGCAGGTGCGGGTCCAAGCCGCACATATGCTTTACAAGGGAGGCAAGATTCAGAAGCGTCACCTGATGTTGTGACAGGTATGCTAACTATCTGCTCACACCCTGCTTATGTATTGATTGATCCAGGGTCCACTTTGTCCTACATTACTCCATTTGTGGCACGAAAGTTCAATATTGCACCAGAATTATTACAGCAGCCCTTTTTAGTATCCACGCCCGTCGATGACTCTATTGTGGCTAGCAGAATTTACCGAGGGTGTACAGTAGAGGTTGCTGACCGTCAGACCACAGTAGATCTGGTCGAGCTACAAATGATAGACTTCGATGCCATAATGGGTATGGATTGGCTAGTGCCGTGCTTTGCCAATGTTGAATGTTGGACCAAGACGGTCCGATTCCACTTTCTAGGAGAAGCAGTGCGGGAGTGGAAGGGCAGCACCGCTACGCCAAAAGGTAGGTTTATTTCCTACCTTCAGGCGAGGAAATTGATATCTAAGGGATGTATTTACCATCTGGTCAGAGTTCAGGATGTCCGAGCAGAATCTCCGACACTCCAGTCTGTTCCGGTAGTGAACGAGTTTCCTGATGTGTTTCCTGATGAGTTACCTGGTATTCCCCCAGAAAGGGAGATAGATTATGCTATTGACTTGTTACCAGGCACTAAGCCGATATCAATTCCTCCCTATCGTATGGCTCCTGCAGAACTCAGAGAATTAAAGGAGCAGCTGAAAGACTTGTTGGATAAAGGTTTTATCAGGCCTAGTACTTCTCCGTGGGGTGTGCCAGTTCTATCTGTAAGAATGAAAGATGGCTCACTCCGTATGTGCATAGATTACCGGCAATTGAACAAAGTTACGGTAAAGAACAAGTACCCGCTTCCCAGAATTGATGACTTATTTGACCAGTTGCAGGGGGCCAGATGTTTCTCTAAGATAGATCTGAGGTCCGGATATCACCAGGTCCGGGTTCGTGAAAAGGACATCCCAAAGACTGCTTTTAGGACCAAGTATGGTCATTTTGAATTTATGGTTATGTCTTTTGGGCTGACGAATGCTCCCGCAGTGTTTATGGATCTGATGAACAGCATATTCAGACCGTATTTGGATCTGTTCGTGATAGTATTTATCGATGATATTCTGGTATATTCTCGTTCAGAGACAGATCACCAGAACCATTTATGAACAGTACTCCAGATCCTTAGAGACCGTCAGTTGTACGCCAAGTTTTCTAAGTGTGAGTTCTGGCTGAACTCAGTTGCCTTTTTGGGGCATATCGCGTCGGATGCTGGTACACAGGTAGACACACAGAAAATAGAGGCGGTCAAGACATGGCCTAGACCCGCCACTCCGACCGAGGTTCGCAGTTTCCTGGGTTTAGCAGGATATTATCAGAGATTTGTTGAAGGATTCTCCACTATAGCAGCACCTCTGGCAAAGCTAACATAGAAAGCAGAGAAATTTCAGTGGACGGAGGCATGTGAGCAGAGTTTCCAAGAATTGAAAGATAGACTGACCTCCGCCCCAATATTAGCATTGCCAGAGGGAACAGATGGATACGCGGTGTATTGCGACGCTTCAGGTTTGGGACTGGGTTGTGTGTTGATGCAGCATGGTAGGGTAATCGCTTATGCTTCCAGAGAGCTGAGGAAACACGAAAAGAACTATCCGACCCATGACCTGGAATTGGCCGCAGTGATCCACGCCCTAAAAATTTGGAGGCATTATCTGTATGGCGTCCATGTAGACATTTTTACAGATCATAAAAGCCTGCAGTATATTTTTACACAGAGGGAGTTAAATCTGCGGCAGCGTCGCTGGTTAGAATTGTTGAAAGATTATGATGTAAATATTCTCTATCACCCAGGAAAAGCTAACGTAGTGGCAGATGCCCTGAGCCGTAAGTCAATGGGGAGTTTGGCGTATTTGCGACCTGAGAAGCGGGAGTTAGCCTAGGAAATTCATCAGCTAGCTGGTTTAGCCGTTCGAGTAATGGAAACAGAAAATAATAGAGCAGTAATTCAGAATTCTACCGTGTCATCATTAGTTACAGAGGTAAAAGAACGACAGTACGAGGACCCTGACTTAGTCCAGCTCAGAGATAGAGTTTAGGAAGGTAAGCGGAGCACCAGAAATCGAGCGGTTTGACGCAAGATATAACGGTGCCTACGTTGAAATGGGAAGCGATAAATATGGATTTTGTAACAGGGTTACCCCATACCAGACGCAGAAATGATTCCATTTGGGTAATAGTTGACGACAAAATCAGCACATTTCCTGCCAGTGAAGGCTACCTTCTCGGCTGAGGATTATGCCGAATTATATATCAGAGAAATAGTTAGATTACATGGAGTGTCGGTATCCATTATTTCTAATAGGGAGCACAGTTTACAGCTAGATTCTGGCAGTTTGGGAACGCAGATTAATTTGAGCACAGCATTCCACCCTCAGACAGATGGGCAGGCTGAGCGGACTATCCAAATGCTCGAAGAGATGCTACGAGCGTGTGTACTAGATTTTGGGGGTAGCTGGGATGAGCATCTTTCATTGATTGAATTTTGTTATAATTACAGTTATCATTCATCTATCCAGATGGCGCCCTTTGAAGCATTATATGGGCGGAAATGTAGATCGCCGGTGGGCTGGTTTGAAGTGAGGGAATCAGCGTTGATTGGGCCAGACATCATTCAACAGTTAGAGGAGAAGGTAAAGCTTATCAGAGAACGCCTGCTGACTGCTCAGAGCCGCCAAAAGTCTTATGCAGGTATGCGGCGCAGAAATCTAGAATTTGCGGTAAATGACTGGGTATATCTGAAAGTGTCTCCGATGAAAGGGGTGATGAGATTTGGCAAGAAAGGCAAGCTTAGCCCGAGATTCATTGGGCCATATCAGATTCAGCAAAGAATAGGCCGAGTTGCATACGAATTGAACTTGCCTCCGGAGTTAGCATCTGTTCACCCAGTATTCCATGTATCTATGTTGAGGAAGTTCGTAGGAAACACTTCCACAGTTGTTCCAGTTCAGGATGTCCAGGTCACAGAAGAGTTAGCATAAGAAGAGGTTCCAGTAGCTATCTTAGACAGACAGATTCGCAGGTTGAGGACTAAAGATATTGCGTCTGTCAAAGTATTGTGGCGTAACAGGAACCGTGAGGAGATGACGTGAGAAGCTGAAGAAGATATGAAAGCTAGATATCCTCACCTATTCCAGGCCTAGTCAGGCGATAGGTATGTCCGTATTATTACTTATGTAGTACCTTATGGTTGTATATGTATAAATGAGAAAGATTGATACTTAGCTATCCAGTGAATCTTAAAGTATTGCGTGCAGTACCTGTGTTGGACTTTTCTGCATTTCAGGTTTTTGGTATAGTCCATATTACAGGGGAGACTCTGCCGAAATTTCATTTTCAAAAAAAAAAGAAGAGTAAATTGAGAAGTCCTCTAGATAGCAGCTTCCATTCGAGGACGAATGTTCTTAAGGGGGGGGGGAGAATGTTATACCCCGTAAGATTTTTGACACCTAGGTGGCCTATTCGCAGGGTGGTTAGGCATATTTGAAAGCCATACGTGCTAGAGAAAGGCCCGGGAAAGGATCGGACGGATAACCTGTCGAACCATCGCGGAAGGAGTCGAGGCAGAGCCCCTCCGCGATGGCAGCGTGTCATGGAGGTGAAGCCTCCGCGTTGGCTCCGTGACACGTTGGCCTTGTCCAGGCCCAAGTATATAAAGTCCCACTTCGGTTTTAATTCATTTTAAACTTATGAAATTTCCAGAAAATAGAGAGAACAACCAGAGAAAGGAAATAAAATGAAGAGGGTAATATAATTTCGTCTGATTATGCTGCCAAACGTTGTCCAAACTCAAATTAACCTCAGATACTGAGGTATTTAGCAGCAGAGAGCATTCCTACGGATTTAGTTTCATGAAATATGGCCGACGAATCATCGAGCTATCGGACTAAGGTAAGTGGAATTGCTCCAAACTAGTGTCTATGTGTTCTTAGCTGTGAAGTGAATATTTCTCCCTTCTAGACCTCTGAAAAATAGCGAGTTTTCGACCTTCTTTTGATAAGCCTAAGTTTAGGCTATAAATTATATCGGAAGTGACGTTGTTCTTTAAAATAAAGCTATATTTAGTATTAATTGACATATTTATGAATGCAGTTGGGAGAAATAGTTGAAGTATTGGCCGAGCCTCGTCCGACAGACGGATAGTTCGAGGATAAGGTATGTAAAGCTAGTTTCCTCGGCAAGTTAGTAAGATCGGTATAGTAAAGTAATTTAAAGGCCAGTAGAGTGTTCAAAAGTCATGCGTTATGTTTATTACGAATGTTGGTACGATATTAGAAGCATCATGTTATAATTAGCGCGAAACTTGCTAGCACGATATAGATTCTAATATAAGTGTTAGGAACTGCACAGCATGCTCAGTATGTGATGTAATACAGAATGTTAGGATATTATCGAATTTAGCTGAAACCTAGTAAAACAATGTAATATCTGTAAGGCATCTCAAAAGTAGAATGATAGGTTAAAATGAAGTTTAGAAAGCATGTTGGAAATAGTAAATCATGTTATTATAGAAACTCAGTATACAACATGGTTTTCAGCAGAAAAACTATATCTTGTTCAATGTTAGACTCAGCACAGTATGGCAGAAGATTATATTTATACGTATATACTATTATTAGTCTCAGCATGTATTAAGTACATACACATTACCATTACTAGTCCAGCACACAGTATGTACGGATATTTTACTACTATTAGCTTCAGTATGTGGGATATGCAGGTAGTATTACTAG
This sequence comes from Datura wrightii, assembly GCA_035772735.1. Taxonomy (NCBI): domain Eukaryota; kingdom Viridiplantae; phylum Streptophyta; class Magnoliopsida; order Solanales; family Solanaceae; genus Datura; species Datura wrightii. Next base: position 69,755,731 of record JASDFA010000002.1, read on the forward strand.
TTGAGACCGTTGTATTGTTTTGGGGTTGGATTACCTAGAATCCATGACCGCCCCAGGGTTAATAGCTGTATCGACTCGTCCACCAGAGGATGAGGATATGTCACTCTACGGAGTGGCATGCCGTCCCACAGGGGACGAAATTGGGATGTCAGTTTTCCCCATATTGTGCCTTGGTCGGCCCTTACACACCCTTGTCGAGCGGATACGCCCGGGTGTTGATTCAGGAGTCCTCCAGACTCAGGTACAGTTATAGTCAGGGGCTCAGCGAGCCCAAGTGCATACCCATGGGACCGACAGGATGCTTATAGTTATTGTAGGAGATGGGGTGACCGGGGTAGTGGTATAGATATCGTGTTGGTTGTACCTCCCGGCTTATGGGGCCGGGTAAGGTTTGTGTGTGCTATGTTATGTTATGTTATGTTGTGCCATGTTACATTAGATACGAGTAAATCGGTAGTAGAATGATACATCTCCAGGTATGACTCCTACTCCTTCCGGTATAGTTAAGAGTAGGCATAGTTTTACATTATCATACAGTTAATCTTTTCTTTCCTATTTCAGTTTCATCAGTTGTATTGTTGTTTTTAGATATTCCTTTCAGTTATTGCTTTACATACTCAGTACCAGTGGTACTGACGCCCGATGGGGTGCTGCATTACTTGCCTGCAGGTACTCATAGACGAGGAGGCGATCCCTCGTGATTCCTGTCAGCGATCGAGTATTCAGCTCCTGTCATTCGGAGACTGAATCCCAGAGGTGTATTTTGTTTTCTTTTGTTGTACAGTATGGGTAGGTCAGGGCCCTATCCCGATCATTTCTACTGTTATTCCTAGAGGCTTGCAGTCTGTATATATTTCCCTGTGGTCAGTTGAGCCGATCGTGTGAGGCCGTGCAGTTGTATAGCTGTTAGTACTTTTATTTCTTTTATGTTGGCCGTGTGGGGCCATGGCTTGACAGTAGTGGTGACCTTGCCGGTCACGTAGCTTTCCAGTATTTCATTGTTGAGTTACAGATAACTAGACAGCATGGTGGCCTCGTCGGCCCGCATAGGTTTCCCTATATTGAATGTGTTCTGGTTAGCTGATAGTACAGGTACAGGTGGCTATAGGCCAGTTGGCCGGAGGCTGTGTTTACAGTTGTTATATAGCCGGTTGGTTTCTTGGAATAGAGCCAGGGCCAGCCAAAAGCACCAGACGTGCTTAGACTGGACCGTCTAGCAGGCACCAGGTGCCCGTCATACCCTCCAAGGTGGGGTGTGACATACCATTTTAATTTCTTGCATTTAAGTTGATTGCATTTATTTTTCATCTTGTGTTGTTTTGGTGGAAAGTAAAGCACAGATGAAGGGGAAGTCTGAGTACCCATGGAGGAGGAAGCTAACAAGCATGGAAGAGAAAAAGTGTAGGGTCGAACACCCACTTGTGCAAATTTGAAGAAAGGCATGCTGTTAGCTAAGCCTAAAGGCCTCAGAGAGTATTTCTCACCCTCTTTAAATGTTAAGTTGATGTTATGGGGACATAGCATTATTCAAGTGTGGGGTGAGGAAAATTTTAAAATTTTTGTGCTTAACGATTTTTGGTGAATGTAATGCTTGTTAGAAATATTTGGAAAATTTTTTTTTTTTTTTGTGAGTCAAGCATGACTTCATCACCCGTTGGTTTTTCTTTTCGGTTCTTTTCCGACGGGGGGTCTTTGAACCGAAGAATAAAAATTTTTCTTTGTCTGTATATAATGTTTTAGTCATAGTTAGAGACTATTTCCAACGATGGATGGATGACGACCGTCTTGAGGAAAATTAGTCAGTAGGTTGGTTTTTGAACCCGTAACTAATTGATGGCTTGATATTCTTGTTATGTGCTATAAATGATTGTAAGATGCAAGTATGTTTAGTGTTGAAGCATGCAAGTGGTATACCTATGTTTGAGACACCTAGGCTCTTGAATTTGACTTGATATGATTAAAGCTTAATTTTGAATTCTTGTGATTAGCTGAGTTAAGAGTCTGCAGAATGTGTCTTGAATTGAGCATGTGTTGTGAGTGTAAGTTTTTCGATTATTCCGTGCTATTGTGGAATGTCTAGAACTTTCCTGGTGTGTATATAAAACGAAATGAAGGATGTGAATTGTAGGAGATGATTTAGGCATTTCTTTGAATGAACATAAATGTTATCCCTCACTTTACCTACCTTGAATATTTAATCCTAGTTAGCCCCATTGAGCCTTGAGCCTATTCTTTGATAGCCTTAATCCTTTTTCTTTCATTAGCCTTGAATTTGATCCAAAACTCCTAAGCGCTTAAGTGAAAAAATTCTAAAGAATGAGGGAGTGAGAAGCGTGAAAAAGAAGGAAAAGTAGAAGTTGTGAAAGTTGAGAAAAGGACAAAGGTGCACTGGTGTAAAAATGGTTGATTATTAGTAGGGAGTAAGAAAATAAATGAATGAAAAAAAAATTTGCTTAAGTACTCCTTACAACTAAGCTGAGTGTGCTTAAAGAAATGGGAACAAGAAGAGAAAATTCAGGATTGAAAAGAATGAGGGTGAAGTAAGGGAAGACATATCCTTAATGAAGGTTGAAGTTATTAAAAGCGCTTGGGGGAAGATAGTCACTATTACTGGCAAGAATAGTACCTACCCGTCCCTTATCTTACATTACAACCCATTAAGTCCTACTTGATCTTACGTTCAAACATCCTTAAATTAGTGGAGTAAAACACTAAGGGCAAGCTTATGGGTCATTACATGATGCATGTGAATTCTTTGTGAGAGTGAGCGTAATTCTATTCATTTACCCATACATGTTGTGATTTAAAATTTTGAGTGTGAAAATGGGTAACTCTCTTGCTGTGAGGGCACATGTTTAATGAAGGATATAATTCATGTTGGATTTCTTGATCAGTTGAGTTGCATGAGTTTGCTAAGATAGAGAGTCAATTCTTGAGGTTAGGAAGTCTTAACATAATTGTATTCCATTTCAATGATTAAATCGTGCATGCTCTATTTTTAGCTTGCTATATTAAACAGTCATTGTAGTTGTAGCTTGAATTGTCTTGCTAAAATTATCTATGTGTAAGTCTTCATGTGCATGAGATGTAAAAGGTTTGTTCGAGGACGAACAAGACTTTAAGGGTGGGGTAAGTGGTCTTGGGCAAATTTATATGCCCAAGTGATACTCAAAGATGTCATTTTAGCCTTGTTTATCTATCAATGGTTATACATTCTCATGTGATTGATAATAAAATGTGAATATATACTAACCAACATGATTTGCGTTGTTTTACAGGTGAAATATAATTTGGGAAGCTAAAATGCGTGTTGGGAGAGATTGGGCTTGGACTCGGATGTCAACAAGGAAAAAATGCAAAATTTGGCGTGTGGTGGAACAACAACGTGTCACGGAGGCAGTGCTCCGCGATACACACTGTGTCATGGAGGCAGTGCTCCGCGATACACAACGTGTCACGGAAGCAGTGCTCCGCGATACACAACGTGTCACGGAGGCAGTGCTCCTCGATACACTCCGTGACACGTTGCTTGTTATTCCGGGAAAAATTCCCACTAGTATAAATAGAACACTTAGGTTCATTTTTAATATTCTGACTTGGTGGAGCAAGAACGTGGGTTATAAGCAGTTCAGGGGACGAAATTATCAGGGTTTTTCTCTCTTTCCTTCTCCTTGAATTCAATTGCTTTTATGTTTAACACTCATTTAACGATGTTTAATCCACAATGAGTGGCTAATTCCTCTTCTTGCTGAGGTTAAGAACAATTGTATTGAAATGTGATTGTTGATTAAGTTGGTTTTTCATCTTTTCTTCCATGGTTGTTCTATTGATTTTTGTTCTTACTGCATTAATGTGTGGCCTATGTTAATGTATATCTAAAAAGTCCGATTTCACTCGAGAGAGCAAGAAATTGGAAAGTTGTGAATCAATAGGATATGATCTTTTCTTAGTTTGGGAAAATTAAGAATTGATTTACCTTAAGGATAGAAATATACCTGAAAGTCGTATTAGTCAATTTAGGAACCAGGTTTGTATGGCTAGAGCATGAATTTCGTTTAATCATAGAAATGTAGGTGGGCGGTTCATGATTCTTAAGTTGGGTTAAATACGAGAGTTTTAATCCATTGTCATTAGTTCTTGACTAGCAACCGGAGGAAAGGTTAACCAAATTATATCGATAATTAATTTCATTACATGTTCAATTAACCTCAGTATGCTCACATTCATAGTTCAAACTCACATTAGATACTTGTTTTAGACTTACCATAAAAATTAGAACCCAAAATATCTAACTCTTGGTTACACTGTTGTCTTCATTGTTAGAATTAAAATATAGTACACTTGAGTAGTTCGTTACCTTATCCCAGTCCCTGTGGGATCGATACTTGGCTTACTTAAGCCACTTTACTACTTGTTCAACCACGTGCACTTGCATGTAGTTTTATACCCAACAAACGACCGAACAGTTAGGCACCAGCGAAACGCCGGTGTCTCGGAAGTGAGGCTGTCGTCTGAAGGACAAAATCATCCAACATGAGATTTGAGGAGCATTTTTTGACCTACTTTTTGTACATTCCTTAAATGTATTGAGCATTCCATTCCAGAAGGATCAGAATATTGTATTGTACAAAATAGCTTTTAATTTTCTAGAGAGAGAAAGAATAGAGTTAGCATTTCTTCACCTTATTCTTCTTCTTCCTCAAGGTATAAACCTCCATTGAAGACAGATCTCAGATTGTTATTTACTCTTAATGATGAATTTTATGAATTTATTTGTCAATATGCTTTTATATCATTCATCTATGAGTAGTTAAATATTTTTCTGGAGGTGTGTGCATGATTAGAGATAAATTGGATTGGGTATTGCTAAATTAGTATTATAATTACTCATTTAGTATAAATCTGTTATTTTCCCCAAGTTATAATCTATTTATCCATAGTTGCAAATCTGGGTTATATTTACTTATTCTATTTTTGCTTGAAAAAAGGAAATAGAATGAGTGAGAAAATAATCGTGGTATTTGGGTTTTGATTATATGGGTTGGGTTATAGATTGCCAAAACACATTCTTATACACCCATTAAAGAGTTGAGGGTTGAGATAGTTTAACTCTTTCCCAAGCCATAGTAGATGAATTAATTAAGACCTTTTTGTTTGGGAAAACTAAAGGAGAAAGGCACCCTAGTGGTTGAAAAACATCGGGTGCCACTTTATCCATGATTATTTCTTGTTGTGTCTAATAATTTGATATTCTAGTTAATTCCAATTCAATCGATGCCCCATCAATAGCACATCCTTGCCCCTTTCTCATATTTATTCATTCAATTTGGTTGCATTGCTCTAATTGGTAGTTTATTTTAATTCAAATTGTGATCTCACTCTCCCCCAACATTTATTTTTCCATTATTGATGCAATGATGTTGTCTAGTTTAATTCAATAGACAATTTTTGTGTCATCCAATCGCTATTCCTTGTGGATTCGACCCCGACTCTTAGTTGGGTATTTATTTTACGACGATCATTTGCCCTTTCTCCTTGTGAGGAGCGGATTTGAACGTCATCAAGTGTGGTGTCGCTGTCGGGGAATAGAATTAGATAGCCCCTAATTGATTGTTGATTTGAATTAATTTAGCACCTTCTATTTTATTTTTACAATTGTTGTTATTTTTGGGTGTCTCTTAGGATGACTGATATTAGCCAACACTCTCAAGAAGGTTTAGTGAATGGCCACATGGACAACGAGGATGATGACCCAATGATGCTAGATATAGCAGGTGCCTATTCGCCTATCACCCACTATAGGGAATGTGGTGTTCCATGTCACCAGCACGATGTTACACCTGCAAAACAAATATACCCGACGAGTGTCGGGGTCGAATCCCACAGGGAATATTAATTGATCACACAAGAGTTGTCTAACAAATTGAAGTAACTCGCATCAATGTCTCAACAACAATAGAGTAAAAATTAGGGAAATCACAACTGGTCAATTAAACTATAAAATTCACTCACGAACACAGGGACAAAGTGTAAAAAATACCAAATGAGAGAATACTAGTGGTGTGAGATTATCGGGGCATCAATGAAATGGGATTATTAATACTTCCTAGCCTTACTAAATAGTATATTTAGTTGTGGACAAGGTGGCATCCTACGTTTCTCAACCAATTAGATGCCTTATACCTCGGGTTTTCTCAAACCACAAAGTTCTTTTCACAACAACCACATCAACATGGGCGAGAACCAACTATTTCTAGTTTTGATTCTCTATGGGTGTTTGACAATGGTTTTTGGGTATCTCAAGCCCAATTCCACAGGATCAACAACCAATTACCCACTAATATTTCATCAAACAAACTCTACATTACTTTCTCAAGCAAAATTTTAGTAAGTAGATACAACCCACATGTGCAACTATGAGTATTTAGATTAAAACTTAGATTAAATACTAGAATTATACTAATTGAGTAAATCTAAGATTAGTTGAACAATACCCAATCCAAATGAACCCCAATCATTGACACACCCATAGAAAGAGTTTAGCTACTCATGTAAGTAGAAGAAGAAATTGCATTTAATAATAATTCAATATCCATTCAACAAAATGAGTAAGAAAATTCAAGCACAAGGTTCTGATCTCTAATGGAGTTTTCTACCTTTTCAAATAAGAAGATGAGTGCTTCTCTCTCTACCTCTCTCTAATTCAATACAATGGCATTGGAAGAATAATGGAAACAAATGTTTAGTTTCTTTTTGGAGATGTACAAAAGCAGGGTACAAAAATGCTCCTCTTTTTCTGAGTTGGAATCTTTTGCCCTTTTCTGAAGGGAGTCACTTGCGAGTCACCGGTAGTACACCGGTGCCAGTTCACGGTCCATTGGTTGGTCATGGATGACGGCCAGCGAGTCTAGAGCAATTATTTGTTGGCACCAGCAGTTTGCCTATGCTGATCTGTTGTCCGCTGGTAGCCAATCTTCCTCAGCACAGTAGGAATCTGCGATCTCTTGGTGTTTTGCCGATGTCCTCTGGTGGAACGCCAGTACATGTCTCCATTTTTCATGATTTTTGCTCAATTTTATTTTTTTTCTACTCAAGTTAAGTGTCATAACCCGAACATAGGCCCAGATCGAGACACGGGATAAGGAACCCCAAGAGGCTCCAAGTCGACCCATGGCATAATCATAGCATATCACTTAATAATAGAAATAACTAAGAGGAAATAACTGAACGAAAGCTAATTGAAAGAGTCTAATTAAAAACTAAAAGAACAAAATGTAAAAACGCTTTGATACAAAGCTGAATCTATCTAGACAAGTCTAAAAGCCTCTACTAAACTGATGAGTTGTTGGGACAAGCCGCCAGCTAACTCCTAAAATCTAAAAACTAAAACATAATAAAAATATAAATTGCATCCTCGAGAGATAAGGACTCACCATAAGCAGTTGAGAGGGGAATGAAGCATATCAAACCACGAGGCTGGGTCTAGAAACCTAAATCTATATCATGAAACGATATAGCACATAAAGGTGTGCGATTAGTATTTGGAATATATTGAGTATGCGGGAAGCGTAAATAAACTAAAACATGCAAGTATACAAGAAGAAAGTAAACTGAACACATTAATGGTAATATAACTGAACGGAGATACAACAACCCTATCTGAGATACACATATACATATTAACATAACGATTTTATAAGAAACATTTACTGAAATATGATTAAATTATGCACAAAGGTTATATAATGAAGAAATACTAAGGACCGAAGTTGTGACTGATATCATAGAGAGTCCCTGAATGTCGAAGGGAAACATCCTCAACTGTAGAGAATCCCTAACTGTCTAAGGGAGAATCCCTGACTGTCTAAGGGAAACATTCTCGGTTGTGGAGAGTCCCTGACTATCTAAGGGAGAGCATTCTTTGATATAGAGAGTCACTGACTGAATAAGTGAAACATTCTCAGCTATTGAGAGTCCTGACAGACTAAGGGAAATATTCTTAGCTGATGAGAGTCCCGATTGATTAAGGGAAACATTCTCAGCTAATGAGAGTCCCGACTGACTAAGGAAACATTCTCAGCTAAGGAGAGTCCCGACTGACTAAAGAAAACATTCTCAGCTTAGGAGAGTCCCGACTAACTAAGGGAAACATTCTCATCTAAGGAGAGTCCCCACAGACTAACAGAAACATTCTCAGCTACTGAAAGTCCCGACAAACTAGAGCTAGTCTAATTTACTAAAGCTAATCAGAAACATGAGCATTCAACAAATTACATCATACTTTATACACATCCACAACATTCAAATCCTGAGTTCATAGCATACAACGCATATCTTAGATTCATGTAAGATGTATAGGTCCAAATCGTACATTAACATATGTATATTAAATAGTATATTCGAGATCTATGGAAAATCCATATAATCACTTAATAATATAAACAAACAACAAAACATAACTGAGCGGAAGCTAACTGAAAGAGTCTAATTAAAAGCCATAAGAACAAATGTAACAACACTGTAATACAAAGATGAATCTATCTAGAAACGTTTGAAAGACTATACTAAACTGATGAGTTGTTGGGATAAGCCCCCGGCTAACTCCTAAAATTTGAAAACTGAATCATAATGAAACTATAAATTGTGTCCCTGAGAGATGAGGACTCACAGCAAGCATCTGAGAGGGGAATGAAGAATATCTAACCACGTGGCTGGGTCTAGAAACCTGAATCTATATTATGAAATGATATAGCACATAAAGGCGTGCAGTCTGTACTTGGAATGTACCGAGTATGCGCGAAGCCTAAATAAACTAAAACATACAAGTATACAAGAAGAAATTGAACACATTAATGGTAATAAAACTGAATGGAGATACAACCACCCTATATGAGATACATATATACATATTAACATAATGATTTTATAAGAAACATTTACTGAAATATGATTAACTAATGCAAAGGTTATTTACTGAATAAATACTGAGGACTGAAGCCGTGATTAATATCATAGAGAGTCCCTGACGGTCGAAGGGAAATGTCCTCGGCTGTGGAGAGTCCCTGACTGTCGAAGGGAAACATTCTCAGCTGTGGAGAGTCCTTGACTGTATACGGGAGAGCATTCTCTGATATAGAGAGTCACTGAATGACTAAGGGAAACATTCTCAGGTACTGAGAGTCTTGACAAACTAAGGGAAAAATTCTCAGCTGATGAGAATCCTGACTGGCTAAGGGAAACATTCTCAGCTGATGAGAGTCCCGACTAACTAAGGGAAACTTTCTCAGCTAAAGAGAGTCCTGACTGACTAAGGGAATCATTATCAGCTAAGGAGAGTCCCAACTGACTAAAGGAAACATTCTTAGCTAAGGAGAGTCCTGAAAGACTAAGGGAAACATTCTCAGCTACTGAGGGTCCCAACAGGCTAGAACTAGTCTAATTTACTACAGCTAATTAGAGACATGGTCATTCAGCAAATTACATCATACTTTCCACACATCCAAAACAATCAAATCCCGAGTTCATAGCATACAACGTATATCTTTGATTCATGTATGATCCTTAGGTCCAAATCATACTTTAACATGTGTATATTAGATCATATATTCTATCTCTACGGAAAACCCATATAATCAACTCATAACCTTAACATGTACAATGAGATCATGGTGAAAGCACATGAATCTTTCCTGAAACCCAATTTCGAAGTTACTCTAATTCATGAACAAAATTCGATAATCATACCTTTACCCTAGGTTCAACTCATACCCAAGACATTTACATCATAATCATAGTGAAAACAAGCACATACATCACATTGGTCAAAGCCCATAAGTTCTAACCGTGTTCCAGCACATATAATGCGACATATGTTCTAAATTTGTGGAACCCATGTGATTTACATATACTTTAAACAAGGATATAACTTCATAATAAGAGTATATGATTAATTTATGAAATCCCATTTGTAATTTTAGGTTAATTCATGGTGAAATCCCACATTGATGTTATTCACATATCACACACATATTTTAGGAAAGATATAAGTAACCTCATGAACATACACTACTATTAATCGTGAGAATTTTTAGAATCTAGGAAAAAACATATGAGAGTTTATGCATAACTTGGAACCCTAGAACATTCTTTTCTAGAATCACGGATTTAGGTTTTTAAAATAAAAATTTGGGGCACAAGGATGAAAGAATGTCCTTGTTGAAAGCCCACATACCTGCTTTGAAGAAATCCCCACTTGAACTTAAACCATGAAGCCTTTGAAGAAATCCCAACAGATCTTTAGGCTTGAGAGAGAAGAGGAAGAAAAATTTGAGGGAATATTTAGAGAGAATGAGAGATTAGGCTATAAAAACCCTTTAAAATGTCTCATACAATGCTCAAAACAACGTAGTGTAGGAGTTAGAAGCATAGGATTTACGAAAACACTCTTGGAAATTTGCAGGAAAAGTCCACCCTGCCAGTCCCCACGAGGAACTCCACGAGTCGTAGGGTTGGCAATGATTCGTGGGGCCCTATCATGGAGTACACTGGATTCGCTAAATTTTTCAACTCTTCTCTCCCCATGGGTCACTTGACGAGTTGTCAAGTGCATGATGACTCGTCCCCTCTTCCGTGATCACCACTATCTCAGGACCCATCCTTGATCTTTAGCCTCCACCTGACGGCCGACCTAACGAGTCGTCGCTTTCCTAACGACTCGTTGGGTTGTCCATTGCCACTGAACCTCACTATTCCTGCTCCTTCTTCCCACGACCGCCCTGATGAGTCGTTACCTTACACGATGACTCGCCAGTTCGTCCTTTCTCATTGGACATTGCTGCACCTCCTGGCTGCTCCTTATGGGTCTGACCATGACCCTTTAGGTCACCTAACGAATCATTCCACAACTCGTTCCGAGGCAAATTTTCCACTTTCCAGCTGATTTATTTCTTTAAGTCTTGGGTCTGTTCTTTGAAATTTTCAGTTGTTACATTAAGTACCTGGAATAGACCAAGGAGAAAGAGCAACAAAACCAACTAAAAAGACTTGAAAACCAAACAAAAACTCATGTCTAAGAGCCTAATAAGTTTGTAAATTCCAACTCATCAAACCCCCAAACTTGAACCATTGCTTGTCCTCAAGTAATGCAATCTTTACCATTGAACAAATGGAATAGCATGTTATATCATATAAGATTATGCACCAAGGACCACCTAACCTATGACAACCCAAAAAATTCTCACCGACTCAAGGAAAATAGAAGAGACTCCCCAAAATATGATGCAACAATTTCATGAGGTAACCACAATTAGACATGATTCACAAATGTTTTCATTCTTCAAAACAAGAGCATGGTTTATCAAAAAAAGCACACATAGCATCTCAAATCATTACAAATTCACATTCAAAGCTTGGCTTGATGCTTACAACACTAATGTCCCAATCACCTCATCACACCAATTCAAGCATGATCTTCAAGGGGATGATGCCACTCATAAGAAGAGAGAATCCCTTTTTATCATCAATAACTTCACACACAAGGGTTTATAGAAAAGGACAATAACACTCACTCTCACCAAGAAATTCTCCATGCATACAACTTGACCCATAGGATTTCCCTTGGTGTAACTCACCATTAATATAGAGTTTCTACACTCAGAATCAATTAGGACTTGGGGATCATAATGAAGGCTAGGGGTTAAGTTAGGATAACAATGAGTTTTAGTGGTTAGAACCTCCCTAATGCCTATATGTGAACATTTTTAACATCCCATTACACTATTGAGATCATTCCACCTTATCTCTTCTTGCTTATCATCTTCATCTTTTGTTTGACAAAAGCTACCCTTATAACACTTTTGGATTCCACATTCCACCTCATCTAAGAAAGAGATAACACCTTTCACTAATATTTCTCTTTCCCAATGATTCACACTTTTTCAACCAACCAATTCATTCATTTTTGGTCACAATTTGGTGCTACCTAACATTGAAGCTGTCATATTTCTCCCTTTTCTTGTGAACCCCCAAACTTAGGCTTTTGCCTCATTTCCACAAATTTACATATCTCTCCCTATTCCTGGGCTTGAAGCCTCTTTTTTTTTTCCTTTCACCAATAGCAACTATGGAGGATGGGTGCCAAAGACGGGGATTAAAAAAGGGTCATTAGGCTTGTAATGTGGCTTCCAATAAAAAGGGTCAAAGGCTCAACATTAGCTATCAAAGGAAGATGTTTAAGGAGATCATTTAGGTAAAGTGATTAACACTAGAAATCCTAAAATCATGTTCTAAGTGCCACTACCTCTAGGATATCACCTTGAATCACACTTAGAGAAAGTTCTAGACAAACATATATGCATGGGAATCATTCAATTAGCCTTACCACACAAGGCATCACACTCCAAGGAGTTCACACAATGTATCAACACAACCAGATTTCAATTTTAAGATAATTGAACATGTGAATCAACAAGTCAAACAAGGAATGTGCAATATATGAAAAGAGAGTGCTACATTTTTTATTTCAAATGCCCATTTCTTCAAAATTCCTTTTTTCATGCCACACAAAAAAATTTGATGGTACCCCTCAAAAACAATTTCAACAAGACTAAAAAATGCATTTGCCCTTAGGAAAGTTTCCTTACAGTCTATCATTGGAAAATGTCACCCAATTCGATAATAGAAGAAGAAAAGAAATAAGAAATTGCTCCTCGGGAAAGAATCGTGGTATTAGGAAAATCCTCGGAGTTTATTCACTAGTTACTATTTACAAAGGCGAAAATCAAACTTGGGTCATGAAACATTTGGCAATTTAAATAAGGACCCAATAACATGCACTAATAATTCAAGAAAAATTTTCCCTTTCATCTGTTCTGAGCCCGATAAAGGCTCAACAACCATTCAACAATTATCAAATCAACAGCCCGGCAAGGGCAACATCAATCATCAATAAAAATAAGTCCAACAAGGGCATCCCGAGCCCGAAAAAGGCTCACAAATCATCATAATTCAAAAACAAAAGCCCGACAAGGGCAACATCAATGATCAATAACAATGACCATAACAAAAGATATATACCATCCCACCCCCAAATAAAATAATACATTGTCCTCAATGTATGCATACAAAACAAATGAGGGTAAGAACTCCTGAAGTGGTCACTCATCATCATCATCATCATCTTTGGCCTCAGCATCCCCATCATGGACTTCATCTCTAAAATATTCCTCATCACCCCCCAAACCCTCAAACAAGTCATTTATAGGGCCTCAGAGTATAAAAGGGACAGTTATAGCTGTGTCTAGCACGCTCATGTCAGGCACCGCCATTGACGTTTGACCTTTCCATTCCCTTACTTCATCTCGGAGAAATGTGATGGCCCCCTCCAGAACATCCACACATGAGCATAACTTGGTCAAGCTATCATACATTGACTTTATCTCCTTTTTCACCATCTTTGCAATCAAGGCAGGGAGACTTTTACCTAATTTATGAAGCTGGCTCTCATGGGAATGCGTCATCTCTGCAAATTTTTGGAGGCTACTTGGCTGAGAAGATGTGGGAGGAGGTGAGGCTCCTCTAATAGGTGCTTCTCCAAAAGCCTAGCCTGATGCCTCAAGATATGGCATGTTGAGATGGGGGGCCAAAGGGGCCTGCTCTGATCCATGAGAGATGGACTCCTCGGGGACTTTGAAGGCTTGGCATCCACTTTCGCTTACTCTTGGGAGCATCCGAATCCCTTTTCTATCCACTATGATCATACCAGTAGCGGAACTGGGGGCCTCATCTGGGAAAAGTGGCACTCTGACTCGAAGGCACAACAGAGATATGAGCACAACATAAGGCATTAAGGTGCCAGCTTGTCTTGCCTTTCTCGTCATTTGAATGACCACTATATCCTCAAAGTTTATTGGGACCCCTATCATGATGCAGGTGATGAGGATGGCCGCTTCCATATTTACCCTCTGCTCATTCCTTGAAGGCATGGTGTAGCCACAAATGGAATCCAGCCACAGCTTAGCTTGAAACTTTAAATGATGCCGGGAGATCTCACCACCCATAGAGGCCCAAAAAGGTGTGTCGGCTTCAATGATGGGAGCTATCCACTTGAACTAGTTCTCTTTGTCGGTAATTCTAGCTGTAAACTCAGTATCAGTGTCAATCTCATCCTACAAGAATAAAGAATTGATGGCTACTGGTGTGATGTCAACTTCTACACTTCTCATTATAACTGAGGGAAGGCAGGGAAATTCATCAACCATACCTCTAATATGCAAGCTCTCTTGCCTAGCCTAGTACGATGCATAGAACTTGGGCACTAGGATATAGTAGAAGTCAAACAAAGGATTGGCAAAGACATGCCATTGGCTGTCATTGAATTGTGTTGTGATGTTGGGGAAGTCACCTCCTAGCCCCACCAAGTCGAAGCACTTCTCTACCGTGATAGAGATCCCTTTGCAAATAGCATAGTGCCCCTCCATTCGGGCACATAAAAGATAATAGCTTCTCTAGTGTTGGGGGATAGGATCGCCCTTGTCTTTTACTTCCCTTTGCTTTTAGGTGAGGCCAGGGCCTTGCCTTTGCTTAGTATCCTGGATGAAGACATACTATGTAGGACCCAGTTCGAGCCATAAAAAAAAAAAATTTTTTGTAATTTTTCTTATGAAAAATAAAAACTGACATATATTCTAAGCAAAGGAAGGAAATTATAACAAGTATATGGAAAACAAGTTTAAGTGTTCAAAGGTTAAGTGCTAGCAGTACCGATGGGACACCGATAAAACGCAGGTTAGCCACTGGTCATGTACAGTGGACTGGGAAAAATAAGGATGATCCACCGCCACACTGGCATTCGGTCTTAACTCATGGAGCACCAATGAAACACAGGCTTGGGATAGTGGAATAACTTGTACCCCAACCTGCGCTTTATCCGGTGTTTCGCTGGGCCTAACCGGCAGTTTTCCAGTGAACACCGTTCAGTGTATTTCATTCCCAAACTTAGTGAAACCATAGAACTTTCATATCAAAGATTCACTCACCCAGCAAAACAACATAAAAGTGACAATTTACCCTTAAGAAAGACGTCATTCCATCTATCGGGCAAACTGTGCAGTCTAAACACAAATGGGGCTACATAATACTTTACCCCTATCTAAACTCAAGAACATCAAGAATCAATCATTTTACCACAAAGGATACCCACATTATCATTCAATAATTTACCACCACCCCCACATACCCACAATATGAAAAATATACAAGCAATGAAAAGCATAAGAATAGGGTAATAGGGACACATGAGTGAGGAAAACCTAGACTTTAGCTTGCTCAAACTTATTCACATCTTCAAAAAATAATCAAAATCAAAGAAGGAGACACATACCGAATGAATTTGAGAGCAAAGAGCAAAGACAGATAGAAGCTTGGTGTTGCCCAAAAATGGAGTCTCCACAAGATATTTTTTTCCATTGTGTAGTGAAAAGATGAGTGAGAAGTGATGAAATGAATGGAGTAGGAGTATGGAATTTATAGGAGGGAAGAAGTCGATAAGAGTGGTAGGTGAAGAGATGGGTTTAATCGTGGGAAGGTGGAAAGGTGATGTGTGGAGAAGTTAAAAATCATAAATGGGGAAATAGAAAGGCGGAGAAAAGGGTTTATAGGGAGTTGGAGAGGTTTTGATCAGATTTTTTAAATCCCTGGGACGGGTTGGTCATTAGGTTGGTCAATATTTTAATTACATTGCATACCATAACCTACAATTAACCGGCGGTCATTGGTGAGTACCGGTGTTTCGCCGCCTTAACAAAGGTGACAAACACCCTATTCAGTTCACTGCTTTGTACGCGGTAGTTGACTAGTGGTTTGCGGGTTCGCACATGCGTTTCGCCGATTTCATCATCGATTGTTCTCCAACTCCCAGGTGTTCTTCTTTGCACCAGCGTTGCATCCGGCGGTTCATGATTTGGCACCGCTGTTCTACTGGCAACTCACTGGTTTTACCCTATACTTCCCAACCTTCTGCTCTTGACTCACATTCAAGTGGCGCTTCGCACATGTGGAGCGGCGGTTCGCCGGTCAAGCACCGTTCCAGCCCTATTCTTCTTCTTCTTGTTTTTCGTCCAATATTCCTTCAAAATAAAGAACAACAAAAACATTAAAGTGCTCAAAGTAAAAATGCTTGGGTTGCATCCCAAGAAGCACCTTAGTTAATGTTGTGGCACTAGGGATATCTTCTCAATCTTCATCACTCCAAAGGGTCATCCTCTTATTCAATCTCATCATCAAATGGTTCATAATGCTCCACTTAGCCATCAAGCACTGCTATAACCTTACACTCATCCGGGGGCTTGATAGGCTGACACACATTGAAGGTGTCCTCATCACTGCCTACTTGTAACTTAAGCTCACCAAGCTATACATAAATCGAAGCTCTTCCTATTGCTAGAAGGGGCGCCCTAAGATAATTGGCACCTCAATGTCCATCTGACAATCTAGCACAAAAAAATCAGCTAGAAGTATGAATTTTGTTCACTCTCACAAAGACATAAACTGACACTCCATGGAGTCATTTAATCGACCTATCCACCATCAGGAGTCTCATAGATGTTGGTTTGGGACTCCCCAACCCATGTTCCTTTAAAATTACCAGAGGCATCAAGTTAATACTAGCACCAAGGTTGCAAAGAGATTTCTTAAATATGAACAAGCCAATTGTTCAAGGAATGGTAAATGCTCCAGGATATTCATGTTTTGGAGCAAGGTTGCTAGTCATGATAGCACTACAATGATGGATCACCTCATCGGTTCCCATATCCACCACCTTCTTTTTCTTCAAGGGCTCCTTCATAAAATTTGTGTAGCCTTCCACAAGTGGTATATTAATGGATAATTTTGCTGAAAATTTCTATAAACTTGCGAAACTAAGTATCTTCCTTTTTTTGGTCAGCCGTTGTGGATATGGAGGTGGAACTATTATTTTTGGATCTTTGTCATTGGGAGCCTTCTTACCCTCATCTACATTCACATCTTTCTAGGGAGTCAAATCAACTTCTCCCTCATCTTCCCTTCTTTATTATCACAAACACTTGGTGTTTTTGGTACCTCTTCCACAAAATCATCATCCTTTGCCTTTGGGGCAACAACATCTTTGAGCTTCACACCCACATCCTTCAATATCGTGCCACTCCTAGTCACGATTGCAATGCAATGGCCATCTTTCTTTCGATTGGGAACAATGTCACTAGGGAGTACACCTTTCATGCGGGGGCTTATTTTTGAAGACAAATGGTTCATTTTTGCTTCAAGGAACTTTATCGATACCGAGTGGGAAATTACTGTTTGGGCACGGTTAGACACCTCCCTTTTTAATTGTTTAACCTCACAGTTGGTGGATTCCACCTTTTTCAACACCCTAGACAACATGTCTTCAATCTTTGAGTTGCCCACATCACTCACTCTGGGCTGGCCTTGAGATGCTTCCAGATTTGGCGGAGGCACATAGGGGTTAGCACTTCAGTGGTATCGCTCTCCTTCGCGATTTTGATCTTTGTTCACCCATCGTTCATTTCTATTCCCCATCCTCGATTATCATGATTTATCCAACCTTGATTCTCATCCCTTGGGCACCAAGAGACCTTATTGTCACCTTGATACGCAGGGAGAGAATCCTCCGATTGGCCCGCCATGTATTGACACTCCTCCTCATAACTCGGAGGTGAAGTGTCATCAGCAAATTGAAGATGGCCTTGGGAACTTACAACATTCACACTCTTTGTACCAGCTCCCATCACATGTTTGGTTATCAACTCTAGCTGGGTCATCATCTTAGAAAGAGTTTCATCTCTAGCCTTTTCCCTTTCTCTTATCTCAACAGTCATAAGGTTGGGAGCTACACAGCTAGAAGATACCTCCGCTTCTCTAGTATGCCATGCTCGATTGGTCTTAGTGATTTTTTCAAGAAATGCTTTGGCTATACCATAGGGTTGATTCATAATGGAACCCCCTGCCAAATTATTTGCCACATACTTACTGATAGAATCAAATGAACGCTAGAAACTCTGAAGTAGAACCCCATCGGGCAACCTATGGTTTAGGCAAATGTCAATTTTTTTCTTAAACCTCAACTATGCTTCATGAAGTTGTTCCCCAGCAAGTTGCCGGAAGTTAGTAATGTCATCCCTCAGCTATAGAATCCTCGAGGGAGGGAAGAACCTGGCCAAAATGCTTCAGTGAGTTTATTCCAAGAGGTAATAGATCCAGGAGGCAACTTGTCCAACGAAGGGGTTGCTTCCCCGGTTAGTGAAAATGGGAAGAGCATCAATCTTATAGACTTTTAACTTATATTTGTGATGTTGAAGGGTTGGAAAATCTCAAAAAAAAAATTCATCGATGCCTATTTGCCTCCACACTTGGCATTCCTCCGAAGAGCCCCTTCATTTGTAGTAAGTGTAGCATTGTTCTAGTCACGTGAAATATTGTATTCCCTACCGTAGGAGGTAGGCGAATAACACATGCTACATTGGGCATCACAGGATCATCATCCTCATGATCCATATGCCCATCTACCGAACCTTCTCCTTCTTGTGAGTGTTGTCTCATATCAAGATCAGCCGAGATGGCACCAATCACAAGAGTAAAGTCAAATCATCCAAGATGCAACAAATTAATGCAAAATAACAAACATAAAGGCTATCAAACTATATTCCCCGACAATGGCGCCATTTTTGATAACGTCCAAATTCACTCCTCTTAAAGAGAGAGTGTAAATGGTCGTCGGCAAAACACATACACCTAACTAGTGTTAGGGTCGAACCCCACAGGAATAGTAGTTGATCACGCAAGAATTGTCTATCAAACTAAAGTAACATGCATCAATGTCTTAACAACAATAAAGTAAAAATTGGGGAAATCACAACTTGTCAATTAAAATATAAAATTTGCTCACGAAAATAGGGACAAAGTGCAGAAAATACCAGAGAAGAGAATACTAGAGGTGTAAGATTATCGGGGAATCATCAGATTGGGATTATTAACAGCTCCTAGCCGTACTCAATAGTATAATTAGTTGTAGAAAAGATGGCATCCTACATTTCTCAACCAATTAGATGCTTTATACCTTGGGTTTTCTCAAACCCAAAGTTGTTTTCACAAACACATCAACTTGGGTAACAATCAACTATTTATAGCTTTGATTCTCAATGGGTGTTTGACAATGGGTTTTGCTATCTATAGCCCAACCCTACATGATTTCATCACTTATACTCTAAATTCCTTTTTCTATCAAAATTAGAGTAAGTAAATACAACCCACATTTTCAACTATGTGTAGTTAGATTAGAATTTAGATGAAACACTAGAATTATACTAATTGTGTAAATGTAAGATCAATTGAACAACACCCAATCCAAATAAACTCCAATCATTCACACACCTCGTGCAAGAAATTTAGCTACTCATTTAAATTGAAGAAAACATTGCATTTAATAATAATTCAATATCCATTCAAAAAAATGAGTAAGACAAATTCAAGCACAAGGTTCCGATCTCCAATGGAGTTTTCTACCTTTTAAAACAAGAAGATGAGTGCTTCTATCTCTACCTCTCTCTAATTCAATACAATGATCATGGAAGAATAATGGAATACAATGTTCAGTTTCTTTTTGAGATGTACAAATGCAGGGTACGAAAATGCTCCTCTTTTTCTAGGTTAGGATGGGTGTGACTTGCGAGTCACCGGCGGTTCATCGGGGCTAGTCCACAGTCCACTAGTCGGTCACAACTGATGGCTAGTGAGTTCTAGAACAAATCAGTGTTGGAATCAGCGTTTCGTTGATGTCGTCTAGTGGAGTGCCGATGTTCAACTCCATTTTTTATGCTTTTTGCTCAATTTTGTGCCTTTTCTATTCACGTTAAGTACTTTCAAAGATCAAGGAGAAAGCGCATAAAATTCACCTAAAAGACTTGACAACTGAAAAAATCTCATGTCTAAGAGCCTAATGAGTTTGTAAATTACCAACTCATCATGGTGTATCACTTCATGGAAAGAGTTGCCTGAATCTGTCTTGGATAGGTTCTTCCATCCATCGAGGATGTAATAGCTAAGAGACGATTTTACCAACTTCAAGAAAATCCTAGGTGAACCCTTACATGAATTATGGTTTCGGTTCAAGAAAAAAGTGTCCCTATGTCCAAACCAAGGTCTACCGGATGGAGTGCTTCTTCAGAGATTTTATCGATCCATGGATTCCATTAACAACTACGTGGCCAATAACTTAGCTGGAGGATCCCTCATGGACCAACCTTATTGTATAGATAGAGCTCTTTTGTATAGAATGACCAAAACAAATCGAACCTGGCATACGAGGGACACTGAAGCACCGTCAAATAGTGTTAATCCAAGCTTTGTGACTGCTGAGATGTAGAGACGTGATGAAGAAAGATATGAGACCCTAGCAATTATGATGACCCATCTTGAATTAATGACAAATCATGTTATGGGAACATGATCTTTGGCATATATATATGCCCAAAGACTATTTTATACCCATGTTTTAGCTATGTTTGTACCTGAATTTAAGAATAATCTCATGTATTTTGTGTATTTTTTGGCAATGGACTAACAAATATGATTAGCTCTCTTTGTAGGTTGAAATTGTCAATGTTTGGAGCTAAAGGTGAAGAAAATGGTCCTAATATTGAAGATAAATGCTAAGGGACGGATTATGGATGGTGAGACAAGATAAAAAGGACATTTAGAGTCAACATCGTGCCATGGGAAAGCATTGGGACGTTTAACAACGTGCCACGGAGCAAAAAATAATAATTTATATGAGCAGGGGCTTTCAAACAGTGAGCATCCGTGACAACAAAGTGTCATGGAGGAAAATCTCCGTGATAGCCAGCGTGTCATGGAGGCAAATCTCTGCAATAGGCAACATGATGTGGAGCTGTTTCACCACAGGCCAAATATTGCATTTTTCCAACTTATTATAATTTTAACTCTTAGCTTCTAATTTCAATATCACAAAATATTTTCGGAGAGACGGAAAGGAGCGAAGGAAGAACGAAGGAAACTCTACATAGGGTTCATAAATTTTTATTCTCTTTTACCATTTTTGTAAGTACTTTACTTTAAACATGTTTTAAAGTGATTGTATGATCATGAGTGGCTAAAACCCTTCCTCTAGGGTTGAGGCTACATGATATGAGTGTAAATGATTGAATTCATCTATTGTTTGAGTTTTGTTGTTGTATTGTCTTCCATTCTTAATTATTGTTGTTTTTATACTTGATCACCATTGAAACAAACTTGTTAAGCTTAGGCAAGATCTCAGAAGAGTAACTCTAAGTTAGAATGAAAGAATGCAGGTAACAAGTTCTTGTCTTTACGATGAGATTTGCGGTTAGGATAGAATACCTAATTTACCTTGCTTGGTTAATCGACGAAAGAGCTTTACAAGCGGCATTGCCCTTCTTCACTCATGCGATATTGCTGGATCGGGATTTCGCCCATTGTCCAAGATTCCCCACTGCTGCCCCCTGTGGGAGTCCGGGTCGTGTCTCAGTCCTAGTGTGGCTGATCATCTGAAAAGACCAGCTAAGCATCATTGGCTTGGTCAGCCTTTACCTGACCAACTACCTAATATTACGCAGGCTCATCAAACAGTGCTTTTTAGCTTTCTTCAGGAAAATGGGAAGATATCCAACCACTGACTTAGAATTGTGTAATACCCGAAAAGTACCTAAGATTAGACCAGAGATCAAAATTTGAAATTTGCTGAAAACTGGGAAAAAGTCACTGGACGGGTGATGTAATGACTCATGGTTGGAAACCATGGATCATTGTTAGCGATCATGGTTAGTAAGCTCCAAGTGACAGTGGTGAAAACGGATGATGCAATCTTGGAACAATGAGTTGTCATTAGCAATCGAAGGAAAGGGTGGACCTTTGTAGTTGGGGATACCACAGGTCAATCAACGACTCGTGGTGAGAAGTGACGACTCATGGTTACCAGTTGTAGTTTTATTTTCAAATTTTCTAGTAGATGTAGTGGATTGAGACCATGACTCATTGTAAGTAACCACGATTCATGGTGAGGCTTGTAGGAGGGAAGTTCAGTTGTGTGAAGGGGTTGGCAATGGTCGATCTAACGACGCATCGTTTGGAACAACAAATCATCCTATTGAGTCGTGGGAAGAATCTGAAAGTACGAAGTGAAGCAGTGGACCCAACGACTGGATACCACTAGTCGTGGTTTCATACAACAACTCTTGGGATTAGTCCTTGGTTCGCTTAGGGCAGTCTATCAAGAAATTTCATTAAGGGTATTTTCAACCTTTCTATGCTCTAAGGCCCTAAACTACGTCGTTTTATGTGTTTTTCTGGGCATGATAAGGTAGGTTAAGTCCCTCTTGCATAAGCCATTCCCATGCATGCAAATTAAGAGGGTCTTGGAGAGGTCAAGCATAGTTTGAAGCTTTTCCCTATCAATTCTCCAATGAGCATTCAAGGAACTCTAGAATCTGATCTTACCTAGGTATCTAGGGTTACGAATGCGTGTTTCCGTTCACACCCATGCCCATTCTCTATTAATTTATGAAAATCTATCAAAAGTCTCATGGGGTTTTGAATCCAATTTTGTGAAAATCTAATGATTTACTAATGGGTTGTTATGATTTCCGAATTACATCATATTTTATGAATTTTGATCACAATTTTACAACTATTCTCTATTATAGAAATTTTTTATCTCAATTTCTGCCAAATCAAGCCTATTTATGCATGATCTATGATGAATTGATTTATGATCTCCTCTCCAATTGATGATATTTACAAGCCTAACATGATTTATGATTTTAAACATAGATATATCCAATTACCCATCATGATTTGATGATTTACAAGTTATATATATGATCTACAAGTACGCATGAAACCTATAATTCATGAATTATGTTTTGGCCGACTCACGGGCCTTATTTCATGACTAGTACACCTATGTGCAAGAATGTTTATGATTATCATGATTTAACTAGACCATGAATTCATGAATGTTATACTATGAGCAATATATATGTTTTGGGAGTAGTATCAAACACCGAGTAGGTTCGGGGCCAAGGTTCTGCCCCGGATTTCATAAACTACGTGCCACCGTAGGTATGTTGGGACCTCCTTTGTAACTGTCCCCGGCCCAATCAGTGCTTTTCATGGTGATATCACACTTTGATGGTCCTACCCTATCAAAACTCGAGCGGGGCCCATATCGCGATACAAGACAAGGGATCCCGAGAGACCCCAAGTCGACCCTTGGCATAAGCATACATCTAACTCAATCAACAACCAGAAGAATCAACATAATAAACTCAGCGGAAGTCTAACTCACCATAGCATCATCATACATCATCCGAAGCTTAATACATACATAAGTCTGAAAAGCCTCTAACCATGACAAGTTGATGGGACAAGACCCCCAACTAACTCAACCATACTGAAAATTGAAATACATAAGAAAAAAACTGAAAGTCTAGCCCTCGAAAGATGAGGACTCATCGCCAAGAAAATGCTAACTCTGATAAGCTGACTAAGAGCGAGGCTGAACCTGAGAGCCGGGTCCTGTATCATTAAATGATACAGCATAGAAAGTATGCAGTCAGTACGTGGAATGTACCGAGTATGCAACGTAAGTCAAACAGCTACAGAAAAGTAAATCATTTAAAACATTTCATAACATATCATAAGCTTTCAAATCTGAGAGGAAAGAACTACATGCACTCATTTTGAAATCATAATCTTTTCATAATATGACCATGCATAGCTTCATAACATCATAACTGACTCAAATGACTCAAAGCTAAAATATGGCATTTATAGAAAAGCTGAACAATGAGTCAAACCTTACTTTTAGAACATGCAGTAATAATCATGAGTAATGAATATGAAAATTTGAATCATGTAGACAATGGGAGACTCGTCACATAACCGACATACCACGATAGAGCTTACGTGGTCCTGACTATCAGATTCAAGTGGGCAGAGCAGTCTAGAACCTTGCCAGCGCTAATGACACTACCATGGTATCGATATCAAGCTCATGGGCCATTTGGGCCATGGATAGCTCACAAGGGAGGTCCCAATAATATAATAGTATCAACCTACATTGGGGAAATAGTTCTGGGGCATAGGGTGATCGACCCTTAGACCGTTCGGTGCTAAACTCTTCTCCTAAAAGCATGCAAAGCTCTACATCGTATATAACGAAGCTCAACATCGTCAATTAATGAAGCTTAATAATGAAATCATGCATAAACTCAACATCATATGAAATAAAGCTCAACATTGTCATTTGACAAAGCTCAATAATGGAATTATGCATAGAACCGACATCGTATGAAAACGAAGCTCAAAAATAACATACATCTCAATTATAAATTCATGCATATGAGAAGCTTTATTTCGAAACATACCACAAGCTCAAATATAAGTGGGAGTATCTACTCCAAAATCATGTGGTAAGCTTAATTTAGAGATACTACATCATCATACTTAATATAAGGGCCTTGCCCAAAACTTTATCATGCTTGGATCTACTCAGTTCATTTTGAAAAAAATATCATATTCATGGGTAGCTTTAGAAACATGCTTTTCATTATAAAATCTCATCATCATCACACATTCATCATCATGCTCTTCTTTCCTGAACTTCTCATCCATGGGCATTTAAATTTCATAGTTTAGAAAAACACATTTTTTTATTGAAAATAATTTAAAATCTGCCCAAGTTTCACAATTCATCAATATAAACATAATCTAATCGTACCTATATGTAGAAATTGAAGAATCATGCAACTGGGTAAAACCCCCATAACTTGTTCATATGAATTCCTCATGCTTAGCTAGAGATTTGGGCATGAGTGAGGAAGGAAACACCCACTCATAATCCTACATACCTGGAAGGGATGATTTTACCACTTCTCTAATTGTCTAAGATGAGATTCCAGTGGAAGCCTTCAAAACATGCTGTAAATCCTCTCTTCAAACTCTGAAGATTGCATGCATGGAGTGAATTAGCTTAGAATAGGTTTTCCCCTACTTAAACCCACTGAAATAAGCCTTAAAAGATGTAATATAGGCCCCTAGAAGTTAGGAAATGATGGCAATACCCTTACTAAAATTGCAGAAAAACTGCTCATTGGACCAAATAACGGACGACCCAATGGGTCATTGGAGGATACCATGAATCGTGGTATCAGTTCGTTCTATGCACTGCCCAAGCCTTCTCTAAGAATTAGACCACGGATAGACAGGACGACTCATCCTTAGGTCTAACGGGTCATTTAGTCGGTTGCTGATTGCCTCCTGAACCTTCTAAACATCTCCACGACGAGTCTCACCACGACTCATTATTGGCTCGAAAGGATTGTGGTATCCGTCCATCAAGTCCACTGGAGATTTAGGTTCCTTTACCATGACTCACGACAACGGATCATTGCATGCCATGAGGGTCATTGGATGGCCTGTCATATTACCCAAATGCTAAGTCCATCTCTTACCACGACAAGAAACGACGATTTATTGTTTCTTACAATGATCCATTACATCATTCATCACTTCCACTGCCACTAGAAAACCTAAACCCACGACTGCTAACAACGGCTCGTGGTTTGCAACCACGAGTCAATACTCCACTCGTCCTGTGCTATTTTTCCCCAGTTTTTGCAGATTTTATATTTAAACTCCCGGGTCTTATTCTTAGGCACCTCAGGGGTATGACGATATCTCCCCCTTGGGAACATTCATCCTCGAATCTTGGAAAAAAGAAGGAAATAGAAACATGCAATTAACATAATCAAATACTGATCATTTAGACCGAACACTAGCAGAATGACTACCTGCAAAAAGAACTTCATAGCTAAACCAAATTCAGACATCACATACATCTATCATATAATAAATCAAACTTGTGCACATGAACTAAACATGGAAACTGATTAAAGAATTAGGGCAAAACTGTTACCTCCAACTGATACCGAGCCGGTAGGGAACAGGTGAGGATATTTAGTCATCATAGCCACTTCAACATCCCATGTAGCTCCCTCAACATGCTGAATTCTCCAGAACACCTTCACTGAAGCTACTTCTTTGTTCCTCAGCCTCCAAACCTGACGATCCAAGATTACAACTGGAATTTCCTCATAACTAAGGCTATCTCCCACGCCAACACTTTCCACCGGTACAACTAAAGATAGATCACCCAAGCACTTTTTCAAGAGAGATACATGAAAGAAAGGATGAACTGAAGATAACTTTGATGGCAAGTCCAACTCGTACGCTACCTTACCAACTCTTTTCATAACCTGATAGGAATCGACATAGCGGGGACTAAGTTTTCCTTTCTTTCTGAACCGCATGACTCCCTTCATGGGAGACACCCTTAGAAATACCCAATCATCAACCTTGAACTCCAACTCTCTTCTTCTCACATCAGCATATGACTTTTGGCGACTTTGATCGATTTTCAGCCTATCTCTTATCAATTGAACTTTCACCATAGCCTCATGAACTGAATCAGATCCTATTATAGCTACCTCAGCAACCTCAAGCGATCTACAACTCCACCAGTAAAGAGCGTCAAATGATGCCATCTGGATGCTGGAGTGATAGTTGTTATTGTAAGAAAACTGAATCAAGGGTAAGTGGTCATACCAACTACCTTTAAAGTCCATCACACAAGCTCTCAACATGTACTGGAGAGTCTGGATTTTTCGCTCCGCTTGACCATCCATTTGCGGATGAAAGGCTATGCTGAGTTTAACTTGAGTCCCAAGCCCTTTTTTGAAAGACCGCCAAAACTAAGAGGTAAACTGAGTACCTCGGTCCGAGATAATAGAAAAGGGAACTACATGTAATCGCACCAATTCTCGGATATACAGTTTGGCATAATCATCCGCTGAATCTGTGGTTTTGACCGATAGAAAGTGTGCAACCTTGGTCAACCTGTCTACCACCACCCAAATAGAATTGTAGTGTTGGCGAGTACGAGGTAGGCCTATAATGAAATCCATATTAACCTCTTCCCACTTCTAAGTGGGGATCTAATATCCTGAAGTACGCCTCCCGTCCTTTAATGCTCAACTTTCACCTGCTGACAGTTGGGGCACTTGGCTACGATCTGCAATATATCTCTTCATGCCATTCCACCAATATATTTTCCGATACATCTTGGTGGCACCTGGATGGATAGAATACCTGGATCCATGTGCCTCATTTAATATCCACTCCCTCAAATTATCAATATCTGGGACACATAGATAACCCTTGTACCGAAACACCCCACTTCCCCTTGGGAGAAGACCTCCACCTTCTGACTCCAGACGACTTCTTTCAGCTTTACCAAAATAGGATCTTCATCTTGTCTAGCCTTCACATCAGTCACCAAGGACGATTCTGATCCGTTTTGCAAAATAACGCTGCCATCGATCGAGTCGACCAATCTAACTCCTAACCTCGCAAGTCGATGGTCATGTTTCACCATCTCCTTGTTTCCTTCATCCACGTGGGACACACTCTCCAAAGAGAGACTACAAAGTGCGTCCGCTGCCACATTGGACTTACCCGGGTGGTAAAGGACACTCATGTCATAGTCCTTTAGTAGCTCCAACCACCTCCTTTGCCAAAGATTGAGATCTTTCTATGTGAACACATATTGCAAGATCTTGTGATCCATGAATACATACACGTGGACCCCATACAAGTAATTTTTCCACATCTTCAATGCAAACACCACCTCGTATAACTCAAGATCATGGGTCGAATAATTCTTCTCATGGAATTTCAACTGTCTTGAGGCGTATGCAGTCACTTTCCATGCTGCATCAACACATACCCAAGTCTGATTCTCAAAGTGTCACAATACACCAAAAAACCGTCGGTACCCTCGCATAGGGTCAACACTAGTGTTGAAGTGAGTCGAGTCTTTAACTCTTGGAAGCTTTTCTCACAAGCCTCCAACCATTGGAACTTTACCTTCTTTTGAGTCAACTTGGTCAAAGGTGCTGTAATAGATGAAAAGCCCTCAATGAATCTCCGATAGTAACCTACTAAGCCCAAAAAGCTCTTGATATCTGATGGGTTCATCCATCTAGGACAATTTTTCACCGCCTCGATCTTATGAGAATCCACCCTTATGCCCTCACTCGATACCATATGGCCCAAAAATTCCACAGATTCCAACCAAAGTTCACACTTGCTGAACTTTGCATAAAAATGACGATCCTTGAGGGTCTGAAGCACTACTATCAAGTGAGCGGCATGCTCCTCCTCACTCCGATAGTATATAACGATGTCATCAATGAAAACAATTACGAACATGTCCAAATATGCCTTGAACACTCTATTCATTAGATCCATAAAAGCTGCAGGGGAAATGGTTAGTCCAAAAGACATAACAACAAATTCATAGTGACCATACCGAGTCCTAAAAGCAGTTTTCGGGATGTCACTCTCCCGAACCCTAAGCTGGTGATACCGGACCTAAGATCAATCTTGGAGAAACACTTGGCACCCTAAAACTGATCGAACAAATAATCAATCCTGGGAAAAGGATACATGTTCTTGATGGTGACCTTGTTTAACTACCGATAGTCAATGCATATTCGAATTGAACCATCCTTCTTTCGAAAAAATAACACCGGTGCACCCATAGAGACTTAATCAGCCTAATAAAGCCCTTATCTAATAGGTCCTTCAATTGATCTTTCAAATCTTTTAGCTCGGCTAGAACCATTATGTAGGTCGGAATAGATATAGGCTGCGTATCAAGAA
Organism: Datura wrightii; assembly: GCA_035772735.1. Classification (NCBI taxonomy): domain Eukaryota; kingdom Viridiplantae; phylum Streptophyta; class Magnoliopsida; order Solanales; family Solanaceae; genus Datura; species Datura wrightii. The sequence goes on from JASDFA010000002.1 coordinate 69,784,546, forward strand.
TAAGATCTATACCGAAATCAATCTCTCGCTTGGGAGGGACACTTGGCAAATCATCAGGAAAAACCTCTGGATACTCATGTACTACTGAAATTGACTAAATAGTCAGCGTTTCGGACTCGACATCCTTAACCCTAACTAGTTGGTACATGCAACCCTTAGAAATCATCTTTCTAGCCTTAACATAGGAAATGAATCGACCTATAGGCACAACTAAACTACCCTTCCATTCTAAGGCTGGCTCACCTGAAAATCTGAACTTTACTGCTCGTGTTCTATAATTGACTGAAATATAGCATGAAAATAGCCAATCCATGCCAAGAATGACATCGAAATCAGTCATGGCTAACTCTATAAAGTCTGCTGAGGTGACCTTATAAAGGACTGAGACTGCACAACCTCTATATACCCATCTAGCTATAATCGAGTCACCTACTGGAGTGGAAATTGAGAAGGGTTCTAACAAAATATCCGGATTGACTCCAAAGCTACTGGCCACGTATGGTGTCATAAAAGACAAAGTAGCCCTCAGATCTAACAAAGCATAAACATCAATATGGAAAACTCACAACATACTAGTAACCATATCCTAGGAAACCTCCTGCTCCTAACGGGAAGCTAAAGCATAGAATATGTTCTGGCGCTGACCACCAGTTGTGCTTGTAGATGCCCCCTGATGTGCTGAGCATGGGGGAGGGGATGCTGAACTAGAAGCTGGGCCTCGGCCCCCAACTTGATCCTGCCTCGCAGCCAGACAATCATGAATCATGTGTTCGGGTTTCCCACACCTGAAACAAGCACCTGAACCTGCCAAACACTAGCCTGTGTGTCCCCGACCACATATGCGACAAGCTGGGATGCTAGAATCTGCGGGTCTACTACTCTAACCCCTCGAGCCTGATGCTCTCTGATCATGTCTATGCTTCGATGGCACACTCAATGCGGAAGATGCCGGGGCTGATGATCTCTGCTGAGTCTGCTTTTGGTGTCCACTATCAGACCTCTACTGAGAGAATTTGTGATCCTCGGTCCTGGCCTTATTAGCCTCCCTCTCTCTCAAATGTGCAACCTTCATCTGCTGAGCGTACAACACTATACGAGGGAAGTCCATATCCTGGTAAAGCATAACAATCCAACACTCCTTTTCCAAATACCCTGCTATACCATGAACAAACCTGCTCACCCGCGCCCTCTGGTCAGCCACTAATATCGGGGCATATTTCAATAGGTGAGTAAACTCAAGGGAATACTCTTACACTGTCATCCTCCCCCGCTTCAAGTTTACAAACTCAGCTACCTTCAGCTCCCTCATCTCGCGAGGGAAGAACCGATCTAGGAATGCAACCTGAAACTCCACCCATGTGATCGGACCCGCTCCTGCGACCCTACTATCCTTCCATTGGCGAAACCAGATATGCACCACTCCCTTAAATTAGGAGATCCATTTCATACATCACAAATCATCGTTGAACAAGTGAGCATTGCCCAATACTTTACCATTCTTGGAAATGCTCAATTCATTGGAAAACATGATTATAAACATGGGTAACTTGAAAAAATGCTTTTCATCATCAATAATTCATATTACTTGAACATTCATCATAAAATTTGACTTTCATGAACTTTTCATAAACGGGCAATTTGATTTATAAAACTTGAAACATGATTTTTAATGAAAAAAACATAAAACTTGCCTGTAATTCGTAATTCCATAATAGTAACTCAGTTAGATCAAACCCATGTAGAGAAATCAAATTTTCATCCATTGGGTAAAAAACCCCATAGAGTTTTGATAGGGATTTCATGAATTTGAAAGAGATTGGGCATGGGTATGAAAGGATTCACCCGTGCCCAATGGAAATCAATGAAGAAAACCTTGAAGACAAGCTTGATCACCTCTTCAATCCTTTAATTTTGCATGCATGAGAATGAATAGGACAGAAAGATTAATCTATCTTAATACATTCAGAAAATAACTTAAAATGACATAGTTTAGCACCTTAGAGCGTAGGAATGACGAAAATGCTCTTAGTGAAAAACCCTGAAAAATCTGAACTGGTGAACTAACGGGTTGTTAGAGGATACCACAACTCCTGATATCTATCCGTTGTCTGCACTACTCAAATCACTGATCTCAGATTCGACCTCACGACTCGACAGGATGAGTCGTCCTATCAAATAATGAGTCATTGTTTCGTTTGTTGCTTCCTCCTTTAGGTCCTGTACTACTCCTTCCAACCAGCCTCACCACGACTCATTACATCCTCCAAACGAGTCGTGGTTGCCTTCTGTTAGCTCTACTAGAAAATAGTTATCCCCATACAATGACTGGTGACCATGACCCATTACTTCTCACGGTGAGTCGTGGGATGACCCATTAGTTTCCCTTAAGCTGAGGTCCAGTACCTACCACGGCTCCAAACCACAACTCATCATAACCAACAATGAGTCATTACTTCGCTCATTGTATCCACTGTCACCAGGCCTAGTTCTTCCCACGATACGTTGGTTGGACCAACGATCCATTGGGTCATCCGTCCTGCGAGATTATTTTTCCCAATTTTTAGCCAACTTTCATTTTAAATCCTGGGTCTAATCTTAGGCACTTTCGGGTACGACACATGGTGAATCATCTAGAGGGGCAGGAAATAGAGCAGTAGGGCTGATAGAAGTGGATAGTGTCGATGCCTTAGCAGCACAGCTAGCATCATTACAGCACTAGATGATGACTCAGTTCAGTAAACTGAGTATGAACTAACCGCAGGGACAGGTGCATGCAATTCAAAAGGCTCCTTGCTAGTGTGAAATTTGTGGTAGTAATGGGCACAATACGGAATCTTGCTGGGCCAATCTTGAATCTGTCAATTTTGTGGGGAATGTTCAAAGAAATAATCAGACTTATGGGAACACCTACAATAAAAGTTGGCAGAGTCACCCAAATTTTTCTTGGGGTGGTAATCAGAGTCAGAGTTATCAACAGCCTCAGCAGCAGTAGTATCAACAGCAAAACATGCAGAACAGCCAGTCAAGCGCTAGCAACATTGAGGAGATGTTTTAGAAAATCATGGCTACTCAGACCCAATTGGCAGAGAATCAGGCATGGATGGCTTCAGATTTGAAAAATCAACAGTTGGCAACCCGCAATCTAGAGAAGAAGATGGGTTAATTAGTAGCTGCTCAGCACACCAGACCTCAGGGAGGGTTACCCAGTGACACTGATATAAACCCTCGATAGGTCAATGCCATCAGTTTGAGGAGTGGCAAGCAATTGGCTAATGCACCACCAAAGGAAAAGAGAAATGAGGTGCAGTCGGAGATGGTTAGACAGGGTCCATCTACTAACAAAGGGAGATAATTAGAGTGCGGAAAAACACAATACACAGTTATCATTGCATCAAACGTAGAGACCACCACCAACATTCCCGCAAAGGCTCAAGAAGAGCAAGGAGGAAGAATGCTTTAAAAAGTTCTTTGAGATTTTCAAAGAACTTCACATCAATTTGCCTTTACTTGATGTTTTGCAACCAATGCCAAAGTACGCTAAGTACTTGAATGATGTGGTGGCCAACAAAGTTAGGTTGGTGGATGTCCAAACAGTGGCACTGACTAAGGAATGCAGCTATAGGGTGATGAGCAAAATGCCAAAAAAGCTCAAGGACCCAAGGAGTTTCACTCTCCCCATACAAATTGGTGAAGCTGAAGTTATAAGGACTCATTGTGACTTAGGGGCAGTAGTAAATCTAATTCCCCTATCTCTATTTAACACCCTGGGGTTGGGTAAAGCCGAGGTCCACAAGAGTTTTGCTGCAGTTGGCAGACAAGTCAACAGTGTCACCAGAGGGAATAATTGGGGACCTTCTTATCAAAGTGGGTAAGTTCATTATACCTACTGATTTCATCATTCTTGACTTTAAAGTTGATGATAAGGTACCCCTGATCTTGGGATGGCCAATTTTGGCAACTGGAGGAGCAATCATAAATGTAAGAGCAGGTACCCTTAAAATGAGGGTCAATGATGAAGAAGTGCTCTTTAGAATCTACCAAGAGATCAACCCACCCACACACTACAGATATCTTTGTAAGATTAGTGTGTTTTTAAATGCTATGTTTTGGGTGGTAGATTCCATGGGTCCACTGCTGCAGGACATGATGACATTTTAGCCTGAGTCTGATGGAGGGATAAAAGTAAAGAAGAAGATGGAAGAAAAGAGGGACAGGGTGGAGGTTGTTCTCTCTAAAAACAAGAAGAAGAGAAGATGGTTCTCGAAAGGCAACATTTATTTGAGGATATCCTAAAAAGGATAGTCCACGTCGTGCCACGACGTAAAATCATGCGCTGCTTGGGAGGCAACCCAAGAGTACCACAGGTACACCTTCTTTTAAGTTTGTGTTTTATTTTGTTATTTTTCACTTGTGTTGTGTGTTTTTGTGGTTAATCACAGATTCAAGGAAAGTCTGAGTACCCAATGAAGTAAGAGCTAAAGAGCATGACAAGAAGATGAGTGTGGGGTTGGTGACCCATGACTTCAAAAGTGATGAAAACATGTTGTTAGCTAGGCCTAGAGGCCTTAGGGAGTATTTATCACCCTTGTATTATTTTTATTTGATTAGGGACATACCATGATTCATGATTGGGGTGAGGGAAATTTCAAATTTTGTGCTCAGTGAATTTTGGTGAAGTTGGTGCTTGGTATAATATGGTTTGATGAAAAAGTTTGAGTTGAGCATAATTCACCCACCCTTTGGTTTTTCTTTTTGGTTCTTTTCCGAAGGGGGCACTTTGAACGGATGAATAAAAATTTTCTTTGTTTGTACATACTTGGTGTTAGTCATAGTTAGGGACTCTTCCCGACGATGGATGGATGACGACCGTCTTGAGGGAAAATTAGTCAATAGGTTTTTGTTGTGAACCCTTAGCTGATTGATCGGTTGATGTTCTTGTTGAGTGCTATACATGATTGTGATATGCAAGTAGTGTAAATTTTGAAGCATGCTAGCACTTTAATAGCTCTGTTGAGACACCTAGGCTCTTGAATATGACTCTATGTGCTTGAAGCTTAATTTGAATTCTTGTGATTAGCTGAGTCAAGACACTCCTGAATCTATCTTGAATTGAGCATGTGATGTGAGTGTAACGTTTTTGAATATTCCATGCTATTGTATAGTGTCTAGAACTTTCCTGGTGTATACAAAACGAAATGAGGGATGTCGATTGTAGGAGATGATTTAGACATTTCCTTGAATGACCTAATTTTTATTCCTCGCTTTATCTACCTTGAATGCCTGAACCTAGTTAGCCCCATTGAGCGGTAAGCCTATTCTTTGATAACTGCAACATAAGCTTAATCCTTTTCTTTCAATAGCCTTGAAGTTGATCCAAAACTCCTAAGTGCTTAAGTGAAAAATGTAAAAGAGTAAAGGAGTGAGAATCGTGAAAAAGAAGGAAATATAATGGTTGTGGGAGTTGAAGAAGAGATTAAAGGTGCACTTTTTTGAAAATGCATAAGTATTGGTAGGGAGTAAGAGAACAAAAGAATGAAAAAAGTTGCTTAAGTACTCCTTACTAATAAGCTAAGTGTGCTTAATGAAATGGGGAAAGAAAAGAGGAAATTGATGAGTGAAAAAAATAAAGGTGAAGTAAGAGGATAGATATTTGTAATGAAAGGGTGATGTATTAAAAGCTCTTAGGGAAGAGAGTCACTATTACTGGCCAGAATAGTACCTACCCATCCCTTAGGCTACTTTACAACTTGATCATACTTTCAAACATTCCTAAATTAGTGGAGTAACACATTAAAGGCAAGCTTATGAGTCAATACATATTGCATGTGAATTCTTTGTGAGGGTGATCTTATTTCTTATTCATACACCCATATATGTCATAATTTGAAAACTTATGAGTGAAAAAACAAAAAACAAGGGTAACTCTCTTGTTGTGAGGGCACATGTTTGATGAAGGATAAAGTTCATGTCAGATTTCTTGGTTGGTTAATTTGCATGAGTTTGTTGAGTTTGAGAGTCGATTCTTGATGCTAGGAAGTCTTAACTTAGTTATAGGTGATTTTAATGGTTATATATTGCATGCTCTATTTTTAACTTTCCATCTAAAACAGTCATAGTAGCTTTAACTAGATTGTCTTGCTTCAATGAGTTATGTGTGAGTTCTTTATGCGCATGAGATGTAATAGAGTTGTTCATGGACGAACAAGGCTTTAAGTGTGGGGTAATGATCTTGGGCATAATTACGTGCCCAAGTGATATTTTATATCTTAATTTAGGCATGTTTGACAATTTAAATTGATTATATTCTCATGTGATTGTGTATATTTATAAGCATAAACTAACCAACATGATTAGTCTTTGTTTTGTAGGTGTAAAATGCATTGGAGGGACTAAATAATGATGGTTGAAATGAAGGAATGGAGTTCGGATCAAATTGCAAACGAAGGCAAGTGGACATGCCAAGGCAAGGCTGGCCGCACCAGGCAGCGTGCCATGTTGTGCGTGTGCAGCGCCCAGCACCGTGCCACGCTCATGGAATGCGCGCGCGAGAAGCTACCAACCAGTGCGCCTACATGTTGGCACCATGCCACGCCAGGCCTTGTTGCATGCTACAGGCCGTGCCATGGAATGCGGAGGCGCGATGGCCTCCGTGCCACACCGGTTGCTCAGCGCCAATTATAATGCCGAGTGAAAATCTAGTGAGCATACGCGTTTGCTCCGTGTCACAGAGAAAGATTGGCGCGACCAGGTCCGTGACACGCAACTAGTTTAACCACGACCGAATTTTGTAATTTTTCACTTATTATAAATTAAACACTTAGCTCCTAAAATCATTTATCACGAAGTATTTTGAAAACAACGGAAAGGAGCAAAGGGAGAAGTGAAGAACTCTACTTAGGGTTCATTAGTTTTCATTCTCTTTTAACTACTCTGATAAGTACATTACTGTAAATATTTTTTGAGTATTTGTACGAACATGAGTGGCTAACATCCTTCCTCTAGGGTTGAGGCCACAAGATATGAATGTAAATGCTTAAATTCATCTTTTGGTTTGAGCTTTTAGTTGTTGTTTTGTCATGCATTCTTCATTATTGTTGTTTTTATGCTTGATCACCATGAAAACAAACTCATTAAGCTTAGGTAAAATCTAAAAAGTGTAACCCTAGGCTAGAACACAAGAATGTAGGAAGTAATTTCTTATCTTTATGATAGGATTCACGGTTAGGATAGAAACTATACCTAATTTACCTTGCTCGGTTAATAAAACGGGATGATAGCGAGACACCGATTTACAATTTTCACATCACCGCTCGTAGTTGTGAAGCTAAGTTAGGTTAAATAATCAGAGGTACGAAAGTCCATAATCAAGGACATAAATCCCGTAAACCGCATCCACGTAGTTAAATTGCTCACAAATTAGGACGTCACATCCCCACTCAATGATGTAGGAGTGAGACTAGTTTTTTGTGTTTAGAGGCTTGAGAGACCATGAAAACCACACTTTAGCTCTTTGAGACAACAACTGAAGTTTGCATACTTGAACCATTGTTAATTGTAGCATTGCATGATTATCAGGCCTTAATTCTAGTTGCTTCTTGTATTGTTTCCTGATTGTTCTGTGATCACACCTAGATTTAATTATACGTATCCAAAATCTCTTAAATCAACACTTGTGAAGGTTAACTTGGCACATGAACTTAAATATTCACTGAATTAGTCTAGTCCCTTTGGGTTCGACATCCAGCTCTTAAAAGGGTCACTGTATTACTTGTACGATCACGTGCACTGGGGAGAAACAACAACTGTAGTAGCATAGACCAGATGTACAATGTCGGATCAGCACTCCTCATGTTCTAGGCAGCCAGGGACTCTCCATAGCCGAGAATGTTTCCCCTGGTCAGCTCAGGACTCTCCATAGTAGAGAACGACTCCCTTAGTTTTGTTGGGACTCTCCATAGCAGAGAGTGACTCCCTTAGTTCAGTGAGGACTCTCCATAGCATAGAAAAACTCCCTTAGTTCAGTTCGGACTCTCCATAGCAGAGAATGACTCCCTTAGTTTAGTCGGGACTCTTCATAGTAGAGAGTGACTCCCTAGTTTAGTTGGGACTCTCTATAGCAGAGAATGAATCCCTTAGTTATATTATTAGTCTAGTTCAGCTCTGTATAGTTCAGACTTCAGTTTAAAACAACTATAGAATAATACAGACTCATTTACCAGCAGATGTCCAGCACTGTGTAGGATACTAGCTTAAGATTTGGCTCTCATTAAACAATCAGTACTTGACCCTTATGTATGAGCTTGATGATACTTCAGAATATGAGTTCCAAATGAAAGTTTCATATAGATATGTGTATGTGATTCATAAGAGTCTTTTTGCATTCTAAATCAGTTACATGTCGATGTATTCTATTCATTGCCTTCTTGTATACTTGTATGTTTAGTTTTTATACGTTTCCCCACATGCTCAGTACATTCCAAGTACTCACCGAATATTTTATGTGCTATATCATTTCATGATATAGATTTAGGTACCCAGACTCATCCTCGGGGGTACACATTGTACTTCCTCCATCTCGGCAGATAGTGGTGAGTCCTCATCTCTCGAAGATGAGATCGATGTTTCTTACTTCTATTATATTTTAGTTTCAGACATAAGGAGTTAGCTGGGGACCTGTTCTAGCAACTCATCAGTTTAGCAGAGGCTTTTAGACGTGTAATTAGATTCAGTCTATGTATTATGCTTTTGCTAGATCATGTCCTTAAGTTTTAAATTTGGCTCTTAAAGTTAGCTTCCTCTCAGTTATGTTTTTATTAGCTATTTATATTGTTAAGGGTTATGCTATGATAATGCCATTGGTCGACTTGGAGCCTTTTGGGATTCTTTGTCCCAAGTTACGGCTAGGGTGTAAACTCAGATCATGACAAACTTAGTATCATAGTAAAGACTTAGAGTGTCCTAGGGTGTCTGAAAGCCACATTAAGTAGAGTCTTCTTCATGGGTGTGAAGCGCGCCACACTTATGACGAAGAGGCTACGAGACATTTTAGGAATGTCCCCTTTTTCTTCATGATCCTTATCGTGCGTAGAGTAAGAAACTCTAACAATTCCTCCCTGACTCGTGCTTTACGCGCTCACAGATAATGCCTCCCAGAAGAGTGAATGGAAGAAGAAATGGTAATGGCTGCTAGCAGGAACCACCATCCCCGGCGAACTTGATGGATAACCATGTTACTCATGCCGAGTTTCGGGAAACCATTAATATGTTGGCATAAGCCATGACTGTCCAGATTAATCAATAGGCGATGGCTCATTCCCTAGAATGGGGATGTAGTGGCAGCAAGGGTAAGTGGCTTCCTCAGAATGAACCCACCCAAATTCTTGGGTCAAAGGTAGACGAGGACCCGTATGAGTTTGTGGAAGAGATTCAGAAAATTACCCAAATCATGGGGGTGACAGGAATTGAGAGCACAAATTTAGCCTCCTACCAGCTAAAAGAAGTCTCTTGTATATGGTTTTGTCAATGGAGAGACAGTCGGGGAATTGGGGCAGGCCCGATAGATAGGGATGAATTTATGATTGCATTCCTGGATAGGTTTATCCCTAAGGAGTTGAGAGAAGCAAAGGTGGTAGAATTCATCAACTTGAGATAGAACGACATGACTGTCTAGGAGTACACATTGGAGTTCACCCGGTTATCCAAGCATGCACTAGAGATGGTAGCTAACCAGAGGGCCCGAGTAAGCAGGTTCGTGAACGGAGTGTCAAACTCCTTGGTTAAAGAGTGCAGGACGACCATGTTGCACGGGGATATAGATTTTCTATATTTGGTGATATTCGCTCAAAAAATGGAAGTGGAACAAGTGAAGGAAAAAGAGAGAGAGGCCAAGAGGTCCAGGATAGGAGATTTAGAGTTTTTCCCAAAGAGGACGAGTGGTGGACACCGCTCACATCCCAGTAGAAATCATCAGTCCCAGCACTTTCGGTAGTCAGTGCTCCGTACAAACCTAAGGTAAGGGAGATTACGTATCCATTGTGTACCAACTGTGGGAAGCATCATTTGGGAGAATGCATGGCTGGCTCACATGTTTGTTTTTGGTGTGGCAAGTTGGGTCATAAGCACCAAGATTGTGCAGCGGCTAAGAGAGGTGAGAGTAGATCCTCCACCACCTCTTTAGTAGCTCCGGTAGCCCGTCCTTTTCAGTAGGGTGTATCATCTAGCCCGGGTGGAAAATATCATCAAAACTGCTCCTATGTTGTAGCAGCACACCAGGATAAGGGCAAGTTTCCAGTAGTGGCCACATGTATGTTGTAAATCTTTCTTTACTCTTTGTATGTTGCTAACCTCTAAACCCCAGTATTGAATAAGGAGATCCATGATGGTTGCTGAAAGGAAATTTTCGTTGTGTGATGTGAATAGCTATTAGTGTAAGGCTTATAGTGAAGGTTTGAGGTAAAAGAAAAGCTAGGAGTTAATGATTTAGCCCCTACCTTAAGAAAAATTTAGGAGCCTTAGAATGAAGGCTTTAAGCTAAGGGGGAGATGGTAAGTATGTACGACAAGTCGAATCTTGAGTATGTGAATAGAGGAGATCCAGCCCTAACAGTGCGATATATCAATTCCCTCAGGTTTAGATAACTTCTCTTGTATTTCAGTTGAAGCTAAGTTATGCCCATCCCTATGTGAAGATCCCCAGAATTTCTAGATAACCGTTTCAGACAGCGACGCCAGTCTTACTCTACAAATCCTTAATGCTCATCCTCATGTTATGAATCAGCTATGGATGTTAACTCTTTTTTTCCAGTATGATCAGCTTGAACTCAGTCGTTAGAAGTTTCTTGGTAGCTTAGTAGAATCAGGTTATCTCATGTATGTTCTCAGTTATAGATATTATGAATGATTCGTGTTCATGAGTCCTTTATTTTCAGTTAGACCAGATATCATGAATTCTAACCCCGTAACAAAAAGTGATTTGAGAATGAAGGCTCAGTTCGTATTAGCTTAATTTCAGTTAGAGGGAAGAATCCTCCTTAGTGTTCTATCTAGTCCCATGTCAGTTTCATGTCTTTCAGTTCCTTTCACGCCATAGCATGCATGTACGATTTAGATATTCAGTTCAGATGGGTAAGGTTAGCCCGAAGACAGATACTACATTATTTTAGCTGTGATTGATTAGTTTTGGGATTTCAGTTCTGTCCCTATCCTTTAAGTATGTTTAGCCAACATTCGAGGATGAATGTTCCCAAGGGGGAGATATTGTAACACCCCAGATGTTCTGAAGACCAGACCCCAAAGTTAGATGGAGTTCAGCAGAAAAACTAGCAAGATTGCCTCAGAACGAGACGTGGAACGACTCCATAGGTTTCCTAATGGATCCTGGTCAAGCCCGTGAGGAGCAATCGAGAAGTGCAGCAGGTATAGTGACCAAGGATGACCTGACAAGTCATCGTGTCAGGTAACGACTTGTCGGGGCAGTTGTGGGAAGGAGAGGCAGGAAATCGTGGGCTTTAGTGGCAACGGACGACTCAACGAATCGTATGAAAGGCAACGACTCATTAAGTCATTTGTCGGGTGGAGGCTAGAGTTCCAGGATGGGGTCCTAGGTAGTGGAGATGACAGAAGGAGGTCACGAGTCGTCATGTCAGACAACGACTCGTGAAGTGAGTCGTCGGCTGATTCGAGGGAATTTTGAGAAATCGTACAGTGTACTCCATGAAAGGGTCCCACAAGTCATTGCAAACCAAACAACTCATGGAGTGCCCCGTGGGGACTGGCAGGTGGGATATTCCTGCATTTTTCAGGGGTGTTTTCCTACACTTCTAACTCCTAAACTACATCACTTTGAGTGTTGTGTGGGACATTTTTAAGGGGACAACTAGCCTAAACACTCATTCTATCAAAAATCACTCCTAAACTCTTCTTCCTCCTCTCTTTCAAGACTCAAGAATTCCACAAAGGTTCCTCAAGGATTCAAGGTGCAAGTTCAAGGGGGGGTTTCTTCTTGAATCAGGTATATGGGTTTGTCAACAAGGATATCCTTCCATCCTCGTGCCCCAAAATGTTTTATCAGAAACCTGATTTCAATTATTCTAGAAAAGCATGACCTAGGGTTTTGATTGATGGGTGATTTCTTCTGTCTTCTATGAATTCTAAAGACCCAATAGGATTACAAGTTAATTATGCTTATGGAATTATTTGATTATCTTGAATTATGTTCTAGATGATGAAATGCATGATTATAGAATTTTCTTCATGAGATGGCCTAAACTTTGATTGGGATTTTATTATTGTTCACTTGATTATATCAATAACCCATAACCATGTCTAGAATATGTGAAGATTGTAAGAATTACCTCAAAAACATAAATATACGATTTGATGAATATGTTGAGATGAGATTAGAATTCATGGGCTTGCTCATTTAAAAGTAAGTATGTGTTTTCATTATCTTTTCGGTGAAATTGTTTTGTTTATGAGGTAAACCTATGATAATGGCATAATTTTTGTATCTTTCTTATGAATTGGAGTAAATGTCGAAATGGGTTCTATGAAATAAAAATGTATGCTTCTACCATCTCGTCATAAATGTTTAAGGTATGAGTTAAGTGTATGGGTTTTCTGTAAATCTAAAATACATAAAACAATATATCCATGTTAAAGTTTGAATTGGACCTATGGATCCTACATGACTCTATGTTATACGTCTTGCTTTATGAACTCGGAATTTGAATGTTGTAGAAGTGTAGTGTATGATATGAATCAATAGATGTTCGTAATGTAAGATGTGTGAATTAAATGTTGATTTGGTACCATGAAGATATGAATTCTGATGTTAAAGCATGAGAATGATCCTTCAGACGTTTGAGCTTGTTGTTAGTAGAAAGTAGCCCTAATCCTTCTAAAAGAATGTTGTATGATGAAATCAGTAAATGCTCATGTTTTTGATTAGTTGTAGTAGCATAGACCAGATGTATAATATCGGATTAGCACTCCTCATGTTCTAGTCAGCCAGGACCTCTCCATAGATGAGAATGTTTTCTTTGGTCAGCTCGGGACTCTCCATAGCAGAGAACGACTCGCTTAGTTCAGTTGGGACTCTCCATAGCAGAGAATGACTCCCTTAGTTTAGTGGGGACTCTCCATAGCAGAGAACGACTCCCTTAGTTCAGTTGGGGCTCTCCATAGCATAGAATGACTCCCTTACTTCAGTCGGGACTCTTTATAGTAGAGAGTGACTCCCTAGTTAAGTTGGGACTCTCCACAGCAAAGAATGACTCTCTCAATTATATTATCAGTCTTGTTCAACACCGTATAATTCAGATTTTAGTTTAAAACAGATATAGCATAATACAGAATCATTTACCAGTAGATGTCCAACACGGTTATGATACTTGCTTCAGCTTCGGCTCTCATTAAATGATCAATTCTTGACCCTTATGTACGAGCTTGATGATGCGTCAGAATATGAGATCCAAAAGTTTCATGTAGATATGTGTATGTGATTCATAAGAGGCTTGTTGCATTCTAAATCAGTTACATCTCAATGTATTCAGTTCATTTCCTTCTTGTATACTTGTATGTTTTGTTTATTTACGTTTCCCCACATGCTCAGTGTATTCCAAGTACTGACTGAATACTTTATGTGCTATATCGTTTCATGATATAGATTCAGTACACAAACTCATCCTTGCAGGTAGACACGCTCTTTCCTCCATCTCAGCAGATAGTGGTGAGTCCACATCTCTCGAGGATGATATCGATGTTTATTACTTTTGTTATATTTCAGTTTTCAGACTTTAGGAGTTAGTTGGGGACCTGTCCCAACAACTCATCAGTTTAGCAGAGGTTTTCAGACACGTGTAATTAGATTCAATCTATGTATTTTTCTTTTGCTAGATCATGTCCTTAAGTTTTATATTTGGATCTTAAAGTTAGCTTCCACTCAGTTATGTTTCTATTAGCTGTTTATATTTTTAAGGGTTATGCTAAGATAATGCCATGGGTAGACTTGGAGCCTTTCGGGGTTCACTGTCCTATGTTACAGCTAGGGTATAAACTCGGGTCGTGACACAAGCGAAAGTCTAGAATATATATCATGAAACGTGAAAAGCACGATAATTCAACAACGTTGATCGTCTAATACATAGTTGTCTGAAAGCCTTTAATCATAATATGAGTTGATGGGATAACACCACCAACCAGCTCGCTAAGTCTAAAACTAAAAGTCATAGACATGAAGCATAAACTGATACACGTCCTCAGAAGATGAGGACTCACCCAAACGGGGACTGAGCTAGACTATACGGGTGCAGGGCTAACGAAGAGGATGAGATTGATCACCCAAACCTATATCATGAAACGAAATAGCATAGAATATTCAATCAGTACTTTGAATGTACTGAGTATGTAAGGTGAGTAAAACATACTACTAAAATAGTATAAAAGAGATCATGAGAGTAAAATAGTAAAAGACATAAATTTTTGATTATAAGCTACACATGAGGGCTCAAAGCATTTCAAAACTGTTACATAAGCTGAACATGACTAGATTCATTGTAAAACCTTGTAAAACATAAATTGAGCCAAGTTATCATAAGTCATAAACATGATCATGTTGCATAAAAGATAAGGAATAGTGGGAGACTCATCATAACCGACACCATCATGAATGAGCACATGATGCCCCAACTATCTCGCTCAAGTGGGCAGAGCCATCCTAAGCCTTGCCAGGGCAAAGAATGATGAAAGGTGTGATATTGCTTGTGAGCCCATAAGGGTAGGGAAACACTATATGGCAAGGCCCCAATCATGAATATAAACCTAAGGTGGCATGTAGTTTTGAGATCCGGGTCGACGACACTCATGGCATACTCGATGCTAGATACTACTCCTAAATATGCACTTTTCTCATAATCTGGATCATGAAATCATACTTTGTTTTTACATGGACTCGTAGAAAACATGAAAATCAGAATTGTACTCTGACATACATGACTGGCTATGAAATAATGCTGCTGAGTCTCCCATGATACATAAACTTACTTGCCATGAAAATCATGCATAACTGGGTAAAACCCTCATAACTTGAAAACATGAATTCGTGAGGAATTCTTGTAGAAACCATGCATCATAATCATAAAGCATAACTTGAATCTTAAAAGTCTTGAAATCATAAGAGAAACCTTAAGTTTCATGCGATTTGAGTCTAATCCTAAAAGTTCATAAATCGTGCTTCAACTTGAAATTCATAGATTCATGAGAGATTTTGTCACGACCGGAATGGAGGCTCGGAGCGTAACATGGGACAAGGAGCCCTGAGAGACCCCAAGTCGACCCATGGCATAAGCATACATCTAACTCGATCAAGAGAACTAAATAATCAACAATATAATCATAGCGGAAGTCTAAACCAACCATAACATCAGAATACGACATCTGAAGCTGAATACATACATATGTTTGAAAAGCCTGTAAACATGATGAGTTGATGGGACAAGATCGCAACTAACTCAACAAAACTGAAACTAAAATACACTTAAGAATTCTGAATAGACTAGTCTTCGAGAGATGAGGACTCACCAACAATGCAAACGCTAACTCTGGTAAGCTGATTACGAGCGGGGCTGAACCTGAGAGTCGGGTCTTGTATCATGAAATGATACAACATAGAGTATGCGATCAGTACGTGGAATGTACCAAGTATGCAGGATAAGTAAAACCGCTTAAGTAAATAAAATCATTTAAAACCAATGCATAATGTAAACATAAATATTAAGAATCTGAGAATAGGGCTTGCGTGAATTCTTTCTGAAATCATGATCTCTTCATAACATAACATGACATAACTTTATAACATTCTAACTTAATCGATTGACTCAATGAAGAATTTTGACATTTATAAGTAAAGCTAAACATTGAGTCAAAACTGCTTTACAACATGCATATACATATAAATCTCATGAGTAATGAAATTTGCATATCGAAATCATTAGGAATAATGGGAGATTCTTCTTATAACTGACATACCACGATAGAGCTTACGTGGTCCCAACTATCACACTCAAGTGGGTAGAGCAGTCCAAAGCCTTGCCAGGGCTAGCGATGATACCATGATATCGATATCAAGTTGAAGGCCCATTCGGGCAGGGGATAGCTCACAAGGGAGGTCCCAAAGTAATATATATGATAGTATCAACCTACATTGGCACGTAGTTCTGAGTCATAGGGTAATCGACCTTTAGCCTGCTCGGTGCTAGATACTACTCCCAAAAATATGCATATGCTCTACATCATTTTGCAAGGAAGCTCAACATCGTCTATTGATGAAGCTCAATACTCGAATACATCTCAAATATGGAATCATGCATATGAGAAGCTTTAGCTCAAAACATACCACAAGTTGAAAACATAATTGGGAGCTTTCGCTCCAAAACTATGTGGTAAGCTACACATAGGAAAACTTTATCTCTAAACATACCACAAGCTGAAAATATAATTAGGAGTCTTCACTCCAAAATAATGTGGTAAGCGTAATTCGGGAAAATCATCATTCATATTTAACATGTGGGCATTGTCCAAAACTTTAATATACTTAGAAATACTCAATTCTCATCGAAAAAATAATTGTAAACATGGGTAGCTTCAAGTCATGCTTTTCATCATAATATCTCATCATCGTCATATACTCATCACAAATATGATCTTTGATAAACATATCATCTATAGGCTTTCAATTCATAAAGCTAAAATCATGATTTTAAATTGAAAACATTGTAAAATTTGCCCATACTTCTTAATTCAATAGTAGAATCATTATCAAATAATACCCATGTATAGAAATAGGAGATTTATGCATTTAGGTTAAAACCCCATAGATTAGACATAGAATTTCCTACTTTAGAGACGGATTGGGCATGGGTGTGAAAGAAATCACCCATTCATAACCCTATATACTTGTTTGTAGTTGATTCTAACACTTCTCTGGATGCCCAATAGGAAATTGAAAAGAAATTGATGAATGCTAGGTTTGATTACCCTCCTAAGTCTTCTACCTTGCATGCATGAATGAATGAGGCCTAAAATGAACTTAACCCTTTTAAAAGTCACTATTCATAACTCAAAACGTCGTAGTTTAGGCCTTAGGATCTTAGGAATTACGGAAAAGCCCTTACTAAACTCGTAGAAAATAACTGCCAGGTGGTCCCAACGAGGGACCTAACGACTTGTTGATCAAGGTCATGACTCATGGAGTCATCCGTTAAGTACACTGCTCATCTGATCATCAGGGCTTGTCACAGGAAACCTCACGACTCGTCATTGGTGACCACGACTCTTGGTTACCATCCCTTAGGTACAGTGCCTGAACTTTAACAAAAACATACTCTGCTTGACCACGACTCACCCCACGAATCATGAGGACTGACCAAGACTCATGGGGTCCTCCCATCGAGTGCACTACCTCCCTTCTTCTCTTTTCTTTCCTTACCCACCCCACGGCTAACCTAACGGCTAATGGGGTCTGACCAGGAGTCGTTGTCATGCCTATGGGGTCCTTTTTTCCAAACTTCCCAAACTCCTCACTGGCCTCCCCACGAGTCACATCACGACTCATGGGCTGCACCAACAAGCCATCCCACGACTCGTTCTGTGGCTGGTGCCAGTTTTAAGCTTTTCACTATTTCAACTCCCGAGTCTGATATTTGGGCTTTCGGGGTATAACAATATCTCCCCCTCGAAAACATTCATCCTCGAATGTTGGAAAATACACCAAAAAGTGGAGAGATGCAATTTCATATTCAAATACTGATCATTTAAATCGAAAACTGGCGAAATGACTACCTTCGATTCAAACTACACAGCCAAACTAAATTCATGAATCATACACACATTCATATACATAAAGGAAACTTGCGCACATGAACTAAATATAAAACTAAATAGGGTTTTAGGTCAAAACTAATAACTCAAGTTGGAACTAAGCTAATAGAGAATAAATATGGGTATCTATCCATCATACCTCTTCGGCCTTCCTCGTAGCTCCTTCAATATGTTGATTCATCCATAACACTTTGACTGAAGCTACTTACTTGTTCCTTATCCTTAGAACCTATTGATCCAATATTTCCACCAGAACCTCTTCATAACTAAGGCTTTCTTTTACACCCACACTGTCCACCGGGACAACTAGAGCTGGATCACCCAAACACTTTTTCAAAAGTGATACATGAAACACAGGATGCACAGAAGCTAATTCTGAAGGCAACTCCAACTCATAAGCCACCTTGCCAACACGTCTCACTATCCGGTAGTTTCCCTTTATTTCCAAACCGCATTACTCACTTCATGGGAGACACTCTCAGAAATACCCAGTCATCGACTTCAAGTTCTAATTCCCTTCTCTCACATCTGCATAATACTTTTGGCGACACTGGGAAGTTTTCAACCTGTCTCTTATCAGTTGAACATTCTCCATTGCCTTATGAACTGAATCCATCCTTATCATTGCCGCTTCACCAACCTCAAACCATCTGATGGGCGATCTATATCTCCATCCGTAGAGAGCCTCGAATAAAGCCATCTGAATACTAGAGTGATAGTTGTTATTGTAGGAAAACTCGATCAGTGGAAGGTGATCATTCCAACCACCTTTGAAGTCAATCAATCATGCCCTCAACATGTCCTCGAGGATCTGGATTGTCCGCTTACTTGACCATCCATTTGCGGGTGGAATGCTGTGTTGAGTTTAACCTGCGTACCAAGCCCTTTTTGAAATGACCTCCAAAACTGAGAGGTAAATTGAGTACCTCGGTCTGAAATAATGGATAAGGGCACTCCATGCAATCGGACCAACTCTCAGATATATAGTTTGGTGTAATCCTTCTCGGAATCCATGGTTTTAACTTGTAGAAAATGAGCGGCCTTAGTCAACCTGTCTACCACAACACAAATAAAATCATATTGTCGACGAGTACGAGGTAAACCAGTGATGAAATCCACATTAATTTCTTCCCACTTCCAAGTGCGAATGCTGATATCTTGAAGTACGCCTCTTGGCCTCCGATGCTCAACCTTTACTTGCTGACAGTTCAGACACTTGGCTATGAATTCCACAATATCCCTCTTCATGCCATTCTGCCAATAGATTTCCCGTAAGTCACGATACATCTTGGTGGCATCTTGATGGATAGAATACCTGGATCCATGAGCCTCATGACACATCCGGCTCCTCAAATCATCAACTCTAGAACACATAGGCCACCCTGGTACCGAAGCACACTATCTCCTTGTCATGACCCGAGTTCACACCCTAGCCTTAACACGAGACAAGGAACCTCGAAAGGCTCCAAGTAAACCCATGAAATAGTCATAGAAAATCACTTAACAATAGAAACAACCAATAACATAAATAAGCGGAAGCTAACTGCAAGAGTCTAATATGGAATCATAAGAACAATTGTAACAACACTTTGATACAACACTGAATCTATCTAGACAAGTATGAAAGCCTTCTACTAAACTGGTGAGTTGTTGGGACAAGCCCCAGCTAACTCCTAAAATCTGAAAACTAACACGTAAAGAAAGTATAAACATAAATCACGTCCTCGGGAGATGAAGACTCACCACTAGACTCTGAGACGGAATGAAGCTTATCTAACCATGAGGCTGAGTCTGGGTACCTGAATCTATATCATGAAATGATATAGCACAAAAGGCATGTGGTCAGTACTTGGAATGTATTGAACATGTGGTATAACGTAAACAACTAAATATGCAAATATACGATAAGGAAATAACAAAGTACATCAACATAACTGATTAATCCTACAACAATCCTCTTATGAGCACATACATACATATATATATATATATATATCTACATTAAACTTTTATATGGATCTCATATCCTGAAACATCATTAAACTCATGCATAAGGATCAAATTCTGAACATTTAATAAGAGCCGAATCTGGAATTAGCATTACACACTGTACTGGATCATTACAGGTAAATATGTCTAATTATCATTATATTAGATCTATTGTAACCCAAAATATGAATCATACAGAACTGAATCATGTTGATAACATAACTAAGGGAGTCATTCTCAACTATGGAGAGTCCCAGCTATACTAAGGGAGTCATTCTCTACTATGGAGAAACTAGGGAGTCACTCTCTACTATGGAGGATCCTGACTGAACTAGAGAGTCACTCTCTACTATGGAGGATCCCGACTGAACTAGGGAGTCACTCTCTGCTATGGAGGATCCCGAGATGACCAAGGGAAACATTCTCGGCTATCGAGAGTCCCTGGCTGACTAGAACATAAGGAGTATTAATTTGATATTATACATCTTGTCTATGCTACTACAACTAGTCAAAAACATGAAATGCACAGTTTTCATCATACAACATTCATTTCGAAAGGATTAGGGCTACTTTCTACTACCAACAAGCCCAACAGTCTGAAATATCATTCTCATGCTTTATCATCATAATTCATATCATCTTGGAGTAACATCAGTATTTCTTCAAACGTCTTACATTAGTAAGCATCTATAGATCCACATCATGCATTACACTTCCACAACATTTAAGTTCCGAATTCATATCATTCAACCTATATCATAGATTCATTTATGGTCCATAGGTCTAATTCGTACCTTAACATGCATACATTGATTCATATATTCTAGATTTACAGAAATCCATATACTTAACTCATAACTTAAACATTTACAACAAGATCATGGGAGAAGCATACATTTTCATTTCATAAGACCCATTTCGAAATTTACTCCAATTCATGAGAATGATGCATAAATTAGGCCATTATCACAGATTAACCTTATACCCAACCAGCTCCATCCAAAATGTAATGAAAACACATATCCTACTCTCAATTGATCAAGCCCATAAGCCCTAATCTCATCTTAACATATTTATCAAATGACATATTCGAGTTCTTAAGGGAAATCATATAATCTTAACATATTTTAGACCATGGATACGAGGTATTGATATAAGCGAGTGCACAATAATATGGTCTCATTCAAGTTCAAGCCATTTCATGAATTACATTCTATAATCATGCATTTTCGATCATCTAACACATAATTCAAGGTAACCCAATTATTCTACGATCATAATTAACTCATAATCATAATGGATCTTAGAAATTAAAGAAAATATAGAAGAAATCACCCATCACACAAAACCCTAGGTCATGCTTTACTAGAATAGTTGAAATTGGGTTTTTGATAAAATATTTTGGGGCACAAGAACGGAAGAATATCCTTGTTGAAAAAACCCACATACTTGCTTCGAAGAATTTCCCACTAGAACTTAACCTTGAAGTCTTTAAATAATTCCTTGAAGAATCCTTGAACCTTGAGAGAGAAGAGGAAGAAGGGTTTGAGAGTTATTTGATGAAGATTGAGGGTTTAGGCTAGTTACCCCTTTAAAAATGTCCCATACCAAGCTCAAAACGTCATAGTTTAGGAGTTAGAAGCATAGGATTTTACGAAAACACCCCTGAAAAAACACAGGGAAAGTCCTCTTGCCAGATCCTACGAGGCACTCCAAGAGTCGTGGGGTAGGAACGACTCGTGGGGACCAATTCATGCAGTGCACTGGTCAACTTCTCAAAAATTCCCCAAACTCCACTAATGACTCACTTCATGAGTCGTGGTCTACCACGACGACTCATTCCTTGCATCCATCATCTCCACTGCCTGGGACCCTATCCAGGAACTCTAGCCTCCACCCAACAGCCGATTTAATGAGTCATTACCTAGAAAGATGACTCGTCAAGTCGTCCGTGATCATTGGACTTTGCTAAACCTCTATATTGCTCCCCACAGGTCTGACCACGACTCGTAGGGCCACCTAACGAGTCATCCCCTGACTCATTCTGTGCAAAAATTTCCACTTTCTGTCTTAATTCTTCCTTTAAGCGTGGAATCTAATCTTAGAAGCATTCAGGGTGTTCATATCTCCCCATTAGGAACATTTATCCTCGAATGTTGGCTAAACATACCGAAAGGATAGGGACAAAACTGAAATTCCACAATTAGTCAATCACAACTAAAACCAATGGAGCATCTAACTTCGGGATGACCTTACACATCAGAACTGAATATCTAAATTGATCAATCATGTTATGGCACAAGAGAGACCAAAGGACATAAAGCTAACATGGAACTATATAGAACACTGAGAATGATTCTTTCCCTTTAACTGGCACTGAATTGATAGGGACTGAGCCTTCGCTCTCAAATCACTTTCCATTACAAGGCTAGAACTCATAATACCTGGTATGACTTCAATTAAAGGTCTCATGAGCAAAAATCATTCAGGACATCTAAAACTGAGCACATACACGAGATAACTTGAGTCTGTTGAGCTACTAAGCATATTCTAGAGATTGAGTTCGAACTGATTGTACTGGGATATATGAATTAATGCACATAACTAATTTGCGAAATGAAAATGAACCTAAAAGATTCATAAAGTAAGACCGGCATCGCTGTCTGAAGCAATTATCTAGAATTTCTAGGAGTCTGCGCATAGGGATGGGCATAACTTAACTCCAACTTGGAAAAAAAAGAGAGGTTATCTAAACCTGGAGAGATTGACATATCATGAATATTAGGGTTAGGACTCCCCTAATATCATATTCAATATCCGACTAGTCTCACATGCTTACCATCTCCCCCTTAGCTTAAAGCCATCATTCTAAGGCTCTTGAATTTTTCTTAAGGTGGGGGCTAATTTACTAACTCCTAGCTCCCCTTTCACTTCTAACCTTCACTGTAAACTCTACACTAACAGTTATTCACATTACACATCAAAAATCTCTGCTAAACAATCATCATAGAGCTCCTTATTCAATATTGGGGTTCTGGGGCAATCAACATAAAAAGAGTAACACAAAATTCACAACATACTTATGGCAACTACTGGCGACTTGCCCTTATCCTGGTGCACTGTTATGGAATAGGAGCAGTTTTGACGATGTCCGCCACCCAGGCTAGATGATTCACCCTGTTGAAACAAATGAGCGATCGGAGCTACTAACGAGATGGTCGAGGATCTACTCTCTCCTCGCTTCGCTGTTGCGCTATCTTGGTGTTTATGGCCCGACTAGCCGCACCAAAAACAAACATCTGATTCGTCCATACACTCTCCCAAGTGGTGCCTCCCACAGCTGGTACACATCGGATACGCAATCTCTCTTACTCTAGGTTTATACAGAGCACTGACTATCGAAAATGTTGGGGCTGCCGATTTCTGCTAGGAATGTGAGCAGTGGCCACCACTCAGCCTTGGCGAAGAAAACTCTAAATCTCCTATCCTGTCCCTCTTAGCCTCTCTCTCCTGTTCCTTCACCTACTCCACCTCCATTTGTTGAGGGAATATCACCAAATGTGGAAAGTCTATATCCCTATGCAACATGACAGTCCTGCACTCGTTAACCAAGGAGTCTGACACTCCATTCACGAACCTGCTCACCCGGGCCCTCTGGTCCACTACCATTTTCGGTGCATACTTGGATAACTGGGTAAATTCCAATGTGTACTCCTGAACTGTCATGCCATTCTATTTCAAGTTGATAAACTCTACCGCCATAGCCTCCCTCAACTCTCTAGGGAAACAACTATCCAGGAATGTAGTTTTAAATTCATCCCAACCTATAGGACCTACTCAATTCCTTGACTGTCCCTCCATTAACAAAACCATATATAAGAAACTCCTTTTAGCTGGTAGAAGGCTATGTTTGCGCTCTCAATTCCTATCACTCCTATGATGTAGGTAATCTTCTGAATCTCTTCCATGAACTCATACGGGTCCTTGTCAACCTTTGACCCTAAGAACTCAGGTGGGTTCATCCTGTTGAAATCTCTTACCCTTGTCGTTGCTATATTCATATTCTGGGGAACACGAGCCATCGCTTGCAGACTAATCTAGGCAATCATGGCTTGTGCCAACATATTAAGAGTTGCTCGGAACACGGCATGGGTAACATGATCGTCCGTCGGGTTCGCCGGGGCTGGTGGTACCTGTTGGCAGTCATTACCATTTCTTCTTCAATTTGCTTTTCTGGGAGGCATTATCTGCGAGCACGTAAAGCACAAGTTAGGGAAGGAAATTTTTAGAGCCTCATACTCTATGCACAATAAGAATCATGAAGAAAAGGGAACATTCATAAAATCGTAGCCTCCTCATCATAAGTGTGGCGCGCTTCAGACCCTTGAAGAAGACTCTACTTAACGCGTCTTTTAGACACCCTAGGACACTTCTAACCTATTGCTCTAATACTAAGTTTGTGACGACCTGAGTTCACACCCTAGTCGTAACACAGGATAAGGAACACCGAAAGGCTTTAAGTCGACCCATGGAATAGTCATAGCATATCACTTAACAACATAAACAACCAACAACATAAATAAGCAGAAGCTAACTGCAAGAGTCTAATATGGAATCATAAGAACAACTGTAACAACACTCTAATACAACATTGAATCTATCTAGACAAGTCTGAAATCCTTCTACTAAACTGATGAGTTTCTAGGACAAGCCCCCATCTAACTCCTAAAATCTGAAAACTGAAACGTAAAGAAAGTATAAACTTAAATCACATCCTCGGGAGATGAGGACTCACCACTAGCAGCTAAGAGGGAATGAAGCGTATCTAACCACCAGGCTGAGAATAGGTAACTGAATCTATATCATGAAACGATATAGCACAAAAGGCGTGTGGCCAGTACTTGGAATGTATTGAGCATGTGGGATAACATAAACAACTAAGTATACAAATATACGATAAGGAAATAACAAAGTACTTCAACATAACTGATTAATCCTGCAACAATCCTATCATGAGTCACATACATACACATACATATCTCTACAAGAAAATTTTATATGGATCTCATATCCTAAAACATCATTTTACTCATGCATATGGATCATGTTTTGAATATTTTATAAAAGCTGAATCTGGAACTAGCATCACACACTGTACTGGATCACTGCGGGTAACTGAGTCTGATTCTCATTATATTAGATTTATTGTAATCTGAAATCAGAATCATACGGAACTAAATTATGTTGATAACATAACTAAGGGAATCATTCACTACTATGGAGAGTCCCAGCTATACTAAGAGAGTCATTCTCTTCTATGGAGGAACCTAACTGAACTAGGAAGTCACTCTGTGCTATTGAGGATCCCGACTGAACTAGGGAGTCACTCTCTGTTATGGAGGATCCCGACTGAACTAGGGAGTCACTCTCTACTATGGAGGATCCCAAGCTGACCAAGGGAAACATTCTCGGCTATGGAGAGTCCCTGGCTGACTAGAACATGAGGAGTATTAATCCGATATTATACATCTGGTCTATGCAACTACAGCTAGTCAGAAACATGAACATGCGCTATTTTCATCATACAACATTCATTTCGAAAGGATTAGGCTAACATTCTACTAACAACAAGCCCAACAGCCTGAAATACCATTCTCATGCTTTATCATCATAATTCATATCGTCTTGGAGTCACATCATTATTTCTTCAAACGTCTTACATTAGTGAGCATCTATAGATCCACATCATGCATTACACATCCACAACATTTAAGTTCCGGATTCATATCATTCAACATGTATCATAGAGTCATTTATGGTCCATAGGTCTAATTCGTTCCTTAACATGCATACATTGAATCATATATTCTAGATTTACGGAAAGCCATATACTTAACTCATAACTTAAACATTTACAACAAGATCATGGGAGAAGCATATATTTTCATTTCATAAGACCCACTTTGAAATTTACTCCAATTCATGAGAAGGATGCATCAGTTAGGCCATTATCATAGATTAACCTTATACCCAACCAGCTCCATCGAAAACGTAATGAAAACACATATCCTACTCTCAACTGATCAAGCCTGTAAGCCCTAATCTCATCTTAACATATTTATCACATGACATATTCGAATTCTTAAGGGAAATCATACAATCTTCACATATTTTAAACCATGGATACGAGGTATTGCTATAATTGAGTGCACAATAATAAGGTCCCATTCAAAGTTCAAGCCATTTCATGAATTACATTCTATAATCATGCATTTTCCATCATCTAACACATAATTCAAGGTAGCCCAATTATTCTACAATCATAATTAACTCATAATCATAATGGATCTTAGAATTTAAAGAAAATATAAAAGAAATCACCCATCACACAAAGCCCTAGGTAATGCTTTATTAGAATAGTTGAAATTGGGTTTCTGATAAAATATTTTGGGGCACAAGGACGGAAGAATATCCTTGTTGAGAAAACCCACATACCTGCTTTGAAGAGTTTCCCACTAGAACTTGACCTTTAAGTCTTTGAATAATCCCTTGAAGAATCCTTGAACCTTGAGAGAGAGGAGGAAGAAGGTTTGAGAGTTATTTGATGAAGAATGAGGGTTTAGGCTAGTTACCCCTTTAAAAACGTCCCATACCAAGCTCAAAACGTCGTAGTTTAGGAGTTAGAAGCATAGGATTTCACGAAAACACCCCTGGAAAAAATGCAGGGAAAATCCTCCTACCAGACCCTACGAGGCACTCCACCAGTCGTGGGGTAGGCAACGACTCTTGGGGACCAAGTCGTAGAGTGCACTGGTCAATTTCTCAAAACTTCCCCTGACTGCACTGACGACTCACTTCACGAGTTGTGGTCTGCCACGATGACTCATGGCCTACATCCGTCATCCCTACTGCCTGGGACCCTATCTAGGAATTCTGGCCTCCCCCCAATGGCTGACTTAATTTGTCGTTACCTGGAAGGACGACTCGTCAGGTCATCCGTGATCGTTGGACTTTGCCACACCTCTATACTGCTCCCCATGGGTCTGACCATGATTCGTGGGGTTACCTAACAAGTTGTCCCCTGACTCATTCTGTGAAAAAATTTCCACCTTCTATCTGAATTCTTTCTTTAAGCATAGAATCTGATCTTAGAAACATTCGGGGTGTTACACTCCCCCTTGGGAGAAGACCTCCAGCTTCTGAATTTGAGCGGCTTCCTTTAACTTTACCAAAATCAGTTCCTCATCTTATCTAACTTTCACATCAGTCACCAAGGATGAGTCTAATCCATTCTGGACAACAACACTACCTTCAGTTGAGCCAACAAACCTCACTCCTAACCTAATGAGTCGATGCACATCTTTCACTAGCTCCCTCTTCGGCTCATCCACATGGGACACACTCTCTATAGAGAGTCTACTAAGTGCGTCCGCTACCACATTAGCCTTACCTGGATGGTAAAGGACACTCATATCGTAGTCCTTAAGTGGTTCCAACCACCTCCTTTGTCGAATATTGTGATCCTTCTGAGTGAACACATATTGTAAGCTCTTATAGTCTGTAAACACATCTATATGGACCCCATACAAATAATGTTTCCATATCTTTAGTGCGAACACCACCGCATCCAATTCAAGATCATGGGTCGGGTAATTCTTCTCATGGACTTTCAACTATCTAGAGGCAAATGCAATCACTCTCCCACACTGCATTGATACACACTTGAGTCCGATTCTCGAAGCATCACAATACACCACGAACCCATTAGTACCCTCAGGGAGAGTTAACACCGTGTTGAGGTATGTCGAGTATTTAACTCTTGGAAGCTCTTTTCACAAGCCTCTGACCATTGGAACTTCACCTTCTTCTGGGTCAATTTGGCCAAAGGCGCTGCAATAGATGAAAAACCCTTAACAAATCTCCAATAGTAGCAAGCTAAACCTAAGAAACTCCAAATATCTAAAGGATTCACCGGTCTAAGACAATTCTTCATCGCCTCTATTTTTTGAGAATCCACCTTGATGCCCTTATTTGATACCACATGGCCCAAAAATGCTACAGAGTTCAACCAGAACTCGCACTTGCTGACCTTGGCATACAATTTCCGATCCTTAAGAGTCTGAAGCAATATTCTCAAATGAGCGACACATTCCTCCTCGCTCCGAGAGTATATCAAGATATCATCGATGAACGCAATCACGAACATATCCAAGTATGACTTGAAAACCCTATTCATTAAGTCCATAAAAGATGCAGGAGAATTCGTTAGTCCAAAAAACATAACTACAAAATCATAATGACCGTACTGCGTCCTGGAGTCTGTCTTCGGGATAACGCACTCCCAAACTCTGAGCTGATGATACTCAGATCTGAGATCTATCTTTGAGAAACACTTGGCACCCTGAAGCTGGTCAAGTAAATCATCAATCCTAGGTAGAGGATACCTATTCTTCATAGTGACTTTGTTTAATTGCTGATAGTCAATGCACATTCAAAGGGAACCATCCTTCATTCGAACAAATAAGACTGGTGCATCCCATGGAGACTTGCTCGGTGTAATGAAACTGTTATCTAACAGGTCCTTCAACTTATCCTTCAACTCTTTTAGCTCGGCTAGAGCCATCCTGTAAGGAGGGATAGATATAGGCTATGTGTCAGGAAGAAGGTCAATACGAAAATCGATGTCCTGCTCGGGAAGGATTCCCAGTAAATCATTTGGAAAGACCTCTGGATACTCATGTACTACTGGAACTGACTGGATAGTCAGGGTCTCGGAGTCAACATCGTTAACCCTAACTAGATGGTGCACACAACCCTTTGAAATCACCTTTCTGGCCTTAAGGTAGGAAATGAAATGACCTACAGGCATAGTTGAACTACCTTTCCACTCTAAGACTGGCTCACCCGGAAATCTAAACTCTACTGCCCGAGTTTTAGAATTAACTGAAGCATAGCATGCAAATAGCCAATCTATACCGAGAATTACTTTAAAATTGGTTATGGCTAACTCTATCAAATCTGCTGAGGTGACCTTCTGAAGGACTGAGACTGGGCAACCTCTATACACCTGTCTAGCTATAAATGAGTCACCTATTAGAGTATAAACTGAGAAGGGTTCTGACAAGACTTCAGGACTGATTCTAAAGCTATTGGCCATATAAGGTGTCACAAAAGACAAGGTAGCCCCCAGATCTAACAAATCATAAACATCAATATGGAAGACTCGTAACATACCAGTGACCACATCCGGGGAGACCTCCTGCTCTTGACGGGATGCTAAGGCATAGAATATGTTCTAGAGCTAACCGCCAGCTATGCTAGTCGATGCCCCCTAATGGGCTGAGCGTGCGAGAGGGGCCGATGAACTAGAAGTTGGGCCTCGGTCACCAACCTGATCCTGTCTTACTTCCGGACAATCTCTAAGCATGTGTCCGGGCTTCCCACATCCGAAAAAAGCACCTGAACCTGCCAAGCACTAGCCTATGTATCCCTGACCACATCTACAACAAGTTGGGATGCTAGAATCTGTGGGCCTGCTGCTCTGACCCCTCGAGCCTGATGCTCGCTCTCTCTGATCATGTCTAGGCCTATATGGCACACTCAATGCCGAAGACACTGGAGAAGATGATCTCTGGTGAGCCTACTATCGGTGCCCACCACCTGACCTTAGTTGGGAGAATCTATGGCCATCAGTCCTGGACCTCTTGGCCTCCCTCTCTCTCAGATGTGCCGCCTCTATCTACTGGGCATTCAAAATCCATGTCCTGGTGGACCATAGTAGACCTACAATCCTTTTCCAAATAGCCCGCTACTCCATGCAAGAACCTGCTCACCCACGCCCTTTAATTAGCTATTAATTCTAGGGCGTATTTCGATAGGCGAGTGAACTCAAGAGCATACTCATGCACCTTAATTCCCCCTTGCTTCAAATTCACTAACTCGGCTGCCTTCAGCTCCCTCATTTCACGAGGGAAGAACCGGTCTAAAAATGTAACATGGAACTCTTTCCAAGTGACAGGGCCCAACCCAATGACCCTGCTATCTTTCCATTGGCGAAACCAAATGTGCGCGACCCCTTTCAATTGATATGCAGTCAACTCCGCACACTCCACACCATTCACCCCATGATTTGGGTGATCTTCGTAATCTCATCAAAAAACTCATGCAGGTCCTCATCTACCTTTAACCCGAGGAACTCCGGCGAGTTCATTCTCAAGAGGTCTTTGACTCGAGCCGCCGCTGCATTGCCATTTTGCAGAATAGGTGCAACAGCCTGCTGATTGACCTGAGCAGTCAAGGCCTGCAAGCATATGAATAGCGGCCCGAAACTCAACATGGGCAGCTGGCTATGGTGCCTGGTGCTCCTAAACTGGGGGGGCTTGTTGATGCCCATTTCCATTGCCATCCTCATGGCCTTCACAATTTTCACTCCTTCTACCATTCATCCTTCAGGAAGCCATGATTCTGCAATCGTGAATAACATGAATTAGAAGGCTAGAAAGACTTTTCATCGCACGACATAGATTATGAAAGGAGGGAACATTTCCTAAATGTCTCGTAGCCTCTTTATCATAAGTGTGGGGCGCTTCACACCCATGAAAAAGACTCTACTTAACGCTCCTTTCAAACACCCTAGGACACTTCAAACATATGGCTCTGATACCAAGTTTGTCACAATCCGAATGGAGGCCCGAACCATAACACGAGACAAGGAGCCCCAAGAGACCCCTAGTCGACCCATGACATAAGCATACATCTAACTTGATCAAGGGAACTAAATAATAAATAATATAATCATATCAAAAGTCTAAATCAACCATAACATCAGAATACGATATTCGAAGCTGAATACATACATATGTCTGAAAAGCCTCTAAACATGATGAGTTGATGGGACAAGACCCAAACTAACTCAACAAAACTTAAATTGAAATACACTTAAGAATTATAAATAGACTAGTCCTCGAGAGATGAGGACTCATCAACAATGCAAACGCTAACTCTGATAAGATGATTATAAGTGGGGCTGAACTTGAGAGTCAGATCCTGTATCATGAAATGATACAGCATAGAGTATGCAGTCAGTGCGTGGAATGTACTTAGTATGCAGGATAAGTAAAACTGCTTATGTAAATAAAATCATTTAAAACCAATGCATAATGTAAACATAAATACTAAGAATCTGAGAGTAGGGTTTGCGTGCATTCTTTCTAAAATCATGATCTCTTCATAACATAACATGACATAACTTCATAACATCATAGCTGAATTGATTGGCTCAAAGCTGAATTCTGACATTTATTAGTAAAGTTGAACATTGAGTCGAAACTGCTTTAGTACATGCATATAAATATAAATCTCAAGAGTAATGAAATATACATATATTAAATCATGAGGAACAATGGGAGACTCGTATTTTAACCGACGTACCACGATAGAGCGTACGTGGTCCCAACTATCACACTCAAGTGTGCAGAGCCATCCAAAGCCTTGCTAGGGCTAGGGACGCTACCATGATATCTATATCATGTTGAAGGCCCATTCGGGCAGGGGATAACTCACAAGGGAGGTCCCAAAGTAATATATATGATAGTATCAACCAATGTTGGCGCGTAGTTCTGACGCATAGGGTGATCAACCCTTAGCCTGCTCAGTGCTAGACACTACTCCCAAAAGCATGCATATGCTCTACATCATTTTGCAACGAAGCTCAACATGGTCTATTGACAAAGATGAATACTCGAATACATCTCAAATATGGAGTCATGCATATGAGAAGCTTTATCTCAAAACATACCACAAGATGAAAACATAATTGGAAGCCTTTGCTCCAAAACCATATGGTAAGCTATACATAGGAGAACTTTATCTCTAAACATACCACAAGCTGAAAATATAATTGGGAGTCTTCACTCCAAAACAATGTGGTAAGCTTAATTCGGGAAAATCATCATTCATACTTAACATGTGGGCATTGCTGAAAGCTTTATTATACTTAGAAATACTCAATTCTCATTGAAAACATAATAGTAAACATGGGTAGCTTCAAGTCATTCTTTCATCATAATATCTCATCATCATCATCATATACTCATCACAAAGCTCATCTTTCATAAACATCTCATCTATGGGCTTTCAATTCATAAAGCTAAAATCATGATTTTAAATTGAAAACATTATAAAATTTGTCCATGCTTCATAATTCAATAGTAGAATCATAATCAAATCATACCCATGTATAGAAATAGGAGATTCAACCCCATACATTAGACATAGAATTTCATAATTTAGAGTGGGATTGGGCATGGGTGTGAAAGAAATCACTCATTCATAACCCTACATACCTTTTGGTAGCTGATTCTAACACTTCTCTGATGCCTAATAGGAAATTTAAAAGAAATTTATTAATGCTAGGCTTGATTACCGTCCCAAGTATTCTACCTTCCATGCATGAATGAATGAGGCATAAAATGAACTTAACCCCTTTAAAAGTCACTATTCATAACTCAAAACATCATAGTTTAGGCCTTAGGATCTTAGAAATTATGGAAAAGCCCTTATAAACTCACAGAAAATAACTGCCAGATGGTCCCAACAAGGGACCTAACGACTCGTTGCTCAGGGTCACGAATCATGGAGTCGTCCGTTAAGTACACTGCACATCTAATCATAAGTGTTTGTCTCGAGCAACCGCATGACTCGCCACTGGTGACCATGACTCGTGGTCACCATCCGTTATGTACACTGCCTGAACTTCAGCAAAAACATACTCTACTTGACCACGACTCACCCCATAAATTGTAGGGACTTGCCACGACTCGTGGGCTCCTCCCATCGAGTGCCCTGCCTCCCTTCTTCTCTTTTCTTTCCTTACCCACCCCACGCCTGACCTAACGACTCGTGGGGTCTTACCAAGAGTCGTTGTAATGCCCGTGGGGTCCTTTTTCTCAAACTTCCAAAACTCCTCACTAGCCTCCCCACGAGTCACATCATGACTCGTGGGTTGCACCAAAGAGTCATCCCACGTCTTGTTCTGTGCATAGTGCCAGCTTTTAAGCTTTTCTCCGTTTCAACTCCCGAGTATGATCTTTGGGCTTCTGGGGTATAACAGATTTGATAAGAGACATGTAGTCATACTAATAGGAACATAGATTGAGTCATAAGGGATCTGATTTCATGGAGGAACATGTAAGAATTCAGCCATAATAAATTTAACACTAAAATTTCTAAAATTAGGGCATGAGAGGTGAGTATAATGAATTCAACTTGGAAGGGGAATGAGGGTGGAAGAAACTTCTCATTAATAACCCTACTTACCTGGGTTGATGATCCCGTATCTTGTCTTGAGGACTCAAAGGAGAATTGAGGTGAAGGAAATGATGAAACCCTTACTTGACTTGATAGAACCTTCAACTTATGGTTGTTTTGAAAGAATGAAGACTTAGGCTAGGTTAAACCCCTTAATACACCCTTTAAGAAACCCAAAACGATGTCACTTAGGAGTTAGAAGTTTAAAAAGTTACAAAAATACCCCTAAGACTTTGCACTTAAAACTGTCTCGCCCAGTGCTATGACTCATAGGACCTTATCACGACTCATATTGAGTCTCATGGTTTCAGGTCTTGACTTTGATCATTTTCTAAACTTCCTACACGGTCACCTACCAAGATCCGTACCACCCAACCACAGCCCTGTACCAAGGCTCATGGTTCCTCACCTTATCTCAGATCACTGCTCTGAATGTCTTCCTACGACCATTTGATACGACTTGTACCATCGAAGTACGACTCATGACTACTAGTCGTACCTACCTCGCCAAAGGCCTGACAGTTGCTGAGCCTCTCACCATGAGTCCTGGTACGAGTTGTATCAGGCACATATGACTCGTATTGAGACCTGTCCTGAGGTAATTTCCCAGTTTCTTTGCATAACCAACTTCTATCGCTTGGGTCTAGTCTTAGAAATTTTTGGGGTGTATCAATATCTTCCCCTTAGGAATATTCATCTTCGAATGTGGATTAGGCATGCTGAAAGGATAAGGAAGGAATTGCAATCCCAAACTGAAAGGCTATAAACTGAAAACTAACGGAGTAACTAACTACGGACCAAGATATGTGACAAAATTGAATTTATGAAACATATATGAGTGCTAAGACACGAAGGGAATTGATAGACATAAACATGATATGAAACTGAATAGAGCACTACAAAGGAAACTTATACCTCATACTAGAACAGAACTAGAAGGGAAAAGATTGGGGTATCTAGCCATAATATCCGCTTCGGCTTCCCACATAGCTCCCTCAACTAGCTGATTCCTCTACAAGACTTCACTGAAGCTACTTCCTTATTCCTCAACTTTTGAACCTGATGATCAAGGATCTCAACCGATACCTCCTCATAGGTAAGACTGTCCTTCACACCAATGCTCTCTATTGGAACAACTAAAGTTGGGTCACCAATGGATTTCTTCAACAAAGACACATGAAAAACCGGATGCACTGATGCTAACTTAGCGGCCAACCCTAACTCATAAGCCACCTTGCCCACCCATCTCAGAATCTTGTAAGGACCTAAATATAAGGGAATAAGTATCCCTGCTTACCAAACCTCATAACTCCCTTCATGGGAGACACATTTAGAAATACTCAATCATCAACCTCAAATTCAAGCTCTCTCCTCCTAACATCCGCATGAGACTTCTACCAACTTTGAGCTATTTTTAGCCTTTTTTTAATGAGCCAAACTTTCTCCATAGCCTCATAGACGGAGTCTAACCCTAGTATCAAAATACACCATCTCCCACTTGGGAGAAAACCTCCCCTTTTGTTTTCGAACAGCTTTTAATTTCACTAAGATTGTATCCTTACCTTGCCTTGTTTTAACTTCTGTCACCAATGAAGATTCAAACCCATTTTGGACAATGATGCCACCGTTTGTCGAATTGGTGAGGCGAACCCCCAAGTGGGAAAGCCTATGAATATCCTTCACCAACTCTTTCCTCCCCTCATTAACATGAGATACACTCTCTATGGACAACCTGCTAAGGGTATCTACCACTACAATGGCCTTGCCCGGATGGTAAAGGACACTTATGTCATAGTTCTTGAGAAACTCTAGCCATCTCCTTTGCTGCAAATTCAAGTCCTTCTGAGTAAACACATATTGAAGGCTTTGGTGATCCATGAATACATCCACATGCACCCCATATAAATAGTGCTTCCAAATCTTCAAGGTAAATACCATCGTCGCTAACTCAAGATCATGCGTTGGATAATTCCTCTCATGAGTCTTAAGTTGTCTCGAGGAATAAGCAATAATCATATCATGCTACATCAACACATACCCAAGGACAATCTAATAAGCATCACAATACACCACAAAATCATCTATGCCCTCGAGTAGGGTCAACACCAGGGCAAAAGTGAGTCGAGTCTTTAACTCCTGAAATCTCTTCTCACAAGCATTAGACCACTGAAATTTGGCCTTCTTTTCGGTCAACTTAGTCAATGGTGCTGAAATAGATGAAAATCTTTCAACAAACGTCCGATAATAGCTAGCTAAACCCAAAAGATCCTAATGTCGGTAGGACTAACAGGCCTAGGCCAATTCTATACTGCCTTGATCTTCTGAGAGTCTACTTGAACACCCTCACTAGACACCACATGAACCAAAAATTCCACTGAGTTTAATCAAAATGCACACTTTCTGAATTTAGTAAACAACTAACGATCCTTAAGATTCTACAACATAATCCTCAAATGAGCAACATGCTCCTCCTCACTCTACGAGTATATGAGAATATCATCTATAAACACAATGAAGAACATGTATAAATAATGCTTGAATGAACTATTCATCAAATCCATAAAAGCAGTAGGAGCATTCATTATTCCAAAAGACATAACTACAAACTCATAGTGACTATACTGAGTCCTGAAGGCTGTCTTCTCCCTAACTCTAAGCTGGTGATAGCCGGATCTGAGGTCTATCTTTGAAAAACACCTAGCACCTTGAAGATGGTCAACAAGTCATCAATTTTGGGGAGGGAATACCTATTCTTGATTGTGACCTTATTCAACTAACGGTAGTCAATGCACATCCAAAGAGAACCATATTTTTTTCGAACTAAAAGGACTAAAGCACCCCACGAGACTTACTATGCCTGATGAAACCCTTATCTAAGAGATCCTTCAACTGGTCCTTCAACTCCTTTAGCTCAGCTGGAGCCATTCTATAAGGAGGAATGAATATGGATGCATATCAGGGATAAGGTCAATACCAAAGTCAATCTCCCGCTTGGGAGGGACTCCTGGTAGATCATCGGGAAACACCTTCGGAAAGTCATACAACTAGAACTGATTGAAGATTTGGGGTCTAAAATGTAGAATCCTTGACCCAAACTAGATGATATATACAACCCTTGGAGATCATCTTCCTAGCCTTAAGGTAAGAGACAAAGTAACCTACAGGCATAGCTGAACTACCCTTCCACTCTAGGACTAGTTCACTTGGAAATTGAAACTCTACCATATGAGTTATACAATTTACTGAATCATAACAAGCATACAACCAATCCATGTCTAAGATAACATCAAAATTGGTCATGTCTAACTCTACTAGGTCCGCTGAGGTAACTTTCTGGATAGTGACAGGGTAATTTATGTATACCCGTCAAGGTATAACTAATTCACCAACAAGAGTAGAGATGGAGAAGGGTTCTGATAGAATTTCAGGACTGACACCGAAACTAACAGCATCATAAGGATTCGTGAAGGATAATGTGGCTTCTAGATCTAACAGTTCATATACATCAAGATGAAAGACTCATAACATATTAGTGGCCACATCGGGTGAGACCTCCTACTCCCGATGAGATGCTAGTGCATAGAACCTATTTTTGCTAGCCGCCACCTGCACTAGTAGAAGCACCTTACTAAGACGGGCATGCTGCTAGAGCTACTAAACTGGTGGCTGGGGCACGACCTCTACCATCACCCTATTTGGCTGAAGGGAAATCTCTGAGCATATGCCTGGGTTTCCCGCACCTGTAGCAAGTGCCTGAATCAACCAAACACTCTCTTGGGTAGTTCCTACCACACTTTTGACAACCTGGAAAGTGCTCTCCACTTCCATGCTCCCCTAACCTCTAAAGCCTGTTGCTCTACGTCTCTGATCACGTCTGGGCCTTAATGGAATACTGGTTGATGACCTCTGATAAGACTGTGGGCAATCTCCACCACCCGACCTCTGTTGGGAGTACCCAAAACTACCTATCATGGACGCATTGGCCTCTCTATCTCTCTCCTTCATCTGCTTTCCCTCTATTTGCTGAGCATATATTATCACTCAAGAGATATCCATGTCATTAATCAACAGGGAGGTCCTGCACTCCTTGACCAAGGAATGTGCAACCCATTCACAAACCGGATCATACGATCCCTTGGCTCCACAACCATCTCCCATGAATACTTGGAGAGCTAGGTGATCTTCAAGGAATACTCTTGGACAGTCATGTTGTCCTGCTTCAAATTGATAAACTCATCTTTTTTTGCTTCCCTCAACTCTCGAGGAAAGAACCTATTAGAGAAAGTTGTACCAAACACATCCCAACCAATGGGGACTGTACCAAATCCACAAACCTCTTTACATTGATGGAACCAAATGTACGCAACCCCCTTCAACTAATAGGAGGTAAAGTCTACACTCTCCTCTCCTGACACACCCATAATTTGAATGATATTTTGAACCTCCTTGATGAACTCCTATGAATCCTCATCCACCTTTTAACTATGGAACTCGGGTGGGTTCATCCTAGTGAAGTCTCGCACTCTGTCTGCGTCTCATTCCCATTCTGATTCACATGGGCAACCAGCTGTTAGTTGACTTAGGCCATCATAGCCTGGCCAATATCTGTAAAGCATCCCTAAACTCAGCATGAGTCACCTACTTAGGCAAGGGATCAGCTAGGGCTAGCTAATTCTCATTCCCGTTATCATTGCCGTTTATGTTCCTTCTTTAGTTTACTCGGCGTGGAGGCATACTTCTGCAAATGCAGATAGCACGAGTTAGAAAGATAGAGAGTTGAACTCATAGCATGATGTAGGATCATGAAAGAAGGAAAGTTTCCTAAAACATCTTGTAGCCTCTTTCTCATAAGTGTGGCGTGCTTCACACCCATCAAAAAGAATCTACTTAACGTGACTTTTAGACAACCTAGGATACTCTAAAATCTAATGCCCTGATACCAAGTTTGTCACAGCTCGAGCATAGACTCGAATCGAGACATGGGACCTAGAGCTACAAATGACTCCAAAAGCTAACCCATAGCACATATATAGCATGAATAAGAGCATATCTAAAGCGGTAAGTAAGGAATAAATATAACACAAGCGAAAGTCTAGAATAGATAGCATGAAACATGAATAGGATGATAAGTCAACAACACTGATCATCTAACACTTAGATGTCTGAAAGCCTCTAATCATAAGATGAGCTGACGGGACAACACCTCCCAACTAGCTCTCTAAGTCTGAAACTAAAAGTCATACACATAAAGCATAAAATGATAAATATCCTCAGAACATGAGGACTTACTTAGACCGGGACTGAGTTGGACAGATACGGGAGCTTGGATAATGACGAGGCTGAGATATAACATCCCAAAATATTTTTGGTGATTATTTGATGTTTTTATTCTAGGTTAAGGAAAGTACAGGTTATATATTGGTCGTAGATGACAAGGGAAATGTCTACGAATGGAAAACCAAAGAGTATGTGAAGTTCATAAGTAGGGGTCAAATTTAAATGACCATATCTCCTAAATATATGATGAATTAGAAGCCCCAAGACCTATAAAATTAAGGTCTTTGAGTCTAGTTTTCAAAACATCAAACGTCTTGTCAATCGAAGTTCAGAGTAAGAAGTTATGGGTATTTTATCGAAGCACCCTTAGTGGTGACGCGGACATGACGCCCTAGCTCCTCCACCGCCTATTTACTTAAAATCTGATTTTTCACTTGTAGAAAACATTTTTATATAAATCTAAATTGACCAGCTTGCTAAGGATTCCATTTCTCTCTCAATTCCAGCAGCTAGGACAATTAAAATCAAGGAGGAACATCAAGCAAAGTATAAGCAAATCACAAGATAAGTTGAGATTACTTTGTCAAGTGTGCTAGAGGCTATTTTGGAGCTCGTTTTGGCAAGGTTTTAAAGGAGTTTTTCATCATTTAAAAATATATTTGTACTGCCTATATATCCATATTTTATTAGGTGTTGAAACCAGGAGTAAATGTAAGGATTTTTTCCCTTTTAAACCTCTCAAATTGCAAAGCAAAAATCTGAAAATTGGCAGCTAAGTGAGCTGCCGATGGACTGTTTGTGAGCTGAGTTTTGCCCGTTTCCCTTAGGATTTTTGGCTGTTTATTTTGCTGTAATTATACTTCGTATTGAGAGGAAGAATTACAGTAAAACTAAGGTAAATATTTCCTCTTGTTTCTCCCTCAAAAGTTAGTGAAAAGTAGTTGAGAAAATGGCTAAATGTTATTGATGTTGCCGTGTGTTGTTCTTGCTATTGTGACTGCCTTTAGTTAGTTATTTTGGGATGTATTTTATGCTATAGATTAAGCTTGTTTTTGTCCTATAAAACCACTTAATTAAGGAGGTTGAAGGATGATCTTTGAAATAGGAAATTAGCTAGAGAAAAGTTCATCGGAGAAAGGTGTGCGTTGTGAATCAAATGAGCCATCAACCTCATCAAAAGTATTAAGGCAGTATGTTAAGCTTCATTTAAGCTTTAGAGTTTCGTATTTTATTGAGGTTAAATGTTAATATTATGCCTAGACTATGTGAGCCATCTAAAGTGTGATATTGTGTTGATTGTTGTCGTAGTTGTACATTGAGTTGGAGACCCCTCATCATGGGCATTGTTAGCTAGTCCTTACTCGAATAGCTGGGTTAAAACCCTATAATATCATATACTTGAATTAGAACTTTAATTCAAAAACTTGAGGAGAAATTTGGAAATGAGAGTGAAAGGAAACTCTCATCCATAGCCCTACATACCTGGGTAAACTGATTCTCAACTTGTCTTTGAAAGCCCAAGAGAATTGGAGAAGAATTAAGAGAATTATAGATTAATCTTCCAAGAGATTTCAAAGCTTTGCATGTATGGTAAAGCGTAAGGACTTGATATACGCTAAACCCTTTTAAAACACTTCTTTCAGTGCTTAAAATGGCGTATCTTAGGACTTAGGATCTTAGGAATTATCAAAATGCCCTTAATAATTTTGTGATAAAATGCTCACTGCCAGTCATACGACTCATACCATGAGTCATACAATCGACCTATGACTCGTGGATTCCTCCCATATCTAGCCAGTATATTTTTCCAACTCTCTAATTATTTCTACGACTCCTACCATGACTCATAATTCCATACTATGAGTCGTACAATCACTCATAAGTCCAGCACCTGATAACCCAAATGCATACTACAACTCTGTGACCACGAGTCATACCACTAAACTATGACTCATAGTGTGGACTCGTGGTCTAGGGAAAGAAAACTATGAACTAAACCATGGGTCTTCCTACGACCCCTACCACCTGACCGTTACTCGTACCTTTAGTCGTATTGAGAGAAAATTTCCCAACTTTTTCTACTGAACATACTTCAAATCTTGAATATACTCTTAGGAACTTTTGGGACATTACAAGTTGTTGATGGGGCTAGGGCTGACAACCTATGGTGGCACTGAGGGCAATGTCCACCATAGGATCTCTACTAGAAATGCCCATAGATCCCTGTCCTGGCCCTCTTGGCCTCTCTCTCCTTCTCCTTCATCTGCTCTACATCTATTTATTGGGCATATATAATTAATCGATATATATATATATATATATATATATATATATATATATATATATCATTAATTAACATGGAGGTCCTGCACTCCTTTACCAATGAATCTGCGCCCCATTCACGAACCTACTCATACGAGCCCTCTGATCGGCCACCATCACTGGTGCATACCTGGACAACCTAGTAAACTCCATGGCCTACACCTAAACAGTCATGTTGTTCTACTTCAGATTGACTAACTTGGCTATCTTTTCCTCTCTCAACTCTCGAGGAAGAATCTTTCAAAGAAAGCGATAACAAACTCATCCCAACCAATGGGAACCACACCAACTACCCTGCTCTTCTTCCACTGTGAGAACCATATATGAGAAACCCCCTTAAGCTGATAGGAGGCTAAGTCTACACTCTCATCTCTAGTAGCCCCTATAATGTGTGAGATCTTCTGAACCTCCTCTATGAACTCATGTGGTTCCTCATCCACATTTAACCCAAGAAACTCTGGTGGATTCATCTTAAGGAGGTCTCACACTCTTGTCGTCGCTACATTCCCATTCTGGTGGACACGGGCAACTGCTTGCTGGTTGACCTAGGCTATCATATCCTGAGCCAACATCTGGAAAGCAGTCCTGAACTCGACATTAGTAACCTACTCGGGCAAGGGATCCACTAGAGCTGGTGGGGCTGGCTGATGCCCATCTCCATTACCATTGATATAGTCATTACTATTGACTTTCCTTCTTTCATTGACTCAGCGAGGAGGTATGTTTCGGCAATCGTTTGTAGCACGAGTTAGAGTAATAGAGAGATGTACTTAACCGCACGACATAGATTATGTAAAAAGGGAAGTTTCCTAAAATGTCTCGTAGGCTCTTCTCCATAAGTGTGGCGCGCTTCAAACCCATGGAAAAGACTCTACATAACACAGCTTTTAGATACCCTAGGACACACCTAAACCTTTGCTTTGATACCAAGTTTAACATGACCCAAGGTGGGACCACGGACCGAGACACGGGACCTAGAACCATGAATAGCTCCAAGCTTACCCATGGCATATATATAGCTTGGTAGGAAATAGCTTTGCTGAATTAAGCATAAACATAATATCAGTGGAAGTCTGGAATATATAACATAAAAGGAAGTGAAAGACTAACAGTCAACAACGCTAATCATCTACTACATAACTGTGTGAAAATCCTATAAACATCTAAT
This sequence comes from Datura wrightii, assembly GCA_035772735.1. Lineage (NCBI taxonomy): Eukaryota > Viridiplantae > Streptophyta > Magnoliopsida > Solanales > Solanaceae > Datura > Datura wrightii. The sequence continues at coordinate 69,826,486 of JASDFA010000002.1, forward strand.
GAGCTGAAGGGACAACACCCCCAACTAGCTCGCTTAGTCTGAAGCTAAAAGACATGAATAGAGGAGACATAATCAAAACTAATTTCCTCAAATCATGAGGATTAACCAAAACTGGGATAAAGTTAGGTCGAGCGAGAGAAAGCTAACGACGGGACTGAGAAGGATCACCCAAACCTATATCATGAGATGATATAGCATAGAGTATGCAGTCAGTACATTGAATGTACTGAGTATGTGGGGAAAGTAAAACATACTCATAAACAATTAGTATGAAATCATGAGCATAGATCATGAGAGTAAGGGCAACATTCTAAAAGCTATATATTTGAAGTATACAAAATCATAAGCTATTAATTGTAATCTAAACACAGTGACCCAAGGTTTCGAAATAGAAATCATATAGTGTGTCATACTTGAAAACATAAGTGAAAATTTATAAATTGATTAATGGGTAAAATATACTATGAAACATAATATCATATGACATGAACATGAGTATCTGAAAACATGAGGAACAATGAGAGGTTACGTCTTAACCGACACCATCATGATAGAGCTTACATGATGCCCCAACTATCTCGTTCAAGTGGGCAGAATCATCCCATACTTTCTAAGTCTAGAAATGATTAAGGCATCATACGACATGTGAATCCCTATAGGGTTTGAACATGAATATATACCTATCGCTCATAGTTTCTGAGACTCTGGGTTTGCCTGAACCCCTAGTCTACACGGTGCTAGACACTACTCCAAAAACATGAATATGGCTCATAATCATTATCATGAAAATATACTTGAACTTGCATGGGCTAGCCGAAACATGATGTCATAATCATAATTAAAATTGTATTTGACATGTAGAAAAATATTCATGAAAGGGTGTCGTAGAGTTGGACATGATACTTGAACTTGAATTTCATGAAAATGATACATGTTTGAATCAAACTTCATAACTTCGAAATGATGGAATCATAAGTTAAGAATTCATAAATATTCATGCATACTTGATAACTCATCATACTTGAAATCATGGGCTCATAAGCTTGAAATTCATAAATCATGCATAATAGGGCATAATGATCATAAACTTGAAATCATGAATTAGGAATTAAATTGAGTGTTAAATCTGCCCCAATAGCAATAAATCATCAATTAAAACATGAGAGTATTATGCCCATAGAGATAACATAGATGATTTCATGAAATTTGGGTAAAATCCTAGAATTTTAACATAACATGATTGGGACTTAAAATCATAGATTTGGTATGAAATTGTACATGAGGGTGGAAGAATTCCCCCTTTCATGACCCTACATACCTGGGTAATTCACTCCTAAATTTGTCTTGAAAACCTAAGAAGATTGGAAGAGAATTTGAGGAAGAACCCTAGCCTTGATCTTGAGGGAGGATATTCAATTCGTTGTTGTTTTGAAAAAATGAGGGCTTAGGCTAGGTTAAAATACTTAATACACTCTCTAAAAAGCCCAAAAAAGTCATTTAGGGATTAGAAGATTAGTAAATTACAAAACTAACCCTAGAAATAAGGCTGGATTGAATGACTAATCACACTAACGAAGGCCGTGACGGGTCGTCACACGCTTGGTGGTTTGTCTCCCATACCATTTGTCCTTATCCAGAGGGGGTTCTTACTGCACCTATAATGGTGGTAGCCATGATGGGCCATCACTCCCTTGATGGTCTGTCGAACCCACCATCACAAAATGACACAAAGACCCATACAAGATGGTTCTTGTGACGATTTGTCGCTAGCCTGATGGGCCATCATCCTCCCTGCAAGCCGCAATGCCATAAAAGATGGTCCATTGATGTAACACCTCAAAAGTTACTAAGATCAAACTTGGACTGAAATGGAGAAAATAGACAAAACTGTAATAGAACACAGAACAAGTCATCAAGTCAATCGTTAGTTTACTAATGAGTCGTTGGGTGCAAGACAGTTGAGAAATATTGAGCTTTAGAGAGTCTTGGCGATTGGTTAAGTGACCCATTAAGTGACACGATGAATAGTCAGGTGAGGAATCAAAAGAAGATCATAAAATTTGAGAAGATTTTGCCGATGGCAACAGGTCAAGGGATGACCGTCAAGTTAGCCAACAGGTTATCTAGTCACTCGTTGGATCTGGCAGTGGGTATTTTCCTGTCGGGTTATTCAGGATGTTTTTGTAATTCTTAGGTTCCTAACTCCTAAAATAAGTCATTTCACGCCTTCTAAAGGGTTTTTTAAGGGTTTTAATCATTCTAAACCCTCATGCTACTCCTAACACCCCTAAGTGAAGATCAAATCCCCACAAGAGAAGCTAGGGTACTTCAGCAAATCTTCCCCTCAATTCCCTTTTAGGTCTCCAATCAAGTTGAGGATTCCTCAAGCTCAGGTATGTAGGGTTATTAATGGGGGAAATTCTTCCACCCTCATGCCCAATTTCATCCCAATTCTATGAATTCAAGACTCTAAGCATTCCAAGTTGAAATTCTAGGGTTTTACCCTATTTTCATGAAATCTTCCATGCTACTTCTATGGGTTTAATCCTATCATGTTTCAACTGATGTTTTATGGCTACTAAGGCAGATTTAACCCTCAATTCACTTCTCTATACATGATTTCCAGTTTATGAAGAATATGCCCTAATATGCATGATTTATGAATTTGAAGTTTATGAGCCTATGATTTCAAGTATGATAAATTATCAAGTATGCATGAATATTTATGGAATCTAATCTTATGGTTTATGGTTTCGAGTTATGAAGTTTTACTCATGTATGCATGATTTTCATGAAATTTAAGTTTACGTATATGGCTGATCTATGGGCCCAATTCATGGCTAGTTCACATGTTGTGAGCATGTTTACGAACCTCATGATCTCAACTAGCCCATGTAGTTGAAGTATATTTCATGATTGTTATATGAACACTATATATGTTTTCGGACAAGTATTTAATAATGAGTAGTTTGGGGTTCTAATGCACCTAGATCTCAAAACTACGTGCCAACATAGCCATGAGGGGGTCCTCCATGAGAGTGTCTCCCATGCCCGAACGGGCCACCCATGAGTGATATCACACCATTTCATGGTCCTACCCTTTGGAAGGTAAGGACACACTCCCGACTAGAGTTTTATAGGTCAGGATCCATATATGCTCACATGGGGTATGTCGGTTATAAGAATCTCCCATCGTTCCTCATGTTTTTAGTTACTTATGTTCATGACTTATGATATTTTGTTTTATACCATATTTGGCCTATTGATTAGTTTATGAGTTTTCAGTTATGATTTCAAGCATGACACATTATATAATCTCTCTTTATAAACCATGGGTCGTTACGCTTAGCTTATGATGAATATCTCATGATTATGAATACTTCAAGAATATGGTTTTTAGCATGTTATCCTTACTCTCATGTTCTATATTGATTTATGTTTAGGATTTTAGATTATCATTTTTTTTACTAGCATGTCTTACTTTCTCTAAATACTCAGTACATTTAAAGTACTAACTACATACTCTATCCATATCATCTCATGATATATGTTAAGGTGAACAGTTTCAGTTCCGACGTTAGCTCGCTCCTGATCAATCCAGCTCTGTCCCTTCTTTGGGTGAGTCCTCATTCTCTGAGGACATTATCAATATTATGTTTTTAGCATGTCTATTCAGTTTTAGACTTAGTGTGCGAGCTGGGGGTGTTGTCCCATCGGCTCGTCATAGTAGTAGAGGTTTTGCAGACAACCATATATAGGAAACTTAGCATTGTTGACTTGTATTTATGCTTATGTCTTTATATTTCGTAGATTTCCATTTATATCATGTTCATGCTTTATTTCTGCTTATTAATGCTCTTATTCATGCTATGTATGTGCCATGAGTTAGCTTGGAGCCATTCATGGTTCTAGGTCTTGTGTCTCAATCTAGGGTCTTAGATCGGGTTGAGACAAAATTGGTATCAGAGCATTAGGTTTTGGTATGTCCTAGGGTATCAGAGTGCGCCACATTTATGGGGAAGAGGCTAGAGACGTTTTAGGAAACTTCCCTTTTTTTATGATATGTATTATGCGATGAAGTACATCTCCCTATTCCTCTAACATGTGTTATACATGTTTGTAGAAATATGCCTCCTCACCAAGTCAATGAAAGAAGAAATGACAACGAAAATAGCCATGGAAATTCCAATGGAGATGGGCATCATCTAGCCCCACCAGCTCCAGCGGATCCCTTGCCCGAGCAAGTTACTCATGCTGAGTTCTGGGATGCTTTTCAGATGCTGGCTCAAGCTATTACAGTCCATGTCAACCAGCAGGCAGTGACCCACATCCACCAGAATAGGAATGCGGTGACAGTGAGAGTGCAAGACTTCCTCAGGATGAACCCACCAGAGATTCTTGGGTCAAAGTTGGATGAGGACCCACATGAGTTCATAGAGGAGGTTCAGAAGTTCACCCAAATTATTGGGGTGAGTGGAGAGGACAATGAAGACTTAGCCTCCTATTAGTTGAAGAGGGTTTCTCATATATGGTTCCTATAGTGAAAGGAGAGCAAGGGAGTTGGTACAGTTCTCATTGGTTAGGATGAGTTCATTACTACTTTCTTGGATAGATTCTTTCCTTGAGAGTTGAGGGAGGAAAAAGAAGTCGAGTTCATCAATCTAATGTTGAACAACATAACTATCTAGGAGTATATCTTGGAGTTTACCCAGTTGTCTTAAGCACATATCGGAGATGGTGGCCGATCTAAGAGCTTGTATGAGTAGGTTCGTGAATAGAGTGGTAGATTCATTGGTCAAGAAGTACAAGACTGCCATGCTGATTTGTTACACCCCTTAAGTTCCCACCATTTAATCGATGCGTGCGTACATATGTTGAGAGTTTTGGAGTATGACGCAACCGGAAAAGGCCGGAAGAGGGGAGTGCACGAGTGAATCATCGAGCAAGAAGGAGGCCGAAGAAGAGGCAAGGCACAAGGAGCGCCGCATCGTGCCTCTACCCTAGTGCCATGAGCGGTGCATTGCGCCCGACTCTTGGCGCTATGGGCGACGCGTCGCACCTCCCCTACACCGCCTCCTTATATATGTTAAGTGTGAAATGTTTTCTCATTAAAATATTTCCCAATTAATAGCTCCAGTTAGGGGTGATTTCCTCTCAAGGATTTCATCATATTTTAGCCGAATTATGCTGCTAAATCACCTCCAAATGTCAATTTTTCTCAAGTTATGATTCCTAGGCCTATGAAGAACGTCCCTGCAGAGTTATTTCTTGAAAATTCACTTCGAGTACCAGAATCCCACCGAGTAAAAGTTATTGTATTAACTTCTAATCGAGTCCTAAGCAACTGGAAGTGACGGTTAAGCATTTCTAACTTCTAGACTCTTAGAAAATTTTGAGTTTCCAACTGAATTAAATGAAGTTGAATTGTAATCAATGTTCTTTGAAAGATATCATTATTTATCGATTCCTACTATTGATATAGCTTTATTCTCTCATTTTATAGGCTACAATTGAGTGGAATTATCAGCTACAAGTTGGAACAATTTGGACAAACGAGAATCGGCACTTGAGGTATGTTAAGGCTAACCTCTTTCGGCAAGTATTCTCATCGTATAGTGATATGGCCCATACCTTTGTAAGTAGGTTGAATGTATATATGTTATGATTAGCTGCTGCGAGTAGCTAATAATTATATATGTTGTGGTTAATGGTAGTATCCCTCGTTAGGAAAGAGTATATTAAGTATGACTAACGCGAGGAGCATCGTAGAGATTTCCCTGCTCACTCTTTTACTGTTCAGAGAGGTCCTGATATCTTGCTATCATACCACGACCTTAGAAGCTTGTAGTTGGTTTTTGGGCCTCACTTGGTAAAGTTGGACAGCATAGAGCCTAGCCGGGTGATATAACCTTTAGTTTGACACCTATAGTTATAGTGAAGCTCGCCTAGAGGCCGTTATCATACCTTGATACCCCAAGGCCAGAATCTTGACAGGGTGATCATGTATTCAGGTTGATGGCACCAGGATTGCCTAATGAACTGAGTGACAGCTTGCCATATGATTGGCTATCGTCATAATCATTAGCCTCAACTGACTAATTTCTTGTCATATAGGTCTCTCGGGAAACCACCCCAGCTGTTAGAAATCTGGTAGACTAAGTAACTTCCTAAGGGGGAAACCTTCTCAGAGATTAGACATGGGGACAATGCCCTGGGCTACTCTTGTAGATGCCTAGGTACATGTTGCCACAAAGGGCTAGGTCCAGATCTATCTGCCTACAAGGCTATGAGCCATCCAGAGGGGCCATCCAAAATCTGGATAGATCAATTTAGTTTCTACGGTACTATAATACTAGTATCATGGCATTACCTCTAGGCTAAGAATTATAGAATGTCTCCTGTGGAATGTTAGGGCTGGCTACTTAGGAACGTATCCGATTGGTAGCAGCCCTATAGTCGTCCCAAGCAAAAAAATCACATAGATGGTCGCCTACAACCTTGTTGTTTGCTTATGAACTATCATTTTCCTAGTAGGCCCTTCATAATATCACTCAGGCCTCTCCAGACCTCGCCCTATTCTAACTAGGCCGTCAGAGTTTGCAAACGTTGCCATGACCCCCCGGTCAGGTGTAGGCACCTGGGCTATGCTTGTTGGCAGCTATATAGACTGTTTCAGGGGCAAGTACTGGTTATGTTAGGCCTAAGGGGCTAGGTATGCCTTTTTAGGGGCTAGATTGAGACTAAAAGGTAGTACTTTGGTCGGGATAGATCCACATAGTATAGCTTTCCGTAACCAACTTCAAGATTGCTAATTGTGTCATAGCCTATGGGGCTATGGATCGCTCATAGGATCTATGTGACATCTGAACAGACTATATTAAGGCCTATAAATCCGTATTTAAGTCCATCCATGTATGGACCTCTTCTTATGTCGTACTAGCATTACTGACCCTCCATCAAGCCTTCTGTGCCCAGGATGCAGTTACATGAGCCCACCGGGCTGAGACACAATTACAGGAGCCCAGCGGGCTTAGTTGCAGATATAGAGGCCAGGTAGGTTGGCTATAGTTACCAGTAGAATCATAAGGACCTTGTTAGGGATATATAGATTAAATTGTACTTGCCTATAGGAATCCCGATAGGTTATTCCTATGTTTCTTGCACCTTCTAGGCTTATTGGGGACAAGGTAAGTTCTTGTTTGTATAACTGCTTGTTAGATATAGTTTATGGATGTACAACCGTGCAGCTTCAATTCTTATTTCTGTAGTGGTTTACTAGATGTATGTTATGGATAAGAAAGCTTACAAGTTAACTTCTGCTCTTATTCTCTGACTACTTTCTATTCTTTATCTACTTCTATACAGCTTTTATTACTGCCTTACATATTCGGTACACATTGTACTGACGCCCATGCATGGTCTGCGGCATACTTGCCTACAGGTTTAGACAGACAGGTTCAGGACCTCCGTTAGCAGCTATTCGGAGTTAGTAGATTGGTCAGCTCCTTTCATTCAGAGTTTCCAGGTAGTGGAAGCTTGCTCTTTTTGTTATACATTTTTGGGTTGGTTAGGGCCCCGTCCCGACCACTATTCCACTCTTAGAGGCTTGCAGACAACAATTTTTTAGTTGTTTATTGTGGTTGGCCGTGTGGGCCCTATATATGTTGTGTTTTGCATGTTGGTCATGTGGGGCCTAGTTTAGCTAGTTAGTTAGCAGCCTTGTTGGCTATAGTATGACTATGATGCCCCTTTTCCTTCTGACTAGACAGCATGGTGGTCTTGTCGGCCCGCATAGGATCCATTTATTGTTGTGTTTGTTGGGTTAGCTATTCTCTTTTGGGTTAGCTATTTTCGTTTACAGGTTGCTACGTGGCCTTGTTGGCCCGAGGTTGTATCTAGAGCTGAGATATAGTAGTTTATTTTCTTGATTTTGAATGGCTGGTAGGCACCAGAGGTGCATATGCCCAGCCAGGTCAGCCCAGATCCCAATATGGCATTAGGTACTAGTCATGCCTCCCAAGGTGGGGCGTGACAAACTTGGTATCAGAGAAATGTCGTATTCTAGGGAGTCTACCAGCCATGTCTAGTAGAGTCTTGTTTATAAATGTGTTGTGCACCACATTTTATAAGTAGGAGGCTATGAGGCATGATAGTATGGTTACCCCTCCTTCTTCTTAGATCATTCTATAGAGCCAAATTGTATAGGGTTGAGTCCCTAAGCCTTGATTGTTATTTCTATCTAGGATAATATTTGATATGAGACAGACTACATCTAGCTGCAAATCAGATACTGTAGTAGGAAAGGGTACCAGTGAGGTGCCTCAATTGGGGCACAACCCAGCCTGAGGGTGAAGGAGAGACCTTCTTTTCAATCCCCTAGCATCCTCATGGGGCACCGGGAACTTTACAAGGTAATAGACACGCCTGTACTTCTCCCAATTTTTTCTACACCCTTGGAGTAGAATGTTAGGAGTATAGCATATATGATGGCTTACTTAGTAGATATTCAGTATTTAACAGGGACGACACCTACTATGGATCGCTTGAAAGGTGTAAGAGGTTGTGAAATGACGAGACTCTCACCTCCATCCCTTTAGAGTTTATTGAGTTTCACACTCTAGATCCGCTATATTACGATATGGTTAATTCCCGCCTCCTAATCTTTCTCAATATAGTAGAGAGCTTGAGTATGGACGCCATGTTGCTAAGAGTAAATAGTAAAGGAGCGCTAAACTCGTGAATTCCTGGGGGGCGTCAAAAAAAGGGGTTAAGACCCCTAGTATTTAAATAAGTCACCTAGACCGTTCACTATTGTAAAGATCAGGATAGCAGGCAAGATTGCTAGGAGCAGTCATGTACATGTGAGAGTCCATGAGAAATAGACTCCCAGTAATAGTAAAGGTTGGGTCAGAAATAGGCTAATCCCACCGCTGTGTATTGATAACAGGAGGCAATACCTAGGGAATAAAGCCTTCGACCCCCAGCTTATTATGTTGAGGTGTGGAGAGATTATATGATTAAAATCGGCCCGAGAATAGGTCAGGACAACATCGATTAGTAGACTTGGCCAGTGACATCCTTGCTAGTATGGTGCATGAGGCACAAACCCATGATTTCAGCCTATAGAAGTAAGGGCATGACATGAGCATCTAGCTCTGGAGCAGAACAGAACCACCTCTAGGTTGTATCGGACTGATAGAGTGGGGAATCGCCGCAGAATGTCAGAAAGTAAGCATCAAACTGATATTTAAGGGATAGTGAGATTGTAACTTAGGATACTGCAATATTACCATTAGTTGCAGAGGTGAAGGAGTGACGGTACAGAGACCCTAGCCTAGTACAGCCCAGAGACAGGGCCCAGTAGAAGGAATTATCGACCTTTGAGATAGCAAGTGGCGGAGTCTTGAGACCCAGAGATTGACTCTGTGTTCCAAATGTGGAAGGGATTTGTTAGTAGATGGTAGTAAAGGTACTATGTTCGTTATTCTCTTTATCCAGATTCCATGAAAATGTATCCGGTTATAACAAAACAAAAAGACTTAGTAGGGGCACGGGGAGAAGAAAAGCTATAGCACGGCACTCCAATTACAGCAAGTAAGTGCTGGACATCAGGACCGTGATGGGATAACTCAGGAGATAGTTGTGCCTGCATGAGAGCTAGAAGCAGCCAATATGAATTTAATTACAAATTTACCACGTACCAGGTGTAAACTTGACCCTACTTGATTCATTGTTGAAAGGTTAGTGGGATCAACTCATTTCTTGTCAGTCAGAATTATGTTTCAGCTAAAAATTATGCTAAGTTGTATGCTGGAGAGATAGTTCAGTAGCATAGTGTCCCAGTGTCTATTATTTCTGACAAAGGGGTATAGTTTACAGCTGGACTTTCGAAGTCGTTCTAGAGAGACACTCGAAGATAGGTGCGGGCGTGTATACTAGACTTCAAGGAAGCTGAGATAACCATCTACCTTTTATGGAGTTGTATACAAATAGCAGTCACCATTTCAGCATTAAGATGATGCCTTATGGGGATATATACGGGTTAGAAGTGCAGATCCCATGCAGGATGGTCTGAGATATTCTGAAGTAAGGGAATCAAGGTTAATGGGACTTGGCAAGATGCACCAATCAAAAGAGAAGATGGAGCTCATAAGAAAGCAGTTACTGACAACCCAGTTCGATTCCTATGTACGGCGTAGGGAGTTAGAGATTGAGGAAACGGTAGGGTATTCTTGAAAATTTCTCCAAAAAGGGCATTGGTAGATTTGTCAAGAAGGGAAAGCTTAGCCCTAGATTCACTAAGATATACCAGATCCTCAAATGGCCTATGATTTAAAGTAGTGTTTGGAGGCTAGGATCGGTTTATCAACTCTACACCAGCGCGTAAGGGACCTCTCACAGGTTATCATAATCGAGGATTCTCAGGTTACAGAAGAGTCGTCCCATGAGGAGACTCCAATAGTTATATTAGATCATCAGGTTCATAGGAGCTATCTTGAGAACCAAAGATGTAGCTTATTAGAGTATTATTGGGGAACAGAAATATAGAAGAGATGAATTGAAAAGCTAAGGATGGCGTGAAGTCTGGATATCTTCAGTTGTTCCAGGCTCTACAACGATAGTATACAGACTCAATCGATTTCAGTTTAAGGAAAGATAGTTTCAGATGCTATATAGTTGACTTTGTTATTATTGTTACCAGTTGTTTACATACATATTGTATTACAGTGTTATTCAGTAGGAAATAGCATCTTATGAGGAGCCTATGTTGGACTTTTCTGCGTTTTAAGTTTCTGGATAGTCCATGTCACAGAGGAGACCCTACCAAAATTTCTTGAGCAATGGTTACATGAGCTGAGTCTCTTGAGTTTAAGATTACATTTGAGGATGGATGTTCGCAAGGGGGTGATGATTTCACAACCCGTAAGGTCCTACAATTTAAATGATGTGGGCGTACTTATGTTGTGAGTTTTGGAGTATGGCGCATGCGGGAAAAGGCCCGAAGAGAGGAGCGCACGAGTGCATCATCGAGCGAGTAGGAGGCCGAAGCATAGGCAGAGCACAAGGAGTGTAGCATCGCGCCTCTGCCCCAGCACCTTGAGCGGCACGTCGCACCCGACTCTTGGTGCTGTGGGAAGCATGCCGCACCTCCCCTACACCACCTCCCTATATATATGTTAAGTGTGAAATGTTTGCTCATTAAAATATTTCCTAATTGAGATCTCCGGTTAGGGGAGATTTCCTCTCGAGGATTTCATCATATATAAGCCAAATTATGCCGCTAAATCACCTCCAAATGTTAATTCTTCTCAAGTAATGATTCCTAGGCCTGCGAAGAACATCCCTGAGGAGTTATTTCTTGAAAATTCACTTGGAGTACTAAACTTGGGCAAATTTATATGCCCAAGTAATATTCAAATGTGGAATTTTAGCCTTGTTTATCTATCAATGTGTATACATTCTCATGTAATTGGTAATAAAATGTGAATTTATACTAACCAACATGATTAGCATTGTTTTGTAGGTAAAATGTAATTTTGGGAAGCTTAAATGCATGTTGGAAGAGATCGGGGTTGAACTCGAAAATGAGCACGGGACAAGGCATTGGAAAGCATAAAATAAAGGGGCTCCGCGATCGAGCCGTGTCATGCTGCCATCGCGGAGGCCTTCTGCCTGGATGGGAATTTTCAGCCAAATTCCAGTGTGGGTTCACGATGGGTCCGTGGCACGGTGGCTTGGCTCCGCATTGCATGCCGTGCCACATTGGGCTTTATTTCCTGGACCCCCAGTTCCAGTAAAGGTCCGCGTCCGTAGCATGTCACGGAGGCAGTGCTCCGCGATGCACTCCGTAACACGTTGCTTGTTATTCCGGGAAAAATTCCCACTAGTATAAATAGAACACTTAGGTTCATTTTTTAATATTCTGACTTGGTGGAGCAAGAACGTGGGTTATAGGCAGTTGAGGGGACGAAATTATCAGGGTTTTTCTCTCTTTCCTTCTCCTTGTATTCAATTGCTTGTATGTTTAACACTCATTTAACGATGTTTAATCCACAAATGAGTGGCTAATTCATCTTCTTGCTGAGGTTATGAACACTTGTAATGAAATGTGATCATTGATTCTTTGGTTTTTCATCTTTTCTTCCATGGTTGTTCTATTAATTCTTGTTCTTACTGCATTAATGTGTGGCCTACGTTAATGTATATCTAAAAAGTCCGGTTTCACTCGAGAGAGCGAGAAATTGGAAAGTTGTGAATTAATAAGATATGATCTTTACTTGGTTTGGGAAAATTGAGAATTGATTTACTTTCAGGATGGAAATATACCTGAAAGTTGTATTAGTCAATTTAGGAACCGGGTTTGTATGGCTAGAACATGAATTGCATTTAATCACAGAAATGTAAGTGGATGGTTCATGATTCTTAAGTGGGGTTAAATACGAGAGTTTTAATTCCTTGGCAATAGTTCTTGACTAGTAACCGGAGGAAAAGACTAACCAAATTATGTCAATAATTAATTTCATTACATGTTCGTTTAACCTCAGCATGCTCATATCCATAGTTCAGACTCACATTAGATAATTGTTTTAGACTTAGCATAATTATTAGAAATCACAAATATCAAACTCTTGGTTACACTGTTGTCTACATTTTTAGAATTGAAATATAGTACACTTGAGCAGATTGCACTTCATCCCAGTCCCTGTGGGATCGATACTTGGCTTACTTAAGCCACTTTACTACTTGTTCGACCACGTGCACTTGCGTGTAGTTATATACCCATATAACACCCCGAAAAAGTTTTTGGCGCCATTCCCGGGGACTTGGCAATTGGTGAAATTGTTTTAAGTGTTAATTTACTGTATTTTTATTTTCTTAGTGTTGACAACTTGGTCTTAGCCTGTATTTTGCAGATTTAATTTATGTTGAACACTGGCAAGAGACAAGGAGCTGGTGGACTCGTATTTAGAGCCAGAAAGAATATTTCATAGTAAGCGGAGAGAAGCTCTACAAAGAAAGCTGCAGTTGCTCAGACAGACTATCATGGAGCAACAACAGAATCCACCGGTAGTACGGGCAGTGTTAGTGCCCGAAGAAGTAGCAGTTCGGCCGGTTCGCGAGGTGGCAATCCCACATGCTAATAATGTCACATCTAGCATTCGCAAACCTGAGCCAGGAGGGAGGTTCGAACTTAAGCAGAATATGGTGCAATTGTTGCACACTAGCGGGCAGTTTACAGTTCTCCCTCATGAGGATCCACAGCAGCATCTCCAAAATTTTTTGGAGATAAGTGACACTTATATCCCCGCTGGAGTATCATCAGATTATGTCCGGCTTACATTGTTCCCATTTTCACTATTGGGAGAAGTCAAGAGGTGGTTGAAAGCTGAGCCACCGAATTCTATTTCTACGTGGGATGATCTTGCAATGAAATTTTTGATACGGTTTTTTCCCTCCGGTAAAACAGGAAGACTTAGAAGTCAGATTCTAAGTTTCAAACAGAGGGAGGGAGAGAATTTATATCAGGCCTAGGAGAGATTCAAGTCCATGTTGCGGGATTGTCCTCATCATCATCAGTCCAATGATGTGTTGTGCACACTTTTATAGAGGGTTTGGAACCCCACACAAAAATATTGCTAGACTCAGCAGCTGGAGGACAAGCGCTGGAGAAAACTTATGAGGAGTTGTATACCTTGTTGAACCATATTTCGCAGGGCAATCCGGAATGGAATGCTGATTCATCAAGAGGCGGGACAAGGAAAGCAGCAGGAGTGCTAGAAGTGGATGGGTTTACAGCTATTTCTGCACAGATAGCTGCATTACAAAATCAACTTAACACCCACTTCAGCAACATGACAATGAACCAGCCTCAAGCCCCAGTGAATGCAGTGCAGCAGATTTGGTCTGAAGTGTGCGGAAGCAGTGAGCACTCAGCTGAGTGATGTGGAGCCAATCTTGACCCGGTAAACTTTGTGGGAAATATGCAAAGGAACAACCACCAACAGTATGGTAATAGCTACAATTCCAATTGGAGGAATCACCCTAATTTCTCCTGGGGTAGCAACAACCATCAGGGGCAAAGTTCGGGTCAGGGTGTGCAAAGGAACCAAGGAGGGCAGCAGAATTATCAAGCACAATTCAGAAACAACAATGCACCTCCTCCACCACCATCACCCAGCATTGAGGAGATGTTCAAGACCATGATAGCTAACCAAGCTCAATTGCAGGCTGACTATGTGAAATTCGCAGCCAAAGTGAAAAACAACCAGTTAGCTACCAAGGCACTTGTCAATTTGGGCAATTTGCTGGAGCCCAAAACACAAGGCCTAGAGGAGGACTTCCGAGCGACACGGATCCCAATCCCAAGCAGGTGAATGCAGTGACCACAAGGAGTGGTTTGCAGCTGAAAGAGGTGGAACCAGAAAGACCACCTCAACAATCGGGAGCAGCAGAAGTTGAGAGGGATCAAAGTGATGAGAGGGGGAAGACTAAGGAAGTTGAAGCAGAAAGACCACCACCCCCGTTCCCTCAACGACTAAAGAAACACAAGGAGGAGGCGTGTTTCAAGAAATTCATGGAGGTGCTGAAACTGGTACATATTAACTTACATCTTGTTGATGTTTTGCAGGAAGTGTCGAAATATGCCAAGTATATAAAGGACATCATGGAAAACAAAAGTCGGTTGACTGAGTATGCTACGGTGGCTCTAACGGAGGAGTGCACTTCCCGGATTCAAAATCGACTGTCCACAAATCTCAAAGACCCTGGGAGCTTTACTATACAGATTACTATTGGGCAGAGCATCCGAGCTCGTGGATTGTGTGATTTGGGAGCGAGCATAAATTTGATGCCGTCATCGGTATTCAAAAAGTTGGGTCAAGGGAGTCCTAGACCCACAACAGTAATCTTGCAGTTGGCGGATCGGTCCTTAGCCAGACCTGATGGCATTGTGGAGGACGTCTGGTGCAAGTTGGCTCCCTGATTTTCCCGGTAGATTTTGTCGTGCTGGATTTTGAACCAGACGTGGAAGTCCCATTTATTTTGGGATGTCCTTTCTTGGCGACCGGGAAAGCACTAGTTGACGTAGCTATAGGGCAGCTAACAATACGAGCACACGACAAGGTGGAGGTGTTCGATGTGTACAAGGCACCCAAGCTCCCGATGGTGCACGAAGAACTCTCGGTGATCAATGTTATTGATCAAGGCGATGATGAGCAGATTAAGGATTCACGAGAGTTAATGGGAAAACCACCAGAATGGTGTAAGCACTACTGGGGGGAGGACGGTGATCGAGAGAAATCGTCCATCACCCTAGACGACAACTGAGCTTAACAACGTAGAGCCGCGACGGTAAACCAGGCGCTGCACGGGAGGCAACCCGTGGAAAATTTTTCTCTTTGTAAAGTGTGAATAGATTTTTATTTTTCTTTTTCTTGATTTACAACAAAATTTTTAGTTTTAGTCTTTGTTTTTATTTTTATTTAGAGTGAAACCTATAATTCTAACCAATTTTGTATAGTGAGATGAATTTCAGGTCAAACGGAGGAAAATATGCACGGAATCGCAAATTAACAAAAAGTGGGAAAACAGTGAGCTAGGGCGATAGCTCCGCGTCACGAAGGTGGACCTCGCGTTACCCTCCGTGACACGTTGAGGTATAATCCGGAATTTTTAAAAATTTCCAGAATAGGCTCGCGACAGCTCCGTGTCACAGAGGCAGTGCACCGCAATGCACTCTGTGACACGTTGTCGTGTATATCGCGACGGGTCGCCGGGTGACCCGTGCGATTTTTCTACTTTTTAACCCCGAAACCCCCTCCCTTTTCCTTATTTTTCACTCACTCCGCGACCAAACTCCCCAAAACTCATCCCCCTTCAACGTGACACGGAGTAGGCCAAGAAAATCATCAAGTTTACTTCAATTCTTCAACTTCAAGGTATGTTATTCGATTCCATCTCATTTCTTGTCGATTTTCTTCGATATTGAGCATGTGAGGTGAGCTAAGTTTGCCCTAAGTAGAAATTAATCATGAATTCAATTGAATTGTTGTTGATGAATGTTCGTAGTAGCATTATCATTTCTTGAACTCGTTAATTGCATAAATTAATCAAATTTTCTTGATACTATCATTTCTAGGGCTTGTTTTTGAATTTGAAGTGAAAAATGTAGTGAACTTGTGAAATTCATGCCGGGATGTACATGTTGAGTGAGATGAGTCGGTGTGCTAGTTGTTATCATGTTAAAAGACCGACGGATTCTCGGGTTAGAGGAATATTGAAATTTGCAAGAATTGGGTTGGTTGTATAGGTTCGTGTAGATAAATTCTTGTTGTTGTTTTCGTTTTTTTGTTTTTCCTTGCTAAGTGCGATGGATTAAAAGGTTATCAATGGTAATGATTGTTGTTAGCTGTACGAAGTCTGAGTAGTACATAGTATATATACCGTCGAATTGTTAGTATGCACTAAGCATGTTTGTATAGTTGGTTGTTTATTTATGCAAATAAGCATGATCTTGCCGGTATGTTGTAACTATAGCTAAGGACTAAGTGTGGGGTAACCTAGCTTAACCCGACCTTAGCCGAAGTTGATATCCATTAGCTTAACATTGATCTTGTCTACTTGGGTTGATAGGTAAAATGGCAAGCAGGCAAGAAAAAGGGACAGGCGCATCAACTTCTGGCGTCAGAAGGAAGCGAATCAGACTAGGCACAGCAGTCCCAGTAGCACCAGCAGTTCCACACGGCCAACGCCGCCAATACGGAACTAGATGGGTGACGGATGAGGGGAAGAAGTGGTACACAAAGCACAAAGAAAACAAGTACTTCCTCGAGGAGCATATAGCACGGGAACCATTGGCACAGGAGTTCCCTAGGATTGTACACCGGATCGAGGCAGCTGGGCTCAAGTTCATCTTTGAAGAGCCCAAGGAATGCAACCTGCACCTGATTTGGGAATTTTATCCCAACTGGAACCCGACGCTCAGAAGTCACACCATAAAAATCAGAGGGCAAATAGTCACATTTGAGCCCCACCACCTCAATGCCATCATAGGGGCGCGGGACACAGACGCCCACGTGCTCCGATAGCTGAACATTACCCCACCGTATGCCGACATCAGATGCACCTTGTGTGGGACCCGATCGACAGCTAGATGGAGCAGACACAAGGAGAGGGGCTACCATCAGACTTTGTCGTATTCATAGATGAACAGGGAAGCCAGAATATGGCTGAAGATTGTCTGTTCCTACCTAATCTCGGGGGTACATATGACAGATATGACCCGGGATCGTGTATGCCTGGTGTACGCCCTGATGAAAGGGCTGGAGATCAACGTGGGGGCGGTGATTATCTCCGCCATGAAGAGAGCCCGGTTGCATCAGGGGCACAGGTACGGCTTTGGTGGACTACTCACCACCTTCCTCAGGGGCCTAGATGTCGACGAAGAGGCCCTTTACTACATCCCGCAGATGGAGCGGCGGGCCTTAGATGTTACTAAAACTGAGGCACCCGACACCACCCACGGGCCGGTTCTTACACTTGGCGAGCGACATGCTCGTGATGATCAGTATATGACTCGCATGTATGGGATGCAGATTCTCCAGCTGAGGATAGGCGGGAGGCCGGCGACAGAGGAGGAGCTATGGCAGCTCGAGCTAGACTACCCCTTCGGCGAGAACGCCAGGGCTCTATGCCGAGTGGGGCCAGCATTTATAGAGCCCACGGATGATGATGTCCCCACAGACAAGGAGACACGATGGGAGGACTCCGATGTGGAGTCCGATGATGACGACGGGGGTGATTCAGACATGGGAGATGAAGCAGCAGCACCTGACAAAGAAGTGGAGTACTTTGATTGATCAGGGAGTTCCACCACCCGATTTTTGTGCTATTTTAATTTTTGTGAACACTAGGGACAGTGTTCGAGCTAAGTGTGGGGTGGGAGTAGTTAGGTGCTGGTTGTGCTGTTATGTATGTATGCTCTAATATGTTGTCGTGCCTGTGAAATTTTATTGTTCCCTGTGATTTGTGAATTGTTAAGTTGTTCTGTATTGTAAATTTATGTGAAATTGACGTGTGTTGCTAAATGTTGCTAGCTGATTTTGTACATATTTTTGTTATCGAAATGATAGATATTTTTAAATGATTTTGTACATATTTTTGTTATCAAAATGATCGATATTTTTAAAATATTTTTTTCAATTCTTGGGTTTCTCGGCGTTTGTTTTCGGTTCTTTTGCCGAGAATTGTCCCATTGAACCGAAGTCTTAGTTAGTGACCGTTCCCTATGATGGATGGATGATGATAGTCTTAAGGAAAATGTAGTTGTTAGGAGTAGATTTTTTCAGTTGTTTTTTTTCTTTGGTGGGTTGCATCCCAAAACCTGTAGTTACTGTATGGTTGCGAAATTCTGGTTGCGTGTTGCACATGATATTTAAAATGCAAAGGTGATTCGTATGAAAGCATGCAACTTTGTAAATATCTTGAGATACCTAGGCCATAAAATTCGATTCAGTGTGATTGAGGCTTAATGTTTGAATTCCTGTAATTAGCTAATTGAAGAGTCTATGAATACATCTTGAATTGAGCATGTGCAATAAGTGTGAAGTGAGGTGTTGTTATTCCATGCTGTTGTGAAATGTCTAGAACTTGCCTGGTGTGTGTACAAAACGAAATGAAGGAGGTGTATTGTAGGAAAGGATGTAGGCATTTCTTTGTTTTAACCGAAAGTTTCTATTTTTCATTGTCGTACCCACCTTGATTGTATACCCTAGTCAGCCCGTTGAGCCTTTAGCCTATTATTTTTTTCTTTTGTCGAAAAGTGTAAATCGAGCTTAATCCTTTCTTTTCATTAGCCGTAAAGTCTATACAAAACTCTTAAGCGCTTAAGAAGAGAAAATCATTTTCCCAAAGTGTCAAAGAGTGAGAATGGTGAAAAGAAAAGAAAAGCAGAGTGATAGAAGAAAAGAACAGGTTGAAGGTGCACTTGTTATAAATAAACTATAATGAAGGTGCATGAATAATCTTTGTTGTTGTGTCAAGTGTGCTTAATAAGATGGGCTAAACTAAAGAAAAACGTCAAGAATGGGAGGATGAAAAATAAAAAAAGAAACAATGTTCATGAGTTGATGGGATGTGTTGAAAAGGCGCTTAAGGATGCTAGTGGCTATTATTGGCTAACCCAATATTTACTAGTTTCGTAGCATCCATTACAACTAGTAAAGTCCTACGTGATCTTACATCGCACTTCTTTATATTAGTGGAGTAATACACAAAGGGCAAGCTTATGGGTCATGACATGATGCATGTGAATTCTTTTGGGAGAGAGAGCGAAATTGTGTTTACATGCCCCTGCTTAAAATTTTGTGAGTCATATGAGCAAAAGGGGAAGACTCTCTTGTGTTGTGAGGGCACATGCTTGATGTGAGATTAATTTTCGTGTCGGATATCTTGATCAGTTGATTTGCATGAGTTTGCCAATATCGAGAGTCGATTCTTGAGTCTAGGAGGTCTTGATGTATTGAAGGTCATTGCATTGATAGGACCATGCATGTTTTCTTGATGATTTGATGTATTGAATAATCGGTGTGACCGTAGCCTAAATTGTCGAACCAAAGTAGCGAGGTTGGGATGTAAATTGCATGACGTGTAGGATTGTTGTTCGAAAACGAACAAGGATTTAAGTGTGGGGTAAGTGATCTTGGGCAAATTTATATGCCCAAGTGATACTCAAGTGTGGAATTTTAGCCTTGTTTATCTATCAATGTTTATACATTCTCATGTAATTGGTAATAAAATATGAATTTATACTAACCAACATGATTAGCATTGTTTTGCGGGTAAAATGTAATTTTGGGAAGCTTAAATGCATGTTGGAAGAGATCGGGGTTGAACTCGGAAGTGAGCACGGGACAAGGCATTGGAAAGCACAAAATAAAGGGGCTCCGCGATGGAGCCATGTCACGCTGCCATCGCGGAGGCCTTCTGCCTGGATAGGAATTTTCAGCCAAATTCCAGTGTGGGTTCGCGATGGGTCCGTGGCACGGTGGCTTGGCTCCGTGTTGCACGCCGTGCCACGTTGGGCTTTATTTCCTGGACCCCCAGTTCTAGTGAAGGTCCGCGTCCGTAGCGTGTCACGGAGGCAGTGCTCCGCGATGCACTCCGTGACACGTTGCTTGTTATTTCGAGAAAAATTCCCACTAGTATAAATACAACACTTAGGTTCATTTTTCAATATTCTGACTTGGTTGAGCAAGAACGTTGGTTATAGGCAGTTGAGGGGACGAAATTATCAGGGTTTTTCTCTCTTTCCTTCTCCTTGTATTCAATTGCTTGTATGTTTAACACTCATTTAACGATGTTTAATCCATAAATGAGTGGCTAATTCATCTTCTTGCTGAGGTTATGAACACTTGTAATGAAATGTGATCATTGATTCTTTGGTTTTTCATCTTTTCTTCTATGGTTGTTCTATTAATTCTTGTGCTTACTGCATTAATGTGTGGCCTACGTTAATGTATATCTAAAAAGTCCGGTTTCACTTGAGAGAGCGAGAAATTGGAAAGTTGTGAATTAATAGGATATGATCTTTACTTGGTTTGGGAAAATTCAGAATTGATTTACTTTCAGGATAGAAATATACCTGAAAGTCGTATTAGTCAATTTAGGAACCGGGTTTGTATGGCTAGAACATGAATTGCATTTAATCACAGAAATGTAGGTGGATGGTTCATGATTCTTAAGTGGGGTTAAATACGAGAGTTTTAATTCCTTGGCAATAGTTCTTGACTAGCAACTGGAGGAAAAGACTAACCAAATTATGTCGATAATTAATTTCATTACATGTTCGTTTAACCTCAGCATGCTCATATCCATAGTTCAGACTCACATTAGATAATTGTTTTAGACTTAGCATAATTATTAGAAATCACAAATATCAAACTCTTGGTTACACTGTTGTCTGCATTTTTAGAATTGAAATATAGTACACTTGAGCAGATTGCACTTCATCCCAGTCCCTGTGGGATCGATACTTGGCTTACTTAAGCCACTTTACTACTTGTTCGACCATGTGCACTTGCGTGTAGTTATATACCCATATAACACCCCGAACAAGTACCAGAACCCCACTAAGTAAAATTTTTCGAAATCACTTCTAATCGAGTCCTAAGAGACTGCAAGTGACGGGTAAGCATTTCTACCTTCTAGACTCTCGGGAAATTGTGAGTTTTCGGCTGAATTAAATGAAGTTGAATTATACTCAATGTTCTTTGAAACATATCGTTATTTGTCGATTCCTACTATAGAAATAGCTTTATTCTCTTAGTGTAGAGGCTACAATTGCGTGGAATTATGGACTATAGGTATTTGGATAAATGAGAATTGGCATTTGAGGTATGTTAAGGCTAACCTATTTCGGAAAGTATTCTCGTTTTATAGTGATACGACCCATACCTCTATAAGTAGGTTGAACGTATGTATGTTATGATTAGTTTTTGCAACTAGATAATAATTATATATGTGGCAACTAGATAATAATTATATATGTATGTTAAGATTTCATGGTAAAATCCCTCATCGGGAAAGAGTATATTAAGTATGACTAACGTGGGGAGCGTCGTAGAGATTTCCCTGCTCACTCAAAACTGTTTAGAGAGGTTCTAATATCTTGTCGTTGTACCACAGTCTTATTAGCTTATAGTTAGCTATTGGGCCTTTACTTGGTAAATTTGGATAGCATAGGGCGTAGCCGGGCGATATAACCTTTAGTTTGACACCTATAGTGACAGTAAAGCTCGCATATAGGTCGTCGGTGTACCTTGATGCCCCAGGGATAGAATCTTTACAGGGTGGTCATATTTTTAGGTTGATAGCACTATGGTTGCCTAATGAACTAAGTGACAGCTTGCCATATGATTGGCTATTGTCAGTAATCATTAGCCTCAACCGACTTATTAGTTGTCATATAGGTCACTCAGGAAACCACCCTGCTGTTAGAAATTTGGTAGACTAAGTAACATCCTAAGGGGGAAACCCTATCAGGGATTAGACGTGGGGCCGATGCCCCAATCTACTCTTATAGATGCCCAGTTACATGTTGCCGCAAAGGGCTAGGTCCAGATCTATCTGCCTACGAGGATATGAGCCGTCTAGAGGGGCTATCTGAAATATAGTTAAATAAAGTTAGTGTCTAAGGGACTAGAATCCTAGTATCACAGTATTACTTCTAGGTTAAGAATTATAGCATGCCGCTTGTGGAAAGTTAGGGTTGGATGCTTAGGAACATATCCGATTGGTAGCAGCCCTATAATCATCCCAAGTAAAGAAATCAAATAGATGGTCTCCTATGTCTTGTTGTTTGCTCATGAACTATTCTTGTCCTAGTATGCCCTTCAGAATATCACTCAGGCCACTCCGGACCTTTCCCTATTCTACCTAGTCCATCAGAGTTTGTCAAGTTTGCCAGGACCCCCTGGTCAGGTGTAGGTACCTGGGTTATGCCTGTTGACAGCTATATAGACTATTTCAAGGGCAACTAGTGGTTTTGTTAGGCCTAAGGGGCTAAATATGACTTTTTAGGGGCTAGATTGAGACTAAAAAGTAGTACTTCGATCAGGATTGACCCCTCACAGTATAGCCTTCCATTAACCAACTTCAGGGTTGCTAATTGTGTCGCTGCCTGTGGGGCTATGGATCACTAAGAGGAGCTATGTCATGTCGCTTAGAGGAGCTATATGATGTTTGAAAGGACTATAATTAGGCCTATGAGGCCATATTTAAGTCCATGTATGGACCTCTTCTTATGCCGTACTGGCATTACTGACCCTTCATCGAGCCTTGTGCGCCCAGGGTGCATTTACGGGCGCCCACCGGGCTCAAACACAGTTACAGGAGCCTAGCAGGCTCAGTTACAAACCCATAGGCCAGGCTGATTGGCTATAGTCCAGTACAATCATAAGGACCTTGTTAGGGGTATATAGATTGAATTGTACTTGTCAAGGCTTATGGGGGTACGAGTAGGTTATTTCGGTGTTTCTTGCACCTTCCAGGATTATGGGGGCTAGGTCAAGTTCTTATTTGTATAACTTCTTGTAGATATAGTTTATGGATGTATAGCCGTGCAGCTTAGTTCTTATTTGTGTAGTGGTTTACTCGATGCAGGTTACGGATAAGAAAGCTTACAGGTTAACTTTTTCTCTTAGTTGCTAACTACCTTCAGTTCTTTATCAACTTCTACTCAGCATCTATTACTGCCTTACATATTCGGTACATATTGTACTGATGCCCACGCGTGGGGCGCTGCATACTTGTATGCCGGTTTAGACAGATAGGTTCAGGACCTCCATTAAAAGCTATTTGGAGTCAGCGGATTGGTCATCTCTGTTCGCTGTCTGCTCTGGGGTATTTCCTACACGCAAGTGCACGTGGTCGAACAAGTAGTAAAGTGGCTTAAGTAAGCCAAGTATCGATCCCACAGGGACTGGGATAAGGTAACAAACTACTTAAGTGTTACTATACTTACTCTAAAAATGAAGACAACAGTGCAAAGAAGGGTTTGATATTTTGATTTCTAATTGTATGCTAAGTCTAAAACGAATATCTAATGTGAGTTTGAACTATGAATGTGAGCATGCTGAGGCTAAATGAACATGTATAGAAACTAATTATCGATACAATTTTTGGTTAATCTTCCCTCCGGTTGCTAGTCAAGAATTATTGCCAATGGATTAAAACTCTCGTATTTAACCTAACTTAAGAATCATGAACCGTCCACCTACATTTCTGTGATTAAACGAAATTCATGTTCTAGCCATACAAAACCGATTCCTTAATTGACTAATACGACTTTCAGGTATATTTCTATCCTGAAGGTAAATCAATTCTCAATTTTCCCAAACTAAGAAAAGATCATATCCTATTGATTCACAACTTTCCAATTTCTTGCTCTCTCAAGTGACACCGGACTTTTTAGATATACATTAACATTGGCCACACATGAATGCAGTAAGAACAAGAATGAATAGAACAACCATGGAAGAAAAGATGAAAAACCCAATTGATCAATAACTACATTTCAATACAATTGTTCTTAACCTCAGCAAGAAGAGGAATTAGCCACTCATTTGTGGATTAAACATCGTTAAATGAGTGTTAAACATACAAGCAATTGAATTAAAGAAGAAGGAGATAGAGAAAAACCCTGACAATTTCGTCCCCTCAACTGCCTGTAACCCACGTTCTTGCTCCACCAAGTCAGAATAATTAAAAATGAACCTAAGTGTTCTATTTATACTAGTGGGAATTTTTCCCGGAATAACAAGCAACGTGTCACGGAGTGCATCGCGGAGCACTGCCTCCGTGACACGCCACTGACGCGGACCCTTGCTGGAAATTGATAGTCCAGGTAATAAGGCCCAACGTGGCACGGCGTGCAACGCGGGGCTAGGCCAACGTGCCACAGCCCCAACGTGCACCCTCACTGGAATTTGGCCAAAAAATCCCTATCCAGGAAGAAGGCATCCGCGATGGCAGCGTTACACGGCTCCATCGCGGAGCCCCTTTAATTTGTGCCTTCAAATGGTTTTTCCGTTGCTAACATCCGAGTCCAACCCCAATCTCTCCCAACACGCATTTTAGCTTCCCAAAATTATATTTCACCTGCAAAACAACGCTAATCATGTTGGTTAGTATAAATTCACATTTTATTATCAATCGCATGAGAATTGATAAACATTGATAGATAAACAAGGCTAAAATGACACCTTTGAGCATCACTTGGGCATATAAATTTGTCCAAGATTACTTACCCCACACTTAAATCCTTGTTTGTCCCCGAACAACAATCTTACACCTCATGCACTTTACACCCTATCTTGGCTACTTTGGTTCGACAATTCAGGCTATGGTCATACCAATTATTTAATACAACAAATCATCAAGAAAACATGCATGGTCCTATCAATGCAATGACCTTCAACACATCAAGACCTCCTATACTTAAGAATCGACTCTGAATATTGGGAAACTCCTGCAAATCAGTTGATCAAGATATCCGACACAAAATTTAATCTCTCATCAAGCATGTGCCCTCACAACACAAGAGAATTTTCCGCTTTTTAATCACATGAACTCAAACGATTACATGCAGGGGCATATAGAAACAATTTCGCTCTCTCTCCCAAAAGAATTCACATGCATCATGCCACGAACCATAGGCTTGCCTTTAGTGTATTACTCCACTAATATAAGGAAGTGTAATGTAAGATCACGTAGGACTTTAACGGGTTGTAATGTAAGCTACGGAACTAGTAATAAATGGGCTAGCCAATAATAGCCACTAGCGTCCTTAAGCGCTTTTTCAATACATCCCATCAAGCTCATGGGCATTGTTTCTTCCTTCACTCTCTCATTCTTGAAGTCTGTCTTTATTTTGACCCATCTCATTAAGCACACTTGACTCAATCACGAAGAGTATTCATACATCTTCATTATATTTTATTTATAACAAGTGCACCTTCAAACTTTTCTTTCCTTTCATCACTCTGCTTTTCTTTTCTTTTCACCATTCTCACTCTTTGACACTTTGGGAAAATTATTTCCTTTTCTTAAGCGCTTAAGATTTTTGGATCAAATTTACAGCTAATGAAAAGAAAGGGTTAAGCTCGGTTTACACATTTTTGACAAAAGAAAAAAGTAATAGGCTAAAGGCTAAAAGGGCTAACTAGGGTGTACAATCAAGGTGGGTACAATAATAAAAAAGAGAAACTTTCAGTTGAAAACAAAGAAATGCCTACATCCTTTCCTACAATACACGTCCTTCATTTCGTTTCGTACACACACCAGGCAAGTTCTGGACATTTCATAATAGCATGGAATAAACAAAACCTCACCCCACACTTATTGCACATGCTCAATTCAAGACATATTCACAGACTCTTCAATCAGCTAATTACAAGAATTCAAAATTAAGCCTCAATCACACTGGATCGACTCTATGGCCTAGGTATCTCAACATATTTACAGAGTTGCATGCTTTCATACGAATCACCTTTGCATTTCAAATATCATGTACAACAAGCAACCAGAATTCCGCAACCATATAGTAACTACAGGTTTTGGGATGCAACCCACAAAAGAAAACACCTGAAAAAATAAATGAACAAAATCTACTCCTAACGACTACATTTCCCTTAAGACGGTCTTCATCCATCCATCATAGGGAACAGTCACTAACTAAGACTTCGGTTCAATGGGACCAATCTCAATAAAAGAACCGAAAACAAACGTTGAGAAACCCAAGAATTGAAAAAAATTTAAAAATATCAATCATTTCGATAAAATAAAAATATGTACAAAATCAGCTAGCAACATTCAGCAGCACACAATAGCTTCACATTAATTCCAATACAGAACAGAAACATCACAATCACAAGGTCACAACATTTTTCCACAAGCACGACAACAAAACAGAAACATAAACAACAACACAACCAGCATCTAACTACTCC
The DNA here is from genome assembly GCA_035772735.1 of Datura wrightii. Classification (NCBI taxonomy): domain Eukaryota; kingdom Viridiplantae; phylum Streptophyta; class Magnoliopsida; order Solanales; family Solanaceae; genus Datura; species Datura wrightii. The sequence goes on from JASDFA010000002.1 coordinate 69,852,993, forward strand.
CACCCGACACTTATATCAAACACTATCCCCAGTGTTCACCAAAATTAACATAGCAAACAAATGGGTGGCGAAACTCCCTGATCAATCAAAATACTCCACTTCTTCATCAGGTGCTGCTGCCTCGTCTCCCATGTCTAAATCGCCCCCATCGTCATCATCGGACTCCACATCAGAGTCCTCACGACGTGTCTCCTCATCTGTGGGGACATCATCATCCGTGGGCTCTACAAAAGCTGGACCCACTCGGCATAGAGCCCTGGCATTTTTGCCAAAATGGTAGTCTAGCTCGAGCTGCCACAGCTCCTCTTCTGTTGCCGGCCTCCCGCCTATTCACAGCTAGAGCATCTGCATCCCGTACATACGAGTCATGTACTGATCATCCCGAGCATGTCGCTCGGCTAGTGTAAGAACTGGCCCGTGGGTGGTGTCGGGTGCCTTAGTTTTAGTGACATCTAAGGCCCGCCGCTCCATATGCGGGATGTAGTCAAGGGCCTCTTCCTCAATATCCAGGCCCCTCAGGAATGTGGTGAGTAGTCCACCAAATCCGTATCTGTGCCCTTGATGCAAACGGGCTCTCTTCATGGCGGAGATAATCACCGCCCCCACATTGATCTCCAGCCCTTTCATCAGGGCGTACACCAAGCATACACGATCCCGGGTTACATCTGTCATATGCACCCCCGGGATTAGGCAGGAACAAACAATCTTCAGCCATATCCTGGCTTCCCTGTTCATCTGTGAGTAAGGCAAGGTCTGATGGTAGCCCCTCTCCTTATGTCTGCTCCACCGAGCTATTGATCGGGTTCCACACAAAGTGCGTCTGATGTCCGCATATGGTGGAGCGATATTCAGCTGTCGCAGCGCATGGGCGTCTGTGTCCCGCGCTCCTAGGATAGCATTGAGGTGGTGGGGCTCAAAAGTGACTATTTGCCCCCTTATTTTGATGGTGTGACTTCTGAGAGTCGGGTTCCAGTTGGCGTAGAATTCCAAAATCAAGTGCAAGTTGCATTCCTTGGGCTCTTCAAAGATGAAATTCAGCCCAGCTGCCTCGATCCTCTGGACAATCCTGGGGAACTCCTGTGCCAACGGTTCCCTTGCTATGTGTTCCTCGGGGAAGTACTTGCTCTCCTTGTGCTTTGCGTACCATTTCTTCCCCTCCTCTGTCACCCACCTGGTTCCGTATTGACGACGTTGGCCGCGTGGAACCACTGGTGCTGCTGGGACCGCTGTGCCCAGTCTGATTCTTTTTCTTCCTGCGCCAGATGTTGATGCGCTTTTTCCCTTGTCTTGCCTGCTTGCCATTGTTCCTGTCAAACCAAACAGACAAGTTCAATGTTAAGCCAATTAAAATTAGCTTCGACTAAGGTTGGGTAAGCTAGGCTACCCCACACTTAGTCCTTAGCCAAAATTACAACATTAAGGCAAGATCGTACTTATTTACACAAACAAACAACAAAACATAACAAATATGCTTAGTGCCTTGGGAGAATTCGGCGGTATATATTCCATGTACTACTCAGACTTCGTACAGCTAACCACAATCCTTACCTATCGATAACAATTTATCCCATAGCACTTCAAGGAAAAACAAAAGAAAAATTTTAACTACATGATCCTATACAATTCACCCATTTCTTGCAATTTCCAATATTTTCTTATCCCGAGAATCCGTCGGTCTTTTAGCATAGTCACAATTAGCACAATTGACTCATCTCACCCAACATGTACAACCCAGCATGAATTTCACTAGTTCAACTCAATTTTTTCCATTTCAAACTCAAAGTCAAGCCCTAGCTATGATTTTATCAAAAATTTGATTAAGTTATGTAATTATCAAGTTCAAGCAATCACACTGTTACTCTGAACATCAATCAACAATAATTCAATTGAATTTAAGCTTAATTTCTACTTAGGGCAAGTTTTTCTCATGTCACATGTTCAATATCGAAAAAATTCAACAAGAATTGAGATAGAGTTGAAGAACATACCTTGAATTCGAAGAAATGACAAAAACTTGATGAAATTATGGGCCTAAGTCTGTGTCACGTTGAGGGGGGAGGGGTTTTTGGGATGTTGGTCGCGGAGAGTATGAAAAATGAGGAAAAATGAGGGGGAATCAGGGTTAAAAACTGGGAATTTTGCTCGGGTCACCCAGTGTGACCCGTCGCGATATACACCTCAACGTGTCACGGAGGGTAACGCGAAGCATGCCCTCCGTGACACGGAGCCATCGCGTAGGTGTTCTGGAATTTGTGAAAATTCCAGAATTACCTTCAACGTGTCACGGAGGGTAACACGAAGGTCCTCCTCCGTGACACGGAGCCATCGCCCTAGCTCACTGTTTTGCCACTTTTTATTATTTTTCATACCTCAGATTTTCCTTTGTGATTCCTTGCATGTTTACCCTCCGTTCAACCTGAAATTCATCTTACGACAAAAAATTGGTTAGAATTATAGGATTCACTCAAAATAAAAATAAGAATAAAAATAAAAACTAACAATTTTGTTGTCAATCAAAAAAAAGAAAAAGAAAAAGAAATCTATTCACGTTTTACAAAGAAAAATTTCACGGGTTGCCTCCCGTGCAGCGCTTGGTTTACCGTCGCAGCTCGATGTCATTCAGCTCAGTCATCTTCTAGGGTGACGGACGTTTTCTCTCGACCACCGTCCTCACCCTAGTAGTGCTTACATCTCTGCCCATTGACTAAGAACGTGGTACTCCGATCTTCTTGCCACAACTCTACTGCCCCGTGCGGGGTCATTCTCACCACTTCAAATGGCCCCGACCATTTGGAACTCAGCTTTGCTGGAAACAACTTCAATCTTGAATTGAAGAGCAATACTTTATGCCCTGGCTCGAAGATGCGATGCACCACATGCTTGTCATGCCACCTTTTCATTTTTTCCTTATAGTACTTGGCACTCTCATAAGCATGCCAGCGGAACTCTTCAAGTTCACTGAGTTGCATTAGTCTCTTCTTGCCCGCTAGCTCTAAGTCCATATTCAATTTCCTCACAGCCCAGAAGGCTCGGTGCTCTAGCTCCACTGGCAGATGACAAGCTTTACCATAGACCAATCGGTATGGTGAGGTTCCAATCGGTGTCTTATAAGCAGTTCTGTATGCCCACAACGCATCATCAAGTTTGCTTGACCAATCATTCCGTTGTGTGTTTACTGTTTTCTGGTGAATCTGCTTCACTTCTCTATTCGACACCTCTACTTGCCCACTAGTTTGGGGGTGGTATGCTGTTGCCACTTTGTGGCGCACCCCATACTTGGCTAGTAGTTTCTTGAAACTTGCATTGACAAAATGAGCCCCTCCATCACTGATAATGGCTTGGGGTGTCCCGAACCTGGTGAGAATGTGTTTTTTCACAAATTTTGTTACCACCTTGTTGTCATTCCGGGGGCAAGCTATTGCTTCCACCCATTTTGATACATAGTCTACGGCCACCAAGATGTAACGATTACCAAATGACGGTGGGAACGGGCCCATGAAATCAATGCCCCATACATCTAAGGTCTCTAGTTCCAGTATATTCTACACCGGCATCTCTTGTCTTCTACCAATTGTTCCTGTACGCTGACATCTATCACACATTTTGACGTATGCCATAGAGTCTCTGAACAGTGTAGGACAAAAGAACCCTGACTGTAGAACCTTGTGTGTTGTTCGCTCGCCTCCATGGTGACCCCCATACAACGAAGAGTGACAGCTCCTCACACCTCTGCAATCTGACTCTCCAGGATGCATCTTCTCATCACCTGATCTGGTCCCTGTTTAAATAAGTATGGTTCATCCCAAACAAAGTGTCGGCAATCATACCTCAATATCCTTCACTGTTGGACTGTTGCCTCAGGTGGGTAGACTCCACTCACTAGCAAGTTGACTATGTCTGCGTACCAGGGAACTTCAGCTTCCCCTACTGCCAAGAGCTACTCATCCGGGAACTCCTCATTGATGTTATCACCTTCCATCACATGCGATTGGCTCTCCAATCGCGATAAGTGATCTGCCACCTGATTTTCGCTCCCCTTTATGTCCTTAATCTCAAGGTCAAACTCTTGTAACAATAGGATTCATCTGATCAGCCTGGACTTAGCATCCTTCTTGTTAAATAGGTACCGAATTGCTGCATGATCGGTGTACACCACTACTTTTGACCCCACCAAATAGGGCCTGAATATTTCAAATGCAAACACCAATGCTAGCATTTCCTTCTCTGTGACTGTGTAATTGCTTTGGGTTGTATTCAGCATTTTGCTTGCATAATGAATAGAATGAAAGATTTTATTTTTCCTTTGCTCCAATACAGCTCCCACAGCCACATCGCTCGCATCACACATCAACTCAAACGGTTGTCCCCAATCCGGAGAAGTAAGGATAGGTGCTTCTATCAATTTCTGCTTCAACTCCTCAAATGCTTTAACACACTCGTCATCCAACTCAAACTTTACCTCTTTTTCTAACAATCTGCAAAATGGTCTAGAAATTTTGGAAAAATTTCTGATGAACCGTTTGTAGAATCCTACATGCCCAAGAAAACTGCGAACATCTTTCACCAACACAGGTGGTGGCAACTTCTCAATAACTTCGATGTTAGCACGATCGACTTCCAACCCCTTGCGAGACACTTTGTGGCCAAGGACAATACTCTCCTTAACTAAGAAGTGGCCTTTCTCCCAGTTTAGTACAAGGTTGGATTCCTCGCAGCGAGCCAGCACCCTGTCAAGATTCTGCAAAAAAGTAGCAAATGAGTTACCGAAAATAGAAAAATCATCCATAAATACCTCAACAAAATCCTCCACCATGTCGTGGAAAATAGCCATCATGCATCTCTGGAATGTGGCGGGTGCATTGAATAACCCAAATGGCATCCGCCTAAAAGCATATGTCCCATAAGGACAGGTGAAAGTAGTCTTCTCTTGGTCCTCTGGAGCTATGGCTATTTGGTTATAACCAGAGTACCCATCAAGGAAACAATAATATTCCTGTCCAGCCAACCTATCTAATATTTGATCAATGAACGGGATAGGATAATGATCTTTCCTTGTGGCTTCATTCAGCTTTCTATAGTCCATGCAAATTCGCCAGCCTATGAGGGTTCGTGTAGGAATCAACTCATTTTTCTCATTGGTGACCACGGTCATCCCTCCTTTTTTTGGAACGCACTGAACGGGGTTGACCCATTCACCGTCTGAAATCAGGTAGACCACACCTGCATCAAGCCACTTAATTACTTATTTCCTAACCACATCCTTCATTGCTAGATTTAGCCTTCGTTGCGGCTGAACGGTTGGTTTTGCTCATGTCTCCATGAAAATCCTGTGTGTGCAAAAAGCTAGATTGATACCTTGAATATCTGACATTTGCCAACCCATTGCTTTCTTCCTTTTTCTGAGGACACCCAATGCTTCCTTCTCTTGTGCCTCCGTCAATTCTGCGGAGATGATGACTAGTAACGTCTCATCTTTCCCCAAAAAGACATATTTTAAATGGGGAGGCAATTCATTCAATTCCAGCTTTGGTGCCTCCTCAATGGATGGTTTCGGCAACGGTTCTAGGGACCTCGTCAAGGATTGGAATTCCTGTCTCCTCGGATGCCTTTGTGACTCATTTAACATTTGGACCACCTCATAAGCGTCTCTATCTCCAAAATGATCGGAGTGCATCAACACTCTTTCCAGTGGGTCTTGAGATTTAACAATCTGACGAATTTCTTCTTGTTCAACCACACTGATTGTTGAAAGCTCCTCATGTATGGCCGGCAGCTTCATGGCTTTAAACACATCAAATACCTCAATCTTTTCGTGTGCTCACATGGTTAGCTGCCCTGCAGCTACATCAATCAGTGCTTTCCCAGTCGCCAAGAAGGGACGTCCCAAAATAAATGGGACTTCTATGTCTGTCTCAAAATCCAGCACGACGAAATCTACCGGGAAGATAAGGGAGCCCACTTGCACCAGCACATCCTCCACAATGCCATCAGGTCTAGCTAAGGACCGATCCGCTAGTTGCAAAATCACTGTTGTTGGTCTAGGACTCCCTAGACCCAACTTCTTGAATACCGATGACGGCATCAAATTAATGCTCGCTCCCAAATCACATAATCCGCGAGCTCAGGTACTCTGCCCAATTGTAATTTGTATAGTAAAGCTCCCAGGATCTTTGAGCTTTGTGGGCAATCGATTTTGTATCCGGGAAGTGCACTCCTCCGTGAGAGCTACCGTAGCATACTTAGTCAACCGACTTTTGTTCGCCACGATGTCCTTAATGTACTTGGCATACTTTGGCACTCCCTGCAAAACATCAACAAGAGGTAAGTTAATATGTACCAGTTTCAGCACCTCCATGAATTTCTTGAAACACGCCTCCTCCTTGTGTTTCTTTAATCTTTGAGGGAACGGGGGTGGTGGTCTTTCTGATTCAGCTTCCTTTTTCTTCCCCCTCTCTTCACTTTTCTCCCTCTCAACTTCTGCTACTCCCGATTGTTGAGGTGGTCTTTTTGGTTCCACCTCTTTAAGCTGCAAACCACTCCTTGTGGTCACCACATTCACCTGCTTGGGGTTGGGATCTGTGTCACTCGGAAGTCCTCCTCTAGGCCTGGTGTTTTGGGCTCCAGCAAATTGCCCAAATTGATATTCAAGTGCCTTAGTAGCTAACTGGTTGTTCTTCACCTCAGCTACCAATTTCACATAGTCAGCCTGCAATTGAGCTTGGTTAGCTATCATTGTCTTGAACATCTCCTCAATGCTGGGTGATGGTGGGGGAGGAGGTGCATTGTTGTTTCTATATTGTGCTCTATAGTTCTGCTGCCCTCCTTGATTCCTCTACGCCCCCTGACTCGAACTTTGCCCTTGATGGTTGTTGCTACCCCAAGAGAAATTCGGGTGATTCCTCCAGTTGGAATTGTAGCTGTTGCAATACTGTTGATGGTTGTTCCTCTGTACATTTCCCACAAAGTTCACCGAGTCACGATTTGCTCCACAACACTCAGCTGAGTGCTCACTACTCCCGCACACTTCACACCAAATTTGTTGCACTACATTCACTGGGGCTTGAGTCTGGTTCACTGTCATATTACTGAAGTGGGTGTTGAGTTTATTCTGTAAAGCAGTTATCTGTGCAGCAATAGCTGTAAAACCACCCACTTCTAGAACTCCTACTGCTTTCCTTGTTCCTCCTCTTGACGAATCAGCATTCCACTCCAGATTTCCCTGCGAAATACGATTTAACAAGGTATACAGCTCCTCATAAGTTTTCTCCAATGCTTGTCCCCCAGCTGCTGAGTCTAGCAAGATTTTTGTGTGGGGTTCCAAGCCCTCTATAAAAGTGTGCACCAGCACATCATTGGATTGATGATGATGTGGACAATCCCGCAACATGGACTTGAATCTCTCCCAAGCCTGATATAGATTCTCCCCCTCTCTCTGTTTGAAACTTAGAATTTGACTTCTAAGTCTTGCTGTTTTACTGGATGGAAAAAATCGTATCAAGAATTTCCTTGCAAGATCATCCCACGTAGTAATAGAATTAGGTGGCTCAGCTTTCAACCACCTCTTGGCTTCTCCCAATAGTGAAAATGGGAACAATGTAAGCCTGACATAATCTGATGACACTCCAGCGGGGATGTAAGTGTCACTTATCTCCAAAAAATTTTGGAGATGCTGTTGTGGATCCTCACGAGGGAGACCTGTGAACTGCCCGCTGGTGTGCAGCAATTGCACCATGTTTTGTTTGAGCTCGAACCTCCCTCTTGGCTCAGGTTTGCGGATGCTAGATGTGACATTGTTAGCATGTGGGGTTGCCACCTCGCGAACCGGCCTAGCTGCCATTTCCTCGGGCACTAGCATTGCACTTACTACTGGTGGATTCTGTTGTTGCTCCATGATTGTTTGTCTGAGCAACTGCAGCTTTTTCTCTAGAGCTTCTCTCCGCTAACGATGAAATTGTCTTTCAGGCTCTAAATATGAGTCCACCAGCTCCTTGTCTCTTGCCAGTGTTCAACAGATATTATATATACGAAATACAGGCTAAGACCAAGTTGTCAACACTTAAGAAAAGAAAATAGTAAATTTACACTTAAGAAAAATTCACCAATTACCAGTCCCCGGCAACGGCGCCAAAAACTTGTTCGCTGTCTGCTCTGGGTATTTCCTACACGCAAGTGCACGTGGTCGAACAAGTATTAAAGTAGCTTAAGTAAGCCAAGTATCGATTCCATAGGGACTGGGATAAGGTAACAAACTACTTAAGTGTTGCTATACTAACTATAAAAATGAAGACAACAGTGCAAAGAAGAGTTTGATATTTTGATTTCTAATTGTATGCTAAGTCTAAAATGAATATCTAATGTGAGTCTGAACTATGAATGTGAGCATGCTGAGGCTAAATGAACATGTATAGAAACTAATTATCGATACAATTTTTGGTTAATCTTCCCTCCGGTTGCTAGTCAAGAATTATTGCCAATGGATTAAAACTCTCGTAGTTAACCTAACTTAAGAATCATGAACCGTCCACCTACATTTCTGTGATTAAACGAAATTCATGTTCTAGCCATACAAAACCGATTCCTTAATTGACTAATACGACTTTCAGGTATATTTCTATCCTGGAGGTAAATCAATTCTCAATTTTCCCAAACTAAGAAAAGATCATATCCTATTGATTCACAACTTTCCAATTTCTTGCTCTCTCGAGTGACACCGGACTTTTTAGATATACATTAACATTGGCCACACATTAATGCAGTAAGAACAAGAATCAGTAGAACAACCATGGAAGAAAAGATGAAAGACCAAATTGATCAACAATCACATTTCAATACAATTGTTCTTAACCTCAGCAAGAAGAGGAATTAGCCACTCATTTGTGGATTAAACATCGTTAAATGAGTGTTAAACATACAAGCAATTGAATTAAAGAAGAAGGAGATAGAGAAAAACCCTGACAATTTCGTCCCCTCAACTGCCTGTAACCCACGTTCTTCCTCCACCAAGTCAGAATAACTAAAAATGAACCTAAGTGTTCTATTTATACTAGTGGGAATTTTTCCCGGAATAACAAGCAACGTGTCACGGAGTGCATCGCGGAGCACTGTCTCCGTGACACGCCACTGACGCGGACCCTTACTGGAAATTGATAGTCCAGGTAATAAGGCCCAACGTGGCACGGCGTGCAACGCGGGGCTAGGCCAACGTGCCACAGCCCCAACGTGCACCCTCACTGGAATTTGGCCAAAAGATCCCTATCCAGGCAGAAGGCATCCGCGATGGCAGCGTGACACGGCTCCATCGCGGAGCCCCTTTAATTTGTGCCTTCAAATGGTTTTTCCGTTGCTAACATCCGAGTCCAACCCCAATCTCTCCCAACACGCATTTTAGCTTCCTAAAATTATGTTTCACCTGCAAAACAATGCTAATCATGTTGGTTAGTATAAATTCACATTTTATTATCAATCACATGAGAATGTATAAACATTGATAGATAAACAAGGCTAAAATGACACCTTTGAGCATCACTTGGGCATATAAATTTGCCCAAGATCAATCTTGTTTCATTCGGAGTTTCCAGGTAGTGGAATGTTGCTCTTTTTCGTACAATTTTGGGTAGGTTGGGACCCTATCCTGACCACTACTCCACTCTTAGAGGCTTTCAGACAATAGTTTTTAAGTTGTTGGTTGTTGTTGGCCATGTGAGGCCTATATATTTTGTGTTTTGCGTGTTCTCCATGGGGGCGTAGTTTAGCTAGTTATTTAGCAGCCTTGTCGGTTATAGTATAAATATGATGCCTCTTTTCCTTCTGACTAGACAGCATGGTGGTCTTATCGGCCCGTATAGAATCCCTTTATTGTTGTGTTTGGTGGGTTTGTTGTTTTCTTTTACAGGTTGTTATGTGGCCTTGTTGGCCCGAGGCTATGTTTATAGCCGAGGTATAGCAGTTTATTTTCTTGATTTTGAGTTGCTGACAGGCACCAGAGGTGCATATGCCCAGCCAGGTCAGCCCAGGTCCTAGTATAGCATTAGGTGCCAGTCATGCCTACCAAGGTGGGGCATGAGATGGTTAATGACATAGATATCTCCCGACTGATCATATATTCCTAGCAGATAGAGGCAGAGAAGATGAAGGAGAAGGAGAGAGAGGCCAAGAGGGTCAGGATAGAAAGTTATGGACACTCCCAACAGAGGTCAGGGAGAGGACATCACCCACAGTCTAACCAAAGGTCATCAGCTCCACCTCTACTATCAGCTAGTGTTCCGTCCAGACCAAGATGTGACCAGAAGAGTAGAGCAACTGGCTCTACATGCCAGGGGAGCATGGTAGGGGAGCGCACTTTTCCAGCTTGTGTAAGATATGGTAGGAACTATCCTAGGCGATGCTTAATAGGCTCAGATACTTATTTTGGGTGTGGTAAACCCAAACATAGACTCAAGGATTTCCCTTCAGCCAGACAGGGCGGTGGTGCAGTGGTGCGTTCCGCACCCCATCCACTAGTTCAGTAGCTCTCGCAACTTGCCCACTTTAGTAGGGCATATCTTTTAGTGTAGGTGGCGGCTTGTGCCAGAACAAGTTCTATGCGCTATCATCATGATAGGAGCAGGAGGTCTTACCTGATATGGTCATTGGTATGTTACAAGTATTCCATCTTGATGATTATTCATTGTTATACCTAGGGGCTACATTATCCTTCTTGACTCCTTATGTTGTTGTTAATTTCAATGTAAGTTCAGAAATTCTGTCAGAACCCTTCTTAGTCTCTACTCCTATTGGTAAGTCATTTTTTGCTCGATAGTTATACAGAAATTGCTCTGTCATGATTTGTAATACCCCTGAAAGGCCTAAGAATAGACCCCGGAGTTGAATTTGAAAAGTGCATAAAAACTGGCAAAATATCACCGGATGGGTGACCCTACGACACGTGGTAGGGTACCATGAATCGTCAAAAGTAGTTGTGCAATGGGGGTTCAGGGGAGCAGTGGTGACAACGGACGGTGTAATGACTCGTTATAAGGAACAACAAGTCATTGTTACCAGTTGTTAGAAGGACATAGTTTAGGCTGAGGGAGAAACAACGAGTCATCCCACGATTCGTGGTGAGGAGGAACAACCCGTTGTTTCAAGTCATTGCTTGTGGTTTGAGGTTTACAGTGCAGACAACATATTGAGACTAGGACCCGTTGGAATCCACCACGAGTCGTGGTGAGGCTCGTAGTGAGGAAGCTAGATTTGGTCAAGGAGTTGACGACGGTCAAAGTAAAAACCTGTTGTTCAAAGTAACGACTTGTTCTAATGAGTCATGGGAAGAATCTAAGATGTTTTATGAGTCAGTGGACCCAACGACTTGATATCACAAGTCGTGGTATGTTGCCACGACCCGTTGGGTCGGTCGTTGGTCCGTCTGTGACAGTTTTCAGGGATATAATTTGAAGGGCATTTTTGAATCTTCCACGCTTTAAGACCCGAAACTACGTCGTTTTGGCTTGGGAAAAGCTGGTTTTTAAGAGGATGGCCTATTCTAAACTCTCATTCATGCATGCAAGAACTTTGAGAGGTGATTCAAGGGGTTTAAAGCTTTTCAATTTAATTCCTTCAATTTCATTCTTGGGCTTTTAAGGAGGGTTAGATGTTGATAATCCCAGGTATGTAAGGTCTTCAATGGGTGGATTCTTCCATACCCATGCTCCTTCTATATTAATTACTCAAAATTTATTTGAAAACTCAAGGGATTTTATATTCGGTTTTTATAAAATTTAATGATTTAATTATGGGTCTGGTGATTTTGAAAACCTATCATTATCTACTGATTTCGATCATCTTTTGAGCTCTAAATTGATATTAGTATGGTTGATTTCGAATTTCTAATTATTTAAAACCGAGTATGCATGCCCATGATAAACCGATTTATGATCCATTGATCCATTGATGATTTTGACAAGCCCAGCATGTATTATAAATTAAATCAGGAATATATTATATTATGCTCTTATGGAAATTTAAACTATATGCATTATCTAAAGTAAGCATGAATTTTATCAATCATGAATTATGTTTTTGGCCGACCCACGGGCCTCAAGTCATGGCTAGTCCACCTATGTTCAAGCATGTTTACGATTATCATGATGTGGCTATCTGATGAACTCATGTATGTATTATTACGAGTACTATAGATTTTTTGGGAGTAGTATCGAACACCAAGTAGGTTGGGGACCCATGTTAAGCCCCGAATCTCATGAACTACGTGCCACCGTAGGTATGTTGGGACCCTTTCATGTTTTTCCGTGGTCCATTTGGCCCTTTTCATGTGTGATAATGACTTTCATGGTTCCTACCCTTGGCAAGGTACGAACACCCTCCCAACTAGGGTTACAAGTCAGGCTTCATGTGTGCTCATATGGGGTATGTCGGTTAAGAGAATCTCCCACTGTTCCTCATGATTTATGCATGTTTATGATTATGAATGTTGGCTCAAGTTATGTTAAGGCTCTTCTATTATTATTTTGACTATGTTTACGTTACGAATGTTTCAAAAACCTTGAGCCTTATTTATATTAAGATAAATATGTTATGAGCATGTTGTCCTACTCTTATGATCACTTATGAGTTTTATAAATGTTTTAAATGTCTGTTTTACTTACCTTGCATACTCAGTACATTCCACGTACTGACCGCATACTTTCTATGTTGTATCATCTCACGATACAGGTCCCAGTTCTCAGGCGCATCCTCAGCCGTAGAGAGACTCGGACTTAATCTCTGCGTATTTGGTGAGTCCTCATGTTTCGAGGGCTACATATTCACACTCTATGTTATTCCTTCAATTTTTGGATGTTGGATTAGTTGGGGAGTTGTCCCATCAATATGCCTTTCATGTTTAGAGGCTTATCAGATTAAAAGTTGTATTTCGCCGTATTGTATTAGTATTGTACTATTTCCCTCATATTATGTTATGATTACTTTTTCTATGCTGTCTTCCGCTCATGTGATTGAATTAGATGTATGCTCGTGCCATGGGTCGACTTGGGGTCTCGGGGCTCCTTGTCTCGTGTCTATGATCCGGGTGCACGTTTGGGTCGTGACAAACTTGATATCAAAGCCATAGGTTTATGTGTCCTAAGGAGTCTGAAAGTTGCATTAAGTAGAGTCTTTTTCATGGGTGTGAAGCACGCCACACTTATGAAGAAGAGGCTACTAGATTTTTAGGAATGTTCCCTTCTTTCATGATCAATGTCGTGCAATGAGCGTCCTTTACTCCTCTAATTCGTGCTACTCGCGTTTGCAGAATCATGCCTCTATGCTGAGTAAATGCCAAGAGGAACAGTAATGGTGATGATCATGAGGGTGCACATGATGGGGAGCATCCTCTAGCTCCACCCGTTCATGAGGAGCATGTACCAGAGCCGGCCACCCATGCTGAGTTTAGGGCGGCGATCCAGATGTTGGCACAGGCCATGACAGCTCAGGTCTAGAATCAGACTGTGGCTCATTATCCGCAAAATGGGAATGCGGCAGCTGCTAGGGTGAGGGATTTTCTTAGGATGAGCCCTCCGAAGTTCACAGGTTCAAAGGTAGACGAGGACCCACATGACTTTATTGAGGAAATTCTAAAGATCACCCAAGTTATGGGGGTGAATAATAGGGAATATGTTGACTTGACCTCTTATCAGCTCAAGGGGGTAGCACATATATGGTTCATGCAATGGAAAGGTGCTAGGGCAGCGGGTGCAGACTCGATAGGTTGGGATGAGTTCCACACCGCATTCGTGGATCGGTTCTTCCCTAGGGAGATGAGGGAGCTTAAGGCGGCTGAGTTTGTGAATTTGAAGCAGGGAAACATCTCAATATAGGAGTATGCTTTGGAGTTCAGTCGGCTATCTAAATATGCTCCGGAGTTGGTGGCAGATCAGCGGGCTCGGGTGAGCCACTTTGTTCATGGAGTAGCAGATTACTTGGACAAGAATTGCCGGATTTCCATGCTACACCAGGACATTGACTTCCCCGTATTGTATTGCATGCCCAGCGGATGGAGTCGGTCTATAGGAGGTAGAGAGAGGCCAAGAAGGCCAGGACCGATAGCTATGGGGTTTCTCAGGCCAGGCCAGGAGGTGGATCACATCAGCAGTCCCAGCACAGGTCCACTGCTCCATTTCCATCATCGACTAGCACGCTGTCCAGGTTCAAGGAAGACCAGAGGAGCAGGGCTACAGGCTCGAGGGATCATGGTAGCATGTAGGTGGAGTGCACTTTCCCAGCTTATGCGAGATGTGGCAAAAATCATCTCGGGAGGTGCCTGGTCGGTGTGGATGCTTGTTTTGGGTGTGGCAAACCTAGGCACAGGATAAAAGATTGCCATGCAGCCAGTTCTACCGCTCCAGCAGCATGACCCCCTCAGCAGGGTGCCTCCACTAGTTCGGCAGGTGGTTAGCGTCGGAACAGGTTTTATGCCCTAGTGCCTCGCCAGGAGCATGAGGCTTTGCTAGATGTGGTCACGGGTATGTTGCAAGTCTTCCATATTGATGCTTATGCTTTGTTAGATCCAGGAGCTACCTTGTCTTTCATGACCCCTTACATTGCTTGTAGTTTTGGAGTTAGTCCTGAAATTCTGTCAGAACCATTCTCCGTATCTACTCCAGTTGGTGAATAAGTTATAGCTAGGCGGGTATATAGAGGTTGCCTCATTACGGTGTTTCATAAGATTACCTCCGCAGATTTAATAGAATTGGCCATGACTGATTTTGAAATCATTTTGGGTATGGATTGGTTGTTCGCGTGTTATGCTTCGATTAATTATAGGACCTGTGCAGTGAAATTCCGATTTCCGGGGGAGTCAATTTTAGAATGGAAGGGTAATTCAGCTGTACCAGCCGGTTGGTTTATTTCGTATCTTAAAGCTAGGAAAATGATCTCTAAGGGTTGCATGTACCACCTAGTTAGGGTTAAGGATGTGGATTCCGAGGCCCCGACTATTTAGTCAGTTCCAGTGGTGTGCAAGTATCCGGAGGTTTTTCCCGATGATTTACCAGGTGTTCCTCCAAATAGGGAGATTGATTTTGGAATTGATCTACTGCCCGATATGCGGCTTATCTCTATTCCTCCTTACAGGATGGCCACAACTGAGTTAAGAGAATTAAAGGAATAGTTGAAATACTTGTTGGGCCCTAACTATTCAGTCAGTTCTAGTGGTGTGCGAGTATTTGGAGGTTTTTCCCGATGATTTACCAAGCATTCCTCCAAAAGGGGAAATTGATTTTGGAATTGATCTACTGCCCGATATGCAGCCTATCTCTATTCCTCCTTACAGGATGGCCCCAGCTGAGTTAAAAGAATTAAAAGGAATAGTTGAATGACTTATTGGATAAGGGTTTCATTAGACCAAGCAAGTCTCCGTGGGGCGCACTTATTCTATTTGTTCGGAAGAAGGATAGATCCCTCCGAATGTGTATTGATTATCGATTACTTAATAAGGTCACTGTCAAGAATAGGTACCCCTTGCCTAGGATTGATGATTTATTTGATCAGCTCCAAGGTGCCAGGTGTTTCTCGAAGATAGATCTCAGGTCTGGGTATCACCAGCTCAGAGTTCGGGAGAGTGATATCCCAAAGACAGCCTTCAGGACCCGGTATGGCCATTATGAGTTTGTGGTTATGTCATTTGGACTAACCAATGCTCCTACAGATTTTATGGACCTAATGAACAAGGTATTCAAGGCATATTTGGCCATGTTCGTGATTGTGTTCATTGATGACATCCTTATATACTCACGGAGTGAGGAGAAGCATGTCGCTCACCTGAGGGTAGTACTTCAGACCCTCAAGGATCTTCATCTATATGCAAAGTTTATCAAGCGTGAATTTTGGCTGGACTCGATGGCATTTCTGGTCCATGTGGTGTCGAGTGAGGGTATAAGGGTGGATTCTCAGAAAATCAAAGCGGTGAAGAATTGACCTAGACCGGTGAATCCTTCAGAAATTTAGAGTTTCTTCGGCCTAGCAGGCTACTACCGGAGATATGTTGAGGGTTTCTCATCTACTGCGGCACCTTTGACCAAGTTGACTCAGAAAAAGATAAAGTTCCAATAGTTACAGGATTGTGAGAAAAGCTTCTAGGAATTGAAGACCCGACTCACTTTAGCACTAGTATTGACTTTACCTGAGGGTACTGTTGGCTTTGTTGTGTATTTTGATGCTTCAAAAGTCGGACTGGGATGTGTGTTGATGCAACAGGGTAAGGTGATAGCATACGCCTCACGACAGTTAAAGGTTCACAAAAAGAATTACCCGACCCATGATCTTGAGTTGGCCGCAGTGGTGTTTGCATTGCAGATATGGCGGCATTACTTGTATGGGGTCCACGTGGATGTATTTACGGATCACAAGATCTTGCAATATGTGTTCACACAGAAGGATCTAAATCTTCGGCAAAGGAGGTGGTTGCAATTGCTAAAGGACTATGACATGAGTATCCTTTACCACCCGGGCAAGGAAAATGTCGTTGCAGATGTGCTTAGTAGACTTTCTATGGAGAGTGTGTCCCATGTGGATGAGGGAAAGAAGGAGTTGGTGAAGGATGTCCACCGACTTGCAAGGTTGGGGGTTAGATTGGTTGACTCGACCGATGGTGGTGTTGTTGTGTAGAATGGGTCAGAATCGTCCTTGGTTGTCAATGTCAAATCTAAGCAAGATGAGGATCCGATTTTGAGAAGGATGAAGGAAGCAGTGCGGAGTCAAAAGGTGGAGGTTTTCTCCCAAGGGGGATATGGTGTCCTTCGATACCAGGGTCGGCTATATGTTACGAAAGTTGATAGTTTGAGAGTCCAGATATTGCATGAGGCACATGGTACCAGATATTCCATCCATCTGGGATCCACGAAGATGTATCGAGACTTGAGGGAAATCTATTGGTGGGATTGTATGAAGAAGGATATCGCAGAGTTTGTACCATAGTGTCCAAACTGTCAGCAAGTGAAGGTCGAGCACCAGAGGTCGGGAGGTGTACTTTAGGATATTAGCATTCCCACTTGGAAGTGGGAAGAGATCAATATGGATTTTATTACAGGCCTACCTCGTACTCGCCGACACTATGGTTCTGTTTGGATGGTGGTAGACAGGTTAACAAAGGCTGCCCACTTCCTACCGGTCAAGACCACGGATTTAGCGGATAATTATGCCAAGTTGTATATTTGGGAGTTGGTTCTACTTCATGGAGTGCCTTTGTCTATTATTTCAAACTGAGGAACTCAATTTACCTCCCAGTTCTGGCGTTCTTTTCAGAAGGGACTTGGGACTCAGATTAAGCTCAGCACAGCATTCCATCCGCAAACGGATGGCCAGGCAGAACGAACCATTCAGAACCTCGAGGATTTGTTGAGGGTATCTGTTATGTTTCAAAGGTAGTTGAGATGATCATTTCCCCTTGATCGAGTTTTCCTATAATAACAGTTATCACTCTAGTATCCAGATGGCACCGTTGGAGGCCCTCTATGGGTGGAGGTGTAGATCTCCCATCGGATGGTTTGAGGTTGGTGAGGCAGCTATAATAGGACCTGATTCGGTTCATGAGGCCATGGTAAAGGTCCAGATGATAAGGGACCAGTTTAAAATCGTTCAGAGTCATCAAAAATCGTATGTTGATGTGAGGAGAAGGGATCTGGAGTTTGATGTGGATGACTGGGTATTTCTAAAGGTATCTCCTATGAAGGGAGTCATGTAGTTCGAAAATAAAGGTAAATTTAGTCCCCTCTATGTTGGTCCCTACCGGGTTGTGAGAAGACTTGGTAAGGTGGCGTATGAGTTGGACTTGCCATCAGAGTTATCTTTGGTTCATCCCGTCTTCCATGTGTCACTTTTGAAGAAGTGTTTGGGTGATCCAGCCTTGGTAGTTCCGGTAGACAGCATTGGGGGTGAAAGACAGCCTCAGTTATGAAGAAATTCCCGTTGAAATCTTGGATCATCAGGTTTGGAAGTTGAGAAACAAAGAATTAGCTTTGATTAAAGTTTTATGGAGAAATCAGCATGTTGAGGGAGCTACTGGGAAGCCCAAGCGGATATGATGGCTAGATATCCACATTTGTTCTCTACCGGTTCAGTTCTGAATTGAGGTATCAGTTTTGCCTTATTACTCTATCTAGTTTTCATATTTAATTCATGTGCGCAAGTTTATTTTATATGTATGAATGTGTATGTGAAGTATAAGATCAGTTCAGCTATGTGGTTTTATTCGGAGGTAGTCATTCCGTGAAAATTTCGGTTAAAATGATTAGTATATGGCTATAATAAATTGTATGTTTCTGTTAGCTTCTTGTTTCCTACATTCAAGGATGAATATTTTCAAGGGGGAGATATTGCAATACCCCAGAAAGGCCTAAGAATAGACCTGGAAGTTGAATTTGAAAAGTGCAGAAAAACTGGCAAAATATCACAAGATGGGTGACCCTACGACTCGTGGTAAGGTACCACGAGTCGTCAAAAGCATTCGTGGAATGGGGGTTCAGGGGAGCAATGGTGACAACGGATGGTGTAATGACTCATTGTCAAGAACAACGAGTCGTTGTTACCAGTCGTTAGAAGGACTGAGTTTAGGCTGAGGGAGAAACAACGGGGCATCCCACGATTAGTGGTGAGGAGGAACAATCCGTTGTTTCAAGTCATTGCTTATGGGATGAGGTTTCCAATGCGAAAAATGGATTGAGACCACGACCCGTTGGAAGCCACCACGAGTCGTGGGGAGGTTCATAGTGAGAAAGCCATATTTGGTCCAGGAGTTGACGACAGTCGAAGTAACGACCCGTGGTTCGAAGTAATGACCCGTGGTTCAAAGTAATGACTCGTGGTTCGAAGTAACAACTCGTCCTGATGAGTCATAGGAAGGATCTGAGATGTGTTATGGGCAGTGGACCCAACCACTCGATACCACGAGTCGTGGCACGTTGCAACGACCCGTTGGGTCGGTCAATGGTCTGTCCGGGACAGTTTTCAGAGATATAATTTTAAGGGTATTTTCGACTCTTCCATGCTTTTAGACCCTAAACTACATCATTTTAGCTTGGTAAAAATTGGTTTTTAATAGGATGACCTATTCTAAACTGTCATTCATGCATGCAAGAACTTTAGAGGTGATTTAAGGGGATTTCAAGCTTCACCTCACTTCCTTCAATTCATTCTTGGGCTTTTAAGGAGGGTTAGGAGTCGATAATCCCAGGTATGTAAGGTCTTCAATGGGTTGATTCTTCCACACCCATGCTCCTTCTATATTAATTACTCAAAATTTATTTGAAAATTCATGGGGTTTTATATTCGGTTTTTATAAAATTTAATGATCTAATTATAGGTCTAGTGATCTTGAAACCCTATCATTATCTACTAATTTCGATCGTCTTTTGAGCTTTAACTTGATATTAGTATGGCTGATTTCGAATTTCTAATCATTTAAAATCGATTATGCATGCCCATGATAAATCGATTTATGATCCATTGATCCATTGATGTTTTCAATAAGCCCAACATGTATTATAAATTAAATCAGGAATATATATTATGTTATCTATTATGCTCTAATGAAAATTTAAAATATATGCATGATCTACAAGTAAGCTTGAATTTTATCAATCATGAATTATGTTTTTGGCCGACCCACGGGCCTCAAGTCATGGCTAGATCATATACGTTCAGGAGTGTTTATGGATATCATTATTTGACTAGCCCATGAACTCATGTATGTATTATTATGAGCACTATATATGTTTTGGGAGTAGTATCGAACACCGAGTAGGTTCGGGGCCAATGTTAAGCCCCGGATCTCATGAACTACGTGCCACCGTAGGTATTTTGGGATGCTTTCATGTTTTTCCCTGGCCTAGTTGGCCTTTTCATGTGTGATAATTCCCTTCATTGTTCCTACCCTTGGCAAGGTACGAATACCCTCCGATAGCGTTACAAGTCGGTCTTCATGTGTGTTCATATGGAGTATGTTGGTTAATAGACTCTGCCACTGTTCCTCATGATTTATGCGTGTTTATGATTATGAATGTTGGCTCAAGTTATGTTAAGTGAGGCTCTTCTATTATGATTTTGACTATGTTTACGCTACGAATATTTCAAAAACCTTGAGCCTTATGTTATATTGTGATAATTATGTTGTGAGCATGTTGTCCTACTCTTATGATCACTTATGAGTTTTATACATGTTTTAAATGTCCGTTTTACTTACCTTGCATACTCAATACATTCCACGTGCTGACCGCGTACTTTCTACTGTTGTATCATCTCATGATATAGGTCCCAGTTCTCAGGCGCATCCTCACTCGTAGATAGACTCGGACTTGCTCTCTGCGTTTTTGGTGAGTCCTCATGTTCTGAGGGCTACATATTCACACTTTATGTTATTCCTTCAGTTTTTGGATGTTGGATTAGTTGGGGAGTTGTCCCATCAATCTGTCTTTCATGTTTAGAGGCTTATCAGACTAAAAGTCATATTCTGCCGTATTATATTAGTATTGTACTATTTTCCCTCATGTTATGCTATGATTACTTTCTCTATGCTAAGTCTTCTGCTCATGTGATTGAATTAGATGTATGTTCATGCCATGGGTCGACTTGGGGTCTCTTGGGGCTCCTTGTACCGTGTCTACGATCAGAGTGTATGTTTGGGTCGTGACATGATTCTTCAAAAAAAGTCACCTCAGCCGACCTAGTGGAGTTAGATATGACTTACTTTGATGTTATCTTTTGTATGGGTTGGTTACGTGCTTGTTATGCTTCAATAATTGTAGAACCCATAAGGTAGAGTTCTGATTTTCGAGTGAACCACTCCTAGAGTGGAAGGGTATTTCAATTGTGCCTATAGGTCGCTTTGTTTCCTATCTTAAGGCCAGAAAGATGATCTTTAAGGGTTGTGTATACCATCTAGTTCAGGCTAAGGATGCTATGTCTGAGACCCCGACTCTTCTGTCAGTTCCTATTGTATGTGAGTATCCAGAGGTGTTTCCATATGATCTACCAAGAGTCCCTCCCGAGCGGGAGATTGTTATATTGACCTTCTCCCTGATACGCAACCCATATCCGTTTCTCTTTACAGGATGGCGCGAACTTCTTTTTTCTCTGGGTAGTGGAGAGAAACTTATTTTCTTGAATTGCTCAGTGAGCTTTTCAAGTGTTGCGCCCATTCTTTTCATTCATAGCTGGAGCAAATGGAAGGAGACGTCGTGCAAGCCGAAGACTTTGACAACAGGTCGAGATGCGACATCGATCACATCGGGTGGGGCCATTCTCCCAGAGCAGGCTCTAGCTGAGCTAAAAGTGTTGAAAGAGAAGTTGAAGGATCTCTTAGATAAGAGTTTCATCAGGCCTAGTAAGTCCCCATAGGGTGCTCCAGTTCTTTTTGTTCAAAAAAAGGATGGTTCCCTTAGAATGTGCATTGACTATCTGTAGTTGAACAAGGTCACAATCAAGAATAAGTATCCCCAGTAGTCAGTATGAGTTCATAGTTGTGTCTTTTGGACTAATGAATGCTCCTGCAGCTTTTATGTACTAGATGAACAAGGTGTTTAAGCAGTATTTGGATATGTTTGTGATTGTTTTCAGTTATTATATTCTCATATACTCTCGGAGCGAGGAGAAGAATGCCACTCATTTGAGGATTGTGCTGCAGACTCTCAAGGATCACCAGTTGTTTGCTAAATTTAGCAACTGTGACTTTTGGCTAAACTCAGTAGCATTCTTGGGTCATGTGGTGTCTAGTGATGGTGTACAGGTAGACTCTCAAAAGATAGAGGCAGCGAAGAATTGTCCTAGACCTGTCAGTCCTACAGATATTAGGAGCTTTTTGGGTTTAGCCGGCTACGACAGGAGGTTCATAGAAGGATTTTCATCCATTGCAGCACCGTTTACTAAGTTGACCCAGAAGAAGGTCAAATTTCAAAGGTTGGATGCTTGTGAGAAGAGTTTTCAGTAGTTAAAGACTCGACCCACTTCAACCACAGTACTGACTCTACTGGAGGGCATGGATGGTTTAGTTGTGTATTATGACGTCTCTAGGGTTTGTCTTGGTTGTGTGTTGATGCAGCATGGTAAGGTCATTGTTGTCACGCTCAAAAACTAGGGGAGGAAGTAACTAGCTCCCGATACCTAACTGATTGGGAAGCCAACTATATAGCATCTGTAATTGTAACACATAGGCCTTCTAAGCCACCTATCATGATCAACTGGAGTAAACATCTGGACCCATAAGGTCTCAAAAGACCAGAAATAAATAATTGAAATGTCTATAAGGTCACAAACTGAATAATATTATACATACTAAGTCCAAAAAACCTCTAATGAGTAAACAGCGCTGATGGTCGGAACAGGGCTCCAACCTACCCATAACTATAACTCAAAACTCAAGCTGAAATAACTAAGCCCTAGCTCCAGGAAGAAAGGAGCATACCAACACATCCGTTGATCTCACGAACCATTACTACAACTAGCAATCTCGGCCTCAACCTGCACCTGCAGCACGAATGTAGGTCCCCAGGCGAAAGGATGTTAGTACGAATGAAATGTACTGGTATATAAGGCTAAAACTGTAAACATATAAGATAGTAATGATAATTGAGCCAAAAATAAGGAATAGTAACAACCTAGAATCCTGGAAACCGAAACCTGACAATAACTCAATACTGAAGTACAAATGCAACCAAGTAATGCACAAGCAAAGTTATAACTGTAATGCCAGTGGCCAGCCGACCATAAAATTCATGTAAAAATGTCTCTAGCGGGTGTACCACACTAGAGTAAAATAATAATATCTCCAATCTGTGTACCACACCAAGGTAAAATAAAAATATCTCCAGTCGATGTACCATACTGGGGTAAAAGAAAAATATCTCCAGCCGGTGTGCCATATTGGGGTAAAATAAAAA
Source organism: Datura wrightii (assembly GCA_035772735.1). Classification (NCBI taxonomy): domain Eukaryota; kingdom Viridiplantae; phylum Streptophyta; class Magnoliopsida; order Solanales; family Solanaceae; genus Datura; species Datura wrightii. Next base: position 69,875,894 of record JASDFA010000002.1, read on the forward strand.
TATCTCCAGTCGTGTACCATACTGGGGTAAAATAAAAATATCCCAATCATAATCATGAATGGAGCCGATAAAGCTTAAACTGAGTCAATTTAACATAGATATCATTAAAATGTCAAATGCTAAATCTGTGGCTGTAATAGGTCTCTTTCGTAACATATAAATGCAAGTAAGCACACAGGAGCTATCCAAATGCTCACTCATTTGGTTGTTGCTCAGTCACGTCATCAGGCTCAGCTCCTACTATTTTCAGTTTGTGTGACCCATCAGGAGCGTCGAGGATTAGGGGATTTCTGTGGATGAACCCACTAGTGTTTACAGGGTCTAAGGTTGATGCGGATCCCCGAAACATTATTGATGAGATCTAGAAAATTTTAAGGTCAATGCATGCAACTGAAATAGACAGATTTTGAGTTTGCTTCCTATTAGTTCAAGGATATTGTAAATGTATGGTATGACTAGTGGGAGTAGGGATGTTGTAAGAATACAAATCCAGTTACCTTGGATAGTATTGAGGAGGCATTCTTGAACCATTCTTCTCTCAGGAGTTGAGAGAGGCTAAGGCAGAGGAATTTGTGATCTTGAAGCATAGCACCATGAGCGTGAAAGAGTATAGCCTTAAGTTCACCTAGCTACTTAGATATGATTTGGAGATGTTACCGATATGATATCCAATATATGGAAGTTCATGTTTGGGCTGGGCAAGCATGTGAAGAAGGAATGTAAGGGCTCACTATTGATTAATGATATGGATATTTCCAAGCTTATGGTGTATTCTCAATAGCTGGAAGAAGACAAGCAGAAAGATAGAGAGGAGCACCAGAGAAAGAAGGTCAAGTTTGCCGGGAATGAGGCCACAGTAGAGGATCAAAACAGTAACAGGCCCTTCTTCTTGAGGAGATCCTCTAGACCTGCACCATCAGCCACTAGTCCACCATTCCCAAGCAACAGGAATTATCAAAGGTTTCAAAACTGTAAGAGTTCACAGATGAAGGGTAGTACAGTTCAGGGAACCTTTAGATAGGCCTTGTTCCATGTGTGGCAGGAGCCACTTGGGTGATTACCATTTAGGTAGAGATGGATGTTATGGATGTGGCCAATAGGGTCACTATGTGAGGGATTTTCTATTACAATAGGGAAATTAGGGATATAGGGCTCAGTTTACTACTTCAGCAGGCAGAGATGCCCAAAAGGACAATACCTCAGGACAGATGGAGGTCAGAATCATCTGTATGCTATGTCTAGTTTCCAGGATCAGAAGAATTCCCCATATGTTATCACTGGTATGTTAAAAGTCTTTCCCGTTGATGTATATGCTTCACTTCATTTAGGTGCTACTTTATCATTCGTAACTCGTTATGTAGCAGTAAGGTTCGATATTTACCCATAACAACTCTTAGAGATCTTTTAATGTTTCAACTCCAGTCGGTGAGTCAGTATTAGAAAAATGAATCTATAGGGATTGCATCATTTCAGTCCATCATAAAGACACCATTGTTGACTTAGTTGAGATAGAAATGGTGGATTTTGTTTTAGGTCTGGATTGGTTGTATTCCTGCTATACCTCAATTAATTATAGGAACCCGAGTAGTAGAGTTTCAATTTCCAAATCAGCCACTCCTAGTTTGGAAAGGTAGTCCCGTTATTCCTAAGGGTCATTTCATTTCATACCTTAAGGGAAGAAAGTTAAATCATTAAGGGGTTTATCTATCTTTTAGTTAGAGTTAGAGACTCTAATTGTTATACCCCGAAGGTTCCTAAGACTAGACCTGAGATTTGGTATGTGTTTAGCAGGAAAAGTTGGAAAATTTGCCTTAGTACAACTCACCTATAAGTCGTAGGTTGGTAGTACGGGTCATAGGTAGACTGTGGATCAGCTCAGATATTTTGTTCCCCAGACCATGAGTCCCCACTATGAGTCGTAGTATGTGGGTATGACCCGTGATCAGGAGTCATAGCAAGTCTTTGGAGTTATCCAGTGATTGATTGTACAGGTGATGGTATGACTCATAGGATGTAGTTACCGATCATAGTAGGAGTCGTGGAAATATTCAGAGGAATGGAAGTTTTTGACTTGGTCAGTACGGGAGGGTACCACGAGTCTTAAGAGGATTGTACGACTCATTGCACTATTTGTGACAGCTAACAGAACAGTTATCTGGTGAATTCATTAAGGGTATATTCATAAATCCCAAGTCCTAAACTACGTCATTTTAATCCTTGAAAAATGTGTATTAAGGGAGTTTAACCTTTTCTAATTCATTCAACTTCCATGCATGCAAGATTAGAGGTTCCATTGAAAATCAAGCCTAGAATCCTCCAATTCTCCTCCAAATCTCTTGGGCTTTCAAAGTCAAGTTAAGAATTCGTTTACTCGGGTATGTAGGGCCATGAATGAGAGTTTCCTTTCACTCTCATGCCCAAATTTCTCCTCAAGTTCATGAATTCAAGTGTTAATTCAAGTGTATGATCCTATAGGATTTTAACCCAAATTTATGAAATTCTCTACGATTTATTTGTGGATCAATTCACTTCATGTTTCAAGGTATGTTTTAAGATTCATGGGAAGATTTTATGTAATGATTAATTAAAAATTTATGTTTTCATATCTTAAAAGATTATGCCCAATTATGCAAGTTCATGAAAAGTTAGTATATGATTGATGATTTTAAGTATGATGAAGTATCCAGCATGTATATATGTTTGCGAATTACCCATATATGAATCTATGATTTTTACTACTGAAGTCTATTTCAAGTATGCATGATCTTCAGATTTTGGGTAATCCCACTCAGATTTAGCATGTTTTCATGATCCAGTTCAGTTCTATAAATTATCTTACCATATGATTTTAGAGTCTATACTCCCATATTCAGCTTATGGTATAGTTGGAGCCATGACTCCTCGTATTCAGATTTTAGACTATGCATGTAATTTTACATTATCAACTTTGTTGAAAAACAATGGTTTCAGCTTCATTCAAAAATTATACAGAGCACCTTGCATGTTTTTGGGAGCAGTGTCTATCACCGAGTAGGCTAGAGGTTCATGAAAACCTCAGGTCTCAAAATTACATGCCAATGTAGGTTTCCACATTTTACTTTACGACCTGCCTTGTGAGCTTCCCCTACCCCTAATGGGCCTTCAGCTTGATATTGATATCAATATCATGGTAGCACCCTTAGCCCTGGCAAGGATTTGGATGGCTCTACCCACTTGAGTATAATAGTTGGGATCACGTAAGCTTTATGCTCATTATTTCGGTTATATAAAGAGTCTCTCATTGTTCCTCATGATCTTAGTTATGCATGTTTATCAGTTAGGATATTATGTTTTCACCAGGTTTGACCCAATGGTCAGGTTATCAATTTTTACTTGTGAATCTCAGTTTCATCTTTGGGTCATTCGACTCAGTTATAAGATCCAGTTTATGTTTATTCATGTTTTCAGATATCAGCATGCAGATCTTATACTCAAAATCTTATGATGTTATGATTTATGATGTATATGATTTCAGTTTATACTTACTCAGCTTGTCTTACTTACCTTGCATACTCAGTACATTCCTAGTGCTAACTGCATACTCTATGATGTATTGTTTCATGATACAGGTCTTAGCGATTAGACTCAGATGCCCTGTTAGTTCTGCTCTTATTCCAACTCAGACCCTGCCTTGGGTAAGTCCTCATCCTCTGAGGACATCTATCTTTCAGTATTTTTATGTCAGTTTGTTTCACATTTAGAGATAGTTGGGGGCTTATCCCAACTTCTTATCAGTTAGTAGAGGATTTTCAGACATGGAATTGTGCAGTCAGCTTCAAATTCAGTGTTATGATATTATCGTTGCCTAGACGTGTTGTTATTCATACTTCCTCTATTCCAAAATTTAGTTATTAGCTTTGCTTATGATGATCTTTAGTTATCATGTTCATGCCATGGGTTGACTCCATGCCATGGGTTGACTTGGAGCCATTTATGGTCCTAGATTCCGTGTCTAGATCCGAGCCTATGTTCGGGTCATGACAAACTTGGTATCAGAGAATTAGGTTTTAAAGTGTCCTAGGGTATTTGAAAGCCGCGTTAAGTAGAGTCTTTTACATGAGTGTGAAGTGCGCCACACTTATGAGGAAGAGGCTACAAATTATTTTAGGAAACTTTCCTTCTTTCATGATTTTATCTTGTGTTATGAGTTCAACTCTCTCTATTCCTCTAACTCAAGCTTTTTGCATTTGCAGAATCATGTCTCCACGCCAAGTTAATGGAAAAAGGAATGGCAACGGAAATGGAAATGGCCATGAGGATGGAAATGGGGATGGGCACCACTAAGCCCAACCAGCCTCAGCGGATCTCATGCCCGAGCAGGTTGCCCGGGCTGAGTTTAGGGTAGCCATTCAAATGTTGGTACAAGCATCGACCGCTCAGCTTAATCAGCAAGCAGTGGCTCATCTTCCCCAGAATGGGAACGCATCGGTGGCTAGAGTTCCGGATTTCCTCAAATGAATCCCCCTGAGTTCCTTGGGTCGAGAGTGGATAAGGACCCACATAAGTTTATTGAGGAGATCTAGAAGATCATCCAGATTATGGGGGTGACGGGAGAGGAGTGTGCAGACTTAGCCTCCTATTAGTCGAAGGGGTTCGCTCATATATGGTATAGGCAGTGGAAGGATAGCCGAGGAGTCAGAGCGAGTCCCATTGGTTTGGATGAGTTCCTCACCACATTCTTAGACTGGTTCTCCCCCAAGAGATGAGGGAAATCAAGGTGACCAAGTTTGTGAATTTGAAATAGAAAAACATGACCATCTAGGAGTATGCTCTAGAGTTCACTTGGTTGTCCAAATATACGCCGGATATGGTGGCCGATCAGAGGGCTCGGGTGAGTAGATTTATGATTAGAGTAGTGGATTCCTTGGTCAAGGATTGCAGGACCGCGATGCTACATCAGGACATTGACTTCTCTCAATTGGTCTTTTATGCTCAACCATATAGAGGTGGTGTATATAAGGAAGAGGGGGAGAGAGGCCAAGAGGGTTAACACAGATAGTTTTGGGTTTTCCCAACCGAGGTATAATGGCAGACATTGTTAGCAGTCCCACCAGAGATCATCATCCCCAGCGTCGTCATTAGCCAGTGTGCCATCCAAGTCTAGGTGCGATCAGAGGGGAATGAGATGAGGCTCTCAAGGTAAGGGGAGCAGATCAGTAGAGCCCAGCATTCCAGTTTCTGGAAGCTATGGTTGGAGCCACATCGATCAGTGTTTAGTAAGTTCAGGGGCATGTTTTTGGTGCAGGAAGCCCAGCCACATGCTCAGAGATTGTCCAGCAGCCAGACCAGGCCATGGAAGAGAACATGGCCTAAATACTAGTTCAGCAGCTCCACCAGCATGCTCTGCTTTGCAGGGTGCATCCACTAGTGCAGGTAGTGGTCAGCGTCAGAACAAGTTTTATGCTCTCTCATTACAACAGGAGAAGGAGCTCTCTCCAAATGTGGTCACTGGTATGTTTTGAGTATTTCATCTTTATGTGTAATGCCCCGGAAGCCCAAAGATCATACCCGAAAGTTGAAACTGAGAAAGCTGAAAATTTGGCACCAAGTCACAGAACGAGTCATTTTGTGACCTGTGGGGTAGACCACGACTCTTTAGGTGCCTCTTGGTGAAGTACTTGCCTTATGTTTTGGAAGTTGTGAGTTGAAGTCACCACGAGCATGACCACGAGTCCTGGTCAAACCCCATGACTTATTGAGTCAGTCGTGGTTAGTGTTGGTGAAGGATCAAAGGATTTTGGGCAGTGGAGATCACCAGAAATGACCACGAGTCATGGTCACCCCTGACAATTCATTGGGTGCCTCATGGGGTCCCCTTGAGTAAAACAGGTAGTGTAGTCGACGATTGATGCCACGAGTCCTAGTCTTGTGTGACGATTCGTCCAGTCCCTCGAGGGGACTGGCAGTCAGTTATTTTCTGCAAATTTAGTATGGGCTTTTCCGTAATTCCTATGATCCTAGGGCCTAAACTATGTCATTTTAAGCTATGAATGATGAGTTTTAAGAGGGGTAAGTTCATTTTAGGCCATGCTTGCTCATGCATGCAAAGTTATAAGTCTAGAGAGGTTATCAAGCTCATTCTCCTTCAAGTTTTCTTCAATTCTTCATTGGGCAATCAAGGGAGTGGTTAAATCAGATCCTATTAGGTATGTAGGGTTATTAATTTGTGATTTTGTTCACACCCATGTCCAATACCTCTCTAATTCATGAAAATCTATGAGTTGAATCTATGGGGTTTTTACCCAATGTGTGAATTCTCTAAGTGTCATGGGTATGATCTAAGTATGTTTTAATTGAGGAAATATGATTCATGGGCAAGTTTTGTCATGTGTTTCAATTACTAATCATGTCTACTAGCTTTCCAAATTATAATGGACATTCATGAAAGCTTATGAAAAGATGAGATTTATGAAGTATGTTCATGTATGATGGATTTTTTATGAGAAAAGCATGTTTTCAATCTACCCATATTATGTTCATGTTTTCAAAGTGAATCAAGTTAATTTCAATCATGTTAAAGTGTTGGGCAAGCCCATATGGTCAAGTATGATTTATGATTCATATTAAACTAGCTTACCACATGGTTTTGGAGTCTAGACTCCCAATTTTACTCAGCTTGTGGTACGATTTAAGTCAAGTCTCCTCATGTATGATTCAGATTTCTATGTATTCATTATTATTTAGCTTCGTCAATAGACGATGGTCAGCTTTATTGAAAAATGATGGAGAGCATATGCATGTTTTTGGGAGTAGTGTCTAGCACCGAGTAGGCTAAGGGTCGATCACCCTATGCCTCAAAACTACGTGCCAATGTAGGTTTATACATATCATATATACTACTTTGGAACCTCCTATGTGAGCTATCCCCTGCCCCAAGGGGCCTTCCGCTTGATATCAATATCATGGTATCGTCCTTAGCCCTGGAAAAGCTTTGGACGGCTCTACCCACTTGAGTGTGATAGTTGGGACCACATAAGTTCTATCGTGGTATGTCGGTTATATGACGAGTCTCCCATTGCTCCTCATGATTTCAGTTATGCATGTTTATCACTCATGATACACACACACATATATATATGTATGTTCTAAAAGAGGTTTGACCCATGTTCAGTTTTACTTATGATTATCATATTTAAGCTTTGGGTCATTCAACTCAGTTATGATGTTATATTATGTTCAGATCATGATTTTAGAAAAATAGAATGCAAGCCTACTCTCAGATTCTTGTTTTGATTATGTTTTACACTATGCATGTTTTAAATGATTTTACTTAATTAAGCAGTTTTACTTACCTTGCATACATGGTACATTCCATGTACTGACTGCATATTCTATCATGTATCGTTTCATGATATAGGCTCTGATCATCAAACTCAGCCCTGCCACTAGCCAGCTTTCAGAGTTAGCATCAGCCCCTGTTGGTTAATCCTTATCTATCGAGGATCCCTTTTTTATTCAGTTATGTTTGAGTATTAAAATTTCAGACCGGGAGAGTTTGTTGGGGTTTTGTCCCATCAACTCATCATACTTAGAGGCTTTTCAGACAATAGAATGTATTTAGTTTAAGACTCGTGTTATATTTCTAGATTATGCATTATGCTAGACTTCCTCTATGTTTATTATGTTGATCTTCCGCTTTTATGATTGAGTTAGATGTTATGTTCATTCCATGGATTGACTTGGAGTCCCTCGGGGTTCCTTGTCTCGTGTCTCGCTCTGGACCCATGTTCGAGTCATGACATGATGTGTATGCATTGTTAGATCTAGGGGATACTTTATCTTTTGTAACTCCTTATGTTGCCATTAGTTTTGGAGTAGTCTCGAAATCCTATCAGAACTCTTCTCAGTCTCTACTCCAGTCGGTGACTCAGTTATAGCTCAACGGGTATATGTAAATTACCCCATCACAGTCCTTCAGAAAGTCATCTCAATCGATCTAGTAGAGTTAGACATGACTGATTTTAATGTTATCTATGGTATGGATTGGTTACATGCATGTTATGCCTCCATGAACTATAGAACCGTACGGTAGAGTTTCAGTCTTCGGTTGAGCCAGTCCTAGAATGGAAGGGTAGTTCAACTGTGCGTGTAGGTTACTTCATTTCCTACCTTAAGGCTAGAAAGATGATTTCTAAGGGTTGTGTTTACCATCTAGTTCGAGTTAAGGAGAAACGTCTGGAACCCCGACTCTCCAGTTAGTTCCTATAATGTGTGAGTATCCGGAAGTTTTTCCAGATGATCTACCAGGAGTCCCTCCCAAGTGGGAGATTGACTTTTGCATTTACCTTCTTCCTGATACACAGCCTATATCTATTCCTCCATACAGAATGGATCTAGATGAGCTAAAGGATTTGAAGGAATAGTTGAATGATCTTCTAGATAAGGGGTTCATCAGGTTTAGCATGTCCCCGTGGGGTGCACCAGTTCTCTTTGTTCGAAAGAAGGATGGGTCTCTTCCTATGTGCATTGACTATCAGTAGTTGTATAAGGTTACAATTAAGAACAAGTATCCACTCCCAAAAATTGATGACTTGTTTGACCAACTTCAGGGTACTAAGTGCTTCCCAAAGATAGACCTCAGATCCGGATATCATCAGCTCAGAGTTAGGGAGAGTGACCTTCTGAAGACAACTTTCAAGTCTCAGTATGGTCACTACGAGTTTGTACTTATGTTTTTAGGACTAACGAATGGTTCTGAAGCTTTTGTGGATTTGATGAATAGGGTGTTCAAGCCATACTTGGATATGCTCATGATTGTCTTCATAGATGACATCCTCATATACTCTCGGATTGAGGAGGAGCATGTCACTCATTTGAGGATTGTGCTACAGTCTCTAAAGGATCGCCACATATTCGTTAAATTCAGCAAATGTGAGTTTGGTTAGAATTAGTAGCATTTTTGGGCCACGTGGTGTCAAGCGAGGGTGTATTTGTGGACTCTCTCTCAAAAGATAGAGGAGGTGAAGAATTGGCCTAGACCAGTTAATGCTTCAGATATCAGGAGTTTCTTGGGTTTAGCTTGCTATTACAGGAGGTTTATTGAAGTATTTTCGTCCATTGTAGCACCATTGACTAAATTGACAAAGAAGAAAGTTAAATTTCAGTGGTCGGATGCCTATGAGAAGAGTTTTCAAGAATTAAAGACTCGACTCACTTCAGCCCCAGTGTTGACCCTACCTGAGGGTACAAATGGATTCGTTGTGTATTGTGATGCCTCTAGGGTTGGTCTTGGGTGTTTGTTGATGTAGCATAGTAACGTCATTGCGTATGCCTCTAGAAAACTTAAGACTCATGAGAAGAATTACCCGACACAACCTAGAATTGATAGCGGTGGTGTTTGCATTGAAGATTTGGAGGCACTATTTGTATACGGTCCATGAGGATGTGTTTACGGACCACAAAAGCCTATAGTATGTGTTCACCCAGAATGATTTGAATTTGCAACAAAGTATATGGTTAGAGATACTCAAGGACTATGACATGAGTGTCCTTTATCATTTGGGCAAGGCAAATGTAGTGGTGGATGACTTTAGCAGACTGTCTATGGAGAGTGTTTCTCATGTGGAAGATGGAAGGAAAGAGATGGTGAAGGATACATCGTCTTGCAAAATTAAGAGTTCGCCTCATGGACTAGATATATAGTGGTGCCATTATTCAGAATGGTTCAGAATCTTCTTTGGTGACTGATTTCAAGGCTAGGCAAGATTAGGATCCTATTTTAGTAAAGTGGAAGGAATCAGTTCAGAGTCAGAAGGTAGAGGTCTTCTCCCAAGGGGGAGATAGTGTACTTCGATATCAGGATCATTTATGTGTTTTAGATGTTGATGATTTTAGAGAGCGGATGTTGCATGAGGCTCATGGTTCACGGTATTCTATCCATTTAGGTGCCACCAAGATATACTATGACCTACAGGAAGTTTATTGGTGGAATGGCATGAAGAAGGACATAGAAGAGTTTGTGGAAAGGTGTCCGAATTGTCAACAGGTGAATGTTGAGCATCAAAGACCTGGAGGTGTGCTTCAAGTCATTAGTATCCCTACTTGAAATTGGAAGGAAATCAATATGGACTTCATTACAGGGTTTCCTCGTACTTGTCGACAGTATGACTTTATTTGTGTGGTTGTGGATAGGTGACAAAAGCAGCTCATTTCCTACCGGTCAAGATTACCGATGCAGCGGAGGATTACGCTAAATTGTATATTTTGGAGTTAGTTAGGTTACATGGAGTGCCCTTGTCCATCATATCAGATAGAGGCACTCAATTTACCTCCCAGTTTTGGAGATCGTTTCAGAAGGGACTTGGTACTCCGGTCAAGCTTAGTTCAGCTTTTCGCGTGCAAATAAACGATCAGGCTGAATTGACCATTCAGAATCTTGAGGATATGTTGAGAGAGTGTGTGATTGATTTCAATGGTAGTTGGGCTGAGCATTTACCTCTCATCAAATTTTCATATAACAACAGTTACCATTCCAGCATTCAGATAGCTCCGTTTGAGGCTCTTTATGGGCGAAGCTGTAGACCGCCTATTGGTTGGTTTGAAGCCGGTGAAGCTACATTGGTAAGACTATATTTAGTTCATGAAGCTATGGAGAAAGTTTAGCCTATAAAATAAAGGTTGAAAACAGCTCAGAGTCACCAAAGTCCTATGCGGATGTGAGGAGGAGAGAACTTGAGTTCGAAGTTCATGATTGGGTGTTTTTGAAGGTGTCTCCCGTGAAGGGAGTGATTAGGTTCAGGAAGAAAGGGAAACTTAGTCCCCATTATGTTGGCATGTACAAGATTGTGAGACATGCTGGAAAGGTGGCCTACAAGTTGGAGTTGCCCTCATTATTGGCTTCAGTACATCCAGTTTTTCATGTGTCGTTTTTAAAGAAATGCATGGGTGATCCGGCTTTGGTTGTTCCGGTAGAGAACATAGGTGCGAAGGATAGCCTTAGATATGAAGAGGTTTCAGTTGAGATTCTTTATCGTTAGGTTCAAAAGCTAAGAAACAAAGAAGTAGCCTTAGTAAAAGTTTTGTGGAGAAATCAGCATGTTGAGGGAGCTATGTGGGAAGCCAAAGCAGATATGATGGCTAAAAACCCGCATCTATTCCCTTCCGGTTCAGCTCCAGCTTGAGGTATCAGTTTCCTCCTTAGTACTCTATCTAGTTTCATGTTAAGCTCATGTGTTCCAATTTCTTTCATGACAATGCAAATATGTGTGGGATTCATCAATTCAGTTTAGTCATATGTTTCAGTCTGAAGTTGGTCACTCCGTCTGTTTTCAACTTTATATATTTCGAATTTGGGATGAAAGTCTATTTTTTCCCCATCTTTTCAGTATGTTCTTTCACATTCAAGGACGAATGTTCCCAAGGGAGAGATATTGTAATACCCCAAAAGTGCTTAAGTCTAAACTCGAGATTTGGGAATGTCATCAACAGAAAATACTTGAAAAATGACTAAGAACGACTCGTGGTACGAGTCGTGGGAAGGAAGGACGAGTCTCAGGAGGAGTCATGAAGGAGACCTAGAGTCCAGGGTCCAGACCACGAGTCACACCACGAGTCATGGTATGTGTGTACGACTCGTGTTCAGGGTCGTGGGGGAGGTAAAGTCACGAGTGATGTTACGACTCGTGGTAGAAAACCACAAGTCATGGGATGAAGTCGTGGTGAGAATATAGTAAGTTGCCAGGTGGCCAGTAGTGATCACGAATCGCTACCATGAGTCATTACTTCATTGTACGACTTGTGGTGAGGCCCGTGATGACTGGCAGTGTTCAATTTCAAGATTTTTCAAGAGGATATTTTTGTAAATCCTAAGCTCTAAGGTCCTAAACTACGTCGTTTTAAGCTCAATTAGAAGAGTTTTAAAGGTGCTTAACCTATCATAAGCCTTTCCATTCAATTCATGCTAGTCTAGAGTGTTCCAATGGAAATCAAGATTGAGAATTTCCCAATGCTGTCACGACCAAAACATATACCCGGATCGTAGACACGGGACAAGGGACCCTAAGAGACCCCAAGTCGACCCATGGCTCATGCATACAACTATTTTTATTTATATAAGACGAATACCAAACATAACAGGTAACAAAGACGTAACCATAACATAACATCAGGAAATACTAGACGTACACATAAGTTGAGTACTACATACTGTCTAAAAACCTCTACTACATAGGATGGGTTGATGGGATAACATCCCCAACTAACCCTAATAGTATGGAAGCACAAGATAACATAAAAGTCTGTCAAACGTCCTCAGAACATAAGAACTCACCAATAATCTGAGTGCATGAGCTGAGATGGACTAAGGATGAGGATGAGCTTGAGATCCAGACCCTATATCATAAAATAATACAGCATAGAAAGTATGCGATCAGTACATGGAATGTACAGAGTATGCAAGGTAAGTAAAACAGATATTAAAAGTAAGATAAACTCATAATAAACATAGGAGAAGGACACATCATTTTTTCATAAACTTCATAAGAAAACATAAGGCTCAAGGCATTCCAAATCATTCATAAAATGTTCATAATCATAATCGTAAGTAAACTTTATCAAAATATAACATGAGTCAATAACATAAACATAACAATGCATAAGACATGCGGAACAATGGGAGGACTCGTCATAACCGACACCATCATGGTAGAGCCTTTCATGATGCCCTAACTATCTCACTCAAGTGGGCAGAGCTGACCCTGGCTTGCCAGGCGAGGATGGTGCATTAGACGTGATATCACATTTTAGAGGATCATTATCAATACATCATATCATTAGAAACCCACGGTGGCACGTGGTTATGAGACACCGGCGTAGTCCTTTGAACGCGGGTTGCTCGGTGCTAGACACGGCTCCCAAAAACATGCATATAGGCTCATACGTGAATCAATAACATCATGCATTAAAATTCATTGGCTAAACTATAACATTTATCATCATTGATCCCATTTAAAACATGATTAGCTAAGAATCAAAGGCCCTTTTTATCGGCCAACATCATAAATTCATAAATCATGTAATTTGTTCATAAATCGTAAATCATTTTTCAACATGTGGGCATTGCCCAATACTTTGACATACTCAATTCTTTCAAAAACAAATATGCTCATAAACATGGGTAACTTGAAATCATGCTCTTCCATCATCAATAGAATCAAAATATTGAATATTCATCATAAATCATAACTCTCATGAGCCTTCATTAATGGGCATTTTATATTCAAAAAGCTTGAAACAAAATTTTAAAGAAAATAATATAAAACCTGCCCATCAATCATAATCCAACAATTAAAACTCAATTAAATCAAACCCATAAAGAGAAATCACATGTTCATGCATTTGGGTAAAACCCCATGGAATTGAATAGGAGGATTCATAATTAAATTCGAAATTTGGGCATGGATGCGATAGGATTTCACCCATTCTAAAACCCTACATACCTGGGAGGGATGAAGCTACCACCTCATTGATTGCCTAAGCAGAAATTGGAAGAAGAATCCCTTAGAGAAGCTCTTGATTACCTCCTAAATTTCATAAACTTGCATGCATGGAAGGAACACACTTAGAATAGGTTTTCCCCTGCTAAAAACCCACTAAAACAAGCTTAAAACGACTTAGTATAGGGCCTTAGGATGAAGAAATGATAGAAATACCCTTACTGATTACGCATAAAATTGCCCACTGAACCAAACAACGGACGAACCAACGGGCCATTGAAAGATACCACGACCCGTGGTATCATCCCGTGCTAAGCACTGCCCCAATCCGTATCTCAGAATCAAACCACGGTCATACAGGACGGGTCGTACCTTCAATCATTGCTTCCCTCTTCTGAAAATCTGAACTCCTTCACAACGAGCCTCACCACGACTCGTTGTATCCTACAATGGGTCGTGGTTTCCATCCGTCGTCTCTACTGTAAAGGTGCACTACCTTACCACGACTACAAACAACTGGTCGACCTTCCTAACAACGGGTCGTTGTGATGCCCGTTGTATACACTGTCACCAGGCCTAGACTCTTACCACGACTGCTTACAATGGATCGTGGTTACATACCACGAGTCATTGTTCCTCTCGTCCTGCAACTTTTTCCCCAATTTCTATAGGTTTGCATTTTAGCTTCCCGGGTCTACTCCTAGACACTTCCGAGGTATTACAATATCTCCCCCTTAGGAACTTTCATCCTCGAATGTAGGAAACAAGCAGCTAACAGAAACATACAATTTATCATAGCCATATACTGATCATTTTAACCGAATTTTCACGGAACAACTACCTCTGAATAAAACCACATAGATGAACTGATCTCATACTTCACATACACTTTCATACATATAAAAGAAACTTGTACACATGAACTGAACATGAAAACTAGATAGATTCATAGGGAAAAAACTGGTACCTCAAGTCGGAACTGAGCCGGTAGAGAACAAATGTGGGTATATATCCATCATATCCGCTTCGGCTTCCCATGTAGCTCCCTCAACATGCTGATTTCTCCATAAAACCTTAACTGAAGATACTTCTTTGTTTCTCAATTTACGAACCTGACGATCCAAGATTTCAACGGGAATTTCTTTATAACTGAGGCTTTCTTTTACCCCAACGTTGTCCACCGGGACTACCAAGGCTGGGTCACCCAAACACTTTTTCAAAAGCGATACATGAAACACCGGGTGTACGGAAGATAATTCTGAAGGAAACTCCAACTCATATGCCACTTTTCAAACTCTTCTCACAATTCGATAAGGACCAACATAGCGGGGACTGAGTTTCCCTTTTTTTTCAAACCGTATGACTCCCTTCATAGGAGATACCTTTAGAAATACCCAATCATCCACCTCAAACTCCAGGTCCCTCCTCCTCACATCAGCATATGATTTTTGCCGACATTGAGCAGTCTTCAACCTGTCCCTTATCAGCTGAACCTTTACCATGGCCTCATGAACCGAATCAAGCCCTATCATAGCGGCTTCCCCAACTTCAAACCACCCGATGGGTGATCTACACCTCCTTGCATATAGAGCCTCGAACGATGCCATCTGGATACTGGAGTGATAACTGTTATTATAGGCAAATTCGATCAAGGGAAAATGATCATCCCAACTACCTTTGTAATCCATAATACATGCTCTCAACATATCCTCGAGGGTCTGAATGGTTCGTTCTGTCTGGCCGTCTGTTTGCGGATGGAAAGCTGTACTGAGCTTAACTTGAGTCCCAAGTCCCTTTTGATAAGAACGCCAGAATTGGGAGGTAAAATGAGTACCTAGGTCTAAAATAATAGACAAGGGAACTCCATGAATTCGAACCAACTCCCGAATATACAACTTAGCATAATCATCCGCTGATTTTGTGGTTTTGATCGATAGGAAGTATGCAGCCTTGGTTAACCTGTCGACCACCACCCAAATGGAGTCGTATTGCCGGTGAGTACGAGGTAGACCTGTAACAAAATCCATGTTAACTTCTTCCCACTTCCAAGTGGGGATGCTGATATCCTGAAGTACGCCTCCCAGCCTTTGATGTTCGACCTTCACTTGCTGATAGTTTGGACGCTTGGCTACAAATTCCCCATTATCCTTCTTCATACTATCCCACCAATAGATTTTCCGCAAGTCCTGATACATCTTTGTGGATCTTGGGTGATTGGAATATCTAGTACCATGTGCCTTGTGCAATATCCGAACCCTCAAACTATCAACGTCCGGGATAGATAGCCGACTGATATCGTAGAACACCATCTCCCCCTTGGGAGAAAACCTCTACCTTTTGACTCTGCACTGCTTACTTCAGCTTCCTCAAAGTCGGATCCTCATCTTGCTTAGATTTGACATCGACCACTAAGGATGATTCTGACCCATTCCGCACAATAACGCCGCCATCGGTCGAGTTGATCAATCTAACTCCCAGTCTTGCAAGTCGGTGGTCATCCTTCACCAACTCCTTCTTTCCCTCATCCACGTGGGACACACTCTCCATAAAGAGCGTACTAAGTGCATCCTCAACCACATTAGCCTTGCCCGGTGGTAAAGGACACTCATGTCATAGTCCTTAAGTAGCTCCAACCACCTCCGATGTTGGAGATTTAGATTTTTCTATGTGAACACACATTGCAAGCTCTTGTGATCCATAAACACATCCACGTGGACCCCATACAAGTAGTGTCGCTATATCTTCAACGCAAACACCACCGCGGCCAACTCAAGATCACGGGTTGGGTAGTTCTTCTCATGGATTTTCAGCTGTCTAAAGGCATATGTTATAACTTTCCCACGTTGAATCAATACACATCCCAGTCTGACTCTTGAAGCATCACAATATACAACAAATCCATCAATGCCCTCGGGTAGAGTTAACACTGGTGCTGAAGTGAGTCAGTTCTTCAACTCTTGGAAGCTTTTCTCACAAGCATCTAACCATTAGAACTTCCCCTTTTTGTGAGTCAACCTGGTCAATGGGGCTAAAATTGATGAAAAGCCCTCAATAAATCTTCGGTCGTAGCCTTCTAAGCCCAAGAAACTTCGAATTTCTGAAGGATTCACTAGTCTGAGCCAATTATTCACGCCTCGATCTTCTAGGAATCTACCCTTATGCCTTCGCTTGATACCACATGACCTAGAAATGCCACAGAGTCCAACCAAAATTCACACTTACTAAACTTTACATACATCTGATGATCCTTGAGGGTTTGCAGCACTATTCTAAAATGAGTGGCATGCTCCTCCTTGCTCCAAGAGTATATAAGAATGTCATCGATGAACACGATCACGAACATATCCAGATATTGCTTGAACACCCTGTTCATCAGATCCATAAAAACTGCAAGGGCATTGGTTAGTCAGAAGACATAACAACAAATTCGTA
Source organism: Datura wrightii (assembly GCA_035772735.1). Lineage (NCBI taxonomy): Eukaryota > Viridiplantae > Streptophyta > Magnoliopsida > Solanales > Solanaceae > Datura > Datura wrightii. The sequence goes on from JASDFA010000002.1 coordinate 69,892,798, forward strand.
GTGACCATACCGAGTCTTGAAAGTAGTATTCAGGATGTCATTCTCCCGAACCCTGAGATGGTGATACCCAGACCTGAGATCAATCTTGGAGAAGCACTTGGCACCCTGAAGCTGGTCAAACAAATCACCCATTATGGGTAAAAGGTACCTGTTCTTGACAGTAACCATGTTCAATTATCAATAATCAATACACATACGAAGGGAACCATCCTTCTTTTAAAAAATTAGAAATGGTGCACACCATGGAGACTGGCTCGGTCTAATGAAGACCTTATCCAAAAAATACTTTAACTGATCCTTAAATTCCTTTAGCTCGGTTGGAGCCATCCTGTAGGGAGGAATAGAGATAGGTTGTGTATCGGGTAAGAGATCAATGCCAAAGTCGATTTCCCTCTCAGGAGGCACACCTGGAAATTCATCGGGAAAAACATCCAGATATTCGCACACCACCGGAACTGACTGATACCTCAAGCTGGAACTGAGCCGGTAACGAATAAATGTAGGTATCTAGCCATCATATATGCTTCGGCTTCCCACGTAGCTCCCTCAAAATGCTTATTTCTCCACAAAACCTTAACTAAAGCTACTTCTTTTTTCCTGAGCTTTCGAACCTGATGATCTAGTATTTCCACCAAAACCTCCTCATAACTAAGGTTTTCTTTCACACCAACACTATCCACCGAAACAACTAGAGCTGGATCGCCTAAACACTTTTTTAGGAGCAATACATGGAAAATTGGATAGACTGAAGCTAATTCTGAGGGAAACTCCAATTCATATGCTACCTTGCCAACTTGTTTCACAATATGGTATGGTCCAATATAACGGGGACTGAGTTTCCCTTTCTTTCCGAATCGCATCACTCCCTTCATGGGAGACACCTTCAGAAACACCCAATCATCACCTTCAAACTCGAGTTCTCTCTTTCTCACATCCGCATAAGACTTTTGGCGACTCTGAGCTTTTTTCAACCTGTCCTGTATGAGCTAAACCTTCTCCATGGCCTCATAGATTAAATTTGGTCCTATCATCGCAGCTTCACGAACTTCAAACCAACCAATAGGTGATGTACATCTCCCCCCATAGAGAGCCTCAAACGGAGCCATCTGAATGCTAGAATGGTAGTTGTTGTTATACGCAAACTCAATGAGAGGAAAGTGATCCTCCCAACTACCCTTGAAATCAGTTGCACACGCTCTCAACATGTCCTAGAGAGTCTAAATAGTCTTCTCCGCCTAACCATCGATTTGTGGATGAAATGTTGTACTGAGCTTAACCTGAGTACCAAGTCCTTTTTGAAACGATATCCAAAATTGAGAGGTAAACTGAGTACCTCTGTCTGATATGATGGACAAGGGCACTCCATGCAACCGAACTAGCTCTCGGATGTATAGTTTGGCATAATCCTCCACTGAATCAGTGGTTTTGACCGGTAGAAAATGAGCGGCTTTAGTCAACCTATCCACGAACACCCAAATAGAGTCATACTATCGACGAGTGTGAGGTAACCCTATGATGAAGTCCATATTAATCTCTTCCCACTTCCAACTAGGGATACTGATGTCTTGAAGCATACCTCATACCTCCCGGTCTTTGAGGCTCAACCTTCACTTGTTGACAATTTGGGCACTTAGGCACAAATTCTGCAATGTCCTTCTTCATTCCATTCCACCAATAGACTTCCCGCAAGTCATGGTACATCTTGGTGGCACCTGGATGTATTGAATATCTGGAACCATGAGCCTCATGCAACATCCAATTTCTCAAATCGCCAATATATGGAATGCACAAATGACCTTGATATCGAAGCACACCATCTCCCCCTTTGGAGAAGACCTCTACCTTCTGATTTAGGGCGTCTTTCTTTAACTTTACCAAAATAGGGTCCTCGTCTACTCTAATTTTTACATCAGTCACCACAGACGATTCTGATCCATTCTGAACAATAACACAACCATCGGTCGAGTTAACCAAACGAACTCCCAACCTTGTAAGTCGATGCGCATCTTTCACCAGCTCCCTCCTCCACTCATCTACATGGGACACACCCTCTATAGAGAGTCTACTAAGTGCGGCTGCTAATATATTAGCCTTACCCAGGTGGTAAAGGACACTCATATCATAATCCTTGAGTAGATCCAACCACCTTCTTTGGCGTAGATTTAGATCTTTCTTGGTAAACACATATTGTAGGCTATTATGGTCCGTAAACACATCTACATGGACCCCGTACAAATAGTGTCTCCATATCTTACAGGCTGTTACACCCCCAAAATTATTTTGATGATTATTTAATGGTTATATGTCATATTAAGGGAATTATGGGTTGTATTTGGCGGTAGGTGAGGAGGGAAACATGTGCAAAGGGAAAAGCAAAGAGTATGTGAAGTTTGAAAGTAAGGGTCAACTTTAAACGGACATATATCCAAATATATAATGATTCAAATGTCCTAAAACATATCAAATGAAAGGTATTTGAGTCCAGTTTACATTTAAAAAGCCACTCATCAATCGAACATCGGAGTAAAAAGTTATCCTCTTTTTAAGATAGCACTATCGACAGGAAATGCACTGTGGCGCGCGGGCACAAAGACAGGCAGGCAGCAGGCGTGTGCACGCCTGCGAGGGCACGTCACATGCGGGCACTGCCCAGCCCGCCTATATGAAGTAATTTTGAGCTAAAAAGCTCATTTTTACTCCGTTTAACCTTTTTTTTCAAAATTCACAGAATTAAAAGCCCTACAACATGGTGAAAAGATATCCCAAGTAAGAAACTTCACACTTATCTCTTTTGGTCTTTGGGAAGAGAACCTTGAAAGAAAGTCATGGATTGTTGTTGTCTTGTTGTTGATTATGGTGTTGCTGCATTTTTAGCTGGTTCTAGGCAGAGGAAAGAGTAGCAGTATACACCTACTTTAGGTAATAATATCTCCAAGAAAGGGTAAGTAATTCCCTTTTTGATTACTTTGAGTTTATGAGGTTATAACTTGGATAATGGTGTAGTATTGTGTTGTTGTTTCTTTGTGTGTTCTTGTGGCATGCTACTACCCAATTTTTCCAGCACTTTGCTGATGTGAAGTTGCTTCTTGTTGTGCTTGTAAATTGGAATTGGAAGGAGCCTTAAGGAGTAACCTTGAAGGAAGGTTTTTGGCAGAATGAGACTCGATGTGCCAAGCTATGTAAAGGCATTCCTTTCCTTGTTTTTCAAGAACAAAACTGAGTCATTGAAAGGATAAATATTCCTATATTTTTAAAATCATATTGAGGCATGTATGATTCTGTCCAAACGGTCGGAAGTACTTGGCATAAAGATTGAATCGTTAAGAATGGTGGAAGCGAACAAATGTGAAGCGAAAGATGTAATTTTTATACGATTATTGTCGTAGTTGTAAATCGAGTCTGAGGTCCTCTTAATGTGGACACCGTGAGTTGGTCCTTTGGAGTATATTGTATATGTGATATTGAATATATGTTAAGATATGGTCACTTAGTGTAATTGGTAAGAAATGCTAAGACGACGACGTGTGATTGAACTTAAGCTAAGAAGATGACGCTAAGCTGATTGAGGGTAAACAAGCTTATTGAAATAACATTTTCATAATATGGTTACCTCCTATATGTTTATGTTTTAAAGTGCTTAAGATAAAAAAGAGATTTTATGTTTCCCCTCCTTAAAGCTAAGCAAGTGTCATGTAACGAATAAGCTAAGTCGATAGATGTTAACGAGGAAAGCGTGGCTAAGATGTTAATCTCTTTGTGACATTATGAAAAGGGAAGATAAGAGCAAATGATAGACTTTTAATTTAATATGTGAGTAATATGCTCTCTTCCCGTAATTGCTTTTTAGAACCTATGAACAACGTTAAAATATAAGCAAGACGAGGTTTAGTAGATAAAGTTGTTAATTAGGTAAAGAGGTATGTGCGTGTAAGAATTGATGGAATAGTGAACATGAGAGTAAAGACTTGAGTGTATAGTGAATAATGTTTTGAGAAGAAGTTAAGATGCATAAGGAAAGTAGAGCTAAAGGTTTTTAAATTAGACGATACAGGTCACGATTATGAACAAGTTAGGCAAACATCTAGGAAGATTAACCCTGTTCTAAAGACGTTTACTAAAAGAGTTATAAATAAATTTGTTGCTATTCAGTATATGCTAAGCTGATGAATGGCCAGTAAAGTATTAACTTCTTATGAAATGATTAGAATCAAATGTTTTTAAGATAGTAACTCAAGTTTAAAAAAATTTCGTTATGTTTTCAAACGATTATGTTAAGTTATCCATTCTATGTGTTGAAATTATTTTCCAAGTTTGAAAAGGGTAATCCTAGGAGATTCTAAGCCACTTATAATTATGTAAGCTTTCTTAAGCTCCTCAGATAATTGCACATTTCTGTTTGTTAATTCAGTATCGTCTGAATTATGGCTATAAGTCTTTTTTGCCTATAAGCAAGCACTTGGAGAGTTGCTTATGATTTCCCAAGCTGAAAAAATCCCAATCTCAGATTCTTAAGTTATGTCTTCACGTCCCTATGTTATGTTGAAATGTGCATTTCTAATCTAAGAAGTTTTCAAGAAATCATATTTTGAGAATCATGCTAATGTCTCAACCAAGTATTTGAAGTGGCATACAAGTCATTATATGAATTTCTGGTAAGAAGTCTTAATGTATATAATTTTCATGGTATAACATATAGTTGAATTCTTTCAGTTATATTCAAGTCATACATTTATATATTCAGCTCTTGTTGAGTTCCAATTTGAATTTCCTGAATTCAGAGGAGATATTCTCCCATGTACCAATGTTCCTAATGTCTAAGCAAGTATAAGCACATGCTATGAAAATGATCAGTTAAGATCAGAACTTTGAATACCAGGAGGTCTCCTAGAGGTCACTCAGTTAACTAAATACGATTTTATATGTTATACAGAAATCTCATACGTTGTATGTCTGCAGTTCAGCTCTCAACTCTATGTATATGTTAAGTGTTATGACAAATAACTCCAAGTTCCAAGTTATAATTCTATGTTTTCCTGCAAATAGGACAAGAGAATTAAGAACTATATGTACTCATCGACGTGATAAGTTTGATAATAGAATTCCAGTGTATAATTATCGATACATGTAAAGGAACCGCCCTGTGGGAAGTGTGTGTGTGTGTGTGTGTGTGTGTGTGTGTGTGTGTGTGTGTGTGTATATATTTCCCAGATGTTAAAGGATTGTATAAAAATGAGAATCTCTATGCTTATACTCAAGCGATACATTAAATTGGTAAGATTATTTGTAGGACATTGCTTGTAAGCCTACTAAAGTTCTTACATTGTCTAAACCCCCTGAAGGTCCATCAAGTCACTGAGTTGACATGTTTGTATATAATTTGACAGCTTTACGTGACATATGTGCATATTTGCTAATTTTGCATGGTATATGTTCTCACTTGTATTATATGTTACAAAAGAGACCTATTACAGCCACAGATTTGGCATTTGTCATTTTAATGCAATATGTGTTAAATTGACTCAGTATAAGCTCTATCGGCTCCGTTCATCATTATAATTGAGATATTTTTATTTTACCCTAGTATGGTACACCTGCTTGAGATATTTTTATTTTATCCCGACATGGTACACTGGCTGGAGATATTTTTATTTTACCCCGGTATGGTACACCAGCTGGAGATATTTTTATTTTACCCCAGTATGGTACATTGACTAGAGATATTTTTATTTTACCCTGGTGTGGTATGCTCGGTGCTTTGGTATGGGGTAAAAACCGACACGCAAGTGCACGTGGTCAAACAAGTAATAAAGCGGCTAAGTAAGCCAAGTATCGATCCAAGGAGACTCTGGATAAGTAAAATTGCTTAAGTATACTATATTCTAGTTTACTTCTAATTATGTTGACAACAATGTAACCAAAAGTTAAATAATTTTGTTTATAAACTATATACTAAAACTATTAACAAATATTTACTTGAATTGAAACTATGGATAAGAGCATGCCAAGGTTAAGAACAAGTAATGAATTCGATAGTAATCATAATTCGGTTATTCTTCTCTTCATGTTGCTAGCCAAGAACATTAGCCTAGAGATTAAAACTCTCGTATTTAATCTCACTTTAGAATCATAAACCATTCGTCTACATTTCTATGATCAAATGCAATTTATGACCTAGCAATACAATTCTGGTTCCTAAATTGACTAATACGGCTTTCAAGTATATTTCTATCAGGAAAGCACATCAAAACACAATTTTCCCAAATCAAGTTAAGAACAATACCCTATTAATTCACAACTTTCCAATTTCTTGCTCTCTCGAGTGAAATTGGACTTTTTAGATGTACATTAATGTTGGCCACACACTAATGCAGTAAGAACAAGAATTAATAGAACAACATGAAAGAAGAAGATGAAAAACCATATAATTCACAATCAAAATTCAATACACATGTTCAAAACCTTAGCAAGGAAGAGAATTAGCCACTCATTTGTGGATTGATCATCCTCAAATGAGTGTAAATCATACGTACAATTGATTGAAAGAAGAAAGAAAGAGAGAAAAACCCTTAGCTTTTTCGTCCCTCAACTGCTCCTAACCCACGTCCTTGCTCCACCAAGTCTCCATTATGAAAAATAAACCTAAGTGTGCTATTTATATTAGTAGGAATCTTTCCCGGATCAACAAGCAACGTGTCACGGAGTGCATCGCGGAGCACGGCCTCCGTGACACGCTACGGACGCGGAGGCTTTCTGGAAAATCACCCGAAATCGGCCCAGGCAGCACCTTGCCGCGTTGGCAACGTGTCACGCTGCCTGGGTAGCGCGTTGTAGCCCCATGGTCGCGGAGTCCACCTGCCGTGGCACGTTACCAACGCGCAGGTGGGCTGTTTTGAGCGGCCTGCCTGCCGTGGCACCTTGTCGACGCGCCGGTGGGCTGTTTTGTGCCTCTTCCTTGCCGACGTTCGCGTGTTAATTCCGTTTCCAAGCTTCTACTTCACCAACTCATGGATTAGTTACTCAAACATCATCAAAACCTACAAAACAAAGGCTAATCATGTTGGTTAGCACATATCTTTATTTTATCTAAAATTACATGAAAATGTATACGATAACTTAGATAAACAAGACTAATTCAAATAATAAAGAGTATCTCGGGCATATATTTTTGCCCGTTATCACAACCCCACACTTAAAGCCTTGTTCGTCCTCGAACAACCTTTTACATATCATGCAAATGGAGACTCCTACATAACTAATTTAGCAAGATAATTCAGGTTACGGCTATAATGATTACGTAAGATACAAGCTAAAAATAGAGCATGCCTGATTTGATCATTGAAATGAAACACAACCAGGTTAAGACTTCTTAACCTCAAGAATCGACTCTCAATTTTAGCAAACTCATGCAAATCAACTGATCAAGAAATCCCACATGAATTATATCCTTCATTCAACATGTGCCCCTCACGGAAAGAGAGTTACCCAATTTCACACGCAAAAACAATTTTTATATCACAACATGTGTGGGTACATGAATAGAATTACGCTCACTCTCACAAAGAATTCACATGCATTATGTAATGACCCATAAGCTTGCCCTTAGTGTTTTATTCCACTAATATAAGGATGTGTGAATGTAAGATCAAGTAGGACTTTTTAGGTTGTAATGTAACTCAGGTGTTGGTAGGTACTATTATGATCAGTAATAGTGACTATCTTTCCTAAGCGCTTTTAATACATCACGCCTTCATTACAAACTTCCCTTCCCTCATTTCACCTTTTTCTCCTTTTAGTTTTCTTTTTCCTCTTTTGTTCCCCCATTTCTTTCGACACTTTTAGCTAATTAGTAAGGAGTACTTAAGCAATATGTTTCATTCATTCCTTTTCTTACTCCCTACTAATAACCAACCATTTTCACACAAATGCACCTTTTTCCTTTTCTCAACTATTTACAACTTGCTATTTTTCCTTCTTTTCCATTCTTCTCACTCCTTTACCCTTTCGGATTTTTCCTTTAAGCGCTTCAGAGTTTTGGTTCAATTTCAAGGCTAATGAAAGAAAAAGGATTAAGCTTATGTTGCAGCTGTCAAAGAATAGGCTCAAGGCTCAATGGGGTTAACTAGGATTAATTTTTCAAGGTAGGTATAATGAGGGATAAAAGTTTGGTTCATTCAAAGAAATGCCTAAATCATCTCCTACAATTCACATCCTTCATTTCGTTTTATATACACACCAGGAAAGTTCTAGACATTCCACAATAGCACAGAATACTCAAAAACCTTACACTCATGGCATATGCTCAAATCAAGACACAATCAGTAGACTCTTACTCAGCTAATCACAAGAATTCAGAATTAAGCTTCCATCATATTGAGTCAAATTCAAGAGCCTAAGTGTCTCACACAAAGTTATACACTTGCATGCTTCACACTGAACATACTTGCATCTTACAACCATGTATAGAACATAAAAAGAACATCAAGCACCAATTAGTTATGGTTTCAAAAACCCAAAACCTATCGACTAATTTTCCTCAAGACGGTCGTTATCCATCCATCGTTGGAAACAGTCTCTAACTATGACTAAAAACTTTATATACAGACCCAGGAAAGAAAGAAAAAAGAAAAGAAAAAAAAAATTTATTCTTCGGTTCAAATACCCCCCGTCGGAAAAGAACCGAAAAGAAAAACCAACAGGTGATGAAGTCATGCTTAATTCACAAAAAAATTTCAAAATTTTCAAATTTTCAAATTTCTCACCAACTTTTGTACAAGCATTACATTCACCAAAAATCATTAAGCACAGAAATTTTGAAATTTCCTAGAAATTTCCCTCACCCCACACTTAAATCATGCTATGTCCGCATAGCATCAAACTAAAGGTTACAAAGGGTGAGAAATACTCCCTGAGGCCTTTAGGCCTAGCTGACAGCATGGTTTTCTTCAACTATGGACAAGTGGGTGTTCGACCCCACACTTTTTCTTTTCCATGCTTGTTAGCTTCCTCCTCCACGGGTACTCAGACTTCCCCTCCATCTATGCTTAACTTTCCACCAAAACAACACAAGATGAAAAATAAATAAAATAAACATAAATGCAAGAAATTAAAATGGTACCCATGGTACCCTTGGGTTGCCTCCCAAGCAGCGCCTAATTTTACGTCGCGGCACGACGTACCAAGTTTCACCACTTTTTCCTCCACCTTGAGGATATGAATCTCACCCCTAATTTCTTTTCTAATTTCCTCTTATGCTCTAGGGGTGGTGGTGAAAAATTGTAAGGACCAAGCAGTAGATGTTTTCTTTTGAACCTATTGGCCCTTATGTAAGCGAAGTCATTTTGTCTCTCTGAGTTAGCAAATTTCAGAATATATGGGGCTTGGTCCTCCTCTAGACATTTCTCTATAAACTTGGAAGACTCTATTTCTATGTTGTCACCCAAACTTAATGTCGAAAAATGTGTAGAGTGTGGTCCAATACACCTCAACTCTGAAATTGCTTTGTGCTTGACTTTTCTTACTTGTGTACACCTTTTCAACATCGACATTTATTTCTCCATTAAGGTCAAATGGGAGATATTCTTTTTCTTCTTCCATGAATGGAATTTCTATAGGTATGAGCCGATCACGGAGACACTCAAGAGATTCTAATTGTTGGGCTTCATCCAAAAATTCACCCTTGTATTCCTCTTGTAGTTCCTCTTGAATATCGGCTAAAACTGTCACCTGCGAATTATCACAAGCTTCAGCCTCAGCACACATCTCTGTGAGTTTGACGCTCATCCTGCTTACAGCCTCTGCATTCTCCTTTTGCTGAATTATCAATTCTGCCACCGACTCCTTCATTGCTTCTGATTGCTCCAGGAATTGTTTCATCATGTCCTCTATTTGAACTTGGCGTCCCAAGTCCTCATTTTCAACATGCCTATATTCAGCAAAAACAACAAAAGGATCATAGTAGGGGCTTGGGGGAGGGGAATATGCCTTTGGACAATCACCCCAATGGCCATATTGACACCCACATATATTGCACGTGTTACAGTTTTGCCACAAGTGGGGTCCTCCACAGTTCAGACAAGATTCACTAAAATATGAGTATCCACCATTGAAACCATTTATATTCCACGATGTCATGTCAATAAGGGTATACGAACAAGCAGAAAAATAAAATAAAATAAAGAAGAATTAAAACAAACACTAGACCAAGTTGTCAACACTTAAGAAAAAAAAACAAAAATACAGTAAATTTATACTTAAAACAATTTCACCAATTGCCAAGTCTCCCCGGCAACGGCGCCAAAAACTTGCTCGGTGCTTTGGTATGGGGTAAAAACCGACACGCAAGTGCACGTGGTCAAACAAGTAATAAAGCGGCTAAGTAAGCCAAGTATCGATCCAAGGAGACTCTGGATAAGTAAAATTGCTTAAGTATACTATATTCTAGTTTACTTCTAATTATGTTGACAACAATGTAACCAAAAGTTAAATAATTTTGTTTATAAACTATATACTAAAACTATTAACAAATATTTACTTGAATTGAAACTATGGATAAGAGCATGCCAAGGTTAAGAACAAGTAATGAATTCGATAGTAATCATAATTCGGTTATTCTTCTCTTCATGTTGCTAGCCAAGAACATTAGCCTAGAGATTAAAACTCTCGTATTTAATCTCACTTTAGAATCATAAACCATTCGTCTACATTTCTGTGATCAAATGCAATTTATGACCTAGCAATACAATTCCGGTTCCTAAATTGACTAATACGGCTTTCAAGTATATTTCTATCAGGAAAGCACATCAAAACCCAATTTTCCCAAATCAAGTTAAGAACAATACCCTATTAATTCACAACTTTCCAATTTCTTGCTCTCTCGAGTGAAATTGGACTTTTTAGATGTACATTAATGTTGGCCACACACTAATGCAGTAAGAACAAGAATTAATAGAACAACATGAAAGAAGAAGATGAAAAACCATATAATTCACAATCAAAATTCAATACACATGTTCAAAACCTTAGCAAGGAAGAGAATTAGCCACTCATTTGTGGATTGATCATCCTCAAATGAGTGTAAATCATATGTACAATTGATTGAAAGAAGAAAGAAAGAGAGAAAAACCCTTAGCTTTTTCGTCCCTCAACTGCTCCTAACCCACGTCCTTGCTCCACCAAGTCTCCATTATGAAAAATAAACCTAAGTGTGCTATTTATATTAGTAGGAATCTTTCCCGGATTAACAAGCAACGTGTCACGGAGTGCATCGCGGAGCACAGCCTCCGTGACACGCTACGGACGCGGAGGCTTTCTGGAAAATCACCCGAAATCGGCCCAGGCAGCACCTTGCCGCGTTGGCAACGTGTCACGCTGCCTGGGTAGCGCGTTGTAGCCCCATGGTCGCGGAGTCCACCTGCCATGGCACGTTGCCAACGCGCAGGTGGGCTGTTTTGAGCAGCCTGCCTGCCTTGGCACCTTGTCGACACGCCGGTGGGCTGTTTTGTGCCTCTTCCTTGCCGACGTTCGCGTGTTAATTCCGTTTCCAAGCTTCTACTTCACCAACTCATGGATTAGTTACTCAAACATCATCAAAACCTACAAAACAAAGGCTAATCATGTTGGTTAGCACATATCTTTATTTTATCTAAAATTACATGAAAATATATACGATAACTTAGATAAACAAGACTAATTCAAATAATAAAGAGTATCTCGGGCATATATTTTTGCCCGTTATCATGGTACACCGGCTGTAGATATTTTTATTTTACCCCGGTATGGTACATCAGCTGGAGGCATTTTTACATGAATTTTATGGTCGGCTGGCCGCCGGTATTACAGTCGTAACTTTGCTTATGCATTACTTGGTTTCATTTGCACTTCAATATTGAGTTATTGTGAGGTTTTAGTTTTCAGGATTCTAGGTTGTTACTATTCCTTGTTTCTGGCTCAGGTATCATTGATATCTTATATGTTTGCAGTTTTCAGCCTTACATACCAGTACATTTCATTCGTACTGATGTCCCTTCGCCTGGGGACCTGCATTCATGCTGCAGGTGCAGGCATAGGCTGGGATTGCCAGTTTTAGTAGCGATTCTTGAGATCAGTGGATGTACTGGTATGTTTCTTTCTCTCTGGAGCCAGAGCTTAGTTATTTCAGCTTGAGTTTTGAGTTATAGTTAGGGGTAGGTCAGAGCCCTGTTCTGACCATCAATTCAGGTTACTCATTAGAGGCTGTGTGGACTTAGTATGTAGAGTATTATTTAGTTTGTGGCCTTACCGACATTTTAGTTATTTATTTGTGTTAATTGAGACCTTATGGGTCTAGATGTTTACTCCAGTTGATTGTGACAGGTGTCCTGGAAGGCCTCTATGTTACAGCTACAGATGTTATATAGTCGACTAATCGGTCAGCAGGTAGCAGGAGCCAGTCACGCCTTCCCCCAGTTTTGGGGCATGACAAACTTGGTATCAAATCGAAGTCATGTCCTAGGGAGTCCACAAGTCGTGTCTAGTAGAATCTTGCTTATGGGTATATTGTGCACTATACTTATAATCTGGAGGCTACAGGGCATTTAGGAGTTGTTTCACTTTGTTCATTAATAGATAGTGCTATAGAGAAAAGATGTAAGAGGTGTTTGAAATCTAAATCATGCCTATAATTTAGAATTCGCTTACAGTAAGGTAGATGGCTACGAGATTTATTGGCATTGATGCTGGAAGAGGGTCACAGTTTCCCTCTAGCCATATGAGAGATAGATTAAAGGCTCAAAGTGAGTTTTCTTTTTACTCCCCGTGTTGTAGTTCCTCTAGTTCAAATCAGAGCTACCATGGGAAGGGATTCAGACCCTCATGTTGTCGTAGTTCCGGTAGAGCCAGGAGGAGGTAGAGTTGTTTATCCTCCAGCACCTTCAAGTATATCAAAGGGACAAGATTTTGAGAAAGCATTTCAGATGTTAACCCGAGTAGCGATGTTTCAAAAAATCAGTTGCTGAAATTAATGGTAGGGTCCAGGGGAATACTTTTGAGAGCTCTAGTGCCTGTGGGTTTTGAGCCTAGATCCCCAAGCCTTAACGACTCAGTACTTGCCACGGGAACTTCAACAGGTTCGAGTTAGTAAGTTTTTGTACATAAATTAGGGCATCATGAGTATTCATGAATATAGTCCTAGGTTTAATTCTTTAGCTCAGTATGTTTCAGATAGGGTGTGAAATACAAGGGATAGAGTATATCATTATAATAGGTTTGGGACCCCATCTGTTCTGAGAGTGTAGAGGAATGTCTACCCAGACAGAAATAACTATTGCTCGGATACTAGTACTTGCTCAAAAGATGGACGATCTGATTCACCGTCTCCCAAGTACTGACAAAAAATAGAACAAAGTAAGAAGACTAGGTCGACGAGACTATTTAAGGACCCTCGTAATGCTTGGAGACCTCGGAAAGCTAGACATTCAGTTTCACCTTGAGATTCAGTCTCTACTTTGTCCCTAGATTAGACTACAATTTCTTTTAGCCCCCGTTTCCAAGATAGGCAGTGACAGGTCGGGGTAAAAGCAAAGGTAAAAGAGCAACTTAAGGTTTGACACTGATTCTATATGTTAAGTGGTTAAGTTGTGATTTTCACTTTTTTTCCGTGATATTTCCTAAAAGTATGAATGGAAAAGTGGTATTGGAGTAAATCATAACTCCAGTGGTAGTGTATTAATTTGCTTAGGGTTAGAAAAGTTACCGATTATATGGTAATAAAGCATGTTTGTCTTACGTTAGACAAATAGATGGAGTCGAGTAAGTACAGTTTGATATGAAGAGGCAATAGAAAGAGGATGTGCTTACGAAAAATTAAATGTATGTTTATGACACAAGGCAAGGAAAAGTTAAAGATGTTATGGCTAAAGTTACAGCTATCGAGGTATAACCCTCATTCGAGGATGAATGATTTTCAGGGGGGAGGATGTTACACCCCAAAATTTTTTTTGATGATTATTTGATGGTTATATGTTGTATTAAGGGAATTATGGGTTGTATGTTGGCCGTAGGTAAGGAGGGAAACATGTGCAAAGGGAAAAATGAAGATTATGTGAAGTTTGTAAGAAAGGGTCAACTTTAAACTGACATATCTCCAAACATATAATGATTCAAAAGTCCTACATCAAATCAAAGGTATTTGAGTCTAGTTTACATTGAAAAAAACCTCTTGTCAATCGGAGTTCAAATAAAAAGTTGTTCTCTTTTGAAGATAGCACTATCGACAGGAAAAGTGTTGTGGCACGCGGGCACCGAGACAAGCATACAGCAGGCGTGCGCACGCTAGGGCATGTCGCACGGGCGCCGCACACAGACATTTCCCAGACCGCCTATTTGAAGTAATTTTGAGCTAGAAATCTCATTAGTACTCCATTTCACCTCTTTTTTTTCATAATTCACAGAACTAAAAGCCCTACAACATGGTGAAAAGATATCCCAGGTAAGAAACTTCACTCTTATCTTTTTTGGGCTTTGGGAAGAGAACTTTGGAAGAAAGTTAAGGCTTGTTGTTGTCTTGTTGTTGATTGTGGTATTGCTGTATTTTTAGTTGGTCCTAGGCAGAGGAAAGAGTGGGAGTATACACCTACTTTAGCTAATAACATCTCCAAGAAAGGGTAGGTAATTCCCTTTCTTATTTCTTTGAGTTTATGAGTTTATGAGTTTATAACTTGGAGAATGGTGTAGCATTGTGTTGTTGTTTCTTTCTGTGTTCTTGGGGCATGTTGCTACCCAATTTTTCCAGAGCTTTGGTGATGTGAAGTTTCTTCTTGATGTGATTGTAACTTGTACTTGGAAGGAGCCTTAAGGAGTAAGCTTGAAAGGAAGGTTTTCGGAAAAATTAGAGCCGACGTGCCAAGGTATGTAAAGGGATTCCTTTCCTTCTTTTTCAAGAATGAAACTAAGTAATTGAAAGGATCATTATTCCTATGTTTTTAAAATCATATTGAGGCATGTAGGATTCTGTCCAAAGGGTTGGAATTACTTGGCATAAAGCTTGAATCATTAAGAATGGTAGAAGTGAACAAATGTGAAGCGAAAGGCATAACTTTTATACGATTGTTGTTATACTTGTAAATTGAGTCAAAAATCCTCTTAATGTGGGCACCATGAGTTGTTCCTTTGCAGTATATTGTATATGTGATCTTTAATATATGTTAATATATGATCACTTAGTGAAATTGGTAAGAAATGCTAAGAGGACCACGTCTGATCAAACTTAAGCTAAGATGATGATTCTAAGCCAATCGAGGGTAAACGAGCTTATTGAAATGACATTTTCACAATATTGTTATTCCCTCCTATATGTTTATGTTTTAAAGTGCTTAAGGAAAAAAGGATATTTTATGTTTCCCCTCCTTAAAGCTAAGCAGATGTCGCGTAACGAATAAGCTAAGTCGATAGATGTTAACGAGGAAAGCGTGGCTAAGTTGTTAATCTCTTTTGGTATGTTATTAAAAGGGAAGATAAGAGAAGATGTTATAACTTTTAAGATAATATTTGAGTAATATTCTCTCTTCCCGTAATTGCTTTTTAGAACCTTTGAAAAACGTTAAAATATAAGCAAGACGAGGTTTAGCAGATAAACCCGTTAATTGAGTAAAAAGGTAAGTGCGTATAAGAATTGATAGAATAGTGCACACAAGAGTAAATACTTGAGTGTAGAGTGAATAATGTTTGGAAGAGTTAAGATGAATAAGGAAAGTAAAGCTAAAGGTTGTTAAATTAGAAGATATGGGTTACGATTGTGAACAAGTTAGGAAAACTGCTAGTAAGATTAACCCTGTTCTAAAGACATTTAGTAAAAGAGTTATAAATAAAGTTGTTACTGTTCAGTATGTGTTAAATTGATGAATTGTCAGTAAAGTGTTAACTTCTTATGAAATGATTAGAATCAAATGTTTTTGAGATAGTAACTCAAGTAAAAGAGAAGTTTTTCGTTATGTTTTCAAACGATTATGTTAAGTTATCAATTCTATGTGTTGAAATTATTTTCCAAGTCTGAAGAGGGTAATCCTAGGAGATTTGAAGCCACTTATAATTATGTAAGCTTTCTTAAGCTCCTCGAATAATTGCACATTTGTGTATGTTAATCCAACATCATCTGAATTACGACTATAAGTCTTTTTTGCCTATAAGGCAGCACTTAGAGAGTTGCTTATGAGTTCCCAAGATGAAAAACTCCCAATCTCAAATTCTTAAATTATGTCTTCACATCCCTATGTTATATTGAAATATGCTATGCTAATCTAACCAGTTTTCAAGAAATCATATTTTGAGAATCATGCTAATGTCTCAGTCAAGTATTTAAAGTGGCATACAAGTCATTATAAGAATTTCAGGAAAGAAGTCTTAATGTATATGATTTTCATGTTATAACATATAGGTGAATTCTTTTAGTTATATTCAAGTCATACATCTATATATTCAACTCTTGTTGAGTTCTAATTTGAATTTCCTTAATTTAGAGAAGAGATTCTGCCATGTACCAATGTTCCTAATGTCTAAGTAAGTGTAAGCACATGCTATGAAAATGATCCGTTAAGCCCAGAACTTTGAATACCAGGAAGTCTCCTTGTCACGCCCTGCCTTGGGAGGCATGACTGGCACCTGGTGCCCTACTAAGACCTGGACTGCTGGACTAGCTGAGCCTAAGCACTTCTAGTGCCAGGCTGGCTCTAACTCTGGATTCAAGAAAACGACGGGCTATATAAAGGCTGTAAATACAGCCTCCGGCTGACTAGGCCTATAGCCACCTGTAAGAAACATCAACTACCCAGAACAACTGAATCAATAGGGAACCTATGCGGGCCGACAAGGCCACCATGCTGTCTAGTTATTTCTAAATCAAGAAAACAAGTGCTAAACTGCTACGTGACCGACAAGGTCACCACTACCAACTGAATAAGGCCCCACACGTCCATTATAAACAAGCTAAAACATACACACGGCCTCACATGATCGGTACAGCTAACCACAGGGAATACACAATCTGCAAGCCTCTAAGAATACTGATAAAATGGTCGGGACAGGGCCCCCGCCTACCCATATTGTACGACAAAAGAAAAGAAATAAACCTCTAGTTGTCTAGCTCCGGATGACAGGAGCTGATGACTCTGTGGGCTGGCTAGAATTACGAGGGATCGGCTCCTCGTCTATGAGTACCTGCAGGCAAGTAATGCAGCGCCCCTAAACGGGCATCAGTACCACTGGTACCGAGTATGCAAAGCAAAACTGAACATAACTGAAGATAAGCAGTAAACTGGTAGTTACTGAAATGATAGAGGATAGCTAAAACTGTCTGGAATAGCAGAATCTATACCGAGCATAACTGTACTAGAAAGAAGATAAGAATCATACCTGCTGATGCGGCATCCAGCTATTTATCAACTTAATAAGTAACATATATACATATATATAACATACAAGAACCTATACCAGCCCCCATAAGCCGAAAGGTGACGATCAACACGCAACCTATATACCCCTACCCGGGTCAAAACATCCAAAAATAAATTCACTCCACTCATCTAATAACTACGAGCACCCTGTAGGCCACCTGGGTATACAGCTTGGGCTCTCTGGGCCCCTGACTATAACTGTATCTAAGTCCGGAGGACTCCTGTAACTGTAATATGAGATCTGCATCTGTAATCTGTAATCTGTGCCCTGGGCACAAGCGCTCGACAGGGTATACTATAATGCTGATCAGCCTGCTATGGGGAATGTTGCATCCAATCTTCGTCCTGCTGTGAATGGCATGCCACTCCTTGGAGTGACGTATCCTCACCCTCTGGCAGGCGAGTCGACACAGCTATTAACCCTAGGGCGGTAAGGAAGCTCTAAGATTGCCCACATATCACAAACAAGTCTCAATAAGAAACAGTAATCACATATAACATGTATATTAAATCTGAAAATACTATCCATGTTCTAATATTCTATTCTGAATCTCTTGCTATAATAAACAGAATCTAATACTGAGTTAAACTGTGTCTAGGATCGATATCTTGTTGTTTCGTACGATTTAATACAAATATACTTAATACTCGGCTTCTGGAACTTCCTTCTGGAGTTTATTCTATTTTACTATACTAGAATTACTAACTTGCCGAAGAAACTAGCTTTACATACCTCAGTTGTCGGCTTTCTGACTAACTGGCGTAACTCGGCCAATATCCAGCTATTTCTTCCAACTGTATTCATATTCATAGCAATTATAACTAAATTCATCAATATTCCGGAAGAAAACACTACTTTGAATATATATATAGCCCAAACTTTGACTCATCGGAAAACAGTTGAAAACTCTCTATTTCTCAGAAGTCCAGAAGGGAGAAATACTCACTTTAGTGCTAGGAGTATATTGACACTAATTTGGAGAAATTCCACTTACCTTAGCTCGGTAGGACGATGATTCTCCAGCCGAATTTCACAAAACTAACTCCGTAGGAATGCTCCATGCAGCTTTATACTTCACTACCCAAGATTATTTTCAGTTTGGACGGTGTTTAGCGGCGTAAACGGAAGGAATTTTAAAGAAACCCTTCATCCTCTCTGTTTCTCCACTGTTCTGGAAATAAAAATGAGGAAAAACAAAATTAAAACGAAGTGGGGGCTTTATATACTTGGGCCTGGACACCCCCCTCCGTGGCACGTTGGCCATCGTGGAGGGGCTTCCTCCGTGGCACGTTGCCATCACGGAGGGGGTCTGCCCGGCCTCCTCTTGCGATGGTTCGATGCGACACTTGTCCGGTCTTCCCCCGGGCCTTTTTCTAGCATGTACGGCATTCTAAAACTCTTAACCGACATGCGAATAGGCCATCTACATGTCAAGAATTTACGGGGTGTAACATCCTCCCCCCCTTAAGAACATTCATCCTAGAATTTAAACTTCTACTTACAAGAATTTCAACTTACTTGACTTATTCTAGGAAAATTTCGCCAGAGTCTCCCCAGTAATATGGACTATCTCAAAATCCTGAAACGCAGAAAAGTCCAATACAGGTACTCCACACAACACTAATATTCATCACAAAAGCCAGCAATTTTTTTTATTCACATAATATAAGGCAATTCATAAAGCAACAATACTAACGTACCTCTGGCTGATTAAGTCTAGAACAGTTGAGGATATCTAACTTTCATATCTTCCTCTGCTTCCCAAGTCATCTTCTCTCGATTTTTGTTACGCCATAATACTATGATAGAAGCAATATCTTTAGTTCCCAACCTACGAATCTGACTGTCTAGTATGGCTACTGGAACCTCTTCATAAGACAGGTCTTCCGTAACCTGGACATCCAGAACTGGGACAACTCTAGAGGGGTCTCCTATATACTTCCTCAGCATGGACACGTGGAAAACTGGATGGACAGACTCTAATTCTGGAGGCAAGTTCAACTCGTATGCCACTTGGCCTATTCTGCGACGAATTTGATAAGGCCCAACAAATCTCGGGCTGAGCTTACCTTTCTTGCCGAATCTCATCACCCCTTTCATAGTTTCAAAAACACCCAGTCATTCACATTAAATTCTAGGTTCCTGCGCCGTACATCAGCTTACGATATTTGGAGGCTCTGAGCAGTCAGTAGGCGTTCTCTAATAAGCTTTACCGTTTCCTCTGACTGATGAATAGTATCCAGCCCAAAGCGCTGACTCTCCTACATCAAACCAGCCGACTAGCGATCTACATTTCCGCCCATAGAAAGCCTCATAGGGCGCCATCTGTATAGCTGAGTGATAACTATTGTTATAAGCAAACTCAATAAGTGGTAGGTTCTCATCCCAGCTACCTCCAAAGTCCAATACACACGCTCGTAACATATCCTTGAGCGTTTGAATAGTGCGTTCTGCCTGTCCATCTGTCTGAGGGTGGAATGTTGTGCTCAGATTAATTTTCGTTCCCAGGCCTCTCAGAAATGATTGCCAAAATTTAGCTGTAAATTGCGCCCCTCTATCAGAGATAATGGATATTGGAACACCGTGCATTCTGACTATTTCTCTGATATACAATTCAACATAATCTTCGGCAGAGAAAGTAGACCTTACTGGCAAAAAATGGGTTGATTTTGTCAGTTTGTCAACAATTACCCAAATCGAGTCATTTCTATGTCTGGTACGAGGTAATCCTGCTACAAAACCCATATTTACTGCTTCCCACTTCCAAAGAAGCACAGCTATGTCTTGAGTCAATCTACCTAGTTTCTGGTGTTCAGCTTTTACCAGTTGGTATTTGGGACACTGAGCTATAAATTCTGCTATCCCTTTCTTCATTCCTAGCCACCAGTAGATTTCTCTTACATCATGTCACATGTTTGTCAAACCTGGGTGGAGAGAATAACGGGCATAATGTACCTTGCCCATAATCTGCTGGCGAAGCCCTGCGACGTCTGGAACACAAAGGAGATCTTTATATCTCCACACTCCATCCTCGGTTATCTGAAAATCTGTCATCTCTCCCCGCTGAACTCTTTTTCTGAGCTGAACCAGGCTAGGATCATCGTGCTGTCGTTCCTTTACTTCCACAACTAAAGATGACACTGCAGTATTTTGGATTTCTGCTCTGTTGTCCCTTATTTCTGCTACATGAACGGCTAGACAGGCTAGTTGATGCAACTCTCGGGCCAATTCCCGCTGCTCGAGCTGCAAGTATTCTAAACTCCCCATAGATTCACGGCTGAGGGCATCTGCTACTACGTTGGCCCTTCCTGGGTGATACAGAATATTCACGGCATAGTCTTTCAACAACTCTAACCAGTGACACTGCCGCAGAGTCAACTCCTAGAAGCTTTGCTCTCATGCCACAGTCGACTGAAATTTTGCTGCTTTTTGTGTCAGTTTAGTCAAAGGTGCTGCAAAAGTGGAAAATCCTTCAACAAACCTTTTATAGTACCCGGCTAACCCCAGGAAACTGTGTACCTCGGTCAGAGTGGTAGTTTTGTCTATGTTTTCACTGCTTTTATTTTCTGTGTATCTACCTGTATACCAGCCTCCGACACGATGTGACCCATAAAGGCTACTGAATTCAGCCAAAATTCACATTAGAGAAATTGGCATGCAACTGACGATTATATTGATTTATCATACCGGAGAAACTAACAAGTAATCTCTCTGTATAGCTAGAGCTCATCTGGCCTTATGGCCCACATGCTAATGCTACTCACTGCTGGGATAATCTGTATGACTGTCTGCACACCATGTGCATGTATCTGATCAGAGGATCCCGATAGTGATCATAATCTTTAATAATCTGGCTGAATAACCGTGAATAACTGAATAGCTGGGCCGAATGACCTGTATGCTGAAGTAGTCTAACAATGCTCTAAATGTCCTACTCAGACATCTGTAGCTCATGCATAACTGCGGAGTTGTGGACAACTAACTGCTTTGTTCTTCTAATTGAAAAACTATAGAGCTTGGCTTAGTCAGATTTACTCTCAGGCGATCCGTTCCTGGATCTTCATAGGGAACCTACCAATTTCCTTATCTTAATAAACACTGTGCTAGTAGAGTAATACCAATTCCTTATGCCTGGTTCGTATCCACTCGGATCTATACTGCTGTTCTAGAAAATTCTTGGTCTTATGAGCAATTCTGTAAAGGCTGGCCTTCTTTTAGGACTCTATATCTAAATATCTTACGAGAATCGACTGAGGTACTAGTCTGTCACTGACTACTGATGTGGACCCCTTCCTAGGGTACCCACGGGTTTGTCTGACTAGGACGGCTGGCTGACTTGCGGGGTGTTCTACATGATAACTGCCAGGTTGACTAAAGCTGACTCTCACCTACAAGGCTGGAAAAACGATGTACGACCACTTAACATACTGGAGAATTCTGGTGTTGCTAACCTCTAGAATATGCTTAGTCAGTCTCTATTTCTAGTTCTGGCACATGCGATAACGTTACTGGTCTTTAGGGATACTTCCCTGCTAATATAGGCGCCAGCTGGTCGTTAGACCGTCTAACTGTGCCCGTATCATCTAACCCCCTGATTCAGGCTACTAACTCTTGTGAGCTGCTGAAGTCTAGATCTGGCAACAAGCATATAAGTCCATTAACTCAATAAACTGAGAACCGAGAAAGTTTCTATGGATTCATACGTGAATCACACCTAACTTTCCCCCTTTTTGGCGAGGGGTCCTGCAGTACAATCTGTATATACTTCCTAGCAGCTAACCAGAATTTGTGTGACTGTAACCCCTATGTCTAGCTACTCACAGCATATTTGATATCTGTATATATATATATCAACAACTACGTACAATACATACTGAATTCTTTTTGTAATATGTAATCTCTGACATGCTTTATTGACTTTCATACTGCACATGATATACTGCTTCTACAGTCTAATGATATCTCCTGTCCTCTTGTACCATTGCATTGGATTTTTATCCCATTCCGGAAGCAACAAACACATGCACTTTAGTTATGATCTGCTATTTGAAATTTCGCCACTCTTACAATATGGGGTCAACATCTGCACCTTGTGGCCTTACTTGGCATTATATTAAGGGCCCGTGACTGTCTGTTGAACCTTGCCTCTAGGCCACACTAGATTAGGGTCTCCGGGTCGGCACCCTCTTACCTTCTCTGTAGGCGGACGTACCACAACATTCTAAACTACAATCTTACTGTCTCTTAACTGTCAGTCCGAGGCTTAGTCCTTAATACACGATATCCTATCAATCTGGAGGTGATTCTAATTTCCCCTCAAAATATGGTATTCCTGCTTCTTCCCCTTATCTTGCTTAAGCTGAGCTCTAGGGTTCAAGGTACCTGCCTTACATTGTTAATAAGGTTACTGGTCAAGTCTCAGCATATACTTCTTCTGGCTTGCAGTCAGACCCATCTGATTCACATGACCTCCCTACCTTTCGGTATCACAACTGAAATCATAACTATTATCTTGCAGGTATATCCTGCCGTTGTTAGCGTGTTATGGAGGACTTGTCCTTTTTCTAACTCGAACTTAACTATAACTGGGAGTTCATCACTGACAGGTATTTTACACCAACTTCGAGTAAGCTAGTAGTCTTACTCTCTCCTCTGACTT
Source organism: Datura wrightii (assembly GCA_035772735.1). Taxonomy (NCBI): domain Eukaryota; kingdom Viridiplantae; phylum Streptophyta; class Magnoliopsida; order Solanales; family Solanaceae; genus Datura; species Datura wrightii. The sequence continues at coordinate 69,915,881 of JASDFA010000002.1, forward strand.
ATTACCGTAAGGGTCTGCACAACTTACGTAATCATAGGGCTCCTTACTCTTTTTAACCCTTTCTGGAATCAACCAATCCATCTTCACTTATTGCCTACTTTGGGCAACATTGCCTCAGTCCTTATGCCCCTTGCTATACTAGAATCAAAACTAAGAGGTAGGAATAGCCTTTTCTTACTGCAACGAAATATAAACATGGAACTGTACCACATCTGAAAGGATGGAGGTGGAAATCCTGCATTTCCCTCTCTCTCTCACATTTATCCGATAATCTAATATTATCTGTCACCTTAATTAGATCTTACATATCTTAACAAATAAATCAACTAGTAGATACGCTATGCTACTGACTTCCTATTCTGAAGTTGTAGAAATATACTGGGGATGGTACTGATAGAGGTATCACATTGGGAGGTCCCTGATACCTCCTTCTGCTGTTGTAGTTACCCTGCAACTGACTGGTGCCCTCTCCTGCTGCTATACCCAATCTTTTGCCTGTGATACGGTGTCGCTGATCTGACTTTGTATCTGTAACCAAAGAGTATGATAAGTTTTAGGGACTCAACCCTATACTGTACCGCTCTACAGCACGACTGAATATGAAAAAAGAGTAACCATCCTATTATGCCTTGCAGCCTCCTGCCTATATTATGTGGTGCACAACACATCCATAGACAAGACTCTACTTAGCAAGGCTTGTAGACTCCCTGGGATACGACCTGCTCTGATACAAAGTTTGTCACGCCCTGCCTTGGGAGGCATAACTGGCACCTGGTGCCCTACTAAGACCTGGACTGCTGGACTAGCTGAGCCTAAGCACTTCTGGTGCCAGGCTGTCTCTAACTCTGGATTCAAGAAAACGACGGGCTATATAACAGCTGTAAATATAGCCTCCGGCCGACAAGGCCTATAGCCACCTGTAAGAAACATCAGCTACCCAGAACAGCTGAATTAATAGGGAACCTATGCCGGCCGACAAGGCCACCATGCTGTCTAGTTATTTCTGAATCAAAAAAACAAGTGCTAAACTTCTACATGACCGACAAGGTCACCGCTACCAACTGAATAAGGCCCCACACGACCATTATAAATAAGATAAAACATACACACGGCCTCACACAATCGGTATAGCTAACCACAGGGAATACACTATCTGCAAGCCTCTAAGAATACTGATAAGATGGTCAGGACAGGGCCCCGACCTACCTATACTGTACGACAAAATAAAAGAAATAAACCTCTAGTTGTCTAGCTCTGGATGACAGGAGCTGATGACTCTGTGGGCTGGCTGGAATTACGAGGGATCAGCTCCTCGTCTATGAGTACCTGCAGGCAAGTAATGTAGCGCCCCCAAACGGGAGTCAGTACCACTGGTACCAAGTATGCAAAGTAAAACTAAACATAACTGAAGATAAGCAGTAAACTGGTAGTTACTGAAATGACAGAGGATAACTAAAACTGTCTGGAATAGCAAAATCTGTACCGAGCTTAACTGTACTGGAAAGAAGATAGAATCATACCTGCTGATGCGGCGTCCTGCTATTTATCAACTTAATAAGTAACATATATACATATATATAACATACAAGAACCTATACCAGCCCCCATAAGCCGAAAGGTGCCAATCAACACGCAACCTATATACCCCTACCCGGGTCAAAACATCCAAAAATAAATTCACTCCACTGACCTAATAACTACGAGCACCCTGTCGGCCCCCTAGGTATGCAGCTTGAGCTCTCTGGGCCCCTGACTATAATTGTTTCTGAGTCCGAAGGACTCCTGTAATTGTAATCTGAGATCTGTATCTGTAATATGTAATCTGTGCCCTGGGCGCAAGCGCTCGATAGGGTATACTGTAATGCTGATCAGCCTGCTATGGAGAATGCTGCATCCAATCTTCGTCCTACTGCGGACGGCATGCCACTCCTTGGAGTGACGTATCCTCACCCTCTGGCGGGCGAGTCGACACAGCTATTAACCCTAGGGCGGCAAGGAAGCTCTAAGGGTGCCCACATATCACAAGTAGGTCTCAACAAGAAACAGTAATCACATATAACATGTATATTAAATTTGAAAATACTATCCATGTTCTGATATTCTATTCTGAATCTTTTGTTTTATTAAACTGAATCTAATACTAAGTTAAACTGTGTCTGGGATCGATATCTTGCTGTTTGGTACGATTTTACTGACTTTTATTCTGAATATGGCGTAATAATACAAATATACTTAATACTCGGCTTCTAGAACTTCCTTCTGGAGTTTATTCTATTTTACTATACTAAAATTACTAACTTGCCAAAGAAACTAGCTTTACATACCTCAATTGTTGGCTTTTTGACTAACTGGCGTAACTCGGCCAATATCCAACTATTTCTTCCAACTGTATCCATATTCATAGCAATTAGAACTAAATTCATCAATATTCCGGAAGAAAACACTACTTTGAATATATATATATCCCAAACTTTGACTTATCAGAAAACAGCCGAAAACTCTCTATTTCTCAAAAGTCTAGAAGGGAGAAATACTCACTTTTGGTCTAGGAGTATATTTCCACTAATTTGGAGAAATTCCACTTACCTTAGCTCGGTCGGACGATGATTCGCCAGTAGAATTTCACGAAACTAACTCCGTAGGAATGCTCCCTGCAGCTTTATACTTCACTACCCGAGATTATTTTCAGTTTGGATGGTGTTTAGCGGCGTAAAACGGAAGGAATTTTAAAGAAACCCTTCATCCTCTCTGTTTCTCCACTATTCTGGAAATAAAAATGAGGAAAAATGAAATTAAAACGAAGTGGGGGCTTTATATACTTGGGCCTGGACACCCCCCTCCGTGGCACGTTGGCCATCGTGGAGGGGCTTCCTCCGTGGCACGTTGCCATCACGGAGGGGGTCTGCCCGGCCTCCTCTTGCGATGGTTCGATGCGACACTTGTTCGGTCTTCCCCCGGGCCTTTTTCTATCATGTACGGCATTCTAAAACTCTTAACCGACATGCGAATAGGCCATCTACATGTCAAGAATTTACGGGGTGTAACATCCTCCCCCATTAAGAACATTCATCCTCGAATGTAAACTTCTACTTACAAGAATTTCAACTTACTTGACTTATTCTAGGAAAATTTCGCCAGAGTCTCCCCAGTAATATGGACTATCTCAAAATCCTGAAACGTAGAAAAGTCCAATACAGGTACTCCACACATCACTAATATTCATCACAAAAGCCAGAAATTTTTTTATTCACATAATATAAGGCAATTCATAAAGCAACAATACTAACGTACCTCTGGCTGATTAAGTCTAGAACAGTTGAGGATATCTAACTTTCATATCTTCCTCTACTTTCCAAGTCATCTTCTCTCGGTTTCTGTTATGCCATAATACTTTGACAGAAGCAATATCTTTAGTTCCCAACCTACAAATCTACCTGTCTAGTATGGCTACTGGAACCTCTTCATAAGCCAGCTCTTTCGTAACCTGGACATCCTGATCTGGGACAACTCTAGAGGGGTCTCCTATATACTTCCTCAGCATTGACACGTGGAAAACTGGATGGACAGACTCTAATTCAGGAGGCAAGTTTAACTCATATGCCACTTGGCCTATTCTGCGATGAATTTGATAAGGCCCAACAAATCTTGGGCTGAGCTTACCTTTCTTGCCGAATCTCATCACCCCTTTCATAGTAGAAACTTTCAAAAACACCTAGTCATTCACATTAAATTCCAGGTTCCTGCGCCGCACATCAGCATACGATATCTGGAGGCTCTGAGCAGTCAGTAGGCGTTCTTTGATAAGCTTTACCTTTTCCTATAACTGATGAATAATATCCGGTCCAATCAGCGCTGACTCTCCTACTTCAAACCAGCCGACTGGCGATCTACATTTTCGCCCATACAAAGCCTCATAGGGCGCCATCTTGATAGCGAAGTGATAACTATTGTTATAAGCAAACTCAATAAGTGGTAGATTCTCATCCCAGCTACCCCTAAAGTCCAATACACACACTCGTAACATATCCTCGAGCGTCTGAATAGTGCGTTCTGCCTGTCCATCTGTCTGAGGGTGGAATGTTGTGCTTAGATTAATCTGTGTTCCCAGGCCTCTCTGAAATGATTGCCAAATTTAGCTGTAAATTGCACCCCTCTGTCATAGATAATGGATACTGGAACACCGTGCATTCTTACTATTTCTCTGATATACAATTCAACATAATCTTCGGCAGAGAAAGTAGCCCTTACTGGCAGAAAATGGGTTGATTTTGTCAGTCTGTCAACAATTACCCAAATTGAGTCATTTCTATGTCTGATACGGGGTAATCCTGCTACAAAATCCATATTTACTGCTTCCCACTTCCAAAGAGGCACAACTATGTCTTGAGCAATCCGCCTGGTTTCTGGTGTTCAGCTTTTACCAGTTGGCAATTGGGACACTGAGCTACAAATTCTTCTGTCCCTTTCTTCATTCCTGGCCACCAGTAGATTTCTCTTACATCATGGCATATGTTTGTCAAACCTGGGCGGAGAGAATAACGGGCATAATGTACCTCACCCATAATCTGTTGCCGAAGCCCTGCGACGTCTAGAACACAAAGGAGATCTTTATATCTCCACACTCCATCCTCGGTTATCTGAAAATCTAAAACTCTCCCCCTTAACTCTGTTTCTAAGCTAAACCAGGCTAGGATCTTTGTGCTGCTGTTCCTTTACTTCCACAACTAAAGACGACACTGCAGTATTTTGGATTTTCGCTCTGTTGTCCCTTGTTTCTACTACATGAACGGCTAGACTGGCTAGCTGATGCAACTCTCAGGCCAATTCCCGCTGCCTGGGCTGCAAGTATGCTAAACTCCCCACAGATTCACGGCTGAGGGCATCTGCTACTACGTTGGCCCTTCCTGGGTGATACAGAATATTCATGTCATAGTCTTTCAACAACTCTAACCAGCGACACTTCCGCACATTCAACTCCTAGAAGCTTTGCTCTCATGTCACAGTCCACTGAAATTTTTACTGCTTTTTGTGTCAGTTTAGTCAGAGGTGCTGCAGAAGTGGAAAATCCTTCCACAAACCTTTTGTAGTACCCGGCTAACCCCAGGAAACTGTGTACCTCGGTTGGAGTGGTAGTTTTGGCCCTGTTTTCACTGCTTTTATTTTCTGTGTATCTACCTGTATACCAGCCTCCAACACGATGTGACCCACAAAGGCTATTGAATTCAGCCAAAATTCACTGAGTTGACATGTTTGTATATAATTTGACATCTTTACATGATATATGTGCATATTTGCTAATTTTGCATGGTATATGTGTTCACTTGTATTATATTTTATGAAACAGACCTATTGCGGCCACTGATATGGCATTTGTCATTTCAATGCAATATGTGTTAAATTGACTCAGTGTAAGCTCTATCGGCTTCGTTCATGATTATGATTGAGATATTTTTATTTTACCCTGGTATGGTAGACCGGCTTGAGATATTTTTATTTTACCCTGACATGGTGCATTGGCTAGAGATATTTTTATTTTACCCCGGTATAGTACACAGGCTAGAGATATTTTTATTTTACCCCAGAATGGTACACCGGCTGGAGATATTTTTATTTTGCCTTTATGTGGTACACCATCTGGCGATATTTTTATTTTACCCCAGTTTGGTACATCAGCTGGAGGCAATTTTTACCTGAATTATATGATCGGCTGGCCGCCGTTATTATAGTTGTAACTTTGCTTGTGCATTACTTGGTTGCATTTGCACTTTAGTATTGAATTATTGTCAGTTTTCAGTTTCCAGGATTACAGGTTGTTAGTACTCCTTATTTATGGCTCAAGTATCATTACTATCTTATATGTTTACAATTTTCAACCTTACGTACCAGTATATTTCATTCGAATTGGCGTCCCTTTGCATGGGACCTGCGTTCGTGCCGCAGGTGCAGGTAGAGTTTGGGATTGCCATTTGCAGTAGCGGTTCGTGAGATTAGTGGATGTATTGGTATGCTCCTTTCGTCCTGGAGCTAGATCTTAGTTATTTCAACTTGAGTTTTGAGTTATAATTGCGGATAGGTAGGAGCGCTGTTCCGACCATCAGTTCAGGTTACTCATAGAGGCTTTGTGGATTTAGTATGTAGAGTATTATTCAGTTTGTGGCCTTATCGGCATTTCAATTATTTATTTGTGGTAGTTGAGACCTTATGGGTCCAGATGCTTACTCCAGCTGATTATGACAGGTGTCCTGGAAGGCCTAGGTGTTATTGCTACATATTCTATATAGTCGGCTTCTCGGTCAGTTAGGTATTGGGAGCCAGTCCCGCCTTCCCCCAGTTTTGGGGCGTGACAAAGGCAAATATCACCGCTGCTAATTCAAGATCATAGGTCGGGTAATTCTTCTCATGAACCTTCAACTGCCTGGAAACATATACTATAACCTTGCCATGCTGCATCAACACACAACCAAGGATGATTCTCGAAGCACACAGTACACCACAAATCCATCGATACCCTCAGGTAGGGTTAACACCGGTGCTGAGGTGAGTCAGGTATTCAACTCTCTGAAACTCTTCTCCCAAGCATCCGACCATTGCAACTTCACTTTCTTTTGGGTCAATTTGGTCAATGGTGCTGCAATAGATGAAAAACCCTCAACAAATCTCCGATACTACCCAGATAAACCCAAGAAACTCCTGATGTCTAAAGCATTCACCGGTCTAGACCAATTCTTCACCGCTTCTATCTTCTCCACTTTTATACCCTCGCTTGACACCACATGGCCCAAAAATTCCACTGAGTTCAACCAAAACTCACACTTGCTGAATTTAGCATATAATTGGCGATCCTTGAGAGTCTATAGCACCACCCTCAAATGAGCGGCATGTTCCTCCTCGCTCCGAGAGTATATCAGGATGTCATCTCTATATACAATCACGAACATATCAAGTATGGCTTGAGTAGCCTGTTCATCAAATCCATAAAAGCTGTAGGAGCATTCGTTAGTCCAAAAGATATAACTACAAACTCATAATGACCATACCGCATCCTGAAAGCTGTCTTCGGGATTTCACTCTCGAACCCTAAGTTGATGGTATCTGGATTCTTCAAAAAGCACTTGGCACCCCGAAGCTGGTCAAACAAATCATCAATTCTGGGGAGTGGATACCTGTTCTTGATGGTGACCTTGTTCAATTATCGATAATCAATACACATACGAAGAGAACCATCTTTCTTGCGGACAAAGAGAACTGGTGCACCCCATGAGGATTTGCTTGGTCTAATGAAACCCTTGTCTAGGAGATCCTTCAACTGCTCCTTCAACTTCTTTAGCTCGGATGGAGCCATTCTATAAGGAGGAGTAGATATAGGTTGCGTATTGGGAACAAGGACATACCAAAATCAATCTCCCGCTCAGGAGGGATTCCCGGTAGATCATATGGGAACACTTCTAGATACTCACATACTACTGGAATTGACTGGATAGTCGGGGTCTTGGACGTAGCATCCTTAACCCTAACTGGATGGTATACAACCCTTGGAGATCATCTTTCTGGCCTTAAGGTTAGAAATGAAACAACCTATAGGCACAGCTAAACTACCCTTCCATTCTAAGACGGGCTCACACGAAAATCTGAACTCTACTGCCCGGGTTATACAATTCATTGAGGCATAACATGAAAATAGCCAATCCATGCCGAGGATAGCATCAAAACCGGTCATGGATAACTCTACTAAATCTGCTGAGGTGACTTTTTGAAGGACTGAGATCGGGCAATCTCTATACACCCGTCTAACTATAACTGAATCATCGACTGGAGTAGAGACTGAAAAGGGTTCTGATAGGATTTCAGGACTGACACTGAAACTACTAGCAACATAAGGCGTCACAAAAGACAAAATAGCCCCTGGATCTAACAAAGAATATACATCAAGGTGAAAAGCTCATAACATACTAGTGACTACATCCGGGGAGACCTCCTGCTCCTGGCGGGATACTAAGGCATAGAATCTGTTCTGGTGTTGTCCACCACCTACACTAGTAGATGCGCCCTGTTGAGATAGGCGTGTTGGTGGAGCTGCTGAACTGGAAGTAGGGATTCGACCCTTATCATGGCCCTGTAAATCCCTGAGCATATGTCCCAGCTTCCTACACCTGAAGAAAGTACTTGTATCTGCCAAACACTGACCCGTGTGCCTCCGGCCACACCTTTCACAAACTAGAATACTAAAATATGCGAGCCTGCTATTTTGAACCCTAGAGCCTGATGGTCTTTCCCCTCTGGTCGTGCCTAGGTCTAGATGGCACACTCATCACTGAAGATGCTGGGGCTGAAGATCTCTAGTGGGACTGTTGTCTGTGCCCACCACCTGGTCTCATTTGAGAGAACCTATAGCTGAATGTACTGGCCCTCTTGGCCTCTCTCTCCCTCAGATGCACCGTCTCCATCTTCTGGGCGTATAAAACTATCTGAGGAAAATCCATATCCTGATGGAACATCCTAGTCCAGCAATCCTTGTCTAGATAGTCCGCCACCCGATGAACAAACCTGCTCACTCAAGCCCTCAGATTAACCACTAACTCTGGGGCGTGCTTGGATATGAGTGAACTGTAGGGCATACACCTGCACTGTCCTCTTTTCCTGCTTTAGATTCACGAACTCGGCCGCCTTCAGCTCCCTAATCTCACGAGGGAAGAACCGATCTGGGAAAGTGACATATAACTCATCCAAACTGATAAGGACTGCTCCGACTTCCCTACTATCTTTCCACTGCTTGAACCAGATATGTGCAACCCCGTTTAGCTGGTAAGAGGCTAAGTCAGCGCACTCCTCTCCATTCAACCCCATGACTTGGGTGATCTTTAGAATCTCATCAATAAGCTCATGTGGATCCTCGTCCACCTTTGACCCAAGAAACTCTAGAGGGTTCATCCTTAGGAGATCTCTAACTCGTGCTACCTCCGCACGCCTATTCTGAGGGACATGCGCTACCACCTACTAATTGACCTGGGTAGTCAAGGCATGTGCTAGCATCTGAATAGTTGCCCTGAAGCCGCATGGGCAACCGGTTTTAGTGCATGGTGCTCATGGGCTAGTGGGGCCTGTTGGTGCCCGTCCCCATTGCCATCCTTGTGGCCATTTCCATTTCCATTTCTTTTGTCGTTCACTCTACGGGGAGGCATGATTATGCAATTGCAATTAGCACAAGTTAGAAGGATAGAGAGATATTTCACCGCACTACATAGATCATGAAAGAAGGAAACATTTTCTAAATGTCTCATAGGCTCTTCGTCATAAGCGTGGCATGCTTCACACCCATGAAAAAGACTCTATTTAACGCGGCTTTCAAACACCCTAGGACACTTCAAAACCTATTGCTCTGATACCAAGTTTGTTGTCCGGTGCTGTGGTAGGGGTTAAAAACCGACACGCAAGTGCACGTGGTCAAACAAGTAATAAAGTGGCTAAGTCAGCCAAGTATCGATCCAAGGAGGCTCAGGATATGTAAAATTTGCCTAAGTATACTATATTCTTATCTTACTTCTAATTATGCTAACAACAACGTAACCAACAGTTAAATGAGTTTTTGTTTATAAAATATATACTAAAACTATTAACAATTATTTACTGTGAATTTAAACTATGGATATGAGCATGCCAAGGTTAAGAACAAGTAATGATTCGATTATAATAATAATTCGGTTAATCTCTTCTTCATGTTGCTAGCCAAGAACAGTAGCCTAGAAATTGAAACTCTCGTATTTAATTTCACTTAAGAATCATAAACCATTTGTCTACATTTCTGTGATCAAATGCAATTTACGACCTAGCAATACAATTCCGGTTCCTAAATTGACTAATACAACTTTCAAGTATATTTCTATCAGGAAAGCACATCAAAACCCAATTTTCCCAAATCAAGTTAAGAACAATACCCTATTAATTCACAACTTTCCAATTTCTTGCTCTCTCGAGTGAAATTGGACTTTTTAGATGTACATTAATGTCGGCCCAGCACTAATGCAGTAAGAACAAGAATTAATAGAACAACATGAAAGAAGAAGAAGAAAACCATATCATTTACAATTAAAATTCACTACACATGTTCAAAACCTTAGCAAGGAAGAGAATTAGCCACTCATTTGTGGATTGATCATCCTAAAACAAGTATAAATCATACATACAATTGATTGAAAGAAGAAAGGAAGAGAAGAAATCTCTTAGCTTTTTCGTCCCTCAACTGCTGCTAACCCACGTCCTTGCTCCACCAAGTCTCAACTATGAAAAATAAACCTAAGTGTGCTATTTATATTAGTAGGAATCTTTCCCGGAATAACAAGCAACATGTCACAGAGTGCATCGCGGAGCACGGCCTCCGTGACACGCTACGGACGCGGAGGCTCTCTGGAAAATCACCCGAAATTGGCCCAGGCAGCACCCCGCCGCGTTGGCAGCGTGTCACGCTGCCTGGGCAGCGCGTTGCAGCCCCTTGGTCGCGGAGGCCACCTGCCGTGGCACGTTGCCAACGCGCAGGTGGGATGTTTTGAGCGGCCTGCCTGCCGTGGCACCTTGTCGACGCACCAGTGGGCTGTTTTGTGCCTCTTCCTTGCCGGCGTTCGCGTGTTAATTCCGTTTCCAAGCTTCTACTTCACCAACTCATGGATTAGTTACTCAAACATCATCAAAACCTACAAAACAAAGGCTAATCATGTTGGTTAGCACATATCTCCAATTTATATAAAATTACATGAAAATGTATACAATACCTTAGATAAACAAGACTAATTTAAGTAATAAAGAGTATCTCGGGCATATATTTTTGCCCGTGATCACAACCCCACACTTAAAACCTTGTTTGTCCTCGAACAACCTTTTACATATCATGCATATGGAGACTCCCACATAACTAATTTAGCAAGATAATTCAAGTTACGGCTATAATGATTACGTAAGATACAAGCTAAAAATAGAGCATGCCTGATTTGATCATTGAATTAAAGTACAACTATGTTAAGACTTCTTAACCTCAAGAGTCGACTCTCAATTTTAGCAAACTCATGTAAATTAACTGATTAAGAAATTCCACGTGAATTTTATCCTTCATTAAACATGTGCCCCTCACGGAAAGAGAGTTACCCAATCACATGCAAAAACAATTTTTTACATCACAACATGTGTGGGTACATGAATAGAATTACGCTCACTCTCACAAAGAATTCACATGCATTATGTAATGACCCATAAGCTTGCCCTTAGTGTTTTATTCCACTAATTTAAGGATGTATGAATGTAAGATCAAGTAGGACTTTTTAGGTTGTAATGTAACTCAGGTGCGGGTAAGTACTATTATGATCAGTAATAGTGACTATCTTTCCTAAGCGCTTTTAATACATCACGCCTTCATTACAAACTTCCCTTCCTGCACTTCACCTTTTTCTCTTTTCATCTTTCTTTTTCCTCTTTTGTTCCCCCATTTCTTTAGGCACTTTTACTTATTAGTAAGGAGTTCTATAAGTAACTTTTCATTTATTTGTTTTCTTACTCCCTACTAATACTCACCCATATTCAAAAAAATGCACCCTTGACCTTTCTCAACTCTTACAATTGCTACTTTCCCTTTCTTTTCATTCTTATCACTCCTTTACTCTTCCGGATTTTTCCTTTAAGCGCTTAGGAGTTTTGGATCAAATTCAAGGCTAATGAAAGAAAAAGGATTAAGCTTATGTTGCAGCTGTCAAAGAATAGGCTCAAGGCTCAATGGGGTTAACTAGGATTAATTTTTCAAGGTAGGTATAATGAGGGATAAAAGTTTGGTTCATTCAAAGAAATGCCTAAATCATCTCCTACAATTCACATCCTTCATTTCGTTTTATATACACACCAGGCAAGTTCTAGACATTCCACAATAGCATAGAATACTCAAAAACCTTACACTCATGGCACATGCTCAAATCAAGACACACTCAGTAGACTCTTACTCAGCTAATCACAAGAATTCAGAATTAAGCTTCAATCATATTGAGTCAAATTCAAGAGCCTAAGTGTCTCAAACAAAGTTATACACATGCATGCTTCCCACTGAACATACTTGCATCTTACAACCATGTATAGCACATAAAAAGAACATCAAGCACCAATTAGTTATGGTTTCAAAAACCCAAAACCTATCGACTAATTTTTCCTCAAGACGGTTGTCATCCATCCATCGTCGGAAACAGTCCCTAACTATGACTAAAAACACTATATACAGACAACGGAAAGAAAGAAAAAGAAAAGTTTAATTCTTCGGTTCAAAGACCCCCCGTCGGAAAAGAACCGAAAAGAAAAACCAACGGGTGATGAAGTCATGCTTAATTCACAAAAAATTTTCAAATTTTTCAAATTTTTCACAAGTATTACATTCACCAAAAATCGTTAAGCACAACAAAAATTTTTGAAATTTCCCTTGAAATTTCCCACACCCCACACTTAAATCATGCTATGTGCTCATAGCATCAAATTGAAATTTATAAAGGGTGAGAAATACTCCCTGAGGCCTTTAGGCTTAGCTAACAGCATGCGTTTCTTCGACTTTGCACAAGTGGGTTTTCAACCCCACACTTTTTCTCTTCCATGCTTGTTAGCTTCCTCCTCCACGGGTACTCAGACTTCCCCTCCATCTGTGCTTAACTTTCCACCAAAACAACACAAGATGAAAATAAACAAAAATTAACTCAATTGCAAGAAATTAAAATGGTACCTGTGGTACCCTTGGGTTGCCTCCCAAGCAGCGCCTAATTTTACGTCGCGGCACGACGTACCAAGTTTCACCACTTTTTCCTCCACCTTGAGGATATGAATCTCACCCCTAATTTCTTTTCTAATTTCCTCTTATGCTCTAGGGGTGGTGGTGAAAAATTGTAAGGACCAAGCAGTAGATGTTTTCTTTTGAACCTATTGGCCCTTATGTAAGCGAAGTCATTTTGTCTCTCTGAGTTAGCAAATTTCAGAATATATGGGGCTTGGTCCTCCTCTAGACATTTCTCTATAAACTTGGAAGACTCTATTTCTATGTTGTCAACCAAACTTAATGTCAAAAAATGCGTAGAGTGTGGTCCAATACACCTCAACTCTGAAATTGCTTTGTGCTTGACTTCCTTACTTGTGTACACCTTTTCAACATCGACATCTATTTCTCCATTAAGGTCAAATGGGAGATATTCTTTTTCTTCTTCCATGAATGGAATTTCTATAGGTATGAGCCGATCACGGAGACACTCAAGAGATTCTAATTGTGGGGCTTCATCCAAAAATTCACCCTTGTATTCCTCTTGTAGCTCCTCTTGAATATCGGCTAAAACTGTCACCTGCAAATTATCACAAGCTTCAGCCTCAGCACACATCTCTGTGAGTTTGACGCTCATCCTACTTACAACCTCTGCATTCTCCTTTTGCTGAATTATCAATTCTGCCACCGACTCCTTCATTGCTTCTGATTGCTCCAGGAGTTGTTTCATCATGTCCTCTATTTGAACTTGGCGTCCCAAGTCCTCATTTTCAACATGCCTATATTCAGCAAAAACAACAAAAGGATCATAGTAGGGGCTTGGGGGAGGGGAATATGCCTTTGGACAATCACCTCAATGGCCATATTGACACCCACATATATTGCACGTGTTACAGTTTTGCCATAAGTGGGGTCCTCCGCAATTCATGCAAGATTCGCCGAAATATGCGTATCCACCATTTATATTCCAAGATGTCATGTCAATGAGGGTATCCGAAAGAGAGAAAAATTAAAATAAACAAAGAATTAAAACAAATACTAAGACCAAGTTGTCAACACTTAAGAAAATAAAACAAAAATACAGTAAATTTACACTTAACACAATTTCACAAATCGCCTAGCCTCCCCGGCAACGGCGCCAAAAACTTGTCCGGTGCTGTGGTAGGGGTTAAAAACCGACACGCAAGTGCACGTGGTCAAACAAGTAATAAAGTGGCTAAGTCAGCCAAGTATCGATCCAAGGAGGCTCAGGATATGTAAAATTTGCCTAAGTATACTATATTCTTATCTTACTTCTAATTATGCTAACAACAACGTAACCAACAGTTAAATGAGTTTTTGTTTATAAAATATATACTAAAACTATTAACAATTATTTACTGTGAATTTAAACTATGGATATGAGCATGCCAAGGTTAAGAACAAGTAATGATTCGATTATAATAATAATTCGGTTAATCTCTTCTTCATGTTGCTAGCCAAGAACAGTAGCCTAGAAATTAAAACTCTCGTATTTAATTTCACTTAAGAATCATAAACCATTCGTCTACATTTCTGTGATCAAATGCAATTTACGACCTAGCAATACAATTCCGGTTCCTAAATTGACTAATACGACTTTCAAGTATATTTCTATCAGGAAAGCACATCAAAACCCAATTTTCCCAAATCAAGTTAAGAACAATACCCTATTAATTCACAACATTCCAATTTCTTGCTCTCTCGAGTGAAATTGGACTTTTTAGATGTACATGAATGTCGGCCCAGCACTAATGCAGTAAGAACAAGAATTAATAGAACAACATGAAAGAAGAAGAAGAAAACCATATCATTTACAATTAAAATTCACTACACATGTTCAAAACCTTAGCAAGGAAGAGAATTAGCCACTCATTTGTGGATTGATCATCCTAAAACAAGTGTAAATCATACAAATAATTGATTGAAAGAAGAAAGGAAGAGAAGAAATCTCTTAGCTTTTTCGTCCCTCAACTGCTGCTAACCCACGTCCTTGCTCCACCAAGTCTCAACTATGAAAAATAAATCTAAGTGTGCTATTTATATTAGTAGGAATCTTTCCCGGAATAACAAGCAACGTGTCACGGAGTTCATCGCGGAGCACGGCCTCCGTGACACGCTACGGACGCGGAGGCTCTCTGGAAAATCACCCGAAATTGGCCCAGGCAGCACCCTGCCGCGTTGGCAGCGTGTCACGCTGCCTGGGCAGCGCGTTGCAGCCCCTTGGTCGTGGAGGCCACCTGCCGTGGCACGTTGCCAACGCGCAGGTGGGCTGTTTTGAGCGGCCTGCCTGCCGTGGCACCTTGTCGACGCACCGGTGGGCTGTTTTGTGCCTCTTCCTTGCCGGCGTTCGCGTGTTAATTCCGTTTCCAAGCTTCTACTTCACCAACTCATGGATTAGTTACTCAAACATCATCAAAACCTACAAAACAAAGGCTAATCATGTTGGTTAGCACATATCTCCACATTATATAAAATTACATGAAAATGTATACAATAACTTAGATAAACAAGACTAATTTAAGTAATAAAGAGTATCTCGGGCATATATTTTTGCCCGTGATCATTTGTCATGATCCAAACATGGGCCCTGTTATGCCTTGGAAGCCCAAAGATCAGAATCGGGAGTTGAAATGGAGAAAAGTGCAAAAAACTGGCACCAGCATATAACGAGTCATGGGGTGAATCGTTAATACATCCCACGAGTCATGATGTGACTCGTGGGGAGGCCAGTGAGGAAGTTTTGGAAGTTTGAGGAAAAGGATCCCCACAGGTGTGACAACGACTCGTGGTCACACCCATGAGTCGTTAGGTCAATCGTGGGGTGGGTAAGGAAAGAAATGAGAAGAAGGGAGGCAGTGCACTCAACGGAAGGACCCTACGAGTCGTGGTCAGTCCCCATGATTCGTGGGGTGAGTCGTGGTCCAAGAAGGGAAGGTTTTGTGACCCTTGACCACGAGTCCTTAGGTCCCTCATTGGGACCACCTACTAGTTAATTTCTGCGAATTTAGTAAGGGTTTTTCTATAATTTCTAAGTTCCTAGGGCCTAAACTACGATACATTGATTTATTAATAGTGACTTTTAAAGGGGTTAAGTTCATTTTAGGCCTCATTCATTCATGCATGAAAGGTAGAAGACTTGAGAGGGTGACCAAGCTTAGCACTCATCAATTTCTTTTCAATTTCCTATTGGGCATCTAAAGAAGTGTTAGAATCAGCTACCAATGGGCATGTAAGGTTATGAATGGGTGATTTCTTTCACACCCATGCCCAATCCCTCTCTAAAGTATGAAATTCTATGTATAATCCATGGGGTTTTAACCCAAACGCATGAATCTTTTATTTCTATACATGGGTATGATTTGATTATGATTCTACTATTGAATTATGAAGCATGGGCAAATTTTATAATGTTTTCGATTTAAAATCATGATTCTAGTCTTAAGAATTAAAAGCCCATAGATGAAACATTCATGAAAGATGAGATTTGTGATGAGTATATGATGATGACAAGATATTATGATGAAAAGCATGATTTGAAGCTACCCATGTTTACAATTATGTTTTCGATAGGAATTCAGTATTTCTAAGTATAATAAAGCTTTGGGCAATGCCCACATGTTAAGTATGAATGATGATTTTCCCGAATTAAACTTACCACATTGTTTTGGAGCAAAGACTCCCAATTATATTTTCAGCTTGTGGTATGTTTTAAGTTCTTGTTTTCCTATGTATAGCTTACCACATGGTTTTGTAGTGAAGGCTCCCAATTATGTTTTCAGCTTGTGGTATGTCTGGAGCTAAAGCTTCTTATATGCATGATTTCATATTTGAGATGTACTTGATCATTGAGCTTCGTCAATAGACAATTTTGATCTTCGTTATAAAATGATGTAGAGCATATGCATGTTTTTTTGGGGAGTAATGTCTAGCACCGAGCAGGCTAAGGGTTGATCAAACTATGCCTCAGAACTACGCGCCAACGTAGGTTTATACATTATCACTTTGAGACCTCCCTTGTGAGCTTCCCCTTCCCGGATGGGCCTTCAGCTTGATATCGATATCTTGGTATCGTCCCTAGCCCTAGCAAGGCTTTGGACGGCTCTACCAACTTGAGTGTGATAGTTAGGACCACGTAAGCTCTATCGTGGTATGTTGGGTAAAAGACGAATTTCCCATTATTCCTCATGATTTTAGATATGCATATTTCAATACTCATAAGATTTATATATATATGCATGTTCTAAAGTAGGTTTGACTCAATATTCTGTTTTACTTATAAATGTCAGAATTCAGCTTTGAGTCAATCGATCCAGTTATGATATTATGAAGTTATGTTATGTTATGTTATGAAGAGATCATGATTTCAAAAAAATGCATGCAAGCCCTGCTCTCAGACTCTTAATGACATGTTATATTATTAATTGTCTTTAAATGATTTATTTACTTTAGCGGTTTTACTTACCTTGCATAGTCGATACATTCCATGTACTGATCGCATATTCTATGTTGTATCATTTCATGATACAGGACCCCACTCCCAGGTTCAGCCCCACTCGTAGTCAGCTTGTCAAAGTTAGCGTTATTATTGTGGGTGAGTCCTCATTTCCCGAGGACTAGACTATTTAGCTTTCCTTTATGTATTTCTGTTTCAGTTTTGTTAAGTTAGTTGGGGTCTTGTTCCATAAACTCATCATGTTTAGAGGCTTTTCAAACATATGTATGTATTCAGATTCGGTTCGTATTATGATGTTATGTTCAAGCTAGACTTCCTCTATGAGTTTACTATTGATTAGTCAGTTTCTTGATTGAGATTAGATGTATGCTTATGCCATGGGTTGACTTGGGGTCTCTCGGGGCTCCTTGTCCCGTGTTACGATCCAAGCTCCCATTTGGGTCGTGACAGGCCCGAATCGAGACACAAGACAAGGAGCTCCGAGGGACTCCAACTCGACCCATGGCATGAACATACATCTAACTCAATGAAAAAAAGCGGAAGGTTTATCATAATAAACATAGCGGAAGTCTAAACATGACATAACATCATAACATACAATGCGAGTATGAAGCTAACTACAAACTATGCCTGAAAAGCCTCTACGTTTGATGAGTTGATAGGACAAGACCCCAACTAAATCTCTAAGTCTGACATTGAAAATTAAAAGAGACAACTGATAAGGGAGGGTCCTTGGGAGATGAGGACTCACCAACTGAGATTAGATGCTAACTCCGGAAGTTAGCTAGTGACGGGGCTATGTCTGAAGATCGGAGCATGTATCATAAAATGATATAACATAGATTATGAAGTCAATACATGCAATGTACCGAATATGCAAGGTAAGTAAAACCGCTTAAGTAAGTAAAATCATTTAAAACATGCATAAGATAAAACATAATAAGGATAAGAATCTGAGAGTAGGGCTTGCATGCTATTTTCTGCAATCATGATCTGAACATCATAACTGAATCGAATGACCTAAAGCTAAAATATGATAAATCATAAGTAAAGCTGAATATTAGGGTAAACCTGCTTTAGAACATATATATATATATATATATATATATATATGTGTGTGTATGTATGTATGTATGTAGATCATGAATGATAAACATGCATAACTGAAATCATGAGTAACAATGGGAGACTCGTCATACAACTGACATTACCATGATAGAGCTTACGTGATCCCAACTATAACACTCAAGTGGGCAGAGCCGTCTAAAGCCTTGCCAGGGGTAAAGACACTACCATGATATAAATATCTAGTTGAAAGCCCCTTGGGGCAGGGGAAAGCTCACAAAGGAGGTCCCAAATAATCTGATCATACCAACGTTGGCTCGTAGTTCTAAGGCAAAGGATTGATTGACCCTTAGCCTACTCGGTGCTAGACACTACTCACAAAAATATGCATATGCTCTCCATCGTTTTTCAACGAAGCTGACCATTGTATAGTGACAAAGATGAATAATTATTACATATAGAATCTGAACTCATATATGAGGAACCTTAACTCAAACCATACCATAAGCTGAACATAATTGCGAGTCTAGACTCCAAAACCACGTGGTAAGCTAATTGACATGAAATCATAAATCATACTTGAACATATGGGCTTGCCCAATACTTAAACATGCTTGAAAATACTTGATTCACTTGAAGACATGATCATAGATATGGGTAACTTGAAAACACGCATTTCATCATAAATATCTCATCATACTTGAACATACATCATAGATCTCAACTTTCATGAACTTCTCATGGATGGGCATCATAAGTTATAAAACTTGAAAACATGATTTATAATTGAAAACATTGTAAAACTTGCCCATGAATCATAATTCAATAATAGAACCATACTTAGATCAAACCCATGTCAGAAACTTAGGAAATTCATGCATTAGGTTAAAACCTCATAGGATCAACATATAGATTTTCATGAATTAGAGAGGGATCAAGCATGGGTGTGAACAAATTCACCTATTCATACCCTTACATACCTGAGAGAATCTGATTCTATAACTCCTCTGATTGCCCAAGGGACAATTGAGAAGAACTTGGAAGAAATTGAGCTTGATCACCTCTCTAAACTTATACACTTGCATGCATAAATAGGAATAGCTTAGAATGAACTTACCCCTCTTAAAATTCACTATTCATAGCTTAAAATGACGTAGTTTAGGCCTTAGGATCATAGAAATTATGGAAAAGCCCTTACTAAATTCGCAGAGAAAAACTGACCGCTAGTCCTAACGAGGGACTAGACGAGTCGTTGCCTCTGACCACGAGTCGTTGCCACAGTTGTAAAGTACACTATCCATGTTTCCTGAAAGGTCCCCACGAGGGACCTAACGATTCTTCACTGGTGACTAAGACTCGTGGTCACCTCCCGTTACCTTCACTGTCCAAAACCTTAAATCCTTAACCAACTGCTGACCACGACTCACCTAATGAATCGTGGCATTTACCACAACTCGTGGTGTCCAGTCGTGAGGTACACTGCTGGCCCTTCCTTCATCCTTTAACTACCCTTGACCATGGGTGACCTAATGGATCGTGGGGCTAACCATGAGTTGTGGTCACACCCGTGGTCAACCCTACTTGAAAATTTTCCAACAAGTCACAGCTCTGCACTACAAGTCACTTAATGACTCGTGGTCAGCTAATGGGTCACAGGACGAATAGTTCTGTGACTTGATGTAGAAAATTTTATTTTCTCCATTCCAACTCCCGGGTCTGATCTTAGGACTTTTGGGGTACAACAGACTGGTTCATAAAGGACTTTTGGACTGATATCAAACTGAACAGCTACATAAGGAGTTACAAATGAAAGTATGGATGCTAGATCTTATAGGGCATATACATCTAGATAAAAAAGACGTAACATACCCGTGACCACGTTAGATGAGCTCTCCTGATCCTGACTAGAAGACAAGGCATAAAAACGGTTTTGGTGTTGGCTGCCATCCGTACCTGAAGTAATACCTTACTGAGTTGGGCGACCTACTGGGGCTATTGAGGTAGTGGACTGAACCTTTCCCTGTCCTGATGACGGACAATCTCTTAATCCGTGGCCCCGCTGGCCATAACCGAAACAACTCTCCTTACCCAAATGGCACTCTCCTGGGTGATTCTTTACACACTTTGGGCAGGCTGGAAATGAGCGGTTGCTGGAGACGTGACTTTGGGATTGAAAGCCAGATGTTCAACCCTTTTGGTTCGTGTGGGATCGAAAGGAAGGGGCACTGGATGATGTGGGTGCTGGAGGTATCTGTTGCTGCTGTTGTGGGCGATTACTACCGCCTAACCTCTGCTGGCCATATTCAAATTGTCTGGTTCTGGACCACTTGCTTTCCCTTTCTATATCCTTCAGCTTTTCTGCCTCTATCTGCTGGGCATGAATGATGAGGCTGGAGAGGTCAATTTCTTTAATCAGCATTGCAGTTCTGGATTCTTTAAGCATCAAGTCTAACACTCCATTCACAAACTTGAGCATACGATCCCTCAGCTCAGCAACCATCTCAGGAGCATACCTCTACAGCCGAGTGAACTCCAATGCATACTCTTCCACTGTTCTGTTATTCTGCCTCAAATTAATAAATTTAGCAACCTTGGACTCCCTCAATTCTTGAGGAAAGAATCTGTCGAGAAACTCCATAGTGAACTCATCCCAATCTTCAGATCCTACTTTAGTTGGCCTCCCTTCCTTCCATTGGTTGTACCAAATCTGAGCCACCCCTTTCAACTGGTAGGCAGCCAGATCAACACTCTCTATAGAATTACAACCCATGATCCGGGTGATCTTCCGCACCTCATCCACAAACTCCTATGGGTCCTCTCTCACTTTAGATCCATGAAAAACTGGAGGGTTCATTCGGGTGCCCAAAGCCTGGCAGATACTGCAGACCCGTTCACATTCACCGGGACCACTTGCTAGTTCACTTGGTTGGTCATAGCCTGAGCCAACAGCTGGATTGCCGCTCTAAATTCTGCAGAGGACACTTGATCGTCCTGAGGGGCTGCTGGAGCTGGTGGTGCAGGTTGATTTGCATTCCCGTTCCTCCTCCCACTTCCTCTTCTTGGCGGCATGTTATCACAGAAAGAGTATACACGAATTAGGAGAGCACTTTTGGGATTAAGCTCAATGCCCGATAAGGAGTATGAACAAAAGGGAAATTTCCTAAAAACATCTTATATCCTCCCCCTCATAAATGTGGCGCGTTTCACACCCATGAAAAGGAATCTACTCAACGCGGCTTTCAGACATCTTAGAATATTCTAAACTTAGTGCTCTGATACCATGTTTGTCATGACCTGAGTCTATACCCTAGATGTGACACGGTACTTAGTGCCACAAGTGACCCAAGCTAACCCATGGCTTAACATCACACTGGTAAACTAAAATAACATAGCAGAAACTGGAATCATAACTGAATAATCTGATTCTAAAGTAAGAAACGTCTAATAAAAAATACTGAAATCTATACAAATATTTCCAAACAAGCTAAACAATGTTATATCTGAAAGCCAACTAATAACTAATGAGTTGTTGGGACAAGCTCCATCTAACTCTACAATCTGAAAGCTTCAACTGAAATGGAACTAAAGCCTCGTCCTCGAAAGATGAGGACTCACCAATATTAAGATGCTGAAAATCGTCTGAGGGGAACTACTGACGTTGTTGCGATTGTGAACCGGCACCTTTATCATAATACAATACAACATGGAAATATGTGATCTTGGGCATAATTACATGCCCAAGTGATACTTTATAACTTAGTTTTTCCTTGTTTATGTATTTAATTATGTACATTTTCATTCCTTTTTATATAAATGAGAAGAGAAATTAACCAACATGATTAGTCTTTGTTTTTGGAGGAAATAATGCATTGGAGGACCCTATCTATGATTTGGTGAAGTGGAGGAATGATATCGGGAGCAAAACAACAAAGTTGGAATAAATTGGGCGATTGCTAGAGGGCTTCCGCGATACCTCCATGTCACGGAGGCAGTGCTCCGCGATACACTCCATGTCACGGAGGCAGTGCTCCATGATACACTCCATGACACGGAGCCATTCCACGACAGGCATAATTTTGCACAATTCTCATTTACTATAAATAGGTCCCTTAGCTCCTAAAAACAGGAGGGTCACGATTTATTTCTGAAAAAACTGCAAAGGAGTGAGGAAGGAGTGGGAGAACTCACCTAGGGTGCATCAATTTCATCTTCTCTTCTAAAAATTCTTGTAAGTAGGTTACTTTAATTATGTTTTCTTGTAACTTTGCGAACATGAGTGGCTAGACCCCTTCCTCTAGGGTTGAAGCCACAAGATATGATTGTTATTTTGCGATTTTGTTTTGGTTTTAAGTTATTAATTGTTGGTTTGTCTTGCATTCTGAATTATGGTTGTTTTTATGACTGATCACCATGAAAACAAGTGGGTTAAGCTTAGGTACATGCTTGAGAAAGATAACCTAGGAAAGAACAAGAGAATGTAGGGAGCAAGATTGTATCTCACGATATGATTTGTGTTAGGATAGAAATATACCTAATACCTTGCTTGGTTGATAAAATGGGATGAGCTAGACATCAACTTAGAATTATCACATCACCACTCGAAGAAGTAGTTGTGAGGCTAAGTTGAGTTAAATGATTAGAGGTATGAAAGTCCCTAATCAAGAGCATAAACCCCGTAAACCACATCCACGTAAATGAATTGCCCACGAACTAGAATGTCACATCCCCGCTCAACGATGTAGTTGTGAGTCTAGTTTGTCGTGTTTAGAGGCTTGAAAGACCATGAACATGCAATTGTAATTATGTGAGACGACAATTGATAGTTTCATACTTAAACCATTGCAAATTGTAGTATTGTATGATTATCCGGTTTTAACTCTAGTTGCTCCTTAAATTAATTCAGAGTATTTGGTTGACCGTCCCTAGACTTAATTAAACATTATAGAAAAAAGTCTATAATCAACACTTGTGGCATTTAATATCACACTTGAACTCGATAGTTAGCTGAATTGGTCCAGTCCCTGTGGGTTCGACATCCGGCTCTTTAAAAGGGCCACTATATTACTTGTACGACCCATACACTTGCGGGCATAAATCAAGTTTGACGCCGTTGTCGGGGAACTCGGCGAAGTTCAGTGAATTTGTCTGTTTTTGTATGATTTTTAAATTTCCTTGTGTTGAAAAAAAATTCTTTATTAGTTTTAGATTTATTTTAAATTTTTATTTTTAATCTGATACCCTTCTTAACATGACATCATGGAATATAAATGGATTAAATGGTGGATACTCTTATTTTGATGAGTCTTGTCTGAATTGCGGAGGACCCCAGTTATGGCAAAATTATAATACTTGTAATATATGTGGAGGTCAAAATGGCCATTGGAATGGTTGCCCAAATGCATACTCCCCTCCCCCAAGCCCCTACTATGATCCTTCTGTTGTTTTTGTTGAATATAGGCATGATGAAAATGAGGACGTGGAATGCCAAGCTCGAATAGAAGACATGCTAAAATAGATCCTTGAGTAAATAGAAGCAATGAAGGAGGAGAGGGAAGCATTGAGAATTCAGCAAGAGGAAAATGGAGAGGCCTTGTAAATGATAAGCAACAAGTTCGTGGAGATGAGGGCTGAAGCTGAAGCTTGCTCTGAAGTGCAAGTGACGGTTTTATGCAATACTCAGGAGGGACTACAAGGAGAAGATGAGAGTGAGTTCTTAAAACAAGCTAAACTGTTGGAAGCTCCCGAGAGTCTCCATGATTGTCTCACACGTATAGACAATCCATTCTTGAAAGAAGAGATAGAATACCTACCATTTAACATTCATGAGGAGTTAGATGTTAATGTGGAGAAGGTATATACAAGTAAGAAAGTCAAGTAAAATGCAGTTTCCGAGTTGAGGGGTATTGTACCCCACTCGAATCCTTTTTTGACATTGAGTTTGGTTGACAACCTAGAACTAGAGTCTTCCAAACGTGTGGAGAAAGATATAGAGGGGGAACAAGCCCCATATATTCTGAAGTTTGCTGATTCTGAAAGAAAGAATGACTTCACTTACTTAAGGGCGAATAAATGCCAAAGGCGACATCTACTGCTTGGTCCTTTCATTTTTTCACCACCACCCCGGGAGCATAAGAGAAAATTAGAGAAGAAATCAGGGGTGAGATTCATATCCTCAAGGTAGAGGAAAAAGTGGTGAAACTTGATACGTCGTGCCGCGACGTAAAATTAGGCGCTGCTTGGGAGGCAACCCAAGGGTACCATTTTAATTTCTTGCATTTGTGTTGATTTTATTTATTTTTCATCTTGTGTTGTTTTGATGAAAAGTTAAGCACAGACAGAGGGGAAGTCTGAGTACCCTTGGAGGAGGAAGCTAAGAAGCATGGACGATAAAAAGTGTGGGGTCAAACACACACTTGTGCAGATGTAAAAGATAAACATGTTGTTAGCTAGGCCTAGAGGCCTCAGGGAGTATTTCTCATCCTGTTTAATTTTAATTTGATGTTATGAGGACATAGCATGATTCAAGTGTGGGGTGAGGAAAATTTTTGTGCTTAACGATTTTTGGATGTAATGCTTGTGAGAAATATTTGAAAAATTTTTGTGAGTCAAGCATGACTTCACCACCCATTGGTTTTTTTCGGTTCTTTTTTGACGGGGGGTCTTTGAACCGAAGAATAAAAATTTTATTTGTCTGTATATGGTGTTTTTAGTCATAATTAGGGACTATTTTCGATGATGGATGGATGACGACCGTCTTGAGGAAAATTAGTCAATGGGTTTTGGTTTTTGAACCCGCAGCTAATTGATGGCTTGATGTTCTTGTTATGTGCTATACATGATTGTAAGATACAAGTGTGGTTAGTGTTGAAGCATGCAAGAAGTGTATAACTTTGTTTGAGACACTTAGGCTCTTGAATTTGAATCGATGTGACTGAAGCTTAATTTTGAATTCTTGTGATTAGTTGAGTTAAGAGTCTGCTGAATGTGTCTTGAATTGAGCATGTGTTGAGAGTGTAAGTTTTTCGAATATTCCGTGCTATTGTGGAATGTCTAGAACTTGCCTGGTGTGTATATAAAACGAAATGAAGGATGTGAATTGTAGGAGATGATTTAGGCATTTCTTTGAATGAACCTAAATGTTATCCCTCACTTTACCTACATTGAATATTTAATCCTAGTTAGCCCCATTGAGCCTTGAGCCTATTCTTTGATAGCTACAACATAAGCTTAGTCCTTTTTCTTTCATTAGCCTTGAATTTGATCCAAAACTCCTAAATGCGTAAGAAAAAAAAATCCGGAAGAGTGAAGGAGTGAGAAACGGGAAAAAGGAGGAAAAGTAGCAAGTTGTAAAAGTTGAGAAAAGGACAAAGATGCACTTGTGTGAAAATGGTTGATTATTAGTAGGGAGTAAGAAAATAAATGAATAAAAAAAATTGCTTAAGTACTCCTTACTACTAATCTGAGCGTGCTTAAAGAAAGGGGAACAAGAAGAAAAAAAATTCAGGATTGAAAAGAATGAGGGTGAAGTAAGAGAAGAGATATCCTTAATGAAGGTTGAAGTTATTAAAAGCGCTTGGGGAAGATAGTCACTACTACTGGCCAGAATAGTACCTACCCATCCCTTAGCTTACATTACAACCCATTAAGTCCTACTTGATCTTACGTACATACATCCTTAAATTAGTGGAGTAAACACTAAGGGCAAGTTTATGGGTCACTACATGATGCATGTGAATTCTTTGTGAGAGCGAGTGTATTTTTTATTCATATACCCATACATGGTGTGATTTGAAAATTCATGAGTTAAAATGGGTAACTCTCTTGTGGTGAGGGCACCGTTTAATGAAGGATAACATTCATGTTGGATTTCTTGATCAGTTGATTTGCATGAGTTGCTTAGATTGAGAGTCAATTCTTGAGGTTAGGAAGTCGTAACATAGTTGTATTTTAAATCGTGCATGCTCTATTTTTAGCTTGCTATCTTAAACAGTCATTATAGTCGTAGCTTGAATTGTTTTGCTAAATTAGCTATGTGAGAGTCTTCATGTGCATGAAATGTAAAAGGTTTGTTCGAGGATGAACAATACTTTAAGTGTGGGGTTGTGATCTTGGGCATAATTTCATGCCCAAGTGATACTTTATAACTTAGTTTTGCCTTGTTTATGTATTTAATTATGTACATTTTCATGCCTTTTTATATAAATGAGAAGAAATATTAACCAACATGATTAGTCTTTGTTTTTGGAGGAAATAATGCATTGGAGGACCCAATCTATGATTTGGTGAAGTGGAGGAATGATATCGGGAGCGAAACACCAAAGTTGGAATAAATTGGGCGATTGCCAGAGGGCTTCCGCGATACCTCCGTGTCACGGAGGCAGTGCTCCGCGACACACTCCGTGTCACGGAGGCAGTGCTCCGCGATACACTCCGTGACACGGAGCCATTCCACGACAGGCATAATTTTGCACAATTCTCATTTACTATAAATAGGTCCCTTAGCTCCTAAAAACAGGAGGGTCACGATTTATTTCTGAAAAAACTGCCAAGGAGTGAGGAAGGAGTGGGAGAACTCACCCAGGGTTCATCAATTTCATCTTCTCGTCTACAAATTCTTGTAAGTAGGTTACTTTAATTATGTTTTCTTGTAACTTTACGAACATGAGTGGCTATACCCCTTCCTCTAGGGTTGAAGCCACAAGATATGATTGTTATTTTGCGATTTTGTTTTGGTTTTAAGTTATTAATTGTTGTTTTGTCTTGCATTCTGAATTATGGTTGTTTTTATGACTGATCACCATGAAAACAAGTGGGTTAAGCTTAGGTACATGCTTGAGAAAGATAACCTAGGCAAGAACAATAGAATGTAGGGAGCAAGATTGTATCTCACGATATGATTTGTGTTAGGATAGAAATATACCTAATAACTTGCTTGGTTGATAAAATGGGATGAGCTAGACACCAACTTAGAATTATCACATCACCACTCGAAGAAGTAGTTGTGAGGCTAAGTTTAGTTAAATGATTAGAGGTATGAAAGTCCCTAATCAAGAGCATAAACCTAGTAAACCACATCCACGTAAATGAATTGCCCACGAACTAGAATGTCACATCCCCGCTCAACGATGTAGTTGTGAGTCTAGTTTGTCGTGTTTAGAGGCTTGAAAGACCATGAACATGCAATTGTAATTATGTGAGACGACAATTGATAGTTTCATACTTAAACCATTGCAAATCGTAGTATTGCATGATTATCCGGCTTTAACTCTAGTTGCTCCTTAAATTAATTCAGAGTATTTCGTTGACCGTCCCTAGACTTAATTAAACATTATCGAAAAAAGTCTATAATCAACACTTGCGACATTTAATATCACACTTGAACTCGATAGTTAGCTGGATTGGTCCAGTCCCTGTGGGTTTGACATCCGCTCTTAAAAAGGGCCACTATATTACTTGTACGACCCGTACACTTGCGGGCATACATCAATATGCATCAATACTTTGAATGTACTGAGTATGCGAGATGTAAGCGAAATAATAAGAGTACATAACTAAGTTGAGATTAAATGAAATGACCAACTATAACCTGATGAGTATTATGATATATCAATAATAGTGTAAGTACAAGCACTAACTGATAGTCATACACATGTCCTAAAATCTGAATAATTAAACTGAGCTGAAACTGAGACTGAGCTGTACTGACAAGAGGTGTTGTACTAAACTGTGGGAGCAACTTTAACCGATATGAAATCATGTGAGCTAAACTTGGAGTCTAATGTATACCCCTCATAAGTGAAGGTCTACTATACCTTGCCAGGGTATAGTAACTAAACTAGGTGATCACTGTCTGCTGTCCATCAGGCTAAAACCTATGGTGGCAATGTAGTTATGAAAACTTGCATGCGCTGAACTCCGACTCGCTTGGTGCTAAGTCCTACTTCTACTAAAAGTCCTAACTGTGACTGCTAGGTTAATAGATCAAAACTGATGTCCCCAAACTTAAGTCAGGAGTACTTATCTAGAAGTACCCTAAGAGTCCAAAGAACCTGATAATTGGAAACTAGTGTTCTAAGACTGACCAGAGCTGCTTTGTCTGAAAGCATCATAACTGTCTAAAGAACAAACTAATAACTGATACTAAGGAGTGCTATTGAGGTCCTCAAGAATTGACTATGGTCAAACTGATTAGCTAACTTACTGAAAGATACTAAAAGGGCTAATTACTGACTAAGACTGAACTAGCATTCAAACTGACTGTTAACTCACATGATAGTAATAACATGGAAATTTCAAGAACTAATAGAGTCAAGCAACATCTATATCTAGTCAATTATGCAAGACCCAATTTACTGTACTCATAAACAAGTGGGGTAAAATAATAATTCATGAAGAGAATAGCAACATGCTTAATAAGTAATGAAGACTTGTAAGGATTCATTAGGACTACAATCAAAAAGAAATATTCATAATCTGATGAAAGATAACCCTAAGTTTGATCCTCAGGGCTAGAACTGATATAAATTCTTAGAAGAATTTTGGGGCACAAGGAAAGAACAATTCTCTTATTGAATTCCAACATATCTGGAGTAGAATTCCTTGAGAACAATCTGGGGAAATCTGAGGGGAAGACTAAAACCCTTGATCTTACTCTTTATCTCCTTTCTGAGTTTCCTACGCTGCTATCTTAAGATAATGAGAGAAATGAGAGTAGATTATCGACTAATCCCCCTAAATCCTCTGAATATAACCCCACAACGACATAGTTTAGGGTCCAGGAGCTTAGGAATTACGAAAACCCCTACTAAAAATGCAGAAATTTGGACCCTGCCAATCCTCATGAGGGACATCATGACTCATGAGGTGCTGGACGAGTTTTGGGGTCCAATCCGTTGTCAACACTGAAAATCCCGACTTAAAATTCAACCTCAAACGGTGACCTACTTCATAAGTCATGAGGTACACCACCACTCGTGATTCCCCTCGTGGTGTCTTCAGAGATTCAAACCTTCATTCTTTGCCCCTTTTGACCACGACTCACTTCACGGGTCGTGAAGTGACTTCACGGCTCGTGGGTTCCACTCGTGGTCACCCCTTACCACGATTCCTCCAAGGCAAGCCTCCACTTCACGAGTCACTCCACGACTCGTGAAGTACTTCACAGGTCACTAGACGAGTCGTCCTGTGACCTGGTGCGCAATTTTCCTGTTTTCTCTGTTTCAACCCCGGGGTTAGAAACTTTTGAGGTGTTACAGTTAAATACTACTCCCAAAACATACATAGGTGCACATAATCATACTTGAAACACTACAAGAAAAGGTGTTATTTGGGACCCAGATTAAGTGATGGGTTTAAAATATGGTTCCTAATGGCATACTTTCAAGGATGAGAGTGTTTTCTAGTCCCTAATTTATATTTTTATTCTCTAAATAAATTAAAAACACGATTAACTGGTCCTAATAAGAAAGGTCCAGCAACTAAAGGTGCGGATAGACAATACTTTAAGCGGGCTTTGCTAAAAAGTTTCCTCGTCTCTCTAGAAAAATCCCTAATGACCTAACCCTGCTGGAGACCGCTCAAATTCCAATCTCTTCGGAGTCGCAATCACGGGAGACACACGCTATGTTTCCTGTCTAGCTTCTTGTAATGCATTATTGCTCAAAGCAATTAGATTTTGTCACTCACTGCATCTGTTTCTCACTATCTGGTAAATACAATTGCTGGTTTTCATACTTTTTTCTTAATTTGATGAAAACAAAAGTTCTACCTTCAGTTTCTTTCTGCTGTGATTGGATTTCTTTATGTTGTCTGTAACGCTAAAAGTAGAGCTTGGAGGGTAATGAGGAAAGGTATTCGATGATTTATTCAGGGTTTCATTTATTTAGGTTGCATTAAACAAGTCTTTTGGAGACTTGGTTGAAGGGGTTAACGAACTTTTGTGGGTTTAATTTATTAAGGGATTTTATCAATTCTAAATTTCTTATGAATTGATTGATTTTTCATTAGGTGCTCTAGTTTAGTTCTTTTGCCCTAGATTGTAATGGATTCTTTAAATTGTATAACCAACTTATTTAATTTGGTAAATCTAGTTTGTATTTATTGACATGTTTTGACGAGGAAGAGCATTGATGTGAATTGGCTTTGGAATTTATTTTTGAATCACATTTAATATGATGAATAGAAGGTAGTAGATGTATTTTTCAATCCAATTTTGAACTTAACCAATTGCCTATTTTTATATTCTGAACTTCATTCCAGTAAATATGATTTTCTAATTTAAATGTTTTGAGTTCTTATTAATGTAGAATTTATATGGAGGCACTCTGTTTTTCTTGATTGAAAATCGCAAGTTATTGGCTAATTTTAACGTGAAAATCGTTGATCAGTTAAAAGCTTCAATATTTTCCATAAATGATTTTAAGTTTTTGGAATGAATTACAAGTCTAATATTTAGAGAAGTAAATAGGCAAGGAAAGATTTTAATGTTATTCTTCTTTATAAGACTTGTGTTTCTCTAATAGAAATTGAATGAAAACTTCAGATATCTATGACTGATATTTTTCAAATTGTTATTGGTATTTTCTTATTATAAAATACTCAACGAAACTCGGCTTTTTAAGAGTGTGATAATCTACAAGTTCTTTTATTTTAAATTTGTGTTTTTCTTATTTTGAATTATTGCATTATTTTCTGTTCATATTATTGTATTTGTTTTATAAGCTATGAACTGTAAAGCATTCAAAAGAAGCAATCGGAACCTACTTAATGATACAATATTACAAAAAGTGATGTGGGGGCAATGAAAGAATCAATGGGATCCCTTTATGTATATAATATTTAAAGTTTTCAAAGTAAAAGGCATACTACAGATATCTCAGGGCTCAAAATATTCATTTTATCAGTCTGTCAAACTTTATGCAGGATCTTAACTAGATAAAATTCTTTTGAAAGTATTTCAATAAATACAATCACTCTTCATGCCATAATTCAGCAAAGAAAAAGTAGTTAGGTCAGGTTTTATTTACATTTTGGAGGTACCGCTTTCAATCTGCCGACCAAATTTAAGCATTCTCATGCTTGTAACACATATATTAGCAAATTGGTCTTAATATTTGATACACATGTCTTTATAAGATACAAAGAAGAGAAAACTTTATATTTTCCTAATAAGTGGCTCAGCCTCGAGGGCCTTATTGAAAATTTTTTAGAATAAAATAAATTACTTTTCTAGATAACCAAAAGTGATTCAATCATGGCTGTATTTTGTATTCAATCTATTTCTTTTCCATTCTCATTGCTCTGGTAAATCACATGTTTTTTTCTACACCCTAATGATGTTATTTTACAAAGGCAAATATGACAACATACATCGAGCCCATAGCTTTTCGGGATGTATTTTTTCATAAACTCATCGTGGGGATACCAATAATTTATATAAGATACCTACTTCTCATACAATATTGTCCAATAGTTAGCTTCACTTGTTATCAAGTTTAATAAAAATATATGTGCATTTTAGTACTTTTGTTATCCTACTTTTTTTATTAAAATCTAATTTTTATATACCTTTCAAGGTTATAGCATTAAGTAGGAAATAAATGCAACTTGTTGATAATTGACTTGATGAAGCCTACTCAATCGGGGTGTAGAAGTTTATGAATTATACATTTAGAAGAACAAGAGAATACCCACTGCGTAGCACAAGCAGCAAGTGCTATTATTGAAGATCATTACTCCATTTTCTCATGCGAATTTTTGTACTTGGTCGTTTTCTCTAATCTATCAAATAAAAATAGAAGGGAATTTCATGATTTCGATTAAATTAATTTAAACTGGTTCAGTTCCAATCCAGTTTGTAATTTTAAAAATGAGTTCTTTTTTTAAATACTTGTAAGAATCTAAAGCTTATTGGAGTTAAGAACCATAGTAATATTGTTTAGCTGTTTCTTCTTAGAGGTAAAGTATTTGTGATTATTGATTTTATCATTTACTTTAGACACCACTGTGAAATACTTGAGTAAGTTGAGCTCTTGATAATACTATTATAGGATAATTTTTTTCATGTTCATCTTGGTGCGCAGGTAATTGTCACTTTGGAAGGTTTACTTCAATATTATGTTGATCTATCTTGAAGACTGGTGTTGATAATTTTATTGATATGAAGTGTAGAGGCAACCAGTCTAGTCTTAATCACCTCGAGATCCCACTCAACACACTAATTTCCAGCTTCCAGCATGATCTATTTCAAGAGAACAACTATTATGTTCTTTGATGATACCAAGTGAGAAACAATTTACCTAAACTTCAATTTATTTTGTTGATTTAAGTGTATGTTCTTATATATCATTTGAGAAATTTATATTTCTGTTGATTATGAATTTGCTGGTTGTGTGTTATTTCTCTGTTGTTGCTGCTCTTCCACTTGTAATTGTTGGTTGGGATCAAGCCTTATTTCTGTGTTGTTGATTTTATTTCTCTAGTAGTTGTTGGCTTTTCCATTTAACTTAGGCCCTATTGGTGGAAAGAGAATAAGTGCCAAACATATAGGCTTTCTTATTAAGATCTAGAGCATAAGTTCTCTGTGTAAGATCCTTGTGAATATCAATTAGTTTAAATTTACCTAACATATTATTTGTTAGCAATAACTTAGAAACCACAGACTACATAACAGTTGTTACTTTTTCTATTAATTTGGTTGAGTGTTAAGACATTCCTCTGCCACCCAACCATAGCCACTATATCTAGAAAGATTGCATGTTTGAGTTGTAATCACTGTGTGTATATATTATAATTTTCTCAAAGAGTTGTCATTGTAGTATTTACATCATTCTTTATGTGTCATATTCCTAGGTTTTACTCTGCTTTGTCATAAGGAAAAATTTCTGTATTTTATTAACTTCATCTTGGTTGTGGCAAGGTTGTAAACACTTTCAAATAGTGTCTAGAGAATCTGCACCATTTAATTTAAAAATTATTTTGCCAAAGGAATTGGATCTCAAAGAAGATCTTTTCCTCTTGTTTTTCATTCTTTTTATTTTCTTTTTTGATGTGGAAGCAACTTTAAGGAAGAATTTGGAATTCCTTTTCATTTTTCTCAGAAATAAGTTTGTTGTCATTGAATAGTGAATATTAATTTTTGAACTCTTATTTGGAATAGTGGATACATATTAGCTTTTGAACTTCTGTTGAGCAACTAATCTATAATGTGCCGTGCAACTATACAAATTTGGCAGATCTAACCACGAGTTTAAGGAATTGATAGAACTCAATATCTTTTAGCCGAATTTTACACTATATATATGAGCGGAAAACAAGTATGGATATAATTAAATATGCATAAACAACTCACTTTCTTAGTTCAGAACTCATAGTGTCAAAATTCTAAACATATCCTTGTATACGAAGCATTATCCCTCATATTTTCCATACTACAATACATGTTCTTTGAAACATAAATAAAGTTTGAATAGGTTTCTAGTTTAGATAGTAATACCAATTTTGCACTGTTATATAGGTTTGTTTCTTGATGGTAGTTAGACTTTGAGCTTTGTTGAGCCAGAGTTTGGTGGAACATGTTGTCCCCAATCTTGGTCTTTGATAGATTTTTACGTAATGTGTTGCTTTGATTTGTGAATAAAAAGTCTACTTACCACAAAAAACTTAAAGAAGAGCTATAAGAAAAAGGAAAAAGGAAAGTGAGATGAAAGAAATTAATATTAAGGAAATTCTTGTTACTTTGTTGGTTGTTCTTGATAATCTATAATTGATTGAAAAGTCAGGATTGAGAATAGGTTTCTAGTTTAGATAGTAATACCAATTTTGCACTGTTATATAGGTTTGTTTCTTGATGGTAGTTTGACTTTGAGCTTTGTTGAGCCAGAGTTTGGTGGAACATGTCGTCCCCAATCTTGGTCTTTGATAGATTTTTACGTAAAGTGTTGCTTTGATTTGAGAATAAAAAGTCTACTTACCACAAAAAACTTGAAGAAGAGCTATAAGAAAAAGGAAAAAGGAAAGTGAGATGAAAGAAATTAATATTAAGGAAATTCTTGTTACTTTGTTGGTTGTTCTTGATAATCTATAATTGATTGAAAAAGTAAGGATTGAGAATAGGTTTCTAGTTTAGATAGTAATATACCAATTTTGCACTGTTATATAGGTTTGTTTCTTGATGGTTGTTAGACTTTGAGCTTTGCTGAGCTAGAGTTTGGTGGAACATGTTGTCCCCAATCTTGGTCTTTGATAGATTTTTACGTAAAGTGTTGCTTTGATTTGAGAATAAAAAGTCTACTTACCACAAAAAACTTGAAGAAGAGCTATAAGAAAAAGGAAAAAGGAAAGTGAGATGAAAGAAATTAATATTAAGGAAATTCTTGTTACTTTGTTGGTTGTTCTTGATAATCTATAATTGATTGAAAAAGTCATGATTTCTCAATCCTAACAACACCTTAAGGTCTCATATTTATTGCTTACTTCAGATTATATATATTCTCGCATAATTAATTTTTTAGCTGATCTTTATAGTGTTTTCTAAATGAAGTTTTTACTATTTCTTCAGGTCTTGGATACTGAAGTTTACAATAATCAAATTTTTGACGACGTACAGATTGACCATATTTCGGCTGGGAATGTCAAAATTTTTTGGAATATTAACCGTATAGGTTCTTTTCTAAGGATTTATGTACACTATCCTAGCTTACCTCACCGATCAACCACCCACTAGCTTACATCATAGGCCAACTTGAACTATATGATTTTTTTGCTAATTGAACAATTTTGGTAATTGACCATTTTTTGTAATTAATTTTTTTATATATGAAAGAAGAATCATTTCGATATATCTTTTTATTACCGGATTTTATAGTTGCATATTGGACATGATTTAGGGACCAGTGACTTGTATATTTAGGGATAACATTATTAGTCCTGAATATTCTATTCGGGAGTAGAAAATCTAGTCTCCAAATATGTGATTCTTGAAGTACTGCATCAATTAGTGACCAGAAATTTAGTACCTAAAACATTTTCTGGACCAGAATACAGCCGGTCGCTAAATAATTTAAGGACCAGTCATTACCATCTTCAATCAGAGACTGGAGTTGCGGTCCCTAATATTGTTTTAGGGACCAGTTTTATGCTGGTAGCAAAAATATTTTAAAGACCAGTTAGTTCATCCCGTCCTCAATGACCTTTAGCGGAGGAGGCTATAGGGACCAGTTAGTTCATCCCGTTCTTAATTAGCTTTTGCATAATATAATTATCGTTTATACACCTTTTGAGTTATACTTTTAAAATATTTTGTTGCATTAGCTTCGAGTTATTAATTTTCAATTACATCATATATGTAATATATTGTATACATATTTTCAACTAAACAAGCTTTTATCGACAAAAGATAATTTACTTAATTTTATAAATTATTTGTATTTAATTTTGTAATAATAATATTTATATAATTTTATCATAAATTAAACTATTATGTTACTCATGGACTAAATTATATATAAGTATAGTATTTTTATTAATTTAATAACAGCTATTTAATTTTCATCCAATTTATTTAAAATTTTTTAATTTATGTCAATTTTGATCTCTTTGCATCAATTTTGGCTAAATCTTAAATCCAAATTCAATTTTCTTTAAATCCTACCATTTATTTAACCCAATCCGCGACCCATATCATAATCCGAAATCCGACCCACTTCTAAACTTGTAATCTCAAACGTTCATCTCATCAGATCAACGATCCAGATCAAGCTTTCACTTATTTTCTTTATTATGCAAAAGACCCCCAATGCCCAAAAACCTAATAATCACACTTGCACAAAATAGATTCGCCTCATTTTCTCCCCTCCCTCTTCGTATTTTCTCCTTTCCGGCGGACAATAGCGTCGCCTTCACTGTTCCAGTCGGACCATCGTCGCACTTCTCCCTCTTTTCCTCTTACTAGAAACCCATCGCAGCCCCTATTGAGATCCATTAACATCGGCCAAACAACAACGCCGCACACCATAGCCGCGAACAGAAACCACCAGACGAGCAACAGCTACCACCACTGCTCCGACGAGGCCGCCGCGAAAGCCACCAGAGTAGCTCTCCGTTCGTTTCTGTCCAGACCGCGGCACCGTCCATCCCCCTCTTCTCCTTCGTAGTCCACAACCTTACTCTTCGTCTCTCTCCTCTCCAGCCAGCAAGACGCCGACCAACATCGCCGCTCCAGCCAGTTCCATCGAACCACCACTAAGCAGGCATCACACCCCCACAGTAGCCGCATTACTGCTGCTTCGTCTCTCCGACGAGACTAGTGACTACCTCTCCTGCTGGTCTGGCCGAGCTCCGCCGCCGTACCAGTATATCCGACAAAATAAGAGTAGGAGTAGCATGACGAAAGGCTCAACTGTGAAACTACGAGCAAGACAATTCGAATCGCAACACCTCCATCTCTATTAGTATTGCACGTCATTTCCTTTGCCTTATATGCTTGCTAGAAAAATGTTATGTTTGCTGATGGTTTTGTCTAAACCACATATCTTATTGTGTGTTAAAATATAGTAGAATGTTGAAAATGACTGATTATATTTCATCTTAATATTTTGTACGTTCAATTCTGAATATTAGTGTTGCATTATGCCCTCTGTATGATATCAGTTTTCTTTCTTCTTTTCGAACATGGTTCATTATAGCGTCTGTATAATTGATCACTTTGCTTCACCTTAGGATCAGAATATGGTGAGATTTTGCTTCATGAATGTGAATCCAATTCTGTATGAAAGCTTCACATTTTGTAAAGTGTTAGCAATCTGTTAAAATTTGACTCCCTTCTAGACGTGAAATAATCCCAAACTATATTTGGTAAACTTGGATTGGTTGTGTATTGTATTGATATTATCGCTTCAACGACATTCCATACTTGATCATCTTTGATAGATTTTGATATTTTGGATTCAAATTTAGTTGACTTATATGAAATAATACTCATATGGTAATGTGCTTCTTTCCTATTTTAAGCATGATAATATATATTTTAAATTATATTTGTGGACGTTTTACTCAGTTGTGATATTTGACCATATATAGTGACCCAACATTTCATTACCGCAAGTCTTACTTAATTGATTTAATCACGAATAATTAACTGATTTTTATCTTTCCTTAAATTTGATATATATATCTGTTTCAGGTGAATCATGAGGATTTTCTCTACTTAATTGATTTAATGGTATTATTTAAGGAAAATATATTCCTTGATTGATTCTAATGAATATTTCCTCCCCTTTTATTTTCTGATTAACTCTGTCCTTTTAGCTATATAAACATGCTCATCCTCTCATCTTCTCTTCATTGTGAGGATGACCAATTTTCTATTGATAGAAGCACCCAAACATTCCTCCCCCCTAGTAATATAATTTTCTCTTAGCACTAAAATATGGTTGAGTATTTAAGACTTTCCTCTGGTCTATTTATTCTTCATTGCTTCCTATTCCCTGCTGGTGTAATATCCCGGAAGACCTAAAATCATATCCGAGGGTTTAAAAGGAGGAAATAGAAAATTCTGCATTAGGTCACAGGATGAGTCGTCCAATGACCCGTGAAGTACTTCACGAGTCGTTAAGTGAATTGTGAAGTGAAGGGAAAGTTGGCTAAGATTTGTTGTCTGGGGGTTGACCACGAGGCAAGCAACGACTCGTGGTCAGGGCAACGAGTCGTTAGGTAGGTCGTGGTCAGAGGTTGACATGGATGTTGAAATTTTGGCAGTGATCCCAACGACTAGTCACCACGAGTCGTGGTATCCCTCGTGGCGACTGGTAGAACAAGGTTTTTCAGTGCGTATAACAGGAGCAGGAAATGGGTCGTGGTCAGTGGTAACGACTCGTCCAGTCCCTTGTTGGGACTGACAACGTAATTTTTCCTGCGAATTTATTAAGGGCTTTTTCATAATTTCTAAGTTCCTAAGTCCTAAACTACGCTGTTTTAAGCTCAGTTAGGATTACTTTAAGAAGGTTTAACTTATTCTAAACCAATCCCTCTCCATGCATGCAAGACTAGAAGGTTTCTAAGGGTTATCAAGTCTAGGATTCATCAATTCTCCTCAAATTCCTTTGGGCATTCAGGAAGGTTGTGAAATCAGAACTACCCAGGTATGTAGATTATGAATGGGAGTATTCCTTCACTCCCATGCCCAAATCCTTTTCTCAATTCATGGAACTCTTAGTTGATGAATCTATGGGGTCTTAACCCAACTTGTGAAATTCTCTAAGCATCTATCATGGGTAAATTATATTCATGCTTCTAATGTTGAATTAAGATTCATGTGCATGTTTCATAATGTTTTCAATTACAAATTTATGATTTCAAAGTCTTACAATTATAATGCCCAATTATGAAAGTTCATGAAAGGTTGAGATTATGATCTATGTTTTCAAGTATGATGAGATGTATATGATGAAAGTATGATTTTGAATTACTCATATCTATATCCATGATTTTGATTATCTAAAGTAAGTATAAGTTTGGGCAAAGCCCATATGATACAGTATGTTCATGATTTACTTCAATTTCATGTTATTAGCTTACCACATGGTTTTTGGAGTCTAGACTCCCACTTTTTAGCTTGTGGGATGGTTTGAGCCAAGACTCCTCATGATATGTTTTCAGCTTATGCATGTATTGTTATGATTCAGATTCGTTGCAAGACGATGGTTTAACTTCATTGAAAAAATGGAGAGCATATATTTATTTTTGGGAGTAATGTCTAGCACCGAGTAGGCTAAGGGTTCAGTCAACCTCGTGCCTCAGAACTACGTGCCAATGTAGGTATGTTTAGATTATTTGGGACCTCCTTTTTGAGTTTTCCCTTCCCCAAAGGGGCCTTCATATTGATATCGATCTCATGGTAGCCCTTAGCCCTACCAAGATTTTGGACGATTCTGCCACTTGAGTGTGATAGTTGGGACCATGTAAGCTCTATTGTGGTAATGTCGGTTATATGACAAGTCTCCCATTGTTCCTCATGATTTCAGTAATGCATGTTTAACAGTTATGATATTATGTTTTCAGCAGATTTGACCCAATGTTTAGTTTTACTTATGATTATCAGTTTCAACTTTGGGTCATTCGATTCAGTTATGATATTAAGTTATGTTTAAATCATGTTTTCAGATAATAGCATGTAAGCCTTACTCTCAGAACGTTATCTTGAATATGTTTTATGATATGCATGGTTTCAGTTTTACTTACTTAGGGGTTTTACTTACCTTGCATACTCAATACATTCCAAGTACCGCATGCTCTATGCTGTATCATTTCATGATATAAGCTCAGACATTAAGGTCTAGTCCCGCTGTTAGCCAGATTCTCAGAGTTAGCATTTCTCAGCCTTTTAGTGAGTCCTCATCCTTTAAGGACCTTTTATCAGCTTGTATTCAGTATTTCCAGTTTCAGCCTTTAGTGAGTTAGTTGGGGTCTTGTCCTATCAACTCGTTAGTATGTAGAGACTTATCAGACATGGTATGTATTTAGTTTCAGAACTGTGTTATGTATTCAGATGATTAGATGTTATTATATTCTCAGACTTCCGCTATTTCACATATTATACTTTTCGCATATATTATGTTTAGTTTAGAAGTCATATTTATGCCATGGTCCGACTAGGAGCCTCTCGAGGTTTTTTGTCCCGTGTCTTAATATGGGCTATGTTCGGGTCGTGAAAAATTTGGTATCAGAGCCTTAGGTTTTGAAGTGTCCTACGGTGTTTAAAAGTCGCGTTAAGTAGAGTCTTTTTCATGGGCATGAAGCGTGCCACACTTATGACGAAGAGGCCACGAAATGTTTAGGAAACTTTCCTTCTTTCATGATCTATGTCATGCGAAAAATATCTCTCTATCCTTCTAACTCATGCTATATGTGTTTGCAGAATCATGCCTCCTCGCTGAGTTAATGGAAGAAGAAACGGAAACGACCATGAAAATGGCAACGGAGATAGGCACCAGCGGACCCCACAAGCCCCCGAGGATCATGTGCCCGAGTAGGTTACCCATGCAGAGTTTAGGGAAGCCATCTAGATGTTAGCATAAGCATTGACAACCCAAGTCAACTAATAGGTGGTAGCGCATGTTCCCCAGAATGGGAATGCGGCAGCGGCAAGAGTTAGAGATTTGAAAAGCATTGAAAAACACTTAGCACCCTGAAGTTGATCAAGCAAATCATCAATCCTGGGGAGAGGATTACCTTTTCTTGATGGTAACCTTGTGCAGCTGCCGATAGTCAATGCACATCCGAAGAGAACCATCCTTCTTTCAGATGAAGAGAATTGGTGCACCCCATGGGGATTTGGTAGGTCTGATGAAACCCTTGTCTAGAAGGTCCTTCAACTTCTCCTTCAACTCCTTTAGCTCAGTTGGAGCCATTTCATAAGGAGGAATAGATATAGGTTACGTATTGGGAAGAAGGTCAATACCAAAATCAATCTCCCGCTCCCGGTAAATCATCTGGAAACACTTCTGGATATTTGCACACTACAGGAACTGACTAGATAGTCGGGGTTTCGGATGTAGCATCCTTAACCCTAACTAGATGGTATACACAACCCTTAGATATCATCTTTCTTGCCTTAAGGTAGGAAATGAAGCAACCTACAGGCACAATTAAATTACCCTTCCACTCTAGGACTGACTTACCCAAAAATTGAAACTCTACTGCACCGATTCTACAATCTACTGAAGCATAACATGCATGCATCCAATCCATGCCAAAGATAACATCAAAATCTGTCATGACTAACTCTATTAAATCTGCTGAGCTGACTTTCTGAAGGACTGTGACAGGGCAAGTTCTATATACCCGTCAAGCTATAAAATGAATCACCGACTGGAGTAGAGATTGAGAAGTGTTCTAATAGGATTTCGGGACTGACTCCAAAACTACTAGCAACATAGGGATTCACAAAAGATAAGGTAGCCCTTGGATATAACAATGCATATACATCAAGGTGAAATACTCGTAACATACCAGTGACTACATTTGGAGAGACCTCTTGCTCCTGACGTGATCCAAGGGAATAAGATCTATTATGAAGCTGACCACTACCCACACTAGTGGATGCACCCTACAGAGTTGTACGTGCTGGTGGGGTTGCTGAACTAGTGGCTGGGTCGGGTCCCCTATCATGGCCCTGTCTGACTGCTAGACAATCTCTGAGCATATATCTGGGCTTCCCACACCCGAAACAAGCACCTGTACCTGCTAAGCACTGACTCGTGTGTCTCCGGCCACACCTACCATACTCTAAGGTTCTAGACTCTGTGGATCTGCTCCCCTGACCTCAGGAGCCTAATGCTCGTCCCCTCTGGTCGCGCCTAGACCTGGATGGCATACTCATAACAAACAGAGCTGGGGCTGAAGATATCTGGTAGGACTGCTGATGGTACCCACCACCAGGTCTCTGCTGGGAGAATTTAAAGCTGTCAATCCTGGACCTCTTGGCCTCTGTCTACCGCTTACTCACCTGTACCATCTCTATTGGGTGTATAGAACTATCCGAGGAAAGTCAATGTCCTGATGAAGCATCGCGGTCCGACAATCTTTGACCAAGTAGTTTGTTATCCCATGCATGAACCGACTCACTCAGGCTCTCTGATCTGCCACCATCTCAGGTGCGTACTTGGACAAGCAAGTGAACTTTAAAGCATACTCCTGGACTGTCATCTTACCTTGCTTCAGGTTCACAAACTCAGTTGCTTTAATCTCCCTCATCTCACAAGGGAAAAACCGATCCAGAAATGCGGTATGAAACCCATCCCAACCAATAAGGCCTGCTCCAACTGCCCTGCTATCCTTCCATTGCCTGAACCAAATGTGCGCAACCCTTTTCAACTGATATGAGGCTAGATATGTGCACTCCTCTTGGGTCACCCCCATGATCTGGGTGATCTTCAGAACTTTATCAATAAACTCATGTGGATCCTCATCCACCTTTGATAAGAGAAATTCCGGAGGGTTCATCCTCAAAAAATCTCTGAGTCTCGCCGCTACCACATTCCCATTCTGATGGACATGTGCTATCGCCTGTTGGTTGACCTGGGCGGTCAAGGCCTGAGCTAGCATCTGTATGGCTTCCCTAAACTCTACATGGGCAACCTGTTCGGGTACATGCTCCTGGGGGCCGATGGGGCCTGCTGGTGCCCATCCCTATTGCCATTCTCGTGGCTGTTTCCATTTTCATTTCTTCTTTCGTTAACTCAATGAGGAGGCATGATTCTACAAATATGTATAGTATGAGTTAGAAGGATAGAGGGACACTTCATCACACGACATAGATCATGAAAGAAGGAAACATTTTCTAAGCGTTTCGTAGCCTCATCATCATAAGTGTGGCGCGCTTCACACCCATGAAAAAGACTCTACTTAACGCAGTTTTCGGACACCCTAGGACACTTCAAAACCTAATGCTCTGATACCAAGTTTGTCACGACTCGAACATAGGCCCGAATTGAGACACGGGACAAAGAACCCCGAGAGGCTCTAAGTCGACCCATGGCATGAACATAACATTTAAGCTCAACATTTTTAAAATGCGAAAATCTAACATATTCAGAAGTCTGAAAATCTCATAACATCTGAACAGCTGAATGCATAACACAAGTCTTAAGTTGAATACATACAATGTCTGAAAAGCCTCTACTACTGACAAGTTGATGTGACAAGACCCAACTAATTCACTAAATTCTGAATCTGAAAATACTAAATATAACTGATAAGAAGGGCCCTCGAAAGATGAGGACTCACCAACTCTGACTGGGAGATGCTAACACTAATGATCTGGCTAGCGGCGGGACTGAGCTTGAATATCTGAGCCTGAATCATGAAATGATACAATATAGAGTATTCGGTCAGTACATGGAATGTACTGAGTATGAAAGGTAAGTAAAAATCGCTGAATAAGTAAAATAGAGATCATGCGTATCATAAAATATTTCATTATAAGAGTTTGAGAGTAGGGCTTGCATGCTATTATCTAAAAACATGACTTAAGCATAGCTAAATCACATATCTAAATCTCATAACTGAATTTTATGACCTAAAGCTGAGAACTAATAATCATAAGTAAAACTGAACATTGGGTCAAACCTGCTAAAAACATAATATCATGACTGATGAACATGCATAACTGAAATCATAAGGAACAATGGGAGACGCATCATATAACC
Source organism: Datura wrightii (assembly GCA_035772735.1). Classification (NCBI taxonomy): domain Eukaryota; kingdom Viridiplantae; phylum Streptophyta; class Magnoliopsida; order Solanales; family Solanaceae; genus Datura; species Datura wrightii. The sequence continues at coordinate 69,959,388 of JASDFA010000002.1, forward strand.
AACATTACCATGATTGAGCTTACATGGTATGGACTATACACTCAAGTGGGCAGAGCCGCCCAAAACCTTGCCACGGTTAAGGACGCTACCATGATATCAATATCAAGCTGAAGGTCTCTTGGTGATAGGGGAAGCTCACAAGGGAGGTCCCAAATAATCTGAACATACCTATGTTGACACATAATTATGAGTCATAGAGTTGACTGATAACGCTCAAACCACACTTCCAACTGAAGTATGAAGCGGACGTTGTCAATAAAGAACCCAACTTAGAGGTTGGGGTCGATCCCACAGGGAATATGGAAGATCTAGATTACAGCTGGTAGATGAACTCGTATGGTAATTACTTCACAATGGGGGGAATTCTAATAAAAATCAATAATAGAAATAAACAGCAGTCAAGATTATATTTGTGAATCAATAATTAAAGGATAACTAGGGTTTGTGTTCCCCATGGGTTCATAACAGCTTTGGGTATACACTCATGATCTTTACCAATACTTACTTACAGAACTGATAACTTAGGTTCATTTCAGACGATCGACCAATCCCTATTGAATGACTATCCTCAATTACTCAACCAAGTCTCATGAGTTTTGCAAATTAACCGTTATCACTAAGTTACAGATATAACTATCCTGCGACCACAACTCAAATTAATACAATGATCATCAAGATCAAGGCTTTGCTGTAATTCTCTTTTCCTAATCTCTACCTCTTCAACCAAAGCAAGTAAAGAATTCAGGCACTTCCTAACGTTGTGCACTGCTAAGAATCATTAAAGATGAAGAGACTACAATCTAAGTAATTAATACTGGTTTTAGACTCACGTTGTGCAAGCCTAACTTGTTAATCCACCATGGTTCCCACAACCCTAGATATGGAGTTTTTATCCTCTCATAGTTGCAAGGTTGTGAATTGTATTCATGATTAAAAACATAAAACAATACTTACAAAGATGATTGAGAAAAATAATTCCTTCAATTAATCCACGAAATCTTGAATAACAAGTAGCAAGAACAATAGGAATTCAAGAAAAGGTTGATCACAAGGTTGAACCAACTCAATTCTTTCTTCCAATGATATCAAAATTGCTTACTAAAATGTTTTCCTACTAAAATTAAGTCTAGTCGTCGTCCTCTATGAAAAATAAAACATAAAAAGTATTTATAGAGACACAAGAATCCTTTTCCTAAACTAACAGGACTGCTTTCCATATCTGTAGCCGACCTCGTCACGGGTCCACCTACAACTCATAGGAGCTTCTCACGGACCGTGGCATCGACTCGTGGTTTGGAGTGTTGGCTTAATTTTGGCTAAGTATTGGGCCAAGGTACGATTCGTACCAACATCCTATGACTCATACATTGCACCCGTGGCTTGATCCTGATACTTTGAACTTTGTATGAACTTCACCACGACTGGTATGGTAAGACTCGTACCTTCATCTCATGGATCGTAGGGTACTCTCGTACTCAGAATCAGCCTCCTATGCAATTCTTCTGAATTTCATCATGACTGGCTTACCACGACTCATACTATCATGGTACGATCCATGACAAGTCTCATGGAATCAGTCTTCCAAGTTAAGGTTTCAGCTTCTTATCAAGGCCCTCAGTACGACTCGTAGGTCCATCCTACGGATCGAACTGTGGACTGCACTTTTTGCCCTTTGTTGCACACTTTTAGCTCCCTTTTGCAATTTATTGTTCCAACACCCATTTATCCTGAAATCAAAGGAAAGGTGCCTCATATCGACATAAATACACCTAAGTCCATGCTATTTTCTTAGTTTTGAGCGTCAATAGTGCTGTAAATCCACAACACATATTGACTGACCCTTAGCGTACTCGATGCTAGACACTACTCCCAAAAATATGCATATGCTCTCCATCGTTTTTTAATGAAGATGAACCATCATCTAGGGACGAAGCTGAATCATGACATGACATACATATTCTGAAAAAATAACATGAAGAGCCTTGGACTCAAACCATACCACAACCTGAAAAGAGTGGGAGTCTAGACTCCAAAATCCATGTGGTAAGATAATAACATGAAATCTAGATAAATCATGAAACATAATTGGTCATATGGGCTTGTCCAATACTTAAACATGCTTGAAATAGACTTGATCATTCGAAAACATATATATAGAAATAGGTAATTCAAAATCATACTTTCATCATAAACATCTCATCATACTTAGAGGAATAGATCATAATCTCATCTATTCATGAACTTTCATAGATGGGCATCATATTTATAAAACTTGGAAATCATAATTTGTAATTGAAAACATTGTAAAACATGTCCATGAATCATAATTCAACATTAGAATCATGTATAGAGTTTACCTATGCTAAATAGTTAGAGAAAGTATAAGTTGGGCTAAAACCCCATAAATTCATCAACTTAGAGATTTCATGAAATTGAGAGGGATTGGGCATGAGAGTGGATGATTATTCCCATTCATAACCCTACATACCTGAAAATTTTTGATTACACAACCCTCTTGAATGCCCAAAAGAATTTGGAAAAGAACTTGATGAATCTTAAGCTTGATCACACTTAGAAACTACTAGGCTTGCATGCATGGAGGAGAATAGGCTTAGAATGAGCTAAACCCTCTTAAAACACACTTTTTTGAGCTTAAAACGAAGTAAGGCCTTAGAAACTTAGAAGTTATAGAAAAGACCTTAATAAATTCGTAGGAAAATACACACTGCTAGTCCCAACGAGGGACTGGATGACCCATCGTCACTGGCCACTACTTGTGTTCTGAACTTGTCGCCAGAACTAGAAGCTTACCTTCATTGTTCACCATGAGGGACACCACGACTCGTGGTATACCCGACGACTCATAGTGAGGAATCGTTAGGAACACTGTCAAAACCTTCAACCTCAAGTCAAACTCCTGACCACGTCTAACATAACAACTCGTGGTGCTGACTACGACTCGTGGACTCACCCGTGGTCAGCCCCCAAACCAAGAAATCCAACCAAGTTTTCCCTCCTCCCCACGAGTAACCTAACGACTCGTGATGCACTCATTGGACGACTCGTCCTGTGACCTTGTGCAGAAAATCTTATTTTCTCCGTTTCAACTCTCTGATCTGATCTTAGGGCTTTTGGAGTATTACAATATCTCCCCCTTGAGAACATTTGTCCTCGAATGTGAATAAACATACTGAAAAGCTGAGAAATGCAATCATCATACCAAATACCAAACATTTGGAGTTGAAAACTGACAGAGTGACTGACTATGGACTGAAATACATGACTAAACTGAATTCATGAATCATACGTACATACATTGACATGAAATAAACTGGGGCACATAAATTAAACATGAAACTGAATAGAGTACTAGGGAGGAAACTGATAGCTCAAGATGAAACTAAGCTGGGAGGGAATAAATGTGGGTATCTGGCCATCATATCTGCTTTGGCTTCCCATGTAGCTCCCTCAACATGTTGATTCACCCATAAAACTTTTACATAGGCTACTTCTTTGTTTCTTAGCTTTTGAACCTGACGATCAAGAATTTCCAACAGAACCTCCTCATAGCTAAGGCTATCCTTCACGCCTACACTCTCCACCAGGACAACCAGAGCTGGATCATCCAAACACTTCTTTAAGAGCGATACATTAAACAATGGATGTACTAAAGCTAATTCTAAGGGCAACTCCAACTCATGAGCCACATTGCCTATACGTCTCATAATACGGTATGGGCCCACATAACGGGGACTAAGTTTTCCCTTCTTCTCGAACCTTATCACTCCATTTATAGGAGATACCTTCAAAAACACCCAATTATCAACTTCAAACTCAAGTTCTCTCCTCCTCACATCCGCATAAGACTTTTGACGACTCCGAGCTGTTTTCAACCTTTCCCTTATAAGCTTAACCTTCTCCAAAGCCCCATGTTCTGAATCTGGTCCTATCAATGCAACTTCACTGACTTCGAACCAACCAATAGGCGATCTATATCTCTGCCCATAGAGAGCCTTAAATGGAGTCATCTGAATGCTGGATTGGTAGCTATTGTTATATGCAACTCAATGAGAGGTAAATGATCATCCCAACTACCCTTAAAATCAATCACAAACCCTCTCAACATATCCTCAAGAGTCTGAATGGTCCGCTCGGCCTGACCAGCTGTTTGCAGGTGAAATGCTGTGCTAAGCTTGACCTGAGTACCAAGTCCCTTCTGAAACTATCTCCAAAAATGGGAGGTAAACTGAGTAACTCTACCACGCCCCACCTTGGGAGGCATGACTGGCACCTAGTGCCACACTAGAATCTGATTGACTTGGCTAGGCCTATGCACATCTAGTGCAAGCCTGCAAGTCGACTCAAGAATACAATGGGCTATATCTCGACTGTAAACACAGCCTCCGGCCGACAAGGCCTTATAGCCACCTGTAAAAGAAAACAGCCAACCAGCAACAAAACATAATAGGGAATCCTATGCAGGCCGACAAGGCCGCCATGATATCTAGTTATAATTGAAATGAAGACGGGCTACTATACTAGGCTCCACGCAGCCAACATACGAAGCATAACTAGTTAAGGCCCTACATGACCAACATACAACTAATTGACTGATGACTGTAGTCTGTAAGACTCTAAGAATACAAATAGTGGTCGAGATAGGGCCTCGGCCTACCCAAAATGCTATACAACTAAAACACAGAAATATCTATAACTTGGCAACTCCAAATGAAAGGAGATGACCCAACTGCGGACTCTGGACAGCTACTACTGAAGATCCTGGACCCTGTCTGTCTAAACCTGTAGGCAAGTAATGCAGCACCCCATAATTGTGCATCAGTACAATATGTACTGAATATGTAAGGCAGTAAATAGGTTGAATGAAAGCTGTGAAATACTTAAAAGTAAGTAGAAAGGAGGGGTATAAAAATTAACCTGCAAGCTGGCTTATTTGCATCTGCATCTAGCAAACACTACACATACATGAGCTATGATTGCACAATCATATATTCATAAGTTATAGTTAGCACACAAGAATTCAAAAAAGAACCTCACCTAGCCCCCATAATCCTGGAAGGTACAATCAACAGAGAATAACTCGCTCGGGCCCCCACAAGCCCTGGCGAGCACACCTCAATCTATATATCCCTATCCAGGTTTCTATGACTCTATTGGTACTATAGTCAACCTATCGGTCCCCTGGGTCTACAATTGAGCCTTCTCGGCCCCTGAACTGTAGCTGTGTCTAAGTCCGGTGGACTCTTACTGTCTGCACCCCGGGTATCGAACTCGACGGGGTGTGCCGATACGACATAAAAGTAGTCCAGCCATGGAATGGACTGTATGAGGACCTCAGATCCCATCTTCGTCCCTCGCAGACGGCATATTGCTCCTTGGAGCGACGTCTTCTAGCCCCTCACGGGCGTCGACACAGCTAGTATCCCTGGGGTGGTCGTGGAAGGCTCCTAAGTGAGGGAAACCCCAACCAAGGTGCTATACTAACATCTTAATCTAGCCACTCAAAAGGTGTAACTGGCCTTCTAGGCCTAATGCCATCACTGCTCGCCCCCTAGGATAGTCTGTATGGCTATTTGTAGGCATACCCCGTGCACCTATATCTGATTAGAGGATTTTGGTAGTAAATATAATCTCCAACAGTCTGGACCGGATAGGGCGAGATCTAGAGTGGCCTAACAATATTCTAAATGTCCTACTTGGACAATCATAACTCATCGGCAAAATGATTAATCGCTTGGTTCCTTTGCCTGGAATGACTGTAAGGCTGCCACTGGTCGAATATATTCCTGAACAGTCAGCCCTTAGTTTTCCTCCCCGGGAAGCTGACGACGGTGCTTAGCCCGGAGGTGATACTGTACTAACATGGTTCCAGTCCCTTATATTTTTAACTTAATCTATTTCGATCTTTTACGACCCTTTTGGGAAATTCCTAATCCTACATACAAATTTATTTAAGTCTAGCCACTCATGACAATTTGTACCTGAATATCTTATTGGGATAGGTTGGGGTGTTGGCCCTGCCTCTAACTACTAACCAGGCCCCCTCCCTGAGGGTATCCGTAGGTGTATCAGACCTGGACGACTGGGGATGGCTTCCTGGCGGTCTATGTGATGATCACTTCAGTTAATTAAAATTGACATTCACTGTTGATGCCTAACTGGATGGCAGGCTGTCACTTAGTTCATTAGACAACCCTAGTGCCGCTGCTTCTAGCGTGTAACTATCCTGTCTAAATTTCTAGCCCTGGGGTGTGGGGGTACGTCAATGGCTTCTGGGCGTGCTGTTCTGGCAACCTAGGCACCAAACTGGTTGTTATGTCGCCTAGCTGTGCCTATGCTGTTCAACTTACTAACTCAGGTCCAATACCTATCCACAAGCTTCTAAGGTCTAGGCCTGACAACAAAACATACAATTCTACTAACACAATGTACTGGAGAATATAAGAGTTCCTATGACGCTTCTAGTGCATATCGCACTTATCATGTTCTTCCATGACGAGGGATATTGCGATATAATCTATACCTTTCTAGCAGCTAACAACAACATATATAATCGTAATCTACTGGTAGCATCTACTCAAAGCATATATCATCTTTATATACCAGCAACAACTAATTACAACATGTCTAATCACAATCTAATGGTAACAACCATCTGCAACATCTGGGACCGTTATTTCTATTCAAGAATATAAGTCATAACACTATACGACGAGAATAATTGCCGAGGGTTAAGCCTTACATACCTCGACCGTTGTTTCCTAAATAACCGACGAGTTTCAACCTGTATTCACCAACTTTGTTTAGCTGTAACCATTATACTGGGAGAAAGAGATGAATTTCAATACCAAATTCGGTGTAAAATGATAACTTTTAATACCAATATTGACTATACTTCAACTTAACAAAACATGGCCGAAAATGTATTATTCCCTAGAGTTCAGAAGGGAGAAATGCTTACTTGAAGCCTGTGATCGTATAGAAATCAGTTTGGAGCAATTCTGAAAACTTTTTCTCGGTAGGGTTGCGATTCGCTGGGCGAATTTTACAAAAATAATTCTGTAGTAATGCTCCCTACGGGCTTAAACTTCGATACCTGAAGTTAATTTGAATTTGGACGGCGTTTCTAGCGTAAACGGATGAAAATTACATGAAAGTTGCATATTGTACTCTCTTTGGCTGTGAGGTTAAATTGGAAATGAAATCAAATGAAAGGGGAGGGGCTTATATAGGACAAAGGGCAGTGGCAGGGCCCGCGCCTCGCGCTGCCCATAGCTCAGGCAAAGCCGGTGCCTCGCGCTGCCCATAGCGCAGGCAAGGCCGGCACCTGGGGCTGCCCATAGTGCAGGGGGGCTGGCGTGTCGTGCTGGACCTTCGCATCCTAGTCCCGTCCAACCCTTCTTCCGAGACTCTTCCCACACGCGTCAAGCTCTTCTTATTCATCACAGAAACTATGCATATGCCTACTAACCGTTGACAATTTTATGGGGTGTAACAACCTCTATTCGATATGATGGACAAGGGCACTCCATTCAACTGAACTAACTCCCTAATATACAATTTAGCATAATCCTCTGCTGAATCGGTAGTTTCGACCGCTAGAAAAAGAGCTACCTTAATCAACCTATCTACGACACCCAAATAGAGTCATATTGTCGATGAGTACAAGGCAACCCTGTAATGCAGTCCATATTAATTTCCTCACACTTTCAAGTAGGGATATTAATATCTTGGAGCACACCTCCAGGTCTTTGATGCTCAACCTTCACCTATTGACAATTCCGACACTTAGCCACAAACTCTGCTATGTCCTTCTTCGTTCCATTCCACCAATAGACTTCCCGTAGGTCATGGTACATCTTGATGGCGCCTGGGTGAATAGAATATTTGGAACCATGAGCCTCATGCAACGTCCACTCCCTCAAGTCATCAACATCCGATAAACACAAATGACCCTGATATCATAGCACACTACTCCCCCTTGGAAGACGACCTCCACCTTCTATTCTGAATGGCTTCCTTCAATCTTACCAAAGTAGGATCCTCATCTTTTCTAACTTTGACCTTGGTCAGCAAGGATGATTCTGATCTATTTTGAACAATGATTCCACCATCCGCCGAGTCAACAAGATGAACTCTTAGTCGTGCAAGTCGATGTACATCCTTCACTAGCTCTTTCCTCTTCTCATCTACATGGGTCACACTCTCCATAGAAAGCCTGCTAAGAGCATCTGCCACCACATTAGCCTTGCCCGGATGATAAAGGATAGTCATATCATAATCTTTAAGAAGCTCCAACCACCTTCTCTGACGTAGATTTAGATCCTTTTTGGTAAACACATAATGTAGGCTTTGTGGTCCGTAAACACATCTGCATGGACCCCATATAAATAGTGCCCAAAAATCTTCAAGGCAAATACTATCGCCGCCAACTCAAGGTCGTAAGTCAGATAGTTCTTTTCATGAACCTTTAGCTACCTGGAAGCATAGGCTATAACTTTACTGTGTTGTATTAACACACAACTAAGGTTGATTCTCGAGGCGTCACAATATACCACAAACCATCGGTACCCTCAGGTAGAGTCAACACAGGTGCTGGGGTGAGTCAAGTCTTCAACTCTTGGAAGCTCTTCTCACAGGCCTCTGACCATTGAAACTTCACTTTCTTCTGGGTCAACCTAGTCAATGTTTCCGCAATAGACGAAAACCAAACAAACCTCCGATAATAACCAGCTAAACCCAAGAAACTCCTGATATCCGAAGGGCTAACTAAACTAGGACAATTTTTCACAACTTCTATCTTTTGAGAGTCCACCTGTACACCCTCACTTGACACCACATGACTCAAAAATGCTATCTAGTTTAACCAAAAACTCACACTTGCTGAATTTAGAATATAATTGTCAATCCTTAAGAGTATGTAGCACCACCCTCAAATGAGTGATATGCTCCTCATTGCTCCAAGAGTATATGAGAATATCATCTATGAACACAATCACAAGCATGTCCAAATATGGCTTGAACACCCTGTTCATCAAATCCATAAAAGCTGTAGGAGAATTCATTAGTCCAAAAGACATAACTACAAACTCAGAGTGACCATACCGAGTCTTGAAGGCTGTCTTCGGAATGTCACTCTCTCAAACCCTGAGCTGATGGTATCTGGATATGAGCTCTATCTTTGAAAAACACTTCACACCCTGAAGTTGGTCAAACAAATCATCAATCTGGGGTGAGGACACCTGTTCCTGATGGTAACCTTGTGTAGTTAGTGATAGTCAATGCACATCCGAAGGGAACAATCCTTCTTTCTGATGAAGAGAACTGGTGCACCCCACGGGGATTTTCTAGGTCTGATGAAACCCTTGTCTAGAAGGTCCTTCAACTTCTCCTTTAGCTCCTTCAGCTCAGCTGAAGCCATTCTGTAAGGAGGAATAGATATAGGTTGTGTATCGAGAAGAAGGTCAATACCAAAATCAATCTCCCGCTCATGAGGAATTCCAGGTAAATCATTTGGAAACACTTCTGGATATTCGCACACTACAAGAACTAACTAGATAGTGGGGTTTAGAACATAGAATCCTTAACCCTAACTAGATGGTATACACAACCCTTAGAAATCATCTTTCTGGCCTTAAGGTAGGAAATGAAGCGATCTACAGGCACAGCTGAACTACGCTTCCACTCTAGGACTGGCTCACCCAGAAATTGGAACTCTACTGCACAGGTTCTATAATTTACTAAAGCATAACATGCATACAACCAATCCATGCCAAAGCTAACATCAAAATCTGTCATGGATAGCTCTACTAAATTTGCTGAGGTAACTTTCTGAAGGATTGTGACAGGGAAATTTCTATATACCTGTGGAGCTATAACTAATTCACCATCTGGAATAGAGATTGAGAAGGGTTCTGATAGGATTTCGGTACTGACTCCGAAACTACTAGAAACATAGGGCGTCACAAAAGATAAGATAGCCCTTGGATCTAACAATGCATAAAATCAAGGTGAAATACTCATAACGTACTAGTGACTACATTTTTGAAGAGACCTCCTGCTCCTAACAAGATCTGAGGGCATTGAATATATTCTGAACCTGACCGCCACCCGCATTAGTGGATGCATCCTGCTGAGCTGTGCGTGCTGGTGGGGCTGCTGAACTAGTTGCTGGGCCACGACCCCTATCTGGCTGCTGAAAATATCTAATCATATGTCCAGGCTTCCCATATGCGAAACAAGCACCTGTACCTGCTAAGCATTGACCCATGTGTCTCCGGCCACACCTGCCACACTCTGGGTGCTAAACTCTGTAGGTCTATTCCCCTGACCCTGAGAGCCTGATGCTCATCCACTCTGGTCATGCCTAGACCTGGTTGGCACACTCATATCTGACGGTGCTAGGGCTGAAGATCTCTGGTGGGACTACTGATTGTGCCCACCACCAGGTCTCTGTTGGGAGAATCCGAAGCTATCAGTCCTGGCCCTCTTGGCCTCTCTATGCCACTCACTCACCTGTACTGCCTCTATTTGCTGGGCGTATAGAACTATCTAAGGAAATTCAATGTCCTGATGAAGCATCACGGTCCATCAATTTTTGACCAAGTAGTCTGCTATCCCATGTACGAACCGACTCACTCGAGATCTCTGATCTGCCACCATCTGAGGTGCGTACTTGGAAAAGTGAGTGAACTCTAAAGCATACTCCTGGACTATCATCTTCCCTTACTTCAGGTTCACAAACTCAACTACTTTAATCTGCCTCTTCTCACGAGGGAAGAACCGATCTAGAAATGCAGTATGGAACTCATCCCAACCAATAGGGCCTGCTCCAACTGCCCTGCTATCCTTTCATTGCCTGAACCAAATGTCCGCAACCCCTTTCAACTAATATGAGGCTAGATCTACAAACTCCCCTCGGTCGTCCCCATGATCTGGGTGATCTTCAGAACTTTATCAATATACTCATGTGGATCCTCGTCCACCTTTGATCTAAGAAACTCCAGAGGGTTCATCCTTAGAAAATCTCTGACTCTCGCCACTACTGCATTCCCATTCTGAGGGACATCCGCTACCACTTGTTGGTTGACCTGGGCAGTCAAGGCCTGAGCTAGCATCTATATGACTTCCCTAAACTCTGCATGGGCAACCTGTTCGGGTACATGCTCCTTAGGGGCCGGTGGGGCCTTCTAGTGCCCATCCCCATTGCCATTCTTGTGACCATTTCCGTTTCCATTTTTTCTTCTGTTAACTCAGCGAGGAGACATGATTCTGCAAATGCGTACAACACGATACCACTGCTCTAATAGCAAGTTTGTCACGACTCGAGCATAGGCCCGGATCGAGACATAGGATAAAGAACACCGGGAGGCTCCAAGTTGTCCCATGGCATGAACATAACATCTAAGCTCAACATTTTTAAAATGTGAAAATCTAACATATAACATAGCGGAAGTCTAAAAATCTCATAACATCTGAAGAGCTGAATGCATAACACAAGTCTAAAGTTGAATACTTACTATGTATGAAATGCCTCTACTACTAATGAGTTGATGGGACAAGACCCCAACTAACCCACTAAAGTCTGAATTTGAAAATTCTGAATATAACTGATAAGAAGGTCCCTCGAAAGATGAGGACTCACTAACTTTGACTGGGAGATGCTAACACTGATGATCTGGCTAGCGACGGGACTGAGCTTGACTCATGAAGTGATACAACATAGATTATATGGTCAGTACGTGGAATATACCGAGAATGTAAGGTAAGTAAAAACTGCTAAATAAGTAATCATGCATAGAATAAAACATTTCATCATAAGAGTTTGAGAGTAGCGCTTGCATGCTATTATCTAAAAACATGACTTAAACATAACTGAATCAAATTGTTACACCCTATAAAAAGTTAACGATTAGTAAGCGTACACATGGATTTGAGGTAAATAAATAGAGTGTGATGCATGTAGAAAAGCCTTGGAAGTCGGGTTGAGCGAGGCCAGGCCGCAAGGGCCAGCGCGACACACCGACACACTGGCGCCTTGGGCAGCGTGGCGCGCTAGCCCCTTTGGCGCATTGAGGGGCGTGACGCGGGGCATAGTTGGCACGATGGGCGGCGCGGGGTTCCCCCCTGCCACCTCCCTAGCATGTATATAAGTCCCTCCCTTCATGTTTAAATCATTTCCTAAGAACTTATTCGGCTAGGGAGTGAGAGACACGAAAGATTCAAGTTATTTTCGCCCGTTTACGCTATCAAACACTGTCTAAATTTAAATTAACTTGGGTATCGAAGTTTAAGTCTACGAGGAGCTTTACTACAAAGTTATTTTCAAAAAATTCGCCTGGCAAATTGTAGCCCCGCCGAGCAAAAGTAGTCACAATTGGTCCAAACTAATTTCTACATGATTACAGGCTTCAAGTAGGCATTTCTCCCTTCTGAACTTTCGAGAAATTATACATTTTTGACTGTGTTCCGTTAAGTTGAAGTATAGTTAATATTTATATAGAAAGTTATCAGTTTGCCGAATTTAGTACTGAAAATAGTCTCATTCTCCAAGTAATATGATTACAGTTGGAAAGAGTTGTTGAGTACAATTTGAAACATGCTAGTTAATAATAAATCGGCAATCCAGGTATTTTAAGGCAAATTTGTTCGGCAAGTTAGTTTCTTCAGTACTATAATTCAGTTTGAATCCTAGTAAGAAAGTCAGAAATATATCTATTGTGATTCGCAGTTGTTATTAGCTGACCCAGTATTCCAGGTTTAGTTGGGGATTGACCTTGCCCTATATAGTCCTCCATGACCAACCCCAAGGTTAATAGCTGTGTCGACGCCCGCTAGGGGAGAGATGACGTTGCTATAAGGAGAGGTATGCCGTCCGCAAGGGACGAAGATAGGGTCCCATTTCCTTATACAGTCCATTCCATGGATGGACTATCTTTATGCCGATCGGCACTACACCACACCCCCTGTCGAGCCTGGTGCCCAGGGTGCTGATATCAGATATTAGGAGTCCACCGGACTCTGACACAGCTATAGTTCAGGGGACGAACGGGCTCAGTTGCTAACCCAGGGGATTGGTAGGACGGCTATGGTTATTAGATGACTCAATATGACCTTGTTAGGGGTATATAGATTGAATGTACTCACCAGGGCTTATGGGGGCCACAGGTGGGTTATTCTATGCTGGTTGTGCCTTCCGGCTTATGGAGATCAGGTAAGGTTCTTGTTTACATTTAGTTACTAGTATATTAGACAGCAGGAGATTCAGCTATTCAGGTAGTATTTCTATCCCTTCTTTTCAGTTACTTTCAGTTTCATTTTAGTTCATTTATTTATTTACAGTTACTGCCTTACATATTCTGTACACATTATACTGAGGCCCTTCTTGGGGCGCAGCATTACTTACCTACAGGTAAGGATAGGCACGGGTCAGGACCTTTCTAGTTTTAGCCAGATTAGTAGTGCAGTCGGCTCCTTTCCTCCGAACCTCATAATTAAAAGGTTGACTCTCCTTTTGTTTGTATAGTTTAGGGGTAGGTCAAAGCCCTATCTCGACCAGTATATCACTCCTAGAGGCTTGCCGATTGTTTCTAATTCCCTGTGGTTAGTTGTTGTTGGCTGTATGGGGCCCATATGTGTTTTATCCCGCGTGTTGGCCGTGTGGGGCCTTGTTTAGCTGTTAGTTAGCGGTCTTGTCCGCCATAGCTTAGTTTATGCTGGATCTACTTTATAGTCATAAATAGACATCATAGTGGTCTTTTTGGCCCGAATAGGATTCCCTATTATTATCTACTTTTGGGTAGCTATTTTACTTTACAGGTGACTATAAGGCCTTGTCGGCTGGGGGCTTTGTTTACAGTTGATATATAGCCCATTGTTTTCTTGGTTTGAGATTTAGTATAAGTCATGCACCAGAGGTGCGTAAGCTCAGTCAGGCCAGCTCAGACCCTAGTAGGGCACCAGGTGCCAGTGATGCCTCCCAAGGTGGGGTGTGACAGAAATGACCCAAAGTTGAGAACTGATAATCATAAGTAAAAATGAACATAGGGCCAAACCTGCTGAAAACATAATATCATGACTGATGAACATGTATAACTGAAATCATGAGGAACAATAGGAGAATCGTCATATAACTGATATTATCACGATTGAGCTTATGTGGTCTTGACTATTAAACTAAAGTGGGAAGAGCCGTCCAAAACCTTGCCAGGGCTAAGGAAGCTACCATGATATCGATATCAAGCTGGATGCCCCTTGGGGGTAGGGGAAACTCACAAGGGAGGTCCCAAATAATTTGAACATACCTACCGTTGGCACATAGTTTAAGACATAGGGTTGACTGACCCTTAGCCTACTCGGTGCTAGAAACTACTCCCAAAAACATGCATATGCTCTCCATCGTTTTTCAATAAAGCTGAACCATCATCTAGGGACGAAGCTGAATCACTACATGACATACATATTCTGAAAACATAACATGAAGAGCCTTGGGATCAAACCATACCACAAGTTGAACAGAGTGGGACTTTAGACTCCAAAATACACGTGGTAAGCTAATAACATGAAATCTAGTTAAATCATGAAATATACTTGGTCAGATGGGCTTGCCCAATACTTAAACATGCTTGAAATAGACTTGATCATTCAAAAACATGTATATAGACATAGGTAATTTGAAATCATACTGTCGTCATAAACATCTCATCATACTTAGAAGCATAGATCATAATCTTATCTCTTCATGAACTTTCATAGATGGGCATCATATTTACAAAACATGAAAATCATAATTTGTAATTGAAAACATGGTAAAACCTGCCCATAAATTATAATTCGACATTAGAAACATGTATTGAGTTTACCCATGCTATATACTTAGAGAATTCACAAGTTGGGTTAAAACCCCATAGATTTATCAACTTAGAGATTTCATGAAATTGAGAGGGATTGGGCGTGGGAGTGGATGGTTACTCCCATTCATAGCCCTACATACCTGGAAGATTTTTATTAGACAACCCTCTTGAATTTCCAAAGGAATTTGGGAAAGAACCTGATGAATCCTAAGCTTGATCTCCCTTAGAAACTACTAGGCTTGCATGCATGGAGGGGAACAGGCTTAGAATGAGCTAAACCCTCTTAAAACACACTTAATTGAGCTTAAAACGACGCAGTTTAGGCCTTAGGAACTTAGGAATTATGAAAAAGCCCTTAGTAAATTCGCAGGAAAATACACACTGCTAATCCCAACGAGGGACTGGATGACCCATCGTCATTGACCACGACTTGAGGTCTAAAATCGTCACCATAACTGGAAGTTTACCTTCATTGGTCACCATGAGGGACACCAAGACTCGTGGTGATGAATCATTAGGAACATTGTCAAAACTTTCAATCCCCGAGTCAAACTCCTGACCACGGCTAACATAACAACTCGTGGCCTTACCCTTGGTCAGTTCCTAAACCAAGAAATCCAACCAAGTTTTCCCTTCTCCCCACGAGTCACCTAACGACTCGTGGTGCACTCACAGGTCACTGGACGACTCATCTTGTGACTTAGGGTAGAAAATCCTATTTTCTCTGTTTCAACCCTCAGATTTGATCTTAGGGCTTTCAGAGTATTACAGGGACTTTCTTATGATGAACCCTCCATAGTTTTTCGGATTAAAGGTGGACGAGGATCCACATGAGTTATTGATGAGATTTATAAAATCACCAAGATCATGGGGGTGACAGGGGAGGAGTGCACAAACTTAGCCTCTTATCAACTGAAAGGGGTTGCACATATCTGGTTCAGACAGTGGAAGGATGGCTGAGCAGTTGGAGCAGGTCCCATTGGATGGGATGAGTTCCATACCGTATTCTTAGATCGATTTTCTTCCCAAAGTGAGGGAGATCATAGCAGCTGAATTTTTGAACTTGAGACAGAACAACATGACAGTCTAGGAGTATGCTTTAGAGTTCACCCACTTGTCCAAATATGCACCAGAGATGGTGGATGACCAGAGGGCTGGAGTGAGTCAGTTCGTCCGTGGGATAGCAGACTATTTGGTCAAAGATTGTCAGACCACGATGCTTCATCAGGATATGAATTTCTCCCAATTGGTTCTATACGCCCAGTAGATAGAGGCGGTATATTTTAGGGAGAGAGAGGCTAACAGGGCTAGGACTGATAACTTTTCATTCTCCCAGTAGAGGCCTGGTGGTGGGCATCGTCAGAAGTTCCACCAGAAATCATCTGCCCCTGCGCCATCGATAGTGAGTGTGCTATCCAGATCTAGGCGCGACCAGAGGGGACGAGCATGTAATACCTCGGATGCCCTAAGATCAGACTCGTGAGTGAAACAGAGAAAATTGGAAATTTGGCACCAGGTCATAGAACGAGTCGTTCTGTGACCCGTGGAGTAGACCACAAGTCATAAGGTGACTCATGGTCAGGTTCAGGGAATGAGTTGGAAATTTTGGGATTTGAGGTCCCCACGGACGTGACCATGAGTCGTGGTCAGATCCTATGACTCATTGAGTCAATCGTGGGAAAGAATTTTTGGAAAGGCGAAGGAGGCCTGACACTGTACCCTATGGAAGGTCCCCATGAGTCGTGGTCAGTCACTATGATTCGTGGGATGGGCCATGGTTAGCATGCTGGATATAATTTAAAATCTAAGGCAGTGAAGGTGATGAGTGGTGACCATGAGTCGTGGTCACCTGTAACAACTAGTGAGGTCCCCATGACGAGCCCCAGATGATCTATTGGACAGTGTACTCGACGATCGATGCCACGAATTTTTCCCTTGGATGAAGACTCATCCAGTCCCTTGTTAGGACTGGCAGTCAGTTATTTTCTGCGAGTTTAGTAAGAACTTTTTTCATAATGTCCTAAACTACGTCATTTTAAGCTATGAATAATGGGTTTTAAGAGGGAAAAATCTATTCTAATTCATTCCTATTCATGCATGCAAGAGTAAGAGTCTAGCGAGGTGATCAAGGCTAATCCTTCAAGGTTCTCCTTCAAACCTTCCTTGGGCAATCAGAGAAGTGGTAGGATCAAACCCTTCAGGTATGTAGGGTTATAAATAGGTGAATCTGTTCAAACCCATGCCCAATCTCTCTCTAAATCATAGAAATTCCTATGTTGATTCTATGGGATTTTAACCCAATGCATGAAATTCCTAATTCTCTACATTGGTGTGATTTTAATGTGTTTCTACTATTGAATTAAAATTCATGGTCAAGTTTTACATTGTTTTCAATTAAAATCATATTTCAAGCTTTATAAATTAAAATGCCCTAATATGAAAAGTTCATGAGAGTTGAGATTTATGATGAATGTTCAAGTATGATGAGATATTTATGATGAAAAGCATGTTTTCAAGTAACCCATGTTTATGATCATGTTTTCAAGCGAATTTTGTATTTTAAAGCATGTTAAAGTATCGAGCAATGCCCATAAGTTCAAGTATGAGTTATGATTTTATGAATTAAGCTTACCACATGGTTTTGGAGCGAAGACTCCCATTTATATTCAGCTTGTGGTATGGTTTGAGCAAGAGCTCCTCATATATATGATTACAGATTTGATATGTATTTGATTATTGAGCTTCGTCAATAGATGATGGTAAGCTTCATTGAAAAACAATGGAGAGCATATGCATGTTTTTGAGAGTAGTGTCTAGCACCGAGTAGGCTAAGGGTCGATCACCCTATGCCTCAGAACTACGCGCCAACGTAGGTTATACATGTCTTATATATACTTTGGGACCTCCCTTGTGAGCTATCCCCTACCCCGATTGGGCCCCAAGCTTGACATCGATATCATGGTTTTGTCCTTAGCCCTGGCAAGGCTTTGGATGGCTCTACCCACTTAAGTGTGATAGTTGGGACCATGTAAGCTCTATCATGGTATGTCGGTTATATGACGAGTCTCCCATTGTTCCTCATGATATCAGTTATGCATGTTTATCATTCATGATATATATATATCTACATATGTTCTAAAGTAGGTTTGACCAGTGTTCTACTTTACTTATGACTATCAGATTTTAGCTTTGGTTCAATCGATTCAATTATGATGTCATGTTATGTTGAGATCATATTTTCAGAGAAATAGCATGCAAGCCCTACTTTCAGATTCTTATTTTGTTTATGTTTTATATTATTCATGTTTTAAATGATTTTACTTATTTAAGAGGTTTTACTTACCTTGCATACTCGGTACATTTCACGTACTAACCGCATACTCTATGGTGTATCGTTCTATGATACAGGCCCCTGCACTTAGACTCAGTCCCGTCCTTAGCCAACCTTTCAGAGTTAGCATCCCACATCTATTGGTGAGTCCTCATCTTCTGAGGTTATTCAGTTTTCTTTATGTACTTTCAGTTTTCATCTTTAACATGTTATTTGGGGGCCTGTCCCATCTACTCATCAGACTTAGAGGCTTGTCAGACAAAAGGATGTAATCAGCTTCAGATTCATGTGTATTTATGATGTTATTCTTATTTTAGGCTTCCGCTAAGTTTATCATATTAAATCTTCCGCTTTTATTGATTGATTTAGATGTATGTTCATGCCATGGGTCAACTTGGAGTCCCTCGGGGTTCCTTGTCCCATGTCTTGATCCGGGCCTATGTTTGGGTCATGACAAACTTGGTATCAGAGCAATAGGTTTGAAGTGTCATAGAGTGTCTAAAATCCGCATTGAGTAGTGTCTCTTTCATGGGTGTGAAGCGCGCCACACTTATGACGAAGAGGCTATGAGACATTTAGAAAATGTTCCCTTCTTTCATGATCTAGTCGTGCGATGAAATGTCTCCCTATCCTTCTAACTCATGCTATTCGGATTGCAGAATCATGGCTCCCTACAGAGTTAACAGTTGGAGGAATGGAAATGGAAATGGCCATGAGGATGGCAACGGAGATAGGCACCAACAAGCCCCACCTGTCTAGGAGCACCATGCACCGAAGTCGGTTGTCCATGCTGAATTTAGGGAAGCTATTCAAATGCTAGAGAAGGCTTTGACCGCTCAGATCAACCAGCAGGCAGTGGCGCATGTCCCAAAAAATAGATATGCAGTGACAACTCAAGTCAGAGATTTCCTAAGAATGAACCTGCCAGAATTCCTTGGGTTGAAGGTGGACGAGGATCCATGATGTGCTGTGAGTTTACAACACTTTCGACGCTCAAAACTGAGAAAATAGCATGGACAAAGGTGTGTTTATATGGATATAAGGCACTTTTTCTTTGGTTACAAGATAAATAGGTCCTGGAACAAGAATGTGCAAAAAATAGCTTGAGAATGCAAGAAAAGGGCTAAAGTTGCAGTCTCAATACGATTCGTAGGATGATGCTACGAATCGTACTAAAGGCTGTGAAGAGTTTAAGAAGGCTGAATTTAGAAGAGTGCATCATACGACTCTTAGTATGAGTCATACAAAAATGGGACGAATCGTAGTGCTAAGTTGTGATAAAGTTCAGAGGAATTTCATAAGAGGCTGACTCTTACTAAGGTAGAATATGAGTCACGGAGGCAAGTTACGAGTCATACCATCACACTCATGACAATCTTCAGAAATCTTGAGAATTCTCAGAGTTAGACCACAGAAGCATAGTAAGAATCATACAAAACATGTACGAGTCATACCAAGGTCCAACACATAGTTAAATTTAAGATGGTCAAGAACATACGCAAAGCAGGTATGACCCGTACAAACCTGCTACAAGTCGTAGGATCGATCGTGGCACAGGCGGCATTAGCTATGAAAATTCACCCTGTTAGCCTAGGAAAAGGATTTTTATGTCTGTATAAATACATTTTATGTTTTATTTTCATGAGAGAACATTAGGGAGATGATAAGAAATCATTACTTTGTAATAGAGAGGCGTGAAAAGAGGAAAAATATAGAATTGAGTTGTGATCAACCTTTTCTTGATTTCTTCTTGATCTTCATACTTTGTTCTTGAGGATTTTTTAGATTTATTTAAAGAAGTTTCTCTCATCTACAATTGTAAGTATTGATTTACGTATTTAATTATGAATGCAAATCATAATCTTGCAACTACGAGAGGCTAAAACCTCCATAGCTAGGGTTGTGGGAACCATGGTGGATTAACAAGCTAGGGTTACATAAAAGTGATTCAAAACCAATGCAAAACACTTGTATTGTATTCTTTTCATGCTTAAATGTTTCTTAACGGTGTACAACGTAAGGACTTACCCGAATTCTTTACTTGTTTGAGCCTAGAGAGGTAGAGATTAGGAAAAGAGAATTACAACAAAGCCTTAATCTTGATGATCATTGTATTAACTTGAACTGTGGTCACATGATAGTTAAATTTGGGACATATTGATAACAGTTAGTTTGGAATTACTCATGAGACATGACCCGGTGATTGAGTATAGTCATCCAATAGGGATGAACCAGTCATTTGGATGAACTTCAGTTATTAGTTATACAAGTAAGCATTGGTGATCATCACGTATGTACACTCGAAGCAATTATGAATCCACGGGTAACACAAACCCTAGTTATCCTTCATTCTTGATTTCAACCAAAATTTTAACAGTTGTTTTAATTATTTCTTTCTTTATAACCCCCAATTTGGAGTAACTAACCAACCAGTTCACTTACTGGCTTTAGTCTAGCTCTTCCATATTCCCTGTGGGTTCGACCCCAACCTCTTAGTTGGGTTCTTTATTGACAATGTCCGCTTCATACTTCTGTAGGAGGTATGGTTTGAGCGTTATCAGAAAGTGGCACCGTTGTCGAGGAGTACGACTAAGACTAGATTATTTGCTTGTATTTGACTTTTGGTAGTTATGTCCCTGTTTACATTTTTCTTTGTTTTTATTTTGTGATTCTCTTAGGATATATCAAGGGAACAACCCCTTGATCAAATAACCAGATGGAATCTGATAAGCTGCCAATATCTGTGGAGGAGATGATTATTATTGATACATTAGCAGCTGTGATGAGGAATTATGAAGGAGAAGGGATATCGAAATACCCGAAGATGGTGAACTCTTTAAATGGAATGGGGTTATATAACTTCAGCTCAATGAAGCTAGACCTTGATCTAAAGAATCGTTCAATGCGGCCGGCCAAGCCATCTGTGGAGGTACCACCAGTCCTTGAGATGAAAGCACTACCTCCCCACCTAAAGTATGCGTTCCTTGGTGAATACAATACTTTACCTGTCATAATCACAACAGAACTGTTAGACAATTAGGTGGGAGCTTTGGTCAACATACTAAAACGGTACAAAAAAGGCAATTGGCTGGACCATAGCTGATATCATCAAAATCCCACCAGGCATATGTACTAACAAGATCCAACTAGAGCCATATTGCAAACCATGTATAGAACATCAGCGCCACCTGAACCCCCTAATGCAAGAAGTAGTAAAGAAGGAGATCATCAAGTGGATGGATGCTGGTGTCATATATCCCATTGCAGATAGCAAATGGGTGAGTTTGTTTTAGTGTGTATCAAAGAAAGGAAGGATCATAATGGTTCCCAATGAAAAGAATGAGCTGATACTAACACGACCAATCATGGGGTGGTGCGTATGTATGGATTATAAGAAGCTCAACCACTGGACCCAGAAGGACCACTTTCCAATGCCATTCTTAGAACAGATGCTTGACAGACTGGCAGGTAGAGGTTGGTACTACTTTCTTGATGGTTATTCGGGATATAATCAGGTTACCATTACTCCAGAAGACCGGGGAAAGATGACCTTTACTTTTCCATATGGAACGTTCGCTTTCAGAAGAATGGCATTTGGATTATACAATGCACCAGCCATATTCCAACGCTGCATGATGTCTATATTTTCAGCCATGGTGCAGGACACCATTGAAGTATTTATGAATGACTTCTCTATCGTATGTGACTCATTCGAATCTTGCCTTAGTCACTTGGACAAAGTGTTGAAAAGATGTGAAGAAACTATTCTGGTCCTAAACTGATAAAAATGTCATTTTATGGTCAAGGATGGAATAGTAACGGGTCATAAAATCTCAGGAAAAGAGATTAAGGTGGACAAGGCAAAAATGGAGGTTATAGCTGGTTTGCCACCCCCTATTTCCATAAAAGGGGTCAGAAGCTTTCTAGGGAATGCAGGATTCTACAGACGATTCATAAAGGACTTTTCAAAACTTTCACAACCATTGTGCAAGTTACTTGAGAAGGAGGTAAAGTTTGTGTTTGATGAGGCATGTCTAAGGGATTTTGAGTGCTTAAAAGAGAAATTTACTACTGCTCCTATCATCATAGTTCCAGATTGGTCTCTTCCATCTGAGGTAATGTGCGATGCTAGAGGTGTTGCTCTTTGTGCTGTTTTAGGGCAATGAAGAGCAAAAATTTTTCATCCAATCTACTACGCTAGTAAAACACTCAATACAACCCAGAAAAATTACACAGTCATAGAATAGGAGCTATTGGCAGTGGTCTTTGCATTCAAAAAATTTCGAGCATACTTGCTTGGAACCAGGGTAATCATTCATCCAGATCATGCCGCTTTGAGATACCTAATGTCAAGAAAGATGCTAAACCCAGATTAATTTGGTGGGTGCTTTTGCTCCACGAATTTGAGTTTGAGGTTAAAGATAGGAAGGGAACAGAAAATCAAGTAGTGGGTCATCTATCCAGGCTTGAGTCTGAAGCTAGGGAAAGGGAGGAGGTTGATATTGATGATACCGCCCCAGACGAACAGGTACTAGCTGCATCGTAGGATTTGATCCCCTGGTTTGCCGACTTTGCAAATTACTTGGTTAGCAATATGATATCGGCAGACCTGACTCCTCAGTAGAAGAAAAAGGTTTTATTCGATGCCCGAAGATATTACTAGGATGAGCCATACTTATTTCACATTTGTGCATATGGGATCATTCGCAGGTGTGTGCCTGAAATAGAGATGCTGAGCATTCTAAAGGCCTGTCATTCATCTCCAGTTGGGGGTCACTATAGTGGTATTAGAACTGCACATACGATTTTACAATGTGGATATTATTGGCCCTCTATTCACCAAGATGCATATAATTATTCCAAGTCCTGTGACAAATGCCAAAGGTAGGGGGGTATTACCCGTAAACATGAGTTGCCATTGACCCTCATCCTGGAAGTTGAGTTTTTTGATGTGTGGGGCATTGATTTCATGGACCCATTCGTTAGCTTATATGGAATGAAATACATCTTGGTGGTAGTAGATTATGTCTCCAAATGGGTGGAGGCTATTGCACTACCGAATAATGAATGCAAAAGTGTTACAATATTCCTGCAGAAGCACATCTTTGCTAAGTTTGGTTCCCCGAGAGCTATCATCAGTGATGGTGGATCTCACTTCTGTAACCACCTCTTCGGATCCATGGTGGAAAAATATGGTGTCAAGCATAAAGTGGCCACACCTTACTATCCGCAGTCAAGTGGACAAGTGAAAGTTTCAAATAGGGAAATCAAGACTATCCTGCCCAAAATAATGAATACTAGCTGGATAGATTGGTCTAGGAAGCTTGATGATGCATTGTGGGCTTACAAAACAGCATATAAGACACCCATTGGTTCATCTATGTACCAACTGGTTTATGGTAGAGCATGTCATTTACCGGTTGAACTTGAGCATAAGGCGCAATGTTCCCTGAAAAAGCTAAATATGAACTGGAATGAAGCAGCCAAGCTGATGCTTAACCAGCTCAACGATTTGGATGAGTTCCAAATTAAAGCCTATGAGAGTGTGGCCATTTATAAAGAAAGGATGAAGATATACCATGATAAGAAGATTGCAAAAAAGGAGTTTACCTCAGGTGATTCGGTCCTACTGTTCAACTCAAAGCTTCATTGTACCCTGGGAAGTTGAAATCTAGATGGATGGGACCCTACTGAGTGGTACATGTGTCCCCATATGGTGCAGTAGAACTTGAAAATAAAGAAGGAAAAAGGTTCAAAGTGAACGGGCAAAGAATAAAGCTGTATCTGGGAGTTGTCAAGGAATTAAGAGGAATAGAGGTAGTATACCTTGATGATGCTTGAAGAGTCACAAAAGCCATGTCATACCGCGACATTAAATCAGGCGCTGCATGGGAGGCAACCCATGAATGGCTAAGTCTCAGTAGCCATAGGTATGTTTCTTTCCATGCAATTTTTGTGAATTTTTGGATTCGTCCGAGGGTTTTCCTTGCCGTGTTTCTTTTCCCTCGGGCATGCTATCTAGTAGAACCAACATGTTTAGAATAGTTTTTTATGTTGTGATTTTTGTTTAATTAGAAAGTAGCTTAGGAGTACTCAACCAATAAAAATGCACTAGTTTTGGATTTTTTTTTTGTAAAATTTGACCTTGTTTCTATTTTTTTTATATACTAGCTATGTATTTGTGACTTTATGTATGATTTCTGTGGATCTTTTGGTGTCATTTAGAGTATTAGCATAAGTATTTTTGTTTAGCCATTTGAACCAAACAGGTAAAACAAATATAATTCATGTGCCATGAGTGAGTGAGATTTTGATACTAGTTCAGTACTATGTTGATGATCTAGAACTTGCCTAGTTAGTCTTTGCATAGGTTGAGGATGGTTGGTTAGGATATGATCATAGGCCATTTTTTGTGAAGTCCACTTTTAGCCTAAATGACCCTACCAAAATTAAATGAATCCCTTGATCCCAATTTTGAGCCTTAAGTAGACCATTTTTCTTTGATTAACTGATGAACCATACCCATTCTTTATAATGAACCTGTTTTGGCCCTAGGCCTTCCTTCGACATTGCGATCCTCAACATAGACAAAATTCTTGAGTTGAGGGTGGCTAAAGTAGGGGTACGTAAATAGTGGGAAGGTGCAAAAGGGAGAGAAAAGAGAAAAGGTAAAAAATGAGGTGTGATGTGACAAAAGAAAAAGAAATGAAAAAAAATTGAAAAAAAAAGAAAAGTCAAAAAGAGAATAATGCTTGAAAAAGGTCGAAAAAATATCACACTTATACAAAATTCATGAAAGGGGTAAAAAGGGAAGAAAAAGAAGGAAAAAGAAAAAAAAAGGGGGTGAAATAGGTAAAATGGTGGAGCCATGTGTATGTAGTTCCAAGGAAGGGTTAGTCACTTGAAAAGATCCAATATTTATCATGACCAACCCTAAAGCCTATATTACAAGCCATAGCAAGTTCTATAGTGATCCTAACCTGACCATCAGACCAACCGAAGTAGAGAAAATAAGGGCAAGCATATGGTATCTAATATACAGTACTTGGAACTTCTTTGTGAGGGTGAGAGTCTCATTTGATCAGTCCCATGCTATATTTGTACTAAATTTGTGAGCGGGAACTTCATTTGCTGTGAGGGTACATGGGTTTTGTTTGATTTTACCATTGGTCTGTGTGAAAAGAATTGGCGATGACTAGATTACTTGTTGATAAATAAATGACATGTATTGATCCCTGTTTATCATGTTTTGTGGTTGCTTGTGATGCATTAGCTGATATTCGTTTACAGAGGGAGGGTCAAAAGGTTGTTGGATGTATAGTGCAAATTTTGTTTGGTATTGGCTGTAATATCCTAGGTTTATTTTCTAGTTGAGCTTCGTATTTAGTTTTTTTCCTTTTCCTGAGGACATGCAAAAGTCTTAAATTGAGGTTGTTGATGTGCTGTGATTTTACATCCTTTCGACGCTTAAAACTGAGAAAATAGCATGGACTGAGGTGTGTTTATATGGATATAAGGAACTTTTTTCTTGGTTACAAGATAAATAGGTGTTGGAACAAGAATGTGCAAAAGATAGCCTGAGAATATAGGAAATGGGATAAAGTTGCAGTCTCAGTACGATCCGTAGGATGATGCTACGAATCGTACTAAAGGCCGTGAAGAGTTTCAAAAGGTTGAATTGAAAAGAGTGTATCATACGACTCTCAGTACGAGTCGTACAACTATGGGT
This sequence comes from Datura wrightii, assembly GCA_035772735.1. NCBI lineage: Eukaryota > Viridiplantae > Streptophyta > Magnoliopsida > Solanales > Solanaceae > Datura > Datura wrightii. Next base: position 69,985,318 of record JASDFA010000002.1, read on the forward strand.
CAAATCGTAGTGCTGAGTCATGATAAAGTTCAAAAGAATTTCATAAGAGGATAACTCTTGCTATGGATAGACAATATGAGTCGTGGAGGCAAGGTACGAGTCGTACCATCACACCCGTGACAATCTTAAGAAATCTTGAGAATTCTCAGAGTCAGACCACGGAAGCACAGTACGACTCGTAAGAAGCATGTATGAGTCGTACCAAGGTCCAACACTTAGTTAGATTTCAGCTGGTCAAGAACATACGGGAAACAGGTAAGACCCGTACAAACCTGCTACGGGTTGTAGGCTCGATCATGGCACAGGCAACACTAGTTCTTGTTAGCCTAGGAAAAGGATTTTCATGTCTATATAAATACATTTTATGTTTTATTTTCATGAGAGAACATTAGGGAGACGATCAGAAATCATTGCTTTTTAATAGAGAGGCATGACAAGAGGAAAAATATAGAATTGAGTTGTGATCAACCTTTTCTTGATTTCTTCTTGATCTTCATACTTTGTTCTTGAGGATTTTTCTGTTTTTGTTTAATGAATTTTTTCTCTCATCTACGATTGTAAGTATTGATTTATGTATTTAATCATGAATGCAAATCACAATCTTGCAACTAGAGAGGCTAAAACCTCCATAGCTAGGGTTGTGGGAACCATGGTGGATTAACAAGCTAGGGTTACATAAAAGTGATTCAAAACCAATGCAAAACACTTGTATTGTATTCTTTTCATGCTTAAACGTTTCTTAATGGTTTACAACATTAGGACTTGCCTGAATTCTTTACTTGCTTGAGCCTAGAGAGGTAGAGATTAGGAAAAGAGAATTACAACAAAGCCTTGATCTTGATGATCATTGTATTAACTTGAGCTGTGGTCATAGGATAGTTAAATTTGGGATATATTAATAAAGGTTAGTTTGCAATCGCTAATGAAAACTAACCCGGTGATTGAGTATAGTCATCCAATAGGGACGAACCAGTCGTTTGATGAACTTTAGTTATTAGTTCTAAAAGTACGCATTGGTGATGATCACGTATATACACCCGAAGAAGTTATGAACCCATGGGGAACACAAACCCTAGTTATCCTTCATCCTTGATTTCAACCAAAATTTTAACAGTTGTTTTAATTATTGCTTTCTTTAGAACCCCCAATTTGGAGTAACTAACCAACAAGTTCACTTACTGGCTTTAGTCTAGCTCTTCCATATTCCTTGTGGGTTTAACCTCAACCACTTAGTTGGGTTCTTTATTGACAATGTCCTCTTCATACTTTGGTAGGAGATACTGTTTGAGCGTTATCAATCCACATGAGTTTGTCAATGAGATTGTGAAGATTACCCAGGTCATGGAGGTGAATGGAGTTTAGTGTGCTGAGTTGGCCTCATATAAGCTGAAGGGGGTCGCACACATATGGTTCAGACAGTGCTAAGTTAGGTGGTGGGTTGTGATCTTGGGCATAATTGCATGCCCAAGTGCTACTTTATAACTCAATTTAGTCTTGTTTATCTAATTATTTATATACATTCTTATGTGATTTTATGTAAATGTGAATATATACTAACCAACATGATTAGTCCTTGTTTTTGAAGGTTAATAATGCATTTGAGGAACTAATTCATGATTTGGTGAAGTGGAGGAATGGAATCAAGAGCAAAACGTGAAAGTCAACAAGAAAAAATGCAAAATTTGGCCTGTGGTGGAACAACAACGTGTCACAGAGGCAGTGCTCCGTGATACACACCGTGTCACGGAGGCAGTGCTCCGCGATACACACCGTGTCATGGAGGCAGTGCTCCACGATACACACCGTGTCACAGAGGCAGTGCTCCGCGATACACTCCGTGACACGTTGCTTGTTATTCTGGGAAAAATTCCCAGTAGTATAAATAACACACTTAGGTTTTATTTTAGAAATGCTGATTTGGTGGAGCAAGGACGTGGGTTACAGGCAGTTGAGGGGACGAAATTCTTAGGGTTGTTCTCTATCTCTTTCTTCTTTATTTCAATTGTTTGTATGATTAAAACTCATTTAATGATGTTTAATCCACAAATGAGTGGCTAAATTCACTTCTTGCTGAGGTTAAGAACATTTGTAGTGGAATGTAATTATTGATCATCTTGGTTTTTCATCTTTTCTTCCATGGTTGTTCTATTAATTCTTGTTCTTACTGCATTAATGTTTGACCAATATTAATGTATATCTAAAAAATCTGGTTTGCGCTCGAAAGAGAAAGAAATTGGAAAGTTGTGAATTAATAGGGTATGATCTCTTCTTGGTTTGGGAAAATTGAGAATTGATTTACCTTCAGAATAGAAATATATCTGAAAGTCATATTAGTCAATTAAGGAATCGGTTTCGTATGGCTAGAACATGAATTCTTCTTATCACAGAAATGTAGGTGGAAGGTTCATGATTCTTAAGTTGGGTTAAATACAAGAGTTTTAATCCATAGGAAATAATTCTTGACTAGCAACCAAAGGAATGATTAACCAATTTGTACCAATAAATTGCTTCCCTGCATGTTTGTTTTAGCCTCAGCATGCTCATTACTATAATTCAGACTCAATTTGTACATTTGTTTTAGATTAGTATAAATTAGGAAACAAACTCCCAAAATCTTCTTGAAACTATTGACTGCATTATTAGAGTTAGAGTTTATTAACGCTTAATTCGATTATTACCTTGGTCCAGTCCCTGTGGGATCGATACTTGGCTACTCTAGCCATTTTACTACTTGTTCGACCACGTGCACTTGCGTGTAGGTATTCCAAACCACCGAACAAGTTTTTGGGGCCGTTGCCAGGGATTGGAAATTGGTGAAATTGTTTTCTTAAGTGTTAGTTTACAAATTCTATATAAGTGCTGACAACTTGGTCTTAGCCTTTCTCTTGCAGGTATAGAATTCTTGTGTTAGTCTTATTTTTGAAAGAAAATAAAAATAAAAATAAAAATTGTAGATATTTGTTTTAATTCTTTTTGATTTTTTTTTCAAATACCCTTCTTGACATGACATCATGGAATACAAATGGTTTAAATGGTGGATACTCATATTTTGGTGAATCTTGTCTGAATTGCAGAGGACCCCACTTGTGGCAACACTGTAACACGTGCAATATATGTGGTGGTCAAGTTGGCCATTGGGATGGCTGTCCGAATGCATATTCCCCTCACCCAAGCCCCTACTATGATCCTTCTATTGTTTTTGCTGAATATAGGCATGCTGAAAATGAGGACTTGGGACGCCAAGCTCAAATAGAAGACATGCTGAAACAACTCCTGGAGCAATCAGAAGCAATGAAGGAGGCGATGACAGTATTGAGAATTCAGCAAGAAGAGAATGTAGAGGCTCTAGAAAGGATGAGCGTCAAAGTCACGGAGATGATTGCTGAGGCTGAAGCTTGTGATAAATTGCAGGTAACAGTTTTAGCCGATATTCAAGAGGAACTACAAGAGGAAGACAAGGGTGAATTTTTGGATGAATCCCAACAATTAGAATCTCTTGAGTGTCCCCGTGATGGGCTCACACTTATGGAAAATCCATTCATGGAAGAAGAGATAGAGTATCCCCCAGTTGACATTAATGGAGAGATAGATGTCGATGCTGAGAAGGTGTATACAAGTAAGGAGGTCAAGCACAATGCAGTTTCAGAGTTGAGGTTTATTGGACCACACTTAAAGCATTTTTCGACATTAAGTTTGGTTGACAACATAGAAATAGAGTCTTCCAAGCTTATAGAGAAATGTCTAGAGGAGGACCAAGCCCCGTATATTTTGAAATATGCTGACTCAGAGAGACAAAATGACTTCGCTTACTTAAGGGCCAATAAGTTCAAAAGGCAACATCTACTGCTTGGTCCTTACAATTTTTCACCACCACCCCTGGAGCATAAGAGGAAATTAGAGAAGAAATTAGGGGTGAGATTCATATCCTCAAGGTGGAGGAAAAAGTGGTGAAACTTGGTACGTCGTGCTGCGACGTAAAATTTGGCGCTGCTTGGGAGGCAACCCAAGGGTACCATGGGTACCATTTTAATTTCTTGCATTTAAGTTGATTTTATTTATTTTTCATGTTGTGCTGTTTTGGTGGAAAGTTAAGCATAGATGGAGGGGAAGTCTGAGTACCCGTGGAGGAGGAAGCTAACAAGCATGGAAGAGAAAAAGTGTGGGGTCGAACACCCACTTGTGCAAAGTTGAAGAAAGGCATGCTGTTAGCTAGGCCTAAAGGTCTCAGGGAGTATTTCTCACCCTCTTTAAATGTTAAGTTGATGCTATGGGGACATAGCATGATTCAAGTGTGGGGTGAGGAAAATTTTAAAATTTTTGTGCTTAACGATTTTTGGTGAATGTAATGCTTGTGAGAAATATTTGAATTTTTTTTTGTGAGTCAAGCATAACTTCATCACCCGTTGGTTTTTCTTTTCGGTTCTTTTCCGACAGGGAGTCTTTGAACCGAAGAATAAAATTTTTTCTTTGTCTATATGTAATGTTTTTAGTCATAGTTAGAGACTGTTTCCGACGATGGATGGATGACGGCCGTCTTGAGGAATATTAGTCAATAGGTTTTGGTTTTTGAACTCGTAGCTAATTGATGGCTTGATATTCTTGTTATGTGCTATAAATGATTGTAAGATGCAAGTATGTTTAGTGTTGAAGCATGCAAGTGGTATACCTATGTTTGAGACACCTAGGCTCTTGAATTTGACTTGATATGATTGAAGCTTAATGTTTGAATTCTTGTGATTAGCTGAGTTAAAAAAAAATCTGCTGAGTATGTCTTGAATTGAGAATGTGCCATGAGTGTAAGGTTTTTGATTATTCCATGCTATTGTGGAGTGTCTAGAACTTTCCTGGTGTGTATATAAAATGAAATGAAGGATGTGGACTGTAGGAGATGATTTAGGCATTTCTTTGAATGAACCTAATTTTTATCCCTCACTTTACCTACCTTGAATGTTGAATCCTAGTGAGCCCCATTGTGCCTTAAGCCTATTCTTTGATAGCTACAACAAAAGCTTAATCCTTTTTCTTTCATTAGCCTTGAATTTGATCCAAAACTCCTAAGCGCTTAAGTGAAAAAATTTCAAAGAGTGAAGGAGTGAGAAGCGTGAAAAAGAAGGAAAAGTAGAAGTTGTGGAAGTTGAGAAAAGGGCAAATGTGCACTTGTGTAAAAACGGTTGATTATTAGTAGGGAGTAAGAAAAAAACTGAATGAATTTTTTTTTTGCTTAAGAAGTCCTTACTACTAAGCTGAGTGTGCTTAAAGAAATGGGAACAAGAAGAGAAAATTCAGGATTGAAAAGAATGAGGAGGAAGTAAGAAAAGAGATGTCCTTAATGAATGTTGGATGTATTAAAAGCGCTTGGGGGAGATAGTCACTATTACTGGCCAGAATAGTACCTACCCGTCGCTTAGCTTACATTACAGCCCATTAAGTCCTACTTGATCTTACATTCAAACATCCTTAAATTAGTGGAGTAAAACACTAAGGGCAAGCTTATGGGTCATTACATGATGCATGTGAATTCTTTGTGAGAGTGAGCGCAGTTCTATTCATTTACCCATACATGTTGTGATTTAAAAATTTGCGTGTGAAAATGAGTAACTCTCTTGTTGTGAGGGCACATGTTTAATGAAATATATAATTCATGTTGGATTTCTTGATCAGTTGATTTGCATGAGTTTGCTAAGATAGAGAGTCAATTCTTGAGGTTAGGAAGTCTTAACATAATTGTATTTCATTTCAATGATTAAATCGTGAATGCTCTATTTTTAGCTTGCTATCTTAAACAGTCATTGTATCCGTAGCTTGAATTGTCTTGCTAAAATTATCTATATATAAGTCTTCATGTGCATGATATGTAAAAGTTTTGTTCGAGGACAAACAAGACTTTAAGTGTGGGGTTGTGATCTTGGGCATAATTGCATGCCCAGGTGCTACTTTATAACTCAATTTAGTCTTGTTTATCTAATTATTTATATACATTCTTATGTGTTTTTATGTAAATGTGAATATATACTAACCAACATGATTAGTCCTTGTTTTTGAAGGTTAATAATGCATTTGAGGAACTAATTCATGATTTGGTGAAGTGGAGGAGTGGAATCAAGAGCAAAACGTGAAAGTCAACAAGAAAAAATGCAAAATTTGGCCTGTGGTGGAACAACAATGTGTCACGGAGGCAGTGCTCGGCGATACACATCGTGTCACGGAGGCAGTGCTCGGCGATACACACCGTGTCACGGAGGCAGTGCTCCACGATACACTCCGTGACACGTTGCTTGTTATTATGGGAAAAATTCCCACTAGTATAAATAACACACTTAGGTTTTATTTTAGAAATGCTGATTTGGTGGAGCAAGGACGTGGGTTACAGGCAGTTGAGGGGACGAAATTCTTAGGGTTCTTCTCTATCTCTTTCTTCGTTATTTCAATTGTTTGTATGATTAACACTCATTTAACGATGTTTAATCCACAAATGAGTGGCTAAATTCACTTCTTGCTGAGGTTAAGAACATTTGTAGTGGAATGTAATTATTGATCATCTTGGTTTTTCATCTTTTCTTCCATGGTTGTTCTATTAATTCTTGTTCTTACTGCATTAATGTTTGGCCAATATTAATGTATATCTAAAAAATTCGGTTTGCGCTCGAAAGAGAAAGAAATTGGAAAGTTGTGAATTAATAGGATATGATCTCTTCTTGGTTTGGGATAATTGAGAATTGATTTACCTTCAGAATAGAAATATATCTGAAAGTCGTATTAGTCAATTAAGGAATTGGTTTCGTATGGCTAGAACATGAATTTCTTCTTATCACAGAAATGTAGGTGGAAGGTTCATGATTCTTAAGTTGGGTTAAATACAAGAGTTTTAATCCATAGGCAATAATTCTTGACTAGTAACCGAAGGGATGATTAACCAATTTGTATCAATAAATTGCTTCCCTGCATGTTTGTTTTAGCCTCAACATGCTCGTTACTATAATTCAGACTCAATTTGTACATTTGTTTTAGATTAGTATAAATTAGGAAACAAACTCCCAAAATCTTCTTGAAACTGTTGTCTACATTATTAGAGTTAGAGTTTATTAACGCTTAATTCGATTATTACCTTGGTCCAGTCCCTGTGGGATCGATACTTGGCTACTCTAGACATTTTACTACTTGTTCGACCACGTGCACTTGCGTGTAGGTATTCCAAACCACCGAACAACAGACCCACCAGAAATCTTCACCCCTAGCATCTTTAGCATTGAGTTTTCCATCCATACCTAGGCACGATCAGAGGGGGCGAGCATCAAGCTCTAGGGGTCAGAGCAACAGGCCCGCAGATTCTAGCGTCCTAGTTTACGGCAGGTGTGGCCGGAGGCACACGGGTTAGTTCTTGGTAGGTACAGGTGCTTTCTTCGGGTGTGGGAAGCCTGGACATATTCTTAGAGATTTCCCAGTAGCTAGGCAAGGCCATGGTAGGGGCCGAGGCCTAGCTTCCAGTTCAACCACTCCACCTGCACGCTTAGCCCAGCAGGGGGCATCTACTAGCACAGGTGGCGGTCAACGCCAAAATAGATTCTATGCCTTAGCATCCCCAGGAGAAGGAGGTCTCCCCGGATGTAGTCACGTCTCCTCGGATGTAGTCACTGGTATGTTATGTGTTTTCCATCTTGCTGTATATGCTTTGTTAAATTCAGGGGCTACCTTGTATTTTGTGACACCTTACGTGGCTAGTATTTCAGAGTCAGTCCCGAAATCTTGTCAGGTCCCTTCCCATTCTCTACTCCAATGGGTGAATCAATTGTAGCTAGACGGGTGTATAGAAGATGTCCAGTCACAATTCTTTAGAAAATCACCTCAGCAGATTTAGTAGAGTTAGCCATGACCGATTTTGATGTTATCCTCGACATGGATTGGCTATTTGCATATTATGCCTCAGTTAATCGTAGAACCCGGGAAGTAGAGTTTTGATTTCTGGGTGAGCAAGTCATAGAGTGGAAGGGTAGTTTAGCTGTGCATGTAGGTCATTTTACTTCCTATCATAAGGCTACAAAGATGATCTCCAAAGGTTGTGTGTACCATCTAATTAGGGTTAAGGATGCTACGTCCGAGACCCCAACTATCCAGTCAGTCCCAATAGTATGTGAGTATCCAGAAGTCTTCCTAAATGATATACCGGGAATCCCTCTCGAGCGGGAGATTGATTTTGGTATTGACCTTCTTATCGATATGTAGCCTATATCTATTCCTCCGTACAGGATGGCCCCAACCGAGCTAAAAGAGTTGAAGGAACAGTTGAAGGATCTTTTGGATAAGAGTTTCATTAGACTGAGCAAGTCCCCATGGGGTGCACAGTTCTCTTTGTCCAAAAGAAATATGGTTCCCTTCGTATATGTATTAATTATCGGCAATTGAACAAGGTCACCATCAAGAATAGGTATCCTTTACCCAAGATTGATGATTTGTCTTACCAGCTTCTCGGTGCCAAGTGCTTTTCAAAGGTAGATCTTAGATCCGGGTAACATCAGCTCAGTGTTCGAGAGAGCACATCCCGAAGACTGTTTTCGGATGTGTTATGGTCATTATAAGTTGGTAGTTATGTCTTTTGGACTAACAAATGCTCCTGCAACTTTTACGGACTTGATGAACAGGGTGTTCAAGCCATACTTGGATATGTTCGTGATCATGTTCATTGATGACATCCTAACTACTCTTGGAGTGAGGAGGAGCATGCCGCTTATTTGTGAATGGTGCTACAGAATCTCAAGGATCACCTATTATATGCCAAATTCAGCAAGTTCAAGTTTTAGTTGAACTCCTTAGCGTTTTTGGGCCATGTGGTATCAAGTGAGGTCATAAGGGTAGACTCTCAGAAAATAGAATCGGTGAAGAATTGGCCTAGATCAGTGAACCCTTCTGATATCCGAAGCGTTTTGGGCTTAGCTGGCTACTATTGAAGGTTTTTTGAGAGTTTTTCATCCATTGCAATGCCATTGACCAAATTGACCCAAAAGAAAGTGAAATTTCAATGGTCGGAGGGTTGTGAGAGGAGCTTTCAGGAGTTAAAGACTCGACTTACCTTAGCACCAGTGTTGACCCTACCCGAGGGTACCGATGGGTTCGTGGTGTATTGTGATGCTTCAAGGATCAGACTTAGGTGTGTATTGATGCAGCACAGAAAAGTTATAGCTTATGCTTCTAGATAGCTGAAAGCGCATGAAAAGAACTACTCAACCCATGATCTTGAATTGGTCGCGGTGGTATTCGTCTTGAAGATATGGAGGCATTATTTGTATGGGGTACATGTAGATGTGTTTACGGACCATAAGAGTCTACAATATGTGTTTACCCAGAAGGATCTCCATCTTCGTCAAAGGAGGTGGTTGGAACTACTCAAGGACTATGATATGACTGTCCTTTACCATCTGGGCAAGTCTAATATAGTAGCAGACACACTTAGTAGACTCTCCATGGAAGTGTGTCCCATATGGATGAGGGAAGAAAGGAGCAAGTGAAGGATATGCATTTACTTGCAAGGTTTGGAGTTCGGTTGGTTGACTCGACTGGTGGTGTTGTTGTTGTTCAGAATGAATCAGAATCATCCTTAGTGGCTGATGTAAAAGCTAGACAATACGAGGATCCCATTTTGGTAAAGTTAAAGGAAGCCGTTCAGAATTAGAAGGTAGAGGTCTTCTCCAAAGGGGATAATGGTGTGATTCGATACCAGGGTCGCTTATGTGTTCTGGATGTTGATGATTTGTGGAACCAAATGTTGCACGAGGCTCATGGATACAGGTATTCAATCTATCCAAGTGCCACCAAGATGTACCATGACTTACAGGAAGTCTATTGGTGGAATGGAATTAAGAAAGAGATCGCAAAATTTGTAGCTAAGTGCCCGAACTGTCAGCAAGTGAAAGTTGAGCATCAGAGACCAGGAGGCGTGCTTCAAGATATCAGTATTCCTACTTGGAAGTGGGAAGAAATCAATATGGACTTCATCATAGGTCTGTCTCGCACTCGTCACCAGTATGATTCCATTTGAGTTGTTATAGATAGGTTGACCAAAGCCGCTCATTTTCTACCAATCAAAACCACAGATTCGACAGAGGATTATGCCAAACTATACATTTGAGAGCTAGTTCGATTGCATGGAGTTCCCTTTTCCATCATATCAGACAGAGGTACCCAATTTACCTCTCAGTTTTGGAAGTCGTTTCAAAAAGGACTTGGTACTCAGGTTAAGCTCAATATGGCATTTCACTGCAAACGGATGGTCATGTGGAGTGGACAATTCAGACTCTAGAGGACATGTTGAGAGAATGTGTGATTGACTTCAAAGGTAGTTGGGATGATCATTTGCCTCTTATCGAGTTTGCATACAATAACAACTACCATTCCAGTATTCAGATGGCTCCATTTCAGGCTCTCAATGGGCGGAGATGTAGATAGCCTATTGGCTGGTTCGAAGTTGGGGAAGCTGCAATGATAGGACCAGATTCAGTCCATGAGGCTATGGAGGAGGTTCAGCTCATATGGGACAGGTTGAAAACAACTCAAAGTCACCAAAAGTCCTATGTCGATGTGAGAAAGAGAGAACTTGAGTTCGAAGTGGGTGATTGGGTGTTTCTAAAGGTGTCTCCTATGAAGGAAGTGATGAGGTTTAGAAAGAAAGGAAAACACATCCTTCATTATGTTGGCCCCTACCAAATAGTGAAACAGGTTGGCAAGGTGGCATATGAGTTGGAGTTGCCTTCAGAATTAGCTTTCGTGCATCTTATTTTCCATGTATCGCTTTTGAAGAAATGCTTGGTTGATCCCCCTCTAGTTTTCCCAGTGGACATTGTTAGTGTGAAAGACAACCTTAGTTATGAAGAGGTTGCAGTGGAAATACAGGATCGTTAGGTTGGAAGGCTAAGAAATAAGGAAGTAGATTCAATTAAAGTTTTAAGGAGGAACAAACATGTTGAGGGAGCTACGTGGGAAGCTGAAATAGATATGACTAGATACCCACATTTATTCTCTACCGGCTCAGTTCTAGCTTGAGGTATAGTTTTTCCCCAGTACTCTAATTAATTTTCATGTTCAGTTCATGTGCCCAAGTTTCTTTTATGTCAAAGTATGTATGTATGGCTTGTGAATTCAGTTCAGCCTAGTAGTTCAGTTCGGAGGTAGTCATTTCGTCAGTTTTCAGCTTAATGATCAGTATTTGAAATATGATGATTAACTTTTCTGTATGTTTTTCAACATTTGAGGGTGAATGTTCCCAAAAGGGAGATATTGTAATACCTTGGAAGCCCTAAGATTAGACCTGGGAGTGAAACGGAGAAAACTAGAAATCTGGCACCAGGTCACAGAACAAGCCGTTTAGTGACCCTTGGGGTAGACCACGAGTCATGAGGTGACTCGTGGTGAGGTTCAGGGAGTGAGTTGGAAATTTTGGGATTTGAGGTCCCCACAGACATGACCACGAGTCGTGGTCAGATCGCACGACTCGTTGAGTCAGTCGTGGGCAAGAATTTTTGGTAAGGTGAAGGAGGCCTGGCAGTGTACCTTACGGAAGGTCCCCACAAGTCGTGGTCAGTCACGACGATTCGTGGGATGAGACGTGGCCAGTATGTTGGATATAATTTTAAATCTAAGGTAGTGAAGGTGATGAGTGGTGACCACGACTGTAACGACTCATGAGGTCACCTGTGACGAGCCCCAGATGATCTATTGGACAGTGTACTCGACGACTGATGCCACGACTCATTCCCTTGGACAAAGACTCGTCTAGTCCCTCGTTGGGACTGGCGGTCAGTTATTTTTTGCGAGTTTAATAAGGGATTTTACATAATTTCTATGATCTATGGCCTAAGCTACGTCATTTTAAGATATGAATAGTGGGTTTTAAGAGAGGAAAATCTATTCTAAGTCATTCATATTCATGCATGCAAGAGTAAGAGTCTAGAGAGGTGATCAAGGCTAATCCTTCAAGGTTCTCCTTCAAACCTTTCTTGGACAATCAGAGAAGTGGTAGGATCAACCCCTTTTAGGTATGTAGGGTTATGAATGGGTGAATATGTCCATACCCATGCCCAATCTCTCTCTAAATCATGGAAATTCTTGTGTTGATTCTATGGGGTTTTAACCCAGTGCATAAATTCTCTACATGGGTATGATTTTAATGTGTTTCTACTATTGAATTATGATTCATGGACAAGTTTTACGTTGTTTTCAATCATGTTTCAAGCTTTATAAATTAAAATGCTCAAATATGAAATGTTCATGAAAGTTGAGATTTATGATGAATGTTCAAGTATGATGAGATATTTATGATGAAAAACATGTTTTCAAGTTACCCAAGTTTATGATCATGTTTTCAAGAGAATTATGTTTTTTCAAGCATGTTAAAGTATCGGGCAATGCCATATGTTCAAGTATGAGTTATGATTTTACAAATTAAGCTTACCACATGATTCTGGAGTGAACACTCCCATTTAGGTTCAGCTTGTGGTATGGTTTGAGCAAGAGCTCCTCATATATATGATTTCAGATTTGATATGTATTTGATTATTGAGCTTCACCAATAGATGATGGTAAGCTTCATTGAAAAACGATGGAGAGCATATGCATGTTTTTGGGAGTAGTGTCTAGCACCAAGTAAGCTAAGGGTCGATCACCATATGCCTCAGAACTACACGCCAACATAGGTTATACATGTCTTATATATACTTTTGGACCTCCCTTGTGAGCTATCCCTTTCCCCGATTGGGCCCCAAGCTTGATATCGATATCATGGAATTATTCTTAGCCCTGACAAGACTTTGGATAGCTCTACCCACTTGAGTGTGATAGTTGGGGCCACGTAAACTCTGTCGTGGTATGTTGGTTTTTGACGAGTCTTCCATTGTTCCTCATGATTTCAGTTATGCATGTTTATCATTCATGATATATATATATCTACATATGTTCTAAAGCAGGTTTGACCCAATGTTCAGCTTTACTTATGGCTATCAGATTTCAGCTTTGGGTCAATAGATTTAGTTATGATGTCATGTTATGTTGAGATCATGTTTTAAGAAAAATAGCATGCAAGCCCTACTCGCAGATTCTTAGTTTTTTATGTTTTATATTTTGCATATTTTAGATGATTTTACTTATTTAAGTGATTTTACTTACCTTGCATACTCGGTACATTCCACGTATTGATCGCGTACTCTATGTTGTATCTTTTTATGATACAATCCCCGACACTCAGACTCAGATTCATCCTTAACCAGCCTTTCAGAGTTAGCATCCCATGTCTGTTGGTGAGTCCTCATCTGTCACGACCCGAACGTATACCCGGATCGTAGACACGAGACAAGGGACCCCGAGAGATCCCAAGTCAACCCATGACACATGCATAAAACTATTCTCATTTAAATAAGTGGAATACTAAACATAAAATGTAACAGAAACGTAGCCATATCATAACATCAAGAAATACTAGATGTACACATAAGCTGAGTACTACATATTGTCTGAAAGCCTCTACTATATACAATGGGTTGATGGGACAATATCCCCAACTAACCAGCACAATACTGAAACACAAGATAACATAAAAGCCTGTCAAACAGTCCTTGGAACATGAGCACTCACCACTAATCTGAGAGCGTGAGCTGAGATGGACTAAGGATGAGGATTAGCCTGAGATCCGGCCTTGTATCATGAAACAATACAACATAGAAAGTATGCGGTCAGTACATGAAATGTACCGAGAATGCAAGGTAAATAAAACAGACATTGAAAAGTGTTACACCCCGTAAGTTCTTAACACTTAGTTGGCCTATTCGCATGTTGGTTAATAGTTTTAGAATGCCCACTTCGTTTTAAATCATTTTCCCTTCATATAATTTCCAGTAAATGAACAGAAACAGGGGGAATGAAGGGTTTGATTAAATTTCTTTCCGTTTACACCGTCAAACGCCGTCCAAACTCGAATCAACTTTGGGTAGCGAAGTATAAAGCTATTGGGAGCATTCCTGTGGAGTTAGTTTCCTGTAATTTGGCCGGCGAATCATTGTCACGTCGAGCTAAGGTAAGTAGAATTGCTCCAAACTAGTGTTAATATACTCCCAACATTAAAGTGAGTATTTTCCCTTCTAGACCCCCAAGAAATAGCGAGTTTTCGGCCGTTCTTCGATAAGTCAAAGAATAGGCAGTAGGTATAGCCATAATATGGTTTCTTTCCAGCATAATAGTAGAATTAATTCTATTATTGCGTGAATATGAATACAGTTGGGAGAAATAGCTGAATACTAGCCAAGCTACGCCAGTTAATCAGAAAGTCGGCAGTTGAGGTATGTAAAGCCAGTTTCTTTCGGCAAGCTAGTAGTTCTAGTATAGAAAAATAGTACGAATTTCAGTAGAATGTTTCAGAAGTCATATATTATGTTCAGTATGAAATTTTGTAAGCATGTTAGAAATATAATATAGTGTTCAACATGAAATTCAGTAAAACAGTATAAGTCTCAGCAGAATATTCCTGAAATATTATTATCAGATCTAGTATATATATTACATATGCCTATTGCTATCTTTGGAGACATGATTTGTTCTATGTTGGTAACCCTTAGAGCTTCCTTGACCACCCCAGGGTTAATAGCTGTGTCGACTCGCCCGCCAGAGGGTGAGGATACATCGCTCTACAGAGTGGCATGCCGTCCGCCAGCGGACGAAGATGGGATGCAGATTCCCCATAGCAGGCTGATCAACACTCTGCCACACCCCCTGTCGAGCGCTTGCGCCCGGGGTGTAGATTTCATATTTCAAATTACAGATTTCAGATATCAGGAGTCCTCCGGACTCAGATACAGCTATAGTCAGGGGCCCAGCGAGCCCAAGTTGCATACCCAGGGGGCCGACAGGATGCTCATAGTTACTAGGTGGATGGTATGACCTGGGTAGGGGTATATAGATTGTATGCTGGTTGGTACCTTACGTCTTATGGGGGCTAGTAAGGTTCTTGTATGCTATGTTGTGTTAGTTATTAATAGATAGAAAGTAGACTGCCATGTTATCAGGTATGACTCTTACTCTCTTCAGTAAAGCTACGCTCTTTTTAGTCAGTCTCAGCCCGTCTCCTATTACTTCAGTATCTATCAGTATTATTGTTTGCTTTCAGTTATTTTCAGTTATTGCTTTGCATAATCAGTACCAGTGGTACTGACGCCCGTTTTGGGGTGCTGCATTACTTGCCTGTAGGTACTCATAGACGAGGAGCAGATCCCTCGTAGTTCCAGCTAGCGTACAAAGTCTTCAGCTCCTATCATGCGAAGCTTGACAACTAAAGGTTTACTTCCCTTTTTGTTGTATAGTATGGGTAGGCCGGGGCCCTATCCCGACCATCTTATTATTCTTAGAGGCTTGCGGATTGTATATTTCCTGTGGTTAGTTGTACCGGTCGTATGGGGCCGTGTGTATATTTTTAGTTTGCATGTGATGGCCGTGTGGGTCCTTGTTCAGTTGTCAGTTGGTGACCTTGTCGGTCACAGATCAGTTTAGCACTTGATTCTACTTTTCAGTGATAACTAGTCAGCATGGTGGCCTTGTCGGCTCGCATAGGTTCCCTTACGTTCAGTTGTTCTGGGTAGCTGTTATATTCCTACAGGTGGCTATAGGCCTTGTCGGCTGGAGGCTGTATTTACAGCCGTTATATAGCCTGTTGTTTTCAAAAATCCAGAATTAGAGCCAGCCTAACACCAGAAGTGCTAAGGCTCAGTAGTCCAGCAGTCCAAGTCCTAGTAGGGCACCAGGTGCTAGTCATGCCTCCCAAGGCTGGGCGTGACAAAGTAAGATAAACCTCATAAGTAACGTAGGAGAAGGACATTATGCATATATCATAAACTCCGTAAAACATAAGGCTCAAGGCTTTCAAATAATTCATAAGGCGTTCATAATCATAATCGTAAATAAACTTTATCAAAACATAACTTGAGTCAATAACATAAACATAACAATGCATAAAACATGCGGAACAATGGGAGGACTCGTCATAACCGACACCATCATGGTAGAGCCTTTCATGATGCCCCAACTATCTCACTCAAGTGGGAAGAGCCGAACCTGGATTGTCAGGCGAGGGTCATGCATTAGGTGTGATATCACATTTGAGGGGATCATTATCAATACAATATATCATTAGAAAACCATGGTGGCACGTGGTTATGAGACACCAGCGTAGTCCTTTGAATGTCGGGCTGCTTGGTGCTAGACATGTCTCCCAAAAACATGCATATAGGCTCATACATAAATCAATAACATCATGCATTAAAAATTCATTGGCTAAAATATAACATTTATCATCATTGATCCCCTTTAAAATATGCTTAGCCAAGAATCAAAGGCCCTTTTCATCGGCCACCATCATAAATCGATAAATCATGTAATTTGTTCATAAATCGTAAATCATTCTTCAACATGTGGGCATTTTCCAATACTTTGACATACTCAATTCTTTCAAAAATATGCTCATAAACCTGGGTAACTTGCTATCATGCCTTTCCATCATCAATAAACTCAAAATATTGAATATTCATCATAAATCATATCTTTCATGAACTCTCATCAATGGACATTTTAGATTTAAAAAGCTTGAAACATAATTTTAAAGAATATAATATAAAACCTGCCCATCATTCATAATTCAATAATTAAAACTCAATTAAATCATACCCATAAAGAGAAATCACATTTTCATGCATTTGGGTAAAACTCATAGAACTTGAATAGGAGAATTCATGATTTAGTCAAAATTTGGGCATGGGTGTGAAAGGATTCACCCATTCTAAACCCTACATACCTGGAAATGGACTGACTTCAATGTTCCTTGAATACCCACAAAGAAATTTATGGAATTTTGGAGAAGAAGACCTTGAACCTCCCTAAAACCCCTCTAAAAGCTCTTGCACGGGAATGGGTATGCATTAGGGACTTAACCCATCTTATCCCAGTCAGAAAAACACAAAACGACGTAGTTTAGGGTCTCAAAGCATGGGAAAGTCCAAATTTCCCTTAATGAAATTTCCCTTGAAAACTGCTCTAGACGGACCAACGGGTCATTACACGATACCACGACTTATGGTATTGAGTCATTGGGTCCACTGCCTCACAACAAACCTCAGGTTCTTCCCACGACTCGTTAGGACGAGTCGTTGCTTCAATAAACGAGTCGTTGGATTGACCGTCGTCAACCCATTGACCAATAAAACTTCCCTTACCACGAGTATCACCACGACTCGTGGTGTCTTCCAACAAGTCGTGGTCTCAATGCATTGTAAGAACTAGACATTTCAACCGACAAGCAAAGACTAGAAACAACGGGCCATCACTTCTCATCACGAATCGTGGGATGCCCCGTTGTTTCCACATCAACCTAAGTTCAACCCTTCTTACGACGGCTAACAACAGCTCATTGTTTCTGACAACGAGTCGTTACACCGTCCATTTTCACCACTGCTTCCCTGAACGCCCATACCACGATTACTTCCGACGACTCGTGGTACCCAACCACGAGTCTTGAGTCGCCTGTTCTATGATATTTTTGCCAGTTTTCTACACTTTTCAAATTCAAATCCCGGGTCTATTATTAGGCCTTCCCGGGGTATTACAATATCTCCTCCTTGGAAAATAGTCATCCTCGAATGTAGGAAACAAGTAGCAAACAGAAACATACAATTTATCATAGCCATACTGATCATTTTAACTGAAATTTTGACGGAATAACTACCTCCGCATAAAACCACATAGCTGAACTGATTTCATACTTCACATACACATTCATACACATAAAAGAAACTTGCACACATGAGATGAACATGAAAACTAGATAGATTCATAGGGAAAAACTTGTACCTCAAGTCAGAACTAAGCCAGTAGAGAACAAATGTGGGTATCTAGCCATCATATCCACTTCGGCTTCCCACGTAGCTCCCTCAACATGCTGATTTCTCCATAAAACCTTAACTGAAACTACTTCTTTGTTTCTCAACTTCTGAACCTTATGATCCCTTCATGGGAGATACCTTTAGAAATACCCAGTCGTCCACATCAAAATCCAAATCTCTTCTCCTCACATCAGCATACGATTTCTGACAACTCTGAGCGGTTTTCAACCGGTCCCTTATCAACTGAACCTTCATCATCACCTCATGAATTGAATCTGGCCCTATCATAGCTTCCTTACTAACCTCAAACCATCCGAGGGGAGATCTACACCTTCACCCGTAAGGAGCCTCGAATAGTGCCATTTGTATACTGGAGTGATAGCTGTTATTATAAGCAAACTCGATTAAGGGCAGATGATCATCCCTACTACCTTTAAAATCCATGACACATGCCCTCAACATGTCCTCAAGAGTTTGGATTGTCCCTTCCTCCTGGCCATCCATTTGCGGACGGAATGCGGTGCTGAGCTTAACCTGAGTCCCAAGTCCCCTTTGAAAAGACCGCCAAAATTGGGAGGTAAACTGAGTACCTTAGTCTGAAATAATAGACAAGGGCACTCCATGAAGTCGAACCAACTCACGAATATAAAACTTGGTATAATCATCCGCTAAATCCGTCGTCTTGACAGGTAGGAAGTGTGCATCCTTAGTTAACCTGTCTACCACCACCCAAATGGAGTCATAGTGTCGGTGACTGCAAGGTAGGCCTGTAACAAAATCCATATTTATCTCCTCCCACTTCCAAGTGGGAATGCGAATATCATGAAGTACACCTCCTGGAATTTGATGCTCGACCTTCACTTACTGATAGTTTGGACATTTGGCTACGAACTCTACAATATCCCTCTTCATACCATCCCACCAATAGATTTCTCGCAAATTCCGATACATCTTCATAGATCTCATATGGATGGAATATCTGGTACCATGTGCCTCATGCAATATCCGAACCCTCAAATTATCAACGTCCGAGACACATAGTCGACCCTGATATCGTAGAACACCATCTCCCCCTTGGGAGAAAACCTCCACCTTTTGACTCCACACTGCTTCCTTCAGCTTCCTCAAAGTAGGATCCTCATCTTGCTTAGATTTGACATCGACCAATAAGGACGATTCTGACCCATTCTGCACAATAACACTGCCATCAATCGAGTTGATCAATCTAACTCCCAGTCTTGCAAGTCGGTGGACATCCTTCACCAACTTCTTCTTTCCCTCATCCAAATGGGAAACACTCTCCATAGAGATCCTACTAAGCGCATCCGCAACCACATTATCCTTGCCCGGGTGGTAAAGGACACACATGTCATAGTCCTTAAGTAGCTCCAACCACCTCCGTTGCCAAAGATTGAGATCCTTCTGCGTGAACACATATTACAAACTCTTTGTGGTCTGTGGATACATCTACATGAATCCCATTCAAGTAGTGCTGCCACATCTTCAACGCAAACACCACTGCGGCCAACTCAAGATCGTGGGTTGGGTAGTTCTTCTCATGGATTTTCAGTTGTCTAGAGGCATATGCTATAACTTTCCTGCGCTGCATCAACACACATCCCAATCCAACTCTCGAAGCATCACAATATATGACAAATCCATCAATACCCTCGGGTAAAGTTAACACTGGTGCTAAAGTGAGTCAAGTCTTCAATTCATGGAAGCTTTTCTCACAAGCATCCGACCATTGGAACTTTACCTTTTTCTGAGTCAACTTAGTCAAAGGTGTCGCAATAGATGAGAAACCCTCAACAAACCTCCGGTAGTAGCCAACTAAATCCAAGAAACTCCGATTTCTGAAGGGTTCACCCGCCTGGGCCAATTCTTCACCGCTTAAATTTTCCGCAAATCCATCTTTATACCTTCGATTGACACCACATGATCCAAAAATGCCACCGAGTCCAACCAAAATTGAAACTTACTGAACTTTGCATATAGCTGATGATCCTTGAGGGTCTGAAGTACTACTCTCAGGTGAGCGGTATGCTCCTCCTCACTTCGTGAGTATATCAAGATGTCATCAATGAACACAATCACGAACATGTCCAAATATGTCCTGAACACCCTATTCATTAGATCCATAAAAGCTGTAGGGGCATTGGTTAGTCTGCAAGACATAAAAATAAATTCGTAGTGACCATACCAAGTCCTGAGAGCGGTCTTCGGGATGTCACTCTCTCGAACCCTGAGCTGGTGATACCCGGACCTGAGATCAATCTTGGAGAAGCACTTGGCACCCTGAAGCTGGTCAAACAAATCATCAATCCTGGGTAAGGGTTACCTATTCTTGATGTTAACCTTGTTCAATTGCCAATAGTCAATACACATGCAAAGGGAACCGTCCTTCTTTTGAACAAATAGAACTGGTGCACCCAATGGAGACTAGCTTGGTCTAATGAAACCCTTATCCAATAGATCCTTTAACTGATCCTTCAATTCCTTTAGCTCGGGTGGAGCCATCCTATAGGGAGGACTAGAGATAGGCTGCGTATCGGGTAAGAGATCAATGACAAAGTCAATTTCCCTCTCAAGAGGAACACCGGGTAATTTGTTGGGAAAAACATCCGAATACTCACACACCACCAGAACCGGTTGAATAGTCGAGGTCTCAGACTCAAAATCCTTAACCCTAACTAGATGATACATGCATCCTTTAGAAATAATCTTCCTGTCCTTAAGATAGAAAATAAATCGACTTGCTGGTACCACCGAACTACCCTTCCACTCCAGCATTGACTCACTTGGAAAACAAAATTCCACATTACGGGTCCTACAATTAATTGAAGCATAACATGAAAACAACCAATCCATGCCAAGAATAATGCCAAAGTTAGTCATGGCTAACTCTACAAGGTATGTGGAGGTAACTTTATGCAACACAGTGATCGGGCATTCTTTATATACTTGTCTAGCTATGACCGAATGACCAACAGGGGTCGAAACTGAAAATAGTTCTGACAAGGTCTTGGGACTAACTCCAAGGCTACTAGCAATGTAAGGAGTCACAAAAGACAAGGTAGTTATCGGTTCTAGCAAGGAATAAACATCAATATGAAAGACACGCAATATATCGGTGACCACGTCTGGCGAAGTCTCCTGCTCATGACATGAGGCAAGGGCATAGAATCAATTTTGGTGCTGTCCGCCACCTCCATTAGTTAATGCTCCCTGCAGAGTGGAATGGACTGGAGCAGCTGCTAACTTGGTGGTCTATGCACAACCCCTATCATCACCCTGTCTAGCATATGGGGACGCTCGGCGCATGTACCCAGATCTACCACACCCATAGCAAACATCTAAACCGAGCAGGACCTCGGCGCATGTCACCCGGTATGACTCTTACTACACTTCCCGTAGGCTGGAGAGGTATACTCTAATTGGGTGCCCCTCTGATCCCTCGACCGTGAAGCCCTGCTCCTTTGATCACTCCTGGTTCTAGATGGAGCATTAGCTAATGATTGTTCTGGGGCTAGTGATCTTTGCTGAAACTGTGGACGGTAGCCACCGCCGGACCTCTGATGTGAAAACCCAAGGCTATCTGTCCGAGTCCTCTTTGCCTCCCTCTCCCTCGCATGAGCCGCCTCCATCTGCTGGGCGTAGAACACTATGCAAGGAAATTCCATATCCGGGTGGAGCATGGAAATCCTACAATCCTTTCCTAAATAACCAGCCACACCATGAATGAATCGGCTCACCCGCTCCCTCTGATCTATCACTAACTCTAGGGCGTACTTTGACAAACGAGTGAACTCAAGCGAATACTCCAGCACTGTCATCTTTTCCTGTTTGAGGTTCACAAACTCCTCTACTTTCAACTCCCTCATCTCTCGAGGGAAGCACCTTCGAGAAAAGCTATATGGAGCTCATCCCAACTGATAGGGCCCACTCCAGCTGTCTTGCTTTCCTTCCATTGCTTGTACCAAATATGAGCGACCTCTTTTAGCTGATAAGAGGCCAGGTCAACACATTCCCCATTTGTCATCCCCATAACCTGAGTGACCTTCAAGATCCCTTTAATGAACTCGTGTGGATCCTCATCCACCTTTGATCCCGTAAACTCAGGAGGGTTCATCCTCAAGAAGTCTCTAATCTGAGCCCCGCTGCATTGCCATTCTGTGGGACCTGCGCAACAGCCTAGTGGTTGACTTAAGTGGTCAAGGCTTGCGCCAACATCTGAATAGCCTCCCGAAACTCAGCGTGGGCAACTGACTGTGTTGCCTAGGGCTCTTGAACAGGTGGGGCTTACTGATGCCCATGGTCATTGCCACCCCCGTGGCCTTCATCATTTCCATTCCTCCTTTCGTTCATTTTTCTAGGAGCCATAATTCTGCAATCACGAATCGCACGCATTAGAAGGATGGAGAGACTTTTCATCGCACAACATAGAACATGAAAGAAGGGAACATTTCCTAAATGTGTAGTAGCCTCTTCGTCAGAGGTGTGGCGCGCTTCACACCCATGAAAAAGATTCTACTTAACATGGCTTTCAAACGCCCTAGGACACTCCAAACCTATTGCTCTGATATCAAGTTTGTCACGACCCAAACGTATACCCAGATCGTAGACACGGGACAAGGGACCCCAAGAGACCTCAAGTCGACCCATGGCACATGCATATATCTATTCTCATTTAAATAAGCAAAGTACTAAACATAAAATGTAACAGAAACATAACCATATTATAACATCAGGAAATACTAGACGTACACATAAGCTGAGTACTACATATTATCTCAAAGCCTCTACTATATACAATGGGTTGATGGGACAACATCCTCAACTAACCCGAATAATATTGAAACACAAGATAACATAAAATCCTGTCAAATGGTCCTCGGAACATGAGGATTCACCACTAATCTGAGAGCATAAGCTGAGATGGACTAAGGATGAGGATGAGCTTGAGATCTGGACCTTGTATCATGAAATGATACAACATAGGAAGTATGCAGTCAGTACGTGAAATGTTCCGCGTATGCAAGGCAAGTAAAACGGACATTTAAAAGTTAGATAAAACTCATAAGTAACATAGGAGAAGGACTTCATGCATATATCATAAACTTCGTAAGAAATCATAAGGCTCAAGGCTTTCAAATCATTAATAAGGCGTTCATAATCATAATCGTAAATAAACTTTATCAAAACATAAATTGAGCCAATAACATAAACATAACAATGCATAAAACATGCGGAACAATGGGAGGACTCACTATAACCGACATCATTGTGGTAGAGCCTTTCATGATGCCCCAACTATCTCACTCAAGTGGGTAGAGCCGACTCTGGCTTGCCAGGCGAGGGTCATGCATTAGGTGTGATATCACATTTGAGGGGATCATTATCAATACAATATATCATTAGAAACCCACGATGGCATGTGGTTATGAGACACCAGCGTAGTCCTTTGAACGCCGGGTTGCTATGTGCTAGACACGGCTCCCAAAAACATGCATATAGGCTCATACATAAATCAATAACATCATGCATTAAAAATTCATTGGCTAAAATATAACATTTATCATCATTGATCCCCTTTAAAACATGCTTAGCCATGAATCAGAGGCCCTTTTCATCAGCCAACATCATAAATCGATAAATCATGTAATTCATTCATAAATCGTAAATTATTATTCAACATGTGGGCATTGCCCAATACTTTGACATACTCAATTCTTTCAAAAATATGCTCATAAACATGGGTAACTTGATATCATGCCTTTCCATCATCAATAAATTCAAAATACGGAATATTCATCATAAATCATAACTTTCATGAACTCTCATCAATGGTCATTTTAGATTTAAAAAGCTTGAAACATGATTTTGAAGAAAATATATAAAACCTGCTCATCATTCATAATTTAATAATTAAAACTCAATTAAATCATACCCATAAAGAGAAATCACATTTTCATGCATTTGGGTAAAACCTCATAGAACTTGAATAGGAGAATTCATGATTTAATCAAAATTTGGGCATGGGTGTGAAAGGATTCATCAATTCTAAACCCTAAATACTTGGAAATGGACTGATTTCAATGTCCCTTGAATACCCACAAAGAAATTGATGGAATTTTGGAGAAGAAGACCTTGAATCTCCCTAAAACCCCTCTAAAAGCTCTTGCATGGGAATGGGTATGCATTAGGGACTTAACCCATCTTATCCCACTTAGAAAAACAGAAAAAGAAGTAGTTTAGGGTCTTAAATTGTGGGAAAGTTGAAATTTCCCTTAATGGAATTTCCCCTGAAAACTGCTCCAGACGGACCAACGATCGATCCAACGGGTCATTGCACTATACCAAGACTCGTGATATTGAGTAATTTGGTCCACTGCCTTCCAAAAAACCTCAAGTTGTTCCCAAGACTCGATAGGACATTTGTTGCTTTAATCAACGGGTCGTTGGATCGACCGTCTTCAACCCATTAACCAATCTGAACTTCCCGTACCACAAGTCTCACCATGACTCATGGTGTCTTCTAATGAGTCGTTGTCTCAATCCGTTGTAAGCACGGGATATTTCAACCCACAAGCAATGACTAAAAACAATAGGCCCTCACTTCTCACCACGGATCGTGGGATGCCCCGTTGTTTCCCTATCAGCCTAAGTTCATCCCTTCCTACGACCCCTAACAACGACTCGTTGTTCCTGGCAATGAGTCGTTACACCGTCCGTTGTCACAACTTCTTCCCTGAACCCCCAGACCACGAATGCTTCTGATGACTCGTGGTATCCAACCACGAGTCGTTGAGTCTCCTGTCCTGTGATATTTTTCCAGTTTTCTGCACTTTTCAAATTCAACACCCGGGTCTATTCTTAGGCCATCCTAGGGTATTACATCATCTTTTGAGGACCATACTTATTCAGTTTTCTTTATGTACTTTTAATTTCCAGCTTTAGCGAGTTAGTTGGGGGCCTGTCCCATCAATTCATCAGACTTAGAGGCTTGTCAGACAAAAGGATGTAATTAGCTTTAGATTCATGTGTATTTATGATCTTATGCTTATTTCAGACTTTCACTATGTTTATCATGTTAAATCTTCCACTTTTATTGATTGAGTTAGATGTATGTTGATGCCATGGGTCGACTTGGAGTCCCTCGAGGTTCCTTATCCCGTGTCTCTTGTGACAGAGCATCAGGCTCTTGATGTCGGGGGAGCAGGCTCTCAGAGCCCAACATTCTATGGTGTGACAGGTGTGGCCAAAGACACACTGGTCATTGCTTAGCAGGTTCAAGTGCTTTTTTCAGGGGTGGGAAATTCAGACATATGCTCAGAGATTGTCCAGCAGCTAGATAGGGCCGTGATAGTGGCCGAGATCTAGCATCTAGTTCACAGCCCAACCAGCACGCTCAGCTCAGCTGGATGCATCTACTAGTGTAGGGGGTAGTCAGCGCTAGAACAGGTTTTATGCCCTTGCATCGCATCAGGAGTAGGAGGTGTCTCCAGACGTAGTCATTGGTATGTTACGTGTTATACCCCGTAGGATTCCCGACACCTAGATGACCTATTCGCACGTTGGTTAAGCATATTTGAAGGCCATACATGCTAGAGAAAGTCCTGGGAAATGATCGGACGAGAAACCTGTCGAACCATCGCGGAAGGAGCCGAGGCAGAGCCCCTCCGCGATGGCAGCGTGTCACGGAGGTGAAGCCTCCGCGTTGGCTCCGTGACACGTTGGCCTTGTCCAGGCCCAAGTATATAAAGCCCCACTTCAGTTTTTTTTGGAATTAAATCATAAAAACTTCAGAAAACAGAGAGGAAACAGCAGAGAAGGAAAAAAGGAACGAAGAGGTAATATAATTTTCGTACGATTACACTGCTAAACGTTGTCCAAACTCAAATTAACCTCAGATACCGAGGTATTTAGCAGCAGAGAGCATTCCTACGGATTTAGTTTCGTGAAATACGGCTGACGAATCGTCGAGCTAAGGTAAGTGGAATTGCTCTAAACTAGTGTCTATGTGTTCCTAGCTGTGAAGTGAATATTTCTCCCTTCTGGACCTCTGAAAAATAGCGAGTTTTTGACCGTCTTTCGATAAGCCTAAGTTTAGGCTATAAACTATATCGAAAGTGACGTTGCCCTTTAAAGTAAAGCTGTATTTAGTATTAATTGACATATTTATGGATGCAGTTGGGAGAAAATAGTTGAAGTACCGGCCGAGCCTCGTCCGACAGATGGATAGTTCGAGGATAAGTTATGTAAAGCCAGTTTCCTCGGCAAGTTGGTAATCTCGGTACAGTATAGTAATTTAAAGGCCAGTAGAATGTTCAGAAGTCACGTGTTATGTTTATTACGAATGTTGGTACGATATTAGAAGCATCATGTTGTATTTAGCGTGAAACTTGCTAGCACGATATAGATTCTAATACAAGTGTTAGAAACTGCTCAGCATGCTCAGTACGTGATGTGACAGAGAATGTTAGGATATCATTGTATTCAGTTGAAACCCAGTAAAGCAATGCAATATCTGTAAGACATCTCAAAAATAGAATGATAAGTTAAAATGAAGTTAGAAAGCATATTAGGAATAGTAAATCATGTTACTATAGAAACTCAGTATACAACATAGTTTTCAGCAGAAAGATTATATCTTGTTCAGCATTAGACCCAGTACAGTCTGGCAGAAGACTATATTTATACATATATACTATTACCAGCCTCAGCATGTATTAAGTACGTACATATTACTATCGCTATCTCAGCATATAGTATATCCAAATACTGTACCACTATTAGCTTCAGTATGTGGGACATGCAGATAGTATTACTAGTTGAGACTGTTGTATTGTTTGGGGTTGGACTACCTAGCATCCATGACCGCCCAAGGTTGATAGCTGTATCGACTCGTCCGCCAGAGGATGAGGATACTTCGCTCTATGGAGTGGCATGCCGTCCCATAGGGGACGAAGATGGGATGCCAGTTTTCCCCATATTTGTGCCTTGATCGGCCCTTACACACCCCTGTCGAGCGCATACGCCCGGGTGTTGATTCAGGAGTCCTCCGGACTCATATGCAGTTATAGTCAGGGGCTCAGCAAGCCCAAGTGCATACCCAGGGGACCAGAAGGATGCTTACAGGGTTTATAGGAGATGGGATGACTGGGGTAGGGGTATAGATTCTGTGCTGGTTGTACCTCCCGGCTTATGGGGGCCGGGTAAGGTTTGTGTGTGCTATGTTATGTTATGTTATGTTATGCCATGTTATGTTAGATACGAGTAGATCAGCAGTAGAACGGTACGTCTCCAGGTATGACTCCTACTCCTTCTAGTATAATTGAGAGAAGGTATGACTTACATTATCAGACAATTAATCTATTTCTTTCTACTTCAGTTTCATCAGATATATTATTATTTTCAGATATTTCTCTCAGTTATTGCTTTACATACTCAGTACCAGCAGTACTGACACCCGGTGGGGCGCTGCATTACTTGCTTGCAGGTACTCATAGACAAGCAGGCGATACCACATGATTTCTGTCAGCGATCGAGTATTCAACTCTTGTAATTCGGAGACTGAATTCCAGAGGTGTATTTCATTTTTTGTTGTTGTATAGTACGGGTAGATTGGGGCCCTGTCCCGATCATTTCTATTGTTATTCTTAGAGGCTTGCAGCCTGTATATATTTCCCTGTGGTCAGATGAGCCGGTCGTGTGAGGCCGTGCAATTGTGTAGCTGTTAGAACTTGTGTTTCCTTCATGTTGGCCGTGTGGGGCCATAGTTCGACAGTAGTGGTGACCTTGCCGGTCACGTAGCTATCCAGTACTTAATGGTTAAGTTATAGATAACTAGACAACATGGTGGCCTTGTCGGCCCGCATAGGTTTCCCTATATTGACATGTTTCTGGTCAGCTGTTAGTATAGGTACAGGAGGCTATAGGCCAATGGGCCGGGGGCTGTGTTTACAGCCGTTATATAGCCCTTTGTTTCCAGAAATGTGAGTTAGAGCCAGCCAGGCACCAGATGTGCCCAGGCTTAGCAGTCCAGCAGTTCAGGTCCTAGTAGGGCACCAGGTGCCAGTCATACCCCCCAAGGCGGGGTGTGACATTACGAGTAATCCACCTTGATGTATATGATTTGTTACATCAGGGGCTACTTTATATTTTGTTATGCCCTATGTTGCTAGTAGTTTCAGAGTTAGTCCAAAAATCCTATCAGAACCCTTCTCAGTCTCTACTTCAGTCAGTGGTTCAGTTATAGCTCGATGGGTATATAGAAATTTCCCTGTCACAGTCCTTCAGAAAGTCATGTCAGTAGATTTAGTTGAGCTAGCCATGACAGATTTTGATCTTATCTTTGGCATGGATTGGCTATATGCATGTTATGCCTCAGTAAATTTTAGAACCCAAGCGGTAGAGTTCTGATTTCCGGGTGAGCCAGTCCTAGAATGGAAGGGTAGTTTAGCTGTGCTTGTAAGTCATTTCATTTCCTATATTAAGGCCAGAAAAATGATCTCTAAGGGTTATGCATACCATCTAGTTAGGGTTAAGGATGCTACATCCAAAACCCCAACTATCCAGTTAGTTCCTGTAGTGTGTGAATATCTAGAAGTGCTTCCAGATGATTTGCCGGGAATTCCTCCCAAGCGGGAAATTGATTTTGGTATTGTCCTTCTTCCCTACACGCAACCTATATATACTCCTCCTTACAGAATGGCTCTAGCTAAGCTAAAGGAGTTGAAGGAGTAGTTGAAAGACCTCTTAGAAAAGGGTTTCATTAGACCAAGCAAATCCCCGTGGAGTGCACCAGTACTCTTTGTCTGGAAGAAGGATGGTTCCCTTTGGATGTGCGTTGATTATCGACAATTGAATAAGGGCACAGTCAAGAACAAGTATCCCCTTCCCAGAATTGATGACTTGTTTGACCAACTGCAGGATACCAAGTGTTCATCAAAGATAGATCTCAGATTCGGATATCATCAGCTCAGGGTTAGATAGAGTGACATCTCGAAGACAGCCTTCAAAACTCGATATGGACCAACGAATGTTACTACAACTTTTATGTACTTGATGAACAGGGTGTTCAATCCATACTTGGACATGTTCGTGATTGTATTCATAGATACATCCTCATATACTCTCGGAGCGAGGAGGAGCATGCCACTCATTTGATGGTGGTGCTATAACCTCTGAAGGATCGCCAGCTGTATGCTAAATTCAGCAAGTGTGAGTTTTTGTTGGACTCGATAGCATTTTTGTGTCATGTGGTGTCAGGTGAGGGTGTACAGGTGGACTCTCAAAAGATAGAAGCTTTGAATAATTGTCCTATACCAGTGAGTCCTTCGGATTTCAGGAGTTTCTTGGGCTTGGCTGGTTACTACAAGAGGTTTGTGGAAGGATTTTCATCCGTTGCAGCACCATTGACTAAGTTGACCCAGAAGAAAGTGAAGTTTCAATGGTCGAGGCTTGTACGAAGAGCTTCCAAGAGTTGAAGACTCAACTCACCTCAACATCAATGTTGACTCTACTTGAGGGTACCAATGGGTTTGTTGTATATTGTGATGCCTCAAGGATCGGCCTTGGTTGTGTATTAATGCAGCACGGTGAGGTTATAGCCAATTCTTTCAGGCAACTGATAGTCCATGAGAAAAATTGTCCGACTCACGACCTCGAGTTGATAGCGGTAGTATTTTCCTTGAAGATTTGAAGATACTATCTGTACGGGGTCCATGCAGATGTGTTTATGGACCACAAAAGCCTACAATACATATTCACCCAGAAGGATCTAAATCTACGTCAAAGGAGGTGGTTGAAGCTTCTTAAGGATTACGATATGAGTGTCATTTATCATCCAAGAAAGGCTAATGTGGTGGCAGATTCTCTTAGCAGGCTTTCTATGGAGAGTGTGACCCATGTAGATGAGGAGAGGAAAGAGTTAGTGAAGGATGTGCATCGACTTGCACGGCTAGGTGTCCGTCTTATTGACTCGACATATAGTGGTGTCATTATTCAAAATGGATTAGAATATTTCTTGGTGACCGAAGTCAAGGCTAGACAAGACGAGGATCCTATTTTGGTAAAGTTGAAGGAAGCTGTTCAGAATCAAAAGGTGGAGGTCTTCTCCTAAGGGGGAGATGGAGTACTACAATATCAGGATCATTTGTGTGTTCCAGGTGCTGATGATTTGAGAGAATAAGATGTTGCATGAGGCTCATGGTGCTAGGTATACTATACATTCTGGTGGCACCAAGATGTATAGTTACCTACGGGAAGTTTATTGGTGGAGTGGCACGAAGAAGGACATAGCATAGTTTGTGGCTAGGTGTCCAAATTGTCAACAGGTGAAAGTTGAGCATCAAAGACTTGGTGGTGTGCTTCAAGACATTATTATTCCTACTTGGAAGTGGGAGGAAATCAATATGGACTTCATTATAGGGTTGCCTCGTACTCGTTGACAGTATGACTCTATTTAGGTTGTTGTAAACAGGTTGATTAAAGCAGCTCATTTTCTACCGGTCAAAACTACAGATTCAGCAGAGTATTATGCCAAATTGTACATTCGGGAGTTAATTCGGTTGCATGGAGTACCCATGTCCATCATATCAGATAGAGGTACTTAGTTTACCTCCTAGTTTTGGATATCATTTCATAAGGGACATGGTACTCAGGTCAAGCTTAACACAAATTTTCACCCGCAAGTAGACGGTTAGGCTAAACGGATCATTCAAACCCTGGAAGACATGTTGAGAGCGTGTGTGATTGATTTCAAGGGTAGTTGGGATGATCATTTTCCTCTCATTGAATTTGCATATAACAACAACTACCATTCCTGCATTCAGATGGCTCCTTTTGAGGATCTTTATGAGAGGAGATGTAGATCACCTATTGGTTGGTTCGAAGTCGGCGAAGCTACATTGATAGGACCAGATTCAGTTCATGAGGCTATAGAGAAAGTTCAGCTTATAAGTGAAAGATTGAAAATATTCCAGCTTCATCAAATGTCCTATGCGAATGTGAGGAGGAGAGAACTTGAGTTCGAAGTTGATAATTGGGTGTTTTTGAAGGTATCTGCCACGAAGGGAGTGATGAAGTTCGGAAAGAAGGGGAAACTCAGTCCCCGTTATGTTGGCCCGTATTGGATTGTGAGACGTGTTGGCAAGGTGGCCTATAAGTTGGAGTTGCCTTCAGAATTGGCTTCAGCACATCCAATTTTCCATTTGTCGCTTTTAAAGGAGTGCATGGATGATCCAACCTGTGCTATCCTAGTGGAGAGCGTAGGTGTGAAGGATAGCCTTAGCTACGAAGAGGTTTCAGTTGAAATACTTGATCATCAGGTTCGGAAGCTAAGAAATAGAGAGATAGCTTCAGTAAAGGTTTTATGGAGGAATCAACATTTTTAGGGAGCTACGTGGGAAGCCGAAGCAGATATGATGGCTAAATACACACATCTATTCCCTTCCAGTTCAGTTTTATCTTGAGGTATCAATTTTCTACTTGGTGCTCTATTTAGTTTCATGTTTAGTTCATGGTTTCCTATTTCTTTCAGGTCAATGCATGTACGTGTGATTCATGAATTCAGGAGTTAGTCACTCCGTCAGTTTTAAGCTTTAGATGTTTAGTATTTGAGATATTAGTTCTATTCCCTAGTTTTTCAGTATGTTCATTCACATTCGAGTACAAATGTTACAAAGGGGGAGATATTGTAATACCCCGAAAGCCCTAAGATCAGACCTTAGGGTTCAAACGGAGAAAATAGAAAATTCTGCACCAGGTCATAGGATAAGTCGTCCAGTGACCCGTGAAGTACTTCACAAGTTGTTAAGTGACTCGTGAAGTGAAGGGAAAGTTGTCTAAGATTTGTGGTCTAGGGCTGACCACGAGGCAAGCCACAACTCGTGGTCAGGGTAATGATTCGTTAGATTGGCCGTGGCCAGAAGTTGGCATAGATGTTGAAATTTTGGCAGTGATCCCAATGACTGGGTCACAACGAGTCGTTAGATACACCACGAGTGGTGGTGTCCC
The DNA here is from genome assembly GCA_035772735.1 of Datura wrightii. Lineage (NCBI taxonomy): Eukaryota > Viridiplantae > Streptophyta > Magnoliopsida > Solanales > Solanaceae > Datura > Datura wrightii. The sequence goes on from JASDFA010000002.1 coordinate 70,017,240, forward strand.
TCGTGGTGACTGGCAGAACAAGGTTTTTTAGTGCTGACAAAAGGAGCAAGCAACGGGTCCTGGTCATTGGTAACGACTCGTCCAGTCCCTCGTTGGGACTGGTAGTGTGATTTTTCCTGCGAATTTATTAAGGGATTTTCTATAATTCCTAAGTTCCTAAGTCCTAAACTACATCATTTTAAGATCAGTTAGGATTATTTTAAGAGGGTTTAACTCATTCTAAACTAATCCCTCTCCATGAATGCAAGACTAGAAGGTTTCTAAGGGTGATCAAGTTTAAGATTCATCAATTCTATACAAATTCCTTTGGGCATTCAGGAAGGTTGTGAAATCAGAAGTACCCAGGTATGTAGGGTTATGAATGGGAGTATTCCTTTATTCCCATGCCAAATCCTTTTCTCAATTCATGGAATTCTTAGTTGATGAATCTATGGGGTCTTAACCCAATTTGTGAAATTCTCTAAGCATCTATCATGGGTAAATTCTATTCATACTTCTAATGTTGAATTACGATTCATGGGCATGTTTTATAATGTTTTTAGTTACAATCTTATGATTTCAATTCTTACAATTATAATGCCCAACGACAAAAGTTCATGAAAGGTTGACATTATGATCTATGTTTTCAAGTATGATGAGATGTATATGATGAAAGTATGATTTCGAATTACCCATGTTTATATCCATGATTTTGATTATCTAAAGTATGTATAAGTTTTGGCAAGCCCATATGATCAAGTATGTTCATAATTTACTTCAATTTCATGTTATTAGCTTACCAGATGGTTTTGGAGTCTTAGACTCCCACTTTTCAGCTTGTGGTATGATTTGAGCCAAGGCTCCTGATGATGTGTTTTCAGCTTATGCATGTATTGTTATGATTCAATATTTTCGCAAGATGATGGTTCAACTTCATTGAAAAACGATAGAGAACATATACATGTTTTTAGTAGTAGTGTCTAGCTTCAAGTAGGCTAAGGGTTCAGTCAACCCTATGCCTCAGAGCTATGTGCCAATGTAGGTATGTTCAGATCATTTAGGACCTCCCTTGTGAGCTTTCCCTACCCTTGAGGGGCCTTCAATTTGATATCAATATCATGATAGTGCGCTTAGCCCTGCCAAGACTTTGGAAGACTCTGCCCACTTGAGTGTGATAGTCAGGACCACATAAGCCCTATCGTGGTAATGTCGGTTATATGACGAGTCTCCCATTGTTCCTCATGATTTCAGTAATGCATGTTCAACAGTTATGATATTATGTTTTCAGCAGGTTTGACCCAATGTTCAGTTTTACTTATAATTATAAATCATGTTTTCAGATAATAGCATGAAAGCCTTACTCTCAAAACCTTATCTTGAATATTTTTATGATATGCATGATTTTAGCTTTACTTACTTAGCAGTTTTACTTACCTTGCATACTCATTACATTTCAAGTACTGACCACATACTCTATGCTGTATCATTTCATGATACAGGCTCAGACGTTTAGGTACAGTCCCGCTGCTAGCCAGTTTCTTAGAGGTAGCATTTCTTAGCCTATTGGTGAGTCCTCATCCTTCGAGACCTTTTATCAACTTGTATTCAGTATTTCTAGTTTCAACCTTTAGTGAGTTAGTTGGGTCTTGTCCCATCAACTCTTCAGTATGTAGAGGCTTATCAGACATAGTATGTATTTAGTTTCAGAACCGTGTTACTTATTCAGATGTCCAGATGTTATTATATTCTTAGACTTCCGCTATTTCACATGTTATACTTTTCGCATTTATTATGTTGAGCTTTAGAAGTCATGTTCATGCCATGGTCGACTTGGAGCCTCCCGGGGTTCTTTGTCCCGTGTCTCGATCCGGGCCTATGTTCGGGTCGTGACAGCTGGCCCACAACTGGTCCTTGAGATATAAAGAAGAGTTGTCCTAGATCAGGATGGGATTAAGTGCTATCGGATTTTATTTTTATCGTTATTGTATTTCTTTATTATTGTATTGACAATATTGTAATAATGTATGAACAAATGTATATAGTGAAAAGGGGATGTTGGGGGGGGGGGGTAGGAATTATGTGCTAGTTGTTTTAACTTTTATATTTAAAGTTTCTTATAAGTTGCATTATTATTTATTTATTTATTTAAAAAAATAGAAGTCAAAATTTGCTTTTCTCTATTTGAATTGGGCAGTATGTTTTATGATTAAATAAATATTATCCTTTAACATATAGTTATTGGCAAAGTAGAAGGAATTACGAGATCTAGTTCTGAACCTTTTAACTAAGCCGACTCTTTTCCCTCGGAAGTAACATTAGCCCAAGTTTTCAAAAGTGATTAGGTGTATTTATACGTAAATATTTATTTTCTTATATTTCAAAATCAAAATTTTATTTAATATTTAAAAAAAAGAACACATTATTATATTTTCAACTTAAGACCGACCTCCAATTAACTTGTTGCTAAGGTCGAAGGTCTCATAATATCGTGTTGCCATCCCTATAAAGCAACAAATATTTTTTAACTTTTAATTTTTTTTAAGTTTGTCTTAAAACGTCTAAATTTTTGTAAAAATATTTATAAATTGTAATTTGTAATCTTGTCCTTCTTTTATTTTTGTTTAGGGTAATCAAGATTTACATGTTGGAGTTAGTAGATAAAATATTGTTTATGATATATATTTCTTAATTTTTCTTTCTCCTTGCTTATCTGAATAATTTGGCTCTTTAAATTAATAATATCCTTGTCCTTTTATTATTTGTGTATTTAATAAATAAATTGGTGTTGCTTTAGCACCTAGTTCCACCTTAAAAACAGTTTAAAATATATAAAACTACTTCCTCATTTCGAACAAAATTTTTGTGTTTAGTAAATAAGTTTGTGTTGAAATTGTTTGTCACTTTTTTTTATTAATTAGTGTATTAATTTAATTTACAGTGAGATATTTACTTGTTTTAAAATATTTTTTTTTTATTTTTTTATGTGTTTGTTTAGGAAATTGGTTAATCATCATTTTATCACAGAGTTTTACATTAATTAGTAAACGACTTAATTTATTTATTTGTTTCTATAAGAGTTTGTTTGTCTATATACCTAGTTAATTTAGTCTTAATTAGTTGATCATTCTTGATCATTGAGCTATAATTTCCACACAATTAATGAATCTAGCTGGGAACCACATTTGTGGACCTCGAAAGGTGCCTAACACCTTCCATTTGAGGTAACTTGAACCCTTGCCTGACTCTGGTGATGTAGACTAGTTAAACGTTCATACGTATAATTTTTTTAGAATGGTGTCCTAATGCACCTTAATTCATTAGGTGACGACTCTTTTTTAAATTAATGTAAAAGAGTTGTCATATGTAAACTCCCGCTTTTCGGTAGCAAAATGGGGTGCGACAACAGGCATCACAATTTGTTCCACGAGTAGTTGGTTTTCATCGCGACTCGTGGTAACCACGCATTAACACGGAACCCACCTTGTCCAATCTTTGAACCTAAATAACGGACGGACATGATGAGTCGTTAGAGGGTACCATGAATCATCCTATAACTCGTGGTCACTAAAACCATTCTTGCATATTTTCTGAACTCCGTCCAACGGCTCATCAAGATGATTAGTTACCTAGTCCAAGGAGTCATCCCTTCACTCATTATGTCAGGACCCTTGACTACCCGATAAATGATGATTCATAACCATGAGTTGTACTATCTCAACATGACTCATGTTCTAGGAAAGAAAATTGACAAGTTTCCAGGACATAGACTACTTGCACCCCACGAGATGGTTATCCTAACTACCCTTAAAATAAAGAAAGCATGCTCTCGACATGTCCTCGAGCATTTGAATAGTACACTTGGTCTGGCCATTTCTCTTCGGGTGGAAAGTTGTACTCAGATTGATGCGTGTACCCAAACCTCTCTGTAATAACTTCTAAAAGTGAGCTTTGAACTAAGCATCTCTATCTGAATTGATGGAAATTGGGGTCCCATGAAGTCTAACAATCTCCTAGACATACAATTTGGCTTGATTCTTCGTTGAATCAATTGTCTTGACCAATAGGAAATGTGCCGACTTGGTGAGTTGGTCCATAGTTTAACCAAATAGAATCGTTCTTCTGAAATGAATAAGGTAAACCTTCAAAAAATTCATATTTATCATCTCCCATTTCCACACTAGCAATTCTATACTATGGGTTAGGCCTTCCGGCCTCTAATACTCTGCTTTCACCTACTTGTAATTGTGGAACTTAGCCACGTAGCTTCTATATTCTTTATCATATCAACCCACCAATAAATCTCCTTCAAGTTATGATACATTTTGGTGGAAACTGAGTTGATAGAGTAATGGGAGCTACGGGCCTCTGCATGATTCTCTCCCGAAGCTATGTTCGGGACATACAAGCTGCCTTGGTACCTTAGTGTACCTTTTTTGTCTTGATCAAATGCCATAGTCCAGTGATTTTGAATTCCCTCCTTCAAGTGGATCAAGGTGGGCTCATCATACTACTTTCCTTTCACTCTACGACAAAGGACGATTCTGCTATGTTTAATATCACTACACCACATCTTTGGAGTCTAATAAGCGGACCCCTATGTTTGGCAATTTTTAAATGTCTCTAGAAAACTCCTTCTTGGAATCTACCACATGAGCCTAACGCCGCATGGAGCGTCCACTACCACATTAGCCTTTCACCAGTAATATAAGATATCAATATCATAATTCTTAAGCAACTCAAGCCACCTCCACTGCCTGAGATTTAATTCCTTCTACTTGAAGATATATTGGAGACTCTTATGATCTATGAAAATGTCCACATTGACTCCATACAAATAATGGCGCCACATCTTGAGCGCAAAGATCACCATAACTAGTTCTAGATCATGCATTGAATAGCCCTTCTTATGAACTTTGAGCTATTTGGATGCATATGCTATTACTTTACCATCATGATCAACACACACCTGATACATATCCCTAAGGCATAACAATGTATCACGAACCCATCGGTTCCTTCTCGTAAAGTTAACACTGGAGTTGTAGTCAACCTAGTCTTCAACTCTTGAAAACTCTTCACACAATTCTCTGATAACAAAAACTTAATCTTCTTTTGAATCAACTTGGTCAGTGGAGTGCTTATAAAATAAAATCCCTCCATAAACATTCGGTAGTAGCCTGCTAAACACGAAAAATTTCTAATCTCTGTGGGAGTCGTGGGCCATAGCCAATCTCTCACCGTCCCTATTTTATAAGGATCTACCTTGAAGAGCTCACTTGAGTTCAGCATGAACTCTCACTAGGAGAACTTAGCATACAATTGATATCACCCTTGATCTACCTCAACTTGTGAGTGTGTACATGATCGACATAGTATAATTATTCGGCATAGAGCCGAGATGGTATCTACAGAGTCTTTGTTTAGGTCAACACTTTCCAGCAATTTAAATACAATTTGTAAATTGAGAAACTACTTGGATTTGGTAAAGAGTAATAATTGACTAAGATATAAAATTAAATATGATACGCCCAAATTACACTTCTTTAAAAGAGCAATTGTTGTCAAATATAGAAACAAAATAGGTTTTGGGTTGAATTCCTCGGGGAATATGGCGAGAAATCAGTCAAGCGTGAGTATTTAACCAGTAGTTGATAAATCCAAATGTATACGCAAGTGTACGCGGTTGTCAAGTAACATAGGAAAAGAGTCCAAATATCGTCCCACAGAGACTTGTCAGATTAATTATTTTAATTTGAATTCTTATTTCAATATTCGAATAAAATTGGAGTGTTTTTGCAAGAATTGGTATTTAACCTAATAATTTCACAACATAGAGTAAAAGTAGAAAACAAGAGTTTTAAAATGATTGTTATCCAAATGATGATGAAAGTCTATAGTCTTGGTTATTTCGCAATCAGGTTGAGTTATCAAATTCATACACTAAACCTATCCTCCAAGATTATTAGTTTCAGGTTACAAATACATTTCTCAAATATTTTTTCAATAATTCAAGAACTACCTTATAACCCTAGAGTCTATATTTCTATGGTTGAAGGAGAATAATAAGACGTTTATGAATGATAACTTGTATAAACTAAGTAGGGTTGAAGGGTATATTTCTATTCTCAACAACTAATTGATTCCCTTATCTTTAATAAGGTTCACAAACCTACTACTATTCTTTTTACCTTCACAGTTATCTCTTTCGAGTTCAATCAATGAGTCATGGATATCATTCACAAAGTGATCAAACCAACGAACAATTGTGAAACCAAGAAGAGATAAACAATCTTATAATGGAGAAAAATAGTTTACCATACATGAGTTCTCAAACTACAACCATCATGACTTTTGATAAAAACCTAGAATGAGGCTTTTAGCCATGCACGTTCAAATGCAAGACCAAGAAAAATCATCATCTTCATACAAGAAATTAAGTAAGAAGAAGTAAAGAAAAGAAACCTTGAAATGAAGGCAACTCTTATCTATGTCTCCTTTTTCAAAATGTTGAACGCCGCTTACAGACACTTAAAAGATAGTTCTTGGAAACTTACCTCTCCACGCTACATAAGTTCGGCTTTTAAAATTTAGGAAAAAATAATTTCGGACAGGCTTAGGCGAGCTACGCGAGCCTGATGCCTTTTATTTTTTTGAAGTATAGGCTTAGGCTCACTGCACCAGCTAATGCACTAGGGTGATAGAATTTTTCTTAGGCTAAGATTGTGTACTAGCTATGTTGTGCCTCTCATCTCGTCAGTATCATGGAAATATCTTTTGATGTTTGGGGTAGGCGCGATACGCCTCCCATTGCACCAACTTTCTACTTTTTATTTTTTTGAAGTTTGGGCTCTGGTGCAGTGCCTCTCTCAATGCGACGACTTGGTTTTGTCGGAAAACACCTCCAAAGTTTCTCCAAAGCTCCAAACCTCCTTGATAGCTCATTTTAGATCGACTACTACCATTTTTACCTATTAAAACATATAAAATCACCACATAGGAATACAAGCATAATTCATAGAAATGATACTTAAAGAGATGCAAAAGTACTAAAAAGTGAGGATAATAGTAGCCTAAAATACGTACTTTTGGCCTCTCATCAGTCAAAAACTTGATGCATCCAAACTCACACGCAAGTGTACGTGATCATATAAGCAATATAGGAGGTTAAGTTCACATATCGATCCCACAAGGACTTGTTAATTAGCTATTTACTAGATTAAATTAATTTCTATTATCTATTCAAGAGATCAACTCTAAAGATATATTAGCGGTTAAACTAAACTAAAATTAAAAAAATACTAACTAACAAACAATTAACTATACGAAGAGTGGATTCTTACGAAATCAATGAGATGAATTGATTTAGGATTAAGGATTCGCTTGCAATCATGTTTAGTAATCACTTGAACTAACTTTAATATTTATCAAGTTATTAGTTGTAGGTTTAAATTACTTAATTGAGCATCTTTCTGATAACTCTAAGACTATTCGACTATCCCTAATGCCTATATTTCTATGATTGTCAGATAATAGTGAAGTGCATGTAAGATTTCATATGTATCAACTAAGTAAGACTAATGGGTATATTTCTACCCACATTAGCGAATCATTCTCCTTTTCCTATAAGGTTCACGAACAAGCTCTATTTATTCTTATTATTCTCACGATCCCTCTTGCAAGTTCAATTAGCAAGCCACATATAATGTTCAACTATTTCATCAAATTATCAAACAATTAAGATGAAGAATAAATAAATAACCATACGTGTCATAGCATGACAATAACTATTTAACAAGTCAATTCGTGTTCATAAACAGCAATCATGCAGCTACCATAATCCTAGAATGAGACGTTTAATTCCACATAGACATGGAGAAATTACAATAATTCATCTCAATAAAAAATATAAAAAGAAATAACATAAAAAGGAAAAGATAAAACCAATTTTATCTAGCCTCCACAGTGACTCTTAGCTCTTCATAGGTCAAAACTTTTCCTCCAAAATATTTGTAAGGACTATTTATAAGTGCGGAAAAATCCTACACAAAATAAATTGGTTAAAAAATAAATTGAGAATTATATTTGGATTTCAATTCACCTTACTGCGTCGGTGCTACTTACTTTGCTTGCTGCTTGGCATTAATTGCTGCTCAAGTTGATCAGGTACGTATTCTAACTTTTAATCTTTTTAATTCTTTATAGAATATGTTATTTTAATAATAATTTCTTTACATTGAGCCACCTGCTTAATTTTCTTATATGATTTTTGATTTTTAATTTAAATTTTGCTCCATATTTCTTTATTTTCTTCATGCTTTCTTTCTACACAATAAAATATAATATTTAGAAAAAATAAATATAATTAACACTCAAAATACAATTAATAGTACTAAAATATGAGGCAAATAATAGCTAAATATATATATTTTTGCTCGAATATCACCACCTCACACTTAGACTTTTGCTCGTCCTAAAGCAAATATTTAACCTCATCTGAATAAGTTAGTCCTAGGAGCACAACTACTTTGATTGATATAAAAAATTAGACCATATATCAATTTACAACATCAAATGCACTTCCCATTCATTATGGAAGATATACAATACAACAAACATCTAACCTCCTAACCTTAGAGACAGAGTCTAATTTTTCAAATTTAAGCTCGCTTACCTACCCTGTCAAAGAAGGCTAACCATAAGCTTATATATCATGGAACAAGTTCCCTCACAAGAAAAAATAGTCCATACACTCAAATCAGAGAATCAAATATAAATTCAAGGACTTAGCATCAAAGAACAATTCTCCTGCTGATAAAAGAATTTTACATATATGCACAGAGTACCATAAGCTTGCCCATTATGTTCATCTCCATTAATCAAGTGCCGTCAAATAAATCAAATAGGACTTGAACGGTTTGTATGTTAGCTAATGGATGGGTAGGAAAACTATATAATAGAGACTTACACTTCCTTAAGCACTTTGCAATTTTTAGACTTATCACCATTATTTTCTTCACTTTATTTTTCAGCCCTCATATCATCAATTGCTTCAACCAGTAATTCTCACCATATCAATATTGTTCCAATCATATATTTTTTTTATATTTCAAGTATTTTTATTCCATTTTCTTTTTTTTCTTTATGTATATGTATATCAAATTCTTTGTACGAGGGTGATAATGTCCAAATCCTCTCCTCAGTAAGAAAATGTACACGACCGTATACTATATCATTTACCTAACTATGAGATGGGATTGAATCCATAGGGAATGAGGAATGATTGCTACTAAGGTTGTAAATCAATCGGAACCAACTAGATTGTATAGAAACTTGTAAAGTAAATTTTGGGGGAAAAGAAGAACAACTCAATGAGTTTAATTGTGATGACAAAATAGGGCAAATAGGTTGCAACAAACATTGAGAGCAAACTAGGTATGTGCTATTGGTGGGGCGTCGATTGAATTGGGGTAAATTGATAAGTCTAAAAAACCAATTATAAGCATGAATAGTCATGGACAAGTTTGCACCGATGCTTCTCAACCACTTGGGTGCATTTTACTTGAGTTCTCTCGAACCTCATGGTCACATAACAAAATGGTCACATTAATGAGAAGAGTCGAGCTATTTCTAGCCTCAACTGTTGAATGATTATGAAAATAGATTTTTGCTATCGCTAGCCGAACCCCGCACATTCAAAATTCAATTTCTCACCCAAATCCTACTTCTCTTTCTCAAGCAAAAGCAAGATAAATAAACACAATCTATGTTTGCAACCATAAATATTTCAATTAAAACAAAGAGAAAGCAATAGATTCATGCAAAATAAGTGATTCTAAGACTAAAGCAATAACACCCAATACATTCTAAGTCCCTATAAAGTACACACCCCAAGAAATAGAATTAGCTACTCATGAATAAAGATAAGAAGATTATACGAATAAATGATTCCTCAACATTCATCATTGAATAGAAAACTCAAGCTTCAAAATGTGCTTCAATGGTGGGTTTTGCCCCAGCTACTTAATGAATAAGAAAGAAAAGATCTAACTTCTCTCTATCTTTCTCTCTCTACAATATGATTCTCTGTGATGTGTCCAAAAAGTTCTTCATTCCTCTTATCAAGGGTGTGTACAAATTGGGAAAATTCTGCTCTTATCAAGGGTGTGTACAAATTGGGAAAATTCTGCTCCTTCTCCTTCTGTACGGAATCCCTTTTTGCCCTTAGAAGAATCCAAAGTATCTATGTATCAGAGCTGGACATTTTTATCCTTGTTAGCACGGAGCTCACTTGCATGGCACATGAATTTTGTAGGTGCCTATCTGCGAAATGGGGTCTTCTGCTTGATTGTCTTTAGTGTAGGTGCTCTGCTACTTCAGGCCATTACATTATGTGTGGCACCTACATTTCGTAGGTGCTCAAGTATGGTATGCAGGTCTTCTACTTCCAACAACTTTGCTTTTTGTTCAATTCCTTTGCTTTTCTTGTTTAATTCTAATACCTGCAAAATCAAAGAGAAAAGGCATAAAACCTCCCTGATTGAGTTGAAAACAAAGTAAAAGCTCATGCTTAAAGCCTAATAAGTTGGTAAATCACCAACTTATCAAACCGGCAAACTAGAACTATTGCTTGTTATCAAGCAAGACATTTCTTCACAACAAAGAAATTGAATTAAGCATGTCATGACACAAGAGTTGTGCCCAAAGGACCACTAAAACTTAGGACAACCCCGAAATTACACACTGACTCAATAAAAATAAAAGACTTAAACATGTTATACATATTTAAAGAGGTGACCACAAACAATTGTCATATTTCACAAGTATTCCTTTTATTCAAAACAAGGGGCATAACTCATCAAAACAAGATCAAATAGCATCTCAAGTCATTGAAAATCCACATTCAAGGTTTACCTCCAAGTTTAAAACACACTTGTCTCATTCACACTTTTCAATTAGAAACACACTTTAGCATATACCAGAAGGAAGTGATGTCACTCACACAAAGAGAGAATCCAAATCAATTTCATGCATTTCACAAACATAGTGATTATAGAATAAAGAAAATACACTCACTCTCACAAAAAAATTCAAGTGCATCCAAATTAACCCATAGGAAACTTATTGTCGCCCAAACGCATGCAAGTGCACATGGTCATACAAGTAATACAGTGGCTCTTTCAAGACGGATATCGAACCCACAGGGATTATGATGTAGTGATTTTTTGCTTTTAGTATTCTCGATTATCCTACACAAGTGTGTAAGTAGCCCAATAAGTTAAGAGTTTCATAAATGTAAATCTAGAAAGTAACAATCAATGAAGCAAAGAACATTTATTAAATCAATAAGAAATAATATTCTAAAGTTAAGGCATGGGACGCAATCATGTACAACTTATATTTTTCTTCAGTTAGGTTCTCTATCGGGATCATGGTTATGAGGAATTAAAGTCTGACTATGGTCTTTCGAACCTCTAGTCAATTGCCTAATTATGAACTTTGCAACAACATGTATTAAATTGTGATGCAATAACTCATCTTAGGTCTAGAAGCATTTGTTCCCTTTGTTAAGCGAATATTGTGCTGCAGGTATATTTCTATCCCACACACGAATCCTACCTTTAATTTACAGCAAAGATAAGAACACATTCCCCTATTCCTCATTTTACCCTAATAATTCTCCTTTTAGAGTCAAATTAAGGTTATGAATTTATCTTAATGTTGGCCAAACACTAAAATACAAAGAGCAGGAATAGAAGAACAACCATGCATGATAGAAGAACATCAAGCTGAAAATAAAATAAAATCATACAATCATGAAAATAGCCTCAACCTCAGAATGAGGTGAATTAGCCACTCATTCTTTGATTAAACATCTCCAAACAAATTTTTACCATAAGAACAATTAACATTTAGAAGAAAAGAGAAGAGAAAGAACCCTAGAGTTTTCTTCAGCTCAACTGCCATTTCCCACGTTCTTGCTAATATTTTTGATAATGCTAAATAAAACATCTAAGTGTTCTATTTATACAAGTGAAAAATACACAATGAGTAACTAGCTCCATGACATGGAGCTCATCCTGGAGGAACCGCTCCATAACACGGAGCTGTCGGGCGAAGGCTCAATGGAATTGCGGAAGTTCTGGAAATCCAAGCTCCGTGTCATGGAGCTTAACGCGCCATTTTTTTTCTCTGTGACATGGACCAACCGCGGATGTTCACTGGAAAGTTGATGCCTGCTAAAATAAACAAGAGCCGTGTAACGAAGGTCATCACACCATTTTTTCTCAATGACACGGACCCATCGTGTCCTTCACTAGAAATTTGATGTCTTCAAAAGATAATTTTTTCTATCAAAGTGCCTTGTCACGTTTTTAAATGCAAAACATCTCCAACGTTGCACGGGAGTGAATTCCAACATCAATTTTTATGTTCTTTGAACTTCTCGTACCTCATCTCCGAGTGTCCATCTGCAAAACCAAGCTAAAATTATTGTCTTTTGCACCTAAAAATAGTCTAATCACATTTATTAGTCCACAAGCATAATTAATTCAAAACATGCATGAATATCTCGATATTATCCTCAACTAGGATCCAGTATGGTTGAAAATATGGTGTTAGGTCGTATTAATACACCCAAGATCACCACCCCACACTTATAACTTTGTTCGTCCTCAGACAATCACTTAACATCCTTGGTATGATTTAAACATTACTATCATCAATGGAACCAGATAGCTCACACCTAGTTGTGCTAAACACTTGAATCATGGAATATAATTTATTCAATCAAGCATGGTCTTCACTCACCACATTCCTAAGCAGAATCATACAAGCCCTAATAAATAACTTTTCAACCGAAAATCTGGCCAACATGTTTACATCATACTAGCGAGATCATTAGCTTCACCAAAGTTTTACCTTCATGTGCGCTCACTTGTATGCAGTGTCCCTATTTTCATGAGATCAATATGACCACAATTAAGCACATTCTATAAATGATTGACTCACGCTCCAAAGATTATTTCAAGCAAATCTAACACACCATGAGTTTGCCTGTAGTGTACTATTCAACTGAGCATAACATCACTTGTAGGATCAAAAGGGATTTTTTATGGTTGTAATGTCAGCTACGGGACGGGTAGAATTGTTTGGGTCATAGTGACTCTTGTCCCTATGCACTTTAAGACAATTACACATTTTACTTTTCAGTGCCTTACTCCTTTAGCACTTAACTCCACCCCTTTCACGATTGTTTTCCTCTCACTTACTTATTCTTATCCAAGCCGTAAGGGGTGTGTACCCATAGATTATACTCATCAATACACACACACACACACACTCTCTCTCTCTCTATATATTTTCATGCAAAGAGCTTATTAACAACAAATGGAGTACACACACCAATCTTTTCCCACCTTACTATTCGCCCTTTCCTTTGCTCATTTCCTTTGAAATACTGTCTCAAAAAAGTGTAATAGGACCTATTTGGATCAAATTAACATTAAGGCCAATTGAAGAAATAGGATAAGGCTAATTAGTGTGGCCGTTCCAACAAAAATAGGCTTGAAGGCTCAAATGGGGTTGACGAGGGATAACATCAAGGTACAACACAATGAGTGATACATGTTAACTATTTAGGCTCACAAAGAAATGTCATAATCCTATCTGACAAGTTTAATGCCATTTCCAGCTTTTCATATACACAAGGCAAATTCTAGATGCTAGTTAGCAAGAAATATAGCAAGTTCTCACCACACATGGCACAGAGGTACAAACTTGGTTAGCCTCGACCTCTTTTACTATTTCATTCACGTTGAGTGACAAGCACAATTAAGCCTACCATTTTACAGTTTAGAGTTAAACATCAAGGCCTTATATGATCCTACCATTTTCTCATTAGTAATTTCTTTGTTCCGAATGTATTTCCCATGAAGTCCAGCATTTGACCAAGTGGAGTACTCTAGCCCACTAGCGATGGCTTTTATTTTCTACACATGAATAATTTCCCATAAAGACGGTCGTCATCCATCCATCATAGGGAGCATCTCTATCTATGACTAAAAAAGATCTACTCAGTTCAAAGAGACTATTCTCGCGAAAAGCACCAAAACAAAAGTAGAGAAACCCCCCCAAAAAAAAAGTAAAACAAAAAATAATTACAAGCAATAGCAACAACAACATAGGAGCAGAAACAGACAGTCTTACTAGCTATTACATACCCAGTACCAACTCTTGTTCCTAGCTACAAATTACATGCCATAATGTTGCTTCTTGTTACCAGTTAATACATTCCACAGTTTTCAGAGAATCACATAGATAGACAAACACAAAATGACCACCCCACACTTAAAATAAGCACTGTCCCCAGTGCTTGCAACATATCAATGTAAAAGTAGAGTTAGGGTGGTGAATATTCCCTAATCAAACAACTATATCCACCTCCTCATCTGGTGCAAAGGCCTCCTCAGTGAGGTCAGATTCATCCGCCTCATCATTATCTGACTTAATGTCTAAGTCTTCTTGACTTCTTTCCTCATCTATCGGCAGATCATCATCCAACATCTCTACAAAGGCTGGCCCTATCCGACACGTAGTCATGGAGTGGGCATTGAGGAGATACTCAATGTCAAACTAACGCAATTATTTCTTCAATCGTTGGCCTTCCCTTGATACGCAGCTACAACATATGCAGCCCAAACATCATGGCAGCATAAGAATCATCTTGAGCATATTGCTCAGCTAATGTGAGTACATGCCCATATGTAGTATCTGGAACCTTTGTTTTGGTCACATTTATTACGCCTCAGTCAACTCATGGCCTATAATCCAATGCTTCTTCCTCAATTTCATGGCCCCTCAGGAATGTGGTGATTAACCCCCTAAAGCCATACCTATGTCCCATATGTAATCTAACCTTCTTCATGGCTGACTTGATCACAACACCAACATTGATCTCCATGTTAGTCATCAATGTGTTAGACCAAGCAAACTCTGTCTCTGCTGAAATCTTTCATATGTACCCTTGGGATAAGGCAGCTGCAAAAAAATCTTGAGCCAGACCCTTGCCTCTCTGCTCATCTGGGCGTAAGGCAAGGTCTGGTGGTAGCCTCTGTCTTTATGGCAAATCCATCTAGCAGTAGAGTGCTACGCATAAAGTACATGATGAATCTAAGCATATGGAGGAGTGATGTTGAGTTTCCAGAGTGGATGTGGGTCTGTATCTGGGGTACCTAAGATTGCATTTAGGTGATGCGCCTCAAATTAGACCACTTGACCCGGATCTTCATGGAATGCCTGTGAAAAATGGGATCCCAATTTTCATAAAATTCCTACACCATGTGCAAATTACATTCCCTGGGCTCATTAAAGATGAAGTCTAAACCCAGGGTATGCAATCTCTGCATTAAGTGGGGAAATTCTTGCAGCAAACTTTCTCGGTCAATTCTCTCCTTCGGGATGTATCTGGACTCCTTATGTTTTCCATACCACTTGTTTCTTTCTTCAACCACCCATATGGTATCAAATCGCCTTTTCTGGCCCCTTGGAACATGTGGGGCTTCTGGCACAGCTGCGCCTGATCTATTCCTCTTTCGGCCCCTGCTGGAGGGCAAAACACCTTTTACTTTATTCTGCCTAGCCGATATTATACCTGTTCAGCCAAAACAAAGAGACCTAATTAGTTGCCATTTAACTTGGCTAGCTAATAGTAGGTCATGGCTTTGGTGGTCACCCCATACTTAGTTACTAGTGTGGGTTCACTAGTCATAATTATTCAAGTACTCAGACTTCGCCTTCTCCACAATACAGTGACTAGTTTTTCACACATTGAAGCATTATTAGAAATTCGACAAGATTAAGCAAACACAAAGGTATACAACATTGTCACTTAAGGCAATTTGCACTAAGATATTGAACTTGGCAATTATTTTGTACTACTCAGACTTCGTACACTCAAATAACTCAGACCCATGACACTAGCATTTACATAAAGTTCATATTGCTTTACTCAGACTTCAAACAATTGGGAACTTGTAATTAGGAACATTTACACTTTATGCGTGCCCACATTTACAAAGAACCAAAATTTTCATACTGGGCATAGGCATAGTGTAGTATGTAGTATCATCTAGCATGTCCTTAAAAATACATGTAACAGATAATGCACAATCCCCATGTCCCAGCCTAACAGTGCTATCCTAATTCAAGATGCACATCCAAACAAAGAGAAAGATCCCCCGACCCTTCATGATTTCCTCATCACTACACCATGTTTTCATCTTCATTCAAAACCCATATTTCAAATATGCACATAGTAAAACAGTGTATGTTGAGCAATTCTATAGCACCATTTACTCACTTAGACATAGGTTCACCATATATAGAAATTTGGAGAAAAACACAAAGAACATATATTCACCACATCATGATCTTAGCACTTGCAATTCTATCCTCCATAATTTCTAGCCAAGTTACAAATTAGAACACCCACACTTTCACATTATACATTTTGTCAAACAAATTACTATCAATCAAGGGTCTATCAAGTGTAAGAAGAAAGGTTCAACTACATTTAACAAGATGTTCAGCCTCGGGCGTGATTCTAGTCTCATCTTCTCAAACCCACATGTCCTTTCCCAAACTTTACATGAGAGAAGAGAGAGAAAGCAAAAACATACTTGTCAATCTTGTTCTTAAGAAGAGAGGAGATGAAGTTAGTGACCTAGTACCATGGCATGTTCATGATGGAGTGAAGTTTTGAGAGGGGGAGGAGATTTTTGGGGTCTTGTCCCATTAGAAATGGGTGATTAGGGCTGAAAATGTAGAATAAAAACTAAAATGAGAGGATTTGGGGTGGGTCTACCCTACATTTTAATGAGACCCGACGACAAATATGCCTGGTTGTGTCACGGAGGCTATTGTTGAGTATTCACTCCGTGACACGGTGCTATCGCGGACCCTCACTATTTCCAGGGGTTGCCTTTTCAATATGCCTCAGTGACACGGAGGCTAACTCGGGGTTCAGCCTCCATGGCATGGACTCGTTGCATAGGCTTACTGTTTGAGCCTAACTTTCCCCTTTCACTCACCTTTGCACTTTCGGCCTTAATTTTTACTCCTGCAATATGTTTGTCCCTTAAATCATTTTTCGGCGCTATAGCATCCTGCAATTCATCCAAAATACCAATAAGTTAGAAAATAGTGGGTTGCCTCCCACCCAACGCTGTAGTTTCAGTCGTGGAATGGCTTTTGTTTTTTTTTTTAAATATTTTTTTTGAAAATAAGTCCTAACCATTACATTACTCTCACGGGTTGCCTCCCGTGCAACGGCTGATTTACCGTCGTGGTACGATCCAACTCAAACTCATTCGTTAGATAAGGTGATAGATATCTTCTCTCGATTTATGCCCTCACCCCAATAATGCTTGCATGTTTGACCATTCACCAAAAATGTGGCACTTTTGTCTTCTTGCCACAATTCAACTTCCCCATATGGGGTCATACTAGCAACCTCAAGTGGTCTAGACCACTTAGACCTCAACTTTCTAGGAAATAACGTCAACTTGGAGTTGAATAGTAAAACCATCTTCCCAGGCTCGAAGACTCGAGGTACTATGTGCTTGACATGCCATCTCTTCGTCTTCTCTTTATACAGCTTCACACTTTCATAGGCATGCCACCGAAACTCTTCCAGTTCATACAATTACAACAGCTGCTTTTTCCCAGCTAACTCAGGGTCCATGTTCAATTTCTTCATAGCCCAATATGCCTGATGTTCAAGCTCCACAGGCAAGTAACATGCCTTCCCATAAACCAACCAATATAGTGAAGTCCCAATTGGCATCTTATAGGCAATCCTATACGCCCACAAAGCATCATCTAGTTTTCTTGCCCAATCCTTTCATTGAGAATTTATGGTTTCCTAAAGAATCTGCTTGACTTCCATGTTTGATACTTCAACTTGTCCATTAGTATGTGGGTGGTATGTTGTAGCAACCTTATGCCTGACTCCATACTTGGCCAATAGGTTTTGGAACCAGTTGTTTACAAATTGCAAACCTCTGTTGCTAATAATAGCTCGTGGGCTTCCAAACCTAGAAAAGATCTGCTTCTTCACAAATTTGGCCACTACCTTGGCATCCTTATTGGGGAAGGTTACGACCTCAACCCATTTGGAGACATAGTCCACCGCTACCAAAATGTATTGATTGCCAAATGACGGTGGAAATGGCCACATGAAATCTATCCCCCACATGTCAAATACCTCGACCTCTAAGATTTGTGCAAGGGAATCTCATGTTTTCTACTGATTGTGCCCATCCTCTGGCATTGATCACATGCCATAACATATGCTGCAGCATCCTTGAATAAAGTTAGCAAAAAGAAACCTAACTAGATCACCTTATGGGCAGTGCTCTCTCCTCGATGATGACCGCCATACGACAAGGAATGACAGCTTCTCAACACCTGTGTCACCTGGCTCTCTAGAATACACTGCCTCATCATTTGATCTAGACCCTGCTTGAATAGATGTGGATAATCCCACATGTAGAACTGGGACTCATACTTCAACCTCTTTCATTGTAGAACGGTTGCCTCTAGTGGGTACACTCCACTTACTATCAGGTTCACTATGTTCGTGTAATAAGGGAGTTCCACCACACTTAGTGCCAAGAGTTTCTTATTAGGGAACTCTTCTCGGATGTGCCCAACATCACTCATATGTGACCTGTCCTCAAGCCGCGACAATGGTCTGCTACTTCATTTTCGCTGCCCTTCCTGTCTCAAATTTCCAAATCGAACTCTTGCAAAAATAATATCCACCTAATCAACCTGGGCTTAACATCCTTCTTGTTGAATAAGTATCGGATCGCAACATGATCCGTGTGCACCACCACTTTTGTCCCAAAAAGATAGGTCATAAGTTTATCAAATGCATACACCAGTGCCAACATCTCTTTCTCTGTGATAGTATAATTAGCCTGAGCAGCATCCAACATTTTTATTACATAGTATATGGAGTAAAAAATCTTTTCTCTCCTTTGCCCCAGTATTGCACCTACGACCACATCACTGGCGTCATATATCAGCTCAAACGGGCGTTCCCAATCCAGAGCAATCAAAATAGGAGCTTCCACCAGCTTCTTCTATAGCTCCTCAAAAGAACTTACACATTCTAGCCCAAACTCAAAATTTACATCTTTTTCAAGTAGCCTACACATTGGTCTAGATATCTTTGAAAAATTTGAATGAACCGCCTATAAAACCCAGCATGTCCCATGAAACTACAGACACCTTTTACAGACACTGGCGGTGGCAACTTCTCAATAACCTCTACCTTGGCACTGTCAACCTCCAAGATGATTTTTGACACTTTGTGGCCAAGGACAATACCTTCCTTGACTAAAAAGTGGCACTTATGCCAATTCAATACTAGGTTCGTATCTTCACACCTAGACAAGATCCTGTCCAGATTCTACAAACATACGACAAATGAGTTACCAAAAACAGAGAAATCATCCATAAATACCTCTACATAGTCTTCCACCATGTCATGAAATATAGCCATCATGCATCGTTGGAAGGTGGCTAGTACATTGCATAGCCCAAATGGCATACGCTTGAAGGTGTACATCCCATATGGATAGATAAATGTGGTCTTCTCTTGATCTTCTAGGGATATGATTATTTGATTATAACCTGAATAACCGTCATGAAAGCAATAATACTCCTGGCCTGCAAGTATGTCCAACATCTGATTAATAAAAGGAATGGGATAGTGGTCTTTCCCGATTACTCATTTAATTTACTATAGTCCATGCAAATCCTCCATCCTGTGACCGTGCGAGTAGGAATCAAATCATGCTTATCATTAGTGATAACCGTCATGCCCCCTTTCTTTAGGACACACTGAATCAGGATGACCTAGTCACTGTCAGAGATCAAATAGACCACTACTGCATCTAACCACTTAATTACCTCCTTCCGCACCACATCTTTCATCACCGGGTTCAACCTTCTTTGATGTTGTACAATTGGTTTAGATACTTCCTCCATTAATATCTTGTGCATGCAGAATGCCGGAATCATTCCCTGAATATCTGACATTTGTCATCCTATGGCTCTCTTTCTCTTTTTCAAGACCACCAATGCTTCTTGAACCTGTGAATATGTTAGTCCTAAAGAAATAATGACTAACAATGTATCAGCTTCTCCTAAGAATGGATAGTTGAGGTGTGGTGGGAATGCCTTCAACTCCAATTTGGGGGCCTCTTGAATAGGTGGCTTGGGTGAAGGCTCCAAAGATCTCTGTAGAGATTCAAACTCCTTCTTTCGAAAGAACATGTTGGTAGCATTCAAAGCTTGAAACATTTCATAAGTTGCAACATCCTCGAATTGATCATGTCCCACCAATGGTCTCTCTAAGAGATCCTTTGGGCTAATAAGCTGAAGTGCTGACTCTTGGTCAATAAAAGTATGGCTGACAATCCTCATAAATAGTAGGGAGCTTCATGGCTTTATAGACATCAAACACTTCCACCTTGTCATAGGCTCTCATAGTTAGCTTCCCTGCAGCTACATCTATGAAGGCTCGTCTGATTGCCAAAAAAGGACATACCAAAATAAATGAGACTTTTGAGTCAGGCTCAAAATCAAGAATTATGAAATCCACCAAAAAATAAGGGAGCCCACTTGCACTAGCATATCTTCCACAATTCCATCTAGTCTGGCCAACGAGCGATCCACTAGCTGCAAAATCACAGTTGTGGGTCTGGACTTGCCAAACCCAACTTCTTGAACAATGAGGTCGGCATAAAATTAATACTCGCCCCAATATCACATAAACCACGGGCTCTAATGGACTGCCAATGGTGATATGGATAGTAAATATTCTCGGATCATTGAGCTTTGTAGGCAGTCTTTTCTGTATCGGTGATGTGCACTCCTCAGTAAGTGAAAATGTGGCATACTCCGTCAGTCTGCTCTTGCTCTCCAGAATATCTTTTATGTATTTTGCATACTTTAGAATATCCTGCAAAACATCCACCAATGGAAGATTAATATGTACCTGCGTTAATACTTCCACAAATTTTTGGAAGCATGCTTCCTTATGCTTCCTCAATATCTGAGGGAAAGGGAGTGGTGGTGGTGACTTCATAGCTCCTGTTGAATTTCCACTCCCCACTCTATCATTGTCCTCGGCCTCCTCCTTTATAATTACATCTTTTTGTGTTGGCTTTTCTGGCACCAACTCCTTTAGTTCTTTACCACTCCTATTGGTGAAAACATTTACCTACTTAGGGTTGGTGTCCATATCACTCGGCAACCCACCCGAGGTCGAGTATTCTATGCTCCAGCTAGCTTTCCCAGCTGAATTTCCAATGCCTTTGTAGCCAACTTTTGGTTTTTCATGTCAGCTGCCAATTTAACTTGGTCAGCCGCCATCTAAGCTTGGTTGGCTATAATTGTCTTTAACATATCCTCGATGTTGCTAGATTGCTTAGGAGCATTAGTCCCTTTGAATTGGGGATGGTAATTCTGATGTGCCCCCTGATTTCTGTGTATACTCTGACTTGAACTTTGGCCTCGGTGACTATTGCCAACCCATGAAAAATTTGGGTGATTCCTCCAGTTGGGGTTGTGATTGTTGCCATAATGCTGATTGTTGCTCATTTGTGTATTCCCTACAAAAGAAACTGAATCTGAGTTAGCACCACATGTCTCAGCTGAGTGTTCACTGCTTTCACAAACTTCACACCACACTTGCTGGACTGTATTGACTGGAACTTGCGGTTGCCCCAAGTTTATGTTACTGAAGTGAGTGTCCATTAGATTCTATAATGCAGCTATCTGTGCAACAATAACTGTTATCCCATCTACCTCAAGGACTATAATGCCCCAGAAACTCAAAGACTAGACCCGAGACTTAAATCAAGAAAATCTAAAAAATCTGCACCAGGTAACAAAATGAGTCTTTCTGCAACCCGTGAGAGGTGACCACAAATCGTTAAGTGACTTATGGTGAGAATTGGGGACTTAGTTGGAAATTTGGAAAATGAGGTGACCACCGGGGTGAACACGAATCATGGTCAACCCCACGAGTCGTGATATGACCCATGGTCAGGAATTTCTTAAGGGTTGGAAAGTTAGGTAGTGTACCCAACGGGTCCTCACTACGACTCGTTTTGGGACACCATGAGTCGTGGTGTAACCCATGGGGACTCCGGGGACTTTTTTGTAGGGGAGACCACAGGAAGTGATCACGAGTCATGGTCACCAACCACGACCCGTTGGGTCCCCCATGGTGACCAATAAGGGTTTTAAGGCAGTGTACCTCATGACTGGGACCAGGAGTCATGGTCATTAGCCACGACCTGTTAGGTTCCCCATGGGGACAGTCGGTAATTTTTTCCCAACAAGTTTTTCAAGGGTCTTTCAGTAATTTCCTACCTCCTAGACTCTACACTAAATCATTTTAAGAATATTTCTATATTATTTGAGGGGTTGAATGGTTTTTTTCCTCATTATCCCCATTCAGACTCTCAGAAAATAGCATAGGAGTTCTCTCATAGCATTTCAAAGTAAGAAGTAGGGCAGTCTATTTCTCCTCGATTTCTCAACGGAATTCTTCGGGCTTCTTCACCAGGTATGTGGGAATTCAACAAGGGAATAATTCTTTCCTTGTATCCCAAAATTCCTCCCTACTTTTCTATATCAGTTCTAGCCCTGAAATTATAGAATGTTAAGAAATTTTAGTCATACGTTGTCTAATCGATGTGCAATGTTACTTCATGTTAGTTATAGATATTTTTGCACCAATTTGTGACTGAAATGATTTTTATTCTTGTGAAATGAAATTTAACCCTATTTCTTGAACTAGAAAATCTTGAGTTTTGCAATAGTGTTTGAATATCAAAATTTTGCTTGATTTTATCAGTGTTGGGGACTCTGATGTTGTTACTAGCCTTGAAAGTAAAATAGAATATTGTTAGTTTAGTTTTAGTCAAAATGTTAGAATTCTCAGTGTCAGTCAGAAATGTCAACTGATTAGTTTGCCAATAGAAATTCCCGAGATGTCAGTAGTACCTCCCAGTCATTAGAATCATATTCAGAACTCAGTTTTAGTGGTCCATTAGGTGGTCATGACATTTTAGACCAGCAACTCTGACTAGCCTTAGGACCCCAGCTTCAGATTACAGTTAGTTCTTTAGACGGTTATGATGCTTTTCGATAAGCAGCTCTGACCAGTCTTAGAACCCAGTTCTAGAATCTGGTCCGATACGACTCTCAAGATGCTTTCAGATATGTATCCCTGACTAGTCTTTGGCCCTAATTTTGAGCTATCAGCTTAGTAATCAATCTAGGACTATCTAGAGGGAGTAGGACTTAGCAGCGAATGGACCGGGGTTCCAGCGAACCCAGGTTCGTAAAACTACATTTCCACCGTAGGTATCAGTTTTATTAGCCTGATGGCCCCAGACTCTTCTGATCACCCAGTTCATGCCTTTATACCTAGGCGAGGTATATTGGGTCTTACCGATGGGTGTATGCATTGAACTCCACGTGTAGCTCACGTGGTTATATGTCGGTTATAAACACTCCCACAAGTTAGCTCAGTTCAGTTTCAGATCAGTTCAGTTCATTATCTAAAAAATGGGGCATGTCCTTAACCATCAGACAAGGTCTTTTAGACCATCTTCCAATTATTCCAGTTATTCAGTTCAGTAGCTTTACTTGGTCATTGCCTGTCTTTTCAGTTCAACACTTTTATTCCATTGTCTAATTTTTTCTCCCACTTACTCAGTACATTCAAAGTACTGACGCATACTTTTATGTTGTATTGTTTTATGATATAGCTGCAGGATCTCATTCTCAGCCTCGCTAGTCGCTCGCTCTCTGAAGACTTCAACTTTTCTAGTTGGTGAGTCCTTATTCTTTGATGATAGAGATTATTTAATTTAGTTACATTTTCTTTCCTTTTATTTAGATTTGGAGTTAACTGGTGGCTTGTCCCAGCAACTCATCAGATGTAGTGGCTTTTAGACACAGATTTGGTTTTTCAGACTTGTAGCTTTGTTCAAATATTTTCAAATATTATGAATCAACTTTATTCTCTCAAATGTTTATATTTTTGCTTTAAACTTACGCTGTATATATTTATATGTTACTCAGTATGACAGTGTATGATAGACCAGGGGTTGATTTGGGGTTACTTGTGACTCCAAGTACCGTGTCCCATCCAGGGTGTAAACTCGAGGCATGACAAACTTGGTATCAGAGCCTCAGGTTTAGAGTATCCTTAGATGTCTAAAAGCCGCATTGAGTAGAGTCCACTTCATGGGTGTGAAGTGCGTCACACTTATGACAGGGAGGCTACGAGATGTTATTAGGAAAATTCCCTTTTTTTCATAATCCTTATCGTGCGTTGAAATCTAGTTCCAGAATCATCCTCCTAACTCATGCTTTATTGTGTTTCAATGAATCATGCCTCTGCGACATGGTAACGGAAGAAGGGATGGTAATGCTCACCGACCTGCCCCACAAGCCTGGCAGCCCCTCAGGATGACTTAGTGTCCATCACAGAATTATGAGAGGCTATTCAGCTGCTAGCTCAAACTGTTACCAACCAGGTGAACTAGCAGGTGGTTCCAATCAACAACAATGATTCCGCAGCAGCTGCCCGACTGCGGGAGTTCACTCGAATGAATCCTCTGGATTTTCACGGATCTAAGGTGGGAGAGGACCCACAGGAGTTTGTGGACGAGATTAAAAAGATCACCCTAATTATTGGTGTCAGTCCCTTAAAGAGTGCCGACTTGGCTTCCTACCAGCTGAAAGAGGCAGCCCAGGTCTGGTACGAGCAGTGGAAGGAGGGGTGGCCAGTTGAGGCAGGATCAGTGGAATGGAAGGAGTTCATTACAGCCTTACTATACAGATTCTTCCCTGGGGAGATCAGGGAGCAAAAGTAGCGGAGTTCATAAATCTGACATAGGGAAGCCGGACAGTAGAAGAATATGCTCTGGAGTTCACCAGGTTGTCCAAATACGCTCCAGAGATGGTGGCTGAGCCAAGGGCTCGCATGCTAAAATTTGTTAATAGGGTGTCAAACCTGGTCCTTAAAGAGTGTAGGAAAGTGATGCTGATTAAGGATATTGACCTCTCCAGCCTTATTGTCTATTCCCAATAGATTGAGGCAGGAAAACTGAGGGACATGGAGCGAAATAACAAGAGGGAAAGGGCTAGATAATCATATTATGGCCACCATAGGTCTAGAGGTAACAACCACCCACAACAGCAGTAGAGAGCTCCAACACCTAGCTCAGCCAACGCCCCTAACTTTCGTTCCCACCAGGATCGGAGGGGTGGAGCATCTGGCTCTCAGTCCTAGAGCTACAATATCGGTAATAGGTATCCAGCTTGCCCTAAGTGTGGCAAGCACCACCCAAGAGAGTGTCTTCATGGTCGAGAGGGCTGTTTTGGTTGTGGAAAGCTTGGTCATCCGCTTAAAGAGTGTCCTTCAGCAGGACGGGGAAGGTCACAATCCACTACCTCAATAGCTCCAGCAGGCCAACAATTCAAGTATGGATGGTGGTCCGCGCCAAAACCGTTTTTATGCATTATCATATCGTCAGGATCAGGAGAACTCACCTGATGCGGTCACATGTATGTTACGTCTTTTCCACCTAGATGTATATGCCCTACTAGATCCAGGAGCCACACTATCATTCGTGACTCCATCATAGTTGTCCAGCTTGATATCAGTCCAGAGGTCCTCTCAGAACCATTTTCAGTCTCCACCCTAGTTGGCGACTCTGTAAGAGCCAGCCAAGTGTATAGAAACTGCCCAGTCTCAGTCTTCAATAAAGTCATTCCATCTGACCTTGTAGAGTTAGAAATGGGCGACTTTAACCTCATTCTTGTCATGGATTAGTTACACTCTGGTTATACCTCATTCGACTACAAAACTAGGGTCGTCAGGTTTCAATTCCCTAATAAGCCAGCTCTAGAATGGGCAGGCAATAGTTCAATGCCTAAGGGTAGGTTTATTTCCTACCTTAATTCCAGGAAGCTTATTTCTAATGGATGTGTTTACCATCTAGTTCGGGTAAAAAATTTTGACTTTTCGACTCCAGCTATCCAGTCAGTTTCTGTTGTCAGCGAATTTCCTAATGTGTTCCCTAAAGATCTTCCCTGAGTTCCTCCTGAATGGGAAATCGACTTCGATATAGACCTTATCCTAGATACTCATCCCATCTCCATCCCTCCTTTTAGAATGGCTCCACTTGAACTTCTTGATGAGGGTTTTATCAGACCCAGCATCTCCCCTCGGGGTGCTCCAGTGCTATTCGTGCGAAAGAAGGACGGTACCCTCAGAATGTGCATCGATTACTATCAGCTGAGCAAGGTCACAATCAAGAACAGGTATCCCCTACCCAGAATTGATGACCTATTTGACCACCTTCAGGGAGCCAACTGTTTCTCAAAAATAGATCCCAGGTTGAGGTATCATCAACTAAGAGTCAGAGAGTTTGACATACCAAAAACAACTTTCAGGACTCAGTATGGTCACTATGAGTTTGTGGTTATATCCTTTGGACTAAAAAATGCCCTTGCATCCTTTATGGATTTGATGGACAGAGCCTTCAAGCAGTATCTGGATATGTTCGTCATTGTATTTATCGACAACATTGTGGTATACTATAGAAATGAGGAAGAGCATGCTAATCACTTGAGGATAGTACTTCAGACACTCAAAGACTACCAGCTATTTGCCAAATTTAGCAAGTCAGTGACTTTCCAAGGTCATATGGTGTGGGGTGAGGGTATTCATACCGATCCTCAAAAGATAGCAGTAGCGAAAGATTGGCCCAGACCTACCTCTGCAATCGTAATTAGAAGTTTCTTGGGTGTAGCCAGGTATTACTGACATTTTTTGGAAGGTTTTTCTTCTATAGCATCTCCTCTGACTAGGCTGACTCAGAAGAAGGTGAAATTTTAGTGGACAGATGCATGTGAGAAGAGTTTCTAGGAGCTAAAAACTCGACTCACTATCGCTCCAGTGTTGACCCTATTGGAATGATCAGATGGATTTGTAGCATATTACGACGCTTCAAGAGTTGGACTCGGTTGCATTATGATGCAATGGAGCAAGGTGATAGCCTATCCCTCTAGACAGCTCAAAGTTCATGAGAAGAATTATCCAACTCATGAACTGGAGTTGGCAGCGATGACGTTTGTGTTGAAAATATGGAGACACTATCAGTACGAGGCTCACGTTGATGTTTTCACCGATCATAAGAGCCTTCAGTATGTATTCATTCAGAAGGACCTAAATCTTCATCAGAGAAGGTGGTTAGTGCTCCTGAAGGATTATGAGATGAGCATGTTATATCACTCGACAAAGCCAATGTGGTGGCTGATACCCTAAGTAGAGTGTCTATGGGTAGCGTGGCTCATGTTGAGGAAGGCAAAAAGGAATTGGCGAAGGATATTCACAGAAGAGCTTGGTTAGGGGTGCAGTTGGTTGACTCAGCTGAGGGTGGAGTGGTGATGCAAAGCGGGTCCGATTCCTCTTTGTTTATGGAATTTTAAGTCCAAATAGGATGAAGATCTCATATTACTTAAACTTAAGGAAGCGGTTCTCAGGAAAGAGGTTGAGGTTTTCTCCAAAGGTGGAGATGGTGTGCTCCGTTACCCAGGAAGATTGTGTGTACCGGATGTCTGTGACTTGAGACAATAGATACTGGTTGAAGCACACAGTTCGAGGTACTCCATCCACCCTGGTGCTACTAAAATGTACCGCTATTTGCGGGATATTTACTGGTGGAACAACATGAAGAGAGACATCGCCGAATTCGTAGCTAAGTGCCCGAACTGCCAGTAAGTCAAGGTAGAGCACCATAGACCGGGAGGTATGACCCAAGATATCAGCATATCCACGTATAAGTGGGAATAAATTAATATGGACTTTATTATGGGTCTACCTCGAACTCATCGGCAACATAATTCTATCTAGGTAGTAGTAGACCGGATGAATACGCCAGCATATTTCCTCCCAGTTAAAACTACAGATTCAGCTGAAGACTATGCTAGGCTTTATATTCGGGAGTTGGCTAGACTTCATGGGGTTCCATTATCAATTATTTCAGACAGAGGTACCCAGTTCACCTCACATTTCTAGAAGTCTTTTCAGAAAGGGACTTGGTATCTAAGTCAAGCTCAGCACTACTTTTCACCTACAGAAAAATAGGAAAGCCGAGTGGACTATTCATACCCTAGAAGATATGTTAAAAGTGTGCGTGATCCATTTCAAGGGCAGTTGGGATGACCATTTTCCTCTTATCGAGTTTGCGTACAATAATAGCTACCACTCCAGTATCCAGATGGCCCTATTTGAGGCATTGTATGGTAGGAGGTGCAATTCTCTTATTGGGTGATTTGAGGTTGGTGAAGCTACTATAATCGGGCCAGACTCGGTTCACGAAGCTATGCAGAAGGTACAACTCATCAGAGAAAGATTGAAAACAGCTTAGAGCCCTCAAAAGTCTTATGTTGATGTAAGGAGAAGAGAATTGGAGTCTGCTATAGATGATTGGGTCTATCTGAAAATTTCACCTATGAAAGGGGTGATGAGATTTGGCAAGAAGGAAAAGCTCAGTCTGAGATATATGGGACCCTACAGAATTCTGAGGCGAATTGGAAAGTAGCTTGTGAGCTAGAATTACCTTCAAAATTGGCATTTGTGCATCCAATATTCCACGTGTCACTATTGAAGAAGTGCATCGGGGATCCAACTTTAATTGTGCCATTGGAAAATGTGGGAGTAAAATCTAGCCTCTCATATGAGGAAAGCCCAGTTCAGATCCTCGACCGTCAAGTTTGTAAGATGAGGAACAAGGAGGTAGCTTCGATCAAAGTCTTGTGGAGGAATCAGTAAGTTGAGGGAGCTACGTGGGAGGATGAAGCAGATATTATGGCTAGATACCCTCATTTGTTCCCTTCCGGCTCAGTTTCTGTTTAAGGTATAAATTTCCTCCCCAAAATTGCTTTTAGTTCGTGTGTTTCAGTTCTTTCATGTACATGATTATGTGTACGATTAGTGAATTCAGTTCATACTTCTGATTCAGTTCAGATGTAGTCATTCCACTAGTTTCCAACTTTCATGATCAGTATTTGGGTATAAAGATTGTCATTCTCTGCTTTCCTATGTGTTTTCCAACATTCGAGGATGAATGTTCCAAAGGGAGAGATATTGTAATGCCCCAGAAACTCAAAGACTAGACCTGGGACATAAATCAGAGAAAATTGGAAAATCTGCACCAGGTCACAGAACGAGTCGTTCTGTGACCCGTGAGATGTCACCACGAATCGTTAAGTGACTCGTCTTAAAAACTGGGGACTTAGTTGGAAATTTGGAAAATGAGGTGACCAAGAATCGTGGTCAACCCCATGAGTCATGATATGAACCGTGGTCAGGAATTGCTTAAGGGTTGGAAAGTTAGGCAATGTACCCAATGGGTCCTCACCACAACTCATTTGGGACACCACGAGTCGTGGTGTCACCTGTGGGGACTCTAATGACTTTTTGGCAGGGAAGACCATGGGAAGTGATCACGAGTCGTGGTCACCAACCACGACTGGTTGGGTCCCCTATGGTGACCAGTAGGGGTTTTAAGGCAGTGTACCTCATGACTGGGACCACGAGTTGTGGTCACTAGCCACGACCCATTAGGTCCCCCGTGGGGACTGTCGATCAGTTTTTCCTTGCAAGTTTTTCAAGGGTATTTCAGTAATTTCCTACCTCGTACACTCTAAAATACGTTGTTTTAAGCATATTTCTAGATTATTTGAGGTGTTGAACGGTTTCTTTCCTCATTCTCCCCATTCAGACTCTTAAAAAACAGCGTAGGAGTTCTCTCATAGCATTTCAAAGCAAGAACTAGGGCAGTCTATTTCTCGCGCTTTCTCAAGGGAATTCTTCAAGTTTTTTCACTAGGTATGTGGTAATTTAACAGGAAATAATTCTTTTCTTGTGTCCCCAAATTCCTCCCTAGTTTTCTCTAATAGTTCTAGCCCTGGAATTATCGAATGTTAAGAAATTTTAGTCATACTTCGTCTAATCCATGTGGAATGTTACTTCATGTTTGTTATAGATACTTCTCCACCAGTTTGTGACTGATGATGTTTATTCTTGTGAAGTGATTTAGCCCTATTTCTTGAAAAATCTTGAATTATGAAATAATGTTTAAATATCGAAATTTTGCTTGATTTTATCAGTTTTAGGGACTCCCATGATGTTAGTAGCCTTGAAACTAAACAGATTATTGTCAGTTTAGTTTTAGCCAAAATGTTAGAATTCTCTATGTCAGTCAGAAATGTCAACTGATCAGTTTGACTATAGAAATTCCTGAGGTGTCAGTAGTACCTCCCAGTAATCAGAATTAGATTCAGAACTCAGTTTTAGTGGTCCACTAGGGTGTCATGACACTTTTGACCAGCAGCTCTGACTATCCTCAGGATCCCAGCTTCAGATTACAGTTAGTTCTTTATATGGTTACGATGCTTCCAGATAAGCAAATCTGACTAGTCTTAGAACCCAGTTCTAGAATCTTATTCGATAAGACTCTTAGGGTGCTTTCAGATATGTATCCTTGACTAGTCTTGTCCCCGGTTTTGAGCTATCAGCTTAGTAATCAGTCTAGGACTATCCAGTGGGAGTAAGACTTAGCACCGAGCGAACCGGGGTTTCAGCGCACCCAGGTTGCCGGAACTATGTTGCCACCATAGGTTTCAGTTTTATTGGCCTAATGGCCCCAGACTCTTATGATCACCCAATTCATGCCTTTATACCTTGGCAAGGTATATTAGGTCCTACCGATGGGGTGTATACATCGGACTCCATGTCTAGCTCATGCAATTATATGTCGGTTATAGACTCTCCCACTAGTCAGGTCAGTTAAGTTTCAGATCAGTTCAGTTCAATATTTCAGAAATGGGGCATGTCCTTGACCATCAGACATGGTTTTTTAGACCATCCCAGTTATTTCAGTTATTTAGTTCAGTAGCTTTAGTTGGTCACTGCATGTCTTTTCAGTTCAACACTTTTATTCTATTGTGCGATGTTTTCTCCCACTTACTCAGTACATTCAAAGTACTGACGCATACTTTTACTCAGTCTCAACCTCGCTAGCCGCTCTCTCCTCAAAGACTTCAACTGTTCTAGTTAGTGAATCCTCATTCTTCGAGGACAGAGATTATTTAATTTAGTTATATTTTTCTTTCTTTTTATTTAGATTTGGAGTTAGCTGGTGGCTTGTCCCAACAATTCATCAAATTTAGTGGCTCTCAGACACATATTTGGTTTTTAAGACTTGTATCTTTGTTAAAATATTTTCAAATATTATGAACCAGCTTTATTCTCTCAAATGTTTATATTTTTGCTATAAACATCCATTGTATATATTTATATGTTACTCATTATGCCAGTGTATGATGGACCAGGGGTTGACTTGGGGTTACTTGTGACTCCAAGTACCGTGTCCCATACAGGGTGTAAACTCGGGGTGTGACAAAGATGCCTGCCACTCACTTCACCATACCTTTAAGCGTGTCAGCATTCCATTCTGGGTTGCCTTGCGAAATTCGATAAAGCAATGTATACAATTTCTCATAAGTCTTTTCCAAGGCTTGCCCACAAGCTGCAGAGTCTAAAAGATTTTTGTGTGAGGTTCCAAGCCTTCTATAAAAGCATGCACCAACACATCGCTCGACTGGTGATGGTGAGGACAATCTCTCAGCATAGACTTGAACCTCTCCCAAGCTTGGTACAGGTTCTCACTATCTCTCTGTTGAAACTCAAAATCTGACTTCTATGCTTTGTTGTCTTCCTGGACGGAAAGAGCCTGATCAAAAATTTTCTTGCCAGATAATTCCCGGTGGTTATAGAGTTAGGTGGTTCAGCTTTTAGCCACCTCTTTACATCCCCCCAACAAGGAAAACATGAACAATGTAAGCCTCACATAGTCTGATGATACCCTTGTGGGTATGTATGTGTCACTTATCTCCAGAAAATTTTGTAAGTGCTACTGTGGGTCTTCATGGGGGAGACCTATGAACTGTCCGCTGGTATGCAAGAGCTGCACCATATTCTGTTTCAACTCGAATCTACCTCCTGGCTCTGGCCTGCAGATGCTAGAGGTAACATTATTTGAGTGTGGGATTTCTACCTCGCGTACTGGTTTTGCTGCCACTAGCTCAAGCAAGTACTCTTCTTTACCAACTGGTGGATGTTGTTGTTGTTCTAGAATCTCTCGCCGTAACAACTACAACTTTCTTTCGAGAGCTTCTCTCTTTAGAAAATGGAACTATCATTCAGGCTCCAACAATGGGTCCACTAGTTCTTTATTCCTTTCCATCTTTCAGAAATTGTCCTATACCTGCAAGTGTAGCAGCTAAGATCAAGTTGTCAACACTTGTACAAAAAATATAGCAAAACTAACCCAAAATTTCACTAATTTTTCTAGTCCCCGACAATGGCTCCAAAAGCTTGTTGTCGCCCAAATGCATGCAAGTGTACGTGGTCGTACAAGTAATACAATGACTCTTTCAAGCTGGATATTAAACCCATAGGGACTATGATGTTGTGATTTTTCGATTTTAGTATTCACGATTATTCTACACAAGTGTGTAAGTAGCCCAATAAGTTAAGAGTTTTATTAATATAAATCTAGAAAGTAGCAATCAGTGAAGCAAATAATGTTGATTTAATGAATAAGCAAGATCATTCTAAGGTAAAGGCATGGGATCCAATCATGTACAACTTATATTTTTCTTCAGCTACATTCTCTATCGGGTTGATGGTTATGAGGAATTGAAGTTTGACTATGGTCTTTCGAACCTCTAGACAATTGCCTAATTATGAACTTTGCAACTACACATATTAAATTGTGATGCAATAACTCATCTTAGGTCTAGAAGCATTTAATCCCTTTGTTAAACGAATGTGGCACTGCAGGTATATTTCTATCCCACACGCGAATCCTACCTTTGATTTATAGCAAATATAAGATCACATTCCCCTACTCCTCTTTCTACCCTAATAATTCTCCTTTCAGAGTCAAATTAAGGTTATGAATTTATCTTAATGTTGGCCAAACACTAGAATACAAAGAGCAGGAATAGAAGAACAACCATTGATAGAAGAACATCAAGATGAAAATAAAATAAAATCATACAATTATGCATATAGCCTCAACCTTAGAATGAGATGAATTAAACACTCATTCTTTGATTAAACATATCCAAACATGTTTTTAGCATAAGAACAATTGAAATTTAGAAGAAAAGAGATGAGAAAGAACCCTAGAAATTTTTTCTACTCAACTGCCGTTTCCCACGTTCTTGCTAATATTCTAGATAATGAAAAATAAAACATCAAAGTGTTCTAGTTATTCAAGTTAAAAATACATAGTGAATAACTAGCTCCATGAATGGAGCTCATCGCGGAGGAACTGCTCCATGACACGGAGTTGTCGTAGAGGCTCACTGGAATTATGGGAGTTCTGGAAATCCAAGCTCCGTGTCACGGAGCTTAACACACCATTTTTTCTTCGTGACATGGACCAACCATGGTCGTTCATTAGGAAGTTGATGCCCGCTAAAATAAGCAACAGTTGTGTCACGGAGGCCATCGTGCCATTTTTTCTCCATGACAAGACCCATCGCGGTCCTTCACAGGAAATTTGATGCCTTCAAAAGTTAATTTTTTCTATTAAAGTGCTGTGGAACATTTTTAAATGCGAACAATCTCCAACGTGGCACGGGAGTGAATTCCAACATCAATTTTTTAGTTCTCTGAACTTCTTGTACCTCATCTCCGAGTGTCCATCCACCAAACCAAGATGAAATTATTTTCTTTTCCACCTGCAAATAGTCTAATCGCATTTATTAGTCCACAAGCATAATAAATAAAAAACATGCATGAATATATTGGTATTATCCTCAACTGGGCTCTAGTATGGTTGAAAATACTGCATTGGATCGTATAAATACGCCCAAGATCACTAGCCCTTTGTGTAACTTGCCACAAATGTAGAGTTGCTACACTCGGAATCACTAACGTCCCTAGGGTCATAATGAAGTCTCAAGGTAAGGGTAGGATAAATTTTTAGTTCAAGTAGAGAAAACCTCCCTAAAGCTTTTTGTGAACATGTGTAAACATCAGTCTTCATTATTGGGATCACTCCACCTTATCTTTCTTTGTTCATCATCTTTATTTTTCATCAAGAACGACCCTTATAATCCCTTGGCTTCCATAATTAGCCTCTTCTAAAAAACAGATAACACCTTTCAAATATTCTTTTTCTTCTAACGATAGGAGGTTTTAACCAACTTTTTTCACATTTCATTCACAATTTGGTGCTACCTCACATTGAAGCTCACTTATTCCCCCTCTTTTTTTTTGTAATCCCCCAAACATAGGCTTTTGCCTTATGTCAAGTCATTTTCTTTTCTCTACCCAACTTTTGGGCATCAATCCCCATTTTTCATTCTTTCACTGCTAGCAACTAGGGAGGATGGGTGCCATGAGAGGGATTAAAAAAAGTAATAGGCTTGTAATGCGGTTTTCAAAGAAAAGGGTCAAAGGCTCAAACATTAGCTAACAAAGATTGATGTTCAAGGAGGTCATTTTGGTGATGTGACTATCCAAAGAAAGTATAAGATCATGTTCTAAGTACAACCACATCTATAATTTCACCTCGAGTCACACTTAGGAAAAGTTCTAGACAATTATACACACACGAGAATTTTAGCTAAAGTCCTCACCACACTGCATCACAATCTAAGGAGTTTGCAAATTTTCAAGATCACATCAAGAGTATGACTTTATAAAATCTATCATGTGAATCAAAAATCCAATCAAAGAAAGTGCAACCCATGACAAGAGAATGCTTACGCAATTTCAAGTGCCTCTTTTATCACAAAACTCATTTGCAATGCAAATAAAATAAAAATTTTTTTTGGTGGTACCTGTTAAAACAAGTACAACAAAAAACTCAAAAAAGACACTAGACTTGGAATTTTCCTTTAAGAAAATTGCCTCTCAACCTATAATAGGGAAATGTCACCTAGTTTGGCAACAAACGAACAAAAAGAAAATCTTTGCTCCTTGGAAAGAGTTGTGGTACAAAGAAAACCATTGGAGTTTATTTGCTATCTACTATGAACAGAGACGATTATAAAACATGGGTTATGAAACTTTTGGAAACGTAAAATAGACCCATCAATGGAAACTCACATTATTAATTCAAGATTTTTATTTCAACACAAGCCCGACAAGGGAATTAATTCAACTTGGAAAAAATAGAACATCAACAAACAAAAGCAAAATAATGACTCAAGGTAGCAAAAGGGAAACAAGAGACAATAATTAACTGAAAAGAAAGAATATATCCTACCCCCAACTAAGTAGTTACATTGTCTCCAATGTACAAAGTAAGAACAAAGATGGGGTAAGAACTCCCTGAATTGGCTATTCTTTAGCATCATCATCAGCCGCATTATTTTCACCAGCATCACCTTCATGCTCGGCCTCATCTTCCTTCTCGAAGCCCGCAAACAAGTCATCAATGGGTTCTCAGGCTGTAGGTGGGGCAGCCATAGCTTCATCAAAGAATCTCATGCTTGGTCGGCCATGGATGCCCTGTTCTATAGCTCTCTCACATCAACTCGGAGAAATGAGATCGCTACCTTAACCATATCCACTCGGGAGCATAGCTTGCTGAAGCTCTAAAATACATCCTTCATTGCCTTCTTCACGACCTTTTGATGAGGGCTAATAGGTCTTGAGCAAACCTTTGGAGTTGGTTTTCATGAGATTGTATCATTTCTTCCAGCTTTTGGATCCCACTTGTTCTAGAAGATGAAGGACGAGGTGAAGGCTCGCAGAGTGGTGCTCTTCTAAAACAAGCCCCTACATCTCAGGGTTTGGCTTATTGAGGTTGGGAGCCATGGAGATCTTATCTATATCATGAGGGGTTGAGCCCTTGGGTGCATCCCAAGCTTGCAACCTCTTTCTCTTACTTTTGGGAGAATCAGCGTCCCTCTTCTTATCCACGCCAACCACACCAGTAGCGGAGCTGGGCTTTTTATTTTGAAATAAAAGGGCCCCGCTCGCTCGCATAATTAGATGATAAGCACCAGATAGGTCATGGAAAGGCTTGATGGTGATCTTTTCTCTTCATTTGTATGGCGACCACTTCCTTAATGTTTATTGGCACCCCAAACATGATGTCCGAAATTAGTATGGTAGACTCAAGGTGCACCCTCTGATTATTCTTGGAAGACATGAGACGACCACACACAAACTCTAGCTACAGTTTAGTCTCGAATTTAAGGTCTTGACTTGTAATTTCTCCTACTCATGGAGGGCCAGACTGGGTGACCATTGGCAATGATGCGAGCCACTCAGCCAAATTGATTATCCTTATCATCCACCCCTGCCACAAACACATCCCAGAGTCAATTTTGTCATCCTAATAGATATAATTGATGGCATACGAAGTGATGTCCACCTAGACTCCCTGGACCATGACTGCTGGGAGGTAGGGGAACTCATCCACCTTCCCCTTGTGCTTCATGGAGTCTTGCCTCGCTTAATATGATGTCTCGAACTCCATCACCAAATTCTAGAAGTAATTTGGCAGAGTTTCTGTGAAAACATGCCAATACCTCTCATTGAATTGCAAGTTGATGTTGGTAAGTCATCCCCATGGCCTGCCAAATTAAAGCGCTTTTTCGAAGTAAGTGGCCTATTTTTGTATGTGAGGTAGTATTCTTTCATATTTGGTGCACAAAGGATGATGGCATCTATGCTATTAGCAGGGGCTGGGGTTGCCTTTTCCTTGCCCTTCCCCTTGTTTTTGGATGAGGAAGGGGACTTCCATTTGTCTTGTTGCCTAGAAGAAGACATGATTCTGCAAGACAATGCTTGTTCCACAAGTTAACACAACTCTTCTTTTTTTTGTCTATATGGAAAGTAAAAGGAAATAATTATGCTAAACTAAGAAACAAAAACAAAAGATAGACTGTTAAACAAAATAAAGCACCAACAGTTAAGCCTAGCTAGCACTTGCGCTGCATCTACGATTCGCAGGTTGAGACCCGCGGTTCGCAGGTGCGTCACAAGTCTGCAACAGAAATTTCAAAGGTGTAAGCAGTCACCTGCATTGCATATGTATTTCTTAGGATGTGATCCGTGGTTCGCAGGTGTAACATAGGCGGGGAACAGTGAATTGGAAGTTCAACCTTGTTCCTGCGCTTCGACCTGTGTTACGCGGATGAGCGTGGATTTCTTTGTGAGAGTGAGCATATTTGTTTTATTATATAATCTCTATGTGTGTGAAATGCATGAAACTAAATGGGATTCTCTCTTTCTGTGAGTGGCATCACTTCCTTGGAGTACATGCTAAAGTGTATTTCCAATTGAAAAGTGTGAATGAGACAACTGTGTTGTGGACTTGGAGGTAAACATTGAATGTGGATTGTCAATGAGTTGAGATTCTATTTGATCTTATTTTGATGAGCAATGCCCTTTCTTTTGGATGAATGGAACATTTGTGAAATATGCCAATTGTTTGTGATCAGCTCTTAAAGTATGTGCAACATTTTTGAGTATTTTCTTTTTATTGAGTCTGTGTGCGATTTTGGAGTTGTCCTAAGTTTTGGTGTCCCTTTGTGCACAACTCTTATGTCATGACATGCTTAATTCAATTTCTTAGTTGTAAGGAAATTTCTTGCTTGAGGACAAGCAATGGTTCAAGTTTGGGGGTTTGATGAGTTGGTAATTTACAAACTTATTAGGCTTTTAAGCATGAACTTTTGCTTTGTTTTCAACTCAATTAGGAAGGTTTTATGAGTTTTTTCTTTTATTCTGCAGGTATTAAACGTAAACAAGAATAGTCAAAAAATTAAAGAAAAAGCAAAGTTGCTGGAAGCAGAAGACTTGCGTGCCACACTTGACCATCTGCGAAACCCAGGCGCCACACAGCATCTACTGGCCTGATGTAGAAGAGCACCTGTGAAGCACAGGTGGGCACCTACATCAGCCATAGAAGACAATCAAGCTTGTCTGACTAGACCTGTGGAAGACCTGCATTTCGCAAATGGGAACCTATGAAATATAGGTGCCATGTATGTGAGCTCTGTGCTGACAAGGTTAAAAATATCCAGCTCTGACAAAAAGATACTTTGGATGCTTTTAGGGGAAAAAATAGGAATCCGTGCACAAGGAGATGGAGCAAAATTTCCCCAATTTGTACACACCCTTGATCAGAGGAAAGAAGAACTTTTCGGATACATCATAGAGAATAAATTTATAGAGAGAGAATTATAGAAAGTTAGAGCTCCTGCTTCTTCAAGTTCTCTAGGGTAAAAAGCCACCATTGTTGCAGGTTTAAAAGCTTGAATTTACTCTTCAGGATGATGACTATTGATGATTTATCTGTGAATATCATTCATTTATCTTTATTTATAAGTAACTAATTTCCTAGCTAGGGGTGTGTTCTTGTTGGGTGTTTAATTTAATTAGGTACTAATCATTTGTTCTTAACATTAATCTAAATGCATGGATCTATTATTTCCTCTAAATTTAATTAAAAAGTGGTGGTTGCAATGCTTGAGCTTGAGAAAGAAGAGTGAGATATGGGTGCGGAAGCCATAGTGGGGATTTGGAGAGTGGATATGTAGGGTTGAGCTAGAGATAGTCTGTAACACCCCAGAAGTCCCTATGATCATACCCTAGGATTGAAACGGAGAAATAAGACCAAATTGCACCAAAACACAGAATGAGTCATTAGTTCACTTAATAACTCATTAAGAGAGTCGTTGGGTGTAGGGCAGACAAGGAATGTTGAAGCCTAGAAGTCTTAGCGAATTGAGGTGACAAGTCATCCAATCACCTAACTAGTCATTAGGTGGCTCTTCCTGTGTGAAGCAAAGGAGAAACTTGAGATTCAGAGGGGTCAGTATGAGTCGTTAAGTGACCCGTTAGGTGTGATGATGAGTCTTCAGGTGGAGGTGTCAAGCTAAGATCAGAAAGTGGGAATTTGGTCCAGTGGTGATAGGAGGTCAGGACGACTCGTCAAGTCCCCCAACGAGTCATCCAGTCACTCTTGGTTACCGGCAGTGTCTTATTTCCTGTTGAATCATCAAGGGCGTTTTCATAATTTCTAAGCTCCTAATCCCAAACTACGTCATTTTAAGTTTCGGAAATAGTTCTTTAAGGGGAATATTCACCATAGAACTTTCATTCTACTCCTAATACTCTAATTAGAAGATCAAAATCCCTCAAGGCTCACAAGAACAAGCTAGGGCTCTTCATTCTCATCCTCTCTGATTCTCTTTGGGTTTCAAGAAAAGTCAAGAAATTAGTGAACCAAGGTATGTGGGGATTACCAATGGGGGTTTCTTCCACCGTCATGCCCCTTCTCCTATTGAAATCATGATCTCCCATTCCCCATGCTCTAATTTCAATTTTCTAGGGCTTTATTGGGTAATGTTGAATTCCTCTATGAATCTCCTATGGGTTTAGCTATCTTGATTGAATTGATGATTCTATTATTAGGGTTCGCATTTCTATCAAGTCTTCCATGAAATTACTATCAAGAATGATTGTGAACTTCTAGGGTTAAATTCCCTTCTATTAAAATCCCATGATTTTCTTATGATATGAACTCTCAAGTTTTAAGTTATGTATTATGATCATGATGTATAATTTTTACAAGGGCCCGTTATGAATTTATGAATTTCAAGTATGATGACTTTCTCAAGTATGCATAGCTTTTACAAGTATCATGTTTATATTTATGGCTGACTCACGGGCCTTTTTCATGGATTGTTCACGTATTCAATCATGTTCATGTATCTTACGATTATAACTAGCCCATGTATTTCAAGTATATTTCATGATTACTGTATGAGCCATATACATGTTTTGCGAGTAGTATCTAGCAAAGAGTAGGTCCGGGGTTATGGGAACCCAGGCCTCAAAACTACATGCCCACATAGCACGATACTCATGTTAACACTATGGGGTCTCTTTACTGATCACGCCATGTCATTGTCCCTTGCCTTACAAGCTTGGGGCGGTTCTACCCACTAGAGTGAGATAGTTAGGCATCATGTAAACTCTATCATGATGGTGTCGGTTATGATGAATCGTCTCACTATTCTTTATGATTTTATGCATGTTCTTGATTATGATAATTTGGCTCAAGTTATGTTTTATAAAAGATTTCTCTTATAAATATAATTATGACTAGCTTATTAACTGTTTTGAAAACCTTGAGCCCTCATGCTTAAATTATGACTATTACTTTATTTCTAAAATGTACTACTCTCATGAACTCTTTATATATTTTCATTAGCCTGTTTTACATACCTCACATACTCTGTATATTCAAAGTACTAACTGCATACTTTATGCTGTATCATTTCATGATATAGGTTGGGTGATTAGACTCAACTGCGTTGTTAGTCCTGCTCCCTATCAGTTCAGCCTAGTACTGTGTTAGTGAGTCCTTATCTACCGAGACATTCTTTGAGTCATTTTATTTTTTCAGTTTAGTTTCAGACTTGGAGCTAGCTGGGGATTTGTTCCATCATCTCATAAGATAGTAGAGGCTTTTTAGACATAGACTAGTATGTTCAGCTTTTGGCTCAGTCTTGTGATGTTAACACTTTAATTTACATGTTATAATGTTCAGACTTCCGCATATTCATGTTTAAGTTTTAAGCTTTTTACTTTAATTCATGCTTTTGAGTTGCTATGCATATGCCACGAGTTAGCTTGGAGGCATTCGTGGTTCTAGGTCCCGTGTCTTGATCTGGGGTCCCAACTCAAATCCTGACAAACTTGGTATTAGAGCAAAGATTTAGGTGTGTCATGGGGTGTCTGAAAGCACGTTATGTAGAGTATTTTCTATGGGTGTGAAGTGTGCCACACTTATGGGAAAGAAGCTACAAGGACTTTTAGGAAATTTCCCTTTTTCATGATCCATGTCATGCGATAAAGTACCTCTCTATTCCTCTAACTCGTTCAATACGCATTTGCATAAATATGCCTTCACGTCGAGTAAATGGAAGGAGAAATGGCAACGGGAATAGCCATGTCATAGCAATGGTGCTGGGCACTAGCTCTAGCGGATCCTTTTCCGAGCAGGTCATCTATGCCAGGTTTAGAGAAACATTTCAGATGTTTGCATACGCCATGACAACTTAGGTCAACCAGAAGGCGATGGCCCATGTTCCTTAGAATGGAAACGTAGCAGCAGCGAGAGTGCGAGACTTTCTCAAGATGAATCCACCTGAGTTTCTGAGGTCGAAGGTGGATGAGGACCCATATGAGTTCATCAAGGAGGTGTAGAAGATCACCTAGATTATGGGGGTGATTAGAGAGGAGAGTGCAGACCTAGCCTCCTATTAGCTGAAGGGGGTTGCTCACATGTGGTTCCGTCAGTGGAAGGAGAGTAAGGTAGTGAGAGCGATTGTTGTGAGTTGGGAGGAGTTTGTGACTGCTTTCTCGGACAGGTTCTTCCTTCAGGAGTTGAGGGAGGTGAGGGTGGTGAAGTTCATCAACTTTAAGCAGAACCATAAGACTGTCCAAGTGTATGCCTTGGAGTTTACATGGTTGTCTAAATATATGCTTTTCGGATTAGAGGGCTCATCTGAGCAAGTTCGTGAATGGAGTAGCAGATTCATTGGTGAAGGTGTGCAGGACAACAATGTTGAACAGTGACCTAGATTTCTCTTGGTAGGTCATATATGCCCAATAGATAGAGGCGGAGAAGATGAAGGATAAGGAGAAAGAGGCCAAGAGGGCCAAGACATGGAGCTATAGGCAGTTCCAACATTGGTCCGGTGGTGGACATCGCCCTGAGTGCCACCAGAGGTTGTCA
Organism: Datura wrightii; assembly: GCA_035772735.1. Taxonomy (NCBI): domain Eukaryota; kingdom Viridiplantae; phylum Streptophyta; class Magnoliopsida; order Solanales; family Solanaceae; genus Datura; species Datura wrightii. The sequence continues at coordinate 70,059,173 of JASDFA010000002.1, forward strand.
ACCCCTGCCACATTATCAGCCAGTGTTCCGTCTAGACCCAAACATGTTTAGAGAGGCCCGGTGGTGGACATCACCCTGAGTCCCACCAGAGGTCATCAATCCCTACCACATTATCAGCCGATTTTCCGTCCAGACCCAAGCATGTTTAGAGAGGCAGAGTGTCAGGCTCTTAGGGACAGAGGAGCGCAACAGGAGAGCACACTTTCCCAGCTTGTAGGAGGTGTGGTAAAAACCATTTTGGAGAGTTCTTGGTCGGTTCAAATGCTTTTTTCAGGTGTGGGAAGCCCGAACACATGCTCTGAGATTGTCCTTCAACTAGACAGAAAACAGTAGATGTTATGTCCTAGCTACCACTTTAGCAGCTCCAGCAGCATGCCCATCTCAGTAGCGCGCCTCTTCTGGTGTAGGTGGCGGCCAGTGCCAGAACAGGTTCTATGCACTATCTTCTCGTTAGGAGTAGAAGGTCTCTCCCAATGTGGTCACTAGTATGTTACAATTATTCCATCTTGATATGTATGCATTGTTAGAACCAGGGACTACCTCATCTTTTGTAACTCCTTATGTTTCTGTTAGTTTCAGAGTCAGTCTTGAAATCCTATTAGAACCCTTCTCAGTCTCTACTCCAGTTGGTGAGTCAATTTTAGCTCGAAGGGTGTATAGAAATTGCCCTTTCATGATTATTCAGAAAGTCACCTCAGCTGACCTAGTAGAGTTACATATGAACGACTTTGATATTATATTCGATATGGATTGGTTACATGCATGTTATGCCTCAGTCAATTGTAGAACCCATATGATGGAAATCTGATTTCTGGGTGAGCTAGTCGTAGAGTGGAAATGTAGTTTAGCTGTGCATGTAGGTCACTTTGATTCCTATCTCAAGGATAGGAAGATGAACTCTAAGGGTTGTGTGTATCGTCTATTTCGGATCAAGGATTCTACATCTGAGACCTTGACTCTTCAGTGTGTCCCTGTTGTATGTGAGTATTTGGAGGTATTTCCAGATGATCTACCAGGAGTCCCTCCCGAGGGGGAGATTGACTTTGGTATTGACCTTCTCTCTGAGATGCAAACTATATCCATTCCTCCTTATAGAATGGCTCCAATCGAGCTAAAGGAGTTGAAAGAACAATTGAAAGATGTCCCAGATAAGGGTCTCATTAGGCCTAGTAAATCACCATAGGGTGATCTCCCTCTCTTTGTCCGGAAGAAGGATGCTTCCCTCCGAATGTGCATTGGTTATCGACAGTTTAACAAGGTCACAATGAAGAATAAGTATCCCCACCCAGGACTGATGAATTGTTTGACCAACTTCAGGGTGCTAAGTTCTTTTCAAAGATAGACCTCAGATCCGGCTATCATCAACTCAAAGTAAGGGAGAGTGGCATTTCGGAGATAGCCTTCAAGACTCGTATCGTCACTATGAGTTCGTACTTATATCTTTTGGACTAATGAATGCTCCTACAACTTTTATGAGTTTGATGGATAGGGTGTTCAAATCGTATTTGGACATGTTCTTGATTGTATTCATAGATGATATACTCATATACTCTTGGAGCGACAAGAAGCATGCCGCTCATTTGAGGATTATGCTGGAAACTCTCAAAGATCACTGGTTGTTTGCTAAATTAAGCAAGTGTGATTTTTTGGATGAACTCAGTAGCCTTTTTGGGGCCACGTAGTGTCTAGCGAGGGTGTGCATGTGGACTATCAAAAGATAGAAGCAGTGAAGAATTGGCCTAGACCTGTTAGTCCTACGGATATTAGGAGCTTTTTGTTAGCTGGCTACTACAGGAGGTTTGTAGAGGGGTTTTCATCCATTAAAGCAACATCAGCTATGCTGACCTAGAATAAGGTCAAATTTTAGTGGTCAGATTCTTATGAGAAGAGTCTTTAGGAGTTAAAGACTCGACTCACTTCAGCCCCAATATTGACCCTATCAGAGGGCACAAATGGTTTTTTTGTGTACTAGGATGCCTCTAGGCTTCATCTCGCATGTGTATTGATATAGCATGGTAAAAGTCATTGCGTATGACTCTAGACAAAATAAGACTTATGAGAAGAATTACTCGATGCGTGATAGAGTTGGCAGCCACAGTGTTTGCTATGAAGATTTGAAGACACTATTTTTATAGGGTGCATGTGGACGTATTCACGGGCCATAAGAGACTTCAATACATGTTCACTCATAAGGATCTAAATTTGTGACAAAGAAGATGGCTAGAGCTTATCAAGGACTATGCATGAGTGTCCTTTACGATCTGCGCAAGGCCAATGTAGCGGTGGATGCTCTTAGTAGGTTGTCTATGGAGAGTGTGTCTCATGTGGAGGATAGGAGGAAGGAGTTGGTGCAGGATCTCCATAGGCTTGCTCATTTGGGGGTTTGCCTTACATACTCGATAGATGGTGTTGTGGTTATTTAGAGTGGGACGAAATCATCATTTTGATGATGGAAGTCAAAGCTAGACAAGTGAGGATCCTATCCTAGTAAAGATAAAGGAAGCTTTCCAAAATCAGAAGGTGGAGGTTTTCTCCCAGGGGGGAGATGGTGTACTCCGATATCAGGGCTGATTGTGTGTTCCAACTGTGGATGACTTGAGAGAAATGATGTTGAGTGAGGCTCATGGCTCTCAGTACTCTATCCATCCAGGTGCCACCAAGATGTACCGTGATCTATGAGAAGTCTATTGGTGGAATGCCATGAGGAAGGATGTAGTGGAGCTTTAGCTGAGTGTCCAAATTGTCAATAGGTAAAGGTTGAGCATCAGAGACCTGTGGGTATTCTTTAGGGAATTAGCATTCCTACTTGGAAGTGGGAGGAGATCAATATGGACTTTATTACAGGCTTGCCTCATACACACAGACGTAATGACTCTACATAGGCGATTGTGGACAGGTTGACCGAATAAGCTCATTCTTACTAGTCAAAACAACCAATTCAGCTGAGGATTATGCTAGAAAGTACATTTGAGAGTTAGTTCGATTGCATGGATTTCCTTTGTTCAGCATCTCAAATAGGGGTACTTAATTCACTGTTCGATTGCATGGATTTCCTTTGTTCATCATCTCAGATAGGAGTACTTAATTCACTGGTCAATTTTGGAGGTCATTTCAGAGTGGCCTCAATACTTAGGTAAAGCTTAACATAACTTTTCACCCATAGACAAATGGTAAGGACGAGCTTGACCCTTCAGACTCTTGAGGATATGTTGAGAGTGTGCGTGATTGATTTCAAGGGCAGTTGGGATGATCACTTACCTCTCATTGAGTTTGCCTACAATAACAATCATCACTCTAGCATTTAGATGGCTCCATTTGAGGCTCTTTATAGGCGGAGGTGTAGATCACCTATTGGATGGTTTGAGGTAGTTGAGGCTATGTTAATAGGGTCATATTTAGTTTATTAGGCCATGGAAAAAGTTTAACTTATTAGAGAAAGGCTGAAAATAACTCAGAGTCATTAAAAATCTTATGCCGATGTTAGGCGGAGGGGGTTTGAGTTTGAAGTTGATGATTGGGTATTTCCAAAGGTGTCTCCCATGAAGGGAGTGATGAGGTTCGGAAAGAAGGGAAAGCTTAGTCCTCGATACATTGGTCATTATAGATTCTAAGGTGAGTGAGAAAGGTGGCATATGAGTTGGAGCTACCAGTAGAGTTAGCTTCAGTTCCTGCAGTTTTCCATGTATCTCTGTTGAAGAAGTGCATTGGTGACCCGACCTTAGTTGTCCCAGTGGAGAACATAGGTGTGAAGGAGGGCCTTACCTATAAGGAGGTTTCGGTTGAGATCCTTAATTGTCAAGTTTGGAAGTTGAGGAATAAGGAAGTGCTTCAGTGAAGGTTTTATGGTGGAATCAGCTTGTTGAAGGAGCTATGTGGGAAACTAAAGCAGATATGATGGCTAGATACCCGCATCTTTTTCCTTCCAACTCAGTTCTAGAAATGAGGTACCAGTTTCCTCCTTGGTACTCTTTTCAATTTCATGTTAAGATCATGTCTCTAGGTTCCTTTCATGTCTTAGCAATGCATGTATGTTTCGTGAATTCAGTTCAGTTATGTATATCAGTCTGGAGTTAGTCACTCTGTCAATTTTTAGCATTAGTTTTTCAGTTGTGTGATTGCAATTACTTCCCCAACCTTTTATTATGCTTATTCTACATTCGAGGATTAATATTCCCAATGGCGAGATAACGTAACACCTCAAAAGTCCCTAAGATTAGACTCGAGGGTTGAAACTGAGAAATCATACCAAACTGCACCAGAACACAGAACGAGTCGTCAAGTGACTTGTTAGTTCACTTAACGACTCATTATGTGAGTCATGGGTGCAGGGCAACCAAGGAATGCTGAAGTCCAGAAGTCTTAACGAATTTAGTTAACGAGTCATCCAGTCACCTAACGAGTCATTAGGTGACTCGTCCAACATGAAGGAGAGGGGAAACTGTGATTCAGAGGGTCCACGATGAGTCGTTAAGTGACCCATCAGGTGTGATGACAAGTCGCCAGGTGGAGGCTGTCCGGTGGTTTGCTATAGGGTTAAAACCCGACACGCAAGTGCACGTGGTCAAACAAGTAATAAAGTGGCTAAGTAAGACAAGTATCGAACCAAGGAGACTCTGGATAAGTAAAATTGCTCAAGTATACTATATTCTATCTTACTTCTAAATATGCTGACAACAACGTAACCTAAAGTTAAATAATTTTTGTTTATAAATTATATACTAAAACTATTAACAAATATTTACTGTGAATTGAAACTATGGATATGAGCATGCCAAGGTTAAGAACAAGTAATGAATTTGATTATAATCCTAATTTGGTTAATCTTCTCTTCCTGTTGCTAGCCAAGAACATTAGCCTAGAGATTAAAACTCTCGTATTTAATCTCACTTAAGAATCATAAACCATCCGTCTACATTACTGTGATCAAATTCAATTTATGACCTAGCAATACAATTCCGGTTCCTAAATTGACTAATACAGCTTTCAAGTATATTTCTATCAGGAAAGCACATCAAAACCCAATTTTCCCAAATCAAGTTAAGAACAAGACCCTATTAATTCACAACTTTCCAATTTCGTGCTCTCTCGAGTGAAATCGGACTTTTTAGATGTACATTAATGTCGGCCACACACTAATGCAGTAGAAACAAGAATTAATAGAACAACATAGAAGAAGAAGATGAAAAACCATACAATTCAATAATCAAAATTCATCACCATTGTTCATAACCTCAGCAAGGAAGAGAATTAGCCACTCATTTGTGGATTAATCATCCTAAAACAAGTGTTAATCATACAAACAATTGATTGAAAGAAGAAAGAAAGAGAGAAAAACCCATAGCTTTTTCGTCCCTCAACTGCCTGTAACCCACGTCCTTGCTCCACCAAGTCTGAATTCTGGAAAATAAACCTAAGTGTGCTATTTATAGTAGTAGGACTCTTTCCCGGAATAACAAGCAACGTGTCACGGAGTGCATCACGGAGCACGGCCTCCGTGACACGCTACGGATGCGGAAGCCTTCTTGAAAATCACCCGAAAATGGCCCGGGCAGCACCCTGCCGCGTTGGCAGCATGTCACGCTGCTTGGGCAGCGCGTTGGCAGCCCTTGGTCGCGGAGGCCACCTGCCGTGGCACGTTGCCAACGCGCAGGTGGGCTGTTTTGTGCCTCTTCTTTGCCGACGTTCGCGTGTTAATTCTGTCTCCAAGCATCTACTTCACCAACTCATGATTTAGTTACTCAAAAGTCATCAAAACCTACAAAACAAAGTCTAATCATGTTGGTTAGCACATATCTTTACTTTATCTAAATTTACATGAAAATGTATACAATAATCTTAGATAAACGAGACTAATTTAAGTCGTAAAGCGTATCTCGGGCATATATTTTTGCCCGTGATCACAACCCCACACTTAAACCCTTGTTCGTCCTCGAACAACCTTTTACATATCATGCATATGGAGACTCCCACATAACTAATTTAGCAAGAGAATTCCAGTTACGGCTATAATGATTACGTAAGATACAAGCTAAAAATAGAGCATGCCTGATTTGATCATTGAAATGAAGTACAACTATGTTAAGACTTCTTAACCTCAATAATCGACTCTCAATCTTAGAAAACTCATGCAACTCAACTGATTAAGAAATCCCACATGAATTATATCCTTCATTCAACATGTGCCCCTCACGGAAAGAGAGTTACCCAATTTCACACGCAAAAACAATTTCTATATCACAACATGTGTGGGTACATGCATAGAATTACACTCACTCTCACAAAGAATTCTCATGCATCATGTAATGACCCATAAGCTTGCCCTTAGTGTTTTATTCCACTAATTTAAGGATGTGTGAATGTAAGATCAAGTAGGACTTTTTAGGTTGTAATGTAACTCAGGTGCGGGTAGGTACTATTATGATCAGTAATAGTGACTATCTTTCCTAAGCGCTTTTAATACATCACGCCTTCATTACGAACTTCCCTTCCCTTACTTCACCTTTTTCTCCTTTTAGTTTTCTTTTTCCTCTTTTGTTCCCCCATTTCTTTCGACACTTTTAGCTTATTAGTAAGGAGTACTTAAGTAATATGTTTCATTCATTTCTTTTCTTACTCCCTACTAATAACCAACCATTTTCACACAAATGCACCTTTTTCCTTTTCTCAACTATTTACAACTTGCTATTTTTCCTTCTTTTTCATTCTTCTCGCTCCTTTACCCTTTCGGATTTTTCCTTTAAGCGCTTCGGAGTTTTGGTTCAATTTCAAGGCTAATGAAAGAAAAAGGATTAAGCTTATGTTGCAGCTGTCAAAGAATAGGCTCAAGGCTCAATGGGGTTAACTAGGATTAATTTTTCAAGGTAGGTATAATGAGGGATAAAAGTTTGGTTCATTCAAAGAAATGCCTAAATCATCTCCTACAATTCACATCCTTCATTTCGTTTTATATACACACCAGGCAAGTTCTAGACATCCACAATAGCACAAAATACTCAAAAACCTTACACTCATGGCACATGCTCAAATCAAGACACAATCAGTAGACCCTTACTCAGCTAATCACAAGAATTCAGAATGAAGCTTCCATCATATTGAGTCAAACTCAAGAGCCTAAGTGTCTCGAACAAAGTTATACACTTGCATGCTTCACACTGAACATGCCTCTTACAACCATGTATAGCACATAAAAAGAACATCAAGCACCGATTAGTTATGGTTTCAAAAACCCAAAACCTATCGACTAATTTTCCTCAAGACGGTCGTCATCCATCCATCGTCGAAAACAGTCTCTAACTATGACTAAAACATTATATACAGACAAAAAAAAAATTATTCTTCGGTTCAAATACCCCCCGTCGGAAAAGAACCGAAAAGAAAAACCAACGGGTGATGAAGTCATGCTTAATTCACAAAAAATTTTCAAATTTTTCAAATTTCTCACCAACTTTTGCACAAGCATTACATTCACCAAACTCGTTAAGCACAGAAAATTTTGAAATTTCCCTTGAAATTCACCAAACTCGTTAAGCACAGAAAATTTTGAAATTTCCCTTGAAATTTCCCTCACCCCACACTTAAATCATGCTATGTCCTCATAGCATCAAATTAAAATTTTACAAAGGGTGAGAAATACTCCCTGAGGACTTTAGGCCTAGCTAGCAACATGCCTTTCTTCAACTTTGCACAAGTGGGTGTTCAACCCCACACTTTTTCTCTTCCATGCTTGTTAGCTTCCTCCTCCACGGGTACTCAGACTTCCCCTCCAGCTGTGCTTAACTTTCCACCAAAACAACACAAGATGAAAAATAAATAAAATCAACTTTAAATGCAAGAAATTAAAATGGTACGCATGGTACCCTTGGGTTGCCTCCCAAGCAGCGCCTAATTTTACGTCGCGGCACGACGTATCCAGTTTTACCGCTTTTTCCTCCACCTTGAGGATATGAATCTCACCCCTAATTTCTTCTCTAATTTCCTCTTATGCTCCAGGGGTGGTGGTGAAAAATTGTAAGGACCAAGCAGTAGATGTTGCCTTTTTACTTTATTGGCCCTCAAGTAAGCGAAGTCATTTTGTCTCTCTGAGTTAGCAAATTTCAAAATATACGGGGCTTGTCCCTCCTCTAGACATTTCTCTATAAGCTTGGAAGACTCTATTTCTATGTTTTCAACCAAACTTAATGTCGAGAAATGCTTCGAGTGTGGTCCAATAATCCTCAACTCTGAAACTGCATTGTGCTTGACCTCCTTACTTGTATATACCTTCTCAGCATCGACATCTATCTCTCCATTAATGTCAAATGGGGGATAATCTATCTCTTCTTCCATGAATGGATTTTCCATAAGTGTGAGCCCATCACGGGGACACTCAAGAGATTCTAATTGTTGGGCTTCATCCATAAATTCACCCTTGTCTTCCTCTTGTAGTTCCTCTTGAATATCGACTAAAATTGTCACCTGCAAGTTATCACAAGCTTCAGCTTCAGCGATCATCTCTGTGAATTTGACGCTCATCCTTTCTAGAGCCTCTGCATTCTGTTCTTGCTGAATTCTCAATACTGCCATCGCCTCCTTCATTGCTTCTGATTACTCCAGGAGTTGTTTCATCATGTCTTCTATTCGAGCTTGGCGTCCCAAGTCCTCATTTTCAGCATGCCTATATTCAGGAAAAACAACAGAAGGATCATAGAAGGGGCTTGGGGGAGGGTAGTATGCATTCGGACAGCCATCCCAATGGCCATCTTGACCACCACATATATTGCACGTGTTACAGTGTTGCCACAAGTGGTGTCCTCCGCAATTCAGACAAGATTCATTAAAATATGAGTATCCACCATTTATACCATTTGTATTCCACGATGTCATGTCAATAAGGGTATACAAAAAAGAAAAAAATATATATATATAAAATGAAAAAGAATTAAAACAAACACTAAGATCAAGTTGTCAGCACTAAGAAAATAAAATAAAAATACAGTAAATTTACACTTAATACAATTTCACCAATTGCCTAGTCTCGCCGGCAACGATGCCAAAAACTTGTCCGGTGGTTTGCTATAGGGTTAAAAGCCGACACGCAAGTGCACGTGGTCAAACAAGTAATAAAGTGGCTAAGTAAGACAAGTATCGAACCAAGGAGACTCTGGATAAGTAAAATTTCTCAAGTATACTATATTCTATCTTACTTCTAAATATGCTGACAACAACGTAACCTAAAGTTAAATAATTTTTGTTTATAAATTTTATACTAAAACTATTAACAAATATTTACTGTGAATTGAAACTATGGATATGAGCATGCCAAGGTTAAGAACAAGTAATGAATTTGATTATAATCCTAATTTGGTTAATCTTCTCTTCCTGTTGCTAGCCAAGAACATTAGCCTAGAGATTAAAACTCTCGTATTTAATCTCACTTAAGAATCATAAACCATCCGTCTACATTACTGTGATCAAATTCAATTTATGACCTAGCAATACAATTCCGGTTCCTAAATTGACTAATACAGCTTTCAAGTATATTTCTATCAGGAAAGCACATCAAAACCCAATTTTCCCAAATCAAGTTAAGAACAAGACCCTATTAATTCACAACTTTCCAATTTCGTGCTCTCTCGAGTGAAATCGGACTTTTTAGATGTACATTAATGTCGGCCACACACTAATGCAGTAGAAACAAGAATTAATAGAACAACATAGAAGAAGAAGATGAAAAACCATACAATTCAATAATCAAAATTCATCACCATTGTTCATAACCGCAGCAAGGAAGAGAATTAGCCACTCATTTGTGGATTAATCATCCTAAAACAAGTGTTAATCATACAAACAATTGATTGAAAGAAGAAAGAAAGAGAGAAAAACCCTTAGCTTTTTCGTCCCTCAACTGCCTGTAACCTACGTCCTTGCTCCACCAAGTCTGAATTCTGAAAAATAAACCTAAATGTGCTATTTATAGTAGTAGGACTCTTTCCCGGAATAACAAGCAACGTGTCACGGAGTACATCGCAGAGCACGACCTCTGTGACACGCTACGGACCCGGAAGCCTTCTGGAAAATCACCCGAAAATGGCCCGGGCAGCACCCTGCCGCGTTGGCAGCGTGTCACGCTGCTTGGGCAGCACGTTGGCAGCCCTTGGTCGCGGAGGCCACCTGCCGTGGCACGTTGCCAACGCGCAGGTGGGCTGTTTTGTGCCTCTTCTTTGCCGACGTTCGCGTGTTAATTCTGTCTCCAAGCATCTACTTCACCAACTCATGAATTAGTTACTCAAAAGTCATCAAAACCTACCAAACAAAGTCTAATCATGTTGGTTAGCACATATCTTTACTTTATCTAAATTTACATGAAAATGTATACAATAATCTTAAATAAACGAGACTAATTTAAGTCGTAAAGCGTATCTCGGGCATATATTTTTGCCCGTGATCAGAGGCGTCGACCTAAGATCAGAAAGTGGGAATTTTGTCTAGTGGTGGCAGGAGGTCAAGACGACTTGTCAAGTATCTTTGTGATCTTTCTCCTTGTGCATAGATTCCTATTTTTGCCCTTAGAAGAATCCAAAGTATCTTTGTGTCAGAGTTGGAAAATATTACCCTTGTCAGCATGGAGCTCACTTGCGCGACACTTGCGTTTCATAGGTGCCCATCCATGGAATGCGGATCTTCTGCAGGTCTGGTCAAATAAGCTTGATTGTCTTCTGTGGTTGCACCTGTGCTTCACAGGTGCCCACCTGCACTTCCCAAGTTCTCTTCAGCTTTAGGCCAGTACATTCTACAAAAAGCAGGTACTAAAGTGTTTCATGCAAGTCTTCTGCTTGCAGTAACGTTGCTTTTTGTTCAATTCCTTTGATTTCTTTGTTTTTTTAATACCTTCAAACTTAAAGAGAAAAGGCATAAAACCTTCCCAATTGAGTTGAAAACAAAGCAAAAGCTCATGCTTAAAACCCTAATGAGTTTGTAAATTACCAACTCATCAGACTCCAAAACGTGAACCTTGAGGACAAGCATTTCCTCGCAATGAAGTAATTGAATTAAGCATGTCATGACACAAGAGTTGTGCATAAAGGACAACTAAAACATAGGACAACCCCAAAATCGCACACCGACTTAATAAAAAGAAAAGAATCAAACATGTTGCACATACTTCAAGAGGTGACCACCAACAATTGACATATTTAACAAATATTCCTTTTATTCAAAACAAGGGGCATACCTCATCAAAACAAGGTTAAAAAAATCTCAAGTCATTGACAATCCATATTCAAGGTTTGCCTCCAAGTTCACAACACACTTATCTCATTAACACTTTTCAATTGGAAACACATTTTAGCATATATCCCAAGGAAGTGATGCTACTCAAACAAAGAGAGAAACCCATTCAGTTTCATGCATTTCACACACATAGGGATTACATAATAAAGAAAATATGCTCACTCTCATAAAGAAATTCAAGTTCATTCAAATTGACCCATAGGCTTTCCCTTCGTATAACATGCCACTAATGTAGAGTTGCTACACCCAGAATCACTAAGGTCTTGAGGGTCATAATGAAGGCTTAGAGCAAGGGTAGGACAAATTTTTAGTTCTAGTAGCTAAACCCACCCTAAAGCCTTTTGTGAACATATGCAAACATCCCTCTTCATTATTGGGATCACTCCACCTTATCTTTCTTTTTCATCATCTTCATTTTTCATCAAGAACCACCCTTAAAACCCCTTGGCTTTCACAATTATCCTCTTCTAAGCAAGATATAGCACCTTTCAAATATTCTTTTTCTTCTAATGATAGGAGGTTTTAACCAACCTTTTTCATTCATTTCATTCACAATTTGGTGCTACCCCACAGTGAAGCTCACATATTCCCCTTTTTTTGTAAACACTAGGCTTTTGCCTCATATCAAGTCATTTCCTTATCTTTCCCAACTTTTAGGAATCAAGCCCCATTTTTCATTCTTTCACCACTAGCAACTAGGGAAGACAGGTTGCCCCATTTCTCATTCTTTCACCAACCTCTGGATGAGGGTTGGCAGGTCTTGAGCCAACCTTTAGAGTTAGTTTCCATGAGATGGTGTCATTTCTGCCAGCTTTTGGATCCCGCTTAGTCTAGAGGATGAAGGAGGAGGTGAAGGCCCATAGAGTGGTGCTTCTCCGAAAACATGCCCCAACATCTTAGGGTTCGGTTTATTGAGGTTAGGTGCCATGGAGTTCTTATCAATGTCATGAGGGGTTGACCCCTAGGGTGCATCCCAAGCTTGCAGTCTGTTTCTCATACTTTTGGGTGCATCACCGTCCCTCTTCTTATCTACGCCAACCACACCAGTAGATGGAGTCTTGCCTTTGTGGACCATGATAGATGGGAGGCAGGGGAACTCATCCACCGTCCCTTTGTTCTTCGTGGAGTCTTGCCTTGCTTGATATGAGGCATAGAACTCCGACACCAAATTCTGGAAGTAATTTGGTAGAATTTTTGTGAAAGCATGCCAATGTCTCTCATTGAATTGTAAGTTGATGTTGGGGAAATAATCCCTAAGGCCTGCCAAATCAAAGCACTTTTCCAGAGTGAGTGCACTCTTTTTTTTATATGACGTAGTATTCTTTCATGTCTGGAAGATAGATGATGATAGCATATATTGATGTTAGTAGGGGCTAGAGTTTGCTTTTGCCTTGCCCTTCCCATTATTTTTGGATGAGGAAGGGGCCTTCCCTTTGTCTTCTGGCCTAGAAGAAGACATGATCCTGTAAGACAATGTTAGTTCCACAAAGAAACCCAACTCTTTTTGTGTTTTTCTATATGGAAATTAAAAGGAAATAACTATGCTAAACTAAGAAACAAAAAGGAAAAGATTGACTGTTGAATAATATAAAGCACCAATAGTTTAGCCTAGGAAGCACTATCGCCCAAGGGCATTCAAGCGCACATGGTCGTCAAGTAGTATAGAACTAGAAGCCCCGATTATCATATCCACAGAGACTTTTCAATTCAATCGTTATAAGGTTATTACTTTATTTTTCTATTATAAGAAAACAGTTAAAATGGGGAATGGTTGGGAAATTAAACTACTAAAAGCTTTAAAAGTAAAATTGACTAAAACAGTTGCAAGCTTGGTGTTACTTCGACGATAATGAAAGTCTAAGGAAATGTCTCTTTTTCAATTTTAGGTTGATTTTTCAAGATGTGATTATACTAGCATGATTCTTTCTATGGTTGCTAATTGCAAGTTACTATCCCATTCCTTGAGACTATCCCTAACATCCAAGGATTATTTTATGAACCCTAATGCCTATATCCTTATAGTCACAGGAGAATCATGAAATGATGATTATGCATACTTTTATTTCAACTAAACAGAGTTGAAGGTTATATCTCTATCCTCGACAACAACTTCTATACTCACAACAATGTGTTCAAGGGTCTTTGAATTCCTGTTCTGTATTTACCTTTAACCCTTTTGATTTCCTTTCCCAAGTTCAGTCGAAATCCAATAGATTTACATATGAGGTGATCAGTCTCATAAATAAACTATTAAAACATGTAACTACAAACAACCATTAAAGAAGAATCAAATCTAGATTAAATAAGTCTTTTAAAATATCAACCATCCACTATGGCCAAAACCCTAGGGTATGAGTTTAGCCACTCATGGACATGTTGAAAAATGAATACTAAATCATAATCATTCGAAATAAAATAGTAAAGAAGAGAATAAACTTAGTTTAGAACTTTGTCTTCCTTTCATATGACTTACAAGCCTCCACAAATGAAATACGATGTGTAAAAATGAGCAAAAAATGCTTAACAAACACCCTAGAGGATGTATTTATAGTTGAGATTTTAAATGACGCTTCGCCCTCCAACACTTAGCTTCAAAATCAGAAATTTCAGCATGCAATAGGTCTGGCGCGCCACCCTCACCATCTCACCATAGAGTTAGTAAAATTTCTAGCAATTTCAGCTCTAGGATGGACCTGGTACGCCACCCTCACCATCTCACCAAGGACTTAACAAATTTTCTGCACTTCTAACACCTCTGGCATTCCATTCTCACCATAGCACCAGAGTGTAGGTCAAATTCTTTCACATTTGGACCCCTTTGGCGTACAACTTCCTCTATCTCAATAGAATTCTGGAAATTTTCTCTAGGTCTGGGAAGCTTTGGGGCTCCATGCCCAGCATCTTGCCAAGGTATTGAATGATCCTCCTATGAAGTTAAGGAGATGGCACCTATAGCTCCAGAAATGATGAAATTATCTCATGAAGTTGAGGACTAGGCACTCGGCGCTAGCCATAGCCCCCGAATCTTCTTTTCAGCTTCTCAAACCTTCAACCTTGGTTCATTTTTGGGTTCTTTTTCCTTGGTTTCCTGCTCAAAGCACCTCAATCATTTATTAGCATACAAAACCATAAACATATGAATTTATATATTTCTTAAGGGTTATGAACTCAAAACAAGGTAAAAGATGGACAAAAATAAGGCAAATGGGCATAGAAATATGCCCAACATTACCATCCCACACTTAAACCATTGTTCATTCTCGAACCATCCTTAAATCCATACATAAACTCATATTTTACCATCACACTTGGAACCTCTAACAATTCACACTCAACCAACTAACATAGAGTATATATCAAGTGGTTCATCTATATACATCAATTTTCATCAAGCACATGCAAAGGTTTCACACTCAAGACTACACAACCTCCATAATTGACTCATCTTATCATAGGGACAACATGATTAACTATAAAATATGCAACAAATAGTACACAAACTTAGACATCTTATGCCCCTCACTTTTAGTGATGTTCCTCTCTCAGATTATCAATGCAAACACATGGAACATAGAAAGTAAGGCACCCTTACACTCATAGACGATGTAATGCACATTTGTCACATACAATAAGCTTGCTCTTCATGCACATTTGTCTTCTTTGGTTGCACCTGTGCTTCACAGGTGCCCACCTACACTTCCCAAGTTCTCTTCAGCTTTAGGCCAGTATATTCTTCGAAAAGCAGGTACTCAAGTGTGTCAAGAAAGTCTTCTGCATCCAGCAATTTTGCTTTTTGTTCAATTCCTTTGCTTTCCTTGTTTTTTAATACCTACAAAATTAAAGAGGAAAGACATAAAACCTTCCCAACTGAATTAAAAACAAAGCAAAAGCTCGTGCTTAAAATCTTAATGAATTGGTAAACTACCAACTCATCAAACTCCAAAACTTGAACCATTGCTTGTCCTCAAGCACGGAATTTGCTCGCAATGAAGAAATTGAATTAAGCACGTCATGACACAAGAGTTGTGCACAAAGGACAACTAAAACATAGGATAACCCCAAAATCTCACATCGACTCAATAAAAAGAAAAGACTCAAACATGTTGCACATACTTCAAGAGGTGACCACAAACAATTGACATATTTCACAAATATTCCTTTTATTCAAAACAAGGGGCATACCTCATCAAACAAAGATCAAATAAAATCTCAATTCAATGACAATGCACATTCAAGGTTTGCCTCCAAGTTCACAACACACTTATCTCATTCACACTTTTCAATTGGAAACACAATTTAGCATATACCCCAAGGAAATGGTGCTACTCACATAGAGAGAAACCCATTCAGTTTCATGCATTTCACGAAAACGTCTTACAAGCCTTCTCAAATAAAATACCGAGTGTCAAAATGAGCAAATGTTTCTTAGTTAACGCCCTAGAGGATGTATTTATAGTTGACCCTTCAGATGTCGCTTCTGCCTTCCAACACATAGCTTTAAATTCAGCACTTTCAGCCTGGAACAAGTCTAGTGTGTCGCCCTCACCATCTCACCAAAGAGTTAGCTAAATTTCCAGCAATTTTAGCTTGGGAAGGACCTAGTGCACGCCCTCACCATCTCACCAAGGACATAGCTAATTTTCTACACTTCTAACACCTCTGGCGCGCCACTCTCACCTTAGCACCAGAGTGTAGGTCAAATTCTTGCACATTAGGACCCGTCTGGCGTGTGGCTTCTTTTATCTCTCTGGAATTTTTGGAAAATTTCTAAGTCTGGGAAGCTCTAGGGCTCCACGCCCACCATCTCGCAAAGGTGTTGAATGATCCTCCTCTGATGTTAAGGAGCTGGCGCGGGGCACCAGCCATAGCCCCAGAAATGATGAAATTATCTCATGAAGATGAGGACCGGGCACTGGGCGCCAGGCATAGCCCCCTATCCTTCTTCTCAGCTTCTCAAACCTTCAACCTTGGTTCATTTTGGGTCCTTTTTCCTTGGTTTCCTGCTAAAAACACCTCAAATCATTTTTAGCATACAAAGCACACAAACATATGAATTTATGCACTTCGTAAGGATTATGAACTCAAAACAAGGTAAAATATTGGTAAAAATAAGGCAAATGGGCATAGAAATATGTTCAACATTACCTGTGCTGCACCTGCGGTTCGCAAGTGCGTCGCAGGTTTGCGAAAGAACTTAACAAGGGTATGCAGTCACCTGTATTGCACTTGTGCTTCAAAGGACGTGTTACGTAGTTTGAAGGTGTAACGCAGGTAGGGAACAGTGAACTGGAAGTTCAATCCCATTCCTATGCTTCGACCTGCATTTCGCAGATGAGCATCCACGAACCGCAAGTGCAAGACATTGACTACTTCAACTTTTCAAGCTTTGCAAGTACCATTTTCATACAAGTATGGGCATATCACATCTAAAACATACTCAGACTTTCCCAAAAGATCTATCAACCGTTTTGACTGTCACAAAAACTATTGGGACCTCTCAACGCCTTCCCTTAAAATGGACGTTACCCCATATATTATTGAGAAATGTCAAGTGCCCCAACCAGCCCAACTATCATAAATCAAATTCACAATTAACCCAACTTAGTCGTAATATCACATTCTCATCCATCATAAAGCACAAAAGAATGAATTACTATTTTCCCTTAAGAAAGACATCACCTTATCTATCATCGGGAAAAATTATACATTCCAAGCACATGAGTTACTCAAATTTCGCCCCTAACTAATATTTCAAAACATCCAAGGATATGTAATAAATCTAAAATTATGAACATGAATCTCTACCCTCATGATATTTTGAAATCCTGAACTTCCCATAATACCTATAACTAGCAATCGCCCATGAGCATGAAAATGGTTTATAGGGAATAGGAAAAATTGGGTTAAGATTGAAATACTAGCATGCTTTCTATTGCACTACAATCATCAAGAATTTTATAAAAATAGAGATGAAAAGAAACACATATCAAGTGGGTGAGAAGAAGAATGAAATGTGAAACTTGAAAAATTTTGGTCTTCACAATGGCCAACCTAAAGCTTTTCTTTATTGTGTTTAGTGAGAGAAAGTTGTGAGTGATAGTAAAAAATGGTGAAGATGGATAGGATTTCTAGATGGAGAGAAGATGGATGGGTTGGTGGATTTAAAGTTGGGGGTAAATGGGTTTAATGGGGAAAGTTGAGGTGGTTGGTTGAGGGGTTATAAGAGTGGAAATTAGTGAAGAAAATGGGGGTTTTGGGAAGTGTAGAGGAGATCAAAAGGCTTGGGTTGGCCATAGGTCGAGTTCGGTCAACGGATTTGTCAAAAAATTTTAATTCATCTCATACCTGTGGCTGTGCTGGACCTGCATCTGTAGGTAGGCACCTGCGAACCACAATTCCAAGTGCAGGTTGCCTCACTCCTGCCCAGCGCACTACCCCTCCTACACAAGACCTGCATTTCATGGGTTTGCACTAGCATTTCGCAAGTGGCTCAGAGGTTACCTCTATTTTTTTTAAAAATTTTCAAGGTATTCTGGTTCAGTTTTACGCTGGAGCTGTGTTCCACGGGTTGACACCTGTATTTGGTAGGTGAGGTGTAGAAACCCTCATTTTTCTTAGCCTTTCTAATTCCCTTTTTCGTTTGAACCATGCCTTGCACTTTCCTACCAACATTTTGTAGATCTCACATAGAGCGTACCCTATTTTTCCTTCACTTTATTGTCACTCCAATCTATCCTACAAAACAAAACAACAAGAAAATGAGATGAAAATGAATTCAAAAGCGCTTCGGTTGCCTCCCAAGAAGCGCCTTATCGTGGCACGATGGATTCATCACCCACTCATAAATTATCCAAAGAATCATTCTCCCCATCAACTTCCTCATCATATTCGCTCCCTTGCTCATCTCCTTCCTCAAGGACCGCAATCACCTTGCACTCATCCGGGGGTTTAATTGGTTGGCAAACATTAAATATGACTTCCTCGCCACTCACTCTAAACAACAACTCCCCCAGCTCTACATCAAACAATGCTCTCCCTTTAGCGAATAGTGGTCACCCCAAGATTATGGGCACCTCAGCATCCCTATCGCAACCCAGCACGATAAAGTCTGCTGGAAGGATGAATTTGTCAACTCGGACCAATAAATCCTCAAGCACTTATGAGGTGCTTCATAGAGTGATAAGAAATTAATAGCCTCATTGTTGTAGGCTTGGGACTCCCCAAACCTAACTTTTTGAAAATCATGAGAGGCATTAGGTTAATACTCACTCCAAGATCATATAGCGCTTTTTTGAAAGGCATAATCCAGTAGTCCATGGAATGGTGAATGCCCCTGGGTCCTCTATCTTAGGAGCAAGATTACTGGCCATCATGGCACTACAATGGTGCAACACCTCCATTGTGCTCGCATCCAAAATCTTTGTCACAACCAGAGCTAAGACGCCAGACCGAGACACGGGATCTAGAACCACGAACAGCTCCAAACTAACCCATGGTACATACATGGCATGATAAGAGCCTCACTAAGTAGAAACAAAGAATGCACATGATATAAGTTGTAGTCTGCATACTATAAGTACAAAAGCATAAACACAACTCAACAACACTGAACTGTCTATACATAATAGCCTGAAAAGCCTCTACTACTATAACGAGCTGATGTGAAAACACCCCATACTAGCTCACTTGGTCTAAAACTAAAAGACATGGTAAAATTATAAAACTGATAATGTCCTCAAGGGTTAAGGACTCCCTCAAGTAGGGGTAGGACTAGACTGATCGGGAGTGAGCTATCAGTGTGATTGAGATGGATCACCCGAACCTATATCATGAGAAAATATAGCATAAACTATACGGTCACCACTTTGAATGTACTGAGTATGTAAGGTAAGTAAATCATGCTAGTAAAACATTAGTTGAAGTGATGAACATAAATTAGGATAAATCATGAGAGTAGGACAATATGTTAAAGGCCATATATCTGAAATATACATACTCATAAGCTATTCATCATAAGCTAAACATAATATTTTAAAAACATGAAAATGAGTAATTGAATACATAAGGAACAATGAGAGACCCATCATAACCGACGACCATCATGTATGAGAACGTGATGATCCCACGTGTTGCCCATGTAGAGGAGAGCCATCTAAGCCTTGCCAAGGCAAAGGACAAATGAGGTGTGATATCATGGGTGTGCCCTCGGGCAGGGGAAGCACTCTCTTGAGAGGTCCCAATAAGAATATATCCTAAGTTGGTGCCTAGTTTAGAGACTGGGGTCCTCAGAATCCATGACCTACTCGATGCTAGACACTACTCCCAAAACATGCATATTGCTCATATAATCATATTTTCAAACACTAGCTTAAGTTTGAATAATTTGGGGAGTCTTGACTCCAAATATCACTTTAAAATTGATCTTGTAAGAAAAGTTAAGAATTCATAAATATGCATGCTAGATAATTCATCATACTTGAAATCATACACTCATAGGCTTACTGTCACGACCTGAATGTAGTCCCGGATTGAGACACGGGACAAGAAACCCCAAGAGGCTCTAAGTCGACCCATAGCATGAACATAATGTCTAAACTCAACATCATAAAGCAGAAAGGTCAATATAATTAACATAGCAGAAGTGTGCATATATATGTATCAAGCTAAAACTGAATCATCAACGACAAGTTGATTTCTATATAATGTCTGAAAATCCTCTAACATAATTGATGAGCTGATCGGACAACACCCCTAACTAGCTCGAAAAAGTCTAAAACTGAAAGGAACATAAAAAACTATAAAATGACTGAACGTCCTCGAAGGATGAGGACTCACCAACACCGTCTGGATAGGTCAGAGAGGGAAGCAGGGGCTAATGATGCTGCTGAGACTAATCCCTTGGACCTGTATCATGAAATGATACATCATAGAGTATGCAGTCAGTACTTGAAAAGTACTGAGTATGCAAGGTAAGTAAAAACGGACAATTAAAATACAAAAGAGTTCATAAGAGTAGGACAACATGATCATAAAGTAAATATCATAATGCAAACATAGGTCTCAAGGTTTCCAAAACATTCATAATTAGTTGTAATCATAATCATAGAAATCCTTCATTAAACATGACTTGAGCCAAAGTAACATTGCCACGACCAGAACATAGACCCGGATTGAGACATGGGACAAAGAACCCGTAGAGGCTCCAAGTCGACCCATGGCATGAGCATAACATCTAAATCATAAAAATAAATGGAAGATTAGCATAATTAACATAGCGAAAGTCTGAACATAACATAACATCTGAATACATACGTAAGTCTGAAGTTGAATACATACTATGTATGAAAAGCCTCTAATACTGCCGAGTTGATGGGACAAGACCCCAACTAACTCACTAAAGTCTGAAAACTGAAAATACAGAACATATCTGAGAAGAAAGTCCCTTGAAAGAGGAGGAGTCACCAAATCTGATCGGGAAGTACTAATGTTGGGAATCTGGCTAGCGGCGGGACTGAGTCTATATATCAGGGCCTGTATAATGAAACGATACAACATATAGTATGTGGTCATTATGTGGAATATACCAACTATTCAAGATAATTTAAACCTCTAGGTAAGTAAAATAATTAAATATGCATAGTATAAAAATAATCAAGATAAGATTATGAGTGAAGGGCTTGCATGCTATTTTCTGAAATCATGATCTCAACATAACTGAATATCATAACTAAATCAAATGAACTGAAAACTGATAATCCTAAGTAAAACTAAACATTGGGTCAAACCTGCTAAAAATATAATGTCATAACTGATGAACATGTATAACTAAAATCATGAGGAACAATGGGAGACTCGTCATATAACCAACATTACCATGATAGAGCATAGGTGGTCCTTACTATCACACTCAAGTGGGTAGAGTCGTCCAAAGATTTGACAGGGCTAAGGACGCTACCATGATATCGATATCAAGCTCAAGGCCCCTTGGGGGTAGGAGAAGTTCCAAGGGAGGTCCCAAAGTATATTGGTAAACCTATGTTGGCCTGTAGTTCTGAGGCATAGGGTTGACTAACCCTTAGCCTACTCGGTGCTATACACTACTCCCAAAAACATATATATGCTCTCCATCATTTTTCAAAGAAGCTGACCATCGTTTAGTGACAAAGCTGAATAATAACATACATGCATAATCTGATATCATAACATGAGGAGCCTTGGCTCAAACTATACAACAAGCTGAACATAATTCAGAGTCTAGACTCCAAAACCATATGGTAAGCTAATTACATAAAAGCGTAAATCATACTTGATCGTACGGGCTTGCCCAATACTTAACATTCTTGAAATCAACTTGATTCTCATGAAACATGAATATAGACATGGGTGATTTGAAAACATGCCTTTCTCATATATATCTCATCATATTTGAACATACATATCATAATCTCAACTTGCCAAGAACTTCCATGAATGGGCAATATAAATTATAAAACTAGAAAACATAAATTTGTAAATAAAATACCTTGTAAAACTTGCCCATGAACCATAATTCAACATTTGGAACATGCTTATATCATACCCATGATAGAACTTAGAGAATTTACGTATTTGGCGTAAAATGTCATGCCCCGCCTTGGGAGGCATGACTAGCACCTAGTGCCCTACTAAAATCTAGACTGCTGGACTACTGAGCCTAGGCACTTCTAGTGCCAGGCTAGCTATAACTCTTGGTTCATGGAACCAACGGGCTATATAACGACTGTAAATACAGCCTCCGGCCGAATAGGCCGATAGCCACCTGTAAGGATGCAACAGCTAACCAGAACAATGGTAGTATGAAGGAACCCATGCGGGCGGACAAGGCCATCATGTTGTCTAGTTACTTCTAAATCAAGAAAATAGGTGCTAAACTACTACCTGAGAGACAAGGTCACCACTACCAACTGAGTAAGGCCCCACACGGCCATTATAAATAAGCTAAAACATACACACGGCCTCACACGACCGGTACAACTAACCATAGGGAATATACAATCTGCAAGCCTCTAAGAATACTGATAAGATGGTCAGGACATTGCCCTGGCATACCCATACTGTACAATAAAAGAAAAGAAATAAACCTCTAGCTGTCTAGCTCCAGATGATAGGAGCTGATGACTCTGTGTGCTGGCTGAAATTACGAGGGATCGGCTCCTCGTCTATGAGTACTTACAGGCAAGTAATGCAGCACCCCTAAACGGGTATCAGTACCACTGGTACCGAGTATGAAAAGCAAAGCTGAACATAACTAAAGATAAACAGTAATACGTATAGCTACTGAAATGATAGGGGATAGCTAAAACTGTCTGGAATAGCAGAATCTGTACTGAGCTTAACTGTACTGGAAGGAAGATAAGAACCATACCTATGGATGCGGCGTCCTGCTAACTATCCATTTAATAAGTAACATGTATATATATATTTAGTAAGTAACATATATATATATATATATATATATATATATAGCTTACAAGAACCTATACCATCCCCCATAAGCCGGAAGGTGCCAATCAACATGCAATCTATATACCCCTACCCGGGTCAAACCATCCAAAGATAAATTCACTCCACTCACCTAATAACTACGAGCACCCTGCCGGCCCCTTGGCTATGCAGCTTGGGCTCTCTGGGCCCCTGACTATAACTGTATCTAATTCCGAAGGACTCTTGTAACTGTAATTTGAGATCTGTATCTGTAATCTGTAATTTGTGCCCTGGGTGCAAGCGCTCAACAGGGTATACTGTAATGCTGATCAGCCTGTTATGGGGAATGTTGCATCCAGTCTTCTTCCTACTTCGGACGGCATGCCACTCCTTGGAGTGACGTATCCTCACCCTCTGGCAGGCGAGTCGACACAGCTATTAACCCTGGGGCGGTAAGGAAGCTCTAAGGGTGCCCACATAACATAATCAGGTCTCAATAAACAACAGTAATAACATATAACATGTACATTAAATCTGGAAATACTATACATGTTCTGATATTCTATTCTGAATCTCTTCCTGAATTAAACTGAATCTAATACTGAGTTAAACTGAGTCTGGGATTGATATCTTGCTATTTGGAACAACTTTACTGACTTTTATTCTGAATATGGCGTAATAATACAAACATACTTAATACTCAGCTTCTAGAACTTCCTTCTGGAGTTTATTCTATTTTACTATACTAGAATTACTAACTTGCCGAAGAAACTGGCTTTACATACCTCAGTTGTCGGCTTTCCGGCTAACTGGCGTAACTCGGCCAATATTCAACTATCTCTTCCAACTGTATTCACATTCATAGCAATTAGAACTAAATTCATCAATATTCCGGAAGAAAATACTACTTTGAATTATATATAGCCCAAACTTTGACTTATCAAAAAACAGTCGAAAACTCGCTATTTCTCGGAAGTCCAGAAGGGAGAAATACTCACTTTAGGGCTAAGAGTATATTGACACTAATTTGGAGCAATTCCACTTACCTTAGCTCATCAGGACGGCGATTCGCCGGTCGAATTTCACGAAACTAACTCCGCAGGAATGCTCTCTATAGGTTTATACTTCAGTATCAAAGGTTAATTTGAGTTTGGACTGTGTTTGACGGCGTAATCGGATGAATTTTTATATTGAAACCTCGTTCCTCTCTGTTCTCTATTGGTTTCTGGAAATTAAAAGGAGATAAATTACTAAAAACTGAAGTGGGAGGACTTTCATACTTGGGCCTTAACAGGGCCTCCGTGACACGCCAGTCATCGCGGAGGCCCCCCATTCGTGACATGCTGCCATCGCGAAGGGGTTCTGCCTGGCTCCCTCTTGCGACTCTCCGACTTGGCTCTTGCCCGGTTCCTCCCTGGGCCCTTCTCTCGCACGTATGGCATTTTAAAACTCTTAACCAACATGCGAATAGGCTAGATACATGTCAAGAATTTACGGGGTGTAACATCCTCCCCCCCTTAAGAACATTCGTCCTCGAATGTAAACTTCTACTCGCAAGAATTTCAACTTACTTGACTTATTCTAGAAAAATTTTGGTAGAGTTTCCCCTGTAATATCAACTATCTCAAAAATCCTGAAATGTAGAAAGTCCAATACAGGTACTCCACTCAATACTATAGTATTCATCACAAAAGCCAGCTATTTCATTTATTTGCATAATATAAGGAAATTCATAAAACAACAATGCTAACGTACCTCTGGATGATTAAGTCTGGAAAAATTGAGGATATCTGACTTTCATATCTTCCTATGCTTCCCAAGTCATCTCCTCTCGGTTCCTATTACACTATAATACTTTGATAGAAGCAATGTCTTTAGTTCTCAACCTGCGAATCAGCCTGTCTAGTATGGCTACTGGAACCTCTTCATAAGCCAGCTCTTCCGTAACCTGGACATCCTGATCTGGAACAACTCTGGAGGGGTCTCCTATATACTTCCTTAGCATAGACACGTGGAAAACTGGATGAACGGACTCTAATTCTGGAGGTAAGTTCAACTCGTATGCTACTTGGCCTATTCTTCGACAAATCTAATAAGGTCCAATAAATCTCGGGCTAAGATTACCTTTCTTGCCGAATCTCATCACCCCTTTCATTGGAGAAACTTTCAAAAACACCCAGTCATTCACATTAAATTCCAGGTTTCTGCACCGCACATCAGCATACGATTTCTAGCGGCTCTGAGCAGTCAGTAGGCATTCTATGATAAGCTTTACCTTTTCCTCTAACTGATGAATAATATCTGGCCCAATCAGCGCTGACTCTCCTACTTCAAACCAGCCAACTAGCGATCTACATTTTTTCCCATACAAAGCCTCATAGGGCGCCATATGGATAGTTGACTGATAGGTATTGTTATAAGCAAACTTAATAAGCGGCAGGTGCTCATCCCAACTACCTCCAAAGTCTAGTACACACACTCATAACATATCTTCGAGCGTCTAAATAGTACGTTCTGCCTGCCCATCTGTCTGAGGGTGGAATGCTGTACTCAGATTAATCTGTGTTCCCAGGCCTCTCTGAAATGATTGCCAAAATATAGCTATAAATTGCGCCCCTCTGTCAGAGATAATGGACAATGGAACACCATTCGGTCTAACTATTTCTCTGATATACAACTCAGCATAATCTTCGGCGGAGAAAGTAGCCCTTACTGGCAGAAAATGGGCTGATTTTGTCAGTCTATCAACAATTACCCAAATCGAGTCATTTCTATGTCTGGTACGGGGTAATCATGCTACAAAATCCATATTTACTGCTTCCCACTTCCAAATAG
Source organism: Datura wrightii (assembly GCA_035772735.1). Taxonomy (NCBI): domain Eukaryota; kingdom Viridiplantae; phylum Streptophyta; class Magnoliopsida; order Solanales; family Solanaceae; genus Datura; species Datura wrightii. The sequence continues at coordinate 70,084,739 of JASDFA010000002.1, forward strand.
GCATAGCTATGTCTTGAGTCAATCGTCCTGGTTTCTGGTGTTTCGCTTTTATTTGCTGGCAATTAGGACACTAGGCTACGAATTCTGCTATTTCCCTCTTCATACCTGGCCACCAATAGATTTCTTTGATATCGTGGTTCATTTTTGTCGCACCTGGGTGTAGAGAGTAGCGGGCGTAATGTTCCTCACTCATAATCTACTGGCGAAGCCCTGAAATATCGGCAACACAAAGGCGGCCTTTACATCGCAACACTTCATCCTCAGTTACCTGAAAATCCGGTGCTTTTCCTTGCTGAACTCTGTCTTTAAGCTGAACCAGGTCAGGATCTTCATACTGCCATTCCTTTACCTCCACAACTAATGATGACACTGCGGTGTTCTGAATTACCGCTCTATTGTCCTCTGTTTCTGCTACACGAACGGCTAAACTAGCTAAGTGGTGTATTTCTCTGTCCAACTCCCGCTGCTCGGGCTACAAGTACACCAAACTCCCCATAGATTTGCGGCTAAGTGAATCTGCTTCTACGTTGGCTCTTCCTGGGTGATATAGAATATTTACATCATAATCTTTCAGCAATTCCAACCAGCAACGCTGCCGCAAATTCAACTCCCTCTGAGTGAAGATATAATGTAGGCTCTTATGATCAGTGAAAATATCCACATGGATGCCATACAAGTAATGTCTCCATATCTTTAGAGCGTGGATCACTGTGGCTAGTTCCAGGTTGTGGGTAGGATAATTCTTTTCGTGTTCCCTTAGCTATCTGGAAGCATAAGCAATTACCTTACCATGCTGCATCAACACACATCCTAACCTAATACCCGAAGCGTCACAATAAAATTCATAACCCTCTGTACCTTCTGGCAATGCTAATACTGGGGCGGAGGTCAATCTGTCTTTCAATTCCTGGAAACTCTGCTCACATGCCTCCGTCTACTGAAACTTTACTGCTTTTTGCATCAGCTTTGTCAGAGGTGCCGCTATGGTGGAGAATCCCTCAACAAATCTTCCGTAGTACCCTACTAATCCTAGAAAACTGCGGACTTCGGTCGGAGTGGTAGGTCTAGGCCAAGTTTTTACTGCCTCTATTTTTGTCTACCTGTATACAAGCATCTGACACAATGTGCCCCAAGAAAACGACTGAGTTCAGCCAAAATTCACATTTAGAGAACTTGGCATACAACTGACGGTCCTTGAGAATCTGGAGCACCGTATGCAAATGATCCTGGTGTTCTGCCTCTGAGAGAGAATATACCAAAATATTGTCAATAAACACTATCACAAATAGGTCTGGGTATGGTGTGAAGATGCTGTTCATCAGGTCCATAAGTACTGCTGGGGCATTCGTCAGCTTAAAGGACATGACTAGGAATTCAAACTGGCCATATTTGGTCCTGAAGGCAGTCTTTGGAATGTCCCTTTCACGAACTCGAACCTGATGGTATCCAGACCTTAAGTCAATCTTGGAGAAATATCTGGCCCCCTGTAACTGATCAAACAAATCATCTATTCTGCGAAGCGGATACTTATTCTTAACTGTAACCTTATTCAACTGCCGGTAATCTATACACATGCGGAGCGAGCCATCCTTCTTTCTCACAAATAGAATTGGCGCACCCCAAGGTGAAGTAGTCGGCCTCATAAAGCCATTATCTAACAAATCTTTCAGCTGCTCCTTTAATTCTCTGAGTTCCGCAAGAGCCATACGATACGGAGGAGTTGATATGGGCTGAGTGCCTGGTAGAATATCAATTGCAAAATCTATGTCTCTTTCTGGGGGAATACCAGGTAGCTTATCTAGAAACACGTCAGGGAATTCATTAACCACTGGAAATAGACTGGAGAGTCGAAGGTTCTACCGGAACATCCTGGAATCTGAATATGTTGTAAATGCATCCCTTAGCTATCAACTTCCTCGCCTGAAGGTAGGAAATAAACCTACCTTTTGGTATAGCTGTACTTCCCTTCCACTCTCGTACTGCCTCCCCTGGAAAGTGGAATCAGACCGTCTTGGTCTAGCATTCTACGTTGGCATAGCACGGCACTAACCAATCCATACCTATATCAGCAACCTCTACTGTACACCCTCGATAAACCCTTCTGGCTATGATGGAGTCACCGACGGGTGTAGATACTGAAAAGGGTTGCTGAAGCAACTCTGGTACAATACTGAACTTCCGAGCCACAAATGGGGTAACGTAGGACAAAGTAGATCCTGGATCAATCAATACATAAGCAGGGTATGAGCAAATAGTCTTCATACTTGTTACCACATCTGGAGATGCGTCTGAGTTATGCCTCCCTGGTAATGCATAGGTGCGGCTTGGGCTCGTACCTGAACTAGAGGCCCCTGATCTACCTCGGCCCCTACCTACTGGACCTGAGGGTCTACGCCCTGCCAAGGATGTTGGAGCTCGCGGACCTGCTGACGCCCTGTCCTGATTATCTCGGCAACCCTGACCTCTGGCTGGACAGTCTCTCATCACATGACCCTCCTGCTCACATATATAACACCCTGTGGAGCCATATATGCAAGCTCCAATGTGGGGTCAGCTTCAAATAGGGCAATGTGGGGGTGTGTATCTGCTCTACTCTTCCCTTCTCTACTAAGGTGAATCTACCATTCGAGAACTGCCGCCGGACTCTGACTGTCCTCAGTGAATGAATCTACCCCTCTGTTGCTATGATGGAGGTGGGGGTCTAGGTGGCTTGTCTGACAATCGGGGCCTGGGTCCTCTCTGAATCTCCCTCTGTATTTCATTTGATCTATCCCTGTGGCGCTGCTCCTGATTTATACGTCTACTGTCCTGTTGCCTTTGTCTAAGGCCCTCAATAGTTTGGGCAAAGGCCTGCACCTGAGCAATATCCATATCCTCCCTCAGCGTAGCTGTCATGCATGCCTCAATGTATTCTGGGTTCAGACCATAATAAACCAGTGGACTCTAGATGGCATAGTGTCCACAAAAGCTGGAGCATAGCGGGCCAAGGAATCGCACTGTAGGGCGTATTCCCGTACACTCCTCGCCCCCTGCTCCAAGTACAAAAACTAATCCATCCAGGCCTGTCGAATTTCTCATGGAAAATAACAATCCAAGAAGGCCTCTGAAAAGTTGGACCAGGTCGGAGGGGCAACATCTCTCCCTCGGGACCTTTCCCAACTTTCATACCAAAACACAACAATATCCCGCAGCCGAAACACCGCTAACTCAACTGATTTTGTAGATGTCACATGCATGACCTGGAATATTCTCTACATCTGCTCTAGGAAATCCTGGGGTTCCTCGGCCTGATCTGACCCTGTGAACTGCGGGGGACCTAGTGCTAAGAATTCTCGGACCCTCGAACTGCCAGACCCACCGGATGACTCTGTTGTTACAGGTGGCACTGACTTGCACTGAGTAGCCATCATTTGTGCCAACATAACTACTGCACTTCAAATTTCTTGGTCAGATGGTGTTGGTACAGGAGCTGTCGGAGGAAGTGTCGTTCCGAATGGCTCCTGGTGAGGTGGGGACTACTAAGAAGGCTGTGATGATGCCTCTGTATTGCCCTCAGATCGGGCTGATTCTAAATGAAGCTGAGGCATCCTGCCGGTGCCTTCTCCTGCTGTGGTATCCAGTCTTCTACCTGTGGCAGGATGTCATTGGTCTGCCATTTTATCTGTATACAAACAGTATGATAAGTTTTAGGGACTCAACCCTATACTGTACTTCTCTATGGCATGACTGAATATGAAGAAAGAGTAACCATCCTATTATGCCTTGCAGGCTCCTGCCTGTGGTATGTGGTGCACAACACATCCATAGTCAAGACTCTACTTAGCACGGTTTGAAGACTCCCTGGGATACGACCTGCTCTGATACCAAGTTTGCCCCACCCTGCCTTGGGAGGCATGACTGGTACCCGGTGTCCTACTAAGAGCTAGACTGCTAGACTACTGAGCCTAGGCACTTCTGGTGCCAGACTAGCTCTAACTCTAGGTTCATCGAACCAACGGGCTATATAACGGCTGTAAATACATCCTCCGACCGACTAGGCCGATAGCCACCTGTAAGGAAGCAACATCTAACCAGAACAACAGTAGTACGAAGGAACCTATGCAGGCCGACAAGGCCACCATGCTGTCTAGTTACTTCTGAATCAAGAAAATAAGTGCTAAACTGCTACGTGACCGAAAAGGTCACCACTACCAACTGAGTAAGGCCCCAGACGACCATTATAAACAAGCTAAAACATACACACGGCCTCACACGACCGGTACAGCTAACCACAGGGAATATACAATCTTCAAGCCTCTAAGAATACTGATAAGATGGTCGGGACAGGGCCCCGGCCTACCCATACTATAAAACAAAAGAAAAGAAATAAACCTCTAACTGTCTAGCTCCGGATGACAGGAGCTGATGACTCTGTGTGCTGGCTGGAATTACGAGGGATCGGCTCCTCGTCTATGAGTACCTGCAGGCAAGTAATGCAGTGCCCCCAAATGGGCGTTAGTACCATTGGTACCGAGTATGCAAAGCAAAACTGAACATAACTAAAGATAAACAATAATACTGATAGTTACTGAAATGACAGGGGATAGCTAAAACTTTCTGGAATAGTAGAATCTGTATTGAGCTTAGCTGTACTGGAAGGAAGATAAGAACCATACCTGTGGATGCGGCGTCCTGCTAACTATCCATTTAATAAGTAACATGTATATATATATTTAGTAAGTAACATATATATGTATAGCATACAAGAACCTATACCAGCCCCATAAGCCGGAAGGTGCCAATCAACATGCAATCTATATACCCCTACCCGGGTCAAACCATCCAAAGATAAATTCACTCCACTCACCTAATAACTACGAGCACCCTGCCGGCCCCTTAGGTATGCATCTTGGGCTCTATGGGCCCCTGACTATAATTGTATTTAAGTCCGGAGGACTCTTGTAACTGTAATCTGAGATCTGTAATCTGTGCCCTGGGCGCAAGCGCTCAATAGGGTATACTGTAATGCTGATCATCCTGCTATGGGGAATGCTGCATCCCATCTTCATCCTACTGCGGACGACATTCCACTCTTAGGAGTGACGTATCCTCACCCTCTAGCGGGCGAGTCCACACAACTATTAACCTTGGAGAGGCAAGGAAGTTCTAAGGGTGCCCACATAACACAATCAGGTCTCAACAAACAACAGTAATCACATATAACATGTACATTAAATCTGGAAATACTATCCATGTTCTAATATTCTATTCTAAATCTCTTGCTAAATTAAACTGAATCTAATACCGAGTTAAACTGAATCTGGGATTGATATCTTGCTATTTGGTACAACTTCACTGACTTTTATTCTGAATATGGTGTAATAATACAAACATACTTAATACTCGGCTTCTGTAACGTCCTTCTGGAGTTTATTCTATTTTACTATACTAGAATTACTAACTTGCCGAAGAAACTGGCTTTACATACCTCGGTTGTCGGCTTTCCAGCTAACTAGAGTAACTCGGCCAATATTCAGCTATTTCTTCCAACTGTATTCACATTCATAGCAATTAGAACTAAATTCATCAATATTTTGGAAGAAAATACTACTTTGAATATATATATAGCCCAAACTTTGACTTATCGAAAAACAGTCGAAAACTCGCTATTTCTCGGAAGTCCAGAAGGGAGAAATACTCACTTTAGGGCTAGGAGTATATTGACACTAATTTGGAGCAATTCCACTTACCTTAGCTAGGTAGGACGACGATTCGCCGGCTGAATTTCATGAAACTAACTCCACAGGAATGTTCTCTACAGCTTTATACTTCAGTATCCAGGGTTAATTTAAGTTTGGACCGCATTTGACGGCATAATCGGATGAATTTTTATATTGAAACCTCGTTCCTCTCTGTTCTCTGTTTATTTCTGGAAATTAAAAGGAGATAAATGATTAAAAATCTAAGTGGGAGGCCTTTTATACTTAGGCCTAAACAGGGCCTCCCTGACACGCTAGTCATCGTGGAGGCCCCCCCTCCGTGACACGCTGCCATCGCGGAGGGGTTCTGCCTAGCTCCCTCTTGCGACTCTCCAACTTGGAGCTTGTCCGGTTCCTCCACGGGCCCTTCTCTCTCATGTATGGAATTGTAAAACTCTTAACCAACATGCGAATAGGCCATCTACATGTTAAGAATTTACGGGGTGTAACATAAAACCCCATAGATTCATCCATAAGAATTACATGAAATAGAGAGGGATTGCGCATGGGTGTGGACTATTGCACTCATTCATAACCTTACATACCTGAAGACATCTAATTTCACAACTTCCCTGCTTGCCCAAAGAGAATTGAGGAAGAACTTTGAAGAGACTAGGCTTGGTCATCTTTCAAACCTCTAAGCTTGCATGAATGAATTAGGATAGGCTTAGAATGAAAACTCTTCTTAAAACACTCTATTCTAAGCTTGAAACGATATAGTTTAGGCCTTAGAAATTTAGGAATTACATAAAAGCCCTTAATAAATTCGCAAGGAAAAACACACTGCCAGACCCAACGAGGGACAAGACAACTCGTGCTCTAGACCAAGAATTTTGGTATGCCATTCCTTACTTACACTGGCAAATCTCTTCTGAGGGTCACCACGAGGGACACCATGACTCATGGTGTACCCGACGATTCGTGGTGATGACCCGTTAGGTACATTTCCTACTTCCCTTCATCATTCAAACCACCTTTGACCATGGTTGACCTAATGAATCGTGGGGCTGACCACGACTTATGGTCACACACGTGTTCACCCCAAACCTGAAATTTCCAAACATAGTCAAAACCCTCCCCACGAGTCACTTAACGACTCGTGGTGTTCCTAACGGGTCACTGGATGACTCATCCTTTGACGTGGTGCAGAAATTTCTGTTTTCTCCGTTTCAACTTCCGGGTCTTATCTTATGGTTTTTGGGGTATTACAATATCTCTCTCTTAGGAATATTCATTCTCAAATATGGAAAAATATACTGAAAAGAAGAGAAATCATACTCAAATACTTAACATACATGCTGAAAACTGACAGAGTGAGTTACTCCGATTTGAACTACATGACTGAACTGAATTCCTGAATCACACATACATTCATTGACATGAAAGAAATTGGGACACATGAGCTGAACATGAAACTGCATAGAGTATTAAGGAGGAAATTGATACCTCAAGCTGAAATTGAGCTGGAAGGGAATAGATGCGGGTATTTAGCCATTATATTTGCTTCGGCTTCCCATGTAGCTCCCTCAACATGCTGTCCTCCATAAAACCTTGATTGAAGCTACTTATTTGTTTCTTAGGTTACGAACCTAACGATACAGTATTTCCATCGGAACCTTCTGATAAATAACGTTGTCCTTCACAGCTACGCTCTCCACCGCAACAACTAGAGACAGTTCACCCAAGCACTTCTTTAAGAGATATACATGAAAAACTGGATGGATTGAAGCTAATTCTGAGGGAAACACCAAATCATATTCTACCTTGACAACCCATTTCACAATCCAGTACAGGCCAATATAACGGGGATTGAGTTTCCCTTTCTTCTTGAATCTCATCACTCCTTTCATGGGGGACACCTTTAAAAACACCTAATCATCAACTGCAAACTCAAGATCCCTCCTCCTCATATCCGCATAGGACTTTTGTGAGACTGAGCTATTTTCGACCTGTCCCTGATAAGCTGAACTTTCTTCATAGCTTCATGGACTAAATCTGGACCTATCACCACAGATTCATCGACTTCAAACAAACCAATAGGCGATCTACATCTCTGCCCATAGAGAGCCTCAAAAGGAGCCATCTGAATGCTGGAATGGTAGCTGTTGTTATACGCAAACTCAATGAGAGGCGAATAATCATCCCAAATACCCTTAAAGTCAATCATAAATGCTCTCAACATGTCCTTGAGAGTCTGAATAGTCAGCTCCGTCTGACCATCTATTTTTTAGTGAAATGTTGTGCTAAGCTTGACCTGAGTACAAAGTCCATTTTGAAACAATCTCAAAAACTGGGAGGTAAACTGAGTACCTCTATTTGATATGATGGACAATGGAACTCCTTGCAACCAAACTAATTCACAAATGTATAATTTAGCATAATCCTCAACTGAATCAGTAGTTTTGACCGATAGGAAATGAGCTGCTTTAGTCAACCAGTCCACAACAACCCAAATTGAGTCATACTATCGACGAGTGTAAGGCAACCCTGTGATGAAGTCCATATTGATCTCTTCCTACTTCCAAGTAGGAATACTGATGTCTTAAAGTACACCTCCTTGTCTCTGGTATTCAACCTTCACTTGCTGACAATTCGGACACTTAGTCCCAAACTCCACTATATCCTTCTTAATGCCATTCCACCAATAGACTCCCTGTAGGTCATGGTACATCTTGGTGGCACCTGGATGCATAGAGTATCTAGAACCATGAGCTTCATGCAACATCTGCTCCCTGAAGTAACCAACATCATGTACACATAAACGACCCTGATATCGGAGCACACCATCTCCCCCTTGGGAGAAAACCTCTACCTTTTGATTCTGAACCGCTTCCTTCAACTTCACCAAAATTGGATCCTTATCTTGCCTAGCCTTAACATCAGTCACCAAAGATGATTCTGATCCTTCTGAATGATGGCACTACCATCTGTCGAGTCAACCAGACGGACTCCTAACAGTGCAAGCCAATGCACATCCTTCACAAGCTCCTTCCTCCCCTCATCTACATGGAACACACTCTCCATAGAAATCCTACTAAGAGCGTCTAATACCACATTATCGTTTCCAGGATGGTAAAGGACACTCATATCATAATCCTTGTGTAGCTCCAACCACCTTCTTTGATGTAGATTTAGATCCTTTTGGGTAAACACGTATTGTAGGCTTTAGTGGTCCGTAAACACATCTACATGGACCCTATACAAATAGTGTCTCCTAATCTTCAAGGAAAATACTACCGCCCGCCGCCAATTCAAGATCATGGGTCGGATAATTCTTTTCATGGACCTTCAACTGCTTGGAAGCATAGGCTATAACTTTACCGTGTTATATCAATATAAAACCAAGGTCGATCCTCGAGGCATCACAATATACCACAAACCCATCGGTACCGTTAGGTAGGGTTAACACTGGTGCTAAGGTGAGTCGAGTCTTCAAATCTTGGGAGCTCTTCTCACAATCCTCCAACCATTGAAACTTCACTTTCTTCTGGGTCAACTTAGTCAACAATGTTGCAATGGATGAAAACCCCTCAAAAAATCTCCAATAATAACCAGCTAAACCCAAGAAACTCCTGATGTCCGAGGGACTCACTGGTCTAGGCCAATTCTTCACTGCCTCTATCTTTTGAGAGTCCACCTGAACACCCTCAGTTGACACCACACGACCCAAAAATGCCACTGAGTTCAACCAAAACTCACATTTACTGAATTTAGCATATAACTAATGATCACTCAGAGTCTGCAACACCACCCTCAAATGAGCGACATGCTCCTCCTTGCTCCGAGAGTATATAAGGATGTCATCTATGAACAAAATCATGAACTTATCAAGATATGTATTGAACACCCTGTTAATAAAATTCATAAAAGATGTAGGAGCATTTGTTAGTCCAAAAGGCATAACTACAAACTCATAGTGACCATACTGAGTCCTGAAGGCCATCTTAGAGATGTAACTCTCCCGAACCCTAGGTTGATGATATCCAGATATGAGGTGTATCTTTGAAAAACACTTAGCACCCTAAAGCTACTAAAACAAATCATCAATCCTGGGATGAGGATACCTGTTCTTGATTGTAACTTTGTTCAATTTTCGGTAATCAATACACATCTGAAGGGAACCATCCTTCTTGCGAACAAAGAGAACTGATGCACCCTATGGGGATTTTATGGGTTTGATGAAACCCTTGTCTAAAAGTTCTTTCAACTGCTCCTTTAACTCCTTTAGCTCAGCTGGACCATTTTTTAAGGAGGAATAGATATAGGTTGCATATCGGGAAGAAGGTTAATACAAACATCGATCTCCCACTCGGGAGGGATTCCTGGTAAATCATCTGAAAGCACCTTTGGATACTCACACACTATAGGAACTGACTGGATAGTCGGGGTATTGGATGTAGCATCCTTAACCCTACTAGATGGTATACACATTTAGAAATCATCTTTCTGGCCTTGTAGGAAATGAAGCGACCTATAGGCACAACTGAACTACCCTTCCACTCTAGGACTGACTTGCTCTAGTGTATGAGTTCTATAATTTACTGAAGCATAACATGCAAATAACCAATCCAATTTAGGGATAACATCAAAATCGATCATGGATAACTCTACTAAATCTGTTAAGGTGACTTTCTAAAGGACTGTGATAGCGTAATTTCTATACACCCATCTAGCTATAACTAAATCACCAACTGGAGTGGAGACTAAGAAGGGTTCTGATAAGATTTCGATACTAACTTCGAAACTACTAGCAACATAAGGCGCCACAAAAGATAAAGTAGCCCCGGATCTAACAATGCATATACATCAAGGTGAAATACTTGAAACATACCAGTGACTACATCTGGGGAGACCTCCTACTCCTGATGGGATGCTAGGGCATAAAATCTATTTTGATGCTGACCAGCACCCGTGCTAGTAGATGCCCCATGCTGAGTTGGGCGTGTTGAAGGAGTTGCTGAACTGGAGGACGGGCCTCGGCCCCTATCATGACCCTGTCTGGCTGCTGGGCAATCTGTAAGCATATGTATGGGCTTCCCGCACCTGAAACAAGCACCTGAACCTGCTAAACACTGACCCAACTGTCTCCGGCCACATCTGTTACACTCAGGAGTGCTGGTCTCTGCGGATCTGCTACTCTGACCTCTTGAGCCTGATGCTCATCCCCTCTAATCACGCTTGGATCTGGATGGCACACTCATAGCCGAAGGCGGTGGGGCTGAAAATCTCTGATGAGACTGCTGACAGTGCCCAATAGGTCTCTGCTGGGAGAGTTTGAAGCTTTTCAGTCCTGGCCCTCTTAGCCTCTCTCTCCCGCTCACTGATCTACACCGCCTCCATCTACTGGGCGTACAGGACTATCCGAGCAAATTCAATGTCCTAATGAAGCATCAGTGGTTCGAAAATCCTTGACTAGGTAGTCTTCCACTTTATGCATGAACCGACTCATATGGGCTCTCTAATCCACTACCATCTCAGGTGTATACCTGGACAGATGAGTGAACTCCAAGGCACACTCCTGAACTGTCATCTTCCCTTGCTTTAGATTGACAAACTTGGCTACTTTGATCTCCCTCATCTCATGAGGGAAGAACCGATCTAGAAATGCGACATGAAACTCATCCCAACCAATAGGGCTTGCTCTAATTGCCCTACTATCCTTCCATTGCTTGAATAATATGTGTGCAACCCATTTCAACTGGTACAAGGCTAAATCAGCGCACTCCTCCCCAGTCACCCCCATAATCTGAGTGATCTTCAGAACCTCCTCATTGAACTCATGTGGATCCTCATGCACCTTTGATCTAAGAAACTCCGAAGGGTTCATCCTTAGAAAATCTGTAACTCATGTCGCCGCTACATTCACGTTCTGAGGGACATGCGCTACCCCTATTGATTGACCTGCGCGGTCAAGATCAGAGCTAGAATTTGAATAGCTGCCCTGAACTCTGCATAGGAAACTGGCTTGGGTACATGATCCTCATGGGCTGGTGGGGAATGATGGTTCCCATCTCCATTGCCATCTTCATGGCCATTTCCGTTTCCGTTTCTTCTTCCATTAACTCTTTGAGGAGGCATGATTCTTCAAATGTGTATAGCACGAGTTAGAAGGATAGAGAGACACTTCACTGCATGACTTAGATCATGAAAAAAGGGAACATTTCCTAAACATCTCATAGCCTCTTTGTCATAAGTGTGGCGTGCTTCACACCCATAAAAAGACTCTACTTAACATGGCTTTCAAACACCCTAGGACACTTCAAAACCTAATGCTCTGATACTAAGTTTATCACGACCCGAACTGTCACGCCCCGAGTCAACACCCTGGACATAACATAGTACTTAAAGCCACAAGTGACCCCAAGTCAACCCCTTGTCTATCATTCTCTAGAATTCTGAGTAAACATGCACAACGGAACTAAAAATAATAGCATAAATTATTTAAGAAAACAAATTTGAAAGTAAAGGTTCCAATCTCTAAATACACTAAATAAACTGAAAGTCATATCTGTCTAAAAGCCATCTAACTGAGTAGTAGTTGGGACAAGCCCCAAGCTAACTCTAAGTCTAAATAAAAACATATCCAAAAAAATAAAAAAATTAAACAAAGCCCTCAAATGAGGACTCACACTCTGATTGCTAAAATGGAATGCTTTGAAACGGAAGTAACTATCTGTGCTGGACCTGAGAACCTGCAGCTGTATCATGAAACAATACAACATGGAAAGCATGTGTCAGTACTTTGAGTGTACTGAGTAAGTGGGAGAAACATACAGAATATAAAGTCTGAACTGAAAATGACACAGCATGACCAATGTAAATTGAACAGAACTACTGATATAATCTGAAATAGTCAAGACGACCCTGTTTGATGGTCAAGGACATTCCCTAAAACTGAAACACTGAATCTGAGATACTGGACTGAACTGAGCTACTTATTCTGATACTGGACTAAGCTGATTAGTGGGAGAGTCTATAACCGACATTTAACCATGTGAGCTAGATGTGGAGTCTGATGTATACACCCCACCGGTAGGACCCAATATACCTTGCTAGGGTATAAAGGCATGAACTGAGTGATCACAAAAGTATATCTGGGGTCAATCAGGCCATGTAATACTAAAACCTACGTTGGCAACGTAGTTTTGGAAACCTGGGTGCGCTGGGACCCCGGCCCGCTCGGTGCTAAGTTCTACTCCCAAAGGAACACCAAAATTGAACTACGAAGCTAATAGCTCTAAATTGGGGCCCAAGACTAGTCAGGGACGAATAAATGCATGTATCCTGAGAGCCTTATCGGGCCAGATTCTGAAACTGGGTTCTAAGACTAGTCAGAGCTGCTTATCTAGAAGCGTCGTAACCGTCTACAGAACAACTAATAACTGAACTGGGGTCCTGGGGCTGGTCAGAGCTATAACTAAATGTCATGACTATTTAATAGACCAAATAACTGAAATCTGAATCTGATTCTAAAAACTGGGAGGCACCACTAACACCTCAAAAATAACTGGAGTCATACTGATTAATTGACATTTTTCTGAAAGATTCTGAAGAGACTTTACGCTCTAACTGGTATGAACTACAAGCAGCTAATAGAGAACTCAACTTATCCCAACAATATCAGAGTTTCGTAATACAGAGAAAATTTCAAGGATTTTAGGAATTTCATTCAATAGGGCTACCGTCATTCTCATTAATGGAATATCTATTCCACATATATAAATATGTAGGAAATTTTAGAAAATTATCCCATGGCATTCTTCATTCACTAGAGGAAATTTAATAAGAAGAATTCATAACTCAAAAGTTAGGGCTTAGATTCAAAATTATGTATAAACACTAACAATTTGATAGGAATTTATATGGATCATATCAACAATATACATGAACATCATTCTATGTGAAGTCAACGAAAATAAGCATGAAACCTTTTCAAAGTCGAAAAACTCAGGGCTTAAAACTTATAGAAGAAATTGAGGAGGACTTTGGGGACATAAGGGAAGGATAATTCCCTTGCTAAAACCCCACATACCTGATGAAGAACCCACAAAAATCTTGAGAAATTGAGGAGAAGAAAACTGCCCTAGTTCTTGCTATGAGAATTCTGGAGAGAACTTATGGTCCAATTTCTGAGTGCTTGAGTGGGGAATTTGTAAAAGGACCCATTACCCCCACTAAAATGTCTAAAATCGAAGTCAAAACGACGTGGTTTAATGCTTGGGAGAATAGGAAGTTACTAAATAGCCCTTAGAGATTTGCTGGGAAAAACTGTCAGGTGTCCCTAACGGGTGACTTATCGACTCGTTACCAAGTCCAACGAGTCATTGGGTCCTACCGTCAAGTTCACTGGAGAATTTCTACTAACTCTTCATAGGAACATGATGAGTCCTTAGGAATGGGAACGACTGGTTGTGTCGTCCATCAAGTACACTGGTAAGAACGTTAGAAGGGACTGGAAACGAAGGACCTGACGAGTCGTTATTGCTGATGATGACTCGTGGTGACCTCTCGTTGAGTACACTGTAATTTCCTCAAATTTCTGAACCCCAGCTTGGCAATGGACGACTTAAGGAGTCATGGGGCCTGATAACAACTCGTGAGGTTGTCCGTTAGGAACACTGAAGCATATTCTTGACATCCTTCTCACAGATGACCTTATGAGTTGTTGGGTCCTTTAACGACCCGTCAGGTTGGTCGTTCTGCAACATTTCTGCAGTTTTCCAAATTTTCTAAATTAAATCCAGGATATTGGTTTTAAGCTTTCGAGGCCTTACAATATCTTCCCCTTGGAAACATTCATCCTCGAATGTTAGAAAAATCATAACAATTAGAAAAATAACAATCAAAGCATTCAAATACTATTCATTCAACTTCAAAACGACCTAAATGACTACCTCCATGTTAGAGAATATAACTTAACTGAATTTTATTTTTCATAACACAACCAAAGTCAGAAAGAAAATTTTAGATACATGAACTGAATTCAACAACTAATTTAGGTCTTAAAACAAAATTCACATATCAAACTGCAATAGAGTCGGTTGAGAACAAGTGTGCGTATTTGGCCCTCATATCTGCTTCGAGCTCCCACGTATCTCCTTTAAATTGCTGATTCTTTCATAAAACCTTGACTAAAGTTATTTGCTTATTCCTCAATCTACGAACCTGACGGTCTAGGATTTGGACAGGAACCTCCTCATAGGTGAGGCTATCTTTGACTGTCACACAATCCAATGGCACCACAGAGGTTGGATCTCCGATACACTTTTTCAAAGTGATACATGAAAAACTGGATGTGCAGCTAATGTTCCATGATTTTACAGCACTTTCGACGCTTAAAACCATGAAATTGTGCACAATTCCAGGTACGTTTATATAGGTATAAGGTATTTTGTGCTAATTATGCAGGAAAATAGGCCTGGAAGTGATTTTGTTCGAATTAATAATAAAAACAAATGAAAGGTGACTGTCAGGCACTTAACGAGTCATTAGCTGGAGGCACGACCCATCACTTGAAGCATTGGCAAAAAGATAAAGTTTGGAAGATATAAGGCAGTGCACTTGACGAGTTGGAGGAATGACTCATTACACTTAGTAACGATTCGTGAGGTCAACTGTTGGGTTTTGAAGAGAAAATTTTAGCCAAGTGTCTGGTGGAGTTGATGACCAACATCACGAGTCATCACATGAAGGAACGACTCGTTGGAAAGCTACTAGAACCATCCCTAAAGTGCACTGGACTTTCTGAGGAAGTAGACCACGAGGGACCTAACGACTCGTGCTAAGGCACGACAAGTCGTTAGGTGACCCATTGACAAGCCTGGGTATGCTTCTGCATAGGACAACTATTTTAAAGCAAGGAATGACTTGTCAGAGGATGTAATGACCCGTCACCTAGCCCGTTGTCACTGATGACCTGGTTTCCAGATTTATTTAGGAAAAGGATTTCTTTGTATTATAAATACCCAGTTTTAGGTTTACGTTGAAGGACGATTTTGAGGAGATTTTTTAGAACGATTCTAAGATGATTTTTGGGAGGATATTAGCTGAGTTTGAGAGAGAATCTTGAATGATATTGTGAGGATATTCTTGATAGAATTTTCATACAATTGTTCTTGATTCAAAACACGAAAGCTACATTGGAATTTTATTCAATCTACTTGGTTTTTATTCAACAATACTTTGTAAGTTGCAATTATGATTTCTTCTATATTTTGTGATTGCGATAACACAAACATGAGTAGCTAAACCCATAAACTAGGTTTGTGGGAACCAAGATGAATTAACACATGTAGGTAAAAATACCTAGTGATTCTCGAAGGGGTTTTTATGCATGTATTATTTTTCCCTTCGTTTTGATTGATTCTTGACGGTTGCAAACATTAGAACTTGCCTTATTCTTACTTACCGGATTAAGGGGGTAAAGAATGGGAAAAAGGGATTGACAACAGAGATTTGAGGCTACCAACCCTCATCTAATAGCTTGAACTTGTCCAATAATCCGATATTAAGTGTAAGAGTCAACTAAAGAACACCCATATACAGACCAAGTTGCATGGTGAAAATCACCAAGACAGGGGACCAACCATTTAGGTGAACCTAACTTACCAATATTGCATGTTAAACAGCGAAATAGATCACTAATCTATAATCCTTATGGTTATGAAATCTTGGGGGATCACAATCCAAGTCTAGTCATAAATTGCATACAAACCAAAGTTGATACAAGCATTCATTAGTTTTACTTTTGTTTATTATTCTATATTTTTCCCCCTTTGGAAATAAGTCAATCAGTAGTAATAGTTATTCACATTAACCTAAGTTCTTACCAAATTCCCTGTGGGATCGACCTCAACCTTTGTTGGGTTCTATAGTTGACAATAGACCGCTTATATCTCAATTGCAAGGTGTAATTCGGGCATCATCAAATTTTTGCGCCGTTGCCGAGGAATACGGCTAAGGATTTTGTTAATTGTCTTGTTATACCCCGTAGAATTCCCGGCACCTAGATGACCTATTTGCACGTTGGTTAAGTATAATTGAAGGCCATACGTGCTAGAGAAAGGCCCGGGGAAAAAGACCGGACGAGAAACCCGTCGAACCATCACGGGAGGAGCCGAGGAAGAGCCCCTCCGCGATGGCAGCGTGTCACGGAGGTGAGGCTTCCGCGATGGCTCCGTGACACGTTGCCCAGGTTCAGGCCCAATCATATAAGCCCCACTTCGGTTGAAATTCATTAATCATTCATATAATTTCCAGAAAGCGCAGCAAAACAGAGGAAGTCGAAGAGGGAATATAAATTATCGTTCAATTACGCTGCCAAACGCTGCCCAAACTCAAATTAACTCCAGATACGGAGGTATTTAGCAGCAGAGAGCATGCCTACGGATTCAGTTTCGTAAAATACGGCCGACGAATCATCGAGCCACCGAGCTAAGGTAAGTGGAATTGCTCTAAACTAGTGTCTATGTGTTCCTAGTTGTGAAGTGAATATTTCTCCCTTCTGGACCTCTGAAAAATAGCGAGTTTCTGGCCATCTTTCGATAAGCCTAAGTTTAGGCTATAAACTATATCGAAAGTGACGTTGCCTTTTGAAATAAAGTTGTATTTCGTATTGATTGACATATTTATGAATGCAGTTGGGAGAGAACAGTTAAAGTACCGGCTGAGCCTCATCCGACGGACGAATAATTCAAGGATAAGGTATGTAAAGCTAGTTCCTTTGGCAAGTAGTAGTTTTAGCCCTGTATAGTACGATAGACTCCGTAGTAGAATTCCCGGAGTTGAATGTTAAGTATTGTGCAAAGTTCAGTAAACCTAGTTTGCGTTGTTATATCGTATTCAGTCTGAAAGTTAGAAAAGCATGTGCCCAAGGGAAAATTAGTATTTCAGATTCAGTATAGCCTATTACGTGATTAGCAAGCATGTAGTAGAATAAAAGAAACAGATTTTCATAATAAAAGTCAATAAAGAAAGATCAGATAGACAAACAGTTATGACTACAGATTAGCCATTCAGACAGACAATATCTTGGCTACAGATTAGCCATACAGTTAAACGAAGATTTCAGAATCAGTATAATTAGTAAAGAATCAGTTCAGTATAGAAACAAATTAGAATAAGAAGTTAGATTCCAGATAGTCTTTTCAGTTATACATGCTTGCTATTTCTATGTGCTATTTGTTTGTTGAGACTTGTTGTGGCATGTGGGCACCCTTTTAGCATCCCCACCGCCCCTGTGTTATAGCTGTGTCGATATCTGATTCAGATACCGCCACCAGCTGGGCGATGTCGTCCGCCTAGAGGACGATGATGGCCGACCACCATGATAATATGGTCCAGACCACCCTGCTTGCAGGGGTAGTTCAGTTTACTCTGCGCAGAGCCAGTCCACCCTGTTTACAGGGGCAGAACACTCTGTGTGCGCTTGTGGCCGGGGGCAGACTCAGATACAGATTTTTCATAAAATTACCCTGTTGTGTGCTTGCACCCAGGGGTAGTTTTTATTACACACCCCGTGTGCACTTGCGCCCAGAGGCAGGAGTCTTCGGACTCAAACACAGTTTATTGTCAGAGGCCAAGGACTGAGCTACGTACCCAAGGGGGCCGGTAGGAGGAGCTCACAGTTATCAGATGAGTGGTGTGACTTATTTTTGGTTGGTTTTGACCCGGGTAGGGGTATATAGATTGTTTGCTTGCTTGGCGCCATCCGACTTATGGGGGTTGGTATTGGCTCTTGTTTGCTACTTGTATATCTGTTTATATGCTCTATGTATTATATACTAGCTACTAGACAGCAAGCCGTCGCGTCTACAGGTACGCCTCTGCCTTATCAGTACTGAAAGCTCGAGTCAGTTTATATCAGCTTCTTCAGATTCAGCTATCTCCTGCTATATAGAAATGCTAGTTATGCTATCTATATTCAGTTGTTTTCAGTTGTGTTACTTCAGTTGCTTTGCATACTCAGTACCAGTGGTACTGACGCCCAGAGGGGCACTGCATTACTTGCCTGCAGGTACTCATAGATGAGGAGGCGATCCCTCGTGATTCCAGCCAGCTATTGAGTATTCAGCTCCTGTCCTCCGGAGTCTGAATTCCAGAGGTGTATTTTGTTTTCTTTTGTTGTACAGTACGGGTAGGTCGGGGCCCTATCCCAATCATTTCTATTGCTATTCCTAGAGGCTTGCAGTTTGTATATTTGCCTGTGGTCAGTTGAGCCGGTCGTGTGGGGCCGTGCGGTTGTTAGCTGTTAGTACTTTTGCTTCTTATGTTGGCCGTGTGGGGCTATAAGTTTGACAGTAGTGGTGACCTTGTCGGTCACGTAGCTTTCTAGTATTTCATTGCTGAGTTGCAGATAACTAGACAGTATGGTGGCCTTGTCGGCCCACATAGGTTTCCCTATAGTTGCATGTTCTGGTTAGCTGTTATTACAGGTACAGGAGGCTATAGGCCAATGGGCCGGGGGCTGTGTTTACAGCCGTTATATAGCCCTTTGTGTCCAGAAATATGAGTTAGAGCCAGCCAGGCACCAGGTGTGCCCAGGCTTAGCAGTTCAACAGTTCAGGTCCCAGTAGGGCACTAGGTGCCAGTCATACCCCCCAAGGTGGGGTGTGACAAACTTGGTATCAGAGCAGGTCGTGTCCCAGGGAGTCTGCAAGCCGTGCTAAGTAGAGTCTTGTCTATGGATGTGTTTTGCACCACATACTATAGGCAGGAGGCTGCGAGGCATGATATGATGGTTACCCTTCCTTCTCAGTCAGTCGTGCTTTAGAGCGGTACAGTATAGGGTTGAGTCCCTGAGAACTTACCATATTCTTTGATTACAGATACAAAGGCAGATCAGCATTACCCTATCACAGGCAGAAGATCAGAGATAGCAATGGAAGAGAGCATTAGTTAGTTACATGATAGCTACAGCAGCAGGAGGAGGTATCAGAGACCTCCCAGCGTGATACCTTTATTGGCACTATTCCCAGTATACGTTGATAACGTTAGAATAGGAAGTTAGAAGTATAATGTACATATGAGTTGATTTACTTAGTAGTTATATAAGATCTGATTAAGATTATAGACAAGGTCAGACCACCAGGTAAGTATGAAAAAGAGAGGGAAATGCAAGAATCCCAAATACCTCTTTTCGGATATGGTACAGTCAAATGCTTTTGCTTGTTGCAATAAGAAAAGGGCTATTTCCACCCCTTGGTTTTGATGCCAGTATAGTAAAGGGGCATAAGACTTGAGATGGGGTTGCCAAATCAAGCAGTAAGTAAAGATGGGCTGATTGATCCTAGTAAGTATTAGAAGGTATAAAGAGCCCTTATGATTACGTATGCTGAGCAGACCCTTATAATAACAAGCCAGTAAAGAAAGTAAGACTGTTAGCCTACCCAAAGTAGGGGTAACAGACCTGCTAGTGATGAATGCCTAATAATAGTTGAGTTTGAGTCAGAAAAGGGCCAAGTCCGCCATATATGCTAACAGATAGCAAGATATACCGGTAAGATTATAGTTATGATCTAGTTGTGACATCGAATGATATAAAGGTCATGTGAATCAGATGGGCTTGAATATATGCTAGAAGAAGTATAGGCCGAGGCTTGATCAGTGATCTCATTAGCAACGAAAGGCAGGTACCTTGAACCCCAGAGTTCAGTTTAAGTAAGATGAGGGGAAGAAGCAGGAGTGCCAGATTTGATGGGGAAATCAGGGTTACCCCCCCCAGATTAATAGAGTATCGTTTTAAGGATTAAGCTTCGGGCTGACAGTAGGATTGCGGTTTAGAATACCGCAGTATGTCCGCTATGGAAAAGTTAAAAAAAAAAGTTACCGATACAGCAATTCTAATCTAGTGTAGCCTAGAGCTAAGGCCCAGCAGACAGTCATGGGCTCTTAATATATGCCTACGTAAGGCTACAAGATTCGAACGTTGACCCCACATCGCAAGAGTGGCGGAATTTCAAATAGCAGACAATAACTAAGGTGTTTATGTTTGTTACTCTCATAATGGGGTGGCAATACAACGAAATGATAAGTTAGGGCAAGAGATAGTATTAGGTTGTAGAAGCGGTGTATCATGTACGGTATGAGACTCAGCAGAACATGTAAGAGATTATGAATTACCGCAGAATTCAGTACATACGGTACGTAGCTAGCGATATATATGTATACAGATAATAGATATGTTGTAAGTGGCTGCCTATAAGGGCTACAATCGCAGATGCTGATTAGTAATAGAAAGCATATACAAATTGCATTGCAGGACATCCCCTTGCCAAAAAAATATAAGAAAGAGGGAGAAGAAAGAAAGAAAAGGAGAAGGGAAAGGGCTGAATTATGTATGAAATCATAGAAACTATCTCAGTTCTTAGTTATTAAGTTAATAGATTTATGTATTGTTGCCAGATCTAGGCCCTAGGAGCTTATCAGAGTTAATGGCCTAAAACAGATAGCTAGATGATAAGGGTGCAGTAGACGGTCTACCAACCAGCTGACGCCTGCATTAGCAGGGAGGCGTCCCTGAAGATCGGTAACAGTAGTGTGTATGCTAGAACCAGGATTAGAGGCCGAATAGGCAAATTTCAGAGATTAGCAATACCAGAATTGTTCTAGTATGTCAATTGGTTGTACGCCATTTTCCCAGCTTTGTAGGTGAGAGTCGGCCTTAGCTAACCTAGCAGTATTTATGTGGAATACCCCATAAGTTAGCCGGTCGTCCCAGTCAGAATACTCGTGGGTACCCCAAAGAAGGGTCCATATCAGTAGTCAGCGACAGACTAGTACTTCAGCTGGTTCTCGTAAGATATTTAGATATAGAGCCCTAGCAGAAGGCCAGTATTTACAGAATAGTTCATAAGACCGAGAATTCCCCAGAATAGTAGTATAAATCCAAGTGGATACACACAAGGCGTAAGAGATTGATAGTACCCTGCTAGCACAGTGTTTACTAAGACCAGGGGATCAGTAGACCCCCCCCCCCCCCCCCGTGGAGACCCAGAGATTGGTCGCCTGGGAGTAAGTTTGATTAAGCCCAGCCTTATAGTGGTTCAAGCAAAATAACAAAGCAATTAGATGTCCACAAATCTGCAGTCATGCATGAACTATAAGTATTTAAGTAGAACAGTTAGAGCATTGTTAGACTACTGCTACATTCGGGTCATTCAACCCGACTATTCAGTTACTTAAGGTTATGCAGCTAGATCATTAGAGGTCAAGGTCAATATCTGGACCCCCTAATCAAATACGGGTACACGGTGTGCAAATAGCTGTTCAAGGTTACCTTAACAACAAGTAGCCTTAGCATGCGGTCAGAAGGCCAGGTAAAGCTCTAGCTATACCGGTAGATTACTTGTCAGATTCTCCGGCATAATAAACCAGTATGACCGTCAGTTATATGTCAAATTTTGTAAATGTGAATTTTGGTTGAGTTTAGTAGACTTTTTGGTCACATTATGTCAGAGGCTGGGGTATAGATAGATATACAGAAAATCGAAGTAGAGAAGACATAGTCTAGACCTACCACTCCAATCGAAGTACGCAATCCTTGCGGTTAGCCGGGTATTACAGAGGGTTTGTGGAAGGATTTTCCACCTTAGCAGCACCTCTGACTAAGTTGACACAGAAGGCAGTAAAGTTCCAGCAGACTGAGGTGTGTGAGTAGAACTTCTAAGAGTTAAAAGCCAGGTTAACGTCAGCTCCAGTGTTAATATCGCCAGGAGGTACAGAGGGTTGATGCAGCGTGGTAAGGTAATAGCTTATGCTTTCAGGCAGTTGAAGAAATGTGAAGAGAATCATCTTACTCGCGACCTGGAGTTAGCTGCAGTAGCTTATGCCTTACAGAGCGAAAATTTTGTATCACCCAGGAAGGGCTAGTATGGTAGCAGACGCCCTTAGTCGTAAATTTATGGGGAGTTGGCATACTTGCCGCCTGAACAACGGGAGTAGACCCGAGAATTTCACTAGTGAGCCGGTTTAGCCGTTCACATAGCGGAAATAAAGGATAACAGAACGATAATACAGAATGTCGCAGCGTTGTCGTTAACGGTGGAAGTAAAGGAACGACAGTATAGAAACCCTAGCCGGGTTCAATTTGAACATAAGATTCAGCAAGGAGAGGTGACATATTTCCAGATAGCCGGAATGTTGCGATATAAAGGCCGCATTTGCGTTCCAGGTGTTTTGGGGCATTGCCAGCAGCTTATGAGCGAGACGCATTACGCCCGCTATTCTCTCCACCCAGGCGCGACGAAAATGTGCCATGATATCAAAGAAAACTACGGGTGGCCAGGTATTAAAAGAGAAATTGCTGAATTTGTAGCCCAGTCTCCTAACTGCCAACAGATGAAGGCAGAACATCAGAAACCAGGCGATTTGGCCCAGGACATAACTGTGCCTCTACGGAAAGGGGAAGCAGTAAATATGAATTTTGTAGCAAGATTACCCCGTACTAAACACAGACATGACTCCACAGGAGTAATAAGTGACAGATCGACAAAAAAATCAACTCATCTCTTATCGGTAAGAACTACCTTCTCGGCCGAAGATTATGCTGAGTGGTATAGCAGAAAGATAGTCGGATTACATAGAATACCAGTATCTATTATTTCAGATAGATGAGCAGGCTGAGTGCATAACTCAGACGCTCGAAGGCATGTTGCGAGCGTGTGTACTAGATTTCGGTAGTAGCCAAAGTGAGCATTTACCGTTAATTGAATTTGCCTCCAGAATTAAAATCCGTTCGTCCGGTCTTTCATGTATCTATGCTGAAGAAATGCATAGGAGAACCGTCCAGAGCAGTCCCATTCCAGAATAGGTTACAAAAAGGCTGGCCTATGAAGAGGTTCCGATAACTATCTTAAACAGACAGATTCGCAGATTGAGGACTAAAGATATTACGTCTATCAAAGTATTAGGGCGTAACAAGAACCGAGAGGAGATGACTTGGGGAGCAGAGGAAGATATGAGGACCAGATATCCTCACCTATTCCAGGCCCAGTTAGGCAACATGTATGCCCGTATTATTACTTATGCAGTACCTTATGGTTGTATGTTTGTGAACGAGAAAGATTGATATTTAGTTATCCAGTGGATCCTAGAATATTATGTGCAGTGCTTGTGTTGGACTTTTCTGCATTTCAGGTTTTTGCTATAGTCCATATTACAGGGGAAACTCTGCCGAAATTTTTCTAAACAAGTAAGCTAAGTAAGTCCTCTAGATGGCAGTATACATTCGAGGACGAATGTTCTTAAGGGGGGGGAGAATGTTATACCCCGTAGAATTCCCGGCACCTAGATGACTTATTTGCACGTTGGTTAAGCATATTTGAAGGCCATACGTGCTAGAGAAAGGCCCGGGGAAAAAGACCGGATGAGAAACCCGTCGAACCATCGCGAGAGGAGCCGAGGCAGAGCCCCTCTGCGATGGCAGCGTGTCACGGAGGTGAGGCCTCCGCGATGGCTCCGTGACACGTTGCCCAGGTTCAGGCCCAAGTATATAAGCCCCACTTCGGTTGAAATTCATTAATCATTCATATAATTTCCAGAAAGCGCAGCAAAACAGAGGAAGCCGAAGAGGAAATATAAATTATCGTTCGATTACGCTGCCAAATGCTGCCCAAACTCAAATTAACTCCAGATACGGAGGTATTTAGCAGCAGAGAGCATCCCTACGGATTCAGTTTCGTAAAATACGGCCGACGAATCGTCGAGCCACCGAGCTAAGGTAAGTGGAATTGCTCTAAACTAGTGTCTATGTGTTCCTAGTTGTGAAGTGAATATTTCTCCCTTCTGGACCTCTGAAAAATAGCGAGTTTCTGGTCGTCTTTCGATAAGCCTAAGTTTAGGCTATAAACTATATCGAAAGTGACGTTGCCTTTTGAAATAAAGTTGTATTTAGTATTGATTGACATATTTATGAATGCAGTTGGGAGAGAACAGTTAAAGTACCGGCCGAGCCTCATCCGACGGACGAATAATTCAAGGATAAGGTATGTAAAGCTAGTTCCTTTGGCAAGTAGTAGTTTTAGCCCTGTATAGTACGATAGACTCCGTAGTAGAATTCCCGGAGTTGAATGTTAAGTATTGTGCAAAGTTCAGTAAACCTAGTTTGCGTTGTTATATCGTATTCAGTCTGAAAGTTAGAAAAGCATGTGCCCAAGGGCAAATTAGTATTTCAGATTCAGTATAGCCTATTACGTGATTAGCAAGCATGTAGTAGAATAAAAGAAACATATTTTCATAATAAAAGTGAATAAAGAAAGATCAGATAGACAGACAGTTATGACTACAGATTAGTTATTCAGACAGACAGTATCTTGGCTACAGATTAGCCATACAGTTAAACGGAGATTTCAAAATCAGTATAATCAGTAAAGAATCAGTTCAGTATAGAAACAGATTAGAATAAGAAGTTAGATTCCAGATAGTCTTTTCAGTTATACATGCTTGCTATTTCTATGTGCTATTTGTTTGTTGAGACTTGTTGTGGCATGTGGGCACCCTTTTAGCATCCCCACCGCCCCTGGGTTATAGCTGTGTCGATATCAGATTCAGATACCGCCACCAGCTGGGCGATGTCGTCCGCCTAGAGGTAGTTCAGTTTACTCTACGCAGAGCCAGTCCACCCTGTTTACAGGGGCAGAAAACTCTGTGTGCGCTTGTGGCCGGGGGCAGACTCAGATATAGATTTTTCATAAAATTACCCTGTTGCGTGCTTGCACCCAGGGGCAGTTTTTATTACACACCCCGTGTGCACTTGCGCCCAGAGGCAGGAGTCTTCGGACTCAGACACAATTTATTGTCAGAGGCCAAGGCCTGAGCTACGTACACAAGGGGGCCGGTAGGAGGAGCTCACAGTTATCAGATGAGTGGTGTGACTTATTTTTGGTTGGTTTTGACCCGGGTAGGGGTATATAGATTGTTTGCTTGCTTGGCGCCATCCGGCTTATGGGGGTTGGTATTGGCTCTTGTTTGCTACTTGTATATCTGTTTATGTACTCTATGTATTATATACTAGCTACTAGACAGAAGGCCGTTGCGTCTACAGGTACGCCTCTGCATTATTAGTACTGAAAGCTCGAGTCAGTTTATATCAGCTTCTTCAGATTCAGCTATCTCCTGCTATATACAAATGCTAGTTATGCTATCTATATTCAGTTGTTTTCAGTTGTGTTACTTCAGTTGCTTTGCATACTCAGTACCAGTGGTATTGACGCCTAGAGGGGCGCTGCATTACTTGCCTGCAGGTACTCATAGACGAGGAGGCGATCCCTCATGATTCCAGCCAGCTATTGAGTATTCAGCTCCTGTCCTCCGGAGTCTGAATTCCAGAGGTGTATTTTGTTTTCTTTTGTTGTACAGTATGGGTAGGTCGGGGCCCTGTCCCGATCATTTCTATTGCTATTCCTAGAGGCTTGCAGTCTGTATATGTCCCTGTGGTAAGTTGAGCCGGTCGTGTGGGGCCGTGCGGTTGTTAGCTGTTAGTACTTTTGCTTCTTATGTTGGCCGTGTGGGGCCATAAGTTTGACAGTAGTGGTGACCTTGCCGGTCACGTAGCTTTCTAGTATTTCATTGCTGAGTTGCAGATAACTAGACAGTATGGTGGCCTTGTCGGCCCACATAGGTTTCCCTATAGTTGCATGTTCTGGTCAGCTGTTATTACAGGTACAGGAGGCTATAGGCCAATGGGCCGGGGGCTGTGTTTACAGCCGTTATATAGCCCTTTGTGTCCAGAAATATGAGTTAGAGCCAACCAGGCACCAGGTGTGCCCAGGCTTAGCAGTTCAGCAGTTCAGGTCCCAGTAGGGCACTAGGTGCCAGTCATACCCCCCAAGGTGGGGTGTGACATGTCTCAACTTTATTATTGGTTCTTGTTTCTCTGTTTTTTTCTTTTGTTTTTTTGGTTGCTTAACAGGTCTTAGGTTTGTGCATTCCCGACACTAGAAGTCAAGGAAATCCCTTGATACCAATTGATCACGAACTTGAGCTAATGTTGAGAAACCTGAGGAGAATGGCCAACATACATGAGCAAGAAACCATGGACCAAGCCACAACAAGGATGTTGGCCGAAGAGCAAGCTTGGGCTAGAGATCGCGAGTTAGCCAGAGTTGCTGAAGAGTAGCGTCACGTGCGGAAGCTGAATAAGCTAGACGACCCAGAGGTCTAGAGCACCAGCAACACCGATATTTTTATGAGGAAGATGATGCGGACATAGATAAAGATGGTGCCACTGGAGCGATAGTCCCTCCTCCTTTACCTGTTGGGCCAACGTTTGATATTACAAGTGCAATGATTCAACTAGTGAATATGAAGGGAATATTTGCAGGTCATGCATCTGATGACGCCCACGCTTACTTGACAAATTCCGTGGGTATATGCAACGCATACAAGCAGCTAGGGGTTAGCTAGGACGCGATCAGATTGAGGTTAAATCCATTCTCCCTTAGGAGTGAGGCGACGATGTGATTGGCTGAGCTGCCGAACAACTCCATCACTAATTAGGGAGAGCTCAAGAGAGATTTCCTTGAAAGGTTCTTCCCACCATCCAAGGTGTTGCAGCTAAAGGATGAAATATATAACTTCAGGCAGCTAAATTCTGAGGCACTCCATGAGACCTGGCTGCGGTTCAACAAAAAGCTCAAGAAGGTGCCAAACCACAGGATTCTAGATGTTACATTATTGGAAATCTTTTATCGATCCATGAATGCGAACACCAAGGCAGTTGTTGATACCATCTCAGGAGGATCCTTTATGAGTCATACTTATGAAGAGGCAACGGAGTTGCTGGATAGGATCACTAAAACCAATCGAGCTTGGCGCACTAGAGAGTCGGAGGTTCTGACTAGTTCTTATATGGTTGGTGTATCTGCCGAACAGCGGAGAAGAGATGAGGAGCGTGACCAGGACATTGCAGAGATCAAGACCACCATGGGGTTTCTTGCCAAGCACTTAATGGGACCAAGAGCAGAAAAGGTGAACGCTGTAGGTTCTCAGGGTAAGGCCCCGAGAAATGTTGGGTGCGAGTCTGAGTCTGAAGAAGATGTCAATTATTTGAATGATCAGAGGATGGGTTTCCAGTCCAACACCCAAGGGTCTAACCAAGGCTCTTGGAATCAAGGTCAAGGGAACCAAGGTCGGAACTTTTATAAGGATAATAATTTCAACCGGGGCCAATACCGGGACAATGGGTACTAGAAAAAGCGAGAGGAGTTTAAAAATGATAGGAACGGTCTGTATGTTCCTCCACGAAACCGAGAGACAGATTCGAGTGGTTCAAGGGTCAAAACTATGCTTTCCAAACTGCTCAAGCAGATGGAGGCAACAGACAACCACTTTAAGGAGCTTCGCACTGATATTTCGGGCTTAAACCAAAAGGTGGAGTCACATGCTATGGCAATCAGGAAAATTGAGCAGCAGATGAGTCAGATGTGTGTGGTAGTGAATCAAAGGCAGAAAGGCACACTTCCCAGCAACTGTTCAAAATCCAAAAAATGACAGTCACTGTATGGCAGTCACTACTAGGAGCGGGAAGGCCACAGTTGATCCATCGAGGCCAGTTGTAGTTGAAGTGTTAGAAAGGCCCTCGTTGATAAATGATAATGATGTAGTAGATATTAACAACCCAACTTTGATTGGGAACACATATGTTCAAACTGCTCCGAGTAGTTCAAAGGATCAAGGAGATGCCCATGGGAAGGAGAATGAGGCACAACAAAAACTCAAAACAATTCCTAGAGCTCCTCCTCCTTACCCCCAACACTTGAAGAAGAAAGCTAAAGATGGAAAATATCAGAAGTTTATCTCTATGCTCAAGAAGCTGTCGGTGAATATCCCATTGGTGGAGTCACTTGAGAAAATGCCCAAATATGCCAAATTTATGAAGGACCTCATCACCAGAAAAAGAACCATAAGTTTGAAACCTGCTGATAATCTGCACCACTGTGGTGCCATCACTACCAGGGTCCTAGCATAGAAGAAGGAAAACCTAGGTGCGTTTACTATACCTTGCACCATTGGGGAGGTTGTGTTTGTAAGGGCACTTTGTGACTTGGGAGCTAGCATAAATCTGATGCCGCTAGCAGTATTTAAAAAGCTAGGCCTGAGAACCCCCACAGAGACTTCGATGTGGCTATTGATGGCTGACCGAATAGTTAAAAAGCCAGTGGGGATTTTGTTTGATGTGCTAGTCAAAGTGGATAATTTCATATTCCCAGCAGACTTCATGATTCTGGACTACAAAGTCAATTTAGAGGTCCCCATTATTTTGGGGCGACCATTCGTTGCAATAGGTAGGGCCCTAGTTGATGTGGAAGCAGGGCAGCTGAAATTTTGGTTGAACAAAGAAGAGCTTACCTTCAACATTAGCTGAACCATGAAATAGCCCAAGGAATTCTACATAATTTCTACATTGGAGGATGGAGAAGAGTCACTTGACAAATTCTGAGTAGTCAAGTGACTTGCGTCGTACCGCGACGTTAAATCAGGCACTGCATGGGAGGCAACCCATGGAGGTGTTTTGAGTGAAGTTTGAGTAACTCAAGTGACTTGCGTTATGCCGTGACATTAAATCAGGAGCTTCATGGGAGGCAACCTATGGAGGTATTTTTGTGAAGTCTGAGTAGCCAAAACACCCACGTCGTGCAGCGACTTTAAATCAACCGCTTCTTGGGAGGCAACCCAAGTTGTAAATACTATAAAAAGTTAGTGTTACTGTTTGTTGATGGGTGCAGGTGAATAAGATGGAAAATCTGAAGTTGGAACCAAAAACTGGAACTTCAGTCCTGGTGTAGAAAAATCACAGAACGAGTCATCGTCTGACATGACGACTCATTTATCCATTCGTGAAGAGAGCTGCAGAAAACATGGGAGCAATGGGTGAATTCAGGAGTCGTTTCTCCAAGGAACGAATTGCTTAGTCTCCTGTCAGGTACACTGGATCTAAGATAGAATTAAAAGAAAATGAGTGATGATGGTTCACTCAACGAATCATCGGGAAACCAAATGAGTAATCAAGTGACCAGTCTCGAAACTACACCAGGCCAAGGACCACGACTCAGGGAACGACTCATTGGGTAATACCACGAGCCATTACGTGAGTCGTTAGGTCCCATGTAAGTTAACGTTAACTCGACCCATGACTGCAATTGGGAAAAGTTTCTTTTATTAAAATAAATTACCCGATTCCATTCAAATACTCCCCATTCAAATCACTTCAAATTTCCCTCTTCTCTTCTTCCCCTTCATGCAAACCCATCAAAAACACCATTCAAATCACTTCACCACTACCCTCACATTCATTAAAGCACAAGCACAACTGCTATTCCACTCCATCTCTGATAAATTGCATTATAAGTGATCTTCCCCAGACAAATCGTCAAGTACACTGGACCTATTTGAAAAATGTCCAGCCTGGAGTAACGAGTGACTTCACGAGTCGTTGCCTAGTCACCCATCAGGACCACTGGCACCACTTAAAAATATTTTTTGTTTCATCTCCAATTGTGTACTAACATTGTTTCCACAGGAACAATGGCTCCATGAGGTACATCAAAGAAGGGTCAAACCAAAAAGCAGGTACCTGAGTGCAGTCAACCATCATACCGAAGGCTGCGAGATGATCCATCCTCCTCTAAAGAGTCGAGTGGCTCTGAAGATGAATATAATGTGTGGAAGGAGCAGCTAGTGAGCAGGATAACTAGGGCTAGGGCTCAACAAGTTTCAAATCCGACAGCCCTGGTCGATACTCCGACTCCACTAGCAAGAGATCCACCCAACCGCACTAATGAAAGCAACAGGGCTACTGCTGCATTTGTTCCGGAGGCTCCCACAACTAGGCACAATACAGAAAGAGTTGATGAGTCACATGACCAGCGAGGGGATTCGGACAATGAGTTGACTGAGACATCGGGCACGTCGAATGAGCAACCACGGAATGTGAGGATATGGTGTGTCCATGGCATGCGGGCTATATACAGTCGAGATATTGCTCCAAATGACAAAGGCAATCTGAAGCAAAGCATTTACGAGGAGCCAAGGGTGATCACCACCGGGTTGAAAGACCTCCCAGAACTACAGATAGTGTTTGAAAAATACAGGTTCGACCAGTTGACAGAGCCTTCAGGAAGCTATAGTCCATGCCTGGTTCACGAGTTCTATGCAACATATGCAGCCACCTTACAGTGGTAGGCACTAGGAGGCCAGGATTGGAAGAAACGACCTGTATTGAACCAAGTTATGGTGCGTGAGACCTCAGTTGACATATCTGAGGAGACGATTTCCAGGATGTTGTACGGTCCAGAATATCGAGCTCCGATGAACGCGGCGTAGTTTGATCACAGGTTTTCTGAGTTGCATAAAGTCAAAACAAAGAAGTTGAATAGCATGGAGCGGATACAGTAGTACACTTGGCTTTCCTGCATCATTGCCACAAAGGGGTCATTAGTTGAATGGCTGTATGGTACTGAGTCACAGATAAAGAAGGCCACTTTGAACTTTCAGGCTAAATTTTGGTGGTCACTGGTGAGGCACAGACTGGTTCCAACAAGCAATGACAATATACTCTCACCTGACAGAGCAGCACTGGAAGCCAGCATAAAGGAGGGGCACACAATCAATTTCCTACGGTTCATCATTAAGGAGATTCGGGAGTGGGCTGTAAATGATGGTATGATGATTCCCTTCCCTTGCTTGATTGGTAGACTTTTTTAGGAGTCTTGAGTGCCAAAACTACCATTAGTGTATCAGAGAGTGGTGGTTCAGAAGATTACCAAAATCAGGCTGATTAGATATGATGCAAACCGGTATCGAGGGCAAAGACTCAGGCATCTGCATTTGCTGGAGCAACCATAATAGCAGAGGAATTTGGCAATGGGATGCAGACTGATGCAGCACAGTTCGCCGAGTTAGAGGTTGAGCCTACTGAGGGCAGAGAGATGGGTAGCCAGGCTGAGGCTATAGATGCAGCGAATGCCTCCACACCTGCCGGCATTCCTGAGTCATCATCTACGACAGTAGAACCCAGATCATCAGTAGCACCTGCATGATCCAGCATAGCCGGCCTAGTTAGAATTTCACAAGTGTTTTTGGTTGACATGGCTAGGCAGCTAGCTAAAGTAGAGAAGCAGCAGGCATACACAGCTCTACAGGTCAAAGTCTTGATGGAGCAGGTTAAGCCGTGGGTGTCAAAGGAGTTGGAGACATTGTCCAGTTTGGTGAATGGGCGACTGGATGCTTTTGAGAGAAGGATGGACGAGCTCCTTACACAGTTACAGGCATTGGTAAGCAAAGCTGGGACCACTACAATCTGAGGTGCGGGACTTGGCCGCACGACAGATGATCACGGGCAAAATAGCATGCCCGAGATACGCTTTATACCTTAATGTAGTCTTGTTTATCTAAGTTATTTTACATACTTTCATGTGATTTTATATAAATGTGAATATATGTGCTAACCAACATGATTAGTCCTTGTTTTGTAGGTTAATAATGCATTTGAGGAACTAATTCACAAGTTGATGAATAGCAAGGAATGGAGTGGAAGCAAGTGGCGAAAGTCGGCAAGGAGCATGCCTTGGCAAGGCTGGTCGCGCCAGGCAGCGTGGCACGCTGTGCGTGTGCCGCGCCCAGCACCGTGCCACGCCCTTGCCAAGCGCACGAGAAAAGGCAGCAAATGGCAGCAGTAGGCAGTAAACTAGCGTGCCAACGCCGTGCCACGCTAGGACAGCTGCGCGACAGCAGCATGCCAACACGCTGCATAAGCAGCGTGCCACGTTGGCCAGCGCGGTGACCCTCGGCAGCTTGGTTTCCAGAGGCACTTTCCAGAGAGCTTTCGCGTTGCCTCCGTGTCACGGAGTAATTGCTCCGCGATACACTCCGTGACACGAAGCTGTTCCATTACAGGCTAAATTATGCACGTTTTCCATTTACTATAAATTGAACCCTTAGCTCCTAAAATCATTTGGTCATGATTTTATTCTGAAAAACCACCTAGGAGTGAAGGGAGAAGTGGGAGAACTCATCTAGGGTTTATCAAATTCCCTTCTCATCTACCAAATTCATGTAAGTATGTTAGTTTAGTATTATTTAACTATATGGATTCCAACTGAACTTCAACTTCTACTTGGTAGATTAATTCAGGGGCAGTGCTGGAACATAATGTTGGACGATCTCCTTAATTGTAGTTTTATGAACATGAATGGCAAGAACCCTTCCTCTAGGGTTGAAGCCATGAATTATGATTGTGCTTTTATGAATTTGTTTTGGAATTAAGTTATTGATTGTTGTTTTCGTCTTGCATTCTGGATTGTTGGTTGTTTTTATGATTGATCACCATGAAAGAATATTTGTTAGCTTGAGTAATAGCTTGAGAAAGCATTACCTAGGTCAGGACATGAGAATGTAAGGAGCATGTTTGTATCTCGGGAGAGATTTTTGTGTCAGGATAGAAATATACCTAACACCGTGCTTGGTTGACACACGGGGGTTATGAAAGACCAACTTGGGATGTCACATCACCACTCGAAGAAGTAGTTGTGAGGCTAAGTTGAGTTAAATGGTTAGACGCATGAAAGTCCCTAATCGTTTCCCCGTAAACCACAACATAATTGATTGCCCGCGACTAGAAAATTAAACTCCTCACTCACAATGATGCAGTGAGGCTAGATTGCCGTGTTTAGAGGCTCGAAAGACCATAAACATGCAATTCTAATTATGTGAAATAACAATTGATAGTTCCATGCTTAACCCATTGCAAATCGTAGGATCGCATGATTAATTGGTTTTAACTCTATGTTGCTCCTAGAGTGATTTCAGAATATTTCGTTGACCCAAACTTAGACTTAATTAATCTCAATAGAAAATGTCTATAACCAACACTTGAGGTATTTAAGATCACAATAGAAATGGATAGTTAGAGGAATGGGTCCAGTCCCTGTGGGTTCGACAATCCGTTTCTTAAAAAGAACCACTATATTACTTGCACGACCCGTACACTTGCAAACGCGCGAATCGGGCACGTCAAGTTTTTGGCGCCGCTGTCGGGGACTCGGCGAAGTTTTGATAATTTATCTGTTTTTGTGTGATTTTTGAATTTCCTAAAGTGTTGAAAAACTTGGTCTTAGTCTGTTTATTTGCAGGTGACAGGTTGTCCTGCCGAGCTGGCTAGAAATAGAGAGCTTGTGGAACAGTTGCTGGAACCTGAACGTCAAATCCATTTGCAAAGGAGAGTAGCTCTAGAGCAAAAGCTGAAGAGACTTCAAGAAAAGGTGCAACAACAACCACCCGCAGGACAAGCACAATTGTCATCCGAAGCAATGGCAGCAAGACCAGTTCGCGAAGTGGCAATCCCACTAGCGACGAATGTGACCTCTAGCATCCGTAAACCGGAACCTGGAGGGCACTTTGAGCTTAAACAGAACATGGTGCAGCTGTTACATTCTAGTTGTCAATTCACTGGGATGGCACATGAGGACCCGCAGCAGCACTTACAGAGCTTTTTAGAGATTAGTGACACGTTCGTCCCCACCGGCGTGTCCACAGATTATGTCCGAATGACCCTCTTCCCATTTTCACTGTTGGGAGAGGCGAAAACGTGGCTGAAGGCTGAGCCACCGAACTCCATAACTTCATGGAATGACTTGGCTAAGAAGTTCCTTATCAGATTCTTCCCTTCAGGCAAAACTGCAAGGTTGAGAAGTGAAATACTCAGTTTCAAGCAGAGGCCTGATGAGAACTTATATATGTCTTGGGAAAGATTCAAGTCATTGTTGAGAGATTGCCCCCATCACCAAAAATATTACTAGACTCCGCATCGGGTGGGTAAGCCTTGGATAAGACATATGATGAATTGTACACTTTGTTGAATAGAATTGCACAAGGAAATCCAGAGTGGCACAGTGAGTCATCGAGAGGGGCAGGAAACAGATCAGGGTTGATAGACATAGATGGTTTGAATGCTTTGGCAGCACAGTTAGCTTCGTTCAAGCATCAAATGATGACTCAGTTCAATAAACTGAGTATGAACCAATGCCAGGGACAGGTTAATGCAGTTCAGCAAGCTCCGAGTGGTGTGAAATTTGTGGTAATAATGGGCACCATACAGAATCTTGTGGAGCCAATCCGGAGTCAGTCAATTTTGTTAGTAATGTGCAGCGCAACAATCAGAATTTTGAAACCAGTTACAACAGAAATTGGCAGGGCCACCCGAATTTTTCTTGGGGTGGAAACCAAAAGCAGAATTTTATGCAACCTCAACAACAGCAGTATCAGCAGAATAGGCAGAATGATGGGCAATTGAGTAGCAGCATTGAGGAAGCACTACAGAAAATCATCGAGACCCAGACTCAATTAATGGAAAATCAGGCGAGGATGGCAACAGACTTAATGAATCAGCAAGTAGCCACCCGAAATCTTGAAAAACAAGTGGGTCAGATAGCAGCTGCTAAAAACATGAGATTGCAGGGGGGATTACCAAGCGACACAGATCCTAACCCCCGGCAGATCAATGCCATCAGTTTGAGAAGCGGTAAGCAATTAGCTGATGCAGTGTCAGAAGAGCTGAGCAAGGAGGTGCAGCCGGAGTTGGTTAGACCAGGACCATCCATCAACATGGGAGATAATCAGAGAGCTGGGCAACAAAATGCACAACTTCCATTGCAGCCAGCACAAAGACCACCACCACCATTCCCTCAGAAATTCAGAAAGAGCAAGGAGGAGGAATGCTTCAAAAAGTTCTTTGAGAGCTTCAAAGAACTTCACATAAATTTGCCTCTTCTTGATGTTTTGCAGGGAATGCCCAAGTATGCTAAATACTTGAAGGACGTGATGGCGAACAAAGTGAGATTGGTGGATGTCCAGACTGTAGCACTGACTGAGGAGTGCAGTCACAGGGTATTGAGCAAAATGCCAAAGAAACTCAAAGACCCAGGGTGTTTTACCCTCCCCATACAAATTGGTAAAGCTGAGGTGCTACGAGCTTTGTGTGACTTAGGGGCAGCAGTCAATCTAATGCCCCTATCCTTATTCAACACCTTGGGATTGGGACAACCGAGGCCAACAAGGTTGATGCTGCAGCTGGCTGACAAGTCGCGAGTGACACCTGATGGAATAATAGAGGACCTTCTCATCAAAGTAGGTAAGTTCATTATACCTGCTGATTTTATTGTCTTGGATTTTTAGGTTGATGACCAGGTACCCCTAATCTTGGGACGGCCATTCTTGGCCATTGGAGGAGCGGTGATTGATTTGAAAGCAGGGACCCTGAAAATCAGGGTCGAGGATGAAGAAGAAATCTTCCGCGTTTACCAAGAAATGAACCCATCTGCACACTATAGAAACCTTTGTCAGGTTAGTGTTTTGGCAGAGGATAAGTGTGGGGTGGAGGATTCCATAGGTGCAGGGCCAAAGGAAATTACAAGTGTTCAGCCCGAGTCTGATAAAGGGCTTCAAATTGAGAGGAAGTTGGAGAAAGAGAGGAACAGAGTGGAGGCTGTTTCCTCTAAACAACAAAAGAAAAGGAGATGGTTCTCGAAAGAGAACCCAGGTATGAGGATGTCCTGAAAAGGATAGTCCACGTCGGGCCACGATGTAAAATAAGGCGCTACTTGGGAGGCAACCCAAAGGTACCACAGGTACCATTTTAATTTCTTGCATTTGTGTTGATTTTATTTATTTTTCATCTTGTGTTGTTTTTGGTGGAAAGTTAAGCACAAATGGAGGGGAAGTCTGTGTACCCGTGGAGGAGGAAGCTAAAAAGCATGGACGATAAAAAGTGTGGGGTCGACACACACTTGTGCAAAGTGAAGAAAATCATGCTATTAGCTAGGCCTAAAGGCCTCAGGGAGTATTTCTCACCCTTTTTAAATTTTAATTTGATGCTATGAGGACATAACATTATTTAAGTGTGGGGTGAGGGAAATTTCAAGGAAATTTCAAAAATTTTTGTGCTTAACAAGTTTGTGGTGAATGTAATGCTAATGCTTGAGAAATTTGAAAAATTTGAAAATTTTTCTGAATTAAGCATGACTTCATCACCCGTTGGTTTTTCTTTTCGGTTCTTTTCCGAAGGGGGGTCTTTGAACCGAAGAATAAAAATTTCATCTTTTCCTTTCCTTTGTCTGTATATAGTGTTTTAGTCATAGTTAGGGACTGTTTCCGACGATGGATGGATGACGACCGTCTTGAGGAAAAATTAGTCGGTAGGTGATGGGTTTTTGAAACCATAACTAAGTGGTGCTTGATGTTCTTGTATGTGCTATGCATGATTGTAAGATGCAAGTATGTTTAGTGTGAAGCATGCAAATGTATAACTTTGTTTGAGACACTTAAGCTCTGGAATTTGACTCAATATGATTGAAGCTTAATTCTGAATTCTTGTGATTAGCTGAGTAAGAGTCTGATGAATGTGTCTTGAATTGAGCATGTGCCATGAGTGTAAGGTTTTTGAGTATTCTGTGCTATTGTGGATTGTCTAGAACTTTCCTGGTGTGTTTATAAAACGAAATGAAGGATGTGAATTGTAGGAGATGATTTAGGCATTTCTTTGAATGAACCAAATTTTTATCCTTCATTTTACCTACCTTGAAAAATTAATCCTAGTTAGCCCCATTGAGCCTTGAGCCTATTCTTTGACAGCTGCAACATAAGCTTAATCCTTTTTCTTTCCTTAGCCTTGAACTTGA
Source organism: Datura wrightii (assembly GCA_035772735.1). Lineage (NCBI taxonomy): Eukaryota > Viridiplantae > Streptophyta > Magnoliopsida > Solanales > Solanaceae > Datura > Datura wrightii. Next base: position 70,122,147 of record JASDFA010000002.1, read on the forward strand.
TCCAAAACTCCTAAGCGCTTGAGTGAAAAAATCCGAAGGAGTAAAGGAGTGAGAAGAATGAAAAGAAAGGAAAACTAGCAAGTTGTAGAAGTGAGAAAAGGACAAAGGTGCACTTGTGTGAAAATGGTTGATTATTAGTAAGGAGCAAGAAAACAAATTAATAAAAAAAATTATTCATAGAACTCCTTACTAATAAGTTAAAAGTGCCTGAAGAAAAGGGGAACATAAGAGGAAAAAGAAAGTTGAAAGGAGAAAAAGGTGAAGTAAGGGAAGGGAAGTTCGTAAGGAGGGCGTAATGTATTAAAAGCGCTTAGGAAAGATAGTCACTATTACTGGCCATAATAGTACCTACCTGTCTCTTAGCCTACAGTACAACCCATTAAGTCCTACTTGATCTTACATTCACACATCCTTAAATTAGTGGAATAAAACACTAAGGGCAAGCTTATGGGTCATTACATAATGCATGTGAATTCTTTGTGAGAGTGAGGGTAATTCTATTTATTTACCCACACATGTTGTGATGTAAAAATGATTTTTGCGTGTGATTGGGTAACTCTCCTTCCATGAGGGCACATGTTGAATGAAGGATATAATTCGTGAGGGATTTCTTACTCAGTTGATTTGCATGAGTTTGCTAAGATCGAGAGTCGATTCTTGAGGTTAAGAAGTCTTAGCATCGTTGTATTTCATCTCGGTGATTAAATTGTGTATGCTCTATTTGTAGCTTGTTATCTTACGTAATCATTATAGTCGTGACTTGAATTATCTTGCTAAATTAGTTATGTGGGAGTCTCCATATGCATGATATGTAAAAGGTTGTTCGAGGACGAACAAGGCTTTAAGTGTGGGGTTGTGATCACGGGCAAAATAGCATGCCCGAGATACGCTTTATACCTTAATATAGTCTTGTTTATCTAAGTTATTTTACATACTTTCATGTGATTTTATATAAATGTGAATATATGTGCTAACCAACATGATTAGTCCTTGTTTTGTAGGTTAATAATGCATTTGAGGAACTAATTCACAAGTTGATGAATAGCAATGAATGGAGTGGAAGCAAGTGGCGAAAGTCGGCAAGGAGCATGCCTTGGCAAGGCTGGCCACGCCAGGCAGCGTGGCACGCTGTGCGTGTGCCGCACCCAGCGCCGTGCCACGCCCTTGCCAAGTGCACGAGAAAAGGCAGCAAACGACAGCAGCAGGCAGTAAACTAGCGCGCCAGCGCCGTGCCACGCTAGGTCAGTTGTGCGACAGCAGCATGCCAACGCGCTGCATGAGCAGCGTGCCACGTTGGCCAGCGCGGTGACCCTCGGCAGCTTGGTTTCCAGAGGCACTTTCCAGAGAGCTTTTGCATTGCCTCCGTGTCACGGAGTCATTGCTCTGCGATACACTCCGTGACACGGAGCTGTTCCATTACAGGCTATATTATGCACATTTTCCATTTACCATAAATTGAACCCTTAGCTCCTAAAATCATTTGGTCACGATTTTATTCTGAAAAACCACCTAGGAGTGAAGGGAGAAGTGGGAGAACTCATCTAGGGTTTATCAAATTCCCTTCTCATCTACCAAATTCATGTAAGTATGTTAGTTTAGTATTAGTTAATTGTAGTTTTACGAACATGAATGGCAAGAACCCTTCCTCTAGGGTTGAAGCCATGAATTATGATTGTGCTTTTATGAATTTGTTTTGGAATTAAGTTATTGATTGTTGTTTTCGTCTTGCATTCTGGATTGTTGGTTGTTTTTATGATTGATCACCATGAAAGCATATTTGTTAGCTTGAGTAATAGCTTGAGAAAGCATTACCTAGGTCAGGACATGAGAATGTAAGGAGCATGTTTGTATCTCGGGAGAGATTTTTGTGTCAGGATAGAAATATACCTAACACCGTGCTTGGTTGACACACGGGGGTTATGAAAGACCAACTTGGGATGTCACATCACCACTCGAAGAAGTAGTTATGAGGCTAAGCTGAGTTAAATGGTTAGACGCACGAAAGTCCCTAATCGTTTCCCCGTAAAGCACAACATAATTGATTGCCCGCGACTAGAAAATTAAACCTCTCGCTCACAATGATGCAGTGAGGCTAGATTGCCGTGTTTAGAGGCTGGAAAGACCATAAACATGCAATTCTAATTATGTGAAATAACAATTGATAGTTCCATGCTTAACCCATTGCAAATCGTAGGATCGCATGATTAATTGGTTTTAACTCTATGTTGCTCCTAGAGTGATTTCAGAATATTTCGTTGACCCAAACTTAGACTTAATTAATCTCAATCGAAAATGTATATAACCAACACTTGAGGTATTTAACATCACAATAGAAATGGATAGTTAGAGGAATGGGTCCAGTCCCTGTGGGTTCGACAATCCGGTTCTTAAAAAGAGCCACTATATTACTTGCACGACCCCTACACTTGCGGACGCGCGAATCGGGCACGTCAACAGACAGCTGCGGTACCTCCACCTGTACTTCCTGTGATTGATGATGAGTTTGTGGAGGAGCTATCACTGATTTTTGACTTCATCACGGAGGAGCCGATAGAACATGCCAAGGGGAAGAGGCCTCGTGAGGAGGCAAGTGTTGATGTTGATGCATCACTACTCCGTCAGCAAAAATGGGAGCGGAGTGAGATGGAGAGAGCGCTGCACGAATCAAGAGAGGAGGCTCGACTGAGAGCCGAGAGTGAGGCAGCAAGAGTTCGTTGTGAAGGAACGAGCTCAATTGGATCTGAGAATGCACCGGGTCAAGCCGACAATATTGGAGTTGATGTTGGAGGCATATCTACACCCTCCACCGACCAGGTAGCTGACACCTAGGTTGCACAGGTATGTTTCCTATTCCCTTGGTTTTTGTCTTGTACATATGTGCGTCGAGGATGACGCATGCTCTTTTTATGGGGGTGGGGAGGGATACCTGTGCATCCTATTTTGCTAAACATAACCCGAGGGTTTTTCTTGTTGGATATCTTTTCCCTTGGGTGTTCCATATCTAGTAGAACCGACAAGTTTTTGATTTTATTTTGTGTTTTTGTTTTTTTTGTGTCAGTCGGAAGAAAGTTAGGAAAACTGAAAGTAGTAAAAAGCTACAATTGTTTGATATTTTTATTTTTGATGATTTGATACCCCTCCGAAATTTTTTTTGTATATGTGTATGTGAGAGTTGACAATTATGACCTTTGTGAATCATTGCATGGCATTGGAACAGTGAATTTTTTTACCATTGTATGGATGTACCTGAACTAGCGATTAGTAGAATTGATGATGTTGACCGGTGCTATGTGTGAAGTGAGGTCTGATAGCTGAATTCGGTTGTGTGTGTCAATCTAAAACTTGTCTAGTCAGTCATACCGAGATAGAGGATAAGGAACTAGAAAAGGATCATATGCCGTTTTTGATTTATGAGTCCACTTTAGCCTTAAAGACCTACCAAAGTGAATAAAAATCCCTTGATCCAAATGTTTGAGCTTAAATTGATGTTTCTTTTCATTTACACCAATTTACTTGCCTGATTTTATTATGAATGAACCTGTTTTGGCCCTGGTCCCTCCTTGGACATTGTGAACTTCGAATCAAGCAGATCGCCTAAGTTGAGGGTGGCTATGATAGGGATGAGTAAGAAGAGTCGGGTGGAAGTAAAATTGGGTAATGAAAAAGAAGGAAAAAGAGCGGGTGCAGTATGCATGATGCAAAGAAAAGAATTTTTTTTTGTCAAAAAGCAAGAAAATAAAAGAAAAATAATGTGTGACATCAATAAGTTTTTGTTGGAAAAAAAAGTAAGTGCATACGTAGTATCTAAAGCAAAGGAAAGGAAGAGCAAAAAAAAGAAAAAGGGAGAAAATAGAAATCCCGATTTTCTGAATTAAGTCCCAGATATTGGTTTTAAGCTTCCAGGGCCATACAATATCTCCCCCTTGGAAATGTTCATCCTCGAATGTTAGAAAACTCATAGAAACCAGAAAAATAACAATCAAAGCATTCAAATACTGCTCATTCAACTTCAAAACGACCGAAATGACTACCTCCATATCAGAGAATATAACTGAACTGAAGTTTGTTTTTCATAACACGACAAAAGTCAGAAAGAAAATTTTAGATACATGAACTGAATTCAACAACTAGTTCATGTCTTAAAACAAAATTCACATATCAAACTACAACAGAGTCAGTAGAGAACAAGTGTGGGTATTTAGCCCTCATATCTGCTTCGGCCTCCCACGTAGCTCCTTCAACTTGGTGATTCTTCCATAAAACCTTGACTGAAGCTATTTCCTTATTCCTCAATCTACAAACCTGACGGTCTAGGATTTGGACTGGCACCTCCTCGTAGGTGAGGCTATCTTTGACTTCCACACTATCCAATGGCACCACAGAGGTTGGATCTCCGATACACTTTTTCAAAAGTGATACATGAAAAAAGGGATGTACAACTGCTAGTTCTGAAGGCAACTCTAGTTCATAAGACACCTTGCTGATATGCCGCAAAATTCTACAGGGTCCCACATACCTAGGACTGATTTCCCCTTCTTTCCAAACCTCATCACCCCTTTCATGGGCGAAATTTTCAGGTACACCCAATCATCAACTGCAAAATCCAACTCTTTTCTCCGCACATCGACATAAGATTTCTGGCGGCTCTGAGTTTATTTTAACCTTTCTCGGATGAGTTGAACTTTCTGCATTGCCTCATGAACCGAGTCTAGACCTATTAAGGTAGCTTCACCGACTTCAAACCATCTTATAGGAGATCTACACCTCCTACCATACAATGCATCAAAGGGGGCCATCTAAATGCTGGAATGGTAGCTGTTGTAGTAGGCAAATTCGATAAGAGGCAGATGGTCATCCCAATTACCCTTAAAATCGATTGTGCACACTCTTAGAATATCCTCTAGAGTCTGAATAGTTCGCTCAGCTTTCCCATCTATCTGTGGCTGAAAAGCTGTACCGAGCTTGACTTGAGTACCAAGTCCCTTCTGAAAAGACTTCCAGAAATGGGAGGTGAACTGGGTACCCCTGTCCGAAATAATAGCCAATGGTACCCCATGAAGTCTAACCAACTCCTGAATATAAAGTTTAGCATAATACTTAGCTGAATCTATGGTTTTGACTGGGAGATAGTGGGCTGACTTGGTCATCTGATCTACTACCACCCAGATTAAGTCATGCTGTCGGTGAGTCCACGGCAGACCTATAAGAAAATCCATATTTACCTATTCCCACTTCCACGTGGGTGTACTCATATCTTGAGTCATGCCTCCTGGCCTTTGATGTCCCATCTTGACTTGCTGGCAGTTCAGACACTTAGCTATGAACTCGGGAATGTCTCTTTTCATTCCATTCCACCAGTAAATGTCCCTCAAGTTGTGGTACATTTTAATAGCACTAGGGTGAATATAACACCTTGAGCTGTGTGCCTCAACCAAAATCTGTTGTCTCAAAACTCACTGATATCTGGCACACACAACCTTCCCTGGTAACGGAGCACTCCTTCTCCCACTTGGGAGAAAGCCTCAACTTCTTTTCTGAGAACCTCTTCCTTGAGTTTAAGTAGAATTGGATCTTCATCTTGTCTGGACTTAACTTCAACTATCAAAGATGAATATGACCCACTTTGTACTACTACTCCACCTTCGGCTGAGTATACTAGCTGCACCCTTAACTGGGCTAGTCTGTGAACATCCTTTGCTAACTCCCTTTTTCCTTCCTCAAAGTGAGCTACACTTCCCATAGATCGCCTGCTTAGGGTGTCATCCACCACATTAGCCTTTCCCGGGTGATACAACACACTCATGTCATAATCCTTCAGGAGCTCCAACCACTTCTCTTTCGGAGGTTCAGGTCCTTCTGGATGAACACGTAGTGAAGATTCTTGTGATTTATAAATACATCTACGTGAGCTCCGTACAGGTAATGTCTCCATATTTTTTAATGCGAATACCACCGCTGCCAACTCCAAGCCATAGGATGGATAATTTTTCTCATGAACTTTGAGTTGTCTAGAGGCATAGGCTATCACTTTGCCTCTTTGCATCATAACGCAATCAAGTCCAACTCTGGAGGTGTCACAATATACTACAAACCCATCTGTTCCTTCTGGCAGGGTCAAAACTGGAGCGGTAGTGAGTCGGGTCTTTAACTCCTAAAAACTCTTCTCACACTCATCCGACCACTGAAATTTTACCTTCTTCTGGGTTCACTTGGTCAGAGGAGATGCTATGGAGGAGAAACCTTCCACAAACAATCGGTAATAACTTGCTATGCCCAGGAAACTCCTAATTTCAGTAGGAGAGGTAGGCCTAGGCCAATCCTTCACTGCTGCTATTTTCTGAGGATCTACTTGTATCCCTTCACCTGAGACCACATGACCCAAGAAAGACACAGACTTCAATCAGAATTCACAGTTACTGAACTTCGCGAATAACTGGCGATCTTTGAGGGTCTGTAATTCTATCCTTAGGTGATTGACATGCTCTTCCTCATTTTTGGAGTATACTAGAATATCATCGATAAATACGATGACGAACATATCTATGTACTACTTAAAGACCCTATTAATCAAATCCATGAAGGTTGCAGGGGCGTTTGTGAGTCCAAAGGACATCACCTCAAAATCGTAGTGACCATATCGACTTCTGAATGCTATCTTCGGTATGTCACACTTCTCTGACCCTTAACTGATGGTATCCTAACCTGAGATCGATCTTGGAGAAACAGCTAGCTCCCTGAAGCTGGTCGAACAGGTCATCAATTCTAGGTAAGGGATATCTGTTCTTGACTGTGACTTTGTTCAGCTAACGGTGATTTATGCACATTCTGAGGGTACCGTCTTTCTTATGCACGAATAACACTGGAGCACCCCAGGGAGAGATGTTGGGTCTAATAAAACCCTTGTCAAGAAGATCTTTTAGCTTCTCCTTCAACTCCTAGAGCTCAACTGGAGCCATTCTATAAGGAGGGATGCAGATGGGCTGAGTATCTAGAAGGAGATCTATTCCGAAGTCTATTTCCCTTTCAGGGGAACTCTAGGAAGATCTTCAGGAAATACATCTGGGAACTCACTGACAACTGGAACTGACTGAATAGGTTGGGCGTCAGAGTTGGAATCTTTGACCCAAACCAAATGATATAAACATCCCTTGGAAATGAGTTTCTAGGCCTTAAGGAAGGAAATAAAGCTACCCTTAGGCGCTGAACTGCTGCCCGACCATTCTAACACGGGCTCATCTAGAAACTGACACTTGACAACTCTAGTTCTGCAATCAAGTGAGGCATAGTAGGAGTGTAACCAATCCATGCTGAGAATAAGGTCGACGTCGACCATGTCTAGCTCTACAAGATCAGCTGGTATAACTTTACCCAAGATTGAGACTGGATAGTTTCTATACACCCGACTGGCTCTAACTGACTCGCCAACTGGGGTGGAGACTAAGAATGGTTTTGAGAGGACCTCTGGACTTATATTGAACTAAACTGCAATATATGGAGTCATAAATAAAAGAGTAGCTCCTGGATCTGGGAGGGAATACACGTCTAGGTGAAAGAGATGTAACATACTAGTAACTATGTTAGGTGATCTTTCCTGATCCTAACGAGAAGAGAGAGCATAAAAAGGATTCTAGCATTGACCGCCATTTGTACCTGATGGGTTGGCCTGCTGAGCTGGTCGGCCCGCTGGAGCTGATGAGGTAGTGGATTGTGATCTCCCTCTCCCTGCTGATGGGCACTCTCTAAGCCTGTGTCCAAGGTGTCCACACCCAAAGCAGCTCTTTCATCCCTGAAGGCATTCTCCTGTTGATTCCTACCACACTTGGGACAAGCTGGATACTTGTTTCCTATACTGTGGGCCTGAGATTGAGTGCCAGAATACCCACCCCTCCGATCCTGTCAGGACCGAAAGCTTGGTACGCTGACTGAGCTAGATGATGGGGCCCTCTGCTTTTGCTACTACTGTTGCTGTTCCGGGCGACCACCACCGCTAGATTTCTGGTGACCAAAATCTTATGACCAGTTCTTGCCCGCTTGTTCTTACGTTCTATATCTTTCAGCTTCTCTGCCTCAATCTATTGGGCATACACAATTAAGTTAGGAAGGTCCATGTCCTTGATTAGGATTGCCGTCCTGCATTCTTTGAGGACCGGATTAGATACTCCATTTATGAACTTCAGCATGCGAGCCCTTGGCTCGGCCACCATCTCTGGAGCATACTTTGATAATCTAGTAAACTCCATAGCATACTCCTCCACAGTCCAGTTGCCCTACCGTAGGTTCATAAACTCTATCATCTTAGCCTCCCTCAACTCCGAGGGAAAGAACCTATCCGGGAAAACTATATGAAACTCCTCTAACTCAACCGGTCCTATTTCTACTGACCTCCCCTTCCACTGCTCATACAAAACATGGCCTACGCCTTTTAGCTGGTAGGCAGCCAAGTCAGCACTCTCAGAGGAGCCGACACCCATGATTCGGGTGATCTTTCTGATCTTATTTACAAAGCCTTATGGGTCCTCTCCCACCTTTCTTCCGTGAAAGTCTGGAGGGTTTATCTGGGTGAAATCCCGTACCTGGGCTGCAGCTGCAGACCCACTTGTGGCTACTGGAACCACCTACTGGTTCACTTGATTGGGGATGGTCTGAGCAAGCAACTGAATGGCCGCCCTGAATTCGGCGGTAGACAAAGAGTTGTCTTGAGGAACTGTCGGAGTTGGTGGAGAGGGTCTGTTGATGTTTTTGACTCTTCATCTATTTCGACATCGAGGAGGCATTGTTCACTGAAAGGAAACAGAGCATGAATCAGAAGGGCATTTTTGGAATTTGGACTTTAACGCACGATAAAGAATCTGAACAAAAGGGAATTTTCCTAATAACATCTCATAGCCTCCTCGTCATACATGTGCCATGCTTCACACCCATTAAAAGCACTCTACTCAATTTGACTTTCAGACTTTTCGAGGATACTCTAAGCCTAGGGCTTTGATACCACGTTTTTCACGCCCCGAGTCTACACCCTGGACGTAACACGGTGTTTGAAGCCACAAGTGACCCCAAGTCAACCCCTGGTCTATCATTCTCTAGAATTTTGAGTAAACATGCACCACGGAACTTAAAATAAAAGAATAAATTATTTAAGAAAACAAATCTTGAAGTAAAGGTTCCAATCTTTAAATACACTGAATAAACTGAAAGTCATATATATTTGAAAGCCATCTAACTGAGGAGTTACTGGGACAAAGCCCCAGCTAACTCTAAGTCTATCTAAAATCATATCCAAAATTAAAAAAATAAAAAAATAAACAAATCCATCGAATGAGGAGGACTCACACTCTGATCTGCTGAAATGGAATGCTCTAAAACTGAAGTAACTATTTGTGTTGGACCTAAGAACCTGCAGCTGTATCATGAAATGACACAGCATGGAAAGCATGCGTCAGTACTTTGAATGTACTGCGTAAGTGGGAGAAACATACATAATTAAAAGTCTGAACTGAAAATGACACGCCATGACCAATAGGTAAACTGAACTGAACTACTGATATTATCTGAAATGGTCAAGAGGATCCTGTATGATGGTCAAGGACATGCCCTAAAAGTGAAACACTAAATCTGAGATACTGGACTGAACAAAGATACTTATTTTTATACTGGACTTAATTGAGCTACTTATTCTTATACTGGACTGAACTAATTAGTGGGAGAGTCTATAACCAACATTTAACCACGTGAGCTAGACGTGGAGTCCGATGTATACACCCCATCAATAGGACCCAATATACCTTTCCATGGTATAAAGGCATGAATAGAGTGATCAAAAAAGTATATCTGGGGCCAATCACCTCAAGTAATACTGAAACCTATGCTTGCAACATAGTTCTGGGAACCTGGGTGTGTTGGAACCCCGGCCTGCTCGGTGCTAAGTTCTACTCGCACTGGAACACCTAAACTGAACTACAAAGCTGATAGCTCAAAACTGGGGCCCAAGACTAGTCAGGGACGAATAACTACATGTACCCTAAGAGCCTTATCGGACCAGATTCTGAAACTGGGTTATACGACTGCTCAAAGCTGCTTATCTTGAAGCGTCGTAACCGTCTACAAAACAACTAATAACTGAACTGGGTCCTGGGGCTGGTCAGAGCTATAGCTGAATGTCATGACTGCGTAATGGACAAAGTAACTGAAATCTGAATTTGAGTTTGAAAACTGGGAGGCACTACTGACACCTCAAAAATATCTGGAGTCAAACTGATCAGTTGACATTTTTCTGAAAGATTCTGAAGAGACTCTACACTCTAACTGGTCTGAACTACTAGCAGCTAATAGAGAACTCAACTTATCCCAACAATATGAGAGTTTCATAATATAGAGCAAATTTCAAGGATTTTTGGAATTTCATTCAATAGGGCTAACGTCATTATCATTAATGGAATATCTACTCCACATATATAAATATATAGGAAATTCTAGAAAATTCAGCCCATAGCATTCTTCATTCACTAGAGGAAATTTAATAAGTAGAATTCATAACTCAAAAGTTAGGGCTTAGATTCAGTTGGGTATAAACACTGATAATTTGATAGGAGTTTATGGGGTTCATATCAACAATATACATGAACATCGTTCTAAGTGAAGTCAACGAAAATAAGCATGAAACCTTTTCATACTCAAAAAACTCAAGGCTTAAAACATATAGAAGATATCGAGGAGGACTTTGGGGATGCAAGGGAAGGACAATCTCCTTGCTAAATCCCCACATACCTGATGAAGAACCCACTAAAATCTTTAGAAATTGAGGAGAAGAAAGCTTCCCTAGTTCTTGCTTTGAGAATTCTGGAGAGAACTTACCAATTTCTGGTGGCTTGAGTGAGGAATGCGGAAAAGGACCCATTAACCCCACTAAAATGTCTAAAATTGAAGTCAAAACGATGTGGTTTAATTCTTGGGAGAATAGGAAATTACTAAATATCCCTTAAAGATTCGTCGGGAAAAACTATCAGGTGTCCCTAACTGGTGACTTAACGACTCGTTACCTGGTCCAACGAGTCATTGGGTCGTCCTATCAAGCTCATTAGAGAATTTCTACTGACTCTTGATGGGCACATGATGAGTCGTCATGACCGGGAATGACTCGTCGTATCATCTGTCAGGTACACTGGTAAGAACGTTAGAAAGGACTGGAAACAAAGGACCTGACGAGTCGTTACTGCTGATGACAACTCGTGGTGACCTCTCATCGAGTACATTGTAATTTCCTTAAATTTCTGAACTCCGGCTTGGAAACAAATGACTTAATGGGTCATGGGGCCTAATAACGACTCGTGGGGTCATCCGTTTGGAACACTGAAACGTATTCTTAGCATCCTTCTCGCGGTTGAACTGACGAGTTTTTAGGTCCCTTAACGACCCGTCAGGTTGGTCGTTCTACAACATTTATGCAGTTTTCCAGATTTTCTGAATTATGTCCCGGATATTGGTTTTAAGCTTCTGGGTCCTTACACAAATATAGGCCCATATCTAGACACGAGACAAAGAATCCTGAGAGCTCCAAGTCGGCCCATGCCATAAACATAACATCTAGCTCATTCAAATAAATTAAAGATCTACTTAATTAACATAGTGGAAGTCTGAACATAACATCTAAATACATATGTAAGTCTGAAGCTGAATACATGCTATGTTTGAAAAGCCTCTAATACTACCGAGTCGATAGGACAAGACCCCAACTATCTCACTAAAGTCTAAAAACTAAAAATACGGAACATATCTGATAAGAAAGGCCTTTGAAAGAGGAATCACCAACTCTGATCGGGAAGTACTAATGTTAGGAATCTGGCTAGCAGTAGGAATGAGGGTGGATATCAGGTCCTGTATCATGAAACAATACAACATAGAGTCTGCGGTCAATACATCGAATGTATCGAGTATGCAAGGTAAGTTAAACCGCTAAGTAAAATCATTAAACATGTATAGTATAAAACATAACCAAGATAAGATTCTGAGAGTAGGGCTTGCATGCTATTTTCTGAAATCATGATCTGAACATAATTGAATACCATAATAGAATTGAATGACCCAAAGCTAAAAACTTATAATCCCTAAGTAAAACTGAACATTGGGTCAAACCTATTGAAAACATAATAGCATCACTGATGAACATGCATAACTGAAATCATAAGGAATAATGGGAGACTCATCATATAACCGACATTACCATGACAGAGCTTACGTGGTCCCTACTATCACTCAAGTCGGCAGAGTTGTCCAAAGATTTCCCAGGGCTAAGGACACTACCATGATATTGGTATCAAGATCAAGGCCCCTTCGGGGTAGGGGAAGCTCCAAGGGAGGTCCCAAAGTATATTTGTGAACCTACGTTGGCCTGTAGTTCTGAGGCATAGGGTTGACTAACCTTAGTCTACTTGGTTCTAGATACTACTCCCAAAAACATATATATTCTCTCCATCGTTTTTCAATGAAGTTGACCATCGTCTGGTGACAAAGCTGAATAATAACATACATTGTATAATCTGAAATCATAAAATGAGGAAACTTGGCTCAAACCATACCACAAGCTGAACATAATTGGTTGTCTAGATTCCAAAACCATGTGGTAAGCAAATTACATGAAAGCGTAAAACATACTTGATCATATGGGCTTTCCCAATAATTAACATGCTTGAAATCATCTTGATTCTCTTGAAAACTTGAACATGGACATGGGTAATTTGAAAACATGCTTTTCTCATATACATCTCATCATATTTGAACGTAAATATCATAATCTCAACTTTCCATGAACTTCCATGAATGGGTAATATAAATTGTAAAACTTGAAAATATAAATTTGTAATTGAAAACCTTTTAAAACTTGCATATGAATTATGATTCAACATTTGGAACATGCTTAGATCATACCCATGATAGAACTTAGAGAATTTACATATTTGGTTTAAAACCCCATAGATTCATCAATAAGAATTTCATGAAATAGAGAGGGATTGGGCATGGGTGTGGACTATTGCACCCATTCATAGCCTTACATACCTGAAGAGATCTGATTTCAACTCTTCCTTGCTTGCCCAAAGAGAATTGAGGAAGAACTTTGAAGAGACTAGGCTTGATCACCTCTCAAACCTCCAAGCTTGCATTCATGTATTAGGATAAGCTTAGAATGAATTAACCCTTCTTAAAACACTCTATTCTAAGCTTAAAACACCGTAAGTTAGGCCTTAGAAACTTAGGTATTAAGGAAAAGTCCTTAATAAATTCGTAGGGAAAAACACACTACCAATCCCAATGAAGGACCAAATGACTCATGCCTTGGACCACGACTCATGGTCTACTATTCGTTACTTACACTGCCAAATATCTTCTAAGGGTCACCATGAGGGACACTACGACTCGTGGTGTACCCGAAGATTCGTGGTGATGACGCATTAGGTACACTGCCTGCTTCCCTTCATCCTTGAAACCACCTTTGACTATGGTTGACCTAACGAATCATGGGGCTGACCACGACTCATGGTCACACCCGTGGTCACCCCAAACCTAAAATTTCCAAACATAGTCAAACCTCTCCCCATGAGTCAATTAACAATTCGTGGTGTTCCTGACGGGTCACTGGACGCCTGGTGCAGATATTTCTATTTTCTCGGTTACAACTCCCGGGTCTGTCTGTAGGGTTTTTGGGGTATTACAAACTTTAACTTAACCATGCATTAATCATGAGGAATAATGGGAGGACTCGTCATAACCAACACCATCATGATAGAGCCTTACGTTATGCCACAACTATCTCACTCAAGTGGTTAGAGCCGTCCCAAGCTCTCTAGGCATGGGACATGCAGTATGTGATATCACGAAGTAACATTTGAATATATATAAAATTATGATGGAACGTAGTTCTGAGACACCAGCGTAGTCATTTGAAAGCCAGGCTACTCGGTGCTAGACATAGCTCCCAAAAATATGCACATCAGGGCTCATATAGTAATCGTAAAATCGTTCATGAAGCTCATGGAAAAATAAATAATGCCATCATTGATCCCCATTTAAAATACATGTTTACCTATGAACAAGAGCCCATGAATCAGCCAAGAGTCATAGATCCATCAATCATGAAATCCATGCATACTTGTAAAACATGTATAAATTTTGCATTTCATAAATCCATGATAAGTACTTGAGAGAAATAAAATCATAAAGCATAAATCATAATTGGGCTAATTAAGATCAAGATCATGATAAAATCATAACTTGACTTTTTATAAAATATATAAAATTGGGCATAATTAGATTTAAATTCAAATCTGTAAATTTAGACTCAAAATAGTCATAAAATCTGCCCCTAGATCATAAAACATGATTTAATACATGAAAGGAATTGTCCCATACATAGATCATAGAGAATTTCACAAGAATTGGAATAAACACCATAGAATGAAACTTCAATCTAGAATTAAAATCCATGGAAATTGAGAAGAGTATTGAGCATGAGAGTGAAATGAACTCTCATTCATAGCCTCAAATAGCTTGGTAAATAGAATTCACACTCCCACTTGAAAGCCCTAAGAAAATTGGAGAGATTTTGCTGAAATTTCTCAAACTTGATCTTCAAGGAAGGCTCTAGGTTGCATGCATGGAGTGGGGATACTTAGAATAGGTTTATCCCCCTTAAAACCCTGCTAACTGAGCTTGAAACGATGTAATTTAGGACCCTATCACTTAGGAATGATGAAAATAATCTTAACGAAAAATGTGAAAAATTTTCACTAGTAGTGACCAAGGCTGATCCAAGGGGTCATTCCTTGATACCACGACTCGTGGTATCCGTCTATTACTTCTTCTATCACTTGTTAAATTATCTAATATTATATAACAACTCGATAGATTGGGTTGTTAATCCAAATGACGACCTGTTACTGCCTCCCGTTACCTCACTAGATTCCAACTCGGGCCCCGAACAATGACTTGTTAGGACGAATCGTTACTAGTTCCAATGACTCATCATTTCTGGCCATTACCACCATTGCTCATCTTCTGGCATTCCTCCCAATAGACACATACAATAACTCATTGTTTCCAACAACAATTTGTCCCATGACTTGTGCCAGTGTTATACCCTGGGAGTCAAAACGGTGAAAAATTGAAATTTCGCACAAGATCACAAAACGAACCGTGAATTGGCTCGTGAGGAGTGAACACGAGCTCGTGACTTGTGGTCAGGAAGGGAGGTGGATTGTTCTGGGGGTCACCACGGGCATGACCACTAGTCGTGGTCAGGCCACACAACTCCTGAGGTCACCCGTTGTCTGGACTGGATGCTGGGCAAGGATGGTCGGATAGTGTGGACCATAGATGGTGACCACAAGTCATGGTCACCCACCATGATTCATGGTATCCTTCGTGGGGTCCCAGGGTGAAATCTTGGTAGTGTACCTCACGACTCAGGCCACGAGTCATGGTCCATAATGACGACTCGTCTAGTCCCTCATGGGGACTGGCAGTCAGCAAAATTCCGCAATTAATGTAAGGGCTTTTCCATAATTCCTAAGTCCTAGGGTCCTATACTACATTGTTTTAACATCAGAAAAGGTGGTTTAAGAGGGAATAGACTATCCTAAGTCCTCAGTCATGCATGCTAAGGTTTGGGAAGGTGATAGAAGGGTGATCTAGGTGATTTCAAGGTGTTCTTCCTCAATTTCCTCTTGGGAAATCTAGGAAAGTTAAGAACCAGTTATTCCCAAGTATGTAAGGTTATCAATGGGTGATTTCATCCACACCCATGCCCATTCTCTATGATTTTTACAAAATTTTATTAAAAGCTCATGGGGTTTTGAAGATGACTTTTATAAAAGTCTAATGATTTGATAATGGGTTTTGTGATTTTTGATTCTCATCATAATCGATGGGTTTTCATCAGATTTTATTATATGAATTTATGCATAATTTTATCGATTTCAACTTTTATGCAATTAAGCCTAAATATGCATGATCCATGATTTATCGATTTATGATCTACTTTTCTATTATTGATACTTGCAAGCCCAGCATGTAATATGAGTTAAATTATGCATTAATCTAATAATCATCATGATTTTATGAATTTCAATATATATGTATGAACCTTATGAATCATGAATTATGTTTGGCGGACCACGGGCCTCGTCTAATGGCTAGTTCACGCATGTATAAGTATGTTTATGATTATCATGATTTAACTAGCCCATGAATTCATGCATGATATATTATGAGCACTATATATGTTTTGGGAGTAGTATCAAACACCGAGTAGGTTCGAGGCCAAGGTTCTGCCCCGGATCTCACAAACTACATGACACCGTGATGTGCTGTGGATTTACAACACTATTGACACTAAAAACTAAGAAAATAACATGGACTTAGGTGTATTTATGTGGATATGAGGCACATTTCCTTTGATTTCAGGATAAATGGGTGTTGGAACAATAAATTGCAAAAGGATGCTAAAAGTGTGTAAAAAAGGGCAAAAAGTACAGTCCACAGTACGATCCGTAGGATGGACCTACGAGTTGTACTGAGGGCCTTGATAAGAACTTGAAAGTTTAAACTGGAAGACTTATCCCATGAGACTTGTCATGGATCGTACCATGAGGGTACGAGTCGTGGTAAGCCCGTCGTGATAAAATCTAGAAGAATTGCACAGGAGGCTGATTCTCAGTAAGAGAGTACCCTACGATCTATGAGATGAAGATGCGAGTCGTACCATACTGGTCGTGGTGATGTTCAGACAAAGTTCAAAGTATCAGGATCAAGCCACGCGTGCAATGTATGAGTCGTAGGATATTGGTACGAATCGTACCTTGGCCCAATACTTAGCCAAAGTTCAGCCAACACTCCAAGACACGAGTCGATGCCACGGTACATGAGAAGCCCCTACGAGTCGTAGGTCGACCTGCTACAAGGTCAGCTACAGATATGGAAAACAGTCTTGCTAGTTTAGGAGAAGGATTCTTGTGTCTCTATAAATACTTTTTATATTTTATTTTTCATAGAGGATGATGAATAGACTTAATTTTAGTAGGAAAACATTGTAGTAAGCAATTTGATATCATTGAAAGAGAGAATTGAGTTGGTTCAACGTTGTGATCAACCTTTTCTTGAATTCATATTGTTCTTGCTACTTGTTATTAAAGATTTCGTGGATTAATTAAAGGAATTATTTTTCTCAATCATCTTTGTAAGTATTGTTTTATGTTTTCAATCATGAATACAATTCATAACCTTGTAACTATGAGAGGCTAAAACCTCTATAGCTAGGGTTGTGGGAACCATGGCGGCTTAACAAGTTAGGATTCCACAAAATGAGTCTAAAACCAATACTAATTACTTATATTGCAGTCTCTTCATCTTTAATGATTCTTAGTGGTGCGCAATGTTAGGATGTTCCTGAATTCTTTAGTTTCTTTGGTCGAACATGTAGATATTAGGAAAAAAGAATTAAAGCAGAGCCTTGATCTTGATGATTATTGTATTAACTTAAGTTGTTGTCGCAGGATAGATATATCTGGAACTTAGTGATAATGGTTAGTTTGCAAAACTCATGAGACTTGGTCGAGTAATTGAGGATAGTCATTCAATAGGGATTGGTTGATCGTTTGAATGAACCTATGTTATCAGTTCTATAAGTAAGTATTGGTAAATATCAGAAGTGTATACCCAAAGCTGTTATGAACCCATGGGGAACACAAACTCTAGTTATCCTTTAATTATTGATTCACAAATATAATGTTGACTGCTGTTTATTTCTATTATTGATTTTTATTAGAATCCCCACATTGTGAATTAATTACCATACAAGTTCATCTACCGGCTATAATCTAGATCTTCCATAATCTCTGTGGGATCGACCCAACCTCTAAGTTGGGTTCTTTATTGACAACGTCCGCTTCATACTTCAGCTGGAAGTGTGGTTTGAGCGTTATCAAAAAGTGGCGCCGTTGCCGTGGAATACGGCTAAGACTAGGTTATTAGTTTGTATTTGACTTGTTGGTAGTTACTTTACTCTTGACGTTTTCTTTTTATTTTGTTTTTCTTTTGTGACATCCTCAGGTTTTCATCTAGGGATAAACCCTCCACTCAAACACCCAAAGATGGAACACGATCAGCTGCCAACCTTAGTGGAAGGAATTGTGACTTATCATACTTTGGCAACCATAATAATGAATTATGGATACAATGGGAGCCCAGAATACACAAAGATGGTTAATGCCTTAAATGGGATAGGGTCATATAGCTTCAGCCCAAAGAAGCTAGACCTGGATTTAAAGAATCGTTCAACACCACCGACCAAACCATCTGTGGAGGAACCACCTATCCTTGAGCTGAAAGCACTACCTACACATCTCAAGTATGCATTCCATGGAGAAAAAAACACCTTGCCGGTTATAGTTTCTGCAACCTTATCCGATGAGCAGGTGGAAGCTGTGGCCAATATATTGAAAAGATACAAGAAGGAGATCGGATGGACCATAGCTGATATCATTGGAATCCCACTAGGCATATGCACTAATAAAATCTAGCTGGAACCAGATTCTATGACAAGCATAAAGCATCAGCGCCTCTTGAACCCGCCCATGAAAGAAGTGGTAAAAAAGGAGATTATCAAGTGGCTGGACGCTGGGGTAATATATCCCATAGCTGACAGTTAATGGGTAAGTCCTGTTCAATGAGCACCAAAGAAGGGAGGGATTACGGTTGTTCCCAATGCAAAGAATGAGTTTATACCAACATGACCAGTCACAGGATGCGTGTATGCATGGACTACAGGAAACTCAACCACTACACTCAAAAGGATCACTTTCCAATGCCATTCCTGGATCAGATGCTTGATAGACTGGTAGGTAGAGGATGGTACTACTTCCTTGACTGGTATTCAAGATACAATCAGATCACTATCGATCCAGAAGATCAGGAGCAAACCACCTTTACTTGTCCATATGGGACCTTTTCATTCAAGAGAATGCCCTTCGGATTGTGTAACGCTCCAACCACCTATAAGCATTGTTCGATGTCCATATTTTCAGACAAGGTAGAAGACACCATCGAAGTATTTATGGATGATTTCTCAGTTGTAGGTGAATCATTCGAGTCCTACTTGAGCATCTGGGAAACGTGCTGAAAAGATGTGAGGAAACCAATCTGGTCCTAAACTGGGAAAGATGTCATTTCATGGTTATAGAGGGCATAGTGCTGGGCCATAAAATCTCGGGAAAGGGGATCGAGGTGGACAATGCGAAAATGGAAGTTATCTCAGGATTTCCACCCCCTATTTCCATTAAAGGGGTCAGAAGCTTTTTATGGCATGCAGGATTCTACCAGCGCTTTATCTGATTTTTTGAAAATAGCACAAACATTATGCAAACTATTGGAGAAAGAGGTAAAGTTCATATTCGATGAGGCATGCCTAAAGGCTTTTGATTGCCTAAAAGAAAAGCTCAGCACTGCTCCTATCATCATAGCTCTAGATTGGTCTATCCACTTTGAGGTAATGTGTGACGCTAGTGGTGTTGCTCTGGGTGCTGTTTTAGGTCAAGAGAGAGCAAAAATATTTCATCCAATCTATTACACAAGCAAGAAACTAAACACAGCCGAAAAGAATTATATAGTCACGAAGCAGGAACTCTTTGAAGTGGTATTTGCATTTGAAAAAATTTGAGCATACTTGCTCGGAACCAAGGTGATTGTTCACACAGACCATGCTGCATTGAGGTACCTGATTTCTAAAAAAGATGCCAAACCCAAATTAATTCAGTGGGTACTCTTGCTCCAAGAATTTGAATTTGAAGTAAAAGATAGAAAGGGAACAGAGAAGCAGGTGACAGATCATCTATCCAGACTTGAGGCCGAAGCAAAAGAGCAGATGGAGGTTGAGACCAATGATGCATTCCCAGATAAGCAGGTATTAGCTGCATCATAGAACTTGATCCCCTGGTTTGCTGAGATAGTTAACTACATGGTTAGCAACATAATGCCAGCAAACATGACCCCTCACCAGAAGAAGAAGTTCTTATTTGATGTCAAACTGTATTACTAGGATGAGCCATATTTATTCCGCATTTGCACAGATGGGATCATTTGTAGGTGTGTCCTAGAATTGGAGATGCTGATCATTATGGAGGCATGCCATTCATCTCCTGTAGGGGGCATCATAGTGGCACCAGAATAGCACATAAATTTTTGCAATGCGGGTGTTACTGGCCAACTATTCAACAAGATGCATACGACCTTGCCAAGTCATGTGATTAGTGCCAAAGGCAAGGAAGTATCACCCATAAACATGAGTTGCCATTAACCCTAATTCTTGAGATAGAACTATTTGATGTGTGGGGAATTGACTTCATGGACCCATTCATTAGCTCATATGGGATGAAGTACATTCTGGTGGCTGTGGATTATGTATCAAAATTGGGTGGAGGATGTTGCATTGCCAAACAATGAAGGCAAGAGTGTTACAACATTCCTTCAAAAGCATATCTTGTCCAGGTTTGGCACTCCCAGAGCTATAATCAGCGATGGTGGATCGCATTTCTGCAATCACCTCTTCAAAACATTACTGGAGAAGTACGATGTCAAGAACAAGGTAGCCACACCTTACCACCCTCAGTCGAGTGGGCATGTAGAAGTTTCTAATAGGGAAATAAAGACCATTCGGGCCAAGACACTAAATACGAGCCGGACAAATTGGGAAAGGAAGCTTGATGATGCATTGTGGGCTTACCGAACAACATATAAAACTCCTATTGGCTCATCACCTTACCGATTGTTTTGTGGTAAAGCATGCCACTTACCAGTTGAATTAGAGCATAAGGCACTGTGGGAACTGAAAAAGCTAAATATGAATTGGAATGATGCTGCCAAGCTAAGATTGAACCAGATCAATGAATTGGATGAATTTTAACTTAAGGCGTATGAGAGTGCAGCCATTTATAAAGAACAAATGAAGATTTATCATGACAAAAAGATCACAAGAAGGGAGTTCAGCTCAGACGACTTTGTATTGTTGTTTAACTCAAGACTCTGGCTGCACCCTGGGAAGTTGAAATCTAGATGGATGGGACCTTATAGAGTAGTGCAAGTGTCTCCATAAGGTGCAATGGATCTTGAGAACAAAGAAGGGAAAAGATTCAAAGTAATGGCCGGGGAGATAAAGGTGAATCAAAAAGAGTGGAGGAAATATACCTTGATGATACCTTAGAAGTCACAAAAGTGCCGCGACGTTAAATAAGGCACTGTATGGGAGGCAACCCATGTGAGGTGATGTATGAGTAGCCATAGGTATGTCTTTCTCCCTACATGCTTATATTTTGTTCTTCGGGGATGAAGCTCATTTTTTTAAAAAATGGGGGGGGGGGGAGGGGGTGTGCTTGTATTTTTGGGATATTTTTGTTTATTTGAGGGTTATTTTTTTGCCGTGTTTCTTTTCCCTCAGACGTGCTATCTAGTAGAACTGACATGTGTTAGCATTTTTGTTTTTAGTTGTGATTTTTGTTTGATTAGAAAGTAACTTAGGAATACTCAGCCAATGAATATGCACTAGTTTTGTTGTTTTTGAAAAAATTGACCCTGCTTAAAAAACAATTTCTATGTATTTGTGACAACAATGCATGATTTCTGCAGATCGTTTTATGTCATTTAGTTATTAATAGTGCTAGTCTTGTTAAGCCATGTATGAACCAGACAAGTAAAGTAAAAATAGTTCATGTACCATTTGTGAGTGAGGTCTTTGTATTTGTTGTAGTATGTTTTTGAAGATCTAGAACTTTCCTGGTTGGTCTCTGCATAGGTTAAGGATGGTTGGTTAGAAGATGATCATATGTCATTTTTGTTTTAGCTCACGTTTAGCCTATAGTTCCTTATCAAAGTGTCATGAATCCCTTGATCCCAAGTTTGAGCCTTAATAGACCATATTTCTTTTATTTACCTGTTAACCGTACCCATTTGTTTATAATGAACCTGTTTGGCCCTGGTCCTTCCTTGGATATTGTGAACCTCAACATAAGAAAAATGCTTAAGTTGAGGGTGGCTAGAGTAGGGGTGCATAAATGGTAGGAGCGGGAGAAAAGGAAAGAAAAGAAAGAAAAAAAAGAAAAGAACAAAAATGGTGAAAAATAAGGTGTGGTGAGGTGAAAAAATAAAAAGCTGACAGTTTGAGAATATTGAATTAGAAAAATTCAAAAGAGCTTGAAATTGTTGAAAAATGTGAAAAATCACCTCATCCATGCAAATATTCTTAAAATGGGAAAAAGAGAAGAAAAGAAGACAAAAAGAATGAAGGGTGAAATAGGAGAATAGTGTAGCCAATATATGTAGTGTCAAGGAAGAGATAGTCACTCATAAAATCTTTCATCTTTATCATGTACTACCATTAGCCTACATTACAAGCCATATCAAGTCCTATAGTGATCTTAATTTGACCATCTAAAAACCAAAGCAGAGAAAATAAGGGCAAGCCTATGGTATCTGATGCATACTACTTGCAATTCTTTGAGAGATTGAGTGCTTCATTTGCTTAGTCCTATGTTTAATTTGATACTTCATACTAGAGTGGGGACTTCATTTTTCTTGTGAGAGTACATGGATTATGTTTTCTTTTACCATTGGTTTGTGAGAAACACATAGGTGATGATTTGATTGCTTGTTGATAGCTAGATGACATGTCTTTATCCCTGAATATGATGTTTTGATGTTGCTTGCAATACACTTGCTGATGATTTTTCAAGAGGAAGGGTCAATAGAATTTGTATATAGAGTGCACAATTTTTTTTTGAGTTTGGCTAAAGTATCTTAAGTTTATTTTCTAGTTGAGCGTCATGTTTAGTTTTTCTTTTTATTTTCCTGAGGACATGCAAAAGTATTAAGTTGAGGGTGTTGATGTGTTGTGGGTTTACAACACTATTGACGCTGAAAACTAAGAAAATAGCATGGACTTAGGTGTATTTATGTAGATATGAGGCACGTTTCCTTAGATTTCAGGATAAATGGGTGTTGGAACAATAAATTTCAAAATAAAGCTAAAATTATGCAAAAAAGGGCAAAAAGTGCAGTCCATAGTACGATCCGTAGGATGGACCTACATGTCGTACTAAGGGCCTTGATAAGAAGCTCAAAGTTTAAACTAGAAGACTTATCCCATGAGACTTGTCACAAATTGTACCATGAGGGTATGAGTCATGGTAAGCCAGTCATGATGAAATCCAGAAGAATTGCACAGGAGGCTGATTCTCAGTAGGAAATTACCCTACGATCCGTGAGATAAAGGTATGAGTCGTACCATACCGGTCGTGGTGAAGTTCGGAAAAATTTTAAAGTATCAAGATCAAGCCATGGGTGCAATGTACGAGTCATAGGATTTTGGTATGAATCGTACCTTGGCCCAACACTTAGAAAAAATTCATCCAACACTCCAAGCCACAAATCGATGCGACAGTCCGTGAGAAGCTCCTACGAGTCATAGGTGGACCCGTGACCAGGTCGGCTACAAATACGGAAAGCAGTCCTGTTAGTTTAGGAAAAGGATAGTTGTTCCTCTATAAACACTTTTTATTTTTTATTTTTCATATAGGACGTTGAATAGACTTAATTTTAGTAGGAAAACATTCTAGTAAGAAATTTGACATCATTGAAAGAGAGAATTGAGTTGGTTCAACCTTGTGATCAACCTTTTCTTGAATTCATATTGTTCTTACTACTTGTTTTTTAAGATTTCGTGGATTAATTGAAGGAATTGTTTTTCTCAATCATCTTTGTAAGTATTGTTTTATGTTTTCAATCGTGAATACAATTCACAACATTGTAACTATGAGAGGCTAAAACCTCCATAGCTAGGGTTGTGGGAACCATGGCAGATTAACAAGTTAGGGTTGCACAAAGTTAATCTAAAACCAATACTAATTACTTATATTGTAGTCTCTTCGTCTTTAATGATTCTTAATGGTGCACAACATTAGGAAGTGCCTGAATTCTTTGCTTTATTTGGTCGAAGAGGTAGAGATTAGGAAAGAGAATTACAACAGAGCCTTGATCTTGATGATCATTGTATTAACTTGAGCTGTGGTCATAGGATAGTTATATGTGGAACTTAGTGATAACGGTTAGTTTGCAAAACTCATGAGACTTGGTCGAGTAATTGAGGATAGTCATTCAATAGGGATTGGTCGATAGTTTGAATGAACCTAAGTTATCAGTTCTATAAGTAACTATTGGTAAAGATCACAAATGTATATCCAAAGCTATTATGAACCCATGGGGAACACATACCCTATTTATTGTTACACCCTGTAAGTTTCTAACGTTTAGTTGGCCTATTTGTATGTTGATTAAGAGTTTTAGAGTGCCATACATACGCAGAAAGGGCCCGGGGAAAGGCCGAAGGGTGCCAAGTTAGGATTTCACGGGAGGAGGCTGAACCAAGTTTCCTAGAGGGGCAAAGTGGCACGAAGCAGCCCCCTCCCGTGTTACCCAGAGTGGCACGGAGCAGAATCAGCGCGATGGGCGGAGTGTCACATTGCCTTGTCTGCTGCCTCAAGTATATAAAGGCCTCATACTTAGATGTTATGTTATTTCCATATAAATCATGGCTAGAACATCGGGAGAACAAAGGAAAACATTGGGAAATCATCCAATTACACCACAAAATGCCGTCCAAATCCAAATTAACTCTGGGTATTGAAGTATAAGGCTGCAGAAAGCATCGCTGCGGAATTATTTTCATAAAATATGCTTAGAAAATCGTCGTCCCGCCGAGCTTAAGTTGATGGAATTGTTTAAAACTAGTGTCAATACGATCACGTGCCTAAAGTAAGTATTTCTCCCTTCTATATTCCCGAGAAATTACGAGTTTTGATCGTCTTTTTTTGATAAGTTGAAGTACAGTCAGTATATATATATATATATATATATATATATATATATAATTTCTTGTTTTCCCTCGAATATAGTAATGAAGTTAGCCCTATTCTTCCGCTAATATGATTATAGTTGAGAAGGGCAGTTGAACACGAGCCAAAACTTGCCAGTTAATCGGTAAATAGTGAACGAGGTAGGTTAAGGCATTTTCTTTTGGTAAGTTAGTTTCTTAAGTATAGTAGTCCAGTATGAATCTCGGTAAAGCATGTCAGGAATATCTTATCATGTCTAGTTGTTCTTTTCAATCGAGGTTCGTAATTTGTATTGTTTTGGGCTGGATTACACCTGTATAGCTTCCGTGACCACCCCAGGATTATTAGATATGTCACCACCCACTTGGGGTGAGGATACATCGCTCTATGGAGCGGCATGTCGTCCGCAAGGGATGAAGATAGGAATCTAGATCCTCATATGACGTGGTTGGCCTTATACACACCCCCGCCGAGCATTAATGCCCGGGGTGTAGATATCCGGAGTCCTCCGGACACAGATAAAGCTACAGTCAGGGGCCAAGTGGGCACAGTTGCAGACCCAAGGGATCAGTAGGATGCTTATAGCTGGTAGTTGACTCAGTATGACCTGGATAGGGGTATTTAGATTGAGGTGTACTCACTAGGGCTAATGGGGGCCCAGGTTGGTTATTCTGTGCTGATTATACCTTCCGGCCTATAGGGGCCAGGCGATGTTTATGCTTGCTTTAGTTACTAATAGTTAGACAGTAGGACGCCTCATTTGTCAGGTATGAACCCTTACCCTCCTTATTACAGTTATGTTTAGCGCTGATTTCACTACTTCAGTCATCTTTGGTCCGTTTCCTTTACTTCAATCAGTGTCAGTTCTATTTCTTACTTTCCATCATTTAAAGTTACTTCCTTACATATTCAGTACTTGTGGTACTGACGCCCTTTCTGGGGCACTGCACTACTTGCTTGTAGGTGCAGATAGATGAGGAGCAGGTCCCTCGTAGTTCTATTCATCCGTACAGAGCCGTCAGCTCCCTTCTTCCGGAGCTGGTGCGATAGAGGTTTACTTCTTTTGTTTAAACAGTATAGGTAGGTCGGGGCCCTGTCCCAACCATCTTATTACTCCTAGAGGCTTGAAGATTGTGTTACTTCCCTGTGGTTAGATGATATCGGCCGTGTGGGGCCGATATATGCTTTAGATTATGTGTGTTGGCCGTGTTGGGCCCTGTTTAGCTGTTGATTGGTGGGCTTGTCGATCATAGTTCAGTTTAGCATCTGATTTTAGTTTCCTATTATAACTAGATATCATGGTGGCCTTGTTGGCCCGCATAGGACTCCCTATGATTGTTTGTCTCTAGTTAGCTGTTTATTTTCACAGGTGGCGATAGGCCTTGTCGGCCTGGGGTTGTATTTATAGTTGCTATATAGCCCATTGTTTTCTTGATTCTATAGTTAGAGTCATCCCGACACCAGAGGTACTTAGGCTTAGTCATCTCAGTAATTCAGGTCCTAGTAGGGTACTAGGTGCCAGTCACGCCTCCCAAGGCGGGGCATGACAAACTTCGTATCAGAGAAGGTCATATATCAAGGAGTTTGAAAGCCGTGCTAAGTAGAGTCTTGTCTGTGGATGTGTTGTGCACCATATACTATAGGCAGAAGGCTGCAAGGCATGATAGGATGGTCACTCTTTCTTCTTATTCAGTCGTGCTATAGAGCGGTACAATATAGGGTTGAGTCCCTAAGATCATTACACTCTTTGGCTTACAGAGAAATGTTGGACCAGAGACACCCTACGACAGGCAGGAGGCTAGATGTAATAGCAGGAGAGGGCACCAGCAGGGTGCCTCAGCCTCGGTTAGAATCGGCCCGATCTAAGGACGATACGGAGGTATCATCTCGACCTCCCCAGCAGTCTCCACCACGTTAGGAGTTACTTGGGATGGCCGGTGTGTCGGCACCGCCTCCGGTAGTTTCTATACCCGTACCATCCGACCAGGATGTCAGGAGTGCGGTGGTTATGCTAGCCCAGATGATGGCTGCTCAGCGCCAGCCGGTGCCACCTATAGTTGCAGAATCCTTAGGAGGGCCTAGTAGCTCGAGGGTCTGAGAGTTTGTAGCACTAAGTCCACCGCAATTCACAGGGACAGATCGGACCAAAGAACCTCAAGACTTCTTAGACCAGATGAAGAGGATTTTTAGGGTGATACATGCTACACCCATAGAGTCAGTTGAGTTGGCGGTATTCTGGCTATGGCACATCGTCGTGCTGTGGTATAAGAGTTGGGAAAGGTCTCGAGGGAGAGATGTTTCCCCTCCGACCTGGCCCAGCTTCTCAGAGGCTTTCTTGGATCATTACCTACCGCGGGAGATTCGAAAGGCCCAGGTTGATCAGTTCCTACACTTGGAGCAGGGGTCGATGAGTGTTTGGGAATATGCCATGTAGTTTGATTCCTTGGCTCGTTATGTGCCAGCTTTTGTGGACATAATGCCTGCCAGGGTACACTGCTTTATTATGGGGCTAAACCTGAAATATGTTGAGACCCGCATCACAGCCACACTGCAAAAGAATATGGATATTGCCCGTGTATAGGTTTTTGCTTAGAATATTGAGGGTATCAGACAGCGGCAATGGGAGATTAGGAGGACAAGTCAGGAGTAGCGCCGCAGGGACAGACCGGGTGAATTACAGGAGGAGTCCTAGGGAGTATCTAGGCCACGGTTATCAAATTAGCCGCCTAGACCCTCGCCTCCACCACAGCGGCAGAGGAGCAGGTCTAGTGGCTGAGGGCAGCCAGAGCCCCACGAAGGTTCGCGAGCAGTAGGTTCACAACAATAGAGGAGAGTGGAGCAGAGTGGGTTTACAATATGACTTTTCCCTATTTGCAGTCGACGCCACTTTGGAGCATGCAGGTATGGTTCCACAGCATGCTAGATTTGTGGACAGGAGGGTCACCAGATGAAGAATTGTCCAGCTAGGGGTCAGGGTGATCGGGATCGACAGGATTGGTCTTCAGCAGGATCACGAGCTCCAGCATCCCCAGAAGGGCGTAGGCCCTCAGTTTCAGCCGGCAAAGGCCGAGGAAGATCATGGGCCTCCAATTCAGGTGCCGGCCAAGAACATGCTTATGCACTACCGGGGTGACAGGAGTAAGAGTCGTCACCAGATGTTGTGACAGGTATGTTGAACATTTGCTCTCATCCTACTTATTTGTTGATAGATCCAAGATCCACCTTGTCCTATGTTACACCGTTAGTGGCTCGAAAGTTTAGTATTATGCCGGAATTGCTTCGGCGACCTTTCTCAGTGTCTACACCCGTTGGTGACTCTATTATAGCTAGAAGGATCTATCGGGGGTGTACACTAGAGGTTGCCAGTCGTCAGACTACGGCAGACTTGATAGAACTAGAAATGGTTGATTTTGATGCCATTAAGGGTATGGATTGGCTAGCTCCATGCTATGCCAATGTTGAATGTTGGACCAAGATTGTCCGATTCCACTTTCCAGGGGAGGCAGTACGAGAGTGGAAAGGTAGTACTTCCACGCCAAAGGGTAGGTTTATTTACTATCTTCGGGCAAGAAAATTGATAGAAAAAGGGTGCATTTATCATATTGTCAGAGTTCAGGATGTCAAGGCAGAGCCTCCGACCCTTCAGTCTTTTCCAGTGGTTAATGAATTTCCCGACCTATTTCCAGATGAGCTTCCTAGTATTCCCCCAGAAAGGGAAATTGATTTTGCAATCGATCTATTAGCAGATACTCAGCCTATATCTATTCCTCTATATCAGATGGTTTCTGCTGAACTCAATGAACTAAAGGAACAATTGAAGGATTTACTAAACAAGGGCTTTATCAGGCCGAGTACCTCACCATGGGGTGCGCCAGTTCTGTTCGTGAGGAAGAAGGACGGCTCCCTCCGTATGTGTGTAGATTATCGACAACTGAATAAAGTCACTATCAAGAATAAGTACCCACTTCTCAGAATAGACAACTTGTTTGATCAGCTATAGGGAGCAAGGTATTTTTCAAAGATTGACTTAAGATCGGGATATCATCAGGTCTGGGTTCGTGAAAGAGATATTCCAAAGATTGCCTTCAGGACCAGATATGACCAGTTTGAATTTCTAGTCATGTCCTTCGGACTGACAAATACTCCAGTAGTGTTCATGGACCTGATTAACAACATTTTCATACCATACCTGGACTTGTTCGTGATAGTATTTATCGATGATATTTTGGTGTATTCCCTCTCAAAGGAAGATCACCAGGATCATCTATGGACAGTGCTACAGATTCTAAGAGATCACCAGGTATATGCAAAATTTTGGAGAAGAGTCGAGCTATTTTTAGCATCAACTCTTGAATGAATTATTAAAAAGGGTTTTGGCTATATCTAGCCCAACCCCACACATTAAAAATTCAATTTTCCACTATTTCTTTCTCACCCAAATCCTGCTTCTCTTTCTCAAGCAAAAGATAGATAAGTAAACACAATCTATATTTGCAACCAGAAATATTTCACTTAAAACTCAAAGAAAGTAATAGATTCATGAAAAATAAGTGATTCTAAGATTAAAGAAACAACACCAAATCCATTCTAATCCCTTATCAAGTACACACCCTTAGAAATAGAATTAACTACTCATGAATGAAGATAAGAAGATTATATAAATAAATGATTCCTCAACATTCATCATTGAATCGAAAACTCAAGCTTTAGAATGTGCTTCAATGGTGGGTTTTTCCCTAGCTACTTAAGGTAGAAGAAAGAAAAGCTCTATCTTCTCTCAATCTCTCTCTATATAATATGATTCTCTATGATGTGTCCAAAAAGTTCTTCTTTTCTCTTATCAAGGGTGTGTACAAATTGGGAAAATTCTACTCCTTCTCCTTATGTACGGATTCTAATTTTTTCCCTTATAACCATCCAAAGTATCTTTGTGTTAGAGTAGGACATTTTTACCCTTGTTAGCATGGAGCTCACTTGCACGACACCTGAGTTTGGCAGGTGCCCATCCGCGAAATGTGGGTCTTCCGCAAGTCTGGTCAGATAAGCTTTGATTGTCTTATATGGCTACGCAGGCGCCCCTCTGCACTTTGCAGGTGCCCTTCAGCTTCAAGCCAGTAAATTCTACATGGCACCTGCGTTTTGCAGGTGCTCAAGTGTGGCATGCAGGTCTTCTACTTCCAGCAACAATTCTTTTTGTTCAATTCCTTTAGTTTCCTTGTTTTCAGTTAATACCTGCAACATCAAAGAGAAAAGGCATAAAATCTTCCTAATTGAGTTGAAAAAAAGCAAAAGCTCGTGCTTAAAAGCTTGATGAGTGTGTAAATTACCAACTCATCATAGGGCTTTTTCATCACATGTAACTTTCATTGATCATCATTTAAACATAACCATTCCTTTTGTTCAGATTTAATAATTTTATCATAGTCTATACCAAAATGCTCAAGGAAGCAGGGTGCAAAAATGAGAGATTCAATAAAAAGGACCAAGGCAAATATACTGCTAACAAATGAAAGGCTACAAGCTCAAGAGGCTAACTAGCGGTAACAATATCTGTAAAAACTAAATTTCACAAGACAAAACAAAGAAAGCCTATTATCATCTTCTCAACAAACCAGGACTTATTATTTCAGTTCAAAAACATATAGGGCATGTTCTAAATCCAGATACAAAATATGAAATATATGCAAGAAATTATCACCTCACATGGCACAAGTCTCAGTCAAAGTAGATTAATATGCTTTAAGACAGACAAAGTCATGGAGAACTACAAAAATAAGAAATTTATACACAGAGTCACTACCCCGAGCCTAGGTGTCAAAAATTTACTATTTTATTTTAACTACCAACACTCACAAGAAAGCACTACTCAAGCTCAAGCACTACCCCGAGCCTAGGTGTCAAAAATGATCTTTTCTTTTCACTCTATTTTATTCCTAAAATAGAAAATTTTAACGACTTAATTTCTTCAAGACGATCGCCATCTTATCACTGTCCTTAGTGCACATAAAAAATAATACAAGGGTAAAAGAAACTCCCTGGAAGTCCAAAGGCTTTGGAAATAGCAGCTTATGGGATACTCAGACTTCTCCAAACAAAATTTAGTTCTTCATTTGGGTACCTCACACTTAGTCCCAACATGGTGGCTTGCTTTTGCAACTTCCTATTTCTTTGCTTCCATGCTCAAACTCCTACAATAACAAAAATAAAACTACGAAAATTTAACAATAACCTACTAAGTAATTTTCGGATTGGAAACTTTTACAATTTTTTGTAGAATTACTTCAAGTTATAATCATATAAGTAATTTATGGATTCACAACAATTTGAGAATCTCACAATGTATTTTGGGATTGAGGGATGACTTGAATATGGGAAAAAAATAAGATGTCTGCATAATTTTGTCATCCAACTTTGTATCTCTACTACAAGCTTCAATTTATATGTATATAGCACCCAAAAACTTTAAACAAGTTTAAGATTTGTGATTTTTTTTGTGAGAAATATTCGTCTTTACTCAAGTTACATG
The DNA here is from genome assembly GCA_035772735.1 of Datura wrightii. Lineage (NCBI taxonomy): Eukaryota > Viridiplantae > Streptophyta > Magnoliopsida > Solanales > Solanaceae > Datura > Datura wrightii. Next base: position 70,153,596 of record JASDFA010000002.1, read on the forward strand.
TATGTATCTTGAGTAATGATATTGAGCAAAAGATGAAATACATGTCAATACCTTTTCTTTTGATCATAGAAAGGGAGAATCATGTCAATCATGCATATGATTTTCCTCTTGCTCCTATGTTATTTAAGTCTTTTTCCAACACTTTTATCTAAAGTAGGAAAACAAAATCACTACAACATTATTTCACGGTATGCCTGAGTTGATTTAAGATTTTTTTAATCACAATAAATTAATTTTCCACAAGAGAATGCGTTTGATTTTGTAGCTTATCAACTATATATTCTTCAGAGTAAAATTGGAGATGTAACTTTTAACTGTTTTATTTAAAGAATTGGATGTAGTTATTGAATTGTTATTGTCTTTTTATTTTATAATAGGTTATGTCTTCTGTTATATGATGCATACATACTTGATGGACTATAATTTTATTGGTTACTTATTTATTGGTAATATTACTCCTTATTTGAAGAAGCATGTGTGTTCTTATTATTTATGTCGTGATATTTGATTCTAATTGTTATTTTGAACATTTGATTAGGAGCATGAAAGGACAATGGAGAGAATTAGTCTCATAAAAATTATTATATTATCTTAAAATCTGGACAAGTCGATGGCTTTCTTGTATTAACTTTTTAGCATGATGGTATATATCACTCTCTTCTTTTGCTTTTTATATGTTATTCTTGTGGTTTTTCAATTCTTTTAGATCGCCAATAATTTTAACCATGACCAGTAATCTCATTCATTTCTTTTCCTCCGTGTCTATTTTAAATATTCTTTGCACTTATATGCTCGAAAATATTTAAAGTAAATACTTAATATTACTATTTTGCAACCAACTTACGGGTCTTCTGCTCACTATCTTACTTGGATATATTTTTTGTAAATAATTTAGAGATCATATGATATACTCATTAACTATGCTAATTAAGGTTATCAATAACATTTGAACTTATATTAATAGAAACAAAGGAAGGAGTAGAAAAAAGAGAAACAAGGACGGCTATAGGAGGTGTGTGCTTTTAGACATCAATGAAATATTTCTACTTATGTTATTTCTAAAAATTGATTTCCAAAAAAAATATTAGTTTCTTTCATTATCTTTAAAAGAAATAATTGAATAAATAGTCATTTTTAAAATCCAAGTTGGAAGAATTGTGATACCAAGAAAGTCCATCATAACTTTTATTTGTTGATTTTGTGCAAAGTATGAAATATATGATTTGTATCTTCCTAGTTTAAGTTGATAATTTTATGCTAGATTATTGTACCTCAATAACTAATATCTCCTATAACAACTATAAACACATCCCTTAAATATGCTTAAGTTAGCTATATGAGTCATCACCGTGCCTATCACTTTCTTTTATGATTATACCCTATGTTGCTCAAATTCTCAACAAATATTGTCACAATCATGTTGGATCATTTAAAAATATGTAGCTTTTGGAGGAGACTATTATCAAGATAAAATAATATATTTAGATTTGTTGGTTTAGTAATTGTATCATACAAATCTATGCATGTCCTAATAAAAAGCTTATCCAACAGTTCTTTTGTGTAATTGTTAATAGTCATCCTACCTAGCATGCTCTTTTTCTTTATAATTAGTAGATAATCGGTTCCTTTGCGAATTAGTTATAACTTTAGTATATATGTATAATTGTTTATTACTTTGTAAAGTAACTCTACTTTTTTGCCAACATAAAATTTAATAGTCAAGTATAATCTCTTCATTAATCGATTAGTCTGAAGTTGTATCTATGGTTTGTTATGGGATATCGGAATTATCATAACATCCCGAGTTGATTCATATGACTACTTTATATTAAATATTTTTTTTACATTTAAATTTACAAGATATTTCATCCTTTATTTATCTAATTAAGGTGTTTAAATATTTACTTTAATTGGTAAATCCAAACGCTTATTTAATTGTGTTTGGTAGTGTCATTTTTCATGCCTAAATAGTTAAAAGATACTCATAGGAATATCTCACTGATCAAAATGACTTCAAGGATGCGTATGTAAGGTTATGCAATCTATTCAAGTTGTCCAATCTAATAATTCAGGGTTGTATATCTCCGAAGTAAAAAGTGAAATGTAGCACATATGTTATTTTATGACATGTGAAATATTTTTTTCATGTCATGTTTTTAGAACTTCTTTTCATGATGCAACCTTTCATAGAAAATCCCTTTTTGCTTAAGATAGATAGAGATTTTGAAAGTTCTAGCATACTGTCATTTGTATTTATTTTTCATGTACTTATTTGTTTAGCTGGCTTTCTATTATCAATAATATATAGTAATATTTTTTAAATTTGGGGCATGGATGGCAGTGTAAAAAAATAATATTAGAAGAAAATATTATAAATATTATGGAGGAGATTGCTATTTATATATCGTAGATACTTTTCAAGGAAAGACTGTAATATCCAGGAAGTGCCTAAGACTAGACCGGGAGGTGGAAAGGGAGATTAGAAGAAAAGTCTGGGATTTCCCCTTAGAAGACCCGTGGTACGAGTCGTTAGAAGAAAGGACAGGCTATTGGAAGTGGCTGTGGTGAAAGGGTGCAGAACTAGATTGGGAAATAACGGATCTTAGAACGACCCGTTTGTGGTTGTAATGAGTCATTGGATTGGAGTTCTGGTGAGGTTGGTCTCGATCAGGGAAAAAGCGACGGGTCTTAAGATGACTCATTGTTGGTAATAAAAAGTCGTGGTATGTGTCCGTTGGGAGAACTTCCAGGTTAGTGGCAGTGGTAACGAAGGCTAGTAACCACGAGTCATTGGTTGTTGGAATGACTCGTCCTGACCGGTCGTTGTAGGACATCAGAGACCTGAATTTAGGGTGTAGCAATGAAAGGTAACAACGTACCGAAAGAGCTTACAAAAGATCGTACGGATGTCCGTTGTCAGTGGCAGTTCAATTTTTCTAGGAAATTCATTAAGGGTATTTTCATCATTCTTAAGCCCTAGGGTCCTAAACTACGTCGTTCTAAGGACGAAATACACAGTTTTATGAGGGGTAAGCTCAGTCTAAGCTCATTCCCATTCATGCATGCAAGATTAAGGGCTTAGAAGGTGATCAAGCTTAGGTTCTCTACATGTTCTTCCTTAATTCTCTTTGGGCTATCAAGGAATTGGTGTAATCAGATCCTATCAGGTATGTAGGGTTATGAATGGGTGAATTTATTTTCACCCATGCCCAATCCCTCTCTAAATCATGAAAATTCATATGTTGATCCTATAGGGTTTTAACCCAATGCATGAAATTCCTAATTTCCTACATGGGTATGATTTAAATATCTTCCCATTATTGAATTATGATTCATGGGCAAGTTTGACATTGTTTTCAATTATAATCATGTTTCAAGCTTTATAAATTAAAATGTCCAATTATGAGAAGTTCATGAAAGTTGAGATTTATGATGAATGTTTAAGTGTGATGAGATATTATTGATGAAAAACATGTTTGCGAGTTACCCATGTTTATAATCATGTTTTCAACTGAATTAAGTATCTTCATGCATGTTAAAGTATTGGGCAATGCCCATATGTTCAAGTATGATTTATTATTTCACGAATAAGCTTACCACATGGTTTTGGAGTTAAGACTCCCATTTATGTTCAGCTTGCAGTACGGTTTGAGCAAAAGCTCCTCATATATTATTTCAGATTTGATATGTATTTGATTATTATGCTTCGTCAATAGATGATGGTAAGCTTCGTTGAAAAATGATGGAGAACATATGTTTGTTTTTGGGAGTAGTGTCTAGCACCGAGCAGGCTAAGAGTCGATCAACCCTATGCCTCAGAACTATGCATCAACGCAGGTTTATACATACCATATATATATACTTTGCGACCTCCTTTGTGAGCTATCCCCTTCCCGATTGTGCCTAGAGCTTGATATCGATATCATGGTGTCGTCCTTACCCCTCGTAAGGATTTGGACGGCTCTACCTACTTGAGTGTGATAGTTGGGACCACGTAAGCTCTATCGTGGTAATGTCGGTTATAAGACGAGTCTCCTATTATTCCTCATGATTTCAGTTATGCATGTTTATCGCTCATGATATATATATATAGGTTTTAAAGTAGGTTCAAGACAATGTTCAGATCATGATTTCAGAAAATAGCATGCAAGCCTTACTCTCAGATTCTTGTTTTGATCATGTTTTATATTATGCATGTTTTAAATGATTTTACTTATTTGAGTGGTTTTACTTACCTTAAATTTCCTTCCATGTACTGACCACATACTCTTTGTTGTATCGTTTTATGATACAGGCTCCGATCTTCAGAATCAGCCCCGTAACTAGCCAGTTCTACAGTTAGCATCATCCTCGATTGGTGAGTCTTCATCTAATCGAGGTCCCTTTTTTATTCAGCTATCTTTGCGTATATTTAGTTTCCGACTTAGAAAGTTAGTTGGGGGCTTGTCCCATCAACTCATCAGACTTTAGAGGCTTTTCATATAATAGACTATTTAGCTTCAAACTCGTGTTGTATTTTTGGATTATATATTATGCTTAGACTTCAACTATGTTGTTATGTTAAGTCTTCCGCTCTATTTGATTGAGTTAGATGTATGTTCATGCCATGGGTTGACTTGGAGTCTCTCGGGGCTCCTTGTCTCGTGTCTCGATCCGAGCCTATGTTCGCGTCGTGAAAAACATGGTATCAGAGCAATAGGTTTGAAGTGTTCTAGGGTGTCTGAAGGTCGCGTCAAGTAGAGCATTTTTCATGGGTGTGAAGCATGCCACACTTATTACGAAGAGGCTACAAGACGTTTAGGAAATGTTCCCTTCTTTCATGATCTATGTCGTGCGATAAAATATCTCTTTATCCTTCTAACTCGTGTTATTCATGATTGCAGAATCATGCCTCCCCACAGAGTTAACAGTAGAAGGAATGGAAATGGAAACGGCCACAAGGATGGCAATGGAGAAGGGCACCAACAAGCCCCACCAGTCCATGAGCACTGTGCACCAGAGCCAGTTGGCCATGCTAAATTTAGGGCAGCCATTCAGATGCTAGCGCAGGCCTTGACCGCTCAGCACACAGTGTCGCATGTCCCGCAGAATGGGAATGCGGTGGCAGCTCAAGTCAAAGATTTCCTAAGGATGAAGCCACCATATTTTCTTGGGTCTAAGGTGGATAAGGATCCACATGAGTTTATCGATGAGATTGTGAAGATCACCCAGGTCATGGGGGTGAATGGAGTAGAGTGTCCCAATTTGGCCTCATATCAGCTGAAGGGGGTTGCACACATCTGGTTTAGATAGTGGAAGAGTAGTAGTGCAGCCGGGGCAGGCCTAAAATTTTGAAGGAGTTTCATGTTGCTTTTGTAGATAGGTTCTTCCCTCACGAGATAAGGGAGTTGAATGCAGATGAGTTCGTGAACCTAAAGAAGAGGAAGATGATGGTCCAGAAATATGCCCTAGATTTCACTTGTCTATCAAAGTACGCCCCAGAGTTAGTGGTTGATCAGAGGGCACAAGTGAGCAGGTTTGTTCATGGGGTGGTGGATGACAAGGATTGCAGGAACGCTATGCTCCATAAGGGTATGGATTTCCCTCCAATAGTATTATACATACAACAGATGGAGGTGGTTCACATAAGGGAGAGAGAGGCCAAGAGGGACAGGATAGACAGCTATAGATTCTCCTAGTCGAGGCCAGGTGGTGAGCACTAACAGCAGACCCACTAGAGATCCTTAGCCCTAGCATCTTTAGTGATGAGTGTGCCATCCAGACCTAGGCACAACTAGAGAGGGAGAGCATTAGGCTCCAGGGGTCAGACCAACAGGCCTGCAGATTCCAATATTTCAGTTTGCGGCAGGTGTGGTCGGAGGCACACAGGCTAATTCTTGGCGGGTACAGGTGCTTGCTTTGGGTGTGGAAAGCCCGGAAATATGCTCAAAGATTTCCCAACAACTAGATAGGGATATGATAGGGGCGGAGGCCTAGCTTCTAGTTCAGCAGCTCCACCCACACGCTAAGCCCAGCAGGGGGCATCTACTAGCACAGGTGTCGGTCAGCGCCAAAATCGATTCTATGCCTTAGCATCTAGCAAGAAGTAGGAGGTCTCCCCTAATGTATTCACTAGTATGTTGCGAGTTTTCCATCTTGATGTATATGCTTTGCTATATCCAAGGGATACCTTGTCTTTTGTGACACCTTATGTGGCTTGTAGTTTCAGAGTTAGTCCCGAAATCTTGTCAGAACCCTTCTTAGCCTCTACTCCAGTGGGTGATCCAGTTGTAGCTAGACGGGTGTATAAAAGTTGCTCGATCAAAGTCCTTCAGAAAGTCACCTCAGTAGATTTAATAAAGTTAGCCATGGCTGATATTGATGTTATTCTTGGCATGGATTGGCTATTTGCATGTTATGCCTCAGTTAATTATAGAACTTGGGCAATAGAATTCAGATTTCCAGGTGAGCCAGTCATAGAATGGAAGGGTAGTTCAACTATGCCTGTAGGTCGTTTCATTTCCTACCTTAAGGCTAGAAAGATGATCTCTAAAGGTTGTGTATACCATTTAGTTAGGGTTAAGGATGCACCGTCCGAGACCCCGACTATTCAATCAATCCTAGTGGTATGTGAGTACGCAGAAGTCTTCCCAAATGATTTACCGGGAATCTCTCCTGAGTGAAAAATTGATTTTGGTATTGACCTTCATCTCAATACGCGCATATATCTATTCCTCCTTATAGAATGGCTCTAGCCAAGATAAAAGAGTTGAAGGAGTAGTTGAAGGACCTTTTAGATAAGGGTATAATTAGATCGAGCAAATCCCCGTGGGCTGCACTAGTTCTCTTTGTTTAAAAGAAAGATGGTTCTCTCCGTATGTGTATTGATTATTGGCAATTGAACAAGGTCACCATCAAGAACATGTACCCTCTACCCAGGATTAATGATTTAGTTGACCAGCTTCAGGGTGCCAAGTGCTTTTTGAAGATAGACCTCAGGTTCAGATACCATCAGCTCTGGGTTAGGGAAAGTGACATCCCGAAGATAGCCTTCAGGAAGCGGTGTGGTCATTATGAGTTCATAATTATGTCTTTTGGACTAACGAATGCTCTTGTAGCTTTTATTGACTTGATGAACAAGGTGTTCAATCCATATATGGATATGCTCATGATCATATTTATGGATGACATCCTGATATACTCTCGGAGCGAGGAGGAGCATGCCGCTCATTTAAGGGTGGTGTTGTAGACCCTCAAGGATCGTCAACTAAATGTTAAATTCAGCAAGTGCAAGTTTTGGTTGAACTCAGTGGCGTTTTTGGGCCATGTAGTATCAAGTAAGGGAATTAAGCTGGACTCTCAAAAAATTGAAGCAGTGAAGAACTGGCCTAGACTGGTGAATCCTTCAGACATCAAGAGTTTCTTGGGTTTAGCTGGGTACTATTGAAGATTTGTTGAGGGTTTTTCATCTATAACAATGCCATTGACCAAATTGACCCAAAAGAAAGTGAAGTTCCAATGGTTAGAGGCTTATGAGAGGAGCTTTCAGGAGTTGAAGACTCGACTTACCTCAGCACCGGTGTTAACCTACCCGAGGGTACTGATGGGTTTGTGTGTATTGCGATGCTTCTAGAATCGGCCTTGGCTATGTATTGATGCATCATGACAAGGTTATAGAATATGCTTCCAAACAGCTGAACGTTCATGAGAAGAATTACCTGACCTATGACTTGAATTGGCGGTGGTGGTATTCGCCTTAAAAATATGGAGACATTACATGCATGGGGTCCATGCAGATGTGTTTACGGACCATAAGAGTCTATAATATGTGTTTACCCAGAAGGATCTAAATCTACAACAAAGGAGGTGTTTGGAGCTACTTAAGGATTATGACATGAGTATCCTTTGCCATCCGGGTAAAGCTAAGGTAGTAGCAGACACACTTAGTAGACTCTCTATGGAGAGTGTGTCCCATGTGGATGAGGGGAGGAAGGAGCCGGTGAAGTATGTGCATTGACTTGCAAGGTTGGGAGTTCATTTGGTTGATTCGATCGATGGAGGTGTTGTAGTTCAGAACGGGTCAGAATCATCCTTGGCGACTGGCATAAAATCTAGACAAGATGAGGACCTTATTTTGATAAAGTTAAAGGAAGTCGTTCAGAATCAAAAGGTAGAGGTCTTCTCCAAAGGGGGATATGGTTGCTTCGACATCAGGGTCGCTTGTGTGTCCTGGACGTTAATGATTTGAGGGATCAGATGTTGCATCAGGCTCACGGCTCCATGTATTTGATACGTCCAGGTTCCACCAAGATGTACCGTGACTTACAAGAAGTTTATTGGTGGAATGGCATGAAGAAAGACATCGTAGAATTTGTAGCTAAGTGCCCAAACTGTCAACAAGTGAAGGTTGAGCATCAGAGACCGAGAGGTGTGCTTCAGAATATCAATATTCCTACTTGGAAGTGGGAAGAAATCAATATTGACATCATCCCAGGGTTGCCTCGCACTCGTCGGCAATATGACTCCATTTGGGTTGTTATAGACAGGTTGACTAAAGCTGCTCACTTTCTACCGGTCAAGACCACTGATTCAGCGGAGGATGATACCAACTATAAATTTAAGAGCTTGTTCGGTTGCATGGAGTGCCCTTTTCCATCATATCAGACAAAGGTACCTAGTTTACCTCTCAGTTTTGGAGGTCGTTTCAAAAAGGACTTGGTACTTAAGATAAGCTCAATACAACATTTAACCCACAAACGGATGGTCAAGTGGAGCGGGCAATTCATACTCTTAAGGACATGTTGAGAGCATGTGTGAATGACTTCAAGGGTAGTTGGGATGACCATTTGCCTCTTATTAAGTTTGCGTACAGTAACAGTTACCATTCCAATATTCAGATGGCTCCGTTCGAGGCTCTCTATGGGCAGAGATGTAGATCGCCTAGTGGTTGGTTTGAAGTCGGTGAAGCTTCTATGATTGGACCAGATTAAGTCCATGAGGCCATGGAGAAGGTTCAGCTCATACGGGACAAGTTGAAAACAGTTGAAAGTCGCCAAAAGTCCTATGCCGATGTGATAAGGAGGGAACTTAAGTTCGAAGTTATCATGCCCCAAAACAGGGGTAGGGCGCAACTGGCACTTGATTCATGATTGATCGAGAAGCCAGTTATATGACATCTGTAACGGTAACACTTAGGCTATCCAGGCCACCTATCACAATCAACTGAAGTATAAACTGGACCCATAAGGTCAGAACAATATGGTGTAAACAATCGAAATGCAACCAAGGCAATTATTGTGCTAAACCAAGCAACTATGAGCTGATGAGGCCACAAACTGAATAATACTGTACACACTAAGTCCGCAAAGCCTCTAAAGAGTAAACTGACTGATGGTCGGAACAGGGCTCCAACCTACCCATAACTGCATCTCAAAACTCAAGAATAAATAACTAAGCCCTAGCACCAGGAAGAAAAGAGCATACCAACCATCCGTTGATCTCACGAACTGCTACTCAACTAGCAATCCTGACCTCTACCTGCACCTGAGGTATGAAGGCAGGTCCCCAAGCAAAAGGAAGTCAGTACGAATGAAATGTACTGGTATGTAGGGCTGAAACTGTAAACATGGGATAACAATCTTGTAATAACTGACCCAGCACATAAAAACATATAGGATAGATATAATAGGGAACTCTGCAACCAATAATTGATAACAACTTACTATAACATAAGTGAACTCAAGATAACTGAACCAGGAATAAGGAATAGGAACTACCTGGAATCCGGAACCTGATAACACCTCTATAATGAGATGAAAATTCCATTAAGAAATGCACAAGAAAGAAACTATAACTGTAATGCCAACAACCAGCCAACCGTAAATGCATATATAAAATTCGTCCAACCGGTGTACCATACCGGGGAAAAATAAAATATCTCCTGCCAATGTACCATACCAGGGTAAAATAAAAATATCTCCAGCCGATGTACCACACCGAGGTAAAATAAAAATATCTCTAGCCGATGTATCACACCGGGGTAAAATAAAAACATTTCCAGAAGATGTACCACATCGGGGTAAAATAAAAATAATTCTCAATCATAATCATAAATAAGGCCGATATGGCTTATATTGAGTCAATTTAATACATATGGCATATAAATGACAAGTGTTAATATGTGGTCGGAATAGGCCTCTTTCGTAGCCCATAAATGCAAGTGAGCACCCAAATCATGTAAAGGTAGAAAATATGTATATATATATCACGTAAATTTGTCAAATTATACATAAATATGTCGACTCAGTTACTTGAAGAACCTTCAAGAGGTTTAGACAAGATAAGAACTTTTGTAGGCTTACAAACAATGTCCTACAAATAATCCTACCAATTTAACATATTACTTGGATAGAAACACATAGAGCTCATTTCTACACAATTCTTTAACATCTAGGAACTGAAAATATATACTGCCTACCAGGTGGTTCCTTTACCTGTATCGACAACTATACTTTGGAATTTCATTGCCAAATTTATCATGTAGATAAGCACATATAGTTCTTAATTCATTTGACATATTTGCAAGAGTACATATAACTAGGACCTTGGAGTTATATGTCATATACATAGAGATGAGAGCTGAACTACAAACATACAAAGCATGAGACTTCTATATAATGATTAACTTGTATTTAGTTAACTGGGTGACCTCCAGGGGACTTCCTGGTATTCAAAGTTCTGAGCTTAACCGATCATTATCAGATCCTACGCTTATACTTAGATATTAGGAACATTGGTACATGAGAGAATCTCTCCTCTGAATTTAGGAAATTCAACTAATAACTAAATAACAGCTAAACATATAGATGCATGACATGAATATAACTGAAAGAATTCAACTGTAAGACTTCTTACTGGAAAGACATATAAAGACTTGAGTTCATAGACTTGTATGCAACATCAGATACTTGACTGAGGCATTAGCATAATTCTTGAAATACAATCTCTCAAAAACTTCTTGGATTAGCTAGCGCGTTTCAACATAAATTAGGGATGTAAAGACATAACTTAAGGATCTGAGACTTGGAGCTCTGTAACTTAGGAACTCATGAGTAACTCTCTAAGTGATTCCTTATAGGAAAATAAGGATATATATCTGTAATTCGGCTGATGCTGGATTGACTTACATAACTTTGCAATTATTTGCATAGCTTAAGAAAGCTTACATAATCATAAGCGACTTAGAAGATCCTAGGATTACCCTTTTCAGACATGGTAGAAAATTTCAACACTTAGAATAGATAACTTAACATAGTCATTTAGGGGTATAGCAGAGAGCTTCTGAACTTAAGTTACTATTTTGCAGACATTCAACTCTAATTATTATGAAGAAGGTTAACACTTTAGTGGTTATTCACCAACGTAACACATATTAAACATAAACAGCTTAATTTATAACTCTTTTGTTAAACGTCTTTAGAACAGGGTTAATCTTCCTAGCTGTTTGCCTAACTCGTTCACAACCGTAACCCGTATCATCTAATTTAGCAATATTTAGCTCTACTTTCCTTAATCATCTTAACTTCTTTGCCAAGCATTATTCACTCTACACTCAATTCTTTACCCTCGTGTTCACTCTTCCATCAATTCTTATACGCACTTGCCTCTTTGCCTAATTGACAACTTTATCTGTTAAACCTCGTCTTGCTTATATTTTAACGTCGTTCAAAGGTTCTAGAAAGCAATTATAGGAAGAGTGTATATTACTCACATATTTCCTTAAAAGGTATAACATTTACTCTTATCTTCCCTTTTTATAATGTCACAAAAAGATTATCAACTTAGCCACTCTTTCCCCGTTAACATGTATCGACTTACCTTATTCGCTACGTGCCGCTTGCTTAGCTTTAAGGAGGGAAAAAATAAAATATCCTTTTTACCTTAAGCACTTTAAAACATAAACTTATAGGAGGTATTAACAATATTATTGAAATGTCATTTCAATAAGTTCGTTTACCCTCAATCGGCTTAGCGTCATCATCTTAGCTTAAGTTCAATTACAGGTTGTCTTCTTAGCATTTCCTACCAATTTCACTAAGTGACCAGATCTTAACATATATTCAAAATCACGTATACAGTATACTGCAAAGGACCATCTCACGATGCCCAAGTTAAGAGGACTTTACACTCGATCTACAACTTCGACAACAATCGTATAAAAATTACGCCTTTCGCTTCACATTTGTTCGCTTCAACCATTCTTAATGATTCAAGCTTTACGCAACCTATTTCCAGCCCGTTAGACAGGATCATACATGCCTCATTATGATTTTACAAACATAGGAATATTGATCCTTTCAATGACTTAGTTTCGCGCTTGAAAAACAAGGAAAGGGACGCCTTTACATACCTTGGCACGTTGACTCTAATTTTGCTGAAAATCTTCCTTCCAAGAATACTCCTTAAGGCTCCTTCCAAGTCCAATTTAAAAACACAACAAGCAACAACTTCACTTCACCGAAGTTCTAGAAAAATTGGGCAGCGACATGCGACAAGAAAACACAAAGAAATAACAACACAATACTACAACATTCTCCAAGTTATAACCTCATAAACTCAAAGAAGTCAAAAAGGGAATTACTTACCCTTTCTTGGAGATGTTATTAGCTAAAGTAGGAGTAAACTCCTACTCTTTCCTATGCCTAGAATCATCTAAAAATGCAGCAACACCACAATCAACCACAAGACAACAACTAGCCATTACTTTCTTCCAAGGTTCTCTTTTCCAAGCCCAAAAAAGACAAGAGTGAAGTTTCTTACCTGGGATATCTTTTCACCATATAATAGGGCATTGAATTCTCTGAATTCTAAAAATTCAACTAAAAAGGAGTATAAATGAGCTTTCTAACTCAATTTTACTTCATATAGGCGGGATGGGCAAGGACTGGGCGGTGTTCGCGTGTGGCGCCCATGCGACATGCCCTCGCGCGCGCCTGCTGCCTGCCTATCTCGGCGCCTGGGCGTTTTTCCAGCTGACAATGCTGTCTTCAAACGAGCATAACTTTTTACTCCGAACTCCGATTGACGAGTGGTTTTTTTCAATGTAAACTAGGCTCAAGTACCTTTCATTTGATATGTTATGGGACTTCTGAATTATTATATGTTTGGAGATATGTCCATTTAAATTTGACCCTTATGTACAAACTTTACATACTCTTCACTTTTCCCTTTGGACATGTTTTCCTCCTCACCTACCAAAAAATACAACCCATAATTCCCTTAATAGACATATAAACATCAAATAATCATCAATAAAACAATTTCAGGGTGTAACATCCTCCCCCTCTTAATATCATTCGTCCTTGAATGAGGGTTATACCTCGGTAGCCGTAAGTTTAGCCATAACATCTTTAAATTTTCCTTTCCTTGTGCCATTAACACACATTCCATTTATTCGTAAGCATATCCTTTGCTTTTGCTATCTCATATCAAACTATACTTATTCAACTAAATCTATTTATCTAACATAAGACAGACATGCCTTAGCACCACATAATCGATGAACTTTTCTAACCATAAGAAAATTTACACACTACCATGGTGGATGATTAACTCCAGTACCACTTTCCATTCACTACATAAGACATAGGATCAATTGTTAAATCTGAAGTCGCGCTTTTACCCCTGCTTTTACCATGACCCATAATTAGCGGTCTTGATAAGTGAAACTAAAGCGTGATCTAGGGTAACAAAAAAAGGACTAAGTCTTCAAGAGAAACTAAATGTCTGGCCACCTAGTGCCTTGAAACACTACAAGGGGCCTTAAATAATCTTGTTGACCTAGTCTCCCACTCTATTCTACTTTTATGTCGGTACTTGAATATGGTGAATCAGATCCTCTATCAAACCTAATACAATTAATATACTCAATCCCTCATTTTTTGCACCCTATTTGAAGCATATCGGGCCAAAGAATTAAAACCGATACTATATTCGCGAACACTCATGCTGCCCTACTCTAGCTACAAAACCTTATTAGTTCGAACCCGTCGAAGTTCTCGTGGTAAGTACTAAATCGTGAAGGATAGGGAATTTAGGCTCAACCCACGGGCACTAAAGCTCTCAGAAGTATTCTTCTAGACCCTGTCATTAATTTCAACAACTAACTTTTGAAACGTCACTATTCGGGTTAACATCTGAAATGCTTTCTCAAAATCTCATCCCTTTGATATAGCTGAAGGTGTTGGAGGATAAACAACTCGACCTCCTACTGGATCTACTGAAACTGGGACAACATGAAGGGATGAATCCCTTTCCATGGTAGCTCTGACTAGAACGGGAGGAATTGTAACACGGGGAATAAAACAAAACTCACTTCTAGGATATAATCTATTTCTCAGATCGACAGGAGGGCGACTAGGACCCTTTCAAGCATCAGTGTCAATAAATCTTGTAGATATCTGTGAAACTGGGACAATATGAAGGGCTGAATCCCTTTCCATGGTAGCTCTGACCAGAACGGGAGGAACTGTAACACAGGGAATAAAACAAAACTCACTTCGAGGATATAATCGATTTCTCAGATCTTGTAGATATTTGCCTTACTCCATTTGACTTATAAAACACAAGCACGATTTTGACTTCAAATAGCCCTTACATCTTTGCTCTATAGCACGATCTATTAATAAACAAAGTGAAACAACCCTTAAATGCCCTGTAGCCTCCTGATTATAAGTATGGTGCACAACATACCCATAAGCAAGACTCTACTAGACACGACTTGTGGAGTCCCTAGGATACGACTTCGCTCTGATACCGAGTTTTGACCCCCCAAAATTGGGGTATGGCACAACTGGCACTCGATTCATGATCGATCGAGAAGCCGGCTATATGACATTTGTAATTGTAACACTTAGGCAATGCAGGCCACCTGTCACAATCAACTGAAGTATAAACTGGACCCATAAGGTCTTAACAATATGAGGTAAGCACTAGAAATGAAACCAAGTCAATTAGTGTGCAAAACAAAGAAACAATGAGCCAATGAGCCCACAAACTAAATAACACTATACACAATAAGTCCACAAAGCCTCTAAAGAGTAAACTGACTAATAGTCGGAAGAGGGCTCCGACCTACCCATAAATGTATCTCAAAACTCAAGAATAAATAACTAAGCCCTAGATCCAGGAAGAAAAGAGCATACCAACCATCCGTTGATCTCACGAACTACTACTCAACTAGCAATCCTGACCTCTACCTGCAGCTGCGGTAGGAACGCAGGTCGCCAAGCAAAAAGACATCAGTACGAATGAAATGTACTGATATATAAGGATGAAACTATAAACATGAGATAACAATCTTGTAATAACTGACTCAACACATAAACATATAAACGATAGATATAATCGGGAACTCTACAACTTGTAATTAATAACAACTTACTATAACATAAGTGAACTTGAGATAACTGAACCAAGAATAAGGAAAAGGAACTACCTGGAATCCATAACCTGATAATAGCTCTATAATTAGATGAAAATGCAATTAAGAAATGCATAAGAAAGAAACTATAAATGTAATGCCAGCAACCAGCCAACCATAAATCAATATATAAAATTCGTCCAGCCGGGGTACCTTACCAGGGAAAAATAAAAATATCTCCAGTTGATGTACAACATCGGGGTAAAATAAAAATATCTCTCGTCGATGTACCACACTAGGGTAAAATAAAATATCTCCAGCCAATGTACCACACCGGGATAAAATAAAAATATCTCCAACCGATGTACTATACCGGGGTAAAATAAAAATATCTCCAGGCGATGTACCACACCGGGGTAAAATAAAAATAATTCTCAATCATAATCATAAATAGGGTCGATATGACTTATATTAAGTCAATTTTGACATATATGACATATAAATGACAAATGTTAATATGTGGCTGGAATAGGCCTCTTTCGTTACCCATAAATGCAAGTGAGCACATATATCATGTAAAGATAGTAAATATGCATATATATCACGTAAAATCTATCAAATTATACATAAACATGCTGACTCAGTTACTTGAAGGACCTTCCAGAGGTTTAGACAATATATGAACTTTTGTAGGCTTACAAACAATGTCCTAAAAAAATCCTACCAATTTAATATATTACTTGGATAGAAACACATAGAGCTCATTTCTACACAATTCTTTAACATCTGGGAACTGCAAATATATACTGCCCACTAGGTGGTTACTATACCTGTATCGACCAATAAACATTTGAATTTCATTGCCAAATTTATCATGTAGATAAGCACATATTGTTCTTAATTCATTTGACTTATTTGTAGGAAAACATGGAAATTATAACTAGGAACTTGGAGTTATTTGTCATATACATAGAGATGAGAGCTGAACTACAGACATATAATGTATGAGACTTCTATATAATGTATAACTCGTATTTAGTTAACTGGATGACCTCCAGGAGACTTCCTGGTATTCAAAGTTCTGAGCTTAACTGATCATTATCATAGCCCGCGCTTATACTAACTAAGACATTAGGAACATTGGTACATGGGAGAATCTCTCCTCTAAAATTAGGAAATTCAACTGGGAACTCAACAAGAGCTAAACATATAGATGCATGACTTCAATATAACTAAAAGAATTCAACTATATGTTATAACATCAAAATCATATACATTAAGACTTCTTACTGGAAATACATATAAAGACTTAAGTTCTTAGACTTGTGCAACAACAGATACTTGACCGAGATATTAGCATAATTCTCAAAATATGACCTCTCAAAAACTTCTTAGATCAGCTAGCACGTTTCAACATAAATTAGAGACGTAAAGATATAACTTAAGGATCTGAGACTTGGAGCTCTGTAACTTAGGAACTCATGAGTAACTCTCTAAGTGATGCATTATAGGCAAAAAAAAGATATATAGTTGTAATTCAGGCGATGCTGGATTGACTTACATAACTTTGCAATTATCTACGGAGCTTAAGAAAGCTTACATCATCATAAGTGACTTAGAAGATCCTAGGATTACCCTTTTCAAACATGGTGTAAAATTTCAACACTTACAATAGATAACTTAACATAATCATTTAGGGGTATAGCAGAGAGCTTCTCAACTTAAGTTACTATTTTGCAGAAATTCAACTCTATTTATTTCGTAGAAGGTTAACACTATAGTGGTTATTCATCAACGTAACACATATTGAACACAAACAACTTAATTTATATCTCTTTGTCTAAACGTCTTTAGAATAGGGTTAATCTTTCTAGCAGTTTGCCTAACTCGTTCACAATCGTAACCCGTATCATCTAATTTAACAATATGTAGCTCTAATTTCCTTATTTATCTTAACTTCTTTGCCAAACATTATTCACTCTACACTCAAGTCTTTACCCTTGTGTTCACTAATCCGTCAATTCTTACACGCACTTACCTCTTTGCCTAATTGACAACTTTATCTGTTAAACCTCGTGTTGCTTATATTTTAACGTCGTCAAAGGTTCTATAAAACAATTATGGGAGAGTGCATATTACTCACATATTAACTTAAAAGGGATAACATCTACTCTTATCTTTCCTTCTTATAATGTCACAAAAAGATTAATAACTTAGCCACAGTTTCCCTGTTAACATGTATCGACTTAGCTTATTCACAACGTGCCGCTTGCTTAGCTTTAAAGAGGGAAAACATAATATCTCCTTTCTACCTTAAGCACTTTAAAAAATAAACATATAGGAGGGATTAACAATATTACTAATATGTCATTTCAATAAGCTCGTTTACCCTCAATCGGCTTAGCGTCATCTTCTTAGCTTAAGTTCAATTACATGTTGTCGTCTTAGAATTTCCTACCAATTTCACTAAGTGACCAAATCGTAACATATATTCAACATCACATATATAGTATACTGCAAAGGACTAGCTCATGGTGCCCACGTTAAGGGGACTTCAGACTCGACTTACAATTACGACAAAAATCATATAAAAAATACGCCTTTCGCTTCACATTTGTTCGCTTCAACCATTCTTAATGATTAAAGATTTATTCTAAGTATTTCCAACCCTTGGACAGGATCATATGTGCCTCATTATGATTTTAAAAACATAGGAATATTGATCCTTTCAATGACTTAGTTTCGTGCTTGAAAAATAAGGAAAGGGACGCCTTTACATACCTTGGCACGTTGACTCTAATTTTGCTGAAAATCATCCTTTCAAGATTACTCCTTAAGGCTCCTGATCACGGGCAAAAATAGCATGCCCGAGATACGCTTTATGACTTAAATTAGTCTTGTTTATCTAAGTTATTGTATACATTTTCATGTAATTTTATATGAAGTGAAGATATGTGCTAACCAACATGATTAGCCTTTGTTTTGTAGGTTTTGATGACTTTTGAGTAACTAATCCATGAGTGGGTGAAGTAGAGGCTTGGAAACGGAATTAACACGCGAATGTCAGCAAAGAGGAGGCACAAAACAGCCCACTTGCGCGTTGGCAACGTGCCACGGCAGGCAGGCCGACCACAACAGCCCACCTGCGCGTTGGCAACGTGCCACGACAGGTTGGCTGCGTGACCAAGAGGTGGCAACGCGCTGCCCAAGCAGCGTGACACGCTGCCAACGCGGTAGGGTGCTGCCGGGGCCAAGTTCGGGTGATTTCTAGAGAGCCTCCGCGTTCGTAGCGTGTCACGGAGGCAGTGCTCCGCGATGCACTCCGTGACACGTTGCTTGTTATTCCGGGAAAGAGTCCTACTACTATAAATAGCACACTTAGGTTTATTTTTCATAATTCTGACTTGGTGGAGCAAGAACGTGGGTTACAGACAGTTGAGGGGACGAAAATATCAGGGTTTTTCTCTCTTTCCTTCTTCTTGAATTAAATTGCTTGTATGTTTAACACTCATTTAACGATGTTTAATCCACAAATGAGTGGCTAAATCCTCTTCTTGCTGAGGTTATGAACAATTGTAGTGAAATGGATTGTTGATCATAGTGGTTTTTCATCTTTTCTTCCATGTTGTTCTATTAATTCTTGTTCTTACTGCATTAATGTGTGGCCTACGTTAATGTATGTCTAAAAAGCCCGATTTCACTTGAGAGAGCAAGAAATTGGAAAGTTGTGAATTAATAGGATATGATCTTTTCTTGGTTTGGGAAAATTGGGAATTGATTTACTTTCAAGATAGAAATATACCTGAAAGTCGTATTAGTCAATTTAGGAACCGGGTTTGTATGGCTAGAACATGAATTGCATTTAATCACAGAAATGTAGGTGGATGGTTCATGATTCTTAAGTGAGGTTAAATACGAGAGTTTTAATCTCTTGGAAAATGTTCTTGGCTAGCAATTGGAGGAAAAGACTAACCAAATTATGTCAATAATTAATTTCAATACATGTTCGTTTAACCTCAGCATGCTCTCATTCATAGTTCAGACTCAAATTAGATAGTTATTTTAGATTTAGTATAAAAATTATAAAACTAAATATCAAACTTTTGATTACACTGTTGTCTGCATTTTTAGAATCGAACTATAGTACACTTGAGCAGATTGCACTTCATCCCAGTCCCTGTTGGATCGATACTTGGCTTACTTAAGCCACTTTACTACTTGTTCGACCACGTACACTTGCGTGTGAGTTATATACCCATATAACAGACCCGAACAGCTCCTTCCAGTCCAATTTACAAACTCAACAAGCAGCAACTTCTCTTACCAAATTTCTGCAAAAATTGGACAACAACATGCCACAAGAACACACAAGGAAACAACAACACAATACTACAACATTCTCCAAGATATAACCTCATAAACTCAAACAAATCAAAAAGGGAATTACTTACCATTTCTTTTAGACGTTATTAGTTAAAGTAGGAGTAAATTCCTACTCTTTCCTCTGTCTAGAATCATGTATAAACACAGCAACACCACAATCAACCACAAGACAACAACTAGCCATGACTTTCTTCCAAGGTTCTCTTTTCAAAGCCCAAAAAAGACAAGAGTGAAGTTCCTTACCTGGGATATCTTTTCACCACGTGATAGGACTTTGAATTCTCTGAATTCTGAAAAAACTCAACTATAACGGAGTAGAGATTAGCTTTCTAGCTTAATTTGACTTCATATAGGTGGGCTGGCCAAGGCCTGGGTAGTCCCTGCATGTGGCGCTGGTGCGACATGCCCTTGTGCGCGCCTGTCTCGACGCCTGTGATCATGAGCAAATTTATAGGCCCAAGTGATACTCAAATGTGTCATTTCAGCCTTGTTTATCTATCAATGTTTATACATTCTCATGTAATTGGTAATAAAATGTGAATTTATACTAACCAACATGATTAGCATTGTTTTGCAGGTAAAATGTAATTTCGGGAAGCTAAAATGCATGTTGGAAGATATCGGGGTTGGACTCGCATGCGAGCAAGGGACAAGGCATTGGAAAGCATAAAATAAAGGGACTCCGCGATGGAGCCGTGTCACGATGCCATCGCGGAGGCCTTCTTCCTGGATAGGGAATTTTCGCCCAATTTCCAGAGAGGGTACGCGATAGGTCCGTGGCACGGTAGCATGGCTCTGCTCGGTGCTTTGGTAGGGGTTAAAAACCGACACGCAAGTGCACGTGGTCAAACAAGTAATAAAGTGGCTAAGTAAGCCAAGTATCGATCCAAGGAGACTCTGGATAAGTAAAATTGCTTAAGTATACTATATTCTAGTTTACTTCTAATTATGTTGACAACAATGTAACCCAAAAGTTAAATAATTTTGTTTATAAACTATATACTAAAACTATTAACAAATATTTACTTGAATTGAAACTATGGATAAGAGCATGCCAAGGTTAAGAACAAGTAATGAATTCGATAGTAATCATAATTCGGTTATTCTTCTCTTCATGTTGCTAGCCAAGAACATTAGCCTAGAGATTAAAACTCTCGTATTTAATCTCACTTTAGAATCATAAACCATTCGTCTACATTTCTGTGATCAAATGCAATTTATGACCTAGCAATACAATTCCGGTTCCTAAATTGACTAATACGGCTTTCAAGTATATTTCTATCAGGAAAGCATATCAAAACCCAATTTTCCCAAATCAAGTTAAGAACAATACCCTATTAATTCACAACTTTCCAATTTCTTGCTCTTTCGAGTGAAATTGGACTTTTTAGATGTACATTAATGTTGGCCACACACTAATGCAGTAAGAACAAGAATTAATAGAACAACATGAAAGAAGAAGATGAAAAACCATATAATTCACAATCAAAATTCACTACACATGTTCAAAACCTTAGCAAGGAAGAGAATTAGCCACTCATTTGTGGATTGATCATCCTCAAATGAGTGTAAATCATACGTACAATTGATTGAAAGAAGAAAGAAAGAGAGAAAAACCCTTAGCTTTTTTGTCCCTCAACTGCTGCTAACCCAAGTCCTAGCTCCACCAAGTCTGAATTATAAAAAATAAACCTAAGTGTGCTATTTATATTAGTAGGAATCTTTCCCGGATTAACAAGCAACGTGTCACGGAGTGCATCGCGGAGCACGGCCTCCGTGACACGCTACGAACGCGGAGGCTCTCTGGAAAATCACCCGAAATCGGCCCAGGCAGCACCTTGCCGCGTTGGCAACGTGTCACGCTGCCTGGGCAGCGTGTTGTAGCCCCATGGTCGCGGAGTCCACCTGCCGTGGCACGTTGCCAATGCGCAGGTGGGCTGTTTTGAGCGGCCTGCCTGCCGTGGCACCTTGTCGACGCGCCGGTGGGCTGTTTTGTGCCTCTTCTTTGCCGACGTTCGCGTGTTAATTCCGTTTTCAAGCTTCTACTTCACCAACTCATGGATTAGTTACTCAAACATCATCAAAACCTACAAAACAAAGGCTAATCATGTTGGTTAGCACATATCTCCACATTATATAAAATTACATGAAAATGTATACAATAACTTAGATAAACAAGACTAATTGAAGTAATAAAGAGTATCTCGGGCATATATTTTTGCCCGTTATCACAACCCCACACTTAAAGCCTTGTTCGTCCTCGAACAACCTTTTACATATCATGCAAATGGAGATTCCTACATAACTAATTTAGCAAGATAATTCAGGTTACGGCTATAATGATTACGTAAGATACAAGCTAAAAATAGACCATGCCTGATTTGATCATTGAAATGAAGTACAACCATGTTAAGACTTCTTAACCTCAAGAATCGACTCTCAATTTTAGCAAACTCATGCAAATCATGTGATTAAGAAATCCCACATGAAATATATCCTTCTTTCAACATGTGCCCCTCACGGAAACAGAGTTACCCAATCACACGCAAAAACAATTTTTTACATCACAACATGTGTGGGTACATGAATAGAATTACGCTTACTCTCACAAAGAATTCACATGCATCATGTAATGACCCATAAGCTTGCCCTTAGTGTTTTATTCCACTAATATAAGGATGTGTGAATGTAAGATCAA
This sequence comes from Datura wrightii, assembly GCA_035772735.1. Taxonomy (NCBI): domain Eukaryota; kingdom Viridiplantae; phylum Streptophyta; class Magnoliopsida; order Solanales; family Solanaceae; genus Datura; species Datura wrightii. Next base: position 70,176,077 of record JASDFA010000002.1, read on the forward strand.
GTAGGACTTTTTAGGTTGTAATGTAACTCAGGTGCGGGTAGGTACTATTATGATCAGTAACAGTGACTATCTTTCCTAAGCGCTTTTAATACATCACGCCTTCATTACAAACTTCCCTTCCCTCACTTCACCTTTTTTCTCCTTTTAGTTTTCTTTTTCCTCTTTTGTTCCCCCATTTCTTTCGACACTTTTAGATTATTAGTAAGGAGTACTTAAGCAATATGTTTCATTCATTCCTTTTCTTACTCCCTACTAATAACCAACCATTTTCACACAAATGCACCTTTTTCCTTTTCTCAACTATTTACAACTTGCTATTTTTCCTTCTTTTCCATTCTTCTCACTCCTTTACCCTTTTGGATTTTTCCTTTAAGCGCTTCGGAGTTTTGGTTCAATTTCAAGGCTAATGAAAGAAAAAGGATTAAGCTTATGTTGCAGCTGTCAAAGAATAGGCTCAAGGCTCAATGGGGTTAACTAGGATTAATTTTTCAAGGTAGGTATAATGAGGGATAAAAAGTTGGTTCATTCAAAGAAATGCCTATATCATTTCCTCCGATTCACATCCTTCATTTCGTTTTATAAACACACCAGGCAAGTTCTAGACAATCCACAATAGCACGGAATACTCAAAAACCTTACACTCATGGCACATGCTCAAATCAAGACACAATCAGTAGACTCTTACTCAGCTAATCACAAGAATTCAGAATTAAGCTTCCATCATATTGAGTCAAATTCAAGAGCCTAAGTGTCTCAAACAAAGTTATACACTTGCATGCTTCACACTGAACATACTTGCATCTTACAAACATTTATAGCACATAACAAGAACATCCAGCACCAATTAGTTATGGTTTCAAAACCCAAAACCTATCGACTAATTTTCCTCAAGACGGTCGTCATCCATCCATCGTCGGAAACAGTCCCTAGCTATGACTAAAAAAACTTTATATACAGACCAAGGAAAGAAAGAAAAAAGAAAAGAAAAAAAACAAATTTTATTCTTCGGTTCAAATACCCCCCGTCGGAAAAGAACCGAAAAGAAAAACCAACGGGTGATGAAGTCATGCTTAATTCACAAAACTTTTTCAAATTTTTCAAATTTTCAAATTTCTCACCAACTTTTGTACAAGCATTACATTCACCAAAAATCATTAAGCACAAAAATTTTGAAATTTCCTAGAAATTTCCCTCACCCCACACTTAAATCATGCTATGTCCGCATAGCATCAAACTAAAGGTTACAAAGGGTGAGAAATACTCCCTGAGGCCTTTAGGCCTAGCTGACAGCATGGTTTTCTTCAACTATGGACAAGTGGGTGTTCGACCCCACACTTTTTTTTTCCATGCTTGTTAGCTTCCTCCTCCACGGGTACTCAGACTTCCCCTCCATCTGTGCTTAACTTTCCACCAAAACAACACAAGATGAAAAATAAATAAAATAAACATAAATGCAAGAGATTAAAATGGTACCCATGGTACCCTAGGGTTGCCTCCCAAGCAGCGCCTAATTTTACATCGCGGCACGACGTACCAAGTTTCACCACTTTTTCCTCCACCTTGAGGATATGAATCTCACCCCTAATTTCTTCTCTAATTTCCTCTTATGCTCCAGGGGTGGTGGTGAAAAATTGTAAGGACCAAAAAGTAGATGTTGCCTTTTGCATTTATTGGTCCTTAAGTAAGCGAAGTCATTTTGTCTTTCTGAGTTAGCAAATTTCAAAATATATGATGCTTGGTCCTCCTCTAGACATTTCTCTACAAACTTGGAAGACTCTATTTCTATGTTGTCAACCAAATTTAATATTGAAAAATGCGTAGAGTGTGGTCTAATACTCCTCAACACTGAAACTGCATTTTGCTTGACCTCCTTACTTGTATATACCTTCTCGACATCGACATCTATCTCACCATTAAAGTCGACTGGGGGATACGCTAACTCTTCTTTCAAGAATGGATTTTCCATAAGTGTGAGCCCATCACGGGGACACTCAAGAGATTCGAATTGTTGGGCTTCATCCAAAAATTCACCCTTGTCGTCCTCTTGTAGTTCCTCTTGAATATCGGCTAAAATTGTTGTCTGTGATTTATCACATGCTTCAGCTTCAGCGATCATCTCCGTGAATTTGATGGTCATCCTTTCTAGAGCCTCTGCATTCTCTTCTTGCTGATTTCTCAATACTGCCATCGCCTCCTTCATTGCTTCTGATTGCTCCAAGAGTTGTTTCAACATGTCTTCTATTCGAGCTTGGCATCCCAAGTCCTCATTTTCAGCATGCCTATATTCAGAAAAAACAACAGAAGGATCATAGTAGGGGCTTGGGGGAGGGGAATATGCCTTTGGACAATCACGCCAATGGCCATATTGACACCCACATATATTGCACGTATTACAGTTTTGCCACAAGTGGGGTCCTCCACAGTTCAGACAAGATTCACTAAAATATGAGTATCCACCATTGAAACCATTTATATTCCACGATGTCATGTCAATAAGGGTATACGAACAAGCAGAAAAATAAAATAAAATAAAGAAGAATTAAAACAAACACTAGACCAAGTTGTCAACACTTAAGAAAATAAAACAAAAATACAGTAAATTTATACTTAAAACAATTTCACCAATTGCCAAGTCTCCCCGGCAATGGCGCCAAAAACTTGCTCGGTGCTTTGGTAGGGGTTAAAAACCGACACGCAAGTGCACGTGGTCAAACAAGTAATAAAGTGGCTAAGTAAGCCAAGTATCGATCCAAGGAGACTCTGGATAAGTAAAATTGCTTAAGTATACTATATTCTAGTTTACTTCTAATTATGTTGACAACAATGTAACCCAAAAGTTAAATAATTTTGTTTATAAACGATATACTAAAACTATTAACAAATATTTACTTGAATTGAAACTATGGATAAGAGCATGCCAAGGTTAAGAACAAGTAATGAATTCGATAGTAATCATAATTCGGTTATTCTTCTCTTCATGTTGCTAGCCAAGAACATTAGCCTAGAGATTAAAACTCTCGTATTTAATCTCACTTTAGAATCATAAACCATTCGTCTACATTTCTGTGATCAAATGCAATTTATGACCTAGCAATAAAATTCCGGTTCCTAAATTTACTAATACGGCTTTCAAGTATATTTCTATCAGGAAAGCATATCAAAACCCAATTTTCCCAAATCAAGTTAAGAACAATACCCTATTAATTCACAACTTTCCAATTTCTTGCTCTTTCGAGTGAAATTGGACTTTTTAGATGTACATTAATGTTGGCCACACACTAATGCAGTAAGAACAAGAATTAATAGAACAACATGAAAGAAGAAGATGAAAAACCATATAATTCACAATCAAAATTCACTACACATGTTCAAAACCTTAGCAAGTAAGAGAATTAGCCACTCATTTGTGGATTGATCATCCTCAAATGAGTGTAAATCATACGTACAATTGATTGAAAGAAGAAAGAAAGAGAGAAAAACCCTTAGCTTTTTGGTCCCTCAACTGCTGCTAACCCAAGTCCTAGCTCCACCAAGTCTGAATTATAAAAAATAAACCTAAGTGTGCTATTTATATTAGTAGGAATCTTTCCCGGATTAACAAGCAACGTGTCACGGAGTGCATCGCGGAGCACGGCCTCCGTGACACGCTACGAACGCGGAGGCTCTCTGGAAAATCACCCGAAATCGGCCCAGGCAGCACCTTGCCGCGTTGGCAACGTGTCACGCTGCCTGGGCAGCGCGTTGTAGCCCCATGGTCGCGGAGTCCACCTGCCGTGGCACGTTGCCAATGCGCAGGTGGGCTGTTTTGAGTGGCCTGCCTGCCGTGGCACCTTGTCGATGCGCCGGTGGGCTGTTTTGTGCCTCTTCCTTGCCGACGTTCACGTGTTAATTCCGTTTCCAAGCTTCTACTTCACCAACTCATGGATTAGTTACTCAAACATCATCAAAACCTACAAAACAAAGGCTAATTATGTTGGTTAGCACATATCTCCACATTATATAAAATTACATGAAAATGTATACAATAACTTAGATAAACAAGACTAATTGAAGTAATAAAGAGTATCTCGGGCATATATTTTTGCCCGTTATCAGGCTCCGTGTTGCACGTCGTGCCACATTGGGCCTTATTCCCTGGACTCCCAGTTTCCAGTGAAGGTCCACGTCGGTAGCGTGTCACGGGCGCAGTGCTCCACGATGCACTCCGTGACACGTTGCTTGTTATTCCGGGAAAAATTCCCACTACTATAAATAGAACACTTTGGTTCATTTTTCAATATTTTGACTTGGTGGAGCAAGAACGTGGGTTACAGGCAGTTGAGGGGATGAAATTATCAGGGTTTTTCTCTCTTTCCTTTTCCTTGTATTCAATTGCTTATATGTTTAACACTCATTTAACGATGTTTAATCCACAAATGAGTGGCTAATTCATCTTCTTGCTGAGGTTATGAACAATTGTAGTGAAATGTGATTGTTGATCATTTTGGTTTTTCATCTTTGCTTCCATGGTTGTTCTATTAATTCTTGTTCTTACTGCATTAATGTGTGGCCTACGTTAATGTATATCCAAAAAGTCCAGTTTCACTCGGGAGAGCAAGAAATTGGAAAGTTGTGAATTAATAGGACATGATCTTTTCTTAGTTTGGGAAAATTGAGAATTGATTTACTTTCAAGATAGAAATATACCTGAAAGTCGTATTAGTCAATTTAGGAACCGGGTTTGTATGGCTAGAACATGAATTGCATTTAATCACAGAAATGTAGGTGGATGGTTGATGATTCTTAAGTGGGGTTAAATACGAGAGTTTTAATCTCTTGGCAATAGTTCTTGACTAGCAACCGGAGGAAAAGACTAACCAAATTATGTCGATAATTAATTTCATTACATGTTCGTTTAACCTCAGCATGCTCTCATTCGTAGTTCAGACTCACATTAGATAGTTGTTTTAGATTTAGCATAAAAATTATAAATCAAAATATCAAACTTTTGGTTACGCTGTTGTCTGCATTTTTAGAATTAAAATATAGTACACTTGAGCAGATTGCACTTCATCCCAGTCCCTGTGGGATCGATACTTGGCTTACTTAAGCCACTTTACTACTTGTTCGACCACGTGCACTTGCGTGTAGTTATATACCCAACAAACGACCAAACAAGTTTTTGGCGCCGTTGCCGGGGACTGGCAATTGGTGAATTTGTCTTAAGTGTTAATTTACTGTATATTTATTCTCTTAGTGTTGACAACTTGGTCTTAGCCTGTATTTTGCAGATTTAATCTCTGTTGAACACTGGCAAGAGACAAGGAGCTAGTAGACTCAAATTTGGAGCCATAAAGATTATTTCATCGACAGCGGAGAGAAGCTCTAGAAAGAAAGTTGCAGTTGCTCAGACAGACAATCATGGAGCAACAATAGAATCCACCGGTAGTACGGGCAATGTTAGTGCCCGAAGAAGTAGCAGCTCGGCCGGTTCGCGAGGTGGCAATCCCACATACTAATAATGTCACATCTAGCGGGCAGTTTACAGGTCTCCCTCATGAAGATCCACAGCAGCATCTCCAAAACTTTTTGGAGATAAGTGACACTTACATCCCCGCTGGAATGTCATCAGATTATGTTCGGCTTACATTGTTCCCATTTTCACTATTGGGAGAAGCCAAGAGGTGGTTGCAAGCTGCGCCACCGAATTCTATTTGTACGTGGGATGATCTTGCGAGGAAATTCTTGATACAATTTTTTCCCTCCGGTAAAACAACAAGACTTAGAAGTCAAATTCTAAGTTTCAAACAGAGGGAGGGAGAGAATTTATATCAGGCTTGGGAGAGATTCAAGTCCATGTTGCGGGAATGTCCTCATCATCATCAGTCCAATGATGTGCTGGTGCATACTTTTATAGAGGGTTTGGAACCCCATACAAAAATATTGCTAGACTCAGCAGTTGGAGGACAAGCGCTGGAGAAAACTTATGAGGAGTTGTATACCTTGTTGAACCGTAATTCGCAGGGCAATCCGGAATGGAATGTTGATTCGTCAAGAGGCGGGACAAGGAAAGCAGCAGGAGTGCTAGAAGTGGATGGGTTTACAGCTATTGCTGCACAAATAGCTGCATTACAAAATCAACTTAACAATCACTTCAGCAACATGACAATGAACCAGCCTCAAGCCCCAGTGAATGCAGTGCAGCAGATGTGGTGTGAAGTGTGCGGAAGCAGTGAGCACTCAGCTGTGTGTTGTGGAGAAAATCCTGACTCGGTAAACTTTGTGGGAAATGTGCAAAGGAACAACCACCAACAGTATGGTAATAGCTATAAGTCCAATTGGAGGAATCACCCGAATTTCTCCTGGGGTAGCAACAACCATCAGGGACAAAGTTCGGGTCAGGGTGTGCAAAGGAACCAAGGAGGGCAGCAAAATTATCAAGAACAATTCAGAAACAACAATGCACCTCCTCCACCACCATCACCCAGCATTGAGGAGATGTTCAAGACCATGATAGCTAACCAAGCTCAATTGCAGGTTGACTTTGTGAAATTGGCAGCCGAAGTGAAAAACAACCAGTTAGCTACCAAGGCACTTGAATATCAATTTGGGAAATTTGCTGGAGCCCAAAACACCAGGCCTAGAGGAGGACTTCCGAGCGACACAGATCCCAATCCCAAGCAGGTGAATGCAGTGACCATAAGGAGTGGTTTGCAGCTAAAAGAGGTGGAACCAGAATGACCACCTCAACAATCGGGAGCAGCAGAAGTCGAGAGGGAGCAAAGTACTGAGAGGGGGAAGACTAAGGAAGCTGAATCAGAAAGACCACCACCCCCGTTCCCTCAACGATTAAAGAAACACAAGGAGGAGGCGTGTTTCAAGAAATTCATGGAGGTGCTGAAATAGGTACATATTAACTTACCTCTTGTTGATGTTTTGCGGGGAGTGCCAAAATATGCCAACTATATAAAGGACATCGTGGCAAATAAAAGTCGGTTGACTGAGTATGCTACGGTGGCTCTAAAGGAGGAGTGCACTTCCAGGATTCAAAACTGATTGCCCACAAAGCTCAAAGACCCTAGGAGCTTTACTCTACAGATTACTATTGGGCAGAGTATCCAAGCTCGTGGATTGTGTGATTTGGGAGCAAGCATAAATTTGATGCCGTCATCGGTATTCAAAAAGGTGGGTCTAGGGAGTCCTAGACCCACAACAGTGATCTTGCAATTGGCGGATCGGTCCTTAGCCAGACCTGATGGCATTGTGGAGGACGTTTTGGTGCAAGTTGGCTCCCTGATTTTCCCGGTAGATTTTGTCGTGCTGGATTTTGAACCAGACGCGGAAGTCCCATTTATTTTGGGACATCCCTTCTTGGCAACCGGGAAAGCATTGATTGACGTAGCTGCGGGGCAGCTAACAATGCGAGCACACGACAAGGTGGAGGTGTTCGATGTGTACAAGGCACCCAAGCTCCCGATGGTGCACGAAGAACTCTCGGTGATCAATGTGATTAATCAAGGCGAGGATGAGCAGAGGAAGGATTCACGAGAGTTATTGGGAAAACCACCGGAACGGTGTAAGAACTACTGGGGGGAGGACGGTGATCGAGAGAAATCGTCCATCACCCTAGAGGACAACTGAGCTTAACGACGTCGAGACGCAATGGTAAATCAGGCGCTGCACGGGAGGCAACCCGTGAAAAAAAATTTCTCTTTGTAAAGTGTGAATAGATTTTTGTTTTTCTTTTTCTTGATTAGAAACAAAATTTTTAGTTTTTGTTTTTGTTTTTATTTTTATTTAGAGTGAAACCTAGAATTCTAACCAATTTCATGTAGTGAGATAAATTTCAGGTCAAACAGAGGAAAATATGCATGGAATCGCAAAGGAAAATTCAAGGTATGAAAATCAATAAAAAGTGGCAAAACAGTGAGCTAGGGCGATAGCTCCGTGTCACGGAGGAGGACCTCCGCGTTACCCTCCGTGACATGTTGAGGTATAAATCCAGAATTTTTAAAAAAATTCTAGAACAGGCTCGCGACAGCTCCGTGTCACGGAGGCAGTGCACCGCGATGCACTCCGTGACACGTTGCCGTGTATATCGCGACAGGTCACTCCGGGTCGCCGGGTGACCCGCACGATTTTCCCACTTTTAAACCCCGAAACCCCCTCACTTTTCCTTATTTTTCACTCACTCTGGGACCAAACTCCCTAAAACCCATCCCCCTTCAACGTGACACGGAATAGGCTAAGAAAATCATTGAGTTTTCTTCAATTCTTCAACTTCAAGGTATGTTCTTCGATTCCATCTCATTTCTTGTCGATTTTTTTTTTCGATATTGAGCATGTGAGGTGAGCTAAGTTTGCCCTAAGTAGAAATTAATCATGAATTCAATTGAATTGTTGGTGATGAATGTTCGGAATATCATTATGATTGCTTGAACTCGTTAATTACATAATTTAATCAAATTTTCTTGATATCATCATTTCTAGGGCTTGTTTTGAATTTGAAGTGGAAAAATGTAGTGAACTTGTGAAAATTCATGCCGGGATGTACATGTTGAGTGAGATGAGTCGATGTGATAGTTTTTATCATGTTAAAAGACCGAAGGATTCTCGGGTTAGGGGAATATTGAAATTTGCAAGAATTGGGTTGGTTGTATAGGTTCGTGTAGATAAATTCTTGTTGTTTTCGTTTCTTTGTTTTTTTTTCCTTGCTAAGTGCGATAGATTAAAAGGTTGTTGATGGTAATGATTGTGGTTAGCTGTATGAAGTCTGAGTAGTACATAGTATATATACCATCGAATTCTTCATGTGCACTAAGCATGTTTGTATAGTTGGTTGTTTGGTTGTGCAAATAAGCATGATCTTGCCGGTATGTTGTAACTGTAGCTAAGGACTAAGTGTGGGGTAGCCTAGCTTAACTCGACCTTAGTCGAAGTTAGTATTCATTAGCTTAACATTGATCTTTTCTACTTGGGTTGACAGGTAAAATGGCAAGCAGGTAAGAAAAAGGGAAAGGCGCATCAACATCTGGCGCCGGAAGAAAGCGAATCAGACTGGGCACAGCAGTCCCAGCAGCACCAGCAGTTCCACGTGGCCAACGCCGCCAATACGGAACCAGATGGGTGACAGATGATGGGAAGAAGTGGTACGCAAAGCATGAAGAAAACAAGTACTTCCCCGAGGAACACATCGCACGGGAACCATTGGCACAGGAGTTCCCTAGGATTGTCCACCGGATCGGGGTAGCTGGGCTCAACTTCATCTTTGAAGAACCCAAGGAATGCAACTTGCACCTGATTCGGGAATTCTATGCCAATTGGAACCCGACCCTAAGAAGTCACACCATAACAATCAGAGGGCAAATAGTCACATTTGAGCCCCACCACCTCAATGCTATCATAGGGGCGCGGGACACAGACGCCCACGTGCTTCGACAGCTGAATATTACCCCACCGTATGTGGACATCAAACGCACCTTGTGTGGGACCCGATCGACAACTAGATGGAGCAGACACAAGGAGAGGGGCTACCATCAGACTTTGCCTTATTCACAGATGAACAGGGAAGCCAGAATATGGCTAAAGATCGTCTGTTCCTGCCTAATCCTGAGGGTACATATGACAGATATAACCCGGGATCGTGTATGCCTGGTGTACGCCCTGATGAAAGGGTTGGAGATCAACGTGGGGGCGGTGATTATCTCCGCCATGAAGAGAGCCCGGTTGCATCAGGGGCACAGATACGTATTTCGTGGGCTACTCACCACATTCCTGAGGGGCCTAGATGTTGAGGAAGAGGCCCTTGATTATATCCCGCAGATGGAGCGGCGGGCCTTAGATGTTACTAAAACTAAGGCACCCGACACCACCCACGGGCCTGTTCTTACACTTGCCGAGCGACATGCTCGTGATGATCAGTACATGGATTACATGTACGGGATGCAGATGCTCCAGCTGAGGATAGGTGGGAGGCCGGCGATACAGGAGGATCTATGACAGCTCGAACTAGACTACCCTTTCGGCGAGAACGCCAGGGCTCTATGCCGAGTGGGGCCAACATTTGTAGAGCCCACGAATGATGATGTCCCCACAGACGAGGAGACACGTCGGGAGGACTCCGATGTGGAGTCTGATGATGATGACGGGGGTGATTCAGACATGGGAGATGAAGCAGCAGCACCTGACGAAGAAGTGGAGTACTTTGATTGATCAGGGAGTTCCACCACCCAATTTTTGTGCTATTTTAACTTTTGTGAACACTGGGGATAGTGTTCGAGATAAGTGTGGGGTGGGAGTAGTTAGGTGCTGGCTGTGTTGTTATGTATATATTCTAATCTGTTGTCGTGCCTGTGACATTTTGTTGTTCCCTGTGATTTGTGAATTGTTAAGTTGTTGTTTTGTATTGTAAATATGTTGTTGTTTTGTATTGTAAATATATGTGAAATTGATGTGTGTTGCTGAATGTTGCTAGATGATTTTGTACATATTTTTGTTTATCGAAATGATCGATATTTTAAAAATTTATTCTCAAATTTCTTTTTTTTCTTCTTGGGTTTCTCGGCGTTTGTTTTCGGTTCTTATACCGAGAATGGTCCCATTGAACCAAAGTCCTAGTTAGTGACCATTCCTTATGATGGATGGATGACGACCGTCTTAAGGGAAATGTAGTCGTTAGGAGTAGATGTTTTTCAAGTATTTTTCAGTCGTTTTTTTTTTGTGGGCTGTATCCCAAAACCTGTAGTTACTTTATCGTTGCAGAATTATGGTTGCGTGTTGTACGTGATAGTTAAAATGCAAAGGTGATTCGTATGAAAGCATGCAACTGTGTAAATATCTTGAGATACCTAGGCCATAGAGTTCGATTCAGTGTGATTGAGGCTTAATGTTTGAATTCATGTAATGAGCTGATTGAAGAGTCTGTGAATACATCTGGAATTGAGCATGTGCAATAAGTGTGAAGTGAGGTTTTGTCATTCCATGCTATTGTGAAGTGTCTAGAACTTGCCTGGTGTGTGTACAAAATGAAATGAAGGAGGTGTATTGTAGGAGAGGATGTAGACATTTGTTTGTTTTAACCGAAAGTTTCTATTTTTCATTGTCGTACCCACCTTGATTGTATACCCTAGTCAGCCTGTTGAGCCTTTAGCCTATTATTTTTTTCTTTTGTCAAAAAGTGTAAACCGAGCTTAATCCTTTTTTTTCATTAGCCGTAAAGTCTATACAAAACTCTTAAGCGCTTAAGAAGAGAAAATCATTTTCCCAAAGTGTCAAAAGAGTGAGAATGGTGAAAAGAAAAGAAAAGCCAAGTGATGGAAGAAAAGAAAAGGTTGAAGGTCCACCTGTTATAAATAAACTATAATGAAGGTGCATGAATAATTTTTGTTGTTGTGTCAAGTGTGCTTAATAAGATGGGCCAAACTAAAGAAAAACGTCAAGAATGGGAGGATGAAAAAGAAAAAAAGAAACAATGTCCATGAGTTGATGGGATGTGTTGAAAAGGCGCTTAAGGATGCTAGTGGCTATTATTGGCTAACCCAATATTTACTAGTTCTGTAGCTTCCATTACAACCAGTTAAAGTCCTACGTGATCTTACATCGCACTTCTTTATATTAGTGGAGTAATACACTAAGGGCAAGCTTATGGGTCATGACATGATGCATGTGAATTCTTTTGGGAGAGAGAGCGAAATTGTGTTTACATGCCCCTGCTTGAAATTTTGTGAGTTCATATGAGCAAAAAGGGGAAGACTCTCTTGTGTTGTGAGGGCACATGCTTGATGAGAGATTAATTTTCATATCGGATATCTTGATCAGCTGATTTGCATGAGTTTGCCAATATCGAGAGTTGATTCTTAAGTCTAGGAGGTCTTGATGTATTGAAGGTCATTGCATTGATAGGACCATGCATGTTTTCTTGATGATTTGCTGTATTGAATAATCGGTGTGACCGTAGCCTAAATTGTCGAACCAAAGTAGCGAGGTTGGGATGTAAATTACATGAGGTGTAGGATTGTTGTTCGAGGACGAACAAGGATTTAAGTGTGGGGTAAGTGATCTTGGGCAAATTTATATGCCCAAGTGATACTCAAATGTGTCATTTCAGCCTTGTTTATCTATCAATGTTTATACATTCTCATGTAATTGGTAATAAAATGTGAATTTATACTAACCAACATGATTAGCATTGTTTTGCAGGTAAAATGTAATTTCGGGAAGCTAAAATGCATGTTGGAAGATATCGGGGTTGGACTCGGATGCGAGCAAGGGACAAGGCATTGGAAAGCATAAAATAAAGGGGCTCCGCGATGGAGCCGTGTCACGATGCCATCGCGGAGGCCTTCTGCCTAGATAGGGAATTTTCACCCAATTTCCAAAGAGGGTACGCGATAGGTCCGTGGCACGGTAGCATGGCTCCGCGTTGCACGCCGTACCACGTTGGGCCTTATTCCCTGGACTCCCAGTTTCCAGTGAAGGTCCGCGTTGGTAGCGTGTCATAGAGGCAATGCTCCGCGATGCACTCCGTGACACGTTGCTTGTTATTCCGAGAAAAATTCCCACCAGTATAAATAGAACACTTAGGTTCATTTTTCAATATTCTGACTTGGTGGAGCAAGAACGTGGGTTACAGGCAGTTGAGGGGACGAAATTATCAGGGTTTTTCTCTCTTTCCTTCTCCTTGTATTCAATTGCTTGTATGTTTAACACTCATTTAACGATGTTTAATCCACAAATGAGTGGCTAATTCATCTTCTTGCTGAGGTTATGAACAATTGTAGTGAAATGTGTTTGTTGATGATATTGGTTTTTCATCTTTGCTTCCATGGTTGTTCTATTAATTCTTGTTCTTACTGCATTAATGTGTGGCCTACGTTAATGTATATCCAAAAATTCCGGTTTCACTCGAGAGAGCAAGAAATTGGAAAGTTCTACATTAATAGGATATGATCTTTTCTTAGTTTGGGAAAATTGAGAATTGATTTACTTTCAGGATAGAAATATACTTGAAAGTCGTATTAGTAAACTTAGGAATCGGGTTTGTATGGCTAGAACATGAATTGCATTTAATCACAGAAATGTAGGTGGATGGTTCATGATTCTTAAGTGGGGTTAAATACGAGAGTTTTAATCTCTTTGCAATAGTTCTTGACTAGCAACCGGAGGAAAAGACTAACCAAATTATGTCGATAATTAATTTCATTACATGTTCGTTTAACCTCAGCATGCTTTCATTCATAATTCAGACTCACATTAGGTAGTTGTTTTAGATTTAGCATAAAAATTATAAATCAAAATATCAAACTTTTGGTTACGCTGTTGTCTGCATTTTTAGAATTAAAATATAGTACACTTGAGCAGATTGCACTTCATCCCAGTCCCTGTGGGATCGATACTTGGCTTACTTAAGCCACTTTACTACTTGTTCGACCACGTGCACTTGCGTGTAGTTATATACCCAACAAATGACCGAACAGCCTGCGAGGCTGAGTGCTTTCCCAGCTGACAATGCTGTCTTCAAACGAACATTATGTTTTACTTCGAACTCTGATTGACGAGCATTTTTTTCAGTCAAACTAGACTCAAGTGCCTTTCATTTGAGAAGTTGATGATTGGGTGTTTCTAAAACTGTCCCCCATGAAGGGAGTGATGAGATTCAAAAAAAAAAAGGAAAACTCAGTCCCCGTTATGTTGGTTCCTATCGAATTGTGAAGCGTGTTGGCAAGGTGGCATATGAATTGGAGTTTCCCTCAGAATTAGCTTCCGTGCACCCTGTTTTTCATGTATCGCTCTTAAAGAAGTGTTTGGGTGATCCAACTCTAGTTGTCTCGCTGGACAGTGTCGTGTGAAAGACAGTCTTAGTTATGAGGAGGTTCTGGTGGAAATACTGGATTGGCAGGTTTGAAGGCTAAGAAACAAGGAAGTAGCATTAGTTAATGTTTTATGGAGGAATCAACATCTTGAGGAAGCTACGTGGGAAGCCGAAGCAGATATGATGGCTAGATACACACATCTATTCCGTACAGGCTCTTTTCCGGCTTGAGGTATCAGTTTTTGCGCTATAACTCTATTCAATTTCATGTTCAGTTCATGTAGCCCAATTTCTTTCATGTATATGGATGTATGTATAATTCATGAATTCAGTTCATCCATGTAGTTTAAATTAGATTTAGTCATTCCATCAGTTTTCAACTTGTATGTTATTCCCCCGGAATCAAAGCATTAGACCCAAGAGTAAAAACGGGAAATTTTGGGAAAATGTTGCGGTAGTGTAGGACGAGTCACTAGGCGACTCGTGAAGGAACCCCACAAGTCGTCAGGTGGCTCGTGGGGAGGCTGGAATGGGCTGAGGAGAAGAGGTCCCCACTAGTGTGGTAACAACTTGTGATTAGCTACCACAAGTTGTTAGGTCTCCCCTGGGGTGAGATTGAGGGTTACCAGGGAGGTCTGACCAGTGCACCTAACGGATGGGACCCCACGAATGGTGGCCAGTCCCAACTACTCGTGAGGTGGGTCGTGAGCAAGCCTATAGAAATTTAATTAAGGATGAGGCAGTGTAATTGATGGAAGGTGACCACGACTCGTGGTCACGGGTGACGAGTCGTTGAGTCACCCATTACGGTCACCTGGCAGTTATTTCATGCAAATTAGTAAGGGCGTTCTCATAATTTTCTACACCCCTAAGGCCTAAACTATGTTGTTTTAAGGTCGGGACAGGGTCTTTTAAGAGGAAATAATTCATGTTAAGTATCATTCTATACTTTCAAGAGTTAGAGGAGGGCGTAGGAGGTGACACAAGGATCCTTCTTCAAATTCTCCCAATTTTCATCTTCGGCTTTTCAGGGGAGTTAAGAATAAGTGTTTCCAGGTATGTGGGGTTTTGAATGGGTGGTTTAGTCCCTACCCATGCCCAATTCTTCCTAAATTCTATGTTTAAAGTCACTAAATCTTATGAGTCCTAACCCAATTGCATGATTCCTCAAAAATTGATATGAGCTTGTTGTAGTATGTCTAAAAACACGGGATTCGAATTATTGGGCTATTTTCACTTGTTTTACTCAATATTTGATGATCTAATCCCTGAAAGCTTAGGTGCCCAAATCATGAGGTTTTTAGTTAAGTTCATAGTTATGGTGATCCCTCAAGCATGATATGAATTTTTGAACTTTCAGTATGTCTTCAATTACTCATGTTATTATGAACACGTTTCCTATAAATTTACGCCTTTCAAGTATGTAAAAAATATGGTCAATTCCCACATGTCGCTTATGATTCATGAACTATGATTTTGTCCGACCCACGGGTCTGATTTCATGGCTAGTATTACGTATTATCAAGCATGTTATGATTATCATGATTTAACTAGCCATGCATGTCCTGTATGAATTTCTATGAGCACATTGCATGTTTTGGGAATTGTACTTGACACCGAGTAGGTTTGGGTCCCAGGTTACGCCCTGATTCTCAGAAGTACGTGCCACCGTAGGTTATGTTTGGGACCTTCTCATTGACCGTCCCCTAAGCCCTACGGGGCCTTCATGAGTGATATCACGCCTTTCCTGGTTCTACCCTTGGCAAGGTATGAACGGCCTCCCAACTAGGCTTACAGGTTGGGCTCCATGTGTGCTCATATGGGGCATGTCGGTTATAGAAATCTCGCACTCTTCTTCATTGTTTTAATGCATGTACAATTATGTTCTTCTGGATCAAGTCATGTTTTATGAAATGTTTTTCTCTCATGTTGTGACTGTGACAGGTTTGCGAATGTTTTTGGGAAACCTTGAGCCTTACGATATATTTATGATTTCAGTCTTTATGATCATGATGTCCCACGCCTATAACTCTTATGTTTTGAAGTATTGTTTTATACATCTTGCATACTCGGTACATTCCAAGTACTGACCCATATATTTTCTATGTTGTACCATTTCATGATACAGGATTCAGATCTCAGGTTCAACATCGCTCCTAGCTTGCTCTCAATTCTTCTCTCAGTCCTCCTTGGTGAGTGCTCATGATTTGAGGGCTTTATGTTTAGATCTTGGCTATCTTTTAGTTTTCAGAATGTTGGGGTTAGTTGGGTGCTTGTCCCTTCACCTATCTATTATGATTGGAGGCTTTCAGACCTATTTGTAGTATTCAGCTATTTATGCTTGGATCATGTATTATTGGTTCGTATATTTCATGTCTCTATTTTCTTTCAGTTCATGATCATTATGCTAATTCTTCCACCTTATGTGAATGGTTTAGTTATATACTCATGTCATGGGTTGACTTGGGGTCCCTTGGGGCTCCTTGTCCCGTGCTTACAATTCAGATGTACTTTTGAGTTGTGAAAAACATAGTATGAGAGCCATAGGTTAATATGTGGCCTAGGGAGTCTAAAAGCCACGTTAGGTAAAGTCTTTTTCATGGGTGTGAAGCTTGCCACACTTATGACAAAGAGGGTACTAAATGTTTTAGGAAATGTTCCCTTCTTTCATGAACCATGTCATGCGATGAAAAGTCTCTCCATCCTTATAATTCATACTATTCGTGATTGCAAAAAATTATGGCTCCCAGAAGAATAAATGGAAGGAGGAGCAGAAATGATAAAGGCTGCAGAGGTGGCAATGATCATGGGCGTCATCAAGCCCTACCTGTCTAGGAGCCCTAGGCACCAGAGCCAGCTATCCATGCTAAGTTTCGGGCGGTTATTCAAATGTTGGCACAGGCCTTGACTGCTCAGGTCAACCAGCAAGCTGTTGCGCATGTCCCACAAAATGGCAACGCAGCGGCGGCTTGGATTAGAGACTTTTTGAGGATGAACCCTCCCGAGTTCCCAGGATCAAAGATGGACGAGGATCCACACGAGTTCATTGAAGGGATCTTGAAGGTCACTCTGGTTATGGGGGTGACAAATGAAGAGTGTGTTGATTTGGCCTCTTATCAGCTAAAGGAGGTTGCTTATATTTGGTACAAGCAATGGAAGGACAGCAGGGCAGCTGGAGAAGGTCCTATCAACTGGGATGAGTTCCACATGGCCTTTCTCAATCTGTTCTTCCCTTGGGAGATGAGGGAATTGAAAGCAGCTGAGTTTGTTAACCTCAAACAGGGGAAGATGACAGTGTTAGAATATTCAATTGAGTTCACTCGCCTGTGAAAGTATGCCCCAGAGTTAGTGATGCACTATAGGGTGCGGGTGAGCAGATTCGTGCAGGGGGTAGCTGAGTATCTGGAAAAGGACTACAGAACAACCATGCTTCATTAGGATATGGACTACCCACGGATAGTCCTTTAGGCTCAGTAGATGGAGGAAGTTCATATGAGGTAGAGAGAGGCCAAGAGGGCTAGAACTGATAGCTACATGTTCTCCCAGTCAAGGCCAGGTTGTGGGCCTCACTAGCAGTCCCAGCATGGATCTATTACACCAACACCATTTTCAGCCAGTACCCTATCCAGGCCTCAAAACGATTAGAGGAGCACGACCTTAGGTTCTAGGGGTCAGAGTAGCATGTGCACAGAGCGCACATTTCCATCTTGTGCTAGTTGTGGCAAGAACCACCCAGGGAGGTGTTTGGTGGGCTTAGATGCTTGTTTCGGGTGTGGCAAACCCGAAAACAAGATGAGGAATTGCCCAGCAGCAAGGTCAGGGGGTGATGGAACCCGCACTCCAACAGCTACTTCAACAGCTGCAGTAGCACGTCCTACTCAGCAGGGTGCTTCGACTGGTCCAGCTGGCAGCCAACGCCAAAACCGGTTTTATACACTTGCCTCTCGACAGGAGCAGGAGACTTCTCCCAATGTGGTTACGGGTATTTTTCCATTTTTTCATATTGATAATTATTTTTTGTTAGATCCGGGAGCCATATTGTGTTTTGTGACACCTTACATTGCTAGTAATTTTTGGGTCAGTCTTGAAATTTTGTCAAAACCGTTTTCTGTATGTACTCCAGTTGGTGATTCGGTCGTAGTGAGGCGGGTATATAGAGGTTGCCCCATTAAAGTATTGTATAAGGTTACCTTCACAGACTTAATAGAATTGGCTATGACGGATTTTGACATTATTTTGGGCATGGATTGGTTGTTCGCATGTTATGCTTCTGTTAACTGTAGAACCCCAGTGGTGAAGTTCCAATTTCCAAGTGAACCAGTTTTAGAATGGAGGGGTAGTTCAACGGTACCTGTAGGCCGCTTTATCTCCTATCTCAAGGCTAGGAAAATGATTTCTAAGGGTTGTATTTACCATTTGGTTAGGGTTAAGGATGCCACGTCCGAGACCCCGAACATTCAGTTAGTCCTCGTGGTATGTGAGTATCCCCAGGTATTTCCAGATGACCTACTAGGTGTCCTCCCAAGAGGGAGATTGATTTTGAGATTGATCTTTTACTCGACGCGCAGCCCATATCGATTCCTCCGTACCGAATGGGCCCAGCGGAGCTAAATGAGTTAAAGGAGCAGTTAAAGGATTTGCCAGATAAGAGTTTCATTAGACCGAGTAAGTATCGATGGGGTGCCCCAGTGTTGTTCGTTCGGAAGAAAGATGGTTCTCTTCAGATGTGTATTGATTATAGGAAGTTGAACAAGGTCATCGTCAAGAATAGATACCCTTTACCCAGGATTGGTGACCTATTTGATCAGCTTCAGGGTGCAAAATGTTTCTTCAAGATAGACCTCAGGTCTTGGTATAACCAGCTCAGGGTTCGGGAGAGCGACATCCCGAAGACTGCTTTCAGGACTCGGTATGGCCATTATGAATTCGTTCTTATGTCTTTTGGACTAACCAATGCCCTTGCAACTTTTATGGATCTGATGAACAAGGTATTCATGGCATATCTGGACATGTTCGTGATAGTGTTCATTGATGACATATTGATATACTCCAGGAGCGAGGAGGAGCATGCCACACACCTGAGGATGGTACTCCAGACCATCAAGGATATCCTATTATACACCAAGTTCAATAAATGCGAGTTTTGCTGAATTAAGTTGCATTCTTGGGACATGTAGTGTCAGGCGAAGGTATAAGGGTAGATTACCGAAAAATAGAGACGGTAAAGGACTGACGCATACTTGTAAACCCTTCAGAGATCAGGAGCTTTTTGGGCATAGTGGGTTATTATCGGAGGTTCGTGGAAGGTTTCTCATCCATTGCAGACCCATTGACTAGATTGACTCAGAAGAAGGTGAAGTTCCAATGGTTGGAGGCTTTTGAGAAGAGCTTGCAAGAATTTAAGGCCCAACTCACTTCAGCACCGATTTTGACTTTACCGGAGGGCACCGATGTCTTTGTTGTATATTGTGATGCTTTGAAAGTCGTACTGGGATGTGTATTGATGCATCACGGGAAAGTCATAGCATGTGCTTCCAGACAAATGAATATTCACGAGAAGAATTATCCAACCCATGATCTTGAATTGGTTGTAATGGCGTTTTCTTTGAAGATATGGCGACTGATCTTGGGCAGATTTATATGCCCAAGTGATACTCAAAAGTATCATTTTCGCCTTGTTTATCTATCAATGTGTATAAATTCTCATGTAATTGGTAATAAAATGTGAATTTATACTAACCAACATGATTAGCATTGTTTTGCAGGTAAAATGTGATTTCGGGAAGCTAAAATGCATGTTGGATGACATCGGAGTTGGACTTGGATGCGAGCAAGGGAAAAGGCATTGGACAGCAGGAATTAAAAGGGCTCCGCGATGGAGCCGTGTCACGCTGCCATCGCGGAGGCATTCTGCCTGGATGGGGAAAATTCACCCAAATTCCAGTGGAGGTCTGCGTTTGCTCCGTGGCACAGAGCCAGTGCTCCGCGATGCACGCCGTGCCACGTTGAGCCTGAATTCCCGGACCCCCAGTTCCAATGAGGGTCCGCGTTCATGGCGTGTCACGGAGGCAGTCCTCTGCGATGCACTTTGTGACACGTTGCTCGTTATTCCGGGAAAAATTCCCAGCAGTATAAATAGAACACTTAAGTTCATTTTTCATAATTGTGACTTGGTGGAGCAAGGACGTGGGTTACAGGCAGTTGAGGGACGAAAAGTTCAGAGTTTTTTCTCTCTTTCTTTCTTCTTTAATTCAATTGCTTGTATGATTAACACTCATTTTATGATGTTTAATCCACAAATGAGTGGCTAATTCCTCTCCTTGCTGAGGTTATGAACAATTGTAATGAAATTTGATCATTGATTCTTTGGTTTTCCATCTTTTCTTCCATGTTGTTCTATTAATTCTTGTTCTTACTGCATTAGTGTGTGGCCTACATTAATGTACATCTAAAAAGTCCGATTTCACTCGAGAGAGCACGAAATTGGAAAGTTGTGAATTAATAGGATGTGTTCTTTACTTGATTTGGGAAAATTGAGTCTTGATTTGATTTTAGGATAGAAATATACCTGAAAGTCTTATTAGTCAGTTTAGGAACCGGAATTGTATAGCTAGGACATGAATTGCATTTGATCACAGAAATGTAGACGGATGGTTCATGATTCTTAAGTGAGGTTAAATACGAGAGTTTTAATATCTTGGCAAATGTTCTTGGCTAGCAACTAGAGGAAAAGATTAACCAAAATATGATGATAATTAGTTTCATTACATGTTCGTTTAACCTTAGCATGCTTTCATTCATAGTTCAGATTCAAAGTAGATAATTGTTCTTAGTTTTAGTATAAAATTTATAAAACAAACTATCAACTTTTTGGTTACACTGTTGTCTGCATTTTTAGAAGTAAAATATAGTACACTTGAGCAATTTGCACTTAATCCAAGTCTCTGTGGGATCGATACTTGGCTTACTAAAGCCACTTACTACTTGTTCGACCACGTGCACTTGCGTGTCGTTTTATATACCGAAAACCACCCGAACAAGTTTTTGGCACCGTTGCCGGGGACTTGGCAATTGATGAATTTGTTTTAAGTGTTAATTTACTATATTTTTATTTTCTTAGTGTTGACAACTTGGTCTTAGCCTGTATTTTGCAGACTTAATTGCTGTTGAACACTGGCAAGAGACAAGGAGCTGGTGGAATCGTATATAGAGCCAGAAAGGATATTTCACAGTAAGCGAAGAGAAGCTCTACAAAGAAAGCTGCAGTTGCTTAGACAGACAATCATGGAGCAACAATAGAATCCACCGGTAGTACAGGCAGTGTTAGTGCCCGAAGAAGCAGCAGCACGACCGGTTCGCGAGGTGGCAATCCCACATGCCAATAATGTTACATCGAGTATCCGCAAACCAGAGCCGGGAGGGAAATTTGAACTTAAACAAAATATGGTGCCATTGTTGCACACAAGCGGGCAATTTACCGGTCTCCCTCATGAAGATCCACAACAGCATCTCCAAAATTTTTTGGAGATAAGTGACACTTACATCCCCGCTGGAGTGTCACCAGACTATGTCCGGCTTACATTGATCCCATTCTCATTATTGGGAGAAGCCAAGAGGTGGTTGAAAGCTGAGCCACCGAATTCTATTTCTACATGGGATGATCTTGCACGGAAGTGCTTGATAAGGTTTTTTCCCTCTGGTAAAATAGCAAGACGTAGAAGTCAGATTCTAAGTTTCAAACAGAGAGAGGGAGAAAATTTATATCAGGCCTGGGAGAGATTTAAATCCATGTTGCGGGATTGTCCTCATCATCATCAGTCCAATGAGGTGCTGGTGCACACATTTATTGAGGGTTTGGAACCCCACACCAAAATATTGCTAGATTCAGCAGCTGGAGAGCAAGCACTGGAAAAGACTTATGAGGAGCTGTATACCTTGTTGAACCGGATTTCACAGGGCAATCCAGAATGGAATGCTGATTCATCACGAGGTGGAACAAGGAAAGCAGCAGGAGTGCTTGAAGTGGATGGGTTTACAACTATCGCTGCACAGATAGCTGCATTGCAAAATCAACTTAACAATCACTTCAGCAACATGACATTGAACAAGCCTCAAGCCCCAGTTAATGCAGTCCAGCAGATGTGGTGTGAAGTGTGTGGAAGTAGTGAGCACTCAGCTGAGTGTTATGGAGCCAATCCTGACTCGGTAAACTTTGTTGGTAATGCACAAAGGAACCACCAGCAGTATGGTAGTAGCTACGACTCCAATTGGAGGAATCATCCTAATTTCTCATGGCGTAGCAACAACCATCAGGGCCAAAGTTCGGGTCAGGGTGTGCAAAGGAATCAAGGAGGGCAGCAGAACTATCAAGCTCAATTTAGAAACAACAATGCACCTCCTCCACCACCATCACCCAGCATTGAGGAGATGTTCAAGACCATGATAGCTAACCAAGCTCAATTGAAGGCTGACTATGTGAAATTGGCAGCCGAAGGGAAAAACAACCAGTTAGCTACCAAGGCACTTGAATATCAATTTGGGCAATTTGCTAGTGCCCAAAACACAAGGCCTAGAGGAGGACTGCCAAGCGACATGGATCCCAATCCCAAGTAGGTAAATGCAGTGACCACAAGGAGTGGCTTGCAGTTGAAAGAGGTGGAACCAGAAAGACCACCTCAACAGTCGGGAGCAGCAGAAGTTGAGAGGGAGCACAGTTCTGAGAGGGGGAAAACCAAGGAAGATGAATCAGAAAGACCTCCACCCCCGTTCCGTCAACGACTAAAGAAACACAAAGAGGGGGGGTGTTTCAAGAAATTCATGGAGGTGCTAAAACAGGTACATGTTAACTTACCTCTTGTTGATGTCTTGCAGGGAGTGCCGAAATATACGAAGTATATAAAGGACATCGTGGCAAACAAAAGTCAGTTGACTGAGTATGCTACGATGGCTCTAACGGAGGAGTGCACTTCCCGGATCAAAAATAGACTGCCCACAAAGCTAAAAGACCCTGGGAGTTTTACTATCCAGCTTAATATTGGGCAGAGCATCCGAGCTCGTGGATTGTGTGACTTGGGAGCGAGCATAAATTTGATGCCTTCATCGGTATTCAGAAAGTTGGGTCTAGGGAGTCCTAGACCCACAACGGTAATCTTGCAGTTGGCAGATCGATCCTTAGCTAGGCCGGATGGCATTGTTGAGGACGTTCTGGTGCAAGTTGGCTCCCTAATTTTCCCAGTAGATTTTGTCGTGCTGGATTTTGAACCAGACGCGGAAGTCCCATTTATTTTGGGGCGTCCCTTCTTGGCAACCGGGAAAGCACTAATCGATGTAGCTGTGGGGCAGCTAACAATGCGAGCACATGACAAGGTAGAGGTGTTCGATGTGTACAAGGCACCCAAGCTCCCGATGGTGCATGAAGAACTCTCGGTGATCAATGTGATTGATCAAGGTGATGATAAGTAGATGAAGGATTCCCGAGAGTTAATGGGAAAACCACCGGAAAGGTGTAAGCACTACTGGGGGGAGGACGGTGATCGAGAGAAATCGTCCATCACCCTAGCGGACAATCGAGCTTAAATGACGTCGAGCCGCGATGGTAAACCAGGCGCTGCACGGGAGGCAACCCGTGAAAAAAATTTTCTTTCATTTTGTAAAGTGTAAATAGATTTTTATTTTTCTTTTTCTTTTTCTTGATTTACAAAAAAAATTTTCGTTTTAGTTTTTGTTTATTTATATTTAGAATGAAACATATAATTCTTACCAATTTTGTATAGTGAGATGATTTTCAGGTCAAACGGACAAAAATACGCACGGAATCGCTAAGGAAAAGTCGAGGTATGAAAAATTAATAAAAAGTGGAAAACAGTGAGCTGGGGCGATAGCTCCATGTCACGGAGGAGGACCTCCGCGTTACCCTCTGTGACACGTTGAGGTATAACCCAGAAATTTTAAAAATTTCCAGAACAGCCTCGCGATGGCTCCGTGTCACGGAGGCAGTGCACCGCGATGCACTCCGTGACACGTTGCCGTGTATATCGCGACGGGTCATACTGGGTCGCCGGGTGACCCGCGCGATTTTCTTTCTTTTTAACCCCGAAAACCTCCCCTTTTCCCTCATTTTCTAATCCCTCCGTGACCAAACCCCCCAAAACCCATCCCCCATCAACGTGCCACGGCGTAAGGCAAGAAATTCACCAAGTTTCTTCGATTCTTCAAATTCAAGGTATGTTTTTCGAGTCCCTCTCAAATTCTTGTCGAGTTTCTTTTATTTTGAGCATGGGAGGTGAGCTAAATTTCCCTACGTAATAATTAAGCATGAATTCGAGTTAATTGTTGATTGATGAATGTTCGAAATGTCATATGATTGCTTGAACTTGTCGATTGCATAAATTGATCGAATTTGATTGATAAAATCAATTCTAGGGCTTGTTAGTTGAATTTGAAGTTGAAAATGTATTGAAATTGTGAATTTCATGCCGGGATGTAAGTGTTGAATGAGATGAGTCGATGTACAAATTGTTAGGATGTTAATAGAACGACGAATTCTCGGGTTGGAGAAATGTTGAAATTTGTAAGAATTGGTTGGTTGAATAGGTTCGTGTGTAGATATATTTTTGTTGTTGTCTTTGTTTCATTGTTTTTCTTTGCTAAGTGTGATGGTTAAAATGTTAACGATGGTAGTGATTGTGATTAGCTGTACGAACTCTGAGTAGTACGCAGAAGTTATACCGTCGAATTTTCTTTTGAACGCACTAAGCATGATTGTATAGTTTTTTATGGGGGTGTAAATAAAGATAATCTTGTCGTAGTGTTGTAAATGCAGCTAAGGACTAAGTGTGGGGTAACCTAGCGTAACCCTACCTTAGCCGAAGTTAATATCAGTTAGCTTAACATTGATCTTGTTTACTTGGGTTGACAGGTGAAATGGCAAGCCGACAAGAGAAAGGAAAAGGCGTGTCAACTTCAGGCGCCGGAATGAAACGAATTAAACTGGGCACAGCAGTCCCAGCTGCACCAGCGTTCCACGCGGCCAGCGCCGCCAGTACGGAACGAGATGGGTGATCGATGAGGGGAAAAGTGGTACGCAATGCACAAAGAAAATAAATATTTCCCCGAGGAGCATATAGCACGGGAACCATTGGCACAGGAGTTCCCCAGAATGGTACACCGGATCGAGGCAGCTGGGCTCAAGTTCATATTTCAGGAGCCCAAAGAATGCAATCTGCACTTGGTTCAGGAGTTCTATGCCAATTGGAACCCGACGATCAGGAGTCACACCATCAAGATCAGAGGGCAAATAGTCAATCTGGAGCCCCACCACCTCAATGCCATCATAGGAGCGCGGGACACAGACGCCCACGTCCTCCGACAGTTGAACATTACCCCACTGTATGCGGACAGCAGACGCACATTGTGTGGGACCCGATCAACAGCGAGATGGAGCAGACACAAAGAGAGGGGCTACCACCAGACGTTGCCCTATTCACAGATGAACAGGGAAGCCCGAATCTGGCTGAAGATAGTCTGCTCATGCCTAATCCCGAGGGTACATATGACTGATGTAACCCGGGATTGTGTATGCCTGGTGTACGCCCTGATGAAAGGGCTGGAGATCAATGTCGGGGCGGTTATTATATCTGCCATGAAGAGAGCCCGGTTGCACCAGGGGCACAGGTATGGTTTTGGTGGACTACTGACCACCTTCCTCAGGGGCCTTGATGTTGAGGGGGAGGCCTTTGACTATATTCCGTAGTTGGAGCGGCGGGCCTTAGACGTTACTAAAACTAAGGCTCCCGACACCACTCACGGGCCAGTGCTTACACTTGGCGAGCGACATGCTCGTGATGACCAGTATATGGCTCAGATGTATGGGATGCAGATGCTCCAGCTAAGGATAGGTGGGAGGCCGATGACAGAGGAGGAGTTATGGAAACTCGAGCTAGACTACCCCTTCGGCGAAAACGCCAGGGCTCTATGCCGGGTGGGGCCAGCATTTGTAGAGCCCACAGATGATGATGTCCCCACAGATGAGGAGACACGTCGGGAGGACTCCGATGTGGAGTCTGATGATGACGACGGAGGCGACTCGGACATGGGAGAGAAGCAGCAGCACCCGATGAAAAAGTGGAATACTTTGACTGATCAGGGAGTTCCACCACCCGATTTTGTGTTATTTTAATTTTTGTGAACACTGGGGACAGTGTTCGAGCTAAGTGTGGGGTGGGAGTAGTTAGGTGCTGGGCTGGGCTGTTTTGCATGTATGCTCTATTTTGCTGTCGTGTATGTGAAAATGTGTTTGTCCCTGTGAGTTGTGAATTTTCAAGTTATTGTTCTGTATTTGTAAATGTTTGTGAAATTAATGTGTGTTGTTGAATGGTTGCTAGCTGATTCTGATTCTGTACATATTTTTGTTATCGAAATGATCGATATTTTTAAAAAAATTTTAATATAGTTTGTAAATTTTAAAATATTTTGTAAATGATTTTTCTATCGAAATGATCAATATTTTCGACATTTTTTAATTTTGGATTTCTCGGCGTTTGTTTTTGATTCTTTTACCGAGAATGGTCCCATTGAACCGACTTCTTAAGTAGTGACCGTTCCCTATGATGGATGGATGACGACCGTCTTAAGGGAAATGTAGTCGTTAGGAGTAGTTTTTTTTTCTCAATTATTTTTTTAGTTTTTCTTTGGTGGATTGCATCCCGGAACCTGTAGTTACTATATGGTTGTGAAATTCTGGTTGCGTGTTGTACATGATATTCAAAATGCAAAGGTGATTCATATGAAAGCATGCAAATTTGTAAATATGTTGAGATACCTAGGCTGTAGAGTTCGATTCAGTGTGATTGAGGCTTAATGTTTGAATTCATGTAATTAGATGATTGAGGAGTCTGTGAATACATCTTGAATCGAGCATGTGCAAAAAGTGTGAAGTGAGGTGTTGACATTCCATGCTATTGTGAAGTGTCTAGAACTTGCCTGGTGTGTGTACAAAACTAAATGAAGGAGGTGTATTGTGGGAAAGGATGTAGGCATTTCTTTTTTTTAATCGAGAGTTTCTATTTTTTTTCCTTGTCATACCCCCCTTTCTGTGATTGTATACCCTAGTCAGCCCTTTGAGCCTTTAGCAGATTGTTTTTTTCTTTTGTCCAAAAAGTGTAAACCGAGCTTAATTCCTTCTTTTCATTAGCCGTAAAGTCTATACAAAACTCTTAAGCGCTTAAGAAGAGAAAATCATTTTCCCAAAGTGTCAAAGAGTGAGAATGGTGAAAAGAAAAAGAAAAGCAGAGTGAGGGAAGAAAAGAAAAGGTTGAAGGTGCACTTATTATAAATAAACGATAATGAAGGTGCATGAACAATCTTTGTTGTTGTGTCTAGTGTGCTTAATGAAATGGGCCATACTAAAGAAAATCATCAAGAATGGGATGATGAAAAAAAAAAGGGAAACAATGTCCATGAGTTGATGGGATGTGTTGAAAAGGTGCTTAAAGATGCTAGTGGCTATTTTTGGCTAATCCAATATTTACTAGTTCCATAGCTTCCATTACAACCCATTAAAGTCCTACGTGATCTTACATCGCACTTCTTTATATTAGTGGAGTAATACACTAAGGGCAAGCTTATGGGTCATGTCATGATGCATGTGAATTCTTTTGGGAGAGAGAGTGAAATTGTGTGTACATGCCCCTGTTTGAATGTTTGGGTGTCATATGAGCAAAAAGGGGAAGATTCTCTTGAGTTGTGAGGGCACATGCTTGATGAAAGATTCATTTTCGTGTCGGATATCTTGATCAGCTGATTTGCATGAGTTTGCTGATATCGAGAGTTGATTCTTAAAGTCTAGGAGGTCTTAATGTATTGAAGGTCACTGCATTGATCAGACCATGCATGTTTTCTTGATGATTTGCTGTATTGAATAATCAGTATGACCGTAGCCTAAATTGTCGAACCAAAGTAGAGAGGCTGGGATGTAAATTGCATGAATTGTATGCTTGTTGTTCGAGGACAAACAAGGATTTAAGTGTGGGGTAAGTGTTACACCCCGTAGAATTCCCGGCACTTAGATGACCTATTCGCACGTTGGTTAAGTATATTTGAAGGCCATACGTGCTAGGGAAAGGCCCGGGAAAAGATCGGACGAGAAATCCGTCGAAACCATCGCGGGAGGAGCCCGGCAGAGCCCCTCCGCGATGGCAGCGTGTCACGGAGGTGAGGCCTCCGCGATGGCTCCGTGACACGTTGCCCTTGTCCAGACCAAAGTATATAAAGCCCCCACTTCGGTTGGAAATCATTTAACACTTAGTAAAATTTCCAGAAACGCTGTGAACAGAGGGAAAACGAAGGGAGATTATAAATTATCGTCCGATTACGCCGTCAAACGCTGCCCAAACCCAAATTAATCCTAGATACCAAGGTATTTAGCAGCAGAGAGCATTTCTACGGAGTTAGTTTCGCAAAATACGGCCGACGAATCGGCGAGCCACCTAACTAAAGTAAGTAGAATTGCTCTAAATTTATGTCTATGTGTTCCTAGCTGAGAAGTGAATACTTCTCCCTTTTGGGCCGCTGAAAAATAGCGAGTTTTTGACCGTCTTTCGATAAGTCTAAGTTTAGGCTATAAACTATATCGAAAGTAACGTTGCTCTTTACAATAAAGCTGTATTTAGTATTGATTGACGTATTTATGAATGCAGTTGGGAGAAAATAGTTGAAGTACCAGCCAAGCCTCGTCCGACGGATGAATAGTAGAAGATAAGGTATGTAAAGTTAGTTTCCTTCGGCAAGTTAAGTAATATCAGTGTAGTGTAACAAATTACGGACCAGTAGAATGTTCAGAAGTCAAATGTTGCGTTATTATGAATGTTGGTACGATGTGAGAAACATTGGGTTGTAATGTGTATGAAACCTATCTGTATGATATAGATTCTAACGCAAGCATTAGAGATTGCCCAGTATATTCAGTGTGTGATGTAATATGCCATGTTAAGATATTGTTGTGTTCAGCTGAAACCCCGCGGAGTAGTACAGTATCCGTAAAGCACTTCAGAAATAGAATAGCAGGCTAAAAATGAAGTTTAGAAAGCATGCTAGGAATAGTAAATCAGGTTACTATTGAAAATCAGTATACAGCATAGTTCAGCAGAAAGACTATATTCGTACATATATATATAGTACCTCTAGCCTCGGCATGTATCAAGTGTGTACATATTTCTATCACTAGTCCAGCATATAGTGTATACAGAAACTTAGTAAACAGCAGAGTCTCCAGCAGAAACATTATCCTATATAGCATTTGCTCAGTACAGCCGGCAGGAGACTATATTTATATTCATACCTCTACCTGCCTCAGCACGTATTAAATACGTACAGATTACTATCATTAGTCAGCATGTAATATATATGATACTTTACCCCTATTAGCCTCAGCATGTGAGATACCCAGACAGTATTACCAGTTGAGACCGTTGTATTATTTGGGGTTGGATTACCTAGCATCCATGACCGCCCAGGGTTAATAGCTGTATCGACTCATCCGCTAGAGGACGACGATACGTCACTCTACGGAGTGGCATGCCGTCCCGTCAGGGGACGAAGATGGGATGCCAGTTTTCCCCATACTTGTGCCTTGATCGGCCCTTACACACCCCAGTCGAGCGGTTACGCCCGGGTGCAGATTCAGGAGTCCTCCGGACTCAGATGCAGTTATAGTCAGGGGCTCAGCGAGCCCAAGTGCATACCTAGGGGACCGGCAGGATGCTTACAGCCAGTATAGGAGATGGGATGACCGAGGTAGGGGTATAGATTTTGTGTTGATTGTATCTCCCGGCTTATGGGGGCCAGGTAAGGTTGTGTATGCCATGTTATGTTATGTATGTTGTGTTATGTTATATTAGACATGAGTAGATTAGTAGTAGAATGATACGTCTCCAGAAGTAACACCTACTCCCTCCAGCATGATTAAGAACGGGTACGATCTACACCATCAGACAGTTTATCTACTCCTTCTTATTTCAGTTTTGACAGTTATGTTATTGATTTCAGATATCCCTTCAGTTCTTACAGATTCAGTTATCTCCTACTATTTAGAATTTTTAGTTATATTGCTTGTATTCAGCTGTATTCAGTTTACTTTACATACTTAGTACCAGCGGTACTGACGCCCAGTGGGGCGCTGCATTACTTGCCTGCAGGTACCCATAGACGCGCAGGCGATACCACGTGATCCCCATCAGCGGTCGAATATTCAGCTCCCGTCATCCGGAGACTGAATTTCTAGAGGTGTAGTTCAGTCCCTTTTGTTGTACAGTACGGGTAGGTCGGGGCCCTGTCCCGATCATTTCTATTATCCTTCTTAGAGGCTTGCAGTCTGTATGTATTCCTTGTGGTCAGATGAGCCGGTCGTGCGAGGCCGTGCAGTTGTATAGTTTCCTTTACTCCCTTCATTCTTTTGTAATGGCCGTGTGGGGCCATAGTTTGCCAGTAGTGGTAACCTTGCCGGTCACGTAGAATTTTAGTATGTTATGCTTGAGTTACAGATAACTAGACAGCATGGTGGCCTTGTCGGCCCGCATAGGTTCCCCTGAATTACCTTGTTTCTGGTCAGCTGTAATACAGGTACAGAAGGCTATAGGCCAATGGGCCGGGGGCTGTATTTACAGCCGTTATATAGCCCTTTGGTTCCAGAAATATGAGTTAGAGCCAGCCAGGCGCCAGATGCACCCAGGCTTAACAGTTCAGCAGGTCAGGTCCTAGTAGGGCACCAGGTGCCAGTCATACCCCCCAAGGTGGGGCGTGACAAACTTGGTATCAGAGCAGGTCGTATCCCAGGAAGTCTGCAAGCCGTGCTAAGTAGAGTCCTGTCCATGGATGTGTTGTGCACCACATACTATGGGTAGGAGGCTGCAAGGCATGATAGGATGGTTGTCTTTTATTCTGATTCAGTCGTGCTATAGAGCGGTACAATATAGGGTTGATTCCCTAAAATCTTACCATATTCTTTGGTTACAGATAATGTCAGACCAGCGCCATCCTATTACAGGTCGGAACTTAAATATTGCAGCAGGAGAAGGCACCAGCAGGATGCCTCCCCCTCATTTGGAGACAGCCCGATCAGAGGGCACTACAGAGGCATCATCCCAGCCTCCTCAGCAGTCCCCACCACGTCAGGAGCCACTTGGGGCGACATTACCTTCAGCAGCCCCTATATTGACTCCTTCTGATTAGGAGGTTAGGAGTACTGTAGTTCTGTTAGCACAGATGATGGCTGCTCAGCGTCAGCCAATGCCATCTACAGTTGCAGAATCATCAGGAGGGCCCGGTAGTTCGAGGGTCCGAGAGTTTTTAGCCCTGAACCCCCCACAGTTTACAGGCACGGACTATACAGAGGACCCCCAAGATTTTCTGGATCAGATGCAGAGAATCTTCAGGGTTATGCACGCCATGTCTACCGAGTCAGTCGAGTTGGCCGCATTCCGGTTACGGGATATTGTGGTGTTATGGTATGAAAGCTGGGAGAGGTCCCGAGGGAGAGATGTTTCCCCTCCCACCTGGTCCAGCTTTTCAGGAGCCTTTTTGGATCATTATTTGCTGCGGGAGATTCGACAGGCCCAAGTAGACCAGTCCCTACATCTAGAACAGGGGGCCATGAGTGTTCGGGAATATTCTTTGCAGTTTGATTCCTTAGCCCGATATGCACCGGCCTTTGTTGATACTATGGCATCTAGAGTGCATCGCTTCATTACGGGATTGAATCCAGAATATGTTGAGATTTGCACTACAGCCACACTGCGAGAGGACATGGATATTGCTCGCATTCAGGCATTTACTCAGAATATTGAGGGCATCAGACAGCGGCAACGAGAGGTCAGAAGGGTTAATCAGGAACAGCGTCGCCGGGACAGGCTAGTTGAATTACCGGGAGGGGCCCGGGGAGGACCCAGGCCCCGATTGTCAGATAGGCCACCCAGGCCCCCGCCTCCGTCACAGTCACAGGGGGGTAGATTCAGCCGCAGGGGGCAGTCAGGGACTGGTAGAGGCTCGCAGATGGCAGATTCACTATCACAGAGGAGGGCGGAGCAGAGTAGGTATACCCTACCACTTTGCCCTATATGCAATCGACGCCATTCTGGAGCATGCAGATATGGCTCCACCGCATGTTATATTTGTGGCCAAGAAGGCCATTTAATAAAAGATTGCCTAGCCATAGGTCGAGAGGACCGCGATAGATAGGATAGGACATCAGCAGGGTCACGAGCCACAACATCCTCGACTGGGCGCAGGCCCTCAGTTTCAGCAGGCAGGGGTCGGGGCAGATCAGGGGCCTCCAGTACAGGTGCGGGTCCAAGCCGCACATATGCTTTACCAGGGAGACAAGATTCAGAAGCATCGCCTGATGTCGTGACAGGTATGCTAACTATCTGCTCACACCCTGCTTATGTGTTAATTGATCCAGGGTCTACTTTGTACTATATTACACCATTTGTGGCACGGAAGTTTAGTATTGTGCCAGAATCATTACAGCAGCCCTTTCTAGTATCTACGCCCGTTGGTGACTCTATCACAGCTAGCCGAATCTACCGCGGGTGTACAGTAGAGATTGTTGACCGTCAGACCACAGTAGATCTGGTCGAGTTAGAAATGATAGACTTCGATGCCATAATGGGTATGGACTGGTTAGTGCCATGCTTTGCCAATGTTGAATGTTGGACCAAAACGGTCTGATTCCACTTCCCGGGGGAAGCAGTACGGGAGTGGAAGGGCAGCACCGTGACGCCAAAAGGTAGGTTTATTTCCTACCTTCAGGCGAGAAAGTTGATATCTAAGGGGTGCGCCAGTCTTGTTTGTGAAGAAGAAAGATGGCTCGCTCTGAATGTGCATAGATTATCGGCAGCTAAACAAAGTTACAGTAAAGAACAAGTATCCGCTCCCCAGAATTGATGACTTATTTGATCAGTTGCAGGGAGCCAGATACTTTTCTAAGATTGACTTGCGGTCCGGATACCACCAGGTCCGAGTACGTGAAAGAGATATTCCTAAGACAGCATTCAGGACCCGATATGGGCATTTTGAATTTCTGGTTATGTCCTTCGGGCTAACGAACGCCCCAACAGTTTTTATGGACCTGATGAACAGTATTTTCAGACCTTTCCTGGACTTGTTCGTGATAGTATTCATTGATGACATTCTGGTGTATTCTCGCTCTGAAGCAGATCACCGGACTCATTTGCGGACAGTGCTCCAGATTCTCAGGGACCACCAGTTGTATGCTAAGTTTTCGAAGTGTGAATTCTGGCTTAACTCAGTGGCCTTTTTAGGGCATATTGTCTCAGACACCGGTATACAGGTAGATAAGCAGAAGATAGAAGCAGTTAAGTCATGGCCTAGGCCTACCACCCCGACTGAAGTTCGTAGCTTTCTGGGGTTAGCAGGGTATTATCGGAGATTTGTTGAGGGATTCTCAACCATTGCAGCAACTTTAACTAAATTGACACAGAAAGCAGCAAAGTTTCAGTGGATGGAGGCATGCGAGCAGAGTTTCCAGGAACTGAAAGACAGATTAACCTCCGCCCCAGTACTAGCACTGTCGGAAGGCACAGAAGGTTATTCAGTCTATTGCAACGCGTCAGGTGTCGGATTGGGTTGTGTGCTGATGCAGCATGGTAGAGTAATTGCATATGCTTCCAGGCAGCTGAGGAAACACGAGAAGAATTACCCTACCCATGACCTGGAATTGGCCGCAGTAATTCATGCCTTGAAGATGTGGAGGCATTATCTGTACGGCGTCCATGTTGACATTTATACAGATCATAAGAGCTTACAGTACATTTTCACCCAGAGGGAGTTGAATCTGCGGCAACGCCGCTGGTTAGAGTTGTTGAAAGACTATGATGTGAATATTCTATACCACCCCGGAAAAGCTAATGTTGTAGCAGATGCCCTGAGCCGTAAGTCAATGGGGAGTTTGGCGTATTTGCGACCTGAGAAACAGAAATTAGTTAAAGAAATCCATCAGTTAGCTGGCCTAGCCGTCCGAGTAATAGAAACAGAAAATAATGGACCAGTAATTCAGAATTCTGCAGTGTCATCGTTAGTTACAGAGGTAAAAGAACGGCAGTATGAGGATCCCGATTTAGTCCAGCTCAGAGATACAGTTCAGAAAGGTAAGGAGCCAGATTTTCAGATAACCGAGGATGGTGTGCTACATTGTAAGGGCCGCCTTTGTGTCCCGAATGTCGCAGGACTTCATGGGCAGATCATGCATTTGGTACACTACGCTCGCTATTCCCTTCACCCAGGGGCGACGAAAATGTACCACGACATCAGAGACATCTATTGGTGGCCAAGTATGAAAACTGAGATAGCTGAATTTGTATCTAGATGTGCTAATTGTCAGCAGGTGAAAGCAGAGCACCAGAAACCGGGTGGTTTGACTCAAGAGATAATGATACCTATGTGGAAGTGGGAAGTAATAAACATGGATTTTGTAACAGGGTTACCCCGTACTAGACGCAGAAATGATTCCATTTGGGTAATAGTTGACAGGTTGACAAAATCAGCTCATTTTCTGCCAGTAAGGGCTACCTTCTCAGCTGAGGATTATGCCGAATTATATATCAGAGAAATAGTTAGATTGCATGGAGTGCCAGTATCTATTATTTCAGATAGGGGAGCATAGTTTACAACTAGATTCTGGCAGTCGTTTCAGAAAGGTCTGGGGACGCAGATTAATTTGAGCACAGCATTTCATCCTCAGACGGACGGGCAGGCTGAACGTACAATTCAGACGCTCGAAGATATGCTACGAGCATGTGTGTTAGATTTTGGGGGTAGCTGGGATGAACATCTCTCGTTAATTGAATTTGCTTATAATAACATCTACCATTCAACTATTCAGATGGCGCCTTTCGAGGCATTGTACGGGCGAAAATGTAGATCGCCGGTAGGCTGGTTTGAGATAGGAGAATCAGCATTAGTTGGCCCAGACATTGTTCGGCAGTCCGAGGAAAAGATAAAGCTTATCCGAGAACGTTTACTGACCGCTCAGAGCCGCCAGAAGTCATACGCAGATAGGCGGCGCAGAAATCTAGAATTTTCGGTAAACGATTGGGTATATCTGAAAGTGTCCCCGATGAAAGGGGTAATGAGGTTTGGCAAGAAGGGAAAGCTTAGCCCAAGATTCATTGGGCCGTATCAGATTCGGCGAAGAATAGGCCGCGTGGCATACGAGTTGAACTTGCCTCCAGAGTTAGCGTCGGTTCACCCAGTATTCCATGTTTCTATGTTAAGGAAGTTCGTAGGGGACCCTTCTACAGTAGTTCCAGTTCAGAATGTCCAGGTCACAGAAGAGTTAGCATATGAAGAGGTTCCCGTAGCTATCTTAGACAGACAGGTTTGCAGGCTGAGAACTAAAGATGTTGCATCTGTCAAAGTATTGTGGCGTAACAGAAATCGGGAGGAAATGACGTGGGAGGCGGAAGAAGATATGAAAAGCAGATACCCTCATCTATTTCAGGCCTAGTCAGACGACAGGTATGTCCGTATCATTATTTATACAGTACCTTATGGTTGTATGTTGTAAATGATAAAAAAAGAAGTGATATTTAGTTGTTCAGTGGATCTTAGAATATTATATGCAGTGCCTGTGTTGGACTTTTCTGCATTTCAAGTTTTTGCGATAGTCCATATTACAGAGGAAACTCTGCCGAAATTTTTCTAGAAAGTAAAGTAAGCAGTCCTTTAGATAACAGTGTACATTCGAGGACGAATGTTCTTAAGGGGGGGAGAATGTTACACCCCATAGAATTCCCGGCACTTAGATGACCTATTCGCACGTTGGTTAAGTATATTTGAAGGCCATACATGCTAGGGAAAGGCCCGGGAAAAGATTGGATGAGAAACCCGTCGAAACCATCGCGGGAGGAGCCAGGCAGAGCCCCTCCGCGATGGCAGCGTGTCACGGAGGTGAGGCCTCCGCGATGGCTCCGTGACACGTTGCCCTTGTCCAGGCCCAAGTATATAAAGCCCCCACTTCGGTTGGAAATCATTTAACATTTAGTAAAATTTCCAGAAACGCTGTGAACAGAGGGAAAATGAAGGGAGATTATAAATTATCGTCCGATTACACCGTCAAACGCTGCCCAAACCCAAATTAATCCTAGATACCAAGGTATTTAGCAGCAGAGAGCATTTCTACGGAGTTAGTTTCGCAAAATACGGCCGACGAATCGGCGAGCCACCGAACTAAAGTAAGTAGAATTGCTCTAAATTTATGTCTATGTGTTCCTAGCTGAGAAGTGAATACTTCTCCCTTCTGGGCCGCTGAAAAATAGCGAGTTTTTGACCGTCTTTCGATAAGCCTAAGTTTAGGCTATAAACTATATTGAAAGTAACGTTGCTCTTTACAATAAAGCTGTATTTAGTATTGATTGACGTATTTATGAATGCAGTTGGGAGAAAATAGTTGAAGTACCAGCCGAGCCTCGTCCGACGGATGAATAGTAGAAGATAAGGTATGTAAAGTTAGTTTCCTTCGGCAAGTTAAGTAATATCAGTGTAGTGTAACAAATTACGGACCAGTAGAATGTTCAGAAGTCAAATGTTGCATTATTATGAATGTTGGTACGATGTGAGAAACATTGGGTTGTAATGTGTATGAAACCTATCAGTATGATATAGATTCTAACGCAAGCGTTAGAGATTGCCCAGTATATTCAGTGTGTGATGTAATATGCCATGTTAAGATATTGTTGTGTTCAGCTGAAACCCCGCGGAGTAGTACAGTATCCGTAAAGCACTTCAGAAATAGAATAGCAGGCTAAAAATGAAGTTTAGAAAGCATGCCAGGAATAGTAAATCAGGTTACTATAGAAAATCAGTATACAGCATAGTTCAGCAAAAAGACTATATTCGTACATATATATATAGTACCTCCAGCCTCGGCATGTATCAAGTGTGTACATATTTCTATCACTAGTCCAGCATATAGTGTATACAGAAACTTAGTAAACAGCAGAGTCTCCAGCAGAAACATTATCCTATATAGCATTTGCTCAGTACAGCCGGCAGGAGACTATATTTATATTCATACATCTTTACCTGCCTCAGCACGTATTAAATACGTACAGATTAGTATCATTAGTCAGCATGTAATATATATGATACTTTACCCCTATTAGCCTCAGCATGTGAGATACCCAGACAGTATTACCAGTTGAGACCGTTGTATTGTTTGGGGTTGGATTACCTAGCATCCATGACCGCCCAGGGTTAATAGCTATATCGACTCGTCCGCCAGAGGACGTGGATACGTCACTCTATGGAGTGGCATGCCGTCCCGCCAGGGGACGAAGATGGGATGCCAGTTTTCCCTATACTTGTGCCTTGATCGGCCCTTACACACCCCAGTCGAGCGGATACGCCCGGGTGCAGATTCAGGAGTCCTTCGGACTGAGATGAAGTTATAGTCAGGGGCTCAGCGAGCCCAAGTGCATACCCAGGGGACCGGCAGGATGCTTACAGCCAGTATAGGAGATGGGATGACCGGGGTAGGGGTATAGATTCTGTGTTGATTGTACCTCCCAGCTTATGGGGGCCGGGTAAGGTTGTGTATGCCATGTTATGTTATGTATGTTGTGTTATGTTATATTAGACATGAGTAGATTAGTAGTAGAATGATACGTCTCCAGAAATGACACCTACTCCCTCCAGCATGATTAAGAACGGGTACGA
This sequence comes from Datura wrightii, assembly GCA_035772735.1. Taxonomy (NCBI): domain Eukaryota; kingdom Viridiplantae; phylum Streptophyta; class Magnoliopsida; order Solanales; family Solanaceae; genus Datura; species Datura wrightii. The sequence continues at coordinate 70,213,596 of JASDFA010000002.1, forward strand.
TCTACACCATCAGACAGTTAATCTACTCCTTCTTATTTCAGTTTTGACAGTTATGTTATTGATTTCAGATATCCCTTCAGTTCTTACAGATTCAGTTATCTCCTACTATTCAGAATTTTTAGTTATATTGCTTGTATTCAGCTGTATTCAGTTTGCTTTACATACTCAGTACAAGCAGTACTGACGCCCAGTGGGGCACTGCATTACTTGCCTGCAGGTACCCATAGACGCGCAGGCGATACCACGTGATCCCCATCAGCGGTCGAATATTCAGCTCCTATCATCCGGAGACTGAATTTCTAGAGGTGTAGTTCAATCCCTTTTGTTGTACAGTACGGGTAGGTCAGGGCCCTGTCCCGATCATTTCTATTATCCTTCTTAGAGGCTTGCAGTCTGTATGTATTCCCTGTGGTCAGATGAGCCGGTCGTGTGAGGCCGTGCAGTTGTATAGTTGCCTTTACTCCTTTCTTTCTTTTGTAATGGTCGTGTGGGGCCATAGTTTGCCAGTAGCGTGACCTTGCCGGTCACGTAGCTTTTTAGTATGTTATGCTTGAGTTACAGATAACTAGACAGCATGGTGGCCTTGTCGGCCCGCATAGGTTCCCCTAAATTACCTTGTTTCTAGTCAGCTGTAATACAGGTACAGAAGGCTATAGGCCAATGGGCCGGGGGCTGTATTTACAGCCGTTATATAGCCCTTTGGTTCCAGAAATATGAGTTAGAGCTAGCCAGGCGCCAGATGCGCCCAGTCTTAACAGTTCAGCAGGTCAGGTCCTAGTAGGGCACCAGGTGCCAGTCATACCCCCCAAGGTGGGGCGTGACAGTAAGTGATCTTGGGCAGATTTATATGCCCAAGTGATACTCAAAAGTATCATTTTTGCCTTGTTTATCTATCAATGTGTATACATTCTCATGTAATTGGTAATAAAATGTGAATTTATACTAACCAACATGATTAGCATTGTTTTGCAGGTAAAATGTGATTTCGGGAAGCTAAAATGCATGTTGGATGACATCGAAGTTGGACTTGGATGCGAGCAAGGGAAAAGGCATTGGACAGCATGAATTAAAGGGGCTCCGCGATGGAGTCGTATCACGCTGCCATCACGGAGGCATTCTGCCTGGATGGGGAAAATTCACCCAAATTCCAGTGGAGGTTTGTGTTTGCTCCGTGGCACGGAGCCAGTGCTCCTCAATGCACGCCGTGCCACGTTGAGCCTGAATTCCCGGACCCCCAGTTCTAGTGAGGGTCTGCGTTCATGGCGTGTCATGGAGGCAGTGTTCCGCAATGCACTCTGTGACACGTTGCTCGTTATTCCGGGAAAAATTCCCAGCAGTATAAATAGAACACTTAAGTTCATTTTTCATAATTCTGACTTGGTGGAGCAAGGACGTGGGTTACAGGCAGTTGAGGGACGAAAAGTTCAGGGTTTTTTCTCTCTTTCTTTCTTCTTTAATTCAATTGCTTGTATGATTAACACTCATTTTATGATGTTTAATCCACAAATGAGTGGCTAATTCCTCTCCTTGCTGAGGTTATGAACAATTGTAATGAAATTTGATAATTGATTCTTTGGTTTTCCATCTTTTCTTCCATGTTGTTTCTATTAATTCTTGTTCTTACTGCATTAGTGTGTGGCCTACATTAATGTACATCTAAAAAGTCCGGTTTCACTCGAGAGAGCACGAAATTAGAACGTTGTGAATTAATAGGATACGTTCTTTACTTGATTTGGGAAAATTGAGTCTTGATTTGCTTTCAGGATAGAAATATACTTGAAAGTTGTATTAGTCAATTTAGGAACCGGAATTGTATAGCTAGGACATGAATTGCATTTGATCACAGAAATGTAGATGGATGTTTCATGATTGTTAAGTGAGGTTAAATACGAGAGTTTTAATCTCTTGGCAAATGTTCTTGGCTAGCAACTGGAGGAAAAGATTAACCAACGTATGATGATAATTAGTTTCATTACATGTTCGTTTAACCTCAGCATGCTTTCATTCATAGTTCAAATTCAAAGTAGATAATTGTTCTTAGTTTTAGTATAAAATTTATAAAACAAACTATCAACTTTTTGGTTACACTGTTGTCTGCATTTTTAGAAGTAAAATATAGTACACTTGAGCAATTTGCACTTAATCCAAGTCTCTGTGGGATCGATACTTGGCTTACTAAAGCCACTTACTACTTGTTCGACCACGTTCACCTGCGTGTCGTTTTATATACCCAAAACCACCCGAATAGCGACACTACTTGTATGGGGTTCATGTAGATGTATTCACTGACCACAAGAGCTTACGATATGTGTTCACGTAGAAGGATCTCAATCTTCGGCAACAGAGGTGGTTGGAGCTACTTAAGGACTATGACATGAGTGTCCTTTACTACCCGGGTAAGGCCACATGGTGGAGGACGCCCTTAGTAGACTCTGTATGGAGAGTTTGTTGCACGTGAGTGAAGAAAAGAAGGAGATGGTGAAGGAGGTGCATCGACTTGCACGGTTGGGAGTTAGATTAGTTGGCTCAACCGATGGTGGTGTAGTTTTTCAGAACGGATTAGAGTCGTCCTTGGTAATGGAGGTGCTAAACAAGATGAAGATCCAACATTGGTAAAGTTGAAAGAAGCTATTCAAAATTAGAAGGTAGAAGTCTTCTCCAAAGGGGGAGATGGTATGCTTCGGTACCAGGGTCGCTTATGTGTTCCGAACGTGGGTGATTTGAGGAGCCAGATGTTGCATGAGGCTCATAGATCAAGATATTCTATCCATCCAGGTGCCACCAAGATGTATCATGCCTTGCGAGAAATCTACTGGTGGAATGGCATGAAGAGGGATATAGAGGATTTTTGTAGCCAAGTGTCTGAATTATCAACTTGGAAGTGGGAAGGAATCAACTTGGACTTCATAACAGGTCTACCCCACACTCATAGGCAGTACGACTCCATTTGGGTTGTGCGTGGACAAGTTAACCAAGGTTGCTCATTTTCTACTGGTCAAAACCGCCGATTCAGCAGAAGATTATGCCAAATTATACACCCGAGAGTTGGTTAGGTTGCATGGAGTGCCCTTGTCCATCATATCGGAGAGAGGTAATCAGTTCACCTCTTAGTTTTGGAGATCTTTTCAAAAGGAACTTGGCACCCAGGTCAAGCTTAGCACGGCATTTCATCCGCAAACAGATGGTCAGGCGGAGCGGACTATCCAGATGCTCGAGTACATGTTGAGAGCTTGTGTTATTGATTTCAAGGGTAGTTCAGATGATCATTTTCCTCTTATTGAGTTTGCCTATAACAACAACTATCACTCTAGCATCCAAATGGCACCGTTCGAGGCTCTTTACGGGTGAAGGTGTAGATCGCCCATTGGGTGGTTTAAAGTCTGTGAGGCTTCATTTGTGGGTCCAAATTCAGTCCATGAGGCTATAGAGAAAGTTCAGTTGATAAGAGAAAGACTGAAAACGGCTCAAAGTCTCCAAAAGTCTTATGCGGATGTGAGGAAAAGAGAGCTTGAGTTCGAGATCGATGATTGGGTGTTTTTGAAGGTATCTCCCATGAAGGGAGTGATGAGATTCGGAAAGAAAGGCAAACTCAGCCCCCACTATTGGCCTATACCGGATTGTGAGACGAGTGGGTAAAGTAGCTTATGAGTTAGAGTTACCTTCGAAGTTAGCTTCAATTCATTCCGAATCTCTCTTGAAAAAGTGCTTGGGAGAACCAACCTTAGTTGTTCTGGTGGAAAGTGTTGGGGTGAAGGATGGCCTCAGTTATGAGGAAATTCCCGTTGCAATCTTGGATCGTCAGGTTCGGAGGCTGAGGAACAAGGATATAGCTTCAGTAAAGGTGTTATGGAGAAATTAGAATGTTGAGGGAGCTACGTGGGAAGCTGAAGTGGATATGATGGACCCCTATTTGTTCCCTACTGGCTCAGTTTCAGTTTGAGGTATCAATTTTTGTCGTAAACCTCTAATCAGTTTTTCATGTGCCGTTCATGCGTGCAAGTTTGTGTTTATGATATATGTATGTGATGTCTGAATTCAGTCCATCTATGTAGTTCTTTTTGGGCATAGTCGCTCAGTCAGTTTTCGGCTTAAATGATCAGTATTTGTATATGGTGATTGTTTTTTCTTGAGTTTTTTGCATGATTCTAATATTCGAGGACGAATGTTCCTAAGGGGGAGATATTGTTATACCCCGGGAACCCATTGATCAGACCCGAGAGTTAAACGGGAAAAATTTGGGAAAATATTGCAGCAGTGCAGGACAAGTCACTCGATGACTCGTGAGGGGACCCCACGAGTTGTCAGGTGGCTCGTAGGGAGGCTGGAATAGGCTGAGGAGCTGAGGTCCCCACAAGCATGGGAACAACTCTTGGTCAGTTACCACGAGTCGTCAGGTCTCCCGTGGGGTGAGGTTGAGGGTTACATGGGAGGTCTGACCAGTGTATCTAACGGATGGGACCCCACGAGTCGTGGCCAGTCCCAACTACTCATGAGGTGGGTCATGAGAAAGCCTGTGGAAATTTAATTAAGGAAGAGGTAGCGTACTTGGCGGAACAAGTCATTGAGTCACCCGTTATGGTCACCTGGCAGTTATTTCCTGCGAATTAGTAAGGACCTTCTCATAATTTCCTACACCCCTAAGGCCTAAACTATGTCATTTGAGGTTGGGACAGAGTCTTTTAAGGGGAAATATTTCATGTTAAGTCTCATTCTGTACTTGCAAGAGTTAGAGGAGGGAGTAGGAGGTGATCCAAGGGTTCTTCTTCAAATTCTCCAAATTTTCATCTTGGGCTTTTTAGGGGAGTTAAGAATCAAGTGTTTCCAGGTGTATGGGGTTTTGAATGGGTGGTTTAGTCTCTACCCATGCCCAATTCATCCTAAATGTTATGTTTAAAGTTACTAAATCTTATGGGTCCTAACCCAATTGCATGATTCCTCAAAAATTAATATGAGCTTGTTGTAGTATGTCTAAAATCATGGGTTCAAATTATTGGGTTGTTTTCACTTGTTCTACTCAATATCTGATGATCTAATCCTAAAATCATAGGTGCCCAAATCATGAGGTTTTAGTGAAGTTCATAGTTATGGTGATCTCTCAAGCATGATATGAATTTTTTAACTTTAAGCATGTCTTCAATTACTCATGTTATTGTAATCACATTTTGGATAAATTTAAGCCTTTCAAGTATGTTGAAAATATGGGCAATGCCCACATGTCGCTTATGATTTATGAAATATGATTTTGGTCGACCCACGGCCTAATTTCATAGCTAGTATTACAAATACTCAAGCATGTTATGATTATCACGATTTAACTAGCCATGCATGTCATGTATGAAATTCTATGAGCACGTTGCATGTTTTGGGAGTAGTACTTAACACTAAGTAGGTTTGGGGCCCAAGTTACGCCTCGAATCTCGAAACTACGTGCCACTGTAGGTTATGCTTGGGACCTCCTCAGTGACCATCCCCTATGCTCTACGGGGCCTTCATGAGTGATATCACGCCTTTCATGGATCTACCCTTGGCAAGGTATTAATGGCCTCCCGACTAGGGTTACAAGTCGGGCTCCATGTGTGCTCATATGGGGCATGTCGGTTATAGAAATCTCGCACTCTTCCTCATTGTTTTAATGCATGTATGATTATGTTCTTTTGGCGCAACTCATGTTTTATGAAATTTTTTTCTCTCATGTTATGGCTATGACAGGTTTGCGAATGCTTTTGCGGAACCCCTTGAGCCTCACGATATATTTATGATTTCAGTCTTAATGATCATGATGTCCCACTCCTATAACTCTTATGTTTTTAAGTATTTTTTACACACCTTGCATACTTGGTACATTCCAAGTACTGACCCACATATTTTCTATGTTGTATCATGAAATGATACAGGACGCGGATCTCAGGTTCAGCATCGCTCCTAGCTTCTCTCAGTTTTTCTCTCAGTCCTCCTTGGTGAGTCCTCATGATTTGAGGGCTTTATATTATGATCTTGGCTATCTTTTATTTTTCAAAATGTTAGGGTTAGTTGGGGGCTTTTCCCTTTAACTCGTCTATTATGATTAGAGGCTTTCAGACCTATTTGTAGTATTTAGTTGTTTATGCTTGGATCAAGTATTTCTTGTTCTTATATTTCATGTATCGGCTTTCTTTCAGTTCATGATCATTAAGCTAGTTCTTCCACCTTATGTGAATGGTTTAGCAATATGCTCATGCCATGGGTTGCCTTGGGGTCCCTCGGGGCTCCTTGTCCCATGTTTATGAATCGGGTGTACTCTCGGGTCGTGACATTGTATGATCAGTAATTGAGTATGATGATTGCATTTCCCTACTTCTTTATGATTTCCCACATTCGAGGACGAATGTTCCCATTGGGGGAGATATTGTAATACCCTTGAAGTTCCAAAGACTAGACTGGGAGGTGGAAAGGGAGATCAGCAGAAAACTCTGAGATTTCCCCTCAGATGACTCATGGTACGAGTCATTAGAAGAAAGAAAGAGATGTTCGAAGCGGCCATGGTGAAAGGTTGTAGAACTGGATTGGGAAATAATGGGTCTTAGAATGACCCCTCGGTGGTTGTAACGAGTAGTTGTATTGGAGTCGCGGTGAGGCTGTTCTCGATCAGGGAGGAAGCGACAGGTCTTGAGATGGCTTATTATTGGTAATAACGTGTTGTGGTATGTGCCCATTAGGAGGACTTCCAGGTTAGTGGTAGTGGTGATGACGGCTGGTAACCACGAGTCATTGGTTTTCAGAACAACTCATCCTAATTGGTCATTGTAGGAGATCAGAGACTTGAATTCAGGGTGTAGCAACAGATGGTAACACCGGATCGTAGTAGCTCACAATGAATCGTACTGACATCCATTGGCAGTTCAGTTTTTCTAGGAAATTCATTAAGGGTATTTTTCTCATTCCTAAGCCCTAAGGTCCTAAACTACGTTGTTTTAAGCACGAAATAGGTAGTTATATGAAGGGTAAGCTCATTCATGGCTCATTCACATTCATGCATGCAAGATTGAGGGCTTAGAAGGTGATCAAGCTTAGGTTCTCTACAAGTTCTTCCCTAATTCTCTGTGGGCTATCAAGGAATTGGTGTAATCAGATCCTATCAGGTATATAGGGTTATGAATGGGTGAATTCATTCACACCCATGCGCAATCCCTCTTTAAATCATGAAAATTCATATGTTGATCCTATGGGGTTTTAACCCAATGCATTAAATTCCTAATTTCCTACATGGGTATGATTTAAATATGTTCCTATTATTGAATTATGATTCATGGGAAAGTTTTACATTGTTTTCAGTTATAATCATGTTTCAAGCTTTATAAATTAAAATGCCCAATTATGAGAAGTTCATGAAAGTTGATATTTATGATGAATGTTCAAGTATGATGAGATACTATTGATGAAAAATATGTTTTCAAGTTACCCATGTTTATAATCATGTTTTCAAGCGAATTATTTATCTTTAAGCATGTTAAAGTATTGTGCAATGCCCATATGTTCAAGTATGATTTATGATCTCAAGAATAAGCTTACCACATGGTTTTTGAGTTAAGACTCCCATTTATATTTAGCTTATGGTATGGTTTGAGCAAAAGCTCCTCAGACATGATTTTAGATTTGATATGTATTTTATTATTAAGCTTCATCAATAGATGATGGTAATCTTCGTTTAGAAATGATGGAGAGCATATGCATGTTTTGGGAGTAGTGTTTAGCACCGAGCAGGCATACGGTTGATCCTACATGTCAACGCAGGTTTATACATATCATATATATATATACTTTGGGACCTCCCTTGTGAGCTATCCCCTGCCACGATTGGGCCTTTAGCTTGATATCAATATCATGGTATCGTCCTTAGCCCTAGCAAGGCTTTGGATGGCTCTGCCCACTTGAGTGTGATAGTTGGGACCATGCAAGCTCTATCGTCGTATTGTCGGTTATAAGACGAGTCTCCCATTGTTCCTCATGATTTCAGTTATGCATGCTTATCACTCATGATATGTATATAGGTTTTAAAGAAGGTTTGACCTAATGTTCATTTTTACTTATGATTATCAGATTTTAGCTTTGGGTCATTTGATTCAGTTATGATGTTATGTTATGTTCATATTATGATTTAAGAAAATAACATGCAAGCCTTACTCTTAGATTCCTTTTTTGATCATGTTTTATATTATGTATGTTTTAAATAATTTTACTTATTTAAGTGTTTTTACTTACCTTATATGTCCCTTCACCCGTCTATTATGATTATGGATTCTCTTGCAATCATATTGAGTAATCATTTGAACTAACTTTAATATTTATTGTGTTATTATTTGCAGGTTGATATTACTTAATTCAGCATCTTTCCGATAACCCTCAGACTACTCTACTATCCCTAACGCCTATATTTCTATGGTCGTTTATAAGTAAAGTACATGTATGATTTTATCGGTATCTAGTAAGGAAGGTTAATGGGTATATTTCTATTCACATTAGCGAATTGTTCATTTTTCCTTGAAGATGCATGAACAAGCTCTATTTATTTTTAATACACTCACAACTTCCTTTTTCCAGTTCAATTAATGAGCCACAGATAATGTTCAATTATTTCATCTAATAATCAAAAAATTAATATTAAGAATAAATAAATAAACTACGTGTTGCAGCACGACAATAACTATTTAACAAGTTAATTCATGTTCATAAAAACCAATCATTCAATTATCCTAATCCTAGAATGAGAAGTTTAACTCCGCATAGACATGGAGAAATTACAATAATTCATTTTAATCATAATGTAAAAATAATTAATACAGAGAAGGAAAAATAAAATCAATTTTCTCTGGCCTCCACAGCAGCTCCTAGCTCTTCATAGGTAAAAATAATTAACCTTTAAAATATTTGTAAGGACTATTTATAAGTGTAAAAATAGACCCACACACACAAAAAATTGAGTCCAAAATAAATTGAAAATTATATTCAGATTTGAATTCACCTTACTGCATCGCTGGTTGACATTAATTGTTGCTCAGGTTGCTCAGGTAGTATTCTAACTTTTAATATTTTCAATTCTTTGTAGAAAATATTATTATTATAATAATTTCTTTTTATTGAGCTGACTACTTAATTTTTTTATACAATTTTTCATTTTTAATTTTTTTTGCTTCACATTTCTTAATTTTCTTTATGCTTTCTTTCTACATAGAAAAATATAATATAGCACAAAATAATATAATTAATACTCAAAAGATTGTTAGTAGTTCTAAGATATGAGATAAATAATGGCGAAATATATTTATTTTTCCTTGAACATTTGTAGTCAATATTTCTAAGGGGGATTTGTAATAAATAAAAGAAGTCATTTGAGCTACAATGTTGTGAAATTGTTGATTGTGATCAATATCTGAGAATAAACTAGGACTGTATTCCGTATGATTTCATAATGTAGAAGGATTATTTAACTAGTGATCCATCACGGTGAATTTAATGCAAAACTGACGATTAAGTTCATCTAACGTCTCTCGACCTACATAGATGAATATCACTCTAAATCCTCTCAGATTTTAGTTGTTTATATTTTTCCCTCATCATTAGTCTTGGACTGTCTATCCTTGGTTAGAGCACACGTCAATTAGATGATGATTGGTAGCCTAATTTTTCATTGTTATTATCCTTTTCTAACTTCATCCTCTTTTGTCAAGCAAGTATATGATATATGCAAGTTTCAATATTTGCAATTTCTTAAAGAAAATTAAAGTGAAGAGAATAACAATACAATCATGTTCACCATTCAAGAGTCACTATTTTATTTTACCTATATTTGTTAATCCATCATGTTTTTCACAATCCTAGCTATATAGTTTAGCTACTCATGTTTGAACAAATAATAACAAAATATGAGTAAGAAGCCATAACGATTACTTATAATAAGATGAAATTGTTTGACAAATTTTGATAAGCTATGAAGAATCACAAGAACTTGATGTTTTTCTCTCAACAATAATATGAAATATTACGTTCCACAACTTGGAGTATTGTGCGAACTTATGTTAATATGCAGTAATCCCTAATAAAAATGTCCTAAGGGGTATTTATAATAGTGGAATAGGTTTTCATCTCTCCTACGTTGACTAGGATTTGACTTGAAAAGCCTTAGCTGAATACCTAGGCCTGCGTCGCAGACACTAGTGAGGAGTTTGAGCTCTGTGTCGCAGACCTCATAGCGGAGTTTGAGCTCCACTTCACGGACTCCCTTTTTTCGCTGCAGTTAGTCCCTTTTAAGTCCCAGGTCATTTACACTTACTTCTTCCAACCATTTGGGCCAAATCTTGGTACATTTTAACCTGCAAACATTAATCATATCTATTAGTTCATTATAAAGAATGAAACATCAAATCAAAGCAATACACATGACTTTTATTCTCAAAACATCGCTAAATATAGATAAAATATGGTAATTGAGTGGGTAAATACGTCCAAGATCACCACCCCACACTTAAACTATTATTTATCCTCAAACAATTCACTACTCTCCAACCACTAATCCAACCACAAAATTTACATCATGAACAAATCTACTTATACTAAGGTCCATTAGACACTTTAACCATGGTTAAAAACTCACTCAATATTCATGCAAAATCATCATTTAAAGATCATTTGTTAAAACCACCTAGCCTCTAGAACTAACTCAACAAGATAGATTAGAGCAACATGAACATGTATAATCTAGAAATCAAAGATACGCCAAAGTATTACTATTTTATGCCCCTCACAATTTAGAAGGATGTTCCTCACTCACATCATGCACCACATAGTCAACTCGGGGCAGAAATATGAAAATATCGCTTATTCTCTTAAAGAACTTCTCATGCACGCAATAGATAAACCATAAACTTGCCCTTAGAGTAAATACTCCACTAATATAAGAACATCAAATTTAGAATAAATTAGGACTTCAATTGATTGTAATGTAGGCTAAGGAATGGGGAGAAATTATTCAGCCAAAATAGTGACTAACCTCCCTAAGCACTTTAATACTTCATAATTTTTTTCAACTTTAGCACAATCTTTGATCTACTACTTTTTCCTTTCATTTTGTTCCTCTTTATTCCTTGTGATACTCCTTTGAACCTCACACCATGGCTAAACAAGTTGAGCCATCCAATGGTACCATGGCTCGTGGTCTGAGTCGTTCTCAAGAAGGCTTGTACAACTTACAACGAGTAATCCCGCGACTCGTGGTCTCACACAACGATTCGTGGTGTGAGTCCTTTTGTGGAATTTTTTTTATCTTTTTACTAGTTTCTGCTTCATTTCTGGGATGTGATCGTAGGAATTTTTGGGATGTTACATTGTCTCCCTTTGAGAATATTCATCCTTGAATGAAGACTAATAAAGCAGAAAAGATCGAAAAAAAGTTGCAATCTTATAACTGAATGCTAAACACTGAATACTGATGGAGTGACAGACTCCAAACTAAAAAATATATATTCTAAACTAATTTCATGAAACATGCATGCATAGTAAGACATGAGAGCAATTGAGGGACATGAAACTGAGTAGAACACTAAGGAGGAAGCTATTACCTCAAACTAGAATTGAACTAGAAGGAAAGAGGTGAAGGTACTTGGCCATCATTTCTACTTCTGCTTACCAAGTAGCTCTCTATACATGTTGATTCCACTAAAGGACTTTCACTGAAGCGACTTCCTTATTCCTCAATTTACAAAATTCACGGTCAAGAATCTCAACTATGACCTCCTCATAAGAGAGAATGTCTTTCACACCCATAGTATCTAAAGGCACATTTGAGGTTGGATCACCAATGCACTTCTTCATAAAGGACGCATGAAATTGAATGCACTAATGCTAACTCCTTAGGCAGGTCCAACTCATAGGCCACTTTTCCAAAGAGCACCAAGATCCTATAAGGTCCAACACAACGGGGACTATGTTTTCCATTCTTACCAAACCTCATCACCCCTTTCATGGTGAAATTTTCAAAAAGACCTAATAATCTATAACAAACTCAAGCTTTCTTCTCCTCACATCTACATATGATTTCTGATGACTCTGAGTTGTTTTCAGCCCATCTCTAAGATAAACTTTCTCCATAGCATCATGAACAGAATTACGCCCGACCAAGTTAACTTCACAAACCTCAAACCACCCTACAGGAGACCTGCACCTCCTACTGTAAAATGCCTCAAACGGGGCCATTTGAATGCTGGAGTGGCAACTGTTATTATACACAAACTCAACGAGAGGCAAGTGCTCATCCCAATTACCTTTGAAGTAGACCGTATAAGCTCACAACATGTCTTCTAAAGTCTGGAAGGTCCATTCAGCCTAACCATCTGTCTACGGGTGAAAAACTCTGCTATGCTTAACCTGGGTACTGAGACCTTTTTGAAATAACTTCCAAAATTATGAGGTGAACTGAGTACCCTTATCAGAAATGATGGATAAAGGGAAACCATGAAACCTTACTAAATCCCCTATGTAAAGTCTAGCATAATTCTTGGTTGAATCTATAGTCTTAACTAGCATAAAATGTGCTGGCTTAGCCATCTGGTCTATAACAACCCATATCGAATCATGTTGTCGGCGCGTATGAGGTAAACCTACAATGAAGTCCATATTTATCTCTTCCCACTTCCAAGTTGGAATTTTGATATCCTAAGCCATACCTCCTGATCTTTGGTGTTTAACCTTAACCTGCTGGCAATTAGGACACTTGGCCACAAATTCTGCAATATCCCTCTTTATGCCATTCCACCAATAAACCTTCTGTAGATCACGATACATCTTAGTGGAACCTAGGTGAATAGAATATTGAGAATTGTGGGATTCTATCAATATCTGTTGCCTCAACCCATATACATCAGGAACACGCAAGCAATTTTGATAACAAAGCACACTATCTCCCCCTTTGGACAAAACCACCACCTCTTTCTTAAGGACTGCTTCCTTCAACATAAGAAAAATCGTATCATCCTACTTTGCTTTAACATCCATCCCAAGAAAACATTCTGAACCATTTTGAATTATAACTCCAGCGTTGATCGAATTAACCAGGTAACTCATAAATGTATCAGCTGGTGAACATCAAAAACTAATTCTTTCTTCGCATCCTCAATGTGAGTAAGATTGTTCATGGATAATCTACTGAGGGTGTCAGCCACTACATTGGCTTTACCCGGATGGTACAAGACACTCATATCATAGTCGTTTAATAACTCAACCCATCTCTTCTGATGAAGATTCAAATCCTTTGGGTTGAATACATACTAAATACTTTTATGTTCACTAAATACATCCACATGAACACCATAGAGATAATGCCTCCAAATCCTTAAGGCAAAAACTACTACTGCCAATTCATGATCATGAGTCAATAATTCTTCTCATGAGCCTTGAGTTGTCTAGAAGCATAGGATATAAGCTTTCTATATTGCATCAACACACAACCAAGGTCAATTTAGAAGGCATCACAATAAACTATGAACCCATCTGAACCCTCTACTAGAGACAAAACTAGAGTAGAAGTGAGTAGAGTCTTCAACTCTTGAAAACTCTGCTTGAAAGCATTGAACACCAAAATTTGACTATCTTTTGACTCAATCATGACATAGGAGAAGCAATTAAGGAAAAATATTCAACAAACTGTCTATAGTAACCGGTAAAACCCAAGAAACTCCTAATATCTAATAGAGAGGTAGGTCTAGGCCTGTTCCTAACTGCTTTGTTCTTTTGAAGATCAAATTGAATGCCCTCGTTGGAGATAATATGACCAAGAAAATTATTAATTTCAACCAGAATTCACACTTGTTGAACTTAGTAAATAGCTGGTGATCTTTGCGAATTTGCAAGACAGCTCTCAAATGGTCTATATGATTATCCTCGCTCCGAGAATAGATAAGGATGTCATATATGAAGGCAATGACAAACGTGTCCAAATATTATTTGAACACTTTGTTCATCAAGTCCATAAAAGTTGTAGGAGCATTAATAATCCCAAAAGACATAACAACAAATTTATAATAACCATACTGAGTTCAAAAAGTTGTCTTCAAAATGTCATATTCTCTGACTTTGAGCTGATGATAGCTAGATCTGAGGTCTATCATTGAAAAATGACTAGCACCCTAATGCTGATTGAATAAGTCATCAATCTTGAGAATAGGATACTTATTCTTGATTGTGTCTTAGTTTAGCTGATGGTAATCGATGCACATCTTGAGCGAACCATCCTTCTTATGCCCAAAAAGAACTGGAACATCCAATAGAGAGATGCTAGGTTTGATAAAGCCTTTGTCTAAGATGTCTTTTAGCTGATATTTCAACTCATTAAACTCAACTAAAGCCATTTTTTATAGAATAACTGAGAAAGGCTGGGTATTTTGAAGAAGGTCTATTCCAAAGTCAATTTCTTGTTTAAGAGGTACTTCGAGAAGATCTTCGGGAAACAGTTCTTCAAACTCATTCACAGCTGGAATTGACTAAAGGTTTGGGGCATCAAACCTGGAATCCTTAACCTAAATTAAATGGTAAATATAAGCGTTAGAGATCATTTTTCTAGGTAAGAGACAAACTGACCTTTAGGCGATAAGGTACTATCCTTCCATTCTAAGACCGATTCATTGGGAAATTGGAACCTAATGACTTTGGTTCTGTAGTCTACTGACGCATAAAAGGAGTTTAACCAGTCCATGCCGAAATGATTCTGAAATCAATCATATATAATTCTACTAAATCAACTGTGATGATTTTCCATAAAACTGTGACTAGGCAATTTCTGTGTACCCATTTAGCTATGATTTACTCACCAACATGAGTAGAGACTGCGAAGAGTTCTGAAAGGATTTCAAGATTGACATCAAAATTTACTACAATATAAGAGTTATGAAAGACAATGTGGCTCCTGGATCTAACAATGCATATACTCTATCAAAAAGAGTCATAAAGTGACCTCATTAGGCGAGCTCTCCCATTCCTAATAAGATGACAAGGCGTAAAAGCGGTTCTGGTGAAAGAACTACCCTGTTGAGTTGGACGGCCTGAAGGGGCTACTGACATAGTAGATTTAGTCTTTCCACATCCATCTGAAGGGAAATATAGTTGTTTATGGCCCATTTGGCCACACCCAAAACAACCCTACTTGCCAAGATGGCATTCACCTAGATGATTCTTACCACACTTAGGATATGATAGAAAAGTTCGGCTACTGGATATATTACCCTGAGACTTGGAGCTAGATGCTCCATTCTTCTAATCAACACAGGTCCTAGGAGAAGGATCACTAGCCTAAGAAGGTGCTGGAGAAAAAGATTTCTTTCTGATATTATGAGTAATTCCCACCACCCTACCTCTGTTGAGAATAATCAAAATTACCTGTTCTGGCCCTCTTGTTCTCCCTTTCATTTTCCTTCAACTTCTCTTTCTCAATTTGCTGATCATGAACCATGAGTTGGGAGATATCTACATCCCCAATAAGTATGGTAGTCCTGCACTCCTTGACCACGAAATCTGACACTCCTAACATAAACTTAATCATTCTAGCCCTCAATTCAACAACCATTTCTAGAGCATACCTAGACAGCTGTGTGACTTTAGGGTGTACTCCTTCACTAACGTGGGGTTCTACTTCAAGTTCATGAATTCCTCAGCCTTTGCCAACCAACTGGGGCTGCATCTCCTCAATGGCTTTTCTTCCACTGCTTGTACCAAAGTGTGCTACCCATTTTAACTGATGCCAAGTCTACACTCTCATGTGTGGTCGAAGTACTGATTCTTGAAGATCATATCATGAGCGCCTGTCACAGTTCATTACATGACACTACGCATCGTGAGACGACCCGTTGTCACTGAGCCTCAACATTTCCCTAAAACTTCCCATGGTTATAACCCATGACTCGTGGTTTCCTACCACGGGGTTGTGACACAACCCGTGACAACACTTTCATACCCAAAAACCCATGACCCTTATCATGATTTGTTGTTCCCACAATTAATCGTACTAACAATTGTGGTACCCCTTCCTTCCTCTGTAGGACCTAGAAACCATGATTTTCCATACCAACCCACGACTCGTACCACGTGTTGTTCTGAGATAGAATTGCAGATTTTTCTTCTAGTTCTATTTACAAATCGTGAACCTAGTTTTAGAAACTTTCAGGGAATTACAATTTCTCCCCCTTGGGAACATTCATCCTTGAACATTGGGTAATCATACTGGAAAATTGGGCAAAGGATCTTCCATCTCAAATATTGAACATCTAAAGCTGAGAATTGACGGAGTGACTGACTCGGGACTAAAACACATGACTGAACTGAATTTATGAATCACACATACATGCACAAACTTAAAGGAAACTGAGAGACATGAACTAGATATGAAGCTGAATAATGTTCTAAGGAGAAAAATGGTACCTCAAGCTAGAACTAGGCTGGAAGGGAAAAGATGCGGGTATTTAGTCATCATATCTGCTTCTATTTCCCACGTAGCCCCCTCAATTAGCTGATTTCTCCATAGAACCTTTACTGAAGATACTTCTTTGTTCCTCAACTTCCAAACTTGACAATCAAGGATTTCAACCAAACCTCTTCATAGTAAGGTTATCATCAACCCCAATGATCTCCATCGGTTCAACCAAAGTCGGGTCACCAATGCACTTCTTCAAGAGCGATACATGGAAAATTAGATGTACAGAAGCCAATTCTAAGGGCAACTCCAACACATAGGACACCTTGCAAACACGTCCCACAATCTTGTACGGTCCAACATTTTGGGGACTAAGCTTCTCTTTCTTTTCAAATCTCATCACCCCCTTCATGGGAGATACCTTCAAGAACACCCAATCATTAATTTCAAATTCAAGCTCTCTCCTCCTCACATCCGCATAGGACTTTTGATGACTATGATTTGTTTTTAGACTTTCTCTTATAAGCTGAACTTTCTCCATAGCCTCATGGACTGAATCTGGTTTATCAATGCAGCCTCACCTACATCAAACCAACCAATAGAAGATCTACCTCTCCACCCATAAGGAGCCTCAAACAGAGCCATCTGAATGCTAAAGTGGTAACTATTGTTGTAAGAAAACTTTATAAGAGGTAAATGATCATCCCAATTACCTTTAAAGTCAATCACATATGCTCTCAATATATCCTTAAGAGTGTGAATGGTTCGCTCGGCCTGACCATCCGTCTGTAGGTGAAAAGCTATGCTAAGCTTGACTTGTGTACCATGTCCCTTCTGAAACGACTTCCAAAACTGTGAAGTGAACTAAGTACCTCTGTTTGATATGATGGACAAGGGAACACCATACAACCGAACTAACTCCCGAATATACAACATAGCATAGTCCTCAACTGAATCGATAATTTTGATTGATAGAAAATTAGCTACTTTAGTCAACCTGTCTACAACCACCCAAATAGAGTCATACGGGCGGTGTTTATGAAGAAACCCTATAATGAAATCCATATTGATATCTTCCCATTTCTTAGAGGGGATACTAATGTATTGAAGCACACCTCCTGATCTTTGATGCTCCACTTCCACTTGTTGGCAGTTCGGACACTTAGCCACAATTCTACTATGTCCTTCTTCATACCAATCCACCAATAGACTTCCCGTAGGTCACAGTACATCTTGGTGGCACTTGGATGTATAGAATATGGGGAACCATGAGCCTCATGCAACTTTCGTTCTGTCAAGTTATCAACATCTGGAACACACAAACGACCCTGATATCAAAGTACACCATCTCTGTCTTGGGAGAAGACCTCTACCTTTTTATTATGAACCGCTTCTTTCAAATTTACCAAGATCGGATCCTCATCTTGCCTAGTCTTGACCTCAATCACCAAAGAAGATTGTGAACCATTCTAAACAATGACACCGCCATCCATCGAGTAAAAAAGACGAACTCTTAATCATGTAAGCTAGTGCACTTCCTTCACCAACTCTTTTCTCGTATCTCCCACATGAGAAATACTCTCCGTGGATAGCCTGCGAAGGGCATCCTCCACTATATTGTCCTTGCCCAGCTGATAAAGAACACTCATGTTATTATCCTTGAGAAGCTCTAACCACCTCCTTTGTTGCAAATTCAGGTCCTTTTGGGTAAACACATACTGAAGACTCTTGTGGTTTGTGAACACATCTACATGCACTCCATACAAATAATGACTTCAAATCTTGAATGCAAACACCACTGTTGCCAATTCTAGGTCGTGCGTCGGGTAATTCTTCTCATGACTCTTGAGATTTCTAGAGGCATACGCAATGACCTTGCCCTACAGCATCAATACACAACCTAGACCAACCCTAGAGGCATCACAATACACCAAAAATCCATTTATACCCTCGAGTAGGGTCAATACTAGGGATGAAGTGAGTCGAGTCTTTAACTCTTGAAAAATCTTCTCACAGACATCTGATCACTGAAATTTGACTTTCTTTTGGGTCAACTTAGTCAATGGTGCTGCAATGGACGAAAAGCCCTTCAAAAATCTTCTGTAATAGCTAGCTAAACCAAAGAAACTCCTAATATCGAAGGACTAACTGGTCTAGGCTAATTCTTTACAACTTCTATCTTTTGGGAGTACACCCGTACACCCTCACTCGACCCCACATCGCCCAAGAATGCTGCTGAGTTTAGCCAAAATTCATACTTGTTGAACTTAGCAAATAGTTGCTGATCCTTAAGACTCTATAGCACAGTCCTCAAATGAGTGGCGTGATCCTCCTCGCTCCGAGAGTATATGAGAATATCATCTATGAACACAATTACAAACAAGTACAAAGATGGCTTGATAACCCCGTTCATCAAATCCTTAAAAGCTGCAAGAGAATGCATCAGTCCAAAAGACATAACTACAAACTCATAGTGACCATACCGAGTCCTAAAGGCTGTCTTCTGGATGCCACTCTCTCTAACTCTGAGCTGGTGATAACCGGACCTGAGATCTATCTTTGATATGCACATAGCACCCTGAAGTTGGTCAAACAAATCATCAATCCTGGGAAAAGGATACTTGTTCTTGATTGTAACCTTGTTTAACTGTTGGTAGTTAATGCACGTACGAAGAGAACCATCCTTCTTCTGAATAAAGAGAACTGGTACACCCCACGGGGATATTCTAGGTCTAATGAAACCCTTTTCTAAGAGATCCTTCAACTTCTCTTTTAACTTCTTTAGCTAAGTTGGAGCCATTATTTAAAGAGGAATAGATATAGGCTGCATATTGGGAAGAAGGTCAATACAAAAGTCAATCTCCCACTCGGGAGGGATTCCAGGTAGATCAATAGGGAACACCTCCGGATACTCATACACTATAGGAACTGACTGGAGTGTTAGGGTCTCGGATGTGGCATCCTTAACCGGAACTAGATGGTAAACACACACCTTAGAAATGATCTTTATAGCCTTAAGTAGGAAATAAAGTGGCCTACAGAAACAACTGAACTACCCTTCCACTCTAGGACTGGCTCACCCTGAAACTAAAACTCTATAGCATGGGTTCTACAATTTACAGAGGCATAACATTCATTTAATCAATCCATGACAAAGATACCATCAAAATCTGTCATGTCTAACTCTACTAAATTTGCTGAGGTGACTTTCTAAAGGATTGTGACAAGGCAATTTCTGTATACGCATCGAGCTATAACTGAGTAACCGACTGGATTAGAGAATGAGAAGGGTTCTGATAGGATTTCGAGACTTATTCTAAAATTACTACCAACATAGGGCATCACAAAAGATAAGGTATCCCCTGGATCTAACAATGCATAAACATCAAGATGAAATACTTGTAACATACCAGTGACAACATATGGAGACACCTCCTGCTCCTAACGAGATGAGAGGTCATAAAACCTGTTCTGACACTGACGAACCCCGCACTAGTGGATGCATCCTGCTGAGTCGAGCATGCTGGTGGAGCTGCTGAACTAGTGACTGGGTCTCAGCCTCAACCATTTCCCTGCCTGGCTTTTGGACAATCCGTGAGCATATGACTGGGCTTCCCACACCCAAATCATGCACCTGTCCCCACTAAGCACTGATCGGTGTGCCTCCGAGCACACCTGTCTCAACCTGAATACTTGGCTCTACTGACCGGCTCCCCTAACTTTGAGACCCTGATTCCCATCTCTTTGATCAAACACCTAGAACTAGATGGAACAAATGCTACTGACGGTGGTGCGGCTGATGATCTTTGGTGGGACTGCTAATGATGTCCACCACCCGACCCTTGCTGGGAGAACCCAAAACTATCTGTCTTGGCCTTCTTGGCCCCTCTCTCTCTCTCCCTCATCTGCACTGCCTCCATCTACTGGGCATACAAAACCAATTAGGAGAAGTCAATGTCCTGATGGAGCATAGCGGTCTTATAATCCTTGACCAAGTAGTCCACTACCCTATTAAGAAATATGCTCACCTGAGCTCTCTAATCGACCACCATTCCAGACGCATACTTGAACAAGCGGGTGAACTCTAGAGCATACTCCTGGACGGTCATATTGTTCTATATTAGATTCACGAACTCTGCTGCCTTGATCTCCCTTATCTCCTGGGGAAAGAATCAGTCTATAAATATGGTGAGAAACTCATCCCCACAATTGGGACCTGCTCCAACTCCCCATCCATCTTTCCATTATCTGTACAAAATATGGGAAACCCCCTATAAGAGGCTAGGTATGCACACTTCTCCCCTGTCACCCCCGTAATCTGGGTGATCTTCTGAATCTCCTCGATGAACTCATGTGCGTTTTCATCCACTCTCGACCTAAGAAACTCAGGAGGGTTTATATTGAGGAAGTCCCTAACTCTAGCTGCCTATGCGTTTCCATTTTGGGGAACATGAGCTACTGCCTATTGGGGTTGACCTGAGCGGTCAATGCCTGCGCCTACATTTGGATAGCCGCCCTAAACTCATAATGAGCAACCTACTCGGGCATGATGTACTGTGGATTTACAGCACTATCAATGCTCAAAACTAAGAAACTAGCTTGGACATAGGTGTGTTTATGTGGATATAAGACACTTTTCCTTTAGTTGTAGGATGAATTAGTGTTGAATCTAAAAATTTCAAAACAAAGCCTGAAAGATGCAAAATATGATCAGGTTTCAGACAACAGTACGAGTCGTAGGAAGGACCTACAAGTCATAGTAATGGTCGTGAAAAACTACAGAAGGCTAAGTTAAAAAGATGCAATGTATGAGTCTCAGTACGAGTCGTACCAAGCTGGTAGAGTCATGGTGATGAAATTGTGACAAGATCCAAAAAATTTGCATAAGGTGTTGACTCCTGCTACGGAAAGACAACACAACCCGTGGGAAGAAGGTACAAATCATACCATGACGGTCGTAATAAACTTCATAAGAATTCCAAAATTTCAGAATCAAAATCATGGGAGCTCAGTACGGGTCGTATGATGGAGGTATGAATTGTACCAGGATCCAACACTTAGAAAAAATTTAGTCAACAATGCAAGGTACGACTGGAAACTACGGTTCGTAGGAAGCTACTATGGATCGTGACATGGCCCGTGATGATTGTGGCATCAGATATGGAAATTCATCGAGTTAGCCTAGGAAAAGGACTCTTGTGTCTGTATAAATACGTTTTAGGTTTTATTTTTCTATAGACAGAGATAGACAAGTAATAAGTACATGAAAAGACAAGGAGAGAAGACATTTGTAGGGGAATTGAGTTGATTCATCTTGTGGTCAACTTTTCTTGAATTTATCTTGTTCTTGCTACTTGTTCTTAAAGATTTTGTCGAATAATTAACGGAAGTATTTTTCTCATTCAATCTTTTATGTATTGATTTATGTCCTTAATCATGAGTACAATTAACAACCTTACAACTATGACAGGCTAAAACCTCCATAGATAGGGTTTTGGGAACCATGGCGGATTAACAAGCTAGGGTTGCACAAAACGGTCTTAAAACCAATACAAATACTTATTGCAGTCTCTTCATGCTTAAACATTCCTTAACGGTGCGCAATGTTGGAATTTCCTGAATTCTTTACTTTCTTTGGTCAAAGAGGAAGAGATTACTAAAAGTGAATTACAACAGAGCCTTGATTTTGATAATCATTGTATTAACTTGAGTTACGGTCGTAGGATAGTTAAATCTGGAACACAGTGATAATGGATTGTTTGAAACAACTCATGAGACTTGGTCGAGTGATTGAGTATAATCATTCAATAGGGACTGGTCGATCGTTTGAATGAACCTATGTTATTAGTTCTATAAGTAGGTAGTGGAGATAATCATGAGTGTATACCCAAAGAAATTATGAACCCGTGGGGAACACAAACCCTAGTTATTTTTTAATATTGACTCAACATCAGAATTTTTATAATTGTTTTTATTATTGATTTCTTTTAGAATCTCCCTATTTTGAAGTAACTACCTCACAAGTTCAATTACCAACTATAATCCAGTTCTCCCTATTCCCTGTGGGTTCGACCCCAACCTCTAGTTGGGTTCTTTATTGACAACGTCCGCTTCTCACTTCAGTAAGAGGTGCGTTTTGAGTGTTATCAAAAAGTGTCACCGTTGCAGGGGAATACGACTAAAACTAGGTTATTAGCTTGTTATTAACTTTTTGGTAGTTATTTCCTTAATTACGTTTATTTTTATTTTTGATACCCACAGGTTTTTCTCTAGTAAATGCCAAGCACTAGGAGTAGAGGAGATCCCCTTGTTCCACTAAATCCATAAATTGAAAGAACAGTGCATATAATGGAAACCTACGAGCAAAGAGAAGCCCGCATAACTAAAGAAGCTAGGTAAGCCGAGCTAGCTCAGCAAGCTGCACTACAGCATGCGGAAGATGAAAGCGATGAAGTGGTAAATGTTGGTCGACAAGGGAGGGGAAACAGGGCCCATAGATTTGTCCCTCAGTTCTTTAATGATGATGATAACCCAGACATTGATGTAGTCAGGTCTACTGGAGTAGTTGTGCCATCACCATTGCCCGTTGGGGCCAAATTCGACATTACGAGCACCGTGATTTAGTTTTTAAACATGAAAGGGGTGTTCAGTGGCCACGCAGCAGATGACGCCAACCTGCAGTTAATGAACTTTGTAGAAATATGCAAGGCGTACAGGTTTCTCGGTGTAAGCTAGGATGCAATATGGCTCGGACTCTTCCCTTTTTCTTTATCAAGGGAAGCTACCTTGTGGTTATCGGAGTTTCCCAACGACTCCATAACCAATTGGAGAGAGCATTAACAGGCCTTTTTGGAGAGATTCTTTCCCCCATCCAGGATGTTGTAGCTAAAAGATGAGATCTATAATTTTCAATAGATTAAAACTGATGCATTTTATGAAACATGGTTGAGATTCAAAACAAGGTGACTAAGTGCCCCAACCGCAAAATCCCAGATGATAGTTTGTTGGAAATTTTTGACCAGTCCTTGAACAATAACATAAGGTTGTAGTAGACACGGTCGCTGGAGGAGCATTAATAAGTCACACCTGGGAGCAAGCTGCCACCATTCTTGACAAGGTGATTAAGACAAACAGGACCTGACATACAAGGGACTCGCTGATGCAGTGGCAGGCACATATGCTATTGGTTTGACTGCAGACCAACGTAGAAAAGAAGAAGAGCGCGACCAGGAGTTTGCTCATATATGCATATCATTGGACTTACTGACAAAGCATATTATGGGAGCCAGAGCAAAACAGGTCAATAAAGTGGGTACTCAAGGAAGGGAGAAAAGAGCCGATCACTCTGATTCTGATGAGAAGGAAAACGTCTTGGATAGCTAGGTGGCGGGTTTTTGAACCAACGCCCAAGCGCCTGGACAAGACAGTTGGTGCCAAGGTTCTAGAAATTAGGGTCAGAACCAATATAGAGACAACTATAATAGAAACAGGTTCAGAGACAGGAGTCAAGGTCATGAGCGCGAAGGAGATTGGAGGCGAAATAATGGATATCGCAATGACCAGGTTGGATTCCATGTACCTCCCAATGCACTAGAAGGGGAAGCTGGGCAATCAAAGTTGGAACGCATGATGGACGAGATGTTAAAGAAGGTGAGGTCCACTGATGATTAGTTGAAGAAAATCCGTGGAGATTTGTAAAGTATGGGTCAAAAAGTGGAATCTCATGCCACCGCCATCAAGCAAATTGAACACCAACTTGGGCAACCATCAACATCAGTGAACCCTAGTCAAAAGGGTACACTACCCAGCAACACTATCAAAAATCCGAAGAACGATGCACATTGTATGGCAGTGATGACTAGGAGTGGTAAAACCACAGTTGACCCCCCGTTTCCAGTTGAAGTTGAGTGGAAGAAAGAGAGCATAATGGAAGATGATGATACAAGTGCTGAGAAAGAGACTGGTGAGTTGCAAGAGGCCCCAAAAGGTGAGAAGAAATGTGACATGGATCAAGAGGTAACGCAAGTGCAAAAAGCTATCCCATGACCACCACTACCATTCCCCCAAAGGATGAACAAGAAGGTGGAGAATGGTAAGTTCCAGAAATTCCTATCAATGCTTAAGCAATTGTCTGTGAACATACCATTGGTCGAAGCATTAGAGAAGATTCCAAGATATGCAAAGTTAATGAAGGACCTGGTGACGAAGAAAAGATCCGTGAGCTATGAACCTGTTGACAATGTGCATCACTGCAGTTCCATAGCTACAAGGTCTTATCACGGAAAAAAGAGGACCTGGGTGACTTCTCTATACCATGTATGATTGGCAATGTAGAGTTTTCAAGGGCACTCTATGATCTGGGAGCTAGCATTAATTTGATTCCCTTGGTTGTATTCAAGAAATTATGATTGGGAGCCCCTACACCAACCAACATGTGGTTACTGATGGCCGATAGAAGAGTTAAGAAGTCGGTACGCATCTTGATCGATGTGCTTGTCAATGTAGATAAATTTATATTCCCAATAGACATCGTGATTCTGGATTCCAAGGTTTATTATGAGGTCCCCATCATTTTGGGGTGACCATTCCCTGCATCCGAAAGAGCTCTAGTGGATGTGGAAGCTAGCCTATTGAAGTTTAGGCTGAATCAAGAAGAGGTCACAGTCAACATCTGAAAGACAATGAAGCAACCCAAGGAACTTAATGTGATCTTAGCATTGGAAGATGAGTATGAATCACTTGATGAATTCTGAGTAGTTAAGAGATTTGCATTGTGCCACGATGTTAAATCAGGCGCTTCTTAGAAGGCAACCCAAGTGGTAGATTGGTGAAGTCTGAGTAACCAAGATACCTCCGTCGTGTTGCGACATTAAATCAAGCGCTTCTTGGGAGGCAACCCCAGTTATAGAACTAATGTGTGCCAGTGTGTAGGAAAAATTAAAAATAGGAGGCTGTAACATCAGCTGCTATGGCTCTCAGTACGACGCACGATGAGATCCTACGAGCGTAGCAGCAGTCATGGTGTGGTTTAGAAAAAAATAATCCCAAGCTCTAACCTACGATTCACCCTACGGACCGTTCCTTGATGGTATGAGTCATAGGAAAATACTCGTAGGTCTCTAGGTAAGTTTTCGTTAACAGGGTGCATACGAGTCTAAGGGACGAGTCGTAGGTTCTTCATACGACTAGCGGTACGAGTCATGATGGGTTAAAATTAGGCATTAATACCCAACTCGGCCCAAATGTTTTAAAATTTGCCCTTACCTATTTAAACCCCCTGAACCCCCTCTCCCACACTCAAGCATTCAAACACACGACTCAACTTCTCTTTCCCCTACCCGTAACTCAACAACATCGAAAGAATCAAGCAAACCTCTTGCACGACTCAAGCTCAGAAAACCCCACACTATTATTTACCATTGATGAAG
Organism: Datura wrightii; assembly: GCA_035772735.1. Classification (NCBI taxonomy): domain Eukaryota; kingdom Viridiplantae; phylum Streptophyta; class Magnoliopsida; order Solanales; family Solanaceae; genus Datura; species Datura wrightii. The sequence goes on from JASDFA010000002.1 coordinate 70,239,453, forward strand.
CATTACTCAAGTAAGTTTGTTGTGTTAAACATTGTTAAGAGTGACACATTGAGATTATAAGTATCAACACCCCTGTGAGTCAGTAACTAGGCTTGAAGATTTGAATGTGAAAATAGACAATGATCAGGGTGTTAATATTGTGCTTCTTCGACTAAAAGGATGCTAGATTCTAGATGAATTTAGGTTTTGAAAATTAATGAGTTATGGTTAGTGGGTTAACAAGGGGAAGATTGGGCTTGAGTCAAATTGAGTCATTGATGTTCCTATACCTGGGGGGAAATCTGAATACCCTAAAGAAATATTTGAAAAAGAATCCTTGGAAACTGAGAAAAGAAAATTTGAAGTGGTATGAGGCATAGTACGGACCGTAGGTTGCCACTACGAGTCGTACTGAGCACTCGTGCCAAAAATCTAAACATAGTCACATGAAAATGTCCTTCTTACGACTCATGGAATCGACCTAGGGGTCATATCATGAGTCATAGAAAAATTAAGAGAAATGGTAATGTCGGGCTTCATCAGATGACTTGTAGTACGGATCATACCTTAATGGTATGAGTTGTACTAACAAATGTTGTAACTCTGGGACTTCTCACGAGTCGTACCTCCATGGTACGACCCGTAGTGCGGACCCGTGATGAAATTCAGAATATCTCCTTTCTAATTCTTCTTTTTAAAAATTGGAATGCTAACTTCTTTCTCTATAGTTACAATGATATACAAATACAGGGCAGAAAAACAAAAGTCCAAAGAAGATTGATTAATTAACCAACTGACTCAGAGTCTGACAAGGTAGGAGACTCACCTAGTGGTTCAATTGAGGAGTATCAAGTAGACACCTCAGACACTGATCAAACCAGAACCACTAGCGCGAGAGCTAAGGCCCAAGATGAAGCAACCATTGCCACATCCGCTCAAGCTCCCCAATTTGAAGAGGGAGTTAGAGAGGAACAACAAAAGTCAGGGAGCGACTCCAATGCTGAAGAAGGGTCAGGGGAGATCCATAGTGAAGATTAAAGTGGCAGTGATGCATCAGAGGAAGAGGCTCCAGTTGTTGCACAAGAGCAGACCCCACCAGAGCAAACCATACAATCCAGTGGAGAGTGCCAGGAGCCAAAGAAATCTATGAACAAGGAATCTCTCTCACCTCTAAAAATAAGACACGGAGGAGCGTTTAGAAGAACCGCAGATCCTCACAAACACATTGAATGAAGTTGAGGAGATGAAGTGGATTTTTAGCTTCTACGGTTTTGAGTGGATGGCCAAGACTCCAACACAGTACACAGAAGAGATAGTCCGGGAGTTTTATGCCAACTGTTTGGCCACCATGGAGGTGAAGGGAAAAGAGGGATAAAAGATTAAAGACCAGCCTCGTCTGGAGAGTGTCATGGTCTGAGGTCGTGAAGTTGATATATCCGAGCAGACTATTGCTCGATTTTTGTACGGCCCACAGTTCGTGCCTACCAACATGATGCCAGAGTATGATTACAGGGTGGAGGCTATGAAGTAGATTAGATCCCTGGGTATACTGGAGCGACAGAGGCAGCTGCAATGGCTAGCAGGGGTGATTTCTAAGAACAAAGATGAAGCTGAATGGGTTATAGCTGGAAAGCAGGTGACCAAGAATTCACTGAACTTCATTGCAAAAGCCTACTGGACACTAGTGTGCCATCGGTTAGAACCTATAATCAACGACAACACACTGGGTGCTGACAGAGCATCTTTGGTTTCATGCCTCATGTCTCGCTACCCCATCAATATTCTGAGGGTCATAGCGGATGAGATATGAGATCAGGTGGTGGGAGTAAGTACTACTATTCCATTCTCGATTCTTTTTTTCAGATTATATATGGAGGCAGGAGTTCCACGAGGTGACGAGCGGTTGATTGGACGCCAAAGGATCGCAGATATAGGCCTTATCCGGGATGAAATGAACCCGGTAAGTAGGTATAGAATTCCCATAGCTATCCCAGTAGCCCAGCAAGCAGGGGATGCACAGGGGAATGTTTCCACTACACAGGAGCAGAGTGATACACCCGCTACAGACGTCGGTCATTCAGAGTCAGCTCCCAGTACTTTAGCTACACCATTGCCAAGCATGCAGGCCCAGACACCAGCAGGATATACTTTGGTACCACAGGACTTACTTCAAAAGCTAGCCAAAAGATTGACCATGGCGGAGCGTAAGATTTAGGCCATGATGGATAATGTAAAACCATGGGTTAAGTCAGAGATAGAGGCAGCAACTCAGGCTCTACATGCTCACCTAGATAGTTTTGAGACCTGATTCAACAAGAGAATGGTGGAGCAGACCGATACCAGTAGCCTCCATGAGGAGTTGGGGGCTCTTTAGTTGAGTTGTCATCACAACAACCAAAAGTTTTAGCAACCCCCACTCTTCCAGACCTAGATGGCGAGCTTCATGAGGATATTAAGTTGGCGGCATATTGGGAGCCGACCATAGCTGGTGATAAAGGTAAGAAAAGAGTTGTTGATGATGCTAATGAGGAGAGTTTGAGAAAAAGAAGAAAGAAAGAGAGAAAAGAGTGCAAGAGGGCTAGAGCAGAGAGCACGCAGACTCATGAAACACATGTGACTGAGATACATGAAAGCGCTTGAGGAGCAGGCAGCTCCAGCGTACCTCAGCCCGAGCTTGCCCGTGGCCATGACCCTTCGGGAGAGCCATACTCAGCCCCGACAATTTCAAAGGTCTTCCAAGAGGCCACGACTACTAAGGGAGGACCACTCCCCCTATTAACACACAAGTGAGCACACTGGCCACCGCTAGCGCAACTATTACAACGGAGATACCACCTTCGAGAGATCACAGGAGCGCCTAGTACACTATAGGTATGTTCTCTTTCCCATGTTCTTATAGATGATGCTTCGGGGATGAAGCCAACTTTTCAAAAATGGGAGGGATATACTTGTAATTTTTGGGATTTTGGCCATCTGAGGGTTTTTCTTACCGTGTTTCTTTTCCCTCAGGCATGCTATCTAGTAGAACCGACATGTGTAGGATTTTTTTTTTATTTTGTGATTTTTGTTAAATTAGAAAGTAGCTTAGGAGTACTCAGCTAATAAAAATGCACTTGTTTTGGTTTTTGAAAAAAAAATACCCTATTTAAAAAAATTTGATGCATTAGCTATGTATTTGTGACAACATGCATGATTTCTGTGGATCTTTTGATGTCATTTATTTTGTAAACATGAGTAGTTTTGTTAAGCCATGCATAAACCAGACGGATAAGGTGACAATATTTTATGTACCATGTATGAGTGAGTATAGTAGTTAGTTCGGTATTGTGTTGAACATCTAGAACTTGCTTGGTTGGTCTTTGCATAGGCTAAGGATGGTTGAATAGGATATGATCATAGGCTAATTTCTTTGTTTAGATCACTTCTAGACTATATTACCCTACCAAAAGTTGCATGAATCCATTGATCCCAAGTTTGAGCCTTAATAGACCATGATTTCTTTGATTTACTGATTAATCGTACCCATTTTTTGTAGTGAACCTTTTTTGGCCCTGGTTTTTCCTTGGATCTTTTGAACCTAAATATAAGCAAAATGCTTAAGTTGAGGGTGGCGCCCTGGTTTTTCCTTAGATATTATGAACCTCAACATAAGCAAAATTCTTAAGTTGAGGGTGGCTAGAGTAGGGGTGCATAAAAGATGGGAACGGAAGAAAGGAAAAGAAAAGAGAAGAAAAAAGTAATGTTGAAGAATGAAGTGTGATGAGATGATGAAAAGAAGAGATGAAAAATGCTGAAAATTTTGAAAAATAAAGTCAAAGGAAATTTGAAAATACTGAAAAAGTTGAAAACTCACTACACTCATGCAAATGGGTATAAAAAGGACAGAAAGGGAAGAAAAGGGAATGAAAGAATAAAAGGCTGAAATAAGTGAATGGTGTAGCTAATGTATGTAATGCCATGGAAGGAATAGTCACTTATAAAATCTTTCATCTTTACCATGTCCAGCCCTGAGCCTACATTAAAAGCGATATCAAATCCTATAGTGATCCTAAGCAGACCATCTGATAAGCCAAAGAAGAAAATATAAGGGCAAGCCGGTATCTGACACATAATACTCTTAACTTCTTTGTTAGAGTGAGTGCATTACTTTTTTAGTCCCATATTATATTTGACATCTCATATCTGAGTGGGGACTTCATTTGTTTGAGGGTACATGGATTATGTTTGCTTTTACCATTGGTCTGTGTGGAAAACATTGGTGATGACTTGAATGCCTGTTGATAGATGAATGGAATATTTTGATCCCTATTTATGATGTTTTGCGGTTTATTGTAATACATTAGCTGGTGTTGTTCGAGGAGAAAGGGTCAATAGAGTTTGTATAGAAAGTGCAAGTTTGTTTGAGTATTGGCTGTAGTATCTTAAGTTTATTTCCTAGTTGAGCATAGTGTTTTGATTTTTCTCTTCTTTTCCCGAGGACATGCAAAAGTTTTAAGTTGAGGGTGTTGATGTGCTGTGGATTTACAGCACTATCGATGCTTAAAACTAAGAAAATAGCATGGACTTAGGTGTGTTTATGTGGATATAAGGCACTTTTCCTTTGGTTGTAGGATAAATTAGTGTTGAATCTGAAAATTGCAAAAGAAAGCTTGAAAGATGCAAAATATGATCAGATTACAGACCACAGTATGAGCTGTAGGAAGGACCTACGAGGCGTACTGATGGTCATGAAAAATTGTGGAAAGATTAGCTAAAACGATTCAATGTACGAGTCTCAGTATGGGTCGTACCAAGCCAGTACGGGTCGTACCAAGCTGGTACGAGTCATGGTGATGAAATCGTGAAAAGATCCAGAAATTTTGCATAAGGTTCTGACTCCTACTATGGAAAGACAGTATTACCCATAGAAAGAAGGTACGAGTTGTACCATGATGGTCGTAATAAACTTCACAAGAATTCCAAAATTTTACAATCAAATCACGGGAGCTCAGTACGGGTCGTATGATGGAGGTACAAATCATACCAGGATCTAACACTTAGCAAAAATTCAGTCAACAATGCATGGTACGACTGGAAGCTATCGGTCGTAGGAAGCTACTACGGATCATGACATGGCCCGTGATGTTTGCGGCATCAGATATGGAAATTCATCCAGTTTGCCTAGGAAAAGGATTCTTGTGTCTGTATAAATACATTTTAGATTTTATTTTTCTGTAAACAAAGGTAGAAAAGAAAGAAATACACGAAAAGACAAGGAGAGAAGAGATTTGTAGGGGAATTGAGTTGATTCATCTTTTGATCAACCTTTTCTTAAATTAATCTTGTTCTTGCTACTTGCTCTTCAAGATTTTGTCTAGTAATTAAAGGAAGTGTTTTTGTCATTCAATCTTGTAAGTATTGATTTATTTCCTTAATCATGAGTACAATTAACAACCTTACAACTATGAGAGGCTAAAACCTCCATAGCTAGGCTTGTGGGAACCATGGTGGATTAACAAGCTAGGGTTGCACAAAGCGGTCTTAAAACCAATACAAATACTTATATTGTAGTCTCTTCATGCTTAAACGTTCCTTAACGGTGAAACGTTAGGAAGTGCCCAAATTCTTTACTTTCTTTGGTCGAAGAGGTAGAGATTAGGAAAAGAGAATTACAACAGAGCCTTGATTTTGATAATTATTGTATTAACTTGAGTTGTGGTCGTAGGATAGTTAAATATAAAACTTAGTGATAACGGATAGTTTGAAACTGCTTATGAGACTTGGTCGAGTGATTGAGTATAGTCAATCAATAGGGTCGGGTCGGTCGTTTGAGTGAACCTATGTTATTAGTTTTGTAAGTAGGTAGTGGTGATAATCACGATTGTATATCCAAAGCAGTTATGAACCCATGGGGAACACAAACCCTAGCTATTCTTTAATATTGACTCCACATAAGAATTTTTATAATTTTTTTATTATTGATTTCTTTTAGAATCTCTCAATTTTGAAGTAACTACCTCACAAGTTCAATTACCAGCTATAATCTAGTTCTCCCTATTCCCTGTGGGTTCGACCCTAACCTCTAGTTGGGTTCTTTATTGACACCGTCCGTCTCTCATTTCAATAAGAGGTGTGGTTTGAGTTTTACCAGGGCACGTGATCCACTGGGTCTAGTGGAGCTTGATGGTGCCCATCTCCGTTGCCATCCTCGTAGCCATTTTTATTTCCGTTGTGCAAATGCATATAACATGAGTTAGAAGGATAGAGAGATACTTCATCGCACGACATAGGTCATGAAAAAGACTCTACGTGACGCGACTTTCAGATACCTTAAACATCGAACCTCCGCTATGATTTTCCAAATTTTTCACAATCCGAACATAGGCCCGAACCTATACACAGAACCTAAAACCATAAATGGCTCTAAGTCGACCCGTAGTATGAACATAAAAATTGAAGCTCAACATAAAAATGTGTAAGACTAAATTTTGAAATAGCGAAAGCCTAAATAATAAAACATTTAAACAATAGAAAACTCAAAATGCAGAACCTAAGGCTGAATACACAAACTATGTCTGATAAGCCTCTAACACACTGACGAGTTGATGAGACAGTACCCCTAACTAGCTCACTAGAAGTATGAAACTGAAAATGATGATAACTGAACTATCTAAATGTGCTCGATACAAGATTGAATCTGAATGTCGTAGCCTGTATCATGAAACGATACAACATAGAGTATGTGGTTAGTACTTGAAATGTACCGAGTATGTAAATTAAGTAAAATAGGCTAAGTAAGTAAAACTTAAAACATGCATAACATAAAGCATATCATTATAAGATTCTGAGAGTAACGACTTCATGCTGATATCTGAAAACATGATTAAATATAAATTGTACTTCATAACTTATCAAAATGACCCAAAGCTTAAATTGATATTGATATGTAAAACTGTTAAATTGATCATTGGGCCAAACCTATTGAAAACATTTTATCATGACTAACGAACTTGCATAACTGAAATCGTGTGGAACAATGGGATACTCGTCATATAACTGACATAATCATGATAGAGCTTACGTGATCCTAACTATTACACTCAATTGGGCAGAGCCGTCCAAAGCCTTGTCAGGGCTAAGGGCGCTACCATGATATCGTTATCAAGTTGAAGGCTCCTTGGGGGTGGGGAAAGCACACGAGGGAGGTACAATGAATCTAAAAAAACCTATGTTGGTGCATAGTTCTGAGACCCGGGGTATACCTGAACCCCTATCCTACTCAATGCTAGATGCTACTCCAAAAAATATGCATATGCACTCCATCAATTTTCAACGAAGCTAAATCATCATTTTTCTATGAAGTTGATCTACAAATTATATACATAGTTTGAAATCTGAATATGAGGATCCTTGGCTCAAAACATACCACAAGCTGAAAGTGGGAGTCTAGACTCCAAAACCATGTGGTAAGCTAACATCATAAAATTTAACTAAATCATGAAAACATACTTAGATTATGTAGGATTTCCCAATCTTTAGCATGCTTGAAATAAACTTGATAGACAAAATAATGGATTCATATATGGGAAATTCTTAAACATTCTTTCATGCTAAACATCTCATCATGCTTGAAAACATAGATCATAATCTTAACTTTTCATGAAATTTGCATAATTGGGCATAATACTTTCAAAACCAGAAATTATGAATTATAATTCAAAATAATTATAAAACATGCCCATGAATCTTCAAATATCAGTTAGAACCTGAAGGGAATTGAACCATGATTAAAACATAGAGAATTTCATGAAATTGGATTAAAACCCCATAAGATCATAAACTAGACTTTAAGACTTGAATTCATCAACTTGAGGAGAAATTGGGGCATGAGAGTGAATGGAATCTCTCATACATAGCCCTACATACTTGGGTAATTTGATTCTATACTTTTCCTTTAGAGACACGGAGAATTGGAGAAGAACTTCATGAATTCTAGGCTTGATCTCCTTCAGAATTCTCTAATCTTGCATGCATGGGGAGGGAATAGGTTAGAATAGGATAAACCCTCTTAAAATCCTCCTAGATGAGCTTAAAATGATGTAATCTAGGGCTTGGGAGTTTAGGAATTACGAAAATTCCCTTAATGTAAAATCTAGAAATTGAGCACTGCTAGGGACCACAACTCATACTACGAGTCATGCCATGAAGTAACGACTCATCTCGTTGCTACCATTAGTTGAAGGACTAATTCTTCAAGATCACATCACGGGCGCCTATCACAGTTTGTTACATGACACAACAGGTCGTGAGACCACCCGTTATCACTAAACCTCAACATTTCCCTAAGCCTTCGCACGGATAAAACCCACGACTTATGGTTTCCTACCACGGGTCGTGACACCACCGATGACAACACTTCCATACCCAGAAAACCATGACCCTTATCACGATTCATTGTTTCCCATAATGAATCATACTAACAATTGTGGTACCGCTTCCTTCCTTTGCAGGTCCCAACAACCACAACCCGCTAGACTAATCCACGTCTTGTATCATGTGTTACTTTGGGAGAGAATTGCAGATTTTTCTGCTGGTTCCATTTCCAAATCTCAAACCTAGTCTTATGAAACTTTTGGAGTATTACAGGGGTGAAAGGAAAACTCTTTTTGAAATCCTATACACCTAGAGTAAGATAATCCTTTCTAGAACTTTGAACTTGAAGACTTTGGAGAGGAGCCCTAGTTCTTAACTTGAGAGGGTTTAATGCTTCTTACATTTTGCTTATGAGTGTTTAGGAGGGAATGAGGGCAAGGATCAACTAACTCCCTTTAATCCTTCCTCACTAAAACAACCCAAAATGATGTAGTTTAAGAGCTAAAAGCTTAAAAAGTTACAAAAATACCCCTGGAAGATCATAGTGAAAACTGTCATCCAGTCACTATGAGTCACACCACGACTCGTCACATCATACCACGACTCGTGGTGTGTACCCGTGCTCACCAGGGCAGGCTTGATCACAGTCTGAATTTCATCCTATGGCTAGACAAGAAGAGTCATCCGATTGTACCACAACTTGTGGTCTCTGCCCGTTGTCACTGGGAAAGGATTGAATAGTTTCTTAACCTTAGACCACGACTGGACATGACGAGTAATCCTATGGTGCCACGACTCGTGGTATGAGTTGTAGTGACTGCAACTCATGAAGGCTTGTAATACTTACCACGAGTCATCCCGTGATTCACGGTCTCACACCACGAGTCGTTCCGTGGGAAAATTTTAAATTTTTCTGCTAGTTTCTGCTTCATGTCTAGCATGTGATCTTAGAGACTTTTGGGGTGTTACATAGGGTAAAAATAGGCTTTCAGAAAAATGCCTAGATCAGTTCCTAGATTCAATATTTTCATTTCGCTTAGCACACACACTGGGCAAGTTTTAGACATCAACATGCAAGCATGGAATTCAAACAAGATCTCACACACACAATTGCACCAATGGTTCAAAAATGGCGATCATGATTATAGAAACACCCATATCCATATTGAATAGTTCACATTATTAAGCCCATTTTCCAAACATAGGAGTTAAGCTCAAGATCCTAAGTGTCTCTAAATAGTTTTTACCTTTTGATGCATCTTTTTGAGTGAACTATTATGAAGTCTAAATGTTTTCCTAAGTGCAACACCTAGCATTCAGAAGGTGCATAGTTCTTGTTATCTAACTGATGACTAATTTTTCCTTAAGACAGTCTTCATCCATCCATCATAAGAAAAAGTTATATGCCTAAATAACACCTCTTTATGAAGAAGTATAATGCGGTTGTTGTCAAATATAGAAGCCAACAAGATTGGGGTTGAATCCCACAAGCAATAAGGTGAAAACTAAGTCTTATGTGATTATCTTACTTTTAGTCCGTTATTTCCATAAAATGGAGATTTGGGTTAATTGTTTGTGTTTCAATATCGGTTGAAATTAAGAGATACCAGCTATAATTCTGTAATATGAAATCAAATAAGAGATAAAACTAGGGTTGTGATCACCATGGTTTCAGGACAAGGTTAGATGAGTAACTACAATGGATTCGTTTAGTTCTACATATGTAAACTATTGTATGAATTAATCCATCTAAATGTTTTTCAACCTATTTAGATAGAAATCACTCTTATTCTCTAAAACAAAGAATGACAAACAAAGGACGTCGATAATTGCTCTAAGTTGACTAATCTTGTTACAACATTAATCATTAGATGAGGGTTAGAAACCTCACATCATTGTTATTACATTTTTCTAGGTTTTATACTATTTAATAAATAAAGTTAAACCTAGGGCTTATTCTGACATTTGTAACGATTAGAATTCATTCAATACAAAAGAAGTAACAATGCATACATTTACATTATATGAATCAACAACATTAATCACCCTAAATGTGCTAATCTACCATGGATCACACGAACCATAGTAATAGAATTTAGCCACACTTGATTTTTGGAACCACACAAGAAGATTCAACTTACAAAAGTAATACAAATTCTTGGTTGGAATTCCAAGAACAACAATAAATCTCTTTAAGAATTAATAAATAGTGTAGTATAGATGGTATCTTTCTCTCCCCCAAAAGTCTAATATTGAAAATAGACCTAGAAGCTGCTAGTTATATAGTAGGAAATTTACAATCACAAATCAAAATTGAAAGCCCACTTCTCCTCTGACGCCCAAGTTGACAGCCCATCGTTAGGATGACGATCAATCACTTAGGTCATCATTCTTATCCAGTGGCCTTCAAATTCTTCCTAGTAATAACGCAAAGCTTGATGGCCAATGTTATGGTTGACAGTCCATCAGTGTGGTCATAAAAATTGTATGGAATCACCAATAGAACTCTGCGGCATGAAGTCTGAAGGAGAAGCTAATCCCGTTGCTGAGCCTGAGAGACTAAGCCTATATCATAAAATGATATAGCACGAGAAATATGCGGTCAGTACTTTAAATGCACGGAGTATATGGGATATGCAACTGGAATATATAGAACATATTGATAGTCTAAAAAGCTATGCTAAAATGCATAACTGAACTGAAGTACCATGACCCTTTCTAAATACATAAATATCGCTATGAATTAGTAGTCTAACAATACATAATATAGCAAAAAAAAATAATTTAGGAGTCATGTACATGTACTAAAAACTGAGTTTGTAAATGTGACAGAGATTGTAACTGTACTGAATGATGAGAGAGTCTATTAACTGATATATAACCACGGGAGCTAACCGTGGAGTTTAATATATACGGCCCATTGATAGGACCCAATATACCTTTCTAGGGTATAAAGGCATGGATAATGTGGTCACTAAAACTGATGCCTATTCGGGCTAATAACCTATGGTGGCACGTAGTTCTAGGTCTTGGTTTTACTGAACCCTGCACCATCTTGGTGTTAAGAACTAATCCCAATGGATAAGTTTACTAAAAATTTATAGATAGCTCGAGAACTAGTCTTCTTAAAGATAAGTCAGAAACTTTATCTGATAGTATTCTGAGAGCCTAAAGAACCCAAAAATAATGATTATATTGTCAACATCTGTATACTGAAATCATTGTAAAATCACAAAGACTGAAATAGTAATTCATGCCAACTCATAGCCATACAGAAGATAAATACATGTTTATATAACTAAACTTGAATCATGTGGAAATCTTTCATAAAAGTGTCATTTATAAATTAATTTGTAAAATCATGAATATCACATACTAGAAATCACAGGAGACTAGAGAACATTGAAGTAATAAGGGGATTCGTTACTAAACAAAAACACTAAGACATGATTTCTGGGGAACTTGAATGAAAGTTAGATTTCACTATATATTTTGGGCACAAGAGCGAAAGGATACCCTTATGAAATCCCACATACCTATTGATAATGTTTAAATTCACTCCTTGTAAAGAGGAATCGTAAATGGTCATTGGCAAAATAAATATACTCGATGAGTGTCGAGGTCAAATACCACAGGGAATAGTACTTAGATGGCATGGAAGTTGTCTATCAAGTCAAACTAAGAAGCATCACTGTATTGAAAACAAACAAATAAAAATTTGGGGTTTCAAAAGATAACAATTAAAATGCAAAAGCAACTATAGATCAATCAACAAGATAACCAAATTGATTTACAAATGTGAGATAGAGCTATGGGTATGCTTTTGAATGGGGCTTCAATGTGATTAGAATTTACTAGGCAATCAAATTATTACTCATAAATATAAATAGCCATGGACGAGGTGGAACACAATGTTTTTCAACCACTAGGGTGCCTTTTGCCTCGGGTTTTCACAAACTCTAAGGCCCCAAATAATATATCCATTATGACTTCAGTCAGATTTGAGCTACTTCTAGCCTCAAGTTTCTCGTGGGTGAATGATTATGGGTTTTAGCTATCTCTAGCCTAACCCCACACAATCAACACCCAATTACCCACCATTACTTTCTCACTCATACTCAATTTCCATTTTTCAAGAAAAAATAAAGTAAACATAACCCACATTTACAACTATGATTATTTTAATTATAAATTGTGAGAAAATAACAAATTTATATTAAATGAGTAACTCTAAGATTAATCTAGCAACACACAATCCAATTTAACCCCAATTCGCATACAAACCCCTAGCAAAGAGATTTAGCTACTCATTGATGAGAAATACAAAATTATATCAACAATTAAAATCATCACATTAATCATCAAGAGTTAAATTTAAGCTAAAAATTATCTTCAATGAAGGCTTTTACCTTGAAGAAGAAGAAGAAGAAGCTACTCAATATTTCTCTCCCTAACTTTGTACAAATTTGGAATGGAATAATATGGTACTTTCTAAGGAATGTACAAAAATAGTTCAAAATGCTTCTAAAATTTCATGCTTGATGATTTTTCCCTTCCTACAGGCGGAGTCACTTAGGAGTCACTAGCATTTCGCCGGTTCCCATCCCCGGAATCCCGTTGCGTCGTAGGTAGGGGGAAGTGATTCTGGGTCTGGCCGCCATTGGCACTGGCAGTTCGTAGGTGCTAACCCACATTCCATTGATGCACTTTCTACTCTTATCCAAATTGCTTCTGGATTTCAGCCGGCATTTCACCAACTCCATCCGGTGGAGTGCTGGTACATCCGGTCAAGCTTCAGTCATCTTCTTTAATTTCATGCTTTTTTACAAGTTCTTGCTCTCTCTCCTTAAATTAAATACCTGAAAAAACTAAAGAGAAAAAGTATAAAATCTTCTCAAATTACTTGAAAATTAAGCAAAAACTCATGTTCAAAAGCCTAATGAGTTGGTAAATTACCAACTCTTCAAACCCTCAAACTTGAACCATTTCTTGTCCTCAAATAATGAAATCCTTTACATATAATCTTTATAAATAAATATGTCACATGAGATTATGCACAAGGGACCACTACGACCTAGACAACCCAAAGATCGCTCACCAACGCAAAAGAAAAGAAGAGACTCAACACTTTATTCAAATGTTCCAAGAGATAACCACAATCAATTGACTTGATTCACATTTGATTCATTCATTCAAAATATGGGGCTTTGTTGGTCACAACAATCCTATAAAGCATCTTAAGTCATTACAAATTCACATTCAAAGTTTGCCTTCAAGCTCACTACAATCTTGTCTCAATCATATCTTTTGGCACGTGCAAGCATGTCCCCCAAGGATGTGATGCTACTCACAACAAGAGAGAATCCCATTTAGTTATCAAGCAACTCACTCTCATGGGATTATAGAATGAAACTGATCTTGGGCAGATTTATATGCCCAAGTGATACTCAAACGTATCATTTTTACCTTTTTTGTTGTGCAATGTGTATATAATATCATGTAATTGGTAATAAAATGCGAATTTATACTAACCAACATGATTAGCATGTGTTTTGCAGGTAAATGTGATTTTTAGGAGCTAAAATGCATGTTGGAACTATGTCGGAGTTAGACTTGGATGCGAGCGTGGAAAAGACCTTAGAATGCATATTTTATAGGGGCTCCGCGATAGAGCCGTGCCACGCTACCATCGCGGTAGCACACTGCCTGAGCAAGGATTAAAATGGCAATTTCTAGTGTGCCTGCGCGTCAGCTCCGTGGCAAGGAGATAGGCCTCTGCGATGGCCTCCGTGCCACGTTGAGGTTAATTTTCCGGACCCTGGAAATTCCAGTGAAGGTCCGCGTCCACGCCGTGTCAAGGAGGCAGTGCTCCGCGTTGGCCTCTGTGACACGTTGCTTGTTATTCCGGGAAAAATTTCCCACTAGTATAAATAGCACACTTAGGTTTATTTTAAGGAGTTTTTTTTTAGTTTTTAGACTGAGTTCAGAAGTGGAGAGCAGGAACGTGGGTTAGTAGCAGTTGAAGATTGAAAAAGCTAAGGGATTTCTTCTCTTCCTTTCTTCTTTCTATCAATTGTACGTATGATTTACACTCATTTTAGGATGATCAATCCAAGAATGAGTAGCTAATTCTCTTCCTTGCTGAGGTTTTGAACATGTGTAATGAATTCTGATTTTAATTGATATGGTTTCTTCTTCTTCTTTAATGTTGTTCTATTAATTCTTGTTTTTACTGCATTAGTGATTGGCCAACATTAATGTACATCTAAAAAGTCCAATTTCACTCGAAAGAGCAAGAAATTGGAAAGTTGTGAATTAATAGGGTATTGTTTTTGGGAAAATTGGGTTTTGATGTGCTTTCCTGATAGAAATATACTTGAAAGCCGTATTAGTCAATTTAGGAACTGGAATTGTAGTGCTAGGTCATAAATTACATTTGATCACAGAAATGTAGACGGATGGTTTATGATTCTAAAGTGAAATTAAATACGAGAGTTTTAATTTCTAGGCAAATGTTCTTGGCTAGCAACATGAAGAAGAGAATTAACCAAAATTATCATGATTATCAAGTTCATTACTTGTTCTTAACCTTGGCATGTTCATATCCATTGTCTGAATTCACAAGTAAATAGTTGTTATTAGTTGTAGTATATATAGTTTAGAAACCAAAAACTCAAGTAACTCTTGGTTACATTGTTGTTAGCATAATTAGAAGTGAAATAGGAATATAGTAAACTAGGCAATTTTACATATCTTGAGCCTCCTTGGATCGATACTTGGCTACGTAGCCACTTTATTACTTGTTTGATCACGTGCACTTGCGTCGGTTTTTAACCGTAGCAACAAACCGCGAACAAGTTTTTGGCGCCGTTGCCGGGGAGGCTAGGCGATTTATAAAATTGTGTTTAGTGTAAATTTACTGTATTTGTATTTTTATTTTCTTAAGTGTTAACAACTTGGTCTTAGCCTGTATTTTGCAGATTTTGTTTCTGTGAACACTGGCAAGGGACAAAGAGCTGGTGGAATCTTACTTAGAGCCTGAACGTGAGTTTCATAGTCAACGTAGAGAAGCTCTTCGAAAGAAGCTGCAGTTGCTTAAACAGTCTATGATGGAGCAACCAAATCCACCAGTTGTGGGGGCAGTTTTAGTGCCCGATGAAGCAGCAGCAAGGCCGGTTCGCGAGGTGGCAATCCCACACGCTAATAATGTACATTCTAGCATCCGCAAACCAGAGCCTGGAGGGAGGTTTGAATTAAAGCAGAATATGGTGCAACTTTTGCACACAAGCGGGCAATTTACCGGTCTCCCTCACGAAGATCCACAACAACATCTCCAGAACTTTTTGGAGATAAGTGACACTTATATACCCGCTGGAGTGTCACCTGATTATGTTAGGCTCACCTTATTTCCATTTTCCTTACTTGGTGAAGCCAAGAGGTGGTTAAAAGCTGAACCACCCAACTCTATATCAACGTGGGATGATCTTGCACGGAAGTTTCTTATCAGATTTTTCCCTTCTGGTAAAACAGCCAGACTTAGGAGTCAAATCCTATGTTTTAAACAAAGGGAAGGAGAAAATCTTTATCAAGCCTGGGAAAGATTCAAATCCATGTTGCGGGACTGTCCTCACCATCATCAGTCCAATGAGGTGTTGGTACACACATTTATTGAGGGTTTGGAACCCCACACTAAAATTCTGTTAGATTCAGCAGCTGGAGGGCAAGCGCTGGAGAAGACCTATGAGGAGCTGTACACTTTGCTCAACCGAATTTCACAAGGCAATCCAGAATGGAATGCAGATTCTTCAAGAGGTGGAGCAAGGAAAGCAGCGGGAGTGCTTGAAGTGGATGGATTCACAACTATCGCTGCACAGATAGCTGCTTTGCAAAATCAGCTAAACACTCACTTCAGCAATATAAATTTGAACCAGCCTTCAGCTTCAGTCAATGCAGTTCAACAGATGTGGTGTGAAGTGTGTGGTAGTAGTGAGCATTCAGCTGAATGTTGTGGTGCAAATCCTGATTCTGTTAACTTTGTAGGCAATGCACAGAGAAATCAACAGCAGTTTGGTAGTGGCTACAACTCAAATTGGAGGAACCATCTGAATTTTTTGTGGGGTAGCAACAATCAACAAGGCCAAAGTTCAGGGCAGGGTATGCATAGAAACCAAGGAGGGCAACAAAATTATCAAGCTCAATTCAGAAATCATTGTGACCCTCCTCCACCACCATCACCGACTATTGAGGAGATGTTCAAAACCATGATCGCTAATCAGGCACAATTGCAGGCTGACTATGTCAAATTGGCAGCCGAAGTGAAGAACAATCAATTGGCGACCAACGCTCTTGAATATCAGTTTGGGCAGTTTGCTAGTGCCCAAAATACTAGACCCAGAGGAGGACTACCTAGCGACACGGATCCTAATCCGAAGCAGGTTAATGCAGTGACCACGAGGAGTGGTTTACAGTTAAAGGAGGTGGAACCGGAAAGACCGCCTCAAAAGTCAGGAGCAGCAGATGTTGAGGGAGAGCATATTTCAGATAAGGGGAAGACTAAAGAAGCTGAACCAGAAAGGCCTCCACCCCCGTTCCCTCAACGACTTAAGAAACACAAGGAGGAGGCGTGTTTCCAAAAATTCATGGAGGTACTTAAACAGGTACATGTTAACTTACCTCTTGTTGATGTCTTGCAGGGAGTTCCAAAATATGTGAAGTATATTAAAGACATCGTGGCTAACAAAAGTCGTTTGACTGAGTATGCCACGGTAGCTTTAACGGAGGAATGCACTTCCCGTATTCAGAATAGGTTGCCCACAAAACTGAAAGACCCTGGAAGTTTCACTATCCAGCTTACTATTGGGCAAAGTATCCGAGCGCGTGGATTATGCGACTTGGGGGCAAGCATAAATCTGATGCCATCTTCGGTATTCAGAAAGTTAGGTCTAGGAAGTCCTAGACCTACAACGGTAATCTTGTAGCTAGCAGACAGGTCATTAGCTAAGCCAGATGGCATTGTTGAGGATGTGTTAGTGCAAGTAGGCTCCCTCATTTTTCCGGTCGATTTCATTGTTCTGGATTTTGAACCAGATGCTGAAGTCCCATTTATTTTGGGACGACCCTTCTTGGAAACCGGAAAAGCATTAATTGATGTAGCTGCGGGTAAACTTACAATGCAAGCACATGACAAGGTAGAGGTATTTGATGTGTTAAAAGCCATGAAGCTGCCGGCTATACATGAGGATCTTTCAGAAATCAGTGTGGTTGAACATGAAGAAAGTAAGCAGGTTGTTGAATCTCAAGACCCATTGGAAAGAGCGTTGACACATTTTGATCATTTTGGGGATAGAGAAGCTTGTGGAATGGTTCAATTGTTGGATGGAGCACCTAATCATCCGAGGAGACAGGAATTTCAGTCATTGATGAGATCACTAGAGCAGTTGCCGAAACCGTCTGTTGAGGAGGCACCGAAATTGGAGCTGAAAGAATTGCCTCCCCATTTAAAATATATCTTTTTGGGGGAGGGAGAGACGTTACCAGTTATTATCTCTGCAGACTTGACAGAGGAACAGGAGAAGGCAGCTTTGGGGGTCTTAAGGAAGAGGAAGAAAGCAATGGGTTGGCAAATGTCTAACATTCAGGGTATAAATCCAGCTTTCTGCACACACAGGATATTCATGGAGACAGGAGTCAAGCCAACTGTTCAGCCGCAGAGGAGACTTAATCCAGCAATGAAAGATGTGGTAAGGAAGGAAATAATCAAGTGGCTTGATGCAGGTGTAGTCTACCCAATTTCAGACAGTGAGTGGGTCAGTCCCGTTCAATGTGTTCCTAAGAAAGGGGGGATGACTGTAATCACTAATGAGAAAAATGAGTTGATCCCTACACGAACCATCACAGGCTGGCGAATTTGTATGGACTACCGAAAACTAAATGAAGCCACGAGGAAAGACCATTACCCCATTCCTTTTATTGACCAAATACTTGACAGATTGGCAGGGCAGAAATATTATTGCTTCCTTGATGGGTACTCTGGCTATAACCAAATAGCCATCGCTCCTGAGGATCAAGAGAAGACGACTTTCACCTGTCCTTGTGGGACATATGCTTTCAGGCGGATGCCGTTTGGGTTATGCAATGTACCCGCCACATTCCAGAGATGCGTGATGGCTATTTTCCATGACATGGTTGAAGATTTTGTTGAGGTATTTATGGATGATTTTTCTGTTTTCGGTAATTCGTTTTCTACTTGTTTGCAGAATCTTGACAGGGTGCTGGCTCGATGTGAAGAATCCAACCTTGTGTTAAACTGGGAGAAATGCCATTTCTTAGTGAAGGAGGGGATTGTCCTGGGCCACAAAGTGTCTAAAAAGGGGTTGGAAGTTGATCGTGCTAAAATTGAGGTTATTGAGAAATTGCCACCACCAGTATCCGTGAAGGGTGTACGCAGTTTTCTGGGACATGCAGGATTCTACAGACGATTCATTAAAAACTTTTCCAACATTTCTAGACCGCTATGCAGGCTGCTAGAAAAGGAGGTCAAGTTTGAATTGAACGATGAGTGTGTTGTAGCATTTGAAAAGTTGAAGCAGAAATTGATAGAAGCTCCCATACTTACCTCTCCTGATTGGGAACAACCATTTGAGCTGATGTGTGATGCTAGTGATGTGGCTGTGGGAGCCGTATTGGGACAAAGGAAGAATAGAATTTTTCATTCTATTTATTATGCAAGCAAGACACTGAATACAGCTTAGAGCAATTACACAGTCACAGAAAAGGAAATGCTAGCCCTGGTGTTTGCATTTGACAAGTTCCGGTCTTATTTGGTGGGTTCGAAAGTGGTGGTGTACACTGATCATGCAGCCATTCGATACCTATTCAACAAGAAAGATGCTAAGCCCAGATTGATCAGATGGATCTTATTGCTATAGGAGTTTGACCTTGAGATTAGAGACAGAAAGGGGAGTGAAAATCAGGTAGCAGATCACCTATCACGACTGGAAAGTCGGTCGCATGTGATGGAAAGTGATGACATTAATGAGGACTTCCAAGATGAGCAACTCTTGGCAGTGGGAGAAGCTGAAGTTCCCTGGTATGCTGACATAGTCAACTTGCTAGTGAGCGGAGTTTACCCACCTGAAGCAACAGAGCAGCAAAGAAGAAAATTGAGGCATGAAGCCGATATTATGTATGGGACGAGCCATATTTGTTCAAGCAGGGACCAGACCAGGTGATGAGAAGATGCATCCCAGAGAGTCAGATAGCAGAGGTGTTAAGGGGCTGCCATTCTTCGTTGTATGGAGGGCATCACGGAGGTGAGAGAACGACACACAAGGTTCTTCAGTCAGGTTTCTTTTGGCCGACCCTGTTCAGAGATTCTATGGAGTATGTCAAAATGTGTGATAGATGTCAACGGACAGGAACAATTGGCAGAAGACAAGAGATGCCTTTGTAGAACATACTGGAAGTTGAGCCCTTTGATATATGGGGCATTGATTTCATGGGTCCATTCCCACCATCATTTGGAAATCGTTACATCTTGGTGGCTGTAGATAATGTATCAAAATGGGTGGAAGCAATAGCTTGCCCCAGGAATGATAACAAGGTAGTAACGAAGTTTGTGAAGAAACACATTCTCACAAGGTTTGGGACACCCCGAGCAATTATCAGTGATGGAGGGGCTCATTTTGTCAATGCAAGCTTCAAGAAATTGCTGGCTAAGTATGGGGTGCACCATAAAGTGGCCACAGCCTACCACCCACAAACTAGTGGGCAAGTAGAGGTGTCAAATAGGGAGGTAAAATAGATTCTTCAGAAAACGGTGAACACACAACGGAATGATTGGTCTGGTAAACTTGATGATGCGTTGTGGGCCTACCAAACTGCTTATAAGACACC
This sequence comes from Datura wrightii, assembly GCA_035772735.1. Lineage (NCBI taxonomy): Eukaryota > Viridiplantae > Streptophyta > Magnoliopsida > Solanales > Solanaceae > Datura > Datura wrightii. The sequence continues at coordinate 70,259,679 of JASDFA010000002.1, forward strand.
TATTGGAACGTCACCATACCGATTGGTCTATGGCAAAGCGCGTCATCTCCCGGTTGAACTTGAGCATCGAGCATTCTGGGCTGTCAGAAAGCTAAATATGGACTTAGAGCTAGCGGGTAAAAAGAGACTGATGCAGCTCAGTGAACTTGATGAATTTCGCTGGCATGCTTATGAGAGTGCGAAGTACTACAAGGAAAGAACCAAAAGGTGCCATGACAAGCATGTGGTGCATCGCATTTTCGAACCGGGACAGAGAGTTTTGCTTTTTAATTCAAGATTGAAATTGTTTCCTGGTAAGCTGAGGTCTAAATGGTCTGGATCATTTGAAGTGGTGAGAATGACCCCTCACGGGGCTGTAGAATTGTGGCAAGAAGATAGGAGTGCTACGTTCTTGGTAAATGGGCAGAGATGCAAGCACTACTGGGGGGATGACCATGATCGGGACAAATCGTCCATCTCCCTAGTAGACAAATGAGCTTAAAAGACGTCGAGCCGCGACGGTAAACCAGGCGCTGCACGGGAGGCAACCCGTGAAAAATATTTTCTTTCTTTCTTTTTAGTGTAAATAATTTTTATTTTTCTTTTCTTTTTCTTGACTAGGTTTAGATTTGCATTTTAGTTAGTATTTTTTTATTTTACTTAGGAAAATCTATTAGTTTAACCAATTTTTGTTTAGTGAGGTGATTTTCAGGTATCACGGAGGAAATATACACGGAATCGAGAAAATGAGGCGAGGTATGAAAAATTAAATTTATTGGTGAAACAAAGCACTGGCGCGTTGGCGCCGTGTCACGGAGGTAAGGCACCGCGTTACACTCCGTGACCCGTTGAAGGCAAAATCCGGATTTTTCAAAAATCCAGTAAGCCAACGCGTTGGCTCCGTGTCACGGAGGAGGGGCTCCGCATTACCCTCCGTGACACGTTGCCCCTTATTCAGTGCCGGGTCACACCGGGTTTCCGGGTGACCCGCGTGTTTTCTTAATTTAAAACCCCCGATTTCGCCCCTATTTTCCCCATTCCCTCTTCCCTCCGCGACCAAACACCCATTTCCCCCTCCCCAAGCAACGTGCCACGTTGATAGGCAAGGAAAAACGTCAAGTTTCTTCGGTTCTTCAATTCTAAGGTATGTTTTCATCGTCTAACTCAATTTTTTGGCGATTTTTGTCAAATTTGGGCATGTAAGGTGAGATATATCACCCTAGGTAGAAATTAAACATGATGTTGAATTATTTTGTGATTGATTATATTCAGATTGTTGTAGTTAGCGTTTGAACTTATCGATTATGTAAATAATTCAAATTTGATTGTCGAATTGTATTCTAGGGCTTGGGTTGTTGAATTTGCCTTGGGCACTTGATAATTTGATGAAATCGATGTCGGGGTGTGTTTATTATTTGAAATAAGTCGTGGTAAATATTGTGTAAATGTTCAAAGACGACTAATTCTCGAATTTTTGTGGGAAAATGCCTAAAATGTGTGAATTGGTTAGATTGTTTAGATTAGCTTGTATATGAAATGTTTTATAGTTGTTTTTATTTTTGTTATTGTTTTTGTTGCTTGTGCGAGGTGTGAATTGTTAGCGATAGTAGGATTGGGATTAGCTGTATGAAGTCTGAGTAGTACGCTAACCGTTATGCTGTCGAATTTTTGTTACGAACGCACTAAGCAATATGTGTATAGTTGTTTGTGTTTGGAGTTGTGAATAGAGCTATCCTTGCTATAATTTTGTAGATATTGTTAAGGACTAAGTGTGGGGTAAATTTTATGTAACCCGACCTTAGCCGAAGCTAACAAGTTTTTATCTTAACGTTGTGCTTGTTTGTGTAAATTGACAGGTACAATGGCTAGCAGACAGGATAAAGGCAAGGGTGCTTCTACCTCAGGCACCGGACGGAAAAGGATGAGACTGGGCACTGCAGTCCCAGCTGCACCCGCTGTTCCGCGCGGCCAACGCTTCCAATACGGAACACGATGGGTCACCGATGAAGGGAGGAAATGGTATGCGAAACACAAAGAAAACAAGTACTTCCCGGAGGAACATATTGCAAGGGAACCACTCGCACAGGAGTTCCCTCGCATTGTACAGAGGATCGAAGCAGCTGGGCTCAGCTTTATTTTTCAGGAGCCCAAGGAGTGCAACCTTCACTTGGTCCAGGAATTTTATGCAAACTGGAACCCGGCCATCAGAAGCCACACTATAAAAATCAGAGGGCAGATTGTCACTCTGGAACCCCAGCAGCTGAATGCCATCGTTGGAGCGCGGGACACAGATGCCCACGTTCTCCGCCAGCTAAACATCACCCCCCCGTACGCCGACATCAGATGTACGTTGTGTGGGGCTCGATCCACCGCTCGATGGAGTAGACACAAGGAGAGGGGTTACCACCAGACTCTGCCTTATTCGCAGATGAATAGGGAGGCCAGAATATGGCTGAAGATTGTATGTTCGTGCTTGATCCCGGGAGTCCATATGACAGATGTGACCCGGGACCGTGTCTGCTTGGTGTATGCCCTTATGAAAGGGCTTGAGATTAATGTTGGGGCGGTCATAATATCCGCCATGAAGAGAGCCAGACTGCACCAGGGCCACAGATACGGGTTTGGCAGACTCATCACCACCTTCCTCCGAGGCCTCGACATTGAGGAAGAAGTCTTGGATTACATTCCGCAGTTGGAGCGGAGGGCCCTCGACGTGACAAAGAATAAGGCCTCCGACACTACACACGGACCGGTATTGACTTTGGGCGAGCGACATGCTCGTGACGATCAGTACATGGCCCATATGTTCGGCATGCAGATGCTGCAGCTACGGATTGGTGGGAGACCATCCACCGAGGAAGAGTTATGGCAGTTGGAGCTGGACTACCCCTTTGGCGAGAACGCCAGAGCCTTATGTAAGGTGGGGCCAGCCTTCGTGGAGCCGACTGAATACGATGTCCCTACTGATGAGGAGACACGTCGTGAGGACTCCGATGTGGAGTCCGATGACGACGATGGAGCTGATTCAGATATGGGCGACGAGGCCGCAGCACCGGAGGAAGAAGTCGAATATTTCGACTGAGCAGGGAGTTTCACCACCCAAAATTTTGTGCTTTGTATTTTTGTGAACACTGGGGACAGTGTTCGATTTAAGTGTGGGGTGGGGAGTAGTTAGGTGCTGGGACATAGGCTCTAAACTGTTGTATAGTTTTTCCTTGATGTTTATGTATGTTTGTGCTTTCCCTGTTGTGAACTATTTGTGATGTATGTGTATATATTTGTTGTGTGGTTAATGATGTGTGTTTTTTTAAAGTATGGTTGCCATTGTAAATATTTTGTAAATTTTGTAAATAATTTTTTTTCTCTATCGACATGATCGATATTTTTCAAAAATTTTTGCGAAAATATTTTGCACTTGTAAATATTTTCTTTCTATCGAAATGATCGATGTGTTGCAAAATTTTTTTTTTCTTTTTTTTCTGATTTTTATTTTTGGGTTTCTCGAAGTTTGTTTTCGGTTCTTTTACCGAGAATAGTCCCATTGAACCGATGTCATAGCTAGTGACCATTCCCTATGATGGATGGATGACGACCGTCTTAAGGGAAATGTAGTCGGTAGGAGTAGGATTTTTAATTGTTTTTAGTTTTTCTTTGGTGGATTGCATCAATGAACTGTAGTTGCTTATGGTTGCTAAAATTTCGTTGCGTGTTGTAATTGATGTTCAAAATGTGAAAGTGATTCGTTTGAAAGCATGCAATTCTGTAAATATGTTGAGTTACCTAGGCTATAGAATTTGATTCATTATGATTGAGGCTTAATCTTGAATTCATGTAATTGACTAATTAAAGAGTCTGTGAATACATCTTGATTCGAGCATGTGCATGAAGTGTGAAGTGAGGTTTTGCTATTCCATGTCATTGTGAATTGTCTAGAACTTGTCTGGTGTGTATACAAAACGAAATGAAGGAGGTGTAGTGTTGGAAAGGATGTAGGCATTTCTTTGCTTTAACCGATAGTTTCCATTTTTTTTTTCTTGTCAAATTCTACCTTTTTATATGTTGTATACCCTAGTCAGCCCGTTGAGCCTTTAGCCGATTTATTTCTTTTGTCCAAAATTGTATGAACTAAGCTTTATTCCTTCTTTTCACTAGCCTTAAAGTATATAAGAAGCTCTTAAGCGCTTACAAAAGAATAGAAAATGTTTCCCAAAGTGTTAAAGAGTGAAAAGAGTGGAAAAAAAAAAGAAAAGCAAAGTGAAGAAAGAAAAGATGATGTTGAAGAGGCACTTGTTGTAATTAAATGATAGTGAGGGTACATGAAAACCCTCTGTTTTGCGTCAAGTGTGTTGATGAAATGGGCTGTATGAAAGTAAACCAGCATGAATGGGAGAAAAAGAGAAAAGAGAGGAACAATGTCCATGAGTCAATGGGAATGAGTTAAAAAGGCGCTTAAGGATGCTAGCGACTATTATTGGCTAATCCAATATATACATACTAGATCCATAGCCCCGTTACAACCCATTAAAGTCCTACGTGATCCTATATTGTATTTCTTTATATTAGTGGAGTAATACACTAAGGGCAAGCCTATGGGTCATGACATGAGGCATGTGAATTCTTTTGGGAGAGAGAGTGAAATTAATTTTTATATGCCCCTACTTGCATGTTTGTGTGTTGCATGAACATAAAGGGGAAATTTCTCTCGAGTTGTGAGGGCACATGCTTGATGAAAGATTGATTTTCGTGTCGGATTTCTTGATTAGTTGATTTACTTGAGTTTGCCGATATCAAGAATCAATTCTTAAAGTCTAGGAAGCCTTGATGTATTAAGGGTCATTGTATTGTACGACCAAGCATGTTTTCTTGATGATTTGCGAAAATTGAATAATCGGTATGACCGTAGAGTAAATTGTTGCCCCATAGTGATGAAGGTTGGGATGTAATTTGCATGATTTGTGTATGTGTTGTTCGAGGACGAACAAGGATTTAAGTGTGGGGTAAGTGATCTTGGGCAGATTTATATGCCCAAGTGATACTCAAACGTATCATTTTTACCTTGTTTGTTGTGCAATGTGTATATAATATCATGTAATTGATAATAAAATGCGAATTTATACTAACCAACATGATTAGCATGTGTTTTGCAGGTAAATGTGATTTTTAGGAGCTAAAATGCATGTTGGAAATATGTCGGAGTTGGACTTGGATGCGAGCATGGAAAAGACCTTGGAATGCGTATTTTATAGGGGCTCCGCGATGGAGCCGTGCCACGCTACTATCGCGGTAGCACACTGCCTGAGCAAGGATTAAAATGGCAATTTCCAGTGTGCCTGCGCGTCAGCTCCGTGGCACGGAGATAGGCCTCCGTGATGGCCTCCGTGCCACGTTGAGGTTAATTTTTCGGACCCTGGAAATTCCAGTGAAGGTCCGCGTCCACGCCGTGTCACGGAGGCAGTGCTCTGCGTTGGCCTCCGTGACACGTTGCTTGTTATTCCGGGAAAAATTTCCCACTAGTATAAATAGCACACTTAGGTTTATTTTAAGGAGTTTTTTTTTGGTTTTTAGACTGAGTTCAGAAGTGGAGAGCAGGAACGTGGGTTAGTAGCAGTTGAAGATTGAAAAAGCTAAGGGATTTCTTCTCTTCCTTTCTTCTTTCTATCAATTGTACATATAATTTACACTCATTTTAGGATGATCAATCCAAGAATGAGTAGCTAATTCTCTTCCTTGCTGAGGTTTTGAACATGTGTAATGAATTCTGATTTTAATTGATATGGTTTCTTCTTCCTCTTTAATGTTGTTCTATTAATTCTTGTTTTTACTGCATTAGTGATTGGCCAACATTAATGTACATCTAAAAAGTCCAATTTCACTCGAAAGAGCAAGAAATTGGAAAGTTGTGAATTAATAGGGTATTGTTCTTAACTTGATTTGGGAAAATTGGGTTTTGATGTGCTTTCCTGATAGAAATATACTTGAAAGCCGTATTAGTCAATTTAGGAACCGGAATTGTAGTGCTAGGTCATAAATTACATTTGATCACAGAAATGTAGACGGATGGTTTATGATTCTAAAGTGAAATTAAATACGAGAGTTTTAATTTCTAGGCAAATGTTCTTGGCTAGCAACATGAAGAAGAGAATTAACCAAAATTATCATGATTATCAAGTTCATTACTTGTTCTTAACCTTGGCATGTTCATATCCATTGTCTGAATTCACAAGTAAATAGTTGTTATTAGTTGTAGTATATATAGTTTAGAAACCAAAAACTCAAGTAACTCTTGGTTACATTGTTGTTAGCATAATTAGAAGTGAAATAGGAATATAGTAAACTAGGCAATTTTACATATCTTGAGCCTCCTTGGATCGATACTTGGCTACTTAGCCACTTTATTACTTGTTTGATCACGTGCACTTGCGTGTCGGTTTTTAACCGTAGCAACAAACCGCAAATAGAAACAAATACGCTCACTCTCACAAAGAAATTCTCATGCATATAACTTGACTGATAGGCTTTCCCTTTATGTAACTCGCCATTAAAGTAGATTTCTATACTTAAAATAATTAGGACTTGGAGGTCACGATGTAGGCTAGGGGTAAAGGTAGGATAGCTTTTATGTTCTAGTGAATAGAACCTCCCTAATGCCTTTTTGTGAATCTAATTGCATGCTCCATTTTCTTCCGAGTTTGCCCTTACCTTATCTCTCCTTGAACATATTTTCCACTTTTGAAACAAGAGTTATCCTTATCTCTCCTTAGTAACCACTTTTCCTTTTTTTTGCGCAAGAGATAGCACCTTTTTACAATTCAGTTCTTTTCATTCATTCTTTTCAAAATGTGGAGCTACTGCACATTGAAGTTCACATCATTTTTCCCATTTTCCTTTGCAACCCTCAAACTTAGGCTTTTGCCGCATCTTTCTTTTTACTATTCCCACACTTTTTGGACTTTGAGCATCATTTTTGCATTTCTTCTCACAACAACATGAGGGAGGATGGGTGTCAAAGAGGGATTTTATGAAAGGGGTATTGGGCTTGTAATGTGGTTATCAAGGACAAGCCTTAAAGGCTCAACATTGGCTAACAAGGATTTATAATCAAGGAGGTCATATGGGTAAAGTAGCTATCCAAAATAAAGCCTAAAATCATCTTCCAAATGCGACTTTATCTAAGATTTTTCCATGAGTCATAGGTGGGGCAAGTTCCAGACAATCATCCATGCAAGATAATTAAACTAAAACCTCTCCAACAAAGCATCACCCTCCAAGGGTTTCACACCATTTTCATCACCACATCAAGGGACATAAAACAATAACATGAGAATCAAGAAGCCAAACAATGAATGTTTAATTTATGACAAAAGAGTACTCAACTCACAAATTCAAATGCCCCTTTCTTTCTCAAAATTCATTTTTTTTCAACAGCCATGCCATTTAAGAAAATTTTTCTAGTGGTACCTCTCGGAAGATATAGCAATCATTGACTCAAAAGACCTTAAACTTGAAACTTTTCCTTGAGAAAGTCGCCTCTAAATCCATCATTGAGAAATGCCACCGAGTTCGACAACAAAAGCAAAGAAAAGAAAATCGCTCCTCGAGAGAGAACCGTGGTATAAAGAAAACCCTTGGAGTTTATTCATTAACTACTATAAACAAAAGGAAATAATCAAAACATGAGTCAACAACTTTTTGCAATTTAACAACAACCCAATTAATGGCACTAATATTTTAAGAACAATTTTTCATTCATTTTTCCTTCATCACATGCACGACAAGGGCATTCCACCACAATAATTAAAAACTATAAATCATCCACAACATCAGAAATTCCGCTCGATAAGGGCAACACAAATATAAAAAATGAGCTCGACAAGGGCACATCAAGTCAATAACAACGATAAGAGAGAAATAGAGAGCTCGACCCGCCCCCAACTGTAACAATACATTTTCCCCAATGTATGCATGAAAAAAAGAAAAGGTGGTGGGAACTCCCTAAAATGGCTACTCTTCATCCTCATTATCAAAGACATCCACATGTGAATCCTCCTACCCACCCAAGCCCTAGAATAGATCGTCAATAGGGCCCACAGTTGTGGATGGGGAAACCATTGCTGCATCAAGAGCACTCACATGCAGGTCTACTAGAGGCACCCGTTCCTGCCATTCCTGCAGTTTAGCCCGAAGAGATGTTATGGTGCCCTCCACTACATTCACCCAGGAGCAAAGTTTTGTTAGGCTGTCATAAACATTCTTCAACTCCCGCTTCACAGTTCTTGCCATAAGGCCCAGGAGATTTTGGACTAGCGTTTGCAGCTGGCTCTCATGAGAAACAATCATTTCAGCTAGCTTTTGTATGCTTCTTAGGCGAGAGGATGTGGGGGGAGGTGAAGGCCCTCGAAATGGTGCTTCCCTTGATGATTGACCCAATTTTTTGGGGTGTGAAATATTATGGTCAGGAACAATGGGGTTATCTTCTATGTCATGGGAGGTAGAGCCTTTGGGAGACTTCATCCTTTTTCTCTTTAGATTAAGTGCCTTAGCATCCTTTTTCCTTTCGACTTTATCACACCAGCGATGGAGCTAGGAGACTCGTCAGGATATAGTGGCACCCTTTCATTGAAGCATAGTTTAAAGATCAGCACTGCATATGGCATCGACGTTCCCTGCTTCCTGGACTTTCTTTTCATTTGATTGGACACGATCTCCTCGAAGGTAATGGGTACCCCTATCATGACACAGGCGATGAGGACAGTAGCCTCCAAGTTCACTCTTTGGTCATTCTTTAATGGCATAATCCAGCCACACACAAACTCCAGCCATAGTTTGACCTCAAACTTGAGGTTATACCTCAAAATCTCCCCATCCATAGTGGCCTATTGTCATGACTCGGACAGAGGCACGGATCACAACACAGGACAAGGAGCCTAGAGAGACTCCAAGCCGGCCCATGGAATGAACATAAATCTAACTCATCCAATAGAATTGAAGAATCAACAAGATAATCATAACGGAAGTCTACATTAGAAAAACATCAGAATACACAATCCAAAGCTAAATACATCCGATCACGCCCCACCTTGGGAGGCATAACTAGCACCTGGTGCCCTACTAGGTTTTGGAATGCTGAACTAATTGAGCCTAAGCACCTCTGGTGCAAGGCTGGTTCTAACTCTGGATTCAAGAAAACGACGGGCTATATAACAGCTGTAATTACAGCCCCCGGCCGATAAGGCCTATAGCCACCTATTAAAGCAAACAACTAACCATAAACAACTAATTATAAGGAGTCATATGCGGGCCAACAAGGCCACCAAGATATCTAGTTATAGTTGAAGAAAACGAAATCAGGTGCTAAACTGATTTGTGACCGACAATCTCATCAACTAACAGCTAAATAAGGCCCCACACAACCATCACATACAGTCTAAATAACATATATGGCCCCACACAGTCGATACATCTAACGACAAGCATTATGATACAATCTACAAGCCTCTAAGAATAATAAGATGGTGGGGACAGGGCCCCAGCCTACCCATACTATATAGACAAGAAGAAGACAAACCTCTATCTTCCAAGATCCGGATGAAAGGAGCTGAAGGCTCTGTATCGCTGACTGGAACTACGAGGGATCTGCTCCTCATCTATGTACACCTGCAAGCAAGTAATGCAGGGCCCCAAAACGGGCGTCAATACCACTGGTGCTGAGTATGTAAAGCAATAACTGAAAACAACTGAAAATAAGTAATAAAGCTGACAGTAATTGAGGTAATAGGAAACGGACTGAAACTAACTGAGACAAAGGAATCGGGGCTAACATAACAATACTGAGAAGAGTAAGAGTCACACCTGATAACATGGCGTTCTACTGTCTATCTATCAATGACCCAAATAACATAACACAAACCTTACCTGGCCCCCATAAGCCGGAAGGTGCAATCAACACATCTCAATCTATTTACCCCTACCCAGGTCATACCACATCACCTAGTAGCTATAAGCATCCGGCCAGTCCCCTGGGTATGCTTCTTGGGCTCACTGGGCCCCTGACTATAGTTGTACCTGAGTCTGGAGGACTCCATAAATCAACACCTCAAACGCAAGCACTCGGCGGGGGTGTATAAAGGCCAACCACGGCAAAATATGAGGAGTTGGTTCCCCATCTTCGTCCCTAATGGATGGCATGCCGCTCCATAGAGCGATGAATCCTTGCCCTCTGGCGGACGAGTCGATACAACCATTAACCCTGGGGCGGTTACATAAGTTGTACAGGTATTCCATCCCAAAACCATACAAACAAGTCTCAATTGATAACAATAACTACATATAATACTCACTGACTAAGATAATAATATAATCTCTAACATGTTGTACTGAGTCTCATACTGAACATGATATAATACTTCTAATGTGCTTTACTAAATTTCATACTGAGCATGATATATTGTTTCTAAAATATCTTACTGGGATTCATACTATTTTACTATACTATAGAAACTAACTTGCCGAAAGAGACTGACCTTACATACCTCGACTGCCTTTTTACCGATTATCTGGCAAGGTTCGACCAGTATTCAACTGTTCTTTCCAACTGTAATCATATTCATGAAAGAGTAGGACTAAGTTCATTACTATACTGGAAGAAAATGATACTTTATATATATCTACTGACTATTCTTCAACTTATCTAAGAACAGTCGAAAACTCATAATTTCTCGGGAATCTAGAAGGGAGAAATACTAACTTTAGACCTAGGAGTGTATTAACACTAGTTTGGAGCAATTCCAATCACTTCGACTCAGCAGGACGATGATTTGCTGGGAGAATTTCGCAAAACTAACTCTATAGAAATGCTCCCTGTAGCTTTATACTTTGATACCCAAAGTTAATTTAACTTTGGACAACGTTTGACAGCGTAATCGAACGGAAATTTATTCAAACCCTTCGCCCTCTCTGTTTTCTAGTTGTGTACATACGAAAATAACATGAAAGTGAAGGGTGAGGCCTTTATATACTTGAAGCCAGAAGCATAACAATGTTGCACGCTGGCCATCGCGCCAATTTGGCTCTGTGCCACGCTGGCCATCGCGGAGGAGGTGCCTCTGTACCACGTTGCCCCTCTGGGCAGCGCGGTTCGGCCTCGTCTTGCGAGTATCTGATTTGGAACTTGTTTGGCCTTTCCCCAGGCCCTTTTCTCGCACGTATGACATTCTAAAACTCTCAACCAACATGCAAATAGGCCAACTAAGCGCTAGAAACTTACGGGGTGTAACATCCTCCCCCCCTTAAGAACATTCGCCCTCGAATGTTAACTTCTGCTCGCAAGAACTTTAACTTGCAATTACTTATTCTAGAAAAATTTCGGCAGAGTCTCCCATATAATATGGACTATCCGGTAACCCTGAAATGCAGAAAAGTCCAATAAAGGTACTCCACATAATACTATGGCATTCATCTCACAATAGACTGAAGTCAACTACTCCACATACACATGTATATTATGCAACTTATGAAACAACAATAACAACATACCTCTGGCTGCACAATCTGACTAAGTCTGAAATAGCTGAGGATATCTGGTTTTCATATCATCTTCTGCTTCCCAGGTCATCTCCTCTCGGTTCTTATTTCGCCATAATACTTTGACAGAAGCAGCATCTTTAGTTCTCAATCTATGGATCTACTGGTCTAGTATGGCTACTTGAGCTTCTTCATAAGCTAACTCCTCAGTGATTTGAACGTCTTGGACTGGAACAATTTGGGTAGGATCTCCTATGCACTTCCTCAGCATTGATGCATGAAAAACTGGGTGAACGGATTCCAATTCTAGAGATAGATCCAATTCATAAGCCACCTAGCCTATCCTTCGGTGAATCTGATAAGGACAAATAAACCTTGGGCTGAGCTTGCCTTTCTTACGAAATCTCACCACACCCTTCATCGGTGAAACCTTCAGAAATACCCAGTCATTCACATTAAATTCCAAGTTTCTTTGCCGCATATCAGCATAAGATTTTTGGCGGCTCTGAGCATTCAGCAGACGTTCCCTGATAAGCTTTACTTTCTCTTCTGACTGATGGATAATATCTAGCCCAATTAATGCTGATTCTCCTACCTCAAACCAACTAGTTGGCGATCTGCACTTACGCCCATATAACGCTTCATTAGGCGCCATCTGAATTGCTGAATGATAACTGTTATTATAGGCAAATTCAATAAGCGATAGATTTTCATCCCATCTACCTCTAAAATATAACACACATGCTTGTAACATATCCTCGAGCGTCTGGATGGTACGTTCTGCCTGCCCGTCTATCTAAGGATGGAAGGCTGTACTCAGGTTAACCTGCGTCCCCAGGCCCCTCTGAAAAGATTGCCAAAACTTAGCTATAAACTGTGCCCCTCTGTTGGAGATAATTGACAACCAAACACCATGCAATCTGACTATTTCTCTGATATACAGCTTAGCATAATCTTCAGCTGAAAAGGTAGCCCTTACTGGCAGAAAGTGAGCTAATTTTGTCAACTTGTCGACAATTACCCAGATCGAATCATATCTACGCCTGGTGCGAGGTAATCCTGCTACAAAGTCCATATTAACTGCTTCCTATTTCCATATAGGCACAGCTATATCCTGAGTCAGTCCACCTGTTTTTTGATGTTCAAGTTTTACCTGTTGGCAATTGGGACACTGAGCTACAAATGCTGTTATCCCCTTTTCATTCCTGGCTACCAGTAGATGTATTTCACATCGTTGTACATCTTTGTCGAACCTGGATGGAGAGAATAACGGGCATAGTGTACCTTGCCCATAATTTGCTGGCGAAGCCCTGCAATGTCTGGAACACAGAAGCGATGCCTATATCTCAAAACTCCATCTTCGGTTACCTGAAAATCTATCATTTCCCCTCGCTGAACCCTGTTTTTGAGATGAACTAGGCTAGGATCTTCATACTACCATTCCTTCACTTCCACAACCAAAGACGACACTACGGTGTTCTGGATTAATGCTCTATTGTCTCCTAATTCTACTATACAAATGGCTAAACTAGCTAGCCGATGCAATTCTCGGGCCAATTGTTGCTGCTCGAGCTGTAGATGTGCCAGACATCCCATAGATTTACGGCTAAGGGCATCTGCTACAACATTGGCCCTTCCTGGATGATATAAAATATTTACATCATAATCCTTTAACAGCTCCAACCAGCGATGCAGCCGTAAATTCAACTCTTTCTAGGTAAAAATATACTGCAGGCTCTTGTGATTAGTGAAAATGTCTACGTGGACACCATACAAGTAGTGTCTCCATATTTTCAAGGCATGAATTACCACGGCTAATTCCAGGTCATGGGTAGGATAGTTCTTCTCATGCTTCCTCAGCTACCTGGAAGAATAAGCAATCACCTTACCATGATGCATTAATACATATCCTAACCCAACACCTGAAGCGTCACAATAAACTGCATAACCCTCTATTCCTTCCGGCAATGCTAACACCAGTGCCGATGTAAAACTGTATTTCAGTTCTTCAAAGCTCTGCTCACACGCCTCAGTCCAATGGAATTTTGCTGCCTTCTGCGTTAGTTTGGTTAAAGGTGCTGCTGAGGTGGAAAATCCTTCCACAAACCTTCTGTAATACCCGGCTAACCCCAGGAAACTACGTACCTCAGTCGGAGTGGTAGGTCTAGGCCATGTTTTCACTGCCTCTATTTTCTGCCTATCCACCTGTATACCAGCATCTGACACAATATGACCCAAGAGGGCTACTGAATTCAACCAAAATTCAGACTTAGAAAATTTCGCATATAGTTGACGGTCTTTGAGAATCTGGAGCACTGTCCGTAGATAATCTTGGTGATCTGCCTCTGAGCGGGAATACACCAGAATATCATCAATAAATACTATCATGAACAGGTCCAAGTATGGTCTCAAAATATTGTTCATCAGGTCCATAAACACTACTGGGGCATTTGTCAGTCCGAAGGACATAACTAGGAATTCAAAGTGGCCGTATCGGGTCCTGAAGGCAGTCTTTGGTATATCCCTTTCACAAACTCGAACGTGATGATATCCAGATCTTAAGTCAATCTTGGAAAAATACCTTGCTCCTTGTAGCTGGTCAAATAAATCGTCTATTCTGGGAAGCGGGTACTTATTCTTGACAGTAACTTTATTCAGTTGCCGATAGTATATACACATATGGATGGAGCCTTCCTTCTCTCTCACGAACAGAACTAGCGCACCCCATGGTGAGGTACTTGATCTTGGGTAGATTTATATGCGCAAGTGATACTCAAACGTATCATTTTTGCCTTGTTTATCGTGCAATATGTATACATTTTCATGTAATTGGTAATAAAATGTGAATTTATACTAACCAACATGATTAGCATTGTTTTGTAGGTAAAATGTGATTTTGAGGAGCTAAAATGCATGTTGGAACAATATCGGAGTTGGACTTGGATGCGAGCACGGAAAAGGCATTGGACTGCATAATATAAAGGGGCTCCGCGATGGAGCCGTGTCACGCTTCCATCGCGGAGGCATTCTGCCTGGAGGGTGAAATAATAGTCAAATTCCAGTGGAGCCTCGCGACAGCTCCGTGGCACGGTGGCAAGCCTCCGCATTGCATGCCGTGCCACGTTGCTGCTATATACCCGGACCCCAAATTTCCAGTGAGGGTCTGCGTCCACGCCGTGTCACGGAGGCAGTGCTCCGCGATGCACTCCGTGACACGTTGCTTGTTATTCCGGGAAAAATTCCCACTAGTATAAATAGAACACTTAAGTTTATTTTTTCATAATTTAGACTTGGTGGAGCAAGGACGTGGGTTACAGGCAGTTGAGGGACGAAAAGTTCAGGGTTTTTCTCTCCTTCTTTCTTCTTTAACTCAATTGTTTGTATGATTAACACTTGTTTTAGGATGATTAATCCACAAATGAGTGGCTAATTCCCTTCCTTGCTGAGGTTATGAACATGTGTGATGAATTTTGATTATTGAATTATATGGTTTTTCATCTTCTTCTTTCAAGTTGTTCTATTAATTCTTGTTTCTACTGCATTGGTGTGTGGCCTATATTAATGCACATCTAAAAAGTCCGATTTCACTCTAGAGAGCACGAAATTGGAAAGTTGTGAATTAATAGGGTATTGTTCTTAACTTGATTTGGGAAAATTGAGTTTTGATGTGCTTTCCTGATAGAAATATACTTGAAAGCCGTATTAGTCAATTTAGGAACCGGAATTGTACTGCTAGGTCATGAATTGCATTTGATCACAGAAATGTAGACGGATGGTTTATGATTCTTAAGTGAGATTAAATACGAGAGTTTTAATCTCTTGGCTAATGTTCTTGGCTAGCAACTGGAAGAGAAAGATTAACCAATTTATGATTATAATCAAGTTCATTACATGTTCTTAACCTTGGCATGCTCATATCCATAGTTTAAATTCAAAGTAGATAATTGTTAGTAGTTTGAGTACATAATTTATAAAACAAACTTTTCAATTGTTGGTTACGTTGTTGTCAGCATATTTAGAAGTGAGATAGAATATAGTATACTTAAGCAATTTTTACTTATCCAGAGTCTCCTTGGATCGATACTTGGCTTACTTAAGCCACTTACTACTTGTTTGACCACGTGCACTTGCGTGTCGGTTTTTAACCCCTACCAAAGCACCGAGCAAGTTTTTGGCGTCGTTGCCGGGGAGACTAGGCAATTGATGAAATTGTATTAAGTGTAAATTTACTGTATTTTTATTTTATTTTCTTAAGTGTTGACAACTTGGTCTTAGCCTGTATTTTGCAGACTTGATTTCTGTGAACACTGGCAAGAGACAAAGAGCTGGTGGAATCTTATATAGAGCTTGAACGTATATTTCATAGTAAACGCAGAGAAGCTCTACAAAAGAAGCTGCAGTTGCTCAGACAGGCTATTATGGAGCAACAAAATCCACCGGTTGTTAGGGCAATGTTAGTGCCCGAAGAAGCAGCAGCAAGGCCGGTTCGCGAGGTGGCAATCCCACATGCCAACAATGTAACATCTAGTATCCGCAAACTAGAGCCTGGAGGGAGATTTGAACTCAAGCAAAACATGGTGCAACTGTTGCACACAAGCGGGCAATTTACCGGTCTCCCTCATGAAGACCCACAACAACATCTCCAAAACATTTTGGAGATAAGTGACACTTATATACCCGCTGGAGTGTCACCTGATTATGTTCGGCTTACACTATTTCCGTTCTCATTACTTGGTGAAGCCAAGAGGTGGTTAAAAGCTGAGCCACCAAATTCTATTTCAACGTGGGATGATCTTGCACCAAAGTTCTTGATAAGATTTTTTCCCTCTGGTAAAACAACCAGACTTAGAAGTCAAATTCTAAGTTTCAAACAGAGGGAGGGAGAAAATTTGTATCAAGCCTGGGAAAGATTCAAATCCATGTTGCGGGACTGTCCTCATCATCATCAGTCCAATGAGGTGTTGGTACACACATTTATTGAGGGTTTGGAACCCCATACTAAAATTTTGCTAGACTCAGCAGCTGGAGGGCAAGCGCTGGAAAAGACTTATGAGGAGCTGTACACTTTGCTAAACCGGATTTCACAGGGTAATCCAGAATGGAATGCCGATTCATCACGAGGTGGAGCAAGGAGAGCAGCAGGAGTGGTTGAAGTGGATGGATTTACAGCTATCGCTGCACAGATAGCTACCTTGCAGAATCAATTGAACAACCACTTCAGCAACATGAATTTGAACCAGCCTTCAGCTTCAGTAAATGCGGTCCAGCAAATGTGGTGTGAAGAGTGTGGTAGCAGTGAGCACTCAGCTGAGTGCTGTGGAGCAAACCCAGATTCGGTTAACTTTGTGGGCAATGCACAAAGAAATCAGCAGCAGTATGGTAGTGGCTACAATTCAAATTGGAGGAACCATCCAAATTTTTCATGGGGTAGCAACAACCAACAAGGCCAAAGTTTGGGTCAGGGTATGCAAAGAAATCAAGGAGGGCAACAGAACTACCAATCTCAATTCAGAAATCACAATGCCCCTCCTCCACCACCATCACCTAGCTTTGAGGAGATGTTCAAGACCATGATCGCTAATCAAGCGCAATTGCAGGCTGACTATGTTAAATTGGCAGCCGAAGTGAAAAATAATCAGCTAGCGACCAAGGCTCTTGAGTATCAATTTGGGCAATTTGCTAGTGCCCAAAACACAAGGCCCAGAGGAGGACTACCTAGCGACACGGATCCTAATTCGAAGCAGGTAAATGTAGTGACCACAAGGAGTGGTTTGCAGCTGAAGGAGGTGGAACCAGAAAGACCACCTCAAAAGTCAGGGGCAGCAGAAGTTGAGGGGGAGCAAAGTGCGGAAAGGGGGAAGACCAAAGAAGCTGAATCAGAAAGACCTCCACCCCCGTTCCCTCAACGACTCAAGAAACACAAGGAGGAGGCGTGTTTCAAGAAATTCATGGAGGTGCTTAAACAGGTACATGTTAATTTACCTCTTGTTTATGTCTTGCAGGGAGTGCCTAAATATGCCCAATACATTAAAGACAATGTGGCCAACAAAAGTCGTTTGACCGAGTATGCCACGGTGGCTTTGACGGAGGAGTGCACTTCCTGGATCCAAAATAGACTGCCCACGAAGCTAAAAGACCCTGGAAGTTTTACTATCCAGCTTACTATTGGGCAGAGTATCCGAGCTCGTGGATTGTGTGACCTGGGAGCGAGCATAAATCTGATGCCATCTTCGGTATTCAGAAAGTTGGGTCTAGGGAGTCCTAGACCTACAACCGTAATCTTGCAGTTGGCGGATCGATCCTTAGCTAGGCCGGATGGCATTGTTGAGGATGTTCTAGTGCAAGTGGGCTCCCTTATTTTCCCGGTAGATTTTATTGTTCTGGATTTTGAACCAGACGCGGAAGTCCCATTTATTTTGGGACGACCCTTCTTGGAAACCGGGAAAGCATTAATCGACATAGCTGCGGGTCAACTTACAATGCAAGCACATGACAAGGTAGAGGTGTTCGATGTGTGCAAAGCACCCAAGCTCCCGATGGTGAATGAAGAACTCTCGGTGATCAATGTAATTGATCATGGTAATGTTAAACAAATGAATGATTCCCGAGAGTTGATGGGAAGACCACCGGATAGGTGTGAGCACTACTGGGGGAGGACAATGATCGTGAGAAACCGTCCATCACCCTAACGGACAATTGAGCATAAAGGACGTCGAGCCGCGACGGTAAACCAGGCGCTGCACGGGAGGCAACCCGTGGAAAATTTTTCTTTTCATTTTGTAAAGTGTAAATAGATTTTTATTTTGCTTTTTCTTGATTCAGTACAAATTTTGTATTTTAGTTAGTTATTTTTTATTTTAGTTAGGTGAAACCTATTAATCTAACCAATTTTATTTAGTGAGATGATTTTCAGGTTAAACAGAGAAAAATGTGCACGGAATCGTGAAGGAAAAGGCGAGGTATGAAAAAAATTAATAAAATGCAGAGACAGTGAGCTGGGGCGATAGCTCCGTGTCACGGAGGAGGACCTCCGCGTTACCCTCCGTGACACGTTCAAGTGTAATCTGGAATTTTTAAAAATTCCCGTAAGCTATCGCGATGGCTCCGTGTCACGGAGGCAGTGCACCGCGATGCACTCCGTGACACGTTGCCATATAAATTGTGGCGGGTCACACCGGGTTGCCGGGTGACCCGCGTGTTTTCTACATTTTAAACCCCCGATTTTTCCCCTTTTCCCCTCATATTTACATTTCTCCGCGACCAAACACCCAAAATTCCCTTCCCCATCAACGTGCCACGGTCTAAAGAAAAAAATTATCAAGTTTTCTTCGGTTCTTCAACTACGAGGTATGTTTTCAGATTATCTCTCAAGTTTTTGTCGATTTCATTCGAATTTAAGCATGGGAGGTGAACTAAATCACCCCAAGTCGAAATTTAGCATGAATTTGAGTTATTTATTGATTGATAAAAGTTTGGAAGGTTGTAATGATCGTTTGAACTTGTCGATTGCATTAATTATTCGAGTTTGCTTGCGAAATTCAATTCTAGGGCTTGGTTGTTAGAATCGAAATTGGTAACTTGTTAAATTTGTGAAATATAGGCCGGGTTGTATGTATTGAATGAGATAAGTCATTGTAAAAATTGTTTGAATGTTAATAGATGACGAATTCTCGGGTTTTTGGGAAAATGTTGAAAATTGTTCAAATTGGGTTGGTTGTATAGGTTCATGTATATAGAATTTTTGTTGTTGTTTTTGTTTCGTTGTTTTTAGTTGCTAAGTGCGATGGTTGAATTGCTAGCGATGGTAGTGATTGGGATTAGCTGTACGAAGTGTGAGTAGTACGCTGAAGTTATATCGTCGAATTTTTCTTTGTTGAACGCACTAAGCATGAATTGTATAGCTGGTTATTTTGGTGTAAATAAAGTTATTCTTGCCGTATTGTTATCACTGTAGCTAAAAAGTGTGGGGTAAACTTAGTTAACCCGACCTTAGCCGAAGTTAATATTCATTTAGCTTGACGCGCTTGTTTACTTGTGTCGACAGGTAAAATGGCAAGTAGGCAACGGCTCACCCATGCAGAAAACGGCTCACCCAAGCCCGCTGATCCACCACCAACTCCGAAGCATATTTCAATAATCGGGTGAATTCCAATGCATATTCATGGACAGACATGTTACCCTGCTTCAGATTCACAAACTTGGCCACCTTGAGCTCCCTCATCTCCCGAGGGAAGAATCAACCGATGAATGCGATGTGAAACTCATCCTAACCTATCAGGCCGGCACCCGCCGCCCTGGCATCTCTCCATTGCTTAAACCATATATATGCTACCCCCTTTAGCTGGTAGGAGGTCAAGTTAATGCATTCCCCATTGTTCACCCCTATAACCTGGGTGATCTTCAGAATCTCCACTATAAAATCGTGTGGATCCTCGTCCACTTTTTACCCCATGAACTCTGTAGGGCTCATCCTAGAGAATTCCCTTACCCTAGCTGCCGCTGCATTCCCATTCTGAAGGAAATGCACCACCGTCTGATTTTGGGCCTAGGAAGTCATGGATTGTGCCAGCATCTTAATCGCTTCCCTAAACTTAGTGTGGGTAGCTGCCTCTGGTATGTGCTCCTCGTGAACGGGTGGGGCTAGCTGATGCTCACCATCATAGGCACCCTCACGATCATTACCATTACTGTTTCTCTTGGAGTTTACTCAACGTGGAGGCATGGTTCAAACGCGAATTATAGGAATTGGAAGAGTAAAGATGTTCATCGCACGACACAGATCATAAAAGAAGGGAACATTTTTTAAACGTCTAGTAGCCTATTTGTTATAAGTGTGGCGCGCTTCACACCTATGAAAAATACTCTACATAACGGGGCTTTTAGACTGCCTAGGACACTTCAAAACCTATGGCTCTGATACCAATTTTGTCACGACCCAGATGTACACTCGGATCTAGACGCAGGACAAGGATCCCCGAGAGACCCCATGTCGACCCATGGCATGAGCATACATCCAATCCAATCACATGAGCGAATGACTTAACGTAATAACATGGAATAAATGGAAACCATGACATGAAATACAAAAGGCAACGATACACAATCCAAACATAGTAGTTGAATACTAGATGCAATCTTAAAATCCTCTAGTCATAATAAATGGGTTGAAGGGACAAGACCCAACTAACCCTAACATACTGAAATTGAAAGAATGATAAAGTATGAACATAAGGCCCTCGAAACATGAGAACTCACCAACGAGGACTGAGAGGTAATACCGAGAGCAAGCTAGGAGCGAGGCTGAACCTGAGAATCGGGTCCTGTATCATAAAATGATACAGCATAGAAAGTATGCGGTCAGTACCTGCAATGTACTAAGTATGCAAGGTAAGTAAAACGGACATTTAAAACATATATGAAATTCATAAATGATCATAAGAGTAGGATGTCATGCTCGTATCGTAAATCATAATAACATATCATATGGCTCCAGGTTTTCAAAACATTCGTAACATAACATAATCATAATCATAATAGAAGATATTCAACTTACATGACTTGAGCCAACATACATAATCATAACATGCATAAATCATGAGGAATAAAGGGAGATTCTATTAACCGACATACCCAATATAAACATATATGATGCCTGACTTGTAACCCTAGTCGGAAAGGTGTTCGTACCTTGCCAAGGGTAGAACCATGAAAGTGTGATATCACCATGAAAAGGGCCATTTGGGCCAGGAACTAACATGAAAAGGGTACCGACATACCTACTGTGGCACGTAGTTCATGAGATCCAGGGCTTAACCTGAGCCTTGAACCTACTCAGTGTTCAATACTACTCCCAAAACATATATAGTGCTCATAATAATACATACATGAGTCCATTGGCTAGTTAAATTTTAATAATCGTAAACATGCTTGGTCATATGTGAACTAACCATGACATGAGGCCCGTGAGTCGGCCAAAAACATAATTCATGAATAAGAAGATTCATACATACTTGTAGACCATGTACATAGCTTTAATTTCATAAAATCGTAATGGGTAATATAATAAATTCATAATTTAAAACATAATTAATGTTGGGCTCGTAAAGAACATCGATGGAAAAATAGATCATAATTCGATTCATCATAGGGAGTGCATAATTAAGCTTAATTGCTTAGAAATCAAAGAAATAATATTATAATAAATTTAAATTTCAAAAATGATCAAATTCCCTAGATTATGATAATATTTCAAAATCCCAAAACCCATAATTAAATCATTAGAATTTATATAATCAAATACGAAACCCAATGAGTTTTTGACAAATTTTAAGTAAAATCATAGAGTAGGAGCATGGATGTGGAAGAATGCATCCATTGATGACCTTACATACCTAGAAACACTTGATTCTTAATCTCCTTGAAAGCTCAAGATGGAATTTAGAGAAATTGGGGAAGAACACCTTGAGTCACCTTCAAGACTCCTCTCTATACTCTTGAATGCATTAATGAGCATTAACATGGACTAATCCCCTTAAAAGACCCTATTCAGACCTTAAAATGACATATTTTAGGCCTTAGGAATTTAGAAATTATGAGAACACCCTTACTAAAAACGTAAAAATTTCTGGTTACTAGTCCCCACGAGGGACCTCACGAGTCCTTGCCAAGGGGCACGACTCATGGACTGAATCCGTGATTTCTACTACCCGAACAAGCTCAGGGAACCCCACCTCGTGGTGGCTGACCACGACTCGTGGTCACCACCCGTCGTCCCTACTGCCTCAAGTCCTTGGCCAAGCATTCCATCCTCGCCACGCATGACCTCACGAGTCATGAGGTCTGACCACGACTCGTGCTCACCCCCGTGGCCTCCCAAAAATCTGCCAAGCCTAGCCTGACCACGAGTCACTTCACCACTCATGGTCCCACCTGACAAGCCACGTCAGGAACCATCCTATGACCTGGTGTGAATTTTCCGTTTTTCTCCGTTTTGACTCCTGGGTTTGATCCTTGGGTTCCTGAGGTATAAAACATACAGAAAAGTAGAGGAATACAATTTATCATATTCAAATACTTATCATTTAAACTAAAAACTGACAGAATGATTAACCCCAATTCAAACTACATAGCTAAATTGAATTCATGAATCATACATACATCCATATACATAAAAGAAACTTGGGCATATGAACTGAACATGAAAACTAGGTAGAGTTTTAGGGAAAAACTGATACCTCAATCTGGAACTGAGCCAGTAAAGAATAAATGCGGGTATCTAGCAATCATATCCGCTTCAGCTTCCCATGTAGCTCCCTCAAAATGCTAATTCCTCCATAACACTTTAACTGATGATGCTTACTTGTTCCTTATCCTTCAAACTTGACGATCTAGTACTTCCATCAGAACCTCCTCATAATTGAGACTGTCTTTCACACCAGCACTGTCCACAAGGACAACTAGAGTTGGATCACCCATACACTTCTTTAAGAGCGATACATGAAAAACAGGATGCATGGAAGCTAATTGTGAGGGTAACTCCAATTCATAAGCCACCTTGCCATCACGTCTCAATATCCTGTATGGGCCAACATAGCGGGGACTATGTTTCCCCTTCTTTCTGAACCTCATCACTCCCTTCATGGGAGACTCCTTCAGAAATACCCAATCATCAACTTCAAATTCTAATTCTCTCCTCACATTGGCATAGGATTTTTGGAGACCCTGAGTAGTTTTCAACCTGTTCCTTATCAACTGAATCTTCTCCAAAGCCTCATGAACCGAATCTGGTCCTATCATTGCTGCTTCACCATCCTCAAACCAACCAACGGGTGATCTATATTTCTGCCCATAGAGAGCCTCAAAGGGCGCCATTATATATATATATATATATATATATATATATATATTGTTGTATGGCAAGTCGATAATAGGCAAACGCTCATCCCAACTACCGCTGAACTCAATCATGCATGCTCTCAACATGTCTTCAAGTGTTTAAATTGTCTGCTCTACTTAACCATCTATTTTTGGGTGAAACACTATGCTGAGCTTAACTTGAGTACCTAGTCCTTTCTGAAATAACCTCCAAAACTAAGAGGGCAAATGGGTACCTCTGTCTGATATAATTGATAAGGTCACTCCATGAAATTGAACTAGCTCCCGAATATATAGTTGGGCATAATCCTCCGCCAAATTTGTGGTTTTCACCGGTAAAAAATGAGCGACCTTCGTCAACCTACTACCACAACCCAGATGGAGTCATATTGTCGACAAGTAAGAGGCAACCTGTGATGAAGTCCATATTGATTTCTTTCCTCTTTCAAGTAGGAATACTAATATCCTGAAGCACGCCTCCCGATCTCTGATTCCCAACCTTTACTTGCTGATAGTTCGAACACCTAGCTACGAACTCCACGATGTCCTTCTTCATGCTATTCCACCAATAAACCTCTTGTAAATCACGGTACATCTTGGTGGCACCTGGATGGATTGAATACCTGGATCAATGAGCATCGTGCAACATCCGACTCCTCAAATCATCAACATCCAGAAAACTTTAGCACCATGGTATCGAAGCACACTGTCTCCCCCTTTGGAGAAGAGATCTACCTTCTGATTTTGAATCGCTTCCTTTAACTTTACCGCAACCAAATAAAGATCATGGGTCGGGTAATTCGTCTCATGAACTTTTACCTGTTTGACGGCATATGCTATAACTTTTCCGTGTAGCATCAACAAACACCCAAGTATGATCCTTTAAGCATCACAATACACCACGAACCCATCGGTACCTTAGGGTATGGTTAACACAGGTGCTGAAGAAAGTCGAGACTTCAACTCCTGAAAGCTTCTCTCACAAGCTTCGGACCATTTGAATTTCACCTTCTTCTAGGTCAATTTGGTCAAAGGTGCTGCAATCCATGAGAAACCTTTCACAAATCTTCGGTAGTAGCCAGCTAAACCTAAAAAGCTCCGAATATCTAAAGGCTTCACCGGTCTACGCCAATTCTTCACCTCCTCTATTTTTTGAGAGTCCACTGTTATGCCTTCGCTTGATACCACATGGCCTAGAAACACCACTGAGTTTAACAAAAACTCACACTTGCTGAATTTGGCATATGATTGGCCATCCTTGAGAGTCTGCAGCACTACTCTCAAATGAGCGACATGCTCTTCCTCGCTCTGAGAGTATATCAGGATGTAATCAATGATCTTGGGAAGAATTTCACGCCCAAGTGATACTCAAATGCTTCATTTCGACTTGTTTGTCTATCATTATTTTGTACAACATGATTAGTGTTGTTTTGCAGGTAAAATGGAATTTTGGAAAGCTAAGATACATGTTGGTAATGTCGGGAATGGACTTGGAAACAAGGAGTGGAAAAGGACAAGAAGAGCAGCAAAAATAAGGGCTCCGCGATGGAGCCATGTCACGCTGCCATCGCAGAGGTATTCTGCCTCAGGTGAATTAAATTTGGCAATTTCCAGTAGAGGTTCGCGTTACCTTCATGGCACGTTGGCCAGGCTCCGCGATGCAGGCCATGGCACGTTGAGGTGAAATTGCCTGGGAGCCGAATTCTAGTGAGGGTCCGCGATACCTCCGTGGCACGGAGGGGTGCTCCGTGATACACTTCGTGCCACGTTTCTTGTTATTTCGGGAAAATTCTCAACAGTATAAATAACACACTTAGGTTTTATTTTAAACATTCTGACTTGGTTGAGCAAGAACATGGGTTAGAGGCAGTTGAGGGGACAAAAACTCTAGGGTTCTTCTCTATCTCTTTCTCTTTTATCTCAATTGCTTTTATGAATTATACTTATTTGATGATGTTTAATCCACAAATGAGTGGCTAAATTCACTTCTTGCTGAGGTTAAGAACAATTGTAGTGGAATGTAATTGCTAATCATTTCAGTTTTCATCTTTTCTTCAATGGTTGTTCTATCAATTCTTGTTCTTACTGCATTAATGTTTGGCCAATGTTAATGTATATCTAAAAAATCCAATTTTGATTTTGAAAAGGAAATAAATTGGAAAGATGTGAATTGGTAGGATATGATCTTTTCTTAGTTTAGAAAATTGAGAATTGATTTACATTCAGAATAGAAATATATCTGAAAGTCTTATTAGTCAATTAAGGAATCGGGAATATATGGCTAGAACATGAAATTCTTTTATCACAGAAATGTAGATTAAGGCTCATGATTCTTAAGTTGGATAGGAGTTGAAAGTTTCGATCCATAGGCAATAATTCTTGACTAGCAACTGAAGAAAAGATTAACTGAATTGTATTGATAAATTAATTCCCTGCATGTTCATTTTAACCTCAGCTTGCTCATTACTATTGTTCAGACTCAATTTATAATTTTGCCTTAGATTTTTATTAATCAGTAAACTCAAACTCTCAAAATATTATTTATTTGGTTGTCTGCATTCTTAAAGATATAGTTCATTAACACTTAAGTTAATTAGTACCATAGCTCAGTCCCTGTGGGATCGATACTTGGCTTTACATAAGCCACTTTACTACTTGTTCGACCACGTGCACTTGCGTGTAGTCACCACAGCATTGAACAAGTTTTTGGCGCCGTTGCCGGGGACTGGCAATTAGTAAATTTATTTTCTTAGTGTTAGTTCACAAATTCTATATAAGTGCTGACAACTTGGTCTTAGCCTTTCTCTTGAAGATATTGAATTCTGTTGAACGCTGGCAAGAGACAAGGAGTTGGTGGATTCATATATAAAGACGGAAAGACAATTTCATCGTCAAAGAAGGGAAGCTCTAGATAAAAAGCTACAGTTGCTCAAGAAGACAATCCTGGAGCAACAACAAAATCCACCACTTGTGAGGGTAGTGTTAGTGCCCAAGGAAATGGCAGCTAGGCCGGTTCGCGAAGTGGCAATCCCACATGCTAATAATGTTACATCTAGTATTCGCAGACAAGAGATAGGAGGGAGGTTTGAGCTTAAACAGAACATGGTGCAATTGTTGCACACCAGTAGGCAATTCACAGGTCTCCCTCATGAAGATCCACAACATCTCCAAAACATTTTGGAGATAAGTGACACTTACATCCCCGTTGGAGTATCATCCGATTATGTAAGGCTTACTTTATTCCCATTTTCATTACTGGGGGAAGCAAAGAGGTGGTCGAAAGCTAAACCACCTAACTCTATCACCACTTGGAATGATCTTGCAAGAAAAGTTTTGATAAGATTCTTTCCATCTGGGAAAACAACAAGACTTAGAAGTCAGATTCTAAGTTTTAAACAAAGAGAGGGGGAGAATCTGTATCAAGCTTGGGAAAGGTTCACATCATTGTTAAGGGATTGTCCTCACCATCACCAGTCCAATGATGTATTTGTACATACTTTCATATAGGGTTTGGAACCCCACACAAAAATTTTGCTAGACTCAGCAGTTGGGGGACAAGCATTAGAAAAGATGTATGAGGAGCTGTATACTTTGTTAAATCGTATTTTGCAGGGAAATCTAGAGTGGAATGCGGACTCTTCAAGAGGAGGAACAAGGAAAGTGGCAGGAGTCTTTTAGGTGGATGGTTTTACAGCTATCGCTGCACAGATAGCTGCATTGAAAAATCAACTCAACACCCACTTCAGCAATATGAGCTTGAATCAACCACAAGCCCCAGTTAATGTAATGCAGCAGGTTTGGTGTGAAGTATGTTGTAGTAATGAACACTTAGCTGAGTGTTGTGGTGCAAAACCAGATTCAGTGAACTTTGTTGGGAACGTCCAAAGAAATAATCACCAGTAGTATGGCAATAATTACAACTCAAATTGGAGGAATCATCTGAATTTCTCTTGGGGTAGTAACAGCCATCAAGGGCAGAGTTCGAATCAGGGTGCGTAGAGAAATCAAGGGGGGTAGCAGAATTATCAGTCTCAATACAAAAGGAAACAATGCACCTCCTCCACCACCCATCAGCATTGAGGAAATATTTAAAACAATGATAGCTAACCAAGCTCAAATACAGGCTGATTATGTGAAATTAGCGGTAGACTTAAAAAATAACCAGTTAGCTACAAAGGCATTGGCGTACCAGTTTAGACAACTAGCTGGAGCTCAAAACACCTGGCCCAGAGGAGGACTACCGAGTGACACTGACCCGAATCCCTAGAGGTCAATGCAATACCACAAGAAATGGATTACAACTCAAGGAGGTGGAACCCGAAAGACCACCTCAGTAATCAGGGGCAGTGGAAAAAGATAGGGAGCATGATGATGAGAGGGGGAAGGAGAAGACAATCGAGGTAGAAAGACCACCACCCCCGTTCCCTTAGAGATTAAACAAACACAAGGAGGAAGCTTGTTTCAAAAAGTTCATGGAGGTGCTTAAACAGGTACACATTAATTTACCTTTGGTTGATGTTTTGCAGGGAGTGCCTAAATATGCAAAGTATATCAAGGACATCGTAGCCAATAAAAGCAAATTGACGGAGTATGCTACTGTGGCGCTTACGGAGGAGTGCACTTCCCGGATTCAGAATAGGTTGCCAACAAAGCTTAAGGACCCTGGGAGATTTATAATTCATATCACAATCGGGCAAAGTATCCGAGCTCGCGGACTATGTGATTTGGGAGCGAGCATAAACTTGATGCCGACATCGGTGTTCAAGAAGTTGTGGCTGGGCAGTCCTAGACCAACTACAGTGATCTTGCAGTTAGCAGACCATTCTTTGGCCAGACCAAATGGCATTATGGAGGACGTGCTAGTGCAAGTGGGCTTCCTCATCTTCCTAGTGAATTTTATTGTCTTAGATTTTGAGCTGGATGCGGAAGTCCCATTTATTTTGGGACGTCCTTTCTTGGCAACCTGGAGAGCTTTAATTGATGTTGCTGCAGGCCAGCTAACCATGTGAGCACATGAAAAAGTGGAGGTATTTTGATTTGTATAAGGCCATGAAGCTTCCGGCCATCTATGAGGAACTTTCAGCAATCAATGTGCTAAACCAAGAAGAAATTCTTCAGATTGTTGATTCTCGAGATCCATTGGAGAGAGCGTTGATGAGTTCTGATCAATTCGGAGATAGAGATACTTATGAGATGGTGCAAATGTTAAATGAATCAAAATGGTATCTCAGGAAGCAAGACTTTCAGCCATTGATGAGGTCCCGGGAACCATTGCCAAAACCATCTATTGAGGAAGCACCAAAACTGGAGTTGAAGACATTGCCTCCACATCTGAAATACGTCTTTTTGGGGGAAGATAACACCTTGCCAGTCATCATCTCCACAGAATTGATGGAGACACAGGTAAAGGATGCATTGGTGGTTCTCAAGAGGAGGAAGAAAGCAATGGGCTGGCAAATGTCAGACATTCGGGGTATCAATCCAGCTTTTTGCACACACAGAATTTTAATGGAGAAAGGAGCAAAGCCAACTGTACAACATCAACGGAGGTTGAATCCGATGATGAAGGATGTGGTTGGGAAGGAAATGATTAAATGGCTTGATGCAGGTGTAGCCTATCCTATTTTAGACAACGAATGGATCAGCCTCGTTCAGTGTGTCCCAAAGAAAGATGGGACGATCATGGTCACCAATGCGAAAAATAAGCTGATCCCTACACGCACAGTCACAGGCTGGCAGATTTGCATGGACTACAGAAAGCTCTATGAGGCCACAAGGAAGGATCACTATCCTATCCCGTTTATTGATCAGTTATTGGATAGATTGGCTAGTCAAGAATATTATTATTTCCTTGATGGCTATTCTGGCTATAACCAGATAGCCATAGCACCGGAGGACCAGGAGAAGACTACTTTCACATGTCCTTATGGGACATATGCTTTCTGGAGGATGCAATTTGGTTTATGAAATGCACCTGCCACATTCCAGAGATGCATGATAGCGATCTTCCACGATATGGTGGAAGATTTCATCGAGGTTTTTATGGATGATTTTTTTGTTTTTGGTAATTCATTTGCTACTTGTTTGCAGAATCTTTACAAG
The DNA here is from genome assembly GCA_035772735.1 of Datura wrightii. NCBI lineage: Eukaryota > Viridiplantae > Streptophyta > Magnoliopsida > Solanales > Solanaceae > Datura > Datura wrightii. Next base: position 70,289,154 of record JASDFA010000002.1, read on the forward strand.
GTGCTAGCTCATTGTGAAGAATCCAACCTTGTACTCAACTGGGAGAAATGTCATTTCTTAGTCATGAAGGGTATCGTCCTTGGCCATAAAGTGTCTTGCAAGTGGTTGGAAGTCGATCGTTCAAAGATCGAGGTTATTGAAAAGCTACCACCACCTGTGTCAGTGAAGGGTGTTCGCAGTTTTCTCAGACATGCAGGGTTCTACAGACGGGTCATCAAGAACTTCTCTAAAATTTCTAGACCAATATGCCTATTTCTAGAAAAAGAGGTGAAGTTCGAGTTTGATGAGGATTGTGTCAAAGCATTCGAGGAGTTGAAACAGAAGTTGATAGAAGCACCTATCCTCATTTCTCCGGATTGGGAGCAACCGTTTGAATTATTGTGTGATGCAAGCGATGTGGCTGTAGGAGCTGTATTGGGGCAGCGGAGGAATAGAATTTTTCATTCTATTTATTAGGCAAACAAAACACTTGACGCAGCCTAAGTCAATTATACAATCACTGAAAAGGAGATGCTAGCATTGGTGTTCGCATTTGATAAATTCATGTCCTACTTTGTGGGTTCTAGAGTAGTGGTGTATACCGATCATGCAGCGATTCGGTATGTATTTAACAAGAAGGATGCAAAGCCCAGGCTGATCAGATGGATCTTGTTGTTACAAGAGTTTGACCTAGAGATTCGGGACAGAAAGGGGAGCAAGAATCAAGTGGAAGATCACCTATCGCGATTAGAAAGCCGTCGCATGTGAAGGAAGGTGACAACATCAAAGAAGAGTTCCCGGATGAGCAGCTCTTGGCAATAAGGGAAGCTGAAATCCCTTGGTATGCAGACATTGTGAATTTTCTAGTGAGTGGAGTTTATCCCCCGGAGGCTACGGCTCAGCAAAGAAAGAAGTTGAGGCGTGATTACAGGTATTATATTTGCGATGAGTCGTACTTGTTTAAGCAGGGACCGGATTAGGTGATGAGCAGATGCAATCCTGAGAGCCAGATTGCAGAAGTGTTGAGGAGTTGTCACTCTTCATTGTATGGAGGGCACCACGGAGGTTAGCGGACAGCACACAAGGTGCTACAGTTAGGTTTCTTTTGTCCTACACTATTTGGAGACTCTATGGCATACGTAAAAATGTGCGATAGATGTCAAAGAACAAGCAAAATTGGTAGAAGGCAGGAGGTGCCACTGCAGCAGATATTAGAAGTGTAGATCTTTGATGTATGGGGTATGGATTTCATGGGCCCGTTCCCACCGTCACGTGGTAATCGTTACATCTTGGTAGTTGTTGATTATGTATCAAAGTGGGTTGAAGCAATAGCTTGCCCTAGGAATGACAACAAGGTGGTAACAAAATTTGTGAAAAAGCACATTTTCACCAGGTTTGGGACACCCCAAGCCATTATCAGTGATGGAGTTGTAAATGCAAGTTTCAAGAATTTTCTAGCTAAGTATGGGGTGCGCCACAAGGTAGAAATAGCATATCATCCCCAAACTAGTGGGCAAGTGGAGGTGTCAAACAGAGAAGTAAAGCAGATTCTACAGAAAACCGTGAATGCACAATGGAGTGATTGGTCAAGCAAACTCAACGATGCGTTGTGGGCTTATAGAACTGCGTACAAGATACAAATTGGGACTTCTCCGTATAGATTGGTCTATGGAAAGGCGTGTTATCTGCCTGTGGAGCTAGAACACCGAGCTTTCTAGGCCGTGAGGAAATTGAACATGGATCTAGCGCTAGCGGATAAGAAGAGGCTGATGCAACTCAGCGAACATGATGAGTTTCGTTGGCATGCTTATGAAAGTGCCAAGTGCTACAAAGAGAAAACAAAGAGGTGGCACGATAAGCATATGGTGCATCGGATCTTTGAGCCGGGGCAGAAAGTATTGCTATTCAATTCAAGATTGAGGCTGTTTCCAGGAAAATTGTGGTCCAAAGGGTCAGGGCCGTTTGAACTGGTAAGAATGACCCCGCACGAGGCGGTGGAGTTGTGGCAAGAAGATAGAAGTGCCACGTTCTTAGTAAATGGGCAGCGATGTAAGCATTATTGGGGTGAGGACGTTATTCGAGGGAAGATGTCCATCACTCTAGAGGATGATTGAGCAATAAATGACGTCGAGCCGCGACGGTAAACTTGGCACTGCACGGGAGGCAACCCATGAATTATTTTAATAGATGAGTAGAACTATTTCAAAAAAAGGAGAAAAAGAAAAGAAAAAGAAAAAAAATAATAAATAAATAAAAATTTTGTTTTGTGTTGAAACCTATGAATGTTAACCAATTTCATGTGGTGAAGTGATTTTCAGGTGGAACGGAGGGCAAAAATGCAAAGAAACTCAAAGGAAAAAAATCGAGGTGAGAAAGATAAAAATTGACACATTACAGTGAGCCTATGCGATGGCTCCGTGTCACGGAGGGGGTGCTCCGCATTACCCTCCGTGACACGTTGAAAAGTGTTTCAGATTTTTTAAAAATCTAGAACACTGGCGTGATGGTTCCGTGTCACGGAGGGGGTGCTCCGCGTTACCTTCCGTGACACGTTAAGTGTTATTTCGCATCGGGTCACACCGGGTTGCCGGGTAACTCGTGCGAAAAACACTTTTAAAACCCCGATTTCCCATATTTCTTTCATTATTTTCCATTCCCTCCGCGACCAACACCCTAAATTCCCTCCTCCCCCAATGTGACACGGACCTAGGCATCGATTTTCTTCGAGTTTTCTTCAATTTCATCGGATTAAAGGTATGTTCTTGAACTTCACCTCACTTTTGCTTAAATTTTTTATTCTTGAACATGTGTAGTGATTGAACCTTGCCCTAAGTGAGAATTAAGCTTGAATTAATTTAAGTTATGATTGATTGATGTTCATAGTATTGTTGTGAGTATATGAACCCGATGAATGCATGCTTTATTGAATTTTTGCGAAATTGATAGCTAGGGTTGGAAATTGAATAGGAAGAAGACTAAAATTGTTTGAAATGTTGAACAAAATTTGGTTGTGCATGTTGGGTGAATTGAATTATGTTGTGATTAATGTTGAATATGCTAAGTAGACAAGGGATTTTTGGGAGAATGAAATTGGTGACTTGCATAGGTTGTTGAGAACAAAAATTTGGCTAAGTGCTATGATGTTGAAAGTTAATCGATGGCGATAATTTTATTCATTGTAGTAAGTCTGAGTAGTACATAGTAATTGTTCCATCGATTATATGAATGCACTAAGCCGGTTGAATGTTAAGAATTAGGAAAATCATGAATGTCTTTCAAACTGTTTTGATTGTGGCAAAAGACTAAGTGTGGGGTGACCTAATTAAACCCAACCTTAGTTGAAGCTAATTGTGACTTGAATAACATTGGGACTGTCTATTTGATTGTACAGGAATAATGTCAGGCAGGAAAGACAAGGGAAAGGATGCATCCACATCGGGCGCCGGTAGGAAAAGGATAAGATTGGGAACAGCAGTTCCAGCAGCACCAGCGGTTTCGAGAGGCCAACGCCGACAATACGGAACCCGATGGGTGACTGATGAAGGGAAGAAGTGGTATGCAAAACATAAAGAAACCAAATACTTCCCGGAAGAGCATATAGCATGGGAACCGCTGGCATAGGAATTCCCGTGCATTGTACATTGGATTGACACGGATGGTCTTAACTTCATCTTCGAAGAGCCCAAGGAGTGCAATCTCCATCTCATCCGGGAGTTCTATGCCAACTGGAACCCGACCCTCCGCAGTCACACCGTCAAAATAAGGGGGCAGGTTGTCACTTTTGAGCCCCATCACCTGAATGCGATCTTGGGGGCGCGGGACACATACGACCATGTCCTTCGATAACTGAACATCACTCCACCTTATGCGAACATCAGACACACTCTATGTGGAGCCCGTTCGACAACACGGTGGGGTAGGCACAAGGAGAGGGGCTACCATCAGACACTGCCCTACTCTCAGATGAACAGGGAAGACAGGATTTGGCTGAAAATTGTGTGCTCATGCATGATCCTAGGGGTGCACATGACAGATGTCACCCGGGACCGAGTCTTCTTGGTATATTCCCTGATGAAGGCGCTTGAGAAAAATGTTGGGGCGGTGATCATCTCTGCCATGAAGAGAGCTCGGCTACATCAGGGGCACAGATACGGGTTCGGTTGTTTGCTTACCACGTTCCTGAGGGGCCATGATATTCAGGAGGAGGCCCTGGATTACATCCTATTGATTGACAGGCGTGCCTTGGATGTCACAAAAACCAAGGCACCTGACACTACTCATGGGTCGGTGCTCACACTAGCCGAGCGACATGCTCGGGATGACCAGTATATGGCCCGCATGTACGGGATACAAATGATGCAGCTGCGCATTAGCGGGAGGCTTGCAACAGAGGATGAGTTGTGGCAGCTCGAGCTGGATTACCCATTCGGTGATAATGCCCGAGCTCTATGCAGAGTTGGGCCAGCGTTTGTGGAGCCCGTAGATGATTATGTCCCCACTGATGAGGAGACACGACGGGAGGACTCAGATGTTGAGTCAAATGAGGAAAGCGGGGGCGATTCTGATAGGGGAGATGAGGCAACGACACCTGATGAAGAAGTTGAATACTTCGATTGATCAGGGAGTTTCACCACCTACCTTTGTGATATGTTGAAATTATGTGAACACTGAGGACAGTGTTCGATTTAAGTGTGGGGTGGGAGTAGTTAGGTGCCAGCTGTTTCTTTTTTGTTTTTGTTTATGTTTATGTTTTGAGTTGTTGTGCCTGTGAAAAATGTGACCCTGTGACTTTGTGTGGTGTGTCTGTAATTAAGTTGGTATTGTAATGAATGTTAAGCTATTGTGTGCTGTGTTAAGCTGTTGTTGAATGGTTGTTATGTAAATATTTCTGTTTTTTATCAAAATTATCGAAAATTTTAAATTTTTTTTGTTAAATTTCTCCTATGTTGGGTTTCTCGGCCTTTGTTTTCAGTTCTTTTACCGAGAATAGTACCATTGAACCGAAGTCGTAGACAGTGACCGTTCCCTATTATGGATGGATGACGACCGTCTTAAGAGAAATGTAGTCTATAGGAGTAGTTTTTTTCTTTCTTTTCTTTCTTTTGTTTGTTTCGCAAACGTGTCACTACTTCATGGTTCGGAATTCTTGTTATGTGTTGTACATGATATTAAGTTGCAAAGGTGATTCGTATGAAAGCATGCAAATGTGTAAATATGTTGAGATACCTAGGCCATAGAGTTTGATTCGGTGTGATCGAGGCTTAATAGTGAATTATTGTAATTAGCTGATTGAAGAGTTTGTGAATATGTCTTGAGTTGAGCATGTGCAACGAGTGTGAGGTGAGGTTTTGAGTATTCCATGCTATTGTGAAGTGTCTACAACTTGCCTGGTGTGCGTACTAAACCAAATGAAGGATGTGTATTGTCGGAAAGGATGTAGGCGTTTCTTTGAATAAACCAAAAGTGTCTTCATTATCATACCTACCTTGAATGTGCATCCTAGTTAGCCCCATTGAGCCTTTAGCCTATTTTTTTTCTTTCTCTAAAGAGGTACAAACCGAGCTTAATCCCTTCTTTTCATTAGCTGTGAATTTGATCCAAAACTCTTAAGCGCTCAAGAAAAATAATTTTCCCACAGTGTAAAGGAGTACAAAGTGTGAAATGGAAGGAAAAGCGGAATTGGTGAAAGTTAAAGAAAAGGTCAAAGGTGCACTTGTTGAAATTAATTAAAATAAAGATGTATAACTAATCTTTGCTAGTAAGTCGAGTGTGCTTAAAAAAATGGGAACAAAAACAAAGAAAAAATTTCTTCAAGAATGGTAGGATGAAGGAAGAAAAAAATGGCCGTAATGATGGTGGGATGTATTGAAAAATGCTTAAGGAAGCTAGTTGCTATTATTGGTTAGCCCAGTATTTGCTAGTTCCTTTGCTTACATTACAACCCATTAAGTCCTACCTGATCTTACATCACTCGTCCTTATATTAGTGGAGTAATACACTAGAGGCAAGTCTATGGTTCATGACATGATGCATGTGAATTCTTTGGGAGAGAGAGAGAAATTGTATCCATATACCCCTACATGTAGTGCTTTGGAAATCATATCATAGCAAATAGGGTATTTCTCTTGTGTTGTGAGGGCACATGCTTGACGAGAGATTAATTTTGTATCGGATGTCTTGATCAGTTTATTTGCACAAGTTTGCCAAGATCGAGAATTGATTCTTGAGCTTAGGAGATCTTAATGTTATGTACTTCATTGTATTGATGAGACTATGCATGTTTTCTTGATGATTTGCTATATTAAATAATCGGTATAGCCGTAGCTTGAATTGTTGAGCCAAAGTAGCTATGCGTGAGTCTCAATTGCATGAGATGTGAGAACATTGTTCAAGGACGAACAAGGTTTTAAGTGTGGGGTAAGTGATCTTGAGAAGAATTTCATGCCCAAGTGATACTCAAATGCTTCATTTCGACTTGTTTGTCTATCAATATTGTGTACATTCTCATGTGATTTGTAGTTAAATGTGAATTTATACAACCAACATGATTAGTGTTGTTTTGCAGGTAAAATGGAATTTCGGGAAGCTAAGATACATGTTGGTAAAATCGGGAATGGACTTGGAAGCAAGGAGTTGAAAAGGACAAGGAAGAGCAGCAAAAATAAGGGCTCCGCGATGGAGCCGTGTCACGCTGCCATCGCGGAGGTATTCTACCTCGGGTGAATTAAATTTGGAAATTTCCAATGGAGGTTCGCGTTACCTCCGTGGCACGTTGGCCAGGCTCTGCGATGCAGGCCGTGGAACGTTGAGGTGAAATTGCCTGGGAGCCGAATTCTAGTGAGGGTCCGCGATACCTCCGTGGCACGGAGGGAGTGCTCCGCGATACACTCCGTGCCACATTGCTTGTTATTCCAGGAAAATTCTCAATAGTATAAATAACACACTTAGGTTTTATTTTAAACATACTGACTGGGTTGAGCAAGAACGTGGGTTACAGGCAATTGAGGGACGAAAATTCTAGGGTTCTTCTCTATCTCTTTCTCTTTTATCTCAATTGCTTGTATGAATTATACTTATTTGATGATGTTTAATCCACAAATGAGTGGCTAAATTCACTTCTTGTTGAGGTTAAGAACAATTGTAGTGGAATGTAATTATTAATCATTTCAGTTTCATCTTTTCTTCAATGGTTGTTCTATCAATTCTTGTTCTTACTGCATTAATGTTTGGACAATGTTAATGTATATCTAAAAATTCCAATTTTGATTTTGAAAAGGAAAGAAATTGGAAAGATGTGAATTGATAGGATATGATCTCTTCTTAGTTTAGAAAATTGAGAATTGATTTACATTCAGAATAGAAATATATCTGAAAGTCTTATAGTCAATTAAGGAATCGGGGATGAATGGATAGCACATGAAATTCTTTTTTCACAGAAATGTAGGTTAAGGCTTATGATTCTTAAGTTGGATAGGAGTCGAAAGTTCCGATCCATAGGCAATAATTCTTGACTAGCAACCGAATAAAAGACTTAACTGAATTGTATTGATAAATTAATTCCCTGCATGTTCGTTTTAACCTCAGCTTTCTCATTACTATTGTTCAGACTCACTTTATAATTTTGCCTTAGATTCTTATTAATTAGTAAACTCAAACTCTCAAAATATTATTTATTTGGTTGTCTGCATTCTTAAAGATATAGTTAATTAACACTTAAGTTAATTAGTACCGTAGCTCAGTCCCTGTGGGATCGATACTTGGCTTTACCTAAGCCACTTTACTACTTGTTCGACCACGTGCACTTGCGTGTAGTCACCACAACATTAAAAAATCAATAAACAGAATCATAAACATATCCAAGTATGGTTTGAACATCCTGTTCATCAAGTCCAAAAATTTGCAGGAGCATTTGTTAGTCCAGAAGACATAACACAACTCATAATGACAATATCGTGTCCTAAAGGATGTCTTCAGGATGTCGCTCTCCCGAACTCTAAGTTGATGGTACCCGAATCTGAGATCTATCTTTGAGAAACACTTTCCACCCTGAACGTGGTCGAATAAATCATTAGTCCTAGGCAGAGGATACCTGTTCTTGATTGTAACCTTGTTCAATTGCCCATAGTCGATGCATACGCGAAGAGAACCATCCTTCTTTCGGACAAAGAGAACTGGTGCACCCCATGGGGACTTGCTCGGTCTAATGAAATCCTTATCCAAAAGGTCCTTTAACTGCTCCTTGAACTCTTTTAGCTCGGATGGATCCATTCAGTAGGGAGGAAAGATATAGGCTACGCGTCTGGAAGAAGGTCAATACAAGAATCAATATCCCACTCAGGAGGAATTCCCAGTACATCATCATGAAAGACCTCTGAATAGTCACATACTACTGGAACTGACTAGATTGTCGGGGTCTCGGACATGGCATCCTTAACCGTAACTATATGGTACACACAACCCGTGGAAATTATTTTTCTGGCCTTAAGGTAGGAAATGAAACAACCTACAGGCACAGCTGAACTACCCTTTCACTCTAAGACTGGCTCACCCAAAAATCTGAACTCTACTGCCTGGGTTTTATAAATAACTGACACATAACATGAAAATAGCTAATCCATCCCGAGGATAACAACGAAATGGGTCATGTCTAACTCTATTAAATCTGTTGAGGTCACTTTTTGGAGGAATGAGACCGGGCAACCTCTATGCACTCGTCTAGCTATCACTGAGTCACCTCTGGAGTAGAGACTAAGAAGGATTCTGACAAGACTTCATGACTGACTCCGAAGCTACTGGCCACATAAGGTGTCACCAAAGACAAGGTAGCCCCCGGATCTAACAAACCATATACATTAAGATGGAAAACTTGTAACATACTAGTGACTACATCCAAGGAGACCTCCTGCTCCTGGATGGATGCTAATGTTTAGAATCTATTTTGGCACTGACTGCCACCTGTACTAGTAGATGCCCCCTGATGTGTTGAGCATGCGGGTGGGGCTGTTGAACTAGAAGCTGGGCCTCGACCCCCATCATTATCCCGCCTCACTGCTAGGCAATCTCTGAGCATGTGTACAGGCTTCCCACACCCAAAACAAGCACATGTACTTGCTAAGAACTGGCCCGTGTGCCCTCAACCACATCTGTGGCAAGCTGGAATACTAGAATATGCGAGTCTGCTTCTTTGAGACCTCGAGCTCGATGCTCGCCCCCTCTAATAATGCCTAGGCCTGGATGGAACACTCAAGGCTGAAGATACTGGGGCTGAAGATCTCTGGTTGGTCTGCTATCGGTGCCTACCACCCGACCTCGGCTGTGAGAATCTGTGGTCATCGGTCCTGGCCCTCTTGGCCTCCCTCTCTCTTAGATGTGTCGCCTCCATCAGTTCCATGTCCTAGTGAAGCATAGCGGTCCTACAATCCTTGTCCAAATAGCCTGCCACTCCATGAATGAACCTACTCATCCGTGCCCTCTGATCAACCACTAACTCCGAGGGGTACTTTGATAGGCGAGTGAACTCAAGGGCATACTCCTTCACTGTCATCCTCCCTTGCTTCATATTAATGAACTCAATTTCCTTCAGCTCCCTCATCTAATGAGGGAAGAACTAACCTAATAATGCAACATGGAACTCTTCTTAAGTGACAGGACCTACTCCAGCGGCTTACTACCTTTCCATTGTCGAAACCAGATGTGCGCTACTCCTTTTAGCTAGTATGAGGCCAACTCCGCACACTTAACTCCATTCACCCCCATGACTTCGGTGATCTTCACAATCTCATCTATGAACTCATGTGGGTCCTCATCTACTTTTGACCTGAGGAACTCTTGCGGGTTCATCCTCAAGAAATCCTTGCTCGAGCTGCCGCTGCATTATCATTTTGCGGAACATGCTCAGCTGCCTGCTGATTGTCCTGAGCAGTCAAGGCCTGCGTGAGCATCTAAATAGTTGCCGGAAACTCAGCATGGACAACTGGCTCCGGTGCCCGGTCTCCTAGAATGATGGGGCCTGCTGGTGCCCGTTCCGGTTGCCATCCTTATTACCATCTCCATTCCTATTCCTTCTACCATTTAATGTTCAGGGAGCCATGATTCTGCAATCACAAATACAACGAATTAGAAGGCTATGGATACATTTCATTGCACGACATAGATCATGAAAGAAGGGAACATTTCCTAAACGTCTCAGAGCCTCTTCATCAAAAGTTTGGTCCGCTTCACACCCATGAAAAAGACTCTACTTAACGCGACTTTCAGACACCCTAGGACACTTCAAATCTACTGATCTGATACCATGTTTTTCACGACCCGGATGGAGGCCCAGATCACAACATGAGACAAGGAACCTCGAGAGACTTCAAGTCAACCTATGACATGAACATACATCTAAGTCATCCAATAAAATTGAAGAATCAACAAGATAATTATAGTGGAAGTCTAAATTAAACACAACATCAGAATACACAATCTGATGCTGAATACATCCTTTGTCTAAAAAGCCTCTAAACATGACGAGTTGATGGGACAAGACCCCAACTAACTCAATAATGTTGAAACTGAAAATACATAAAGGAAATCTGAAAAAGTCTAGCCCTCGGGAGATGAGGACTCACCAACAACGTAAGGTGATAACTCTGAAGACTGACTATGAACAAGGTTGATCCTGAGTGCAGGGTCCTGTATCATGAAATGATACAACATAGAGTATATCATTAGTACATGGGGTATGTAGGGTAAGTAAAATGATTTAAGTACATGCATAATGTAAAAGATAATAACAAGAGTCTAAGAGTAGGGCTTGCATGTATTCTTTATGAAATCATGATCTCATCATAACATAATCGTAACATCATAACTGTATCGATTGACTCAAAGTTGAAATCTGATAGTCGTAAAGCTGAACATTGAGTCAAACCTGCTTTAGAACATATATATATATATATATATATATATATATAAATTTCATGAATGATAACATGCATAACAGAAATCATGAGGAACAATGGGAGTCTCACCTTTTAAATGACATACCACGATAGAGCTTACATGGTCCCAACTATTACACTCAAGTGGGTAGAACCGTCCAAAGCCTTGCTAGGACCAGGGATGATGTCATGATATTGATATCAGGCTCGTGGCCCAATAGGGCAGGAGATAGTTCACAAGGGAGGTCCCGAAGTAATATATATATATATATATATATATATATATATATATATATGTGTGTGTGTGTGTTTGTGTTTGTCTGTGTGTGTGTAAGTATAAACCTACAATGGCACGTAGTTTTGAGGCATAGGGTGATTGACCCTTAGCCTACTAGGTGTTAGACACTACTCCCGAAAACATGCATATGCTCTCCATCGTTTTTCCTCAATAATCAAATTCATGTCAAATATGAAATCACACATATGAGAAGCTTTAACTCAAACCATACCACAAGCTGAAAGATAATTGGGAGTCTTCGCTCCAAAACCATGTGGTAAGCTTAATTCGAGAAATCATGAATCATACTTAAACATATTGCCGTTTCCAAATACTTTCTCATGCTTGAAAATACTCAATTCACATCGAAAAAATATTATTAACATGGGTATCTTGAAAACATGTTTTTCATCATACTATCTCATCATACTCCTACATTCATAACAAATCTCATCTTTCAAAAAAATTCTCATCAATGGGCTTTTTAATTAATAAGACTTGAAACATGCTTTTTAATTGAAAACAATATAACTTTCCCATGCTTCATAATTCAGTAGTAGAAACATATTTAAATCATACCCATGTATAGAATTTAGGAAAATTCATGCATTTGTTTAAAACCCCATAGATTAGATATAGGAGACTCATAGTTTAGAGAGGGATTGGGTATTGGTGTGAAAGGATTCACCAACTCATAACCCTACATAACTGATTGAGACTGATTCTTACAATTCTCTGATTTCCCCAGAGGAAATTGACAAGAATTTGAAGAAGAACAAGCTTGATCATCTCCTCTAACCTTTTATCTTTGCATGCATGAATGAATATGGCCTAAAAATTAACTTAACCTTCTTAAAAGACATCATTCATAACTTAAAACGACATAATTAAGGCCTTGGGATCTTAGAAATTATGAAAAAGCCCTAACTAAATTCGCAGATAATAACAACCAGGTAGTCCCCATGAGGGACCTAACGACTCGTCACCTTGAGCCATGACTCGTGGCATCATCTATCGACTACACTGCTTCTCAAGTATTTTGGGCTCATCACGGATGCCTTAACGATCCGTTACTAGTGACCACGACTCGTGGGCACTACTCGTCTTATATACTACCTCATCCTTGATTAAAATTTTACCCTGTTGCTCACGACCCTCCCCACGAATCGTGGTGAATGACCACGACTTGTGGGGTCCTTCAGTTAGGTACATTTTCCTCTTCCTTCTCTTTTCTCACTCGTCACTCCCCACAACTGACCTAACGAGTCGTGGGTCCTGACCACGACTCGTGGTTACATTCATGGGGATCTGATTTCTCAATTTCAAAATCATCATCTGGGCCTCACCATGAGTCACATCACGAATCATGGGATGCTCCCACGGGTCACCTCATGACCCGTCCTGATACTTGATGCCAAATTTTAATTTTTTATTGTTTCAACTCCCAAGTCTGATCCTTTGGCTTCCGGGGTATAACACCCATAGTGGCTAGACATTGGCAATAATCATAGTTATCCAACTAAATTAATCTTCTTTGTTGGATGCTCTTTAGGTGTACTCAGTTCCAAAGTCAATCTCATTAGCCTAAAATAATGCATTGGTGGCATCTGGGGTGATATCAACCTCCACACCCCTGATCCAAACTGAAGGCAGGCAAGAGAATTCATCAACTTTGCTATTATGCTTCATAGCCTCTTGTCATGCCTGGTATGAAGTATAAAACTCATCCACCAAGTTGGTGTAGTATTCCTATAGAGGCTCAGCAAATACATGCCATTGATTGTGGTTGAATTGGGAAATGATGTTGGGGAAGTCATTGGCATAGTGTGCCTTCATGTCGGGAACGCAAAATATGATTGCCTTCTTGGTATTGGTGGGGGATGACTTTGACTTTGCCTTCCCTTTTCTCTTGCCTTTTAAAGTGGAAGGAGACTTTCCCTTATTGGACTGCCTGGATGAAGTTAAATTCTGCAAAGCCATGTTAGTGCTGCAACAAAAAATATTTCTATTTGAATTTTTAACAATAGGAAAAAAATCAACAATTGTCCTAAGATAAGCAAAGAAATTATAAATATTGGATGACCAAAAATTTGGAGGATTAAAATAAAATACTAGTGGTACAAGTGAGGGTTCGGCGAAACGCGGGTGGGGACCCGTGAATCACCATTGAACCGTTGGTGGTTTACAGAAAACTGGGTGAAAAATCATTCATCCGGTGCCACACTTGTGTTTCGTCGGTCTTGACCTGCGAAGCACAAGTGAAATACGAGTCTAGGAAGTGGCCTAAAGCTTTGCACCTGGATCTATATTTCACTCGGCATTTTGTTGGGCCTGATCAGCAATTCTCTAGTGAACCCCGTTTAGTAGATTTTACCCCCAAACTCAGTTAAAAAAAACTCCTTCATATTCATGACTCACTCACTCACTTCACATTATGATTTTATTTGCTCAAGCAACGCATCAAGAAAGAAATAACGATTTGCCCTTAAGAATATCGTCACTCGATCTCACGTCGGGCAAATCGTGACTTTTTAGAACATGGGGTTACTAAGACTTCGCCCCAAGTATTATATCCAATATACACTTCACTTTATACTTTCAAACAAAATGAACATTCAGAACAATAATATGCAATTAATATTCAACCCTAGCATACCCACATAATGAGAAATAATCAACAATGAAAAAACACAAAAATGGGTAATAGGGGACATGAGCATTCAAACTGCCAAATGCAACATGATTCACATTCTCAACAGTTAGCAAAATTAATGAAATGTAGAAGCTCATGAACACATACCAATTTGAGAGTTGAGAAGAAGTGGAGAACTTAAAGCTTTATGCTTGACTGCAATGATGATCCTAAGGGTGAAAGCTTATGTTTCTAAGAGAGAGTTTGAATGAGTAGAAGTGAGAATTAGAGAATGAGAATGGAGGTTTATATAGGTTGAAGAGAGAGAATGTGATTCCGTAGTGAAAAGATGGGTGTTAATGGTGTGTTTTAATAGAGGGAAGTTGGGAAGGTGAAAAGGTAGAGAGAGGAGGATTTGGGAAGGTAAAAAGGAGTGTTTGACTAGTTTGGATAATTTTTAAAAGTGTTACGGGTCAGGTTAGTAAACAGGTCGGTCAAGATTCAAAAATACACTTTCTTGCCTCTACCCACGCTAGACCTGTGATCGACGGTGGGTATTGGCATTTTGCCGGTTCAAGCACCGGCACTTTCTGAATGCCTAGTTCATTGTATCCATTGGTGTTTTGTGGATCTTTACCAATGGTTCATCGGTGATTCGCAGCTTACCCTTTTATTTTAAACTTTCCTCCAAGTACACTGGTTCAAACCTGTGCCAAGACGGTGTTTCACGAAATGCTTTTGGTGTTCTGCAGGTGAGACGTCAGTTCCCTCCTTTTTATCCACTTCTTCTTCTTTTGTGTGACAGGGCAGCGACTCGCGTTGGAGCACCGACATTTCATCAATCTAGCACAGTGGCCCCCTTGTTTTCCTTCTCCTTGTTTCTCATCATATCATCCTACAAAAACAAAGTCAATAAAGCATCATGGAATCAAAGCATAAAAACACTTTGGTTGCCTCCCAAGAAGAGCATTATTTAACATCGTGGCACGACGAATACTTCCTTAACTGTCAATATTTTGGAGGGTCATCCTTCGAATCAGCCTCATCAACACAACCTTCTTCTTGTGCTATCTCATCATTCAAAACCCCTATCACCTTGCACTCATCCAGGGTCTTAGTGGCTTGACAAACCTTGAAGTTGACTTCCTCACCTCCCACTAGAAATTTTAGCTCACCAAGCTCCACATCTATCAAACCTCTACATGTGGCAAGGTGTTGGTCTCCCCAAGATGATAGGTACTTCAACATCCATATCACAATCAAGCACGACAAAGTCAGCTGGAAGGATAAACTTGTCGACCCGAACCAAGACATCGTCCAACACTCCCGTCGATTTCTTTATGGATCAATTAACCATCAACAACCTCATTAAGGTGGGTTTGGGAATTCTTGAAAATAATGAGAGGAATCAGGTTTATGTTTGCTCCAAGATCACATAAGGCCTTTTTGAACACACACAACTCGATGGTGCAGGGGATAGTAAAGGCTCCCGGGTCCCTTATTTTGGGAGCAAGGTTGCTTGCCATAATAGCACTGCAATGGTGTGTCACTTCCCCTACATCGGCATCAAGAATCCTCTTTTTCTTCAACAAATCCTTCAAAAACATGGCATAACCGGGCATTTGAAACAAAGCATCAACTAGAGATATATTGATGGACAAAATACTAAACATCTGAATGAATATTTTGGAACTAATTGTCATCCTTTTTCTTGACTAACCTCTGAGGATATGGAGGTGGAATCCTAGACCCTTGGCCTATGTAGGGAAAAACCTCTTTTCTCATTTCCTATTTAACAACATCATTCATGGGAGTTACATCAACTTCTCCCTCATCCAATTCTTTTTCGTCATTCACAACTTTTGGTGCCTTTGGCACTACATCCTTTACTTCATCACTACTTGTTTTTGGGTCAACAACCTCTTTGGGCTTCACACCATATTTTCCAACACTTTTCCACTTCTAGTCCCAATTTCCACACAATGGCCACCCTTCTTCGGGTTGGGTACGATGTCACTAGGAAGTGTCCCTTTCATTTGAGTATTCGTTTGGGAAGACAAATGATTCATTTGCACTTCCAAGTTCTTAATCGATGCCAAGTGGGAGTTCACTATTTGGGCGAGGTTCGATACCTCCCCTTTCAATTCCTTGACTCCACTATCAGTGGATTCCACTCGCTTGAGTACTCTAGCCAACATATATTCAATCTTGGAGCTTCCCACATTGCTCACACCAGGTTGTAATTGGGGGTTTTCAGCTTTTGGAGGGGGAATATATGGGTTTGTGCTTCGGTGATAATATTCCCCATCACAATTTTGATCCCAGTTACCCCATATATTATTATGATTAACCAGCCCTACTTGTCATTGTTTCTCCAACCTTGATTATCTTTTCATGGGTGCCAAGGGCCTTGATTTGCACCTTGGTACCTCAAGCAAGAAACCCCCATTTGATTTGCCATGAATTGGCATTTTTCTTCATACCTCAATGGTGATGCTTCAGCTTCGTATTGAATTGGACCTTGAGTCCCCATCGCATTGACGTTTTTAGATCAGTACCCATGATGTGCTTCACCATCAACTCAAGATAGGTCATTATTTTCGCCAAAGACTCATCTTTCTCCTTATCCCTCTTTCTTATCTCGCAGTCACAAAACTTGAACCCGCACTACCTGGAGGTACTTCAGTGTCCCTTGTGTGCCAAACCTGGTTCGTTTTAGTCATCCAATCTAGCAAAGCACCAGCTATTCCATAAGGCTAGTCCATGAGAGATCCACCCCCTAAGTTATTTTCCATGGACTTGTTAATGGAGTCTAAGGAATGATAAAAACGTTGAAGGAGCAATCCATCTATAAGTATGTGGTTGGGACATAGGGCCACTTTCTTCTTGATCCTCAGCCATGCCTCATGTAAAGGATCCCTCGAGATTTTCCTGAAGTTGGTAACATCATTTCGTAGCTACAAAATCCTCAATGGAGGGAAGAACCGATCCAAGAAGGATTCAATCAACTCTTTCCATGAAGTGATACATCTCTAGGAGTTCCTCAAGCCACATGTTTGATTCCTCAGTCAAAGAAAATGGGAAGAGCCTCAATCTGATCAATTTTTGACTTATGTTTGTGATGTTGAAAGGTTGGCATATCTCAAGGAAATTTCCAAGATGGTGATTTTCATCTTGACTTGGCTGACCACTAAAGAGTCCTTTCATTTATAGCAAGTGTATCATTGTGCTGGTCACATGGAACATAGCATTCCCTACCGTGGGTGGTAGGCGAATGGCACCCGCTATGTCTGGCATCATGGGCTCATCATCGTCGTGGTACATATGACCATCTACAGAACCATCTTATGATTTTTGGTCAATATCAGTCATCTTATAAAGGTACCCAAAACCAACAAAATTATAAAAACAAAACAGAAGATGCTAAATTAATTCAACTCAACAATCAACTAGTGGGTATCTAACACCATTCCCCAACAACGGTGCCATTTCTGATAACGTCCAAATTCACTCCTCGAAAAGAGAGAGCTAAACGGTCGTTGTCAAAATAAATATATCCGATGAGTGTTAGGGTCGAATACCATAGGTAATAGTACTTAGATGGCACAAAAGTTGTCTATCAAGTAAAACTAAGAAGCATCATTGTGTTGAAAACAAACAAATAAATATTTGGGGGTTCAAAAGATTACAATTAAAATGCAAAATCAACTATTGATTAATCAACCAGATAACCAACTTGATTTACAAATGTGAGCAAGAGCTACGGGTATGTTTTTGAATGGGGCTTAAATTGGATTAGAATTTACTAGGAAATAGAATTATTACACATAAATATAAATATTCATTGATGAGGTGGAACCAGATGTTTTTCAACCACTAGGGTGCCTTTTTGCCTTGGGTTTTCTCAAGCCCCAAGGTCCCAAATGATATATCCATTAAGACTTGGGTCATATTTGGCTTACTTCTAGCCTTAAATCTCTCACGGGTGAATGGTTATGCATTTTAACTAACTCTAGCCTAACACAACACAATTAACACCCAATTATCCACCATTACTTTCTCATTCATACTCAATTTCTCTTTTTCAAGTAAAAATAGAGTAAGTAAACATAACCCACATTTGCGACTATGATCGATTTAATTACAAAATTGGGAGAAAACAATAAATTTAAATTAAATGAGTAACTCTAAGATTAATCTAGCAACACCCAATACAATTTTACCCCAATTCATGCACACCCCTAACAAAGAGATTTAGCTACTCATTGATGAGAAATATGAAATTATATCAACAATTAAATTCATGATATTCATCATCAATAGTTAAATCCAAGCTCACGATTGCCTTCAATGGAGGTTTTTACTTTGAAGAAGAAGAAGAAAAAGCTACTCAACATTTCGCTCTCTAACTTTCTAAAAATATTGAATTGAATAATATGGTTGATCTTGGGCAAATTTATATGCCCAAGTGATACTCAAATGTGTCATTTTGCTTTGTTTATCTATCAATGTTTATACATTCTCATGTGATTTGTAATAAAATGTAAATTTATACTAACCAACATGATTAGCATTGTTTTGCAGGAGAAATATAATTTTGGGAAGCTAAAATGCAAGTTGGGAGAAATCGGGAGTGGACTCGAAAGTAAGCAAGGAAAAGGCCAAGGACAGCATGAATTAAAGGGGCTCCGTGATGGAGCCGTGTCATGCTTCCATCGCGGATGCCTTCTGCCTTGATATGGAATTTTTGCCAAATTCCAGTGAAGGTGCGCGTTGGGGCCGTGGCATGTTGGCCTAGCCCCGCGTTGCATACCGTGCCACGTTGGGCCTTAATACCTGGACATCTAAATTCCAGTAAGGGTCCGTGTCGCTGGCGTGTCACGGAGGCAGTGCTCCGCGATGCACTCCGTGACACGTTGCTTGTTATTCCGGGAAAAATTCCCACTAGTATAAATAGAACACTTAGGTTCATTTTTAACTATTCTGACTTCGTGGAGTAAGAACGTGGGTTATAGGCAGTTGAGGGGACGAAAATCTCAGGGTTTTTCTCTATCTTGTTCTTCTTTATTTCAATTGCTTGTAAGATTTACACTTATTTAACGATGTTTAATCCACAAATGAGTGGCTAAATCCTCTTCTTGCTGAGGTTAAGAACAATTGTATTGAAATGTAATTATTGGTTAAATTGGTTTTACATCTTTTCTTCCATGGTTGTTCTATTGATTCTTGTTTTTACTGCATTAATGTCTGGCAAACATTAATGTACATCTAAAAAGTCCGGTTTCACTCGAGAGAGCAAGAAATTGGAATGTTGTGAATTAATAGGATATGATCTTATCTTAGTTTGGGAAAATTGAGAACTGATTTACCTTCAGGATAGAGATATACCTAAAAGTCGTATTAGTCAATTACGGAATCGGGTTTGTATGGCTAGAACATGAATTTCGTTTCATCACAGAAATGTAGGTGGAAGGTTCATGATTCTTAAGTTGGGTTAAATACGAGAGTTTTAATCCATAGGCAATAATTCTTGACTAGCAACCGGAGGAAAGATAAATCAAATTGTATCGATAATTTATTTCTCTACATGTTCATTCAACCTCAGCATGCTCATACTTATAGTTTAGACTCAAATTGTATATTCGTTTTAGAATTAGTATAAAATTAGAACCCAAAATATCAAACTATTCTTAACACTGTTGTCTACACTTTTAGAGTTAAAGTTTATTGACACTTGAGTAGATTGTTACCCTAGTCCAGTCCCTGTGGGATCGATACTTGGCTTACTTGAGCCACTTTATTACTTGTTCGACCACGTGCACTTGCGTGTAGTTGCCAAACAGACCGAACAAGTTTTTCGCGCCGTTGCCGGGGACTGGCAGCATTCCGGTTACGGGACATCGCCTATTATGGTATGAATGCTGGGAAAGGTCCCGAGGGAGAGATGTTTCCCCTCCGACCTGGTCCAGCTTCTCAGGAGCTTTTCTGGATCACTATTTGCCGCGGGAGATTCGACAGGCCCGGGTAGACCAGTTCCTACATCTAGAGCAGGGGGCCATGAGTGTTCGGGAATATTCCTTGCGATTTGATTCTTTGGCCCGGTACGCACCGGCCTTTGTTGATATCATGGCATCCAGAGTACACCGCTTTATCATGGGGTTGAATCCAGAATATGTTGAGACTTATATTACGGACACATTGCGAGAGGACATGGATATTGCCCGAGTTCAGGCATTTGCCCAGAATATTGAGGGCATCAGGATGCGGCATCGAGAGATCAGGAGGACCAATCAGGAACAGCACCGTCGGGACAGGCCAGTTGAGTTACAGAGGGAGGTTCGGGGAGGACCTAGGCCACGATTGTTAGATAGGCCGCCCAGGCCCCCACCTCCACCCCAGCTGCAGAGGGGTAGATTTAGCCGCAGGGGGCAGTCAGAGACCGGCAGAGGCTCGCAGATGGAAGATTCACCATTACAGAGGAGGGTGGAATAGAGTAGGTATACCCTACCACTTTGCCCTATATGCAGCCGACGCCATCCTGGAGCATGCAGGTATGGCTCCACCGGATGTTATATCTGTGGCCAAGAAGGCCATTTGAAGAAAGATTGCCCAGCTAGAGGTCAAGAGGATCGGGATAGATAGGACAGGGCATCTGCAGGGTCACGAGCCACAGCATCCTCGGTAGGGCGCAGGCCCTCAGTTTCAGCAGGCAGGGGTCGGGGCAGATCAGAGGCCTCCCGTGCAGGTGCGGGTCCAAGCCACACATATGCTTTACCAGGGAGACAAGATTCAGAAGCGTCACCTGTTGTTGTGACAGGTATGCTAACTATCTGCTCACACCCTGCTTATGTATTGATTGATCCAAGGTCTACTTTGTCCTACATTACTCCATTTGTGGCACGAAAGTTCAATATTGGACCAGAATTATTGAAGCAGCCCTTTTTAATATCCACGCCCGACGGTGACTCTATTGTATCTAGCAGAATTTACCGAGGGTGTACAGTAGAGGTTGCTGACCGTCAAACCACAGTAGATCTGGTCGAGTTAGAAATGATAGACTTCGATGCCATAATGGGTATGAATTGGCTAGTTCCGTGCTTTGCCAATGTTGAATGTTGGACCAAGACGGTCCGATTCCACTTTCCAGGAGAAGTAGTGCGGGAGTGGAAGGGCAGCACTGCTGATCTTGGGCAGATTTATATGCCCAAGTGATACTCAAAAGTATCATTTTCGCCTTGTTTATCTATCAATGTGTATACATTTTCGTGTAATAGGGAATAAAATGTGAATTTATACTAACCAACATGACTAACATTGTTTTGCAGGTAAAATGTGATTTCGACAAGCTAAAATGCATGTTGGATGATATCGGAGTTGGACTTGGATGCGAGCAAGGGAAAAGGCATTGGACAACATGAATTAAAGGGGCTCCTCGATGGAGTCGTGTCACGCTGCCATCGCGGAGGCATTCTGCCTGGATAGGAAAATTCACCCAATTTCCAGTGGAGGTCCGCGTTTGCTCCGTGGCACGGAGCCAGTTCTCCGCGATGCACGCCGTGCCACGTTGAGCCTGATTTCCCGGACCCCCAGTTGCAGTGAGGGTCTGCGTTCATGGCGTGTCACGGAGGCAGTGCTCCGCGATGCACTCCGTGACACGTTGCTCATTATTTCGGGAAAAATTCCCAGCAGTATAAATAGAACACTTAAGTTCATTTTTCATAATTCTGACTTGGTGGAGCAAGGACGTGGGTTACAGGCAGTTGAGGGACGAAAAATTCAGGGTTTTTTCTCTCTTTCTTTCTTCTTTAATTCAATTGCTTGTATGATTAACACTAATTTTATGATGAATAATCCACAAATGAGTGCCTAATTCCTCTCCTTGCTGAGGTTATGAACAATTGTGATGAAATTTGATTATTGATTCTATGGTTTTCATCTTTTCTTCCATGTTGTTCTATTAATTCTTATTCTTACTGCATTGGTGTGTGGCCTACATTAATGTACATGTACAAAGTCTGGTTTCACTCGAGAGAGCACGAAATTGGAAAGTTGTGAATTAATAGGATATGTTCTTTACTTGATTTGGGAAAATTGGGTCTTGATTTGCTTTTAGGATAGAAATATACCTGGAAGTCGTTTTAGTCAATTTAGGAACCGGAATCGTATGGCTAGGACATGAATTGCATTTGATCACAGAAATATAGACGGATGATTCATGATTCTTAAGTGAGGTTAAATACGAGAGTTTTAATCTCTTGGCAAATGTTCTTGGCTAGCAACAGGAAGAAAAGATTAACCAATTTATGATGATAATCACTTTCATTACATGTTCGTTTAACCTCAGCATGCTCTTATTCATAGTTCAGATTCAAAGTAGATAATTGTTCTTAGTTTTATTATAAAAATTTATAAAACAAGCTATCAACTTTTTGGTTACATTGTTGTCTGCATTTTCAGAAGTAAAATATAGTATACTTGAGCAAATTGCACTTAATCCATGTCTCTGTGGGATCGATACTTGGCTTACTAAAGCCACTTACTACTTGTTCGACCACCTGCACTTGCGTGTTGTTTCGTGTACCCACAAACAGACCCGAACAACTGCTACGCCAAAAGGTAGGTTTATTTCCTACCTTCAGGCGAGGAAATTGATATCTAAGGGATGTATTTACTATCTGGTCAGAGTTCAGGATGTCCGAGAAGAATCTCCCACGCTCCAGTCTGTTCCGGTGGTGAACGAGTTCCCTGATGTGTTTCCCGATGAGTTACCTGGTATTCCCCCGGATAGGGAAATAGATTTTGCTATTGACTTGTTACCAGGCACTCAACCAATATCAATTCCTCCCTATTGTATGGCTTTTGCAGAACTCAGAGAATTAAAGGAGCAGCTGAAAGACTTGTTGGATAAGGGTTTTATTAGACCGAGTACTTCACCATGGGGTGCGCCAGTCCTATTTCTAAGAAAGAAAGATGGCTCACTTCGTATGTGCATAGATTATCGGCAATTGAACAAAGTTACATTGAAGAACAAGTACCCGCTTCCCAGAATTGATGACTTATTTGATCAGTTGCAGGGAGCCAGATACTTTTCTAAGATTGACTTGCGGTCCGGATATCACCAGGTTCGAGTACGTGAAAGAGATATTCCTAAGATAGCGTTCAGGACCCGATATGTACATTTTGAATTTCAAGTCATGTCCTTCGGGTTAATGAATACCCCGACAATCTTCATGGACCTGATGAACAGTATTTTCAGACCCTTCCTGGACTTGTTCGTAATAGTATTCATTGATGACATTCTGGTGTATTCTCACTCTGAAGCAGATCACCGGACTCATTTGCGGACAGTGCTCCAGATCCTCAGGGACCGCCAGTTGTATGCTAAATTTTCTAAGTTTGAATTCTGGCTTAATTCATTAACCATTTTAGGACATATTGTGTCGGATGCTGGTATACAAGTTGACAAGCAGAAAATAGAAGCAGTTAAATCATGGCCTAGGCCTACCACTCCGACTGAAGTTCGTAGCTTTCTGGGATTAGCAGGATATTACAGGAGGTTCGTTGAAGGGTTCTCGACTATTGCGGCACCTCTGACTAAACTGACACAGAAAGTAGCAAAGTTTCAGTGGACAGAGGCATGCGAGCAGAGCTTCCAGGAACTGAAAGACAGATTAACCTCCACCCTAGTGTTAGCATTGCCGGAAGGTACAGAAGGTTATTCGGTGTATTGCGATGCATCAGGCGTCGGGTTAGATTGTGTGTTGATGTAGCATGGTAAAGTGATTGCATATGCTTCCAGACAGCTGAGGAAACACGAAAAGAATTACCCTACCCATGACCTGGAATTAGCCGCAGTGATCCATGCCTTAAAGATGTGGAGGCATTACCTGTATGGCGTCCATGTTGATATTTTCACAGATCACAAGAGCCTACAGTACATCTTCACCCAGAGGGAGTTGAATCTACGGCAACGTCACTGGTTGGAGCTGTTAAAGGATTATGATGTGAATATTCTATACCACCCAGGAAAAGCCAATGTTGTAGCAGATGCTCTCAGTCGTAAGTCCATGGGGAGTTTGGCACATTTGCAGCCCGAGCAGCGGGAATTGGTCAGGGAGATACATTAGTTAGCTAGCCTAGCCGTTCGTGTAGCAGAAACAGAGGACGGTAGTGCAGTAATACAGAACACCGCCGTGTCATCATTAGTTGTGGAAGTGAAAGAACGGCAATATGAGGATCCTGACCTGATCCAGCTCAAAGACAGAATCCAGCAGGGTAAAGCGCCAGATTTTCAGGTAACTAAGGGAGAAGTGCTGTTATGTAAAGGTCGCCTATGTGTTCCAGATGTTTCAGGGCTCCGCCAACAGATTATGAACGAGGTACATTACGCCCGTTATTCTCTTCACGCCGGTGCAACGAAAATGTACCATGATATCAAGGAAAACTACTGGTGGCCAGGTATGAAAAGAGAAAGTGCTGAATTTGTAGCCCAGTGTCCTAACTGCCAACAAGTGAAAGCAGAACATCAGAAACCAGGCGGTTCGACTCAGGATGTAGCTGTACCTCTCTGGAAATGGGAAGTAGTGAATATGGATTTTGTGGCAGGATTACCCCATACTAAACACAGACATGACTCTATATGGGTGATAGTTGACAGATTGAAAAAATCAGCTCATTTCCTGCCGGTAAGAACTACCTTCTCAGTTGAAGATTATGCGGAGTTGTATATCCGAGAAATAGTCAGGTTACATGGAGTACCATTATCCATTATTTCAGACAGAGGAGCACAGTTTACGACTAGATTTTGGCGGTCGTTTCAGAGAGGTCTGGGAACGCAGATAAATCTGAGCACAACATTCCACCCTCAGACAGATGGACAAGCTGAGCGCACTATTCAAATGCTCGAAGATATGTTGCGAGCGTGTGTGCTAGATTTCGGTGGTAACTGGGATGAGCATTTTCCGTTAATTGAATTTGCTTATAATAACAAGTATCACTCAGCCATCCAGATGGCGCCTTTCGAGGCATTATATGGGCAAAAATGCAGATCGCCAATTGGTTGGTTTGAAATAGGAGAATCAGCATTGGTTGGCCCAGACATTGTTCAGCAGTCAGAGGAAAAGGTAAAGCTTATCCGAGAACGCTTATTGACTGCACAGAGCCGCCAGAAATCATATGCAGATGTGTGGCGCAGAGACTTGGAATTTGATGTAAATGACTGGGTATTTCTGAGAGTATCTCCGATGAAAGGGGTAATTAGATTCGGCAAGAAAGGTAAGCTCAGCCCGAGGTTTGTTGGGCCTTATCATATTCGTCGAAGGGTAGGCCGAGTAGCATATGAGTTGAACTTGCCTCCAGAATTAGAATCCGTTCATCCGCTCTTTCATGTATCTATGTTGAGGAAATGCATAGGAAACCCGTCCAGAGTAGTCCCAGTCTAGGATATCTAGGTTACAGAAAAGTTGGCCTATGAAGAGGTTCCAGTAGCTATCCTAGATAGACAGATTCGCAGATTGAGGACTAAAGATATTGCGTCTGTCAAGGTATTGTGGCGTAACAGGAACCGAGAGGAGATGACTTGGTAGGCTGAGGAAGATATGAAGACCAAATATCCTCACTTATTCCAGGCCTAGTCAGGCGACAGGTATGCCCGTATTATTACTTATGCAATACCTTATAGTTGTGTATGAATCAATGAGAAAGATTGATGCTTAGCTATCCAGTGAATCCTAAAGTATTGTGTGCAGTACATGTATTGGACTTTTCTGCGTTTCAAGTTTTTGGTATAGTCCATATTACAGGGGAGACTCTGCCGAAATTTTTTCTAAATAGGTAAATTAAGAAGTCCTCTAGATAGCAGTTTCCATTCGAGGACGAATGTTCTTTAGGGGGGGAGAATGTTATACCCCGTAAGATTTTCGACACCTAGATGGCCTATTCGCACGGTGATTAGGCATATTTGAAGGCCATACGTGCTAGAGAAAGGCCCGAGAAAGGATCGGACAGATAACCTATCGAACCATTGTGGAAGGAGCCGAGGCAGAGCCCCTCCGCGATGGCAACGTGTCACGGAGGTGGAGCCTCCGCGTTGGCCTTGTCCAGGCTCAAGTATATAAAGCCCCACTTCAGTTTTAATTCATTGAAAACTTATAAAATTTCCAGAAAACGCAGGTGAACAGAGGAGAACGAAGAAGGTAAATATATTTTCATCCGGTTACGCTGCTAAACGTAGTCCAAACCCAAATTAACCTCAGATACCGAGGTATTTAGCAGCAGAGAGCATTCCTATGGATTTAGTTTCGCGAAATACGGCCAACGAATCATCGAGCTACCGGACTAAGGTAAGTGGAATTGCTCCAAACTAGTGTCTATGTTTTCCTAGCTGTGAAGTGAATACTTCTCCCTTCTGGACTTCTAGAAAATAGCGAGTTTTCGACCGTCTTTCGATAAGCCTAAGTTTAGGCTATAATTATATCGAAAGTGATGTCGTCCTTAAGAATAAAGTTGTATTTAGTACTGATTGATATATATATGAATGCAGTTGGGAGGAATAGCTGAAATAGTGACCAAGCTACGCCAGTTAGTCGGGAAATCAGAAGCGAAGGTATGTAAAGCTAGTTTCCTCGGCAAGTTAGTAGTCTCGGTATAGTAAAGTAGTTTAAAGGCCAGTAGAATGTTCAGAAGCCGTGTGTTATGTTTATTACGAATGTGGTACGATATTGGAAGCATCATGTTATGTATAGCATGAAACTTGCTAGCACGATATAAATTCTAATACGAGTATTAGGAACTGTACAACATGCCTAGTATGTGATTTAGTAAAGGATGCTAGGATATTATCGTACTCAGTTGACACCTAGTAAAGCAATGTAAATACCTATGAGGTATCTCAGAAGTAGAATGATAGGATAAAATGAAGTTTAGAAAGCATGTTAGAGATAGTAAATCATGTTACTATAGGAACTCAGTTATACAACATGGTTTCCAGCAGAAAAACTATATCTTGTTCAACATTAGACTCAGAACAGTATGGCAGAAGATTATATTAATATATATATATACTGTTATCAGTTTCAGCATGTATCAAATACATACATATCACGATCACTAGTTCAGCATACAGTATGTACAAATACTTTATTATCATTAGCCTTAGTATGTGGTATATGCAGATAGTATTACTAGTTGAGACCACTGTATTGTCTTGGGGTTGGATTACCTAGCATCCATGACAACCCCAGGGTTAATAGCTGTATCGACTCGTCCGCCAGAGGATGAGGATTCGTCGCTCTATGGAGTGGCATGCCGTCCCACAGGGGACGAAGATGGGATGCCAGTTTTCCCCATATTATGCCTTTGTCGGCCCTTATACACCCCCGTCGAGCGGTTACGCCCGGGGTGTTGATTCAGGAGTCCTCCGGACTCAGGTACAGTTATAGTCAGGGGCTCAGCGAGCCCAAGTGCATACCCAGGGGACCGGCAGGATGCTTATAGTTATTATAGGAGATGGGATGACCGGGGTAGGGGTATAGATTGCGTGTTTTTTGTACCTCCCAACTTATGGGGGCCGGGTAAGGTTTGTGTGTGCTATGTTATGTTATGTTATGTTATGCCATGTTACACTAGATACGAGTAGATCGACAGTAGAACGATACATCTCCAGGTATGACTCCTACTCCTTCCAGTATAGTTAAGAGTAGGCATAGCTTTACATTTTCAGTCAGTTAGTCTATTCCTTCCTATTTCAGTTCCATCAGTTGTGTTGTTGTTTTCAGATATTTCTTGCAGATTATTGTTTTACATACTCAGTACCAGTGGTACTGACGCCCCTATGGGGGCGCTGCATTACTTGCTTGCGGGTACTCATAGACGAGGGGCCGATACCTCGTGATTCCAATCAGCTCACAAGGTCATCAGCACCAGTCATCCGGAGCTAGATAGCTAGAGGTTTATCCCTTTTCTTTTGTTGTACAGCATGGGTAGGCCGGGGCCCTATCCCGACCATCTTATCAGAATTCTTAGAGGCTTGCAGTCTGTATATATTTCCCTGTGGTCAGATGAGCCGGTCGTGTGAGGCCGTGCAGTTGTATAGAAGTTAGTACTTCGTTTTCTTTTATGTTGGCCGTGTGGGGCCATAGATTGATAGTAGTGGTGACCTTGCCGGTCACGTAGCTTTCCAATATTTCATTGTTGAGTTACAGATAACTAGACAGCATGGTGGCCTTGTCGGCCCGCGTAGGCTCCCCTATATTGATATGTTTCTGGTTAGCTGTTAGTATAGGTACAGGTGGCTATAGGCCTAGTCGGCCGGAGGCTGTATTTACAGCCGTTATATAGCCCGTTGTTTCCCTGAATCTGAGTTAGAGCCAGCCAGGCACCAGATGTCTCAGGCTCAGTAGTCTAGCAGTTCAGGTCCTAGTAGGGCACCAGGTGCCAGTGATACCCCCCAAAGCGGGGTGTGACATCTTAAGTCTAGGAGGTCACTTGCTTGTATGATTTACACTTATTTAACGATGTTTAATCCACAAATGAGTGGCTAAATCCTCTTCTTGCTCAGGTTAAGAACAATTGTATTGAAATGTAATTATTGGTTTAATTGGTTTTTCATCTTTTCTTCCATGGTTGTTCTATTGATTCTTGTTCTTACTGCATTAATGTCTGGCCAACGTTGATGTACATCTAAAAAGTCCGGTTTCACTCGAGAGAGCAAGAAATTGGAAAGTTGTGAATTAATAGGATATGATCTTTTCTTAGTTTGGGAAAATTGAGAACTGATTTACCTTCAGGATAGAGATATACCTGAAAGTCATATTAGTCAATTACGGAATCGGGTTTGTATGGCTAGAACATGAATTTCGTTTCATCACAGAAATGTAGGTGGAAGGTTCATGATTCTTAAGTTGGGTTAAATACGAGAGTTTTAATCCATAGGCAATAATTCTTGACTAGCAACCGGAGGAAAGATAAATCAAATTGTATCGATAATTTATTCTCTACATGTTCATTCAACCTCAGCATGCTCATACTTATAGTTCAGACTCAAATTGTATATTCGTTTTAGAATTAGTATAAAATTAGAACCCAAAATATCAAACTCTTCTTAACACTGTTGTCTGCACTTTTAGAGTTAAAGTTTATTGACACTTGAGTAGATTGTTACCCTAGCCCAGTCCCTGTGGGATCGATACTTGGCTTACTTGAGCCACTATATTACTTGTTCGACCACGTGCACTTGCGTGTAGTTGCCAAACAGACCGAACAATGGTACTTTCTAAAGAATGTATAGAAATAGGTAAAAAATGCTCCAAAAATCCGTGTTGGAGGAATTTTCCATTCCTGCAGGCATGTCACTTACGAGTCACGGTGTTTCTCTGGTACTCATCCGTGGAACACTACGGTGTCGCAGGTGGTGTGCAGTGATTCTGGGTTTGGCCGATGTTGGCATCGGCGGTTCGCAGGTGCTAACCCATGTTCCGTCGGTGCACTTTCCACTCTTATCTAGATTGCTTCTATGTTTCAGCCGGCATTTCGCCGACTCCATCCGATAGAGCCCGATCCCATCCGGTCAAGCTTCTATCCTCTTCCTTTTCTATGCTTTTGTCTAGGTTCATTCTTTCTCTCCTTAAATTAAATACCTACAAAAACTAAAGAGAAAGAGCATAAAATCTTCTCAAATGACTTAAAAAATAAGAAAAATCTCATGTTGAAAACACTAATGAGTTGGTAAACTACCAAGTTATCACCTGTAGAAAAATTCTCTGAGGAAGCTCTTGGAAATCTGGAGAAGAAGCACAACCCTAACTCTTGTCTTGTTAAGACTTGTCTGAGTTTTTATATACTAGTCTTGAGAACTAAGTGAGAACTATGGGAGGAGGATAGACTAACCTCCCCTAATCCCTTGAAAACATAACCCAAAATAATGTAGTTCAGAAACTAAAATAGCGGGAAGTTACAAAAATGACCTTGGAGAAAAGTCTGAAAAAATGCCCTACCGAATCCAATGGGCCACACAATGAGTTGTTGGTTGTGACCATGACTCATTGGGATTAGTCATTGACCCTGAGGTTGGAAATTCAGTCACTAGTCATCGAACAACTAATGGAAAGGATGACCCATTAGATCAAACAACGGGTTATTAAATCCAATCGTGGTCACTAGAAGGGTTTTGAACAAATTCTGGATATCTCCCCAATGGACGGACATAACGACCTGTTATCTGAAATGAGCCGTTGTTTCATCCAATGCCACTGTACTGACCTTTGCATTTTCTTGATTTCATTCAACGGCTTGACAAAATGAGTGGTTACATCAAATAACAACTTGTCTTCTAGGTCGTCGTTTGGGAAAAGGATTTTGATAGGTACTAATGATGGGTCGTTGTACGACTCATTGAATTTGAGGGAAGGATCTATTGGACAACTAACGATTTACTTAACAGGATATTTTCTCTGACAACGACTCGTCAGATGAGTTTTTTTTAGAAATAATATTTGATTTCTTTCTAGTTTTTCATTCCAACTCTAGGGTTTGTTCTAAAGAACTTTTACGGTGTTAAACTATCTCCCCCTTGAGAACATTCATCCTCTAATGAAGGATAAGTAAGATTAAATACAAGCAAAAGGGCTGTAATCCTGAACTGAACACTATAAACTGAACACTGAAGGAGTGACTAACTCCAAACTGATATAGACATACTAAATGAATTTATGCAATTAGGGCAAACATTAAAACATCAATAGAGTTGATGAGTATGGAAGTGAATAGAGTACTGAGGAGGAATTTAGTACCTGCTACTGAAAGTGAACTAGAAGGGAATAGGTGAGGGTATTTAGCCATGATATCTATTTCTGCTTCCCATGTAGCTCCCTCAAATATATGGTTCCTCCATAAAACTTTTACTGAAGCGACCTCCTTATTTCTCAGCTTACGAACTTGACGGTCTATGATCTGAACTTCAACCTCTTCTTAAGAGAGATTATCATTTACACTAATTCTCTCTAAAGGTACTACTAAGGTTGGATCACTGATGCATTTCTTCAACAAGGACACGTGGAAGATTGGGTGCACCGATGCTAACTCCGCAGAAAATCTAGCTCATAAGCCACATTACCAATGAGTCTCAAGATTCTATAAGGGCCAACATATCTAGGACTGAGTTTTCCTTTCTTGCTAAACCTTATCACCCCTTTCATAGGTGAAAATTTCAGATATACCCATTTATCCACAACAAACTCTAGCTCCCTTCTCCTTACATCTACATACGATTTCTGTCGGGTTTGAGCTATTTTATACTGTTCCCTGATAAGGTGAACCTTCTGCATGGCCTCGTGTACTAAATTAGGTCCTATTAAGGTAGCTTCACCAACCTTAAACCACCCTATAGGATATCTACACCTCCTACTATATAATGCCTCGAACGGTGGCAACTAAATATTGGAGTGGTAGCTCTTGTTGTATGCAAACTCGATGAGAGGTAGGTGATCATCCCAACTGCCCTGGAAATTGATCATGCAAACCCTAAATATATCTTCCAAAGTTTGACTAGTCCACTCAGCCTGGCCAATCTATTTGTGGGTGAAACGTTGTGCTGAGCTTGACATGAGTACCAAGTCATTTATGAAATGACTTCATGAAGTGTGAGGCGAACTGAGTACCCCAAATTTAAATGATGAACAACTGAAATCCATGCAGTTTGACTAACTTTTGGATGTATAGTCTAGCATAATCCTCTGTTGAATCTATGGTCTTAATTGGTAGGAAATGTGCTGACTCAGTCATTCGATCTATAACCACCCTAATTGAGTCGTGTTGTCGATGCGTATGAGGTAGACCTATAATGAAATCATTGTTCACTTCTTACCACTTCCAAGTTGGAATTCTAATATCCCGAGTCATACCCCTAGGTCTCTGATGTTCAACCTCAATCTGTTGGCAATTTGGACACTTAGCCACAAATTCTTCAATGTCCTTCTTCATGCCATTCCACCAGTAGAATTCCCGTAGATCACGATACATCTTGGTAGAACCTGGGTGGATAGAGTATCTAGTGCTATGAGCTTCCATTCCCCATTTGAAGAATTCTTCCACCTTTTTCTTTAGGACTACTTCCTTCAACTTAAGTAGAATTGGGTCTTCATCCTGCTTTGACTTAATCTCAACCACTAGGGAGTATTCTAACCCACTCTGGACTACAACTCCACCTTCTATCGGAAAAACCAACTGGACCCCTAACCAAGCTAGTCTATGAATATCCCTTTCCAACTCCTTTTTATCCTCCTCTACATGAGCAACACTCCTCATAGACATTCTACTGAGGGCATCAGCCACTATGTTGGACTTACCTAGGTGGTAGAAGATGCTCATGTTGTAGTCTTTAAACAACTCTAACCACCTTCTCTGACGTAGATTCAGGTCCTTTTGACTAAAAACGTACTATAGGCTCCTGTGGTTAGTAAAAACATCCACATGAACCCCATAAAGGTAGTGCCTCATAATATTCAAGGCAAATACTGCCCCTACCAGCTCAAAATTGTGAGTCAGATAGTTCTTCTCATGAACCTTGAGTTGTCTGGAAGCATAAGATATCACCTTACCATGTTGCATCAAATCTAGCCAAGGCCAACTCTAGAGGCATCGTAATAGATCACGAACTCATTAGAAACTTTTGGCAGAGTCAAAACTGGGCTATAGTGAGTCGTGTCTTCAA
Source organism: Datura wrightii (assembly GCA_035772735.1). Taxonomy (NCBI): domain Eukaryota; kingdom Viridiplantae; phylum Streptophyta; class Magnoliopsida; order Solanales; family Solanaceae; genus Datura; species Datura wrightii. The sequence continues at coordinate 70,321,673 of JASDFA010000002.1, forward strand.
CTCCTAAAAATTCTTCTCACATGCATTAGAAAAATTGAAACTTCACCTTCTTTTGAGTTTGTTTAAAGGAGACGTAATGGAGGAGAACCCTTTTATGAACCATCTATAATAACAGACTACGACCAAGAAACTTCTAATGTCTGATGAGGAGGCGGGTCTTGGACAGTCCTTGACTGGTGCTATCTTTTGAGAATCCACTCGAATACCCTCATTGGAGACCACATGACCGAGGAATGCAGCTGATTTCAGCCTGAATTCACCCTTGCTAAAAATTGCTAACAACTGGTCCTTAAGAGTCAGCAAAACTATTCTCAAATGGTCTGAGTGCTCCTCCCCTGTTATGGAGTAAACCAGAATATCATTTATAAAGACAATTATGAACATGTCCACGTACTTCTTGAATACCCTGATCATTAGATCCATAAATACTGTAGGAGAATTGGTTAGTCCAAAAGGCCTAATTACAAATTCATAATGACCATACCGAGTTCTAAATACTATTTTAGAAATGTCACAATTCTGACCCTGAGTTGATGGTATCCTAATCTAAGATTTACCTTGGAAAAACAACTAGCTCCCTGAAGTTGGTACAACAAGTCAGTAATCCTGGGTAAAGGGTACCTATTCATTGCTAACATCAAAAATGTAATACCCCAAAAGTGCCTAGGACTATACTTGGATTTCGAAAATGAAAGTAGCAGAAATCAAAAAATCCTTCTCAAAACGGGTCATAGTACTGGTCATTAGTGGAACCAACGACCCACTAGATGTGTCCCTGTTGAGATGTTGCAGGACTGGAGTTGCAGGTAACGGGTCTAGGAATGATAGGTTGCTAGGTGTAATGGTTCATTGGATGTGAGCCATTGTGAGGTTGTTCAGGTTCAAGGAGAATGTAACAGATCACCTAACAACTCGTCCTTCTAAGAAATGAGTCGTTGCAAGTGCCCGTTGGGAAGAATTCCAAGTTAAGGCAGTGGTACCAAGGACTAGCAGCAATGGGTCCTTGGAACTTGTAATGACTCATTCTATCTAGCCACGGTAAGGGATTTGAGACCTGATTTAGGGGTGTAACAATGAGGGATGTAACGGACCATTGGAGTCAGTAACGGTCATTGTAACGGCCGTGGTCACTGGCAGGGCAATTTTTTCCAGAAATTTCTCTAAGGGTATTTTCATCATTCGTAAGCACTAGGGTCCTAAAATACATCATTTTAATCTATGAATAGTGAGTTGTAAGAGGAGCAATTCATTCTAAGCAATTACTATTCATACATGCAAGTTTAGAAGTCTAGGGAGGTGATCAAGCTCAAATTCTTCAAAGTTTTCCTCAATTCTTCATTAGACAATCAAGGGAATTCTAGAATCTAATTCTCTCAGGTGTGTAAGTTTATGAATGGGTGAATTTGTTCACACCCATGCCCAATCTCTCTGTAATTCATGAAAATCTATATGTTGATCCTATGGGGTTTTAACCTAATGCATGAATTTTCTAAGATTCTACCATGGGTATGATCTAAGTATGTTTCTATTATGGAATTATGATTCATGGGCAAGTTTTTGAATATTTTCAATTATAAATCATGTTTTCAAGATTTATAAATTATAAATGCCCATCCATGAGAAGTTCATGAAAGTTGAGATTTATGATGTATGGTCAAGTATGATAAGATATTCATGATGAAAAGCATATTTTCAAGTTACCCATTTATATGAATCATGTTTTCAAGTGAATCAAGTATTTTCAATCATGTTTAAGTATTGGGCAAGCCAATATGTTGAAGTATGATTTATGATTTCAAGTTAATTATCTACCCACATGGGTTTTGAGTTAAGACTCCCAATTATTTTCAGCTCGCGGTATTGTTTGAGCCAAGGCTCCTCATGTCAAATTTCATATGTTACATGATTATTTAACTTCTTCACTAGATGATGGTCAGCTTCGTTGAAAAACGATGGAGATCATATGCATATTTTTGGGCGTAGTGTCTAGAACCGAGTAAACTATGTGTCAATCAACCCTATGCCTCAGAACTACGCGCCAACGTACATATGATCAGATTATTTAGGACCTCCTTTGTGAGATTTCCCGTGCCCTAAGGGGACTTTAGCTTGATATCGATATCATGGTAGCGTCTTTAGCCCTGGCAAGGCTTTAGACAGCTCTGCCCACTTGAGTGTGATTGTCGGGACCACGTAATCTCTATCGTGGTAATGTCGGTTATATGATGAATCTCCCATTATTCCTCATGATTTTAGTATGCGTGTTTATCATGATATATATATATATACACACACACACACACACACACACATATATATATATATATATGTTCTAAAGAAGGTTTGACCCAATGTTCAGTTTTTACTTATGATTATCAAATTTTAGCTTTGGGTCATTCGATTCAGTTATGATGTTCAGTTATGTTTAGATCATGATTTTAGAAAAAAACACGCAAGCCATACTTTCAAATTCTTATCTTGATTATGATTTATATTATGCATGTGTAAAAATGATTTTACTTATTTAAGTGGTTTCACTTACCTTGCATATTCGTTGCATTTCATGTACTGACCACATACTCTATGATGTATCATTTTATGATACAGACTCCAATCTTCAGACTTAGCTCCGTCACTAGCCAAATTCCATAGTTAGCATGTAGTCCCTATTGGTGAGTCCTCATCTGTCAAGGGCCCCTCTTCAATTTGGTCATGTTTACTTATTTTCAGTTTCAAAATTAGAGAGTTAGTTGGGGACTTGGCCCATCAACTCATTAGAATTAAAGGCTTTTCAGACAATAGATTGTATTTAGCTTCAGACTCATGTTGTATATTCAGATTGTTATGTTATGTTCAGATTTCCGCAATGTTTATTATGTTAAGTCTTCCACTTTACTTGGTTTGAGTTAGATGTATGTTCATGTCATGGGTCTACTTGGAGCCTCTCGGGGTTCCTTATCCTGTGTCTCAATCGGGGCCTATGTTCAGGTCATGACAAACTTGGTATCAGAGTAATAGGCTTTGAAGTGTCCTAGGGTGTCTGAAAGCCGCGTAAAGTTAAGTCTTTTTCATGGGTGTGAAGCAAGCGACACTTATGATGAAGAGGCTACGAGACGTTTGGGCATTGTTCCCTTATTTCATGATCTATGTCATGCGGTGAAATGTCTCTGTATCCTTCTAATTTGTGCTATTTGCAATTGCAGAATCATGCCTCCTCACAGAGTTAACAATAGAAGAAATGGAAATGGAAATGGCCACGAGGATGGCAATGGAGACGGGCATCAGCAGGCCCCACTAGCCTATGGGCACCATGTAGCGAAGCCGGCTGCCCATGCTGAATTCAAGGGAGCCATTCAAATGCTAGCACAGGCCTTGACTGCCCAGGTCAATCAGTAGGTAGTAGCGCATGTTTCACAAAACGGGAATGCAGTAGCAACACGAGTTAGAGATTTCCTAAGGATGAACCCACCAGAGTTTCTTGGGTCAAAGGTGGATGAGGATCCACATGAGTTTATTGATGAGATTCTGAAGATAACCTACGTCATGGGGGTAAATGGAGAGGAGTGTGAGGATTTGGCCTCATATTAGTTGAAGGGGGTCACACACATTTGGTTTAAACAGTGGAAGGATAGTAGGGCAGTCAGAGCATGCCCTATCAATTGGGATGAGTTTTATGTCTCTTTCCTAGATCGGTTCTTCCCTCATGAGATGAGGGAGCTAAAGGTGTCCGAGTTCATGAATCAAAAGTAGGGAAAGTTGATAGTCGCAGGAATATGCCCTAGAGTTCAGTCTCCTATCAAAGTATGCCCGAGAGTTAGTGGTTGATCAAAGGGCTCGAGTGAGCAGGTTTGTTCATGGGGTGGCGGACTATCAAGACAAGGATTGTAGAACCACTATGATCCATAGGATATGGGTTTTCCTTGGATATTCTTGTATGCCCAGCAGATAGAGGCATCCGCATCTAAGGGAGAGAGAAGCCCAGAGGGCTAGGATAGATAGCTATAGGTTCTCTCAGCCGAGGCCAAGTGGTGGGCACCGACAGCAGTCCAACAAGAGATCTTCAACCCCAGTATCTTTGGCGATATGTGTTCCAAAGGGGACGAGCATCGAACTCTAGGGGTCAAAGCAGCAGGCCTGCAGATTCCAGTATCTCAGTTTGTGACAGGTGTGTTTAAAGGCACATGGGTCAGTGTTTGGCGGGTACAGGTGCTTAATTTGTGTGCGAGAAACCGTAAACATTCTCAAAGATTGCCCAGCAGCTAGACAGGGCCATGATAGGGGCAAAGGCCCTGCTTCCAGTTTAACAGATCCACCAGCCCACCCATCTGAGCAGGGTGCATCTACTAGCACAGGTGGCGGTCAGCGCCATACCAAATTCTATGCCTTAGCACCCTGCCAGGAGCAGAAGGTCTCCCCGTATGTAGTCACTGGTATGTTATGAGTTCTACATCTTGACCTATATGCTTTGTTAGATCCAAGGGCTACCTTGTCTTTTGTGACGCCCTATCTGGCTAGTATTTACGAGTTAGACCTGAAATCTTGTCAGAACCCTTCTCAGATTCTACTCCACTAAGTGATTCAGTTGTAGCTAGATGGGTGTATAAAAGTTGCCCAGTCACAATCCTTTAGAAAGTCACCTCAACAGATTTAGTAGAATTATCCATGACCAATTTTGATGTTATCCGCAGCATGGATTGGCTATTTGGATGCTATGCCTCAGTTAATTGTAGAACTCAGGCAGTAGAGTTCAGATTTTCAGGTGAGCCAGTCATAGAATAGAAGGGTAGTTCAACTTTTCCTGTAGGTCATTTCACTTCCTATCTTAAGGACAAATAGATGATCTCCAAGGGTTGCGTGTACTATTTAGTGAGGGATGATTATACTACATCTGATACCCTGACTACCCAGTCAGTCCTGGTAATATGTGAGTATCCGATAGTATTCCCAGGTGATCTATCAAGAATTCCTCCCGAGTGGGAGATTGATTCTCATATTGACGTTCTTCCCGATACACAGCCTATATCTAATCCTCTTTACAGAAGGGCCCTAGCTGAGTTAAAGGAGTTGAAGGAGCAGTTAAAAGTTCATTTAGATAAGGGGTTCATCAGACATAGAAAATCCTCATAGCGTGCACCAGTTCTCTTTATCCGAAAAGAACAATCCTTACCGCCCTTTCAATTCTATCCACCATAAGCCTCTATCAAAAAAGCCAATTAACGAAAAGAAAGAAAAGAGAGGATAGTTCTCTTCGTATGTGTATTGATTATCTACAATTGAACAAGGTCACCATCAAGAACATGTATCCTCTTCCCAGGATTGATGATTTGTTTGACTAGCTTCAGGGTGCTAAGTGCTTTTGGAAGGTAGATCTCAGGTCCGGATACAATCAGCTAAGGTTCGGGAGAGTGATATCCCTAAGACAGCCTTCAGGAATTGGTATGGTCATTATGAGTTTGTAGTTATGTCTTTTGGACTAACGAACGCTACTGCAGCTTTTTTGGATTTAATGAACAGGGTGTTCCGGTCATACTTGGATATGTTCGTGATCGTGTTTATTGATGACATCCTTATATACTCTCAGAGCGAGGAGGAGCATGTTGCCCATTTGAGGGTGGTACTATAGACTCTTAAGGACCACCAACTATATGCAAAATTCAGCAAGTGCGAGTTTTAGTTGAACTCAGTGGCATTTTTGGGCCATGTCGTGTCAAGTGAGGGCATAAAGGTGGACACTCAGAAAATAGAAGCAGTGAAGAATTGGCCTATACTGTGGAATCCTTCAGACATCAAGAGTTGCTTGGGTTAAGCCAGGTACTATCGGAGATCTATTGAAGGTTTTTCATCTAGCAGCGCCATTAACCAAATTGACCCAAAAGAAAATGAAGTTCCAATGGTCGGAGGCTTGTCATAGGAGCTTCCAAGAGTTGAAGACTCAACTCACCTCAGCACCTGTGTTAACCCTACCTGAAGGTACCGATGGGTTTGTGGTGTATTGTGATGCTTCTAGAATCGGCCTTGGTTGTATATTAATGCAGCATGGTAAATTATAGCATATGCTTCCAGGCAGCTAAAGGTTCATGAAAGGAATTATCTTATCCATAATCTTGAATTGGTAGCAGTGGTATTTGCATTGATGATTTGGAGACACTATGTGTACGGGGTCCATGTAGATGTGTTTATGGATCACAAGAGCCTACAATAGGTGTTTACGGAGAAGGACCTACACCTATGCCAAAGGAGGTGGTTGGAGCTACTCAAGGATTACTATATAAGTGTCCTTTACCATCGGAGTAAGGACAATATATTGGCTGAAGCATTTAGTAGACTCTCTATTGAGAGTGTGTCACATGTAGAAGAGAGGAAGAAGGAGCTGGTGAAGGATGTGCATCGACTTGCAAGGTTGGCAGTTCATTTGGTTGACTTGACCGATGAAGTTGTTATTTTTCAAAATGGATCAGAATCTTACTTGGTGACTGACGTGAAAGATGAACAAGAGAAGGACCCCATCTTGGTAAAGTTAAAGGAATCCGTTAAAAATCAGAAGGTAGTGGTCTTATCCAAAGGGGGAGATGGTGTGCTTCGATATCAGGGTCGCTTGTGTGTCCCGGACATTGGTGATTTGAGAAATCAAATATTGCATGAGGCTCATGGTTCTAGATATTCGATACATCCAAGTGCCACCAAGATGTACCGTGACCTACGAGAAATCTATTGGTGGAATGGCATGAAGAAGGACATCACAGAATTTGTAGCTAAGTGTCCAAATTGGCAACAAGTGAAGGTTGAGCACCAAAGATTGGGAGATGTGCTTCAAGACGTCATTATTCCTAGTTGGAAGTGGGAGGAGATTAACATGGACTTCATCATAGGGTTGCCTCGCACTCGTCGACAGTATGACTTCATTTAGGTGTTCATGGATAGGTTGACGAAAGACGCTCATTTTTTACTGGTCAAAAGCGCTAATTCTACAAAGGATTATGCCAAACTATACATCTGAGAGATTTTTTTGTTGCATGGAGTGCCCTTGTCCATCATATCAGATATAGGTATCCAATTTACCTTTTAGTTTTAAAGGTCGTTTCAAAAAGGACTTGGTACTCAGGTCATGCTCAGTACCGCATTTCACCCGCAAATGGATGGTCAGGCAGAGTGAACTATTCAGACTCTCGAGGACATGTTGAGAGCATGTGTGATTGACTTCAAGGGTGGTTGCGATGATCATCTTCCTCTCATTGAGTTTACGTATAATAACAACTGCCATTCAGCGTTTAGATGGCTCCATTTGAGGCTCTCTATGGGCATAGGTGTAGATCGCCTATTTGTTGGTTTGATGTCGGTAAGGCTGCGATGATAGGATCAGATTTAGTCCATGAGGCCATGGATAAAGTTTAGCTCATACGGGATAGGTTTAAAATAGCTCAAAGTCGCCAAAAGTCTTATGCCTATGTTAGGAGGAGGGAACTTGAGTTTGAAGTTGATGATTGGGTCTTTCTAAAGGTGTTTCCCATTAAGGGAGTGAGAGGTTTAGAAGAAAAGAAAAACTCATCCCCCGCTATGTTGACCCATACCAAATTGTGAAACAGGTTGGCAAGGTAGCATATGAATTGGCGTCGCCCTCAAAATTAGCTTTAGTCCATCCAGTTTTTCATGTATCGCTCTTAAAGAAGTGTTAGGGTGATCTAGCTCTATTTGTCCCGGTAGGGCGTGTAGGTGTGAAAGATAGCCTTAGTTTTAGTGGAAATACTGGATCGTCAGGTTTGAAGTCTAAGAAACAATGAACTTGCCTCAGTCAAGGTTTTATGAAGGAATTAGCATATTGAGGGAGTTATTTGGGAAGCCGAAGCAGATATGATGACTAGATACCCACATCTATTTTCTATCGGCTCAGTTACAACTTGAGGCATCAATATTTGCCCTAAAACTCTCTTAAATTTCATGTTCAGCTCAAGTACCTCAGTTTCCTTCATGTAATGTTATGTATGTATGATTCACAAATTCAATTCAGTCCTGTAGTTCAAATCGGAGTCAATCACTCTGTTAGTTTTCAGCTTGTATGCCCAGTATTAGAATATTGTGATTTCATTTATCTGTTTCTGTATGTTTTCCCACATTCGAGGACGAATGTTCCAAGGGGGAGATATTGTAATACACCAGAAGTGCCTAGGACTAGACTCGGGATTTGAAAATGAAAAGTAGCAGAAATAAGAAAATCCTTCTCAGAATGGGTCGTAGTACGGGTCGTTAGTGGGCCCAGCGACCCATTATATTTGTCCATAGTGAGGTGCTGCAGGATTGGAGTTGCAGGTAACGGGTCTAGGAGTGACCCATTGCTAGATGTAACGGGCCGTTGGATGTTAGCCATTGTGAGGTTTTTCAGGTTCAGGGAGAAAGTATTGGATCACGTAACGACTCGTCATTGGGAGCAACAAGTCATTGTAAGTGCATGTTAGAAAGAATTCCATGTTAAGGCAGTGGTGACAATGAGTGGCAGCAACGGGTCATTGGAGCTTCTAATGACTCATTTGTCCAGCCTCGGTAAAGGATCTGAGACCTGATTCAGGGGAGTAACAAAGAGGGATGTAATGAACCGTTGGAGTTAGTAACGGTCCATTGTGATGCCCGTGGTCACTGGCAGAGCAATTTTTCTAGGAAATTCATTAAGGGTATTTTCATTACTTCTAAGCCCTAGGGTCCTAACCACGTCGTTTTAAGCTATGAAGAGTGAGTTTTAAGAAGGGTAAGTTCATTCTAAGCTATTCCTATTAATGCATGCAAGAGTAGCAGTCTAGAGACGTCATCAAGCTCAAATTCTTCCAAGTTTTCATCAATTCTTCATTGGGCAATCAAGGGAGTTGTAGAATCTGATTCTCTCAGGTATATAAGTTTATGAAAGGGTGCATTTGTTCACACCCATGCCCAATCCCTCTCTAATTCATGAAAATCTATATATTGATCCTATGGGGTTTTAACCCAATGCATGAATTTCCTAAGTTTCTAACATGGGTACGATCTAAGTATGTTTCTATTATTGAATTATGATTCATGGGTAGGTTTTACATTGTTTTCAATTATAAATTATGTTTTTAGATTTTATAAATTATAATGCTCATCCTTGAGAAGTTCATGAAAGTTGAGATTTATGATGTATGTTCAAATATGATGAGATATTCATGATGAAAAGTACGTTTTCAAGTTACCAATGTCTATGAATAATGTTTTCAAGTGAATCAAGTATTTTCAAGCATGTTTAAGTATTGGGCCAGCCCGTATGTTCAAGAATGATTTATGATTTCAAGTTAATTAGCTTACCACATGGTTTTGGAGTCAAGACTCCTAATTATGTTTAGCTTGTGGTATTGTTTGAGCCAAGTCTCCTAATGTATGATTTCAGATTTTATATGTACATGATTGTTCAACTTCATCACTAGACGATGTTCAGCTTCATTAAAAAATGATGGAGAGCATATGTATGTTTTTGGGAGTAGTGTCTAGCACCAAGTAGGCTAAGGGTCAGTCAACCCTATGCCTCAGAACTACACGCCAATGTAGGTATGATCAAATTATTTGGGACCTCCTTTGTGAGATTTCCCCTACCCCAAGGGGCCTTTAGTTTGATATCGATATCATGATAGCATATTTAGCGCTATCAATGCTTTAGAAGGCTCTGCCCACTTGAGTGTGATAGTTGGGACCGCATAAGCTCTATCGTGGTAGTGTCGATTGTATAACAAGTCTCCCATTTTTCCTCATTATTTTAGTTATGCATGTTTATCATGATATATATATATATATATATGTGTGTGTGTGTGTGTGTGTGTGTGTGTGTTCTAAAGAAGGTTTGACCCAATGCTCAGTTCTTACTTACGATTATCAAATTTTAGGTTTGGGTCATTCGATTCAATTATGATGTTCAGATCATGATTTCAGAAAATAGCATGCAAGCCCTACTCCTAGATTCTTATCTTGATTATGTTTTATATTATGCATGTTTAAAAATTATTTTACTTATTTAAGCAATTTTACTTACCTTGCATACTCGGTAAATTCCACGTACTGACCGTATACTCTATTATGTATTGTTTTATCATACAGGCTCCGATCTTCAGACTCAACCCCTTCACTAGCCGCTTCAGGAGTTAGCTCCAGTCCCTATTAGTGAGTCCTCATTTGCCGAGGCCCCTCTTCTATTCGATTATGTTTACTTATTTTCAGTTTCAAACTTAGAGAGTTAGTTGGGGTCTTATCCTATCACCTCATCAGAATTAGAGGCTTTTCAAACTTTAGATTGTATTCAACTTCAGACTCGTGTTGTATATTCTGATTGTTATGTTATGTTCGGATTTCTGCCATGTTTATTAAGTCTTCCACTTTACTTGATTGAGTTAGATGTATGTTCATGTCATGGGTTGACTTAGTCTCTCGGGGTTTCTTGTCTCGTGTCTCGATCCGGGCCTATGTTCGGGTCGTGACACCAAATCCATTCCTCGATACGAGAAAGTGTACACAATGGTTGCAATATAATTTACCCAACTCGTTATTCGGGGTCGAATCCACAATGAATGAAGATTGATAGCAATGAAAGTTGTCTACCAAAATGAATCAAATATCATCATTTTATCAAAACTGGGAAGTAAATATTGGGGTTTTAAGATCACACTATAAATTCAAAATCAATTAACAACAAAAGGCAACCATCTTCGAAGTAACAATATGAGTGAATACTAGGGGTGTGGTACTGACGGGGCATTAATAGGATTGGAGTTCACTAGCAAATCAAAGCATTACTTATGAACAAAAATAGTCGTGGACAAGGCGACACCCGATGTTTCTCAATCACTTGGGTGTTTTTCTCCTCGGGTTTTCTCAAACCCCAAGTCCCAAACACATTAACCACTACAACTTGGGTAAGAATTAAACAGCCTCTAGTGTAATTCTTTAATAGGTCTATAAAAGTGGGTATTGGCTATCTCTAGCCCAATCCCACACAATCAACACCCAATTATCCACTATTGTTTTCTCACCTATATTCTATTACTCTTTTTCAAGAAAAAATAGAATAAGAAACACAATCCATACTTGAAATTATATATATTTTAATTATATTTTAGATAAAATAATAGATTTATGCTAAATACGTAATTCTAAGATTAAACTAGCAACACCCAATCCATTTTAGCCCCTATGATGTGCACACCCCTAGCTAGGTGTTCAACTACTCATAGATGATGAAAAAGAGATAAAACCAATAAAGGAATCCTATAATTCATCATTAATAAGAAACTTCAAGCTCGATTTGCTCTTGAATAGAGGTTTTTACCTTGGAAAGATGAAGAATATGAAGGAAAAAGCCCTCGCTTTTCTCTATCTTTTCTCTCTGTAAAATTCATAGAAAAACTAACTATCCCCTTTCGATTGGAATGTAATATTATATTTTTTTAAAAAGGTGTACAAAAATAGGGTAATGCTACTCCTCTTTTCTTGTGCTAAACGACTTTACCCCTTTGATGATGGCCTCACTTGCCCAGCACCTGTGTTTCGCAGGTGCCCATCCATGAAGAACTGATCGATCGCTGTTGTAGGCTAGTGGATCCTATCATAGTCTGAAGTTGGCACCTACGCTTCATCTATACTGACCCATGTTCTACATGTGTGCCTTCAACTTCCAAGCAATGATTTCTTGTGTTTGACTTGCGTTTCGCAAGTGTCATCCTGCAAAACGCAGGTCCTTTTCTTCCAGCACCATGCTTTTTGTTCAATTTCTTTCTTTCTATATTTAAATTTAATACCTACAAAAACCAAATAGAAAGGGAATAAAATCTTCCTAAATGACTTGAAAACCAAGCAAAATCTCATGTTTAAAAGCATAATGAGTTTGTAAATTACCAACTCATCAAACCCCCATACTTGAACAATTTCTTTTCCTCAAGAAAGATATTTCATTACAGCAAAACAATTTAATTAAGTATGCCATAGTACATGAATTGCACAAGAGACCACTTGGACTAATACAACCCCAAAATTGGACACGGACGCAATGCACAGAAAAGACTAAACAAGTTATACAAATGCTTCAAGAGGTAACCACAAACAATTGGCATGATTCACAAGTGTTTCTTTCATTCAAAACAACGGGCATGGTTGATCAAAACAAGCTCATATAGCATCTTAAGTTATTACAAATTCACATTCTAGGATTGCCTTAAAGCTCACTGCACTCTTATCTCAATCATATCTTTTAGTTTGAACACATTCAAGCATGTTCCCCAAGGAAGTGATGCCATACATCAAGAGAGAATCCCATTTAATTTTCAACCACACACAAAGGGATTATAGAATAAGGCAACTTGCTCACATTCACAAAGAAATTCTCATGCATACAACTTGACCCATAAGCTTTCCCTTTGTGTAACACGCCCCTAATGTAGAGTTGCTACACTCAAAAACAATTAGGACTTGGGGGTCATAATGAAGGCTAGGGATAAAGGTAGGATGACTTTTTAGTTCTAGTAACTAGAACCTCCCTAATTCCCTTTTGTGAAAACTTTTGCACTCAAAGTTTCTATTGAGATCACCCCAACTTATCTCTCCTTAACCAACATCTTCAATTTTATATCAAGAGCCACCGTTATATATCCTTGGTTTCCACCTTTTAGCCTCGTCTATGCAAAAGGTGGCACCTTTGAACAATTTTTTCTTCTAAATTTGGAGGTTTTTCAACCAACAAATTCGTTCATTTCAACATAATTTGGTGCTACCTCACATTGAAGCTCACATATTTTTCTCATTTTCTTTGCAAACCCCAAAATTAGGCTTTTGTCTGATTTCTCCCTTTTCTTTCTCAAAATTTTGGGCATCAGGCCACATTTTTCATTTCTTTTCACAACAGCACTAGGGAGAATGGGTGACAAAAGAGAGATTACAAAAAGGTAATAGGCTTGTAATGTGGTTCTCAAAGAAAAGGGTTATAGTCTCAACATTGGCTAGAGAACACAAATGTTCAAGGAAGTCATATAGGTGAAGTGATTATCAAAAGAAATCCTTATAACATGTTCTAAGTGCAGCTACATCTAGGATTTTTCCTTAGGTCACACTTAGGGAAAGTTCTAGACAACCATGCATTCATGAGAATTAAGCTAAAATCCTCACCGCATAAGGCATCAACTCCAAGGAGTTCACCCAATTCTTACAACCGCATCTAGAGTATGACTTAAGAAAAGATAGCATGTGAATCAACAAGACAAACAAGGAATGTGCAATTTATGGAAAAAGAGTGCTCAATTTTTAATTCAAATGCCCCTTTTTCCTCAAAATCCTTTTTCAGTTCCATTTAAAAAATTTCGATAGTACCTCTCGAAAGATAGTGCAACAACCGATTCAAAAAGACTCTAATCTTGAGATTCTCCCTTAAATAAGTCGCCTCTTAATCTATCATAGGGAAATGCCACTTGGTTCGATAACAAAGAATGAAAAGGAAATCACTCCTTAGGAATGAACCGTGGATAAAGAAAACCCTTGGAGTTTATTTGCTAACTACTATGAAGAAAGACTATCATTAAGACATGGGTCATTAAACATTTAGGAAATTTAGAAAGGACCCATTAATGGCACTAACAAGAAAAAAGAAAAATATTCCATCAAACAAACCCAATAAGGGAAAAAAGGGACACTAAATAGCCAACATGAGAAACTACACCCTACCCCTAACTAATAACTTACATTGTCCGCAATGTATCAATTAAACATAAGAAAAGAAAAGAAGAGATCCCTAAGTAAATTAGTAAGGGTCACAAGCAGTCCATAAGTATGTGGCATAGGAGAACATCCATTAAGTAGTCACGATAGGTGAGGGCATTAACGAATCCCGTGGAAGTTCAAGTGCCTTCCTGTTGCAGTGTGCACCCAACGATCCAAAGGAGCCTGGCTCTCATAATCCAATATGGGTCACCTACTATGTGCACATCATGAATAGTGCACATCCTAGGGTAGGGTGGTCCGCTGTGGTATATTTCCTCATCAAATATTACCCCGAATTGGCTATCATAGCCTACAAACCAATCATCTGGTGGACTCTTACTACTTGCTGGTTGGGAATCATCAGAGGTCGGCATATTCGAAATATACCTTTTGGTGACAGTATCTCCCTTCGGCTGTCTACTTCTTTCCTCATGGCTACCACTTCATTCTCCAATACTTTGACTCTAGCACATAGGCCTCCCAATTTGTCAATTACAGGTTTCATGGCCTTCTTGATGGCTTGTTGAATTATAGGGGGTATAAATTTTACTAATTTCAATAATTGAGCATTATGAGCCAGCGCCATATGTGCCATCTTATAGAGGCCCTTTATGGTATGCGAGTTATCCCTGTTGGTTGGTAGTGAAACTGCTGCATTTTTAAAGGACCTTAAAGGTAGAGGAGCTGCCGGTTCCATTGTTAACTTGTGACACTTTGAAATTGGGGAATCTTAATATGTCTTGGTTGGCAAAGTAATTACCCTCTTAGCTCTCATTGTTCTGTTCAATGGCCTAAATAGAGTATAGTTGGCTTGAAGTCAAAGCAAACTAATAAGAATAGGATAGAGCATAGAGGTTGCCTCATTCTGTGTCTTCCTTTTGAATTGCTTTACGATAATCTCCTCGACATTGATGTGACTGCAATCCATGGTGCATGCTACTAGGATTTCAACCTCAATAGGAACATGTGTTGTGTTTTTAGAGGTGATGGTACGAGTGTATACCAGATCATGCCACATTCGTGCTTCAAATTTGAGATCATGGCGATGAATAATGCCTTTCAATACTGCCTATTGTTGTTGACCCACAACAATGGTTTCAGCCATCCATTCAAATTGATTATCTTTGTCTACCAGTTTCTTTTTGAAGTCTAGACTTGGACGCATAGGATCAGCCCAATAAAAAGAGTTGATTTCTTTGGGGTGATATGAACTCTTTGGCCCCCTACTAGCATGGACAGTAAACGTGGTATCATATGCACTTAGCCTTTGTGCTTCAAGATGTCCTTTCGTGCCCTATATGACTGTCATAACCCGGAAGCCCAAAGATCAGACCCAGGAGTTGAAATAGAGAAAAGTTAAAATGTGGCACCAAGCATCAGGATGGGTCGTGAGGTGACTGAGAGCAGCCCATGAGTCGTGATATGACTTGTGTGGAGGGCTAGGTGCTAATTTTGAAAATTTGAGAAATAGGATCCCACGGATGTGACCACGAGTCATGGTCAAGCTACACTTGCTTCTGAATAGATGTGTGGGACAGAGGGCTCGTGGTACCTACTGCCCACCCTTCCTCCTCTGCTTTGAGAACCATGTGAATGAAGAGTGGGCAGAAGAGAAGGAGGTCCTCATACGGAGTCGCACACTTACTTGAGCAGTTCGGGGGACTGAAATGGGTTGAATAAACTCCCCTGGGGCTGGAAAAATAGTAGAGCCGCTATTTTCCTAGAGAACGATGGGAGAGGCTCGCTGGACTCTAGACAAGCCGTTACGAAGTTCTATCAGCCTAGGTCGGGAGACCCGAAAGGTCAGTCATGGGGTTAGTGGGGTGAGTAAGAAAAGAGAAGGGAGACAGACAGTGTACTTGAAGGGAGGACCCCATGAGTCATGGTCAGTCGCCACGATTCATAGGGAGGGTCATGAGCAGCAGGATGAAGCAAGGTAAGAATCAGAGGCTGTGCACATCACGAATGGTGACCACGAGTCATGGTCACCAAGTAACGAGTTGTTTAGTCTTTCGTTATGAGCCCAACAGATTTCAGAAGTAGTGTATTTCATGGATCATGCCACGAGTCTTGGCCATAGAGGACGAGTCATTAGGTCCCTCGTTGGAACCATCTGGAAGTTATCTTTTGTAAATTAGCAAGGGCTTTTCCATAATTCCTAAGATCCTAAGGCCTAAAGTACATCGTTTTGAGTTATGAATGATAACTTTTAAAGGGGTTAAGTTCATTTTAGGCTATTTTCATATCCATGCATGCAAGAGTGATAGTCTAGAGAGGTGATCAAGGCAATCCTTCAAGGTCCTTCTCAAATTTCTTCTTGGGAATTCAAGGAAGTGTTAGAATCATCCATAATCAGGTATGTAGGGTTATGAATGGGTGTTTTCATTCACATTCATGCCCAATCTCTTCTAATTCATGAAGTTTTATTCAAAAATCACATGGGGTTTTATCTTAAATGTTGTAGAATTCCAATGATCTATCCATGGGTTATTAATTTTCATAATTTAGACCATATTTTATGAATTATGATTAGATTCTACAACTAACTCGATCTCAAATTTAATGATTTTAATTTCTACCAGATTATGCCTAATTATGCATGTTCTATGATGAATTGAGTTATGATCTCTACTTCTATCCTTGATTTCATAAACCTATCATGATTTATGATTCATAATATGAATTTCTTCAAATGCCAATTATGAATATATGGTTTAAAAAGTCTACACATGATTTTCAAGTATGCATGAACCTCATGATTCACTAATTATGTTTTTGGCCGACTCACCGGCCTTGCCCTCATGGCTAGTTCACATATTTAGAAGCATGCTTATGATTGTCATGATTTAACAAGTCCATGAATCTCATGCATATTATACTATGAGCAGTATATATCTTTTGGGAGAAGTATTTAACATCGAGTAGGTTCGAGGCTCAGGTTTTGCTCCAAATCTCAAAACTACATGCCACCATAGGACATGATGGGACCTCCCTTGTGACTGTCCCCTTTTCCCAAATGTGCCCTTTCATGTGTGATATCACTCCCTTCACGGTTCTACCCTTGGCAAGGCATGAACACCCTCCCGACTAGGGATTTACAGGTCGGGGTCCATGTGTTCTCATATGGGGTATGTCGGTTATAAGAATCTTCCATTGTTACACATGTTTTAGGCATAGATATGCTTATGTTATTTGGCTCAAGTGATGATTTAATAAAGTTTCACTCATGACTATGACAATGAATTGTTTACGAACGAATTGAAAACCTTGAGCCTTATGTTATCTTATGATATTTATGTTAGGAGCATGTTGTCCCACTCTTATGATAATTTATGAAATTTTATGTATTTTTAAATGTCCGTTTTACTAACCTTACATAATTGCTACATTCCATGTCCTGACCACATACTATATGTTTTGTTGTTTCATGATACAGGACCCAACTCTTAGGTTCAGCCCCGTTCATAGCCAATCTTCTCACAGTTTAGCATCCAACTTTTGGTGAGACCTCATTCTCCGAGGACCATGTGTTCCAGATATTTATGTTCTTTTAGTCTTCAATTTGCCGGGTTAGTTGGGGATGTTGTCCCATCAACCCATCTAATATGACAGGGGCTTTCAGACTCTATGTAGTACTCAATTATTGTATATTTAGTACATTCCACTTATCATGCTATGTTATGTTTATTCTTCCACTATATTGTTATATTAAGTATTCTGTTTTAATGATACAGAGTTTGATGAATGTTCATGCCATGGGTTGTCTTGGAGTTCTTGGGGTTCCTTGTCCGGTGTTATGATCTAGGTCTACGTTTGGGTCATTAAAAACTTGGTATCAGAGCCAGGTTTGAAATGTTCTAGGGTGTCTAAAAGCCTCATTGAGTAGAGTCTTTTTCATGGGTGTGAAGCGCGCCACACTTATGATGAAGAGGCTACGAGACGTTTAGGAAATGTTCCCTCCTTTGATAATTTATGTCGTGCGATGAAATGTCTCTATATCCTTCTAATTCATGCTATTCGTGATTGCAGAATAATGGCTCCCTAAAGAATAAATGGAAGGAGGAATGGAAACGGAGACGGCCACAAGGATGGCCACAGGAATTGGCACCAACAGTCCCCACCAATTTAGGAGCACTAGTCTCCGAAGCCAGTTGCCCATGCTGAGTTTCGGGAAGCTCTTCAGATGCTCATGGAGGCCTTGTCTGCTCAGGTCAATCAGCAGTTGGTTGCACATGTTCTGTAAAATGGAAATACACCGGCGGCCCGAGTCATGAATTTCATGAGACTGAACTCACCGGAGTTCCTTGGATCAAAAGTAGAGTAGGACCCGTATGAATTCTTCGATGAGATTTTGAAGATTACTTAGGTCATGGGGGTGACACATGGGAAGCGCATTGATTTTGTCTCTTATCAACTAAAAGGGATGGAGCATATCTGGTTTAAGCAATAGAGAGATACTAAGGCAATGAGAGAAGGCCCTATAGGTTGGGACGAGTTTCATACAGCCTTTTCGAATCGGTTCTTCCCTCGTGAGATGAGGGAACTGAAGGCGGCCGAGTTTGTAAATCTGAAGTAGGGTGATATGTCGGTTTAGGAGTATGCTCTAGAGTTCACTCGCTTATCCAAGTATGCACCAGAGATAGTGGTGGAATAGATGGATCGGGTGAGCCAATTTGTGCATGGAGTGGCGGAATACCTATATAAGGATTGTAGGATCTCCATGCTGCACTGAGACATAGATTTTCCACGCATAGTTTTTCATGCCCAGAAGATGGAGACAGTGTATCGGAGGTAGAGAGAGGCTAAGAGGGCCAGGATAGACAATTATGGAATTTCTCAGCCTAGATTAGGGGGCGGATAGCGCCAGCAGTCTCATCATAGGTCTTTTGCTCCAGCGCCATCATCAACTAGTAGACCATCTAGATAACGAGGGGATCGGAGAAGCAGGACTTCAGATTCGAGAGGCAAAGGTAACATGCAGATAGAGCGCACCTTCCCAGCTTGTACAAGGTGTGGAAAAAAACATCCATGGGGGTTCCTAGTTGGCTCAGACTCTTTTTTCGGGTGTGAAAAATCCGAACACAGACTGAGGGATTGCTCTTCAACCAGGTTAGGGGACGGCGGAGCCCGTATGCCAGCCACTAGTTTAGCCGCTCCAGCAGCATGTCCCTTCTAGTAGAGCGCCTCGACTAGTTTAGTCGGCGGTCAATGCTAGAATAGGTTCTATGCCGTTGCGACCCATAAGGAGAAAGAGACTTCACCGAATGTGGTAACTGATATGTCACGAGTGTTTCACCTTGATGCTTATGCTTTATTCGATCCAGGGGCTACCTTGTCCTTTGTGACACCTTATATTGCTTGTAGCTTTAGAGTTATTCTCGAAACTTTTTCAGAACCATTCTCAGTCTCTACAACCGTTGGTGATTCAGTTGTATCTAGGAGAGTGTATAGAAGTTTTCCGATCACAATATTGCATAAGGTCACCTCCGCGGACCTTGTAGAGTTAGCCATGACTGATTTTGATATTGTTCTCGACATGGATTGGTTGTATGCGTGTTATGCTTCTATTAATTTCAGAACCCGGGCAGTAGAGTTCAGATTTTTGGGCGAACTAGTCTTAGAGTGGAGGGGTAGTCAGTTGTTCCTGTAGGTCGTTTCATTTCCTACCTGAAGGCTAGAAAGATGATTTTTAAGGGTTGTGTGTATCATCTAGTTAGGGTTAAAGATGTTAAGTCTGAGACCACGACTATCCAGTCAGTTTCGATAGTGTGTGAGTACCCAGAAGTGTTCCCTGATGATTTACCGGGAGTTCCTCCTTAGAGGGAAATTGATTTTTATATGTACCTTCTTCCCGACGCACAGTCTATATCTATCCCTCCTTACAGAATGGCCCTAGCTAAGCTAAAAGAATTGAAAGAACAGTTGAAGGACCTATTATATAAGGGTTTCATTAGACCGAGCAAGTCCCCATGGGTTTCACCAGTTCTCTTTGTCCAAAAGAAAGATGGTTCTCTTCATATGTGCATTGATTATCAGCAATTGAACAAAGTCACCACCAAGAACAAGTATCCTTTACTTAGAATTGATGATCTATTTGACCAGCTCTAGGGTGCCACGTGTTTCTCAAAAATAGATCTCAGATCTAGGTACCATCAGCTCAGAGTTCGGGAGAGAGATATCCCAAAGACAGCCTTCAGGATGTGGTATGGTCATTATGAGTTTGTAGTTATGTCTTTTAGGCTAACGAATGCTCCTGCAGCTTTTATGGACCTGATGAACCGGGTGTTCAAGCCATACTTGGATATGTTTGTGATTGTGTTTATTGATGACATCCTGATGTACTCTAGGAGCTAGGAGGAGTATGCCGCTCATTTAAGGGTGGTGCTACAGACTCTCAAGGATTGCAAGTTATATGCCAAATTCAACAAGTATGAGTTTTGGTTGAACTCCATAGCATTTTTGGACCATGTGGTATCAATCAAGGGCATAAAGATGGATTCTCAGAAAATAAAAGCGGTGAAAAATTGGCCTAGACCAGTGAATCCTTCAGATATTCAGAACTTCTTGGGTTTAGCTAGCTATTATCAAAGGTTTGTCGAAGGTTCTCATGATTGCAGCACTTTTGACCAAATTGACTTAGAAGATGGTGATATTCCAATGGTCGGAGGCTTGTGATAAGAGCTTCCAAGAGTTTAAGACTCGACGTGCCTCAGCACCTACCCAAGGGTATCGATGGGTTCGTAGTGTAGTGTGATGCTTCAAGGATTGGACTTCAGTGTGTATTGAGCAGCATGGGAAGGTTATAGCATATGCCTCCAAAAAGCTAAAAGTTCATCAGAAGAATTACCCGACCCATGATATTGAATTGGCCGCAGTGGTATTCTCCTTGAAGATATGGCGACATTATTTGTACGGGGTCCATGTGGATGTGTTTACGGACCATAAGATCTTACAATATGTGTTTACTCAGAAGGACCTCAATCTTCGGTAAAAGAGGTGGTTGGCCTTACTCAAGGACTACGATATGAGTGTGCTATACCACCTGGGCAAGGCTAATGTAGTAGTAGAAGAACTTAGTAGACTCTTTATGGAGAGTGTGCTCATGTGGATGAAGGGAAAAATGAGCTGGTGAAGGGTGTGCGTCAACTCGTAAGATTA
Organism: Datura wrightii; assembly: GCA_035772735.1. Taxonomy (NCBI): domain Eukaryota; kingdom Viridiplantae; phylum Streptophyta; class Magnoliopsida; order Solanales; family Solanaceae; genus Datura; species Datura wrightii. The sequence goes on from JASDFA010000002.1 coordinate 70,342,565, forward strand.
GGAGTTAGGTTTGTTTACTTGACCGATGGTGGTGTTGTTGTTTTGAAAAGATCAGAATCATCCTTGGTGACTGATGTGAAAGCTAAAAAAGATGAGGGCCCTATTCTGGTAAATTTGAAGGAAGCCATTCAAAGTCAAAAGGTAGAGGTCTTCTCCAAAGGGAGAGATGTTGTGTTTCGGTACCAGGGTCGCCTATGTGTTCCGGATGTTGATGATTTGAGAAGCCGGATGTTGCATGAGGCTCATGGATCTAGGTATTCTATCCATCCAGGTGCCACCAACATCTACCGTTACTCACGGGAAATCTGTTGGTTGAACGACATGAAGAAGGATATCGCAGAATTCGTGGTTAAGTGTCCGAATTGTAAACAAGTAAAGGTTGATCATCAGAGACTGGGAGGAATGCTTTAGGATATCAGTGTTCCTACTTGGAACTGGGAAGAAATCAATATGGACTTTTTCACGGGTTTACCTCGTACTCGATGACAATATGACTCTATTTCGGTTGTGGTAGACAGGTTGACCAAGGCTGCCCCTTTCTACCTTTCAAAACCACATATTCGGCAGAGGATTATGCTAAACTATATATCTAGGAGCTAGTTTGATTACATGGAGTGCCCTTATCCATCATTTCAGACGGGGGCACTCAATTTACCTCTTAGTTCTAGAAGTCGATTCAAAAAGGACTTGGTACACAAGTTAAGCTCAGCATAGCATTTCGCCCAAAAATGGATAGTAAAGCGAAGCGGACAATTCATACCCTCGAGGACATGTTGAGAGAATTCATAATCGACTTCAAGGGTACTTGGGATGATCATTTGCCCCTTATCGAGTTTGCCTACAACAACAACTACCATTCCAGTATTTAGATGGCACCGTTCGAAGCTCTCTACGGCTGGAGATGTAGGTCGCCTATTGGTTGGTTTGAAGTTGGCGAAGCAGTGGTGATAGGGAAGATTCGGTGCATGAGGTTATGGAGAAGGTTTAATTGATAAGGAACAAGTTGAAAATTGCTTAGAGTCGCCAAAAGTCCTATACTGATGTGAGAAGGAGAGACCTTGAGTTTGAAGTGGACGATTGGGTGTTTTTGAAGGTATTTCCCATGAAGGGAGTGATGCAGTTTTTAAAGAAGGGAAAACTCATCCCTCATTATGTTGCCCTCTACCGGATTATGAAACGGGTTGGTAAGGTGGCATACGAATTGAAGTTGCCCTCAGAATTAGCTTCTGTGCATCCTAATTTCCATATGTCACTCTTAAAGAAGTGTTTGGGTGATCCAGCTTTAGTTGTCCCGGTGGATAGTGTTGGTGTGAAAAACAACCTTACTTATGAGGAGGTTATGGTAGAAATACTGGATCGTCAGGTTCGAAGGCTAAGGAACAAGGAAGTAGCTTTAGCTAAAGTTTTATGGAGGAATCAACATGTTGAAGGAGCTACGCGGGAAGCGGAAGCGGATATGATGGCTAGATATCCACATTTTTTCTCTACCGGCTTATTTCCAGCTTGAGGTTTCAGTTCTTTCCCTAAAACTCTATTTAGTTTTCATATACAGTCATGTTCCCTAGTTTCTTTTATGTATATGGGAGTATGTGTGAATCGTGAATTTAGTTCAGCTACGTAGTTTGAAACGAAGATAGTCATTCCATTAGTTTTCGGTTTAAATGATCAGTATTTTAATATGATGATTGCATTTTTCTGCTTTTCTATATGTTTTCCAACATTCAAGGATGAATGTTCTCAAGGGGGAGATATTGTTATACCCTGGAAGCCCAAAGATCAGACCCGGGAGTTGCAATGCAAAAAAGTTAAAATCTGGCACCAAGCATCAGGACCGGTCATAAGGTGACCTATGAGAGCAGCCCATGAGTCGTGATGTAACTCATGGGGAGGCCCAGGTGATGAGTTTGAAAATTTGAGAAATTGGATCCCACGGACGTGACCACGAGTCATGGTCAGGCCCCATGACTCATTAGATTAGTCGTGGGGTGGGTGAGTAAGAAAAGAGAAGGAAGAGAGATAGTGTATTTGACGGGAGGACCACACAAGTCGTGGTTAGTCACCACGATTCGTGGGGAGGGTCGTGAGCAACAGGATGAAGCAAGGTAAGCATCAGAGGCAGTGCACATGACAGATGGTGACCACAAGTCGTGGTCACCAGGTAACGAGTGCTTTAGTTTTCCGTTATGAGCCCAGAAGATTTGAGAAGTAGTGTACTTCAGATCATGCCACGAGTCGTGGCCATAGAGGACAAATCGTTAGGTCCCTCACTGGGACCATCTAGCAATTATTTTCTGCAAATTTAATAAGGATTTTTCCATAATTCCTAAGATCCTAAGGCCTAAACTACATCATTTTGGGTTATGAATGATGACTTTTAAAGGGGTTAAGTTCATTTTAGGCCATTTTCATATCCATGCATGCACGAGTGATAGTCTAGAGAGGTGATCAAGGAAATCCTTCAAGGTCCTTCTTAAATTTCTTCTTGGGAATTCAAGGAAGTGTTAGAATCAGTCATAATCAGTTATGTGGGGTTATGAATGGTGTTTTCATTCACACCCATGCACAATCTCTCCTAATTCATAAAGTTTTATCCAAAAAATCTTATGGGTTTTATCTTAAATCTTGTAGAATTCCAATGATCTATCCATGGGTTATTAAGTTTCATGATTTAAACCATATTTTATGAATTATGATCAGATTCTACAACTAATTCAATTATAAATTTATTGATTTCAATTTCTACCAAATTATGCATAATTTTGCATGTTCTATGATGAATTAAATTATGATCTCTACTTCTATTGTTGATTTTCATAAACCCATCACGATTTATGATTCATGATATGGATTTCTTCAAATGCCCATTATGAATATATGATTTAAAAAGTCTACACATGATTTAAAAGTATGCATGAACCCCATGATTCACTAATTATGTTTTTGGCCAACTCACGGCCTTACCCTCATTGCTAGTTCACGTATTTAGAAGCATGCTTATGATTATCATGATTTAACTAGTCCATGAATCTCATGCATATTATACTATGAGAACTATATATGTTTTGGGAGTAGTATTTAATACCGAGTAGGTTCGGGGCCTAGGTTTTTGCCCCAAATCTTAGAACTACGTGCACCGTAGGACATGATGGGACCTCCCTTGTAACCATCTCTTTTTCCCAAATGGGCCCTTTCATGTGTGATATCACTCCCTTCACGGTTCTACCCCTTGGAAAGGTACGAACACCCTCCCGACTAGGGATTTATAGGTCGGGCACCATGTGTCCACACATGGGGTATGTCGGTTATAAGAATCTCCCATTGTTCCTCTTGTTTTATGCATTAATATGTTTATGTTATTTGGATCAAGTGATGATTTAATAAATTTTCTCTCATGACTCTGATAATGAATGGTTTACGAACGAATTGAAAACCCTGAGCCTTATGTTAGCTTATGATATTTATGTGAAAAGCATGTTGTGCCACTCTTATGATCATAAATGAGCTTTTATGTATTCTTAAATGTCCATTTTACTTATATTACATACTCAATACATTCCACGTACTGACCGCATACTCTATGATGTATCGTTTCATGATACAAGACCCGACTCTCAGGTTCAGCCCCGTTCATAGCCAGTCTTCTCAGAGTTTAGCATCCAACTTTTGGTGAGTCCTCATTCTCCGAGGACCATGTGTTCTAGATATTAATGTTCTTTTAGTCTTCAATTTGCCAGGTTAGCTAGGGATGTTGTCCCATCAACCCATCTGATACGATAGGGGCTTTCAAACTATATGTAGAACTTAGATGTTGCGTATTTAGTATGTTCCTCTTATCATGCCATGTAATGTTTATTCTTTTGCTAGATCGTTATGTTAAGTATTTCGTTTTAATGATACGGAGTTAGATAAATGTTCATGCCATGGGTCGGCTTGGAGTCTCTTGAGGCTCTTGTCCGTGTTATGATTCGGGTCGACGTTCTTGTCTTGGTAAAGAGGCATAAAACTCCTTTACTAACTCTGGAATGGAAGGATCCAATGGCATTGTGAAAGGCTCCCAGCCACGAATTTGGAATTGGTCATAAATAATGGGAAGACATTTTTGAATGAGTCAACCTCAAATCGAGCCTCTACATTGACGAACCTGTTCCTTTAAATGGACAATAAGTCTTCATTTTGTTGCGCCCAAAACGAAGTTGATCAATTCACTAGGTCTCATCAGCCTCCGCTCCCTAACATGTGGCATCAGTCATCGGTGCTTTCCCTTTACCTTGTTGTCTAGAGGTGGACATGATTCTGTAAGATAATGTTAGCGCCACAAAACAACAATTTTTGGATTTTCTAATAAATGAGAATTGAAGGTGATAACTATACCATGCTAAGGAAAAGAAATTAGAAGAATGGATGACAAACAAAATGAAACATCAAAATCAATATCTAGCAGGACCTGCGCTGCACCGGCGTTTTGCATGTAGGGATCCGCGATTTGCCGGTGTGTCACAGGTCTGTGATAGAAACCAGGGAAAAGTTAGTGGTCACCTGCATTGGACTAACATTTCTCTGGTGATGATCTTCAGCTCGTAGGTATAGTGCAGGTTTTTAGCAGTAGCCTGAAGCTTCAGCTACTCACTTGTGCCACATCATGTGTTTCGCAGTTCCCCACCTGCGATTTATAGGCGTTCGACAATGATGCAATTGTTTCCATAAATCCGAGTAGGCCAATTTCTTATACAAGAAAGATCACATTTTCATTTAACAGATACTCAAGCTTCCCCAAAATATTCATCAACTAAACAACCATAAAGACTATTTAGACCACTCAACGCCTTCCTTTAAAATGGACATTAACCTATCTATCATCAGGAAACATCCAGTGCCTAACCCAATATATTCTAGCAACTCAATTTCGAAACTTACTCAAATCACACACACATTATTTTATTCCCAATTCAAGCAGCATAAAAGAATACAATGATGATTTTCCCTTAAGAAAGATGTCAACCTATCTATCATTAAGAAAATCATGCATTTCAAGCACCCAGGGTTACTCAGACTTCACCCCCAACTACAATTTCAAAACATAAAGATCATATAGCAACTCTATTAAAATGAAAAAAAAACCCTCATTTAGCAATTTTCACTTCCCCCACAATATCCACAATAATTAATAATTCAAAGGTAGTGAAGAACATAAGAAAGGTGATGGGGAGCATGGGTCGAGAGAAATATAGGTACTAGCATGCATTCTTTATTGCTACAATAACAAAGAATCATGAAAATGGGAGAATGACAACCATACATACCAAGAAAGAAGAGAGAAGGACAGAAATTGAGAACTTGAAGTTACTTTTCTTGGCCAAGGCCAAACCAACAAAACTTGAAGTTCTTATGTTTTATTGAGAGAAGAGTTTGGGAAGGAAAGGAGAAAATGGTGAAAAGAATGGGGTTTGATAAGAGTAGGGAAGTGAAAGGGATTGGTAGCTAAAGAAGGTGGATTAAATGGAATTAATGGGGAAGATAGAAGGGTGAAATGGGTGGTAGTTGGGATCACAGGAAGGGGAAAAATGTGAAGAAAAGGTGGGTTTTGGGAAATGGGAAAGAATTTCAACTGTTTGGGTCAGTCATGGGTCAGGTTAGGTTAATAGGTCGATCAACATTTAAGTAAACTTGCATACCTGAACCTACGCTATACCTATGCCCACAAGTGGTCACCAGTGAAATGCAATTCCTATGAGTTGTGCTTGACTTGCGTCTTGCAGATCGCCACCTACATTTTGCAGGTGGCTCGCAACCTACCTTCAATTTTTTCAGATTTTCTTCCAGGTATTCTAGTATAGACCTGCGCCAAACCTGCGTGTCACAAGTTGGCACCTGCATTTTGCAGTTAAGGCGCAGAAGCCTTCTTTCTCTTCTAGCTTTCTAGACCCATCTTGCACCTGGACTGCGGCTCACGCATGACCACCTGTATTTTGCAAGTCTCATGCTGTGCTTGCCCTATTTTTCTCTCACTTGGTTCCTCATCCAATCAACCTTCAAAACAAAAACATTAATAACATCAAAACACCAAGATAAAAACACTTGGGTTGCCTCCCAAGAAGCACTTTGTTTAACGTTGAGGCTTGAAGAAGGTGCTTTTTCTACTATGGCTCATCTAAGTATGCGACCTCAACCATGTTGATTTCTTCCGACACTCCCAAGTACTTCAACTCACTGGCCATTCACTTTAAACCTAAGCCTATCATCTCCTTCAAGCTCAAAAACTCCATTCTAAAAAACTTGGGACACATTAAACAGACCCAACCAGTTGGATTTAAGCTTCCTGGGAAACAATCGCAACCTAGAGTTGAATAATAGAACCTAATCTCCCCAAGTAAATTCCTTGAGCAAAACTTTTTGATCATGGTAGTTCTTCATCCAGGCTTTGTATATGGTAGCATTTTCATAAGCCCTCATCTTGAACTCGTCCAGTTCATTAAGATTCTTCACTCGCCATGAGCAGCTTTCCCCCAGTCAAGGTTCAAACTCATCAAGGCCCACATGGCCTTATGCTTTAATTCCACGGGTAAATGGAAAGCTTAGCCAAAGACCATTTGGTATCATGACACTCCAATTGGAATTTTATATGTTGTCCAGTAAGCCCAAAGGGCGTCATCTAGCTTCCTTTCCCAATCTGTTCTAATTCTATTGACTGTTTTAGTCAATATGGACATAATCTCCCGGTTGGATACTTTTGCTTGGCCACTGGTCTGAGGATGATAAGGTGTAGTAATTTTGTGCTTCACACCATACTTCGCTAGCAAAATGCTGAATAACTGATTGCAAAAGTGGGAGCCTCCATCACTGGTGATATCTCTAGGGTTGCCAAAACGTGAGAAAATATGCTTTTTCAAAAAGGCTTTCACATTTCTCCCCTCATTATTGGGCAACTGCTTCAACCCATTTAGACACATAGTCTATGGCCACATGAATGTAAGTATTTATATAAGAGCTCATAAACGGCCCAATGGAATCAATATCCTATACACCAAACAATTCTACCTATGGGATAGGTGTCAAAGGGAGCTTGTGTCATCTTGAGATGCTTCAAATTGCTGGCATTGGTCACACTGCTTAACAAATTCAAGACCATCATGATGGAGAGTGGGCCAGTAAAACCCATATTGTAGCACTTTTGAAGCTGTCCTCACACTCCCATAATAGCCTCCAACTGGTGAGGAATGAAATGCCTTAAGGATTAGAATCATTTCAACCTTCGGGACACATCGGCACATCATGCCATCAGCACAAATATTGAAATGATATGGATCATCCCAATAGAATTTTTGGACCTCATACATAAACATCTTCTTTTGATGGAAGCTTAATCCTTCGGGAGTGATGTTGCTTGCCAAGTAGTTAGCAAAATTTGAAAATAAAGATATTAGGTCACGAGATGCAACCAAAATGTGTTCTTCAGGGAAAGAATCATCAATATCCTTATTTACACCATACCATCTATCTCAAGACAAGAAATATGGCCAGCCACCTAATTATCGCATCCTCTCCTGTCCTTTACTTCAAAATCAAATTCTTAGAGCAAAAGGACCTACCTAGTGAGCCTTAGCTTAGCATCTTTTTTTGTCATTAGATATCTGAGTGCATCATGGTCTGTGTGCACCACTCCCTTTGTCCATAACAAGTATGCTCAAAAATTTTCAAATGTAAACACTACTGTGAGTAGCTCTTATTCTGTCACTGTGAATTTGCTTACGCATCATTCAGGGCCTTGCTGGCGTAGTATATAGGTGAAAATTCCTTTCTTTCCTTTGTCCAAGGACTACCCCCAATGCCACACCACTTGAATCACACATCAATTCAAGCGACTTTGACCAATCTGGTGTTGTGATGATTGGAGCAGATACAAGATTCTCTTTCAATTCCATGAAAGCCCTCATACAAGCCTCATCGAAATGGAATTTTTTTTTTCAACAATTGGGTCAGAGGATGAGCTACCTTAGAAAAGTCTTTGATAATGCGACGATTAAAGCCCGCATTCTCCAAAAAGCTCCAAATGCCTTGCATAGTCTTTCGAGGAGGTACATGAGCTAGGGCATCAATTTTCTCTTGGTCTACCTCTATCCCCTTCTCAGAAATTTTGTGCCAGAGCATAATACCTTCTTTTACAAAAAAATGGCACTTCTCCCAATTAAGTACCATGTTCGATTCCTCGCATCTATTCAACACCTTATCTAGATGAATCAAGCAGTCGTCAAATGAATTTCCCACAACTGAGAAGTCATCCATGAAGACTTCTATAGTATCCTCCACCATATTTGAAAATATTGACTTCATGCACCTCTGGAATATAGTAAGGGCATTTCAAAGCCCGAAGGGAATCCTCTTAAATGAAAAAAATGTGTATGTACATGTAAAGGTGGCTTTCTCTTGATCCTCTGGGGCAATCAAAATCTTATTATACCCCGAGTATCCATCCATGAAATAGTAATACTCTTTCCTAGCCAACCGATCTAGCATTTCATCAATGAATGGGACCGAAAAATGATTCTTCTTAGTCGATGAGTTCAGCTTGCGGTAAATCATACACACCCTTCATCTAGTGACTGGACGTGTTGCTATCAACTCATCTTTCTCATTTGGCACGACAGTGATTCTGCTTTTCCAGGGCACACATTGGACTGGACTTACCCAACTACTATCAGCTATTAGGTATACAACTCCTCCATCTAACCATTTGATGATCTCTTTCTTGACTACTTCTTGCATCGGTGGGTTTAAGCACCTCTGATGCTCAAAAGAAGGGCTACAATCTTCCTGAAGGTTGATCTTATGAGTGCAAATACTCAGGGGTACACAAATAATGTAGGCTATAGTCCACCCTATTGCTTAGATGTGCTTCCTTAAGACTACTATAAGTTCTTCCACTTGTTTTCTATTGAGTTTAGATTAGATGATCAGAGGAAATGTGTCGTTCGACCCAAGATACTCATACCTCAAATGGGTAGGTAGCGGTTTAAGATCCAAAATTGGTTGTACAAGGATTGATGGTTCTGACGGTGGAGTTGTTCTATTCTTGAGGTCATGGTCATGTTTCCTTTGTTTGAAGGAGTAGGAACCCAGACTTTTTATAGCAAGACATGCTTCTTCTAGCCCCTCACTTCCTGTACCATCCATATTTAAAAGAATGCCTTCTAATGTCTCCTTGAAAAATTAATCCTCGACTCCCCATACTATATCTTCCTGGTCAACATTTCTTGAGGTTAAGGTGGTATCTTCCTTAATTAGCTCATGGTTTATCATGCTTGCCTTTCATTCCATTTGAGATGCTAACAAATTTATACTCTCCTCAAGATGTTTGATGGACACTACATGTTCCTTCACTATTTGAGTGAGATCTAAGAGATCACTTTTTAGCTCCTGAATCCCCGAGTCAGTTGAAACAACTTATTCAAGAACCACTTCAAGCATTCTTTCAATGCTGGAGTAAGATGACTTGTCACTCCCCGGACTACTTAGTTCAAATGTACAATCAGAGTTCCACCTTGATTTTCTTCCCAAGGATACCAATAACCTTGGTTGGCCTGTTGGTATCTCGAATGAAAACCCATCATGAAATTTGCTAATAACTCAATTTGTTTCATTACTAGTATCAACATTGCCTCTTTTCTCTCTGCTTGTCTCCATATTTCATCAATCAGTCGGAGAGATTCAGCATAAGAGGACACCTTGGGGTTTCGAATTACCCTTTCAAAAGGGCTCATCTTAACACCCCTAGTCAGTCAACACAACTCACAAAAAAATGCACAAGATGCTTAATTAATTAATACTAACAAACAACTGAAGGTTATGAAATCTCATTCCCCAGCAACGTCACCAAAATTGATGACGTCCAAATCCTCTCCTTACTAGGAGAAAGTGTACATGGTCATCGCAATATAATTTACCCAACTCATGAGTCAGGGTTGAATCTACGGGAAATGGAGATTGATAGCAACAAAAGTCATCTATCAAATTGAATCAAATAGCATCATTGTATCAAAACTAGAAAAGTAAATATATGGGGTTAAAAGATCACACTATGAATTCAAAGTCAATCAACAGAAGGAAACCAACTTCTAATTAATAATATGAGGAAATACTAGGAGGGGTACTACTGATGGGGCATTAATAGGATTGGGATTCACTAACAAACAAAAGCATTACTTACGAACATAAATAGTCATGGACAAGGCGATACCCGATGTTTCTCAACCACTTGGATGTATTTTGCCTCGGGATTTCTCAAACCCTAAGGTCCCATACACATCAACAACTACAATTAGGGTAAGAATTAAACTATCTCTAGCCTAAATTCTTTAATGGGTGTATGAAAGTTGGTATTGGCTATCTCTAGCCAAATCCAACACAATCAAAACCCAATTACCCACAATTGTTTTCTCACCAATATTCTGTTACTCTTTTTCCAGAAATGATAGAATAAGTAAACACAATCCATACTTGCAAGTATAGATATTTCAATAATAATTTATAGAAAACAATGGATTTATGCTAAATAAGTAATTCTATGATTAAACTAGTAGCACCCAATTCATTTTGGCCTATATTATGCACACAACCCTAGCTAGGTGTTCAACTACTCATCGATGAAGAACAAAAGATAAAACCAGAAAAGGAATCACTATTGTTCATAATTAATTAGAAACTTCAAGCTCAATTTGTTCTTTAACGGAGGTTTTTACCTTAGAAAGTTGAATAAGATGAAGGAAAAAGCTCTCACTTCTCTCTATCTTTTTCTCTCTAAAACATTCAGTGCAAAAACTATCTATCCCCTTTTGAATGGAATTGAATATTCTATTCATTACAAAAGGTGTACAAAGATAGGGTAAAACTGCTCCTCTTTTCTTTTGCTGGATGATTTTACCCCTTTGATGATGGCCTCACTTGCACGACACCTGCGTTTCATAGGTGCCCATCCACGAGGTGCCGATCGATCACCGATGTGGGCCAGTGGATCCTGTCATAGTCCTGCATTTCCCCGGTACTAACCCACATCCACTTGTATGCCTTCAACTTCCAAGCAGTGCTTTCCTATGGCTGGCCTGCATTTCGTAGGTGTCATCCTGTGAAATGCAGATCCTTTTCTTCCAACACCATGCTTTTTGTTCAATTTCTTGATTTCTCTATTTAAATTCAATACTTGAAAAAGCCAAAGAGAAAGGGTATAAAATCTTCGTAAATGACTTGAAACTAAGAAAAGGCTCATGTTTATGATCCTAATGAGTTGGTAAATTAAAAACTATTCATTCTTTACTATGACATTATTCAGTTGACGGAAGTTGATGCACATTCTGGATGTACCGTGTTTCTTTCGCATGAATAGGACTAGGGCACCCCATATAAAGATGCTAGGTCTGATGAAGTCCTCATCTAGAAGATCTATTAGCTATTCGTTTAATTCTTTAAGCTCAGCTGGAGCAATAAAGGAAGGAGGAATAGAGATAGGTTGGGTATCTAGAAGAATGTCTATGCCGAAGTCTATTTCCTTCCCAGGAGGGACTCCGGGAAGATCTTCGGGAAAAATGTCTAAAAACTCACTGATGACTGGAACTGACTGAAGTGTCGAGTTTTGGAACTAGAATCCTTGAACCTAACCAAGTGATAAATGTACCCCTATGAGATCATTTTCCTAGCCTTTAGGTATGAAATAAATCGACCCTTAGGCACTAAAGTACTACCCTTCCACTCTAGGATTGGTTCATTAGGAAACTGGAATCTAATGACTCTGGTTCTGCAGTCAACTGAGGCATAATGTAACTAGTCAATGAAAAGAATGCGGTCAAAGTCAACCATATCTAACTCTACTAGATCAACTGAGGCGACATTATGCAACACTATGATTGGATAATTTCGGTATACTCGACTGGCTCTAACTGACTCAACAATTGGAGTAGAGTTTGAAAATAGCTCCAAGAGGATTTTTTGACTAATATCAAGCTAGATGGTAATGTAAGGAGTCATAAAAGAAAGTGTGGATCCTGGATCTAGTAAAGCAAAAACATCTATTTAAAAGAGACATAACATATCGGTGACTATGTTAGGTATGTTCTCCTGATCCTGACGGGAGGATAGGGCATAGAAGTGGTTCTGGCGCTGGCCACCATCTGTACCTGAGGTAGTCCCTTGCTGAGCTGAGCGACCTGGCAGAGATGCTGATGTAGTGGACTAGGCCTTCCCTTATCCTGCTGACGGGTAATCCCTCAACTTGTGACCCAATTGGACACAACCAAAACAACCCTTTTTTCCCAGACGACATTCACCCAGATGGTTCTTGCCACACTTATGACATACTTGAAACATGTGGATGATTGATACATGGCTCAGTGATTGGGAGCCAGATGCTCCACCCCTACGATCTTTACGGCACTTGGATGAAGGAACACTGGCTGACGAGGGTGTTGGAGGTCTCTATTGTTGTTGTGAGCGACTTCCACTGCCCAATCTCTACTGAGAATTCTCAAACTGAGTCTCTACCTCCTTTAGTTTCTCTGCCTCTATCTACTTAGCATGGATAATGACCCTAGAGATATCCATCTCATTGATCAGCATGGCAGTTTTCCACTCCTTGACTACCAAGTTTGAGACTCCATTCATGAACTTAAGCATGCGAGCCCTCAGCTCTGCAACTATTTCTGGAGCATACATCGACAATTGGGTGAACTTTAACGCATACTCCTGCACTTTCATGTCGTTCTACCTCAAATTCACAAACTCAATAGCCTTAGCTTCCCTTAAATCTTGGGGAAAGAATTTGTCTGGGAATGCAGTCAGAAACCTGTCCCAATCAATCGGACATGCACCATTATGCCCTCCCTCTTCGCACTGCTTATACCTTATTTGAGCCACCCCATTCAACTGATAAGTAGCAAAATCTACACTTTCGATAGAAGTAACACCCATGATTTGGGAGATCTTCTAAACCTCGTCAATAAACTCCTGCAGGTCCTCATCTACCTAGACCCATGAAATGTTGGGGGATTAATTTGAGTAAAATCCCAAACCTAGCAGCAGCTATAGACCCATTTGGATTGGTAGGTACCACAACCTATTGGTTGACCTAGTTTGACATCAACTGAGCTAGCATTTGAATAGCTGCCCAAAACTATGCATATGACACCTGATCGTCCCAAGGGGTCATTGGAGCTAGTGGGGCTGGCTAGTTAGCATTACCATTCCTCCTTCAATTCCCTCTTTTTGGAGGCATTGTCAACTGAAAAAGGTAAAGCACAAGTTAGGAGGACATTTTAAAGACTAAAATTCTATCCACGATAAGAGTTATGAAGAAAAGGAATTTTTTCCTGAAAATCACTTGTAGCCTCCCCTCATAAGTGTGGCGTAATTCCATGAAAAGGAATCTACTTGACATGGCTTTCAATCATCCTAGGACACTCTAAACTTGATCCTCGTATATCAAGTTTTTCACGATCTGAGTCTGCACCCTGAACGCGACATGGTACTTAGGATCACAAGTGACCCAAGCAAACCCATGGCATAGCATAATATTAACATGCTGGAATTTAGATAGAGAACTGAGCGGAAGCAAAAACATCATTCTCTATAGAAAACATAAATACTCCAAAACTTTGGATAACTATAAATAGAAAAATACTATAACTATGTCTAAAGCCTCTGCTAAAGATGCGCTGCTGGGACAAGTCCCTCACTAACTCAAAGTGCGATAAACTAAAATAGCTAATAACATAAAAAGAACAGCTCCAGTCCTCGAAAGATGAGGACTCACTAGAACACTACTATAAGAGGTGTGATGGAGAAGCTAATCCCGCTGCTGATCCTGAGAGCCTGAGCCTAAATTATAAAATGATATAGCACAAGAAATATGCGATTTGTATTTTGAATGCACTATGTATATGGGATATGCAACTGGAATATGTAGAACATACTGATAGTCTAAAAAGCTGTGCTAAAATGCATAACTGAATTGAAGTACCATGATCCTTACTAAATACATAAATATCGATATGAAGTAGCAGTCTAGTAATACATATACAACATAGAAAAACTGATTTAGGAGGTATGTGCATGTACTAAAAACTATGTCTGTAATTGTGATCGAGACTGTAATTATAATGAATGATAGGAGAGTATATTAACCAACATATAACCACGAGTGCTAACCATGGAGTTTGATGTATACGCTCTATCGATAGGACCTAATGTACCTTGCTAGGGTATAAAGGCATGGCTGATGTGATCACTAAAACTGATGCCCATTCGAGCAAATAACCTATGGTGGAACATAGTTTTGGGTCTTGGGTGCGCTGATCCCTGGACCATCTCGGCACTAAGAAATACTCCCTATGGATAATTTTACGGAAAATTTATAGATATCTCAAAAACTAGTTTTCTTAAAGCTAAGTCATAAACTTTATCTGATAGTAATTTGAGAGCCTAAAGAACTTGAAAATATTGCTTATGCTGTGAACATCTATATACTGAATTATTGATAGAATCACAAAATATGAATTTATGCTAATTCAAAGCCATATAGAAGCAAAATACATGTTTGTATGACTGAACTTGAATCATGTGGAAATCCGTCATGAAAGTATTATTTATAACTGAATTTGTAAAATCATGAATCACATACTAGAAATCATAGGAGACTTGAGAACATTGAAGTAATAAGGGAATTCATAACTGAACAAAAACCCTAAGACATGATTTCTAGGCAACTTGAAATAAAGCTAGGGTTCACTAGAAATTTTGGGTACAAGGGTGAAAGGATACCCTTGTTTATATCCCACATACCAATGGAAGAATTCTCTGAGGAATCTCTTGGAAATCTGGAGAAGAAGCAGAACCATAACTCTTGTCCTGAGAGACCTTATCTGAGTTTTTACGTACTGGTCTTAAGAGCTAAGTGAGAAATGAGGGAGGAGGATCGACTAAACCCCCTTAAAATCCCTATAATATACCCCAAAATGACATAGTTTAGGAACAAAAATAATAGGAAGTTACAAAAATGCCACTGGAGAAACGTCTGAAAAACTGCCCAACCGGATCCAACGGGTCACACAACAAGTCATTTTTTGTGACCATCACTCGTAAGGACTAGTCGTTGTTCTTTGGTCTGGAATGGTCTGGAATATCTGTCTTTAAACTTCAAACAACAAATGGAAAGGATGATCCATTGCTCAAACAACAAGTTGTTGAATCTAGTCATGGTTACTAAAAGGGTTTTGTATAAATTCTAGATATCCCCATAATGGACCGACGGAACGACCCGTTATCTCAAACGATAGGTCATTGTTTTCATTCATTGTCACTAAAGTAAATTTAGCATTTTCTGGATTTTATTCAATGGCATCATAAGAAAAGTTGTTACATTAAATAATGACTCGTCATTTGGCTCATTGTTTGGGAGAAGGATTTGGACAGGTTTCTGGACATGACAGAACAAGCAATACAACGATTTGTTACCACTAATGAAATTTCATTGTACTGCTCGTTGAATCTGATGAAGGAATCTACTGGACAACTAATGAACGATTTAATGGGTCGTTGTCTCTAAGAACAACTCTTTAGACCAGTTGCTCTGAGAAAAATTTTATTGTTTCTTTCTTGTTTATCATTCCAAGGCTGGGGTTTGGTATAAGGAACTTTTGGGGTGTTACATGAGCTTGGAAACTTGCATATGGTGCCAGCCCAACCACAATGGCTCATTCAACAAAAGTTCCCAGCTGCTTGGGAAAAAACTTGATCTACTTCTCGTGTTTGTTTTCTCTTTTGACAAACTTCACAAAGTTTTATGGCATGAATATATAATATAAAGTCTGTTGAGCAGCAAGTAATGTCTCAGTGGATTCTACTCCCTCTGTTACTGTAGCTGCTCTGGAGATGGATGGTGTGAATTTGGAAAGTGGGGTTGCGATGCAGGCTAGCTATATCCTTGTGGCTACACCAGCTGCGTCTATATTATCTCCAGTAACTATCGATGCTTGCCTATTAAGCCCAAAAACCTCCGGCACTAACTTGTGAAGTCACATGTCATGCCTTGCCTCATCTTTGAATTTTTCAAGATGATGCTTCTTGTTTGCTGTCATCTTAACATCTATCCCATTCAATATTAGGACATAAGCCTCTTTGCAGATCCTGGTCACAAGACATGAGAATGGAAGTGATGTGGGAAACTTTATTGCCCGGGCCCTCATCTCATCTGCTATAATGTGCCCAATGTTTAACAGGAACACCAATATCAACCTGGCTATCAGGACTGCTCTATGTTCTCTAAAGATATTATCTCCTTTGGTAGGAATAGCCAGAGTCTCACCATTACCCACCAAAACGTTTCTATGAATGTCAGTGTGGACTTATAGATCTTCTCCTTGGGATTTATCAACCATAAGGGCTGACCATTAGTCAAAACCAACACCAATTATGGACGTTTGATTATGCCGCTCCCTCATTCTATAATCAAACTCCATAGTTTTGATGGGCGTGCAAACTTAGGCCCATACAACATCCTATTAATGGTGGAGGCAGAAATGTCTACTATGACTCCACGGGCTCGCACTATGGTGAGAATAGGTACTTTTGATGCCTTCTTCCCCTTTTTTCACATGTTGTATAGGGTTACTATATTGGAGAACTACAAGCCCAGTGCCTCACTCATCCACCCCGGGCCATAGAACTTGTACCATCATTCAATGTCTGGGTGCTCTAACAACTCTAAGTCTATAATTTTAACCTCCTCAAAAAAGCTTCTCTTGAGATGTCCTCATCCCATAATGGTAAGACCCTCCTAAAAGTATTTTTCTGAGCCCTTAACCTGCCACCAAGACTCTCCTAAAATCCAAGTGTTTTGGCTTTGATGATATCTCCCCTTATGGGCTTAGTTTACTCTACCAAGCTTATCGTGGCATCATTTCCACTATCTTCATCTGAGTCATACTCGAGCCCCTCCAAACTAGATCTATTTTCCGAAGAATCAACTCCCTCATCAAACTAGGGAGTAGAGGTTTGTTTCCTAGCAGTGGAGCTAGTTTGGTAGGCTGGTGTTGGTTCCTCTTCTCCAATTTCGTACACTTCCTCTTTAAATTCAGAAGATTTATCCCGAAACTGATGTGTTGGTTCAGGTCTTTCATTCCTCCTCTGTGATCCACCCCTGGTAGGTTAGAATTTTTGTGCCATGAGTACCTGTGACATGTGAACGTTAAGTACAAAATTTTAGCTATAAATACATGGTTAAAGGATTTAATTCACTGAAGATT
This sequence comes from Datura wrightii, assembly GCA_035772735.1. Lineage (NCBI taxonomy): Eukaryota > Viridiplantae > Streptophyta > Magnoliopsida > Solanales > Solanaceae > Datura > Datura wrightii. Next base: position 70,359,847 of record JASDFA010000002.1, read on the forward strand.
AAATGTGTTACGATATAACTGACGGGCCATCACATGGTTGATGAGGTGTCAACTATATTGTCACTACTTATATAGGGGTCAATCAATAACTGATGGTGAATATGATGGTCCATTATATAAGTGATGAGAGCGTCACTTCCTGTGTCACTCTAATCTAGAGAACAAATCAAAATATGAAACTAACGGTGAATGTGATAGCCTGCATGTAAGTGATGAGCCGTCACTTCCTCCGCCACTCTTCCCAGTGAACATGCATGGAACAACAAAAGTTGACGGTGATTGTTATGATCTGTCAGGGAAGTGATGGTCCATCTTTTATCTTGTCATGCTAAAAACATTATGCATCACTGATGGGTACTCAGATTCCCCTTATCATATACTTATAGACTTAGTTCAAACATGACACTAGCACTAAAATAACTATATCCCTTAAGAATGTCATCACTCAATTTATTATAAGGAAAAATCACTTGACATAATCAAGCATGTGAAGAGCACAGGTCGAATTCATATATGGGATAAGAAATTTCTAATAAAACATAGCAAGCAAGAAGGAAAACGAAGAAAAAAAATCAATCTTCAAATCACATGAGTATTACTCAGACTTTGTCCTCTGTGATAACCTCCCTTCTTTAAGTGGAGTTGATGGTAACATACATTCTTGACAGTGAGATGATGAAAATACTTGAACAAGCTGCCTTACTATATCGATTCAAAGGAATTAGTGCAAGGGATATAGTATAATCAATTTGAGGTCTTGGTGAACTTAGGAATGAAATGAAGAAAAGATGAGAGAAAGGAAATAGTTTAGAAGATAATGGGGAAGGGAGATTACATGACCAATTTTAAATGGGTCTTAAATGCCCCTAGGGTTTGGGTCCAAAATAGGTCGGGTTGCAGAAAGACAGAGTGAGTGATGACCAATCAAAGACTCTACAGTCTATCAAATCAACTGTCAACCTTATCCCGAATATCTTCTTATTATTGCCATAGTGATGGAGCGGAAGATGGCTCGTTAATAGATTGATTTTTGATCAACTTGGATGTCATTCTTATCCTGAACCTTGCTTCCATAAGACGATTATTGATGGAGCAAATGACATCTCATAGATGTAATGATTGCTCGTCAACTTTTCCATCATGCTTATCCAGAGAATCTTCTTTCTCCCAGCACCTATACCTGCACACTTAACACCTTTTTCAAATATGAACAATCATAAAATAAACTATATTAATTTACAAAAACAACAATCTTAGGTTGCCTCCCATGTAACACCTTATTTAACATCGCAACATGAGTTGGGTACCTTGATTACTCAGATTTCATCAAGGTACACCAATTCAAATACTTTTACCTCTTTTGGAACTCCAAAGTATTACATCACACATTGGTCATTCACTTCGAAGTATTCCCCCTTTTGTTTTTAAGCTCAATAGCTCCAGATAGGAATAGTTGTGTCACTTTGAATGGCCCAGACCATTTTCACCGGAGTTTGCCCAGGAAACAGACAGAGCCTAGAGTTGAACAACAACACAACATCTCTAGGGATGAATTCCCTTTTTTCTATCCATAGATTATGGTACATCTTCATTCTTTCTTAGTAGAGGGTTTCCCTCTCATACGCTCTCAACCAAGAAATTTTAAAACAACTCCTAAAAAATTAATGATTATTTGATTAAAATGTCCCCACCATCCCTTCCCCCCCCCCCCACCGAAAAAGAATTGAGGCCATATGAAAAATCAAGGGATGGTGAGATATGCCATTCTTTAAAATCTTCCAGAAGGATATCCTATGGCATACGTACCCTCAACCTCAAACTTATGAATAATTTTAACCACCCTGAACCTGAAGTCATGCTCTATCCTCAAAGCATCTATAACATAAAATAAGAATAAGGAGGTGTGAAATAATTCTTGAGACCCTCTAGGGCCTAGCTACTAATATGTTTCTTTGATTCTAAGATCATATGACCCGATACTTAAGATCCAAGCATGCTCGCTAGCTAAAATGTCAGGTACTCAGACTTCCCCTTCTGTGCAAACAACAATAAACAAAAGTTACACTATAATTTTTTTTATATATTAAAACTATAGTATTATAAATTGGGTTGCCTCACAAAAAGCAGTGAGCATGTTCGGCACTCTTGAACCCACTCTCTCCCAGCACTTCTCTCTCCACTTTGAGGATATGAATTATCACCCTAAATTTGATGATGCCTAAGGGGCGGTGGTATGGACACAAGGAGGCTCTCTTTTAGGTAATGCAATTTGAACTTTTTTTCCTTTAATGAGGAATGTTCTTTTGTCGTCTTGGCATAACAATTTTAAAATGATGTCACTTTGATCTTCCTTTCCAAAATTCTCCATAGATTCAGTTGCCTCAATTTTCGTATTTTCAACCAAGTACAATGTTGAAAAATAATTGGAATGTGGTCTAAGTCACTCTATTTTCAAGCTTTCTTCCCTCTTGACATCCTCACTCTCAAATGCACTAGAGTCATCAAAATCATTTGATGGACTTTTCTTTGCAACTCTAGTGTCACTTCTTAAATTTCAGCAACTTGCATTATTGTTGGGTTGGTCGGTAGGCAAATCACTCTTTGCTCTTCAAAGTCCATCTTGAACTCTTCTTTATTGGGAGATGAGTCACTACTACTACCCATGACCAGTTGATGTTGAACATTGCATGCCTCAATCAATCATTGTTTAATTATTTCTCCAATTTTTGGCTCACAATTCCTAATATTTCCACTTCTTAACTTTGCTCAGAATGCATGTTTAAGAGGTCTTCTATCATCCATGAAATGCCTTCACGATGATCCCCATATACTCAAGTTGTTGAGATTTCTATGATAGCCAATCGTCTCTCACAATTTCCACTTGATCAAGTTTTAGTTCATGATGGGAATTTTGTAATGCTTGTAAAAGTCCTCCCATGGAAAAATCCATGATTTGGATAACTTCCTTATCATCATGTTGAACTTTTTCCGACTAGTTAATTTGGACTCGACCACATCGTTCACTCCTCCCTATTATGCTTCTTAATATCTTCTCAACTTCTTCTCTTTTAGAACTAGAGATTTCTTTGTCAAATTTTTGCTCTTCTTCAATTCAACAGTTTTCATTGATATCATAAAGATATTTTGGCTCATCCTTTGAGCTTGAAATCTTTTCAGCAACCATTTCTTCTTGAGGAGTAGACAACTCCATGGGTATTAAGGAGTCGCATCCTCCTCTAAGTTAGACTCCCGCTCCAAAAAAGTTTTGAGTATGACTTTCATGTGTTCAAATGTAGTGCTTTATCCTTCATATGTCATGTCATCATTCCTATCAAACTCAAAAGAAAAACTACCAATTTTGTTAGAGCAGACAATTCCCCTAATGCACATGTTGATGTCACGACCTAAGTTGGGACCCCAGACTGAGACACATGACCTAGAACCAAGAATAGCTCCAAGTCAACCCATGGAAGGAACATAGAAACTAAAGAGCATATATTAAAGTGGTAATTGATCGCTTAAACATGAATAAGTAGAAATCTGAATAACATAACAAATGTCGAACGATAAAATCACATATATACATCTTCAGCTGAACATTTTAATATATGTCTGAAAAGCCTCTACTAACTGATGGGTTGCTGAGATAGGCCCCCAGCTATCTCCATGTTCCAAAAAAATGACAACATAAAATTGAAATGCCAAATTCCCTCGAACAATGAGCACTCACCCAAGGTAGGGCTAGACTGAGCTAGTAAGAGAAGCGAGCTATCAGCGAGACTAAACTAGATCACCTGAGCCTATATCATGAAACGATATAGCATAAGGTATGCGGTAAGTACTTTGAATGTACTGAGTATGTAAGGTAAGTAAAACATGTTGAGTAAATGTTAACTAAAATCATGAATATCAATATAAATAATTAGATCATGAGAGTAAGGATTGCATGCTGAAAGCTATATCTGAGACATACATAGTCATAAGATAATTATCATATCTGAACATAATGACCCAAGGTTAAACCTACAAATCATATGACTTTCCACAGCTAAAATCGTAAGTAAAAACTCATAAACTAATGATTGGGTCAAACCTGCTGCAAAACATAACATCATAAGTCATGATCATGAATAACTGAAATTATGAGGAACAATAGGAGACTTGTTATAACCGACACCATCAAGATAGAGCTTATGTGATACCCCAACTATCACACTTAGGTGGGTAGAGTCGTCCAAAATCTTGCAAAGGCTAAGGATGATACCATGATATCGATATCAAGCTGAGGACCACTGGAGGCAGGGGAAACCTCTCGGAAGGTCCCAATATATATATATACACACACCTACATTAGCGCATAGTTCTGAGACCAGGGAACCTTGGAACCCCAAGCCTACTTGGCGCTAGAAACTTGTCATAAAAACAGACATACTGCTCCCATCGTTTTTCAACGTAGCTGAAACATAATTACATGCATAGTCTGAAATCTGAACATGGGGATTCTTTACTCCAAAATATATCATAAGCTACATTGGTAGTCTTGACTCCAAAACATATGATAAGTTGATCTTATTAGCCTTGGCTAAATCATGAAACCATACTTAACCTGTGTGGGCTTGCACAATCATAAAATCATGTATAGTTGAGATAGACTTCATAAGTCAAAATCATGGATTCATACATGGGTAATTTATAGACGTTGATTCATGCTAGATATCTAATCATACTTGAAATCATGAATCATAAACATAACTTTTCATAAAACTTTTATAATCGGGCATAATTTCTAATAACTTGAAATCATGAATTTATAATAAAATTTTATATAAAATCTACCCATTAATCTTAAAACATACTTTGGAACATGAGGGGATTAGACCAATAAACATATCATCGAGAATTTCATAAAATTGGGTTAAAATCCTATAAATTCATATACTTGAATTAGAACTTGAATTCATGAACTTGAGGAGAAATTTAGGCATGAGAGTGAAAGGAAAATCTCATTCATAGCCCTACACCTGCGTAAAATGATTCTCAAATTGTCCTTGAAGGCCAAGAGAATTGGGGAAGAATTGAGAGAATTCTAAATTGATCTTCAAAGATAAACTCAAAACTTTGCATACATGAGAGCCTAATGTCTTGAGATAGGATAAACCCTGTTTAGACCCTCCTTTCATGACTTAAAACACTGTAGTTTAGGAATTAGGAGCTTACGAATTTCTAAAATACCTTTAATGATTCACCTAGAAAAATGCTCACTTTCAGACATACAACCCATACCACGAGTCGTACAATTGACCTATGACTCGAGGATTCCTCTTATAGCTAGCTAGTTTGATTTCTCCAACTCTCTGATTATTTCCATGACTCCTACCACGACTCGTAAATCAATACTATGAGTCATACAATCACTCATGATCAATACCTTATAACCCCATAGCATACTACAACTCTGTGACCACGAGTCATACCATCACACCACGACTCGTGGTGTGGGAAAAGAATCCTCTAAAATGAACCATGGGTGTTCCTACGACCCGTACCATCTGACTATGACTCGTATCTTTGGTTGTATTGAGAGAATTTCTAGACTTTTTCTACTAAACATACTTCAAATTATGAATATAATCTTAGGAACTTTTCGGGTGTTACATTATCTCCCCCTTGGGAAAATTCATCCTCAAATGTGGATTAAGTATACTAAACTTTTGGGGAAAGGAACTGCAATCCCAAATACTAAACATCTGAAGCTGAAAACTGACGGAGCGAACGACTCCGAACTTATACACATGACTGAACTGAATTCATAAATCATGCATACATGCTAATACATGAAAGGATCCCAGAGGCATGAACTCGACATAAAACTAAATAAAGTAGTAAGGAAGAAATTGATACCTCATGCTAAAACTGAGCTGGAAGGGAACAAAAGCGGGTATCTTGCAATCATATCTACTTTGGCTTTCCGTTAACTCCCTCAACAAGCTGATTCCTCCACAAATCCTTCACTAAAGCTACTTTCTTGTTTCTCAACTTCCAAACCTGACGATTAAGGATCTCAACTAGAACCTCCTCATAGGTAAGCCTATACTTTACTCCTATTTTTTCCATCGGAAAACTAATGTCGGGTCAACAATTCACTTCTTCAATAGAGATACATGGAAAACTGGATGTATCAAAGCTAACTTCGCTGGTAGCTCCAACTCATATGCCACTTTGCCAACTCGCCTCAGAATTCTATAAGGACCAATATATCAAGGACTAAGCTTCCCTTTATTTCCGAACCTTATCACTTCCTTCATGGGAGACACCTTCAAAAATATCCAATCATCAACTTCAAACTCAAGCTCTCTGTCTAACATCCGCATAAGATTTCTGATGGCTCTGAACTATTTTCAGCCTTTCTCTAATAAGTTGAACTTTCTCCATGGCCTCATGAACTGAATCTGGCCCTATCACGTAGCCTCACCTACCTCAAACTATCCAATAGATGATCTACATCTCCACCCATAAAGAGCCTCAAATGGAGCCATCTGAATGCAGGAGAGGTAACTGTTATTACAAGAAAACTCGATGAGAGGCAAGTGATCATCCTAACTACCCTTAAAATCAATCACACATTCTCTCAACATGTCTTCAAGTGTCTGAGTGGTCTGCTTGGCCTGACCATCTATCTGCTGGTTAAAAGTTGTGGTAAGCTTGACATGAGTACCAACTTCCTTCTAAAACGATCTCCAAAACTATGAGATAAACTGAGTACCTCTATCAGAGATGATGGACAAGGGGACTCCATGAAAATAAGTTAACTCCTGAATGTACAATCTAGCATAATCCTTAGCTGAATCAATAGTCTTAACCGATAAAAACTAAGATAATTTGGTAAACCTGTCTACAACCACCCATATAGAGTCATACTATCAACGTGTACAAGACAACCTTGTGATGAAGACCATATTGATCTCTTTTCACTTCCATATAGGGATACTAATGTCTTGTAACATGCCTCCAGGTCTTTGATGTTCAATTTTCATTTGTTGACAATTAGAACACTTAGCCACAAACTGTGCAATGTCCTTCTTCATGCCATTTAACCAATAGACCTCCTATAGGTTACGGTACATCTAGGTGCCACTAGGATGTATAGAATACCAAGACCTATGAGCCTCATACAATATTCATTCTCTCAAATCATCAACACCCAAAACACATAAACGATCCTTATAATGAAGTACACCATCTCGCCCTTGGGAGAAGACCTCCACATTCTGATTCGGGATAGCTTACTTTAGCTTTAGCAAGATAGGATCCTCATCTTTCCTATCCTTGACCTCCGTCACCAATGAAGATTTTGACCGATTTTAAATAATGATACCACCATCTGCCGAGTAAACGAGGAAAACTCCTAAACGAGCAAGCCTACGAATATCCTTCACCAACTCCTTCCTTCTATCCTTAACGTGAGACACCCTCTCCATGGATATCCTACTAAGAGCATCTGCCAAAACATTGGTCTTGCTCGGATGATACAGGACACTCATTTCATTGTCCTTAAGAAGCTCCAACCACCTCCTTTGTCCCAAATTCAGGTCCTTCTGAGTGAAGACATACTGAAGTCTCTTGTGGTCTGTGAACACATCCACATGCACCCCATCCAAGTAGTGTCTCCAAATCTTCAATGCAAACACCACAACTACTAATTGTAGGTAATATATCGGGTAATTCTTCTTATAAGTCTTAAGTTTTCTAGAGGCATACGCAATGATCTTACCATGTTGCATCAGCACACAACCAAGATCAGCCCTAGAGGCATCAGAATACACAATGAATCTATTCGTTCCATATCATACAGTTAATATTGGGGCTGAAGTGTGTCGAGTCTTTAACTCCTAAAACCTCTTCCCACAGGCATCTGACAGCTGAAATTTGACCTTCTTCTGGGTCAACTTAGTCAATGGTGCCACAATGGATGAAAATCCCTCAATGAACATCCTGTAGTAGCCAGCTAAACCCAAAAAGATCCTAATATCCGAAGGACTTACACGTTTAGGTCAATTCTTCACTGCCTCAATCTTTTGAGAGTCCACCTGCACACCCTTGCTAGACACCACATGGCCCAAAACTGCTACTGAATTCAATAAAAAAACACACTGGCTAAATTTAGCAAACAACTAGTGATCCTTGATAGTCTACAACATGATCCTCAAATGAGCAGCTTGCTCCTTCTTGCTCCGAGAGTATATGAGAATATCATCTATGAAGACAACCATGAACATATCAAAATACAGCTTGAATACCCAATTCATTAAGTCTATAAAATCTAAAGGAGAATTCTTTAGTCCAAAAGACATAACTAAATACTCGTAGTGACCATATCGAGTCCTGAAAGTTGTCTTCGGGATGCCATTCTCTATAACTTTGAGACGATGATAGTCAGATCTGAGCTCTATCTTTGAGAAGCACTTATCACCCTAAAGTTGGTCAATGAATTCATCAATTCTAAGGAGGGGATAATTGTTATTATTTGTGACCTTGTTCAACTATTGATAATCAGTGCATATTCTAAGGGAATCATCCTCCTTTCGAACAAAGAGAAGAAGAGAACCCCTCGGGGATTTACTAGGCCTGTTGAAACCCTTAACTAAGAGATATTTCAACTGCTCTTTCAACTCTTTTAGCTTAGCTGGAGACATTTATTAAGAAGGTCAATACCAAAGTCAATCTCTTGCTCGGGAGGGACTCTTGGTAGATCATCTAGAAACACCTCCAGATACTCACAAACTATAAGAGCTGGCTGAAGACTCGACGTCTTGGATGTAGCATCCTTAACAGAAACTAGATGGTACATACAACCTTTAGAAATAATCTTCCTAGCCTTAAGATATGAAATGAACCTATTACACTCGGGAAAACTATTGGTGATTTTCGATGTTTGTATGCTATCTTAAGGGAAGTACGGGTTGTATATTGGTCATAGATAACAAGGGAAATATGTACGAATGGAAAAGAAAAGAGTATGTGAAGTTCATAAGTAAGGGTCAAATTTAAACGATCACATCTCCCAATATATAATAAATTAGAAGCCCCATGACCTATCAGATTAAAGGTCGTTGAGTCTACTTATCAGAACATCAAACTGCTCACCAATCAGAGTTTGGACTAAAAGGTTATAGATGATTTATGGTGGAACTTTTGGGAAGTGATGTGGCCACTGCCCTAAAAGTGGCCACCACCCAAATACCTTTATATTTTAAGTCTTGTGCTATGAGATCATTTTTAACTTTTCCAGGTCTGAGGTACTTTCTTAAACACTGAAATCCTCTCAAATTTCTAGCAAACAACTAAGGAAAACACCAATCTAATCTCCATTAAAACTAAACCTATGTGAAGGGAATCTATCATATGGTGAATGTGGTGTGTTGGTGGCAGTTTTGGCTACAATTGGGCAGTGTTGCTGTGGTGAATTTGCTAAATTTTTGAAGCTATTCTAATATACATATATGTTCCCTCTTGATAGGGATTAAAAACAAGTATAAAAGGTAATAATTCTACTACTAACCTTGCTTGAATTCTTCATTAAAAGACTACAAGTTCGAGGTGTGTTTGGTGTGTTGGTGAACTTTTTTTCTGCGTTTTGGACAGCAAGGTTGCTACATTTTTAGATAATATGTTGAGGTTAATTACTCGTATTTTTAAACAGGAATAAACCCCCATCAAAAGTCAAGGATTTAGCGCCTTTTGAACTTCTCAAATTGCAAAGCGAAAAGCTGAAAATTGGCAGCTATGTGAGCTGCCGATGGAATGTTTGTGAGCTGGATTTTGCTCATTTTCCTTAGGCTTTTTGGCTAATTCGTTTTCTGGAATCATACTTCATATTTAGGGGAAGAATTATATAGGAACTAAGGTAAAATTTCCTCTTGTTTCTCCCTCAAAAGTTAGTGAAAACTAGTTGAGAAAATCGCTAAATGTTGTTGATGTTGCCTTGTGCTGTTGTTGCTATTGTGACTGCCTTTGGTTAGTTATTTAGGCCGCATTTTGTTCTACCAATTAAGCTTTTTGTTGTCCTATAAAACCACTGGATTAAGTAGGTTTAAGTATGATCATTGAAATAGAAAATTGGCTAAAAAAAAGTTCATCGGAGAAAGGTATGTACGACGCCCCGTCCATCGTTCTTTTGAGCATGATTTGTGCATTGGGAATTGCATGAGCCAGAAACCTCTTTACAAGTCTTGAGGCAGTATGTTAAGCTTCATTTAAGCTTTGTAGTTTCATGTTTTATTGAGGTCAAATGTTAAGATTTTGCCTAGCCGAAGTGAGGAATCTAGAGTGTGATATAGTGTTGATTATTGTCGCAGTTGTACATTGAGTTGGAGACCCCTCGGCGTGGGCATTGTTAGCTGGTCCTTACTGTATGTTATAATATATATATATATATACACACACACACACACACAAACACAGACACACACTCACACACACACAAATATATATATATATATATATATATATATATATATATATATATATATATATATATATATATATATGTTGTTGGAGGTGTTTAAAGGTCTGGTTTCTAACTGAAATTTGTGAAAGAGCAAAGATGATGACGCATAAACGATTTTAAGCCAAGTAAAGACATTTAAAGATATTAAGGGTAAACGAGCTTATTGAATTAGGATTTCCTAGTTATGATTGTACTTTATCTTATGTGTATGTTATGAAATAGGCCAGGCCAAGGGGAGATTTCATAATCCCTTTCCCTTAAGCCAAATGATAAACTAGCAAATCTTCGAACTCTAATGTCCCTTGAACAAGATCTTTAAATCTTTTGGAAACTCTTAGATCATCTGTCGTTCATTATGATTTATACAAGTTTTTAATACATGTGTTTAAGTGCTATTTTCTAGCTTTACAAGTTACATGTGCTCACTTGCAGTTATGCATTACGAAGGAAGCCTATGCATGCCACATATTTAGTATTCATTATTTCTATGCAGTACGTGTTAATTTGGTCCAGTATAAGCCATATCGTCTCCGTTTATGATTTTGGTTAAGATTTATTGATTTTACCCTAGCATGGTACATTGATTGGAGGTATTTTTATTTTACCATGTATGGGACACCGACTGGATAGATTTTCACCTCGGTGTGGTACACCGGCTAGAGGTATTTTTGTTTTTACCCCGGTGTGGTACACTGGCTGGACAAAATTTATATGGATTTTATGGTCGGCTGGCCACTGGAATTTTAGTTATACTTTTTGTTGTGCATTAGATGATTACATTTATACTTCAATAGGAGTTATTGTCAGGTTTAGGTTTTCAGGATTTCGGTTTGTTACTATTCCTTATTTCTGGCTCAGTTATCATTGTTATCTTATAGGTTTACTGTTTTCATCCTTAAATACCTGTACATTTTATTCATACTAATGTCCCTTCATCTGGGGACACTTCCTACAATCGTGTTGCAGGTACAGGCTGAGGCTCAGATCATCAAACGCAATAGGAGCCAGATTTCAGCAAATAGCTTTATACTCCTCTCTTTCAGGAGCCATGTCCAAGTTTTGACTATTTTGAGTTTTGTGTACAACATGGGTAGGCCTGGCCCTATCCCATGTATTTACGTTTTTTTACATTATAGAGGCTGATGTGGACTAGTTTTTGTAGTAGTTTTAGTTGTGTAGTTGTGTTGGTATTATGTTGCTCTATTTAGTTTTATTGTAGCCTTGTCGTCTTTCTAGGTTGCATATTCCTTATTATCGAGACATTATGGGTCTAGTATTTATCTTGATTGATTGTGATAGGTGACTTGTCAGCCTTTGTGTTACATTTATAGATGCTATATAGCCGGCTTCTTGATCAATCATGAATCGAGTGCCGTTGCGCCCTACCCAATTTTTGGGGCATGCCAGACATGGTTTTAAAGAGAAGTCATGTCCTAGGGAGTTCACAAAGCCGTTTCTAGTAAAGCCTTGCTTATGGGTATGTTGTGCACCATACTTTTAATCAGGAGGCTACAAAACATCTAGGAATTGTTTAACTTTTTTTACTAATAGTTCGTGTTATAGGGAAAGGTTATAAGTAATCCGTTATCTAAATCGTATTATTATTTCAAAGTATTCCTATCCCAAGGAAGATGACTACGAGGTGGATTGGCAAATCCATTGGAGAGGGTACTAGTCACCCTCCAGTGAATCAGGAAGATAGGTCAGAGGCTCAGAGTGGGTCTCCTACCCCAGGTATTACAGCTCCTCCAGCACTGATTAGAGTAATGACAGATAGACCCCACAACTCCTCCCGCACCAGCAGTACCTAAGTGTAGTATAGTGGCAGACCCTCCCATGCTTATTGTACCTCCAGTTGTATGGAAGGACAGGGTCTTGAGGGAGCTTTTCAGCTAATAGCTCAATAAGCCGCAGGTTAGGAGCAGCGATTGGAGGCAATAGAGAGACATACAGGCTAGACAATTGAGATTTCCAGGGCCCGCGAGTTCTTGAGTTTGAGCCCTCATATATTCACTAGATCAGACCCGAGCGAGGATCCTCAGGACTCTATTGATTAGACTTATAGGGTGTTGAAGGTGATCCAAGCTACAACGATTGAGGAAGTTGAGTTGGTGGCGTTCATACTACGTGATGTGGCTATATTATGGTATGAGGCTTGGGCTCATTTCAAAGAGCCGATGCACTGTCGGCTGAGTGGGAAGAGTTCTCCGAGGCCTTTATGCATCACCATATACCCTGGGAGCATCAACAAGCTTGAGCTGAGTAGTTTTTGCACCTAGAGAAAAGAAGTATGAGTGTGCGTGAGTATTTTTTTCAGTTTAATTCTCTTTCTAGGTATGCTCCACATATGGCTCAGGCGCTGGAGGATAGAGTTCATCGGTTCATGTTCAGGTTGGGGCTTCATATAACTCAAGATTATTTGGGGGTATCTACTTAGGAGCACATGGTTGCACGAATTCAAGATTTTTCCTAGAGGATGGAGGATTTAGTTCATCAATTATGGGATACTCAGAGAAAGAGGAGCAATTAAACAGAGCTAGTATTGTGGGTCCTTACAGAGTGACCTAGGGGCCCAGTCATCTAGGCAGTCAGTTAGGCCTGTAGGGAGTGCCTCACCTCAATTTCAAGGACAGAGAAGAGACCAAGGCCCGATTTCATCTAGCTCACAATGATAAGAGCGGGCGAGGCAGAGGAGACAACCATTGCCGCCTTGTCCACAGTGTAGGAAATCTCATTCAGGTCAGTATCGTCAGAGGCAGAATATATGTTATCATTGTGGGCAGCTAGGGCAATTTATGAGGGATTGTTCAGATAGGGTCGAGGCGGATCAGGCGCGATCAGTGGTTGATTTTTCATCCTCTGTTTGACCTCCCAGACCTGATCCTCAATTCCAGTAGGTCGTGGCAGAGTCATAGGGAGAGAGGCCTCTAGTTCTAGGGCAACCTAAAATTGATTTTATGCTTTGGACAGTCGACAAGTCCAGGAGGCCTCACCTGATGTTGTTAGACGTACTTTGATTATTTATTATTATGCGGTATATGTCTTTCTTGATCTTAGTTCTACACTCTCTTACGTTACACCGTTGGTTGCAAGTCAATTTGAGATAGTCCCCGAGTTATTATCTATACCATTTGTTGTTTCTATGTCGATTGGTGAATCTGTGTTAGCTAGAAGAGTTTACCGAAACTATGCAGTATTGGTATATATGATAGATAAAAATTATCTAATCTTGTTGAGCTTGAAATGGTTGATTTTGATGTCATTATGGGTATGAATTAGTTGGCGGCATGTTATGCTAATGTTGATTGCAGAGCCAAGGTTGTCAGATTCCATTTTCGCGGTGAGCCAGTCCGGGAATGGAAAGGTAATGCTATTATGCCTAAAGGTAAGTTTATTTCATACCTTATGGCTCAGAAGTTAATATCCAAAGGTTGTATTTCACAAATGGTTTTAGTAAGAAACTTTGACTATGAGCCTGTGTCTCTCCAGTCAATTTCTATTGTAAATGAGTTCCCCGAGGTCTTTCCAGAGGATTTTCCAAGAATTCCTCCTGAAAGGGGGATATATTTTGCTATTGATTTACTTCCATGCATTTAGCAGATATCCATACCCCCATACAGAATGGCCCCAACAAAACTAAAAGAATTGAAGGAGCAGTTGACAAATTTGCTCGAGAAGGGTTTTATCCGGCCTAGTGTGTCGTCGTGGGGTGCATCAGTGTTGCTTGTGCGAAAGAAATATGGATCATTAAGAATGTGGATTGACCACAATCAGCTGAATAAGGTTACGATTAAGATCAAGTATACACTTCCCAGGACCTATTTGATCAATTACAGGCTGCCAAATGCTTCTTAAATATTGACTTGAAATCTGGGTACCATCAGTTATGAGTTAAGGAAGCTGATATCCCTAAGAGACTTCTTTCAGAACAAAATATGGCCATTATGAGTTCTTAGTGATGTCATTTCAGCTTACAAATAGCCAAACAACTTTTATAGATTTGATGAATAGGAGTGTTTATGCCCTTCCTTGATGTATTCGTGATTGTCTTTATCGATGACATCCTGATTTATTCATGATCAAAAGCTGAGCATGCAGATGACCTAAGAGCTGTGTTACAAACTCTAGAGGAGCACAAGTTGTATGCTTAATATTCTATGTGTTAATTTTGGCTAACATATGTGTATTTCCTTGGTCATATAATTACAGCTGAAGGTATAAGAGTGGATAGTCAGAAGATAGAGGCAGAAAAGAGTTGGCCCAGACCCTTGAATCCTACAATGGTTCGCAACTTTCTGGGGTTTGCAGGTTATTATCGCTGATTGGGGGAAGGTTTCTCTACTATCTATGCGCCATTGACAAAGTTGACTCATAAAGCAGCTAAATTTCAGTGGATGGAGCCATGTGAGCAAAGTTTTCAGGAGTTGAAGGATAGGCTGACTTCAGCACCTATCTTGACATTTCCAAAGGGTGTCAAGGGTTATGTGATTCTTTGAGAGTTGGGTTAGGTTGTGTTATTATTCGACACGATAAGGTTATTGCTTATACCTCTAGATAGTGGTGGAAGCACGAGCAAAATTATCCTACCTATGATCTTGAGTTGGCCATAGTGGTATTTGTATTAAAGATTTGGTGCCACTACTTATAGGGAGTACATGTTGATGTCTTCACAGATCATAGGAGCCTCCAGTATTTGTTTCATGAGGAGTTCAATTTATGCCAGAGAAGGTGGTTAGAATTGCTAAAAGATTATGATGTTAGCATTCCGTATTATCCAAGCAAGGCAAATTTTGTAGCTGATGCGCTAAGTCACAAGTCTATTGGTAGCTTGAGTCATATTCAGTTTTATAGGATTGAAATGATGAAGACTCTGCCACAGTTGTCTTACTTACAAATTCAGTTACTAGATGTCGAAGATAGGTGTGATATTATCGAAAACACAGCCAAATCATCGTTGGTAGAGGAAGTTAAGCAACCACAATTTGATGCTGCAGAGTTAGTCTTATCGAGAGACAGTATACCACAGCAGAAGTAGAGTCTATTTTATTAGGGACCCGATGGAGTTCTTATATACCAGGTTGTCTATGTGTACCTAATATGGGTGAGCTACAGGAACAGATTATGAATAAAGCTCATTATTCTCGATATTCAGTACACCCAGGTGCCACAAAGATATATTGTGACCTTAGGCACCTATATTAGTGGAATGACGTGAAAAAGGAAATCAGAGGTCTTGTGACTCAGTGTCCCAATTGCCAATAGGTGAAGGTTGAGCACCAGAGGCCTGGAGGTCTAGTATAGAATATAGAAATTGTAGCCTAGAAATTGGAGGTCATTAATATGGATTTTATTATAGGATTGCCTCGAACGAGCAGGAAGCATGATTCTATGTTACAATAGTTGATAGATTAACTAAATCGGCTTATTTCTTGCTATTTAAGACCACATATGCAGCAGAGTATTATGATAGGCTTTATATACGGGAGATAGTTCACCAACATGGTGTACCCTTATCCATTATTTCCGACAGAGATGCTTAGTTCATAGCTGACTGTTGGAAGTCTTTCCAGAAAGACCTGGGCACTCAGGTAAGCCTCAGTACCGCATTTCATCCTCAGATAGACGGACAGGCTAAACGCACCATTTAGACACTTGAAGATATGTTGCGCGCTTGTGCTCTAGATTTTGGCAGAAGTTGGGTTGATCATATTTCCTTGATTGTGTTTTCTTATAATAATAGCTACCACAGAGTATTCAAATGGATCTATATGAAGCTTTATATGGGCAAAAGTTTATGTCGCTAGTAGGTTGGTTTAAACTTAGTGAGGCAGATTTATTGGGGCAACACTTGGTGCAGCAGGCTATTGACAAGGTGAAACTTATTAGTGATCGACTTCAAATGGCCCAGAGCAGGCAGAAGTATTATGCAGATTACGTCGTCGAGCGCTGGAGTTTGCTGTTAATGATTGGGTCTTTCTGAAAGTGTTTCCTATGAAAGGCGTCATGCGATTTGGCTGAAAGGGCAAGCTGATCCCTAGATATGTTGGGCCTTATAGAGTTATCCACAGGATAGGCAAAGTAGCCTATGAGTTGGCGTTGCCACCAGAGCTAGCGGCAGTGCACATAGTATTTCATGTATCGATATTGTGGAAGTGCATAGGAGACCCAACTAATGTTATGCGTGTTGATGATGTCCAGATTTCTGAGTAGATGACCTACACCAAGGTCCTATTTTCTATTCTTGACCTCCGAGTCAGGAAACTTTTGTCACGACCCGAGTTTATACCCTAGCAATAACACGAGACAAGGAATCCCGAAAGGCTCCAAATCGACCCATGGCTTAATCATAGCACATTACTTAACAATGAAACAACCAACAACATAAATAATCGGAAGCTAACTGCAAGAGTCTAATAAGGAACTATAAGAACAATTGTAACAACACTTTGATACAATGTTGAATCTATCTAAACAAGTCTGAAAGCCTTCTACTAAACTTATGAGTTGCTGGGACAAGCCCTCATCTAACTCCTAAAATCTGAAAACTGAAACATAAAGAAACTATAAACATAAATCACGTTCTCGGGAGATGAGGACTCACCACTAGCAGCTGAGAGGGAAATGAAGCGTATCTAACCACGAGGCTGAGTCTGGGTACCTAAATCTATATTGTGAAACAATATAGCACAAAAGGCATGTGGTCAGTACTTTGAATGTACTAAGCATGCGGGATAACGTAAAAAACTAAATATATAAATATATGATAAGGAAATAACAAAGTACATCGACATAACTGATTTAACCTTCAACAATCCTCTTATGAGTCACATACACATATATATACATGAAACACTGATATGGATCTCATATCCTGTAACATCATTGAACTCATGCATAAGGATCAAGTTCTTAACATTTAATGAGAGCTGAATCTGAGACTAGCATCACACATTGTGCTGGATCACTGCTGGTAACTAGATCTGATTCTCATTATATTAAATCTTTCTGAAATCTGAATCACACGAAACTGGACAATTCTAATAACATAACTAAGGGAGTCATTCTCTATTATGGAGAGTCCCCCTCTAAACTAAGGGAATCATTCTCTACTATGGAGAAACCCAACTCAACTAGGGAGTCGCTCTCTGCTATGGAGGGCCCCGACTGAATTAGGGAGTCACTCTCTGCGACGGAGGATCGCGAGATGACCAAGGGAAACATTCTCGGCTATGGAGAGTCCCTGGCTGAGTAGCACATAAGGAGTACTGATCTAGCATTGTACATCTGGTCTATGCAACTACAGCTAATCAGAAACATGAACGTTGACTGTTTTCATCATATAACATTCATTTAGAAAGGATTAGGGCTACTTTCTACTATGAACAAGCCCAGCAATTGAAAATATCATTCTCATGATTTATCATCATAATTCATATCATCACAATGCCAAATCAATATTTCTTCAAACGTCTTACTTTAGTTAGCATCTATAGATTCATATCATGCATTACACTTCCAAAACATTTAAGTTCTGGATTCATATCATTCAACATGTATCATAGAGTCATTTATGGTTCATATGTCCAAATTACACTTTAACATAGATACTTTATTTCACATGCTTATGTTTACGGAAGCCCGTGCACTTAACTTCTACCTTGAACATTTACAACGGATTCATTGAGAAACATATATTTTCATTTCATAAGACCCATTTCATAATTCACTTTAATATCATAGATTTACCTCATACCCAATCAGTTCCATCGAAAGCATAAGGAGAATACATATCTTACTCTCAATTGAAATCCCATACACTATAATCTCATCTCAACATATTTAGCTAATAGTATATTCTAATTGTTAGGGAATTCTTACAATCTTCACATATTGCATACATGGATATGAGTCATAGATTCAATTAAGTGGACAATAATAAAACCCCAATCATCGTTCAATCCCTCTCATGAAGAATATTCTAAATAATACATTCTTACCATCTAACACATAATTCAAGATATTCAAATTGTTTTATAATCACAATTAGCTCATAATCCTAGTGGGTTTTAGAATTCAAGAAGTCATAGAAGAAATCACCCATCAATCAAAACCCTAGGTCATGCTTTTCTAGAATAATTGAAATTGGGTTTTTTGATAAAACATTTTGGGGCACAATGATGGAAGAATATCCTTGTTGAAAAACCTACATACCAGTTTTCGAAGAATTTCCCACTTGAACTTGACCTTGAAGCCTTTGAATAATTCCTTGAAGAATCCTTGAATCTTGAGAGGGAGGAGGAAGAAGGGTTTGAGAGTTATTTGATGAACAATTAGGGTTTAGGCTAGTTATCCTTTTAAAAACATTCCATACCATGCTCAAAATGGTGTAGTTTATGAGTTAAAAGCATAGGATTTTATGAAAACGCCCCTGAAAAAATGCAGGAAAAATCACCCTACCAATTGCCATGAGGCACTCCACGAGTCGTTGGGTCAGGCAACGACTTGTGGGCCAACTCATGCAATGCACTGACTAACTCTCCTTTTTTTTTTACTCTTTTATCCCCAGGAGTCACTTGGTGAGTCGTCAGGTGCACGATGACCCGTCCCTCCTTCCATGGTGTCTACTGCCTCAGAACCTCATTAGAAATTTCCACTCTTCACCCAATGGCCGACCTAATGAGTCGTAAGGTTACCTAATGTTTCATTGGGTCGTTCATGGCCCCTGGTACAGACTACAACTCTGACTTCTCCCCACGAGTCTGACCACGACTCGTTCTATGCAAAATTTTCCACCTTCTATCTAAATTCTTTCTTTAATCCATTAATTTGATATTAGAAACACTTGGAGTGTTACAACTTCAGAACAAAGAAGTTGCCTCAGTTAAAGTATTGTGGCGAACTAATAGCATCAAGGAAGTAACTTGGGAGGCTGAGGAGGAAATGAAGAAGAAATTCCTCACCTATTACGATGTTGACGTGATATTAAGGTATGTGTTTGATACCTAAGTTACTGAGTATCTATTTTTGAAGAATATTAAGAGAAATTAATTTCCACTCGGGGATGAATGTTACTAAGGGGGGAAGAATATTACACCCCAAAATTTTTTTGGTGATTATTCGATGTTTGTATTCTATGTTAAGGGATGTACGGGTTGCATATTGTTCGTAGATAACAAGGGAAATGTGTACGAATGGAAAAGCAAAGAGTATTTGAAGTTCATAACTAAGAGTCAATTTTAAACGATCATATCTCCCAATATATAATGAATTACAAGCCGCACGACCTATCAAATTAAATTTCATTGAGTCTACTTTTCAAAACATCAAATTTTTCTTCAATCGATGTTCGGAGTAAAAAGTTATAGACAATTTATGGTGGCACTATTGGGCAGTGATGTGGCCAACGCCCGAATACCTTTATATTTTAAGTCTTCTACTATGAGATCATTTTCAACTTTTTCAGATTTGAGGTGCTTTCTTATCCTCTGAAATCCTCTCAAATTTCCAGCAAATAACTAAGGAAAACACCAAGCTAAACTCCATTAAAACTAAAGCTAAGCGAAGCAGATCTATCATAAGGTGAAGGTGGTGTGTTAGTGGCTGTTTTGGCTTCAATTTGTTTATTTTTTAAGCTATTCTAAGCTACATATACGTTCCCTCGTTGTAGGGATTAATCACAAGTATAAAAGGTAAGAATTCTACTACTAACCTTGCTTGAATTCTTGATTAAAAGACTAGAAGTTGGAGGTGTGTTTGGTGTGTTGGTGAACTGTTTTTGCTGCGTTTTTGGACAAGAAGTTGAGTTCAATTACTCCTATTTTTAACCAAGAACAACCCCCAGAAAATGGTAAGTATTTCACCCCTTCTAAACTTCTCAATTTGCAAAGCGAAAAGATGGAAATTGGCAGCTACATGAGCTGCCGATGGACTGTTTGTGAGCTGAGTTTTGCTCGTTTTCCTTAGGAATTTTGGCTGTTTCTTTTTCTAGAATCATACTTTATATTGAGGGAAGAATTACAGTAGAACTAAGGTAAAATTTCCTCTTGTTTCTCCCTCAAGAGTTAGTGAAAGCTAGTTGAGAAAATGGCTAAATGTTGTTGATGTTGCCTTGTGTTGTTGCTGCTATTGTGAATGCCTTTGGTTAGATATCTTGGGCCGCATTTTGTGCTACCGATTAAGCTTTTTGTTGGCCTATAAGACCCCTGGATTAAGGAGGTTGAATGCTGATCATTGAAATAGAAAATCGGCAAAAAAAAAGTTCATCAGAGAAAGTTATGTTCGGCGCCCCGTCCATCGTTCTTTTAAGCACAATTCTGAGACCTTATAGTGCACTTAGGAGATATCGTTGTCCAAACATGACATTCAGAGTATCGTTGAGGCCACTCTAGATCTCGCCCTATCCCGTGTAGACCGCTTGAAATTATTATCACTATCAGGATCCTCTGATCAGATATTAACACACGGGGTGTGCCTATTGGTAGCTATAAAAACTATCCTAGGGGCGAGTAGCAGTCGCATTAGTCTTTAAGAGCTAGATATTCCTTTTGAGTGGCTAGTTTGAGATCAAAGTACAGTATATTGGTTGGGTTTAACTCTACCTAGGATAGCCTTCCATTGACAAACTTCAGGGTTGCTAATTATGTCACCGCCTACGGGGCTATTGATCACTCAGAGGAGCTTTATGATAATGTTATCACCTACGG
This sequence comes from Datura wrightii, assembly GCA_035772735.1. NCBI lineage: Eukaryota > Viridiplantae > Streptophyta > Magnoliopsida > Solanales > Solanaceae > Datura > Datura wrightii. The sequence goes on from JASDFA010000002.1 coordinate 70,381,057, forward strand.
GGCTATTGATCATTCCAAGGAGCTATATAATATCCGAAGAGACCACATTAAGGACTAGGCCACAGTTACGTCCATCCACGTATAGACCTCTTTTATGACATATCGGCACCACTAACCCTCGTCGAGCCTTGTGTGCCCACGGTACAGTTACAGAACCAAGCTCAGACACAGTTACAGGAGTCCAGCTGGCTCAGATACAGACCCAGAAGCCAGGAAGGTTAGCTATAGCACCAGTAGAATCACAGGAACCTGGATAGGTGTACATAGATTGAAGTGTATTTGTCAGGGCTTATGGTAGCCCTAGTAGGTTATTTTTGTGTTGCTTGTACCTTACAGGCTTATGCGGGCCAGGTTAGGTTAATGTTTGTATACTTGGTGAATGATAGTTATACAATTTTAGCTCATATACGTGTAGTGATTTACTGGGTCCGGTTTATGAATAAGAAAGTTTATAAGTTATCTTCTTCCCCTTCTTATTATTCATTTTCAGTTCTTTATCTGTGTTTATTCAGCTTTTTATATATTGCCTTACATATTCGGTACATATTGTACTGACGTCCAACTATGGGGCGCTACATACTTGCTTGTAGGTTTCGACAGAAAGATTGCGAGACCTCCTAAAAGCTATTCAGGGTCAGTAGTTTGGGCAGCTCCTTTTATTCGGAGTTTCCAAGTTGTAGAGATTTATCTATCTCTAATTTGTGCAACATTTGGGTTGGTCGGGGCCTTATCCCGACCAATATCTTCACTCCTAGAGGCTTGCAGATGATAGTATTCAGTTAGTTGGTTATTGTTGGTCGTGTGGGGCCCATGTATGTTTTATATTATGCGTTGTCCATGTGTGGCCCTGTATAGATGCTTATTTTCCTTTCCGTTATAACTAAACAACATGGTTGTCTTATCGGCCTCATAGGATCCCTATTAATGTTATGTTGGTTGGGGCAGTTGTTTTCTTTTACCGGTGATGTGTAGCCTTGTTGGCCCGAGGCTGTGTTTACAGCTGAGATATATCCGTTTGTTTCCTTGATTTTGAGTCGCTCATAGGCACCGGAGATGCCCATGCCCAGCCAGGCCATCCCGGATCCCAGTATGGCATTAGGTGCCAGCCATGCCTCCTAAGGTAGGGCATGACAAACTTTGTATCAGAGCAGGTCGTATCGTAGGGAGCCTGCAGGCCATGTACAGTAGAGTCTTATTTATAAACGTGTTGTGCACCACATTCTATATGCAGGAGGCTACGAGGCATGATTGTATGGTTACCCCTCCTTCTTCTCAACTCGTGCTATAGAACTGACTTGTATAGGGGTGAGTCCCTAAGCTTTCCATTGTTATGTCGGTCTAGAATAATGTTTGATATGCGACAAACCTCAGTCAGCTACAAGTTAGCTACAGTAGGAGAAGGTACCAATGAGGGGCCACCGTTGTGAGCCAATCAGCCTGAAGGCAGAAGCAGATGTCTTTTAATCCCCTGGCATTCTCCCGGGGCACCAGGAATCTCATAAGGTAATAGATATGCCAACATCGTCCCTAGTTCCTTCTTAAGCCTCAGAATAGGAGGTCAGTAGTATAGTATATATATGATTTTGCTTACCTAGTAGATATTTAGAATTAGACAGGGGCGGCAGTTAATGCTGGGTTATCTAAAATATGTGAAGGATTGAGGGTTGTACCTCCAACTTTTAGAGTTTGTTGGATTTTATGCTTCATCCCTGCATAGAACGATGGGGTCATTTTAACCTCCCAGCTTGTTTCTTTATTACAATAGAAGGCGTAAGTGGAGGGATAGAATTGTTGACTCCGAGAAGGATTGGAAAGTGGTTAAGACCCCTAGTGTTTACAAAATTACTTAGATCCTCACAATAATAAATCAGGAGAGAAGGTAAGATTGCCAATAGCATTCAAGTACGTGTGAGAGTCCATAAGCGATAAACCCCAGCAATAGAAAAGATTATGATAGAAATAGGCTGATTCCACCATAGTATACTAGCGATGGTAAAATATACCTATAGAATGCTAGCCATGGCCCTAGCTTGTTATGTCACAAGACAGAGAGACTACATAGGGGCAATGGGCCGAGTACGGGCCAGAACGAAATAGATCGGTAGACTTGGTCAGTAGTATCCTTGTCAGTATAATGCAGGGGGCACAAACCCTAAATCTCAGCCTATAGAAGTAAGGGGAAGGCACGAGTATCTAACTCTAGAGGAAAACAGAATCACCTCTGGGTTGTAGTAGGTTTACAGAGCATGGAATCACTGATGAATGTCGAGAAGTAAACATCGGGCTATATTTTGTCATGCTCCGAGTCTGTACCCTAGACGGGACATTGTATTTAGAGTCAGCTGTAACCCCCAATCAACCCCTGGTCTATCATACACTGGTATTTTGAGTAACATAAAAATATATACAGTGATAGTTTAAAGAAAAAATATAAATACTTGAAAGAATGAAGCTGATTCACAATGTCTGAAAACATTTGAATGAAACTACAAGTCTGAAAACCAAACCTGTGTCTGGAAGCCACTATAACTGATTAGTTCCTGGGACAAGCCCCCAGCTAACTCCAAATACAAATAGAAGGAAAGGGAAATATAACTTAATTAAATAATCTACATCCTCTAAGAATGAGGACTCACCAAGTAGAAAAGCTGAAGTCTTCGACAAGCGATCGGCTAGTGAGGCTGAGATCCTGCAGCTGTATCATAAAATGATACAACATAAAAGTATGTGTCAGTACTTTGAATGCATTGAGTAAGTGGGGGTAAACATAACACAATGAAATGAAAGTGCTAAATTGAGATGACATGCAATGACCAACTGAAGCTACTGTACTAGATATCTGTGATAACTGAAATCGTCTAATAGACCTTTTTTGATTGTCAAGGACATGCCCTAATTCTGAGATACTGAGCTTAACTTATTTGAACTGAGCTAGTACTGGACTAAGTTGAGTAGTGCGAGAGTCTACGATTGACATATTACCACGTGAGCTAGACATGGAGTCCAATGTATACACCCCATCGGTAGGATCCAATATACCTTTCTAGGGTATAAAGACATGAACTTGGTGATCACAAGATTCTAGGTCCGTCAAGACCATAAAAAAACTTTAACCTACGTTGGCAACGTAATTCTGGTAACCTGGGTACGCTGGAACACCGGTCCGCTCGGTGTTATGTCCTACTCCCACTGGATAGTTCTAGACTGAGTACTAAGCGAATAGCTCAAAACTGGGGTCCGAGACTAGTCAGGGATACATATCTGAAAGCATTCCGAGGGTCTTATCGGACCGATTCTAAAAATAGGTTCTATGATTGGTAGGAGCTGCTTATCTAGAAGCGTCGTAACCATCTAAAAACAAACTAAAATCCAAAACGGGGTTCCTAAGGCTAGTTAGATTTGTTTATTAGAAATTTCATGACTGCCTAATGGACCAATAAAACTGAATTCTGAATCTGATTATGAAAACTGGAAGGTAATACTGACACCTCGGGAATTTCTATAGTCAAACTGATCAGCTGACATTTTCTGACTGACACTGAGATTATAGAATTCTTACTAAAATGGGACTAACAATAGTCTGATTTCGTTTCAATGTTCCTAACAACATGGGAGTCCACAACACCAATAAATACAAGCAAAATTTCGATATTCAAGCACTAATACAAATTTCAAGACTTTCTAATTCAGGAAATAGGGCTAAATTTCACTTCTCAAGATTTAACATTATTTCATTCACGAACTGGTGGAAAAAATATATAATTAACATGGTATAATATTCCACATGATTTATACAAAGTATGACTAGCACTTTCTAGACATTCAGTAATTTCAAGGCTACAACTGATAGAGAGAAATAGGATGAAATTTGGGGAGACAAGGGAAGAACTATTCCCTTGTTGAATTCCTACATACCTGGTGAAGAAGCCCGAAGAATTTCCTTGAGAAATTAAGGAGAAAGGGTTGCCCTAGCTCTTGCTCTAAAAAGTTCTCAGCGAAGTTCTACTATGAATTTTGAGAGTATGGATGCGGAGAAATAGGAAAGAAATCATTTAACCCCTCTATTAAGTGTAAAAATATGATAAAAACAATGTAGTTTAGAGTCTATGAGGGTATAAAATTACTAAAAGACCCTTAAAAACTCGCAGGGGAAAACTTATCGTCAGTCTTCACGGGTGACCTATGGGGTCGTGTTCAGTGACCATAACTCGTGGTCACACTCGTGAATTACACTGCCTGAAACCCACTATAGGACACCACGAAGGACCTAACGAGTCATGGTTAGTGACCACGAATAGTGGTCACCTCTCGTGGACTACACCGCCTTAAAAGTCGTGGTGTTCCAAATGAGTCTTGGTGAGGACCCGTTGGGTACACTGCTAACATTTCCCGATCTTAAATTATTCTTGACCACAGGTCATATCACGACTTGTGGGGGATTAACCACGACTCACGGTCACCCTTATCTCCAATTTCAAATTAATCTCCCAGTCCTCAATATGAGTCACTTAACGACTCGTGGTCACCTCTCATGGGTCACAGAATGACTCATTCTGTGACCTGGTGCAAATTTTGCCAGTTTTCTCTAATTTAAGTCCCGGGTCTAGTCGTTGAATTTTCAGGGCATTACAATATCTCCCCCTTGAGAACATTCATCCTCGAATGTTGGAAAACACTCAGGAAAGCAGAGAATGGCAATCCTTATACACAAATACTGATCATAAAAGCTGAAACTAGTGGAATGACTACCTTTGAACTGGGTCACAAGTCTGAACTGAATTCACCAATCATGCACATATTAATATACATGAAGGAAATTAAACCACATGAACTAAAAGAAGTTTTGGGAAGAAAATTAATACCTTAAATTAAAACTGAGTCAGAAGGAAACAAATGGGGGTATCTAGCCATCATATCCACTTCGGCCTCCCACGTAGCTCTCTCAACCTGCTAATTCCTCCACAAGACTTTGACCGAAGCTACCTCCTTGTTCCTCATCTTACGAACCTAACGGTCAAGGATATGGACTGGAACCTCCTTGTATGAGAGACTATCTTTCACTCAACAATGTCTAATGGCACAATTGAAGTTGAATTATCGATGCACTTCTTCAATAGTGACACATGGAATACAGGGTGCACAAACACCAGCTCTGAAAGTAATTCCAACTCAAAATCCACCTTGCTAATTCGTCTTATATTTCTTTAGGGTCCTACATATCTCGGGCTGAGCTTTCCTTTTTTTTCCAAATCCATCACCCCTTTCATAGGAGAAATTTTCAAATAGACCCAGCCATCTACAGCAAACTCTAATTCTCTTCTCCTAACATCAGCATAAGATTTCTGAAGGCTCTGAGCTATTTTAATTATTTGCCTGATGAGCTATACCTTCTACATAGCTTCATGAATCGAGTCTGTCCCAATTATAGTAGTTTCACCAACCTCAAACTACCCAATAGGTGATCTGCATCTCCTACCATACATTGCCTCAAACGGGGCCATCTGTATATTGGAGTGGTAGCTATTGTTGTACGCAAACTCGATAGGAGGCAATTGGTCATCCCAACTACCCTTGAAATCGATCATTAGCATGCTCTCAACATATCTTCTAGGGTGTGGATAGTCTGCTCAGCTTGTCCATCTGTTTGTGGGTGAAAAGTTGTGCTGAGCTTGACCTGGGTACCTCTATCTGAAATAATGGATAATGGCACCCAATGATGTCTGAGCAACTCCCGGATATAAATCCTAGCAAGTCCTCAGCCGAATCTGTAATTTTAACTGGGAGGAAATGTGCTGACTTAGTTATCCGGTCTACTACTACCCAAATAGAATTAAGTTGCCGATGAGTTTGAGGCAGACCCGTAATAATGTACATGTTCACTTCGTCCCACTTCCAAGTGGGTATGCTGATATCCTAGGTCACACCTCCCAGTCTTTGGTGCTCTACTTTGACTTACTGGCAGTTCAGACACTTAGCTACAAATTGAGTGATATCTCTCTTCATGCCGTTCCACCAACAAATATTCTGCAAATTGCGGTACATTTTAGTAGCACCAGGGTGGATGGAGTATCTTGAGTTGTGTGATTCAGCTAGTATTTGTTGTCTGAAATCATCGACGTCCGGTACACACAATCTGCCCTAGTAATGGAGCACACCATCTCCCTCTTTGGAGAAAGCCTCAACCAATTTTTTAAGAACTGCTTCCTTAAGCTTAAGTAATATGGGATCTTCATCCTGTCTGGACTTAACTTCCAGAACCAATGAGGAATCTGACCCACTCTGGACAACTACTCCACCCTCAGCTGTATCAACTAATTGTACTCCCAGTTGAGCCAATCTGTGGATATCCTTTGGCAGCTTCTTCTTTCCCTCCTAACATGAGTAACGCTCCCCACAGATCCTATACTCAGGGCATCAACCACCACATAGCTTTGCCTGGGTGATATAGCACACTCATGTCATGATCATTTAGGAGCTCTAACCACCTTCTCTGATGAAGATTTAGGTCCTTTTAACTGAATACATACGAAGGCTCTTGTGATTGGTGAAAACATCCATGTGAGCCCCATACAGGTAATGTCTCCACATTTTCAATGCAAACACCACCACTGCCAACTCCAAGTCATGAGTTGGATAATTATTATCATGAACCTTGAGTTTTCTTGAGTCGTAGGCTATCACTTCATCCACTTCACTAGAACACAATCGAGTCCAACTCTGGAAGTGTCGCAATATACTACAAATCTATCTAATCCTTCCGGTAGGGTAAACACTGGAGCGGTAGTGATTCAAATTTTAAATCCTGGAAACTCTTCTCACACGCATCTGACCACTAAAATTTCACCTTCTTTAAGTTAGCCTAGTAAGACGAGATTCTATAGAAGAAAAGCTTTCTACAAAGAGTTGGTAATAACCGGCCAAACCCATGAAACTTCTAATTTCGATTGGGGAAGTAGGTTTGGGCCAGTCTTTTACTGCTGCTATCTTTTGACGATCAACCTAAACACCCTCACTCGAGACCATATGACCCAGGAAAGTCACAGACTTTAACCAAAATTCGCACTTTCTGAACATGGAAAATAGTTTTCGGTATCTGAGTATCTAAAGCACTATCCTCAAGTGATTAGTATGCTCTTCCTCATTTCTGGAGTATACCAAAATGTCGTCGACAAATACAATGATGAACATGTCTAGATACTGCTTGAAGACTCTATTCATCAGGTCCATGAAAGTTGAAGGGGAATTTGTTACTCCGAAGGACATAGACATAAACTCGTAGTGACCATACCGAGTCAGGAAAGTCATTTTCGGTATGTCACACTCTCTAACTCTTTGTTGGTGGCACCCCGACCTGAGATCTATTTTGGAGAAACAGCTGGCTCCCTGAAGTTGGTTAAATAGGTCATTAATTTTGGGTGAGGGATACCTGTTCTTGACTGTGACCTTGTTCAACTGACGGTAATCGATGCACATTTTGAGGGTACCATCTTTCTTTCGCACGAATAGCACTGGAGCACCCCGAGGAGACATCCTAGGTCTAATAAGACCTTTATCAAGAAGATGTTTTAGCTACTCCTTCAAATACTAAAATTCAGTGGGGCCATTCTATAAGAAGGGATGGAGATGGGCTGAGTATTTGGAATAAGGTCTATACCGAAATCGATTTCCCATTTAGGAAGAACTCCGAGAAGATCTTCAGGGAACACATCTGGGAATTCGCTCATAAAGGGGACTGACTGGATAGTTAGGGTCTCAAAGTTGAAATCCTTGACCTGAACTAGATGGTAAATACATCCCTTATAAATAAGCTTCCCGGCCTTAAGGTAGGAAATAAACCTACCCTTAGGCGCTGAAACACTGCCCGTCCATTCTAGAGATGGCTCATTATGGAACTGGAACCTGACGACCCTAGTTCGACAGTCGACTAAGGAGTAACTAGAGTGTAACCAATCCATGCCAAAAATGAGGTCGAAGTCGACCATGTCTAACTCTACAACGTCACCTAGAATGACTTTATTGCAGACTGAGGTTGGGCAATTTCTATACACCTGTTAGGATCTAAATGATGCTGGACTGATATCGAACTTGACTACTACATAGGGAGTCACGAATGATAGTGTGGCCCCCGAATCAAGTAGGGCATATACACCTAGATGAAGAAGACGTAACATACCCGTGACCACATCCGGTAAGTTCTCCTTATCCTGATGAGATGATAATGCATAAAAATGGTTTTGGTGTTGACCGCCCTCCATACTTGATGTGTTAGCCTACTGAGCTGGTCGACCTATTGGAGCTGCGAAGGTAGTGGATTGTGACCTTCCCCATCCGACTGACGGGCATTCCTTAAGAAGATGACCAAGTTTTCCACAATCAAAACAGCCCCCTCGACCCTGAAGAAACTTTCCTGGGTAGTTCTTGTTTCACTTGGGGCAAGCTAAATATCTGTTACCAACACTGTAGCTTTGGGACTGAGAGCCAGATGCTCCACCCCTCCGATCCTGGTGGGACCAAAAGGTAGGGGCGCTGGCTGAGATGGGTGTTGGAGCCCTCTTCTGCTGCTACTACTGTTGTGGGTGGCTGCTACCACCAGACCTCTAACGGCCATAATCTAATTGGCAAGTCCTTGGCCGCTTGTTCTTTCACTCCATCTCCCTCAGTTTTTCAGCCTCAATCTGCTGGGCATAGACAATCAAGATGGCAAGGTCAATATCCTTAATCAGCATCGCTGCCTTGCACTCTTTGAGGACAAAGTTTGACACCCCATTTACAAATTTCAACATGCGAGCACTTGGCTCGACCACAATCTCTTAAGCGTATTTGGACAAATTGGTGAACTCCAGAGCATACTCTTGTACCGTCCGATTTCCTTATCTCAAATTCATGAACTTCACTACATTTACCTCCCTGAGCTTTCGAGGAAAGAATCTGTCCAAGAAGACTATAGTGAACTCCTCCCATTCCACCGGTCCTGCTTCAGCTGGCCTCCCCTCTTCCAATGTTCGTACCAAAATTTGTCTTCCCCTTTTAGCTGGTAGGAAGACAAGTCGGCACTCTCGTAGGGACGGACACCGATAATTAGGGTGATCTTTTTAATCTCATCCACAAATCCTTGTGGGTACTCTCCCACCTTAGATCCTTGAAAATTCAAAGGGTCCATTCGAGTGAAGTCCCGCACTCGGGCAGCTACTGTGGAACCATTATTGTTGATTGGAACCACCTGCTGGTTCACCTAGTTGGTAAAGTTTGGGAGAGAAGCTGAATTGCCGCCCTGAATTCTGTGGTAGACATTGAGTCATCCTTAGGGGCTGTCGGGGCTGCTGGGGTTGGTGGGGCATGTCAGTGAGCATTACTGACCCTTTTTCCGTTACCACATTGCAGAGGCATGATTCACTGAAATGAAATAGAGAACGAATTAAGAGAATGATTCTAGAACTGAATTTTAACGCACGATAAGGAGTATGAAATAAAGTGAAATTTTCCTAATAACATCTCGTAGCCTCCCCATCATAAGTGTGGCGCGCTTCACACCCATGAAGAGGACTCCACTCGATGCGGCTTTTAGACATCCGAGGATACTATAAACCTAGTGCTCTGATACCAAGTTTGTCACGCCCCGAGTCTGCACCCTGGACGAGACACGGTACTTGGAGTCACAAGTAACCCAAAGTCAACCTTTTTCCCTTGGTCTATCATATACTGGTATTCTGAGTAACATAAAAATATATTAAAAGGAAGTTTAGAGCAAAAATATAAATACTTGAAAGAATGAAGCTGATTCATAATGTCTGAAAACATTTGAACTAAAATACAAGTCTGAAAACCAAATCTGCATTTGAAAGTCACTATAACTGATAAGTTGCTGGGACAAGCCCCTAGCTAACTCAAATCCAAATAAAAGTAAAGGGAAATATAACTAAATTAAATAATCTCCCTCCTTAAAGAATGAGGATTCACCAACTAGAAAAGATGAAGTCTTCAGTGAGCGTTCAGCTAGCGAGGCTGAGACTGTGATCCTGCAGCTGTATCCTAAAATGATACAACATAAAAGTATGCGTTAGTACTTTGAATGTCCTGAGTAAGTGGGAGAAAACAAAACATAATAAAATGAAAGTTCTAAACTAAGATGACATGCAATGACCAACTAAAGCTGCTGTATTAGATATCTGTAATAGCTGAAATGGTCTAAAATACCTCGTTTGATGGTCAAGGCATGCGCTAATTCTGAGATGCTGAATTGAACTGATTTGAAATGAGCTAATATTGGACTGAGCTGACTAGTGTGAGAGTATATAACCAACATATAACCAATTGAGGTGGTGTTATACCCTAAGAGCTCAAAGATTAGACTTGAGAGTTGAAACAGGAAAATTGTGAAATTGATGTTACAGGCATAGGACGAGTCGTGGGACGACTCATGAGATCAGCCCATGAATCATCAAGTGACTCATGGCGAAGGCAGTGTAGAGTTGGGAATCCTAGAGGATAGGGTCGCCATGAGTATGGCAACGAATCATGGTTAGACCCCACAAGTTGTTAGGTCAGTCGTGGCTGAGATAAAAAGGAAAAGAATGGGCGAAGTCCCCTAGTGCACTTGACGGAAGGTGACCACAACTCGTTAGGACAGGCAATGAGTCGTGGTATAAGCCGTTGGATGAGATTTAAGCAAGTTGAAGTTGGGGAGACAATGTACATGACGAGAGGTATCCACGAGTCGTGGCCAGTGGCAATGGGTCGTTAAGTCCCCCGTTACGAGCCGTAAGTGATTATCCAGTGTACCTGATGGATGACTTGACGAGTCATTTCCCATCTTGACGAGTTGTCAGGTCACCCGTTAGGGTCACCTGGCAGTTATTTTATGCGAAATAGTAAGGGCCTTCTTGTAATTTCCTAAGTTCCTAAGTCCTATACTATGTCGTTTAAGGCTCGTCTCAGTGGGCTTTAAGTAGGTGAAAATCCATTCTAAGTCATTCTTCCCATGCATGCAAGTTGGAAGGTTTGAAGAGGAGATTCAAGGAAAAATCTCAAAGTTTCCATTGGAATATTAGCTTGGGCAATTAGAGGGTGTTAGAATTCACCATTCCCGGGTATATAAGGTTATAAGTGGGTGTCTCCTTCCACACCCATGCCCAATTTATATCAAATCATGATAAATTATATATGATCAAGTATTGGGTTTTCACCCAATGGCATGATTCTTCAATCTCTATACCTGGGTATGATTGGATTATGTTTATATTGATGAATTGAGAAGGTTGGGCAGATTTTAAAATTTTTTCAATCAAAATTGTGATTTCTAAATTATGAAATTGAATGCCCATGGGTGAGAAGTTCATGAAAGAAGAGAATAATGTTGAATGTATGATGTTGATGATATTGATGATGAAAAGCATATTTCTAAAGCTACCCACAACGATGATGTTATTTTCCAAATGAATTGAGTAGATCTAAGTTTGATAAAGATTTGGGGCAATGCCCAAATGTTGATCTAAAATGATGAATTTCCTGATATAAGCTTACCACATGGGTTGGAGCAAAGTCTCCCCAAATTTTCATTATTTCTATCTTGTGGTATGTTTCGAAATAAAGCTTCTCATATGCGTGAATTCATAATTGAGATGTATGTCATTTTTGAGCTTTGTCAAAGGAGAATGTTGAACTTCATTTTCATATGATGTCGATCTATGCATGATTTCATTAATGAGCTTTGACAGTAGACAATGTTGAGCTTCGTTTCATTTGATGTTGAGTTATGCATGATTTCATATTGATCTTCGCCATTAGACAATGTTGAGCTTTGTTAATAGATGATGTTGAGCTTCATTATATACGATGTAGAGCATTACATGTTTTTTTGGAGAAAAGTATAGCACTGAGTAGGTTAAGGGTCGATCACCCTATGCTCCATAACTGTGCGCCAACTTAGATTTATAGTATTATGTTATTGGGACCTCCCTTGAGAGATATTCCCTGCCCAATTGGCCCTTTGATCTTGATATCGATATCATGGTAGTGTCCTTAGACCTGGCAAGGTTTTGGATGGCTCTTCTCACTTGAGCGTGATAGTCGGGACCACCTATGTTCTATTGTGGTATGTCGGTTAAATGACGAGTCGCCCACAGTCTATGTCATTCATATTTGCATATTCATTACTCATGGTGATTTCTTTACTCATGCATGTTCTAAAGGTGAGTTTGACTCATTGTTCAGCTTTTAGAATAAATGTCATGTTTATCTTTGATTCATTTAAGTCATTCGTGATGTTATAAAGCTATGCATGGTAAGGTTATGGTGAGATTATGATTTCAGAAAGTATGCATGTATTCCCTTCCTCTCATGTTGAAAGCCTATTATATGTATGAAATATTTTAAATGAATTAACTTTACTTAAGCGGATTTACTTACCTTGAATACTCGGTACATTCCACGTACTGACCGTATAATTTCTATGTTGTATCATTTCATGATATAGAACCGGCTCGCATGTTCAGCCCCTATCTTAATCAGCTATCCAGAGTCTGTATCAGCTTAGGTTTGGCGAGTCCTCGTTGTTCGAGGACTAGACTCTCAGTTTTCATTTCATATTTCAGATTAAGTATCATTGAGTTATTTGGGTTCTTGTCCCATCAACTCATCCAGATTAGAGGCTTTCAGACTTATGTATTCGTAGCTTCGGATATTCTTCTGATGTACTGTTGTATGAGACTTCCGCTGAGTTTATGTTTATGGTTTCTTTATGTTTATTTAATGAGTTAGTTGAATGTTTATGCCATGGGTCAACTTGGGGTCTCTCAGGGTCCCTAGTCACGTGTCTACGATCTGGGTCTCCATTCGGGTCGTGACAAACTTAGTATTAGAGCAATATGTTTGATATGTACTAGGGAGCTTGAAAGTTGTGTTAGGTAGAGTCTTTTTCATGGGTGTGAAGCACGCCACACTTATGAAGAAGAGGATACTAGATTTTTTAGGAAATGTTCCCTTCTTTCATAATTTATGTCGTGTGATGAAAAGTCTTTCCATCCTTCTAATTCGCGCTATTCGTGATTACAGAATCATGGATCCTAGAAGGATGAATGGAAGGACGAATAGAGGTTGTGAAGGCCTCGAGGAGGGAAACAGTTATGGGCATCAGCCAGCCCCACCAGGGAGTAACGAATGACTACTACATAGGGAGTCACGAATGATAGTGTGGCCCCCGAATCAAGTAGGGCATATACACCTAGATGAAGAAGACGTAACATACCCATGACCACATCCGGTAAGTTCTCCTTATCCTGAAGAGATGATAATGCATAAAAATGGTTTTGGTGTTGACCGCCCTCCATACTTGATGTGTTAGCCTAATGAGCTGGTCAACCTATTGGAGCTGCGAAGGTAGTGGATTGTGACCTTCCCCATCCCACTGACGGGCATTCCTTAAGAAGATGACCAAGTTTTCCACAATCAAAACAGCCCCCTCGACCCTGAAGAAACTTTCCTGGGTAGTTCTTGTTTCACTTGGGGCAAGTTGAATATCTATTACCAACACTGTAGCTCTGGGACTGAGAGCCAGATGCTCCACCCCTCCGATCCTGGTGGGACCAAAAGGTAGGGGCGCTGGCTGAGATGGGTGTTGGAGCCCTCTGCTGCTGCTACTACTGTTGTGGGTGGCTGCTACCACCAGACCTCTAACGGCCATAATCTAATTGGCAAGTCCTTGGCCGCTTGTTCTTTCACTCCATCTCCCTCAGTTTTTCAGCCTCAATCTGCTGGGCATAGACAATCAAGATGGCAAGGTCAATATCCTTAATCAGCATTGCTGCCTTGCACTCTTTGAGGACCAAGTTTGACACCCCATTTACAAATTTCAACATGCGAGCACTTGGCTCGACCACAATCTCTGAAGCGTATTTGGAAAAATTGGTGAACTCCAGAGCATACTCTTGTACTATCCGATTTCCTTATCTCAAGTTCATGAACTTCACTACATTTACCTCCCTGAGCTTTCGAGGAAAGAATCTGTCCAAGAAGACTATAGTGAACTCCTCCCATTCCACCGGTCCTGCTTCAGCTGGCCTCCCCTCTTCCAATGTTCATACCAAAATTTGTCTTCCCCTTTTAGCTGGTAGGAAGACAAGTCGGCACTCTCGTAGGGACGGACACCCATAATTCGGGTGATCTTTTTAATCTCATCCACAAATCCTTGTGGGTCCTCTCCCACCTTAGATCCTTGAAAATTCAAAGGGTCCATTCGAGTGAAGTCCCACACTTGGGCAGCTACTGTGGAACCATTATTGTTGATTGGAACCACCTGCTGGTTCACCTAGTTGGTAAAGTTTGGGAGAGAAGCTGAATTGTCGCCCTGAATTCTGTGGTAGACATTGAGTCATCCTTAGGGGCTGTCGGGGCTGCTGGGGTTGGTGGGGCATGTCAGTGAGCATTACTGACCCTTTTTCCGTTACCACATTGCAGAGGCATGATTCACTGAAATGAAATAGAGAACGAATTAAGAGAATGATTCTAGAACTGAATTTTAACGCACGATAAGGAGTACGAAATAAAGTGAAATTTTCCTAATAACATCTCGTAGCCTCCCCATCATAAGTGTGGCGCGCTTCACACCCATGAAGAGGACTCCACTCGATGCGGCTTTTAGAAATCCGAGGATACTATAAACCTAGTGCCCTGATACCAAGTTTGTCACGCCCCGAGTCTGCACCCTGGACGAGACACGGTACTTGGAGTCACAAGTAACCCAAAGTCAACCTTTTTCCCTTGGTCTATCATATACTGGTATTCTGAGTAACATAAAAATATATAAAAAGGAAGTTTAGAGCAAAAATATAAATACTTGAAAGAATGAAGCTGATTCATAATGTCTGAAAAACATTTGAACTAAAATACAAGTCTGAAAACCAAATCTGCATTTGAAAGTCACTATAACTGATAAGTTGCTGGGACAAGCCCCTAGCTAACTCAAATCCAAATAAAAGTAAAGGGAAATATAACTAAATTAAATAATCTCCCTCCTTAAAGAATGAGGATTCACCAACTAGAAAAGATGTAAGTCTTCAGTGAGCGTTTAGCTAGCGAGGCTGAGACTAAGATCCTGCAGCTGTATCATAAAATGATACAACATAAAAGTATGCGTTAGTACTTTGAATGTCCTGAGTAAGTGGGAGAAAACATAACATAATAAAATGAAAGTGCTAAACTAAGATGACATGCAATGACCAACTAAAGCTGCTGTATTAGATATCTGTAATAGCTGAAATGGTCTAAAATACCTCGTTTGATGGTCAAGGCATGCGCTAATTCTGAGATGCTGAATTGAACTAATTTGAAATGAGCTAATATTGGACTGAGCTGACTAGTGTGAGAGTATATAACCGACATATAACCAATTGAGGTGGTGTTATACCCTAAGAGCTCAAAGATTAGACTTGAGAGTTGAAACAGGAAAATTGTGAAATTGATGTTACAGGCATAGGACGAGTCGTGGGACGACTCATGAGGTCAGCCCACGAATCATCAAGTGACTCATGGCGAAGGCAGTGTAGAGTTGGGAAGCCTATAGGATAGGGTCCCCATGAGTATGGCAACGAATCATGGTTAGACCCCACAAGTCGTTAGGTCAGTCGTGGCTGAGATAAAAAGGAAAAGAATGGGCGAAGTCCCCTAGTGCACTTGACGGAAGGTGACCACAACTCGTTAGGACGGCAATGAGTCGTGGTATAAGCCGTTGGATGAGATTTAAGCAAGTTGAAGTTGGGGAGACAATGTACATGACGAGAGGTATCCACGAGCCATGGCCAGTGGCAATGGGTCGTTAAGTCCCCCGTTACGAGCCGTAAGTGATTATCCAGTGTACCTGATGGATGACTTGACGAGTCATTTCCCATCTTGACGAGTTGTCAGGTCACCCGTTAGGGTCACCTGGCAGTTATTTTATGCGAAATAGTAAGGGCCTTCTTGTAATTTCCTAAGTTCCTAAGTCCTATACTATGTCGTTTAAGGCTCGTCTCAGTGGGCTTTAAGTAGGTGAAAATCCATTCTAAGTCATTCTTCCCATGCATGCAAGTTGGAAGGTTTGAAGAGGAGATTCAAGGAAAAATCTCAAAGTTTCCATTGGAATATTAGCTTGGGCAATTAGAGGGTGTTAGAATTCACCATTCCCGGGTATATAAGGTTATAAGTGGGTGTCTCCTTCCACACCCATGCCCAATCTATATCAAATCATGATAAATTATATATGATCAAGTATTGGGTTTTCACCCAATGGCATGATTCTTCAATCTCTATACCTGGGTATGATTGGATTATGTTTATATTGATGAATTGTGAAGCTTGGGCAGATTTTAAATTTTTTTCAATCAAAATTGTGATTTCTAAATTATGAAATTGAATGCCCATGGGTGAGAAGTTCATGAAAGAAGAGAATAATGTTGAATGTATGATGTTGATGATATTGATGATGAAAAGCATATTTCTAAAGCTACCCACAACGATGATGTTATTTTCCAAATGAATTGAGTAGATCTAAGTTTGATAAAGATTTGGGGCAATGCCCAAATGTTGATCTAAAATGATGAACTTCCTGATATAAGCTTACCACATGGGTTGGAGCAAAGTCTCCCCAAATTTTCATTATTTCTATCTTGTGGTATGTTTCGAAATAAAGCTTCTCATATGCGTGAATTCATAATTGAGATGTATGTCATTTTTGAGCTTTGTCAAAGGAGAATGTTGAACTTCATTTTCATATGATGTCGATCTATGCATGATTTCATTAATGAGCTTTGTCAGTAGACAATGTTGAGCTTCGTTTCATTTGATGTTGAGTTATGCATGATTTCATATTGATCTTCGCCATTAGACAATGTTGAGCTTTGTTAATAGACGATGTTGAGCTTCATTATATACGATGTAGAGCATTACATGTTTTTTTGGAGAAAAGTATAGCACTGAGTAGGTTAAGGGTCGATCACCCTATGCTCCATAACTATGCGCCAACTTAGATTTATAGTATTATGTTATTGGGACCTCCCTTGAGAGATATTCCCTGCCCAATTGGCCCTTTGATCTTGATATCGATATCATGGTAGTGTCCTTAGACCTGGCAAGGTTTTGGATGGCTCTTCTCACTTGAGCGTGATAGTCGGGACCACCTATGTTCTATTGTGGTATGTCGGTTAAATGACGAGTCGCCCAAAGTCTATGTCATTCATATTTGCATATTCATTACTCATGGTGATTTCTTTACTCATCCATGTTCTAAAGGTGAGTTTGACTCATTGTTCAGCTTTTAGAATAAATGTCATGTTTATCTTTGATTCATTTAAGTCATTCGTGATGTTATAAAGCTATGCATGGTAAGGTTATGGTGAGATTATGATTTCAGAAAGTATGCATGTATTCCCTTCCTCTCATGTTGAAAGCCTACTATATGTATGAAATATTTTAAATGAATTAACTTTACTTAAGCGGATTTACTTACCTTGAATACTCGGTACATTCCACGTACTGACCGTATAATTTCTATGTTGTATCATTTCATGATATAGAACCGGCTCGCATGTTCAGCCCCTATCTTAATCAGCTATCCAGAGTTTGTATCAACTCAGGTTTGGCGAGTCCTCGTTGTTCGAGGACTAGACTCTCAGTTTTCATTTCATATTTCAGATTAAGTATCATTGAGTTATTTGGGTTCTTGTCCCATCAACTCATCCAGATTAGAGGCTTTCAGACTTATGTATTCGTAGCTTCGGATATTCTTCTGATGTACTATTGTATGAGACTTCCGCTGAGTTTATGTTTATGGTTTCTTTATGTTTATTTAATGAGTTAGTTGAATGTTTATGCCATGGGTCAACTTGGGGTCTCTCAGGGTCCGTAGTCACGTGTCTATGATCTGGGTCTCCATTCGGGTCGTGACAAACTTAGTATTAGAGCAATATGTTTGATATGTACTAGGGAGCTTGAAAGTTGTGTTAGGTAGAGTCTTTTTCATGGGTGTGAAGCACGCCACACTTATGACGAAGAGGATACTAGATTTTTTAGGAAATGTTCCCTTCTTTCATAATTTATATCGTGTGGTGAAAAGTCTTTCCATCCTTCTAATTCGTGCTATTCGTGATTACAGAATCATGGATCCTAGAAGGATGAATGGAAGGACGAATAGAGGTTGTGAAGGCCTCAAGGAGGGAAACAGTTATGGGCATCAGGCAGCCCCACCAGTTCAGGAGCCCCAGGCACCGGAGCTAGCCACTAATGCTATCTTTCGGGCCGCTATTCAGATGTTGGTGTAGGCCTTGACCGCTCAGGTCAATCAATAGGCCATTTTGCATGTTCCCCAAAATGGTAATGCGACGGCGGCTAGAGTCCAAGACTTCTTGAGGATAAACCTTTCAGAGTTTTTAGGGTCCAAGGTAGATGAGGACCCGCATGACTTCATTGATGAGATTGTCGAGATCACCCAGGTTATGGGGGTGAGCAGTGCCGAGTGCATAGATTTGTCCTCCTACCAGTTGAAGGGGGTTGCGCATATTTGATTTCGCCGATGGAAGGACAACAGGGTCGTTGGAGCAGGTCCAGTCACATAGGATGAGTTTCAGGTTGCATTCCTCGATCAATTCTTCCCTCGACAAATGAGGGAGTGGAAAGAAGCTCAATTTGTGAATCTAAAGCAAGGAAGGATGACTGTTAAGGAGTACTCCCTTGAGTTCACCCACCTATCTAAGTATGCCCCGGAGTTAGTGACCGACCAGTGGGCGCGGGTGAGCAAATTTGTGCATGGTATAGCAGGATACTTGGACAAGGACTGCAGGACAACTATGCTCCACCAGGACATAGACTTCCCTCACATAGTGTTATACGCCTAGAAGATGGAGGCGACACACTAGAGGGAAAGGGAGGCCAAGAGGGTAGGGATTGAGGACCAAAGATTTTCTCAGCAGAGGTCCGGTGGTGGGCATCGATAGCAGACCCACTAGAGATCATCATCCCCAGCATCATCCGCCGTGAGTGTGCCATCTAGGCCCCGACATGATTAGAGAGGGCAAGCATCATGCTCGAGGGTTCATAGCAACATACCCGCAGATTCAACCATTCTAGCTTGCTGCAGATCTGGCCGAGGGTATACAGGCCAGTGCTTGGCAGGGTCAGGAGCTTGTTTTAGATGTGGGCAGCCTGGACATATGCTCAGAGATTGTCCCGCAATGAGACAGGACCAAGTTAGGGGTCGAGGACCAGCTTGTAGTTTAGCAGCCCCTCCCCCATGCATAGCACATTAGGGAGTATCCACTAGTACAGCTTGGGGTCAACGCCAGAATAGATTCTATGCCATAGCCACTCGCCAGGAGAAGGAGGCCTAACCAGATGTAGTCACTAATATGTTAAGAGTTTTTCATGTTAATGTGTATGCTTTGTTAGATCCGCAGATACTTGTGACACCATATATAACCAGTAGCTTCGGAGTCAGTCCCAATGTCTTTTCTAAGCCCTTCTCAATTTCTACACTAATAGGTGACTCAGTTATAGCTAGACGGGTGTATAGAGATTGCCCAGTCTCAGTTTTTCATAAGGTCACCTCAGCAGATTTGGTAGAGTTAGCCATGAACGATTTTGATGTTATTCTCAGCTTGGATTGGCTTTTTGCATGTTATGCTTCAGCAAATTGTAGGACCCGGTCAGTAGAGTTCAGATTTCCAGGTGCTTGTCTTAAAATTGGAGGGTAGTTCAGTTGTTCTTGTAGGTCGATTCATTTCCTACCTTAAGGTCAGGAAGAGGATTTCGAAGGGTTTCTTGTACAATCTAGTTCAGGTTAAGGATGTGGAGTCCGAAACCCCAACTATCCAGTCCGTTCCTGTAGTACGTGAGTATCCAAAGGTCTTCCCTGATGATTTGTCAGGTTTCCCTCCAGAGCGAGAGATTTATTTTGATATAGATCTTCTTCCCGACAAGCAGCCTATATCTATTCCGGCTTATAGAATGGCTCTAGCTGAGCTAAAAGACTTGAAGGATCAGTTGAAGGACCTATTAGACAAGGGCTTTATTAGTCCAAGTAAGTCTCCATGGGGTGCACCAATGTTATTTTTCTAGAATAAGGATGGTTCGCTTCGGATGTGTATTGACTATCGTCAGTTGAACAAGGTTACCATCAAGAAAAGGTACACCTTACCTAGAATTGTTGATTTGTTTGACCAGCTTCAGGGTGCCAAGTGTTTCTCCAAGATTGATCTCAGACCCGGGTATCACCAGCTCAAGGTTCAGGAGAGTGACATCCCGAAAACCGCTTTTAGGACTCGATATGGTCACTATGAATTTGTTGTTATGTCTTTTGGACTAACCAATGCCCCTGTAGCTTTTATGGATCAAATGAACAAGGTGTTCAAGGCATATTTGGACATGTTCATGATTGTGTTCATTGATGACATCCTTATATACTCCTGGAGCAAGGCGGAGCATGCCACTCACTTGAGAATAGTGCTTCAGACCATCAAGGATCTTCAGTTGTATGCAAAGTTCAATAAATGTGAGCTTTGGTTGGACACGGTAGATTTTCTAGGTCGTGTGGTGTTAGGTGAGGGCATAGAAGTAGATTCGCAGAAGATCGAGGCAGTAAAGAATTGGCCCAAACTGGTGAACCCATCGGATATCAGGAGCTTCTTGGGCTTAGTGGGTTGCTATTGGAGATTTTTGGAGTGTTTTTATCTATTGCCGCACCATTGACTAAGTTGACTCAAAAGAAGGTGAAGTTTCAATGGTCGGAAGCTTGTGAGAAAAGCTTCCAAGAGTTGAAGACCCAACTCAATTCAGCACCAGTGTTGACTTTACCCGAGAGTACAAATGGATTTGTAGTGTATTGCGATGATTCGCGAGTTGGACTCAGGTGTGTATTGATGCAACATGGGAAAGTGATAGCATATGCCTCAAGACAGTTGGAAGTTCATGAAAAGAACTACCCGACCCATGATCTTGAGTTGGTTGTGGTGGTGTT
Organism: Datura wrightii; assembly: GCA_035772735.1. Lineage (NCBI taxonomy): Eukaryota > Viridiplantae > Streptophyta > Magnoliopsida > Solanales > Solanaceae > Datura > Datura wrightii. The sequence goes on from JASDFA010000002.1 coordinate 70,402,034, forward strand.
TGCATTAAAGATATGGAGGCATTACTTGTATGGGGTCCACAAGGATGTATTTTTGGATCATAAGAGCTTGCAATATGCGTTCACATAGAAGGATCTCAATCTTCCGCAAAGAGTTGGTGAAAGATGTCCATCGACTTGCGAGGTTGGGAGTTAGATTGGTCCACTCGACCGATGGTGACATTGTTGTGAAAAATGGATTAGAATCATCCTTGGTGACGAATGTAAAGGCCAGGGAAGGTGAGGATCAAATTCTAGTAAAGCTGAAGGAAGCTGTTGGAAGTCAGAAGGTAGAGGTCTTCTCCCAAGGGGGAGATGGGGTGCTAGGTTACCAGGGCCGTCTATATGTTCCAGATGTTGATGATTTGAGGAATTAGATATTTCATGAGGCACATGGTTCCAGGTATTCTATTCATCTGGATGCCACCAAGATGTTTCATGACTTGCGGGAAATATATTGGCTGAAAGGCTTGAAGAAGGATATTGCAGAATTTATATCTAAATGCCCGAACTGTCAGCAAGTGAACATCGAGCATTAAATGCCGGGAGGCACACTTCAGGATATCAACATTACCACTTGGAAGTGGGAAGAGATTAATATGGATTTCATTACAGGCCTACCTCGTACTCGCTGACACTATGATTCAATTTGGGTGGTGGTCGACAGGTTGACCAAGGCTGCACACTTTCTACCAGTCAAAACCACAGATTCAGTGGATAATTATGCCAAATTATATATTCAGGAGTTGGTTCGACTTCATGGATCGACCTTGTCTATTATTTCAGACTGAGGTACTCAGTTTACCTCCCAATTCTGGCTTTCTTTTCAAAAGGGACTTGGGACTTAAGTTAATCTCAGTACAACCTTTCATCCGCAAACAGAAGACCAGTAGGAATGAATGATTCAGACCCTCGAGGACATGTTAAGGGCATGTGTGATGGATTTTAAAGGTAGTTGGGATGACCACTTTCCCTTGATCAAGTTTTCTTGTAACAACAGCTATCACTCTAGCATCCAAATGGCACCATTTGAGGCTCTTTATGGGAGGAGGTGTATATCGCCCATTGGATGGTTTGAGGTTGGGGAAGACGCTATGATAGGGCCTATTTAGGTTCATGAGGCCATGATAAAGGCTTAATTGATAAGGGACAGGATGAAGACCGCTCAGAGTCATCAAAAGGCATAAGCGGATGTGAGAAGAAGGGATTTGGAGTTTGAGGTAGATGATTGGGTATTTCTAAAGGTATCTCCCATGAAGGGAGTCATGCGGTTCGGAAAGAAAGGAAAATTCAGTCCCCGCTATTTTGGTCCCTACCGGGTTATGAGAAGAGTTGGTAAGGTAGCTTATGAGTTGGACTTGCCATGAGAGTTATCTTCGGTTCATCCTGTCTTTCATGTATCACTCTAGAAAAAGTGCTTGGGTGATCCATCTTTAGTTGTCCCGGTGGAGAATGTTGGTTTGGGAGATAGCCTTAGTTATGAGGAAATTCCAGTTGCAATCTTGGATCATCAGGTTCGGAGGCTGAGGAAAAAAGAAGTATCTTCGGTGAAGGTGTTGTGGAGAAACCAGCATGTTGGGGGAGCCACGTGGGAAGCCAAAGCGGCTTTGATGGATAAATACCAAACTTGTTCCCCACCGGCTTGCTTCGGTTTGAGGTATCAATTTTTGCCCTAATTATCTAATCAGTTTCCATGTTCAATTCATGTAAACAAGTTTGAATCATGTTGTGAAAAATGTATGTGGTGCCTGAATTCAGCTCAGCTATGTAGTTTTTGTCACTCCCCAGAACTAGGGTAGGGCGCAACCGGCACTCGATTCATGGTCGATCGAGAAGCCGGCTATATAACATCTATAAATGTAACACTAAGGCTGACCAAACCACCTGTCACAACCAACCAGGATAAATACTGGGCCAATAATGCCTTGACAATTATAAATATGCAACCTGGAAAGCCGACAAGGCTACAATAAAGATAAACAAAGCAATGAAAAATCAATACGACTACATAACCCATACTACTAAACAAACTAGTCCACATCAGCCTCTACAGAGTAAACAAACTGAAATGCACGGGATAGGGCCCTGGCCTACCAATGCTGTACATAGAACTGAAAATAGTCCACACCAGGACATGGCTCCTGGAAGAGAGGATCATACCACTATTCTACAGAAATCTAGCTCCTACTACGTTCGATGATCTGAGCCTCGGCCTGTACCTGTAGCATGATTGCGGGAAGGATCCCAAGATGAAGGGACGTCAGTACGAATAAAATGTACTTGTATGTAAGACTGAAAACTGTAAACTAGTAAGATAAAAATGATAACTAGGCCTGAAATAAGGAGTAGTAACTGTTTGGGTTTTTCTGCTGTGGGTAATTACTACACGCAAGTGCACGTGGTCGAACAAGTAGTAAAGTGGCTTAAGTAAGCCAAGTATCGATCCCACAGGGACTGGGATAATGTAGCAAGATACTTAAGTGTTACTATACTTACTCTAAAAATGAAGACAACAGTGCAAAGAAGAGTTTGATATTTTGATTTCTAATTGTATGCTAAGTCTAAAACAAATATCTAATGTGAGTCTGAACTATGAATGTGAGCATGCTGAGGCTAAATGAACATGTATAGAAACTAATTATCAATACAATTTTTTGGTTAATCTTCCCTCCAGTTGCTAGTCAAGAATTATTGCCAATGGATTAAAACTCTCGTATTTAACCCAACTTAAGAATCATGAACCGTCCACCTACATTTCTGTGAGTAAACGAAATTCATGTTCTAGCCATACAAACCCGATTCCTTAATTGACTAATACGACTTTCAGGTATATTTCTATCCTGAAGGTAAATCAATTCTCAATTTTCCCAAACTAAGAAAAGATCATATCCTATTGATTCACAACTTTCCAATTTCTTGCTCTCTCGAGTGAAACCGGACATTTTAGATATACATTAACATTGGCCACACATTAATGCAGTAAGAACAAGAATCAATAGAACAACCATGGAAGAAAAGATGAAAAACCCAATTGATCAATAACTACATTTCAATACAATTGTTCTTAACCTCAGCAAGAAGAGGAATTAGCCACTCATTTTTGGATTAAACATCGTTAAATGAGTGTTAAACATGCAAGCAATTGAATTAAAGAAGAAGGAGATAGAGAAAAACCCTGATAATTTCGTCCCCTCAACTGCCTGTAACCCACGTTCTTGCTCCACCAAGTCAGAATTATTAAAAATGAACCTAAGTGTTCTATTTATACTAGTGGGAATTTTTCTTGGAATAACAAGCAACGTGTCACGGAGTGCATCGCGGAGCTCTCCCTCCGTGACACGGAGGTAACGTGAAGGCTTTCTGGGAATCACCCTAAATCGACCCTCGGCAACCTTCTTGCCGCGTTGGCAGCGTGTCACGCTGCTTGGGCAGCGCGATGGCATGTTGCTGGCACGGGGCTAGCCTGCCGTGGCACGTTGCTGTCGCATCTGCTCACTTGCCATGCCTACTCCTTGTCGACTTCCGCCGATTGCTTCCGACTCCATTCCTTTCCTTCACCAACTTATAAATTAGTTCCTCCAAATCATTGAAACCTACAAAACAAGGACTAATCATGTTGGTTAGCACATATATTCACATTTATATAAAATTACATGAAAATGTATAAAATAACTTAGATAAACAAGACTAAATTAAGGTATAAAGCATCACTCGGGCATGCTATTTTTGCCCACGATCACCTACCCCACACTTAAAGTCTTGTTCGTCCTCGAACAAACCTATTACATCTCATGCATATGGAGACTCACCCATAACTCATTTAGCAAGAATATTCAAGCTACGGCTATAATGATTAAGCAAGATAACAAGCTAAAAATAGAGCATGCACGATTTGATCATTGAAATGAAGTACAACTATGTTAAGACTTCTTAACCTCAAGAATCGAATCTCGATCTTAGAAAACTCATGCAAATCAACTGATTAAGAAATCCCACATGAATTATATCCTTCATTCAACATGTGCCCCTCAAGGAAAGAGAGTTACCCAATCACACGCAAAAACAATTTTTGAATCACAACATGTGTGGGTACATGAATAGAATTACACTCACTCTCACAAAGAATTCACATGCATCATGTAATGACCCATAAGCTTGCCCTTAGTGTTTTACTCCACTAATTTAAGGATGTATGAATGTAAGATCAAGTAGGACTTTTTAGGTTGTAATGTAACTCAGGTGCGGGTAGGTACTATTATGGCCAGTAATAGTGACTATCTTTCCTAAGCGCTTTTAATACATCACGCCTTCATTACGAGCTTCCCTTTTATCACTTCACCTTTTTCTCCTTTCAGCTTTCTTTTTCCTCTTATGTTCCCCCCTTTATTTAGGCATTTTTAACTTATTAGTAAGGAGTTCTATAAATAATTTTTCATTAATTTGTTTTCTTACTCCTTACTAATACTCAACCATTTTCACACAAGTGCACCTTTGTCCTTTTCTCACTTCTACAACTTGCTACTTTTCCTTTCTTTTCATTCTTCTCACTCCTTTACTCCTTCGGATTTTTTCACTCAAGCGCTTAGGAGTTTTGGATCAAGTTCAAGGCTAATGAAAGAAAAAGGATTAAGCTTATGTTACAGCTGTCAAAGAATAGGCTCAAGGCTCAATGGGGCTAACTAGGATTAATTATTCAAGGTAGGTAAAATGAGGGATGACATTTAGGTTCCTTCACAGAAATTCCTAAATCATTTCCTACAATTCTCATCCTTCATTTCGTTTTATATACACACAAGGCAAGTTCTAGACATTCCACAATAGCACAAAATACTCAAAAACCTTACACTCATGGCACATGCTCAATTCAAGACACATTCATCAGACTCTTACTCAGCTAATCACAAGAATTCATAATTAAGCTTTAATCATATTGAGTCAAATTCAAGAGCTTAAGTGTTTCACACAAAGTTACACACCTGCATGCTTCACACTGAACATACTTGCCTCGTACAATCACGTATAGCACATAACAAGAACATCAAGCACCAATTAGTTATGGTTTCAAAAACCCAAAACCTATCGACTAATTTTTCCTCAACACGGTCGTCATCCATCCATCGTTGGAAACAGTCCCTAACTATGACTAAAACATTATATATACAGACAAAGGAAAGAAAAAGAAAAATTTTATTCTTCGGTTCAAATACCCCCTGTCGGAAAAGAATCTAAAAGAAAAACCAACACGTGATGAAGTCATGCTTGACTCATAAAATAATTTTCAAAATTCTTCTCACAAGCATTACATTCACCAAAAATCGTTAAGCACCAAAAATTTTAAAATTTTCCTCACCCCACACTTGAATCATGCTATGTCCCCATAGCATCAACTTAACATTTAAAGAGGGATGGAAATACTCCCTGAGGCCTTTTGGCCTAGCTACAACATGCTTTTCTTCAACTTGCACAAGTGGGTGTTTGACCCCACACTTTTTCTCTTCCATGCTTGCTAGCTTCCTCCTCTAAGGGTACTCAGCCTTCCCCTCCATCTGTGCTTAACTTTCCACCAAAACAACACAAGATGAAAATAAACAAAAATCAACTCAAATGCAAGAAATTAAAATGGTACCTGTGGTACCCTTGGGTTGCCTCCCAAGCAGCGCCTAATTTTACGTCATGGCACGACGTAACAAGTTTCACCACTTTTTCCTCCACCTTGAGGATATGAATCTCACCCCTAATTTCTTTTCTAATTTCCTCTTATGTTCTAGGGGTGGTGGTGAAAAATTGTAAGGACCAAGCAGTAGATGTTGCCTTTTGAACTTATTGTCCCTTAAGTAAGCGAAGTCATTTTGTCTCTCCGAGTTAGCAAATTTCAAAATATACGGGGCTTGGTCCTCCTCTAGACATTTCTCTATAAGCTTGGAAGACTCTGTTTCTTGGTTGTCAACTAAACTTAATGTCGAAAAATTCTTCGAGTGTGGTTCAATAAACCTCAACTCTGAAACTGCATTGTGCTTGACCTCCTTACTTGTATACACCTTCTCAGCATCGACATCTATCTGTCTATTAATGTCAACTGGGGGATACTCTATCTCTTCTTCCATGAATGGATTTTCCATAAGTGTGAGCCCATCACTGGGACACTCAAGAGATTCTAATTGTTGGGCTTCATCCAAAAATTCACCCTTGTCTTCCTCTTGTAGTTCCTCTTGAATATCGGCTAAAACTGTCACCTGCAATTTATGCCAAGCTTCAGCCTCAGCAATCATCTCCGTGAATTTGACGCTCATCCTTTCTAGAGCCTCTGCATTCTCTTCTTGCTGAATTATCAATACTGCCATCGCCTCCTTCATTGCTTCTGATTGCTCCAGGAGTTTTTTCAGCATGTCTTCTATTTGAGCTTGGCGTCCCAAGTCCTCATTTTCAGCATGCCTATATTCAGCAAAAACAATAGAAGGATCATAGTAGGGGCTTGGGGGAGGGGAATATGCATTCGGACAGCCATCCCAATGGCTATCTTGACCACCACATATATTGCAGGTGTTATAGTGTTGCCACGAGTGGTGTCCTCCGCAATTCAGACAAGATTCGCCAAAATATGAGTATCCACCATTTAAACCATTTGTGTTCCACGATGTCATGTCAAAAAGGGTATCCGAAAAAGAAGAAAAAATAATAATAATAAAAAAGAATTAAAACAAACAAAGACCAAGTTGTCAGCACTTATATAGAATTTGTAAACTAACACTTAAGAAAATAATTTTACCAATTGCCAGTCCCCGGCAACGGCGCCAAAAACTTGTTCGGGTTTTTCTAATTTGGGTAATTACTACACGCAAGTGCACGTGGTCGAACAAGTAGTAAAGTGGCTTAAGTAAGCCATGTATCGATCCCACAGGGACTGGGATAAGGTAACAAGATACTTAAGTGTTACTATACTTACTCTAAGAATGAAGACAACAGTGCAAAGAAGAGTTTGATAGTTTGATTTCTAATTGTATGCTATGTCTAAAACAAATATCTAATGTGAGTATGAACTATGAATGTGAGCATGCTGAGGCTAAATGAACATGTATAGAAACTGATTATCGATACAATTTTTTGGTTAATCTTCTCTCCGGTTGCTAGTCAAGAATTATTGCCAATGGATTAAAACTCTCGTATTTAACCCAACTTAAGAATCATGAACCGTCCACCTACATTTCTGTGATTAAACGAAATTCATGTTCTAGCCATACAAACCCAATTCCTTAATTAACTAATATGACTTTCAGGTATATTTCTATCTTGAAGGTAAATCAATTCTCAATTTTCCCAAACTAAGAAAAGATCATATCCTATTGATTCGCAACTTTCCAATTTCTTGCTCTCTCGAGTGAAACCGAACTTTTTAGATATACATTAACATTGGCCACACATTAATGCAGTAAGAACAAGAATCAATAGAAGAACCATGGAAGAAAAGATGAAAAACCCAATTGATCAATAACTACATTTCAATACAATTGTTCTTAATCTCAGCAAGAAGAGGAATTAACCACTCATTTGTGGATTAAACATCGTTAAATGAGTGTTAAACATACAAGCAATTGAATTAAAGAAGAAGGAGATAGAGAAAAACCCTGATAATTTCGTCCCTTCAACTGCCTGTAACCCACGTTCTTGCTCCACCAAGTCAGAATTATTAAAAATGAACCTAAGTGTTCTATTTATACTAGTGGAAATTTTTCCCGGAATAACAAGCAACGTGTCACGGAGTGTATCGTGGAGCTCTCCCTCCGTGACACGGAGGTAACGTGAAGGCTTTCTGGAAATCACCCTAAATTGACCCTCGGCAGCCTTCTTGCGGCGTTGCCAGCGTGTCACGCTGCTTGGGCAGCGCGATGGCATGTTGCTGGCGCGGGGCTGGCCTGCCATGGCACGTTGCTGCCGCATCTGCTCACTTGCCCTGCCTACTCCTTGCCGACTTCCGCCGATTGCTTCCGACTCCATTCCTTTGCTTCACCAACTTATAAATTAGTTCCTCCAAATCATTGAAACCTACAAAACAAGGACTAATCATGTTGGTTAGCACATATATTCACATTTATATAAAATTACATGAAAATGTATAAAATAACTTAGATAAACAAGACTAAATAAAGGTATAAAGCATCACTCGGGCATGCTATTTTTGCCCACGATCAGTAACAACCTGAATTTATGAAAATAGAAACCTTACAATAACTCATTATTGAAGTATAAATGCAACCATCTAATGAACAACAAAGACTATAATTGAAATTCCAGCAGACAGCCGACCATAAAATCTAATCAATCCGTCCAGCCAGTGTACCATACCGGGGTAAAAATAAAAATGCCTCCAGCCGGTGTACTATACCAGGGTAAAAATAGAAATGCCTCCAGCCGGCATACCATACCAGGGTAAACTTCGTCCAGCTGGTGTACCACACCGGGGTAAAATAAATAAGACCTCCAGACGGTGTAACACACCATGGTAAAATCAATAAATCTTAGACAAAATCATAAATGGAGATGATATGGCTTAATATTGGACCAGCTCAATACATACAACATAGAAATGACGAATACTAAACATGTGGCCTGCATAAGCCTCCTTCGCAATGCATAACTGGAACTGAGTAAATATAAAATGAAAATCTAAAAAATAGAACTTAAATGCATGTAGTAAGAACTTGTATGAAACATAAGGAACTACGGATAACCTAAGACTTTCAAAAAAAATTGTAGATCGTCTCCATGGGACATTAGAGCTCAGAAACCCGCTAGCTTGTCGTTCGGCTTAAGGGAAAGGGATTATGAAATCTCCCCTTGGCCTGACATATTTCATAACATACACATAATATAAGGGACAACCATAACCAGGTAATCCTAATTCCGTTAGCTCGTTTACCCTCAATACTTTGCGACGTCTTTACGTGGCTTAAAATCGTTTACACGTCCTCATCTCGGCTCTTTCACCAATTTCAGATAGCAACCAGACCTTTAAACACATTTAACATCACATATATATACACATGACATACAGTAAGGACCAGATAACAATGCCCACGCTGAGGGGTCTCCAACTCAATGTACAACTACGACAACAATCAACACAATATCACACTTTAGGTATCTCCCTTCGGCTAGTCATAATCTTAACATTTATCCTCAATAAAACATGGTACTTTAAAGCTTAAATGAAGCTTAACATACTGCCTCAAGACTTTTAAAAAGGTTGTTGTCTCATTCGATTCACATCACACGAATCGTGCTTGAAAGAGTGATAGACGGGGCGCCTTACATACCTTGTTACGACGAGCTTTCCTTAATCGCTTCTGTCCTCCAACAACCCATATTTTTCCTTAAAGTTATACTCATGTAACAAGCCTGGTTTGAGCCAATTTCCTAGACAAAATGTCATCCCAACAGAAGCCATAACGACAATACAAAACAACATTTCATTACTCTGTTTTAACTTTTTTCCGCAGTCTTTAAGGGAAAAATAAAATAGTGAACTTACCTATATTTTCTTGTGATTATTCCCCAGAATAAAAGGAGTATATTCCAATAAAAACACATCTGTATCAACCTCTAAAAATGGGCAAAAACATCACCCAAAAACACACAAAAAATGAGCCACAAAACCGACTTCAACTTCTAGCTTTAGCTAAGAAAATTCTTGCAAGTTTAATAGCTAGAAATGGTAACCCTTTTCTTGTCTTCCACTCCTACTAAGATGGAATATCTAGGAAGATTAACATTATTGCAAACACAGCAGCTTCACAGCCCAAAGAATGGCAGAAACTTCAGCTAAACACACATGAAAAAAAACAACCTAGCCTAGCTTTGAATTCTCAAGCTTTTAGCTAAGATTTTTGGTATGTTTAAAGGATAGAATCCTCACCTCCTCCATTGAATCCAATCATTAACAAAAGGTAGTATATATTCATCTAAGTACTCCTCCAAAAACGAAGAAAAAAACATCATAAACATGCTTCAAAAATGCAGAAACAAGACTCACCGATGCCTCTCTTCAACTTTGCAATGATCTTCTTCACTTGGCTTCAATTTTTGGTTGATGATTTGCCTTGATTATCTTAGTTTTTGTCTGTAAAATATAGAGAGAAGTTTCCCCTAAGAAGCCAGCTCAAATTTGGATAGGAATGATATGATTTGAGCAGCAAACAACTTAAATAAATAGGGGTAGGGCGGTGGAGGCGCTAGGGCATCATGCCTGCGTCACCGCTCACAATGGTTCGGTAAAATGCCCATAACGTTTTTCAAAGAACTCCGATTGACAAGAGGTTTGTATTTCTGAAAACTAGACTCAAAGACCTTTAATTTTATAGGTTGTGGGGCTCCTAATTCATTATATATTGAGAGATATGGTCGTTTAAAATTGATCCTTACTTATGAACTTCACATACTCTTTGGTTTTATTGATCGTACACATTTCCCTTGAAATCTATGACCAATATAGAACCTGTACTTTCCCTAACCTAGCATAAAACATCAAATAATTACCAATAAAAATTTTGGGGAGTTATAGTTTTTTTCGGAGGTAGTCATTTCATCAGTTTTCGATTTTAATAATCAGTGTTTGAATATGAAGATTTCTTGTTTCTGAGTTTTCTTTGTGTTTCTAACATTCTAGGACGAATTTTCCTAAGGGGGAGACATTGTTATACCCTGGGAGCTCAAAGATCGGACCCGGGAGTTGAAACGGGAAAATTGTGAAATTGATGTTGCAGGCATAGGACGAGTCATAGGACGACTCGTGAGGCCAGCCCACGAGTAGTCAAGTGACTCGTGGGGAAGGCTAGTGTAGAGTTTAAACCTAGAGGATAGGGTCCCCACAGGTATGGCAATGAATCGTGGTTAGACCCCACGAGTTGTTAGGTCAGCCGTGGGTGAGAGAAAAAGGAAAAGAATAGGCGAAGTCCCTCAGTGCACTCGACGGAAGGCGACCATGACTCATTCGGACAAGCAAGGAGTTGTCGTATGAGCCGTTGGGTGAGATTTAAGCATGTTGAAGTTGGGGAGGAAGTGTCCATAATGAGAGGTGTCCAGGAATCATGGTCAGTGGCAACGGGTTGTTAGGTCCCCCGTTACGAGCCCGAAGTGATCTGTTATCCATTGTACCTGACAGACGACTTGATGTGTCGTTGCCCGTCTTGATGAGTCATCAGGTCACCTGTTAGGGTCACCTGGCAGTTATTTTCTGCTAAATAGTAAGGGCCTTCTCATAATTTCCTAAGATCCTAAGACCTATACTACGTCATTTAAGGCTCGTTTCAGTGGGTTTTAAGCAGGGGAAAACCATTCTAATTCATTCTTCCCATGCATACAAGTTGGAAGGCTTGAAGAGGACATTCAAGGAAAAATCTCAAGGTCTCCATTGGAATCTTCGCATGGGCAATTAGAGGGTGTTAGAATTCACCATTCCTAGGTATGTAAGGCTATGATTGGGTGTCTCCTTCCACACCGGTGCCCAATTTCTATCAAAACATGATAAATTGTCTATGATCAAGAATGGGGTTTTCACCCAATGGCATGATTCTTCAATTTCTATACCTGGGTATGATTGGATTATGTTTATAACGATGAATTGTGAAGCTTGGGTAGATTTTAAATTATTTTCAATACTAATTGTGATTTCTAAATTATGAAATTGAATGCCCATGGGTGAGAAGTTCATGAAAGAAGAGATTAATGTTGAATGTATGATGTTGATGAGATTGATGATGAAAACCATGTTTGTAAGGCTACCCACGACTATGATGTTGTTTTCAAAATGAATTGAGTAGATCTAAGTTTGATAAAGCTTTGGGACAATGCCCACACATTGATCTAAAATGATGATTTTCCTGATATAAGCTTACCACATGGGTTGGAACGAAGTCTCCCCAAATTTTCATAATTTCAAGCTTGTGGTATGTTTCGAAATAAAGCTTCTCATATGCGTGAATTCATAATTGAGATGTATATCATTTTTTAGCTTTGTCAAAGGAAAATGTTGAGCTTCATTTTCATATGATGTCGAGTCTATGCATGATTTCATTAATGACCTTTGTCAATAGACAATGTTGAGCTTCATTTTGTACGATGTTGAGTTATGCATGATATCATATTGAGCTTCGTCATTAGACGATGTTGAGATTCCTCAATAGACGATGTGGAGCTTCATTATGTACGATGTAGAGCATTGCATGTTTTAGGGGAGAAGAGTCTAGCACCGAGTGGGTTAAGGGTTGATCACCCTATGCCCCAAAACTACGCGCCAACGCAGGTTGATACTATTATGTTATTGGGACCTTCCTTGAGAGCTATCCCCGACCCAATTGGCCCTTTAAGCTTGATATCAATATCATGGTAGCGTCTTAGCCCTGGAAAGGTTTTGGACAGCTCAACCCACTTGAGTGTGATAGTCAGAACCATGTAAGCTCTATCGTGGCATGTCGGTTAAGTGACGAGTCTCCCACAGTCTATATCATTCATATTTGCATATTCATTACTCATGGTGATTTCTTTACTCATGCATGTTCTAAAGGTGAGGTTTGACTCATTGTTCAGCTTTTAAAATAAATTTCATGTTTCAGCTTTGAGTTATTGGAGTTAGTCATGATGTTATAAAGTTATACATGGCCATGTTATTGTGAGATTATGATTTCAAAAAGTATGGATGTATGCCCTTCCTCTCATGTTGAAAGCTTATGATATGTATGAAATGTTTTAAATGAATTAGTTTATATAAGCGGTTTTACTTACCTTGCATACTCGGTATATTTCACGTACTGACCTCATACTTTCTATGCTATATCGTTTCATGATACAAGACCTGGCTCGCAGCTTCAACCCCATTCTTAATCAGCTATCCAAAGTCCTTATCAGCTCAGGATTGTTGAGTCCTCATCTTTCAAGGATTAGACTCTCATTAGTCATTTCATATTTCAGATTCAGTATCGTTGAGTTAGTTGGGGTCTCGTCCTATCAACTCATCCAGATTAGAGTCTTTCAGACTTATGTATGTGAAGCTTCGGACATTCTTCTGATGTCTTTTGTATGAGACTTCTGCTGAGTTTATGTTTATGGTTTCTTAATGTATATTGAATGAGTTAGTTGAATGCTTATGTCATGGGTCGACTTGGGGTCTCTCGAGGTCCCTACTCTCGTGTCTAAGATTCGGGTCTCCGTTCGGATCGGGAAAGTTAGACATGCAGTGCGATGTATACACCCAATCGGTAGAATCCAATATACCTTGTCAGGGTATAAAGACATGAACTGGGTGATCACAAGAGTATGGGGTCATCAAGCCAATAAAAATACTGTAACCTACGGTTACAATGTAGTTCTGGGATCCTGCGTACGCTGGAACCCCTGTCCGCTCGATGCTAAGTCCTACTCCCACTTGATAGTCCTAGACTGAATACTAAGATGATAGCACGAAATTAGGGTCAAAGACTAGTCAGGGATACATATCTGAAAGCACCCTGAGGGTCTTATCAAACTAGATTCTGAAACTGGGCTTTAAGACTAGTAGGAGCTGTCTATCCAGAAGTGTCGTAACCGTCTAAATAACAAACTAAAATCTGAAACTAGGGTCATAAGGCTAGTCAGAGTTGCTTATCTAAGATATCATGACCGCCTAATGGACCATTAAAAGAATCCTTAATCTGATTCTGATAATTGGGAGGTACTACTGACACCTCGGGAATTTCTGTATTCAAACTAATCAGCTGACATTTTCTGACTGACACTAAGAATTCTAGCATTCTTAGTAAAACGGGACTGACAATAGTCAGATTTGTTTCAATGTTCCTAACAACGTGGTAGTCCACAACACTGATAAATACAAGAAAAATTTCCATATTAAAGCACTAATACAAATTTCAAGACTTTCTAATTCAGGAAATAGGGGTAAATTTCACTTCACAAGATTTAACTTTATTTTAGTCACGAACTGGTGGAAAATATCTATAATGAACATGGTATAATATTCCACATGATTTAGATAAAGTATGACTAACAATTTCTAGACATTCAGTAGTTTCAAGGCTACAACTGATAGAGAGAAATAGGGAGAAATTTGGGGAGATAAGGAAAGAACTATTCCCTTGTTGAATTCCCACATACCTGGTGAAGAAGCCCGAAGAATTTCCTTGAGAAGCTGAGGAGAAAATGTTGCCCTAGCTCTTGCTTTGAAAAGTTCTGAGAGAAGTTCTACTATGAATTCTGAGAGTCTGGATGGGGAGAAAGAGGAAAGAAATCGTTTGGCCCCTCTAATAAGTTTGAAAATATGATTAAAACAACGTAATTTAGAGTCTAGGAGGGTAGGAAATTACTGAAAGACCCTTGAAAACTCACAGGGGAAAACTTATCGTCAGTCCTTGATCTTGGGCAGATTTATATGCCCAAGTGATACTCAAACGTATCATTTTACCTTGTTTGTTGTGCAATGTGTATATAATATCATGTAATTAGTAATAAAATGTGAATTTATACTAACCAACACGATTAGCATTTGTTTTGCAGGTAAATGTGATTTTTAGGAGCTAAAATGCATGTTGGAATTATGTCGGAGTTGGACTTGGATGCGAGCGTGGAAAAGACCTTGGAATGCACATTTTATCGAGGCTCCGTGATGGAGCCGTGCCACGCTACCATCGCGGTAGCACACTGCCTGAACATGAATTAAAATGGCAAATTCCAGTGTGCCTTCGCGTCAGCTCCGTGGCACGGAGAGAGGCCTCCGCGTTGGCCTCCGTGCCACGTTGAGGTTAATTTACCGGACCCTGGAAATTCTAGTGAAGGTCCGCATCCATGCCGTGTCACGGAGGCAGTGCTCCGCGTTGGCCTCCGTGACACGTTGCTTGTTATTCCAGGAAAAATTTCCCACTAGTATAAATAGCACACTTAGGTTTATTTTAATTAGTTTTTATTTTTTAGACTGAGTTCAGAAGTGGAGAGAAGGAACGTGGGTTAGTAGTAGTTGAGGAACAAAAAAGCTAAGGGATTTCTTCTCTTCCTTTCTTCTTTCTATCAATTGTACGTATGATTTACACTCATTTTAGGATGATCAATCCAAGAATGAGTGGCTAATTCTCTTCCTTGCTGAGGTTTTGAACATGTGTAATGAATTTTGATTGTAAATGATATGGTTTTCTTCTTATTCTTTAATGTTGTTCTATTAATTCTTGTTCTTACTGCATTAGTGCATGGCCAACATTAATGTATATCTAAAAAGTCCAATTTCACTCGAAAGAGCAAGAAATTGGAAAGTTGTGAATTAATAGGGTATTGTTCTTAACTTGATTTGGGAAAATTGGGTTTTGATGTGCTTTACTGATAGAAATATACTTGAAAGCCGTATTAGTCAATTTAGGAACCGGAATTGTAGTGCTAGGTCATAAATTGCATTTGATCACAGAAATGTAGACGGATGGTTTATGATTCTAAAGTGAAATTAAATACGAGAGTTTTAATTTCTAGGCTAATGTTCTTGGCTAGCAACATGAAGAAGAGATTAACCAAATTATCATGATTATCAAGTTCATTACTTGTTCTTAACCTTGGCATGTTCATATCCATTGTCTAAACTCACAAGTAAATAGTTTGTAGTAATTGTAGTATATATAGTTTAGAAACAAAAACTCAAGTAACTCTTGGTTACATTGTTGTTAGCATAATTAGAAGTGAAATAGGAATATAGTAAACTAGGCAATTTTACGTATCTTGAGCCACCTTGGATCGATACTTGGCTACTTAGCCACTTTATTACTTGTTTGACCACGTGCACTTGCGTGTCGGTTTATAATATATAATACCAACCTGAGCAGAACACCGAACAGTCCTCACGGCTGACCACGACTCATGGTCACACTCGTGAGGTTCACTTCCTGAAACCCACTGTAGGACTCCACGAGGGACCTAACGTGTCGTGGTTAGTGACCATGAGTCGTGGTTAGTGACCACAACTCGTGGTCACCTCTCATGGACTACACTGCCTTAAGCTCCCTGGAGTCCGCACGGGTGACACCATCACTCGTGGTGTCCCAAACGATTCGTGGTAAGGACCCATTGAGTACACTGCCTAACATTTCCCGATCTTAAATTATTATGGACCATAGGTCATATCACGACTCATGGGGGGTTAACCAAGTCTCGGGGTCACACCCATGGTCACCCTTATCTCCAATTTCAAATTAAGCTCCTAGTCCTCACCACGAGTCACTTAACGACTCGTTGTCACCTCTCACGGGTCATAGAACGACTCATTTTGTGACCTGGTGCAGATTTTCCAGTTTTGTCTGATTTAAGTCCCGGGTACAGTCTTTGAGTTTTTGGGGTGTTACAATATCTCCCCCTTGGGAATATTCATCCTTGAATATTGGAAAACACTCAAGAAAGAGGAGAATGAGAATCTTTATACACAAATACTGATCGTGAGAGTTAAAACTAGTGGAATGACTACCTTTGAACTGGGTCACAAGTCTAAACTGAATTCACCAATCATGCACGTATTCATATACATGAAGAAAATTGAAACATACGAACTAAAAGCAGTTTTGGGAAGAAAATTAACACCTTAAACTGAAACCGAGTCGGCAAGAAACAAATGGGGGTATCTATCCATCATATTCGCTTCGGCATCCCACGTAGCTCTCTCAACCTGCTGATGCCTCCACAAGTCTTTGATCGGAGCTACCTCTTTTTCCTCAGCTTACGAACCTGACAGTCAAGAATCTAAACTAGAACCTCCTCGTATGAGAGACTATCTTTCACTCCCACACTGTCCAATGGCACAATTGAAGTTGGATTACTGATGCACTTCTTTAATAGTGATACATGGAATACAAGGTGCATAGATGCCTGCTCTGAAGGTAATTCCAGCTCATAAGCCACCTTGCCAATTCGCATATAATTCTGTAGGTTCCCACATATCTCAGGCTGAGCTTTCCCTTCTTTCCAAATCTCATCAACCCTTTCATAGGTGAAATTTTCAAATAGACCTAGTCATCCACAGCAAACTCTAATTCTCTTCTCTTCCTATCAGCATAAGATTTCTGATGGCTCGAAGCTATTTTCAATCTTTGCCTAATGAACTGTACCATTTGTATAGCTTCATGAACTGAGTCTGGCCCCATTACAGTAGTTCAACCAACCTCAAACCACCCAATAAGAGATTTTTATCTCCTACAATACAATGCCTCAAATGGGGCCATCTGGATTCTGGAGTGGTAGTTGTTGTGGTATGCAAACTCGATAAGAGGCAAGTGGTCATCCCAACTGTCATTGAAATCGACCGCGTATGCTCTCAACATATCTTCTAGAGTCTGAATAGTCCGCTCAGCTTGTCCATCTATTTGCAGGTGAAAACCTGTGCAGAACTTGACCTGGGTACCATGTCCTTTCTAAAAAGACTTCTAGAAATGCGAGGTGAATTGGTTACCTCTGTCTGAAATAATGGATAATGAAAGCCCATGATGTCTGACCAAATCCCGGATATAAAGCCTAACATAGTTCTCAGCTGAATTTGTAGTTTTAACAGGGTGGAAATGTGCTGACTTAGTCATCCGGTCTACTACTACCCAAATAGAATAATGTTGCCGACGAGTTCGAGGCAGACTAGTAATAAAGTCCATATTTACTTTTTCCCACTTCCACGTGGGTATGCTGATATCCTGGGTCATACCTCCCGGTCTTTGGTGCCCTACTTTGACTTGCTGGTCGTTCGGACACTCAGCTACAAATCTAGCGATATCTCTCTTTATGTCGTTCCACCTGTAAATATCCCACAAATTGCGGTACATTTTAGTTGCACTAGGGTGGATCAAGTATCTTGAGCTGTGCGCTTCAACCAGTATCTGCTGTCTTAAATCACCGGCATCTGGTACACACAATCTACCCTGGTAACGAAGCATATCATCTCCCCCTTTGGAGAAAGCCTCAACCTCTTTTCTGAGAACCGCTTCCTTAAGCTTAAGTAAGATGGGATCTTCATCTTGTCTGGACATAACTTCCACAACCAATGACGAATCTGACCCACTCTACACAGCTAATCCACACACAACTGTAACAACTAACTATACTCCCAACCGAGCCAATTTGTGGATATCCTTTGCCAGCTCCTTCTTTCCCTCCTTAACATGAGTTATGCTCCCCAAAGACACTCCACTCAGAGCATCAACCACCACATTGGCTTTGCCCGGGTGATATAGCACGCTCATGTCATTATCCTTCAGGATATCTAACCACCTTCTCTGATGAAGAATTAGGTCCTTCTGACTGAATACATACTAAAGGCTCTTCTGACCAGTGAAAACATCCATCTGAGTGTCATATAGGTAATGTCTCCATATTTTCATCGCAAACACCACCCCTACCAACTCCAAGTCATGAGTTGGATAATTTTTCTCATGAACCTTGAGCTGTCTGGAGGCGTAGGCTATCAATTTCCCTGTTGCATTAGAACACAGCCAAGTCCAACTCTAGAAGCATCACAATATACTACAAATCCATCTAATCCTTCTAGTAGGGTCAACACTGGAGCGGTAGTGAGTCAAGTTTTCAATTCTTGGAAACTCTTCTCACATGCATCTGACTACTGAAATTTTACCTTCTTCTGAGTCAGCCTAGTCAGAGGAGATGCTATTGAAGAAAATCCTTCCACAAAGTATCAGTAATAATTAGCCAAACCCAAGAAACTTCTGATTTTGGTTGGGGAGGTAGGTCTTGGTTTTATGATTCTAAACCTTTGCTTGAGCTGTGTAAAACAACATGAAGAACGGAGTAATATAGAGAGCTCAAAGAAGGATTTTATTTCATTATGAAAATCAATAATTACAATGTGAGTTACAAGCTCCTATTTATAGAGAGTACTCTGACTTTCTCCTATCATCTAGTGTGCACTACTCAATTCTAAATCATGTGGAACTTGTGATCAAGTAGCATTAAAATAACAACCTATAAGTAACTAACTAACCAGAAGCTTCCAACTAACTACAGTTGTCTACAGCTGGCAAATCAAGTTGTGATATGTCTCCATTGTTTTGTGATATGTCATCATTGTTGTGATCTATCTTCATTGTTTTATGATCTTTCTTCATTGTTGTGATCTGGCTTCATTGTCTTCTTCATGATCCACTACTTCTCAATCTCTAATACTGGGAGCTATTGTGGTGGATGAATGAACAAGAGAGTTATTATGATTGGAGTAGATTAATAGTGATTGAATTAAGATGTTTTATGTGCAATTAAGTTATGATTTTGGGATTATGTCTCATTTGGAATGAATAATTGTTATGAAGAAGTAAAGAACTCTACTGCAAATGATCGAATCATTATCAAATGTTTCAAATGAATATGAGGATTAGTGGGAGGTATGAAGGCAATGAAAGGAAAAAGGGGGTTCAATACTTTCTACATAGTAGTAATATTTTTTAATGGAAAAGCTGACTAACGCTGTGTATAGTCAAACAAGAAGTTGGCATAATCTGATTTTTGTAACAAGAAGTATCCTACAACTTCTTCCTCTGTTGGATGAAATCTAAAACCCGGAGGAACACATGACTCCATTTCCATATTGATCTGACAAATTATATATACAATCAAATAATCTTTTGGGAACAAAATTAAGAATGTTATATATAAAGGGTGTGAATTGGAAGATATTTTCTGTTTAGTTAAGTAAACATGGGAAAAGGAACTTTTGCAAAACAGACATTAATTCGATCCTTCTCAATATAAGAATGTGAATTTTACACTTCTCTTGTCTTGCAAGATTTCTAATCATTCACATCCATTCGTGAGCAAATTAAAATCCATCATTACCTCATTCTTTTTGATTTTTTTCTTTGGGTGGGTGGCTTTAGGGAGTTGCGGTCCCCAATTTAAAATTATACTTTTTGCAAGTTCTATATTTCCTCTTTTTTTAAGAGAGAAATTTGGAAAACGCCAAACCACAATTATAAGTTGGTTCCTACCGAACAAGAAAACATGAAAATCATCATGAATAAGCCTGAGGTGGTCTTAATCAGTTGCATGTAATTCATGTTAAATCTTTTAAGATTTAGGCAATTCTAATTTCTATAAATAGGTCCAAAATAAAAGTAGCCGAAAACATTGACTTTGTTTTGGTTGTTAAAAAAAGAATATATATATATATATATATATTTTTTTTTTCTTATGATTTATCATTAATATGTTGGATGTCCATAATTTCAAATGTTTTACCTCTGTTAACCTTTTTTTTTAATTTCAAATGTTATGTAAATTAGTGAAGTTCACAAAGTTTAGAATAGTCATGGATCAAAACTAGTCTCGAAAAAACAACAAAAAAGTAAAAGGCTTATCGTACATTCCAGCTGGATCACTTGCATTGTTGGCAAATAGAAGAAAACAACATCCAAGATTGGGACCCCAAGTGCAAACTCAAGTGTAGCAAGTGCAGCAAGTGCCATTAACTTCATCTCCAGCAGCAGAAGTACAAGAACAAGTGCCATTCATTTCTACATCTCCTATAGAACAATTACGAGAACAATAACAATAAGTGCAACAAACCTCACCAGATTCTACCACACAAGAAACAAAGGAAAAATATAGGAACAAGGTAAAAATATATAGATTCTTCTAACATTAGTAATTTGATAATTTCTATTTTGTGATTATTGACGTCCTTCCACTGGGAAAAAGAAAGAGGTTCAACACAAATGCAAAGTGTACGTGGACGGAATGACCGTAAAATAATTGAGCTAAATAAGTACAACCAACCTATTTGTCCTACTAAAGCAGTTGTAGCAGAGTTGAGTAGCTTCCTCGGCACATTAGCGAGGAATTCAACCTTTGTTCCTGTTAATATATTTGATTGGAGGAAAGTGAAAGAAAAAGAAAAAGAAAATATGTGGAAGTATATCAAGGTATGATGTTCTCAACGTTTCAATTTAGTTGAAATCTGTTTTCCTATCTTTTGCATTATCCTAACCCTACCAATCTGTAGGAAAAATATGATATTCCTGAGGCCGGAAAAACATGGGCTTTGAAAGGAATTCAAGGTGCTTGGACGAGGTATAAGACCAATTTGAAGCGAAAGCATTTTGAACCTTATAGCAGCGACGAACTTCGAATGGAAAAAAGGCCTTCAAGAGTTTCAGAATCTGAATTTAAGGATCTCCTAGAGTACTGGAACTCCAAAAAAGCTGAAGTAAGAAAAATATCATGGACAACGACTGAAATCCAAATATATCTAGTTTATGCCTTTAATCTTTTATTTGGTTGGTTTATATTGTTTCACTAATTCATTTATTTCAATAAATGTGAAAAACTAATATAGAGAATCAAAAAAGGTTGAGATATCCGCACACTATTGGCAAAACATGTTTTGTTGTAATCCGTGAGGTTTGGTGTTTTCTGTTATTGTTCATTTACTAATTATGAACCTGTGATCTTTACTTACAAAGATTTTTATGTGAAGATTTATGTAACTAAAAAAAATGAAGGAAACTTCTCATGCTTTGACAAATAAGGAAATCTTTGTGGCTACAAGAAAAAGAAAACCTGATCGAGTATACAAGGATCCATATAAAGATACTATCAACAAAATAGTATGGAATTTTCAAATTTAAAGCTCACCGAGATCATTTATTTGTTCATTAATATTGAATCAGTTTGATTATTTGAACTCTCTACTCTTGAAACTGGTTTGTTGGTTGAAATGGAAAGAATAGAAACTCACGAAAATGAAGATGACAGTCATTCAGTTGACGCATATGCATCAATTATGGGGCCTAAACATCCCGGATGCATATGATTGTATGAACGTGGGGTTACCAAAACTGTCTTAAATGGAAAAGTGGGAGATTCAGGACCATTGTTAGATGATACTAATGAAATGATGCAACAAAAATTGGAGAAAATGGAAGAGAGGATGCAACAAAAAATACAAGAAAAATTTGATGTGAAAAGGAATACCCTGGAACAAGATATTACAGTTAATGTCATTGAAGAACTTCAGCGTCTAAACCCTGAATTGCAACTTCATCCTGACATGCTGAGGTTCAGAGTTGATTCACCGATAGAAGCTGTAAATCAACTAAATAATAGACCATCTATTGGTAGTAACAATCAAGGTTAGTACTTATTTTGAATATTACACCTTTCCTTCTTCTTCTTCTTCTTCTCATCCTTCTTCCTTCTGCTTCTTCTTCCACCACTATTCACTGTTTGTATTAGTGTTGATCTGGATGTAAATGATAAACCTCTAAATTCTATTTTTTGTCGAAACTCTGGCTGCTGGCTGAAACTCTCCACATGGTAATAGTAATTCTTTCTAGACTAGATCCTTTATAATAGGGAGGAATAAGCAATCCATGAACTTGTTATAGCAGAGTGAATTTTTATTTTTATTTTTCATAAGTAGAGTGTGAATTTCTTTAGAAATGAAAAATGGAAGTGGGCGCCAAAGGCCCCAGGCTGGTTTGTTGATATCTGATGGTTTCAATATTCTTATTGTGTGGATGATTTTTATTATTATTATTTATATTTTTTAATTTTAAGGGGAAGATAATCTTGAAATGCATTTTTCATGCTATCCATTAAGGAATCTTAAGTTTCATTTCTGGTTATGCAATATATGTTTTTCATGCATTGATATGTAACATTATAGTTGAGCTCAATTAGTTTGGTTTTGAGATGAAATTGATTGATTACAATTTACTGTTTTGCTTATTGAAAAATTGATAAAGCTCTAGATCTGATTTTCGCTTCCCATGTGATTAGCTATATTATTGCCCATTTTCATGTATTATTTGTCACGACAGTCTAATTTTGTAACTTCCTATACTAATTTGCTCTATGTATTTTTAATATACAATTGTTTTATGTTGGTTTTATAAAAAGGGAACTAAAGCCAGCTTTCACAAACTCAATTTGCAACTGAAAAAATGGGCATCCAATATTTCCTTCCCAACCGTTTATCACATTTATTTAAAAAAATACTATCCTTTTTTCATAATTAGAGAAATATTGAGGGATCCACACCTCATCCAGGTTGTTTAGAAACTTTTTGAAGTTCTAAATTCTAAGGCAGTTAGAAATTTAAGGAACAGGATAATTTGTTAGAGACATACATCTATATTCTCTGTTTTTCACATAAGGGAGAGGATAATTAAAGATAGAACACCTTAAGTATATTAAAGATGATATTTTACAAAAGATAATGCTATTATTTTCCTTGTTTTGTAGGTACTGAAAATGAAGAAAGGGAAGAGGAAAGCAGTGAAGACCTTACCTGAGAGGA
The DNA here is from genome assembly GCA_035772735.1 of Datura wrightii. NCBI lineage: Eukaryota > Viridiplantae > Streptophyta > Magnoliopsida > Solanales > Solanaceae > Datura > Datura wrightii. The sequence goes on from JASDFA010000002.1 coordinate 70,425,330, forward strand.
CTTTTGAGTGTTGCTGAAAAATTTAGAGTTCTAGGAATCTTTTGTTAAGTGTAGTAGATGATTTTGATCCAACTCTTGAAAACTTAATCATGCATTTGGATTGTTTGACAATGACCTGAATTAATTATGAATGTTTATGAAAATTTTTATTTTGTGATTTTATATAATTTGTAGTGTAGTGTAATTTAATTAAATCAGGGTTGTTGGAATAGCTTATAAATTGTTGCTTTAGACAAAAAACCGTTGCAATTAGACCCAAGTAAAACATATTCAGTTTTGCAATAGGTCTTGTAAAAAACCATTGCTTTAGACAAAAAAATTATTGCAATAAGACTCAAGTAGAACAGAACAAGTGTTACAATAGGTCTTGTAAGTCGATACATTAGGTCTGAAATTTGCTGCAAAAAGTTGAAAGATTTGTAATATTTTTTAAATTAAGTGTTGCAACAGCTATATTGTAGCACATACACCCCTTGCATAAAGTGTTATGGCAACGGTTAGTAGTCGTTCCAATTAACAAAAAGAGTGTTGTATCATATACCAGAAATAACTGTTGCTATACCTACATATATAGAGACTGTTTTGCAAACCATTGTGGTATATCTATTGCCACGCGATCTGATGTCACGCATGGTTTTCTGTTTCCATAGATCTATCGCAATAGTTTATTACTCTATTGCAAGTGTTTTGGATGCGTTGCTATAAGACTATTTTCCAGTAGTGACCTGGTCGGTAATAGTTTGGGCGAGCAGCTGAATGCCCACCCTGAATTCTGCGGTAGACACCGAGTCGTCCTGAGGGGCTGCCGAGGCTGGTGGGGTAGATCGGTGAGTGTTACGGGCCCTTCTTTAATTACCACGTAGTGGAGGCATGATTCACTGAAATGAAATAGAGCACGAGTTAGCAGAATAATTCTGGAACTGAATTTCAACGCATGATAAGGATTATGAAATAAAGTGGAATTTTCCAAATAACATCTTATAGCCTCCCTATCATAAGTGTGGCGCGCTTCACACCCATGAAGAGGACTATACTCAATGCGGCTTTCGAATATCCGAGGATACTCTGAACCTAGTGCTCTGATACCAACTTCGTAACTCCCCGAGTCTGCACCCTGGATGGGACACGGTACTTAGAGTCACAAGTAACCCCAAGTCAACTCCTGGTCTATCATACACTGGTATTTTGAGTAACATAAAAATATATACAGAGGAAGTTTAAAGTAAAAATATAAATACTTGAAAGAATGAAGCTAATTCATAATGTCTGAAAACATTTGAACAAACTACAAGTCTGAAAACCAAATCTGCATCTGAAAGCCACTATAACTGATGAGTTGCTGGGACAAGCCCCTAGCTAACTCCTAATCCAAATAGAAGGAAAGGGAAATATAACTAAATTAAATCATCTCCCTCCTCGAAGAATGAGAATTCACCAACTAGAAAAGCTGAAGTCTTCTGTGAAAGATCGGCTAGCGAGGCTGAGACTGAGATCCTACAGCTATATCATAAAAGGATACAGCATAAAAGTATGCATCAGTACTTTGAATGTACTGAGTAAGTGGGAGAAAACCTAAAACAATGAAATGAAAGTGCTAAACTGAGATAACATGCAATGACTAACTGAAGCTACTGTACTAGATATTTCTAATAACTGAAATGGTCTAGACGACCCTATTTGATAGTCAAGGACATGCCCTAATTCTGTGATGCTGAACTGAACTGATCTGAACTGAGCTAATACTGGACTGAGCTGAGTAGTGGGAGAGTCTATAACGGACATATAACCACGTGAGCTAGATGTGGAGTCCGATGTATACACCCCATTGGTAGGACCAAATATACCTAGGAATGAATTGGGTGATCACAAGAGTCTAGAACCGTCAGGCCAAAAAACAAAACTGTAACCTATGGTGGCAATGTAGTTCTGGGAACCTGGGTGCACTGGAACCCCGGTCCGCTCGGTGTTAAGTCCTACTCCCACTGAATAGCCCTAGACTGAATACTAAGATAATAGCTCGAAACTCGGGTCCAAGACTAGTCAGGGATACATATCTGAAAGCACCCTAAGGGTCTTATCAGACCAGATTCTGAAACTGGGTTTAAGAGTGGTCAGAGACGCTTATCTAAAAGCGTCGTAAGCGTCTAAATAACAAATTAAAATCTAAAGTTGGTGTCCTAAGGCTAGTCAGAGCTATTTATCTAAAATGTCATGACCGCCTAATAGACCTATAAAACTAAATTTTGAATCTGATTCTGATCACTGGGAGGTACTACTGACACCTCAGATTGAATTTAAAGAGATAAACCAATAAATTGAACAAAAGCATGGAGTCTGAAGAAGGGGACCTAGATTCCACCATATGGGATTAGAAAACGTCGGCCAAACGCAAGAGCACACCAATGTTAAGTGGAAGTTGCACCAGCATAACGTGGGTCATAACATGCGAACCGCCGGTGCCAAGGCTGGCCAGATCCTAAAGTCATTGGGCCTAGATGCGACAGAGCAGCACCACACGGATGGGCATCGGGGGAACACCAGTGACTCAGAAGTGAGGCTATCTTTGGGAGGGAAAAATCATCCATCACGGGATTTGAGGAGCATTTTTAACCTATTTCTATACATTCCTAAAAAGTACTCCATATTACATTCCAAATTTGTAGAGTTAGAGAGAGAAATATTGAATAGTTTTCTTCTTCTTCAAGGTACAAACCACTATTGGAAATAATTTTGAGCTTGATATTAACTCCGGATGATGAATGTTATGAGTTTATTTGTTAATGTAATCTTATATTTCTCATCCATGAGTGGCTAAATACTTTGTTATGGGTGTGTGCATGATTAGGGTGAAATTGGATTGGGTGTTTCTACATTGATCTTATAATTACTCATTTTGTTACACCCTGTAAATCTCCTCAGCACGATCATCGTTCTCGCATGTACAAAGAGAATTTTAATATATGAAATACCAAGGAGAAGGCTCGGGAGGGGAACACACGAGTGCGTCATAAAACGGACGGGACAGCCGAAGCTAGGGGGTTGACGCACTGGGTGCCGTATCGCACAGCCTACCATTGGTGCGTCGTGCCCCTAAAGCAGCGCGATAGGGGACGCGCCGCACACCCCCCGGCCACCGCCCAACTATATATATCTCCATTAGTTCAAATTGGGTCATTTTAATATATATACCCACAACTAATAACAGAGAGTACATGCACGTTTCTTCGTATTTTCGTCTGATTACGCTACCAAACACCATCAAAACGTAAATTAACTTTAGGAAACAAGTTATAGGCCTATAGGGGGTATTACTACGGAGCTATTTCTTGAAAATTCTCTTGGAAAATCGGAGCTCCGCTAGGTAAAAGATTTCAGAATTGTTTAGAATTGATTCCTAAACGGTCATAGGCATTAGATAAGCGTTTCTCCCTTCTAAACTCTCGAGAAATTGCGATTTTCACCGAGTTATTCAGAGTTGAATTGCAATTGATATTATTATCGAATGTTATAGTTTTTTTTGAATTTTAGTATAAAAATTAGCCCTGTTTTCTCAGTATAAGGGCTGTAGTTGGATAGAACCACCGGTCACTAGTTAAGACTCGCCAGTTAAACGAAAGTTGACACTTGAGGTATGTAAGGTCGCCCTTTTCCGCAAGTTATGTTCATCATAAAGTTAGTATGACTTGTGTAAATATAGTATTTCAGAGTAACCCTATTATGGTCAGCTGTTATAAATAAAATTGAGACGACACTAATGATATAGTAACTCTCATCAGAATTAACCCTAGCAAAAGTGATTTTCCTCATGACATTTGGGTTGTTAGATGTTATTGCCTGAGGATCATAGTGAGTTCTATCAGATTGAGGCCGCGAGGGCCATATTGAGTTCTAACAGATTGAGGCCACGAGGGACATATTGAGTCCTATCAGATTAATGCTGCGAGGAACATATTATGTCCTATCAGATTGAGGTCGTGAGGGACATAGGGAGTTCTATCAGATTAAGGCTATGAGGGCCATATTGAGTTACCCCAGATAGAGGTCGTGAGGGTTGTATCTAGATATAACAATAAAATTATGACCCACCATCGAGTTAACGCTCGGGGTCCAATTGTATAGTCCGGACAGTCCAGACACAGACATAGCTACAAGAGCCTATCAGGCTCTGGTTCAGTTACAAAGAACGAGTATTCCATAGTTATAATATGCTTGCAGCCATTAGTAGTCAGATAGAAGAAGTGGGTATTGTCTGTACATGCCAGGTCTTATGGGGGTCAAGGTAGGTTATTCTATATTGTTTGTACCTTCTAGGCTTATGCCCGATTAGGTTCTTGTTTGTATATATAAACTTGTTAGTTAGATATTTCATATGGTAAGGTTACTCAGGTTAAATTCTTACTCTCTTTCTTGATTACTTTAGTCTTACCAGCTTTTAGTAAGTTATTATCCTACTGCATTACATATTTGGTACATATTGTACTGAGGCCCATCCTTGAGGCTCTGCATTACTTGCCTGTGGGTGCGGATTGACGCGGTCCGGGACCCTCCTAGTCATCAGCTTGAGTTAACAGTTTAATCAGCTCCCTTCCTCTGAGTTGGTAGTTAGAAGAGATTTGTTTGTTTGTTGTACAGTTTATGGGTAGGTTGACGCCCTGTCTCGACCATTATTCCACTCTTAGAGGCTTGCAGGTTATAGATTTCTAGAAGATAGCTTTTGTTGTTGGTCGTGTGGGGCCTATGTATGTTTTACTCTATGTGTTGGCCGAGTGGGGCCTTGTTTAGCTGTTAGTTAGCACCCTTGTCAGCTATAGCATAGTTTTGTTTTGTCAATTAATTTCAGTTATAACTAGACAGCATGGTGGACTTGTTGGCCCGCATAGGATCCCTATTATTGTGCTGTTGGTGGTTAGATGTCTTCCTTTATAGGTGGCTTTGCCGGCCAGAGGCTATATTAACAGCCGAGATATAGCTCATTATTTTCTTGAACTAAGTGATAAGATGCACCAGTAGTGCACTACCCCAGTCAGGTTAGTCTAGATCCAGTTTGGCGCTAGTCATGCCTCCCAAGGTGGGATATGACAAACTTGGTATTAGAGTAGGTCGTATCCCAGGAAGTCTTAAAGCCATGTCAAATAGAGTCTTGTATATGGATGTGTTGTGCACCACATTTTATAGGCAGGAGGCTGTGAAGCATAATAGTGTGGTTACTCTTCTTTATCCTCCAGTCATGCTATAGAGTTGTGCTATATAGGGTGACTCCCTAAGCTCATACTATTCTATTTATTTACAGAGAATAATGTCTGACGCACAATGGACCGCGACTGGTCGAGATCTAGATGTGGCAGCAGGAGAAGGCACTAGTAGGGGGTCCCATTAAGAGTCGGCCCGATCTAAGGACGACAGAGATACATCATCTCAATCTCCCCCATTACTCACCGCCACACTCAGAGATGGCTAGGGCAGCAGAGATACCATTACTTCCCTAGCCATTCCTGTGCCATCAGATCAGGAGCTTAGGGGTGCATTCTATATGTTTGTACAAATGATGGCTACCCAGCATCAGCTTTAGCTAGCAGTACCAGCTGTTGTTGAGCCCACTGAGGGGACCGATGGTTCGAGGGTCCGTGAGTTCTTTGCCTTGAGTCCCTCATAGTTTATAGGGACACATCGTAGAGAGGACCCCCAAAATTTCATAGATCAGTTGCAGAGAATATTAGGGGTTATGCATGCCTCATCCATAGAGTAAGTTGAAATGGCAGTATTCCGATTGCGAGATGTAGTTATTTTTTCATATGAGAGTTGGGAAAAATCCCGAGGCAAAGATGAACCTCCACCTACATGGCCTAGTTTCTCTGAGGATTTTATAGTCCACTATTCGCTCTGAGAGGTCCGGTAGCCCAGAGTAGAGCAATTTTTACATCTGGAGCTGGGAAAATGAGTGTTAGAGAATATGCAGTGAGATTTGATTCCTTAGCCAGATATGCGCCCTCGTTTGTTGACACTATGCCAGCCAAGGTGCACCGATTTATTATGGGACATGCGCAAGAATATGTGGAGTCTTGCATTGTAGCAACACTGCGAGAGGATATGGATATCTCATGAATCCAGGCCTTTGCTCAAAATATAGAGGAGCTCAAACAGCATCGGTACGCCATGGAAAGGGTAGGTCAGAAGCAGGGTTGGAGGACTAGACTAGCAGGTTCTCAGGCAAACTTTTAGGGTGGGCCCAAGCCGTGTTTATCAGGTATGCCACCTAGGCCCCCATTTCAGTATCAGCAGGACAACAGATTAGATCATCGGAGACAGTCAGGTCCCGGCGAGAGTTCATGAGTGCTAGGCTTGTGGTATTAGAAAGGGCCAGTTCAGATAGAATTAGCAGTGCCCCGATGCAGTACTTGCAATAGGCACCATCTGGGAAGGTGCAGGTCTGGTTCCACCACCTATTATTCCTGCGGACATGAGGGACACATGATGAGAGATTGCTCGACTAGATGCCAGGGCAGTCAACACCAGTAGAATAGATCCTCAGCAGGTTCATATGCCCCAACACCTTCTGCAGGGTGTAGGCCCTCAGCTGTAGTTGGCAGAGGCCGAGGTAGATTAGGGGAATCTAGTTCAGGCAGTGGTCAGGACCATACATATGCACTACTAAGATGACAAGAGTTAGAGTTATTTCTAGATGTTCTGACAGGTATATTAGATATTTGCTCTCATTTAGTTTATGCTTTAATAGACCCGGTCTCCATTTTTTTGTACGTTACTCCGTTAGTGGCCCAAAAGTTTGATATAGTGCCAGAATTGCTTCAGAGACCCTTTTCAATGTCTACACTCGTTGGTGAAAAGGTTGATAGCAAAGGGGTGTATCTACCATATTCTTAGGGTTTGGGATATGCAAGAAGAATCCCTGACCCTCTAGTCTATTGCAATGGTTAATGAGTTCCCCGATGAACTTCCTGGTATTCCTACTAAATTAAGAGAATTGAAAGAACAACTAAAAGATCTGCTAGATAAGGGCTTTATCAGGCCAAGTACGTCATCGTGGGGTGCGGCAATTTTGTTTGTGAGAAAGAAAGATGGCTCCCTCCACATGTGCATAGATTATTGGTAGTTGAATAAAGTTACTATTAAGAATAAATACCCATTTCCTAGGATAAATTAAATGTTTGACCAGCTGTAGGGAGCAAAGTATTTTTCTAAAATTCAGTTGAGATCCGGGTACCACCAGGTTTGAGTTCGAGAGAAAGTATTTCAAAGACAGCATTCAAGACAAGGTATGGTCACTTCGAGATCCTAGTTATGTCCTTCTGGTTGACAAATGCACCCAGCAATGTTCATGGACCTAATTAATAGTATCTTTAGGCTATACTAGATCTGTTTGTGATAGTATTCATTAACAATAGTCTGGTAAACTCCCGCTTAGAAGCGGAACATAGAGATCAGTTGCTCACAGTACTCCAAACTCTCAAAGACCACCAACTATATGCAATTTTTTCTAAATGTGAGTTTTGGTTAAAATCTGTAGCTTTCTTGGGCCACATTATATTAGAAGCTGGTATTTAGGTTGATTCGCAGAAAATTGAGGCAGTAAAGACATGGCCTAGGCCTACAACTCCAACAGAGGTTCATAGTTTCCTGGGATTAACCAGGTATTATAGAAGGTTTGTGGAAGGATTTTCTACCCTATCAATGCCCTTGACTAAATTGAATCAGAAAGTAGTCAAATTTCATTGGACCGAGGCTTGTGAGCAGAGTTTCTCGGAATTGAAAAACAGAATGACATCTGCACCAGTGTTAGCTTTGCCAGAAGGCTCAGAGGCTTACACTGTGTATTGTGATGCTTCAAGCTTTGGGTTGGGGTGCGTTTTGATACATCATGGGAAGGTAATTGTGTATTCTTCAAAGCAATTGAGGAAACATGAAAAGAATTATCCCACCCATGACCTGGAGTTAGCTGCAGTAATTCACACCTTAAAGATAAGGAGGCATTACTTGTATGGGGTGCATGTTGATATTTTTATTGATCATAAAAGCCTCTAGTACATTTTCACGCAGAAGGAGCTGGATTTGTGGCAGCGCCGTTGGATATAAATATTGAAAGACTATGACGTGAATATCTTATATCACCCAGGGAAGGCCAATATTGTAGCAAATTCCCTCAGCTGTCGATACATGGGTAGTTTGGCACATCTAAGGCAAGAACAGTGAGAAATGGCCCGAGAATTGCACCGGCTAGCAAGTTTAGTAGTTTAGGTAGTTGATACAGAGGATAATAGGGATATAACTCAGAATACAACAGTATCATTCCTAGTGGTAAAGGTAAAAAGGCGGCAGTATGGAGATCCTCATTTAGCATAGCTTAGAGATAATGTTCAACAAGGTGAATTATTAGCTTTCGAGGTAACTGGAGACGGGGTTTTGGGGTACAGGGGTCGCCTTTACGTTCCAGATGTAGCAGGGCTATGCCGGCATATTATGGCAGAGGTGCACTACTCTCATTACTCTCTTCATCTAGGTTCAACAAAGATGTACCACGACATAAAAGAGATATTTTGGTGGCCTAGAATAAAGAAAGGTGTAGCCAAATTTGTAGCACAATGTCCTAATTGCCAACAAATAAATGCTGAACATCAGAAACCCGACAGCCTAACTCAGGAGATGGCTATACCTAAGTGGAAGTGAGGCAGTCATTATGGACTTTTTGACAGGACTACCCCGTACCAGATGCAGATTTGACTCTATTTGGGTGATTGTTTATAGGTTGACAAAATCAGCTTACTTTCTGCCATTCCAGACCATATTCTTAGCTGAAGATTACGCCGAGCTATATATTAAAGAGATAGTCCGATTGCACAGTGTCCCAACATTTATCCTTTTTATACAGAGGGGCACAATTTACAACTATATTTTGGCAATCATTTTAGAAAGATTTGGGGACAGAAGTTAATTTGAGTACAACTTTTCATCCCAGACAGACGCCAGGCAGAGCGCACCATTCAGACGCTCGAGGACATGTTGTGGTCATGTGTGATAGATTTTGGAGGAAGTTGGAATGAGCATTTACCCCTTATTGAGTTTTCATATAATAACATTCAGATGGCGCCATATGAGGCATTATATGAGCGAAAGTGAAGGTTCCCCATCGGATGGTTTGATGTAGGAGAGGCAGAGTTAGTTAGACCAGCTATGATTCATCAGTTAGAAGAGAAAGTAAAACATATTAGAGAGAGGTTACTGACAGCCCAGAGTCATCAAAAGTCCTACTCCGATGTTCGGTGTAGAGACTTGGAGTTTAATGTAGACAATTGCGTATTCCCTAAAGTGTTGCTGATGAAGGGTGTCATGAGATTTGGCAAGATAGACAAGCTTAGCCTGAGGTTCATTGGGCCGTATTGGATCATCTGAAGGATAGGCCAACTGGCATATGTATTAGAGTTTCCTTCAGAATTAGAGTCTGTTCAGCCAGTATTACATGTTTCCATGTTGTGAAATCTGTTCACCTAGTATTACACGTTTCCATATTATGAAATGTATAGGGGACCCGTCCCGAGTTGTGCTAGTTGAGGACATTCAAGTTACTGAGAAATTAACCTACAAAGAAATTCTAATTCTAATATTAGATAGACAAGTTCGTAGACTAAGAACTAAAGATGTCGCCTCTATTAAAGTATTGTGGAGGAATAGAAATAAAGAAGAGATGATCTGGGAAGCTGAGGATGACATGAGGTCTAGATATCTTCACTTTTTCCAAGATTGATTCAGATTATACAGCTAAGGTGATATTGGTGTTAAGTTGTTATTTTACTATTATGTTATCAGTAATTCCTAGTTAGCTACCTCTCTGTGGTGAAATAGTTGTTTATAGTGTCTTGTGAGATGACTGTGTTGGACTTTTCTACATTTACGGTTTTTTGATAGTCCACATTATAGAGGAGACTATGTCAATATTTTTCTAAATGTTAGTCAGAAGAGTTAACTCCTTTAAGCGTAAAGATGACAGTCGAGGACGAATGTTCCTAAAGGGGGAGAAAGTTACACCCCATAAATCTTTGTAGTACGATCGTCGTGTGTGCATGTACATAGATAATTTTAATATATGAAACATCTGGGCGAAGGCTTGGGGGGGGGGGGAACAAACGAGTGCATCGTAAAACAGAAGGGACGGCCGAAGCCAGGGGACCGATGCGCTGGCGCCGCGTCGCGCAACCTTCCCTGGCGTAGGCAGTGGTGTGTCGCGCCCCTAAGGTAGCGTGAGGGGCAGCGTGCCGCACACCCCCCGGCCACCGCCCAACTATATATATCCTCCCTTAGATAAAATTGGGTCATTTTAATATATATACCCATGGCTAAGAATAGAGAGTACACGCACTTTTCTTCGTGTTTTTGTCTGATTACGCTACCAAACTCCATACAAACATAAATCAACTTCAGGTAATGAGTTCTAGGCCTATACGGAGCATTAATATGGAGTTATTTCTTGACAATTCACATGGAAAACCAGAGCTATGCTGGGTAAAAGCTGTCAAAATTGTTTCGAATTGATTCCTAAATGGTCACAGGCATTCAGTAAGCATTTCTCCCTTCTTAACTCCCAAGAAATTGCAGGTTTTCACCTAGTTATTCAGAGTTAAATTGCAATTGATTTGTTATCAAAAGTTATAGTTTTGTCGAGTTTTAGTATTAAAAATTAGACCTATTTTCTCAGTATAAGGGTTGCAGTTAGATAGAACCACCAGTCGCCAGTTGAGACTTGCTAGTTAAACAAAATTCAGAATTTGAAGTATGTAAGGCTGTCCTTTTCGGCAAGTTAGGTTCGTCATAAAGTTAGTACAACTTGTGTAACCATTGTATTTTTGAGTAACCATATTGTGGTCAGTTGTTATGAATAGAATTGAGATGACACTAATTATATAGTAACCCTCATCAAAATTAACCCTAGTTAAATTGGTTTTCCTCGCAACGTTTAGGTTGTTAGATGTATCGCCTGAGGGCCATAGAGAGTTCTGTCAAATTGAGGCCGCAATGGCCATATTGAGTCCTATCAGATTAAGGCCACGAGGGCCATAATAAGTCCTATAACATTGAGGCTATGAGGGTTATAGGGAGTTCTATCAAATTGAGGTCGTGAGGGCCATCTCGAGTTACCCCAGATAGAGGTCGTGAGGGCCATATCTAGCTACAACAATTACATTATGAACCAACGTCGAGCCAAGGCTCAGGGTCCAGTTTATAGCTCGGACAGTCCAGATAGAACATAGCTACAGGAACCTATCAGGCTTAGGTTCAATTTCAAAGAACGAGTATTTCGGAGTTACAGTATGCTTGCAGCCATTAGTAGTCAAATAGCAGAAGGGGGTATTGTTTGTACTTATCAAGGCTTATGAGGGCCCAGGAAGGTTATTCTGTGTTGTTTCTACCTTCCAGGCTTATGGGGCCCAATTTGGTTCTTATTTTTATATATAAACTTGTTAGTTAGATATTTCATATGGTAAGGTTACTCAGGTTAAATTCTTACTCTCTTTCTTGATTACTTCAATTTTACCAGCTTTCAGTCAGTTGTTATCCTACTGCTTTACATATTCGGTACATATTGTACTAATGCCCATCCTTGGGGCACTACATTACTTTCCTGCAGGTGTAGATAGACGCGGTTTGGGACCCTCTTAGTCATCAGCTGGAGTTAACAGTTTATTCAGCTCCCTTCCTTTGGAGTTGGTAGTTAAGCGAGGTTTGTTCTTTTGCTATATAGTTTTTGGGTAGATCGGGGCCCTGTCTCGACCATTATTCCACTTTTAGAGTCTTGCAAGCTACAAATTTATAGCCGATAGCTTTTGTTGTTGGCCGTGTGGGGCCTATGTATGTTTTACTCTATGTGTTGGTCGTGTGGGCCCTTGTTTAGCTCTGAGTTAGCAGCCTTATCGACTATAGCATAGTTTACTTGCCTGATTTCATTTCAATTATAACTAGACAACGTGGTGGTCTTGACGGCCCACATAGGATCCCTATTATTATGTTTCTGTTGGTTAGCTGTCTTCCTTTACAGGTGGCGTTGTCGTCTAGAGGTTGTATTTAGAGCCGAGATATAGCTCGTTGTTTTCTTAAACTAAGTGATAAGCATGCACCAGTAGTGCACCAGGCTAGTCAAATTAGTCCAGACCTAGTGCGACACTGGGTGCCAGTCATGCCTCCCAAGGTGGGGCATGAACATTTAATATAAAACTATTGTTTTCTCCCAATTAATAATTGAATTAACCATAGTTGCAAATTTGGGTTATGTTTATTTATTCCATTTTTGTTTGAAAAAGGGAAATTGAATATGGGTGAGAAAGAAATGATGGGTAATTGGGTCTTGATTGTGTAGGGTTTGGCTAGAGATAGCCAAAACCCATAGTTATCCACCCATTAGAGATTTGAGGCTAGAAATAGCTCAAATCTCAACAAGGTCATAGTGAGAAAATTGTTTGAGATCTTGGGGTTTGAGAAAACTCGAGGCAAAAGGCACCTAATGTAATACCTCAAAAGCCATAAGATCAGACCCGAGGGCTGAAATAGAGAAAATTGGAATTTCTGCACCAGGTCACAGGATGAGTCATCTAGTGACCCGTGAGGTGCACCACGTGTTGTTAGGTGACTTGTGGAGTGAATGGAGAGTTGGCTAGTGTTTGAGGGTTGACCACAAGACAATCCACCACTCATGGTCAGGGCAATGAGTCAAGGTGTCAGCCGAGGTCAGGAGCTAGTTTGAAGATGGAAATTTTGGGAAGTGAACCCAACGACTCGTCACTACGAGTCATCCATCAGGAAACAAGTCATCAAGTTCCTCGTTGGTACTGGCAATGTACTTTTCTTGTGAATTCAGTAAGGGCTTTTCCATAGTTACTAAGTTTCTAAGACCTACCCTACATCGTTTTAAGCTCAGATAAGTGTGTTTTAAGAGGGTCAAGCTCATTCTAAGACTATCCCTCTCCATGTATGCAATCCTATAAGTTTCTATGAGAGATCAAGACTAGAAGTTTATCAATTTTCCTTCAATTTCCTTTCGGCATTCTAGAGGGTTGTGAAATGAGAAGTACCCAGGTATGTAGGATTATGAAAGATTTTATCCATCCACTCCCATGCCCAATCTCTTCTCAAATTCATTAAAATTCTAAGTTGATGAATCTATGGGGTTTTAACCCAACTTGTGAATTTACTAAGTATCTATCATGGGTATAATCTATTCATGTTTCTAATGTTGAATTGTGATTCATGGGCATGTTTTATAATGTTTTCAATTAAAACTCATCTTTTCAAAGTATTACAATTATGATGCCCAATTATGAAATGTTCATGAAAGGTTGAGATTATGAGATATGTTTTCAAGAACGATGAGATGTATATGATGAAAGTATGATTTTGAATTAACCATGTCTATATTCTTGTTTTTGTCAAAGTCTATTTTTAAGTATGTTTAAGTTTGGTTAAGCCTATATGATCAAGTACGTTTCATGATTTTTCTCAATTTCATGTTATTAGCTTAGCACATGGATTTTGGAGTCTAGACTCCCGCCCTTTTCAACTTGTGGTATGGTTTGAGCCAAGGGTCCTCATGTTATGTTTTCAGATTTGGTATATCAGGTAATAAATCAGCTTCGTCACTAGACAATGATTCAGCTTCATTGAAAAATGATGGAGAGCATATGCATGTTTTTAGGAGTAGTGTCTAGCACCGAGCAGGCTAATGGTCAGTCAACCCTGTGCCTCAGAACTATGTGCCAATGTAGGTATGATCAGATATTTGGGACCTCCCTTGTGATCTTCCCCAGCACCAAGGGGCCTTAAGCTTGTTATATATATCATGGTAGCGTCCTTAGCCTTGGAAAGGCATTGGACAGCTCTGCCCACTTTAGTATAACAGTCGGGACCATGTAAGCTCTATCTTGGTAATGTCAATTATATGACTAGTCTCCCACTGCTCCTCATGTTTTCAGTTATGCATGTTCACCAGTCATGATATTATGTTTTCAGCAGGTTTGACCCAATGTTTAGTTTTACTTATAAATAAGCAGTTTCAGCTTTGGGTCATTCGATTTAGTTGTGTTTAAATCATGTTTTTAGATAATAGCATGCAAGCCCTACTCTCAGAATCTTATGATGACATGTTTTTATGATATGCATCATTTCTAATTTTACTTACTTAGCAGTTTAACTTATATTGCATACTCAGTGCATTCCACATACTGACCACATACTCTATGTTGTATCATTTCATGATATAGGCTCGGATATTTAGGTTCAGTCCCACAGTTAGCCAGATCCTTAGAGTAGCATCTCCTAGCCAGGGTTGGTGAATCCTCATCCTTTGAGGACCTTTCTATCAGTTGTATTCAGTATTTTAGTTTCAGATTTAGTCAGTAAGTTGGGGTCTTGTCCCATCAACTCGTCAGTTTGTAGAGGCTTATCAGAAATAGTATGTATTCAGTTTTAGATTGCTATTATGTATTCAAATATTTGAAGTTATCATATTCTCCACACTTCTGCTAGTTTTATATATGTTAGACTTCCGCATTACTATGTTTAGTTTAGATATCATATTCATGCAATGAGTCGACTTGGAGCCCTCTCGGGGTTTTTTGTCTGGTATCTTGATCTAGGCTTATATTCGTGTCATGACAAACATGGTATCAGAGCATTAGATTTTGAAGTGTCGTAGGGTGTCTTAAAGCTACATTAAGTATAGTCTTTTTTATGGGTGTGAAGCGCTCCACACTTATGAAGAAGAGGCTATGAAACATTTAGGAAAATTCTTTCATGATCCATGTCGTGTGATGAAATGTGCCTCTATCATTCTAACTTGTGCTATAAGTGTTTACAAAATCATGCCTTATCACCAAGTTAATGGAAGAAGAAACAGAAATGGGAATAGCCATGAGAATGGCAATGGAGATCGGCACCAATAGGTCCTACCAGCCCCCGAGGATCATGTGCCCGAGCAAGTGGCCTACGCGGAGTTTAGGGTCGCCATCCAGATGCTAGCACAGGCTTTGACCGCCTAAGTCAACCAAAAAGCAGTAGCACATGTCCCTCAGAATGGGAGTGCGTAGGTAGTGAGAGTTAGATATTTTCTAAGTATGAACCCTCAAGGGTTTATTGAGTCTAAGGTGGATGAGGATACCCACGGATTTATTGATGAGATTCATAAAATCACCCAAATCATGGGGGTGACCGGAGAGGAGTGTGCAGATTTACCCTCTTATCAACTGAAAGGGGTAGTACACATCTGGTTCAAGCAATGGAATGATAGAAGGACAGTTAGAGTGGGCCCCATTGGTTGGGATGAGTTCCATACTGCATTTTTGAATTGGTTCTTTCTCAATGAGATGAGGCAGATCAGAGAAGCTAAATTTGTGAACTTGAGGCAGAACCACACGACCGTCCAGGAGTATGCCTTGGATTCACCTGCTTGTCCAAGTATGCACTTGAGATGGTGGTAGACCATAGGGCTCAAGTAAGTTGTTCATGCATGGGATAACAGACTATTTTGTCAAAGATTTTTGAACCGCGATGCTTCATCAAGACACTGATTTCTCAGGGATAGTCCTGTACGTCCAGCAGATCGAGGCGGTGCTGGTGAGTAAGCGGGAGAGATAGGCCAAGAGGGCCAAGACTGATAGCTTTGGATTCTCCAAGTAGAGACCTGGTGGTGTTCATCATCAACAGTCCCACTAGAGATCATCGGCCCAGTGCTGTCAGTAGTGAGTGTGTCCTCCAGATCTAGGCACGACTAGAGGAGACGAGCATTAGTCTCTCGAGGTGAGGAGAGCAGATCTGTGGAGCCCAGTATTCAAGCTTGTGATAGGTGTGGCCGGAGGCACACGGGGTAGTGCTTAGTGTGTACAAGTGCTTATTTCAGGTGTGGGAAGCCCGGACATATGCTCAAAGATTCTCGAATAGCTAGACAAGGCCATTGTAGAGGCCGAGACCCAGCCACTAGCTCAGCAGCCCCACCAGCATGCTTAGTAAAGCAGGGAGCCTCCATTAGTGCAGGTGGTGGATAGCGTCAAAATAGATTGTATGCCCTCGCATCTCGTCAGGAGAAGAAGAACTCTCCAAATGTAGTCACTGGTGTGTTATGAGTAATCCACCTTGATGTATATGCTTTAATAGATACAAAACATACACTATATTTTATGATGCTCTATGTTGCTAGTAGTTTCGGAGTCAGTCCTGAAATCCTATCAGAACCTTTGTCAGTCTCTACGCTAGTCAGTGATTCAGTTATGGCTCGACGGGTATACAGAAATTGCCTCATCATAGTCCTTTGAAAAGTCACCTTAGTGGATTTACTAGAGCTAGCCATGAAAAATTTTGATGTTAACTTTGGCATAGATTGGCTACATGCATGTTGTGCCTCAATAAATTTGTAGACCCGTGCTGTAGAGTTTCGATTTTCGGGTAAGCCAGTCCTAGAGTGGAAAGATGTTCTATTGTGCCTGCTGGTGGCTTCATTTCCTATCTTAAGGACAAAAAGATGATTTCTAAGGTTTGCGTTTATCATTTAGTTAGGGTTTAATGACGCTATATCCAGAACATCGACTATCCAGTCGGTTCCTGTAGTGTGTGAATATCCTGAGGTGTTTCTAGATGACTTTCTAGGAATTACTCCCGAGGGGGAGATCGATTTTGGTATTGACCTTCTTCTCGATACGCAGCCTATATCTATTCCTCCTTATAGAATGGCTCCAGATGAGCTAAAGGAGTTGAAGGAGCAGTTGAAAGATCTCTTAGACGAGGGTTTCATCAGACCTAGCAAATCCCTATGGGGTGCACCAATACTCTTTATTTGGAAGAAGAATGGTTCCCTTCGAATGTGCATTGATTACCAGCAATTAAACAAGGTTACCATTAAGAACAAGTATCCTCTCCCCAGATATGATGACTTGTTTGACCAGCTTGAGGGTTCCAAGTGTTTCTCAAAGATAGACCTCAGATCTGGGTATCATCAGCTTAGGGTTCGGGAGAGTGACATTTCAAAGACAGCGTTCCAGACTCGGTATAGTTATTTCGAAGACAGCCTTCCAACTCCTGAAGCTTTTATGGATTTGATTAACAAGGTATTCAAGCCGTATTTGGACATGTTTGTGATTGTATTCGTAGATGATTTTCTCATATACTCTCAGATCGAGGAGGAGCATGCCTCTTATTTAAGGGTGGTACTATAGACTCTTAAGGATTTCCAATTATATGCTAAGTTCAGCAAGTGCAAGTTTTGGTTAAACTCTGTAGCATTTTTGGGTCATGTGGTGTCAAGTGCGGGTGTACAAGTGGACTCTCAAATGATAGAAGCTGTGAAGAATTAGCCTAGAACAGTTAGTCTTTCAGATATTAGGAGTTTCTTGGGTTTAGCCGGCTACTATGCGAGGTTTGTTGAAGGGTCTTCATCCCTTGCAGCATCATTGACTAAGTTGACCTAGAAGAAAGTGAACTTTCAATGGTCGGAGGCTTATGAGAAGAGCTTCAAAGAGTTGAAGACTAGACTCACCTCAGCACCAGTGTTGACCCTACCTGACGATACCGATGGGTTTGTGGTATATTTTGATGCCTCGAGGATCGGCCTTGGTTGTGTACTAATGCAGCACGGTAAGGTTATAGCCTATGCCAGGCAGTTGAAAGTACATGAAGGAACTAGCCGACTCACGACCTCGAGTTGGTAGGATAGTATTTTCCTTGAAGATTTGGAGACATTATCTGTATGGGGTCCATATGGATGTGTTTATGGACCACAAAATCCTATAGTACATGTTTACCCAGAAGGATCTAAATCTATGCTAAAGTAGGTGGTTGGAGCTTCTTAAAGATTATGATATGAGTGTTGTTTATCGTTTGGGCAAGGCTAATGTGGTGGAAAACGCTCTTAGTTGGCTTTCCATGGAGAGTGTGACTCCCATAGATAAGGAGAGGAGAGAGTTAGTGAAGGATGTGCATCGGCTTGCATGGATAGAAGTTCATCTTATTGACTCGACGGATAGTGGTGTTATTGTTCAAAATGGATCAGAATCTTCCTGGGTGACCAAGGTTAAAGCTAGACAAGATAAGGATCCTATTTTAGTAAAGTTGAAGGAAGGCGTTCGGAATCAAAAGTTGGAGGTCTTCTCCCAAGGGGGAGATGGTGTACTATGATATCAGGGTCATTTGTGTGTACTGGGTGTTGAAGAATTGAGGGAGCGGATTTTTCATGAGGCAAAAGGTTCTAGATATTCTATACATCCAGGTGCCATCAAGATGTACTGTGACCTACGGGAAGTGTATTGGTGGAATGGCGTGAAGAAAGACATAAGTGTCCGAATTGTCAATAGATGAAGGTTGAGCATCAAAGTCCCGGAGGTGTGCTTCATGACATTAGTATCCATACTTGGAAGAGGGATGAAATCAATATGGACTTTATTACGGGGTTTCCTCGTACTCGCCGAAAGTATGACTCTATTTGGGTTGTCGCAGATAGGATGACTAAAGAAGATCATTTTCTACTGGTCAAAACTACCAATTCAGCGGAAGATTAAGCTAAATTGTACATTCAGAAGTTAATTCTATTTCATGGAGTACCCTTGTCCATTATATCATATAGAGGTACTAAGTTTACCTGCCAGTTTTGGAGATCGTTTCAGAAGGGACTTGGTACTCAGGTCAAGCTTAGAATAATATTTCACCCGCAAATGGATGGTTAGGTTAAACGAACCATTCAGACTCTTGAGGACATGTTGAGAGTATGTGTAATTAACTTCAGGGGTAGTTGGGATGATCACTATCTCTCATTGAGTTTGCATATAACAACAACTACCATTCAAGCATTCAGATGGCTCGTTTGAGGTTCTTTATGGTAGAGATGCAGATCGCCTATTGGTTGGTTCGAAGTCGGTGAAGCTTCATTAATAGGACCATATTCAATGCATGAGGCTATGGAGAAAGTTCATCTTATAAGGGAAAGGTTGAAAACAACTCAAAGTCATCCAAAGTCCTATGCGTATGTGAGGAGGAGAGAACTTGAGTTTGAAGTTGATGATTGGGTGTTTCTTAAGGTATCTCCCATGAAGGGAGTGATGAGGTTCAGAAAGAAATGGAAACTCAGTCCCTGTTTTGTTGGCCCGTACTGAATTATGAGATGGGTTGGCAAGGTAGCGTATGAGTTGGAGTTTCCCTCGGCATTGGCCTTAGTGCATCCAGTGTTTGATGTGCCACTTTTAAAGAAATGTTTGGGTGATCTAGCTTTGGTTGTCCCTGTTGAGAGCCTGGGTATGAAGGATAGTCTTAGATATGAGGAAGTTCCGGTGGAAATACTTGATCGTCAAGTTCAAAATCTAAGAAACAAAGAAGTAACTTCAGTAATGACTTTATGGAGGAATCAACACATTGACGGAGCTACGTGGAAAGCCCAAGAAGATATGATGGCTAAATACCCCAATCTATTCCCTCCCGACTTAATTTCAACTTGAGGTATCAGTTTCCTCCCTGATACTCTATTCAATTTCAAGTTCAGATCAACTATTCCAGTTTCTTTCATGTCAATGCATGAATGTATGATTCATGAATTTAGTTTAGTCATGTATTTCAGTCCGGAGTCAGTCACTCTAATAGGTTTCCTCTCTAAATGTTCAGTATTTGGTGGCAGGTGCATTTCTCAGGTTTTCAACATGTTTATCCACATTTGAGAATGAATGTTCCCAACGGGGAGATATTGTAATACCCCGAAAGCCCTAAGATCAGACTTGAGGTTTGAAATGGAGAAAACAACAATTTCTGCAATAGCTCACACGCGAGTCATCTAGTGACCCATGAGATGCACCACGAGTTGTTAGGTGACTCGTGGAGTGAAGGGAGAATTGATTGGTTTTTGAAATTTGAAGGTTGACCATGAGACAAGCCACGACCTGTGGTCAGGGCAATGAGTTGTGGAGTCATCCATAGTTAGGAGCCGATTTGAAGATGAAAATTTTTGGCAGTGAACCCAATGACTCGTCACCACGAGTCGTCCCTTAGGAAACGAGTCGTCCAGTCCCTCGTTGGGGCTGGCAGTGTGCTTTCCTGCAAATTTAGTAAGGGCTTTTTTGTAATTCCTAAGTTCCTAAGACCTAAACTACATCATTTTAAGCTCAAACAAGTGTCTTTTAAGAGGGTTTGTCTCATTCTAAGCCTATCTCTCTCCATACATGCAATCCTAGAAGATTCTAAGGGTGATCAAGCCTAGAAGTTCCTCAATTTTCTTTCGGCATTTAAGAGGGTTGTGAAATCAGAAGTACCCAGGTATATAGGGTTATAAATGGGTGTATCCATCCACACCCATGCCAACCCCTTCTCAAATTCATGAAAATTCCAAGTTGATGAATCTATGGGGTTTTAACCCAACTTGCGAATTTTCTAAGTATCTATCATGGGTATAATCTATTAATGTTTCTAATTTTTATCATTGGCATGCTTTATAATGTTTTTAATTAAAATTCATGTTTTCAATGTCTTACAATTATGATGCCCTGAAATGTTCATGAAAGGTTGAGATTATGAGATATGTTTTCAAGCATGATGAGATATATATGATTAAAGTATGATTTTGAATTACCCATGTCTATATTCATGTTTTTGACTATCAAAGTCTATTTTTAAGTATGTTTAAGTTTGGGAAATCCCATACGATCAAGTAAGTTTCATGATTTATCTTGATTTCATGTTATTAGCTTACCACATGGATTTTGTAGTCTAGACTCCCACCCTTTTCAGCTTGTGGTATTGTTTGAGAATAGGCTACCCATGTTATGTTTTCAAATTTTATATATCAGTTTATGATTCAGCTTCTTCAATAGATGAAGGTTTGACTTAGTTGTTAAATGATGGGAGCATATGCATGTTTTTGGGAGTAGTGTCTAGCAACGAGTAGGCTAAGGGTCAGTCAACCCTGTGCCTCAGAACTACATGCCAACATAGGTATGATCAGATATTTGGGACCTCCCTTGTGAGCATCCCCTACCCAAGGGGCCTTCAGCTTGATATCGATATCATGGTAGCGTCCTTAGTCCTAGCAAGGCTTTGGATGGCTCTACCAACTTGAGTATAATAGTAGGGACCACGTAAGCTCTATCTTGTTAATGTTGTTTATATGACAAGTCTCTCATTGTTCCTCATGTTTTCAGTTATGCATGTTCATCAGTCATGATGTTACGTTTTTAGCAGGTTTGACCAAATGTTCAATTTTACTTATGAATAATCAGTTTCAACTTTGGGTCATTCGATTCAATTATGTTTAAAAAATCATGTTTTTAGATAATAGCATGCAAGCCCTACTCTCAGAATCTTATGATGACATGTTTTTATGATATGCAAGATTTCTGATTTTACTTACTTAGTAGTTTTACTTACCTTTCATACTCAGTACATTCTACGTACTGACCGCATACTCTATGTTGTATCGTTTCATGATACAGGCTTGGATATTCATGTTCAGTCCCGCAATTAGCCAGATTCTCATTGTAGCATCTCCCAGCCAGAGTTGGTGAGTCTATATCCTTCGAGGACCCTTTTATCAGTTGTATTCAATATTTTCAGTTTCAGTGTTAGCGAGTTATTTGGGGTCTTGTCCCATCAACTCGTCAGTGTGTAGAGGCTTATCAGACATAGTATGTATTCAATTTCAGATTGTTGTTATGTATTCAGATACTTTATGTTATTAGATTTCCAGAATTTCACTAGTTTTATAAAAGTTAGACTTCCGCATTACTATGTTGAGTTTAGATACCATGTTCATGTCATGGGTTGACTTAGAGCTCTCTTGGGGTTCTTTGTCCCGTGTCTTGATCCGGTCTTATGTTTGTGTCGTGATACCCAAGTGGTTGAAAAAATTTGGGTGCTACCTCATCCATGGCTATTTATGCTTATTTTTAAGGATTCTATTTCCTAGTTAATTCTAATCCAATCGAAGCTCCATTAATAGCACATCCCTGGGCCTTGCTCATATTTGTTCATTCAATTCGGTTTCGTTGCTTTAATTGACAAGTGATTTTAATTGAAAATGTGATTTCACTTTTACCCTACATTTATTTTTCCATTTTTAATACAATGATGCAATATTAGTTTCAACTCAATATACAACTTTCGTGTCAGCTAATCGCTATTCCCTATGAATTCGACCTCTGTTACACCCCGTAAGTTTCTATCGTTTGATCGATGCATGCGCATACATATATTGAGAGTTCTGGGTATGACACATATGTAAAAGGGTTCTAAGGATGAGTATACGATCACAATAATGAGCGAATAGGAGGCCAGAGAAGGAGGCTAGGCACACTGGGCGCCGCACCATGCTATCAGCCCAATGCCCTGGCCGGCGCGTTGTGCCCCTGGCCTGGTGCAATGGGCGGTGCACCACGCTCCCTATCCCACTGCCTCAACTATATATATGTTGAAAGTTCATGTTTAAGTCATAAAAACATTTCCCAATAAGCAAACTTCGCCCCTACAATATTCTCTCTCAACTTTTCATCAGTTTCTAGCAAAATTGCGCCGTTAAACTCCGTCCAAAGGCAAATTGGTCTTGGATAATGAGTTGCAGGACTATGAATAGCATCTCTTTCAGATTTATTTCTTAAAATTTCTCTTGGAGTACTGGGACCTGGCTGAGTAAAAGTTGTAGAAGTCACTTCTAATTGAGTCCTAGGCAGCTACAGGTAAGGTAAGCATTTCTACCTTCTAAACTCTCATGAATTTGTAAGTTTCGACTGAATTGAACGAAGTTGAGTTATAGTTAATATTATTGAAAGATATCATTAATTGTCGAGTCTTAGTATTGAAAATAGCCTTATTCTCGCAGCGTGAGGGTTACAAGTTGGTGGAATTACCAAATTCAGGTTGGAACTATTTGGGGTGAATAGAAATCAACGATTATGATATGTTAAGGCTAATCCTTTCGGCAAGTTATTCTCATTGTAACATTGATATGACATGTATGTCTATCGTAACTTGAGAATTCGAATGTTGTAGTTAGTCATTTTGAATAGATTTGATATTGTAGCATACCATCCCTGGTAGGGGTTGATCATATTTCATACAATCTCTCGATGTGATTAGCTGAGGGACTGTTAACTGTATGAATTGTGTACGGATATATACCATGCTTACGGAGCTATGAAGTTGCTAGTTCTTAGAGATCTATAGATTGCTTACAGAGCCACGATGCTTCTATTATTCAAAAAATTATAAGGTTGCTTTCAGAGCTATTGTATTGCTTATGAGCTACTGAATTGCTTGCAGAGCTATTAAGTATCTGAAGGGAGTAAACTAAAGGCTTTGGGGCCATATTGGAGTCTTATATAAACTCCATCTATGCTTAAGTGACATTGTCGACCCTCAAGAGGGCCTAGTTGCTTGAGATGCAGTTGCAGTCACTTATGGAGCCCTATGGGCACCATTAGTGGTATATAGACTATTTGGAACTTGCAAAGGATTATGGAGGCCCAAGTAGGTTATTCTGTGTTGATTGTACCTTACAGTCTTATGGAGGCCCGGTTAGGTTCTTGTTTGTATATTTACTTACTGGTTGTATTTAAGATTGTGAGGCTATTCATGTTGAACTCTTATCCGTTTTATTGATTACTATTAGTTCATTTATCAGTCTTATTCATCTTTTATTACATCCTTACAAATTCGATACATATTATACTAACGCCCACATATGGGGCGCTGCATACTTGCCTGCAGGTGCAGATAGATGTGGTTCAGAACCTTCTTAGCTATCATCCAGGGTTGGCAGTTCAGTTACCTTCTTTCCTCCAGAGTTGATAGTTTGAAAGGTTTGCTCTTTTTGTTGTACAGCTTTTGGGTAGGTCGGGGCCCTATCCCGACCACTGTTCCACACTTAGAGGCTTGCGGACTACAATTTGCAGTGGTTCGATATTATTAGCCATGTGGAGCCTATGTATATTTTATTTTGCTTGTTGGCTGTATGGAGCCTAGTTTAGCTAGTTAGTTAGTAGCCTTGTCGGCTATAGTATGAATATGATTGCCCACTTTCCTCCTGTTATCACTACACAGCATGATGGTCTTATCGACCCGCATATGATCCCTTTATTTTTGTGTTTGTTGGGTTAGCTATTTTCTTTTACAGGTTGCTATGTCGCCTTGTCGGCCTAAGGCTATGTTTTGCAGCCGAGATATAGAAATTTATTTTCTTGATTCTAAGTTGCGGGCAGGCACCAGTGGTGTATATTCCTACCCAGGTCAGCCCAGGTCCCAGTGTGGCATTAGGTGCCAGTCATGCCTCCGAAGTTGGGGCGTGACAAACTTGGTATCAAAGCAACGTCATATCATAGGAAGTGACACACCATCCTTAGGACTTCTTGAATCAATTACAGTGAATATTAAGGGTAATGCATGCCACGTCCACAGGGTCGATTGAGTTGGTAGTGTTTGCTTTATGAGATATAGTGGTTCTAGGGTACGAGAGTTGAGAAAGGTCCCGAGGTAGGGATGTACCTCCACCTACTTGGCCGGGTTTCCCGAAGGCCTTCCTAGATCATTTTCTATCTTAGGATATCCGACAGGCCCGAGTGGAATAGTTTTTACATCTTGAGTAGGGAAAAATGAGTGTTCAAGAGTATGCACTGAGGTTTGACTCCTTGGCCAGATATGCGCCATATTTTGTTGATACTATGCTAGCTAGGGTACACAGATTTATCCTGATCCTTTTCAGGGAATATGTGGAGGCCTGTATTATAGCTACCTTACGCGAGGACATGGATATGGCGCGCATTCAGGAAATTTATCATAATAAAGAAGGAATCAGGTAGCGCCAGTATGAGGCTGAGAGGGTAAGTCGGGAGTAGCACCGGAGGGCTAGATGCCGTGATTTATAAGCTGAGTTTCAAGGGAGGCCTAGACCTCGGTTTCCAGGTAGGCCAGCTAGACCTTCGTCTCCGCAGCAGCAGGGAAGATCATCGTGGATAGTCAGTTCCCAACAAGAGTTCACGAGCTTCAGGCTCGCAGCCGCAGAGAATTTCAACTCAAAGTAGGATCCATACACCACATTTTAGGATTTGCAATCAACAATATTTTGGGAGTGTAGATACGGCTCTATTTCTTACTATGCTTGTTGGACAGAGGTTCATATGATGAGGGATTGTCCAACTAGAGATTAGGGTGATCGGGACTAGCAGAACAGGTCCTCAGTGGTATCACATGTCCCAGCACCTTCGGTAGTGCGCAGGCCCTCAGTTCCAGCCGGTCGAGGCAGAGGTAGATCAGGGGCATCAAGTTCTGGTAGTAGTTCGGATTGCACTTACGCCTTACTAGGGTGATAGGAGTCATAGTGGTCACTAGATATTGTGATTGGTATGTTGAATGTTTTCTCTCACCAAGTTTATGTTTTGATAGATTCGGGTTCTACCTTGACATACAATACTCCTCTAGTTGCATGGAAATTTGGTATAACACCATAGTTGCTTCAGTGACCATTTTTTGTATCCACACCTATGGGTGACTCTAATATTGTTAAGAGGATTTACGGGGGTTGTACAGTAGAGGTTGTTGGTCGCCAAACCTTAGAAGATTTAGGGGAGCTAAAAATAATTGACTTTGTTGTAATTATTGGTATGGATTGGCTAGCTCCATGTTATGCCAATGTGGAGAGCTGGACCAAGATTGTCCATTTTAACTTTCCACGGGAGATAGTACGGGAGTGGAAAGGCAATGCAGCTATGCCTAAAGGTAGGTTCATATCCTATCTTTGGGTGAGGAAGTTGAAAGCGAAGGGTGTTTACGACATTGTTAGGATTTAGGATATGCAAGAAGAATTCCCTAATTATCAATCTATTCCTATGGTTAGTGAGTTTCCAAATATGTTTCCAAACGATCTTCTGAGTATTTCCTAAGAGCGTGAGATCGATTTCTATATCGACCTACTGATCATGGGCAAAATAGCATGCCCAAGTGATGCTTTATAACTTAGTTTTGTCTTGTTTATCGACTGAATTATGTGCATTCTCATGTACTTCTATGTAAATGTGAATATATATACTAACCAACATGATTAGTTCTTAGTTTTGTAGGTTTAAAATGAAATTAAGGAACTAATCCATGAGTTGGTGAAGTGGAGGCATGGAATCGAAAGTAAAATGCGAACGTCGGCAAGGAGGAGGTGCGAAACAGCCCACCTGCGCATTGGCAACGTGCCACGGCAGGCAGGCTGCGCGACCAAGGGAGTGTCACGGCCCCTGGGAGAACTCACCTAGGGTTCATTAATTTCATCTTCTCTTCTATCAATTCCTGTAAGTATGTTACTTTAATTATGTTTTATTGTAATTATACGAACTTGAGTGGCTAGAACCCTTCACTCTAGGGTTGAAGCCACAAGGTATGACTGTGAATACATGATTTTGTTTTGGTTTAAGTTATTGAGTGATGTTTTGTCTTACGTTCTTAATTATGATTGTTTATATAATTGATAACCATGAAAACACACACATTACACCTAGGTAAAAGCTTGCGAAAGTAAACCTAGGCAAGAACAAAGAATGTGGGGAGCAAGTTTGTATCTTATGATATAATTCGCGGTTAGGATAAGAAATTATACCTAATTTGCCTTGCTTGGTTATTAAAACAGGATGAGCTAGACACCAACTTAGAATTATTACATCACCACTCGAAGAAGTAGTTGTGAAGCTAAGTTGAGTTAAATGATTAGAGGTACGAAAGTCTCTAATCAAGAGCATAAACCCTGCAAACCACATCCACGTAATTGAATTGCCCACGAACTAGAATGTCACATCCCCGCTTAACGATGTAGTTGTGAGGCTAGTTTGTCATGTTTAGAGGCTCGAAAGACCATGAACATGCAATTGTAATTATGCTATATGATAATTGATAATTCCATACTTAATCCATTGCAAAGCTTAGTATCGCATGATTATCCGGCTTTAACTCTAGTTGCTCCTTAAATGTTTTCAGAGTATTTCGATGACCACCCCTAAACTTAATTAAATTTTATCGAAAAAGTCTAAATCAACAGTTGTGAACGTTAATATCACACTTGAACTTCATAATTAGCTGAATTGGTCCAGTCCATGTGGGTTCGACATCCGGCTCTTAAAAATGGCCACTATATTACTTGCACGACCGCGTACACTTGCGGGGCATCAAGTTTTTGGCACCGTTGCCGAGGACTCGGAGAAGTTTAGTAAATTTTTCTATTTTTGTGTGATTTTTAATTTCCTTAAGTGTTGAGAAACTTGGTCTTAGTCTGACTTATTGCAGGTGATAGGTTGTCTTGCCAAGCTGGCAAGGAATAGAGAGCTTGTGGAACCGTTGCTTGAACCAGAACGTCAAATTCATTTGCAAAGGAGAGTAGCTCTTGCGCAAAAGCTGAAAAGACTTCAAGAAAAGGTACAACAACAACCACCCGCAGGACAAGCATGATTGTCACCGAAAGCAATGGCGCCAGACCAGTTCGCGAAGTGGCAATCCCATAAGCGACGAATGTGAACGCTAGTATCCGTAGACCGGAACCTAGTGGGAGATTTGAATTGAAGTAGAGCATGGTGCAGCTGTTACATTCTAGTGGTCAATTCACTAGGATGGCACATGAGGACCCGCAGCAGCCCTTATAGAACTTTCTTGAGATTAGTGACACTTTCGTCCCCACCGGAGTGTCCACAAACTATGTCTTACTTACCCTCTTTCCATTTTCATTATTGGGAGAGGCAAAGAAATGGTTGAAAGTTGAGCCACCGAACTCCATAACTTCGTGGAATGATTTGGCAAATAAGTTCCTTATCATATTCTTCCCTTCAGGCAAGACTACCAAACCTAGAAGTGAGATATTGAGTTTCAAGCAGAGGCCTGATGAGAACTTATATTTGGCTTGGGAAAGATTCAAGTCATTACTGAGAGACTGTCCCCATCACCAGCAATCGAATGAAGTGCTAGCTCATACCTTTGTAGAAAGTCTAGACCCACACACGAAAATTTTGTTAGACTCTGCATCGAGTGGACAATCCTTAGAAAAGACTTATGATGAG
Source organism: Datura wrightii (assembly GCA_035772735.1). Taxonomy (NCBI): domain Eukaryota; kingdom Viridiplantae; phylum Streptophyta; class Magnoliopsida; order Solanales; family Solanaceae; genus Datura; species Datura wrightii. The sequence goes on from JASDFA010000002.1 coordinate 70,453,358, forward strand.
TTGTACACACTGTTGAACAGAATTGCACAGGGAAATCCAGAGTGGCACAGCGAGTCATCAAGAGGGGTAGGAAAAAGAGCAGGGCTGATAGAGGTAGATGGTATGAATGCCTTGGCGGCACAGTTAGCTTCATTCCAGCATCAGATTATGACTCAGTTCAATAAACTGAGTATGAACCAATAGCAGGGCCAGGTTAATGCAGTTCAGCAAGCTCCGAGTTGGTGTGAAATTTGTGGAAATAATGGGCACAATGCAGAAGCTTGTGGAGCCAATCCAGAATCAGTCAATTTTGTTGGAAATGTATAGAGGAACACTCAAAATTTTTGAAACAACTACAACAAAAATTGGCAGAGCCACCCGAATTTTTCTTGGGGTGGAAATCAAAAGCAAAGTTATAAGCAACCTCAATAGCAGTAGTATTAGTAGAATAGGAAGAATGATAGCCAGGTGAGAAGCAACATTGAGGAGACATTGTAGAAAATCATGGAGACCCAGACTCAATTAGCAGAAAATTAGGCGAGGATGGCATCAGACTTGAAGAATCAGCAATTGGCCACCAGCAATCTGGAAAAGCAGATGGGTCAGATAGCAGCTGCTCAAAATATGAGACCGCGGGGAGGACTACCAAGTGACATAGATCCTAACCCTCGCCAGGTCATTGCCATCAGTTTGAGGAGTGGCAAGCAATTAGCTGATGCAGTGCCGAAAGAGAAAAGTAAAGAGGTGCAGCCAGAGTTGGTGAGACAAGGACCATCCACTGACAAGGGAGAGAATCAGAGTGTTGTGCAACAAAATGCACAATCTTCATTGCAACCATCACATAGACCACCAACGCCATTTCCTCAAAGATTCAGAAAGAGCAAGGAGGAGGAATGCTTCAAAAAGTTCTTTGAGATTTTCAAAGAACTTCACATAAATTTGCCTCTTATTGATGTTTTGCAGGGAATGCCCAAGTAGGCTAAATACTTGAAGGATGTGATGGCGAAGAAAGTCAGATTGGTGGATGTCCAAACAGTAGCACTACTAGAGGAGTGCAGTCACAGGGTGTTTAGCAAGATTCCTAAGAAGCTCAAAGACCCAGGGAGTTTTACCATCCCCATTCAAATTGGTAAAGCTGAAGTACTACAAGCTTTGTGTGATCTAGGGGCAGCAGTTAATCTAATGCCCCTATCTTTATTTAACGCCCTGGGGTTGGGGAAATCGCGGCCAACAAGATTGATGCTGCAACTGGCGAATAAGTCACGAGTGGCACCGGATGGAATCATAGAGGACCTTCTCATCAAAGTGGGTAAGTTTATTATACCTGCTGAATTTATTATCTTAGATTTTCATGTTAATGACCAGGTACCCTTAATCTTAGGATGGCCATTCTTGTCCACCGGAGGAGCGGTAATTGACCTACGAGCAGGGACCGTGAAAATGAGGGTCGAGGATGAAGAAGAACTCTTCCGAGTATACCAATAGATGAACCCACCCACGCACTACCAAATCCTTTGTAAGGTTAGTGTGTTGTCAGAGGATGAGTGTGTGGTGGGTGATTCCACAGGTCCACGGCCAAAGGCAATGATAAGTGTTCAGCCCAAGTCTGATAAAGGGCTTTAGTTTGATAAGAAGTTGGAGGAAGAGAGGAACAGAGTGGAGGTTGTTTCCTCTAAAAATCAAAAGAGAAGAAGATGGTTGTTGAAAGGGAACCCAGGTATGAGGATGTCCTGAAAAGGATAGTCCACGTCGTGCCGCGACATAAAATAAGGCGCTTTTTGGGAGGCAAACCAAGGGTACCGCAGGTACAATTTGTCATTTTTGTTGATGTGTTTTTGTTTATTTTCAACTTGTGTTATTTTGGTGGAAAGTTAGGCACAGATGGAGGGGAAGTCTGAGTACCCTTGGAGGAGAAATCTAGGAAGCATGGAAGATAAAAAGTGTGGGGTCGAACACCCACTTGTGCAAAAGTGAAGAAAAGCATGTTGTTATCTAGGCCTAGAGGCCTCAGGGAGTATTTCTCATCCTTTTAAATTTTAATTAGATTCTTTGGGGACATAGCATGATTCAAGTGTGGGGTGAGAAAAATTTAAAAATTTGTGTGCTTAATGATTTTTGGTGAATTAATTCTTGGGAGAAATATTGGAACAAAAATTTTGAATTAAGTATGACTTCATCACCCGCTGGTTTTTCTTTTCGGTTATTTTCCGACGGGGGGTCTTTGAACCGAAGAATAAAATTTTCTTTGTCTATATATAATTTTTTCAGTCATAGTTAGGGACCGTTTTCGATGATGGATGGATGACGACCGTATTGAGAAAAATTAGTCAATAGGTTTTGGTTTTTGAACCCGTACCTAATTGATGGCTTGATGTTCTTGTTTTGTGCTATACATGATTGTAAGATACAAGTGTGGTTAGTGTTGAAGCATGTAAGAAGTGTATAACTTTGTTTGAGACACTTAGGCTCTTGAATTTGACTCCATGTGATTGAAGCTTAATTTTGAATTCTTGTGATTAGCTGAGTAAGAGTCTGCTAAATGTGTCGTGAATTGAGCATGTGTTTTGAGTGTAAGTTTTTCGAATATTCCGTGCTATTGTGGAATGTCTAGAACTTGCCTGGTGTGTATATAAAATGAAATGAAGGATGTTGACTGTAGGAGATGAATTAGGCATTTGTTTGAATGAACCAAATTTTTATCCCTCACTTTACCTACCTTGAATGTTGAATCCTAGTGAGCCCAAATGAGCCTTAAAAATATTCTTTGATAGCTACAACATAAGCTTAATCCTTTTACTTTCATCAGCCTTGAATTTGATCCAAAACTCCTAAGCGCTTAAGGGAAAAATCCGAAAGAGTGAAGGAGTGAGAAACATGAAAAAGAAGGAAAAGCAGCAATTGTAAAAGTTAACAAATGTCAAGGGTGCACTTGTTTGAAAATGCTTGATTATTGGTAAGGAGTAAAAAATAAATGAATGAAAAAGATGCATAAGTACCCCTTACTAATAAGCTGAGTGTGCATAAAGAAATGGGAACAAGAAGAGAAAATTCAAGAGTGAAAAGAATGAGGAGGAAATAAATAAATAAATAAATAAAAAAGACGTCCATAATGAATGTTGGATGTATTAAAAGCGCTTGGGGAAGATAGCCACTGTTATTATCTGTAATATTACCTACCCGTCCCTTGGCTTACATTACAACCCATTAAGTCCTACTTGATCTTACGTTCATACATCCTTAAATTACTGGAGTAAAACACTAAGGGCAAGCTTATGGGTCACTACACGATGCATGTGAATTCTTTGAGAGGGCGAGCGTAATTCTATTCATATACCCATACATAATGTGATTTGAAAATTTGTGAGTAAAAATGGGTAACTCTCTTGTTGGGAGGGCACATGTTTAATGAAAGATAACATTCATGTCGGATTTCTTGATTGGTTGATTTGCATGAGTTTGCTAAGATTGAGAGTTAATTCTTGAGGTTAGGAAGCCTCAACATAGTTGTATTTCATTTTAATGACTACATCGTGCATGCTCTATTTTTAACTTGTTATCTCAAATAATCATTATAGTCGTAACTTGAATTATCTTGTTAAATTAGTTATGTGTGAGTCTTCATTTACACGAGATGTAAAAGGGTTGTTCGAGGACGAACAAGGCTTTAAGTGTGGGGTAGGTGATCTTTGGCAATTCTAAACAAGGATGCAGGCATCAAATTAATGCTTATACCCAAGTCACACAACACAGAACCTAATTCCTTTTTTCCAATCACCACTATAACAGTGAAGCTCCCGGGGTCCTTCATGTTTTGGGGAATTTTGTTTTGGACCCAAGAACTGCACTCTTCTGTGAGAGCCATAGTTATAAACTCTGTTATCCTCCTCTTATTAGCCACAATGTTCTTCAAATAATTAGCATACTTTGCAACTTCCTGCAAAAGCTCTACCAATGGTAAGTTTACATGTACCTGCTTCAACACCTCAAGATATTTCTGGTAGGCTGAGTCCTCCTTCTGCTTCTTAAACCTATGAGGAAGTGAGGGGGTGTCCTGGTTTCTACCAACTTTGGCTTTGAGTTTCTTGACTCACCAACCTCCGATTTTGACATCACAACCTGCACCTCATCAGCTTTCATTTCTCTAGGGACCACCTCACCCAGCTCTTTACCGCTGCGCAAAGAGATTGGACTCAAAATTTCCTTGGGGTTCTTCTCCATGTTACTCGGAAGTTCCCTCTGTGGTCTATTAATCTGCTGTAGGTCTAGTTGGCCATCTGTCTCTCAAGCACATGGATGGACTTCTACATCTCATTCACCCCCTAGATCTGCTGCAGCATCCATTACATCATAATTTCTTCAAGTGAACTGTCAGGCTGCTGACCATGAGGCCTCAGATAGGTGTTCTGGGGCCTTTGGAAATTTTGGTTCCCTCCCCATGAGGGATTGGATACATTGTTGTGCCCTTGGTTGTAGCTATTACCTGCAATACCTCCACCACGACCTTGTTGTCCCACAAAAAATATGGATTTTGGGTTCAGTTGACAATCTGAATAAGCGTTGCCTTCTCCACAAACATCACACGATGGTGGTGGAGTTCGGACCTATTGGACCTACTGTTCCTGACTTCCTTCTGGTATGGTTACAAGCTTGCTAATCATATTCACAACATACCTGTGGCCACTACTGGCGCCTTGGCCCTTATCCTGATGAGCTGCTACTGCATAAGAGCGGTTTTGACGATGTCCGCCTTTTGGGTTAGAGAATGCACCCTACTGAAGCGAACGGGCTATAGGAGCTACTGAAGAAGTGGTCGAGGATCTGCTCTCACCCCTCTTGGCCGTCCCGCAATCTCAGTGCATATGGCCCGCCTGCTACACCAAAACAAACATCTGTGCTGGCCATGCAAACTCCCAACTGGTGCCTTCCACAGCTCATACACAATGGGTACGTGATCTCCCTTACTCTAGGCTTATACGAAGTACTGACTGTACAAGGTGCTGGGGCTGCTGATCTCTTATGGTGGTGTGAGTGATATCCGGTACCCGACCTCTGATGGGAGACTCTATGTCTCAAGTCTTGGCTCTCCTTGTCCCTCTTTCTTTTTCTTTCACCTTCTCTACTTCTATTTGTTGAGAAAATATTAACAAGGGTGGAAAGTCTATGTCCTGGTGCAACATGGAAGTCCTAAATTTTTGAAACAAGGAGTCTGACCTCCATTGAAGAACCTACTCACTCGGGCCCGCTGGTCGGCTACCATATCTGATGCATACTTAGACAACTGAGTGAACTCCAATGCCTACTCTTGACAGTCAAGTCATCTTGCCTCAACTTAATCAACTCTGCTACCTTTACCTCCCTCAAATCCCAAGGGAAAAACATGTCCAAGAACACTTTCATAAATTCCTCCCAACCAATGGAACCCGCTTTAATTCCCCCGCTGTCTCTCCACTGACAATACCAGATGTAAGAAACTCCCTTTAACTGGAAGGAGGCTAAGCTCGCGCTCTCTTTCCCTATCACCCCCATGATGTGAGTAATCTTCTGTATGTCCTCCAAAAATTCATATGGGTCCTCATCCACCTTTGACCCCAATAACTCAGGTGGGTTCATCCGAATAAAATCTATTATCCTTACCATCGATTCATTTCCATGCTGTGGTGAACAGGCCACCGCCTGCTGATTAATCTGAGCTATCAGGGCTTGCGCCAACACATGGATGGCTGCTCGAAACTCAGCATGTGTAACATGATCATCTATTGGGAATGCCTATGCTGGTGGTACCTGTTGGCAGCTATTACCATATCTTCTTCCATTCGCTCGTCGGGGAGGCATTGTCTGTGAGCGCTTAAAGAACGAGTGAAGGGAGGAACTATTTATAGCTTCGTACCCCACACAATAAGATTAATAAAGAGAAGGGGAACATTCCTAAAACGTCTTATAGCCTCTTCGTCATAAGTGTAGCGCGCTTCAGACCCATGAATAAGACTATACGTAACGCGGCCTTCAGACACCCTAGGAAACTCTAAACTGGCTCTAATACCAGCTTTGTCATGACCCGAGAGTAGACCCGGATCATAGACATAGAAAAAGTAACCCTGAGAGGCTCCAAGTCGACCCACGGCATAATCATAGCATACACTTAACATAAAAGACAACTAACAATATGGATAAGCTGAACTAATAACAAAATCTAATATAACCCATAATATAGAAATCCTAACAACACTTAAATACAACGAGTAAATCTGTCTAAACAAGTCAGAAAGACTTCTACTAACTGATGAGTTGTTGGGACAAGCCCCCAACTGAATCCAAAGGTCTGAAAATTGAAACATAATTAAATAAGAATATAAGCCACATCCTCGGAAGATGAGGACTCACCACTAGCAGCAGTAAGAGGGGGGAACATATTTAGTCACGCGGCTAAATCTGAAATTTATATCATAAAATGATATAGCACAAGAGGTGTCCGATAAGTACTTGGAATGTATTCAGTATGTAGGAACTCAAATAAATAGCTCATAAGTATAACTATACAAGCAGGGAGTACTATAAATCACAAGATTAGTAACGTAACCAAAATGAGATACAACAACCTAGTATGAGATCCACATATTTATATAAACATAATCATATTATAAGAACATGCATTATTATAAATTCAATGATGCACAAAAGTAGTAATCATAATGATACAGAGATGCAATGCCATGACTGATATCATAAGGGTCCCCGACTGTCTAAGGGAACGAAGGCTTTGATACAGCGAGTCACTAACTAGCTCAGGATGTTAGTCCCGATTGAAAGAGGAGAAACATGCATGGCTAGTAGCTAGGGATTTGAGTCCGGATACACTAGGGAAATGCTCTTGCTAACGAGAATCCTGACTTACTAGGGAAACATTCTTGCTAACGAGAATCCCGACTGACTAGGGAAACATTATTATTATCGAGAATCCCGATTGACTAGTGGTAATCTAAATTTCAACGGCTCATCAGAGACAAGGACGTTCACTGATTTTTCTCATATTAACATTCTCATCAACTGGATGGGGGCTACTTTCTAATAACATCAAGCCCAATAGTTGAGATATCATTTTCATGCATTCTCATCATAATTCACCTCATCATGGAGTCCAATCAATAGCTATCTCAAGCATCATATGCTAACGAGCATTCTAAAGAGTCACATTATGCATAAACTATCATGACATTCCAACTTCAGAGTTCATCTCATTTGACATGTAATATGAGATCATACATGGTTAGTAAAATACAACTTATATTCTATCAAGATACATGACTTCGTTTATTTAGGTCTAAAATATTCCAGACACTTGTCATAGTTACTCCTTTGTGAACTCTTTAGCCACGGGCGTTTTAGATTCCAAGATTTTTATAAAAACAATTTTAGTAAGGAAACACAATATAGAATTCACCCAAGTTTCGCAGTTCAACAATAGAAATGCAATCTTGTCATGTTCAATCAATTAAATCTAGGACATGGTGATGGAACATAATTTACTTCAATTACTCAAGCCCACAACTCCTACTCAATCCAACATGGTCATCAATATCATAATAAAGTCATTAGGGTTAATTATGAAATATTTCTACACTTCCATAAAAATCATGAATTTCTATGGTAATCAAAGGAGAAATGAACAATTCCCATTCAACACTTAAATCAAGTTAGGAAGAACATACTACACCTACACATACTCGACCTATATTTTCACAATTTCTTCATATTCATGCATGACTACGAAAATTAATTGAACAATAAGCAACACCCGTTCATTACTCAAGCCAATTTATAAACAACATGTTATCCTAATGCATTCCCAACATATGATCATAATCCAAATAACCCATCAAATTAACATCATAAATAAATTCCATAATTGCAGTAAATATTTCCATTTAAGAAAAACAATGAAGAAGAAATTACCGATTATTCAAACACTAGATCATGATATTCTAAATAAATTAAATCGGATTATTATTGAAAATATTTGGGGGTACAATGATGGAAGAATATCCTTATTGAAGTCCCGCATACTTGGAAGACGAAAATCCCACTCGAAACTCGTCCTTGAAGCTTGAAGAACACCTTGGTGAAACCCTAGAATTTTTTGGAAGAGAGGAGGAAAAAGGAGAGTTGAGAGAATGGGAGTTTAGGAATGAAAGGCCCTTAAAATTGTGCAAGGTAGAATCCAAAACGATGTAATTTAGGAATCTAGGGCTTATGAATTATGAAAATGCCATTAATGAAAAACCTTGAAAAACTGCTTTTCCCCCGACCACGGCTCATACCACAAGTCGTAGCATGAAGTAACGACTTGTGGTCACCTCTCATAGTCACCACTTCTCAATCCTCAGAATCTGGCCATGACTCGCTCACCACGACCCGTAGTGACCTTCTACGAGTCGTACTGAAATTCATTTTATCATCCACCCTCACCAATCATGACATAACCACAACTCTTCATCACGACTCTTTGCTACAACCTACGAGTTGTACCATGACCCGTAACTTCGTCCTATATGTCGTACAATCACCCGGACAACCATCCTCATGTTAACCCAAAAGACTCATCACGACTTCTGGCCACGGGTCGTACCCATGTACTATGGCTCGTGGTTTGGAAATGACTTATCTAATATGAAGCAAGGGTCTTCCTACGACCCGTACAATTGACCTACGACTCATATCTTGAGTCGTGCTGAGGCAATATTGCAGATATTTCTGCTAAGCTCATTCCAAATCCTGAATTTTAATCTTGGGAACATTTGGGGTGCTACAATATCTCCCCCTTGGAAATATTCGTCCTTGAAAGTTGGATGAACATACTGAAAAGATAGAGACGAAGCCGATATCAAAAAACCAATCAATCATTGTTAAACACCAATGGAGTATCTGACTCTGGATCAACCTGGTACACCAACTCTGAATATTCACACCTAACATGAATACCGTGACTCAAGGGAGGCCGAAGAAGTTGAAACCAGCATAGAACAAGGCGAACACTGGAAGAAAATTCCTTCCCCTTTTTATCTAGCATAGAACTGACACAGACTAAACCTTCATTCTCAAATCGCCTTCCAATGCTGAGTCAGGATTCACAATATCTAATCTAACTAAGAGTAAGGATTTCATAAGAACGAGTCATCCCTAACACCTAGGACTGAGCACATACATGAGATAATCTGACTCTACTAAGTTAACAAACAACTTCCAAAGAGTGAATTCAATCCTAGCACATAAGAAAACATGGATTAACATACATAACTGATTCATAACATGAAGATATGCAATAAGGACTCATGGCGAAAGACTGGCACCGCTAATTGAAATGGTTATTTCTAACCTCAAAAATCTGCACATAGGAATGACACCACTTTAACTTCAACTGCAATTACCAGAGAAATTATCTGAACCTCGAAGGGACCGACATAATGCAACTACTAGAGCTGGAACTTCTTATGAGCATTTTCAAGATCTAACTTATTTTACATATACACTATCTCCCCCTTAGCTTAAAGTCATCGTCCTAAGGCTCCCGAATCTTACTTCAAGTCAGGCTGAATTACTAATTCTTAACTCCTCTTTCACTTCTAACCTTCACCACAAGCTTTATACTAACAGCTACTTAAATTACACATCAACAACCTCTTTTCACAATCACAACAGAGCTTCTTATTTAGTACTAAGGTTGGCAACATATAAGGGGACAACACAAGATTCACAACATACATGTGGCCACTACTGGCGTCTTACCCTTATCCTGATGTGCTTCTACTGATAAGAGCGGGTTTAACGATGTCCGCCTCCTAGGTTAGAGGATGCACACTGCTGAAACGAGCGGGCTATAGGAGCTACTGAAGAGGTGGTCGAGGATCTTCTCTCACCCCTCTTAGCCGTCGCGCAATCTCAGTGCATATGGCCTGCCTTGCCACACCAAAAACAAACATCTATGCCGACCATGCAAACTCCAAAGTGGTGCTTTCCACATCTCATACACAATGGGTACGTGATCTCCCTTACTCTAGGCTTATACGAAGTACTGGCTGTTGAAGGCGCTGGGGCTGCTGATCTCTAATGGTGGTGTGAGTGATATTCGGTACCCGACCTCTAATGGGAGGACTCCAAGTCTCCAGTACTTGCTCAGTTGGTCCCTCTCTCTTTTTCTTTCACCTGCTCTACTTCCATTTGTTGAGAAAATATTACCAAGCGTGGAAACTCTACGTCCTGGTGCAACATGGTAGTCCTGCATTCTTTAACGAAGGAGTCTGACACTCCATTCATGAACTTGCTCACTTAGGCCTGCTGGTCATCTACCATTTCGGGCGCATACTTAGACAACTGAGTGAACTCCAATGCATACTCCTGGACAGTTAAGTCATTTTGCCTCAAGTTAATGAACTTTGCTACCTTTTCTTCCTTCAACTTCCGAAGAAAAAACCTATCCAAGAACGCTGTTATAAATTCATCCCAACTTATGGGACCCGCTTCAATTCCTTGGTTGTCTCTTCACTGACAATACCAGATGTAAGCAACTCCCTTTAACTAGTAGGAGACTAAGTCCGCGCTCTCTTTCCCTGTCACCCCTATGATGTGAGTAATCTTTTGTATCTCCTCCAAAAACTCATATGGTCCTCATCCACCTTTGACCCCAAGAACTCGGGTGGGTTCATCCGAAGAAAATCTCTTATCCTTGCCTCCGCTTCATTTCCATGTTGTGGTACACGGGCCACCGTCTGTTGATTAATCTGAGCTATCAGGGCCTAAACCAACACGTGGATGGCTTCTCGGAACTCAGTAGGCGTAACATGATCATCTATTGGGTTTGCTTGGGCTGGTGGTACCTGCTGACGGTCGTTACCACGTCCTCTTCAATTCGCTCGCCGGGGAGGCATTTTCTGCGAGGGCTTAAAGCATGAGTCAAGGGAGGAACTATTTAGAGCTTCATACCCTAAGCACGATAAGAATCATGAAGAGAAGGGGAACATTCCTAAAACTTCTTATAGCCTCTTCATCATAAGTGTGGCGCGCTTCACACCCATGAAGAAGACTCTACGTAACACTGCCTTCAAACACCCTAGGACACTCTAAACCTACCTCTAATTCCAGCTTTGTCATGACCCGAGAGTAGACCCGGATCATAGACACAGAAAAAGGAACCCCGAGAGGCTCCAAGTCGACCCATGGCATAATCATAACATACACTTAACATAAAAGACAACTAACATATGGATAAGCGGAACTGATAACAAAATCTAATATAACCCATTATATAGAAATCTTAACAACACTTAAATACAACGCCGAAATTTGTCTAAACAAGTCTGAAAACCTTCTACTAACTGATGAGTTGCTGGGACAAGCCCCCAGCTAACTCCAAAGGTTCTGAAAACTGAAACATAATTAAATAGGAATATAAGCCACGTCCTCAGAAGATGAGGACTCACCGCTAGCAGCTGTAAGATGGGGAAACATATCTAGTCACACGGTTGGATCTGGAGACCTGAATCTATATCATAAAATGATATACCACAAGAGCCGTGCAGTCAGTACTTGGAATGCACTGAGTATGCAGGAACATATATAAATAGCTCATAAGTATAAGTATACAAGCAGGGAGTACTACAAATCACAGGATTAGTAACGTAACCGAAATGAGATATAACAACCTGGTATGAGATCTACATATTCATATAAACTTAATCATATTATAAGGACATGCATTATTATAAGTTCAATCATGCACAAATGTAGTAATCATAATGATATATAGAGATGCAATGTCTTGACTGATATCATGAGGGTCCCCGACTATCTAAGGGAGCGAAGGCTCTGATATAGCAAGTCACTAACTAGCTAGGGATGTTAGTCCCGACTGAAAGTGGAGACACATGCATGGCTAGTAGCTAGGAATGTGAGTCCCGACAGACTAGGGAAATTCTCTTGCTAACGAGAATCCCGACAGACTAGGGAAACATTCTTGCTAACGAGAATCACGACTGACTTGGGAAACACTCTTGCTAACGAGAATCCCGACTGACTGGTGAAAAATTCTTGATAAAGAGAATCCTGACTGACTAGGGAAACATTCTTGTTAATGAGAATCCCGATTGACTAGCGGTAATCTAAATTGCAACGACTAATTAGAGACAAGGACGTTTACTAATTTTTCATCATACAACATTCTCATCAACTGGATGGGGGCTATTTTCTAATATATCAAGCCCAATAGTTGAAATATCATTTTCATGCATTCTCATCATAACAGCTTATCATGGAGTCCAATCAATAGCAATCTCAAGCATCTTATGCTAACGAGCATTCTACAGAGTTACATTATGCATATACTATCATGACATTCCAAATTCCAAGTTCATCTCATTCAACATGTAATATGAGATCATACATGGTTTGTAAAATACAACTCATACTCTATCAAGATACTTTACTTCATTTATTTAGGTCTACAACATTCAACACACTTGTCATAATCACTCCTTTGTGAACTCTTTCACCACGGGCATTTTAGATTCCAAGATTTTTATAAAAACAATTTTAGTAAGGAAAAATAAGATAGAATCCTCCCATGCTTCGTAGTTCAACAATAGAGATGCAATCTTGTCATGTACAATATATTGAATCTATAACATGGTGATGGCACATAATTTACTTCAATTACTCAAGCCTACAACTCCTACTCAATCCAACATGGTCATCAATATCATAATCAAGTCATTAGGGTTAATTATGCTATATTTCCACACTTCCATCAAAATCATGAATTTCTACAGTAATCAAAGGAGAAATGAACAATTCCCATTCATAACTTAAATCAAGTTAGGAAGAACATACTACACCCATATATACTCGACCTATATTTTCACAATTTCTTCATATTCATTCATGGCTACGAAAATTAACTGAACAATAAGCAACACCCATTCATTGCTCAAGCTAATTTGTGAACAACATGTTATCCTCATGCATTCCCAATATATGATCCATATTCCAAACAACCCATCAAATTTACATCCCAAATAAATTCCATAATTGCAGTAAATATTTGCATTTAAGAAGAAGAATGAAGAAGAAATTACCCATTATTTAAACCCTAGATCATGATATTCTAAATAAATTAAATCAGATTCTTATTGAAAATATTTTGTGGCAGAAGGATGGAAGAATATCCTTGTTGAAGTCCCTCATACCTGGTAGACGAAAATCCCACTCGAAACTCTTCCTTAAATCTTGAAGAACACCCTGGTGAAACCCTAGAATTTTTGAGAAGAGAGGAGGAAGAAGGAGAGTTGAGAGAATGGGAGTTTAGGCATGAAAGGCCCTTACAATCGTGCAAGGTAGAACCAAAATGATGTAGTTTAAGAATCTTTGGCTTACGAATTACTAAAATTCCATAAATGAAAAACCCTGAAAAACTGCTCTGCCCCCGACCACGAGTTGTACCATGAAGTAACGACTCATGGTCACCTCTCGTAGTCAAAACTTCTCAATCCTCTGAATCTGGCCACGACTCGCTCACCACGACTCGTAGTGACCTTCTACAGGTTGTACTGACAGTCGTTGTAGCATCCACCCTCACCAATCACGACTTTACCACAACTCCTCATCACGACTCATTGCTACAACATACGAGTCGTACCATGACCCGTAACTCCATCCTACTAGTCGTACCATCACCCGTACAATCATCTACATGTTAACCCGAAAGACTCTTCACGGATTCTGGCCACTGGTCGTACCCACATACTACGGCTCGTGGTGGGGAATCGTGGTTGGGAAAATGACTTATCTTCTCTGAACCACGGGTCTTCCTACGACCCATACAATTGACCTATGACTCATACCTTGAGTCGTACTGAGGCAATGTTGCAGATTTTTCTGCTAAGCTCATTCCAAATCCTGAGTTTTAATCATGGGAACTTTTGGGGTGTTACACAAAGTATATAAAATACCAAAGGAAAGAAAATTAAGGGTTTGATATTTAAGAGGAATCATGGATTTGAATTACTAATAGCTCCTAGTATACTCAATAGTATAATTAGTTGCGGACAAGGTGGCACCCGAAGTTTTTCAACCAATTAGGTGCCTTATGCCATGGGTTTTCTCAAACCCCAAAGTCCTTTTCAAAACAACCATAGTAACATGGGTAAGAATCAAACTATTTCTAGCTTTGGTTCTCAATGGGTGTGTGACAGTGGGTTTTGTCTATCTCTAGCCCAACCTTACATGATCAACACCCAATTACCCACTAGTGTTTCCTCACCCATACTATAAATCCCATTTTCAAGTAAAATTAGAGTAAGTAAATATGACCCATATTTGCAACTATGAGTACTTAGATTAAAAATCAGAGGAAACACTACAATTATACCAATTTAGTAAATCTAAGATCAACTAGACAATACCCAATTCAAATCAAACCCAATCATTCATACACTCCTAGCAAGGAATTTAGTTGTTCATGTAAGTAGAAAAAGAAATTACAATACATAATAATTTAATATCCATTCAACAAAATGAGTAAGAAAATTTAGCACAAGGTTTTGGTCCTGAATGGACTTGTTTTTCTACATTTTCAAAGAAGATGAAGATTTCTCTCTCTACAATTCAATTCTACAACTTCTCAATACTTTCTATTCAATATTAAATATAATGGAATGTTCAGTTTTCCCGTTTTCTAGAAAGGTAAAAAAGTAGGGTACAAAATTCTCCTTTTTTTCTTAAATGAACGCTTTTGCCCTTTTCTGACAGTCATCACTCGCAAGTCAGTGGTGATTCACCAGAGTTGATCCAAGATCCACCAATCTATCATTGCTGGTATCTAGTGAATTCCAAAGTAATCCTGCATTAGCACATGCAGTTCATCAGTGCGGATATGCAGTCAGCCGGTAGATGATCCTCTTCAGCATAGTGAGCAGTTGTGGTCATCCAGTGTTTCACCGGTGTCCTCCGGTGGATCGCCGGTCCTTATCTCAATATTTATGAGTTTTGCTAAATTTCATGCTTCCTTTACTCAAGTTAAATAGATGTAGATACCAAGAAAAAAGGGCATAAAATCCACCTAAATGACTTGGAAACTAAAAAAAAAAACTCATGTCTAAGAGCCAAATGAGTTGGTAAATTATAAATTCATCAAACCCCCAAACCTGAACAATTGCTTGTCCTCAAGTAATGCAGTTCTTCACAGGTGAGCAAATGGAACAATATGTTATAACATATGAGTCTATCTACCAAGGACCACTATGCCTAAGACAACCCAAAACGCTCTCGACTCAAGGAAAAGAGGAGAGACTCCCCAAAACATGTTGCAATAGTTTCAAGAGTTAACCACAATGTATAGGCATGATTCACAAATATTATCATTCTTAAAAATGAGGGCATGGTTTATTAAAACAACCACACAAAGCATCTCAAATCATGACAAAATCACAATAAAAGCTTTCTTTGAAGCTCACAACACTCATGTCCCAATCACTTCTTCACACCAATGCAAGCATGTTCTCCAAGGGGGGTAATGCCACTCACGAGAAGAGAAAATCCTTTTTTATCATCAAGAAATGCACACACAAGGGATTATAGAATAAGACAATCACCCTCACTCTTACCAAGAAATTCTCCATGCATACAAATTGACCCATAGGCTTGCCCTTTGTGTAACTCGCCACTAATGTAAAGTTGCTACACTCAAAATTAATTAGGACTTGGGGGTCATAATGAAGGCTAGGGGTTTATGGTAGGATTAACAATGAGTTCTAGTGGTTAGAACCTTCCTAGTGTTTTTTTGTGGACAATTGCAACATCCCCTCATTCTATTGACATCACCTCCTTATCTTTCTTTGTTCATCGTTTTCCTTATTTTGTTTCAAAAGAGCCACCCTTATGACTCATTTGGATTTCGCATTTAGCCTCATCTAAGAAAGAGGTAACACCTTTCAACTATTCTTTCTCTTTCAATGATTCAAGGTTCTTCAACCAATCAATTCATTCATTTCCATTGCAATTTGGTGCTACCTTACATTGAAGCTCTCACATTTCTCCCTTTTCTTATGAACCCCCAATTTAGACTTTTTCCTCATTTCCACAAATTTCCTTATCCTACCTATTTCTTGGGCTTGAAGCCCTATTTTTCATTCTTTCACCACTAGAAACTAGGGAGGATGGGTGCCAAAAAAGAGGATTAAAAAGGGCCATTGGGCTTGTAATGTGGATTTCAAGAAAAAGGTTCAAAGGCTGAAAATTGGCTAGCAAAGGATGATGTTTAAGGAGGTCATTTTGGGAGAAGTGACTAGCAATAGAAAGCCTAAAATCAATTTTAAGTGCAGCTACATCTAGGATTTCTCCTTGAGTTACACTTAAGGCAAGTTCTATACAATCATATATGCATGAGAATCATCCAATCAAACTCATCACAGAAGGCATCACACTCCAAGGAGTTCACATAATGCATTACCATAACAAGATTATGACTTAAGAAAGTTGAGCATGTGAATCGACATGCCATATAAGGAATGTCAAATATATGACAAGAGAGTGATACATTTTTCATTTCAAATGCCCCATTCTTCAAAAATCATTTTTCCATGCGACACAAAAAAATTTTGGTGTTACCTCTAAAACAAATTTCAACAAGACTCAAAAACATGGAATTTTCCCATAAGAAAGTCGCCTCACAATCAATCATTAGGAAATGTCACCCGGTTCGGTAATAAAAAGGAAAAGAGAAAGAAATTGCTCCTTGGGAAAGAACCATGGTATAAAGAAAATCCTCGAATTTTCTACTATTCACAAAGGCGAAAATCAAACTTGGTCATCAACCATTGGGCAATTTAAACAAAGACCCAATCATTTACACTAACAATAAAGAAAAATTGTTAGGCACCATAAAAGTTAACGATTAGTAAGCGTACGTGTGAATTTGTGATAAATAAAGAGAGTACGAAGCATGTAGGGAAGCCTCGGAAGCAGGGTCGGGCGAGGCGAGGCCGCGAATGGCCAGTGCAACACGCCATCCAGCAAGGCACTGGCCAACACGGGCTGGTTCTAGCGCCCTGGTTGGCGAGGGAAGCCCACCTGCCACTGCCCAAATAAGTATATAAGGCTCCCTTGTTTCATTTCATTTCATTTTCGATAGTTCACACGGACAGAGAGGAGGAAACACGAGGAAATCAATAATATTTTGTCCGTTTACGCTACGAAGCGCTACTCAAACTCAAATAACTTCGGGTATTGATGTTTAAGCTCACAGGGAGCATTACTATAGAGTTATTTTCGCAAAATTAGCCCAGCGAATTGAAATCTCGCCGAGCCAAAGTTGTTAGAATTGCTCCACATTAATTTCTATACGATCACAACTTCAAGTAAGCATTTCTCCCTTCTTAACTTCTCGAGAAATTATATGTTTTCGATCGTGTTTCGTTAAGTTGAAGTATAGTTAATATTTGTATAGAAAGTTATCATTTTTGTCGAATTTAGTACTGAAACTAGTCTCATTCTCCCAGTAATACAATTACAGTTGGAAAGAGTTATTAAGTACGATCTGAAACTTACTAGTTAATCAGAAATCGGCAATCCAGGTATGTTAAGGCAAATTCGTTCGGCAAGTTAGTTTCTTCAACATTATAATTCAATTTGAATCCCAGTAAGAAATCCAAAAGTATATCAATTGTGATTAGCTGATACCAGTATTCCAAGTTTAGTTGGGGATTGACTTTTCCTTGTATAGCCTTCCATAAACAACCCAAGGTAAATAGCTTTGTCGACGCCCACAAGGGGCGAGATGACGTCGCCCCAATAAGCTATATGCCATTTGCAAGGGATGAAGATGGGGTCCAAGGTCCTCATACAATCCATTCCATGGATAGACTATTTTTATGTCGATCGGCACTACACTACACCCCCTGTCGATCCTGGTGCCCGGGTTACAGATATCAGATATCAGGAGTCCACCGGACTCAGACATAACTACAATTAAGAGGTCCAGCGGGCTCAGTTGCAGACCTAGGGGACTGGTAGGATGACTATAGTTATTAGATGACTCAGTTTGAACTTGTTAGAGGTATATAGATTAAAGTGTACTCACCAGGGCTTATGGGGTCCCCGGGTGGGTTATTCTATGCTGGTTGTACCTTCCGACTTATGGGGCCAGGTAAGGTTCTTGTTTGCATAGTCACTAGTAGATTAGATAGTAGGAAGTTTAGCTATTCAGGTAGTATTTCTATCCCTCCTTTTTAGTTACTTTTAGTTTCAATTTAGTTCATTTAGTTATTTATAGTTACTGCCCTACATATTTAGAACATATTGTACTGACGCCCTTCTTGGGGTGCTGCATTACTTGCCTATAGGTACAGATAGATACGGGTCAGGACCTTCTTAGTTTTTAGCCAGATTAGCATTGAAGTTGGATCCTTTTCTCCGAAGCTCATAGTTAAAAGGTTGACTCTCCTTTTTGTTGTACAGTTTACGGGTAGGTCGGGGCCCTGTCTCGACTAGTATATTACTCCTAGAGGCTTGCAGATTGTTTCTAATTCCCTGTTGTTAGTTGTTGTTGGCCATGTGGGGCCCATATGTGTTTTATCTTGTGTGTTGGTCGTGTGGGGCCTTATTTAGCTATTAGTTAGTGGCCTTGTCAGCCATATCTTAGTTTATGCGGGATTTACTTTACGTTCATAACTAGACATAGTGGTCTTGTCGGCCAGTGTAGGATTCCCTATTATTATATGTGTCTATGTAGCTGTTTTCTTTTACAACATAGGATTCCCTTGTAGGCCGAGGGCTATGTTTACAGTCGAGATATTTCCCGTTATTTTCTTGATTTAATATTTAGTGTTAGTCATGCACTAGAGGTGCGTAAGCTCAGTCAGGCCAATTCAGACTCTAGTAGGGCACCAGGTGCCAGTCATGCCTCCCAAGGTGGGGCGTGACAATAATTTTTTTCATTTCATTCATCCCGAGCTCGACAAAGGATCAACAACCATCACAACTTCAAAAACAAGCCTAGCAAGGGCACAAAATCAATAAAGAATAAGAACAAAAGAGATACAATCGTCCCACCCCCAACTAAAATAATACATTGTCCCCAATGTATGCATACAAGACAATTGAGGGCAAGAACTCCCTAAAGTGGTGACTCATCATCATCATCCTCGGCTTCAGCATCCCTATTAAGGCCATCATCTCCCAGATCCTCCTCCTTATCTCCTAAGCTCTCGAACAAGTCATCTATGGGGCCTTGGGCTGTAAACTACGCATTCATAGCTCCTTCTGGCGTGCTCATATCAGGAACCTCCATTGACGTCTGACCTTTCCATTCCCTCACTTCAGCCTGGAGAGAAGTGATAGCCCCCTCCACAATATCCACATGAGAGTACAACTTGCTCAAGCTATCACACATTGACATCATTTATTTTTTCACCATCTTGGCAATTAGAGCAGGGAGACTTTTAGCCAATTTTTTGAGTTGGTTCTCATGGGAAAGTGTCATCAATATGAGCTTGTGAAGGCCTCTTGGGCAAGATGATGTGGGAGGAGGTGAGGCTCCCCTAATAGGTGCTTCTTTAGAAGCCTGGCCCGATGCCTCAAGGTGTGGCATGTTGAGATCGAGGGCCATGGGGCCCTGCTCTAAACCATGGGAGATGGACTTCTCAGGGACCTTAAAGGCTTACATCTACTTCTGCTTGCTCTTGAGAGAATCCATATCCCTCTTCCTATCCACAGTGATCACACTAGTAGCAAAGCAGGGGCCTCATTTAGGAAAATTGGCACTCATGCTCGGAGGAAAATCTCGGATATGAGCACAACATAGGGCATTGAGGTGCCAGCTTGCCTCTCCTTTCTTTTCAATTGAATAGCCATTATTTTCCCAAATTTATGGGGAACCCTGTCATGATGCAAGTTATGAGGATGGATGCCTCCAACTTTACCCTCTTCTCATTCTTTCAGGGCATGATACAACCACAAAAAATCTAGCCACAATATGGATTCAAACTTTAAATTATGCCGGGAGATCTCGCCACCCATAGAAGCCTTGAAAGGTGTGTCGGCGACAATAATGGGAGCTATCCACTTGAATTTATCCTCTTTGTTGGAAATTCTAGCTATAAACTCAGTTCTGTAGTCTATTTCATTCTCCCAAAATAAAGAATTGATGGCCGCCGGTGTGATGTCAACCTTTACACCCCTCACCATAATTGAGGGAAGGCAGGGGAATTCATCAACCTTGTCTCTGTGATTCATGCTCTCTTTCCTAGCCTGGTATGCAACATAGAACTTGGGCACTAGGCTAGTGTAGAAGTCTAGAAGAGGATTGGCAAAGACATAACATTGGCTGTAAATAAATTGCGTTGTGATATTGGGGAGTCACCCGAAAGCCCCACCAAATCGAAGTGCTTCTCTACTGTAATAGAGCTCCTCTTGCAAATAACATAGTGCCCCTCCATTTCAGGCACACAAAAGATAATGGCTTCTCTAGTATATGTGGGGCTGGGGTCGCCTTTTCTTTCCCCTTGCCCTAGACTTTTAGATATTGTCAGGGCCTTCCATTTCTTGGTTTCCTAGATGAAGACATGATCTGCAGAGACATGTTAGTTCCACCCAATAATATTTCTTTTTGTATATTTTTTTCTGATAATGGAATAGAAAGATCAAGACTACTCAAGCTAATTGATTGAGGGATAAAAAAATGGAAAGATTACCACCGCCAGTACCAGTGGACCACTGCCGAAATGCAGGTGGCAACTCGCGAAGCGTCGCAAAGCTACCGGCGCTTGGCAGAAAACTGGGAGTAACCGGTGCTACAATGGTATTTCACTGGTGATGATCTGCAAAGCGTCGTCGACTCACAAGTGATGGGCAGTGGCTTGCTGCCACAAATCCTCACCTGCATTTCAGCTAGCGTTTCGCCGATCTTGACCGGCGAGTCGTAAGGGACACGCTGCTTGTCAAATTTTCTCCCAAATAATGAAGTTAAAAACACTTGACCTATACACATTCATATTCACATAACCTCATTCAACCATTCAAATCAAAATAATGTCAACAAGATGATTCACCCTTAAGAACGATTTCACCAGTTCTATTATCGGGTAAATCATACATTTTAAGCACACACGGGGTTACTCATACTTCACACCAACTAATATCTCTAACACGCACCTCATATCACATTTCTACTTAAAGTACACTCACACTCTCAATCATGAAATTTTATCACTCTATCACAAACGAACCTTAATAAGAAAAATATGTGATTAAAGAACAACCACAACAATAGGAAATAGGGATTATTTGTGTGGAAACTTCTACTTAGCATGCTCAAACGTATTAACGTCCTAAAATAATAAAAAAATTAGAGTATAAAACACATTACTGAATGAGGTTGAGAACAAAGAGAAAAAAGAGATAGAATCTTGGGGCTAACCAATAATGGAGTTTCCACAAGGAAATTGCTTTAGCTTAGTGAAAAGATGAGTGAGAAGTGATGAAATAAGGGGAATAGGAATGGGGATTTTATAGTAGAGTAGAAGTGGAGATCAGTGGTACGTGAGGAGGTGGGTTTAATAGTGAGAAGGTGGAAAACTGGTGTATTGGTAAGTTAAAAGGTGTAATGGGGAAGAGGAAAAGGTAGAAAGAAGGGCTTTTGGCGAGTTGGAAAGGTTTGACTGTATTTTTAAATCCATGGGTCAGGTTGGTCAATTTTTTAAATGAATTGCATACCTTGACCTGCGTTAATCGGCGGTCGCTGGTGAGTACAGACATTTCGCCGCTTTAACGCAGGTGACCATCACCCTGTTCAGTTTACTACTCTATATGAAGTAGTAGACTGATGGTTCGCGGGTTAGCACCTATATTTATCGGTCTGGTCGTTGTTTGTGCTTTAGCTCCCAAGTTTTTTGGTTTGAACTAGCATTGCATCCGGCGTTTCGCAGTTTGGCACAAAAAGGCGTTCCATTAGCAAATCGCCTATTTTCCCTCTTCTTCCTTAGCTTTCTACCCTTAACTCATGTTCAAGCGGTTCTTCTATCATGTGGACCGGCAATTAGCCGGTCAAGTGCAATGGTTGACCTATTCTCCTTCTCCTTATTTTTCATCCAATCTACCTATAAAATCAAAAACAACAAAAACGTCAAAGTGCTTAAAGTAAAAATGCTTGGGTTGCCTCCCAAGAAGCACCTTAGCTAACATTGTGGCATGATGAATTCCTTCTCAATATTTATCAATCTAGAGGGTCATCCTCTAATTCACTCTTATAATCAACTGGTTCATCAGTCTCCACTTCTCCATCGAGCACTGTTATGACCTTACACTCATCCGGGGGCTTGGTCAGCTGACACACATTGAAGGTGACCTCATCACCACCCACTCGGAACTTAAGCTCCCCAAGCTCCACATCAATCAAAGCTCTTCCCGTTGCTAGTAGTGGGCGCCCCGAGATAATCAGCACTTCCATGTCCATCTCACAATCCAGCACAATGAAATCAGCTGGGAGTATGAATTTGTCCACCCTCACAAGGACATTAACTAACATGCCAACGGGTTGTTTAATCGACCTATCCTATATTAAAAGTCTCATGGATGTAGGTTTGGGATTCCCCAATCCTAGTTTCTTGAAAATAACTAGAGGCATTAAATTAATACTAGCACCGAGGTCGCAAAGAGCTTTATTGAACATGCACAAGCCAATTATGCAGGAAATAGTAAATTCCCCAGGATCTTCACGTTTTGGAGCAAGGTTGTTCGACATCACAACACTACAATAATGGGTCAACTCGTTGGAGCCCATATCCACCACCTTCTTTTTATTCAAAAGTTCCTTCATAAACTTCGCATATCCCAGCATTTGAAGCAAGGCATCCGCAAGTGGTATATTGATGGATAATTTGCTGAAAATCTGTATGAAGTTGCAAAATTAATTATCCTCTTTTTTCTTGGTAGCTGCTATGGATATGGAGGTGGAACTCTTGCTTCTTGAACTTTGTCATTGGGGACCTTCTAACCCTCATTCACATTCACATCATTCGAGGGAGTCAAATCAACTTCTCCCTCATCCTTTCGTTCTTCAACATCACTAACACATGGTGTTTTTGGCTGCTCTTCCAACTCATTATCATCACTAGCCCTTGGCGCAACAACATCTTTAGGCTTCACGCCCACATCACACAATATCTTTCCACTCCTAGTTACGATTCCCGTATAATGGCCATCTTTCTTTTGATTGGGAATTGTGTCACTAAGGAGTGCACCTTTCATGCATGGGTTCATTTGTGAAGACAAGTGGTTCATTTGATCTTCAAGGTGCTTGATCCATGCTGAATGGGAACTCACTGTTTGGGCGAGGTTAGATACCTCCCCTTTAAACTGTTTAACTCTAGTGATAGTGGATTCTACCTTCTTCAACACCCGTGAAAACATGTTTTCAATATTCAAGTTGCTTGCACACTCACTCCAGGCTACCCTTGAGATGCTTCCGCTTTTCGAGGAGGCACATAGGGGTTAGAACTTCTGTGATATTGCTATTCTTCATGATTTTGATCTCTATTCCCCCATAGATAATTCCTCTCCCCCCTATCCTTGATTATAACGGTTTCTCCAACCTTGATTCTCATACCATGGTCACTAAAGGCCTTTGTTGGCTGAGAAGCCCACATTTGGCCTGCCATGCATTGACAGTCCTCCTCATATCATGGTGGTCAAGTGTCTTCACCAAATTAAGTATGCCTTGGGCACCTACAACATTCACACTCTTTAAACCAGCTCCCATCACATGTTTTATCATCAACTGTAGCTAGTTCATCATATCAGCAAGAGTTTCATCTCTAGCCTCATCCCTTTTTCTCTTCTCGGTATGTATAAGTTTAGGGGAAATACCACTAAAAGATACCTCCGCTTCTCTAGTATGCCATGCTCAATTGGACTTAGTCATTCTGTTAAGAAGTGCCTTGGCCACTCCATAGGGCTAATCCATGATGGGTGCCCCCACCAAATTATTTGCCATTGACTTGTTGATAGAATCCAATGAATGATAGAAGCTCTGAAGTAGAACCCCATCTGGCTACCCATGGTTTGGATAAATGGTGATATTTTTCTTAAACCTCAACTATGCTTCATGGAGTTGTCCCCCCCGCAAGTTGTCAAAATTTGGTAATGGCATCCCTTAACTGTAGTATCCTTGAGGGAGGAAAGAACCTATCCAAAAATGCTTCTGTGAGCTCATTGGAAGAGAAAATAGAAGTGAGAGGAAACTCCTCCAACCAAGCAGTGGCTTCCCTTGTTAGTGAAAATGAGAAGAGCCTCAATATGATCAACTCTTGTCTTATATTTGCGATGTTGAAGGGTTGTCAAATCTCAAGGAAATTGCAGAGATTCCTATTTGCGTCCTCACTCAACATTCCTCTGAAGAGCCCCTTCATTTGTAGTAAGTGCAGCATTGTACTCATCACATGAAAAATTGCATTTCCTACCATAGGAGGAAGGAGAATGGCACCAGCTACATTGGGCATCATGGGATCATCATCCTCATGATCCATATGCCCATCCATCGAATCTTCTCCTTCTTTTGAGTGTTGACTCATATCAAGATCAACCAAGATGGCATCAATCACAAGAGTAATGTCAAACCACCCAACGTGAAAAAATCAATTAAAAATAACAAACTAAAGGCTATCAAACTAAATTCCTCACAACTGCGCCATTTTTAGTACCTCCAGATTCACTCCCGCCAAGGATAGAGTGTAAATGATCGTTGGTGAAACAAATATACCCAACGAGTATTTGGGTCAAATCCCACATGAAATATTAGTTGATCACACAGGAGTTGTCTAACAACGTGAAGTAACATACATTAATGTCTCAAAAATAATAAAGTAAAATTGGGGAAATCACAAATTGTCAATTGAACTACAAATTCACAAATAAAACAGGGACAAAGCATAGAATACTAGGGGTGTGATATTGAAGGGGCATCATTGGATTGGAATTACTAAAAGCTCCTAGTATTACACAATAGCATAATTTGTTGCGGATGAGGTGGTACCCAACGTTTTCTCAAACCCCAAAGTCCTTTTAACAAAAACCACAGAAACTTGGGTAAAAATCAAAATATTTCTAGCTTTAATTCTCAATGGGTGTGTGACAATGGGTTATTTCTATCTCGAGCCCAAGCCCACATGATCAACACCCAATTACCCACTAGTGTTTCCTCACCCATATTCTAACTCCTTTTGTCAAGCAAAATTAGAGTAAGTAAATACAACCCATATTTGCAACTATGAGTATCGAGATTAAAACTCAGAGGAAATACTAGAATTATATCAACTGAGTAAATCTAAGATCAATTAAATAATACCCAATCCAAATCAAACTCAATCATTTAGACACCCCTAGCAAGGAATTTAGCTACTCATGTAAGTGGAAAAAAACATTATATTAAATAGTAATTCAATATCCATTCAACAAAATGAGTGAGAAAATTCAAGCACAAGGTTCTAGTATCCAATGGAGTTTTCTTACTACCTTTTCAAAGAAGAAGATGAATATTTCTCTCTCTACATTTCTATTCTCCAACCTCTGATTACTTTCTATTCAATATTCAATATAATGGAATGTTCAATTCCCCCCTGTCTAAAATTGTACAAAAGTAGGGTACAAAATGCCCCTCTTTTTTTGAGATGGACACTCTTTCCCTTTTTTGATGGTCAACACTTGTGTGTTACCGTCGGTTCGTCGGTGCTGATTCGTGCTCCACCGGTAGCTTCTAAGTGCATGAAAAAGTGATTCATTTGAGATTCTAAGTATTTGATAGAAGTTGAATGTGAACTTACTATTTGGGCAATGTCAGACACCTCCCTTTTTAGCTCTTTCACCCCGCTATCCGTTGATTCCACCCTTTTTAGCACTCCAGCCAGTATCTCTTCAATCTTGGAGCTTCCCACCTTGCTCACACTAGTTGCAATTGGGGGTTTCAGCCTTTAGAGGGGGAACTTATGGGTTTAAGATTCGATGATAACATTCCCCATCATTCTTTTGATCCCGATTACCCCATCTTTCATTTCTATTAACGAAACATTAGTTGTCGTGGTTTCTCCAACCTTGATTCTACTCACGTGGGTGCCAAGGGCCTTGATTAGCACCTTGGTACCACGAGCGAGACCCCCCCATTTGATTTTCCATGAATTGGCACTCTTCCTCATACCTCGGTGGTGAAGCTTCACCCTCATATTTCATAGGACCTTGAGTCCCAAGAACATTATTATTCTTGGACCCGGTTCTATTGCACCCCAGCGTCCCGCAAGCGTGCACACTCGTACAAGTAATATAGTGACTCCTGCAGAGCCGGATGTCAAACCAACAGGGACTGGATTAATTCAGTGAATATTCGTGTTTTAAGTGTTATACTAAATTTCACAAGTGTTGATCGTAGAGACTTCAGTTGTTTAAACTAAATCTAAGTGATGATCACAAGATACTCAGAAAATAATAATAAGAAGCATCTAGAGTTAAGGCCTGACAATAATGCAATGCTACCATTCGCAATGGTTTAAGTATATGAATTCAATTTTTGTCTCACAGAGTTAATATGCAGTGTTCATGGTCTTTCAAGCCTCTAATCACAACAAACTAGTCTCACACCTACATCATTGAGCGAGGTTGTGATGTCCTAATTCGTGAGCAGTTTAACACTATGGATGTGGTTTACGGGGTTTATGCCATTGATTATGGACTTTCGTATCTCTAATCATTTAACCTGACTTAGTTTCACAACTACTTTTACGAGCGGTGATGTGACAATTCTAAGTCGTTGTCTAGCTATCTTTCCATTTTATTAACCAAGCAAGAAATATTAGGTATAATTTCTATCCTAACCGTGAATCTCATCATAAAGACAAGAACTTTCTCCCTGCATTCTTTTGTTCTAACCTAGGGTTACTCTTTCGAGCTTTTACCTAAGCTTAACAAATTTGTTTTCGTGGTGATCAAGCATAAAAACAAGAATAATAAAGAATATAAGACAATAAAACAACGAAACTCAAACCAAACATGAATTCAAGAATTTACATTCATATCATGTTGCCGGAACCCTAGAGGAAGGGTTTTAGCCATTCATAATCGTACAATTACTTAAAAACATGTTTAATGTAAAGTACTAACAAGAATGGTAAAAGAGAATGAAAATTTATGAACCCTAGGTAGAGTTTCCTTCGTTCTCTCTTCGCTCCTTTCCGTCTGTCCAAAAATATTTCGTCATATTGAAATTAGAAGCTAAGGGTTCAATTTATAAGAAGTTGGAAAAATGCAAAATTTGGCCTGTGGTGAAACAACTTTGTTTCATGCTGCCTATTGCGGAGATTTGCCTCTGTGACATGCTGGCTATCACAGAGATTTGCCTCTGTGACACTCTGCTGCCGCGGATGCTCACTATTTGGTAGCTCCTGCTCATATAAATTAATTCTTTGCTCCATGGCACATTGTTGAACGCCCCAATGCTTCTCCGTGGCATGGAGTTCACTCCAAATGTCCTTTTTAGCTTGTCTAACCATCCATAATCTGTCCCTTAGCATTTATCTTCAAGATTAGGACCATGATCTTCACCTTGATCCCCATACATTTACAATTTCAACCTATAAAGAGAGCTAATAATATTTCTTAGTCCATGGACAAAAAATTCACAAAATACACGAGATTATTCTTAAATTAAGGTACAAACATGGCTAAAACATGGGTATAAAATAGTATTTTGGCGTATAAATATGCCCAAGATCACTTGCCCAAACTTAAAGTCGTGTTCGTCCTCGAACAAATTCTTTACATCTCATGCACAAGGAAGACTCACACATTATTAATTTATGTAAGATGACTCAAATTAAGTCTACAATGACTGATTTAGATGGAAATTTCAAATAGAGCTTGTTACATATATAACACAATTCAAATCCAATATAACCAAGTTATGACCTCCTAGCCTCAAAAATTGATTCTACAACCATAGCAAACTCATGCACATTAGCTAATCAAGAAGTCCAACATGAATTCTATATTTCCTCAAAATGTGCCCTCACAATAAGAGAGATACCCATTTTCACACACAAATGTATAAGTTATAACACATATGAGTATATGAATACAATTACACTCATTCTCACAAACAATTCACACGCAACACATAATGACCCATATGCTTGCGCTTAGTGTATTACTCCGCTAATACAGGAACATCTAAAAGTAAGATCAAATAGGACTTTATAGGTTTTAGTGTAGGCTAAGGGACAGGTAGATACTATTTTGGCCAGTAATAGTGTCTATCATCCCTAAGCGCTTTTAATACATCACTCTTTCTCATTAGCTCCTTCTCTTTTCTTCTTTTACTTCAACTCTTGTTCTTTTCAACTCTCAATTTCCTCTTTGTTTATCCATTTCATTAGGCACACTTATATTGTTAGTAGGGAGTACTTAAGCATTTGAAACTTTTTCTCTTTTGGTCTTTTCCTCGCGCCTAACACTTATGCATTTTTCAAACAAGTGCACCATAGTCTTTTTTTCAAATCCCACAACCATTATTTTCCTTCTTTTTCAAGATTCTTACTCCTTTATTGTATTGTATTTTCCACTTAAGCGCTTAGGAGTTTTGGATCAAATTCAAGACTATTGAAAGAAAAGGATTAAGCTTATGTTGCAGTTATCAAAGAATAGGCTTAAGGCTCAATGGGGCTAACGAGGAACATACATTAAAGGTAGGTAAAGCGAGGCATAAGAATTAGGCTCTGTTCGCCTATTTTATATGGGTATATAAAACGACACGCAAGTGCACGTGGTCAAACAAGTAGTAAGTGGCTTTAGTAAGCCAACTATCGATCCCATAGAGACTTGGGTTAAGTGCAATTTGCTCAAGTATACTATATTTTTACATCTAAGTATGCTGACAACAACGTAACCAGAAAGTGAATAATTTGTTTGATAAATTTTATACTAAAACTAAGAACAATTATCTACTTTGAATCTGAACTATGGATAAGAGCATGCTAAGGTTAAACGAACATGTAATGAAACTAATTATCATCATAAATTGGTTAATCTTTTCTTCCTGTTGCTAGCCAAGAACATTTTCCAAGAGATTAAAACTCTCGTATTTAACCTCACTTAAGAATCATGAGCCATCCGTCTACATTTCTGTGATCAATTGCAATTCATGTTCTAGCCATACAATTCCGGTTCCTAAATTGACTAATACGACTTTCAGGTATATTTCTATCCTGAATGCACATCAAAACTCAAATTTCCCAAATCAAGTAAAGAATAATATCCTATTAATTCACAACTTTCCAATTTCGTGCTCTCTCGAGTGAAATCGGACTTTTTAGATGTACATTAATGTAGGCAACACACCAATGCAGTAGAAACAAGAATTAATAGAACAACATGGAAGAAAAAGATGAAAAACCAGATAATCAATAATCAAATTTCATCACAATTGTTCACAACCTCAGCAAGGAAGGTAATTAGCCACTCATTTGTGGATTAATTATCATAAAACGAGTGTTAATCATACAAGCAATTGAATTAAAGAAGAAAGAAAGAGAGAAAAAACCCTGAACTTTTCGTCCCTCAACTGCCTGTAACCCACGTCCTTGCTCCACCAAGTCTGAATTATGAAAAATGAACTTAAGTGTTCTATTTATACTAGTGGGAATTTTTCCCGGAATAATGAGCAACGTGTCGTGGAGTGCATCGCGGAGCACTGTCTCCGTGACACGCCATGAACGCGGACCCTCACTGGAACTGGGGGTCCGGGAATTCAAGTTCAACGTGGCACGGCGTGCATCGCGGAGCACTGGCTCCGTGCCACGGAGCAAACGCGGACATTCACTGGAAATTTAGTGAATTTTCACCCTCCAGGTAGAATGCCTCCGCGATGGCAGCGTGACACGGCTCCATCGTGGAGCCCCTTTAAATCATGTTGTCCAATGCCTTTTCCTTGCTCGCATCCAAGTCCAACTCCGATATTGTCCAACATGCCTTTTAGCTTCTCAAAATCACATTTTACCTGCAAAACAATGCTAATCATGTTGGTTAGTATAAATTCACATTTCATTACCAATTACATGAAAATGTATATACATTGCTAGATAAACAAGGCGAAAATGGTACTTTTGAGTATCACTTGGGCATATAAATCTGCCCAAGATCACTTACCCCACACTTAAATCGTTGTTCGTCCTCGAACAATAAACATACAATTCATGCAATTTACATCCCAACCTCGCTATTATGGTACAACAATTTAAGCTACGGTCATACCGATCATTCAATATTGCAAATCATCAAGAAAACATGCATGGTCTTATCAATGCAATGACCTTCAATACATTAAGACTTCCTAGACTTTAAGAATCGACTCTCGATGTGAGCAAACTCATGCAAATCAGCTAATTAAGATATCCGACACGAAAATCAATCTTTCATCAAGCATGTGCCCTCACAACTCAAGAGAATCTTCCCTTTTTTTGCTCGTGTGACACACAAACATTCAAGTAGGGGCATGTAAAAACAATTTCACTCTCTCTCCCAAAAGAATTCACATGCATCATGTCGTGACCCATAAGCTTGCCCTTAGTGTATTACTCCACTAATATAAAAAAATGCAATGTAAGATCACGTAGGACTTTAATGGGTTGTAATGGAAGCTATGGAACTAGTAAATATTGGATTAGCCAATAATAGCCACTAGCATCCTTAAGCGCCTTTTCAACACATTCCCATCAACTCATGGACATTGTTTCTCTCTTTTTTTTTTCATCATCCCCTTCTTGATGATTTACTTTAGTATGACCCATTTCATTAAGCACACTTGACACAACAACAAAGGTTATTCATGCACCTTCATTATCGTTTATTTATAGCAAGTGCACCTTCAACCTTTTCTTTCTTTTCATCACTCTGCTTTTCTTTTTCTTTTCACCATTCTCACTCTTTGACACTTTGGGAAAATTATTTTCTCTTCTTAAGAGCTTAAGAGTTTTGTATAGACTTTACGGCTAATGAAAAGAAGGAATTAAGCTCGATTTACACTTTTTGGACAAAAGAAAGAAATAATAGGCTAAAGGCTCAAAGGGCTGACTAGGGTATACAATCACAGAAAGGGGGAGTATGACAAGAAAAAAAAATAGAAACTCTCGGTTAAAACAAAGAAATGCCCACATCCTTTCCTACAATACACCTCCTTCATTTCGTTTTGTACACACACTAGGCAAGTTCTAGACACTTCACAATAGCATGGAATATCAACACCTCACTTCACACTTTATGCACATGCTTGATTCAAGATGTATTCACAGACTCTTCAATCAGCTAATTACAGGAATTCAAACATTAAGCCTCAATCACACTGAATCGAATTCTACAGCCGAGGTATCTCAACATATTTACAAATTTGCATGCTTTCATACGAATCACCTTTGCATTTTGAATATCATGTACAACACGCAACCAAAATTTCACAACCATATAGTAACTACAGGTTCCGGGATGCAATCCACCAAGGAAAAAAACTGAAAATTAATTGAAAACAATATCTACTCCTAACGACCAGATTTCCCTTAAGACGGTCGTCATCCATCCATCATAGGGAACAGTCACTACTTAAGACGTCGGTTCAATGGGACCATTCTCGGTAAAAGAACCAAAAACTAACGCCGAGAAACCCAAAATTAAAAAGTTGAAAAATTTGCAAAATATCGATCATTTCGATAGAAAAATTATTTACAAAATATTTTAAATATGTACAAAATATTTTTAAAAATTTTAAAAATATCGATCATTTCGATAACTAAAATATGTACAGAGTCAGAATCAGCTAGCAACCATTCAACAACACACAACAATTTATGAATATTTACAAATACAGCACAATTTGAAAATTCACAAACACAGGGAAACACAACATACAAAATAACAGAGGAGAACATACAAACAAACCAGCCCAGCCCAGCACCTAACTACTCCCACCCCATACTTAATCCGAACACTGTCCCCAGTGTTCACAAAAATTAAATAGCACAAAATCGGGTGGTGGAACTCCCTGATCAATCAAAGTATTTCACTTCTTCGTCGGGTGCTGCTGCTTCATCTCCCATGTCCGAGTCGCCTCCGTCGTCATCATCGGACTCCACATCGGAGTCCTCCTGATGTGTTTCCTCATCCGTGGGGACGTCATCATCTGTGGGCTCTACAAATGCTGGCCCTACTCGGCATAGAGCCCTGGCATTTTTTCCAAACGGGTAATCTAGCTCGAGCTGCCATAGCTCCTCCTCTGTCGCTGGCCTCCCACCTATCCTGAGCTGGAGCATCTGCATCCCATACATCCGCGCCATGTAGTGGTCATCACGAGCGTGTCGCTCGCCAAGTGTCAGCACTGGCCCGTGGGTGGTGTCGGGAGCCTTAGTTTTGGTAACATCTAAGGCCTGCCGCTCCAACTGCGAGATATAATCGAGGGCCTCCTCCTCTACATCGAGGCCCCTGAGAAAGGTGGTGAGTAGTCCACCGAAACCATACCTGTGCCCCTGGTGCAACCGGGCTCTCTTCATGGCGAATATAATAACCGCCCCGACATTTATCTCCAGCCCTTTCATCAGGGCGTACCCCAGGCAAACACGATCCCGGGTTACATCAGTCATATGTACCCCCGGGATGAGGCAAGAGCAGACTATCTTCAGCCAGATTCGGGCTTCCCTATTCATCTGTGAATATGGCAGAGTCTGGTGGTAGCTCCCTTTCTTGTGCCTGCTCCATCTAGCTGTAGATCGGGCCCCATACAGTGTGCGTCTGATGTTAGCATACGGTGGGGTAATATTCAGCTGTCGGAGGACGTGGGCATCTGTGTCCCGCGCTCTTATGAGGGCATTGAGCTGGTGGGGCTCCAGAGTGACTATCTGCCCTCTGATTTTGATGGTGTGGCTTCGGATTGACGGGTTCCAGTTGGCATAGAACTCCCGAACCAAGTGCAGGTTGCATTCTTTGGGTTCCTCAAATATGAAATTGAGCCCCGCTGCCTCGATCCGGTGAACCATTCTGGGGAACTCCTGTGCCAATGGCTCCTGTGCTATATGCTCCTCGGGGAAATATTGGTTCTCTTTGTGCTTGGCGTACCACTTTTTCCCCTCGTCAGTCACCCATCTTATTCCATATTGGCAGCGCTGGCCGCGTGGAACTGCTGGTGCTGCTGGGACTGCTGTGCCCAGTCTGAGTCGCTTTCTTCCGGTGCCTGAAGTTGATGCACCTTTCCCTTTATCTTACCGGCTTGCCATTTTACCTGTCAACCCAAGTCAACAAGCTCAATGTTAAGCTAAATAAATATTAACTTCGGCTAAGGTCGGGTTACGCTAGGTTACCCCACACTTAGTCCTTAGCTACAGTTACAACAATACGGCAAGAATAACTTTATTTACACAAAACAACCAGCTATTCAATCATGCTTAGTGCGTTCAAAAGAAAATTCGACGATATAACTTCTGCGTACTACTCAGACTTCGTACAGCTACTCTCAATCACTACCATCGCTAACATTTTAACTATCGCACTTAGCAAAGAAAAACAAAGAAACAAAAATAACAACAAAAATTTATATACATGAACCTATCCAACTAACCAAATTTGAACAAATTTCAACATTCCCCCCAAACCTGAGAATTCGTTGTCTATTAGCATCCAAATAATTTGTACAACGACTCATCTCATTCAACACGTACAACCTGGCATAAAATTCACAATTTCAACACATTTCCAACTTCAATTTCAACAACAAGCCCTAGAATTGATTTTATCAATCAAATTTGAATAATTTATGCAATCGACAAGTTCAAACAATCATAACGACATTACGAACATTTATCAATCAACAAATAACTTGAATGCATGCTTAATTTCGACTTAGGGCAATTTAGCTCACCTCCCATGCCTAAAATCAAAGAAGGAATCGGAAAACATACCTTGAAGTTGAATAATCGAAGAAAACTCAGTAATTTGTTGCCTTAAACCGTGGCACGTTGATGGGAGAGGGGTTTTGGGATGTTTGGTCGCAGAGGAAATTGAAAATAAGGGGAAAAGGGGAGGTTTTGTGGTTTAAAAGGGTAGAAAAACACGCGGGTCACCCGGCAACCCGGTGTGACCCGTCACGATATACAAGGCAACGTGTCACGGAGTGCATCGCGGTGCACTGCCTCCGTGACACGGAGCCATCGCGATAGCATTCTGGAAATTTAAAATTTCTGGGTTATACCTCAACGTGTCACGGAGGGTAACGTGGAGGTCCTCCTCCGTGACACGGAGCTATCGCCCCAGCCCACTGTTTTCTACATTTTATTAATTTTTCATACCTCGACTTTTCCTTCACAATTCCGTGCACATTTTCCTCCGTTTGACCTGAAAATCATCTCGCTATACAAAATTGGTTAGAATTATAGGTTTCACCTTACTAAAATTAGAAACAATAACTAAAACGAAAAATTTTGTAGTAAATTACGAAAAAGAAAAAGAAAAATCTATTTACACTTTACAAAATGAAGGAAAAAAATTTTCACGGGTTGCCTCCCGTGCAGCGCCTGGTTTACCATTGCGGCTCGACGTCATTTAAGCTTAATTGTCCGCTAGGGTGATGGACGATTTCTCTCGATCACCGTCCTCCCCCCAGTAGTGCTTACACCTATCCGGTGGTCTTCCCATTAACTCTCGGGAATCCTTCATCTGCTTAGCATTACCATGATCAATCACATTAATCACCGAGAGTTCTTCATGCACCATCGGGAGCTTGGGTTCTTTATACACATCAAACACCTCTACCTTGTCATGTGCTCGTATTGTGAGTTGCCCCGCAGCTAAGTCGATTAATGCTTTCCCGGTTTCCAAGAAGGGTCGTCCCAAAATAAATAGGACTTCCGCGTCTGGTTCAAAATCCAGCACGACAAAATCTACCAGGAAAATTAGGGAGCCAACTTTCACTAGAACATCCTCAACAATGCCATCCGGCCTAGCTAAGGATCGATCCGCCAACTGCAAGATTACGGTTGTGGGTCTAGGACTCCCTAAACCCAACTTTCTGAATACCGAAGACGGCATCAGATTTATACTCGCCCCCAAGTCACACAATCCACGAGCTCGGATGCTCTGCCCAATAGTAAGCTGGATAGTAAAACTTCCAGGGTCTTTTAGCTTTGTGGGCAGTCTATTTTTGATCCGGGAAGTGCACTCCTCCGTTAAAGCCACCGTAGCATACTCAGTCAACCGACTTTTGTTGGCCACGATGTCCTTTATGTACTTGGCATATTTAGGCACTCCCTGCAAGACATCAACAAGAGGTAAATTAACATGTACCTATTTAAGCACCTCCATGAATTTCTTGAAACACGCCTCCTCTTTATGTTTCTTGAGTCGTTGAGGGAACGGGGGTGGAGGTCTCTCTGATTCAGCTTCTTTGGTCTTCCCCCTTTCCGAACTGTGCTCCCCCTCAACTTCTGCTGCTCCCGAGTGTTGAGGTGGTCTTTCTGGTTCCACCTCCTTCAGCTACAAACCACTCCTTGTGGTCACTGCATTTACCTTCTTGGAATTCGGATCCGTGTCGCTTGGCAGTCCTCCTCTAGGCCTTGTATTTTGGGCATTAGCAAATTGCCCAAATTGATACTCAAGAGCCTTGGTAGCTGACTGATTGTTTTTAACTTCGGCTTCCAATTTCACATAGTCAGCCTGCAGTTGAGCTTGGTTAGCTATCATGGTCTTAAACATCTCCTCAATGCTGGGTGATGGTGGTGGAGGAGGTGCATTGTTATTTCTGAATTGAGATTGGTAGTTCTGTTGCCCTCCTTGGTTCCTTTGCACACCCTGACCCGAACTTTGGCCTTGATGGTTGTTGCTACCCCATGAGAAATTAGGATGATTCCTCCAATTTGAATTGTAGCTACTACCATACTGCTGGTGATTTCTTTGTGCATTACCCACAAAGTTTACTGAGTCAGGATTGTCTCCACAGCACTCAGCTGAGTGCTCACTGCTTCCACACACTTCACACCACATCTGCTGGACTGCATTAACTGGAGCTGAAGGCTGGTTCAAAGTCATGTTGCTGAAGTGGTTGTTCAATTAATTTTGCAAGGCAGCTATCTGTGTGGTGATAGCTGTAAACCCATCCACTTCAAGCACTCCTGCTGCTTTCCTTATCCCACCTCGTGATGAATCAGCATTCCATTCTAGATTGCCCTGTGAAATCCGGTTCAACAAGGTATACAGCTCCTCATAAGTCTTTTCCAGCGCTTGCCCTCCAGCTGCTGAATCTAGCAATATTTTGGTGTGGGGTTCCAAACCCTCAATAAATGTGTGCACCAACACCTCATTGGACTGATGATGATGAGGACAGTCCCGCAACATGGATTTAAATCTCTCCCAGGCTTGATATAAATTTTCTCCCTCCCTCTATTTGAAACTTAGAATTTGACTTCTAAGTCTTGTTGTTTTACCAGAGGGAAAAAGCCTTATCAAGAACTTCCGTGCAAGATTATCCCACGTTGAAATAGAATTTGGTGGCTCAGCTTTCAACCACCTCTTGGCTTCTCCAAGTAAGGAGAATGGAAATAAGGTAAGCCGGACATAGTCTGGTGACACTCCAGTGGGTATGTAAGTGTCACTTATCTCCAAAAAATTTTGGAGATGCTGTTGTGGGTCTTCATGAGGGAGACCGGTAAATTGCCCGCTTGTGTGCAACAATTGCACCATATTTTGCTTGAGTTCAAATCTTCCTCCAGGCTCTGGTTTGCAGATACTGG
This sequence comes from Datura wrightii, assembly GCA_035772735.1. Taxonomy (NCBI): domain Eukaryota; kingdom Viridiplantae; phylum Streptophyta; class Magnoliopsida; order Solanales; family Solanaceae; genus Datura; species Datura wrightii. Next base: position 70,490,173 of record JASDFA010000002.1, read on the forward strand.
ATGTAACATTATTGGCATGTGGGATTGCCTCCTTGCGAACCGTCCTTGCTGCTGCTTCTTCGGGCACTAACACTGCCATCACAACCGGTGGATTCTGTTGTTGCTCCATAATAGTCTGTCTGAGCAACTGTAGCTTTTTTTGTAGAGCTTCTCTTCTCTTACTGTGAAATATACTTTCTGGCTCTATATAAGATTCCACCAGCTCTTTGTCTCTTGCCAGTGTTCACAGCGATTAAGTCTGCAAAATACAGGCTAAGACCAAGTTGTCAACACTTACGAAAAAAAAAACAGTAAATTAACACTTAAAACAAATTCACCAATTGCCAAGTCCCCGGCAACGACGCCAAAAACTTGTTCGCCTGTTTTATATGGGTATATAAAACGACACGCAAGTGCACGTGGTCGAACAAGTAGTAAGTGGCTTTAGTAAGCCAAGTATCGATCCCACAGAGGCTTGGGTTAAGTGCAATTTGCTCAAGTATACTATATTTTTACTTCTAAGTATGCTGACAACAACGTAACCAAAAAGTGAATAATTTGTTTGATAAATTTTATACTAAAACTAAGAACAATTATCTACTTTGAATCTGAACTATGGATAAGAGCATGCTAAGGTTAAACGAACATGTAATGAAACTGATTATCATCATAAATTGGTTAATCTTTTCTTCCTGTTGCTAGCCAAGAACATTTGCCAAGAGATTAAAACTCTCATATTTAACCTCACTTAAGAATCATGAACCATCCGTCTACATTTCTGTGATCAAATGCAATTCATGTTCTAGCCATACAATTCCGGTTCCTAAATTGACTAATACGACTTTCAGGTATATTTCTATCCTGAATGCACATCAAAACTCAATTTTCCCAAATCAAGTAAAGAACAATATCCTATTAATTCACAACTTTCCAATTTCGTGCTCTCTCGAGTGAAATCAGACTTTTTAGATGTACATTAATGTAGGCCACACACCAATGCAGCAGAAACAAGAATTAATAGAACAACATGGAAGAAAAAGATGAAAAACCAGATAATCAATAATCAAATTTCATCACAATTGTTCACAACCTCAGCAAGGAAGGTAATTAGCCACTCATTTGTGGATTAATCATCATCAAACAAGTGTTAATCATACCAGCAATTGAATTAAAGAAGAAAGAAAGAGAGAAAAAACCCTGAACTTTTCGTCCCTCAACTGCCTGTAACCCACGTCCTTGCTCCACCAAGTCTGAATTATGAAAAATGAACTTAAGTGTTCTATTTTCAGTTTTGATAACTTCAATTGTAAATGAGAAGTTTAATATATTTAATACCAATCTCCTTATTTCCTTTGTTGTTACAGAATCTTGTACTTTCTTAGTTATCCACCATTTTACTTGTGTATTATCTGTTCTAACAATAAATTTGTTATAAACAATATATGGTTCAAATGCAAGCAAACATTTATATAATGCAAATAGTTCCTTTCTATTTATTTCCCATTTAATTTGTGGTTCTGTGTACGATCCTGAATGGTATCTACAGTGGTGTTCTATTTTTTCATTTTCATATTTATATTTTAATACTCCTCCATAGCTATGATTAGTAGAATCTGATTCTACTATGTAGGTGAATTTCTTGTTTTCATCCGGAAAATATAGTTTTGGTAGTTCTTTACACATTTCTTTTATCTTTTTTATGTATTTTTTGTCTTTTTCATCGAAGTGATATTCTATATCCTTTTTTAATTTTCGTTGTAATGGTTTTAGATTTTCTGCTAGTTTTGGTACATATTCTCTTACTTGATTAACTAATCCTAAAAAGGATTGTAGTTTTTTCTTAGTATCTAATAATTCTTCAGAATTTATTATTTTTTGTACTATATGTGTTTGCATTTTTACTCCATTTCTGTCTATTTGTATTCCTAAGAATTCTATTTGGTTTTTTTGTATTTCGGCTTTTTCTTTACTTAGACTTATTCCTGATATTTCTACTATATGTATGAATTTTTCTAGTAGTCTTATATGTTCTTCTTTAGTTCTTGAATAGAGTAATATATCGTCTATGTATACAATACAGTTTTCCAATTGGTTAAAGTAATTATCCATAAAGTGTTGATATCTACCTGGTGCATTCTTATATCCAAAGGGTAATACGTTCCATTCGTAAAATCCTTGGGGTACGGTAAATGCTGTTAATTGTTTAGATTCTTCTTCTAGTTTTAAGTGGTAGAATCCTGATTTACAGTCAAATTTACTGAAATAATTATATCCTTGTATCTGTCTTATCTTTAAAATCTTATTCGGTATTGGGTAATTATATGTTCTAGTTTTTGCATTTAAATTTCTATAATCTATTACCATTCTGCTTTTCTTTCTTTTTTGTTCATTATGTTTATTTACTATAAATGCCGACCCGGCACCTCCAAGGATATAATAAGCTAATTGCACAACCTAATACCAATGCTAATCTAGTCAGAACTTGCTATGATTACGGGTTACTCATCATGACGATATAACAAGAAGATGGTATCTACAGTGGTGTTCTATTTTTTCATTTTCATATTTATATTTTAATACTCCTCCATAGCTATGATTACTAGAATCTGATTCTACTATGTAGGTGAATTTCTTGTTTTCATCCGGAAAATATAGTTTTGGTAGTTCTTTACACATTTCTTTTATCTTTTTTATGTATTTTTTGTCTTTTTCATCGAAGTGATATTCTATATCCTTGGTTTTTGCATATGTTTTTCATTTCAGTCGTTGGATTTATTCCAACTGCACATCTGGTATCTGGTCATTGATTTTCTACTGTACCTGATTCTTCTAGTAATATTTTAAATTTTTCTATTTCTTCTGTAAGTCTTAACTCTTCTGGCCGACAACTCTCACTATTTACTTTGCGACTTTCTTGCTAAAAGTAGCCGCCCTCTACTGTATGCTTTATGACTTTTGTACAAAAACAGAAAATCCTATCGTCCTCTATTATTTGCTTTAGGACTTTCTAAAAAGCAAAAAACTTTACTTTACATCTGTCTACTACAAAGCTTTCTTTATCTTGATATTCTTCTTTACTTATAATCCTTACATCCGTTTCAGTCATTATCTGTTTCGTATTCATTTATCTCATTTTCATTATCTATCTCATTTTCATTATCTGTTTTTTCGTATTCTGTTAACTCATATATACTATCTTCATCATTTAGATTATAGTCTATATAATCTATTTGTTTATATTTTTCATCTTCGATTATTAGTTCTACTTCTGAAATTTGTTTTTTATTTACGTTTCTAGGTACTCTACATTTTTTATGGATATGACCTTTCTTTGATTTGTTCTGTGTTTGGTTCATTGGTTAAACATTTTATTATAGTATTCTATTTTTAATGGTTCTAATCTTTGTAACTCTTCTATACATCCATATGCATATAATGATTTTAGCTTATTTTGTAATATTTGCATTTTATCAATTGTAAATATTATCATTTCAATTTTCTGGTCGTTAGTTACACATATTTGCTCCTGCTCCTGTATCTACCATAGGTGTATAATATCTGTTGTAATATCCTTCCACTATTATTTTCATTAGTATGTAGATTTTTGTCATTCTTTCATATTAATGTTCTTTTAATGATTATCTTTTTATTTTCATAGTGTATTACTAATTGTCTTTCATCTATATTATATGGTTTGACTGTTTCCAGCCATTTTATTCCTAATGTTATATTGTCTTTACCTTGGTATATTTTAAATTTTATTTTTATTGGTACTCCACCAATAATTAACTCTTGTTCTGTACTGTGTTCCATGTTTGTCAATATTCCTGGTAATTCTGTATTTATACTTTCATTTTTTATAATTTCTTCTTCTTTTATTAGTTCTCTTGTGACATAGCTTTCATTTTGTCCTGTATCTATTTTTATTAAATATTTTCGTTGATTTAATATTCCTGTTAAACATAATGAACAAAAAAGAAAGAAAAGCAGAATGGTAATAGATTATTGAAATTTAAATGTAAAAACTAGAACATATAATTACCCAATACCGAATAAGATTTTAAAGATAAGACAGATACAAGGATATAATTATTTCAGTAAATTTGACTGGTCTTCTTGGACTTCTAGTTCCTGATGTACTAGGTTTTTCGTCTATGTCTTCTACATTAACCTCTATATTATTTTCCTTTTCTATTAGATTAGTATAAGTTTCTGATGTTTCTGAATATTGATCTAGGTTTTCTTCATCATTTTGCTCACTTATGTTGTCTATTCCTATTTTAGGCTGATTTTCTACTGTACCTGATTCTTCTAGTAATATTTTAAATTTTTCTATTTCTTCTGTAAGTCTTAACTCTTCTCGTTGTTTTTCTCTTGCTTTTAATTTTTCTTCATATAGCTGTCTAAGTTTTTCTAATTCTTTTTCCAGTTCTTGGATTCTCGTATCTTTTTCTTCTTTAATTTGCTGAACTTCTATTTGTGCTTGTTTATTAATTTTTTCTATTTCCTTTTTCCTATCTATTTCTTCGTTTTCTTTATTAATTCTTACCATAGTTGTTAAGCTATCTTCTAAGGTTGCCGATTCTTTTTCTAACATCAAATATAATTGATCTCCTATCTTTTTAAATCTTCTTCCTAAGTTTGAGTGTATAATTTTTATTTCTGTTCCCTTCTGGCTCATAAATTTTTCTTCTTCTACAGTGTATTCTTCTTTGTTCATATTAATCCGTGTTGTAATTTATATTCTAAGTGTTGTAGTTGTAGTTCTAAATTAAATATTGTTCTCCTTTGTGTTTTTATTGATATTTGGCATACTCCTGCAATTATATTATAATTTAACCTTTCTTTTCTAGATTCAATTTCTTCCGTTATTTCATTTATTTTGTTAAGTAATTGTTGCCTGTATTCTTCGCTATTATTAATGTTATTTTTCATTTCAGTTTTTTCAAATATTTTATATATTTATATTCTGTTTCTGAAATTATATCTATTAAATATCCAAGTCTAACATTATTTGTTTTATTTAAGCTTAAGAGTTTATATTCAGGATATAATATTTTTAACCGATTTTTTAATTTTTTAGCTTTTTTATGGATATGACCTTTCTTTGATTTGTTCTGTGTTTGGTTCATTGGTTAAACATTTTATTATAGTATTCTATTTTTAATGGTTTTAATCTTTGTAACTCTTCTATACATCCATATGCATACTCTAAATATTCCAGATTACGTTCCAGATTACTATCTTTCATATATTCCCTTATATTATCTTGTAATAAAAGCTTTGTTAATCTTATACTTTCCATAGTATCTAACCAATATTCCATATATTCATAATTTACCATTTTTTAGTCTAAATCCTTATCTAATTTTCTAATTTCTTCTATAGTCATCTCCGTCCAATCTTGGTTAATTAACTTCATAGTTTCTTCTAATTCTATTATCTCTTCTAATATTTTAGACAATAATTTCATTATACATAAGACAAGTAACTCATATCTATGATTTCTATGTGATAGGTTTGAACTCATTTTATGAATTTTCCTAAACATAATATTCCCTCTAATCTCCTTTAGGCATTATTCAGAATTATCCAGTTGTTATATCGTTATTTTGAATAGTCTTTTTCGGTCATTACTATGCGTTTTCAGCTTCAATCAGTTACCCTAACATTGCCTCAACTCTGTGTACTTCCCTAAAATGGCTCACCTGGCCTCACCGGTTTCCACCTTAGGATGGCATAGTCTGGGCTTACTTACTCTCAGCTTACTAACCACTTACATAGCAAACTTAATCAAGCCTTCATCATGACGATATAACAAGAAGATAATAACAGATAATACTTTAAGAGATTATAAGGAATATATCTGTTTAGCTATTCATAGTTATGAATAAACATACCTCAGTTTGTACCTTTGCATCATTGCTAGATTTTTCCATTTGGTTTATCTTTTTGGTAGATTTATTTTTTAGTTTTGATTTTGTAGCTCTGATACCAATTTGGGGGTAGGGGTGCGGAAGTGAGAGTTGAGAGAGAATATGTGGGATTGCGGATGCCTTTGGCTTCCGTCTGAGGTTCTATTTATAACAAAATTTACAAACATTTACAACTGGCCTTTGCTGTTCATGAACGACCTTTACTGTTCATGGATAGCGACTAGTGGCCGACAACTCTCACTATTTACTTTGCGACTTTCTTGCTAAAAGTAGCCGCCCTCTACTGTATGCTTTATGACATTTGTACAAAAACAGAAAATCCTATCGTCCTCTATTATTTGCTTTAGGACTTTCTAAAAAGCAAAAAACTTTACTTTACATCTGTCTACTACAAAACAAAAAACTTTACATATCTGACTTTACATATCTTGTTTGGCCGACACTTTTTGGTTGTTGGCCGACACCTTTTTCTCTTATCTTCTTCTTTTCAGCTTCTTCTTTTGTCGTTTTTCCTTTATCTGGTTTTTGCATATGTTTTTCATTTCAGTCGTTGGATTTATTCCAACTGCACATCTGGTATCTGGTCATTGTCTTCACCATGGCACTTGGTGCAGTGGTGATCTGGGTACTTTTGACCAATAGTTTTACAATATCTTGTTAGTAATGCCGGGGAAATGAAATTCTTCCTTATAGCTCTGGTTGTAGGTTGTTGTTCTGGTTTCAGTAGACTTATTATCCACTGCCTTAACTCTTCCATATCTGCTTCTTTGTACTCTTTGGAGTTGGCGTAGATAATTGTGTTATCTCTTGAATAATAGTTCCATACTGAATTTCCATTTAGATAATTGTTTGCTAGTTCGCTTAGTATAGTTGCAAGTCCTATTACCCTCTTGTTGGAGTAGAACTCGGGTATCTCTTCTTGTGATATATCGTTCTGTTGTTCTATCTTTTCGGGGATTATCATCTCCTTTGTAAGTCCTATTTTTACTACCTGTATTATTGGTTTTATTTCGTCATGCAGTATCTCTGCAGGTGCTGAATATATTTTTACATAGAAAAATGTTCCTTTAGTAATTCTTTTGTATGTGGTGAAGGCCTTATGTACTTCGGGTATCGTTGCTATCTCGTCTCCTGTTGCTGTGTATACGGAGTTGAGCAACCCGTAATCATAGCAAGTTCTGACTAGATTAACATTGGTCTTAGGTTGTGCAATTAGCTTATTATATCCTTGGAGGTGCTGGGTTATATAGTCTTCGGCGGGATTGTTTGTATTTGTAGATCTTGGATTTTTGTTTAGGTAGGTTTGGATTCTATGGATGTTTTGTATATATCTGTTGGTTATGTGGTTATATGTCTGTTTGGTTTGGTTCAAGCTTTCTTTGTAGGTGGTTGTTTGTGGTGGTGGAATGGATAGTATATTTTTCTTTGGTGTAAATGGTTTATCAAATAGCTGTTTTCTGATTATGTCCCTTCTTTCTTTAGGTCCTGATGTACCTGCAATTGAAGTAGATGGATTGTTAGTTTGGGTTTTAAGGAGTTTCCCAACGTCTCCTTTTAGCTCTGGAAGTTTTTCGTCTTCCGATCGACGTAGCTCCGCGTTTTTTGAGTCACGCTGCTGACTATTAGCTTTGCTTTTCAGCTGCTGTATATCTTCCTCCATACTTTCCACTTTTTTGCAAAGTGTAGTTAGGAGTCCGAGTATTTGCTCCATTTTACCTTCGTCAGGTTTTGTATCTTGAGATGTAATTTGCAATTGTATTCTTTTCAGTTTTGATAACTTCAATTGTAAATGAGAAGTTTAATATATTTAATACCAATCTCCTTATTTCCTTTGTTGTTACAGAATCTTGTACTTTCTTAGTTATCCACCATTTTACTTGTGTATTATCTGTTCTAACAATGAATTTGTTATAAACAATATATGGTTCAAATGCAAGCAAACATTTATATAATGCAAATAGTTCCTTTCTATTTATTTCCCATTTAATTTGTGGTTCTGTGTACGATCCTGAATGGTATCTACAGTGGTGTTCTATTTTTTCATTTTCATATTTATATTTTAATACTCCTCCATAGCTATGATTACTAGAATCTGATTCTACTATGTAGGTGAATTTCTTGTTTTCATCCGGAAAATATAGTTTTGGTAGTTCTTTACACATTTCTTTTATCTTTTTTATGTATTTTTTGTCTTTTTCATCGAAGTGATATTCTATATCCTTTTTTAATTTTCGTTGTAATGGTTTTAGATTTTCTGCTAGTTTTGGTACATATTCTCTTACTTGATTAACTAATCCTAAAAAGGATTGTAGTTTTTTCTTAGTATCTAATAATTCTTCAGAATTTATTATTTTTTGTACTATATGTGTTTGCATTTTTACTCCATTTCTGTCTATTTGTATTCCTAAGAATTCTATTTGTTTTTTTTGTATTTCGGCTTTTTCTTTACTTAGACTTATTCCTGATATTTCTACTATATGTATGAATTTTTCTAGTAGTCTTATATGTTCTTCTTTAGTTCTTGAATAGAGTAATATATCGTCTATGTATACAATACAGTTTTCCAATTGGTTAAAGTAATTATCCATAAAGTGTTGATATCTACCTGGTGCATTCTTATATCCAATGGGTAATACGTTCCATTCGTAAAATCCTTGGGGTACGGTAAATGCTGTTAATTGTTTAGATTCTTCTTCTAGTTTTAAGTGGTAGAATCCTGATTTACAGTCAAATTTACTGAAATAATTATATCCTTGTATCTGTCTTATCTTTAAAATCTTATTCGGTATTGGGTAATTATATGTTCTAGTTTTTGCATTTAAATTTCTATAATCTATTACCATTCTGCTTTTCTTTCTTTTTTGTTCATTATGTTTATTTACTATAAATGCCGGGCTATTATGTTTACTATTACTTTCTCGTATGTAATTATTTTCTAATAACTCTTTTATATGCATTTGGAATTCTTTTTGAAGAGCAGATATGGAAGAGTTAAGGCAGTGGATAATAAGTCTACTGAAACCAGAACAACAACCTACAACCAGAGCTATAAGGAAGAATTTCATTTCCCCGGCATTACTAACAAGATATTGTAAAACTATTGGTCAAAAGTACCCAGATCACCACTGCACCAAGTGCCATGGTGAAGACAATGACCAGATACCAGATGTGCAGTTGGAATAAATCCAACGACTGAAATGAAAAACATATGCAAAAACCAGATAAAGGAAAAACGACAAAAGAAGAAGCTGAAAAGAAGAAGATAAGAGAAAAAGGTGTCGGCCAACAACCAAAAAGTGTCGGCCAAACAAGATATGTAAAGTCAGATATGTAAAGTTTTTTGTTTTGTAGTAGACAGATGTAAAGTAAAGTTTTTTGCTTTTTAGAAAGTCCTAAAGCAAATAATAGAGGACGATAGGATTTTCTGTTTTTGTACAAAAGTCATAAAGCATACAGTAGAGGGCGGCTACTTTTAGCAAGAAAGTCGCAAAGTAAATAGTGAGAGTTGTCGGCCACTAGTCGCTATCCATGAACAGTAAAGGTCGTTCATGAACAGCAAAGGCCAGTTGTAAATGTTTGTAAATTTTGTTATAAATAGAACCTCAGACGGAAGCCAAAGGCATCCGCAATCCCAAATATTCTCTCTCAACTCTCACTTCCGCACCCCTACCCCCAAATTGGTATCAGAGCTACAAAATCAAAACTAAAAAATAAATCTACCAAAAAGATAAACCAAATGGAAAAATCTAGCAATGATGCAAAGGTACAAACTAAGGTATGTTTATTCATAACTATGAATAGCTAAACAGATATATTCCTTATAATCTCTTAAAGTATTATCTGTTATTATCTTCTTGTTATATCGTCATGATGAAGGCTTGATTAAGTTTGCTATGTAAGTGGTTAGTAAGCTGAGAGTAAGTAAGCCCAGACTATGCCATCCTAAGGTGGAAACCGGTGAGGCCAGGTGAGCCGTTTTAGGGAAGTACACAGAGTTGAGGCAATGTTAGGGTAACTGATTGAAGCTGAAAACGCATAGTAATGACCGAAAAAGACTATTCAAAATAACGATATAACAACTGGATAATTCTGAATAATGCCTAAAGGAGATTAGAGGGAATATTATGTTTAGAAAAATTCATAAAATGAGTTCAAACCTATCACATAGAAATCATAGATATGAGTTACTTGTCTTATGTATAATGAAATTATTGTCTAAAATATTAGAAGATGTAATAGAATTAGAAGAAACTATGAAGATAATTAACCAAGATTGGACGGAGATGACTATAGAAGAAATTAGAAAATTAGATAAGGATTTAGACTAAAAAATGGTAAATTATGAATATATGGAATATTGGTTAGATACTATGGAAAGTATAAGATTAACAAAGCTTTTATTACAAGATAATATAAGGGAATATATGAAAGATAGTAATCTGGAACGTAATCTGGAATATTTAGAGTATGCATATGGATGTATAGAAGAGTTACAAAGATTAGAACCATTAAAAATAGAATACTATAATAAAATGTTTAACCAATGAACCAAACACAGAACAAATCAAAGAAAGGTCATATCCATAAAAAAGCTAAAAAATTAAAAAATCGGTTAAAAATATTATATCCTGAATATAAACTCTTAAGCTTAAATAAAACAAATAATGTTAGACTTGGATATTTAATAGATATAATTTCAGAAACAGAATATAAATATATAAAATATTTGAAAAAACTGAAATGAAAAATAACATTGATAATAGCGAAGAATACAGGCAACAATTACTTAACAAAATAAATGAAATAACGGAAGAAATTGAATCTAGAAAAGAAAGGTTAAATTATAATATAATTGCAGGAGTATGCCAAATATCAATAAAAACACAAAGGAGAACAATATTTAATTTAGAACTACAACTACAACACTTAGAATATAAATTACAACACGGATTAATATGAACAAAGAAGAATACACTGTAGAAGAAGAAAAATTTATGAGCCAAACTTAGCATGTTGTACAACTAGAACGACACCACAATTCGGTTGCACAAATAAATATAAATACAAGAAAAGAATGGTAATAGATTATAGAAATTTAAATGCAAAAACTAGAACATATAATTACCCAATACCGAATAAGATTTTAAAGATAAGACAGATATAAGGATATAATTATTTCAGTAAATTTGACTGTAAATGAGGATTCTACCACTTAAAACTAGAAGAAGAATCTAAACAATTAATAGAAAAATTTAAAATATTACTAGAAGAATCAGGTACAGTAGAAAATCAGCCTACGCCATGAACGCGGACCCTCACTGGAACTGGGGGTCCGGGAATTCAAGCTCAACGTGGCACGGCGTGCATCGCAAAGCACTGGCTCCGTGCCATGGAGCAAACACGGACCTTCACTAGAAATTTTGTGAATTTTCACCTCCAGGTAGAATGCCTCCGCGATGGCAGCGTGACACGGCTCCATCGCGGAGCCCCTTTAAATCATGCTGTCCAATTCCTTTTCCTTGCTCGCATCGAAGTCCAACTCCGATATCGTCCAACATGCCTTTTAGCTTCTCGAAATCACATTTTACCTGCAAAACAATGCTAATCATGTTGGTTAGTATAAATTCACATTTTATTACCAATTACATGAAAATGTATACACATTGCTAGATAAACAAGGCGAAAATGGTACTTTTGAGTATCACTTGGGCATATAAATCTGCCCAAGATCAGTCTCATCCAAAGAAATGCCTAAATCATATCCTACAATCAACATCTCTCATTTCGTTTTGTATACACACAAGGCAAGTTCTAGACACTACACGATAGCATGGATTATACAAAAACCTTACACTCATAGCACATGCTTAATTCAAGATAGATCCATATAGACTCTCAATACAGCTAATCACATGAATTCAATATTAAGCATATAGCATACGGAGTCATATTCAAGGGTAGAGGTATCTCAACAAAAGTCATACAATTGTTCCACATGCTTCACAATTTCTCTACTTGCCTCTTACAGTCATGTGTCGCACTCAAAAGAGCATCAAGCAATCAACTAGTTAAGGGTTCTAAAACACAAACCTACTAACTAATTTTGCCTCAAGACGGTCGTCATTCATCCGTCGTCGAGAAAAGTACCTAACTATGATTAAACAACTATTTACAAACAACAAAAAAAATTTATTTTACTCAGTTCGAAGTGCCCCCCTTTGGAAAAAAACCGAAAAGAAAAACCAAAGGGTGGGTGAACTGTGCTCAACTCAAACTTTTTCAATAAAAACATTATACCCAACACCAAAATCACCCGAAACTTAGAAAAAATTTTAAAATTTCCCTCAACCCAAACTTAAATTATGCTATGTACCCAATGAATCATTTACAATTAAAACTAGGGTGAGAGATACTTTTTAAGGCCTCTAGGTATAGCTAGAAGCATGTTTTCTTCCATTTTAAAACACGTGGGTCACCAACCCCACACTTGCAATTTTTCATGCTCCTTAGCTTCCTTTTCTAAGGGTACTCAAATTTTTCCTCAATCTGTGCTTAAGTCACCAAAAACAACAACAAAAAGTAAAGCAAATAAAATCAAAACCAAAAGAAAAAAAAATTGTACCAGTGGTACTCTCGGGTTGCAGCGCCTGATTTTACATAGAGGCATGACACATCAAGTTCCACCACTTTTCCTTCCACTTTGAGTATATGAATCTCACCCTAATTTCTTATCCAATTTCCTCTTATGCTCCATGGGTGGTGGTGATAAATTAAAAGGACCAAGTAGTATATGTCGCCTCTTACTCTTATTGGCCCTTAAGTAAGTGAAGTCATTTTGTCTATTCGACTCAACAAATTTCAGAATATACGGATCTTGTTCCTCCTCTATACCTTTCTCTATAAGTTTGGTACTCTATTTCTAGGTTGTCAACTAGACATAATGTTGAGAAATGCCTCAAGTGGGGTATAATACACCTCAAATCTGAAACTGCAGTATGCTTTACCTCCTTACTTGTGTACACCTTCTCCACATCAACATCTGACTCCACATGAATGTCAAATGGTTGGAACTCTACCCCCCCCCCCCACTTTTTATGAATGGATTTACCATATATGTGAGACCATCATAGAGACTCACATGAGCTTCTAATTGTTGAGCTTGTTCAAAGAACTCACTCTTTTTTTCTCTTTGATATTTTTCTTGAGTATTGGCTAAGACCGTGACTTGCAAATCAGTGCAAGCTTCAGCCCCAACCTTTATCTTTGTGAACTTGGATTTCATCATTTCTAGGGCCTCTTCATTTTCCTTAGTCTGAATTCTCAGCACTTCCATATGCTCCCTCGTCACTTCTGTCTGCTGAAGGACCTATTTTAACATGTTTTTTATTTGAGCTTGGTGTTCTAAGTCCTCCACTTCATTATTCCTGTACTCATCAAAAACAACAAAAGGATCATAGTAGGGGCTTCGGGAAGGGGAATACGAATTTGGACAACCATTCCAACGGCCATCCTGACCACCATATATATTTCAAGTAGGACAATGTTGCCACAAGTTGGGTCCTCCACAATTCAGACAAGACTTACTAAAATATGAGCATCCACCATTCAACCCATTTGTGTTCCATGATGTCATGTCAAGAAGGGTATCAAACTAAAAATAAAAGTAAAAGAAATCTATAACTAATGAATATTTTTTCCAATACATAGAAAATTAGACACTAACACAAAACAAGAAATTCACCAATCTCGCTAGTCCCCGGCAATGGCGCTAAAAACTTGTTGTGCCCCAGCACACGCGCAAGCATACACAGTCGTACAAGTAATATAGTGGCTCTTGAAGAGCCAGATTTCGAACCCACATGGACTGGACTAATTAAGAGAATATTCCAGTTTCAAGTTCTATATTAAATTTCACAAGTGTTGATTGTAGAGACTTCGGTTGTTTAAACTAAATCTAAGTAATGATTACAAGATTCTCGAGAAACAATAAGAAGAAGCATCTAGAGTTAAGGCCTAACAATCATGCAATGCTACATTTCACAATGGTTCAAGTATATGAAATTCAATTATTGTCTCACAGAGTTAATATGCAGTGTTCATGGTCTTTTGAGCCTCTAAATACAACAAACTAGTCTCACACCTACATTATTGAGCGGGGATGTGACATCCTAATTCGTGAGCAATTTAACACTATGGATGTAGTTTACAGGGTTTATGCCCTTGATATGGCCCTTTCATACCTCTAATCATTTAACCTAACTTAGTTTCATAACTACTTTTACGAGCGGTGATGTGACAATTTGTCACAACCCGAACGTAGACACAAATCGTAACATGGGACAAGGAACCCCGAGAGTCCCCAAGTCGACCCATTCCATAAACGTAAATCTAACTTCATTCACCTTAAGCGGAAAATTGAACATAAGGCATAGTGGAACGTAAACATAACATAGCCTATCATAACATCCAGAAGTACAAGATATATACATAAGCTGAGTACTACATACTTTGTCACAGCCCAAGCCTACACCATGGACATAAGATGGTACTTGAGGTCACAAGTGACCCCAAGTCAACCCTTGGTCTATCATGCACTGGTATTCTGAGTAAAACAAGCACAACGGATATTTGAAATAATAACATAAAGGTATTTTGTGAAAGTTTAAAATAAAACTGAAAACATGAAAATTGAAGATCTGTAGGTCTGAAAGTCTTCTAACTGATGAGTTACTGGGATAACCCCCAGCTAACTCTAAGTCTAAAGTAAAGCTACAACTGACTATAAGAAAATGAAAATAAGGCCCTCGAATGATGAGGACTAACACTTAATCTGCGGTTGAGGAGGAGCTGAAACGTGGCGACTAACACTACTGGATTTAGGAACCTGCAGCTGTATCATGAAACAATGCAGCATAAAAGTATGCGTTAGTACTTTGAATGTACTGAGTAAGTGAGAGGTATAAATAACTTCAAAGAACTAGTAACTGAGTTGAAATGACATGAAATGACCAACTGAAAATACTGAATCTGAAATAACTAGAATATAACTGATATGGTCAATAATGATCCTGGATGATGGTCATAAACATTCCCTAAGACTGAAATACTAAGTCTTAGATACTGTACTGAACTGAACTGAGAAATCTAAGAGTGACTAAACTGACTAGTGGGAGAGTCTATAACCGACATATAACCATGTGAGGTAGACGTGGAGTCTGATGTATACACCCCACCGATAGGACCCAATATACCTTGCCAGGGTATAAAGGCATTAACTGGGTGATCATAAAAGTCGGGCCAATTAGGCCAAGTATACTGTAACCTATGCTGGAAACGTAGTTTTGGAAACCTGGGTGTGCTTGAACCCCGACCTGCTCAGTGCTAGGTCCTACTCCTACTGGAAAACCTACACTGAACTACTAGGCAGATATCTTGAAACTGGGGTCCCAGGCTAGTCAGGGACATATACCTTAAAGTACCTTGAGAGTCTAATCGGACCACATTCTGAAACTGGGTTATAGACTGGTTGGAGCTGCTTATCTGGAAGCATCATAACCGTCTAAGAACAAACTGTACTGAACCGGGGTCCCGAGGCTGGTCAAAGCTATATATGAAAATGTCATGACTGCCTAATGGACCAAATAACTATAATCTGAGTCTGATTCTGAAGACTGAGAGGCACCACTGACACCTCAAGAAAAGACTGTAGTCAAACTGATCAACTGACATTTCTGACTAACACTGATAATTCTAAAATTATTTCTAAATCTAAATTGGCAATAATCTGATTGAGTCAACGATACTAACAACATGGGAGTCCCCCAACACATATAAAATCAAGTAAATTTTTGATATTCAAACACCATTGCTAGATTCAAGATTTTCTACATTCACAAACTATGGCTAACTGACACTTCACAAGAAAAAACATAATTTCAGTCATAAACTGGTGGAAAATATCTATAATTAACATGAAATAATATTCCACATGAATTAGACGAAATATGACTAACAATTTCTTAACATTCGATAGCTTCAGGGCTAGAATTGATAGAGGAATTAGAAGAAATTTGGGGACACAAGGGTAGAACTATTCCCTTTGATTAATTCCAACATACCTGACTAAAATTCTCTTTGAGAATAAGACTTGAACTGCTGCAATGATAAACAACCCTAAGCTTGCTTGGAGGGTTCTTGAGAGAAGAAGTTACGATGCTTTTTCCGTGAATTGAGAGTGGAAATGAGGAATGAACCATTTTTCCCCACTAAAAGGTCTAAAATTATTACTTAAATGACGTAATTTTAAGCTTGGGAGAGTAGGAAATTACAAAATAGCCCTTAGAAATTCACTGGGAAAAACTGTCAGGTGATCCTAACGGGTCGTGGTGGCTGACCACGACTCGTGGTCACCAGTCGTGGACCACACTCCCTCGCATCTGAAGGTTTAATACTAGGCTAGATAATGAGTCGCCTAACAAGTCCTTGGCACTAATGACGACTTGTTGTGACACTCATTAGGTACACTGGCAAAAAAATTTAATAGGGCTGGTAACGGAGGACATAAAGAGTCATCGCGGACCACGACTTATTGCCCCCACTCGTCAAGTACACTACTCCACCTAGTATATACTCAACTCAGCCCTAGCCACGAGTGACCTAACAGGTCATGGTTAGTGACCACAACTCGTGAAGTCCCTCATTGGGTACACTGCCTCCCTTCTCCAAAACCTCAAATCTCCTTCTCACGGCTCACCTAACGAGTCGTGAGGTCACTTAAAGACTCGTTAGGTAGGTTGTCCTGTAGCTTTTCTGCAGCTTTTCCAGATTTCCAAATTCAAGTCTTGGAATTAAATTTTGAGTTTCCAGGGCATTACAATATCTCCCCCTTGTAAACGTTCATCCTCAAATGTTAGAAAACACACAGGAAGAAGAAAATAGCAATCAAAATTTCCAAATATTGTTCATTTAACTCCAAAACTGCCGGAATGCCTACCTCCGTTTCGAACTACATAATTGATCTGAATTTTACTTTTCATATATACATCCAATGTCATAAAAGGAACTTATACACATTAATTGAACTCAATAACTAGATCAGGTCCTAAGGTAAAAAAAATATTTCTAGATACAACAGACTCGATAGAGAAAAAGTGCGTGTATTTGGCCATCATATCTGCTTCGGTCTCCTACATAGCTCCCTCAACTTGCTGATTTTTCCATAAGACCTTGACTGAAGCTATTTCTTTATTCGTCAACTTACGAACCTTACGGTCAAGGATCTAGACTAGTACCTCCTCATATAAGAGACTATCCTTTATTCCCCTGCTATCCAATAGCATAACTGAGGTTGGATCTCCGATGCGCTTCTTCAGAAGTGACACATGGAAAACTAGATGTACAACTACTAGTTCTGAAGGTAACTCTAGCTCATAGGCTACATTGCCGATACGCCTCAAAATTCTATAAGGTCCCACATATCTTGGAATGAACTTCCCTTTCTTTCCAAACCTCATTACCCCTTTCATGGGAGAAATTTTCAGGTATACCCAGTCATCAATTACAAACTCCAACTCTCTTCTCCGCACATCGGCATAAGATTTCTAGCGGCTCTAAGTTGTTTTCAACCTTTTTCGGATGAGCTAAAATTTTTGCATTACCTCGTGAATTGAGTTTGTCCCTATCAAGGTCACTTCACCAAATTCGAACCACCCTATAGGAGATCTATACCTCCTACCATACAATGCTTCAAATGGGCCATCTGGATTCTAGAATGGTAGTTGTTGTTGTACGCATACTCGACAAAGGGCAAATGGTCATCCCAATTACCCTTAAAATCGATCATGCACGCTCTTAGCATATCTTCTAGGGTCTGAATGGTCCGCTCAGCTTGCCCATCGGTCTGCGGGTGAAAAGCGCGCTGAGCTTGACTTGAGTGCCTAGTCCCTTCTGAAAGGACTTCCAAAAGTGTGTGGTGAATTGCGTTCCCCTGTCTGAAATAATAGCCAAGGGTACCCCATGGAGTCTGACTAACTCTCGGATGTAAAGTTTGGCATAGTCCTCAGCTGAGTCTGTGGCTTTAACTGGGAGGAAGTGAGATGACTTAGTCATCTGATCTTCTACTACCCAGATTGAGTCATGCAGCCAACGAGTCCGCGGTAGACCCGTGATGAAATCCATATTCACTTATTCCCACTTCCACGTGGGTATACTGATATCTTGGGTCATGCCTCCTGGCGTTTGGTGCTCCACCTTGACTCGCTGGCAGTTCGGGCATTTGGCTACGAATTCCGCAATATCTCTTTTCATATCGTTCCACCAGTAAATATCCTACAAATCGCGGTATATTTTTGTAGCACCGGGGTAAATTGAGTATCTCGAGTTGCGTGCATCAGCTAATATCTATTGTCTCAACTCACCAACATTCGGTATACACAACATCTCCTGGTGACGGAGCACACCATCTCCCCCTTTGGAGAAAGCCTCAACCTCCTTTCTGAGAACTTCTTCTTTATGTTTAAGTAGAACTGGATCTCATCTTGTCTGGACTTAAATTCAACTACCATGGACGAATCTGACCCACTATGTACCACCACCCACCTTCGGTTGAATCCACCAGTTGCACCCCTAATCGGGCTAGTTTGTGAACATCCCTTGCTAACTCCTTTTTGTCTTCCTCAATATGAGTCACACTCCCCATAGACCGTCTGCTTAGGACATCAACCACCATATTGGCTTTGCCCGGGTGATATAGTACACTCATTTCATAGTCTTTTAGCAACTTCAACCACCTTTTCTGGAGCAGATTTAGATCCTTCTGATTCAGAACATACTAAAGACTCTTATGATCTGTAAATAAATCTACATGAGCTCCATATAAGTAATACCTCCATATTTTTAGCGCAAACACCACCACTGCCAACTCCAAGTCATGAGTTGGATAATTCATCTCATGAACTTTGAGCTATCTGGAGGTGTAAGCTATCACTTTGCCCTGCTGCATCAGAACGCAACCAAGTCTAACCCTGGAAGCGTCACATTTAACAACCAATCCTTCTATTCCTTTTGGCAAGGTCAGAACTGGAGCAGTAGTGAGTTGAATCTTCAACTCCTGGAAACTCTTCTCACATTCATCCGACCACCGAAATTTCACCTTCATATGTCTCAACTTAGTCAGAGGACATGCTATAGAGGAGAAGCCCTCCACAAACCATTGGTAATAACCCGCTAAGCCCAGGAAACTCCTGATTTCAGTAGGAGAGGTAGGTTTGGGCCAATCCTTCACTGATGCTATCTTATGAGGGTCCACTTGTATTCCTTCACCTGAGACCACATGACCTATGAAAGTCACGAACTTTAACCAAAATTCACACTTTCTGAACATGGTGAATAATTGGCGGTCCCTGGGTGTCTGTAATGCTAATCTTAGGTGGTTTTCATGCTCTTCCTCATTTAGGGAGTATACTAGAATGTCATCGATAAATACTACGATGAACATATCCAAATACTGCTTGAAGACTCTTTTCATTAAGTCCATGAAGGTTGTTGGGGCGTTTGTTAGCCCAAAGGAAATTACCACAAATTTGTAGTGACCATACCGAGTTATGAATGCTATTTTCAGTATGTTGCACTCTCTGACCCTTAACAGATGGTACTGTGACATGAGATCGATCTTGGAAAAACAACTAGCTCCCTGAAGTTGGTCGAATAGATTGTCAATTATTGGTAGAGGGTACTTGTTCTTAACTATTCAGCTGACAGTAATCTATGCACATTCAGAGAATACCATCTTTCTTACGTACGAATAGTATTGGAGCAACCCAGGGAGAGATCTTGGGTCTGATAAAACCCTTGTCAAGATGGTCTTTTAGCTGCTCCTTCAACTCCTTAGGCTTAGCCGGAGCCATTCTGTCAGGAGTGATGGAGATAGGCTGGGTATCTGGGAAGAGATCTATTCCGTAGTCTATTTCCGATTCAGGGGGAACTCCAGGAAGATCCTCAAACATCCAGGACACTAACTACTGGAACTGAATGGATGGTTGTGGTCTCAGAGTTGGAATCCTTGACCCGAACCAGATGATATATACATCATTTTGAGATGAGTTTCTAGGCCTTAAGGTAGGAAATAAACCTACCCTTAGGCGTTGAATTGCTGCCCATCCATTCTAGCACTGACTCATTGGGAAATTTAAACTTGACAATTCAAGTTCTGCAATCGACTAAGCCATAGCAGGAGTGTAACCAATCTATGCCGAGAATAAGGTCAAAGTCGACCATTTCTAACTCTACAAGATCAGCTGGAATAACTTTACTCAGGACTCATACTGGGCAGTTTCTATACACCTAGTTGGCTCTTACTAACTCATCAACTGGGGTAGAGACTGAGAATGGTTCTGAGAGGACCTCTGGACTGACATTTAACTGGACTACTATATAGGGAGTCACGAAAGAAAGAGTGGCCCCTAGATCTAGGAGGGAATACATGTCTAGATGAATGAGACGTAACATACCCGAAACTACATCAAGTGTGCTTTCCTGATCCTAACGGGAAGAGAGAGCATAGAAAAAATTTTGGCGCTGATTGCCATCTGTACTTGAAGTGTTGACCTGCTGAGTTGGTCAGCCTGCTGGAATTGATGATGTGGTAGATTGTTATCTCCTTCGCCCTGCTGACAGGCACTCCATAAGCTTGTGTCCATGCTGTCCACACCCAAAACAGCCCTCTCATTCTTGAAGGCATTCTCCTGGGTGATACCTACCACACTTGGGGCAAGCTGAATACATGTTTCCTGTACTGTGAGTTTGAGGCTGAGTGCCAGATGACCCACCACTTTGATCCTAGCGGGACCGAAAGGTTGGGGCGCTGGCTGAACTGGGTGTTGGGGCTCTCTAGTGCTGCTATTGCTTCTGCTATTGCTGTGGGTGGCTACCACCACTAGACCTTTGATGGCTGAAATCTAAATGTCCAGTCCTTGCCCGTTTGTTCTTACGCTCCATATCCTTCAACTTTTCTGCCTCAATCTGCTAGGTATAGACAATCAAGCTAGAAAGGTCAATGTCCTTAATCAGCATCACAGTCCTGCACTTCTTGAGGACCAAATTTGACATCCCATTTACAAACTTCAACATGCGAGCCCTTGGCTCGGCTACCATCTCTGGATCATACTCAGACAACCTAGTAAACTCAGAGCGTACTCCACCACAATTCTATTGCCCTGTCTAAAATTCATAAACTCTGCTATGTTTTCCTCCCTCATCTCCCGAGGGAAAAACCTATCCAAGAAAGTCGTGTGGAACTCATCCCACTCCAATTGTCCTGCTCTCGCTGGCTGCCCCTCTTTCCACTATTCATACCAGACCTGAGCTACCCCTTTTAACTGGTGGGCATCCAGGTCAGCACTCTCAGAAGAGCTAACACCCATAATGTGGGTGATATTTCTAATCTCATACACGAAATCCTGGGGATCCTCCCATACGTTGGATCCCTGAAAAGATGCAGCATTCATACGGGTGAAGTCCCACACCTTCGCAGCCGCTGCGGTCCCGTTGGTGTTCATCGGTACCACCTGCTGGTTCACCTGGTTGGTGACTGTTCGTGCTAGAAATTGGATGGCCGCCTGAAATTCGGCGTTAGATATTGAATCATATTAGGGAGCTGCCGGGGTTGGTGGGGTAGGCTAGTTGGTGTTACTGGCCCTTCTTCCATTTCCACATCGGGGATGCATGGTTCACTGAAACGAAATAGAGCACGAGGTAGAAGGGCATCTCTGGAACTGGACTTTAACGCATGATAATGAGTATGAACAAAAGGGAGTTTTCCTAATAACATCTTATAGCCTCCTCATCATAAGTGTGGCGTGCTTCACACTCATGAGAAGGACTCTACTCGATGCGGCTTTCAGACTTTCCGAGGATACTCTAATCCTAGGGCTCTGATACCAAGTTTGTTACGCCCCGAGCCTAAACCTTAGATGTAACATGGTACTTGAGGTCGCAAGTGACCCCAAGTCAACCCCTAGTCAATCATGCACTAGTATTCTGAGTAAAACAAGCATAGCGGAAATTTGATATAATAACATAAAGGTATTTCGTGAAAGTTTAAAATAAAACTTAAAACATGTAAACTGAACATCTGTAGGTCTGAAAGCCTTCTAACTGATGAGTTACTGGGACAAGTCCCTAGATAACTCTAAGTCTAAAGTAAAGATGCAACTGACTATAAGAAAATGAAAATAAGGCCCTCGAATGATGAGGACTCACACTTAATCTGCGGTTGAGGAGGAACTAAAATGTGGCGACTAACGTTGCTAGATCTGGGAACCTACAACAGTATATGAAATGATACAACATAAAAGTATGCATCAGTACTTTGAATATACTGAGTAAGTGAGAGGTATAAATTACATGAAAGAACTAGTAACTGAGTTGAAATGACATGAAATGACCAACTCAAAATACTGGAATCTGAAATAACTAGAATATAACTGATATGGTCAATAATGACTCTGGTTGATGGTCATAAACATGCTGTAAGACTAAAATACTGAGTCTGAGATACTATACTGAACTGAAGTGCACTAAGTAATTTGAGAGTGACTAAACTCACTAGTGGGAGAGTCTATAACCGACATATAATCGCATGAGTTAGACGTGGAGTCCGATGTATACACCCCATCGATAGGACTCAATATACCTTGCCAAGGTATAAAGGCGTGAATTGGGTGATCACAAATGTTTGGGGCCAATCAGGCCAAATAATACTGTAACCTACGTTGGCAACGTAGTTCTGGAAACCTATATGCACTGGAACCCCAGCCCACTCGGTGCTAAGTCCTACTCCCATTGAAAAACCTACACTAAACTACTAGGCTGATAGCTCAAAAATGGGGTCCAAGGCTAGTCAGGGACATATACCTAAAAGTACCCTGAGAGTCTTATCGGCCCAAATTTTGAAACTGGGTTCTAGACTGATCAGAGCTGCTTATCTGGAAGCATAGTAACCGTTTAAGAACAAACTGTACTAAACTAGGGTACTGAGGCTGGTCAGAGCTATATACTAAAATGTCATGACTGCCTAATGGACCAAATAACTATAATCTGAGTATGATTCTGAAGACTGAGAGGCACCATTGACACCTCGGGAAAAGACTGTTGTCAAACTGATCAACTGACATTTTTGACTGACACTGATAATTCTAACATTTTGGCTAAAACTGAACTAGAAATAATCTGATTGAGTCTACTAAAAACATGGGAGTCTCCCAACACGGATAAAATAAAGCAAAATTTCAATATTCAAATACTATTTCAAGATTCAAGATTTTCTAAGTTCACGAACTAGGGCTAACTTTCACTTCACAAGAACAAAAATAATTTCAGTCACAAACTGGTGGAAAATATCTATAATTAACATGAAATAATATTCCACATTAATTAGACGAAATATGACTAACAATTTCCTTACATTCGATAGCTTCTAGAATTGTTAGAGAAATTGGAAGAAATTTGGGGACACAAGGGAAGAGATATTCCCTTTTTGAATTCCCACATACCTTACTAAAAATCTCTCGGAGAATGAGACTTGAACTGTTGCAAAGATGAACAACCCTAAGCTTGCTTGGAGGGTTCTTGAGAGAAGGACGTACGATGCTTTTTCTGAGAACTGAGAGTGGGAATGAGGAATGAACCGTCCCCCCCCCCCAAAAGGTCTAAAATTATTACCAAAACGACGTAGTTTTATGCTTGGGAGAGTAGAAAATTACTAAATAGGCCATAGAAATTCACTGGGAAAAACTGCCAACTGACCCTAACTGGTGACCTAACGGGTCGTGGTGGCTGACCACGACTCGTGGACCACACTGCCTTGCATCTGAAGGTTTAATACTAGGCTGGGTAATGAGTCACCTAACAAGTTGTTGGCACTAATGACAATTCATTGTGACACTCGTCAGGTACACTGGCAAAAAAGTTCAATAGGGCTGGTAACGGAGGAAATAACGAGTCGTTGTTGTGGACCACGACTCGTTGCCCCCACCCGTCAAGCACACTGCTCCACCAAGTATATACTCAACTCAGCCCTGGCCACGAGTGATCTAACAGGTCGGGGTTAGTGACCACGAATTGTGAAGTCACTCATTGGGTATACTTCCTCCCTTCTCCAAAACCTCTAATCTCCTTCTCACGGCTAACCTATTGAGTCGTGAGGTCATTAAAGACTTTTTAGGTGGGTCGTCCTGTAGCTTTTCTACATCTTTTCCTGATTTGCATATTCAAGTCCCGAAATTAAATTTTAATTTTTGGGGGCATTGCATACTATCTGAAAGCCTCTAACATGTGAAATGGGTCGATGGGACAACAACCCCAACTAACCTGGCCAAATACTGAAACATAGAACATCATACATGCTTAATCAAATAGCCCTCGAAACATTAGTACTCACCAACAAAGCTGAAAGTGAACTTGGGGATGGACTAAGGATGAGGATGAGCTTGATAGCCGAGTCTGGTATCATAAAAAGATATAGCATAGAAAGTATGTGGTCAGTACGTGCAATGTATGAATATGCAAGGTAAGTAGAACGGACATTTAAAATTTATAAAAGTTATAAATGATCATAAGAGTGGGACATCATGCTAATATCATAAAATCATAACATAACATAAGGCTCAAGGTTTTCAAAACATTAGTAACACAGTAGTACTCATTATCATAAGATAACAACTTTACTTAACATGACTTGAGCCAAATACATAATCATAAACATACGGAAATCATGAAGAACAGTGGGAGATTCTCTTAAACGACATACCCCATATGAGCACACATGAAGCCCGACTTGTTATCCTAATTAGGAGGGTGTCTATACCTTGCCAAGGTAGGACCATGAAAGTGTGATATCACCATGAAAAGGGCCAGTTGGGCTGGGGACAGTTACAAAGGAGGTCTCAAATACCTGCGGTGGCACGTAGTTTATGAGATCTGGGGCAGAACCTAAGCCCTGAACCTACTTGATGTTCGAAACTACTCCCAAAACATATATAGTGCGCATAGTATAATATGCATGAATTAATGGGCTAGTTATATCATGATAATCATGAACATGCTTGCACATATGTGAACTAGTCATGACATAAGGCCCGTGAGTCAGCCAAAACATAATTCATGAATCATAGGTTTCATGCATACTTGTAGAACATACATATGACTTGTAAATCATCAAATCATGATGGGTAATTGGATAAATCCATATTGAAAATTATAAATCATGTTGGGCTTGAAAATATCATCAATTGGAGAGGAGATCATAAATTGATTCATCATAGAGCTTGCTTAAATAGGCTTGATTTAGTAGAGATTGAAATCAATAATTTTATAATCAAGAAAAGTTGTAAAATCTGATCAAAATTCATAAAATATGATGTAATTTGCAAATCATGACAACCATTAGCAAATCATTAGATTTTTTTCAAAATTCTTCAAAACCTCATGAGATTTTTTGATAGATTTTCATAAATTGATAAAGAATGGGCATGGGTGTGAACAGAAATACCTATTCGTAACCCTACGTACCTGGGTAAGATCAGATTCTAGAGTTCCTTGAATGACCAATGGAGAATTGATAGGGAAAAACTTGAAACTATGCTTGACCTCTCCAAAACCCTCTTAATTTGCATGCATGGGAATGGCTTATGCAAGAGGGACTTAACCTATCATATCATGCCCAAAAAAATATATAAAACAACGTAGTTTAGGGCCTTATATCATAGAAAAGTTGAAAATATCCTTAATGAAAATTCCCTAAAAAACTGTCTGGGCGAACCAACGACTGATCCAATGAGTCGTTGTATTGAACCATGACTCGTGGTATCCAGTCGTTGGGTCCACTACTTCACTTCATACTTTTCAGATTCTTCCCACGACTCGATAAGACGATTCGTTGTTCCAAATGACTGGTAACCACGAGTCATCACTTCTCACCACGAGTCATTGGTTGACCCATGGTATCCCCAACTGCCAAGGTCCACCCTTTCCTACTTTTGCAAACAACGACTCGTTGTTCCAAAAAACAAGTCGTTGCATCATCCGTTGTCACCACTGTCACCTGGACCTTCCTTACCACGATCGCTAACAACGACCCATGGTTTCCAACCTTGAGTCATTACATCACCCGTCCTATGACTTTTTCCCACTTTATAGCAAATTTTGAAATTTTGATCCCAGGTCTAATCTTACGTACTTTTTGGATATTACGATATCTCCCCCTTGGGAACATTCATCCTTGAATGTTGGGAACAAGCAGAAAATGAAGACATGCAATCATTACACCCAAATACTGATCATTCGACCTAATAACTAACGAAATGAATACCTCTGATTCATACCCCATTGATGAACTGATTTCATGCTTCATATACACATCCATATACATAAAAGAAACTTGAGCACATGATCTAAACATGAGAACTAAATAGATTCATAGGGCAAAACTGATACCTCAAGTAGGAACTGAGCCGGTAAGGAATAAATGTGGGTATTTAGCCATCATATATGCTTCGGCTTCCCACATAGCTCCTTCAACATGCTGATTTTTCCATAATACTTTAACTGAAGCTACTTCCTTGTTCCTTAGCTTCTGAACCTGACGATCTAACATTTCCGCTGGAACATCCTCATAGCTAAGGCTATCTTTTACACCAACGTTGTCCACCGAAACTACTAGGGCTATATCTCCCAAACATTTTTAAAAAGCGTAACATGAAACTAGGATGCACAGAAGACAACTCTAAGGGCAACTCCAACTCATACGCCACCTTACCAACTCTTCTCACAATCCGGTAGGGACAAACATAGTAGGAACTAAGTTTTCCTTTCTTCCCAAACCGCATTACTCCCTTTATGGGAGATACCTTTTAGAAATACCCAATCGTCCACCTTGAACTCCAACTCTCTCCTCATCATATCCGCGTAGAACTTTTGACGACTCTAGGCGATTTTCAACCTATACCTTATTAACTAAACCTTCAACCAAATCCTCATGAACTGAATCTGGCCCTATCATAGCTGCCTCACCAACCTCACCCTATTCAATGGGAGATCTACACCTTCGCCCATAAAGAGCCTCGAATGGTGCCATCTGGATGTTGGAGTGATGGATGTTATTGTATGAGAACTTGATCAGGCGAAAGTGATCATCCCAACTACCTGCATGTCCTCGAAAGTCTGGATTGTCCATTTAGCTTGACCATCCATTTGTGGAAGAAATGTTGTGCTGACCTTAACCTGAGTCCCAAACCCTTTTGAAAAGACCGCCAAAACTGGGAGGTAAATTGAGTACCTTGGTCTGAAATTATGGACAAGGGCACTCCATGCAATCAAACCAACTCCCAGATATATAGCTTGGCATAATCCTTCATCGAATCCGTTGTTTTCACTGGTAGAAAATCTTCAGCCTTGGTCAACCTATCCACCACAACCCAAAAAGAGTCATACTGTCGACGAGTGCAAGGTATTCCTTTTATGAAATCTATGTTAATTTCTTCCCACTTACAAGTAGGAATATTGATATCCTGAAGTACTCCTCCCGACCTTTAATGCTCAACCTTCACTTGCTGACAGTTCGAGCACTTGGCTACGAATTCTGCAATGTCCTTCTTAATGCCATCCCACTAATACATTTGTCTCAAATCTTGATACATCTTGGTGGAACCCGGATTGATAGAATACCTGGATCCATGGGCCTCATGCAATATTCGGCTACTCAAATCATCAATATCTGGAACACATAGGCGAACCTGGTACTGAAGCACACCATCTCCCCCTTGGCAGAAGACCTCCACCTTTTGACTTCAAACAACTTCCTTCAACTTTACCAAAATCGGGTCCTCATCTTGTTTAGCTTTCACATCAGTCACCAAGGACAATTCGAATCCGCTTTGGGCAACAACACCTCTATCAGTAGAGTCAACCAACCAAACTCCTAACCTTGAGAGACGATGCAGATCTTTCACCAACTCTTTCTTTCCTTCATCCACATCGGACACAATCTCCATAGAGAGCCTACTTAGTGCATCCGCTACCATATTAGCCTTATCTGAATGGTAAAGAACACTTATACCATAATGCTTGAGTAGCTCTAACCACCTCCTTTGCCGTAGATTGAAGTCCTTCTATGTGAACACATATTGTAAACTCTTGTGGTCCGTAAACACATCCACATGGACCCCATACATGTAATGCCACTATATCTTCGATGCAAATTCCACTTTGGCCAACTCCAAGTCATGGGTCGGGTAATTCTTCTCATGGATCTTTAACTATCTAGAGGCATATGCTATCACTTTCCCTCGCTACGTTAATACATATCTGAGTCCAATTCTCAAAGCATCATAATACACCACAAAACCATTGATACCCTCGAGTAGGGTCAATATCATTGCGGTAGGGAGTGGGGTCTTTAACTCTTAGAAGCTCTTCTCACAAGCATCCGACCATTGGAACTTTACCTTCTTTTGAGTCAACTTGGTCAAAGGTACTGCAATTGATGAAAAACCCTCAACAAACCTTCGATAATAGCAAGCTAAACCAAAGAAACTTTGAATATCTGAAGGGTTCACCGGTCTAGGCCAATTCTTTATCGCCTCAATTTTCTGAGAGTCTACTTTAATGCCCTCTCTTGATACCACAAGGCCCAAAAATGCTACCTATTTCAACCTAAACTCGCACTTGCTGAACATCGCATACAATTGGAGATCCTTGGGAATATGAAGAACTACTCTCAAATGAGCGGCATGCTCATCCTCGCTCCGAGAGTATATAAGAATATCATCAATGAACACGATCACAAACATGTCCAAGTACCACTTGAACACCCTGTTCATTAAGTCCATAAAATCTGCAGGAGCATTTGTCAGTCCAAATGACATAACTACAAAGTCATAATGACCATACCGCGTCCTGAAGGTTGTCTTCGAAATATCACACTCCCGGACTCTGAGTTGATGATACCCGGACCTGAGATCTATCTTTCAGAAACACTTGGCATCCTGAAGCTTGTCAAGCAAATCATCGATCTTGGGAAGATGGTACCTATTCTTGACGGTGACCTTGTTCAATTGCCGATAATTAATGCACATATGAGGCGAACCATCCTTCTTTTGGACAAATAACACTGGTGCACCCCATGGAGACTTGCTCGGCCTAATGAAGCCCTTATCTAGAAGGTCCTTAAACTGATCCTTCAATTCCTTTAGCTTAGCTAGAGGCATCCTGTAAGGAGGGATAGATATAGGATGCATGTCAGGTAGAAGGTCAATACCGAAATCAATCTCCCATTTGGGAGTAACACCTGGCAAATCAACGGGAAAGACTTTTGGATACTCACGCACCACCAGAACTGACTGGATAGTTGTGGTCTCGGACTCAACATCCTTAACCCTAACTAGATGATACATGCAACCTTTATAAATCATCTTTCTGGACTTAAGATAGGAAATGAAATGACCTACAAGTACTGTTGAACTGCCCTTCCACTCTAAGAATGACTCACTCAGAAAATGGAATTCCATCGCCGGGTTCTACATTTAATAGAAGCATAACACGTATACCACCAATCCATTCCAAGAATAATATTGAAGTTAGTCATGGATAACTCTACAAGGTCTGAGGAGGTGAATTTATGCAATATAGTGACTGAGCATCCTTTGTACACTCACCTAGATACAATCGAATCACCAACAGGAGTAGAAACTGAAAATTATTCTGATAGAGTCTCAGGACTAACTCCAAAGCTACTAGCAATGTAAGGAGTCTAGCCCCCAGATCTAGAAAAGCATAAACATCAATATGAAAAACTCGCAACATACCAGTGACCACATCCGAGGAGACCTCTTGCTCCTAGCGGGGTGCTAAAGCATAGAACCTGTTTTGGCGCTGACCACCGGATAAACTAGTTCAGGTACCCTACGTAGGGGGACGTATTGTTGGAGAAGCTGAACTGCCTGCTGGCATATGGGCTCCACCGCCCCCTGATCTGGTTAAAGGGTAATCTATGAGTCTATGTCCGGGTTTTCCACGCTCGAAACAAGCATCCGAGCCAACTAGGTACCTCCCTGAGTGATTCTTGCTGCACTTCGCACAAGCTAGAAAAGTGCGCTCTATCTGCATGATACCCTGACCTCTCGAATCTAGAGTCGTGCTCCTCCGATCCCCTTGGAATTTAGATGGTGTACTAGCCGATGATGGTGCTACATCAATAGATCTATGCTGAGACTACTGACGCTTTCCACCCCCCTCATCTGACCTGAGAAGTCCCATAACTATCGGGTCTTGGCCCTCTTGGCCTCTCTCTACCTCTAATACACCAACTCTATTTTGCTAAGCATGCAACACAATGCGGGGAATGTCTATATCTCGATGCAACATGGCGATCCTATAGTCCTTATCCAGGTAGTCCACCACTCCATGCACGAGATGGCTCACCTGAGCCCTACAATCTTCCACCAACTCTAGTGCATACTTGGATAGACGGGTGAAATTCAGTGCATACTCCTGAACTGACATGTCACCCTGCTTCAAGTTAACAAACTCAGCCGCCTTAAGCTCCATCATCTCTTGAGGAAAGAATCATTCCAAGAATGTTGCGTGGAACTCTTCCCAAACTATAGGGCCTCCACTCACTACTCTACAATCTCTCCACTTCTTGAACCATATGTGTGCCACCCCCTTTAGCTGATAGGAGACAAAATCAAAACAATCTCCACTGGTCACCCCCATAACCTGGGTGATCTTTAGAATTTCCTCGATGAAGTCATGTGGATCTTCATCGACCTTGGACCCAAGGAACTCCGGAGGGTTCATCCTCAAGAAATATCTAATCTGCGTCGCTATTGCATTTACATTCTATGGGATATGTGCAACAGCCTTCTGGTTGACTTGAGCGGTCAAGGCCTGTGCCAACTTCTGGATAGCCGCCCAAAACTCCACTTGGGATACTGGCTCTGGTGCCTGGGGCTCCTGAATCAGTGGGGCTTGCCGATGCCTATGACCACTGCCATCTCTGTGGCCTTCACCGTTTCCATTTCTTTTTCCATTCACTCTTCTAGGATCCATGATTCTGCAATTCCGAATAGCATGAATTTTAAGGATAGAAAGACTTTTTATTGCATGACATGGATCATGAAAGAAGGGAACATTTCCTAAATATCTTATAGCCTCTTTGTCACAAGTGTGGCGTGCCTCACACCCATGAAAAAGACTCTACTTAACGTGAATTTGTGACACCCTAGGACACTTCAAAACCTATGGCTCTGATACCATGTTTGTTACAACTTGAACGTAGACCCAGATGATAACATGGGACAAGGAACCCCGAGAGGCCCCAAGTTGACCCATGGCATAAACGTACGTCTAACTTCATTCACTTTAAATGGAAAACTGAACATAAGGCATAGAGGAATGTAAATGTAACATATTATATCATAACATCCAGAAGTACTAGACATATACATAAGTTGAGTACTATATACTATCTGAAAGCCTCTAACATGTAAGATGGGTTGATGGGACAACACCCCCAACTAACTCGATCAAATACTGAAACATAGAACATCGTACATGCTTAATCAAATGGCCCTCGAAACATGAGGACTCACAAAATATGGGTTGAATTAGATGTATGATTATTCAATGGGTCGACTTGGGGTCTCTCGGGATCCTTTGTCCTGTGTTGCAATCTAGGCCCCACTCGGGTCATGACAAACTTAGTATCAGAGCCATAGGTTTGAAGTGTCTTAGCATGTCTGAAAGCTGGGTAAAGTAGAGTCTTTTTCATGGGTGTGAAGCACGCCATACTTATGAAGAAGAGGCTACAAGACATTTAGGAAATGTTCCCTTGTTTCATGATCTATGTCGTGCGATGAAAAGTCTTTCTATCCTTCTAATTCATGCTAATCTCGATTACAGAATCATGGATCCTTCAAGAATGAATAGAAGGAGGAATAGAGGTACTGAGGGCAACGAGAATGGAAATGGTTATGGGCATAAGAAAGACCCACCTATTCAGGAGCCTCAGGCACCGGCGCCAGCCGCTCATGTTGAGTTACGGGCTGCTATTCAGATGCTTGCACAGGACTTGACTGCTCAAGTCAATTAGCAATCCATTGCGCATGTTCTGCAAAATGGAAATGCAGTGGCGGCTCGAGTTAGAGACTTCTTAAGGATGAGCCCGCCGGAATTCTTTGAGTCAAAGGAATCATGTTTTAATGGGGATCATTGAATGATAAATGTTTATATAACCATGAATCTTAATGAATAATATTATTGATTTATACATGAGCCTGATATGAATGTTTTTGGGAGCTGTGTCTAGCACCGAGCAGCCCGACGTTCAAAGGACTACGCAGGTGTATTATAACCACCTACCACCGTGGGTTTATAATGATACATTACATTAATAATGATCCCCTCTTTCATGATATCACATAATGCACGTCCCTCACCTGGCAAGCCAAGGGCGACTCTGCCCACTTGAGTGAGATAGTTGGGGCATCATGTAAGGCTGTAGCATGATGGCGTCAGTTATGACGAGTCCTCCCATTGTTTCGCATGTTTTATGCATTGTCATGTTTATGTTATTAGCTCAAGTGATGATTTGATAAAGTTCCTCGTATGATTATGATAATGAATATTTTACGAATGATTTGAAAACCTTGAGCCTTATATTAACCTATGATATTTATGATGTGAGCATGATGTCCTTCTCTAGTGATCATTTATGAGTTTTTATATATTTTTAAATGTCCGTTTTACTTACCTTGCATACTCGGTACATTCCATGTACTGACTGCATACTTATGGTGTATTGTTTTGTGATACAGACTCCGATCTTCAGATCAAACATCATCATTAGCTTGTTACGGAGTTTCGCACCCATCTTGTTGGTGAGTCCTCATTCCCCGAGGACCATTTGATTCAGACATTGATGTTTTCTCTTAGTTTCAGTTGTCAGGTTAGTTGGGGATGTTTTCCCATCAACCCATCTATTTCGTTAGAGGCTTCCAGACTATATGTTATACTCCTTTATTATGTATTTAGTCTGTACCGATTATCATGCTATGTTATGTTATGTTTATGCATCCGATATGTTGATATGTTAAGTATTCTGTTTGATGATATGAAATTAGATGAATGCTCATGCCATGGGTCAACTTGGAGTCTCTCAGGGCTCCTTGTCCCATGTTATGATCCGGGTCTACATTCGGGTCGTGACAAACTTGGTATCAGAGCAATAGATTTGAAATGTCCTACAGTATCTGAAAGCCACATTAAGTAGAGTCTTTTTCATGGGTGTGAAGCACGCTACACTTTTGACGAAGAGGCTATGAGACGTTTAGGAAATGTTCCCTTCTTTCATGATCTATGTCATGCGCTGAAGTGTCTTACTATCCTTCTAATTTGTGCTATTCGCGATTGTAGAATCATGGCTACCCGAAGAATGAATGATATAAGAAATGGAAATGGTGAATGCCAGAAGGATGGCAGTAGAAACGGGCATCAGCAAGCCCCACCAATTCAGGAGCCCCAAGCACCAGAGCCAGTTGCCCATGTTGAGTTCCAGACCGCTATTCAGATGCATGCGCAGGCTATGACCACTCAGGTCAATCAATAGGCTATTGCACATGTTCCGTAAAATAGCAATGCAGTTTGAGAATGAACCCGCCAAATTTCCTCCGGTCAAAAGTGGATGAGGAGCCGCATGAGTTTATTGACAACATTGTTAAGATCACCCAGGTTATGGGGGTGAATGGGGTTGAATGCATAGAGTTGGCCTTGTATCAGCTGAAAGGGGTTGCACATATCTGGTTCAGGCAATGGAGAGATAGTAGGGCCACCGGAGCAAGCCTAGTCACTAGGGAGGAGTTCCACGTGGTGTTTCTAGATTGGTTCTTCCCTTGGGAGATGAGGGAGTTGAAGACAACAAAATTCGTAAATTTTAAGCAAGGGAGGATGATGGTACAAGAGTATGCTCTCAAGTTCACTCGCTTGTCAAAATATGCCCCAGAGTTAGTGGTTGATCAGAGGGCACGGGTGAGCCGATTTGTTCATGGCGTTGCGGGCTATTTGGACAAAGATTGGTGGATTTCCATGCTTCATCAAGATATGGACTTTCCTCGGATAGTATTGTATGCGCAGCACATGAAGGTGGCTCATGCGAGGGAGAGGGAGGCAAAAAGGGCTCGGACAGATAGCCATGGGTTTACTCATTGGAGATCCAACAGTGCTCACCGCCCTCAGTTTCAGCAAAGGTCACTAGCTTCATCACCATCATCAGCTAGTGTTTCATCCAGACCTAAAGGTGATCAGAGGAGTAGGGCTTCAAGATCGAGGGACTAGAGGGGCACACAGGTAGAGTGCACCTCTCTAGCCTGCAGAAAGTGCTGCAAGAATCATACCGGGGAGTGTTTGCTCGGCTCAGATATTTGCTATGGGTATGGTAGATCCGGCCACATGCGCCGAGCATGTCCATTTGCTAGACAGGATGATGATAGAGGCTGTGCACAAACTACCAGGTTAGCAGCAGCTCCAGTATGTTCAACTCTACAGGGAGCATCTACTAGTAGGGGTGGCGGCCAACGCTAAAATAGATTCTATGCCCTTTCCTCGCGTCAGGAGTAGGAGACTTCACCGGATGTGGTTACTGGTATGTTATGAGTGTTCCACCTTGATTCTTATGCTTTGTTCGACAAAGGGGCTACCCTATTTTTTGTGACACCTTATATTTCTAGTAGCTTTGGATTTAGTCCCGAGACTCTGTCAGAACCATTTTCAGTTTCTACCCTTGTTGGTGATTTGGTTGTAGCTAGGCAGGTGTATAGATGATGTCCGATTAATATATTCTATAAAGTCACCTCCGCAGACCTTGTAGATTTAGCCATGACTGACTTTGATATTATTCTTGGCATGAATTAGTTGTATGCGTGTTATACTTCTATTAATTGTAGAACCCGTGCGGTGGAGTTTCGCTTTTCGGGTGAGGCAGTTTTGGAGTGGAAGGGTAGTTCGGCCATGCCTGTAGGTCGTTTTAGTTCCTATTTCAAGGCCAGGAAGATGATTGCCAAGGTTTGTATGTATCATCTAGTTAGGGCTAAGTATGTTGAGTCCGAAACCCCGACTATCTAGTCAGTTTCGCTAGTGCGTGAGTACCCAGAAGTATGTTCGAATGATTTACCAGGTGTTCCTCCCGAGAGGGAAATTGATTTTGGTATTTACCTTCTTCCCGTCACGCATCCTATATCTATTCCTCCCTACAGATTGGCTCCAGTCGAGCTCGAGGAGTAGAAGGAATAGTTAAAGGACCTGTTAGATAAGGGTTTTGTCACGACCCAAATGGAGGCCGGATTGTAGACACGGGACAAGGGACCCCGAGAGACCCCAAGTCGACTCATGACATAAGCATTCAAATAACTCATTCAATTAACATGAAGAAAACATAATTATAAACTCAGCGGAAGTCAAAGTTAATATAACAACAGAATAAATATCTGAAGCTGAACACACGTCTAATTCAATTAAGCCTCCAATCTGGATGAGCTGATGGGATAACACCCCCAACTAGCTCAACAAATATTGGAACTGAAAGGACATCTAAAACAACTAAAGGTCTAGTCCCTAAAAGACGAGGACTCACCAAATAAGCAGGTGCTAACTTTGAACACAGACTCCGAACGGCGCTGAACCTGAGAACCGAGTATGAAATGATGCAGCATAGAAAGTATGCAGTCAGTACATGGAATGTACCAAGTATGCAAGGTAAGTAAAACCGCTTAGGTAAAATGAATCATTTCTGGTCGTAGTATACGACATTACCGCGTAACAGCCAAGGCTGCCGCTTGTAGAAATTGTCCGCTTTGGAGCCTTCGCCCCTCACGATTTTAAATCGCATCTACAAGGGAAAGGTATCCAAGCACTTATAAAGCACTCTTCGTTCTCCTCCCCAACCGATGTGGGATTCGCCTAAACCGATGTGGGATTCGCCTAAGGCAAGCCTTACACTCACCCCCCTTGGGAATTAGCATACTCGCTGAGGTTTGCCACACCATCGGGTTTGCCCCACCACCAGCCCAACACCAGCTCTGATACCAACCGTAATAGCCCAGGCCACCGCTTGTATAAATTGTCCGCTTGGGAGCCTTCTCCCCTCACGGTTTTAAAACACGTCTACAAGGGAAAGGTATCCAAGAACTTATAAAGCACTCTTCATTCTCCTCCCCAACCAATGTGGGATTCGCCTAAACCAATGTGGGATTCGCCTAAGGCAAGACTTAGACTAAAAATCACATATACAGTATACTGCAAAGGACCAGCTCATGGTGCCCACGTTAAGGGACTTCAAACTCGATTTGGAACTACGACAACAATCGTATAAAAATTGTACCTTTCGCTTCACATTTGTTCGCTTCAACCATTCTTAACGATTCAAGCTTTATGCCAAGTATTTAAAACCCTTTGGAAAGGATCATACATGCCTCAATATGATTTTAAAAACATAGGAATACTGATCCTTTTTATAACTTAGTTTCGTGCTTGAAAAGGAAAGGGACGCCTTTACATACCTTGGAACGTTGACTCTAATTTTGCCGAAAATCTTCCTTTCAAGCTTACTTCTTAAGGATCCTTCCAAGTCCAATTTACAAACCCAACAAGCAGCAACTTCACTTCACCAAAGTTCTGGAAAAATTGGGCAGCAACATGCCACAAAAATACACAAAGAAACAACTTCACTTCACCAAAGTTCTGGAAAAATTAGGCAGCAACATGCCACAAAAAGAAACAAAGAAACAACAACACAATACTACAACATTATCCAAGTTATAACCTCATAAACTTAAAGAAATCAAAAAGGGACTTACTTACCCTTTCTTGGAGATGTTATCAACTAAAGTAGGAGTAAACTCCTACTGTTTCCTCTGCCTAGAATCATCTAAAAACGCAGCAATACCACAATCAACCACAAGACAATAACAAGTCATGACTTCCTTCCAAGGTTCTCTTTTCAAAGCCCAAACGAGACAAGAGTGAAGTTTCTTACCTGGGATATCTTTTCACCATGTGATAGGTCTTTGAATTCTCTGAGTTCTGAAAAACAATCAACTAAAACAGAGTAAAAATGAGCTTTCTAGCTCAATTTTATTCATATAGGCGGGCTGACAAGGGTTTGGGCGGCGCCAGCGTGGGCGCCGAGACAGGAAGAAAGCAGGCGCGCGCGCGACTGGCTCCCCATACCTGACTGACTAGGAAGCCTACTATATGACATCTGTAACTGTAACACTTAGGCCGTCCAAGCCACCTGTCAGAATCAACTCGAGCACAAACTGGACCCATAATGTCTCAACAATGCAGGGTAAGCAACTGAAATGCAAACAAGGCTATGAGTATGCTAAACTAAACAACAAAAAGCCGACAAGGCCACAAACTGAATACCATCGTACACACCAAGTCCACAAAGCCCTAAGTCCATAATGCGTCTAAAGATTAAACTGACTGATGGTCGGAACAGGGCTCCGACCTACCCATAACTGCATCTCAAAACTCTAACTGAAACAAAACCAGTCTTAGCTCTAGAAAGAAAGGAGAACACCAACACATCCACTAATCTCACGAACTGCTACTGCAACTGGAAATCCCGACCTCTACCTGCACCTGCGGCACGAACGCAGGTCCCCAGGCGAAGGGACGTCAGTAAGAATGAAATGTACCTGTTTGTAAGGCAAAAAACTGTAAACATGTAAAATAGCAATGATAACTGAGCCAGAAATAAGGAATAACAACAACCTGGAATCCTGGAACTAAAACCTGTCAATAAGTCAATACTGAAGTGCAAATGCAACCAAGTAATGCACAAGAAAAACTATAATTGTAATGCCAACAACCAACCAACCATAAATCCATATATAAAATTCGTCCAGCCGGTGTACCATACCAAGGAAAAATAAAAGTATCTTCAGCAGATGTACCATACTAGGGTAACATAAAAATATCTCCAGCCGATGTACCACGCCGGGGTAACATAAAAACATCTCCAGCCAATGTACCACATTGGGGTAAAATAAAAATATCTCCAGCTGATGTACCACACCGGGGTAAAATATAAATATCTCCAGCCGATGTACCACAGCGGGGTAAAATAAAAATAATTCTCAATCATAATCATAAATAGGGTTAATATGGCTTATATTGAGTCAATTTAACACGTATGACATATAAATGACAAATGTTAAATATGTGGCCGGAATAGGCCTCTTTCGTAACCTATAAATGCAAGTGACCACCCATATCATGTAAAGTTAGAAAATATGTATATATATCATATAAAGTTGTCAAATTATACATGAACATGTCGACTTAGTTACTTGAAGGACCTTCAAGAGGTTTAGACAACATAAGAACTTTTGTAGGCTTACAAACAATGTCCTACAAATAATCCTACCAATTGAACATATTACTTGGATAGAAACACATAGAGCTTATTTCTACCCAATTCTTTAACATTTGGAAACTACAAATATATACTGCCTACAAGGTGGTTCCTTTAACCTATATCGGCAACTAGACATTGGAATTTCATTGCCAAATTTATCATGTAGATAAGCACATATAGTTCTTAATTCATTTGACTTATTTGCAGGAAAACATGGAAATTATAACTAGGAACTTGGAGTTATTTGTCATATACATAGAGCTGAGAAAGGAACTACAAACATACAACGTATAAGACTTCTATATAATGTATAACTCGTATATAGTTAACTAGGTGACCTCCAGGAGACTTCCTGGTATTCAAAGTTCTGAGCTTAACTGATCGTTATCATAGCCTGCACTTATACTTTCTTAGACATTAGGAACATTTGTACCTGGGAGAATCTCTCCTCTAAATTTAGGAAATTCAACTGATAACTCAACAAGAGCTAAACATAAAGATGCATGACTTGAATATAATTGAAAGAATTCAACTGTATGTTATAACATAAAAATCGTACACATTAAGACTTCTTACTGGGAAGACATATAAAGACTTGAGTTCTTAGACTAGTATACAACATCATATACTTGACCGAGACATTAGCATAATTCTCGAAATATGATCTCTCAAAAACTTCTTAGATCAGCTAGCACATTTCAACATAAATTAGGGACGTAAAGACATAAGTTAAGGATCTGAGACTTGGAGCTCTATAACTTGGGAACTCTTGAGTAACTCTCTAAGTGATGCCTTATAGGTAAATAAAGATATATAGCCGTAATTCGGGTGATGCTAGATTGACTTACATAACATTTCAATTATCTGCGGAGCTTAAGAAAGCTTACATAATCATAAGTGACTTAGAAGATCTTAGGATTACCCTTTTTAGACATGGTAGAAATTTTCAACATATAGAATAGATAACTTAACATAATCCTTTAGGGGTATAGAAGAGAGCTTCTCAACTTAAGTTACTATTTTCAGATGTTCAACTCTAATTATTTCGTAGAAGGTTAACACTTTAGTGGTTATTCATCAACGTAACACATACTGAACATAAATAACTTAATTTATAACTCTTTTGCTAAACATCTTTAGAACAGGGTTAATCTTCCTAGTTGTTGTCTACCTCGTTCACAATTGTAACCCGTATCGTCTAATTTAACAATATTTAGCTCTACTTTCCTTATTCATCTTAACTTCTTTGCCAAAAATTATTCAATCTACACTCAAGTCTTTACCCTCGTGCTCACTATTCCATCACTTCTTATACACACTAAACCTCTTTTCCTAATTGAAAACTTAGCCACGCTTTCCCCGTTAACATGTATCGATTTAGCTTATTCGCTACGTGATGCTTTCTTAGCTTTAAAGAGGAAAAACATAAAATCTACTTTTTATCTTAAGCACTTTAGAACATAAACATATAGGAGGGATTAACAATATTATAAAAACGTCATTTCAATAAGCTTGTTTACCCTCAATCGGCTTAGCGTCATCTTCTTAGCTTAAGTTCAATTATATGTCGTCATCTTAGCATTTCCTACACATTTCACTAAGTGAAAAGATCTTAACATATATTAAACATCACATATACAGTATACTGCATAGGACCAGCTCACGGTGCCCACGCTAAGGGGACTTCAGACTCGATTTGGAACTACAGCAACAATCGTATAAAAATTACACTTTTCGCTTCATATTTGTTCGCTTCAACCATTCTTAACGATTCAAGCTTTATGCCAAGTATTTAAAACCATTTGGAAAGGATCATACATGCCTCAATATGATTTTAAAAACATAGGAATATTGATCCTTTCAATAACTTAGATTCGTGCTTGAAAAACAAGGAAAGGGACGCCTTTACATACCTTGGAACGTCGACTCTAAATTTGCCGAAAATCTTCCTTTCAAGCTTACTCCTTAAGGATCCTTCCAAGTCCAATTTACAAACCCAACAAGCAGCAACTTCACTTCACCAAAGTTCTGGAAAAATTGGGCAAAAACATGCCACAAAAACATACAAAGAAGCAACAACACAATACTACAACATTCTCCAAGTTATAACCTCATAAACTTAAAGAAATCAAAAAGGGACTTACTTACCCTTTCTTGGAGATGTTATCAGCTAGAGTACGAGTAAACTCCTATTGTTTCCTCTGCCTAGAATCATCTAAAAATGCAGGAATACCACAATCAACCACAAGACACCAACAAGTCATGACTTCCTTCCAAGGTTCTATTTTCAAAGCCCAAAAGAGACAAGAGTGAAGTTTCTGACCTGGGATATCTTTTCACCATGTGATAGGGCTTTGAATTCTATGAATTCTGAAAAAGATAATCAACTAAAACGGAGTAAAAATGAGCTCTCTAGCTCAATGATACTTAATATAGGAGAGCTGGCAAGGGTTTGGGCGGCGCCCGCGTGCGGTGCCCGTGCAACATGTCCTCGCACGCGCACGCGCGCCTGCTGCCTGCCTGTCTCGGCACCCACGCGCCTAGGCACTTTCCCAGGTGACAGTGTTGTTTTCAAATGAGCATAACATTTTACTCCGAACTCTGATTGACGAGCGATTTTTTTCACTGTAAACTAGACTCAAAAACTTTTCATTTGATATGTTATGGGACTTCTGGATCATTATATGTTTGGAGATATGACCATTTAAAGTTTACTCTTATTTACAAACTTCACATACTCTTCGATTTTCCCTTTGCACATGTTTCCCTCCTCACCTACGAACAATATACGACCCATAATTCCCTTAATATGACATATAACCATCAAATAATCATCAAAAAAAATTCCAGGGTGTAACATACTGGTCTTAATCTTAAAAATCCCATCCCTAACGAGCTAGAAGTTAAATAAGTGCTCTTAGCCCTTTTCTTGACAGTAGGATTTGGGAAAAAGCATTTCATAACATATCATAAACTTTCAAGTGTAAATAGAAGGCCACATGCATTCATTCTGAAATCATACTTTTATCATAACATGACCATGCATAGCTTTAGAACATCATGACTGACTCAAATGACTCAAAGTTGAAACATGCATTTATATCAAAAAGCTGGACAATGAGTCAAACAATGCTTTTTGAACATGCATGCATAAGATAAATATCATGAGTAATGAATATGCAATCTGAATGTTTTAGACAGTGGGAGACTCATCACTTAACTGACATACCACGATAGAGCTTACGTGGTCCCGACGACCACACTCAAGTGGGCAAAGCCGTCTCAAACCTTGCCAGGACTAAGGATACTACCATGATATCAATATCAAGCTGAAGGGCTAATCGGGTAAGGGATAGCTCACAAGGGATGTCCCAATTATATAATAGTATCAACCTATGTTGGCGC
Organism: Datura wrightii; assembly: GCA_035772735.1. NCBI lineage: Eukaryota > Viridiplantae > Streptophyta > Magnoliopsida > Solanales > Solanaceae > Datura > Datura wrightii. Next base: position 70,531,963 of record JASDFA010000002.1, read on the forward strand.
GTAGTTCTGGGGAATAGGGTGAGCGACCTTTAACCCACTCGGTGCTAGACTTTTCTCCCAAAAACATGCAATGCTCTACATCATATATAACGAAGCTCAACATCGTCTATGAATGAAGCTCAACATCGTCTAATGACGAAGCTCAATATGAAATCATGCATAACTCAACATCGTATGAAATGAAGCTCAACATTGTCTATTGACAAAGCTCATTAATGAATTCATGCATAGAATCGACATCATATGAAAATGAAGCTCAACATTGTCCCTTGACAAAGCTCAATAATGACACACATCTCAATTATGAATTCATGCATATGAGAAGCTTTATTTCAAATATACCACAAGCTCAATCATAGGTGGGAGCAACTACCCCAAATCATGTGACAAGCTACGTATAGAAATATGTACTCAACACACCACATGCTAGACTTTATAATAAAAATTGGGAAATTTCACTTCAACAATGTCGTAAGCTTATGTCGGGAAAATCATCACTTTAAATCGACATGTGGGCATCACCCAAAGCTCCATCATACTTGGATCTAATCGATTCTTTTTTAAAATAACAACATAGATCATGGATAGTTTTAGAAACATGCTTTACATCATCATCACACATTTTTCATAAATCACTTCTTTTATGAACTCACCATCCATGGGCGTTTTAGATTCAATTTTTGGAAAACAAATTTATAAGGAAAACAATTTAGAATGCGCCCAAGCTTCATAAATCATCAATATAAATACAATCTAATTGTACCCATGTATAGAGATTGAAGAATCATGCAATTGAGTAAAACCCAATACTTGATCATAGATGATTTATCACATTTTGATAGAAATTGGGCATGGGTGTGGAAGAAGGCACCCACTCATAGCCTTAAATACTTGAAAATGGTGAATTCAAATACCTTCTAATAGCCCAAGATGACATTCTAATGGAAACCTTGAGATTTTTCCTTGAATCTCCTCTTCAAACCTTCAAACTTGCATGCATGGAAAGAATGACTTGGGATAGGTTTTACCCTGCTTAAAACCCACTAAAACAAGCCTTAAATGACATAGTATAGGTCTTAGGAACTTAGGAAATTCTGAGAAGGCCCTTACTATTTAGCAGAAAATGGCTGCTAGGTGACCCCAACGGGTGACCTGACGATTCATCAGGACGGGCAACAGCTCGTCTAGTCCCCATCAAGTGCACTGGTTAACTGAACTGCTGGTGCTCGTATCGGGGGACATAACGACTCGTTCCTCGACATCACAACTCATGGTCACCTTCTTTCATGAACACTGCATTAACATTCGTGAAAAACCATTTTGTTTGATCACGACTCACCTTACGAGTCATTGGGACTGGCCACGACTCGTGGGGTCCCATCCGTTAGGTGCACTGGTACTTCTTCCAATCTAATTCCAACATCACCCCACGAGTGACATGACAACTCGTGGTGGCTGACCATGAGTCGTTCTCTCCCTTGTAGGGACCTCGATTCTTCATTTATTCCAGGACTTCCCATGAGTCACCTGACAACTCGTGGGGTCTCCTCACGAGTCGTCCCACAACTCTTGTGCCTACAACATCAATTCCATAATTTTCCTATTTCAACTCCCGGGTCCGATCTTTGAGCTTCCAGGGTATAACAATATCTCCCCCTTGGGAACATTTGTCCTCAAATGTTAGAAACACACAGAAAATGCAGAAACATGCAATCATCATATACAAATACTGATTATTAAAATAAAAAATTGACGGAATGGCTACCTCTGGAAAGAACTACATAGCTAAACTGAATTTAGACATCACATACAGTTATCATAACATAATTAAAACTTCCACACATGAACTGAACATGGAAACTGATTAGATAATTAGGGCTAAAACTGATACCTCAAACTGAAACTGAGCCGGTAGGGAACAAGTGTGGGTATTTAGCCATAATAGTTGCTTTGGCTTCCCATGTAGCTCCCTCAACATGCTGGTTTCTCCATAACACCTTCACCGAAGCAACTTCTTTGTTCCTCAGCCTTTGAACCTGACGATCCAAGATTGCAACCAGAATTTGCTCATTACTTAGGCTATCTCCCACACTAATCCTTTCCATCAGGACTACTAAAGCTGGATCACCTAAGAACTTTTCAAGATCGATATATGAAAGACGGGATGAACTGAAGATAAGTCTGAGGGCAAGTCAAATTCATATGCTACCTTACAAACTCTTCTCATAACCTGGTAAGGACCAATATAGCGGGGACTGAGTTTCCTTTCTTTTTGAACCGAATGACTCCCTTCATGGGAGATACCTTTAGAAATACCCAATCGTCTACCTCAAACTCCATATCCCTTCTTCTTACATCCGCATATGACTTTTGAGGACTTTGAGTAGTTTTTAACCTGTCCCTTATCAGCTGAACCTCATCATAGCCTCGTGAACCGAGTTTGGCCCTACCATAGCTTCCTCCCCAACCTCGAACCATCCGATTGGCGATCTACACCTTCGCCCGTAAAGAGCCTCGAACGATGCCATCTGGATACTGGACTGATAGCTGTTATTGTAAGCAAACTCGATTAAAGGCAAGTGATCATCCCAACTAACTTTAAAGTCCATCACACTAGCCCTCAGCATGTCCTCGAGAGTTTGAATTGTTCGCTCCGCCTGGCCATCCGTTTGGGGATGAAATGTTGTGCTGAGTTTAACCTGAGTCCCAAGCCCTTTTTGGAATACAATCTGGCATAATCATCCACTGAATCTGTAGTTTTGACCGGTAGAAATTGTGCCACCTTGGTCAACCTGTCGACCACCACCGAAATGGAATCATAGTGTCGGTGAGTACGAGGTAGGCCTGTAATGAAATCCATATTAATCTATTCTCACTTCCATGTAGGAATGTTAATATCCTGCAATATGCCTCCTGGCCTTTGATGCTCAACTTTCACTTGCTGGCAGTTCGGGGACTTTGCCAAAAATTCCGCAATATCCTTCTTCATGTCGTTCAACTAATATATTTCCCGCAAATCATGATACATCTTTGTGGATCCCGGATGGATGGAATACCTGGACCCGTGTGCCTCATTCAATATCCAGTCCCTTAAATTATCAACATGTGGAACACATAGGCGACCCTGGGGCCACAGTACACCATCTCCCCCTTGGGAGAAGACCTCAACCTCTTGACTTCGAACGGCTTCCTTCAGCTTTACTAAAATCGAATCCTCATCTTGTCTAGATTTGACATCAACCACTAAGGACGATTCTGATCCATTTTGCACAACAACGCCGCCATTGGTTGAGTCGACCAATCTAACTCCCAACCTCACAAGTTGATGGACATCTTTCACCAACTCCTTATTTCCCTCATCCACGTGAGACACACTCTCCATAGAGGTCCTCCTAAGCGCATCTGCAACCACATTATCCTTGCTCGATTGGTAAAGGACACTCATATCATAGTCCTTAAGTAGCTCCAACCACCTCATTTGCCGTGATTGAGTTCTTTTTGCTTAAAAACATATTGCAAGCTCTTGTGATCCGTGAATACATCCACGTGGACCCCATACAAATAATGTTGCCATATCTTCAATGCAAACACCACCGAGGCCAATTCAAGATCATGGGTTGAGTAATTCTTTTCATGAACTTTCAATTGTCTCGAGGCATATGCTATCACTTTCCCATGCTGCATCAACACACGTCCGAGTCCGACTCACGAAGCATCACAATACACCACAAAACAATCGGTACCCTCAGGCAGGATCAACACTGGTGCTGAAGTGAGTCGGGTCTTCAACTCTTGGAAACTTTTCTCACAAGCCTCCTACCATTGAAACTTCACCTTATTTTTAGTCAACTTGGTCAATGGTGTGGCAATAAATGAAGAACCCTCCACAAATCTCTGACAATAACCCGCTAAGCCCAATAAACTCTTAATATCTGATGGGTTCACTGGTTTGGGCCAGTTTTTTACCATCTCGATCTTTTGAGAATCTACTTTTATGCCCTTGCCTGATATCACATGGCCTAGAAATGCCACCGAGTCCAATCAAAACTCACATTTGCTGAACTTTGCATACAACTTTCGATCCTTGAGGGTCTGAAGCACTGTTCTTAAGTGAGCGACATGCTCCTCCTCACTCCGAGAGTATATAAGGATGTCATCAATTAACATAATCACAAACATGTCCAAATATGCCTAGAACACCCTGCTCATTAGATCCATAAAAGCTTCAGGGGCATTGGTTAGTCCAAAAGACATAGCAACAAATTCTTAGTGAGCATACTAAGTTCTGAAAGTAGTTTTTGGGATGTCACTCTCCGAAAATTTGAACTGGTGATACCCGGATCTGAGATAAATCTTGGAGAAACACTTGCACCCTGAAGCTGGTAAAACAAATCATCTATCCTGGATAAGTGATACCTATTCTTAATGGTGACCTTATTCAACTGTCGATAGTCAATGCACATCCGAAGCGAACCATCCTTCTTACGGAAGAATAACACTGGTGCACCCCGTGAAGACTTACTCAACCTAATAAAACCTTTATCTAACAGATCTTTCAACTAATCCTTCAACTTTTTTAGTTTGGATGGAGCCATTCTGTAGGGAGAAATAGATATAGGTTGCATGTCGGGAAGAAGATCTATACCGAAATCAATCTCTTACTCGGGAAGGACACCTAAAAAATCATCAGCAAAGACCTCTAGAGACTCACGTACTACTGGTATGGACTGGATAGTCAAGGTTTCAGACTCCACATCCATAACCCTAATTAGATGGTACAAACAACACCTAGAAATCATCTTCCTGGCCTTAAGGAAGGAAAAAAATCGACCTACCTGCACAACTAAACTATCCTTCCATTCTAACACTGGCTCACCCAAAAATCTGAACTCTAATGACTAGGTTCTACAATTTACTGAAGTATAACATGCAAATAGCCAATCCATGCCGAGAATAACATCAAAATCGTTCATGTATAACTTTACCAAATATGCTGAGGTGACCTTATAAAGGACCAAGACCGGGAAATATCTATGTACCTGTCTAGCTATAATTGAGTCACCTACTGTTGTAGAAACTGTGGAGGGCTCGGACAAGACATCAGGACTGATTTCGAAGCTACTGGCTGTATATGGTGTCACAAAAAATAGGGTAGCCCGCGGATCTAACAAAGCATACACATCAACATGAAAAACTCTCAACATATCGGTGACTACATCTAGTGAGGCCTCCTGCTCCTGGCGAGTGGCTAAGGCATAGAATCTGTTCTGGCGCGATCGCCAGCTATACTAGTTGATGCCCCCTGATGTGCTGTGCATGGGGGGGCTGCTAAACTAGAAGCTAGGCCTCAGCCCCCAACCTGATCCTATCGCGCAGCGGGACAATCTCTGATCATATGTCCAGGATGCCCACATCCAAAAAACGCTCCTAACCCTGCCAAACACTGGCCTATGTGCCCTTGGCTGCACTTGCGACAAGCTGAAAGGCTGGAGTCTGCGGGCATACTGCTATGACCCCTCGAGCCTGACGCTCACCCTCTCTGATCATGTCTAGGCTTAGATGGCACACTCAGCGCTGAAGATGCTGGGGCTGATGATCTCTGGTGGGTCTGCTGTCAGTGCCCACCACCGAACCTTTGTTGAGAGAATCTATGGTCCTCAGTCCTGGCCCTCTTGGACTCCCTTTCCCTCAAGTGTGCCGCCTCCATCTGCTGGGCATACAACACAATACGAGGGAAGTCCATGTCTTGATGGAGCATCACTGTGATGCAGTCTTTTTCCAAATATCCTACTATACCATGCCACAAATCTGCTCACACGCGCCCGCTGGTCGACCACTACCTCCGGGGCATACTTATACACGGGACAAGGGACCCCGAGAGACCCCAAGTCGAACCATGGCATAAGAATTCAACTAACTCATTCAATAAACATGAAGAAAACATAATTATAAACTCAGTGGAAGTCAAACATAATATAACAACAGAATAAATATCTGAAGCTGAACACACGTCTAAGTCTGATAAGCCTCTAATCTAGACGAGCTGATGGGACAACACCCCCAACTAGCTCATCAAATACTGGAACTGAAAGGGCATCTAAAACAACTGAAGGTCTAGTCCCCGAAAGATGAGGACTCACCAAATAAGTAGGTGCTAACTCTAAACAGCGACTACGAATGGGGCTGAACCTGAGAACTGGGTCCTCCATTATGAAATGATGAGCATAGAAAGTATGCGGTCAGTATGTGGAATGTACCAAGTATGAAAGGTAAGTAAAACTGCTTAATTAAAATAAATCATTTAAAGCATTTCATAACATATCATAAATTTTCAAGTGTAAATAGAAGGCCACATGCATTCATTCTAAAATTATACTCTTATCATAACATGACCATACATAGCTTTAGAATATCATGACTGACTCGAATGGCTCAAAGCTGAAACATGCATTTATATCAAAAGTTGGATAATAGGACAAACCTTGCTTTTTGAACATGCATGCATGAGATAAATATCATAAGTAATGAATATGCAATCTGAATGATTTAGGCAGTGGGAGACTCGTCACTTAACCTACATACCACGATAGAGCTTACATGGTCCCGACTATCACACTCAAGTCGGAAGAGCCATCCTAAACCTTGTCAGGGCTAAGGACGCTACCATGATATCGATATCAAGATGAAGGGACATTCGGGCTGGGGATAGCTCACAAGGGAGGTCCCAATTATATAATAGTATAAATCTATGTTGGCGCGTAGTTCTAGGGAATAGGGTGATCGACCCTTAACCCCCTCTGTGCTAGACTCTTCTCCCAAAAACATGCAATGATCTACATCATATATAATGAAGCTCAACATTGTCTATGAACGAAGCTCAACATCGTCTTTGGACGAAGCTCAACATTGTCTAATGACGAAGCTCAATATGAACTCATGCATAACTCAACATCGTAAGAAACGAAGCTCAACATAGTCTAAAGACAAAGCTCATTAATGAAATCATGCATAGACTCGACATCATATTAAATTGAAGCTCAACTTTGTTCCCTGAAAAAGCTCAATAATGACACACATCTCAATTATGAATTAATGCATATGAGAATCTTTATTTAACACATACCACAAGCTCAATCATAGGTGGGAGAAACTAATCCAAATCATGTGATAAGCTACGTATAGAAATATTTACTCAACACACCACAAGCTAGACTTTATAATAAAAATTGGGAAATTTCACATCAACAATATGGTAAGCTTATGTAGGGAAAATCATCACTTTAAATTGACATGTGCGCATCACCCAAAGCTCCATCATACTTGGATCTAGTCGATACTTTTTGAAAACAATAACATAGATCATGGGTAGTTTTAGAAACATGCTTTTCATCATCATCACACATTTGTCATAAATCACTTCTTTTATGAACTCATCATCCATGGGCATTTTAGATTCAATTTTTGGAAAACAAAATTAATAAGGAAAATAATTTAGAATCCTCCCAAGATTCATAAATCATTAATATAAATACAACCTAATCATTACCATGTATAGAGATTAAGAGTCATGCAATTGAGTAAAACCCCATACGTGATCATAGATGTTGTATCACATTTTGATTGAAATTGCGCATGGGTGTGGAAGAAGGCACCCAGTCATAGCCTTATTTGGAAATGGTGAATTCTATCACCCTCTAATAGCCCAAGCTGAGATTCCAATGGAAACCTTGAGATTTTACCTTGAATCTCCTCTTCAAACCTTCAAACTTGCATGCATGTGAAGAATGGCATGGAATAGGTTTTACCCTGCTTAAAACCCACTAAAACGAGCCTTAAATGACGTAGTATAGGTTTTAGGAACTTAAAAAATTATGAGAAGGCCCTTACTATTTCTCAGAAAATGGCTGCCAGGTGACCCCGACGAGTGACCTGAAGATTCGTCAGGACGGGCAATGACTCATCTAGTCGCCCGTCAAGTGAACTGGTTAATTGAACTATTGTAGCTCGTAATGGGGGAAATAACGACTCGTTTCTTTATACCACGACGCGTGGTCACCTTCCTTCATGTACACTGCCTTAACATTCATGAAAAACCATTTTGTTTGATCACGATACATGGAGTCCCATCCGTTAGATGCACTGTTACTTCTTCCAATCAAATTCCAACATCACCCCACGAGTGACATGATAACTTGTGGTGTATGACCATGAGTCATTCTCTCCATTTTAAAGACCTCAATTCTTCATTTATTCTAGGCTTGCCCATGAGTCACTTGACGACTCGTGGTGTCTCCTCACGAGTCGTCCAACGACTCATCCTATGCCTGCAACATCAATTCCATAATTTTCTCGTTTCAACTCCTGGGTCTGATCTTTGACCTTCTGGGGTATAACAGGTTTCATTAGACCGATCAAGTCCCCATAGGGTGTACCAGTCTTATTTGTCCGAAAGAAGGATGGTTACCTTCGGATGTGCATTGATTACCGGCAACTAAACGAAGTCACCGTCAAGAATAGGTATCCTCTACCCAGGATTGATGATTTATTTGACCAGATTTAGGGTCCCAAGCATTTTTCAACGATAGATCTCAGATCCAGTAATCAACAACTCAGAGTTCAGGTGTGCGACATCTCGAAGACAGCCTTCAAGACGCGGTATGGTCATTATGAGTTTGTAGTTATGTCTTTCGGACTAACGAATGCTCCTGCAGCTTTTATAGAACTGATGAACAGGGTGTTCAATCCATATTTGGATATGTTCATGATTGTGTTTACTGATGACATCTTGATATACTCTCGAAGCAAGGAGGAACATGCCGCTCATTTGAGAATAGTGCTTTAGAACCTCAAGGATCGCCAATTATATGCCAAATCAGCAAGTGCGAGTTTTTGTTAAACTCTGTAGCCTTTTTGGGCCATGTGGTAACAAGTGAGGGTATAAGGGTGGATTTTCAGAGGATAAAAGCGTAAAAAATTGCCCCAGACCGGTTAATCCTTCAGACATTCGTAGTTTCTTGGGTTTAGCTGGCTACTATCGAAGATTTGTTGAGGGTTTTTCATCTATTGTAGTGCCCTTGACCAAATTGACCCAGAAGAAGGTGAAAATCCAATGGTCAAAGGCTTGTGAGAAGAGTTTCCAAGAGTTGAAGACTCGACTTATTTCAGCACCGGTGTTAACTCTACCGGAGGGTATTAATAAGTATGTGGTGTATTGTGATGCTTCAAGGATCGAACTTGGGTGTTTGTTGATGTAGCACAGGAAGGTTATAGCATATGCTTCTAGACAGCTAAAAGTCCATGAGAAGAATTACTCGACCCATGATCTGGAGTTGGTCGCAGTGGTGTTTGCCTTGAAGATATGGCGACATTACTTGTATGAGGTCCACGTGGATGTGTTTATGGACCATAAGAGCTTAGAATATGTGTTTACTAAGAAGGATCTCAACCTTTGGCAAAGGAGGTGATTGGAGCTACTTAAGGACTATTATATGAGTGTGCTTTACCATCCAAGTAAGGAAAATGTGGTAGCGTATGCACTTAGTAGGCTCTCTATGGAGAGTATGTCCCATATGGATGAGGGGAAAGAGGAGTTGGTGAAGGATGTGGCGCGCATCACAACCATGAAAAAGACTCTACTTAACGCAGCTTCTAGACACCATAGGACACTTCAAAATATATGGCTCTGATACCAAGTTTGTCACGACCCAAACGTAGACTCGGATCGTAACACGGGACAAGGAACCCCGAGAGGCCCCAAGTCGACCCATGGCATGAGCATACATCTAACTTCATTCATAATAAGCGAAAAACTAATCACAAGGCATAACATAAAAATAAGCATAATCATGACATATCATAACAAATGGAATCACTTTGACATACATAAGCTGAGTACTACACACTGTCTGAAAGCCTCTATTAAATGCGATGGGTTGATGGGACAATACCCCCAACTAACCCGGACAAGTACTGAAACATAAAATAGCATGAATGTCTGTCAAATGGCCCTCAGAACATGAGGACTCACCAATAAGCTGAAAGTACACTATGAGATAATCTAAATATAAGGATGAGCTTGAGAGATAGAACCTGTATCATAAGACGATACAACAAGGAAAGTATGCGGTCAGTACGTGGAATGTACCGAGTATGCAAGATAATTAAAACAGAAATTTACAATATGTAAAAGCTCATAAAACAGCATAAGAGTAGGAAATCATGCTCATATCATAATTATCATAACCTAACACATCATAAGGCATATGGTTTTCAAAACATTCATAATGCAATCGTAATCATAATCATAATAGAAAAGCTTTGTTGAACATGACTTGAGCCAATATACATTGTCTTTAACATGTATAAATCATGAGAAACAGTGGGAGATTCTCTTAACCGACATACCCCATATGAGCACACATGAAGCCCGACTTGTAACCCTAATCAGGAGGGTGTCTGTACCTTGCCAAGGGTAGGACCATGAAAGTGTGATATCACCATGAACAGGGCCAATTGGGCCTGGGATAATCACAAAGGAGGTCCCAACATACCTACGGTGGCACATAGTTTATGAGATCTGAGGCAGAACCCAGGCCCCGAACCTACTCGTTGTTCGATACTACTCCTAAAACATCTATAATGCTCATAGTATAACATGCATGAATTCATGGGCTAGTTAAATCATGACAATCATAAACATTCTTGTACATACGTGAAGTAGCCATGGCATAAGGCCCGTGAGTCGTCCCAAAACATAATTCATGAATCATAGGTTTCTCGCATACTTGTAGATCCTACATATAACTTGAAAATCATCAAAACATGGTGGGTAATTAAATAAATTCATATTTCAAATCAGAAATCATGCTTCGCTTGTAAGTATTAGCAATTAAAGCGAAAATAAAAGATCGATTCATCATATATCATGCTTAAATAGGCTTATTTCAGTAGAAATCGAAATCAATAGTTTTATAAGTAAAATAAGATGTAAAAATATGATCCAAATCCATAAAATATGATGTAGATCATAAATCATAAAGCTAATTAGCAAGTCATTCAAATTTCACAAAAATTAAATTGAAACCCCATGTGGTTTTTGTAGAGATTTTCATAAATCAATAGAGGATATATATGGGTGTGAACGGAAACACCCATTCGTAACCCTACATACCTGATGGAGACTGAATCTTACTCTCCCTTGGATGCCCAAAAAGAAATTGAAAGAAATTGAAGAAGAAACCTTGAATCTCCCTTTTATGGCCTCTCTATCACTCTTCTATTCTCTTGCATGCATGAATGAAGACTTAGGATAGTTTCCCCCTCTAAAAACCCACCTTTCATAGGCTAAAACGACTTAGTGTAGGCTTTAAGAACTTAGGAATTACGAAAAGGCCCTTACTAAATTCATACAAAATAACTGCCAGGTGGTCCCAACGGACGACCTGACAACTCGTTGCTAGAGGGCACGACTCATTATGTCGATCGCCAAGTGCCCTGCTTCATCTGATCTCCTGGGATCATAACAGGTCACTTCACGACTCGTTAGGGGTGGAAACAAATCGTGGTCACCACTCGTTAAGTACACTTTCTTATTTCCAAAATTTGGACCCCAAGCCTACCCACGACTCACCCCACGAATCGTTAAGGCTGACAACGACTCATGGGGACTCCCGTCAGGTACACTGCCCAGATTTCCTTTTTCCAACTATGTTTCTTTCCCCACGAGTCACCTGAAAACTCAAGGGCTGTCCTCACGAGTCGTGAGATGACTCGTCCTGAGGCTGTAAAAAACATTCCCACTTATTCCCCGTTTCAAGTCTTGGGTCCGATCTTTGAGCTCCCGGGGTATAACAATATCTCCCCCTTTGGAACATTTGTCCTAGAATGTTGGAAAGCACACAGAAAAGCAGAGATATGCAATTATCATTATCAAATACTGATCTTTTAAATCGAAAGTTGACGGAATGAGTACCTCCGAAGATAACTACATAGCGGAACGGAATTCAGGCATCATATACATTTACCATAACATAAAACAAACTTGCGCACATGAACTGGACATGAAGCTAAATAGTGTATTAGGGCAACAACTGATACCCTAAAGTGAAACTGAGCCGGTAGGGAACAGGTGAGGGTAATTAGCAATCATATCTGCTTTGGCTTCCCGCATAGCTCCCTCAACATACTGGTTCCTCCATAACACCTTTACTAAAGCTACTTCCTTGTTCCTCAACCTCCAAACCTGATGATCCAATATTTCAACTGAAACTTTCTCATAGCTAAGGCTACCCTTTACACCAATACTATCCGTCGAGACTACAAGAGTTGGATCTCCCAAAATTTTTTTCAAAAGCGATACATGAAACACAGGATACACGGAAGATAACTCTGAGGGAAAGTCCAACTCACACGCTACCTTAACAACTCTTCTCATAATCTGGTAGGGACCAACATAACGGGGACCGAGTTTTCCTTTCTTCCCAAACCACATGATTCCGTTCATGGGAGATACCTTCATAATACCCAATCGTCCACCTCGTACTCCAACTCTCTCCTCCTCACATCAGTATATGACTTTTGACGACTCTAAGTGGTTTTGGGCCTTTCCCTTATCAACTGAACCTTCACCATAGCCTCATGAACTAAATTTGGCCCTATCATAGCTGCCTCACCAACCTCAAACAATCCAATGGGCGATCTACATCTCCGTGCATAGAGAGCCCCAAACGGTGCCACTTGGATACTGGAGTGGTAGCAGTTATTGTAAGCAAACTCGATCAGGGGCAAGTGATCATCCCAACTACCTTTGAAGTCCATCACACATGCTCTCAACATGTTCTCAAGAGTCTGGATTGTTTTTTCCGCTTGGCCATCCATTTGCGGATGAAAGGCTCTGCTGAGCTTAACCTGAGTCCCAAGCCCCTTCTTAAAAGACCGCCAAAACTTAGGGGTAAATTGAGTAACTCGATCTGAAATGATAGACAAAGGCACTCCATGTAGCCGAACCAACTCTTGGATATACAATTTTGCATAATCATCCGCTGAGTCTGTGCTTTTCAACAGTAGGAAATATGCATCCTTGGTCAATCTATCTACCACCACCCAAATAGAATCATAGTGTTGACGGATACGGGGTAGGCTTGTAATGAAATCCATATTAATCTCTTCCCACTTCCAAGTGGAAATGTTAATGTCCTGAAGTACGCCTCCCGGCCTTTGATGTTCAACCTTTACTTGCTGATAGTTCGGGCACTTGGCTACGAATTCTGCAATATTCTTCTTCATGTCATCCCATGAATAGATTTCTCATAAATCACGATACATCTTGGTGGAACCTGGATGGATAGAATACCTGGATCCATGGACCTATGTAATATCCGGCTCCTCAAATCACCAACATCCGGAATACATAGGCGACCCTGGTACCCAAGCAAATCATCTTCCCCTTGGGAGAAGGCCTCCACCTTCTGACTTCGAACGACTTCTTTCATCTTTACCAACATAAGATCCTCATCTTGTCTAACTTTCACATCCATCACCAAGGATGATTCTGACCCGTTCTGCATAACAACAACACCATCGGTTGACTCGACCAACCTAACTCCCGACCTTGCAAGTCGATGGAGATCTTTCGCCAACTCCTTCTTTCCTTCATCCATATGGGACACACTCTCCACAGAGAGCCTACTAAGTGTGTCCCCTATGATATTAGCCTTACCCGGATGGTAAAGGACACTCATATCGTAATACTTGAGTAGCTCCAACCACATCCTTTTCCGAAGATTGAGATCCTTCTGCGTGAATACGTATCATAAACTCTTGTGATCCATAAACACATCCACGTGGACCCCATATAGGTAATGTCGCCATATCTTCAATGCGAACACCATCACGGCCAATTCAAGATCATGGGTCAGGTAATTCTTATTGTGGACTTTCAACTGTCTTGAGGTATATGCTATCACTTTCCCATGCTGCATCAATACACATCCGAGTCTGATTCTCAAAGCATCAAAATACACCACAAAACCATCTGTACCCTCTGGCAGGGTCAACACCGATGCGGTAGTAAGTCGAGCCTTCAACTCTTGGAAGCTCCTCCCACAAGCCTCTAACCATTGGAACTTTACCTTTTTCTGAGTCAACTTTGTCAAGGGTGCTGCAATAGATGAGAAACCTCAAAAAACATCCATTAGTAGCCAGCTAAACTCAAGAAACTCCGGATATCCGAGGGATTCACCGATCTAGCCCAATTCTTCACCGCCTCGATTTTCTGAGGATCTACTTTTTGCCCTCGCCTGATATTTCATGGCCCAGAAATGCTACCGAGTTCAACCATAATTTGCACTTGCTAAATTTTGCATACAATTGGCGATCCTTGAGTGTCTGAAGCACTACTCTCAAATGAGCGACATGCTCCTCTTCGCTCCGAGAGTATATAAGGATATCATCAATGAACACAATCACGAACATGTCCAGATATGGCTTGAACACCCTTTTCATCAGGTCCATAAAAGTCATAGGAGCATTTGTTAGTCCAAAAGACATGACTACAAACTTAGAATGACCATACCGCATCCTAAAGGCTGTCTTTTGGATATCACTCTCCCAAACTCGGAGCTAATGATACTCGGACCTGAGATCTATCTTTGAGAAACACTTGGCACCCCGAAGTTGGTAAAACAAATCATCGATCCCGGGCAAAGTGTACCTATTCTTGATGGTGATATTGTTCAATTGTCAATGGTCAATACACATCCGAAGTGAACCATCCTTATTTTGGACAAATAACACTGGTGAACCCCATGGAGACTTGCTCGATCTGATAAAGCCCTTATCTAAAAGGTCCTTCAGCTGATCCTTCAACTCTTTTAGCTCAGGTGGAGCCATCCTATAAGGAGGGAATAGATATGGGATGCGTATCGGGTAGAAGGTCAATACCAAAATCAATCTCCCGCTTAGGAGGAAAACCTAAAAAATCATTGGGAAAGACCTCTAGATACTCACGCACCACCGAAACTGACTAGATAGTCAGAGTCTCGAACTCAACATCCTTAATCCTAATTAGATGGTATATGCAACCCTTAGAAATCATCTTCCAGGCATTAAGATATGAAATAAATCAACCTATTGGCACAATTGAACTACCCTTCCACCCCAAAACCGATTCACCCGGAAAACAAAATTCCACCGCACGGGTTCTACAATTTACAAAAGCATAACACACATACAAACAATCCATACCAAGAATAATATCAAAGTTAGTCATGGCTAACTCTACAAGGTCTGCGGATGTGACTTTATATAATATAGTGACCGGGCATCCTCTATATACCCGCCTAGCTACAACTGAATCTCAGGCAGGAGTAGAAATCGAAAATGGTTCCAACAGAATCTCGGGACTAACTCCAAAGCCACTAGCAATGTAAGGAGTCACAAAAGACAAG
The DNA here is from genome assembly GCA_035772735.1 of Datura wrightii. Taxonomy (NCBI): domain Eukaryota; kingdom Viridiplantae; phylum Streptophyta; class Magnoliopsida; order Solanales; family Solanaceae; genus Datura; species Datura wrightii. The sequence continues at coordinate 70,547,409 of JASDFA010000002.1, forward strand.
GTAGTTCCCGAATCTAGCAAATCATAAATGCCAATATGAAAACACACAACATACCAATGACCACATACGGGGAGACCTCCTGCTTCTGATTGGGTCCTAAAGCATAAAACCTATTTTGGCGCTGATCGCCAGCCAAACTAGTCGAGGCACCCTGCTGAGGGGGATGTGCTGCTGGAGTAGTAGAATTGTATGCTGGCATACGAGCTCCACCGACCCCTGATCTAGCTAAAGGGAAATCCCTAAGTCTATGTTCGGGTTTTCCACACCCGAAACAAGCATCCGAGCCGACTAGGCACCTCCCGGGTTGATTCTTACTGCACTTTGCACAAGTTGGGAAAGTGCGCTTTATCTACATGCTACCTTGGTCTCTCGAATCTGGAGCCCTACTCCTCCGATCCCCTTGGAATCTAGATGGCATACTGGCCGATGATGGTGCTAGAGCAATAGACCTATGTTGAGACTGCTGATGTTGTCCACCCCCTGATCTGACCTGAGAAGTCCTGTAACTGTCGGTCCTGACCCTCTTGGCCTCTCTCTGCCTCCTATATACCGACTCCATTTGTTGAGCATGAAGCACAATGCGGGGAAAGTCTATATCTCGATGCAACATGGAAATCCTGCAGTCCTTATCCAGATAGTCCGCCACTCCATGTATAAAATGGCTCACCCGAGCCCTCTGGTCCGCCACCAACTCTGGCGCATACATGGATAAACGGGTGAACTCCAATGCGTACTCCTAAACGGACATGTCACCCTGCTTAAAGATAAAAAACTTGGCCTCCTTTTGCTTCTCATCTCCTGAGGGAAGAATCGATCCAAGACTGCTGTGTGGACCTCTTCCCAACCGATAGGGCCTGCACCCACTGCCCTAGCATCTCTTCGCTGTTTGAATAATATGTGGCCCACCCCCTTTAGCTGATAGGAGGTCAAATCAACGTAATATCCATTGGTCACCTCCATAACTTGGGTGATCTTTAGAATCTCCTCGATAAAATTGTGCAGATCTTCATCCACCTTAGATCTAAGGAACTCTGGAGGGTTCATCCTTAAGAAGTCTCTAATCCGAGCCACTACTGCATTTACATTCTGGGGGATATACGCAACAACCTATTGGTTGACCTAAGCAATCAAGGCCTGCGCCAACATCTAGATAGCCGCCCAAAACTCAGCGTGGGCAATTAGCTCTAGTGACTGGGGCTCCTGAACAGGTGGGGCCTGCTGATGCCCATGATCATTGCCATCCCCGTGGCCTTCACTATTCTCATTTCTCCTACCATTCACTCTCGTGGGAGCCATGATTCTGCAATTGCGAATAGCAAGAATTAGAAGGATATAAGGACTTTTCATCGCACAACAAAGATCATGAAGGAAGGGAACATTTCCTAAACATCTCATAGCCTCTTCATCATAGGAGTGGAGCGCTTCACAACCATGAAAAAGACTCTACTTAACGCGGCTTCCAAACACCCTAGGACACTTCAAAACCTATGACTCTGATACCAAGTTTGTCACAACCCCAACATAGACCTGGATTGTAACACGGGACAAGGAACCTCGAGAGGCCCCAAGTCGACCTATGGCATGACCATACATCTAACTTCATTCATAATAAGAGAAAGACTAATCACAAGGAATAGAGAAAATGTAAGTATAATAATGACATATCATAACAAATAGAATCACTTTGATATACACAAGCTAAGTACTACACACTGTCTTAAAGCCTCAACTACATACACTGGGTTAATGGGACAACACCCCCAACTAACCCAAACAAGTATTGAAACATAAAATAGCATGAATGTCTATCAAACGGCCCTCAGAACATAAGGACTCACCAATAAGCTGAAAGTATACTATGAAATGATCTAAATATGAGGACGAGCCTAAGAGCTGAAACCTGTATCATAAGACGATACCGCATGGAAAGTATACGTTCAGTGCATGGAATGTACAGAATATGCAAGGTAAGTAAAATGGACATTTAAAACATGTAAAAGCTCATAAAACAACATAAGAGTAGGACATCATGCTCAAATCATAATTATCGTAACATAACATATCATAAGGCTCATGGTTTTCAAAACATTCATAATGCAATCGTAATCATAATCATAAGAGAAAATCTTTGTTGAACATGACTTGAGCCTATATACATAGTCATAAACATGCATAAATCATGAGGAACAGTGGGAGATTCTCTTAACCTACATACCCCATATGTGTACACATGAAGCCCGACTTGTAACCCTAGTCGGGAGGGTGTCCATACCTTTCCAAGGGTAGGACCATGAAAGTGTGATATCACCGTGAACATGGCCAATTGGGCCGGGGACAGTCACAAAAGAGGTCCTGACATACCTACGGTGGCATGTAGTTTATGAGATCCGAGGCAGAACCTATGCCCCAAACCTACACAGTGTTCGACACTACTCCCAAAACATATATAGTGCTCATAGTATAACATGCATGAATTCACGGGCTAGTTAAATCTTGATAATCATAAACATTCTTGTACATACGTGAACTAGCCATGGCATAAGGCCCGTGAGTTGTCCCAAAACATAATTCATGAATCATAGGTTTCTCGCATACTTGTAGATACTACATATAACTTGAAAATCATCAAAACATGGTGGGTAATTGAATAAATTCATATTTCAAATCAGAAATCATGCTAAGCTTGTAAGTATTAGCAATTAAAGCGAAAATAAAAAATCAATTCATCATAGATCACGCTTAAATAGGCTTATCTCAGTAGAAACTGAAATCAATAGTTTTATAAGTAAAATAAGATGTAAAAATCTGATACAAATCCATAAAATATTTTGTAGATCATAAATCATAAAGCCCATTAGCAAGTCATTCGAATTTCACAAAAATTGAATTGAAACCCCATGTGGTTTTTGTATAGATTTTCATAAATCAATAGAGGATATATATGGGTGTGAACGGAAACACCCATTCGTAACCCTACATACCTGATGGAGATTGAATCTTACTCTCCCTTGAATGCCCAAAAAGAAATTGAAAGAAATTGAAGAAGAAATCTTGAATCTCCCTTTTATGGCCTCTCTATCATTCTTCTATTCTCTTGCATGCATGAATGAAGACTTAGGATAGTTTTCCCCTATAAAAACCACCTTTAATAGGCTAAAACGACGTAGTTTAGGCTTTAGAAACTTAGGAATTATGAAAAGGCCCTTACTAAATTCGCAGAAATTAACTGCTAGGTGGTCCTAATAGATGACCTGACAACTCGTTGCTAGAGGGCACGACTCGTTATGTCCATCGTCAAGTGAACTGGTTTATCTGATCTCCTAGGCTCATAACGGGTCACTACACAACTTGTTAGGGGTGGCCACGACTCTTGGTCACCACTCGTTAAGTACACTATCATATTTCCAAACTTTGGACTCCAAGTCTGCCAACGACTCACCCAATGAATTGTTAAGGCTGACAACGACTCGTGGGGACTCTCGTTAGGTACACTACCAGCTTTCCTTTTTCAAACTATGTTTCTTTCCCCACAAGTCACTTGATGACTTGTGGGCTGTCCTCACGAGTTGTGAGACGACTTGTCTTGAGGATGCAATAAAAATTCCACATTTTCCCCATTTCAACTCCCAGGTCTGATCTTTGAGCTCCGAGGTATAACATGGATGGTCAAGTGGAGTGGACAATCCAGATCCTCGAGGACATGTTGAGAGCATGCGTAATTGATTTCAAAGGTAGCTGGGATGAGCATTTGCAACTTATCGAGTTTGTATAGAATAACAACTATCATTCCAGTATCCAGATGGCACTGTTCGAGGCTCTTTATGGGCGGAGGTATAGGTCACCCGTTGTATGGTTTGAGGTTGGTAAAGTGATGATGATAGGACCAAATTCGGTTCACGAGGCTATGGAGAAGGTTCAATTGAAAAGGGACCGGTTGAAAATTGCCTAGAGTCACCAAAAGGCTTATGCTGACGTGGGAAGAAGAGAATTAGAATTTGAAGTCGATGACTGGGTATTTCTGAGAGTGTCTCCCATGAAGGGAGTGATGAGGTTCGTAAACAAAGGGAAACTTAGTATCTGCTATGTCGGCCCATACCAGATAGTGAGATGTGTTGGCAAGGTGGCTTATGAGTTGGAGTTGCCTTTAGAATTAGCTTCTGTGCATTCTATATTCCATGTGTTACTCTTGAAGAAGTTTTTGGGTGATCCAGCTCTAGTTGTCCCGATGGACAATGTTGGTGTGAAAGACATGCTCAGTTATGAGGAGGTTCCAATCGAAATACTGGATCGATAGGTTCGAAGGCCAAGGAACAAGGAAGTACCTTCAGTTAAAGTGCTATGGAGGAATCGTCATGTTGAGGGAGCTATGTGGGAAGCCGAAACGGATATGATGGCTAGATACCCACATTTATTCTCTACTAACTTAGTTCCAGCTTAAGGTATCAGTTTTTCCCTAAAACTCTATATTTAGTTTTCATGTTCAGTTCATGTGATCATGTTTTTTTTATGTATATGGGTGTGTATGGGAATCATGAAATCAATTCAGCTATGTGGTTTGAATTGGAGATAGTCATTCTGTCAATTTTGATTTAAATGATCAATATTTGAGTGTAATGATTGCATATCTCTTTTTTCTGTATGTTTCCAACATTCGAGGACGAATATTCCTTAGGGGGAGATATTGTAATACCCCGAAAGTGCCTAAGATTAGACCCGAGATTTAAAATAGAAATTGGCTGAAAACTGGGGAAAAAAATCCCATAGGACGGATGATCCAACAGATCATTAGTCCAACCAAAACCCGTGGGAAGCATTTGTGGGAAAGACTAGGCCTGGTGATAGTGGAAACAACAAGCGAAGTAACGACTCATTGTTGGTTACGACGAGTCATCGTTTGGAGCCATGGTGGGTACTGGACCTCATCTTAAGGGAAAGTAACGGGTCATCACATGACTCGTCGTAATAAGTAACGGGTCGTGGTCACCAGTTGTTGTATAGGGATAACTATTTTTTCCAGTAGACCTAACAGAAGGCAGCCATGACTTGTTGGAGGATGTAATGAGTCGTGGTGAGGCTCATTGGAAGGAGTAGTATAGGACCTGAAGGAGGAAGCAATGGACGAAATAACGACTCGTTGTTTGATAGGACAATCATCCTTTCAAGCCGTGGGGTTTAATTTGCAGGGATTTTGGCAGTGCAGATGACAGATGGATACCACGAGTCATGATATCCTCCAATGACTTGTTAGTATGCCCGTTAGTTCACCAGTTCAGATTTTTTAGGGTTTTTCATTAAGGGCATTTTCATCATTCCTATGCTCTAAGGTCCTTAACTACATCGTTTTAAGTTATTTTCTGAATGTATTAAGATAGGTTAAGCCCTTCTAGCCTATTCATTCTCATGCATGCAAAATTAAAGGATTGAAGAGGTGATCAAGCTTGTCTACAAAGTTTCTTCATTGATTTCCAATGGGCATTCAAGGAGTGGTGAGATTTGATTTTTCCCAGGTATGTACAGTTATGAATGGGTGAATCCTTTCAAACCCACGCCCAATCTCTTTCAAATTCATGAAATTCCTATCAAAACTCTATGGGGCTTTTACCGAATACATGAAAATTCGATTTCTCTACACGGGTTTGATGTAATTGAGTTACTATTATGGAATTACGAATTATGGGCAAGTTTTATGTTGTTTTTCATTCAAAATCATGTTTCAAATTTTATAAATCAAATTTCCCATTTATGAAAAGTTCATGAAAGTCAAAGTTTATGATTAATGTTCAAGTAATATGAATTATTGATGATGAAAAGCATGTTTTCAAGTTACCCATATTTATGATCATGTTTTCCAATGAATTGAGCATTTTTAAGCATGGTAAAGTATTGGGCAATGCCAACATGTTCAAGGATGATTTGTAATGTATGAAACGGATCTCCTGATTTATCGATTTATGAAATGGATCAACTCATACGCCACTTACCAACTCTCCCCACAACCTGGTAGGCACCAACATAGCGGGGACTGAGTTTTCCTTTCTTTCCAAACCGCATTACTCCCTTCATGGGAGATACCTTTAGAAATACCCAATCATCCACTTCAAACTCCAAATCTCTCCTCCTCACATCAGCATATGATTTCTGACGACTCTGATCGGTCTTCATCCTGTCCCTTATCAACTGAACCTTTATCATGAACTCATGAACCGAATCAGGCCCTATCATAGCTGCCTCACCAACCTTAAACCATTCGATGGGAGATCTACACCTCCTCCCGTAAAGATCCTCGAACGGTGCCATATGGATACTAGAGTGATAGCTGTTATGATAAGAAAACTCGATTAAGGGTAAATTATCATCCCAACTACCTTTAAAATCCATAACACATGCCCTCAACATGTCCTCAAGAGTCTGGATTGTTCGTTCCGCCTGGCCATCCATTTGCGGATGGAATGTTGTGCTAAGCTTAACCTGAGTCCCAAGCCCTTTTTGGAAAGACCGCCAAAATAAAGAGGTAAACTGAGTACCTCGGTCTGAAATAATGGACAAGGGCAGTCCATGAAGCTGGACCAGCTCTCGAATATACAATTTGGCGTAATCATCTGCTGAATATGTGGTTTTGACCGGTAGAAAGTGTGCAGCCTTAATCAACATGTCTACCACCACCCAAATAGAATCATATTGTCGGCGAGTACGAGGTAGGCCTGTAATGAAATCCATATTAATCTCTTCCCACGTCCAAGTGAGAATGCTAATATCCTGAAGTACGCCTCCCGACCTTTGATGCTCAACTTTTATCTGTTGACAGTTTGGGCACTTGGCTACAATTTCTATAATATCCTTCATCATGCCGTTCCACCAATATATTTCCCGCACGTCATGATACATCTTGGTAGTACCTGGATGGATAGAATACCTAGATTCATGTGCCTCATACCATATTTGGTCCCTCAAATTATCGATATCTGGAACACATAGACCACCCCGGTACCACAGTACACCATCTCCCCCTAGGGAGAAACCTCCACCTTTTGACTTCAAACGGCTTCCTTCAACTTTACTAAAATTGGGTCCTCATCTTGTCTATATTTGACATCAACGACCAAGGACGGTTGATCCATTTTGCACAACAACGCCGCCATCGGTCGAGTCGACCAATCTAACTCCCAAACTTGCAAGTCGATGGACATCTTTTACCAACTCTTTCTTTCCCTCATCCACGTGTGACACTTTCCATAGAAAGTCTACTAAGTGCATCTACCACATTGGCCTTGCCCAGGTGGTAAAGAACACTCGTATCATAGTCCTTAAGTAGCTCCAACCACCTCCTTTACCGAAGATTGAGGTCTTTCTGCGTGAACACATTTTGCAAGCTCTTGTGATCTATGAATACATCTACGTGGACCCCATACAAGTAATGCCGCCATAACTTCAATGCAAACACCACCGGGGCCAATTCAAGATCATGGGTTGGGTAATTCTTTTCATGAACTTTCAACTGTCTCGAGGCATATGCTATCACTTTCCCATGTTGCATCAACACACACCCGAGTCTAACTCGCGAAGCATCACAATAAACTACAAAGCCATCCATCCCCTCAGGTAGAGTCATCCTTGGGGATAAAGTGAGTCGGGTCTTCAACTCTTGGAAGCTTTTCTCACAAGCCTCCGACAATTGAAACTTCACCTTCTTCTAAGTCAACATGGTCAACGGTATGGAAATAGATGAAAAACCCTCCATGAATCTCCAATAGTAACGTGCTAAGCCCAAAAAGCTCCTGATATCTGATGGGTTCACCGGTCTGGGCCAGTTCTTTACCGCCTTGTTCTTCTGAGAGTCTACTTTTATGGCCTCACCTGATACCACATGTCCTAGATATACCACCGAGTCCAACCAAAACTCACATTTGCTGAACTTTGCATACAACTGACGATCCTTGAGGGTCTGAAACACTATCCTCAAGTGAGCGGCATGCTCCTCCTCGCTTCGAGAGTATATAAGGATGTCATCAATGAACACAATCACGAACATGTCCAAATATGCCTTGAACACCCTATTCATTAGATCCATAAAAGTTGTAGGGGCATTGGTTAGTCCAAAAGAAATAACAAAAAATTCGCAGTGACCATACCGAGTCTTGAAGGCTGTTTTTGGGATGTCACTCTCCCTAACCCTGAGCTGGTGATACCCGGATCTGAGATCAATCTTGGAGAAACACTTGGCACTCTGAAGTTGGTCAAACAAATCATCGATCCAGGGTAAAAGGATACCTGTTCTTGACGGTGACCTTATTAAACTACCTATAGTCTATGCACATCCGAAGAGACCATCTTTCTTCCGAACTAACAAGACTGCTGCACCACATGGAGACTTACTCAGCCTAATAAATCCCTTATCTAAAAAATCCATCAACTGATCCTTCAACTCTTTTAGCTCGGCTGGAGCCATTCTATATGACGTAATAGATATAGGCTACGTGTCGGGAAGAATGTTAATATCGAAATCAATCTCCCGCTCTGGAGGGACACTTTGCAAATCATCAGAGAAGACCTCTAGATACTCACATACTACTAGTGCGAACTGGATAGTTTGGGTTTCGGAGTCCACTTCCTTAACCCTAACTAGATGGTACAAACAACCCTTAGAAATCATCTTTCTAGCCCTATGGTAGGAACCTACAAGAACAGCTGAACTACTGTTCGCGTGATTTGTGGGGTATATAAAACGACACGCAAGTGCACGTGGTCGAACAAGTAGTAAAGTGGCTTAAGTAAGCCAAGTATCGATCCCACAGGGACTGGGATGAAGTGCAATCTGCTCAAGTGTACTATATTTCAATTCTAAAAATGCAGACAACAGTGTAACCAAGAGTTTGATATTTGTGATTTCTAATAATTATGCTAAGTCTAAAACAATTATCTAATGTGAGTCTGAACTATGGATGTGAGCGTGCTGAGGTTAAACAAACATGTAATGAAATTAATTATCGACATAATTTGGTTAGTCTTTTCCTCCGGTTGCTAGTCAAGAACTATTGCCAAGGAATTAAAACTCTCGTATTTAACCCCACTTAAGAATCATGAACCATCCACCTACATTTCTGTGATTAAATGCAATTCATGTTCTAGCCATTCAAACCCGGTTCATAAATTGACTAATACGACTTTCAGGTATATTTCTATCCTGAAAGTAAATCAATTCTCAATTTCCCCAAACTAAGAAAAGAACATATCCTATTAATTCACAACTTCCCAATTTCTTGCTCTCTCGAGTGAAACCAGACTTTTTAGATGTACATTAACGTAGGCCACACATTAATGCAGTAAGCACAAGAATTAATAGAACAACCATGGAAGAAAAGATGAAAAACCAAAGAATTAATGATCACATTTCATTACAAGTGTTCATAACCTCAGCAAGAAGATGAATTAGCCACTCATTTGTGGATTAAACATCATTAAATGAGTGTTAAACATACAAGCAATTGAATACAAGGAGAAGGAAAGAGAGAAAAACCCTGATAATTTCGTCCCCTCAACTGCCTGTAACCCACGTTCTTGCTCCACCAAGTCAGAATATTGAAAAATGAACCTAAGTGTTCTATTTATACTGGTGGGAATTTTTCCCGGAATAACAAGCAACGTGTCACGGAGTGCATCACGGAGCACTGCCTCCGTGACACGCTACGGACGCGGACCCTCTCTAGAACTGGGGGTCCAGGAATTAAAGCCCAACGTGGCACGGCGTGCAACGCGGAGCCAAACACCGTGCCATGGACCGGACGCGGACCCTCTCTGGAATTTGGGCGAAATTTCCCTATCCAGGCAGAAGGCCTCCGCGATGGCAGCATGACACGGCTCCATCGCGGAGCCCCTTTAATTCATGCTGTCCAATGTCTTGTCCCTTGCTCGCATCCAAGTCCAACCCCGATATCCTCCAACATGCATTTTAGCTTCCCGAAATTACATTTTACCTGCAAAACAATGCTAATCATGTTGGTTAGTATAAATTCACATTTTATTACCAATTACATGAGAATGTATACACATTGATAGATAAACAAGGCTAAAATGGTACTTTTGAGTATCACTTGGGCATATAAATTTTCCCAAGATCACTTACCCCATACTTAAATCCTTGTTTGTCCTCGAACAACAATTCTACACTTCATGCAATTTACATCCCAACCTCGCTACTTTGGTTCGACAATTTAGGCTACGGTCATACCGATTATTCAATACAGCAAATCATCAAGAAAACATGCATGGTCCTATCAATGCAATGACCTTCAATACATCAAGACCTCCTAGACTTTAAGAATCGACTCTCGATATTGGCAAACTCATGAAAATCAGCTGATCAAGATATCCGACATGAAAATTAATCTCTCATCAAGCATGTGCCCTCACAACTCAAGAGAATCTTCCCCTTTTTGTTCATATGACTCACAACATTTTAAGCAGGGGCATGTAAACACAATTTCTCTCTCTCTCCCAAAAGAATTCACATGCATCATGTCATGACCCATAAGCTTTCCCTTAGTGTATTACTCCACTAATATAAAGAAGTGCGATGTAAGATCACGTAGGACTTTAACTAGTTGTAATGGAAGATACGAAACTAGTAAATATTGGGTTAGCCAATAATAGTCACTAGCATCCTTAAGCTCCTTTTCAACACATCCCATCAACTCATGGACATTGTTTCTCGGACTTTTTTCATCATCCCATTCTTGATGTTTTTCTTTTGTATGGCCCATCGTATTAAGCACACTTGACACAACAACAAAGATTAGTCATGCACCTTCATTAAAGTTTATTTATAGCAAGTGCACCTTTAACCTTTTCTTTTCTTCTATCACTCTGCTTTTCTTTTTCTTTTCACCATTCTCACTCTTTGACACTTCGGGAAAATTATTTTCTCTTTTTAAGCGCTTAAGAGTTTTGTATAGACTTTACGGCTAATGAAAAGAAGGGATTAAGCTCGGTTTACACTTTTTGGACAAAAGAAAAAAAATAATAGGCTAAAGGCTCAATGGGCTGACTAGGGTATACAATCAAGGTGGGTACGACAAGGAAAAAATAGAAACTCTCGGTTAAAACAAAGAAATGCCTACATCCTTTCCTACAATACACCTCCTTCATTTCGTTTTGCACACACAACAGGCAAGTTCTAGACACTTCGCAATTGCATGGAATAACAACACCTCACTTCACACTTTTTTTTTTGCACATGCTCAATTCAAGATGTATTCACAGACTCTTCAATCAGCTAATTACAAGAATTCAAACATTAAGCCTCAATCACACTGAATCGAACTTTATGGCCTAGGTATCTCAACATATTTACAAAGTTGCATGCTTTCATACGATTCACCTTTGCATTTTAAATATCATGTACAACACGCAACCAGAATTTCGCAACCATACAGTAACTACAGGTTTTGGGATGCAACCCACCAAAGAAAAAAAACTGAAAAATAATTAAAAAAACTACTCCTAACGACTAGATTTCCCTTAAGACGGTCGTCATCCATCCACCATAGGGAACGGTCACTACTATTACTTCGGTTCAATGGGACCATTCTTGGTAAAAGAACCGAAAACAAAAGCCGAGAAACCCAAGAAGTAAAAAAATGTCGAAAATATCGATCATTTCGATAAAAACTAAAAATATGTACAAAAGATTTTAAAAATATCGATCATTTCGATAACAAAAATATGTACAAAATCAACTAGCAACATTCAGCAACACATATCAATTTCACATAAATTTACAAATACAGAACAACAACTTAACAATTCACAAATCACAGGGAACAACAAAATTTCACAGGCACGACAACAGATTAGAGCATACATACAAAACAGCACAGCCCGGCACCTAACTACTCCCACCCCACACTTAGCTCGGACACTGTCCCAAGTGTTCACAAAAATTAAAATAACACAAAATCGGGTGGTGGAACTCCCTGATCAGTCAAAGTATTCCACTTCTTCGTCGGGTGCTGCTACTTCATCTCCCATGTCTGAATCGCCCCCGTCGTCTTCATCGGACTACACATCGGAGTCCTCCTGACGTGTCTCCTCGTCTGTGGGGACGTCATCATCCGTGGGCTCTGCAAATGCTGGCCCCACTCGGCATAGAGCCCTGGCGTTCTCGCCGAAGAGGTAGTCTAGCTCGAGCTACCATAGCTCCTCCTCTGTCGCCGGCCTCCCGCCTATCCTCAACTAGAGCATCTGCATCCCATACATTCGAGCCATATACTGATCATCACGAGCATGTCGCTCGCCAAGTGTAAGCACTGGCCCGTGGGTGGTGTCGGGAGCCTTAGTTTTAGTAACATCTAAGGCCCGCCGCTCCATCTGCGGGATATAGTCAAGGGCCTCCTCCTCGACATCTAGGCCCCTGAGGAAGGTGGTGAGTAGTCCACCAAAGCCATACCTGTGCCCTTGATGCAACCAGCCTCTCTTCATGGCGGAGATAATCACCACCCCCATGTTGATCTCCAGCACTTTCATCAGGGCGTACACCAGGCATACACGATCCTGGGTTACATCTGTCATATGTACCCCCGGGATGAGGTAGGAACATACAATCTTCAGCCATATTCCGGCTTCCCTGTTCATCTGTGAATAGGGCAAAGTCTGGTGGTAGCCCCTCTCTTTGTGTCTGCTCCATTTAGCTGTCAATCGAGTCCCACACAATGTGCGTCTGTTGTCCGCATACGGTGGGGTAATGTTCAGCTGTCGGAGTACGTGGGCGTCTGTGTCCCGCGCTCCTATGATGGCATTGAGGTGGTGGGGCTCCAAAGTGACTATTTGCCCTCTAATTTTGATGGTGTGACTTCTGATAGTCGGGTTTTAGTTGGCATAGAATTCCCGAACCAAGTGCAAGTTACATTCCTTGGGCTCTTCAAAGATGAAGTTGAGCCCAGCTGCCTCGATTCGGTGTACCATCCTAGGGAACTCCTGTGCCAATGGTTCCCATGCTATATGCTCCTCGGGGAAATATTTGTTTTCTTTGTGCTTTGCGTACCACTTTTTCCCCTCATCAGTCACCCATATTTTTCCGTATTGGCGGCGTTGGCCGCGTGGAACTGCTGGTGCTGCTGGGACTGCTGTGCCCAGTCTGATTCGCTTCCTTCCAGCGCACGAAGTTGATGCGCCTTTCCCTTTCTCCTGCCTGCTTGCCATTTTACCTGTCAACCCAAGTAGACAAGATCAATGTTAAGCTAATGGATATGAACTTCAGCTAAGGTCGGGTTAAGCTAGGTTACCCCACACTTAGTCCTTAGCTACAGTTACAACAATACGGCAAGATCATACTTATTTACACACAATAACCAACTATACAATCATGCCTAGTGCGTTCGAAAAATTCTATGGTATATCTTCTGCGTACTACTCATACTTAGTACAGCCAATCACAATCACTACCATCGCTAACATTTTACCCATCGCACTTAGCAAGGAAAAACAAAGAAACGAAAACAGCAACAAAAATTTATCTACACGAACCTATACAACCAACCAAATTCTTACAAATTTCAACATTCCTCTAACCCGAGAATCCGTCATTCTATTAACATCCTAACAATTAGTACATCGACTCATCTCATTCAAAATGTACATCCCGGCATGAAACTCACAAGTTCACTACATTTTCAACTTCAAATTCAAAAACAAGCCCTAGAAATGATATTATCAAGCAAATTCGATTAATTCATGCAATTAACGAGTTCAAGCAATCGTAACGACATTCCGAACATTCATCAACAACAATTAAATTGAATTCATGATTAATTTCTACTTAGGGCAATTTAGCTCACCTCACATGCTCAATATCGAAGAAAATCGACAAGAAATTGAGGTGGAGTCGAAGAACCTACCTTGAAGTTGAGGAAATTACGCAAACTTGATGATTTTCTACACCTCCTCCGTGTCACATTAAAGGGCGATGGGCTTTGGGGGGTTTTGGTCGCGGAGTAATTGAAAAATAAGGAAAGGAAGGGGTTTTTCGGGGTTAAAAAGTAGGGAAATCGCTCGGGTCACCTGGCGACCCGGTGTGACCCGTCGCGATATACATGGTAACGTGTCACGGAGTGCATCGCGGTGCACTGTTTCCGTGACACGGAGCCATCGCGAGCTTGTTCTGGAAATTCTTAATAAATCTAGATTATACCTCAATGTGTCACGGAGGTAACGCGGAGGTCCACCTCCGTGACACGGAGCTATCGCCCCAGCTCACTGTTTTGCCACTTTTTGTTAATTTTCATACCTCGACTTTTCCTTCACGATTCCGTGCATATTTTCCTCCGTTTGACCTGAAATTCATCTCACTATACAAAATTGGTTAGAATTATAGGTTTCACTCTAAATACAAATAAAACAAAAACTAAAACGAAAAATTTTGTAGTAAATCAAGAAAAAGAAAAAGAAAAATCTATTTACACTTTACAAAAAGAAAGAAAAATTTTTCTCACGGGTTGCCTCCCGTGCAGCACCTGGTTTACCGTCTCGGCTCGACGTCATTAAGCTCAGTTGTCCTCTAGGGTGATGGACGATTTCTCTCGATCACCGTCCTCCCCCCAGTAGTGCTTACACCGATCCAGTGGTTTTCCTATCAACTCCCGTGAATCCTTAATCTGCTCATCATCACCTTGATCAATCACATTGATCACCGAGAGTTCTTCGTGCACCATCGGGAGCTTGGGTGCCTTGTACACATCAAACACCTCCACCTTGTCGTGTGCTCGCATTGTTAGCTTCCCCGCAGCTATGTCAATTAGTGCTTTCCCGGTCGCCAAGAAAGGACGTCCAAAAATAACTGGGACTTCCGCGTCTGGTTCAAAATCCAGCACGACAAAATCTACCGGGAAAATTAGGGAGCCAACTTGCACCAGAACGTCCTCCACAATGCCATCAGGTCTGGCTAAGGATCGATCCGCCAATTGCAAGATTACTGTTGTAGGTCTAGGACTCCCTAGACCCAACTTTCTGAATACCGATGAAGGCATCAAATTTATGCTCGCTCCAAAATCACACAATCCACGAGCTCGGATGCTCTGCCCAATAGTAATCTAGATAGTAAAGCTCCCAGGGTCTTTGAGCTTTGTGGGAAGTCTATTTTGAATCCGGGAAGTGCACTCCTCCGTTAGAGCCACCGTAGCATACTCAGTCAACCGACTTTTGTTTGCCACGATGTCCTTTATATACTTAGCATATTTCGGCACTCCCTGCAAAACATTAACAAGAGGTAAGTTAATATGTACCTGTTTCAGCACCTCCATGAATTTCTTGAAACACGCCTCCTCCTTGTGTTTGTTCAAGCGTTGAGGGAACGGGGGTGGAGGTCTTTCTGATTCAGCTTCCTTAGTCTTCCCCCTCTCAGTACCTTTCTCCCTCTCAACTTCTGCTGCTCCCGACTGTTGAGGTGGTCTTTCTAGTTCCACCTCTTTCAGTTGCAAACCACTCCTTGTGGTCACTGCATTTACCTGCTTGGGATTGGGATCCGTGTCGCTTGCCAGTCCTCCTCTAGGCCTTGTGTTTTGGGCTCCAGCAAATTGCCCAAATTGATATTCAAATGCCTTGGTAGCTAACTGGTTGTTTTTCACTTTGACTGCCAATTTCACATAGTCAGCCTGCAATTGAGCTTGGTTAGCTATCATAGTCTTGAACATCTCCTCAATGCTGGGTGATGGTGGTGGAGGAGGTGCATTGTTGTTTCTGAATTGTGCTTGATAATTCTGCTGCCCTCCTTGGTTCCTTTGCACACCCTGACCCGAACTTTGTCCCTGATGGTTGTTGCTACCCCATGAGAAATTAGGGTGATTCCTCCATTTAGAATTGTAGCTATTACCATACTGTTGGCGGTTCCTTTGCACATTACCCACAAAGTTTACCGAGTCAGTATTGGCTCCACAACACTCAGCTGAGTGCTCACTGCTTCCACACACTTCACACCTCATTTGCTGCACTGCATTAATGGGGGATTGAGGCTGGTTCATTGTCATGTTGCTGAAGTGGGTGTTAAGTTGATTTTGTAATGCAGCTATCTGTGCAGCAATAGCTGTAAACCCATCCACTTCTAGCACTCCTGCTGCTTTCCTTGTCCCACCTCTTGATGTGTGGGCATCACCCAGCTAATCGATGTGTGGGCATCACCCAAAGATTTATCATACTCCATCATCATCACATTCTATTAGGAACTACCCACTCATGGATGTTTTAGATTCAATTATTTTTTTAAAAAAAAAATTGGTAAAAGAAATTAAGACTAGAATCCGTCCAAGCTCAGTAAATCACCTATATCAACTCAATTTAATCATACCCATGAGTAGAAATGTAAGAATCATGCAATTAAATGAAGACCCATACTTGATAATCACAACTGAATCACAAATTGATAGGGAATGAGCATGGGTGGTGGAAGGAAGCACCTACTCATAGCCTTACATACCTGGGAATGAAGAATCTTAACTCCTCCTAATTACCCAGCTGAGATTTCCCTTGAAAACCTTGAAATTCTCCTCAATTTCTTCCCTTCAAATCTTCAACCTTGAATGCATGAAGAAATGGCCTAAGATGGGTTTTTCTCTACTTAAGACCCTCTATTACGAGCTTAAAATGACGTAGTATAGGCCCTTAGAACTTAGGAAATATACAAAAAAAAATCCCTTACTGAAACGCTTAAAATAACTGTCAGGGGGTCCTAACGGACGACCTGACGACTCGTTACTAGGGCACACGATCTGTTGGTTCACCCGTCAAGTGCACTACCTCATCATTCATGAAAATTCATTTGTCTTGGTAACTGCCCACCTAACTGGTCATTAGGACTGACGACGACTCGTTAGGTACCATCAGTTAAGTACACTAGATAAGGTTTACCATCTTTCTCTAGGACCTCCCCACGACTGACATGATGACTCATGGTGACTGACCACGAGTTGTTACATCACCTTTGAGGACCTCGATTCCTTCATCATCTCAGGCCTTCCCCATGAATCATTTTACGACTCGTTAGGCCTCTTCACGAGTTGTTAAGTGTCCCATTTTGCAACTGCTGCAACATTTTCCAGTTTTTCTCCTGATTCACTTTCGGGTTCGATTCTTGAGTTCTCGGGGTATAACAATATCTCCCCCTTGGGAACATACATCCTCGAATGTTAGAAACAAGAAGGAAATAGAAACAAGCAATTATCATGGTCCAATACTAATTATTTTAACCGAAATTTCACGGAATGACTACCTCCAAAAAAAACCACATAGCAAAACTAAATTAAGGCATTACATACATTTATCATAACATAATTCAAACTTGCGCACACGAACTTAACATGGAAACTGATTAGAGAATTAGGGCAAAAACTGATACCTCAATCGAAACTGAGCTGGTAGAGAACCAATGTGGGTATCTAGCCATCATGTCCGCTTTGGCCTCCCAAGTAGCTCCTTCAACATGTTGGTTCCTCCACAAAACCTTAACTAAAGCTACCACTTTGTTCCTCAGCCTTCCAACTTGTCAATCCAAAATTTCAACCGAAATTTCCTCATAATTGAGACTGTCTTTCACACCAACGCTGTCTATCGGAACCACTAAGGCTGGATCACCCAAGCACTTTTTCAAAAGCGATACATGGAACACGGGATGAATTGAAGCCAATTTTGAAGGCAAGTTGAACTCATACGCCACCTTACCAACTCTTCTCACAACCCGGTAGGGACCAACATAGTAGGGACTGAGTTTACATTTCTTTCTGAACCGCATGACTCCCTTCATGCGAGATACATTTAGAAACACCCATTCGTTTACATCAAACTCCAATTCTCTTCTTGTCAGATCAGCATACGATTTCTGACGACTCTGAGTGGTTTCCAAATGGTCCCTTATCAACTGAACCTTTACCATTGCCTCAAGAACTAAATCTGGTCCTACCACAGCTGCCTCACCAACCTCAAACCATCCGATGGGAGATCTGAACCTTCACACGTA
Organism: Datura wrightii; assembly: GCA_035772735.1. Taxonomy (NCBI): domain Eukaryota; kingdom Viridiplantae; phylum Streptophyta; class Magnoliopsida; order Solanales; family Solanaceae; genus Datura; species Datura wrightii. Next base: position 70,565,404 of record JASDFA010000002.1, read on the forward strand.
GAGAGCATCGAACGGTGCCATTTGCATACTAGAGTGGTAACTGTTATTATAAGCAAACTCGATCAAGGGAAAATGATCATCCTAACTACCTTTGAAATCCATAACATATGCCAGCGATATATCCTCAAGAGTCTGAATGGTTCGTTCTGCTTGGCCATCCGTTTGAGGATGAAAAGCTTTGCTTAGCTTAACCTGAGTCCCGAGCCCTTTTTGAAATGAACGCCAAAATTGAGAAGTGAATTGAGTACCTCAATCCGAAATAATAGACAAGGGCACTCCATGCAGCCAAACCAACTCCCGAATATAGAACTTAGCATAATCGTCTGCTGAATTTGTAGTCTTGACTGGTAGGAAGTGTGCAGCCTTGGTCAACCTATCCACCACTACCCAAATGGAGTCATATTGCCGGCGAGTACGAGGTAGACCTGTAATGAAGTCCATATTGATTTCTTCCCCCTTCCAAATGGGGATGGCAATATCCTTAAGTACACCTCCAGGTCTTTGATGCTCGACTTTTACTTGCTGACAGTTGAACATTTTGCTACAAACTCCGCAATATCCCTTTTCATACCATCGCACCAATAGATTTCTCACAAATCCCAATACATTTTTGTGGACCCTAGATGAATAAAATAACTGGTACGATGTGCTGCATGCAATATCCAAACTCTCAAATTATCCACGTCCAAAACACATAATCAGCCCTGGTATCGTTGCACACCATCTCCCCCTTAGGAGAAAACCTCCACTTTCTGATTCCACACCGCCTCCTTCAACTTCCTCAACATTGGATCCTCATCTTGCCTGGATTTAACATCAACTACCAAGGATGATTCCGACCCGTTATGAACAACCACATAGCCCTCGGTCGAATCGATCAATCTAACTCCCAGCCTTGCAAGCCGGTGAACATCTTTCACCAACTCCTTCTTCCCCTCATCCACATGGGACACACTCTCCATTGAGAGTCTACTAAGTGCATCCGCAACCATATTAGCCTTTCCCTAATGGTAAAGGACACTCATGTCAAAATCCTTAAATAACTCCAACTACCTCCTTTTTCGAAGATTTAGATCTTTCTGGGTGAACACATATTGTAAGCTCTTGTGGTCTGTAAATACATCCACGTGGACCCCATACTAGTATGCCGCCATATCTTCAATGTGAACACCACCGTGGCCAATTCAAATCATGGGTTGGGTAATTCTTTTCATGCACTTTCAGCTGTCGAGAGGCATAAGCTATCACCCTCCTACGCTGTATCAACACATACCCAAGTCCAACTCTGGAAGCATCACAATACACCACGAAACCATCGTTACCCTCGAGTAGGGTCAATACTGGCGTTGAGGTAAGTCAAGCCTTCAACTCTTGGAAGCTTTTCTCATAAGCCTCCGACCACTGAAACTTCACCTTCTTTTGAGCCAACATAGTCAAAGGCACTGCAATGGATGATAAACCTTCCACAAACCTCTGGTAGTAGCCAACTAGGCCCAAGAAACTCTGAATATCCGAAGGATTCACTGGTCTGGGCCAATTCTTCACCGCCTCAATTTTCTGCGAGTCTACTTTTATGCCTTCGCTAGACACCACATGGCCCAAGAATGCCAAGGAGTCAAACCAAAACTCACACTTGCTGAACTTTGTATACAATTGGCGAGGTCCTTGAGGGTCTGGAGCACTACTCTCATGTGAGCGGCATGCTCCTCGCTCCGGGAGTATACCAAGATATCATCGATGAACATGATCACGAACATGTACAAATATTGCTTAAACACCCTGTTCATCAGTTCCATAAAAGCTGCAGGAGCATTCGTTAGTCCAAACGACATAACTATAAACTGGTAATGACCATACCGTGTCCTAAATGCCATCTTAGGGATATCACTCTCCTAAACTCTAAGCTGATGACACCTAGATATGAGATCTATCTTGGAGAAACACTTAGCACCCTGAAGCTGATTGAACAGATCATCAATCCTAGGTAGGGGATACCTGTTCTTGACAGTAACTTTGTTCAACTGTCGATAATCAATGTACATACGAAGGGAACCATCTTTCTTCCAAACAAATAATACTGGTGCGCCCCACGAAGACTAGCTCGGTCTAATGAAACCCTTATCTAGTAAATTGTATAACAGATCCTTCAACTTTATTAGCTCGACTGGAGCCATCTTGTAGGGAGGAATAGATATAGGTTGTGTATCAAGAAGGAGGTTAATACCGAAATCAATCTCTCGCTCGGGAGGAATACTTGGCAAATCATCAGGAAAGACCTCTGGATACTCACGTACTACTGGAACTGACTAGATATTCGGGGTCTCAGACTCAACATCCTTAACCCTAACAAGATGGTATAAACAACCCTTAGAAATAATCTTTCTAGCCTTAATGTAGGGAATAAATCGACCTACCGGCACAATTGAACTACCCTTCCATTCTAAGACTGCTCACTCGGGAATCTGAACTCTACTGACCGGGTCCTACAATTAATGGAAGCATAACAAGCATACAACCAATCCATGCCGAGAATAATATCAAAATCGGTCATGGATAACTCTATCAGATCTGCTGAGGTGACCTTATGGAGAACCATGACCGGGCAATCTCTATACACCCGTCTAGCTATAACTGAGTCACCTACTAGAGTAGAAACCGAGAAGGATTCTGATAAGACATTGGGGCTGACTCTAAAGCTACTGGCTACATAAGGTGTCACAAAAGACAAGGTGGCCCCTGGATCTAAAAGAGCATAAATATCAATATGTAAGACTCGTAACATACCAGTAACCATGTCCAGGGAGACCTCCTAATCCTGACAGGATTCTAGGGCATAGAATCTATTTTGGCGCTGACCGCCAGCTGCACTGGTAGATGCCCCCTGATGTGCTGAGCGAGGGGGTGGGGCTGTTGAGCTAGAAGCTGGGCCACGGCCCCCAACTTGATCCTGTCTCGCTGTTGGACAATCTCTAAGCATGTGTCAGGGTTGCCCGCAACTAAAACACACACCCGAACCTGCCAAGAACTGGCCTATATTCCCTCGGCCACATTTGCGACAAGATGGAACACCTAATCTATGGGCCTACTGCTCTAACCACTCGAGCCTGATGCTCACCCTCTCTGATCATGCCTAGGACGAGATGTAAAACTCAAGGCTGATGAAGCTAGGGTGGATGATCTCTGGTGGGTCTTCTGATGATGCCCACCGCTAGACCTCTGTTGGGAGAATCTGTGGTCCTCAGTCCTGGCCCTCTTGGCCTCTCTCTCTATTGTATGTGCCACCTCCATCTACTGGGCGTACACAAGCATCACAGGGAAGTCATACCCTGATGGAGCATAGCAATCCTGCATTCCTTATCCAAGTAACCTGCTATCCCATGCACAAACCTGCTCACTCGCGCCCTCTAGTCAGCCACTAACTCAGGAGCATACTTTAATAGGCGAGTGAGCTCAAGGTAATATTATAGTACCGTCACCCTCCCTTGCTTTAGATTTACGAACTTCGTTTCCTTTAGGAAGAACCGATCTAGGAATGCAACATGGAACTCTTCCCAAGTGACCGGACCTGCTCTAGCAACTCTGCTGTCCTTCCATTGACGGAACCAGATATGCGCAACCCCCTTCAACTGGTAGGAGGCCAACTCTACGCACTCAACACTGCTTACCCCCATAACTTGGGTGATCTTGTTGATCTCATCAATGAATTCATATAGGTCCTCACCTACCTTGGACCCCAAGTACTCCGGCGGGTTCATCCGCAAGAAATCCCTAACTCGAGCCGCCGCTGCATTGCCATTCTGCGAAACATGCGCAACAACCTTCTGATTGACCTGAGTGGTCAATGCCTACACAAGCATTTGGAAAGCGGCTCGGAACTCAGCACGGACGGCTTGCTCTGGTGCTTGAGGCTCTTGAACTGGTGGGACCTGCTGATGCCCACGACCCATGCCATCCTCGTGGCCTTCACTATCTCCATTTCTCCTTCTATTCACCCTTTGAGGAGCCATGATTCTGCGAATAGCATGAATTAGAGGGATGGAAAGACTCTTCATCAAACGACATAGATTATGAAATATGGGAACATTTCCTAACATGTTACGTATCCTCTTCGTCATAAGTGTGGCGCACTTCACACCCATGAAAAAGACTCAACTTAACGCGACTTTCAAATTCCCTAGGACACTTCAAACCTATTGCTCTAATACTATGTCTGTCACGACCCAAAAGGAGACCCAGATCGTAGACACAGGATAAGGGACCCCGAGAGACCCCAAGTCAACCCATGGCATAAGCATTCACTAACTCATTCAATAAGCATGAAGGACACATAATATAAATTCAGTGGAAGTCTAACTCAACATAACAACAGAATGAACATCTGAAGCTGAATACATATCTAAGTTTGATAAGCCTCTAATCTGGATGAGTTGATGGGACAACACCCCCAACTAGCTCAGAAATACTGAAACTGAAAATACACTCAAGGTAACTGAAAGTCTAGTCCTCGGAAGATGAGGACTCACCAAACAGGTAGGTACTAGATCTGATAAGTGTCTACGAACGAGGCTGAACCTGAGAACCCAATCCTGCATCATGAAATGATGCAGCATAGAAAGTATGCGGTCAGTACGTGGAATGTACCGAGTGTGCAAGGTAAGAAAAATAGCTAGAGCAATAGTAGTCTTTTAAAACAAGTCATACATATATGATAGCCTTTAAGGATAAGAAAAATATCACAAGCATTCATTATGAAATCATTCTTATGTTATACATGGTCATGAATGACTTCAGAATATCATGACCAAATCGAATGACTCAAGCTAAATTATAACATTTATATCAAAAGCTGAACAATGAGTCAAACCTTTCTTTTTAAACATGCATGAATAAGATAATCATCATGAGTAATGGATATGCAAAACCAAATGATATAGACAGCAGGAGATTCGTCACTTAATCAACATACCATGATAGAGCTTACGTGGTCCTGACTATTACACTCAAGTGGGCAGAGCCGTCCATAACCTTTCCAAGGCTATGGACGATACCATGGTATCGATATCAAGCTTAAAGGGCTAACCGGGCCAGGGATAGCTCATAAGTGAGGTCCTAATAATATAATAGAATCAACCTATGTTGGGGGCATAGGATAGTCAACTCTTAGCCCGCTATGTTGAGCTTCATCACTAGACGATGTTGCGCTTCATATTTATATGATATAGAGCATTGTTGGGGGCATAGGATAGTCAACTCTTAGCCCGCTCGGTGCTAGACTCTTCTCCCAAAACATGCAATGCTCTATATCAAATAAATATGAAGCGCAACATCGTCTAGTGATGAAGCTCAACATGAAATCATGCATAAGATCAACATCGTTTGAAACAAAGCTTAAAATTGTCTACTGACAAAGCTCATTATGGAATCACGTATACACTAGACATCATATAAATATAAAGCTCAAAAATGTCCTTTTGACAAAGCTTAGAACAAAATCATGCATAGACTCAACATCATGTGAAATGAAGCTTAACATTTTCCTTGAAAAAGCTCGACAATAACATGCATAGCAATTAAGGATTTACGCATAGAGGAGGCTTTACTTTGAAACATACCACAAGCTCAAAGAATAGTGGGAGCCTTTACTCCAAAAATCATGCGGTAAAACTACTTTTGAAATATTACTTCATCATTATCAACATAATGGCCTTTCCCAACACCTTATCATGCTTGAACCCATTCAAATCATTTGAAAACATTATAATTTCAGAGATTTCACTCCAAAACGAAGTAATAAAGTCAATTCAAGAAAATCATCACTCATGCTCATCACTGGGCACTACCCAAAGCTCCATCATACATGGGTCTATTTAATCTTCTTTGAAAACATTATCAAAATCATAGGTAAGGTTGGAAACATGCTTTTCATCATCTACTCCATCATCATCACATTCTATTAGGAACTACCCACACATGGACATTTTAGATTCAATTTTTTTAAAACAATTTTGGTAAAAGAAATTAAGAATAGTATCCGTCCAAGCTCATTAAATCACCAATATCAACTAAATTTAATCATACTCATGAGTAGAAATGTATGAATCATGCAATTAAATAAAGACCCATACTTGATCATCACAACCAAATCACAAATTTATAGGGAATGGGCATGGGTGGTGGAAGAAAGCACCCACTCATAGCCTTACATACCTGGGAATGAAGAATCTTAACTCCTCCTAATTTCCCAGCTGAGATTTCCCTTGAAAGCCTTGAAATTCTCCTCAATTTCTTCCCTTCAAACCTTCAACCTTGCATGCATTAAGAAATGGCCTAAGATGCGTTTTTCTCTGCTTAAAACCCTCTATTACGAGCTTAAAATGATGTAGTATAGGCCCTTAGAATGTAGGAATTATGAAAAAGCCCATACTGAAATCACTGAAAATAACTGTCAGGGGATCCTAGTGGACGACCTGACGACTCATTACTAGGGAACACGATCCGTTGGTTCACCCATCAAATGCACTGCCTCGTCATTCATGAAAATTCATTTGGCTTGGTAATGGACCTCCTAACGGGTTATTAGGACTGACGACGACTCGTACCATCCATTAAGTACACTAGATAAGGTTTGCCATCTTTGTTTAGGACTTCCCCACGACTTACATGACGACTGTGATGACTGACCACGAGTCGTTACATCACCCGTGAGGACCTCAAGTCCTTCATCATCTCAGGCCTTCCCCATGAGTCACTTGACGACTCGTTAGGCCTCCTCATGAGTGGTTAAGTGACCCATTCGGCAACTGCTGCAACATTTTTTAGTTTTTCTCCTGATTCACTTCCGGCTCCGATTCTTGAGTTCTCAGGGTATATCAAATCACATCATTATCATGCATTCATCCTCCTTCACTACTTTTATGAACTTCTCATCCATGGGCATTTTAGATTCAAGATTTTTTTGGAAATACTCCTTTATTATTGAAAATAATTTAGGATCTTCCCAAGCTTCACAATTCATCAATATAAATATAATCTAATCATACCCATGTATAGAGATTAAAGAATTATGCAATTGGGTAAAAACCCCGTACTTGATCATAGGTGATTTTCATGATTTAATAGAAATTAGGCATGGGTGTTGAAGAAAACACCCACTCATAACCCTACATACCTGGAAATGGTGAATTTTAACACCCTCTAATTTCCCAAGACAAGATTCCAATGGAAACCTTGAAAGTTGGCCTTGAATCACCTCTTCAATCATTCAAACTTCCATGCATGGGGAGAATAACTTAGAGTAGGCTTTTCCCTTCTCAAAACCCCTCAAAACGAGCCTTAAACGACGTAGTATAGGGCCTTAGGACTAGGAAATGACAGAGAAGCCCATACTGAATTCGATGAAAACTGATCACTGGGCCAAACAACGGGTGAACCAACGGGTCTTTGGAGGATACCACGACCCATGGTATCTACTCGTGCTATGCATTGTCCCAGCCATATCTTGGATTCAAACCATGGACGAACAGGATGAGCCATTATAGGTTCCAATAGGTCATTGAACCACTCATTGTTTTCCCTCTTCTGAAAATATGAACTCCCTTACACCGAGCCTAACCACGACTTGTAGTGTCCTACAACAGGTCATGGTTCCCATCCGTCATCTCCTCTAAAAAGTCCCGTATCTTACCACGAATCTAGTCAACGGGTCGTCCTTCCTCACAACAGGTTGTTGTGACGCCTGTTGTCTACACTGTCACAAGGCCTAACCCCATTCCACGACTGCTCACAACGGCTTGTGGTTACTTACCACGATCGTTGTACCTCTCGTTCTGCAACTTATTCCCAACTTTCAGCAATTTTGCATTTTTGCTTCCTGGATCTACTCCTAGGAACTTTTGGGGTATTATAGGGAACTTATAATTAAATCTAGGTGTGATCACAAAACAATCGGGAAACAATACAATAAGCAACTAGATTTAAGGCCTGATAATCATGCAATGCTATAATTCACAATGGTTCAAGTATGCAAACTTCAATTATTGTCTCACAGAGTTAAAGTGCAGTGTTCATGGTCTCTTGAGCCTCTAAACACAACAAACTAGTCTCACACCTACATCATTGAGCGAGGATGTGACGTCCTAATTCATGAGCAATTTAACTACATGGATGTGGTTTAGGGGGTTTATTCCCTTGATTATGGACTTTCGTACCTCTAATCATTTAAACCTGACTTACCTTCACAACTACTTCTACGAGCGGTGATGTGAAAATTCTAAATCAGTGTATCGCTATCATCCCGTTTTATTAACCAAGCAAGGAAAATTAGGTATAGTTTCTATCCTAACCGCGAATCATATCATAAAGATGAGAACTTTCTTCCTACATTCATATATTCTAGCCTACGGTTACTCTTTCAAGCTTTTACCTAAGCTTAACGAGTTTGTTTTCATGGTGATCAAGCATAAAAACAACAATAATGAAGAATGCACGATAAAACAACAACTAAGAACTCAAACCAAAGATGAATTTAAGCATTTACATTCATATCTTGTGGCCTCAACCATACAGGAAAGGTTTTAGCCACTCATGTTCGTACAAATACTCTAAAACATAATTACAGTAATGTACTTACAAGAGTAGATAAAAGAGAACGAAAACTAATGAACCCTCGGTAGAGTTCTTCACTTCTCCCTTCGCTCCTTTCCGTTTTTCTCAAAATATTTCGTGATAAATGATTTTAGGAGCTAAGTGTTGAATTTATACAAAGTGAAAAATTACAAAATTTGGCCGTAGTTGAACTAGCTCCATGTCACGGACCTGGTCGCACCAATCTTTCCCCATGACAAGAAGCAATAGCGCATACTCATTGGATCTGTCGACTTGGCATTATAATGGTCGCTGAGAAACCGGCGTGGCATGGAGGCCATCGCACCTCTCACATGCCGTGGCACGACCTGTAGCACGCAACAAGGCCTAGCGTGGCACGGTGTTAACGCACAGGCGCACTGGTTGGCAGCTTCTCTCGTGCGCAAGGCATGAGTTTGGCACGACGCCGGGCACTGCGCACGCTCAGCGTGGCACGCTGCCTGGCGCATCCAGCCTTGCCTTGGCATGTCCACTTGCCTTCTTTTGCAATTTGATCCGAACTCCATTCCTTCACTTCAACCATCATTATTTAGTCCCTCCTATGCATTTTACACCTACAAAACAAAGACTAATCATGTTGGTTAGTTTATGCTTATAAATATACACAATCACATGAGAATATAATCAATTTAAATTGATAAATATGCCTAAATTAAGATATAAAATAGAACTTGGGCACATAATTATTCCAAGGATCAACAACTAATCAAAAATATGAGCATTTACTGATTTCGTCATACAACATTCGTCTAGAAGGATTAGGGATACTTTCTACTAACAACAAGCCCAAATGTCTGAAGGATCATTCTAATGCTTTAACATCATAATTCATATCATCATGGTACCAAATACACATTTAATTCACACATCTTACATTTACGAATATCTTTTGATTCATATCATACATTACACTTTCACAACATTCAAATTCCGAGTTCATTACGCAAGACGTATAGCATAGAGTCATGTAGGACCCATAGGTCCAATTCACACTTTAACATAGATACATTGTTTCATATATTTTATATTTATGGAAAACCCATACACTTAACTCATACCTTAAACATTTACGACGAGATAATGGTAGAAGCATACATTTTCATTTCATAGAACCCATTTCGAAATTTGCTCCAATACATAAGAAAGATATGATAATTATGTAATTATCATAGGTTTACATCATACCAAAAATAGTTTCAGTGAAAAGATAATGAAAACACATACTTTTAATTGAGCAAACCCATGAATTATAATCTCATCTCAACATATTTATCAAATCATATATTCTAGTTTTTAAGGGAATTCTTATGATCTTCACATATTTTAGACATGGTTACGGGTTATTGATATAATCGAGTGAACAATAATAAAATCCCAATCAAAGTTTAAGCCATCTCATGAAGAAAATTCTATAATCATGCATTTCATCATCTAGCACGTAATTCAAGATAATCAAATACAATCAAAACCCTAGGTCATGCTTTTCTAGAATAATTGAAATTATGTTTCTGATAAAACATTTTGGGGCACAAGGATGGAAGGATGTTCTTGTTAAAAACCCCACATACCTGATTCAAGAATAAGCCCCCACTTGAACTTGCACCTTGAAGCCTTGAGGAACCCTTGTTGAATTTTTGAGTCTTGAGAGAGAGGAGGAAGAAGAGTTTGGGAGTGATTTTTGATAGAATGAGGGCTTAGTCTAGTTATCCCCTTAAAAATGTCCCATACCATACTCAAAATGACGTAGTTTAGGAGTTAGAAGCATAGGATTTTATGAAAACACCCCTAGATAAAAGGAAGGAAAATCCCACCTGCCGTCCCCACGGGGCACTCCACGAGTTGTGGGGTTGGCAACGACTTGTGGGGCCCTATTGTTGAGTACACTATATGATTTCTCAAAATTCCCTTGAATCAGTCGATGACTCCCTTCACGAGTCATTGTCTGACATGAGGACTCGTGATCTCCTTCCGTCATCCCTACTGCCTGGGACCCCATCCTGGAACTCTAGCCTCCACCCGACAGCCTATTTAACAAGTCATTGCCTGTCTCACAATTCATTGAGTCATTTCTTGCCACTGAAGCCCACGATTTCCTGCCTCTCCTTCCCACTACTGCCCTGATGAGTCGTTACCTGACACAACGACTCGTCAGGTCGTCTGTGGTCACTGGACCTGCTGCACTTCCCGACTGCTCCTCACGAACTTGACCACGATCCATTAGGCAACCTGATGAGTCATTCCACAACTTTTTCTAAGGCAATCCTGCTGGTTTTTGTGCTGAACTCCATCTAAATCTTGGGTCTAGTCTTAGGAACATCCGGGGTGTTACAGCTTGTGTTATGTTTATGCCTTACTTACCACTTTAGATATGCTCTTATTCATGTTATGTATGTGTCATGGATTAGCTTGGAGTCATTTGTGGCTCTAGGTCTCGTGTCTCGATCTAAGTCTACGCTCGGGTCGTGATAATGATTGATCTAAATAAGAAAAATCAATAGAAATTTATAACACCCCAAGAACCATCCAAGATCCAGGTAAGTTGAAAAAATGCAAGGATAGGTGGGGAAAACAGGATTATATGGCTAATGATTCCACCCGTGCTGAGAGAGTGGGTGACATTGCAATAGTAGTGCGGTGGTCCTCCTAGTGGTTGGAGGCTGATACTCATCCTCATCTTAGTCGTTGAGACGAGACTTCTTTGGTATCCCAGCCTTGCCTCGTCTAGATGCTTCCTATTTAGGTGTCATTTATATGTGATTATCCAATAATCAGTCAGTACATGGACATGGGATATTGTGAAATCAGAAGAATAAAAGTAAGGAATGGAGGAAAGGAAGAACCGTACTTTAAAGAGGCGTACCATACCTTGTATGTCCCTTGAATCTAGAAACCCAATTGTTCTACTTTAAAGGATACATCAGGGTGCTGATCGTATTTTGAAAAGGTGGTCCATCCCCCCATTCATCCCTTGACATAGTGAATTTTTCCATTCGAGTTCAAAGGATGGAGGGAAGGACGGTCCATCTCTTTCTCCGCCAATTGTGGAATGCACACAATTCATTCTGTTGGACATCTCTTTTTATATGCAATGATCAAACATGGGATGTGGGTTTGTCACTTTTTATAATTTCTCAGCAAACATCAACACAAAATATGCTCAAAAAATTACACAACAGGCCCCATCCAAATTTAGGAAATTAAACCCCAAGTTCTCCCACCAAATAAACATACAAGCATAGTTTTTAGATGACCCCAAATCAAAACATAACATAAATCACAGTTGGAATTTAGATTAAAGGTTAATCATAAAGACAAATACCTATATTAAGTGAATGTGTTTGTGTGCTTAAGGATAAAGTGCGAACTTCGGCTGATGCCTAACCTAACACAAGGAACTGGTACTTACAATAAGAGAGAAATATGTGTATATGAGTGTTATACGTTGTAGGTGGGTGCAATAAAACTTTCAACATAGAGAAAAAATGGATGTTTCTAGGCAAAAGAGAAAGATAAGATCAAGAAACAAGAAAGGAACGAGGAAGGGTAATGTCGAGCAAGTTTTCCCACTTAAGCCCTTGATATTTTAAAGAAAGGGTAGTGGGTAAGGTCGGTTTTAGCCACATCTAGCTTTTTAATAGCCAATCTGACTCAGATTTAATGGTCCAACCTAGTTTCACCCAAAAACACCCAATTGCTCATCATTTTTATGCACAAAATACAGTCTAATGGATGGACCATCTAGTCAGAGTACAATCCGCACATTGGATTGTCTCTTGGCTTTGTTAACCCAAACGTGTTTCTAGCTGACGTTAGGAAGGATGGTGAGCCCTTTGTAAATGTTATCCATTTCCATCTATCTCTTGGATTCCAAATTTTCCCTTTTCTATTTGAATCAATTTCCTTCATCCTTTTAAATTCATATTCATACATCAATATCCATTAGTCCAAACTACTTAGGTTGCCTCCTAAGAAGCATTTGATTTAACATCGCGGCACAACATGGATACTACACATAGTGTAGCATCACTTGAGTTGCCTCCCAAGAAGCCCCTAATTTAACATTGTGGCATGATGCAAAATACCTGAATTAAACACATCATGAGTTGTCCTTTGGATTGGACTTCCTCACCCATTTTATGCCTTTTGAGCCATAAAGGTATTACTTCACCCATTTGGACTTGGACTTCATTTTCTTGGGTGATGCTTCGAATATATTCTCAGCTCTTTCGGCTTCATTTCCAACACTAGCCATACAAATATCCCTAACTCCTATGGGCAATAAGTATCCCTTCTCGGGTTTGAAGGTTATACTTTCATTTTTCACCCAAAACATCTTCTCATGCTTTTCTGAGTCCATAAGTGCCCCCCCGATCTCTAGAAATGATTTCTAAAAATGATAGGAATGTCCCGATCCACATCACAATCTAGTATGACAAAATCAACTGGAAGCACAAATTTTCTAACTTTCACCGACATATCTTCCACCATCTCTATCGGCGTCTTGATAGACTTATCAGCCATTTGGAGCTATATAGAGGTGGGTTTAAGTATGGACAATCCATATTGCTTGTATATAGATAGGGGCATCAAATTTATACTAACCCCATTGTTACAAAAGGCATGCAAGCAATCATTTCTTTCGATTTTGCAAGGAATGGTTAATTCACCCAAGTCACCCTTCTTTTTCAATACTAATGCTGGCAATGATGACACTCACATAGTGTGTCACCAAAATCAACTCTTCTTTATCACATGGAAACTTTCTAGTCATCAACATCTTCATGTACTTAGAAAACCTTGCATCTCTTTGATAGCATCAATAAATGGAACTTGAAGTGTAGCTTCCTTAAGTTGCTCAATGTGCTTTTCAATCTCTGATTAAGAGCTTGTTAGGCTACCCTCTATGGAAAGGGAGGAACCGGTGGAGAAAAGTATTTAGCAATTTCATCCATGCCTCTCTTGGCCTTTCCCTTCCTTTTGGAAGCAATTGAACCATCTTCAACAATCTCCTCTATCAGTGGCTTCTTTACTCCTTAATCAACATTCTCAGCAACACATGGTTTCATCAACCCCTTATTTTGAGCAACACCCGTGTGCAAAACATTAGCTTCTTTATCAACCATACCATCCAAAGCCTCACCACGCACAGGTTGCATAATAATGCACTCCTTGTGACAATGGCCCTACATTGAGTATTAGAAGGACCCAAATGTCCCTTAGGATTAACCACTATGTCACTCGAAAGATTTCCCTTCTGTTTGGGGTTATGATCACATGAAAAAACCCTCATTTAATGTTCTAAATTTTGAATGGACGTGATATCAGAACCTAGAATCTCTATAAGGTTCTTTAAACATGCGTTCGACCATTCCTAATTTTCAAGAACTTTTTCTAACATCCTCTCAATCTTTAAGCTCTCTTTCTCTTCAGAAGGACCCTTCCTTCAATTTTGAGAACTAGAAGAAGGACACCATTGTGGACATAGGGATTGGAGCTCCTAATTTGATAATTTCCATTATTGTGCCAACCTTGACTTAGGCCACCATATTCATTCCTTGGATAGTATTGACCTTCACCTTGCGATTGAGGTCGCCATTATTCTTGATATGAAGAAGGGGGTGGCCTTAATCTTGTTGCAGATAGTGCGGTCTACAAACTCCGGATGTATTGACAACATAATTGGGATCTTCAACTTGCATAAGAGGTGACACTTGGTACGGCTGATATTGATATGGAGGAGGAGGCATCCATGCCCATATTGAGCACTAATTGGGGCTTCTTCAACATCATCAACCTTTTTGACCTTATCCTCGATCAAATTTTTTGGTAAGTAGGGCTATGTTGGTGGCCATGGCTGCCATCCTTTGTTCACGATGTTGGTTCTTCTTCACCAAATGAGATAATGAAGGAATACCTACATTTATCCCTCTACTTTGATCTCTTCCATGCCATGCATGGTGGTGCTTTGCATTCAGATCCAAGATAATGGCAATCTGGTTAAAGATCTTATCCATGAAGCATCCTCCAGTGGTATTGTTTGCAAAAAACTACATTAAAAGGTCTAAACCTGTATAGAACTTTTCAAGAAAAATATTCTCGGGGAACTGGTGAGTTGGTAATTTGCCAACTCATTAGGTTTTTAAGCATAAGCTACTACTTTCTTTTCACATAAATTAGGAAGGTTTTATGCCTTTTCACTTTGATTGTGCGAGTATTGGACTTAGATAAGGAAAATAGAAGAATTGAACGAAAAAGCACTCTGCTGGAAGTGAAGGACATCCATGCCGCTATTGGCACGTGCAAAATGCAGGTGTCGCGTAGTTTGCACTGGATATTGAGCAGAAAAAATCTACAAAGCATAGGTCGGCACCTACAAAATGCAGGTGCAACCACAGAAGGACTTTAAGAAACACTGCTAAAACCTCCAAAGGACCTGCAGCTCACGGATGCGCATCTGCAAAATGCAGGTGCCGCGCAAGTGACCTAAAATACTGATAAGGGAAAAAATGTCCAGCTTTGGCAGAAACGTACCTGAGAAGCTTTCAAGGAAAAATTTGGAAATCTATGAAAGGAGAATGTGTATAGTTTACCCCAATTATACACACCCATGTCATAACACATCTTAGCATAGAATTGAATTTTAGAGAGAAGTAGAGAGAAAAGGAGTAGAGTACATTGTTGTTCTTCTTCTTCTTTAATTTTATTGGGCAACGTACACCCTTGTTTCAGATTTTAAAAGCTTAATTAGTTATTTAATATGATGGTTTTTGATGATTTACCCGTGTGTATATTTTTTCTATCTCCAGTAATGGGTAGCTAAATTACTAGCTAGGGATGTGTGCTTGATGAGTGGTTAAGCTTGATTGGATATTGACAAACTATTCATAACTATAAATCTATAAGCATGGATCTATTGTTTCCTCTGAACTTTAATTGAAAAATTAGTGGTTGCAAATGCTAGTTTAGCTTACTTATCTTGCTTATGCTTCAGAAAGAAGAGTGGGATTTAGGTGAGGAAACAATAGTGAGGATTTGGAGTGCAGATGTGTGGGGTTGAGCTAGAGATAGTCAAAACCAACACCCCACTACATTAAAGGCTTAAGGCTAGAGATAGCTTAAATTGTCCTTAAGCTTTGTGGCTGATTATTTGATTGTGACCTTGGGGTTTGAGAAAACTCAGGGCAAAAACATCCTTGTGGTTGAAAAACAAGAGGATGTATGTTGATCCATGCTAGAAATTAAATTTAAGGCAATTGAATCATTCCTAATTTAGTTGAAAATTCATCTATTGCACATCCATAGCCCTCTATCATCACATGCAACAAATCACTTGCTCAATCTCATTTTATAAATTTGAATTCAATATTGTTTTCCCTTTTTCCCCCATATTTTATTTTCCAAATGTTAAACAATGATGCATTCCAGTTTGAGTTAGTTTTCAACTTTTAGAGTATCATTCTTAACTCCTTATGGGATTTGACCCCAACATCTGTTCGGTATTTTGTTTTGACAACACTGCTTCCACCACCTTTATCCGAGAGAGAAGTATTGAGCGTTATCAAAAAATAGGGTCGTTACCAGGGAGTTGAGTTGTTATTGCCATTAGCTGTTTTGTGATTCAAAATTGATTTTGCATTTTGTGTATCTTTTGTGTTGTTTTTGTGATTTTGTTGTTTGCTTAGGTGTGTGAAAATGAGCCACACTAGCAACACGAGTAGCATGGACGGTTTAATGAAAGGAGAGAATAATCATGTGATTAATGATGTAGTGGGTGCCATTCGCCTTCCACCCACGATAGGGAATGCAGTTTCCATGTAACAAGAACCATGTTGCATCTCTTGCAAATGAAGGGATTGTTCGAAGGACAAGCAAGTGAGGATACTAATAGGCACCTTTGGAACTTTATTGAAATTTGTCTTGAGATTATTCTTGTTCTCTTTGATGGGAGAGACCATAGTATGGTTGGAGGAGTTGCCTCCCGGTTCCATCACATCATGGAATGAGCTAACTGAAGCACTCCTTGATAGATTCTTCCCACCTTCCCAAATGCTCCAATTGAGGGATAACTTTAGGCAGCTTCTGAGAGAGCCTATTCATGAATTATTGCTCTGTACAAGAAGAAGGTCGCCATTTGCCCCAATCATGGTATGACCGATGGGGTGTTTCTCTAAAGTTTCTACAAGTCCTTTGATTCTATCAACAAATCGGTAGCCAATAATCTTGCAGGTGGTTCAATTATTAACCAAACATTTTTCATGTCCAAGTCCCTTCACGATAGGATAACAATAACGAGTAGAGCTTGGCATACTAGAGACACCAAGGTTTCCACAAGTGGTGCATCTTCTAACCAACTAGCAGCCGAGTTGAGGAGGTGCGATGAAGAGAGGGACGAGACTTTAGCAAAGATGATGACCCAAGTTGAGCTGATGGCCAAGAATAAATTGGGGTCTGTGATAACTCTCAAACCACACCTCTTACTGAAGTATGAAGCGGACGTTGTCAATAAAGAACCCAACTAGAGGTTGGGGTCAATCCTACAGGGAATATAGAAGGATGTAGAAGAACACTAGTGCTTAAGGTTTTTAGTTAATTATTTTCTAAAGGGAGATTTGTAAAATTAATAAATAACAATGTTGAGAAATTGTTTGTTGTTTCCAAATTAATGCAACTAACAAGGGTAAGTGTTCCCCATGACTTTATAGCCACAAGGCATTTTATACTAGTGATCTATTCCGGTGCTTAGCATGCAATATCGGTAAGTTAATTTCATCTAAATGGTTGGTCCTCTATTTATATGTTTATCACCATGCAACTTGGTCTGTCTACGGGTGTATGCTTTACTAACCCTTACCCTTGATATCGGATTAGCTATTCCGGAAAAAGTCAAGCTATTAGATGAGGGTTGATAGCCTCAAATCTCCATTGTTAATCCCTTTTCCCATTCATTACCTCCTTGGTCCGGTAAGTAAGAATAATGAAAGTTCTAATGTTTGCAGCAGTTAAAAATCAATTAAAACGAAGGAAGAAACAATACATGCATAAAATCCATTCAAGAATCACTTAGTATTTTACCTATATGTGTTAATTTTTCATGGCTCCCACAACCTTGGTGTGGTGGTTTTAGCCTATCATATTTATAAGTAAATTAATAGAATTCATAAATAAAAGCAAAAATTAATACTTACAATGATGATAGAAAGAACTCACTTGATTAATGCAAAATTCGAAAGAACAACATTACAATCGTATCTCAAATATGTCTTCTAACACGTCTTATAATTTACTCTAAAAACTTGTTGTAAAACTTTAACTCTTGAAGACATCCTACACTAAAACATCCTTATCACATGAAAATAAAGGGGTATTTGTAGTAGTAGATTTATGTTTTCCTTGTTCCTTGATGAACTTGACTTGGGATTTAAGTTTTCTTTTCCTAGTTGAAGTAGGAAAGCCAATTTTTGCCGTTTTGGGAGCCTTGTGCATCTCCCATGCCAAAGCTGTGTCTGCATGCCGTGTCGCCCCTGCCATCGCGCAGGCAGTGGGCTGCTTCGCGCGTTTCATAGCACTGGGAGGTCGGCGCCTCACGCCAGGGAGTGAGCCTACCTTGGTGCCATGCCACACAGCCTGTAGCGCCAACGGCCTGGCGCCTCGCGTGACTGTGTGCCATTGTCTTGCGGTTGGCCACTTCAAGCTTTGATCTTTGCATCATTTATTCCAAATTCTTTACATGTATTCCAAAGGCCTCAAATACATTCAAATCCATCCTTTTTTGCGCTAAAAACATCTAATCACATGTGTTAGCCGTATTTCACAAATATATAACATAATCACATGCAAACACACATAATTTATTATCAAAACATAGTAAAATACAGGCACAAATATGTCTATGAAGTGCGTGAATACGCTTTCATCAACACCCCACACTTAAGATATTGTTCGTCCTCACACAATCTACTACTTCCTTTCTCACATTTTAGAACAAAATTCATCATACGAATAGGTCTACTTACACTTAAGATCATGAGACAAATCAATGAAGCTCAAATAACTCACTCACATGCATATAGGATCAACACTAAAATGTCAAAGTTCAAAATCACTTAGCTTTTGAAAACTAACTCATCAAGACTTATTTTGGGCCAACATGAATCAAATGTAATTTAGCAATCAAGATTAAACCAAAGTCTTACCATTGTGCCCCTCACAATTTGAAGAGATGTCCTTTTCTCACACAAGATATAAGTCAATATAAACTTGGGCATAAATAAAACAATTTCCGCTCACTCTCCCAAAGAACTCAACATACATGCAAAAGACGACCCATATTCTTGCTCTTAGTGTAATACTCGGCTTATATAGAATTATGAATCAAGGATCAATTAGGACTTTAATTTGGGTGTGATATAGGCTAAGGGACGGGTAGGAACTATTTGGCTAAGATAGTGACTAAGCTCCCTAAGCACTTTAATACTTCACAACACTTTGAATTTTTAGCACTTTCCTCAATTTCATAATTCTCTCCTTATACCTCCTTTTATTTCTCAATTTTTCAACTTAGGTGACTAGTGGGGATTTTTCTTTCAACAATGAGCTTATTCATACAATTTTTTCTCTTTTCTTTTCCTTTCTTCCATTCCTACCCTTTACGAACCCGTACTCTAGCCACCCTCAACTTAAGCATTTTACTTATGTTGAGGTTCACAATATCCAAGGAAGGACCAGGACCAAAACAGGTTCATTGTAAACAAATGGGTACAGTTAATCAGTAAATCATGATTTTTTTTCATCCTCAATTTTTTCAAAGCTCTTTCTTCTTCTTTTTTTCCCACTAAAAATCATCCTCCTTGTTTAGCAAAATTTCACCTTTTTCATTTCTTCCAATTCACCACATTTTTTAGCTTTTCCCTTCACTTTTCAAATTATGCTCCTTTCCTACAATTTTTTTTTCATTAAAGTGCTCTAGGAGTCATTTGGATCAAATACAAGTCAATACAATAAAAGGGATTCAAGCTTATAATATGGCTATCAAAAGAATAAGCTAAGGCTCAACATGGCTAACTAGGATAATTACAATCAAGGTAGGTCAAATAGGATAAAAATAAGCCTATCAAAGAAATGCCTATATCACTTCCTAAATTCATCATTCTTATTTCGCTTTGCACACACACAAGGCATGTTCTAGACATCAATTTACAAGCATGGAGTATACAAAAATAATTTCTCACACATTGGCACAAGATGGTTTAACAATGGAAATCAAGATCACATAAACACATATATCCATATTGCATGCATAACATAATGAAGCCCATTTTTTTCAGCTACAAGAGTCAATTTCCAAAAGACTAGGTGTTTCTTCCTTTTTAATGCATTTTTGAGTGAATTAAATAAATCCCAATGATACCTAGAGTGAAGCACCTAGCATTCATATGATCCAAGTTCTTGTTCTTCCTAATGACTAATTTACCCTTAAGACGGTCGTCAATCCATCCATCATCGGGCAAAGTCATAACTCAATGACTAAAAATAAAAACATCTAAACTCTCTAGTCGGTTCTAAGGGACTATCCACCGGAAAAGTACCAAAAACAAAAATCGGAGGTACCCAAAATAAAATAAAACTAAAAATACTATGAACAAACAAGAATGCAAGATAAGTCATAAATTACAAAAAAAACTAGGCCAACAATGTACAAATTTAGCAATTAAGGAATGCATGGTAATATGAAGTTCACTTCTCCCACCCCACACTTAATTAGTTACATTGTCCCCAGTGCTAAAACAAATAAGCATAAAGTAATAGAGTGAAAGAAGAACTTCCTGGGCCTCTACTCCTCGTTGTCTGTGGGGGCAAGTGCAGCTTCCCCCATTTCAGAATCTTCTTTAACATCATCACTAGATTCTATGTCGAAGTCTACTCTTGCCATCTCTTCCTCAGTAGCAACACTACAAAGGGCTCGTGAGTGCTCGCTCAAAGGGTAGTCTATGTTAAGCTGCTGTAGTTGCTCCTCCATAACACCATTCATCCTTATCTGGAGCATTTGCATACCATATAAGTGGCTCAACATGTTGTCCATCTTTGCATTGCACTCATTGATAGTAAGGACTGGACCATTCATACCCTCGAGTTCCTCTGTTTTTGTCTATCAACCCCCCTAGGATCATAAGTAGGTTTATAGTCCGCTTCCCCCTCCTCAATGTCGTCTCCCCGCAAAAATCGGGTTAAGAGACCCCCAAATCTAAAGCTTTGCCCTTTTTTAACCCTTGATCTTTTCAACACATTTTTAATGAGCACCCCTACATTAATTGGCATCCCTGTCATTAGCGCATATACAAGACATACTCTTTCTCTAGTCACATGGGTTACATGTTTTTCGGGCACCAAATAAGCTCATACTATTTTTAACCAAACTCGTGCCTCTCTACTTAAGTGAGCATATGGAAGCGAAACATGATACCCAAATTGTTGGTGGCATGTCCACCGTGAAATAGAGTTAGGGCCACACAGAGTATGCCTAATATTCCTATAAGGAGGTTTCTTCACTAAGTCGACAAAGGGTTGTGGATCAACATTAGGTGTCCCAAGTAGTCTATACAAAGCATTAGGTGCAAACTCAATAATTTTACCCCTTATTTTAACTTGTTTTGACCTTTCTTTTGGCATCCAATTTGCGAGGTATTCTCTCTCACCATATTCAAGTTACAATCACCCGGTGCGTTAAACATAAAACCAAGACCAAGGGTGAGTATTCTATCAACCATGTGAGGGAACACAAGTGACAAACAATTTCTATCAATGAACATATCATGAGAGTATTTAGATTCCTTATGTTCCTTGAACCATTTTTTTACCTTCTTTCTCTGTGACCCAACGGAGAGCATATCGCCTCAATGGTGCTTCATGCTCCTCTTCACTAGGTCTCCTTGCTCTTTTTGACCCATGGCTTGAAGAAGCCACTCCTTTCCCTTTGCTTACTTTTGGTGCCATTTGTAGGGATTTTTTAAGAAAAATGATATACTTTGTGATTTGGGTGAAAAACTTTGGAAGATTTTGATGAAAAGAGGAAGATTTGAGAGAGTTTTCTTGAAGATTCTAAGTGGTGCGGCGTGCTTCTCACAAGAATGGTTTGAAAAAATTAGGTCTAAGCCTTTTAAAATGCTCCTTGAGGTTGGAAATTCCAATTTTTTCCCTTAAAATTTCTTGGCCTGGACACTGCCCCGCGTTGTGGCGCTGAACGCACCAGATCTGTTGCGCGAGGCACCACTGGAAGCGCTAACTTTGGTGTGCGTCGCATGCCTTGATGCGCCTGTTGTTGCTGGTATGTTTCATGTGCGTCGCGCCAGGCTGTGTGATGCTTTTGCCTATGCCTCAGCCAGGCCTTGTGCTGCTTGGCCTAAGCGATGCCCAAAGAGCACGTTCCACTGTCTTTCTCCCCATTTTTACTATTTAAGCTCAATTTTGTTGAGAATCATGACCTATCACCTGCACACTTAAGCAAACACATCAAAATGAAAAATTTGACTTGGGTTGCCTCCCAAGTAGCGCCGGATTTAACATTGCGGTACGACACAGGTATCTTGATTACTCAGACTTCATCAAGATACCTTTGAGACTGTGGTCACATCTTGACCGCTTGGTTTAACACGCTGCCCTGTGACACGTCAGAAAATAAAAGAAAAATAAAAAATAGGAAATAAAGAGTAAAAGTTAAACACAAGCAATTAATCTAATCCTAAACCGTATTCCCCGACAACCGCGCCACTTTTTGATAACACTCAAACCACACCTCTTACTGAAGTATGAAGCGGACATTGTTAATAAAGAATACAACTAGAGGTTGGGGTCGATCCCACAAGGAATATGGAAGGATGTAGAAGAATGCTAGTGCTTAAGCTTTTTAGTTAATTATTTCCTAAAGGAGGGATTTGTAAAAGTAATAAATAACAATGTTGAGAAATTGTTTGTTGTTTCCAAGTTAATGCAACTAACTAGGGTAAGTATTCCCCATGACTTTATAACCATAAGGCATTTTATACTAGTTATCTATTCCGGTACTTAGCATGCAATATCGGTAAGTTGATTTCACCTAAATGGTTGGTCCCCTATTTAGATGTTTATCACCATGCAACTTGGTCTGTCTACGGGTGTATGCTTTACTAACCCTTACCCTTGATATCGGATTAGCTATTTCCGGAAAAGGTCAAGCTATTAGATGAGGGTTTATAGCCTCAAATCTCCATTGTTAATCCCTTTTCCCATTCATTACCTCCTTGGTCCGGTAAGTAAGAATAAGGAAAGTTCTAATGTTTGCAGCAGTTAAAAATCAATTAAAACGAAGGAAGAAACAATACATGCATAAAATCCATTCAAGAATCACTTAGTATTTTACCTATATGTGTTAATTTTTCATGGCTCCCACAACCTTGGTGTGGTGGTTTTAGCCTATCATATTTATAAGTAAATTAATAGAATTCATAAATAAAAGCAAAAATTAATACTTACAATGATGATAGAAAGAACTCACTTGATTAATGCAAAATTCGAAAGAACAACATTACAATCGTATCTCAAATATGTCTTCTAACACGTCTTATAATTTACTCTAAAAACTTGTTGTAAAACTTTAACTCTTGAAGACATCCTACACTAAAACATCCTTATCACATGAAAATAAAGGGGTATTTGTAGTAGTAAATTTATGTTTTCCTTGTTCCTTGATGAACTTGACTTGGGATTTAAGTTTTCTTTTCCTAGTTGAAGTAGGAAAGCCAATTTTTGCCGTTTTGGGAGCCTTGTGCATCTCCCATGCCAAAGTTGTGTCTGCATGCCGTGTCGCCCCTGCCATCGTGCAGGCAAAGGGCTGCTTCGCGCGTGTCATAGCTCTAGGAGGCCGGCACCTCGCGCCAGGCAGTGAGCCTGCCTTGCTGCCGCGCAGCACAGCCTATAGCGCCAATGGCCTGGCGCCTCGCGCGATTGTGTTCCATCCTCGTATGGTTGGTCTCTTCAAGCTTAGATCTTTGCATCATTCATTCCAACTTCTTTACATGTATTCCGAAGGCCTCAAATACATTCAAATACATTCGTTTTAGCCCTAAAAACATCTAATCACATGCATTAGCTGTATTTCACAAATATATAACATCATCACATTCAAACACATATATTTATTCTCAAAATATAGTAAAGTACGGGAAAAAATATGTCTATGAAGTGCGTGAATACGCCCTTCATCAGTCCGAAACCAAGGTGTAAATTCTATTGGGACCTAAGTTCACAACTCATACAAGGAATATGTCTAGAAGCTAAGATATGATGATGAGTGTAAGTTTATGGTGAGCTAGATGATGGATTCTCACCAAGGATTTCAAGGTTCCAACCAAGGCTCTTGGTGTCCTCGCTATGGGAATCAAGGTTGGAGAGATAGAGATAATAAATGATGGGGAGATAGAGACAACTGGTAGAGGAACCATGAGCCTGAGGGGGATGGGGATAGATACCACCTAAGTGCAACCCGTATATTCCCCTTCCTAAAGCTAATGTGGCCCCCATGCAGCCTAGTGTATGCGATGTTGGGAGTTCCAAGATTGAGGAGATGCTTGCAGAGTATTAAAGAAAGTGGAGTCCACCGATAGTGGTGTTAAAGAATTGAAAGGGAAGGTGTCTAACGTTGACCATACGGTGAGCTCCCATTCATCCTCAATCAATAATTTAGAAGCCCAAACAGATCATCTTTCCACCAAAATGAACCCCAGAATGAAAGGAACGCTTCCTAGTGACACGATGCCAAACCCAAAGAAAGATGGTCATTGCATGGCTATTTTCATAAGGAGTGGAAAAGTTGTTACAAATGCGCGTGATAAGCCTATAATGATTGTTGGATCTAAAACAAATGAAGAAGCTGTGAATGAGGAGTTGCCAAAAGCACCTATTTGTGTTGATAATGAAGAGGTGTTAGAAGAGGAAGGAGTTGATTCTCCTCCTCAAACTAAAAATGCGGATGAAAAGGGAGAGGAGGCCCCCAATGCTAAAGGCCAAGGGCCTCGAGTTCCACCTCCTTACCCTCAGCAGTTAACCAAAAATAAAGAGACAACTAGTTTAAGAAGTTTATAGAAATGTTTAGCATGTTGTACATCGACATACTGCTGGTAGATGCATTGCTCCAAATGTTAGGTTATGATAAATTCATAAAGAAGATTATGAAGAAGAAAAGAGTTGTGAATTCGGGCACAGTGGAGGTGTCACATCATTATAGTGCAGTGATGACAAGAAACCATGCTCCAAAAAGGGATGATCCTGGAGCATTCCCTTTTTCTTGCACCCTTAGGGTGTATGAGTTTAACAAAGCTCTTTGTGACCTAGGGGTGAGCATAAATTTGATGCCCCTTGTGATCTTCAAAAAGATAGGATTGGAAAGTCCCAAGCCTACCACAATGAGGTTTCTTATGACTGATCGATCTATAAAGCGCTCCATGCGAATTCTTGTGGATGTGTTGGTTAAGATAGAAAATGCATCCTTCTAGCCAACTTTGTTGTGTTGGATTGCATTGTGGATATTGAGGTGCCCATTATCTTAGGGTGACCATTCTTGGCCACCAAGCAAGCTCTAGTAGATGTTGATCTTTGAGAGATAAAATGAGTGGGTGGTGACGAAGTGACATTCAATCTGTGCCAACCTATGAAATCGCCTAATGAATGAAAGTGATAGATATGATCAATGAGGAGGAGGAGCAAAAGAATGATTTGGAGGTAGAGGTCAAACCTACGGATGAGTGATACCATTGTAAGGTGAAACCGGCGTGCTGCGACATTAAATCAAGTGATTCTTGGGAGCCAACCCAAGTGTCTTTAAATTTACGTTTTACTTCACATCTCTATTATTTTTCTTGTGTAGAAGGATTGGATTATGAGCCAAGTGGAAGAAAACAGAGCATGGGCACCTACATGGGATCTGTGATGCGCAGGTACTAACCTGCAGAGCATAGGTCAAACACAGGTTTGGTCCAGAATACCTGTCAAAATGAGGAGTACATGTGCCTCACCTGTGAAACGCAGGCATAGACTTGCGAACACAGGTGTAGGGCAGGATTGAAGTAGTGCACCTGGGAAGTAATCAAGAAAAAATTAATGTGACCTGCGTCTCTCCTGCGAAACAAAGGTGCAGATCTGCGAGATGCAGGTGTGTCGCACCTCCAAGACATTGCACTAGACAAAATAAAGACCACCTGTGCCTGAACTATGGTTAGCAGACGTAAATCTGCGGCCACAAATCTAGCGCTGGTGCAAGTATGTATTAAATTTTAAAATTTTACCTACCCAGTTGACCAACCCAACCCAGATACACTCCCTTTCTTTTATACTTCTTTCCCACTTTTCAAAACCGCCATTTTCTGCACCACTTTCCCATTTTCTTCACCCCAGAACCACCTTCATTAATTCCCACACTCCTCTATTAACTCACCATCAATTCCACCAATCCCTTCACCTTCCACTCTCCTATAAAAGATACCATTTGCCACTTCTTCACCATCAAATTCCATTTCATTCGTCAAACAAAAAAAGAGAAAAATCATGGGTTAACCATTTCTAAAGAAAAGCTTCAAGTTTATAATTTTATCTCTCTACTCACTCTATTTGGTATGCTTCTTCATTTATCATGTCTATTTTATTGATCTTAATGATGTATGTAGTACAACAAGCATGATAGTTTTCCCTTTCCATGCCCCATATTTTACCTATTTCCCCACTGAAAGTTCTTAATGTATATGTGGAAGTTGGTGTTTGTGGGTATTGTGGGTGAGCTTGGAATTGCAAAATTAAATGGTGAAGAATTCTTTTTTCTTGATGCTATATATATTGGGTATGCTATTACTCTTTGAAATTTTAGTTAGGGGTGAAGTTTGAGTAACCCATTTGTTTAAGATGTACGATTTTTCCCAATGATAGATAGGGTGTTCTTAAGGAAAATCGTCATTTCCCTTGTATGCTTGTAATGTAGATGAAAATGTGATAATGTAGGTTAGTAATGTGAAATGTTTATATTGCTTTGAGGAATGTGGTTTGTATTAGTTACTTGATGTTTCCCAATGATAGCTACGGTAACATCCTTCTTAAGGGAAGTTGGCAGGTAGTTATAATGGTCTTGTTGTTGGTTAATATTATGGCATATCCTTTGGTGAAGTCTAAGTACTCGTTAAATAATACTTCTATTCATACCTTCCTGGAAAATTTTAGTGTAATCATACGGGTTGAATTATTGACTCTATTAAGCAACTGTGTGCAGCCAATCTTGACTTGCGGAACGCAGGTTTTGTGTAGAAATGAGGAATAAGCTTCAGTCTCACTGTCTCAAACCTGCATTACACCTATGAATCGTAGATCCCTATCTGCAAAATGCATATGCAACATAGCTTATAGTGTCAATAGGAAGTGTTACTGCTTTGAACCTGCGACTCACCTGCAGGCTGCAGGTCTCCACCTGCGAAATGCAAGTATAGTGCAGGGGTTGCTAGTGATTTTAATTGCTGGGTTATTTTGTGGCAATATAATTTCCTTTTTGTCTTTCCTTAGCTTAGCATAGCTGTTTTATTCTATTTTCCTTAATAAAAAATAAAATAAAAAAAGAACTTGGTTCTTGTGTGTGGCACTCACATTGTCTTGCAAGAAAATATCTGCTTCTTGGTGAAAGGACATAGAGAAGGCCCCAACCTCCTCCAAAAGCAAGGAAAAAGGAAAAGAAAAGAATCCTGGGTCCCTACTAACAGCAGAGATGACATCTGATTCTGTGTAGAAGGAATGAAGGACTACTATATCAAGTATTAGCATCAACCGTTGACACCAAAAAAGTTCTTCGATCTAGCGAGGCTGGGGAAAGAATTCCGCAACATTAACAAGCAATTTACTGAGTGACAGTGGAACCCATTCTTGGATGCTCTACCTTGTTACTACCGCAACCTGTTGATAGAGTTTTATGCCTCATATCAAGCGAGGCATGACTCGATAAAACACACCAGTAAGGTGGATGAGTTCCCAAATCTTCCAATCAAGGTCCATGGAGTAGAGTTGGATATCACACCGGATGCGATAAACTGTATATATTGGGGTGACGAAATTGAACCAAGGACTGAGTTTGCTAAAAAGGTGGCAACTAAGGATGATCAACGCCTACAGGTAGCGCAGACTATTGCAGATAGGCAACCACTGTGGGACAATTTGGAAGGAGAAATTCCGAGGCAAGACATCTAACTCAAATCCAAGTTGTGGATTGACTTGGTATATTGTCACCTCATGCCTCCAAGAATGACAAGTGGATCAATATTGAAGTCGTCCTTGATGGAATGTATCATGTCTAGAGTGCATGTCAACTTTGGTGTGAAAGTCACCATATAATTCAAAAGAAAGGTCAGGAAGCAAGGTATCTCCATGCCCTTCCCCGTTCTCATTAGCCAGCTACGTGCTAAAACAGGGGTCCCCTACTTTTCGGATGAACAACCTAGCTCCACTACCAGGGTGATTGATATTGACAAAATGAGTGATGCAGATGCTCCCAAAAATAAGTAGAAGTGACTGCAAACTTGGGATGCCCCAGAAAACTCCAAAGGCCATGACTTTGATGAGGCTCCATTGGCCCTCGACCTCAATGATCCCACTCCTAAAATGTCGGGACATGCTTTGGCATAAGTGCTATGTCAGGAGTCTTCACCACCACCTTCATCTTCCAGGCCAGATGGACTTCAAAAGCTGACTGAAATGACTAGTCTCATGAAAAACCACTAAAAAAATTGGCCATGAATCTATCAGCCCTCATCCAAAAGTTGATAAAGAGCGCAATGAAGGATGTTTTTGAGAGCTTAAATAAGTTGCGCTCCCTAGTTGATGTGGTTGAGCGAGTAGTCTCCTCTCTCTGGAGTGATGTGAGAAAATTGAGGAGCAGGACACCCATAGCCAATCCTGATGTAAACTTCTTAGATGAAGCCATGGCTGCCCCACACACAGCCCAAGGCCCTATTGACTTGCTTACAATCTTAGGGGAGGATGATGAGGCTGAGCATAAAGATGGTGGTGGTGACGCTGAGGTGGCTGAGGATGAAGGAAAGGAGTAGTTGGTTCAGGGAGTTCTTACCCCTCCTTATTCTTCATTTATTCATTACGGGCAATGTACAATTTTTAGTTAGGGGTGGGGAGTGCTCTTTTTCTATTGGTCATTTTGTTTTCCATTTGATTTTGGCTCTTGTTTCCTTTGTGGGGCTTGTTCATTGATATTTTTAATTATTTTGCATGGTTGCTTAGATGAATGAATGCCCTCGTTGGGCTTATTTTGAATTAATGATGTTGGGCTAAATTCCTTATTGTGATAATATGAATTGCCATTGATGGGTTGGTTTTACATGCCAATTAATTCTTGCCCTGTTCTTTGAAAATCACCTTTGTAGATTATAGATAGTAATAAACTCCAAGGATTTTTTTTATACCATGATTCTTTCTCAAGGAGCAAAAAATTTGTTTTTTCTTTTTGTGTGTCGAACCAGATAATATTTTCCTATCATAGATTGAGAGGCGACTTTTTAAAGGGAAAATGCCATGTCTTTGAGTCATTTCTTCACTTACTTAGATAGGTACCATTAAATTTTTTTATTGGAATAGCAAAATAGTTTTTGAAGGTGAGTAAGGGGGCACATGAATTTGAAAAGAGCACTCTCTGGTCATATGTTGTACATTCTTCATTTGGCTTTTTGATTTGCTAAACAAGTGTGTAAAACTCAAAATAGCTTGTCTAAAGTCATACTTTTCAATTGATCTTGAGAATAGATGAACTCCTTGGAGTGTGATGCCTTGTGCAGCGAGATTTTATGTGCTTAATTCTTATGTGTGCATATCGCCTAGAACTTGCCCCAAATGCGATTCAAGGAAAAATTAGAGATTTAGCTGCACTTGGGAAATGAACTTATTCCCTTTTTGGTTAGTCACATTCAACAAAAAAATGACCTCCTTGAACATCAACCATTGTTAACAATTGTTGAGCCTTAAACCTGTTTCTTGAGAATCGCATTATAAGCCAATACTCTTTTTAATCCTCTCCTTTGGCACCCATTCCTCTCTAATTACTAGTGATGACAAAAAAGTGGAGCTTGAAGCCCAAGATTTGGGGATGGGGAAATGAAATGAGATGTAGGAAAAAGCCTAAGTTTGGAGGTGTGCAAAATAGGAAAATGAGAAATGAGCTTCAAGGTGAGGTAGCATCAATTGTTTGATAAAAAAGAAAAATTTCCGGTTAAAAAACCATTGATCAAAAAGAAGAAAGATAAAAAGTTGAATGGTGCTATCTCTTGTCTAGATGAGGCATTATGGAAAGATTAATATGTTGAGTGATGAGAAAGGATAGATAAGGTAGAGTAGACTCGCCGTGTGTAGCAAGATGTTTGAATGATTTCTCAAAAGGCATTAGGGAGGTCCTAGTCAGAGCTAAATGATGTCTTACCTTTGTCCCCTAGCCATCATCATGACCCGCAAGTCCTTAGTGATTCCAAGTGTAGCAATTCTACATTAGCGGCGGGTTACATGAGGGGCAAGCCTATGGTTCAATGAGAGTGAGTGTCTTAGCATCATCTTCTAATCCCTATGTTGTGAGTTGCATATATGTGAGTGAGATTCTCTCTTTTGCTGAGTTCCATCACTTCCTTGGAGTAAATGTTAAAACTTTTGTTTTCAATTCAGATGTGTAAATGCGACAAGTTGTGCAGTGAACTTTGAGGCGAGCCTTGAATGTTGATTGTCAATGACTTGAGACGCTTGTGAACCTTGATTTGTTTGAATATGCGCTTGTTTTGAAGTGAAAGAAATAAAGTGAGATATGCCAAACGCTTGTGGTTACCAATTGAATGTGTGCAATATGTTTTCAGTCTTTTAATTTTCTTAAGTCGGTGTGAGACCTTAGGGTTGTCAAAAGCTTAGTTATCTGATAGCTGATAACTAATTTTGATAATGATATCTGGGAGGGAATACTGACACCTCAAGAAAACAACTATCGTCAAACTGATCAGCTGACATTTCTGAAAATACTGAACATACTAACATCCTGACTGAAACTAGACTAGCATGCAACTGACTGAGATTTCAACTGATATTAATTATATGGGAATTTTAGCACTGATAGAATCAAGTAACATGAATAACTAATCATTTTTGGCAAGACTATATTACTGAATAACTATGTGACCTGCAAGGTCACCACTACTATCAGACTATGGCCCCACATGGCCAACATAATCAATAATGCTAAACAGCTAAACAAAACGCACGGCCTTACACGACCGGCACAACTAACCACAGGGAGATGAATATATACAATTTGCAAGCCTCTATGAGTACTGATGAAATGGTCGGGATAGGGCCCCGGCCTACCCATGCTGTACAATAAAAGAAAATGAACTACACCTCTGAATATCAAGCTCCGGATGACAGGAGCTGATGACTCTATAAGCTGGCTGGAATCATGAGGGATCGCCTACTCGTCTATGAGTACCTGTAGTCAAGTAATGCAGCGCCCCAAACGGGTGTCAGTACCACAGGTACCCGAGTGTGCAAAGCAACTGGATACAACTGAATACAAATAACATAACTAGCAATTCTGAATAGCAGGAGATAACTGAATCTGTAAGAACTGATATGAACTGAATCAGACTTTCTGTGCTGTGATAGGGCAGGAACGTACCTGTAGAAACAATCTATATACCCCTACCCGGGTCAAAACCAGCCAAAAATAAGTCACTCCACTCATCTACTAACTACGAGCACCTCTACCGGCCCCCTGGGTCTCCGGCTCGGGCCAGAGCCTCCAATATAAATAATCGTGTCTGAGTCCGGAGAACTCCTATACTGTATCTGTAACTGTAACTGTATCTGAATCTGTTCCCTGGGCGCTTGTGCACAATAGGGCTATCTGTACTGTAATGCTGATCAGCCTGATATGGGGAAAGCTTCATCCCATTTTCGTCCAAACTGGGGATGGCATGCCACTCCTTGGAGTGACGTAAACCCACCCGCTCAGTGGGCGACACAGTTACCAACCCAGGGGCGGTGAGGATGCTCAAAAGGGTGCCCTCACGACACAACCAAGTCTCAACAAACAATAAGCACATATACAGCAAGCATGTTTAAATTGAAAAATACTATCTGAATTCTGATTTCTTATTCTAATCTCTTTCTGTATTATACTGATTCTCATACTGCTTTATACTGAATCTGTGATCTTTATCTAACTGCATGGCTAATCTGTAACCAAGATACTATCTAACTGTATGGCTATACTGTAGCCAAGATATCATCTATCTGTATGGCTAATCTATAGCCAAGATACTATCTGACTGTCTAATTTTACTTTACTAACTCTTATTTTGAATATCTATCATATTATTCTAGAAACATGCTTGCTAATCACATACTGAGCTATACTGAGTCTGGAATGCTAACTTGCCATTTTGGCGCATGCTTTACTAACTTTCGGACTGAGTATGATATAACAACGCAAACCAGATTTACTGAACTTGCACAATACTCAATATTCAACTCCGGGAATTCTACTATGGAGTTTACTATGCTATACAAGGCTAAAACTATTAACTTGCCGAAGAAAATGGCTTTACATACCTTAACCTCAGTTTACCCGACTAACGGATGAAGCTCGGTCCGTACTCCAGCTATTACTCCCAACTGCATTTACATATATGTCAATTAGAACTAAATACACCAATATTCTGAAAGAAAACGTCACTTTCGATATATTTATAGCCTAAACTTTGGCTTATCGAAAGACGGTCAAAAACTTGCTATTTCTCAGAAGTCCAGAAGGGAGAAATATTCACTTTAAGGCTAGGAGCACATAGACACTAATCTGGAGCAATTTCACTTACCTTACCCCGGTAGCACGATGATTTTTTGGCCGAATTTTTTGAAACTAAATCCGCAGGAATGCTCCTTGCTGCTAAATACCTCGGTATCTAAGGTTAATTTGAATTTGGACTACGTTTGACAGCATAATCAAGCTATAATTTAACAATACTTTCGCACCCTCTCTGTTTTCTCACGAGCTTCTGGAAATTATTTGATATAATAATGAAATGAACTGAAGTGGAGGCTTTATATACTTGGGCCTGGACAGAGACAATGTGTCACGGAGCCAACACGGAGGCTCCACCTCCATGACACGTTGCCATCGCGGAGGGGTTCTACCCCGGCTCCTTCCGGGATGGTTCGACAGGTTTCTCGTCCGGTCTTTTCCCGGGCCTTTTTCTAGCATGTATGGCTTTCAAATACTCTTAACCAACACGCGAATAGGCCATCTATGTGTTGGGAATTTTTACGGGGTGTAACAAGTATCTGAACATAACTGAACATCATAACTGAATCAATTAACCCAAAGCTGAAATTTGATAATCATAAGTAAAACTGTACATTGGGTCAAACCTTCTTTAGAACATATATGTATATATCATGAATTATAACATGCATAACTAAAATCATGAGGAAAAATGAGAGTCTCATCATATAACTGACATTACCACGATAGAGCTTACAAGGTCCCAACTATCACACTCAAGTGGGCAGAGTCGTCCAAAGCCTTGCCAGGGATAAGGACAATACCATGATATTGATATCAAGCTTGAGGCCCCTTTGGGGCAGGGTAAATCTCACATATAAGGTCCAAAAATAATCTGATCATACCTGCATTGGCGCATAGTTCTAAGGTATCAGGTTGACTGACCCTTAGCCTACTCGATGCTAGACACTACTCCCAAAAACATGCATATGCTCTCCATCATTTTTCAATGAAGCTGACCATCATCTATTGACGAAGCTGAATAATCATGAATATATATAAATCTGAATCATACATGAAGAGCCTTGGCTCAAACCATACCACAAGATGAACATAATTAGGGAGTCTTGACTCCAAAACCATGTGGTAAGCTAATTAACATGAAAGAATATATCATACTTGAAAATATGGGCTTGCCCAATACTTAAACATTCTTGAAAAAACTTGATCGCTTGAAAACATGCGTTTCAGCAATAATTTCTCATCATACTTGAACATTCATCATAAATCTCAACTTTCATGCACTTCTCATGGATGGGCATTTTAATTTATAAAGCTTGAAACCATGATTATAATTGAAAACAACATAAAACTTTCCCATGAATCATAGTTCAATAATAGAAACATTCTTAGATCATACCCATGGTAGAGACTTAGGAAATTCATGCATTGGGTTAAAACTCCATATGATCACATATAGATTTTCATAAATTAGAGAGGGATTGGGCATGGGTGTGAACAAATTCACCCATTCATAACCCTAAATACTTGAGATAGACTGATTTCACCTCTTCTTGATTTCCCAATGTAGAATTGAAGAAAAACATGAAGGGATTAAGCTTGATCACCTCTTTAGCTCTCTAAGTTTGCATGCATGAGTAGGAATAGTATAGAATGAACTTGAAACTCTTAATACTCACTATTCATAGATTAAAATGATGTAGTTTTGTTCTTGGGATCATAGAAATTATGAAAAAGCCCTTACTAATTTTGCAGAAATAACTAACTGCCAGTCCCTACGAGGGATGGGACGAGTTGTTACCAAGGACCACGACTCGTGGTCTCCAGTCATCATGTGCACTGCCACTTTTCCTCAAGGGGTCCCCACGAGGGACCTAACGACCCGTTACTGGTGACCACGACTCACCCAACGAATCATGGTGACTGACCATGACTTGTGGTGTCCAATCATGGGGTATACTGCCACTCTTCCTTCATCTTCCAATTGCCCTTGACCACGGGTGACCTGACGACCCGTAGGGATGACCACGACTCGTGGTCACACCCATAGTCACCCTAACTCTGAATTTTCCAGGTAAATCAACACCCCTCACCACGAGTCACTTGATGATTCATGGTCAACCTGATGAGTCACATGAAGACCCGTTCTATGACCTGGTGCAGAAAATCCTATTTTTTTATTCAACTCCTTGGTTTGATCTTAGGGCTTCTGGGGTATAACAATATCTCTCCCTTGGGAACATTCGTCCTTGAATGTTGAAATTCACATAGAAACGCAGAGAAATGCAATCATAATATTCAAATAATGATTATATAAGCTGAAAACCGACTGAATGACTAGCTCCGATTCAAACTACATGATTGAACTGAATTCATGAATCATACATACATCCATATACGTGAAAGAAACTGAGGCACGTGAAATGAACATGAAACTGAATAGAGTTTTAGGGAAAAAACTGACACCTCAAGCTGGAATTGAGCTGGTAGGGAATAAATGTGGGTATCTAGCCATCATATTTGCTTCGGCCTCCTACGTAGCTCCCTCAACATGTTGATTCCTCCATAGAACTTTAATTGAAGCTACTTCTTTGTTTCTTAGCCTTCGAACCAGAAGATCCAGTATTTCCACTGGAACCTCCTCATAAATAAGGTTGTCTGTCACACCGACACTGTCCACCGGGACAGCTAGAGTTCGATCACCCAAACAATTCTTTAAGAGCGATACATGAAAAACAAGATGAACGAAGCTAATTCTGAGGGCAAAATCCAATTCATATGCCACCTTGCCAATCCTCTTCACAATTTGATAGGGGCCAATATAGCGAGGGCTGAGTTTTCCTTTCTTTCCAAACTTCATCATTCCCTTCATGGGATACACCTTCAGTAACACCTAATCATCCACTTTGAACTTAAGTTTTCTCCTTCTCACATCAGCATTGGACTTTTGGAGACTCTGAGCTTTTTCAACTTGTCCAATATTAGCTGAACCTTCTTTATGGCCTCATGGAATAAATTTGGTCCTATCATGACAGCTTCATTGACTTCAAACCAACCAATGGGTGATCTACATCTCCGCCCATAGAGAGCCTCAAAAGGAGCCATCTAAATGCTGGAATTGTAGTTGTTATTATATGCAAACTCAATAAGAGGCAAATGTTCATCCCAAATACCCTTGAAGTCAATCACACATGCTCTGACCATGTCCTCGAGAGTCTGAATTGTCCGTTCCTCTTGACCATCATTTGCCGGTGAAATGCTGTATTGAGCTTGACCTGAGTATCAAGTCCCTTTTGAAATGATCACCAAAATTGAGATGTAAACTGGGTACATCTGCCTGATATGATGGACAAGGGCACTCCATGAAACTAAACTAGCTCTCGGAGGTACAGTTTGGCATAATCCTCCGTTGAATCGGTGGTTTTGACCGATAGAAAATTAGCGGCTTTGGTCAACCTGTCTATGATCTCCCAAATGGAGTCATACTGCCGACGAGTACGAGGCTCTCCTATTATAAAGTCCATATTGATCTCTTCCCACTTCCAAGTAGGGATACTTATATCCTGAAGCAGACCTCCCGCTCTCTGGTGCTCAACCTTCACTTGTTAAAAGTTTGGACACTTAGCTACAAATTCTACGATGTCCTTCTTCATGCCATTCCACCAATAGAATTCCCATAGGTCACGATACATCTTGGTGGTACCTGGGTGAATCAAATATCTAGAACCGTGAGCCTCATGCAACATCCGATTTCTCAAATCATCAAATCCAGTACTTAAAGTGACCCTGATATCGAAACACCCCAACTCCCCCTTTGGAGAAGACCTCTACTTTCTGATTCTGAATGGCTTCCTTTAACATTACCAAAATAGGGTCCACGTCTTGCCTAGCTTTTACATCAGTCACCAAGGATGATTCTGATCCATTCTGAACAATAACACCGCCATCGGTTGAGTCAACTAAACGAACTCCCAACCTTTCAAGTCGGTGCACATCCTTCACCAGCTCCTATCTCCCCTCATCCACCTGGGACACACTCTCCATAAATTGTCTACTAAGCGCGTCTGCTACTACATTAGCCTTTCCCAAATGGTAAAGGACACTCATGTCGTAATCCTTGAGTAATTCCAGCCACCTTCTTTGCTGCAGATTTTAGGTCCTTCTGGGTAAACACATATTGTAAACTCTTGTGGTCCGTAAACACATCTACATGGACCCCATACAGATAGTTTCTTCAAATTTTCAATGCAAATAATACACTTCCAATTCAAGATCATGAGTTTTCTAATTCTTTTCATGAAACCTTTAGCTGCCTAGAAGCATATGCTATAACCTTGTCGTGGTGCATCAATACAAAACCAAGACCGATCCTGGAAGCATCGCAATACACCACAAATCCATCGGTACCCTCCGGTAGAGTTAACACCGGTGCTGAGGTAAGTTGATTCTTCAACTATACCACAAGCTAAACATAATTGGAGAGTCTTGACTCCAAAATCATGTGGTAAGCTAATTAACATGAAATCATATATCATTATTGAAAATATGGGGTTGCCCAATACTTAAACATGCTTAAAAATACTAGATCGCTTGAAAACATGATAATGGACCTGGGTAACTTGAAAACATGCTTTTCATCAATAATATCTCATCATACGTGAACAGTCATCATAAATCTCAACTTCCATGCACTTCTCATGGATGGGAATTTTAATTTATAAAGCTTGAAACCATGATTATAATTGAAAACAATGTAAAACTTTCCCATGAATCATAATTCAATAATAGAAACATGTTTAGATCATACCTATGGTATAGACTAGGAAATTCATGTATTAGTTTAAAACCCCATATGATCAACATATAGATTTTCATGAATTAGATAGAGATTGGGCATGGGTGTGAATAAATTCACCCATTTGTAACCCTACATACCTGAGATGGATTGATTTCACCAATTCCTTGATTGCCCAATGAAGAATTGGAGAAAAACTTGAAGGGATTAAGCTTGATCACCTCTCTATCTCTCTAAGTTTACATGCATGAGTAGGAATAGTCTAGAATGAACTTGCCCCTCTTAATATTCACTATTCATAGCTTAAAATGACATAGTTTAGGCCTTAGGATCATAGGAATTATAGAAAAGCCCTTACTAATTTCGCCGAAAATAATTAAATGCCAGTCCCCCCAAGGGACGAGTTGAGTCGTTACCAAGGACCACGACTCGTGGTCTTCAGTCGTCATGTGCACTACCACTTTTCCTCGAGGGGTCCCCACAAGGGACCTAACAACCCATTACTGGTGACCACGACTCACCCAACAAATTGTGGTGACTGACCATGACTTGTGGTGTTCAATTGTTGGGTATACTTCACTCATCCTTCATCTTCCAATTGCCCTTGACCATGGGTGACCTGACGACTCATGGGGCTGACCACGACTTATGGTCACACCCATGGTTACCCCAACTCTAGATTTTCCAGGTAAGTCAACACCCTTCACCACGAGTCACTTAACGACTCATGGTCAACCTGACGGGTCACAAGACGACCTGTTCTGTAACCTGGTGCAGAAAATTCTTTTTTCTCCATTTTAACTTTCGGGTCTGATCTTAGGGCTTCCAGGCTATAACATTAGCATATAATTAAATTGCATATAGAAGTAGAGAGAAAAAGAGTAGAGTACATTGTTCTTCTTCTTCTTTAATTTTATTAGGCAAAGTTCACCGTTGTAGCAAATTTTGAAAGATTAATTAGTTATTCAATATGATGGTTGTTGATGATTTACCCATAGGTATATTTTCTATATCTCCATTAATGGGTAGCTAAACTGCTAGCTGGATGTGTGCTTAAACTTGATTGGGTATTGATAAATTATTCTTAACTTCAAATCTATAAGAATGGATCTATTGTTTCCTATAAATTTTAATTGAAAAATTAGTGGTTGCAACACTATTTTAGCTTTCTTATCTTGTTTGAGCTTGAGAAAGAAGAGTGCGAATTGGGCAAGGAAACAATAGTGAGAATTTGGAGTATAGATGTGTGGGGTTGAGTTAGAGATAGTCAAAATCTGCATCCCCACTCCAGTAAAGGGTTAAGGATAGAGATAGCTTGACCCTTCCTCAAGCTTTGTGGCTGATTATTTGACCTTGGGGTTTAAGAAAATCCAAGGCAAAAAATCCTTATGGTTGAAAATACAAGAGGATGTATGTTGATCCATGCTAACCATTATAGAAATTAATTTAAGGCAACTGAATATATCCCAATGTAGTTGGCACTTCATATATTGCACATCTCTAGCCTTTTATCATCACTTGCAACAACTCACCTGCTCAATCTCGTTTTATAAATTTGAATTTGATATTGTTTTCCCTTTCCCCCCCAAATTTTACTTTCTAAATGTTAAACACAATGATGCATTCTAGTTTGAGTTAGTTTACAACATTGGGAGTATCATTCTCAATTCCTTGTGGGATTCGACCCTGATACCCTTCGAGTATTTTGTTTTTGAAAACGACCGTTGCAACCTCCTTTAATTGGGAGAGATAAATTCAGGGTTATCAGGAAACCGTGGTTGGGTTCCCTAAGTATATACTTCTTGAAATGTTCCCATGCTTCCAACAATTGCTCCCCAGGGTGCTATTGAACATAAAAGATCTTATCCCGCCTCTCTGCCATCATACTAAGTGAGAACCACTTTTTATGAAAGACATTCACAAGCTCTTTGCATGTATGGATCGAATTCAGAGGCGACCTATGTAACCATTCTCTAGATTTCTCGGCCAATGTGTATTTGGATACCCTTAGCCGAATGGCATTATCAATGATATTATTCTACTTGTGGAGGTTGCACACCTTCAAGAAAGTCTTCAAATGTTAGTTAGTGTCATTATTGGTGGAGTTGTGGAATTGTCCCTCTGCTTTGAGCATTGTGTATATGCTACTATCTATTTTGAAAGACATAGCATTCACTCTAGGCAGAACAAAGGCGCTTGTATAGTCAACCTTGTCGTTGACTTCTGCAAACACATTCTCCATCTCTCCTGGTGAAAGAGCCAGAATCTTATTTCAAACAAAAAACAAAGAAAAAGTTAAAGAATAGGTCTAACCAATCAAACTAAATTGATAATTCTAGATAGGGCCTATGTGAAAGTCCCCGGCAATGGTGCCATAATATTTGATCTTCGGTCAAATCCACTCCAATCTTTAGAAGTGTAAATGGTCAATGCAAATATGGTATCCAATTGAGAGTCAGGATCAAATCCATAGGTACTTTGGTAGACCTACACTATCTAGCACTTGTTAACTTTGATTTGAAAGTTTAGATACTATTCAGATAACGTTCAAGAGAAATACAATTATAACTAAGGAATGTAAATTGATTTAGGTTGAAATCAATTAATGAAAACTACTAGGAAGTGACCCCAATTTTGGATCAATCCCTCCAAATCACCAAATATAGACAAATTGAGAGTGGACGATTGATGGACATGCAGGAAGTCACTTAGGCAACCAACGAGTATCTTTCAATAGCACCAATGCTGTTAATCTACTTTAGTTTTGTCAAATTGAAGAGAACTCTCTTCAATTGCTTAATGCCAATTGGAATTCATCTTATGTCAAGGTGAATTTATAAAACAAGGGTTAGAACCTTGAATTATTGTTGATCGATGCCAAACGAACCTAAATTAGCTCTATCAAGAACCGTAAGGATAATTGGGAAAGATTGAATGAATTTCATCATTAATCACAGTTTCAAAGAAAAAATCAATCAAATGTTCTTTAAGTCCACAATCAATTTCACCTAATTGAAATAATTAAGGTGCACAACACATTAGGTTCACAACCCTAGATTTGGGGTTAGTCACCCATAGAAAGAAGAAGAGAAGAAAGCAAGCAATTGAATATCCTCAATGAAATTGTAATTTGAAGAAAAAACTTAAATTGATGAATTGAAATCTTCAAAATTACAAGATAGATCTACTTTCTATGTTATGAAGTATGAAAACACTATCTACTTTAGTCTATTGCTGAATGGAAAATTTGTCTTTTAAAAAAAGAAGAAAAATACTTTCTATACTAAACCTCAAAAACCCTTAAATCATTTAAAATGGAAAGATTCCGACTTTGCAGGGATGGACTTTCCTTTACTCTATCAATTAAAACTTGCTTCTACTTAAGTGTTGTCCATCCCTTGACTGGTGTACTATCTTTTGAAAAGATGGTCTGTCCTTTGCTTCATTCTTTTACTATAACAATTTTCTGTCAAGTGACCTGTTTTCAATTGACAGACCATCTTCTAGAAAGATGTTCTATCCTTCACCTAGTCAACTACAGACCACTTGAAAGTGGTTTCTAGAACCAAAGGACCTAATGGACTTTTGGACAGGCGTACCATCCTTCTGAAAGACGATCAGTCTTCTGCTTTATCTTTTAGGCAGATTTGTGGCTTTGACTCCTCTTTTCTTAGTTTCACTTGGGTTCAAAAAGCGTAGCATAATAAGTTTAGTTTAACTTAAATTAGTACCTAAAGAAATGTAAAACTCTATAAAATGAAGAAATTATGTGTCGAAAATTTCTCATAGATCAACATCTCCTCAGAGATATCAACATTCTCAATAGGCATAATACACAAAGAATCCCCCAAATATTTTCATAGCATCAACACATGAAATACTAGATGTACCGCTTCCTGTTCTGTGGGTAACTCCAACTTATATGCTACTTTTCCTATCTTTTTAACAATCCTATAAGGTCTAACATACCTTATTGTCAGCTTCATTTTCTTACCAAATTGCATAATGCCATTCGTAGGAGAGACCTTTGGGAAGACCCAATCATCAACATCAAATTCTAATTCTCAGCGACGTACATCAATATATAATTTTTGCCTACTCTCATCCATTTGCAACCTATCTCTGATAAGTTTTACTTTCTTTATCTCTTATTCTACCAATTCAGGCCCTAAATATTATTCTTCTTTTCCCTTGAACCAACCAGACAATCTACACTATTGCCCATATAGTGACTTATATGGAGCCATCTAAACGATAGAGTTATAACTATTATTATAGGCAAACTCGATAAGAGGCAAATGATCATCCCAACTTTCTTTAAAATCCAACACACAAGTATGCAACATATCTTCAATTGTCTGAATGGTGCATTCAATTTATATGTTGGTCTGTGGATGGAAAGAAAACTAAGATTCACCTAAGTGCCCAAGACCCTTTGAAAGGACTTCTAGAAATTCTCCATATGTTAAGCTCTTCTGTCTAAAATGTAGACATCGGAACCCCATAAATTCGGACTATCTCACGGATATAGATTCTAGCTTAAAATCCTCTAATGCATAAGTAGTCCTGACTGGAAGAAAGTGCATTCACTTTGTCAATTTATCTATAATCACCCAAAAAGAGTCATACTTCCTGCTAGTATGAGGCAAACCCATAATGAAATCCATATTAGTTACTTCCCATTTCTACATCAGGATTTTATATTTTGTAATAGCCTTTAGGGTCTGTGGTGTACAACCTTTACTTGTTGACAGTTCGGGCACTAAGCTCGAAATCTGCATTATCCTTCTTCATACAATTCTATAATATATCTATAACAAGTCAGGATACATTTTTATGCACCTAGATGTATAAAATATCAGGATTAGTGTGCCTCTATCATAGTCTTCTCTTGTAACTTACCACATTAGGTACACATAAGTGAACTTGATGTCTAAGCTCTCCATCTTACTCAAGTTCAAACAATTTTTTCTTCGACTGTGGAATTCTATCTCTCAAATATACTAACTCGGGATCTTTGTACTGTTATTGTTTCACTTTTGATACTTAGGAATATTCTGTTTTATTCTAAATATTGACTCCCCCATCATTAGTATCTAATAGACGAATCTGCAGATTAGCTAACTATTGTAACTCTTCCACTATTTTTGCCTTACTAGCTTCAATATGACTAAAATTTCCCATAGACTTATGACTTAGGGCATCAGCCACTACGTTGGCCTTACAAGGATGATATAAGATGTCGACGTCATAATCTTTCAGCAATTCTAGCCACCTTTTCTGCTTAGATTTAACTTTTTAAGTTTAAACAAATACTGAAGCCTCTTATGATCTATGAACGCATCAATATGAACCCTATATGGATAGTGACGCCAAATCTTCAATACGAACACAACTGCAGCTAATTCAAGATCATGTGCAGGGTAATTCTACTTAAGTTTACTTAATTGCCAAAGACATAGGTAATAACCTTACCATGTTCCATCAGAACAAAACCTAACCCAATCCTGAAAGAATCAAAACATACTACATAACCTTCTATGCCCTCTAGAAGAGTTAAGATAGGTGCTGACGTTAACATATCTTTAAACTCCTAGAAATTTTACTTATATTTTTCTATAGATTAGAAACATAGTTGCCTTGTGAGTCAGCTTTGTCAATGGTGCAGAGATAGAAAAAAAACCTTCTACAACTTTGTGATAAACCTGCTAAAGTCAGAAAAGTACGAACTTTAGTTGGATTTAAAGTTCTAGGAAAATTCTTCACTACTTCAATCTTCTAGCTATCAACCTTTATACCTACATTTGTATCAACATGACCAAGAAAAGCTAGATATGTTAGCCCTAATTCATTTAGAAATTTCACATAAAACTTTTGATCCTGGAGATTTTATAGCACCACACCTAAATGGTCTGCACGTTCAGCTTCAGATCATGAATATATCACAATGTCGTCCCTAATTCATCAAGTCCATGAAGACTGTTGGGGCATTAGTAAGCCCAAATGACATCACCGGAAACTTAAAATAATCATACATGGTCCTGAAGGTTCTCTTCAG
The DNA here is from genome assembly GCA_035772735.1 of Datura wrightii. Taxonomy (NCBI): domain Eukaryota; kingdom Viridiplantae; phylum Streptophyta; class Magnoliopsida; order Solanales; family Solanaceae; genus Datura; species Datura wrightii. Next base: position 70,608,736 of record JASDFA010000002.1, read on the forward strand.
AATGTTAGCCTCCAAAACTCACAGTTGATGGTATCCAAACATCAAGTCGATCTTAGAAAAACAACTAGAACCTTGTAGTTGATCAAACAAATTGTCAATTTTGGGAAGAAGAAAATTATTTTTGGCTGTAACTTTATTCAACTTTCTATAATTGGTGCAAATCCTCGAAGACCTATCTTTTTCATCATAAATAGCACTAGTGCACCCTATGGAGATGTACTCGTCCTTATAATGCCCTTATCAAGTAGATCCTTGAATTGCTCCTTTAGTTCCCTTAGCTCTGTAGGAGCCATTGTGTAGGGAGAAATAGATATTGGTTGAGTACCTGGAGTAAAATTAATGACTAAGCCATTTCCCTTTCTTGAGGGATTCCAAAAATTTCATTTGGAAAGACCGTTGGAAATTCATTCACTACTGGAATCAAAATTAACATTATACGCCACTTTCTAAGTCATTGACTCAAACCAAATGATACATATAGCATTTGGAGATCATATTTTAGGTCTTAAGGCATGAATAGACTTACCTTTTGATGTTGCTGCATTTCCTTTCCATTATAGAATTGGCTCACATAAAAAATGGAAATTACCTTTTCCCGACAATCCACATTGGCATAACATGCAGCCAACCAATCTATTCCTATTATCATGTCAAATTCAAACATGTATATCTTGGATAAATCAACTAAATTAAGTCAATTGCAAACTAACACTGAATAGTTTCAATAAACTCTTTTGCCTATAACCAATTTGCCTATCAGCATAGATACAATAAAGGGAGTGTATAACAATTTTGGAGCTACCTCAAACGTACCAAAAACCAAAGGAATAACGTAGAAAAGAGTATAACTAGGATGTAATAAAGCATACACAACATGAGAAAATAGTCAAGGTACCTGTAACAACATCAGGTGATGATTCCAGACCCTAACGACCACCTAAAGTACTAAAGCGGTTCTGACCATTCCTGGAACCTAAAGCTTCTCCTCCTCTATATGTTTCATGACTTGGAGTATCCTGTGAACTAGATGTAGGAGAGCATACAGAAGATGATGAGGCTATTATTGACCCTGAAGGCTGAGCCATATCACCTTTACCTCCATCTAGAAAATATTTCATAATGTGGTTAGGTTGCCCGTAACAATAACATACAGTCGACCCCTGATGGCACTGTCTCAGATTGACCTTACCACACTAAGCACACAATGGTGAAAGTGGATATGATCTTGGCAACAAAAGATAGAAGTGGTTGAACTCTGACTAGTTCTCTGCCCCTAAAATTAAGGTGTAGCACTATTAGTAAGATGAGCTGACTACCTAGAAATCTAATGTCTAGGATCACTATGAGACTCGCTATAAGATCCAGTAGGTCTAGACCTCTTACTCTACTTGCTCTCTCTGTGAGTATTTCAAATATGGTGAGCCAGATCCTCTGTTATCTTAGCATAAGCCTGAATTTAGGTGATATCTATACAATTGTACATGGCAAACCTTATACAATCTCTAATCAAATAAGGCCTACTACCTGCTATAAATTGATGGACTCTGGCCCACATAAGTTGTCCAACACCAAGAGCATATCTATCCAATAAATTAAATCTATGGCTATATTTCGGGATATTCATTACTACCCTCACTGAGGCCTAGAAACTAATCAAGTCTGTCCTCTTGGACCTTTTTGGCAAGTTAATGAGCCAAGAATACATTTGAGAAATCCTCCCATTCAGCTGGAGGTGCATCCAATCCTCTATAAAATTCCCATGCTTCAAACTAGAGAATATCTAATCACGAAGCCTAAAGATGCTAGCTCTACTCCTTTTTTCACTGTAGCATGAATCACTCATAGTACTGTATATAGCTGGTCAATAAAATCCTGAGGGTCCTCATTGGGACCAGACCCTGTGAATACTGGAGGATTCAAACTCAGAAATTACTAGGCCCTAAAACTCTCTGAACTACTACCTCTAGAACATAACACTACCCCCAACTATTGTTCATGCGCAACTACCATCCAAGTCAACAACTTGTAACGTCTCAAACTTTTGAGCTAAGTTCGAAATCATATAAGTATGTAGATATACCCAAACTCGACTAAATATTTATTTAAACTAGGTTTTAAGATCAATTTTTAAGTGTGGGAAGTATACTAGATGCAAATTAAGGTCATAAGGATCCTCTAGCATGTTTGGGAGCTTTCCTACCGATTAAGTTTTCATGTAAGTTCCTACAAGAGTCAAAGTTAAAGGACCATAAAACCCAATTTACAAAGTATTTTTGAGTGATTCAATCATTCAAATTGAAGTCCTTTTAGTTTTATTTCCAACGCATCCAACTGTTACTCAATCGGAGTTCAGAATAAAACGTTATAAGCATTTTACAAAGGCACTGTCAAGGTAGGCGCATAACGCCCAACCCTAAAAATTTTATTAGGCTTGGTGCACTGGGAGGCGCACCACTACTGGGACCAAAATTCAGACGAAAAAAATTCATTAGAGTGGTGCTATGGTAGGTGTGGCGCACCAGAGGCCGAATTCTAGAAGAATCAGGCTGGTGCTATAGCTAGCACGATGCGACAGGCCTTGTCCCGAGCCCGCTTCTATATATATATCTTATGTTTTAAGTTGGAAATCAGTCCCAACATTACCCATACGATAGACAAATTTTTACACCTTATATTCTCCCTAAATTTCATGGTTTTAAAGAAGAATTAAGATCTCCAAATATCTCCAATCACAAGTTCCTGCAAGATAAGTATTCTCCTTCATTCCTAAGGTTAAGCTAATGATTTCCTAACCCTAAAATCTATGTTCTAATGTGATTCCTACAAAACCCTAGGAATCGTCGAGAACATTCCACCTTTCACGATCAAGAACACCTAGGGCTCTCTTCTCAAAATTCTTGGACCCTCAAGCAGTAGGCAGAAACTCTCCATTCCAGGTATGTGGGATTTCAAATAGGATTTTCCTTTCACCCTTGTGTCCCAAAACCTTTCAGAAATCATTGAAATCTCAGCCCTGTAGAAAAAAATCAAGTCTTAGGATTTTCGTTCAGTTTGAGTTCCCTTATTACTTTAATATTCTCAAGTCTCTTGTGATTCTCGGTATATGATATTCATGGTTTTACTATACATTCATATATGATACTTTCAAGTCATATTTTAGCATGTTTAAAGTTCAGTTTATATATATATATATATATATATCTTTGTGTGTGTGTGTGTATAACATATTTATATTGCATTGAGTTTAGCATGAATTCATATTTCTGTCTTTATGATCTATCATGATTTCAATATACATATGCTGACAACATAATTAGTATTTTTAGGTTCTTTAGACCCTGAGAATACTTTCAACTAGAGTAGTTTCTAACTTAGTCTTAAGAACACTAGTTTTTGAGCTATCAGTAAACTATTAGTAAAATTATTAGTAAATTTATCAATTGGGAGCAGTTCTTAACACCAAGCTAGACCGGGTTCAGCGCAACTATGTGCCAATACTACATGCCACCGTAGGCTATTAGCCCAAATGGGCATGAGTTTTAGTTTTCTCACCAGACATGCCTTTATACCCTGGCTAGTTATATTGGGTCCTACAGTAGGGCATATATATCACACTTCACATTTAGCTCACGTGCTTATATGTCGGTAATAGGCTTTCCCATCATTCAATATAGTTATAGTCTCATTCACAGTTACAGACTCAGTTGTTAGTATATGTACATTACCCTTAAATTAGTTTAACTTATACTTTTATTACGTATTTTCAGACTACTATTTTATAAAAATATTACGTTTCTTAGTGAGGGTCATGGAACTTCAGTTCAATTATGCATTTTAGAACAAACTTTTAAATTCTCAGCAAGTTCTATAGTTCAATAACATATCTCATATATTCAGTATATTCGTACTGATTGCATACTTCTTGTGCTATATCATTTTATGATATAGGTTTAAGTACTCAGACTCAGCCCCACGGTTGACAATTTCTAGTACTTGATCGCTAACAATTGGTGAGTCCTCATCATTCGAGGGCTGAAGTTATGTTTATTTCCTATGTCCTTAGTCTTATTTTCAATTTCAAAACATTTAGAGTTGGCTGGGGACTGTCCTAGAAACTCATCAGTTAATAGAGGATTTCAGATATATGGTCAGTTAGCATGTTAACTTTATATTTTAATGTCAGACTCTGTATTTATTTACTTAACTCAGATTATTTTATTGTGTAGAAATAGTTGTTCTATAACTTTAGTCAGCTTCCGCTTAGTTTATTTAAAAACTAATATCATAGCAGTTTTATGCCATGCCATGGGTTAGCTTTGGGTCACTTGTGGATATAAGCACCGTGTCGCATCCAAGGTGTAGACTCGGGGCGTGACAAACTTAGTATTAGAGCATTAGGTTTAGAGTGTCCTAAGGTGTCAAAAGCTGCGTCAAGTAGATTCTTGTTCATAGTGTGAAGCACACCACATTTATAAGGAAGAGGCTTCAAGACGTTTTAAGAAATTTTCCTTCTTTCATGATTCTTATCATGCAATAGAGTGTGAACTCTAAAACATCCTTGTAACTCGTGCTCTATACATGTCAGAAAATGCCTCCCAGATGAGTTAATGGCGGATGGAATGAAAATAGAGACCGACAAGCTCCAACAGCCCCTTAGGACCATCAAGTGTCACTTGCTGAGTTCCGAGCAACATTTTAGCTACTTGCCCAGGCTATGACCAACCTGGTCAACCAGCAGGCCATTACACCTACTAATACAAATTGAACTGCAGTTGCTGCTAGAGTCCAGGATTTCACTCGAATGAATTCCTCAGAATTTCATGGGTCTAAGGTAGATGAGGACCCACTAGACTTTACTGAGGAGGTTCAGATGATCAACAAAATCATAGGTGTTACCTCTAGTGAAAGTGCATACTTGACCTCTTATCAGCTGAAAGGAGTGGCTTAGATATGGTACAGATAATGGAAAGAGGGAAGAAAGGTTGGTGCAGGTGGAATGGGTTTGTGAATGTGTTTTTAGACGAGTTCTTTCCCCTAGAGTTGAGGGAAGCTAAGGTGGAGGAGTTTGTCAATCTGAAGCAGAACTCCATGGCAGTTCAAGAGTATGCCCTGAAATTCACCAGCCATCTAGGTATGCTCAATAGATGGTGGCTAACCCACGACTCGAATGAGAAAATTCGTATCAGGAGTTTCAGACCTGGTGGTCAAGAAGTGCAGGACCTCTATTCTCCTCAGTGATATAGACATTTCCAGGCTTATGATCCATGGCCAAGAAATTGAGGAGAAAAAGTTGAAATAAGAGGAGAGGGAGAGAAAGCGAGCTAGAATAAGACAGCTTGAATACCTATAGCAGAGATCGGGCGGTGGAAATCGCTCACATCATCAGTAGAGATCTTCAACTCCAACACCCTCTTCAGCCAGTGCTCCTCCTCCAAGACCCCATACTAATTAGAAAGGTAGAGCATCTAGCTTTAAGTCTCAAAGCCACGTCTCCAGTAGCCGTACTTTCCCAGAATGTCCTAAATGTGGTAAGAACCATATGGGTGAGTACCATCTCGGTAAGGATGGTTTCTTTGGTTGTGCTCAGCTAGGTCATTGGTTGAAGGATTGCCCGTCAGTCGAACGTGGGAAGCCCGAATACGCTACTTCAGTATCTCTGATAGGGCAGCTGGCTCAATATTGTACTACTTCAGGCACAGGCGGTGGTGGTCAGCAGCAGAACCACTTTTATGCTCTATCTTCACACCAGGACTAAGAGAACTCACTAGACGTAGTTACTAGTATGCTACATTTCTTCCATATTATTGTCTATGCCTTATTAGATTCAGGAGCTACACTTTCCTTTTGTGACTCCTTACATTCTAATTCAGTTTGATATTAGTCCAGAAATCCTCTCAGAACCCTTTCCAATCTCTACTCTTATGTGTGAGTCAATTTTAACTAGTCGGGTATATAGAAACTGCATAATCATAGTTTTACAGAAAGTAACCACATTTGATCTAGTAAAGTTAGATATGGTCAATTTTTACCTTATTCTTGGCATGGATTGGTTATACTCTTGTTATGCCTTAGTTGACTGCATAACTAGAGTTTTTAAGTTTTAGTTTCCTAACGAACCAATCTTAGAGTGAAAGGGTAGTACTTAAGCACCTAAAGGTCGGTTTATCTCTTGCCTTAAGAAAAGTAAAATTATTTCTAAGGGATACATCTATCATTTAGTTCGGGTCAGAGATTCTAGTACAGAAACCCCAACTCTCTAGTAAATTCCAATTGTGAACAATTTCCCAGATGTATTTCCTGAAGATCTTCTAGGAGTCCCTCCCGAGCGGAAAATCCATTTCGGAATAGAACTTCTTCAAGATACCCAGCCTATCTCAATACCTCCTTATAAAATAGCTCTAGATGCACTTATGGAGTTGAAGGAATGGCTGAAAGACCTTTTAGAAAAAGGCTTCATCAAACCCAGCATCTCTCCATGGGGTGCCCTAGCCCAATTCATTCGAAAGAAGGATGGTACACTTAGAATGTGCATCGACTACCATTAGTTCAACAAGGTTACAATTAAGAATAAGTATCCCATCCCCAAAATTGATGACTTGCTCGACCAACTTCAGGGTGCTAGCTACTTTTCATAGATAGACCTCAAATCAGGCTATCATCATCTTAGAGTCAGAGAATGTGACTTTCTGAAGACAGCCTTCAAAACTCGGTATGGTCACTATGAATTTTTTTTGTGTTTTGGACTAAAAAATGACCTGCAACTTTCATGGATTTGATAAACAGGGTGTTCAAATAGTACTTGAACATGTTCGTTATCATATTCATAAATGACATCCTCGTTTATTTTGAAAGTGAGGATAAGCATGCGGATCACTTGAAGATAGTTTTGCAGACTCTCATGAACCACCAATTGTTTGCTAAGTTTAGAAAGTGTGAGTTCTGGTTGAAATCATTAACATTCCTTGTCCATGTCATCTCTAATGAGGGTATTCAAGTGGATCCTCAAAAGATCGAAGCGGTTAAGAATTGGTCGAGGCCCACCTCTCTGTAAGACATTACAGTTTCTTGGGTCTAGATGGGTATTATAGATGGTTTGTGCAAGCATTCTCCTCTATTGCCTCTCTTATGACTAGGTTGACTCAGAACAAAGTCAAGTTTCAATGGCCCGACACTCTAGCATAAAGTTGAGTTGAGAGCTTTCCTACTGATTGAGTTTTCATGTAAGTTCTTACAAGGGTAAACATTAAATGACCAAAACTCCGAATTTACAAAGTAGTTTTGAGAGATTCAACCCTTTAAATTGAATCCATTTGAGTCTTCTTTCCAACGCATCCAACCATTAATGAATCAAAGTTCAGAGTAAAATGTTTTCTGCATTCTACTACGGCATTGTCAAGGTAGGCGCATTGAGAGACGCATCATTCCTGACCCTAAACTTTAAAGAAACTTTTTATTAGGTTTGGCACATTGGGAGGAGCACCGTGCCTAGGACCAAATTTCAGACAAAAAAATTCATCAAAGTGGTGCTATAGCAGGTACGGTGCGCCAGAGGCCGAATTCTAGAAGAATTAGGTTGGCGCTATAGATAGCACGACGCGCCAGGCCCTATCCCAACCCCACTTTTATATATATATATATATATATATATATATATATATATATATATATATATATATGTCTTATGTTTTAATTTGGAAATTAATCCCAACATTACCAATATGATATCCAAACACCCAGACCTTATATTCTCCTTAAATGTCATGGTTTTAAAAAGGAATTAGGCTCTCCAAACATCTCCAATAACAAGTTCCTCCAAGGTAAGTCTTCTTTCATTCCTAAGGTTAAACTAATCATTTTCTAGCCCTAAGCTCTGGGTTCTAACATGATCATAATGCAAAACCCTAGGAATCATTGCGAACATTCCACCTCTAAAGCTCAAAATCACCTAGGGCTCTCTTCTTGAAATTCTTGTACCCTCAAGTAGTAGGAAGAAACTCTTCATTCCAGGTATGTGGGATTTCAACAAGGGTTTTTTTTTCACCCTTGTGTCCCAAAAGTTTTCAGAAATCATTGACATCTCAACTCTCTAGAAAAAAATCATGTATTAGGATTTTTTTTCTATTTATGAGTTCCCTTATTACATCAATGTTCTCAAGTCTCTTGTGATTTCTAGTATACGATATTCATGGTTTTGCTATTCAGTTACATATGATACTTTCATGCTAGATTTTAGCATGATTCAAGTTCAATTTCATATATTTATATATATCGTATCTATATGGCATTGATTTTAGCATGAAATCATATTTCTGTCTTTATGATTATATCATGATTTAAGTATATAAATGTTGATAGCATAATTACTATTTTAAGGTTCTTTAGGCCCTTAGAATACTTTTAGATAAAGTAGTTTCTGACTTATTCTTAAGGACACTTGTTTCTTAGCTGTTAGTAAACTATCAGTAAATTAATCGATTCGGAGTACTTCTTAGCATCGAGTTGGACCAGGGTTCAGCACACCCAGGTCCCAAAACTACATGCCACCATAGGCTATTAGCCCGAATGGGCATCAGTTTTAGTAATCACACCACTTATGACTTTATACCCTGGAAACATATATTGGGTCCTATCAATGGGGCGTATACATCGAATTCCACATTTAGCTTATGTGGTTATATGTTGGTTAATAGGCTCTCCCATTATTCAGTATAGTGATAGTCTTATTCACAGTTACAGACTCGGTTGTCAGTACATGTACATTACCCATAAATTAGTTTCATTTGTACTTTTATTATGTATTTTCATACTACTATTTTATAACAATATTTATGTTTCTTAGTAAGGGTCATGGTACTTCAGTTCAATTTTACAAACTTTTAAATTATCAGCAAGTTCTATATTTCAATATGATATCCCATATATTGAGTATATTCAAAGTACTAATTGCATAATTCTTGTGCTATATCATTTTATGATTTAAGTTCAAGTACTCAGACTCAGCCTCGCGGTTAGACATGTCTAGTACTTGATCAGCTAACAGTTGGTGAGTCCTCATCATTCGAGGGCTAAAGTTATGTTTATTTCCTATGTCCTTAGTCTTATTTTCAGTTTCAGATGTTTAGAGCTAGCTGGGGACTTGTCCTAGCAACTAATCAGTTAATGGAGGCTTTCAAATAAATAGTCAGTTAGTATGTCAACTTTGTGTTTTAATGTCAAAATCTGTATTTATTTACTTAACTCAAATTAGTTCATTACTTAGAAATAGTTGTTCTATAATTTCAGCGAGCTTCCCCTTAGTTTATTTAAAAACTCATATCATAGTATGCATGACCCGAACAGGGGCCCGGATCTTAACACGGGACAAAGAGCCCCGAGAGACCCCAAGTTGACCCATGGCATAAGAATACATCTAATCTCAATCAAGAAACTGAATAATCGATAAAATAATCATAGCGAAAGTCTAACTTGAATATAACATCATAATACAAAATCCAAAGCTGAAGACATATATATGTCAGAAAAGCCTCTAAACATGATGAATTGATGGGACAAGACCCCAACTAACTCAACAAAATTGAAATACATGAAAGCAAGCTGAATAGTCTAGTCCTCGGGAAATAAGGACTCACCCACAATAAGAGTGATAACTCTAATAAGATGATTATGAGAAGGGCTGAATTTGAGAGTTGGGTCCTCTATCATGAAATGATACAACATAGAGTATGCAGTCAGTACGTGGAATGTACCAAGTATGCAAGGTAAGTAAAACTACTAAAGCAAATAAAATCATTTAAAGAAAATTCATAATGTAACATAAACATAAGAATCTGAGAGTAGGGCATGCATGTATTCTTTCTGAAATCATGATATCTTCGTAACATAACATAACGTAACTTCATAATATCATAATTGAATTGATTGACTCAAAGCTGAATTTTGACATCTATAAGAAAAGCTGAATATTGAGTCAAACCTGCCTTAGAACATGCATTTACATAAGACTCATGAATATTGAATATCCATATCTAAAATCATAAGGAACAATGGGAGATTCGTCTTTTCACCGACACCACGATAGAGCATACGTGGTCCCAACTATCACACTTAAGTGGGTAGATGTTCGGTTGTTTGGAATACCTACACGCAAGTGTACGTGGTCGAACAAGTAGTAAAATGGCTTAAGTAAGCCAAGTATCGATCCCACAGGGACTGGACCAAGGTAATAATCTAATTAAGCGTTAATAAACTCTAACTCTAATAATGCAGACAACCGTTTCAAGAAGATTTTGGGTGTTTGTTTCCTAATTTATACTAATCTAAAACAAATGTACAATTTGAGTCTGAACTATAGTAATGAGCATGCTGAGGCTAAAACAAACATGCAGGGAATCAATTTATTGATACAAATTGGTTAACCTTTCCTTTGGTTGCTAGTCAAGAATTATTGCCTATGGAATAAAACTCTCGTATTTAACCCAACTTAAGAATCATGAACCTTCCACCTACATTTCTGTGACAAGAAGAAATTCATGTTCTAGACATATGAAACCGAGTCCTTAATTGACTAATACGACTTTCAGATATATTTCTATTCTGAAGGTAAATCAATTCTCAATTTTTCCAAACCAAGAAGAGATCATATCCTACCAATTCACAACTTTTCAATTTCTTTCTCTTTTGAGCGCAAACCGGATTTTTTTGATATACATTAATATTGGACAAACATTAATGCAGTAAGAACGAGAATTAATAGAACAACCATAGAAGAAAAGATGAAAAACCAAAATGATCAATAATTACATTCCACTACAAATGTTCTTAACCTCAGCAAGAAGTGAATTTAGCCACTCATTTGTGGATTAAACATCATTAAATGAGTGTAAATCACACAAATAATTGAAATAAGGAAGAAAGAGATAGAGAAGAACCCTAAGAATTTCGTCCCCGGAATTGCCTGTAACCCACGTTCTTGCTCAACCAAGTCAGAATAATTAAAAATAAACCTATGTGTGCTATTTATACTAGTGGGAATTTTTTCTGGAATAACAAGCAACGTGTCACGGAGTGCATTGTGGAGCACTGCCTCCGTGACACGCCACAAATGCGGACCCTCACTGGAATCCGGTCCTCCAGGTGACTATGCCCAACATGCCACGGCATGCAACGCGGGGCTTGGCCAACGTGCCACAACCCCAATGCGGACCTTCACTAGAACTTGGCCTATTTTAATCATCCGGGGCAGAATGCATTTGAGTATCACTTGGGCATAAATTCTACCCAAGATAACTTACCCCACACTTAAAACCTTGTTCGTCCTCGAACAAAAATCTCACATCTCATGCAATTGACACCCAATCATAGCTACTTTGGCTCGACAATTCAAGCTACGATTATACCGATTATTTACATAGCAAATCATCAAGAAAACATGCATAGTCTCATCAATACAATGACATTCAACACATTAAGACCTCCTAGACTCAAGAGTCGACTCTTGATCTCGGCAAACTCATGCAAATCAGTTGATCAAGATATCCGACACAAAATTAAATCTCTCATCAATCATGTGCCCTCACAATACAAGAGAATTTCCCCCTTTTCAATCATATGATCTCAAAAACATTATATGCAGGGGCATATGAACACGATTTCGCTCTCTCTCCCAAAGAATTCACATGCATCATGTCATGACCCATAAGCTTGCCTCTAGTGTATTACTCCACTAATATATGGACGAGTGATGTAAGATCACGTAAGACTTAACGGGTTGTAATGTAAGCTAAGGAACTAGTACATACTGGGCTAACCAATAATAGCAACTAGCACCCTTAAGCGCTTTTCAATACATCCCACCACATTATGGGCATTGTTTCTTCCTTCATCCTCCCCTTTCTTGAAGCCTTTCTTTATTTTTATTCCCATATCTTTAAGCACACTCGACTTAATAACAAAGATTAGTTATACATCTTCATTTTATTAAATTCGGCAAGTGCACCTTTGACCTTTTCTTTACTTTCACCACTTCCGCTTTTCCTTTCTTTTCACAATTACCACTCCTTGACACTGTGGGAAAATTTCTTTTCTTGAGCGCTTAAGAGTTTTGGATCAAATTCTCGGATAATGAAAAGAAGAGGTTAAGCTCGGTTTGTACCTTTTCGACAAAAGAAGAAAAAATAGGCTAAAGGCTCAATGGGCTAACTAGGATGTACATTCAAGGTAGGTATGATAATGGAAAAAAACTTTCAATTAAATCAAAGAAATGCCTACATCCTTTACTACTATACTCATCCTTCATTTCGTCTCGTACACACACCAGGCAAGTTCTAGACACTTCACAATAGCATGGAAGAATCGAAACCTCACCACACACTCATTGCACATGCTCAACTCAAGACATATTCACAGACTCTTCAATCATCTAATTACAAGAATTCAAACATTAAGCCTCAATCACACCGAATCGAACTCTATGGTCTAGGTATCTCAACATGTTTACAAAGTTGCATGCTTTCATACGAATCACCTTTGCATTCTAAATATCATGTACAACACGCAACAAGAATTCCGAACCATAAAGTAACGACACGTTTGGGATACAAACAAACAAAAGAAAAAAATTAAAAAGAACAAAAGAAATCCACTCCTATCGACTACATTTCCCTTAAGACGGTCGTCATCCATCCATCATAGGGAACGGTCACTATTTACGACTTCGGTTCAATGGGACTATTCTCGATAAAAGCATCGAAAACAAACGCCGAGAAACCCAATCATAAAAATAGTTCAACAAAAAATTTTAAAAATATCGATAATTTCGATTAATAAAAAATATTTACACAACTAGCTAACAACAACTCCATACAGCACACAACAGCTTCACATTAATTACAACACCAAATTACAATACAAAACATAAACACCAAAATCGCAGGGTCACAATTTTTCACAGGCACAACAACAAAACATAAACATAAACAAAAACAAAACAACCAGCACCTAACTACTCCCACCCCACACTTAAATCGAACACTGTCCCCAGTGTTCACAAAATTCAGCATAGCACAAGAGTAGGTGGTGAAACTCCCTAATAAATCGAAGTATTCCACTTCTTCGTCAGGTGCGGTTGCCTCGTCCCCCATATCTAAATCACCCCAGCTATCCTCATCTGACTCAACATCTGAGTCATCACAGCGTGTCTCCTCATCTATGGGGACATCATCATCAACGGGCTCCACAAAAGATGGCCCCACTCGGCATAGAGCCCTGGCATTTTCACCGAAGGGGTAGTCCAACTCGAGCTGCCACAGCTCATCTTCTGTTACTAGTCTCCCGCCTATGCGCAACTGTAGTATCTGCATCCCGAACACGCGGGCCATATACTGATCATCCCGAGCATGTCGCTCAGCTAATGTGAGAACTGGCCCGCGAGTGGTGTCGGGTGCCTTAGTTTTGGTGACGTCCAAGGCACGCCTCTCCATCTGCGGGATGTAGTCCAGGGCCTCTTTCTCAACATCTAGGCCCCTCAGGAAAGTGGTCAGCAAGCCACCAAACTAGCAAGCCACCAAACCCATACCTGTTCCCTTGATGCAAACGGGCTCTCTTCATTGCGGAGATGATCACCGTCCTAACATTAATCTCCAGCCCTTTCATCAGGGTGTAGACCGAGCACACACGATCCCGGGTCACGTCTGTCATGTGCACCCCCGGGATCAGGCAGGAACACACAATCTTAAGCCAAATTCTGGCTTCCCTGTTCATTTGAGAGTAGGGCAGCGTCTGATGGTAGCCCCTCTCCTTAGGCTTGCTCCACCGTGCTGTAGAACGGGCTCCACACAGAGTGCGTCTAATATCCGCATATGGTGGAGTGATGTTCAGCTGCCGAAGTACATGGGCGTCTGTGTCCCGCACCCCCAAAATGGAATTAAGGTGATGGGGCTCAAAAGTGACTACTGCCCCCTTATTTTGACGATGTGACTTCGGAGTGTCGGGTTCTAGTTGGCGTAGAACTCCCGAATCAGGTGAAGATTGCACTCCTTGGGCTCTTCAAAGATGAATTTCATCCCGGCAGCGTCAATCCGGTGTACAATTCTAGGGAATTCCTGTGCCAACGACTCCCTTGCAATATGCTCCTCGGGGAAGTATTTGTTCTCCTTATGCTTTGTGCACCATTTCTTCCCTTCATCTGTCACCCATTGGGTCCGTATTGACGGCGTTGGCCGTGGGGAACCATTGGTGCTGCTGGGACTTGTGTTCCCAGTCTAATTCTTTTCCTTCCGGCGCCCGATGTACATGCGCCCTTTCCTTTGTCTTGCCTGCTTGCCATTGTTCCTATCAAATCAAACAGACAGTCCCAATGTTATTCAAATTAAAATTAGCTTCGACTTAGGTTGGGTTAATCTAGTCCACCCCACACTTAGTCTTTAGCCACAATTACGACATTACGGCAAAACGATTCTCGCTTTCCACTTTAAAAAAACAACAACATGCCTCGTGCATTCAGAGAATTCGATGGAATTAATTCTATGTACTACTCAGACTTCGTACAGCTAATCAAAATATCGCCATCGCTACCATTTCATCACATAGCACTTAGCAAAAAAAAACTTCTCTAAACACAACCTATGCAATTCACCAAGTTATAAGCAATTCAACAATTTCATTCTCCTGAAAATCCATCGTTTACTTAGCATATTCACATCAAGCACAACACAATTCACCTTACCCAACATTCCCAACCCATAATTTCCACATTTTCAATCACATTTAGTTTCTTGGCAATCAAATTCTAACCCTAGCTACATATTTCATCAAAATTCGATCAAGCATGTATTTATCGAGTTCATACAATCAAAATGATACTACGAACATCAATCAACAATAACTTAAATGAATTCAAGCTCAATTTACAATTAGGGCAAGTTTTACTCACTTCACATGCTCAAAATCGACAAATTTTGACAAGAATTGAGATGAAGTTAAAGAACATACCTTTAATTCGATGAAATCGAAGAAAAGTCGAAGAAAACTTGTGCCTAGGTCTGTGTCACGTTGGGGAAGGGGGAGTTTTTGGGTGTTTGTCGCGGAGGGGGTGAGAAATGAGGGAAAATTGAGGGAATTCGGGGTCAAAAAGGGGGATTTTCGCGCGGGTCACCCGGCGACCCGGTGTGACCCGTCGCGATTAAAGCCTCAACATGTCACGGAGGGTAACGCGGAGCACCCCCTCCGTGACACGGAGCCAACGCGGAGGTATTCTGGAATTTTAAAAATTCCAGAATTACACCTCAACGTGTCACAGAGGTCAACACGGAGGTCCTCCTCCATGACACAGAGCCATCACGCAGGCTCACTGTTTTGCCACTTTTTATTATTTTTCTCACCTTGATTTTTCCTTTGCGATCCTTTGCATTTGTGCCCTCCGTTCAACCTGAATTCATCTCACAACAAGAAATTGGTTAGAATTCATAGGTTTCACATAGAATAAAATTTTTGTTTTTATTTTTATTTTTCTATTTTTTTTCTTTCTTTTTTTTTCTCTTCTACTAAATCTACTCAAGTATTACAACAATTTCACAAGTTGCCTCCCGTGCAGCGCCTGGTTTACCATCGTGGCTCGACGTCATTGAAGCTTAGTCATCCTCTAGGGTGACAGATGTCTTCTCTCGACTACCGTCCTCACCCCAGTAATGCTTACAGCGCTGCCCATTCACTAAGAACGTGGCACTTCGATCTTCTTGCCACGATACCAATTTTGGGGGGTCCTACACCGGTGGTTTTCCCACTGGCTCTCGCAAATCAACACTCTGAGCAATATTCGCTCGATCAAGCACGTTGATCACTGAGAGTTCCTTATACACGGCCGGAAGCTTCGTGGCCTTGTACACATCAAATACCTCCACTTTGTCGTGTGCCCTCATGGTTAGCTGCCCTGCAGCTACATCAATTAGTGCTTTCCCGGTCGCCAAGAAAGGACGTCCCAAAATAAATGGGACTTCCGCATCCGGCAAAAATCCAGCACAATGAAGTAAATAGGGAAGAAAACGGAGCCCACTTGCACCAGCACGTCATCCACAATGCGATCTGGTCTTGCCAAAGAACGATCTGCTAGTTGCAAGATCACTGTTGTCGGTCTAGGACTTCCTAGCCCCAATTTCTTGAATACCGATGTCGGCATCAAGTTAATGCTCGCTCCCAAATCACATAATCCACGAGCTCAGATACTCTACCCGATTGTAAGTTGAATTGTAAAGCTCCCAGGGTCTTTGAGCTTTGTGGGAAACCTATTTTGTATCCGGGAAGTGCACTCCTCCGTAAGCGCCACCATAGCGTACTCCGTCAACCTGCTTTTGTTTGCCACGATGTCCTTGATATATTTTGCGTACTTCGGCACTCCCTGCAAAACATCAACAAGAGGTAAATTAATGTGTACCTGTTTAAGCACCTCCATGAACTTTTTGAAACACGCTTCCTCCTTGTTTTTCTTTAATCTTTGAGGGAACGGGGGTGGTGGTCTTTCTGGTTCAACTTCCTTCTCCTTCCCCCTATCATCATTGTGTTCCCTCTCATTCTCCACTACTCCCGACTGCTGCAGCGGTCTTTTTGGTTCCACCTCCTTGAGTTGTAAACCACTCCTTGTGGTCACTACATTCACTTGCTTGGGGTTGGGGTCAGTGTCACTTGGAAGTCCTCCTCTCGGCCTGGTGTATTGAGCTCCAACTAGTTGCCCAAACTGGTACTCCAATGCCTTTGTAACTAACTGATTGTTCTTTACATCGGCTGCCAATTTCACATAGTCAGCCTGCAATTGATCTTGGTTAGCTATCATCGTTTTGAACATTTCCTCGACACCGGGTGATGGTGGTGGAGGAAGTGCATTGTTGCTTCTGTATTGCGACTGATACTGCTGCTGCCCTCCTTGATTTCTCTGTGCCCCCTGACTCGAACTCTTCCCTTGATGGTTGTTACTACCCCAAGAGAAATTCGGGTGACTCCTCCAATTAGAGTTGTAGATGTTGCCATACTGTTGGTGATTATTTCTCTGTACATTACCAACAAAGTTTACTGAATCAGGATTCGCACCACAACACTCAGCTGAGTGTTCATTACTTCTGCACACTTCACACCAAATCTGCTGCACTACATTCACTGGGGCTTGAGAATGATTCATGCTCATATTGCTGAAGTGGGTATTGAGTTGATTCTGTAATGCAGCTATCTGTGCAGCTATAGCTATAAAACCATCCACTTCCAAGACTCCTGCTGCTTTCCTTGTTCCTTCTCTAGAAGAGTCCGCATTCCACTCTGGATTTCCCTGCGAAATACGATTTAACAAAGTATACAACTCCTCATAAGTTTTTTCTAGTGCTTGTGCCCCAGCTGCTTAGTCTAACAAGATTTTTGTGTGGGGTTCCAAACCCTCTATGAAAGTATGCACCAGCACATCATTGGATTGGTGATGATGAGGACAATCCGCAACATAGATTTGAATCGTTCCCAAGCTTGATACAGATTCTCCCCCTCTCTTTGTTCAAAACTTAGAATTTGACTTCTAAGTCTTGCTGTTTTAGCGGATGGAAAGAACCGTATCAAGAATTTCTTTGCAAGATCATCCCAAGTAGTGATGGAATTAGGTGGCTCAGCTTTCAGCCATCTCTTTGCTTCTCCCAAAAGTGAAAATGGGAACAATGTAAGCCTGACATAATCGGGTGACACTCCAACGGGGATATAAGTGTCACTTATCTCCAAAAAGTTTTGGAGATGTTGTTGTGGATCCTCGTGAGGGAGACCTTTGAATTGCCCGCTGGTGTGCAGCAATTGCACCATATTCTGTTTAAGCTCGAACCTCCCTCCTGGCTCAGGTTTGTGAATGCTAGATGTAACATTGTTAGCATGTGGGATTGCCACTTCGCAAACCGGCCTAGCTGTCATTTCTTCGGGCACTAACAATGGTCTTACAATGGGTGGATTCTGTTGTTGCTCCAGGATTGTCTGTCTGAGCAACTGCAGCTTTCTCTCTAGAGCTTCTCTCCTTTGATAATGGAATTGTCTTTCCGGCTCTAAGTGTGAATCCACCAGCTCCTTGTCCCTTGCCAGTGTTCAACAGAATTCAATATCTGCAAAAGACAAGCTAAGAACAAGTTGTCAACACTAATAAGAAATCGTAAACTAACACTTAAGACAACAATTTTACCAATTGCCAGTCCCCGTCAACGGCGCCAAAAACTTGTTCGGTTGTTTGGAATACCTACACGCAAGTGCACGTGGTCAAACAAGTAGTAAAATGGCTTAAGTAAGCCAAGTATCGATCCCACAGGGACTGGACCAAGGTAATAATCTAATTAAACGTTAATAAACTCTAACTCTAATAATGCAGACAACAGTTTCAAGAAGATTTTGGGTGTTTGTTTCCTAATTTATACTAATCTAAAACAAATGTACAATTTGAGTCTGAACTATAGTAATGAGCATGCTGAGGCTAAAACAAACATGCATGGAATCAATTTATTGATACAAATTGGTTAACCTTTCCTTCGGTTGCTAGTCAAGAATTATTGCCTATGGATTAAAACTCTCGTATTTAACCCAACTTAAGAATCATGAACCTTCCACCTACATTTCTGTGATAAGAAGAAATTCATGTTCTAGCCATACGAAACCGAGTCCTTAATTGACTAATACGACTTTCAGATATATTTCTATTCTGAAGGTAAATCAATTCTCAATTTTCCCAAACCAAGAAGAGATCATATTCTACCAATTCACAACTTTCCAATTTCTTTCTCTTTCGAGCGCAAACCGGATTTTCTAGATATACATTAATATTGGCCAAACATTAATGCAGTAAGAACAAGAATTAATAGAACAACCATAGAAAAAAATATGAAAAACCAAAATGATCAATAATTACATTCCACTACAAATGTTCTTAACCTCAGCAAGAAGTGAATATAGCCACTCATTTGTGGATTAAATATCGTTAAATGAGTGTAAATCATACAAATAATTGAAATAAGGAGGAAAGAGATAGAGAAGAACCCTAAGAATTTCATCCCTTCTACTACCTGTAACCCACGTTTTTGCTCCACCATGTCAGAATAATTAAAAATAAACCTAAGTGTGCTATTTATACTAGTGGGAATTTTTCCCGGAATAACAAGCAACGTGTTACGGAGTGCATCGCGGAGCACTGCCTCCGTGACACGCCACAAACGCGGACCCTCACTGGAATCTGGTCCTCCAGGTGATTATGCCCAACGTGCCACGGCGTGCAACGTGGGGCTTGGCCAACGTGCCACGGCCCCAACGCGGACCTTCACTGGAACTTGGCCTATTTTAATCATCTGGGGCAGAAGCATCCGCGATGGCAGCGTGACACGGCTCCATCGCGGAGCCCCTTAATTTGCTGCATGACCTTGGCCTTTTCCACTGCTCACTTCCGCGTCCATTCCCGATTTCTCCCAACATGCATCTTAGCTTCCTAAAATTACATTTTTCCTGCAAAACAGCACTAATCATGTTGGTTAGTATAAATTCACATTTTAACTACAAATCACATGAAAATGTACAAATATCAATGGATAAACAAGACGAAATGAAGCATTTGAGTATCACTTGGGCATATAATTCTGCCCAAGATCAGTAGAGCCATCCAAACCTTTCCAGGGCTAGGGACGATACCATGATATCGATAGCTGAAGGCCTATCTGTGCAAGGGAAGCTCACAAGGGAGGTCCCAAAGTCATACTATATAAACCTATGTTGGCACATACTTCTGAGGCATAGGGTGATCGATCCTTAGCCAATTCGGTTCTAGAAACTACTCCCAAAACATGCATATGCTCCACATTGTTTTATAACGAAGCTCAACATCGTCTATTGACAAAGCTGAATGATCAAATACATCTCAAATATGAAATCACGCATATGAGAAGCTTTAGCTCAGGACATACCACAAGCTGAAAACACAATTGGGAGCCTTCGCTCCAAAACCATGTGGTAAGCTAGACATAGGAAAACTTTAACTCAAAGTATACCACAAGCTGATAATATAATTATGAGTCTTTGCTCCAAAACAATGTGGTAAGCTTTTAAAAAATCATATCACGACCCGAGTTCACACCCTAGCTGTAACACGGGACAAGGAACCCTAAGAGGCTCCAAGTCAACCCATGGCATTATCATAGAATACACTTAACATGAGAATGACAAACAACATAAATAAGTGGAAGCTAATAACATGAATCTAATATAAGCCATAACGACAATTTAATAATACTTAGATACAACACGGAATCTATCTAGATAACTCTAAAACCCTTCTACTAAACTGATGAGTTGCTGGGACAAGCCCTCAACTAACTCCTAAATCCTGAAAACTGAAACATAGTAAAATATGAATAGAATCACATCCTCAGAGGATGAGGACTCACAAATAGCAGCTAAATAGGGAAGAAGAGTATCTAACCATGAGGCCGAGTCTAGAAACCCGAATCTATATCATGAAATGATATAGCACAAAAGGCGTGTGGTCAATACTTGGAATGTACTGAGCATGTGGGATAACATAAACAATTAAATAAACAAATATTTGTTAAATATTTAATCAAATACATCCACATAACTGGTTCAACATTCTATTCACATACTCTATAATTCACATACACAAATATATACATGAAGCTTCTTTTTGAATCTCGTTTATATTACATATTAGAACTCATGCATAAGGGTCAAATTCTGAACATATAATAAGTGCTAATATGAAATTAGTAGAACAAACTGTACTGAATCATTACTTATAACTGAGGCTGATCATCATCTTATTAAGCCATTATAATCTGAAAGTTGGGTCATGCAAGACTGAATCATACTGATATCATCATTAGGGAATCTCTCTCTACAATGGAGGATCCCGACTGTACTAAGGAGTCACTCTCTACTATGGAGGATCCCAACTGATACTAGGGAGTCACTCTCTACTATGGAGGATCCCGACTTTAATAGGGAGTCACTCTCTACAATGCAGGATCCCGACTACTGCTAGGGAGTCACTCTTTACTATTGAGGATCCCGACAGAGCTAAGTAGTCTCTCTCTACTATGGAGGATCCCGACAGAGCTAAGGGGTCTCTCTCTACTATGGAGGATCCCGACTACTGCTAGAATCTAAGAGGTACTAGTCTGACATTATATATATATATGGTCTCTACTACTGCAACTAATCAGAAACATGAACATACTCTGCTTTCTTCATACATCATTCATTTCGGAAGGATCAAGGCTACTTTCTACTAAGAACAAGCCCAACATTCAAAAATTATCATTCTCATGCTTTATCATCACAATTCATATCATCATGGAGCCATACTAGAATTTCTTCATAGGTCTAACATTTAAGAGCATCTTTTGTTCCATATCATGCATACTACTTTCTCATAGTTAAATTCCAAATTCATTTTAATCAGCATGTATCATAGAGACATTCATGACCCATACATTCAAGTCATCCTTTAACAGGCATACATTGAGTCATATAATCTAGATTTACAGGAAGTTATGTGCTTACTCATATTTCAGCATGTACAACAAAATCATATGGGAAGTGTGCATCTTTGTTTCATGAGACTCATTTCACGATTTATTCCAATTCATGAGAAGAATGCATTAGATAAGTCACTATCATAAATTTACTTATTACCCAATTAATTCCATCAAGATATAGGGACATAAATATTTTACTTTCAATTATTCAAGTCCATGAACTGTAATTTCATCTCATCACATCTATCATTGACATATTCAAATTCTCATAGGTAATCACATAATCGTCATATATTAAACATGGATGCAAGGGATTTGTGATATTGAATGACAATGACAAAAACCTTATTTAAAACTTTAATCATTTATGAAGAATATTTCATAACTCCACACTTTTCATCACCCAACACATTATTCAAGATAACCCAATCATTTTACATCGTACTTATCTCATAGTCACAACGGATCATGAAATTTAAAGAGTTGTAGGAGGATTCACCATCAATTTAAAACCCTAGGTCATGCATCTTCTAGAATAGTAGAAATTCGGCATTTTAAATGAAAGCATTTTGGGGCACAAGAATAGAAGAGTATCCTTGTTGAAAAACCCGCATACCTGGTAGAAGAACCCTGCTCAAAACCTTCCTTGAAGCTCGATGAACACCTTGGTGAAGTTCTTGAATCTTGAGAGGAGGGGAAGAAGAAGAGCATGAGAGATATCTTGAGAGAATGAGGGTTTAGTCTTGTTGAAACCCTTAAAAACGTGCCAAACAATACACAAAATGACATAGTTTAAAAGTTAAAATCATAGGAGTTTACAAAAATCTCCCTGAAGAAAATTGGAAATTTCCCTAAATCTGGAGGCACGACTCACGTAACGAGTTGTTGTCCCATCAAATGACTCGTCATCTCGCCCATTAAGAACACTAGAAAATTCACACATTTTTATCACTCTTCAAACCACGACCAACATAACTGTCACGACCCGAACGTACAACCGGATTGTAGACACGGGACAAGGGACCCCGAGGGACCCCAAGTCGACCCATGGCACATGCATACATCTAATCTCATTTAATAAAGAAGAGTATTTACCATAAAACATAGCAGAAACGTAAACATAGCGTAACAACCGTAAGTACCGGGCATATGCATAAGACGAGTTCTACATCCTGTCGGACAACCTCTAATACATAAGATGGGTTGATGGCACAACATCCCCAACTAACCCGACCAATGTTGAAACATAAATAACATGATAGTTTGTCAAACGGCCCTCGGAACATGAGGACTCACCAATAGGTGAGAGCGAGAATTGAGATGAACTAAGGATAAGGATGAGCCTGAGATTCGGACACTGTATCATAAATTGATACAACATATAAAGTATGCGGTCAGTGGGTGGAATGTACCAAGTATGCAAGGTAAGTAAAATGGACATTTGTAAGTAAAACAAAACTCATAAGTAGCGTCGGAGAAGGACATCATGCATATATCATAAAATTCATAAGAGAACATTAGGCTCAAGGCTTTCAAATCATTCATAAAGCGTTCATAAATCATAATCGTAAGTAAACATTATCAAAACATAACTTGAGCCAATAACATAAATATAACAATGCATAGTACATGCGAAACAATGGGAGGACTCGTCACAACCGACACCATCATGGTAGAGCCTTTCATGATGCCCCAACTATCTCACTCAAGTGGCAGAGCCGACCTTGGCTTGCCAGGCGAGGGTCATGCATTAGGCGTGACATCACAATTGAGGGGATCGGTATCAAAACAATATGTAACATTAGAACCCACAGTGGCACGTGGTTATGAGACACCGACATATTCCTTTGAACGCCGGGCTGCTCGGTGCTAGATACAGCAACCAAAAACATGCATATAGGCTCATACATAAATCAATAACATCATGCATTAAAAATTCATTGGATAAAATATAACATTTATCATCATTGATCCCCTTTAAAACATGTTTAGCGAAGAATCAAGGCCCTTTTTATCGGTTGTCATCATAAATCGATAAATCATGTAATTCGTTCATAAATCATAAATCATTCTTCAACATGTGGGCATTTTCCAATACTTTGACATACTCAATTCTTTGAAAAATAGGATCATAAACATGGTTAACTTGAAATCCATCATCAATAAACTCGAATTACAGAGTATTCATCATAAATTATAATTTTCATGAGCTTTCATAAAATGGGCATTTTAGATTTAAAAGGGTTGAAATATGATTTTTGAAGAAAATAATATAAAACCATCCCATCATTCATAAATCAATAATCAAAACTCAATCAAATAATACCCATAAAGAGAAATCACATTTCCATGCATTTGAGTAAAACCCCATAGGCTTGAATAGGAGGATTCATGACTTAAATTGAGATTTGGGCATGGGTGGGGAAGAATTTCACCCATTCTAAAACCCTATATACCTGAAAATGGATTGATTTCAATGTTCCTTGAATACCCACAAAGAAATTGGTGGAAACTTGGAAGAGAAGGCCTTGAATCTCCCTAAAACCTCTCTAAAGCCCTTGCATAAGGATGGTCATGCATAAAGGACTCAACTCATCTTATCATACTCAGAAAATATACAAAACAACGTAGTTTAGGGTCTAAAAGTGTGGAAAAGTCAAAAATGCCCTTAATAAAATTTCCCTGAAAAACTTGTCTGGACGAACCAACGACCGATCCCATGGGTTGTTGCATGATACCACGACTCGTGGTACCGAGTCGTTGAGTACACTTCTTCACCCCATGCTTAAGGTTCTTCCCACGACTCGACAAGACGAGTCAGTGTATTAATCGATGGGTCATTGGATCGACCGTGGTCAGCTCCTTGACAAATGAACTTCCCTTACCACGAGCCTCACCACGACTCGTGGTGGCTTCCAATGAATCGTGGTCTCAATACGTTGTAAGTGTTGGTCATCTCAACCCACAAGAAACGACTAGAAACAACAGGCCGTCACTACTCACCACGGATTGTGGGATGCCCCGTGGTGTCCCCATTAGCCTAGTTCAGACCTTCCTACGACTGCTAACAATGACTAGTTGTTCCTGACAACGAGTCGTTACACCGTCCGTTGTCACCATTGCCTCCTTGAACCCCCATACCACGACTTCTTACGAAGACTCATAATATCCGACCACGAGTCATTGAGTCGCCCGTCCTGAGATATTTTTGTTAGTTTTCTGCACTTTTCAAATTCAACTCCTGAGTCTATTCTGAGGCCTTTCTGGGGTATTACAGTAACGAGTCGTCACTCCACCCAATGACTCGCTAGAACCATTTTTCAAGTGCACTGGAAGACTACTTCACAACTTCAACTCTTCCCATCTAACGACGGACATGATGAGTCGTTCCCACAATTAATGACTCCTCACTTCCTTCCGTCAACTATACTAACTTCTCACTTGATTCATTACCTAATGACGAACCTAACAAATCATTGCTAGGAAAGACGAATCGTTAGGACGTCCATGTCCATTGGGATAGTCATCCCCTCCTTACAGTTTATCATGAGTCGAACCACTACCCGTTAGGTCTCCTAACAAGTAGTTCCCTGACTCGTTCTGAGGAAAATTTCTACTGACTTTTCTACTGAGCTTCTTCTAACTCTGGAGTCTAATCTCTAGGACTTCTGGGGTGTTACTATATCTCCCCCTTCTAAACATTCGTCCTCGAATGTTGGCTGAACATACTGATAAGATAGAGATGAAACTGATATTCAAATACAAATCAATCACAACTAAACATCAATGGATTATCTGACTCCGGACCAACCCTATGCTCCAAATCTGAATATCCATATCTAACATGCATACCATGGAACAAGGGAAATTGAAGAACATGAGACCAACATAGAACTAAAGAGAACACTTGAAAGAAAATCCTTTCCCCTTTTTATCTAGCACAGAACTAATACAGGTTGATCCCTTGTTCTCAAATCGCGTGTTGATACTTAGCTGACATTCACGATATCAAATCTAACTGAGGGTAGGGAATTCATGAGCACGAGTTATTCCCGACATCTAAAACTGAGCACATACAAGAAATAATCCGACTCTACTGAGTCAATAAACAACTTCTAAAGACTAAGTTCGAGATGACCATACTGGAACACATAAATTAACACACATAATTGATTCATAACATGAAAATGAGCATAAATAACTTATAGAGAAAGACTGGCATCTATCTAAAGCGGTTACTTCTATACCTTAGGGAATCTACATATAGGGATGGACATCACTTAACTTCAACCGAATCACAAGGGAAATTATCTGAACCTTGAAGGGATGGATATACTGCACTGCTAAGGCTGAAACGTTTTTATGAGCACCCTCAAGGTCTGACTTACTACACATACTCACTATCTCCCCCTTAGCTTATGGTCATCATTCTAACACTCCTGAATCTTCCTTAAGGTCAGGCCAATTTAAAAACTCCTAGCTTCTCTTCCACCGCTAACCTTCACTACAAGCCTTACACTAACAACTATTCACATTACCCATTGATAATCAATTCTTGCAATCACAACAGGGATTCTTATTCAATACTGGGCTAAAATGATATAAGGGATAATACAAAACTTATAACATACCTGTGGCCACTACTGGCGACTTGCCTTTATCCTGGTGTGCTGTGCTGGCATGGGAGCGGTTTTGACAACATCCACCATCTGGGCTATATACTGCATCCTGCTAAAATGGACGAGCTACGGGGGCCACTGAAGAAATAGCCAAGGACCTACTCTAGCCTCGCTTTGCTGCTACGCAATCCCAGTGCTTAAGGCCTGACTGGCCGCACCAAAAACAAACATCCAATCCAATTATACACTCTCCTAAGTGGTGCTTCCCATAGTTGGTACACATGGGATACGTGATCCCCCTTACTCTAGGTCTATATGGGGCACTGGCTGTTGAAAATGTTGGGGCTGCCGGCCTTTGCTTAGAAAATAGGCAGTGTCCACCATCGTCCTTGGCAAAGAGGACTCTGAATTTCCTCTCCTAGCCCTCTTGGCCTCTCTCTCCTTTTCCTTTACTTGCTCCACCTCCATTTGTTGCGCAAATATTACCAAACATGAGAATTCTATATCCCTATGCAACATGGCGGTCCTGCACTCTTTAATCAAGGAGTCTGACACTCCATTCACAAACCTAGTCACTCGGGCCCTCTGGTCCGCTACCATCTCCATGGCATAATTGGATAGCTGGGTAAATTCTAATGCATATTCTTGTACTGACATGTCATTCTGTTTCAGGTTGATGAATTCTACCGCCTTAGCTTTTCTTATCTCTCTAGGGAAAAACCTATCCAGGAACGCAATTTTAAATTCATCCCAACTCACGAGGCCTGCTCCAATTACTCGACTGTCACTCCACTGACAAAACCAAATGTAAGCAACTCCTTTTAGCTGGTAGGAGCCTAAGTCCGCGCTTTCAATTCCCCTCACCCCCACGATGTGGGTGATCTTCTAAAACTCTTCCAAGAACTCATATAGGTTCTCTTCTACCTTTAATCCCAAAAACTCAGGTGGATTCATTCGAAGAAAATCTCTCATCCTTGTCGATGCTACATTGCCATCCTGGGGAGTACAGGCTATTGCTTGCTGATTAATCTGGGCGGTTACGGCCTATGCCAATATATTCAGAATTTCCGGAACTCGACATGGGTAAAATGGTCGTCCCATGGGTTCGCCGGGGCTGGTGGTGCCTGCTGGCGATCATTACCATTTCTCCTTCCATTTGCTCGTCTAGGAGGCATTAACTACGAGCGTGTAAAGCATAATTCAGAGGGAGGAACTGTTTAGAGCTTCATACTCTACGCACGATAAGAATCATGAAGAAGGTGAACATTCCTAGAACGTCTCGTAGCCTCCTCGTCATAAGTGTGGCGCGCTTCACACTAATGAAGAAGACTTTACTTATCGCGGCTTACAGACACCCTATACACTCTAAACCTTTCCTCTGATACAAAGTTTATCAAGACCCGAGTTCACACCCTAGTCGTAACACGGGATAAAGAACCGCGAGAGGCTCCAAGTTGACCCATGGCATTATCATAGCATACAATTAACATGAAAACGTCTAACAACATAAATAAGAGGAAGCTAATAACATGAATCTAATATAAGACATAACGACAATTTAATAACACTTAGATATAATGTTGAATCTGTCTAAATAAGTTTGAAAGCCTTCTACTAAACTGATGAGTTGCTGGGACAAGCCCTCAGCTAACTCCTAAATCCTAAAAACTGAAACATAGTAAAATATGAATAGAATCACATCCTCAGAGGATGAGGACTCACAAATAGCAGCTAAATAGGGAAGAAGAGTATCTAACCACGAGGCCGAGTCTAAAAACCCGAATCTATATCATGAAATGATATAGCACAAAAGGCGTGTGGTCAGTACTTGAAATGTACTGAGCATGCGGGATAACGTAAAAAATTAAATAAGAAAATATCCAATAAATATTTAATCAAATACATCCATATAACTGCTTCAACATTCTATTCACATACTCTATGATTCACATACACAGATATATACATGAAGTTTCTTTTTGAATCTCATATATATAACATCTTAGAACTCATGCATAAGGGTCAAATTCTAAACATATAATAAGTGCCAAATCTGAAATTAGTAGCATATATTGTACTGAATCATTACTAATAACTAAGACTGATCATCATCTTATTAAGCCATTATAATCTTAAAGCTAGGTCATGCAAGACTGAATCATACTGATATCATCATTAAGGGAGTCTCTCTCTACTATGGAGGATCCCGACAGTACTAGGCAGTCACTCTCTACTATGGAGGATCCTGACTTATGCTAGGGAGTCACTCTCTACTACGGAGGATCTCGACTGATGCTAGGGGGTCACTCTCTACTATGGAGGATCCCGACTGTACTAAGGAGTCACTCACTACTATGGAGGATCCCGACTAATGCTAGGGAATCACTCTCTACTATTGAGGATCCTGACCTAGCTAGGGAGTCTCTCTCTCCTATGGAGGATCCCGACTACTAGTAGAATCTGAGATGTACTAGTCTGACATTATTTATATATATATATATATATATATGGTCTTTACTACTGCAGCTAATGAAAAACATGAACATACTCTGGTTTCTTCATACATCATTCATTTTGGAAGGATTGAGGCTACTTTCTACTAACAACAAGCCTAACATTTGAAAATTATCATTCTCATGCTTTATCATCACAATTCATATCATCATGGATCCATAATAGAATTTCTTCACAGGTCTAACATTAATGAGCATATTTAGTTACACATCATGTATACTACTTTCTCAGTGTTAAATTCCAACTTCATATTAATTTGCATGTAGCACAGAGACATTCATGACCCAAACATTCAACTCATACTTTAACAAGGATAGATTGAGTCATATAATCTAGATTTATAGGAAGCTATGTGCTTACTCATATTTCAGCATGTACAACAAAATCATATAGGAAGTGTGCATCTTTGTTTCATGAGACCCATTTCATGATTTATTTCAATTCATGAGAAGAATGCATTAGATAAGCCATTATCATAAATTTACTTCTTACACAATTAATTCCATCAAGACATAGGGACATGCATATTTTACTTTCAATTATTCAAGTCCATGAACTCTAATTTAATCTCATCACATCTATCATTGACATATTCAAACTCTCATGGGTAATCATATAAAGTCACATATTAAACTTGGATGAAAGAGATTTGTGATAATTGAATGAAAATGACAAAAACATTATTTAACACTCTAATCATTCATGAAGAATATTTCATAACTCCACACTTTTCATCACCCGACATATAATTCAAGATAACCTAATCATTTTACGTTGTACTTATCTCATAGTCACAATGGATCTTAAAATTTAAAGAGTTGTATGAGGATTCACCATCAACTTAAAACCATAGGTCATGCATCTTCTAGAAAGTAGATATTGGACATTTTAAATAAAAACATTTTGGGCACAAGGATGGAAGAGTGTCCTTGTTGAAAACCTGCATACCTGGTAGAAAAACCCTGCTCGAAATCTTCCTTGAAGCTTGATGAACACCTTGGTGAAGTTCTTGAATCTTGAGAGGAGGGGAAGAAGAAGAGATTGAGAGATATCTTGAGAGAATGAGGGTTTAGGCTTGTAGAAACCCTTAAAAATGTCCCAAGCAATTAAAAAAATGACGTAGTTTAAAAGTTCAAAACATAGGAGTTTACAAAAATGTCCTTGAAGAAAACTAGAAATTTCCCCGAATCCGGAGTCACTACTCACGTAATGAGTCATCATCCCATCCAACGACTCGTCATCTTTCCCGTTAAGCACACTGGAAAATTCACACAATTTTATCATTCTTTAAACCACGACCAACGTAACGAGTCGTTACTCCACCAAACGACTCGTTAGACCCATTCATCAAGTGCACTAGAAGACTACTTCACAACTTGAACTCGTCCCATCTAACGACGGACATGACGATTCGTTCCCATACTTAATGACTTGTCACATCCTTTCGTCAACTATACTGACTACTCACTTGATCAATTACCCAACAACCAATCTAATGAATCGTGGCCAGGCAAGACGACTCGTTAGGTCATCAGTTGCCACTGGGCTTGCCATCCCTTCTTACAGTTCATCATGGGTCAAACCACAACCCGTTAGGTCTCCTAACGAGTCATTCCCTGACTC
The DNA here is from genome assembly GCA_035772735.1 of Datura wrightii. NCBI lineage: Eukaryota > Viridiplantae > Streptophyta > Magnoliopsida > Solanales > Solanaceae > Datura > Datura wrightii. Next base: position 70,639,028 of record JASDFA010000002.1, read on the forward strand.
GTTCTGAGGCAAATTTCTACTGACTTTTTTGCTGAGCTTCTTCTAACTCCGGGGTCTGATCTCTAGGACTTCCTGGGTGTTACAAATCATCATTCATACTTAACATGTGGGCATTTCCCAAAGCTTTATCATACATAGAAATACTCAATTCTCATCGAAATCATAATTGTAAACATGGGTAGCTTCAAATCATGCCTTTCATCATAATATCTCATTATCATTATCATCAAAATTCTCGTCTTTCGTGAGCATCTCATCTCCATGGGCTTTTAATTCATTAGAATAGAATCATGATTTTAAATTGAAAACATTATAAAATTTTTCAATGCTTCATAATTCAGTAGTAGAATCATAATCAAATCATACGCATGTATTGAAATAGAAGATTCATGCATTTGGGTTAAAACCCCATAGATAAGCCATAGAATTTCATACTTTAGATAGGTATTGGGCATAGGTGTGAAAGGAATAACTCATTCATAACCTTACATCTTATTCTTACTCTCCCTTGAATGCCCAAAAGGAATTTAAAAGAATTTGAAGATCACAAGCTTGACCACCCTCTAAATTCTCTTCTACTTTGCATGAATAGATGAATTATGTCTAAAATGAACTTAACCCCTTTAAAAATCACTATTCATAACCCAAAACGTCGTAGTTTAGGCCTTAGGAACTTAGGAATTATGAAAAATCCCATAAAAATTTGCAGAATATAACTGCCAGGTGGCCCTAACGGGTGACCTGACGACTCATTGCTCAGGGGCACGACTCGTGATGTTGTCCGTTAGTACACTTCCTTGACTCGTCAAGTTTCACTCCAGGCTTGCTAACGACTCACCCCACAAATCATAGGGACTGACCACGACTCATGTGGATCTCCCGTCAAGTCTACTACCCTGATTCTTTCCTTTTCCTAATTTCCATCCCTCGCAGCTGACCCAATGACTCGTGGGGCCTGACCATGAGTCGTGGTCTTGCCCGTGGGGTCTCATTTCTTCCAGCCTTCTAACTAAATTCTCAGGCCTTCCCCATGAGTCACATCACAACTCATGGGTAATCCTGATGAGTCTCCTCGCGAGTCATTCTGAGTTTGCTGCAAAATTTCAACTTTTTCTCTGTTTAAACTCTCGGGTCTGATCTTTGGGCTTCCGGGGTATATCAATATCTCCCCCTTGGGAACATTCATACCCAAATGCTAGAAAACACATAGAAAAACAAAGATATGCAATTATCATATTCAAATACTAATCATTTAAATCGAAAACTGACGGAATGACTACCTCCAATTCAAACTGCACAGCTAAACTGAATTCACGAATCATACATACATCTACATACACAAAAGAAACTTGCGCGCATGAACTGAATATGAAACTAAATACAGTTTTAGGACAAAACTGATACCTCAAGCTGAAACTGCCGGTAGCAAATAAATATGGGTATCTAGTCATTATATCCGCTTTGGCCTCCCACGTAGCTCCTTTAACGTATTGATTCCTCTATAACACTTCAACTGAAGCTACTTCCTTGTTCCTTACCTTCGACCCTGTCGATCCAGTATTTCCACCGGAACCTCCTCATAGCTAAGGCTGTCTTTTACACCAACACTATTCACCGGGACAAATAAAGCTGGATCACTGAAACACTTCTTCAAAAGCGATACGCGAAACACATGATGCATAGAATCTAATTCTGAAGGCAACTCCAACTCATAAGCCACCCTTGCCAACACATCTCACTATCTGATACGGACCGATATAGCGGGGACTAATTTTCCATTTCTTCCCAAAACGTATCACTCCCTTCATGGGAGACACCCTCAGAAATACCCAGTCATCGACTTCAAATTCTAACTCTCTTCTTTTCACGTCTGCATAAGACCTTTGGCGACTCTGGGCAGTTTTCAACCTGTCTCTTATCAACTGAACCTTCTCCATTACTTCATGAACTGAATCCGGCCCTATCATTGCCACCTCACCAACCTCAAACCGTCTGATGGGCGACCTACATCTCCACCCGAAGAGAGCCTCGAACGACGCCATTTAGATACTAGAGTGATAGCTGTTGTTGTAGGAGAACTCGATTAGAGGAATGTGATCATCCCAACTACCTTTGAAGTCTATCACGCATGCTCTCAACATGTCTTCAAGAGTTTGGATCCACTTGCCCATCTGTTGGTGAAATGATGTGTTGAGCTTTATCTGTGTACCTAATCCTTTTTTAAACAACTTCCAAAACTGAGAGGTAAATTGAGTACCTCGGTCTGCAATGATGGATAAGGGTACTCCATGCAATCGGACCAACTCCCGGACATATAGCTTGGCATAATCCTCTGTTGAATCTATGGTTTTAATTGATAGAAAATGTGTAGCCTTGGTCAACCTGTCTACCAAAACCCAAATGGAATCATATTGTCAACTAGTACGAGGTAGACCTGTGATAAAATCCATATTAATTTCTTCCCACTTCCAAGTAGGAATGTTGATATCCTGAAGCACACCTCCCGGTCTCTGATGCTTAACCTTTACTTGCTGACAGTTCGGACACTTGTCTATGAATTCCGCAATATCCTTCTTCATGCCATTCCACCAATAGATTTCCCATAAGTCACGGTACATCTTTGTGGCACCTGGATGGATAGAATACCTAGATCCATGAGCCTCATGCAACATCCGTCTCCTTAAAATCGTCCACGTTTGGGACACATAAGCGACCCTGGTACTGAAGCACGCCATCTCCCCCTTAGGAGAAGACCTCCACCTTCTAATTTAGAACGGCTTCCTTCAACTTTACCAAGATCGGGTCCTCATCTTGTCTAGCTTTCACATCAGTCACCAAGAACGATTCTGATTTGTTCTGAACCATAACACTGCAACCGGTCGAGTCAACCAACCTAACCCCCAACCTTGCGAGTCGATGAACATCCCTCACCAACTCTTTTTTCCCTTCATCCACATGGGACACACTCTCTATAGAGATTCTACTAAGTGCATCCACTACCACATTAGCCTTACCCAGATGATAAAGAACACTCATATCGTAGTCCTTGAGTAGTTACAACCACCTCCTTTGTCGAAGATTGAGATCTTTCTGTGTGAACACATATTCTAAGCTCTTGTGGTTCATAAATACATCAACGTGAATCGCATACAAGTAATGTCGCCATATCTTCAAGGAGAATACCATCGCGGACAATTTAAGATAATGGGTCCGGTAATTCATCTCATGAACTTTTAACTGTCTAGAGGCATATGCTATTACTTTCCCATGCTGTATCAATACACACCTGAGTATGATTCTCGAAGCATCGAAATACACCACAAATCTATCAGTACCCTTGGGTTGGGTTAGCAGCGGTGCTGAGGTGAGTCGGGTCTTCAACTCTTGGAAGCTTTTCTCACAAGCCTCCGACCATTGGAACTTCACCTTCTTCTGAGTCAGTTTGGTCAAAGGTGCTGCAATAGGTCAGAAACCCTCAACAAATCTTCGAGAGTAGCTGGCTAAACCCAAGAAACTCCAAATATCTGAAGGATTCACTGGTCTAGGACAATTCTTCACCACCTCAATTTTATGAGAATCTACCTTTATGACCTCACTTGATACCACATGGCCCAAAAAGGCTACAGAGTTCAACAAAAACTCGCACTTGCTGAATTTGACATATAATTGACGATCCTTGAGAGTTTGAAGCACTACTCTCAAATGAGCGGCATGCTCCTCCTCGCTCCGAGAGTATATAAGGATGTCATCAATGAACACGATCACGAACATGTCCAGATATGGCTTAAACACCCCGTTCATCAAATCCATAAAAGCTATAGGAGCATTCATTAGTCCAAAATACATAATTACAAACTCATAATGACCATACCGCGTCCTAAAGGCTGTCTTCGGGATATCACTCTCCTGAACTTTGAGTTGATGATACCCGGATCTGAGATCTATCTTTGAGAAACACTTGGCACCCTGAAGCTAGTCAAATAAATCATCAATCCTGGGTAGAGGATACCTATTCTTGACAGTGACCTTGTTCAATTGCCGATGGTCAATACACATGCGAAGGGAACCATCCTTCTTTCGGACAAATAGGATTGGTGCACCCAATGGGGACTTTCTCGATCTAATGAAACCCTTACCTAACAAGTCCTTCAACTACTCTTTCAACTTTTTAGCTCGGTTGGAGCCATTCTATAAGGAGGAATGGATATAGGCTGCGTGTCAGGAAGAAGGTCAATACCAAAATCAATCTCCTGCTCGGGAGGAACACCTGGCAAATCATCAGAAAAGACCTCTAGATACTCACGTACTATTGAAACTGACTGGATAGTCGGGGTCTTGGCCTCAACATCCTTAACCCTAAATAGATGGTACACACAACCCTTAGAAATCATCTTTTTATCCTTAAGGTAGGAAATGAAACAACCTCAGGCACAACTGAACTACCTTCCATTCTAAGATTGGCTCACCCGGAAATCTGAACTCTACTACTCGAGTTCTACAATTAACTGAAGCATAGCATGCATCCAATTCATGCTGAGAATCATATCAAAATCGGTCATGGCTAACTCTATCAAATCTACTAAGGTGACCTTTTGAAGGACTGAGACTGGGAAACATAAATACACCCATCTAGCTATAACTGAGTCACCTACTAGAGTAGAAACTGGGAAGGGTTTTGACAAGACTTTTGGAATGACTCCAAAACTACTGGACACATAAGGTGTCACAAAAGACAAGGTAGACCAGAATCTAACAAAGCATAAATATCAATAAGGAAAACTCATAACATACTAGGGAGACCTCTTGCTCCTAACGGGATACCAAGGCATAGAATCTGTTCTGGTGCTGACTGCCAGTTGTTCTAGTAGATGCCCCCTGATGGACTAAGCGTGTGGGAGGGGCTGTTGAACTAGAATCTGGGCCTCGACCCCCAACCTGATCCTGTCTCATTTTTGGGCAATATCTAAGCTTGTGCCTGGGCTTCCCACACCCAAAACAAGCACTTGAACCTACAAAGCATTGGGCTGTGTGTCCCCGACCACATCTGCGACAAGCTGGGATGCTAGAATATGCGGTTCTACTGCTCTAACCCCTCGAGCTTGAGGCTCGCTCGCTCTGATCATGTATAGGAATGGATGGCACACTCAATGCTGAAGATGCTAGAGCTGATGATCTCTGGTGAGTCTACTATCTGTGCCCACCACCTGACCTCGTCTGGGAGAATCTGTGGTCATCGGTCCTGGCCCACTTGTCCTCTCTCTCTCCCAGATGTGCCACCTCCATCTGTTGGGAGTACAACACTATCCATGGGAAATCCATATCCTGATTGAGCATGGCGGTCCTACCATCCTTGTCCAAATAGCCTGCTACTCCATGCACAAACCTGCTCACCCACGGCCTCTGATCAGCTACTAACCCTGGGGCATATTTCGATAAGCGAGTGAACTCGAGGGCATACTCTTGTACAGTCATTCTCCCTTGCTTCAGATTCACAAACTCGACTATCTTCAGCTCCCTCATCTCCTGAGGGAAGAACCAGTTTAGAAAGCCAACATGGAACTCTTCCCGAGTGATAGGACCTACTTCGGCAACTCTACTATCCTTCCATTGGTGAAACCAGATATGTTTGACCCCTTTCAATTGGTAATAGGCCAAATCTATGCACTGAACTCCATTCACCCCCATGACCTGTGTGATCTTGACAATCTCATCTATAAACTCATGTGGGTCCTCATCTACCTTGGACCCAAGGAACTCTAGCAGGTTCATCCTCAGGAAGTCTCTGACTCAAGCTGTCGCTGCGTTGCCATTCTGTGGGACATGCGCAACGGCCTGCTGATTGACCTGAGCGGTCAAGGCCTGCGCAAGTATCTGAATAGCAGCCTGGAACTCAACATGAGTGACTAGTTCCAGTGCCTGGTACTCCTGAACTAGTGGGGCTTGCTGGTGCCCATTATCGTTGCCATCCTCGTGGCCTTCACCAATCCCATTTATCCCACCATTCATTCTTCAAGGAGACATGATTCTGCAATCGCGAATAACATGAATTAGAAGGATAGAAAGACTTTTCATCGCACTATATAGATCATAAAAGAAGGGAACATTTTCTAGACGTCTCATAGCCTCTTCTTCATAAGTGTGGAGTGCTTCACACCCATGAAAAACACTCTACTTAATGCGACTTTCAGACACCCTAGGACACTTCAAACCTATGGCTGTGATACCAAGCTTTTCATGATCTGAACAGGGGACTGGACCATAACACGGGACAAGGATCCCCAAAAGACCCCAAGTCGACCCATGGCACAAGCATACATCTAATCTCAATCAAGAAATTGAGTAATCGATAAAATAATCATAGCGGAAGTCTAACTTGAACATAACATCAGAATACGAAATTCATAGTTGAATACATACATATCTCTGAAAAGCCTCTAAACATGACGAGTTGATGGGACAAGACCCCAACTAACTCAACAAAACTTAAACTAAAATACATAAAAGAAAGCTGAATAGTCTAGTCCTCAGGAAATGAGGACTCACCCACAATAAGAGTGATACTCTGATAAGCTGACTATGAGCAGAGCTGAATCTAAGAGTTCATGATACAGCGTAGAATATGCGATCAGTACGTGGAATGCACCGGGTATGCAAGGTAAGTAAAACCGCTAAAGCAAATGAAATCATTTAAAGACAATGCATAATGTAACATAAACATAAGAATCTAAGAGTAGGGATTTCATGCATTCTTTGTGAAATTATGATCTCTTCATAACATCATAACTGAATCGATTGACTCAAAGCTGAATTTTGATATTTATAAGAAAAGCTGAAAATTGAGTCAAACCTTCCTTAGAACATGCATTTACATAAATCTCATGAGCATTGAATATGCATATTTGAGATCATGAGGAACAAGGGGAGACTCGTCTTTTAACCGACATACCACGATAGATCTTACCTGGTCCCAACTATCACACTCAAATGGGTAGAGCCATCCAAAGCCTTGCAAGGGATAGGGACGATATCGTCATATCAGTATCAACCTGAAGGCCCATCCGGGCAAGGGAAGCTCACAAGGGAGGTCCCAAAGTCAAAATGTATAAGCCTACGTTGGCGCGTAGTTCTGAGGCATAGGGTGATCGACCATTAGCCTGCTCGGTGCTAGACACTACTCCCAAAACATGTATATGCTCTACATCATTTTACAATGAAGCTCAATGTCATCTATTGATGAATCTCAACGATCAAATACATCTCAAATATGAAATCGTGCATATGAGAAGCCTTAGCTCAAGACATACCACAAGTTGAAAACATAATTGGGAGCCTTTGCTCCAAAAATCATGTGGTAAGCTATACATTGGAAAACTTTAACTCAAAATATACCACAAGCTGAAAATATAATTGGGAGACTTTTCTCCAAAACAATGTGGTAAGCTTAATTTCAGAAAATCATCATTCATACTTAACATGTGGGCATTTCCCAAAGCTTTATCATACATAGAAATACTCAATTCTCATCAAAATCATAACTGTTAACATGGGTATCTTCAAATCATGTTTTTCATTATAATATCTTAATATCATTATATATTCATCAAAATTCTCATATTTCGTGAACATCTCATCTACATGGGCTTTTAATTCATTAGACTAGAATCATGATTTTAAATTGAAAACATTATAAAATTTTCCCATGCTTCATAATTCAGTAGTAGAATCATAATCAAATCATACCCATGTATAGAAATAGAAGATTCATGCATTTGGGTTAAAATCCCAGAGATTAGACATAGAATTTCATACCTTAGAGAGAGATTGGGCATGGGTGTGAAAGGAATCATCCATTCATAACCTTACATACTTGTTGGTAGCTGATTCTTACTCTCTCCCAATAGGAATTTGAAAGAATTTCAAGATCACAAGCTTGACCACCCTCTCAACTCTCTTTTACTTTGCATGCATGGATGAATAATATCTAAAATGAACTTAACCCCTTTAAAAGTCACTATTCATAACCCAAACATCGTAGCTTAGGCCTTAGGAACTTAGGAATTACGGAAAATCCCTTACTAAGTTCGCATAAAATAACTGTCAGGTGGCCCTAACGGGTGACCTGATGACTCGTTGCTCGGGGACATGACTCATGATGTCTTCCATTACGTACACTACCTTGACTCATCAAATTTCACTCCTGGTTTTCTAACGACTCACCCTACAAATCGTGGGGACTGACCATGACTCGTGGGGATCTCCTATCAAGTCTATTGCCCTGATTTTTTCCTTTTCCTAATTTCCCTCCCCACGACTGACCCAACGACTGGTGGGGCCTGACACCGAGTCGTGGTCTTGCCCATGGGGTCTTATATTTTCCATCCTTCTCACTAAATGCCCGGGCCTTCCCCACGAGTCACATCACGGCTCGTGGGTAGTCCTCACGAGTCTCCTCCCCACTCATTCTGAGTCTGTTGCAAAATTTCAACTTTTTCTCCGTTTAAACTCACAGGTCTGATCTTTAGGCTTTCAGGGAATAACAATAGCAGTGTTATTTCATACCATAGGTTAGCTTGGGGTCACTTGTGGATCTAAGCACTGTGTAGCGTCCAGGTGTAGACTCGATGTGTGACACAACTGAACCACACTTCTAACCTATTCCTCTGAATCTAGTGGAGGAATAACAGGTGATCGATGAGCCATAGTTCAATCTCCCTCAAGTGCTACAAGAGTAGGTGGGCTAGAAGTGTTGGCTCTGTATTAACATTAACCCCAGCTAAAGCTGTACCAACAAGAATACTTTGAGCAGGAGATTCTCTTTAAGCTTCTACTCTGTCTCTTTGTTTAAGGGAGGGGTGACATATGCCTTCTCCACCATCCATGTCAATTTGTCTGGAAAACATTTACCTAGTGATGTTGGGTGTATTTACGCATGTATTTGCCATATTTTTTCATGCTTAACTATGTTTTCAGAAAAAATTATGTTTGTTTTCTTTGATTTTATATGATATTTGTGAAAAAGAGCTAACGCATATTATTAGATATTTTTAGGGAATAAAGTGACAAATTTGGACTTAATTGTGGTTAAAAAGAGCAAGTATGGCAAAATTGAATTGAAGAAACAAGTATAATTGTCACGACTCAAACATGGACCCGGATCGAGACACGGGACAAGGAACCCCAAGAGGCTCCAAGTTAACCCATGGCATGAACATATCATCTAAACTAAACATAATGATGCAGAAGCTTAACATACACAATAGCGGAATTCTGCATACATGTCAATCTAAAACAGAATCAATAATGACAAACTAATTTCTATGTAATGTCTGAAAAAGCCTCTAACATAATAGATGAGCTGATGGGACAACACCCCTAACTAGCTCAACAAATTCTATAACTAAAAGTGCGTAACAATAGTTAACTGAATATCCTTGAAGGATAAGAACTCACCAATAATGACTAGATAGGCCTGAGGGGCAAGCAAGACTAGTGATGCGGCTGAGACTTATCCCTCAGACTTGTATCATGAAATGATACAACATAGAGTATGCGGTCAGTACTTGAAATGTACTGAGTATGCAAGGTAAGTGAAACGGATAGTTAAAATACATAAGAGTTCATAAGAGTAGGATAGCATGACCATAAAGTAAATATCATAATGTAAGCATATAGGCTCAAGGTTTTCAAACCATTCATAAACCAGTCATAGTCATAATCATAAGAGAAAACTTTATAGAACATAACTTGAGCCAAAGTAACATAAAAATAACCATGCTTAAATCATGAGGAACAATGGGAGGACTCGTCATAATCGACACCATCATGATAGAGCTTACATCATGCCCCAACTATCTCGCTCAAGTGGGCAGAGCCATCCCAAGATTTCCAGGAAAGGTACATGCATTATGTGATATCACGGGGATCCATTAACATATGAATATATATATATATACCTACGGTGGCACATAGTTCTGAGACCAAGGGGTTCACATGAATGTCGGGTCTACTCGGTGCTAGACACTACTCCTAAAAACATGCACATGAGGCTCATATCAAAATCATAAATCATTCGTGAGTTTCATGGCCAAATACATCATAACATACTTTATCATACTTTAAATACATGATTTTCTATGAATAAGGGCCTATGAGTTGGCCAAGAGTCATAAATCCATAAATTATGAAATTTGTGATACTTGTAAAACATGTATATACTTAATATTCATAAATCCATGATGAGTACTTGAAGTGAATTCATAACATAAATCATAAATAATAATTTAGACTTGATAAGATCAAAATCATAATAGAATCATAACTTGACTTTTTATGAAGCATGCATAATTGGGCATAATTCAATTAAAATTTGAAATTATAGATTAATAATTAAAATAGTTATAGAATCTATCTATAGATCATAAAACATGAGTTGATACATGAAGGGAATTCACCCATAGATAGATCATAGAGAACTTCATAAGAATTGGAATAAACCCCATAGATCATGAGACTTGAATCTAAAATTGAAACCCGTGGAATTGAGAAGAATTTAGAGCATGTGAGTAAAGAAACTCTCATTCATAGCTTCACATACCTGGGTAAATTAGATTTAAACTTCCTCTTGAAAGCCCAAAGGAAATTGGAGAGAAATTGAATAAATTCTTCAAGCTTGATCACCAAGGAAGAGCTCTAAGTTGCATGCATGGAGTGAAAATGCTTAGAATAGGTTTAACACCCTTAAAAGCCTGCTAACTAAGCTTAAAACGACATAGTTTAGGACCTTAGGACATATGAATTATGAAAATACCCTTAATGAAAAGTCTGGAATTTCTGCACTGCTAGTGACAACAAGGCCTACAACGATTTGTTCTTTGCTCCAACGGGTCGTTACCTTACTCGTGGTTTCACTCCATTTTCCAGACTCAGGTCTACAACCACGACTGGACAGGACGAGTCATTACTAGCCCCAATGACTCTTCGTGTCCATCCATTGTCACCACTGCTCACTTCCTGGAAATCCTCCCAACGGAACCATACCACAACTCATTATCTCATACAACAGGTCGTACCGTGACTCGTGTCAGACACCTTGAAAAGGACCACCCTCACAACGATCCTCTTACCATGACTCGTTATAACAATCAAAGGGTCATCCTTAGACTAGTTACTCCTAAGTTTACTTCTGCAGACCATCACCACAAGTGCCTCCAATGGGTCGTTAGACCCACCAATGACCCGTACCACAAGTCGTATGTTGAGTTAAATATTCCTACATGTAGCCTGCCACATGATTTGGAGTTGATGCTCCCACTTATACTTGAGCTTGTGGTATGTTTTTCATGCATGAATTTATAATCAAAGTGTATATCATTATTGAGCTTTTTCAAAGGGCAATGTTGAGCTTCATATTCATATGATGTTTAGTCTATGCATGATTTCATTATGAGCTTTGTGAATAGAAAATGTTGAGCTTCATTTCATATGATGTTGAGCTATGCATGATTTCATCTTGAGCTTTGTCAATAGACGATGTTGAGCTTCATCAATAGATGATGTTGAGCTCCATTATATACGATGTAGAGAATTGCATGTTTTTGTGGGAGAAGAGTCTAGCACCGAGTGGGTTAAGGGTCGATCACCCTATGCCCCAGAACTACGCGCCAACTTAGGTTGATACTATTATATTATTGGGACCTCCCTTGTGAGCTATCCCCGACCTGATTGGCCCTTTGGCTTGATATCGATATCATGATATCGTCCATCGCCCTAGCAAGGTAATGGACGGCTCTACCCACTTGAGTGTGATAGTTGGGACTACGTAAGCTCTAATCATGGTATGTCCGTTAAGTGACGAGTCTCCCACTATCTATATCATTCATAATTGCATATTTATTATTCCTGATGATTACTTTAGGCATGAAGGTTCTAAAAGTAAGGTTTGTCTCATTGTTTAGCTTTTAAACATAATTGTTACGTTTCAACTTTGAGTCATTCGAGTCAGTCATGATGTTATAAAGTTGTGCATGGTCATGTATGATAAGATTTCGAATTTTGAATGAATGCATGTAGCCCTTCTACTTATGCTTGAGAGCTTATGATATGTTATGAATGCTTTATATGATTTACTTTACTTAAGAGGTTTTACTTACCTTGCATACTCGGTACATTTCACGTACTGACTGCATACTTTCTATGATGTATCATTTCATGATACAAGACCCGACTCGCAGCTTCAGCCCCGATCTTAGTCAGCTTTCCAGAGTCCTTATCAGCTCAGGACTGGTGAGTCCTCATCTTTTGAGGACTAGACTCTTAGTTTTCATTTCATAATTCAGATTCAATATCGTTGAGTTAGTTGGGGTCTTGTCCCATCAACTCATCCAAATTAGAGGCTTTCAAACTTATGTATGTGTAGCTTCAGATATTATTCTGATGTGTTGTTGTATGAGACTTCTGATGAGTTTATATTTATGGTTTCTTCATGTTTAATGAATGAGTTAGTTGAATGCTTACGCCATGGGCTGACTTGGGGTCTCTCGCGGTCCCTTGGCCCATGTCAACGATCCGGGCCTCCGTTTGGGTCATGACAAACTTGGTATCATAGCCATAGGTTTGATGTGTCCTAAGGAGTCTGAAAGATGCGTTAAGTAGAGTCTTTTCCATAGGTGTAAAGCATGCCACACTTATGACGAAGAGGATACTAGACGTTTATGAAATGTTCCCTTGTTTCATGATCTATGTCGTGCGATGAAAAGCCTTTCTATCCTTCTAATTTGTGTTATTCACGATTGCAGAATCATGGAACCTCGAAAGGTGAATGGAAGGAGGAATGGAGGTGGTGTAGGCCACAGGGATGGTAATGGTTATGAGCATCACTAGCCCCACCAGTTCAGGAGCCTTAGGAACTAGAGCCAGCCGCTCATGCAGAGTTTTGAGCTGCCATTCAGATGCTTGCCCAGGCCTTGACCGCTTAGGTCATTCAGCAGGCCATTACGCATGTTCCTCAAAATGGTAGTGCAGCAGTAGCCAGAGTCCAAGACTTCTTGAGAATGAACCTGCCGGAGTTTCTAGGGTCCAAGGTAGATGAGGACCCGCATGATTTTGTTGATGAGATTGTCAAGATCACCCAAGTTATGGGGGTGAGTAGTGTTAAGTGCGTAGAGTTGGACTTCTACCAGTTGAAGGGGGTTGCGCATATTTGGTTCCTCCAGTGGAAGGATAGCTGGGTCATAGGAGCAGGTCCGATCACACGGGAGGAGTTTCAGGTTGCATTCCTAGATCAGTACTTCCCTTGAGATATGAGGGAGATGAAAGAAGTTGAGTTCGTAAATTTAAGGCAAGGAAGGATGACTATTCAGGAGTACGCCCTTGAGTTCATCCACCTATCAAAGTATGCCCCAGAGTTAGTGGCTGACCAGAGGGTGCGGGTGAGAAGATTTTTGCATGGTATAGCAGGTTACTTGGACAAGGACTACAAGACAGCTATGTTGCACCAGGACATGGACTTCCCTCGCATAGTGTTGTATGCCCAGCAGATAGAGGTGGCACATTCGAGGGAGAGGGAGGCAAAGAAGGCCAGGACTGAGGACCATTGTTCTCTTAGTAGAGGTCCGGCGGTGGGCATCGACAGCAGGCCCACCAGAAGTCATCAGCCCAAGCACATTCAGGGTTGAGTGTGCCATCTAGGCCCAGACATGATCAAAGGGGATGAGCATCAAGCTCGAGGGGTCATAGCAGTAGATCCGCATATTCCAGCATTCCATCTTGTCGCATGTGTTGCCAAGGACACACAAGCCAGTGCTTGGTAGGGTCAGGAGCTTGTTTTGGATATGGGAAACCTGGACATATGATCAGAGATTGTCCCGCTGCGAGATAGGATCAAGCTGGAGGCCGAGTCCCAACTTCTAGTTCAACAGCCCCTTCCCCATGCATAGCACATCAGGAAGCATCTACTAGCACAGCTGGCGGGCAGCGCCAGAACAGATTCTATGCCTTAGCTACTCATCAGGAGCAGGAGGCCTCACCAGCTGTAGTCATCGGTATGTTAAAAGTTTCTCATGTTGATGTGTATGCTTTGTTAGAACCGGGGGATACCCTATCTTTTGTGACACCATATATAGCCAGTAGATTCGTAGTCAGTCCCGATGTCTTATGAGAGCCCTTCTCAGTTTCTACTCCAGTAGGTGACACAGTTATAGCTAGACGGGTGTATAGAGATTGCCCGGTCTCAGTTCTTCATAAGGTCATCTTAGCATATTTGATAGAGTTAGCCATGACCGATTTCGATGTTATTGTCGGCATGGAATGGCTATATGTCAGCTATGCTTCAGTTAATTGCAGAACCCGGTCAGTAGAGTTCAGATTCCTAGGTGGGTCAGTCTTAGAATGGAAAGGTAGTACAGTTGTGCCTGTAGGTCGATTCATTTCCTACCTTGAGGCCAGAAAGATGATTTGTAAGGGTTGTATGTACCATCTAGTTAGGGTTAAGGCCGTGCAGTCCGAGACCTTGACCATTTAGTTAGTTCCAGTAGTAAGTGAGTACCCAAAGGTCTTTCCTGATGATTTTCGAGGTGTCCTGTTATACCCCGTGGAATTCCCGGCACCTAGACGACCTATTCGCATGTTAGTTAAGCATATTAGAAGGCCATACGTGCTAGAGAAAGGTCGGGAAAAAGATCGGACGAGAAACCCGCCGAACCATCGCGGGAGGAGCCGAGGCAGAGCCCCTCCGCGATGGCAGCATGTCACGGAGGTGAGGCCTCTGCGATGGCTCCGTGACACATTGCCCAGGTTCAGGCCCAAGTATATAAGCCCCACTTTGGTTTAATTTCATTTAACCAAAGGAAATTTCAGAGAAAAACAGAGGCTTCGGCAGAGAGAAGTAAGGACGAAGGAAATTATATAATTTTCATCCGATTACGCTGCTAAACGCTGCCCAAACTCAAATTAATCCCAGGTACCGAAGTATTTAGCAGCAGAGAGCATTCCTACGGATTCAGTTTCGTAAAATATGGCCGACGAATCGTCGAGCCACCGAGCTAAGGTAAGTGGAATTGCTCTAAATTAGTGTCTATGTGTTCCTAGCTGTGAAGTGAATGTTTCTCCCTTCTGGCCCGCTGAAAAATAGCAAGTTTTCGACCGTCTTTCGATACGCCTAAGTTTAGGCAATAAATTATATCGAAAGTAACGTTGCTCTTTACAACAAAGCTGTATTTAATATTAATTGACGTATTTATGAATGCAGTTGGGAGAAAATAGTTGAAGTACCAGTCGAGCCTCGTCCGACGGACGAATAGTTCAAGAATAAGGTACGTAAAGCTCGTTCCCTCGGCAAGTTAAGTAATATTGAGACAGTATAGTAATTCACAGGTCAGTAGAATGTTCAGAAGTTAAGTATTGTGTTATTGTGAATGTTGATACATTATTAGAAGTATTAAATTACAACTTGTGTAAGACTTACTTGTACGATATAGATTTCAGCATAAGTGTTAGAAACTGCACAGCATGCTCAGTATGTGATGTAATACGAAATGTTAAGATATTGTTGTATTCAGTTGAAACCCCGCAAAGCAATGCGGTATCCGTAAGGCACTTCAGAAACAAAACAGTAGGCTAAAATGAAGTTTAGAAAGCATGTTAGGAATAGGAAATCATGTTAATACAGAAACTCAGTAAACAACCTAGTTTTAGCCGAAACACTATTTTGTATAGCATTTGCCCCAGTACAGTTTGGCAACAGGCCATATTTATATATATACATTTACCAGCCTCAGCATGTATTAAATACGTACAAATTGCTATTACTAGTCCAGCATGTAATATATATGATACCTTACCCCTGTTAGCCTCAGCATGTGAGATACGCAGACAGCATGACTAGTTGAGACCGTTGTATTGTTTGGGGTTGGATTACCCAGCATCCATGACCGCCCCAGGGTTAATAACTGTATCGACTCGTCCGCCAGAGGACGAAGACACGTCACTCTACGGAGTGGTATGCCGTCCCGCAAGGGGACGAAGATGGGATGCCAGTTTCCCCATATTGTGCCTTGGTCGGCCCTTATACACCCCCGTCGAGCGGGTACGCCCGGGGTGTTGATTAGGAGTCCTTCGGACTTAGGTACAGTTATAGTCAGGGGCTCAGCGAGCCCAAGTGCATACCCAGGGGACCGGCAGGATGCTTACAACCATTATAGGAGATGGGATGACCGGGGTAGGGGTATAGATTCTGTGCTGGTTGTACCTCCCGGCTTATGGGGGCCGGGTAAGGTTTGTGTATGCCATGTTATATTATGTATGTTATGTCATATCGCATTAGATACTGGTAGATTAGTAGTAGAATGATACGTCTCCAGATATGACTCCTACTCCCTCCAGCATGATTAAGAACAGGTACAATTTACACCATCAGATAGTTAATCTAGTTCTTCCTATTTCAGTTTCATCAGTTACGTTATTGATTTCAGTTATTGCTTTACATACTCAGTACCAACGGTACTGACGCCCGGTGGGGCGCTGCATTACTTGCCTGCAGGTAATAGTAGACGAGCAGGCGATACTACGTGATTCCTGTCAGCGGTCGGGTATTCAGCTCCTGTCTTCCGGAGGCTGAATTTCAGAGGTGTATTTCAGTTCCTTTAGTTGTATAGTACGGGTAGGTCGGGGCCCTGTCCCGATCAGTTCTATTGCTATTCCTAGAGGCTTGCAGTCTGTATATATTCCCTGCGGTCAGATGAGCCGGTCGTGTGAGGCCGTGCAGTTGTATAGCTGTTAGAACTCTTTCTTTTTATTATGTTGGCCGTGTGGGGCCATAGTTTGCCAGTAGTGGTGACCTTGCCGGTCACGTAGCTTTTTTTTTTTTGTGCTTCATGATTAAGTTGCAGATAACTAGACAACATGGTGGCCTTGTCGGCCCGCATAGGTTTCCCTGAGTTGATATGTTTCTGGTCAGCTGTTAGTACAGGTACAGGAGGCTATAGGCCAATGGGCCGGGGGCTGTGTTTACAGCCGTTATATAGCCCTTTGTTTCCAGAAATATGAGTTAGAGCTGTCCAGGCACCAGAGGTGCCCAGGCTTAGCAGTCTAGCAGTTCAGGTCCCAGTAGGGCACCAGGTGCCAGTCATACCCCCCAAGGCGGGGTGGGACAACCTTGGTATCAGAGCAGGTCGTATCCCAGGGAGTCTGCAAGCCGTGCTAAGCAGAGTCCTGTCCATGGATGTGTTGTGCACCACATACTATGGATAGGAGGCTGCAAGGCATGATAGGATGGTTGTCTTTTGTTCTTATTCAGTCGTGCCATAGAGTGGTGCAACATAGGGTTGAGTCCCTAAAATCTTACTATATTCTTTGGTTACAGATAATGTCAGACCAGCGACATCTTATCACAGGTCAGAGTTTAGACATTGCAGTAGGGGAAGGCACCAGCAGGATGCCTCCCCCTCATTTGGAAATAGCCTGATCAGAGGGCACTACAGAGGCATCGTCCCAGCCTCCTCAGCAGTCTCCACCACGTCAGGAGCCACTTGGAGTGACAGTACCTTCAGCAGTCCCTATACCGACACCTTCCGACCAGGAGGTTAGGAGTGTTGTAGTTATGTTAGCGCAGATGATGGCTGCTCAGCGTCAGCCAATGCCGTCTACAGTTGCAAAATTATCAGAAGGGCCCGGCAGTTCGAGGGTCCGAGAGTTTTTAGCCCTGAACCCCCCACAGTTTACAGGCACGGACCGAACAGAGGACCCCCAAGATTTTCTGGATCAGATGTAGAGAATCTTCAGGGTTATGCATGCTACGCCTACTGAATCAGTTGAATTGGCAGCATTCCGGTTACGGGATATTGCGGTGTTATGGTATGAAAGCTGGGAGAGGTCTCGAGGGAGAGATGTTTCCCCTCCCACCTGGTCCAGCTTTTCAGGAGCCTTTCTGGATCACTATTTGCCGCGGGAGATTCGACAGGCCCGGGTAGACCAGTTCCTACATCTAAAACAGGGGGCCATGAGTGTTCGGGAATATTCCTTGCGGTTTGATTCTTTGGCTCGATATGCACCGCCCTTTGTTGATACCATGGCATCCAGAGTGCACCGTTTTATTATGGGACTGAATCCAGAATATGTCGAGACTTGTATTACGGCCACACTGCGAGAGGACATGGACATTTCTCGAATTCAGGCATTTGCCCAGAATATTGAGGGCATCAGACAGCGACATCGGGAGATCAGAAGGGTCAATCAGGAAAAGCGTCGCCGGGACAGGCCAGCTGAGTTACAGAGAGAGGCCTGGGGAGGACCCAGGCCACGATTGTCAGACAAGCCGCCCAGGCCCCCGCCTCCGCCACAGTTGCAGGGGGGTAGATTCAGCCGCAGGGGGCAGTCAGAGTCTGGTAGAGGCTCGCAGATGGCAGACTCACCATTACAGAGGAGGGCGGAGCAGAGTAGGTATACCCTACCACTTTGCCCTATATGCAGTCGATGCCATTCTGGAGCATGCAGGTATGGTTCCTCCGTATGTTATATTTGTGGCCAAGAAGGCCATTTGATGAGAGATTGCCCAGCCAGAGATCGAGAGATTCGGGATAGACAGGATAGGGCATCAGCAGGATCACGAGTCACAGCATCTTCGACTGGGCACAGGCCCTCAGTTTCAGCAGGCAGGGGTCGGGGCAGATCAGGGGCCTCCAGTACAGGTGCGGGTCCAAGCCACACTTATGCCTTACCAGGGAGGCAAGATTCAGAAGCGTCGCCTGATGTTGTGACAGGTATGCTAACTATCTGCTCACACCCTGCTTATGTGTTAATTGATCCAGGGTCTACTTTGTCCTATATTACTCCATTTGTGGCACGAAAGTTTAGTATTACACCAGAATCATTACAGCAACCCTTCTTAGTATCCACACCCGTTGGTGACTCTATCACAGCTAGCCGAATCTACCGCGGGTGTACAGTAGAGGTTGCTGATCGTCAGACCACAGTAGATCTGGTCGAGTTAGAAATGATAGACTTCGATGCCATAATGGGTATGGATTGGTTAGTACCATGTTTTGCTAATGTTGAATGTTGGACCAAAACGGTCCGATTCCACTTCCCGGGAGAAGCAGTACGGGAGTGGAAGGGCAGCACCGCTGCGCCAAAAGGTAGGTTTATTTCCTACCTTCAGGCGAGAAAGTTGATATCTAAGGGGTGTATTTACCATCTGGTCAGAGTTCAGGATGTCCAAGCAGAATTTCTGACACTCCAGTCTGTCTCAGTGGTGAATGAATTCCCAGATGTATTTCCTGATGAGTTACCTGGTATTCCCCCAGAAAGGGAAATACACTTTGCTATCGACTTGTTACCAGGCACTCAGCCAATATCAATACCTCCCTATCGTATGGCTCCTGCAGAACTCAGAGAATTAAAGGAGCAGTTGAAAGATTTGTTAGATAAAGGTTTCATCAGGCCGAGTACTTCACCGTGGGGTGCGCCAGTCTTGTTTGTGAGGAAGAAAGATGGCTCGCTCCGAATGTGCATAGACTATCGGCAGCTAAATAAAGTTACAGTAAAGAATAAGTACCCGCTTCCCAGAATTGATGACCTATTTGATCAGTTGCAGGGAGCCAGATACTTCTCTAAGATTGACTTGCGGTCCGGATATCACCAAGTCCGAGTACGTGAGAGAGATATCCCTAAGACAGCGTTTAGGACCCGATATGGACATTTTGAATTTCTAGTTATGTCCTTCGGGTTAACGAATACCCCAGCAGTCTTTATGGACTTGATGAACAGTATTTTCAGACCTTTCCTGGACTTGTTCATGATAGTATTCATTGATGATATTCTGGTGTATTCTCGCTCTGAAGCAGATCACCGGACTCATTTGCGGACAGTGCTCCAGATTCTCAGGGACCGCCAGTTGTATGCTAAATTTTCGAAGTGTGAATTCTAGCTTAACTCAGTGGCCTTTTTAGGGCATATGGTCTCAGACGCTGGTATACAGGTAGACAAGCAGAAGATAGAAGCAGTTAAGTCATGGCCTAGGCCTACCACTCCGACGGAAGTTCGTAGCTTTCTGGGGTTGGTAGGATATTATAGGAGGTTCGTTGAGGGGTTCTCGACAGTTGCAGCACCTCTAACTAAATTGACACAGAAAGCAGCAAAGTTTCAGTGGACGGAGGCATGCGAGCAGAGCTTCCAGGAACTGAAAGACAGATTAACCTCCGCCCCAGTATTAGCATTGCCGGAAGGCACAGAAGGTTACTCAGTCTATTGCGACGCGTCAGGTGTCGGGTTGGGCTGTGTGTTGATGCAGCATGGTAGAGTAATTGCATATGCTTCCAGACAGGTGAAGAAGCACGAAAAGAATTACCCTACCCATGACCTGGAATTGGCCGCAGTAATTCATGCCTTGAAGATGTGGAGGCATTACCTGTACGGCGTCCATGTTGATATTTACACAGATCATAAGAGCTTACAGTACATTTTCACTCAGAGGGAGTTGAATCTGCGACAACGCCGCTGGTTAGAGCTGTTAAAAGACTATGATGTGAATATTCTATACCACCCCGGAAAAGCTAATGTTGTAGCAGATGCCCTGAGCCGAAAGTCAATGGGGAGTTTAGCGTATTTGCGACCTGAGAAGCAGAAGTTAGCTAAAGAAATTCATCAGTTAGCTGGTCTAGCCGTTCGAGTAATGGAAACAGAAAATAATAAAGCAGTAATTCAGAATTCTGCTGTGTCATCATTAGTTACAGAGGTAAAAGAACGACAGTACAAGGATCCCGATTTAGTCCAGCTCAGAGATAGAATTCAGAAAGGTAAGGAGCCAGATTTTCAGATAACCGGGGATGATGTGCTACGTTGTAAGGGCTGCCTCTGTGTCCCGAATGTTTCAGGACTTCGTGGGCAGATTATGCATGAGGTACACTACGCTCGCTATTCCTTTCACCCAGGGGCGACAAAAATGTACCACGACATCAGAGATATCTACTGGTGGCCAGGTATGAAAGCTGAGATAGCTGAATTTGTATCTAGATGTTCTAATTGTCAACAGGTGAAAGCAGAGCACCAGAAATCGGGCGGTTTGACGCAAGAGATAATGATACCTATGTGGAAATGGGAAGCGATAAACATGGATTTTGTAACAGGGTTACCCCGTACTAGACGCAGAAATGATTCCGTTTGGGTAATAGTTGACAGGCTGACAAAATCAGCTCATTTCCTGCCAGTGAGGGCTACCTTCTCAGCTGAGGATTATGCCGAATTATATATCAGAGAAATAGTTAGATTGCATGGAGTGCCGGTATCTATCATTTCAGATAGGGGAGCACAATTTACAGCTAGATTCTGGCAGTCGTTTCAGAAAGGTTTTGGGACGCAGATTAACTTGAGCACAACATTCCATCCTCAAACAGATGGGCAGGCGGAACGTACAATTCAGACGCTCGAAGATATGCTACGAGCGTGTGTGCTAGATTTTGGAGGTAGCTGGGATGAACATCTTTCGTTAATTGAATTTGCTTATAATAACAGCTACCATTCAACTATTCAGATGGCGCCTTTCGAGGCATTATACGGGCGAAAATGTAGATCGCCGATGGGCTGGTTTGAAATAGGAGAATCAGTATTAGTCGGCCTAGACCTTGTTCGGCAGTCCGAGGAAAAGATAAAGCTTATCCGAGAATGTTTACTGACTGCTCAGAGCCGCCAGAAGTCTTATGCAGATATGCAGCGTAGAAATCTAGAATTTACGGTAAATGATTGGGTATATCTGAAAGTGTCCCCGATGAAAGGGGTAATGAGGTTTGGCAAAAAAGGCAAGCTTAGCCCAAGATTCATTGGGCCATATCAGATTCGGCGAAGAATAGGCCGAGTTGCATACGAGTTGAACTTGCCTCCAGAGTTAGCATCTGTTCACCCAGTATTCCATGTTTCTATGTTAAGGAAGTTCATAGGGGACCCTTCTACAGTAACTCCGGTTCAAGATGTCCAGGTCACAGAAGAGTTAGCATACGAAGAGGTTCCCGTAGCTATCTTAGACAGGCAGATTCGCAGGTTAAGGACTAAAGATGTTGCATCTGTTAAAGTATTGTGGCATAACAGAAATCGTGAGGAAATGACGTGGGAGGCTGAAGAAGATATGAAAACCAGATACCCTCACCTATTTCAGGCCTAGTCAGGCGACAGGTATGTCCGTACTATTACTTATGCAGTACTTTATGGTTATATGTTGGTAAATGATAGAGAAAGATTGATATCTAGTTATCCAGTGAATCTTAGAATATTGTGTGCAGTGCCTGTGTTGGACTTTTCTGCATTTCAGGTTTTTGCGATAGTCCATATTACAGGGGAAACTCTGCCGAAATTTTTCTAGAAAGTAAAGTAAGTAGTCCTCTAGATAACAGTGTACATTCGAGGACGAATGTTCTTAAGAGGGGAGAATGTTATACCCCGTGGATTTCCCAGAACCTAGACGACCTATTAACATGTTAGTTAAGCATATTAGAAGGCCATACGTGCTAGAGAAAGGTCGGGAAAAAGATCGGACAAGAAACCCGCCGAACCATCGCGGGAGGAGACTAGGCAGAGCCCCTCCGCGATGGTAGTGTGTCACGGAGGTGAGGCCTCCGCGATGGCTCCGTGACACGTTGCCCAAGTTCAGGCCCAAGTATATAAGCCCCACTTTGGTTTAATTTCATTTAACCAAAGGAAATTTCAAAAAAAAATAGAGGCTTCAGCAGAGAGAAGTAAGGACGAAGGAAATTATATAATTTTCATCCGATTACGCTGCTAAACGCTGCCCAAACTCAAATTAATCCCAGGTACCGAAGTATTTAGCAGCAGAGAGCATTCCTACGGATTCAGTTTCGTAAAATACGGCCGACGAATTGTCGAGCCAGCGAGCTAAGGTAAGTGGAATTGCTCTAAATTAGTGTCTATGTGTTCCTAGCTGTGAAGTGAATGTTTCTCCCTTCTGGCCCGCTGAAAAATAGCAAGTTTTCGACCGTCTTTCGATAAGCCTAAGTTTAGGCTATAAATTATATCGAAAGTAACGTTGCTCTTTACAATAAAGCTGTATTTAGTATTAATTGACGTATTTATGAATGCAGTTGGGAGAAAGTAGTTGAAGTACCAGTCGAGCCTCGTCCGACGGACGAATAGTTCAAGAATAAGGTACGTAAAGCTCGTTCCCTCGGCAAGTTAAGTAATATTGAGACAGTATAGTAATTCACAGGTCAGTAGAATGTTCAGAAGTTAAGAATTGCGTTATTGTGAATGTTGATACAGTATTAGAAGTATTAAATTACAACTTGTGTAAGACTTACTAGTACGATATAGATTTCAGCATAAGTGTTAGAAACTGCACAGCATGCTCAGTATGTGATGTAATATGAAATGTTAAGATATTGTTGTATTCAGTTGAAACCCCGCAAAGCAATCCGGTATCTGTAAGGCACTTCAGAAATAAAACAGTAGGCTAAAATGAAGTTTAGAAAGCATGTTAGGAATAGGAAATCATGTTAATACAGAAACTCAGTAAACAACCTAGTTTTAGCCGAAACACTATTTTGTATAGCATTTGCCCCAGTACAGTTTGGCAACAGGCCATATTTATATATATACATTTACCAGCCTCAGCATGTATTAAATACGTAGAGATTGCTATTACTAGTCCAGCATGTAATATATGCGATACCTTATCCCTGTTAGCCTCAGCATGTGAGATACGCAGACAGCATGACTAGTTGAGACCGTTGTATTGTTTGGGGTTGGATTACCCAGCATCCATGACTGCCCCAGGGTTAATAGTTGTATCAACTCATCCACCAGAGGACGAGGACACGTCACTCTATGGAGTGGTATGCCGTCCCGCAAGGGGACGAAGATGGGATGCCAGTTTCCCCATATTGTGCCTTGGTCGGCCCTTATACACCCCCGTCGAGCGGGTACGCCCGGGGTGTTGATTAGGAGTCCTTCGGACTCAGGTACAGTTATAGTCAGGGGCTCAGCGAGCCCAAGTGCATACCCAGGGGACCGGCAGGATGCTTACAACCATTATAGGAGATGGGATGACCGGGGTAAGGGTATAGATTCTGTGCTGGTTGTACCTCCCGACTTATGGGGGCCGGGTAAGGTTTGTGTATGCCATGTTATATTATGTATGTTATGTCATATCGTATTAGATACTGGTAGATTAGTAGTAGAATGATACGTCTCCAGATATGACTCCTACTCCCTCCAGCATGATTAAGAACAGGTACGATTTACACCATCAGACAGTTAATCTAGTTCTTCCTATTTCAGTTTCATCAGTTATGTTATTGATTTCAGTTATTACTTTACATACTCAGTACCAGCGGTACTGACGCCCGGTGGGGCGCTGCATTACTTGCCTGCGGGTAATCGTAGACGAGCAGGCGATACTACGTGATTCCTGTCAGCGTTCGGGTATTCAGCTCCTGTCTTCCGGAGGCTAAATTTCAGAGGTGTATTTCCGTTCCTTTTGTTGTATAGACGGGTAGGTCGGGGCCCTGTCCCGATCAGTTCTACTGCTATTCCTAGAGGCTTGCAGTCTGTATATATTCCCTGTGGTCAAATGAGCCGGTCTTGTGAGGCCGTGTAGTTGTATAGCTGTTAGAACTCTTACTTTTTATTATGTTGGCCGTGTGGGGCCATAGTTTGCCAGTAGTGGTGACCTTGCCGGTCACGTAGCTTTTTTTTTGTGTGCTTCATGATTAAGTTGCAGATAACTAGACAACATGGTGGCCTTGTCGGCCCGCATAGATTTCCCTGAGTTGATATGTTTCTGGTCAACTGTTAGTACAAGTACAGGAGGCTATAGGCCAATGGGCCGGGGGCTGTGTTTACAGCCGTTATATAGCCCTTTGTTTCTAGAAATATGAGTTAGAGCCGGCCAGGCACCAGAGGTGCCCAGGCTTAGCAGTCTAGTAGTTCAGGTCCCAGTAGGGCACCAGGTGCCAGTCATACCCCCCAGGCGGGGTGTGACATGTCCCTCCTGAGCGGGAGATTGATTGGCATAGATCTTCTTCCTGACACGCAACCTATATCTATTCCTCCCTACAGAATGTCTCCACCCGAGCTAAAAGAGTTTAAGGATCAGTTGAAGGACCTGTTAGATAAGGGTTTCATTAGATTGAGTAAGTCTCCATGGGGTGCACCGGTGTTATTTGTCCAAAAGAAGGATAGTTCCCTTCGCTTGTGTATTGATTATCGGTAGTTGAGTAAGGTTACCGTCAAGAAAAAGTACCCCTTACCTAGGATTTATGATTTTTTTTACCAGCTTCAGGGTGTCAGGTGTTTCTCCAAGATTGATCTCAGGTCCGGATATCACCAGCTCAGGGCTCGGGAGAGTGACATCCCGAAAACCACTTTCAAGACTAGATATGGTCACCATGAATTCGTTTTTATGTCTTTTGGAATAACCAATGCTCCTGCAGCTTTTATAGATCTAATGAACGGGGTGTTCAAGGCATATCTAGACATGTTTGTGATTGTGTTTATCGATGATATCCTCATATATTCTCAGAGCAAGGAGGAGCATGCCACTCATTTGAAAGTAGTGTCAAACCCTCAAGGTTCGCAATTGTATGGTAAATTTAGCAAATGTGAGTTTTGGTTGGATTCTGTGGTGTTTCTAGGTCATGTGGTATCAAGTGAGGGCATAAAGGTAGATTTTCAGAAGATCAAGGCGGTAAAAAATTGGCCTAGACAGGTGAACCCATTAGATATCAGGAGCTTTTTGGGCTTAGCGGGTTATTACCGAAGGTTCATCGAGGGCTTTCCATCAATTGCAGCCCCATTGACCAGGTTGACTCAGAAAAAGGTAAAGTTCAAATCATCAGAGGCTAGTCAGAAAAGCTTCCAAGAGTTGAAGATCCGACTCACTTTAGCACCAGTGTTGACCCTACCCAAGGATACAGATGGCTTTGTGGTGTATTGTGATGCTTCACGAGTTGGACTGGGATGTGTGTTGATGCAGAATGGGAAGGTAATAGTGTTACGACCCGAACGTACACCCGGATCATAGACACGGGACAAGGGACCCTGAGAGACCCCAAGTCGACCCATGACTCATGCATACAACTAATCTCATTCAAATAAGCGGAATGATAATCATAAAAACATAGCGGAAACGTAATTATAGTGCAACATCATGAAATACTAAATATATACACAGCTGAGCTCTACATACTTGTCTAAAAGCCTCTAATACATAAGATGGGTTGATGGGACAACATCCCCAACTAAATCGACCAATACTGAAACATAAACAACATGAAAGTATATCAAACAACCCTCGGAACATGAGGACTCACCAATAAGCCGAATGTGTAAGCTGAGATGGACTAAGGATGAGGACGAGCCTAAGATCCGAACCTTATATCATGAAACGATACAGCATAAAAAGTATGCGGTCAGTACATGGAATGTACCAAGTATGCAAGGTAAGTAAAACGGACATTTAAAAGGAAATAAAACTCATAAATAATCATAGGAGAAGGACATCATGCTTATGTCATAAATTCCGTAAGAAAACATAAGGCTCAAGAGTTTCAAGTAATTCATAAATTATTCATTATCATAAGCGTAATTAAACTTTATCAAAACATAACTTAAGCCAATAACATAAACATAATAATATATAAAACATGCGGAACAACGGGATGACTTGTCATAACCGACACCATCATGGTAGAGCCTTTCGTGATGCCCTACTGTCTCGCTCAAGTGGGCAGAGCCGACCTTGGCTTGCCAGGAGAGGGTCGTGCATAAGGAGTGATATCACATTTGAGGGGATCATTATCAATGCATCATATCATTTACAAACCCATGGTGGCATGTTGTTATGAGACACCAGTGTAGTTCTTTGAACGCCGGGCTACTCGGTGCTAGACACGACTCTCAAAAACATGCATATAGGCTCATACGTAAATCAATAACATCGTGCATTAAAATTCATTGTCTAAGATATAGCATTTATCATCATTGATCCCCTTTAGAGCATGCTTAGCCAAAAATCAAGGCCCTCTTCATCGGCCAAATCATAAATTGCTAAATCATGAAATTCGTTTCATAAATCGTAAATCATTTTTCATCATGTGGGCATTGTCCATTACTTCATCATACTCAATTCTTTTAAAATATGCTAAAAAACATGGGTAACTTGAATTCATGTCTTTCTGTCATCAACAAATTCAAAATATTGCATATTCATTGTAAATCATAACTTTCATGAACTTTTATCAAATGGGCATTTTGGATTTAAAAGCTTGAAAACACGATTTTAAAGAAAATAATAATAAAACCCGCCCATCGTTCATAATTCAATAATAAAGACTCAATTAAATTGAGCCCATAAAGAGAAATCACATTTTCATAAATTTGGGTAAAACCCCATATACTTGAATAGGAGAATTCATAATTTTAAATTGAGATTTGGGCATGGGTGGGGAAAAATTTCACCCATTCTAAAACCCTACATACCTGGAAATGGGTTGATTCGAAAGTCCTTGAATACCCACAAAGAAATTGATGGAAACTCGGGGAAGTAGACCTTGAATATCCCAAAAATCTCTCTAAAATTCTTGCATGAGAATGGGCATGCATAAAGGACTTAACTCATATTATCATACCCAGAAAATATCCAAAACGACGTAGTTTAGGGTCTAAAAGGGTAGAAAAGTCAAAATTGCCCTTAAAATTAAATCCCTGAAAACTATCCTGGATGGACCAACAACCGACCCAATGGGTCGTGACGACATACCATGACTCGTGGTATCGAGTCATTGAGTCCACTTCTTCATCACATGCCTCGGATCTTTCCCATGACTCGTCAGGACGAGTCATTACTTCGAAGGACGAGTCGTTAGATCGACCGTCGTCAACTCCTTGACCAAATCTGACTTTCCTTTGCACGAGCCTCACCACGACTCGTGGTAACTCAACGAGTCGTGGTCTCCTCCCGCCGCCCGCACCGGAACCTTCAACCCACGAGCTATGACTTGAAACAATGGGTCGTGCATCCTCACCACGAGTAGTGGGATAGCCCGTTGTTTCTCCTTCAGACTAACCCAGTCCTTCCAACGACTGGTGACAATGACTCATTGTTCCCGACAATGAGTCGTTGCACCGTCCGTTGCTTCCACTTCTCCCCTGAACTTCCCAAACCACGACAACTGGTGATGACTCGTGGTACCCTACCACTAGTCGTAGGGTCGTCTGTCCTGTGGTATTTTTTCCAGTTTTCTGCACTTTCCAAATTTAACTCCCGGGTCTATTCTTAGGCCTTTCCGGGGTATTAAAATATCTCCCCCTTGGAAACATTCATCCTCGAATGTAGGAAACAAGCAGCAAACAGAAACATACAGTTTATCATGGCCATATACTGATTATTTTAACCGAAATTTCATGGAATGACTACCTCTGAATAAAACCATATAACTGAACTGACTTCATACTATACATACACATTCATACACATAAAATAAACTTGCACACATGAACCAAATAGGAAAACTAAATAGAGTCATAGGGAAAAACTGATACCTCAAATCGAAATTGAGCCGGTAGAGAACAACTGTAGATATCTAGTCATCATATCCACTTCGGCTTCCCACATAGCTCCCTCAATATGCTGAAACCTCCATAATGCTTTAACTTGAGCTACTTCTTTGTTCCTTAGCTTACAAATTTGACGATCTAAGATTTTCACCAGAATTTCTTCATAGCTGAGGCTGTCCTTTACACCAATGTTGTCTACCGGAACTACTGAAGCTGGGTCACCCAAGCACTTTTTCAAAAGTGACACATTGAAGATGGGATGAACTGAAGATAACTCCGATGGCAAGTCCAATTCATACGACACCTTACCAACTCTCCTCACAACCCGATAGGGACCAACATAACGAGGACTGAGTTTACCTTTCTTTCCGAATCGCATGATTCCCTTCATGGTAGATACCTTTAGAAATACCCAGTCATCCACATCAAACTCCAGATCCCTTCTCCTCACATCAGCATAAGATTTCTGACGACTCTGAGCGGTTTTTAATCAGTCCCTTATCATCTGATCCTTTACCATAGCCTCATGAACCAAATCTAGTCCCACCACAGCAGCCTCACCAACCTCAAATCATCCGATGGGAGATCTATACCTTCTCCCGTAAAGAGCCTCAAACGGTGCCATCTGGATACTAAAGTGATAATTATTATTATAGGAAAACTTGATCAAGGGCAAATGATCATCCCAACTACCTATAAAATCCATAACACATGCCCACAACATATCCTGAATAATCTGGATCGTTCGTTCTGCCTGGCCGTCTATTTGTGGACGGAAGGCTATACTGAGCTTAACTTGCGTCCCAAGTCCTTTTTGAAAAAAATGCCATATTTGAGAGGTAAACTGACTACCTCAGTCTGAAATAATAGACAAGGAAACTCTATTAAGTCGAACAAACTCCCGGATATACAACTTAGCATAATCACCCACTGAATCCGTGGTCTTGACCGGTAGAAAGTGTGCAACCTTTGTTAACCTGTCGACCACCACCCAAATGGAGTCATAGTGTCGTCGAGTACGAGGTAGACCTATAATGAAATTCATATTAATTTCTTCCCACTTCCAAGTGGGGATGCTGATATCCTGAAGTACGCCTTCCGGCCTTTGATGCTCGACCTTCACTTGATGGCAGTTTGGACATATTGCTATGAACTCCGCAATATCCTTCTTCATACCATCCCACCAATAGATTTCTCGCAAGTTCCGATACATTTTTGTGGATCCTGGATGAATAGAATATCTGGTACCGTGTGCCTCATGCAATATCCGAACTCTCAAATCATCATCATCTGGGACACATAGACGAACTTGGTATTGTAGCACACCATCTCCCCCTTGGGATAAAACCTCCACCTTTTGACTCTGCACCACCTCCTTCAGCTTCCTCAAAATTGGATCCTCATGTTTCCTGGATTTAACATCATCCACCAAGGATGATTCTGACCCATTATGCACAACAACGCTGCCATCGGCCTAGTCGATCAATCTAGCTCCCAGTCTTGCAAGTCAGTGGACATCCTTCACCAACTCCTTCTTTCCCTCATCCACATGGACACACTCTCCATAGAGAGTCTACTAAGCGCATCCACAACCACATTAGCCTTTCCCAGGTGGTAGAGGACACTCATGTCGTAGTCCTTTAGTAACTCCAACCACTTCTTTGCCGAAGATTTAGATCTTTCTGTGTGAACACAAATTGCAAACTCTTGTGATCCGTAAACACATCCACGTGGACCCCATACAAGTAATGTTTCCATATATTTAATGCAAACACCACCGCGGCCAACTCAAGATCGTGGATCGGATAATTCTTTATATTGACTTTCGACTGTCTCGAGGCATATGCTATTACCTTCCCACACTGCATCAGCACACATCCCACTTCGACTCTCAAAGCATCATAATAGACTACAAAGCCATCAGACCCTTGGGTAAGGTCAACACTGGTGTTGAAGTGAGTCGGGTCTTCAACTCTTGCAAGCTTTTCTCATAAGTATACGACCATTGGAACTTCATCTTTTTCTAAGTCAACCTGGTCAGTGGGGCTGCAATAGATGAGGAACCCTCAACAAATCTCCGGTAGTAGCCAGCTAGGCCCAAGAAACACCGAATTTCTAAAGGATTCACCGTTTTAGGCCAATTCCTCACTGCCTCAATCTTCTGGGAATCTACCCTTATGCCTTCGCTTGATACCATATGTCCCATAAATGCTACCGAGTTTAGCCAAAATTCCCACTTGCTAAACTTTGCATTGAGCTGACGATCCTTGAGGGTTTGCAGCACTATTCTCAAATGAGTGGCATGCTCCTCATTGCTCTGGGAGTATATCAGAATGTCATCGATGAACACGATCACAAACATATCCAAATATTTCTTGAACACCATGTTCATCAGGTCCATAAAAGCTATCAGAGCATTGGTTAGTCCAAAAGACATAACAACAAATTCGTAGTGACCGTACTGAGTCTTGAAAGAGGTCTTTGGGATATCACTCTCCCAAACTCTAAGCTGGTGATACCCGGACCTGAGATCAATCTTGGAGAAGCACTTGGCACCCTGAAGCTGGTCAAACAAATCATCGATCCTGGGTACAGGGTACCCGTTCTTGACAGTAACCTTGTTCAACTGCAAAGTCGATACACATGCGAAGGGAACCGTCCTTCTTTCAAACAAATAGAACTGGTGCACCCCATGGAGATTGGCTGGGTCTAATGAAGCCCTTATCCAAAAGATCCCTTAACTGATCCTTCAATTCCCTTAGTTCGGCCAAGGCCATTGTTCGGTGGTTTGGAATACCTACACGCAAGTGCACATGGTCGAACAAGTAGTAAAATGGCTTAAGTAAGCCAAGTATCGATTCCACAGGGACTGGACCAAGGTAATAATCGAATCAAGTGTTAATAAACTCTAACTCCAATAATGCAGACAACAGTTTCAAGAAGATTTTGGGAGTTTGTTTCCTAATTTATACTAATCTAAAACAAATGTACAAATTGAGTCTGAACTATAGTAATGAGCATGCTGAGGCTAAAACGAACATGCAGGGAAGCAATTTATTGATACAAATTGGTTAATATTTCCTTCAGTTGCTAGTCAAGAATTATTGCCTATGGATTAAAACTCTCGTATTTAACCCAACTTAAGAATCATGAACCTTCCACCTACATTTCTGTGATAAGAAGAAATTCATGTTCTAGCCATACGAAACCGATTCCTTAATTGACTAATACGACTTTCAGATATATTTCTATTCTGAAGGTAAATCAATTCTCAATTTTCCCAAACCAAGAAGAGATCATATCCTATTAATTCACAACTTTTCAATTTCTTTCTCTTTCAAGCGCAAACCGGATTTTTTAGATATACATTAATATTAGCCAAGCATTAATGCAGTAAGAACAAGAATTAATAGAACAACCATAGAAGAAAAGATGAAAAACCAAAATGATCAATAATTACATTCCACTACAAATGTTCTTAACCTCAGCAAGAAGTGAATTTAGCCACTCATTTGTGGATTAAACATCGTTAAATGAGTGTAAATCATACAAATAATTGAAATAAGGAAGAAAGAGATAGAGAAGAACCCTGAGAATTTCGTCCCCTCAACTTCTTGTAACCCACGTTCTTGCTCAACCAAGTCAGAATAATTAAAAATAAACCTAAGTGTGTTATTTATACTAGTGGGAATTTTTCCCGGAATAACAAGCAACGTGTCACGGAGTGCATCGCGGAGCACTGCCTCCGTGACACGCCACAAACGCGGACCCTCACTGGAATCCGATCCTCCAGGTAATTACGCCCAACGTACCACGGCGTGCAACGCGGGGCTTGGCCAACGTGCCATGGCCCCAACGCGGACCTTCACTAGAACTTGGCCTATTCTAATCATCCGGGGCAGAATGCATCCGCGATGGCAGCGTGACACGGCTCCATCGCGGAGCCCCTTAATTTGCTGCATGACCTTGGCCTTTTCCATTGCTCGCTTCTGAGTCCATTCTCGATTTCTCCCAACATGCATCTTAGCTTCCTAAAATTACATTTTTCCTGCAAAACAACACTAATCATGTTAGTTAGTATAAATTCACATTTTAACTATAAATCACATGAGAATGTACAACTATCAATGGATAAACAAGACGAAATGAAGCATTTCAGTATCACTTGGGCATATAATTCTGCCCAAGATCACTTACCCCACACTTAAAACCTTGTTCGTCCTCGAACAAAAATCTCACATCTCATGCAATTGACACCCAATCATAACTACTTTGGCTCGACAATTCAAGCTATGGTTATACCGATTATTTACATAGCAAATCATCAAGAAAACATGCATAGTCTCATCAATACAATGACATTCAACACAATAAGACCTCCTAGACTCAAGAGTCGACTCTCGATCTCGGCAAACTCATGCAAATCAGCTGATCAAGACATCTTAAACGAAATTAAATCTCTCGTTAAGCATGTGCCCTCACACCACAACAGAATTTCCCCCTTTTCAATCATATGATCTCAAAAACATTATATGCAGGGGCATATGAACACGATCTTGCTCTCTCTTCCAAAGAATTCACATGCATCATGTCATGACCCATAAGCTTGCCTCTAGTGTATTACTCCACCAATATAAGGATGAGTGATGTAAGATCACGTAGGACTTAATGGGTTGTAATGTAGCTAAGGAACTAGTACATACTGGGCTAACCAATAATAGCAACTAGCACCCTTAAGCGCTTTTCCATACATCCCACCACATTATGGGCATTGTTTCTTCCTTCATCCTCCCCTTTCTTGAAGCCTTTCTTTATTTTTGTTCCCATTTCAATAAGCACACTCGACTTAATAACAAAGATTAGTTATACATCTTCATTTTATTAAATTCGGCAAGTGCACCTTTGACCTTTTCTTTACTTTCACCACTTCCGCTTTTCCTTTCTTTTCACAATTACCACTCCTTGACACTATGGGAAAATTTCTTTTCTTGAGCGCTTAAGAGTTTTGGATCAAATTCACGGATAATGAAAAAAAGGGGTTAAGCTCGGTTTGTACCTTTTCGACAAAAGACAAAAATTAGGCTAAAGGCTCAATGGGCTAACTAGGATGTACATTCAAGGTAGGTACGATAATGAAAAAAAACTTTCGGTTAAATCAAAGAAATGCCTACATACTTTCCTAAAATACACATCCTTCATTTCATTTCGTACACACACCAGGCAAGTTCTAGACACTTCACAATAGCATGGAAGAATCGAAACCTCACCACACACTCATTGCACATGCTCAACTCAAGACATATTCACAGACTCTTCAATCAGCTAATTACAAGAATTCAAACATTAAGCCTCAATCACACCAAATCGAACTCTATGGTCTAGGTATCTCAACTTGTTTACAAAGTTGAATGCTTTCATACGAATCACCTTTGCATTCTAAATATCATGTACAACACGCAACAAGAGTTCCGAACCATAAAGTAACGACGCATTTGGGATACAAACAAACAAAAGGACAAAATTAAAAAGAACAAAAGAAATCTACTACTATCGACTACATTTCCGTCAAGACGGTCGTCATCCATCCATCATAGGAAACGGTCACTATTTACGACTTCAATTCAATGGGACTATTCTCGGTAAAAGCACCAAAAACAAACGCCGAGAAACCCAATCATAAATATATTTCAACGAAAAATTTTAAAAATATCGATAATTTCGATAAAACAAAAATATTTACACAAACAGCTAACAACAACTCCATACAGCACACAATAGCTTCACATTAATTACAATACAAAACATAAACACCAAAATCACAAGGTCACAATTTTTTAAAGGCACAACAACAAAACATAAACATAAACAACAACAAAACAACCAGCACCTAACTACTCCCACCCCACACTTAAATCGAACACTGTCCCTACTGTTCACAAAATTAAGCATAGCACAAGAGTAGGTGGTGAAACTCCCTGATCAATCGAAGTATTCCACTTCTTCGTCAGGTGCGGTTGCCTCGTCCCCCATATCCGAATCTCCCCCGCTATCCTCATCTGACTCAACATCTGAGTCATCACAGCGCGTCTCCTCATCTGTGGGGACATCATCATCAGTGGGCTCCACAAAAGCTGGCCCCACTCGGCATAGAGCCCTGGCATTTTCGCCGAAGGGGTAGTCCAACTCGAGCTACCACAGCTCATCTTTTGTTGCTGGCCTCCTGTCTATGTGCAACTGTAGCATCTGCATCCCAAACATGCGGGCCATATACTAATCATCCCAAGCATGTCGCTCGGCTAATGTGAGAACTGGACCGTGAGTGGTGTCGGGTGCCTTAGTTTTGGTGACGTCTAAGGCACACCTCTCCATCTGCGGGATGCAGTCCAGGGCCTCTTCCTCAACATCTAGGCCCCTCAGGAACGTGGTCAGCAAGCCACCAAACTCGTACTTGTGCCCTTGATGCAAACGGGCTCTCTTCATGGCGGAGATGATCACCGCCCCAACATTAATCTCCAGCCCTTTCATTAGGGCGTAGACCAAGCACACACGATCCCGGGTGACATCTGTCATGTGCACCCCTGGGATCAGGCAGGAACACACGATCTTAAACCAAATTCTGGTTTCCCTGTTCACTTGAGAGTAGGGCAGCGTCTGATGGTAGCCCCTCTCTTTATGCCTGCTCCACCGTGCTGTAGAACGGGCTCCACATAGAGTGCGTCTGATATCCGCATATGGTAGAGTGATGTTCAGCTATCGGAGTACATGGGCGTCTATGTCCCGCGCCCCCAAAATGGCATTAAGGTGATGGGGCTCAAAGGTGACTACCTGCCCCCTTATCTTGACGGTGTGACTTCAGAGTGTCAGGTTCCAGTTGGCGTAGAACTCCCGAATCAGGTGGAGATTGCACTCCTTGGGCTATTCAAAAATGAAGTTCAGCCCGACAGCGTCAATTCGGTGTACAATTCTAGGGAATTCCTGTGCCAACGACTCCCTTGCAATATCCTCCTCGAGGAAGTATTTGTTCTCCTTATGCTTTGTGTACCATTTCTTCCCTTCATCTATCACCCATCGGGTTCTGTATTGACGGTGTTGGCCACGTGGAACCGCTGGTGCTGCTGGGACTGCTGTTCCCAGTCTAATTCTTTTCCTTCCGGCGCCCGATGTAGATGCGGCCTTTCCTTTGTCTTGCCTGCTTGCCATTGTTCCTTTCAAATCAAACAGACAGTCCCAATGTTATTCAAATTTAAATTAGCTTCGACGAAGGTTGGGTTAAGCTAGGCCACCCCATACTTAGTCTTTATCCACAATTACGACATTACGACAAGACGATTCTCACTTTCCACTTTACAAAAAAAAAAAACAACATGCCTCGTGTATTCAGAGAATTTGATGGAATAAATGCTACGTACTACTCAGACTTCATACAGCTAATCAAAATATAACCATTGATACCATTTCATCACATAGCACTTAGCAAAAAAATTTCTCTCAACACAACCTATGCAATTCACCAAGTTCTATGCAATTCAACAATTTCATTCTCTCGAAAATCCATCGTTTACTTAGCATATTCACATCAAGCACAACGCAATTCACCTTACCCAACATGCCCAACCCATAATTTCTACATTTTCAATCACATTTAGTTTCTTTGCAATCAAATTCTAACCCCAGCTACATATTTCACCAAAATTCGATCAAGCATGTATTTATCGAGTTCATACAATCAAAATGATACTACTAACATTAATCAACAATAACTTAAATGAATTCAAGCTCAATTTACAATTAGGGCAAGTTTTACTCACTTCACATGCTCAAAATCAAAAACTTTGACAAGAAATGAGATGAAGTTAGAGAATATACCTTTAATTCGATGAAGTCGAAGAAAAGTCGAAGAAAACTTGTGCCTAGGTCCGTGTCATGTTGGGTAAGGGGGAGTTTTTGGTTGTTTGTTGCGGAGGGGGTGAGAAATGAGGGAAAATTGAGGGAATTCGGGTTTAAAAAAAAAGGGATTTTTGCGCGGGTCACCCGGCGACTCGGTGTGACCCGTCGCGATTAAAGCCTCAACGTGTCACGGAGAGTAACACGGAGCACCCTCTCCGTGACACGGAGCCAATGTGGAGGTATTCTGGAATTTTAAAAATTCTAGAATTATACCTCAACGTGTCACGGAGAGTAACGCGGAGGTCCTCCTCCGTGACACGGAGCCATCGCGCAGGCTCACTGTTTTGCCACTTTTTATTATTTCTCTCACCTCAATTTTTCCTTTGCGATCCTTTGCATTTTTTCCCTCCGTTCAACCTGAAATTCATCTCACAACAAGGAATTGGTTACAATTCATAGGTTTCACATAAAATAAAATTTTTGTTTTTATTTTTCTTTTCTTTTCTTTTCTACTAAATCTACTCAAGTATTACAATAATTTCATGGGTTGCCTCCCGTGCAGCGCCTGGTTTACCGCCGCGGCTCAACGTCATTGAAGCTTAGTCATATTCTAGGGTGACGGATGTCTTCTCTCGACTATCATCCTCACCCCAGTAATGCTTACATCACTGCCCATTGGCTAAGAACGTGGCACTTCGATCTTCCTGCCACGATTCCAATTTTGGGGGGTCCTTCACCGATGGTTTTCCCACTGGCTCTCACGAATCAATACTTTGAGCAACATTTGCTCGATCAAGCACGTTGATCACTGAGAATTCCTCATACACGGCTGGAAGCTTCATGGCCTTGTACACATCAAATACCTCCACATTATCATGTGCTCGCATGGTTAGCTGCCCTGCAGCTACATCAATCAGTGCTTTCCCGGTCGCTAAGAAAGGACATCCCAAAATAAATGGGACTTCCGCATCCGGCTCAAAAATCTAGCACAATGAAGTCAACCGGGAAGATAAGGGAGCCCACTTGCCCCAGCACGTCCTCCACAGTGCCATCTGGTCTGGCCAAGGAATGATCCGCTAGTTGCAAGATCACTGTAGTTCGTCTAGGACTGCCTAGCCCCAATTTCTTGAATACCGATGTCGGAATCAAGTTAATGCTCGCTCCCAAATCACATAATCCACGAGCTCGGATACTCTGCCCGATTGTAAGTTGAATTGTAAAGCTCCTAGGGTCTTTGAGCTTCGTGGGCAACCTATTTTGTATCCGCGAAGTGCACTCCTCCGTAAGTGCCACTGTAGTGTACTCCGTCAACCTACTTTTGTTCGCCACGATGTCCTTGATATATTTTGCGTACTTCGGCACTCCCTGCAAAACATCAACAAGAGGTAAATTAATGTGTACCTGTTTAAGCACCTCCATGAACTTTTTGAAACACGCTTCCTCCTTGTGTTTCTTTAATCTTTGAGGGAACGAGGGTGGTGGTCTTTCTGGTTCAGCTTCCTTCTCCTTCCCCCTATCATCATTGTGTTCCCTCTCATTCTCCACTGCTCCCGACTGCTGCGGTGGTCTTTCTGGTTCCACCTCCTTGAGTTGTAAACCACTCCTTGTGGTCACTGCATTCACTTGCTTGGGGTTGGGGTCAGTGTCACTCGAAAGTCCTCCTCTCGGCCTAGTGTTCTGAGCTCCAGCTAGTTGCCCAAACTGGTACTCCAATGCCTTTGTAGCTAACTGATTGTTCTTTACATCGGTTGCCAATTTCACATAGTCAGCCTGCAATTGAGCTTGGTTAGCTATCATCGTTTTGAACATTTCCTCGATGCTGACTCAGCTGAGTGTTCATTACTACCACACACTTCACACCAAATCTGTTGCACTGCATTCACTAGGGCTTGAGACTGATTCATGCTCATATTGTTGAAGTGGATATTTAGTTGATTCTGTAACGCAACTATCTATGCAGTGATAGCTGTAAAACCATCCACTTCCAAGACTCCTATCGCTTTCCTTGTTCCTCCTCTAGAAGAGTTCGCATTCCACTCTGGATTTCCTTGCGAAATACGGTTTAACAAAGTATACAACTCCTCATAAGTTTTTTCTAGTGCTTGTACCCCAGCTGCTGAGTCTAACCAGATTTTTGTGTGGGGTTCCAAACCCTCTATGAAAGTATGCACCAGCACATCATTGGATTGGTGATGATGAGGACAATCCCGCAACATAGATTTGAATCGTTCCCAGGCTTGATACAGATTCTCCCCCTCTCTTTGTTTAAAACTTAGAATTTGACTTCTAAGTCTTGCTGTTTTACCGGATGGAAAGAACCATATCAAGAATTTCTTTGCAAGATCATCCCAAGTAGTGATGGAATTAAGTGGTTCAGCTTTTAACCACCTCTTTGCTTCTCCCAAAAGTGAAAATGGGAACAATGTAAGCCTGACATAATCGGGTGACACTCCAGCGGGGATGTAAGTGTCACTTATCTCCAAAAAGTTTTGGAGATGTTGTTGTGGATCCTCGTGAGGGAGACCTGTGAATTGCCTGCTGGTGTGCAGCAATTGCACCATGTTCTATTTAAGCTCGAACCTCCCTCCTGGCTCAGGTTTGCGAATGCTAGATGTAATGTTGTTAGAAGGTGGGATTGCCACTTCGTGAACCGGCCTAGCTGCCATTTCTTCGGGCACTAACACTGCCCTTACAATGGGTGGATTCT
Source organism: Datura wrightii (assembly GCA_035772735.1). Lineage (NCBI taxonomy): Eukaryota > Viridiplantae > Streptophyta > Magnoliopsida > Solanales > Solanaceae > Datura > Datura wrightii. Next base: position 70,678,173 of record JASDFA010000002.1, read on the forward strand.
GTTGTTGCTCTAGGATTGTCTTTCTGAGCAACTGCAGCTTTCTCTCTAGAGCTTCTCTCCTTTGACGATGGAATTGTCTTTCCGGCTCTAAGTGTGAATCCACCAGCTCCTTGTCCCTTGCAAATGTTCAACAGAATTCAATATCTGCAAAAGACAAGCTAAGACCAAGTTGTCAACACTAATAAGAAATCGTAAACTAACAATTAAGACAACAATTTTACCAATTGTCAGTCCTCGGCAACGGCGCCAAAAACTTGTTCGGTGGTTTGGAATACCTATATGCAAGTGCACGTGGTCGAACAAGTAGTAAAATGGCTTAAGTAAGCCAAGTATCGATTCCACAGGGACTGGACCAAGTTAATAATCGAATCAAGTGTTAATAAACTCTAACTCTAATAATGCAGACAACAGTTTCAAGAAGATTTTGGGAGTTTGTTTCCTAATTTATACTAATCTAAGACAAATGTACAAATTGAGTCTGAACTATAGTAATGAGCATGCTGAGGCTAAAACGAACATGCAAGGAAGCAATTTATTGATACAAATTGGTTAATCTTTCCTTCAGTTGCTAGTCAAGAATTATTGCCTATGGATTAAAACTCTCGTATTTAACCCAACTTAAGAATCATGAACCTTCCACCTACATTTCTGTGATAAGAAGAAATTCATGTTCTAGCCATACGAAACCCATTCCTTAATTGACTAATACGACTTTCAGATATATTTCTATTCTGAAGGTAAATCAATTCTCAATTTTCCCAAACCAAGAAGAGATCATATCCTATTAATTCACAACTTTCCAATTTCTTCCTCTTTCGAGTGCAAACCGGATTTTTTAGATATACATTAATATTGGCCAAACATTAATGCAGTAAGAACAAGAATTAATAGAACAACCATAGAAGAAAAGATGGAAAACCAAAATGATCAATAATTACATTCCACTACAAATGTTCTTAACCTCAACAAGAAGTGAATTTAGCCACTCATTTGTGGATTAAACATCGTTAAATGAGTGTAAATCATACAAATAATTGAAATAAGGAAGAAATAGATAGAGAAGAACCCTAAGAATTTCGTCCCCTCTACTGCCTGTAACCCACGTCCTTGCTCAACCAAGTCAGAATAATTAAAAATAAACCTAAGTGTGCTATTTATACTAGTGGGAATTTTTCCCAGAATAACAAGCAACGTGTCACGGAGTGCATCGCGGAGCACTACCTCCGTGACACGCCACAAACGCAGACCCTCACTGGAATCCGATCCTCCAGGTAATTACGCCCAACGTACCACGGCATGCAACGCGGGGCTTGGCCAACGTGCCTGATCTTGGGAAGATTTATATGCCCAAGTGATACTCAAACGTATCAATTTTACCTTTTTTGTTGTGCAATGTGTATATAATATCATGTAATCGGTAATAAAATGTGAATTCATACTAACCAACATGATTAGCATTTGTTTTGTAGGTAAATGTCATTTTTAGGAGCTAAAATGCATGTTGGAACTATATCGGAGTTGGACTTGGATGCGAGCGTGGAAAAGACATTGGAATGCACAATTTATAGGGGCTCCGCAATGGAGCCGTGCCACGCTACCATCGCGGTAGCACACTGCCTGGACAGGAATTAAAATGGCAAATTCCAGTGTGCCATCGCGTCAGCTCCGTGGCACGGAGAGAGGCCTCCGCGTTGGCCTCCGTGCCACGTTGAGGCTAATTTACCAGACCCTGAAATTCTAGTGAAGGTCCGCGTCCACGCTGTGTCACAGAGGCAGTGCTCCGCGTTGGCCTCCGTGACACGTTGCTTGTTATTCCGGGAAAAATTTCCCACTAGTATAAATAGCACACTTACGTTTATTTTAATCAGTTTTTAGTTTTTAGTTTTTAGACTGAGTGCAGACTTGGTGGAGCAAGGACGTGGGTTAGGAGCAGTTGAGGGACGAAAAAGCTAAGGGATTTCTTCTCTTCCTTTCTTCTTTCTATCAATTGTATGCATGATTTACACTTGTTTTAGGATGATCAATCCACAAATGAGTGGCTAATTCTCTTCCTTGCTGAGGTTTTGAACAATGGTGATGAATTTTGATTGTTAATGATATGGTTTTCTTCTTCTTCTTTCATGTTGTTCTATTAATTCTTGTTCTTACTGCATTAGTGTGTGGCCGACATTAATGTACATCTAAAAAGTCCAATTTCACTCGAGAGAGCAAGAAATTGGAAAGTTGTGAATTAATAGGGTATTGTTCTTAACTTGATTTGGGAAAATTGGGTTTTGATGTGCTTTCCTGAGAGAAATATATACTTGAAAGCCGTATTAGTCAATTTAGGAACCGGAGTTGTAGTGCTAGGTCATAAATTGCATTTGATCACAGAAATGTAGACGAATGGTTTATGATTCTAAAGTGAAATTAAATACGAGAGTTTTAATTTCTAGGCTAATGTTCTTGGCTAGCAACATGAAGAGAAGAATAACCGAATTATGATTACAATCAAGTTTATTACTTGTTCTTAACCTTGGCATGCTCATATCCATAGTTTAAATTCATAGTAAATAATTGTTAATAGTTTTAGAATATATATATTTTATAACCAAAAACTTATTTAACTGTTGGTTACGTTGTTGTTAGCATAATTAGAAGTAAGATAAGAATATAGTGTACTTAGGCAGATTTACTTATCCTGAGTCTCCTTGGATCGATACTTGGCTTACTTAGCCACTTTATTACTTGTTTGACCACGTGCACTTGCGTGTCGGTTTACACCTATAGCAAACACTGCCCGAACAAGTTTTTGGCGCCGTTGCCGGGGAGGCTAGGCAATTGGTGAAATTGTGTTAAGTGTAAATTTACTGTATTTTTGTTTTATTTTCTTAAGTGTTGACAACTTGGTCTTAGTATTTGTTTTAATTCTTTGTTCATTTTAATTTTTCTCTCTTTTGGATACCCTCATTGACATGACATCTTGGAATATAAATGGTGGATACGCATATTTCGGCGAATCTTGCATGAATTGCGGAGGACCCCACTTGTGGCAAAACTGTAACACGTGCAATATATGTGGGTGTCAATATGGCCATTGGGGTGATTGTCCAAAGGCATATTCCCCTCCCCCAAGCCCCTACTATGATCCTTTTGTTGTTTTTGCTGAATATAGGCATGTTGAAAATGAGGACTTGGGACGCCAAGTTTAAATAGAGGACATGATGAAACAACTCCTGGAGCAATCAGAAGCAATGAAGGAGTCGGTGGCAGAATTGATAATTCAGCAAAAGGAGAATGCCGAGGCTGTAAGCAGGATGAGCGTCAAACTCACGGAGATGTGTGCTGAGGCTGAAGCTTGTGATAATTTGCAGGTGACAGTTTTAGCCGATATTCAAGAGGAACTACAAGAGGAATACAAGGGTGAATTTTTGGGTGAAGCCCAACAATTAGAATCTCTTGAGTGTCCCCGTGATCAGCTCATACCTATAGAAAATCCATTCATGGAAGAAGAGAAAGAATATCTCCCATTTGACCTTAATGGAGAAATAGATGTCGATGTTGAAAAGGTGTACACAAGTAAGGAAGTCAAGCACAATGCAATTTCAGAGTTGAGGTTGATTGGACCACACTCGAAGCATTTTTCGACATTAAGTTTGGTTGACAACACAGAAATAGAGTCTTCCAAGATTATAGAGAAATGTCTAGAGGAGGACCAAGCCCCGTATATTCTGAAATTTGCTAAATCGAAGCAACGAAATGACTTCACTTACTCAAGGGCCAATAAGTTCAAAAGAAAGCATCTACTGCTTGGTCCTTACAATTTTTCACCACCACCCCAGGAGCATAAGAGGAAATTAGAGAAGAAATTAGGGGTGAAATTCATATCCTCAAGGCGGAGGAAAAAGTGGTGACACTTGGTACGTCGAGCCGCGACGGTAAACCAGGCGCTGCACGGGAGGCAACCCGTGAAAAATATTTTTTTCTTTCTTTCTTTCTTTTTTAGTGTAAATAATTTTTATTTTTTATTTTTCTCTTCTTGATTTGGTATATATTTTTGTTTTAGTTAATATTTTTCATTTTAGTTAGGGAAATCTATTAATCTAACCAATTTTGTTTAGTGAGGTGATTTTTTAGGTCAAACGGAGACAAATATACCTAGAATCGGGAAGGAAAAGGCAAGGTATGAAAAAATAATTTAATTGAAGAAACAGTGCACTGGCGCGTTGGCGCCGTGTCACGGAGGAAGGGCTCCACGTTACCATCCGTGACACGTTGAAGGTAAAATCGGGATTTTTAAAATTTCCAGTAAGCCAACGCGTTGGCTCCGTGTCACAGAGGCAGTGCTCCACGTTACCCTCCGTGACACGTTGCCTTATATTCGGTGCCGGGTCACACCGGGTTGCCGGGTGACCCGCGTGTTTTTCTTTAAATTAACCCCAATTTTTGCCCCTTTCTCCCCATTTCTTTTCCTCTCCGCGACCAAACACCCAAATCCCCCTCCCCAAACAACGTGCCACGCTACTAGGCAAAGAAATCGTCAAGTTTCTTCGGTTCTTCAACTCAAAGGTATGTTTTCCTCGTTTCTCTCAAATTTTTGGCGATTTTAGTCGAATTTGGGCATGTGAGGTGAGATATATCACCCTAAGTAGAAATTTAACATGATGTTGAGTTATTTGTGATTGATATATGTTCGAATTGTTGTAATTAGCATTTGAACTTGTACATTACCTAAATAATTCGAATTTGATTGTAAAATTGTATTCTAGGGCATGGGTTGTTGAAATTGAAATGGGTTATTTGATAAGTTGATGAATTAGATGCCGGGGTGTGGTTGTAAATTGATATAAGTCGTGTAAATATTGTGTGAATGTTAACAGACGACGAATTCTCGAATTGTTGGGGAAAATGCGAAAATTGTGCAAATTGGTTTGATTATTTGGATTCGATTGTATATAGAATGTTTTGTCTTTGTTTTTTATTATTTGTTGTTTTTGTTGCTAAGTGCGATGGTTGAATTGTTAGCGATAGTAGGATTGGAATTAGCTGTATGAAGTCTGAGTAGTACGCTAAGCGTTATGCTGTCGAAATTTTTGTGAACGCACTAAGCATAAATTGTATAGTTGATTGTTTTGGTGTAAATAGAGTTATCCTTGCCGTAGTTTCGTAAAAGTAGCTAAGGGCTAAGTGTGGGTAAACGTTGTGTAACCCGACCTTAGCCGAAGTTAACATGTTTATAGCTTGACATTATGCTTGTTCATGTATATTGACAGGTACAATGGCGAGTAGGCAGGATAAGGGCAAAGGTGCTTCTACTTTAGGCACCGGAAGAAAAAGAATGAGATTGGGCACCGCAGTCCCAGCTGCACCAGCTATTCCGCACGGCCAATGCCGCTAATACGGAACAAGGTGGGTAACCGAGGAAGGGAAGAAGTGGTATGCTAAGCATAAGGAAAGCAAGTACTTCCCGAAGGAACATATTTCATGGGAACCACTAGCACAGGAGTTCCCTCGTATTGTGCAGAGGATTGAAGCAGCTGGGCTCAGCTTTATATTTCAGGAGCCCAAGGAGTTCAACCTACATTTGGTCCGGGAGTTCTACGCCAATTGGAACCTGGCCATCAGAAGCCACACAATAAAAATCAGAGGGCAGATTGTCACTCTGGAACCCCAGCAATTTAATGCCATCGTTGGAGCGCGGGACACAGATGCCCACGTTCTTCGCCAGCTAAACATCACCCCACCGTACACCGACATTAAACGTAGTTGTGTGGGGCTCGATCCACAGCCCGATGGAGTAGACATAAGGAGAGGGGTTAACACCAGACTCTTCCTTATTCGCAGATGAACAGGGAGGCCAGAATATGGCTGAAGATTGTGTGTTCTTGCTTGATCCCGGGAGTTCACATGACGGATGTGACTCGGGACCGTGTCTGCTTGATGTATTCCCTTATGAAAGGGCTGGAGATTAATGTTGGGGCGGTTATCATATCCGCCATGAAGAGAGCCAGACTACACCAGGGCCACAGATACGGGTTCGGCGGACTCATCACCACCTTCCTCCGAGGCCTCGATGTCGAGGAAGAAGCCTTGGATTACATCCCGCAGTTGGAGCGGAAGGCCCTCGATGTGACAAAAACTAAGGCCCCCGACCCCACACACGGGCCAGTGCTGACTTTGGGCGAGCGACATGCTCGTGACGATCAGTACATGGCACGTATGTTTGGCATGCAGATGCTTCAGCTACGGATTGGTGGGAGACCAGCCACCGAGGAAGAGTTATGGCAGTTGGAGCTGGATTACCCATTTGGCGAGAACGCCAGATCCTTATGCCGAGTGGGACCAGCCTTCGTTAAGCCTACTGATGACGATGTCCCCACTGACGAGGAGACACATCGGGAGGACTCCGATGTGGAGTCCGACGACGACGATGGAGCTGACTCGAACATGGGCGATGAGGTAGCAGCACCGGATGAAGAAGTCGAATATTTCGACTGATCAGGGAGTTCCACCACCCGAAATTTTGTGATCTTAATTTTTGTGAACACTGGGGACAGTGTTCGATTTAAGTGTGGGGTGGGAAATAGTTAGGTGCTGGGGATGGGCTAATTTGCTGTATGCTTTTTCCTTGGCTTGTATGTATGTTTATGTTTCCCTGTGGTTGTGAACTGATTTGTGTTGTATCTGTATATATTTTTGTGGTTAATAATGTGTGTTATGAAAAGTTATGGTTGCCAAGGTAAATATTTTGTAAATATTTCTTTCTTATCGAAATGATCGATATCTTTCAAAATTTTTGTGAAAATATTTTGCACTTATCAAAATATTTTGTAAATATTTTTCTATCGACATGATCGATGTTTTGCAAAAAAAATTTCAATTTTTATTTTGGGTTTCTCGGAGTTCGTTTTTGATTCTTTTACCGAGAATAGTCCCATTGAAACGATGTCATAGTTAGTGACCGTTCCCTATGATGGATGGATGACGACCGTCTTAAGGGAAATGTAGTCGGTAGGAGTAGGATTTTTATTTGTTTTTAGTTTTTCTTTGGTGGATTGCATCAATGAACTGTAGTTGCTTATGGTTGCTAAAATTTCGTTGCGTGTGTAACTGATGTTCAAAATGTGAAAATGATTCGTTTGAAAGCATGCAATTTGATAAATATGTTGAGTTGCCTGGGCTATAGAATTTGATTCAGTATGATTGAGGCTTAATCTTGAATTCATGTGATTGGCTAATTAAAGAGTCTGTGAATGCATCTTGATTCGAGCATGTGCATGAAGTGTGAAGTGAGGTATTGCTATTCCATGTCATTGTGAAGTGTCTAGAACTTGCCGGGTGTGTATACAAAACGAAATGAAGGAGGTGTAGTGTTGGAAAGGATGTAGGCATTTCTTTGTTTTAACCGATAGTTTCCATTTTTTCTTATCAAATTCTACCTTTCTATGTGTTGTATACCCTAGTTAGCCCGTTGAGCCTTTAGCCGATTTCTTTCTTTTGTCCAAAATTGTATAAACTAAGCTTTATTCCTTCTTTTCATTAGCCTTAAAGTCTATACGAAGCTCTTAAGTGCTTACAAAGAAAAGAAAATGTTTCCCAAAGTGTTAAAGAGTGAAAAGAGTGAAAAGAAAAAGAAAAGCAGAGTGAAGAAAGAAAAGATGATGTTGAAGAGGCACTTGTTGTAATTAAATGATATTGAGGGTACATGAAAACCCTTTGTTTTGTATAAAGTGTGTTTGATGAAATGGGCAGTACGAAAGTAAACCAGCATGAATGGGAGAAAAAGAGAAAAGAGAGGAACAATGTCCATGAGTCGATGGGAATGTGTCGAAAAGGCGCTTAAGGATGCTAGCGACTAGTATTGGCTAATCCAATATATATATATATAGATCCATAGCCCCGTTACAACCCATTAAAGCCCTACGTGATCTTACATTGCATTTCTTTATATTAGTGGAGTAATACACTAAGGGCAAGCTTATGGGTCATGACATGAGGCATGTGAATTCTTTTGGGAGAGAGAGTGAAATTAATTTTTATATGCCCCTACTTGCATGTTTGTGTGTTGCATGAACAAAAAGGGGAAGATTCTCTCGAGTTGTGAGGGCACATGCTTGATGAAAGATTGATTTTCGTGTCGGATTTCTTGATTAGCTGATTTGCATGAGTTCGCCGATATCAAGAATCAATTCTTAAAGTCTAGGAAGTCTTGATGTATTAAAGGTCATTGTATTATACGACCAAGAATGTTTTCTTGATGATTTGCAAAAATTGAATAATCGGTATGACCGTAGCGTAAATGGTCGCACCATAGTGACGAAGGTTGGGATGTAATTTGCATTATTTGTGTATGTGTTGTTTGAGGACGAACAAGGATTTAAGTGTGGGGTAAGTGATCTTGGGCAGATTTATATGCCAAAGTGATACTCAAACGTATCAATTTTACCTTGTTTGTTGTGCAATGTGTATATAATATCATGTAATCGGTAATAAAATGCGAATTTATACTAACCAACATGATTAGCATTTGTTTTGCAGGTAAATGTGATTTTTAGGAGCTAAAATGCATGTTGGAACTATATCGGAGTTGGACTTGGATGCGAGTGTGGAAAAGACATTGGAATGCACAATTTATAGGGGCTCCGCGATGGAGCCGTGCCACGCTACCATCGCGGTAGCACACTGCCTGGACAGGAATTAAAATGGAAAATTCCAGTGTGCCATCGCGTCAGCTCCGTGGCATGGAGAGAGGCCTCCGCGTTGGCCTCCGTGCCACGTTGAGGCTAATTTACCGGACCCTGAAATTCCAGTGAACGTCCACGTCCACGCCGTGTCACGGAGGCAGTGCTTCTGCATTGGCCTCCGTGACACGTTGCTTGTTATTCCGGGGAAAATTTCCCACTAGTATAAATAGCACACTTAGGTTTATTTTAATCAGTTTTTAGTTTTTAGTTTTTAGACTGAGTGCAGACTTGGTGGAGCAAGGACGTGGGTTAGGAGCAGTTGAGGGACGAAAAAGCTAAGGGATTTCTTCTCTTCCTTTCTTCTTTCTATCAATTGTATGCATGATTTACACTTGTTTTAGGATGATCAATCCACAAATGAGTGGCTAATTCTCTTCCTTGCTGAGGTTTTGAACAATGGTGATGAATTTTGATTGTTAATGATATGGTTTTCTTCTTCTTCTTTCATGTTGTTCTATTAATTCTTGTTCTTACTGCATTAGTGTGTGGCCGACATTAATGTACATCTAAAAAGTCCAATTTCACTCGAGAGAGCAAGAAATTGGAAAGTTGTGAATTAATAGGGTATTGTTCTTAACTTGATTTGGGAAAATTGAGTTTTGATGTGCTTTCCTGATAGAAATATACTTGAAAGCCGTATTAGTCAATTTAGGAACCGGAGTTGTAGTGCTAGGTCATAAATTGCATTTGATCACAGAAATGTAGACGAATGGTTTATGATTCTAAAGTGAAATTAAATACGAGAGTTTTAATTTCTAGGCTAATGTTCTTGGCTAGCAACATGAAGAGAAGAATAACCGAATTATGATTACAATCAAGTTTATTACTTGTTCTTAACCTTGGCATGCTCATATCCATAGTTTAAATTCACAGTAAATAATTGTTAATAGTTTTAGAATATATATATTTTATAACCAAAAACTTATTTTACTGTTGGTTACGTTGTTGTTAGCATAATTAGAAGTAAGATAAGAATATAGTGTACTTAGGCAATTTTACTTATCCTGAGTCTCCTTGGATCGATACGTGGCTTACTTAGCCACTTTATTACTTGTTTGACCACGTGCACTTGCGTGTCGGTTTACACCTATAGCAAACACTGCCCGAACAGTGCCACGGCCCCAACGCGGACCTTCACTGGAACTTGGCCTATTCTAATCATCCGGGGCAGAATGTATCCGCGATGGCTGCGTGACACGGCTCGATCGCGGAGCCCCTTAATTTGTTGCATGACCTTGGTCGTTTCCACTGCTCGCTTACGAGTCCATTCCCGATTTCTCCCAACATGCATCTTAGCTTCCTAAAATTACATTTTTCCTGCAAAACAACACTAATCATGTTGGTTAGTATAAATTCACATTTTAACTATTAATCACATGAGAATGTACAACTATCAATGGATAAACAAGACGAAATGAAGCATTTTAGTATCACTTGGGCATATAATTCTGCCCAAGATCAGCCATCCTGTAGGGAGGAATAGAGATAGGCTACGTATCTAGCAATAGATCAATACCGAACCCTCTCTGGAGGAACACTTGAAAAATCATCAGGAAACACCTCCGGATACTCGCACACCATCGGAACTAATTGAATAGTCGGGGTCTCGAAATCGACATCCTTAACCCTAACTAGGTGGTACATGCAGCCTTTAGAGATCATCTTCCTATCCTTAAGATAGGAAATGAACCGACCTACTGGTACCACCGAACTACCCTTCCACTCCAATACTGGCTCACCCAAAAAACAACTTCCACCCTACGGGTCCTACAGTTAACAAAGAATAACATGCAAACAACCAATCCATGCTCAGAATAATGTCAAATTCAGTCATGGATAACTTTACAAGGTCTGTGGAGGTAACCTTATGCAACATAGTGACCGGGTATTCTCTATATACTCGTCTAGCTATGACTGAATCACCAACAGGGGTCGAAACTGAAAACGGTTCTGACAAAGTTTCGGGACTAACTCCAAGGCTACTAGCAATGTAAGGAGTCACGAAAGACAAGGTAGCTCCCGGATCTAGCAAGGCATAAACATCAATATGAAAGACACGCAACATACTAGTGACCACGTCTGGCGAAGTCTCTTGCTCCTGGCGCGAGGCAAGGGCATAGAATCAATTTTTGCGCTATCCGCCACCTCCACTAGTCAATGCTCCTTGTGGAGCAAAACGAGCTGGAGCTGCTGCTGTCCTGGTGGTCTGTGCACGACCCCTATCATCACCCTGTCTAGCATATGGGCATGCTCACGCATGTTTCCAGATCTACGATACCCATAGAAAATATCCAAACCGAGCAAGCACTCCCCAGCATGACTCTTGCTACACTTCTCGCAGGCTGGTGAGGGATACTCTATCTGAGTGCCCCTCTAATCCCTCAACCCTGAAGCCTTTCTCCTCTGATTACCCCTGGGTCTAGATGGAACACTAGCTGATGATGGTGTTGGGGCTAGTGACCTCTGCTGAAACTGTGGACGGTAGCCACTGCCGGACCTCTGATGTGAAAACCCACGGTTGTCCGTCTAAGCCCTATTTTCCTTCCACTCCCTCGCATAAGCCACCTCCATCTGCTGGGCGTACAACACTATGCGAGGAAAGTCTATATCCTGGTGGAGCATAGCAGTCCTGAAATCCTTATCTAGATATCCAACTACACCCTAAATGAATCGGCTTACCCGCGCCCTCTGATCCATCACTAACTCTGGGGTGTACTTTGACAAGCGAGTGAACTCAAGCGAATACTCCAAAACTGTCATCTTCCCCTGCTTGAGGTTCACAAACACAGCTGCCTTCAACTCCCTCATCTCTCGAGGGAAGAACCTGTCGAGAAAGGCCATATAGAACTCGTCCCAACTGATAGGGCCCACTCCCACAGCCCTGCTGTCCTTCCATTTGTTGTACCAAATATGAGCAACCTCCTTTAGCTGATAAGAGGCAAATTCCACACACTCCCCATTTGTCACCCCCATAACCTGAGTGAACTTCAAGATCCCTTCAATAAACTCGTCTGGATCCTCATCCACCTTTGACCCCATGAACATAGGAGGGTTCATCCTCAAGAAGTCTCTAATCCGAGCCACCGCTGCATTGCCATTGTTTGGGACCTGCACAACAGCCTGTTGTTTGACCTGAGCAGTCAAGGCCTGCGCCAACATCTGAATAGTCACCGAAACTCAGCGTAGGTAGCTGGCTCTGGTGCCTGAGGCTCCTGAGCAGGTGGGGCTTGCTGATGCCCATGGTCATTGACATCTCTGTGGCCTTCGTCATTTCCATTCCTCCTTCTATTCATTCTTCTAGGGGCCATAATTCTGCAATCGCGAATCGCACGAGTTAGAAGGATGGAGAGGTTTTTCATCACATGACATAGAAAATGAAAGAAGGGGACAATTCCTAAAATGTCTAGTATCCTCTTCGTCATAAGTGTGGTGTTCTTTACACCCATGAAAAAGACTCTAATAACGCGGCTTTCGGACACCCTAGGACACTTCAAACCTATTGCTTTGATACCAAGTTTGTCACGACCCAAACGTACACCCGGATCATAGACACGGGAAAAGGGACCCCGAGAGACCCCAAATCGACCCATGGCTCATGCATACAACTACTCTCATTCAAATAAGAGGAATGATAATCATAAAAGCATAGTAGAAACATAATTATAGCGTAACATCTTGAAATACTAAACATATACACAACTAAGCTCTACATACTTGTTTGAAAGTCTTTAATACATAAGATGGGTTGATGGGACAACATCCCCAACTAACCCGACCAATACTAAAACATAAAAAACATGAAACTCTATCAAACGGCCCTCGGAACATGAGAACTCACCAATAAGCCGAACGCATAAGCTGAGATGAACTAAGGATGAGGACGAGCCTGAGATTCGGACCCTGTATCATGAAACGATACATCATAGAAAGTATGCGGTCGATACATGAAATGTACCAAGTATGCAAGGTAAGTAAAACGGACATTTAAAAGGAAATAAAACTCATAAATTATCATAGGATAAGGACATCATGCTTATGTCATAAATTCCGAAAGAAAACATAAGGCTCAAGACTTTCAAGTCATTCATAAATCATTCAATATCAAAGTGTAAGTAAACTTTATCAAAACATAACTTGAGACAATAACATAAACATAATAATACATAAAACATGCGGAACAATGCAAGGACTCATCATAGCCAACACCATCATGGTAGAGCCTTTCATGATGCCCCACTGTCTTGCTCAAGTGGGCAGAGCCGACCCTCGCTTGCCAGGAGAGGGTCGTGCATAAGGCATGATATCACATTTTTGGGGATCATTATCAATACATCATATCATTTACAAACCTACGGTTGCACGTGGTTATGAGACACCGGCGTAGTCCTTTGAACACCGAACTGCTCGGTGCTAGACATGGCTCCCAAAGACATGCATATAGGCTCATACGTAAATCAATAACATCGTGCATTAAAACTCATTGGCTAAGATATAACATTTATCATCATCGATCCCCTTTAAAACATGCTTAGCCAAAAATCAAGGCCCTCTTCATCGGCTAACATCATAAATCGCTAAAGCATGAAATTTTTTTCATAAATCGTAGATCATTCTTCATCATGTGGGCATTGCCCATTACTTCATCATACTCAATTCTTTCAAAATATGCTCATAAACATAGGTAACTTAAATTCATGCCTTTCCATCATCAATAAATTCAAATATTGCATATTCATTGTAAATCATAACTTTCATGAACTTTCATCGAATGGGCATTTTGGATTTAAAAGCTTGAAACATAATTTTAATGAAAATAATATTAAAACCCGCCCATCGTTCATAATTCAATAATAAAGACTCAATTAAATTTAACCCATAAAGAGAATCACATTTTCATGCATTTGGGTCAAACCCCATAGACTTGAATAGGAGAATTCATGATTTTAAATTGATATTTGGGCATGGGTGGGGAAGAATTTTACCCATTCTAAAACCCTACATACCTGAAAATGGGTTGATTCGAATCTTCTTGAATACCCACAAGAAATTCAGGGAAGAAGACCTTGAATCTTCCAAAAATCTCTCTAAAATTCTTGTATGAGAATGGGCATGCATAAAGGACTTAACTCATATTATCATACTCAGACAATATCCAAAATGATGTAATTTTGGGTCTAAAGCGTAGAAAAATCGAAATTGCCCTTAAAATTAAATCCCTGAGAACTGTCCCGGACAGACCAATGACCGACCCAACGGGTCGTGATGACATACCACGACTCGTGGTATCGAGTCGTTGAGTCCACTGCTTCATCACATGCCTCGAATCCTTCCCATGACTCGTTATCACGAGTCGTTACTTTAAAGGATGAGTCGTTAGATCGACCGTCATCAACTCCTTGACCAAATATAACTTTCCTTCCCACGAGCCTCACCAAGACTCGTGGTGACTTCCAATGAGTTGTGATCTCTTCCCTTCACCTGCATTGGAACCTTCAACCCATGAGCTACGACTTGAAACAATGGGTCGTGCCTCCTCACCACGAGTCGTGGGATGGCCCGTTGTTTCTCCTTCAGTCTAACCCAGTCCTTCCAACGACCAGTGACAATGACTCGTTGTTCCCGACAATGAGTCATTTCACCGTCCGTTGCTTCCAGTGCTCCCCTGAACTTCCCAAACAACAATAGCTTCTGACGACTCGTGGTACCCTACCACAATTCATAGTGTCATCCGTCCTGTGGAATTTTTGCCAGTTTTTTACACTTTCCAAATTTAACTCTTGGGTCTATTCTTAGGCCTTTCTAGGATATTACCAATAGCATATGCCTCAAGAAAATTTAGAGTTCATGAGAAGAATTAACCGACCCATGATTTGGAGTTGGCCGCAGTAGTATTCGCCTTAAAGATATTGTGGACTTGTATGGGGTCCACGTGGATGTGTTCATGGATCACAAGAGCTTACAATATGTGTTCACGCAGAAAGATCTCAATCTTCGACAAAGGAGGTGGTTGGAGCTACTAAAGGACTATGACATGAGTGTCCTTTACCACCCGGGTAAGGCTAATGTGGTAGCGGATGCACTTAGTAGGCTCTCTTTGGAGAGTGCATCCCACATGGATGAGGGAAAGAAGGAGTTGGTGAAAGATGTCCATCGACTCATAAAGTTGGGAGTTAGATTGGTCGACTCTACAGATGGCGGCATTGTTGTGAAAAACGGATTAGAATCGTCCTTGGTGGTTGATGTCAAGTCTAGGCAAGATGAGGATCCTATTTTGAGGAATTTGAAGGAAGTGATGTGGAGTCAAAAGGTGGATGTCTTCTCCCAAGGGGGAGATGGTGTGCTACGATACTAGGGTCGTCTATGTGTCCCAAACATTGACGATTGAGAGTTCAAATATTGCATGAGGCACATGGTAGCAGATATTCTATCCATCCAGGATCTACAAAGATGTATCGAGACTAGCGAGAAATCTATTAGTGGATGGTATGACGAAGGATATTGTAGAATTTGTAACTAAGTGCTCGAACTGTCAGCAAGTGAAAGTGGAGCATAAAAGGTTGAGAGGCGTGCTTCAGGATATCGGCATTCCAACTTGGAAGTGGGAAGAGATTAATATGGATTTCATTACTAGTCTACCTCATACTCGCCGACAATATGACTCCGTTTAGGTGGTAGTCGACAGGTTAACCAAGGATGCACACTTCCTACTAGTCAAAACCACAAATTCAACGGATGATTATGCCAAACTATATATTTGGGAGTTGGTTTGACTTTATGGAGTTCCCTTGTCTATTATCTCATATCGAGGTACTCAATTTACCTCTCAGTTCTGGCAGTCCTTCCAAAAAGGTCTTGGGACTCAGGTTAAGCTCAGCACAGCATTCGATCAGCAAACGGATGGTTAGGTGGAGCGGACAATTCAAACTCTCTAGGACATGTTGAGAGCTTGTGTGATGGACTTCAAAGGTAGTTGGGATGATCATTTACCCTTGATCGAGTTAGCTTACAATAACAGCTATCACTCTACCATCCAGATGGCATCGTTCGAGGCTCTTTATGGGCGGAGGTGTAAATCGCCCATCGGATGGTTTGAAGTTGGGGAATCCGCTATGATAGGGCCTGATTCGGTTCATGATGCCATGGTAAAGGTTCAGTTGATAAGGGACAACCTGAAGACCACTCAGAGCCGTCAGAAATCATATGCCGATGTGAGGAGGAGAGATCTAGAGTTTGAGGTGGACGATTGGGTATTTCTAAAGGTATCTCCCATGAAGAGAGTCAAGCGGTTCGGAAATAAAGGGAAACTCAGTCCCCACTATATTTGTCCCTACCGGGTTATGAGAAGGGTTGGTAAAGTGGCGTATGAGTTGGACTTGCCAACGGAGTTATCTTTAGTACATCGCATGTTTCATGTGTCACTTTTGAAAAAGTGCTTCGGTGATCCATCTTTAGTAATTCCGGTGGACAACATTGGGGTAAAAGATAGCCTCAGTTATGAAGAAGTTCCCATTGAAATCTTGGATCGTCAGGCTTGGAAGTTAAGGAACAAAGAAGTAGCTCCAGCGAAGGTTAAATCACCATGTCGAGGAACTACGTGGGAAGTCGAAGCGGATATGATGGCTAAATACCCACATTTATTCTCTATTGGCTCAATTTCGACTTGAGGTATCAGTTCTTCTCTATGACTCTATTTAGTTTTCATGTTCAGTTCATGTGTTCAAGTTTCTTTTATGTGTATGGATGTGTATGTGAGGTCTAAATTCAGTTCAACTATGTGTTTCCTTTTGGAGGTAGTCATTCCGTGAAAATTTCGGTTAAAATAATCAGTATTAGAGTGTGATAATTGTATATTCCTATTTTCTGCTTGTTTCTAACATTCAAGGTCGAATGTTCCCAAGAGGGAGATATTGTTATACCCCGAGAATTCAAAGATCGGACCCGGGAGTAGAAACGGGGAAAAACTGGAAATGGGTGCTTCAGTTGCAGGATGAGTCGTTAGACGACTCGTGAGGAGACCCCATGAGTCGTCAGGTGCCTCGTGGGGAGGCCTGGAGGAAATGAAGGTTAGAGTTCCCCACGAGCGTGGGAATGACTCGTGGTCAGCCATCACGAGTCATCAAGTTAGCCGTGGGGTGAGGTTGAGAAATAAATAGAAGAATCGACCAGTTTACCTAACGGAAGGTGACCACGAGTCGTGGTCTCATGGAATGAATCGTTAAGTCACCCTTACAAGCCCTGAAGGATTTGTTATCCAGTTTACTTGACAAATGACTTGACTTGTTGTTGCCTCTCTTCACGAATCGTTAGGTCCCTCGTTGGGACCCCCTGGCAGTTACTAAGGGCTTTTCCGTAATTCATAAATCTCAGGGGCCTATACTACATCGTGTAAGGCTCGTTTTAGTGGGTTTTTAGCAGGGGAAAACCTATTCTAAGTCACTCTTCCCATGCATTCAAGTTTGAAGTTTGAAGGGGGTGACTCAAGGAAAAATCTCAATGTTTCCATTGGAATCTTGGCTTGGGCAAGTAGAAGGTGTTAGAATTCACTATTCCCGGGTATGTAAGGTTATGAGTGGGTGTCCCATTCCATACCCATTCCCAATTCCTCTCAAATCATAATAAATCATCTATGATCAAGTATGGGGTTTTTACCCAAATTCATAATTCTTCAATCTGTATACATGGGTATGAGTAGATTATATTTATATGGTATCGTCCATCACCCTAGCAAGGTTATGGACGGCTCTACCCACTTAAGTGTGATAGTTGGGACCACATAAGCTCTATCGTGTTATGTCGGTTAAGTGACGAGTTTCCCATTGTCTACATCATTCAGAATTGCATATTTATTTCTCCTGATGATTACTTTACACATGCATGTTCTAAAAGCAAGGTTTTTCTCATTGTTCAACTTTTAAACATAAATGTTAAGTATCATCTTTGAGTAATTCGAGTCATTCATGATGTTATAAATCTGTGCATGGTCATGTATGATAAGATTTTGATTTTTGAACGAGTGCATGTAGCCCTTCTACTTATTCTTAAGAGCTTATGATATGTTATGAAATGCTTTAAATGATTTACTTTACTTAAGCGGTTTTACTACCTTGCATACTCAGTACATTCCACATATTGACTGCATACTTTCTATGTTGTATCGTTTCATGATACAGGACTCGACTCACAGCTTCATCCCCGATCTTAGTCAGCTTTCTAGAGTCCATATTAGCTCAGGATTGGTGAGTCCTCATATTTCAAGGACTAGACTCTCAGTTTTCATTTCATAATTCAGATTCAGTATCGTTGGCTTAGTTGGGGTCTTGTCCCATCAACTCATCCAGATAAGAGGCTTTCAGACTTATGTATGTGTAGCTTCGGATATTATTCTGATGTGTTGTTGTATGAGACTTCCGTTGAGTTTATATTTATGTTATCTATATTCATGTTTAATGAATGAGTTAGTTGAATGCTTATGCCATGGGACGACTTGGGGTGTCTCGGGGTCCTTTGTCCCGTGTCTATGATCCGGGCCTCCATTCAGGTTGTGAAAGACACATAGCTTAATTGAATTCATGAATCACATATACATGCATTGACATGAAAGAAACTAGGGCACATAAGTTGAACATGAAACTGAGTAAAGTACTAGGGATGAAACTGATACCTCAAGCTGGAACGGAATCGAGAGGGAATAGGTGCAGGTATCTAGCGATCATATCTGCTTCGGCTTCCCACATAGCTCCCTCAACATGTTGATTCCTCCACAAAACCTTTACTGAAGCTACTACTTTGTTTCTTATATTTCTAACCTGACGATCAAGTATTTCCACCGGAACCTCCTCATAGCTAAGACTATCCTTCACGCCTACGCTCTCCACTGGGACAACCAAGGCTGGATCACCCATGTATTTCTTCAAAAGCGACACATGGAACATTGTATGTATTGAAGCCAATTCTAAGGGCAACTCCAAATCATAGGCCACCTAGCCAACCCGTCTCACAATCCAGTACGGTCCAACATAACGGGGACTAAGTTTTCCTTTCTTTCTGAATCTCATCACTCCCTTCATGGGAGATACCTCCAGAAAAATCCAATCATCAACTTGAAACTCAAGCTCTCCCCTTCTCACGTCTGCATAGGACTTTTGGCGACTCTAAGCTATTTTCAACCTTTCCCTTATAATTAGAACATTATTCATAGCCTCATGGACTGAATCTGGTCATGTCAATGCAACTTCACCGACTTTGAACCAACCAATAGGCGATCTACATCTCTACTCATAGAGAGCCTCAAACGGAGCCATCTAAATGTTAGAATGATAATTGTTGTTATATGCAAACTCAATGAGATGTAAATGATCATCCCAACTACCTTTGAAATCAATCCACATTCCCTTAACATATCTTCAAGAGTCTGAATGGTCCGCTCATCCTGACCAACTATATGCGGGTGAAGTGTTGTGCTAAGCTTGACCTGAGTACTAAGTCCCTTCTGAAACGATCTCCGAAATTGGGATGTAAACTGAGTACCTCTATCTAATATAAAGGAAAAAGGCACTCCATACAACTGAAATAACTCCCAAATGTATAACTTAGCATAATTCTCCACTAAGTCGGTAGTTTTGACAATTAGAAAATGAGCTGCTTTAGTCAACCTATCTACAACCACCCAAATAGAGTCATATTGTCGATTAGTACGAGGCAACCTATAATGAAGCCCATATTGATCTCCTCCCACTTCTAAGTAGGGATACTAATATCTTGGAGCATACCTCTAGGTCTTTGATCTTCCACTTTCACCTGTTGACAATTCAGACACTTAGCCACAAACTCTACTATGTCCTTATTCATGCCACTCCACCAATAGATTTTCTTTAGGTCATGGTATATCTTGGTGGCACCTGGATGTATAGAATATCTGGAACCATGAGCCTCATGCAACATCTGCTCCCTCAATTCATCAACACCTGGTACACACAAACGACCCTAATATCGCAGTACCCTATCTCCCCCTTGGGAGAAGACCTCCATCTTATGATTCTGAATGGCTTCCTTCAACTTTACTAAAATAGGATCCTCGTCTTGTCTAACTTTGACCTCGATCACCCAGGAAGATTTTGATCCAATTTGATCAATGATACCACCATCCATTGAGTCAATGAGACGAACTCCCAACCATGCAAGCCGATGCACATCCTTCACTTACTCTTTCCTCTCCTCATCCACATGGGTCACACTTTTCATAAAAATCCTGCTAAGAGCATCTGCCACTATATTAGCCTTGCCAGATGATAAAGGATGCTCATATCATAATCATTCAAAAGCTTCAACCACCTTCTCTGATGTAGATTTAGATACTTTTGGGTAAACACATACTTAGGCTTGTGTGGTTCGTAAACACATCCGCATGGACCCTATATAGATAGTGTCTCCAAATCTTCAAGGTAAATATTACCGCTGCCAACTCGAAGTTGTGAGTCAGATAGTTCTTCTCATGGACCTTGAACTGCCTGGAAGCATAGGCTATAACCTTACCGTGCTCATTAATACACAACCAAAATTGATCCTCAAGGCGTCATCGTATACCACAAACCCATCGGTACCCTCAGATAGGATTAACACTGGTGCTGAGGTGAGTCGAGTATTCAACTCTTGGAAACTCTTCTCATAGGCCTCTAACCATTGAAACTTCACCTTCTTCTGAGTCAACTTAGTCAACGGTGTTTTAATGGATGAAAACCCTTCAACAAACCTCCGGTAGTAACAAACTAAACCCAAGAAACTCCTGATATCTGAAGGACTGACTGGTCTAGGCCAATTCTTCACAACTTCTATCCTTTGAGAGTCCACCTGTATACCCTCACTTGACACCACAAGATCCAAAAATGCTACCGAGTTTAACCAAAACTCACACTTTCTAAACTTAACATACAGCTGACGATCCTTCAGAGTTTATAGCACAACCCTCAAATGAGTGGCATGCTCCTCTTAGCTTCGAGAGTATATGAGAATATAATCTATGAACACAATTATGAAAATATATAAATATGGCTTGAACACCCTATTCATCAAATCCATAAAAGCTGTAGGAGCATTAGTTAGTCCAAAAGACATAACTACAAACTCATAGTGACTATATCGAGTCCTAAAGGCTATTTTTGGAATGTCAATCTCCCGAACCCTGAGAGCTGATGGTATCCGGATATGAGGTCTATCTTTGAAAAGCACTTAGCACCCTGAAGTTGGTCAAACAAATCATCAATCTTGGGAAGAGGATACTTGTTCTTAATGGTGACCCTGTTCAATTGCCGGTAATCAATGCACATCCGAAGGGAACCATCCTTCTTTCAGACGAAGGGAACTAATGCACCCCACGGGGATTTGCTAGGTCTGATGAAACCCTTGTCTAAGAGATCTTTCAACTACTACTTAAACTCCTTTATCTCAGCTGGGGCCATTCTATAAGTAGGAATAGATATAGGTTTCATATTAGGGAGAAGGTCAATACCAAAATCAATCTCTCGCTCGGGAGTAATTCCCGGTAAATCATCTAAAAACACTTCTAGATAGCCGCATACACTACGGGAACTAACTGGATAGTTGGGGTTTCGGATGTAACATCCTTAACCCTAACTAGATGGTATACGAAACCCTTAGAAATCATCTTTCTAGCCTTAAGGTAGGAAAATGAAGCAACCTACATGCACAGTTGAACTACCTTTCCACTGTGGGACTGGCTCACCCGGAAATTGAAACTCTATGGCACGGGTTCTGCAATTTACAAAGGCACAACATGCATGTAGCCAATTCATGCCAAAGATAACATCAAAATCTATCATGGATAGCTCTACTAAATTTGCTGAGGTGACTTTCTGAAGGACTGATACAGGGCAGTTTCTATATATCCGTCGAGCTATAACTGCATCACCAACTAGAGTAGAGACTGAGAAGGGTTCTGATAAGATTTTGGGACTGACTTCCACTCTTCTAGCAACATAGGATGTCACAAAATATAAAGTAGCCCATGGATCTAACAATGCATATACATCAATGTAGAATATTCGTAATATATCGATGACCACACATGGTGAAGTCTCTTGCACCTATCGGGATGCAAGGGCATAAAACCTATTCTGGCGCTGGCCACCACCTACACTGGTGGACACATCCTATTGATTTAGGCATGTTGGTGCTACTGCTGAGCTGGTAGCCGGAGCACGGCCTCCACTATCACCTTGTCTAGCCAAAGGACACTCCCGGCGCATGTGGCCAGATCTACCATACCCAAAAAAGACATTTGATCCCATAAAGCACTCTCCTATATGACTCTTTCCACACTTCCCGTAGACTAGAAAGGTACGCTCTGTCTGCATGCTCCTCTGGCACCTCGAACCTGAGGCTCTGCTCCTCTGATCACCTCACGGTCTACATGAGGCACTAGCCGATGATGGTACTGGAGCTAATGGCCTCTGATGAGACTACTGATGATGCCCGCCTCTCGATCTCTACTGAGAGAACCCATAACTGGTTGTCCTGGCCCTCTTGGCCTCCCTCTCTCTAAGTTGCACCACCTCCATCTTCTGGGCGTACAAAACCAATCAAGGAAAGTCAATGTCCTGATAAAGCATAGAGGTCCTGCAATCCTTGACCAGGTAATCCACTACTCGTTGCACAAACCTGCTCACCCAAGATCTCTAATCAGCCACTAGGTCTAGTGCATATTTGGACAAATGAGTGAACGCCAAAGCGTACTCCTAGGCTATCATATTACCCTACCTTAGGTTCACAAACTCAGCCGCTTTAATATCCCTCATCTCCCGAGGGAAGATCGATCAAGAAATGCAGTATGGAACTCCTGCCAATCATTGGGGCCCGCTCCAACTATCCTGCTATCCTTCCAGTGCCTGAACCAGATATGCACAACCATTTCAGCTGATATGAGGCTAAATTTGTGCACTCCTCCCCAGTCACCCCATGATTTGGAGGGTTCATCCTCAATAAACTCATGCAGATCCTAGCTCACCTTTGATGCGAGAAACTCTGGAGGGTTCATCCTCAAAAAATCTCTGACTCTCGCTTCCACCATATTCCCATTCTGAGGGATATGTGTTACCACCTGTTTGTTGACTTGGGCGGTCAGAGCCTAAACTAGCATCTGAATGGCAGCCCTAAACTCTACATGGGCAACCATCTCGGGCACATTATTACACCCTGTAAGTTCTTGACACTTAGTTGGCCTATTCACATGTTGGTTAAGAGCTTTAGAATGCCATACATGCGAGAAAAGGGCCCGGGGAGAGACCGGACAAGCGCCAAGTCGGAGCGTCGCAAGGCAAATGCGACTTATAAATCGCATTCGACAAATGCTACTTATAAATCGCATTCGACAAATGCGACTTATAAATCGCATTCAACAAATGCGACTTAAAGAGGAGGGGTTCGGGCCCAAGTATATAAGGCCTCCCACCTTCTTTTAAATCATTTCCTTACATTTAATTTCCGGTGAATGGCCAGTAAACAGGGGAGACGAAGGGTTTTCCTTAATTTCTGTCCAATTAAGCCGTCAAACACAGTCCAAACTCAAATTAACTTTGGGTAGCGAGGTATAAAGTGATCTTGGGCAAAATGGCATTCCCAAGGGATACTTTACAACTTAGTTTTGTCTTGTTTAACTACTTATTTATATACATTCTCATGTAATTTTATGTAAATGTGAATATATATACTACCTGACATGATTAGTTCTTGTTTTTGTAGGTTTAAAATGAATTTAAGGATCTAATCCATGAGTTGGTGAAGTCGAGGCATGGAATCGAAAGTAAAACGCGAACATCGGCAAGGAAGATGTGTGAAATAGCCCACCTGCGCGTTGGCAACGTGCCATGGCAGGCAGGCTACGCAACCAAGGGCGTGTCACGACCCCTAACGCGCTGCACAAGCAGCGTGCCACGCTGCCAACGCGGCAAGGGGCTGCCTAGCATGTATTTTATGCGATTTCCAGATTGCTTGCGCGGTGCCTCCATGTCACGGAGACAAATTGGAGCGATAAGCTCCATGACACGGAGCTATTTCATGCCGGACATAATTTTGTACAATTCTCATTTACTATAAATAGGCCCCTTAGCTCCTAAAAACATTTTGTCACGATATATTTCTGAAAAACTGCCAAGGAGCGAAGGGAGAAGTGGGAGAACTCACCTAGGGTTCATCAATTTCATCTTCTCTTCTACCAATTCTTGTAAGTATGTTAATTTAATTATCTTTTCCTGTAATTATACGAACTTGAGTGACTAGAACCCTTCCTCTAGGGTTGAAACCACATGGTATGATTCTGAATACATGATTTTGTTTTGGTTTTAAGTTATTAATTATTGTTTTGTCTTACATTCTTAATTATGGTTGTTTTTATGATTGATCACCATGAAAACACACACGTTAAACCTAGATTAAATCTTGACAAAGTAAACCTAGACAAGAACAAAGAATGTAGGGAGCAAGTTTGTATCTTACGATATAATTCGCGGTTAGGATAAGAAATTATACCTAGTTTGCCTTGCTAGTTAGACACCAACTTAGAATTATCACATCACCACTCGTAGAAGTAGTTGTGAAGCTAAGTTGAGTTAAATGATTAGAGGTATGAAAGTCCCTAATCAAGAGCATAAACCCCGTAAACCACATCCACATAATTGAATTGCCCACGAACTAGAATTTCACATCCCCGCTCAATAATGTAGTTGTGAGGCTAGTTTGTTATGTTTAGAGGCTCGAAAGACCATGAACATGCAATTATAATTATGTGAGATGACAATTGATAATTTCATGCTTAAAGCATGACAAAGCATAGTATCGCATGATTATCCGGCGTTAGCCCTAGTTGCTTCTTGAATGTTTTCAGAGTATTTCGATGACCACCTCTAGACTTAATTAAACTTTATCGAAAAAGTCTAAATCAACACTTGTGAAAGTTAATATCACACTTGAACTTGATAACTAGTTGAATTGGTCCAGTCCCTATGGGTTTGACATTCGGCTCTTAAAAAGGGCCACTGTATTATTGTAAGACCACGTACACTTGCGTGTGCGCTCGGGCAAGCGTCAACAAGTTTTTGGCGCCACTACTGCGCAGTCTCAACAAGTTTTTGGCACCGTTGCCGGGGAATTGGTGAAGTTTAGCGAATTTATCTGTTTTTCTGTGATTTTTAAATTTCCTTAAGTGTTGAGAAACTTGGTCTTAGTCTGACTTATTGCAGGTGATAGGTTGTCTTGCCGAGCTGGCTAGGAATAGAGAGCTTGTGGAACCGTTGCTTGAACCAGAACGTCAAATTCATTTGCGAAGGAGAGTAGCTCTTGAGAAAAAGCTGAAAAGACTTCAAGGAAAGGTACAACAACAACCACCCGCAGGACAAGCAAAGTCGTCACCAGAAGCAATGGCAGCCAGACCAGTTTGCGAAGTGGCAATCCCACAAGCGATGAATGTGAACTCTAGTATCCGTAAACTGGAACCTGGAGGGAACTTTGAATTGAAATAGAATATGGTGCATCTGTTACATTCTAGTGGTCAATTCACTAGGATGGAACATGAGGACCCGCAGCAGCACCTACAGAACTTTCTTGAGATTATGGACACTTTCGTCCCCATCGGAGTGTCCACAGACTATGTCCGACTTACCCTCTTCCCATTTTCATTGTTTGGAGAGGCCAAAAGGTTGTTGAAAGTTGAGCCACCAAACTCCATAACTTCTTGGGATGATTTGGCAAAGAAGTTCTTGATTAGATTCTTTCCTTCAGGCAAGACTGCAAAATTGAGAAGTGAAATTGGTAGAAAGTTAGGCACAGATAGAGGGAAAGTCTGAGTACCCATGGAGGAGGAAGCTAACAGGCATGGAAGAGAAAAAGTGTGGGGTCAAACACCCACTTGTGCAAAAAATGAAAAAGAACATGTTGTTAGCTAGGCATAGAGGCCAGGGAGTATTTCTTACCCTTTTGAATTTTAATTAGATGCTATGGGGACATAGCATGATTCAAGGGGTGAGGAAAATTTAAAATTTTTTTGTGCTTAATGATTTTGGTGAATGTAGTGCTTGATACATATTGAAAAAAAAATTTGAGTTGAGCATGACTTCACCACCCATTGGTTTTCGGTTCTTTTCCGATGGGGGGTCTTTGAACCGAAGAAGAATAAAAATTTTCTTTGTCTGTTTATAACGTTTTTAGTCATAGTTAGGGACTGTTTCCGAAGATGGATGGATGACGACCGTCTTGAGGAAAAATTAGTCAATAGGTTTTGGTTTTTGAACCCGTAGCTAATTGATGGCTTGATGTTCTTGCTATGTGCTATACATGATTGTAAGATACAAGTGTGGTTAGTGTTGAAGCATGTGAGAAGTGTATAACTTTTTTTGAGACACTTAGGCTCTTGAATTTGACTCGATGTGATTGAAGCTTAATTCTGAATTCTTGTGATTAGCTCAGTAAGAGTCTGTTGAATGTGTCTTGAATTGAGCATGTGCTTTGAGTGTAAGTTTTTTTAATATTTCGTGCTATTGTGGAAGTATATAAAATGAAATGAAGGGTGTGAATTGTAGGAGATGATTTAGGCATTTCTTTGAATTAACCTAATTTTTATCCCTCACTTTACCTACCTTGAATGTTGAATCCTAGTGAGCCCCATTGAGCCTTAAGCCTATTCTTTGATAGCTACAACATAAGCTTAATCCTTTTTCTTTCATTATCCTTGAATTTGATCCAAAACTCCTAAGCGCTTAAGGTAAAAATCCGAAAGAGTGAAGGAGTGAGAAGCATGAAAAGAAGGAAAAGTAGCAGTTGTAAAAGTTGAGAAAGGTCAAGGGTGCACTTGTTTGAAAATACCTGAGTATTGGTAGGGAGTAAGAAATAAATGAATGAAAAAGTTGTTTAAGTACTCCTTACTAATAAGCTAAGTGTGCTTAAAGAAATGGGAACAAGAAGAGAAAACTCAAGGCTAGAAAAAAATGAGGAGGAATTAAGAAAAGAGATGTCCTAAGGGAAGTGTGATGTATTAAAAAGCGCTTGGTGAAGATAGCCATTATTATTGGCCAGAATAGTACCTACCCGTCCCTTGGCTTACATTACAACCCATTAAGTCCTACTTGATCTTACGTTCAAACATCCTTAATTAGTGGAGTAAAACACTAAGGGCAAGCTTATGGTTCACTACATGATGCATGTGAATTCTTTGAGAGAGCGAGCGTAATTTTATTCATATACCCATACTTGTTGTGATCTGAAAATTTGTGAGTAAAAATGGGTAACTGTCTTGTTATGAGGGAACATGTTAAATGAAAGATAACATTCTTGTCAGATTTCTTGATCGGTTTTTTGCATGAGTTTGCTAAGATTGAGAGTCGATTCTTCAGGTTAGGAAGTCTTAATGTAGTTGTATATCATTTCAATGATTAAAATCGTGCATGCTCTACTTTTAACTTGCTATCTCAAATAATCATTATAGTCGTAGCTTGAATTCTCTTGCTAAATTAGTTATGTGTGAGTCTTCATTTACATGAGATGTAAAAGGGTTGTTCGAGGATGAACAAGGCTTTAAGTGTGGGGTAGGTGATCTTGGGCAAAATGGCATGCCGAAGGGATACTTTACAACTTAGTTTTGTCTTGTTTAGCTACTTATTTATATACATTCTCATGTAATTTTATGTAAATGTGAATATATATACTACCAAACATGACTAGTTCTTGTTTTTGTAGGTTTAAAATGAATTTGAGGAACTAATCCATGAGTTGGTGAAGTCGAGGCATGGAATCGAAAGTAAAACGCGAACGTCGGCAAGGAGGATGCGCGAAACAGCTCACCTGCGCGTTGGCAACATGCCACAGCAGGCAGGCTGCGCGACCAAGGGCGTGTCACGGCCCCTAACCTGCTACACAAGCAGCGTGCCACGCTGCCAATGCGGCAAGGGGCTGCCTGGCATGTATTTTATGCGATTTCCAGATTGCTTGCGCGATGCCTCCATGTCACGGAGGCAAATTGGTGCGATAACCTCCATGACACGGAGCTATTTCATGCTGGGCATAATTTTGTACAATGCTCATTTACTATAAATAGGCCCCTTAGCTCCTAAAAACATTTTGTCACGATATATTTCTGAAAAACTGCCAAGGAGTGAAGGGAGAAGTGGGAGAACTCACCTAGGGTTCATCAATTTCATCTTCTCTTCTACCAATTCTTGTAAGTATGTTACTTTAATTATGTTCTCTTGTAATTATATGAACTTGAGTGGCTAGAACCCTTCCTCTAGGGTTGAAACCACATGGTATGATTGTGAATACATGATTTTGTTTTGGTTTTAAGTTATTAATTGTTGTTTTGTCTTACATTCTTAATTATGGTTGTTTTTATGATTGATCACCATGAAAACACACACGTTACACCTAGATTAAAGCTTGACAAAGTAAACCTAGGCAAGAACAAAGAATGTAGGGAGCAAGTTTGTATCTTACGATATAATTTGCGGTTAGGATAAGAAATTATACCTAATTTGCCTAGCTTGGTTACTAAAATGGGATGAGTTAGACACCAACTTAGAATTATCACATCACCACTCGTAGAAGTAGTTGTGAAGCTAAGTTGAGTTAAATGATTAGAGGTACGAAAGTCCCTAATCAAGAGCATAAACCCCGTAAACCACATCCACATAATTGAATTGCCCACGAACTAGAATGTCACATCCCCGCTCAATGATGTAGTTGTGAGGCTAGTTTGTCATGTTTAGAGGATCAAAAGACCATGAACATGCAATTATAATTATGTGAGACGACAATTGATAATTTCATACTTAAACCATGATTATCTGGCGTTAGCCCTAGTTTCTTCTTGAATGTTTTCAGAGTATTTCGATGACCACCCCTAGACTTAATTAAACTTTATCGAAAAAGTCTAAATCAACACTTGTGAAAGTTAATATCACACTTGAACTTAATAATTAGCTGAATTGGTCCAGTCCCTGTAGGTTCGACATCCGGCACTTAAAAAGGGCCACTATATTACTTTTAAGACCACGTACACTTGTGTGTGCGCTCGGGCAGGCGTCAACAAGTTTTTGGCACCACTGCTGCGCAGTCTCACCATAAAGTTGCAGGGAGCATTCCTGCGGAGTTAGTTTCGTGAAATTCGGCCTGCGAATCATCGTCACGCCGAGCCAAGGTAAGTGGAATTGCTCCAAACTAGTGTTAATATACTCCCAGCATTAAAGTGAGTATTTCTCCCTTCTAGACTACCGAGAAATTATGAGTTTTCGGTTGTTCTTCGATAAGTCAAAGAATAGGCAGTAGGTATACCCATAAGTATGGTTTCTTTAAAAAATAAAGTAGAATTAATTATATTCTTTTGTGAATATGAATATAGTTGGGAGAAATAGATGAATACTAGCCGAGCTACGCTAGTTAATCAGAAAGTCGATAGTTGAGGTATGTAAAGCCAGTTTCTTTCGACAAGCTAGTAGTTCTAGTATAGCAAAATAGTACGGATTTCAGTAGAGTGTTTCAGAAGTCATATATTATGTTCAGTATGAAATTTAGTAAGCATGTTAGAAATATAATACAGTGTTCAACATGAAATTCAGTAAAACAGTATAAGTCCCAGCAGAATATTCCAGAAATATTATTACAGATTCAGTATATTTCAGTATCAGATTCAGTACATTTCAATATGAGATTCAGAACAAAATACCAGAAAATAAATATTATTATCAGATCCAGTATATATATAACATGTGCTGATTGCTATTTGTGGAGACATGATTGTTCTGTGTTGGGCACCCTTAGAGCTTCCTTGACCGCCCCAGGGTTAATAGCTGTGTCGACTCGCCCGCTAGAGGGTGAGGATACGTCGCTCTACGGAGTGGCATGCCGTCCGCCAGCGAACGAAGATGGAATGCAGATTCCCCATAGTTGGCTGATCAACACTATACCACACCCCCTATCGAGCGCTTCCGCCCGGGGTGCAGATTACAGTTTTCAGATTACAGATTTCAAATTTCAAATTTTAGGAGTCCTCCGGACTCAGATACAGCTATAGTCAGGGGCCTAGCGAGCCCAAGTTGCATACCCAGGGGGCTGGCTGGATGCTCATAGTTACTAGGTGGATGGTAAGACATGGGTAGGGGTATATAGATTGTGTGCTAGTTGGTACCTTACGGCTTATGGGGGCTGGTAAGGTTCTTGTATGCTATGTTGTGTTAGTTATTAATAAATAGAAAGTAGACCACCATGTTATCAGGTATGACTCTTACTCTTTTCAGTAAAGTTATCCTCTTTTCAGTCAGTATCAGCCCATCTCCTATTACTTTAGTATCTATCAGTATTGTTGTTTGCTTTCAGTTATTTTTAGTTATTGCTTTGCATACTCAGTACCAGTGGTATTGACGCCCGTTTTGGGGCGCTGCATTACTTGCCTGTAGGTACTCATAGACGAGGGGAAGATCCCTCGTAGTTCCAGCCAGCGTACAGAGTCTTCAGCTCCTATCATCCAGAGATTGACAGCTAAAGGTTTACTTCCCTTTTTGTTCGTACAGTATGGGTAGGCTGGGGCCTTGTCCCGACCATCTTATTATTCTTGGAGGCTTGCGGATTGTATATTCCCTGTGGTTAGTTGTACCGGTGGTGTGGGGTCGTATGTATGTTTTAGTTTGCATGTGATGGCCGTGTGGGGCCTCGTTCAGTTTTTAGTTGGTCACCTTGTCGGTCACAGATCAATTCAGCACTTAATTATACTTTTCAGTGATAACTAGTCAGCATGGTGGCCTTGTCGGCCCGCATAGGTTCCCTTATGCTCAGTTGTTCTGGTTAGCTGTTATATTTCTATAGGTGGCTATACGCCTAGTCGGTCGGAGGTTGTATTTACAACCGTTATATAGCCCTTTGTTTTCATAAATCCAGAATTAGAGCCAGCCTGGCATCAGAAGTGCTTAGGCTCAGTAGTCCAGCAGTCCAGGTCCTAGTAGGGCACCAAGTGCCAGTCATGCATCCCAAGGCGATGCGTGACAAACTTGGTATAAGAGCAGGTCGTATCCCAGGAGTCTGCAGGCCGTGATGAGTCTTGTCTATGGATGTGTTGTTCACCACATACCATAGGCAGGAGGCTGCAACGCATGATAGGATGGTTACTCTTTCTTCACATTCAGCCGTGCCATAGAGCAGTACAGTATAGGGTTGAGTCCCTAAAGCTTACTATACTCTTTGTTTACAGATAAAATGTCAGATCAGCAACACCCTATCACAGGCCGAAGATTGGATACAGCAGAAGGAGAGGGCACCAACAGGATGCCACAGTCTCGATTAGAATCAGCCCGATCTGAGGGCGATATAGAGGCATCGTCCCGACCTTCTCAGCAGTCTCCACCCCATTGGGAGCCACTCGGGATGACACCACCTCCGACAGTTTGTATACCTACACAATATGACCAGGAGGTTAGGAGTGCAGTAGTTATGTTAGTGAAAATGATGGCTACTCAGCGCCAGTCAATGCCACCTACAGCTGTAGAGTCATCAGGTGGGCCTGGTAGTTCAAGGGTCCGAGAATTTCTGACACTAGGTCCCCCACAGTTTACCGGGATAGACCAAACAGAGGACCCCCAGGACTTCCTGGATCAGATGTAGAGGATCTTCCGGGTAATTCATATTACATCTGTAGAGTCAGTCGGATAGAGATATTACTGTGTTATGGTATGAGAGTTGGGAAAGGTCTAGAGAGAGAGATGTTGCCCCTCCGACCTGGTCTAGCTTTTCGAGGCTTTCCTGGACCGTTATCTACCACGAGATATCCGACAGGCCTGGATGGATCGGTTTTTACACTTAGAGCAGAGGCAATGAGTGTTCGAGAATATGCCCTGCAGTTCGATACTTTGGCCCGCTATGCTCCAGCCTTCGTAGACACCATGTCATCTAGAGTCCACCAGTTTATTATGGGGCTGAACCCATAGTATATTGAGGCCTGTATGACAGCTACTTTGTGGGAAGATATGGATATTTCTCGAGCGCAGGCTTTTTCTCAGACTATTGAGGGCCTCAGACAACGGCAACAGGATAGCAGATGAACAAGTCAGAACAGCACCACAGGGACAGGTCAGATAAGTTACAGGGGGAGATTTGGAGAGGGCCTAGGCCATGGTTGTTAGATAGGCCACCTAGACCCCCGCTTCCATCACAACAGCAGAGGGGTAGATTCAGTTGCTGAGGACAGTTAGAGTCCGGCGGAAGTTCTCGAACAGTAGATTCACCCCAGTAGAGGAGGGCAGAATAGAGCAGGTATACACCACCACTTTGCCCTATTTGCAGCCGACGCCACTCTAGAGCTTGCAGATATGGCTCCACAGGGTTTTATATATGCGTACATGAGGGTCATGTGATGAGAGATTGTCCAGCCAGGGGTCAGGGTGACCGGGATAGACAGGACAAGGCATTAGCAGGGTCGTGAGCTCTAGCAGCCCCGGCAGGGCGCAGGCCCTCAGTTTCAGCAGGCAGAGGCCGAGGCAGATCAGGGGCCTCTAGTTCAAGTATGGGCCCAAGTCGTACCTATACATTACCAGGGAGACAGGATTTAGAGGCGTCTCTAGATGTTGTGATAGGTCTGATGACTATTTTCTCTCACTCTGCTTATGTATTAATCGATCCGGGATCTACCTTGTCCTATGTTACCCCATTAGTGGCTTGAAAGTTCAGTATTATACCAAAATTTCTTTTGCAACCCTTTTCAGTATCTACACCCGTCGGTGACTCTATTATAGCCAGAAGGGTTTATCGAGGGTGTACAGTAGAGGTTGCTAACCGTCAGACCACAACAGATTTGGTAGAGTTAGAAATGGTTGATTTTGATGCCATTATGGGTATGGATTGGTTAGCTCCATGCTATGCCAATGTAGAATTCTAGACCAAGACAGTCCAATTCCACTTTCCAAGGGAGGCAGTACGAGAGTGGAAGGGCAGTACAGCTATGCCAAAAGGTAGGTTTATTTCCTATCTTCGGGCGAGAAAGTTGATACCCAAGGGGTGCATTTACCACATTGTCAGAGTTCAGGATGTTCGGGTAGAGCCTCTCTCTAGTCTGTTCCAGTGGTTAATGAATTCCCCGATGTATTCCCAGATGAGCTACCTGGTATTCCCCCAGAAAGGGAAATAGACTTTGCAATTGATTTATTATCAGGCATTTAGCCCATATCAATTCCCCCTTATCGCATGGCTCTTGCTGAACTCAGAGAACTAAAGGAGCAGTTGAAGGATTTGTTAGACAAGGGCTTTATCAGGCCGAGTACTTCACCTTGGGGTGCGCCAGTTCTGTTTGTGAGAAAGAAGGATGGTTCCTTCCACATGTGTATATACTATCGGCAACTGAATAAAGTTACTATCAAGAATAAGTATCCGCTTCCCAGGATAGATGATTTGTTTGATCAGTAACAGGGAGCTAGATATTTCTCCAAAATTGACTAAAGGTCCGGATATCATCAGTTTCGGGTTTGTGAAAGGGACATTCGAAAGACTGCCTTCAGGACCAGATACGGCCATTTTGAATTCTTAGTCATGTCCTTTGGGCTGATGAATGCTCCAGCCATGTTTATGGACCTGATGAACAACATTTTATACCATACCTGGACCTGTTCGTGATAGTGTTTATTGATGATATTCTTGTGTATTCTCGCTTGGAGGCAGACCACCAGGATCATTTACGGACAGTGCTCCAGATTCTCAAAGACCGTCAGCTGTATGCCAAGTTCTTTAAATTTGAATTTTGGCTAAATTCAGTAGCCTTTTTGGGTCATATCGTGTTGGATGCTGGTATACAGGTAGATACACAAAAAATAAAAGCAGTGAAAACATGGCCCAGACCTACCACTCCGACTGAGGTACGCAGTTTCCTGGGGTTAGCAGGGTACTACAGGAGGTTTGTCGAAGGATTTTCCACCTTAGCAGCACCTCTGACTAAACTGACACAGAAGGCAGCAAAATTTTAGTGACTGAGGCATGTGAGCGGAGCTTCCAAGAATTGAAAGACAGGTTAACGTCAGCCCCAGTGTTAGCTTTGCCAGAAGGTACATAAGGTTATGCAGTTTATTGTGACGCTTCGGGTGTTGGGTTATGATGTCTGTTGATGCAGCATGGTAAAGTAATTGCTTATACTTCTAGACAGCTGAGGAAACATGAAAAGAACTATCCTACCCGTGACCTACAATTGGCCGTAGTGATTCACACCTTAAAGATATGGAGACATTACTTGTATGGCGTCCACGTGGATATTTTCACTGATCATAAGAGCCTACAGTATATCTTCACCCAGAAAGAGTTGAATTTGCGGCAGCCTCACTGGTTAGAGCTGTTGAAAGACTATGATGTGAATATTATGTATCACCCAAGGAGAGCTAATGTGGTGGCAGATGCCCTTAGCCATAAATCTATGGGAAGTCTGGCACACTTAGAGCCTGAGCAGCAGGAATTAGCCCGGGAATTCCATCAATTATCAAATTTAGCTGTTCGTGTAGCAGAAACAGAGGACAACAGAGCAGTAATCCAGAACACTACAGTGTCATCTTTAGTCGTGGAAGTAAAGGAATGGCAGTGTGAAGATCCTAGCCTGGTTCAGCTCAAAAACAAAGTTCAACAAGGAGAGGTGATAGATTCAGATAACCGAGGATAGGGTATTGCGATATAAAGATCGCCTTTGTGTTCTAGACGTTGTAGGGCTTCACCAGCAGATTATGGGCGAGGTACATTATGCCCATTATTCTCTCCACCTAGGTTCGACAAAAATTGACCACGATATAAAAGAAATCTACTAGTGGCCAAGAATGAAGAAGGCGATAGCAGAATTCGCAACTCAATGTCCCAACTGCCAGCAGGTAAAAGCTGAACATCAGAAACCAGGCGGACTGACTCAAGATATAGCTGTGCCTCTATGGAAATGGGAAGTAGTAAATATGGATTTTGTAGTAGGATTATCCCGCACCAGGCGTAGATATGATTCGATCTGGGTGATTGTTGACAGACTGACAAAAGCAGCTCATTTTCTACCAGTAAGGGCTACCTTTTCCGCCGAGGATTATGCTGAGCAGTATATCAAAGAAATAGTCAGGCTTCATGGTGTTCCAGTGTCCATTATCTACGATAGAGGGGCACAGTTTACAATTAAATTTTGGCAATCATTTCAGAGAGGCTTGGGGATGCAAGTTAACCTGAGCACAGCTATTCATCCTCAGACAGATGGGCAGGAAGAACGCACCATTCAAACGCTCGAGGATATGTTGCGAGCATGTGTGTTGGATTTCAGAGGTAGCTGGGATGAACATTTACCACTCATTGAGTTCTCCTATAATAATAGTTACCATTCAGCTATTTAGATGGCGCCTTATGAGGCATTATATGGGCGAAAGTGCAGATCTCCAGTTGGTTGGTTTGAGGTAGGAGAATCAGCATTGATTGGGCCAGATATCATTCATCAGTCAGAGGAAAAAATAAAGTTTATCAGAGAACGTTTACTGACTGCTCAGAGCTGCCAGAAATCTTATGCTGACATGCGGCGCAGAAACTTGGAATTTAATATGGGTGATTGGGTGTTTCTGAAAGTTTCGCCAATGAAGGTTGTAATGAGATTTGGCAAGAAAGGCAAGCTCAGCCCGAGGTTTGTTGGGCCTTATCAGATTCGCCAAAGAAAAGGCCAAGTGGCATATGAGTTAGACTTACCTCCAAAGTTAGAATCTGTCCATCCAGTTTTCCATGTATCAATGCTGAGAAAGTGCATAGGAGATCCCTCCAGAATTGTCCCAGTCCAAGATGTCAGGTTACAAAGGAGTTGACCTATGAAGAAGTTCCAGTAGCCATACTAGACCGGCAGATCCGCAGATTAAGAACTAAAGATGTTGCTTCTGTCAAAGTGTTATGGCATAACAGGAACCGAGAGAGAAATGTCTGGGAAGCAGAAAAAATATGAAAGTCAGATATCCTCACTTATTTCATACTTAGTCAGCCAGAGGTATGTTGTTATTACTGTTTTATGAGTTATGGCATATTCATGTGTACGTGAGATAGTTGACTCTAGTTTATTGTGTAATGGATGCTATAGTATTATATGGAGTACCTGTATTAGACTTTTCTGCGTTTCAGGATTTTTGAGATAGTCCATATTACAGCGGAAACTCTGCCGGAATTTTTCCATAATAAGTAGAGCAAGTTAAAATTTCTATAAACAGAAGTTAACATTCGAGGACGAATGTTCTTAAGGGGGGAAGGATGTTACACCCCGTAAGTTCTTGACTCTTAGTTGGCCTATTCGCATGTTGGTTAAGAGTTTTAGAATGCCATACATGTGAGAAAAGGGCCCGGGGAGAGACCGGACAAGCGCCAAGTCAGAGCGTCGCAAGGCGAATGCGACTTACAAATCGCATTCGACAAATGCGACTTAAAGAGGAGGGGTTCGGGCCCAAGTATATGAGGCCTCTCACCTAGTTTTAAATCATTTCCTTACATTTAATTTCTTGTGAACGACCAGTAAACAGGGGAGACAAAGGGTTCTCATTAATTTCTGTCCGATTAAGTCGTCAAACACAGTCCAAACTCAAACAAACTTCGGGTAGCAAAGTATAAAGCTGCAGGGAGCATTCCTGCGGAGTTAGTTTCATGAAATTCGGCCTGTGAATCGTCGTCACGCTGAACCAAGGTAAGAGGAATTTCTCCAAACTAGTGTTAATATACTCCCAACAATAAAGTGAGTATTTTTCCCTTCTAGACTTCCGAGAAATTATGAGTTTTCGGCCGTTGTTCGATAAGTCGAAGAATAGGCAGTAGGTATACCCATAAGTATGGTTTCTTGCAAAAATAATAGTAGAATTAATTCTATTCTTTCGTGAATATGAATACAATTGGGAGAAATAGCTGAATACTAGTCGAGCTATGCCAGTTAATCAGAAAGTCGGCAGTTGAGGTATGTAAAGCCAGTTTCTTTTGGCAAGATAGTAGTTCTAGTATAGAAAAATAGTACGAATTTCAATAGTGTTTCAGAAGTCGTATATTATGTTCAGTATGAAATTTAGTAAGCATGTTAGAAATATAATAAATGTTCAGCATGAAATTCAGTAAAACAGTATAAGGCCCAGCAGAATATTCCAGAAATATTATTACAGATTCAGTATATTTCAGTATCAGATTCAGTACATTTCAATATGAGATTCAGAATAGAATACCAGAACATAAATATTATTATCAGATCCAGTATATATATTACATGTGCTTATTGTTATCTATGGAGACATGATTGTTCTGTGTTGGGCACCCTTAGAGCTTCCTTGACCGCCCTAGGGTTAATAGCTCTGTCGACTCGCCCACCAGAGGGTGAGGATACGTCGCTCTATAGAGTGGCATGTCGTCTGCCAGCGGACGAAGATGGGATGCATATTCCCCATAGCAGGCTGATCAACACTATACCACACCCCTTGTCGAGCGCTTCCGCCCGGGGTGCAGATTACAATTTTCAGATTTCAGATTTCAGATTTCAGGAGTCCTCCGGACTCAAATACAGCTGTAGTCAGGGGCCCGGCGAGCCCAAGTTGCATACCCAGGGGGCCAGCTGGATGCTCATAATTGCTAGGTGGATGGTAAGACCTGGGTAGGGGTATATAGATTGTGTCCCGGGTTGTACCTTATGGATTATGGGGGGCTGGTAAGGTTCTTGTATGCTACGTTGTGTTAGTTATTAATAGATAGAAAGTAGACCGCCATGTTATCAAGTATGACTCTTACTCTCTTCAGTAAAGTTACGCTCTTTTCAGTCAGTCTCAACCCGTCTCCTATTACTTTAGTATCTATCAGTATTGTTGTTTGCTTTCAGTTATTTTCAGTTATTGCTTTGCATACTCAGTACCAGTGGCACTGACACCCGTTTGGGGCGCTGTATTACTTGACTCATAGACGAGGAGCAAATCCCTCGTAGTTCCAGCCAGCGTACAGAGTCTTCAGCTCCTGTCATCCGGAGCTTGACAGCTAAAGGTTTACTTCCCTTTTTGTTTGTACAGTATGGGTAGGCTGGAGCCCTGTCCTGACCATCTTATTATTCTTAGAGGCTTGCGGATTGTATATTTCCTGTGGTTAGTTGTACCGGTCGTGTGGGGCCGTATGTATGTTTGAGTTTGCATGTGATGGCCGTGTGGGGCCTTGTTCAGTTGTCAGTTGGTGACCTTGTCGGTCACAGATCAGTTCAGCACTTGATTATACTTTTCAGTGATAACTAGTCAGCATGGTGGCCTTGTCGACCCGCATAGGTTCCCTTATGCTCAGTTGTTCTGGTTAGCTGTTATATTCCTCTAGGTGGCTATAGGCCTAGTCCACCGAAGGCTGTATTTACAACCGTTATATAGCCCGGTGTTTTTATAAATCCAGAATTAGAGCCAGTCTGGCACCAGAAGTGCTTAGGCTCAGTAGTCCAGCAGTCCAGGTCCTAGTAGGGCACCAGGTGCCAGTCATGCCTCCCAAGGCAGGTCGTGACACACATGATCCTCGGGGGCTGGTGAGGCCTGCTGGTGCCTATCCCCATTAACATTCTCGTGACCATTTTCATTTCCGTCCCTTCTTCTAATAATTCGGCGAGGGGGCGAGATTCTACAAACGCATATAGCACGAGTTAGAAGGATAGAAAGGCATTTCATCGCATGACATAGATCATGAAAGAAGGGAAGATTTCCTAAGCATTTCATAGCCTCTTCGTCATAAGTGTGGTGCGCTGCACACCCATGAAAAAGACTCTACTTAACGCGGCTTTCAAACATCCTAGGAAACTTCAAAACCTAATGCTCTGATACTAAGTTTGTCACGACTTGAACATACAACCGGATCGAGACACGGTACTAGGAACCCCGAGAGGCTCCAAGTCGACTCATGGCATGAACATAATATCTAAACTCAACATAATGATGCGGAAGTTTAACATACATAATTGTGGAAGTATGCATACATGTCAATCTAACACAAATTCAATAATGACAGGTTGATTTCTATGTAATGTCCGAAAAAGCCTCTAACATTGTCACGACCCGAGAGTACACCCGGATCGTAGACACTGGACAAGGAGCCCCAAAAGACTCCAAGTCAACCCATGGAGTGAGCATGTATCTAATTCATACACATAAGGAGGAAGACTTAACTTAAACTTATGAATTTAAATGAAGACGTGACATGAAATATTTTTAAAAATGGTAATACATGATCCAAGCATAAATAGCAGAATACTACAATTAAGTCTGAAAGCCTCTAATCATAATAGACGGGTTGAAGGAACAAGAACCCAACTAATGTCACGCCCCGCCTTGGGGGGTATGACTGGCACCTGGTGCCCTATTAGGACCTGAACTGCTAGACTACTGAGCCTAAGCACATCTGGTGCCTGGCTGGCTCTAACTCAGATTCACGGGACCAACGGGCTATATAACGGCTGTAAACACAGCCTCCGGCCGACTAGGCCTATAGCCACCTGTACTATAACATCAGCTAACCAGCGTCACATTTATATAGGGAAACCTATGCGGCCGACAAGGCCACCATGCTGTCTAGTTATCTCCAAATCAGTATAACAAATGCTGAACAACTACGTGACCGGCAAGGTCACCACTACTAACTAGATACGGCCCCACACGACCAACATAAACAATCATACTAAACAGCTAAACATATGCACGGCCCCACACGACCGGCACAACTAACCACAGGGAGATATATACACCATCTGCAAGCCTCTAGGAATACTGATAAGATGGTCGGGACGGGGCCCCAACCTACCCGTACTGTACAACAAAAGAAAATGATATAGACCTCTGAAATATCAAGCTCCGGATGACAGGAGCTGATGACTCTACGCTGGCTAGGATCACGAGGGATCAACTCCTCATCTATAAGTACCTGCAGGCAAGTAATGCAGTGCCCCAAACGGGCGTCAGTACCACTGGTACCGAGTATGTAAGGCAAACTGAACATAATTGAATATAAACAACAATGCTAGTAAATTCTGAATAGCGGGAAGTATTTGAAACTGTCTGAACTAGTAGGATCTAGAATAGGCTTATCTGTACTGAAGGTAAGGCAAAATCATACCTGTCGTCATGGCGACCTACTGTCTGTCAAATAATAGATATCATGTATATACATAGATATATAACACACAAGAACCTATACCAGCCCCCATAAGCCAGAAGGTGCCAACCAACACACATTCTATATACCCCTACCCGGGTCAAAATCATCCAAAAATAGATCACTCCACTCGTCTACTAACTACGAGCACCTCTACCGGCTCCCTAGGTCTCCAGCTCGGGCTATGGACTCTGATATAAATAACTGTGTCTGAGCCCGAAGGACTCCTGTACTATAAACTGTAATTTGTATCTGTATTTGTATCTGTAATCTACCCCCTGGGCGCAAGCGCACAACAGGGTAAGCTATACTGCTATGTTGATCAGCCTGATAAGGGGAATGCTCCATCCTATCTTCGTCCTACTGCGGACGGCATACCACTCCTTGGAGTGGCGTATCCCCACCCTTACGGTGGGTCGACACAGTTACCAAGCCAGGGGCGGCGAGGACGCTCAAAGGGTGCCCTCATAACACAAACAAGTCCCAACAAACAATAATCACATATAGCAAGCATATTTAAACTGAAAATACTATTTGTACTCCGATTTCTCATTATTTACTCTTTTCTGTGTTATACTGATTCTCATACTGAATTATACTGTATTTGAGATATTATCTGACTATCTGATTATACTGTAACTGAGATATCATCTGACTGTCTGATATTACTTTACTAACTTTTATTCTGAATATATATCATAATATCATAAAACATGCTTGCTAAATTCAAACTGGACTCAATTCTTGACTTTTGAGTTCTTTCTTCTATACATCACGCTATCTACCGTACTGGATTACTAACTTGCCGAAGGAATTAGCGTTACATACCTTCGCTTCGGAGTTCCCGACTAACTGCGTAGTTCGGTCAGTATTTCTACTATTTCTCCCAACTGCATTCATATATATATCAATTAGAGCTAAATACGCTAATATTCTGGAAGAAAACATCACTTTCAATATATATATATATATAGCCCAAACTTTGGCTTATCGAAAAACGGTCAAAGACTTGCTATTTCTCGGAAGTACAGAAGGGAGAAATACTCACTTTAGGGATAGGAGTATATCGACACTAATTTGGAGAAATTCCACTTACCTTAGTTCGGTAGCACGACGATTCGCTGGCCGAATTTCACGAAACTAAATCCGTAGAAATTCTCCTTACTGCTTAATACCTCGGTATCTAGAGTTAATTTGAGTTTGGACCGAGTTTGATGACGTAATCGGACAAAAATTATCAAAGAACCTTTGTTCTCTCTGTTTTCCCTCGACTTCTCTGGAAAATTATATGAAATTTAACATTAAAACCGAAGTTGGAGGCTTTTATACTTGGGTCTGGATAGGGCCTCCGTGACACGGAGCCAACGTGGAGGCCCTCCCTCCGTGGCACATTGCCATAGTGGAGGGGCTCTGCCCCGGCTCCTTCCACGATGGTTCGACGGATTTCTTATCCGGTCTTTCCTCGGGCCTTTTCCTAGAATACATGGCATTCAAAAAATCTTAACCAACATGAGAATAGGCCATCTAGATGTCGAGAATTTACGGGGTGTAACATTCTCCCCCCCTTAAGAACATTCATCCTCGAATGTGAACTTCTATTTATAAGAATTCTCGACTTACTCAAGTTATTTCTAGAAATATTTTGGCAGAGTCTCCCCTGTAATGTGGACTATCTCATGAACCTGAAATGTAGAAAAGTCCAACACAGGTACTCCACATAATACTATAGTATCCATCTAATAAAAGACTAGAGTCGACTATCTCATTTATACATATACTACAAGGAACTATATAAAATAACAATACTAACATACCTGTTATCTGAATAGGCTTGGAACAAATGAGGATATCTGGTTTTCATATCTTCCTCTGCTTCCCAGGTCATCTCTTCTCAGTCCCTATTACGCCACAGTACCTTGATAGAAGCAATATCTTTCGTTCTCAATCAGCGAATCTGTCTGTCTAAGATGACTACTGGAACCTCTTCATAGGCCAGCTCTTGCATAACCTGGATATTCTGGACTGGGACAACTCTGTGAGGGTCTCCTATGCACTTCCTTAGCATAGATACATGGAAAACTGGATGAACGGATTCTAATTCTGGAGGCAAGTTCAATTCGTATGCCACTCGGCCTACTCTCCGCCGGATCTGATAAGGCCCAACGAATCTCAGGCTGAGCTTACCTTTCCTGCCGAATCTATCACCCCTTTCATTGGAGATACTTTCAGAAATACCCAGTCATTCACATCAAATTCCAGGTCTCTGCGCCGCACATCAGCATACGATTTTTGGAGGCTCTGTGCAGTCAGTAGGCGTTCCCTGATAAGCTTTACCTTTTCCTCTAACTGATGAATAATATCTAGCCCAATCAGTGCTGACTCTCCCACTTCAAACCAGCCAACTGGCGATCTACATTTTTGCACATACAATGCCTCAAAGGGCACCATCTGGATAGCTGAGTGATAACTATTATTATAAGCAAACTCAATCAGTGGCAAATGCTTGTCCCAGCTACCTCCAAAATCTAGCACACACGACCGCAACATATCCTCGAGCGTCTGAATAGTGCGTTCAGCCTGACCATCTGTCTAAGGGTGGAATGTTGTGCTCAAATTAATCTGCGTTCCCAGACCTCTCTGAAATGACTCCAAAATCTAGCTGTAAATTGTGCTCCTCTATCATAGATAATAGATACTGGAACACCATGTAATCTAACTATTTCTTTGATATACAATTCAGCATAATCCTCGGCAGAGAAAGTAGCTTTCACTAGCAGGAAGTGGGCTGATTTCGTCAGTCTGTCAACTATTACCCAAATGGAATCATGTCTATGGTTGGTACGGGGTAATCCTGCCACAAAATCCATGTTTACTGCTTCCCATTTCCAAAGAGGCACAGCTATGTCCTGAGTCAATCCGCCCGGTTTCTGGTGTTCCGCTTTTACCTGTTGGCAGTTAGGACATTGGGCTACAAATTCTGCTATTTCCCTCTTCATACTTGGCCACCAGTAGATTTCCTTGATATCGTGGTACATTTTCGTCGCGCCTGGGTGGAGAGAATAGCGGGCGTAATGAACCTCATTCATAATCTGCTGGCGGAGCCCTGAAATGTCTGGAACACAGAGGCGGCCCCTACATCACAGCACTTCATCCTCAGTTATCTGAAAATCTGGCGCTTTTCCTTGCTGAATTCCGTTCTTAAGCTGGACTAGGCCAGGATCTT
Source organism: Datura wrightii (assembly GCA_035772735.1). NCBI lineage: Eukaryota > Viridiplantae > Streptophyta > Magnoliopsida > Solanales > Solanaceae > Datura > Datura wrightii. Next base: position 70,721,268 of record JASDFA010000002.1, read on the forward strand.
CCTATTGTCATTCCTTCACCTCCACAACTAATGACGACACAGCGGTGTTCTGAATTGCCGCTCTGTTGTCCTCTGTTTCTGCTACACGAACAGCTAGGCTGGATAATTTTTGTATTTCTCTGACCAACATCCGCTGCTCGGGCTACAAATATGCCAAACTTCCCATTGATTTACGGCTGAGAGCATCTGCTACTACATTAGCTTTTCCCAGATGATACAGAATGTCCACGTCATAATCTTTCAATAACTCCAACCAGCGACGCTGTCGCAAATTCAACTCCCTCTGAGTGAAGATATACTGTAGGCTCTTATGATCTGTGAAAATATCCACATGGACGCCATACAAGTAATGTCTCCATATCTTTAAGGCGTGGATCACTGCGGCTAATTCTAGGTCATGGGTAGGATAATTCTTTTCATGTTTCCTCAGTTGTCTGGAAGCATACGCAATCACTCTACCGTGCTGCATCAACACACAACCCAACCCAATACTTGATGCGTCACAATACACTAAAAAACCCTTTGTACCTTCCGGTAATGCCAACACTGGAGCGGAGGTTAATATGTCCTTTAATTCTTGGAAACTCAGCTCACATGCCTATGTCCACTGAAACTTTACTTCTTTCTGCATCAGCTTAGTTAGAGGTGCCGCTATAGTGGAGAATCCCTCAATAAATCTTCTGTAATATCCCACTAATCCCAGAAAACTACGGACTTTGGTCGGAGTGGTAGGTCTAGGCCATGTTTTGACTGCTTCTATTTTCTGCGTATCAACCTGTATACCAGCATCCGACACAATATGCCCCAAGAAAGATACTAAGTTCAGCCAAAATTCACATTTGGAGAATTTAGCATACAACTGACGGTCCTTGAGAATTTGGAGCACTGTCCGTAAATGGGCCTGGTGGTCTGCCTTTGAGCGAGAATACACCAGAATATCATCGATAAATACTATCACGAACAGGTCCAGGTATGGTCTGAAGGTGCTGTTCATCAGGTCCATAAATACTGCTGGGGCATTCGTCAACCCAAAGGACATAACTAAGAATTCAAAGTGGCCATATCGGGTTCTGAAGGCCGTTTTAGGAATGTCACTTTCACGAACTCGAACCTGATGTTATACAGACCGTAAGTCAATCTTGGAGAAATATTTGGCCCCTTGTAGTTGATCAAACAAATCATCTATTCTGGGAAGCGAATACTTATTCTTTATTGTAACTTTATTCAGCTGCCGGTAATCTATACACATGCGGAGTGAGCCATCCTTCTTTCTCACAAATAGAACTGGAGCACCGCACGGTGAAGTACTCGTCCTGATAAAACCCTTATCTAGCAGGTCCTTCAGCTGCTCCTTTAATTTTCTGAGTTCAGCAGGAGCCATGCGATATGGAGGAATTGATATGGGCTGCGTTCCTGGTAGCAAATCGATTGCAAAATCTATTTCCCTTTCTGGGGGAATACCAGGTAGCTCGTCTGGAAATACATCAGGGAATTCATTCACCACTGGAACAGACTGGAGTGTCAGAGACTCTACCCGAACATCCTGAACCCTAACTAGGTGGTAAATACATCCCTTCGCTATCAATTTCCTCACCTGAAGGTAGGAAATAAACCTACCTTTTGGCGAAGCTGTGCTTCCCTTCCACTCTCGCACTGGCTCCCCTGGAAAGTGGAATCGGACCGTCTTGGTCCAACATTCTATGTTAGCATAGCATGGCACCAACCAATCCATACCCATAATGGCATCGAAATCAGTCATCTCTAATTCTACCAGATCTACTGTAGTCTGACGATCAGCAACCTCTATTGTACACCCTCAATAAATTCTACTTGCTATAATGGAGTCGCCGACAGGTGTAGATACTGAGAAGGGCTGCTGTAACAATTCTGATGCAACACTAAACTTTCGAGCCACAAATGGGGTAACATAGGATAAAGTGGACCCTAGATCAATCAGTACATAAGCAGGGCATGAGCAAATAATCATCATACCTGTTATCGCATCTTGAGACGCCTCTGAGTCCTGTCTCCCTAGTAATGCATAGGTACGACTTGAGCCCGTACCTGAACTAGAGGCTCCTGATCTACCTCGACCTCTACTTGATGAACCTGAGGCCTACGCCCTGCTGAGGATGCTGGAGCTCGTGGCCCTGCAGATCCCCTGTCCTAGATATCTCGGCTACCTTGCCCCCTGGATGGACAATCCCTCATCAAGTGCCCCTCCTGCCCGCATATATAACATCCTGACGAGCCATATCTACAAGTTCCGATGTGAGGTCGGCTGCAAATAGGGCAGGGTGGGGGTGTGTATCTGCTCTGCTCTACCCTCCTCTTCTGAGGTGAATCCACCGTTCGAGAACTGCCACCAGACTCTGGCTGCCCTCAACAAATAAATCTACCCCTCTTCTGTTGTGATGGAGGTGGGGGTCTAGGGGGCCTGTCTGACAACTAGGGCCTGGGTCCTCTCTGAATCTCCCTCTGTATATCGTCTGATCTATCCCTGTGGCGCTGCTCTTAATTTGTCTGTCTACTGTCCTGTTGCTGCTGTCTAAGGCCCTCAATAGTCTGGCCAAAGGCCTGCACCCGGGCAATGTCCATATCTTCCCGTAATGTAGCTGTCATGCATGCCTCAATGTATTCTGGGTTCAGACCCATAATAAACCGGTGGACTCTAGATGGCATAGTTTCCACAAAAGCTGGAGCATAGCGGGCTAAGGAGTCAAACTGTAAGGCATATTCTCATACACTCCTCGCCCCCTGCTCCCAGTGCAAAAACTGATCTATCCGGGCCTGCTGGATCTCCCGTGGAAAATAACGGTCCAGGAAGGCCTCCGAGAAGCTGGACCAGGTCAAAGGGGCAACATCTCTCCCTCGAGACCTTTCGCAACTCTCGTACCATAATACAGCTATGTCTCGCAACCAAAATACTGCTAACTCAACAAATTCTGTAGGTGTCACATGCATGACCCGAAAGATTCTCTGCATCTGATCTAGGAAATCCTGGGGGTCCTTTGCCTGATCTGATCCTGTGAACTATGGGGGACCCAATGCCAAACATTCCCTGACCCTCGAACTGCCAGATCCACCTGATGGCTCTGCTGTTACAGGTGGCACTGACTGGCACTGAGTGGCCATCATTTGTGCCAACATAACAACTGCACTGCGATCCTCCTGGTCGGATGGTGTAGGTAGAGGAGCTATCGGAGACGGTGTCGTTCCGAATGGCTCCTGGTGAGATGGGGACTGCTGAGAAGGCTGTGATGATGCCTCTATATCGCCCTCAGATCGGGCTGATTCTAAATGGAGCTGAGGCATCATGTTGGTGCCTTCTCCTGTGGCGGTATCCAACCTTATTCCTGTGGCAGGGTGTCATTGGTCTGCCATTTTTTTATCTATAGACAAAGAATATGATAAGTTTTAAGAACCCGACCCTATACTATATTGTTCTATGGAACGACGGAATATGAAGAAAGAGTAACCACCCTATTATGCCTTGTAGCCTCCTGCCTATAGTATGTGGTGCACAACACATCCATAGACAAGACTCTACTTAGCACGGCTTGCAGACTCCCTGGGACCCGACCTGCTCTGATACCAAGTTTGTCACGCCCAGCCTTGGGGGGTATGACTGGCACCTGGTGCCCTATTAGGACCTGAACTGCTAGACTACTGAGCCTAAGCACATCTGGTGCCTGGCTGGCTCTAACTCAGATTCACGGGACCAACGGGCTATATAACGGCTGTAAACACAGCCTCCGGCCGACTAGGCCTATAGCCACCTGTACTATAACATCAGCTAACCAGCGTCACATTTATATAGGGAAACCTATGCGGCCGACAAGGCCACCATGCTGTCTAGTTATCTCCAAATCAGTATAACAAATGCTGAACAACTACGTGACCGGTAAGGTCACCACTACTAACTAGATACGGCCCCACACGACCAACATAAACAATCATACTAAACAGCTAAACATACGCACGGCCCCACACGACCGGCACAACTAACCACAGGGAGATATATACACCATCTGCAAGCCTCTAGGAATACTGATAAGATGGTCGGGACAAGGCCCCGACCTACCCATACTGTACAACAAAAGAAAATGATATAGACCTCTAAAATATCAAGCTTCGGATGACAGGAGCTGATGACTCTGCGCTGGCTAGGATCACAAGGGATCAGCTCCTCGTCTACGAGTACCTGCAGGCAAGTAATGCACCGCCCCAAACGGGCGTCAGTACCACTGGTACCGAGTATGAAAGGCAAACTGAACATAACTAAATATTAATATCAATGCTAGTAAATTCTTAATATTGGGAAGTATCTGAAATGCGGAGGGGCTCTGCCCCAGCTCTTTCCGCGATGGTTCGACGGATTTCTTATTCGGTCTTTCCCCGGGCCTTTTCCTAGCATGTATGGCATTCAAAAACTCTTAACCAACATGCAAATAGGCCATCTACATGTCGAGAATTTACGGGGTGTAACAACTAACCCCAACCTTTTGAATATAAAAGATAAACAAGGTTCAAACATGAAGCCCTCGAATCATGAGGACTCACTACTGAGAGCTTAGAGCAGAACTGCGAGCAAGCTAGGAACGATGCTGAACCTGCGAACCGGATCCTGAAAATATGTGGGTCAGTACTTGGAAGGTACGGAGTATGTAAGGTATGCAAAATAATACTTAAAAACATAAAAGTTATAGGAGTGGGGACATCATGATCATAAGACTGAACTCGTAAATAAATCATGAGTATATCTTAAGGCTCAAGATTTCCAAAATATTCGTAAACCTTTCATAGATGTAACAAGTGAGAAAACATCTCATAAAAAATAACTTGATCCAAAAGAACATAATCATGCATGCATTAATACCATGAGGAACAATGGGAGATTTCTACAACCAACATACCCCATATAAGCACACATGGAGACCGACCTGTAAACTTGGTCGGGAGGTCGTCCATACCTTGCCAAGGGTATGAACCATGAAAGGCGTGGCACGTAGTTCTGAGATTCGGGGCGTAACCTAGGCCTCGAACCTACTCAGTGTTAAGTACTACTCCCAAAACATGCAACGTGCTCATAGAAATTCATACATGACATGCATGGCTAGTTAAATCATGAGAAATTATATCATGCTTGAGAATTCGTAAAGTATCCATTGAATTGGGCCCATGAATCGGCCAAAAATCATAGTTCATAAATCATAAGCGACATGTGGGCATTGACCATAATTTCAATCAAACTTGAAATTCTTAAATTTATATGAAACATGATCAAAATATTATGAGTAAGTGAAAACATGCTTAAAATTCAAAAGTTCGTATCATGCTTGAGAAATCACCATAACCATGAATTTCACTAAAAAAAACCCATGATTTGGGGATATGTGCTTTTAAGGATTTAAATCATCAAATATTGAATAAAATAAGTGAAAGTAGCCTAATAATTCAAAATCAATGATTTTATACATACTACAACATGCTCATATCGATTTTTGAGGAAACATACATTTGGATTATGACCCATCAAGAATTGGTAACTTAAACGTAGAATTAGTGAGAAATTAGGCATGAGTAGGGACTAAATGTCACGCCCCGCCTTGGAGGCATGACTGGCACCTGGTGCCCTACTGAGACCTGGACTGCTGGACTAGCTGAGCATAAGCACTTATGGTGCCAGGCTGACTCTAACTCTGGATTCAAGAAAACGACGGGCTATATAACGGTAAATACAGCCTCCGGCCAACTAGGCCTATATCCACCTATAAGGAAGCAACAGCTAACCAGAACAACAGTAGTATGAAGGAACCTATGCGGGCCGACAAGGCCACCATGCTGTCTAGTTACTTTTGAATCAAGAAAACAGGTGCAAAACTGCTACGTGACCGACAAGGTCACCACTACAAACTGAGTAAGGCCCCACGCGACCATTATGAACAAGCTAAAACATACACACGGCCTCACACGATCAGTACAGCTAACCAAAGGAATATACAATCTGCAAACCTCTAAGAATACTGATAATATGGTCGGGATAGGGCCCCGACCTACCCATACTATACAACAAAGAAAAGAAATAAACCTTTAGCTGCCTAGCTCCGGAGGACAGGAGCTGATGACTCTGTGAGCTGGCTGGAATTACGAGGGATCGGCTCCTCGTCTATGAGTACCTGCAGGCAAGTCATGCAGCGCCCCCAAACGGGCGTCAGAACCACTGGTACCGAGTATGCAAAGTGAAACTGAACATAACCGAAGATAAATAGTAATACTGATAGTTACTAAAATGATAGGGGATAGCTAAAACTGTCTAGAATAGCAGAATCTATACTGGAAGGAAGATAAGAATCATGCTTGTCGATGCAGCGTCCTGCTAACTATCCATTTAATAAGTAACATGTATATATATATTTAGTAAGTAACATATATATATATAGCATACAAGAACCTATACCAGCCCCCACAAGCCGGAAGGTGCCAATCAACATGCAATCTATATACCCCTACCCGGGTCAAACCATCCAAAATAAATCCACTCCACTCACCTAATAACTACGAGCACCCTGTCGGCCCCCTGGGTATGCAGCTTGGGCTCTCTAGGCTCCTAACTATAACTGTATCTGAGTCCAGAGCACTCTTGTAACTGTAATCTAAGATCTGTATTTGTAATCTGTAATCTGTGCCCTGGGCGCAAGCGCTCAACAGGGTATATTGTAATGCTGATCAGCCTGCTATGGGGAATGTTGCATCCCATCTTCTTCCTACTATGGACGGCATGCCACTCCTTGGAGTGAAGTATCCTCACCCCCTGGCGGGGGAGTCGACACAGCTATTAACCCTGGGGCGACAAGGAAGCTCTAAGGGTGCCCACATATGACAAACAAGTCTCAACAAGCAACAGTAATCACATATAACATGTATATTAAATCTAAAAATACTATCCATGTTCTGATATTCTATTTTGAATCTATGGCTGAATTAAACTGAATCTGGTACTGAGTCTGAAATAATATCTCGCTGTTTAATACTGATTTACTGACTTTTATTTTGAATATGGCATAATAACGCAAAAAATCATACTTAATACTCGGCTTCTGGAACTTCCTTCTGGTATTCTATTTTACTATACTAGAATTACTAACTTGCCAAAGTAACTAGCTTTACATACCTCAGTTGTTGGCTTCCCGGTTAACTGGCGTAACTCGGCCACTATTCAGCTATTTCTTCCAACTGTATTCATATTCATAGAAATTAGAACTAAATTCATCAGTATTCTGGAAGAAAATGCTACTCTGAATATATATATAGCCCAAACTTTGACTTATCGAAAAACAGCCGAAAACTCGCTATTTCTTGGAAGTCCAGAAGGGAGAAATACTCACTTTAGGGCTAGGAGTATATTGACACTAATTTGGAGCAATTCCACTCACCTTAGCTCGTTAGGACGATGATTCGCCGGCTGAATTTCATGAAACTAACTCCGCTGGAATGCTCTCTGCAGCTTTATACTTTAATATCCAGGGTTAATTTGAGTTTGGACCGCGTTTGAAGGCGTAATCGGATGAATTTTATACTGAAACTTCGTTCCTCTCTATTCTCTGTTTGGTTTCTGGAAATAAGAATGGAAAATAAATAAATAAAATGAATTGGGGCTTTATATACTTGGGCCTGGACACCCCCCTCCGTGGCACGTTGGCCATTGAGGAGGGGCTTCCTCCGTGGCACGTTGCCATCACGGAGGGGGTCTGCCCAGCCTCCTCCTGTGATGGTTCAATGTGACGCTTGTCCGGTCTTCCCCCGGGCCTTTTTCTAGCATGTATGGCATTCAAAAACTCTTAACCAACATGCGAATAGGCCATATACATGTCAAGAATTTACGAGGTGTAACATCCTCCCCCTTAAGAACATTCGTCCTCAAATGTAAACTTCTACTTACAAGAATTCCAACTTACTTGACTTATTCTAGAAAAATTTCGGCAGAGTTTCCCCTGTAACATGGACTATCTCAAAAATCTTGAAACGCAGAGAAGTCCAATACAGGTACTCCACATAACACTAGTATTCATCACAAAAGCCAACTATTTCATTTATTCACATAATGTAAGGCAATTCATAAAACAACAATACTAACGTATAACTGGATGATTAAGTCTTGAACAGTTGAGGATATCTGACTTTCATATCTTCCTCTGTTTCCCAAGTCATCTCCTCTCGGTTCCTGTTACACCATAATACTTTGACAGAAGCAATATCTTTAGTTCTCAACCTGCAAATTTGCCTGTCTAGTATGGCTACTTGAACCTCTTCATAAGTCAGCTCTTCCGTAACCTGGACATCCTGAACTAGGACAACTCTGGAGGGGTCTCCTATATACTTCCTCAGCATAGACACGTGGAAAACTGGATGAACAGACTCTAATTCTGGAGGTAACTTCAACTCGTATGCCACTTGGCCTATTCTTCGATGAATCTGATAAGGCCCAACAAATCTCGGGATGAGCATACATTTCTTGCCGAATCTCATCACCCCTTTCATTGGAGAAACTTTCAAAAACACCCAGTCATTCACATTAAATTCCAGGTTTCTGCGCCACACATCAATATACGATTTCTGGCGGCTCTGAGCAGTCAGTAGGCGTTCTCTGATAAGCTTCACCTTTTGCTCTGACTGATGAATAATATCCGACCCAATTAACGCTGACTCTCCTACTTCAAACCAGCCAATCGGCGATTTGCACTTTCGCCCATACAAAGCCTCATAGGGCGCAATCTGGATAGCTGAGTGATAGCTATTGTTATAAGCAAACTCAATAAGTGGTAGGTGCGATCCCAACTACCTCCAAAGTCCAATACACATGCTCGTAACATATCCTCGAGCATTTGAATAGTATGTTCTGCCTGCCCATCTGTTTGAGGGTGGAATGCTGTGCTCAGATTAATCTGTGTTCCCAGGCCTCTCTAAAATGATTGCCAAAATTTAGTTGTAAATTGTGCCCCTCTGTCAGAGATAATGGATACTGGAACACCGTGTACTCTGACTATTTCTCTGATATACAATTCCGCATAATCTTCGGCAGAGAAAGTAGCCCTTATTGGCAGAAAATGGGTTGATTTTGTCAGTCTGTCAACTATTACCCAAATTGAGTCATTTCTATGTCTGGTACGGGGTAATCCTGCTACAAAATCCATATTCACTGCTTCCCACTTCCAAAGAGGCACAACTATGTCTTGAGTCAATCTGCCTGGTTTCTGGTGTTCCGCTTTTACTTGCTGGCAGTTAGGACACTGGGCTACGAATTCTGCTATTTCCCTCTTTATACCTGGCCACCAGTAGATTTCTTTAATAATGTGATACATTTTTGTCACGCCTGGGTGGAGAGAATAGCGGGTGTAATGTACCTCATTCATAATCTGTTGGCGAAGCCCTGAAATATCTGTAACACAAAGGCGGCCTTTACATCACAACAGTTCATCCTCAGTTACCTGAAAATCCAGTGCTTTTCCTTGCTGAATTCATTCTTTAAGCTGAACCAGGTTAGGATCTTCATACTGTCGTTCCGTTACCTCCACAACTAATGACGACACTGCGGTATTCTGAATTACCGCTCTGTTGTCCTCTATTTCTGCTACACGAACGACTAAACTGGCTAACTGGTGTATTTCTCTGGCCAACTCCCATTGCTTGGGCTGCAAGTACACCAAACTCCCTATAGATTTGCGGCTGAGGGCATCTGCTACTACGTTGGCTCTTCCTGGGTGATACAGAATATTTACATCATAATCTTTCAACAATTCCAACCAGCGACGCTGCCACAGATTCAACTCCCTCTGAGTGAAGATATACTATAGACTCTTATGATCAGTGAAAATATCCACATTACAAGTAATGTCTCCATATCTTTAGAGCGTGGATCACTACGGCTAATTCCAGGTCGTAGGTAGGATAATTCTTTTTGTGTTTCCTCAGCTGTCTGGAAGCAAAAGCAATTACCTTACCATGCTGCATCAACACACATCCTAACCCAATACCCGAAGCGTCACAATAAACTGCATAACCCTCTGTACCTTCCGGTAATGCTAATACTGGGGCAGAGGTCAACCTGTCTTTCAAACCCTGAAACTCTGCTCACATGCCTCCGTCCACTGAAACTTTACTGCTTTTTGCATCAGCTTAGTCAGAGGTGCCGCTATGGTGGAGAATCCCTCAATAAATCTTCTATAGTACCCTGCTAATCCAAGAAAACTGCGGACTTCAGTCAGAGTGGTAGGTCTAGGCCATGTTTTTACTGCTTCTATTTTCTGCATGTCTACCTGTATACCAGCATCCGACACAATATTCCCCAAGAAAGCTATTGAGTTCAACCAAAATTCACATTTAGAGAACTTGGCATACAGCTGACGGACCCTGAGAATCTGGAGCACTATTCGCAAATGATCCTGGTGGTCTACCTCTGAGCGAGAATATACCCGAATATCGTCAATAAACACTATCACGAACAGGTCCAGGTACGTTCTGAAGATGCTGTTCATCAGGTCCATAAATACTGGTGGGGCATTTGTCAGCCCAAAGGACATGACTAGGAATTCAAAGTGGCCATATCTGGTCCTGAAGGCAGTCTCTGGAATGTCCCTTTCACGAACTCGAACCTGATGATATCCAGACTATAAGTCAATCTTGGAGAAATATCTGTCCCCTTGTAACTGATCAAACAAATCATCTATTCTAGGAAGCGGATACTTATTCTTGACCGTAACCTTGTTCAACTGTTAGTAATCTATACACATACGGAGTGAGCTGTCCTTCTTTCTCACAAAGAGAATTGGCGCACCCCAAGGTGAAGTACTCGGCCTGATAAAACCCTTGTCTAACAGATCTTTCAGCTGCTCCTTTAATTCTCTGAGTTCAGTAGGACCCATACGATACGGAGGGATTGATATGGGCTAAGTGCCTGGTAGCAAATCATTGCAAAATCTATTTCTCTTTCTGGGGGAATACCAGGTAGCTCATTTGGATATACATCAGGGAATTCATTAACCACTGGAACAGACTGGAGAGTTAGAGGCTCTACCCGAACATCCTGGACTCTGACTATGTGGTAAATGCATCCCTTAGCTATCAACTTCCTCACCTGAAGGTAGGAAATAAACCTACCTTTTGGCGTAGCTATGCTACCTTTCCTCTCTCGTATTGTTGGACCGTCTTGGTCCAACATTCTACATTGGCATAGCATGAAACTAACCAATTCATACCCATAATGGCATCGAAATCAATCATCTCTAATTCTACTAGATCTACTGTAGTCTAACGATCAGCAATCTCTATTGTACACCCTCAATACACCCTTCTAGCTATAATGGAGTCACCGACAGGTGTAGATACTGAAAAGGGTTGCTGAAGCAACTCTGGTACAACACTAAACTTTCAAGCCACCAACGGGGTAATGCAGGACAAAGTAGATCCTGGATCAATCAACACATAAGCAGGGTGTGAGCAAATGGTCATCATACCTGTTACCAAATCTGGAGACACCTCTGAGTCCTTCCTCCCTGGTAATGCATAGGTACAGCTTGGGCCCGTACCTGAACTAGAGGCCCCTGATCTACCTCGGCCTCTGCCTGCTGGACCTGAGGGCCTACGCCCTGCCGAGGCTGCTAGAGCTCGCGGCCCTACTGACGCCCTGTCCTGATTATCTCGGCTACCCTGACCCCTAGCTAGACAGTCTCTCATCACATGACCCTCCTTCCCGCATATATAGCACCCTGTGAAGCCATATTTGCAAGCTCCAATGTTGGGTCAGCTGCAAATAGGGCAAGGTGGGGGTGTGTACCTGCTCTGCTCTGCCCTCCTCTGCTGAGGTGAATCTACCATTCGAGAACTGCCGCTAGACTCTGACTGTCCTCTGTGACTGAATCTACCCCTCCGCTGCTATGATGGATGTAGGGGTCTAGGTGGCCTATCTAACGACCGGGGCCTGGGTCCTCTCTGAATCTCCCTCTGTATTTCATCTGATCTAACCCTGTGGCACTGCTCCTAATTTATACGTCTACTGTCCTATTGCGCTATCTAAGGCCCTCAATAGTCTGGGCAAAGGCCTGCACCCGAGCAATATCCATATCCTCCCGCAGCGTAGCTGTCATTCATGCCTATATGTATTCTGGGTTCAGACCCATAATAAATCGGTGGACTCTAGATTGTATGCTATCCACAAAAGCTGGAGCATAGCGGGCTAAGGAATCGAACTGTAGGGCATATTCCCGTACACTCCTCGCCCCCTGCTCCAAGTGCAAAAACTGATCCATCCGGGCCTGTCGAATTTCCTATGGAAAATAACGATCCAAGAAGGCCTCTGAAAAGCTGAACCAGGTCGGAGGGGCAACATCTCTCCCTGGGGACCTTTCCCAACTTTCATACCACAACACAGCAATATCCCGCAGCCGGAATACCGCTAACTCAACTGATTCTGTAGATGTCACATGCATGACCCGGAAGATTCTCGGCATCTGGTCCAGGAAATCCTGGGGGTCCTCTATCTGATCCGACCCTATGAACTGTGGGGGACCTAGTGCCAAGAATTCTTGGACCCTCGAACTGTCAGGCCTACCTGATGACTCTGCTGTTACGGGTGGAACTGACTAGCACTGAGTAGCCATCATTTGTGCCAACATAACTACTACACTTCAAATTTCCTGGTCGGATGGTGTAGGTACAGTAGTTGTTGGAGGCGGTGTCATCCTGAGTGGCTCCTAGTGAGGTGGGGGCTGCTGGGAAGGTCGAGATGATGCTTCTATATCTCCCTCAAATCAGGCTGATTCTAGATGAAGCTGAGGCATCCTGTTGGTGCCTTCTCCTGCTGCAGTATCCATTCTTCTACCTGTGGTAGGGTGTCACTGGTCTGCCATTTTAATCTGTAAACAAAGAGTACGATAAGTTTTAGGAACTCAACCCTATATTGTACTACGCTATGGCACGACTCAGTATGAAGAAAGAGTAACCATCATATTATACCTTGCAGCCTCCTGCCTATGGTATGTGGTGCACAACACATCCATAGACAAGACTCTACTTAGCACATCTTGCAGACTCCCTGGGATATGACCTGCTCTGATACCAAGTTTGTCACGCCCCGCCTTGGGAGGCATGACTAGCACCTGGTGCCCTACTAAGACCTGAACTGCTGGACTAGCTGAGCCTAAGCACTCATGGTGCCAGGCTGTCTCTAACTCTAGATTCAAGAAAATGACAGGCTATATAATGGCTGCAAATACAGCCTCTGGCTGACTAGGCCTATATCCACCTGTAAGGAAGTAATAGCTAACCAGAATAACAATAGTATGAAGGAACCTATGTGGGCTGATAAGGCCACCATGCAGTCTAGTTACTTATGAATCAAGAAAACATGTGCTAAACTGCTACATGACCGACTAGGTCACCACTACCAACTAAGTAAGGCCCCACACGGCCATTATAAACAAGCTAAAACATACACACAACCTCACACGACCGATACAGCTAACCACAGGGAATATACAATCTGCAAGCCTCTAAAAATACTGATAATATGGTCGGGACAGAGCCCTGGCCTACCCATACTATACAACAAAGAAAAGAAATAAACCTCTAGCTGCCTAGCTCCGGAGGACAGAAGCTGATGACTCTGTGAGTTGGTTGGAATTACAAGGGATCGGCTCCTCGTCTATGAGTACCTGTAGGCAAGTAATGCAGCGCCCCAAACGGGTGTCAGTACCACTGGTACCGAGTATGCAAAGTGAAACTGAAAATAACTTAAGATAAATAGTAATACTGATATTTACTGAAATGACAGGGGATAGCTAAAATTGTATGGAATAGCAGAATCTGTACTGGAAGGAAGATAAGAATCATACCTGTCGATGCGGCGTCCTTCTAACTATCCATTTAATAAGTAACATGTATATATATATTTAGTAAGTAACATATATATGTATATATAGCATACAAAAACCTATACCAGCCCCCATAAGCCGGAAGGTGCAAATAAACATGCAATCTATATAACCCTACTCGGGTCAAACCATCCAAAATAAATCCACTCCACTCACCTAATAACTACGAGCACCCTGCCGGCCCCCTGGGTATGTAGCTTGGGCTCTCTGGGACCCTAACTATAACTATATCTGAGTCCGGATGACTCCTCTAACTGTAATCTGTAATTTGTGCCCTGGGCGCAAGCGCTCGACAGGGTATACTGTAATTTTGATCAGCTTGCTATGGGGAATGCTGCATCCCATCTTCGTCCTACTGCGGACGGCATGCCACTCCTTGGAGTGACGTATCCTCACCCTCTAGTAGGCGAGTCGACATAGCTATTAACCCTGGGGCGGCAAGGAAGCTCTAAAGTTTCCCACATATCACAAACAAGTCTCAACAAGCAACAGTAATCACATATAACGTGTATATTCAATCTGAAAATACTATCCATGTTCTGATATTCTATTCTGAATCTATGGCTGAATTAAACTGAATCTGGTACTGAGTCTGAAATAATATCTCGTTGTTTAATACTGATTTACTGACTTTTATTTTGAATATGGCATAATAACGCAAAAAACATACTTAATACTCGGCTTCTGGAACTTCCTTCTGGGATTTATTCTATTTTACTATACTAGAATTACTAACTTGCCGAAGAAACTAGCTTTACATACCTTAGTTGTCGTCTTCCTGGTTAACTGGCGTAACTCGGCCAATATTCAGCTATTTCTTCCAACTGTATTCATATTCATAGCAATTAGAACTAAATTCATCAATATTCTGGAAGAAAATGCTACTCTGGATATATATATAGCCTAAACTTTGACTTATCGAAAAACAGCCGAAAACTCGCTATTTCTCGGAAGTCTAGAAGGGAGAAATACTCACTTTAGGGCTAGGAGTATATTGACACTAATTTGGAGCGATTCCACTTACCTTAGCTCGGTTGGACGAAGATTCGCCGGCCGAATTTCACGAAACTAACTCCGCAGGAATGCTCTCTACATCTTTATACTTCAGTATCCAGGGTTAATTTGAGTTTGGACCGTGTTTGACGGCATAATCGGATGAATTTTATATTGAAACCTCGTTCCTCTTTATTTTCTATTTGTTTTCTGGAAATAAGAATGGAAAATGACTAAAAAAACGAAGTGGGGCTTTATATACTTTGTCCTGGACACCCCCCTCTGTGGCACGTTGGCCATCGTGGAGGGGCTTCCTCCATGGCACGTTGCCATCGTGGAGGGGGTCTGCCCCGCCTCCTCCTCGATGGTTCGATGCGACGCTTGTCTGGTCTTCCCCCGAGCCTTTTTCTAGCATGTATTGCATTTTAAAACTCTTAACCAACATGCGAATAGGCCATCTACATGTCAAGAATTTAGGGGGTGTAACACTAAAATACCCATTCAAAACCCCACATACCTAGAATTACTTGTTTTTTAACTCCATTGAAAAACCCTAGGTGGAAACTTGAAGAAGAACCCTTGAATCTCCTCCTACTCCCTTCTCTAGTTCTTACAAATGCTAAAATGAGACTTAGCATGAGTTTTTCCTCCTTAAAAGACCCTATCCCGACCTCAAAACGGTGTGGTTTATGGTCCAAAAGTGTAGAAAAGTCGAATTTTCCGTTAATGAAATTTTCCTGAAAAACAGATCTGGCCCCGACCACGAGTCGTACCACGAGTAGTACCACGAAGTAATGACTCATGGTCACCTCTCATGGTCACCTCACCATTTTTTAAAATCTTGTAAATCTGGCCATAATTTGCATACCACGACTCATAGTGCCATCCCACAACTCGTACTGTCAGTCGTAGTACCATCCACCCATACCAAATATGATTGAACCACGACTCCTTATCACAACTCGTTGCTACATCCTATGAGTCGTACCATGACCCGTGAAGACTCACTCCGGCACCACTAAGAATTTCACCATGACTCTTAACCACGAGTTGTACCTATGAGTCATGATTCATAGGACCACCCGTGATATGACCTCACGCTCCCAAAATTCATCATGACTTTAGTCATGAGTCATAGTTCCTCACCACGATTCATACCTCGAGTCGTACTGGTGCAAAATTCTATGTTTTTCTATAGTTTTCAACTTCAACTCCTGGGTCTATTGTTAGGCCTTTCCAGGGTATGACAAACATAACATATGAGCTAATGGGACAACACCCCAAACTAGCTCGAAAAAATCTGTAACTGAACGTATGTAACAATAGTTAACTGAACATCCTCAAAGGATGAGGACTCACCAATACTGACTAGACAGGGCTGAGGGGAAAGCAAGACTAGTGATGCGACTGAGATTGATCCCTCAGACCAATATCATGAAATGATACAGCATAGAGTATGCGGTCAGTAATTGGAATGTACTGAGTATGCAAAGTAAGTGAAACGGATAGTTAAAATACATAAGAGTTCATAAGAGTAGGACAGCATGATCATAAAGTAAATATCATAATGTAAACATATGGGCTCAAGGTTTTCAAACCATTCGTAAACCAGTCATAATCATAATTATAAGAGAAAACTTTATAAACATAACTTGATCTAAAGTAACATAAACATAACCATGCATAAATCATGAGGAACAATGGGAGGACTCGTCATAACCAACACCATCATGATAGAGCTTACATCATGCCCTAACTATCTCGCTCAAGTGGGTAGAGTTGTCCCAGTCTTTCCAGGCAAGGGACTTTCATAATGTGATATCACGAGGATCCATTAACATTTGAATATATATATATATATATATATATATATACATCTATGATGGCACGTAGTTTTGAGACCATGGGGTTTACTTGAACGCCGGGTCTACTCGATGCTAGACACTGCTCCCTAAAACATACAGATGAGGCTCATATCATAATCATAAATCATTGATGAAGTTCATGGCCAATTACAACATAGCATACTTGACCATGCTTGAAATATATGATTTGCCATAAATAAGGGCCCATGAGTTGGCCAAGAGTCATAATTCCATAAATCATGAAATCCATGCATACTTGTAAAACATGTGTATACTTGATATTCATAAATCCATGATGAGTAACGTGCCCGATTCGCGCGTCCGCAAGTGTACGGGTCGTGCAAGTAATATAGTGGCTCTTTTTAAGAACCGGATTGTCGAACCCACAGGGACTGGACCCATTCCTCTAACTATCCATTTCTAGTGTGATCTTAAATACCTCAAGTGTTGGTTATACACATTTTCGATCAAGATTAATTAAGTCTAAGTTTGGGTCAACGAAGTATTCTGAAATTACTCTAGGAGCAACATAGAGTTAAAACCAATTAATCATGCGATACTACGATTTGCAATGGGTTAAGCATGGAACTATCAATTGTTATTTCACATAATTAGAATTGCATGTTTATGGTGTTTCGAGCCTCTAAACACGGCAATCTAGCCTCACTACATCATTGTGAGCGAGGAGTTTAATTTTCTAGTCGCGGGCAATTAATTATGTTGTGGTTTACGGGGAAACGATTAGGGACTTTCGTGCGTCTAACCATTTAACTCAACTTAGCCTCACAACTACTTCTTCGAGTGGTGATGTGACATCCCAAGTTGTTCTTTCATAACCCCCGTTTGTCAACCAAGCACGGTGTTAGGTATATTTCTATCCTGACACAAAAATCTCTCCCGAGATACAAACACGCTCCTTACATTCTCATGACCGGACCTAGGTAATGCTTTCTCAATCTATTACTCAAGCTAACAAATATGCTTTCGTGGTGATCAATCATAAAAACAACCAACAATCCAGAATGCAAGACGAAAACAAAAATCAATAACTTAATTCCAAAACAAATTCATAAAATCACTTTCATAATTCATGGCTTCAACCCTAGAGGAAGGGTTCTTGCCATTCATGTTCGTAAAACTATAATTAACTAATACTAAACTAACATACTTACATGAATTTGGTAGATGAGAAGGGAATTTGATAAACCCTAGATGAGTTCTCCCACTTCTCCCTTCACTCCTAGGTAGTTTTCCAGAATAAAATCGTGACCAAATGATTTTAGGAGCTAAGGGTTCAATTTATACTATGCTGAAAAATTGCAAAATTTTGCCTGTGGTGGAACAGCAACGTGTCACGGAGCTGAACGCCCTACTTGACCTCCGTGACACGTTGGTAATGCGTACCCTCACTGGAATGTGCCAAAAAATGCAATTTTTGTCCAAGTGTTGCTGCGTTGGCAGCGTGCCACGGCCCATATCGCGCAGGGTGCCAGTTATTGCATGTTTTCTTGTTGACTTTCACGTTTTGCTCTTGATTCCATTCCTCCACTTCACCAAATCATGAATTAGTTCCTCAAATGCACTATTAACCTTCAAAAACAAGGACTAATCATGTTGGTTAGTATATATTCACATTTACATGAAATCATATGAAAATGTATAAAATAACTTAGATAAACAAGACTAAATTAAGGTATAAAGCATCACTCGGGCATGCTATTTTTGCCCACGATCAATGAGTACCTGAAGAGAATTCATAATATAAATCATAAATCATAATTTAGACTTGATAAGATCAAAATCATAATAGAATCATAACATGACTTTTTGTGAACCATGCATAATTGGGAATAATTCAATTAAAATTTGAAACTATAGATTAATAATCAAAATTGTTATAAAATATTCCCATATATTATAAAACATAATTTGATACATGAAGGGAATTGACCCATAGATAGATCATAGAGAATTTCAAAAAAATTAGAATAAACCCCATAGATCATGAGACTTGAATCTAAAATTGAAACCCATGGAATTGAGAATAATTTAGAGCATGAGAGTGGAAGTAACTCTCATTCATAGCCTCACATACCTGGGTAAATCAGATTTACACTTCCTCTTGAAAGCTCAAAGGAAATTGGAGAGAAATTGAAGAAATTCTTCAAGCTTGATCTCCAAGGAAGAGCTCTAAGTTTCATGCATGGAGTGAAAATGCTTAGAATAGTTTTAACACCCTTAAAACCCTACTAACTGAGCTTATAATGACGTAGTTTAGGACCTTAGGGCTTAGGAATTACAAAAATAACCTTAATAAAGAGTTTGAAATTTCTGCACTGCCAGCGACAACGAGGCCTACAACGATTCGTTCTTTACACTAACGGGTAGTTACCTTACTCGTGGTTTCACTCTATTTTCCAGACTCAGGTCTGCCACCATGACTGGACAGGATGAGTCATTAGTAGCCCCAACGACTCGTTGTGTCCATCCTTTGTTACCATTGCTCACTTCCTGGAAATCCTCCCAACGGAACCATACTACAACTCATTGTTTCATACAACAAGTCGTTACGTGACTCGTACCGGCCACCTTAACAAGAACCTCCCTCACAACGACCTCCTTAACAGGACTCATTATAACAACCAATGGGTTGTCCTTAGACCCGTTAGTCCCAAGTTTACTTCTACATACCCTCACCACGAGTGCTTCCAACATATTGTTAGACCCACCAACGACCTATACCACGAGTTGTTCTAAGAGAAATCTCATATTTTTCTGTTGTTTTCATTTCAACTTCTCGAGTCTAGTCTTAGACACTTCCGGGGTATTACAATAATTGAAGATGGCATCGCACCAGCACAACAGTTTTATATCCTACATATGCATAGGCAAGATTGTCACCTTGAGAGGCACGACGCACTAGCAATAGTGGCACACCAACCTCTGAGGCGCACAGTGAGGTCCCAGACTTGGTCAGATTCCAATCCTAGTTCAAGTAGGAACAGAAGTTGTAAAGTCCAATCCTAGTCTAAAAAGGAACAATGAAGACTTAATCTACTACTATATATACCCCTTCTTAGGATGTTTTAGGTGTGCACTTGAGAATCAAAAAGGGATATACAATTCATAACTTAATAATTAGTGCAATTACTTAGCCAAATATTTGTTGGAGAGTTCATCAAGTTCTTGTGATACTACTTAGCTATGGAGATTTGCTAAACAATTTCATATTATTGTAAGTATTTCATTATGATTTCTTCTACATATTATGTTATTTTTTTCTCAAACATGAGCGACTAAATCTCTTAAGCTAGTGTTGTGGGAACCATGATGAATTAAGGGAAGTAGGCAAAATAAAATAGTGATTCTTGAATGGTGAATTGTGTGGATTATTATTCTCTTCGTTTTAATGAGTTTTAGCGCTTGCAAATGTTGGAACGTGCAGCATCTTCAACTTGCTCGACCAAAGAGGTTGAAGTTAGGAAAAGAGATTAATAGTGATAATTTGACGCTACCAACCCTCATCTATTTAACTTGAGCTCTAACTGAGGATAGTTTCTAAGACTTATCGCGAGGGAAAAATATGCACACTTAATGTCTGAGAGGATTTAGGTTAAATTCATCTATGTAGGTTGAGAGATCTTAGATGAACTTAATCGTCACTCCTACACAAAATTCACTAGGATATATCACTAATAAAATAATCCTACTATGTTATGTAATCATGAGGAACAATATCCTAGTTTTGTCACATAAATTTGATAAATCAATCATCGCTTAGAATTACTTTCTCTTTTTATTTGCTAATCCTCTTTCTGAAATACTACTTGTCGGTTAGTTTATTTATCATTAACATATTATTTCTTTCCTATTCCCTATGGGATTGATGTCAAACTAGTTAGGTTACTATATTTGACATCTATTTCTTTATAATTCATTGTGAGATGTTGTTATACCCCGTAGAATTCCCGGCACCTAGACGACCTATTCGCACGTTGGTTAAGCACATCTGAAGGCCATACGTGCTGTAGAAAGGCCCGGGAAAAAGATCGGACGAGAAACCCGTCGAACCATCGCGGGAGGAGCCGAGGCAGAGCCCCTCCGCGATGGCAGCGTGTCACGGAGGTGAGGCCTCCGCGATGGCTCCGTGACACGTTGCCCAGGTTCAGGATCAAGTATATAAGCCCCACTTCGGTTTAATTTCATTTTAAATCAAAGGAAATTCCAGAAATCAGAGGGCAAACGCAGAGAGAAAGGAGAAACGAAGAAATTATATAATTTTCGTCCGATTACGCTGTTAAACGCTGCCCAAACTCAAATTAATCCCAGATACCGAGGTATTTAGCAGTAGAGAGCATTCCTACGAATTCAGTTTCGTAAAATACGGCCGACGAATCGTCGAGCCATCGAGCTAAGGTAAGTGGAATTGCTCTAAATTAGTGTCTATGCGTTCCTAGCTGTGAAGTGAATATTTCTCCCTTCTGGACCTCTGAAAAATAGCGAGTTTCTGGTCGTCTTTCGATAAGCCTAAGTTTAGGCTATAAACTATATCGAAAGTGACGTTGCCTTTTGAAATAAAGTTGTATTTAGTATTGATTGATATGTTTATGAATGCAGTTGGGAGAAAACAGTTAAAGTACCGGCCGAGCTTCGTCCGACAGACGAATAGTTCAAGGATAAGGTATGTAAAGTTAGTTTCCTCGGCAAGTTAAGAAATCTTGATACAGTACAGTAATTTAAAGGCCAGTAGATTGTCCAGAAGTCATGTGTTATGTTTGTTACGACTGTTGGTACGATATTGAAAGTATCGAGTTACAACTTGCGTGAAATTTGCTAGTATGATAGAGATTCTAATATAAGCATTAGAAACTGCACAGTATGCTCAGTATGTGATGTTACACAGGATGTTAGTATAACATTGTGCTCAATCGAAACTCAGTAGAGCAAGTAGTACCTGTAAGACAGCTCAGAAATAGAATGATAAGTTGAAACAAAGTTAGAAAGCATGTTAGGAATAGTAAATCATGTTACTATAGAAAATCAGTATATAGCATAGTTTCAGGAGAAGGACTATATCATGTTCAGCATTAGCCTTAGTACAGTCTGGCAGAAGACCATATTCGCACATACATATATATTATTTCCAGCCTCAGCATGTATTGAGTATGTACATATTTCTATCATTAGTCCAGCATATAGTGTATACAGAAACTGAGTAAAGAGCAGAGTTTTCAGCAAAAACATTATCTTATATAGCATTTGCCCCAGTACAACCCGCCAGGAGACTATATTCATATTTATACATCTTTACCTGCCTCAGTACGTATTAAATACGTACAGATTACTATCATTAGTTCAGCATGTAATATATGTGATACTTTCCCCCTATTAGCCTCAGCATGTGAGATACGCAGACAGCATTACTAGTTGAGACCGTTGTATTGTTTGGGGTTGGATTACCCAGCATCCCTGACCGCCCCAGGGTTAATAGTTGTATCGACTCGTCCGCCAGAGGATGAGGATACGTCACTCTAAGGAGTGGTATGCCGTCCCGCAAGGGGACGAAGATGGGATGCCAATTTCCCCATATTGTGCCTTGGTCGGCCCTTATACACCCCCGTCGAGCGGGTACGCCCGGGGTGTTGATTCAGGAGTCCTTCGGACTCAGGTACAGTTATAGTCAGGGGCTCAACGAGCCCAAGTGCATACCCAGGGGACCGGCAGGATGCTTACAGCCATTATAGGAGATGGGATGACCGGGGTAGGGGTGTAGATTCTGTGTTGATTGTACCTCCCGGCTTATGGGGGCCGGGTAAGGTTTGTGTATGCCATGTATGTTATGATATGTTACACTGTGTTACAGTAGATACGAGTAGATCGACAGTAGAACGATCAATCCTCAGGTATGACTCCTACTCCTTCCAGTATGATTAAGAGAAGGTATGACTTACATTATTAGACAGTTAAACTATTCCTTCTACTTCAGTTTCATCAGTTATAGTATTGCTTTCAGATTTTGCTTTCAGTTATTTCTTTATATACTCAGTACCAGCGGTACTGACGCCCGGTGGGGCGTTGCATTACTTGCCTGCAGGTACTCATAGATGAGCAGGCGATGCTACGTGATTCCTGTCAGCGATCGAGTATTCAGCTCCTGTCATCCGGAGACTGAATTCCAGAGGTGTATTTCAGTTCCCTTTTGTTGTATAGTACGGGTAGGTCGGGGCCCTGTCCCGATCATTTCTATTGCTATTCCTAGAGGCTTGCAGTCCGTATATTTCCCTGTGGTCAGTTGAGCCGATCGTGTGAGGCCATGCAGTTGTTAGCTGTTAGTACTCTTGCTTCTTTTATGTTGGCCGTGTGGGGCCATAAGTTTGACAGTAGTGGAGACCTTGCCGGTCACGTAGCCTTCTAGTATTTTATTGCTGAATGCAGATAACTAGACAGCATGGTGGCCTTGTCGGCCCGCATAGGCTTCCCTATAGTTGCTTGTTCTGGTCAGCTGTTATTACAGGTACAGGAGGCTATAGGCCAATGGGCCGGGGGCTGTGTTTACAGCCGTTATATAGCCCTTCATTTCTAGAAATGCGAATTAGAGCCAGCCAGGCACCAGATGTGCCTAGGCTTAGCAGTCCAATAGTTCAGGTCCTAGTAGGGCACCAGGTGCCAGTCATACCCCCCAAGGCGGGGCGTGACAAACTTGGTATCAGAGCAGGTCGTATCCCAGGGAGTCTGCAAGCCGTGCTAAGTAGAGTCTTGTCTATGGATGTGTTATGCACCACATACTATAGGCAGGAGGCTGCGAGGCATGATATGATGGTTATCCTTCTTTCTCAGTCAGTCGTGCTTTAGAGCGGTACAGTAGAGGGTTGAGTCCCTAAAAACTTACCGTATTCTTTGATTACAGATACAAAGGCAGATCGGCATTTCCCTATCACAGGCAGAAGATCAGAGATAGCAACAGAAGAGAACATCAGTCAGTTACATGATAACTACAGCAGCAGCAGGGGGTATCAGAGACCTCCCAGCGTGATACCTTTATTGGTATTATTCCCAGTATACATTGATAACGTCAGAATAGGAAGTCAGAAGTATAGTGTACATATGAGTTGATTTACTTATTAGTTATATAAGATCTGATTATGATTATAGATAAGGTCAGACCACCAGGTAAGTATAAGAAAGAGAGAAAAATGCAGGAATCCCAAATACATCTTTTTGGATATGGTATAGTTAAATGCTTTTATCTGTTGCAATAAGAAAAGGGCTATTCCCACCTCTTGGTTTTGATGCCAGTATAGTAAAGGGGCATAAGACTTGAGATGGGGTTGCCGAATCCAGCGGTAAGTAAAGATGGGCTGATTGATCCTAGTAAGTATTAGAAAGTGTAAAGAGCCCCTAAGATTATGTAAGTTGTGCAGACCCTTATGACAATAAGCCAGTAGAGAAAGTAAGATCGTTAGCTTACCCGAAGCAGGGGTAAAAGACCTGTTAGTAATAAATGCCAGGTAATAGTCAAGTTCGGGTCAGAAAAGGCCAAGTCCGTTACATATGTTAACAGATAGTAAGACAAAGACATACCTGTAAGATTATAGTTATGATTTAGTTGTGACATCGAAAGATATAGAGGTCATGTGAATCAGATGGGCTTAAATATATGCCAGAAGAAGTATAGGCCGAGGCTTGATCAGTAATCTCATTAGCAACGAAAGGTAGGTACCTTGAACCCCAGAATTCAGTTTAAGTAAGATAAGGGGAATAAGCAGGAATGTCAGATCCTGTGGGGAAATTAGAATTACCCCGGATTGATAAAATACTGTATTAAGGATTAAGCCCTGGGCTGACAGTAGGATTGCGGTTCAGAATACCGCAGCATGTCCGCTATGGAAAAGGTAAGAAGTTACCGATACAGCAATTCTAATCTAGTGTAGCCTAGAGATAAGGCCCAGCAGACAGTTATGGGCTCTCAATATATGCCTAGTAAGGCTACAGGATTCGAACGTCGACCCCCACATTGCAAGAGTGGCGGAATTTCAAACAGCAGACAATAACTAGAATGGTTATGTTGTTACTTTCAAAATGGGGTGACAATAATGAAATGATAAGTCAGGGCAGGAGATATTATTAGGCCGTAGAAGAAATGTATCATGTACAATGTGAGACTCAGCAGAACCTGTCAGAGATTATGAATTACCGCAGAAATCAGTACATACTGTACGTAGCTAGCGATATATATGTATACAGATCATAGATGTGTTGTGAGGGGTTGCCTATAAGGGCTACAATCACAGATGCTGATTAGTAATAGGAAGCCTATACAAATTGCATTGCAGGACAAAAAAAAGAGAAGAAAGAGAGAGAAGAAAGAAAGAAAAGAAGAAGAGAAAGGGTGGATTAAGTGTAAGTTACGTATGAAGTCATAGAAATTATCTCAGTTCTCAGTTATTAGATTAACAGACTTATGTGTTGTTGTCAGATCTAGGCTCTAGGAGCTTACCAGAGTTATTGGCCTAAGACAGATGGCTAGAGGATAAGGGCGCAGTTAGACAGTCTACCTACCAGCTGGCGCCTGCCTTAGTAGGGAGGCATCCCTGAAGATCGGTAGCAGTAGTGCATGTGCCAGAACCAGGATTAGAGACCGAGTAGGCAAATTTCAGAGATTAGCAATACCAGAATTGTTCTAGCATGTTAAGTGGTCATACGTCGTTTTCCCAGCCTTGTGGGCGACAGTCGGCCTTAGTGAACCTAGCAGTTGTTATGTAGAACACCCCATAAGTCAGTCGGCCGTCCCAGTCAGAATACCCGTGGGTACCCCAAGGAAGGGTCCACATCAGTGGTCAGTGACAGACTAGTACTTCAGCTGGGTTTCGTAAGATATTCAGATACAGAGCCCTAGCGGAAGGCTAGTAGTTACAGAATAGCCTATAAGACCGAGAATTCCCCAGAACAGCAGTATAGATCCAAGTGGATACACACAAGGCGTAAGGGATTGATAGTACCCTGCTAGAACAGTGTTTATTAAGACCAGGGGATCAGTAGACTCCCCGTGAAGATCCAGAGATTGATCGCCTGGAAGTAAGTTTGATTAAGCCCAGCCTTACAGTGGTTCAAGTAAATAACAAAGCAATTAGATGCCCACGAGTTTGCAGTTATGCATGAATTACAAGTACTCAAATAGAACAGTTAGAGCATTGCTAGACTACTGCCACATTCAGGTCATTCAACCCGACTATTCAGTCATTTAAGGTTATGCAGCCAGATCATTAGAGGTCATGGTAAATATCAGGACCCCCTGATCAGATACGGGCACATGGTGTGCAGATAGTCGTTCAAGGTTACCTTAGCAACAAGCAGCTTTAGCATGCGGCCAGAAGGCCAGATAAGCTCTAGTTATACCGGTAGACTACTTGTCGGATTCTCCGGTATAATAAACCAGTATGACCGTCAGTTATATGTCGAATTTTGTAAATGTGAATTTTGGTTGAGTTTAGTAGCCTTTTTGGTCACATTGTGTCGAAGGCTGGTGTACAGATAGATACACAAAAAATTGAAGTAGTGAAAACATAGCCTAGACCTACCACTCCGATCGAAGTACGCAGTCCCTGCGGTTAGCCGGGTACTGCAGAGGGTCTGTGGAAGGATTTTCCACCTTAGCAGCACCTCTAGCTAAGTTGACACAGAAGGTAGCAAAAGTTCCAGTAGACTGAGGCGTGTGAGCAGAACTTCCAAGAGTTAACAGTCAGGTTAACCTCAGCCCCAGTGTTAGCATCGCCAGAAGGTACAGAGGGTTGGTGCAGCATGGTAAAGTAACAGTTTATGCTTTCAGGCAATTGAAGAAACGTGAAAATAATTGTCTTACCCATGACCTGGAGGTAGTTGCAGTAGTTTATGCTTGAAAAAGCGAGAATTTTGTGTCACCCGGGAAGGGCTAATACGGTAGTAGGTGCCCTTAGCCGTAGATCTATGGGGAGTTGGCATACTTGCCGCCCGAACAGCGGGAATAGACCCGAGAATTTCACTAGTTAGCCGGTTTAGCCGTTCACATAGTAGAAATAAAGGATAACAGAACGATAATAGAGAATGTCGCAGTGTTGTCGTTAGGAGTGAAAGTAAAGGAACGACAGTATGGAGACCCTAGCCGGGTTCAACTTAAGCACAAGGTTCAGTAAGGAGAGGTGACATATTTTTAGATACCCGGGGATGAAGTGTGGCGATATAAAGGCCGCATTTGTGCTCCAGATATTTTGGGGCATCGCCGGCAGTTTATGAGCGAACCGCATTACGCCCGCTATTCTCTTCATCCCGATACAACAAAGAGGTACCATGACATTAAAAAGAACTACTGGTAGCCCAGTATCCTAACTGCCAACAGGCGAAAGCAGAACATCAGAAACCAGGTGGGTTTGACCCAGGACACAGCTGTGACTCTCCGGAAATGAGAAACGGTGAATATAAATTTTGTAGCAAGATTACCCCGTACTAAACACATACATGACTCTATATGAGTGATAAGTGACAGATTGACAAAAATCAGCTCATTTCTTGCCAGTAAGAACTACTTTCTCGGCCGAAGATTATGCTGAGTTGCATATCAGAAAGATAGTCAGATTACATGGAATACCAGTATCCATTATTTTAGACAGATGAGCAGGCTGAGCGCACAATTCAGACGCTAGAAGACATGTTGCAAGCGTGTGTGCTAGATTTCAGTAATAGCCAAAATGAGCATTTACCATTAATTGAATTTGCCTCCAGAACTAGAATCCATTCATCCGGTCTTCTATGTAACTATGCTGAGGAAATGCATAGGAGACCCGTCCAGAGCAGTCCCAGTCCAGAATATCCAGGTTACAAAAAGCGGGCCTATGAAGAGGCTCCAATAACTATCTTAAACAGACAGATTCGCAGATTGAGGACTAAAGATATTGCGTCTATCAAGATATTGAGACGTAACAGGAACCAAGAGGAGATGACTTGAGAAGCGGAGGAAGATATAAGAACTAGATATCCTCACCTATTTCAGGCCTAGTCAGGCGACAGGTATGTCCGTATTATTACTTATGCAGTATCTTATGGTTATATGTCTGTAAATGATAAAGAAAGATTGATATCTAGTTATCCAGTGAATCCTAGAATATTATGCGCAGTGCCTGTGTTGGACTTTTCTGCATTTCAGGTTTTTGCTATAGTCCATGTTACAGGGGAAACTCTGCCGAAATTTTTCCAGAAGGTAAACAAGTAGTCCTCTAGATAACAGTGTACATTCGAGGATGAATGTTCTTAAGGGGGGGAGAATCTTATACCCCGTAGAATTCCCGGCACCAAGACGACCTATTCGCACGTTGGTTAAGCACATCTGAAGGCCATACGTGCTGTAGAAAGGCCCGGGAAAAAGATCGGACGAGAAACCCGTCGAACCATCACGGGAGGAGCCGAGGCAGAGCCCCTCCGCGATGGCAGCGTGTCACGGAGGTGAGGCCTCCGCGATGGCTCCGTGACACGTTGCCCAGGTTTAGGCTCAAGTATATAAGCCCCACTTCGGTTTAATTTCATTTTAAATCAAAGGAAATTCCAGAAAACAGAGGGCAAACGCAGAGAGAAAGGAGAAACGAAGAAATTATATAATTTTCGTCCGATTACGCTGCTAAACGCTGCCCAAACTCAAATTAATCCCAGATACCGAGGTATTTAGCAGCAGAGAGCATTCCTACGGATTCAGTTTCGTAAAATACGGCCGACGAATCGTCGAGCCACCGAGCTAAGGTAAGTGGAATTGCTCTAAATTAGTGTCTATGCGTTCCTAGCTGTGAAGTGAATATTTCTCCCTTCTGGACCTCTGAAAAATAGCGAGTTTCTGGCCGTCTTTCGATAAGCCTAAGTTTAGGCTATAAACTATATCGAAAGTGACGTTGCCTTTTGAAATAAAGTTGTATTTAGTATTGATTGATATGTTTATGAATGCAGTTGGGAGAAAACAGTTAAAGTACCGGCCGAGCTTCGTCCGACAGACGAATAGTTCAAGGATAAGGTATGTAAAGTTAGTTTCCTCGGCAAGTTAAGAAATCTTGATACAGTACAGTAATTTAAAGGCCAGTAGATTGTCCAGAAGTCATGTGTTACGTTTGTTACGACTGTTGGTACGATATTGAAAGTATCGAGTTACAACTTGCATGAAATTTGCTAGTATGATAGAGATTCTAATATAAGCATTAGAAACTGCACAGTATGCTCAGTATGCGATGTTACACAGGATGTTAGTATATCATTGTGCTCAATCGAAACTCAGTAGAGCAAGTAGTACCTGTAAGACAGCTCAGAAATAGAATGATAAGTTGAAATGAATTTAGAAAGCATGTTAGGAATAGTAAATCATGTTACTATAGAAAATCAGTATACAGCATAGTTTCAGCAGAAGGACTATATCATGTTCAGCATTAGCCTTAGTATAGTATGGCAGAAGACCATATTCGCACATACATATATATTATTTCCAGCCTCAGCATGTATTAAGTATGTACATATTTCTATCACTAGTCCAGCATATAGTGTATACAGAAACTGAGTAAACAGCAGAGTTTTCAGCAGAAACATTATCTTATATAGCATTTGCCCCAGTACAGCCCGGCAGGAGACTATATTCATATTTATACATCTTTACCTGCCTCGGCACGTATTAAATATGTACAGATTACTATCATTAGTTCAGCATGTAATATATGTGATACTTTCCCCCTATTAGCCTCAGCATGTGAGATACGCAGACAGCATTACTAGTTGAGACCGTTGTATTGTTTGGGGTTGGATTACCCAGCATCCCTGACCGCCCCAGGGTTAATAGTTGTATCGACTCGTCCGCCAGAGGATGAGGATACGTCACTCTACGGAGTGGTATTCCATCCCGCAAGGGGACGAAGATGGGATACCAGTTTCCCCATATTGTGCCTTGGTCGGCCCTTATACACCCCCGTCGAGCGGGTACGCCCGGGGTGTTGATTCAGGAGTCCTTCGGACTCAGGTACAGTTATAGTCAGGGGCTGAGCAAGCCCAAGTGCATACCAAGGGGACCGGCAGGATGCTTACAGCCATTATAGGAGATGGGATGACCGGGGTAGGGGTGTAGATTCTGTGTTGATTGTACCTCCCGGCTTATGGGGGCCGGGTAAGGTTTGTGTATGCCATGTATGTTATGATATGTTACACTGTGTTACAGTAGATACGAGTAGATCGACAGTAGAACGATCAATCCTCAGGTATGACTCCTACTCCTTCCAGTATGATTAAGAGAAGGTATGACTTACATTATTAGACAGTTAAAATATTCCTTCTACTTCAGTTTCATCAGTTATAGTATTGCTTTCAGATTTTGCTTTCAGTTATTTCTTTACATACTCAGTACCAGCGGTACTGACGCCTGGTGGGGCGCTGCATTACTTTCCTGTAGGTACTCATAGACGAGCAGGCGATGCTACGTGATTCTTGTCAGCGATCGAGTATTCAGCTCCTGTCATCCAGAGACTGAATTCCAGAGGTGTATTTCAGTTCCCTTTTGTTGTATAGTACGGGTAGGTCGGGGCCCTGTCCCGATCATTTCTATTGCTATTCCTAGAGGCTTGCAGTCTGTATATTTCCCTGTGGTCAGTTGAGCCGGTCGTGTGAGGCCATGCAGTTGTTAGCTGTTAGTACTCTTGCTTCTTTTATGTTGGTCGTGTGGGGCCATAAGTTTGACAGTAGTGGTGACCTTGCCGGTCACGTAGCCTTCTAGTATTTTATTACTGAATGCAGATAACTAGACAGCATGGTGGCCTTGTCGGCCCGCATAGGCTTCCCTATAGTTGCTTGTTCTGGTCAGCTGTTATTACAGGTACACGAGGCTATAGGCCAATGGGCGGGGGGCTGTGTTTACAGCCGTTATATAGCCCTTCGTTTTCATAAATGTGAATTAGAGCCAGCCAGGCACCAGATGTGCCTAGGCTTAGCAGTCCAGTAGTTTAGGTATATGCATGTCTAGTCTCAATCAGATTATTACACTCAGTGTTGTCCAAAAATGTCAACTAATTAGTTTGACTACAGTTAATTCTTGAGGTGTCAGTAGTGCCTCCCAGTTATCAGAATTAGACTCAGTATTAGATTTTAATGGTTCTTTAGGTGGTCATGACACTTCCAGATAAGCAGCTCTGACCAACCTTAAGACGCCAGCTTCAGGTTACAGTTTGTTATTTAGATGGTTATGATGCTTCAAGATAATTAGCTCTGACCAATTTTAGAACACCATTTACAGAATCCAGTCTGATAAGACTCTCAGGGTACTTCTAGATAGGTATTCCTGACTTATTCTTGGGCACAAGTTTCGAGCTATCAGCCTAGTAGTCAGTCTAGGACTATCCAGTAGGAGTAGGACTTAGCACCGAGTGAACCAGGGTTCCAGCATAGCTAGGTTCCCAGGACTACGTTGTCACCGTAGGTTATTTACATTAGCCTCGTGGCCCTAAACTTGTGATCACCCCGTTCATGCCTTTATACCCTAGCAAGGTATATTGGGTCCTACCGATGGGGTGTATATATCGGACTCCACGTCTAGCTCACGTGGTTATATGTCGGTTATAGAATTAGCTCATTTTACAACAGTTTTAGATTACTCAGTTCAGATCAATTCAGTACCATATTTCAAATCAGTATCTCAGATTTAGGGCATATCTTTGACCATCAGATAGGGTCATTTTGACTATCTCAGATTATTGTAGTTCATTCAATTTCAGCATTTCAGTTGGTCATTGCATGCCTTTACAGTTCAGTTATTTTATTCTCCGTGTTATGCTTTTTCCTACTTACTCAGTACATTCAAAGTACTTACACATACCTTTTATTTTGTATCATTTAATGCTATAGTTGTATGTTCTCAGTTTCAGCACTGTTACCCAATCTAGTCCAGAAGTTTTCAAGTGCACCGGTGGTGATTCCTCATCTTTAGAGGACGATAATTATTTATTTTTAGTTATATTTCTTTCAGTTAGACTTAGAGTTAGCTGGGGTATTGTCCCAACAACTCATTAGTTAGATGGCTTTAAGACACAGACATAGATTCAGAATTTTTTTAGTTTTGTTTCATTGTTTAAAACGTGGTGATTTAGTTCTTCTTCATGAATGGTTTTATTATTTTAAAGCTTCCTCTATGTTTTTACTCAGAATGCCGGTGTTATGATAGACCCTGGGTTGACTTGGGGTTACTTGTGACTCCAAGTAGCATGTCTCGTCTAGGGTATAGATTTAGGGCGTGAAAAACTTGGTATCAGAGAACTAGGCTTAGAGTATCCTAGTATGTCTGAAAGTCATGTTAAGTAGAGTCCTTTTGTCACCCCTGAGTTTACACTCTGGACGGAACACGGTACTTGGAGTCACAAGTGACCCCAAGTCAACTCCTGGTCTATCATGCACTGGCACCTTAAGTAACATACAAATACTTACAGTGGAAGTTTAAAGCAAAAATATAAATACTTGTAGGAGTTAAACTGGTTCATAATAATTGAAAATATTAGAGCAAAGCTACAAGTCTGAAAAAAAATCTGAGTTTGAAAAACAAATCTACGTCTGAAAGCCACTATGACTAATGAGTTGTTGGGACTAGCCCCCAGCTAACTCCAAATCTAAATAAATAGTGAAAGTATAACTGAAGCAATAAATCTCCATCCTCGAAGGATGAGGACTCACCAACTAGTAAGGCTGAGGTCTTCGATGAGCGACCGATTAACGAAGCTAAGACTGGGATCCTGCAGCTGTATCATAAAATGATACAGCATAAAAGATGTGTCAGTACTTTGAATGTACTGAGTAAGTGAGAGGAACATAACACAATGGAATAAATAATAAAATAAATGCTGAACTGAAAGACATGCAATGACCAACTAGCTACTGAACTGAATAACTGAAATACTGAGGTGGTCTAGAAGACCCTGTCTGATGGTCAAAGCATGTTCTAAGTCTGGAATACTGATTTGAACTGAACTGGACTAAGACTATACTAAACTGACTTGTGGGATAGTCTATAACTGACATATAACCATGTGAGCTAGACTTGGAGTTCGATGTATACACCCCATCGATAGGACCCAATATACCTTACTAGGGTTTAAAGGCATGAACTGGGTGATCACAAAAGTTTGGGGCCAATAAGGCCAATAGATATTGTAACCTACGCTGGCGATGTAATTCTGGGAACCTAGGTGCAGTGGAACCTTGGTCCGCTCAGTGCTAAGTCCTACTCCCACTGGATAGTCCTAGACTGAATATTAAGCTGATAGCTCAAAACTGGGGCCCAAGACTAGTCAGGTGTACATACCTGAAAGCACCCTGAGAGTCTTATCGGACCAGATTCTTAAGCTGGATTCTAAGATTGTTAGAGCTGCTTATCTAGAAGCGTCGTAACCTTCTATAGAACAATGTAAAATCTGATACTAGGGTCCTAAGGCTGGTCAGAGATGTATATCTAAAGTTTCATGACCGCCTAGTGGACCAATGAAACTGAATTCTGAATCTGATTTTGATAACTGGGAGGTACTACTGACACCTCGACAATTTTTGTAGTCAAACTGATCAGCTGACATTTTTCGACTGACACTGAGAATTCTAACATTTTGACTAAAATTGATTTGACCACATTCCGATTGAGATTCAATGCTACTAAAAACATGGGAGTTCCCAACACTGATAAAATTAAGCTAAAATTTGATATTCAAGCACTAAGGCAAATTCAAGATTTTCTAATTCAAGAATAGGGATAAATTGCACTTCACAAGATTTAGCATCATTTCAATCACAACTGCTGGAAAATATCTAATATTAACATGGTATCATATTTCACATGATTTAGATGAAGTATGACTAATAATTTCTTGACATTTAGAAATTTTAGGGCTACAACTGATTGAGAGAAATAGCGAGAAATTTGGAAACACAAAGGAAGAACTATTCCCTTGTTGAATTCCCACACACCTGATAAATAAATCCAACAAAAATTCCTTGAGAATCTGAGAATAAGTAGACTGCCCTAGTTTTTGCTCTGTGAGTTCCTAAGAGGATTCTACGATCTATTTTATGAAGGTCTGATGGGGAATGAGGAAAAAAAACATTTAACCCCACTAATAAGTCTAAAAATATGTTTAAAATGATGTATTTTAAAGTTTAAGAGGATAGGAATTTACTGAAAGGCTCTTGAAAACTCACAGGGAAAAACTGGCTGTCAGTCCCCACGGGTGACCTAATGGGTCGTGGTCAGTGACCAAGACTCGTGGTCACACTCGTGAGATGCACTGCCTGGAAACTATAGATGGTCACCACGAGGGACCCAATGAGTCGTGGTTGGTGACCACAACTCGTTGTCACCACTCATGGACTACACTGCCCCAAAACTCCAAGGAGTCCCACGGGTGACACCACAACTCGTGGTGTCCCAAATTAATGGTGGTGAGGACCCGTCGGGTACACGACCTAACATTTCCCGATTATAAATTATCCTTGACCATAGGTCATACCACGAATGGTGGTGCTGACCACGACTCATGGTCACCCCTGTAGTCACAACTTCCCCCAGATTTCAAATTATACTCCCTAGCCTCAACACGAGTCACTTAACGACTCGTGGTCAGTCCCCACGGGTCACAGAACGACTCGTTTTGTGACCTGGTGCAGATTTTCCAATTTTCTTTGATTTTAATATCGGATCTAGTCTTTGAGTTTTCAGGGCATTACAATATATCCCCCTTGGGAGAATTTGTCCTCGAATATTGATAAACACACAGAAAAACAGAGATGGCAGTCTTGATTTCCAAATAATGATCATGAAAGCTGAAAACTAGTGGAATGACCATCTATGATCTGAATCACAACTCTGAATTGAACTCGCTAATCATACACCTGTTCATTTACATGAAATAAATTGTAACATACAAACTAAAAGCAGTTTTGGGAAGAGAGTTGATACCTTGAACTGAAACTGAGTCGGAAGGGAACAAATGAGGGTATCTAGCCATCATATCCCCTTCAGCCTCCCACGTAGCTCCCTCAACATGCTGATTTCTCCATAATACCTTGACTGAAGCTACCTCCTTGTTCCTCAATTTACGAACCTGACGGTCAAGGATCTGGACTGGGACCTCCTCGTATGAGAGACTATCTTTTACTTCCACACTGTCCAATGGCACAATTGAAGTTGGATCACCAATGCATTTCTTCAATAGTGACACATGGAATACTGGGTGCACAGAAGCCAACTCTGAAGGTAATTCTAGCTCATAAGCTACTTTGCCAATTCGCCTCAGAATTCTGTAGGGTCCCACATATCTCAAACTAAGCTTTCCCTTCTTCCCATACCTAATTACCCCTTTCATGGGTGAAATTTTCAGATAGACCCAGTCATCCATAGCAAACTCCAATTCTCTTCTCCTCACATCAGCATAAGATTTCTGACGGCTCTGAGCTATTTTTAATCTTTTTCTTATGAGTTGTACTTTATGCATAGCTTCATGAACCGAGTTTGGCTCGATTATAGTAGCTTCACCAACCTCAAACCATCCAATAGGATACCTGCACCTTCTACCATACAATTCCTCAAATGGGGCCATCTGGATGCTGGAGTGATAACTATTGTTATACGCAAATTCGATAAGAGGCAAGTGGTCATACCAACTGCCCTTGAAATCAATTGCTCATGCTCTCAACATATCTTCTAGGGTATAAATAGTCCGCTCAGCTTGCCCATCTGTCTGTGAGTGAAAAGTTATGCTGAGCTTGACCTGGGTACCAAGTCCCTTCTGAAAAGACTTCCAAAAATGCGAGGTGAACTGGGTTCCTCTGTATAAGATAATGGATAATGACACCCCATGAAGCCTGAACAACTCCCGGATATAAAGTATAGCATAGTCCTCAGCTGAATTTGTAGTTTTAACTAGCAGGAAATGTATTGACTTAGTCATCCAGTCTACTACTACCCAGATGGAATCATGTCGCCGACAAGTTCGAGATAGACCCGTAATAAAGTCCATATTTACTTATTCCCACTTCTAGGTGGGTATGCTAATATCCTGGGTCATACCTCCCAGCCTTTGGTGCTCTACTTTGACTTGCTAGCAGTTCGGGCATTTAGCTACGAATTCGCGATGTCTCTCTTCATGCCGTTCCACCAGTAAATATCCCGCAAATTGTGGTACATTTTAGTAGCACCAGGATGAATGGAGTACCTTGTACTGTGTGCTTCAGCCAATATCTGCTGTCTCAAATCACCAACGTATGGCACACACAATCTGCCTGGTAATGGAGCACACCATCTCCCCTTTGGAGAAAGCCTCAATCTCTTTCCTAAGAACCACTTCCTTGAGTTTAAGTAAAAGGGGATCTTCATCCTGTTTGGACTTAACTTCAACAACTAAAGAGAAATCCAACCCTCTTTGCATAAAACTCCACCCTCAGCTGAGTCGACCAACTACAACCCAAACTAAGCTAGTATGTGAATGTCCTTCGCCAATTCCTTTTTGCCTTCCTCAACATGAGCCACGCTATCCATAGACACTCTGCTTAGGGCATCAGCCACCACATTGTCTTTGCCCAGGTGATTTAGCACGCTCATGTCATAATCCTTCAGGAGCTCTAACCACCTTCTCTGACGGAGATTTACGTCCTTCTGACAGAATACATACTGAAGGCTCTTGTGATCGGTGAAAACGTCAACGTGAGCCCCGTATATGTAATGTCTCCATATTTTCAATGCAAACACTACTGCTGCCAACTCTAAGTTATGAGTTGGATAATTCTTCTAATGAACCTTGAGCTGTTTGGAGGCGTAGGCTATCACTTTGCCCCGCTGCATCAGACGCAACCAAGTCCAACTCTGGAAACGTCGCAATATACTATAAATCCATCTGATCCTTTCGGTAGAGTGAACACTGGAGAGGTAGTGAGTCGAGTTTTTAACTCCTAGAAAATCTTATCACATGCATCTGACCACTGGAATTTCACATTCTTCTGAGCCATCCTAGTCAATAGAGATGCTATAGAAGAAAAGCCTTCTAGAAAGCGTCGGTAATAAGCGGCCAAACCCAGTAAACTTTTGATTTTGATTGGAGAGGTAGTTTTGGGTAAGTCTTTCGCTGCTGCTATGTTTTGAGGATCAACTTGAATCCCCTCATTTGAGACCACATGACCCAGGAAAGTCACGGACTTCAACCAAAATTTGCACTTGCTGAACTTGGCAAACAGCTAGCGGTCTCTGAGTGTCTGAAGCACTATCCTCAGGTTATTAGCATGCTCTTCCTCATTTTTGGAGTATACCAAAATGTCTTCAATAAATACAATGGCAAACATATCCAGATACTGCTTGAAGACTCTATTCATCAGGTCCATAAAGGTTGTAGGGGCATTTGTTAATTCGAAGGAAATAACCACAAACTCGAAGTGACCATGTCGAGTCCTACAGTTTTTTTTGGTATGTCACACACTCTGACTCTTATCTAGTGATACCCCGGCCTGATATCTATTTTGGAGAAACAGCTGGATCCCTGAAGTTGGTCGAATAGGTTATCAATTCTGGGTAGGGGATACCTATTCTTGACTGTGACCTTTTTCAACTAACAATAATCAATGCACATTTTGAGGGTACTTCTTTCCTTCGCAAGAAAAGCACTGGAGCACCCCAGGGAGAGATTCTAGGTCTGATAAAACCCTTATTAAGAAGGTCTGTTAGCTGCTCCTTCAACTCCTTAAGTTCAGCCGGAGCCATTCTATAAGGAGGGATGGAGATGGTCTGAGTATTTGGAATAAGGTCTATGTCGAAGTCAATTTCCCGTTCAAGACGAACTCCGAGAAGATCTTCGGGGAACACATCTGGAAACTCACTAACAACAGGGACTGGCTGGATAGTTGGAGTCTCAAAGTCAAAATCCTTGGCCCGAACTAGATGGTAAATACATCCCTTAGAAATAAGCTTCCTAGCCTTAAGGTAGGAAATAAACCTACCCTTTGGCACTGAACTACTGCCCCACCAATCTAGAGCTGGCTCATTACGGAACTGAAACCTGACGAAACTAAGTTCTGCAGTCGATTGAGGCATAACCGGAGTGTAACCAATCCATGCCAAGGATGAGGTCAAAGTCAACCATGTCTAACTCTACAAGGTCAGTTGGAATGACTTTATCAAATACTGAGATTGGGTAGTTTCTATACGCCCGGTTGGCTCTAACTGACTCACCAACTGGGGTGGAGACCGAGAAGGGTTCTGAGAGGACTTCTGGACTGATCGAACTGAACTGCTACGTAGCGAGTCAGGAATGATAGTGTGGCCCCTGGATCAAGCAAGGCAAATACATCTAGATGGAAAAGATGTAACATACCCGTGACCACATCCAGTGAGTTCTCCTAATCCTGACGAGATGATAATGCATAAAAACGGTTTTGTCATTGACTGCCCTCCATACCAGATGTGTTAGCCTGCTGAGCTGGTCGGCTTGCTGGAGCTGCTTGTTCGGATCGTTTATAGGGTATATAAAACAACACGCAAGTGCACGTGGTCAAACAAGTAGTAAGTGGCTTTAGTAAGCCAAGTATCGATCCCACAGAGACTTGGGTTAAGTGCAATTTGCTCAAGTATACTATATTTTTACTTCTAAATATGCTGACAACAACGTAACCAAAAAGTTGATAGTTTGTTTGATAAATTTTACACTAAAACTAAGAACAATTATCTACTTTGAATCTGAACTATGGATAAGAGCATGCTAAGGTTAAACGAACATGTAATGAAACTGATTATCATCATAAATTGGTTAATCTTTTCTTCCTGTTGCTAGCCAAGAACATTTGCCAAGAGATTAAAACTCTCGTATTTAATCTCACTTAAGAATCATGAACCATCCGTCTACATTTCTGTGATCAAATGCAATTCATGTTCTAGCCATATAATTCCGGTTCCTAAATTGACTAATACGACTTTCAGGTATATTTCTATCCTGAAGGCACATCAAAACTCAGTTTTCCCAAACCAAGTAAAGAACAATATCCTATTAATTCACAACTTTCCAATTTCATGCTCTCTCGAGTGAAATTGGACTTTTTAGATGTACATTAATGTAGGCCACACACCAATGCAGTAGAAACAAGAATTAATAGAACAACATGGAAGAAAAAGATGAAAAACCAGATAATCAATAATCAAATTTCATCACAATTGTTCACAACCTCAGCAAGGAAGGGAATTAGACACTCATTTGTGGATTAATCGTCATAAAACGAGTGTTAATCATACAAGCAATTGAATTAAAGAAGAAAGAAAGAGAGAAAAAACCCTGAACTTTTCGTCCCTCAACTGCCTGTAACCCACGTCCTTGCTCCACCAAGTCTGAATTATGAAAAATGAACTTAAGTGTTCTATTTATACTAGTGGGAATTTTTCCCGGAATAATGAGCAACGTGTCACGGAGTGCATCGCGGAGCACTGCCTCCGTGACACGCCATGAACGCGGACCCTCACTGGAACTGGGGGTCCGGGAATTCAAGCTCAACGTGGCACGGCATGCATCGCGGAGCACTGGCTCCATGCCACGGAGCAAACGCGGACCTTCACTGGAAATTTGGTGAATTTTCACCCTCCAGGCAGAATGCCTCCGCAATGGCAGCGTGACACGCCTCCATCGCGGAGCCCTTTGATTCATGCTGTCCAATGCCTTTTCCTTGCTCGCATCCAAGTCCAACTCCGATATCATCCAACAAGCATTTTAGCTTCCCGAAATCACATTTTACCTGCAAAACAATGCTAATCATGTTGGTTAGTATAAATTCACATTTTATTACCAATTACATGAAAATGTATACACATTGCTAGATAAACAAGGCAAAAATGATACTTTTGAGTATCACTTGGGCATATAAATCTGCCCAAGATCATTGCTAAGGCAGTGGATTGTGATCTCCCCCATCCTGCCGATGGGCATTCCTTAAGACAATGCCCAAGCTGTCCACAACCAAAACAGCCCCCTCGAACCTGAGGACACTCTCCTGAGTGGTTCTTGCCACACTTGGGGCAAGTTGGATACTTGTTATCGGCATTGTAACTCTAGGATTGAGAATCAGATGCTCCACCCCTTCTGTCACGACCCGAGTGTAGACCCAGATCGCGACACAGGACAGGGAGCCCTGAGAGACTCCAAGTCAACCCATGGCATGAACATACATCTATCTCAATCCAGTAAAATGGAATACCCATCATGATAACATAGCGGAAGCATAATCATAACATAGCATGGAAAGAGAAACGCATTTCATACATGACAGCTGAATACTACACATAGTTTGAAAGCCTCCAACATATCTGATGGGTTGATAGGACAACACCCCTAACTAACCCGACAAGTATGGAAAACTGAACATAGAGGATAACTAATATCAACTAGTCCTCGGGAGATAAGGACTCACCACTGAACTAGATACAAAATTTTGAGGATCAGGCTAATGGCAGGATTAAACCTGAATGTCTGAGCCTGTATCATGAAACAATACAGAATAGAGTATGCGGTCAGTACTTGAAATGTACTGAGTATGCAAGGTAAGTAAAAATGGAAAGTTAAAATACATAAGAGTATATAAGACTAGGACATCATGATCGTAAAGTAAATATTATAATATAAACATGAGGGCTCAAGTTTTCAAAAACACTCGTAAATCAGTCATAATCATAATAATAGGAAGAAATTTATTAAACGTGACTTGAGCCAAAATAATATGAACATGACCATGCATAAATCATGAGGACAATGGGAGGACTCGTCATAGCCAACACCATCATGGTAGAGCCTTACATGATACCCCAACTATCTCACTCAAGTGGGCAGAGTCATCCCAAGCTTGTCAAGCAAGGGATGTGCAGTATGTGATATCACGAAAGAGGGGATCCATTAACATTGTAATTATCAATATGAACCTACGGTGACACGTAGTTATGAGACATCGGCGTAGTTCTTTG
This sequence comes from Datura wrightii, assembly GCA_035772735.1. Classification (NCBI taxonomy): domain Eukaryota; kingdom Viridiplantae; phylum Streptophyta; class Magnoliopsida; order Solanales; family Solanaceae; genus Datura; species Datura wrightii. Next base: position 70,762,052 of record JASDFA010000002.1, read on the forward strand.
AACATCGGGCTACTCGGTGCTAGACTCTGCTCCCAAAAACATGCACATTAGGCTCATTTGTAAAACATAAACACCATTCATGATATTCATGTCCAAAAAAACATTAACATCGTTGATCCCCATTTACATACATGTTTAGCCATGAATCAAGGGCCCTTGAATCGGCCAACGTCATAAATCAATAAATCATGAAATCCATGCATACTTATAAACATGTATAAACTTGATATTTCATAAATCCATGATAAGTACCTAAGAGAAATCATATCATGAAGAAAAAATCATAATTGGGCTAATTTAGATCAAGATCATAATGAAATCATAACTTGACTTTTCATAAAAACATACTTAATTGGGCAGAATTGGATTTAAATTCAAATCTATAAATTTATATTCAAAATAGTCATTAAATCTGCCCATATATCATAAAACATGATTTAATACATGAAAGAAATTGACCCATAGATAGATCATAGAGAATTTCATAAGAATTGGAATAAACCCCATAGATCATGAAACTTGAATCTAGAATTGAAATCCATGGGAATTGAGAAAAGTTTTGAGCATGAGAGTGAAAGGAACTCTCATTCATAGCCTGACATACATGGGTTGATGATCCCTTGACTTTCCTTGAAGAGTCCAAGAAGATTTGAAGAGGTTGAAGAAGAACCCTAGTTTCTTTCTTGAGAGAAAATCTAACTATTGATCTTTTGGAGAGGGTGAGGATTTAGGCTAGGTTAATCCCTTTAATCTGACCTTAAGGAAGCCCAAGACGTCATTTAGGAGTTTACCAAAATACCCCCAAACTTCCAAAAAAAAGACCTAGAACTGGTAGTTCCAATGACAATAGGACGGGTCATTGGTTGCTACAACGGCCCTTTCTGAGGTTCATTGTTGCCTGTTGCTGCTTCACTAAACTGCTCATAACTTTTTACTCCGAACTCCAATTGATACAAAGTCAGATGCCCTAGAAAGAAGACTCTAAGGGTTTTAATTTGAGGTGTTGAATCACCCAAAATAATTTTCTAAAATGGGATCTATGGTCGTTTGAAGTTGACCCTTGTAAGAACTTATACAAACACTCAATCGGTAAAGAGGCTGTCAACTCAACTTTGTGCTAGAGGTTCCTTATGACCTTAATTTGCATCTAATGCACTTCTTATACTTAGGAATTGATCTTAACACCTTGTTTCCAGAAATTCACCAGCATCAGGTGTATCCATGTACCTAGAAGGGTTCCAAACTTAGCCCAAGATTTTCAACAAACTAGTAGAACCAACGACCCATCCAACGGGTCATGGTAACAAACAACGGACCATTGGTCCCTCCGTTGGTTTCCCCCATTACTCCTTTGAAATTCTATTAATCTACTTCAACGACCACAAATAACGACCGGTTCAATCAAGCCACGGTCCGTACAATCCCCTCGTGGTTTCTGGGAAAATTTCTAACAGCTCTCTGGTCATGAAACAACGAGCACTTCCAACGACCCGTTCGACCCTACAACGAACCGTACTAAGGTTCATTGTTTGGTTCTGGTATTTTTTCTAGCTGCTTTATTGTTGTTTTCTATTGTAAACCTCGGGTCTAACCTATGGAACTTTTGGGGTGTTAAACCTCCGATCCAGGCGGGACCGAAAGGTAGGGGCACTAGTTGAGCTGGGCGTTGGAGCCCTCTGTTGCTACTGCTGCTGTGGGCGGCTGCTACCACCAGACTTCTAGTGGCCATAATTTGATTGGTCGGTCCTTGCCCGCTTATTCTTTCTCTCCATGTCCCTCAGTTTTTCAGCCCCAATCTGCTGGGCATAGACAATCAGACTGGAGAGGTCGATATCCTTGATCAGAATCATTGTCCTACACTCTTTAAGGACCAGGTTCGACCCTCCATCTACGATTTCAGCATGCGAGCCCTTGGCTTGCCCACCATCTCTGGAGCGTATTTGGACAACCTAGTGAATTCCAGAGCATACTCTTCTACAGTCCAGTTTCCTTGTCTCAGGTTTATGAATTCCACTACCTTTTCCTCCCTGAGCTCTCGAGAGAAGAGTCTGTCCAGGAAGGCTATAGTGAACTCCTCCCACTCCAAGGGTCTTGCATCCGCTGCTATCCCCTCTTTCCACTGTTCGTACCAGACTTGGGCTACCCCTTTCAGCTGGTAGGCAACTGAGTTAGCACTCTATAAGGGAGTGACGCCCATAATTCAGGTGATCTTTTTAACTTCATTTACAAATCCTTATGGGTCCTCTCCCACCTTAGATCCACGAAAATCAAGAGGGTTCATTCGGGTGAAGTCTCGCACTCGGGCAGCTGCTGCGGAACTATTGTTGTTGATTGGAACCACCTGCTGGTTCACCTAGTTGGTCACAGTTTGGGCGAGCAGCTGAATGGCCACCCTGAATTCTATGGTAGATACCGAGTCATCCTAAGGGGCTGCCGGGGCTGGTAAGGTAGGCCGCTGAACATTGCCGACCCTTCTTTCATTACGCATCGCGGATATGATTCACTAAAATAAAGTAGAGCATGAGTTAGGAAAATTATTCTAGAACTATATTTCAAGGCACGATAACGAGTATATAAAGGGAATTTTCCTCATGACATCTCATAGCCTCCCCGCCATAAGTGTAGCGCACTTCACACCCATGAAGAGGACTCTACTCAACGCGGCTTTTAGACATCCGAGGATACTCTAAACCTAGTGCTCTGATACCAAGTTTGTCATGCCACACGTTTACACTCTGGACAGAACATAGTACTTGGAGTCATAAGTGACCCCAAGTCAACACTTGGTGTATCATGCACTGGCACCCTAAGTAACATACAAATACATACAGCGGAAGTTTAAAGAAAAAATATAAATACTTGTAGGAATTAAATTGGTTCATAATAATAGAAAATATTAGAGCAAAGCTACAAGTCTTCAAAAAACACAATCTGAGTTGGAAAAACAAATCTACATCTAAAAGCCACTATGACTAATGAGCTGCTGGGACAAGCCCCCAGCTAACTCCAAATCTAAATAAATAGTGAAAGTATAACTGAAGAAATAAATCTCCATCCTCGAAGGATGAGGACTCACCAACTAGTAAAGCTGAGGTCTTTGATGAGCAATCGGCTAACGTAGCTGAGACTGGGATCCTGCAGCTGTATCATAAAATGATATAGCATAAAAGTATGCGTTAGTACTTTGAATGTACTAAGTAAGTGAGAGGAACATAACACAATGGAATAAATAACAAAGAAATGTTGAACTGAAAGACATGCAATGACCAACTAGCTACTAAAATGAATAACTGAAATACTGAGGTGGTCTGGAAAACCTTGTCTGATGGTTAAAGCATGTTCTAAGTATGGAATACTGATCTGAACTGAACTGGACTGAGACTAGACTGAACTGACTGGTGGGAGAGTCTATAACCGACATGTAACCATATGAGTTAGACGTTGAGTCTGATGTATACACCCAATCGGTAGGACCTGATATACCTTGCCGGGGTATAAAGGCATGAAGTGGGTGATCAAGAAATTATGTGGCCAATCAAGCCAATAGATACTGTAACCTACAGTGGCAATGTAGTTCTGGGAACCTAGGTGCGCTGGAACCCCGGTCCGCTCGGTGCTAAGTCCTACTCCCACTGGATAGTCCTAGACTGAATACTAAGCTGATAGCTCAAAATTGGGGCCCAAGACTAGTCAAGTGTACATATCTGAAAGCACCCTGAGAGTCTTATCAGACCATATTCTGAAACTGGATTCTAAGACTGGTTAGAGCTTCTTATCTGGAAGTGATGTAACCGTCTAAAGAACAAACTAAAATCTGTTACTGGGATCCTAAGGCTGGTCAGAGCTGTATATCTAAGGTTTCATGAATGCCTAGTGGACTAATGAAACTAAATTCTGAATCTGATTCTGATAATTGGGTGGTACTACTGATACCTCGGGAATTTCTGTAGTCAAACGGATCAACTGACATTTTTCGACTGATAGTGAGAATTCTAACATTTTGACTAAAATTGATTTTACCATATTCCGATTGAGATTCAATGCTACTAACAACAGGGGAGTTCCCAACATTGATAAAATTAAGCTAAAATTCGATATTCAAGCACTAAGGAAAATTCAAGATTTTCTAATTCAAGAATAGGGCTAAATTGCACTTCAAAAGATTTAGCATCATTTCAACCACAACCTTCTGGAAAATATCTAACATGTATCATATTGATTTAGACAAAGTATGACTAACAATTTCTTGACATTCAAAAATTTTAGGGCTACAACTGATAGAGAGAAATAGAGAGGAATTTGGGAACACAAAGGAAAAACTATTTCCTTATTGAATTCCCATATACCTAATAGAGAAATCCAACAAAAATTCCTTGAGAACCTGAGGAGAAGCAGACTGTCCTAGTTTTTGCTTTATGAGTTCCTGAGAGGATTCTACGATCTGTTTTATGAAGGTCTGAGTGGGGAATGAGGAAAGAAACCGTTCAACCCCACTAATAAGTCTGAAAATATATTTAAAACGGTGTATTTTAAAGTTTAAAAGGATAGGAATTTACTGAAAGGCCCTTGAAGACTCGCAAGGAAAAATTGACTGTCAATCCCCACGGGCGACCTAACGGGTCGTGGTCAGTGACCATGACTCGTGGTCACACTCGTGAGATGCACTTCCTAGAAACCATAGAAAATCATCATGAGGGACCTAATGAGCTATGCTTGGTGACCACGACTCGTGGCCCACACTGCCCCAAAACTCCCAGGAGTCCCCACGGGTGAAACCGCGACTCGTGGTGTCCCAAACTAGTCGTGGTGAGGACCCATTGTATACACTTCTTAACATTTCCCGGATACAAACTATCCTTGACCACGGGTCAAACCACGACTCATGGTGTTGACCACGACTCGTGGTCACCCCCGTGGTCACCACTTACAAAAAATTTCAAATTAAACTCCCTGGCTTCAGCATGAGTCACTTAACGACTCATGGTCACTCCCCACAGGTCACAGAATTACTCATTATGTGACCTGGTGTAGATTTTCTAGTTTTCTATGATTTTAGTCCCGAATCTAGTCTTTGAGTTTCTGGGGCATTACACCTTTTCATGGGTGTGAAGCGCGCCACACTTATGACGAGGAGGCTACGAGATGTTATTAGGAAAACTCCTTTTTGTTCGTACTCTTTATCATGCGTCCAAGATCAATTCCAGGAACATTATCCTAACTCGTGCTCTATTTCGTTTCAGTGAAATCATGACTCCACAACATGGTAATGGAAGAAGGGCCGGCATCACTCATCGACCCCCTACTAGCCTAGCAGCCCCTCTGGATAACCCAATTTCCTCCGCAGAGTTTAGAGCGGCTTTCCAGCTGCTCGCACAGACAGTTATGAACTAGGTGAACCAGCAAGTGGTTCCGATCAATACGAATGGGTCCACAGCAGCTATCTGGGTTTTGGACTTCACCCAGATGAACCCTCCAATTTTCCATGGATCTAAGGTGGGAGAGGACCCACAGGAATTCGTGGATGAGATCAGGACGATTACCCAAATTATGGGTGTGAGCTCCTTGTAGAGTGATGACCTGGAGCCTACCACTAAAAGGGGTAGCTCAAATCTGGTATGACCAGTAGAAGGAGGGGAGACCAGCGGGAGCAGAACCGGTGGAATGGGAGGAGTTCACTACAGCCTTCCTAGATAGGTTCTTTCTCCGGGAGCTCAGGAGGATAAGGTGGCTAAATTTATGAATCTGAAAAAGGGAAATCGGACGATGGAAGAGTATGCACTGGAGTTTACAAGGTTGTCTAAATATGCTCCAGAGATGGTAGCTAAGACAAGGGCTCGCATGTTGAAGTTCGTTAATGGAGTATTGAACTTGGTCCTCAAGGAGTGCAAGATTGCAATGCTTATTAAAGATATCGATCTCTCCAGCCTCATAGTTCATGCCCAGCAAATTAAGCTAGAAAAAATAAAAGACTTGAGCGGGAGAGAAAGCGGGCAAGGACTGGCCAGTCAGATCATAGCCAATAGAGATCTGGTGGTGGTAGCCACCCATAGCAACAGCAATAGAGGACTCCAGCACCCACTTCAGCCAGTGTCCCTACTTTTTGATCCCTCAAGGATCGGAGGGGTAGAGCATCTGGCTCATAGTCCTAGAGTCATAGCGCCAGCAATTGCTACCCAGCTTTCCCTAAGTGTGGCAAGAACCATCCGGGAGAATGCTTTCAGGGCCGATAAGGTTGCTTTTTGTGTGGATAGCTTGGTCATCGGCTCAAGGAATGCCCGTCAGCAGGACGGGGGATATCATAATCCACTGCTTCAGCAGCTCTAGCAGGCCGACCAACTCAGTAGGCCAACATTTCAGGTACGAATGGCGGCCAGTGCCAAAACCATTTTTATGCTTTGTCCTCTCATCAGGATTAGGAGAGCTCACCTAATGTGGTCATGGGTATGTTATGCCTTTTCCATCTAGATGTGTATACCCTACTAGATCAAGGATCCACATTATAATTCGTGACTCCCTATGTAGCTGTCCAGTTTGATATCAACTCAAAAGTCCTCTCAGAACTATTCTCAGTCTCCAGCCCAGTTGGTAAGTCAGTTAGAGCCAACCGGGTAGATAGAAACTGCCCAGTCTCAATCTTGAATAAGGTCATTCCAGCTGATCTTTTAGAGTTAGACATGGTTGACTTTGAAATCATTCTTGGCATGGATTTCTTACACTCTGGTTATGCCTCAGTCGACTACAGGACTAGGGTCGTCAGGTTTCAGTTCCCTAATGAGCCAGCTTTAGAGTGGACAGGCAATAGTTTAGCTCCTAAGGGTCGATTTATTTCCTACCTTAAGGCCAAAAAGCTTATTTCTAAAGGGTGTATTTATCATCTGGTTCGGATTAAAGATTCCAGCTCTGAGAACCCGACTATTCAGTCAGTTCCAATTGTCAGTGAGTTCCCTGATATGTTTCTCGAAGATCTTCCCGGAGTTCCTCTTGAGCAGGAAATAGACTTTAGCATAGACCTTCTCCTAGATACTCAGACCATCTCCATCCCTCTTACAGAATGGCTCCAACTGAGCTTAAGGAGTTGAAGGAGCAGCTAAAAGACCTCCTTGATAAGGGATTCATCAGGCCCAGCATCTCTCGATGGGGTGCTCCAGTATTATTCGTGCGTAAGAAAGACGGTACCCTTAGGATGTGTATCAACTATCATCAGTTGAATAAGGTCACAATCAAGAATAGGTATCCCTTTCCCAGGATTGACAACTTGTTCGATCTGCTTCAGTGAGATAGTTGTTTCTCCAAGGTAGATCTCAGGTCGGGGTACCATCAGCTTAGGGTTAGAGAATGTGACATACTGAAAATAGCTTTCAGAACTCAGTATGGTCACTACGAATTTGTGGTTATGTCCTTCTAACTGACTAATTCTCTCGCAGCTTTCATGGACCTAATGAACAAGGTTTTCAAGATATATCTAGACATGTTCATCATTGTATTTATCAAAAACATTCTGGTATACTCCTGAACCAAATAAGATCATGCTAACCATCTGAGGATTGTGCTACAGACATCAGAGGCCGCCATTTGTTCCCTAAGTTCAGCAAATGCGATTCTAATTGAAGTCTGTGAGTTTCCTAGGTCATGTGGTCTCAGGTGAGGGTATTTAGGTGGATCCTCAAAATATAGCAGCAGTGAAAGACTGGCCCAGACCTACTTCCCCAATCGAAATCAGAAGCTTCTTGGATCTAGCTGATTATTATTGATGTTTTATTAAAGGTTTCTCCTCTATTGCATCCCCTCTGACTAGATTAACCCAGAAAAAGGTGAAATTCCAGTGGTCAGATGCGTGTTAGAAGAGTTTCCAGGAGTTAGAAACTCAACTCACTACCGCTTCAATGTTAACCTTGCCAGAAGGAACAGATGGGTTCGTGTTGTACTGTGATGCTTCCATAGTTGTACTTAGTTTCGTACTGATGCAGCGAGGTAAGGTGATAGCTTACACCTCTAGACAGCTCAAGGTTTATGAGAAGAACTATCCAACTCATGACTTGGACTTGGCAGCGGTGGTGTTTGCGTTGAAAATATGGAGGCACTACCTTTACGGGGCACACGTGGATGTTTTTGCCGATCACAAGAGCCTTCCGTATGTGTTCAGTCAGAAAGATCTAAATATTCGTCAGAGAAGGTGGTTGGAGCTACTGAAGAAATATGACATGAGTGTGTTGTACCACCCAGGAAAGCCAATGTGGTGGATGATGCCCTAAGCAGGATGTCTATGGGGAGTGTGGTTCATGTTGAAGAAGGAAAAAGTAAACTGGCAAAGGATGTCCACAGGTTAGCTCGGTTGGGAGTGTAGTTGGTTGATACAGCTATGACGGCAAAGTAGTGTTGTAGAGTGGATCAGATTCTTCGTTGGTAGTTGAAGTTACGTCAAGGTAGGAGGAAGATCCCATACTGCTTAAGCTGAAGGAGGCGATTCTTAGAAAAGAAGTGGAGGCTTTCTGCCAAGGGGGAGATGGTGTACTCTGTTACTAGGGTAGACTGCATGTACTAGATTTAAGTGATTTGAGACAATAGATACTGGCTGAAGAACACAGTTCGAGATACTCTATCCACCCAGGAGCTACTAAGATGTACCGTGATCTACAGGATATTTACTAGTGGAACGGCATGAGAAGAGACATTGCAGAATTTGTAGCTAAGTGCCCGAATTGCCAGCAAGTCAAGCTAGAACATCAAAGACCGGGACGTAGGACTCAGGATATCATTATACCCACATGGAAGTGGGAAGAAGTAAATATGAATTTTATTACAGGCCTACCGCGGACTTGGCGGCAGCATGACTCAATTTGGGTGATAGTAGACCGAATGACCAAGTCAGCACATTTCCTCCAAATTAAACATACAGACTCAGTGGAGGACTATGTTAGGATTTATATACGGCAGTTGTTCAGACTTCATGGGGTTCCCTTGTCTATTATTTCAAATAGATGTACCCAGTTCACCTCGCATTTCTGGAAGTCCTTTCGGAAGGGACTCTGTACCCAGGTCAAGCTCAGCACAGCTTTTCACCTGCAGACAGATGGACAAGCTGAGCGGACTATTCAGACCATGGAAGATACATTGAGAGCGCGTGTGATCGATTTCAAGGACAGTTGGGATGATCACCTATCTCTCATCGAGTTTGCGTACAACAACAGCTACCACTTTAGTATCCAGATCCCCTTTGAGGCACTATATTGTAGGAGGTGTAGATCTCCTATAGGGTGGTTTGAGGTTGGTGAAGCTACCTAATCGGGCTAGACTCAGTTCCTGAGAATATGCAGAAGGTGCAACTTATCAAGGAGAGATTGAAAACAATACAAAGCCGTCAGAAATCTTATGTTGATGTGAGGAGAAGAGAATTAGAGTTTGCAGTAGATGATTAGGTTTATCTGAAAATTTCACCCTTGAAAGGGGTGATGAGGTTTGGGAATAAAATAAAACTCAGCCCTAGATATGTGGGACCCTATAGAATTCTGAAGTGAATTGGCAATGTGGCGTATGAGTTAGAACTACCTCCAGAGTTAGCATCAGTGCACCCAGTTTTCCATGTGTCACTATTGAAGAAGCACATTAGTGATCCAACTTCAGTTGTGCCACTAGACAGCGTGGGAATAAAAGATACTCTCTCTTACGAAGAGGTCCCAGTTTAGATCCTTGACCGTCAGGTTCGTAAGCTGAGAAACAAGGAAGTCGCTTCGCTGAAAGTTTTGTGGAGGAACCAGCTAGTTGAGGGAGCCACAAGGGAAACTAAAGCAGACATGATGGCCAGATACCCTCACTTATTTCCTTTCAGTTTAGTTCCATCATCAGGTACTAAACTCCTTCTCGGTACTCTATTCAGTTCTGTACTTATCAGCTCTATTCAGATTTTCTATGTGCATTCTAGTTGCATCAGCTCTGTTAGTATGGTTAAGTCAGGTCGGAGTCAGTTACCCCTTCAGAAACCATCTCATAGTCTCAGTCTTGGAATTTCAGCTCTTTTCCTAGTTTTTCCTGCAGCTTTAGTCTTTATTCAAGGGCGAATAATCCCAAGGGGGAGATATTGTAAAACCCCAAAACTTTCCTAGACCAAACTCAAACTTTGCAAGAAAAATCCAAAAGAAAACTAGGAAATTTGTCTCAGAATGACTGAGACAATGAGTCGTGATCAGCTCCAATGACTCGTTGTGTTAGTCGTGGTCAGACCTGCTTGATCAGCCAAGAGCCCATGGGACAAGGAATGACCCGTTGTGAGAAACAATGAGTCTTCCTGTCACTTGTTGGTTCCCCAACTCAGAATCCCTTCTCCAGGACCCTACGACTCAACCAACAAGTCATCATCAGAAACAACGACTCATTGTGTGAGTTGTTGGTTGAGACCCCCAGAAATCTATTCCAGTGACGACGAGTGGAAACAATGACTTGTTATGTTCCACATCATTCATGGTCACCACCCGTCATGTCAAGTTTGGGGTCTTTATAAACTCTTCCAGTGAACATAACGACTAGACACAACGACCCGTTAGGTCCACCAACGAGTTGTTGTGTCACTCATTGTCAAGTTTTCCAGGTTTCCTCGTTCAGTGACCATGGGAGGAACTCACCCAACAATTCATGGCATGCCCCATTGCCAGATATAGTATTTTCAACCCCCAACCAGCAGGACTAATGAGAGGTCCCAATGAGTCATGGTCACAACCAATGACTAATTGAGTGACCCGTTAGGTCCCTGTTAGTCAGTCTCCAGATTTTTATTCCAGGAATATTTACGTAATTGTCCACCTATTTATCCCCTAATTCTACGTCATTTTAAGTATAATTTCAGAGAGTATTGGATGGATTGAATGGCTTCCCCCTCATTCCCCATGTAAACTCTCAGAATATCAATCGTAGAAACTCAGACTCTTCCTCTCAAGAAAGAACTAGGGTTCTTCATCAGTGCAGAAATTCAAGATTTCTTCTTCAGAGAATTCTTATCCAGGTATGTGGGAATTCAACAAGGGAATTGTTCTTCCCTTGTGTCCCCAAAATCCTCTATATTTTCTCTATCAGTTCAGCCCTGTGGATTCGAAATATAGAACAATTTCCAGACTAATTTCTTGAGATTTCAAGAGGAGCATTTCTCATGATTTTTAAAGGCTTTATTAATCCCTATTTCTAGAAATTTGTAAGAATTGTATCTAGTGGAATGATTCAACTCTAGTTCTCAGTACCGTAGAATTTAGAATCCTGCGGGTAGGACTAGTTTCCATGTAGCATGATTCTATCACATTTGAGATCCCCATATTGTTAGTGTATGTGGAAATTTTAGTTAGATATATGCATGTCCAGTCTCAGTCAGATTATTACACTCAGTGTTGTCCAGAAATGTCAGCTAATTAGTTTGACTACAGTTAATTCTTAAGGTATCAGTAGTGCCTCCCAGTTATCGGAATTAGACTCAGTACAAGATTTTAATGGTTCTTTAGGCAGTCATGACACTTCTATATAAGCATCTCATACCAGCCTTAGGACCCCAGCTTCATGTTACAGTTTGTTCTTTAGACGGTTATGATGCTTCCAGATAAGTAGCTCTAACCAGTCTTAGAATACCAGTTACAGAATCTGGTCCGATAAGACTCTCAGTGTACTTCCAGATAGGTATTCCTGACTTAAGCTTGAGCCCCAGTTTTGAGCTATTAGCCTAGTAGTCGGTCTAGGACTATCCAGTGGGAGTAGGACTTAGCACTAAGCGGACAGGGGTTCTAGCGCACCCAGGTTTCCAAAACTACATTGCCACCGTAGGTTATTTTTATTTGACCTCATGGCCCCAGACTTGGGATCACTCAGCTCATGCCTTTATACCCTGGCAAGGTATATTGGTTCCTACCTATGGGGTGTATACATCGGACTCCACATCTAGCTCACGTGGTTATATTTCGGTTATAAACTATCCTACTAATCAGTTCAGTTCAGTTTAAGATTAGCTCAGTTTAGAACAATCAGTTCAATTCAGTTTCAGATTAGCTCAGTTCGGAACAGTTTCAGATTACTCAATTCAAATTAGTTCAGTAACGTATTTCAGATCAGTATCTCAGATTTATGGCATGTCTTTGACCATCAGACAAGGTCGTTTTGACCATCTCAGATTATTGCAGTTCATTCAGTTTTTGCATTTCAGTTAGTCATTGCATGTCTTTAAAGTTCAATTATTTCATTCTTCGTGTTATGGTTTCTCCTACTTACTCAGTACATTCAAAGTATTGACGCATACCTTTTAGGTTGTATCGTTTAATGATACAACTGTAGGTTCTCAGTCTCAGCACCGTTAGCCGATCTAGTCTAGGAGTATTCAGCTGCACCAGTGGTGAGTCCTTATTTTTCGAGGACGATGATTATTTATTTTCAGTTATATTTCTTGAAATTAGACTTAGAATTAGCTGGGAGCTTGTCCCACCAACTCATCAGTTAGATGGCTTTCAGACACAAACATAGTCAAATTTTTTCCAATTTTGTTTCAGTTGTTTAAAACCTGATGATTTAGTTCTTCTTCATGAATGGTTTTATTTTTTTGAAGCTTCTGCTATATTTTTACTCAGAATGCCAGTGTTATGATAGACCATAGGTTGACTTGGGGTTACTTTTGACTCCAAGTACCGTGTCTCATTCAGGGTATCGACTTGGGGCATGACAAGCAGGCCCCACCAGCCCATGAGGAGCATGTACCTGAGCCGATTTCCACATTAAGTTCAGGGCAGCCATACAGATGTTAGCTCAGTCCTTGACCGCCCAGTTCAATCATCAAGCAGTAGCGCATGTCCCTCAGAATAGGAGTGCGGTGGTAGCAAGAGTCAGAGATTTTCTAAGGATGAACCCTCCGGAGTTTCTTGGATCAAAGGTGGATGAGGGTCCACACGAGTTTATTGATGATGTTCTGAAGATCACCCAGATCATGGGGTTGACCGGAGAGGAGTGCACCAATCTAGCCTCGTATCATTTGAAAGGGGTTGCGCACATATGGTTCAAGCAATAGATGGATAACAGGGTAGTGGGAGCAGGCCTATTGGTTTGGAGGAGTTTCATGTCGCATTTCTGGATTGGTTCTTCCCTCGTGAGATGAGGGAGATCAAAGAAGCCGAGTTTGTGAATCTAAAGCAAGGTAAGATGTCAATTCAGGAGTATGCCTTGGAGTTCACTTATCAGACAAAGTATGCACCTGAGATAGTGGCGGATTAGAGAGCCCGAGTGAGCCGGTTCGTGCATAGGTTAGCAGACTACCTAGTCAAGGATTGCCGGATCGTGATTCTTTATTAGGACATTGACTTTTCTTGGATAGTCCTGTACGCCCAGCAGATGGAGGTGGTACAAATGAGTGAGCGGGAGAGAGAGGCCAAGAGGGCCAGGACTGATAGCTTTGGATTCTCCCAATAGAGACCTAGTTGGCACCGCTAAGAGTCCCACCAGAGATCTTCAGCCCCAGCACCTTCGGTTATGAGTGTGCCATCAAGATCCAAGTGTGATCACAGGGGATAAGCATCAGGCTCGAGAGTTCAGAGTAGCAGACCCCCAGAGACCAGCGCTCTAGAGTGTAGCAGACGTGGCCGGAGACACATGGGTTAGTGCTTAGCAAGCTCAAGTGCTTGTTTCAGGTGCACGAAGCCCGGACATATGCTTAGAGATTGCCCAGCATCCAGACAGGGTCATGATAGGGGCCGAGGCCCAGCTTCCAGTTCAACAGCTCCACCGGCATGCCCAGCCCAGTAGGGGGCATCTTTTAGTGCGGGTGGTGGTCAGTGTCAAAACAGATTCTATGCCCTAGCATCTCGTTAGGAGAAGGAGGTCTCTCCAAATGTAGTCACAGGTGTGTTACAAGTACTAAACCTTGATTTATATTTATTGTTAGATCCAAGGGCTACTTTGCCTTTTGTGATGCCCTATGTTGCTATTAGTTTCAGAGTCAGTCATGATATCTTATCGGAACCCTTCTCAGTCTCTACTCTAGTCGGTGATTCTATTATAGCTCAACGGGTATATAGAAATTTTCCTGTCACAGTCCTTCAAAAAGTCACATCAACAGATGTAGTAGAGTTATCCATGACCGATTTTGATGTTATCCTCGGCATGGATTGGTTATATGCATGTTATGCCTCAGTCAATTGTAGAACCTGTGCAGTAGAGTTCAGATTTCCAAGTGAACTAGTCTTGAAGTGGAAAGGTAGTTCAGTTGTGCCTATAGGTTGCTTCATTTCTTACCTTAAGGCTAGAAAGATTATTTCTAAAGGTTGCGTATACCATCTAGTTAGGGTTAAGGATGCTACATCTGAAACCCCAACTATCCGGTCAGTTCCCATAGTGTGTGAGTATCCAAAAATGTTCCTAGATGATTTACCGAAAATCCCTCCTGAGTGGGAGATCAATTTTGGTATTGACCTACTACTCGATACACAACCTATATCTATTCCTCTTTACAGAGCGGCTCCAACTGAGCTAAAAGAGTTGAAGGATATTCTAGACAAGGGATACATTAGACCTAGCAAATCCCCATGGGGTGCACCAATTCTCTTTGTCCGCAAGAAGGATGGTTCTTTTCATATCTGCATTGATTATCGGCAATTGAATGAAGTTACCATCAAGAACAGGTATCCTCTCCCCAGAATTAATAATTTGTTTAACCAACTTTAGGGTGTCAAGTGTTTTTCAAAGATAAACCTTAGATCCAGGTACCATCATCTCAAGGTTCGGGAGAGTGACATCCCGAAGACAGACTTCAAGACTCTGTATGGTCATTATTAGTTTGTAGTTATGTCTTTTGAACTAATGAATCTCCTGTAGCTTTTATGGATTTGATGAATAGGGTGTTCAAGCCATACTTGGATATGTTCATGATTGTGTTCATAGATGACATCCTTATATACTTTCGAAGCGAGGAGAAGCATGTCGCTCATTTGAGGGTGGTGCTACAAACTCTGAAGGATCGCCAGCTATATGCTAAATTCAGTAAATGTGAGTTTTGGTTGAACTCAATGGCGTTTTAGGTCATGTGGTATCAAGTGAGGGTATACAGGTGGACTCTCAAAAGATAGAAGCGGTGAAGAATTGGCCTAGACCAGTTAATCCTTTGGATATCAAGAGTTTCTTGGGTTTAGCTGGTTAGTATCGGAGGTTTGTTGAGGGATTTTCATCCATTGCAGCATTTTTGACTAAATTGACCTAGAAGAAAGTGAAGTTTCAATGGTCGGAGGCTTATGAGAAGAGCTTCCAAGAGTTGAAGACTCAACTCACCTCAGCACCGGTGTTGACCTTACCTAAGGGTACTGATGGGTTTGTGGTATATTGTGATGCTTCAAGGATCGGCCTTGGTTGTGTATCGATGCAGCACAGTAAGGTTATAGAATATGCTTCCAGGCAGCTGAAGGTCCATGAAAAGAACTACCCGACTCATCACCTCAAATTGGCGGCGGTAGTATTTGCCTTGAAGATTTGGAAACACTATCTGTACGGGGTCCATGTAGATGTGTTTACGGACCACAAGAGCCTACAGTATGTGTTTACCCAAAAGGATTTGAATCTACGTCAGAGAAGTTGGTTGGAGCTTTTGAAGGATTATGATATGAGTGTCCTCTAACATTCGGGCAAGGCCAATATGGTGGAAGATGCTCTTAGCAGACTTTCCATGGAGAGTGTGTCCCATATAAACAAGGAAAGGAAGGAGTTAGTGAAGGATATACATCGGTTTACACGGCTAGGAGTCCGTTTTTAACTCGATGGATGATGGTGTTATTATTCAGAATGGGTCAGAATCATCCTTAGTGACTGAGGTCAAAGCTAGACAAGATGAGGATCCTATTTTGATAAAGTTGAAGGAAGCCGTTCAGAATCAGAAGGTAGAAGTCTTCTCCAAAGGGGGAGATGGGGTGCGATGATATCAGGGTCGCTTATGTGTTCAGGGTGTTGATGATTTGAGAGATCGGATGTTGCACAAGGCTCATGATTCTAGATACTCTATACATCCAAGTGCCACCAAGATGTATTGTAACCTAAGGGAAGTCTATTGGTGGAATGACATGAAGAAGGACATAGCAGAGTTTGTGGCTAAGTGTCCGAATTGTCAACAGGTGAAGGTTGAGCATCAGAGACTAGGAGGTGTGCTTCAAGACATTAGTATCCCTACTTGGAAGTGAGAGAAGATCAATATGGACTTCATCACAGGGTTTCCTCGCACTCGTCGACAGTATGACTCTATTTGGGTGGTTATGGATAGGTTGACTAAGGCAGCTTATTTCTTACCGGTCAAAACTACTGATTCAGTGGAGGATTATGCTAAGTTGTATGCTTGGGAGTAGTTCGGTTGC
Organism: Datura wrightii; assembly: GCA_035772735.1. Lineage (NCBI taxonomy): Eukaryota > Viridiplantae > Streptophyta > Magnoliopsida > Solanales > Solanaceae > Datura > Datura wrightii. Next base: position 70,778,395 of record JASDFA010000002.1, read on the forward strand.
ATGGAGAGCCATTGTCCATCATATTAGATAGAGGTACTCAGTTTACCTCCTTGTTTTGGAGATCGTTTCAAAAGGGACTTGGTACTCAGGTCAAGCTTAGCAAAGCATTTCACCTGCAAATAGATGATCAGGCCAAGTGGACCATTCATACCCTCGAGGATATGTTAAGAGCGTGTGTGATTGATTTAAAAGGTAGTTGGGATGATCATTTTCCTCTCATTGAGTTTACATATAACAATAGCTACCATTCCAGCATTTAGATGGCCCCATTTGAGGCTCTTTGTGGGCGGAGGTGTAGATCACCTATTGGTTGGTTTGAGGTCGGTGAAGCTACATTGATAGGTCCAGATTCATTCCATGAGGCTATGGAGAAAGTTCAGCTTATAAGGGACAGGTTGAAAATAGCTCAGAGTCACCAAAAGTCCTATGCGGATGTAAGGAGGAGAAAACTTGAGTTTGAAATCTATGATTGGGTGTTTCTAAAGGTGTCTCCCATGAAGGGAGTGATGAGGTTCGAAAAAAAAAGAGAAACTCAGTCCTCATTATGTTGGTCCATACCAGATTGTGAAATGGGTTGGAAAGATCCTCAGAATTAGCTTCAGTCCGTCTAGTTTTCTATATATCTCTCTTAAAGAAGTGTTTGGGTGATCCAACTATAGTTGTTCCGGTGGACAGTGTCAGTGTGAAAGATAGTCTTAGTTATAAGGAGGTTCTAGTAGAAATACTTGATTGTCAGGTTTGAAAGCTAAGAAACAAAGAAGTAGCCTCAGTCAAGGTTTTGTGGAGGAATCCTCTACGTGGGAAGCTAAAGCAGATATGATGGCTAAATACCCACATCTATTCCCTTCCAGCTCAGTTTCAGCTTGAGGTATTAGTTTCCTCCTTAGTACTCTATTCAGTTTCATGTTCAACTCATCTGCCCCAGTTTCTTTCATGTAAATGAATGTAGGTGTAATTCAGGAATTCAGTTCAGCCATGTAGTTCAATTCAGAGTCTGTCACTTCGTCAGTTTGCAACATGTGCGTTCAGTATTTGAGTATGATGATTGCATTTTCTCTGCTTTTGAGTATGTTTCCCACATTCGAGGATGATGTTCCCAAGGGGGAGATATTATCATACCATGAAAACCCTAAGATTAGACTCGTGAGTCGAAATGAAGAAAATAGGATTTTCTGCACTAGGTCACAGGACGAGTCGTCCAGTGACCCATTGGATGCACCACGAGTTGTTGAGTGACTCATGGGGAGAAGGTTGGACTTGGCTGAGTTTTGGGATTTGAGGCTGACCACGGGTGGGACCATGAGTCGTGGTCGCCACCACGAGTTATCCAGTGGGTCGTGGTTAGTGATTGGTCTAAAGGATGAATGTTCTGGTAGTGCACCGAATGACCAGTCACCACGAGTCGTTGGACACACCACATGTCGTGGTGTCCCTCGTGTTGACCAGTGGAGATGGAATTCCAGTGCAGGCAACGAGAGGTGACCATGAGTCGTGGTCAGGGATGACTGGTCATCTAGTCCCTCGTTGGGACTGGCAGTATGTTTTTCCTTGCGAATTAATTAAGGGCTTTTCCATAATTCCTAAGGCCTAAACTAGGTCGTTTTAAGCTCAGAATTTAAGAGGGGTAAGTTCATTCTAGGCTTATTCAGTTCCATGCATGCAAGTCTAGAAGCTCCTAACGGTGATCAAGCCTAAATTACTCAAGTTCTTCCTCAAATTCTAATTGGTAAATCAAGGAAGTTGTGAAATCAGATTCCTTCATGTAAGTAGGGTTATGAATGGGTGTAATTGTCCACACCCGTGCACAATCCCCTCTTAATTCATGAAACTCTAATTGATGAATCTATGGGGTTTTTACCTAACATGTGAATTCTCTAAGTTTCAATCATGGGTATAATCTAAGCATGTTTCAAATATTGAATTATGATTAATGGGTATATTTTACAATGTTTTCAATTGTAAATTATGTTTTCAAGTTTTTAAAATTATGATGCCCATCCATGAAAATTCATGAAAGTTCATGAAAGTTAAGATCTATGAAATATGTGTTCAAGCATGATGAGATGTATATAAAGAAAGTATGATTTCGAATTACCCATGGTTATGTTCATGTTTCAAATGATCAAGTCTATGTTAAGCATGTTTAAGTATTGGGCAAGCCCATATGATCAAGTATATTCATGAATTTATCTAAACTTCATGTATTAGCTTACCACATGAATTTTGGAGTTTAGACTCCCACTATTTTCAGCTTGTGGTATGGTTTGAGCCAAGGCTCCTCGTGTTATGATTTCAGATTTATGTATGTATGTTATGAGTCAGCTTCATAACTAGACGGTGGTTCAGCTTCATTGAAAAATAATGGAGAGTATATGCATGTATTTGGGAGTAGTGTCTAGCACCAAGTAGGCTAAGGGTCAGTCAACCCTATGCCTCAGAACTACGCGCCAATGTAGGTATGTTCAGATTATTTGGGACCTCCCTTGTGAGTTTCCCCTGCCCACAAGGGGCCTTCAGCTTGATATCGATAACATGGTAGCGTCTTTAGCCCTAGCAAAGCTTTGGATGGCTCTGCCCACTTGAGTGTGATAGTCGGGATCAAGTAAGCTCTATAATTTCAGTTATGCATGTTCATTAGTTATGATTTCAGTTATGTATGTTCATCAGTCATGATATTATGTTTTCAGCAGGTTTGACCCAATATTCAATTTTACTTATGATTATCAGTTTTCATCTTTGGATCGTTCGATTAGTTATGTTCAAATCATGATTTCAGAAAATAACATGCAAGCCCTACTCTAAGAATCTTATCTTGTTTATGTTTTATGATATGCATGATTTATGATTTTACTTACTTAGCGATTTTACTTACCTTGCATGCTCAGTACATTCTACGTACTGACCACATACTCTATGTTGTATCGTTTCATTATACAGGCTCAGACATTAAGGCTCAGTCCCGTCATTAGCCGACCTGCAGCTTTAGCACTTATCATCCAGAGTTGGTGAGTCCTTATCTTTTGAGGGCCCTTCTTTTCAATTGTATCTGCTACTTTTAGTTTCAGACTTTAGTGAGTTAGTTAGGGTCTTGTCCCATCAACTTGTCAGCGGTAGAGGCTGTTCAGACATAGTGTGTTTTTAGTATTTAGCTTCTGAGTTGAATTATGTATTCCGATGTTATGAACTTATCATACTTCTACTATATTAATTATGTTGATCTTCCGCTTTATTATGATTGAGTTAGATTTTATGTTCTTTCCATGGGTCAGCTTAGAGCCTCTCGGGGTTCCTTGTCCTGTGTCTCAATTTGGGCCCATGTTTGGGTCGTGACATTTGTTTAGGCGAAAAAGAATAAAACATGATGAAAATGAAGAAATTTGGAGCAAAAACATATTAAAAATAAAAAAAATCATATAAGAAAATTAAGCAGGCAGCTCAATGGAAGGAAGTAAAGAAGCAACCACCAAGCAGCAATTAAAGTGGGCAGCAACAACACAGAGCAGCAAAGCCACTTTTGAGTCTACATCACTCAGTAATTTCACTGCGTTGGTTCTTGTGATGCTGAGTATCAATTTCAGACTCAAAATGATTTCCCAATTTATTTTGGATTTAGTTTATTTCATGTGGTATTTTTTTCTACTCTTATAAATAGTCCTTAAAAATATTTTGGAACACAACTGTTGATAACATAGACAACTCAGAAATGGGGGAAGCTGCTTATGACCCCATAGACAATGAGGATTAGGCCCAGGGAGTTCTTCGTTCACTCTTTTTAATTGTGCATTGTTTTTTAGCACTGAAAATAGTGCTACTGATTAAGTGTGGGGTAGGATACATAAACTTTCTTACAACATGTATACGTTCATTGTTTAATTTGTTCATGGTGGCCCTGGATTTTTTTGTGATATATGACTTGAGTCTTGCTAGCTTGTAGTAATTTTTTGTATATTTGTGATATTTTTTGTTTTGTTTTTATTTGGGTTCCTTCGATTTTTGTTTTTGATACTTTTCTGGTGGATAATCCCTAAGAACCGACTAAGAGGGTCTATATTTTTTTAAGTCATAGTTATGATTTTTCTCGATGATGGATGGATGACGACCGTCTTAAGAAAAAATTAGCCAATGTTAGGAGAGCAAGAACTTGGAACCTTATGAATTCTAGGTACTTCACTTCAGGTATCATTGAGACTTTGCATGACTCACTCAAAAATGCATGAAAAGGTAGAAACACTTAAACTTTTAGAACTTGACTACTATGCTTGATCACCAATATTGAACCATTTGTGTCATTGTCGAAGTTAGATTTTTTGTGTACTCCATGCTTGCAATTTGATATCTACAACTTACCCGGTGTGTATGCAAAATTAAATTAGGATGTTGAATCTAGGAAGTGATATAGGCATTTCTTTGGTTACCTATTTGCATCCCGATTTTTACCTATCTTGATATTATTATCCTTGTTAGCCATATTAAGCCTTAGCCTATTTTTTGATAGTTATATTGCAAGCTTAATCCTTTTTTGTTCTATTGGCCTTTATTTTGATCTAAATGACTCTTAGAGAACTTTAATTGAGAATTTTACATAAAAGGAGCACAAGTAAGGAAGAAAAAAGGGGAAAGCTTAAAGTGTGGAAATTAGAAGAAAAGAAAGGGGTGGAAAATGCAAAACAAGGAGAGAGATATTAGTGGGGAAAGAAAAAGAAGAAAAAATTTGGAAAAAAAATGAATGAATCAAGAATTAAAAGAAAAAAATTTGAATGAGCTTGATAATGAAAAAAAAATAATGAATGAGCTTAACATTCATGCTTTCAATTTGATGTCTAGAACTTTTCCAGTGTATGTGCAAAACGAAATGAGGATGTTGAATCTTGGAAGTGATATAGGCATTTCTTTGGTTACCTATTTGTATTTCAATTTTTGCCTATCTTCATGTAATTATCCTAGTTAGATATATTGAGCCTTAGCCTATTCTGTTGATAGTCATATTACAAGCTTAATCTCTTTTTGTTTTATTGACCTTTATTTTGATCCAAATGACTCTTAGAGCACTTTAATTAACAATTTTACATAAAAAGAGCACAAGTGAGAAAGAAAAAAGAGGAAAGCTAAAGTGTAGAAATTAAAAGAAAAGAAAGGGTTGAAAATGCAAAACAAGGAGAGTGATATTAGTGGGAAAAGAAAAAGAACAAAAATTTGAAAAAAAATGAATGAATAAAGAATGAAAATCACTCAAGTTGAAAATTGAAAAATAAAAGGGATTATATGATTAGTGCCAAAGACAAGGTGGCATTACTCATAAGCATGAGTTACCATTGACCCCTATCCTGGAAGTAGAGTTATTCGATGTGGGGTATATAAGGAGAAAAATAGGAGATTGAAGAATGTGCTAAAAATTGAAAGAGTTGTGAAGTATTAAAATGCTTAGGGAGATTAGTCACTATTTTAGCCAAAACGTTCCTACCCGCCCCTTAGCCTACATTACAACCATTGTAGGTCCTAATTGATCTTAGATTCAGTGATCTATATTAGTGGAGTATTTACAATTAGGGTAAGTTGTGGGTCGTCTTTTGAATGCATGTTGAGTTCTTTGGGAGAGTGATTGATTGAAAATATGGATATTCTGGGATGGAGAATGACAGAAACAACTAATAGAGGATAATGATCAACAAATAACAGTGAAATTATCAAATTCAGTTCTAAGCAAAGAAGTTGTCATCACCAGAGTGTATGCTAAATGTACCACTACATAAAGAATGAATCTATGGGAATCTATAGAACAGATGACTAGGAAAATACAAATAGCATGGATGGTAGGAGATGATTTCAATGTATTCTTAATCCTAATGAGAAGAAGGGAGGATTACCAGTTATCATATAGGAAACTACAGATTATGCATCCTGTGTGAATAACTGTTGATTAATAGAGATCAAATATACTGGAAGTGACTTCACATGGTGAAACGGAAGGGTAGAAGAAGGTTGTCAGTTTAAAAGACTAGACAGAATCTTTGAAAACCAAGATTTTATGGATTTGTTCCCAGCTAGTGAAGTGCACCATTTGATACGAAAAGAATCAAATCATGCACTTTTGCATCTAGTGTGTGATCCACTGACAAAACCAGTTAACAAGCCTTTTAAATTCCTGAACTTCTGGACTAAACATCAGAATTTTAAGGAATTAATAAAGGAACATTGGAAGATAGACTTTGCAACAAATCCATTCGTTGAATTTCAGGCCAAAATGGAAAAAGTAAAAGCTTCATTAAGAATATGGATCAAGGAGACATTTGGGAACATTTTCCAACAAGTTACTACATTAGACAACCAGATTAGTGTCAAAGAAGCTTAATTTGAGTTAATGTCAACTAAGAAGAATAGGAAAATTTTGATGAAGGCACAGGCAGAACTCAATAGATACCTAAATATAGATGAGGAATATAGAAAATAGAAATTTAGTTTTAAATGGTTCAAATATGGGGATAAGAACACTAATTTTTTTCATTCTTATGTTCAAGGAAGAAAGAAGAAGCTCAACGTAACTGGTATAAATAATTCACAAGTTGTGAAGATTACACAGGGTAAGAGAATAGGGAAAGAAGTAATCAATTTTTTTGGCAGACAATTTGAGGAAAGAGATACAGCCAGGAATAATGACATTCTCCAGTACATTCCCACAATCATCAAGAAGGAGCAGAATGAGTTCCTTATTTCTTTACTAGTGGAAGAGGAAGTCAAGTCGGCAGTTATTAAATTAATGGAGACAGTGCAAGTGGCGCAGATAGATTCTCAGGGCTATTTTTTCAAGTTTGCTAGGATATCATTAAGAAAGATATCACTGATATTGTTGGAGCTTTCTTTTATGGATATGAGTTGACTAGATTTATAACTTATACAAACTTGATCCTAATACCTAAGAAAGAGGAAATAAAGGAATTTTCTGACTTAAGACCAATCAGTCTGAGCACTTTTGCTAATAAAATTATCACTAAGGTATTATAAGAAAGGATAAATATTGTACTCCTTAACATTATCTCCAAAAATTAATATAGGCTTGTAAAAGGGAGGAACATATCAGAAAATGTATTGTTGGCTCAATAAATTATCAGGGACATCAACAGAAGAAATAAAAGACACTATGTGGTAGTTAAACTGGATATAACTAAGGCATATGATAAAATCTCATGAATTTTTCTCATAAAAGTGCTAAGAAAGTTTGGTTTTTCAGAAACTATGATAAACATGGTATGGAGATTACTATCAAATAATTGGTACTCAGTACTAATTAATAGACAAATATATGGATTCTTTCATTCTACAAAGGGATTAAAGAAAGATAATCCATTATCACCAGCTTTATTCATAGTATCAGCAAAGGCATTGTCTAGAGGGCTAAAAAATCTTTAAACAGACACAGATTATAAAGGTTATCGGTTACCTAAGTAGCGTCCAGAAATAAACCATCTTGCATATGCAGATGTAATAACGCTCAAACTCACACTCCTGATAAAGTATAAGAGGACATTGTCAATAAATAACCCAACAAAGGTTGGGGTCATACACACAAGAAATATGGTAAGAACTAGATTAATCCAGGTATTTAATATTTTAGGTATGTTATCTCCAAATTGGGGGGTTTATAGAAAATAATTGTAAAACAAGATGTAAAATCAATTGTTGTTTATCAAGATTTTCAATTAACTAGGGTAAGTGTTCCCTGTGGGTTCATAACTACTTCGGGTTTACACTCGTGATCTATCACAATGCTTACTTGTAGAACTAATAACTAGGGGTCATCCAATCGACTGGTTCGTCCCTGTTGAATGACTATACTCAATCACCGGTTTAGGTCTCATGAGCGGTTTCAATTTAATCGTTATTAATTTGTTCCAAATTAACTATTTTGCGACCGCGGCTCAAGTATTACAATGATCATGAAAATCAAGGCTTTGTTGTAATTCTCATTTTCTAATCTCTACTTCTCTCGGTTCAAGTAAGTAAAGAATTCAGTCAAGTCCTAATGTTGCTCATCATTAAGAAACGTTAAAGATGAAGAGAATACAATACAAGCATTTAGCATTGGTTTCAAATCACTTTGTGTAACCCTAGTTTGTTAATCCATCATGGTTCTCACAACCTTAGTTGTGGATGTTTTAGCCTCTTATGATTTTAAGATAAATTCATGGACAAGCACATAATTGAATACTTACAACAGTGATTGAAATTAAACCTTTGAATATTGCAAGAAAAGATGATGAACAAATTAAAGCACAATCTGAAAAAATCAAAGTTAAGATCTCAATAATTGCTCTCCAATATTGTCAAAAATTGATTACAAACTGATAATGAACGTCTTCTCAACGTCCTCCAACTAAAAGAAACCTAAAAAGCATTTATACAAATTATAAAATCATTTTCCTAAGTCAATAGGGAAATACCCAAATCTGGCGCCGACTCTTCATACGACTCCTATACGACACGTAATAGGATTGTATGGGTCGTTCCTTGTCTCGTACATCCCTTGGCTTTTGCAGAATTTTCTAAGTGTTGGCCTCTTTTGCGACTCATAAAAATATCCCACGAGTCGTACAATCAAGTCGCGGTTTGATACTGATAAATCTGGCATTTTCTGAAGATTTCTTTGAACGTCTTGGTATGCCTCGTACCTTACTCCTACGACTCATAACAACTTGTCGTAACATGAGATCTGTCAAGTCCCAATAATTTTGAAGTTTTCCACAGCTCCTGGTACAGGTCGAAGGTAGATATTATGACCAGTAATTGCTACCCATACTAGGAGACTTCAACTATGCAAATTTCTCTAAAGTTCTCTACAGCTCAAGTTACGGCTAGTACCAGGATGGTAAGGCTCACACTGAGATCCGTACTTTGCCTTTGCCTTGTAGAAATCTTCTAGTTTTTTCCACGAGTCTCAGTACGGCTCGTACTGAGATCTGTACTTGGCCCAAAATCTGCACTTTTCTGCATCTTTTGCACATTTTTACTCCAACATCTATTGTCCCTAAAAATAAAGTAAAAGTACCTCATATCCATATAAACACACTTAAGTCCATGTTATTTTCCCAATTTTAAGCGTCGAAAGTGTTGTAAACTCACAGTGCATCAACACCCTCAACTTAAGACTTTTTCATGTCCTCAGGCAAAGAAAACTAAAACTAAAAAATATGCTTAACTAGAAAGTAAACATAGAATACCAACAGCCAACACAACAAAATTTGCACTATGAACAATAACCAGCTATTGACCCTTTTTTTGTTCAAACTAAGTCAGTTATCTACATATGTAACCATAATCAATGAAATACATGGATCAAGATATGGCATCCAACTATTAGCAGAAAATTGAGCTATCACCAATGCTTTTCACATAGATAAATGGTAAAATGCAACACAAACCAGGTACCCTCACAGCAAAAGAAGTCCCCAACACTCACAGATATACAATATAATGAACTTGGGACTAAAAAAAATGGACTCTTACTCTCCCAAAGAAGTTTCAAATACTACACATGGGATACCATAGGCTTGCCCTTATTTTCTCTACTTCGGCTCTTCGGACAGCTAAACTAGGATCACTATAGGACTTTGTTTGGCTTGTAATGTAGGCTTCGGGCTGGGTATGGTAAATATGAAATTTTAGTGACTAAACCCTCCTTGCACTTCATACTTGTGGCTTCACTTTACACCTTTCTACCCTATTTTTCACTTTTTCAACTTGTTTCCTCCCTTTTCTCCACTTAACTGCAATATATGGGTGTGGTGTGTTTTGAACTTTTTCATTCATTTTTTCTCTTGTATTTTCTTTTCAATTTTTCTTTTTCAGCTCTTTTTTTTACTTTTCATGTCACATCACACCTCATTTTTAACCATTTTTCCTTTTTTTCCCTTTTTTTACCTCCCCACAGTCTATGCACCCCTATTATAGTCACCCTCAACTTAGGGATTTTTCCTGGGTTGAGGTTCATAATGTCCAAGGAGGGACTAGAGTCAAAACAGGTTCATTATTAAAAATGGGTAAAGTTAATCAGTTAATCAAAGAAAAATGGTTAATTTAAGGCTCAAATTGGGATCAAGGGATTCATTATCATTTTGGTAAGGTATTTTAGGTTAAAGTGACTCATATATTAATAAAAGCCTATGATCTTCTCCTAACCAATTATCCTAAAGCTTATGCAAAGACCAACCCGAGAAGTTCTAGATCCTCTACACAGTACTAAGTATATGACCTCACTCACTCATGGTACCAATTTGCATTGAATCTACCTATCCAGTTTATACACAGCTAAAATACAACTACTCATGCTCATAATTTAAATGACATATAAATATCCACAAAAGTCATGCAATTGTAATTAAACTACACAGCTAACATCAAAAACTTTTAACAGGGTCAATTTCTTCAAAAAAAAAATCAAACGCGTGCATTTATTGGCTTCAAAGTAATTCTAAACTACATCTAATTAAATAAAAATAACCTAAACATGTCGGTTCTACTAGATAGCATGCCCAAGGGAAAAGAAACATGAAAAAAAACTACAAGTACACCCCCTCCCCTTTTGAAAAGCATGTTTCGTCCCCGGAGCAGAGAATTTAAAAGCACAAGGGAAAGAGACATACCTATGGTGCACTAAGTGCTCCTGTCATCCTATGGAGGTGGTACCTCCGCTTGCATCTGTGATTCTAGTAGTGGCCGGTGTACTCAATTGTATATCTGTTGGGGGGATTGGTTACCTCCGCATCATGCTCGGTCATTTTTGCGACCTCAAGATCAACTCTGTCTAAATGTGGCTCCTTAGAAGGATCCTTCCCACCCACTATCACTTTCTAGGAAGTCATGGAGCTCACCTCTCCTCTAGCTCATTCCTGCAACTCCAACATGTGTGCGTCGTGAGCTTGCAGGCTCTCTACTCTTTCCCCCTTTCTTTCTTTCTTCTCTTTCTTTTTCTTCTTCTTCGAGGGATCATTTTTATCCTCCTACAAGACCCTCTTCTTTCCTTTCCTCCACTTGTACCCAGTGGGACCTAGTATGCCTCCAAATCGAGCTCCTCATCGAGCTCAGCATCCAAGTCCGAAAGAGTGGGAGCTGCTTTGATCGCAGGCAATCTAGACGAAAGCTCGGTCACTTGGCTTCGAAGAACCCCCAACTCCTACTTGAGGCTACTAGTATTTGGATACTCTGTCAAGCGCTCATTGAACCTGCGCTCAAAGCCATTAATCCGCCCTTGTAACCCTCTCACGGCTTCCACAATTTCTACTTTCACCTAGGGCTTGACGTTTTCCATCATTGATTGTATTTTTCTTTCAGCTAATTTCTGGAAGAAGTCATGAGGGACCGGAATGTATCCAGCTGGTTTCTGGCTCGAAAAATCCATTGATGGTGCAGCATAAATGCTAGGAGTTGCCTCTGATTACCAGCCTCTATAGCCGGTATCTCTTCCTGCTCCTATGAGGTGGGGGAATTAACCTGCTCGCCCCTAACTCTCGTGGTACTGGGGCTGCGGTAGGAAGTCTCGCCCAGCTTACTAGGTTTATTTCATCTCGGATTATCCCTATGTCTACTGTCCTCTGCCCTCCAATCAATTGCTCTTCATCAGAATGCATCTTAATACCTGCTTCCATACATAATCTGAACACGCGACTCAGGAATAGGATAGTAGTGCTCGATTCCATAGCCCAATCTCAGATCTCCTCTACAATCACCCTCGGAATGTTGGTGGCATATCTTGACATGATACATGCCACCAATACTGCTCTCTTTGCAATGAGAGTGATGTCGTTTACCTTTGGTGCCAACCTATGGCAAACTAGTGTCCAGCAGGCCTTCGCTATGAAATTTAATGAAGACTTGGTGACCTTATTTCCAATAGCCACCCATTCAACTACTTCCTTGTCCTCTACTAGGACTTTAGCTAACCATTTAACTTGGCTCTGCTTCTCCTCATAGTCCAGTTGCTTTATCCTCTTTAAGGCATCTATTATGTATTTGAACTCAATTGTCAATTCCGGTGCTTGAACTGAGGCCCATAGAGTATCTGAGTGATTGTGCGCTCAGAGATGTTAATTGTGCGACCTTGCACCATTACACTCTCGAGCTTAGGTTGTTCTTTCACTTCTTTCCACCTTTTTCTTTCTGCTCCATTGTGGCCAAGTACTTGGCATAGAACTCCCAGACTAGCTCGGGACTATATTTCTCCGGGGTCCTATACATCCAATCAAATCCATAGAAGTTGAATATCTGCTTCATTTCCTTAACCTCATTCAAGGCATTAGTGAGGATCCGTAGTTCTTCCTGTATACTCCACCTTAGGTGATTCTTTGAGATGAGAGTAAGACCCTACTCATATATTTCTAGAGAACCGGGCACCTAATAGTGCTAGTTGCTGGAGGCGGGTTCTCTGTGGCCTCTCCTTCCTCAGACTCTGCCTCACTATTTCCATCTCCAGATTGGGCCTCCTCGGACCCCTCATCATCATTAGAGGCACTCCCGGACACTTAGAATTGTTTCTCTACTCCCTCCTCAGACTGGGGAGCATCAGCAGGTATGGCTGTGGCTGCCTTGGCGTGGGCTTTAGCTTGAGCCCTGTGGTCCGTGGCTCATCGGTTTCTGATGTATCAACTTTGTACTCCTCCACCAAACCACTAGGGGAGCTTCCTACTTTTTTAGAGTAGGAAGGCTCATCTCTCAATGCCCTCCGAGTAGCTATCTCAACTCTAGCTTTCTTGTCTTGAGCAGATTTGGTCGCTCTTTTCTTCATTGTCATAGTACTTGTGGAGAAATATGGTTAGTATGTATGATCTGAGAAAAAGAAAGCAAGAAAATACCCTCTGAATTTTTCCACGGGTATTCAGTATGAGTCGTACTTAGAAGGTATGATCCGCACTAAGACTCATAGTATCTTTGATCACTATCACGACTCTGAGGTATTACTTGTACCACGATGGTACAATCCGTAACACGAGTCATATGAGGATACCCTTTGAAAACCATTCTTTTGTATTTTTTTCCATGACTCATGGTACAACCCGTAAGTCTATTCCATGAGTCGTAGTAAGGGTCGTACAGTTGCCTTTGGACTTGATCCTTTGAGATTTATGGTACGATTTTCAGGTACGATTCGTAGTAGGGTACCACGGGTCGTACTAGGTTTCGTACCAACTTAATTTACATACATTTGGCTTGAGACAGTCCCAACGAGCCATCCTATGAGTCGTTGGAAGGCTTGTGAAGCCTGTCCTTGCCTTTGTTTATGTCAGTTGTGCAGGTAAGTTCGATTTTGTATTGGATATTCAGAATTTTCCAATCTAAGCATGATTTTAGCACACTTTAACAACTACCCAGTTCTCCCATAATGATTCACAACCCATAACTCAATTTATTTACAATGTATGCTCGAGTCCTAAGCATGTTTGAATATCTACCCAGTCAACACAATCGTAGCAAGTTACTGATCATTTTCCTCATCAATTTTCATGAATTTTGAGGAATCACAGTTGATAAACAAGTTCATATAAGCATTAAGGTCTTTTACTCAACCCAAAGCATAACTACTTACTTGATTTTTGCAAAATCTTGCTCAACCTTGTGCGAGATTCAGCGACTATGGTAGAAATTGGGCTTGTGCAGTTCTAATCGTGCACAAATTCAAGCTTTATGTCACGACTCAAAATACCTCCTAGACGTGACTGGCACCTGCTAACATCACCCACAAGGGCGAACCAATTTATCCATTTCACATGCTCATTTATATAAGCACTGAGAGCAAATATGTGCAAGTCTAAACACGTTAATCAATTTTAAATAGAAATAGGGAATTCAACAGAATCCTAAATCAATCTATCAATTCATCAATCACTCAAATACTAAGTGTCTAGCCCAAATCCCACAAAATACCATGGAGCATCTAATAGAGTTACATGAATCAAATTGTTGGGCATGCTAGCCCCAATAAAGAAATGTAGGCTATAAAATAGATAGAGCTGAAATGACAGCCTACACGAATCAATGCGAAGGCTCACCTGAGCAACAGAATCTACGTGAACGAACTCATCAGCCACTAGTCTCACACTCCACAATGGTATCTGCATAGAGATGCAAGTAAGGAGTGAGCTCTATACAAATATAACTCAGTAAGATCCCTGACTTGCAACTTTAAATACCCCAGGAACAAGTGTTAAAAAATATATATATATATTTATATATGCACACACAACTCACCACGAGCATATGAATTATATCATAATATAACCTTCAACAACATTCATACAGTTAACTATCAAGAATACTATATATTTCAACACAATTTACACTGAGGGCTTGTCATGAATGGCATCTATATAAATTACTCCACACCACGATTCCATAACAGCATACACATGCTCAGTATTTTCAAGAGGCATACACAATGCCCAATACTGTCAACAAGCATACACAATGCCCAGTGATATCTAGGAACATACCCAATGCCCCAATCTCATGGCTCACAGTCGTATCACTCCATGAATTAATTGTAATAAAAAGAGTTTTGGTGTGCTTAAATATAAGATATACAGGTTGGCCTCGAAGACCACCGATTCTGCTAAGCACATGCTCGTCCCAACACATGAACCAGGTAGACAAAATGCATTTGTAAAACAGATTTGAAAAGCAAGCATTCAAAGCTTAAAGTCTCACTTATCTTGAATTCACAACTCAAGCGCACTTTTCAATAACTCATATCTATGCTCTCGGATCTCCGGATTACCTCAAACTACACAAAAATGGGTTTAGAATGGTCAAAAATACTTTGGTATACATTTCCTTAATTTTTAACGAAAGTCAAATTTATAGTCAAAGGTTTGACTGAAAAAGTCAACTCTGGTCAACGGGGTAAAATTCCCGAACTATGACCACCAACAGATTCTTCTCGAAGAGAGGATTCCATAATATTAATCAAAATCAAATTTTGATAATATTTTCCCTTTCAAATCAAGAATTTGGGTTGAAGAACCCTAGGGCTAAACTTTCTTAATTATTTAAAATTTTCCCATGTTTCTATCCTGAAAACTTCCTTATAACTGTGTAATAAACTCAAGCAAAAGATTAGGATCATTACCTTGATGATTTCAGATGAAAATCCCTATTTTTCTCTTCTCTTTTTCTCCCTTTCTTCTTTTTTCTTCTACTGTGTCTTCTTTTCTTCTCTTCTTTTATTTTCCACATTATGTTTCTGGTTTCTAATTAGACCAATCCTTTTATTTATTTATTTTTTGCTTATTCCCTTTTTTTGACCCTTAGTCCCTTTATTTATTTTTAGGCTTAAATTACAAAATTACCCTTAATGAAAATTTAGGTTATTACATTCTCCCCTTCATAAAAAAACGTTTGTCCTTGAACGGTTCTAGAATTATACCTGCAGTGTCAAATAGATGAGGATATCTATCTCGCAAGTCCGCCTCATACTCCCAAGTAGCCTCCTCAGTTGGATGATTTTGCCACAACACTCTAACTGAAGCAACCTTCTTCGACCTCAATTATCTCACTTGTCTATCAAGAATAGATATCGGACCTTTTTCATATGTCAAATTCTCATCAAGCTCAACATCCTCTAGCTAGATCTTATGACTATCATTGTGAACATATTATCTAAGCATGGACACATGAAACACTGGATGAACAGCGGACAATCTCGGAGGTAAAGCAAGACTATATGCCACCAACCCCATTCGATCCAAAATCTCATAAGGGCCAATATATCTAGAACTTAACTTACCTTTCCGGCCAAATCTCATAACTCTTTTCATAGGGAAAACTTTTAGAAAGACTTTCTTACCTTTCAACTCCATATCGCGGACTTTCTTATCTGTATAAGACTTTTGTCTACTTTGTGTTGTCTTAAGTCGTTCCCGTATCAATGCAACTTTCTCTAAAGCTTGTTGAACTAAATCTGGACCTAATAATTGTGCTTCGCTGGGTTTAAATCATCCAACTAGTGAACGATACTTCTGACTATATAGAGCCTCAAACGGCACCATCTGTATACTCAATTGGTAGCTATTATTATAAGCAAAATCAGTCAAAGGCAACTGATCATCCCAATGGCCACCAAAATAAATCGCACAAGCTCTAAGCATGTCTTCCAAGATCTGAATAACCCATTCAGACTTTCTTTCAGTTTGCAGATGAAAAGTTGTACTCAACTCAACTTGCCAACCCTATGACTTCTGAAAAGACTTCCAAAACTCAGTAGTGAATTGTGCACCTCGATCAGATATTATTGAAATAGGCACACCATGAAGTCGAACTATCTCACGAAGGTAAATATCTGCTAACTGAGTAATCCGAACTATTATGAAATGTGTTGACGTTGTTAGTGTGTCCACAATCACCCAAACTGAGTCGTGTTTCTTAAAAGTACTTGGCAACCCAACAACAAAATCCATAGTAATCCTCTCCCACTTCCACTCTGGGATAATCAAGTTTTTCATTATTCACCCAGGTTTTTGATGTTCATACTTGACTTGTTGACAATTTAAGCAACTAGTCACATGCTCCAAAATATTAGCCTTCATACCCTTCCACTAGTACAATCCATGCAAGTCTTGATACATTTATGTAGCACCTGGGTGAATAGAGTATCACGAGCAATGAGCCTCTTCAAGAATTAGATGCTTCACATCACCCACAATAGGAATACACAGTCTACCATGTCGACGAAGCATGCCCTCATCATCAATAGAGAATGACTTAACACCCCCATTCAACAACCCCATTCTGCACTCGATCTCGTAGTCTGGCGAGGTAGGGATCTTAATATTGGCGAGTCTTGACTTGTCTAACTAAGGACGATTGCACCACCATACCTGCTAGTATCTTTCCCGGCACTGTGTGATCAATTCGAACTCCTTGATTGGACAATGCCTGAATATCCATAACCATAGATTTCTTTTCAGTAGTGTACCGGGCCAAACTACCTATAGACTTTGTACTCAAGGCATCCACCACCACATTCGCCTTCCCAAGGTGATACAAAATGGTAAGATCATAATCTTTAAGTAACTCTAACCACCATCGTTGTCTTAGATTTAGATCTTTTTGCTTGAATATGTGTTGTAGACTCTTATGATCCATATAAATTCCACATGGCTCACCATAAAGATAGTGATGCCAGATCTTCAGTGCAAATACGACTACGGCCAATTCCAGGTCGTGAGTCTTATAATTCTTCTCATGAATCTTTAGTTGTCGAGAAACATATGCCACCACTTTACCATTTTGTATTAAGACACAACCCAATCCAACTTGAGACGCATCACAATAACTAGTGAAACCACCCTCCGCTATAGGTAACATCAAAATCGGAGTTGTAGTTAATGCGGTCTTTAATTTCTGAAAACCTTTTTGAGTTAAAGGTGTTAATGGAGCGGCTATCATTAAGAATCCCTCCACAAACCTTCTGTAATATCCATCTAGTCCGAAGAAGCTGCATATCTCTGTAGGAGTACTGGGTCTAGGCCAATCTCGAACCATTTCAATCTTCCTTGGATCAACTTGGATTCCATCCCGTGACACTATGTTTCCCAAAAAGGATATTGTGCCCAACCAGAACTCACATTTCGAGAACTTGTCATAAAGCTTTCATTCTCTAAGTGTTTGTAGCACAACTCTTGAGAGTGTTGTGTCACGCCCCATAACAGGGGGGAGGGCACGACTGGCTCCCCATACCAGACAGACTGGGAAGTCGGCTATATGACATCTGTAACTGTAATACTTAGGCCTTCTAGGACACCTGTCACAATCAAATGGAGCACAAACTGGACCCATAATGTCTCAACAATACAGGGTAAACAATTGAAATGCAAACAAGGCTATGAGTATGCTAAACTAAACAAAAAAATTCCGACAAGGCCACAAACTGAATACTATTGTACACACTAAGTCCACAAAGCCTCTAAAGAGTAAACTGACTGATGGTCAAAACAGGGCTCCGACCTACCGATAACTGCATCTCAAAACTCTAACTAAAACAAAACCAGTCTTATCTCCAGAAAGAAAGGAGCATACCAAGACATTCGTTAATCTCACGAACTACTACTGCAACTAGCAATCCCGACCTCTACCTGCACCTGCGGCGCGAACGCAGGTCCCCAGGCGAAGGGACGCCAGTACGAATGAAATGTACTGGTATGTAAGGCAGAAAACTGTAAACATGTAAGATAGCAATGATAACTGAGCCAGAAATAAGGAATAGTAACAACCTGGAATCCTGGAAACTGAAACCTGACAATATGTCAATACTGAAGTGCAAATGCAACCAAGTAATTCACAAGAAAAACTATAACTATAATGTTGGCGGCTAACCGACCATAAAAACCATATAAAAATGCCTCCATCCAGTGTACCATACCGGGGTAAAATAAAATATCTCCAACTGGTGTACCGTACCAGGGTAAAAATAAAAATATCTCCAGTTGGTGTATCATACCGGGGTAAAAAAAATATTCTCAATCATAATGATGAGTGGAGCCGATAAAGCTTATACTGAGTCAATTTAACACATGTAGCATTGAAATGAAAAATGCTTAATCTGTGGCCGTAATAGGTCTGTTTTGTAACATATAAATGCAAGTGAGCACATATATCATGTAAAATTAGCAAATATGCACATATATCATGTAAAGCTGTCAAATTATATACAAACATGTCAACTCAATGACTTGATGGACCTTTAGGAGGTTTAGCCAACATAAGAATTTTAGTAGACTTACAAGCAATGTCCTATAGATAGTCTTACCAATTTAACGTATCTCTTGAGTAGAAGCACATAGATTCCCATTTCTATACAATCCTTTTACATCGAACTACATATATATACTGCCCATAGGGTGGTTCCTTTACATGTATCGACAACTATACATTGGAATTTCATTGCCAAACTTATCACGTCGATGAGCACATGCAGTTCTCAATTCATTTTCCTTATTTGCAGGAAAACATGGGACTTATAACTTGAAGCTTGGAGTTATTGTCATAACGCTTAACATATACGTAGAGTTGAGAGCTGAATTACAGGCATACAACGTATAAACTCGTATTAGTTAGCTGAGTGACCTCCAGGTGACTTCCTGGGATTAGGAGTTCTAAGCTTAACTGATCATTTTCATATCTTGTGCTTATACTTACTTAGACATTAGGAACATTGGTACATGGGAGAATCTCTCTTCTGAATTTAGGGAATTCAAATGATAACTCAACAAGAGCTAAACATATAGACGCATCACTTGAATATAACTGAAAGAATTCAACTGTATGTTATAATATGAAAATCATATACATTAAGACTTCTTACTGGAAAGACATATAAATACTTAAGTTCTTAGGCCGATACGCAACTTCAAATACTTGATCGAGACATTAGCATGATTCTCGGAATATGATCTCTTGAAAACTTCTTAGATTAGCATAACACACTTCAACATAACTTAGGTACTGGAAGACATTGGTTAAGAATCTGAGATTTGGATTTGTTCAACTTGAGAATTCATAAGAAACTCTCCAAGTGCTGCCTTATAGGCAAATAAAGACTTATAACCATAATTCGGACAACGTTGGATTGACTTTCACAACTTTGTAATTAACCGAGGAGCTTAAGAAAGCATAAATCATTATAAATGGATTAGAAGCTCCTAGGATCACCCTTTTCGGTCATGGAAGACAATTTCAACACTTAGAATCGATAACTTAACATAAACGTTTAGGGGTATAGCAGAGAGCTTCTCTTTAATTTAAGTTACTATTTTACAAATGTTCAACTCTAGTTGATTTATAGAAGGTCGCCACCTAATATTCATTATATCATTACCACATAACGTATTTATATCACTTATTTAACTTAATGCCTTTTCGACTCTCAGGAGGTTCAAATAGCACAAGAGTTACAGTAAATTTACGGCAACATTCTAAAGACAATTCTTGTTGCCCTAGCGTGTAACTTGAAAGTAAGCATAAGCGTAAATATATATTTATTTTCGTATAACCAGCTAACATTAAAATACTGTGTATAACCTACCCATAAATATGGTTTCATAGAAATATCAATAATTTATACATTCGAGTTCTATCTTTCAAGTTTGACGTATCGGTTGGTTCGAAAACTCATTAACTAGTCAGTTAGATAAAGGGAGAGAAATAAAGGAATCTCCTCTTGTCCTTATATACCCGAGAAAATGTTCATAAGAGGTTGGAAAACTATTGTAAGGCATTTTCATTTCGTTGTTCTCATTTACCCTTATTTAGCTTAAAATTGTTTTCTAGCGTTAAGTTCGTTCGCATGACGTCGTCTTGCCTTCTTACCAATTTCACATAGCAACTAGAATTTTGAACAAATTTGATATCACGTGCATGAAATAATATAAAGGACCAACTCACGGTGCCCATGCTGAGGGGACTTCAGACTCGATTTATAGCTACAATACTAATAGTAAATAATACGCCTTCCACTTCACGTTTGTTCACTTCAAGCATATTTAACTCTTCAAGGTTTCTATGAAGCATTTCTAATACTTTATGAAGAATCATGTATGCCTCAATAGGAATAAAAAACATAGGAACATTGGCCCGATCAATAAAAAGATTTCGTGCTTGGAAAATAAGAATAGGGACGCCATTGCATACCTCACTTCATCGCGTCTTTTTAGCCAATTTCTTCCACTTGCTAGAAACTCCGACACCTTCAACTTCCTTACTTATACTACATGGAATGAGTACCGGTTTATTCCAAGTTCCCAGTCACAATTCATGTCCCAAAACGTACAACCAAACAGTCACATCATAAATGTAAAGGTGTGGTGAATTCCTTCCATCTTTTGGATAAATTCCAGCATCTATATAGCTGTAAAAACCTCCCAAAAATGGGCAGAAACCTTAGTCAAATATCACATAAAACATATATTGACTTTGTCATTTCCTTACTTTAGCTTGCAAATTTGAGCGGATAAACCAAGTAGGAACACTTACCTTTCACTTGTGTATAACCCCTGCCCATATGGCATTCCTCTTCAGCTAAATTTCGTTCCAAAAATGTAGCAACCATGCTGCCAAACTGCAGCAACAACACACACCCAAGCAACACATAAGTTCCAACTTCACTTCCAACATAACTTGTTAATTCATGATAATTTAAAGAGTAAAAAAACCTGCCTCCTTTTGTACTCAACTCTCACCAATATGGAGGTAGAACGTCACCTCCCTACTGTCCAAAAATGCAGCATCTTGGCAGCCAAAAATGCAGAAACTCGACGATTAGAAGTTCACGACATAAGAAACCCTTTCCAAGCTTGGACTATAAGGAAATTTGACCTATCAATACAATTTATTACCGAGGATTTGTTTTCACCATTGGATAGAGCTCTTAATTCTGTGAATTTTGAAAAAAAATGAGGTGAAACGGAGTAGAAATGAGCTTTTTAGCTCAAAATTACTTCATATAGGCGGGCTGGGCGGTGCCCGCGTGCGGCGCTTGTGCGACGTGCTGCCAGTCTCGGCGCCTGCGTATATGGGCGCTTTTCTAGCCGACAGTGCTGTCTTCAAACAAGCATAACTTTTTACTCCGAACTCCGATTGACGAGTGTTTTTTTTCACTATAAACTAGACTAAAATACCTTTCATTTGATAGGTTATAAGACCTCTAAATCATTATATATTTGGATTTATGTCCATTTAAAGTTTATTCTTATTTATAAACTTCACGTACTCTTCGCTTTTTCCTTTGCACATGTTTTCCTCCTCACCTATGGAAAACCTACAACCTATAATTCCCTTAATATGACATATAAACATCAAATAATTATCAAAAAATAAATAAGATTTTCGGGGTGTAACATGTTGTTCATGTTCTGCCTCACTCCGAGAGTAGACCAGAATGTCATCAATGAACACAATCACAAAATGGTCTAAGTATGGCTTGAATACCCTATTCATGAGGTCCATAAATGTTGCAGGTGCATTAGTCAACCCGAAAAACATCACCAAAAATTTGAAGTGTCCATATTTGGTTAGAAAAGTTGTCTTAGAGATATCCTAGGTCTTGATTCTTAGCTGGTGGTAACCTGATCTCAAGTCAATCTTTGAAAAATGAGTAGCACCTTGTATCTAATCGAATAAATCATCAATACGAGGAAACGGATATTTATTCTTGATTGTAGCCTTATTCAGCTGTCTTTAGTCAATGCACATCCTCATTGTGCCATTTTTCTTTTTCACAAATAACACAGGTGCACCCCAAGGTGATACACTAGGCCTGATAAACCCCTTATCAAGTAGCTCTTGGAGTTGAACCTTTAATTCTCTCAACTCAGCTGGAGCCATACGATATGGAGGTATAGAAATAGGATGAGTCCCTGGGACTAAAGCGATGCTGAACTCAATTTCTCTTATTGGGGGTAGTCCGGGCAATTCTTCTTGAAACACATCAACAAATTCTTGAACAATAGGAACACTGTCAATAGTAACACCCCCCGCTCGAGTGTCATGAATGATAGCAATAAAACCCAAACACCCATGATTAATCATTCGACGTGCCTTTACATAAGATATTATCTTTCCTTGGGTCACAGGAGTCATGCCTTTCCACACTAAAGGTGGCCCTCTAGGAAAATTAAAATGTATAAGCTTAGAACAGTAATCAACCAAAGCACAACATGATGACAACCAATCCATACCCATAATCCAATCAAACTCAAACATCAGTAACTCTAGTAGATCAACTACGGTGCACCTGTCTTGAACAAATATTACACAGTCTCTGTAAACTTTGTCCACTACCAAAGTCTCCCCCACTGGGGTCATAACCAGATATGGCACAATAAGAGGCTCAACTCTTCATTTTAAGAATATAGCAAAAGATGGAGATACATACGAATAAGTAGAACCAGGATCAATAAGAGCATATGCCCCATAAGAGTTGACAATAATAATACCTATGACTACTACATTAGATTCCTCGATATCTTTTCTGGCCATAGAAAAGAATCTCGGCGGTCCACCCACTACCTGCGCAACCTGTTCACCTTGTTGACCCTATCCACGAGCACCCTGCTGAGCAGCCCTAGCTAGATGAGCCTGAGTATGTGTACCCGTAGCAGTTCCCTGTAACTGTGTCATGGCCTAACTAGTACCATAATTCCCTTTAGGATAATATTTAGCAATGTGTCCCTGTCCACTACAAGTAAAACAAGTTGTTTCTAGTCCAAAGCAATGACCATTATGAAATCTACCACAATTAGAACATCTCGGATGTTGTCCAGACTAAAAGGAACTGTTGCCCTTCCTCTGCATCTGTTGCTGACCTTGCATAGCTAGATAACCACTCTTGGAGGGATGCACCACCGACTCTAATTGTGTAGGTCTGGATTGTCCCCGATGGAAACCGCTCTTGCCCCCAGATGGAGCACCACTGAACCCTCCTGTGTTACGCGCCTTTTTTGTTTCCCGCTCAGCTCTTTCCATTTCTATATAGGACTCAAAACGGAGAGCAGTATCAACCATATCTGAATAGGTACCACCTCACATATCTCGTATCACAGGGCCACGATTGTTACACCCCGTAAGTTTCTAACGTTTAGTCGTCCTATTCATATGTTGGTTGAGAGTTTTAGAGTGCCATACGTATGAGGAAAGGGCCCGGGGAAAGGCTGAATGAGTGCCAAGTAAGGATTTCGCGAGAGGAGGCCGAACCAAGCTAGCCAGAGGGGCAAAGTGGCACGGAGCTACTCCTACGTGTTAGCCAACGTGGCACGGAGCAGAATCAGCGCATTGGGAAACGTGCCACATTGCTTTAGCTGCTGCCTCAAGTATATATAGGCCTAACCCTTAGATTTCATGTTATTTACTTATATAATCACGACCAGCGGAGGTGAGAACGAAGGGAAACATTTAATTTTCATCTGATACGTCGCTAAACGCCTTCCAAATACAAATTAACTTCAGGTATTGAAGTATAAGGCTGCAGGGAGCATTTTTACGGAGTTAGTTTCGTGAAATTCGCCCAGCAAATCATCGTCCCGCCAAGCCAAAGTTGTTGGAATTGCTCCAAACTAGTGTCAATACGATCCCAGGCTTAAAGTAAGCATTTCTTCCTTCTATACATTTGAGAAACAACGAGGTTTCAACCGTGTTCCATAAAGTTGGGAATATATTTAATATTTATATATAAAGTTTTCCTTTTTGCCGAATTTAGTGTTAAAACTAGTCCTATGTTTCCAGTAACACGATTTCAGTTGGGAAGAGCTATTGAATACTAATTGGAACTTTCCAGTTAATTGGTAAACAGCGAATAAGCTATGTTAAGGCATTTTCTTTCGGCAAGTTAGTTTCTTCAGCATAGTAATCCAGTATGAATCCCAGTAAAGCATGTCAGGAGTATGCTATCATGTTTAGTTGTTGTTGTCAGTTGAGACTCGTAAATTGTATTGTTTTGAGATGGATTATACCTGTATAGCTTCTGTGACCATCCTAAGGTCAATAGCTGTGTCGCCGCCCGCCAGGGGCGAGGATGCATTACTCTACTGAGCGACATGTCGTCCGCAAGGGACGAAGATGGGGATCCAGATCCTCATATTGCCGTGGTTGGCCTTATACGCACCTCCGCCGAGCATTTACGCCTGGGGTGTAGATATCAGGAGTCCTCCAGACTCAGATACAACTACAGTCAGGGTCCGAGCGGGCCTAGTTGCAGACCCAGGAGATCGTCAGGACACTTGTAGCTGGTAGTTGACTCGGTATGACCTGGATAGGGGTATATAGATTGAGGTGTACTCACTAGGGCTAATGGGGGCACAGGTGGGTTATTCTATGCTGATTGTACCTTCTGGCTTATGGGAGCCAGGTAATGTTTATGTTTGCTTAGTTACTGATAGTTAGATAGTAATACGCCTAGTTTGTCAGGTATGACCCCTACTTTCTTTATTACAGTTATGTTTAGTCCTCATTTCACTTCTTCAATCATCTTCAGTTCATTTTCTTTACTATAGTCATTGTTAATTCTATTCCTTACTTTCAGTTATTTAAAGTTATTGTTTTACATACTCAGTACCTGTGGTACTGACACCCTCTTCTGGGGCACTGCATTACTTGTCTGCAGGTACACATAGACGAGGAGCAGGTCCCTCATAGTTCCAGTAAGCCGTACAGAGCCATCAGCTCCTTTCTTCCTGAGCTTGTGTGATAGAGGTTTACCTCTTTTGATTGTACAGCATGGGTAGGTCGGGGCCCTGTCCCGACCATCTAATTACTCCTAGAGGCTTGCAAATTACATTACTTCACTATGGTTAGATGATATCGGTCGTATGAGGCCCATATGTGTTTTACACTATGTGTGTTGGCCGTGTGGGGCCTTGTTTAGCTGTTAATCAATGGCCTTGTTGGCCATAGCTCAGTTTAGGATCTTATTTCGCTTTCCACTTATAACTAGATATCATGGTGGCCTTGTCGGCCCGCATAGGACTCCCTATGTTTATTTATCTACGGTTAGCTGTTTATTTTCATAGGTGTCTATAGGCCTTGTCAGCCGAGGGTTGTATTTACAGCCGCTATATAGCTCGTTGTTTTCTTGATTCCAGAGTTAGAGTCAGCCCTGCACCAGAGGTGCTTAGGCTTAATTAGCTCAGTAGCTCAGGTCCTAGTAGGGCACCAGGTGCCAGTCATGCCTCCCAAGGTGGGGCGTGACAAACTTGGTATTCGAGCAGGTCGTGTCCCAGGGAATCTGCAAGTGTGCTAAGTAGAGTCTTGTCTATGGATGTGTTGTGCACCACATACTATAGGCAGGAGGTTGCAAGGCATGATAGGATGGTTACTCTTTCTTCTTATTCAGTCATGCTATAGAGAGGTACAGTATAGGGTTGAGTCCCTAAGCTCATTATACTCTTTTGTTTACAGAGAAATGTCAGACCAGTGACACCTTACAACCGGCAGGAGGTTAGATCTAGCAGCAGGAGAGGGCACCAGCAGGGTGCCTCAGCCTTGGTCAGAATCGGCCCGATTTGAGGACGATACAGAGGTATCATCTCGACCTCCCCGGCAATCTCCACCACATCAGGAGCCGCTTAGGACCGCCGGTGTGACGGCACCTTCTATGGCAGTTTCTACACGCGTACCATCCGACCAGGAGGTCAGGAGCACTGTGGTTATGCTAGCACAGATGATGGCTGCTCAGCGCCAGCCAGTGCCACCTACAGTTGCAGAATCCGTAGGAGGGCCTAGTAGCTCGAGGGTCCGAGAGTTCCTAGCACTAAGTCCCCCACAATTCACAGGGATAGATCGGACCAAGGACCCTCAGGACTTCTTAGACCAAATGTAGAGGATTTTCAGGGTGATGCATGCCCCACCTACAGAGTCAGTTGAGTTGGCGGTATTATGGCTACGGGACATTGCCGTGCTGTGGTATGAGAGTTGGGAGAGGTCCTGAGGGAGAAATGTTTCCCCTCTGACCTGGCCCAACTTCTCAGAGGCTTTCTTGGATCATTACGTACCGGGGGAGATTTGACAGGCCCGGGTTGATCAGTTCCTACACTTGGAGCAGGGGTCGATAAATGTTCTGGAATATGCCATGCGGTTTGATTCCTTGGCTCGATATGCACCAACTTTTGTGGATACAATGCCATCCAGGGTACATCGCTTTATTATGGGGCTGAACCCGGAATATGTTGAGACCTGCATCACAGCCACACTGCGAGAGGATATGGATATCGCCTGTGTGCAGGCTTTTGCTTAGAATATTGAGGGTATCAGACAGCGGCAACGGGAGATTAAGAGGATAAGTCAGGGGCAGCGCCGCAGGGATAGACCGGGTGAATTACAGGGGGAGTCCTGGGGAGGACCTAGCCCACGGTTATTAGATAGGCCGCCTAGACCCCCGCCTCCACCGCAGCGGCAGAGGAGCAGGTCTAGTCACCGAGGGCAGGCAGAGCTCGGCGAAGGTTCGCGAGCAGTAGGTTCACAGAGGTAGAGGGGAGTGGAGCAGAGTGGGTTTACAATACCACTTTGCCCTATTTGCAATCGACGCCACTTTGGAGCATGCAGGTATGGTTCCACAGCATGCTACATTTGTGGACAGGAGGGTCATCAGATGAGGAATTGTCCAGCTAGGGGTCAGGGTGACCGGGATCGACAGGATAGGTCCTCAGCGGGATCATGAGCTCCAGCATCCCCGGCAGGGCGTAGGCCCTCAATTTCAGCCGGTAGAGACCCAGGCAAATTAGGGGCCTCCAGTTCAGGTGCCAGCCCAGACCGTACTTATGCACTACCGGGGCGAGAGGAGTCAGAGTCATCACCAGATATTGTGATAGGTATGCTGAACATTTGCTCTCATCCTGCTTATGTGTTGATAGACCCAGGATCTACCTTGTCCTCTGTTACACCGTTAGTGGCTCGGAAGTTTAGTATTACACCGGAATTGCTTCAGCGACCTTTCTTAGTGTCTACACCCGTTGGTGACTCTATTATAACCAGGAAGGTCTATCGGGGATGTACAGTAGCGGTTTCCAGTCGTCAGACTACAACAGACTTGATAGAACTAGAAATGGTTGATTTCGATGCTATTATGGGTATGGATTGGTTAGCTCCATGCTATGCCAATGTCGAATGTTGGACCAAGATTGTCTGATTCCACTTTCTAGGGGAGGCAGTGCGGGAGTGGAAAGGTAGTACAGCCACGCCAAAAGGTAGGTTTATTTCCTATCTTCGGGCTAGAAAATTGGTAGCAAAAGGGTGCATTTATCATATTGTCAGAGTTCAGGATGTTCGGGAAGAGCCTCCAACCCTCCAGTCTATTCCATTGGTTAATGAATTTCCTGACGTATTTCCAGATGAGCTTCCTGGTATTCCCCCAGAAAGGGAAATTGATTTTGCAATCGATCTATTACCAGGCACTCAGCCCATATCTATTCCTCCATATCGGATGACTCCTGTTGAACTCAGAGAACTAAAGGAACAATTGAAGGATTTTCTAGACAAGGTCTTTATCAGGCCGAGTACCTCACCATGGGGTGCACCACTTCTGTTTGTGAGAAAGAAGGACGGCTCCCTCCATATGTGTGCAGATTATCGGTAGCTGAATAAAGTCACTATCAAAAATAAGTACCTGCTTCCAGGAATAGATGATTTTTTTGATCAACTATAGGGAGCGAGGTATTTTTCAAAGATTGACTTAAGATCAGGATATCATCAGGTCCGGGTTCGTGAAAGAGATATTCCAAAGACTGCCTTTAGGACCAGATACGGCCACTTTGAATTTCTAGTCATGTCCTTCAGACTGACAAATGCCCCAGCAGTGTTCATGGACCTGATGAACAACATTTTCAGACCATACCTGGACTTGTTCGTGATAGTATTTATCGATGATATTCTGGTGTATTCTCGCTCAGAGGCAGATCACCAGGATCATCTACGGACAGTGCTCAAAATTCTCAGAGATCGCCAGCTATATGCAAAATTTTCTAAATGTGAATTTTGGCTGAATTCAATAGCCTTCTTGGGCCATATTGTGTTAGATGTTAGTATACAGGTAGATACGTATAAGATAGAGGTAGTGAAAACATGGCCTAGACCTACCACTCCGACTGAGGTAGTTAGTTTCCTAGGGTTAGCCGGGTATTACAAAAGGTTCGTGGAAGAATTTTCCACTTTAGCAGCACCTTTAACCAAACTGACGCAGAAGGCAGCAAAACTCCGTTGGACTGAGGCATGTGAGTAGAGCTTTCAGGAACTAAAAGACAGATTGACATCAGCACCGGTGCTAGTGCTTCCAGAAGGAATAGAGGGTTATGCAGTCTATTGTGACGCTTCGGGTGTTGGGTTAGGATGTGTCTTGTTGCAGCATGGTAAGGTGATTGCCTATGCTTCTAGGCAGCTGAGGAAGCATGAGAAGAACTACCCTACCCATGACCTGGAGTTAGCCGCGGTAATTCATGCCTTGAAAATATGGAGACATTACCAGTATGGCGTCCACGTAGATATTTTCACTGATTACAAAAGCCTGCAGTATATTTTCAACCAGAAAGAGTTGAATTTGCGGCAGCATCGCTAGTTGGAGCTGTTAAAGGATTATGATGTGAATATTTTATATCTCAGGAAGGGCCAATGTTGTAGAATATGCCCTTAGCCGCAAATCCATGGGAAGCCTAGCGTATTTACAGCCCGAGTAGCAGGAATTGGCCCGAGAATTGCATCAGCTAGCCAGTTTAGCCTTTCGTATAGTAGAATCAGGAGACAATGGAGCGGTTATCTAGAATGTCGCGGTGTCATCATTGGTTGTGGCAGTATGAAGATCCTAGCCTGGTTCAGCTCAGAAATAGGGTCCAGCGAGTGGAAGTGACAGATTTCCAGGTAACCGAGGATGGAGTTTTGAGATATAGGGATTGCCTATGTGTTCCAGACGTGGCAGGGCTTCACCAGCAAATTATGGGCGAGGTACACTATGCCCGTTACTCTCTCCATCCAGGTTTGACAAAAATGTACCATGACGTAAAGAGATTTACTGGTGGCCGGGAATGAAAAAGGGGATAGCAGAATTTCGTAGCTCAATGTCCCAATTGCCAATAGGTGAAAGATGAACATCAGAAACCAGGTGGACTGACACAGGATATAGTTGTGCCTTTATGGAAATAGGAGGCAGTTAATATGGATTTCGTAGTAGGGTTACCTCGTACCAGGCGTAAACATGATTCTATCTGGGCAATTGTTGACAGGTTGACGAAATCACCTCACTTTCTGCCAGTAAAGGCTACCTTTTTAGCTGAAGATTATGCTGAGCTATATATTAGAGAAATAGTCCGATTTCATGGTGTTCCATTGTCAATTATTTCTGACAAAGGGGCGCAGTTTACAGCTAAATTTTGGCAATCCTTTCAGAGGGGCCTGGGGACGCAGCTTAACCTGAGCACAGCCTTCCATCCTCAGACGGACGGGCAGGCAGAACGTATAATCCAAACACTCGAGGATATGTTACGGGCATGTGTGCTAGATTTTTGAGGAAGCTGGGATGAACATCTATCGCTTATTGAATTTTCCTATAATAACAGTTATCATTCAGCAATTCATATGGCGCCTTATGAAGCGTTATATTGGTGGAAGTGTAGGTCTCCAGATGGTTGGTTGGAGGTAGGAGAGTCGGCATTGATTAGACCATATATTATTCATCAGTCAGAAGAGAAAGTAAAGCTTATTAGGGAACGTTTGCTGACAACTCAGAGCCGCCAGAAATCTTATACCGATGTGCGGCGAAGAAACCTAGAATTTAATGTGGGTGACTGGGTATTCTTGAAGGTTTCACTGATGAAGGGTGTGATGAGATTTGGTAAGAAAGGCAATCTCAGCCCAAGGTTTATTGGGCCTTATCAAATTCACCGAAGGATAGGCCAGGTGGCTTATGAATTGGATTTACCCCCATAATTAGAATCCGTTCACCCAGTTTTTCACGTATCAATGCTGAGGAAGTGTATAGGAGATCCCTCCCGGATTGTCCCAGTTAAAGACGTCCAAATCACTGAGGAGTTAGCTTATGAAGAAGCTCCAGTAGCCATATTAGATCGGCAGATTCGTAGACTAAGAACTAAAGATGTTGCTTCCGTTAAGGTGTTATGGTGATATAAGAACCGAGAGGAGATGACCTGGGAGGCAGAAGATGATATAAAAACAAGATATCATCAGTTATTTCAAACTTAGTCAGATTGTGCAGCTAGAGGTATGTTGTTGTTGTTGTTTCATAAGTTGCATTATATACATGTATATGTGAGATAATTGATTTTAGTCTATTGTGGAATGAATGCCATAGTATTGGGTGGAGTACCTGCATTGGATTTTTATGCATTTCAGGGTTTTGGATAGTCCATATTATAGGGGATACTCTGCTGAAATTTTTTCAGAATAAGTAATTGAAAGGTTAAGGTTCTTGCAAGTAGAAGTTAACATTCGAGGACGAATGTTCTTAAGGGGGGAGGATGTTACACCCCATAAGTTTCTAAAGTTTAATCAGCCTATTCATTGTTGGTTGAGAGTTTTAGAGTTTCATACGTATGAGGAAAGGGCCCGGGGAAAAGCCGAACGAGTGCCAAGTTGGGATTTCGCGAGAGGAGGCCGAACCAAGCTGGCCAGAGGGGCAAAGTGGCACGGAGTTGCTCCTCCGCGTTAGCCAACATGGCATGCAGAAGAATCAGTGCGTTGGGCAACGTGCCACATTGCCTTGTCTGCTACCTCAAGTATATATAGGCCTCACCCTTAGATTTCATGTTATTTACTTATATAATCACGACCAGCAGAGGTGAGAATGAAGGGAAACATTTAATTTTCATCCGATTACGCCGCTAAACGCCGTCCAAATATAAATTAACTTTGGGTATCGAAGTATAAGGCTGCAGGGAGCATTTTTACGGAGTTAGTTTCGTGAAATTCGCCTGGCGAATCGTCATCCCACCGAGCCAAAGTTGTTGGAATTGATCCAAACTAGTGTCAATACGATCCCAGGCTTAAAGTAAGAATTTCTTCCTTCTAGACTTTCGATAAATAACGAGGTTTCGACTGTGTTCCGTAAAGTTGGGATATAGTTAATATTTATATATAAAGTTTTCCTTTTCCCAAATTTAGTGTTAAAACTAGTCCTATCTTTCCAGTAACACGATTTCAGTTGGGAAGAGATATTGAATACTAATTGGAACTCGCCATTTAATTGGTAAACAGCGAATGAGGTATGTTAAGGCATTTTCTTTCGGCAAGTTAGTTTCTTCAGCATAGCAATCTAGTATGAATCCCAGTAAAGCATGTCGGGAGTATGTCATCATGTTTAGTTGTTGTTGTTAGTTGAGACTCATAAATTATATTGTTTTAAGCTGAATTATACTTGTATAGCTTCCGTGACCACCCCAAGGTTAATAGCTGTGTCGCCACCCACCAGGGGTGAGGATACGTCGCTCTATGGAGCGGCATGCTGTCCGCAAAGGACGGAGATGGGGATCCAAATCCTCATATTGCCATGGTTGGCCTTATACACACCCCCGCCGAGCGTTTACACCTAGGGTGTAGATATCAGGAGTCCTCCGGACTCAGATACAGCTACAGTCAGGGGCCGAGCGGGCCCAGTTGCAGACCCAGGGGATCGACAGGACGCTTATAGCTGGTAGTTGACTTGGTATGACCTGGATAGGGGTATATAGATTGAGGTGTACTCACTAGGGATAATGGGGGCCCAGGTGGGTTATTTTGTGCTGATTGTAGCTTCCGGCTTATGGGAGCCAGGTAAGGTTTATGTTTGCTTAGTTACTGATAGTTAGATAGTAAGACGCCTAGTTTGTCAGTTATGACCCCTACCCTCCTTATTAAAGTTATGTTTAGTCTTGATTTCACTTCTTCAGTCGTCTTCAGTCCGTTTTCCTTACTTCAGTCATTGTTATTTCTATTCCTTACTTTCAGTTATTTAAAGTTGCTGCTTTACATACTCAGTACCTGTGGTACTGACACCCTCTTCTGGGGCACTGCATTACTTGTCTGCAGGTACACATAGATGAGGAGCAGGTCCCTCGTAGTTCCAGTAAGCCGTACAGAGCCATCAGCTCCTTTCTTCCGGAGCTTGTGTGATAGAGGTTTACTTCTTTTGATTGTACAGCATGGGTAGGTCGGGGCCCTGTCCCGACCATCTAATTACTCCTAGAGGCTTGCAAATTACATTACTTCCCTAGGGTTAGATGATATCGATCGTATAGGGCCCATATGTGTTTTAGACTATGTGTGTTGGTCGTGTGGGGCCTTGTTTAGCTGTTAATCAATGGCCTTGTTGGTCATAGCTCAGTTTAGAATCTTATTTCGCTTTCCAGTTATAACTAGATATCATGGTGGCCTTGTCGGCCTGCATAGGACTCCCTATGTTTGTTTATTTTCATAGGTGTCTATAGGCCTTGTCAGCCGAGGGTTGTATTTACAGCCGCTATATAGCTCGTTGTTTTCTTGATTCCAGAGTTAGAGTCAGCCTGCACCAGAGGTGCTTAGGCTTAATCCGCTCAGTAGTTCAGGTCCTAGTAGGGCACCAGGTGCCAGTCATGCCTCCTAAGGTGGGGCGTGACAATGATAACGATGTTCAAGTCGATCTACAAAACATCTCACCTTCTCCATCGGGTCTTCATATAAAAATGGAACATACCTGGATAAATCAGTGAACTTAGCCTCATACTCTATAACTGTTATGGAGCCCTGACGTAGGTTATTGAACTAACGTCTCATGTCATCTTGTTTGCTCAATGGAATGAACTTGTCCTTAAACATTATATAGAACTCTGACCAAGTGATAAGTGGTAGCCCTGCTTGTCTACCTCTCTAAATTTAAGTCCACCATGCCTCTGCTGACCTTGAGAATAGGAAAGTAGTAAATTCCACACCTCTAATCTCCTTCAACCCTAATGTAGTCAGTATCTTTTCACAATGATCAATGAACTTCTGAGGTTCAGTAGAAGTTGGTGTTGCATCAAACTATGGTGGCTTAAGATCCATGAAATTCTTAAGATCTTTGGATTTCCCAGTAGTTGCAACTGAATGAACAGTCGGCTGAGGGGTCAACTCGGGTGTCTGTGTAGCTGCAATATTCAACTAAACTTGCGTTTGCACTTGTGAATTAGTTTGAGGAACTGGAAGTCTACCATGATTAGGCACCAATGCCTCTAACACATTCAAAAATCTCATTACTACATCTATAGGCAAGGCAACGGTAGGTACAACAGCTGGCACTCTCGATGGAGCATCTTAAACAACATGTTCCTGTACTCGCTTCGGAGAAGCAACTTGGGGCTAACCCCCTTTCACAATTTCAGGCTGAGGATTGGTATGTGCCCTAGTTTGAGCCCTTATTTGATGGGCCCCAGCTCGACTACCACCGAGGGTAGTACCATACCCCGCACCCCGTCCAACTGGTGCCTTTGATCGACTAGTAGATGAAGACGCATATTTCTTAGACATCTATGAAATAAATATTTCAAGATTAGAATTGAATCAGTTCAGCACACGAATAAAGAATGAAAGAAGGGAAAACATCCTAAATGTTCGGTAGCCTCGAGGTCATAAGTATAGGCGCCTGCATACCCATGAACAAGACTCTACTAAATACTGCTCCATGACCCAGCACTTAAAAGCCTAAGCTCTAATACCAACTGTCACGTCTCAAAATACCCCTTATATGTGACTGGCACCCGCTAACATCACCCATAAGGCCGAACCAATTTATCAATTTCACATGCTCATTTATATTACCACTGAGAGCAAATATGTGCAAATCTAAACACATTAATAATTTTTAAATAGAAATAGGGAATTCAACAAAATTCAAAATCAATCTATCAATTCATCAATCACTCAAATACTAAGTGTATAGTCCAAATCCCACAAAAGACCATGGAGCATCTAATAGAGTTACATGAATCAAACTGTCGGGCATGCTAGCCCCAATAAAGAAAATGTAGGCTATAAAATAGATAGAGCTGAAATGACAGCCTCCACGAATCAATGTGAAGGCTCACCTCAACAACAGAATCTACCAAACGGACTCGTCAGCCACTAGTCTCACGCTCCACAATGGTATCTTCATAGAGATGCAAGTAAGGAGTGATCTATGTATAAATATAACTCAGTAAGATCCCTGACTTGCCATTTTAAATACCCCGGGAACAAGTGTTAAAATATATATATATATATATATATATATATATATACACACACACACACATACACAAAACTCACCACAAGCACATGAATTATATCATAATATAACCTTCAACAAGATTCATACAGTTAACTGTCAAGAATACTATATATTTCAACACAACTTACACTGAGGGCTTGTCATGAATGGCATCTATGCAAATTACTCCACACCACGATTCCACAACAGCACACACAATGCTCAGTATTGTCAAGAGACATACAAAATGCCCAATACTGTCAAGAAGTATACACAATGCCCAGGGATATCTAGGAACATACCCAATTCCCCAACCTCATGGCTCACAGTCGTATCACTCCACAAATTAATTATAATAAAAAGAGTTTTGGTGTGCTTAAATATAAGATATACACGGCTAGCCTCGAAGACCACCGATTCTGCCAAGCATACGCTCTTCCCAACACATGAACCAGGAAGAAAAAACACATTTGTAAAACAGATTTAAAAAGCAAGCATTCAAAGCTTAAGGTCCCACTTACCTCGAATTCACAACTCAAGCACACTTTTAAATAACTCATCACTATGCTCTCGGGTCTCCCGATCACCTCAAACTACACAAAAATGGGTTTAGAATGGTCAAAAACACTTTGGTAGATGTTTCCTTAATTTTTAACGAAAGTCAAATTCACGGTCAAAATTTGACAAAAAAAGTCAACTCTAGTCAACGGGACAGAATTCCTGAACTATGACCACCAATAGATTCTCCTCAAAGAGAGGAATCCAGAACATTAATCAAAATCAAATTTTAATAACGTTTGCCCTTTCAAATTGATGATTTGGGTTGAAGAACCCTAAGGCTAAACTTTCTCAATTATTCAAAATTTCCCCATGTTTCTACCCTGAAAACTTTCTTATAACTGCACAATAAACTCAAGCAAAAGATTAGGATTATTACCTTGACGATTTGGGATGAAAATGCCTATTTTTCTCTTCTCGTTTCCTCTCTTTTTCTCCCTTTCTTCTCTTTTCTTCTACTGTGTTTTCTTTTCTTCTCTTTTTTTATTTTCCACGTTATGTTTCTGATTTCCAACCAAACCAATCCATTTATTTATTCTTTTTTTCGCTTATTCCCTTATTCTTTTTTTTACCCTTAGTCCCTTTATTTATTTTTAGGCTTAAATTACAAAATTACCCTTAATGAAAATTTAGGTAGACTTTATCAATGATTTTTCTTGAGTTAAGGGTGTGAGGGATTAATGGGAGGTAATCGTGAGTTCAAGGTTGTTTTCATGGGAGATGGATCCGAAAATTTTGGAATTTAAATATGTTAGGGCAAATTTAAGAATTCGGGTCAAGTCGGGTCAATTTAAAGAATTTGGCCCATCACTACTCATACCACGAGTCATAGTTTGGACCTACAACTCGTCCCTGGGACTGGTAGTAGAGATTTAAGAAAACTTACCTGTGGACGTACGAGCATATCATACGACTCGTACCATATAGGTACGAACCATACCACAACTTGTAGGTCACCTTGAACTGTAGTTCCATACTTTGCATAGTTCATACCTACAGTGAGTACCATGACCCGTACAATGGAGTTACAAGTCGTAGGACCAACCATATCATGAACTCATGCACCAGGCCATATTTCTGCTTCTTACCATGACTCATACTACAGCCTGTATAATTCTCTTACAAGTCGTACTGAGGCTCGTAGTACAATTTTGAACTGAAATTTTTCTACATCCTATTTTTGTTTCACCTGCACACTGAGCACATATAAGTAAATAAATTTGGGTTGCCTCCCAAGAAGCACTTGATTTAACATTGCGGCACGACGCAGGTAGTTTAGTTACTCAGACTTCACCAAACCACCTCATGGGTTGCCTCTCAAGAAGTGCCTGATTTAACATCGCGGCATGACACAAGTCTCTTGACTACATAGATTTCGTCAAGAAACTCATAATCATCCTCTATTGTTGAGAAAACCCTAAATTCTTTAGGTTGATTCATTGACTGATAGATATTGAAAGTGACCTCCTCTTTATTAAGCCTGAATTTCAGTTGGCCAGCCTCAACATCTACTAAAGCCCTCCCAGTGGCCAAGAATGGTCTCCCCAAAATGATAAGGCCTCAAAGTCAACCTTGAAATCTAGGATAATGAAGTCAGCTAGGAATATGAGTCTATCAACCTTGACAAACACATCAAACAGGATCCCTACAGGCTTCTTTACAGTACGATAGGCCATCAATAGCCGCATAGTAGTCGGTGTGGGGGCTCCCAAGCCCAGCTGGTTGAACACAGCTAATGGCATCAGATTGATGCTTGCTCGCAAGTCACAGAGTGTCTTCATGAACCTAATGTCACCAATAGTACATGGAATGGTGAAGGCACCTGGATCCTCCTTTTTCTAGGCAACGACCCGTGAGGCTATGGCACTCAATGATGCAGTTACCCACTGGCTCATAGCTCACAGATC
The DNA here is from genome assembly GCA_035772735.1 of Datura wrightii. NCBI lineage: Eukaryota > Viridiplantae > Streptophyta > Magnoliopsida > Solanales > Solanaceae > Datura > Datura wrightii. The sequence continues at coordinate 70,815,562 of JASDFA010000002.1, forward strand.
TCTTCCTAGTAACTAGATCCTTCATAAATTTGGTGTATCCAGGCATCTTCTCCAATGCATCGACTAATGGTATGTTCACAGATAATTGTTTAAGCATAGAAAGAAATTTCTGAAACTTACCATCGTCCGCCTTCTTCTTCATTTTTTGAGGGAATGGTGGCGGTGACCGTGGAATAGCCTTATAGATCTATGTGGCCCCTTGCTTCTTACCCTATTCAGCTTTAGACTCCTTTTCACCGACTGGAGCCTTAGTCAACTCAACCTTTACCTTAAGCTCTTGCTCAGCAACCTCATCATCATCATCAATCACGATCTCTTTCTTCCTTTGCATTTCAAGTACAACCGGTAGAGAGGGGTCAACTGTGGTCTTTCCACTCCTAGTCATCACAACCATACAGTGACTATCATTCTTTGTATTTTACATTGTGTTGCTAGGTAGCGTTTCCTTTTGCCTAGGGTTCAGGGATGCTGACAGTTGACCCAACTACTGCTCTATTTGCTTGATAGCTGTGGCATGCGACTCAACTTTCTAGACCATGCTAAATATATCTCCCAGAATTTCTTTCAGCTGCTCCTCAGTGGATCTCACCTTCTTGAGCATCTCATCCATATGCTCTCCAATTTGGACGGTCCAGTCTCTCCCTCACATGCATTAAGAGGCACATGCACTCATGTCCGATCGTTGCGGTAACTATCATTCCTTCTTCGTTCTCTCTCTCTCTTACGACCTCAGCTCCTATCTCTATACCCATTACAGTTGTAGTTGTACCGGTATTAGTTCCAACTTTGATTTTTGAAACCTTGGCGCCAAGTGTCCTGTCTAGACCCTTGGGTGTTAACATGAAAACCCGTCACCTGGTTGTCCAAGAAGTTTGCCTTCTCCTCAAAATTTGAATGTTTCGACCTTGGTTCTTGTCCTTGAGATCCCACTGTATTTACGTTTCTGGCCCCAGAGCCCATGATATGCTTCGTGAGGTCTAATGATGTAAGCATATGGGCCAATTCCTTATCATGCTCCTTCTTGTTTCATTGGTCTACAGTCATATCAACAGCATATGTACCCACGGTGGTAGGCCATGTTAGTTTGTCACTTTGTCAAGAATAGTGGCAGCTTGTTCCCACGTGTGACTCATCAGTGCTCCTCCCGCCACAGTATCCGCTATAGCTTTAGTGTTATTATTCAATGACCTATAAGATATCTCCCACAAACTGTCATTGGGAATTTTATGGTTTTGGCACTTGGTCAAGTTCTTTTTAAATCTCAACCAGGTTTCATGAAGTGTCTTCATTTTCAGTTGTTAGAAATTGTAGATCTCATCCTTAAGTTTTAGCTGTTATACCCCATAGGATTCCCGGCACCTAGATGGCCTATTCGCACGTTGGTTAAGCATATTTGAAGGCCATACATGCTAAAGAAAGGCCCGGGAAAAAGATCAGATGAGAAACCTGCCGAACCATCACGGGAGGAGCCGAGGCAGAGCCCCTCCGCGATGGTAGCGTGTCACGGAGGTGGAGCCTCCGCGTTGGCTCCGTGACACGTTGGCCCTGTCCAGGCTCAAGTATATAAAGCCCCACTTCGGTTTTATTTCATTTATACCATTGGAAATTTCCAGAGAAACGCAGGGGGCAGAGAGGGACGAAGGAAGATAATATATTATCGTCCGATTACGCTGCCAAACGCAGTCCAAACCCAAATTAACCTCAGGTACTGAGGTATTTAGCAGCGGAGAGCATTCCTACGGATTTAGTTTCGCGAAATACGGCCGACGAATCATCGAGCTACCGAGCTAAGGTAAGTAGAATTGCTCCAAACTAGTGTCTATGTGTTCCTAGCTGTGAAGTGAATATTTCTCCCTTCTGGACTCCTGGAAAATAGCGAGTTTCGACCGTCTTTCAATAGGCCTAAGTTTAGGCTATAATTATATCGAAAGTGATGTCGTTCTTCAGAATAAAGTTGTATTTAGTACTGATTGATGTATATGTGAATGCAGTTGGTAGGAATAGCTGAAATACTGACCAAGCTACGCCAGTTAGTCGGGAAATCAGAAGCAAAGGTATGTAAAGCTAGTTTCCTCGGCAAGTTAGTAATCTCGGTATAGTAAAGTAATATAAAGGCCAGTAGAATGTTCAGAAGTCATGTGTTATGTTTAATACGAATGTTGGTACGATATTAGAAGCATCATGTTATACTTAGCGCGAAACTTGCTAGCACGATATAGGTTCTAATACAAGTATTAGGAACTGCACAGCATGCTCAGTATGTGATGTAGTACAGAATGTTGGGATATTAACGTATTCAGTTAAAACCCAGTAAAGCAATGTAATATCTGTAAAGTATCTCAGAAGTAGAATGATAGGTTAAAATGAAGTTTAAAAAGCATGTTAGAAATAGTAAGCCATGTTACCATAGAGACTCAGTATACAGCATGGTTGTCAGCAGAAAGATTATATCTTGTTCAGCATTGGACTCAGCACAGTATGGCAGAAGATTATATTTATACATATATACTATTATCAGTCTCAGCATGTATTAAGTACGCACACATTACCATTACTAGTTCAGCACACAGTATGTACAATACTTTACTACTATTAGCTTCAGTATGTGGGATATGCAGATAGTATTACTAGTTGAGACCATTGTATTGTTTTGGGGTTGGATTACCTAGCATCCATGACCGCCCCAGGGTTAATAGCTGTATCGACTCATCCGCCAGAGGACGAGGATACGTCGCTCTATGGAGTGGCATGCCGTCCCACAGGGGACGAAGATGGGATGCCAGTTTTCCCCATATTGTGCTTTGGTCGGCCCTTACACACCCCTGTCGAGCGGATACACCCGAGTGTTGATTCAGGAGTCCTCCGGGCTCAGGTACAGTTATTGTCAGGGGCTCAGCAAGCCCAAGTGCATACCCAGGGGACCGGCAGGATGCTTATAGCTATTATAGGAGATGGGATGACCGGGGTAGGGGTATAGATTGCGTGCTGTTTGTACCTCCCGTCTTATGGGGGGCGGGTAAGGTTGTGTGTGCTATGTTATGTTATGTTATGTTATGCCATGTGATACGAGACACGAGTAGATCGATAGTAGAATGATATATCTTCAGGTATGACTCCTACTCCCTCCAGTACAGTTAAGAGTAGGCATAGTTTTACATTTCCAGTCAGTTAGTCTATTCCTTCCTATTTCAGTTCCATCGGTTGTGTTGTTGCTTTCAGATATTTCTTTCAGTTATTGTTTTACATACTCAGTACCAGCGGTACTAACGCCCGGTGGGGCGCTGCATTACTTGCCTGCAGGTACTCATAGACGAGGGGCCGATACCTCGTGATTCCAGTCAGCTCACAGGGTCATCAGCTCTAGTCATCCGGAGCTAGATAGCTAGAGGTTTATCCCTTTTCTTTTGTTGTACAGTATGGGTAGTTCGGGGCCCTGTCCCGACCATCTTATCAGTATTCTTAGAGGCTTGCAGTCTGTATATATTTTCCCTGTGGTCAGATGAGCCGGTCGTGTGGGGCCGTCCAGTTGTATAGTTGTTAGTACTTCTGTTTCCTTTATGTTGGCCGTGTGGGGCCATAGCTTGACAGTAGTGGTGACCTTGCCGGTCACGTAGCTATCCAGTATTTCTTTGTTGAGTTACAGATAACTAGACAGCATGGTGGCCTTGTCGGCCCGCATAGGTTTCCCTATATTGATATATTTCTGGTTAGCTGCTAGTACAGGTACAGGTGGCTATAGGCCTAGTCGGCCGGAGGCTGTATTTACAGCCGTCATATAGCCCGTTGTTTCCCTGAATCTGAGTTAGAGCCAGCCAGGCACCAGATGTGCTCAGGCTCAGTAGTCTAGCAGTTCAGGTCCTAGTAGGGCACCAGGTGCCAGTCATACCCCCCAAGGCGGGGTGTGACATTAGCATCCTAAAGGGTGGGAAGAACCTTTCAAGGAAAGCCTGTTTGAGCTCTCTCCAATTGGTAATGGAGTCGTTGGGAAACTTCAATAACTATAAAGTGACCTCCCCAAACAGAGAGAAGGGGAAAAGTCTCAGCCTTATTGCATCCAACTGACACTGGGCAACTTGTACACCTTGCATATTCCAATGAAATTCATCAAGTGCAGGTTGGCATCATTCGCTGCATAACCAGTAAACACCCCTTTCATATTCAGCAATTATATCATGCTGCTAGTGATGTCAAACTTTGCCCCAGCAGGCAAAGGTGGTGGCACGATAGCTCTAGTTGACTCGACTTCATTAATATCCAGGTCATCCTCATCAAAGTATTGCGGGGCATATCTCTGGCCTCTATTGCCCCTTCCATGGCGTCCAATGTTTACAACTTCATCCCGAGCATCCTCGGCTTCTTGAAGTGCAGCTTGTCGAGCTAGCTCGGCTTGCCTAGATTCTTCAGCAAGACGAAACTCTCTTTGCTCTTGGTTCTCCATTCTTCACAGTGTTTGCTCTAATTAAAGATCAATAGGAATCAGGGGGTTTCCGCTCCGTCGGGTACTTGGCATTCACCAAGAGACAACCTGTGGGTTTCAAAAACAAAAAGAAAATGTAAATGAGGAAATAATAACCAAAATTTAAACACATGCAATTAATCTAATCTTAGTTGTATTCCCCGACAATGGCGCCACTTTTTGATAATGCTCAAACTCACACTCCTAATAAAGTATGAAACGGACATTGTCAATAAAGAACCCCACAAAAGTTGGGGTCGAACCCACAGGGAATATGATAAGAACTAGACTAATGTAGGTATTTAATATTTTAGGTATGTTATCTCCAAATTGGGGGTTTATAGAAAACAATTGTAAAACAAGATGTAAAATCAATTGTTGTTTATCAAGATTTGCAATTAACTAGGGTAAGTATTCCCTATGGTTCAAAACTACTTCAGGTTTACACTCGTGATCTATCCCAATGATTACTTGTAGAACTGATAACTAGGGTTCATCCAAATGAATGATTCGTCCCTATTGGATGACGATACTCAATCATCAGGTTAGGTCTCATAAGCGATTTCAATTTAACCGTTATCAATTTGTCTATCCTGCAACCGCAGCTCAAGTTATATAATGATCATGAAAATCAAGGCTTTGTTGTAATTCTTTTTTTCTAATCTCTACTTCTCTCAGTTTAAGCAAGTAAAGAACTCAGGCAAGTCCTAACGTTGCGCACCGTTAAGAAACATTAAAGATGAAGAGAATACAATGCAAACGTTTAGCATTGATTTCGAATCACTTTTTATAACCCTAGTTTGTTCCTACAACCCTAGTTATGGAGGTTTTAGCCTCTCGTGATTGTAAGTAATTGAAAGTATTCATAGACAAATACATAATTGAATACTTAAAATGATGATTGAAAATTAAACCTTTGAATATTGCAAGAAAAGATGAAGAAAAAATTCAAGAACAATTTGAGAAAATCAAAGTTAAGATCTCAATAATTGCTCTCCAATATTGTCAAAAATTGATTACAAATTGATAATGAACATCTTCTCAACGTCCTCCAACTAAAAGAAACCTAAAAAGCATTTATATAAATAATAAAATCCTTTTCCTAAGTCAACAGAGAAATATCCAAATCTGGCGCCGACTCTTCATACGACTCCTCATACGACCCGTAACAGGATTGTACGGGTTGTTCCTTGTCTCGTACATCCCTTGGCTTCTGTCAAATTTTCTAAGTGTTGGCCTCTGGTACAACTCATAACAAGATCCCACAAGTCGTACAATCAAGTTGTGGTTTGATACTGAGAACTCTGGCATTTTCTGAAGATTTCTACGAATGTCTTGGTATGCCTCGTACCTTGCTCCTACGACTCATAACAGCTTGTCGTAACATGAGATCTGCCAAGTCCCAAAAATTTCTGAAGTTTTTCACAGCTCCTGGTACAGGTCATAGGTAGATATTATGACTCATAATTGCTACCCATACCAGGAGACTTCAACTGTGCAAATTTCTCTGAAGTTCTCTTCATCTCAAGTTACGGCTCATACCATGATGGTACGGCTCATACTAAGATCCGTACTTTGCCTTTTCCTTGTATAAATCTTCTAGACTTTTCCACAAGTCTCAGTACGGCTCGTACAATCTTGGTACGGCTCGTACTAAGATCTGTTCTTGGACCAAAATTTGCACTTTTTGCATCTTTTGCACATTTTCTCTCCAACTTCTAAGTCGATGCTATTTTCCAGTTTTAAGTGTCGAAAGTGCTATAAACTCACAGCAATCAAGATGATACCGTTCTGTTTACATCAGCAAACCTACAAGACATAAAGAAGATGGTAAAAGTGATAAAGGAATATGAGAACAATTCAAGGCAACTGGTCAACAGCTCAAAGTGTAACTTCTATGTTCATGACAAAATACCAAGCTCAATTATAAGGATGATTAAGAGAAAGGCAAGGATAAATAGAGAAAACTTTCCTTTCACATATTTAGGCTGCCCTATTTTCTATGTGAGAAGAAAAATAAGATATTATGAGGATTTGGTGAGAAAATTATGAAAAGAATTTTTTCCTGGCAAAATAGGTTGTTAACTTTGGGGGGAAAATTACTTTGATTAATCATGCTCTTTAGACCATGCCACTATATCTATTATCAACTATAAATCCACCTAAAGGAGTGATTAATTTACTCCACACAATCATTTCAAATTTCTTCTAGGGAAGCACAGTAAAGGAAAGGAAAAAACACTAGGTTGCTTGGGACAGGATGTGCCTACCTAAAGAGGAAGGTAGACTAGGCTTCATATCATTGCCAAAAAATTTCAAAAGCCTTATTTACTAAGCTGTGGTGGAATTTTAAGACTAGTAGATCACTTTGGATTTCCTACATGGTCAACAAATAGTGTAAAAAAAACTTATCTAGTGGGCATATGGTTCAGGAGTATCACCGGTTTGGGAAAAAATGATAGAAATGAGGGAGGAAGTGAAACACCAAATTTGGTGGCAACTAAAAGTAGGAAATTTCAGCTTTTGATATGATAACTGGACTACACAGGAAGCTCTATACTTTGTTTAATATGAACAGGACTGTTGTGAAGAAGTGGAGGTAAGAGAATTCATTATTGATAATTAATGGAACAAACAGAAACTCAAAGGAAAGATATTAGAGGAGATAGTCAATCACATTGTTCAAAACATCAGCCCAAAATTGACCATGGAAGACAATGTTATCCCATGGTAGATGGGAAGTAACACTGGAAAATTTTCAGTTAAAACGGCTTCAGAAGCAATAAGGAGAAAAGTTCGGAAATCACAAACATATAGAAATATCTGGAATTAAGGGTATGCATACCAAAATATGCTTCTTTGCTTGGAGAGCTAGTATTAGAAGAATTGCTATTGATGATAACTTATCTACACTGGGATTACACAATGCTTCAAGATGTTGGTGTTGTGAGCATTAAAAACAAGAGACCATGAACCACCTATTACTAAGATCTCTAAGAGCTACACAGCTTTAGAAATTCTTTGCTTCTTGTGCAGGGGTAAATATGGAAAGAATGAACTTAAAACAAGTAACAAATACATGGTGGAACCAATCAACACAAGTAAAGCTAAGACATATGTACAAGACTATCCCAGGTTTTGTAATGTCGGAATTATGGAGGAGGAACTCAAGAAGGCGTGTAAGGACATAACTTATATCAGGATGGTCTATCAAGTACAGGTCAACATTCACATATATGCAAAGTGTATACCCATGGATCAAAGGACTTAAACCAAATTGTATAACTATTCTTAAGGTTCTTAAGAACTACAAGCTTAGACTATACTATTGTATAGTGAGATGGAATTTTCCAGAAGAAGGAAGAGTAAAGTGTAATACAGATAGAACTAGTAAAGGTAACCCAGGATAAAGCCATATGGCTTCTGTATCAGAAATCACAAAGTTGATCTAGTGTATGCTCAAGCAGGAGAGATAGGAATGGCCATTAACATTGAAGTAGAAGCTAAGGTATACAGGAAGCAGTAAAATTTTGCCAAAACAAAAAACATAAAAAAATGTATGTATTGAAACAGATTCACTAGCAGTAATGAACATTATAAAGGAAACATTGAAATTTCTGTGGCAGATAGTAGAGATTTTGAAGACACAAAACAAATAACGAGCAGGCTAAATAGAGCATTCAACACATGCACCGGGAAGGGAATTCACTAGCAGACTACCTAGCCAACATTACATTCGAAGATTTGGAATTAAAGAAATGCAACAGTTTCAATAACTTACCAACTATAGGAAAGAAGATTATTAACATCGACAAAGCACAAAAACATACAATCAGGGTAAGTACAAGGAAAATACAATAAATTATAATGGAGCCATAAAGCAGTAAAAGAGAAATACACATACAAGCTATTATTTTTACAATAGAAGAGGGAACAAAAATTGAAGATAGCTGAATTTCAAATTTTAAGAGATAACAGAAATTTCAGAAAAACATAAAACAAAACAGACATGCATCAGAAGGACGAAAGATTGTTATTACAGATAAACACAAAATTGACAAGGGAAAGAAATTATTGAGAAAAAGAAAAAGCTACATAGAAATTCATGGTCGGAAGATACGAAAGCAGGAAGATCAATATAAGTCAAAGAACAAATTCATATCAGAACATGCAAGGAACAACCTAATGAGAATCATCAAATACAGCAGATACAAGGATACAGAAGCACAAAACAGTAAGAGAAGAAAAAGGAGAGAAAATCAAGAGAAAGCACTTATCTGTAAATCGGTGATAAATGAAGACCAACAAAGAGAAGAAACACAAGATACTGAGATAGATAGAAGCAGCATCAGAATATTATCATCATATGTTGTTTTAAACGAGTAATAGATACAAAGCGAAGCAACATCAGTTCATTATTTGTTGAGAGAGGTGAGAAAAACCCTAGCAGAATGGAGAAGATAAAGCTGAAATGAAGTCTCTAGAAAAGACTAGATGAAGAAAACAACAAAGGGGGACAATATGGGACTAAAAGCGGATGGACAATATGGGACTAAAAGCGGATGATCTACTAGGTAGGTGGTATGGGTTGGCCTAATCGCTAATCCTAGAGTAGTTTAGTTGAATTTAGCTAATATAGATTTTTTTTTTAATTTATTCATTATTTGAGCTATTTTAATTATTAATTAAAAACCATATCTCAATTTATAAAGAAAATTTTTAAAAATTTATAAAGAAAAGTTTCTGAATTTATTTTCTCCAACTTCTTTTTATTCTTCGAATTTCAATAAATTAACAGTCAAATCTACTTCAAATAGGCTCAAATTTGAACATGAATTTCATATATCATAAATAATAAATTTCTATCATCAAGTTGTCAAAATAACAACAAATTTAACAATTACTTAATATCATTTTAATTTTTTGAAGTATGTATGGCTCTCAGTATTATAAATAAGCTCAAATTTGAAACACAAGTTCCATGTATTATAGAGAACAAACTTCAATTGTCAATCTGTCAATACAACAACAAATCTAACAAACACGTTTGACACGACTTTAGTTTTTTGAAACATGTGTGAATTTCAGTCATACACAATTAAAACAATATTAAAATTGATTGGAGTTTCAAACATGTGCAATTGAAATGTTTTGTCAAGAAAATAATAATTTTATTTTTTAAATTTCAACACCTCAATCTATTCCAAATAAATTTAAATTTAAAATATGAGTTTCATATATCATAGACAGTGCTAACAAAAAGACCTCATATTTTGTTAACCTGTCCAATCACCTATATTTTAACAGAGTGGATCAGAAATTTTTTTAGATGGGTAAATTATGGATTGAAGCCCATAATTAATTCATAAGAGTATGGATGAATATGAATCAAATATGAATAAATATGAATTTGACTCTTATTTCAATTGAGGTTGGAAATTTGAGTCAACTTGTGAAGTTAGATTTGTCACATAATTAACTTTCAGGTTAAATTCCTTCATCAATTTTTAGCGTATCGTTGTTAAGTGTTGTGTATTGAGTAAATAATAGTCTTTCTGGTTATCTCTTGGTTAACGAAGGAAAGGATCTGCTGAATTTTAAAGTTATATTAATATTTAAAATAACTAGGCAGCCGTATTTAATATAGGACAAGGCATAAGCTTCAAGTCATGAGACGTGAGCCCCATAAATCTTTAACTTTTTAAGTTATACTTCAAATAAAATAGCATATAATGACACAAAGGTAAACTTTTAATTAATATTTCTAATCATTAAATTTTAATCTGAAATTTATTCTTTAGCTTTTCTTATGTTCTATGTACTTTTGTTTCTAGATTCTTATTGTTGGGATCAGAAATGAGCACCTAAATGCAGACGCGGCATCAAAATTTCCTAATATAGAATATTCATGCAAAAAAATTTATGACGAGTATTAATCAAATGGGATAGCGGATAAATAGGAAACTCCATTAAATTTTCGTAAAGATGTGACAGAATGTAGCAGGAGCGCTTTACCCCTTAGTGAGTCCATTAGGCACGAATCTAAATTAATTGATTCAAATATTAAATGGTTAAATCGAATAAAGACAAATTCAAAACCTTTAAGTAACATGCAAAAATTTTATGGGGTATGCTATTTTAGCTGTCCCATTTAAGTAATATTTGTTATGCTGTCCCATTTAAGTAATATTTGTTATACTTTTTTTTGGACATAAATATCTAATATTAGGAAACTTTCAAAAAAAGCACATGTTTTTTTCGCTTTTTCTGATTTTACTTTCATATTAGACGTACATGTATGAAACGTTAAATCAATTTTAATGTGTTTCAATTATGTACGATTAAGCATAGTCATAGATTAAAAAAATTAAAAGAGTGGTAAATGGATATGTTATATTTGTTGGTATTTGATAAATTGATGATTGAGTTTTATTCTTTATAACACATGAAATTTATGTTTCAAATTTGAGTTTATTTGAAGTAGATTTTGGTGTTAAAATTTAAAAAATAAAATTACAATTCTTTTGGAAAAATATTTCAAACGCATATTTCTGAAACTTTAGTCAATTTTAATACATGTCTCAATCGTGTATGACTGAAACTCATACATACTTCAAAAAAAATTAAAATAATTTTAAATGGATTTGTTAGATTAGTTATTGTTTTGATAAATTGATGATTAAGATTTGTTCTTTATAATACATGGAACATATGTTTCAAAGTTGAGTTTATTTGGAGTAAATTTGGATGTTGAAATTTGAAAAATAAAATTATTATTTTTTGGCAAAAAATTTCAGATGCACATGCCTGAAACTTTAGCCAATTTTAACATGCATTTCAATTATGTATGACTGAAACTTATACATCAAAAAATAAATGGTATCAAATGAATTTATTAGATTTAGTATTGTTTTGATGAATTGATCATTAAAATTTGTTCTTTATAATATATAAAATTTATGTTTCAAATTTAAGCCTAAGTAAAATAGATTTGTTGAAATTCAAAGAACCTAAAAAATATTTGGCAAAACAAATCGTGACACACGTCTGAGATATGACACTTTACCACACTTCATACGCAAATTTTTTACCTCGGTTGTGTGTATGTCTGAATCATTTTCAAAAAAAAAAAAAATCAGTCAAATGCCGACAACCCCTGAAAGCGGGTATTGAGCACTTCTCTCCAAGTAACATAGATTATTTGTGCTAAAAGCTCATACCAAAAACTCAATGTTGCATCATGATTTTGTTAAATACTACTCTCTCAATTTATGTGATACACTTTTTTTTTAGTTAATTTCAAAAAGAATGACACATTTCTATATGCAGTAACAATTTAACTTTAAAATACTCATTTCACCTCTTAATGAGATGATTTATAACCACAAACATTCTGACTTATTTTACACCACAAGTTTCTTAAAAAAAATTATATTTCTTAAGCTCCATGTCCAATCAAAGTACATCACATAAATTGAGACGGAGGAAGTAATTTTTTAACCAAGAGTGATGGACATGCGTAAGCATACAATGTCAACGGATCCATGAAACCATTGAAGTGAACTAATGGTAACCAGGAAATCCTAGAGAACAGAATAAACTGAATATCCTTTATACTGTACAACACCACATTAAACGTCCAAATTTACATTTAAAATATTTTTGATAACCAGAAATCCTTGAGGGAAACCTGACATGATTTCACTTGATAATCGGTCTGTTCATCTACCCTTCTCCACTTAAATATCAAGCTTTTATATGCAGCAAGACTCGAAACACATGCACTGCATCAGACCAACTAAACTAGTGCCCTCGGGGGCCATCTATAATGTCAAACAATTTGTCCGAATGTGAGATGAACAATGCATGCTCCAAGTTCAGCTAGAAGGTTCAGGTCCGTCATGTAGAGCACAACATACTGTTGCTTTATGATGCCCTTGGTATACTTTGATATCTTTGCCAGTAGACGTGGACCATAATCTTGCTGTTGCATCAGAAGATGCTGCAAGGGGATTGTTTTGCTTCATTAACTTGCAAAATTGAAAAGCCAAATACTTCTGAGACCAACTACTAAAACTTGAAGTTGAAATGGACAACAGGAGCTAAGGTCTCATTTGTTTGCATATAAGAAATGTCTTAATCTTAATCATTCAGATCTTAGTCATTAAATTCGTTTGTTTTTTAGGTCTGAATTTTAGTTTAAATCTTAATCATTAGGTGCGTTTGTTTTTTTATTTTACAACCACTTAATGAATTTGAATATATAGATCTGTGACAGAATCCTAGACCTCATTTGTTTTTATTAAGATTAAAATGAATGCACATCTGAATGATTAAGATGTTGTCTCTAGATTTGAGCACTAAATGATTAAGACTGGTTGTTTTTCAACATCTAAATATGCATAATTTATTTATCTGTAGACATAATAAACATAAAATTCAAATAAAAAAGTAACTGAATATTAAAAATATATGTATTTAACAAAATAAAATATCATTTGATAAAGAAAATAAAACATTGATATACGCTAGTGATGGTGGAGATGGTTTATAGTAATGGTGGTGGTGATAGTTGTGATAGTGGTTGGTGTTGTAGTGACTGGCGTAATGGTGGTTGGTGGTGGTGGTGGTGGATGTAATGGTGAAGTTGGTTGATGTTAGTAGTTGATGGTGGTGGCTGAAAAATGTGACGGTTGACTATGTGCTAGTGGTAGTGGCTAGAGGTGCTAGTTGTGATGGCAGAAGTGGTTGCTAGTTGGATTGATCGCAATGGTGGTAGTAACTAATAGTGGTGGAGGTAATGGCACGATGGTGGCGGCAATGAATATAATTATAATGATAGAGATTGTAGGTGTGGTAGCAACTAATAGTAGTGGTTGACAGCGACAGTAGTTGCTAATGGTGGTTAGTGGTTGGTGGTGGCGGTAATAGTGGTTGACAATGGTGATGGTGGTCGTGATGGCAGAGGTGGTTAGTGATAGTGGCGGGTGATTGTAGTTTAAGTGATGGTAAAAATTATCCACACAAAAATACCTCTTAGTGGTATTAAGAATTTGTTCAAAATCTTAATGATTAAAACTTATTTAGACCAAATAAATGCTTCGATCTGAGGCCTCATTTGTTTTCATTAAGATTAAGACGTCTGAATCTGAATGTACATCTGAATGATTAAGATGATGTTTCTAAATCTGAACACTGAATGATTAAGACTGTTTGATTTTTAACATCTGAATGTGCATGCTTTATTTATCTCTAAGTATATCAAATATATAATTCAAATAAAAAAGTAATTAAATATTAGAAAAAATTAATTTAATAAAATAAATTTATTATTCGATACAAAAATAAAATATTTATGTTTGCTAGTGATGGTGGAGATGATTTATAGTGGTGGCCATGGTAATACTTGATGTTAGTAGCTAGTAATTATGGTGGTGATAGTTGCTAGTAATGGTGGTGGTAATAGTTATGATAATAGGGATGGTTGACGTTGTATTGACTGATGATGGTGACGGTTGGCAGTGGTGATTGAGATGGTAAAGTTGGTTGATGTTGGGGGTTGACGGTGTTGATGGTGGTAACTAAAGAATGTGTGGTGGTTGACAATGTGTTCGTAGTGGGTGGCGATGGTCCTAATTGTGATGGTGAAGATGGTTGTTAGTAGGAATTAATCGCAGTAATGGTAGTGAATAATAGTGGTGGTAGAGGTGGCGGCGACAGTGACAGCAACGGCGGTGGTGGTGGCAGTGAATATAATTATAGTGATGGAAGTGATATGCGTAGTAACGAGTGACGATAGTGGTTGGCAACGATGGTGGTTGCCAGTGGTTGTTGTGATGTCAGGGGTGGTTGGCGACGATAATTGTGGTTGACGATGGTGGCAAAAGTAGTAAATGGTTGTGGTGATTAGTGGTTGGCGATTCTAATGGTGGTGGCGGTTGTGATGATAGAGGTGGTTAATGGTGGTGGTCGGTGGTTGTGGATAGAATGATGGTGAAAATATCCACACAAACATACCTTTAAGACTCTGTTCCAGATCTTAATGATTAAAACCTATTCAGACGAAATAAGTGCTTAAATCTTAATGAAAACAAATGCTTTAATAGCCTAAGGTCTGAACCATTCAGATTCAGACCTCCACTAAGTGCAAACAAATGAGGCCTAATGGCCAAGGTCTAAGCCATTCAGATTCAGACCTTCATTAAGTGCAAACAAATGATACCTTAATACCATTAAGATGTCTATTTAAGGATTTCTATAAAGAAGGCAATTCAGCAATTTCATTCATTTAAATGTCTATTTATTGCCCACCATTATCTACTACTATCGTCGCGTACCATTGTCAACTACCATCACCAATCGCCCACAACCACCAAAATACCATTCTACAATCAACTACCACCATCAACTACAACTGCAGCCACCATAATCATTAGCTACTAATACAGTCCACGACCCATCAATAGCCTACCCCTTTTCCAATCGGCACCCACAACCACCACTGCTAACCACCACCACAACCAATTCAACCGCTATACAACTTCGAATAATATTTTGTTGATATAGTATTATTAATTTAGTATCTTATTGAATTTTATATTATTAATTTTAAAATAAAGAGCAAATTTTATGTATTCAGATGTTGAAAAATCAAACATTGTTAATTATTTAGTATTCAAATCTTTGTACAACATCTTAATATTCAGATGTGTATTTAGATTCAGATATCCAAATCCTGCACATCTTAGTATTCAGATACTGACGTATTAATTTTAATAAGCACAAATGAGGCCTAAAGCACCTAGAAGGCTTTTGAGTTAGAAATTCTTTTGGCAATATTGAAAAGCACAGAAGCATATCTGTCTAATCTGAAAAGCTCTTTGGGCATAAACAAAAGATCTAAAAGGTTTCTACATCATCAGATTCACCAACTTCAGATGTCGTATATAAAATCCAACCCCAATCTATTCCCAGTCAATTATGATCTTTTCTCAAATAAATACTATATTGGATTCACTCTGCCAATCTATACCACCTTTATTGTTTTTAAGCTTCAAATGTTTGTATTGCCCCTAGTCCACCATGCAATTCACCCGGCAAACAGAAGGAACAAAAAAAAACCCTGACCAGCTCCCTCTAAAGAAAACCTCATTTATGTTCCTTCACTTGTGGAATGTTGATGAACAGTAAAGCTGTCCTCAACGCCTATTTTCTACCCATGGAAAAACCGAAACTACAATTCAAATGACACAAGACAGTATGTACTCTGAATGCACCAAAAATGCTTGCTGAAGAACTATAGCCAGGAGGAATATCCAGAAATATTCTTAAAGTTCAGAACAATTTCAGTAAGTACCTGTGATGAGAAAAGCACCATCGACAGAGAATACACAGTCCCAAACCCAGCGTTCATGTCCTGGAAAATACACCAAAATTTAATGATTATTACATGTGATGAAAAATTTGAAAGCTTTCAGGAAACGGGGCAAGAGAAGTAAAAAGATAACTGGCAATTATTTTGGAATTTGATACCTATCAGAGTTTTCTCCAAGGTAAAGCCATCCACATTCCAAATCTTGACAGTATGATCAGAAGATGCAGTTGCCAGATACCTATATATTACAATTTTCAAAGGAACTAAGAATTGTTAAAGCAAATTAAAATGGAAGTGTCCCAAGCACATTAGGTAGAAAAAATAGTATTTACTGGAACAAGTAACTAACAGATAAGAGACTAGAAACTTAGAAGAAAAACACGAGGAACCATGAAAAACTCTCACCTGTGAGGTTCGCATAATTCAGGCGAAAGAAGACATTTGAGGATATAACCATCATGAGCCTGTAACTTATGCAGAGGCTCAAAGTTGGTCATTGTCTGCATTTTATGTGTAAGTCAGTTTTAGTAATATTCAGTCACAGCTGTAGCAAAGTGCTTGCAGCAACAATCTGAATTCATGAGGATGTTGGCACGTGAGAAGGGGCAAAATTTAGTTTGAGTTCAATCAGACTGAACGACATAGTTCAAAGGAGGAAAGCCAGTTACAGACAGGAAAATCGATAAGACAGCTCAGTGAAAGGTTTTACAGTTACTATATTTAACAGAATAGAAACTAAAGAAAAAACCGCTTGTGTCGATTTCTTTTGCTGTTTCCTTGTTCTTTTTTCTCTCAACAGCCCCACCAATTGGTGAAGGAACTTGGGGCTCAGGGTAAAGATCACGAGCATTTTTTTTTCCGATAAGTAATTTCACATGCACAGTTTAGAATTGAAGGCCACTGGTTACCTCGGTGCCACGTAATAAACGCCAAACATAACATGTTCCGCTGTTGTTTGCAGCAACAATTAAGCTTCCGTCCCACATTATAGTCAAACATCGAACAGCTGTATCCACCTCTGGTACCTGAGTTTTCAAATATACTGATAATACCAACTTGTGTACTTCACATTCAACATGCACAGGCCAAGAGATACTGACCATTAAATACCCTTTATTTGTGCCCTGTGTATTACATTATAAAAAGAAAAAGCATTTCCGTTTGAAAGAAATTGATAATCAACACCAACAGATATATGAGGCATGATCAGTTTATGTTGAACAAGTTCACCATCTAATTGAAATAATTGAATCTCTTAAAAAAATTCAGTTCTTTATAATGCTAATGGTGTAGCTCTCAGATTTATCCTTAAATTCACTTATGAATAACTCCTTCAACCATCATTTCAATTCCTAGTGACCATAATCCAAAAGACCACAAGACATATGAACTAATGAAAACTATACTACATACCAACTCACAGCTACATGAATTTGCTCTCAAATCCCAAACACGGATATTGCCATTTTGGTCTCCAGATATCAACTCAGTCTGCAAAACATAGAGAAGAATGACATCCATGAAATACAACAAACAGAAAAGCTCACGCCCATCTCATTGAAAGGAGAGGGTGGATCAATCAAAAGCGTATTCTGGTGGAGCGTACACAAATAAAATGGAAATATTGAAGTCAAGAAAGAAAAGCTTTTTTCTTACTTTCATATAAAGATTTTGAAGAACTAAATCTGCTGAAATAAAGAATGTCAATGAAAATCAGGAAATTACACCCAAAGGCCATGGACATGGGTGGTCTTGAACTATTGACCCCGCATGCCCCATGGGCAAATCTTCAAGATCAGAAGTCCAAACTTGTTAGAACTTGAAGTTTTGCCAAATGGAGCAAGGGGGGTCAAAAGTTCAAGACCAGACATATAAAAGGTCATCCTTGTAAATCACCCAATAAAAATACGAGGGTTATAAGTATGTATGGTCCAATTGGTGTTCCTATTGAGGTTTCAAGGATCTTCAAAGATTGTAGTATTATAACTAACCAAGCTATTAATTTGTTATATTAAGGTGTAGAAAGATGTCAAAAGTAGAGAAAGTTTACCTTGGTTCCGATATATAAGAACAATGAAGATATTTCACAGTTGTATTAGATTTATGAGTCATGCGATGAAACATTCAAAAATTGATAAGAGTATAAACCAACTGACATTATAAAGGTAACAGATAACCAATTTGCATGTATGTCTGGTAGAGTTATAATAAATTTTCTTTTATTGCTAAGAGACCTTACTGGTCCTGGCAGATCTGGATGCTGTTTTAGTACATCTTTGGAGTGCAGTGGGTGATCCCTAAGGATGTGCAGCATTTGCTTCTGTACTTGCTTGGGCAGAGTGTTGGAAATGAGCTAAAGCAGATCTGGAGGACAGTTCATGTTTGCATCATGTTGGTTATTTGGCTTGGAAGGAAATAGGAGATGTTTTGAGGATAAGAAACAACACTCATCTGATTGTAAAATGAACCTTGATACTCGTCTTTTCCCGTAATTTAACACTCAAAAGCACTTTTTGAAAAGATTGGCGAAACAAAATCTGCTTATTAAATACTGAAAGAGACACTTTTCAAATGAATTGGCCAAACACAAACTACTTCTCTCAAAAAATAATTTTTTGAAAAGTTGTTTTGACAAAAAAAATTTCAAAATAAGCAGTTTTTGGCAGCTTGGCAAATAGGCTCATAGTACTTGTTGTAGTAGAAACTTGCATGGCAGTATATGGATAAGGGTAAATTTCGAAAGCAGTTAGTTCTAGAGAACTCTAATTTTTCATAAAAGATAAATTGATTACTATTGGATTGAAGTGGACCTTTAGAGCGGAATAGATTAGACGGTTCTTTTAGCAAACCCGACTATGTTTAGATTGAGATGTAGTTGATTGATTGAAGATAAAGTTTCTAAAAAACTACACGATATATTCTTAATTAGAAATACCAAAGCTATAACACTTCTTGAAATTTACCAAGTAATCAACAGAAGCATAGCTGAGAGAGTCTGTTCTATACTAAACTATTAGAATATGTGAGACACGAAGATGAAGTAGAAGTAAAAATGTAAAATATTATCGCTATTTATCCCAATGCTACAGCAAAGCTCCATCTTCTCTGATGGAGCCCAGTCTGAATTGCTCATTCAAAATATTTCCTTGTTCAACCAAAAACTCAAAGAGTTGATATGGATATTCATTCAATGAAGAAAGTGAACAAACCCTTAAAATTTTCTGAGTAAAACAGAACGGATAAAAGTGAATAAAAACACTGCTCTTCATGAGGTTCTCAGAGAGTTCGACAATTCAGTCAAAAAGTCAAATATATACTGACTGACCTTCACACGATTCAAAGATCAAAGTAAACCTTAACACAATTCAAAGATCAAAGTATAAAACCTGATTAGGGTGCAAAACTACAGTGTTCACAGCTGCCCGACTTTCATATTCCCTCTGACAACCTGGTGTCCTATTAATTCAAAAGATCCAAAGATACAGTTGACTTAAAGGAAAGATGAGAAGTTAGAAAGATCACAACACATCCGACTTTGATATCTACAATACCTCAGATCCCAAATTTTTACAGTGCCATCTTCAGATCCAGAATACATCCAATTTCCATCACACTGAAATCCTACTGCCATCACATTGTTAGTGTGTGAATCAAAGCTCCTCAGCTGCCAAAAAGTATGAGAAAAACTTTTTGAACTTGTGGAACCAAAATGAACACAAACTAATATGTCAAAGACACAACAGAGGAAAACACCACATAACAAAAAAAAAAACGGAATTAAGAAAAGAAATGAATAAAGAAGGAAAATCTGAAGACCTACTGGCTGAGGACTGTTAGAGTTGATGTCAAATAATCGAATGTGAGGATTTCCAGCAGCAGCCAGGAAGCGTTTATCCGGAGTAATTTCGAGACGATTAACTTGCTGTATACAGTTCAATAAAGGGAAAGAAGGTAAAGGCAGATGTATCATATAACTGTTCCAACAAAAATAAGTTGATTTATAATGTAAACATTTTACCATATGTTTTGAATGTCTATCATACCTTCCCTGCCAATATAGTTTGTTTGGACAGATGAAACCAGGAATATCAAGAGACTTTTGATGGGCTTCAATTAGCAATGCAAATATGTCTTGTGATAGAAGAAGAGCTTCAGCCCGAAGTAGATATGCAAACATGTCTTATGTCTTATGTCTTATGTCTTATGTCTTATGTCTTGTGATGGAAGAAGAGCTTCAGCTCAAAGTAGATCTTTTGGGAAGAAGTCCTACAACTATTTGGAGGCCCAAATTGAAGACCAAGAGAAGTTGGATTGTAGCCCAAAATCTGTGCAAAGGAGGAACAACTCTAGAAGCCCAAACTAGTGTTTGTAGAAGCTTATGTAATGCTATGTTGACTGCATTTATAGCTTTATTGAACAAAGTGTAGGTAGTTCTTCAATGCACCTAGGAACTTTCATCTTATTTAATTTAGTTTGACCACCTAGAAGTCTAGAATATTTTTAGGATGTCAGTACCATTTACTCCTATGTAAAGGAGTGTTTTTCTTCATCATGGTAACTAAGTTTCAATTAATATTAATTTAGTAGCCTTGTGGCTTGTGGGACCTTTGTAGTTCGCTTTAGGATTTTGCCCTTTTTGTTCTACCTTGAATCATATTTTGGATTTTTTCAATGGTAAGATTCTTGTTTGAGTTCCTTCCCTCCTATTCTATTCTTCTTCCTCTTAATTGATTCACCACTTCTTTACTATAAAACAATGTTTCAAGTATGAATCTTGAGCTTACGTTCTTCTTTCTCAAAAATCAATCCTTCCCTCTTTCAATCTTCTAATTCTAAAGTCTTCTGCTACCCGTGTTGTTATCACAGCTACTTGGTGAAGAAAAGATCAAATACTTAACCTAATGCACACAATAACCAATCAAAACTGAAGCTTGTGTCCATTTCTGAATTTGCAGTCTAGGCATCAAATTTATCCCGTAATGACATAAGTCACATATATGTGAGAATGCAGTTCGGCAGAAACACTTTATGTAAAAGCTCATCCATCAAAATTTCATTTTCTCTCTGAAAGATGGAAGTTCTATGCGTCTGTTTTAACAAAATGCAGCATGCTAATGTAAAGCATCCACCTCCAATGATGATATAAATATGGTAAAATGAGGATTGGCAGAAAACATCTAGGCAGCAACAACAACAACAGTGACAATAGATTGTTGCTGAGGCAACCATAGTTCAGACATATGAACATCCTAATGGTACTGTTTTAACAAAAGCTCTTCATACATACATATCTCAAATCGTACAATATCAACCAGAGATTATAAGATTGTAAAAGAGGGGACTACATATAGAGGGACATTTAATAGAATGAAAGCAAGTATCCCGGGAAGGAAACACAAGCATATTACATCAATGTGAGACCATCTGCTTCAACGTTTTTGAGCAGGTTCACCTGCATCTATGCTTATGCGTTCTAGCAGGAAATCCGTGGAATGGTTTAGTTACATACAAACTGACCCGAGCACAAAAAAATGAAAAAAGAAAGAGCAAGCAAGCATAAACTGAAAAGCAAATAATTTTACATGATTTTTAGTTCATACATTCATTAAGCATGACTTAAAAAAAGACTTGTGACTGTGGAAAGATCAGTACAGACAAATTGAATAAAGGATAGAATTTAAGGGAACTTACTGATTCTGGGTATTGAATAGTTCGATAGCAGCGGGCACTCTTGGCCTCCCAAAACTTTATAGTGTGATCATAGCTAGCCGTTGCTAGCACCACCGATGGTTGACTCATCTGTATGCCTTCTTCCCGTTCAAATTGACACAAAAAAAAAAAAAGAACTATGAGAAATTGGTGACAAAACAACTGGGTTAATCCCCAAAATAATATTGGCTCGACACTTTTTTTGGGTTAAATAATATATTGCACCTGGTGATTAAATCAGATCATTCAGCACTAGGGTTTCCTGAAAAATGCAGAGAAAATAAGGATGAATTGGGACTTGGGACTGAAACCATTGTAGGGATGAGAAAAATTACATTCTTTCTACGAAATGATTCAGAAGTATAAATTCCACCAGAAATCGTAGGTTTTTTCCGTTTAACGAAATTCGTGGAATATAAAGCTTTTCGTCCCTTTACTAGACCTTGTTGTCAACTCTAGCAGGCCCGCTTGAAGGTATTTAGAAATGTTGAGTGAACTAAAAGTGTGAAGGTATTTAAAATGTTAGATTGATTTTTTTGCCCGTTATTAAAAGAAATTGTGATAGATAAAACATTTATTTTTTTATATAATTATTATTTTTAATTATTTTATCACCTTATTTTATTATATTAAGTTTTCTATTTGTGACATAATTTTATTTATGATATAAATTCAAAAAAAAAAAAAATTTTTACAAAATTTTTTTATTATTTTATTATATTAATTTTCTATCTATGGCATAACTTTATTTATAGTATAAATTTTAATAAAATTTTAAAAAAAACGTAGAAAATTTCTCTTTTTAAATTTGGGAAAACCCTTGTTTCATTGTATGGAAAAAGGTTTTCTTTTTCCTTTTTCTCATAAAAGTTTTTTTCCCTCTTTTTAATAATTACGTAAGGTTTTTTTTTTCCTTTTTGTAATTCTTTTTTACCTTTTTAATAGTAATCTCCTGCTATACTTATATTTTCAAATTATTTTTAATTCATAAATCTTTCTGCTTCTATAAAAGGATCTATAATTATATAATTTAATTCATTAACACTTTTGAATCAATCTTCAACATTTAATCTATCATACTCTTCCTTTTTTCATGTCGTGATTTTCTTTTTATATTGTGTAATTGAAAAAGACAATAATTGTTGTTGTGTCAGCTCAAATTATTTATATTCAAAATAATTTAACTTAGATTGTCTCTTGTAGTTGAGTCTAATATTGATACTATATTATCTATTTTAATTATCCTATATTGATATTATGTGATTTAAAATTTATGTTATTCGTAAGTGGCATTCTTCATCTACTCATACATTCACAAGTTTCATCTTTTCAGGTAACGTAGTTTCTTCATCTCATCAAATAAATTTTTTTATATAATTATAACTTTTGTGCATAATTTTTTTAGATAATCTTGCAAAGGAATCTGAAAAAAAAATTCGTAAATGAAATTGTGCTCATTAACAATTTAAGGTGATATGATTCTCATTGGATAATAAAAATCTTAGTAATTGGAGTTACATTAGTAAAAAAGTATAAAAAGAGAATAAAGGAAGGCACTCGAGTGACTATAACATTTGTCAATGAAGAGGTAATCATTTTTTCGTATTATATTTTATATTTTTATAAAATATATGTTTGAGTTCTTATCTATTTTTATTATATTTTATATTTTTATATATCTGTATGGACATTTTAGATGCGCTTTTTGTATGCTCATTTTCCTATCAATGCTTCCATCACCCGCGAGAATAAGTCCATTGAGATCTGTAACTTTCTCGGCGAGGAAAAGGTGAGAAAAGTTGATATACTTGATGGTTTTACTGTTTTCGCTCAGCGAAAGTTAAGGATGAGTTGGTATTGGATGGGACTAACATTGAACTTGCCTCACGATCAGCTACCCTGATAAACCAAAAATGCTATTTGAAGAACAAAGATATTTGTAAGTTCTTTGATGGTATCTATGTTAGCGAGAAGGGAAGAATAGCCGAGGAAGAGTAAGTAGTTAGTCGTAGATTGTTATTGGATCTGTTTGTTTGTCCCTATTTTCAGTTTAAGAGATTATATTAAAATTCCTTTGCACCATTTATTTGGAGTTAAGATCAAACAATTTTAGTTTTTAAGTTTTCTTGCTGAAGATTCTTTTGAGAGCAGTACTTATTTTGTTCTTGGAGTATGGGGGATGAATGTTTTTCTTGAAAGTAGTTTGAGCATGCCCAATTTTGTAGTTAATTTTACCTTTTTGGAGTAAAAATGATAGAGAGAGAAGGAAGTCATGTTCTAGTCCTGATTCAGAATGCTGCTTCGGACTTAGAAAAAGTAGTTCATGTATTGACATAATGATCAAGATGTAAAAAAAATTGTCAAGAAATGATTAATTTTGGTGAATTTTTGTATATTTTAATAAAATTTTTGAAAGTTTGGTCCTTAAGAATTGTGCAATATATGCTCTGTTGGCGATTCATTTATTGTGTAGTTATATTGATAGAATGCATGTGTTAGCTATAAGAGAATGGTGTTTGAGATTTGTATTGCCCTAATGGAGGACGATAATGAACAAAAATATTATCATTCTTCAAGGTAAACTTTGATTTATCATTCAAAATTAATTTATAAGTTACATGATAAGCTTACATATTTTAATAATATTTGTAAATATATAATTTATTTTATTTACTTAATATCAATTTTGCTTATTATGAATACAAGGTATCCACAATCTAATAAAGAAGATTCATATATCTATATCTATTATAATTGTGGTGTACAAGAGAATGATATGGCATAATTCTTTGGCCAAGAATTTATTATTTTTGATTTTTTCCTCCCTTTTTACTTTCTTAATTTTTGGTTTTTGTAAGATTTTTTTCTCATTTATTTTGTGTTATGTTATAAATCCCAAAACCTACTTCCTTAATTCTCTGAATTACACCTCAATTTTTTCCTCTTTTTTTATCTTAATAATAATTTCTTATGGCCATATTAATTCTCCCAATAATAATTTCTCATGTATGTAAGATAAAGAAAGGGAAGGAGAAGGAAAAAACTAGAAATAAATAGGAGACTTGGCACCTCTCTTTAGCCAAAAAATTTATTTATTTATTTATTTATTTTTTAATTTTTCTCATTTTTCTCAATTAACCCGTGATTGCTAATGAAATTGCAACCCAAAATAAATTGTCAGGAGAAAAGATCATAATTTCTTCTTAATACGTAATTAGCAAAAAGAAATAAAATATCGTTTCAAATTCCTTTTAAAGTCAGTTGTTTCAAATCAAAGTGCGTGCGCATACACATATACACACTATATATATACACACACACACACACACACATATATATATATAATGCTTTGACAACTTGAAACTTGAAAAGGCAAAAGCATAGACGGTAAATTTTTTGTTCTTAAAATCTAAAAGATGCAGTGACCTTATCAAGTTGCTGCCATGCATTACTTTTGAATTTATACCATGAATTTTCCTTCAGAAATATGAAATGAATATGATTTTTCTTTTTTCATTTTGTGCTTATGGGATTGTAATTAGTTTGATATTCTCTCTTCTTCTTTTTTCCCATTGTGGGTTGTAATGTTTGAAAAATGTGATCTTCTCAGCTTTTTTTTTTTCAAATATTGTGCTTATGGGTTATCAAAAGATTTTGAATTTTGATCTATTTTAAAAAGATGTCATTTACTATCACAGTGCTATGGCGCGTGGAGATGTCATTGACTATCATGAGGATGGTGGCGCATGGGACAACAGGTGTCTAGGCTTGCAAAGAATGCCCTTCCACTTTCGGCATAAAAAAAATTGAATTAATAGTGGTTAGTTCAAACATGAATTTCATTTTTTTTAAAAATAATTTTTCATAAAAATTGTATCTATTTTTTTTTACTCCGTGTCTCTTCTAATTTCGTAGGTAACTTTTATCAATTTTTAAAATTATAAAATAAATATTAAATTTTTTTGTTTTGATAAACTTTAACACAAATCGATCTTATGCTTGGCGAGATTAGCTATAACTTTATGAATGATGAATGATTATTCGAATCATATAACATGTTCATCAACTTTAAGCTTTAATTTGTGTCCTAATTTAAGGAATTAAGGGAATATTATATTACGTTTGTAATTCAAGAGTTCTATTAACATTGATATAAAAGAAATTAAATCGTTATAGCTTGCAATATTGTGTACTCGATCCATTTCTTTTCCCGTATAATGAATTTTTAATTGCAAGATCTAAAATTTCGGTACTCACAAAAGAATTGTAAAATGCGAGAAATTTATTTATTTAATTATTACCTTTAAGGTGAATATTAATGATATATTCTTATTTTGGCTTTTATTGGATTCTTGATAATTACATATTTCTTTATAATTATTTTATTTCAATATTATTGAAAATCATTTACGAAGTCACAATGATAAGTCCATATTTCTCAAAATAATGAAAAACAAAAAGGAACAAGGTACTTCAAAATAGATAGAAAACGAAAGAAAAAAAAATTATAATTTGATTTAGTATATTAGGATAGATGAATGCGAATTTGTGCTTTATTCCCCTCGAGGCATACTCACTATATAAATTCTTCTTCCAGTCAATGTCTTTCCTTACGTACTTTTTATTTTTAAAAGAAAATAAGTTTTTGAATCATTTCTTTTTCCTTTTTTTAGCTTCACCTATGCTTTATTAATACAAAACTCAAAGTTAGAGAAATACATCCAACTAAGTGTTAATCTAATGCATTTGAATTTGAAGAACAATTAAGTATTTCACATGTTTAAAATTTTTGAAAAAATCTCATACTATACTTCAATATTAACATAAAAAATTATTTTGTGAATTTAATGATATTTTTATTATCGCGTGAAACGCTAACCTATTCACTAGTTTAAAGTATTAAGTCTCATAACAAAATATCATTCACCTTTTTTAAAATAGAGCTCACACTTGACAAAATAATTATTTAATTTTTTTTAATATTTAGAATTTTAAAATTAACTAAATTTTATGTTAAATTCTTTCTTTTTATAAATATACTGAAAATACTAATATTTATATATACATATAATGCATGCATTTAAGTGCCTATATAAAGGCAAATAGTTTTTTTTACCTTTCTATAAAAAGTTATTTCTATGATGTTTTTATTCGTTGACACTACTGGAAATAGAGATTTTTTCTACCGCAAATCAATGAAAAACTAGTATTATAAAACATGATTTTTCTATTCATTTTCCACCGAACCAATTCACTAAAAAAACGCATGGTGTGTGTCACCCCCCACCTTGGGGGGTATGACTGGCACCTGGTGCCCTAGTTGGACCTGGACTGCTACCTGGTGGGCCTAAGCACAGCTGGCGCCTGGCTAACGGCTATAAACACAGCCTCCGGCCAACTGGCCTATAGCCACCTGTACCTGTAATAACAACTGACCAAAACGTACTCATAATCAGGAACCTATGCGGGCCGACAAGGCCACCATGCTGTCTAGTCATCTGAAACTTAAACGAGGGAAACACTGGAAAGCTACGTGACCGGCAAGGTCACCACTACTGTCAAGCTATGGCCCCACACGGCCAACATAAAAGAAACAGAAGTACTAACAGTTATACAACTGCACGGCCTCACACGACCGGCTCATCTGACCACAGGGAAATATATACAGACTGCAAGCCTCTAAGAATACTGATAAGATGGTCGGGACAGGGCCCCGGCCTACCCATGTTGTACAACAAAAGAAAAGGGATAAACCTCTAGCTATCTAGCTCCGGATGACTGGAGCTGATGACCCTGTGAGCTGGCTGGAGTCACGAGGTATCGGCCCCTCGTCTATGAGTACCTGCAGGCAAGTAATGCAGCGCCCCCAAGGGGCGTCAGTACCGCTGGTACTGAGTATAACAACTGAAAGATATCTGAAAACAACAATACAACTGATGGAACTGAAATAGAGAGGAATACACTAAACTTGACTGAAAATGTAAAGCTATGCCCACTCTTAACTATGCTGGAAGGAGTAGGAGTCATACTTGGAGATGTATCGTTCTACTGTCGATCTACTCGTATCTAGTGTAACATGGCATAACACAACATAACATAGCATAGCACACACAAACCTTACCCGGCCCCCATAAGCCGGGAGGTACAACCAACACGCAATCTATACCCCTACCCCGGTCGTCCCATCTCCTATAATAACTATAAACATCCTACCGATCCCCTGGGTATGCACTTGGGCTCGCTGAGCCACTGACTATAACTGTACCTGAGTCCGGAGGACTCCTGAATCAACACCCCGGGCGTACCCGCTCGACGGGGGTGTATATAGGCCGACCAAGGCACAATATGGGGAAACTGGCATCCCATCTTCGTCCCCTGTGGGACGGCATGCAACTCCGTAGAGTGACGTATCCTCGCCCTCTGGCGGACGAGTCGATACAACTATTAACCCTGGGGCGGTCATGAATGCTAGGTAATCCAACCCCAAGACAATACAGTGGTCTCAACTAGTAATACTAACTACGTATATCACATGCTGAAGCTAGTGCTGATAATGTACCTATACATACTGTATACTGAACTAGTGATAGTGATATGTATGTATTTACTACATGCTGAGACTGATAATGGTATATGCATATAATCTTCTGACATACTGTGCTAAGTCTAGTGTTGAACAAGATATAGTTTTTCTGCTGGGGATCATGCTGTATAACTGAGTTTCATAATAACATGATTTACTATTTCTAGCATGCTTCCTAAACTTCATTTTAATCTACCATTCTGCTTCTGAGATACCTTACAGATACTTATATTGCTTTACTAAGCTCCAACTGAATACGATAAGATCCTAACTTACTTTACTACCTCACATACTGGCATACTGTACAGGTCCTAACAATTTGTATTAGAATTATATCATGCTAGCAAGTTTCACGCTATATACAATATGATGCTTCCAATATCGTAGTAATATTCATACTAAACATAACACACGACTTCTGAAACAGTCTACTGGCCTTTGAACTATCTTACTATTGCGAGACTACTAACTTGCCGAGAAAACTAGTTTTACATACCTTCACTACTGATTTCCCGACTAACTGGCGTAGCTTGGTCAGTATTCCAGCTATTTCTCCCAACTGCATTCATATATATGTCAATCAATACTAAATACAACTTTATTCTGAAGGACGACATCACTTTCGACATAATTATAGCCTAAACTTAGGCTTATCGAAAGACGGTCGAAAACTCGCTATTTTCCAGAAGTCCAGAAGGGAGAAGTATTCACTTCACACCTAGGAACACATAGACACTAGTTTGGAGCAATTCTACTTACCTTAGTTCGGTAGCTCGACGATTTGTCGGCCGTATTTCGCGAAACAAAATCCATAGGAATGCTCTCTGCTGCTAAATACCTCGGTACC
This sequence comes from Datura wrightii, assembly GCA_035772735.1. Classification (NCBI taxonomy): domain Eukaryota; kingdom Viridiplantae; phylum Streptophyta; class Magnoliopsida; order Solanales; family Solanaceae; genus Datura; species Datura wrightii. Next base: position 70,844,531 of record JASDFA010000002.1, read on the forward strand.
TGAGGTTAATTTGAGTTTAGACTACGTTTGGCAGCGTAATCGAATGATTATATCTTCACCCTCTTCGTCTCTCTCTGTTTGCTGCGTTTTTTCTGGAAATTATAATGAATGAACTTAAATTAAAACCGAAGTGGGGATTTATATACTTGGGCCTGGATAGGCCCAACGTGTCACAGAGCCAACGCGGAAGCTCCACCTCCGTGACACGTTGCCATCGCGGAGGGGCTCTGCCCCGGCTCCTTCCGCGATGGTTCGACAGGTTACTTCGTCCGATCTTTTCCCGGGCCTTTCTTTAGCACGTATGGCTTTCAAATATGCTTAACCAACGTGCGAATATGCTTAACCAACGTGCGAATAGGCCATCTAGGTGTCGAGAATCTTACGGGGTATAACAGTGTGAAACAGATTCTCACTGAAGAATTGATTCCCGCCCCGTTAGCATGTACGATCCTAGATAAGGATTATTCCGTTAGATCTTTTTGGTCCGGAGCTAGCTGGATTGAAAAACTTCATGATTTTTTTATGTGAAAACACTACTATTTTTTTCCACTGATATCGGTGGGAGTCGCCAGTTAATATTTTTCAGTGAGAAATTTCAATGGAAAAATAGTAATTTTTTAGTGGTGCGAAACAAGTATTAGAATAAACTGAAGAAAGAACTATTAGATTGGATCACACTTAAACATAATCATTTATTAATTTGAAATTCATAATTTTCTTTCTAAATTCTTTTATTGTTACACAAACACATCTTCTAAATATGATTTATGCTATTTTTATAAATTTATTCTTATGAATATGAGAAACACGCGTGAAGTGCATACGCTTAGACTAGTATTTAAAGATGTTTGTATAACAATATAAAAATTTATAAAGAAAATTATAAATTTCAAATTGATAAATAATTATGTTTAAGAGTTTGATCCAATCTAGCAATTCTTTCTTTAGTTTGTTCTAATACTTGTTTCAATAAAAAAATTATTATAGAAATAGTGTTTGCTTTATACGTAAAAATCTATGCATGAGCACTTAAAAGCATGCATTATATATATATACACACACACACACACACACACACACACATAAGAATTTAATACATAATATTTACTTAATTCTAAAATTCTAAATATTAGAAAAACAAAATATTTAATTATTTTGTCAAGTCTGAACTCTATTTTTAAAAGGGTAAAAAGGTGAATGATATTTTGTTACGAGGTTTCATACTTTAAATATTTATTAGTAACTTAATTTTTAATTTTTAATTTTTAATTTTACTCTTTATGAGATGGTTTTATCACGACCTGCGAATAAACCTCGGACCGTGACATGGGGCCTAGAACCACGAGTGGCTCCAAGCTAACCCATGGTGTAGCATATTACTAGCACAATATAACTTATAAGGAAAATTGAGCAGAAGCTAACTGAATGTAAGATATTCCCTTACTAATAAAAATATAATCTGACAATTTGAACACTGAGTCATAAAGTTGAATATACTAACTCTATGTTTGAAAGCCTCTACTAACTAATGAGCTGCTAGGAAAAACCCCTAGCTAACTCCAAAATCTGAAACTAAAACAAGGTAAAGAACTTAAATGAAGTAGATAACTCTAGTCCTCAAAAGACGAGGACTCACCACTGCTAGCTGATCAAGTCCGGAATGTATCTAACCGCGGGGCTGAGTCTGAGTACCTGGATCTATATCATGATTTCATAAACTTGAAATCATGAATTCATAAGGAATTGAGGGTCAAATCTGCCATAATAACCATAATTCATCAATTGAAACATGAGGGAATTAAATCCATGGAAAAATCATAGAAGATTTCATTGAATTGGGGCTAGCCCTAGAATTTTCATAAAACTTGATTGAAGACTTGAATTCATGAGATAGAGAAGAAATTGGGTAAGAGAGTGGAAGAAATCCCTCATTCATAACCCTACATACCTGGGTAAATGATTTACTAACTTGTATTGAAGATCCAAGAAAAGTTGAGAAGTTGGAGGTGATGAACCCTAGCTTCTTCTTGAGAGGAAAATCCAATCTACGATGGTTGAAGAGAATGAGGATTTAGGCTAGGTTAAACCCTTTAATCTGACCTTTAGGAAGCCCAAAACGACTTCATTTAGGAGTTAAAATCATAGGAGTTTATCAAAATACCCTCAAACTACCGAAAAAAAGAACCCTAAAACTGGTAAAACCAACAACCAAAGAGACAGGTCATTGGTTGATAGGATGACTCGTACTGTGGTTCGTCTAATCCTTTTCCTATTTTACTAAACCGCTTATAACTTTTTACTTCGAATTCTAATTGACGCAAGGTCAGATGCGTTGGAAAGAAGACTCAAAGGACTTCAACTTAATATGTTGAATTATCCAAAAACAATTTTTAAAATAGGAGTTATGGTCATTTGAAATTGACCCTTGTAAGAATTTATACGAAAACTCAATCGGTAAGAAGACTCTCAACTCAACTTTGTGCTAGAGGTTCCTTATGATCTTAATTTGTATCTAATGCATTTCTCACACTTAAAAATTAATCTTAATACCTAGTTCCATAAAATTCATCAGGCTCGGGTCTTTTCTCATACCTAGAACAGTTTCAGACTTAGCCTGAAAGTCTGAGAGTTATAATATCTCAACTCACGACTGAAATGACGGCCAGTACAATCAAACAACAGTCTATACAATCCCCTCAAAGGTTCTGGGCAAAATTTAACATTTTTTTTACTATCAAACCAACGACATGTTAGTTCCTAGGACGGTTCGTCCTGTCGTTCGTTGAATGGCCCTGGTGCCATTTTCCTATTGTTTTCTACTGCAAGTATCAGGTCTGATCTAAGGGATCTTTTTCGGGGTATTAAAGATTTTAGCACAATTTTTCCTCTTTCTCTTAATCTATGCATTCAGTCAAACAATTCACATAAATTGAAACTGGAAAAATAGTGTAGATTTAATTAAAAAGGGTGAATAACAATAGCAGATTAATTGAAACAATATAAAATATATTGTGTTTCTATTTTTTTCGATTATCTAATTTTTTTAAAAGAAAAAGAAGAAGAAGAAGAAGAAGGAATTCACGTATTAATACATAATAAAATTACATTTTTTAAATTTATTTTTTCTTATTGAAATTGTGATGGATAATTAGTTAAATTAATAAATAAAGGATTGATATGTAAGTTAACAGAATTATAATTGATTTTAAAGTTATGAATAATATAGTTCAAATAAGAAAAGATTTTTAATGTTAGGATTTTTAATATAGTTCAAATAAGAAAAGATTTAAGAAGCAAATTCTTAGTCAATTTTAAAATACTAAATAATAAGAGTATAGGTCTCCAATTGGGTGGTTTGATGCGTTTGAGGTGAGGCCTTGGGGGACGGATTTGTTAAAGGAGTCCTTGAAAAAGGTTCAGATAATTCAGGACCGTCTGGTAGCTGCTCAAAGTAGGCAGAAGTAATATGCAGACAAGAAAGTTAGGGACATGGAGTTCATGAAAGGGGAGCAAGTGCTGCTCAAGGTGTCCCCCATGAAGAAGGTGATGAGGTTCAGAAAGCAGGCAAGCTCAGCCCGAGATATATTGAGCCATTTAAAGTACTCTGACGTGGGGGAAAAGTGGTTTATGAGCTGGCATTGCCGCCAGGATTGTTTGGAGTGCATCTGACATTTCACGTGTCCATGCTAAAAAAGTACCATGGGGATGGATCGTATATCATCAAGTGGGACTCTGTGCTGCTGGATGAGAATTTGTACTATGAGGAGGAACCTATAGCAATATTGTCCAGAGAGGTTAGGAAGCTAAGGTACAAGGAGATTCCAACAGTAAAAGTCCAATGGAAGGACCGTTCGGTGGAAGAAGCCACTTGGGAGATCAAGATTGATATGCGGGTCAAGTACCCCCAGTTGTTCATAGAATCTGGTATGTATCCTTCTTATTTTTGTATAGACCATGTGAGGACGAACGATATTTTAATTGGTATCTGATGTAACGACTCAAATATCATTACGGGATGGTTAAGGGCATAGAACACCGAAGACTGGATAAGGAGGAGATCGGGAGGTAGTGAAATAAAATAAGCGTAGAACTGTGCATCTTGGGTAGCTACTAGTCCGGATTCCCACTGCAGCGGTGGGATTCCCATTGCAGCGAGACCGTGGTAGCGGTCAGAGTCCCGTTGTGGTGAAAATTGGAGAGTATCCGATTGGACCACTGCAATGATCCTATGGCCGTTGTAGCGAATGAGGGAATCAGAAAGTGGGTTTAAGTAGAAATTATAGGATTTTCACCCTATTATTTCCCAAAACGTGATCAAGAGGTCTAGAGGGCGGAAAAACTCTTCAAAGCAGTAACCTCTTCACCCAAGGTAAGATTTTTGATTCTCTATCTCTAAAGTGAGTAGTTTTGATCCTAAAAGCTTTGTAGACTTCTAATGGTGGGAATTTTCAAGATGAAGAACCCTAGGCTATTAACTAAGGCTGAATTATAAGGTGATTAGGGGGTGAATTGGGTTGGGTTGATAAGTTTTGATCACTCCCCTTGAATCACGTGTTGGGAACAATGGTTACTCAGGGAATTGAATTAGAACTGAGTAGAATTAGGGTTTTACTTTCGAAAAACACCCCAAAGCGGAGGGTTTGATCTATTAGACACTAAATTGAAGGGTAATTAATGAATTACTTTTGTGTTGTAGATTTAATGCATTCCGAAGCTTTGAGGAAAGGCAAGACTCTCGCAGAGTAGTTGAACTGTTACCTTCCAAAATGAGGTAGGTAACGGTTTATAGGGATAGACCTATATAATGGCATGTATTGTGTTTAATGTTGATATACGAGTGGTCTTCGGATGTTTACTTGATATGTGAGTCTATTGTTGTTAATTTATCTTATGAATGTGACTAAGATGTGATATTGAATGGTGATGACTTGTTTAAAAGATTATGTTTATATGTTAATGTAATTACTTGTGATGAATGGTTAGTAAAGTGATCCAACTCCATTAATAAGAGAATTATTAATTGATGATAGCTTATGTGAGAAGTAGATTGTAACTTTTTGTATGCTGCAATAATGCACTTGTCATGCCTTTTATGAGAATGATGAATGAAAATATCCTAAAATGAGAGGCTCAAGTCCGAGGGGAGTATCCGGGAGAGCAAATAACTTTATTTGAGTGGCTCGTGTCGGAGGGGAGCATTTGGACGAGTGTATGAGTGGGAGCAGGTGCCACGTCGGTCCAATACATGGATTCCTAGAGTCTCCTGTAGGTCATGACTGGATGGCCATAAATAAGACCCTCTGGCATGTGTGTACATAACTCGCATGGTTGAGTGTTAAGGGGAGATGGCAGAGGCGTGTGCCCCTCAGGCTACCCTTGGTTGTGTTGTTTGTATATTTGTTTGTGATTTCATTTATGTTCCTGAGGTGAATGTGAACGTGCTATGAGAATGTACAAAATTATCATGGATATGATGCAAATTGATAATAATGAGCATGGTGTTAATGTTAAGTGCGACTTTGATACCCTGTACGGTTATTGAGTAGTTGTCACTGTGGGTAACTAAGGATTTGTAGCTCTTATTGGCTATTGTGACTATTGTTTTATTATGGTGGTTTGATGGATTTATGAAGTATGTGAAATGTTAACTTGTGATCTAGTGAACTATGGAATCGATGAACTGAGAACGGTGCAACACATCGAGCCATTGCTTATGCACTGTAGTGGAACCATTTCTGCTGCGGCGAGACTGCTATAGGAAACAAGTGACCGCTGCAGTGAGAGGTCTAATTCAATGAGCAGACCGGCTGATTCCTAAGTAGAGCTGGTGTTCATAAAATGGCTTGTATATCTGTGTAAATCTGAGGATCCCTTTTTATATCTCTATTGCTATAATTATCTGTTATTATGTAAGGTCGATCGATGATACCTACCAGTACTGTGTCATGTATTGACCCTACCCCTGCATTCTTTTCTGAGTGTAGAATTCGAGCCCGATAGTTCTTCACGCCCTCACCTGTGAACTAGCGGTTTCGGAGTTTTGAGAAGGTGAGTAGAAGGAACGTAGTTCATTCCCCCATTTTGAAGATGTCCTTCTCTTCCGAACACTTATGTTTCTTTGTTCTTAGTTTATATTTAAACATTCTTAGAGTTGTAAAAAGACGTCTTATGCAATGATTTTCAGGTCTTAGGTAATTTTTTTCTTTCTAACGTTGGTTTAAGTGGTTTATTCATGATATGAAGTTATTTCAATAATTAAAGATAGCGTTTACCTCTTGAATGTCTCATTCTGTGGGTAGTATCGAGATTCATTGGTTTGCCCACTAGAGGGTTAGTGTGGGTGCCAATCATGACCATTTGGGTCATGACAAAGTTGGTACTAGAGCTCTAGGTTTATTGATCTCATTGCACTAAGACTGGTCTAGTAGAGTCTCGCGGATCATTGCAGACGTCAACTTATCTTCGAGAGGCTATAGGACTTTAGGAAGGCTCCTTCCTTCTCTCCCTTCGTGCAATTACTTGATTCCAATTGGTATCTGGTGATCCAAATAGGTTTCTAACAACTTTTCTTCTTTCCTTCTCAAATGGTGAGAACATACGCAAATGGTAACAGAGATGCAACACCTAAGCCAACAGTGGCGGCCTTGTGGGCATCGGGGCAGCACCAACAACTCCAGCGCGACAACAGTCAGAAATTCAGCATGCAGTTGCTGTGGCCCCGCGGTTTGATGATATATTAGAGGTGATGGTGTTTCCGAGGCCAGTGGCGAGACCAGTGATGACAGGGGAAGAGCATGACTTATTTTGGAGGTTCACCAAGATGAAGTCTCCCACCTTCTACGGCACAGAGGTAGAGGACGCCTAGGAATTCATCATAGATTGTCACGAAAGGCTCCATAAGATGGGAGCGGTGGAAAAGTATGGTGTTGAGTTCGTCACCTTCCAGCTGATGGGTGATGCAAAGCTCTGGTGGAGGGCTTTCGTGGAGTGCAGACCAATAGGGTCACCACCATTTCCGTGGACCAAATTCTACTCCACATTCTTGGAGAAATATGTTCCCCGCACTCTGAGAGATAGGAGATGGGATGAGTTCACCACTATTGAGCAAGGGAGCTCATCAGTTGCTGCATTCGAGGCTCCGTTTCACTCTTTGTCTAGATATACTCTACCCTTATTGCCCATAGAGGAGGAGAGGATCAGGCGGTTTATTGAAGGCCTGAATATGGGCCTCGAGGTACCAACTCTGCAGATGGTCTCTTCAGGTAAGACTTTTTAGGAGGTGGTAGAGTACATGAAGTTGGTTGAAGGGGTGAGGCAGGAGGGTTATGATAGAAATGCCGAGTAGAAGGCTCGGAGAGTTGGCTCTTTCAGTGGTTTTTATGTGAAAGATTCAGCACCACAGGGATTCTCTTGGCGCCCTATTCAGTCTGCCATGCAGGTGTGAACTGGAGGTCTACCAGGGACAGCTCCGCGAATGTCGGTGCAATTGGGGGTACTTAGTTGGTTCGTTTTGATTTTGGGGCTCGTCCTATTTTATCTGTTCCAGCTCAGAGACTGGTTATTAAGAAGGTCTGCCATGAGTGTGGTGAGTATGACCACATCCACGATGGTGCCAAAGGTTCAGACAGGGCAGACAGATTATTCCTCACCCAACTCCTCGAGCTCTGGCCCCAGCTGGGAGGGGAGGTAGTGCATTCAGTCCAGATCATCCACGGCTGGGATGAGGTGGTCAATCAGCTGTTAGAGGTAGTGTTCAGTAGGGTAGGGGACGTGCTCAGGTAGGTAGGGTGTCACCCAGGAAAATAAAGGGGTGGCACAGCCCAACTGGGGCGGTTCTTAGGCTGATAAGCAGGCTTATTTCTACGATTTTTTGTCATGACCGGAATGGAGCCCGGATTGTAGACACGGGACAAGGGACCTCGAAAGACCCCAAGTCGACCCATGGAATAAGCATACATCTAACTCATTTGATACACTGAATAAAACATCAATATAACTCAGCGGAAGTCTAATTCAACATAACATCAGAATAAACATCCGAAGCTGAATACATACATGAGTCTGAAAAGCCTTTAATCTAGATGAGTTGATGGGACAAGACCCCAACTAACTCAATAATATAAAACTGGAAATGCAAAAAGAAACTAAAAGTCTAGTCCTCAGAGGATGAGGACTTACCAATCCGAGCAAGTACTAACTCCAGAAAGCTGACTAAGAGCGGTGCTGAAGCTGCGAGCCAGGTCCTGTATCATGAAATGATACAGCATAGAAAGTATGCGGTCAGTACGTGGAATATACCGACTATGCAAGGTAAGTAAAACCACTTAAGTAAAATAAATCATTTAAAGCATTTCATAACATATCATAAGCTTTCAAGTCTGAGAAGAAGGGCTACATGCATTCATTCTGAAATCGAAATTTTATCATGACATGACTATGCATAGCTTTATAACATCATGACTGACTCGAATGACTCCAAAGTTGAAACATAACATTTATGATAAAAGCTGGACAATGAGTCAAACTTTGCTTTTAGAACATGCATGTGAAACGTAATCACCATGAGTAATGAATATGCAAATTTGAATAATATAGACAGTGGGAGACTCATCACTTAACCGACATACCACGATAGAGCTTACGTGGTCCCAACTATCACACTCAAGTGGGTAGAGCCGTCCATAACCTTTGCCAGGGCTATGGACGATACCATGATATCGATATCAAGCTCAAGGGCCACTAGGGCCAGGGATAGCTCACAAGGAGGTCCCAATAATATAATAGTATCATCCTACATTGGTGCGTAGTTCTGGGGCATAGGGTGATGGACCTTTAACCTGCTCGGTGCTAGAATCTTCTCCCAAAAACATGCAATGCTCTACATCATATATAACGATGCTCAAGATGCAATCATGTATAACTCAACACCGTGTGAAATGAAGCCCAACATTGTCCTTTGACAAATCTCAATAATGACATACATCTCAATTATGAACTTATGCATATGAGAAGCTTTAATTTGAAACACACCACAAGATAATAATATGAAATTTGGGGAGACTTTGCTCCAAACAATGTGGCAAGCTTATTTCGGGAAATCATCATTTTAAATCAACATGTGGGAATTGCCCAAAGCTTTACCATACTTGGATCTACTCAATTCATTTTGAAAACAATATCATAATCATGGGTAGCTTTAGAAATATGCTTTTCATCATCAAATCTCATCATCATCATTCATTCATCATCATTCTCTTCTTTCATGAACTTCTCATCCATGGCCGTTTAATTTCATAATTTAGAAAACATAATTTGGATTGAAAATAATTTAAAATATGCTCAAGCTTCACAATTCATCAATATAAATATAATCTAATCATACCCATGTATAGAGATTGAAGAATTATGCAATTGGGTAAAAACCACATACTTGATCATAGGTAATTTTCATGACTTGATAGAAATTGAGCATGAGTGTGGAAGAAGACACCCACTCATAACCCTACATACCTGGAAAAGGTGGATTCTAACACTTTCTGGTTTTCCAAGATGAGATTCCAATGGAAACCTTGAAATTTTGCCTTTAATCACCTCTTCAACCCTTCAAACTTGCATGCATGCAAATAATGGCTCAGAATAGGATTTCCCCTCTCAAAACCTATCAAAACGAGCCTTAAACAACATAGTATAGGCCCCAAGAACTTAGAAATAATGAAAATATCCTTACTGAAATCATAGAAAGACTTCTCACTAGACCAAACAACGGACGACCCTATGGGTCGTTGGAGGATACCACGACCCGTGGTATCTATTCGCGCTATGCACTACCCAAGCCTTCTCTTAGAATCAAACCATGGATAGATAGGATGACTTTTCCTTAGGTCTAATGGGTTGTCTAATCGATCGTTGATTGCCTTCCTGAATCTTCTGAACTTTCCCATGACGATTTTCACCATGACTGGTTGTTGGATCCAACAGATCGTGGTATCCGTCCGTCAAATCCCCTGGAGATTTAGGATCCCTTACCACGAGTCAAGACAATGGATAGTTGCATGCCACGACGGGTCATTGGATGACCTATTATATTCCCCAAATGTTAAGCCCATCTCTTACCACGACAACAAATGACGACTCATTGTTTCTTACAAAGAGTCATTACATCAATCGTTACTTACATTTCCACCCGAACACATGAACCGACAACTCCTAACAATGGCTCGTGGTTTGCAACCACGAGTCGTTACTTCACTCGTCCTGTGCTATTTTTCCCCAATTTCTGCAGATTTTAGATTTAACTTCAGATCTTATTCTTAGGCACCTCTAGGGTATTACATTTTCCTAGTAGACTAGAGGTAGAGACTTCAGACACCGTTATCACAGGTATGATCTTCGTGACTGATAAAATGGCTATTGCGTTGTTTGACCTGGGCTCTACATTCTGTTATGTGTCTACTTATTTTAATTTGGGTCATGACCTTGTTTATGATGTGCTTGATACTCCTATCAGTATGTCTACTCTTGTTGGGGATCCTATGTTAGTGGATACGGTTATTTGTGATTGAATTGTTGAATTCATGAGATTTGACACTCTGGCGGACTTAGTGATCTTAGATATGGTTGATCTTGATATAATTTTGGGATGAGTTGGTTGTCCCCTTACCATGTCATTCTAGATTGCTATGCTAAAACTGTCACTATATCGGGTCCAGGGATGTCTAGGTTAGAGTTGAAGGGGAATTGTAGCCCTTCTCCTAAGAAATTTATTCTTATATTTATGCCTGTAAGTTGATAGAGCGGGGTTGTTCAACGTGTTTGGTGCATGTTCGGGACACTAGTTTAGAGGGTCCTTCCATAGAGTCGGTCCTAGTTGTTTGTGAATTCTTAGAGGTGTTCCCCACAGATTTTCCCAGCATGCTGCCAGACCGTGACATAGATTTTTGTATGGACTTGGAACCAGGAACCCGACCCATTTCTATTCCTCCATATCAAATGGCATCGACTGAGTTGAGAGAACTCAAGGAACAGTTGTAGGATTTTCTTAGTAAAGGATTCATTAGACCTGAGTGTATCACCATGAGGTGCCCCGGTTCTATTTGTAAAGAAGAAGGATGGTAGTATGTGGATGTGCAACAACTACCGCCAGTTGAACAAGGTAATTATTTGGAATAAGTACCTTCTTCCTCAAATAGATGATCTGTTTGACCAGATACAGGGAGCGGCTGTATTTTCAAAGATTGATTTGAGGTTATGTTATCACCAATTGAAAATTTGGGATGAAGCTATTCCTAAGGCAGCCTTTCGGACCTGGTATGGGCATTATAAGTTTCTGGTCATGTCATTTGGACTCACTAATGCACCAGCTGCGTTCATGATCTTGATGAACAGTATTCTCAAACCCTACCTAGATTCCTTTGTTATTGTGTTTACTGATGATATATTGGTGTATTCTAAGACCAAGTAGGAGCACGAAAATCATTTAATGATTGTGCTGGGATTGCTGAAGGAGAAGCAGTTGTATGGAAAATTCACCAAGTGCAAGTTTTAGTTGGAATCAAATACCACTGTAACAGCCCAGGTCGCCGCTTGTAGATATTGTCCGCTTTGGGCAGCTAGTCCCTCACGGCTTTAAAACGCGTCTACAATGTAGAGGTATCCAAGCACTTATAAAGCACTCTTCGTTCCCCTCCACCACTGATGTGGGTGTCCTTTTTAGGGCATGTGGTTTGCAAGGAGGGATCCGAGTTGATCCACAGAAGGTGGAGGTGGTCAGGAATTGGGTAAGGCCAACTAATGTGACAAAAATTTAGAGTTTTGTAGGACTGGCCAGTTACTACCGTATGTTCGTGAAGGGATTCGCCTCCATCACTTCGGCATTGACCAGGTTGACACAAAAGGATGTGCCCTTCCAATGGTTAGAGGAACGTGAAGCGACTTTTAGAAACTCAATACTTTGCTAACCACAACACCTATGCTGGTGTTACCAGTGGAAGGTAAAGATTTTGTTATGTATTGTGATGCCTCATGGTCTGGATTGGGTGCTGTGTCGATACAGGAAGAACAGGTTATTGCGTATGCTCAAGACAGCTGAAGGTGCATGAAAAGATCTACCCCGCATATGATTTGGAGTTAGCAACGATGGTGTTCGCACTGAAAATTTGGAGGCACTATCTGTATGGAGCTCAATGTAAGGTGTTCATGGATCATCGCAGCTTACAATATGTGTTCTTCTTGAAAGATCTCAATTTCAGGTAGAGGAGATGGATGGAGTTTTCTTAAGAATTAGGAGATCACCATGTTGTACCACCTAGGAAATGCCAATATGGTGGCAGACGCGTTGAGTAGGAAGATGGTGAGCATGGGTAGTCTGGCTTGCTTGAAGGATACTCAAGGCCGATGGTCAGGGAAGTCCAGACCCTGGCAAACAGCTTAATGAGATTGTTTCTGACGGAAATCGGTGGAGTGTTAGCCAACCTGGAGGCTAAATCCTTGCTTTAGAGGAAATCAAAACTAGACAGTTTGATGATGAAAAGCTGGGTAAGATCAGAGATAAAGTCCTGCGGGGAGAGGCCAAGGAAGTAGTGGTAGATGATGAAGGGGTGTTGAGAATAAAGAGGCGGGTGTGTGTTCCCTGAGTTGGTGAGCTAACTAAAACTCTCTTGGAAGAAGCTCACAACTCGAGGTACTCCATTCACCCTAGAGTCACGAAGATGTACCACGATCTAAAATAATATTATTAGTGGGGTAGGATGAAGCGAGACATTGTGGACTATGTGGATCAGTGTTTAAATTGTCAACAGGTGAAGTACGAGCACCAAAAGCCTAGAGGAGTACTTCAACGAATGCCTATCCCCGAGTATAAATAGGAGAGGATAGCCATGGATTTTGTGGAAGATTTTGAGGATAGCCAAGACTTTGGGGAAGTTTCACTCAATTTGGGTTATAGTGGATAGGTTAACCAAGTCTGCTAATTTCTTGCCGGTCTAGGTGACTTACAATGCAGAGAAATTAGCCAAGCTATACGTGAAGGAGGTTATTAGGTTATATGGGGTGCCTGTTTCCATTGTATTAGACAGGGGCACTCAGTTCAATTATCATTTTTGGAGGACTTTGCAGGCTGAGTTGGGTATGAGGTTGGACTTGAACACAAACTTCCATCCTCAGACAGAAGGGCAATCAAAGCGCACTATTCAAGTGTTGGAGGACATGCTCCGGGTGTGTGTGATAGACTTTGGGGGTCACTGGGACAAGTTCTTACACTTGGAAGAGTTCTCCTATAACAATAGCTACCACTGGAGCATTGGTATGGCACCTTTTGAAGCCGTGTATGGAGAAAGTGCAGGTCTCCAATTGGGTGGTTTGATGCGTTTGAGGTGAGGCCTTGGGGGATGGATTTATTCAAGGAGTCCTGGGAAAAGGTTCAGATAATTCAGGACCGTCTAGTAGCTGCTCATAGTAGAAAGAAGCAATACGCAGACAAGAAAGTCAAGGACATGGAGTTCATGGAAGGGGAGCAAGTGCTGCTTAAGGTGTCCCCTATGAAGGGGGTGATGAGGTTCGGAAAGCGGCACAATCTCAGACTGAGGTATATTGGGCCATTTGAAGTACTTCGACGAGTGGGGGAAGAGGCTTATGAGCTGGTATTTCTACTAGGATTGTCTGGAGTGCATCCGACATTTCATGTTTCCATGCTGAAAAAGTACCATAGGGATGGATCGTATATCATCAAGTGGGACTCCATGCTGCTGGATGAGAATTTGTCCTATGAGGAGGAACCTGTAGCGATATTGGCCAGAGAGGTTCGGAGGCTAAGGTCCAAGGAGATTCTGATAGTAAAAGTCCAGTGGAAGGACCGTTCGGTGGAAGAAGCCACTTGGGAGACCGAGGCTGATGTGTTGGTTAAGTACCCCCAGTTGTTCATAAAATCTGGTACGTATCCTTCTTATTTTTGTATAGACCATTCAGGGATGAATGGTATTTTAATTGGTATCTAATATAATGACCCGGACATCGTTACAGGATGGTTAAGGGCATATAACACCGAAAACTGGCTAAGGAGGAGATAGGGAGGAGGTGAAATAAAATAAGTGTAGAACTGTGCATCTTGGGTAGCTACTAGTCCGGGGGACCGCTGCAGTGGTGGGATTCCCACTGCAGCGAGACCGTGGTAGCGGTCAGAGTCCCGTTGTGGTGAAAATTGGAGAGTATCCGATTGAACCGCTGCAATGATCCTATGGCCGCTGTAGAGGGTCCACTATAGCGGGAAGGTAACCGTTATAGCGGATGATGGGAATCAGAAAGTGGGTTTAAGTGGGAATTATACGGTTTTTCACCCTATTATTTCCTAAAATTCAATTAGGAGGTCTAGAGGGCGGTAAAACCTTTCCAGAGTAGTAACCTCTTCACCCCAGGTATGATTTTCGATTCTCTATCTCTAAAGTGAGTAGTTTTGATCCTATAAGCTTTGTAGACCTCTAAAGGTGGGAATTTTGTAGAGAAAGAACCTTAGGCTGTTAACTAGGGCTGAATTGTAGGGTGATTAGGGGGTGAATTGGGTTGGGTTGATAAGTTTTGATCACTCTCCTGAAATCAAGTGTTGGGAACAAGGGTTGCACGGGGAATTGAATTTTAACCGAGTAGAATTGGGATTTTACTTTCGAAAATCACCCCAAAGGGGAGGGGTTGATCTATTAGACTCTAAATTGAAGTGTAATTAACGAATTACTCTTATGTTGTAGATTTAACACATTTCGAAGCTTTGAGTAAAGGCAAGGCTTCCGCGGAGTAGTTGAATTATTACCTTCCAAATTGAGGAAAGTTATGGTTTATAGGGATAGACCTATATAATGGCATGTATAGTGTGCAGTATTGATATACGAGTGGTCATCAGACATTTACGTGATATGTGAGTCTATTGTTGTTAATTTATCTTATGAACATGACTAAGATATGATATTTAATTGTGATGACTTGTTTAAAAGATTATGTATATATGTTAATGTAATTACCTGTGATGAATGGTTAGTAAAGTGATCCCACTCCGTTAATGAGAGAATTGTTAATTGATTATGGCTTATTTGAGAAGTAGATTGTAACTTTCTGTATGCTGCAATAATGCACTTGCCATGCCTTTTATGAGAATGATGAATGAAAAGATTTAATATCTTAAAATGATAGGCTCGATCCTGAGGGGAGTATCCGGCGAGCGAACAATTTTATTTAAGTGGCTCGTGTACGAGGGGAGCATCCGGACGAGCATATGAGTTGGAACGAGTGCCACGCCAACACAGTACATGGATTTCTAGAGTCCCCTGCAGGTCATGAATGAATGGGCATAAATAAGACCCTCTGGCATATGTGTACATGATTCGTATGGTTGAGTGTTAAGGGGAGATGGCGGAGGCGTGTGCCCATCATGCTACCCTTGGCTGTGTTGTTTGCATATTTGTTTGTGATTTCATTTATGTCATGAGGTAAATGTGAACGTGCAACGAGAATGTGCAATATTATCTTGGATATGATGCAAATTGATAATAATGAGCATGGTGTTAATGTTAAGTGAGACTTTGATCCACTATGCGGTGATTGAGTAGTTGTCGTTATGAGTAACTAAGGATTTGTAGATCCTATTAGCTATTGTGATTGTTGTTTTCTTATGGTGGTTTGCTGGATTTATGAAGTATGTGAAATATTAACTGTTGATCTAATGAACTGTGGAATGGATGAACTGAGAAGGGTGCAGCACGTCGAGCCATTGCTTACGCACTGCCGCTGCAGCGGAACCATTTCCGCTGCAGCGAGACCGCTGTAGAAGACAAGTGACCGCTGTAGTGAGAGGCCTAATTTAGCGAGCTAGCCAGCTGATTTCTGAGTAGAGCAAGTGTTCATAAAATGGTTGGTATATTTGTGTAATGCTGAGGATCCCTTTTTATATCTCTATTGCTATAATTATTTTTTATTTGGAAGGTTGGCCGATGATGCCTACCAATACAGTGTCATGTATTGACCCTACTCCTGTATTCTTTTCTAAGTGCAGAGTTCGAGCCCAGCAGTTCTTCACGCCCTCATCTGTGAACTAGCAGTTTCAGAGTTTTGAGAAGGTGAGTAGATGGAACGTAGTTCACTCTTCCATTTTGAAGATGTCCTTCTCTTCCGGATACTTATGTTTCTTTGTTCATAGTTTATTTTTAAACATTCTTAGAGTTGTAAATAGACGTCTTGTGCAATGACTTTCAGGTCTTGGATAATTTCTTTTTGTAACGTTGGTTTAAGCGGTTGATTCATGATGTTTCAATAATTAAAGATATTGTTTACCTCTTGCATGTCTCATTACGTGGGTAGTATTGAAATTCATTGGTTCGCCCATCGAAGGGTTATTGTGGGTGCTAATCACGGCCATTTGGGTCGTGAAAATATCATACAAAAGAAAGGAAACTTCCTAATAAACTTAAGGTTAATTTGCCTAACATTCTTCAGAAAAGCTTTAGGGCTATGTATCCGACTTGAAGGACTTTTTGATGAATTTGTAGTTGTTAATTAGACCACCAAAAATAATCTACCAATTTGTGCATATATATGTACTTCCTTGTTCTTTGTTGAGCTTTTTTATTTATTTTATATTATGATCCTACTATTATTTTCATTTGCTATGTTCATGTGCATGACATATTCATGATCCTCTTTACTTTTTCTGATTTGAAATTTGTCAGTTAAGCTTTATTCATTGTTAGAGCACTTCAAACATCTCTATTAACCCCTATTATTAATGTGGAGTTCTTAATTCTTTTATTTGCAAGTCAAAAGCACATATTGAGTTTTTCTTTATAATGAGATAGTTTATTTATTTATTGACTATTCAACAAATAAACACAGTAAAAGAATCAATTGGTTGTAGAATTATATAAATGTTAGGGTTTAAGCAAACTGAAAAAAAATAATTTTTTTGGTTCAAACTTTCTCTAACCTTTTAGCGTAACCAAAAAAATTTCTAAGACAACATTGATACGTAACTAATATCTTTAAATCAAAGTGTGTTCTAGTGTTATGTTATGTTGTAATCTTGTACTCTTGTACTCTTTAAGCTTATGTATGTTGTGCATAATTAAGGTAGTCAATAAATTACGAAGTGATTGCAAAATTATAATGAACTTCTATAACTACTGATGCAAGTTGAGTTGCCTCAAAAACGAGCAAAGAAAGATTTTCTAACAAAAGGAAGACAAAGCTAATTCCTAGAGGATATGACCCATTCAAAGTACTTGAAAGACTAAATGACAATATATATAAGATTGATCTCCCTCCTGAATACCAAGTATATAACACTTACAATGTATATAATCTTTCTCCTATGGTGGTGGTTGATGATGACTGATCTTGGGCATAATTGCATGCCAAGTGATACTTTATTACTTAATTTTGACTTGTTTATCTACTTTTATTTGTACATTCTCATGTGATTTTTATGTAAATGTGGATTTATACTAACCAACGTGATTAGCTATTATTTTTGTAGTTAGAATGAATTTTGGAAACTAATCTACAATTTGGTGAAGTGGAGGAATGGACTCAGAAGCAAAACTCGAAAGTCGGAAGGAAAATGCTAAAAAAATTTTGCTCTGCGACAGGGACGTGTCACGCCACCATCACGGAGGCATTCTGCCTAGAGTGGAATTTGGGTGGAATTCCAGTGAAGGTGCATGATGGCACCGGGTCACGGAGCCTATGCTCCGCGTTCACTTCAGTGACACGGTGGGAGGATTTAGCTGCTCACCTGGATTCCAGTAAAGGTGCGCGTTACGTCAGTGGCACGGAGCTGAGGCTCCGCGATACCTCCGTGCCACGCTGAAGATAATTACTCGGCACCCTAAGTTCTAGTGAAGGTCCGCGTTAAGGCCGTGGCACGCAGCTGGTGCTTCGCGATACCCTTCGTGCCACGTTGCCAGTTTATTCCGGGAAATTTCCCACTTGTATAAATAGCACACTTAGGTTTTATTTTAAGATATCTGACATTTCAAGCTAAGAACGTGGGTATCAGGCAGTTGAGTTGAAGAAGTTCTTGGGTTAATTTTCTTCCTTTTTCTCTTCAATTTCAATTGCTTGTATGATTTCTACTTGTTCGAAGATGTTTAATCATCAAATGAGTGGCTAATTCACCTTTGGCTGAGGTTGAGGATGATTTCAGTAGTATGTAATTGATATTAATTCAGTTTTTATCTTCTCTACAACGGTTGTTCTGCTAATTCTTGTTTTCACTACATTAATGCTTGGCCATTGTTAATGTAAATCCTAGAATTCCAATTTTATTTCTGAAAGGAAGATTAATTGGATAGATATGAATTGGTAGGATATGTTCTTGTCTTGGTTGAGAAATTAAGAGAAGATTCACATTCAGAATAGAAATATATCTATAATGTCATATTTGGTCATCTATGGAATTGGTTGTGTATTGCTAGAATATGAAGTGTTTGCATCACAGAAATGTGTAATGTAAGTCTCATGATTCTTTAATTGGAGAGGAGATCGAAAGACCCAATCCATTGGTTAATAATTCCTGACCAACAACCGAAGAGAAGTGTTGACTGAAATTCAATCAGTAAATTACATATCTGCATGTTTTTCCTTAACCTTAGCTTGTTTAGGTATTATTGTTTAGATTATAATTTACAATCTCTTTACTTAAAGTTACATTAACTAATGTTCTGGAAAAATCACCATTTGTTCTGTTTGTCTGCTTGTATAAAATTGCGTATACGAAACACTTGAAGGAAAAAATTACTGATACATTACAGTCCCTGTGGGTTCGATACCTGGCTTGAAATAAAGCCACTTTATTACTTGTACGACCACGTGCACTTGCGTGTAGTTGGGAGTGAACAAGTTTTTGGCGCCGTTGCCGGGGACTGGCAATTGGTTATTTAATTTTCTTAGTGTTAGTTTACAAGTTCGATACAAGTGTTGACGACTTGATCTAGCCTTTCTCTTGCAGGTACTAAATTGTTTCTGAACGCTGGCAAGGGATAAGGAGTTGGTGGATCCGTTGTTAGAACGGAGAGACAATTTCATCTACAGAAAAGGGAAGCTCTAGAAAAGAAGTTGCAGTTATTAAGGAGAGCAACTTTGGAGAAACAACAGCAACCACCAATTGTAAGGGCAGTTTTAGTGCCCAAAGAGATGGCAACAAGACCGGTCCGCGAGGTGGCAATCCCACATGCGAACAATGTACATCCAGCATTCGCAGGCCGAAACCAGGAGGGAGGTTTGAACTTAAATAGAATATGGTGCCGTTATTGCACACCAGCGGACAATTTACAGGTCTCCCTCATGAAGATCCACAATAGCATCTCCAAAATTTCTTGGAGATAAGTGACACATATATACCCGCTGGAGTATCATCTGATTATGTGAGGCTTACACTATTCCTGTTCTCACTGCTGGGGGAAGCCAAGAGATGGTTGAAGGCTGAACCGCCAAATTCTATTACTACTTAGGATGACCTAGAAAGGAAGTTTTTGATACGATTCTTTCCATCAGGGAAGACAGCCAGGCTTAGAAGTTAGATTCTAAGCTTCAAACAGAGAGAGGGTGAGAATTTGTATTAGGCCTAGGAGAGGTTCAAGTCAATGCTAAGAGATTGTACTCACCATCACCAGTCTAATGATGTGTTGGTGCATACATTCATTGAGGGCTTGGAACCACATACAAAGATTTTGTTAGATTCAGCAGCCGGTGGGCAGGCATTGGAAAAGACCTACGAAGAGCTTTACACCTTGTTGAACCGCATTTCACAAGGTAATCCAGAATGGAATGCGGATACAACTCGAGGGGGAGCAAAGAAAGTCGCAGGGGTCTTTGAGGTGGATGGATTCACAGTTATCGCTGCACAGATAGTTGCATTGCAAAATCAACTTAACACTCATTTCAGCAGTATGAGCTTGAGCCAGGCACAAGCCCTAGTCAATGCAGTTCATCAGGTATGGTGTGAAGTCTGTGGAAGTAGTGAACATTCAGCTGAGTGTTGTGGTGCAAATCCAGATCCAGTAAATTTTGTTGGAAATGCCTAGAGGAGCAGTAATCAGCAGTATGGCAACAGTTACAACCCAAATTGGAGAAATCATCCGAATTTTTCACGGGGAAGTAATAGTCATCAGGGACAGAGTTCAAATCAGGGCATGCACAGAAATCAAGGGGGTCAGCAAAATTTTTAGCCACAGTTCAGAGGAAATAATGCACCTCCTCAGTCCAACAATATCGAGGATATGCTTAAAACCATAATAGCTAACCAGGCGCAGATGCAGGCTGATCAGGTAAAATTGACAGTTGATGTGAAAAATCAGCAGTTAGCTACAAAGGCATTGGAGTATCAGTTGGGACAGTTAGCTGGAGCCCAAAATACTAGACCGAGGGGAGGATTACCAAGTGATACAGACCCAAATCCTAAGCAGGTGAATGCAATTACTACCCGGAGTGGAAAGCAACTAGAGGAGGTGGAACCCGAAAGACCAACTCAGAAATCTGGAGCAACAGAAAAAGATGAAGGAAACAATGATGTGAGGGGGAAGGAAAAGGTAGCAGAGATGGAAAGACCACCGCCCCCGTTTCCTCAAAGATTGAAAAAACACAAGGAGGAAGCATGCTTTAAGAAGTTCATGGAAGTGCTGAAGCAGGTACATATTAATCTTCCTTTAGTTGATGTGTTGCAGGGTGTGCCAAAATATGCCAAGTACATCAAAGACATTGTGGAAAACAAGAGCAGATTGACAGAGTATGCTACAGTTGCACTTACTGAGGAGTGCACCTCCCGTATTCAGAATCGATTGCCGACAAAGCTCAAGGATCCTGGAAGCTTCACTATTCAGATTACAATTGGGCAGTCTATTCGAGCTCGTGGATTGTGTGATTTGGGAGCAAGCATAAATTTGATGCCAACATTAGTATTCAAGAAGCTGGGGCTGGGCAGTCCTAGACCCACTACTGTGATCTTGCAGCTAGCTAATCGTTCATTGGCCAGACCTGATGGTATTGTGGAGGATGTGCTAGTGCAAGTAGGTTCCATCATTTTCGCGGTGGATTTTATAATTCTTGATTTTGAGCTAGATGCAGAAGTCCCATTTATTTTGGGACATCCCTTTTTGGAAACCGGGCGAGCCTTAATTGATGTAGCTGCTGGGCAACTAACCATGAGAGCTCATGATAAGGTAGAGGTCTTTGATGTCTACAAGGCCATGAAGCTATCGGCAATTTATGAAGAGTTATCAGCAATCAGTATGTTGAATCAGGAGTCGACCCTTCAGATTATTGACTCACAAGATCCCTTGGAGAGAGCCTTGGTGGGACGTGATCATTTTGGGGACAGTGCGACATATGAGATGGTGTAGACTTTGAATGAGCCAAAATGATTTTTCAGGAAGCAAGATTTTGAACCGTTGAATAGGTCTTTGGAACCATCCCAAAAGCCATCAATAGAGGCGACACCTAAATTAGAGTTTAAAACATTGCCTCCACATCTACAATATGTATTCTTGGGTGAAGATGACACTTTACCAGTCATCATTTCAGCAGAATTGGCAGATGCACAAGTGAAAGATGCATTGGTGGTCCTTAAGAGGCGAAAGAGAGCAATGGGATGGCAGATGTCAGACATTAAGGGGATTAGTCCAGCTTTCTGCATACACAGAATATTTATGGAAGAGGGATCCAAGCCAACCGTGCAACATCAGCGGAGATTGAATCCGGTGATGAAAGATGTAGTCAGAAAGGAAGTGATCAAGTGGCTGGATGCAGGAGTGGTATATCCCATCTCAGATAGTGATTGGGTTAGCCCAGTTCAATGCGTTCCTAAGAAAGGGGGAATGAGAGTGGTTACAAATGAGAAGACTGAGCTGATTCCCACACGCACAGTCACGGGCTGGCGAATTTGCATGGATTATAGGAAGCTCAATGAGGTCACTCGGAAAGATCATTATCCTATTCTATTCATTGATCAGATGTTGGAAAGGCTGGCAGGGCAGGAATATTATTTCTTTCTGGATGGATACTCTGGCTATAATCAAATAGCCATAGCACCAGAAGATCAGGAGAAGACCACGTTTACATGTCCTTATGGGACATATGTTTTCAGACGGATGCCTTTTAGTCTATGAAATGCACCAGCCACATTCTAGCAATGCATGATGGCGATATTCCACGATATGGTGGAAGACTATGTCGAGGTATTTATGGATGACTTTTCTGTTTTTGTTAACTCGTTTGATATGTTCATGTGCATGACATATTCATGATCCTCTTTACTTTTTATGATTTGAAATTTGTCAGTTAAGCTTTATTCATTGTTAGAGCACTTCAAACATCTCTATTAACCCCTATTTTTAATGTGGAGTTCTTAATTCTTTTATTTGCAAGTCAAAAGCACATATTGAGTTTTTCTTTATAATGAGATAGTTTATTTATTTATTGACTATTCAACAAATAAACACAGTAAAAGAATCAATTGGTTGTAGAATTATGTAAATGTTAGGGTTTAAGCAAACTGAAAAAAAATAATTTTTTTGGTTCAAACTTTCTCTAACTTTTAGCGTAAGCAAAAAAATTTCTAAGACAACATTGATACGTAACTAATATCTTTAAATCAAAGTGCGTTCCAGTGTTATGTTATGTTGTAATCTTGTACTTTTGTACTCTTTAAGCTTATGTATGTTGTGCATAATTAAGGTAATCAATAAATTATGAAGTGATTGCAAAATTATAATGAACTTCTATAACTACTGATGCAAGCCGAGTTACCTCAAAAACGAGCAAAGAAAGATTTTCTAACAAAAGGAAGAAAAAGCTAATTCCTAGAGGAGATGACCCATTCAAAGTACTTGAAAGACTAAATGACAATATATATAAGGTTGATCTCCCTCCTGAATACCAAGTATATAACACTTACAATGTATATAATCTTTCTCCTATGGTGGTGTTGATGATGACTGATCTTGGGCATAATTGCATGCCCAAGTGATACTTTATTACTTAATTTCGACTTGTTTATCTACTTTTATTTGTACATTCTCATGTGATTTTTATGTAAATATGGATTTGTACTAACCAACGTGATTAGCTATTGTTTTTGCAGTTAGAATGAATTTTGGAAACTAATCTACAATTTGGTGAAGTGGAGGAATGGACTCGGAAGCAAAACTTGAAAGTCGGCAAGAAAATGCTAAAAAGTTTATGCTCCGCGACAGGGCCATGTCATGCCACCATCGCGGAGGCATTCTACCTAGAGTGGAATTTGGGTGGAATTCCAGTGAAGGTGCGCGATGGCACCGTGTCACGGAGCCCATGCTCCGCGTTCACTTCAGTGACATGGTGCGAGGATTTAGCTGCTCACCTGGATTCCAGTAAAGGTGCGCGTTACGTCTGTGGCATGGAGCTGAGGCTCCGCTATACCCTCCATGTCAAGCTGAAGATAATTACCCGGTACCCCAAGTTCTAGTGAAGGTCCGCGTTAAGGCCGTGGCACGGAGCTGTGCTCCGCGATACCCTCCGTGCCACGTTGCCAGTTTATTCCGGAAAATTTTCCGCTTGTATAAATAGCACACTTAGGTTTTATTTTAAGATATCTGACATTTCAAGCTAAGAATGTGGGTATCAGGAGGTTGAGCTGAAGAAGTTCTTGGGTTAATTTTCTTTCTTTTTCTCTTCAATTTCAATTGCTTGTATGATTTCTACTTGTTCGAAGATGTTTAATCATCAAATGAGTAGCTAATTCACCTTTGCTAAGGTTAAGGATGATTTCAGTAGTATGTAATTGATATTAATTCAATTTTTATCTTCTCTACAACGGTTGTTTTGCTAATTCTTGTTTTCACTACATTAATGCTTGGCCATTGTTAATGTAAATCCTAGAATTCCAATTTTATTTCTGAAAGGAAGATTAATTGGATAGATGTGAATTGGTAGGATATGTTCTTGTCTTGGTTGAGAAATTAAGAGAAGATTCACATTCAGAATAGAAATATATCTGTAATGTCATATTTGGTCATCTATGGAATTGGTTGTGTATTGCTAGAATATGAAGTGTTTGCATCACAGAAATGTGTAATGTAAGTCTCATTATTCTTTAATTGGAGAGGAGATCGAAAGACCCAATCCATTGGTTAATAATTCCTGACCAACAACCGAAGAGAAGTGTTGACTGAAATTCAATCAGTAAATTACATATCTGCATGTTTTTCCTTAACCTTAGCTTGTTTAGGTATTATTGTTTAGATTATAATTTACAATCTCTTTACTTAAAGTTACATTAACTAATATCCTGGAAAAATCAACATTTGTTCTGTTTGTCTGCTTGTATAAAATTGCCTATACGAAACACTTGAAGAAAAAAATTACTGATACATTACAGTCCCTGTGGGTTTGAAACCTGGCTTGAAATAAAGCCACTTTATTACTTGTACGACCACGTGCACTTGCGTGTAGTTGGGAGTGAACAATGACCCTTTGAACTTGAGGACAAGTTTAAGAGGGGTGGTGATGCAAGTCAAGGTACTTCAAGGCCTTTCACAAAGAGCAAAGTACGAGAGCTCCAAGTGCTACAAGGCCTATTCATGAAGAGAGATGCACTTGAATGTATTATGGAGTCTTTTCGAGGATTCTATGCGTGGATGATAGCTTGAGAATATAAAAAGAAGAAGAAGGTATAAGGTGGCCATACTTGTGAAGAAATGGGCTAAGCATGCAAATGGTCATTTCATGAGTTCTCATGATTTCAACCAAAGGAAGACAACCAAACAACGCCCTTACTTCATTAAAGGTATATTTATAATAGCTAGTGTCTTTTATTTTTATCCTAGTATAAATAGTAGATTTCTTATTGTCCTAAGTAGATTTTGCTTTTAAATTATTCGTTGAGAGTTGGAGAGCTTGTGAAATTCATTACTTGTCTCTTGTTTGGAAAGAAAAGTTGCTTGAGAATCTTATTCCCTTGAGGTCTTTCTATAGAGTTGGGTGCTAATTGGACATTCATTTGAGGTTGATACAAGAAAACGAAGATAGAAAAGTTAGACACAAAATTATAAGTAAAACCAATCTTTGCTAAATAACAAAGACCTCAATATCAATCCAACAAGTACCTAACCTATTAGTAAAACCTCAAGGGAATTGAATTCGCAAGCAGCTCTTCTTTCTAATCAAGTAACAATCAAAGGATTAAACAAGCGCACAATCTCTTAAAGAGTATAGTCTCTTCATGAAAATCTACCAAATGAAATAATAAAAGCTACTATTTATATTAGGCTAGGAAATAAAAGACCCTAATTATTATAATTATACACTTAATAAAATAAGGGCCTTGTTTGGTTATCTTCCTTTCATTGAATTCAAAAAATGACCATTTGCAAATCTAGCCCGTTTTCCTCGGTAATATGGCCACCTTGTGCTTTCATCTTCCCTTCATGCTCACACATAGAATTCTTTGATGTCTCTATCATTCACTCAAGTGTGTCCCTGTTCTTGAAAAGATCTTGTAGCACTTGGAGCTTAGGTATTTGACTCCTTGTAAAAGGTCCTGAAGGGCCTTAGGTTGCATCAGAGGTCTTTACTTGTTATTGAAGGTTGCTTGTGTTTCTAGTTTTCTATCTACCTTTTCATCGCTTTTTCTTTTACTTTTCTACCTTTCTTCTTATTAATCCCCAATTCCCCCTAGGAATCGTATCAACTAACATAGAAAATATGTTACTAGTATACTCCTCTCGGTCCATATTAGTTGTTTTAATATTATTGTATTTCTTAAGATATAAATTTAATAGCCTTAATCATACGAGTAAGTCTAAATTATTTATCTCTTTCTTAAATATATCACTTAAATAATAGTCTCTCAATTACGATAGTTAAATTATATTTTGAAAAAAGAAAGAGTAAATAATTTTGTTATTTTAGTGTCAAATATTTAAAATAATTGTAGTTTGATTCTTTTGAGTAATATATCTGACAATACCTCTTCATACCTTATCAACATTGTCTCGAACACAAAACGACGATATTAATTAGCGAATGAAGTACATTTTTTTAGAGAATCACATATAAGTATAGTCCATATGTATACATTGCAATTAGGTGGACTATGTACAACTTTTCAAAGATGTAGCCCAAAAATTATCGACGATGATTTAATATCCCACTCTAAAAGGGATTCTCAAAATTACTATTCAGTTTCTTCTTTTAAAAAGGTCCAAGCTTCTAAATTAATCTTTGAATAAGTAATTGTTACTCAAATATTTGTTCAACCAACCAAATCAATTTTCAGTTGTTAAAATTAGATTTTTAAGTTAACCCAACATTTGTGAATAAGCTTAAACAAGTGAGTTTACATTTTGGAAATGATTTTGCGAGAAAGTGGGTGTTGTTCATTAAACTTATTAGAAATAGTTTAAGGGGATTGTTTACAAAATTTGAAATCATTTAAGGGAGATTTGGACTGATTTTTAACAAGAATTGCAACTAAAAATCATAAAAGAAATTTTTCTACATATGCTTATACACTTTTATACAATATATACACTTATACATAAAGCAAATATATTATCTGTACATGTGTATAAAAGTGTATAATAGTATGTAAGAGGTGTTTATACACTCATATACACTATTATACAATATTATATACTATTATATAGAAACTGACTTTATCTTCTTTCTTGAGCCTGTCACGACCTAAAAATTCTAATTCATGATGGCACCTGTCCAAACCTCGTAGATGAACCAATTACAATTACTAGATCCATTTTAGTAGCTTAAAAAACGAAAGAAAAAGAAAAACCAATAAACAAGGTGAGAGCAATCATTTGTAATATAGAAACTGCGGAAAGTACAATGAAATGATTGCTCTTCCGCAAGTTCTATATTACAAGAACCATTAAACTAGGAGTAAAATTCTCAATAAGTACTACAATTGTTCGAAAGGAAAGATAGAAATAAAATAAAAGGAATGGAGTTTAGTATTGCGGAACAACCAGGCAGCTCACCTTGAATACTCCAAGATATCACTAAATGGATTCAAGATCGCGTATCACTCATACTCAAAACAAAACCTGCATGCAAAAAGAATGTAGAAAATAAAAGTGAGTGCGAAAAATACATGTACTCAATGATATTATCGACCAACCTTAAATAAAGCTATGGAGAGTTTGTATTCTCAATGCTTACCTCCATATTTCTCAAACCCTATCAATAACAGGTATAAAAAAACCAAATAGGTAAATGAAAAATGTAGTTACAACTATCAGAATGAATCAAAATTTAGCAAGCTAGACAAGCAAGCTTTAGATAATATAAACCAAGCATATAAGAATCAATATGAAGTACGACACAATGCAATTCAATACAGGTGTTATGAGATGAGATGCAATGGTGCAACACCCTGTGTTTTTCGGTTAGGTTTAAACTCATTATATGCTTGTGGTTAGTCCTCAGTGGTATAATAAATATTTTATATTAATCAAAAATTATTCTTTAAAATTGATTTGGGGTGTAAATATTTTCCTAAGGCAAAGGCAAGTTGAAAAGTGCAACAAAATAAAAAAATTTCAATTGAATTTGCATAAGATCTTCACTCATGCGCGTATAATCCCTAATTGGTTGGGAATCTTAAAAGAATCTGTAGATGAAAGTTATATCCCTTTGAAATAAATTTTCAAGAATACAAAGATTAGGTCAATTCAAATTGTAAGAAAAAAGTTATAGATGATTTACTAAAGGCTGTCTCGGTGGCCATAAATCTGATATATGACTTATATGCCTAATATATGATTGTATATTGGATCATAAGTGGGATGCCAAAATCTAAGCCTATTGTAATAAACTTGAGGAGCTAACATATAGATCGTATGTCAAATGTACAGTCAGTATGTAGTGGAGTACATGACATACAGACCATATATTGGATATATAGATCATATATCAGCCTTAAATCAGGTGTATATCAAATATATATGAGTATATATCAGAAGATTTTACGCCTCCAAAGTTGATGTATGGACCGTAAGTTAGAAGTAAAGCCCGTATGTGGTGGTTGCAAGTTAAAAATCTGCATAAAACCTATATATACCTATTTTAGTTGAATTTTCATTCCACTTCATTTTGACCGACTTTTTGAGAGAGAAAACACCGTAAAAATTCTTTTAATCATCATGGCTAAGATCCTACTCAATTTCATAATTTTTACATCAAATTAATAAGGATTACTGCTATAATCGTCATCTAATTCTTAGATTTCAAGAATCAAATTCAAGAGTGATTGAAGAAATTTTTTAAGTAACCTTCATGAGTTAAGTTTCTTGATTAGAGGGTTAATTGGGGTTCGCGTAGCCTATTGAAAGGCGTTATTAACAAATGGTGATTCTTGAATTGATTATAAACAGGAATTTTGCACTAGAATCCTAGTTTTTTTTTAAAAATTATGAATTAATGAGATTTAATCAAAGTTCTAAACTTTATCATAAAAATTAATTGTAAAGTCACAGTAGGACATTGTTGAGCAAGTTTAGAGAATTTTTAGCGAAATTTGAGGTATGTGTAATACCCCAAAAGCCCTAAGATTAGACCCGAGGGTTGAAATAGAGAAAATAGGATTTTCTGTACCAGGTCACAACGTGAGTTGTCCAGCAACCTGTTGGGTGCACCACGAGTCGTTAAGTGACTCTTGGGGAGGAGGTTGGACTTGGTTGAGTTTTTGGGATTTGGAGCTGACCACGAGAGAGACCACGAGTCGTTAGGTGGTCCGTGGTCAGGGGTTGACTGAAGGATGAAGAGGTTGGATAGTGCATCTAACGACCAGTCACCATGAGTCGTTCTTCCCTTGTGGTGACCAGTGTTGACAAATTTCCAGTGCAGGCAACGAGAAGCAGACCACGAGTCGCGGTGATGGGCACAAGTTGTCCTGTCCCTCGTTGGGACTGACAGCGAGTATTTTCCTGTGAATTTATTAAGAGATTTTCTGTAATTCCTAAGTTTCTAAGGCCTATACTACGTCGTTTTAAGCTCAGAATAGTGTGTTTTAAGAGGGACAAATTCATTCTAAGTCTATTCTCTTCCATGCATGCAAGTCTAGAAGCTCCTAAGGGTGATCAATCCTAGGTTCATCAAGTTCTTCCCCAAATTTCCATTGGGCATTCAAGAGGGTTGTATATCAGATTTATCTAGGTATGTAGGGTTATAAATGGGTGTATTCATCCATACGCATGCTAAATCCCTCTTCAATTCATAAAATTCTAGTTGATGAATCTGTGGGGTTTTAACCCAACATGTGAATTCTCTAAGAATCAATCATGAGTATGATCTAAGCATGTTTCTAATGTTGAATTATGATTAATGGACATAATTTACAATGTTTTCAATTATAAATTATTTTTTCAAGTTTTATAAATTATAATGCCCATCCATGAAAGTTCATGAAAGTTGAGATCTATGATATATGTATTCCAGAATGATGAGATGTATATTATGAAAGTATGATTTTGAATTACCCATGTCCATGTTCATGTTTTCGAATGATCAAGATTGTGTCAAGTATGTTTATGTATTGGGCAAGCTCATATGATCAAGTATATTTCACGATTTATCTAAATTTTGATCTGATTAGCTTACCACATGGATTTTGAAGTCTAGGCTCCCACTATTTTTCAGCTTGTGGTATGGTTTGAGCCCAAGGCTCCTCATGTATGATTTTAGATTTATGCATGTATGTTATGAGTTAGCTTCTTTACTAGTCTATGGTTCAGTTTCATTGAAAAACGATGGAGAACATATGCATGTTTTTGAGAGTAGTGTCTAGCACCTAGTAAGCTAAGGGTTAGTCAACCCTATGCCTCAGAACTAAGTGCCAACGTAGGTAAGTTTAGATTAATTAGGACCTCCCTTGTAAGCTTCCCCTGCCCTCAAGGGGCCTTCGGCTTGATATCAATATCATGGTAGCATCCTTAGCCCTGGAAAGGATTTGGATGGCTCTGCTCACTTGAGTGTGATAGTCGGGACCACGTAAGCTCTATTGTGGTAATGTCGGTTATATGATGAGTCTCTCATTATTCCTCATGATTTCAGTTATGCATGTTCATCAGTATGACATTATGTTTTTCAACAGGTTTGAACCAATGTTTAGTTATACTTATGATTATCAGTTTTTTAGCTTTGGGTCATTTGATTCAGTTATGATATCTAGTTATATTTAGATCATGATTTCAGAAAATAGCATGCAAGCCTTATTCTCAGAATCTTATCTTGATTATGTTTTCATGGCATGCATGATTTATGATTTTACTTACTTAGTGGTTTTACTTACCTTACATACTCGGTACATTTCATATACTGACCGCATACTCTATGCTGTATCATTTCATGATACAAGCTTGAATATACAAGCTCAGTCCCGCCAGTAGCCAGACTCTCAGTGTTAGCACCTTCCAGTCTCAGTTGGTGAATCCTCATCTTCCGAGGGCCCTTTATCAGTTATAACTAGTGTTTTCAGTTTTAGACTATAGTGAGTTAGTTGGGCTCTTGTCCCATCAACTCGTCAGTAGTAGAGGCTTTTCAGACACAACATGTATTCAGTTTCAGCCGCGTGTTATGTATTTAGATGTTTTGATATTTTCAGACTTTCGCTTTATTATATATGTTAGACTTCCATTTGATTATGTTGAATTCAGATGTCATGTTCATGCCATGGGTTGACTTGGAGCCTCTCGGGGTTCTTTGTTCGTGTCTCAATCTGGGCCTATGTTCGGGTCGTGACAAACTTAGTATCAGAGCATTTGGTTTTGTAGTCTCCTAGGGTGTCTGAAAGTCGCGTTACGTAGAGTCTTTTTTCATGGGAATAAAGCGCGCCACACTTATGACAAAGAGGCTACGAGATGTTTTAGGAAATGTTTCCTTCTTTCATGATCTATGTCGTGTAATGAAATGTCTCCCTATCCTTCTAACTCGTGCTATATACATTTGCAGAATTATGTCTCCTCGCCAAGTTAACGGAAGAAGAAACGGGAATGGAAATGGCTATGAGAATGGCAGTAGGGATGGGTACCAACAGGCCCCACCAGCCCATGAGGATCGTGTACCCGAGCAGGTTGCCCACGTTGAGTTCAGGGAAGCCATTCAGATGTTAGCTCAGGCTTTGACCACCAAGGTCAATCAACAGGCAGTAGTGTATGACCCTCAGAATGGGAATGCGGTGGCAGAAAGAGTCAGAGATTTTCCGAGGATGAATCCCCCGGAGTTTATTGGGTCAAAGGTGGACGAGGATCCACATGAGTTTATTGATAAAGTTTTAAATATCACCCACATCATGGGGGTGAATAGAGAGGAGTGCGCGATCTAGATTCGTATCAGTTGAAAGGGGTTACACATGATCTTGGGCAGAATTATATGCCCAAGTGATACTCAAACGTATCATTTTCGTCTTGTTTATTGTGCAATGTGTATACATTTTCATGTAATTGGTAATAAAATGTGAATTTATACTAACCAACATGATTAGCATTGTTTTGTAGGTAAAACATGATTTTGAGGAGCTAAAATGCATGTTGGAACAATATCAGAGTTGGACTTGGATGCGAGCACGGAAAAGGCATTGGAATGCACAATGTAAAGGGGCTCCACGATGGAGCCGTGCCACGCTACCATCGCGGAGGCACACTGCATGGAGGATGAATTAATTTGGCAATTTCCAGTGAAGCCTCGCGACAGCTCCGTGGCACGGAGGCAAGCCTCCGCGTTGCATGCCGTGTCACGTTGAGGCTATATTCCCGGACCTTGGATTTCCAGTGAGGGTCCGCGTCCACGCCGTGTCACGGAGGCAGTGCTCCGCGTTGGCCTCCGTGACACGTTGCTTGTTATTCCGGGAAAAATTCCCAATAGTATAAATAGAACACTTAGGCTTATTTTTAATTAATTCAGACTTGGTGGAGCAAGGACGTGGGTTAGAGGCAGTTGAGGGACGAAAAAGCTAAGGGATTTTCTCTCTTCCTTTCTTCTTTCAATCAATTGTATGTATGATTAACACTTGTTTTAGGATGATTAATCCACAAATGAGTGGCTAATTGTCTTCCTTGCTGAGGTTGTGAACAATGGTGATGAATTTTGATTATTGAATTGTATGGTTATTCATCTTCTTCTTCTATGTTGTTCTATTAATTCTTGTTTCTACTGCATTAGTGTGTGGCCGACATTAATGTACATCTAAAAAGTCCAATTTCACTCGAGAGAGCACAAAATTGGAAAGTTGTGAATTAATAGGGTATTGTTCTTAGCTTGATTTGGGAAAATTGGGTTTTGATGTGCTTTCCTGATAGAAATATACTTGAAAGCCGTATTAGTCAATTTAGGAACCGGAATTGTATTGCTAGGTCATAAATTGCATCTGATCACAGAAATGTAGACGAATGGTTTATGATTCTTAAGTGAGATTAAATACGAGAGTTTTAATCTCTAGGCTAATGTTCTTGGCTAGCAACAGGAAGAGAAGAATAACCAAATTATGATTATAATCAAGTTCATTACTTGTTCTTAACCTTGGCATGCTCATATCCATAGTTTCAATTCAAAGTAAATATTTGTTAATAGTTTTAGTATATAATTTATAAACAAAAATTATTTAATTTTTGGTTACGTTGTTGTCAGCATATTTAGAAGTAAGATAGAATATAGTATACCTAAGCAATTTTACTTATCCAGAGTCTCCTTGGTTCGATACTTGGCTTACTTAGCCACTTTATTACTTGTTTGACCACGTGCACTTGCGTGTCGGTTTTTAACCTATACCGAACCAGCCGGACAAGGTTTTGGCGCCGTTACCGGGGAGACTAGGCAATTGGTGAAATTGTGTTAAGTGTAAATTTGCTGTATTTTTGTTTTATTTTCTTAAGTGTTGACAACTTGGTCTTAGCCCGTATTTTGCAGACTTGATTTCTGTGAACACTGGCAAAGGACAAGGAGCTGGTGGAATCTTATATAGAGCCTGAACGTGAATTTCATTGTAAACGCAGAGAAGCTCTACAAAAGAAGCTGCAGTTGCTCAGACAGACTATAATGGAGCAACAAAATCCACCGGTTGTGAGGGCAGTGTTAGTGCCCGACGAAGCAGCAGCAAGGCCGGTTCGTGAGGTGGCAATCCCACATGCCAACAATGTACATTCAAGTATCCGCAAACCATAGCCTGGAGGGAGATTTGAACTAAAGCAGAACATGGTGCAACTATTGCACACAAGCGGGCAATTTACCGGTCTCCCTCATGAAGACCCACAACAACATCTCCAGAATTTTTTCGAGATAAGTGACACTTATATACCCGCTGGAGTGTCACCTGATTATGTTCGGCTCACACTATTTCCGTTTTCCTTACTTGGTGAAGCCAAGAGGTGGTTAAAAGCTGAACCACCAAATTCTATATCAATGTGGGATGATCTAGCATGAAAGTTCTTGATAAGATTTTTTCCCTCTGGTAAAACAGCCAGACTTAGAAGTTAAATTCTAAGTTTCAAACAGAGGGAGGGAGAAAATTTATATCAAGCCTGGGAAAGATTTAAATCCATGTTGCGGGACTGTCCTCATCATCATCAGTCCAATGAGGTGTTGGTACACACATTTATTGAGGGTTTGAAACCCCATACTAAAATTTTGTTAGACTCAGCAGCTGGAGGGCAAACGCTGGAAAAGACTTATGAGGAGCTGTACACTTTGCTCAACCGAATTTCATAGGGCAATCCAGAATGGAATGCAGATTCATCTCGAGGTGGAGCAAGGAAAGCAACAGGAGTGCTTGAAGTGGATGGATTTACAGCTATCGCTGCACAGATAGCTGCTTTGCAGAATCAGTTGAACAACCACTTCAGCAACATGAATTTGAACCAGCCTTCAGCTTCAGTCAATGCGGTCCAGCAAATGTGGTGTGAAGTGTGTGGCAGCAGTGAGCATTCAGCTGAGTGCTGCGGAGCAAACCCAGATTTGGTTAACTTTGTGGGCAATGCACAAAGAAATCAGCAGCAGTTTGGTAGCGGCTACAACTCAAATTGGAGGAACCATCCAAATTTTTCGTGGGGTAGCAACAACCAACAAGGCCAAAGTTCGGGTCAGGGTATGCACAGGAATCAAGGAGGGCAACAGAACTACCAATCTCAATTCAGAAATCACAATGCCCCTCCTCCACCACCATCACCGACCATTGAAGAAATGGTCAAGACCATGATCGCTAATCAGGCCCAATTGCAGGCTGACTATGTTAAATTGGCAGCCGAAGTGAAGAATAATCAATTAGCGACCAAGGCTCTTGAGTATCAATTTGGGCAATTTGCTAGTGCCCAAAACACAAGACCCAGAGGAGGACTGCCTAGCGACACGGATCCTAATCCGAAGCAGGTAAATGTAGTGACCAAGAGGAGTGGTTTGCAGTTGAAGGAGGTGGAACCGGAAAGACCGCCTCAAAAGTCAGGAGCAGCAGATGTTGAGGGAGAGCAACTTGCGGATAAGGGGAAGACCAAAGAAGCTGAATCAGAAAGGCCTCCACCCCCGTTCCCTCAACGACTCAAGAAACACAAGGAGGAGGCGTGTTTCAAGAAATTTATGGAGGTGCTTAAACAGGTACATGTTAATTTACCTCTTGTTGATGTCTTGCAGGGAGTGCCAAAATATGCCAAATATATTAAAGACATTGTGGCCAACAAAAGTCGTCTGACTGAGTATGCCACGGTAGCTTTGACGGAGGAATGCACTTCCCGAATCCAAAATAGACTGCCTACGAAGCTAAAAGACCCTGGAAGTTTTACTATCCAGCTAACAATTGGGCAGAGTATCCGAGCTCGTGGATTGTGCGACTTGGGGGCGAGCATAAATCTGATGCCATCTTCGGTATTCAGAAAGTTAGGTCTAGGGAGTCCTAGACCTACAACCGTAATCTTGCAGTTAGCAGACAGATCCTTAGCTAGGCCGGATGGCATTGTTGAGGATGTGCTTGTGCAAGTGGGATCCCTCATTTTTCCGGTCGATTTTATTGTTCTGAATTTTGAACCAGATGTTGAAGTCCCATTTATTTTGGGACGACCCTTTTTGGCAACCGGAAAAGCATTAATTGACGTGGCTGCAGGTCAACTTACAATGCGAGCACATGACAAGGTAGAGGTGTTCGATGTGTACAAAGCACCCAAGCTCCCGATGGTAAATGAAGAACTCTCGGTGATCAATGTAATTGATCATGGGAATGCTAAGCACATGAGTGATTCCCGAGAGTTGAGGGGAAGACCACCAGATAAAGGTGAGCACTACTGGGGGGAGGACAATGATCGTGAAAAATCATCCATCACCCTAGTGGATAATTGAGCATAAAGGACGTCGAGCCGCGACGGTAAACCAGGCGCTGCACGGGAGGCAACCCGTGAAAAATATTTTTTTCTTTTCTTTAGTAAAGTGTAAATAGTTTTTATC
Source organism: Datura wrightii (assembly GCA_035772735.1). Taxonomy (NCBI): domain Eukaryota; kingdom Viridiplantae; phylum Streptophyta; class Magnoliopsida; order Solanales; family Solanaceae; genus Datura; species Datura wrightii. Next base: position 70,879,973 of record JASDFA010000002.1, read on the forward strand.
TTAATTTTCCTTTTCTTGATTTAGTACAAATTTTTTGTTTTAGTGAGTATTTTTCATTTTAGTTAGGGAAATCTATTAATCTAACCAATTTTGTTTAGTAAGGTGATTTTCAGGTCAACCGGAGAAAAATGTGCATGAAATCGGGAAGAAAAAGGCAAGGTATGAAAAAATGAATAAAATGAAGAGACAGTGCACTGGGGCGATGGCTCCGTGTCACGGAGGAGGGGCTCCGTGTTACCCTCCGTGACACGTTGAGGTTAAATCTGGATTTTTTAAAAATTTCAGAGGACCATCGCGTTAGCTCCGTGTCACGGAGGAGGGGCTCCGCGTTACCCTCCGTGACACGTTTCCCTATATTTTGTGACGGGTCACACCGGGTTGCCGGGTGACCCGCGTGTTTCCCTTCATTTTTAACCCCGATTTTAGTCCCTTTTCCCCCATTTCCTCTCTTCTCCGCGACCAAACACCTGAATCCCCCTCCCCAACCAACGTGCCACGCTATTAAGCAACCAAATTGTCGAGTTTCTTCGATCATTCAACTCAAAGGTATGTTTTCCTCTACTCTCTCAAGTTTTTGTCGATTTTAGTCGAATTTGAGCATGGGAGGTGAGATAAATCACCCTAATTAGCAATTTAGCATGAAATTGAATTATTCTTTGATTGATAAATGTTCAGAATGTTGTAATTAGCGTTTGAACTTGTCGATTGCGTGAATGATTCACATTTGATTGTAAAATTGAATTCTAGGGCTGGGGTTGTTGAAATCGAATTGGGTAACTTGGTAAATTGGTGAATTATATGCTGGGGTGTGTTTGTGAATTGAGATAAGTCGTTGTAAATATTGTTTGGAGGTAATAGACGACGAATTCTCGGGTTTTGGGAAAATGTAAAAATTGTTCAAATTGGTTTGGTTATTTGGATTCGTATGTATATAGAATTTTTGTCGTTGTTTTTGTTTGTTGTCTTCGTTGCTAAGTGCGATGGTTAAATTACTAGCGATGGTAGGATTGGGATTAGCTGTATGAAGTCTGAGTAGTATGCTAAAAGTTATACTGTCGAAAATTTTTTGTGAACGCACTAAGCATAAATTGTATAGTTGTTTGTTTTTGGTGTAAATAAAGTGATCCTTGCCGTAGTATCGTAACCGTAGCTAAGGACTAAGTGTGGGGTAAACTTAGTTTAACCCGACCTTAGCCGAAGCTAATATGCATTTAGCTTGACATGGTGCTTGTTTATGTGTATTGACAGGTACAATGGCAAGTAGGCAGGATATGGGTAAAAGTGCTTCTACTTCAGGCACCGGGAGAAAACGTATGAGATTGGGCACAGCAGTCCCAGCTGCACCAGCTGTTCTGCGCGGCCAACACCGCCAATACGGAACGAGGTGGGTGACCGATGAAGGGAAGAAGTGGTACGCTAAACATAAGGAGAATAAGTACTTCCCTAAGGAGCATATTGCACGGGAACCACTAGCACAGGAGTTCCCCCCGTATTGTGCAGAGAATCGAGGCAGCTGGGTTCAGCTTCATATTTCAGGAGCCCAAGGAGTGCAACCTACATTTAGTCCGGGAGTTCTATGCAAATTGGAACCCGGCCATCAGAAGTCACACAATAAAAATCAGAGGGCAGATTGTCACTCTGGAACCCCAGAAATTAAATGCCATCATTGGAGCGCGGGACACAGACGCCCACGTTCTCCGCCAGCTGAACATCACCCCACCATACACCGATATCAGACGCACTTTGTGTGGGGCTCGATCCACAGCCCGATGGAGCAGACATAAGGAGAGGGGTTACCACCAGACTCTGCCGTATTCTCAAATGAACAGGGAGGCAAGAATTTGGCTGAAAATAGTTTGTTCATGCTTGATCCCGGGGGTGCACATGACAGATGTGACCCGGGACCGTGTGTGCCTGGTGTGTGCCCTGATGAAAGGGCTAGAGATTAATGTTGGGGAGTTCATCATATCCGCCATGAAGAGAGCCCGACTACACCAGGGCCGCAGGTATGGGTTCGGCGGACTCATCACCACCTTTCTCCGGGGCCTCGACGTCGAGGAAGAGGCTTTGGACTACATCCCGCAGTTGGAGTGGAGGGACCTTGATGTGACCAAAACCAAGGCCCACGACACCACACACGGGCCAGTGTTGACACTGGGCGAGCGACATGCTCGTGACAATCAGTACATGGCACGGATGTTTGGTATGCAAATGCTTCAGCTCCGGATTGGTGGGAGACCAGTCACAGAGGATGAATTATGGCAGCTGGAGCTGGATTACCCATTTGGCGAAAACGCCAGAGCTTTGTGCCGAGTGGGGCCAGCCTTCATTGAGCCCACTGACGATGATGTCCCCACGGATGAGGAGACACGTCGGGAGGACTCTGATGTGGAGTCCGATGACGACGATGGTGACTCGGACATGGGCGATGAGGCAGCAGCACCGGATGAAGAAGTCGAATATTTCGACTGATCAGGGAGTTCCACCACTCGAAATTTTTGTGCTTTTTAATTTTTGTGAACACTAGGAACAGTGTTCGATTTAAGTGTGGGGTGGGGAATAGCTAGGTGCTGGGGCTGGGCTGATTTGCTGTATGTTCTTCCTTTGTTTTGTATGTATGTTTATGTTCCCCTGTGGTTGTGAGTGCAAACTGATTTGTATTTGTATCTGTACATATTTTTGTGGAAATTGATGTGTGTTGTGAAAGGTTGTGGTTGCCATTGTAAATATTTTATAAATTCTATGTAAATATTTTTTTTTCTATCGAAATGATCGATATTTTTAAAATTTTTGTGAAAATATTTTGTACATAGTGAAATATTTTGTAAATATTTTTCCATCGAAATGATCGATGTTTTGCAAAAATTTTTCAATTTTTATTTTCGGGTTTCTCAGAGTTTGTTTTTCGGTTCTTTTACCGAGAATAGTCCCATTGAACCGATGTCATAGTTAGTGACCGTTCCCTATGATGGATGGATGACAACCGTCTTAAGGGAAATGTAGTCGGTAGGAGTAGTGATTTTAATTAGTTTTCAGTTTTTCTTTGGTGGATTGCATCACTGAACCTGTAGTTACTATATGATTGTGAAATTTTGGTTGCGTGATGTAACTGATATTCAAAATGTAAAAGTGACTCGGTTGAAAGCATGCAATTTTGTAAATATGTTGAGTTACCTTGGCTGTAGAATTCGATTCGGTGTGATTGAGGCTTAATTTTTGAATTCATGTAATTGGCTAATTAAAGAGTCTGTGAATGCATCTTGAATCGAGCATGTGCATAAAGTGTGAAGTGAGGTTTTGTTATTCCATGCTATTGTGAAGTGTCTAGAACTTGCCTGGTGTGTGTACAAAACGAAATGAAGGAGGTGTAGTGTTAGAAAGGATGTAGGCATTTCTTTGTTTTAACCGTGAGTCTCTATTTTTTTCTTGTCGTACTCTCTTTTTTATGTGACTGTATACCCTAGTCACCCCGTTGAGCCTTTAGCCGATTCTTTCTTTCTTTTGTCCAAAAATGTATAAACTAAGCTTTATTCCTTCTTTTTATGAGCCGTAAAGTCTATACAAAACTCTTAAGCGCTTAAGAAGAACAGAAAATTTTTTCCCAAAGTGTCAAAGAGTGAGAAGGGCGAAAAGAAAAAGAAAAGCAGAGTGAGGAAAGAAAAGAAAAAGGTGGAGGGTGCACTCATCATAATTAAATGATATTGAGGGTACATGAAGACCCTTTGTATTGTGTCAAGTGTGTTTGATGAAATGGGCCATACGAAAGTAAACCAGCATGAATGGGATGATGAAAAAAGAAAAGAGAGAAACAATGTTCATGAGTTTAGGGGAATGTGTTGAAAAGGCGCTTAAGGATGCTAGTGACTATTATTGGCTAATCCAATACATACTAGTTCCAATGCTTCCATTACAACCCATTAAAGTCCTACGTGATCTTACATTGCATTTCTTTATATTAGTGGAGTAATACACTAAGGGCAAGCCTATGGGTCATGACATGATGCATGTGAATTCGTTTGGGAGAGAGAGTGAAATTAATTTTGACATGCCCCTACGTGAATGTTTGTGTGTTGCATGAACATAAAGGGGAAGATTCTCTTTAGTTGTGAGGGCACATGATTGATGAAAGATTGATTTTCGTGTCGGATATCTTGATTAGCTGATTTGCATGAGTTTGCCGATATCGAGGGTCGATTCTTAAAGTCTAGGAAGTCTTGATGTATTAAAGGTCATTGCATTGTTAAGACCATGCATGTTTTCTTGATGATTTACAATATTGAAGGATCGGTATGACCGTAGCGTAAATTGTCGCACCATAGTGGCGAAGGTTAGGATGTAATTTGCATGAGTTGTGTATGTGTTGTTCGAGGACGAACAAGGATTTAAGTGTGGGGTAAGTGATCTTGGGCAGATTTATATGCCCAAGTGATACTCAAACGTATCATTTTCATCTTGTTTATTGTGCAATGTGTATACATTTTCATGTAATTGGTAATAAAATGTGAATTTATACTAACCAACATGATTAGCATTGTTTTGTAGGTAAAACATGATTTTGAGGAGCTAAAATGCATGTTGGAACAATATCGGAGTTGGACTTGGATGAGAGCACAGAAAAGACATTGGAATGCACAATGTAAAGGGGCTCCGCGATGGAGCCTTGCCACGCTACCATCGCGGAGGCACACTGCATGGAGGATGAATTAATTTGGCAATTTCCAGTGAAGCCTCGCGACAGCTCCGTGGCACGGAGGCAAGCCTCCGCGTTGCATGCCGTGCCACGTTGAGGCTATATTCCCGGACCCTGGATTTCCAGTGAGGGTCCGCATCCACGCCGTGTCACGGAGGCAGTGCTCTGCGTTGGCCTCCGTGACACGTTGCTTGTTATTCCGGGAAAAATTCCCAATAGTATAAATAGAACACTTAGGCTTATTTTTAATTAATTCAGACTTGGTGGAGCAAGGACGTGGGTTAGAGGCAGTTGAGGGACGAAAAAGCTAAGGGATTTTCTCTCTTCCTTTCTTCTTTCAATCAATTGTATGTATGTAACACTTGTTTTAGGATGATTAATCCACAAATGAGTGGCTAATTGTCTTCCTTGCTGAGGTTGTGAACAATGGTGATGAATTTTGATTATTGAATTGTATGGTTTTTCATCTTCTTCTTCTATGTTGTTCTATTAATTCTTGTTTCTACTGCATTAGTGTGTGGCCGACATTAATGTACATCTAAAAAGTCCAATTTCACTCGAGAGAGCACGAAATTGGAAAGTTGTGAATTAATAGGGTATTGTTCTTAGCTTGATTTGGGAAAATTGGGTTTTGATGTGCTTTCCTGATAGAAATATACTTGAAAGCCGTATTAGTCAATTTAGGAACCGGAATTGTATTACTAGGTCATAAATTGCATCTGATCACAGAAATGTAGACGGATGGTTTATGATTCTTAAGTGAGATTAAATACGAGAGTTTTAATCTCTAGGCTAATGTTCTTGGCTAGCAACAGGAAGAGAAGAATAACCAAATTATGATTATAATCAAGTTCATTACTTGTTCTTAACCTTGGCATGCTCATGTCCATAGTTTCAATTCAAAGTAAATATTTGTTAATAGTTTTAGTATATAATTTATAAACAAAAATTATTTAATTTTTGGTTACGTTGTTGTCAGCATATTTAGAAGTAAGATAGAATATAGTATACCTAAGCAATTTTACTTATCCAGAGTCTCCTTGGTTCGATACTTGGCTTACTTAGCCACTTTATTACTTGTTTGACCACGTGCACTTGCGTGTCGGTTTTTAACCTATACCGAACCAGCCGGACAACGCACATTTGGTTTAAGCAATGGAAGGATAGTAGGGCAGTTGGAGAGGCCTAATTGGTTGGGAGGAGTTCCCTACCGCATTTCTGGATTAGTTCTTCCCTCATGAGATGAGGGAGATTAAAGAAGCTGAGTTTGTGAACCTGAAGCAAGGAAAGATGACAATTCAGGAGTATGCCTTGGAGTTCACTTGCCTGTCCAAGTATGCACCTGAGATGGTTATAGATCAGAGAGCCCGAGTGAGTCAGTTCGTGCATGGGATAGTAGACTACTTGGTCAAAGATTGCCAGACCGTGATGCTACATCCGGACACTGACTTTACCCGAATAGTTCTGTATGCCCAACTGATGGAGGTGGTACAGGTGAGTGAGAGAGAGAGAGAGAGGCCAAGAGGGACAGGACTGATAGCTTCAGATTCTCCCAGCAGAGATCTAGTCGCACTGCCAATAGTCTCACCAGAGATCTTTAGCCTCGGCACCATCGGCTATGAGTGTGCCTTCCAAATCCAGGCGCGATAAGAGGGGATGAGCATCAGGCTTTAGAGGTCGGGGTAAAAGACCCACAAAGTCCAACATTCCAGAGTGTAGCAGGTGTGGCCGGAGACACACGGGTCAGTTCTTAGCAGGTTCAGGCGCGTGTTTCAGGTGTGGGAAGCCTGGACATATTCTTAGAGATTGTCCAGCAGCCAGACAGGGCCATGATAGGGGCCGAGGCCCAACCTCCAGTTCAGCAGCTCCACTAGCACGCCCAGCTCAATAGGATGCATCTACTAGTGCGGGTGGTGGTGGACGCCAAAACAGATTCTATGCACTAGCATCTCGCTAGGAGCAGGAAGTCTCCCCAGATATAGTCACTGGTATGTTATGAGTATTCCACCTTGATGTATATGCATTGTTAGATCCAGGGGCTACCTTATCTTTTGTGTTGCCCTATGTTGCTAGTAGTTTCAGATTCAGTCCTGAAATTCTATCATAACCCTTCTCAGTCTCTACTCCAGTCGGTGATTCAGTTATAACTCGACAGGTATATAGAAATTGCCCTGTCACAGTTCTTAAAAAAGTCACCACAGAAGATTTAGTAGAGCTAGACATGAACGATTTTGATGTTATCTTTGGCATGGATTGGCTACATGCATGTTAAGGCTCAATCAATTGTAGAACTCGTGCAGTAGAGTTTTGATTTCTGGGTGAGCCAGTCCTAGAGTGGAAGGGTAGTTCAGTTGTGCCTGTAGGTTGCTTTATTTCCTACCTTAAAGCCAGAAAGATGATTTCTAAAGGTTGCGTGTATCATCTAGTTAGGGTTAAGGATGCTACATCCGAAACCCTAATTATCCAGAAGTGTTTCTAGATAATTTACCGAGAGGGATCAATTTTGGTATTGATCTTCTTCCCAATATGAAACCTATATCTATTCCTCCTTACAAAATGGCCCCAGCCGAGTTAAAGGAGTTGGATGAGCAATTGAAGGATCTTTTAGACAAGGGTTTCATCAGAACTAACAAATCCCCATAGGGTGCACCAGTTCTCTTTGTCTGAAAGAAAACTGGAAAAACCTGCACGAGATCACAGAAGGAGTCATTCTGTGACTCGTGTGGGGGGGAGGGGGGTGACCATGAGTCGTTAAGTGACTCGTGGTGAGGACTTGAGACTTGACTCAAAATTTTGGAAAAGGGGATGACCACGGGTGTGACCATGATTCGTGGGGTAACCCATGGTTAGTATTTGACTGAGACTTGGAGAAGTCAGGCAGTTACACGATGGGTCCTCACTATGACTCGTTTTTGGGACACCACAAGTCTTGGTGTCGCCCATGGTGACTCTAGGAAACTTTAGGCAGAGTTGGTGACGGGTGGGTCACCATGAGTCATTGGGAACACCACGAGTCATGGTGTCCCCCGCGATAACTAGTATGGGATTTTGGCAGTGTACCTCATCAGAGGTGACCACGCCCGTGGTCACTGGACACGAATTGTTAGGTCCCTCATGGGGGACTGGCAATCAGTTTTTCCTGCGATTTTTCTAAGGATGTTTCAGTAATTTTCTAACCTCCTAGACTCTAAACTACGCCATTTTGGTATATTTTAGGGAATTTAGAGGGGCTAAATTGTTCCCCCTCCCATTCCCACTCAGATTTTCTCAAAAATTGCGTAAGTCTTCTCTCAAAGCTCTCAAGCAAGGTCTAGGGTTCGCCATCAATTGCATCCATTCAAGCTCCTTTATTTAGGTAAAGTTTTTATCCAGGTATGTGGGAATTTAACAAGGGAATAGTTCTTCTCTTGTGTCCTCCAAAATCCTTCTTTGTCTTCTCTATCAATTCTAGCCCTGAGACTTTCGAATATGATGAAATTATCTGTCGGACCTCATTTAAATCATGTGAAATATCGTTTATGTTAATTGATGGTATTTTTCCACCAGTTTGTGATTATGTTGTTTCTTATTCCTATAATGTGAAATCTAGCCCTAGTCTTGAATACAGAGAAACTAGAATCTTGCAATAGTGTTTACATATCGAATTTTTTGCTTGATTCTATCAGTGTTGGGAACTCCCATGTTGATGATTGTATTGAAAATCAGTTAGACTATTGTCAGTTTAGTTTTAGTCAAAATGCTAGAATATCCTGTGTTAGTCAGAAATGTCAGCTGATCAGTTTGACTACAGAAATTTTTGAGGTGTCAGTAGTACCTCCCAGTTATCAGAATCAGACTCAGAACTTAGTTTTAGTGGTTCACTAGGAGGTCATGACACCTTTAGATAAGAAACTATGACCAGCCTTAGGACCCTAATTACAGATTACAGCTTGTTCTTAGACGGTTATGACGCTTCCAGATAAGCAGCTCTGACCAGTCTTAGAATCCAGTTTCAGAATCTGGTCCGATAAGAATCTTAAGGTTCTTTCAGATAGGTATTCCTGACTAGTCTTGGGCCCTATTTTTGAGCTATAAGCTTAGTATTCAATCTAGGACTATCTAATGGGAGTAGGACTTAGCACCGAGCGGACCGGGATTCCAGCGCACCCAGGTTCCCAGAACTATGTTGCCACTGTAGGTTATAGTTTATTGGCCTCATGGCCCCAGACTCTTGTGATCACCCAGTTCATGCATTTATACCCTGGCAAGGTATATTGGGTCCTACCGGTGGAGTTTATACATCGGACTCCACGTCTAGCTCATGTGGTTATATGTCGGTTATAGACTCTCCCACTAGTTAGCTCAGTTCATATCAGTACCTCAGATTTAGGGCATGTTCTTGACCATCAGACAGGTTTTTTTTTGACCATCTCAGTTATTACAGTTATTTAGTTCAGTAGTTTCAGTTGGTCATTATATGTCTTTTCAGTTCAACACTTTTATTTCTTGCGTATGGTTTCTCCCACTTACTCAGTATATTAAAAGTACTGACGCATACCTTTTATGCTGTATAGTTTTATGATACAGCTATAGGATCTCAGTCTTAGCTTCGTTAGCCGACCGCTCATCGAAGACCTCAGCTTTACTAGTTGGTGAGTCCTCATCCATTGAGGACGAAGATTTATTCATTTCAACTATATTTTCATTTCCTTCTATTTAGATTTGGAGTTAGCTGGGGGCTTGTCCTAGCAACTCATCAGTCATAGTGGCTTTCAGATTCAGATTGCTATTTCAGACTTGTAGTGTTGTTTTAATATTTTCAAACACTATGAACCAGCTTTATTTCTTTCATGTATTTATATTTTTGTTTTAAACTTCCACTGTATGTATTTTTATATTACTCAGAATGCTAGTGTATAATAGACAAGGGGTTGACTTGTGACATTTTGTCCAGGGTGTAAACTCGAGGCGTGACATCTAGGTATATATTGGAATAGTTCGTTAAGGTTATTACAACGGCAACAATAGAAAATCGTTGCCACAAGCAACTAAACCATTGCGATTGAACTATGGCAACATAAATTGTTCCTATGGCAACGGTTTTATCTATTGCAACAGTTTTTTTTTATTGAAGATTAACAACAAATTCACATTTTGTAATAATTTATGTGACCTATTGCAACAGTTTTATATGAACTATCGCAACAATTTAATGTGACCAATTGCTACAAATTAGATTAAATAGTAGCCCGTTAATTTCATATGTATTAAATTATATTATAATACACTACAAATTATATAAATCACAAAATTATCTTTTTTCATAAACATTCATAATCCAAAATATCCACCAAGAAGCTAGTATTAATGATCGCCCCTTGAGGCAAATTTTCAAATACAAATTATAAGTTTTACATGCTTTCAAGAGTTAGATAAAATTCAAAATGTTCGATAGCAAAAAGAACATCAAAATTCGATCAATAATATTCCAAAATCTTCTCAAGCAAGGTCAAGGGTCACCATCATTTTCTTCTTCCCTTTATTTATTTTCGACACCTACAAAAGAGGATAAATAATGTCATCACTCTTCAAGTCTAAAACAAAAAAAAAGAAAAAACGTAACATGGTGTTGAAATTACCCAACTTGCTTTTTCATACATGCTCGCAAAGTTGACACACAGAGAGAATAGGAAGGCTACTGAATGATCTCTATAAATATTAGTTAATACTAATATATACAAAGAAAAAGCCTTTCATACACAAAACAAAAGCCAAAAGAATCATTGGGATTTCCATGGAAAGCACTGAAGATTGGAGCAAGAATCATCCCAAGTACCACTACACAAATCTTGATTTTTTTTCCTGTCCAAAATCTGTACCATCACAACACTTGCAGCTATTCCAAGAGTCTCAAACATCTTCAAGTACTCTACTGACGATGATTATTCCTGAATATTGTGAAGATCTCAATTGTACTGACTTATCTAATGCAAATATAAAAAAGGAAAGAAAACTAAAAAGGCATCATCAATGGTTAAAAAGAACACATCTGGCTATGAGATTGCAGTATGCTGAAAAGGCTTTGGAGTGAGAAAACACCTCTTCATTGACTAATAACGTCAGATATGGTACCAGTTTTACTCCAAAAGATAAAAAGGCTTTAGAGTGGAAAGATTATTTGAGCCTTTTTTATGTTTCTGATGAAGATGCTGCTGCTCTTTGGCCTTATGTTCTCAGGTTTGCAACATTAATTAATTATATAAGTGCACGGACATATGAGTTTAATCGGCAGAATTAAGTAGCTTTTAGTCTAAAAATAGTAGCAATGCTGAACTTGTCTACGCAAAAATTAGTGACTTTTAAATATAAAAAGGCCTGCTATTATAATACATAACACTAATTAAGCTAGACATTTTCTCCTATGACACTTCACGTCTTTCCTTTTATAATAACACTTTCAAAATGTCAACAAATATTTAAATATAGTTGGTCAACAGAGGCTAACAAATGGAAAACTCAGTCGCACCTATTCTCAGATTGTAGTTGGTCAACAGAGGCTAGAACAACATTCACAAGATGGTTTGGAATTCAATGCAGCAGCTGAGTGTTGAGCAAACTTTGCAGTGGATAAAGAATAGGAATTGGAAGCAGTTCAGAAGGGAAATGGCAACTGCCATATGGGGGAGCTTTGATATATCATATACATTAGACCAAATATATGATAAAAACTCAGCGGTACATGACACTTAACATAGTTATTAATGCAACAACAACTATAAATAGAGAAGCATTAATTTTGACTTAGATTATGCTCACAGTAATAACAACCACAAAAAATATAATAGAAAAATATCGAGATCAGAATATATTCCAAGAACACAAGGACAATGCAGCAACAAAAACAATTATCAACTGTACTTTGTAGAAGATAATTACGAGCCACTAGCGAAATTTACAATTCAAAGAGGCAAGAACTATATCTTTCATTTCTATTGGTGGAAATCAATGTTTGAGCAAACTAGAGCTTTTATCCCTATGTCTACAGATGTCCATCCATAAAAGAGGAGGAGGAAGGTGAAAAAGTATGAACCTTGATTGTTACTACTGATAAATGGGCGATTATTTAGTTGAATAGCAGCCTCTTCTCCCGATGACCGAACATTGAGTCTTAGCATGTTAGGATCAAGTGTTAGTCCTGGATTTAGACGCTGAATGTCACGACCCGAACATAGGTCTGGATCGAGACACGGATAAAGAACCCTGAGAGGCTCTAAGCCATGTCATGAACATATCATCTAAGCTCAACATTTTAAAATGTGAAAATCTAACATATAACATGCGGAAGTCTAAAAATCTCATAACAACTTAACATCTGAATACATAACACAAATCTGAAGCTGATACATATTATGTATGATAAACCTCTACTACTAACAAGATGATGGGACAAGAACTCAACTAACTCACTACAGTCTGAAACTAAAAAACTTAATATAACTGATAAGAAGGGCCCTCAAAAGATGAGGATTCACCAACTCTGGATGGCGGGTGCGAACACTGAGGATCTGACTAACGATGGGACTGGGCCTGAAAGTTTGAGCCTGTATCATGAAACAATATAGCATAGAGTATGTGGTCAGTACGTGAAATGTACCGCGTATGAAGGGTAAGTAAAACTGCTAAGTAAGTAAAACTGAGATCATACATATCATAAAAAAATTTCATAATAAGAGTCTGAGAAAAGGGCTTGCATGCTATTATATGAAAACATGACTTAAACATAATTGAATCGAATGACCCAAAGCCGAAAACTGTTAATCATAAGTAAAACTAAACATTGGGTCAAACCTGTTGAAAACATAATATCATACTGATAAACATGCATAACTGAAATCATGAGGAACAATGGGAGACTCGTCATATAACCGACATTACCATGATAGATCTTGCATGGTCCCGACTATTACACTCAAGTGGGCAGAGCCGTCCAAAGCCTTGCCAGGGCTAAGGATGCAACCATGATATCGATATCAAGTTGAAGGCCCATTTGGGGCAGGGGAATGCTCACAAGGGAGGTTCCAAATAATCTAAACATACCTACATTGGCACGTAGTTCTGAGGCATAGGGTTTACTGATCCTTAGCCTACTCGGTGATAGACACTACTCCCAAAAAACTTATGCATATGCTCTCCATTATTTTTCTAAGCTGAACCATCATCTAGTGACAAAGATGACTCATAACATACATGTGTAATCTGAAATCATATCTTGAGGAGCCTTGGGCTTAAACCATACCACAAGTTGAAAAGAGTTGGAGTCTAGACCCCAAAATCCATGTGATAAGCTAATAACATGAAATCATGAAACATACTTAATCATATGGCTTTTCCCAATACTTAAACATGCTTGAAATATATTTGAGTTATTCGTAAACATGAACATGGACATGGGTAATTCGAAATCTTACTTTCATCATATACATCTCATCATGCTTGGATGCATATATCATAATCTCAACTTTTCATGAACTTCCATGGATGGGCATCATAATTTGTAAAACTTGATAACATAATTTGTAATTGAAAATATTGTAAAATATGTTCATGAATCATAATACAACATTAGAAACATGTATAGAGTATACCTATGATAGATACTTAAAGAATTCACAACTTGGGTTAAAACCCCATAGTTTCATCAACTTAGAGATTTAATCAAATTGAGAGGTATTTGGGCATGGGAGTGGATGAATACACCCATTCATACCCCTACATACCTAGTACTTCCGATTTCACGACCCTCTTGAATGCCCAAAGGAAATTAAAGAAGAATTGATGAACTTAGAAATTTCTAGGCTTGCATGCATGGAGAAGGATAGGTTAAAAATGAGTTAAACCCTCTTAAAACACACCTATCTAAGCTTAAAACGATGTTGTTTAGGACTAGGAGCCTAGAAATTAAGAAAATGCCCTTAATGGTTCGACAGAAAATTTCATACTGTCAAAAATGAAGAGTCGTTTGATGACTCATTAGGCAAATGATGAGTCTTTTTCCGACTCGTTAGGCAGATGACGAGTCATTTGACGACTCGCCAAGCAATGACGAGTCATTTTCTTAGTCCGTGATGTGCACTGGAATTTCCCACTGCTGCTCAAACCAAGGATCACTTAATGACTCGTTAGGCAAATGACGAGTCATTTGCTTATCCATGATGTACACTAGAATTTCCCACTGCTGCTCTAATAACGGGTCACTTAACAACTCATTAGGCAATTGACGAGTTGTTTTCTAACTTATTAGGGGATATTCTGATCTTTACAAATGATGGGTGATTTGCTGACTTGTTAGCAAAATGATGAGTCACTTAACGACTAGTTAGGCAAATGACGAGTCGTTTGCTGACTCGTTAGGGGATACTTTGATCTTTACAAATGACAGGTGATTTGCCGACTTGTTAGCAAAATGACTAGTCACTTAACGACTCGTTAGGTAAACGATGGGTGATTTGACGACTCGTTCTGAGACATGGTGCATATTTTTCCTGTTTTTTCCGTTTCAACTCTTGGATATGATTTTAGAGACTTTTGGGGTGTTACATTATCTCTCCCTTTGGGAACATTCGTCCTTGAATGTGAATGAATATATTTAAAGCTGGGGAAATAGAACTGACATCTCCAATGCTGAACATCTAAGGCTGAAAACTGATGGAGTGACTGACTCTGGATTGGAATACATGACTGAATTGAATTCATGAATCACACATACATACATTGATATGAAAGAAAATGGGACACATAAATTGAACATGAAACTGAGTAGAGTACTAAGGATTAAATTGGTACCTCAAGCTGAAACTGAGCCGGGAGGGAATAAATGCGGGTATTTAGCCATCATATCTGCTTCGGCTTCCCATGTAGCTCCCTCAACATGATGATTCCTCCACAAAACCTGTACTGCAGCTACTTCTTTGTTTCTTAGCTTCGGAACCTGATGATCAAGTATCTCCACCGAAACCTCCTCATAGCTAAGACTATCCTTCACACTCACGCTCTTCACTAGGACAACCAAAGCTGGGTCACCCATGCATTTCTTTGAAAGCGACATATGAAACACTGGATGCGCTGAAGCCAAATCTGGGGGCAACTCCAACTCATACGCTACTTTTCCAACCCATCTTACAATTCGGTACGGGCTAACCTAACGGGGACTGAGTTTCCCTTTCTTTCTGAATCTCATCACTCCCTTCATAGGAGATACCTTCAGGAACACCCAATCATCAACTTCAAACTTAAGTTCTCTTCTCCTCACATCCACATAGGACTTTTGGAGACTCTGAGCTGTTTTCAACTTTTCCCTTATAAGCTGAACTTTCCCTAAAGCCTCATGAACCAAATCTGGTCTTATCAAATTAGCTTCACCAACCTCAAACCATTCAATAGGTGATCTACACCTCCGCCCATAGAGAGCCTCAAATAGAGATATCTAAATGCTGGAGTGGTAGCTATTGTTATATGTAAACTCAATGAGAGGTAAATAGTCATGCCAACTACCTTTGAAATCAATCACACATACTCTTGACATATCCTCAAGAGTCTGAATGGTCCGCTCAGCCTGCCCATCTATTTGCGGGTGAAATGTTGTGCTAAGCTTGACATGAGTACCAAGTCCCTTCTGAAATGATCTCCAAAGCTGGAAGGTAAACTGAGTACCTCTATCTAATATGATGGACAGTGGAACTCCATGCAACCGAACTAACTACCCAATGTACAACTTAGCATAATCCTCTGCTAAATTAGTAGTTTTGGCCGATAGAAAATGAGCTGCTTTATTCAACCTATCTACAACCACCCAAATAGAGTCATACTATCGACGAGTGTGAGGCAACCCTGTAATGAAGTATATATTGATTTCCTCCCATTTCCAAGTAGGGATACTAATATTTTGAAGCACACCTCCAAGTATCTGATGCTCAACCTTCACCTGTTGACAATTCAGACACTTAGCCACAAACTCTGCTATGTCCTTCTTTATGCCATTCCACCAATAAACTTCCCGTATGTCATGATACATCTTGGTGTCACCTAGATGAATATAATATTAGAACTATGGGCCTCATGCATCATCCGATTTCTCAAATCATCCACACCCGAAACACACAGGCAACTCTGATATCGTAGCACACTATCTCCCCCTTGGGAGAAGCCTCCACCTTCTAATTCTGAACAGCCTCTTTAACCTTTACCAAAATAGGATCCTCGTCTTGTCTAGCTTTGACCTCATTCACTAAGGAAGATTCTGATCCATTTTGAATACTGACACCACCATCCGTCGAGTCAACGAGATGAACTCCTAGCCATGCAAGCCAATGCACATCCTTTACTAACTCTTTCCTTTCCTCATCTAAATGGGTCACACTCTCCATAGAATGCCTGCTAAGAGCGCCTGCCACCATATTAGCCTTGCCCGGATGATAAAGGATACTCATATCATAATTTCAAAAGCTCCAACCACCTTTTTTGACGTAGATTCAGATCCTTTTGGGTAAACACGTACTGTAGGCTTTTGTGGTCCGTAAACACATCTACATGGACCCCATACAGATAATGTCTCCAAATCATCAAGGGAAATACTATCACCACCAATTTGAGGTCGTGAATCGGATAGTTCTTTTCATGGACCTTCAGCTGCTTGAAAGCATAGTCTATAACCTTATCGTGCTGTATTAATACACAACCAAGATTAATCCTTGCGGCATCATAATATACCACAAACCCATCGATACCCACATGTAGGGTCAACACAGGTGCTGAGGTGAGTCGAGTCTTCAACTCTTGGAAGCTCTTCTCATAGACCTCCGACCATTGTAACTTCACTTTCTTCTGGGTCAACCTAGTCAACGGTGCTGCAATGGATGAAAATCCTTCCATAAACCTCCTGTAGTAACTAGCTAAGCCCAAGAAACTCCTGATAACCGAAGGACTAACTGGTCTAGGCCAATTCTTCACCACTTCTATCTTTTGAGATTCCACTTGTACACCCTCACTTGACACCACATGGCCCAAAAATGCTACTCAGCCTAGACAAAACTCACACTTGCTAAACTTAGCATACAACTATGATCCTTAAAAGTCTGTAGCACCACCCTCAAATGAGCAGCATGCTCCTCCTCGCTCCGAGAGTATATGAGAATATAATCTATGAACAAAATCACGAACATATCCAAATATGGCTAAACACCTTATTCATCAAAGACATAGAAGCTATAGGAGCATTCTTTAGTACGAAAGACATAACTACAAACTCATAGTGACCATACCGAGCCTTAAAGGTTGTCTTCAGAATGTCACTCTTCCAAACCCGGAGCTGATGGTATTCGGATTTGAGGTCTATCTTTGAAAAACACTTAGCACCCTAAAGCTGGTCAAACAGGACATCAATCCTGGGGAGGGGATACCTGTTCTTAATGGTAACCTTGTTCAATTGTTTATAGTCAATGCACATCCAAAGGGAACCATCCTTCTTCCAGACAAAGAGAACTGGTGCACCCCACGGGGATTTGCTACGTCTGATGAAACCCTTGTCTAAGAGATCTTTCAACTGCTCCTTCAACTCTTTTAGCTCAGAGCCATTCTGTAAGGAGGAATATATATAGGTTGCATATCAGGAAGAAGGTCAATAACAAAATCGATCTCCCACTCAAGAGGAATTCATCATCTGGAAACATTTTTGGATATTTTCACACTATAGGAACTGACTAGATAGTCGGGGTTTCGTACGTAGCATCCTTAACCCTAACAATATGGTACACGCAACCCTTAGAAATCATCTTTCTGGCCTTAAGGTAGGAAATGAAGTGACCTACAGGCATAACTAAACTACCCTTACATTCTAGGACTGGCTCACCATGAAATTGGAATTCTACCGCACGGGTTTTATAATTTACTGAGGCATAACATGCATGTAGCCAATCCATGCCAAAAATAACATCAAAATTCGTCATGGCTAGCTCTACTAAATCTACTGAGGTAACTTTCTAAAGGATTGTGACAGGAAAATTTATATATACCCGTCGAGCTTTAATTGAATCACCGACTGGAGTAGAGACTAAGAAGGGTTCTGATAGGATTTCAGGATTGACTTCGAAACTACTTGCAACATAGGGTGTCACAAAAGATAAAGTAGCCCCTGGATCTAACAATGCATATACATCAAGGTGGAATACCTGTAACGTACCAGTGACTACATCTTGGGAGACCTATTACTCCTGACGAGATGCTAGGGAATAGAATCTGTTTTGGCGCTACCCACCACCTGCAATAGTGGATGCACCCTGCTAAGCTGAGTGTGCTAGTGGGACTGCTAAGCTAGTGTCTAGGCCTCGACCACTATCTTGGCCCTATCTAGCTGCTGGACAATCTTTGCACATATGTCTGGGCTTCCCATACCTGAAACAAGCACCTGAACCGGCTAAACACTAACCGGTGTGTCTCCGGCCACTCCTTCCACACTTTGAAATGTTGGACTCTGCTAGTATGCTACCCTGACCTCTAGAGCCTGATGCTCGTCCCTCTAGTCGTGTCTAGATCTGGATGGCACACTTATAGTTGACGGAACTGGGGTTGATGATCTCTGGTGGGACTGCTGACGGTGCCCACCACCAGGTCTCTGCTGGGAGAATCTAAAACTATCAATCCTTGACCTCTTGACCTCCCTCTCCCGCTCACCCACTTGTATCGCCTCTATCTACTGGGCATATAGAACTATCTGAGGAAAGTCATTATCTTGATGAAGCATCATGGTTCGGCAATCTTTGACCAAATAGGCTGCTATCCCATGCACAAATCAACTCACTCGAGCCCTCTGATCTACCACCATCTCAGGTGCATACTTGGACAAGCGGGTGAACTCCAAAGCATACTCCTGAACCATCATGTTACCCTACCTTATGTTCACAAACTCAGCTGCTTTAATCTCTCTTATCTCACGAGGGAAGAACCGATCCAGAAATGTAGTATGGAACTCATCCCAACCAATGGGGCCTTCTCCAACTGTACTGCTATCCTTCCATTGCCTATACCAGATATGCGCAACCACTTTCAACTGATACGTGGGTAGATCTGTGCACTCCTCTCTAGTCACCCCCATGATCTGGGTGATCTTCAGAACCTTATCAATAAATTCATGTGGATCCTCGTCCACCTTTGACCCAAGAAACTCTAGAGGGTTCATCCTTAGAAAATCTCTAACTTTCGCCGCTGCCGTATTCCCATTCTGAGGGACATGCACTACTGCCTGTTGGTTGACCTGGGCAGTCAAAGCCTGAGCTAACATCTGTATGGCTTCCCTAAACTCTGTACGAGCCAGCTGTTGGGTTACATGATCCTCAGGGACTGATGAGGCCTTCTGGTGTCCATTCCCATTGCCATTCTCACGGCCATTTCTATTTTCACTTCTTCTTCTGTTAACTCGACAAGGAGACATGATTCTGTAAATGCGTATAACACGAGTTAGAAGGATAGAGAGGCATTTCATCACATGACCTAGATCATGAACGAAGGGAACATTTCCTAAACATTTTGTAGCCTCTTGATGTCTCCCAAATTACACCTCATGAATGAGATATAAAACGGTCGATGTCAAATATAGAACCCAACTAGGGTTGGGGTCGAATCCCACGAGGAATATGATGAGAACTTGAGTTAATGCATTTAGCTATTGGCTTACTTATTTCCTAGGGAGAAAGAATTGAAAAACAAAATAATAAACAAGAGTACAGATAAGTAGATGCTTAAATCAATTCCAATTTTATTCTATCAGCAAGTTGACTAGGATTATGTTCCCCATGACTTCATAACCACAAGGCTTTTACACTAGTGATCTATTCTAGTGCTTATTATGCAATATTGATAAGTTAAATTCACCTAAATGGTTGGTTCCCAATCTAGATGATTATCACCATGTAGCTTGGTCCGTATACGGATGTATGCTTAATTAATCCTTACCCGTTAATATCAGATTAGCTATTCCCAGATAAGGTCAAGCTATTAGATGTGGGTTGGTAGCCTCAAATCTCCGTTGTTAATCCCTTTTCCCATTCATCACCCCTTGATCCAGTAAGCAAGAATAAGGCAAATTCCAACATTTGCAACTGTCAAGAAATAATTAAAACGAAGGGAAAAACAATACATGCATAAACCTCATTCGAGAATCACTAAGTATTTTTACCTATGTGTGTTAATTCATCATGGTTCCCACAACCCTAGTTATGGGTTTAGATACTCTTATTTGAATGATCACAATCACAAAATACATAAGAAATTATAATTGTAACTTACAATTATTCATAGAAGAAAACCATGGAATTGAATAAAACACCAAAACTGATGAACAAAACTTCAACGTTGTTTGATTCCAAAAATCAAGAACAAAATTACAAACTTTGTTTCTTGAACCAAGAGTGAACATTAACAACACTAAAATTTACGTGAAAAGTTGTAAAATAAACTGTACTCGAAAAATAAACCTAAACAATGTATTTATAGTTCCAAACAGAACTTTTCCTAACTAAAAACGGACTCCAGGTCGGTAGTGGTAACGGGCCAAGTAACAACTCGTCGGGTCTCCCAACAAGTCGTGGTCAATAAAGTTGAGTCGTCCTCAGCAATTTGTCCAGTCCTGGTGACGGGTCACCTAACGACTCATTAGGCCTGGGCACGATTCGTTAGGTCCCTCGTGGCCATGGATCACCAAATCTTCTAGTGCACTTGACGGATGCTCACATTGTCTGATGACGAGTCGTCAGTTCACCTGACGACTCGTTAGTCTTTCGTTGTCTTCCTTGGGAATTCTTATGAACTTTTCCTCCTAGGCTCCATGACTGTCATAATGACTCGTTACCAGATGTAACGAGTCATGCCTTCAACTCGTTAGGTGCACTGGTTATTGTTCATTAAATACCTGACCTTCTCCATGACTCTAGGAACGAGTCGTTCATTGAGATAACGACTCATGACCTGGGTAGCAGCTTGCATTTCGATCCAAATTTTCCTTACTTTGCCCATTTCACGTTTCAGACCTGTTTTCCTACAACACTTAACACAAAAACATCATATCTACATAAACCTACCCAGAATTTGCATATTTTCTTGGTTTTAAGCATTGAAAATGCTGTAAAATCATGGCACATCAACACCCTCAACTTAGAACTTTTGCATGTCCTTAGACAAAACAAATAAAATAAAACTAACATGACACTTCAATCAAAAGAACTTTAGGAAACTTATGGCAGTCATAACTCTTTATCAAATCAAATTTTCTAAACCCTCCTTTATCATACAAAATTAAATCATAATGCATATGTAAAATTTCCAACCATGACACAGAGGAATCGAAACATGGAAATATACTGTCACTTACAACCATGCATATAATTCTATAACACTGACCCAGACAGTTTGCAAATGATTTTGTTGACCAAATTCTCTTACCACAAAGAAGTCCCACTCTCACATATGTATATATGATCATATCACTATATTCCTCTTGGGACTAGATAAAAGCACACTCGCTCTCAGAAATAAATTCTAACTGTGCGCATGCAATACCATAAGATCGCCTTTACTTTTAATACCTCAATTTTTAGACGCGTTAACCAGGATCACTATAGGACTTTTTAAGCTTGTAATGTCGGCTCGGGTTTGGGTATGGTACATATGGGACTAATAGCTTAACCCTCCTTGGCACTACACGCACTTTGACTTCACTCTTAACCTTCTTTTCACATTTTCTCCCTTTTTCCTTTGCTTTCTTCTTCTTTTACTTTCTTTTGCAACTACGAGTGCGGCGTTTCTTCTTTCAAGTATTCATTACTTTCATTGTTTTCCTTTTTTCTTTTTTTCTCTTTAACAATTATTTTTTCTTTTCTTTTATTATGCACACTGCACCCGCTCTTTCATTTTCATTACTCAATTTCATTCTACCCTACTCTTCTTAATCACCCCTATGATAGCCACCCTCAACTTAGGAAATTTGCCTGAGTTGAGGTTCACAGTGTCTAAGGAGGACCAGGGCCAAAATAGGTTCATTTTAATCAAAGCAGGAAGATGAATTGGTGTTAACAAAAAGAAAGGTCAATTTAAGCTCAAAATTTGGATCAAGGGATATTTATTTCCATTTGGTAGGTCTTTTAAGGCTAAAGTGGACTCATGCATCAAAAGGGCCTATGATTCTTTCCTAGATTGACACACACAACAGAATTTAGCTATTAAACCTTACTCACACAATGCATAGGCCAACATCATCACTTCTACTAGCTGCTAGTTCAGGTACAGTCATACAATGGTAAACATGTTCAAAGTATTAATGCCATGCAAAGATTCACAAAGGTCATGCTTTTCGATTTTAACACACACAAAAATTTTAGGAGGGGTATCACATTATCAGTTCAAACAATTTTGAAAATCCATGATATTGACTACCTTGAGTTCACCTAATTTTTTTTCGATTGACACAACAAACACAAAAACATAAAAACCTAATTGTGCCGGTTCTAATAGATAAGGAACACCCGAGGGAAAAGATATTCGACAAGAAAAACCCTCGGGTTTTGTTCAGCAAAAATACATAGGTATCCCTCCCTACCCCCATCAAGAAAAGAAAGCGTCATCCTCAACAAATTTATAAAAATAAAACATGGAAATAGGGAACATACCTCTGTGACCTAGACATCTGTAGCCTGGTCAGTGGAGGGTACAGATACTCCTCCAGTGTCATCTCCTATCGTTTTCAGAACCTACTGAGCTTGTACCTTCTCCACGAGCTCTCGCTACCTCAACTGCGACCCTCTGTTGAGCCTCATCTCTGGATAAATATAGCGCTGCCTCCACCTCTCTTCGATGTCGCTTTTGCTCACGGAGCAGAGAATCGTCTGCATCAAAGCTTGCCTCCTCATGATGCCTCTTACCCTTAT
This sequence comes from Datura wrightii, assembly GCA_035772735.1. Classification (NCBI taxonomy): domain Eukaryota; kingdom Viridiplantae; phylum Streptophyta; class Magnoliopsida; order Solanales; family Solanaceae; genus Datura; species Datura wrightii. The sequence goes on from JASDFA010000002.1 coordinate 70,902,611, forward strand.
CCTGCGCAACTGGCTCCTCAGTGATAAAATCAACTATTGGTGGTAGCTCTTCCTCACTCTCATCATCAATCACTGGAAACACAGGTGGAGGGATCGCAACTACCTGTCGTGCAGATAACTCTTGCACCTCAGCTCAGAGTGTTGCTAACTCCACATACCATCTAGACAGCTCGAGCGCCTGTAACTGTGCAAGGCGCTCATCCATACTCCTCTCAGAGGCATCCAACCGTCCATGCACCTGAACTAGAGATCACCTCCATCTCCTTTGTAACCCACGACTTTACTTGCTCCATTAATACCTTAACTTTAAGAGCTGTGTGTGCCTGCTGTTTTTTGGCTTTTGCCAGCCGCCTAGCCACGTCAGTCAGAAATTCATGAGAAATTGTAACTAGGCCAGCTGGAGAAGCACGTGAGGGTGCAACAGGTGGTCGAGGTGCTTCTGCTGTGGATGAGGACTCTAGAATCGCAACAAATGCAGAAATGTTGGCCGTATCTGTAGCCTCAGGCTGGCTACCAATCTCTCTGGTCTCTGTGGGCTCTACAACAATCTCGGTAAATAATGCAGCCTCAGTCTGCATACCATTTCTCAATGCCTCTGCTAATAAAGCCGCTCCAGCAGATGCGTCAGACTGACTCCTCGCTCTCGATACCGGGTTTGTCTCGTCTCTTATCAACCCGATATTTGTAATCTTATGGACCACCACTCGCTGATCAACCGACGGAAATTCTGACACCTTTGACTCCTAATAGAGTCGATCAATAAGGATGGAAAGGGAATGGTAGTGCTGTCTACTATCACCCGCTCTCGAATCTCTTCAGCAATATATTGCGGGATATTTATGGTGTACCCCTCGACGATGCTAGCTACCAGTGCAGCTCTGTCAGGTGAAAGCACATTATCATTGTTGGTCAATACCAGCCTGTGCCGAACCAATGACCACCAGAATTTAGCTTGGAAATTCAGTGTGGCCTTTTTTATATATGACTCGGTGCCATGCAACCACTCAACTAGCGGACCCTGTGTGGCAATGACACGTGACAACCAAGTGTACTACCTAATTCGTTTTTCACTGTTCAGCTTCTTGGTTTTGACTTTCTTGAGCTTGAACAATCTATGATAAAACTCGGCTGTATTCATTGGGGCATGGTAGTTTGGACCATAGAGCAGTCTAGAGATGGTCCTCTTAGAGATATCTATAGGCATCTCCCAAACCAACACCTGCGTCAATGCGGGCCTCTTCTTCCAATCTTATCCTCCCAAAGCTAGACGCCGTAGCGTGGCTGCGTAGACGACATAAAAATCTCTAACCATGCAAGGGTTGTAGCTCCCCAATGGCTCAGTTAACCACCCGAACTGGTATTTATCAAACAATTCCTGTAGCTAGGGGAGGTCTTTAAGCCCTATGTTGACCAGTCTGGGCTCCTCGTAGATGCTCTTCTTTGGATGGCCTTTTTCATTCGGAGTGATGTTCCTGTTGTAAATGGCCTGCATACCGTGAACACACCATGGCCTCACCCACCGTGACTAATCATTAGATGTATTTGAAGTCTCTATCAACTCATCATCTGTGCTCCCCTGTTGGGCATGTGACTCATCAGCACCCTCTGCATTTGCCACAACTGTGGTGCCCTCGAGAGCAATCGGGACTGTGGCCCCAACATTCTCTTCTGCATGGATTGGTGGGTCTCTTGCAAGTGGAGTAGGAGAATCAACCAACACTTTCAGATTTGTAGGGAGTTGTGTACTAGCCCTTGTGGATCTCCTCTCAAGCTGTTCTTCTGAAACTTTGTATTCCTCCACCGAGCCACTCGACTCTTGGGAGGAGGGCGCATCCCTAAGTCTGTGATATAATGGCTGACTCCTCTCCGATACCTATTTCTTGGCTGAACCCTTCTTTAGTGTAACCTTCGGAGCCATTGTACCTGCGGGATGACAGTTAGTATGCAAGGTGAGATGAAATAAAATCAGCTTATAATTGTGTCCCTGCAGACAGGACGAGGGACTCAATGAGTCGTTGCCACTGGCCACGACTCGTGAGGTCACTCATTGTCTGCAGGTCAGTTTTTGTCTTTTGTTGAACCAGTGGACTTAACATCTAGTCACCATGAATAGTTACTTGTGGCAATGACTCGTTAGACCAGTCGTGAGTTACACTGGTTACATAGCCCATTTCCCCACTTAGGACGAGCTACACAATGGGTCGTGAGGTGATACCATGACTCATTATGTGGCTCGTGCTCAAGAGTTTATTACTGAGTTTACAGTGGTGGTGACGGGTCATGTAACGACTTCTTGGGCTTGCCCACGAGTCGTTACATGAGGCATCATCTGGTCTATGAAGAACAATAATAACCATGTATCATCTCACCTAGTTATTTAATCCCACAAGCACAAATCCTATTTTTCCTAAAATGATAGTGATTGAATTTAACTGGAAATTAATAGCAACTGGGGTTTATCAAGTATTCCACCACAAATCAAACAATCCCATATTCATCATGAATTACTCTTTTCAATCCAACAAACACAAAGACAAAATTCTTTATAGTATTATATTTACTTGTTGATCATGATTTTAAGTTTCAAACAACTGAGGGTTTTCGTCTGATATCAAACATAAATCATCAAGGCATGACAATGTTACAGGGTTGAGTCGATTAAAACTCTTTGAAAAGGGAGGAAAATATTACTTACAGTGATAAAATTAGAGGAAGAGTTTTTTAGCAGTAGGTGATTGCAATGCACAGTTGCAATTTGATCTTGTCACCTGGGCAGGTTCGAGTATGATCATGGGTGTGTGTGAGCTTTGCGAGTGAGAAGTGATATTGAGATGATGAAAAAGTGGGAAATTTTGAGTTTGATTTTTAGTTTAAGTTCAGGTGAAATATTAGAGGGCACAATCGGGTGGTTTATATGCTTTAAAAACAAATTACCCTAATTGGTGCGTGGGTCGTGTGGGGTGGAAGATTTACTTAAAAACGTACCACGACCCACATAATAGGTCATTAAGTAGAGCAATGATTCATTTAGTCGTTCGTTCAATTGACTAGGTTTAGGATCTTACCTGGGACCTAACGACTAGTGGTGCTACCCAATGAGTCGTGGCATAAGCCGTAGGCCCTGAACTACAGTAGCTTCATGACGGGTCACTTGACGAATCATTGGGTCTCCCAATGATTCATTAAGGAATTCGTTGTCACCTTTTTCAGCTTAATTCCATCTTTAATCCAGTAGAGTTAACGGAAGACCCCACGATTCGTCGTCACCAGTAATGACTCATTTGGTCAACCATTGTCTACACTGTTTTCTGTGGCAGTGACCACAATTCACTTTACGAGTCGTCAATTCTGATGATGACTCGTTCTGTACTTTTTGGCACCAGCAACTCAAGTTCAGATTTTTGGTTTCATCTTCAGATTTCCCATCTTAATCACCTGCACACATCAACACATGTAAACACTATATTTATCTTACAATTACAACTTGGGTTGCCTCCCAAGAAGCGCCTGATTTTACGTCACGGCACGATGCGGGTATTTTGACTACTCAGACTTCACCCAAACACCTACATGAGTTGCCTCCCATGCAGTGCCTGATTTAACATCACGGCACGATGCAAGTCCCCGGGTTACTTAGATTTCACCCAGAGCCCAGAGATCTACCAGATTTATTTCTTCGCTCTTCCTGAAATATGCTTTCACCCGTAGACCATTGACTTTAAATTGCTTTCCTTCATGGTTTTCCAGTTCAATGCCCCATGGGAGAATACTTGAACCACTCGAAATGGCCCCAACCATTTGGACTTCAACTTGCCAGGAAACAAGCGAAGCCTAGAATTGAATAGTAAAACCGTATCACCTGGGCTGAACTCTCTCTTCTCAATCTTCCGGTCATCCTGAATTTTCATTCTTAGTTTATAAATTTCAGAACCCTCGTAGGCTTTCAAACGAAATTCATCTATCTCATTCAACTGATCAAGCCTCAACTTCGCAGCTTCGCTCCAGTTCAAGTTTCAGCTTCTTGAGCGCCCACATAGCTTTGTGCTCAAGTTCAACCGGAAGATAACAAGATTTCCCATACACAAGCTGATGCGGAGACATACCTATAGGAGTCTTGAATGCGGTCTGATAAGACCATAAAACATCATCTAGCTTCCTAGACCAATTTGTCCGGTTAGCATTTACAGTCTTAGCTAAGATGGTCTTTATTTCCTGGTTGGAGACTTCAACTTGCCCACTAGATTATGGATGATAAGGTATTTCCACCCCGTGTTTCACCCCATATTTCTCTAATAAATTCCAAAACAACCGGTTATAGAAGTGCAAACCCCCATAACTAATGATCGCTTTGGGAGTCCCAAATCTGGCAAAAATATTCCGCTTCAAGAATGCTGTGACACTCTTCCCTTTATTAATTGGAAGCGCAATTGCCTCCACCCATTTAAAAAACATAGTCCACAGCAACCAATATGTACTTTATCCCATTTGAGCTCATAAATGGGCCCATGAAATCAATGCCTCACACATCAAACAGCTCAATAACAAGGATGGGAGTAAGAGGAAGCTCATGTCTCCTTGCCTTTGACATGCATCACATGCCTTTGCAAAATCATGCGCATCCTGGTGCATGGTTGGCCAATAATACCCACATTGCAAAATCTTGTGGGCTGTGCGAATCCCAGTATGGTGACGCCCAACAGGGGATGAATGACAGGATTCTAATATGCTCAACATCTCAACCTCGGGTACGTATCTTCGAATCACCCCATCAGCACATATGCGGAATAAGTAAGGCTCATCCCAAAAAAGCTTCCCGCACATCAGACATGAAATTCTTCGGCTGGTGAAAAGATAAGTTCTCCGGTACAACATCACTCACCAGATAATTAGCGAACTTTGCAAACCATAGGATAAGATCCTATGAGACAGCTAAAACCTGCTCGTCGGGGAATGCATCATCTATGTCAAGCTCATCATAAAGTGCTGCATCAGTTTCCAATCTTGATAAATGATCTGCCACCTGGTTTTCGGTCCCCTTTCGGTCCTTTACCTCAAACTCGAACTCTTGTAGCAGCAGAACCCATCAAATCAACCGTGTCTTGGCATCTTTCTTTTCCATCATATATCTCAGAGCTACATGGTCTGTATAGACTATCACTTTGGTTCCAAGCAAGTACGCCCGAAACTTCTCGAATGCAAATACTACAGCCAACAACTCCTATTCTGCCACGGTAATTTTTTTGGGTTGCATTAAGAGCCTTGCTAGCATAATAAATAGGATGGAAAATCTTTTCACGCCTCTGACCTAACACAGCTCCTAGGGTCACTCCGCTAGTATCACACATAACCTCGCATGGTAAAGACCAGTCAGGTGCCACTATAATCGGGGTAGTAGTCAATCTCTCTTTTAGGCATTCAAATGCCTTCAGACATGCCTCATCAAAAATAAACTTCACCTCTTTCTCAAGCAGTTTACACAAAGGATGTGCAATCTTCGAGAAGTCCTTGATGAAACTCCTGTAAAACCCTGCATGACCCAAAAAGCTTCGAACACCTTTCACAAAAATTGGAGGTGGTAGACTAGCAATTATTTAGATCTTGGACCTGTCCACCCCAATTCCCTTACTAGAAATCTTGTGCCCTAGCACTATACCTTCTTTTACCATGAAATAACACTTTTCCCAGTTAAGTACCAAGTTGGTCTCTTCACATCTCTGCAGCACCTTGCTCAAATGAGCCAAACAATCCCCGAATGAATCACCCACCACCAAAAAGTTATCCATAAAGACGTTAATGGTGTCCTCCACCATGTCAGAAAATATGGACATCATGGTTTGATACCACGAGTCGTTCTGTGATGTTTTGCCAATTTTCTGCACTTTTCAAATTCAATTCCCGGGTCTATTCTTAGGCCTTCCCGGGGTATTACAATTTCTCCCCCTTGGAAAAGTTCATCCTCGAATGTAGGAAACAAGAAGCAAATAAAAACATATAATTTATCATAGCCATATACTGATCATTTTAACCAAAAAATTTTCACGGAATGACTACCTCCGAATAAAACCACATAGCTGAACTGATCTCATGCTTTACATACACACTCATACATATGAAACAAACTTGAACACATGAACTGAACATGAAAACTAAATAGGATCATAGAGTAGAACTGATACCTCAAGTCGGAACTGAGCCGGTAGAGAACAAATGTGGGTATCTCGCCATCATATCTGCTTCGGCTTCCTACGTAGCTCACCTCAACATGCTGATTTCTCCATAAAACCTTAACTGAAGCTACTTCCTTGTTTCTCAATCTCTAAACATGACAATCCAAGATTTTAATGGTAATTTCTTCATAACTGAGACTGTCTTTTACCCTAATGCTGTCTATTGGGACTATTAAGGCTGGATCACCCAAACATTTTTTCAAAAGATACACATGGAAGATGGGATTAACTGGAGATAACTCCGATGAAAAGTCCAACTCATACGCCACTTTACTAACTCTCATCATAACCTGTTAGGGACTAACATATCGGGGACTGAGTTTCCCTCTCTTTCCGAACTGCATGACTCCCTTCATGGGAGATACCTTTAGAAATACCCAGTCGTCCACATCAAACTCCAAATCCCTTCTCCTCATATCAACATACGATTTTTGACGACTCCGAGCGGTTTTTAACCAGTCTCTTATCAACTGGACCTTTACCATGGCCTCATGAATCGAATTAGGTCCTATCATGGCTGCCTCACCAACCTCAAACCAACTGATGGGCGATCTAAACCTTCGCCCGTAATGAGCCTCGAACGGTGCCTTTTGGATACTAGTGTGATAGCTGTTATTATAAGCAAACTTTATAAGGGAAAATGATCATCCCAACTTCTTTGAAATCCATAACACATGCCCTCAACATATCCTCGAGGGTTTGAATGGTTCGTTCTACCTAGCCATTCGCTTGCGGATGGAATGCTGTGCTGAGCTTAATCTGAGTCCCAAGTCCCTTCTGAAAAGACCGCCAGAACTGGGAGGTAAACTGAGTACCTTGGTCTGAAATAATAGACCAGGTCACTCCATGAAGTCAAACCAATTCCTGAATATACAACTTGGCATAATCATCCGCTGAATCTGTGGTATTGACTGGTAGGAAGTGCGCAGCCTTTGTTAACCTGTCTACCACCACCCAAACGGAATCATAGTGTCGGCAAGTACAAGGTAGGCCTGTAATAAAATCCATATTAATCTCTTCCCACTTCCAAGTGGGAATGCTAATATCCTGAAGTACACCTCCCGGCCTCTGGTGCTCGACCTTCACTTGCTAACAGTTTGGACACTTCGCTACGAACTCTGTGATATCCTTCTTCATACCATCCCACCAATAGATTTCCCTCAAGTCCTGATACATCTTCGTGGATCCCGGATGAATGGAATATCTGGTACCATGTGCCTCATGCAATATCCAGACTCTCAAATTATCAACGTTCGGAACACATAGCCGACCTTGGTATTGAAGGACACCATCTCCCCTTGGGAGAAAACTCCATCTTTTGACTCCACACCGCTTCCTTCAGCCTTCTCAAAATCGGATCCTCATCTTGCTTAGATTTGACATCGACCACCAAGGATGATTCTGACCCATTCTGCACAACAACGCCGCCATCGGTCGAGTCGACCAATCTAACCCCAACCTTGCAAGTCGGTGGACATCCTTCACCAACTCCTCCTTCCCCTCATCCACGTGGGACACACTCTTTGTAGAGAGTCTACTAAACGCATCCTCAACCACATTTGCCTTTCCCGGGTGGTAGAGGACACTCATGTCTTAGTCTTTGAGCAACTCCAACCACCTCCTTTGCCGAAGATTTAGATCCTTCTGTGTGAACACATATTGCAAGCTCTTGTGATCCGTAAATACATCTACGTGGACCCCATACAAGTAATGCCGCCATATCTTCAATGCAAACACCACCGTGGCCAACCCAAGATCATGGGTTAGGTAATTCCTTTCGTGAACCTTCAACTGTCGTGAGGCGTATGCTGTCACCTTCCCCCATTGTATCAAAACACATCCCAATTAGACTCTTGAAGCATCACAATATGCTACAAAGCCATTCGTGCCCTCGGATAAAGTCAACACTGGTGCTGAAGTGAGTCGGGTCTTCAATTCCTAGAAGTGTTTCTCACAATCCTCTGACCATTGGAAATTCACCTTTTTCTGAGTCAACATGGTCAAAGGTGCCGCAATAGATGAGAAACCCTAAAAAAACCTCAGGTAGTAGCCTGCTAGGCCCAAGAAACTCTGAATTTCTAAAGGATTCACCGATCTAGGCCAATTCTTCACTGCTTCAATTCTTTGAGAATCCACCCTTATGCCCTCACTCGACACCACATGGCCCAGAAATGCCACCGAGTCCAGCCAAAATTCACACTTGCTGAACTTTGCATATAGTTGACGATCCTTGAGGGTCTGAAGTATTACCCTCAGGTGAGCGACATGCTCCTCCTCGCTCCACGAGTATATAAGAATGTCATCAATTAACACAATCATGAACGTGTCCAAATATGCCTTGAATACCCTGTTCATTGGGTCCATAAAAGCTGCAGGAGCATTGGTTAGTCCACAAGACATAACTACAAACGCATAGTGGTCATACCGGGTTCTAAAGGCTGTCTATGGAATGTCACACTCCCGAACTCTGAGCTGGTGATATCCGGACCTCAGATCTATCTTCGAGAAACACCTGGCACCCTGGAGCTGGTCAAATAAATCATCAATCCTGGTCAAGGGGTACTTGTTATTGATGGTGACCTTATTAAGTTGTCGATAATCAATACATATCCGAAGGGAACCGTCCTTCTTTTGAACAAATAGAACCGGTGCACCCCATGGAGACTTGCTTGGTCTAATGAAACCCTTATCCAACAAGTCCTATAACTAATCCTTTAACTCCTTTAGCTTGGCTGGAGCTATCTCGTAAAGAGGGATAGAAATAGGCTGCCTATCGGGCAGTAGATCAATACCGAAATCAATTTTCCTCTCCGTAGGAACACCTGGCAAATCATCAGGAAACACCTCCGGATATTTACACACCACCGGGACTGATTGAATAGTCAGGGTCTTGGACTCCACATCCTTAACCCTAACTAGGTGGTACACGCAACCCTTAGAGATAATCTTCCTAGCCTTAAAATAGGAAATGAACCGACCTGCTGGTACCGCCGAACTACCCTGCCACTCCAACACTTACTCACCCAAAAAATAAAATTCCAACGTACGGGTCCTACAATTAATTGAAGCATAACATGCAAACAACCAATCCATGCCAATAATAATGTCAAAGTCAGTCATGGCTAACTCTACAAGGTCTGCAAAGGTAACCTTATGCAACAACATAATGGGGAAACCTCTACATACCCGCCTAGCTACAACTGATTCACCGACTGGAGTAGATACGGAGAATGGTTCTGACAGAATTTTAGGACTAACTCCAAAACTACTAGCAATGTAAGGAGTCAAGAAATACAAGGTAGCTCCTAGATCTAACAAAGCATAAGCATCAATATGGAAGACTTGCAACATACCTGTGACCACATCTAGAGAAGCCTCCTGCTCTTGGAGAGGCACTAGGGCATAAAACCTGTTCCGGCGTTGACCACCTACTGAACTAGTAAAGGCTCCTTGCTGAGGAGGTCGTGCTTCTTGAGTGATAGAACTGTCTGCAGGGCAATCTCTAATCCTGTTCCTGGGTTTGCCACACCCGAAACAAGCATCCGCACCGATCAGGCACCTCTCGGGATGATTTTTGCCACATCTTGCACAAGATAGGGAAGTGCACTTTCCACATGCATACTACCATGATCCCTCGAGCCTGTAGCACTGCTCCTATGGTATCCCTTGAACCTGGATGTCATGCTAGCCGATGATGGAGCTGGAGCAGTGGACCTATGCTAGGACTGCTGACATGATACACCTCTTGACTTGGCTTGAGAAACCCCATAGCTATTGGTCCTGGCCCTCTTGGCCTCTCTCTGCCTCCTATAGACCGACTCCATCTGCTGGGCATGCAATACAATGCGGGGAAAGTCAATGTTCTGGTGTAGTATGAAATCCAGCAATCCTTGTCCAAGTAATCTGCTACTCTATGCACAAAGTGGCTCACCCGAGCCTGCTGATCCGCCACCAACTCCGGAGCATATTTAGATAGCTGAGTGAACTCCAAAGAATAATCCTGGACTGACATGTTTCCCTACTTCAAATTCACAAACTCAGCCGCCTTGAGCTCCCTCATCTCCCAAGGGAAGAACCGATCAATGAACGCGGTGTGGAACTCATCCCAAGTCAATGAACCGCCTTGCACCTGCTGCCCTAGAACCTCTCCATTGCTTGAACCATATATGTGCTACCCCTTGAGCTGATAGGAGGTCAAGTCAACACATTCCCCATTATTCACCCTCATAACCTGGATGATCTTCAGAATTTCCTCAATAAAGTCATGTGGGTTCTCGTCTACCTTCGATCCTGTGAACTTCGGAGGGCTCATCCTCAGAAAATCCCTCACCCTAGCAGTTGCCGCATTCCCATATTGCGGATAATGGGCCACATTATGATTCTGGACCTGAGCTATCATGGCCTGTGCCAACATCTGGATCGCTGCCCTAAACTCAGCATGGGCGGCTGGCTTTGGTACGTGCTCCTCATGAACGGGTGGAGCTGGCAGATGCTCCCCATCATGTGCACCCTCATGATCATCACCATTACAGTTCCTCCTAGCATTTACTCGGCGTGGAGGCATGATTCTGCAAACATGAATAACACGAATTAGAGGAGTAAAGGATGTTCATCGCACGACATAGATCATGAAAGAAGGGAACATTCCTAAACATCTAGTAGACTCTTCATCATAAGTGTGGCGCGCTTCACACCCATAAAAAAGACTCTACTTAATGCGGCTTTCAAATTCCCTAGGACACATAAACCTGTGGCTTTGATGCCAAATTTGTCACGACCAAAATGTACACCCGGATCGTAGACCCGGGACAAGGAGCCCCGAAAGACCCCAAGTCGACCCATGGCATTAGCATACATCTAATTCAATCACATGAGTTGGAAGACTTAGCATAGTGAAAGTAATCATAACATAACATGAGGGAAAACAGTACAATACTGATGCAATATGGCGGAATACAACTTTTAGTCTGATAAGCCTCTAAACATGAAAGGCAGATTAAGGGGACAACTCCCCAACTAATCCAACATCCAGAAACTGAAGGAATAACATAGTGTGTGAATATGTAGCCCTTGAAACATGAGGACTCACCAAATACACAGAGAGAAAGTCTGAATCTATCTATGGGTGAGGATGCGCCTGAGAACTGGGACCTGTATCATGAGACAATACAGCATAGAAAGTATGTGGTCAGTACATGGAATGTACTGAGTATGCAAGGTAAGTAAAACGGACATTTAAAACATGTATAAAACTCACAAGTGATCATAAGAGTAGGAAAACATGCCCATAACATAATTATCGTAATATAACATAAGGCTCAAGGTTTTCAAAACATTCGTAATGTGAACATAGTCATAATCCTAATAGAAGAGTCTTATTTAACATAACTTGAGCCAACATTCATAATCATAAACATGCATAAATCATGAGGAACAATGGGATATTCTCTTAATCGACATACCCCATAGGAGCACACATAAAACCCGACTTGTAACCCTAGTCGGGAGGGTGTTCGTACCTTGTCAAGGGTAGGAACCATGAAGGGCATTATCACACATGAAAAGGTCCAATTGGGATAGGGAGAAACATGAAAGGGGTCCCAACATACCTATGGTGGCACGTAGTTCATGAGATCCGAGGCTTAACATGGACCCAAAACCTACTTGGTGTTTGATACTACTCCCAGAACATATATAGTGCTCAAATAATACTTACATGAGTTCATGGACTAGTCAAATCATGGTAATAGTCAACATGCTTGAACATATGTGAACTAGCCATGACTTGAGGCCCGTGAGTCGGCCAAAACATAATTCATGCTTAATAAAATACACACATACTTGTAGATCATGCATATAGTTTATTTCCATAAGAGCATAATAGATCACATAATATATTCATGATTTAATTTATAACAAATTCTTGGCTTATCAAAAACATCAATGGATCATAAATCAGTTTATCATGGATATGCATAATCGGTTTTAAATGATTATAAATTCGAAACCAGCCATACTAATATCAATTTAGAGCTCAAAAGATGATCAAAATCAGTAGATAATGATAGGGTATCAAAATCACAAGACCCATAGTTAAATCATTAAATTTTTATACAAATCAAATATAAAACCCCATGAGTTTTCAAATAAATTTTGAGTAATTAATATAGAAGGAGCATGGGCATGGAAGAATTCACCCATTGAAGACCTTACATACCTGGGATTATCAACTCCTAACCCTCCTTAAAATCTCAAGAATGAAATTGAAGGAATTGAGGTGAAAAGCTTGAAATCTCCCCTTGAATCACCTCTCAAGGTTCTTCCATGCATGAATGGGAGTTTAGAATAGGTCATCCTCTTAAAACCCAGCTTTTCCCATGGCAAAATGACATAGTTTAAGGCCTTATATCATAAAAAATTCAAAAATACCCTTAATGAACCTGTCCTGATAACTGGCCGGATAGAACCCACGAGTGGTACCAACGGGTCGTGGAAACAACCAATGACCTATTGGGTCCTCGTTGAATGGGATGCTGAATGACCTAGTCTCGGATCCAAACAACAGGTCGACAGGACGACTAATGCCTTCAACCCATGACTCGTTATACTATTCGTTGTTTGCTCATCACAAAAATTGAACCCCCTACCACGAGCCTCACCATGAATTGTGGTTCGATCCAACGAGTCGTGGTCTCAATCCGTCACCCATACTGGAAGTTATTACCCTCCAACAACGACCAAAATCAATGACTCGTGGCTTCTCCTAACAGGTCGTTGAGTCTCCCGTTGTTTACACTGTTGCCCAACCTGACCCTAACCATGAATGCAAAGGACGACCTGTTGTACACCACAACGGATCTTCATACCTCTTGTTATCTGTACTGCCACCATCCTTTCCCCAATCAATGACTGCATACAACGACTCATGGTTTGATACCACGAGTCGTTCTGTGGTCAATTCTGTGATGTTTTGCCAGTTTCTTGCACTTTTCAAATTCAATTCCCAGGTCTATTCTTAGGCCTTCTCGGGGTATTACAACTTCCTATAGTCCATGCATACTCTCCAACCGGTGAATGGCCTTAGTGGAATGAGCTCATTGTTAGCATTTGGGACCACCGTGATTTCTCCCTTCTTTGGTACACACTGAACTGGGCTCACCCATTTGCTGTCAACAATAGGGTAAACCACCTCCGCATCCAACCACTTGACGATTTACTGCTTAACCACCTTTTGCATAGGTGGATTCAACCTACACTGGAGCTCATTGTTCGGAATACAATCTGGCTCTAGCTGGATCTTATGGGTGCATATACCGGCTGAGATTCCAATTATGTCTGCAATGGTCCACCCTATGGATTTTTTATACTCTTCAAAATGGAGACCAAAGCCTGCACTTGCCATTCCTCCAAGTCAGCTTCAATAATGACCAGTCCCCAGAAATGCATAACGCAAGTGAGACGGGAGTGCTTTGAGCTCCAATACGGGAGGCTGTTCAATCGATGGCTTGGCTAGTGGAGTCACCCGATTTTTCAGATCAAGATCAATCTTCTTTGGAGCATAGGTGTATGACCCCATACCAGCAAGTGCATTGACTATCTCCTCAGCACCAACATTCATCAACACTGCTGCTAAGTCCTCAAGAGTCACTAACTCCTCAATGGGCATAATTGGAAACTCAGGTTCCACAACATCAATTACTAAGACTACCCTCATGTCATTTGGCTGCTTCATGGACCTGCATACATTGAATGTCACCTCCTCGTTGTTCAATTGGAATTTCAGCTGTCTGGTTTCCATATCTACAAGAGCGCGTCCAGTGGCAAGGAATGGTCGCCCCAAGATAATGAGGACCTCAAAATCAACCTCGCAGTCCAAAATGACAAAATTGGCCGGAAATATAAAGGACTCCACCTTCACTAGAACATCATAGAGAATTCCCACTGGATATTTCACCATATGATCTATCATCAAAATCCGCATTGTAGTCAGTTTGGGGGCTCCCAAGACCAACTGTCTGAACACTGCTAACGACATCAAGTTAATACTAGCACCCAGATCACATAGTGCCTTAGAAATAGTAAAGGCTCCAAAAGTGCACGGTATGGTGAAAGCTCCAGGGTCTTCCTTTTTCTGAACAAGAGAACGGGATGCTATTGCATTACAGTGGTGCAAATTATCTGCAGACTCGAAGCCTACGGTCCTCTTTCTAGTGACAAGGTCCTTCATGAATTTAGCATAGTTGGGCATCTGCTCAAGTGCCTCGACTAATGGGATCTTCACAAATAATTATTTCAACATGAAGATGAATTTGTGATACTTCCCATCTCCGACCTTTTTCTTCAACCTCTATGGAAAGGGGGAGGAGGTCTTGGAATAGGTGTGATCTTTTGCGGAATCTCCTTTTCCTTTTCTTTGCCCGATACATGCTCCTTTGCATTACTAGGAGCCGTCTTCTCTATTGAATCATCAACCAAAGTCTGATCCTTGAAATCTGCCACCCTATCATCATCAATTACTAAGGGCTCTACTGTCTCATCAGTCACAACCGGCCTCAGAGGATCAATTGTCGCCTTCCCACTCCTAGTAGTGACCGCATGCAATGACTGTCATTTTTTAGATTTTGAACTGTGTTGCTGGGAAGTGTGCCCTTCTGCCTCTGGTTCATAGCAACAGACATCTGACTAAGCTGCTGCTCAATTTTCTTAATAGCTATGGCATGTGATTCCACCTTTTGGTTCATACCAGAAATATCAGTGCGGAGCTCCTTGAAATGGCCATATGTTGCCTCCATCTACTTAAGTAACTTAGACAACATGTCTTTGACCCTTGAACCACTAGACTCTGGCTCACGGTTCCTCGGAGGAACATATAGACCGCTTCTGTCATTTTTGTACTCCTCACACTTTTTCCAGTCTCCTATTCTCTGTATTGGCATCGATTGTAATTGTTATCCCTGTAGTAGTTCCAATCTTGGTTCCCTTGACCTTGATGCCAAGAGTCTTGGTTATACCCTTGCGTGTTAATCCAGAAACTCGCCCCTTGATCATTTAGATAATTTAATTCCTCCTCAAATTTTGATTTGCCTCCATTATTTCTCGAGACCTTGCCCTAAGAACCCACAACATTCACCTTTTTAGCCTCGACTCCCATCAAATGCTTAGCAAGAAGCCCCATTGTAGTCTTTATCTTAGAAATATCCTGATCTCGCTCTTCATCCTCCTTTTTCTATTCCACAGGCATACCAACCACATAAGTACCAGTAGGAGTCTCCAACTCTCTTGTGTTCCATACGCGGTTGGTTTTAGTGATTCTGTCAAGTTCCTCAGCAGCTTCAGCATAAGTGTGACTCATGAATGTTTTGCCAGACACGGTATCAACCACTACTTGGTGTTAGCATTTAGAGACCTATAGAAGATATCTAATAATGTATCATCTGGGATCCTGTGGTTGGGCACATTTTTGAGCTTCGTTTTGAACCGAAACCATGTCTCATGAAGTGCCTCCGAATTCAATTGCCTGAAGTTGTATATCTCACCTTTCAGCTGCAAAGCTCCGGAAGGTAGGAAGAACCTTTCATGAAAAGCTCCTTTCAACTCCCTCCTTGTAGGGATATAATCGTTGGGCAGTTCAGCCAACCAGAGCGTTGCCTCACTCCCTAATGATAAGGGAAATAACCTCAGCCATATCACATCCTTACTCACTCCCAATTGTTTGTACGCTTTGCAGATACCTAGGAAATTAGTCAAGTGAGTATGTGCATCATCAGTTTCATGACCCGCAAATATCCCCTTCATGTTGAGTAGTTGTATCATAGAACTGGTAATGTCAAACTTTGCCCCAGCAGGCAAAGGGGGAGGGCACAATAGCTCCAGTGGCACCGACTTCATCAATATCAGCATCGTCATCGTCATCAAAGTACCAGTGCCTCTACTAGTCTAGACCTCTGTTCCTTTTAGCTCGCTCGGCTTCGGTAGCTAGGCATTGCTCTTCGGCAACCCTTGCTAACTCTTTATCTCTTGCCCGAGCTTGTTTCTCAGCCAACATCCTGGCTATAGCCTGGTCCACTGTCTTTGCTCCTATATGTTGGCCATTCTCATGAAATTTCACAATGTTTGTTCAAGTTCGTGATCAATTTGAACCAGGGATTTTCCTTGGCTCCTAGTACTGGGCATGCACGAACCTAAGACCTGTTAAGAACAAAAACAGCAAAGAAAAATAAAAAGGAAATAAGGACCAACAGTAAAGCAAACACACTTAACAAAAGCCTAAGACGTATTCCCCGGCAACGACGCCAAAATTTGATGTCGCCCAAATTACACCTCGTGAATGAGATATAAAGCGGTCCATGTCAAATATAGAACCCAACTAGGGTTGGGGTCGAATCCCATGAGGAATATGATGAGAACTTGAGTTAATGCGTTTAACTACTACTGTTGGCTTACTTATTTCCTAGGGGGAAAGAATTGAAAAACAAAATAATAGGAAGAGTACAGATGAGTAGATGCTTAAATCAATTCCAATTTTATTCAATCAACAAGTTGACTAGGATTATGTTCCCCATGACTTCATAACCACAAGGCTTTTACACTGGTGATCTATTCTAGTGCTTAGCATGCAATATTAGTAAGTTAAATTCACCTAAATGGTTGGTTCCCAAACTAGATGATTATCACCATGCAGCTTGGTCCGTATACAGATGTATGCTTAATTAATCCTTACCCTTAATATCAGATTAGCTATTCCCAGATAAGGTCAAGCTATTAGATGTGGGTTGATAGCCTCAAATCTCCGTTGTTAATCCCTTTTTTCATTCATCACCCCTTGATCCGGTAAGCAAGAATAAGGCAAATTCCAACGTTTGCAACCGTCAAGAAATAATTAAAACGAAGGAAAAAACAATACATGCATAAACCTCGTTCGAGAATCACTAAGTATTTTTACCTATGTGTGTTAATTCATCATGGTTCCCACAACCCTAGTTATGGGTTTAGCTACTCATATTTGAATGATCACAATCACAAAATACATAAGAAATCATAATTGTAACTTACAATTATTCATAGAAGAAAATCACGTGAATTGAATAAAACACAAAAACCGATGAACAAAACTTCAACATTGTTTGATTCCCAAAATCAAGAACAAAATTACAAACTTTGTTTCTTGAACCAAGAGTGATTATTTACGACACCAAAATTTACGTGAAAAGTTGTAAAATAAACTGTACTCGAAAAATAGACCTAAATAATGTATTTATAGTTCCAAATAAAACTTTTCCTAACTAAAAACGAACTCCAGGTCGACAGTGGTAATGGGCCAAGTAACGACTCGTTGATTCTCCCAACGAGTTGTGGTCAATGAAGTTGAGTCATCGTCGGTAATTTTTCCAGTCCTGGTGATGGGTCACCTAACGACTCGTTAGGCCTGGTCACGAGTCGTTAGGTCCCTCATGGCCATCGATCACCAAATCTTTCAGTGTACTTGACGGATGCTCATAGTGTCTGATGATGAGTCATCAGTTCATCTGAAGACTTGTTAGGTCTCTCGTTGTCTTCCCTGGGAATTCTTCAGAATTTTTCCTCCCAGTCTCCACAACTTTCATAACGACTCATTACCATATGTAATGATTCATGCCTTCAACTCATTAGGTGCAATGATTCTTGTTCATAAAATACCTTACCTTCTCCACGACTTTAGGAAGGAGTCGTTCATTGATATGACGACTCGTGACCTAGGTAGCAGCGTACATTCGATCTAATTTTGCCTTACTTTTCCCATTTCACGTTCTGGACCTGTTTTCCTACAACACTTAACACTAACACATCATATCTACATAAACCTACCTAGAATATGCACATTTTCTTTGTTTTAAGCGTCGAAAATGCTGTAAAATCATGACACATCACCTCTTCTTCATAAGTGTGGAGCGCTTCACACCCATGAAAAAGAATCTACTTAACGCAACTTTCATACACCCTAGGACACTTCAAAACCTAATGCTCTGATACCAAGTTTGTCATGAACCAAACATAGTACCGGATCAAGACACGGGACAAAGAACCCCAAGAGGCTCCAAGTCGACCAATGGCATGAACATATCATCTAATCTCAACATTTAAAAATGTGGAAATCTAATATATAACATAGCGGAAGTCTAAAAATCTCATAACATCTGAACATCTAAATACATATCACAAGTCTAAAGATGAATACATACTATGTCTGAAAAGCCTCTACTACTAACGAGTTGATGGGACAAGACCCCAATTAACTCACTAAAGTGTGAAATTGAAAATACTGAATATAATAGATAAGAAGGACCTTCAAAAGATGAGGATTCATCAACTCCGGCTGGAGGGTGCGAACACTGAGGATCTGACTTATAGCGGTACTGAGCCTAAATATCTGAGCCTGTATCATGAAATGATACAACATAGAGTATGCGGTCAGTACGTGGAATGTACTGAGTATGCAGGGTAAGTAAAACCACTAAGTAAAATAGAGATCATACATATCATAAAAATATTTCATCATATGATTCTGAGAAAAGGGCTTGCATGCTATTATCTGAAAACATGACTTAAACATAACTAAATCGAATGACCTAAAGCTAAAACTGTTAATCATAAGTAAAACTGAACATTGTGTCAAACCTTCTGAAAACATAATATCTTATTGATGAACATTCATAACTGAAATCATGAGGAACAATGGGAGACTCGTCATATAACCGACATTACCACGATAGAGCTTACGTGGTCCTGTGTTATACCCTGGAATCCCAAAGATCAGACCCGGGAGTTGAAATAGAGAAAACTTTAAAAACTGGCATTAGGCACAGAACGGGTCGTGAGGTGACCCGTGAGAGCAGCCCACTAGTCGTGATGTGACTTATTGTGAGGCTCAGGAGATGAGTTTGGAATTCGGAAATTCCCTACAGACATAGCCACGAGTTGTGGTCAGGCCCCAAGACTCATTCGGTTAGTCGTGAGGAGTGGTAAGTGAGAAAAGAGAAAGAAGAAGCCAGTGTACCTAACAGAACAACGAGTCGTGGTCAGTCACCATGAATCATGGGATGAGTCTTGACCAGTAAGGTAAAGCTTAATTGAGATTGAGGTAGTGTACATAATGAGTGGTGACCACGAGTCGTGGTCACCAGTAACGAGTCGTGAAGTCACCTACGATGAGCCCAGATGACTTGATAAGCAGTGTACTCGACGGATCATGGCACGAGTCATGGCCAGAGGGGACGAGTCGTCATGTCCCTCGTGGGGACTGACTGACAGTTATTTACTGCGAATTTAGTAAGAGCTTTTTTGTAATTCCTAAGATCCTAAAGACTAAACTATGTCTTTTTGAGTTATGAGTGATGTCTTTTAAGAGAGTTAAGTTCATTTTAGGCCATTTTCATTCATGCATGCAAGAGTGATAGTCTAGAGAGGTGATCAAGGCAAATCCTTCAAGGTTCTCTTCAATTTCTTCTTGGGCATTCAAGGAAGTGTAAAAATCAGCTATAATCAGGCCTGTAGGATTGTGAATGGTTGAATCCTTTCACACCCATGCCCGATCCCTCTCAAAATCATGAATCTCCTATGTAAAATCTATTGGGTTTTAACCTAATGCATGAATTTCCTATTTCTCCGGGTATGATTTAAATATGTTTTTACTATTAAATTAAGCTTCATAGGCAAGTTTTATATTGTTTTCAATAAAAATTATGTTTCAAGTTTTATGAATTAAAAAGCCCATTTATGAGAAGTTCATGAAAGAAGGGATTTGTGATGAATGTATGACTATGATGAGATATTATGATGAAAATCATGTTTATAAAATACCCATGTTTATAATCATGTTTCTGATGTGAATTGAGTATTTTTCAAGCATTTTAGAGTATTAGGTAATTCCCACATGTTCAAGTATGACTTATGATTTCCCGAGTTAAGCTTGCCACATGGTTTTGGAGCGAAGGCTCCCAATTTTTTTCAGCTTGTGGTATGGTTTGAGTTAAAGCTTCTCATAAGCATAAATTTCAGATTTGAGATGTATTTGATTATTGAGCTTCGTCAATTGATGATTTTGAGCTTTATTGAAAAACGTTGGAGAGCATATGCATGTTTTTGGGAGTAGTGTCTAGCATTGAGTAGGCTAAGGGTCGATCACTCTATGCCTCAAAACTACGCGCTAACATAGGTTTATACTTATATATATATATATATATATATATTACTTTGGGACCTCCCTTGTGAGCTATCCCCTGCCCTATTGGGCCACGAGCTTGATATTGATATCGTGGTATCGTCCGTAGCCCTGGCAAGGCTTTGGATGACCCTTCCCACTTGAGTGTGATAGTTGGGACCACGTAAGCTCTATTGTGGTATGCCGGGTTAAAAGATGTGTCTCCCATTGTTCCTCATAATTTTAATTATTCATGTTTATCATTCATGAGTTTTATATATCCATATATGTTCTAAAGTAGGTTTTACTCAATGTTCAGTTTTACTCATGCCTATCAGATTTTAGCTTTGAGTCAATTGATTCGGTTATGATGTTATGTTATGTACGATGAAATCATGATTTCAGAAAGAATTCATGCAAGCCCTACTCTCAGATTCTTATTGTTCATGTTTTACATTATGCATGTCTCTAAATGATTTTACTTATTTAAGCAGTTTTACTTACCTTGCATACTCGGTACATTCCACGTACTATCCACATATTCAATACTGTATCATTTCATGTTAGAGGACCCAACACTCAGACTCAACCTCGTTCATAGTTAGTTTTCAGATTTAGCGTCTTATGCTGTGGTGAGTCGTCATCTCCCAAGGACCATGCGTGTTTAGATTTCTCTATGTATTTTTAGTTTCAGCTTTATTGAGTTAGTTGGGGTCTTGTCCCATCAACTCGTCTTGTTTAGAGGCTTTTCAGACAAGCGGATGTATTCAGCTTTAGGTTGTGTATTTTGATGTTATGTTTATTTCATACTTCCACTAAGATTATTATGTTGACACTTTAGTGTTAGCAATTGAGTTAGATGTTTGTTCATGCCATGTATCGACTTGGAGTCTCTTGAGGCTCCTTGTCCCATGTTGCAATCTGGGCATCCATTCGGATCGTGAAAAACTTGGTATCACAGCCATATTTTGAAGTATCCTAGGATGTCTGAGAGCCATGTTAAGTAGAGTCTTTTTCATGGGTGTGAAGCGCGCCACACTTATAACGAAGAGGCTAAGAAACAATTAGGAAGTGTTCCCTTCTATCATGATCTATGTCATGCAATGAAAAGTCTCCCTATCCTTCTAATTCTTGCTATTCACGATTGGAGAATCATGGATCCCCGAAGAGTAAATGGTAGAAGGAACGAAAATGGAGACGACAATGAGGATGGCAACAGAAACGGGCAGCAGTAGGCTCCACTAGTTCAGGAGCAACATGCATCGGAGCCAGTTGCCCATGCTGAGTTTCGGGCAGCTATTCAGATGCTAGCACAGGCCTTGACCGCTCAGGTCAATCAGTAGGCGATTGCGCCTGTTTCGCAAAATGGTAATGAAGCGGCGGCTCGAGTCAGTGATTTCTTGAGAATGAACCCGCCAGAGTTCCTAGGGTCTAAAGTATATAAGGACCCGTATGAGTTCATAGGTGAGATTGTCAAGATCACCCAAGTCATGGGGGTGAATGGAGTTGAGTGTGTGGATTTTGCCTCATATCAGCTGAAAGGGGTCGCACACATCTGGTTTCGTCAATGGAAAGATAGTAGGACCGCTGGAGCAGGCCCTGTCACTTGGGAGGAGTTCCATGTTGCATTCTTAGATCAGTTCTTCCCTCGTGAGATAAGGGAGCTGAAGGAAGCCGAGTTCGTGAATCTTAAGCAAGGGAGAATGACGGTGCAGGAGTATGCCCATGAGTTCTCTCGCCTATCAAAGTATACCCCGGAGTTAGTGGTTGATCAGAGGGCACGGGTGAGCAGGTTCGTTCATGGAGTGGCGGGCTATTTAGACAAGGCTTTTAGGACCGCCATGCTCCATAAAGATATGAATTTCCCTCGGATAGTCTTGTAAGCCCAGCAGATGGAGGCAGCACATCTGAGAGAGAGGGAGGCCAAGAGGGCCAGGAACGAAGACTACAAATTCTTTTAGCTGAGGTCAGGTGGTGGGCACAAATAACAGAGCCTCCAGAGATCTTTAGCCCCAACATCTTCAGCATTGAGTGTGCCATCCAGGCCTAGGCATGATGATAGGAGGCGAGCATTATGCTCTAGGGGTCAGAGAAGCAGACCCGCATATTCTAGTATTCCATCTTTTCACAGATGTGGTATTATGCCCCGAAAGCCCAAAGATTAGACCCGGGAGTTGAATCGGAGAAAAAGTTAAAATTTGGCATCAGACTCAGAACAAGTCATGAGGAGACTCATGAGAGCATCCCACGAGTCGTGATGTGACTTGTGGGGAGGCCCAGGGATTTAATGAGAAACTTGAGAAGTGAGACCCCACGGGCATGGCCATGACTCGTGGTCAGGCCGCATGAGTCGTTGGGTCAGTCGTGGGGTGGGTGAGAAGGAAAAGAGGAGGAAGAAGGGCAGTGTAAGGACCCTAAGAGTTGTGGTCGGTCCCCACGATTCATGGGGAGGGTCGTGACCAGCTAGTGAGAAAATAATTGGCATGAAGGCAGTGTACATAACAGGTGGTGACCACGAGTTGTGGTCATCAGTAACAAGTCGTGACGTTGCCCGTGAAGAGCCCATGACGAGCCTAGATGATCAGATGAGTAGTGTACCACATGAGTCATTCCACCTGCCACGAGTTGTGGCCCAAGGTAACGAGTCATTAGGTTCCTCCTTGGGACCACCTGGCAGTTATTTTCTGCGAATTTAGTAAGGGCTTTTCCATAATTCGTAAGTTCCTAAGGCCTAAACTACGTCGTTTCGAGTTATGAATAGTGGCTTTTAAAGGGTTAAGTTCATTTTAGGCCTTATTTCTTTATGCATGCAAGGTAGAAAGGTTAAAGAGGGTGATCACGCTAGTGTTCTTCAATTTCTCTTCAATTTCCTATTGGGCATCTAAAGAAGTGTAAGAATCAGCTACCCAATAGGTATGTAGGGTTATGAATGGCTGATTCCTTTCACACCCATGCCCAATCCCTCTCTAAATCATGAGTGATCTATGACTAATCTATGGGGTTTTAACCCAATGCATGAATTTTCTAATTCTTTATATAGGTATGATTTAAATACATTTGTACTAGGAATTATGAAGCATGGGCGAGTTTTATAATGTTTTCAGTTAAAAATTATGTTTCTAGCTTTATGAATGAAAAGGCCCATTGATGAGAGGTTCATGAAAGATGAGATTTGTGATGAATGTATGATTATGATGAGATATTATGATGAAAAGTATGTTTTCAAGCTACCCATGTTTAAAATCATGTTTTTGATATGAATTGAGTATTTTCAAGTATGATAAAGCTTTGGGCAATACCCCCATGTTCAAAGTATGATGATGATTTTTTGAATTAAGCTTACCACATGGTTTTGGAGCGAAGGCTCCCACATATATTTTCAGCTTGTGGTATGTTTGAGTTAAGGTTTTTCATATGAATAGCTTACCACATGGTTTTGGAGCGAAGACTCCCAATTATCTTTCAGCTTGTGGTATGGTTTGAGTTAAAGCTTCTTTTATGCATGATATTCGCTTTGAGACATATTTGATTTATGAGCTTCGTCAATAGATGATTTGAGCTTCATTGAATAGTGATGTAGAGAATATGCATGTTTTTGGAAGTAGTGTATAGCACCGAGCAGGCTAAGGGTCGATCACTCTATGCCTCAGAACTACGCGCCAACGTAGGTATATACATTATGACTTTAGGACCTTCCTTGTGAGCTACCCCTAACCGATTGGGCCTTCAGGTTGATATCGATATCATGATATCGTCCCTAGCCCTGGCAAGGCTTTGGACGGCTCTACCCACTTGAATGTGATAGTTGGAACCATGTAAGCTCTATCGTGGTATGTCGGTTAAAAGACGAGTCTCCAATTGTTCCTCATGATTTCAGTTATGCATGTTCATTACTCATGAGATTTACATATGTAATCATGTTCTAAAGTAGGTTTGACTCAATGTTTAACTTTACTTATAAATATCAGATTTTAGCTTTGAGTTAATCGATTATGTTATGATATGATATGATATGATATGATATGATATGATACGATATGATATGATATGATATGATATGATATGATATGATATGATATGATATGATATGATATGTTATGTTATGATGAGATCATGATTTCAGAAAGAATGCATGAAAGCCCTACTCTCAGATTCTTGATGTTTATGTTTCGATTTTACTTACATTGCATACTCGGTACATTCCACGTACTGACTGCATAGTCTATGCTTTATTGTTTCATGATACATGACCCGACTCTCAGGTTCAACCCCGTTTGTAGTCAGCTTATCAGAGTTAGCCTTTGTGTTGTTGGTGAGTCCTCATCTCCCGAGGACTAGACTACTCAAATTTCCTTATGTATTTTCAGTTTCAGCTTGTTGAGTTAGTTGGGGGTCTTGTCCCAACAACTCGTCATGTTTAGAGGCTTTTCAGACATATGTATGTAATCAGCTTCAGCTTGTGAATTCTGATATTATGTTTAAGCTTAGACTTCTGCTATGATTATATTGTTGATTTTTTCAGTTTCTTTGATTGAGATAGACGGATGCTTACGCCATAGGTCTACTTGGGGTCTCTCGGGGCTCCTTGTCCCGTTTTCAATCTGAACCTCCGTTTGGGTCATGACATGTGGTCAATGGCACACAGGCCAGTGCTTAGTAGGTACAGGTGCTTGTTTCGGGTGTGGGAAGCCTAAACACATGCTTAGAGATTGCCCAATAGTGAGATAGAATCATGATTAGGGCCGAGGCCCAGCTTCTAGTTTAGCAGCCCCACCCGCACGCTCAACACATCAAGGGGCATCTACCAGCATAGGTAGTGGTCAGTGCCAAAATAGATTCTATGCCTTAGCATCCCGCCAGGAGCAGGAGGTCTCCCTGAATGTAGTCACTGGTATGTTATGCTTTTTCCATCTTGATGTTTATGCTTTGCTAGATCCGGGGGCTACTTTGTCTTTTGTGACACCTTATGTGGCCAGTAGCTTTGGAGTCAGTCCCGAAGTCTTGTCAGAACCCTTCTCAGTCTCTACTACAATAGGTGATTCATTTGTATCTAGACGAGTCTATTGAGGTTTCCCAGTCTCAGTCCTTCAGAAAATCACCTCAGCAGATTTGATAGAGTTAGCCATGACCGATTTCGATGTTATCCTCGGCATGGATTGGCTATTTGCTTGTTATGCTTCAGTTAATTGTAGAACCCGAGAAGTAGAGTTCAGATTTTCAGATGAGCCATTCTTAGAGTGGAAGGGTAGTTCAGCTGTGCCTGTAGGTCATTTCGTTTCCTACCTTAAGGCCAGAAAGATGGTCTACAAAGGTTGTGTGTACCACCTCGTTAGGGTTAAGAATGCAACGTCCGAGCCCCTGACTATCCAGTCTGTCCCAGTCGTATGTGAGTATCTAGAGGTCTTCCCAGATGATTTACTAGGAATCCCTCCCAAGAGAAAGATTGATTTTGGTATTGACCTTTTTTGCCGATACGCAACCCATATCCATTCCTCCTTACAGAATGGCTCTAGACGAGCTAAAGGAGTTGAAATAGTAGTTGAAGGACCTGTTAAATAAGGGTTTCATTAGATCAAGCAAGTCCCCATGGGGTGCACCAATTCTCTTTGTCCGAAAGAAAGATGGTTCTCTTTGCATGTGTATTGACTATCGACAATTGAACAAAGTCACCGTCAAGAACATGTATTATCTACCCAGGATTGGTGATTTATTCGACCAGCTTCAGGGTGCCTAGTGCTTTTCGAAGATAGATCTCAGATTCGGTTACCATCAGCTCAAGGTTTGGGAGAGCGACATCCCGAAGACAACCTTCAGGATGCGGTATAGTCATTATAAGTTTGTATTTATTTCTTTTGGACTAACAAATGCTCCTACAGCTTTTATAGACTTGATGAATAGGGACTTCAGGCCATACCTGAATATGTTCGTGATTGTGTTTATTGATGACATCCTAATATATTCTCATAGCGAGGAGGAGCATGCCGCTCATTTGAGAGTAGTGCTACAGACTCTCAAGGATCACCAATTGTATGCGAAATTCAGCAAATGCAAGTTTTGGTTGAACTTGGTGGAGTTTTTGGGGCATGTGGTATCAAGTGAGGGAATAAAGGTGTATTCTCAAAAAATAGAAGTGGTGTAGAACTGAACTAGACCTGTGAATCCTTCGAATACTCGGAGCTTCTTAGGTTTAGCTGGCTACTATCGAAGGTTCATGGAAGGTTTCTCATCGATTGCAGAACCATTGACCAAGTTGACCTAAAAGAAGGTGAAATTCCAATGGTCGGATGCTTGTGAGAAGAGCTTCCAAGATTTGAAGACTCGACTTACTTTAGCACCGGTGTTAACTCTACCGGAGGGTACCAATGGGTTCGTGGTGTATTGTGATGCTTAGAGGATTGGACTTGGGTGTGTATTGATGAATCACAGAAAGGTTATAGCATATGCCTCTAAACAGCTAAAAGTTCATGAGAAGAATTACACAACCCATGATCTTGAATTGGCCGCGGTGGTATTCTCCGTAAAGATTTGGAGACATTATTTGTACGGGGTTCATGTGGATGTGTTTACGGACCATAAGAGTTTACAATATGTGTTTACCAAGAAGGATCTCAATCTTCAGCAAAGGAGGTGGTTGGAACTACTCAAGGACTATGATATGAGTGTCCTTTACCATCCGGGTAAGGCCAACATAGTAGCAGACGCACTTAGTACACTCTCTATGGAGAGTGTGTTCCATGTGGATGAGGGAAAGAAGGAGCTGGTGAAAGATGTTCACCGACTCGCAAGGTTGGGAGTTAGGTCGGTTAACTCGACTGATGGCAGTGTTATTGTTCAAAACAAATCAGAATCATCTTCAGTGACTGATGTAAAAGCTAGGCAAGATGAGGACCCAATTTTGGTGAAATTAAAAGAAGTGATTCAAAATCAGAAGGTAGAGGTCTTCTCCAAAGGGGGAGATGGTGTGCTTCGATACCATGGTCGCTTATGTGTTTTGGATGTGGATGATTTGAGGAGCCGAATGTTGCATGAGGCTCATAGATCTAGGTATTCTATCCATCCAGGTGCCACCAAGATGTACCGTGACTTACAGGAATCTATTGGTGGAATGGAATGAAGAAGGACATCGCACGATTCGTAGCTATGTGTCCAAGCTATTAGCAAGTAAAGGTTGAACACCAGAGACCAGGAGGTGTGCTTCAGGATATCACTATTCCTACTTGGAAGTGGGAAGAAATCAATATGGACTTCAACATAGGGTTGCCTCGCACTCGTCGATAATATGACTCCATTTGGGTTGTAGTAGATAGGTTGACCAAGGACGCTCATCTTTTACCGATCAAAATCGCGAATTCGGTGGAGGATTATGCCAACTATTTATCTGGGAGCTAGTTCGATTGAGTGGAGTGCCCTTTTCCATCATATCAGACAAAGGTACCCAATTTACCTCCAGTTTTGGAAGTCGTTTCAAAAAGGACTTGGTATTCAGGTTAAGCTCCGCACAATATTTCACCTGCAAATGGATGGTCAAGCGGAGCGGACAATTCAGACTCTCGAAGACATGTTTAGAGCATGCATGATTGACTTCAAGGGTAGTTGGGATGATCATTTGCCTCTTATCGAGTTTGCATACAATAACAACTACCATTCCAGTATTGATATGGCTTCGTTTGAGGCTCTCTATGGGAGAAGATGTAGATCACCTATTGGTTGGTTTGAAGTTGGTGAAGTGGCGATGATAGGACCAAATTCGGTCCATGAGGCTATAGAGAAGGTTCAGCTCATACGGGACCGGTTGAGAACAACTCAAAGTCGCCAAAAGTCCTACGACGATTTGACAAGGATGGAGCTTGAGTTCGAAGTGGATGATTGGGTGTTTTTGAAGGTATCTCCCCATGAAGAGGGTGAGGCAATTTGGAAGGCAAGGCAAACTCAGCCCTCGTTATGTTGGTCCCTACCGAATTGTAAAACGGGTTGGCAAAGTGGCATACGAATTGGAGTTTCCCTCAGAATTAGCTTTCGAGCATCCTATTTTCTATGTATCGCTCTTAAAGAAGTGCTTGGGTGATCCAACTCTAGTTGTCCCAGCGGACAGTGTCGGTGTGAAAGACAACCTTAGTTATGAGGAGGTTCCGGTGGAAATATTGGATCATCAGGTTTGAAGGCTAAGAAAAAAAGGAAGTAGCTTCAACTAAAGTTTTATGGTGGAACCAGCATATTGAAGGAGATACATGGGAAGCCGAAGCAGACATCATGACTAGATACCCACATTTATTCTCTACGGGCTTAGTTCCATCTTGAGGTATCAGTTTTGCTCTCAACTCTATTTAGTTTTCATTATTCAGTTCATGTGCCCAAGTTTATTTTATGTATATGCAGATATATGTGCGACTCATGAATTCAGTTCAGCTATGGATATATGTCCCTCGTGGGGACTGACTGGCAGTTATTTTCTGCGAATTTAGTAAGGGCTTTTGTGTAATTTCAAAGATTCTAAGGCCTAAACTATGTCGTTTTGAGTTATGAGTGATGTCTTTTAAGAGGGTTAAGTTCATTTTAGGCTATTTTTATTCATGCATGCAAGAGTCATAGTCTAGAGAGCTGATCAAGGCAAGTCCTTCAAGGTTCTCTTCAATTTCTTCTTAGGCATTCAAGGAAGTGTAAGAATCAGCTATAATTAGGTATGTAGTGTTGTGAATGGGTGAATCCTTTCACACCCATGCCCAATCCCTCTCTAAATCATGATTCTCCTATGTCAAATCTATGGGGTTTTAACCAAATGCATGAATTTCCTAATTCTCTACATGGGTATGATTTAAATATGTTTCTACTATTGAATTATGCTTCATGGACAAGTTTTATATTGTTTTTAATAAAAATTATGTTTCAAGTTTTATGAATTAAAAAGCCCATCAATGAGAAGTTCATGAAAGAAGAGATTTTTTGAGGGCTTTTCATCAATTGCAGCTCCATTGACCAAGTTGACTCAGAAAAAGGTGTAATTCCAATGGTCGGATGCTTGTGAGAAAATCTTCCAAGAGTTGAAGAACTGACTCACTTCAGCACTAGTGCTGACTTTACCTAAGGGCACTGATGGCTTCGTAGTGTATTGTGATGCTTCAAGGTTCAGACTAGGATGTGTGTTGATGCAACATGGGAATGTAATAGCATATGCCTTAAGTCAGCTGAAAGTTCATGAAAAGAATTATCTGACCCATAACCTTGAGTTGGATGCGGTGGTGTTTGTGTTAAAGATATGGCGACATTACTTGTATGGGGTCCACGTGGATGTATTTACTGACCACAAGAGCTTGCAATATATGTTCACACAGAAGGATCTAAATCTTCGGCAAAGGAGGTGGTTAGAGTTGCTAAAGGACTATGACATGAGTATCCTCTACCACCCGGGCAAAGAAAATGTGGTTGTGGATGCGCTTAGTAGGCTCTCAATGGAGAGTGTGTCCCATGTGGATGAGGAGAAGGAGTTGGTGAAAGATGTTCACCGACTTGAAAGACTGGAGTTAGATTGATCGACTCGACCGATGGCGGTGTTGTTGTGCATAACGGGCCAGAATCATCCTTAGTGGTTGATGTTAAATCCAGGAAAGATAAGGATCCAATATTGAGGAAGCTGAAGGAGGCGATGCAGAGTCAGAAGGTGGAGGTTTTCTCCCAAGGGGGAGATGGTGTGCTGTGATGCCAGGGTTAACTATGTGTTTCAGACGTCGATAATTTGAGAGTTCAGATATTGCATGAGGCACATGGTACCCGATATTCCATTCATCCAGGATCCACAAAGATGTATCAGGACTTGCGAGAAATCTATTGGTGGGATGGTATGAAGAAAGATATTGCAAAGTTCATAGAAAAATGTCCAAACTGCCAGCAAGTGAAAGTCGAGCATCAAAGGCCGGGAGGCGTACTTCAGGATATCAACATTCCCACTTGAAAGTGGGAGGAAATAAATATGGATTTCGTTACAGGTCTACCCTGTACTCACCGGCAATATGACTCCATTTAGGTGGTGGGCGACTAGTTAACCAAGGCTGCATACTTCCTACTGGTCAAGACCACGGATTTAGCGGATGATTATGCTAAGTTGTATATTTGGGAGTTGGTTCGACTTCATGGAGTGCCCTTGTCTATTATTTCAGATTGAAGTACTCAGTTTACCTCTCTATTCTGGCGTTCTTTTCAAAAATGACTTGGGGCGCAGGTTAAGCTCAGTACAGCCTTCCATCTGCAAATAGACGGCCAGGCAGAAGCACCATTCAGACCCTCGAGGATATGTTGAGGGCATCTGTTATGGATTTCAAAGGTAGTTGGGATGATCATTTACCCTTAATCGAGTTCACTTATAATAACAATTATCACTCCAGTATCTAGATGGCACCGTTCGAGGATCTTTATGAGCGAAGGTGTAGGTCACTCATTGGTTGGTTTGAGGTTGGTGAGGCAGCCATAATAGGACCTGATTCAGTTCATGAGGCCATGGTAAACGTCCAGATGATAAGGGACTGATTAAAAACCGCTCAGAGTCATTAGAATTCGTATGCTAATGTGAGGAGAAGGGATCTGGAGTTTGATGTGGATGACTGGGTATTTCTAAAGGTATCCCCCATGAAGGGAGTCATGCGGTTCGGAAAGAAAGGTAAACTCAGTCCCCATTATGTTGGTCCCTATCGGGTTGTGAGAAGAGTTGGTAAAGTATCTTATGAGTTGGACTTGCCATCGGAGTTGTCATCAGTTCATCCCGTATTTCATGTGTCAATTTTGAAGAAGTGTTTGGGTGATCCTGCCTCGGTAGTTCCGGTAGACAGCATTGGGGTGAAAGACAGCCTCAGCTATGAAGAAATTCCCATTGAAATCTTGGATCATTAGGTTCGGAAGTTGAGAAACAAAGAAGTAGCTTCAGTTAAGGTTTTATGGAGAAACAACATGTTGAGGGAGCTGTGAGGGAAGCCGAAGCGGACATGGTGGCCAGGTATCCATATTTATTCTCTACCAGCTCATTTCTGACTTAAAGTATCAATTCTACCCTATGATTCCATTTAGTTTTGATGTTCAGTTCATGTGTGGAAGTTTCTTTTATGTGTATGAATGTGTATGTGAAGCATGAGATCGGTTCATCTATGTGGTTTAAATTCAGAGCTAGTCATTCCATGATAATTTCGGTTAAAATGATTAGTACATAGCTAGGATAAATTGTATTTTTCTGTTTGCTGCTTGTTTCCTACATTCGAGGACGAAGGTTCCTAACAGGGAGATATTGTAATAGCCCAGAAGTGCTTAGACGTAGACCCGGGAAGCAAAAAGGCAAAACTGCTGAAAGTTGGAAAAAAAGTTGCAGGACGACAGGTACCACGAACCGTGGTAAGTAACTACGAGTCATCGTTTGTATGTTTATATGTATGAATGTGTATGTTAAGCATGAGATCGGTTCATCTATGTGGTTTAAATTCAGAGCTAGTCATTCCATGAGAATTTCAATTAAAATGATCAGCACATAGCTAGGATGAATTATATGTTTCTGTTTGCTGCTTGTTTCCTACATTCGAGGACGAATGTTCCTAAGGGGGAGATATTGTAATAGCCTGGAAGTGCTTAGGAGTAGACCCGGGAAGCAAAAATGCAAAACTGCTGAAAGTTGGGAAAAAAGTTGCAGGACGACAGGTACCACGACCCATGGTAAGTAACTACGAGTCGTCATTTGTGGTCGTGGTAAGGAGTCAGTCTAGATGGCAGTGGTAACAACGGGTATTACAATGACCCGTTGTGAGGGACAACGGTCCGTTGTTAGGAGGCGTGGTAGGGTTGTGGACTTTCGCAGTAGAGACGATGGGTGGAAACCACGTTCTGTTGTATCTTACAATGAGTCGTGATGAGGATCGTGGAATAGGTGTGCAGAGTTTCAGAAGAAGAAAACAACAACCGAAGGAACGCCCGTTGAAGGCTAGGATGAACCGTCTTATGTTTCCGTGGCATGATTTTGAGAATGGGTCCTCAGTAGTGACTTCAACGAGAAGACAGGACAGGCCGTGGGTGGTTTCCATGACCCGTTGGTACTTGTCACGCCCTGCCTTGGGAGGCATGACTGGCACCTGGTGCCCTACTAGGACCTGAACTGCCGAGTTGACTGTGCCTAAGCACCTCTGGTGCAGGGCTGACTCTAACTCTAGAATCAAGAAAACAACGAGCTATATAGCGGCTGTAAATACAACCCCCAGCTGACAAAGCCTATAGCCACCTATGAAAATAAACAGCTAACCAGAGACAAACAAACATAGGGAGTTCTATGCGGGTCGACAAGGCCACCATGATATCTAGTTATAATTGGAAAGTAAATCAGATGCTAAATTTTGCTATGACCGATAAGGCCACCAATAAACTACTAAAAAGGGCCCCACACAGTCAACACACATAGTCTAAAACACATATGGGCCCCACATGACCGATATTATCTAACCACAGTGAAGTAACACAATCTGCAGGCCTCTAGGAGTAATAAGATGGTCGGGACAGGGTCCCGACCTACCCATACTGTACAAACAAAAAAAGTAAACCTCTATCACACAAGCTTCAGAAGAAAGGAGCTGATTGCTCTGTACGGTTGACTGGAACTATGAGGGACCTGCTCGGCAATCTGCACCTGCAAGAAAGTAATGCAGCGCCCCAAAAGAGGGCGTCAGTACAATATATACCGAATAAGTAAGGCAATAGATAAGCTGGATAGGACTAGACATAAATAAAAAGAAGAGCCGAAAGATTAACTTGTACGCCTGCTGATTTGTAATCTGCATCTAACTAACACTACATGTACATAAGCTAAGACTGCATACTTACACATTTATACACTACAGCTAGCAGATAAGAATTCATACAAGAACCCCGCCTGGCTCCCATAAGCCGGGAGGTACAATCAGCATAGAATAACTCGTTTGGGCCCCCATAAGTCCTAGCTAGCACATGTCAATCTATATACCCATACTCAGGTGTCTACAACTCTATTGGTACTGTAGCCAACCTACCGGTCCCCTGGGTCTACAACTAGGCCCGCTTGGCCCCTGAACTGTAGCTTTGTTTGAGTCCGGAGGACTCCTGATATCTATACCCCAGGCGTAAACGCTCGGCGGGGGTGTGTATAAGGTCAAACACGACATATGAGGATCTGTATCCCTATCTTCGTCCCTTGCGGATGGCATGCTTCTCCGTAGAGAGACGTATCCTTGCCCCTGGCGGGCGAGCGACACATCTATTAACCCTGGGGCGGTCATGGAAGGCTTCTAACTGAGGGCAACCCCAACCCATGTGTTATACTGACACATCAATCTATCTGTATAAAGAGAGCGTATCTGACCTTCTGGGCCTCATGCTAATGCTACTCACTTCTGGGATAATCTATATGGTTGTCTGCAGGCACGCCATGTGCCCGTATTTGATCAGAGGATCCTAATAGTGATCATGATTTCTAATAGTCTGGGATGAATAGAGCGAGGTTTGAAGTGGCCTAACATACTCTGAATGTCCTGCTCGAACATCTATAACTCATGAATAACTGTGGGGTTGCGGATAGCTAACTACTTTATTCTTCTAATTAACCAACTATCTGGGCTTGGTCGAACTTGCTTCTATGCGATCGGCACCCTAGTCCTTCATAGGGAGCTTTCCGATCTCCTTAACTTGTGGTTAATACTGTACTAGCAGAGTATTACTGACTCCTTAAGCCTTGTCTGAATCCACTCGGATCTATATTACTGTACCTGAATACCTTACAAGAACCGGCTAGGGTGCTGGCCCGTCACTGACTACTGATGTGGACCCCTCCTTAGTGTACCCACAAGCTTATCTGACTCGAATGACTAGGCTAGCTTGTTGGGCGCCCTACGCGATAACTGTTAAGTCGACTAAGACTGACAATCGCTGATAAGGCTAAAGGGATGGCGGGCGATCACTTAATACATTGGAGAACCCTGGTGTCGCTAACTCTAGAATATACCTATTATGTCTCTATTTATGGTTCTGGAATGTGCGATAACGTCAATGACCTCTAGGGATGCTTTCTTGCCAATATAGGTGCCAACTAGTCGTTAGACCGCCTAACTTCGCCCATACTGTTTAACCAACTGATTCAGGCCAATAACTCTTACGAGCTTCTGAAGTCTAGGCTTGGCTACAAACATATAAGTCCACCATCACAATAAACTGAGACTAAAAGAGTTTCTATAGCATTCATAACGCGAATCACATTTAACCTGCTCCCTTTTAGCGGGGGGTCCTGCAGTACGATCTGTATATGTTTTCTAGCAGCTAACTAGAATTTATGTAACTATAATCCCTATTAGGAGCTACTCACAACATATTTGATATTTATATATGTATATCAATAATAGCTAATTACAACATATCAAATTACAATCTAATGGTAGGAACAGTCTGGAGCATTTGAGATCGTTATTTCTATTTGAGAACATAAGTCGTAACACTGTACTACAAGGATACTTGCCGAGAGTTAAGCCTTACATACCTCGTTCACCGTTTTCTGACTAACTGATGAGTATCAGCTCGTATTCAACTGCCCTTCTCAACTGTAATCATATTAATGGAAGAATAGGGCCAACTTCGTTACTGATTCGAAGAAAACAATAACTTTATATATATGTAGTAACTATATTTCAACCTATCAAAAGATGATTGAAAACTCGTAATTTCTCGGGAATCTAGAAGGGAGAAATACTTACTTTAGGCATGTGATTGTATTGACACTAGTTTGAAAAAATTCCATCAACTTAGGTTTGGCGGGACGACGATTTGCCGGGCGTATTTTATGAAAATAACTTCGTAGCGATGCTCTCTGCAGCCTTATACTTCAATACCCAGAGTTAATTTGAATTTGGACGGCGTTTAGCGGCATAATCAAATGATTATTAAATGTTTTCCTTGGTTTCCCTCTATTTTGGCCGAAGTTATATGAAAAATAATCTAATTTCTAAGTGTGAGGTCTTTATATACTTGAGGTGGCAGACAAGGCAACGTGGCACTCTTCCCATCGCGTTGATTCTACTCCGTGCCACATTGGCTAACGCGGAGGAGCTGCTCCGTTCCAATTTTCCCCTCTGGGCAGCTTGGTTCGGCCTCCTCCCGTGAAATCCCAACTTGGCACCCGTTCGGCCTTTCCCCGAGCCCTTTCCTCGTATGTATGATACTCTAAAACTCTCAATCAACATACAAATAGGCCGACTAAACTTTAGAAACTTACGGGGTGTAACAGTACCACTCACGGGTTCCATCCGTCCAGATTTCAAGGCAGGTTCATTAAGGGTGTTTTCGACTTTTTCACTCTTTTAGGCCCTAAACTATGTCTTTTGGATAACTTCTGAGTGTGATAAGATGAGTTAAGTCCTTTATGCATGCCCATTCTAATGTAAGAACTTTAGAGTGATTTTTGGGAGATTCAAGGTCTTCTTCCCCAAGTTTCAATCAACTTCTTTGTGGGTATTCAAGGAACTTTGAGTCAATCCATTTCCAAGTATGTAGGGTTTTAGAATGGATGAAATTCTTCTCCACCCATGCCCAAATCTCATTTTAAAATCATGAATCCTCCTATTAAAGTCTATGGGGTTTTACTCAAATGCATGAAAATATAATTTCTCTTTATGGGTATGATTTAATTGGATTTTAATTCTTGAATTATGAATGATGGGCAGGTTTCATTATTATTCTCTTTAAAATCATGTTTCAAGCTTGTACATCCAAAATGCCCATTTGATGAAAGTTCATGAAAGTTATGATTTATGATGAATATGCAATATTTTGAATTTATTGATGATGGAAAAGCATGAATTCAAGTTATCCATGTTTATGAGCATATTTTGAAATAATTGAATATGATGAAGTATTTGGCAATGCCCACATGTTAAAGAATGATTTATGATTTATGAAGTGAATTACATGATTTATCGATTTATGATGTTGGCCGATGAAAAGGGCCTATGATTCTTGGCTAAGCATGTTTTAAGGGGGATCAATGATGATAAATGTTATATTTTAGCCAATGAATCTTAATGCATGATGTTATCGATTTATGTATGAGCCTATATGCATGTTTTTGGGAGCCGTATCTAGCACCGAGCAACCGACGTTCAAAGGACTACGTCGGTGTCTCATAACAACGTGCCACCATGGGTTTGTAAATGATATGATGTATTGATAATGATCCCCTCAAATGTGATATCACGCCTTATGCACGACCCTAACCTGGCAAGCCAAGGTCGGCTCTGCCCACTTGAGCAAGATAGTGGGGCATCATGAAAGGCTCTACCATAATGGTGTCGGTTATGACGAGTTCTCCCATTGTTCCGCATGTTTTATTCATTTTTATGTTTATGTTGTGGCTCAAGTTATGTTTTGATAAAGTTACTTGTGATTATGAAAAAGAATGATTACGAATGGTTTGAAAGCCTTATGTTATATTACGAAGATTTTGATGTAAGCATGATGTCCTTCTCTTATATTATTTATGAGATTTATTTACTCTGAAATTTCCGTTTTACTTACCTTGCATACTCAGTACATTCCACGTACTGACTGCATACTTTCTATGTTGTATCATTTCATGATACAGAGTTCAGATATCCAGCTCATCCTCCTCCTTAGCCCATCTTAGCTTACGCTTTCAGCTTATTGGTGAGTCCTCATATTCCGAGGGCAGTTTGATAGACTTTTATGTTGATTATGTTTCAGTATTGGTAGGGTTAGTTGGGGATATTGTCCTATCAACCCATCTTATGTATTAGAGGCTTTCAGACAAGTATGTAGTGCTCAACTTTTTTATACGTCCTGTATTCCTTAATGTTATGCTACGGTTACATTTCCGCTATGTTTTTATGATTATCATTCTGCTTATTTGAATGAGATTAGTTGTATGCATGAGCCATGGGTCGACTTGGGGTCTCTCGGGGTCCCTTGACCCGTGTCTACGATCGGGGTGTACGTTTGGGTTGTAACAGATTTTCTGACTCGTTAGCAAAATGAAGAGTCACTTAACGACTCGTTACGTAAAGGATGGGTGATTTGACGACTCGTTCTGAGACATGGTGCAGATTTTTCCTTTTTTCTCCATTTCAAATCTCGGATATGATTTTAGAGACTTTTGAGTGTTGCATTGTAGTTATGCAATGATGTTCATTGTAATATCTTGTTCCATGGAGTCCCTTATTGCATTGAATTTTTCCTGCATTCTTTGTTGCATCCTCTCTTCCATTTCCTCTATTCTTTTATGCATCATTTCATTAGTAACATTTGAAGAGGGTCTAGAATCTCCCATTTTTTGTTTCAAGAGACTCTTGGTAACTCCACACAAATACAATCTTACTTGACATGTATGATCAGGTCCCATAGATGCTGCAAATGCATCAATTGATGATTGACTACTATCTTCACTTTCTTGAGTTTCTATTCTCTCCATTTTAGCTTACAAATCAGATATAAGATAGAGAATTAAAGTAAATTATATTGATTCAATATTTAAGAACAAACAAATAATCTTGATAAACTTTGAATTAGAAAATGCCATAATATTTTGTTAGTCATATCTTCATACGATTCCTTGTATACTCGGCCAGATTTCCTTTTTCTAGTATCCATAAAGAATTCCTTACTTGAAAAAGTATTAGGATTTTCCTTTTTTTTTCTCTATTTACATATAAGTAGGCATTAAAATCTTCCTAAGTAAAGTCAACTAGTTATAATAAATTAACATTACTACAAAACACTAAACCTCGCGGATGATAGCAAAACTATTTTTTGCCAACAGTGCGTGTTCAGCTTTTTTCGATTCTCTTTATTGATTTTAGAAATATCTTGCAAATAAATGAGTTAGTTTCTATTTTGAAGATATAAAGAGATATTGAACTTTAAGATCCATATTATTTCTATCATATGTGAATTAGGCATTATTTAAAAAAAAAGAGAGTTGTTCGTAACTTATATCTTACCTGAGCTGTGTCAGATTTCCAATATTCAAGAAGATCCTTAAATACATTTTCTTGAACATTTTGAGGCCTTTTTTCCATTCGGATTTTGTCATTAGGGTATGCATAGAAGTGATGTTTCTTCAACCAATGTTTATACCTTCTCCAAGCTCCTTGAATTATTTCCAAAGCATAACCTTTTCCAACTTTAGGAATGTTATATTTCTCCTACAATTTTGTGCAATTAGATTAGCGCAAAAGATGTGAAATATTTTCAACTAAAAATCAAAACATTGGAACTTCAAACCTTGATATAGTTCCACATATCATCGTGTGTCTTCAACTTCCTCCAATCAAACACATTAACAGGACAAAATGTACCATTCCTTGCCAATGTGCCAAGAAAGCTTCCCAACTCACTAACAATTGCTTTATTAGGACCAACGGGTTGGTTCAACTCATTTAGCACAATTAGTTTGCGCTCACTCTGTCCATGTACACTTTGCATTTGTGTTCCACCTCTTTTTATTTTGTTAGTTGAAGGGCCTACAATAATACGAACCAAAGAGTTTATATTTATGCAGATAATAAACCAGGCAATCTTCTAATTAAGCAATTCTAGAACATGTATTGTTTGCGCGAAGTTAAAACTAATTGTAAAACTAGTTGAAATTGTCTTATTCTTGCCTTGTTCTCAGATTGGTTATTTGCTTCAAGATTGGAAGAATCATGTGGATCATGTTGCATTTGTTCCTGAACTGCTTGTGATGCAGGAGTGGTGGGACGTTGCGACTCTTGCTGCACTTGTTGATGTGCTGCTTGTGATGTGGGAGTGGTGGAATTCAATAGTACTTGTTGCATTTGTTGATGTGCTTCTTGTGATATGGCAATGGTGGAATTCAGCAGTACTTGTTGCAATGGTTGATGTGCTTCTTGTGATGTGGGAGTGGTGGAATTCAATAATACTTTTCCACTTGGTGATGTGCTACTTGTGATGTGGGAGTGGTGGAATTCAGCAGTACTTGTTGCATTTGTTCATGTGTTGCTTATGATGCAGGAGTAGTGGAATTCGTCAACACCTCTTCCACTTGTTGATGTGCTGTTTGTGTTGCAGGAAAGGTAGAATCCAAAGACACATGCTACCCTTGTTCTAATTGAGATGCATCTGTTAGGTAGATTGAGTTTTTCTTGGGCTTGTGATGCTTTTTAATCGACTTTATAGCTTGATCAACTGGAATGATCTCCAAGTTATGCTTGGTCTTGCGATTTGAAACCTTGTGCTTTGCCAAAGATACAAGTGATCCAGCTGACACATAGTTTAAGTTCTTAACTTTCTTATTTTTTCTTGAACACCCTTCCAGATTCATAACTATTTCTCTACAAGTTCAGAAAATGAAAATGAAGTAGGTTAGCAATAAACATTCTAAATTTCAATTAATATATTAATTTGTATACAAGTAAACTCAAACTGGGCAGAAAATAGAAAAAAAGGACAAAACTAGAGGTAGGAAGTTTATATGCTATAGATAGAAATTTATTTGTAAAAAAATAGATAAAAACACACAATCTTAGATTTAAAACGGAGAACCTCTTGTTTGAGAAACTGAACAATCTTAAATTCAGTTTTTTAAAAGTGAATCTAAACGTGGATTTTCTTATATTTAAAGATAAATATTTTATATAATTAGAAACTAGATGACTATTGGGGATAACAAATTTTTATACTTAGTGCAATAGGTGTTGGTTGCACTGTGACGTTAGTCTTGCAGCTCCTTATGGTGTCTTTTCAGCTTGACAACAAACAAGAGTTTCTCTGTTTTGAAGTTACTTCGCTGCTTAGATTCTCCTTATCAGCTGGAGTATATATACTAATCTCAACAAGTTGATATAGGAAGACTAGATATGGTTTTCAGTACAAGCTGGTGCTAATAGAGATTCAGGATCATGAAGAGTTGATAATTTACCAACACATTAGGCTCTAAAACTTGAGTCTTTGTTTTGTTCTTGGGTCGATTATTTTGATTTTATACCCTTTTTGCTTTCATCATGAGAAGATGTCTAAAAGTGAAGAAAAGAGCAAAAATGGAGCAAAAATAAGGGAGTGAGAGTGAATCGATCATTCATAGATGTGAACCGATGAAATGCCGGCCAAGGGCCGAATGTCACTACCTCAGAGGATTAATGCCACCAGAAGTTCACAACTTGCCAGCGGTGAGTCGCCGAATGATACTCAAAAGTTTTGGAAAATGGCTTGAAGACCTGGCGGTTCACGGATTCGCATCGATGAAACGTCGGTGTTCACTGGAATTTAGTGAAGATGCAGAAAAGACACCCAGTGATTCACGGATTGTAATTGGTGAACCACCGATGCTTCTGCCGGTTCTAGAATGGTGCTCATAAGGGTATAAT
Source organism: Datura wrightii (assembly GCA_035772735.1). Lineage (NCBI taxonomy): Eukaryota > Viridiplantae > Streptophyta > Magnoliopsida > Solanales > Solanaceae > Datura > Datura wrightii. The sequence continues at coordinate 70,943,389 of JASDFA010000002.1, forward strand.
CGTCCAACAATGAAAAAGAGATGAAAAGTGCTCTACTTTTTAGGGTATAAATAGAAATAAAGTACTTTGTACTCAGATAGGCAAAAGGAGAGATAGAAATAGAGATCTTGAGAGAGAACAAAGCTTTAATCACGTCATTGTTTTTCCTTTTAGCTGAAGAACATTCTCTTAGCTGAGAGAGGGAGATTCTGATTGAAAATTGTAGAGAGTACTCTGTTCTATTTCCTCTTTGTACTAGTAAGTTTCAGCTATTGTTGAAGAATATTTTGTGAAGTTGATTTATCTACTCTTGCTACTAAATTCAATGATGCTATTGATGAATGTATTTTTGAATTTCTTAACTATGGGTAGCTAAAATCATTAACTAGGTGTGTTTGTGATGATGAATACTTAATTGGATTGGGTATTGCTAGAGTCATATTCATGTTGTTCAATTAAGTGTAAATCTATTAGATTCTCTTCAATCTATTTATGAAGATCCATTGATTATGATATGAGTCTATTTATTCTTGCTTGATTATTGCTTGAGAGAGAATAATTAAGTATTGGAAGAAAATCTGGTAGTGGGCATGGATAAGAGATTGTGAAATTAAGCTAGGAATAGCTAAAATTTCTTTCTTTTTCCTTATTGGCAACTAATAGATAGGAATAGTTCAGTTGCTAATCCAAATCAAGTTGGGTTGAGCTAAATTATGGTTAGAGTTTTGATAACACTCTAGCAAGAGGTGGTCAATAGGCTGAGAAGTTGATATTACCCACTTTCTGAGATTATTTACACTTGTTGAACTTATAAGATGACCTAACATGTCCCAATCTAGTTAGTATTTCATCTACACCGCACCTCTAGTCTTTCACACCCTTGTTGACAACTTAGCTGATCTTGCTATTTTATTTTACTAAATCAACCAATACAATTCTCAGAAAATTTCAACTCCCCCAATTTTATTTGTTTTTATATTCAATCTACGTGGTGCAAGCTAACATCAACTTCTCAATCGACACTTGAAATTATCATTCCCTAGTCCTCGTAGGATTCGACCCCGGCACTCGTCGGGTTACTTGTTCTGATACTTTGGCCGTGTATATTCTTTGAATTAAGGGTATATTTTGGACGTTATCAAAAATGGCGTCGTTGCTGGGGACTAGCGCTTGATGATCTTGTGTTAATTGTGAAATTGAATTAGTTCCACACCACAGTGGTCACTACTAATAAGATCGTGTGTGGCTCATGAGAATTTTTGGAGTATGGTCACGAAACTTGGAAGGGGTGCCTTCTGTGGAGACCATCAAGCAAGTAGACAAAATGTGGCATAGAGAAGGGAAGAAATACGCAATGTTATTAGTCATGATGTAGCAGATGGAGTTGTTGACGAACTATATGAAGGGTTTCCATGCTAGATGTAACCAAGCCAACCATGACTATGATTATGCCTATTATGGAAACTAAGGTTGGAACAATGCTCGGTCAGTCGATACTAGTAGTCAAGGGAGCAATGAGTCAATCCCACCTCATATGGAGAGTACTCTAGAAGTGGTTCTTGAAAAGGTTCTTGCGACTGAAGAGGGATTTCAAGATTTACGGAGTAAACTCTGGGATCTAACAACCACTATAAAGAGTCATGATGTCATTATTCAACATTTGGAAGAACGGATGAACAAGTTAGCATCTCAGATGGTAGCAGAAGCAACAGAGAACAATAAGACTACAATGCAGGATATTGTAGAGAATGATATATTCGAGTGGGAAATTAAGGAAGAGGTTGTTGGAGAACTTATAACTGATGTTTTCTTGAAAGGTGAAGAACTTGGGGAAGTTCACCATGTGTGTAAGGAGATAAGAGATTATTCATTCCCCCCAAGAAAGCTAGACCTTGATTTGAAGAATCGTACAACCCCCTCCATCACAGCCTTCTATTGTGTCCCTACCAAAGATGGAGCTCAAACCCTTTCCCACTCACCTCAAATATGCATACCCGTGGGAGAATGAAACGCTCCTGATTATCATTTCAACAAAACTTACTCCGCTACAGGTAGATAAACTCATTGAGGTGTTGAAAAGGAATATTCGAGCCATAGGATGGTCAATAGTTGATATCATTGGTATCCCTCCGGGGATTTGCACCCACAAGATCAATCTTCAAGAAAATTGCAGCCCGTCAGTTGAACATCAAAGAAGGTTGAATCCACTTATGCAAGAGGCAGTCAAGAAAGATATTATTAAATGGCTAGATGCAGGGGTGGTGTATCCCATTGCAGATAGTAGTTGGGTTAGCCCGATGTAGTGTGTTCCCACAAAAGGGGCATTACGATTATTCCAAATGAAAAGAAAGAATTGATAGCTACCCGTCTAGTCATGGGGTGGAGAGTTTGTATGGATTACCATAAATTAAACTCCTAGACAAAGAAGGATCATTTTCCAGTGCCATTCATTGACCAAATGTTGGACCGTCTAGCTTGTAAAGAGTACTATTGTTTCTTGGATTGATACTCGGGATACAATCAAATCTCGATCGTACCCGAAGATCAAGAGAAAACCACATTTACATGCCCCTATGGTACGTTTGCATTCAAGCGGAGGCCTTTTGGTCTTTGTAATGCCCCGACCACATTCCAAAGATGCATGATGTCCATATTTTTCAACATGGTGGAAGATATGATAAAAGTCTTCATGGATGACTTCTCAGTCGTGGGGAACCCATTTGATGACTGCTTGACACATTTAGATGAGGTATTAAAGAGATGTACAAAGACGAATTTGGTCCTAAATTGGGAAAAGTGTCACTTCATGGTCAAAGAAGGGATTGTATTGGGACACAAAATTTTTGAAAAAGGGATTGAAGTGGATCAAACCAAAGTGGATGCCATTGCTCAACTAACTCCACCGTGTACCGTAAAGGGTGTTAGGAGTTTCCTCGGGCATGCAGGTTTTTACCGCCATTTCATTAAAGATTTCTCCAAGATAGATCATTCCCTATTCCAACTGTTGGAAAAAGAGGCTAAGTTCAATTTTGATGAGGATTGTTTAAGGGATTTTGTGGAGTTGAAGGATAGATTAATTTCCTCTCCAATCATTGTAGCACCTGATTGGTCAAAACCCTTTGAGCTTATATGCGATGCAAGTGGGTAACATTAGGAGCAGTCCTTGGTCAACGACAAGACAAGATCTTCCACCTAATTTATTATGCTAGTAAAGCTCTGAACAATGCACAAACAAATTACATAGTAATGGAATAGGAGCTCCTAGCTGTTGTGTTTGCATTTGAAAAATTCAGGCATACTTGCTAGGAACCAAAGTGGTGGTGCACAAGGACCATGCAGCACTCAGGTACTTAATGTCCAAAAAGGATACTAAACCAAGATTGATTAGGTGGGTGTTGTTGTTGCAGGAATTCAACTTTAAAGTGAAACACCGTAGGGGATGTTAGAATTAAGTGGCCGACCACTTGTCACGAGAACTAATGGGAATCCAGGAACACAAGAGGAGATCAATGATGTATTTTCGGATGAGAAAATCTTAGCTGCAACCCACGACCTGACACCGTGGTTTGTTGGTTTTGCTAATTATTTGGCCAGCGACATTGTACCTGAAGGATTGAATTTTCAGCAAAAGAAGAATTCATGCATGATGTCCAAAAGTTCTTTTGGGATGAACCTTACCTCTTCCGAAGTTGTGTAGATGGGTTAATAAGGAGGTGTGTTCCTGAAGTGGAGATGGTCTCGGTTCTAGAGGCGTGTCACTCTTCCCTTGTGGGAGGTCATTAAGGGAGCATACGAACAACGACCAAGGTGTTGCAATGCGGGTTTTACTGTCCTACCTTACATCAAGATGCACATGACTTTGTGAAGTAATATGATCGATTCCAGAGGACTAGGAACATTTTGAGGTGGCATGAACTCCCGCTAACACCCATCTTAGAGGTTGAGTTGTTTGACGTTTGGGGGATCAACTTCATAGGTCCTTTTGTAAGTTCTTATGGGAATAAATACATCTTAGTGACGGTGGATTATGTTTCCAAATGGGTGGAAGCTGTGGCATTACCAAACAATGAAGAGAGAAGTGTTAAGCTCTTTCTAAAGAAACATATCTTCTCGTGGTTCGGCACCCCAAGAGCTATCATTAGCGATGGGGGATCTCATTTTTTCAACCGCGTGTTTAGCATACTACTAGCTAAGTATGGTGTAAAGCATAAAGTGGTAACCCTATATCACCCGCAGACCAGCGGACAGGTGGAAGTTTCAAACCAGGTAAATAAAGTCCATCTTGACTAAAACAATTAACCTAAACATAATAGATTGGGCACATAAGTTAGATGATGCATTGTGGGCATATCAGACTGCATTTAAAACACCGATTGGAATGTCCCCTTATCAGCTGGTGTTTGGTAAAGCATGTCACCTCCTGATGGAGCTAGAAAACAAAGCTTTGTGGGCATTGAAGAGTTTAAACTTGGAAGGGGGAAGAGCTATCCAAGGTCGAATCCATAATTTACCTGAGATGGATGAATTCATAATGAAGGCATATGAGTATGCAGAAATTTACAAATCTAGAATGAAATATTATCATGACCAAAACGTGTTGCAGCGTAATTTTATTTCAGGGGATTGGGTGCTACTGTTCAATTCTTGACTAAAGCTGTTTCCCAGAAAGTTAAAGTCTAAATGGTTTGGACCTTTTAAGGTTTCTCAGGTGTACAAGAATGGAGCCATCGAACTCCATAGTGAGAATGGGAAAAAGTTCAAAGTAAATGGTCAAAGGGTTAAAAGGTATTTGGGGGTGTTGGAAGAAGCTGGCCGAACAGAGGTGGTGTATCTGGAGGAGCCCTAGGCTTCAAGGAACTTTCATCGTGCCACGACATTAAATAAGGCACTTCTTGGGAGGCAACCCAAGCATTTTACATTTTTTCTTCTTCTCTCATATGTTTTTATTTTTATTTTTTTAGGATTGGAAGGGTGCACTACATGATGAATAACAAACTGGCGCGCAACCGGCTAAACGCCGATCTCATTTCACAGAGCGCAATTAAAGCGCAGCCCTGCCTAGTGCACTAAAGGATTCAAGGTAGAGCGGCTATCCAAACCGGCGAATCGTGGTGATAATTCATGAAGCACCGCTAGGGCGCCGACTCCATCTAGAGAACTGAAGGTCCCAAGGAAAACCGGCGGCCCAATCGGCGAAGCGCCATGAAAAAACGCGAACCGCTGGTTTGTCGCCGCGCTCAACCAGAGTACCTGGGAATGGATCAGGCGTCGAATCCTCATTTGGTGAAATGTCGGAAGGGATACATGGAGCACTGGTCACCTGCTGAACTTGCATTCTGAATCGTGTTCAGGTAATGTGAGCGGCGGTCACAGCGGCGAACCACTGGCTCATTTCGGTGATCGCCGGTGTAGCCCCCGATGGAAAACCATATATTGTAAATCTCCACAAAACTCTTCCAATGCCCCATTTTCTTCCATCTTCTCCCCAGATTGCCTTTCCCCAAAAAGACCCATTAGTTACCACCTAACACTTATTAATACTTGCCCCACAAGCACCCATTCAACTTCCTTTCCTTTGCAATTTAAAAACCCCACCTGTCTTCATCCCCTTCATTCCCCCACAAAGCTTCACAAGCACAGCCCATTGGAGGTAAGAACTTTCTCACTCATGCTTGAAAGGTCCTAATCACATTGGTAATATTTTTCTTTGCTCATGATTATCACATTTTGTTTTGCTTCTTTATTGTATGTGTGTGAATGTTGTTTTGTTGTGGTCACTTCATCATATCCAGGTATAAGTTACGTACCCAAGTGAGTTTCCCAATGATGGATTGATTGACACCTTTCTTAAGGCAAACTTGTCTTTTGTTACGGAGATATGAGTGTGATTGGTTAGCTGTTATATGGAGGTGATTTGGTGGGCGACTAAATGCAAAACAGTGGCTAGCGAATCACTAGTGGTGGTTCACTAGTGAAACGCTGATGTGTCCCCGTTTTTTTCTTCACTATGCCAATCGGCGAGTCATCAACACTAGCAAAATGCAACTACCTCTCACTGATGACACCTAAGCTTGTGAAAATTTTACTTAATTTCTTCTGTTTGCCTTAGTTTTGAGTCACACATTCAACATACATTTGCAGCATCATGTCTATCTCCCATCACTCTCATACAGGCCAAGCATCAGTGCCCACAAATAGCCCTCAAGATAGGTTTGGGCTAGAAGGAATGGAGGAGTTTTACATAGCTTTCATGGAAAAATGTGTCATCCGTGTAGAAGCTCAGTTTGATGCATAATCTTTCAAGATTGTGTACCCAGATATCTATCACCAGATTGGGATGCGCGATTGGGGTCCATTTACTATACCAGTTTACCCATATCTTCCAGAGCTAGTGTGGGAATTCTATGCATCATACAAGGGAAGGCAACAACTAATGAAGCGAAGGGGTAGCATTAAAGCAGGCTCGTGCCTCACATCAGTGTGGGTGCAAGGACAAGCGGTGCCTGTAACTCCAGAAGCAAGCAATTCAATTTATTGGGATGAGTCCATCCCATCTCATCCAATATTTCACAATAAAGTGGAGAACAAATCAACTCAATTCCAGTGGGTAGCCAACCTGATTGCAAAAGGTCGACCACAATAGGCCACTTCTAAGGGCCTCATTCATCGGCATGACTTAAAATTTGAAGCACGTATGTGGTTACATTTGGTTTGCTCAAGGCTAATTCCCTCTCTGAATATATCGTAAGTCCCAATTGAAGTTGTCATTCTCCTTGCTTGCATAATGGACCATGTACACATCAATGTGGGGGAAATTATTGCTAATCAATTCAAACGCAAGGCCAAGCAACAAGCCACCACATTTCCATTTCCTAACTTAGTGTGTATATTATGTATGCAGGCAACTTGTCCTTTGTTCCGGCCATTGGATAGGACGGTGCAGGCCAACAGTGTGATTACATTGGCCACCAAAATCGACGAAGAGGCTCCAACTATGAAGCGATCAAAGTATACAAGGAACATGACCTTACCATCATCTTCGGCATCCACCAACACAACAACTGCACCACTCCATACAACTGAATCTTAAAGTTCTCCACCTCCTAATTTGCTCAACATAGAATAAAGGGCAAAAATGCATGAGAACTAGCTAGTGTAGTTAGCCAAGGCTCTTCCTGCCATGATACAGGGTGCCATTAAGAAAGCCTTGCAGCCTGCTAAAGACAAATTGGCTAGCCTATGCTCTACGGTTGATGTACTTGAATGCAAAGTGGGCACTTTAAAACAAGAGGTGGCTGCTCTCACTACACCATAATCTATTTCCCAACCAAACCCTTGTGAACCTGAGGCGGTACCTGAAGCACCCAGAAGCCCACCAGATTATTGGTGGGTAGGCTATGATAGTGATTCAGAACAAGTGCCCGATGAGGAACCCCATCATAGCCGCCCTCCTCCACCTCCAACACATTCGGTATATGATGCCGATCCTTCCTGGACACCTGGTTGAGGGGCAACAACCTTCTACCATGAGCTTCGCACTTTGCCAGACGATTGGGTGGTGCAAGGCCCAGGACAACCTCTATCCCTCCCATCGGATCCATAGTAACCGACGGCCTAAGAGACATTTTCTTGGCAGTTCGATGCTACCACCTATACTTGGAGACCATGGTCCAATCACTAACTCAATCAGGAAGCATGTCTCACTTGCTTATCTTTTCTTTGGATACATTGGGGCAATGTCTGTTTTTAGTTTGGGGATGGGATGATTCTTGTTCGTTGGATGTTGAAATTTCTTGGGAGGGGGGGAGGGGGGGCTAAATATGTTCTTGATGGTTGATTATTAGTGACTACATGGGGTCTTTTCTTTGAATTACAAAATATTGAAAATCTTGAATGAAATGACCCCAAAGTCTTGTTCCTTTTTTGCCATTGTAAATAGTAGTGTAGAAATTAAAACTCCGAGGGTTTTCTTTGGAACACGGTTCTTTCCCAAGGAGCATTCTCTTTTATTTTTTTATTTTTGTTGTCGAACTGGGTTGGTTTTTCCCGATGATGGATTGAGTGGAGATATTCTTAAGGAAAAATGCCATGTTTCCTTGAGTATTTTGTGAATTTGTTTTGAGAGGCACCATCGAATTTTTTTTTGTTGAAATGGAAATGTAAAAATAAGGGCATGAGAATGAAGATAATGAGCAAGTGTTGACACCATAGCATAGCATTCTTTGTCATACATTAAAAATTCCCTATTTGACTTATGATGTTTGCTTGCTTTGATGTCCTAATTTGGTGTTTTGTGTTGAGAATGACTCTTGTAGACCCTTTAAGGGTGATCCCTTATGTGGTGAGGAAATTTTTGATGAATCTCATGCATTATATCTTGTCTAGAACTTTCCCAAATGTGATTCAAGATGAAATTCTAGATGTAGTTGCACCAAGAACAGGAGTTTAGGCTTTCCTTTGTCTAGTCACTTCACCCATATGCCCTCCATGAGCATTAATCCTTGTTAGACAATGTTGAGCCTTAAACCATTTTCTTGGCAACCACATTACAAGCCTTGAGACGATTCTTAATACCTCTTTTTGACCCCTATTCTCCCTAAATGCTAGTGACAAGATAAGTGATGAAATGAGGCTTAAGGCCTAACAAAGAGGGAGTGATAAAAACATTTGTAAAAAATGAGGCAAAAGCCTAAGTTTGGGGGTGTGCAAAACAAAGGGGGAAGATAAGAATTATAGTGTGAAGGGAATATCGCCTTTTTTCAAAGTCCACCAAAGGATATAGAAAAAATAAAAAGACAATTTGTGTGAATCAGTATTTCCTCTTGATGTAATAAGGCGAGGTTATAAGGGGGAGCATTGAAGAAATGAAAGTCATCAACAAGGAAAGAAGGGAAAGGAGGTTAAGTAAGTGGAATTGATGTAAGGTATGTCACAAAAGCATTAGGGAGGATCTAATCACTATAGCTAAATGTTCATCCTACCCTCACCCTGAGCCTACATCACAATCCGCAAGTCCTAAATGATTCTAGGTGCAACTACTCTACATTAGTGGCGAATTACATGAAGGGTAAGCTATGGGTCAATTGAATGCATGAAGATATCTTTTGGGAAAGAGAGTGTGAGTGTCTCTTCCAATTAATCCCTTGTGTGTATTCAAATGATCACATGACCAAAAAAATAGGGATCCTTATTTTGGTGAGTGGCATCATTCCTTTTACAGGATGCAAGAGCATTCAGAGTTAAGGTGAACATAGGGCAAGGAGTGTAAACTCTAAGATAAGCTTTGAATTTTTAGTGATTATACCTTGAGATGCTATGTTTGTTACTTGGTTTAGCAACGCCCTTGTTTTGATAAATGATTCCTTTCATAAGCTTTGCTTGATAGAAAGTGGTTGCCTGTTTGAAATATCTTCAATGTTTAGGTCTTCTGGGGTATTTTCTTCTCTTTTTCGATGACACGTGGTGAATATTTTTTGCGTTGTCATAGTCCAAGTGATCGGCGAGGTCTAATTGTGAAGAGAGGTGGCATATTCCTCAATAGTTGAGTATTGCATTACTTGAGGACAAGCAATGATTTAAGTTTGGGGGTTTGATGAATTGGTAATTTACCAACTCCTTAGGGTCTAAAACTTGAGTTTTTGTTTCGTTCTTGAGTTGATTATTTGGATTTTATTCCCTTTTTGCTTTTGTTGTGTGCAAATGGCTAAAAGTGGAGAAAAAAACAAAAATGGAGCAAAAAGAAGGGAGTGATAATGAATCAGCAATTTGCATATGGAAATCGACGAAACGCCGGCCAAGGGCCGAATATCACTGCTTCAGAGGATAAATGCCATCGACAGTTTGCGACTTGCCAGCAGCGAGTCGCCGGTCCAGTCTCTGAATGATACTCAAAAGTTCTAGAAAATGGCTTGAAGACCTGGAGATTCAAGGATTTACATCGGCAAAACATCGGGTGAACAAATGGTGTTCACTGGAATTTAGTGAAGATGCAGAAAAGACACCCAGCAGTTCACTGATTGTAACCAGCGAACTACCGGTGCTTCCGCTAGTTCCATAATGATGCTCATAAGAGTATAATCGTCCAACACTGGAAAAGAGATAAAAAGTGCCCTACTTTTCAGGGTATAGATAGAAATAAAGTACTTTGTACTCAGATAGGCAGAAGGAGAGATAGAAATAGAGATATTGAGAGAGAACAAAGCTTACATCACATCATTGTTTCCCCTTTTAACTGAAGAACATTCACTTAGCTGAGAGAGGGAGATTCTAATTGAAAATTGTAGAATGTACTCTGTTCTATTTCCTCTTTGTACTAGTAAGTTTTAGCTATTATTGAAGAATATTTTGTGAAGTTGATTTATCTACTCTTGCTATTAAATTTAATGATGCTATTGATGAATGTGTTTTTGAATTTCTTAACTATGGGTAGCTAAAATCATTAACTAGAGGTGTGTGATGATGAATACTTAATTGGATTGGGTATAGCTAGAGTCATCTTCATGTTGTTCAATTAAGTGTAAATCGTTTAGATTCTCTTCAATCTATTAATGAAGATCCATTGGTTATGATATGGGTCTATTTATTCTTGCTTGATAATTGCTTGAGAGAGAATAATTAAGTATTGAAAGAGAATATAGTAGTGGGCATGGATAAGAGATTGTGAAATTAGGCTAGAAATAGCTGAAATTGCTTTCTCATTCCTTATTGACAACTAATAGCTAGGAATAGTGCATTTGCTAATCCAAATCAAGTCGGGTTGAACTAAGTTGTGGATAGAGTTTGATAAAACTCTAGCAAGAGGTAGTCAATAGGCTGAGAAGCTGAGATTACCCACTTTTCGAGATTATTTACACTTGTTGAACTTATAAGATGACCTGAGTCCCGATCTAGTTAGTATTTTATCTATACTGCACCTCTAGTCTTTCACACCCTTGTTGACAACTTAGCTGATCTTGCTATTTTATTTTACTAAATCAACCAATACAATTATCTGAAAATTTCAACTCCCCCAATTTTATTCGTTTTTGTATTCAATCTACGTGGTGCAAGCTAATATCAACATCTCAATTGACACTTGAAATTATCATTCCTTAGTCCTCGTGGGATTCGATCCTGGCAATCATCGGGTTACTTGTTTTAATGCTTTCGCCGTGTATATTCTTTGCATTAAGGATATATTTTGGATGTTATCAGATCACATTGCTCTTCAATGTTAATATGAGCTATTCAAGTCCAGAAAATAAGTAAAAAAATCTCATAGTAGATGGGAAGTATGAACATAGAACCGTTGGTGCTGTAAAATACCATTAACTATCGGAAGACTATTAATTCATACGGTTATGTTGAGAAAGCTATGAGTCACAACAAAGAAACAAAAATGTCCTGGTGAGAAAGATCTAGTCACTGGTGTAAAGAAGTCCAATTAAGAGAATTGATCTCCTATGACTATTTACCCAACAAAAATGTCTTCTATATTATTTACTGATCTCCTGTGTAATTTTACAGACTCTCATGTGAATATGGCCATCCATATAAGTAAAAGAATATTTATAATGGGGCTATGGAACTTCTCTACTTACATTGTTATATTTAGGCCTAAAGGCACCTAACCTTTGTCCGATATTGTAAATTAAAGCACAGAAAGGATTAAAAATTACCAGTACTAAGGATATGAAAAAAGACAATGAAATATGGAGACAATGCATAAAAGTTTAAAAGGGTAACAGATTCCTAAATAGGAAAAATTGTTCATGCATTTAGTATTTTAAATAACATATTCAGTTCTTTGAGCTATACTGAAAAATGATTAGTAAGTCTATAAATGGGTTGTAATTAAAGAATCTTGAAGTTTAGCACTGTACAGTTTACTACATTTGGTCCTCTTTCCCATATAACTGAAAATATTAGAGATTTAAATTGCAATATTGTAAGGTTGCTGAAAACATAAAAGGTTTCTCATGTTTTTTGGGTCATCTGTAAATCAGCCATAGCTGAAAACTGATATAAAACTGGCACGCGTACTTTTTTTGTTGAAACTGAAACTGAGTGGTAGTCATGCTTCTACAAACATATAGAAATATTAATATAGAGCTCTATGAAAACTAGAATGCCCACCACTTCTAACCCCTCTTGAACACTCCATTTTAAGCTAAATCCACTTCGACCATTAGAAGTTCTATCTCCTACAAACTGCTTTAGCACATTCTTTTTGTTTGATATCAATGATTTCTGTTCAACTTACACACATCTTGACTATAGTTCAATAATTAGCTAATTTTGTTCTTCCTATAACAGAGACTTAATATCACACCAATAAACAGAAAGTACAACCTTCTGCATGTAGTTGTTAGTACTCCCTAAAATGGCTAATAGATAGTTTAATTTCTTTTTAAAAAACCTTCATCTTGTAGTTGTACTCCATCATAAGGCTAGTAGATCCCTTATCAGGAATTGGAAAAAGAAAAAATATGTCTAGCTGATTGTCTCCAAATTTATTGGAATATTGTTGCTCGGACTCTTCAAAAATGTCAACAAATAGTGCATTTTGGAGGATCCGGATCCAATCAACATATTCCTTATCCAAAAAAGAGAAACACCCTCACCTAGCCTATTCAACAATGAATAGGAAAAGAGCCCCATCCACATGTAAATCACTCTGACAATTGAAAATAAATTGACCTTGAGATAGGAGAACAATATCCTAAAGTTGAACAATATATTGTATAACTCAAACAAGACATACAATAATTACTGTTACTACCCGAGTTAACACCCTAGCCGTAACACAGGACAAGGAACCCCGAAAGGCTCAAGGTCGATCCATGGCATAGTCATAACATAACTCTTAACAAAATAAACAGCTAATAGCAGCACAACTGCGCGGAAGCTAACTATAAGGAGTCAAATTTAAAACATAAAGACATAATTTAACAGAACTTTAATACATAGACTAAATCTGATTATACATGTATGAAAGCCTCTATTAAACTGATGAGTTGCTGGGACAGGTCCCCAACTAACTCTGAAAGTCTGAAAACTAAAATATAACTAAAATAAGAACATAGACCTCGTCCTCAAGAGATGAGGACTCACCACAATCCGCTGAGATGGAAGAAAGAGCGTGTCTACCTGCGAGGCTGAATCTGGGTACCTGAATCTATATCATGGAATGATATAGCACATAAAGTATGCGGTCATTACATGGAATGTATTGAGCATGCGGGGAAACGTAAACAAACTAAACATACAAGTATACAAGGAGGAAATAAACTGAGTACATCGATACATAACTGATTTAGAATACAACAACCCTGTCTGAGTACGTACACATATTGATATGAAATTTTATTTGGAACTCATATTCCGAAGCATCATCAACTTCATCCGTAAGGGTCATGTACTGAACATATAATGAAAGCTGAAACTGAAATTTATATCGTATAATGTACTGGATGCATGCTGATAACTGAGATTACATTATGCTACATCTATTTTAAATTGAAGTCTGAACTATACAAAACTGATCCAAACGATAACATAAACTAAGGGGGTCATTCTTTACTATGGAGAGTCCCAATTGAACTAGGGGAACATTCTCAGCTGTGGAGAGTCCCAACTGATCTAAGGAAAATATTCTCGGCTGTGGAGAGTCTCTGACTAACTAAGAGAAACATTCTCGACTATGGAGAGTCCCTGACTGAATAAGGGAAACATTCTCGGCTATGGAGAGTCCCTGACTGACCAAGGGAGACATTCTCAACTATGGAGAGTCCCTAGGTGACTAGAACCTGAGGATTACTAATCTGACATTATTCATCTGGTCTAAGCTACTACAGGTAATTAAAACATGAGCATTTACTTATTTCATCATACTGAATTCATTTAGGAAGGATTCAGATTACTTTGTACTAACAACAAGCCCAAAAGTCTGAAGTATCATTCTCATGCTTTATCTTTGTAATTCATATCGTCAGGGTACCAAATCATCATTTAATCCACACATTTTACATTCACGAATATTTATGGGTTTAGATCATACTTTACTCACCTCCACAACATCCAAATTCCAAGTTCATAAAGTACGACATATAACATAGAGTCATGTAGGATCCATAGGTCCAATTCCCACTTTAACATGGATACATTGATTCATATATCTTAGATTCACGGAAAGCCCATATAATTATCTCATACCTTAAACATGTACAACGAGATCATGATAGAAGCATATATTCATTTCAGGGAACCTATTTTGAAATTTACTCCAGTTCATAAAGAAGATATGATAATTATGTCGTTACCATAGGTTTACCTTATACCCAAGACATTTACATGGATAACATAATGAAAAACATACATACTTCCCATTGAGCAAGCCCGTAAGTTCCAATCTCATCTCAACATATCTATCAAACATATATTCTAGTCTTTAAGGTAATTCTTATGATATTCACATATTTTAGACATGGATACAAGTTCTTGATAAAATCGAGTGAACAATAACAAAATCCCTATCAAAGTTTTAAGCTATCTCATGAAGGAAGTCCCATAATCATGTATGTTCTCCATTAAGCACATAAATCAAGATATTAAAATTATTACATAAGCATAAATGACATTTACTCCTCATGGGTCTTAGAATTCATAGAATACATAGTAGAAATCATCCATAAATCGTAACCCTAGGTCATGCTTTTCTAGAATAATGGAATCGGGTTTTTAAATAGAACATTTGGAGCATGCTATACCCCGGAAGCTCAAAGATTGTACCCGGGAGTTGAAATGGGAAAATTGTAAAATTTTGTTGAAGGCACAGGATGAGTCATTGGACGACTCGTGAGGACACCCACGAGTCGTCAAGTGGCTTGTGGGGAGGCCTGGAAAAAATAAAGGATTGAGGTCCCCACGAGTGAGGGAATGACTCGTGGTCAACCACCACGAGTCGTCATGCCAATTATAGGGTGGATTTGGAAATTTTATAGGAGGATTTTCCAGTGTACCTAACGGATGGGACCCGACGAGTCATGGTCAGTCCTAATGACTTGTGAGGTAAGTCATGATCAAGCAAAGTGGATTTTCACTAATGTTATGGTAGTGTACTTGATGGTAGGTGACCACAAGTCGTAGTCACTGGGGACGAGTCGTTAAGTCCCTCGTTACGAGCCCCAACAGTTCAATTAACCAGTGCACTTGACGGGTGACTCGACGAGTCATTGCCCATCCTAACGAATCGTTAGGTCACCCGTTAGGGTCACTTGACAGTGTTTCCCTGTGAATTCAGTAAGGGATTTTCATAATTCCTAAATTCCTAAGACCTATACGACGTAATTAAGACTCGTTTTACAGGGTTTTAAGAGGGGAAAACCTATTCTAAGCTAGTTCATTCAATGCCTGCAAACTTGAGAGCTTGAAGGGAGGATTTAGAGCAAGTTTTGAAGGTTTCCATTGAAATCTCATCTTGGGCAATTAGAGAAGTGCTTAAATCATCCCTCCTAGGTATGTAAGACTATGAGCAGATATCATCTTCCACACCCATGCAATTCCTATCAAAATGTGATAAATTGTCTATGATCAAGAATGGGGTTTTACCCAATTGCATGATTCTTCAATCTTTATGCATGGGTATGATTAGATTGTGTTTATAATGATGAATTATGAAGATTGGCTGGATTCTAAATTATTTTTCCTTATAAAAATTGTTTTTCAAATTTTGAATCTAAAATGCCCATGGATGATTAGTTCATAAAAGAAGAAATTTATGACAAACGTGTGATGATTATGAGGTTGATGATGCAAATCATGTTTTTAAAACTACCCGTGATCTATTTTGTTGTTTTCAAAATGAATTGATTAGATCCAAGTATGATAAAGCTTTGGGTGATGCCCAGATGTCGATTTAAAATGATGATTTTCCCGACATACGCTTACCACATTGTTTGAAGTGAAATTTTCTATTTTTAATCATAAATTCTAGCTTGTGGTATGTTGAGTAAATATTTTTATACGTAGCTTACCACATGATTTGGAGTACATTCTCCCACCTATGACTGAGCTTGTGGTATTTTTCAAAATAAAGCTTCTCATATGCATGAATTCATAATTGAGATGTAGGTCCTTATTGAGCTTTGTCAATAGACAATAATTGAGCTTCATATCCATATGATGTCTAGTCTATGCATGATTTCATTATGATCCTTGTCAATAGACAATGTTGAGCTTCATTTCATACGATGTTGAGTTATGCATGATTTCATGTTGAGCTTCGTCAATAGACGATGTTGAGCTTCATTATATACGATGTAGAGCATTGCATGTTTTGGGAGAAGAGTCTAGCACCGAGTGGGTTAAGGGTCGACTACCCTATGCCCTAGAACTACGCGCCAACGTAGGTTGATACTATTATATTATTGGGACCTCCCTTGTGAGCTATCCCTAGCCCGATTGGCCCTTCAGCTTGATATCGATATCATGGTATCGTCCATCTTCCTGGAAAGGTTATGGACGGCTCTGCCCACTTGAGTGTGATAGTTGGGATGTGGTAAGTCAGTTAAGTGATGAGTCTTCCACTGTCTAAATCATTCAAATTGCATATTCATCACTCATAATAATTATCTTAAGCATGCATGTTCAAAAAACAAGGTTTGACTCATTGTTCAACTTTTGATATAAATGTATGTTTCATCTTTAAGTCATTCGAGTCAGTCATGATGTTCTAACGCTATGCATGGTCATGTTATGATAAGAGTATAATTTCAGAATGAATACATGTAGCCTTCTACTTACACTTAAAAGCTTATGATATGTTATGAAATGTTTTAAATGATTTATTTTACTTAAGCGGTTTTACTTACCTTGCATACTCGTTATATTCCATGTACTGACCGCATACTTTCTATGCTGCATCATTTCATGACACAGGATCCATTTCCCAAGTTCATCCCCGCTGGTAGTCTCTTATCAGAGTTAGAACCTGCATGATTTGTGAGTCCTCATCTTTCGAGGACTAGACTTTCAGCTTTGTGTCATATTTTAGTTTCAGGTTTTGTGGAGTTAGTTGGGGTTTTGTCCCATCAACTCGTCTAGACTAGAGGCTTTCAAACTTATGTATGTACATCTTCGGATATTATTTTGATGTGCCATTGTATGAGACTTCCGCTGAGTTTATAATTATTCTTTCTTCAGTTTATCGAATAAGTTAGTTGTACGCTTATGCCATGGGTCGGCTTGGGGTCTCTCAGGGTCCCTTGTCCCGTGTCTATGATCCGGGTCTACACTCGGGTCATAAAAAACTTGATACCAGAGCCATAGGTTTGATATGTCCTAGGAAGTCTGAAAGCCACGTTAGGTAGAGTCGTTTTCATGGGTGTGAAGCGCACCACACTTATGATGAAGAGGCTACTAGACGTTATAGAAAATGTTCCCTTCTTTCATGATCTATGTCGTTCAATGAAAAGCCTTTCTATCCTCCTAATTCATGTTATTCGCGATTGCAAAATCTCCTAGAATGATGAATGGAGGTGGTGAAGGCCACGATGAGGGAAATGGTCATGAGCATCAGCCAGCCCCATCAGTTCAGGAGCCTCAGGCACCTGAGCCAGCCACTCATGCTGAGTTTTGAGCTGCCATTCAGATGCTTGTGCAGGCCTTGACTGCTCAGGTCAATTAGTAGGCCTTTGTGCATGTTCCTTAAAACGGAAATGCAGCGGCGGCCAGAGTCTGAGACTTTTTGAGGATGAACCCTCTGGAGTTCTTAGGGTCTAAGGTAGATGAGGACCCGCATGACTTCATTGATGAGATTGTCAAGTTCACTCGGGTTTTGGGGGTGAGCAGTGTTGAGTGCGTAGAGTTGGCCTCCTACCAGTTGAAGGGGGTTGCGCATATTAGTTCCGCCAGTGGAAGGACATCAGGGTTGCTGGAGCAGGTCCGGTCATGTGGGAGGAGTTTCAGGTTGCATTCCTTGAACGGTTATTCCCTCGAGAGATGAGGGAGTTGAAAGCAACTGAATTTGTGAATATAAAGCAAGGAAGGATGACTGTTCAGGAGTACACCCTTGAGTTCATCCGCCTATCTAAGCATGCCTCGGAGTTACTAACCGACCAACGGGCGCGGGTGAGCAGATTTGTGCATGGTATAGAAGGATATTTGGACAAGGACTGCAGGACAGCTATGCTCCATCAGGACATGGACTCCCTCGCATTGTATTGTACGCTCAACAGATGGAGGCGGCATATTCGAGGGAGAGGGAGGCCAAGAGGGCCAGGACTGAGGATCACAAATTCTCTTAGTAGAGGTCTGGTGGTGGGCATCGATAGTAGACCCACCAGAGATCATCAGCCCCAGCATCTTCAGTGCTGAGTGTGCCATCTAGGCCCAGACATGATCAGAAAACGGCGAGCGTCAGGGTTCATAGCAGTAGACCCATAGACTCCATAATTCCAG
This sequence comes from Datura wrightii, assembly GCA_035772735.1. Classification (NCBI taxonomy): domain Eukaryota; kingdom Viridiplantae; phylum Streptophyta; class Magnoliopsida; order Solanales; family Solanaceae; genus Datura; species Datura wrightii. The sequence continues at coordinate 70,961,806 of JASDFA010000002.1, forward strand.
CTTGTCGCAGGTGCGGACGAGGACTCACGGGCCAGTGTTTGGCAGGGTTAGGAGTTTGTTTTGGATGTGGGCAGCCTGGACATATGCTCAGAGATTGTCCCACTGCGAGACAGTATCAGGTTGGGGGCTGAGGCCCTGCTTCTAGTTTAGAAGCCCCACCCCCACACACAACACATCAGGGGGCATCTACTAGCACAGCTGGCGGGCAACGCTAGAACAGATTCTATGCCTTAGCCACTTTCCAGGAGCAGGAGGCCTCACTAGATGTAGTCACCGGTATGTTGAGAGCCTTTCATGTTGATGTATATGCATCGCTAGATCCGGAGGCTACCCTATCTTTTGTGACACCTTATGTAGCTAGTAGCTTCGGAGTCAGTCCCGATATTTTGTCAGATCCCTTCTCAATTTCTACTCTAGTAGGTGACTCATTTATAGCTAGACGGGTGTATAGAAATTGCCCGGTCTCAGTTCTTTATAAGGTCATCTCAGAATACTTGATAGAGTTAGCTATGACCAATTTCGATATTATTCTCGGCATGGATTGGCTATTTGCATGCTATGCTTCAGTTAATTGTAGGACCCAGTCAGTAGAGTTTAGATTTCTGGGTGAGCCTGCTTAGAATGGGTGGGTAATTCAATTGTTCATGTAGGTCGATTTATTTCCTACCTTAAGGCCAGGAAGATGATTTCTAAGGGGTGCATGTAGCATCTAATTAGGGTTAAGGACGTGGAGTCCGAAACCCCGACTATCCTGTTCGTACCAGCAGTACGTGAGTATCTAGAGGTCTTTCTTGATGATTTGCCAGGTGTCCCTCCCGAGCGAGAGATTGCTTTCGGTATAGATCTTCTTCCCGACACATAACCTATATCTATTACGCCTTATTGAAGTGCTCCAACCGAGCAAAAAGAGTTATCCTTCTAGATAAGGGCTTTATTAGGTCGAGTAAGTCCCCATAGGGTGCACCAATGTTATTTGTCCGAAAGAAGGATGGTTCTCTTCGAATGTGAATTGATTATCGGCAGTTGAACAAGGTCACCATCAAGAACATGTATCCTTTACCCAGGATCGATGATTTGTTTGACCAGCTTCAGGGTGCCAAGTGTTTGTCCAGGATCGATCTCAGATTCGAGTATCACTTGCTCAGGGTTCGGGAGAGTGACATCCCGAAGATCACTTTTAGGACTCAGTATTGTCTCTACGAATTTGTTGTTATGTATTTTGTACTAACCAATGCCTCTGAAACTTTAATGGATCTAATGAATAGGGTGTTCGAGGCATATTTGGACATGTTCATAATTGTGTTCATTGATGACATCCTTATATGCTCAGATGCCGCTCACTTGAGAATAGTGCTTCAGACCCTCAAGGATCGTTAGTTGTATGCAAAGTTCAGCAAATGTGAGTTTTGGTTGGACTCGGTGGCATATTTGGGCCATGTGGTATTAGGTGAGGGCATAAAATAGATTCTCAGAAGATCGAGGCAGTAAAGAACTGGCCCAAACCGGTGAACCCATCAGATATCAGATGCTTTTTGGGCTTAGTGGGTGACTATCAGAGAATTGTGGAGGGCTTTTCATCTATTGTTGCACCATTGACTAAGTTGACTTAGAAGAAGGTGATGTTTTAATGGTCGGAGGCTTGTGAGAAAAGCTTCCAAGAGTTGCAGACCCGACTCACTTCAGCACTAGTGTTGACCTTACTTGAGGGTACTGATGGTTTTGTGGTGTATTATGATGCTTCGCGAGTCGGACTCGGGTGTGTGTTGATGCAGCATGGGAAAGTTATAGCATATGCCTCGAGGCAGTTGAAAGTTCATGAAAAGAATTACTTGACCCATGATCTTGAATTGGATGCGGTGGTGTTTGCATTGAAGATGTGGCGGCACTACTTGTATAGGGTCCATGTGGATGTATTGACGGATCACAAGAGCTTTCAGTATGTGTTCACACAGAAAGACCTCAATCTTCGCAAAAGAGGTGGTTGGAGCTACTTAAGGACTATGATATGAGTGTTCCTTACCACCCGGGTAAGGCTAATATGGTGGCGGATGCACTTTGTATACTCTCTATGGAAAGTGTGTCCCACATGGATGAGGGAAAGAAGAAGTTGGCGAGAGATGTCCATAAACTTGTGAGGTTGGGAGTTAGATTGGTTGCCTCTACCGATGGCGGCGTTGCTGTACAAAATGGATCAGAATCGTCCTTAGTAGTGGATGTGAAAGCTAGACAAGATGAGGATCTGGTTTTAGTAAAGCTGAAGGAAGTCGTTCGAAGTCATAAGGTGGAGGTCTTCTCCCAAGGGGGAGATGGTGTACTGCGGTACCAGGGTCGTCTATGTGTTTTAGATATCGATAATTTGAGGGACCGGATATTGCATAAGGCACATGGATCAGGTATTCAATCTATCGGGGTACCACCAAGATGTATCATGACTTGCGGGAAATATATTGGTGGAACGACATGAAGAAAGATATTGTGGATTTCATAGCCAAGTGCCCGAACTGTCAGCAAGTGAAAGTTGAGCATCAAAGGCCAGGAGTCGTATTGAAAGATATTAACATTCCTTCTTGGAAGTAAGAAGAGATTAATATGGTTTTCATTACTGGTCTACCTCATACTCACCGACAGTATGACTCCATTTGGGTTGTAGTAGACAAGTTGACCAAGGCTGCACACTTCCTGCCAGTCCAAACCACAGATTCAACGGATGGGTACTCCAAATTGTATATACGGGAGTTGGTTTGACTTCATGGAGTGCCCTTGTCTATTATCTCAGACCGAGGTACTTAGTTTACGTCTCATTTTTGGCGGTCTTTCCAAAAAGGGCTTGAGACTTAGGTTAAACTCAACACAGCATTTCATCCGCAAACGGATGGCCAGGCGGAGTGGACAATTCAAACTTTCGAGGACATGTTGAGAGCTTGTGTGATGGACTTTAAGGGTAGTTGGGATGATCACTTACCTTTAATCGAGTTTGCTTACAACAACTATCATTCCAGTATCCAAATGGCACCGTTCGAGGCTCTTTACGGGCGGAGGTGTAGGTCGCCCATCGGATGGTTTGACGTTGGTGAGGGAGCTATGATAGGGCCTGATTCTGTTCATGAGGCCATGGTAAAGGTTCAATTGATAAGGGAAAGGCCGATGACCGCTCAGAGTCATTAGAAATCATATGCTGATGTGAGGAGAAGGGATTTGGAGTTTGAGGTGGACGATTGAGTATTTCTAAAGGTATCTCCCATGAAGGGAGTCATAGGGTTCGGAAAGAAAGAAAAACTCAGTCCCCGTTATATTGGTCCCTATCGGGTTGTGAGAAGAGTTGGTAAGGTAGAGTATGAGTTGGACTTGCCATCAGAGTTATCTTCAGTTTATCCTGTCTTTCATGTATCACTCTTGAAAAAGTGCTTGGGTGATCCAGCTTTAGTAGTCTCGGTTGACAGCGTTGGTGTAGGAGATAGCCTCAATTATGAGGAAATTCCAGTTGCAATCTTGGATCGTCAGCTTCGGAAGCTGAGGAACAAAGAAGTAGCTTTGGTGAAGGTGTTGTGGAGAAACCAGCATGTTGAGGGAGCTACGTGGGAAACTGAAGCGGATATGATGGCTAAATACCCCCACCTGTTCCCTACCGGCTCAGATTCAGTTTGAAGTATCAATTTTTTCCCTAATTATCTAATCAGTTTCCATGTTCAGTTCATGTGCGCAAGTTTGAATCATGTTATGATAAATGTATGTGATGCCTGAATTTTGTTCAACTATGTAGTTCTTTTGGGAGGTAGTCATTCTGTCGGTTTTTGATTTTAATAATCAATATTTGCCTATGATGATTGCATGTTTCAGCATTTTCTGTGTGTTTCTAACATTGGAAGATGAACTTTCCCAAGGGGGAGATATTGTTATACCCCGGAAGCTCAAAGATCGGATCCAGGAGTTGAAATGGAAAGATTGTGAAATTTTGTTGCAGGTGCAGGTTGAGTCGTTGGACGATTCGTGAGGAGACCCCACGAGTCATCAGGTGGCTCGTGGGGAGGCCTGGGAAAAATGAAGGATTGAGGTCCCCTGAGTGAGGGAATGACTCGTGGTCAGCCACCATGAGTCATCATGTCAATCATGGGGTGGAGTTGGAAATTTTATAGGAGGATTGTCTTGTGTACCTAACGGATGGGACCCCACGAGTCGTGGTCAGTCCTAACGACTCGTGAGGTAAGTCGTGACCAAGAAAAGTGGATTTTCATTGATGTTAAGGCAGTGTACTTGATGGGAGGTGACCATGAGTCGTGGTCACTGGGGACGAGTCATTAAGTCCCCTGTTACGAGCCCCAACAGTTCAGTTAACCAGTGCACTTGATAGGCGACTGGACGAGTCATTGCCCGTCCTGATGAATCGTTAGGTCATCCATTAGGGTCACCTGGCAGTATTTTCCACGAATTTAGTAAGGGTCTTTTCATAATTCCTAAGTTCCTAAGACCTATACGACGTCGTTTAAAACTTGTTTTATATGGTTTTAAGAGGGGAAAACCTTTTCTAAGCTATTTCATTCCATGCATGCAAACTTGAGAGCTTGAAGGGAGGATTTAGAGAAAGTTTTGAAGGTTTCCATTGGAATCTCATCTTGGGAAATTAGAGAAGTGTTTAAATCATCCCTTGCAGGTATGTAAGACTATGAGTGGGTGTCTTCTTCCACACCCACGCCCAATTCTATCAAAATGTGATAAATTGTCTATGATCAAGTATGAGTTTTTTTGCCCAATTGCATGATTCTTCAATCTCTATACATGGGTATGATTAGATGGTATTTATATTGATGATTTATGGAGCTTGTGCGGATTCTAAATTGTTTTTCCCTTATAAAAATTGTTTTCTAAAATTCGAATGTAAAACGCACATGGGTGAAGAGTTTATAAGAGAGGTGATTTATGGTAAATGTGTGATGATGATGAAGTTGATGATGAAAAGCATGTTTTCAAAACTAAACATGATTATGTTGATGTTTTCAAAATGGAATGATTAGACCCAAGTATGATAAAGCTTTGGGTGATACCCACATATTGATTGAAAGTGATGATTTTTTCGAAATAAGCTAACCACATTGTTCGAAGTGAATTTTCCCAATTTTTATTATAAATTCAGCTTGTGGTATGTTGAGTAAATATTTCTATACATAGCTTACCACATGATTTGGAGTAGATGCTCCCACCTATTATTGAGCTTGTGGTATGTTTCGAAATAAAGCTTCTCATATGTATTATTTCATAATTGAGATGTAGGTCCTTATTGAGCTTTGTCAATAGATAATGTTGAGCTTCGTTTAATACGATGTTGAGTTATGTATGATTTCATGTTGAGCTTCAATATATGTGATGTAGAGCATTGCATGTTTTTGGGAGAAGAGTCTAGCACCAAGCGGGTTAAGGGTCGATTACCCTATTCCCTAGAACTACGTGCTAATGTAGGTTGATACTATTATATTAATGGGACCTCCCTTGTGAGCTATTCCTGGCCCGATTGGCCCTTTAGCTTGATATCGATATCATGGTATCATCCATCTCCCTGGCAAGGTTATGGACAACTTTACCCACTTGAGTGTGATAGTTGGGACCAAGTAAGCTCTATCGTAGTATGTCGGTTAAGTGATGAGTCTATCACTGTCTAAATCATTCAAATTGCATATTCATCACCCATGATAATAATCTTATGCATGCATGTTCAAAAAGCAAGGTTTAACTCATTGTTCAACTTTTGATATAAATGTATGTTTCAACTTTGAGTCATTCGAGTCAGTCATGATGTTCTAACGCTATGCATGGTCATGTTATGATAAGAGTACGATTTCAAAATGAATACATGTAGCATTATACTTACACTTAAAAGCTTATGATATGTTATGAAATGTTTTAAATGATTTATTTTACTTAAGCAGTTTTACTTATCTTGCATATTCGGTACATTACACATACATACCACATACTTTCTATGCTGCATCATTTCATGATGCAGGATCTTTTTCCCAGGTTCGGCCCCACTTTTAGTCATTTATCAGAGTTAGCACCTGCGTGATTGGTGAGTCCTCATCTTTTGAGGACTAGACTTTCAGCTTCATATCATATTTCAGTTTCAGGTTTGTGGAGTTAGTTGGGATTTTGTCCCATCAACTCGTCTAGACTAGAGGCTTTCAGACATATGTATGTACAACTTCAGATATTATTTTGATGTGTTGTTGTATGAGACTTCCACGAAGTTTATAATTATGCTTTCTTCAATTTATCGAATAAGTTGGTTGTACGCTTATGCCATGGGTCGACTTGGGGTCTCTCGGGGTCCCTTGTCCCATGTCTACGATCTGGGTCTACGCTTGGGTCGTGACAGGGTACAAGGATGGAAGGATATCCTTGTTGAAAAACCCACACACCTGATTAAGAGAAATCCCTCTTGAATTTGCTCCTTGAAGCATTGAGGAAACCCTTGTTGAATCCTAAAATCTTGAGAGGGGAAGGAAGAAGAGTTGAGAGAATGAGAGGTTAGGCTAGAAAACCCCTAAAATATCCCTTAAAATTCCCAAAACGATGCCATCTAACTACTAGAAGCGTAGGACTTTACCAAAATATCCACATGAAAAACTTAAAAATTTGTCCGATCTGATACCATGACCCTCACCACGAGTTGTTGGTCCTTTCCATGACTCATGGTGTCCATCTGTTTCTTCTGGGGTCTGCTTCATAGTTCCTACTTCCTCAACCAACGACCAACAAGGCGAGTCGTTACTTCATCCAATGACTCGTCACCACCTCCCATTGACTCCACTAGTTCCTCAACCTGCAATCCATCTAACGACTAACATGACGGGTCGTTACTTGATCCAACGACTCATCAGTTCCTTCTGTCGTCCCCACTGGAACAACACTTGAGTCCCTTCCAACAATTGAAACCATGGGTCATTGCTAGCTTCAACAGTCCATCTTGACCATCCGTTGTCACTGACTTGGAACCCTGCACCCCAACTCACAAACCCTTATGACGACCCGTTATGGCAATCAATGAGTCGTCACATGACTCGTTCCCTCCGAGAAGTCCAATCTGAATACTTACCACAATTGCATCCAATGAGTCATTGTTTCACATAATGACTCATACCTCCTCTCATGGAATCAAAATACTTGGCACCATATTCTGAATCCCTTCCAACAACTACCTCTAACGACTTGTTAGAGCGACCAATGACTGATTGGACGAGTCGTTCTAAGGCACTACTGCAGATTTTTCTGCTGAACACACTTCAAATCCTGATTTTAAATATTGGGAACTTTTGGGGTATTACAATATCTCCCCTTTGGAACATTCATCCTCGAATGTTTGCTAAACATACTAAAAGGATAGGGACGAAACTAAACTCCCAAAACTGATCAACTACAGTTGAAAACAATCAAGTATTTGACTCTGGCTGATCTTGCATATCTGAACTGAACATTTAAATGACACATGCATGCTAGGGAAAAAGAGGGATTAAAAGACACAAAACTAACATGGAACTAGATAGAAAACTGACAATGATTCTTTCCCTCTAACCGACACTAAGCTGATATGGACTGAGCCTTCGTACTCAAATTGCTTTCTATTACGGGGTTAGAATTCATGATATTTGGTCTAACTGGAAGTAAAGGTATCATAAGCATGAATCATTCATGACATCTATAACTGAGCACATCCATGAGATAACCTTACTCTACTAAGCTACTAAAGCAACTTCTAAAGATTGAGTTCAAGCTAATTATTCTAGAAGACATGAGTTGGCACACAGCTGATTCATAACATGAAGTTGAACCTTAAGGATCTGTAGAGTAAGACTGGTATTGCTGTCTGAAGCGGTCATCTAGAAATCCTGCGAATCTGCACACAGGGATGGGTATAACTTAGCTTCAACTGAAGTACAAGAGAAGTTACCTGAACCTGAAGGGATTGACATATTGTAACTGTTAGGGATGGAACTCCTCTACTAGCATACTCAAGATTCAACTTGTCGTACATACTTACCATCCCCCCTTAGCTTAAAGCCGTCATTCTAAGGCTCCTAAATCTTTCTTAAAGTCGGGGCTAAATCACTAACTCCTAGCTTCTCTTTCACCTCTAACCTTCACTGTAAGCCCTACACTAATAGCTATTCACATCACACATCGACAATCTCCTCTCAACAACCATCACAGAGCTCCTTAATAATTACTTGGGTTTTAGGGCTGGTAACATGCAAAGAGTAATGCTCACAACATACCTGTGACTACTACTAGCGACTTGCCCTTATCCTGGTGTGCTGCTACGGCATAGGAGCGGTTTTGACGTCTTTCGCCACCCAGGGATAGATGATGCATCCTACTGAAATTGATGGGCTATAGGAGCTACTGAAGAGGTATCCGAGGATCTACTCTTGCCTTGCTTAGCCGCTGTGCTATCTCGGTGCTTATGGACCAACTTGTCGCACCAAAAACAAACATCTGAGCCGGCCATGCATTCTCCCAAATGATGCTTCCCATAGCTGGTACACAAAGGATACATAATCTCCTTTACTCTGGGTTTGTACGAAGTACTGACTGTCGAAAGTGCTAGGGATGATGATTTCTACTGGGAACAGGAGATGTATCCACCACTAGTCCTCTGCCGGGAAAACTCTGAATCTCCTATCCTGGCCCTCTTGGCCTCTCTCTCTTTCTCCTTCACCTGTTACGCTTCCATTTGTTGATAGAATATCACCAAATGTGGAAAGTATATATACCTGTGCAACTGGCAGTCCTGCACTCTTTAACCAAAGAGTCTGACACTCCATTCACGAACCTGCTTACTCGGGCTCTCTGGTCGGCACCATTTCCAGTGCATACTTGGATGACTTGGTGAACTCAAATGCGTACTCCTGGACAATCATGTCATTCTATCTCAAGTTGATGAATTCTGCCACTTTTTCCTCTCTCAACTCCCTAGGGAAAAACCTATCCGGGAATGCAGTCATAAATTCCTCCCAACCAACGGGGCCTGCTCTAATTCTCCGTCCGTCCCTCCACTGACAAAACCATATATACGCGACTCCTTTCATCTAGTAGGAGGCTAACTCTGCGGTCTCAGTTCCTGTCACCCCCATAATTTGGGTAATTTTCTGGATCTCTTCCAAGAACTCATACGGGTCCTCGTTTACCTTTGACCCCAACAATTCGGGAGGATTCATTCTGAGGAAATCTCTTACCCTTCCCGCTGCTACATTCCCATTCTGGGGAACACGAGCCATCGCCTATTGATTGATCTGTGCGGTCATGGCCTGCGCCAACATATTAAGGGTTTCCTGAAACTTGGCATGAGTAACATGGTCGTCCATCGGGTTCGCCGGGGTTGGTGGTGCCTATTGGTGGCCATTACCATTCTTCTTCCATTTGCTCTTCTGGGAGGCAGTATCTGCGAGTGCGTAAAGCACGAGTTAGGGGAGGAACGCTTTAGAGTTTCATACTCTATGCGCGATAGGAATCATGAAGAAAAGGGAACATTCCTAAAATGTTTTGTAGCCTCTTCGTCATAAGTGTGGCGCACGTCACACCCATGAAGAAGAATCTACTTAATGCGGCTTCCAGACAACCTAAGACACTCTAACCCTTCGCTTTGAATTTGATTACACATGTCTAAAAGCCTCTACTAAACTAACGAGTTGTTGGGACAGGTGCCTAGCTAACTCCTAAAGTCTAAAAATTGAAATATAACTAAAATAAGAACATAGACCTCATCCTCGAGAGATGGGGACTCACCACAATCCGCTGAGATGGAAGAAAGAGCGTGTCTACCCGCGAGGCTGAATCCGGGTACCTGAATCTATATCATGAAATGATATAGCACATAAAGTATGCGTTTAGTACTTGGAATGTACTAAGCATGCGGGGAAATGTAAACAAACTAAACATACAAGTATACAAGGAGGAAATAAACTAAATACATTAATATATAACTGATTTAGAATGCAACAACCCAGTCTGAGTATGTACATTTATCGACATGAACTTTTATTTGGAAATCATATTCCGAAGCTTCATCAACCTCATGCGTAAGGTTCATGTACTGAGCATATAATGAAAGCTGAAACTGAAATGTATATCATACAATGTACTGGATGTATGCTAATAACTGAGATTGCATTATGCTACATCTGTTTTAAACTGAAGTCTGAACTATACAGAACTGAGACAAGTTGATAACATAAACTAAGGGGGTCATTCTATGCTATGGAGAGTCCCAAATGAACTAAGGGAACATTCTCAGCTATGGAGAGTCCCGACTGATCTAAGGGAAACATTCTAGGCTATAAAGAGTCTCTGACTGACGAAGGGAAACATTCTCGGCTATGGAGAGTCCCTGACTGACTAAGGGAAACATTCTCGGCTATGGAGAGTCCCTGACTGAATAAGGAAAATATTATCGTCTATGGAGAGTCCCTGACTGACCAAGGGAGACATTCTCAGTTATGGAGAGTCCCTGGCTGACTAGAACTTGAGGATTACTGATCTGACATTATTCATCTGGTCTAAACTACTACAGGTAATTAAAACATGAGCATTTACTTATTTCATCATACTGAATTCATTTAGGAAGGATTCAGGCTACTTTTTCTACTAACAAGAAGCCCAAAAGTCTGAAGTATCATTCTCATGCTTTATCTTTGTAATTCATATCGTCAGGGTACCAAATCATCATTTAATCCACACATTTTACATTCATGAATATTTATGGGTTTAGATCATACTTTAATCACCTCCACAACATCCAAATTCCAAGTTCATAAAGTACGACATATAACATAGAGTCATGTAGGATCCATAGGTCCAATTCCCACTTTAACATGGATACATTGATTCATATATCTTAGATTTACGGAAAGCCCATATAATTATCTCATACATTAAACATGTACAACGAGATCATGATAGAAGCATATATTCATTTCAGGGAACCTATTTTGAAATTTTCTCCAGTTCATAAAGAAGATATGATAATTATGTCGTTACCATAACTTTACCTTATACCCAAGACATTTACATGGATAACATAATGAAAAACATACATACTTCCCATTGAGCAAGCCCATAAGTTCTAATATCATCTCAACATATCTATCAAACATATATTCTAGTCTTTAAGGTAATTCTTATGATATTCACATATTTTAGACATGGATACAAGTTCTTGATAAAATTGAGTGAACAATAACAAAATCCCAATCAAAGTTTTAAGCTATCTCATGAAGGAAGTCCCATAATCATGTATTTTCTCCATTAAGCACATAAATCAAGATGTTAAAATAATTACATAAGCATAAATGACATTTACTCCTCATGGGTCTTAGAATTCATAGAATACATAGTAGAAATCATCCATAAATCGTAACCCTAGGTCATGCTTTTCTAGAATAATGGAATCGGGTTTTTAAATAGAACATTTGGGGCGCAAGGATGGAAGGGTATCCTTGTTGAAAAACCCACATACCTGATTAAGAGAAATCCTACTTGAACTTGCACCTTGAAGCCTTGAGGAAACCCTTGTTGAATCCTTAAATCTTGATAGAGGAAGGAAGAAGAGCTGAGGGAATGAGAGGTTAGGCTAGAAAACCCCTAAAATATCCCTTAAAATTCCCAAAACGACGCCATCTCAAAGCTAGAAGCATGGAATTTACCAAAATACCCCCAGGAAAAACTTAAAAATCTGCCCGATCTAAGACCACGACCCTCACCACGAGTCACTGGTCCTCACCATGACTCGTGGTGTCCATCTATTGCTTCTGGGGTCTGCTTCACAGTTCCTGCTTCCTCAACTAATGACCAAAAGGACGAGTCGTTACTTCATCCAACGACTCATCACCATCTCCTGTTGACTCCACTGGTTCCTCAACCTGCAATTCATCCAACGGCCGACACGATGAGTTGTTACTTGATCCAATGACTCGTTAGTTCCTTCCTTCGTCCCCACTGGACCAACCCTTGAGTCCTTTCCAACAATCGACACCATGGGCTGTTTCTAGCTTCAACAGTCCATCGTAACCATCCGTCACCACTAACCTGGAACCCTGCACCCCAACTCACGACTTCTCATGACGACCCATTACTGCAACCAACGAGTCATCACATGACTCGTTCCCTCCTAGAAGTCCAATCTGAATACTTACCACGATTGCATCCAACAGGTCGTTGTTTCACACAATGACTCATTCCTCCTCTTGTGGCATCAAAACACTTGGCACCATATTTTGAATCCCTTCCAACGACTGCCTCTAACGACTTATTAGAGCGACCAACAACTCGTTGGACGAGTCGTTCTGAGGCACTGCTGCAGAATTTTCTACTGAACACACTTCAAATCTTGATTTTAAATCTTGGGAACTTTTGGGGTGTTACAATTACTAAGTAATATAACAGTTTTCTTACATAACTACTTCTAGTGCAACATTTTTAACACTTGAAAATCATAGAATTTTTGCCATTTACCAATTAAAGATAAAAATATACACATTATATCAACATTATTCTTATATTTATACATCCTATTCAATACTATTTAGAAATTATACAATGCTATAAACTTGGAAAACTCCCACTTCTGATGAACACATTACATATTTCGATATAGGGCCTGCTTTAAACTTGCCAGGTGGTGCCCTCTTATGTCTAGTTTAAATTCACATTAATTTTATGCTAGTAATTAAGATCAAGATTGCATTAATGGAAGAAACAACACCAAATACCACCACAGAGTAACAAAGGCAGCAAATAGTATACAAGGCAACAATGCAGCTAGTGCTCGAATAAAGCCTACACAGCTTAATGTCATGTTTGCCACAACTAACATACAAGGCAACAAAACAAGAAGCTATCTTCTTCTTTTCTTCCTTATCATAAGTAAGGAAAATAAGTTACTACTATTCTGAAGCTCTGAATTGTGAAGTCCAAAGCCTCTATAATATACATACTAAATTGAAAAGGATCATTTCATAAAGTCAAAGGCCAACATCTAACATTGCCAATATGAATTACCATCAACTCCACGGGAATCAAAATACTCCCCCTACTTTCCCATGAAGTCTCAAAATACCCATTAATGTAAGAGAAAGGAGTTGCAGCTTACCTTCTTCTTGAGGCACTCTGGACTTAGAAAAAATCAAGAACAAGAAGTAGCAGTATAATCCAAAATCCAAGTTGTGGTGTTGTTTCCAGATGGGTACTTTTTCAAGATTCAAAAATGTGGTAAAAGAGAAAAAATGATTAAAATTGAGTTCATGAGAAATGGTTACCTTATTATATTGTTGTTGCTACTTTGCAAAGAGATAAAAAGGCACTACGTAACAAATCATGATCCACTCCAATCCAACTCTGCAAAATTATGCATATTAGGATAAAATTATAAATAAAATAACAAATCCAAATGACTAATAGATATAAACATGCGTGAATATAAAATATGTATGCAAAAGGGAATTTATCACTCGCAAAATGAATACAACAATGCACAAATATTTAGAAGAAGATAAAAACTTTCTTGTCTAATCTTCTGACACCATCCAATCCTAATCTGTATCATCAAACCCATCATCCTCTTCCGCTAATTCTATAATTATTTCTTCTAAATGTTGTGCGTTAGATGGATTATCAACGACATAAATTGCAACATCTTCTCTTGACCATCTAAAGTCACTGTCATCTAATCTAGTTGAGGGACCAATGTCATCATTAGCCGCCCTCCAAAATGTGTCACCTATATTAGGATAATTCTCTTCCTCTAGATCATACAAATCAACAGGGATTTTATTTCATGCATAATAAACATCTTTCTCAACCGGATTTGCCACATAAAAAACTTGATGAACTTGTGATGCCAACACAAAAGGATCATCTTTACTGCATAACTTGTTGAAGTATACTCGACTTAACTCATATTCATCTACTTCATTGTGAAATCAATCACATCTAAATAATACAACACTAAAACAACCATAATGATCAATCTCAGTGATATCTTGAACAACTCCATAATAAATAACCTCTCCATCTATGGGATTCTGGTCCCTAGCACTAGCAAAACTATCCATTGTTGCTAATAAAGTCACTCTACTATTTTGAGTCTTGTGTGAGGCATCACGATTTTTCGTATGAAATTGGTATCCATTAGAGAAATATGCAATATATCTTTTGGCCACCACATTATTCCCTCAGATAGCCATGTTAAATGACGAGGTACTTCAATATTTTTAACTTTCTCTTCAAACCAATTACTGAATTCACAACTATGATTCCTTGCTTTTGCCCATGCATTTGATCTAGTTTGATTACTCATTAGATTTTTATGTTTCCTGCAATCATAAACATTTCAAATTTAATTAATAGGCCTTTATAAATAGATCATAGCATACCTTATCATAAAAAAATATAATTATTATGTAATTCATCTTACTCGATAAACTTTTCCACTTGTTCATCTCCAGTGTTGAATAGGGCATACCAATGTGCTTCATAACTTAACTGTGAATCCATCAAAAAAGTGCAATTCTTTTTCTTCTCACTTCCGTTAGGATGACCTATCGTAGGGAATATTAGTGAAAATTTTTGAATGCATTCCTCCTCCTCAGTTTGGTACCTATTGAATCTTGTCTTTACACCATTATGTAGGTATCTAGAACAAAAAGTCAAGCACTCTTCAGCCCAAAAATCCTCTTCCATTGATTCTTCTGGACAATATCGATTACGAACAAATGCCTTCAATTTACATAGGTTCCTCTCAATGGAATACATCCAACGAAGATGAGTAGGACCCCCAAGCTTAATTTCATTCACTAAATGAACAGGTAGATGTGACATTATGTTAAAAAATGTTGGATGAAAAATCATTTCGAGGTCACATATTATTTTACCAATTTTAGACTCCAATTTTTGAAGATATCTTTGCCTTATTACCTTACTACATATGGATCTAAAGAAATTGCCCAACCTAATTAGTGTCAACGAAACCTTCTTAGGAAACACTTTTCGAACGGCAACCTAGAGCAGGTGATGTATTATAAAATGAGCATCATGACTCTTGTAACCTAATATTTTCATCTCATTGATATGCATACGATGTGATATATTCGATTCACACCCTTTAGGTAATTTGGAATTTTTCAAGACGGTGCAAAAAAACCTTTTCTGTTCTGGTTTCATGAAGAAGCAAGATTGAGCCAAACTTACATTTCCATTATTATCTTCTATTGGTTGCAGCTCCTTTCGTATTCCTATTTCTTGTAAGTCATAGAGAGAATTTACATGATCCTTTGACTTTCCATCTATCTCCAATAAAGTCCCGAGAAAATTGTCACATTTATTTTTTTCTATGTGCATAACATCAAGATTGTGCCTCAATTAACTATGTGACCAATATGAAAATTCAAAAAGATAGATCTTTTTTTCCATGGACCCTTATTATTCCGAGACCTCTTTTTTTGTCCCTTTCCAAAGACATTGTTGAATTCATGCAGCTCCTCAAGCACTTCTACACCAAAAAAAGAGTAGGTGCAGGTCTATGCTCCTCCTTACCATCAAATGAGTTCTCGTCTTTTCGCAATGGATGATCAAAAGGAAAAAATCTTCGATGTCCCAAGTAACACATCTTGCGCCTATGTTTGAGATATTGAGAGCATGTGTCATAATTACAAATGGGGAATGCCAATTTTCCCTTGGTTCTCCATCTTGAAAGCATTGCTAGTGATGGAAAATCACTAACTGTCCATAATAAGGTTGCACGCATTCAGAATGTTTGGTTGGTCCAGCATCATATGTTTCTATCCCAATATCCCATAGTTCCTTTAGTTGTGTAATTAGTGGTTGTAGGTACACATCTATATCATTTCCTAGAGATGATGAACCTGGAATGATCATTGACAATAGAAAATACTCTGGCTTCATGCAAATCAATAGTGATAAATTATAATTCATCAATATAACAGGACATGTGCTATGAGAAATACTCATGTTCGAAATAGGTTGAAACCATTACTTGAGAGACCCAACCTAATATTACGAGGATCTCTAGAGAAGTTTGGGTGCAAGCGATGAAAAACCTTCCATGCTTTCCCATCAACAGGATACCTTAAATTCCCATCATTAGGTCATTCATTAGCATGCCATCTCATTGCAACAACTGTTTCGGGACACATGAATATCGTCTGAAGTCTAGGCGTTAAGGGAAAGTACCTTAAAATCTTTTCAGGAATTTTAGATCTTGCATTAGTTGAGGCACCGCCAACACTCTTCCATCCAGAAGACCCATATACAAAGCAGTTATCGGCTTTCTCATTGTCCTTCCAGAATAACATGCAATTATTAGGGCACGCATATATTTTTTATATTGAAGACCCACATATTTTATCACTTTTCTAGCTTTATTGAAAAACTCTGGTATCTGAGCGAAGAGAAATTCCTCTTCTAACAACTCTAACAAGTCTGAAAATGCTACATTACTCAACCCATGCAAGGATTTAAACAAGTACAACCGAATAGTGAAACTCAGTTTAGTAAAATTTTCACATCCCGGATATAACTGTATTTTCCATTCCTCCAATAATTAATTTTTTTTGCTTCTTTTGGTAATCCCTCTGAAGCTCCTTCTCCATGGCCTGATTTAGCCTCTATGTTTCTAAATGTATTGTGAAGTAGTCGATCAATATCGTCACGCATATTAGAGCCTTCATCATCATCATTGATTGAATGATGTGTATTTCTCGAGGAAACCCCTTCTCCATGAAAACCTCATTTTGTATGACCATAAACAAATCCATTAACAACCAAGTGATCCTCCACCACATTTCTATAATGCCAATAACGATTAATGCACTTTTTGCGAGGGCATAATATCTCATTTCCTTGAGTAGCTTGATCAAAAGCTTTATCAAGAAAAGTGTTCTCTCCATATATATACCCATCTATCCATCTTAGACAATTCATCCAACTTTTATCTTCATTATTCATTGAAATCCTATATACACAAGCAAGTCACCAAAATTAAGATTCATGCTAAGCTAAGAAACTGAAGTCAAGATTTAGATCCCTTTATCAATAAAGTGACCTAAAACGAATAAAGAAATTACTAAGTAATATAATGAGTTTTGATATGAATATGATCAAGGTTGGCCCAGCTAGAGGACATAATGGAGCTATTTGGGATGAAAAGGGAAAAGGTGAAATTTCCAGGATTTTTGTTTCCTAGTAGTCTTTTTATTTTTTAGTTTAAGGTACAACATAAATAAGAAGTGTCGAACTATATGCAGGATCTGAAACTAGATAAAATTACTCTTAAAGGTATTCCAGTAAAATACAAGTACTCTTCATGTCATCATTCATCAAAGGAAAAAAGTAGCTAGGCTAGGTTTTATTCAAATTTTGAAGGTGCTACTTTCAACTTTCCTACTAGACTTAAGCATTCTCATGCTTTTCCTCTTGGCCTTGAAATATAATTCCTTAACTTATGAGGAGAGTTGACATAAATAAGATGGAGAAACAGGAGATTTGAATAAGAGGCAATTTCGATAATAAGAAAAAAATTATGATGTAAAATCAAAAAGTGTGTGCTTGCTTCAAGCATTTTCACAAACAGGTAGAGAGCAAAAACAGTTCACAAGTAAAATTTTGTCTCTACCAAAATCGTTATTGCTTAAGAGAAAACACTAAAAACTACGTATTAGCAAAAATAATAGAGATGGTAAAAGAAATGTAAGATGAGAAAGAAATAACAATAAGGAATTACATAAAAGTACAATTAAAGGAAACAACGGGAAAACAACCAAAATTGACATTTACATTTATTTACAGGCCATGAGAAGAACAGAGAAAGAGAATTGTCGCCAAAAAAATGCAGTACAGTAGAAGAAATTGATAGTAACAAATCAGTGATTTTGTAGATGTCAAAAGAGGATCCACGTGTCGATATATTAGTAGAAGCTTAAAATCGACCCATTTTTACCCTGAAGTGAATATGTAAGATGAATTAATCAAAATGACCAATTTAGACCAGCAGTTATCAGATGCATAAGCTAAAAATATTAACATACAGAAAGTGCCCTTAGATTGTACGGTCTTCAGCATGAACTTTTTGTAAATTGGTGCAAAATGAGATTTTTTTGATCGTTAATAAAGGAGTACTATTGATGTAAACTAGCATAAAGGGATCGCTAGTGAAAAATACATCCAAAAATGATCTTCACTGTGTGTATAAAGAACTAAGAAAGATAATAACGAAACTTCATTGTTATTGTAGTCTGTTTTAGATAAAAAGACATTGCACAACATGAGCAATTATTGAAGGTCCACCATGTAAAGAGGAAGGTTTGCCATGTAAGGTATATAACATCTCATGAGTATGACCCAACTTGTTACAATAGCTACATCTAGACTAAATTCTCTCAGACCGGACTCCATTCTGAATCTCTATGTGAGACGCAAGAACTTTCTTATAGTTATTACAGATTTCATCTTCCATGTCATGCTAATTATTCATCCTTTATAATGCTTATGCATATATACTAACATATGCAGTTGTTAAAAATAGAAACTTTGAGGCCACTGGTTTGTTCATATCATTAACTCAAAATTTACAGAAGCCTATAGTCTACAACAGCCTTAGGTCTGTTTATAATTTCTATGCTGCCTTAGGAGTCAAGACTATATAAAATGAACCTTATCAACTAAATCCACTCAAACCATGTATATATCATACACAAAAGAATTGTACAAAAATGCGGAGATATATAACATCATACACATTCTGAAGTCACTGATTTTTAATTCATAGTAACATATTATAAGTATCGGAAGAAGAGAAATGTTTGGTCACATGTTAAAAATACATCAATAGTTTTAATATATATAATTTAAAATTTTGTTGTATTAGTTAAAAGTGAAGGAATCTTATTTATCTCACCATAATTCTCAGTGGTAATGAACACCATATCGAGAGACACTTTGAGGAATATATTTAAAATTCCAGAATTTTTAATAGCTTGCTAGTGAATAAAAAAACACAATAAGCATCCAAAATATAAGAATAAATCAATTGGCACATACTTTTTTTTTATCAGTAGAGAGAAAAGTTTAGTTTACATTTTTTGGGCTTTAGTTTGTTTATTGATGGAGAAATTTTTGTATGATATTAAATAAATCCTATATTTTTTCAAACAACAGTGAACTCAACTTCAATCTCATAACTTCAAAATTAACTTAACAATGAGATTTTGAAGGTTTGTTCGTCACTTTAATTTCATTTCAAACAACAGTGGACTCGACTTCAAACCCAGAGCTTCAAAATGAACTCTGAATCAGAAAGAATTGAAACCCAGCTTCAAACAAACCCTGAACCATAATAAGATTAAATCACAAACATAAATTAGAACATACATCATCAAATTCATAGAAACCCATTTGTATATTTTTAAAGCTTTTTCAAGAACCCTTCAATAAAATTTTTAATTTTAAAAAACACTAGAATCAAAATACAACAAGAAATCAATGGCAAACATAAAGACAGCAAGAAAACAGTTCGATAGAGAAGAAGACCCACTTCGCCATAGCAGAAATTTTGGCCAGAGAAGAAGCCTTACCAGAGAATAAGCCCTTGCAGGAGAAGATTAACCAAGTTGGAAAATGCCCGATTACTATTGATAGTGTCTGTTACACCTCGAAAGCCCAAAGATCAGACCTGAGAGTTGAAATGGAGGAAATAGGATTTTCTGCACCAGGTCACAGAATGAGTCATCCTGGCCCTTCAGGTTGACCACGAGTCGTTAAGTGATTCGTGGTGAGGAGTGTTGGCTTGCTTGGGATTTTTCAATTTGAGGTGACAACGGGTGTGACCACGAGTCGTGATTAGCCCTAGGAGTCGTCAGGTCACCCATTGTCAAGGGAAATTGGAAAGTGAAGGAGTAGTTGGTAGTGTACCTCATGATTGGACCCCACAAGTCGTGGCTAGATACCGCGATTCATTAGGTGAGTCGTGGTCAGTGTTTGGTGAATGACTTAAGGTTTTGGCAATGGAGGTAAGGAGTGGTGAACACGAGTCATGCTCACCAATAATGAGTCATTAGGTCCCTCGTGGGGACCCTTCAAGAAAAAAATGACAGTGCACTTCACGATAGTAGACGATGACTCGTTTCTCCTGGTAACGACTTGCCCAGTCCCTTGTGGGGACTGGCAGTCAGTTATTTTCTGCGAATTTAGTAAGGGTTTATCAGTAATTCCTATGATCCTAGGACTAAAATACGTCATTTTAAGCTATGAATAGTGAGTATTAAGAGGGGTAAGTTTATTATAGGCTATTCTTATTCATGCAAGCAAGAGTAAAGGTCTAGGGAGGTGATCAAGTTCAATTTCTTTCAAGTTTTCATCAATTCTTCCGTGGGCAATTAGAGAAACTATAGAATAAGATCCCCATAGGTATGTAAGTCTATGAATTGGTGAATTTGTTCATACCCATGCCCAATCCCTCTCTAATTCAAGAAAATTTATATGTTGATTCTATGGGGTTTTAACCCAATGCATGAATTTCCTAAGTTTCTACCATGGGTATGATTTAAGTATGTTTCTGTTATTGAATTATGATTCATGGACAAGTTTTAAATTGTTTTCCATTATAATCATGTTTTCAAGCTTTATAAATTATAATGCCCATCCATAAGAAGTTCTTGAAAGTTGAGATTTATGATGTATATACAAGTATGATGAGATATTTATGATGAAATGCATGTTTTCAAGTTACTCATGTCTATGATCATGTTTTCAAGAGAATCAAGTATTTTAAAGAATGTTTAAGTATTGGGCAAGCCTATATTTTATGTATGATGTATGATTTCTTATTAATTAGCTTACCATATGGTTTTGGAGTCAAGACTCCCAATTATGTTCAGCTTGTGGTATGGTTTTAGCCAAGGCTCCTCATATATGATTCAGATTTACATAGATTATTCAGCTTTGTCAATAGATGATGGTCAGCTTCATTAAAACGATAGAGAGCATATGCATATTTTTGGGAGTAGAGTATAGCATCAAGTAGGCTAAGGGTCAGTCAATCCTATGCTTCAGAACTAAACGCCAATGTAGGTATGATCAGGTTATTTGGGACCTCCTATGTGAGCTTTACCCTGCCCTAAGGGGCCTTCATCTTGATATCGATATCATGGTAGTGTCCTTAGCCTTAGCAAGGCTTTGGACGGCTCCGTCCACTTGAGTATGATAGTTGGGACCATATAATCTCTATCATGGTAATGTCGATTATATGACAAGTCTCCCATTATTCCTCATGATTTCAGTTATGCATGTTCGTCATTTGTCATGCCACTTCTTGGGAGGCATGACTGACACCTGGTGTCCTACTAGAATCTGAACTGACTTAACTAGGCCTGCGCACTCCTGGTGAAGGCCTACTCCCTAAATAAATAAAAACAACGGGCTATATCTCGGCTGTAACTACAACCTCCAGCCGATAAGCCTTATAGCCACCTGTAAACGAAAATAGCTAACCAGAAACAGGTAATAAAAGGGAATCCTATGTGGGCCATCAAGATCACCATGATATCTAGTTTTGACTGTAAAGTAAACTAAGCTATGGCCGACAAGGCTGCTAACTGACAGCTAAACAAGGCCTCACACGGCCAACACGTAAACTAAAACACATATACGCCCCACACTACCACCAACAGCTAACCGCAGGGAAATAGAAATGATCTATAAGCCTCTAGGAGTAATATGATGGTCGGGACAGGGACCTAGCCTACCCAAAACTGTACAATCAAAAGAAGTAAACCTTCTCTCTACAAGCTCCGGAGGAAAGGAGCTAACTTTACTGACAATCCTAGCTGAAGGCTAAGAGGGACTAGCTCCTCGTCTATCCGTACCTACAGACAAGTAATGCAACTCCCCAAGGATGGGCATTAGTACAATTTGTACCGAATATGTAAGGCAACAACTGAAACTGACTGAATAAAACTTAAAACAAAGTTGAAAGTAACTGAGTGAAAGAGATAGTAATATAACTTGAATAACTTACCTTCTTGCTGTCTAATGTACTAATAAATAATGCAAATAAGAACCTTACCTGGCCCCCATAATCCGGAAGGTACAACCAGCATAGAATAACCCACCCGGGGCCCCATTAAGCCCTGGTGGGTACACTTCAATATATATACCCCTAACAAAGTCATACTGTGTCATATAATAACTATAGCCGTCCTACACATCTCCTGGGTTTTCAATTGAGCCCGCTCGACCCCTGAACTATAGCTTTGTCTGAGTCCGGTGGACGCCTGTTGTCTGTACCCAGGGTACCAAACTCGACAGGGTGTGCCAATACGAAATAAAAGTAGTCCAGCCATGGAATGGACCGTATGAGGACCTCGGATCTCATCTTCGTCCCTCATGGACAGCATACCACTCCTCGGAGCAACGTCACCTAGACCCTCTCAAGCGTCGACACAGCTAGTAACCCTGGGGTTGGTTTTGGAGAGCTATACAGGGCATAGTCAATCCCAAACTAAACATGGAATATTGGTCTAAGCTAATAATAACAGCTAATCGTAACAAATATTCTTATGGTATTCTTACTGGGGTTCAAACTCAGTTATGATACTGAAGAAACTAACTTGCTGAAGAGATTCTCCTTAACATACCTAGATTGGTAATTTCTGCTTAACTGGCGAGTCTTAGATTATATTCAACAACTCTTCTCAATTGAAATCATACTACTGGGAGAATAAAACTAGTTTCAGTACTACATTTGGCAAAAACAATAACTTTATATATAAATATTAACTATATTTCAACTTAATGGAACACGGTCGAAAACGTGTAATTTCTCTAAAGTCCAAAAGGGAGAAATGCTTACTTGAAGCCTGTGAACGTATAAAAATTAGTTTGGAGAAATTTTGACAACTTTAGCACGACATGGTTACGATTTTCCGGGTGAAGTTTGTGAAAATAACTCAGCAGTAATGTTCCCTGCGGCCTTAAACTTCGATATCTGAAGTTAATTTGAATTGGGGCAGCGTTTCATAGCATAAACGGATGAAATTTACTTGGAAGTTGCGTTTTGCTCTTCCTCTGGACGATTTGATGATTGGAAAATAACTTACAAATGACTTAGAGGGGTATTTATATACTTAAGGCGGTGGCAGGGGGCGCCCTGCCCCGGCCATCACGCTGCCTTGCTCCCCGCATCGCGCCCCTCACCGCACTAAGAGGGTTGGCGCGTTGCACTGCCTAGGGTGCCAAGGCTGCTGGCGCGTTGCACTGCCTGGGGCGCCAAGGCTGCTGGCGCGCCACGCTGGCCCCGTGCAGCCTGGCCTCGCTCCGACTTCTGAGGCTTTTCTACACGCGTCATGTTCTTCTTTATTTATTTCAAATCCACGTGTACGCCTACTTATCGTTGACTTTTACGGGGTGTAACATCCTTCCCCACTTAGGAACATTCGTGCTCGAATGTCTACTTGGTTTACAGGAGTTTAACTATTTTAGGACTATATTCTGGACAAATTTTGGCATAGTCTCCCCTGTAATATGGACTATCTAAAAATCTTGAAACGTAGAAAAGTCCAGTACATATATCTTATATGACATCACAACAACCCTTTCATCACCGAAGTTGTAATCAATTGAACAATACATGCAACATAAAGCATAAAACAACAATTAAATCAACATTTTTACCTTAACTGCATAATTTAGACTAAGCCTGGAACAAATGAGGGTATTTGGATCTCATATTCTCCTCAGTTTCCCAAGTCATTTCTTCTCTATTCTTGTTTCTCCATAATACTTTAACAGAGGCAACATCCTTAGTCCTCAGCCTACGAACCTTCCGATCTAATATAGCCACTGGGATTTCTTCATAAGCTAACTTCTCGGTAATCTAGACGTCCTCAACTAGCACAGCTTGGGACGGGTCCCCTATGCATTTTCGTAACATCGACACATGAAAGACCAGGTGAACAAATTCCAACTCTGAAGGCAAATCTAGCTCGTATGCCACCTGGCCTAATCATCGGAGTATTCGATACAGCCCAATAAACCTTGGGCTAAGCTTACCCTTTTTGCCAAACCTAATTACACCCTTCATTGGTGAGACTTTCAGAAACACCCAGTCGCCTACATTGAACTCCAAGTTCCTATGTCGTACATCAGTGTAAGATTTCTGGCGGCTTTGAGCTGTCAATAGGCGTTCTCTAATGTGACTGATGGATCATGCCTGGTCCAATTAACTCATATTCTCCGACTTCGAACCAACCAACTGGAGATCTGCACTTCCGCCCATATAAGGCTTCATAAGGTGCCATCTGGATTATCGAATGATAACTGTTATTATAGGCGAACTCGATAAGGGTTAAGTATTCATCCCAACTGCCCCCAAAGTCTATCACACACGCTCGTAACATATCCTCAGAGTGTTTGAATTGTTCGTTCTGCCTGTCCATCTGTCTGAGGATGAAATGATGTACTCAGATTAACTTGTGTTCCCGAACCCCTCTGGAAAGACTGCTAGAACCTACCTGTGAATTGTGATCCTCTATCAAAAATAATAGACACTAGGACTCCATGTAATATAAATACTTCCCTAATGTAAAGCTCAGCATAATCCTCAGCTGAGAAAGTGGTCTTGACTAGAAGAAATGAGCCGACTTCGTCAATCTTTCAACAATCACCCAGATGGAATCAAATTTGCCTTTGGTATGAGGAAACCCTATCACAAAATCCATATTAACTGCCTCCCATTTCCACATGGGCACTACTATCTCCTATGCCAATCTGCCGGGTTTTTGATGTTCTGCTTTCACCTATTGGCAATTAGGGCATTACGCTACAAACTCTGCTACACTTTTCTTCATTCCCGGCCACCAGTAAATCTATTTTATGTCATGATACATCTTTGTTGAACCTGGGTGCAAGGAATAACGGGAGTAATATACCTCTACCACGATTTTCTAGCAAAGTTCTGCCACATCTGGAACGCAGAGGCGACCCCTACATCTTAAAATCCCATCTCGAGTTACCTCGAAAGCTGATACTTCCCCCTGTTGTACCTTATCTCTGAGCTATGCTAACTGAGGATCTTCATACCGTCACTCTTCTACATCCACCACTAGGGATGATACTACTGTATTCTGAATCATCGCCCCATTGTCACCTGAATCTATTACCCGGACGGCTAAGCTGTCTAACTGGTGCAACTCTCGAGCCATTTTGTGCTGCTTCGGACTTAGGTATGCCAAACTCCCCATGGATCTACGGCTGAGGGAATCTTCCATGATATTAGCTTTCGCCGGATGATACAAAATATTCACGTAGTAGTCCTTTAGCAATTCGAACCAGTGATACTGTCGTAGATTCAATTCCTTTTGTGTAAAGATATACTGGAGGATCTTATGATCAGTAAAGATGTCCACGTGCACCCCATACAAGCAATGTCTTCAGATTTTCAAGGCATGAACCACCACTGCTAATTCCAGGTCATCGGTGGGGTAGTTCTTTTCATGTTTTCTCAGCTGTCTCGAATCATAAGCAATTACTTTACCATGTTGCATCAAGACACACCCCAATCCGACACTTAAAGCATCACAATATACTATATAACCCTCTGAACCTTCTGGCAAAGTTAGGATTGGTGCCGATGTCAATCTATTTTTCAACTCTTGGAAACTCTGTTCACATGCCTCAGTCCAATGAAATTTAGCAGCTTTCTGAGTTAACTTGGTCAGAGGTGCTGCTAAGGTAGAAAACCCCTCTATAAATCTTCTATAATATCCAGCTAACCCTAGGAAAATACGTACCTCAGTTGGAGTTGTAGGCCTAGGCCATGTCTTTACTGCCTCAATCTTCTGTGAATCCACCTGAATACCAGCATCTAATACAACATGACCCAAAAAGGCTACTGAATTCAGCCAGAACTCGCATTTAGAAAATTTTGCATACGAGTGATGATCCTTGAGAATCTGAAGCACCGTTCGCAAATGATCTCGGTGATTTGCTTCTGTATGGGAATACACCAGGATGTCATCAATAAACAAAACCACAAACAAGTCCAGATACGGCCAGAAGATGTTGTTCATAAGGTCCATAAACACTACAGGAGCATTCATCAACCCGAAAGACATGACTAAGAATTCAAAATGGCAATACTTGGTCCTGAAGGCTATTTTCGGGATATCTCTCTCCCAAACCCAAACCTGGTGGTACCTGGACCTAAAATCGATTTTTGAGAAGCCCCCTATAATTGGTCAAACAAATCATCTATTATGGGAAGCGGATACTTGTTCTTGATGGTGACTTTATTTAACCACTGGTAGTCTATACACATGCGGAGGGAGCCATCCTTCTTTCTCACAAATAGGACGGGCGCACCCCACGGTGAAGTACTTGGCCTAATGAAGCCCTTATCTAGCAGGTCTTTCAACTGTTCCTTCAATTCTCTGAGCTCAATAGGAGCCATTCGATACGGAGGAATGGAAATTGGCTGAGTGCCTGGTAGTAGATCAATACCAAAATAAATTTCCCGCTACTGGGGAATACCAGGAAGTTCATCTGGGAAGATATCTAGAAATTCATTGACTACTGAGATGGACTGAAGAGTCGGGGGTTCTGCTTGCAGATCCTGAACTCTGACAATGTGATAAATACAACCCTTTGCTATCAATTTCTTTTCCTGAAGATAGGATATAAACCTACCTTTTGGCATATTCGCATTACCTTTCCACTCTTGTATCACCTCCCCAGGAAAGTGGAATCAAACTGTCTTGATCCAACATTCTACATTAGCATAACAGGGTGCTAGCCAATCCATACCCATAATTGCATCAAAATCAATCATGTCTAGTTGCACTAGGTCTACAAAATTCTAGCGACCCACAACCTCAACTATATAGCCTCAGTAGATCTGTTTAGCTATAATAGAATCGCCAACAACATAGATACTGAAAAGGGTCGCTGAAGCAATTTTGGCATAATACCGAACTTCCGAGCCACTAATTTCATGACATAAGACAAAGTGGATCTTGGGTCTATCAAAACATAAATAGAATGAGAAAAAATGTCCATCATACCTGTCACGACATCTGGTGACGACTCTGACTCCTGTCGTCCTAGTAGAGCATAAGTGCGATGCAGACCGGTGCCTGAGCTGGATGTCGCTGATCTACCTCTGCTGGCTGAAACTGAGGGTCTACGCCTGACTGGAGATGCTGGGGCACGTGACCCTGCTGAAGATTTGTCCTGTCGGTCCTGACCACTATGACCCCTAACTGGACAGTCTCTCATGATGTAACCCTCTCGTCCACAAGTATAGAATGTCGTAGGACCATACCAATAGGCTCCAAGATGACGACTACTACAAATAGGGCAAGGTGGAATCGAGTCTACTCTACTCTAACCCTCTCTGCTGCTGTGGACCCGATGGTCGTGAACTCTTACCAGGTCCTGACTACCCCCGACGACCAAGTCTGTCACCCTGCTGCTGCTGTGGAAGTGGGGGTCTGGGTGGTCTGTCTGACAGTCATGGCCTGGGTACGCCCTGAGACTCTGCCTGAGGATCACTAGGTCTAGCCTTGTGGTGCTACTCTTGGCTTCCCTTTTCTACCCTTCGCTGTCACTTCCTGATCTCTTTTATGTTTTGAGCAAATGCCTGGATACGGGCGATATCCATTTCCTCTCGCAGAGTAGCCATAACACAAGTCTCCACATACTCTAGAAGCAGCCCCATAATGAACCGATGCACCCTGGATGGCACGGTGTCAACGAAAGATAGTGCATATCGGGCTAAGGAGTCAAATCTCATAGCATACTCCTGAACACTCAGCGATCCTGCTCCAAGTTGTAAGAATTGATCAACCTGGGCCTGTCGGATTTCCCGCAGTAGATAATGATCCAGGAAGGCCTCCGAAAAGCTGGACCAAGTCGGAGGTGGAACATTTCTACCTCGGGAACTCTCCCAACTCTCGTACCATAATATTGCTATGTCCCATAGCCGGAATACCGCTAACTCAATCGACTCCGCAGGCATGGCATGTATTACCCTGAAGATCCGTTGCAACTGGTCTAGAAGTCCTAAGGGTCCTTGGCTCGATCCATCCCTATGAAATGCGGGGGACTTAGAGCGAGGAACTCTCGGAACATCGAACTACCCGGTCCTCCCGAAGAATCAGCAACCACGGGCGCCACTGGCTGTCGCTGCGCAGCCATCATCTAAGCTATTATGAAAACAACACTCCTTACCTTCTGGTCCGAGGGCCTCGGAATAGAAACTACTGGAAACGATGTTGACATATCCACCGCTTTGGATGGCTCCTGGCGTGGTGGAGGAGACTGGGGAGACCGAAATGAAGTCTCCTTATCGCTTTCAAATCAGGCTGACTCTAACTGAGGCACCCTGCTAGTGCCCTCTCCTGCTGCAACGTCCAACTCCCTACCAGTCATGGTATGTCGCGTGTTTGACATTTCTCTGTAGACAGGAAGAATATGGTAATCTTAGGGACTCAACCCTATATTATGCAGTTCTATAGCACGAATGGATAAGGAAAGAAGTGTAACCATCCTATCATGTCTCGCAGCCTCCTGCCTATGGAATGTGGTGCAAAACACATCCATAAACCAGACCCCCTATGATGCGACCTACTCTGATACCAAGTTTTTCACGCCCCACCTTTGGAGGCATGACTGGCACCTGGTGCCCTACTAGAATCTGAACTGACTCAACTAGTCCTGCACACTCTTGGTGCAGGCCTACTCCCCAAATTAAGAAAACAACGGGCTATATCTCGACTGTAACTAAAATCTCCAGCCGGCAAGGCCTTATAGCCACCTGAAAAGGAAAACAGCTAACAAGAAACAAGAAATAACAAGGAATCCTATGCGGGCCGACAACACCACCATGATATCTAGTTATGGCTGTAAAGTAAATATGATGCTAAACTAAGCTATGGCCGATGATGTTGGGAAAAATGGCATGCCCAAGGGATACTTTACAACATAGTTTTATCTTGTTTAGCTACTTATTTATATACATTCTCATGTAATTTTATGTAAATGTGAATATATATACTAACCAACATGATTAGTTCTTGTTTTTGTAGGTTTAAAATGAATTTGAGGAACTAATCCATGAGTTGGTGAAGTAGAGGCATGGAATCGGAAGTAAAATGAGAACGTCAGCAAGGAGAATGCGCGAAACAGCCCACCTACGCGTTGGCAACGTGCCACAAAAGGCAGACTGCATGACAAGGGTTGTGACACGCCCTCAAACGCGCTGCACAAGCTGCGTGACACGCTGCCAATGCGGTCAGCTTCTACCTGGCGACGGTTTTATGAGTTTTCCAGTGTGCATCCGCGATGCCTCCTTGTCACGGAGGCATATTGGTGCGATAACCTCCATGACACGGGGCTATTCCATGCCAGGCATAATTTTTTATAATTTTCATTTATTATAAATAGGTCCCTTAGCTCCTAAAAACATTTTGTCACGATTTATTTTTGAAAAACTGCCAAGGAGTGAAGGGAGAAGTGAGAGAAGTCACCTAGGGTTCATCAATTTCATCTTCTCTTCTACCAATTCTTGTAAGTATGATACTTTAATTATGTTTTCTTGTAATTATACGAACTTGAGTGGCTAGAACCCTTCCTCTAGGGTTGAAGCCACAAGGTATGATTGACTATGTGAATTTGTTTTGGTTTTAAGTTATTGATTGTTATTTTGTCTTATATTCTTAATTATGGTTGTTTTTATGATTGATCACCATGAAAACACACACGTTACACCTAGGTAAAAGCTTGAAAGAGTAAACCTAGTCAAGAACAAAGAATGTAGGGAGCAAGTTTGTATCTTACGATATAATTCGCGGTTAGGATAAGAAATTATACCTAATTTGGCTTGCTTGGTTATTAAAATGAGATGAGTTAGACACCAACTTAGAATTACCACATCACCACTCGTAGAAGTAGTTGTGAATCTATGTTTGGTTAAATGATTAGAGGTACGAAAGTCCCTAATCAAGAGCATAAACCCCGTAAATCATATCCACGTAATTGAATTGCCCACGAATTAGAATGTCACATCCCCGCTCAACGATGTAGTTATGAGGCTATTTTGTCGTGTTTATAGGCTCAGATTCATCTTGGGTTTCAGATTTTGTCATTTATCAGTATTAGTTTATTCTTTTTTGTCAGCTTTTGCTTTGTTACGATTATTTTCAGCAGATCAGTCTTAGTAGAAATATGTTGTACCAGGGTTTGCTTGGGGTCACTTATGATCCTAAGTACCATGTCGTGTCTAGGGTGTGAACTTTTAATACCTCGGAAGTGCTTAGGAGTAGACCTAAGAAGCAAAAATGCAGAATTGCTGAAATTTGGGAAAAAAGTTGCAGGATGACAGATACCACAACCCGTGGTAAGTAACTACGAGCCATTTGTGGTCGTGGTATGGAGTCAGTCCAGATGGCAGTGGTAACAACGGGTATTACAATAGCCTGTTGTGAGGGACGACGGTCCATTGTTAGAAGGTGTGGTAGGGTTGTGGACTTTCGCAGTGGAGATGACGGATGGAAGCCACGTTCCATTGTATCTTACAATGAGTCGTGGTGAGGATCATGGAATAGGTGTTTAGAGTTTCAGAAGAAGGAAAAAATGACCAAAGGAATGGCCCGTTGAAAGCTAGGATGAACCGTCCTGTGTTTCTGTGGTATGATTCCGAGAACAGGTCCTCAGCAGTGCATTCAACGAGAAGACAGGACGGGCCGTGGGTGGTTTCCATGACTTGTTAGTACCACTCGTGGGTTCCATCCAGCCAGATTTTAGGGCAGGTTCATTAAGGGTATTTTCAACTTCTCCACGCTTTTAGACCCTAAAGCTACTTCGTTTTGGATATCTTCTGAGTGTGATAAGATGAGTTAAGTCCTTTATGCATGTCCATTCTCATGCAAGAACTTTAGAGAGGTTTTTGGGAGATTCAAGGTCTTCTTCCCCAAGTTTCAATCAATTTCTTTGTGGGTATTCAAGGAACTTTGAGTCAATCCATTTCCAGGTATGTAAGATTTTAGAATGGGTGAAATTCTTCCCCACCCATGCCCAAATCTCTGTTTAAAATCATGAATCCTCTTATTCAAGTCTATGGGGTTTTACTCAAATGCATGAAAATGTGATTTCTCTTTATGGGTATAATTTAATTGGGTTTTAATTCTTGAATTATGAATGATGGGCGGGTTTCATTATTATTCTCTTTAAAATCATGTTTCAAGCTTTTAAATCCAAAATTCCCATTTGATGAAAGTTCATGAAAGTTATGATTTATGATGAATATGCAATATTTTAAATTTATTGATGACGGAAAAGCATGAATTCAAGTTACCCATGTTTATGAGCATATTTGAAAGAATTGAATGTGCTGAAGTATTGGCCAATGCCCACATGTTAAAGAATGATTTAGGATGTATGAAGTGAATCACATGATTTACCAATTTATAATGTTGGCCGATGAAAAAGGCCTGTGATTCTTGGATAAGCATGTTTTAAAGGTCATTAATGATGATAAATGTTATATTTTAGCCAATGAATCTTAATGCATGATTTTATTGATTTATGTATGAGCCTATATACATGTTTTTTTGGAGTCGTGTCTAGCACCGAGCAGCCCGGCGTTCAAAGGACTATGTTGATGTCTCATAACCACGTGCCACCGTGGGTTTGTAAATGATATGATGTTCTGATAATGATCCCCTCAAATATGATATCATGCCTTATGCACGACCCTTCCTGGTAAGCCAGGGTCGGCTCTGCCCACTTGAGCGAGATAGTGGTGCATGATGAAAGGCTCTACCATGATGGTGTCAGTTATGACGAGTTCTCCCATTGTTCTGCATGTTTTATGCATTGTTATGTTTATGTTATGGGTCAAGTTATGTTTTGATAAATTTTACTTATTATTATGAAAAAGAATGATTATGAATGATTTGAAAGCCTTGAGCATTATGTTATATTACGAAGATTTTGATGTAAGCATGATGTCCTCCTCTTATATTATTTACGAGATTTATTTACATTGAAATGTCCGTTTTACTTACCTTGCATACTCAGTACATTCCACGTACTGACCACATATTTTCTATGTTGTATCATTTCATGATACAGGGTCCGGATCTCAGGCTCATCCTCCTCCTTAGCTCATCTCAGCTTACGCTTTCAGAATTATTGGTGAGTCCTCATATTCCGAGGGCCATATGATATACTTTTATGTTGATTATGTTTCAGTATTGGTTGGGTTAGTTGGGGATGTTGTCCCATCAATCCATCTTATGTATTAGAGGCTTTCAGACAAGTATGTAGTGCTCAGCCTTTGTATACGTCATGTGTTCCTTGATGTTATGTTATGGTTACGTTTCTGCTATGTTTTTATGATTATCATTCAGCTTATTTGAATGATATTAGTTGTATGCATGAGCCATGGGTCGACTTGGGGTCTCTCGGGGTCCCTTGTCCCGTGTCTACGATCCGGGTGTACGTTTGGGTCGTGATAGAACTTGGGTTGTGACACTTAGACTATAAACTCGAACATGTAGAACATAAAAAATATGATGAAAATTTAACTCAAGGTATACCTCTCGAAGTGTGAGCAGATATCTTCAAGCAAGTCTGACTTGAATTATGCAGTCTTCTATAGTGATCCCAAAATCATAGCCGAATTCTCTCAATAAATAGGTGGGTAAATATTGTATAAAAAACTGATATAATTCTAGGTTAGAAGAACCCCTACTTATAAGGATATTTTTTTTAGTTCAATAATTGAACAAAGAACGCGTAGTCTTTCTTTCCACCAAGAAATAAAATTCTCAATCCTAGTTAAATAGGTATTGTAGGGACCGCAGAATTAATTATTGAGGCTCCTTATTACGAAAGTAATACAAAATTTTAGTTTGAATTATTCTTACCATAATAAATTATAAATAATTCCACTAGAAATTTGTAATTACATTTCTTTACTTATATGTCAAATATTTTCATTGAACATTTATATGATTTTCTATGTTAAGATTTTAGATACTAATCAATAAATTAAATTACTAATGAATTTAATTTAATAATTAATTTTATTTATAAAACTGCTTAACCTATTTCATATGTCGGATGCATAAATTCACCGATTGGGTTTGTACATGAAAACTAATAAGATTTTTATAGAAAGGCGTATCATCAATCTATATATTGTGGCATGAATTTGATCAACTAACTTATTATTTCACCAATATATATTATCATTATCCAATCTACCAAACTGTAATGCCCCGAAAACTCAAAGACTTGACCCGGGACTTAAAATAGAGAAATTTGGAAAACCTGCACCAAGTCATAGAATGAGTTGTTATGTGAACCGTGGGTGGTGACCAAGAGTCGTTAAGTGACTCGTGGTGAGGCCTGTAGACTTAGAGAAAATTTTTAGAGAATGGGGTGACCATGGGTATGACCACGAGTCATGGTCAACACCATGAGTCGTGATATTACCCGTGGTCTAGGATAAATTTTAGGCCTGTAAAGTGTTAGGTAATGTACCCAACAGGTCCTCACCATGAGTCGTAATGTCACCCGTGGGGACTTTAGGGTTGTTGAGGCAGTGTAGTCCATGAGAGGTTTCCACGAGTCATGGTCACTAACCACAACTCATTAGATCCCTCGTGGTGACCTACTGTGGGTTTCAGGCGGTGAACCTCATGAGTGTGACCATGAGTCGTGGTTACTGATCACGACCCATTAGGTCACCCGTAAGGACTGACGATCAGTTTTCCCTTGCAAGTTTTCAAAGTTCTTTCAGTAATTTCCTACCCACTTAGACTCTAAACTACGTCATTTTAAGCATATTTTCTGACTTATTAGGGGAGTCAACCAGTTTCTTTCCTCATTCTTCCCATCTAGACTCTCAGAATTCATCATAGAACTTCTCTCAAAACTTGTCAAAGCAAGAGCTAGGGCAATCTTTTCTCCTCAATTTCTCAAGGAAATTCTTTGGGCTTCTTCGCCGGGTATGTGGGAATTCAACATGGGAATAGTTCTTCCCTTGTGTCCCCAAATTCCTCCCTATTTCTCTCTATCAGTTGTAGCCCTAAAGCTACTGAATGTCAAGAATTTCTAATCATACTTCGTCTAAATCATATGGGATATTATACCATGTTAATTATAGATATTTTCCTTCAGTTCGTGACTGAGATGATGTTAAATCTTGTGAAGTGAAATATAGCCCTATTGCATGAGCTAGAAAATCTTGTAATTTGCATTAGTGCTTGAATATCGAAATTTTGCTTGGATTTATCTATATTGTGGACTCCCATGTTGTTAGTATAACTGAAACTAAATGAGATTGTTGTCAGTTCAATTTTAGTAAGAATGTTAGAATTCTCAGTGTCATTCAGAAAATGTCAGCTGATCAGTTTGACTACATTAATTTCCGAGGTGCCAGTAGTACCTCCCAATTTTTAGAATTAGATTCAAAATGCAATCTTAATTGGTCCACTAGGACGTCATGACACTTTGATAAGAAGCTCTAACTAGCCTTAGGACCCCAGTTCCAGATTTTAGTTTGCTCTTTAGACAGTTACGATGCTTCTAGATAAGTAGCTCTGACCGTTCTTAGAACCCAATTCTAGAATCTGGTTTGATAAGACTTTCAAGGTGCTTTCAGATATGTATCCCTGACTAATCTTGGGCCCTAGTTTCAAGCTACTAGCTTAGTATTCATTCTAGGACTATCTAGTGGGAGTAGGACTTAGCATTGAGCGGACCGGGGTTCCAGCGGACCGGGGTTCCTAGAACTACATTGCCACCATAGGTTATAGTATTTATTGGCCTGATTGGCCCCAAATTCTTGTGATCACCTAGTTCATGCCTTTATACCCTGGCAAGGTATATTGGGTCCTACCGATGGGGTGTATACATCGGACTTCACGTCTAGCTCACGTGGTTATATGTCAGTTATAGACTCTCCAACTAGTCAGCTTAGTTCAGTTTCAAATCAGTTCAGTTCAGTATCTCAGAAATAGGGCATGTCCTTAACCATCAGACTGGGTCTTTTAGACCATCTCAATTATTTTAGTATTCAGTTCAGTAGCTTTAGTTGGTCATTGCATGTCTTTTTAGTTTAGCATTTTTATTCCATTGTGTTATCTTTCTCTCACTTACTCAATACATTCAAAGTACTGATGTATACTTTTTTGTTGTATCATTTTGTGATACAGCTGCAGGATCTCAGTCTTAGCCACGTTAGCCGACCGCTCACCGAAGACCTCAGCTATTCTAGTTGGTGATCCTCATTCTTCGAGAAAGGAGATTATTTACTTCAACCATATTTTCCTTCCTTCTATTTAGATTTGGAGTTAGCTAGGGGCTTGTCCCAGTAACTTATCAGTCATAGTGGCTTTCAGACGCAGATTAGTTTTGTTTCAGACTTGTAGCTTTGTTCAAATATTTTCAAATATTATGAACCAGACTTATTTCTTTCAAGTATTTATATTTTTTCTTTAAACTTCCGATATATATATTTTCATGTTAATCAGAATGCGAGTGTATGATAGACCAGAGGTTGACTTGGGGTTACTTGTGACTCCAAGTACCGTGTGCCATCCAAGCTGTAAGATCGGGGCGTGACAAACTTGATATTAGAGCACCAGGTTTTAAGTATCCTCGGATGTCTAAAAGCCGCATTGAGTAGAGTCCTTTTCATGGGTGTGAAGCCCGTCACACTTATGACGGGGAGGCTACGAGATGTTATTAGGAAAACTCCTTTTATTCACACTCATTATCATGCGTTGAAATTCAGTTCTAGAATCATCCTCCTAACTCGTGCTCTATTTCGTTTAAGTGAATCATGCCTCCGCGACGTGGTAACGGCAGAAGGGTCGGTAATGCTCACCAACCTGCCCCACCATCCTTGGAATCCCCTCAGGAAGACTTAGTTTCTATAGTAGAATTCAAGGCGGCTATTCAGTTGCTCGCTCAAACTATTACCAACTAGGTGAACCAACAGGTGGTTCCAATCAACAACAACAGTTCCGCAGCAGCTACCCGAATGCGGGACTTCACCCTGATGAATCCTCCAGATTTTCATGGATCTAAGTTGGTAGAGGACCCATAAGGATTTGTAGACAAGATTAAAAAGATCACCCGAATTATGGGTGTCAGTCCCTCAGAGAATGCCGACTTGGCTGCCTACCAGCTGAAAGCGGTAGCCCAGGTCTGGTACGAGCAGTGGAAGGAGGGGAGGTCAGCGGAGGCAGGACCGGTGGAATGGGAGGAGTTCACTACAGCCTTCTTGGACAGATTCTTCCCTCGGGAGCACAGGGAGGCGAAAGTAGCTGAGTTCATGAATCTGAGATAGGGAAATCGTACAGTAGAAGAGTATGTTCTAGAGTTCACCAGGTTGTCCAAATACGCTCCAGAGATGGTGGCCGAGCCAAAGGCTTGCATGCTGAATTTTGTTAACGGGGTGTCGAACCTGGTCCTCAAAGAGTGCAGGACAGTGATGTTGATTAAGGATATCGACCTCTCCAGCCTGATTGTCTATGCCCAACAGATTGAGGCAGAACGATTAAGGGACATGGAGCGAAAGAACAACTGGGGAAGGACTGGACAATGAGATTATGGCCACTAGAGGTCTAGCGGTAGCAGCTGCCCACAGCAGCAGCAGCAACAACAGAAGGCTCCAACACCCAGCTCAGCCAGCGCCCCTACCTTTCAGTCCCGCCAGGATCGGAGGGGTAGAGTATTTGGCTCTCAGTCCCAAAGCTACAGTTCCTGTAAAAGGTATCTAACTTTCCCCAAGTGTGGAAAGAATCACCCAGTAGAGTGTCTTTAGGGTCGAGAGGGCTGTTTTGGTTGTGGACAGCTTGGTTATAAGCTTAAAGAATGCTCGTCAGCAGGACGGGGAAGGTCACAATCCGCCGCCTCAGCAACTCCAATAGGTCAACCAGTTCAGCAAGCTAATACATAAGGAGGACAGTTAATGCCAAAACCATTTTTATGCATTATCATCTCGTCAGGATCAGGAACACACATCGGATGTGGTCACGGGTATGTTACGTCTTTTCCACCTAGATGTATATGCCCTACTAGATCTAGGGGCCACACTATCATTTGTGACTCCATGCATAGTTGTTCAGTTTAATAACAGTCAAGAGGTCCTCTCAGAACTATTTTCAGTCTCCACCCAAGTTTGCGAGTTAGTTAGAGCCAGTCAAGTATATAGAAACTGCCCAATCTCAGTCTTCAATAAAGTCATTTCAACTAACCTTGTAGAGTTACACATGATCGACTTCGACTTCATTCTTGGCATGGATTGGTTATACCCTGATTATGCCTCAGTCGATTGTAGAACTAGGGTCGTCAAGTTTCAGTTCCCTAATGAGCTAGCTCTAGAATGGACGGGAAGTAGTTCAGAACCAAAGGGAAGGTTTATTTCCTACCTTAAGGCCAGGAAGCTTATATCTAAGGGATGTATTTACCATCTAGTTCGGGTCAAGAATTTCGACTCTAAAACCCATTTATCCAGCCAGTCCCTGTGGTCAGCGAATTTCCATATGTGTTCCCTAAGATCTTCCTGGAGTTCCTCCTAAACGGGAAATTAACTTCGGTATAGACTTTATTCCAGATATTCAGCCCATCTCCATCCCTCCATATAGAATGGCTCCGGCAGAACTTAAGGAGTTGAAGGAGGAGCTAAAAGATCTTCTTGATAAGGGTTTTTTCATACCCAGTATCTCTCCCTGGGGTGCTCTAGTGCTATTCGTGCGAAATAAAGACGGTACCCTCAGACCGTCAGTTGAACAAGGTCACAGTAAAGAATAGGTATCCCCTACCCAGAATTGATGACCTGTTGTAGCAACTTCAGAGAGCCAGCTGTTTCTCCAAAATCGATCTCAAGTCGGGGTATTATCAGCTAAGAGTCAGAGATTGTGACATACCAAAAACAACTTTCAGGACTCGGTATGGTCACTACGAGTTTGTAGTTATGTCCTTCGGACTAACAAATGTCCCTGCAACCTTTATAGACCTGATGAATAGAGTCTTCAAGCAGTATCTAGATATGTTCTTCATTGTGTTTATCAACGACATTCTAGTATACTCCGGAAATGAGGAAGAGCATGCTAATCACTTGAGGATAGTGATTCAAACATTCAAAGACTGCCAACTATTCGCCAAGTTTAGCAAGTGCGAATCTGGTTGAAGTCCGTGACTTTCCTAGGTCATGTGGTCTCGACTGAGGGTATTCAGGTTGATCCTCAAAGGATAGAAGCAGTAAAAGACTAGCCTAGACCTACCTACCCAATCAAAATCAGAAGTATCTTGGGTCTAGTCGGGTAATACCAACGTTTTATGGAAGGTTTTTCTTTTATAGCATCTCTTCTAACTAGGCTGACTTAGAAGAAGGTGAAATTTCAATGGTCAAATGCGTCTGAGAAGAATTTCCAGGAGTTAAAAACTCGACTCACTACCGCTCCAGTGTTGACCCTACAGGAAGGATTAGATGGGTTTGTAGTATATTGTGATGCTTCCAGAGTTGGACTCGATTGCGTTCTAATTAAGCATGGCATGGTGATAGCCTACGCCTCCAGACAACTCAAAGTTCAAGAGAAGAATTATCCAACTCATGATTTGGAGTTGGCAGCGGTGGCGTTTGCATTGAAAATTTGGAGACACTATCTGTACGGGGATCACTTAGATGTTTTCACTGATCATAAGAGCCTTCAGTATGTATTCAGTCAGAAGGACCTAAATCATCATCAGAGATGGTGGTTAGAGCTCCTGAAGGAATATGACATGAGCGTGTTATATCACCCGAGCAAAGCCAATGTGGTGGCTGATGCCCTGAGTAGAGTATCTATGGGTAACTGACTCATGTGGAAGAAGGCAAAAAGGAATTGGAGAAAGATATTCACCGGCTAGCTCGGTTAGGGGTACAACTGGTTGACTCAGCTAAATATGGAGCGGTAATGCAAGGCGGGTCAGATTCCTCTTTGGTTGTTGAATTTAACTCCAAATAGGATGAAGATCCCATTTTACTTAAACTTAAGGAAGCAGTTCTCAGGAGAGAAATTGAGGCTTTCTTCAAAGGGGGAGATATTGTGCTCCGTTACTAAGGAAGATTATGTGTACCAGACATTGGTGACTTGAGATAGTAGATATTGGCTGAAGCATACAGCTCGAGGTACTCCATCCACCCTAGTGCTACTAAAATATACCGCAATTTATGGGATATTTACTGGTGGAACGGCATGAAGAGAGACATCACTGAATTCGTAGCTAAGTACCCGAACTGTCAGCAAGTCAAGGTAGAACACCAGAGACCGGGAGGTATGACCCAGGATATCAGCATACCCATATGGAATTAGGAAGAAGTGAATATGGACTTTATTACGGGTCTACCTCGAACTCATCGGCAACATGATTCTATATGGGTAGTAGTAGATCGGATGACTAAGTCAGCACATTTCCTCCCAGTTAAAACTACAGATTTAGTTGAGGACTATGCTAGGTTTTATATCCGGGAGTTGGTCAAACTTCATGGGGTGCCATTATACATTATTTCAGACAGAGGTACTCAGTTCACCTTGCATTTCTGGAAGTCATTTCAGAAGGGACTTGGTACCAAGGTCAAGCGCAGCACAGCTTTTCACCCGCAGACAGATGGGCAAGTGAAGCGGACTCTTCAGACCCTAGAAGATATGTTAAGAGTGTGCGTGATCGATTTCAAGGGCAGTTGGGATGACCACTTGCCTCTTATTGAGTTTGCGTACAATAACTACCACTCCACTATCCAGATAGCCCCGTTTGAGGCATTGTATGGTAGGAGGTGCAGATCTACTATTGGGTGGTTCGAGGTTGGTGAAGATATTATAATCAGGCCATACTCGATTCATGAAGCTAAGCAGAAGGTACAGCTTATCAGGGAAAGATTGAAAATAGCTCAGAGTCGTCAGAAATCTTATGTTGATGTGAGGAGAAGAGAATTGGAGTTTTCTGTGGATGACTGGGTCTATCTGAAAATTTCACCCATGAAAGGGGTGATGAGGTTTGGGAAGAAGGAAAAGATCAGTCCGAGATATGTGGGACCCTACAAAATTATGAAGAAAATTGGTAGGGTCGATTATGAGTTGGAATTATCTTCAGAGTTGGCATCTGTGCACCCAGTATTCCGTGTGTCACTATTAAAGAAGTGCATCGGTGATCCAACTTCAATTGTGCCATTCGACAGTGTGGGGGTGAAAGATAGTCTCTCATATGAGGAGGTCTCGGTACAGATCCTTGAACGTCAGGTTCATAAGCTGAGGAGCAAGAAGGTAGCTTCAATCAAGGTTTTATAGAGAAATCAGCATGTAGAAGGAGCTACATGGGAAGCCGAAGCAGATATGATGGCTAGATACCCACACTTGTTCCCTTCCATTTCAGTTTCGGCATCAGGTACTAAATTCCTCCCCAATACCCTATTCA
The DNA here is from genome assembly GCA_035772735.1 of Datura wrightii. Classification (NCBI taxonomy): domain Eukaryota; kingdom Viridiplantae; phylum Streptophyta; class Magnoliopsida; order Solanales; family Solanaceae; genus Datura; species Datura wrightii. The sequence goes on from JASDFA010000002.1 coordinate 71,002,327, forward strand.
GTTCCATACTTGTCAGCTTTATTTAGATTTTCTATGTGCATTCTAGTTGCATCAGCTCTGTTAGTACGATGAATTCAATCCAGAGTCAGTTACTCCTTTAGAAACCAGCTCATAGTCTCAGTCTAGAAATCTCAACTATTTACCTAGTTTTTCCGTAGTTTTAGTCTTCATTCGAGGATGAATGATCCCAAGGGGGAGATATTGTAATGCTCTGAAAACTCAAAGACTTGACCTAGGACTTAAAATAGAGAAATCTGAAAAACCTACACCAGGTCACAGAAGAGTCGTTCTGTGACCCGTGGGTGGTGACCAAGAGTCGTTAAGTGACTCGTGGTGAGACCTGTAGACTTAGTGAAAATTTTTGGAGAATTCAATCATGAACCCTCCTATTCAATTTCATGGGGTTTTACCCAAATGCATGAAAATGTGATTTCTCTTTATGGGTTTGATTTAAATGAGTTTTAATTATTGAATTATGAATGATGGGCAGATTTTATATCACTTTCTTTAAAATCATGTTTCAAGCTTTTTAAATCTAAAATGCCCATTAATGAGAGTTTATGAAAGTTATGATTTAGGATGAATATTCAATATTTTGAGCTTATTGATGATAGGAAATCATGATTTCAAGTTCCCAGGTTTATGAGTATATTTTTGAAAGAATTGAGTATGTCAAAGTATTGGGCAATGCCCACATGTTGAAGAATGATTTACGATTTATGAAACGAATTACATGATTTATCGATTTATGATGTTGGCCAATAAAAAGGGCCTTTGATTCTTTGCTGAGCATGTTTTTAAAGGGGATCAATGATGATAAATATTATATTTTAGCCAATGAATTTTTAATGCATGATGTTATTGATTTATGTATGAGCCTATATGCATGTTTTGGGGAGCCGTATCTAGCACCGAGCAGCCCGGCATTCAAAGGACTACGTCGGTGTATCATAACCACGTGCCATCGTGGGTTCTAATGTTATATACTGTATTGATACCGATCCCCTCAAATGTGATATCACGCCTAATGCATGACCTTCGCCTGGCAAGCCGGGGTCGGCTCTGCCCACTTGAGTGAGATAGTTGGGGCATCATGAAAGGCTCTACCATGATGGTGTCGGTTATGATGAGTCCTCCCATTATTTCACATGTTTTATGCATTATTATGTTTATGTTACTGTCTCAAGTTATGTTTTAATAAAGTTTACTTATGCTTATGATAATGAATGATTTATGAATGATTTGAAAGTCTTGAGCCTTATGTTTTCTTACGGAATTTATGATATAGAATGATGTCCTTCTCCTATGATTATTTATGATTTTTATTTCATTTTAAATGTCTGTTTTACTTACCTTGCATACTCGGTACATTCCATGTACTGACCGCATACTTTCTATGTTATATCATTTTATGATACAGGGTTCGGATCTTAGGCTCAACCTCATCCTTAGTTCATCTCATCTCTCGCTCTTAGCTTATTGGTGAGTCATCATGTTCCGAGGGCCGTTTGACAGACTTTTATGTTATTTATGTTTCAATATCGATCGGGTTAGTTGGGGATGTTTTCCCATCAACCCATCTTATGTAGTAGAGGTTTTCAGACAGGATGTAGAACTCATCTTATGTATATGTCTAGTACTTCTGGATGTTACACTATGATTACTTTTCCGCGATGATGATATGCTAAGTATTCTGCTTACTTGATTAAGATTAGATGCATGCTTATGCCATGGGTCGGCTTGGGGTCTCTCGGGATCCCTTGTCCCGTGTCTACGATCCGGGCCGTGACACGAGCGAACCGAGGTTCCAGCGCACCCAGATTCTCAGAACTACATTCCCACCATAGGTTACAATATTTATTGTCCTGATTGGCCCCAGATTCTTGTGATCACCCAGTTCATGTCTTTATACCCTAGCAAGGTATATTAGATCCTACCGATAGAGTATATACATCAGACTCCACTTCTAGCTCACGTGGTTATATGTCGGTTATAGACTCTCCCACTAGTCAGCTCAGTTCAGTTCAATATCTCAAAAATAGGGCATGTCCTTGATCATCAGACAGGGTCTTTTAGACCATCTCAGTTATTTCTGTTATTCAATTCAGCAGCTTTAGTTGGTCGTTGCATGTCTTTTCAGTTTAGCATTTTTATTCCATTGTGTTATATTTCTCTCACTTACTCAGTACATTCAAAGTACTGACACATACTTTTATGTTGTATCATTTTATGATACATCTGCAGGATCTCAGTCTCAGCCGCGTTAGCCGACCGCTCACCGAAGACCTCAACTATTCTAGTTGATGAGTCCTCATTCTTCGAGGACGGAGATTATTTACTTTGGTCATATTTTTCCTTTTCTTCTATTTAGATTTGGAGTTAGCTAGGGGCTTTTCCCAGTAACTCATCAATCATAGTGGCGTTCAGACACAGATTGATTTTGTTTCAGACCTGTAGCTTTGTTCGAATATTTTCAAATATTATGAACCAACTTTATTTCCTTCAAGTATTTTTATTTTTTGCCTTAAAATTCCACTGTATATATTTTTATGTTACTCAGAATGCTAGTGTATGATAGACCAGGGGTTGACTTGGGATTACTTGTGACTCCAAGTACTGTGTCCCGTCCAAGGTGTAAGCTCAGGGCGTCACACAAATATATTAGTCCATCTTACGTTTCACTTTTTACTAAATCAAAATGAAAATTAATATGTAAAACTCATAAAGTTATATCAAGATTAAAAATATAAATACATTTAATATTGTAGAGAATATGTTTCTTCAGTCAGTCTAAAACATATATCTCAACTCGTTCATGTTCAATACATATAAAATGCACTAGCATGAAAAGTTAGAACTACATCATTCTTGCAAACAAGATAAATTACCTTTAATCTCGTGCTAAATCATTTTGATGATTATCCAAATTTTCATCTATGATTGTGAACTATAACTTTTAACTTATAAAAACGATAATTTAATCTTCTATAAGATTAAACTCTATACACCAAATTATTTACTGTATAAGTTGACACATATATGATAAAATAATCTAATTAATGTAACACTTCATTGAATTGAATAAATAAATAAACAATCATTTTATAAATAATATTATATCAAAACGCATGGTTAATAGTGTATCCTCACACATACATATAAAATCTTATATCATATTAGCTGGTTTGCTAGACAAGTTAACATATCAAATATCGATCTCACCTAAATTCAAAAATCAGAGTAGGACAGAAAATCTCAAACTACTCTTTATAGTGAAAATAAACATATTTATATTTTCTCTGATAAAACCAATAGGTCCCAACAATTCATTTCATTAATTGGTAAAATGCGAATGCCACGATTAATTAGCTTCCTTAAGAAAAGGTAAAGGTATTTTCGGTTTAAGGTGTGTAAATAGGTGTCACACCCCGCCTTGGGGGGTATGACTGGCACCTGGTGCCTTAGTAGGATCTAGACTGTTAACTGGTGAGCCTAAGCACAACTGGTGCCTGGCTAGCTCTAACTCAGATTTCTGGAAACAACGGGCTATATAACGGCAGTAAACACAGCCTCCGGCCAACTGGGCCTATAGCCACCTGTATATAACTTCAGCTAACCAAAAACATACTTACAAAGGGGAAACCTATGCGGGCCGACAAGGCCACCATGCTGTCTAGTTATCTGTAACTCAACAATGAAATGCTAAATAACTACGTGACCGGCAAGGTCACCACTACTATCAAACTAAGGCCTCACGCGGCCAACATAAACTGAAATGCTAAACAGCTATAACAAACTGCACGGCCTCACACGACCGGCTCAATTGACAATAGGGAAATATATACAGACTGCAAGCCTCTATGAGTGATAATAGAAATGATCGGGACAGGGCCCCGACCTACCCAAACTTTACGTCAAAAGGAAAAGAGCTACACCTCTAGATATCAGACTACAGATGACAGGAGCCGACGACTCAATAGCTGATTGGAATCACGAGGGATCGCCTCCTCGTCTATGAGTACCTGCAGGCAAGTAATGCAGCGCCCCACCGGGTGTCAGTACCACCAGTACCGAGTATGTAAAGCAACTTAAATAATACAACTGAATACAGATAACATAACTAACAAGTCTGTGAGCAGAAGAGAACTGAATCTGAACAGCTGATAGGAATTAGATCAAACCTTTCTACACTGATAGGCAGGAGCGTGTCTGTAGTCACGGCGGCCTGCTGTCTATTAACTAGTATATATATAAAGCACATAAATACATATACATTTAGCAAGCAAGAGCCAATACCAACCCCCATAAGCCGGATGGCGCCAAGCAAGCAAACAATCTATATACCCCTACCCGGGTCAAAACTAACTAAAAATAAGTCACTCCACTCATCTGCTCACTAGGAGCTCCTCTACCGGCCCCCTGGGTCTCCGGCTCGGGCCATAGCCTCCGATATAAATAACTGTGTCTGAGTCCGGAGGACAACTGTGTAGACAGTAACAGATAGGGTCTGTTTCCCCGGAACTCTCCTCGGGGCTATCTGAAACTGGAGCTACACCTGTAATAAGATCTGTACTGTAACTGTATCTGTATCTGTTCCCTGGGTGCTTGCGCACAGCAGGGCTATATGTACTGTAATGCTGATCAGCCTGATATGGGGAAATCTTCATCCCATCTTCGTCCAAATTGGGGACGGCATGCCACCCCTTGGAGTGACGTAAACCCACCCGCTCAGTGGGCAACACGATTACCAACCCAGGGGCGGCGAGGACGCTCAATAAGTTGCCCTCACACCACATCAAGTCTCAACAAACAAATAGCACATACAAATAGCAAGCATGTATAACTGAAAAAGACTATCTGAAATTTGATTTCTTATTCTGATCTGTTTCTATACTGAACTGATTCTTTACTGATTATACTGATTCTGAAATCTTGCTTTAACTGTTGGCTAATCTGTAGCCAATATTCCATCCGTCTGAATGGCCAGTATATAGCCATAAAACTGTCTATCTGATTTTACTTTATTAGCTTTTATTCTAAAAATCTATATCTTTTTATTCTACAACATGCTTGCTAATCATACAATAAGCTATACTGAATTTGGAATGCTAACTCGCCCTCTGGCGCATGCTTTACTAACTTTCGGACTGAATATGATATGGAAACACAACTCAAAACCTATTAGACTTACTTAATTCTCAACATTCAACTCTGAGAGTTTAAATACGGAGTTTACTATGATTTACCCAGCTAAGGCTTACTAACTTGCCGAAGAACAACTTCACATACCTTAACCTCAAGTTATCCGACTGTCGGACGAGGCTCGGTCAGTACTCCAGCTATTTCTCCCAACTACATTCATATATACGTCAATTAGTACTAAATACAACACTATTCTGAAAGAGAACATCACTTTCGATATAATTATAGCCTAAACTTAGGCTTATCGAAAGACGGTCGAAAACTTGCTATTTTACAGAAGTCCAGAAGGAAGAAGTATTCACTTTACGGCTAGGAGCACATAGACACTAGTTTGGAGCAATTCCACTTACCTTATCCCGGTAGCACGACGATTTGTCGGCCGAATTTCACGAAACTAAATCCATAGGAATGCTCCCTGCTGCTAAATACTTCGTTGTCTGGAGTAAATTTAGATTTGGACTACATTTGGCAGCGTAATCGAACGATAATATCTTCACCCTCTTCGTCTCTCTCTGTTTGCTGCGAACTCTCTTGAATTTATAATGATTTTAATGAAAATAAACTGAAGTGGGGCTTTATATACTTGGGCCTGGACAGGCCCAATGTGTCACGGAGCCAACGCAGAGGCTCCACCTCCGTGACACGTTGCCATCGCGGAGGGAATCTGCCCCGGTTCCTTCCGTGATGGTTCAACAGGTTACTCGTCTGATCCTTTCCCGGGCCTTTCCCTAGCAAGTATGGCTTTCAAATATGCTCAACCAATGTGCGAATAGGCCATCTAGGTGCCGGAAATCTTACGGGGTGTAACATTCTCCCCCCTTAGGAACATTCGTCCTCGAATGTAAACTTCTAGCTAGAGGACTTCTCAACTTACTCAACTTTTTTTAAGAAAATTTCGGCAGAGTTTCCCTGTGAAATGGACTATCCCAAAAACCTGAAACACAGAAAAGTCCAATACAGGTACTGCATACAATACTTTAAGATTCACTTGATAGCTAAACATCAATCTTTCTCATTTATACATATACAACCATAAGGTACTGCATAAGTAATACTACAGACATACCTGTCGTCTGACTAGGCCTGGAATAAGTGAGGATATTTAGCTTTCAAATCTTCCTCTGCTTCCCACGTCATCTCCTCTCGGTTCCTGTTACGCCACAATACTTTGACAGACGCAATATCTTTAGACCTCAATCTGCGAATTTGTATGTCTAAGATGGCTACTGGAACCTCTTCATAGGCCAGCTCTTCCATAACCTGGATATCCTTGATGGGGACTGCTCTGGATGGGTCTCCTATGCATTTCCTCAGCATAGATACATGGAAGACCGGATGAATGGATTCCAATTCTGGAGGCAAGTTCAACTCATATGCCACTCGGCCTATATTTCGACGAATCTGATAAGGCCCAACAAACCTCGGACTGAGCTTACCTTTCTTGCCGAATCTCATCACCCCTTTCATGGAGATACTTTCAGAAATACCCAATCATTTACATCAAATTCCAAGTCTCTGCGCCGCACATCAGCATATGATTTCTGGTGGCTCTGTGTAGTCAGTAGGCGTTCTATGATAAGCTTTACCTTCTCCTCTGACTGTTGAATGATGTCTGGCCCAATCAATGCCGATTCCCCTATTTCAAACCAGCCAACTGGCGATCTGCACTTCCGCCCGTATAATGCCTCGAAGGGCGCCATCTGAATAGCTGAGTGATAGCTATTATTATAAGAAAACTCGATTAGGGGCAAATGCTCATCCCAGCTACCTCCAAAATCTAGCACACACACTCATAGTATGTCCTCGAGCATCTAAACAGTGCGCTCAGCCTGTCCATCCGTCTGAGGGTGGAACGCTGTGCTCAAACTAAGCTGCGTTCCTAAACCTCTCTGAAACGACTGCCAAAATCTAGACGTAAACTGTGCTCCTCTGTCTGAAATAATGGATACTGGTACTCCGTGCAACCTGACTACTTCTCGAATATACAACTCCGCATAATCTTTGGCCGAGAAGGTAGTTCTTACTGGTAGGAAATGAGCTGATTTTGTCAATCTGTCAACTATCACCCATATAGAGTCATGTCTATGTCTGGTACGGGGTAATCCTGCTACAAAATCCATATTCACGGCTTCCCATTTCCAAAGAGGCACTGCTATGTCCTGAGTTAACCCGCCTGGTTTCTGGTGTTCCGCTTTTACCTGTTGGCAGTTAGGACACTGGGCTACAAATTCGGCAATTTCTCTTTTCATGCCTGGCCACCAGTAGTTTTCCTTGATATCATGGAACATTTTTTTTGTGCCAGGGTGGAGAGAATAGCGGGCGCAATGTACCTCGTTCATAATCTGCTGGCGGAGGTTTGAAACATCTAGAACACACAGACGGTCTTTACAGCGTAGCACCCCATCCTCAGTTATCTGAAAATCTGGCGCTTTACCCTACTGGATTCTATCTTTGAGCTGGATCAAGTTAGGATCCTCATATTGTCGTTCTTTCACTTCCACAACTAATGATGACACGGCGGTGTTCTGAATTACCACCCTACCGCACTCTGTTTCTGCTACACGAACGGCTAGGCTAGCTAACTGATGTATCTCCCTGACCAATTCCCGCTGCTTGGGCTGCAAATACGCCAAACTCCCCATGGACTTACGACTGAGAGCATCCGCTACAACATTGGCTTTTCCCGGGTGGTATAGAATATTCACGTCATAATCCTTTAACAGCTCCAACCAGTGACGTTGCCGCAGATTCAACTCCCTCTGAGTGAAGATATACTGTAGGCTCTTGTGATCTATAAAAAATATCAACATGGACGCCATACAGGTAATGTCTCCACATTTTCAAGGCGTGGATCACTGCGGCTAACTCCAGGTCGTGGGTAGGGTTATTCTTTTTGTGTTTCCTCAGCTGTCTGGAAGCATATGCAATCACTTTACCATGCTGCATCAACACACAACCTAACCCGACGCCTGATGCGTCACAATATACCGAATAACCTTCTGTACCTTCCGGCAATGCTAACACTGGGGCGGAGGTTAATCTGTCTTTCAGTTCCTGGAAGCTCTACTCGCATGCCTCTGTCCACCGAAACTTTGCTACTTTCTGCATCAGTTTAGTCAGAGGTGCCGCTATAGTAGAGAACCCTTCAACAAACCTCCTGTAATAACCTGCTAATCCCAGAAAACTACGGACCTCAGTCGGAGTGGTAGGCCTAGGCCATGATTTAACTGCTTCTATTTTCTGCTTGTCAACCTGTATACCAGCATCCGACACAATATGCCCTAGGAAGGCTACTGAGTTAAGCCAGAATTCACACTTGGAAAACTTAGCATATAATTGGCGGTCCCTGAGAATCTGGAGCACTGTCCGTAAATGAGTCCAGTGATCTGCTTCGGAGTAAGAATACACCAGAATATCATCAATAAACACGATCACGAACAGGTCCAGGTATGGTCTGAAAATACTATTCATCAGGTCCATGAATACTGCTGGGGCATTCGTTAACCCAAAGGACATAACTATGAATTCAAAGTATCCATATCGGGTCCTGAACACCGTTTTAGGAATATCTCTTTCACGTACCCGAACCTGGTGATATCCGGACCGCAAGTCGATCTTGGAAAAGTATCTGGCTCCCTGTAACTGATCAAATAAGTCATCTATTCTGGGGAGCGGGTACCTGTTCATCAATGTAACTTTATTCAACTGCCGATAATCTATGCACATACGGAGCGAGCCATCTTTCTTTTTCACAAATAGAACTGGCGCACCCCATAGTGAAGTACTCGGCCTATGAAACCTTTATCCAGCAAATCTTTCAACTGCTCCTTCAACTCTCTGAGTTCTAAAGGAGCCATACGATAAGGAGGAATGGATATAAGCTGAGTTCCTGGTAATAAATCAATAGCGAAATCTATTTCCCTCTCTGGGGGAATACTAGGTAACTCATTTGGAAACACGTCAGGGAACTCGTTCACCACCGGAACAGACTGGAGTGTCGGAGATTCCGCCCGAACATCCTGAACTCTGACTAGGTGGTAAATACATCCCTTAGTTATCAATTTCCTCGCCTGAAGGTAGGAAATAAACCTACCTTTTGGCGTAGCTATGCTGCCTTTCTACTCCCGCACTACTTTTCCTGGAAAGTGGAATCGGACCGTCTTGGTCCAACATTCAACATTGGCGTATTACGGCACTAGCCAATCCATACCCATTATGGTATTGAAGTCTATCATTTCTAGCTCTACCAGATCTACCGTAGTCTGGCGGTCAGCAACCTCTACTGTACACCCTCGGTAAATTCTGCTAGCTACAATAGAGTCACTGACGGGCGTGGATACTGAAAAGGGCTGCTGCAATAATTCTGGTGCAATATTGAACTTTCGTGCCACAAATGGGGTAATATATGACAGAGTGGATCCTGGATCAATCAATACATAAGCAGGGCATGAACAGATAGTCATCGTACCTGTCACTACATCTGGCAACGCCTTTGAGTTGTGTCTCCCTGGTAGTGCATAAGTACGGTTTGAGCCCGTACCTGAACTGGAAGCTCCTAATCTACCTCGTCCTCTGCCTAATGAACCTGAAGGCCCACGCCCCGCTGAGGCTGCTGGGGCTCGTGGCCCTGTGGATCCCTTGTCCTGACTGTCTCTACTCCCCTGACCTCTGGTCGGACAATCTCTCATCTGATGCCCTTCTTGTCCGCAAATATAACACCCAGTGGAGCCATATTTACAAGCTCCGGAGTGTGGTCGATTACAATAGGGACAGGGTGAGGGTGCAAATCTGCTCTGCTCTCCCCTTCTCTGCTGCGGGGAGTCTACTGTTCTGGAACTGCCACTGGGCTCTGACTGCCCTTGACGAGCAGATCTACCTCGCTGCTGCTGCTGTGGTGGAGGTAGGGGTCTAGGGGGCCTGTCTGATAGTCGTGGCCTGAGTCCTCTCTGAACTTCCCTTTGCATCTCGTCCGATCTGTCTCTGCGGCGCTGTTCCTGACTGGTCTGTCTACTATTTTGTTGCCGCCGTCTAAGACCCTCAATGGTCTAAGCAAAGTCCTGTACTCGGGCGATATCCATATCCTCTCGTAATGTAGCCGTCATACATGCCTCAATATATTCCGGGTTCAGACCCATAATAAATCTGTGAACTCTAGCTGGCATAGTATCAACAAATGCTGGAGCATAACGGGCTAAGGAGTCAAACTGTAAAGCATATCGTGTACGCTCCTCGCCCCCTGCTCCGGATGCAGAAACTGATCCATCCGGGCCTGTCAGATCTCTCGTGGCAAGTAACGATCCAGGAAGGCCTCTGAGAAGCTGGTCCAGGTCGGAGGGGTAACATCTCTCCCTCGGGACCTTTCCCAACTCTCGTACCATAGTACTGCTATGTCCCGCAACCGAAACACTACCAACTCAACAGACTCTGAAGGGGTCACATGCATAACCCGGAAAATTCTCTGCATCTGATCTAGAAAGTCCTGAGGGTCCTCTGCCTGATCTGACCCAGTGAACTGTGGAGGACCTAGTGCCAAAAATTCCCTGACCCTGGAACTACCTGACCCACCTAAAGACTCTTCTGCTACAGGTGGCACTGGCTGGCGCTGTGTGGCCATCATCTATGCCAGCATAACTATAGCTCTACGAGCCTCCTGATCTGATGGCGAAGGCACAGGAGCTATCAGGGGCGGTGTAGTGCCCAACGGCTCCTGATGTGAGGGGGACTGCTGAGAGGGCTGTGATGAAGCCTCTATATCGCCCTCAGATTGGGCTGACTCTGACTGAAGCTGAGGCATCCTGCTGGTGCCTTCTCCTGCTGCTGTGTCTAATCGCCTGCCAGTGGTAGGGTGTCGCTGATCTGCCATTCTTATCTGCAGACAAAGGATACAATAAGTTTTAGGAACTCGACCCTATACTGTACTGTGCTATGGCACGAGTGAGTATGAAAGAAGAGTAACCATCCTATTATGCCTCGCAGCCTCCTGCATATAGTATGTGGTGCACAACACATCCATAGACAAGAATCTACTTAGCACGGCTTGCAGACTCCCTGGGACACGACCTGCTATGATACCAAGTTTGTCACACCCCGCCTTGGGGGGTATGACTAGCACCTGGTGCCCTAGTAGGATCTAGACTGTTAACTGGTGAGCCAAAGCACAAATGGTGCCTGGCTAGCTCTAACTCAGATTTCTAGAAACAACGGGCTATATAACGGCTGTAAACACAGCCTCCGGCCAACTGGGCCTATAGCCACCTGTATAAAACTTCAGCTAACCCGAAACATACTTACAAAGGGGAAACCTATGCGGGCCGACAAGGCCACCATGCTGTCTAGTTATCTGTAACTCAACAATGAAATGCTGAATAACTACGTGACCGGAAAGGTCACCACTACTATCAAACTAAGGCCTCACGCGGCCAACATAAACTGAAATGCTAAACAGCTATAACAAACTGCACAGCCTCACACGACCGGCTCAACTGACCACAGGGAAATATATACAGACTGCAAGCCTCTATGAGTGATAATAGAAATGATCGGGACAGGGCCCCGACCTACCCAAACTGTATGTCAAAAGGAAAAGATCTACAACTCTGGATATCAAACTCTCGGATGACAGGAGCCGACGACTCAATAGCTAACTGGAATCACGAGGGATCACCTCCTCGTCTATGAGTACCTGCAGGCAAGTAATGCAGCGCCCCACCGGGCGTCAGTACCACTAGTACCGAGTATGCAAAGCAACTGAAATAATACAACTGAATACAGATAACATAACTAACAAGTCTGTGAGCAGAAGATAACTGAATCTGAACAGCTGATAGGAATTAGATCAAACCTTTCTACACTGATAGGCAGGAGCGTGTCTGTAGTCACGGCGGCCTGCTGTCTATTAACTAGTATATATATAAAGCACATAAATACATATACATTTAGCAAGCAAGATCCAATACCAACCCCCATAAGCCGGATGGTGCCAAGCAAGCAAACAATCTATATACCCCTACCCGGGTCAAAACCAACCAAAAATAAGTCACTCCACTCATCTGCTCACTAGGAGCTCCTCTACCGGCCCCCTGGGTGTCAAGCTCAGGCCATAGCCTCCGATATAAATAACCGTGTCTGAGTCCGGAGGACTCCTGTGTAGACAGTAACAGATAGGGTCTGTTTCCCCGGAACTCTCCTCGGGGCTATCTGAAACCGGAGCTACACCTGTAATAAGATCTGTACTGTAACTGTCTCTGTATCTGTTCCCTGGGCGCTTGCGCACAACAGGGCTATCTGTACTGTAATGCTGATCAGCCTGATATGGGGAAAGCTTCATCCCATCTTCGTCCAAACTAGGGACGACATGCCACCCCTTGGAGTGACGTAAACCCACCCGCTCAGTGGGCGACACGATTACCAACCCAGGGGCGGCGAGGAGGCTCAATAAGGTGCCCTCACGCCACATCAAGTCTCAACAAACAAATAGCACATACAAATAGCAAGCATGTTAACTGAAAAAGACTATCTGAAATCTGATTTCTTATTCTAATCTATTTCTATACTGAATTGATTCTTTACTGATTATACTGATTCTGAAATCTTTCTTTAACTGTTGGCTAATCTATAGCCAATATTCCATCCATCTGAATGGCCAGTCTATAGCATTAAAACTGTCTGTCTATCTGATTTTACTTTATTAGCTTTTATTCTGAAAATCTGTATCTTTTTATTCTACAACATGCTTGCTAATCATACAATAAGCTATACTGAATCTAGAATGCTAACTCGCCCTCTGGCGCATGCTTTACTAACTTTCAGACTGAATACGATACGGCAACACAACTCAGAACCTATTAGACTTACTTAATTCTCAACATTCAACTCCGAGAGTTTGAATGTGGAGTTTACTATGATTTACCCAGCTAAGGCTTACTAACTTGCTGAAGAACAACTTCACATACCTTAACCTCAAGTTATCCGACTGTCGGACGAGGCTCGGTCAGTACTCCAGCTATTTCTCCCAACTACATTCATATATACGTCAATTAGTACTAAATACAACACTATTCTGAAAGAAAACATCACTTTCAATATAATTATAGCCTAAACTTAGGCTTATCGAAAGACGGTCAAAAACTTGCTATTTTTTAGAAGTCCAGAAGGGAGAAGTATTCACTTTACGGCTAGGAGCACATAGACACTAGTTTGGAGCAATTCCACTTAACTTAGCCCCGTAGCACGACGATTTATCGGCCGAATTTCGCGAAACTAAATCCGTAGGAATGCTCCCTGCTGCTAAATACTTCGGTATCTGGAGTAAATTCAGATTTGGACTACGTTTGGCAGCGTAATCGAATGATAATATCTTCACCCTCTTCGTCTCTCTCTGTTTGCTGCGAACTCTCTGGAATTTATAATGATTTTAATGAAAATAAACCAAAGTGGGGCTTTATATACTTAGGCCTGGACAGGCCCAACGTGTCATGGAGCCAACGCGGAGGCTCCACCTCCGTGACATGTTGCCATCGCGGAGGGGCTCTGCCACGGCTCCTTCCATGATGGTTCGACAGGTTACTCGTCCGATCCTTTCCCGGGCCTTTCCCTAGCACGTATGGCTTTCAGATATGCTCAACCAATGTGCGAATAGGTCATCTAGGTGCCGGGAATCTTACGGGGTGTAACAATAGGATAGAAGGAATAATAGTTGAGATTTGAGGTGGAAGCAATCTGAGATTGGAGATGAGAGAGGAAGTTGGGAACATAAGATTTGAAGCATATGCTACTTACTAATTTTCGATCACGTGCATTGCACGTGTACTTTATTTCAACAAGTAAAACTTTTAAGTAAATCGTATAAATATTATTAGAATAATATTTGAGTTATAAAATGAAAATTAACAAAAAGAATTTGTAAACTTAAAATAATGAGTGTTGTCCATATTTAGCTTTTACTTAGGGAAGACACTCTAATTTTCAAGAACATTCAAAAGCATTATCATAGTGTAGATATTGAAGCTCTATATCTTTTTTTATAAGCTTTAAGTAGAGAAGAATAACGATGTTTATTTGTATCCACACAACTTTCACTACAATATTTGAGTCATTATATATATAGAAATTCTCACTTAAGCATCTTTCATATTTCTAAGAAGATGGACCTATATTTTTAATATATCTAAAACATGATGGATATGATGACATAACAAAATAAATATAAAAAATTGCTGCTAGTTATGACTAAAGAAAATAACAAAAACTATTTTCTGTACTAAAATAAATATTATCTATATTGAAACAAGTACATCGTGATTTGAGTAAGCTTTCATATGTTTTCCAACTCCATTTACCAACTCTGTCAAACATGGTTGTTTGATTTTTCTATAAAATAATAATATGCAGATGACTTTCAATTTTTAGTAAACTAATTGTCGGGAAAAACTCACCACAGAAATAATATTGGCAATAATAAATAGCGGAATAATAAAGTAGCATTGAGATACAATAATCAACAAGAATAAGAAAGAGTAATAATGACACTAAGATTTTTACGTGAAAACCCTTCTGAATAAGGAAAATACCATAGGCCAAGAGGAGAAACTGATATCACTATAGAAAGGAATTTTATAATTGTAGGTCTGAGTAAAATACTCCAAATACCACCACACACTCAAAAGAAAATAATCCTCTTTTGATTTTTTTCACTTCATTACAATATTGCTCACACTCTCTATTATTTCTCCCATACTATTTCTTAAACCCTGTCTGTGATGCCTCACTCTTTTTTATCTCTTTGTTTTGGTGTGTTTACAAATGAAGAATTTACTCTCCTTTTATAGAAGAACAAACTTTGTCCCCAAGTTTGCTATAGGAGCAAATTAATTCTCCTCCATAACTTACCAAAACTTTGGCTCCAAGGAAAAAAGATTAGCCAAGAAAATTGGCACATGGATATTTTTGCCAAATGGAAATGGACCTCACAATCTGCCCTTCCAGACCCATTCACATGAAGGAGGTAGCACCAATCTTCTAATTTAACTACATATCGATAAATTCTTTATATAGCTTGAACTTATTTCTTGATACCACCTTGATCAGCATATTTGAAGGATTCTCACTTGTAGGGATCTTCTTGACCTGCATAGATCTGTCCTCTATTTTTTCTCGAATCCAGTGATATCTCACGTTGATATGCTTCATACTTGCATGATACATGTTTTTTTTGCTCAAGTCTATTGCACTTTGACTGTCACAATAGACTAGCAATCCAAGTTCTTGAAGAAATCATTTCAGCCATACCATCTCCTTGCCAGTTTTAGTAGCTGTAATATATTCTACTTCAGTTGTAGAAAGTGAGACACATTTATACAACTTTGATTGCCATGATATAGCTCCTCCTGAAAATGTAAACAAGTATCCAGTAGTAAATTTTCTGTTATCAAGGTAACCTGTCATATCAGCATCTGCATAGCCTTTTAAGATTGGATTCAAATCCTCTAAAACACAATCAGTCTCCTGTGCTACCTCTCAGTTATCTGAGTATCCATTTTGTAGGATTTTCAAGAAACCTGCTAACAACACCAACTTCATGAGAAATGTCAGGTCTGTTACATACTATTGCATACATCAAACTCCCAACTGCAGAAGAATAAGGAACTTTGGCCATATTTGCTTTCTCATTTATTTTAGGACACATATGCTTTCTCAACTTTAAATGACCAGCAAGAGGTATGCTAACGGCTTTAGCACTCTTCACATTGAAGTGTTTAAGTACACATTCAATGTTCCTCTCTTGAGATAACTACAACTTTCTGCTTGTTCGTTCTCAAACAATCTTCATTCCTAGAATTTATTGTGTTGGGCCCAAGTCCTTCGTGTTGAATGACTTGAAAAAATCTCCCTTCAACTTGGCAATTCTCTCCTTATCCTTTCCTAAAATCAACATGTTATCCACATACAATAACATAAAGTTGTTATCAGAAAATTTTTTGAAGTATGCACATGGATCATAATAGGTCCTTATGTAAGTTTGACTTTTCATGAATGAGTCAAACTTCTTATACCACTGCTTTGGTGCCTATTTAAATCCATAAAGACTCTTATTTAGTTAATACACCATGTGCTTCTTTTTAACTACTTCAAATCCTTCTGGTTGCTCCATATAAATCTTCTCTTCCAAATCTTCGTGAAGAAATGCAGTTTTCGCGTTCACCTGCTCCACTTGAAGATCTAGGTTGGCTGCTAAGCTCAAAATGGTTTGAATAGAAGTTATTTTGACAATAGGTGAGAAAATTTCATCAAAATCAATACTTTTCTTCTATTTAAATCCTTTTACACTAATCAATCTTTGTATTTGACCAGCTTGTCGTTTCATCTTTCTTGAGTTTAAAGACCCACTTGCACTTAAGCGGTCTTTTACCTTTTGAAAGTTCAATCAGCTTGTACGTGTCATTTTTCTATAGAAATTTCATCTCTTCTTGTATGGATTTCATCCACTGGCTCTTTTCTAGATGATACAACACCTCCTTAATATATTCTGGTTCCCCTTCATTATTGATGAGGACTGGATGACTCTATCATTTTCCTTTCTGATCTTCTTAGAGGTTAAGATTGTTCTTCTTCTTCCTGAGTAGGGTACTTCACTTGCTTTGTATAATCACCAAGCTGCTCCCTTGTCACGATCCAAGCATGGGCCCGGATAGAGACACGGGATAGGGAACCCCGAGAGGCTTCAAGTCGACCCATGGCATGAACATAACAATAAGAAGCATACTATAAGCAAATACTGACATAAAAAAACATGCTTAAACGGAAGTCTACATAAATATCATCTAAAAGAAAGAGTCAATAATGACAAGTTGATTACTACATCATGTAAAAATATCCTCTAACAATACTGATGAGCTGATGGGACAACACCCCTAACTAGCACGACAAAGTCTGAAACTGAAAACATAACCATAGATAGCAGGATGTCCTCGAAGGATGAGGACTCACCAACAACTCGCTAAACAGGCCTGGGGGATAACCAAGACCAGAGATGCGGCTGATACTGAACCCTCGAACCTTTATTTGAAATGATACAGCATCAAGTATGCGGTCAGTACTTGAAATATATCAAGTATGGATGGTAAGTAAAACGGACAGTTAAAAATACATAAGAGTGCATAAGAGTAGGACTGTTACACCTGGTAAATATTAACGATTAGTAAGCATACGCGTGGATTTGTAAAGAGTAAGAAGAGCTTGATGCGTGGGGGAAAAGCCTCAAAAGCAGGGCTGGGAGAGTCTATGCCGCGAGGGCCACCACGATGCGCCAGGCCCACTAGCGCATTGAGGGGCGCGACGCGGGGGGCAGTTTGGTTCTTTGGGAGGGGTGGGGCACCCCACCACCACCACCACCACCACCACCCTTAGCCATATATATAAAGCCTTGGTTCAATTTTATTTCATTATATGAAAACTCCTATGGCCAGAAATAAAAGAGCACATAATCTTCTTCGTGTTTTCATCCGATTACGTGACCAAACACCGTCCAATCTCAAATTAACTTTGGATAACGAGTTCTAGGCCTAGAGAAAGCATTAATATGGAGTTATTTCTCAAAAATTCGCCCGGCAAATCGGAACTCTATCGAGTAAAAGTTGTTAGAATTGTTTCAAATTTAATCCTAATCAGCCACAGGCATTAGATAAGCCTTTCTCCCTTTTGAGTTCTTGGGAAATTATAGGTTTTTGGCCGAGTTATTCAAAGTTGAAATATAGTTACCATTATTATCAATGTTATCATTATTTTTCTGAGTTTAGTATTGAAATTAGCCCTATTCTCTCATTATCAGGGGTGCAATTGGACAGAACCATCGGTTACAAGTTGAAACTCGCCTGTTAAATGAAAGTTGGCACTCGAGGTATGTAAGGCTATCCTTTTTGGCAAGTTACATTCATTGTAAAGATAGTACGACTTGTATATCTATAGTACTTAAGAGTAAACCTATTGTGGTCAGCTGTTATAAATTGAATTGAGACGGTAGCAAGGATATAGTAACCCTCATCAGAGTTAGCCCTAGCCAGCTTGGTTGTCATATATGATATTTGGGGTTTGGATGTTATTGCCTATAGGGTTATGCTGGCAGGATCAGTATGATGTTTGGAGGGATCAAACTGAGGCTGTGAAGGTCGTATCCAGTATTAAGAGCTTCTATTATGACCCATAGTCGAGCCAAGGCTCGGGGTCCAGCCACAACAGTTATATTATAGCCCATAGTCGAGCCAAGGCTCGGGGCTCAGCTCCCGCAGTTATAGTATGATCCATAGTCAAGCTAAGGCTCGGGATCTAATTACAGTAGTCATATTATGACCCATAGTAGGGCCAAGGCTCAGGGTCTAGTTATTAGAGTTAACATTATGGCCCATAGTCGAGCCAAGGCTCGAGGCCCAGTTACATAGCCCAGACAACTCAAACACAGATACAGCTACAGGAGCCTATCTGGCTCAGATACAGTTTCAGAGCATCAGTATTCCTGAATTACAGTATATTACGAACCTTTACTAGCCACATAGTGGAGTGTACATCTATTTGGACTTGTCGAGGCTTATGGGGGCCATGTAGGTTATTCTGTGTTGTTTGTACCTTTCAGGCTTATGGGAACCCAGTTAGGTTCTTGTTTGTGTAGGTATACTTCTTAGTTAGATGTTTCAGATGGTGAAATCATTCAAGTTAAATTCTTACCCTCTTCCATGATTACTCCAGTTTTATCTACTTTCATTCAGTTATTATTTTACTGCATTATTCGGTACATATTGTACTGACGCCCATCCTTAGGGCACTGCATTAGTTGCCTCCAAGTATAGATAGACGCAGTTCGGGACCCTCTTAGTCTTCACCTGGAGTTAACAGTTTGTTCAGCTCCCTTCCTCAAGAGTTGGTAGTTAGAAGAGGTTTGTTCTTTTGTTGTATAGTTTATGGGTAGGTCGGGACCCTATCTCAACCATTATTCCACTCTTAGAGGCTTGTAGGCTATAGATTTCTAGTAGTTAGCTTTTGTTGTTGGCCATGTGGGGCCTATGTATGTTTATTTCGTGTGATGGCCGTGCGGGGCCTTGTTTAACTATCAGTTAGCGGACTTGTTTGCTATAGCATAGTTCAGTTATCCAATTTTATTTCAGTTATAACCAGAAAGTATGGTGGTCTTGTCGACCCGCATAGGATCCCTGTTATCGTGTTGTGGGTGTTTTTTACAGGTGGGCTTGTCGGCCAGAGGTTGTATTTACAACCGAGATATAGCTCATCATTTTCTTGAATTAAGTTACAGGCATGCACCAGTAGTTCACCAGGCCAGTCAGGTTAGTCCAGATCCTAGTGTGGCACTAGGTGTCAGTCATGCCTCCTTAGGTGGGGTATGAAAAACTTGGTATCAGAGCAAGTCGTATCCCAGGGAGTCTGCAAGCTGTGTCAAGTAAAGTCTTCTCTATGGATGTGTTGTGCACCATATTCCATAGGCAGGAGGCCACAAGGCATAATAGTGTGGTTACTCTTCTTTCTCCTAGTCGTGCTATAGAGCTTTACTATATAAGGTGGCTCCCTAAGCTTATGTTATTATATTAATTTACAGAGAAAAATGTCTGACGCACGATGGACCGCGGCTGGTCGAGACCTAGATGTGGTAGCAGGAGAGGGCACTAGTAGGGGGCCCCAGTCAGAGTCAGTCTGATTTGAGGGCATCAGGGAGACATCAACCTTATCTCCCCAGCACTCACAACCGCACTCAGCCCTCTAGGGCTACACCAGTACCACCCCAGCCATTCCTGTGCCATCAGATCAAGACCTCAAGGGTGCATTCTATATGTTGGTTCAGATGATGGCTGCCCAGCGATAGCCTCAGCCAGTAGTACCAGCTGCCGTTGAGCCACTGAGGGGCCCAGTAGTTTGAGGTCCATGAGTTTCTTGCCTTGAGGCCCCTATAGTTTACAGGGACAGATCGTAGAGAGGACCCCCAAAATTTCATAGATCAGTTGCATAGAATATTCAGGGTTATGCATGCCTCGTTTATAGAACAGTTGAGTTAGCAGTATTTCGATTGCTAGATGTGGCACTCATGTGGTATGAGAGTTGGCAGAGATCCCGAGGCAGGGATGCACCTCCACCTACGTAGCCTAGCTTCTCGGAGGCTTTCATAGACCATTATTTGCCCCGAGAGGTCCGGTAGGCCAAAGTAGAGTAGTTTTTACATCTAGAGCAGGTAGAATTAGTGTCAGAGAATATGCATTGAGATTTGATTCCTTAGCCAGATACGCGCCTTCGTTTGTTGACACTATGCTAGCCAGGGTATACCGATTTATTATGGGGCTTGCGCTAGAATATGTGGAGTCTTGTATTACAGCTACACTACTAGAGGATATGGATATTTCATAGATCCAAGCCTTTGCTTAGAATATAGAGGAGTTTAGACAACGTCAGTACGCCGTGGAAAGGGCAGGTTAGGACAGTAGCGGAGGGCTAGACCCGTAGATTTTCATGAAGACCTTCAGGGTGGGCCCAGGCCCCATCTATCAGGTAGGAACCTAGGCCCCCATTCCAGTAGCAGTAGGACAGCAGATCAGATCATTGGAGGCAGTTTGGTCTGACGAGGGTTCATGAGCATTAGGCTCACAACAGCAGAGGGGGCCAGATTGGATAAAATCGACAATACCACGATGTAGTACCTGTCATAGGTTGCATTCAGGGAGATGTAGGTATGATTCCACTTCTTGTTATTCCTGTGGACAAGAGGGGAAAACAATGAGAGATTGCCCGACTAGACGCCAGGCCGATCAGGGCAAACAGGATAAATCCTCAGCAGGTTCATATTCCCCAACACCTTTGGCAGGGCGCAGGCCCTCAGCTCCAGCCAACAGAGGCCGAGACAGATCAGGGCATCTAGTTCAGGAAGTGGTCAGAATGCACATATGCACTACCAGGGCGACAGGAGTTAGAATCGTCGGCAGATGTTATGACATGTACATTAGATGTTTGCTCTCACTCAGTTTATTCTTTGATAGACCCGGGCTCTATTTTATCGTATGTTACTCCGTTAGTGGCCCAAAAGTTTGATATAGTGCCGAAATTTCTTTGGCGACCCTTTTCAGTGTCTACACCCGTCAGTGACTTTATTATTGCAAAAAGAATTTATCAGGGTTGTACAGTAGAGATTGTTGGTTGCCAGACCTTAGCAAATCTAGTAGAACTAGAAATGATTGATTTTGATGTAATTATGATTATGGATTGGTTGACACCATGCTACTCCACTGTAGAATGTTAGACCAGAATTGTCCGAATTCATTTTCTGGGAGAGGTAGTGCAAGAATGGAGAGGTAATACAGTTACGCCAAAAGGTAAGTTCATATCCTATCTTCAGGCAAAAAAGTTGATAACAAAGGGTTGTATCTACCATATTGTTAGGGTTCGGGATATGCAAGAAGAATCCCCGACTCTTCAATCTATTCCAGTGGTTAATGAGTTCCTAGATGTGTTCCCAGATGGACTTCCTGGTATTCCCCCAGAGCGAGAAATAGATTTCTCAATAGACTTGCTACCAGGTACTCAGCCTATATCCACCCCTCCATACCGAATGGCTCCTGCTGAATTAAGGGAATTGAAATAGCGGCTGAAAAATCTATTAGATAAGGGCTTTATCAGGCTGAGTACGTCATCATGGGGTGCACCAATCCTATTTGTGAGAAAGAAATATGGCTCCCTTCGCATGTGTATAGATTATAGGCAATTGAACAAGGTTACTATTAAGAATAAATACCCATTTCCCAGGATAGATGACTTGTTTGATCAGTTGCAAGGGGCAAAATATTTCTCCATGATTGACTTAAGATCAGGGTATCATCAGGCGCGAGTTCGGGTTAAAGATATCCCAAAGATAGCTTTCGGTTAGGTATGGTCATTTCGAGTTCCTAGTTATGTCCTTCGAGTTGACAAATGCCACAGCAGTGTTCATGGATATAATGAATAGTATCTTCAGGCCATATCTAGATTTGTTTGTGACAGTATTCATTAATGATATTCTGGTATACTCCCGCTTAGAAGCGGAACACAAAAATCATTCGCGAACAGTACTTCAGATCCTCAGAGACCTCCAGTTATATGCAAAGTTTTCTAAATGTGAGTTCTATTTAAATTCTGTAGCTTTCTTGGGCCATATTATATCAGAAGCTAGTATTCAGGTTGATTCACAGAAAATAGAGGTAGTAAAGACATGTCCCAGACCTACAACTCCAACAGAGGTTCGCAATTTCCTGGGATTGGCTGGGTATTACAGAAGATTTGTGGAAGGATTTCTACCCTGTCAGCGCCTTTGACTAAATTGACTCAGAAAGAAGCCAAATTTCAGTGGACCGAGGCCTATGAGCAGAGTTTCCAAGAATTAAAAAATAGATTGACACCAGCACCAGTGTTAGCTTTGCTAGAAGGTTCAAAAGGTTATGTTGTATATTGCGACGCTTCAGGAGTTGGGTTAGGGTGTGTTTTGATGCAACACGGAAAAGTGATTATGTATGTTTCAAGGCAATTAAGGAAACATGAAAAGAACTATCCCACCCACAACCTAGAGTTAGCTGCAGTAGTTCACGCCTTAAAAATATGGAGGCATTACTTGTATGGTGTACATGTGGACATTTTTACAGATCATAAAAGCCTCCAGTACATTTTCACGCAGAAAGAGCTAAATTTTTGACAGCGTCGTTGGCTAGAATTGTTGAAAGATTATGACATGAACATCTTGTATCACCTAGGGAAGGCCAATATTGTAGCAGATGCCCTCAGCCACTGATCCATGGGCAGTTTGGCACATCTAAGACCAGGACAGCGGGAAATGACCCGTGAATTGCACCAACTAGCCAGTTTTGCAGTTCAAATAGTGGATTCAGAGGATAATGGGAATGGGGATATAATTCATAATACAGCAGTATCTTCCCTGGTGGTAGAGGTAAAAGAGCGACAGTACAAGGATTCTCATTTAGCATAGCTCAGAGATAGGTTCAACAAGGTGAATTATCATCTTTCGAGGTAACCAAAGATGGGGTTTTGCGATACAGAGCTCGCCTCTGTGTTTTAGATGTAGCAGGGCTTCGCCAGTCGATTATGGCATAGGTACATTACTCTCGCTACTCTCTTCATCCAGGCTCAACGAAGATGTACCACGATATAAAAGAGATATATTGGTGGCCTGGAATGAATGCTACCAGGTGAAGGCTGAACATCAGCAACCTGGTGGCCGAACTCAGGAGATAGCTATACCAACATGGAAATGGGAGGCAGTTAATATGGACTTTGTGATAGGACTACCCCATACCATATGCAAGTTTGACTCTATTTGGGTGATTGTTGATAGGTTACCAAAATCAGCTCACTTTCTGCCAGTACGGACTTCGTTCTCAGCCAAAGATTATGCCGAGCTATACATTAAATAGATAGTCCATTTGCATGGTATCCCATCATATATCATCTCAAACAAAGGGGCACAATTTACAGCTAGATTTTGGCAATCATCTCATAAAGGTTTGGGGACGCAACTTAATTTGAGTACAGCCTTCCACCCCCCAGAAGATGGCCAAGCAGAACACACTATTTAGATGCTCGAGGATATATTATGAGCGTGTGTGCTAGATTTTGGAGGAAGCTGGGATGAACATTTACCCCTTATTGAATTTGCATATAATCACAGCTATCATTCTGCGATAAAGATGGCACCTTATGAGGCATTATATGGGTGAAAATGCAGGTACCCCATCGAATGGTTTGAGGTAGGAGAGGCAGAGTTAGTCAGGCTGAATATGATTCCTCAGTCAGAAGAGAAAGTGAAACTTATTAGGGAGTGGTTATTAATATCTTAGAGTCACCAAAAGTCTTATTCTGATGTACAGCATAAAGACTTGGAATTTGAAGTTGATGATTGGGTATTTCTGAAGGTTTCTCCAATGAAGGGCGTGATGAGATTCGATAAGAAAGGCAAGCTTAGCCCTAGATTTATTGGCCTGTATCGGGTTCTCTAGAGAATAGGCTGGGTGGCATACGAGTTGGAATTACCTCTAGAATCAAAGGTTGTCCATCCAGTCTTTCACGTGTAAATGTTGCGGAAATGCATAGGAGATCCGTCCTGAGTTGTGCCAGTTGAGGACATTCAAGTTGCTGAAGAGTTAGCCTACGAAGAGTTCCCAATTTCCATGCTAGATCGGCAAGTTAGTAGGTTAAGGACTAAAGATGTAGCCTCTGTTAAAGTACTATGGAGGAACAGAAATAAAGAAGAGATGAATTGAGAAGCTGAGGATGACATGAGGTCTAGATATCCTCACTTGTTCTAGAATTGATTCAGACTATGCGGTTAAAGGTGATGTTGTTATTTAGTTGTCATTATATTGTTTACATTATTTGTACTATTTAGCTGTCTACCTATTTGTGGTAAAATAGTTGTTTATAGCGTCCTGAGAGGTGCCTATGTTGTACTGTTCTGCATTTCAGGTTTTCGGATGGTCCATATTACAGGGGAGACTTTGCCAAAATTTTTCCTCAATCTCGGTTAAGAGAGTTGACTCCTCTAAAAGTAAGGATGACATTCGAGGACGAATGTTTTTAAGGGGGAAGGATGCTACACCCTATAAATATTAACGATTAGTAAGTGCATGCTTGGATTTGTGACGAGTAAGAAGAGCTTGAAGCATAGGGGAAAAACCTCGAAAGCATGGTCGGGCGAGGCTAGGCTGCAAGGGGCCAGCGCGAAGCGCCAACCAGCAGGGCACTGGCCAGCGCGGCACGCCAGGCCCACTAGCGCGCTGAGGGGCGTGACACAGGGTGTCTCCCCCTGCCACCGCCCTAGCAATATATATAAAGCCTTGGTTCAATTTTATTTCATTGTATGAAAACTCCCACGGCCAGAAATAAAAGAGCACGCAATCTTCTTCGTGTTTTCATTCGATTATGCTATCAAACGTCATCCAATCTAAAATTAACTTCAGGTAATGAGTTCTAGGCCTACGAAAAGCATTACTATGGAGTTAGTTCTCAAAAATTCGCCTGGAAAGTCGAAACTCTATAGAGTAAAAGTTGTCAGAATTATTTCAAATTGAATCCTAATCGGCCGCAGGCATTAGGTAAGCACTTCTCCGTTATGAGTTTTTAGGAAATTATAGGTTTTTGGCGAGTTATTCGAAGTTGAATTATAGTTACCATTATTATCAACGTTATCGTTATTTTTCAGGTTTAGCATTGAATTAGCCCTATTCTCTAAGTATCAAGGTTGCAATTTGACAAAACCATCGGTTACAAGTTGAAACTTACCTTTAAACGAAAGTCGACACACGAGGTATGTAAGGGTATCCTTTTCGACAAGTTACATTCATCGTAAAGATAGTACGACTTATATATCTATAGTACTTCAAAGTAAACCTATTGTGGTCAGCTATTATGAATTGAATTGAGATGATAGCAAAAATATAGTAACCCTCATCAGAGTTATCCCTAGCCAGCCTGGTTGTCATATATGATATTTGGGGTTTGGATGCTATTGCCTATAGGGTTATGCTGGCAGGATCAGTATGATGTTTGGAGAGACCAGAGTGAGGCCGTGAGGGCCGTATCAAGTATTCAGAGCCTCTATTATGACCCATAGTCGAGCCAAGGCTTAGGGTCTAGCCACAACAGTTACATTATAGCCCATAGTCGAGCCAAGGCTCGGGGCTCAGCTCCAGCAGTTACAGTATGATCCATAGTCGAGCTAAGGCTCGGGATCTGGTTACATCAGTCACATTATGACCCATAGTCGGGCCAAGGCCCGGGGTCCAAATATAAAAGATCACGTTATGGTTCATCATCGAACCAAGGCTCGGGGCCCAGGTACACAACCCAGACAACTCAAACACAAATACAACTACAGGAGCCTATCTGGCTCAGATACAGTTTCAGAGCACGAGTATTCCTGAATTACAGTATGTTACGAACCTTTAGTAGCTAGATAGTGGAGTGTACATTGTTTGTATTTGTCGGGGCTTATGGGGGCCTAGGTAGGTTATTCTGCGTTGTTTGTACCTTCCAGGCTTATGGGGGCCCGTTAGGTTCTTGTTTGTGTAGGTATACTTGTTAGTTAGATGTTTCAGATGGTGAGATCATTCAAGTTAAACTCTTACCCTCCTCCATGATTACTCCAGTTTTATCAGCTTTCATTCAGTTATTATTTTACTGCCTTACATATTCGGTACATATTGTATTGACGCCCATCCTTGGGATGCTACATTACTTGCCTGCAGGTGTGGATAGACGCGGTTCAGGATCCTCTTAGTCTTCAGCTAGAATTAACAGTTTGTTCAACTCCCTTCCTCCGAAGTTGGTTGTTAGAAAAGGTTTTTTCTTTTGTTGTATCGTTTATGGGTAGGTCAGGGTCCTGTCTCGACCATTATTCCACTCTTAGAGGCTTGCAGGATACAAATTTCCAATAGTTAGCTTTTGTTGTTGGCCGTGTGGGGCCTATGTATGTTTATTTCGTGTGATGGTCGTGCGGGGCCTTGTTTAATTGTCAGTTAGTGGCCTTGTCGGCTATAGCGTAGTTCATTTGTCTAATTTTATTTCAGTTATAACTAGACAGCATGATGGTCTTGTCGGCCCGCATAGGATCCCTGTTATCGTGTTGTTTGTAGTTAGTTGTCTTCTTTTACAGGTGGGCTTGTCGGCTAGAGGCTGTATTTACAGCCGAGATATAGCTCGTCGTTTTCTTGAATTAAGTTACAGGTATACACCAGTAGTGCACCAGTGCATTTAGGTTAGTCCAAATCCCAGTGTGTCACTAGGTGCCAGTCATGCCTCCCAAGGTGGGGTGTGACAAGGATAGCACGAACGTAAAGTAAATATCATAACATAACATGAGGGCTCAAGGTTTTCAAATCATTCATAATTCATTTATAATCATAATCATAGGAAAACTTTATTGAAACATAACTTGAGCCAAAGTAACATAACATGAAAATGCATAAAAACATGCGGAATAATGGGAAGACTCGTCATAACCAATACTATTATGATAGAGCTGACATGATGCCCAACTATCTCACTCAAGTGGGCAGAGCCATCCCAGGCTTGCCAAGCAAGGGTCGTGCAGTATGTGATATCACGAAAAGGGGATCCATTATTATTTAGATATATATATATATGTAAACGTACTGTGGCACGTAGTTCTGAGACACCGGCGTAGTCCTTTGAACGCCAGGCTACTCGGTGTTAGACACTACTTCCAAAAACATGCACATTAGGGCTCGTATAGTAACCATAAAAATATTCATGAAGTTCATGGCCAAATAAATAATAACATCATTGATCCTCATTTAAAATAAATGATTAGCCATGGACAAGGGGCCATGAATTGGCCAAGAGTCATAAATCCATCAATCATAAAATTCATGCATACTTGTAAAACATGTATAAACTCAACATTTCACAAATCCATGATAACTACTTTAGAGAAATCATATCATAAGCATAAATCATAATTGGGCTAATTAAGATTAAGATCATAATGAAATCACAACTTGACTTTTCAAAAAACATACATAATTGGGTATATTTGGATTTAAATTTAAATCTATAATTTATATTCAAAATAGTTATAAAGTCTGTCCATAGATCATAAAACATGATTTAATACATAAAAGGAATTGACCAATAGACAGATTATTGAGAATTTCACAAAAATTAGAATAAAACTCATAGATAATGAAACTTGAATTCTAGAGTTTAAATCCATGGAATTGAGAAGAATTTAGGGCATGAGAGTGAAAGGAACTCTCATTCATGGTCTCACATATCTGGGTAAATTTGATCAACATTCCCTCTTGAAAGCCCAAAGGAAATTGAAGAGAATTTGGAGAGATTCTTCAAACTTGATCTCCAAGGAAAAACTATAAGTTGCATGTATGGAAATGGTGAGTCTTATAATAGGTTTAACACTCTTAAAATCGTACTAATAGAGCTTAAAAAGACGTAGTATAGGACCTTAGGGATTTGGAATGACGAAAATACCCTTAATGAAAAACCTAAAAAAACTGCACTACCAGCGACAATGACCGGTACAATGGGTCATTACTTCCATTGTTGCTTCACCCTACTTGTCAAGCTCGGGTCTGCTACCATGACCGGTGCCACGAGTTGTGCCTAGCTCCCACAACTCGTGGTAACCACCCATTGTCACCACTGCCTGCCTTCTTGGAACCCTTCCAATGGGACCATATAACGACTCATCCCTTCGAACAACTAGTCGTCCTATGACTCGTGCCAACCCATTTTGACCAAGACCATCCTCCCAACGAACCTATTACATAGACTAATGGGTCGTTCTGAGACCTATTACTTCCAAGTCCATTCTAAAGATTCTCATCACGAGCACCTCCAACGGGTTGTTAGACCCACCAACGACCTGTACAATGAGTCGTTCTGACAAAAAAATCTCAAATTCTGCTACATTCCATTTCCAATCTCGAGCCAGTCTTAGGCACTTTCGGGGTATTACAATATCTCCCCCTTGGGAACATTCATTGTCGAATGTGGGTAACATACTGAAAAGTTGTGAAATGCAACTAACATGCCAAATACTAAACATTTAAGCTGAAAACTGACGAGGTGACTGACCCCTGACTAGGATACATAGCTGAACTAAATTCATGAAACACTCATACATGAGTTGACATGAAAGGAACTAGGACACATAAACTGACCATGAAACTGAATAGAATACTAAGGAGGAAAACTGATACCTCAAGCCGAAACTAAGCTAGAAGGGAATAGATGCAGGTATCTAGCCATCATATCTGCTTCGGCTTCCTACATAGCTCCCTCAACATGTTGATTCCTCCAAAAAAACCTTGAGTGAGTCCACTTCTTTATTTCTTAACTTTCAAACCTGACGATCAAGTATTTCCACTGGAATCTTCTAGTAGCTAAGGTTGTCCTTCACATCTACACTCTCTATAGGAAAAACCAAAGTCGGATCACCCATGCACTTCTTTAAAAGCTACACATGGAACACCGGATGCATTGAAGCCAATTCTGAGGGCAACTCCAACTCATAAGCCACCTTACCAACATGCCTCACAAACCGGTATTGGCCAACATAATAGAGACTAAGCTTCCCCTTCTTTCTGAATGTCATCACTCCCTTCATGGGAGATACCTTCAAAAACACCCATTCATTAACCTCAAACTTGAGTTCCCTCCTCCTCACATCCGCATAGGACTTTTGACGACCCTGAGCTGCTCTCAACCTTTCCCTTATAAGCTAAACCTTCTCCATGGATTCATGAACTGAATCTGGTCCTATTAATGTAGTTTCACA
Organism: Datura wrightii; assembly: GCA_035772735.1. Lineage (NCBI taxonomy): Eukaryota > Viridiplantae > Streptophyta > Magnoliopsida > Solanales > Solanaceae > Datura > Datura wrightii. The sequence continues at coordinate 71,031,872 of JASDFA010000002.1, forward strand.
AACCTCAAACCAACTAATAGGTGATCTACACCTCCGCCCATAAAGAACCTCAAACGGAGCCATCTGAATGCTGGAATGATAGTTGTTGCTATATGCAAACTCAATGAGAGGTAAATGATCATCCAAACTACCTTTGAAGTCAATCACACATGCTCTCAACATATCCTCAAGAGTCTGAATGGTCTTCTTCGCCTAACCATCTGACTACGGGTGAAATGTTGTGCTAAGCTTGACCTGGGTACCAAGTCCCTTTTGAAATGATCTCCAAAACTGGGAGGTAAACTAAGTACCTTTGTCTGATATGATGGACAAGGGCACTCCATGCAACCGAACTAACTCCCGACTGTATAATTTGGCATAATCCTCCGCTGAGTCGATAGTTTTGACCGGTAGGAAATGAGCTGCCTTAGTCAACTTGTCTACAGCCACCCAAATAGAGTCATACTACCGATGAGTGCGAGGCAACCCTGTAATGAAGTCCATATTGATCTCTTCACACTTCCAAGTAGGGATACTAATATCTTGAAGCATACCTCCGCCAACTGAAGGCCATGAGTCGAGTAGTTCTTTTCATGGACTTCAGCTGCCTGGAAGCATAAGCTATAACCTTACCATGTTGCATCAGTACCCAACCAAGGTCAATCCTCGAAGCACCACAATATACCACAAACCCATTGGTACCCTCAGGTAGGGTCAACACTGGTGCTGAGGTGAGTTGAGTCTTCAACTCTTGGAACATCTTCTCACAGGCCTCTGACCATTGAAACTTCACCTTCTTCTGGGTCAATTTAGTCAATGGTGCTGCTATGGACGAAAACCCTTCAACAAACCTTCGATAATTACCAGCTAAACCTAAGAAACTCTTGATATTGTAAGGACTAATTGGTCTAGGCCGATTCTTCACCGCTTCTATCTTTTGAGAGTCCACCTGCACACTCTCACTTGATACCACATGACCCAAAAATGCCACTAAGTCTAGCCAAAACTCGCACTTGTTGAACTTAGCATACAACTGACGATCCTTCAAAGTCTGTAACACCACCCTCAAATGAGTGGCATGTTCCTCCTTGCTCCGAGAGTATATAAGGATATCATCTATGAACACGATCAGAACATGCCTAGGTATGGCTTGAACACCCTGTTCATCAAATACATAAAAGTTGCAGGAGCATTCGTTAGTTCAAAAGACATAATTACAAACTCATAGTGACCATATCGAGTCCTGAAGGCTGCCTTCGAAGTGTCACTCCTCGAACCCTGAGCTGATAATATTCGAATCTAAGGTCTATTTTTGAGAAACACTTGGTACCCTGAAGCTGGTCAAAAAATCCATCAGTCCTGGGGAGAGGATACCTATTCTTGATGGTAACTTTGTTCAGTTGCCGATAATTAATGCACATCCGAAAGGAAACATCCTTCTTTCGGACAAAGAGAACTGGTGCGCACGACGAAAATTTGCTAGGTCTGATGAAACCCTTGTCTAAAACATCCTTCAACTACTCCTTCAACTCCTTTAGCTCAGCTGGAGCCATTCTATAAGGAGGAATAGATATAGGCTGCATATCAGGAAGAAGGTCAATATCAAAGTCAATCTCCCGCTCGGGAGGAACCCCTGGTAAATCATCTGAAAACACTTCTCAGTATTCACACACTACAGGAACTGACTGAATAGTCAGGGTTTCGGATGTAGCATCCTTAACCCTAACTAAATTGTACATGCAACCTTTAGAAATCATCTTTCTGGCCTTAAGGTAGGAAATGAAGCAACCTACAAGCACAGCTGAACTACCCTTCTACTCCAGGACTGGCTCACCCGGAAATCTAAACTCTATTGCACGGGTTCTACAATTGACTGAGGCATAACATGCATATAGCCAATCCATGTAGAAGATAACATCAAAATCTATCATGGCTAGCTCTACTAAATCTGCTGAGTTGATTTTCTGAAGGACTACGACAGGGCGATTTTAATATACCCGTCGAGCTATAACTGAATCACCGACTAGAGTAGAGACCGAGAAGGATTCTGATAGGATTTCGGGGCTAACTCCGAAACTACTAGCGACATAGGGCATCACAAAAGATAAAGTATCCCCTGGATCTAACGATGTATAAACATCAAAGTGGAATACTCATAACATACTGGTGACCACATTTGGTGAAGTCTCCTACTCCTATCAAGATGCAAGGGCATAAAACCTGTTCTGGCGCTGACCACCACTTGCACTAGTGGACATATCTACTGAGTTGCGCGTGCTGGTGCTGCTGCTGAATCAGTAGTCTGAGCACGACCTCTACCATCACCCGGTCTAGCCAAGGGACACTCCCGGCGCATGTGACCGGACTACTACCCCCAAAATAGATATCTAATCCAATCAAGCCCTTTCCTATATGACTCTTGCCACACTTCCCGCAGGCCGTGAAGGTATGCTCTGTTTGCATGCTTCTCTGCTCCCTCAAACCTGAGGCTCTGCTCTTCTGATCACCTTGCAGTCTAGATGGAGAACTGGCTGATGATGGCGATGGAACTAAAGACCTATGATGAGACTAATGGCGATGTTCGCCTCCCGATCTCTGCTGAGAGAATCCATAACTGTCTGTCCTGGCCCTCTTGGCCTCTCTATCTCTCTGATACACAACTTCATCTGCTAGGCGTATAGAACCAATCTAGAAAATTCAATGTCCTTGTGAAGCATAGCGGTCCTACAATCATTGACCAGGTAGTCTGCTACTCTATGCACAAACCGGCTCACCCGAGCTCTCTGATCAGCCACCATCTCTGGGGCATACTTGGATAAGCGAGTGAACTCTAAAGCATACTCCTGGACCGTCATATTACCCTGCCTTAGATTCACAAACTCAGTTTCTTTAATTTCCCTCATATCACGAGGGAAGAACCGACCCAGAAATGCGGCATGAAACTCGTCCCAACTAATAGGGCCTACTCCAACTGTCCTGCTATCCTTCCATTGCCTGAACCAAATATGTGCAACCTTTTTCAACTGATACGAGGCTAGATTTGCACACTCATCCCCGATCACCCCCATGATCTGGGTGATCTTCAAACTTTATCAATAAACTCATGTGGATCCTCATCCACCTTTGACCCAAGGAACTCCGAAGGGTTCATCCTCAGAAAATCTCTGACTCTTGCCACTGCCTCATTCCCATTCTGAGGAGCATGCACTACCACCTGGTGGTCAAAGCTTGAGCTAGCATCTGAATAGCAGCCCTAAACTCTATGTGGGCCACCTGCTCGGGTACATGATCCTCATGAGCTAGTGGGGCCTGCTGGTGCGCATCCCTATTGTCATTCTCATGGTCATTTTCATTTCCATTTCTTTTTTCATTGACGCGGCGAGAAGGCATGACTCTGCAAATGTGTATAGCACGAGTTAGAGAGATAGAGAGACATTTCATCGTATGACATAGATCATGAAAGAAGGGAGCATTTTCTTAAACATTTCATAGCCTCTTTGTCATAAGTGTGGAGAGCTTCACACCGATGAAAAAGACTCTACTTAACGTGGATTTTAGACACCCTAGGATACTTCAAAACCTAATACTCTGATACCAAGTTTTTCACGACCTGAGCATGGGGCCGGATAGAGATACGAGACAGGGAACCCCGAAAGGCTCCAAGTCGACCCATGGCATGAACATAATAATAAGGAGCATACTATAAGCAAATACAGACATAACAAACAAGCTCAAGTGGAAGTCTTCATACATATCATTTAAAAGAAAGAGTCAACAATGTCAAACTGATTACTATATCATGTCTGAATAGCCTCTAACAATATTGATGAGCTGATGGGACAACACCCCCAACTAGCTCGACAAAGTCTGAAACCGAAAACATAACCATATATAGCAGGATGTCCTCGAAGGATAAGGACTCACCAACAACTCGCTAAACAGGACTGAGGGATAAGCAAGACTAGAGATGCGGCTGTTACTGAACCCTCGAACCTGTATCATGAGACGATTCAACATAAAGTATACGGTCAGTACTTGGAATGTATCGAGTATGCACGATAAGTAAAATGGATAGTTAAAATACATAAAAGTGCATAAGAATAGGATAGGACAGCATGAACGTAAGGTAAATATCATAACATAACATGAGGGCTCAAGGTTTTCAACATTTATAATTCTTTTGTAATCATAATCATAAGAAAACTTTAAAACATAAGTTGAGCCAAATTAACATAACATGAAAATGCATAAAAACATGCAGAACAATGGGAGGACTCGTCATAATCAATGTCGCGCCCCATTTTCCCCTCGCGGAAAAGCGGGACCCAACATTGACATCTCTTAAGGGTTGAAGAAAGAGAGTCGCTACCTAACGAATTATGGTGCGTTAGGGCACCGTTCTAAGCTAATTTGTTACCTAAGTTACCAGAGTTCAGGTAAGGGCTTTAATTACCTCGAAAGGAAGGTGTTAGGCACCTTTCGAGGTCCACAAAGGTGATTCCCGGCCGTACTCATTAAATGGGGGTATTTACTAAATGACCAAATAAATTCGGTGAGTTATTAAGCATAAATAAAATACTAACATAAATACCAAATTAGCAAATTAAAAAGTTAACCTTAAAAGTGGGATCAGGTTTTGACAAGGCTGAAAATGGGCCCAATGCGATATTACTCCCATCTATTGTATTTTTCTAAATCAGGATAGTATGAAAATAATATGTCCGTATATGTATAATTTGAATAAAAACGCATTTTTAAGAAAATCATGTATGTGTATATGTATATATTATATATTTTTAACAAAATTTTCTTTTTAATAAAAGTATATCAATATTTCAACATAATAAAAGAAATTTTAAAATCTTTGAAAGCTTCTTTTAAAAAACAAAATTAGAAAGGATGGGAGTAACAAGTTTCTTTGTATTTACAAAGCTGATATGCGCTTCATACGTGAAGTCAGCAATAGCCTGTCTGTTTCATCATCTCCCATCTACCCACCTAATTAATTAATTTTTAAAACCCTAAATCATTCTATATGAAAAAGACTAACGCCCTATCATTTGCCTACCCGTCCCAAACTTAACGTCCAAGAGGTAATTGGACTACTATTTTAAATTTTTGGATCTAAAATCTTACGGTTATAAAAGAAAAACGTCAAACAAAACAAACAAATATTAAAGACAGTTTAGCAAGGCTTCATATAAGCCTCTTAAAATGAGCGATGGCAATGACTATAGGCATGTCATATATTATTACGGTTCTTATCACATTGTGTCTAATGCAAGAGGTCTGATTTTGAACAGGGACATATAACGTAACATTTAATAGATAATATTTTGTGATCTTAAAAGAACACGTGTTAGATTTTATAGGCATAATGTGCAAATGCGTGAATCTATATGTAATGACCCTACAAACAGACTTTGACTCAAATCTGAAAATTTCACATTCTTTTGGATAGTAACACCAAAGACTACGCCAAAATAACACTTAACATGATTTAACTACAAATGAAATGTAATTAGAATATAGAAGACTTCAGATAAACTTAAATTAATTCTCGTAAGGATAATGCAAATGTAACAATTGAGAGAATGCACGAGTCTTTTATCCTACTTGTTTTATATTGAGAGTAGTAAATCTCACGAGCATTATTTCTGACGTGCAAACATTACATACTAACATTAGCCACATAAATGGGACAAGAATCAATCAAAACTTGTGAACCATGATCTGCAGATGTTGGTTCGACACAACTGAAATTTTAATTAGTTTATCTTATAGAGAAGGTCTGAACAGCTTACGGTCTACAGCATTTGTTTAAAGGAGCATGATGCAGATTTCAAGTAAATATCAAATAGTGACTAGAAAGTTAAATCTAATTTATAATGGACTATTGAAAGATTTACATTTATATCTTGCAATCAATAATATCTAAAAAGGCTTATTCAACTTTGAAAACACATGCGAGAGAGTATGCATTAAACAAATTGCTTTTGTGGTTTAGAGCAAATAGATATGAAATTTCCTACAAGTAGATATGCTAACAATTAAACATAATCCATGCTTTAAAAGTTAAATGCTAAGTTTTAAAACAGTCATTAATTAAAACCATTAATCCCTTATCACAGACGAAAATTAAACTATCTGCTTCGTATTAGAAATTATATATATATATATGTATATATTTAAGTTTCTACAAGACATAATTTCTACCATATATTTTATTAAACCCTATGGACATGCATTCTAGGTGGATTTGAAGATTAACAGAAAACAATAATAAACATAAATCCCCGCCCCCATAAAACCCCATTTTTTCACTTTTTATCGCGGTTCGTTTACAAATTACAATTATAACAACAGATCGAATAGAACAAATACATAAATAAACACAGATTTAAACTGATCCAAAATAAATGCCTCTGACTGTTTCTATTCTAAACACGAAGCGACTCTTCAATATTTCACTCCATAACGGAACCTGTTAAATGATAAGAAAAGAACAACAAAGACATCGACACTCCAGTCCTAAAACAGATTGCATTTTTTACCTTGCTTCAAACAGAAAAAATAAACAAATAAATTCCAAAGAACCAAGTCATTCAACAAACACGTAGCATATTATTCAAAATATAATATGAAAGATGCACTAACCGGTTAAAGAAAAGTTGAATCGAATTCTTGAAAATCTACTTGTCTTAAGTTAATTGCTAAAGAGAAGTCTTCTCTTTTTTTTTTCTTTCTTTTCTCCGAGGAAAAATTGTTAGAACACAATTGATGGAAAATTCTCAAAGTTCGAATGAATCTGACAAGGAGAAAAGACTCTCTTTATATAATTAAAGGGTCAAGAATCATAAAGGAAAACAGAATAATTTCAGAATCCATTCAAGAAGTGGATAAATCAATCAGAAAATCATTCCCTTAATTAAATAAAATGAATCAATTCAGTAACAGCTAATCAGAAATTTCCATAATAATATACAGATTTTAATTAATCAAATCAATCGAGCCTAAAATTAAGAATAATTTATCAAAAATAGATATGCATTAAATTTAAGGAATCAATCAAGAGGATTATTTCCTTAATTAAAATAAAGCTGAAAGCCATAAAAGGTGTTATAAATCATAAGTCATTAATATTAAATAATCAGATTTATCTAATCAAGGCAATTTTAAACTTATAAAAGGGAGAAATATAAACAGTAAATAATGTTCAAACACAATCTCAGAAAATCAAAGTTTAAATGATTTTGATTTACTGTATAATAAACCAGGATTTCATGTTTAAAATGTAGGCATGCATATATGAAAAGAAAAAATCAATAATGATAATAATAACAATGAAACGATGATAATACAAATAAATAACAGATAGATGTAGCACAATATCTGATCAATAATTTTAAAGAAATAAATCAAAATATGAAAATTTGCCATAGTCTGTTGAACACAATTATTCTTAACATGTAAATTAATTTTAAAAAAAAATAAATCATTTTCATTTCTTAATTAAAATCTAACAAGTTAACTAAGCAACCCGATTTACTAACTAATACAGAATTTGACAGGCGTAATTAATTAACAGTCATTTATCATTCAAACCTTACAAACGAACAAAGGAAGAACAATCTATATATTACTTATATATATATTATTATATATATAAAACAAAAAGGGTAATAACATATATTACTTATACATATATATTATATATATTTATTATATATAAATAGACAGAAAAGAAAAACAGTATATAATTATACACATATATATATATTACATATAATATATATATATATATATATATATATATATATATATATATATTATATATTATATCTATTATATATATATTATACCATATACATTTATATACATATATTATACCTATTATATTATATATAAAAAAGAAAAAGAAACGAACAGCATATGATATGTATTAGATATATATATTATTATATATTTATACTATTTACATATATATTATTCATATATATATATATATTATATTATATATCTATAATTATTATATACATATATGCATAAATAAAATAAAGAAGAAATAAAAAAAATCGACAATAAAAATAAAAATAAAAAAATATACGGACAGATCGCAGATCTGTCCAATCCATCGGTTGGAGGTATTTCCGGCGACGGGATTGTTCACCGGAGTTCATGGAGGGAGAGAGGAGAGAGTGATGCGGCTAGTGATAGAGAGAGAGGAAGAAGAAGAGAGGGAAAGGTATATGCGACAGTGTGGTGATGGTTTCGCAGTGGTTTACGGTCGTTTTCCGGTCGTTGGTGGTTTTCCGGTTCTGCTCTGTTTGGAAAATGGGAGGCTGGTGTTCCGGCGGTTGGTTTCTGGTTGAGATAGGGCGGAGAGACGGCAAGCGGCGGGGTTTGGATGCGGCTGTTGTGGCTGATTTCGCCGGCGAGGACGAGGAAGATAGAGAGGGGGAGGAATGACGGCGTCTGCTGGTAAGAGTAGCGGAGGAGGGCTGGCGGCGTTGTTTCGATGGCCGCCGGCGGTGAGGGAGAGAGGAGAGGGTAGGGGCGGCGGCTAGGGAGAAGAGGGAGTGAAGGAGAAGAGTTAGAGAGAGAGTGGGAAAATGAAAATCTGATAAGGTTTGGGGTAGGAAGTGATTAAAATATGGAAATAGGCTAGGGTTAATATGGGCCGTTAGATTAAAAATAATGAACGGCTAGGATTTAATTAATTAATGGGTCGGGTTAATTGGGTCACCGGACGGGTTATGCGGGTCACGGGTAGAGTAATTAGGAATTTAAATAATAGCCAATTTGATTCAAAGTGGCTAAAATTGAAATAAATTGAATACAAAGTGGTCAGATTTGAAATAAATTGGATGAAATTGAATAGGAAATGACTATAATTTAAATGAATTGATTGAAATTGGATTTAGCTGCTATTAAATTAATAAATATACTACACTTTTAAATAATTTAATAAATAGACAATAAAATAGTTTAAATTATACGAAAATCATATAAATACTATTATTAATGAATAAATTCTAAATTTAAGTACACTTATGTAAATATCATATAATTGAATTACTATATTTATAAATAATTTAACGACTAGAAAATAAAATTAAGTTATCAAACATTATAAAATAACATTATTAATATAAATAATTTGTAAATTTGAGTAATATTATTGTTCAAATAAATTTACAAAATTTAGTAAAATTAGGTAAATAGTTTATTAAATAAATGATATATTTAAAAATAAGGGCGCATATTGATACGAAATATATTATATACGTCGTAAATTATTTAATATCAAAACTTAAAATTAATGAGTCATACATATGTAACTTAAAATAATTTTCACAATATTATAGTAATAAATTACTTTATAACAAAAGTAAGTCGAGTATCTGCATTAAAATAAATAAATAAATACATACATATAGAAGCAGCATATTAAGGCGTCGGTAGGTCAAAATTGGGTGTCAACAGCTGCCCCTTCTTTGCTCGGGAATGAAGGATGAATTGTTGAGCAAAGAACGTTGACTTAGTAGCCAATTTTGTCTGACCGAAGCAAAAATTCGGGGAGGCCAAATAAAAGGAAATAAAGTCTTGAATATATCGCGACCGAGACTTCAGTTTCAAGTCGCCTACATATCCCGGGTTTCACGAGAATCAGGTCGCGTGTAGTTCTGGATTTAGGAAAGAACGAGATCCCTAAAAATTATAACACGAGGCTTGAATAAGAATGGGGTAGCACGACTCGACATGATTTAGAGCGCATTCCACAATAAACAGGCGGGAATATTATTCAAAAGAAGATAGTAGGAAGGTACTAATCATTCGTAGCTCGTGATTTCTTCGATGTTCGCGTAAACAACTAAAGCATGTGCATCACATATTTTCATAAAATAAACGGATGCAAAATTTAAACATGATGCACGTTCCCTTTAGCCAATGAAAGTTTGTTTAGAGATAATGGATGATGTCTCTAAACCATGATGTCTCGGGCCATGATACGCAAAATAAATTCCTTAGGCCATGAAATGATGTCTGCAGGCCATGAAAAATGACGCCTTTAGACTATGACGCCTTAGGAGCATGATACGCAGAAAATAAATTCCCTAGGCCATGAAATGATGTCCGCAGGCCATGAAAAATGTCGCTTTTAGACTATGACGCCTGAGGGCATGATAAACCGGAAAGTAAAATTCCTTAGGCCATGACATGATGTCTGCAGGCCATGAAAAATGACGCCTTTATACTATGACGCCTTCGGAGCATGATAAGCTGTAAAGTAAATCCTCAGGCTATGAAATGATGTCTGCAGGCCATGAAAAATGACGTCTTTAGACTATGACGCCTTCGGAGCATGATAAGCTGTAAAGTAAATCCTCAGGCTATGAAATGATGTCTGCAGGCCATGAAAAATGACGCCTTTAGACTATGACGCCTTCGGAGCATGATAAGCTGTAAAGTAAATCCTCAGGCTATGAAATGATGTCTGCAGGCCATGAAACGATGCCTTTAGACTATGATGCCTTCGGATGAGTGGAAGAAATGCTTATTCAAAGAAAGTAAATTGTTCAAGAGCCTCAATAATAAAAAATAAGAGCTCCAGTTTATTCGAGCTCAAATGCAAATAACGGGCTCAAAATGCATAAGCGGGCTTGAAATGCATAAACGGGCTTGAAATGCATAAACGGGCTTGAATGCGTGTATCATGTATACCACGGGCTCAAAATGCATATATAAATGTATACCACGGGCTCGAATGCATATGCAGAATGTATATCCGGGCTCAAATGCATACGTAAAAGTAAATCCGGGCTCAAATGCATACGTAAAATGTATATTCGGGTTCAAAATGCATATATAAATTGTATATCAAGGGCTCAGAATGCAATATGCAAAATGTATATCGCGTGCTCAAATGGATACATATCACGGGCTCAAAAGCAAATTCGGGCTTAAATGCAAATAGGGCTCAGATGCATACGTGAGAATGTATACCACGGGCTCGAATGCATATATAAATGTTTATCTAGGGCTCAAAATGCATATATAAGTGTACATCAAGGGCTCGAATGCATATGTAAAAAGTATATCAGGGCTCGAATTCGAATAACGGCCTCAAATGCATAAACAAGCTTAAAATGCAAATATCGGGCTCGGATGCATACGTCAACATGTATACCACGGGCTCGGATGCAAATGCAAAATGTATATCCGGGCTCATATGCATATATAAGTTGTATATCAAGGGCTCAGAATGCATATGCAAATATATATCAAGGGCTCAAATGCATATATAAATGTATATCATGGGCTCAGATGTATATAAATAAATGTCACGGGCTCATAATGCGATACGGGCTTCGAAATGCACACAAATGCATATATAAAAATGTATATCATGGGTTTGATATGAAACTGAGTGTTATGATGATAGCAAGATAATAAATAGGGGCGTAAGAAAGAGTGACTTAGCTCTATGTTGCCTTGTGACACGGCATTTTCTATCTCTGCCTTGCATTTCTGTTATTTATGCGTTCAAAGAAAGTTTGTCAATTCGAAAAGGGGAGGTTGATCTGTGTGTTCATCTTGTGGCCTTCTTCTACTCGCTGGACGTCTGTTATTGCACTTCGTCCAGGCATACACTCGGGCACATAGTTTAGACAAAAGGTGAATAGTTTAGTAAGAGTAAAGTAAAAACATAGAAAAGAATTGAGTTAGATCATGGGCCATGGCATATTTTAAAACAGTACGACGTCCTTTTGTAAGTCAAAACTTTTCTTGACCTAGTTTGAAATCCTTCTCAAAATTTCTGCCCCAGTGTAGAAGATGACATAGACTTCCTTGCAAGCACAGAGATTTGAAAATTTTTGAGGTCCTCTCAAAAATTCTTCCCCAGTTGCAGCTTGTTAACCGAAATACCGCGAAAATGTGACAGAAGCACCGAGAACCTTTGAAGGGAAGAAGAAAATTTTATAAAGATATAGACCGAGTCCCACAGGGACGCCTACGTATCCCTCTTAAACGGGAATCAGGTCCAACGTAGTTCAGGTTTTAGGGAAGAATGAAATCCCTAAAGAAATTAATCGAATAAGGATTGAATAAAGACGGAAATGGACGACATGATAAGAATAGGAGATGAGAGATGAGGATTGCACGTTTTAATGTCATATTGCTAATAAACGACAGAAGACTAAAAGCGGGGTAAAAACGAATACTATTTTCTTTTTGACTAGTGCTTTTTCACCTGCATATTTTAACACTATTAGATAAAAATGGTTAATCTGTATATGATACGAAATAACATAAGAGCAACATTATAGGAAATAGCGACGAGGGAAAAATATATAATTTTCTGAGGAACCTCAGAAAATCTGGCCCAATTTCGATTTTCCAAAGCGAATACCTGCAAAACTCAGACGAGCTTATTAGTACTCGAATACACATATAAAATTATTTAGCATTGATGTATCCCATTTTAGGGTGGATAAAATCCGATCATCTCATTTCAGAGCCGACAGGCTCGAATACAAGTAATAGGCTCGAAATGTAAATCAAAGGGCTCAAAAGATATTAAATGTAGGGCTCAAATATAATTATAGGACTCAAAATACAATATCGAGCTCGATTGTCCATTTATAGGGAGGACGAACCCAAAAATATCCACTTATAGGGCGAACCAACCCAACTGTCCTATTATAGGGTGGACTAACCCAGAGTGTCCATTTGTAGGGCGGACAAACCCAATTATCCTATTATAGGGTGGACGAACCCAATTGTCCTATTATAGGGTGGACTAACCCAATGGTCCTATTATAGGGTGGACTAACCCAGAGTGTCCATTTGTAGGGCGGACGAACCCAATTATCCTATTATAGGGTGGACGAACCCAATTATCAGTAGCATAATTTCAGTGGCTCAGATTATAGTAGCTCAATTCACGGTAGCATAATAAGTAGCATGATAGTAGCTTGAATACTATAATAGCAGTTTGAAGTAATAAAATAGTGGCCCCATAGTAGCATAGTAGTAACTCTAAAATAGCAGCAGTTACAACTGCATCTTGAAGTAGACCATAATGGTAGCTTGAAGTAATACAATAATAATAACAGCGTGGTAGCTCCAAAGCAGCACAATGATATCTTGAAGTAGCATGATAATAGTACCAGCGTAATTGTAGCTTGATAAGAACAAATAGATAGCTTGAAGATTGTGAAATAGTGGCTCGAAGGTATCATATTAGTGGCCAGATTGAAATAGTGGCATGATAATAATTTAGACGGTAGCATAATGGGCCTGATTGAATAACACAATAGTAGTATGGCAGAACTTGAATATTAGGTTGACGGTAACATAATAACCACTTAGCAATGGTAGCTTGACATGTGGCACAATATCTTGAATCCAAAGGCACAATAACAATCTTGATAATAGCAGATTGGCGTCATGATAAAGTTTGAATCTAGAAGCGTATGATAACTTCGAAAGCAGCACAACAAATGTCAAATAACAAATGATCCAAGAATAGAATAGTCCAGCCTTCGTCTAAGGAATAGTTCCTTCTCGACCACGAGAATATGATTTTTTTTTTCGGGTGTGCCTATGCTCAAAGAAAGATTTGTGAGTTTTCAAAGGCAAGGTTAATGCGTACCTTTTGTATATCCTTTGTTCCTTGTCATTGTTTTGATCCTCTATAGACTTTGCATTTTGGTGAAATTTTTGAGGAATTCTCAAAAATTTCTGCCCCGGTTTAGAATGCAAAGTGTTTCGCAAACCTCCTTGCTGCCTGCTTGTGGAATTTTCCACGTTCCCTCAAAATTCTGCCCCCAGTTTGGCTTAAGGGCTTTATATTCCTGCTTCACTCAAACAAAAATTATTAGTTCAAAAGGAATGGCTGTCATACATTTGAACATCAGAATTCAGTTTCTGAATCTACATTTGGTCTTTTATGAGTCGAATGAAATTGCCAAAGATTTAATATTTGGATGTGAGGAAGGTATTTGATTGGGATATGGGGAGAAAGAAAAATTTATTTGATTGAGACCGAACCCAAAAATGGGCTGCCTACGTATCCAAAAGGAATCAGGTCAGATGTAGTTCGCAATTACAGAGAAAATGAATGAGATGGGAAAATGATAGAGTGGACGAAGGGTGAATGAAAGCGCTTTGCTTATGAAGGTCTCGTCGTCATCAGTTCCTTTTGCGCTTTCTTGCCAAATGTCTTGGAGCTATTTTTGTTGGATCACCTTGGATAACGGTTGCTCCAGAAGCAAGGAGGTTGTAATTCATCGGTCCTTGATGTACTATTATCCTCCTCTTCTCAACCAAATCCTGAATCTTGTATTTCAAAGCTGTACATTCTTCGGTATCATGTCCTTGAATATTCGAATGGTATGCGCAGCTCTTGGATGGATCAAAATTTGGAGATGGGTATTTAGGAATCCACCCTCTTCTCGGTTTCAAAACTCCTTGGGTCTTCAACCTTTCAAATATGCCTGCCAGAGATTCAGTTAGAGGAGTAAATGTACGAGACTTCACAAAATTGGATTGTACTGGATGAGCCTAGTTTTGAAAATCAGGTTGGTCAGAATCAGGTGATATCTGATAAATTTGATGTTGGGAGCTCTGCTCATTGCCAGAGTCAAAGATGGTACATACTTGTTGTCCATCCTGATGGTGTTGTGGTGGAGGAATAGCGATTGAGATATCCTTTTTCCTTTTATTCGGAGGACTTTCTCGTGCTTGAGAACATGTGGAAATATCAATAATTTTTCCTGTTCGAATGCCATAATCTAATTCTTTCCCAACCCGAATTAGACTTGCAAAGCTATGAATGATTGTAAAATATAAATACTTGCGATATATACCGTCTAGTGACTTGATGAAATATTGGACTAATTCTTCTTCAGATAGCGAGTGATGGATCTTAGAAGCTTCCCTTCGCCATCGAGTTACATAATCCTCAAAGGATTCGTGATTCATTTTCCTTATCTCAAGCAAATCTAGAAATGTCGGGTCATCTTTGGTATTAAATTTGTACTGTTCTACAAAATCTTGAGCCATATCTTCCCAAGTTTGCCATTTATTGAAGTCTTGCTTGACATACCAACTTAATGCCATTCCTCCCAGGCTCTGCATAAATAATCTCATTAAGAGAGCTTCATCATGTCCAATTCCGACTAATGTACCGCAATAGTCCTTCAGATGTTCAATTGGGTCTCCATGCCCATCGAAGATGTTGAATTTTGGGATCTTGTATCCCAGCGGCAATTGAACACTTGGATCTAGGCATAACTTCTTATACCTTAAATCTAGAATATTTTTTGAGCGTAGCTTCTCATCCACAATCTTTTCCAAGTTATTGAACTCTCTCCGTAGCGTGATGATCTCTCTCTCGGATATCGTCATGTTTTGCAAAAGGTCGATATAGGTATGTGATGAAGGAATTTGTTGAGCAAGTGTAAGAGGTGGAGTTGGACAGAGAGATACTGTCGAGAAAAGACCTTGTGTCGGGAGAGAACCAAAGTTTGCGTCAGGAATAAAAGTAGAATTGTTTGGGATGTTGGACATTTGGACAGAATTGCAGATTCTCACTGAGTTGATGTTCAAATATTTGACAGCCCTTAAGCATAAACATATCAAATGCAAACGTCCGATTAGTATGCGAAAATAGAAAGTATTAGTGACTACATCAAAATAACGATCTTGTTAAAGAGTGTCAAGCAAGATAAGTAAATTTAAGCTTTAACACAACAATTTTATAGTATGAGGGTGACAAAACTCGCGATTAATGACTATTAGAGAGTTAAGATTTGAAATGGTGATATTGCAAAAGGATTTAGCAAGCTGGTGGAATGAGCAATGTCGACTTATGCCAGACAATCAGATTCTTGATATGTAAATGAAAGGTAACACATAATGCTAACTAATAATAGTGATTTATGCTTGTTAAAATGAATCGAAATTGTGAGAGCTTTAAGAGAATGTCGAAACCTTAGTGGCAGAGGATAAACTAATGCAAACTATAGTATTTAATTTGAACAAATAAATTATGAACGCTAAAGAGGCTATTTTGGAAGTCACATAAATCAACATTGATGAAAGAAAACTTTGGGCATGATTACGAGATTGTGTGCTTTGGGCTTAAAAGTGTAGGTTATATGGATTATGAGATTGAGAGATCATAAAACTGAGATGATTTTAGAATTATAAAAAAATTAGGAATCAACAAACAAAGGAAAATAAAATAAGAAACAATTACACAATTACATCTCAAATTAAAAGGTAACAAACAATTCGTGCGTCCTAATGTATTGTGACCTCTTGGTGCCAAAGGTAAGCCTAACGAATTTTGAGAAACAGATATGCCATAATACATTGTTCTATTTGCTCTTGCTAAAATATCCAATATGAATAACTTTTGCTTAAATTTTTTTTGCCTTTTTTTTTTATAAATGAAATATTACAATGAAAAAGTTTATAAGAGAAATGAAGCTATAAATTTAAATAAAATGCTCCTTCTTCTGTCGGCTTAACCATAGCTTAAACAATACAAAATTACAACTTGCATTATAAAAAAGGTTAGTTTTGTCTTTTTCTCTTAAGGAACAAATAGTCCATGTATTTAGACGTATTTGCCTCTCAAAAAATACAACTAAACATGATAATGTCCTTATCTAGATCATAAATCTCTTTGGACTTCGGGCAAAGTCAAACTAATGATCTCAAGATACCAAAGATATCGAGACCTCTTAAGGATAATGCATGCATGATGTGTATACCTTACTAAAGGTGTACACGGCCAAGATCTAGGAAAAGATTGGGTATGACACGGTTCCCTCGAGCGGACGACTCGAGAGTGAGGAAGCTTATGACCGTCGACACACCGCTGATCGACCAAATCATAAGACAATCTCCGAGAAGTTTTTAAAATGGTGAATGGTCGTGAAACCACGCAACCGTTATCGTGTGTGAAAGTGAGAAATTCCCAAGTGGGGAAAAATATGAACGGCATGCAAGTTAATAAAAACACAACAACTTTTGAACTAAAGATTACATATGGAAACAAATAATACACAATAATGAAAACAAAAAAAAAACGGTTAGTCACTTCAAGACAATCATAAATATCGACAAATATAAGTGAAAGTAAAATAAATTAAATTGGACAGATAGCAAATTCAGACTCAAATAAGGCCCCACATAATGAACACGTATTGGTAAAAGCCTAAAATCCCCAGCGGAGTCGCCATTCTGTCGCGCCCCATTTTCCCCTCGCGGAAAAGCGGGACCCAACATTGACGTCTCTTAAGGGTTGAAGAAAGAGAGTCGCCACCTAACGAATTATGGTGCGTTAGGGCACCGTTCTAAGCTAATTTGTTACCTAAGTTACCAGAGTTCGGGTAAGGGCTTTAATTACCTCGAAAGGAAGGTGTTAGGCACCTTTCGAGGTCCACAAAGGTGATTCCCGGCCATACTCATTAAATGGGGGTATTTACTAAATGACCAAATAAAGTCGGTGAGTTATTAAGCATAAATAAAATACTAACATAAATACCAAATTAGCAAATTAAAAAGTTAACCTTAAAAGTGGGATCAGGTTTTGACAAGGCTGAAAATGGGCCCAATGCGATATTACTCCCATCTATTCTATTTTTCTAAATCAGGATAGTATGAAAATAATATGTCCGTATATGTATAATTTGAATAAAAACGCATTTTTAAGAAAATCATGTATGTGTATATGTATATATTATATATTTTTAACAAAATTTTCTTTTTAATAAAAGTATATCAATATTTCAACATAATAAAAGAAATTTTAAAATCTTTGAAAGCTTCTTTTAAAAAACAAAATTAGAAAGGATGGGAGTAACAAGTTGCTTTGTATTTACAAAGCTGATATGCGCTTCATACGTGAAGTCAGCAATAGCCTGTCTGTTTCATCATCTCCCATCTGCCCACCTAATTAATTAATTTTTAAAACCCTAAATCATTCTATATTTAAAAGACTAACGCCCTATCATTTGCCTACCCGTCCCAAACTTAACGTCCAAGAGGTAATTGGACTACTATTTTAAATTTTTGGATCTAAAATCTTACGGTTATAAAAGAAAAACGTCAAACAAAACAAACAAATATTAAAGACAGTTTAGCAAGGCTTCATATAAGCCTCTTAAAATGAGCGATGGCAATGACTATAGGCATGTCATATATTATTACGGTTCTTATCACATTGTGTCTAATGCAAGAGGTCTGATTTTGAACAGGGACATATAACGTAACATTTAATAGATAATATTTTGTGATCTTAAAAGAACACGTGTTAGATTTTATAGGCATAATGTGCAAATGCGTGAATCTATATGTAATGACCCTACAAACAGACTTTGACTCAAATCTGAAAATTTCACATTCTTTTGGATAGTAACACCAAAGACTACGCCAAAATAACACTTAACATGATTTAACTACAAATGAAATGTAATTAGAATATAGAAGACTTCAGATAAACTTAAATTAATTCTCGTAAGGATAATGCAAATGTAACAATTGAGAGAATGCACAAGTCTTTTATCCTACTTGTTTTATATTGAGAGTAGTAAATCTCACGAGCATTATTTCTGACGTGCAAACATTACATACTAACATTAGCCACATAAATGGGACAAGAATCAATCAAAACTTGTGAACCATGATCTGCAGATGTTGGTTCGACACAACTGAAATTTTAATTAGTTTATCTTATAGAGAAGGTCTGAACAGCTTACGGTCTACAGCATTTGTTTAAAGGAGCATGATGCAGATTTCAAGTAAATATCAAATAGTGACTAGAAAGTTAAATCTAATTTATAATGGACTATTGAAAGATTTACATTTATATCTTGCAATCAATAATATCTAAAAAGGCTTATTCAACTTTGAAAACACATGCGAGAGAGTATGCATTAAACAAATTGCTTTTGTGATTTAGAGCAAGTCGATATGAAATTTCCTACAAGTAGATATGCTAACAATTAAACATAATCCATGCTTTAAAAGTTAAATGCTAAGTTTTAAAACAGTCATTAATTAAAACCATTAATCCCTTATCACAGACGAAAATTAAACTATCTGCTTCGTATTAGAAATTATATATATATATATATGTATATATTTAAGTTTCTACAAGACATAATTTCTACCATATATTTTATTAAACCCTATGGACATGCATTCTAGGTGGATTTGAAGATTAACAGAAAACAATAATAAACATAAATCCCCGCCCCCATAAAACCCCATTTTTTCACTTTTTATCGCGGTTCGTTTACAAATTACAATTATAACAACAGATCGAATAGAACAAATACATAAATAAACACAGATTTAAACTGATCCAAAATAAATGCCCCTGACTGTTTCTATTCTAAACACGAAGCGACTCTTCAATATTTCACTCCATAACGGAACCTGTTAAATGATAAGAAAAGAACAACAAAGACATCGACACTCCAGTCCTAAAACAGATTGCATTTTTTACCTTGCTTCAAACAGAAAAAATAAACAAATAAATTCCAAAGAACCAAGTCATTCAACAAACACGTAGCATATTATTCAAAATATAATATGAAAGATGCACTAACCGGTTAAAGAAAAGTTGAATCGAATTCTTGAAAATCTACTTGTCTTAAGTTAATTGCTAAAGAGAAGTCTTCTCTTTTTTTTTCTTTCTTTTCTCGGAGGAAAAATTGTTAGAACACAATTGATGGAAAATTCTCAAAGTTCGAATGAATCTGACAAGGAGAAAAGACTCTCTTTATATAATTAAAGGGTCAAGAATCATAAAGGAAAACAGAATAATTTCAGAATCCATTCAAGAAGTGGATAAATCAATCAGAAAATCATTCCCTTAATTAAATAAAATGAATCAATTCAGTAACAGCTAATCAGAAATTTCCATAATAATATACAGATTTTAATTAATCAAATCAATCGAGCCTAAAATTAAGAATAATTTATCAAAAATAGATATGCATTAAATTTAAGGAATCAATCAAGAGGATTATTTCCTTAATTAAAATAAAGCTGAAAGCCATAAAAGGTGTTATAAATCATAAGTCATTAATATTAAATAATCAGATTTATCTAATCAAGGCAATTTTAAACTTATAAAAGGGAGAAATATAAACAGTAAATAATGTTCAAACACAATCTCAGAAAATCAAAGTTTAAATGATTTTGATTTACTGTATAATAAACCAGGATTTCATGTTTAAAATGTAGGCATGTATATATGAAAAGAAAAAATCAATAATGATAATAATAACAATGAAACGATGATAATACAAATAAATAACAGATAGATGTAGCACAATATCTGATCAATAATTTTAAAGAAATAAATCAAAATATGAAAATTTGCCATAGTCTGTTGAACACAATTATTCTTAACATGTAAATTAATTTAAAAAAAAATAAATCATTTTTATTTCTTAATTAAAATCTAACAAGTTAACTAAGCAACCCGATTTACTAAGTAATACAGAATTTAACAGGCGTAATTAATTAACAGTCATTTATCATTCAAACCTTACAAACGAACAAAGGAAGAACAATCTATATATTACTTATATATATATTATTATATATATAAAACAAAAAGGGTAATAACATATATTACTTATACATATATATTATATATATTTATTATATATAAATAGACAGAAAAGAAAAACAGTATATAATTATACACACATATATATATATTACATATACTATATATATATATATATATATATATTATATTATATATTATATCTATTATATATATATTATATCATATACATTTATATACATATATTATACCTATTATATTATATAAAAAAAAGAAAAAGAAACGAACAGCATATGATATGTATTAGATATATATATTATTATATATTTATACTATTTACATATATATTATTCATATATATATATATATTATATTATATATCTATAATTAATATATACATATATGCATAAATAAAATAAAGAAGAAATAAAAAAAATCGACAATAAAAATAAAAAAAAATAATAGACGTACAGATCGCAGATCTGTCCGATCCATCGGTTGGAGGTATTTCCGGCGACGGGATTGTTCACCGGAGTTCATGGAGGGAGAGAGGAGAGAGTGATGCGGCTAGTGATAGAGAGAGAGGAAGAAGAAGAGAGGGAAAGGTATATGCGACAGTGTGGTGATGGTTTCGCAGTGGTTTACGTTCGTTTTTCGGTCGTTGGTGGTTTTCCGGTTCTGCTCTGTTCGGAAAATGGGAGGCTGGTGTTCCGGCGGTTGGTTTCTGGTTGAGAGAGGGCGGAGAGACGGCAAGCGGCGGGGTTGGGATGCGGCTGTTGTGGCTGGTTTCGCCGGCGAGGACGAGGAAGATAGAGAGGAGGAGGAATGACGGCGTCTGCTGGTAAGAGTAGCGGAGGAGGGTTGGCGGCGTTGTTTCGATGGCCGCCGGCGGTGAGGGAGAGAGGAGAGGGTAGGGGTGGCGGCTAGGGAGAAGAGGGAGTGAAGGAGAAGAGTTAGAGAGAGAGTGGGAAAATGAAAATCTGATAGGGTTTGGGGTAGGAAGTGATTAAAATATGGAAATAGGCTAGGGTTAATATGGGCCGTTAGATTAAAAATAATGAACGGCTAGGATTTAATTAATTAATGGTTCGGGTTAATTGGGTCACCGGACGGGTTATGCGGGTCACGGGTAGAGTAATTAGGAATTTAAATAATAGCCAAATTGATTCAAAATGGCTAAAATTGAAATAAATTGAATACAAAGTGGTCAGATTTGAAATAAATTGGATGAAATTGAATAGGAAATGACTATAATTTAAATGAATTGATTGAAATTGGATTTAGCTTCTATTAAATTAATAAATATACTACACTTTTAAATAATTTAATAAATAGATAATAAAATAGTTTAAATTATACGAAAATCATATAAATACTATTATTAATGAATAAATTCTAAATTTAAGTACACTTATGTAAATATCATATAATTAAATTACTATATTTATAAATAATTTAACGACTAGAAAATAAAATTAAGTTATCAAACATTATAAAATAATATTATTAATATAAATAATTTGTAAATTTGAGTAATATTATTGTTCAAATAAATTTACAAAATTTAGTAAAATTAGGTAAATAGTTTATTAAATAAATGATATATTTAAAAATAAGGGCGCATATTGATACGAAATATATTATATACGTCGTAAATTATTTAATATCAAAACTTAAAATTAATGAGTCATACATATGTAACTTAAAATAATTTTCACAATATTATAGTAATAAATTACTTTATAACAAAAGTAAGTCGAGTATCTGCATTAAAATAAATAAATAAATACATACATATAGAAGCAGCATATTAAGGCGTAGGTAGGTCAAAATTGGGTGTCAACAATCAACACTATCATGATAGAGCTTAAATGATGCTCTAACTATCTCGATCAAGTAGGCAGAGCCGTTCCAGGCTTGCCAGGCAAGGGATATGCAGTATGTGATATCACAAAAAGGGGATCTATTAACATTTGGATATATATAAACTTACGGTGGCACGTAGCTCTAAGACACCGGCGTAGTCCTTTGAACGCTGAGCTACTCAATATAGACACTGCTCTCAAAAACATGCACATTGGGGCTCGTATAGTAACCATAAAATTATTCATGAAGTTCATGACCAAATAAATAATAACATCATTGATCCCCATTTAAAATACATGATTAGCCATGGACAAGGGCCCATAAATTGGCCAAGAGTCATAAATCCATCAATCATGAAATTCATGTACACTTGAAAAACATGTATAAACTTAAAATTTCATAAATCCATGATAAGTACTTGAGAGAAATCAAATCATAAAGCATAAATCATAATTGGGCTAATTAAGATCAAGATCATAATGAAATCATAATTTGACTTTTCATAACACATACATAATTTGGCATAATTGGATTTAAATTCAAATCTATAATTTATATTCAAAATACTTAAAAAATCTGCCCATAGATCATAAAACATGATTTAATACATGAAAGGAATTGACCCATAGATAGATCATTGAGAATTTCACAAGAATTGAAATAAATCTCATAGATCATGAAACTTGAATTCTAGTATTTAAATCCATGGAATTGAGAAGAATTTAGGGCATGAGAGTGAATGGAACTTCCGTTCATGGCCTCATATACCTAGGTAAATCTGATCAACACTCCCTCTTGAAAGCCCAAACAAAATTGAAGAGAATTTGGAGAGATTCTTCAAATTTGATCTCCAAGGAAAAACTCTAAGTTGCATGCATGGAAATGGTGATGCTTAGAATAGGTTTAACACCCTTAAAACCCTACTAACAGATAAAACGACGCAATATAGAACCTTAGAGCTTAGGAATGAAGAAATACCCTTATTGAAAAAAATCTGGAAAAATTGCACTGCTAGTGACAACAACCGGTAAAACGGGTTGTTACTTCCCTCGTTGCTTCACCCCACTTTTTAAACTCGGGTCTGCTACCACGACTGGTACCACGAGTCGTATCTAGCTCCAATAACTCGTGGTAACTACCTGTTGTCACCACTGCCTGCCTTATGGGAACTCTTCCAACGGGACCATATAACGGCTCATCCCTTCGAAACAACGAGTTGTCCTATGAATCGTGCCAACCCGTTTTGACCAAGACCATCCTCCCACCGACCCCTTTACAGCAACCCGTTACATAGACTAATGGTTCGTTCTGAGACCCTTTACTTCTAAGTCCATTCTATAGATTCACACCACGAGCACCTCTAACGGGTTGTTAGACCCACCAACGACCCGTACAATGAGTCATTCTGAGAAGAAATCTCATATTTTCTACTATTTTCCATTTTCAATCCCGAGTCTAGCTTTAGGTACTTTTGGGGTATTACATCCCTCTGCCCAACAACCTCGTTCGATTGCTCCCCCTGCTCGGTAACCTCGTTGGTTGTACTTTCTACACTTGTCGGATGGTTAGAAGTAGAAGGAATGGTAATAAGGTTAGTGACTATACCATTCTGTTTCTTGGCCTTCTCTGAAAGATCATCAGTAGTTTCGACTTTACTTTCTCGAAAGAATATATTTCCGCTTCTAATGACCTTTTTCTTTTCAGGATCCCACAGTCTGTACCCAAACTCTTCATCTCCATATGCGATGAATATGCAGGGAACTGATTTATTATCCAGCTTTATTCTCTGCTCCTTCTGTACATGTGCAAAGGCTTTGTAACTGAACACCTTTAGATATGAGTAGGACACCTTTTTTTTCATCCAAACTCTCTATAGGATGTCAAACTCCAATGGAACTAATGAACTATTATTGATCCAGTAACAGACTATCAGAACTGCTTCACCCTAGAATGACGTAGGCTGTTTAGCCATTCTGAGCATGCTTCTCACCTTTTTGATAATAGTGTGATTCATCCTCTCAGCTACACCATTATGTTGTGGGGTTCCATGAACTATCTTCTCATGCCTGATCTCATGACTTGAATAATACTTTTCAAATTTCTTTGAAGTGTACTCACCTCCATTGTTAGTGCGGAGACGTTTTAGCTTTCTACCTGTCTCTCTTTCCACCAGAGCATGAAACTTCTAAAATACTTGAAACACTTGATCTTTGATTTTCAAGATATAAACCCATAAATTTTGTGAAGCATCATCAATAAAAGTAAGAAAATATTTGTTACTTCCCATCGATTCTATCTCCATTGGACCACAAACATCAGAATATACTAAATCAAATATATTCAATTTTCTTTCAAACAATTTCTGAAATGAAACTTTATGCTACTTACCATATAAACTGTAATTACATGGTTTTACCATCGCACCTTTGGCAAAAGATATGAGTGATTTCTTGGCAAGAATCTGCAGTTCCTTTTTGTTCATACTACCCATTCTTCTATGCCACAAATCTGCAGAAATCTCTTCTTGAGCCGCGTTCAGTTCACCTCGACATATTTCTACATTTGTCCTATATAATGTGCCACGAGAAACTTCCTTTGCAATCACTAATGCCCCCTTGGTGAGTCTCCATTTTTGATTTGCAGAGTAGTTCTCGTATCCATCTAGATCCAAGGCAATTTTCGAGATCAAGTTCATTCGCAAATCAGGTATATGCTGCACGTCCTTCAGAACTAATAATGTGCATCCAACATTCGTCTTGATACAAATGTCTCCAATCCCCATAATCTTTGAGTAACTTGTGTTACCCATTTTCACAGTGCTAAAATCACCTGCTACATATGTGCAGAAAAATCCTTTACTATTGTTGCATGGTAAGATGTTGCTATGTTAACCACCCATTCCGACTCTGCTCCTGTCAGGTGCATATATTCCTCTTCCTCATGTATGAAGAGAAAAGCATTGTCATTATTTTGCATCATAGCAATTGTGTTGTTTTCATTCTTCTAGCCAATGCTTTCATGCTTTCCCCTTTTTAGATTTGGAAAATCTTTTTTTGAAATAACCTGATTGATCACAATTGTAGCAGTTTCTGACTCTTGATTTAAATCGGACCTTGGACTTCCCATGACCTCCAGATCTACCATAGTTACTTGAACTCCTTTGGTGACTCCTGCCTCTACTTTCTGTTATGAGAGCTTGTCCATGATTTTTAGGCTTTTTTTCTCATCTTCTCATTAAGTAGAAGAGCTGATGTGACATCTTTCAACTTTATGGAGTCCTTACAATGTAAGATGGTTGTTGCCAAATTATCATAACAAGATGGCAACGAATTTAAGAGCACGGTGGCTTTATCTTCCTCCTCGATCTTTACCCCGAGGTTAGCCATATGATTAGTCCATTAATCACATTTAAATGTGGTAAAAATTTATACCTTCATTCATATGTAGGGCATACAACTGTTTCTTTTAGGTACAACTAATTTGTCAACGTCTTGGACATGTTAGATTTTCTAACTTTGTCCAAATACCACATGCACTTTCTTCATCGATGATGTTATTGACCACATCATGTGTTAAGTGCAACCTGATTGCACTAGCTGCCTTTTCATCCATTTCTTCCCAATCCTCAAGTTTTATGGATTCGAGCTTTCTGAATTTGCCACCTAATGCCTTGTGTAATCCTTGTTGGATGAGTAGATCCCTCACTCTTCTTTGCCATGTTGAAAAATCGTAATCACCGTTAAATTTTTCTATGTCGCACTTTACTCCAGACATTTTTTCATTGAGTATAGTACTATCGACCGCAAAAAATATTTATGTAAATGAGCAGAACCTGTGCTCTGATACCAATTTTTGGGATAAACCTGCCACAGAAATAATATTTGTGATAATAAATAGCGGAACAATAAAGTAGCACCGAGATACGGTAATCAACAAGAATAAGAAAGAGTAATAATGACACCAAGATTTTTACGTGGAAAGAATAAGGAAAAAACCATAGGCCAAGAGGAGCAACTGATATCAGTGTAGTAAGAAATTTTATAATTGTAGGTCTGAGTAAAATAATTCAAAGATCACCACACGCTCAAAAAAGTCCTCTTTTGATTTTTCCATCTCACTATAATATCGCTCATACTCTCTATTTTTTCTCACAGACTATTTCTTAAACACTGTCTGTAATGTCTCACTCTTCTTTCTCTCTTTGTTTTGGTGTGTCTACAAATGAGAATTTACTCTCCTTTTAGAGGAGAACAAACTTTGTCCCAAAATTTGTTACAGGAGTAAATTAATTTTCCTCCATAATTTGCCAAAACTTTGGCTTCAAGAAAACAAATTGGCCAAGTAAATTGGCACATGGATATTTTTATCAAATGGGGATGGACCCCACGCTAATGAGACTAACTGTTCCAATAAAAGGTCCAAATAAATTTAATAAATAAATAATTGATATAAGTTAACAAAATTATAATAAATTTTAAAGTATTAAATATTGAAATTTTTGATATATTTCAAACAAAGAAAATTTTAAGAAAAAAATCTTTAGTCAATTTTAAAATATTATAATAGATATAACTTTAATTAACTGTGAAATAGAGTCAAAAATAAATATTCCTTATGAATTTCAGTTTCTAATCTAATTAATTAAGCAGTCTTTGCATCTTGTTTAAATAAGAAAAGATCAACCAATTAATGTTATTTGCCTTGGAGTATCTTAGTGATGCAAGTTGCTTTGCGTGTTAAAATTTTAATGCCAAAACATAACATGATTAATTAGCTATCGTGCCATATTTTAATAGGTTTAGGTGTAGTTAAATTACCTCAATATTTTGATGTTTTTTTTTAGAGTTATATCACAAATAGCTCATAGGTGGTGAAAATATTTTAGGAAGAATAGAAAATCTAACCTAATATGGTAAAATGACGTAATATTTGAAAATTTATTTTAAAGTTATATTTCAAATAGAAAAGGCGTGACATTTTCTTAAGGAGAATAGAAAATCTAATCTAATAAAAATGATTTTAAAAATAATAATTGTGTAAAAATAATAAATAACAATTTTATCTACTACAAAAATTTTAACGAAAAGTAAAATATTCAATTAATATTTCTAACGACTTTCACACTTTTAATATAATATAAATTTTAATATTTTATTAATAAGGTGAAATGCTGCATGTTATCAATATGAGTAGTACTTCTATATTACAAATAAATTAATAAAGAATCTGAGCGCGCGACTCATCGTGGCCACGCTATTGCTTCCTAATAGGAGTAGAAGGCAAGGCAGCATATGCATGACACTTTTGTTTTATCAGGCATTACTACATAACAACTTACAATGTTATGACAATTGGATGGTAAATATATATAATAATTAGAGTCGTGTTATACATACATATATATATATATATACATACATATATATATATATATAATTTGCAAATAGCTTCATGAAAATTCTCGTAATAACTTCCTTAGGCTTGCAATCAAGCAGCCAACTTGCAAGTAACTCGGCACACATGTTACAAGTAGCTCAAATAAACAACTTGCAAGTAACTTCAGAAAAATCTTGTGACAATGATTTATGTAAATGAATTTAATCATTATAAGATTTATGAATACAACAAGTGTAAATTCATAACTTTGATGCTTTCAAAGTATTTACTCGAGATGGCAGAGTCTGTTGCTGATCACGTGTTATAAAATAATAATAATAATAATAATAATAATAATAATAATAATAATAATAATAATAATAATAATAATATTAATAATATTAATAAAAATGTCAAAATAATAAAATATGTAACCAAAAAAGTTGGGGAAGAAAGAAATTTTATCTCTCTTCAAAATGATGTACAAATGAATTGAATTGACTTTCTATTTACCAAAGAAAAGAAGCAGTTGCAAGGTTTTTTAAGAAGCAGTTACAAGTTTTTTCATGAAGCAGCTCCACTCCTTGATGAGGGCTTGAAATTAAAATATCTCGTTGTTAAAGATCCTCTTGTATTGTGGAATAATTTAAATGATAGATATGACCATTTGAATATGATTATTCTTCCGCAAACACATTATGATTGGATATCTTTTATGCTAAAAGATTTTAAATTTACATGGATATAATTCTATCATTAGAATTATTTTTCAATTGAATTATATAGTAAAAACATCACTGATTTAGTGACATGCCAAAGAAAAATTTTTCCATCATTCATGCCTCAAATATATTCCGAAGCAATAATATTGAAAAATTAGATTTAAAAACTATTTTGAATTAATTTCACATCTTCAATTGATCAAGCAAAATAATAAACTATTAATAAAAAAAACATGACCTATTGATTTTAATATGCATTCTATTCTTCCATCTTTTTTCTTTATTTAATTTATCTAGGGACATGTGTCACTCTCTTATTTATAAGAAATTGGGATTAGCATGGAATAACAGGTAGTAGAATATCAATCAATCATTCATCTTAGAATAATTATTAAATGCCCTAACTTCATTAAAGGATATTAAGATGCCTTGATTTAGAACTCAAGGTTTTGAATGCTCATCATTTCTATTCGTAAACGTCTGATCAATCACTTTTTTCTTTCTTGTGAGTTTGACATAATATAATTAATTCGGCCATGTTCTATATATATATATATATATCATTTAGTTAAATCACGTTCCTCTCATTAATAATTTTAACTCTATAGTCTCTCTTTCATGATTTGATTAAGATATTTCTTGAAACTTTTTTGTAATTTGTGCCAAAAACATTTTCTATCTTTAATATCAACAGGCGCTGAAGAAATAATATAGGTTCCTTTACTCTTATTTCACAAGTAAATTAACAGTGAAGGTATGAGAAAATAAAATCGCTCATCATAATTTAATTTGCAGCTTCAAAAAGAATCAAAGGGTAAACCGAGTCGCTTAACCTAAACGTCTAGATAGGGCCACGCCGGCAGAGGGTAAATCACGTTCGGTGATCCAACCAACTTTACAAATACCAGTCCCTTATCAATTCTCCCCCCTCCCAACATTCAAAGCCCTCAGTGATAATAACCAACAGTTTTTATTCCAAATCAAATCTTTCAGTAACTTTGGTCTGTAAAACAAAAGTCGGCAAAAGTTATCGTAAATTTTCTTTTTGAGATTTTCTCTAATTTGGGTCAAATGTTTCGAAGTGTTTTTCCCAATCTATAAGAAGTTAGGGGTAAAGGTCTATGAGTTTAGTCTCCAACTCATTAAATTGTTCGTGAATCTGACTTCAGAATAGAGAGATATTCACGTTTTCGCGAGACCGCACAACTAGGTACATCAAAAATGGCTAAGGCGGTGGAGGACTATTTAAGTCCCTTTGATCAGTTTTTTGGTCATATCTTCAATTTTCAGCCAACTCTCTCGATGAAAAACTCTCCCAAGATCCCCTTTTCATGTCCTTGTTGATCCTAAGAGTAGGAAATAATTTCCAACTTGATTTTTGATGTTGGGAAGTCGGGATTCTCCGCATAACTCGTGTTTTTGTGTCGTTTCTGGATTTCTTGGTGGCTGTACATGGTGAGTTATTGGTAAGTTATTTTTCCTTGCTGATTCTTAGTATGTTTAAGTTGGTTAAGAGATTGTTGATGCTAGTAGGTGGTTATCTTCGATTTTCTACCGCCAATTTCATAAGAATTTTACCAAATAAGCTTTCTCTTGTGCCGTTCTCATGTTGTGTTCTTAGAGCAGTGTTTTTGGTATTGAGTGGACTGTTTTAGGGTTGTAGTTCATCATGCTATTGGTGTGGATATCAACTAACCTTGCCTCAGCGCTATATGGTATGTTAAGGCTTTCGCCTCCTCTTTTTGGCATGAATTTTGTCGTAATCGAGCCTTGTCAATATTGTGTGTGTTTGTTTCCTTGTGAATTGATATTATGTTGATTATATTATTGTTCGGGGGATGTGGTATGATTTCCTTTCCCTCATCTATTGGGGTTGTGAATTCAGGTAATAGTTTAATCAGTTGTCGTGCGACGACAGATGTTGGAAGGTGTCAGTGGTGCTTTGCATCGTAGCGTTGGTTGCTACCCTATTTGATCAAATCGGAGGCTATTTTTCTAGTCTTATATTGAAGTGTCTGGTATTGTATATGGTTTTCTCTAGTTGAATATGAGGTGGGGCATAAAGTTGTTAGGCTATGCTCTTTCAATTGTTCGGTAATACTTTAAGAATGAAAGGTAGGTAGAACGTAAGGATGAATCCTACGATAGTGGTAATAGAATTGGAATGTTGTACCTTGCTTAAATGTGTGAATATTAGTTGTGTATGTACTTGCCTTGATTGTATGCTTTGATTGTTGCATTGTAGCTTGCAGATACCTGATGCACAAGAGTTGTTTTAGCTAGAGGTCGAGCCCATGCCTTGTGGCTTGTGGATACGTGACGCACGAGAGTGTTTTCGGCTGAGGGATTGAGCCCAAGGGGTGAAATGACCTATAGGGTTGAGGATGATGTCCTCCGTAGTGTCGAATTGAGACATGATTTGAGAGTGGTACGGTATGTCTGAGCCTTCCTAGGATCGCCATTAATTTTTCCTGATGGATTGAGATCCACTAACTATACGCAGCCGAGATAAGTTCCGGCAGTACTTGATTGATATTGTTGTTGATGTGTGTGTTTATATTTGGTGGATGCTTGTAAGGCCGTGAGGGTTTTCGGCAAGGCTATGATTGTGATTTGATTTATATATTGTATTATTGCCTTGGATTATCTTTGTCTTATAAGCCGTGGATGCTACTTGTGATTTGATGATAGCTGAGGTTGTTGAGGGGCCTAGAGTTGACCCAGGTAAGACGTTTGGAGGGATTCTATGTGGTACAAGCGGTGGAAGGTGAGTTTTATTAGCTAGGTGCCGACTGATTATTTATTATTCACTTATTTTATTACGTTGGGCTAGCTAGGCTTATGAGGGCCAAGTAGGTTTTGTTTGTTTTATTTGATTCTTGACTTCCTTTCTGTTGATATCCTTTGGATTTCCTGTTGATCTAATATCTGAAACTTACAGTTGCTTTCACCTTACATACTCGGTACTTTTCCGTACTGATGTCGTAGTTGGGGGTGCTACATTCATGCCTGAAGGTGTTGCTCAGCAGGTAGATTGAGTTTTTGGTCACCAAGTGGAGTTCCAACTGAGTCGGTAAAGCTCCAAGTCTTTTGGAATCGCCGTATGTTTGTATTATGGGTAGTTGGGGGCCCTGTTTCGGACAGCTGACTTTTGTTGTATTCATAGAGGCCCGTAGACGGCTGTTATGGGTGGTAGTATTGTTCTTATGGGCCAGGTGGGCTTTATTGTATAGGTTGTTCCTATCTGTGACCTTGACGACCTATTGTTATCTTTTGGTTGGTCTATAAATCAATTTATGTATTTTGCTATCATTTTCTCTAATTTTGTTATAGTTTGGATGTCGAATCTCGTCGGTTCTATCCTGTCGCTATTCAATTTTATGAAAGGATGTGCTCAATCATGTGTAGCACAGGATGTCAGTCATACCCCTACAGAGTTTGGGGTGTGACAACTAAGACTAGTATTGGCAAATTTACTGTTAAAAGTGCTTAGAAGATAATTAGACAAAGGAAACAAGAGAGGTTTTCTCTAAGATCTGAATTAAAGGGGTACCGTACAAAATTTCTTTCTTTTTGTGGAAAGTGTGAAAGTCTAAAATACTAGTTGATGAAGTGTTAAAGAGATTAAATATAACACTTGTGTCTAAATGTAGATGTTATGTATAACCACCAGAAGAAACAATTGTATTTTTTTTTATCACTAGAGAGTTTGCAGAATCTATTTTGTAGTACTATATAGGAGCAACAAGCATACTTGGTCCTTTTGTTCAAGTAAAACAAGCAATATTGAAGTCATGGAGCATGTAGTGTAATCCAAAGCTTAAACCAATATATCAATGTAACACCCTAAAAGTACCTAAAATCAGACCCGAGGCATGAAATGGAGAAAACAACATAAATTACACCAGATTATAGAACGACTCATTAGGTGAGTCGTCAAGTCACCTAACGAATCATTAGGTGATTCGTGAAGTGTGAGAAGTTGGTGAAAATGTTGGTTTCAGAGAGTCTTAACGACTGGGGGTAAGATCCATTAAGTGTGATGACGAATCGTTAAGTGGAGGCATCAAGAGAAGATCAGAAAATTTAGAATTTTCTCTAGTGATAACAAATGGTAGTGACGACCCGTCAAGTGCTCTAACAGATCATGAAATGACCCGCTATGACTGTTGGGGTGAATTTCTTAGCCAAGTCATTAAGGGTATTTCTGTTCTTTCTATGTACTTAACTCCTAAACTAAGTCATTTTGAGCTTCTAAGAGAGTGTATTATAGGGTTCTATTCATTCCTAAGCTCATTTTATTCCTAACATCTAAAGTTGAAGATTCAAACTCCTCAAGCCCTAAGGCAATCAAGGTTCTCCTTCTTCTCCAATTCTATTAGGTTTCAAGTCCTAGCAATGTCTCTTCAAGCCCAGGTATGTGAGGTCATGAATGGGGGATTTCTTCCACCCTCATGCCCAATTTCATCTCAATCTCATGAATTCAAGTCTGAGATCATGATTTTATAAATTTCAAGCGTTAGACCCAATTTTGATGAAAATTCTCATGATCTTCTGTGAATCTAATTCTCTTATGATTCAATCCATATTTTATGATTATGAATGCATGTTTTCTACAAATATCTATTATGAACCTATAATTTTCATGTTTTGATGATTTTACACAATTATGTATGATTTTCATAAATCTCAAGCTTATGTATCATGGTCGACTCAACGGCATTATTTTCATGTCTAGTTCACGTATGTCATGTATGATTATGATCTTCATATTTTCTAACTAGCCCATATAAAATCAAGTATGTTTCATGATTATGACTATGAGCAATGTGCATATTCGGGGAGTAGTATATAGCACCAAATAGGTCAGGGTTCAGCGCATTCAGGTCTCAGAACTACGTGTCAACTGTCACGCCCCACCTTGGGAGGCATGACTGGCACCTAGTGCCAAACTGGAACCTCGACTGACCTGGCTAGGCATAGGCACCTCTGGTACTTGCCAGCAACTCAAAATCAAAAAAACAATGAGCTATATCTCAACTGTAAACACAGCCTCGGGCGAACAAGGTCACGCAACACCTGTAAAAGAAAATAGCTAACCTAACAACAGGACGATAAAAAGGATTCTATGCGGGCCGACAAGACCACCATGCTTTCTAGTTATAGCTGAATGAAAAATAGGCAATTAAACAACAAGTCCGCCAACTAACCAGCTACAATAGGCCCGACACAGCCACCACACAAAACATAATATACATAGGCCCCACACGGCCAACAACAACTAACAACTAAAAAATTATAGCCTGCAAGCCTCTAAGAGTGGAATAATGGTTGGGACAAGGCCCCGGCCTACCTAAAAGCTATACAACAAAAGAACAAACCTTTTCTAGCTATCAACTCCGGAGAAAAGGAGATGACTGAACTGCTGACTCTTTTTGGCAGCTAGAAAGGTCCTAGATCACATATTACCATACCTGCAGGCAAGTAATGCAGCGCCCCAAAGATAGGCGTCAGTACAATATGTACCGAATATGTAAGACAGTAATGAAAACTGAGTAAGGTTAATAGAAGGACTGAAAGTAATCAATAAGGAGAATAAGAATTTAGCTTGAAAAGCTTCACAATCCAAAATATAACTAGCAAGTATAAGAACCTAACCAAACCCCCATAAGAATGGAAGGTACAATCAACATAGAATAACCTACCTGGGCCCCCATAAGCCCTGGAAAGTACAAACAATGCACACTCCTCACATCTGGGCTACTAAAGGTTCGTAAGCATACTGTAACTCAGGAGTACTCATCCTCTGAAACTGTATCCGAGCCTGATAGGCTCCTGTTTCTGGGTTCAGTCGTCTTGGCTCCTATAGTTGTGTCTGTATCTGAGCTGTCTAGATTCCTGTAACTGTATCTGAGTCGTCTAGCTCCTGTAACTGTATTTGAGCTGTCTGGATCCTGTAACTGTATCTGATCCACCTGGGCTCTTATAACTGTATCTGAGCCATCTAGGCTCCTGTAACTGTATCTGAGCCG
Source organism: Datura wrightii (assembly GCA_035772735.1). NCBI lineage: Eukaryota > Viridiplantae > Streptophyta > Magnoliopsida > Solanales > Solanaceae > Datura > Datura wrightii. The sequence continues at coordinate 71,066,452 of JASDFA010000002.1, forward strand.
TATGGGCTCTTGTAATTGGATCCCGAGCCTTGGCTCGACTGAGGGTCGTGATGCACTGCGGCATAGAGGAATCTAGAGATGACTAGACCTCAATACGGCCTTTACAGCCTCAATCTGGTCTCTTTAGACATCATATTGCTCCTATGAGCATAGCCCCGTAGACAACAAAACATCCAGCAATCCAAATATCGTATGTAGAGACCAAGCTAACTAGGGTTAACTCTGACGGGGGTTACTATGTCATCATTGTCGTCTAAATTCTATTTGTTGTAGCTAACCACAATAGGTTTACTCTGAAGTACTATAGATAAACGGGTCGTATTAAGTCTACGACGAATGTAACTTACCAAAAAGGGATAGCCTTGTCATACCTTATTCGACGATTTCTAGCTGCTCGAGCAATTCCAACCTGAAGTCAGTAAATTCACTAATTCGCAGCCCTCACACTGAGGAAATGAAGCTATTTCAATACTAATAATCGGAAAACAACAATATCTTTCAATAGAATTGACTATAACTTCAACTTTGATTAAGTTAGTCGAAAACTCGCCAATTCTCGAGAATTTAGAAGGTATAATTGCTTACCTATTGCTTGTAGCCGCTTAGGACTCAATTTAAAGTAAATTCGGCAACCTTTACTCAGCAGGGTTCCGGCTCACCGAGCAAATTTCACAAAATAACTCTGCAGCGATGCTTCTCATAGGCCTAGGACTCATTATACAAGGTGAATTTGTGTTTAGACTAAGTTTGACGGCGTAATTCGAGGAAAATTGGATGAAAATCACGTATGAACTCTGTTTTGGCCAAGGGGAATTTTATCTAATGAATCAATTTCATCAAGAGGGACTTATGTATACAATTGGGCGGTGGCAGGGGGTGTGTGGCGCGCCGCCCATCGCGCTGCACTAGGGGCGCGACACGCCAGGGTAGGCTGCACGATGCGGTGCCCAGCGCGCCCGGCCTCCCGTTTGTTTAATGATGTACTCATGTGTTCACCCCCCAGGCCTTCACCTGAGTGTATGGTATGCTATAATTCTCAATATACCTACGCACACGATGGTCGTACTATGAAAATTTACGGGCTTTAAGATCATCCCCCCTTAGGAACATTCGTCCTCGAATGTAGTCTTTAGGCTCTAAAGACTTACCCTTTTTAACTATTGTCAGAAAAATTTTGATAGAGTCTCCTCTGTAATATGGACTATCTGGGAACCTGTAATGCAAAAAAGTCCAACATAGGCATCTCACAAGATGCTATAACCAACTATCCCACAACATAAACGTGAATAACTGAACAGTACTAGTAACATAAGCAAGAATATAACATCTGTACAACAATCTCACCTCAACTATATAATCTGGGTCAGATCTGGAATAGGTGAGGGTATTTGAGACCCCATGTCTTCCTCAGCTGCCCAGGTCATTTCCTCTACATTTCTGTTCCTCCATAAGACTTTAACGGAGGCTACATCTTCAGTTCTCAGTCTACGAACTTGTCTATCTAGTATAGCAACTGGAGTCTCTTCGTAGGCTAATTCTTCAGTAACTCGTACATCCTCAACTGGAAAAACCTAAGACGGCTCCCTATGCACTTGCGGCATTAACACATGGAAGACTGGATGAACAAATTCTAGCTCTGAAGGCAGTTAGTTCTAACTCATATGCCACTCGGCCTATTCTTCAGAGGATTCGATATGGGCCAATGAATCTAGGGCTAAGCTTTCCCTTCTTGCCAAACCTCATCACGCCTTTCATAGGGGAAACCTTAAGAAACACCTATTCATCTACATTAAATTCCAAGTCTCTACGCCGAACATCGGAATAGGACTTCTGAAGACCCTGGGCTATTAGCAAGCATTCTCTGATAAGTTTCAATTTTTCTTCTGACTAGTGGATCATATCAGGTCTGATCAACTCGGCCTTGCCTACTTCAAACCAGCCTATGGGGGACCTGTATTTCCACCCGTATAAAGCTCATACGATGCCATATGAATAGCATAATGATAACTGTTATTGTATGCAAATTTGATAATAGGTAAATGCTCGTCCCAGCTCCCTCTAAAATCTAACACACACGCCCATAACATATCCTCGAGCATCTGAATGGTGCATGTTGCCTGGCCGTCTATCTGGGGATGAAAAGTTGTTCTCAAATTAACATGTGTCCCCAAACCTTTCTGAAATGATTGCCAAAATATAGATGTAAATTGTGCCCCTCTTTCAGAAATGATAGATGTTGAGACACCATGTAGGTGGAATATCTATTTAATATATAATTTAGGGTAATCTTCGGCTGAGAATATAGTTCGGACTGGTAGGAAATGAGTTGATTTCGTCAACCTATTGATAATAACCCAAATAGAGTCAAATTTGCGTCTGGATGGGGTAACCCTGTCACAATGTCCATATTAACTGCCTCCCATTTCCACATAGGTACAACCATCTCCTGAGTTTTTCCGCCATATTTCTGATGTTCAGCTTTTACCTGCTAACAATTAGGACACTATGCTACGAATTCGGCTACACCTTTCTTCATTCCAAGCCACCAGTATATCTCATTATATCATGGTACATCTTTTTCAAACTTGGATGAAGAGAGTAACAAGAGTAATGTACCTCTGTTATGATCTGCTGGTGGAGCCCTACTATATCTGGAATGTAGAGGCAACCTCTGAATCTCAAGACTCCATCTTCCGTTAACTCGAAGGCTGTTAATTCACCTTGCTGAACCTTATTTCTGAGTTGTACTAGGTTAGGGTCCTCATACTGGCGCTTTTTTACCTCTACAACTAGGGATGATACTGCTGTATTATGAATCATAGCCCCATTATCCTTTGAATCCACTTCCCAGACTACTAAGTTGGCTAGACGGTGTAATTCTCAAGCCATTTACCGTTGTTCTAGCCTCAGATGTGCTAAACTACCCATGGATCTGCGGCTAAGGGCATCATCTACGATATTAGCCTTCCCTGGGTGATACAAGATGTTGACATCATAGTCTTTTAGCACTTCTAGCCAACGACGTTGTCGCAAATTTAGCTCTTTCTACGTGAAAATATAGTGGAGGCTTTTATGATCAGTAAAAATATCCATGTGCACGCCATATAAATAATGCCTCCATATTATTAAGGCATGAACAACTGTAGCTATCTCCAAATCATGGGTAGGTTAATTCTTTTCATGCTTTCTTAGTTGCCTTGAAGCATAGGCAATTACCTTGTCGTGTTGCATCAGAACACATCCTAACCCAACGCCTGAAGTGTCACAGTATACAACATAACCCTTTGAACCTCTAGTAAGGCCAATACTGGTATAGATGTCAATCTATTTTTCAACTCCTGAAAACTTCTCTCACAAGCCTCGGTCCAGTAGAATTTGGCTGTTTTCTGAGTCAACCTGGTCAATAACACTGATAGGGTAGAAAATCCTTCCACGAATCTTTTGTAGTACCCAGCTAACCCTAGAAAACTGTGAACTTCAGTTGGAGTTGTAGGTCTAGGCCATGTCTTACCTGCCTCGATTTTATGTGAATCAACCTGAATACCCGCATCTGATACAATATGGCCCAAGAAAGCTACGGAATTCAACCAAAACTCACATTTAGAGAACTTTGCATATAACTGGCAGTCTTTGAGGATTTAGAGTACTATTCGCAAATGTTCCCTGTGTTCAGTTTCAGAGCAGGAGTACACGAGAATATCATCGATGAACACTATCATGAATAGATCTAAATATGGCCTGAAGATGTTGTTCATCAGATCCATGAACACTACTGGTGCATTTGTCAATCCGAAGGAAATGACTAGGAACTCAAAATAACCATACCTGGTCCTGAAAGCTGTCTTCGGGATATCTTTCTCTTGAACTCGAATCTGGTGGTACCCAGATCTCAAATCAATTTTGGAGAAATATTTTTCCCCTTGCAACTAGTCAAATAAATCATCTATCCTTGGAAGAGGGTATTTATTCTTAATGGTAACTTTATTCAACTACTGATAGTCTATACACATGTGTAGGGAGCCATCTTTCTATCTCAAAAAAAGAACTGCCGCACCCTAGGCGAAGTACTAGGCCTAATAAAACCCTTTTCTAACAAGTCTTTCAACTGTTCTTTCAATTTCTTTCAGCTCGGAGGGAGCCATGTGACACGGAGGGATGGATATAGGTTGAGTACCTGGTAGCAAGTCGATGGAGAAATCGATTTCACGCTCTGAGGGAATACCAGGGAGCTCATCTAGAAATTCACTAACCACTAGGATGGACTGAAGAGTCGAGGATTCTGCTTGCATATTTCGAACCCTAACAATATGGTAAATACAACTCCTCGCTATCAACTTTCTCGCATGAAGATAGGATATAAACCTACCTTTTGGCGTAGCTGCATTGCCCCTCCATTCTCGCACTACCTCCCCTGGAAAGTGAAATCAGACAGTTCTAGTCCAACACTCTACATTGGCGTAACATGGTGTCAGCCAATCCATACCCATAGTTATATCGAAATCAATCATTTCTAGCTCCACTAAATCTGCTAAGGTCTGGCGACCAACAATCTCTACTGTACAACCCCAATAAATTCTCTTAGACACAATAGAGTCACCGATGGTGTAGACACTGAGAAAGGTCGCTAAAGTAATTATGGTGTTATACCGAACTTCCGGTCCACTAGTGGAGAAACATAAGATATAGTGGAACCTGGATCTATTAGAGCACAAACTGAGTGAGAACAGACATCCAGCATACTTGTCACAACATCCGGCGACGACTCTAACTCCTACCGTCCCGGTAGTGCATATGTGCGATCCTGACCGCTGCCTAAACTCAATGCCCCTAATCTACCTCGGCCTCTGCCGGATGGAGCTGAGGGTCTGCGCCCTGCAGAAGGTGCTGGAGCATATGAACCTGCTGAGGATCTATTCTGCTGGTCCCGATCACCCTGGTGTCTAGTCAGAAAATCCCTCATTATATGTCCCTCCTGTCCACAGGAATAACAGGCGGTGGAATCATACTTTCATCTCCTTGGATGTCACCTATGACAGGTACTGCAACGTGATATAGCTGGTCCCATCTGATCTGGACCCCTCTATTGCTGTGACCCTGACGCTTATGAACTTTTACCAAGACTTGACTGTCCACGACGATCTAATCTGTTGCCCTGTTGCTACTGAAATGGGGGCCTAGGTGGCCTACCTGATAAACAAGGCCTAGGCCCACCCTGAAAGTCTGCCTGAAAGTCTACAGGTCTAGCCCTCCGATGCTGCTCCTGACCTGCCCTATCAATCGCGTACTGACGCTGTCTGATTTCCTCTATTTTCTGAGCAAAGGCCTAAATCCGTGAGATATCCATATCCTCCCATAGTGTGGCTGTAATGCAGGACTCCACACATTCTGACGCAAGTCCCATAATAAACTAGTGTACCCTGGATGGCATGGTATCAACAAATGTAGGTGCATATCTGGCCAGGGAATCAAATCTTAATGCATATTCTCTGACACTCATTCTTCCCTGCTCCAGATGTAAAAACTGCTCTACTATGGCCTGTCGGACCTCTTAGGTAAAGTAATGGTCTATGAAAGCTTCATAGAAACTAGGCTATGTAGGTGGGGGTGCGTTTTTTCCTCGGGATCTTTCCCAACTCTCGTACCACAAAACTGCTACCTCTTACAATCAAAACACTACTAACTCAATTGATTCTATGGACGAGGTATGCATAACCCTAAATATCCTCTGTAGCTGGTCTGTGAAGTTCTGGGGGTCCTCTCATCGATCTGTTCCTATAAAATATGGAGGACTCAAAGCAAGGACCTCATGAACTCTTGAACTCCCGGGCCCCTCAACAGGCTGAGGCTGACGCTGGGCAGCCATCATCTGAACTAACATATAAACTGCGTTCCTAATCTCCTGATCCGATGGCACAGGGATGGCTGGAGGTGGCAGTGGTATATCTGCTGCTCTGGAGGGCTCCTGGGAGGGGCGGAGAATGTTGAGGAGATCGAGGTGATGTCTCCCTATCGCCCTCAGATCGGGCCGACTATGACTAGGGCCCCCGACTAGTTCCCTCTCCTACGGCGACATCCAGCTCCCGACCCGTCATGGTCTATCGTGCGTCAGACATTTCTCTGTAAATAGGTAGCATAACATAAGCTTAGGGAGTTATCCTATACAACACAGCTCTATAGCACGATTGGAGAAGAAAGGAGGGTAACCACACTTACTATGCCTCGTAGCCTCCTGTCTATAGAGTGTGGTACAAAACACACCCATAGACAAGACTCTACTTGACACGGCTTGCAGACTCCCTAGGAGACATGACTGGCACCTAGTGTTAAACTGGAACCTGGACTGACCTGACTAGGCATAGGCACCTCTGGTGCTTGCCAGCAACTCATCAAGAAAACAACGAGCTATATCTTGGCTGTAAACACAGCCTCGGGCCAACAAGGTCATGCAACACCTGTAAAACAAAACAGCTAACCCAACAACAAGACGAAAAAAGGGATCCTATGGGGGCTGATAAGACCACCATGTTGTCTAGCTATAGTTGAATGAAAAATAAGCAATCATACTCATACTATGGCCGACAAGGCTGCCAACTAACCAGCTATACTAGGCCCCATATGGCCACCAGGAAAAACATAATAAACATAGGCCCCACATGGCCAACAACAACTAACAACCGAGAAATTATAGCCTGCAAACCTCTAAGAGTAGAATAATGGTCGGGACAGGGCCTCGGCCTACCCAAAAGCTATACAACAAAAGAACAAACCTTTTCTAGTTATCAACTCCGGAGAAAAGGAGATGACTGAACTGTTGACTCTTTTTGGCAGCTAGGAAGGTCCTAGATCACATATAACCATACCTGCAGGCAAGTAATGCAGCGTCCCAAAGATGGGCGTCAGTACAATATGTACCGAATATGCAAGACAGTAATGAAAACTGAGTAAGGTTAACAGAAGGACTTAAAGTAATCAATAAGGAGAATAAGAATTTAGCTTGAAAAGCTTCACAATATGAAATATAACTAGCAAGTATAAGCACAAACAAGAACCTAACTAGGCCCCCATAAGCCTAGAAGGTACAATCAACATAAAATAACCTACCTGGGCCCCCATAAGCCTCGGAAAGTACAAATAATGCACACTCCTCACATCCGGCCTTCTAAAGGTTCATAAGCATACTATAACTCGGGAGTACTCTTCCTCTGAAACTATATCCGAGCCTGATAGGCTCCTATTTTCGGGTTGAGCCGTCTAGGCTCCTGTAGCTGTGTCTGTGTCTTAGCCGTCTGGGCTTCTGTAACTGTATCTGAGTCGTCTGGCTCCTGTAACTGTATTTGAGCCGTCTAGACTCTTATAACTGTATTTAAGCCGTCTGGGCTCCTTTAAATATATCTGAGCCATGTGGGCTCCTGTAACTGTATCTGAGCTATCTAGGCTCCCGTAACTATATTTGAACCGTCTAGGCTCCTGTAATTGTATCTGAGTCATCTGGGCTCCTATAATTGGACCCCTAGCCTTGGCTCTACTGAGAGTCGTGATGCCACTATGGCATAGAAGAGTCTAGAGGTGACTAGACCTCAATACGACCCTTACAGCCTCATAGGGTCTCTTCGGACATCATATTTCTCCTGTGAGCATAGCCCCATAGACAAAAAAACATGCAGCAATCCAAATGTCATATGCAGAGACCAAGCTAACTAGGGTTATGTCACGCCCCGTCTTGGGGGGTATGACTGGCACCTGGTGCCCTACTGGGACCTGAACTGCTAGACTGCTGAGCCTAAGCACTTCCGGTGCCTGGCTGGCTCTAACTCTGGGTCCAAGAAAATGAAGGGCTATATAACGGCTGTAAATACAGCCTCCGTCCGACTAGGCCTATAGCAACTTGTAAACAAACAACAGCTAACCAGAGCAACAGTAGTATGAAGGAACCTATGCGGGCCGACAAGGCCACCATGCTGTCTAGTTATTTCTGAATCAACTAAACAGGTGCTAAACCGCTACATGACGGACAAGGTCACCACTACCAACTGAATAAGGCCCAACACGGCCATCATAAACAAGCTAAAACGTACACACAGCCTCACACGATTGGTATAACTAACCACAGGGAATACACAATCTGCAAGCCTCTAAGAATACTGATAATATGGTCGGGACAGGGCCCCGACCTACCCATACTGTACAACAAAAGAAAAGGGATAAACCTCTATCTATCTAGCTCCGGATGACTGGAGATGATGACTCTGTGTGCTGGCTGGAATCACGAGGGATCGGCTCCTCGTCTATGAGTACCTGCAGGCAAGTAATGCAGCGCCCCAAACGGGCGTCAGTACTGCTGGTACTGGGTATGTAAAGCAACAACTGGGAAATAACTGAAGACAAGCAATATAACTTAATAGAACTGAAGTAGAAAGAAATAGACTGTAACTGACTAAAAGTATGAGTTCAAGACTGTCCGCAACTATACTGAAAGGAGTAGGAGTCATACCTGGAAATGTAGCATTCTACTGTCGATCTATTCATATCTAACGTAACATGGCATAATATAACATAACATAACATGGAATAGCACACATAAACCTTACCCGGCCCCCATAAGCCGGGAGGTAAAACCAACACGCAATTTATACCCCAACCCCGGTCATCCCATCTCCTATAATAACTATAAGCATCCTGCCGATCCCCTGGGTATGCACTTGGGCTTGCTGAGCCCCTGACTATAATTATACCTGAGTCCATAGGACTCCTGAATCAACACCCCGGGCGTACCCACTCAACGGGGGTGTATAAAAGCCGACCAAGGCAAAATATGGGGAAACCGACATCCCATCTTCATCCCCTGGGGGACGGCATGCCACTCCATAGAGCGACGTATCCTCACCCTCTGGCGGACGAGTCGATACAACTATTTACCCTGGGGCGGTCATGAATGCTAGGTAATCCAACCCCAAAACAATACAGTCAGGTTTCAACTAGTAATACTAACTGCGTATACCACATGCTGAAACTAGTGATAATAATATGTATGTGTATACTACATGCTGAAACTAATAACAGTGTTATGTATGTATTTAATACATGCTGAGACTGATAATGGTATATATATATTCTCCCGTCATACTGTGTTGAGTCTAATACTAAACAAGATATAACTCTTTTCTGCTGAGAATCATGCTGTATAACTGAGGTTCATAGTAAACATGATCTACTACTTCTAACGTGCTTTCCAAACTTCATTTTATGCTACTATTCTATTCCCGAAATACTTACCGGAACTTATATTGCTTTACTAAGTTTCAACTGACCACGATAATATCCTAACATACTTTACTAAATCACATATTGGGCATGTTGTACTGTTTCTGTCACTTTCTACTAGAATTTAAATCGTGCTAGTAAGTTTCACGCTATACATAACATGATGCTCATAACATGATGCTTCAAACATCGTACAACTAATTTATACTAAGCAATAATATGCGACTTCTGAACATTCTACTGGCGCTTGAGCTATGTTACTATACCGGAACTACTAGCTTGCCGAAGAAATTAGCTTTACATACCTCTGTTCGATTTCCTGGCTAATTGGCGTAATTAGGTCAATATTCCGCTATTTCTTCCAACTGCATCCATATAAATATCAATTAGGACTAAATACACTAATATTCTGAAAGAAGATAACACTTTTTAATATATATATAGCCAAAACTTTGACTTATCAGAAAACGGCTGAAAACTCACTATTTCTCAAAAGTCCATAAGGGAGAAATACTCACTTTAGGGCTAGAAGTATATTGACACTAATTTGGAGCAATTCCACTTACCTTAGCTCGGTAGCACGATGATTCGCCGGCCAAATTTTGTGAAACTAAACTCGTAGGAATGCTCCTTGCTACTTAATACCTTGCTACCCAAGGTTATACCAAGTTTGGACCACGTATAACGGTGTAATCGGAAGGAATTTGGTAGGTTTGGTTCGTGTTTCCTTCTCTCTAGTTTTGCCCTCTGTTTCTCACTGGAAATTATAGGAAATTTCACTTAAAGTCGAAGTTTGGAGGATTTTATACTTGGGGCTCCACCTCTCCTCCGTGGCACGTTGGCCATCGCGGAGGTGAGCCTCCGTGACACGCTGGGTATCGCGGAGGTGAGCCTCCGTGACACTCGGGCCATTGCGGAGGTGGTCTGCCTGCCTCCTCTTGCCATGGTTCGATGTGTCGCTTATTCGGTCTTTCCCCGGGCCCTTTCCTAGCATGTATGGCATTCTAAAACTCTTAACCAACATGAGAATAGGCCATCCACATGTCGAGAATTTTACAGGGTGTAACATCCTCCCCCCCCCCTTAAGAACATTCGTCCTCGAATGTGAACTTCTACTTGCAAGAAGTTCAACTTACTTGACTTATTCAAGAAAAATTTCGGCAGAGTTTCCCCTGTAATATGGACTATCCCCAAAAACCTGAAATGCCGAAAAGTCCAATACAGGCACTCCACACAATACTACAGTATTCATCAGGCAAAAGACTAGAGTCAACTATCTCATTTATACATATAATATAAGGCATTTCATAAGATAACAATACTAACATACCTCTTGGCTGACTAGGCTTGGAATAAGTGAGGATATCTGATTTTCATGTCCTCCTCTGCTTCCCAAGTCATTTTCTCTCGGTTCTTATTACGCCACAGTACCTTGACAGAGGCAACATCTTTGGTTCTCAACCTGCGAATCTGCCTGTCTAGTATGGCTACTGGAACCTCTTTATAAGCCAGCTCCTTCGTAACCTGGACATCCTGAACTGGAACAACTCTGGAGGGGTCCCCTATATACTTCCTTAGCATAGACACGTGGAAAACTGGATGAACAGACTCTAACTCTGGAGGCAAATTCAACTCATATGCCACTCGGCCTATTCTTCGGCGGATTTGATAAGGCCCAACAAATCTCGGGCTGAGCTTACCTTTCTTGTCGAATCTCATCACCCCTTTCATTGAAGAAACTTTCAAAAATACCCAGTCATTCACATTAAATTCCAAGTTTCTGCGCCGCACATCAGCATACCATTTCTGGCGGCTCTGAGCAGTCAGTAGGCGCTCTCTGATAAGCTTTACCTTCTCCTCTGACTGATGAATAATATCTGGCCCAATCAGCGCTGACTCTCCTACTTAAAACCAGCCAACTGGCGATCTACATTTTCACCCATATAGTGCCTCAAAGGGCGCCATCTGGATAGTTGAGTGGTAACTATTGTTATAAGCAAACTCAATCAGCGGCAAATGCTCATCCCAACTACCTCCAAAGTCCAACAGACACGCCCGTACCATATCCTCGAGCGTCTGAATAGTGCATTCCGCCTGTCCATCTGTCTAAGGGTGGAATGCTGTGCTCAAATTAATCTGTGTTCCCAGACCCCTCTGAAATGACTGCCAAAATCTAGCTGTAAATTGTGCTCCTCTGTCAGAGATAATAGATACTGGAACACCGTGTAATCTGACTATTTCTCTGATATACAATTCGGCGTAGTCTTCGGCAGAGAAAGTAGCTTTTATTGGCAGAAAATGGACTGATTTCGTCAGTCTGTCAACAATTACCCAAATAGAATCATGTCTATGCCTGGTATGGGGTAATCCTGCTACAAAGTCCATGTTTACTGCTTCCCACTTCCAAAGAGGCACAACTATGTCCTGAGTCAATCCGCCTGGTTTCTGGTGTTCCGCTTTTACTTGCTGGCAGTTAGGACACTGGGCTACAAATTCTGCTATTTCCCTCTTCATACCTGGCCACCAGTAGATTTCTTTGATATCGTGGTACATTTTCGTCGCGCCTGGGTGGAGAGAATAGAGGGCGTAATGTACCTCACTCATAATCTGTTGGCGAAGCCCTGAAACATCTGGAACACAAAGGCGGCCTTTACATCGCAACACTTCATCCTCAGTTACTTGAAAATATGGCGATTTCCCTTGCTGAACTCTGTCTTTAAGCTGAACCAGGTCAGGATCTTCATATTGTCGTTCCTTTACCTCTACAACTAATGATGACATTGCGGTGTCCTGAATTACCGCTCTGTTGTCCTCTGTTTCTACTACACGAATGGCTAAACTGGCTAATTGATGTATTTCTCTAGCCAACTCCCGCTGCTCGGGCTTCAAGTACGCCAAACTCCCCATAGATTTGTGGCTGAGGGCATCTGCCACTATGTTAGCTCTGCCTGGGTGATACAGAATGTTCACATCATAATCTTTCAGTAATTCCAACCAGCGACGCTGCTGTAAATTTAACTCTCTCTGGGTGAAGATATACTGCAGGCTCTTATGGTCGATGAAAATATCCACATGAACGTCATACAGGTAATGTCTCTATATCATTAGGGCGTGTATCACTGCGGCAAGTTCCAGGTCATGGGTAGGATAATTCTTTTGGTGTTTCCTCAGCTGTCTGTAAGCATAAGCAATCACTTTACCGTGCTACATCAACACACATCCTAACCCAACACCCGAAGCATTGCAATACACTACATAACCCTCTGTACCTTCTGGCAATGCTAACACTGGGGTGGAGGTCAACCTGTCTTTCAATTCTTGGAAACTCTTCTCACATGCCTCTGTCCACTGGAACTTTACTGCTTTCTGCATTAGCTTAGTTAGAGGTGTCGCTATGGTGGAAAATCCCTCAACAAACCTTATATAGTATCCTGCTAATCCCAGGAAACTGCGGACTTCAGTCGGAGTGGTAGGTCTAGGCCATGTTTTTACTGCTTCTATTTTCTGCATGTCTACTTGTATACCAGCATCCGACACAATATGCCCCAAGAAAGCTACTGAGTTCAGCCAGAATTCACATTTGGAGAACTTGGCATACAACTGATGGTCCTTGAGAATCTGGAGCACTGTCCGTAAATGAGCTTGGTGATCTGCCTCTGAACGAGAATACAGCAGAATATCGTCGATAAACACTATAACGAATAAGTCTAGGTATGGTCTGAAGATACTGTTCATCAGGTCCATAAATACTGTTGGGGTATTCGTCAGCCCAAAGGACATGACTAGGAATTCAAAATGGTCGTATCTGGTCCTAAAGGCAGTCTTTGGAATGTCCCTTTCACAAACTCGAACCTGATGATATCTGGACCTCAAATCAATCTTGGAGAAATATTTGGCCCCCTGTAACTGATCAAACAGATCATCTATTCTGGGAAGCGGATACCTATTCTTAACTGTAACCTTATTCAGCTGTCGGTAGTCTATACACATGCAGAGCGAGCCGTCCTTCTTTCTCACAAATAGAACCGGTGCACCCCAAGGTGAAGTACTCGGCCTGATGAAGCCCTTATCCAACAGATCTTTCAGCTTCTCCTTTAATCTCTATGTTCAGCAGGAGCCATACGATACGGAGGAATTGATATGGGATGAGTTCCTGGTAATAAATCAATTACAAAATCCATTTCCCTTTCTGGAGGAATACTAGGTAGCTCATCTGGAAATACGTCAGGGAATTCATTCACCACTGGAACAGACTGGAGAGTCGGAGGGTCTACTCGAACATCCTGAACTCTGACAAGGTGGTAAATGCACCCCTTAGCTATCAACTTCCTGACCTGAAGATAGGAAATAAACCTACCTTTTGGCATAATTGTACTGCCCTTCCACTGTCGTACTGCCTCCCCTGGAAAGTGGAACCGGACTGTTTTGGTCCAGCATTCTACATTTGCATAGCACGGAGCCAACCAATCCATACCCATAATGGCGTCGAAATCGACCATTTCTAATTCCACCAGGTCTACTGTGGTCTGACGATCAGCAACCTCTACTGTACTCCCGTGATAGACCCTTCTGGCTATAATGGAGTCACCGACGGGGGTGGATACTGAAAAGGGTTGCTGAAGCAACTCTGGTGCAACACTAAACTTCCGAGCCACAAATGGAGTAATGTAGGACAAGGTAGATCCTGAATCAATCAATACATAAACAGGGTATGAGCAGATAGTCATCATACCTGTCACAACCTTAGGTAACACTTCTGAATCCTTCCTCCCTGGTAAGGTATATGTGTGGCTTGGACCCGCACCTACACTGGAGGCCCCTAATCTGCCCCGGCCCCTGCCTGCTGAAATTGAGAGCCTGTGCCCTGCCGAAGATACTGAAGCTCGTGACCCTGCGGATGCCCTATCATGTCTATCCCGGTCCTCCTGACCTCTGGCTGGGAAATCTCTCATCAGATGGCCCTCTTGTCCACAAATATAACATCCGGTGGAGCCATACCTGCATGCTCCAGAATGGCGTCGACTGCATATAGAGAAAAGTGGTAGGGTATACCTACTCTGCTCCGCCCTCCTCTATAATGGTGAATCTGTAGTCTGTGAGCCTCTACCGGCCTCTGAATGCCCCTTGCGGCTAAATCTACCCCTCTGCGACTGTGGTGGAGACGGGGGTCTAGGTGGCCTATCTAAAAATCGTGGCCTAGGTCCTCCCCGAGCCTCCCTCTATAACTCAACTGGCCTATCCCTGCGGCGCTGTTCCTGACTGGTCCTCCTGATCTCCCGCTGCCACTGCTTGATGCCCTCAATATTCTGGGCAAATGCCTGAACTTGGGCAATATCCATGTCCTCTCGCAGTGTGGTTGTAATACAAGTCTCAACATATTCTGGATTCAACCCCATGATGAAGCGGTGTATTCTGGATGCCATGGTATCAACAAAGGCCGGTGCATACCGGGCCAAAGAATCAAACCGCAAGGCATATTTTCGAACACTCATGGCCCCTGCTCTAAATGTAAAAACTGGTCCACCCGGGCCTGTCGAATCTCCCGTGGAAAATAGTGATCTAGAAAAGCTCCTGAGAAGCTGGACCAGGTTGGAGGGTAAACATCTCTCCCTCGGGACCTTTCCCAGCTTTAATACCATAACACGGCGATGTCCCATAATCGGAATGCAGCCAACTCAACAGATTCTGTAGGTGTGGCATGCATAACCCTTAAAATTTGCTACATCTGATCTACAAAATCCTGAGGGTCCTCTGTCCGGTCCGTACCTATAAACTGCGGGGGATTCAGAGCCAAGAACTCTCGGACCCTCGAACTACTGGGCCCTCCTGACGACTCTGCAACTGTAGATGGCATCGGTTGATGCTGAGCAGCCATCATCTGTGCCAACAAGACTACCGCACTCCTGACCTCCTGGTCGGAAGGTATCAGTATAGGGACTGCTGGACGTGGTGTCGCCCCAAGTGGCTCCTGATGTGGTGGAGACTACTGAAAAGGTTGGGACGATGCCTCTGTATTGCCCTCTGATCGGGCTGTTTCTAAACGAGGGTGAGGCATCCTGTTGGTGCCTTCCCCTGCTGCAATATCCAAGCTCCGGCCTGTGATAGGATGTCGCTGGTCTGACATTATCTGTAACCCAAAGAATACAGTAAGCTCTAGGGACTCAACCCTATACTGTATCGCTCTACAGCACGACTAAATAAGAATAAAAAGGCAACCATCCTATCATGCCTTGCAGCCTCCTACCCATAGTATGTGGTGCACAACACATCAATAGGCAAGACTCTACTTAGCACAGCTTGCCGACTCCCTGGGATACGACCTGCTCTAATACCAAGTTTGTCACGCCCCGCTTTGGGGGGTATGACTGGCACCTGGTGCCCTACTAGGACCTGAACTGCTAGACTACTGAGCCTAAGCACTTCTGGTGTCTGGCTGGCTCTAACTCTGGGTCCAAGAAAACGACGGGCTATATAACAGCTGTAAATACAGCCTCCGGCCGACTAGGCCTATAGCCACCTGTAAACAAACAACAGCTAACCAGAGCAACAGTAGTATGAAGGAACCTATGCGGGCCGACAAGGCCACCATGCTGTCTAGTTATTTCTGAATCAAGAAAACAGGTGCTAAACCGCTACGTGACCGACAAGGTCACCACTACCAATTGAATAAGGCCCCACACGACCATCATAAACAAGCTAAAATGTACACACGGTCTCACACAACCGGTATAACTAACCACATGGAATACACAATCTGCAAGCCTCTAAGAATACTGATAATATGGTCGGGATAGGGCCCCGGCCTACCCATACTGTACAACAAAAGAAAAGGGATAAACCTCTAGCTATCTAGCTCCGGATGACTAGAGCTGATGACTCTGTGTGCTGGATAGAATCACGAGGGATCGGCTCCTCGTCTATGAGTACCTGCAGGCAAGTAATGCAGCGCCCCAAACGGGCGTTAGTACTGTTGGTACTGATTATGTAAAGCAACAACTGGAAAATAACTGAAGACAAGCAATATAACTTAATAGAACTGAAGTAGAAAGAAATAGACTGTAACTGACTAAAAGTATGAGTTCAAGACTGTCCGCAACTATACTGAAAGGAGTAGGAGTCATACCTGGAAATGAAGCGTTCTACTGTCGATCTATTCATATCTAACGTAACATGGCATAATATAACATAACATAACATGGCATAGCACACATAAACCTTATCAGACCCCATAAGTCGGGAGGTACAACCAACACGCAATCTATACCCCTACCCCAGTCATCCCATCTCCTATAATAACTATAAGCATCCTGCTGATCCCCTGAGTATGCCCTTGGGCTCGCTGAGCCCCTGACTATAATTGTACCTGAGTCCGGAGGACTCTTGAATCAACACCCCGGGCATACCCGCTCGACGGGGGTGTATAAAAGCTGACCAAGGCAAAATATGGGGAAACCAGCATCCTATCTTCGTCCCCTGGGGGACGACATACCACTCCGTAGAGCGACGTATCCTCGCCCTCTGGCGGATGAGTCAATACAGCTATTAACCCTGGGGCGTTCATGAATGCTAGGTAATCCAACCCCAAAACAATACAGTCAGGTCTCAACTAGTAATACTAACTGCGTATACCACATGCTGAAACTAGTGATAACAATATGTATGTATATACTACATGCTGAAACTAATAACAGTGTTATGTATGTATTTAATACATGCTGATACTGATAATGGTATATATATATTCTCCCGTCATACTGTGTTGAGTCTAATACTGAATAAGATATAACTCTTTTCTGCTGAGAATCATGCTGTATAACTGAGGTTCATAGTAAACATGATCTACTACTTCTAACGTGCTTTCCAAACTTCATTTTATGCTACTATTCTATTCCCTAAATACTTTACGGGAACCTATATTGCTTTACTAAGTTTCGACTGACCACGATAATATCCTAACATACTTTACTAAATCACATATTGGGTATGTTGTACTGTTTCTGTCACTTTCTACTAGAATTTATATCGTGCTAGTAAGTTTCACGCTATACATAACATGATGCTTCCAACATCGTACTACTAATTTATACTAAGCAATAATATGCGACTTCTGAACATTCTACTGGCGCTTGAGCTATGTTACTATACTGGAACTACTAGCTTGCCGAAGAAACTGGCTTTACATACCTCCGTTTGATTTCCTGGCTAATTGGTGTAATTCAATCAATATTCCGCTAGTTCTCCCAATTTCATCCATATAAATATCAATTAGGACTAAATACACTAATATTATGAAAGAAGATAACACTTTTTAATATATATATATATATATATATATATATATATATATAGCTAAAACTTTGACTTATCGGAAAACGGCCGAAAACTCGCTATTTCTCAGAAGTCCAGAAGGGAGAAATACTCACTTTAGGACTAGAAGTATATTGACACTAATTTGGAGCAATTCCACTTACCTTAGCTCGTTAGCACGACGATTCGTCGGCCGAATTTTGCAAAACTAAACCCGTAGGAATGCTCCTTGCTGCTTAATACCTTGCTACCCAAGGTTATACCGAGTTTGGACCGCGTATAACAGCGTAATCGAAAGGAATTTGGTAGGTTTGGTTCGTGTTTCCCTCTCTCTGGTTTTGCCCTCTGTTTCTCACTGGAAATTATAGGAAATTTCACTTAAAACCGAAGTTTGGAGGCTTTTATACTTGGGGCTGCACCTCACCTCCGTGGCACGTTGGCCATCGTGGAGGTGAACCTCCGTGACACGCTGGGTATCGCGGAGGTGAGCCTCCGTGACACTCTGGCCATCGCGGAGGTGGTATTCCAGCCTCCTCTTGTGATGGTTTGATGTGTCGCTTATCCGGTCTTTCCCCGGGCCTTTTCCTAGCATGTATGACATTCTAAAACTCTTAACCAACATGCGAATAGGCTATCCATATGTCGAGAATTTTATGGGGTGTAACAGGTTAACTCTGATGGGGGCTACTATGTCATCATTGTCATCTCAATTCTATTTGTAGTAGCTATACACAATAGATTTACTCTGAAGTACTATAGATAAACAGGTCGTATTAAGTCTACGATGAACATAACTTGCCGAAAAGGGATAGCCTTAACATACCTTATTTGATGATTTCTAGGCGCTCGAGCAATTTCGTCTTGAAGTCAGTAATTTCACTAATTTTCAACCCTCACACTAAGGAAACGAAGATATTTCAATACTAATAATCAGCAAACAATAATATCTTTCAATAGAATTGACTATAACTTCAACTTTGATAATTCAGTCAAAAACTCGCCGATTCTCGATAATTTAGAAGGTAGAATTGCTTACCTATTCCCTGTAGTCACTTAGGACTTAATTTAAAGTAAATTTGGCAACCTTTACTTGGCGGAGTTCCGATTCACCGAGTGAATTTTCACAAAATAACTCTACAACGATACTTCTCGTAGGCCTAGGACTCGTTATCCAAGTCAAATTTATGTTTATATGGAGTTTGACGGTGTAATTCGAGGGAAAGTGGATAAAAATCACATATGAACTCTATTTTTGCTAAGGGGAATTTTATCTAATGAATCAATTTCATCAAGAGGGATTTATATATATAATTGGGCGGTGGTAGGGGGTGTGCGGCACTCCCCCCATCGCGCTGCACTAGGGGCGCGACGTGCGAATGCCTGTGCCAGGGAAGTCTGCTCGACGTGGCACCCAACGCACCCAGCCTCCCCTCCGTTTAATGACGCGCTTGTGTGTTCACCCTCCGAGCCTTCTCCCGGGTATGTGGTATGCTATAATTCTCAATATATTTATGCACACAATGGTCGTACTATAAAATTTATAGGGTGTAAAACTATAGTAGGAATATATTCATATTTGGGGCCTTGCCATAGAGTGTTCCCCCACCTGACGCGGCTCAAGAGTGATATCACGCCTTTATCGTTCTTTACCCTGGCAAGGCTTAGTACGTCTCTGCCAACTTGAGCGAGATAGTTGGGCATCATATGCTCATTCATGATGGTATCGATTACGAGAAGTCTCCTACTGTTCCACATGTTTCATGTTATTAATATTCAGGATTTATGATATCATGTTTAGTAGCATAATTGACCTATTGATCAGTTTATGAGCTTTTACATATGATTTCAAACATGTTAAATCATATGATTTCACCTTCAATACCTTCGGTCATTATATTTCACCTTATGATGAACAATCCACATTTATGACTATCTCACGATCATGATTTTATCATGTTGTCCTTACTCTCATGTTTACTTACCCTATTCAGTACATTTAAAGTACTAACCGCATACTTTTATGCTATATAATCTCATGATATTGGTTTGGGTGATCAATCTCAGCCCCGACGTTAGCTTCGCTCCTGTTTTAGTATAGTTCAACCCCAGGTTGGGTGAGTTCTCATGATCTAAGGATGTCAGTTTTGTTACATGTTCTTTCTTTTATGTCTTTCAATTTTCAAATCTTGTTAGAGTTAGTTAGGGATGTTGTCCCATCAGCTCATCTATGACTACAGGTTTTTGAGAAAGCTATGTGTGGATGTTTAGCGGTGATGACTTGTAGTCCCGTTTATGCTTTATGAGATTCTAGACTTTCGCTCATGTTATAATTTATTCTCTATTTACGCTTATTAATATGCTCTTAATCATGTTATGCATGTTCCATGGGTTAGCTTGGAGCCATTCATGGTTTTAGGTACCGTGTCGCGGTCCGGAGTCCAAGCCTGGGTCATGACAATCAAGTTGCTCCAACTTTCATTTGCTGCCAACTATGAAAGAGAAGGAACATTATAGAGCATGGACGGAAGATGATTAAAGGAAGGTAATACATGACATTAACAACAACTTAGTCAAGTTGACAAAAATGAGATATCCCTGGATAAGGAGGTACCTTCACAATGGCCCCAACTGATACAATTCTTAGAATGTTATAACCTTTAATAGAGTATTAGATAGTGGAGTAGGAGAAACCTAAGGTAGGCTGGTTTAAATGCAACAATGATGAAACTTGTATAGGTAATCCAAGAGAAAGCTCTGCAACTTTCTGTGTTAGAGATTAGAATGAAAATTTGATATATGCTACGTCAAGAGGACTTCATAGCTTTACTAGTATTCGTGCAGAAGCAAAAGCTATTCTAATATGGCATCTAATATTGTATTTCACAAAATATATTGCCCATCAGGATAAAAACAGAATCTTTAGCTATGGTGAATATACTAGAAGAGAAATGGGAAATGCCCTGGAGAATTAGCATGAAAGTGGCTAGAATTAATCTTTAGAGAAATAAGGGGCTAGTGCATTTCTCTCACACTTTGAGGGAAGGAAATGCACTAGCATATTTTTTAGCTAACAAGTTGTCATTTTGCAGGTACTATACAATTCAATTCATTTTAGGAGCTACCAATAGAAGCAATAAGATTATTGAATATAGACAAGCAACAAGTACCATAAATAAGGAACAGTATTTATAAAATCAAAGAGTCAGACTAAACCTATGAGCTACATAAAATAGGGGGGAGACTTCGATCTAGTCTAGAATTTGCTTCATTCGGGATCTGATATCAAAGCGACTAAAGAGAGCTTAAATATTGCTGAAAATGGAATCAACGGAAGAGATTAGGTTCAATACTTCAAGTACGGAAAATACACTATTCAACCAACTTGATTGAAAAGAGAAGACAGAGACGAAGGTGAAGGAGTATACCTCAACACTGCTACTTGGACAAAGAGGACCAATGCTCGTCTACTATATAGAGAACCACTAGTCTACTTCTAAATGATGTATTCAACGACGGGGAAGAAGAACTTCATCGCCTATCTTTGACTAAGAAGTAGAGTCAAGCATGCAGAAGCTCCTGTTACCACTAAACTATCAGGAGGTCAAGTCAAGAAGACTGAGAAGAGAAGAGAGAGAGATAAAGGAGAATACCTCAACATCGGTCTGCTACACAGATAAACAACTCCACTCTGCAACCAAAGAAGAGCTCCATTTCCATTCTCCAACTGAAGTAGAGGCGGGATAATTCTAACACCATTTTCAAGAGGTGGTGAAGGTGGAGAGTTTCTAGAGTATTCTGCGAGCCTTTTATCTGATTGTTGGTTCATTTTTATTTTGTTTTAATTTTTAGAGTAATGTTTTTTTGGGTTTTTACAATTGTTGGGCTACATAAGGCTGGATATTTGTTTTGATTTTATAATAAATGGGTCAATTCTAACCGATTTTAATTTTTTTCAAAAAAAGGCTAAAGTGATTTTTTTTTCTAGACGGGGAAATTTGACTTTTTTGTGAAAAATAAAAAGTAAATTTCATGAAATGTAAATTTGTAATATAAAAGTTACTTTTTTTAATTATATAAAATTACTTAATTATATTAATATCAACTTTTAGTCCTCCTTTTCTCTTTTTACATAAAAATTATTCAATTATACCCATGTCTACTTAAAAATTATTTTACCCTGAAAAAGCACAATTCCAATGAAAACTTATTAGAATTTTTTAATTTGCGTGCCATAGCAACTTAGTGGATTCACTTAATTTACATTCAAATTAATTATACCATTTAATCTTATTTATAATACCTAACCATTAACCCCAAAAAGGATTAAGATTATAAAACGAAAAAAAAAAAGAAGAAGAAAAACTCACTCATTCTCTAAAATTTGTTCTTGCATATATAAGAATTATTATTTACTTTATTTGATGTATTTTTTTCTAACATGTTGTCGTGTTGGTCTAATACATGTTGCTTTAAGAATATTGTGTTAAGATATGTATGTATAAATTATAATAGATACAAATGCATTAATATGAGATTTTGATAAAGAATTTATAAAATATTAAGAGGTTTATTTTTTTTTAAATTTAGAAAAGAACTCAAATTAAAATACAGTTATTTTTCAATTTTAATTATTTATTAGGTTAATGATTGGGCATTATAAATGAATTTAAATGATTTAATTAATTTTGAATGCAAATTAAGCACACCATCTAAAGCTAATGTGGCGTTAAAATCATTTATGAGTTTCCATTGAATTTGTCTATTTTTACGCCAAAGTCATTTTTAAGTAGATATGATTCATATAAGTATAATTAAATAATTTTTATGTAATATAAAAAGAGATAATTTTTAGGTATATAACTATAATTAAGTGATTCTTAATTAATGAAAAAAAAAGTGACATTTACATTATGAATTTATACTTAATTTTTTAAACATTATTTATATTTAATTAATTTTTTTGAATTTCTATTATATAGAAGAGCCAAGTATGAAAAAATTAAGGGTAAAATTATTATTTTGTTCAATCATAAAAGTTTCTTTTTCAACATAATTCTAGAAGTATCATTTCTCATCTCTTTTGTTTACAGATCATTTTGCTCTCTTATGTTTTTATCAACTCCACGCCCTTCTTTTCCACCTTAATTCTGGAAATTCATCTAAGGTTTACATCTAATTTCCATCTACGAAACGATATCGTAACATTTTGAATGGAAGCAACACCTATTTCTCCTTCCGGCAACTACAGCACGATCTCTTTCAACGTATTACTGTCGGCGGCAATACAACCACAATCAGAAACAATTTACAGAAGAGCTAGACGACCAAGGATAATTTTGTTAATTAACAAAATATCTAACTTAAAACAGTTGTACATCATGCAAAGAAAGTATTGAATTTACAAAAACATTAGTCAAATCTCAAAAAAAATTTAATGACTTCCATGTGTTGGAAGAGTAAACAAAAATTATGTGTACATCGAAAAATGGAGGGCCCATTTTTATTTTCAAAATATTTTCAGAGAAGCTATTTTTCTTTTTTAATCTTTAATTTTTTTAAATACCATATACACCTTCTTTTCTTTTCTTAAATTAGTGTAATATTTAATCCAATGGCTCTATTTTACTATTTTTTTACTTTAATAACATATTTCTATTTGTAATGTTTACTAAAATATTTAATATAAAAAAGTTATTGTTCTAATTTTATAATATAATATGTTATTATTATTTTACCTTTATTTTTGTTCTAATAAATTAAGTGGTAAAAAGAATAGTATATTAAATTGAGATAAAAGAATAAATAAGAATTTTAAAGTGTGAAAAATTATATGATAAATAGAATGAACCGGATGGAGTACTTAAAATTAAAGTAAATTAGAAGTTTTCACTGTATTTTAAAATAAAATAGTTTTTCGTTTAAATAAAGGATCAAGTTTATATTTTATTTTAAACATGTAAAACTAATTTAGATATTTGAAATAATGTAAGTTTGATTTAATTTTAAAGCTATTGAATCAAATTCTAATAAAAAGAATAAGTATTTCTTAAGTCCAATTTATGTGCATTGACAATAGAGTATATTTATACATTCAAATTAGTCATTTTAAATTTAATTAATTATAATAAATTACTTACTTTATTTTTTAAGTTATCAAATTAATATTTAGTATTGCTATTTTTTTTTTCTTGTCTAAACAAGGATGAGAAAAGTATCTCTTTTGAAGTAAGTTATCTCTTTTGAAAAATATTGTATTGATTGAAAATCGTTTTCACGCTCCAACTCTGCTGTAAAAATCAAACTCCCTCCTCAACTTTGAACAATAGACGTTCTTCCTCCCTTTATCCTAGTTGACCTTTTAAAATATCTGTTTTACCCTTACATGATCAATTTTGTTTTCTTTTTCTTACTTATTTAAAATCATAATTATTTTTAAAAATCTATGTAATAGTTGTTTTACTAAAAAAAATAAATATTAACTTTTTGGAAAAAATAAAATAAAAAATAATAATTGAGTATATAAGTTAATGGCGTTCTATAATAAAGTAAATTAGCAGAAGAAAAAAATAATTTTATTAATAATAATCAAAATTCTAATATTTATTTATACAAGTGAAAATAAAAGGTGATAATAATTTTATAAATATATTTCAATGCATAAAATATAAAAAAATTAATAAAATAAAGACAAATTTAAAGATTATTTATTTATAATGTAAATTAGTTTTAAACTAAAATTTATGAAATATTCTATTAATAACAATCAAATTTTATTTATTTATATAGATAATAGAGGATAAGAAAGAAGAGAACACACATGTATGCACATAAATATATACACATTTAATTCATATAATATTTTAATAATAATAATAAAAAATACTACATAGCATTAGATTTTGTGACGAGTTCATAAAAATATTATCCTACTTATAATGTTAGTGAATTTAAATAAGAAATATCTAGATTAAAAAATAAATATTATATTATATATAATATAAAAAAGTGTTACAATACATAAATGGAGGATTGAAAATAACAAGGGTAAAACAGATATTTTAAAAAGTCAATTAGGATTAAAGGGGGGGGGGGGGGAAGGGGGGAGGAATGTTTATTGTTCAAAGTTGAGGGGCGAGTTTGATTTTTAAAGCAAAGTTGGGAGGTGAAAATAATTTTCACCCAAAAATATTAGTAAACCCCGTATAGGGTGAAAATCGTTTTCACCCCCCCCCCCCCCCAAAAAAAAACTTTACTTTAAAAATCAAACTCCCCCCTCAACTTTGAGCAATAGATATTTTCCCCCTTTATCCTAATTGACTTTTTAAAATATTTATTTTACCCATCAATCCTTCATGTATATAATACTTTTTTATATTATATATAATATTTATTTTCCAATGTAGATATTTATAATTTCTTATTTAAATTCACTAACATTATAAGTAGAATAATATTTTTATTAATTTGTCACAAAATCTAATGCTATTTAATATTTTTTTATTATTGTTATTAAAATATTATATACATTGAATATGTATATATATATGTGCATGCATGTGTGTGTATTTATGTTTCTCTTTTTTTCTTATTCTCTATTCTCTATATAAATAAATAAAATTTGATTGTTATTAACAGAATATTTCGTGAGATACAATTTTAAATTATTTTATATTATAAATAATTAATTTAAATTTATTTTTATTTTATTAATTTTTTTTTGTATTTCATGTATTGAAATATATTTATAAAATTATTATTACCTTTTATTTCACTTGTATAAATAAATATTAAAGTTTTGATTATTATTAGTAAAATTATTTTTTTATTTCTGTTAATTTACTTCATTATAAAACTTCATTAACTTATATACTCAATTAGTATTTTTTATTTTATTTTTTCTTAAAGTAATATGTATTAAAAATTATTTCATGGATTAATATATATATATATATATATATATATATATATATATATATATTATGAGTTTAAATAAATGAAAGGAAAAAGACAAAGTTGATAATGTAAAGGCAAAATAAATATTTTAAAAAGGAGTGAAAATCGTTTTCACTCTCAAGTTTGCTTTAAAAATCAAACTCCCACCTCAACTTTGAACAATAGACATTCTCCCCCATTTATCTGTTTTGAAGGATTGAAGGGTAAAATGAATATTGTAAAAAGTCAACTAGGATAAAGTGGGAAGAATGTCTATTGTTCAAAGTTGAGGGAGGAGTTTAATTTGTAAAGCAAACTTGGGGGGTGAAAATGATTTTACCCACAAAAATATTATATTTAAGAAACTTGAATTTTCACGACTTTTATATTCGTAGTAAAAATTAATAAAATAAAATTTTGAATACAGAATACGAACTATTACATTGATCATATAAATATTTATTTTTTGATTATAAAATAAATTAATTATCAATAAATAAATAAATTTAAGTGGATTACAATTTAGAAAAGATGACAAAAATAACAAATGCATAATTATAATATGCAAAATACACAACCAATTGACATTGATAAGAATAAAATTTAAAATAAATGCTCATGATTGGTATATTATTCTACTAGACCTAACAGATAAATTATCTTCAAATTTTAATTATATTTATCGCAAAATAAAAATTAAATATTAGATTCTAAGTGTTTTACAACTTACAAAATGATGCTCCCATAATTAACACAATTCTTGAAAGAATTTTAGAGTAAAATTATTTTATTATAATATTTTATTTATGCTAAAATTTTGATGGAAACAAATAAGTTATTAATTAAAATGCTATACAATATTTTTATGAATAATATTAATTTTTTTTAAAATCAACAAAATAATAATAAATATATGAATTTTTTCTATATAAAATTAATTTAAAATTTATAATAAATTATATTGAATCCGACGTGGACCTAAATTATTTAGTAAATAAATAATGAGCTTAAATATTGATTCTTTTGGTCATATCATGAATGTTCTCCAATAATTCTGATAGGTGACCTACCCTCACTTGCTGCCAAAATCTAAAACAGGTATATCATATCCTACCCCCACGCCCCTACATTATCTCTTTCGGAGTTGATACTTGATTGTGTAAGTCCAAAATGATGAATAGATAGATCAAGAAAAATCAAGGTAATCCAGAATGATCCAACAACTCTAAACGCAATAACAAGAAACATCAAGTTAATCCAGAATGATCCAACAACTCTAAACGCAACACCAAGAAACATCAAGTTAATCCAGAATGATCCAACTAACTCTAAACACCAAATCATGAGTGATTCAGTAAGATTTGGCAAATAAAATTTTAAGATAGGTTTCAATTTTTTTAAAAAGAAAATATTGAGAGACATATTTTATTTAAAGTTTATTTTTAAAATTTTTTTAAACAATTCATTAATCATTATTTTGTAAATAATTTATTTTAATAATTTTTTTATAAAAAAAATTATCATATAAGTTAATATAATGATATCAAAATAGTGTTGCGCTACTTCAATATAAATAATTGCTTGTTGTGTACTTGAAATCATAAAGGAGACATCAAAGAGCAAATTTTAATCTTTTTATAAGAAGACAAAAGTAGATTTTGCAACATGCATAAGGTTTGTCCGTTCGAAAAAGTTCAAAATATTCAATAATAACAAGAGAATAAGAATAATTAAAAAAAATGAAAAGAATGAATATATGAATAAGAATAGATACTCAAATAAGATAAAAAATAATACTATAATTATCTAAAATGTTATTCTATTTCACAATTATAACAACAATCTCACATTAAAAAATAAAAAATTATTGTACTTTTTCCCAAAGTTTTTCTTCAAATTTAAAGTACATAAACTTTTTATAAATAATATTACATGTATCTATAAAAAAGTGTTAGGTACGATATGTTTATATCCCCTTTTTGCAACTAATAACATAAATAATGAGATTAGTATATATTGTGCATAACTAAAAACAATTAAATGTTTTCACTTTTTCTGGTCCAGACGACATCTATAGCTCCTAACAATCTAACTACTCTTATCATTACGGTATAATACACTAGTATAGCAATTATTTTTAAGAGTCTTTAACACTTTGTCCTTAGTACAAAACACTATTTTATCATGCGAATGAATCAAAATTTTATTTAATAATATTAAATTGTCAATTATAATTTTCTTTTTTTTTTCCGATTTAAATTTTGGGATCTCTAATCTTCTACATAAATTATTGTTATAATGACTTCTTCTTAGCCATAGTCCGATTTCCTTCAATGATTTCTCAACCGCCTCTCTCGTTAGGTCTTTTGTAAGTGAATCCAACACATTATCTCTTGACTTTACAAAGTCAATTTTGTTAATTCCATTAGAAAGTAGTTGTCTAATAGCATTGTGCCTTCATCAAATATGACAAAAAATTATACTAGACATAACACTCTCAACCCTACTCGGACTCACTTTGTGAGATTATAATGTGGTATGTTGTTACTCTCAACCCTTTGTATTATTGCTTGGTTATCCAATGTATACATACAGGTGTCAGTGGTTTGTGACAAAATGGAATATCTTACAAGAAATTCATAAGTCATGGAACAACTTCTTCACTAGCCTTATCTAAAATTATGAACTCAATCTCCATTGTAGAGCTGACAATACATGTCTATATGGACAACTTTTAAAACACTGATTCTCCATCAATGGTAAAAATGCATTCACTTGTGGATTGAATTTCAATTAATTTGGTAATTCAATTTACATTACCACACCCCTTAAACCTCGGGATATTTATTATATTGAAAAAACCAAATGAACAAATAAGATATATCGTAGTCTCATGACTACACTTAAAGCGACATCACTATATCAATATTCGTGGATGGTTGGCATCAATTATATCCATAACTATATATATATATATATGTTTCTACTATTCTATTTCTTGTAAGTCTACTTCTTCAATATGCAACTAAAAGTATATCCACCACTATAAAAATTCAATTTATTAGAGTTTTTTAAATCCCATTACTAATGAACTTATAGGTTCAATGAAACTTCTTGTCTTTCGACAAACACATCTTATTGTGAAAAAATATCATAATTTTTTAAATAATATTTAGTCATGACAGAATACGATCCTAATCGAAAAATATATAATCAATCATCAAATGAGTAATAAAATTTACTAGTCCTCACTAAGATGGAACGGATTATATAAAAATTTCATTAACTATCATATTAATATCCACCAAGAACATATATTGTGTGGTTCACATAATATGTTAATATCACCAAAATATCATTTTTTTAGAAATTCTAACAGAAATGGATAACTAAATAATATGAACGTCCACCTTAATATTTTATAAGAAATTAAATTTCATAGATCATAAATAGTAGAAAATCAAAAGAGACGAGTGGAATAAATAAAATGAAACCCAACTTTTATTCCGTCAAGGCAGTCCAATGTTTTCTCATTGTAAAATATGGCTTTGTGATATTAACTTCTTTTGCTTGGCATTTCGACTTTTTCTACCCCACGTAAGTCATCCTCATTTTCTTTCCTTCATCATCTTATCTCCGTGACACAATCATTAATTATTTTTTGTGAATGACAGTAATTTGATTGATGTTTGTTATGATCAAATTTTTCAACAAATTAAATAATATGAATATGTTTAAGTCAACTCAGACATTTGCAATCTGACTTAAATAAGTACAGTAAGAAAGTGTGTATTTGAAACATTTTCTCTCACGTGCTATTCGTTGGGAAAAGAGAATTAATATCATCTTTTTTTTTTTTTTTTTTTAAATTTCTAAAACGATACTAATATCTTCTTGTTTATAAACACCTAAAATTGTAGGAAAGTTTAACTCTTTGGAACTTTCCATTCTGTTCCTACTAATAGAAAAACGGGGGACAAACATGTATGTAACAACTCACCAACAGCCAGGGGCAGATTTCCTTCACGACTATCCATCACATATTCACTTTGAAAATTTTCTCTATCGGGTATTCAACCCAATAAATGTATATTAAATTCATAAAATTCTTATATTTATAAATTGAATTATAATTAGAATAAATTTACTTAGTAAAATTTTTATTTCTTCAAACCAGATACGAAACAAACAGAAAATCATTAAAACTTTAATCTCAATAACAAAATAACAGATTCAAAGATATTTAATCTTCAATATGGGGGTTAAAATTACTAGAATTTAGTCTCCCATCGACAAAATAATTCAAAGAGCAGAAGCAGAGATTAGACAAAATTCTTCTCTTCACAATTGCGTATTATCTCCATCATCAAACAAATAAAAGGAAGTAAAGGTGGTACCACGTATGGTGTTAAAGCAGCCACTAGAGTATTAATTCCAAATGAAATTTGTGGACGGCTAAATTTTATTAAATACTAAATTCAAGATATATTAATTTAAATAAATATTATAAATTAATATAATTTGATTCATCATTTGAGTTCAATAAATACAAATTTAATTAATAGTTCAATTTCATTGGGTTAATCCATCAAATTGAGCTACAAATAATGAGCCCATTTTACTAATTTAAAGATATAGTCAAACCTCTCTATAACAGTCATTCGTTATAACAACATTTTACTATAATGACCCGATTTTCTCCAAAACCAATTTCTCATGTTATATTTTACTTCTCTATAACAATATTCTACCTATAACAACAGTGTCGTTCATTACAGCAGTACACTCTTTGTAAAATTACCACTCCATAACAGTCATTCTCAAATATTATGCAATAATATTCTATAAGAAATACATTATTTGTAAATAAATATTAAAATATTTATGATAATATTCATTAATAGCATGCACATAGTAAAATTTAAGTACGAATATCTAAAAGAAAAATATTATATTAAAATAGTATCCACCAGTTATGGTTGTAACTTCATCATGAAAGACTTTGATTTTTTTACATTCATACTCTTTCTATTATTTTGGTGATTAACAAATAAATTCCTTCTTATTGGTACACAAAATCATTAAACTAGATATTTGCGTATTAACTCATGCACAGAGTAAATTTCAAATACGAATATCTAAAAGAAAATTATTATACTAAAATAGTATCTACCAGTTATGGTCGTAACTTCATGATGAAAAGACTTTGAGTTTTTCACATTCATACTCTTTCTATTTTTTTGGTTAAAATGATTAATAAATATATTCCTTCTTCTTGGTATACAAAATCATTAAACTAGATATTTGCATACTTTTATTTATAACTGTTAAATTAGATCTAAATGTCAAATGTCAGTATACATATATAACGGCATCTCATTATAGCAGCCATAAAATTTTCAGACAAATGCTGCTACTATAGAGAGGTTTGACTGTATCATCTTATACTAGAGGCCTAAATTGGTGCCACATGTCAAATGACGTGTCACACCAAGTAAAAGAAAAGAGCCAATAGGATCATGCCACATGTCAAAATGATACAACGTGTGTAGCCAAATTAAATACTAATTAAAATGCGCCACGTGTACAAGTGACATGTTCCGATCAATCAAATATCGACATATCAACTTAAATCTGTCTGGTTGAAAGAAGTTCATCCCTATCACAACTATTCCATCCTACAATTATAAATATGGGTTCTCATAATTTGGAAAAGGAACCTGAATTCCAATAAGAAGCAGAGAGAGCTTGTGGATCAAACATTGCAAATTTCTATACAAGCTACAAGCTTTCAAGTATTTCTCTATAAGTTTTAGAGATCAAGAAGAAGATTCAAGAATAAGCTTCAAATTCTTGAATTTATATACAAATCAAGATCAAGACCACTAAATTAAAGATCAAGATAAAAAACCCTTGACTTCAAGTATAAATCAAGATCAAATCCATCAAGTTTAAGATCAAGCCCAAAAGCTCTTGAATTTATATTTGAAAAAAGAACCAGAGGATTCATAGAGATTGTAATACTCATACTTAAAATCAAATACTATCATTGTTTCAATATTTCTCCCTCTTGATTATTATTTTTTTATGCGAATTTTATTGTATATAAATTCTAGCACACCTGGTGGGACTATTTCTACCTCTCGTCTCATCTTTTCAACCTTCAAAGATCAGGAATATCGGAATGACTTTAAATATGATCAACTCCAAATTAACTTCCCCCAAGGCTGCTGACTCCAAGTTCTCTGCTGATATAAAAAGCATTCTCGGTGTTATCTTTGAAAGTTTTAAACCGATCACGAGAAGTAAAACAAGCATGTTGGGACAATAAGCACTCTACTGTCGTTTGCATCAACAATAATCTTAGGATCTTTATCCCAAAAAGGATTAAGATCCTCTACCGATACATTAGAAGGAGGAAGCAATATTGTTGAAAGAATTAAGAAGATTTTAGCTCTACTTGATCTATTTAGATCTAAGAACTCTGTCATGAAGGGAGATGATAATACTTCAAGCGAAGGATCTTCTCCACTCACATCACATAAGATGATCCAGTCAAAGATCAATTTACATGATAATTTGTGTTATTATCCAATATCTCTGACAATCATGCAAGCAATGGTAACTAACGCTTCATCTACGGAGGAGCAACTAAAAAACTTGCCAAAGGTAATTGAAGGTTTGACCAAGTATGTGCAAAATCAAGACACTCATATTGAAAAGTTAAAGGACAAGGTAGACGGCTTAATGGAAGGAGAGTTTAGTTATACATATGGAAAGGGTTTAGAAATTCAAGAGAATGAAGCTCCTGCAAAACATGCATCGTCCACCAAAAAAATTTCAATTTCTTCTAAAGGGATAATTCCACTTGATCAAATTAAGGAGTTCATTGAAGGGACTATCAAGAATAAGTATGAGGTTGCTTCCAAGTCCTATCTCACATATGCAAAGTTGTACACTACAAGAATTGATAGCCTCAAGATACCTGTCGGGCATCAACCTCTCAAATTTCAGCAATTTAAAGGCAAGGAAAACACAAAGCAACATGTTGCATATTTTTTTGATACATATAACAACACAGAAACTTATGGGGACTATCTTGTCAAGCAGTTCATCCACTCCCTCAAAGCGAATGCTTTTAATGGTACACATATCTTGAACCTAATTTTATCGATAGTTGGAGGCAACTGGAGCAGGAGTTTCTCAATTTCTTTAATAGCAGAAGGCGTACTGTGAGCATGGTGTAACTAAGAAATACTTTCTAAAGAAAAGATGATCTAGTCATCGAATTCATTAATTGATGGAGAAATGCAAGTCTAAACTACAGAAATAGACTTAATAAAGCTTCTGGAATAGAGATGTGTATCTAAGGAATACACTAGGGACTTCTTTATATCTTTCAGGGAATTAAGCCACATTTTTTTGAAGATCTAGATATTTGTGCTCATGATATGGAGTTGAGCATGTCTTATGCTGAAAATGGGGTGATGCTCGTTTATGACCCTCACAAAGGAAAGGGCGAGCAAGAACTCAAGAGATGGAACAAGTTTGTATCCAAGAGTGACAACAAGGAATCCATGAATGTCAATGTGTCCCCTATGAAGTTTAATACAAAGGTGAGTAAGAAGTAGAGTGCGAAAACAACTTCCTCTCAAGTCAATCAAAATAAAAAATTAACCTTGAAGGAAATGTAGGAAAGGGAATACCCCTTCCTCGATTCTGATGTCCCTGAAATTTAGGTAAGCAACAAACTAAAAAGTAAAAACCGACATAAATTGAAATAAATAGAATATTAAAATTATATATTATTTTATAAATATGAACCCCCATATAACAAGCAGCAAGCAAAAGACATGTCAAAAAAAAAAGGAATAGTATTATCTTTTGCCTGAGAAAATCACGCTAAACGAGAAGACAAATAGTAAGAGTAGATTTTTATGAAGATCAAATAAAAAAAAGAAGAAAAAAAATAATAAAATGATTTGACTGACTGTGGACTTTTATAAAGTGACAAAGAATATAAAAATATTATACAAAACATATTTGATGGAAGCTCAAACGTCTAAATAAATAAATATTGAAATATGAAAAAGTTATTCATAATAACTACTACAAATGAAACGTTTTTTCCAATTCAATGTAGGTGAAACCATTCAACTATAGAAGACATTTTAAGGATAAAATGGTCACATAACGGGTAAACTAATCTTAATATCTAAAGGGTAATTTAGTAATTCAATTTTTCACTTTTTGGCTTTTCACTTATATAATAATATGATATGTGGTTATGTTTATTTGACTCTGGAGAATATTCAAGATCCTGTCATTGTTTTTATTTTGTGCAATAGAGTATTAGGTCTCTTTGAATATGAAACTAGAATATGAGCATACTCTAATATATATATATATATATATATATATATATATATATATATATATATATATATATATATATATATATATATATATATGGACGTGTTTATTGCCTTCAATGAAATAACTTTTTTTCTTCTTTTTTGCTTTCTTTGTTTACTCAAGTAATTATCTCTGTTTTCTTGTCTAAAATTTTACTTAGCCATTAGATTTTGTGGTTCTTTGACGATTGTCATGACCCAAGTGTAACACTCCGGATAATTTGAGCGATAAAATCATGCTTTTGAGGTAGGACTAAGAGTACTAAATAGACTAAGAAGGAAGTATTATGGTTTATTTGAATCACTGTATGGTTATATTAAAGATTGAACATCGATCAAGTTTTAGAACCAAATTCGGAAAAACTTATCGCAAAATTTCCTTCTTGAGATTTTCTTGAAATTTAGGTCAAATGTCTCGAGGCTTTTCTCCCAATCTATAAGGATTTAGGAGCTGTGGGACCTATCAAATTAAAGATCTATGATTCTAGTTTCCAACGCATCAAACGTTCGTCAATCCGACTTCAGAGTAGAGAGATATTCGCGTTTTCGCGAGACTGTGCAAACAGGCATGTCACAAGGGTCTAAGGTGGTGGAAGGCTATTTAAGCCCCTTTAGTCGGTTTTTGGTCATCAAAAATTTATTTTCCAGCATATATTTCATATGAAACCTCTCTCAAGTTCTCTCCATGGTTTCCTTTGGGTTTGGGGGCTAGAACCCATGGCTCAACATGATTTTGATGTCAGAAAGTCGGGAATCGCGTGTAGTCCGTGGTTTGGTGTCTTTTTCGGGCTGTTGGTGGTTGTTTCATGGTGAAGCTGTTGGAAAGCCTTCTTTATTTTGTTCTCCTTAGTTTTTAAGGTTGTTTATAGGTGTGTTAACGCTGGTAGGTTATTGTCTCAGAGTTTCTACCGTCGAATTCCTATGAATCTTATGGGGTAAGCTTTGTTTGTCTTGTCTTGTTGTTGAGTTGTGTTGGCTGCGTTTTGGAAGAATTTTGGACTGCCTTTAGGTAGTAGGTTCATGGTGTTGAAGGCTCAAGTTCGGCTAGGCTTGAAGCTAAGGTATGTTAAGCTTGTCCCTCCCTTTGTCGGCATGAATTCCATTGTCGTTGTCGTCCATGTTGATGTGTGTGTTAGCTGTTTGTAATGTCTTGTGTTTTTCTATTATTGAACTCTTTTGTTGTTGTTTATATGGTGATAATGGTGTGTTTAAGGTGCTGGTTTTGTCGGTGGCTCGGGCTTGAGTGAGGAGAATCGTAGACATGAAAATTATTAGGCTCGTGTCGAGAGGCCGTATGTGAGGTGTGTGGTTCTTGTAGAAAGTTGTGGGCTGTTTGAGTGAATAAGATTAGGTGATTATGTTGACAAGTAAATGAGGGTTTTTAGTTTTTAAGGTCGATGATTGCGACAATTTGTTGTTATATTTGATTCGGCGGTCATGTCGGCTGTGTCGATGGCACGTGACGACCGTGGTGACACTTGGGCTAGTTTGGACATGTCCCTTGATGTTAGTGGTGAGTAGAGTGGCTTGTGGGTTGTTTGATCATGTATCATTATTGTTTTTGATTGTGTGTGTATTATCGTTGGGGCCTTGTGGCTTGTGAATACCCGATGCACGAGAGTTGTTCCGGCTAGGGGTCGAGCCCGAGATACCTCGTGGCTTGTGGATACCCGACGCACGAGAGTGTTTCCGACTGAGGGGTTGAGGACAAGGAGTGAAATGACCTACGGGGTTGAGAATGATGTCCTCCGTAATGTCGAGTTGAGACATGATTCGAGAGTAGTCCGACATGTCTGAGCTTCCCGGGATCGCGATTTGGTTCTCCTCGATGGGTTGAGCTCCGCTAACTATGCGCAACTGAGAGAGAGTCCGGTAGTGCCTTATTGATGATGTTGATTAACTAGTGTTTACTTGTGATTTGTTTAGCATTATATTGTGGTTGTTGCTTGTGTTATTTGTTATCTAATAGTAGTGGATGCTAGATATTGGCTAATGTTAGATGAGGCCATTGAGAGGTCTAGAGGTGATGACAGGTGAGCTAGGTCAGCTAGGTGTCATTGTATTGTTATTTAGGTTTAGATTTGTCGGGCTTATGGGGGCCAGGTAGGTTTTGTTTGTATGTTTGTTTGTACTTTACAGGCTTATGGGGGCCAGGTAGATTTTATGTGTTTACTTATGTTGAGTCTCCTTCTGCGATATCTGGTATATCTGTTGATCTCTAATCTATGTCTTCCAGTTGTTTCTGCCTTTCATGCTCGGTACATTATTGTACTGACGCCTTAGTCGGGTCACTGCATTCATGCCTGCAGGTGATGGTGGGCTGTTAGATTAAGTTCTTGGTTTTTGAGTGGAGTTCCAGCTGAGTTGGTGCGCTCCAGGTCTTTCGGAGTCACCAGGTGTTTGAGTTAGGGGTAGTTCGAGGCCCTGTCCCAATCATTTAATCACTAATGTATTCATAGAGGCTCATAGACATTGCTGTGGTTTTAGTATGTTGTTATAGGCCAGGTGGGCCATGTTGTATAGTTGTTCTTCCATTCTTTGGCCTCGACGACACATTGTATTTATTTTTCTTGGTTGGTCAGGTGAGCCCGCTTCCGCTATAGTCTATCGTCTTATTCTGATTTTATAGTTGTTGTGTTTTTGAACCTCATCGGTTCTGGCCTTTGTTTTATATTTTGGGCGTTGGGTATGCTCATATCAGGGGTGGCACCAGGTGCCAGTCACGCCTCCCCCGGTTTGGGGTATGACAAACTTGGTATCAGAGCAGTTCATCCTAGGGAATCTATGAGCCGTGTCTAGTAGAGTCTTGTTTATGTGTGCATTGTGTTTGGTGCTATTTCGATTGGTATTATATATTATAAACCGACACGCAAGTGCACGTGGTCAAACAAGTAATAAAGTGGCTAAGTAAGCCAAGTATCGATCCAAGGAGGCTCAGGGTATGTAAAATTTGCCTAAGTATACTAT
Organism: Datura wrightii; assembly: GCA_035772735.1. Taxonomy (NCBI): domain Eukaryota; kingdom Viridiplantae; phylum Streptophyta; class Magnoliopsida; order Solanales; family Solanaceae; genus Datura; species Datura wrightii. The sequence continues at coordinate 71,103,333 of JASDFA010000002.1, forward strand.
ATTCTTATCTTACTTCTAACTATGCTAACAACAACGTAACCAACAGTTAATTGAGTTTTTATTTATAAAATATATACTAAAACTATTAACAATTATTTACCGTGAATTTAAACTATGGATATGAGCATGCCAAGGTTAAGAACAAGTAATGAATTCGATTGTAATAATAATCCGGTTAATCTCTTCCTCATGTTGCTAGCCAAGAACAGTAGCCTAGAAATTAAAACTCTCGTATTTAATTTCACTTAAGAATCATAAATCATTCGTCTACATTTCTGTGATCAAATGCAATTTACGACCTAGCAATACAATTCCGGTTCCTAAATTGACTAATACGGCTTTCAAGTATATTTCTATCAGGAAAGCACATCAAAACCCAATTTTCCCAAATCAAGTTAAGAACAATACCCTATTAATTCACAACTTTCCAATTTCTTGCTCTCTCGAGTGAAAGTGGACTTTTTAGATGTACATTAATGTTGGCCAAGCACTAATGCAGTAAGAACAAGAATTAATAGAACAACATGAAAGAAGAAGAAGAAAACCATATCATTTACAATCAAAATTCACTACACATGTTCAAAACCTTAGCAAGGAAGAGAATTAGCCACTCATTTGTGGATTGATCATCCTAAAACAAGTGTAAATCATACGTACAATTGATAGAAAGAAGAAAAGAAGAGAAGAAATCCCTTAGCTTTTTCGTTCCTCAACTGCTCCTAACCCACATCCTTGCTCCACCAAGTCTGAACTAAAACTGAACTCATTAAAATAAACCTAAGTGTGCTATTGATACTAGTGGGAAATTTTTTCCGGAATAACAAGCAACGTGTCACGGAGGCCAACGCGGAGCCTTGCCTCCGTGACATGGCGTGGACGCGGACCCTCACTGGAAATCCAGGGTCCGGTAAATTAGCCTCAACGTGGCACGGAGGCCAACGCGGAGGCCTATCTCCGTGCCACGGAGCTGTCGCGAGGCTTCACTGGAATTTGTCCATTAATTCCCTCTCCAGGCAGTTTGCCTCCGCGATGGTAGCGTGGCACGGCGCCATCGCGGAGCCCTTATATTCTGCACATTCCAATGTCTTCTTCATCCTCGCATCCAAGTCCAACTCCGATATTTTTCCAACATGCATTTTTGCTCCTAAAAATCATATTTTCCTGCAAAACAAATGCTAATCATGTTGGTTAGTATAAATTCACATTTTATTACCAATTACATGAGAATATATACATATTGCACACAAACAAGGCGAAAATAATACGTTTGAGTATCACTTGGGCATATAAATCTGCCCAAGATCACTTACCCCACACTTAAATCCTTGTTCGTCCTCGAACAACACATACACAACTCATGCAAATTACATCCCAACCTTCGTCACTATGGTGCGACAATTTACGCTACGGTCATACCAATTATTCAATTTTTTGCAAATCATCACGAAAACATGCTTGGTCTTACAATACAATGACCTTTAATACATCAAGACTTCCTAGACTTTAAGAATTGATTCTTGATATCGGTAAACTCATGCAAATCAACTAATCAAGAAATCCGACACGAAAATCAATCTTTCATCAAGCATGTGCCCTCACAACTCAATAGAATCTTCCCCTTTTTGTTCATGCAACACAAAAACATGCAAGTAGGGGCATATAAAAATTAATTTCACTCTCTCTCCCAAAAGAATTCACATGCATCATGTCATGACCCATAGGCTTGCCCTTAGTGTATTACTCCACTAATATAAAGAAATGCAATATAGGATCACGTAGGACTTTAATGGGTTGTAACGGGGCTATGGATCTAGTATATATATTAGGTTAGCCAATAATAGTCGCTAGTATCCTTAAGCGCCTTTTCAACTCATTCCCATCGACTCATGGACATTGTTCCTCTCTTTCCTCTTTTTCTCCCATTCATGCTGGTTTCCTTTCGTACAACCCATTTCATCAAACACACTTGACACAAAACAAAGGGTTTTCATGTACCCTCACTATCATTTAATTATAACAAGTGCCTCTTCAACATCATTTTTTCTTTCCTCACTCTGCTTTTTTTTTTTCTTTCATTCCTTACTCCTTGACACCTTGGGAAAATTTTCTTTTCTTCGTAAGCGCTTAAGAGTTTTGTATAGACTTTTACAGCTAATGAAAAGAAAGAATGAAGCTTGGTTTATACAATTTTGGACAAAAGAAAGAAATCGGCTAAAGGCTCAACGGGCTAACTAGGGTATACAACATATAGAAAGGTAGAATTCGACAAGAAAAAAATGGAAACTCTCGGTTAAAACAAAGAAATGCCTACATCCTTTCCAACACTACACTTCTTTCATTTCGTTTTGTATACACACCAGGCAAGTTCTAGACAATTCACAATGGCATGGAATACCAAAACCTCACTTCACACTTCATGAACATGCTTGAATCAAGATGCATTCACAGACTCTCTAATTAGCCAATCACATGAATTCAAGATTAAGCCTCAATCATATTGAATCAAATTCTACAGCCTAGGTAACTCAACATATTTACAAAATTGCATGCTTTCAAACGAATCATTTTCACATTTTGAACATCATTTACAACACGCAACGAAATTTTTGCAACTATAAAGCAACTACAGTTCATTGATGCAATCCACCAAAGAAAAATTAAAAACAAATAAAAATCCTACTCCTACCGACTACATTTCCCTGAAGACGGTCGTCATCCATCCATCATAGGGAATGGTCACTAACTATGACATCGGTTCAATGGGACTATTCTCGGTAAAAGAACCGAAAACAAACTCCGAGAAACCCAAAAAAAATAAAAACCGAAAATTTTTGCAAAACATCGATCATTTCGATAGAAAGAAAATATTTACAAGATATTTACACTGGCAACCATAACTTTTCATACCACACATCATTAACCACACAAACAAATATATACACATACACCAGAAATCAGTTCATAACAGGGAAAGCACAAACATACATACAAACCAAGGAAAAACATACAACAAATTAGAGCCCAAGTCCCAGCACCTAGCTACTCCCCACCCCACACTTAAATCGAACACTGTCCCCAGTGTTCACAAAAATTACAAAACACAATTTCGGGTGGTGGAACTCCTTGTTCAGTCAAAATATTCGACTTCTTCATCTGGTGCTGCTGCCTCGTCGCCCATATCTGAGTCAGCTCCATCATCGTCATCGGACTCCACATCGGAGTCCTCACGACGTGTCTCCTCATCAGTAGGAACATCGTCATCAGTCGGCTCCACGAAGGCTAGTCCCACTCGGCATAAGGCTCTGGCATTCTCGCCAAATGGGTAATCCAGCTCCAGCTGCCATAATTCTTCCTCGGTGGCTGGTCTCCCACCAATCCGTAGTTGAAGCATCTGCATGCCGAACATACGTGCCATGTATTGATCGTCACGAGCATGTCGCTCGCCCAAAGTCAGCATTGGCCCATGTGTGGTGTTGGGGGCCTTAGTTTTTGTCACATCGAGGGCCCTCCGCTCCAACTGCGGAATATAGTCCAAAGCCTCTTCCTCGATGTCGAGGCCTCGGAGGAAGGTGGTGATGAGTCCGCCAAACCCGTATCTGTGGCCCTGGTGCAGTCTGGCTCTCTTCATGGCGGATATAATTACCGCCCCAACATTAATCTCAAGCCCTTTCATAAGGGCATACACCAAGCAGACACGGTCCCGAGTCACATCCGTCATATGAACTCCCAGGATCAAGCACGAACATACAATCTTCAGCCATATTCTGGCCTCCCTGTTCATCTGCGAATAAGGCAGAGTCTGGTGGTAACCCCTCTCCTTATGTCTACTCCATCGGGCTGTGGATCGAGCCCCACACAACGTACGTCTGATGTCGGCGTACGGTGGGGTGATGTTTAGCTGGCGGAGAACGTGAGCGTCTGTGTCCCGCACTCCAACGATGGCATTAAATTGGTGGGGTTCCAGAGTGACAATCTGCCCTCTGATTTTTATTGTGTGGCTTCTGATGGCCGGGTTCCAATTTGCATAGAACTCTCGGACCAAATGAAGGTTGCACTCCTTGGGCTCCTGAAAGATAAAGCTGAGCCCAGCTGCCTCGATTCTCTGCACAATACGTGGGAACTCCTGTGCAAGTGGTTCCCGGGCAATATGTTCCTCGGGGAAGTACTTGTTTTCTTTATGTTTCGCGTACCACTTCTTCCCTTCATCGGTTACCCATCTTGTTCCGTATTGGCGGCGTTGGCCGCGCGGAACAGCGGGTGCAGCTGGGACTGCGGTGCCCAACCTCAATCTTTTCCGTCCGGTGCCTGAGGTAGAAGCACCCTTGCCCTTGTCCTATCGACTTGCCATTGAACCTGTCAATATACATAAACAGCACAACGTTAAGCTAAATACAAGTTAACTTAAGCTAAGGTTGGGTTAAACTAAGTTTTACCCCACACTTAGTCCTTAACTATATTTACAATACTTCGGCAAGGATTACTCTATTTACAACCCCAAACACAAACAACTATACAACATATTGCTTAGTGCGTTCACGAAAATTTCGACAGCATAACGCTTAGCGTACTACTTAGACTTCATACAACTAATCTCAATCCTACTATCGCTAACAATTCAACCATCGCACAAGCAATAAAAACAAAAACTAAAAACAACGATAAAAACATTCTATATACAACCGAATCCAATTAATCAAACCAATTTACACAATTTTCGCATTTTCCCCAACAATTCGAGAATTCGTCTTCCCACAACATTCACACAATATTTACCTCGACTTATCTCAATTTACAACCACACCCTGGCATCGAATTCATCAAATTATCAAGTTGCCCAAGTCAAATTCAACAACCCAAGCCCTAGAACACAATTCTACAATCAAATTTGAATTATTCACATAATCGACAAGTTCAAACGCTAATTACAACAATCCGAACATAATCAATCACAAAATAATTCAACATCATGTTTAATTGCTACTTGGGGTGATATATTCCACCTCACATGCTCAAATTCGACTAAAATCGCCAAAAACTTGAGAGAAACGATGAAAACATACCTTTTAGTTGAAGAACCGAAGAAATTTGATGTTTTCCTTGCCTATTAGCGTGGCACATTGGTTGGGGAGGGGGAATTGGGTGTTTTGGTCGCTGAGGAGGAGAGAAATGGGGAAAAATTGGGCAAAATCGGGGTTAATTTAAAGAAAAACACGCGGGTCACCCGGCAACCCGGTGTGACCCGACACTGAATAAAGGGCAACGTGTCACGGAGGCCAACGCGGAGCCTTTCCTCCATGACACGGAGCCAACGCGTTGGCTCTCTGGAAATTTTTAAAAATCTGATTTTGCCTTCAACGTGTCACGGAGGGTAACGCGGAGCCACTCCTCCGTGACACGGAGCCAACGCCCCAGTGCACTGTTTCTTCAATAAAAATTATTTTCATACCTTGCCTTATTTTTCCCGCTTCCATGCATATTTTTCTCCGTTAGACCTGAAAATCACCTCACTAAATGAAATTGGTCAGATTAATAGATTTTCCTACTACCATGAAAAAAAAATACTAACTAAAACGAAAAAATTTGTACGAAATCAAGAAAAAGAAAAAATAAAATAAAAATACAAATTAATTACACTCTACTAAAAGAAGAAAAAAATAGAATATTTTTCTTTTCACGGGTTGCCTCCTGTGCAGCGCCTGGTTTACCGTCGCGGCTCGACGTCCATTATGCTCAATTTTCTACTAGGGTGAGGGACGATTTTTCACGATCCTTGTCCTCCCCCCAGTAGTGCTCAACCTCATCTGGTGGCCTTCCTGTTAACTCTCGGAATCATTCATTATATTAGCACTCCTCTGATCAATCACATTGATCACCGAGAGTTCCTCATTTACAATCGGGAGTTTGGGTGCTTTGTACACGTCAAACACTTCTATCTTGTCATGTGCCCGCATTGTAAGTTGACCCGCAGCTACATCAATTAATGCTTTTCCGGTTGCCAAAAAGGGTCGTCCCAAAATAAATGGGACTTCAGCATCTGGTTCAAAGTCCAGAACAATAAAATCGACCGGAAAAATGAGGGAACCTACTTGCACTAACACATCCTCAACAATACCATCCGGTTTAGCTAAGGACCTGTCCGCTAGCTGCAAGATTACCGTTGTAGGTCCAGGACTCCCTAGACCTAACTTTCTGAATACTGAAGATGGCATCAGATTTATACCTGCCCCCAAGTCGCATAATCCACGAGCTCGGATACTTTGTCCAATAGTCAGCTGGATAGTAAAACTTCCAGGGTCTTTCAGTTTCGTGGGCAGTCTATTCTGAATCCGGGAAGTGCATTCCTCCGTTAAAGCCACCGTGGCATACTCAGTCAAACGACTTTTGTTAGCCACGATGTCTTTAATATATTTTGCATACTTTGGCACTCCCTGCAAGACATCAAAAAGAGGTAAGTTAACATGTACCTGTTTAAGCACCTCCATAAATTTCTTGAAACACGCCTCCTCCTTGTGTTTCTTAAGTCGTTGAGGGAACGGGGGTGGAGGCCTTTCTGATTCTGCTTCTTTAGTCTTCCCCCTATTAGAACTTTGTTCCTCCTCAACATCTGCTGCTCCTGACTTTTGAGGCGGTCTTTCCGGTTCCACCTCCTTCAACTGTAAGCCACTCCTCGTGGTCACCGCATTTACCTGCTTCGGATTAGGATCCGTGTCGCTAGGTAGTCCTCCTCTGGGTCTTGTATTTTGGGCACTAGCAAATTGCCCAAACTGATATTCAAGGGCCTTGGTCGCCAATTGATTGTTCTTCACTTCGGCTGCCAATTTAACATAGTCAGCCTGCAATTGTGCCTGATTAGCGATCATGGTTTTGAACATCTCCTCAATAGTCAGTGATGGTGGTGGAGGAGGGGCATTGTGATTTTTGAATTGAGCTTGATAGTTTTGTTGCCCTCCTTGATTTCTCTGCATACCCTGACCAGAACTTTGGCCTTGTTGGTTGTTGCTACCCCACGAAAAATTTGGATGGTTCCTCCAATTTGAGTTGTAGCCACTACCAAACTGCTGCTGATTTCTCTGTGCATTGCCCACAAAGTTAACAGAATCAGGATTTACACCACAGCATTCAGCTGAATGCTCACTACTACCACACACTTCACACCACATCTGCTGGACTGCATTGACCGAAGCTGAAGGCTGGTTCAAGTTCATATTGCTGAAGTGATTATTTAACTGATTTTGCAAGTCAGCTATCTGTGCAGCGATAGCTGTAAATCCATCCACTTCAAGCACTCCCGCTGCTTTCCTTGCTCCACCTCGAGATGAATCTGCATTCCATTCTGGATTGCCTTGTGAAATTCGGTTGAGCAAAGTGTACAGCTCCTCGTAAGTCTTTTCCAGTGCTTGCCCTCCAGCTGCTGAATCTAACAGAATTTTAGTGTGGGGTTCCAAACCCTCAATAAATGTGTGTACCAACACCTCATTGGACTGATGATGATGAGGACAGTCCCGCAACATGGATTTAAATCTTTCCCAGGCTTGATATAGATTTTCTCCCTCCCTCTGTTTAAAACTTAGAATTTGACTTCTAAGTTTGGCTGTTTTACCAGAAGGGAAAAATCTAATCAAAAACTTCCGTGCAAGATCATCCCACGTTGATATAGAATTGGGTGGTTCAGCTTTTAACCACCTCTTAGCTTCACCAAGTAAGGAAAACGGAAATAAGGTGAGCCGAACATAATCAGGTGACACTCCAGTGGGTATATAAGTGTCACTTATCTCCAAAAAGTTTTGGAGATGTTGTTGTGGATTTTCATGAGGGAGACCGGTAAATTGCCCGCTTGTGTGCAAAAGTTGCACCATATTCTACTTTAATTCAAATCTCCCTCCAGGCTCTGGTTTGCGAATGCTAGAATGTACATTGTTAGCGTGTGGGATTGCCACCTCGCGAACCGGCCTTGCTGCTGCTTCATCGGGCACTAACACTGCCCTCACAACTGGTGGATTTTGTTGCTCCATAATAGATTGTCGGAACAACTGCAGCTTCTTTTGTAGAGCTTCTCTACGTTGACTATGAAATTCACGTTCAGGCTCTAAGTAAGATTCCACCAGCTCCTTGTCCCTTGCCAGTGTTCACAGAAACAAAATCTGCAAAATACAGGCTAAGACCAAGTTGTTAACACTTAAGAAAATAAAAATAAAAATACAGTAAATTTACACTAAACACAATTTCACAAATTTGCCTAGCCTCCCCGGCAACGGCGCCAAAAACTTGTTCGGTGCTATTTCGATTGGTATTATATATTATAAACCGACACGCAAGTGCACGTGGTCAAACAAGTAATAAAGTGGCTAAGTAAGCCAAGTATCGATCCAAGGAGGCTCAGGGTATGTAAAATTTGCCTAAGTATACTATATTCTTATCTTACTTCTAACTATGCTAACAACAACGTAACCAACAGTTAATTGAGTTTTTGTTTATAAAATATATACTAAAACTATTAACAATTATTTACCGTGAATTTAAACTATGGATATGAGCATGCCAAGGTTAAGAATAAGTAATGAATTCGATTGTGATAATAATCCAGTTAATCTCTTCCTCATGTTGCTAGCCAAGAACAGTAGCCTAGAAATTAAAACTCTCGTATTTAATTTCACTTAAGAATCATAAACCATTCGTCTACATTTATGTGATCAAATGCAATTTATGACCTAGAAATACAATTCCGGTTCCTAAATTGACTAATACGGCTTTCAAGTATATTTCTATCAGGAAAGCACATCAAAACCCAATTTTCCCAAATCAAGTTAAGAACAATACCCTATTAATTCACAACTTTCCAATTTCTTGCTCTCTCGAGTGAAAGTGGACTTTTTAGATGTACATTAATGTTGGCCAAGCACTAATGCAGTAAGAACAAGAATTAATAGAACAACATGAAAGAAGAAGAAGAAAACCATATCATTTACAATCAAAATTCACTACACATGTTCAAAACCTTAGCAAGGAAGAGAATTAGCCACTCATTTGTGGATTGATCATCCTAAAACAAGTGTAAATCATACGTACAATTGATAGAAAGAAGAAAAGAAGAGAAGAAATCCCTTAGCTTTTTCGTTCCTCAACTGCTCCTAACCCACGTCCTTGCTCCACCAAGTCTGAACTAAAACTGAACTCATTAAAATAAACCTAAGTGTGCTATTTATACTAGTGGGAAATTTTTCCCGGAATAACAAGCAACGTGTCACGGAGGCCAACGCGGAGCCTTGCCTCCGTGACACGGCGTGGACGCGGACCCTCACTGGAAATCCAGGGTCCGATAAATTAGCCTCAACGTGGCACGGAGGCCAACGCGGAGGCCTATCTCCGTGCCACGGAGCTGTCGCGAGGCTTCACTGGAATTTGTCCATTAATTCCCTCTCCAGGCAGTGTGCCTCCCCGATGGTAGCGTGGCACGGCGCCATCGCGGAGCCCTTATATTCTGCACATTCCAATGTCGTCTCCATGCTCGCATCCAAGTCCAACTCCGATATTTTTCCAACATGCATTTTTGCTCCTAAAAATCATATTTTCCTGCAAAACAAATGCTAATCATGTTAGTTAGTATAAATTCACATTTTATTACCAATTACATGAGAATATATACATATTGCACACAAACAAGGCGAAAATAATACGTTTGAGTATCACTTGGGCATATAAATCTGCCCAAGATCACATTGCGCAGTGTACTTATAAACAAGAGGTTGTTCGGGCATTTGGAATAACTACACGCAAGTGCACGTGGTTGAACAAGTAGTAAAGTGGCTCAAGTAAGCCAAGTATCGATCCCACAGGGACTGGACTAAGGTATCAATTTAATCAAGTGTCAATAAACTTTACTCTAAACTCCAGACAACAGTGTGAAGAAGATTTTGATATTTTGTTTCCTAATTTTATACTAAGTCTAAAACGAATATACAATTTGAGTCTGAACTATAAGTATGAGCATGCTGAGGTTAAAATGAACATGTAGAGAAATAAATTATCGATACAATTTGATTAATCTTTTCTCCGGTTGCTAGTCAAGAATTATTGCCTATGGATTAAAACTCTCGTATTTAAGCCAACTTAATAATCATGAACCTTCCACCTACATCTTTGTGATAAAAAGAAATTCATGTTCTAGCCATACAAAACCGATTCCTTAATTGACTAATACGACTTTCAGGTATATATCTATTCTGAAGGTAAATCAATTCTCAATTTTTCCAAACTAAGAAAAGATCATATCCTATCAATTCACAACTTTCCAATTTCTTGCTCTCTAGAGTGAAACCGGACTTTTTAGATATACATTAACGTTGGCCACACATTAATGCAGTAAGAATAAGAATCAATAGAACAACCATGGAAGAAAAGATGAAAACCAATTTATCAATAATTACATTTCAATACAAATGTTCTTAACCTCATCAAGAAGGGAATTTAGCCACTCATTTGTGGATTAAGCATCGTTAAATGAGTGTCAATCATACAAACAATTGAAATAAAGAAGAAGGAGATAGAGAAAAACCCTGAGATTTTCATCCCCTCAACTGCCTGTAACCCACGTTCTTGCTCCACCAAGTCAGAATAATTAAAAATGAACCTAAGTGTTCTATTTATACTAGTGGGAATTTTTCCTGAAATAACAAGCAACGTGTCACGGAGTGCATCGCGGAGCACTGCCTCCGTGACACGCCACCAACGCGGACCCTCACTAGAATCCGGTTGTCCAGGTATTAAAGCCCAACGTGGCACGACATGCAACGCGGGGCTAGGCCAACGTGCCACGGCCCCAACGCGCACCTTCACTGGAATTTGGCTTATTTTCAGCATCCGGGCAGAATGCATCCGCGATGGCAGCGTGACACGGCTCCATCGCGGAGCCCCTTTAATTCGTGCTTTCCTTGTGCTTTTTACTTGCTATCTTCCTAGTCCAATCCCGATTTCTCCCAACATACATCTTAGCTTCGTAAAATTATATTTTTCCTGCAAAACAACGGTAATCATTTTGGTTAGTATAAATTCATATTTTATTATAATTCACATGAGAATGTAATAACATCGATAGATAAACAAGACAAAATGACACATTTGAGTATCACTTGGGCATATAAATCTGCCCAAGATCACTTACCCCACACTTAAATTCTTGTTCGTCCCCGAACAATAATCTTACACCTCATGCAATTGACACCCAATCCTGGCTACTTTGGCTTGACAATTCAAGCTACGGTTATACCGATTATTTAGTATAGCAAATCATTAAGAAAACATGCATAGTCTTATCAATACAATGACCTTTAACACATTAAGACCTCTTAGACTCAAGAATCGACTCTCGATATCGGCAAACTCATGCAAATCAGCTGATCAAGATATCCGACACGAAATTCAATCTCTCGTCGAGCATGTGCCTCACAACACAAGAGAATTTTCCCCTTTTTAATCACATGAACTCAAAGACATTGCATGCAGGGGCATATAAACACGATTTCGCTCTCTCTCCCAAAAGAATTCACATGCATCATGTCATGAACCATAGGCTTACCTTTAGTGTATTACTCCACTAATATAAGGACGCGTGATGTAAGATCACATAGGACTTAACGGGTTGTAATGTAAGCTACGGAACTAGCAAATACTGGGCTAACCAATAATAACAACTAGCCTCCTTAAGCGCTTTTTCAATACATCCCATCAACCTTATGGGCATTGTTTCTTCCTTCATCCTCCCATTCTTGAAGTCTGTCTTTATTTTTGTTCCCATATCTTTAAGCACACTCGACTTAATAATAATGATTAGTTATACGTCTTTAATATATTTACTTTATAGCGAGTGCACCTTTGACCTTTTCTTTCCTTTCATCACTTTGCTTTTTCTTTTCTTTTCACAATTCCCACTCCTTGAAACTGTGGGAAAATTATTTTTTTCTTGAGCGCTTAAGAGTTTTGGATCAAATTCACGGATAATGAAAAGAAGGGGTTAAGCTCGGTTTACACCTTTTTGACAAAAGAAAAAAATAGGCTAAAGGCTCAATGGGCTAACTAGGATGTACATTCAAGGTAGGTAAGATAATGGAAAAAAAAAGAAAACTTTCGGTTAAATCGAAGAAATGCCTACATCCTTTCCTACAACACACATCCTTCATTTCATTTCGTACACACACCAGGCAAGTTCTAGACACTTCACAATAGCATGGAAGAATCGAAACCTCACCACACACTCATTGCACATGCTCAACTCAAGACATATTCACAGACTCTTCAATCAGCTAATTACAAGAATTCAAACATTAAGCCTCAATCACACGGAATCGAACTCTATGGCCTAGGTATCTCAATATATTTACAAAGTTGCATGCTTTCATATGAATCACCTTTGCATTTTAAATATCATGTATAACACACAACAAGAATTTCGTAAGCACACGTTTGGGATACAAGCAAACAAAGGAAAAATTTAAAGACAAAAACTACTCCTATCGCCTACATTTCCCTTAAGATGGTCGTCATCCATCCATCATAGGGAACGGTCACTAATTACGACTTCGGTTCAATGGGACTATTCTCGGTAAAAGAATCGAAAACAAACGCCGAGAAACCCAATCATAAAAATAATTAAACGAAAGAGAAAGAAAAATATATATAAATTTTTTTTTAAAAAAATATCGATGATTTCGGTAAAAAAAAATATTTACACAACCAGCTAACAACATTCAACAGCACACAATAGCTTCACACAACAGCTTCACATTAACTACAATACACAAAAATCACAGGGTCACAAGTTTAGCACAACAACAGAATAGAAACATAAATAACAACAAAACAACTAGCACCTAACTACTCCCACCCCACACTTAAATCGAACACTGTCTCCAGTGTTCATAAAATTTAGCATAGCACAAAAGTGGTTGGTGAAACTCCCTGCTCAATCGAAGTATTCAACTTCTTCGTCAGGTGCTGCTGCCTCGTCTCCCATGTCTGAATCGCCCCCGTCGTCCTCCTCTGACTCAATATCGGAGTTGTCGTGACGTGTATCCTCATCTATGGGGACATCATCATCAGTGGGCTCCACAAAAGCTGGCCCACTCGGCATAGAGCCCTGGTATTTTCGCCAAAAGGGTAGTCTAGCTCGAGCTGCCACAGCTCATCTTCTGTTGCCGGCCTCCCGCCTATGCGCAATTGGAGCATCTGCATCCCGAACATGCGGGCCATGTACTGATCATCTCGAGCATATCGCTCGGCTAGTGTAAGAACTGGCCCGTGAGTGGTATCGGGTGCCTTAGTTTTGGTGATGTCTAAGGCCCGCCTCTCCATCTGCGGGATGTAGTCAAGGGCCTCCTCCTCAACATCTAGGCCCCTCAGGAATGGGTTAGTAAACCACCAAACCCGTACCTGTGCCCTTGATGCAAACGAGCTCTTTTCATGGCGGAGATAATCACCACCCCAACGTTGATCTCCAGCCCTTTCATCAAGGCATAGACTAAGCACGCACGATCCCGAGTGACATCTGTCATATGCACCCCCGGGATCAGGCAGGAACAAATAATTTTAAGCCATATCCTAGCTTCCCTATTCATCTTTGAGTAGGGCAATGTCTGATGGTAGCCCCTCTCCTTATGCCTGCTCCACCGTGTTGTAGACCGGACTCCACACAGAGTGTGTCTAATGTCCGCATATGGTGGAGTGATATTCAGCTACCGGAGTACATGGGCGTCTGTGTCCCGCGCCCCCAAGATGGCATTAAGGTGATGGGGCTCAAAAGTGACTACCTGCCCCCTTATCTTTATGGTGTGACTTCTGAGTGTCGGATTCCAGTTGGCGTAGAACTCCCGAATCAGGTGAAGATTGCACTCCATAGGCTCTTCAAAGATGAAGTTCATCCTGGATGCATCAATCCTGTGGACAATTCTGGGGAATTCTTGTGCCAACGGCTCCCTTGCAATATGTTCCTCAGGGAAGTATTTGCTTTCATTATGCTTTGTGTACCATTTCTTCCCTTCCTCTGTCACCCATCGAGTTCCGTATTGACGGTGTTGGCCGCACGGAACCGCTGGTGCTGCTGGGACTGCTGTTCCCAGTCTAATTCTTTTCCTTCCGACGCCCGATGTAGATGCGCCCTTTCCTTTATCTTGCCTGCTTGCCATTGTTCCTGTCAAATCAAGCAGACAGTCCCAATGTTATTCAAATTAAAATTAGCTTCGACTAAGGTTGGATTAAGCTAGGCCACCCCATACTTAGTCTTTAGCCACAGTCACAACATTACGGCAAGACAATTCTCACTTCCCAATTTACAACAAGAAACAACAACATGCCTTGTGCATTCAGAGAATTCGATGGAATATATTTTACGTAATACTCAGACTTCGTACAGTTATTCAACATATGACCATCAATACCATTTCATCCCATAGCACTTAGCACAGAAAAACTCTTAACACAACCTATGCAACCCACCAAGTTCTATGCAATTCACAGTTTCATTCTCCCAAAAATTCATCGCTTACTTAGCATATTCATAACAAGCACAACGTAATTCACCCTACCCAATATGAACAACCCAATCATTTTCAAATTTTCAACCAAATTTAGCTTCTTCCTATTCAAATTCCAACCCTAGCTACCAATTTTGCACAAATTCAAACAAACATGTATTTATCGAGTTCATACAATCATAACGATACTACGAACATCAATCAACAATAACTTAAATGAATTCATGCTCAATTTACACTTAGGGCACGCTTTAGTTACCTCACATGCTCAAAAATTGACAATTTCGGCCAAAATTGAGGTTAAGTTCAAGAACATACCTTTAATTCATTGAACTTGAAGAAACGTTGAAGAAAATTTGATCCTAGGTCCGTGTCACGTTGGGGGAGGGGGATTTTGGGTTGTTTGTCATGGAGGAGAGTGAAAAAATGGGTGTTTCCGGGGTTTAAAAGAAGGTTTTTCGCACGGGTCACCCGGCGACCCGGTGTGACCCGTCGCGAATAACACTTCAACGTGTCACGGAGGGTAACGCGAAGCACACCCTCCGTGACACTGAGCCATCGTGCAGGGGTTCTGGAATTTGAAAAAAATTTCAAAACACCTTCAACGTGTCACGGAGGGTAACGCGGAGGCCCTCCTCCGTGACACGGAGCCATCGCGCAGGCTCATTGTTTTGCCACTTTTTATTATTTTTCTCACCTCGATTTTTCCTTTGCGATCCTTTGCATTTTTACCCTCCGTTCAACCTGAAATTCACCTCACAACAAGAAATTGGTTAGAATTTATAGGTTTCACATAAAATACAATTTATTTTTGTTTTTATTTTTATTTTTCTCATTTTTTTTATTTTTCTTTTTTTTCCTTCTACAAATCTATTCACATATTACAAAAATTTCACGGGTTGCCTCCCATGCAGCGCCTGGTTTACCATCGCGACTTGACATCATTAAGCTCAGTCATCCTCTAGGGTAACGGACGTCTTCTCTCGACTACCGTCCTCACCCCAGTAATGCTTACATCGCTGCCCATTGACTAAGAACGTGGTACTTCGATCTTCTTGCCACAACTCTACTGCCCCGTGCGGGGTCATTCTCGCTACCTCAAATGGCCCTGACCATTTGGACAGCAGTTTCCCTGGAAACAACTTTAATCTTGAATTGAAGAGCAATACTTTCTGCCCCAGCTCAAAAATAAGATGCACGACATGCTTGTCGTGCCACCTCTTTGTTTTTTCTTTGTAGTACTTGGCACTCTCATAAGCATACCAATGAAACTCTTCAAGTTCGCTGAGTTGCATTAGCCTCTTCTTGCCCGCTAGCTCTAAGTCCATATTCAATCTCTTCACGACCCAGAAGGCTCGGTGCTCTAGCTCCACTGGCAGATGACACGCTTTACCATAGACCAATCGGTATGGAGAAGTTCCAATCGGTGTCTTGTAAGCAGTTCTGTATGCCCACAACGCATCATCAAGTTTGCTTGACCAATCATTACGTTGTGCATTCACTGTTTTCTGGAGAATCTTCTTCACTTCTCTATTCGACACCTCCACTTGCCCACTAGTTTGGGGGTGATATGTTGTTGCCACCTTGTGGCGCACCCCATACTTGTCTAGTAGCTTCTTGAAACTTGCATTTACGAAATGAGCCCCTCCATCACTGATAATGGCTCGGGGTGTCCCGAACCTGGTGAGAATGTGTTTTTCACAAATTTTGTTACCACCTTGTTGTCATTCCTGGGGCAAGCTATTGCTTCAACCCACTTTGATACATAATCAACGGCCACCAAGATGTAACGATTACCAAATGACGGTGGGAACGGGCCCATGAAATCTATGCCCCATACATCAAAGGTCTCCACTTCCAATACATTCTGTAGCGGCATCTCTTGCCTTCTACCAATTGTGCCTGTACGCTGACATCTATCGCACATTTTGACGTATGCCATAGAGTCTCTGAACAGTGTAGGCCAAAAGAAACCTGACTGTAGAACCTTGTGCGCTGTCCGCTCGCCTTCATGGTGCCCCCCATACAACGAAGAGTGACAACTCCTCAACACCTCTGCAATCTGGCTCTCCGGGATGCAACTTCTCATCACCTGATCCGGTCCCTGTTTAAATAAGTATGGCTCATCCCAAATAAAATACCGGCAATCTTGCCTCAATTTTTTTCTCTGCTGAACTGTAGCCTCAGGTGGATAGACTCCACTCACTAGCAAGTTGACTATGTCTGCGTACCAGGGAACTTCAGCTTCCCCTATTGCCAAGAGCTGCTCATCCGGGAACTCCTCATTGATGTTATCACCTTCCTTCACATGCGACCGACTTTCCAATTGCGATAAGTGATATGCCACCTGATTTTCGCTCCCCTTTCTGTCCTTAATTTCGAGGTCGAACTCTTGCAACAACAGGATCTATCTGATCATCCTGGGCTTTCCATCCTTCTTGTTAAACAGATACCGAATCGCTGCATGATCGGTATACACCACTACTCTCGAACCCACCAAATAGGACTTGAATTTATCAAATGCAAACACCAATGCTAGCATCTCCTTCTCTGTGACTGTATAATTACTTTGGGCAGTGTTCAGTGTTTTGCTTGCATAATGAATAGAATGAAAGATTCTATTTTTCCTCTGGCCCAATACAGCTCCCATAGCCACATCACTTGCATCACACATCAATTCAAATGGTTGTTCCCAATCCGGAGAAATAAGGATAGGTGCTTCTATCAATTTCTGCTTCAACTCCTCGAATGCTTTAACACACTCATCATCCAACTCAAACTTCACCTCTTTTTTTAACAATCTGCATAGTGGTCTAGAAATTTTTGAGAAGTTTCTAATAAACCGTCTGTAGAACCCTGCATGCCCAAGAAAGCTGCGAACACCTTTCACCGACACAGGTGGTGGTAACTTTTCAATAACCTCAATCTTAGCACGATCGACCTCCAGCCCCTTGCAAGACATTTTATGGCCAAGGATGACACCTTCCTTGACTAAGAAGTGGCATTTCTCCCAGTTGAGTACAAGGTTGGATTCTTTCCAGCGAGCCAGCACCCTGTCAAGATTCTGCAAACAAGTAGCAAATGAATTACCGAAAACAGAAAAATCATCCATAAATACCTCAACAAAATCCTCCACCATGTCGTGGAAAATAACTATCATGCATCTCTGGAATGTGGTGGGTGCATTGCATAACCCAAATGGCATCCGCCTAAAAGCATATGTCCTATAAGGACAGGTAAAAGTAGTCTTCTCCTGATCCTCCGGTGCTATGGCTATTTAGTTATAGCCAGAGTACCCATCAAGGAAACAATAATATTCCTGTCCAGCCAACCTATCTAATATCTGATCAATAAATGGGATAGGGTAATGATCTTTCCTTGTGGCTTCATTAAGCTTTCTATAGTCCATGCAAATCCGCAAGCCTGTGACGGTTCGTATAGGAATCAACTCATTTTTTTCATTGGTGACCACGGTCATCCCTCCTTTCTTTGGAACGCACTGAACGGGGCTGACCCATTCACTGTCTGAGATAGGGTAGACCACACCTGCATCAAGCCACTTAATTATTTCTTTCCTAACCACATCCTTCATTGCTGGATTTAACCTTCGCTGAGGCTGAACAGTAGGCTTTGCTCCTGTCTCCATGAAAATCCTTTGTGTGCAAAAAGCTGGATTGATACGCTGAATATCTGACATTTGCCAGCCCATTGCTTTCTTCCCTTTTCTGAGGACACCCAATGCTTCCTTCTCCCGTGCCTCCGTCAATTCTGCGGAGATGATGACCGGAAAAGTCTCATCTTCCCCCAAAAAGACATATTTTAAATGGGGAGGCAATTCTTTCAATTCCAGCTTTGGTGCTTCCTCAACAGATGGTTTCGGCAATGGTTCCAGAGACCTCCTTAGAGACTGAAATTCCTGTTTCCTAGGATGCCTTTGTGACTCATTCAGCATTTGTACCACCTCATAAGCATCTCTATCTCCGAAATGATCGAAGTTCATCAACACTCTTTTCAGTGGGTCTTGAGATTTAACAATCTGACAAATTTCTTCTTGATCAAACACACTGATTGCTGAAAGCTCCTCATGTATGGCTGGCAGCTTCATGGCCTTAAATACATCAAATACCTCAACTTTGTCGTGTTCCCGCATAGTTAGCTGCCCTGCAACTACATCAATAAGTGTTTTCCCAGTTGCCAAGAAAGGACGTCCCAAAATAAATGGGACTTCCGCATCCGGCTCAAAATCCAGCACAATGAAGTCAATCGGGAAAATAAGGGATCCCACTTGCACCAACACGTCCTCCACAATGCCATCTGGTCTGGCCAAAGAACGATCCGCTAGTTGCAAGATCACTGTTGTCGGTCTAGGACTGCCTAGCCCCAATTTCTTGAATACCGATGTTAGCATCAAGTTAATGCTTGCTCCCAAATCACATAATCCACGAGCTCAGATACTCTGCCCGATTGTAAGTTGAATTGTAAAGCTCCCAAGGTCTTTGAGCTTTGTGGGCAACCTATTTTGTATCCATGAAGTACACTCCTCCGTAAGCGCCACCGTAGCGTACTCCGTCAACCTACTTTTATTCGCCATGATGTCCTTGATATATTTTGCGTACTTCGGCTCTCCCTACAAAACATCAAAAAGAGGTAAATTAATGTGTACCTGCATAAGCACCTCCATGAACTTTTTGAAACACGCTTCCTCCTTGTGTTTCCTTAGTCTTTGAGGGAACGGGGGTGGTGGTCTTTCTGGTTCAGCTTCCTTCTCCTTCCCCCTATCATCATTGTGCTCCCTCTCCTTCTCCACTGCTCCCGACTGCTGTGGTGGTCTTTCTAGTTCCACCTCCTTGAGTTGCAAACCATTCCTCGTGGTCACTGCATTTACTTGCTTGGGGTTCAGGTCAGTGTCACTTGGAAGTCCTCCTCTCGGCTTGGTGTTTTGAGCTCCAGCAAATTGCCCAAACTGGTACTCCAGCGCCTTTGTAGCTAACTGATTGTTCTTTACATTGGCTGCCAATTTCACGTAATCAGCCTTCAATTGAGCTTGGTTAGCTATCATTGTCTTGAACATCTCCTCAATGCTAGGGGATGGTGGTGGAGGAGGTGCATTGTTGCTTCTGTATTGTGACTGGTAGTTCTGCTGCCCTCCTTGATTTCTCTGCGCCCCCTGACTCAAACTTTGCCCTTGATGGTTGTTGCGACCCCAAGAGAAATTCGGGCGATTCCTCCAGTTGGAATTGTAGCTGTTGCCATACTGTAGGTGGTTATTTCTCTGTACATTACCAACAAAGTTCACCGAATCAGGATTTGCTCCGCAACACTCAGCTGAGTGTTCATTACTCCCGCACACTTCACACCAAATCTGCTGCACTACATTCACTGGGGCTTGAGACTGGTTCATGCTCATGTTACTGAAGTGGGTGTTGAGTTGATTTTGTAACGTAGCTATCTGTGCAACAATAGCTGTAAAACCATCCACTTCTAAGACTCCTGCTGCTTTCCTTGTTCCTCCTCTTGACGAGTCCGCATTCCACTCCTGATTCCCCTGTGAAATACGATTTAACAAGGTAAACCGCTCCTCATAAGTCTTCTCTAATGCTTGTCCCCCAGCTGTTGAGTCTAGCAACATTTTTGTGTGGGGTTCCAAACCCTCTATGAAAGTATGCACCAGCACATCATTGGATTGGTGATGATGAGGACAATTCCGCAACATAGATTTGAATCTCTCCCAGGCATGATACAGATTCTCTCCCTCTCTCTGTTTAAAACATAGAATTTGACTTCTAAGTCTTGCTGTTTTACCGGATAGAAAGAACCGTATCAAGAATTTCTTTGCAAGATCATCCCATGTGGTGATGGAATTAGGTGGCTCAGCTTTCAACCACCTCTTAGCTTCTCCCAAAAGTGAAAATGGGAACAATGTAAGCCTGACATAATCTGATGACACTCCAGCGGGGATGTAAGTGTCACTTATCTCCAAAAAATTTTGGAGATGTTGCTGTGGATCCTCATGAGGGAGACATGTGAACTGTCCGCTGGTGTGCAGCAATTGAACCATGTTCTGTTTAAGCTCGAACCTCCCTCCTGGCTCAGGTTTGCGGATGCTAGATGTGACATTGTTAGCATATGGGATTGCCACCTCGCGAACCGTCCTAGCTCCATTTCCTCGGGCACTAACATTGCCCTTACAACTGGTGGATTCTGTTGTTGCTCCAGGATTGTTTATCTGAGCAACTGCAGCTTTTTCTCCAAAGCTTCTCTCCTTTGACGATGGAATTGTCTTTCCGGCTCTAAAGATGAGTCCACCAGCTCCTTGTCTCTTGCCAGTGTTCAACAGAAATTAGTTTCTGCAAAATACAGGCCAAGACCAAGTTGTCAACACTAAGAGGAAATAGTAAACTAACACTTAAGAAAATTTTACCAATTGCCAATCCCCAGCAACGGTGCCAAAAACTTGTTCGGGCGTTTGGAATAATTACACGCAAGTGCACGTGGTCGAACAAGTAGTAAAGTGGCTCAAGTAAGCCAAGTATCGATCCCACATGGATTGGACTAAGGTATCAATTTAATCAAGTGTCAATAAACTTTACTCTAAACTGCAGACAATAATGTGAAGAAGATTTTGATATTTTGTTTCCTAATTTTATACAAAGTCTAAAACGAATATACAATTTGAGTCTGAACTATAAGTATGAGCATGCTGAGGTTAAAATGAACATGTAGAGAAATAAATTATCGATACAATTTGATTAATCTTTCCTCCGGTTGCTGGTTAAGAATTATTGCCTATGGATTAAAACTCTCGTATTTAACCCAACTTAAGAATCATGAACCTTCCACCTACATCTCTGTGATAAAAAGAAATTCATGTTCTAGCCATATAAAACCGATTCCTTAATTGACTAATACGATTTTCAGGTATATCTCTATCCTGAAGGTAAATCAATTCTCAATTTTTCCAAACTAAGAAAAGATCATATCCTATCAATTCACAACTTTCCAATTTCTTGCTCTCTCGAGTGAAACCGGACTTTTTAGATATACATTAACGTTGGCCACACATTAATGCAGTAAGAACAAGAATCAATAGAACAACCATGGAAGAAAAGATGAAAAACCAATATATCAATAATTACATTTCAATACAAATGTTCTTAACCTCAGCAAGAAGGGAATTTAGCCACTCATTTGTGGATTAAACATCGTTAAATGAGTGCTAATCATACAAACAATTCAAATAAAGAAGAAGGAGATAGAGAAAAACCCTGAGATTTTCATCCCCTCAACTGCCTGTAACCCACGTTCTTGCTCCACCAAATCAGAATAATTAAAAATGAACCTAAGTGTTCTATTTATACTAGTGGAATTTTTTCCCGAAATAACAAGCAACGTGTCACGGAGTGCATCGCAGAGCACTGCCTCCGTGACACGCCACCAACACGGACCCTCACTGCAATCCGGTTGTCCAGGTATTAAAGCCCAACATGGCACGGCGTGCAACGCGGGGCTAGGCCAATGTGCCACGGCCCCAACGCGCTCCTTCACTGGAATTTGGCTTATTTTTAGCATCCGGGAAGAATGCATCCGTGATGGTAGCGTGACACGGCTCCATCACGGAGCCCCTTTAATTTGTGGTTTCCATGTGCTTTTTCCTTTCTAGCTTCCGAGTCCAATCCCGATTTCTCCCAACATACATCTTAGCTTCGTAAAATTATATTTTTCCTGAAAAACAACGCTAATCATGTTGGTTAGTATAAATTCACATTTTATTACAATTCACATGAGAATGTACAAACATCGATAGATAAACAAGACAAAATGACACATTTGAGTATCACTTGGGCATATAAATCTACCCAAGATCAGAGGCTATAGGACATTTAGAATTATTACCCTTCTTTCTGGATTGAATTCGTGCGATAAGTCAGATGTCACAGGAGTCGGGTCTAGACTCATGTTTGGTGAATTTTGCAGGGATTCTTATAACATGATGAATATATCCTTGGCAGTTGCTAAAGATGGCGGCAAGTAAGATTCTTATTTTGATTATGGTTATAGTTGTGTCGCACCTCGGCATGGTGGAAGGTTTTGCTGTTTGGAATTTTTTATGGTAGGCTTTTCATGTGAGGCTATGTTGTGGGATGTCGTGCTGTGTCAGTCCTTGAGTTGGAGTCGTGCGTGTCATTCAACATTCGAGGACGAATGTTTCTAAGGGGGGAAAGATGTAACACCCCGGATAATTTGAGCGATAAAATCGTGCTTTTGAGGTAGGACTAAGAGTAATAAATAGGTTAAGAAGGAAGTATTATGAGTTATTTGAATCACTCTGTGGTCATTTTTAATATTGGATATCGATCAAGTTGTAGAACCAAATTCGGATAAACTTATCGCAAAATTTCCTTCTTGAGATTTCCTTAAAATCTAGGTCAAATGTCTCGAGACTTTTCTCTCAATATATAAGGATTTACGGGGTGTTATACCTATCAAATTAAATATCTACGAGTCTAGTTTCCAATGCATCGAACCGTTCGTCAATCCGACTTCGGAGTAGAGAGATATTCGCGTTTTCGCGTGGCTGCGCAAGCAGACACATCACAAGGGTCTAAGGTGGTGGAAGGCTATTTAAGCCCCTTTTGTCTATTTTTGGTCATCAAAAATTCATTATCCAGCATATATTTCATATGAAACCTCTCTAAAGTTCTCTCCATGGTTTCCTTTGGGTTTTGGGGCTAGAATCCATGGCTCAACATGATTTTGATGTTGGGAAGTCGGGAATCGCATGTACTCCGTGGTTTGGTGTCTTTCCGGGCTGTTGGTTTCTGTTTCATGGTGAAGATGTTGGTAAGCCATCTTTATTTTGTTCTCTTTAGTTTTTAAGATTGTTTATAGGTGTGTTAATGTCGGTAGGTTATCGTCTCAGAGTTTGTACGTCGAATTCCTATGAATCTTATCGGGTAAGCTTCGTTTGTCTTGTCTTGTTGTTGAGTTGTGTTGGCTGCGTTTTGGCAGAATTTTGGACTGTCTTTAGGCAGTAGGTTCATGGTGTTGAAGGATCAATTTCAGCTAGGCTTGAAGCTAAGGTATGTTAGGCTTGTCCCTCCCTTTGTTGGCATGAATTCCGTTGCCGTTGTTGTCCGTGCTGACGTGTGCGTTGGCTGTTTGTGATGGCTTGTGTTTTACTATTATTGAACTCTTTTTCTTCTTTTTATATGGTGATAATGGTGTTTTTAAGGTTCTGGTTTGATCGGTGACTCGAGCTTGAGTGCAGAGAATCCTAGACATGAAAAATTATTAGGCTCGTGTCGAGAGGCCGTATGTGAGGCGTGTGGTTATTGTAGCAAGTTGTGGGTTGCTTGAGTTAATAAGATTAGGTGATTATGTTGACAAGTGAATGAGGGTTTAGAGTAGTTAAGGTCGATGGTTGCGATGATCTATTGTTATATTTGATTCCGCGGTCATGTCGGCCGTGTCGATGGCACGTGATGACCGTGACGACACTTGGGCTGGTTTGGATGTGTCCCTCGATGTTAGTGGTGAGTAGAGTGGCTTGTGGGTTGTTTTATCATGTATTATTTTTTTTTATTGTGTATGTGTTATGTTTGAGGCCTTGTGGCTTATGATACCCGATGCACGAGAGTTGTTCCGGCTAGGGGTCGAGCCCGAGGTACCTTGTGGCTTGTGGATACCCTATGCACGAGAGTGTTTCCAGTTGAGGGGTTGAGCCAAAGGAGTGAAATGACCTACGAGGTTGAGAATGATGTCCTCCGTAGTGTTGAGTTGAGACATGATTCGAGAGTGGTCCGACATGTTTGAGCCTCCCTGGGATCGTGATTCGGTTCTCCTAGATGGATTGAGCTCCGCTAACTGTGCGCAGCCGAGAGAGAGTCCGGCAGTTCCTGATTGATGATGTTGATTAATTGGTGTTTACTTGTGATTTGTTTGACATTATATTGTGGTTGTTGCTTGTGTTATTTGTTATCTAATAGTAGTGGATGCTAGATGTTGGCTGATGTTAGATGAGGTCTAGAGGCGATGACAGGTGAGTTGGGTCAACTAGGTGCCATTGTATTATTGTTTACTTTTAGACTTACCGGGCTTATGGGGCCAAGTAGGTTTTGTTGGTATGTTTGTTTGTACTTGCCAGGCTTATGGGGGCCAGGTAGATTTTATGTGTTTACTTATATTGAGTCTCCTTCTGTGATATCTGGTATATCTGTTGATCTCTAATCTATGTCTTCCAATTGTTTCTGCCTTTCATGCTCGGTACACTATTATACTGATGCCCTAGTTGGGGCACTGCATTCGTGCCTGCAGGTGATGGTGGTTTGTTAGATCGAGTTCTTGGGTGTTGAGTGGAGTACCAGTTGAGTTGGTACGCTCTAGGTCTTTCGGAATACCAGGTGTTTGAGTTAAGTGTAGTTCGGGGCCTTGTCCCGATCATTTGATTACTAATGTATTCATAGAGGCTCATAGACATTATTGTGGTTTTAGTATGTTGTAATAGGCCAGGTGGGCCATGTTGTATAGTTGTTCTTCCATTCTTTGTCCTCGATGGCACATTGTATTTATTTTTCTTGGTTGGTTAGATGAGTCAGCTTTCTCTATAGTCTATAGTCTTATTCTGATTTTATAGTTGTTGTGTTGTTGAAGCTCATCGATTCTGGCCTTTATTTTATATTTTGGGTGTCAGGTATGCTCATATCAGGGGTGGCACCAGGTGCCAGTCACGCCTCCACGGGTTTGGGGTGTGACACCAAGTCTATACTCTGGTCATAACACGAGACTTGGAACCACGAATCGATCCAAGTTACCCATGGCATAGCATAGTTCTAACATAATAATTAATAAAACATATCTGAGCAGAAGCTAACTGAAGAATAACTGATCATTATGCGTAAGGACATAGTTTGCTAAATATACTGAGTCATAAGCTAAAACTACACTACACTGTCTGAAAGCCTCTACTAATTTGATGAGCTACTGGGACAAGTCCCCAACTAACTCCAAATTATGAAACTAAATTAATACTAAAATAAAGAAATATAACTCCCATCTTCAAAAGATGAGGACACACCACTGCTAGCTGATAGAGTCTGGAACGTGTCTAACACATGGGACTGAGTTTGAATACTTGGATCAGTATTATAAAATGATATAGCACATAGAGTGTAACACCCCAAAAGTCCCTAAGATCAGACCGCAAACTTGAAGTAAGAAACTCGTAAAAAGTGAAATTTTTTTCCTCAGAACGAGTTAGGGTACGATTCATTAGATGATACCACGAGTCATAGTATAACTTGTAGTAGGAAGTCAGTAGAAAGTTTGGCCATAGGATGACTCAAGGAATGAGTACTTGTGAGAGACAACGACCCGTTATGTGCCTCATCGCGAGCCGGTAGTCCAGACTTCCCAGAATCAATAAATCAAGTAACAACTCGTTACCTCATATAACAGATCGTCCTGATGGGTCATTTAGTGGAATTTAGAAAGATTTAAAAGTTGTACCAGTAGCAACAGAAGGATGTAAAGACTCATTGTGGCGAGTGACGACCTATGGTGATGACCCGTTAGAAGAAACTCAGGAAGGTGCAAGGATGATCCACTGACCATGAGTCGTAGGATGACTCACGGTATGTGATGATGGGTCGTCCTATGTGGTCATTGGTTGAAGAAACAGAAAGCCAAAAATTAGCTCCAAAAAGAGCGGATGGATCCAATGAGTCATTATGGAAGACAATGACTCGTTGTCTAGGTCGTTGGCACTTTCTGGCAGATTTTAAAGCGAATCATCAGGGATATTTTAGTAAATTTCTATGCTTCTAACTCTTAAGCGATGGCGTTTTGGGACTCCTAAGGGTCGAATTAAAGGGGTTTTCCTAGCCTAACCCCTCATTCCATTCCAAACATCTATAAGTTCTTCTTCTCTCTTCATCTCAAGACTCAAGAACACCTAGGGTTCCTCTCCCAGAGTTTCAAGATTCAAGTGCTATGGGGGATTTCTTCAAACAGATATGTGGGACTTCAACAAGTATCTTCTTTCATCCTTGTTTCCTAATTTATGTTCAAAACACTAGCTACTTTGATTCCCTAGAAAAACATGTTTTAGGGTTTCATTCTATGGATGATTTCTCTCATGGCTTTCATGATTTCTAAGGTCCTCATGATAAATAGCACATGATTTTCATGATTTCACTTTCAATTGCATGATGAATCCCCATGATTAGATGTTAGCATGATTTACCAAGGTTCAACCCATGAATTAGTTGTTTTCGAAAATATGGTCCTTTTTAGGTATATATATTTACCATGATTTTAGTACATATAATTTACACTATGATTTGGACATATGATTTTCATGAATTTAGTATGATTAGCATGTTTATGATTCTTTGGACTCTCATGAATTCAATATGATCAGTATGTATATGGCTCTTTAGACTCTTAGGGCTCTTGCTAGTAGAAAGTAGCCCTGACTAGTCTTAGAATATCAGTTATGAGCCCTCAGTATCAATATGTCATGGTCTTTAGGATGTTGGGACTATTTCCAAATAAAGTGGTTCCGATTAGTCTTAGGACGTTAGCTTCAGTTTTATTAGTTACATGTATCTTTATATTTAGTTGGGAGTAGTACTTAGCACCAAGTATGCCAGGGTTCCAGCGTAACTTGGACTTAAAACTACATGCCACCGTAGGATAAGGGATTCTCAATAGTAGAGAATATTTCCATTAGACCGATAAATACGGGATCCTTGTTATTTGAGAGTGTCTCCCTTGCCTCAATGGGCGCTTGCAGGGGTCATCGTTATTAGAGATTGTCTCCTTGAGTTCACAAGTGATATCACGCCAGTCAGAGTTCTTACCTTTGGAAAGGTATGAATACCCTTTCAACAGGGGTTATAGGTCGGGCTCCATGAGGTGCACATTGGAGTTTATCGGTTAATAGTGTCTCCCATAGTACAGTTCAGTTTCAGTTTGAGTATAGTTATTTTATTTACAGTTTTCCTTTTATGATTTTAGATCCAGTCTTTAGTACATATACATGACCCAAGAGCTAATTTTATTTATATTTCATTAAATATTTTTAAACGATCACATTATATCAATATCTATGCATCAGATAGGGTCATTGTACTTCACCTCAGTTATGCATTCTGTTATGTATTCAACTCAGTCTTTCTTAGCAGCCTAGCATGTTTCTAGCTTCAGTTATGATTTCCTTATACTCAGTACATTTCAAGTAATAATCGCATACTTTATGTGCTATATCATTTTATGATATAGATTCAGGTATTCAGAGTCAGCCCTGCAGTTAGACACATTCCAGACTCTATCAGCTGATAGTGGCGATTCCTCATCTTTCGAGGACGAGAGTTATGTTTTCTTTATTTTAATTTATTTCTAGTTTTCAGATTTTAGAGTTAGCTAGGGACTTGCCCCAGCAACTCATCAGATTAGTAGAGGCTTTCAGACAGTGTAGTACTAGTTTCAGCTTATGTTCAGTGTTTGTTATCAAATCTTTATCCTTTCCTTTGATAAGTTATATTATAGTTAAGCTTCCGCTCAAATATGTTATAGTAATTGTTGTTATGTTAGAATTATTCTATGCCATGGGTTAGCTTGGAGTCATTCGTGGTTGTAAGTCTTGTGTCGCGTCTAGGGTCTAAGCTCCGGTTATGACAAACTTGGTATCAAAGCATTAGGTTTAGAGTGTCCTAGGGTATCTGAAAGCCGCGTCAAGTAGAGTCTTTTTCATGGGTGTGAAGCGTGCCATACTCATGAAAAAGAGGTTACAAGGCGTTTTAAGGAAAATTCTCTTTCTTCACGATTCTTATCATGCGTAGAGTGTGAAGCTCTAAAAGTTCCTCTTCTAACTCATAGTTTACGCGTTTGTAGATAATGTCTCCTAGGAGAACAAACAGAAGGAGAAACGGTACTGGACACTAGCCAGCCCCACCAGTGCCAGCAGGCCTGATGAATGAGCAGGTTACCCATGCAGAGTTTCGGGCTGAATTTTAGGTGATGGCATAGGCCGTCACAACATAGGCCAACCATTAGGCAGTCGCACCCATGAACCCTAATAGAAATGCTAGGGTGGAAAGGGTGCGAGATTTCATTAGAATGAACCCGCCAAAATTCTTTGGGTTAAAGGTGGATGAGGATCCATAAAGTTCATAGAGGGGATTCAAAAAGATCACTCGGATTATAGGGGTGACTGGTGGGGAGGGTGCGGACTTAGCCTTCTATCAGCTGAAGGGGTTGCGCATATATGGTTCAGACAACGGAAGGAAGGCCGTAGGGCAGGTCCAACTCCAGTGAATTCGAATGGGTTCGTGATAGTCTTCATGAACAGGTTCTTTCCTCGAGAATTGAAAGAGGCGAAGGCAGCCGAGTTCGTGAACCTGAAGCAGAACAACATGACTATCCAGGAGTATGCCTTGGAGTTTATCCGATTGTCTAAGTATGCACCGGAGATGGTGGCTGATCTGAGGGCCTGCTTGAGCAGGTTCATAAATGGAGTTTCAAATTTAGTGGTCAAGGAGTGTAGGACCGTGATGCTTATCAGTGACATAGACATTTCTAGACTCATGATCCATGCTCAACAAATCAAGGAGGAAAGTTAAAGGAGTTGGAAAGAGAGAGAAAGAGAGCAAGGACGGGAGACTCGGAGCATTCCAAACAGAGGAAGAGTGGTGGATCTCGCTCTTAGTCCCGTCAGAGGTCATCAGTCCCAGCACCATCGACAACCAGTGTTCCATACAAACCTAGAGTAAGGGATATTACATACCCAACTTGCAAGAACTGTGGAAAGAACCATTTGGTAGAGTGCATGGCTGTTTAAGGCACTTGCTTTTGGTGCGTCAAGTCGGGCCATAAAATTAGAGATTTCTCAGCAGCCAAACGGGGCAAAGGTAGATCCCTAACCACCTATTCAGTAGCTGCAACAACACGCATATCTCAGCAAGGGACATCAGATGGTGCGGGTAGTGGACATCGTCAGCATTGCTTCTATGCCCTACTGTCACGTCTGGATCGGGGAAACTCGCCAGGAATAGTCATATGTATGTTGTGAGCTTGTCATGCTAATCCTTGCATATTGTTAGACCTAGGAGTCATAGTATAAGGTATAATTTTCACACTCAAAATTGGAGGGGCATGACTGGCACCCTATGCCACACCTGATCGAGCACACGCTGCCACACAACTTAATACAACGGGCCAGAACCAACGAGGTTCGGCATTAGAGCTATAACAAAATTAGAGAAAATGACAGCAGAAGACAGAAATTGATTTACAGACCAACCAAAAGATAACAATAGGTCGTCAAGGACACATAATAAGAACAACCTATACAGTCAAGTACACCTAGCCCAGAAGAACAATACTACAACCCATATCAGCCGTTTATGAGCCTCTATAAATACAATCGAATTCAACTATCCGGGACAGGGCCCCGAACTACCCATAAAACAACATTTGGCAACTTTGGAAAATTTAGAGTTTTACAGACTCAAATGGAACTCTACTCAGCAACCAAGAACTCAATCTACCTGCCAATCAACACCTGCAGGCATGAATGCAGTTCCCCCAACTAGGGTGTCAGTACAAAAACGTATCGAGTATGTGTTATACCCCGTAGAATTCCCGGCACCTAGATGACCTATTCGCACGTTGGTTAAGCATATTTGAAGGCCATACGTGCTAGAGAAAGGCCCGGAAAAAGATCGGACGAGAAACCTGTCGAACCATCGCGGAAGGAGCCGAGGCAGAGCCCCTCCGCGATGGCAGCGTGTCACGGAGGAGGAGCCTCGATGTTGGCTCCGTGACACATTGGCCTTGTCCAGGCCCAAGTATATAAAGCCCACTTCGATTTTAAATCAGTTATATACTTAGAAATTTCCAGGAAACAGAGAGAGAAATCAGAGAAAGAGGGAGAACGAAGAAATTATATAATTTTCGTCCGATTACGCTGCTAAACGTTGCCCAAACTCAAATTAACTCCAGATACGGAGGTATTTAGCAGCAGAGAGCGTTCCTACGGATTCAGTTTCGTAAAATATGGCCGACGAATCGTTGAGCCACCGAGCTAAGGTAAGTGGAATTGCTCTAAATTAGTGTCTATGTGTTCCTAACTGTGAGGTGAATATTTCTCCCTTCTGGACCTCTGAAAAGTAGCGAGTTTCTGGCCGTTTTTCGATAAGCCTAAGTTTAGGCTATAAACTATATCGAAAGTGACGTTGCCTTTTAAAATAAAGTTGTATTTAGTATTGATTGACATATTTATGAATGCATTTGGGAGAAAACAGTTGAAGTACCGGCCGAGCCTCGTCCGACAGACGAATAGTTTAAGGATAAGGTATGTAAAGTTAAGTTCCCTCGGCAAGTTAAGTAATATCGGTACAGTGTAGTAATTTACAGACCAGTAGAATATTCAGAAGTCGAGTGTTACGTTTATTGTGAATGTTGATACGATATGAGAAGCATCGAGTTGTAACTTGCGTGAAACTTACTAGTACGACCTAGATTCTAACACAAGTGTTAGAAACTGCCCAGTATGCTCAGTATGTGATGTAATATGAACTGTTAAGATATTATTGTATTTAGTTGAAACCCCGTAAAGTGTTGCAATATCCGTAAAGCACCTCAGAAATAGAATGGCAGGCTAAAATAAAGTTTAGAACGCATGTTAGGAATAGTAAATTGTGTTAATACAGAAACTCAGTAAACAGCATAGTTTTCAGCAGAAACACTATCTTGTATATCATTTGCCCCAGTACAGTTTGGCAGGAGACTATATTCATATATATATATATATATATATATATTTACCAGTCTCAGCATGTATTAAATACGTACAGATTACTATCATTAGTTCAGCATGTAATGTATACGATACTTTACCCCTATTAGCCTCAGCATGTGAGATATGCAGACAGTAATACTAGTTGAGACCGTTGTATTATTTGGGGTTGGACTACCTAGCATCCATGACTGCCCCAGGGTTAGTAGCTGTATCGACTCGTCCGCCAGAGGACGAGGATACGTCTCTCTGCGGAGTGGCATGCCGTCCCCCAGGGGACGAAGATGGGATGCCAGTTTCCCCATATTTTGCCTTGGTCGGCTTTTATACACCCCCGTCGAGCGGATACGCCCGAGTGTTGATTCAGGAGTCCTTCGGACTCAGGTACAATTATAGTCAGGGGCTCAGCAAGCCCAAGTGCATACCCAGGGGACCGGCGGGATGCTTACATCCATTATAGGAGATGGGATGACCGGGGTAGGGGTGTAGATTTTGTGCTGGTTGTACCTCCCGGCTTATGGGGGCCGGGTAAGGTTTGTGTGTGCTGTATATGTTATGATATGTTATACTGTGTTACAGTAGATACGAGTAGATCGATAGTAGCACGATAAATCCTCAGGTATGACTCCTACTCCTTCCAGTAAAGATTGAGAGAAGGTATGATTTACATTACTAGACAGTTAATATATTCTCTTTACTTCAGTTTCATCAATTATATTGTTGTTTTCAGATATTCCTTTCAGTTATTGCTTTGCATACTCAGTACCAGCGGTACTGACGCCCGGTGGGGCGCTGCATTACTTGCCTGCAGGTACTCATAGACGAGCCGGCGATACCACGTGATTCCTGTCAGCGATCGAGTATTCAGCTCCTGTTATCCGGAGACTGAATTCCAGAGGTGTATTTCATTTTCTTTTGGTTGTATAGTACGGGTAGGTCGGGGCCCTGTCTTGATCATTTCTATTGCTATTCCTAGAGGCTTGCGGTCTGTATATGTTTCCCTGTGGTCAGATGAGCCGGTCGTGTGAGGCCGTGCAGTGGTTAGCTGTTAGTACTTCTGTTTCTTTTATGTTGGCCGTGTGGGGCCATAGTTAGACAGTAGTGGTGACCTTGCCGGTCACGTAGCTATCCATTACTTCAAGGTTGAGTTATAGATAACTAGACAGCATGGTGGCCTTGTCGGCCCGCATAGGTTTTCCTATATTGACATGTTTCTGGTCAGCTGTTAGTACAGGTACAAGAGGCTATAGGCCAATGGGCCGGGGGCTGTGTTTACAACTGTTATATAGCCCTTTGTTCCCAGAAATGTGAGTTAGAGCCAGCCAGGCACCAGATGTGCCCAGGCTTAGCAGTCCAGCAGTTCAGGTCTTAGTAGGGCACCAGGTGCCAGTCATACCCCCTAAGGCGGGGTGTGACAAACTTGGTATCAGAGCAGGTCGTGTCCCAGGGAGTCTGCAAGCCGTGCTAAGTAGAGTCTTGTCTATGGATGTGTTGTGCACCACATACTATAGGCAGGAGGCTGCAAGGCATGATAGGATGGTTCCTTCCTTCATAGTCAGTCGTGCTTTTGAACGGTACAGTATAGGGTTGAGTCCCTAAGAACTTACCGTATTCTTTGATTACAGATACGAAGGCAGATCAACATTACCCTACTACAGGCAGAAGGTCAGATATAACAACAGAAGAGGGCATCATCCAGTTAAGTGATAACCACAGCAGTAGGAGGAGGTACCTAAGACCTCCCAGTATGATACCTTTGTCGGTACTATTCCCAGTATACGTTGATAACGTCAGAATAGGAAGTCAGAAGTATAATGTGCATACGAGTTGATTTATTTATTAGCTGTATAAGATCTGATTAAGATTACAGACAAGGTTAGACTACTAGGTAAGTATAAGAAAGAAAGGGAAATGCAGGAATCCCAAATACATCTTTCTGGATATAGTACAGTTAAATGCTTTTATTTGTTGCAATAAAAAAAAGGGCTATTCCTACCTCTTGATTTCGATACCAGTATAGTAAAGGAGCATAAGACTTGAGATGGGGTTGCCAAATCATGCAGTAAGTAAAGATGGGCTGATTGATCTTAGTAAGTATTAGAAAGTATAAAGAGCTCCTATGATTACGTAAGTTGTGCAGACCCTTATGATAACAAGCCAGTAAAGAAAGTAAGACTATTTAGCTTACCCGAAGAAGGGGTAAAAGATCTGCTAGTAAAGAATGCTTAGTAATAGTCAATTTCGAGTCAGAAAAAGGTTAAGTCCATCACATATGCTAATAGATAGTAAGACATACCTGTAAGATTGTGGTTATGATCCAGTTGTGATATCAAAAGGGTGAGGGATCATGTGAATCAGATAGGTCTAACTGCAAATCAGGGGAAGTATGAACTGATGCAGGACCAACAATCTTGTTAACGGTGAAGAGCAGGTACTTTGAACCTCAGAGTCCAGCTTAAGTAGAATGAAGGAAAGAAGCAGGAATGTCAGATCTTGTGGGGAAATTACAACTACCCCGGATTGGTAAAATATCATATTAAGGATTAAGCCTCGGGCTGACAGCAGGATTGCGGTTCAGAATACCGCGGTATGTTCGCTATGGAAAGGTTAAGAAGTTACCGATACAACAATTCTAATCTAGTGTAGCCTAGAGATAAGGCCCAGCAGACAGTCATGGGCCCTCAATATATGCCTAGTAAGGCTACAAGATTCGAACGTCGACCCCACATCGCAAGAGTGGCGAATTTCAAACAGCAGACGATAACTAAAATGTCTATGGTTGTTACTTTCAGAATGGGGTGACAATGCAATGAAAAGATAAGTCAGGGCAGGAGATATTATTAGCCCGTAAGAAGCAATGTATCACGTACGATATGAGATTCAGCAGAGCATGTCAGAGATTATGTATTATCGCAGAACTCAGTACATATCGTACGTAGCTATTGATATATATATATATATATATAGATAATAGGTATGCTGTGAGTAGCTGCCTTAGGGGGTATAATCGCCGATACTGATTAGTAATAGAAAGCATGTACAAATTGCATTGCAGGACACCCCCCCCTGCCAAAAAGAAAAAAAAAAGAGGAAAGAGGGAGAAGAAAGAAAGAAAAGAAGAAGAGAAAGGGCGCAGTTAGACGGTCTACCGACCAGCTGGCGCCTGCATTAGCAGGGAGGCGTCCCTGAAGATCGGTAACATTAGTGCACATGCTAGAACCAGGATTAGAGGCCGAATAGGCAAATTTCAGAGATTAGCAATACCAGAATTGTTCTAGTATGTTAAGTAGTCGTACGTCATTTTCCCAGCCTTGTAGGTGAGAGTCGGCCTTAGTCAACCTAGTAGTTATTATGTGAAACACCCCATAAGTCAGCCGGCCGCCCCAGTCAGAATACCCGTGGGTACCCCAAAGAAGGGTCCACATCAGTAGTCAGCGACAAACTAGTACTTCAGCTGGTTCTCGTAAGATATTTAGATACAGAGCCCTAGCAAAAGGCCAGTATTTACAGAATAGCTCATAAGACCGGGAATCCCCAGAATAGCAGTATAAATCCAAGTGGATACACACAAGGCGTAAGAAATTGATAGTACCCTGCTAGCATAGTGTTTATTAAGACCAGGGGATCAGTAGACTCCCCGTGAAGATCCAGAGATTGATCGCCTGGGAGTAAGTTTAATTAAGTGCAACCTTACAGTGGTTTAAGCAAAATAACAGAGCAATTAGATGCCCACGAGTCTGCGTTTACGCACGAACTATAAGCACTCAAGTAGAATGGTTAGAGTATTGTTAGACTACTGCCACATTCGGGTCATTCAACCCGACTATTCAGTTATTTAAGGTTATGCAGCCAGATCGTTGGAGGTCATGATCAATATCAGGATCCTCTGATCAGATAAAGGCACAAGGTGCGCAGACGGTCGTTCAGGTTACCTTAGCAATAAGTAGCCTTAGCATACGGCCTGAAGGCCAGATAAGTTCTAGCTATACCGGTAGATTACTTGTCAGATTCTCTGGCATAATAAACCAGTATGACCGTTAGTTATATGTCAATTTTTTGTAAATGCGAATTTTGGTTGAGTTTAGTAGCCTTTTTGGTCACATTGTGTCGGAGGCTGGTGTACATATAGATACACAGAAAATCAAAGTAGTGAAGACATAGTCTAGACCTACCACTCCGATCGAAGTACGCAATTCAGAGGGTTTGTGGAAGGATTTTCCACCTTAGCAGCACCTCTGATTAAATTGACACAGAAGGCAGCAAAGTTCCACTAGACCGAGGCGTGTGAGCAGAACTTCTAAGAGTTAAAAGCCAGGTTAACATCAGCTCCAGTGTTAGTATCGCCAGGAGGTACAGAGGGTTGATGCAGCATGGTAAAGTAATAGTTTATGCTTTCAGGCAGTTGAAGAAACGTGAAAAGAATTATCTTACCCATGACTTGGAGTTAGCTGCAGTAGTTTATGCTTTAAAAAGTGGAAATTTTGTATCACCCGAGAAGGGCTAATATGGTAGTAGATGCCCTTAGCCGTAAATCTATGGGGAGTTGGCATACTTGCAACCTGAACAGTGAGAATAGACCTGAGAATTACACTAGTTAGCCGGTTTAGCCGTTCACATAGCAGAAATAAAGGATAACAGAGCGATAATACAGAATGTCGCAGTGTTGTCGTTAGTGGTGAAAGTAAAGGAACGGCAATATGGAGACCCTAGCCGGGTTCAACTTAAACACAGGGTTCAGTAAGGAGAGGTGACATATTTTCAGATAACCGGGGATGAAGTGTGGCGATATAAAGGCCGCATTTATGCTCCAGATATTTTGGGGCATCGCCAGCAGGTTATGAGCGAGGCGCATTACGCCCGCTATTCTCTTCACCCCAGTACGACAAAGAGGTACCATGATATTAAAGAAAACTACTGGTAGCCCAGTGTCCTAACTGCCAACAGCTGAAAGCAGAGCACCAGAAGCCAGGCGGTTTGACGCAAGATATAACGGTGCCTACGTGGAAATGGGAAACGATAAACATGGATTTTGTAACAGGGCTACCCCGTACCAGACGCAGAAATGATTCCATTTGGGTAATAATTGACAGGCTAACAAAATCAGCTCATTTCCTGCCAGTGAAGGCTACCTTCTCGGCTGAGGGTTGTGCCGAATGATATATTAGAGAAATAGTTAGATTACACGGAGTGCCAGTATCCATTATTTCAGATAGGGGAGCACAATTCACAGCTAGATTCTGGCAGTCGTTTCAGAAAGGTTTGGGAACATAGATTAACTTGAGCACAGTATTCCATCCTCAGATAGATGGGCAGGCTGAACGTACAATTCAGACGCTCAAAGATATGCTACGAGCGTGTGTGCTAGATTTCGGTAGTAGCCAAAGTGAGCATTTACCGTTAATTGAATTTG
Organism: Datura wrightii; assembly: GCA_035772735.1. NCBI lineage: Eukaryota > Viridiplantae > Streptophyta > Magnoliopsida > Solanales > Solanaceae > Datura > Datura wrightii. Next base: position 71,140,063 of record JASDFA010000002.1, read on the forward strand.
CCTACAATAATAGCTATCACTCAGCCATCCAAATGGCGCCTTTCGAGGCATTATACGGGCGAAAATGTGGATCGCCGATTGGTTGGTTGGAAATAAGAGAATCAACATTGGTTGGCCCAGACATGTTCAGCAGTCAGAGGAAAAGATAAAGCTTATCCGAGAACGTCTACTGACTGCTTAGAGCCGCCAGAAGTCTCATGCAGATATGCGGCATGGGAATCTAGAATTTGCGGTAAATGACTGGGTATATCTGAAAGTGTCTCTGATGAAAGGGGTAATGAGATTCGGCAAGAAAGGCAAGCTTAGCCCGAGACTTATTGGGCCACATCAGATTCGGCGAAGAACAGGCCGGGTTGCATACGAATTGAACTTGCCTCCAGAGTTAGCATCTGTTCACCCAGTATTTCATGTCTCTATGTTGAGGAAATTCATAGGAGACCCTTCTACAGTAGTTCCAGTTCAGGATGTCCAGGTCACAGAAGAGTTAGTATATGAAGAAGTTCCCGCAGCTATCTTAGACAGACAGATTCGCAGGTTGAGGACTAAAGATGTTGCATCTGTCAAGGTATTGTGGCGTAACAGGAATCAAGAGGAAATGACGTGGAAAGCTGAAGAAGACATGAAATCCAAATACCCTCACCTATTTCATGCCCAGTCAGGCGACAGGTATGTCCGTATTATTGCTATGTAGTATCTTATGGTTGTATATGTATAAGTGAGAAAGATTGATACTTAGCCATCCAGGGGATCCTAAAATATTGTGTACAGTACCTGTATTGGACTTTTCTGCATTTCAGGTTTTTGGCATAGTCCATATTACAGGGGAGACTCTGGCGGAATTTTTCTAAACAAGTAAGTTAAGTAGTCCTCTAGATAACAGTACGCATTCGAGGACGAATGTTCTTAAGGGGGGAGAATGTTATACCCCGTAGAATTCCCGGCACCTAGATGACCTATTCGCATGTTGGTTAAGCATATTTGAAGGCCATACGTGCTAGAGAAAGGCCCGGGAAAAGATCGGATGAGAAACCTGTCGAACCATCGCGGAAGGAGCCGAGGCAGAGCCCCTCCGCGATGGCAGCGTGTCACGGAGGAGGAGCCTCCGCGTTGGCTCCGTGACACGTTGGCCTTGTCCAGGCCCAAGTATATAAAGCCCACTTCGATTTTAAAATCAGTTATATACTTAGAAATTTCCAGGAAACAGAGAGAGAAATCAGAGAAAGAGGGAGAACGAAGAAATTATATAATTTTCGTCCGATTACGCTGCTAAACGTTGCCCAAACTCAAATTAACTCCAGATACGGAGGTATTTAGCAGCAGAGAGCGTTCCTACGGATTCAGTTTCGTAAAATATGACCGACGAATCGTCGAGCCACCGAGCTAAGGTAAGTGGAATTGCTCTAAATTAGTGTCTATGTGTTCCTAGCTGTGAGGTGAATATTTCTCCCTTCTGGACCTCTGAAAAAGTAGCGAGTTTCTGGCCGTCTTTCGATAAGCCTAAGTTTAGGCTATAAACTATATCGAAAGTGACGTTGCCTTTTAAAATAAAGTTGTATTTAGTATTAATTGAAATATTTATGAATGCAGTTGGGAGAAAACAGTTGAAGTACCGGCCGAGCCTCGTCCGACAGACGAATAGTTTAAGGATAAGGTATGTAAAGTTAAGTTCCCTCGGCAAGTTAAGTAATATCGGTACAGTGTAGTAATTTACAGACCAGTAGAATGTTCAGAAGTCGGGTGTTACGTTTATTGTGAATGTTGATACGATATGAGAAGCATCGAGTTGTAACTTGCGTGAAACTTACTAGTACGACCTAGATTCTAACACAAGTGTTAGAAACTGCCTAGTATGCTCAGTATGTGATGTAATATGAACTGTTAAGATATTATTGTATTTAGTTGAAACCCCGTAAAGTGTTGCAATATCCGTAAAGCACCTCAGAAATAGAATGGCAGGCTAAAATAAAGTTTAGAACGCATGTTAGGAATAGTAAATTATGTTAATACAGAAACTCAGTAAACAACATAGTTTTCAGCAGAAACACTATCTTGTATATCATTAGCTCCAGTACAGTTTGGCAGGAGACTATATTCATATATATATATATATATATATTTACCAGTCTCAGCATGTATTAAATACGTACAGATTACTATCATTAGTTCAGCATGTAATGTATACGATACTTTACCCCTATTAGCCTCAGCATGTGAGATATGCAGACAGTAATACTAGTTGAGACCGTTGTATTGTTTGGGGTTGGACTACCTAGCATCCATGACCGCCCTAGGGTTAGTAGCTGTATCGACTCGTCCGCCAGAGGATGAGGATACGTCGCTCTATGGAGTGGCATGCCGTCCCCCAGGGGACGAAGATGGGATGCCAGTTTCCCCATATTTTGCCTTGGTCGGCTTTTATACACCCCCGTCGAGCGGATACGCCCGGGTGTTGATTCAGGAGTCCTTCGGACTCAGGTACAGTTATAGTCAGGGGCTCAGCGAGCCCAAGTGCATACCCAGGGGACCGGCGGGATGCTTACAACCATTATAGGAGATGGGATGACCGGGGTAGGGGTGTAGATTTTGTGCTGGTTGTACCTCCCGGCTTATGGGGGCCGGGTAAGGTTTGTGTGTGCTGTATATGTTATGATATGTTATACTGTGTTACAGTAGATACGAGTAGATCGATAGTAGCACGATAAATCCTCAGGTATGACTCCTACTCCTTCCAGTAAAGATTGAGAGAAGGTATGATTTACATTACTAGACGGTTAATCTATTCTCTTTACTTCAGTTTCATCAGTTATATTGTTGTTTTCAGATATTCCTTTCAGTTATTACTTTGCATACTCAGTACCAGTGGTACTGAAGCCCGGTGGGGCGCTGCATTACTTGCCTGCAGGTACTCATAGACGAGCCGGCGATACCACGTGATTCCTGTCAGCGATCGAGTATTCAGCTCCTGTTATCCGGAGACTGAATTCCAGAGGTGTATTTCATTTTCTTTTGGTTGTATAGTACGGGTAGGTCGGGGCCCTGTCCCGATCATTTCTATTGCTATTCCTAGAGGCTTGCGGTCTGTATATGTTTCCCTGTGGTCAGATGAGCCGGTCGTGTGAGGCCGTGCAGTGGTTAGCTGTTAGTACTTCTGTTTCTTTTATGTTGGCCGTGTGGGGCCATAGTTCGACAGTAGTGGTGACCTTGCCGGTCACGTAGCTATCCAGTACTTCAAGGTTGAGTTATAGATAACTAGACAACATGGTGGCCTTGTCGGCCCGCATAGGTTTTCCTATATTGACATGTTTTTGGTCAGCTGTTAGTACAGGTACAGGAGGCTATAGGCCAATGGGCCGGGGGCTGTGTTTACAGCCGTTATATAGCCCTTTGTTCCCAGAAATGTGAGTTAGAGCCAGCCAGGCACCAGATGTGCCCAGGCTTAACAGTCCAGCAGTTTAGGTCTTAGTAGGGCACCAGGTGCCAGTCATACCCCCCAAGGCGGGGTGTGACAGTATGTAAGGAGAAAATGACAATAACATTCAGATTTCAAATCAAGGATATACCGGATAACAACAAAAAGTATAAAAGGCATCAGTAGCAATGTATTATGGAAATTAATGAAAGTAGATAGAACCTACCTGGCCCCCATAAGCCCGACAAGTCAAGTCCAACATAATAAAAGAAATGAAAGAATAGACCATCAGTCGTTACCTAGCTGATACGACTCACCTATTACCACCTGTACCACACAGGATACATCTAACTAGATTACTTGAATCAACTCTAGGCCCTTCAATGACCTCAGCTATCACCAAGTCATGTCTGGTATCCATAGTTATAATACAATAGGCAATACAAAGCAACAACCATAATATAGCACAATAGAATATTTGCATACATGTCGGTTCACAATTCAACCTTGCCGGGGACACGCCTCACGGCCTTATAGGTCTAATTGGCACGTACTAGCAGGTGCACTGGAAAATCTCAATGGCCCAACACTCGCAGTACGGTCACTAGTGCACTGGAAACACTCAACAGCCATACACTAGCCTCACAACAAGCTGTACAAGACTCAAGTGTGCCGAAACAACTCAACAACCACTACACTCGCAGGTACAATCCCAGCACAAGCTCAACCATCATGGAGCCGGCTTCCACAACCACTCTGGTCGACTATGCCTCAGGCTCGACCCCTGCTGGAAACACTCAAACAGCCATTGAGTATCAATGAGCCTTCAGAGGCAATTATATCGACAAACAAGCACAACACACACATACAGTGATTAGCCATACATTAGGGCAACACAACAACATCCACTCCAACTACCATCACTAAACAACTCAACTTAAGCTCTCGACATCTTATTTTTCCTTACTAGAGTATCGAATAGCCAAAAGAACTCTATCCCTCGATCTTCATACACAACCAAAGGATATCAAAAATAACACGACCCACCTACACATAACACACTGGGACAGATACTAATCAATCTAAATAGAATCACAACCAACGTTACAGTGCAAACCACAACCGACACATTTCCATATTCTATCGTCGCACGACAACCTACTAAACTAGTACTTGATTTCACAACCTTAATAGTGAGGGAAAGATCACAGCCCAACAGCCCTCAAGCACATATAGACAAGGTCCAAATAGCAGCTAACAACATAGAAAACTCACACCATACAATGAAAATATGATTGGAACAAAAGTCATGCCGAGAGAAATAAAAGCCTTAACATACCTCAAACCCGATGAACTTAAGCTACACCGAATACCAAAATTTAAACACCATTATACTCTTTCTAAAGGAAGCCTAATCTACCTCCATAAACACATCCAATAGTGCTCAACTAAAGAACAAGGCAAACTGGGTTTATTCGACGCGACTTCTATGAATTCAACGGTAGAAACTTTAAAACAATAACTTACTGAGCTTACCAATCCTTAATTTACTTAAATGAATAAGAATCAATGAAAATAAAGGCTTACAAACCAACCACCACGAACCAACGACCAAAACGATGACAACGAACACAACACGAGCTAGTTGATAGATTTGATATTTTAATCATGAAACCAAATTCGGATAATTGAATATAGCGTCAAAAAATAATTATTTCCAGCAAATAGGTGTATGTATTGATATAAACATATCACTCTTTTTTTTTGCTAATGAAAAGAAAGCAAAACAATAGTAATTTATGTATACAGATCCTTATAGAAAGAAGTCGATTACTAGTTTACTATATATTTTTACTAACAAATGACTTATACACGCAAATAAGTTCTAAAGTTGGCACACCATAATGATACTTACATACTCAATCAGAATTTGTGAGTCTAACACAAAATAACTCCAAACAACACTGCACAACCCCGGACCTACCAAGGTGCAGAAACGACTCGAACGAGTAACAAGATTAAGGATCATACCTATTGTCACATCTATCCACTAATTAGATATAGCCCATGAGTTTACAAGCATTTCCTGCACATGTTAGCAAACGTGAGTCTAGACCCGACTTCTGCGATTTCTGAATTTTCGTACGATTTTGATCCAGAAAGAAGGGTAACAATCCTAAATATCATGTAGCCTCCTATTTATAAGTACGCTGCGCAACACACACCTAAACAATATGCTACTAGACACAACTCATAGACTCCCTGGGACTCAAGTTTCTTTGATACTAAGTTTGTCATACCCCAACCTGGAGGGACATGAATGTCACCCTATGACGCACCTGATCGAGCACACCCTGCCATAAAACTGAATACAACAGGCCAGAACCAATGAGGTTCAACATTAAAACTATAACAAAATTAGAGAAAATGACAGCAGAAGACAAAAATTGATTTACAAACCAACCAAAAGATAATAATAGGTCGTCAAAGCCACAGAATAGGAACAACCTATACCATCAAGTCCACCTAGACCATAAGAACAATACTATCGGGGAGTAAATAGGAGCCTCACGCTGGAGAATTGGCTATCAAAATGGAAGGGGCTCCACAATGAGATATGGTTCTCGAATAGGAAGTTACGAGCCTCTAAGAATACAGTCAAATTAACTATTCGGGACAGGGCCTCAAACTACCCATAATACAACGTCTACAAACTTCAGAAAATTTAAAGCTTTACCGACTCAGCTGGAACTCTACTCAGTGACCAAGAACTTAATCTACTTGCCAATCAGCACCTGCAAGCATGAATGAAGTGTCCCAAACTAGGGTGCCAATACAAAAATGTACCGAGTATGTAAGGAGAAAATGACAACAACATTGTTATACCCCATAGAATTCCCGGCACCTAGACGACCTATTCGCACGTTGGTTAAGCATATTTAAAGGCCATACGTGCTGGGGAGAGGCCCGGGAAAAGATCGGACGAGAAACCCGTCGAACCATCGCGGAAGGAGCCGAGGCAGAGCCCCTCCGCGATGGTAGCGTGCCACGGAGGAGAGGCCTCTGCGATGGCTCCGTGCCACGTTGCCCAAATTCAGGCCCAAGTATATAAAGCCCCCACTTCGGTTTGAAATCATTTAACACTTGCTAAATTCCAGAAAAGCATAGAAAACAGAGGAGGACGAAGGAAAATTAAATATTTTCGTCCGATTACGCTACCAAACGCTGCCCAAACTCAAATTAATCCCAGATACCCAAGTATTTAGCAGCAGAGAGCATTTCTATGGAATTAGTTTCGTGAAATACGGCCGACGAATCGGCGAGCCACCGAACTAAAGTAAGTAGAATTGCTCTAAATTAGTATCTATGTGTTCCTAGCTGAGAAGTGAATATTTCTCCCTTCTGGACCGCTGAAAAATAGCGAGTTTTCGACCGTCTTTCGATAAGCCTAAGTTTAGGCTATAAATTATATCGAAAGTAACATTGCTCTTTACAATAATGCTGTATTTAGTATTGATTGACGTATTTATGAATGCAGTTGGGAGTAAATAGTTGAAGTACCGGCCGAGCCTCGTTTGACGGATGAATAGTCGAAGATAAGGTATGTAAAGTTAGTTTCCTTAGGCAAGTTAAGTAATATCAGTGTAGTGTAACAAATTACGGACCAGTAGAATGTTCAGAAGTCAAATGTTGCGTTATTATGAATGTTGGTACGATGTGAGAAACATTGGGTTGTAATGTGTATGAAATCTATCAGTATGATATAGATTCTAACGCAAGCGTTAGAGATTGCCTAGTATATTCAGTGTGTGATGTAATATGCTATGTTAAGATATTGTTGTGTTCAGCTGAAACCCCGCGGAGTAGTACAGTATCCGTAAAGCACTTCAGAAATAGAATAGCAGGCTAAAATGAAGTTCAGAAAGCATGCCAGGAATAGTAAATCAGGTTACTATAGAAAATCAGCATACAGCATAGCTCAGCAGAGAGACTATATTCGTACATATATATATAGTACTTCCAGCCTCAGCATGTATTAAGTATGTACTTATTTCTATCACTAGTCCAGCATATAGTGTATACAAAAACTTAGTAAACAGCAGAGTTTTTAGTAGAAACATTATCTTATATAGTATTTGCCCAGTACAGCCCGGCAGGAGACTATATTCATATTTATATATCTTTACCTGCCTCAACACGTATTAAATACGTACAGATTACGATCATTATCCCAACATGTAATATATATGATACTTTACCCCTAGTAGCCTCAGCATGTGAGATATACAGATAGTATTACCAGTTGAGACCGTTGTATTGTTTGGGGTTGGATTACCTAGCATCCATGACCGCCCAGGGTTAATAGCTGTATCGACTCGTCCGCCAGAGGACGAGGATACGTCACTCTATGGAGTGGCATGCCGTCCCGCCAGGGGACAAAGATGGGATGCCAGTTTTTCCCCATTTTGTGCCTTGATCGGCCTTACACACACCAGTCGAGCGGATACGCCCGGGTGCAGATTCAGGAGTCCTCCAGACTCAGATGCAGTTATAGTCAGGGGCTCAGCGAGCCCAAGTGCATACCCAGGGGACCGGCAGGATGCTTACAGCCAGTATAGGAGATAGGTTGACCGGGGTAGGGGTATAGATTCCGTGTTTATTGTACCTCCTGGCTTATGGGGGCCGGGTAAGGTTGTGTATGCCACGTTATGTTATGTATGTTATGCTATATTACAATAGATATGAGCAGATTAGTAGTAGAATGATACGTTTCCAGGTATGATTCCTATTCCCTTCAGCATGATTAAGAACAGGTACGATCTACATCATCAGATAGTTAATCTAGTTCTTCTTATTCCAGTTTCGTCAGTTATGTTATTGATTTCAGATATCTCTTTCAGTTGTTGCTTTACATACTCAGTACCAGTGGTATTGACGCCCAGTGGGGCGCTGCATTACTTGCCTGCAGGTACCCATAGACGAGCAGGCGATACCATGTGATCCCCATCAGCGGTTGAGTATTCAGCTCCTGTCATCCGGAGACTGAATTTCTAGAGGTGTAGTCCAGTTCTTTTTGTTGTACAGTACGGGTAGGTCGGGGCCCTGTCCCGATCATTTCTATTATCTTTCCTAGAGGCTTGCTGTCTGTATATTTCCCTGTGGTCAGTGAGCCGGTTGTGTGAGGCCGTGCAGTGTTAGCTGTTAGTACTCTTGCTTCTTTTATGTTGGCCGTGTGGGGCCATAAGTTTGACAGTAGTGGTGACCTTGCCGGTCACGTAGCTTTTTAATACTTTATGATTGAGTTGCAGATAACTAGACAGCATGGTGGCCTTGTCGGCCTGCATAGGTTCCCCTGAATTACTATGTTTCTGGTCAGCTGTTAGTACAGGTACAGAAGGCTATAGGCCAGTGGGCCGGGGGCTGTATTTACAGCCGTTATATAGCCCTTTGTTTCCAGAAATGTGAGTTAGAGCCAACCAGGCGCCAGATGCGCCCAGGCTTAGCAGTCCAGCAGGTTAGGTCCTAGTAGGGCACCAGGTGCCAGTCATTCCCCCCAGGGCGGGGTGTGACAAACTTGGTATCAGAGAAGGTCGTATCCCAGGGAGTCTGCAAGCCATGCTAAGTAGAGTCTTGTCTATGGATGTGTTGTGCACCACATACTATAGGCAGGAGGCTGCGAGGCATGATATGATGGTTACCCTTCTTTCTTAGTCAGTCGTGCTTTAGAGCGGTATAGTATAGGGTTGAGTCCCTGAGAACTTACCGTATTCTTTGATTACAGATACAAAGGCAGATCAGCATTTCCCTATCACAGGCAGAACATCAGAGATAGCAACAGAAAAGAACCTCAGTCAGTTACATGATAACTACAGCAGCAGGAGGAGGTATCAGAGACCTCCCAACGTGATACCTTTATTGGCATTATTCCTAGTATACGTTGACAACGTCAGAATAGGAAGTCAGTAGTATAATGTACATATGAGTTGATTTACTTATTAGTTATATAAGATCTGATTATGATTATAGATAAGGTCAGACCACCAGGTAGGTACAAGAAAGAGAGAAAAACAATGCAGGAATCCCGAGTACATCCTTTTGGATATGGTACAGTTGAACGCTTTTATTTGTTGCAATAAGAAAAGGGCTATCCCTACCTCCTGATTTTGATGCCAGTATAGTAAAGGGGCATAAGACTTGAGATGGGGTTGCCAGATCAAGCAGTAAGTAAAGATGGGCTGAGTGATCCTAGTAAGTATTAGAAAATATAAAAAGCCTTTATGATTACGTAAGTTGTGCAGACCCTTATGGTAATAAGCCAGTAAAGAAAGTAAGACTGTTAGATTACCCGAAGTAGGGGTAACAGACCTGATAGTGATGAATGCCTAATAATAGTCAAGTTTGAGCCAGAAAAAGGCCAAGCCCGCCATATATGCTAACAGATAGCAAGACATGCCTATAAGATTATAGTTATGATCTAGTTGTGACATCGAGAGATATAGAGGTCATGTGAGTCAGATGGGCTTGAGTATACGCCCAAAGAAGTATAGGCCGAGGCTTGATCAGTAATCTCATTAGCAACAAAAGGCAGGTACCTTGAACCCCAGAGTTCAGTTTAAGTAAGATGAGAGGAAGAAGCAGGAATGTCAGATCTTGTGGGGAAATTAGAACTACCCCGGATTGATAAAGTATCGTATTAAGGATTAAGCCTCGGGATGACAGTAAGACTACGGTTCAGAATACCGCAGCATGTCCGTTATGGAAAAGTTAAGAAGTTACCGATACAGCAATTCTAATCTAGTGTAGCCTAGAGATAAGGCCCAGCAGACAGTTATGGGCTCTCAATATATGCCTAGTAAGGCTAGAGGATTCGAACGTCGACCCCCACATCGCAAGAGTGGCGGGATTTTAAACAGCAGATAATAACTAGAATGTTTATGTTTGTTACTTTCAGAATGGGGTGATAATGCAATGAAATGATAAGTCAGGGCAGGAGATATTATTAGGCCGTAGAAGAAATGTATCATGTACTATGTGAGACTCAGCAGAACATGTCGGAGGTTATGAATTACCGCAGGAATCAGAACATATTGTACGTAGCCAGCGATATATAGATATACAGATAATAGATATGTTGTGAGTGGTTGCCTATAATGGCTACAATCACAGATGCTGATTAGTAATAGAAAGCCTATACAAATTGCATTGCAAAAAAAAAAAAATAAGAAAGAAAAGAAGAAGAGAAAGGGCGGCTTAAGTGTGAGTGTGAGTTACGTATGAAGTCATAGAAACTATCTCAGTTCTCAGTTATTAGATTAACAGACTTATGTGTTGTTGTCAGATCTAGGCTTTAGGAGCTTACCAGAGTTATTGGCCTAAGATAGATGGCCAGATGATAGGGGCGCAGTTAGACGGTCTACCGACCAGCTGGCGCCCGCATTAGCAGGGAGGCATCCCTGAAGATCGGTAACAGTAGTGCATGTGCCAGAACCAGGATTAGAGACCGAGTAGGCAGATTTCAGAGATTAGCAATACCAGAATTGTTCTAGCATGTTAAGTGGTCATACGTCGTTTTCCCAGCCTTGTGGGCGACAGTCGGCCTTAGTCAACCTAGCAGTTGTTATGTAGAACCCCCCCCAGAAGTCAGCCGGCCGTCCCAGTCAGAATACCCGTGGGTACCCCAAGGAAGGGTCCACATCAGTAGTCAGTGACAGACTAGTACTTCAGCTGGGTTTCGTAAGATATTCAGATACAGAGCCCTAGCGGAAGGCCAGTAGTACAGAATAGCCTATAAGACCGAGAATTCCCCAGAACAGCAGTATAGATCCAAGTGTATACACACAAGGCGTAAGGGATTGATAGTACCCTGCTAGAACAGTGTTTATTAAGACCAGGGGATCAGTAGACTCCCCGTGAAGATCCAGAGATTGATCGCCTGGAAGTAAGTTTGATTAAGCCCAGCCTTACAGTGGTTCAAGCAAATAACAAAGCAATTAGATGCCCACGAGTTTGCAGTTATGCATGAATTACAAGTACTCAAATAGAACAGTTAGAGCATTGCTAGACTACTGCCACATTCGGGTCATTCAACCCGACTATTCAGTCATTTAAGGTTATGTAGCCAGATCATTAGAGGTCATGGTCAATATCAGGACCCCCTAATCAGATACGGGCACATGGTGTGCAGATAGTCGTTCAAGGTTACCTTAGCAACAAGCAGCTTTAGCATGCGGCCAGAAGGCCAGATAAGCTCTAGTTATACCGGTAGACTACTTGTCGGATTCTCCGGTATAATAAACCAGTATGACCGTCAGTTATATGTCGAATTTTGTAAATGTGAATTTTGGTTGAATTTAGTAGCCTTTTTGGTCACATTGTGTCGGAGGCTGGTGTACAGATAGATACACAGAAAAATTGAAGTAGTAAAAACATAGCCTAGACCTACCACTCCGATCGAAGTACGCAGTCCCTGCGGTTAGCCGGGTACTGCAGAGGGTCTGTGGAAGGATTTTCCACCTTAGCAGCACCTCTGGCTAAGTTGACACAGAAGGCAGCAAAAGTTCCAGTAGACTGAGGCGTGTGAGCAGAACTTCTAATAGTTAACAGCCAGGTTAACCTCAGCCCTAGTGTTAGCATCGCCAGAAGGTACAGAGGGTTGGTGCAGCATGGTAAAGTAACAGTTTATGCTTTCAGGCAATTAAAGAAACGTGAAAAGAATTGTCTTACCCATGACCTGGAGGTAGTTGCAGTAGTTTATACTTGAAAAATCAAGAATTTTGTGTCACCCGGGGAGGGCTAATACGGTAGTAGATTCCCTTAGCCATAGATCTATGGGGAGTTGGCATACTTGCTGCCTGAACAGCGGGAATAGACCCGAGAATTTCGCTAGTTAGCTGGTTTAGCCGTTCACATAGCAGAAATAAAAGATAACAGAACGATAATACAGAATATCGCAGCATTGTCGTTAGTGGTGGAAGTAAAGGAACGGTAGTATAGAAACCCTAGCCGGGTTTAACTTGAACACAAGATTCAGTAAGGAGAGATGATATATTTTCAGATAACCGGGGATGAAATGTGGCGATATAAAGGCCGCATTGCGCTCCAGAGATTTTGGGGCATCGTCAGCAGCTTATGAGCGAGGCGCATTACGCCCGCTATTCTCTTCATCCCGATACGACAAAGAAGTACCATGACATTAAAGAGAACTACTGGTAGCCCAGTGTCCTAACTGCCAACAGTTGAAGGCAGAATATCAGAAACCAGGCGGGTTAATTGAGAACATAGCTGCGCCTCTTTGGAAATGACAAGCAGTGAATATGAATTTTGTAGCAAGATTACCCCGTACTAAACACAGACATGGCTCTATATGAGTGATAAGTGACAAATTGACAAAAACAAGCTCATTTTTTGCCAGTAAGAACTACTTTCTCGACCAAAGATTATGCTGAGTTGCGTATCAGAAAGATAGTCAGATTACATGAAATACCAGCATCCATTATTTCAGACAGAGGAGCACACTTCACAACTAGATTCTGGCAGTCATTTCAGAAGAGTTTGGGAGCGCAGATTAATTTAAGCGCAGCGTTCTATCTTCAGACAGATGAGCAGGCTGAGCGCACAATTCAGACGCTCGAAGACATGTTGCGAGCGTGTGTGCTAGATTTCAGTAATAGCCAAAATGAGCATTTACCGTTAATCAAATTTGCCTTCAGAATTAGAATCCATTCATCCGGTCTTCTATGTAACTATGCTGAGGAAATGCATAGGAGACCCGTTCAGAGTAGTCCCAGTCCCGAATATCCAGGTTACGAAAAAGCTGGCCTGCAAAGAGGTTCCAGTAGCAAGCCTAGACAAACAGATTCGCAGATATGAGGACCAGATATCCTCACCCATTTAAGCGACAGGTATGTCTGTATTATTGCTATGTAGTATCTTATGGTCCGGTATGTATAAGTGAAACAGATTGATATTTAATTATCCAGTGAATTGTGCAGTGCCTGTGTTGGACTTTTCTGCATTTCAGGTTTTTGCGATAGTCCATATTACAGGGGAAACTCTGCCAAAAGTTTTCCAGAAAGTAAAGTAAGCAGTCCTCTAGATAACAGTGTACATTCGAGGACGAATGTTCTTAAGAGGGGGAGAATGTTATACCCCGTAGAATTCCCGGCACCTAGACGACCTATTCGCACGTTGGTTAAGCATATTTAAAGGCCATACGTGCTGGGGAGAGGCCCGGGAAAAGATCGGACGAGAAACCCGTCGAACCATCGCGGAAGGAGCCGAGGCAGAGCCCCTCCGCGATGGCAGCGTGCCACGGAGGAGAGGCCTCCGCGATGGCTCCGTGCCACGTTGCCCAAGTTCAGGCCCAAGTATATAAAGCCCCCACTTCAGTTTGAAATCATTTAACACTTGCTAAATTCCAGAAAAGCGTAGAAAACATAGGAGGACGAAGGAAAATTAAATATTTTTGTCCGATTACGCTACCAAACGCTGCCCAAACTCAAATTAATCCCAGATACCCAAGTATTTAGCAGCAGAGAGCATTTCTACGGAATTAGTTTCGTGAAATACGGCCGACGAATCGGCGAGCCACCGAACTAAAGTAAGTAGAATTGCTCTAAATTAGTATCTATGTGTTCCTAGCTGAGAAGTGGATATTTCTCCCTTCTGGACCGCTGAAAAATAGCGAGTTTTCGACCGTCTTTCGATAAGCCTAAGTTTAGGCTATAAATTATATCGAAAGTAACATTGCTCTTTACAATGAAGCTGTATTTAGTATTGATTGACGTATTTATGAATGCAGTTGGGAGAAAATAGTTGAAGTACCGGCCGAGCCTCGTTTGACGGATGAATAGTCGAAGATAAGGTATGTAAAGTTAGTTTCCTTTGGCAAGTTAAGTAATATCAGTGTAGTGTAACAAATTACGGACCAGTAGAATGTTCAGAAGTCAAATGTTGCGTTATTATGAATGTTGGTACGATGTGAGAAACATTGGGTTGTAATGTGTATGAAATCTATCAGTATGATATAGATTCTAACGCAAGCGTTAGAGATTGCCTAGTATATTCAGTGTGTGATGTAATATGCTATGTTAAGATATTGTTGTGTTCAGCTAAAACCCCGCGGAGTAGTACAGTATCCGTAAAGCACTTCAGAAATAGAATAGCAGGCTAAAATGAAGTTCAGAAAGCATGCCAGGAATAGTAAATCAAGTTACTATAGAAAATCAGTATACAACATAGCTCAGCAGAGAGACTATATTCGTACATATATATATAGTACTTCCAGCCTCAGCATGTATTAAGTATGTACTTATTTCTATCACTAGTCCAGCATATAGTGTATACAGAAACTTAGTAAACAGCAGAGTTTTTAGTAGACATTATCTTATATAGCATTTGCCCAGTACAGCCCGGCAGGAGACTATATTCATATTTATATATCTTTACCTGCCTCAACACGTATTAAATACGTATAGATTATGATCATTAGCCCAGCATGTAATATATATGATACTTTACCCCTAGTAGCCTCAGCATGTGAGATATACAGATAGTATTACCAGTTGAGACCGTTGTATTGTTTGGGGTTGGATTACCTAGCATCCATGACCGCCCAGGGTTAATAGTTGTATCGACTCGTCCCCCAGAGGACGAGGATACGTCACTCTATGGAGTGGCATGCCGTCCCGCCAGGGGACGAAGATGGGATGCTAGTTTTTCCCCATATTTGTGCCTTGATCGGCCTTACACACCCCAATCGAGCGGATACGCCCGGGTGCAGATTCAGGAGTCCTCCGGACTCAGATGCAGTTATAGTCAGGGGCTCAGCGAGCCCAAGTGCATACCCAGGGGACCGGCAGGATGCTTACAGCCAGTATAGGAGATAGGTTGACCGGGGTAGGGGTATAGATTCCGTGTTGATTGTACCTCCCGGCTTATGGGGGCCGGGTAAGGTTGTGTATGCCACGTTATGTTATGTATGTTATGCTATATTACAGTAGATACGAGCAGATTAGTAGTAGAATGATACGTTTCCAGGTATGATTCCTATTCCCTTCAGCATGATTAAGAACAGGTACGATCTACATCATCAGATAGTTAATCTAGTTCTTCTTATTCCAGTTTCGTCAGTTATGTTATTGATTTCAGATATCTCTTTCAGTTGTTGCTTTACATACTCAGTACCAGCGGTACTGACGCCCAGTGGGGCGCTGCATTACTTGCCTGCAGGTACCCATAGACGAGCAGGCGATACCACGTGATCCCCATCAGCGGTTGAGTATTCAGCTCCTGTCATCCGGAGACTAAATTTCTAGAGGTGTAGTCTAGTTCTTTTTGTTGTACAGTACGGGTAGGTCGGGGCCCTGTCCCGATCATTTCTATTATCTTTCCTAGAGGCTTGCAGTCTTTATATTTCCCTGTGGTCAGTGAGCCGGTCGTGTGAGGCCGTGCAGTGTTAGCTGTTAGTACTCTTGCTTCTTTTATGTTGGCCGTGTGGGGCCATAAGTTTGACAGTAGTGGTGACCTTGCCGGTCACGTAGCTTTTTAATACTTTATGATTGAGTTGCAGATAACTAGACAGCATGGTGGCCTTGTCGGCCCGCATAGGTTCCCCTGAATTACTATGTTTCTGGTCAGCTGTTAGTACAGGTATAGAAGGCTATAGGCCAGTGGGCCGGGGGCTGTATTTACAGCCGTTATATAGCCCTTTGTTTCCAGAAATGTGAGTTAGAGCCAGCCAGGCGCCAGATGCGCCCAGGCTTAGCAGTCCAGCAGGTTAGGTCCTAGTAGGGCACCAGGTGCCAGTCATACCCCCAGGGCGGGGTGTGACAAACATTCAGATTTCAAATCAACAGATATACCGGATAACAACAGGAAACAAAGATGGCATCGCTAGAAATGTATTATGGAAATCAAGGAAAGTAGACAGAACCTATCTGGTCTCCATAAACCCGGAAAGTCTAACATAATAAAAGAAATGAATGAATGGAGCATTAGTCGGTACCTAGCCTATACGTCTCACCTGTTACCACCTGTACCATACAGGATCCATCTAACTAGCTTACCTAAATCAACTCTAGGCCCTTCAACGATCTCAACTATCACCAAGACACGTCTTGCATCCACAACTATCAGACAACAGTCAATATAAATTAACAACCATAATATAGCACAACTCGATATATGAAGACATGTCGGTTCACAATCCAACCTTGCCGGAGATACGCCGCATGAACTTACAGGTCTAATTGACACGTACTAGCTAGGTGCATTGGAACTCTCAATGGCCCAACACTGGTAGTACGGTGACTAGTGCGCTGGAAACATTCAACAGCTATACACTAACCTCACAACAATCTATACTAGACTCAAGTGTTCCAGAACAACTTAACAGCCGTTACACTTGCATGTACAATCCCAACACAAGCCTAACTATCACAGAGCCAGCAACCATAGCCACTCTGGTTGGCTATGCCTTAGGCTCAACCCCTGCTGGAAACACTCAAACAACCGTTGAGTTTCGCTAAGACTTCGGAGACAATTATATCAACAAACAAGCACAACACACTCAACCTTAAGCTCTAGGCATCTTATTTTTCCTTATTAGAGTACTGAATAGCTGAAAGGTCGTAACCTAACAACTCTATCCCCCCGAGCTTCATACACAATCAAAGGATATCACAAATAACACGATCCACCTACACATAACCCACTAGGATAGATACTAACCAATCCAAATAGAATCACAACTAACATTACAGTGCAAACCATAACCGACACCTTTCCATATTCTATCATCGCACGACAACCTACTAAACTAGTAATTGATTTCATGGCCTCAATAGTGTGGGAAATACCACAGCCCAAGAACCCCCAAGAACATATATAAAAGGGCCAAATAGCATCTAACAACACAGAAAACTCACATCATACAATGAAAATCCAATTGGAACAAAAGTCATGCTAAGAGAAACAAAAGCCTTCACATACCTCCAATCCAATGAACTTAATCTACGCTGAATACTAAGCTTTAAAAATCATTAATATGCTGTCTAAAGGCAGCCCAAGCTACTTCCATAATCACATCCAACAATGCTCAACGAAAGAACAAGGCAAACGGGGCTTATTCGACGCGATTTCTATGAATTCAACTGTAGAAACTTTAAAATTACAACTTACCGAGCTTACCAATCCTTAATTTACTTAAATAACAAAGAATCAATAAAAATAAAGTCTTACCAACCAGCCATCATGAACCAATGACCAAAATGACGACAACGAACACATCACGGGCTAGTCGATAGATTTGATATTTTAATCGTGAAACCAAATTTGGATAATTGAATATAACATCAAAAAAATAATTATTTCCAGAAAATAGGTGTATGTATTGATATAAATATATCACTCAGTTTGTTTGCTAATGAAAATAATGCAAAACAGTAGTAATTTATGTACACAAATCCTTATAGAAAGAAGTCGGTTAGTAGTTTACTTTATATTTTTTAGTAATTAGATAATGATTACTTACAAATGACTAATACAAATTTACATGCTATGTCAAGTCCTCCATTTCCACGTGGGATTGGAGGTGGCAACACTTAAAATATCCCTTATCCTATTATATTGGGGTGGGATTTATATCACATAATTACTCGATTATTGCGTAGGTTCATGATAAAACATGCATAACCTTTTTATTTCGAATTCAAATTTATGAGCGGTTTGTTCAAAAATATATTGTCTCAAAATTCTGTACATGGCTAAACATAATATTTTTATTAAAATAAAATAAAATAATCATGTAAAATCGAACACATATATTATATATCATAGTTGATTTTTTTATACATAATGAGGCATAAAATATATTTGATCAAATTTAAATTTAATTGAATATCCTTAAACGTGTGGGTGTTACAGTAATGCCCTTTTTGCATCCTAGTATGAGATTTGTCCATGGATAGTATGAAATGATTTTTAGTATGAAGCCTTCAGTGATAGTTTAGAGGCGAGTGGAAAGTCAAGAAGCTAGTGACATATCCTAGCCTTAAGAGAGGATCCAAGAGCCTTAGAATGATAGATTTAAGCTAAGGGGGAGATGATAAGTTGAAAGGTCGAGTCAATCCCCGAGTGTTCTAGTAGAGGGGTTTCAGAAATAGTAGTTATGGGATGTCAATCCTTTCCTATTTAGATATTTTTCCTTATGTTTCAGTCGAAGCTACTTTCTACTCATCCTTGTGTCCAGACTCCCAGAATTATAGATAACCGCTTCAGATAGTGACCCTACTCTTACTCCATGACTCCATGAATCTCAGCTTCATGTCATGAAACTAGTTAGCTATGAAAACTCATGTCTATCAGTATGGTCAGCTCTATGAACTTAGTCCTTAGAATATGCCTTAACGTCTTAGCAAATCATGCTACCTCATGTATGTGCTCAGTTTAGATTTTTGTAAATGATTCGTGCTTACGATTTTCTGACTCTTAGCCCTAAGTAAACTCACCCATAACAGAAATAATGGTTGCAATGGATATGTCCTGAATTGACTCCCCATTAATGCCTTAGGTGCTCAGTAGGTAGAAGTTCATGAAGTGCAGTTGTTAGCCATGTCAGAAAGTCTGAGGAGCTTTTGGAATAGTATAAGCTACAACGGAGCCGTAAGATGAGTACAGTGATAGGCTAGCATTGTGGGTTGACATTCGGGGAGTGGGTGCAGTTAGCATGGTGTTCTCATATGAGGAGATGAAATTTTAGGGTGACTAAGTGTTGATGGGAATGGAAGACTCTAATATAAGGAGGTTCTAGTTGAAATCTTGGACCAGCAGGTTTGTAAGTTGGGGGAAACGAGAAGGCGATGTTAGTGAAGGTTTTATAGAGAAATCAACTAGTAGAAGGGACTACTTAGGAAGTTGAATTCAGATAAGTCTTACTCTCTATCAGATCAGTTATCATGCCATCTATTCAAATATCAGAAAGTCATTTTGGGACTTATAACTCCATCCTTACCAGTTTAATTCTAGTTTGAGGAAATAGTCCCTTCTCAGTACTCTACCTAGTTCTATGTCAGTCTCATGTCTTTCAGTCCTTCTCATGTCTTAGCATGCATGCATGATTCATGAATTCAGTTTAGCTATGTAGTTCAGTCTGAAGTTAGATACTCCATCATCATTCAACCTTTAGTATTCAGTTTCTTGGGATTGTAGGTATCCCTACTTTTAGTTAGTTTCCACTCGAGGACGAATATTCCCAAGGGAGAGATAATGTAACACCCCAAAAGTCCCTAGATAAGACCCTAGATATGAAGCAAGAAACCAGCAAAAAGTGAAAATGTTTGCCTAAAAATGAGTCAGGGTACAACTCGTTAGATGATACCACGAGTCATGCTATGACTCGTGGTAGGCAGTCAGTAGAAATATTGGCCACAGGACGACTCACGGAATGAGTTATTGTGTGAAAAAATGACCCGTTCTGTGCCTCATCGCGAGCCAATAGTCCATACTTCCTAGAATCAATGAGTCAAGTAACAACTCATTACCTCATATAATGGATCATCCTGATGGATCGTCAAGTGGAGTTGAGAAAGGTTCAAAATTTAGCTCAGTAGCAACAGAAGGATGTAATGACTCGTTGTGGCGAGTGATGACCCGTTGGAAGAAACTCAAAGAAGGTTCAAGGATGATCCACTGACCATGAGTCATAGGATGACTTGTGGTGTATGATGACGGGTTATCCTTTCTGGTCATTGGTTGAAGAAAAAGAAAGCCATAAATTAGCCCTAGAAGGAATGGATGGATCCATCGAGTCGTTATAGAGGACAATGACTCATTGTGTAGGTCATTGGCATTGTCAGGCAGATTTTAAAGTGAATCTCTAGGGGTATTTTAGTAAAATCTTATGCTTTTCATTCTTAAGTGATGGAATTTTGAGACTCCTAAGGGTCGAATTAAAAGGATTTTCCTTGCCTAATCCCTCATTCCATTCCAAAACACCCGTAACTTCTTCTTCTCTCTTCCTTTCAAGGCTCAAGAACACTTAGGGTTCCTCTACAAGTGCTTCAAGATTCAAGTGCTAGTGGGGATTTCTTCAACCAGGTATGTGGTACTTCAACAAAGATCTTCTTTCATCCTTGTGTCCCAATTTATGTTCAAAACCCTAGCTACTTTGATTCTCTAGGGTTTCCATTCTATGGATGATTTCTCTTATGCCTTCGATAATTTCTAAGGTGCTCATGATAAATAGCACATGATGTTCCTGATTTGACTTTCAATTGCATGATGAATCCCTATGATTTGATGTTCGCATGATTTCCCAAGGTTCAACCCATGAAGTAGTTTTTTTCAAAAATATAGTCCTTTTAAGGTATATGATTTTACCATGATTTCGGTACATATGATTTACACTATGATTGGGACTTATGATTTTTATCAGTTTAGTATTATTAGCATGTTTATGATTATCTATACTCTCATGAATTCAGTATGATCAGCATGTATATAGTTCTTTAGACTCTCAAGCCTCTTGCTAGTAGAAAGTAGTTCTGAATAGTCTTAGAACATCTGTTATGAGCCCTCAATATCAATATTTCATGTTCCTTTACGCTCTCGGGACTCTTGCTAGGTAAAGTGGTTCCAATTAGTCCTAGGACGTTAACTTTAGATTTATTAGTTACATGTATCTTTATATTAAGTTAGGAGTAGTACTTAGCACCGAGTAGGCTTGGGTCCAACGTACCCAGGTTTGAGAACTACGTGCCACCGTAGGATAAGGGATTCTCAATAGTAGAATAACCTTGAAATTAAGAGAAATAGTCAAATATAACTAAACTTGGATAAATCGATGAAAAAGAAATAACTGACTCCTACGATTATTCTTAGAATCCGATTGTCATTGCACTTCATACGTCTAACACAAGTCTAAGAATTGATGAAACTAGAAAATAAGAGAAACTATAAGTTTCTGGATGAGAGACATCTTCAATGGAGGAGTAAAATCGCATATCCTACTTTTCTCACCTTTCAATTATCAATTGCATCTTTAAAGATAAGGCCGAGATGAACTACCGGAATCGGATTCTGCACTCAGAAAAAAAGTGCAAGAGTAGCATCAGTACGAAACACAGTACTGGTAGGCATCATCGCCCGACCTTACATAATAACATATAAGTATGAAATAACAATATGAAACCATTCTAGAATATCATTCATCTATACAAAATACATTTCAGAAAATCTAGCTCTACACAGGTGAAAAAATCGGGTTACTTGCTAGATTAGGCCTTTCGCTGCAGTGTCTCACCGTAGCGGGATAAGTCTCGCTACAGCAGTACTGTCCTGGGCAGTAGCTCTACCTAGCTGCACCTTCATTATTTTACCAACTCTTTGCAATTCACACATCAACGTAATTATTCAGTTATAAATGTATGTTATTGACATTGATGCACGAACTATTACATATCCATATGCAATATAGAGAAAGTAGTAACAAAAGAAACACAACTCAATTAGTAGTATTCATTTAACTATATCAAACATCAAGACTTTTTCACATCTCCACGTTCAAGTAACAACCATATGCTCACAAATTCAGTTCAACTATATAGCACTTACCAATTTCGAGTTTTTAACATTTTTCAACTATATCATAAAATAAATAATGGTGACATGTCGGGCACATGCCTACGTCATATGACCATAACGCTCTGACACTAAACATTGATGTACACACATGCTAGAGGGTCTTATTTCTACCTTTCCAATAATGACCTACAGTGGACTTTAGAAATTCATGTACTGTACCGGTGTGGTTCCCACTCTCACTCATATGTTGTCTAGATTCTCCCCTCAGACATGAGCCACTAAATTAGTATTTCTCACCTAGATGCTCTCCTAGGGCACGAGCCTCTCATCCTAGGGTATTTTTATTATCCCTCGTCATTCTCACCGTGTTTACATCATCACTGAGTTCGTTATTATGAAATTCAGGAGGTCACAATTTACCTCCTCACTTGAAAAGCTTAACAATTCATCATTCACACAAATGACAATGCAAAAGAACACAGTTAACAGTTTAACACAATTCCACATAGATCCGGTGGAAACATCATAACAACTTATTTCAACAATTGAATTTTAACAAGCAATCATCACCACAACTAATATCCATAGACCAAATCAACACATTATTGTTACACATATATACAGGTCACTATATTAATTCTAACTCCTCTAAATCATAACCTACCTCGATCTGGGAGGGTCCGAATAACAATTACTCTGCTCGAGCCTTGCCCATCCTAAATGCTTCCGAATATCCAAAGTCTAAAACAAAATATAACACCATTTAGTACTGCTTTCACCTACACAATCATCTTGGAAAATTCAAACCCACCCCTTCAAGGAAATTTTAAGAGTAAAGCCCCTTTTACTCCCATTCCTAAGGTCTCAATTCCACATGAACCATGTTCTTTAACAACTATATATTGAGGAATGGTCATTACCCCCTTTCAACTTATAATCAAACCCCCCACTAGTTTCCTCCATCCCTAGTTCTGTCAACCTAGGGTTTATTCACTAGAAATTCATCATTAAAGTTTCCCCGTTGATTTCAAGGTGTTTACGTAATCAAGTGCAATGGTAGCAAGTCAAGATTTTTACCTTTAGAGGGAAATTCGCCAGCTCTAGGGGAAAATTGCCTTTAGTTCTTAGAATATCAAGTTTTGGAAATAATAGGATATAACCTCAGAAATCCCACTTAAATCTAGTTTTTGATTCCCGTCGTCTGCTGCAGCGGACTCGCTAGGGCGGTCAGGAAACCGCTACCACGGACTCAGTGGTTATTTTCTGGATTCATTATGGAGGAATTCTGACTATTATCACGGTCTCGTTGTAGTGAAAAGACTACCACTATAGCGGTTTCCCGTAACCAGTAGCTCCCCCAAAACAACCAACTTTCACTAGCTCACTCCACAACACTTCTTTATTCACATTCCAGCCCCTTAGAGTGCTCTAAGTCAGTTTTCCTTCATAATGATATAAGGGTCGTTACACCTACTAACTTCTTGGTAGATATTAGGAGTGAATTCAAGGATATAGTGTTTGTTCTCTAAAAAAAGACATTATCAGAAATATTTCCTTAAGCATAAAACTTGATTTGAAAGAAAATATTCATTAATTTCTTTTGTATGTTTCAATCAAATTAGCTAAAGTTCCTCATAGTATTTGATTATTGATTCATTATAACTACTAAAATGTTCATTGAGTTGAAAGAATTCTTGTCCAGATTACTAAATCCTCCTAAAGTTCTTCTTGCTTGTGAGAAATCGTATGAAGATTTCAATTGATGGCTTATGAACTTATAATTAAATCTTGGATAATAAATATCAGATTGATGAATAACCAACTTTTATATGTTGATTTAATTTCTAGGAATCTGATTTTCTTTCAAGACTGGATAGGGTTTGGTCAAATTTTTGAATTTAGGCATGAATGTTTCAATTTATAATTAAATATTATTCCTTATGATTTTGGTGTTCTTATTAATGGTTTATACACAATGAAATCTCATGATATGTTTCTTGAATCACTTTCAACATAATGTTGAAATTAAGTATAGTTCACTAGATGAATATTTTTCTTTTTTGTGGCATAAATGTTTGCAGTCATATATCCCAAGAAAGATTAAAAGTATTAGTATCTAGTAAGATTCTTTCACATCTATGTCTTACGGATCTTAATGTATGTTTGGAATACATTAAGGGAAAGCTGACTAATATATTAAGAAAGTTGTCACAGGAAATATCCAACTTCCTGAAGCTATACATACTAAAAATTTGTATACCATACAATGTTTCATTTTCTTAGTGAGAAAAATATTTATCACTTTAATCGATTATTTTTCACATTTTCAATACATCATTTTGCTGAAAAGAAAAATCTCAAGCAACGAACGCTCTTAAATAGTACATAAATAAGGTTGAAGGCAATTAGATAAAAGGTAAAAATCATTAGGTCAGACAAAGGTGTTAAATATTATGGTAAAAAATATACATAATGAATTAAAATAATTACTAGGTCCAATTTTCAAAGTTCATCAAGAAACATGATATATGTGCACAATGTACTATGTCAGGAATACCTCAATAAAATGGTATTGCAGAAAGGCAAAATCGGACTCTTATGGATATGATTAGAAGTATGATGAGTAATTCATTATTAGCCAAATCTTTTTGGATGTATACTCTTAAAACAACTTTATATTTTTAAAATTCCTTTATTGTCGCAATTTCTTTTGATCTCAGATTGCGGACCTCCCAATCCAATATCGCCACTGGCTTCTCCTCGTAGGACAAGTTCTCATCCAACAACATGGAGTCCCATTAGATGATGTATGATCCATCCCCATGGTATTTCTTCAACATTGAAACATGGAATATTGGATACACCCCTGACAGCCCTGGCGATAAGGCCATCTCATAAGCTACTTCACCCTTGTATCGAAGGATTTCAAATGACCCAATGTATCTCGGGCTAAGCTTTCCCAGCCTGTTGAACCGCATTACCCCCTTCATGGGGGATACTTTAAGCAAGACTTTCTCTCTCTCCATGAACTCCACATCTCTCACTTTTCTGTCTCCATATTGTTTTTGTTTTCTCTGAGCAGCTACTAGACATTCTTGGATTACCCGAATTTTTTCCAAGGATTCCCTTAGCAAATTGGTTACCTAGGGTCTCACCTCAAATGCATCAAACTACCTAATTGGAGACCTGCATTTCCTCTCATACAGAACTTCAAACGGCACTATGCCAATGCTCAAATGATAGCTGCTGTTGTAAGAAAACTCTGCCAAGGGTAAGTATTTATCCCAATTGCCCCCAAAATCTATTACACAAGCCCGGAGCATGTCCTCTAACATCTGAATGGTCCATTTTGACTGCCCGTCTATCTGAGAATGGAAGGCTATACTCAAATCCAACCTTGTGTCAAACTCTGCCTATAAGGTCCTCTAGAAATGGGAGATGAATTGAGTGCCCATGTCTGACACAATCGAAACTGGCACCCCATGTAATCAAATCACTTTCTTCACATATATCTTGGCTAGTCTCTCAACACTGTAAGTCACTTGAACAGGAAAGAAGTGGGAAGACTTGGTCGGACTATTAATAATGACCCAAATTAAGTCAAACTTCCCCAATGTCTTTGGAAGACCCACCACGAAGTCCATTTCTATTCTCTCCAATTTACACTCTAGGATGGGCATCTTTTGAAGTACTCCCTCAGACTTTTGGTACTCATACTTCACTTGTTGGCAGTTCAAACACTGGGCAACCTGATCTACAATATCCCTCTTCATCCTGCCCCACCAGCAGTGACGCTTCAAGTCATGGTACATTTTGGTAGTCCCAGTATGAATGGTACCCCGAGTTGTGAGTTTGTGCTAGAAGGATTTTAATTAGCTCACCAACTCGGGAAACACACATGTCCCTTTATTTTCAGGACCCCTTCACTATCTAGCACTGCTTCCTTAGCTTGGATCTTACCTAACTTCTCATCCTCAAATTGCCTGGGCTTAGCCTCCATACTGGCTAGTATCCCACCTGTTTCTATCAATGAAAGTCTCATCAAGTTGTTTTCCAGTGTCTGGACTTCTTTGGCCATCAGCTGCTGAGTAGCTTCCAAGCAAGCTAGACTGCCCATACTCACTACTTTCTGACTCAACGCATCTGCCACAACATTGGCCTTCCCTAGGTGATACAAAATCGTCACATCATATTCTTTTAGTAGCTCCATCCATCTCCTCTGTCTAAGGTTAAGGTCTTTCTGGGAGAACATATATTGCAAGCTGCGATGATCTATGAATACCTCACAACGGGCCCTGTATAGGTAATGCCTCTATATTTTTAGTGCAAACACCACCGTAGCCAGCTCCAGGTCATGTGTGAGGTAATTCTTTTCATGCACCTTCAACTGATCAAGGCATAAGCAATGATCTGCCCTTCCTACATCAACACAGCACCCAATCCAGACCGTGAGGGATCACAATAAACAATAAAATCTTTACCTTCCATCGGTAATACTAGGATAGGTGCCGTGGTTAGCAGCGTCTTGAGCTTCTAAAAACTCTTTTCACATTCATCAGACCACTAAAAAGGTACATCCTTCTGAGTCAACCTTGTCAATACTGAGGCAATGGATGCAAACCCCTTCATAAATCGGTGGTAATAACTGGCTAGCCCTACGAAACTCCGAATCTCCATCACGGTGTAGGCCTAGCCCAGTTCCTTATCGCCTCCACCTTTTGTGGATCCACCTTAATTCCCTCTTTAGAGAATACATGTCCCATAAAAGACATAGACTCCAACCAAAACTCACACTTGGTGAATTTGGCTTGCATCTGTTTCTTCGTCAGCAACCCCAACACAATTCTCAGATGGTTTTCATGCTCCTTCTTGGTCTTAGAGTACACCAAGATATCATCAATAAAAATAATTATGAATGAATCTATAGAGGGTTTGAAGATATCATTCATCAATCTCATGAATGTTGCTGCAGCATTTCTGAGTCCAAAGGACATGACTAGGAACTCATAATGTCAATATCTGGTCCGAAAGGCTGTCTTGGGAATATCTTCAACACGAATCTTCAACTAATAATAACTGATGTCTCCCAAATTACACCTCGTAATTGAGATAGATATAACCGATCGATTGTCAAATATAGAACCCAACAAAGGTTGAGGTCGATCCCACAGGGAATATGGTAAGAACTTAGGTTAATGCGAATAACTATCACTATTGATTGACTTATTTCTGAAGGGGAAAATATGGAATAATAATAAAAGTGAAACTAATGAATGCTTGTATCAAATTGAGTTTGTATTCAATTTACGACTAAACTAGAATTGTGTTCCCCAAGATTTTCTAACCACAAGGATTATACACTAGTGATCTTTTCCGGTGTTTAACATGAAATATTGGTAAGTTAGTCTCACCTAAATGGTTGGTCCCCTATCTAGGTGATTTTCACCACTCAACTTGGTTTGTATATGGGTGTTCTTTAGTTGACCCTTACCCTTAATATCGGATTAGCTATTCCTTGGATAAGTTCAAGCTATTAGATGAGGGTTGATAGCCTCAAATCTCCATTGTTAATCTCTTTTCCCATTCATAACCTCCTTGATCCAGTAAGTAAGAATAAGGCAAATCCTAACATTTTCAACCGTCAAGAATCAATCAAAATGAAGAGAAAAACAATACATGCATAAAACTCCATTCAAGAATCATTTAGTATTCTTACCTATGCGTGTTAATTCATCTTGGTTCCCATAAACCTAGTTTATAGGTTTAGCTACTCATGTTTGTGCTATTGCAATCACAAAATATAGAAGAAATCATAATTGCAACTTACAAAGTATTGTAGAATAAAAACTAAGTAGATTGAATAAAATTCCAATGCAACTTTCATATCTTGAATCAAGAACAATTGTATGAAAATTCTCTCAAGAATATCTCTCAAAATTAGCTTATAAACGTTCTCAACCCCTCTCTGTAAAATAAACCTAAAATTGGGTATTTATAATACAAAGAAATCCTTTTCCTAAATAAATCTGGAAACTAGGTCGGCAGTGGCAATGGGCCATGTGACGGATCATTAAGCCTTCTGATGAGTCATTCTTTGCTTTCAATCAATCGTCCCCAGCAACTTACCCAGGCCTGGAAATGGGTCACCTAACGAGTCATCATGCCTTAGCACAAGTCATTATGTCCCTCGTGATCTACTTCCTCAGAAATTCCAGTGCACCTCACGGATAGCTCCGGTGGCCTGCCAACGAGTTGTTCCTTCAGGTGACGACTCGTGATGTCTCTCATCATATTCACTGGATACTCAGTTGAATTTTTCTCTTTAATACCTAACGGTTGACCTCACGACTCGTTCCAAATCATCTAGTGCACTGTTTCACCTCTTCAAAAATCCATCTTTTTTTTGCCAACACCTCAAATGATGGGTCGTGCCTCCTGCCAATGACTCGTTAAGTGCCTAGGAGTCACCTTTCAGTTGTTTTCAGCATTAATTCGATGAAAATCACTTCCATACCTGTTTTCCTGCATATTAAGCACAAAATATCTTATACCCATATAAACATACTTGGAAAGTGCACAATTTCTTGGTTTTAAGCATTGAAAGTGTCATAAAATTACGACACATCAATAACCTGACCTCAGGTCAATCTTGGAGAACACCGCTTCTCCCTGTAATTGATCAAACAAGTCATCTATTCGAGGGAGAGGGTATTTATTCTAAATGGTTACGTTATTCAACTGGCGGTAATAAATGTACATCCACATACTGCGATCTTTCTTTTTCACAAACAAGATCGGGGGACCCCACGAAGAGACATTCGGCCTGATAAACCCCTTAACTTCCTGCAACTGCTCCTTGAGTTCTCTCAACTCAACTGGTGCCATTCTGTACGATGGAATAGAAATGGGTCGAGTCCCAACTCTAACTCGATGCAGAAATCAATATCACAGTCCGGTGGCATGCTAGATAGATCTGTAGGGAATACCTCTAAGAATTCACAAACTACCAAGATCGACTCTATGGAAGAACCCTCGATAGTGGTATCCCGAATATGAGATAGATATGCTGAACACCCCTGCTCTATCAATTTAGGGGCACGAATATAGGAAATGATTTTCTTAGGAGCAGGGCTACAATTCCCTTTCCACTCCAACCAGGATGACCAAGGATCTAATATGGTGACGATCTTTGCATAACAATCCAGAATAGCACGGTAAGAATATAAGCAACTCATTGCCAGAATCACATCAAGATCTATCATATCCAAGATCACTAAATCAACCAGAGTATCAAACGCCATAAAGTCAATAGTGCAATCATGACATAGTCTATTCACCACCATAGAATCTCAAATAGGGGTAGACACATGGATAGGAGTATCAAGTATATCACAAGAAAGATCCAATCCCAAAGCAAAATAAGCGGACACATAGGAAAAATTAAAACCCAGATCAAACAAAACCATAGCCATTTTGTTGGACACAAAGATTGTTCATGTGATAACAATGTCGGAAGCCTCTGCCTCGGGCCTACCCGGGAATGCATAGAAGTGAGCCTGACCACCCGCCTGAGAATCAACCTGGTTGGGCTGAACAACCCATATACCGGACTGAATACCACCCCTTCCAGTCTGAGTACCTCCTCTACCAATCTGTGTACCCCCTCTGACGACTGGCTTACTACCTCGCCCAAACTGTGAACGATCCTTACTGAACGCACTACCTCCTCTCCCAGCAGGGGTCAGAGCTCGAGGAGCTGGGTGCAGAATAATATGTACTCTCTGACCAAACCTGGGGCACATCTGCAAATGGGGCCATACTCTCCACACTCATGGCATACCTTCTCAATCACTAGTCTCTGAGTCGAAATAGAAGAAATAGGGTGAGTCCCGAAGTTTGAATGAATAAGCTGAGTACCCCCAATGGTGATTGACGGCCGCGGAGTAGTCCCTGATGAGCCTCCTGCTGACACCTGCATAGCTGACAGAATAGGACATCGAGAGAAACCCTGTGGTGTCAGAGTCCTAGCAAAAGAGCCAATGTAGGAACCCACCTTCTGAGCCTTCTTCTTGGCATTCTTCGCATACCCTTCCTATTTCACCCCCTCTATATTCTTCACATACTTCACTACTTCTTGAAAGGTCTTACCTGGGAAGACAATCTGAAGAGCTGATAGCTGGAGACCCACATTCAGGCCTTTAACAAACCACCTGATCCTCTCTTGCTATCTGGGAAGTAAAGGCAGAGCATACCTTTGATGGTGGTGAACTCATCCCTCCTCCTATCTCTCAAGGTACGGGGTACATACTTCTCTAAGAAGGTGGAGTAGAACTAGGTCCAGGTTAATGGGGGTGACCCTGCTGGCCTGCACTCCACATAAGCCCTCCACCAGAGCTTAACATTACTTATCAAGTGGAAGGTGACAAACTCCACGCTGTACTTCTCCACCGCCCCCATTTTGTGGAGCCTCTCATGACAATCAATGATGAACTCGTTGGCATCCTCTGCCTAGTACCATAAAAAGTGGGAGGCTTCATCTTCGTGAACCTCCAAAATAAGTCATGCTCCTCCCCTATCATTATCGGCCCAACCACCAACCTCAGGAACATAACTGCCTCTGACATATCATCAATGCGAGGAGCTACAACAGTTGCATCCCCGACTACTTCCCTTCAGGAGTCACTGGTGCTGCCTTATTACATATGAGGCCACTCAGTAGGTAAGGACCTGAGCCAGGAACTCGAAGGATGTTGGAGCGGCTGCAGCCACTCTCTAATTCAGAACCTCCACCTCAACAGCTACTCTCTCTTGGACCACCGAGGATATAGGAGATGCTGACCTCTCTCGTATTGGAGTATGAGCACGAGCCTGTCCTCTGGCAGCTGCAGGCCTTCGCCCGCTACCTCAACCCCGACCTCTACCACAAACTGCAGTTGCTGCTACTGGCTCAGGTGCTGCTTCTCTATTTCTGCCTGCTTGTGTTTTCACCATATGTGAGAGAAATAAAAAGAGTTGTTAGGTACCAATTTGGATCAACAGATACCAATTGGAATTAAGTAATTCGCATGAAAGGAAGGAAGAAGGGAGTTATCTTAAAGTCTTGCAGTCTCTCAAAGATAAGTTACAGATGTCTCTGCACTGATCCACGAGACTCTACTAGACCAGTCTTAGTGAAATGAGATCAAAGAACCTAGCGCTTTGATACCAATTTTGTCACAATCCAAATGGATGTGATTGGCAGCCATACTATCCCAGATGGGTGAACTAGCGATTCCCAATAATTTCCCTAAAAACCAATCATTCAGAAAGAAAATAATAACCTTGAAATTACATGATACAATAAAATCTAACTAAACTTGGAAATATCGACAAAAAAGAAATAACCGACTCCTATAATTTTCCCAGAATTCGATTGTCATTGCACTTTAGACGTCTAACACAAGTCTAAGAATTGATAAAACTAGAAAATAAGAGAAACTATAAATGTCAATATAAGAGACATCTTCAATGGAGGAATAAAACCGCACATCCTTCTTTGGTCACATTTCAATAATCCGCTGCAACTTTAAAGGTGAGGTCGAGATGAACAACTGGGATCCGATCTGCATCAGAAAGAAGTACAAGAGTACCGTCAGTACGAAATATAGTACTGTTAGGCATCATTGGCCAACCTTACATAATAACATATAAGCATGCAACAACAATATGAAACCAGTATAGAACATCATTCATTTATACAAAACACATTTTAGAAAATCTAGCTTTGCACAGGTGACAACCAGCCTGCTTGTTGGATTAGGCTTTTCGCTACAGCGGCCACTTGACCACTGTCGCGGTCTCGCAGTAGCGGGATAAGTCCCACTGCAGCAGTACTATCCTGGTCAGTAGCTCGACTTAGCTGCACCTTCATCATTTCACCAACTCTTTGCAATTCACACATCAATGCATTTATTTAGTTATAAATGTATGCTACTGACTTTGATGCATGAACTATTACATATCCACATGCAATATAGATCAAATCATAACAAAAACAACACAACTCAATTACTAGTATTCATTTAACTATATCAAACATCAAGACTTTTCCATGTCTCCACGTTCAAGTGACAAGAACATGCTCACAAATTTGGTTCAACCACATAGCACTTACCCATTCCGAGTTCTTAACATTTTTACAACTACATCTTAAAATAAAATAATGGTGACATGTCGGGCACACGCCTCCGTCATATTTCCATAATCCTTCATCACTAAACATTGATGTACACACACGCTAGAGGGTCTTATTTCTGTCCTTCCAGTCATATCTTGCAGGGGACTTTAGAAATACATGTACTCCACCGTCGTGGTACACGCTCCCACTCATATGCTCATTTAGATGCTCCCCTTGGAAATGAGCCACTCAATCACTATTGGTCGCCCAGATGCTCCCCTCGGGCATGAGCCTCTCATCTTAGAATATTTTTATTATCCCACATCATTCTCACCGTGTTTACATCATCACTGAGTTCGTTATTATGAAATTCAGGAGGTCACAATCTACTTCCTCACTTAAAAAGTTGAATGATTTATCATTCACACCAATGACAATGCAAAAGAACACACTTAATAGTTTAACACAATTCCACATAGATTCGGTGGCAACAACATAACAACTTATTTCAACAATTGAATTTTAATAAGCAATCATCACCACAACTAATATCCATAGACCAAATCAACACATTATCATTACACATACATACAGGTCATTATATAAAATCTAACTCCTCTAAACCATAACTTACCTCGATTTGGGAGGGTCGCAACATAAACCTATGCAAAACAAGCTGACCCAACAGTTGCAATAATAACGTCATCATATGCTGGCCGACAAGACCATCATGTTATCTAAATCAGATCAAAAGGAAGACAGACGCACATATACATATATACAAGCTAACAAGGCTTCCAACTAATAATACAATTAGGCCCCACATGACCAACAATGCATGTCTAACAACTTGTAGACTGCAAGCCTCTAAAGAGTAAGATTTTGGTCGGGACAGGGCCCCTGACCTACCTAAAACTATACATCAAAAGATAGGAAAACCTCAAATTATATAGCAACTCCAGAAGGAAGGAGCTGGCCAATCTGCTAAATCTGAACGGCTACTACGGAGGTCTCAAAACTTGTCTGTCTGAACCTACAGGTAAGTATGTAGCGCCCCATATGTGGGCGTCACTACAATATATACTGAATATGTAAGGCAGTAATAATAAACTAAATAGAAGCTGATAGAGGAACTAAAAGTAATCAGCAATAAGGGCCAGAAGTTAACATGTACGACCTCACAACCATGAACTATAAATAACGGGTGATATTCAAACAAGAACCTAACACCTGGTTCCCATGAGCCTGGAAGGTACAATCTACATAGAATAATCTGCTTGGGCCCCCATAAGCCTCAACAATTACAAATCAATCTATATACTTCTATCTGTACCATTGTAGCCCCGTAGGCAAGCTGTAACTAAAGAATACTTGGCTTATGATATTGTATCCATGCCTTTTGGGCTTCTGTATCCGTGTTTGAGCCTTTTGGGCTCCTATAACTGTATTTGAGCCTTCTGATCTCTTGTAACTGTATATGAGCCTTATGAGCTCCTGTAACTGCACCCCGAGCACACAAAGCTCTACTGAGAGTCATTTATACCACTATTGCATAAGGAAAGTCTATAAGTGAATAGACTTCAATATGGCTCTGCATGCCTCAATCTGGTTCTTCCAGATGTCATATAACTCCTATGAGTAACATATAGCTTGTAGACAGGTATACTTGAACTTATCCCTTCTAGGAAACATGTACGTGGGCATCTGTATGAGTAACCAGAGGCATTGGCCCCATGTCTAACAACAAATAAGATCAATTATATAGGGTATCTCATAGTCTATTAGTCTACTAACAGCTAGAGTGGTTTTCTGAGCGACCTATATGACAAGCTGTAAGTCATATGAAGCTATACGGTCACTGGCAGTAGGTAGTTTATCTAGTAAGCTATCACCCAATTCATTAGGAAACCTTGGTACCATCAACTCGAAGGTAAGGCTACTTTATCAAGATTCTAGTCTTGTAGGCGTCAAGGTACGCTAATGGTCTGTAGGCGAGCTTTATTGTATATAGGCATCAAAAACAGAAAGTTATATTGCCAAGCTATGCCCTATGCTCAACTTAACAAGAAATGATCAACAGCTAACCACAAGCCTCTATAGCCTCAGTAAGGTAGCAAAACATCACTAGCCAATCTAGGCAGCAACGATAAGAATCAGTAATCTCTAGGCCACTTCTAACAAGAAGAAAAGTTGGAATAAGGATAATCCCGACAAGGGATACTATAATACAACATCAATTCAACTCGTAGAAGCTAAGCACAACACACATAAACGGAAACTACTACGGAAGCACAAGTCATATCAACTATACGATGAGAATAACTTGTCGAAGGAGGTTATCCTTAACTTCAATTGTCGAACTCTGCTCTACCAATTCTATTTCGATCTAGAACTTGTAATCCCTTCATATCTTAGCTCATACGTCAAGGGAATAGGGCTATTCTATTTTAAGAAGTAGGCCAGTAGCATCATCACACAAAACACAATGGCAATAAGTCACAAAGAGTTCAATACAACAAAATCTTATGAATTCTTATAAATTAGGATGGTAGAAGTACTTACTATCACTTGTAGACATTTTCGTCTTAGATAGAGATGATTTTTATGACTTTTACCCACTAGGGCTCCATCAAATTAAGCTAATTTCAAAGATTCAACTCCTAGATACGTTCTTTGTAGGCCCAAGATTATTACCCAAGAAGAATTTGTAATTAGACGTGATTTGATAGCGTAATTTGCCTTTATTTCGTTGAAAACCTAAAGGGGAAATTGCCTAGGCCCTAGCTCTCTCTTTTGGAAATGCTTTAAATGAAATAATACACACAACTTAAATATACATAGGGGAGGCGATGCAAGGGGTCGGCGACACACCTCCCATCGTAGAAGAGCATAGGCACGACTCACCGTTCCATGCGGGGGAGGGTGTCTCACGACGCAACGCCTGCCTCCGGCTCCATCCACCCCCTCGCTCGATAACACGCTCATGCATTCCACCTTTGACCCTTCTCCCTCATGTGCCGCACTCCAAGAACTCCCAGCATGTACACACACACATCGGTTAGACAATGAAAACTTACGGGGTGTAACATTCTGTTACCACGGTCACTTGGCAATGGAAAGACTACCGCTCTAGCAGTCCCCCGTAACCAGTAGCTCCCTAAAAACAACCAACTTTCACTAGCTCACTCTACAACACTTCTTTATTCACATTCTATCC
This sequence comes from Datura wrightii, assembly GCA_035772735.1. NCBI lineage: Eukaryota > Viridiplantae > Streptophyta > Magnoliopsida > Solanales > Solanaceae > Datura > Datura wrightii. The sequence goes on from JASDFA010000002.1 coordinate 71,175,427, forward strand.
CCTTAGAGTGCTCTAAGTCAGTTTTCCTTCGTAGTGATATATAGGTCGTTAACCTACAAACTTCTTGGTGGATATTAGGAGTGAATTTTAAGGTATATAGTGTTTTTTCTATAAAAAAGAACATTATCAGAAAGATTGCCTTAAGCATAAAACTTGATTTTGAGAAAAAATATTCATTAACTGTTTTTGTATGTTTCGAACCAAATTAGCTAAAGCTCCTCATAGTACTTGATAATCGATTTAGTATAACTACTAAAATGTTTATTGAGTTGAAAGAATTCTTGTCTAGATTACTAAATCCTCCTAAAGTTCTTCTTGCTTGTGAGAAATCGTAGGAATATTTCAATTGATATCTCATGAACTTATGATTAAATCTTGGATAATAAATATCAGTTTGGTGAATAACCAACATTTATATGTTGATTTAATTTCTAGGAATCTGATTTTTCTTTCAAGACTAGATAGGTTTAGGTCAAATATTTTAATTTAGGAATGAATATTTCAATTTATAAAAAAAATATTATTCCTTATGATTTTTAGTGTTCTTATTAATGGCTTATACATAATGAAATCTCATGATAGGTTTCTTGAATCGCTTTCAACATAATGTTGGAATTAAGTGTAGTTCACTGGATGAATATTTTGCTTTTTTTGTGGCATAAATGTTTGCAGTCATATTTCCTAAGAAAGATTAAAAATATTAGTAATTTTTAAGATTCTTTCACATCTAAGTCTTATGGGTCTTAATGTATGTTTGGAATACATTAAGGGAAAGCAGACTAATATATTAAGAAAGTTGCCATAAGAAATATCCAACTTCCTGAAGCTATACATACTAAATATTTGTAGCCCTATAATGTTTCATTTTTTTAGTGGAGAAAAATATTTATCACTTTAATCTATTATTTTTCACATTATCAATACATCATTTTGCTAAAAAGAAAAATTTCAAGCAACGAACGCTCTTAAAGAGTACATAAATAAGGTTGAAGGCAATTAGATAGAAAGATGAAAATCATCAGGTCAGACAAAGATGTTGAATATTATGATAAAAAATATACATAATGAATCAAAATAATTACTAGGTACAATTTTCAAAGTTCATCAAGAAACATGATATATGTGCATAATGTATTATGTCAGGAACACCTCAATAAAATGATATTGCAGAAAGGCATAATCGAAAACTTATGGATATGGTTAGAAGTATGATGAGTAACTCATTATTAGCCAAATATTGTGGATGAATACTCTTAAAACAACTATATATTTTTAGGATTCCTAGTAAGACAGTTCCAAAGACCCCTCTTGAACTGTGAACTGGAAGAAAATCTAATTCAAAGCACCAACATGTTTAGGGTTGCCCTCTGAAAGTTTGAATATATAATCTACATGAAAAGAAATTGGATCTTTGAACAGTTAGTGGTTAGTTTATTAGTTACCTAGAGAAATCTAAAGGTTACAAGTTTTACTATCCAAATTATAATTTTGATAATTGTTGAAACTAGTAATGCAAGATTACTTATCGAGTATAGTCAAGTTAGTGTAGTATTGAATGACAAAGTGTGAAAATAAACGAGGTGAAGGTAAATGTTCTATTACCCATGAATACACACTTCCACAACAATAATAAATATTGTTCCACATTAAAATGAAATACTCCAGAAAGAAACTAACTCATGAATATCTGACACATATGAACCACATATAATGCCATTATTAAAACCTTGATGATAAAGAAAATTAATTATTCTGATTGATTACATGGCTTATCTAAAGTCTGATTTTGATAATATATATATATATTAAAGACGCGATTTTATTTCCACAAGCCACAAGAAATTGAATCTGATAAATGAATTGATTTCATAAAAAGAAGAGTTAAAATTCATTGAATACACCAAAGTCTGGGATCTCGTTGAATTTCCAAAATATTTTTTCTAAAAAGAATCGGCCTTAGATGAGTCTTTAAGACCAAGCGAAATTCAAATGGAAATATCAAACGATATAAAATTAGAATTATTATCAAGGGTTACACTCAAAAAGAAGATATATTGTCACACCCCGCCTTGGGGGGTATGACTGGCACCTGGTGCCCTACTGGGACCTGAACTGCTGGACTGCTAAGCCTGGGCACATCTGGTGCCTGGCTGGCTCTAACTCATATTTCTGGAAACAAAGGGCTATATAACGGCTGTAAACACAGCCCCCGGCCCATTGGCCTACAGCCTCCTGCACCTGTACTAACAGCTGACCAGAAACATATCTATTCAGGGAAACCTATGTGGGCCGACAAGGCCACCATGCTGTCTAGTTATCTGTAACTCAGCAATAACATACTAGAAGGCTACATGATCGGCAAGGTCACCACTACTGTCAACTTATGGCCCCACACGGCCAACATAAAAGAAGCAAAAGTACTAATAGCTAACAACTGCATGGCCTCACACGACCGGCTCATCTGACCACAGGGAGATATATACAAACTGCAAGCCTCTAGGAACAGCAATAGAAATGATCGGGACAGGGCCCCGACCTACCCGTACTATACAACAAAGGAAACTGGAATACACCTCTGGAATTCAGTCTCCGGATGACAGGAGCTGAATACTCGATCGTTGATAGGAATCACATGGTATTGCCTGCTCATCTACGAGTACCTGCAGGCAAGTAATGCAGCGCCCCACCAGGCATCAGTACCGCTGGTACTGAGTATGTAAAGCAATAACTGAAAGAAACATCTGAAAACGATAATATAACTGATGGAACTGAAGTAGAGAGAATAGATTAACTGTCTGATAATGTAAATCATACCTTCCCTCAATCTTTACTGGAAGAAAATAGGAGTCATACCTGGAGACATATCCCTCTACTGCTGATCTACTCGTATCTAACGTAACATGGCATAACATGAAATAGCATAACATGGCACACACAAACCTTACCCGGCCCCCATAAGCCGGGAGGTAGAACCAGCTCAGAATCTACACCCCTACCCCGGTCATCCCATCTCCTATAATGGCTGTAAGCATCCTGCCGGTCCCCTAGGTATGCACTTGGGCTCGCTGAGCCCCTGACTATAACTGTACCTGAGTCCGGAGGACTCCTGAATCAACACTCGGGCGTATCCGATCGACGGGGGTGTATAAAAGCCGACCAAGGCAAAATATGGGGAAACTGGCATCCCATCTTCGTCCCCTAGGGGACGGCATGCCACTCCGTAGAGCGACGTATCCTCATCCTCTGGCGGACGAGTCGATACAGCTATTAACCCTGGGGTGGTCATGGATGCTAGGTAGTCCAACCCCAAACAATACAACGGTCTCAACTAGTAATACTGTTTGCATATCTTACATGCTGAGGCTAATAGGGGTAAAGTATCGTATACATTACATGCTGAACTAATGATAGTAATCTGTACGTATTCAATATGTGCTGAGACTGGTGAATATATATATATATATAGTCTCCTGCCAAACTGTACTGGGGCAAATGCTATACAAGATAGTGTTTCTGCTGAAAACTATGTTATTTACTGAGTTTCTGTATTAACATGATTTACTATTCCTAACATGCGTTCTAAACTTTATTTTTGCCTGCCATTCCATTTCTGAAGTGCTTTACGGATATTGCATCACTTTACGGGGTTTCAACTAAATACAATAATATCTTAACATTTCATATTACATCACATACTGAGCATACTGGGCAGTTTCTAACACTTGTGTTAGAATCTATGTCATACTAGTAAGTTTCACGCAAGTTACAACCCAATGCTTCTCATCTCGTACCAACATTCACAATAAACGTAACATTTGACTTCTGAACATTATACTGGCCTGTGAATCACTGTACTGTACCGATATTACTTAACTTGCCTAGGGAACTAGCTTTACATACCTTATCCTTGAACTATTCGTCTGTCGGACGAGGCTCGGCCGGTACTTCAACTGTTTTCTCCCAACTGCATTCATAAATATGTCAATCAATACTAAATACAACTTTATTTAAAAAGGCAACGTCACTTTTGATATAGTTTATAGCCTAAACTTAGGCTTATAGAAAGACGGCCGGAAACTCGCTATTTTTCAGAGGTCCAAAAGGGAGAAATATTCACTTCACAGCTAGGAACACATAGACACTAGTTTAGAGCAATTCCACTTACCTTAGCTCGGTGGCTCGATGATTCATCGGCCGTATTTTATGAAACTGAATCCGTAGGAATGCTCTCTGCTGCTAAATACCTCAGTATCTGGAGTTAATTTGAGTTTGGGCAATGTTTGGCAGCGTAATCGGACGATAATATATTACCTTCCTTCGTCCCTCTCTGCCCTCTGCGTTTTCTGGAAATTTTCATAAGTTTTTATCATTTAAAACTGAAGTGGGGCTTTATATACTTGGGCCTGGACAAGGCCAACATGTCATGGAGCCAACGCGGAGGCTCCTCCTCTGTGACACGCTACCATCGCGGAGGGGCTTTGCCTCGGCTCCTTCCGCGATGATTCGACAGGCTTCTCGTCCGATCTTTCCCCGGGCCTTTCTCTAGCACGTATGGCCTTCAAATATGCTTAACCAATGTGCGAATAGGTCATCTAGGTGCCGGAAATTCTATGGGGTATAACATTCACCCCCCCTTAAGAACATTCGTCCTCGAATGTACACTGTTATCTAGAGGACTACTTACTTTACTTCCTAGAAAAATTTCGGCAGAGTTTCCCCTGTAATATGGACTATCACAAAAACTTGAAATGCAGAAAAGTCCAATACAGGTACTGTACACAATATTTTAAGATCCACTGAATGGCTAGGTATCAATCTTTCTCACTTATACATACACAACCATAAGATACTACATAGCAATAATACGAACATACCTGTCGCCTAACTGGGCCTGAAATAGGTGAGGATATCTGGTCCTTATATCTTCCTCCGCTTCCCAAGTCATCTCCTCTCGGTTCTTATTACGCCTCAATACCTTGGTGGATGTAATATCTTTAGTCCTCAATCTGCGAATCTATCTGTTTAAGATAGTTATTGGAACCTCTTCATAGGCCAGCTTTTTCGTAACCTGAATATTCTGGACTGGGACTGCTCTGGACGGGTCTCCTATGTATTTCCTCAGCATAGATACATGAAAGATCGGATGAACGGATTCTAATTCTGGAGGCAAATTCAACTCATATGCCCCTCGGCCTATCCTACAATGAATCCGACAAGGCCCAACAAACCTCGGCTGAGCTTACCTTTCTTGGCGGACCTCACTACCTCTTTCATTGGGGATACTTCAGAAATACTCAGTCATACACATCAAACTCCAATTTTCTGCGCCGCACATCTGCATATGATTTCTGTCGGCTCTATGCAGTCAGTAAGCATTCTTCGGATAAGCTTTACCTTTTCCTTTGACTGCTGAACAATGTCTGGGCCAACCAATACTGATTCTCTGATTTCAAACACCGTTTGGCGATCTGCATTTTCGCTCGTATAATGCCTCAAAAGGAGCCATCTGGATGGCTGAATGATAGCTATTATTGTAGGAAAATTCAATTAACGGTAAATGCTCACTTTGGCTACTACCGAAATCTAGCACACACGCTCGCAACATGTGTTCGAGCGTCTGAATTGTGCGCTCAGCCTGCTCATCTGTTTAAGGATGAAATGTTGTGCTCAAGTTAATCTACGTTTCTAGACCTCTGCCAAAATCTAGCTGTAAACTGTGCTCTCCTATCTGAAATAATGGATGCCGGCATTCCATGCAATCTAACTATTTTTCTGATAGATAATTCAGCATAATCCTCAGCCGGGAAGGTAGCTTTCACTGGCAGGAAATGAGCTGATTTTGTCAGCCTATCAACTATTACCCAAATAGAATCATTTCCGTGTCTGGTACGGGGTAATCCTGCTACAAAATCCATATTCACTGCTTCTCATCTCCAGAGAGGCACAGCTATGTCCTAAGTTAACCCGCCTGGTTTCTGATGTTCTGCCTTCACCTGTTGGCAGTTAGGACACTGGGCTACAAATTCAGCAATTTCTCTTTTCATACCTGGCCACCAGTAGTTTTCTTTGATATCGTGGCACATTTTCGTCGCGCCTGGGTGGAGAGAATAGCGGGCGTAATGCGCCTTGCTTATAAGCTGCTGGCGATGTCCCCAAAATATCTAGAACACAAATGCGGCCTTCATATCGTAACACTTCATCCTCGGTTATCTGAAAATATGTCACCTCTCCTTACTGAACCTTATGTTCAAATTGAACCTGGCTAGGGTTTTTATACTGCCGTTCCTTTACTTCCACCACTAACGATAACACTGCGACATTCTGTGTTATCTCTCTGTTATCTTTTATTTCTGCTATGTGACCGGCTAAACCAGCTATCTAGTGTAATTCTCGGATATATTCCCGTTGTTCCGGCTGCAAGTATGCCAACTCCCCATAGGTTTAAGGCTAAGGGCATCTGCTACCATATTAGCCCTTCCTGGGTGATACAAAATTTTCACTCTTTAAGGCATAAACTACTGCAGCTAACTCCAGGTCACGGGTAAGATAATTCTCTTCACGTTCCTCGAACTGCCTGAAAGCATAAGCTATTACTTTACCATGTTACATCAACCCTCTGTACCTTCTGGCGATACTAACACTGGAGCTAATGTTAACCTGACTTTTAACTCTTGGAAGTTCTGCTCACACGCCTCAGCCTACTGGAACTTTATGGCCTTCTGTGTCAATTTAGTCAGAGGTGCTGCTAAGGTGGAAAATCCTTCCACAAACCCTCTGTAATACCCGGCTAGCCGCAGGGATTGCATACTTCGATCGGAGTGGTAGGTCTAAGCTTATGTCTTTACTGTTTCAATTTTTCTGTGTATCTATCTGTACACCAGCCTCCGACACAATGTGACAAAAAAAACTACTAAACTCAACTAAAATTCACATTTACAAAAATTGACATATAACTGACAGTCATACTGGTTTATTATACCGGAGAATCTGACAAGTAGGCTACCGGTATAACTAGAGCTTGTCTGGCCTTCTGGCCGCATGCTAAGGCTACTTGTTGCTAAAGTATCCTTGAACGACTATCTGCACACCATGCGCCCGTATCTGGTCAGGGGGTCCTGATATTGACCATAACCTCTAATGATCTGGCTGCATAACCTTAAATAACTAAATAGTCGAGTTGAATGACCCGAATGTGGCAGTAGTCTAACAATGCTCTAATCGTTCTACTTGAGTGCTTATAGTTCGTGCATAACCGCAGACTTGTGGGCATCTAATTGCTCTGTTATTTTACTTAAGCCACTGTAAGGCTGGCTTAATCAAACTTGCTTCCAGGTGATTGATCTCTGGATCTTCACGGGGAGTCTACTGACCCCCTAGTCTTAATGAACACTGTGCTAGCAGGGTACTATCAATTTCTTACGCCTTCCAGCCCTACCAGTATATCCACTTGGATTTATACTACTATTCTAGGGAATTCTCGGTCTTATGAGCTATTCTGTAAATACTGGCCTTCTGCTAGGGCTCTGTATCTAAATATCTTACGAAAACCAGCTGAATTACTAGTCTGTCGCTGACTACTGATGTGGACCCTTCCTTGGGGTACCCACGGGTATTCTGACTGGGACGGCCGGCTGGCTTATGGGGTGTTCCACATAATAACTACTAGGTTGGTTAAGGCCGACTCTCACCTACAAGGCTGGGGAAAATGACGTACGACCACTTAACATACTAGAACAATTTGGCATTGCTAATCTCTGAAATTTGCCTATTCGGCCTGTAATCCTGGTTCTAGCACATGCACTACTGTTACCGATCTTCAGGGATGCCTCCCTGCTAATGCAGGCGCCAGCTGGTCGGTAGACCGTCTAACTGCGCCCTTATCATCTAGCCATCTGTTTTAGGCCATTAACTCTGGTAAGCTCCTAGAGCCTAGATCTGACAACAACACATAAATCTATTAACCTAATAACTGAGAACTGAGATAGTTCCTATGACTTCATACGTAATTCACACTTAATCTGCCCTTTCTCTTTTCCTTTCCCTTTCTCCTTTCTTCTCTCCTTTCTTTCTTTCTTCTCTCTTCTCTCTCTTTTTTTTTTGCAAGGGGATCCTGCAATGCAATTTGTACATGCTTTCTATTACTAATCAGTATCCATGATTATACCCCTTGGGCAGCTACCCACAGCATACCTATTATCTGTATATATATATATCGCTAGTTACGTACAATATGTACTGAATTCTACGGTAATACATAATCTCTGACATGCTCTGCTGAGTCTCATGCCGTACATGATACACCGCTTCTACGGCCTAATACTATCTCTTGCCCTAACTTATCATTTCATTGCATTGTCACCACATTCTGAAAGTAACAAACATAAACACTCTAATTATTGTCTGCTGTTTGAAAGTCCTCCACTCTCGCGATGTGGGGTCGACGTTCGAATCTTATAGCCTTACTAGGCATATATTGAGAGCCCATAACTGTCTGCTAGGCCTTATCTCTAGGCTACACTAGATTAGAATTGCTGTATCGGTAGCTTCTTAACTTTTCCATAGCGAACATACTGCGGTATTCTGAACCGCAATCCTACTGTCAGCCCGAGGCTTAATCCTTAAACGATATTTTATCAATCCTGGGGTAATTCTAATTTTCCCACAAGATCTGGCATTCCTGCTTCTTTCCCTCATCTTGCTTAAGTTGAACTCTGGGGTTCAAGGTACCTGCTCTTCATTGTTAACAAGATTGTTGGTCCTGTATCAGTTCATACTTCCCCTGACTTGCAGTCAGACCTATCTGATTCACATGATCCCTCACCCTTTTGATATCACAACTGGATCATAACCACAATCTTACAGGTATGTCTTTGTCTTGCTATCTGTTAGCATATGTGGCGGACTTAGCCTTTTTCTGACCCAAACTTGACTATTACCCGGCATTTATCACTAATAAGTCTTTTACCCCTACTTCGGGTAAGCTAACGGTGTAACTTTCTCTACTGGCTTAAAGGCTTATTGTCATAAGGGTCTGCACAACTTACGTAATCCTAGGGGCTCTTTACATTTTCTAATACTTACTAGGATCAATCAGCCCATCCTTACTTACCGCTGGATTTGGCAATCCCATCTCAAGTCTTATGCCCCTTTACTATATTGGCATCAAAATTAGGAGGTAGGAATAGCCCTTTTCTTATTGCAACAAATAAAAGCATTTAACTGTACCATATCCAAAAAGATGTATTTGGGATTCCTGCATTTCCCTCTCTTTCTTATACTTACCTGGTGGTCTGACCTTGTCTGTAATCTTAATCAGATCTTATATGATTAATAAATAAATCAACTCATATGCACATTACATTCCTGACTTCCTATTCTAACGTTATTGACATATACTGGGGATGATACCAATAAAAGAGATAACATTGGAAGGTCCCTATTACCTCCTCCTGCTGCTGTAGTTACCCTATAACTGGCTAATGCCTTCTCCTGTTGCCATATCTGATCTTCTGCCTGTAGTAGGGTAATGCTGATCTACCTTTGTATCTGTAATCAAAGAATACGGTAAGTTTTTAGGGACTCAACCCTATACTGTACTGCTCTAAAGCACGACTGACTGAGAAGGAAGGGTAACCATCCTATCATGCCTCGCAGCCTCCTGCCTATAGTATGTGGTGCACAATACATCCATAGACAAGACTCTACTTAGCACGGCTTGCAGACTCCCTGGGATACGACCTGCTCTGATACCAAGTTTGTCACACCCCGCTTTGGGAGGTATGACTGGCACCTGGTGCCCTATTGGGACCTGAACTACTGGACTGCTAAGCCTGGGCACATCCGGTGCCTGGCTGGCTCTAACTCATATTTCTAGAAACAAAGGGCTATATAACGGCTGTAAACACAGCCCCCGGCCCATTGGCCTACAGCCTCCTGCACCTGTACTAACAGTTGACCAGAAACATATCTATTCAGGGAAACCTATGCGGGCCGACAAGGCCACCATGCTGTCTAGTTATCTGTAACTCAGCAATAACATACTAGAAGGCTACGTGACCGGCAAGGTCACCACTACTGTCAACTTATGGCCCCACACGGCCAACATAAGAGAAGCAAAAGTACTAATAGCTAACAACTGCACGGCCTCACACGACCGGCTCATCTGATCACAGGGAGATATATACAAACTGCAAGCCTCTAGGAACAGCAATAGAAATGATCGGGACAGGGCCCCGACCTACCCGTACTATACAACAAAGGAAACTGGAATACACCTCTGGAATTCAGTCTCCGGATGACAGGAGCTGAATACTCGATCGTTGATAGGAATCACGTGGTATTGCCTGCTCGTCTACGAGTACCTGCAGGCAAGTAATGTAGCACCCCACCGGGCGTCAGTACCGCTGGTACTGAGTATGTAAAGCAATAACTGAAAGAAACATCTGAAAACGATAATATAACTGATGGAACTGAAGTAGAGAGAATAGATTAACTGTCTGATAATGTAAATCATACCTTCCCTCAATCTTTACTGGAAGGTAATAGGAGTCATATCTGGAGACATATCCCTCTACTGCTGATCTACTCGTATCTAATGTAACATGGCATAACATGAAATAGCATAACATGGCACACACAAACCTTACCCGGCCCCCATAAACCGGGAGGTACAACCAACTCAGAATCTACACCCCTACCCCGGTCATCCCATCTCCTATAATGGCTGTAAGCATCCCGCCGGTCCCCTGGGTATGCACTTGGGCTCGCTGAGCCCCTGACTATAACTGTACCTGAGTCCGGAGGACTCCTGAATCAACACCCGGGCGTATCCGCTCGACGGGGGTGTATAAAAGCCGACCAAGGCAAAATATGGGGAAACTGGCATCCCATCTTCGTCCCCTGGGGGACGGCATGCCACTCCGTAGAGCGACGTATCCTCATCCTCTGGCGGACGAGTCGATACAGCTATTAACCCTTGGGCGGTCATGGATGCTAGGTAGTCCAACCCCAAACAATACAACGGTCTCAACTAGTAATACTGTCTGCATATCTCACATGCTGAGGCTAATAGGGGTAAAGTATCGTATACATTACATGCTGAGCTAATGATAGTAATCTGTACGTATTCAATACGTGCTGAGACTGGTAAATATATATATATATATATATAGTCTCCTGCCAAACTGTACTGGGGCAAATGCTATACAAGATAGTGTTTCTGCTGAAAACTATGTTGTTTACTGAGTTTCTGTATTAACATGATTTACTATTCCTAACATGCGTTCTAAACTTTATTTTAGCCTGCCATTCCATTTCTGAAGTGCTTTACAGATATTGCATCACTTTACGGGGTTTCAACTAAATACAATAATATCTTAACATTTCATATTACATCACATACTGAGCATACTGGGCAGTTTCTAACACTTGTGTTAGAATCTATGTCGTACTAGTAAGTTTCACGCAAGTTACAACCCAATGCTTCTCATCTCGTATCAACATTCACAATAAACGTAACATTTGACTTTTGAAAATTCTACTGGCCTGTAAATCACTGTACTGTACCGATATTACTTAACTTGCCGAGGGAACTAGCTTTACATACCTTATCCTTGAACTATTCGTCTGTCGGACGAGGCTCGGCCGGTACTTCAACTGTTTTCTCCCAACTGCATTCATAAATATGTCAATCAATACTAAATACAACTTTATTTAAAAAGGCAACGTCACTTTCGATATAGTTTATAGCCTAAACTTAGGCTTATCGAAAGACGGCCAGAAACTCGCTATTTTTCAGAGGTCCAGAAGGGAGAAATATTCACTTCACAGCTAGGAACACATAGACACTAGTTTAGAGCAATTCCACTTACCTTAGCTCGGTGGCTCGACGATTCTTCGGCCGTATTTTATGAAACTGAATCCGTAGGAATGCTCTTTGCTGCTAAATACCTCAGTATCTAGAGTTAATTTGAGTTTGGGCAACGTTTGGCAGCGTAATCGGATGATAATATATTACCTTCCTTCGTCCCTCTATGCCCTCTGCGTTTTCTGGAAATTTTCATAAGTTTTTATCATTTAAAACCGAAGTGGGGCTTTATATACTTGGGCCTGGACAAGGCCAACGTGTCACGGAGCCAATGCGGAGGCTCCTCCTCCGTGACACGCTGCCATCGCGGAGGGGCTTTGCCTCGGCTCCTTCCGCGATGGTTCGACAGGCTTCTCGTCCGATCTTTCCCCGGGGCTTTCTCTAGCACGTATGGCCTTCAAATATGCTTAACCAACATGCGAATAGGTCATCTAGGTGCCGGGAATTCTACGGGGTATAACATATATATTACAAAGAGACTTTTTTATCAATCTCAAATACAGATTCATTAAAAATTATTATGATTGTAGTAACTCATTATAATTTAGAGTTACACTAAATGATTGTGAAAACCGCCTTCTTAATATAGAGCAAGTATGGACCTACTAGAGGATTTTAAATATAAAAAAAATGTTAAATAATATGTAAATTAAAGAAGTCAATACATGGATAAACAAACCTCAATATTATGCTATATTTAGTTTAATAATATTGTATAATCCTTTGATTTTAAGAAAAATACCGTTGACCGATAAATATATTAGAGGATCAGTTGGAGTAAGTTTGTCTTCTATATTCATGTGATGATAATATGTTGATAATATATTACTTTCTCCTAATGATTTAGTGATTTGCATGAAAGTTTTCTCTCAAAAAATCTTTAGAATAAAATATACAAGTGAGACATCCTTCTATCATGAATAAAATATTTCATAATTAATCATATTAGCTAATGAATTGTCTCAAAAATTGTGTTTATAAAAATTTTAGAGAAGCTATATAAGTCTTCACTTGTAGTTAATCACATAAAAAGATGTAGAAAGTATTGTGTAACCTAAAAGGAACAAGTGATAAATGCTTATGTGTATGATATCTGATATAATGAAGTTCATCAGATTCTCAAATTTGGACTTTACCAAATAATTTGACTGAAAAAGTTCATATTAAATACTTGTTCCTATTATGTGAAGGAACGGTAATTTGAAATAATCTTAAGTAAACTGTCATCTTATCAATTATGAAAAAAATTGTGATATTTTAGTTGTAGTCACTATTCAGGCATTATTACTACAGAGTTTTATCTCAGGACTTAGGGTTGTTAATGCCATTACCAAACCACTAAAACGTATGATGATTATTCTATTGTAATGCTTTTTTCTAGGAATCACACATGCTCTAAAAATACCAAATTTATGAAATAAAATTATTTTGTCATTTAAAAAAGATTCAGAAACAAAGTGTGTCAACTAAAATAACCTCATAATTGTAGATCTATTAATGAAAGATTCAATCAATGATATTTAAAGAATATGTACATATAATGAGTTTTAATTATACTTATGATTGATGTTCTTATAATGTTTTGACATCCTGAGCTCAATTATGTATTTCTGATATACATTAATGGATTTCTATTTCTTGTAAGTATTTATAGATTATTGTTTTGAGATATTATAGTATAACAACCCGTCTATCATTACGGGAAAATTAAGGCTAGAGTAACCTATTTTTTCCTAGGAATACGGTGGGAAGTGTTGGAAAAGTTGAATTTAACACATATATTTTGAGGGATGGAAAATATGCAGGAAATTTTGAGCTACTGATTAGCAGGGACTGATACAGCAGTGGGAGTCCCGCTGCAGCAAGATCGTCATAACGGTCGGAAGTCTGCCATAGTAGGGAAGGAGAGTTAACCATCGAGTCTAGAGTGGTGAGGCCCTGGCTACCACAGCGGATCCGCTGTAGCAGAAATCTAATCGCTGCAATGGACGACGGGTGGTAGTATGATAGTTTAAGTTAGAACTTTGGGATATTTCATCCCATTACTCTAAGACATGAACTCTAAGAGCAGAAGGACGATGTTTAGAAGGCAAACCAGTTTCTTCTTTCCAAGGTAAGATTTATAGCTAATTCTCTTCCCATTCGATTCCCTAGCACCCTAGAATCAAAGGGTAGTCTCTAATGGTAGAATCCTAGCCAAGAACCTTAGGACTGTGAAAACTAGGGCCCGGATATAACACCCCAAAAGTCCCTAAGATCAGACTCGAGATATGAAACGGAGAAAATAAAAAAAAATTACATCAGACGACAGAATGATCCGTTAGGTGAGTGTTGTTATACCCCGTAGAATTCCCGGCACCTAGATGACCTATTCGCACGTTGGTTAAGCATATTTGAAGGCCATACGTGCTAGAGAAAGGCCCAGAAAAAGATCGGACGAGAAACCTGTCGAACCATCGCGGAAGGAGCCGAGGCAGAGCCCCTCCGCGATGGCAGCGTGTCACAGAGGTGAGGCCTCCGCGTTGGCTCTGTGACACGTTGGCCTTGTCCAGGCCCAAGTATATAAAGCCCCACTTCGGTTTATTTTAGAATTAAATCATATAAACTTCAGAAAATAGAGAGCAAACGCAGGAGAAGGAAAAAGGGATGAAGTAGTAATATAATTTTCGTCCGATTACGCTGCTAAACGTTGTCCAAACTCAAATTAACCTCAGATACCGAGGTATTTAGCAGCAAAGAGCATTCCTACGAATTTAGTTTCGTGAAATACGGTCGACGAATCGTTGAGTCACCGAGCTAAGGTAAGTGGAATTGCTCTAAATTAGTGTCTATGTGTTCCTAGCTGCGAAGTGAATATTTCTCCCTTCTGAACCGCTGAAAAATAGCGAGTTTTCGACCATCTTTCGATAAGCCTAAGTTTAGGCTATAAACTATATCAAAAGCGACGTTGCTCTTTACAATAACGTTGTATTTAGTATTGATTGGCACATTTATGAATGCAGTTGGGAGAAAATAGTTGAAATACTGGCCGAGCCTCGTCCGACAGACGGATAGTTCGAGGATACGGTATGTAAAGCTAGTTTCCTCGGCAAGTTAGTAATCTTGGTACAGTACAGTAATTTAAAGGCTAGTAGAATATTCAGAAGCCATGTATGATGTTTATTATGAATGATGGTACGATACTAGAAACATTATGTTATGATCAGCATGAGACTTGCTAGCACGATATAGATTCTAATATAAGTGTTAAGAACTGCACAGCATGCTCAGTATGTGATGTGATACAGAATGTTAGGATATCATTGTATTCAGTTGAAACCCAGTAAAACAATGTAATATCTGTAAGGCATCTCAGAAGTAGAATGATAGGTTAAAATGAAGTTTAGGAAGCATGTTAGAGATAGTAAATCATGTTACTATAGAAACTCGGTATACAACATGGTTTTCAGTAGAAAAACTATATCTTGTTCAGTGTTAGACTCAGTACAGCATGGCAGAAGATTATATTTATACATATATACTATTATCAGTCTCAGCATGTATTAAGTACGTACACATTACCATTACTAGTTCAGCACACAGTAGACACAGATACATTATAATTATTAGCTTCAGCATGTGATATATGCAGATAGTATTACTAGTTGAGACCGTTGTATTGTTTGGGGTTGGATTACCTAGCATCCATGACTGCCCCAGAGTTGATAGCTGTATCGACTCATCCGCCAGAGGACGAGGATACGTCGCTCTATGGAGTGGCATGCCATCCCATAGGGGACGAAGATGGGATGCCAGTTTTCCCCATATTGTGCCTTGGTCGGCTTTTACACACCCCTGTCAAGCGGATACGCCCGGGTGTTGATTCAGGAGTCCTCCAGACTCAGATGCAGTTATAGTCAGGGACTCAGCGAGCCCAAGTGCATACCCACGGGACCGGCAGGACACTTACAGGGTTATAGGAGATGGGATGACCGGGGTAGGGGTGTAGATTCTGTGCTGGTTGTACCTCCCGGCTTATGGGGGCCGGGTAAGGTTTGTGTGTGTGCTATGTTATGTTATGACATGTTATGCCGTGTTACAGTAGATACGAGTAGATCGACAGTAGAACGATAAATTCTCAGGTATGACTCCTATTCCTTCCAGTATAATTAAGAGAAGGTATGACTTACATTATCAGACAGTTAATCTATTCCTTCCTACTTCAGTTTCATCAGTTACATTGTTGTTTTCAGATATTGCTTTCAGTTATTACTTTACATACTCAGTACCAGTGGTACTGACGCCCGGTGGGGCGCTGCATTACTTGCCTGCAGGTACTCATAGACGAGCAGGCGATACCACGTGATTCTTGTCAGCGATCGAGTATTCAGCTCCTGTCATCCGGAGACTGAATTCCAGAGGTGTACTTCATTTTCTTTGTTGTACAGTACGGGTAGGTCGGGGCCCTGTCCCGATCATTTCTATTGCTATTCCTAGAGGCTTGCAGTCTGTATATGTTCCCTGTGGTCAGATGAGCCGGTCGGGTGAGGCCGTGCAGTTGTTAGCTGTTAGTACTTCTGTTTCTTTCATGTTGGTCGTGTGGGGCCATAGCTTGACAGTAGTGGTGACCTTGCCGGTCACGTAGCTTTCTAATATTCTATGATTAAGTTGCAGATAACTAGACAGCATAGTGGCCTTGTCGGCCCGCATAGGTTCCCCTATATTGACATGTTTCTGGTCAGCTGTTAGTACAGGTACAAAAGGCTATAGGCCAATGGGCCGGGGGCTGTGTTTACAGCTGTTGTATAGCCCTTTGTTTCCAGAAATGTGAATTAGAGCCAGCCAGGCACCAGATGTGCCCAAGCTTAGCAGTCCAGCAGTTCAGGTCCTAGTAGGGCACCAGGTGCCAGTCATACCCCCCAAGGCGGGGTGTGACAAACTTGGCATCAGAGCAGGTCGTGTCCCAGGGAGTCTGCAAGCCGTGCTAAGTAGAGTCTTGTCTATGGATGTGTTGTGCACCACATATTATAGGCAGGAGGCTGCGAGGCATGATAGGATGGTTACCCTTCCTTCTCAGTCAGTCGTGCTTTAGAGCGGTACAGTACAGGGTGGAGTCTCTAAAAACTTACCGTATTCTTTTATTACAGATACAAAGGGAGATCATAATTACCCTATTACAGGCAGAAGATCAGATATAGCAACAGAAGAAGGCATCAGTCAGTTACATGATAACTACGGTAGCAGGAGGAGGTACCCGAGACCTCCCAGCATGATACCTTTATCGGTACTATCCCCAATACACGTTGATAACGTCAGAATAGGAAGTCAGGAGTGTAATTTGCATATGAGTTGATTTATTTATTAGCTATATGAGATCTGATTAAGATTACAGACAAGGTCAGACCACTAGGTAAGTATAAGAAAGAGAGGGAAATGCAGGAATCCCAAACACATCCTTTCGGATATGGTACAGTTAAATGTTTTTATTTGTTGCAATAAGAAAAGGGTTATTCCTACCTCTTGATTTTGATGCCCGCATAGTAAAGGGGCATAAGACTTGAGATGGGGTTGCCAAATCAAGCAGTAAGTAAAGATGGGCTGATTGATCCTAGTAAGTATTAGAAAGTATAAAGAGCTCCTATGATTACGTAAGTTGTGCAGACACTTATGACAACAAGCCAGTAAAGAAAGTAAGACTGTTAGCTTACCCGAAGCAGGGGTAAAAGACTTGTTAGTAATAAATGCTTAGTAATAGTCAAATTTGAGTCAGAAAAAGGCTAAGTCCGCCATATACGCTAATAGACAGTAAGATATACCTGTAAGATTATAGATATGATTCAGTTGTGATATCGAAAGGGTGAGAGGTCATGTGAATCAGATAGGTCTGATTGCAAGTCAGGGGAACTATGAATTGATACTTGACCAGTAATCTTATTAATAATGAAAAGCAGGTACCTTGAACCCTAGAGTTCAGCTTAAGCAGGATGAGGGGAAGAAGCAGGAGTGTCAGATGTTGTGGGGAAATTAGGATTACCCCCGGATTGATAGAATATCATATTAAGGATTAAGCCTCGGGCTGATAGTAAGATTACAGTTCAGAATACCGCAGTATGTCCGCTATGGAAAAGTTAAGAAGTTACCGATACAACAATTCTAATCTAGTGTCGCCTAGAGATAAGGCCCAGCAGGCAGTCACGGGCTCTCAATATATGCCTAGTAAGGCTACAAGATTTGAACGTCGACCCCACATCGCAAGAGTGGCGGAATTTCAAACAGCAGACAATAACTAAAGTGTTTATGTTTGTTACTTTCAGAATGGGGTGACAATACAATGAAATGAGAAGTCAGGGTAGGAGATATTATTAGGCCATAGAAGCGGTGTATCATGTACGGGATGAGACTCAGCAGAGCATGTCAGAGATTATGTATTACCGCAGAATTCAGTACATATTGTACGTAGCTATTGATATATATATATATATATATATATATACAGATAATAGATATGCTGTGAGTAGCTGCCTATAAGGGGTACAATCACAGATGTTGATTAGTAATAGAAAGCATGTACAAATTGCATTACAAGACCCCCCCTTGCCAAGAAAAAAAAAAGGAGAAGAAAGAAAGAAAAGGAGAGAAGAAAGGAGAAAGGGAAAGGAGAAGAGAAAGGGCAGATTAAGTGTGAATTACGTATGAAGTCATAGAAACTATCTCAGTTCTCAGTTATTAAGTTAATAGACTTACGTGTTGTTGCCAGATCTAGGCTCTAGTAGCTTACCAGAGTTAATGACCTTAACCAGATGGCTAGATAATAAGGGCGCAGTTAGACGGTCTACTGACCAGCTGGTGCCTGCATTAGCAGGGAAGCATCCCTGAAGATCGGTAACATTAGTGCATATGCTAGAACCAGGATTAGAGGCCGAATAGGCAAATTTCCGAGATTAGCAATACCAGAATTTTTCTAGTATGTTAAGTGGTCGTAAGTCTTTTTCCCAGCCTTGTAGGTGAAAGTCGGCCTTAGCCAACCTAGCAGTTATTATGTGGAACACCCCATAAGTCAGCCGACCGTCCCAGTCAGAATACCCGTGGGTACCCCAAGGAAGGGTCCACATCAGTAGTCAGGGACAAACTAGTACTTCAGCTGGTTCTCATAAGATATTTAGATACAGAGCCCTAGCAGAAGGCTAGTATTTACAGAATAGCTCATAAGACCGAGAATTCCCCAGAATAGCAGTATAAATACAAGTGGATACATACAAGGCGTAAGAAATTGATAGTACCCTACTAGCACAGTGTTTATTAAGACCAGGGGATCAGTAGACTCCCCGTGAAGATCCAGAGATTGATCGCCTGGGAGTAAGTTTGATTAAGCCCAGCCTTACAGTGGTTTAAGCAAAATAATAGAGCAATTAGATGCCCACAAGTCTGCGGTTATGCACGAACTATAAGCACTCAAGTAGAACAGTTAGAGCATTGTTAGACTACTGCCACATTCGGGTCATTCAACCCGACTATTCAGTTATTTAAGGTTATGCAGCCAGATCATTAGAGGTCATGGTCAATATCCGGACCCCCTGATCAGATACGGGCACATGGTGTGCAGATAGTCGTTCAAGGTTACCTTAGCAACAAGTAGCCTTAGCATACGGCCAGAAGGCCAGATAAGCTCTAGCTATACCGGTAGATTACTTGTCAGATTCTCCGGCATAATAAACCAGTATGACCGTTAGTTATATGCCAATTCTTTGTAAATGTGAATTTTGGTTGAGTTTAGTAGCCTTTTTGGTCACATTGTGTCGGAGGCTGGTGTACAGATAGATATACAGAAAATCGAAATAGTGAAGACATAGCCTAGACCTACCACTTCGATCGAAGTACGCAATCCCTGCGGTTAGCCAGGTACTGCAGAGGGTTTGTGGAAGGATTTTCCACCTTAGCAGCACCTCTGACTAAATTAACACAGAAGGCAGCAAAGTTCCAGTAGACTGAGGCGTGTGAGCAGAACTTCCAAGAGTTAAAAGCCAAGTTAACATCAGCTCCAGTGTTAGTATCGCCAGGAGGTACAGAGGGTTGATGCAGCATGGTAAAGTAATAGCTTATGCTTTCAGGCAATTGAAGAAACGTGAAAAGAATTATCTTACCCATGACCTGGAGTTAGCTGTAGTAGTTTATGCCTTAAAGATTGAAAATTTTGTATCACCCAGGAAGGGCTAATATGGTAACAGATGCCCTTAGCCGTAAATCTATGGGGAGTTGGCATACTTGCAGCCTGGACAGCGAGAATAGACCCGAGAATTACACTAGTTAGCCGGTTTAGCCATTCACATAGCAGAAATAAAGGATAACAGAGCGATAATACAGAATGTCGCAGTGTTGTCGTTAGTGGTGGAAGTAAAGGAACGGCAGTATGGAGACCCTAGCCAGGTTCAACTTGAACACAAGGTTCATTAAGGAGAGGTGACATATTTTCATATAACCGGGGATGAAGTGTTGCGATATAAAGGTCGCATTTGTGTTCTAGATATTTTGGGGCATCGCCAGCAGCTTATGAGTGAGGCGCATTACGCCCGCTATTCCCTCCACCCAGGCGCGACAAAAATGTGCCATGATATCAAAGAAAACTACTGGTGGCCAGGTATGAAAAGAGAAATCACTGAATTTGTAGCCCAGTGTCCTAACTGCCAACAGGTGAAAGCAGAACATCAGAAACCAGGCGGATTAACTTAGGACATAGCTGTGCCTCTCTGGAAATGAGAAGCAGTGAATATGGATTTTGTGACAGGACTACCCCGTACCAGACGCGGAAATGATTCTATTTGGGTAATAGTTGATAGGCTGACAAAATCAGCTCATTTTCTGCCAGTGAAAGCTACCTTCTCGGCTGAGGACTATTCCGAATTATATATCAGAGAAATAGTTAGATTGCATGAAGTGCCGGTATCTATCATTTCTGATAGGGGAGCACAGTTTACAGCTAGATTCTGGCAGTCATTCCAGAGGGGTCTGGAAACGCAGACTAATTTAAACACAACATTCTATCCTCAGACAGATGAGCACGCTGAGCGCACAATTCAGATGCTAAAAGACATGTTGCGAGCGTGTGTGCTAGATTTCGGTAATAGCCAAAGTGAGCATTTACCATTAATTGAATTTGCCTACAATAATAGCTATCATTCAGCCATCCAGATGGCGCCTTTTGAGACATTATACGAGCAAAAATGCAGATCGCCGAATGGTTGGTTTGAAATCGGAGAGTCAGTGTTGGTTGGCCCAGACATTGTTCAGCAGTCAAAGGAAAAGGTAAAGCTTATCCGAAGAATGCCTACTGACTGCACAGAGCCGCCAGAAATCATATGCAGATGTGCGGTGCAGAAAATTGGAGTTTGATATGTATGACTGGGTATTTCTGAAGTATCCTCAATAAAAAAGATAATGAGATCCGGCAAGAAAGATAAGCTCAGCCCGAGGTTTGTTGGGCCTTATCGGATTCGTCGAAGGACAGGCCGAGTAGCATATGAGTTGAATTTGCCTCCAGAATTAGAATCCATTCATCCGGTCTTTCATGTATCTATGCTGAGGAAATGCATAGGAGACCCGTCCAGAGCAGTCCCAGTCCAGAATATCCAGGTTACGAAAAAGCTGGTCTATGAAGGGGTTCCAATAACTATCTTAAACAGGCAGATTCACAAATTGAGGACTAAAGACATTACGTCTATCAAGGTATTGAGGCGTAACAGGAACCGAGAGGAGATGACTTGGGAAGCGGAGGAAGATATGAGGACCAGATATCCTCACCTATACCAGGTCTAGTCAGGCGGCAGGTATGTCCGTATTATTGCTTATGCAGTACCTTATAGTTGTATGTGTGTGAATGAGAAAGATTAATACTTAGTTATCCAGTGGATCTTAAAATATTGCGTGCAGTACCTGTATTGGACTTTTCTGCATTTCAGGTTTTTGCTATAGTCCATATTACAGGGGAAACTCAGCCGAAATTTTTCCAGAAAGTAAGTTAAGTAGTCCTCTAGATAACAGTGTACATTCGAGGACGAATGTTCTTAAGAGGGGGAGAATGTTATACCCCGTAGGATTCCCGGCACCTAGATGACCTATTCGCACATTAGTTAAGCATATTTGAAGGCCATACGTGCTAGAGAAAGGCCCGGGAAAAGATCGGACGAGAAACCTGTCGAACCATCGCGGAAGGAGCCGAGGCAGAGCCCCTCCGCGATGGCAGCGTGTCACGGAGGTGAGGCCTCCGCGTTGGCTCCGTGACACGTTGGCCTTGTCCAGGCCCAAGTATATAAAGCCCCACTTCGGTTTATTTTAGAATTAAATCATATAAACTTCAGAAAACAGAGAGCAAACGCAGGAGAAGGAAAAAGGGACGAAGTAGTAATATAATTTTCGTACGATTACGCTGCTAAACGTTGTCCAAACTCAAATTAACCTCCGATACCGAGGTATTTAGCAGCAGAGAGCATTCCTACGGATTTAGTTTCGTGAAATACGGCCGACGAATCGTCGAGCCACCGAGCTAAGGTAAGTGGAATTGCTCTAAATTAGTGTCTATGTGTTCCTAGCTGCGAGTGAATATTTCTCCCTTCTGGACCGCTGAAAAATAGCGAGTTTTCGACCATCTTTCAATAAGCCTAAGTTTAGGCTATAAACTATATCGAAAGCGACGTTGCTCTTTACAATAACGCTGTATTTAGTATTGATTGGCACATTTATGAATGCAGTTGGGAGAAAATAGTTGAAATAATGGCCGAGCCTTGACCGACAGACGGATAGTTCGAGGATAAGGTATGTAAAGCTAGTTTCCTCGGCAAGTTAGTAATCTTGGTACAGTACAGTAATTTAAAGGCCAGTAGAATATTCAGAAGCCATGTATGATGTTTATTATGAATGATGGTACGATACTAGAAACATTATGTTATGATCAGCACGAGACTTGCTAGCACGATATAGATTCTAATATAAGTGTTAAGAACTGCACAACATGCTCAATATGTGATGTGATACAGAATGTTAGGATATCATTGTATTCAGGTGAAACCCAGTAAAACAATGTAATATTTGTAAGGCATCTCAGAAGTGGAATGATAGGTTAAAATGAAGTTTAGGAAGCATGTTAGAGATAGTAAATCATGTTACTATAGAAACTCGGTATACAACATGGTTTTCAGTAGAAAAACTATATCTTGTTCAGTGTTAGACTCAGTACAGCATGGCAGAACATTATATTTATACATATATACTATTATCAGTCTCAGCATGTATTAAGTACGTACACATTACCATTACTAGTTCAGCACACAGTAGACACAGATACATTATAATTATTAGCTTCAGCATGTGATATATGCAGATAGAATTACTAGTTGAGACCGTTGTATTGTTTGGGGTTGGATTACCTAGCGTCCATGACCGCCCCAGGGTTGATAGCTGTATCTACTCGTCCGCCAGAGGACGAGGATATGTCGCTCTACGGAGTGGCATGCCGTCCCATAGGGGACGAAGATGGGATGCCAGTTTTCCCCATATTGTGCCTTGGTCGGCTTTTACACACCCCTGTCGAGCGGATACGCCCGGGTGTTGATTCAGGAGTCCTCCGGACTCAGATGCAGTTATAGTCAGGGGCTCAGCGAGCCCAAGTGCATACCCAGGGGACCGGCAGGACGCTTACAGGGTTATAGGAGATGGGATGACCGGGGTAGGGGTGTAGATTCTGTGCTGGTTGTACCTCCCGGCTTATGGGGGCCGGGTAAGGTTTGTGTGTGTGCTATGTTATGTTATGACATGTTATACGTGTTACAGTAGATACGAGTAGATCGACGGTAGAACGATAAATTCTCAGGTATGACTCCTATTCCTTCCAGTATAATTAAGAGAAGGTATGACTTACATTATCAGACAGTTAATCTATTCCTTCCTACTTCAGTTTCATCAGTTACATTGTTGTTTTCAGATTTTGCTTTCAGTTATTGCTTTACATACTCAGTACCAGTGGTACTGACGCCCGGTGGGGCGCTGCATTACTTGCCTGCAGGTATTCATAGATGAGCAGGCGATACCACGTGATTCCTATCAGCGATCGAGTATTCAGCTCCTGTCATCCGGAGACTGAATTCCAGAGGTGTACTTCATTTTCTTTGTTGTACAGTACGGGTAGGTCGGGGCCCTGTCCCGATCATTTTTATTGCTATTCCTAGAGGCTTGCAGTCTGTATATGTTCCCTGTGGTCAGATGAGCCGGTCGGGTGAGGCCGTGCAGTTGTTAGCTGTTAGTACTTCTGTTTCTTTCATGTTGGCCGTGTGGGGCCATAGCTTGACAGTAGTGGTGACCTTGCTGGTCACGTAGCTTTCTAATTTTGTATGATTAAGTTGCAGATAACTAGACAGCATGGTGGCCTTGTCGGCCCGCATAGGTTCCCCTATATTGACATGTTTCTGGTCAGCTGTTAGTACAGGTACAGGAGGCTATAGGACAATGGTCCGGGGGCTGTGTTTACAGCCGTTGTATAGCCCTTTGTTTCCAGAAATGTGAATTAGAGCCAGCCAGGCACCAGATGTGCCCAGTCTTAGCAGTCCAGCAGTTCAGGTCCTAGTAGGGCACCAGGTGCCAGTCATACCCCCCAAGGCGGGGTGTGACAAGTGTCAAGTCACATAATGAATCATTAGGTGATTCGTCAAGTGGAGAAGTTGGTGGAAATATTGAGTTTCAAAGAGTCTTGACGACTGGTGAAGTGATTGTCACGCCTCGAGCCTACACCCTAGATGTAACACGGTACTTGAAGCCATAAGTGACCCCAAGTCAACCCATGGTCTATCATTCACTAGGATTTTGAGTAAAACAAGTACAGCGAAAATTTAAAGTAATATCGTAAAACATTTATGAAAGTCAAGTCTGAAAACATAAAGTTCAAAACATTTGAATATTACTGATAATTCTGAAAGAAAATCATGTCTGTTTGAAATCCATCTAATTGGGGAGCAGCTGGGACAAGCCCCTAGCTAACTCAAAGTCTAACTGAAACTAATAAATGACTGAAAGAAAGAAATAATGCCCTCGGATGATGAGGACTCACAATTCACTGCTGAGGTGGAGAATCTAGATTGTGGCGGCTAGTGGTGTTGAGTCTGAGAACCTACAACTGTATCATGAAATGATATAGCATAAAAGTATGCATCAGTACTTTGAATGTACTGAATATGTGAGGGGAATATACTGATAGATATAAGTGACTGAACTGGAAAGACATGCAATGACTAACTAATTATCTGAACTGAAATCATCTGAAGTAACTGAGATGGTCAAAATCACCCTGTCTGGTGGTCAAAGACATGCCCTAGATCTGAAGGTTCTGAGTCTGAGATATCACACTGAACTGATCTGAACTGAGTTGAACTGTCAAAACTGAGACTGAACTGACTAGTGGAAGAGTCTATAACCGACATTTAACCACGTGAGCTAGACGTGGAGTCCGATGTATACACACACCGGTAGGACCCAATATACCTTGCCAGGGTATAAAGGCATGAACTGGGCGATCACAAAAGTTTGGGGCCAATCAGGCCAAGTAATACTGTAACCTACGCTGGCAACGTAGTTCTGAGAACCTGGGTGCGCTGGAACCCCGACCCGCTCGGTGCTAAGTCCTACTCCCACTGGAAACCTATACTGAACTGCTAAGCTGATAGCTCGAAACTGGGGCCCTAGACTAGTCAGGGATATATAACTCAAAGTACCCTGAGTGTCTTATTGGACCAGATTTTGAAAATGGGTTCTAGACTGGTCAAAGCTGCTTATTTGGAAGTGTCATAACCATCTAAGAATAAACTGTAACTGAACTGGGTCCTGGGGCTGGTCAGATCTATATAACTAGAATGTCATGACCGTCTAATGGACCAAAACTAGATTCTGAGTATGATTCTAACAATTGGGAGGCACCACTGATACCTCGGGGAAAGATTGGAGTCAAACTGATCAGTTGAAATTTTTTTGAATAATTCAGAAGAGATTCTACGTTCTAACTGGATGAAAATACTAAGCAGCTAATAGAGAACTCAACTCATTTTAACAACACGGGAATTTCATAATAGGATGAAATTTCAAGAATTTAAAGGAGTTTCATCCAACAAGGGTAAAATCATTCTCCTCAATGGAATAATTGCTCAGATAGATATATATATATATATAAAATAAGAATTTCTAGGATATTCAGCCCAAAAATATACTTTGCAAAATAGACGGAATTTAATATGTAATAATCTTTACTCAAAAACTTAGGGCTATAAATCATCTTGGAAATAACAACAACTATTTACTTATAAATTGATGAAAATCATATGAGTAATAAACATGGATAATAGCCCAATTGAAATTAACGAGAATCAACATGAAAATATCTGCATATTCAAAAATCTCAGGGCTAAACTGGTAAGGAAGTTATGGAAAGATTTTGGGGGACACAAGGAAAGGACAATTCCTTGTTGAATTCCCACATACCTGACTAATATTCTCCCGAAGAAGAGAACTTGAACTGCTGCAATGGAGGACAACACTAAGCTTGCTGTAGAATTTTCTTGAGGAACTCCTTGATAGTTTTCTGAGTGTAAACGTGAGAATGAGGGGAGAAACCGCCCAAACTCTCTAATAAGTCTAAATTTACGTTCAAAACGATGTAGTTTAGAGCTTAGGATAATAAAAAATTACTAAATAGCCCTTAAAAATTCACTGGGAAAAACTGTCAGGTGCCCTAACGGGTCGTGGTGACTGACCACGACTCGTGGTCACTCCCGTCAGGTACTGCCTGGGATCCTCAGTAGGTCACCACGAGGGACCTAACGAGCCGTGGTCAATAACCACGACTTGTGGTCACCAGTCGTGAACCACACTGTCTCTTTCCAAATATTTAATGCTAAGTCCAGTAACGAGTCATTGGCACAGATGACGACTCGTTGCACCCACTCATCAAGTACACTAGTCAACTAGCTATATTCCCATCTCAAGCCTGACCACGAGTGGCTTAATGGGTCATAGTCAGTGACCACGACTCGTGAAGTCCCTCATGGGGTACACTGCCTCCCCTGTTTAAATTATTAAGCCTCCTTCTCACGGCTCACCTGACGAGTCGTGAGGTCACTTAACAACTCGTAAGGTGGGTCTCCTAAAGCTTTTTTGCAGCTTTTCCAGATTTTCTAATTTAAGTCCCGAAATTAGATTTTGAGTTTACGAGGTATTACAATATCTCCCCCTTGTAAACATTCATCCTCGAATGTTAGAAAACACACAGGAAGCATAAAAATAGCAATCAGACTTTCCAAGTACTAATCATTCAACTCCAAAACTTCTGGAATGACTACCTTCGTTTCAAAATACATAACTAAACTGAATTTACTTTTCATACATACATTCAAAAACATAAAAGAGACTTGAACATCTGAACTGAGTCATGAAAACTAAATTGAGTTCTAGGATCAAAACTAATATCTCAAGTTGTGCTGGAGCCGGTAGGGAATAAGTACGGGTATTTGGCCATCATATCTGCTTCAGCCTCCCACGTAGCTCGCTCAACCTACTGATTTCTCCATAAGAATTTGACTGAAGATATTTCCTTGTTCCTCATCTTACGCACCTGACGGTCAAGGATCTGGACTGGTACTTTCTCATATGAGAGACTATCATTTATTCCTACATTATCCAATAGCACAACTGAGGTTGGATATCCGATGCACTTCTTCAAAAGCGACACATGGAAAACTGGGTGCACAACTACTAGTTCTGAAGGTAACTCTAGCTCATAGGCTACATTGCCAATACGTCTCAAAATTCTATAAGGTCCCACATATCTCGGTCTGAGCTTTCCTTTCTTGCCAAACCTCATCACCCTTTTCATGGGCGAAATTTTTAGGTAAACCCAGTCATCAACTGCAAACTCCAACTCTTTTCTTCGCACATCGGCATATGATTTCTGACAGCTCTGAGCTATTGTCAACCTTTATCGGATGAGTTGGACTTTCTACATTGCCTCGTGAACCGAGTCTGGCCTTATCAAGGTAGCTTCTCCAACCTCGAACCATCCTATAGGAGATCTATACCTTCTACCATACAATGCTTCAAATGGGGCCATCTGGATACTAGAACGGTAGTTGTTGTTGTACACAAACTAGATAAGAGGCAAGTGGTCATCCCAATTACCCTTAAAATTGATCGCGCACGCTCTTAGCATATCTTCTGGGGTCTGAAATAGTCTGCTCTGCTTGTCCATCAGTCTGTGGGTGAAAAGTTGTGTTGAGTTTGACCTGGGTGCCTAGTCCCTTCTTAAAGGACTTTCCAGAAGTGTGAGGTGAACTGCATTCCCCTGTTTGAAATAATAACCAAAGGCACCCCATGGAGTCTGACTAACTCTCGGATGTAAAGTTTTGCATAGTCCTCAGCTGAGTCTATGGTTTTAACAGGGAGGAAATGAGCTGACTTAGTCATCCGATATACTACCACCCAAATTGAGTCATGTTGCCTGCGATTCCGAGGTAGACCCATAATGAAATCCATATTCACTTCTTCCCACTTCCACGTGAGTATACTGATATCTTGGGTCATGCCTCCTGGCCTTTGATGCTCTACCTTGACTTGCTGGCAGTTCAGGCACTTGGCTACTAATTCAGCAATGTCTTTTTTCATGTCGTTTCACCAGTAAATATCCCGCAAATCTCGGTACATTTTGGTAGCACCGGGGTGAATGGTGTATCTTGAGTTGTGTGCCTCAGCCAGTATCTGTTGTCTTAACTCACCAACATCCGGTAAACACAATTTTCCCTGGTAATGGAGTACACTATCTCCCCCTTTGGAGAAAGCCTCAACCTCCTTTCGGAGAACTGCTTCTTTAAGTTTAAACAGGACTGGATCTTTATCTTGTCTGGACTTAACTTCAACTACTAAAGATGAATCTGACCCGCTTTGCATTACCACACCACCTTCAGATGAATCCACCTACTGCATCCCTAACCATTCTAGTCTGTGAACATCCCTTGTTAATTCCTTTTTGTCGTCCTCAATATGAGTCACACTCCCCATAGACCATTTGCTTAGGGTGTCAGCCACCACATTGGCTTTGCCCGGGTGATACAGTACACTCATGTCATAGTCTTTTAACAACTCCAACCACCTTCTTTGGCGCAGATTTAGATCCTTCTGACTCAGCACGTACTGAAGACTCTTATGATCCATAAATACATCTACGTGATCTCCATATAAGTAATGCCTCCATATTTTTAGCGCAAACACCACCGCTGCCAACTTCAAGTCATGAGTTGGATTTCTTCTCATGAACCTTGAGCTATATGGAGGCGTAAGCTATCACTTTGCCCCGCTGCATCAGAATGCAACTGAGTCCAACCCTGGAAGTGTCACAATAAACAACCAATCCATTTGTTCCTTCTAGCAAGGTAAAAACTAGAGCAATAGTGAGTCGAGTCTTCAACTCCTGGAAACTCTTTTCACACTCTTCCGACCACTGAAATTTCACCTTCTTTTGTGTTAATTTAGTTAGAGGAGATGCTATAGAGGAGAAGCCTTCCACAAACCGTCGGTAATAACCCGCTAAGCCCAGAAAACTCCTGATTTCAGTAGGAGAGTTAGGTTTAGGCCAATCCTTCGCTACTACTATTTTATGAGGATCTACCTATATTCCTTCATGTGAGACCACATGACCCAGGAAAGTCACGAACTTCAACCAGAATTTGCACTTGCTAAACTTAGTGAGCAGTTAGAGATCTCTGAGTGTCTGAAGTACTATCCTCAGGTGATTAGCATGCTCTTCCTTATTTCTGGAGAACACCAGAATGTTGTCGATAAATACAATGACGAACATATCCAGATATTGCTTGAAGACTCTGTTCATCAGGTCCATAAAGGCTGCAGGGCATTGATGAGTCCAAAGGACATCACCACAAACTTGTAGTTACCATACCGAGTTCTGAATGCTGTTTTTGGTATGTCACACTCTCTAACCCCTAACTGATGGTATCCTGACTTGATATCGATCTTGGAAAAACAACTGGATCCCTAAAGTTGGTCAAATAGGTCATCAATTCTAGGTAGGGTATATCTGTTCCTAACTGTGACTTTGTTCAACTGGCGTTAATCTATGCACATTCTGAGGGTACCGTCTTTCTTTCGCACGAATAGAATTGGAGCACCCCAGGGAGAGATGATGGGTCTGATAAAACCCTTGTCAACAAGATCTTTTAGCTGCTCCTTCAACTCCTTAAGCTCTGTTGGAGCCATCTGTAAGGAGGGATGGAGATGGGCTGAGTATTTGGGAGGAGATCTACTCCGAAGTCTATTTCCCTTTCAGGGGGAACTCCGGGAAGATCCTCAGGAAAAACATCTGGGAACTCACTGACTACTGGAACTGACTAGATGGTTGGGGTCACAGAGGTGGAATCCTTGACCCGAACCAGATGATATAAACATCCTTTGGAGATGCGTTTCTGGGCCTTAAGGTAGGAAATAAACCTACCCTTAGGCGATGAGCTGCTTCCCATCCATTCTAACACTGGCTCATTGGGAAACTAAAACTTGACAATTCCAGTTCTGCAGTCAACTGAGGCATAGCAAGAGTGTAACCAATCCATGACAAGAATAAGGTCACACTATACCATTTCTAGCTCTACGAGATCAGCTAGAATGACTTTATTTGGGACAGAGACTGGGCAGTTTCTATACACCCGACTGGCTCTAACTGACTCGCCAACTGGGGTGGAGACTGAGAAGGGTCCTGATAGGACCTCTAGACTAATGTTGAATTAGACTGCTATATAAGGAGTCACGAACGAAAGAGTGGCTCCTGGATCTAAGAGGGCATACACGTCTAGATGGAAGAGACGTAACATACTAGTAACTACGTTAGGTGAGCTTTCCTAATCCTGATGGGAAGATAGAGCACAAAAATGATTTTGCGTTGACCACCATCTGTACCTGATGTGTTAGCCTGCTAGGCTGGTAGACCTGCTGGAGCTAATGATGTGGTGGATTGTGATCTCCCTCGCCCTGCTAACGGGCACTCCTTAAGTTGGTGTCCAAGTTGTCCACACCCAAAACAACCCTCTCATCCCTGAAGGCATTCTCCCGGATGGTTCCTACCACACTTGGGGAAAGCTGGATACCTATTCCCGGTACTGTGGGCTGAGACGGAATGCCAGATGATCCACCCCTCCCATCCTGGCGGGACCGAAAGGTTAGGGCGCTAGCTGAACTAGGTGTTGGGGTTCTCTACTGTTGTTGCTGTTGTGGGCTGCTACTACTGCTAGACCTTTGATGGACAAAATCTGAATGGCTAGTCCTTTCCCTTTTGTTCTTATGCTCCATATCCTTCAGCTTTTCAGCCTCAATCTGCTGGGCATAGACAACCAAGCTAGTGAGGTCCATGTCCTTAATCAGCATTGCGGCCCTGCACTCCTTAAGGACCATATTTGAATTACAAACTTCAGCATGCAAGCCCTTGGCTCGCTACTATATGTGGAGCATACTTAGATAGCCTAGTAAACTCTAAAGCATACTCCTCCACAGTTTTGTTTCCCTGTCTCAAATTCATAAACTCCGCCGTTTTTGCCTCTCTCAGCTCCCGAGGGAAAAATCTGTCCAAGAAAGCTGTGTGAAATTCTTCCCACCCCACTGGTCCTGCCCTGCTAGCTGCCCTTCTTTCCATTGTTCATGCCAGACTTGAGCTACCCCTTTCAGCTGGTAGGTAGCGAAGTCATCACTCTCAGATGGATTGACACTCATAATTCAGGTGATTTTCCTAATCTCGTCTGCAAACCCTTGTGGGTCCTCTCCCACCTTTGTTCCATGAAAATCTGGAGGGTTCATCCGGGTGAAGTCTCGCACCCTCACAGCTGCTGCAAACCCATTGGTGTTCAACGACACCACTTGCTGGTTCACCTGGTTGGTGACTATTTGGGCCAGCAGTTGAATGGTCGCCCTGAATTTTGTGGTGGACACCGAATCATCTTGAGGAGCTGTCGGGGCTGGTGGGGCAGGTCTGTTGACATTACCAGTCCTTCTTCCATTACCACGTCTAGGAGGCATGGTTCACTGAAATGAAACAGAGCACAAATTAGAACGGAATTTCTGGGATTGAACTTTAACGTACGATAAAAAGTATGAACAAAAGAGAGTTTTCCTAATAACATCTCGTAGCATCCTCGTCATAAGTGTGGCGCGCTTCACACCCATGAAAATGACTCCACTCGATGCATATTTCAGACATTCCAAGGATACTCTAAACCTAGTGCTCTGATACCAAGTTTGTCACGTCCCGAGCCTACACCCTAGACGTAACACGGTACTTGAAGCCACAAGTGACCCCAAGTCAACCCCTGGTCTATCATTCACTAGGATTTTGAGTAAAACAAGCACAGCGGAAATTTGAAGTAATATCATAAAACATTTATGAAAGTCAATTCTGAAAACATAAAGTTCAAAACATTTCAGTATTACTGATAATTCTGAAAGAACATCATGTCTGTCTAAAATCCATCTAACTGGGAAGCTGCTGGGATAAGCCCCCAGCTTACTCAAAATCTAATTGAAACTAATAAATGACTGAAAGAAAGAAATAATGTCATCGGATGATGAGGACTCACACTTCATTGCTGAGGTGGAGAATCTGGACTACGGCGGCTAGCGGTGTTGGGTCTGAGAACCTGCAGCTGTATCATGAAATGATACAGCATAAAAGTATGCATCAGTACTTTGAATGTATAGAATATGTGAGGGGAATATACTAATAGATATAAGTGACTGAACTAGAAAGACATGCAATGACTAACTAATTATCTAAAGTAACTGAGATGGTCAAAATGACTCTCTCTGATGGTCAAAGACATGCCCTAGATCTGAAGGTTCTGAGTCTGAGAGATCACACTAAACTGATTTGAACTGAGCTGAACTGTCAAAATTGAGACTGAACTGAAATGACTAGTGGGAGAGTCTATAACCGACATTTAACCATGTGAGCTAGACGTGGAGTCCGATGTATACACACCGGTAGGACCCAATATACCTTGCCAGGGTATAAAGGCATGAACTGGGTGATCACAAAAGTCTGGGGCCAATCAGGCCAAGTAATACTGTAACCTACGCTGGCAACGTAGTTATGGGAACCTGGGTACGCTGGAACCCCTGCCTACTCGGTGTTAAGTCCTACTCCCACTGAAAACCTTTACTGAACTGCTAAGCTGATAGCTTGAAACTGGGGCCAAAGACTAGTCAGGGACATATAACTGAAAGTACCCTGAGAGTCTTATCGGACAAAATTCTAAAACTGGGCTCTAGACTAGTATGAGTTTCTTATTTGGAAGTGTCGTAACCGTCTAAGAACAAACTATAACTAAACTGGGGTCCTGTGGCTGGTCGGAGCTATATAACTAGAATGTCATGACCGCCTAATGGACCAAAACTAGATTCTGAGTCTGACTTTGATAATTGGGAGGCACCACTGACACCTCGGGGAAAGACTGGAATCAAACTGATCAGTTGACAATTTTCTGAATAATTTAGAAGAGATTCTACATTCTAACTAGATGGAACTACTAAGCAGCTAATAGAGAACTCAACTCATTCCAACAACACGGGAATTTCATAATAGGATGAAATTTCAAGAATTTAAAGGAGTTTCATCCAACAAGGGTAAAATCATTCTCCTCAATGGAATAATTACTCATATATATATATATAATAAGAATTTCTAGGATATTCAACCCAAAAACATACTTTGCAAAATAGACAGAATTTATTACGCTATAATCTTTACTCGAAAACTTAGGGCTATAAATCATCTTGGCAATAACAACAACTATTTACTTATGAATTGATGAAAATCATATGAGTAATAAACATGGATAATAACCCAATTGAAATTAACGAGAATCAACATGAAAATCTCTGCATATTCAAAAATCTCAAGGTTAAACTGGTAGGGAAATTATGGAAAGATTTTGGGGGACACAAGGGAAGGACAATTCCCTTGTTGAATTCCCACATACCTGACTAATATTCTCTCGGAGAAGAGAACTTGAACTGCTGCAATGGAGGACAACCCTAAGCTTGCTTGAAAATTTTCTTGAGGAACTCTTCGATAGTTTTTTAAGTGTAAACGTGAGAATGAGGGGAGGAACCGCCAAAACTCTCTAATAAGTCTGAATTTATATTTAAAACGACGTAGTTTAGAGCTTAGGATAAAAGAAAATTACTAAATAGCCCTTAAAAATTCACTGGGAAAAACTGTTAGGTGACCTAACGAGTCGTGGTGACTGACTGACCACGACTCGTGGTCACTCCCATCAGGTACACTGCCTGGGATCCTCAGTAGGTCACCACGAGGGACCTAACGAGTCGTGGTCAATGACCACGACTCGTGGTCACTAGTCGTGAACCACACTGTCTCATTTTGGAGATTTAATGCTAAGTCTAGTAACGAGTCACCTAACGAGTTGTTGGCACAGATGATGACCCACTCATCAAGTACACTAGTCAACTAGCTATATTCCCATCTCAAGCCTGACCACGGGTGGCTTAACGGGTCGTGGTCAGTGACCACGACTCGTGAATTCCCTCGTTGGGTACACTGCCTCCCCTCTTTAAATTATTAAGCATCCTTCTCACGGCTCACCTGACGAGTCGTGAGGTCACTTAACAACTCGTTAGGTGGGCCGTCCTGATGCTTTTCTGCAACTTTTCTAGATTTTTTATTTAAGTTCCAAAATTAGATTTTGAGTTTCTGGGGCATTACAATAAGTGCAGGGACAGTGCTAGTAGAGAAACCTGGCTCACTTAGGCAAATCCCACGTCGAAAAAGAGAGGGAGACTCCTAGGCTATTTAGTAAAGGTACTGGACCTAATATTGTGAGGTGCCTTTTGGGTTGAAAACCCGAAGGGATAAATCCGTGATAGGCTTTGGCATAAGAGCGGACAATACTACACAATGTTTTGCCAGGGTCATTATAGTGGTATAAGAGCCGACTCTGGACTAGTACGGTGGTGGGGCAAACCTCAGCGAGGATGCTGAGTCCCTACGAGGGTTGAGTGCAAGGACAGCGCTAGTAGAGAAACCTGGCTCACTTAGGTAAGTCCCACATAGGAAAATAGAGGGAGAGTCCTAGGCTATTTAGTAAAGGAACTAGACCTAATATTGTGAGGCACCTTTTGGTTTAATAACCTGAAGGGACAAATCTGTGATAGGCTTCGGTCCAAGAGCGGTCAATACTTCACAGTGTTTTGCCAGGGTCGTTACAGTGATCCATTAAGTGTCATGATGAATAATTAAGTGGAGGCGTCAAGAAAAGATCAGAAAGTTGATTTTTGTTCCAGTGGTGACGGATGTCTTCTGACGACCCGTCAAGTATCCTAATGGGTCGTTAGGTGACCCATTAAGTCTTCCATAGTAAATTTTTCAACCGAGTCATTAGGGCTATTTTTGTACTTCCTATATACTTAACTCCTAAACTAAGTAGTTTTTAGCTCCTAAAGGGGTGTATTATAGGGTTTTATTCATTCCTAACCCTCATTCTACTCCTAAGACCTCAAATTGAAGATTAAATCTTCTCAAGGCAAAGTTAGGGTTCTTCAGGATCTTCTTCTCAATTTCTCTTGTGTTTTCAAATCAAGTTAAAGATTCATCAAGCCCAGGTACGTAGGGTCATGAATGGTGGATTTCTTCCACCCTCATGCCCAATTTCAAGTCAATCTCATGAATTCAAGTCTCCAATTATATTTTGATAAAATTCTAGGGTAAAACCCAAATTTTTATGAAATTCCTTATGATCTTCTATGAATTCACTTCTCTTATCATTCAATCCATGTTTTATAAGTATAAATGCATGTTTTCTACAAGAATCTCTCATGAATTTAAGATTTCAAGTTCTAATGATTTTATTCAATTATGTATGATTTTCATGAATCTCCAGCTTATATATCATGATTGACTCAGCGGCATTATTTTAATGGCTAGTTCACGTATGAAAAGTATGACTATGAATTTCATGATTTTCAACTAGCCAATGCTAAACCACGTATGTTTTATGATTATACTTATGAGCAGTATGCATATTCTAGGAGTACTATCTAGCATCGACTAGGCCGGGGTAGCTCACCCAGGTCTTAGAACTATGTACCGCCCTAGGTGTATGTTCATGTTTGGGGCCTTGCCAAAATACACTCTACTTTATGAAAGAATGTACACGGTCATTGTCAAAACAAATAAACCAAAGCGATGTCGGGGTTGAATCCCAATAGGAATGTCAGTTGATTACACAATAGTCGTCTATTAAATTGAATTAATTCGTATCAATGTTGCAAGACAAATAATAGAAAATTAGGGGAAATCACAATTTATAATATAAAATATGGATTTGCACACTAAAAACAGGGGCAAAGTATAGAAAAGACCAAAGGAGAGACTAATAAGGGTGTGATATTGATAGGTACATCATTGGATTGGATTTGCTAATAGCTCCTTGATTTACTCAATAGTATAATTAGCTGCAGATTAGACGACATCCTAAATTTCTCAACTAATTAGATGTCTTATGCCTTGGGTTTTCTCAAATCCCGAGGGTTGTCTTCACAACAACTATATCAACTTGGGTATGGATTCACTATTTCTAGCTCCAATCCTTAATGAATGTGTAATAATGGGTTTTGGCTATGTCTAGCCCAACCCCACATAATTAACACCTAAATACCAATTAGTGTTTCCTCACTCATACCTTAATTTCCTTTTCCAATCAAAATTAAAGCAAGGAAATACAACCCACATTTGCAACTATGAGTTTCAACCTAAATTTAAAGTAAACACAAAAATCATACTAATTGAGTAAACACAAGATCAAATACACAATACCATATACAAATCAGCCCCAATAATTCACACACTCCTAGAAAAGAATTTAGCTACTCATGTAAGTAAAGTAAGACATTGAATTCAACAACAATTCAATATCCATTCACAAACTGAGTAAGAAAAATTAAACCAAGGTCTGAGCTCCAATGGAGTTTTCTACCTTCTAATGAAGAAGATGACTCTTTCTCTCTCTACTTTTCTACAAGCCAATGCAATAGAATAATCAATAATACTCTCCAGAATGGAATGATCAGTTCCTTTATGAGATGTACCAAAATAGGGTACAGATCTAATCCTCTTTTTTTGTGCTTGATGTTTTTACCCCTTGCTGATGGGCATCACTTGCAATTCACCGGTGCAAGTTCGCAAAAAGCCGGTCAGTCCTAGCTAAAGGATAGTGAGATTTTGGATGCTTCGGTGCTAGCACTGGCGGTTCACCGGTGTTGATCCGCAGACCGTCGGTCGGTCACAACTGATGGTAGTAAGTTCTTTAGCACTTCGGCATTAGCACCAGTGAGCGGTCCATCAGTCTCCATCCTTTCTCAGCACAGTAGATGACTGACATTGACCAGCGTTTTGTCGGTACCCTCTGGTGGAGCGCCGGTCCTTAACTCTCTTTTCATGTTTTTTTCTCAATTTCATGCTTTTCTCCATTCAAGTTAAGTAACTGCAAAGATCAAGGAGAAAAGGCATAAAATCCACCTAATTCACTTAAAAACTAAGCAAAAATTCATGTTTAAGAGCTTAGTGAGTTGGTAAGTTACCAACTCATCAAATCCCCAAACTTGAATAATTACTTGTCCTCAAGTAATGCAATTCTTTTCATTTGATCAAATGGACAATATGTCAAATATGAAGTGATGCATTAAGGACCAATGAGCCTAAGATAACTCAAAAATGCTCACCAACTCAAGTAAAAAGAGAAACGAGTCCCCCTAAAGTGTGAGAAAGTTTCAAGCGGTAACCAAAATGAATAGGCATGCCTTTCAACTGCTTTCATTTTTCAAAACAAGGGCATGATTTATCCAATCACACATAGCATCTCAAATCATAATTATTTCGCATTCAAAGCTTGCTTTGAAGTTCACACTGCTCATGCCTCAATCACATCTTTACATCAATGCAAGAATTTCCTCAAAGGGAGTGATGCCACTCACTACAAGAGAGAATCCCCTTTATTTATCATAAAACAATGCACACACAAGGGACTATGGAATAAGGCGATCACACTCACTCACACAAAAAAATTCTCCATGCACAAAACTTGACCTATAGACTTTCCCTTCGTGTAACTCACCACTAATGTAGAGTAACTACACTCAAAATCAATTAGGACTTGCGGGTCATAATGAAGGCTAGGAGTAAGGGTTGGAAAAATGTTTAGCTCTAGTGACTAGATCTCCCTAATGCCTTTTTGTGAACACTTTCAGCCTCCCATCAAACTATTTAGATCGCTCCACCTTATTTCTCTTTTTTCATCATCTTCATCTTTTATTTCTCAAGGGCCCTCTTTGTAACTCCTTTGGCTCTCACATTAAGTCTCATCTAAGCAAGAGGTAACACCGTTTCACAATTATTTTTCTCTTTTGATGATTCAAGGTTTCTCAACCCATTATTTCATTCATTTTGATTACAATTCAATGCTACCTCACATTTCTGATCTTCTTGTAAACCCCCAAACTTAGACTTTTTGCCTCTTTTCCATTGATTTCCTTATCTCTTCCTAAGTCTCGGGCTTCAAGCCCCCATTATTTTCATTCATTCATCGCTAGCAATTAGGGAGTATGGGTGACAAAGAAGAGGAATTCAAAGGGACATTAGGTTTATAATGTGGTTTTCAAAAATAAACAGTCCAAAGGCTCAACGTTGGCTAGCAAAGGAAGATATTTTCGAAAGTCATTTTGGGTGAAGTGACTAAAAATAGAAAGCCTAAAATCATGTTCTAAGTGCACCTACATCTAGGATTTCACCTTGAGTCACACTTAAGGAAAGTTCTAGACAAGCAGAGATGTATAAGACTCATTCAAATTACCTTTCTACACAAGGCATCACACCGAAAGAGTTCACACAAGTCATTATTATCGCAAGATTTTGATTCAAGACAATAGAGTATGCAAATCCATAAGCCAAACAGGGAATATGTAATGTATGACAAGAAAGTGCTACATTTTCCATTTCAAATGCCCCTTTTTTTTTCAAATTCAGTTTTCGTACCACACAAAAAATTTGGTGGTACCTCTCAGAAACAGTTTCACAAATGATTCAAAGAAAAACATGGCATTTTTCCTTAAGAAAGTCGCCTCACAATCTATCAATGAAAAATGTCACCCGGTTCGACAATAAAAAAAATTTAAAAAAAAATCTCCTTGAGAAAGAACCATGGTATAAAGAAAATTCTTGGAGTTTATTCATTATCTACTATTCACAAAGGTGAGAATTAAACTTGGGCCATTAACTTTTGGAGATAAAAACAAAGACCCTCTCATTAGCACTAATAATCTAAGAAAATTTTTCTTATTCATCCATTTTGAGCCCAACAAAGGCTCAACAACCATCCATAAATCTCAAACATCAGCCCGGCAAGGGCAACACCAAACATTGTTCATAAACAGCCCAACAGAGGCTCAAAAATCATCACAATTTAAAAACAAAAGCCCAAAAAGGGCCACATCAATTAATCAACAAAAATGACCACAACAAATAAAAGAAATACTCATCCCACCCCCAACTATAACAATACATTGTCCCCAATGTATGCATACAAAGCAAATGAGAGTGAGAACTCTCTGAAGTGATCATTCTTCATCATCCTCATCATTTTTAGCTCCAGCATCCCTATTATCGTTGTCTCCCAGGTCCTCCTCCTCGTTCCCAAGCCCTCGAACAAGTCGTCAATGGGATCTCAAACTGTAGATGGGGCAACCATTGTTGTGTCAAGGGCGCTCATGTCGGGCACCTCCATGGACGTCCGTTCCTTTCATTCCCTTACTTCATTATAGAGAAAGGTGACCGCCCCCTCCACAATATCCACACGAGAGCATAATTTTGTCAGGCTCTCATACATTATTTTCATCTCCTTTTTCACCATTTGGGCAATGAGGGAAGGGAGACTTTTAGCCAATTTCTGAAGCTGGCTCTCATGAGAATAAGCCATCTTCACAAGTTTGTGGAGGCTACTTCACTTGGAAAATGCGGGAGGAGGTGAGGCTCCCCAAGTAGGGGCTTCGACTGAAGCTTGTCCTAATGCCTATGGGTGTGGCATGTTAAGATCGGGAGTTAGTGAAGCTTGCTCAGAACCATGAGAGAAAGATCCTTTTGGAACATCAAAGGCTTGCATCTACTTTCACTTGCTCTTGGGAGCATCTACGTCCCTTTTTCGATCTATTATGATCACACCCATAGCGGAGCTAGGGGCTTCATCTAGGAACAGTGGCACTCCGTCTTGCAGGCATAGATGAGATATAAGCACAGCATAGGGCATTGAGGTGCTGGCTTGCCTCACTGTTCTCTTTATCTGAACAGCCACAATTTCCCCAAAATTTATACGGACCCCTCTTTTGATGCAAGTGATGAGGATAGCCGCTTCTAAACATACCCTCTACTCATTCTTTGAAGGCGTGATACGGCCACAAATGAAGTCCAGACACAACTTGGCTTCAAACTTTAGATTATGGCGAGAAATCTCGCCACCCATTGTGGCCCAGAAGGGTGTGTCTGCAGCAATAACTGGAGTTATCCAACTGAAATGATTCTCCTTATCAGCAATTTGGGTTGCATACTCAGATTCAGTATCAAGATCATCCTCCCAAAATAGATAATTAATAGCCCCTGGAGTGATGTCAACCTCCACACCTCGTACCATAATTGAGGGAAGGCAGGGAAAGTCGTCAACCTTGCCCTTATGATGCATGATGTCCTGCCTGGCCTGGTAAGATGCGTAGATTTCAGGGACGAGCCTAGGGTAGAAATCTAAAAGTGGATTCGCAAAGGCATGCCATTGGCGGTCATTGAATTGAGCTGTGATGTTGGGGAGGTCACCCGGCAGCCCCGCCAAATCAAACCGCTTCTCAACAGTGATTGATCGCCTTTTGCAGATTGCATAATACCCCTTCATGTTAGGCACATGGAATATAATGGCTTCTCAGGAGTTGGTGGGTGTTGCAGTCGCCTTTTCTTTCCCTTTTCCTTTGGTGGAAGAATGAAGTTGGGGCCTTGCCCTTGCTTAGGTTCTTGGATGAAGTCATACTCCGCAAGACCATGTTAGAATCATACTACAATATTTAACAACAATTATCTATTCTAACAAAGGCATGGAAACTTAATAATTGGATGGCAAACAAGAAGAAATGTTCAAACGTTAAGCACTGGCAGGATCGGCTAGACGCTGGTGAGACATAGATGACGATCCATGAACCGTCGATTAAATGTCGGATAATAATAGAACACTGGGAACATAGGGATCGACCAGCGATACACTGGCATTTTGCCGGTATTGACTCGTGAAACGCTAGTGCAACGTAGGTCTGGGGAAGTGGCCTGAAGCCCTGAACCCCGATCTGTGTTTCATCCAGCGTTTTGTCGGGCCTGACCAGCGATTCACCGATGGATGCCTGGCAGTGAAATTCCATCCAAACTTAGAGAATTCACAACACATTCACATTTAAGACTTACTCACTCACATAGAAATAGCCAAACAAAGAAAAGTGACAATTTACCCTTTTAAAAAATGTCACTCCATCTATCATCGGGTAAATTGTGTAATTTAAGCACATATTGGGCTACTACTTCACCCCCAACTAAAATCCAGCACACTAAGAAGCAAGCATTTTTCCACCAAGAAGACCCACATTATCATTCAATCATTATATCACTCGCCCACATACCCACAAAATGAATAATAGAGAAGTACGAACAAGCTTAATCATTGGGGAATGGGGGCACATGAGTGGGGGCATCTTGACTTGCACAAGCTCAAAACAATCCATATCTTTGAATCAATAATAAAAAATAGAGTAAGAGTTACATACCAAATGGATTTGAGAAGTGAAGCTTAGCATTACTTTTCACCCACAGAAAGATGGTCAAGTCGAGCGGATGATTCAAACTATTGAGGACATGTTGAGAGCTTGCGTGATTGATTTTCAAAGGTAGTTGGAATGATCACTTGCCTCTCATCAAGTTGCCTACAATAACAATTACCATTCCGGCATTTACATGGCTCCATTTGAGGCTCTTTATAGGCAGAGATGTAGATCACCTATTAATGGTTCGAGGTAGGTGAGGCTATGTTGATAGGGACAAATTCGATATATGAGGCTATGGAGAAGGTTCAACTTATTAGAGAAACGCTGAAAACAACTCAGAGTCGTCAGAAATCTTATGCGGATGTTAGGAGGAGAGAGCTTGAGTTTGAGGTTGATGATTAGGTGTTTCTGGAGGTGTCTCCCATGAAGGGAGTTATGAGGTTTGGCAAGAAGGAAAAGCTTAATCCCCGATATATTGGTCCCCGTTATGAATATTAACTAAGATTATTAATTTGATTCCTAAAATTACGCATAATTTTATGATGTAGTACTTTCATTTAACTAATTATAATCAATTAAATAGTATCTATATATTATTAAAAAGAGGGTAATCAAACATGAGGTTAAGCCAAGTGGCATATTGAGAAGTAGCCACTTAGCACTTTTATAACAAAAAAGTATTTTAAATTATTATATTATGATAAAATATAAATATTATAAATATTAACTAAGATTATCAATTCGAGTCCTAAAATTACGCAAACTTTTAAGACGTGATACTCACATTTAACTAATTAATAAGCAATTAATTAGTGTTTCTAGAAATATGAATAATTGGTCAAATGTGATATATTACAATTTAAATCAGATACTGCATAAAATAGTATTGATTAGATTATTTTCTATAATTAGATACATCGCAATATATAATTATTTGATTGAAAATTATATGATATATATGGTGAAAAAAATTACGTTATAATTATAGTCATTATAATAGAAAATATTTCTATGATATATTCGATATATTTATAATTTAAATTATTTAATTAGTATTACTATACAAGAAAGTTTTGTGAAAATTTATGTAAAGTCACTAATTATGGAGTGATATATTTGAATTTAAATAAAATACTGCAGGAAATAATATTGATTAGATTATTTTCTATAATTAGAGACATAGTAGTATATAATTAGTTGATTGGCAATTATATATGTGTGTGTGTGTGTGTGTGTGTGAAAAATTATGTCATAATTAGGGTCATTCTAATAGAAAATATTCCTACCATATATTCTATATATTTATAAGTTAAGTTATTTAATTAGCATTATTGTGAAAATTTTTTGCAAAATCACTATCTATATAATATTAAAAGGAGGGTAGTGAAACATGAGGTTAAGCCAAGTGGCCAAATTGAGAAGCAGCCACTTGACACTTTTACAAAAAAAAAATTATTTTAAATTATTATATTATGATGAAATATAAATATTAACTAAGATTATTAATTTGATTCCTAAAATTTTGCATGATTTTAAGATGTAATACTCACATTTAACTAATTATAATCAATTAATTAGTATTTATATATTATTACTGTCACGACCCAACTAAATAGGCCGTGTGGGCATCTTCTAGACTCTACTCAATAGGAGAACCCCTTTTTCCCTAGACCAACGTACCAATAAAACATAGTCATCTCATGATTCATAAGTAAAAATATTTCTTTATATACATTAGTTTTTACAACTCAACCAAGATAAACATAAATGAACCTCCCAACTAACACAATTCTTCCCAAGATCTAGTCTAAACAGGTACAAGAGCTCTACAACTGAGTATCGATAAATAAAAGACACAACTTCATCTACAGAAGTTGTCACTGAATGACTGTCACTCCAAGACGAACTTCAAGCTGTCACGGCCTACACCAAAAAGGCGTAGAAAGAGTAGTATCAGTACACCACACGTACTGGTAGGCATCATTGGCCGACTACAGTTAGTTCAGATAACAACAAATAATTAATAAGTATAGACATAAAATAAAACTAATTTCCACTTCTCTGTTGCTCTAAACTCACCATTTTTATAAATTACCATAATCAATTAAGTCATGCAAATTCACAAATACAACTACTCATATTATCATCTTGGTGCACTATTAGCCTACCATTTTGTCTCTCCATTTCCATTGCAGCGCAGCTGCTACCGCTGCCGCAGTCCCATTGCCACGACAATATGTCCATTGTAGTGGTAGTCACTAAACAGTAACCCAAAAACTAAGTCCTTTCAATTTTCCTATCACGTCTTTCATTCATTAAGTGTTTTCTAGCCAACTTTACCTAGCGATTCATCATCACAGTAATTTTCTCATGAGATTTCTAATGTATTATAATTTGTTCATACAAATATCATTTATTATAGTCATGCCCTCTCGTATAACACATAACAATAAGTGCAACATACATTCAATT
Source organism: Datura wrightii (assembly GCA_035772735.1). Classification (NCBI taxonomy): domain Eukaryota; kingdom Viridiplantae; phylum Streptophyta; class Magnoliopsida; order Solanales; family Solanaceae; genus Datura; species Datura wrightii. Next base: position 71,219,675 of record JASDFA010000002.1, read on the forward strand.
TGCATGCACATATATCACGTCAATTATCTCAAGAATATCATCAAACAAGTATCATATATCATGCAAATCATACATTGTATCTTAATTCAAAAAATCTACCACACACACATATCTGTCGTACATATCATAATTATACATCACCTCATTCCAGTCTCACATCACAACATACATTCTTTGGATTACACAAGTATATCGTCACTTTTCCGATGCCATCACCACCAATAAACATAGGTGTCATGCCTTACCCAAAATCAATTTGAACTCGATCATACCAGCGGTAATGAGTCGGGCACACGCCTCGGTCACATCACTATACACACGTGCCAGAGGGTATTACTTTTGTTGTTCTGGTCATGACCTGCAGGGGACTCTAGAAATCCATGTACTATATACCCGGCCATATGAGTCCTTTATCATACCCGTCAGTGTATTCATTTCGTACATCCAGCTACATGGTGATTTAACCATACCTGTCAATGCACTCTTCCATAATGCTCGCCCGGATGCTTACCTCGGTCACGAGGCTCTCATATCTACAAACCTCAATCAGGATCTGATCACACTAATCCAATACCGTACAGAGTACCTCCTCCTGGCCCTAGGTCGTACCTCTCTCATCGATATTACACAATTCTTCCTCTCTTTATTACAATCTCAGTCCACTAATATCGTTTATCAAGAACCATATCACACCCTTGAAACGAACTCATGACACATCATATCCATAGGTTCATTCACATAAAAATGCAGATAATAACACTTACCGCTTTGCAGCCGAAATTCACACGTAGATCACAGTTGAGAAATTAACATAATGGGTTATAATACCATTACCAATCTGCATACACATAGAAATACTTACATGCCACAAACTTTTAAACAACACATGCATTTTCTACTTACCATCTTCTATTTTATATTTTAAGAGGTTAAATATTAATTATACCATGTAGATCATGAAGAGTCGCAACCTGGCCGGTTTAGTAGATTGGGCTCCACTGTAGCGGTATTACTACTATTGTAGCGGTCTCGCTAAAGAGTTATCACTCTCACTGCAGTGGTACTGTATTAGCAGTACTCTGACCAGTCCCCTTCTGGCCTTTTCTTATGGATCTTATCATCATGAATATCGTGATTCACATTTTTGGTACATCTTTCCATAAGATCTCCTTGAATCAGACACCGTATCACAATAACATAACACAACCATTCGCCCTCCTCGTTAACATCAAGTTAACACCAATTTATGTAAGTTTAACAATTTCAAAGATATAGCTTATGTTCAAACAAGAAATTCATCATAAATTCTATCATCTATAATTAATCAGCGTATTACCATTTATTCACCTACAATTTCGTAGATAGGATTTCTATCTCCTATCTCAGGATCTTCAACACATGTTACGTGGTTCTCGTAAACTGTCACGCCCCGCCCTGGGGGGGTATGACTGGCACCTGATGCCCTAGTAGGACCTAGACTGCTATCTGGTGAGCCAAAGCACATCTGGTGCCTGGCTGGCTCTAATTCAAATTCCTGGAAACAAAGGGCTATATAACGGCTGTAAACACAGCCTCCGGCCAACAGGCCTATAGCCACCTGTACCTGAAAAAAAGCTAACCAGAAACATACTATTGTTAAGGGAACCTATGCAGGCCGGCAAGGCCACCATGCTGTCTAGTTCTCTGTAACTTAACAATAGCACGCTAAATAATTACGTGATCGGCAAGGTCACCACTACTGACTGGTTATGGCCACACACGGCCAACAGGAACAGAAATAACCAATAACTATAACAAGCTGCACGGCCTCACACGACCGGCTCGACTGACCACAGGGAAATATATACAGACTGCAAGCCTCTAGGAATAACAATAGAAATGATTGGGACAGGGCCCCGACCAACCCGTACTGTACAACAAAAGAAAATGAAATACACCTCTGGAAATCAGACTCCGGATGACAGGAGCTGAATACTCAATAGCTGACTGAAATCACGAGGGATCGCCTCCTCGTCTATGAGTACCTGCAGGCAAGTAATGCAGCACCCCACTGGGCGTCAGTACCACAGGTACTGAGCATGTAAAGCAACTGAAATACACAACTGAAATGAATAACAACAGTAACATGACACAGCAGCAGGAAGTAGCTAAGTCTATCTAGCTGAGAATAACTGGGGAGAGTTTAATTATTCTATAACTAAACTGAGCGTACCTGATGTCGTGCTGTCCTGCTGTCTATCAGTATCTAATAGCACATATAGGTATACATATAAATACACACAATACCTGACCGACCCCCATAAGCCGAAAGGTGCCAACCAACACACAATCTACTTACCCCTACCCGGGTCTAAACCAACAAAAAATAAGTCACTCCACTCATCTGACAACTGTGAGCTCCTCCTACCGGCCCCCTTGGGTACGTAGCTCAAGCCTTGGCCTCTGACAATAAACTTTGTCTGAGTCCGAAGACTCCTACCTCTGGGCGCAAGTGCACACGGGGTGTGTAATTCAAACTGCTCCTGGGTGCAAGCATGCAACAGGGTAATTTTATAAAAATCTGTATCTGAAACTGCCCCCGGCCACAAGCGCACGCAGAGTAATCTGCCCCTGTAAACAGGGTAATCTGACTCTGCACAAAGTAAACTGAACTGCCCCTGCAAGCAGGGTAATCTGGACCATATTATCATGGTGGTCGTCCATCATCGTCCTCTAGGCGGACGGCATCGCCCAGCTAGTGGCGGTATCTGAATCTGGTATCGACACAGCTATAACCCAAGGGCGGTGGGGATGCAACGGGACACCCACATGCCATAGCAAGTCTCAACAAACAAATAGCACATATAAATAGCAAGCATGTATAACTGAAAAGACTATTTGAAATCTACTTCTTATTCTGATCTGTTTTTACACTGAGCTAATTCTTACTAATTATACTGATTCTGTAACCTCTGTTTAACTGTACCAAGATACTGTCTGTCTGAATGGCTAATCTGTAGCCATAACTGTCTGTCTATCTGATCTTTCTTTATTGACTTTTATTATGAAAATCTGTTTCTTTTATTCTACTACATGCTTGCTAATCACGTAATAGGCTATACTGAATCTGAAATACTAACTTGCCCTCGGGCGCATACTTTTCTAACTTTCAGACTGAATACGATATAACAACGCAAACTAGGTTTACTGAACTTTGCACAATACTTAACATTTAACTCCGGGAATTCTACTACGGAGTTTATTGTACTATACAAGGCCAAAGCTACTAACTTGCCGAAGGAACTAGCTTTACATACCTTAACCTCGAGTTATCCATCTGTCGGACGAGGCTCGGTCAATACTCCAGCTATTTCTCCCAACTGCATTCATGTATACGCTAATTAATACTAAATATAGCTTTATTCTAATGAACGACGTCACTTTCGATATAATTGTAGCCTAAACTTAGGCTTATCGAAAGAATGTCGAAAACTCGCTATTTTTCAGAAGTCCAAAAGGGAGAAGTATTCACTTCACAGCTAGGAGCACATAGACACTAGTTTGGAGCAATTCTACTTACCTTAGCTCGGTAGCTCGACGATTCGTCGGCCGTATTTCGCGAAACAAAATCCGTAGGAATGCTCCCTGCTGCTAAATACCTCGGTACCTGAGGTTAATTCGAGTTTGGACCGCGTTTGACAGCATAATCGTAAGGAAATTATCAAATAATCCTCGTTCCTCTTTCTCTCTACTTACCCTCTGTTTTTCACTGGAAATTATAAGAAACTTTAATGAAAAATCGAAGTTGGAGGCTTTATATAATTGGGACTTATAAGTCGCATTCAGGGAATGCGATTTATAAGTCGCATTCCTGAAATGTGATTTATAAGTTGCATTTTGCCTTGCGACGCGCCGACTTGGCGCTTGTCCGATCTTTCCCCGGGCCTTTTTCTAGCATGTATGATTTTCAAATACTCTTAACCAACACGCGAATAGGCCATCTATATGCCGGGAATTTACAGGGTGTAACATTCTCCCCCCCTTAAGAACATTCGTCCTCGAATGTAAACTGCTATATAGAGGACTACTCAATTAGCTTAACTTGTTCTTATTAAAATTTCGGCAGAGTTTCTCCTATAACATGGACTATCCCAAAAACCTGAAACGCAGAAAAGTCCAATACAGGTACTGCACACAATACTTTAAGATTCACTTGACAGCTAAACACCAACCTTTCTCATTTATACATATACAACCATAAGGTACTGCATAAATAATAATACGGACATACCTGTCGCCTGACTAGGCCCGGAATAAGTGAGGATATCTAGCTTTCATATCTTCCTCAGCCTCCCACGTCATTTCCTCTCGGTTCCTGTTATGCCATAATACTTTGACAGACGCAATATCTTTAGTTCTCAATCTGCAAATCTGTCTGTCTAGGATAGCTACTGGAACCTCTTCGTAGGCCAGCTCTTCTGTAACCTGGATATCCTGGACTGGAACTACTCTTGACGGGTCTCCCAAGCATTTCCTTAGCATGGATACATGAAAGACTGGATGAACGAATTCTAGTTCTGGAGGCAAGTTTAACTCATATACCACTTGGCCTATTCTTCGACGAATCTGATAAGGCCCGACAAATCTTGGATTGAGTTTACCTTTCTTGCCAAATCTCATCACCCCTTTAATCGGAGATACTTTAAAAAATACCCAGTCATTCACATCAAACTCCAGGTCTCTACGCCGTACATCTGCATATGATTGTTGGCGGCTCTGTGCAGTCAGTAGGCGTTCTCTGATAAGCTTCACCTTCTCCTCTGACTGTCGAATAATGTCTGGCCCAATCAACGCCGATTCCCCTATTTCAAACTAGCCAATCGGCAATCTGCACTTTCGCCCGTATAATGCCTCGAAGGGCGCCATCTGGATAGCCGAGTGATAGATGTTATTGTAAGCAAACTCGATTAGGGGGAAATGTTCATCCCAGCTACCACTAAAATCTAATACACACGCTCGCAACATGTCTTCGAGCGTCTGAATGGTGTGTTCAGCCTGTCCATCTATCTGAGGGTGGAACGCGGTGCTCAAATTAATCTGCGTACCCAGACCTCTCTGAAACGACTGCCAAAATCTAGTCGTAAACTGCGCTCCTCCATCTGAAATAATAGATACTGGCACTACATGCAATCTGACTATCTCTCGGATATAATTCGGCGTAATCTTTGGCCGAGAAGGTAGCTTTCACTGGTAGGAAATGAGCTGATTTTGTCAGCCTGTCAACTATTACCCAAATAGAATCGTGTCTACGTCTAGTATGGGGTAGTCCTACCATGAAATCCATATTTACTGCTTCCCATTTCCAGAGAGGTACAGCTATGTCCTGAGTCAACCCGCTTGGTTTCTGGTGTTCTGCTTTCACCTGTTGGTAGTTAGGACACTGGGCTACAAATTCAGCAATTTCTCTTTTCATACCTGGCCACCAGTAGTTTGCTTTGATATCATGGTACATTTTTGTCGCGCCAGGGTGGAGAGAATAACGGGCGTAATGTACCTCATTCATAATCTGCTGGCGGAGCCCTGAAACATCTGGAACACGGAGGCGGCCTTTACATAACAGCACGTTATCTGAAAATCTGGCGCTTTACCTTGCTGAATTCTATCCTTAAGCTGGACCAAGTCAAGTTCCTCATATTGCCATTCCTTTACCTCCACAACTAATGACGACACAACAGTGTTCGGAATTACCGCTCTGTTGTCCTTCCTTTCTGTCATTCGAACGGTTAAATTGACCAATTGGGGTATTTCTCTGGATAGACCCCGTTGTTCGGCTACAAGTACGCCAAACTCCTAACGGATTTGTAGCTAAGGGCGTTTGCTACTTCATTTTCTCTTCTTGACTGACACAACATATTCATATTTAGAGAGCTTGGCATATAATTGACGATCATACTGGCTTATCACGCCGGAGAAACTGACAGGTAATTTACCGGTATAGCTAGAGCTTATCTGGCCTTATGGCCGCATGCTAAGGCTACTTGTTGCTGGGACAACCTGGACGACTGTCTGCGCACCTTGTGCGTATCCACTTGGATTTATACTGCTATTCTGGGAAATTCTCGATCTTATGAGCCACTCCGTAAAAGACTGGCCTTCTGCTAGGGCTTTGTATCTGAATACCTTACGAGAACCAGCTGAAGTACTAGTCTGTCACTGACTACTGCTGTGGACCCTTTCTTGGGGTGCCCACGGGCTTGTCTGACTCAGACGGCTGGCTAACTTGCGGGGTGTTCCACGTAATAATTGCTAGGTTGACTAAGGTCGACTCTCACCTACAAGGCTGGGAAAATGATGTACGACCACTTAACATACTGGAAAAATTCTGGTTCTGGCATATGCGATAATGCTATTGATTTTTAGGGATGCTTCCCTGCTAATACAAGCACCAGCTAGTCGTTAGACCGTCTGATTGTGCTCTTATCATCTAGCTATCTGATTCAGGCCATTAACTCTGGTAAGCTTCTAGGGCCTAGATCTGGCAACAACACATAAGTCTATTAACTTAATAACTGAGAACTGAGATAGTTTCTATGACTTCATACGTAATTCACACTTAACCTGCCCTTTCTCTTCTCCTTTCCCTTTCTCTTTTCTTCTCTTCTTTTCTTTCTTTCTTTTTTTTTTTGGCAAGGGGGTCCTGCAGTGCAATTTGTACATGCTTTCTAGTATTAATAAACATCTATGATTGTAACCCCTATAGGCAGCTACTCATAGCATATATATTATCTGTATATATATATATATATATATATATATATATATATATATATCAATAGCTACGTACAATATGTACTGAATTCTGTGGTGATACGTAATCTCTGACATGCTCTACTGAGTCTCATACCGTACATGATATACCGCTTCTACAGGCTAATAATATCTCCTACCCTCACTTATCATTTCCTTAGACTTTCATCCCACTCTAGATGTAACAACATATGAGCTTGATCATGGCCTGCTATTGGCATTCTGCCACTCTTACAATGTGGGGTCCACACTCGAGCCTTGTGGCCTTACTTGGCATTATATTGAGAGCCCATGACTGTCCGCTGGGCCTTATCTCTAGGCCACACTAGATTAGAATTGCTGTATCGGTAATTTCTTAACTTCTCTATAAGCGGACATACTACGGTATTCTGACCGCAATCTTACTGTCAGCCCGAGGCTTAATCCTTAATACGATATTCTATCAATCCGGGGGTAATTCTAATTTCCCCACAAAATCTGACATTCCTGCTTCTTCCCCTCATCTTGCTTAAGCTGAACTCTGGGGTTCAAGGTACCTGCTTTTCATTGTTAATAAGATTACTGGTCAAGTATCAGTTCATACTTCCCCTGACTTGCAGTCAGACCTATCTGATTCACATGACCTCTCACCCTTTCGATATCACAACTGAATCATATCTATAATCTTGCATGTATATCTTACTGTCTATTAGCGTATATGGCGGACTTGGCCTTTTTCTGACTCAAATTTGACTATTACTAGGCATTCATTACTGATAGGTATTTTACCCCTGCTTCGGGTAAGCTAACAGTCTTACTTTCTCTACTGGCTTATTATCATGAGGATCTGCACTACTCACGTAATCATAGGGGCTCTTTATACTTTCTAACACTTACTGCTTGATTTGGCAACCTCACCTCAAGTCTTATGCCCCTTACGGAATATAGTCTTTAAGCTGAATTAGGTCAAGAGGTGGGAATACCCTTTTCTTATTGCTATAATACGAAGACATAGAACTATACTACATCTGAAAAGACGGATATGGGAACCCTGCATGTTCCTCTCTTTCTTTTCTCTCTTTTTTTTCACTTATCTGATAGTCTGATATTATCTGATATCTTAACCAGATCTTATATATCTAATAAATAAGTCAACTCGTATGTACATTATACTTCTGACTTCCTATTCTAACGTTATCAACGTATACTGGGAATAGTACCGATAAAGGTATCACGCTGGGAGGTCTCTGGTACCTCCTCCTGCTACTGTAGTTATCTTGTAACTGGCTGATGCCCTCTTCTGTTGCTATATCTGATCTTCTACCTGTGATAGGGTAATGCTGATCTGCCTTTGTATCTGTAATAAAAGAATACGGTAAGTTTTTAGGGACTCGACCCTATACTGTACTGTGCTATGGCACGACTGAGTATGAAAGAAGAGTAACCATCCTATCATGCTTCGCAGCCTCCTGCCTATAGTATGTGGTGCACAACACATCCATAGACAAGACTCTACTTAGCACGGCTTGCAGACTCCCTGGGACACGACCTGCTCTGATACCAAGTTTGTCACGCCCCGCCCTGGGGGGGTATGACTGGCACCTGGTGCCCTAGTAGGACCTAGACTGCTATCTGGTGAGACAAAGCACATCTGGTGCCTGGCTGGCTCTAATTCAAATTCCTGGAAACAAAGGGCTATATAACGGCTATAAACACAGCCTCCGGCCAACAGGCCTATAGCCACCTGAACCTGAAAAATAGCTAACCAGAAACATACTATTGTTAAGGAAACCTATGCGGGCCGGCAAGGACACCAAGCTGTCTAGTTCTCTGTAACTTAACAATAGCATGCTAAATAATTACGTGACCGGCAAGGTCACCACTACTGACTGGTTATGGCCACACACGGCCAACAGGAACAGAAATAACCAATAACTATAACAAGTTGCACGGCCTCACACGACTGGCTCGACTAACCACAGGGAAATATATACAGAATGCAAGCCTCTAGGAATAACAATAGAAATGATTGGGACAGGGCCCCGACCTACCCGTACTGTACAATAAAAGAAAACGAAATACACCTATGGAAATCAGACTCCGGATGACAAGAGCTGAATACTCAATAGCTGACTGTTATCACGAGGGATCGCCTCCTCGTCTATGAGTACCTGCAGGCAAGTAATGCAGCGCCCCACTGGGCGTCAGTACCACAGGTACTGAGCATGTAAAGCAACTGAAATACACAACTGAAATGAATAACAACAGTAACATGACACAGAAGCAGGAAGTAGCTGAGTCTATCTAGCTGAGAATAACTGGGGAGAGTTTAATTATTCTATAACTAAACTGAGCGTACCTGATGTCGTGTCGTCCTGCTGTCTATCAGTATCTAATAGCACATATAGGTATACATATAAATACACACAATACCTGACCGACCCCCATAAGCCGAAAGGTGCCAACCAACACACAATCTATTTACCCCTACCCGAGTCTAAACCAACCAAAAATAAGTCACTCCACTCATCTGACAACTGTGAGCTCCTCCTACCGGCCCCCTTGGGTACGTAGCTCAGGCCTTGGCCTCTGACAATAAACTATGTCTGAGTCCGAAGACTCCTGCCTCTGGGCGCAAGTGCACACGGGGTGTGTAATTAAAACTGCCCCTAGGTGCAAGCACGCAATAGGGTAATTTTATAAAAATCAGTATCTGAAACTGCCCCTGGCCACAAGCGCACGCAGAGTAATCTGCCCCTGTAAACAGGGTAATCTGGCTCTGCACAAATTAAACTGAACTGCCCCTGCAAGCAAGGTAATCTGGACCGTATTATCATGGTGGTCGGACATCATCGTCCTCTAGGCGGACGGCATTGCCCAGCTGGTGGCAGTATCTGAATCTGATATCGACACAGCTATAACCCAGGGGCGGTGGGGATGCAACGGGACACCCACATGCCATAGAAAGTCTCAACAAACAAATAGCACATATAAATAGCAAGCATGTATAACTGAAAAGACTATCTGAAATCTACTTCTTATTCTGATCTGTTTCTACACTGAGCTAATTCTTACTAATTATACTGATTCTGTAACCTCTGTTTAACTGTACCAAGATACTGTCTGTCTGAATGGCTAATTGTTCGGGGTGTTATATGGGTATATAACTCACACGCAAGTGCACGTGGTCGAACAAGTAGTAAGTGGCTTTAGTAAGCCATGTATCGATCCCTCAGAGACTTGGATGAAGTGCAATTTGCTCAAGTGTACTATATTTTACTTCTAAAAATGCAGAAAACAGTGTAACCAAAAGTTGATAGTTTGTTTTATAAATTTTTATACTAAAACTAAGAACAATTATCTACTTTGAATCTGAACTATGAATGAAAGCATGTTGAGGTTAAACGAACATGTAATGAAATTGATTATCATCATAATTTGGTTAATCTTTTCCTCCAGTTGCTAGCCAAGAACATTTGCCAAGAGATTAAAACTCTCGTATTTAACCTCACTTAAGAATCATGAACCATCCGTCTACATTTTTGTGATCAAATGCAATTCATGTCCTAGCCATACAATTCCGGTTCCTAAATTGACTAATACGACTTTCAGGTATATTTCTATCCTGAAAGCAAATTAAGACTCAATTTTCCCAAACCAAATAATGAACATATCCTATTGATTCACAACTTTCCAATTTCGTGCTCTCTCAAGTGAAACCGGACTTTTTAGATGTACATTAATGTAGGCCACACACTAATGCAGTAAGAACAAGAATTAATAGAACAACAAGGAAGAAAAGATGAAAAACCAAAGAATCAATGATCAAATTTCATTACAATTGTTCATAACCTCAGCAAGGAGAGGAATTAGCCACTCATTTGTGGATTAAACATCATAAAATGAGTGTTAATCATACAAGCAATTGAATTAAAGAAGAAAGAAAGAGAGAAAAAACCCTGATATTTTTGTCCCTCAACTGCATGTAACCCACGTCCTTGCTCCACCAAGTCAGAATATTGAAAAAGTGAACCTAAGTGTTCTATTTATACTGCTGGGAATTTTTCCCGGAATAACGAGCAATGTGTCATGGAGTGCATTGCGGAGCACTGCCTCCGTGACACGCTACGAACGCGGACCCTCACTAGAACTGGGGGTTCGGGAATTTAGGCTCAACGTGGCACGGCGTGCATCGCGGAGCACTGGCTCCGTGCCACGGAGCAAAAGCGGACCCTCTCTGGAATTTGGGTGAATTTTCCTCATCCAGGCAGAATGCCTCCGCGATGGCAGCGTGACACGGCTCCATCGCAGAGCCCCTTTAATTTATGCTGTCCAATGCCTTTTCCCTTGCTCGCATCCAAGTCCAACTCCGATATCATCCAACATGCATTTTAGCTTCCCGAAATCACATTTTACCTGCAAAACAATGCTAATCATGTTGGTTAGTATAAATTCACATTTTATTACCAATTACATGAGAATGTATACACATTGATAGATAAACAAGGCGAAAATGGTACTTTTGAGTATCACTTGGGCATATAAATCTGCCCAAGATCACTAATCTGTAGCCATAACTGTCTGTCTATCTGATCTTTCTTTATTGACTTTTATTATGAAAATCTGTTTCTTTTATTCTACTACATGCTTGCTAATCACGTAATAGGCTATACTGAATCTGAAATACTAACTTGCCCTCGGGCGCATACTTTTCTAACTTTCAGACTGAATACGATATAACAACGCAAACTAGGTTTACTGAACTTTGCACAATACTTAACATTCAACTCTGGGAATTCTACTACGGAGTTTATTGTACTATACAAGGCTAAAGCTACTAACTTGCCGAAGGAACTAGCTTCACATACCTTAACCTCGAGTTATCCGTCTGTCGGACGAGGCTCGGTCAATACTCCAACTATTTCTCCCAACTGCATTCATGTATACGCTAATTAATACTAAATATAGCTTTATTCTAAAGAATGACGTCACTTTCGATATAATTGTAGACTAAACTTAGGCTTATCGAAAGACGGTCGAAAACTCGCTATTTTTCAGAAGTCCAGAAGGGAGAAGTATTCACTTCACAGCTAGGAGCACATAGACACTAGTTTGGAGCAATTCTACTTACCTTAGCTCGGTAGCTCGACGATTCGTCGGCCGTATTTCGCGAAACAAAATCCGTAGGAATGCTCCCTGCTGCTAAATACCTCGGTACCTGAGGTTAATTCGAGTTTGGACCGCGTTTGACAGCGTAATCGGAAGGAAATTATCAAATAATCCTCGTTCCTCTTTCTCTATGCTTACCCTCTGTTTTTCACTGGAAATTATAAGAAACTTTAATGAAAAATCGAAGTTGGAGGCTTTATATAATTGGGTCTTATAAGTCGCATTCAGGAAATGCGATTTATAAGTCGCATTCCTAGAATGCAATTTATAAGTTGCATTTTGCCTTGCGACGCGCCGACTTGGTGCTTGTCCGATCTTTCCCCGGGCCTTTTTCTAGGATGTATGGTTTTCAAATACTCTTAACCAACACGCGAATAGGCCATATATATGCCGGGAATTTACGGGGTGTAACATAAACCCCCCAAATCACGTAGTAATCATGGTTATCTTGTTTAGTTTAGTCAATCAAATCAATTCTATTAAATATGGGACTTACATGCATCACTCAAATTCACTCCCCTAATCTTCTGGCGAAGTCGTTATATCTATACTAAATTCTCTCCTTCAATTTCTCACATGCGAGTCACACAATTTCATGTTTCCACCTCTTTATTTTTACGGTTAATTTATAACTACGTGTGAAGCACATAAATCACATGCACAAATATGTTTAACTAATCGTAGTCTATCACAAAAGTGAGTAAGTCATAGCCTACCTGGGTGCCAAGCTATCATCTTCGTCTGCGGCTATCCCATTCTTGATTCCCTCGCGAAAGTTCCTAGCCATGGATGTCAAATTCCCTCCTTGGATCCTCTTGTTTACTTCTAAAAAGTCTATTTTCTATTTTTAGACATTTTTAATAAGTCCTCCATTTTTAATAAGTCCTCCCAAGGACTAGGTTTCTAATATCCAAATCAAAACGGAATTGCGGATTTCTGATCCACATCATCCGCTACAGCGGTCATACCTTCCGCTGTGGCAAAAAATGTCCCACCATGGAAAACATCCACTTAGGTCCACATCTCAACTACACCCGTTCAATTTTATTCTCCGTGTGCCCTTCGTTTGTCGGGGATTTATCGAGAATTTCTAAAAAATTTAATTCGCTCATATGGGGTCCGAATGCTATAACGGTCCGGTGAGCCGTTACTATTAAAAGAAGGGTAATGAAACATGGAGTTAAGCCAAGTCGCCACGTGACACTTTTACAATAAAAAAGTATTTTAAATTATTATGTTATGATAAAATATAAATATTATAAATAATAAATAAGACTATTAATTCGATTACTAAACTTACATATAATTTTAAGACGTAATACTCACATTTAACTAATTATAATTAATTAATTAGTATTGCTAGAAATATGAATAATTGGTTAAATTTAATGTAAAGTCAGTAAGTATGGAGTGATATATTTGAATTTAAATAAGATATTATAGAAAATAATATTGATTAAATTATTTTCTATAATTAGAGATATAACAATATATAATTATTTGATTAATAATTATGTAATATATATGGGGGAAAAGTCACGCCATAATTAGAGTCGTTGTAATAGAAAATATTTCTATGACATATTCTATATATTTATAATTTAGATTGGTTTAATTATTATACTATACAAAGAAAAATTATGAAAATTTATTGTAAAGTCACTAATTATGGCGTGATATAATTAAATTTAAATCAGATATTGCATGAAATAGTATTGATTATAGTATTTCCTATAATTAGGGATATAGCAGTATGTAATTAGTTGATTGGTAATGATATGATATATATGAAAATATAATCACACAATAATTAGATTTATTCTAATAGAAAATATTCCTGGACATATTCTATGTATTTATAATTTAAATTATTTAACTAGCATACTATACAAGAAAAGATTATGAAAATTTATTACAAAATCACTAATATATATATATATATATATAAGAATATTTTCTATAATATATTATTAGCACATATTTTTAGAACGTAATACTTGTATTTAGCTAATTTAAATTAAGTGTAATTAAAAGAATTTTGGCATACTATGGCATAATTATAAGTGGCGTATAGAGAAATATTTTATGTTATAATGAGTCAAATTATTGCATGATTATATATATATATATATATATGTATGTATGTATATCTATATATCATATAATTGTCAATCAAATAATTATATACTGTTATGTCTCTAATTATAGAAAATAATCTAATCAATATTACTTTCTATAGTGTCTGTGTAACAACCCGTTCGTCATTACGAGGGAAATAAGTCTGGAACACCCTTGTCTGGCTTAAGTTGTTGGTGGAAAGGTGTTGGATAAGAGTTAGTGAAATCTTGAGGTTGAGGAATGAACTGGGTGTAGTAAATGGAGCTACTAGTTATGGAGGACCACTACAATGTGGGGATAACCACTGCAGCGAGACCATTACCACGATTAAAGGCCCGTCGTAACAGACTAGGAGGACAATTGTAGGATCCACTGTGGAGGTGTCTTGGGTGCTCTAGCGGGTTCACTGCAGCGGAAATGTGACCGTTGCAGCGGACTACGGGAGGCAGTAAATGGGTTTTAAGTGGAATTTTAGAATTTTTACCCCATAATCCCAAGGAACGAAGTTCGAGAGCTCTGGTGTGAATTTTCAAGGGTTAGAGCAATTTCTTATTCTAAGGTAAGATTTCCTTGTTAATCCTTCCATTTTGTGATTGTCTAACACCCCGAAATCAATGGGTGCTTTGTATTAGTGATTTGAAAGCTAAGAACCCTATAACTAAGAAAGTTAGGGTGAGTTGGTTGGGTATTAAAGGTTATTGATTCCTAGGCTTGTAAGCATGTAATTAGTACTTCTCAGGGAGAATGTGAATGTGTTATTTCATCTCTAAGATAATTTGAGACTTAGAGTCATAAAGCTTGGAATTGTCACATTAAAGGTTGCTTGAAAATGGGGTTGAAGGGGTAGGAAATTCATGAACTAGGTTGGAATGGTTATTGGGAGGTAAGGGCATGATACCCTAACTCTTGGGTAATGAATGAAACCGTAGTAATGGGTAAAGTTGGGGGAGTTTTAAATTCGTAAGACCCTTATTTGAAAGAGTAAATAATATATTACTCTGAATTTGTTATTGCAGATTTCGAACATTCTGAAGCGCTGAAGAAAGGCAAGGCTCCAGTGAGTGATTGTTATTCTAATCCTTCAATCGAGGTAGATTATGATTTAGAAGGAGTTAGACTTTATATAATGACATGTATATGTGTGGGATGATAATGTGTGTATTGGTCTCTGGATACTAAGTGTTATAATAATTTCCTTGTTAAATTCCATTGTTGTCTTATTCGAATATGATGCCGTCACTTATGTAATGTGGAATTAGATGTTGATAAGTCATTCATGTTCTTTTTTATTGTCTGAAAGTGATTCATGAATTGTTTGAATATCCAAGTGAAGGAGGTAAGATAAGGTCTCCCAAAGGTCTAAATTGACTGAAAGGTAAAATATCGAGATAACTAAGTGGAAGTGGATAGGAGGTTGTCCTGAAATGAGTGGCTCATTCCCGAAGGGAGCATCCGTATGAGCAATTATGGTTGAGTGGCTCGTGCCTGAAGAGAGCATCCAGACGAGCAGATGAGTGGGACGGGTATCAGCCCGTACAGTACATGAATTTCTAGAGTCCCCTACAGGTCATGATTGGAAGGGCAAAAATAAGACCCTCTGGCATGTGTATATGATAATGATCAGCTTTGGAGTGTTTATGGTAATGTGACTGAGGTGTGTGCCTGGCATATCACCACTTGGAATGTTAAATGATTGTGTGTAAAGAAACAAGATTAGTTCGGAAATGTGAAAACTTAAATGAACTGATTTCCTTGTTGAGTATTCTATGTGTTAGCAATGTTGATATGTTTATGATAGTTTAGCATTAATTGTAAAGTTGAGTAAGAATTCGTGATGAGATTGCAGAATATATTGTGAGTAATCCATTGTATATTTCATGTTGTTACATATATTAATTGTGTACTGACGGCTATGGATAGTTTGAATGGCTGTAATAATGTGAATGTTGAAAAAGAGTTAAAAGGAACTATAGGTGTTGTTACACCCCATAAGCTCCTAACATTCAATCAGCGTATTCGTATGTTAGTCAAGAGATTTAGAGTGCGACGCGTACGAAAAAGGGCGCGGGAAAAGGTCGAACGAGCGCGGAATCGAGGTTGCAAGGGAGAAGGCCGAACGAGCTGCCAAAAGGGCAACATGTCACGGACCCTCTCCCTCTGTGATGGGCTCCGTGACACGCCCGTAATATGGTGCGATGGGGTCTGTGCCACGGACCCCCTATCCACCGCGCAAGTTTTATATAAATTCAATTATTTCATTTGATTCAAAGTATAAAACAAAAGACCTTCGTCCAGAATAGGAGAGCCCTTCCATTTTTCATGTAATTTCTTCTGGTTAAGCTTCTAAACATTGTCCAAACTCAAATTGACTTCAGGTATTGAGTTTTAAGCCTTCAGGGAGCATTACTACGGAGTTATTTTCTTGAAATTCTCCTGGCAAATCGTAACTCGCCGAGCAAAAGTTGTTAGAATTTCTCCAAACTGATTCCTAAGCAATCACAGGCATCAAGTAAGTATTTCTCCCTTCTAAACCCTCGAGAAATTATAAGTTTACGATCTTATTTTACGTAGTTGAATTATAGTTGTATTAGTATTAAAAGTTATCATTTTGAGCCGGAGTTGGTGTTAAATTAATCTCATTCTCCCAATGATACAGTCATAGTTGGAAAGAGTTGTGGAATATGAATCGAAACTTGCCAGTTAATCAGGAATCTGCTATCGAGGTATGTTAAGGAGAATTTCTTCGGTAATTTAGTTTCCATAGTATTGTAATACAGATTGAATCCCAGTAAGAGAGCTAGAAGTATGTCTATTTTGATTAGCTGTAGCTATTAGCTGAGACCAGTAATCTATGTTTAGTTTGGGGTTGACTTTGCCCTGTATAGCCTTCCACAACCAACCCAGGGTTACTAGCTATGTCGATGCCCGCTAGGGGCTAGATAATGTCGCTTTAAGGAGTGGTATGCCATCCACGAGGGATAAAGATAAGGTTTGAGGGCCAATACAGTCCATTCCATGGCTGAACTATTTTATGTCGTATCGGCACCACACCCCCGTCAAGCCTGGTGCCCGAGGTGCAAATATCAGGAGTCCACTGGACTCAGGCACAGCTACAGTTCAGGGGCCGAGTGGGCTCAGTTGCAGACCCAGGGGACTGGTAGGAGGGCTATAGTTATTAGTTGACTCAGCGTGGCCTTGTTAGGGGTATATAGATTGAAGTGTACTTGCCAGGGCTTATGGGGGCCCCAGGTGGTTTATTTTGTGTTGGTTGTACCTTTTGGATTATGGGGGCTAGGTAAGGTTCTTATTTGCATTATTTATTAGTAAATTAGACAACAGGAAGTTAAGTTAATCAGGGTATGTCTCTATCCCTTTCATTTAGTTACTTTCAGTTTTATTTCAAGTTTATTCAGTTATTTTCAGTTATTGGCTTACATATTCGGTACATATTGTACTAACCCCCATCTTGGGGCGCTGCATTACTTGCCTGCAGGTGCGGATAGACGCAAATCAGGACCTTCTTAGTTTTCAGTCAGCATTAGCAGTGTAGTCGGCTCCTTTCCTCCGGAGCTGATTAGTTAGAAGGTTTGCTCTTTTGATTATACTGTATAAGGGTAGGTTGGGGCCCTGTACCGATCATTATTCTACTCCTAGATGCTTGCATATTTTACATTTCCCTGTGGTTAGTTTGTTGCTGGCAGTGTGGGGCCTGTATATGCTTTATTTCATGTGATGGCCGTGTGGGGCCTCTTTTAGCTATTAGATGGTGGTCTTATCGGCCCGCATAGGATTCCCTTTATTTTCTTGTTGCTGGTTAGCTGTTTTCTTTACAGGTGGCTATAAGGCTTTGTTGGCCGGAGGTTGTGTTTACAGCCGATATATTGCCTATTGTTTTCTTGAGATGAGTTGCAGGCTCACACCAGATGTTCATAAAGATTCCAATATGGCACTAGGTTCTAGTCATGCCTTCCAAGGTGGGGCGTGACAAACTTGGTATCAGAGCAGGTCGTATCCTAGGGAGTCTGCAAACCGTGCTAAGTAGTGTCTTGCCTATGGATGTATTGTGCACCACATTCTATAGATAGGAGGCTGCAAGGCATGATAGGATGGTTACTCTTCTTTCTTTTCCAGTCATGCTAGTACAGTATAGGATTGAGTCCCTAAGCTTACCATGTTCTGCTTGTCTATAGAGAAATGTCGGATATGTGACAGACCACGACTAGCAGAAAGTTGGATGTTGCAGCAGGAGAGGGCACTAGCAGGGTGCCTTAGTCAGAGTCAGCCCGATCTGAGGGCGACAGGGAGACTTCATCTCAGTCTCCCCATCATTTTTCCCCACGCCAGGAGTCGCCCAGAGCGACAGATGTGTCGGCACCACCTCCATTAGCTCCTATACTGATGCCATCAAATCAAGAGGTTAGGAGTGTTGCTTTTACGTTAGCTCAGATGATGGTTGCACAGCGTTAGCCAGTGGCACCCGTGGTTGTAGAGTCTTTGGGAGGACCAGGTAGTTCGAGGGTCCGATAGTTCCTCGATCTGAGTCCCCCGTATTTCACTGGGATGAATCGATATGAGGACCTTCAAGACTTCCTGTACCAGTTGCAGCGGATTTTCAAGGTGATGCATCCCACACCTGCGGAATCGGTTGAGTTAGCGGTATTTCGGTTGCGGGACATAGCAGTGTTATAGTATGAGAGTTGGGAGAGATCCTCAGGTAGAGATGTTCCCCCTCTGACTTGGTCCAGCTTTTTAGAGGCCTTCTTGGACCATTATTTGCCTAGAGAAATCCAACAGGCCTGGGAAGATTAGTTTCTGCATCTGGAGTAGGGTTCGATGAGTGTTCGGGAGTACCATGCCAATCAAGGTGCACCGATTTATTATGGGGCTACTTCTAGAGTACATAGAAACTTGTATTATGGTTACTCTACGAGAGGACATGGATATTGCCCGTGTTCAGGCATTTTCTCAGAATATTGAGGGGATCAAGCAACGGAAACAGGAGATAGAGAGGGCAAATCAGGAGTAGCGCTGCAGGTTTAGACCTAGTGACACTCAGACAGAGTTTCAGGGCGGACCCAGGCCATGACTATCAGGTAGGCCACCTAGACCCCAACCTCCACAGCAGCAGCAGGGTGGTAGACTAGGCCATCGGGGGCAGTCAGGACCCCGCAAGAGCTCATAGCCATTGGGTTCGTAGCAGCAGAGAGGGTCAGAGTAGAGTAGACTTACTGTGCCACCTTGCCCTATTTGCAGTTGACGTCACCTTGGGGCATGCAGGTATGGTTCTAATGTGTGTTACACCTGTGGACAAGAGGGTCACTTGATAAGGGACTGTCCAGCCAGGGGTTAGAGTGATCGAGACCGACAAGACAGGTCTTCAGTAGAATCATGTGCCCCAGCATCTCCAGCAGGGCGTAGGGCCTTAGCTCCAGTCGGCAGAGGTCGAGGCAGGTCAGGGGCATCGGGTTCAGGTATCGGTCCGGATCGCACCTATTCTTTACCGGAGCGACAGGAGTCAGAGTCATCACCAAATATTGTGACAGGTATGCTGAACATTTGCTCTCATTCAGTTTATGTTTTAATAGATCCAGGCTCCACTTTGTCTTATGTGACGCCACTAATAGCCTAGAAATTTGGCATTATGCCAGAATTGCTTCAGCGACCTGTTTCAGTATCCATACCCATTGGTGATTCTATTATAGCAAAAAGGATCTATCGTGGCTGCACAGTAGAGGTTGTTGGTCACCAAACTTCAGCAGAATTAGTGGAACTACAAATGCTTGACTTTGACGCAAATATGGGCATGGATTGGCTAGCACCATGTTATACGAATGTAGAATGTTGGACCAAAACTATCCAATTCCACTTTTTAGGGGAGGTAATACGATAGTGGAAAGGCAATGCATCCATGCCAAGAGGTAGGTTTATATCCTATCTTCGGGCAAGAAAGTTGATAGCAAAGGGTTGCATCTATCATATTGTCAGGGTTCAGGATGTCCAAGCAGAATCCTCGGCTTTTTAGTCTATTCCAGTAGTTAATGAATTTCTATATGTGTTCCCAGATGAACTTTCTGGTATCCTCACAGAATGGGAAATCGATTTTGCTATCGACATACTACCAAGTACTTAGCCTATCTCCATCCCTCCATACCGAATGGATCCTATTGAGATTAGAGAATTGAAGGAACAACTGAAAGATCTGCTGGATAAGGGCTTCATCAGGCCGAGCAGTTCACCATGTGGTGCGCCAGTTCTGTTTGTAAGAAAGAAAGATGTCTCTCTCCTCATGTGTATAGATTACCGGTAGCTAAATAAAGTCACTGTCAAGAATAAATACCTGTTTTTCAGGATAGATGACTTGTTTAATCAATTACAGGGGGCGAAGTATTTCTCTAAAATTGACTTAAGGTCTGGGTACCACCAAGTTCGGGTTCGGGAGAGAGATATCCGAAAATGGCTTTCAGGACCAGGTATGGCCATTTTGAATTCCTATTCATGTCCTTTGGGTTGATGAATGCTCCTGTAGTGTTCATGGATCTGATAAACAACATCTTCAGGCTGTATTTGGATTTGTTTGTGATAATATTCATTGATGACATTTGGTGTATTCCCGTTTAGAAGTAGAACACCGAGATCATTTGCAAACAGTGCTACAGATTCTCAAGGATCACCAGTTATATGAAAATTTTTCTAAATGTGAATTCTAGCTGAATTCGGTAGCCTTTTTGGGTCATATTGTATCGGATGCTGGTATTCAGGTAGATTCACAAAAGATTGAAGCAGTAGAGACCTGGCCCAGACCCACGACTCCCACTGAGGTACCTAGTTTCCTGGGTTGGCTGGGTAACATAGAAGGTTTGTAGAGGGGTTTTCTACTTTATCAACACCTTTGACCAAGTTAACTCAGAAAGCAGCCAAATTTCACTAGACTGAAGCATGTGAACAGAGTTTTCAGGAGTTGAAAAATAGATTGACATCAGTGCCAGTACTAGCTTTGCCAGAAGGTTTAGAGGGTTATGCAGTGTATTGTGATGCTTCAGGTGTCGAGTTAGGGTGTGTTCTGATGCAACATGGTAAGGTAATTGCTTATGCTTCAAGGCAGCTGAGGAAGCATGAAAAGAACTATGCCACTCAAGACATGGGCTAGCGGCAGTAGTTCACGCCTTAAAGATCTGGAGACATTACCCATATGGAGGCACTATCTGTATGGCGTCCATGTAGATATATTCACTGACCATAAAAGCCTCCAGCACATTTTCACTCAGAAATAGTTGAATCTACGACAGCGTCGCTAGTTAAAACTACGAAAGGACTATGATGTGAATATTTTATATCATCCAGGGAAGGCTAATATTTTAGTAGATGCCCTTAGTCATAGATCAATAGGGATTTTAGCGTACTTGAGGCCCGAACAACGGGAGATAGCCTGAGAATTGCACCAGTTAGCCAATTTAGCCATCCGAATAGTTGACTCGGGAGACAGTGGAGCAATGATTCAGAATACCACAGTATCATATCTGGTTGTAGCAGTAAAAGAGTAGCAGTATGAAGATCCTAACCTAGTACAGCTCCGAGATAAAGTTCAGCGAGAGGAAGTATCAGCTTTTGAGGTAGATGTAAAGGTCGCCTCTGCATTCCAGATGTGGCAGGACTTCACCAGCAGATCATGGCGGAGGTACATTATTCCCGTTATTTGCTTCACACAGGTTCAACAAAGATGTATCATGACATAAAAGAGATTTACTGGTGGCTGGGAATGAAAAAGGGTGTAGCAGAATTTGTAGCACAATGCCTTAACTGCCAGTAGGTAAAGGCTGAACATCAAAAACTCGACGGATTTACACAGGAAATAGAAGTTCCTATATGGAAATGGGAGACAATCAATATGGATTTTGTGACAGGATTACCCCGTACCAGACGCAGATTTGATTCCATTTGGGTGATTGTCAATAGATTGACGAAGTCAGCTCACCTTCTGTCTGTTTGGACTACCTTCTCAACTGAGGATTATGCTGAATTATATATCATAGAAATAGTTCGATTGCATGGTGTCCCTACTTCTATCATTTATGACAGGGGGGCACAATTTATAGCCAGATTCTGACAGTCATTTCAGAAAGGCTTGGGAACACAGGTTAATTTGAGTATGGCCTTCCATCCTCAAATAGACGGGCAGGCAGAACGTACGATTCAAACGTCCGAAGATATGTTGTGGACTTGTGTTTTAGACTTCGGGGCAGTTAGGATGAGCATTTACCCCTTATTGAATTTGCTTGCAACAACAGTCATTATTTGGCAATCCAAATAGCGCCTTATGAGGCCTTATATGGGTGGAAGTGCAGGTCACTTATTGGTTGGTTCGAGGTAGGAGAATCAGAGTTAATTAGACCAGACATAATCCACTAGTCAGAGGAGAAAGTAAAGCTTATCAGAGAACGTTTGCTAACAATTTAGGTCGCCAAAGGTCCTACTCTGATGCGCGGCATAGAGCCCTGGAATTCAGTGTTGGTGACTGGGTATTTTTGAAAGTTTCACCAATGAAAGGCGTAATGAAGTTTGGTAAAAAGGACAAGCTTAGCCCAAGGTTTACTGGCCCATATCAGATCCTCCAGAGAATAGGCTAAGTGGCATACAAGTTAGATTTGCCTCCAGAGTTAGAGTTTGTTCACCCGGTCTTTCATGTATCGATGTTGCGAAAGTGTATAAGGGATCCATCCCGAGTTGTGCCAGTTGAGGATGTCCAAATTACTGAGGAGTTTGCCTACGAAGAGGTTCTAGTGGCCATATTAGATCAGCAGGTTTGTAGGTTGAGAACCAAAGATGTCGCTTCTGTTAAGGTACTGTGGAGAAGCAAGAATAGAGAAGAGATGACCTGGGAAGCCGAAGACGACATGAGATCTAGATATCCTCATTTGTTCTAGGGTTAGTCTAGACTATGCAGTTAAAGTAAGATTGTTGTTTAGCTGTTATTTTTATGAGTTACGTTATGTATACTATTCAGTTGACTACCATTTTGTTGTGAAATAGTTGTTATAGTGTCATGTGAGGTGCCTGTATTGAACTTTTCTGCATTTTAGGGTTTTTAAATAGTCTATATTATAGGGGAGACTTTGCCGAAAATTTCAAAATAATAGTTGAAAGAGTTAAACTCCTGTAAGTTGAAATTGACATTCTAGGACGAATGTTCCTAATGGGGGGAGGATGTTACACCCCGTAAGCTCCTAACGTTCAATCGGTGTATTCGTATGTTATTCAAGAGTTTTAGAGTGTGACGCATATGAGAAAGGGCCCGGGAAAAGGTTGAACAAGCGCGAAATCGAGGTTACAAGGGATAAGGCCGGACAAGCTGCCAAAAGGGCAACGTGTCACGGACCCTCTCCCTCCGTGATGGGCTCCGTGACACGCTCGTAGTATGCGCCACCCAAGTTTTATATAAATTCAATTTTTTTATTTGATTCAAAGTATAAAACATTAGACCTTTATCCAAAATAGGAGAGCCCCATCATTTTTCATGTAATTTCTTCTGGTTACGCTGCTAAACGTTGTACTCAAATTAAGTTCAGGTATTGAGTTCTAAACCTGTAATGAGCATTACTATGGAGTTATTTTCTTGAAATTTGCTTGGAAAATCATAATCCCGCTGAGCAAAAGTTGTTAGAATTGCTCCAAATTGATTCCTGAGCAATCACAGGCATCAAGTAAGTATTTCTCCCTTCTAAACCCTCGAGAAATTATAGGTTTTCGACCATATTTTACGTAGTTGAATTATAGTTGTTATTAGTATTAAAAGTTATCATTTTGAGCTGAAGTTGGTGTTAAATTAATCTCATTCTCCCAGTGATACAGTCACAGTTGGAAAAAGCTGTTGAATACGAATCAAAACTTGCAAGTTAATCAGAAATCGACGATCGATGTATGTTAAGGTGAATTTCTTCGGCAAGTTAGTTTTCATAATATTGTAATACGTATTGAATCTCAGTAAGAGAGCCAAAATTATGTCTATTGTGTTTAGCTGTTGCTATTAGCTGAGACCAGTACTCTATGTTTAGTTTGGGGTTGACTTTGCCCTGTATAGCCTTCCACAACCAACCCCAGGATTACTAGCTGTGTCGATACCTCTCAGGGCTAGATGACGTCGCTCCAAGGAGCGTTATTCCATCCACGAGAGATGAAGATGAGTTCTGAGGGCCCATATAGTCCATTCCATGGCTGAACTATTTTATGTCGTATCGGCACCATACCCCCGTCGAGCTTGGTGCTCGGGGTGCAAATATCAGGAGTCCACTGGACTCAGGCACAGCTACAGTTCAGGGGTCGAGCGGGCTCAGCTGTAGACCCAGGGGACTGGTAGGAGGGCTATAGTTATTAGTTGACTCAGCGTGGCCTTGTTAGGGGTATATAGATTGAAGTGTACTCGCCAGGGCTTATGGGGGCCCCAGGTGGTTTATTCTGTGTTGGTTGTACCTTTTGGATTATGGGGGCCAGGTAAGGTTCTTATTTGCATTATTTATTAGTAAATTAGACAACAGGAAGTTAAGTTAATCAGGATATGTCTCTATCCCTTTCATTCAATTACTTTCAGTTTTATTTCAAGTTTATTCAGTTATTTTCAGTTATTGCCTTACATATTTGGTACATATTGTACTGACTCCCATCTTGGGGCGCTGCATTACTTGCCTGCAGGTGTGGATAGATGCGGATCAGGACCTTCTTAGTTTTCAGCCAGAGTTAGCAGTTCAGTCGGCTCCTTTCCTCCGGAGCTGATTAGTTAGAAGGTTTGCTCTTTTGATTGTACTGTATATGGGTAGGTTACGACCCTGTCTCAACCATTATTCCACTCCTAGAGGCTTACAGATTTTACAGTTCCTTGTGGTTAGTTTGTTGTTGGAAGTGTGGGGTCTATATATGCTTTATTTCATGTGATGGCCGTGTGGGGCCTTTTTTAGCTGTTAGATGGTGGTCTTGTCGGCCCACATAGGATTTTCTTTATTTGCCTGTTGCTAGTTAGCTATTTTCTTTATAGGTGGCTATAATGCCTTGTCGGCTGGAGGTTGTGTTTACAACCGAGATATAGCCCATTGTTTTCTTGGGATGAGTTGCAGGCTCGCACCAAACGTGTATAAGTCTAGCCAGGTCAGTTAGATTCCAGTATGGCACTAGGTACCAGTCATGCCTCCCAAGGTGGAGCGTGACAGGTGTACAGCTAAGTCAAGCTACTGCCAAGGTAGTACCTCGCAGCGGTACCTCTACCGCTGTGGCGAGACCATGGAAGTGGTCAAGTAACCGCTGCAGCGAGCCCCAATCTAGTGAGCAGGCCGGCCAAACACCTTACACAAATTGATTTTGAATGAGTATCAATTGCTAGATTTTGTGTTTGGAGATAATTGCATGTTGTGTTTTACTTTATATGTGTTCTTTTAAGGTCCGTCGATGATGCCTACCAATATTTATTTTGTACTAACGCTACTCCTACACTTCTTTTTTGAGTGCAGTCCTCAATCTAGGAAGCTCATCTTGACCCATCTTTAGAGCAACAACAAAGTAATGGAAGGTGAGCGGATCAGAATTTGTTGCTTCGAATCTACCGATGAAGATGTTTTTCTTTCCAGACATTGCTCCATTTGGATTCTTCTAAGTGTTACTCTCTAGATTTTGTTAGGTTGATGTCCATTCGTACAATGACTTTCAGGTTTTGGCGATTTTTAGAAAAGAGTAGTGTTATTTTCATTTCGTTTAATTAAGTCTTCCGCTATTTATTATTTTAGTTATGATGTTGTCTTTAATTGCCGCGGTGATTGGGTAATTGATTGGGACTAGTTGGTTCGCCCACCGGAGGGGATAGTCTAGGTGTCAATCACGACCGCTTGGGTTATGATAGTCTGATTTAAAATCAAAGATATCAAGCCAAGTGGCGTATTAAAAAGTAGTCACTTGACACTTTTACAACAAAAAAGTATTTCATATTATGATGAAATATAAATATTATAAAAATTAACTACGATTATTAATTCAATTTTTAAAATTATGCATAATTTTAAGTCCTAATGCTCACATTTAACTAATTATAATAAATTAATTAGTATTGCTAAACAAGAAAAGATTGTGAAAATTTATTGCAAAGACATTAATTATGGCGTGATATATTTGAATTTAAATCAGATACTATTATGAAAAAGTTAATAAAATTTATAATATATTAATTAGAATATTGGTACTTAAAATCAGCAGCATATAATTTTAGGATATAATACTTGCTTTAATTAATTGTAATCATTTAATGGTATTACTATATAAGAAAAAGATTGTGAAAATTTATTCTAAACCCACTAATTATAGCGTGATATGTTTAAATATTTTACAATATAAATTAAAATATTTTCTATAATTAAAAATATAATAATATATTATTTTTTAATTAATAATTATATAATATATTTGGGGAAAAAATATAACGAGAAAGATATTTTTAACTCGAAAATATAGTGAGGAGTAAATTTAACGTATTTGTAATAGTTGAGGTTATTTCTTTTGCCCTTTCCCCTTATTTTATAGACGTACAAAATTAAATCTCCATATGTATAAATTGGCCCTCACTCAGGGCACACGCATATTGTGTGCCCTTTTCCCCGTCTCCCTTCAGGTATGTTCTTTGTACTACCTTTAAGTTTACGCCATTGACACGCTCTATTTGCAAGTTGGAATCTCTCTCGGCGCAAAATTGAATGAATACCCTTTGAAAGGCACCATCTGATACCACAGAGAAAGAGCCTTGGCCTCTGTCCAATTACTTGTACCCTGTCCAAGTGGAATAGCATAAGCAGCGACCATACTTACAGCTCCCTATCAGAATTAAGTTTAAAAGAGAGAGGGGAGGTTCGGTACAGCTAACCAAGAAAGACTTTTTGAAAGTGCAAGCACTGGTAAATGGCTGCATAATGCCTTCCCAACTGGTTGGAAGGTTCATTTTCTGGAATTGGGAATTAACCAGCTGAGGTGAAAGATATCAATGATATTGATCTCTTCACCATTAGCTCTCTCTCTTCCATACTTGACACTACACGTTTGCTCAAGAACAAGATTCAATTTGTGATTCTTAGCGTCAATTCAACAAAATTACCAATTTCAAATTGAAAACATGATCTTGATTCTTTACCGACAGAAAACCACATAGCACACGGTTATGGAAAAAATATTTCTTTAACATTGGGGATGAATTTTGTAAATATCTGTTCGCTTTTAGAGAAACACACTTTCCGTCATCGATTGTGTTGAGGTTTTTAAAGGGGTTTGTAATATCTTGTGTCGCTCCATTCGTTCTCTTAAGAGTTTGGTTTGGAGGCTTAGATTCTTTCACATTCTCGTGATTTTGTTGTTCTATAATTGTGAATTTCGACTTTTATCTTTCACTTTTAAGGACAAAAAAGTGATTATAACCATTTGAATCACTTTTGCATTGGTAATAGAACATTTCAAGCTTGTATTCTCTCTCTAGGAGGAGAAAAAAAGAAAAGAGAAGATGTGTTTTAAGTTCAAAAAGATATAAGGTCCTAAGTGGTCTTTGGTGGGTTACGCCATTTATGAACTTGAAAGTTGATTGAATTCTATGAAAGAGTCGCCGAAGCTGGATGCATGGCATTTTCATATAACCAGGTGGTGTGACTCAAGATTTAAAGTTTGATTGAAACTCACTTCAAAACTTTGAACCAAACTACCTCATTGTTCCTCTCTTAGCGAACCACTAGTGTCGTCATCATGTGAGTATTCTTCTCTGCTAACCTCAGAAAAAGTATAAGGTCATGAAGACCTTTATCCATCTGACAGTGTCCTGTCAACACCCTCCCCTTTTTGTTTGTGCTTATTTATTTTTACTTTTATTTTGGGGGAGGGGGTTAGCGTGGTCATGAGATTCACAATCCTTTTGAGACAACAATATTTGCTGTTACCTTAACTGGACTAATGTGATTATGGTGACAAAA
Organism: Datura wrightii; assembly: GCA_035772735.1. Taxonomy (NCBI): domain Eukaryota; kingdom Viridiplantae; phylum Streptophyta; class Magnoliopsida; order Solanales; family Solanaceae; genus Datura; species Datura wrightii. The sequence continues at coordinate 71,247,703 of JASDFA010000002.1, forward strand.
TAAGCAAATCGATTTAAATCTTGGAGAGAAATAGTCATATTTCAACCATTATGTCTGCTCAGATGTTTGAGCTGATAATATATGTATTGTATTTCACCATCAACTTAACTATTTGTCATTGTTGTTGAAGTGTGAGACTGTAAGATATTAGCCTAGTAGTGTTAGAATCTGTAATCCGATCTGTCTTAGTTGATACATATAAGTTGATTCTATGGGTATTTGGCGAAGATGCGTTCATAGAAGAGATTCTTTAGTTCATTCCCCACAAACTCGAAGTGACCATGGATAGTTTGGAGATTGTGAATATTACTTTTGACATAACAGCGTACTTTTGTTGCTTTTTCCTCTGCAGTTAGTTGTCAGACATCACCGATTCGAAAGAAGATGACAGTCACACCTAAGATCTCCATCAATGAAGGCAACCTTGTTGTCCATGGAAAGACGATACTGATGGGTGTGCCTGACAACATTATCTTGACTCCTGGATCTGGGCTGGGGCTTGTTACTGGTGCATTTATTGGAGCAACAGCTTCACAGAACAAATGCTTGCATGTGTTCCCTGTTGGGGTTTTAGAGTAAGCATTTTAATTGTCCTCATAGTTTGTAATTACTGTGGAGTTCAGATATTTTGTTCTTGGGAGTTTACATTTCAAGGTTCTGCTTGCTAATTTGATGGCTTCTTTCTGGAAAGGAAAGATACAGAAGTTGTTAGAATGACACATCATTTCTTTGAACTCCATTGTCAGTTGAAGTAACCAGATCACTTATTTAGTAGAAAGCATAAGCATGCACAAACGACATGGTCTGATTAACCATCTTTTGTCCAAGCAAGATAATATTTTAAGAGAAATTATACTTTTTGCGCTTTTTTCACTATTGCACGATAACCATGGTAAACTAATTTTATAATTTAACATAACATTGATCTATGGATTTTGATTTGGTGGATAATAAGCTAATCAGGTGAAGCTATTGTGTACTAATTCCATTGCTTTATTACGAGAACAAATTGACTATGGGTGGGATGTAAGTGACCTTACACTCACGAAGTCCATCTTTTGTGGTGAAATACTTTCTTCACATTGTTAAATTTCTTTCTTCATGCTTAGAGGATTAAGGTTGACTTGATCAATTCCAGGCAGAAGTACTACATGTTTATCATATTTCAGAAGATCACAGGGTATTGAGTTGCAGAAGAGTGAAATGTGACATGCATGTCATAATGCTACTCGTTTTATAAAAATCATAGTTCTATGCTATCCATTGTTACAGGGATACTCGGTTCATGTGTTTATTCCGTTTCAAGCTGTGGTGGATGACTCAGAGAATGGGGACATGTGGAAATGATATTCCTTTGGAGACCCAGTTCATGCTTGTGGAGAACAAAGACACCACCGAGGGTGAGTGTGAAGATGCCCCAACTATTTACACGGTCTTCCTTCCTCTACTTGAGGGACAGTTTCGTGCTGTTCTTCAAGGCAACGAGAAGAACGAAATGGAGATTTGCCTTGAAAGTGGTGAGTTTCCTTCTAGCCATTGGAGAACCGATAAATGTTATACATACATCCCAATTAAGTAAATTTCTTGCATAGATTTTTGTTTTACCTTTTGAGGCTACATGCAAAAGTACCTGTGATGTGGGTGTTCGGGGAGACAGAGTCGTCTCTCTGTGGACCAAGTTTTTGGTTTAACCTTGTAGGCTCATTCAACTGAGTACTGGTAGACTAAGTGCATTCTGCTCACTGGGCACAACACGACAATGTCATTTCTCGTTTTACGCAATGTTCTTTCACCTGTTATGAACAAAGCTGTGGAAATAATTCTTCAGGATAAGCTGCAAGTCATATTCCCTATTTCCACAAAATTGAGGCTATATTAACCTGTTGAGATGAACCTATAGCTATAGATGTGATATTGAACAAGAAATGTTAATGCAGGCAAGAAAGGAGAGAGTATAAATGAGAAAGAACCAATACTTTCTGTATGCTTTATTTTTGCAGGAGATAATTCTGTTGAAACCAACCAAGGGCTTTATCTTGTCTATATTAATGCCGGGACCAATCCTTTTGAAGTCATTAACCAGGCTGTAAAGTAAGCTCTAATTTCCTATCAGTCACAAAATACTATAGTATGTTTGCAGTGTGAAGTAATTGTTAAATAATGTCATTGATACTCAACTAGCAATTGATAAATCCATTTCTAGATTGTATAAATAATGTGTTTTGTTCCATTTTTTCTCCCCTCAACAGAGCTGTGGAGCAACATTTGCATACTTTCCATCATAGAGAGGAGAAGAAGGTAAATAGTTGGTTTCCTAGTTTTTTATTGTGAAATCTTGGTCGGACCGTTATCTGAGGGGGCCTGTTAATATCTGCTGTTCATTTCATGTAGTTGCCCTCAATTATAGATTGGTTTGGGTGGTGCACATGGGATGCCTTTTACACTGATGTCACAGCAGAGGGTGTTGAGGATGGCCTCAAAAGGTAATTGCTACCTGTTTATTTGGCTGTTTCTTAATTTTTGTTTGGAGATGTCTTTTGGGGTTGAACTAATGCATGTTAATACTTTTACGACAGCTTATCGGAGGGTGGTGTTCGTCCACGTTTCCTGATCATTGATGATGGTTGGCAACAGATTGGCAATGAAGCACCCAAGGACACTAATTATGTAGTACAGGAAGGAGCACAGTAAGATATTCTGCTATGTTTAATCATTATTTTACTGTAATTTGCAGATCTAGTAAATAAAATTGCATGTATGATCTCCTATGATTGTTTTGTAGGTTTGCCAACAGGCTAACAGGTATTAAAGAAAACAAGAAATTCCAAACGAAAGGCCTGAAGCATGTAGTGGAGGAAGCCAAGAAACAGCACTGTGTCAAGTAAGTTTGCAACTTCTGATCGTTGTATTTTATGAAAAGCTTAATACATAGTCAGCTCCTTAAACTTGCTAGGATATTCCATTTAGACGCTCTAACCAAGTTATGTTCCAATTAAACACCTCAACTCCTAATAAAGTGTTCCAATTAGACACTTTAAGTTCAAATTTTGGAAGAACTTTTGTGCGTGTTTTCATTTGTCTATTAGATAGTTAAGTAAACTACATAAATATGTCATCTCATTTACTTATACACATCAACCTCAAGTAGAAAATGTCTGGAGTTTTACGGCTTATTGAGGCAAATGCGTATAATTAAAGAAAATGATATATTTTACGTGGTTAACTTAACTACCTAATAGACGAAAGAAAACACACGCAAATTTTTTTTCAAAATTTGAACCAAAAGTGTCTAATCGGAATATTTTATTAAACTTGAGGTGCTCAATTGAAGCAGCGCTTAGTTTGAGTGCCTTAATGGAATATCCTGGCAAACTTAAGGGGCTGGTTATGTATTAGGCCTTTATAAAATGTCTAAAAGTTCCCCACACCACTATACCTTTTCACTTATAATTGAATTACTTAATTTTCTGTGGAATTCAAAGTACTTCTCAGCACTTAAATCTTATTTTGTGTGGAATTCAGAGTACTTCTCAGTCTTCCTCGTTGTATGAAAGGATCTGCAAGTAATGAAGTGATACTTATCATTTTAAAATATTTGTATTTGCTATGCAGGTATGTATATGTATGGCATGCGTTAGCTGGTTACTGGGGTGGAGTGCACCCTGCTGGTCCTGCGCTCGAGCACTACGACACTGCATTGGCGTACCCCGTTCAGTCCCCTGGAGTGATGGGAAACCAACCTGACATTGTCATGGACAGTCTTGCAGTTCATGGCTTGGGTTTGGTACACCCAAAAAAGGTCTTCAACTTTTATAATGAATTACATGCCTATCTGGCATCCTGTGGGGTTGATGGAGTCAAGGTCGATGTCCAGAACATCATTGAAACACTTGGTGCTGGCCATGGTGGTAGAGTTTGCATCACGAGAAGCTATGTCCAGGCCCTTGAAGCATCCATTGCTCAAAACTTTCCTGACAATGGATGCATTGCCTGCATGAATCATAACACTGATGGGCTCTACAGTTCCAAGCAAACCGCTCTAGTTAGAGCTTCGGATGATTATTATCCTCATGATCCTGCTTCTCACACCATCCATATATCTTCTGTTTGCTACAACTCATTGTTCTTGGGAGAATTCATGCAACCTGATTGGGACATGTTCCATGTTAGTGTCTGATATTTAATCTACCTTTATTTATATTGGTTTTTGACAATTCCATGTTAGTGTTTGACATTTTCATATAATGGTCAGTTTAAGTCGGTTAATAATGAATGTATTAGATGTAAAATGAGGTAATTTAATAACTGATATGCTTGTCGCAGAGTCTTCACCCTACTGCTGAATATCATGCTGCAGCTCGAGCTATTGGAGGATCACCAATTTATGTGAGGTAATTATTTGTCCGCTTGTGTCCGGTTCTTCCTTATTGCTTAATTTGAAAGTTGAAACTGTTATCTAACCTGGTGTCTTTTTCTGTTATTCAGTGACAAACCTGGAAATCACAACTTTGAGCTTCTGAAGAAGCTTGTTCTTCCTGATGGATCAGTACTTCGCGCTCAATTGCCTGGCCGACCTACTCGTGATTGCTTATTTGTTGATCCAGCTAGAGACGGGACAAGGTATGTGATTCTATATGCCACTGATGTATATATAGATCCACTATGTTATAATGTGATCATTCTTGTAATGTGCATGGAAACTTAAGCTTTGTGTTATATGTTGGACAGCTTGCTTAAAATATGGAACGTGAACAAATGCACTGGTGTGGTTGGTGTATTTAACTGCCAAGGTGCTGGCTGGTGCAAGGTCATAAAGAAGACACGTATCCATGATGCATCTCCTGGCACACTTACAAGTTCTGTCCAAGCAACTGATGTTGACACCATTGCTCAACTCGCTGGCCCTGGTTGGAATGGGGATTCTGTAGTCTATTGCTTTAGATCAGGTAAAGCAATTCCTTAGAATAGTTCTTTCCTTGACCCGAAAAGAAGAAAGGTGGATATGTTCTTCCAAAAGTATGACTGTGACGTTAGATTACCAATTAACTGTGGACAATTTAATCTACAGAGGAAGTGGTTCGCCTACCGAGAGGTACTTCACTGGCTGTGACACTTAAAGTTCTTGAATATGAAGTATTCCACTTTTCTCCTGTCAAGGTAACCCCCATTTAACATGCGGACCTTTTTGCTCTTAAGTTGCTTGTTGAACACATTTTACTAAATAGAAGACCTTGCTAACTAAAAATGCTATTGGGGCAGGAAGTTGTGACAAACATCTCTTTAGCTCCAATTGGGCTGCTAGATATGATCAACAGTGGTGGTGCCATTGATGAGTATGAAGTCCATCTAGCTTCTGAGAAGAAACACAAGCACTTTGATGACAGAAGCGAATCTCCAACTGCAACAGTCTCACTGAAGGTCAGGGGATGTGGCCGCTTTGGCGTTTACATTTCCCAAAGACCCCTGAAATGCTCAGTAGATGGTGCAGACACCATCTTTAACTACAACAATGAATCTGGACTGCTGATTATGAATATCCCAGTTCCACAAGAAGAGATGTACAGATGGAATATCGAAATTGAGGTCTAAGTAGGGAGTTTCTTTGATAAGACAATCTATTGAAAGCGTTGTATTGTGGTGATTATGTCAGGATTTAGCAATAATGTGACTCTTTCGGTAAAAATAATGTGAGTCTTTCCGTAATTAAGCTATCCAGATATTGTTGAATGTGAAGAATACGGTGTTTTCGTCCTCTATCTATTAATGAATGAATCTTTTGACAACAGTCTATCTTTTATATTATCCAAAAGAAGAGAAACCGTGAATTGTCAACCACGTTTAGTTAAACAGAACTTTTGGGATTTATTTGTTTCTTTTTTGGAATTGTAATGTTTATTTTGATTGTCATACTTTATTGTATTGTGTTTGTTAAATTTACTAGTTTCTGGACAAGTACATTGTACGTGTGTACCGCATGAAAATTAAGTTGACTACTAACCAATTTATTTCTAGCTTAAAACTAACTTACCAAACTGCTCCTTCCTTCAACGTCAGCAGTTTCTCCCCTTCCTTCAACATAGATATATAAGACTCAAAAAGAGACATATTCAAATCACACTTAACAGTCTATAAGCAGACCTGCAGCATCATCAACTTATAAAAATTTACGAAGTCCTGAATCATTTAGCTTTTTAAATTATTTGAAACTAAATATTCTAAATAATTTGAAATCGTTGATAAAATCCCCGATCAAGAAACTAATTAAAGAACATTAATAAATTCAAGATTAGAAAAATGAACAAAAAGATGAGGCGATATGATTTGCTAGAAAAAACTGTAACTAATAGTATTAACATAACAATAAAAAAAAGTTATCATTGCAATATCTAAAAGTAATGAGAATTTATCATCATCTAACACCAAATCACATATATACAACAAAATTATTTGTTTACGTGAAATTATACCATTTCTAGCACCTACATTAAAGAAAAAAAGATAATCATTCAAATGGATCAAGCAAATTAAACTAAATAATCTTGACTTAATGAGAATATAGCTGAAAATTGTACCTACTTATGGCCAGAAGCATATGTTGAATGACTAATCATAAGTGTGTTTATATAGTAGCTTCAAAGTTTAATAATTAGAACTCTTTCGCATTCCTGGCTTAATTATTTGAATTCATTTCAACTTCTCATTAATTGAAAAAATACATTTCTAACTTCTATATTAATTAGAAGTATAATGTTTAGTCATTACTTTCAAAAGGAAGAAAACAAATATTTAAAGAGAATTAGTTTAATTTTTTTCTTCTTAAAAAAACGCAAGAAAATGAAAGGAAAAAAAACCAACTTTCATGGTCATAGGGAAGTTTTGTGGACAGTACATTGAATATGTATTAAAAATTGGACCTTCAAGTAATTAACATATTATTATTTAATATTTAATTAATTATAATAGGGGTAAATTTGTAATTCAATTTTCAACGGTGGAGCTTCCCACTTATATAATAATATTAGTTTAAGTGTACGCGCCTCGCGCGTGCCCCTATATTAATAAAAATTAATTTATAAAAATAACATAAATAATTTAAAAGATGTGTTTGTGTAACAATATAAGAATTTAGAAAGAAAATTATAAATTTCTAATTAATAAATGATTATGTTTAATAGTTTGATTAATTTAATAGTTCTTTCTTCAGTTTGTTCTAGTACTTGTTTCAGTTAACAAAAACGTCCTAGAAATAGCGTTTGATTTAAAGGTAAAAAAATCGTCGGCTTTTACATAAGCACTTAAATGCATGAATTTTATGTATATATAAATATTAATATTTTCTACATATTTTAAATAAGAAAGAATTTAATACATAAAAATCAGTTAACTTTAAAATCTCAAATATTAAAAAAAATAATTAAATAACTATTTTGTCTAGTATAATTCTATTTTTAAAAAGATAAAAAATGAATGATTTTTTGCTATGAATCTTCATACTTTTAATATTTAGTAATAACTTAATTTTAAACTTTTTATTTTACCCTTTATAATATGATTTCAACGCAGTTTTTTGTGTTCTCTTTCTTAATCTAACGTCTAGTCAAACTCGTTGACATAAATTAAAACGAAAGAAATAATGCAGATTTAACTAAAGCATGTGAATAGCAAGAACACTCTATTAATTGAAACAACCTAAAGTATATTGTGTTTCTCTATTTTTTTTTTAAAAAAAGGGAGGAGGAAGACAAATTCAACGTATTAATGCATCATGAAATTATGTTCTTCAATTTATTTTCTCGTACCGTAAATTGTAATATTGTGATGGATACTTAGTTAGTTTAATAAATAAAGAATTGATATAAGTTAACAAAATTGTAATTGATTTTAAAGTCTTAAATGTTAGACTTTTAATATGGTTCAAATAAGGAAAGATTTAAGAAGCAAAATTTTAGTCAATTTTAAAATTAAATATCAGGAGTTCTTACATTTTATAAATTAGCAAAAATTTAATAGTTATAACTTTAATTAATTTCAAAATCCTAAATATTAGGATAATAATTAAATAACAATTATTCTTAAAAAATAGTAAATGATAATTTTATTTATTGTATAGTTTTTTTAATAAAGAGTAATAAATTCAATCAACATATTTAAGGGATATTATGCATATATCGAATGTTAGATTAGTTGATCAAATCTAAAGATATTACCAAAGAATGTTTCGTCGGAAGATTGTATTGCATCTTTAAACAAAACAAAATTATTTGAAAAAGTAACAATAGAAAAGTGACTATTGCATTCTTGAACTATAGTGTTGTCATTGAATTCAATTTCAATCTCCTTGTTTACTAATACAAAATTAGGATTAACACTATTAATGCGTCTATTTATGAACAGATCTTGTCTTGTTGTAAATATTTTTTCCACTTTTCAATATCATTATTGAAAAGATAGCATAAAATTTTGTGTCCTGCAAAAAATTAAACTTTAATGATCCAAAGACGTATATATAAAAATATAAAATATAATAAAAATAGATAAAAACTCAAACATATATATAAAAATATAAAATATAATACGAAAAAAATGATTATCTCTTCATACTAATGTTATAGTCACTTGAGTGCCTTCCTTTATTCCCTTTTTATACTTTTTTTACTAATTTAGCTCCAATTACTAAGACTTTTATTATCCAATGAGAATCATATCACCTTAAATTGTTAATTAGCACAATTTCATTCACGAATTTTTTTTCAGATTCCTTTGCAAGATTATCTAAAAAAAATTATGCACAAGAGTTATAATTATATAAAAAAATTTATTTGATGAGATGAAGAAATTACATTACCTGAATAGATGAAACTTGTGAATGTATGAGTAGATGAAGAATGCCACTTACAAATAACATAAATTTTAAATCACATAATATCAATATAAGACAATTAAAGTAGATAATATAGTATCAATATTAGACTCAACTAAAAGAGACAATCTAAGTTAAATTATTTTGAATAAAATAACTTGAACTGACATAACAATTATGATAAATTATCTTTTTTAATTACACAATATAAAAAGAAAATCATAACATGAAAAAAGGAAGAATAGGATAAATTAACACAAAAATATACAAGGTTGAAGATTGAATCAAAAGTGTTGATGAATTAAATTATGTAATTATAAATCCTTTTATAGAAGTAGAAAGATTTATGAATTAAAATGATTTGAAAATATAAGTATAGTAGGAGATTACTGTCAAAAAGGAAAAAAGAAAAACCTTACGTGGTTATGAAATAATAAAGAAAGAACAAGAATATTGTAGAGAAAGAGAGAAGGAGAGAAGTTCATATTTCTCTTAATGGGATCAAATACAATAAAGGAGAACTCATCTATTTATAGAGACAATTCCTCCTAACTTTTCTCCAAAAGATAGACTTTCACTATAATATAAACACATGTTTCCACTATAATACAAATATCTTTATAGACATTCACTGTTACACCCTGAAAAATTTATGAAAATTATTTGATGTTCGTATGCTATGTTAAGGGAAGTACGGGTTGTATATTGATCGTAGATGAAAAGGGAAATGTGTATGAATGAAAAAAAACAAAGAGTATGTAAAGTTTATAAATTAGGGTCAATTTTAAATGACTATATCTCCCAATATATAATGAATTAGAAGCCCCACGACCTATCAAATTAAAGGTCTTTGAGTCTAGTTTTCAGAACACAAAACGTCTCATCGATCGGAGTTCGGAATAAAAAGTTATAGGTGTTTTACGGTAGCACTATCAAGTAGTAACATGGCCACCACCCAAACACCTTTATATTTTATGTTTTTGGTTATGAAATCATTTTTAAATTTTCCAGGTTTGAGGTGCTTGCTTACCCTCTGAAATCCTCTCTCTTTTCCAGTAGCAAAGCCTTAGAAACCAAGAGGAAATCCCTCAAGAAAATACCATCAAAACACAAGCAAAAGTTGATGGAAGTGAAGGCAACATTGTGGTGAAGTTGTTGCTGCCTTGTAGCTTCATTTTGGCAGTGTTGTTGCTGCGTGTTTGAGACTATTTTGAGCTAAATTTATACTCCATCTTAGTAGGAATTGTTCCTAAGAAATAGTAAGTCACTTCCCTCTTTTGAAATCTCTAATAAGTGTATGAATTTTTGAAGGAAAACTAGAAGAAAGTTATGGTTTGTATGTTGACTTTTTGTAGTTGTTGTGCTGTTATTTTGCTGCTTTTTGGGCAGCAAGATTTCTGCATTATTGGGAAGTGATTTGGAGGAAAATACTCCTATTATATCCAACAGTATTCTCATGCCAGGGGTAAGTGTTTCTAATTTCTTAACTTGCCTAACAATCCTAGCTAAAGCTAGAAGTTGGAGGTTATGTTGGACTGCCGTTGTTGAAGTTCTGCTCATGTTTGAAGGTTGGAATAACTGTGTTTTGCTGAGAATATACTCTATATTTGTGAGAGTTTTTCATGAGAAAAGTGAGGTAATTTCCTACCTATATTTTCCCCCAAAGTTGTAGAAATAAGTTGAAATAAGAAATGCTAAGTGTTGCCTTATTTGTTTGTGTTGTGACTGCCTGTTGATGTAACATTTTGGCTGGATAAATTAACTTGAAACAGCCTTGTCACTTGATGATAAACTCAATTAATTTAAGGGGCTAAAGTTCTGGTTGTTGAAAGAAAGTAACGACGTAAGAAAGCTCGCCGGAAAAAAAAGGTATGTAAGGCGTTCTTTGTCTCTTGATTTTCAAGCACGAATTCATGCCGAGGATTAATCCGGCATTTCCCTGTACTTGAGCTTGTGTAGTAACATATTATGGTTCCTCCTAATTTTTATGATTACTTGGTATTAAGGTGTGTATTTGCTAAAGAGTTAGAACGCATGAATGTGAAGCAAAGAGGGCAATTGCCTTCTATTATGGTCATAGTTGTAAATTGAGTCTGAAGTCCCCTCGGCGTAGGCACTGTGAGCTGGTCCTTTACATTATGTTATGTATTTGTGGTGTCAAAGTTTTTTCATATTATGTTTTCTAAGAAATTTGGTAAGCATGGCAAGAGGACGACGCGCAAACAAACCTAATAATTGAAATCGGGTTTTAACTCAATTAGGGCTAACGAGGGTAACAAAATGGAATTTCCTTATGAAAGTTACCTACCCTCTCATATTCATGTTTTAAGGTACCTAGGGCCATGAGATTATTCCCCGATCCCTCTTCCTTAAGCTTAGAGACTAATTAATACATTTCTTAATTAACCGATACGTTAAACTTGGAAGATAGAACCCGATGGGTAAACTATTGATATTTATATGGGACCATCTTTATTGGCAATTTATGCACAATATCTTGATGTTAACATGTTATAATAGAATCATAATATATATATGTTTATGCTTACATTCAAATTACGCGCTAAAGCGGCAAGGATTGCCTTTAGAAAGTCGCTATATGTTTATTAGAGCTCTTGAGTTATCTAGACCTCCTGAGAATTGCTTAAGGCTTTAAGTAGACACGTCGCATGTTCTTTGAAAGTTGTAGATGTGTAAGAAAATTAATCTAAGTGTAAAAGTTGAGGCGCTAGTAGAAAAGGAGAGATACGGGTAAATGTTAGACCTTTTAAGCTAATATGTGAGGTATATGCCTTCTGTCCATAGTTGATTTCAAGAACCTTTGAGCGACGTTAAAATTGAGCAAGACGAGTTTAAGAGACAAGGTTGGCAATTAGGTAAGAAGGTAAGTGCATACAAGAATTGCTGGAACAGTGAAAACGAGAGTAAATAATTAGGTAGGGAATGACGAATCCTCTTTGAAAAAGAATTTAAGATGAATACGAAAATTAGAGCTAAAGGTTGTTAAATTTGATGATAAGTGTTACGATTGTTAATGAATTAGGCAAATAGCTAGCAAGATTTACCCTGTTCTAAAGACGTTTAGCAAAAGAGTTATAAATAAAGTTGTTTATGTTCAGTTGTGTTAAGCTAATGAAATGCCAGTAAAGTGTTAACTCCTTAAGAAATAATTAGAATCGAATATTTTGAGATAGTTACTCAAGTTAAAGAGAAGTTCTTCATTGTACTTTTAAACAATTATCTTTGATTATTTGTTCTAAGAGTTGGATTAACTTTTTCAAGTTTTAAAGGATTTTATTTTTCTTGGAAGTTTCTAAATTGTTTATAATGTTGCTAAGCTTTTCTAAGTTCCATATATATTACAATGTTTCACATGAGCTTTTCCTACACTGTCTGAAGCATGACTATAAGTCTTTATTTATTTTAAAGCAGCCCCTAGACAGTTGCCTAGAATTTGTATATTAAAGAGCTCCAGGTTTGAGATACACAAGTTATGTCTTCCTGTTCGTAAATTACCTCGAGATGTGATATGATGTGCAATGAATGAGGTATGCTCACAATTCTTGATATGAAAGTATGAAAGTCAAATGAGTATAAGCACGAAATGAATGCTAAGATTGTTAATAGAAAATGTTAGGTTAAGTGATTCCTCTCTGCTCCTCATGTTAGAATTGCTAGGAGATGTTTAAAATCATGAATGTGAGTCTACACATGTCTTTATGATATTCCAGTTCTAGGAACTTCCCTAAAATTCGTTCACAACATATGTATGTATTTAAATGTTAAATGAAAGACCTATATGTGTATGGAATAATTGTAGTATTAGGGGTCGTGTATGATCCTACGCATGTTATAGTTACTGATCAACATATTTTATGGTTTTCAGTATTCATATAATTAGCTTTGTCAGCTCCATTTATGATGGTGATTAAGATTTATTTTTGTTTTACCCCATGGTGGTACACCGGCTGGAGATATTTTTATTTTACCCCGGTATGATACATCGGCTGGAGATATTTTTATTTTACCCCGGTGTGGTACATCGACTGAAGATATTTTTATTTTACCCTGGTGTGGTACACCAGGTGGAGATCTTTTTATTTTACCCCGGTGTGGTACATCGGTTGGAGATATTTTTATTTTACCTTGGTGTGGTACACCGGCTGGACGAATTTTATATATGGATTTACGATTGGCTGGTCGCTGGCATTACAATTATAGTTTCTTTCTTGTGCATTTCTTAATTGCATTTTCATCTCTTTATAGAGTTATTATCAGGTTTCAGTTTCCAAGATTCTAGGTTGTTACCATTCCTTATTCCTAGTTTAGTTATCTTGAGTTCAGTTATGTTATAGTAAGTTGTTATCAATTAAGGTTGCAGAGTTCCAGGTTATATTTATCCTCTATATGTTTCTGTGCTAAGTCAGTTATTACAGGATTGTTATCTCATGGTTACAGTTTCAGCCTTACATACCAATACATTTTATTCATACTGACGTCCCCTTGCTTGGGGACCTGCGTTCGTGCCGCAGGTGCAGGTAGAGGTCAGGATGACCAGTTGAGTAGCAGTTCGTGAGATCAACAGATGGTTGGTATGCTCCTTTCTTCCTGGAGCTAGGGCTTAGTTATTTATTCTTGAGTTTTGAGATGAAGGTATGGGTAGGTCGGAACCTTGCTCCGACCATCAGTTAGTTTACTCTTTAGAGGCTTTGTGGACTTAGTGTGTACAATGTTATTCAGTTTGTGGCCTCGTCGGCTTTTTGTTGCTTGGTTAGCACACTAATTGCCTTGGTTGCATTTCGATTTTTTACCCCATATTGTTGAGACCTTATGGGTCCAGTTTATTCTTCAGTTGATCGTGACAGGTGGCCTGGATGGCCTAAGTGTTACAGTTACATATGTCATATAACCGGCTTCTCGATCAATCATGAATCGAGGGCCAGTTGCGCCCTACCCCAATTTTGGGGCGTGAAATTCACTATAATATAAATATGTTTATAACACTCCCCCTTGAATATGTATTTGATAGATAATGTGCCTCATTAAAACCTTACTAGAAAAAATCTAGTGGGAAAAAATCTAGTGAAGGAAAAAGAGTACACAAATCTAATAATACGCATTTTGGCTGCCTCATTAAAAACCTTACAAGGAAAACCTAGTGGGACAAAACCTCGTAAGGGAAAAAGAGTACAACACGTATTAACTCCCCCTAATTAGAACATCCTTGAATCTTTGCATCCCGATCTTGTGCACCATCTTCTTGAAAGTTGTAGTTGGTAGAGATTTAGTGAATAAATCAGCCACATTATCACTTGAACGAATCTATTGCACGTTAATATTATCATTCTTTTGGAGCTCATGTGTGTAGAAGAACTTTGGCAAGATGTGCTTCTTCTATCTCCTTTTATGAATCCTCATTTTAGTTGTGTTATGCATGTTGCATTATCTTCTTATAAAATTGTGGGTAATTTGTCACATTTCAAACCATATTTTTCTCTAATGAGATGTATCGTGGACCTCAATCACAGACATTCTGGGTTCGCTTCATGAATATCTATTATCTCAACATGATTTGATGAAATAGCTATGAGTGACTGCTTTGTAAATCTTCAAGATATGGCAGTACCTCCACATATGAACACGTAACCAGTTTGAGATCGAGCTTTGTGTGGGTCAGATAAATACCCAATATCAGCATAACTAATAAGATCGGGACTTCAATTGTTAGAATAATATAAGCTCATATCGGTAGTCCCTTTTAGATTCCGCATTATGTGTTTGATCCCATTCCAATGTATCTTAGTAGGAGCAGACTATATCTTCAGGACTAAGAATTTCCTCGTTCTTTTAAATCCTGCAAGGATTTTCATATATCCTTCAGTCTCTCTAGACATGAAAATAATTTTATTATGCGTATATCAAGTTTTTCATATATTGCCAGACTTATGATGAACCTCAAAATAATTGCATCCACCACAAGATGACCTCTCCATATAATAATGTCAGAATTTACAAAAAATCTTTATGCCACAAGAATCCATTTATATCTACTGGCATTATACTTGAATTGCGTATTTCTAATTGGCCAATCATTTATCTGTCCATACTTTTTGACAGATTTAAATTCAAGATCCTCGTCAATATTTATAATATTGAGCGCTACATTATATCAAAGGTATCGTCGACAATCATTTTGATATCAGTTCCAATGCGACATAACTTATTGAGATCTCTTTATTTTTCGTCATTTTTAGGTACCTGAACCTTTGTCAAGGTTTTATGAAGTGTTATGTCGTGGTGCTTTCTTAAAACACTTGCCTCATCATTATGACCATCTTAATCATTTGCTCCTCTCCTTCTTCAAGGAGTTCTATATTTGGAACCATTTGATCTATCACGCTTCAGGCGTCTCATAGACCCTGTCTTTCAAGGACCTTTCATTGGAGCATTTGCAA
The DNA here is from genome assembly GCA_035772735.1 of Datura wrightii. Lineage (NCBI taxonomy): Eukaryota > Viridiplantae > Streptophyta > Magnoliopsida > Solanales > Solanaceae > Datura > Datura wrightii. The sequence goes on from JASDFA010000002.1 coordinate 71,263,018, forward strand.
CTGAATTATAAACTAGAGTTAGCAAATATATCTGGCAATTGATTTGCAATATTTTGCAAGTGAATTATCTATTGAACTTTAAGTTCACTTTTTGTTTCCCGAGAATCTAGATAATTCATCCCATACTCAATTTTCAGTTGCTAATCACTTCTCCCTCTAATGTTAGAAAAACTAACATTTACCCCCCAAGCTCATTTGGGGACCCATCTTTGTGCGTTGTGGTGGAGCAATTGAATCATATATCGCACATTCAAATTTTTAGATGGAATTATTTAGTTCCTGACCCTGAACCAATTGTGATAGGGGAACCTTGTTGGCTTGATGCATTCAAGTGTTGCTATATGTTAAATAAACATATCTCATACTAAATTTTATTTGGGAGTTTTATTCTCATAACCAATGATTTAGTTATAATTGGTGGCATACAATTTTTGCTAAACCAATATAGATATGAATCAACATTATCAACATGATTTTATAATTTGAAACTATGCTCTTAATTTAATAATTCGAGCAACAACCTTATAAAAATCAATTGAAAGTTGATATCAAAACACATGTGACCATACTATAGATGCATCTATTAGCAAACGGTTCATATGGTAGGTGAACAGGCCCATATTCACCCTTGTATAAGTTTCAAAATTTCAGGGAATATAATTTCAATCTTAGCTGATCAAGATTATTCTATCACGAGAACAAGAAACACAAGAGAATTCTTGAAGAATCTTTTATTTCTTCAACATATAGCCATGTGAATTCTCAGTTATTTTTGTATCACATTTGAACCGGGATGGCCAACCAATTATGCCAACTTATTTCAGTAAACTTCTAGTTTACTTTCGTATGTGATTTCATCATCATACCCATATTCATGTACTATAAATAAAAAAAAGGCCGGTAATCTTTTACATAAATATTTATAACCCGCTTCAATTGTAGTAGCATGAAGATATTAGATCTTTCCATAATTTATAGTCTCAATTTTTTTCAATGTCCTTGAAACTTATAAGTTTCCTTTTGAGACTTACTACAATAATTTCATTCCTTCAGGTAGTAATACATTAGCTCTTCCGAAGTTCTCAATTAATTTTGTGTACTACACATATTCAATTATATCAACATCATTAATAGTTTCTCCAAATAGTTTCAACTTTGAAACAATTTTGAATGTTGATGAGCTATACTCATGAACAGACTTATAGTCTTGATGGATCCAATCATATCGTGCCTTTGGGTGGATGAACATCTTCAGGTGGTCATACCTTTCTTTTAGGCTATTCTACAAAACAAGTGGATCCTTAATCGTGAGATATTCAATTTTAAGAATTTCGTCAAGATGATGACGCAAGAATATCATAGCCTTAGCACGATCTTGATTTGATGCTTTGTTTTCACTTTTAATGGTGTCTCCAAGACCCATTGCTTCTATATGGATTTGAGCATCCAACACCCATTAAAGGTAGTTCTTGCCCGAACTTTGAAGGTCAATTAAATCAAGTTTCATAAGGTTAGCCATATTAAAAGAAAGAGAAAAGTAATACCTTGGCCTTCAAATTTTGAGACAGTAGAGCCGTAGAGCAACAATATCACCAAAGGAATATCACTCCCGTGGTTAAGTAATACATCTTTCGAAAAAGAAATTTTAATTTTTCTTACCTCAGATCTTTCGAAGTGAGTATTCAAGGCAGAGACTCGTGCTGATAACGTATTATGAAATAATAAAGAAAGAGCAAGAATATTGTAAAGAAAGAGAGAAGGAGAGAAGTTCTTATTTCTCTTGATTGAATCAAATACAATGAAGGAGAACTCATCTATTTATAGAGACAATTCCTCCAAACTTTTTCTCCAAAAGATAGACTTTCACTATAATATAAACACATGTATCCAATACAATACAAATACCTTTATAGACATTCACTATAATACAAATATGTTTATAACTTACGTAATTATTAAAAAGGGGGAAAAATCTTTTATGAGAAAAGGAAAAAGAGAAACCTTTTCCTTACAATAAAATAAGGGGTTTTCCCAAATTTAAAAAAGAGAAATTTTCGAAGGTTTTTTTTTTTAAAATTTTTTTTATTAAGGTTTACACTATAAATATAGTTATTTCATGTGTAGAAAATTAATATAATAAAATAATGAAGAAATTTGGTAGAAAAGTTTTATTTTATTTTTAATTTACACCATAAATAGAGTTATGCCACAAATAGAAAACTTAATATGATAAAATAAGGTGTTGGAATAATTAAAAATAATAATTATGTAAAAAAATAAATGACAATTTTGTCTATTGCGATGTCTTTAAATGAAAAGCAAAAAATTCAATCAACATTTCAAAATGCCTTCACACTTTTAATATGATATAAATGATTGTGACGAAAGATTTATTCTCTTTATTTCTCTTTCTCACCGAGGTCCTGGGTTCAAAAAAATTTGGGGAATTAACTTTTAATAAACCTATCTATTTTTTCTTCGTACCTGTGATTTGTAGTGTAATATGCAGACATAAAACTGTTAACTTCACATATTAATATTATTGCTATTATTTTTATTAATAAGAATTAATTCTAAGTTAGTAAAACGTTATTCATGTGATTGCGGTATAATATATTGGATTAATTCAAGTTAATAAAATATTACACAATTAATTTTTGAATATGTGCCATGCATGTGTATCCCAATTTAATCAGCATAAATTTTTGGAAACGATAAGATAATATTAAAACATGTCTATAATGAAAAATTAGAAGTTTGAATAAAGCAAGTATAATCTAAGTTCGATACATAATTAGCCTATCCAACTAACTTGATTGTTTAATGCAAATATTATGAATAGTTTAAACTTGTAAAGTTGAATAATTACATTTAGTTAGATAGATGGCGATGTATAATGAGATAAATTTTGATGTAATTAAGTATTTGTATATAATAAGATTGTACCTAATCATATATATATATATATATATTCAATTATAATCACATCTCAAATTTTCTTAGTGCTTCATTATGATATAAAGAAATTATTCAAATTTAGGTGTCAATTAATATAACAAATAGTTTAACAATGATAAAACAGATTTTGGATAGGGAAAAGAGCATAGTATGTTCTATCAAAATTAATTCCTTATAATTATAAACCAAAGCACATGTTGAGTCCTTTATTTAGTTTGATCTTTTTGATTATTTTTTTTTAGTTTTTCTTGACGACTCGCATATTTGATTTATTAAGAAGATATCTTTTTAAATATATTATTAAATTAAAAAAAAAAGAAGAGAATAATTATAAAAATGTAAATCACAAAAAGAAGAAACATGTATGAAAAAATTCTCTCTACTTTTAACGATTATTTGCTAATGTAACTTTATAACTTTAAGTATTTTCACTTTTAATATTGTATGATATGATATATTTTATTATGGACTTCTCCTTTTTACCAAATATGACACTTCTTCATGCTTTTTTATGATATATTTTTATTTCATCATGTAATTAAGTTTTACTTCTCAAACATACTCATTATGCAAAATTAAAATAAAAAAGAAAATTTCATGTAAGATTTTTAGAAATTAAAATATCATCAAAATTTGAATTAGTCCTAAATTCTAATGAATGTATCTATTCTTCTTTTTTTGATTCAAAAGAATCATTCTACCTATATTTTTTCGAGTTGGAATAATGTATAAGTACATGAATTCATATAGGAATTAAATTGATAATATGAGTAGTATAATATTCATATACTCCTAATGTTTTCATGATATTTGTTGTTAAATTAATGAGTATTTTAGTCCTTTAATATTTGAATTTGTGGCTTTCTACTTTTATAAGTATTTACATTTATTAAATTTAAATATTTTGGTGACACTTACAGAATTTCACCTTTGACCTTTTTGCTAAAATATTTCAATTTTAATATAATAGAAATAACAATAACAATAATAACATGTTTCTTGCATTGCCCGTAATAATTATCAGTCTATGAAATTAAATTTGCAAGAAACAATAGATACCTTCTCATGGAAAAGTACATTAAAGATATATCAGTATTTCTACACATAAAATAAAAATAACATACTAAATTAAACTACAAGAATGATATTTAAATGGTAAAACTAAATACTATGTGCTTGGATAATAAAATATGTTTATAATTTCATGTATCGACAATGATACATAAGTTTTGTGCCTTAAAACTAATATTATGTCGAATTACCTGCAAAATCTGCTAGTGAATATAACGAATATTGAATTCTCATGACTATCTCCATTTCAATCTTCTATAATTATATATATATGCACTTTGATTCTCCTAAATTCTTTATGAAAAAAAATGAAAAAAAATTAATAAAATCTTATAAAACACAGATATGAGATGTCATTACACATAAAGAAGGAGAAAAGATTTAGAATAAATAGAAGCATGGTATTACCTTTTTATAGCTTTTTTTCATTGGCAATTCTTAAAATATTTATCTAGCATTTATTAATTTGATTAGTTTATATTGATTGCTCATTATAATTTTTTGAATTCTAAGTTATAGCAAGAAAAAAATAGAATATTAATGTGGGAGGAAAAAAATGAAGAGAAAGGTTTTTTTTCTTAAAAAAATATAAATCATAAAGACGTGATTGTTGAATTTTTTTCGTTTAGCTGAAAACATTTTAATGCTTCCCCTCTAATTTTGATTTTAAAATTTTATTGGTGTAGTTAAGATAATGTAATAAAAAGGTAATTTTTAGGTTTTTTAAATAGAAAAAAATTAAAATTTAGAGGAAAGTAAGCATAATAAGTGCTTTGACAGATCATGAAACTTGTCATTTAATACATTTATTTCTCATATAATTGATTTATTTATTATTTATTGGTAGATAAACTTACTATTTGATGTAAAAATAGTATTAGAGTAATGTTTAGATGGGTGGTACATAGTCGTTTAACTTTTAATAGTCATTTTAGTAATTCAACTTTACAACTTAGATGTTTCCACTTTTAATACAGTATGATCTATTAAAAGTAAGAATTAAAAAAGTTATAATGTTATTGAACAATACTATTAACCCTCAATCAAATACTATTCCTGCAATAATTTTGTATAAAAATATAAATGTATATTTAATTTAATTTATTAAGCTATCTAATTATGTATACAATGTATGTAAATATGAAATTAAAGTCTAAGCATTGATTCTTGTTATCTTGAATGATATATTTATTACTCAATTAGAAGTAAATGAAAAAAAGTAGAAAAACTGACATACATTAATTTATGATTGTTGTTGAGAGGTGAAAGAAACAAATCTTGAATAAACATTATAAAGATTGATAATGATAAATCTACGATAGGTAGTAAAAGACTAAAGCAATTCTAAATTGAATAGAAAATGAATTCACTCTATGTCACGATTCAAGTGGTCGTGATTGACACTCACACTAGTCCTCTAGTGGGTGAATCATCATTTTCCGGCAAAATCAATATTTATGCATTTGTTCTAATAATAAAGATGCTCAAGAAATAAATAATGAAGAAACTTAATTTAAAGACTTAAATCAACAGTGGAAGATTAATCAATTCCATATCCCAAAATTCGAAAGAAATTATACAAGACTCTAAATCAAAATATTTAAGAGTAGTGTATCACAAGAAAACAAAATAGTGTCTGAAGTGAGTAGACATCTGAAACAAGGAGGATTCGTGATAGCCTAGAGAGAATCAACTCACCCTCAAATCGGTCGGTAGTAGTGTTAGAGATGGAGTCTCGAAGAACTTCCTGAATCACAATCTGCACTCAATAAAAAGAGGTGCAGGAATAACATCAGTACAAACACTATATACTGGTAGACATCATAGGCCAATCTTGAATAATAATGAGTATATGTCATAACTCAACAAGTAAGCAGGAGACATCGATAATCAGACACGAAAATCATCTAACTCATAAATCCAAGTAATCCCTAACACTAAGCAACCCCCCCCCCCACACACACACGCACGCGCGCACACACACATATATTAGACAACAAAACATCACAAGTCTATGATGTAACCAAGTCATAATAAATGCAATATAGTCATATCCAAACTGAATATACAACTATTTAGCTTTGTATCTCATCAATTTCACATCTGTACCTGATGTCATTCAAATCCACTCTCAATATCGAGTAGTTTAAACGACGCAACAAATATAGAAACCAACGAGGAGTTGGGGTCAAATCCTATAGAGACTACTCGAAGCCCAGTTTATCTAGTACTAAACAGTAAAGTATTGCAAGATTAAAGTCTATTCGAATTGAGAAAGGTAAAATTTAACTGACTATGTAGTGCAATATGCTAGGATTGTAATCAATTTGAGACAATTCTAAGAAATTGACCCCAATTATAGGTCGATTCTCCTAAATCATCCAATGTGGAAGGATTGAGAATGGGCAAGGGCCGAACATGCAAATAATTTACTTAATAAACCCATGGATATCTTTCAATAGCACTATAAGTGTCAATCTACTTCAATTTTGTCAAATTGAAGAGAACTCCCTTCTACCCAATTGCTTGTTGCCAATTGAAATTCAACCTATGTCCAGGAGAATCTATTAAACAAGGGTTATGCCTTGAGTTATTATTGATTGATGCTAACCCAACTTAAATTTGCTCTTTCAAGCCTCATAAAGGTAATTGGGCAGGATTGAGTGACTTTCATCACCAATCACACACTACAAAGCAAAAATCAATCAAATGTTCATAAGTCCAAACTCAATTTTACCAATTTGGGATCATTAGGATTCACAACCTAGATCTGAGTTTAGTTACCATAGCAAGAAGAAGAAGAGAATTAAAGTAACTAGACATGCTTACCAATGGAAATTGAAATTGGACAAGAGATCTTCAATAGATGAAATGGAATCTTCAAATTACAAGCTAAGATCTAGAATCCACTATGAAAACTAAGGCTAACTAGTTACTTCTACTCTCTACTGAAAATATGAATTGAAAGCTTTGTAAAACATACAAGAAAAATCTATTTATACCATGTCCCAAAAATCCCAATTAATTCAAACTTTGAAGTGCCAGGTGTACAGGGATGGACCGTCCTTTGATCCGTACTCTAAAATGTGGCTTTTGTCCCCCAACTTATTGTCCATTGATTGACGGACCGTTTTTGGGAAAGATGATTCATTCCTTATACCGCATTTTAGAATTTCACTTTTTCCTAAATTGAATCTGTCCTTCAATTGATGGACCATCTTTTGGAAAGATGGTCCGTCCTTTAAACCATTGTTTAATGACTCTGTTAGCTTGATTTCTGGAATCTTTTGCTGGAATTGGACTGTGGATGATGCAGACCATCTGTCAGACAAACGGTCCGTACATTGTCTCATCCATTGGACCTTTTTCTAGCTTTAACTCCTTTCATCTTTACTTTGCTTGAGTTCTTGAAATATAGCATAATAAGGTTAGTTTCCACTTAATTGAACTCCTAAAGACATGCCAAATTCTATGAAATGAAGCAAAGATGTGTCGCTAATCACTGGCACATCAATAACCCCACTTAAAGCATTTGCTAGTCCTCTAGAAAACTAAGAGAAACTACCCTCCACCTAACTAATATCCCGGAATCACAAGCTATCATGGCTGGGTGGTTGTTGACAATAACTGCTAACACATAATCTAGCCACCCTCTCCAATAATCAAAACTCAGTTTTCTTGCAACTATTTGAACTAAGTACGCACCTCCACTTATGACATCATATTAAGATGAATATATATAAATTAGAGAAGTGAAATATACCATCCATTCACATACATATGCCCTCACAAGTATACCAAGGAAAGTGTCTTTTTTCTGAAGTAATGACAACACACACATCAAGGACACACAAGATCAAGAGAGAAGAGAAATGCACTCAACTCTCACAAAGAAATTTACAAGATAGATCACAACTACCATATGCCTTCCCACTTACTCAAGTGCCATTCTTTTCGGATATCCGAGTTGAGATCACATAAGGGCTTTTATAAACTTGTAGTGAAGGTTAAAGGGCTGGTAGGACACAATTTTTTCCTTTAGTAACTCATTTACCATCCTTGAACACTTCATCACTTTTCACAATCTTTTTACCTTTTCGATCCCTTCTTTTCATTTCTTCTTTTGTTTGGCATTTTTCACACCCCAAAGTGTTTTTGTGAGCTCAAACCTCATTTTTCTTTTTTTCTCTTTTGTCTTCTTTTCTTATTCTTCTTTTTAGCTCATTGCTCAAGTACACGTTGGGATGTGCTCTTACATCATATTTTTGGCCTATTTATTTCTTCCTCTCCTTATCACCTCAAGTTACACTTTTTACTCATTTTTCATCACTTTTCAAGTGTCGAGAAGGATGAGTTCAAAAGAGGGTCAACTTGAGAATTAGTTTCAGCTTGCATTGTGGTTGATCAAGAAAAAGGTAAAAGGCTTAAAGAGAAAAACTAGGGGTACATACATCATTTGTTAGGTGTCTTTAGATATATATTGCTTGTGAAGTACAAAGAAGGCCTAAGTTCGTCTCTACAATCCATAGTCAATTCTACGTTCAGGCACAAGTAGCAAGGCAAGTTCTAGAGTGTGATAAAATCAAGGGAACAAATAATTTTCGTTTCCACACATTCGCACATAGATATAAAAATGGATAACACATCACTCTCAACTAGAAACACACTACTAATAATTTCATATCACATATGGAGATATACAACTCAATATCAAACAACTGCGACAAAAATTTTGAGGGGGAGCATTGTTTTCAAAAATCAGCATAAGCATGCAAATAGCTTAATTTCCACCACCATTTAAGTTAAAAATAATTTATTCATCCTAAGATGACTCGACAAAGTATGTCTAGATCTTAAATGATCACCATTACGAACTACAATAATCAATTTCATCCTAGAACTGTTACTTATTCACTTAGAAGCCTAGGGAATCAAGACATATTAATACCCCAACAACTTACCATAGCTTTCATAGTTTTAGGGTTCTTATCTAGAATTTCACCACTAAAGATCACCCATTGATTCGAGGGTATTAAAGGGTCAAGATATGGAAGGATTAACCAAGAAATTTTACCTAGGGAAGAAGAAACTGCTCTGCCCTTGAAAAATAACCCTTAAGCTCTCAAATTTTATGCCTCATAATAATGGGGGTGAGAACCCCAAAACTCTGACTTAAACAGGCATTCTGCCTTGTATCATCTACTGCAGCAGATCCACTATGGCGATCCAAGGTCTCGCTGCGATAGGCTCAATGATCTTTTCACAATCGCTACTATTGACACTCCAGATACTACGGTGGTCTCACTGCAATGGTGCTCTGCTAATTAGTAGCTCAAAAATTCTGACACTTTTACATTCCCAAAACATAAGTCTTTCATCTTGACAATACAACACCCTCTAATTATGCTGCTAGCTATAAAATATGCCACGAATTCACTCGTAGTCTTAGAATTTCCCTCGGAGGTCTAGTTCACGAGATCGCCCCCAAACCAGACACAACACATGAAGATTTTAATCAACACTAACTCACATTTCAGTTCTTAAACCATCTCATTTTCGAGTTTTTACTAACTCACTTCTATTATGGGGACTCTAAAAGATGCTAAGGCCCTAACCATACCATAATGACCGGAGGAGTCATTACATCAGATACCAATTAAGCTATTATTCATCCCTAAAACTGGGATGTAGTAGTAGCAAAGCCTTTCATAAACCAATAGTAGTAACTCGTCAATCCCACGAAACTATAGACTTCGGTCACTAATGTGGGCTTAGTGCAATTTCTAACAAGCCTCCACCTTCTGGAGGTCAACCATAATCTCTTCCTTGGAGACTACATGTCCTAAGAAGGATACAGACGCCAGCCAAAGCTCACATTTAGAAAATTTTGCATAAACTATTTTTCTTTCAACAACCCCAAAACAATCCTTAGATGATTCTCATCCTCATTTTTTCTCTTTGAATATACTAGTACGTTATTAATAAAGAAAATTATATATGAATTTAAGTATGGCTAGATCATACTATTCATCAAACTCATGATAGGAGTTGGGGTATTAGTAAGTCCAAATGAAATGACTAAGAACTCATAGTGCTCATACTTAGTTTGAAAAGCCGTCTTTAGAATGTCCTCAGCAAAAATCTTTAGCCGGTGATAACCTGACCTAAAATCAATTTTTTAAAAACACAAAGGCTCCCTGAAGCTGGTCATATAGGTCATCTATGCGGGGATAGGGATACTTATTTCAGATGGTAACCTTGTTCAACTGACAGTAGTCAATACATATTCGCATCTCTTGTCTTTCTTCTTAACAAACAACATAGGAGCATCCCACAGGGAGAAACTCGGACGGATAAATCCCTTACTAAGCAAGTCCTGCAACTGTACTTGCAATTGCTGCAAATCAACTGGTCGCATTCGATATGGTGGAATGGAAATAGAATGGGTTCCGTATTCTAAATCAATGCAGAAGTCAATGTCGCAATCTGGTGTCATACCAGGCAAATCTACAAGAAACACCACTAAGAACTCTCGAACAACCAGAACTGACTCTATAGGCGGAACCTCTATACTAGTATCCCAATATGGGCTAAATATGCTAAATACGCCTTTTCTACTAACTTCCGAGCATAGATAAATGATATGATTTTCTTAGGAGTAACACTACAATCACCCTTCCACTCGAGCCTAGATACCCCCAGTATTGCTATGGTGACTGTCTTAGTATGATAGTCTAGAATTTCATGATAGGGAGACAACCAACTCACTCAGGATGATATTAAAATCCACCATGTCTACGATAACCAAATCCACCCAGGATTTATACCACATAAATATGACCGTACAAGAACGTTAGACTTGATCAACAATCATAGAATCATCAAGAGGTGTAGAAACATGTATTGGAATATTAAGTGCATAATACAAGGCTCAAACCTAAAACAAAGCAAGCAGACACGTAAGAAAGACTGGAACCTAGGTCAAAAAAATCTATAGCCATCCGATCAAAAACAAGAATCATACTTGTAATGACTGCATCTGAAGCCTCTACCCTTAGGTATACTTGAGAAGGAATAGAAGAGTATTCGTTCGCCTATCTGTGACCCGTCTCTACCAGATTGACTACCCCTGCTGTTAGGCTGAGCCTCAACTCTACCTGTTGGGAGGACACCCCGCCCAAGCTGAGGACTGCCCCTGCTAAATGCACTAGCTCCACTACCTTCTGGTGCTAGAGCTCAGTGAGTTTGTTGTGGGATAATTAACCACTCTACATCAACCTAGGACACCATCTCTAAATGTAACCATATTCACCACACTCATGACAGACCTTGTCTATGACAGGCCTTTGAGCTAGAATTGAAGATATAGATTGAGCTCTAAAATCTGAATGAACTGGCTATGCACCTCCTGCATAACTCAAAGCGTGCTGGTTATGGTCTCTGGCGGACCCCTAGCTAAGGCCTGCATCATCGATTGAATAAGGCATCCAAAGTACCTATGAGGAATCGAGCCCCTGGAGAAAGAGCCAGTTATCTACCCCCCCTCCTTCGAGCCTTTTTCTCTGCGTTCCTCGCGTATCCCTCTTGCTTCACCCCTTCCACAATCCTAACATACTCTACCACCTCCTAAAAAGTCTTACCTAAAGAAACCATCTGCAAGGCTGACAATTGGAGTCCTACATTCAAATCCTTTACAAACCTTCTGATTCTCCCCTCTTTTGTGGGAAGTAACTATAAGGCATACCTTGATAAGGAGTGGAAGAGGTCCTCATAGGCTGTAAAGGAAGATGTCCCCTACTCAATACTGGTGAACTTGTTATGTCCTTGGTCTCATAGAGTGCGAGGGACATATTTCTCCAAAAAAGTGGAGTAAAACTAAGTCCAAGTCAATGGAGATGATCCAATGACCCGCACTCTATGAATGCCCTCTATCATGACTTGGCATCCCTCATCAGCTGGAAGGTGAAAAACTCCACTCCATACTTCTCCATAGCTCCTATCTTGTGAAGTCTCTCATGACAGTAAATAATGAACTCATAAGCATCCTTAGCCTCGTCGGCATAAAAGGTGGGAGGCTTTATCATTGTGAACCTCAAGAATAGATCATGCTCCTCTTTAGTCATCACTGGCCCAGTCACGGATCTCGGGAATATACCTGTGTCATAAATCTTATTCATCTAGGGAACCACAGTGGCAGCATGTTGCACCCCTAAATACTAACCCGCTGGAGTAGTAGGTGCTACTCTGTAAGGATATCGCCCTTGATCCACCCCTTAGATTAGAGGTGCACGTGGCCGATATAGTATAATTACCCAACTCAATGAGTAGGGATCGTATCCACAGAGACAAAGGTTGGACAAAACTATCAAGTAGTTTCAAAGTTATTTTTAGGTTAAGACTCTATTCAAGTTAAAGTATTATAACTAAGAATGAAATTGATTCAAGTTAAAAACTCAATATTAGGAAAAACTAGGGAACTAACTCCAAATATAGGTCAATTCCCCTAAATCACCCAATGTAAATAATTAAGAGTGCACTAAGGCTGAAGATGCAAGATATTTAATTAGGAAATCCATGTGTATCTTTCAATAGCATTATAGGTGTCAATCTACTTTAATTTTTTCAAATTAAAGATAAATCCCTTCTACCTAATTGCTTATTGCCAATTGAAATTCAACCAATGTCTAGGAAAATTCATTAAATAAGCGTTATGCCTTGAGTTATTATTGATTGATGCTAACCCAATCTAAATTTGCTCTTTGAAGCCTTATAAAGGTAATTAGGCAAAATTGGATGACCCTCATCACCAATCACACACTGCAAATCAAAAATCAATCAAATGTTCATAAGCTGAAACTCAATTTTAGCAAATTGGGATCATTAGGGTTCACAACCCTATATTTGGGTTTAGCTACCCATAGCAAGAAGAGAAGAAGAAAGCAAGTAACTAAACATTCTGATCGATGAAATGGCAATTTGGAGAAGAAAACTTGAAATAATAATTTGATCTTGAACTTCAATTACAATTCTATGAAAATAAAATGGAAAACTAGCTAAAACTATCTAAAACTATGCTAAACTACGAAAACTCCTAAAATATGAAAAAGGACTATTTATACTAAGCCAAGAACCTTAGCTAAAATTCACTTTTGGAGGGCCCAGGTCTGAAGGACGGACCGTCTTTTGAATCGTCTTTTCAAAATATGGACCATCTTTTAAATCATCTTTTGAAAGATTGACCATCTTCTGAACTGTCTTTTCAAAAGTCTGACCGTCTTTTTAATCTTCCGTTGACTATTTTTGCAATTGCATTATGATTTTTGGTAGATTCAGTGACTTTAATGCCTCTTTTCTTTATTTCATTTAGGTTCCTGAAACATAGCATAAGGTTAGCTTTTACTTAGTTTAACTTCTAAAGACATGCAAAATGCAATGAAATGAAGTAAAAATGCGGCGCTAATTCCCGACGTATCAACACCCCCAACTTAAAGCATTTTCTTGTCCTCAAGAAAGTAAGAAGAGAAACTACCCTACACTTAATTAATGTCCCAGAATCACAAATTATTATGACTAGGATAGGTGTTGATAACAGCTACCATAACACACATTTCAATCTAGCCACCCTCTCCATCAATCAAAACTCAGTTTTCTCGCAATTATTTGAACTAAGCATGCACCTCCACTTATGACATCATATTAACATGCATACACCTAAATTAGAGGAGTGAAACATGCCGACCATTCAAATTCATATGTCCTCACAATTAGACCAAGGAAAGTGTCCTTTTTATGAAGTAATAAAAATGCACACCACAAGAACACACAAGACAAAGAAAGATGAGAAATTCACTCAATTCTTATAAAGAACTTCACAAGATAGCTCACAACTACTGTATGCTTTCCCATTTACTCAAGTGCCTTTCTTTTCGGGTATCTGAATTGAGATCACAAAAGGACTTTTCTAAGCTTGTAATGAAGGTTAATGGACTGGTAGGGTACAACTTTATCTTTTAATCACTCATTTACCACCCTTGACCACTTCATCACTTTTCGACAACCTTTTCACCCTTTGATCCCCTTTTATTTTGGCATTTTTCACACTCCAAGGTGTTTATGTGAGCTCAACTACATTTTTTCTCTGTTGCTTTTTTTTTTCCAGCTCATTGCTCAATCACACCTTGGGATGTGCTCATACAATATCTTTTTCCCTTATTTCTTTCTTCCCCTCTTTATCACCCCTAATTTATAATTTTTTTTGCTTATTTTTCATTACTTTTCAAGGGACAATGAGGATAGGTTCAAAAGAGGGTCAACTTGTATAATACCCTGAAAGTTCCTAAGACTAGATGAGAGAAATGGAAATAAGCTCAGCAGAAAAATCTGTATTTTTGCCTCAGAATGACTTGTGGTAGGAGTCGCGGTAAGAAGTAATTGATCGTGCGAGGAGTCATAGTGAGATGATGAAATTGGATGCTTAGACCATGAGTCACACCATGAGTCGTGGTGCTTGGGTATGACTCGTGGTCAAGAGTCATGGTGAAGTACAGGGAATGCCAGGGTTGGAAAGAATAGATCGTGGTACGACTCATTATGGGAAACAATGAGTCGTAATAAGGGTCATGGTTTGAAGGTGCTGTGTATGGATGGGATGTCACGAGTGGTGTTATGACTCGTGTTAGGTAACCACGATTCATGGGTTGTAAACCGTGGAAAAATTTAGAGAAGGTTAGGTTTGAGGCTCAGTGATAACGAAAATTGTTATGACCCATGGCGACATGTAACGACTCGTAGTAGGCGTCCATGACATGATCTTCAGGAACTAGTCTTATGACCAGTGGTGATAACGGAAGGTGACCACGAATCATCACTTCATGGTATGACTCGTGGTGAGAGTCGTGACGACTGACAATGCCTATTTTCCAGAAGTTTCATTAAGGATATTTTTGTAAATCCTAAGCTCCTAGGTCCTAAACTATGTCGTTTTAAGCACTGAAAGAAGTGTATTAGGGGATTTTAACCTATTCTAATTCATTAAACTCCCATGCACGCAAGTTTAGAGGGTTCCATTAAAGATCAAGCTTAGAATCCTCTAATTCTCCTCAAATCTCTTAAGCTTTCAAAGTCAAGTTAAGAATCAGTTTACCCAGGTATGTAGGGTCATGAATGAGAGTTTCCTTTCACTCTCATGCCTAGATTTTTCCTCAAGTTCATGAATTCTAGTGTTGATTCAAGTGTATGATCCTATGGGGTTTTATCCCAAATTTCATGAAATTCTCTATGATTTATTTATAGGTCAATTCCCTTCATGCTTCAAAGCATATTTTAAGATCTATGAGCAGATTTTATACCTATTTTGATTATTAATTCATGATTTCAAATTTTAGAAAATTACTCCATATTATGCAAGCTTCATGAAAAGTCAAGTTTATGATTCTATTATGACTTTGATTCTCCTAAGCCCTAATTTATGATTTATAATTTATGATATGATTTCCTACACGTGCTCTTCGTGAAGTTATGGATTTCAAGTATGGTAATTTTCTCAAACATGTACATTCTTCATGATTTATGAGTTTGGCCGACTCACGGGCTATTATTTCATGGCTAATCATGTATTTCAAGTATTATCAAGTATGTTTTGATTTAACTAGCCATGAACTTCATGTATGATTTCACAATAATTATATGAGCCCTCATGTGCTTATTTTTGGTAGTAGTGTCTAGCACCGAGTAGGCCCGACGTTCAGATAAACTCCGAGGTCTCAAAACTACGTGCCACTGTAGGTATATATTCATGGTTAACCCTAAAGGGTCCCTATTATTGATATCACACCACTTATGTTCCTTTCCTTCAAGCTTGGGATGGCTCTTCCCACTTGAATAAGATAGTTGAGGTATCATGTAAGTTCTATCATGATGGTTTCGGTTAAGACGAATCCTCTCATTGTTCCTTATGTTTTATCATGATCATGATTACGATACTCTAGATCAAGCTATGTTTTATAAGGTTTCTCTTATGATTACGATTAAGATTAATTTATGAATAGTTTTGAAAACCTTGAGCCCTCATGTTTATGTTATAATTGTCACTTCATGTTTTGAACTGTTCTACTCATATGATCTCTTATGTATTTTATTAGTCCGTTTTACTTACCTTGCATACTAAGTACATTCAAAGTACTGACCGTATACCCTATGTTGTATCAGTTCATGATACAGGTCTGAGAGATCAGATTTAGCCGCGCCATTAGTCCTGCTTCCATATCTGTTTAGTTTAGCCAGTGTTGGTGAGTCCTCATCTTCCAAGGACAATCAGTTTAATTTTTTGTTTTATTATTTCAGTTATAGACTTTTGTCGAGCTGATGGGGATGCTGTCCCATCAGCTCATCAGTTATATTAGAGGCTTTTTAGACAGTATATACAATCTCAGTTTGTCAGTGTTGACTCGGTGTACGATTATCATGGGTGTAGACTTCCACTTATTCATATTCAGTTTTGAGTTTTCACTAATTTTTGTTCTTTAGCCGTTATGTTCATGCCATGGGTCGATTTGGAGCCATTCGTGGTTCTAGGTCCCGTGTTTCGATCCTGGGTCTCAGCTCGGGTCATGACAAACTTGGTATCAGAGCCAAGGTTCAATGTGTCATAGGGTGTCTGAAAGCTGCATTAAGTTGAGTCTGTTCCATGGGTGTGAAATGCACCACACTTATGGGGAAGAGGCTACAAGACATTTTAGGAAATTTTCCTTCTTTCATGATTTATGTCGTGCAATGAAGTATCTCTCTATCCTTCTAACTCGTGCTATACGCGTTTGCAGAATCATGCCTCCATTCCGTATGAATGGAAGAAGGAATGAGAACGGAAATGGCCATGAGAATGGAAACGGGGATAAGCATCATTAAGCCCCGCCAGCACTGACAAGTCCTTTGCCCGAATAGGTCTATCATGCCGAGATTAGGGCATCTTTTTAATTGTTGGCTCAGGCTTTGACTGCTCCAACGGTGGCCCATGTCCCTTAGAATGGGAATGTAGCAGCGACTCGAGTTAGGGATTTCCTCAGGATGAATCCCCCTGAGTTTCTTGGGCCGAGAGTGGATGATGAGCCACATGAATTTTTGGAAGAGATACAAAAGATCACCCAGATTATGGGGGTGATGGGAGAAGAGAGCGCAGACTTAGCCTTCTATCAGCTGAAGGGGGTTGCTTATATTTGGTACTGTCAATGGAGGGATGGTAGAGTAGTGGGTGTAGTTCCCGTGAGCTGGGAGAAGTTCATGACAGCCTTCTTAGATAAATTTTTCCCTAAGGAGTTAAGGGAGGAAAATGCGGCAGAGTTCATCAACTTAAGAAAAAATGATATGACGGTCCAAGAGTATGCTTTGGAGTTCACCCGGTTGTCTAAGTATGC
Organism: Datura wrightii; assembly: GCA_035772735.1. Classification (NCBI taxonomy): domain Eukaryota; kingdom Viridiplantae; phylum Streptophyta; class Magnoliopsida; order Solanales; family Solanaceae; genus Datura; species Datura wrightii. The sequence continues at coordinate 71,280,456 of JASDFA010000002.1, forward strand.
ACCGGAGATGGTTGCAGATCAGAGAGCCTGTATGAAAAAGTTTGTGTATGGGGTGTCAGATTCGCTGGTCAAGGAGTGTAGGATCCCAATATTGAATAGTGATCATGATTTTGCCCGATTGGTGATATACGCCCAGTAGATTGAGGCAGATCAGATGAAGGAAAGGGAGAGAGAGTTCAAGAGGGCCACAACAGGCAGCTTTGGATTTTTCAAGCAGAGGCCCAGTGGCGAACATCAACAGTAGTCCCACAAGAGGTCATTTGCCCCAGTGCTGTCATCAGCTAGTGTCCTATCCAGAACATGGGGTGATCAAAGACCAGGGCATCGGGTTCGAGGGGACAGAGGGACTTGCCGGTAAAGCGCACCTTTCCAGTCTGTGGAAAATGTGGTAATAACCACATAGGAGAGTGCCTAGTTGGATCAGATATTTGCTTCAGGTGTGGGAAACCTGAGCACATGCGAAGGGAGTGTCCTTGAGCTAGACAGGGTGACAACAGAGGTCATGCCTAGACTACCAGTTCAGCGACAGCTCCAGCAACACGTCTTTCTTAGCAAGGTGCATCCACTAGTGCAGGTGGTGGACAACGTCAGAACAGGTTTTATGCCCTCTCATCACATCAAGAGCAGGAGGTTTCTCCAGATGTTGTTACATCTCGAATTTTTCTTTTGTGATTATTTGATGTTTGTATGTCGTGTTAAGGGAAGTATAGGCTATATATTGATTGTAGGTGAGGAGGTAAACATGTACGAAAGGAAGAGCGAAGAGTATGTGAAATTCATAAGTAAGAATCAATTTTAAATGCCTATATCTCCCAATATACAATGAGTTAGAAGTCCTACAACCTATAAAATTAAAGGTATTTGAGTCTAGTTTTCATAACATCAAATCACTAATGAATCGGAGTTTGGAGTAAGAAGTTATGGCCATTTTACTGAAGCCCCATTAAGTAGTGACGTAAGCACCGCCTCCACCGCCCTATCCCTATTTATTTAAGTTGTTTGCTACTCAAATCATATCATTCCTATCCAAATTTGATCTGCCTACTTAGAGGACACTTATCTCTATATTTTACAGCCAAGAACCAAGATAAATCAAGGCAAATCATCAATCAAAAATTCAATCCAAATGAGGAAGATCATTGCAAAGTTGAAGAGAGGCATCAGTGAGTGTTGTTGCTGCATTTGGAAGCATGTTTATGATGTTTTTTCTTCGTTTTTGGAGAAGTACTAAGATGCTTATATACTCCATTTTGTTAATGGTTGGATATAAGGAAGGAGGTAAGGATTCTACCCTTTAAACTTACCAAAAGTCATAGCTAAAATCTAGAAAATAGGAAGCTAGACTAGGTTGTTTTTTTTTTCTTTCTATATTTTATGTGTGGTTAGCTGAAGTTTATGCCATGCTCTGTGCAGTGAAGCTGCTGTGTTTGCAACCATGTTAAGCTTCATAGATACTCCATCTTAGTAGGAGTATAAGACAAGAAAAGCGTAACCATTTCTAGCTATCAAACTTGCAAGAATTTCCTTAGCTAAAGCTAGAAGTTGAAGTTGGTTTTGTGGCTCATTTTTGGTGTGTTTTTGGGTGAAGTTTCTTCCCGTTTATGAAGTTGATATAGCTGTGTTTTTATGGAATATATTCCTTTTATTCTGGGGAATGATCACAAAAATATCTAGGTAAGTTCACTCTTTCATTTTTCCCCTTAAAGGTTATGGAAACAAGTTAAAACAAAGTATTGAAATATTGTTTTGTATTGTTGTTATGGCTGCTGTTAGGATGACGTTTTGGCTAGAAAATTGGCTTAAACCAGACTTGTTACATGAGTAAAACATCAAGGTATTGAATAAGGCTAAACATGGTTGTTGTATGAAAGAAGCGATTAAGGAAAACTCGTCGAAACAAGGTACGTAAGACGCTCTTAGTCTCTTGATTTTCAAGCACGAATTACTGTTGAAGATGAATCCGACATTCCCCTGTACTTAAGATTATGTAGTATCATATTATGGTTCTTACCAATTGTTAGAATTACTTGGTGTTAAGTTATGTATTTGCTAAAGAGTTGGAACACATGAATGTAAAGTGAAGAGGGCAATTGCCTTCAATTATGTTCATAGTTGTAAATTGAGTCTGAAGTCCCTCAGCGTGGGAACTGTGAGCTGGTACTTTATATTATGTTATGTATTTTTGGTGTCAAAGGTGTTTAACATCATGGTTTCTAAGGAAATTGGTAAACATTGCAAGACAACGATGCGTGGACGAACCTAATATTTGAAATCGAATTTAACTCAATAAGGGATAACGAGGGTGATGAAATGGAATTGCCTTACAATAGTTGCCTACCCTATTATATGCATGTTTTAAGGTACCTGTGGCCATGAGAAGGTACCCCAATCCCTCTCTCTTAAGCTAAGCAACTAATTAACGCGTTTCTTAATTAACCGATACGTTAAACTTGGAAACTAGAGCTCAAATGAGTAAACTATTGATATTTATATGGAACCATCTTTATGGGCAGGTTATACCTAGTATCTTGATGTTATCAATTTATACGAAAACCATAATATATATATACGCTTATGCTTTCGTTCAAGTTACACGCTAAGGTGGCAAGGATTGCCTTTAGAAAGTCGCTATAAGTTAATTAGAGCTCTTGAGTTATCTAGACCTCATGAGAATTGTTTAAGGCTTTAAGTAGACATGTTGCATGTTCTTTGAAAGTTGTATATGAGTAAGGAAGTTAACCCACGTGTAAAGGTTGAGGCGCTAGTAGCAAAGGAAAGATAAGAGTAAATGTTAGAACTTTTAAGGTAATATGTGAGTTATATGCTCTCTGTCCGTAGTTGATTTTAAGAACCTTTGAATGACGTTAAAATATGATCAAGATGAGGTTTAAGAGATAAGGTTGGTAATTAAGTAAAAAGGTGAGTACGTATAAGAAATGCTGAAATAGTGAGCACGAGAGTAAATAATTATGTAGGGAATGAAGAATCCTATTTGGAAAATAAGTTAAGATGAATACAGAAAGTAGAGCTAAAGGTTGTTAACTTAGATGATAAGGGTTATGATTGTGAATGAGTTACGCAAATGGCTAGCAAGATTTACCCTATTTTAATGACGTTTGCGAAAGAGTTATAAATAAAGTTGCTTATGTTCAGTTTATGTAAGTTGATGAAAGACTAGTAAAGTGTTAAGTTCTTATGAAATGATTAGAATAGAATATTTTTGAGATAGTAACTCAAGTTAAAAGAGAAGTTCTTCATCGTAGTTTTTAAATAATTATACTTGATTATTTTTCTTAAGTATTGCACTATTTATTTCAAGTTTTAAAGGATTTTTCCTGGAAGTTTCTAAACTATTTATAATGCCGTTAAGCTTTCCTAAGCTTCTCATATATTGTAAAGTTTCACACGAGCCATTCCTATGTTGTCTAAAGCATGACTAGAAGTCTTTATTTATCTTAAGGCAGCCTCTAGACAGTTTCCTAGCATTTTCATGTTAAAGAGCTCCAAGTTTGAGATACGCGAGCTATGTCTTCCTGTTTATAAGTTATGTAGAGATGTGATATGATGTGCAATAAATGGAGTATGCTCACAATTCTTGAAATAAAAGAATGAAAGTCAAACGAGTATAAGCACGAAATAAATGTTAAGATTGTTAATAGAAAATGTTATGTTAAGCTATTCCTCCCTACTCCTCATGTTAGAATTGCTAGGAGATGTTTAAAATCATGAACGTGTGTCTACACAGTCTTTATGATATTCCTGTCCTAGGAACTTCCCTTGAATTCATTCACAACATATGTATATATTCAAATACTAAATGAAAGACCTATGTGTATGACATAATTGTAGTATTTGGGGTCGTGGTAAGATCCCACACATGTTATAGTTACTGAGTCAGCATACTTCATGGTTGTTAGTATACAGATAGACTCTGTATGAGCCCTATCGGCTCCATTTATAATTGTGATTGAGATTTATTTTTATTTTACTCCGGTATGGTACATCGACTGAAAATATTTTTATTTTATCCAGGTATGGTACACCGACTGGAGATATTTTTATTTTACCCCGGTATGATACACTGGCTGGAGATATTTTTATTTTACCCCGGTATGATACACCGGTTGGAGATATTTTTATTTTACTCCGATGTGGTATACCGGCTGAATATATTTTTATTTTACCTCGGTGTGGTACACCGACTGGATGAATTTTATATATGGATTTATGGTTGGCTAGTTGTCGACGTTATAATTATAGTTTCTTTCTGGTGCAATACTTAATTGCATTTTCATTTCATTATAGAGTTATTATCAGTTTTCAGTTTCCAGGATTCTAGGTTATCTCTATGCTTTATATATTTACGTGTTGATTTATTTATTACAAGATTGTTATCTCATGTTTATAGTTTCAACCTTACATACTAGTACATTTCATTTGTACCGACGTCCCTTCACCTGAGGACCTGCATTCATGCTGTAAGTGCAGGTAGAGGCTGGGATTACTGGTTGCAGTAATGGTTCATGAGATCAGCGGATGTGTTGGTATGCTCCTTTCTTCTTGGAGCTAGGGCTTAGCTATTTCAACTTGAGTTTTGAATTATAGTTACGGGTAGGTCGGAGCCCTGTTCTGACTATCAGTTCAATTTACTCATTAGAGGCTTTGTGGACTTAGTATGTATAGTATTATTCAATTGTGGCCTTGTCGGCTTTCTTTTGCTTGGTTTAGCATAGTCATGGCCTTATCGGCATTTTAGTTATTTATTTGTGGTAGTTGAGACCTTATGGGTCTAGATGATTACTCCAGTTGATTGTGACAGGTGTCCTGCAAGGCCTAAGTGTTACAGTTACAGATGATATATAGTTGGCTTTCCGGTCAGTCAGGTATAGGGAGCCAGTCGCGCCCTCCCCTAATTTTGGGGTGTGACAGACTTGCTATCAGAGCGAAGTCTTATCATAGGGAGTCCACAAGCCATTTATAGTAGAGTCTTGCTTATGGGTATGTTGTGCACCATATTTAAGGAGGCTAAAGGGCATTTAGGAGTTGTTTCACTTTATTCATTAATAGATCGTGCTATAGAGCAAAGATGTAGGTGATGTTTGAAATCTAAATCATGCCTATGTTTTAGAATTATCCTTCAGTAAGGTAGATGGTTACGAGATTTATCAGACCCGGACAAGGACCCACTAGTTATCATTGATAAGATATATGGAATACTTTGTATTATGCATGCTAGGGGAACAAAGTTAGTGGAGTTGGCATCATTTAGAGTACGAAATGTGGTTATCCTATGGTTTGAAGATTGGGAGAGACCCAGGGGAGCTAATGCACCTCTAACTGAATGGGAGGAATTCATAAAGGTTTTCATGGATTAGTACTTGCCATGGGAACTTCGACAGATTCGAGCTAACTAGTTTTTGCACCTAGAGTTGGGAAGCATGAGTGTTCACAAATATAGCCTCAAGTTCAATTCCTTGGCCCCATATGCTCTAGACATGGTGTGAAATATGAGCGATAATGTCCATTGAATTGTATTAGGTTTAGGACTCCATCTGGACTGAAAATATTTGGAGGTGACTACCTGGAGAGATATGACTATTGCTTAGACGAAAGATTTGATTCAACGTCGCCCAAGTACTGATATTCAATTTCTACTTTTTTTCCCTAGATCAGAATTTAGTTTTTTTTAGCCCTCATTTTCAAGACCGACAATAACAGGCCATGGTAAAGAAAAGGGTAAGAGAGCAACTTTAGGTTTTAAACATGCTTCACACTGATCCTATATCTTAAGTGGTGAATGGAAAGGTGACATTGGAGTTAATCATCACTCCCGTGGCAGTGTATAAATTTTGTTACGGTTAGAAAAGTTCACCGATTATGTGATGTCAAGGAATTCCTACATCATGTTAGATAAACAGATTGAGTTGAGAAAATGAGGTTTTTATGGATATATGGAATGTACATTTACGATAAAAGGAAAGGAAAAGTTAAAGGTATTATGGCCAAGCTACGTCTACCAAGTATAACCCTTATTCGAGGATCAATGATTTTAAGGGAAGGAGGATGTTACACCCCGATAATTTTTTTAGTGATTATTTGATGTTTGTATGTCGTGTTAAGGGAAGTATGGTATGTATATTGATTGAGGTGAGGAGATAAACACGTATGAGAGGAAGAGCGAAGAGTATGTGAAATTCACAAGGATCAAATTAAAATGACTATATCTCCCGATATACAATGAGTTAGAAGTCCTACAACCTATCAAATTAAAGGTATTGATTTAGAAATTTGAATTCTTTGTTTGAAAATTTTTTGGAGCCCAGACACGAGGTATTTGAGTCTAGTTTTTAGAACATTAAACTTATCACAATTGGAGTTTGGAGTAAAAAGTTATGGGCATTTTACTGAAGTCCCATTAAGCAGTGACGTAAGCACCGCCTCCACCGCCCTATCCCTATTTATTTAAGTTGTTTGCTGCTCAAATAATATCATTTCTATCCCAATTCGATCTGCCTACTTAGGGGAAACTTCTCTCTGTATTTTACAGCCAAGAACAAATATAAAATAAGACAAATCATCAACCAAAAATTCAAGCCAAGTGAAGAAGATCATTGCAAAGTTGAAGAGAGGCATCGGTGAGTGTTGTTGCTACGTTTGGCAGCATGTTTATGGTATTTTTTATTAGTTTATGGAGAAGTACTAAGCTGCATATATACTCCCTTTTTCTAATGATTGGATTCAAGGAAGGAGGTAAGCAATCTACCCTTTAAGCTTACCAAAAATCTTAGCTAAAAGCTGGAAAATTGGAAGCTAGACTAGGCTGTTTTTTTTTTTATGTGCGCTTAGCTGAAGTTTCTGCCATGCTTTGGGCAGTGAACCTGCTGTGTTTGCAACCATGTTAAGCTTCCTAGATAATCCATCTTATTAGAAGTATAAAACAAGAAAAGGGTAACAAATTCGAGCTATTAAACTTGCAAGAATTTCCTTAGCTAAAGCTAGACGTTGAAGTTGTTTTTGTGGCTCATTTTTGGTGTGTTTTTGGGTGAAGTTTATGCCCATTTTTGAAGGTTGATATAGATGTGTTTTTCTGGGAATATACTCCTTTTATGCTGGGGAGTGATAAAAAAAATCTAGGTAAGTTTACCCTTTCATTTTCCCCCTTAAAGGTTGTGGAAACAAGTTAAAACAAAGTATTGAAATGTTGTTTTGCATTGTTGTTATGGCTGCTGAGGGGATGACGTTTTGGCTAGGAAATTTGCTCAAACCAGACTTGTTACATGAGTATAACTTCAGGGAATTGAATAGGACTAAACATGGTCGTTGGAGGAAAGAAATGATTAAGGAAAACTCGTCGGAACAAGGTATGTAAGACACTCTTTGTCTCTTGATTTACAAGCACGAATTCGTGCCGATGATGAATCCGGCATTCCACTGTACTTAAGCTTATGTAGTAGCATATTATGGTTCTTCCCAATTTTTAAAATTACTTGGTATTAAGTTATGTATTTGCTAAAGAGTTGGAGCACATGAATGTAAAGTGAAGAGGACAATTGCCTTCGATTATAGTTATAGTTGTAAATTGAGTCTGAAGTCCCCACAGCATGGGAACTGTGAGCTGGTAATTTACATTATGTTATGTATTTGTGGTGTCAAAGGTGTTTCACATCATGATTGATAAGAAAATTGGTAAACATGGCAAGACGACAACGCGCGGACGAACCTAATATTTAAAATCGATTTTAACTCAATAAGGGCTAACGAGGATGACAAAATGGAATTGTCTTACAATAGTTGCCTACCCTCTTCTATACATGTTTTAAGGTATCTGGGTCCATGAGAAAATCCCCTGATCTCCTCTCCCTTAAGCTAAGAGACTAATTAACGCGCTTCTTAATTAACCGATAAGTTAAACTTGGAGATTAGAACTCGAATGTGTAAACTGTTGATATTTCTGTGAAACCATTTTTATGGGAAGGTTATGCATAGTATCTTGATGTTACAAAGTAATACAAAAACCATAATATATATATACGCTTATGCTTACGTTCATGTTATGCGCTAAGGCGACAATGATTGCCTTTAGAAAGTCGCTATAAGTTTATTAGAGCTCTTGAGTTATCTAGACCTCCATAGAATTGTTTCTGGATTTAAGTAGACACATTTCATGTTCTTTGAAAGTTGTATATGTGTAAGGAAGTTAACCCACGTGTAAAGGTTGAGCCGCGAGTAGCAAAGGAAAGATAAGAGTAAATATTAGACCTTTTAAGGTAATATGTGAGTTATATGCTGTCTGTTCTTTCAAGAACCTTTGAATGACGATAACACATGAGAAAGATGAGGTTTAAGAGATAATATTGGTCATTAGGTATAAAGGTAAGCGCATATAAGAATTGCTGGAATAGTGAACACGAGAGTAAATAATTATGTAGGGAATGATGAATCCTGTTTGGAAAATAAGTTAAGATGAATACGGAAGTAGAGTTAAAGGTTGTTAACATAGATGATAAGTATTACTATTATGAATGAGTTACACAAATGGCTAGAAAGATTTACCCTATTTTAAAGACGTTTAGCGAAAGAGTTATAAATAAACTTGTTTATGTTCAGTTTGTGTTATATTGATGAAAGGCCAGTAAAGTGTTAACTTCATATGAAATGATTAGAATTGAATATTTTTGAGATATCAACTCAACTTAAAGAGAAGTTCTTCATCGTACTTTTTAAACAATTATCCTTAATTATTTGTCCTAAGCATTCGATTATTTTTTTCAAGTTTTAAAAGATTTTTCCTGGAAGTTTCTAAATTGTTTGTAATGCCACTAAACTTTCCTAAGCTCCTCATATATTGTAAAGTTTCAAATGAGCCATTCCTATATTGTCTATATCATGGCTATAAGTCTTTATTTATCTTAAGGCAACCTCTAGACAGTTGCCTAGCATTTTCATGTTAAAGAGCTCCAAATTTGAGATACGCGAGCTATGTCTTCCTGTTCATTAGTTATGTTGAGATGTGATATGATGTGCAGCGAATGAGGTATGCTCACAATTCTTGATATGAAAGTATGAAAGTCAAATGAGTATAAGCACGAAATCAATGTTAAGATTTTTAATAGAAAATGTTAAGTTAAGCTATTCCTCCCTGCTCCTCATGTTAGAGTTGCTAGGAGATGTTTAAAATCATGAACGTGTGTCTACACAGTCTTTATGATATTCCAGTCCTAGGAACTTCCCTAGAATTAATTCACAACATATGTATATATTTAAATTCTAAATGAAAGACCTATATGTGTATGGCATAATTGTAGTATTTAGGGTCATGGTAAGATCCTACACATGTTATAGTTACTGAGTCAGCATACTTCATGGTTGTCAGTATACATGTAGACTCTATATGAGCCCTATCAGCTCCATTTGTGGTTGTGATTGAGATTTATTTTTTATTTTACCCCGGATGGTATATCGACTGGAGATATTTTTAATTTACCCCGGTATGACATCGACTGAAGATATTTTTATTTTATCCCGGTATGATACATTCGCTAGAGATATTTTTATTTTATCCCGATATGATACATCGGTTGGAGATATTTTTATTTTACTCCAGTGTGGTACACCGGCTGAAGATATTTTTATTTTACTCCGGTGTGGAACACCGGTTGGATGAATTTTATATATGAAGTTATGGTTGGCCGGTTGCCATATTATAGTTATAGTTTCTTCCTCGTGCATTACTTAATTGCGTTTTCATTTCATTATAGAGTTATTACCAGGTTTCAGTTTACATGATTTCAGGTTATCTCTACGCTTTATATGTTTATGTGTTGATTCAGTTATTACAGGATTGTTATCTCATGTTTATAGTTTCAACCTTACATACCAGTACATTTTATTTGTACTGACGTCCCTTCACCTAGGGACCTGCATTCGTGTCGCAGGTGCAGGTAGAGGCTGGGATTACCAGTTGCAGTAGCAATTCGTGAGATCAAAGGATGTGTTGGTATGATCCTTCCTTCCTAGAGCTAGGGCTTAGTTATTTCAACTTGAGTTTTGAGTTATAGTTACGGGTAGGTCGGAGCCCTGTTCCGACCATTAGTTCAGTTTACTCATTAGAGGCTTTGTGGACGTAGTTTGTATAGTATTATTCAATTTGTGGCCTTGTTGGATTTTCATTGCTTGGTTTAGCATAGTCATGGCCTTATCAACATTTTAGTTATTTATTTGTGGTAGTTGAGAACTTATGGGTCCAGATGATTATTCCAGTTGATTGTGACAGGTGGCCTAGAAGGCTTAAGTGTTACAGTTACAGATTCTATATAGTTGGCTTCTTGGTCAGTCAGGTATCGGGAGCCAATCGCGCCCTCCCCCATGTTTTGGGGTGTGACAGACTTAGTCACTGGTATGTTGCGAGTATTTCATCTTGATGTGTATGCATTGTTAGATCCAGGGGCTACTTTATCTTTTTTAACTCCTTATGTTTCTATTAGTTTCAAAGTTAGTCCTGAAGTCCTATTAGAACTCTTCTCAGTCTCTACTCCAGTCGGTGACTCAGTTATAACTCGATGAGCATATAGAAATTGTCCTATCACAGTACTTTAGAAAGTCACCTCAGCCAATCTAGTAGAGTTAGACATGACTAATTTTGATGTTATCTTTGGTATGGATTGGTTGCATGCATGTTATGCCTTAGTGAACTGTAGAACTCGTATGGTAGAGTTTCGATTTCTGAGTGAGCCATTCTTAGAATGGAAGGGTAGTTTAGCGTGCCTATAGGTCACTGTTTCCTGCCTTAAGGCCAGAAAGATGATTTCCAAGGGTTGTATTTATCATCTAGTTCGGGTTAAGGATGCAACATCCGAGACCCTGACTTTCTAGTTAGTTTCTATAGTGTGTGAATATCCGAAGGTCTTCCCAGATGATCTACCAGGAGTCTCTCCCGAGTGAGAGATTGACTTTGGTATTGAACTTCTTCCAGATACAAAACCTATATCTATTCCTCCATATAGAATGGCTCCAGTTGAGCTGAAGGAGTTGAAGGAGAAATGAAGGATCTTCCAGATAAGGGATTCATTAGACCTAGCAAGTCTCCGTGGGTGCACCGGTTCACTTTGTTCGAAAGAAAGATGACTGTCTTCGTATGTGCATTAACTATCGACATTTGAACAAGGTCAGCATTAAGAACAAGTATCCCCTCCCCAAAATCGATGACTTGTTTGACCAAATTCAGGGTGCTAAGTGCTTCTCCAAGATAGACCTCAGATCCAGGTATCATCAACTCAGAGTTAGGGAGAGTGACATTTCGGAAGACAGCTTTCCGGACTCGGTATGGTCACTATGAGTTTGTAGTTATATATTTTGGACTAACGAATGCTCCTTTATGTTTTATGAATTTTATGAATAGGATGTTCAAGCCATAATTGGACATGTTCATGATTTTCTTCATAGACGACATTCTCATATACTCTCAGAGTGAGGAGGAGCACGCTGCTCATTTGAGGATTGTGCTACAGACTCTTAAGGATTGCCAGCTATTTTCTAATTTAGCAAGTATGAGTTTTTGTTGTACTCAATAGCATTTTTGGGCCACATGGTGTCAAGTGAGGGTGTGTAGATGGGCTCTTAAAAGATAGAAGGTGTAAAGAATTGGCCTAGACCAGTTAATCAATTAGATCAGGAGTTTCTCGGGTTTAGCTAGCTATTACAGGAGGTTTGTTGGAGGATTTTCATCCATTGTTACACCATTGACTAATTTGACCCAGAAGAAAGTTAAAATTTCAGATGCCTATGTGAAGAGTTTTCAGGAGTTAAAGACTCGACTCACTTCAGCCCCAGTATTGACCTTACCCGAAGATACAGAGGGATTCATTGTGTATTGTGATGCCTCTAGGGTTGGTCTTGGGTGTGTGTTGATGCAGCAGGGTAAGATCATTGCATATGCCTCTAGAAAGCTCAAGACTTATGAGAAGAATTATCCGACATATGATTTGGAATTGGTAGTGGTGGTGTTTGCACTGAAGATTTGGAGGTGTTGACACCCAATTTTGACCTCCCTACGCCCTTATATGCTGCTTACACACACACACACACACACACATACATATATATATATACACAAATATTCGACTTGCATTTATATTTATAAATTAACTAATTATCATAATATTGCGAAAATTATTTCAAATTACATATACATGTACATATAATTTGTATTAATTTTAATTTTTGATATTAAATAATTATGTCGTACATAATATATTTCGTATTAATATACGCCCTTATTTTGAAATATATATTTTACTTAATCTTTATAAACTATTTACATAATTTTACTAAATTTTATAAATTTATTTGCCTAATAATATTACTCGAATTTATAAATTATTTATGTTAATAATATAATAATATTTGATAACTTAATTTATTTCCTAGTCATTAATTATTTATAAATATAATAATTTAATTATATAATATTTACACGAGTCTACACAAATTTATGGTTTATAATAATGTTTATATGATTTTCCCACAATTTAAACTATTTTATTATCTATTTATTAAATTATTTACAAATGTAGTATATTTATTAACTTAATAGCATCTAAAATCCAATTTCATCCAACTCATTTAAAATCTAGCCACTCTATACCCATTTATGCCGATTTCAGCCCTTTTTTCTATCAAATTTATGTCAATTTTGGCCTATTTTACAAAATTTGACCACTTTTAAATTCAATTCAAACTCAAATTAATTCTTCCCATTTACCCAACCCATAACCAAATTCAGTTAACCCGTTTAACCCCTAAACCGAACCATCTTCCTTAAAATTAATCCTAGCCGTTCATCTATTTTGATCTAAAGGCTGATATTAAACCCCACTTAATTTCCTTTAATATCCCCTCTCATCCCAAACCCTAACATTTTCCTCTCATTCTTCTCACCCTCTCAAAAGAAGCCACCGCCTCTCTTCCTTTTCTCTCCTTCTCCTCGTCTCTGTCTTCTCCGACAGCCACCGTGGCCGGAGAACACCACCGCCGCTCTCTTCTACCTCTCTCCCCGTTCTCTCTCAGAAAAACAGCCACCTTCTCCCTTCTCTCGATTCGGTAATCCAGAAACCCCAAAACTCCAATTGTTTCTTCATCTCTGACGAGGCCCTATCTGCCACCTCCATTGCTTGGCGCCAACTGATCTTGGGAATAATTGCATGCCCAAGTGCTACTTTATAGCTAAATTTAGTCTTGTTTATATACTTATTTATATACATTCTCATGGATTTTATGTAAATGTGAATATATACTAACCAACATGATTAGTCCTTGTTTTTGAAGGTTAATAATGCATTTGAGGAACTAATTCATGATTTTTTTAAGTGGAGGAATGGAATCAAGAGCAAAATGTGAAAGTCAACAAGAAAACATGCAATAACTGGCACCCTACACGATAAGGGCCGTGGCACGCTGCCAACGTGGCAACACTTGGCCGAAAATTGCATTTTTTGGCACATTCCAGTGAGGGTACGCGTTACCACCATGTCAAGGAGGTTAGTTAGGGCGTTCAGCTCCGTGACACGGAGCTGTTCCACCAGAGGTCAAATTTTGCATTTTTTCAGCATAGTATAAATTGAACCCTAAGCTTCTAAAATCATGGAACACGGAATTTTCCGGAAAACTGCGAAGGAGGCGCGAAGGAGACTTGAAGAACTCCTATTGGGTTCATCTTTTCTTGGTTTTTTTCATCTATACTTGTAAGTATATTACTCTAAACATGTTTTTGAGTATTTGTACAAACATAGGTGGCTAGAACCCTGCATCTAGGGTTGAGGCCATGGATATGATTGTATTTGCTTAGATTCGTTTTGGGTTGAGTTGTTACATGTTGTTTTGTCTTACAATCTTTATTATTGTTGTTTTTATGTTTGATCACCATGAAAACAAGTGGGTTAAGGATAGGTGAAAGCTTGGAAGAGCAAACCTAGGCAAGAACATAAGATTGTAGGAAGCAAGTTCTTATCTTTTGATAGGATTTGTGGTTAGGATAGGAATATACCTAATTTACGTTGCTTGGTTGATAAAATGGGAAGATAGGAAGACACCAACTTAGAATTGTACTCCACCACTTGTAAGGGTAGTTGTGAAACTAAGTTTGGTTAAATGGTTGGAGGTACGGAAGTCCCCAATCAAGGGCATAAACCCCATAAACCACATCCACGTAGTGAATTGCCCACGAACTAGAAATGACATCCTCTCTCAACGATGTAGTAGTGAGGCTAGTTTGTTGTGTTTAGAGGTTCGGAAGACCATGAACATGTAATTCCAATTATGTGAGACAACAATTGACAATTTCATACTTAACCCATTATGAATTGTAGCATTGCATGATTATCCGGCCTTAACTCTAGTTTTGTTTTGTATTGCTTCCAGATTATTTCGTGTCACCCTCAACATTTAATTACAAATTATCAAAAACTTCTAAAATCAACCTCTTAAGTAACACTTGAACTTGATAATTCACTGAACCAGTCCCTGTGGGTTCGACATTCCGGCTCTTAAAAAGGGCCACTGTGTTACTTGTACGACCCGTACACTTGCGGGCGCAAGTGGAGGAATGGAATCAAGAGAAAAACGTGAAAGTCAACAAGAAAACATGCAATAACTGGCACCCTGTGCGATAAGGGCCGTGGCACGCTGCCAACGCGGCAACACTTGGCCGAAAATTGCATTTTTTGGCACATTCCAGTGAGGGTACGCATTACCTCCGTGTCACAGAGCTCAATTAGGGCCACTATATTACTTGTAAGACCTGAGGGAAATATAAAAATTTTGTGTTTAATAATTTTTGGTGAATGTAGTGCTTGATACATATTGGAAATAATTTTGAGTTGAGCATGACTTCACCACCCGTTGGTTTTTCTTTTCGGTTCTTTTCTGACGAGGGGTCTTTGAACCGAAGAATAAAAATTTTCTTTGTCTGTATATAGTGTTTTTAGTCATAGTTAGGGACTGTTTCCGACGATGGATGGATGACGACCGTCTTGAGGAAAATTAGTCAATAGGTTTTGGTTTTTGAACCCGTAGCTAATTGATGGTTTGATGTTCTTGTTATGTGTTATACATGATTGTAAGATGCAAGTGTGGTTAGTGTTGAAGCATGCAAGAAGTGTATAACTTTGTTTGAGACACCTAGGCTCTTGAATTTGACTCTATGTGATTAAAGCTTAATTTTGAATTCTTGTGATTAGCTGAGTTAAGAGTCTGATGGATGTGTCTTGAATTGAGCATGTGCTGTGTGCGTAAGGTTTTTGAATATTCCATGCTATTGTGTAGTGTCTAGAACTTGCCCGGTGTGTATATAAAGCGAAATGAAGGATGTAGATTGTAGGAGATGATTTAGGCATTTCTTTGAATGAACCTAATTTTTATCCCTCACTTTACCTACCTTGAATGTTGAATCCTAGTGAGCCCCATTGAGCCTTAAGCCTATTCTTTGATAGCTACAACATAAGCTTAATCCTTTTTCTTTCATTAGCCTTGAATTTGATCCAAAACTCCTAAGCGCTTAAGGGAAAATTCCGAAAGAGTGAAGGAGTGAGAAGCATGAAAAAGAAGGAAAAGTAGCAGTTGTAAAAGTTGAGAAAGGTCAAGGGTGCACTTGTTTGAAAATGTATGATTATTGGTAGGGAGTAAGAAATAAATGAATGAAAAAGTTGCGTAAGTACTCTTTACTAATAAGCTAAGTGTGCTTAAAGAAATGGGAACAAGAAGAAAAAAATTCAGGATTGAAAAGAATGAGGGTGAAGTAAGAGAAGATATATCCTTAATGAAGGTTGAAGTTATTAAAAGCGCTTGGGGAAGATAGCCACTATTACTGGCCAGAATAGTACCGACCCATCCCTTAACTTACATTACAACCCATTAAGTCCTACTTGATCTTATGTTCATCATCCTTAAATTAGTGGAGTAAAACACTAAGGGCAAGCTTATGGTTCACTACATGATGCATGTGAATTCTTTGTGAGAGTGAGCGTAATTCTATTCATTTACCCATACATGTTGTGATTTAAAAATTTGCGTGTGAAAATGGGTAACTCTCTTGTTGTGAGGGCACATGTTTAATGAAAGATATAATTCATGTTGGATTTCTTGATCAGTTGATTTGCATGAGTTTGCTAAGATTGAGAGTCAAGTCTTGAGGTTAGGAAGTCTTAACATAGTTAAAATTGATTTTAATGGTTAAATCTTGCGTGGTCTATTTTTAGCTGGCTATCTTAAACAGTCATTGTAGTGGTAGCTTGAATTATCTTGCTAAATTAGCTATGTATGAGTCTTCATGTGCATGATATGTAAAAGGTTTGTTTGAGGACGAACAAGGCTTTAAGTGTGGGGTTGTGATCTTGGGCATAATTGCATGCCCAAGTGCTACTTTATAACTCAATTTAGTCTTGTTTATCTACTTATTTATATACATTCTCATGTGATTTTATGTAAATGTGAATATATACTAACCAACATGATTAGTCCTTGTTTTTGAAGGTTAATAATGCATTTGAAGAACTAGTTCATGATTTTGTGAAGTGGAGGAATGGAATCAAGAGCAAAACGTGAAAGTCAACAAGAAAACATGCAATAACTGGCACCCTGCGCGATAAGGGCCGTGGCACGCTGCCAACGCGGCAACACTTGGCCGAAAATTGCATTTTTTGGCACATTCCAGTGAGGGTACGTGTTACCTCCGTGTCACAGAGGTCAATTAGGGTGTTCATCTCCGTGACACGGAGCTGTTCCACCAGAGGCCAAATTTTGCATTTTTTTAGCATAGTACAAATTGAACCCTTAGCTTCTAAAATCATGGAACACGGGATTTTCTGGAAAACTGTGAAGGAGGCGCGAAGGAGACTTGAAGAACTCCTATTGGGTTCATCGTTTCTTGTTTTTTTTCATCTATTCTTGTAAGTATATTACTCTAAACATGTTTTTGAGTATTTGTACAAACATGGGTGGCTAGAACCCTCCATCTAGGGTTGAGGCCATGGATATGATTGTATTTGCTTAGATTCGTTTTGGGTTGAGTTGTTAGTTGTTGTTTCGTCTTACAATCTTTATTATTGTTGTTTTTATGTTTGATCACCATGAAAACAAGTGGGTTAAGCATAGGTGAATGCTTGGAAGAGCAAACCTAGGCAAGAACATAAGATTGTAGGAAGCAAGTTCTTATCTTTTGATAGGATTTGTGGTTAGGATAGGAATATACCTAATTTACCTTGCTTGGTTGATAAAATGGGAAGATAGGAAGACACCAACTTAGAATTGTACTCCACCACTTGTAAGAGTAGTTGTGAAGCTAAGTTTGGTTAAATGGTTGGAGGTATGGAAGTCCCCAATCAAGGGCATAAACCACATCCACGTAGTGAATTGCCCACGAACTAGAAATGACATCCTCGCTCAACGATGTAGTAGTGAGGCTAGTTTGTCGTGTTTAGAGGTTCGGAAGACCATGAACATGCAATTCCAATTATGTGAGACAATAATTGATAATTTCATACTTAACCCATTATGAATTGTAGCATTGCATGATTATCCGGCCTTAACTCTAGTTTTGTTGTGTATTGCTTCCAGATTATTTCGTGTCACTCTCAACATTTAATTACAAATTATCGAAAACTTCTAAAATCAACCTCTTAATTAACACTTGAACTTGATAATTCGCTGAACTAGTCCCTGTGGGTTCGACATTCCGTCTCTTAAAAAGAGCCACTGTATTACTTGTACGACCCGTACACTTGCGTGCTCAACACCTACCACCACTAGCGACGCCGCCTCCATTTTCCTCCTGCGATCACTGAGCTACAGCCCGACCCTATGATTTCAACAGTAATAACGCCCCTCACCCCTACACAGTCTCACTCCTCTATTCTCTTCTCCCTCCCACTATCCACCGGAAACAAACTACTAGCCGCACTTTCTCCCCTTACTGCTGCGGCCAGAAGCCAGTCGCCCCACCAATACTCCCATTTCTGGCAAACACCCAACCACCGCAACAATAATGAACCACTTCCCAGCCACCAGATCTTCCCCTCTTTTGGACGATTTTATCAGGTTTAGGATAGATTTGTTTGTGAATCTATCTGAATCTGGACGCTTGATATTTAATTTTTTTTCCTACTCCACTTTTTGTGCATGTTTTTGATGAATCGAGTTAAAATTAGTTATATAAATATATAGGCATATATTTTACTTATGTTTCATTAACATTGGAGTTCACCTTTAAAAGTCATGAAACCCTAATGGTTGCAAAACTTTATCTCTGTCTTGATCTAACTAGTGAAAATCGTTGTTTATTTAGTTCTAATGTTTGGCATAGAGGTTTGTATGTCACTGTTTTATCCCATATTCTTGACATACACGAATACATGTTTGGTTCACTTTTCTACATTCTGTTAAAATTTTAATATACACAGTCGCTTGCTCACTTGATACTTTATTATTTTGTTATAAAATTGTTGCTTTTAGGTTTAATTTAGTCAAGTTGTGATTTATACCATGATGCAATCCCATAATTAAGTGTTAAATAATATTATTCGATAATTTATTTGCTTCTCCCTGTGTCAAGGCTGTTGTGTAGGTAAATACCTTAAGTAAGGTGGTTTAGGATTCATTGATAGATGTTTATTATTTACTACTGAATACCTTTATTTGATTTGTTCCTTTCCTAGTTTTACCATCTGATTTGTCACTATGATTATTTCTATACTGTTGTGCTAGATTAATTCGTTATTTATTTATTTATTTATTTACTTATTTGAATGGCAGTTGTTAAATTGTCTTAATTTAAGAGAAAATGGTCATCAATTGATTCTTTCCTTTTAGTCAATTTTAAGTATCTGTTTGAATACGATGAAATTGGATTAATTCTTACATAGGTTGATTTGATTCTTTATTGATTCTGTTGATTCCTTCCCTTCCTTACTGTGATATATATGCTTTACGAATTTCTATAATTTGATAAATTGTGATATATTTATACCTTATTTGATTTGAATTATTTTCTTATTGAAATTCAAACTTAATTTTTGACTTATTTATTGGTTGTCTTTTAAAACAATTTTCTCATTCCATATATTTGACTAATTCCTTCCCTCTTTTAATATTTGCAATTATGGTAACATATTCTTATTCCCATGATTTAATCAATTAAATATTTGCACATGGTAAGAAAATATATGAAATTAATTGCTGATATTCCCTCTCTTTATACTCTGACTCTTTAACTATTTAAAGATCCCTCCTCCTCTTCTTTAGAGGGGGGGCACCGAAAAAGAAAACTGAGGTACTTCATTCTTAGCGTTGCTTTGCTTTTCCGCTCTCTTTATATATTTCCCCCTAACCCACCTCAACACAAGCACTTCTCGGAACCCTTGAGGTTCTCGTGATCTTGATATGTTGAAGTTTGGGAATATTTAATTGCGGAAGACTGCTCAAATTAGTGATTCCCAAGATTTTCCAAATTGTCGTTAACTGGTCAGTTTATTCAAAGTCCTGTTTAAATTTCTACCGATGTATATTTTTGATGTTTGATGTTTTTACTTTATCATATATATGTCTGAAATTTTATCTAACGTGTTCATGCTCGACCAAGTAATTAAAAATTAAATGTATCTACTTGTACGTGTATAGTTGCGGTATTATTTGTCTAACAAGTTGTTCATGAATTTGGGAGAAGAGTTGCTGGGACAGGAGGCATTATAAGCTTAGCAATTTAACATTATCTATCTATCTATCTATCTATCTATCTATCTATCTATCTATCTATCTATCTATCTATCTATCTATCTATATATATATATATATATATCATGATGTATATATTTATTTATTTTTATTTTTATTAACTTGTAATAATGTAATAAACACAGATGAATAGTGGGAGAGGGTTTATGGGGGTCGGGATTGTATGTTTTCTTTACTATTTTTTTAATTGTTAATCTCACCTAGAAAACATGCCTATAGGAATAACACATACATCATTAGAACTCATGCTCATAGGAATTAACGCAATAATATAAGCGACGTTTAGATATACTGCCATAAGTTCTGTCTAATTATAAGATTTTGTTTAAATGCATGTGTGTAAATATGTTAAAATTCACAGTTTTATTTTCCTTGAAGACTAAACACGATAAAAAGGTTGTTAGATAACATGTCTTTAGGATTTAACTACTTAACCTAAATTTTATTCCATGTTTAATTCTTGGAAATCTTACTTATAGAAATACCTTGAATTCAACCATTTAAGTTAGAAATCATATGTATAGGATTTTGATGTCTACGTGCAAGCATATTTTGTGGCAATATGCAAACTTGCTAAAGATCTAGCCGTTAGTATCAGATTCATAAATGTAACTTATTTCTAAAACTGCTCATAAAGTTTCAAAACATATGAATTTGCTAATTGTTAGGTATCATGCCTATAGGATTTAATTGTATGCTTGATTTGCACAATCTGAATATTGAGAATCATATCCAATTCTTTAATCGAGAACCTTGTTTTCAAACGATAATCAAATAGAATGATCAGCGGCTTTGAAGATGTTTAAATAAAATATCATCTAATATTGTATGTAAAAAATAATGTTAATGTTTGAAGGGTTTGTATAATTACATTGCTAATTGGAATATAATAGTTGTGCAGATATTTAACCGATTTGAAAGTGTATCCCTCTACCCATAGAATTCATGCTCATAGGATCACATATTTTTGATATTTTAATTGCATTCTTTTCAAATCACCACCGTAAGTGTTGGTTGTCTCAAAATCAATAATGCATTAGAAATCATATGCATAGGATTTACTTGCATCCATCTAGAAATCACGCTCATAGGTTTTGAGGTTATGTGAAGCCTTTACATGTTAGTTATTTTTGGTTGACCTTGTCTGTTGTTAAATCGCCTTAACAGCCCCCTACGATTTTTTAGACCCAAAAATCCTAATCAATTGACCAATGCCTCTTGGACACTAGGCTTGGGACGGGTAGGCAAATATTAGGACATTAGTTTTGTCACCTAGAAGCGCTTTAGGGCTAATAATCAAACTAGGCGGGTAGTGGGATATGTTAGTCTGTGCTTGCTGAATAATACGAGCAACCCAAATGGTTGCGAAATAGTATTTTAGTTGCACGGAGTGATCCCATTAGGTTAAAATAACCCCCCCCCCCTTTTAAATGTAGAACTACGTCTGGCCTGATTCCCTTAAGGGATAAGTAGGCGCCTCTATGAGGTTCGGCCCCTTAGTTTCTAAAATTCTTCGTTTGTTTGTTAAATTTTTATTTTTTTTCAATACCTACTGTTCTTGTATTTGTAACGTGTTGTATTTTTGGTCAATTTTCTTAATTGAATCATCAATTGTTGTAACTTTTCTTTAAAAAAAATAATCATAGTGTTAAATGCATTTTTTCCAAATTTATTTCTCCTTGCTTGTCTACGAGTTTAATTATTTATTTATTTATTTATTTTTATCAATCAAGTTTAAGGACAAATAATATAGGTTAAAATCAATCTTGTTTGTTCGCCTAGTTAATTCCCTATGTATTAATGAATCCGGCCGGGAACCACATTTGTGGACCTCGAAGGTGCCTAACACCTTCCTTTTGAGGTAATTTAAGCCCTTGCCTGACTCTGGTAACTTAGGTAATCAAACAGTCTTTTAGCTTAGAATGGTTCCCTAACGCATCTCAAATTGTTAGGTGGAGACTCTTCATATTAATTATCCTAAAAGAGTTGTCACATGTTGTATCCCGCTTTTCGCGAGAAAAATGGGGCACGACAGCATGACGACTCCGCCGGGGATTTTCAGGCTTTAACCACAACGTGTTCATTTATGTGGGGTTTTTATTTGAGTTTTAATTTTTAAAATTGCTAACTGCAGGTTTAAAATCTTTTTATTTTATTTGTTTCTAGCAAAATTTATTCGCTTTCTTATATGTTTCACCATGAAGTTACTGACAATTTTCTGTTTTTGTTTTTCCACATTATTATTTATTATTGTCATTTGTAATACACGATAATTATTTATAAATTGTTGCATTTTATTAAACTGGCATAACGCTCATATTTTCCCCTACTTGGGAATCTCTCACTATCACACACAACAACGGTTGCGTGGTTTCACGGCCGTTCACTATTAAAACACCTCGAGGAATGTCTTTTGATTTGGTCGATTAGCGGTGCGTCGACGGTCATAAGCTTCCTCACTCTAGAGTTGTCTGCTTGAGGGAACCATGTCATACCCACTCTTATTCCTATATCTTGATCGTGTACGTCTTTAGTAAGGTAGGCATATCATATTAAACTTAGAAAATCGCGACGTTCATGGTACGTCAAGATTAAATATAGAAACTTTCCCTAAGTCTTAAGGGATTTTAAAATCCTGAAAAGGACAATCCATACATTATGTGCATTTTGAGAGAAATAATGTTTAAGTAATGTCATTTTGCTCCTCTGTGGGTAGGTTAGTTTAATTTTTCTTTGTGCTGCAGGTACAATGAGTCTCCCTACCTCCTATCTGAGATTTTGCATGGTTTGGTGCATGCCCGTAGGAATGAAAACATGGTGGTGTGATTTAGGAGAATATGAACAAAATGAGGTGAGGAAAGTATTGGGGCACTTGCCTTCCCTTATGCAAGTTACTCCCTATCGAGAACTTATAGAAGTGGTCACTACATTCTAGGACGAGAAAAAAGTTGTCTTCAGTTTTGGTGATGTTGAAATGACTCCGCTGTTGGAGGAAATTGGTGGGTATGTGGAAAACGTGAGTCTATTATGGAGGAATAGAAAATGGAAAAAAACTGAGATGATTATATCCAAACTCGTCACCCTAGAAGATGCGTGTGACAAGTTGGGGCTGCAAGGTAGCAACATGGAATCCTATGTAATGAAGGGAAGGATGCCGGGAAAATATTTGCTCAACCGATTTGGTCACAATTCCTCTCGCGAAATCTACAAAGAAGAGAGTCCCAATCCAAGCTCGTGGATGAGTAAAAGAATATTTGCATTCATGGTTTATTTTCTAGGGATGGTGGTCTTCCCACGCGGAGCTGAGGAAGACATTGATATCCGCCTTGTTTCAGTCGTTCACGCCCTATGCAAAGGTGTCGACAAAGGACCTTGCACAATTGTCCCAATGCAAAAATGGGTTCAAGCATTTCAAAGGATGTAACTTGTTGCTTCAACTTTGGCTTATCGAACATCTTCAAAAGGTGCGTAGCAACCTAATCATGCCCAGGCCTACAGAAACCGATCACATTGCCACTCACCATTACAAGGTCACTATGGGAGTAAAGCTAATAAAAAGGCCCGAGGAGGTGGAAAAATGGGGTCAAATGTTGGGTAATTTGACAGAAGACTTTGTACAATGGATGTTCGATTGGTTTCCGAGATCCAACTTCGTGGTGTACACCAAGTCTCGATACTATTTGGTTTTGATAGGACTCCGAGGTCTTCGACCGTACTCTCAAATGCAGAGAAGAATGCAAATAATACCCAGGGTTGCCGACATGGATGCATACCAAGTGGATTATAAGGATGATTTTGTTCCGCATGCTCTGGACATTGCAAAAGCGTGGAACAAAAAGATCTACCTTGATGAGAAGAGCACAGAGGCTGACCTATATCAGGCAGGCTACATAACAGGATATATTGAGTGGTTACATGACGATTGTGCTGGTACTGCAATATCGAGTGTCAAGCAAGGCAAGCATGTAGAGGATAAGGAAGCCCAAGCACAAACCCTCTATCGCCGTTTAAAGAGAAAGGTCCAAGATTCTGAGGCTTGTCATCGACAGTTACACGACGACAATGCCAAAGAAATTTCTGAGATGGGCAAAGAGTTGGAGTATTGGAAAGATCAAGCATTAGGTTTGGATTTAAGGATACAAGATTTGCGTGATGAATTCAGCAAACATGGGGAGGAATGCTTGAATGGGGGAGCTATGGGGAAGGATCGAGCATTGGCCTATCTTCTATCCAGTCACCACTGTTTTGACAAAGTACTAGAAGATCCAAAGAAATCAGACATTGATAAAGAAATTTTCAAGATTTAATTGAATGTTATCTAGTTTGTTTCTTGTAATTTTTGCAACTTTTATCATAATAAAGTTTTATTTTGGGTTTATTTTGGAGCAAAATGACAATATTTAATAACATGTTTCTCTCAAATTCGTTAGGCCTACCTCTGGCATAAAAAAGGCCCCAAAATTAGGTAACCCGTCAACATTTTTGTTTGATCTTTACTTTAATCAACATGATTTCTAACCTCTCTAACTAACTATGATTTGTTTGCTGTTGGTATTATTTTTTCCCTTCCCAAAGGTTGATCTGTGCAAACCTGGCCTACTATACAAGGTCAAAAGGGGCTCCTCCTTCTCCTCCTCCTATTCCTAACTGCAATAGAGGGAAGAACAAGATGGATGAGCATAACAACAGCGGTAACAGTGCACCTAGGGATGAACGGGATAATTCTGAAGGGG
This sequence comes from Datura wrightii, assembly GCA_035772735.1. Classification (NCBI taxonomy): domain Eukaryota; kingdom Viridiplantae; phylum Streptophyta; class Magnoliopsida; order Solanales; family Solanaceae; genus Datura; species Datura wrightii. The sequence goes on from JASDFA010000002.1 coordinate 71,304,968, forward strand.
TCGGCCCTCCAGGTTACAACGAGGTGATTATGAGGCTCGAGCAGAAAATTTTCGAGCTTCAAGAAGAGTTAGCACAAGTTCGCAGCCTAAACACCCAGACATCATTATTTGGGGCACAAGCTGATGCCTGGACTTCAAAAGCACCAGCCAGCCTCCCTATGTCTTCACAACCCTAGCTCCACCACAAGATACTCCACCCCAATATTACCAATACCCTCTATATACTTATCCAAATCCCCCAGCTCCCGTTACCTCCCATTACCCATCACCGGCTCAAGAAATACCTCACCCAGCCAATATAAATGCAACATATGCCCGCACTTATATCAACCCAATCTATGTGGAGACAACGCCTATAACTTATCATCTGGAGGAATCTGAGCATTTAGAAAAGGATAGACTGATTCAAACTCTAGCAGAGGAGTTGAAAAAGATAAACAGTAGATTGCAAAGTGTTGAAGGCACCAAAGGAATAACAGGTCTAGATTATGAGGACCTGTGCATACATCCCGATGTCGAGCTACCGGAGGGGTACAAACCTCCCAAGTTTGAATTGTTTAATGGGACCGGTGATCCAAGGGCCCACCTGAGATTATATTGTGACAAACTAGTAGGAGTGGGACTAAATGAGAAGATAAGGATGAAATTGTTCATGCGAAGTTTGACCGATGAAGCTCTTAGGTGGTACGTGGAGAAGAATCCAAAAAAATGGTTTACCTGGGCAGAAATGGTAGCAGCCTTTGTGGAGTGTTTCAGTTTCAATACAGAAAATGCACCTGACTTGTATTACATCCAAAACCTCAAGAGGAAGCCCACTGAGACTTTTAGGGAATTTGCAACTCGTTGGAGGACCGAGGCCGCTAGAGTGCGACCCCCAATGGAAGAGTCGTAGATGAAGGACATTTTTATGCGGGCTTTGGACCCGCAAGTTTATGACAGATTGATTCTAGTCAGTGAAAAAAGTTTTGCAGAGATCATCAAGTTGGGAGAGAAGATTGAAGACGGTATCAAGGATGGTACCATTATCAATTTGAATGCATTGCAAGCAACTAACAAAGCCTTGCAGTCTGGAGCTACTTCAGAAAGCCACAAGAAGAAGGAAGTAGACACCGTTATGATGGCCCAAGGGCCGAGAAGTTATGTTTACAGACCCTAGACTCCAATCTCACACTACCAAATTCCAACCCCGCATTACCAAACTTCACCTTACCAAACTCCACCTCTACCGTATCAAGCTCCATCATCACCTTATCAAGCTCCATCACCATACCAAAATCCCCATTCTTACCAAGCTCCATATCAAACTCCCCCTCCGACCCATTTCCAAACACCTCCATCACACATTACCAAGCCCCCACTTATCCCATCTATAGCACACAACCATCTTATCCACAACCTTCTCACTCACGACCTTCTTTCTCACCAAGCTAAAGGCCTAGGGCTCAATTTGAAAGGAGGCCAACAAAAAGCTATACCCCATTAGCCGAACCAATTGATCAACTATATGTGAGACTGAAAGAAGTTGGTTACATTGAGCCTATTCCTGCGCTCCCAGTCGATACCCAAGCTAAGTGGTATGACCACAACAAAGTGTGTATATATCACTCGAGCATGAGAGGGCACACTACAGAGTCCTGCAGATCATTGAAGGGAAAAATATGATTGATACAAAGGTTATTCACCTCAAAGATCCGACACCGAATGTAACAATTAATCCTCTGCCAAATCACCAAGTGAATATGATTTCCTGTGATGAGGCTGAAGACTTATCGAATACTATTGGGGTGATCGAACACAAAGCAGGTTCTTCTTCAGACCCATCTATGATAGTACAGGGACGTTCTCCGTTTGAGGTTGAGCTAGCTACGCCGAGGCCTCCGTTTACAGTGGTAAGAGCTGCTCTAACTTCGTACAAAATGGTACCTTGGAGCTACGAGGAAAATGCCTCATGGAGAATAAAGGTGTTAGAGGAAGATACAGCACAAGGCGTGACGCGGTCTGGAAGAGTATACACTCCTGATACTCTGGTTCAAGGGGCCGAAAAAGGAAAACAACCAGCGGTGGAAGCAGAAAATAATGGGATCTGGAAAAAGGTGCAAGCGAAAGAATACTCGGTGGTAGAAAAGTTGAGCAAGACCCCGACTCAAATTTCTATTTTATCCCTTATGCAAAGCTTTGATCAACACCAAAAGGCTTTGATGAAGGTGTTAAGAGAAGCATACGTTCCTGCAAGCATATCTAGCGGTGAAGTGGCACATATGGTGGGTCAGGTATTTGAAGCCCAGAAAATCTCGTTACATGAAGATGAATTACCTGTGGAGGGCGTGACTCATAACAAAGCGCTGCATATCATGGTGCATCACTCGGACAAGTTCATCACCAAGGCATTGATTGACCCAGACTCCGGCTTACATATTTGCCCGCTGAACACTTTGACCCGGCTGGAAGTTGACCTCGCCCGAATAAAGCTATGGAAGATGAACGTCAAAGCTTTTGATGGTTCACAAAGGGACACCATGGGGGAAATCGATCTGGACGTGCTAGTTGCCCCTGCCACATTAACCATGACTTTCCAAGTAATGGACATCCCAGCCTACTACAATCTGCTACTGGGACGCCCATGGATTCATGCTGCAGGAGTTGTGCCTTCAACTCTACACCAATGCCTGATGTTTGAGTGGGATCACCAAGAGGTCATGGTCCACGGGGACGAAAGCCGTCCAATTTACATTTCTCCTGTTATCCTCGTCATTGAAGGAAAGGGAGGTTTGGATGGGGAAAGTTTCCACACTTTAGAACTTGTCGGTGTCATCGAGGAAGGAAGGTGGTTGGGGTTTGAACCAGGCAAGGGTCTTGGAGTCAAATTGCAAGGAATGTTGGAGCCGCTGTAAGTGGAAACACAAAAAACCACTTTCGGATTGGGATATCAACCCACTGCAGAAGAGTTGGACGATTGGAAATATTCCTTGGGAAAGAAAAGTTTTTTGTTGCCAAACCCACTGCCTTCGCTTCAGCAAACCTTCGTTTCTGACAGTTTTCTTGATATCAAGAGGGCCGAGGAAGACATCGTGCTGCTCAGTTTAAGGAATCTGTTTTTAAATGAGCCAAGTGATAACAACTGCCACGCCATTATCAACGGGGAGGAAGGAGGGACCCCACAACAGGAAGCAAGAATTCAAAGAGGAACCGCCAACTGGACAGCCACTCCATCCAGAGCTCGCCGGGCATCTAGGTAGACTAAAGGATCAATTTTTCTATTGTTTCAAAAAATAATATTTGTTTTTGGAGTCGTGGAATTTTCTTTTATTATGTCAAAGTTTTTGTCACACCCCGCCTTGGGGGGTATGACTGGCACCTGGTGCCCTACTAGGACCTGAACTGCTAGACTACTGAGCCTGAGCACATCTGACGCCTGGATGGCTCTAACTCAGATTCAGGGAAACAACGGGCTATATAACGGCTGTAAATATAGCCTCCGGCCGACTAGGCCTATAGCCACCTGTACCTGTACTAACAGCTAACCAGAAACATACCAATATAGGGGAACCTATGCGGGCCGACAAGGCCACCAAGCTGTCTAGTTATCTGTAACTCAACAATGAGATATTGGAAAGTTACGTGACCGGCAAGGTCACCACTACTGTTAAGCTATGGCCCCACACGGCCAACATAAAAGAAACAGAAGTACTAACAGCTATACAACTGCACGGCCTCACACGACCGGCTCATCTGACCACAGGGAAATATATACACAGACTGCAAGCCTCTACGAATACTGATAAGATGGTCGGGACAGGGCCCCGGCCTACCCATGCCGTACAACAAAAGAACAGGGATAAACCTCTAGCTATCTAGCTCCGGATGACTGGAGCTGATGACACTGTAAGCTGAATGGAATCACGAGGTATCGGCCCCTCCTCTATGAGTACCTGCAGGCAAGTAATGCAGCGCCCCACTGGGAGTCAGTACCACTGGTACTAAGTATGTAAAACAATAACTGAAAGAAATATCTGAAAATAATAACACAACTGATGGAACTGAAATAGGAAAGAATAGACTAACTGACTGGAAATGTAAACTATGCCTACTCTTAACTGTACTGGAAGGAGTAGGAGTCATACCTGGAGATGTATCGCTCTATTGTCGGTCTACTCGTATCTCGTGTAACATGACATAACATAACATAACACAACATAGCATACACAAACCTTACCCGACCCCCATAAGCCGGGAGGTACAAACAACATGCAATCTATACCCCTGCCCCGGTCGTCCATCTCCTATAATAACTATAAGCATCCTGCCGGTCCCCTGGGTATGCACTTGGGCTCGCTGAGCCCCTGACTATAACTGTACCTGAGTCCGGAGGACACTTGAATCAACACCCGGGCGTAACCGCTCGACGGGGGTGTATAAGGGCCGACCAAGGCACAATATGGGGAAAACTGGCATCCCACCTTCGTCCCCTGTGGGACGGCATGCCACTCCGTAGAGCGACGTATCCTCTTCCTCTGGCGGACGAGTCGATACAGCTATTAACCCTGGGGCGGTCATGGATGCTAGGTAATCCAACCCCAAGACAATACAATGGTCTCAACTAGTAATACTACCTGCATATACCGCATGCTGAAGCTAGTGATCATAAAGTATCTGTATGTACTATATGCTGACTAGTGTTAGTAGTATGTATGTACTTAATACATGCTGAGACTGATAACAGTATATATGTATAAATATAATCTTCTTCCATACTGTACTGAGTCTAATGCTGAACAAGATATAGTTTTTCTGCTGGAATCCATGCTTTATAACTGAGTTTCTATAGTAACATGATTTACTATTTCTAACATGCTTTCTAAACTTCATTTAAACCTATCATTCTACTTCTGAGATACCTTACAGGTATATTACATTGCTTTACTAGGTCTCCACTGAGTACGATAATATCCTGTCATTCTTTGCTAAGTCACATACTGGGCATGCTGTACAGTACCTAACATTTGTATTAGAATTTATATCGTACTAGCAGGTTTCACGCTGTTCATAACACGATGCTTCCAATATCGTACCAACATTCGTAATAACATAACACACGACTTCTGAACATTCTATTGGCCTTTAAACTACTTTACTATACCGAGACTACTAACTTGCCGAGGGAACTAGCTTTACATACCTTCACTTCTGATTTCCCGACTAACTGGCGTAGCTTGGTCAGTATTTCAGCTACTCCTCCCAACTGCATTCATATATATATATATCAATCAGTACTAAATACAACTTTATTCTGAAGAACGACATCACTTTCAATATAATTATAGCCTAAACTTAGGCCTATCGAAAGACGGTCAAAAACTCATTATTTTTCAGAAGTCCAGAAGGGGGAAATATTCACTTCACAGCTAGGAACACATAGACACTAGTTTGGAGCAATTCCACTTACCTTAGTCCGATAGCTCGACGATTCGTCGGCCGTATTTCGCGAAACTAAATCCGTAGGAATGCTCTCTACTGCTAAATACCTCGGTACCTGAGGTTAATTTGGGTTTGGACTACGTTTAGCAGCGTAATCGGACGAAAATATATTTACCCTCTTCGTTCTTTTCTCTCCTCTGGTTTTTCCTCTCTGTTTTCACTGGAAATTATAAGAATGATTGATTAAAAACCAAAGTGGGGCTTTATATACTTGGGCCTGGACAAGGCCAATGTGTCACGGAGCCAACGCGGAGGCTCCACCTCCGTGACACGTTGCCATCGCGGAGCGGCTCTGCCTTGGCTCCTTCCACGATGGTTCGACAGGTTTCTCGTCCGATCTTTTTCCCGAGCCTTTCTTTAGCATGTAGGGCCTTCAAATATGCTTAACCAACGTGTGAATAGGTCATCTAGGTGTCGGAAATCCTACGGGGTATAACAGTTTTGACCAAAATTTTAAATTAATAAAATTATTTTCCTTTCATATATTTGATTCAATTTTATTTATTTTCAGCATTTCTAATATCGAACGCGTTGAATCTAAGGCCATGGCTTGTAATGAAACTATACGACATAAAACAGGCAACTCATTAGAAGCCGAAGAAGATGAGGTACCTGCTGAAATTGTCAGGGAGGTAGAAGAGTTCAAAGACAAGCTCAAAGAAAATATGAAAGAGACCGATGTGGTAACCTTAGAAGATGCAGAGACACCCAAGGAGACTCAAGTCAGCACTCATTTGCCAAAGGATGAGGTTGAGGAGTACATAGAGTTTATGAACGAGTATAAAGACATCTTCGCCTGGTCCTATGTTGATATGACAGGGCTCAGCCATTACATAGTAGCGCATAGGTTGCCTACTGATCCAGCGTATCCTCCTGTAAAGCAAAAGTCGAGAAAATACAAGCCCGACATGAGTATCAAAGAGGAAGTGGCTAAATAGATCGACGCTGGAATCCTCAAAGTAGTAGAATATCCCATTTGGTTGGCTAATATCGTGCCAGTATCGAAGAAGGATGGAAAGGTCAGAGTTTGTGTGGACTACAGGGATCTCAACAAGGCCAGCCCTAAGGATGATTTTCCGTTGCCAAACATCCACATCCTTATTGATAACTGTGCCAAGCATGAGACACAGTCGTTTGTTGATTGTTTCGCTGGCTATTATCAAGTTAGAATGCATGATGAGGACGCTGAGAAAACTACATTCCTTTTACCATGGGGCGTATATTGCTATAAGGTAATTCCATTCGGGTTGAAAAATGCTGGAGCCGCCTACATGCGGGCCATGACCACCATCTTACACGACATGATCCACAAGGAAATTGAGGTTTATATGGATGATGTCATCATCAAGTCAAAGAAAAGTTCAGATCATCTGGCAGACCTTAGAAAGTTCTTTGACAGATTGCGAAAGTATAATCTGAAGTTAAATCCGGCGAAGTGTGCATTTGGTGTTCCATCAGGAAAATTATTGGGATTTATCATCAGCCTTCGGGGTATCAAGTTGGATCCAACCAAGATTAAGGCCATCCAATAGCTCCCACCGCAGAAAAGAAAGAAAGAAGTCATGAGCTTTTTAGGACGACTCAAATATATCAGTCGTTTCATTGCTCAATCAACGGTTATTTGTGTACCTATCTTCAAATTGCTGAAAAAAAATCTGCTACAGAGTGGACTCCTGAGTGCCAACAAGCTTTCGATAGAATCAAAGATTATCTATCGAAGCCTCCAATTTTAGTCCCACCAGAACAAGGAAGACCTTTGCTCGTGTATTTGTCTGTGCTAGAAAATGCTTTTGGTTATGTTTTGGGACAACATGACGAGATAGGGAGAAAGGAGCAAGCTATATACTATTTGAGAAAGAAGTTCACACCGTATGAGGCTAGATATACATTGCTGGAGAGGACATGTTGCGCTTTGACTTGGGTTGCTCAGAAGTGGAGGCACTATTTATCTGCTTACACAACTTATCTGATCTCCAGAATGGATCCGTTGAAGTATATCTTCCAAAAGCCTATGCCTATAGGGAAGCTGGCCAAATGGCAGATATTGCTAAGTGAGTTTGATATTGTCTATGTCATGCAGAAAACGATAAAAGGACAGGCTCTTGAAGATCATTTGGCAGAAAATCCTGTAGATGAGGAGTATGAACCACTGAAGACATACTTTCCCGATGAGGAAGTAGCCTTCATAGGAGAAGATATTGCCGAAGAGTACGATGGTTGGAGGTTATTCTTCGATGGAGCAGCAAATTTCAAAGGAGTAGGCATTGGAGCAGTGTTGGTATCAGAGACTGGGTAGCATTACCCTGTATCAGCTAAGCTTCGATTCCCTTATACTAAAAACATGGTTGAGTATGAAGCCTGTATCTTGGGTATTCGACTGGCAGTCAACATGAACGTGCAGTTGTTACTGGTGATTAGAGACTCAGACTTGCTGATGCATCAAGTGAGGGGAGAATGGGCCACAAAGAATACGAAGATCTTGCCCTATCTGCTTTGTGTGCAAGAATTATGCAAGAGGTTTGTCAAGATTGAATTCCGACATGTTCCCCGGATACAGAATGAATTTACTGATGCTCTGATACGTTGTCTTCAATGATACAACACCCTGATAAGAATTACATTGATCCCATTCCTGTTCACATACATAAGCAACCAGCTTATTGCTTTCATGTTGAGGAAGAACCAGACGGTAAACCATGGTATGTTGACATCAAAGGGTATCTGAAAAATAGGGGTTATCCTGAGCATGCTAAAAGCATTCAAAAACGCACGATTCAGAGGCTAGCCAATCAGTTTTTCCTAAACGGAGAAATCCTTTATAGGAGCACTCCGGACTTGGGATTGTTAAGATGTGTGGATGCTAAGGAGGCAACAAATTTGACTGAGGAAGTTCACACTGGAACTTGTGGATCCTACATTAACGGTTTCTGTTGGCAAAGAAGATCTTGAGAGCTGGCTATTTCTGGTTGACTATGGAGACGGACTGTATCAAGTATGTGCAAAGATGCCATCGATGTCAAACCCACGCAGATGTGATTCGAGCTCCTCCTATTGATCTTTATGCCACGAGCTCGCCTTGGCCATTCGCAACTTGGGGAATGGATGTAATTGGACCCATCGAGCCTACAGTGTCTAATGGACATAGATTCATTCTGGTTGCAATTGACTACGTCACTAAATGGGTTGAAGCCAGCTCTCACAAGTCCGTCACAAAGAAGGTGGTGACAGATTTTGTCCACGACCATCTCATTTGCCGATTTGGGGTACCTAAATCTATTATTACTGACAATGGCGCTAATCTAAATAGTGACTTGATGAGAACGACGTGTGAAAACTTCAAGATCAAGCACCGAAATTCTACTACATATAGGCCGCAGATGAATGGAGTGGTGGAGGCTGCAAACAAGAACATCAAGTGGATTTTGCGGAAGATGATTGACAACTGTAGACATTGGCATGAGAAGCTGCCCTTTGCTTTGTTGGGATATCGTACCACTCTCCGAACGTCTACTATAGCTACGCCTTATATGATGGTATATGGTAATGAAGCAGTGATACCGGCTGAGGTGGAAATTCCTTCTTTGAGAATCATTCAAGAAGCAGAACTGAACAATGCAGAATGGTTGCAAAGTAGATTTGAGAAACTAGAACTCATTAATGGGAAAAGAATAAATGCAGTCTTCCATGGTCAACTTTATCAAAACAGGATGACCAAGACATTTAACAAGAAAGTTCAGCCAAGACTTTCATGCCTAGGCAATTGGTTTTGAAGCGGATTTTTTCTGCACCAAGATGAAGCTAAAGGCAAGTTCTCGCCTAACTGGCAAGGTCTTTACATAGTTCACCGAGTGTTGACAGGAGGAGAACTTATCCTAGCAAATATAGATGGTGAAATCTGGCCCAAACCTATCAACTCAGACGCCGTTGAGAGATACTACATTTAGATTGGGATTTTGTTTCTTTTTGATCTGCCTTGTAACTTGTCCTTTTAGCACTAGGTCTATATATTTACAAATTTTCTTCTCCCCTTTCGTTAAAAAGGGTCTCGGTGATTTTGTCATATTTTCTATGGTGATTCGGTTAACAAGCTGCAAACTGGGGTAGAAGTTTTCAGAAGACCTCAAAAATTCGCAACTCTACGTCATTTTCTAGGAAGTCTACATCATTTTCTACACTGGGGCGGAAATTTTGAGAAGGATCCCAAAATTTCGTCAAGACTAAGTCAAGACAAGAGTTTGATTTACAAAAGGACGTTGTATGGTTTTAAAATATGCCATGGCCCGTGATTTAACTCAAATTTTCTATATATTTCAAACTTACTTTACTTTTACTTTTACTAATTATTTTTTAAAAAATTCACCTTTTTGCTTAAACTTTATGCCCGAGCGTATACCCGGACGGAGTTCAACAACAGGTGTCTAACGAATAGAAGAAGGCTACAGGATAGATACACAGATCAACCTCCCTTTTTCAAACTAATAATTTTCCTTTGAGCGCAGAAATAATGAAAATGCAAAAAGGAAGAGATGGAGAACGTCTTGTCACAAGGCGACATAGAGCTAAGTCATTCTTCCTTATGCCCCTATTTATATCTTTCTATTCCATCAACTGATCCTGTATTCACATTTTAAGCCATTACATGCATTCTTGAGCCCATGATACACATGAAATATACATTCGAGCCCGTGTTGCATTTTTGAGCCCGTTGTATGCATTTGAGCCCGTCGTATGCATTTGAGCCCGTATTCGCATTTTAAGCCTGTGATATACATTTTAATATATGCATTTGAGCCCGTATTCACATTTTAAGCCCATGATATACATTTTAATATATGCATTTGAGCCCGTATTCGCATTTTGAACCCATGATATGCATTTTAATATATGCATTTGAGCTTGTATTTGCATTTTGAGTCCGTGATATACATTTTAATATATGCATTTGAGCCCGTATCTACATTTTTGAGCCCTTTATATGCATCTGTAGAGCCCGTGATATACATGATATATGTATTCAAGCCCGTGTTTGCATATACATCTAAGCCCTTATTTGCATATCGAGCCCGTGATATACATTTTATATATGCATTTGAGCCCATGGTATACATTTATATATGCATCTGAGCATGTGGTATACATTTTGATATATGCATCTGAGCCCGTATTTGCATATTAAGCCCGTGAAATACGATAAGCATTTTTGATATACATCTGAGCACTCAATTGCATATCAAGCCCATGATATACATGGTATATGCATTTTTTATATACACTTGAGCACATATTTGCATATTGAGCCATTGATATATATGACAATATATACATTTAAGCCCTTATTTGCATATTGATATACATTTGAGCCCATATTTGCATATTGAGCCCGTGATGCACGTGATATACGTATTTTGATATACAGTTGAGCCTGCACCTGCATTTGAGCCCGTTGAGCCTGTTATTTGCATTTCGAGTCTGTTATTTGCATTTTAAGCCCGTTATTTGCATTTCAAACCCATTTTATGCATTTTGAGCCCTTGATGCATTTTGAACCCTATGACTTATTGGCATTGAGCCCGAATAAACCAAAGCTTTCGATTGAATTAGTGAGGCTCTCGAATAATTTGCTTTCTTTGAATTAGCATTCTTCCACTCATCCAAAGGTGTCATGGTCTAAAGGCATCAGTTCATGGCCTGGGGACATCACGTCATGGCCTGAGGATTTACTTTCCCGCTTATCATGCTCCTAAGACGTCATAGTCTAAAGGCGTCATTTTTCATGGCCTGCGAACATCATGTCATGGCGTATAGGATTTACTTTCCAGTTTATCATGCTCCTAAGGCATCATAGTCTAAAGGAGTCATTTTCATGGCCTGCAGACGTCATTTCATGGCCTAGGGAATTTATTTTCTGCTTATCATGCTCCTAAGGTGTCATAGTCTAAATGTGTCATTTTCCATGGCCTGTAGACATTTTCATGGCCTAAGGAATTTATTTTGCGTATCATGGCCCAAGACATCATGGCTTAGAGACATCATCCTTTTATCTCAAAGCAAAACTTTCAACGTCTAAAGGGAACTTACATCACGTTTAATTTTTTGCATCAGTTTATTTTACGATGTATTTGATGCATATGCTTTAGTTGTTTGCTTATGCGAACGCCGAGGAATAACAAGCTACGAATGATAACGTCTTTCCTACTATCTGCTTGACTTATCCCTAATTTTTGAACCTTATTCTCACCTGGCTCATTTTGTAATGCATTCTAAATCTGGTTGATTCGTGCTACCCCTCCTTATCCAAGCCTCGTGTTGTCAATTTTTAGGGATCTCGTTCGTCCCTAAATCTAGAACTACACGCGGCCTGATTCTCGTGAGACCCGAGATATGTAGGCGACTTGATACCAAGTCTCGACCACAACATATTCACAACCCCATCTCGTTTCATCTGACCCTACTGAAAATTTTTCTTTCGGTCGGACAAAATTGGCCACTAGGTCAACGTTCTTTGCTCAACAATTCATTCTTCATTCCCGAGCAAAGAAGGGGCAGTTGTTGACACCCAATTTTGACCTCCCTACGCCCTTATATGCTGCTTTTATATATATATATATATATATATATATTATTTACCTTTTTTACGCAAATATTCGACTTGCATTTCTATTTATAAAATAATTAATTATCATAATACTGCGAAAATTATTTCAAATTACATATATATGTACATATAATTTGTATTAATTTTAATTTTTGATATTAAATAATTATGTTATATATAATATATTTCGTATTAATATACGCCCTTATTTTGAAATATATATTTTACTTAATCTTTATAAACTATTTACATAATTTTACTAAATTTTACAAATTTATTTGCCTAATAATATTACTCGAATTTATAAATTATTTATGTTAATAATATAAAAATATTTGATAACTTAATTTTATTTCCTAGTCATTAAATTATTTATAAATATAATAATTTAATTATATAATATTTACACGAGTCTACTCAAATTTATGGTTTATAATAATTTTTATATGATTTTCAAACAATTTAAACTATTTTATTATCTATTTATTAAATTATTTACAAATGTAGTATATTTATTAACTTAATAGCGGCTAAAATCCAATTTCATCCAATTGATTTAAAATCTAGCCACTCTATACCCATTATGCCGATTTCAACCCTTTTTTCTATCCAATTTATGTCAATTTTGGCCTATTTTACCAAATCTGACCACTTTTATATTCAATTCAAACTCAAATTAATTCTACCCATTTACCGAACCCATAACCAAATCCGGTTAACCCGTTTAACCCCTAAACCGACCCATATTCCTTAAAATTAATCCTAGCCGTTCATCTATTTTGATCTAAAGGCTGATATTAAACCCTACTTAACATCCTTTAATATCCCCTCTCATCCCAAACCCTAACATTTTCCCCTCATTCTTCTCACCCTCTCAAAAGAAGCCGCTGCCTCTCTTCCTCTTCTCTCCTTCTCCTCATCTCTGTCTTCTCCGACAGCCACCGTGGCCGGAGAACACCACCACCACTCTCTTCTACCTCTCTCCCCTTTCTCTCTCAGAAAAACAGCCACCTTCTCCCTTCTCCCACTTCGGTACTCTAGAATCCCTAAAACTCCGACTGTTTCTTCATCTCCGACGAGGCCCTATCTGCCACCTCCACTGCTTGGCGTCGACCACCACTAGCAACCCCGCCTCCGTTTTCCTCCAGCGATCACTAAGCTCTGGCCTGACCCTCTGATTTCAACAGCGATAACGCCCCTCACCCCGGCACAGTCTCACTTCTCTATTCTCTTCTCCCTCCCACTGTCCACCGGAAAAAAACTACCAGCCGCACTTTCTCCCCTCACTGTCGCAGCCAGAAACCAGTCGCCCCACCAACACTCCCATTTCCGGCAAACACCCAGCCACCGCAACAATAATGAACCACCTCCCAGCCACCAGATCTTCCCCTCTTCTGGACGATTTTATCAGGTTTAGGATGGATTTGTCTGTGAATCTATCTAAATCTGGACGCTTGATATTTAATTTTTTTTCCTACTCCATTTTTTGTGCATGTTTTTGATGAATCGAGTTAAAATTAGTTATATAAATATATAGGCATATATTTTATTTTATGTTTCATTAACATTGGAGTTCACCTTTAAAAGTCATGGAACCCTAATGGTTGCAAAACTTTATCTCTGTCTTGATCTAACTGGTGAAAATCGTTGTTTATTTAGTTCTAATGTTTGGCATAAAGGTTTGTATGTCACTTTTTTATCCCATATTCTTGACATACACGAATACATGTTTGGTTCACTTTTCTACATTCTGTTAAAATTTTAATATACACAGTTGCTTGCTCACTTGATACTTTATTATTTTGTTATAAAATTGCTGCTTTTAGGTTTAATTTAGTCAAGTTGTGATTTATACCATGATGCAATCCCGTAATTAAGTGTTAAATAATATTATTCGATAATTTATTTTCTTCTCCCTGTGTCAAGGCTGCTGTGTAGGTAAATACCTTAAATAAGGTGGTTTAGGATTCATTGGCAGATGTCTATAATTTATTACTGAATACCTTTATTTGATTTGTTCCTTTCCTAGTTTTACCATCTGATTTGTCACTATGATTATTTCCATACTATTGTGCTAAATTAATTCGTTATTTATTTATTTGTTTAGTTACTTATTTGAATGGTAGTTGTTAATTTGTCTTAATTTAAGAGAAAATGGTCATCAATTGACTCTTTCCTTTAGTCAATCTTAAGTATCTGTTTGAATACGGTGAAATTGGATTAATTCTTACATAGGTTGATTTGATTCTTTATTGATTCTGTTGATTCCTTCCCTTCCTTAATGTGATATATATGCTTTACGAATTTCTATTATTTGATAAATTTGATATATTTACACCTTATATGATTTGAATTATTTCCTTATTGAAATTCAGCATTTAATTTTTGACTTATTTATTGGTTGTCTTTTAAAATAATTTTCTCATTCCATATATTTTATTAATTCCTTCCCTCTTTTAATATTTGCAATTATGGTAACATATTCTTATTCCCATGATTTAATCAATTAAATTATTTGTACATGGTAAGAATATATATGAAATTAATTGCTGATATTCCCTCTCTTTATACTCTGACTCTTTAACTATTTAAAGATCCCTCCTCCTCTTCTTTAGAGGGGGGGCACCAAAAAAAAAATCTGAGGTACTTCATTCTTAGCATTTCTTTGCTTTTCCGCTCTCTTTATATATTTCCCTCTAACCCACTTCAACACAAACACTGCTCGGAACCCTTGAGGTTCTCGTGATCTTGATGTGTTGAAGTTTGGGAATATTTTACTGCGGAAGACTGCTCAAATTATTGATTCCCGCTATTTTCCAAATTGTCGTTAACTGGTCAGTTTATTCTAATGTCCTGTTTAAATTTCTACCAATGTGTATTTTTGATGTTTGATGTTTTTACTTTATCATATATATGTATGAAATTTTATCTAACGTGTTCATGCTCGACCAAGTAATTAATAATTAAATGTATCTACTTTTACGTGTATAGTTGCGGTATTATTTGTCTAACAGGTTGTTCATGAATTTGGGAGAAGAGTTGCTGGGACAGGAGGCATTATAAGCTTAGCAATTTAACATTATCTATCTATCTATCTATCTCTCTCTCTCTCTCTCTCTCTCTCTCTCTCTCTATATATATATATATATATATATATATATATATATATATATATATATATATATATATATATCGTGATGTATTTATTTATTTATTTTTATTTTTATTAACTTGTAATAATGTAAATAAACACAGATGAATAGTGGGAGAGGGTTTATGGGAGTGGGGATTGTATGTTTTCTTTATTATTTTTTTGATTGTTAATCTCACCTAGAAAACATGCCTATAGGAATAACACATATATCATTAGAAATCATGCTCATAGGAATTAACGCAATAATATAAGTGACGTTTAGATATACTTCCATAAGTTCTGTCTAATTATAAGATTTTATTTAAACGCATGTGTGCAAATATGTTAAAATTCGCAGATTTATTTGCCTTGAAGACTAAACATGATAAAAAGACTGTTAGATAACATGTATATCGGATTTAACTACTTAACCTGAATTTTATTCCATGTTTAATTCTTGGAAATCTTAGTTATAAAAATACCCTGAATTCAACCATTTCAGTTAGAAATCATATGTATAGGGTTTTGATGTCTACGTGCAAGCATATTTTTTGGCAATATGCAAACTTTCTAAAGATCTGGCCGTTAGTATCAGATTCATAAATGTAACTTATTTCTAAAACTGCTCATAAAGTTTCAAACATATGAATTTGCTAATTGTTAGGTATCATGCCTATAGGATTTAATTGTATGCTTGATTTGCATAATCTGAACATTGAGAATCATGTCCAATTCTTTAATCGAGAACCTTGTTTTTAAACAATAATCAAATAGAATGATCAGCGGCTTTAAAGATGTTTGAATAAAATATCATCTAATATCGTATGTAAAAAATAATATTACTTTTTGAAGGGTTTGTATAATTACATTGCTAATTGGAATATAATAGTTGTGCAGATATTGAACCGATCTGAAAGTGTATCCCTCTACCCATAGAATTCATGCTCATAGGATCAATATTTGTTGATATTTTAATCGCATTCTTTTCAAATCACCACTGTAAGTGTTGGTTGTCTCAAAATTAATATTGCGTTAGAAATCATATGCATAGGATTTACTTGCATCCATCTAGAAATCACGCTCATAGGTTTTGAGGTTATGTGAAGCCTTTACATGTTAGTTATTTTTGGTTGACCTTGTCTGTCGTTAATCGCCTTAACAGCCCCCTAGGATTTTTTAGACCAAACAATCCTAATTAATTGTCCAATGCCTCTTGGACACTAGGCTTGGGACGGGTAGGAAAATACTAGGACGTTATTTTTGTCACCTAGAAGCGCTTTAGGGCTAATAATCAAACTAGGCGGGTAGTGGGATATGATAGTCCGTGCTCGCTGAATAATACGAGCAACACAAATGGTTGCGAAATATTATTTAAGTTGCACGCCATTAGGTTAAAATAACCCCCCCTTTTAAATGTAGAACTACGTCTGGCCTGATTCCCTTAAGGGATATGTAGGCGCCTCTATGAGGTTCGGCCCCTTAGTTTATAAAATTCTACGTTTGTTTGTTAAATTTTTATTTTATTATGCCTACTGTTCTTGTATTTGTAACGTGTTGTATTTTTGGTCAATTTTCTTAATTGAATCATCAATTGTTGTAACTTTTCTTTTAAAAAAAAATAATCATAGTGTTAAATGCATTTTGTCCAAATTTCTTTCTTCTTGCTCGTCTACGAGTTTAATTAATTAATTATTTATTTTTATCAATCAAGTTTAAGTACAAATAATATAGGTTAAAATTAATCTTATTTGTTCGCCTAGTTAATTCCCTACGTATTAATGAATCCGGCCAGGAACCACATTTGTGGACTTCGAAAGGTGCCTAACACCTTCCTTTCAAGGTAATTTAAGCCCTTGCCCGACTCTGGTAACTTAGGTAATCAAACAAACTTTTAGCTTAGAATGTGCCCTAACGCACCTCAAATCGTTAGGTGGCGACTCTTCATATTAATTATCCTAAAAGAGTTGTCACATGTTGTATCCCGCTTTTTGCGAGAAAAATGGGGCGCGACAGGAGGCAATATTTCTATGGGGTCCATGTGGATGTATTTATAGACCACAAGAGCCTACAATATGTGTTCACCCAGAAGGATTTGAATTTGTGATGAAGGAAATAGTTAGAGTTGCTCAAGGACTATGACATGAGTGTCCTTCATCATCTGGGCGAGGCCAATGTAGTGGTGGATCCCCTTAGTAGGCTGTCTATGGAGAGTGTTTCCCATGTAGAAGATGGAAGGAAGAATTGGTGAAGGATGTGCATCGGTTTGCATGATTAAGGGTTCGCCTTATTGATTCGACAGATGGTGGTGTCATTGTTCAGAATGGTTCAGAATCTTCTTTGGTGACTGAGGTAAGGCTAGGTAGGATGAGGATCCTATTTTGGTAAAGTTGAAGGAGGCGGTTCAGAATCAAAAGGTAGAGGTCTTCTCCCAAGGGGGAGATGGTGTACTTCGATATGAGGGTCGTTTATGTATTATGGATATCAATGATTTGAGAGAGCGGATGTTGCATGAGGCTCATGGTTCGCGGTATTCTATCCATCCAGGTGCCACCAAGATGTACTGTGATCTACGAGAAGTCTATTGGTGGAATGACATGAAGAAGGATATAGCAGAATTTGTGGCTAAGTATCTGAATTGTTAACAAGTGAACGTGGAGCATCAAAGCCCCGAAGGTGTGCTATAAGACATCAGTATGCCCACTTGGAAGTGGGAAGAGATCAATATGGATTTCATCTCAGGGTTACCTCGAACACATCGGCAGTATGACTCTATTTGGGTGGTCGTAGATAGATTGACGAAAGCAGCCCATTTTCTACCAATCAAAACTACCGACTTAATAGAGGATCATGCTAAATTAAACATTAGGGAGTTAGTTCGGTTGCATGGGATTCCCTTGTGCACCATTTTGGATTGAGGTACTCAGTTCACCTTGCAGTTTTAGAGATCATTTCAGAAGGGACTTGGTACTCAGGTCAAGTTTAGCACAACTTTTCACCCACAGATAGATGGTCAGCCTGAACGGACCATTCAGACTCTCGAGGATATGTTGAGAGCATGTGTGATTGACTTCAAAGGTAGTTGGGATGTTCATTTACCTCGTATCGAGTTTTCTTACAACAACAACACTATTTCAGCATTCAGATGGTTCCATTTGAGGCTCTTTATGGGCAGAGATGTAGATCACTTATTGATTGGTTTGATTTAGGTGAGGCTATATTGATATGGCTAGATTAGTTCATGAGGCTATGGAGAATGTTCAACTTATAAGGAAAAGGATGAAAATAGCTCAGAGTCGCCAAAAATCCAATGCCGATGTGAGGAGGAGAGAACTGGAGTTTGAAGTTGATGATTGGGTGTTTTTGAAGGTGTCTCCCATGAAGGGAGTGACGAGGTTTAGAAAGAAAGGGAAACTTAGTCCCCGATATGTTGGTCCCTACAAGATTGTGAGACGTGTTGGCAAGGTCACCTATGAGTTGGAGCTGCCAGCGGAGTTGGCTTCGATACATCCAGTTTTACATGTATCATTGTTAAAGAAGTGCGTTGGTGATCCGACTTTGGTTGTCTTGGCGGAGAGCAAAGGTGTGAAGGATAAACTTAGCTATGAGGAGGTACCAGTTGAGATCCTTGATCATCAGGTTTGGAAGTTAAGGAACAAAGAAGTAGATGCGGTGAAATTTTGGTGGAGGATCCAACTTATTGAAGGAGCTACGTGGGAGGCCGAAGTAGATATGATGGCTAGATACCCGCATTTATTCCCTTCCAACTCAGTTCCAGCATAAGGTATCAATTTCCTCCTTAGTACTCTATTCAATTTCATGTCTAGTTCACGTCTCTTAGTTTCCTTTATGTTAGTGCATGTATGTGTGATTCATGAATTCATTTTAGTCATGTATATCAATTCGGAGCCAGTCACTCCATCAGTTTTCAACTCTAGATATTCAGTATTTGAGATTTCAGTTCCCTTCCCTAGCTTTTCAATATGTTTAGTCTACATTCAAGGATGAATGTTCCCAAGGGGGAGATAATATAATACCCCGAAAGTTCCTAAGACTAGATGAGAGAAATGGAAATAAGTTCAGTAGAAAAATCTATATTTTGCCTCAAAACAACTCGTAGTACGAGTCATGGTGAAAAATAACAGATCATGGGAGGAGTCGTTGTGAGATGTTGAAGTTGAATGCTCAGACCACTAGTCACACCACGAGTCGTGGTACGTGGGTACGACTTGTGGTCAGGAGTCATGGTGAATCATAGGGAGTGCCAGGGTTGGAAAGAAAAGATCGTGGTACGACTCATTGTGGAAAACAACGAATCGTGATAAAGGTCGTGGTTTGGAGGTGCTGTGTATGGATGGGATGCTATGAATGGTGTTATGACCCATGGTAGGTAACCCCTAGTCATGGGTTGTAACCCGTTGAAATATTCAGAGAAGGTTAGGTTTGAGGCTCAGTGATAACGAAAGGTGTTATGACCGGTGACAACATGTAACGACTCGTAGTAAGCGTTTGTGACATGATCTTCAGGAACCAGTCTTACGACCAGTGGTGACAATGGAACATGACTACGACTCATGGTGAGAATCGTGAGGACTAGCAGTGCCTATTTTCTAGAATTTTCATTAAGAGTATTTTCGTAAATCCTAAGCTCCTAAGTCCTAAACTACGTCATTTTAAGCCCTAAAAAAGTGTATTAAGGGAGTTCAACCTATTCTAAATCATTCAACTCCCATTCATGCAAGTTTAGAGGGTTCCATTGAAGATCAAGCTTAGATTCCTCTAATTCTCCTTCAAATCTCTTGGGCTTTCAAAGTCAAGTTAAGAATCAGTTTACCTAGGTATGTAGGGCCATGAATGCGAGTTTCCTTTCACTCTCATGCCCAAATTTCTCCTCAAGTTCATGAATTCTAGTGTTGATTCAAGTGTATGATCCTATGGGGTTTTATCCCAAATTTTATGAAATTCTCTATGATTTATTTATGGGTCAATTCCCTTCATGCTTCAAAGCATATTTTAAGATCTATGGGTATATTTTATACCTATTTTGATTATTAATTCATAATTTCAAATTTTAGAAAATTATGCCCAATTATGCAAGCTTCATGAAAAGTCAAGTTTATGATTCTATTATGATTTTGATTCTCCTAAGCCCTAATTTATGATTTATGATTTATAATATAATTTCCTATAAGTACTCTTCATGAATTTATGGATTTCAAGTATGGTGATTTTCTCAAGCATGTATCTTTTTCATGATTTATGAGTTTATTATTTTGGCCAACTCACAGGCTCTTATTTTGTGGCTAATCATGTATTTCAAGTATTATTAAGTATGATATGATTTAACTAGCCATGAACTTTATTTATGATTTCACAATAATTATATGAGCCCTCATGTGCATGTTTTTGAGAGTCGTGTCTAGCACCGAGTAGGCCTGATGTTCAGGTAAATTTCGGGGTCTTAGAACTACGTGCCACCTTAGGTATATATTCATGATTAACCCTACGAGTCCCTATTAGTGATATCATGCCACTTACGTTCCTTGCCTTGGCAAGCTTGGGATGGCTCTGTCCACTTGAGTGCAATAGTTGGGGCATCATTTAAGCTCTATCATGACCGTGTCGGTTAAGATGATTCCTTCCATTGTTCCTTATGTTTTATCCATGATCATGATTACGATACTTTGGATTAAGTTATGTTTTACAAGGATTCTCTTATGATTACAATTAAGATTAATTTATGAATAGTTTTGGAAACATTGAGCCCTCATGTTTATGGTATAATTATCACTTCATGTTTTGAACTGTCCTACTCTTATGAAATCTTATTTATATTTATTCCATTTTACTTACCTTGTATACTCAGTACATTCAAAAGACTGGCCATATACTCTATGCTGTATCATTTCATGATACAGGTTCGAGAGATCAGACTCAGTCGCTCCATTAGTCCAGCTTCTGTATCAGTTTAGTTTAGCCAGTGTTGGTGAGTCCTCATCTTCCGAGGACAATCAATTTAGTTTGTTGTTTTTTTTAATTTCAGTTACAGACTTTTGTTGAGCTAGTTGGGGATGCTATCCCATCAGCTCATAGTTATGTTAGAGGCTTTTCAAATAGTATGTAGAATCTCAATTTATCAGTGTTGACTCGGTTTACGATTATCATATATGTAAACTACCGCTTATTCATGTTCAGTTTTATTAGTTTTCGCTAATTTTTTCTCTTTAGCCGCTATGTTCATGCCATGGGTCGATTTGGAGCCATTCGTGATTCTAGGTCCCGTGTTTCAATCTGGGATCTTAGCTTGGGTCGTGACAACTTGAGAATTGGCTTTAGCTTTCATTGCGATTGATCAAGAAAAGGTCAATAGGCTCAAAGAGGGAGACTAGGGATTTATGTATAATTTGGTAGGTCTCTTTAGGCATATGTGGCTTGAAGCACAAGGAAGGCCTAAGTTCATCTCTACAACCCATAGTCAATCCTAAATTTAGGTACAAGTAGCAAGGCATGTTCTAGAGTGTGATCAAATCAAGTGAACAAGCAATTTTCCTTTCCCACATATTGGCTTGTGTATAGAAATAACTAATACATCACTCTCAACTAGGAACACATTTCTAACAATTTCATATCACAAATGGAGATATACAATTTAATGTCAAACAACTACGACAAAAAGTTTAAAGGGGTGCATTGTTTTCAAAAATCAGAACAAGTATGCAAATAGCTAAATTGCCATCACCATCTAAGTAAAAAATAATTTTTTCATCCTAAGACCACTCGAAAAAGTAGGCTGATACCCTTAAGAATGTCACTTAGCAATCTATCATTGGGCCCATGCACTACAACACTTAACTACTTTTATTGTGTAAGATTCAAAAAAAAATAAGCCTCCCGGGAAGGAACCATGGCTAAGAAACCTAAGGAGGGCTCTACACTAATAAAGAAAAAGAAAGTTAATCTAAGAAAGAAAAAGAATAAGCTATACTAGGAAAGCTATAAAAACATGTGGACTAAAGTGTGTTGCCATCACACACATTCACAGGCTCAATCAGAACACATATATGCCAAATGATATCCAACCCCATCCTGAAATAGTGCAGTGCCCTCAGTGCACAAATAATTAACAGAGTATAAGAAACATGATTATATCAGCTCCTTGTAGTGTTGCAGCAATGATGTCAATGGACAATTGGATAGGCAAACCGTCTCTGCAAAGAGCGGTCCATCCATCGATCATCCTTTAGGGAAAAAATTTTAGCCTTCTATTTTGATTGATTTCTTTCACCATGTTAAATACACCTACATCAAACAACATTCATTAGCTAACACGCTTGGGTTGCCTCCCAAGAAGCGTCTGGTTTAATATTGTGGCACAACATGGATACTACACATGGTGTGGCATCCCTTGAGTTGCCTCCCAAGAGGCTGAGTGTTATTCCATTTTTCTTTCCACTTTAAGGATATGAGCTGTTGCCCCAACTTTGAATCAAGGCTTCTATGATACTCATGGGGTGGTGGTATGAACATAAAGAGGCCATCTCCCGAGTATTGCACGTTTTTGCTTTTAAATGAGGAATGTCATTTTTCCTTCTTAGCATGGTAGACTTTGAAATAAAATCACTTTGATCCTTCTCTCCAAAATCCTCCATAGACTCAGTTGCCTCATTTTCCTTATTGTCATGTCAACCAAGCACAATGTTGAGAAATGGTTTGAATATGGTCTAAATCGATCCATTTTCAAATCTGCTTCTTTCTAGATATCATCACCCTCAAATACACTAGAGTCCTCAAAAATGATTTGATGGACTTTTCGTTGCAACTCT
Organism: Datura wrightii; assembly: GCA_035772735.1. Classification (NCBI taxonomy): domain Eukaryota; kingdom Viridiplantae; phylum Streptophyta; class Magnoliopsida; order Solanales; family Solanaceae; genus Datura; species Datura wrightii. The sequence goes on from JASDFA010000002.1 coordinate 71,327,991, forward strand.
AGTGTCATTTCTTCAATTTTGGCATCTTGTAGTATATTTGGATTGGTTGGTTGGAAAATCACCCTTGGCTCTTCAAAATCTATCTTGACCTCTTCTTCATTGGAAACCACTTCAAAATTAGTACCCATGAACATTTTTTCATGATATGAGTTGTCCAAGGCTTGGAAAAGTCCATTTATAGAAAAATTCATGTCTAGAAAAGTTTCCTCATTTTCAAGTTGATCTTCTTCCCACCATTCGGTCAAGACTTGCCCATTATGTGCACTGTTCCCCATTTTTCTCCTCGACATCTCTTCAAACTTTTTACTTTCATACTTAGAGAATTCTACTTCATTCTTTAGCTCTTTTTACTTCTTTTCCACAACAGTAATAGTGGTTATAAAGGTTTTGTGGCTCATACATTGATGTGGGAATCTCTTCGTCAACTGTTACCTCTTGAGGAGTAGATAATTCCCTGGAAATGAAAAGTGTATCATCAAATGAATCTGTTACTCTTTCTCATTCCATGACATTTGCTGAGATGGATTTTTTGATCTCTTCCAAGTTAGAATTTCGATCCAATAAAGTTTGGAGCATTGCTTGGATTCTCTCAAATCCAGCACTTTGTCTTTTACATGCCTTGTCATTGGTAATGTCAAACTCAAAAGAACAACTAGCATTGTCATTAGAACATCTTGGGGAGAAGTCACAATAGTTGGGACAATCACCCCAATGTCCACCTTGACTACCAGATAATTTGCAATTATACCCATCATAGGAGTGATAGGATGAACACGTTTCTCTCCTAAGAGCATGTTCACAATCTTCCTAGAAATGGGGTCCTCCATAATATGGGCATGGGTAACCAATATATAGTATGCAACCGCCAAACCCCTTCTCATAACATAATTCGTGATACTCCTGCTTCACATAATACAACAAAGCAAAAGTGATAGAATAGAACTAAATGAACAAACCAAATCAGAAATACTTGATAGGCCCTATGCCAATGTCCCTAGCAACGGAGCCAAATTAATGATATCGCCCTTGATCCACCCCTCAGATTGGAGGTGCACATGGAAAATATAGTATAATTACCCAACTTAATGAGAAGGAATCGTATCCACAGAGACAAAGGTACGCCAAAATTATCAAGTAGTTTCAAAGTTGATTTGTAGGTTAAGACTCTATTCAAGTTAAAGTGCAAAAATATATTACAACTAAGAATAAAATTGATTGAAGTTAAAAATTCAATATTAGAAAAAACTAGAGAAGTGACCCTAATTATGGATCGATCCCCCCAAAATCACCCAATATCAAAGAATTGAGAGTGGGCTAAGGCTGAACATGCAAGCAATTTAATTAGCCAACCCATATGTATCTTTCAATAACACCATAGGTGTCAATCTACTTCAATTTTGTCAAATTAAAGAGAACTCCCTTCTATCCAATTACTTGTTGCTAATTGAAATTCAACCAATGTCTAGGAGAATCCATTAAATAGGGTTATGCCTTGAGTTATTATTGAATGATGCTAACCCAACCTAAATTTTCTCTTTCAAGCCTCATAAAGGTAATTGGGCAGGATTGGATGACTCTCATCACCAATCACACACTACAAAACAAAAATCAATCAAATGTTCATAAGCCCAAACTCAATTTTAACAAATTATGGTCATTAGGATTCATAAACCTAGATCTAGGTTTAGCTACCCATAGCAAGAGGAGAAGAACAAAGCAAGTAATTAAACATTCTTATCAATGAAATTACAGTTTGGAGAAAAAAACTTGAATTAATAATTTGATCTTGAACTTCAATTACAAATCTATGAAAATAAAATGGAAAACTAGCTAAAACTATCTAAAACTATGCCAAACTATGAAACTACCTTCAAAAATATGAAAAGTACTATTTATACTAATCCAAGAACCCTAGCTAAAATTCACTTTCGGAGGGCCCAGGTCCGAAGGACGGACCATCTTTAGAATTGTCTTTTCAAAAGACGGACCATCTTTTGAACCATCTTTTGAAAGAATGAATGTCTTCTGACCCATTTTTTCAAAATACAGACCATCTTTTGAATCGTCCTTTAACTATTTCTATAATTCACTCTGATTTTTGGCAGATTCAGTGACTTTAATGCCTCCTTTCTTTATTTTATTTAGATTTCTAAAACATAACATAAGGTTAGTTTCTACTTAAAACCTAAATATATGCAAAATAATATGAAATGAAGTAAATATGGGTCTATAATTGCAAACACATCACTCCATTACCCACCAATCCGCTCAACAAGTTCAACCCCTGAGACAATACATTTGCAAAAGTCGGAGTGAGTGCAACTCCCTCCCAAATTGGTACCACTGCCTCTGCTGCTACCCTTTTATGAACCTCTATAAGTATGGGAGAAGAGCCTCTCAAGATAGACCAGCAGCCTGGCCCCTACTTTCGGCCACAACTGCTCACCGTCCGCGACCTCGTCCTCAGCCCCTGACCCTTCCTTTGTCGCGAGCTCTGGCCACAACAGTTGGCTCGTGTACCTTTTCTCTGGATCCTCTTGATTGTGTCCTCATTATTTGTAAGATAAAAGAATAAAGAATATTAGATACCAATTAGAATCAAGTAATATCACAAAGAAAATAGAGAATGGAGTTTCCTAAATCCCTATAGTGTAACACTTCGGACTTTTGAGCTAAGTTTGAAACCATTTAGTTGTGTAAATAACCCGAACTCGACTAAATTTTTATGGAACCTAGGTCTTAGGATCAATTATTATGTACGGAAAGTGCATCAGATATGAATTAAGGTCATAAGGAACCTCTAGCATAGAGTTGAGTTGAGAGCTTTCCTACTCATTGAGTTTTCATGTATGTTCTTATAAGGGCCAATTTTAAACAAACAAAACTCCAAATTTATGAAGTATTTTTGGGTGATTCAACCTATAAATTAAATCTATTTCATTCTTCTTCCGACGCATCTAACCTTGCGTCAATCGGAGTTTGGAATAAAAACTTATGGATATTTTTCTAAGGTACTGTCAAGTTAGGCGCTATAAGGAGGGCCCAACGCCCGAGACTAAACTTCAGATGAATTTTTTCCATTAGATAGGAGCTATAAGAGACACCCAATGCCTGGGAACAAACTTCAGCCAAAAATAAATTCATCAGAGTGGCACCAAAAGGGGCGCAATGCGCTAGGGCTGAAATATGAAGAGGATGGGCTAGTGCTATAGTTGGCACGGCATGCCAAGACCTGTCCTAACCACACCTATATATATAAATCCTATTTTGAGTTGGAAATCATTTTTAACATTACCCATACAATAGAAAAACATCTAGACCTTATATTCTCCTAAAATTTCATGATTTTAAAGAAGAATTAAGCTCTCCAAATGTTTTCAATCACAATTTCCTCCAAAGTAAGTCTTATCCTTCATTTATAAGGTTAAAATAATGATTCTTAACCCTAATATATGGGATCTAAAGTGATTCTTGATACAAAACCCTAGAAATCATTGAGGAAACTAGTTTTAAAGATTTTCAGAGTTAGTTTTTCGGATTCCCCACTGAAGATTGGAGAGTTTGATGTATGTAAGGCTAACCTACGTGAGGATTTAGATTCTTCCTCATTCCCTACATCTATTGATGAGATTATTGAGATTAAAGCTAGGGTTTTGCCCAATTCTTGACTCAGTCTTCTTCCCTATCTATATATGTTGAATTACCATTGTTGAATTCTTCGCATTGAGTTGTTTATTAATATCTATTTATTTTAATTCTATTATATTGATTGTTGATCATATTATATTTATTCTTGATTATTGATTGTTGATTATTGAGGTTGGTTCATGTCTCTTACCCTGTAACGCCTCAGATTCTCAGGCTAAGTTTGATACCGTTCTAGGTATGTGGATAGACCCGAACCCGATGAATTTTATAGAAATTAAAGTGTTAATATTAATTCTTAAGTGTGAGAGGTGAATTGGATGAAAATTAAGGTCATAAGGAACCTATAGTACAAAATTGAGTTGAGAGCCTTCTTACCGATTGAGTTTTTGTATAAGTTCTTACAAAGGTCAACTTCAAATGACTATAACTCCTAATTTATGAAGTATTTTTAAGTGATTCAACCCAGAAAATTGAAGCCCTTTGATTATTATTTCCAACTCATTGGACCTTGCATCAATTGAATTTGGAGTAAAAATTTATGAGCATTTTAGAGAAGCACTATCAAGTGACACATCATCATTGGACAGGTCAAAGTCAATGACATGTGAAGTTACCAAAATGATCTTAAGGTTATTTTAGAGAATTCCCACGGCTTACTTGCCTAAACCCAGATGGTTTAGGATTCCTAAAGGTATAACTTAAGTACTCATAAAGCCTAAACACTCATTACTCACCATTCCTATTAAAATTCAAGGATCAAAACTTTCAAGATCTTCAAGAAGCTAGGAAGTTTTCTTCTCCCAATTAGGGTTCTTCAAGATTGAGTCTAAGGTTCTATTTCTCCATGTATGTAAGGCTAACCTAATTAAGGAATCCTATTCATGTTTATACACTACATCTATGCAAGAATTCGTTGAGATTAAAGCTAGAGTTTTTATCCAATTCTTGAATTGTCTTCTTCTCTCAAGGCTCAAGAACACCTAGGGCTCCTTTCCAAGGGATTCAAGCTTTAAGTTCTAGTAGGGATTTCTACAAGAAAGGTATATGAGACTTCAACAAGGGTTTTCTTTCACCCTTATGTTCTAATTATTTTTAGAAACCCTAGAAAATTCAATTCTCTAGAAACCATGTTTTAGGGTTTCCATTCTATGCATGATTTCTCTCATGTCTTCTATGATTTTCAAGGTCCTCATGATAAATAGAACATGATGTTCATGATTTTACTTTAAATTGCATGATAAATTCCCATGATTAGATATTAGCATGATTTTCCAAAATTCAGCCCATGATTTAGTATGGTTTTTGAAAAATATGGTTTGTTTTAAATATATGATTCTACAACGAACTCAGTGTGCATGATTTACAGTATGATTTAAACCTATGATTTTCTCATGATTTTAGTAATGATTAGTATGTTACGATTCTCTAGACTCTCAGGACACTTTTAGATAAAGTAGTTCTGACTAGTATAAGAATATCAATTTTGAGCTATCAATATCAGTATGTTCATGGTCCTTTAGGCTCTCGGGACACTTTTAGATAAAGTAGTTCTAACAAGTCTTAGGACATCCGTTTCAGATTTTCAATACTTATGTTTAGTTGGAAGTAGTCCTTAGCACCAAGTAGGCTGGGGTTCTAGCACACCCATGTCTCAGAACTACGTGCCACCATAGGATAAGGGATCCTTGATAGTAGAGAGTGTCTCCCTTTGCCCGAAGAATATGGGATCCTTACTAGTTGAGAATGTTTTCCTCGCCTCAATGGGCTCATGCAGGGATCCTTATTAGTTGAGAGTGTCTCCCTGAAACTATGAGTGATATCATGCCATTCATGGTTTTTACCCTTGGAAAGGTATGAACACCCTCCCAACCAGGGTTATAGGTCAGGATCCATAAGGATCACATTAGAGGTTGTCGGTTAATGGGCTCTCTCATAATACAGTTTCAGTTATAATTACAGCTTCAGTTTTCAGTGCATGCACATAACCCTTAAAATTAGTTTTACTCGTATTTTCATTAACTGTTCATACTAGCATATCATGTAAGTATTTATGCATTTCAGATAGGGTCATTGTGCTTCACCTCAGCTTATGCATTCAATTACATACTTAGTACAAACTTGCTCAGATTACTAGCATGTTTTAAAACTTCAGTTGCATATCCCATATACTTATTACATTCAAAGTACTGACTGCATACTCTTTATACTATATTGTTTCATGATATATAGATCCAGGTATTCAGATTCAGGCCCGCAGTTAAACACGTTTCGAACTCGATCAGCTAGCATTGGTAAGTGCTCATCTTTTGAGGACTGAAGTTATCTACTTTTGTCTCAGTTATTTTATCTTGTTTTAGTTTTCAGACTTTGGAGTTAGCTAAGGACTTGTCTTAGTGGTTCATCAGTTAGTAGAGGCTTTCAGACAGTGTGGTATTAGTTTCAGCTTATGACTCAGTTTTTTTTATCAGACTTTATCCTTATGCATAAATGGATGATTGACATTTCAGTTAGTTTCCGCCCAGTTTTCTATTTAAATTCAGATCATGTTACTAATATGCTATTCCATGGGTTAGCTTGGGTCACTTGTTGCTCTAGGCACCGTGTTGTATCCAAGGTAAAGACTCGGGTCGTAACAATCCCCATGAACCCAATTGCATAAAGTTATCATTTTGAAAGGCATTGTTTTGAAAAACTTTGTGTTTTGAAGTAAATGCATTTGTGTTTATAAATTTGAGCAGATTTCTAAGAGAGTTGCATAAAGATATTTTGAGAAAGGAAGTATGCTTTTTAGCATGATTTTCAAAAGCTAAAGTGAAGCCTTGTCTTTGAAACTCATGAGATGTTTTGAGCATAGAAGCGCACAAGTTTTCAAAGAGATGTTTGGAGTATAGAAGCTCCCAAGTTTTTAAAGAATGTTTTGAGTGAAAGGCTCAACAAGAGTTTTAAACATCTATTATATCTATAACTAAAGTGCTTTATAAAAGATGTTTTCTAGATGCCTCAGATAGGAATAAGTATATGAGCATATGTTTTGGGAGGATTATTTAGCATCGAGTTGGGTGAAGAGTTCAGATAACTAGTAAGTCCCAAAAACTATGTAGCTAGCATATGATATGATCATGCTGTTGGTTCTAGTGACTCCTCAAAGATATGTCCCTAGTAAGGACTTGATATTATGGATCCACAGATTATGATCATTCTCTACCCTGGCAAGGCTTTGAGCGGCTCTGCCAACTTGAGTGAGATAGTTGGACATCATGTGCTCATTAATGATGGTGTTGGTTATGGGAAACTCCCTAATTAAGATATACATTACTGGTACATGTAATTATAGAGATGACTTTGATGCATGAATTTTATTCACATAAACTATTTTACACATTGATCATATTGTGTTCCATGCATCATACAGAGTTTTAGTTTCTGTCATGTTTATTCAGTTAGTTCATTACACTCAGTTATTTCTTTCAGTTATAGATATTCTTGCTAACCATGTTTCATTAATCCATTTTATATACTGTACATTCAACGTACTAACACCATTTGGCGTTATGATGCAGACCCAGGTAGACAAGATTGACAGTAGATGTAGCACTAGGTCTTCACTATCAATCATCTTTAGGTGAGGCTTCCTATTTTTGGAGAGTCCCAGTCTCATTTAGTTATTTTATTTATAGAATTTAAGGTAGTCATGGGAGATTTATCCCGACAACTATTCTTAAGTTATAGAGGCTTCATAGATTAGTTAGAGTTGAGTCAATAATGTTACTTTCTAATATTAATTTCAGTTATAGTTAATAAATCTTACATTTATTGTATTGAGCTCACGTAGTTTTAGCTTCCATATTACTTTATTGAGATCCCATCTAGTAGTAAGCAAGGTCAAAGGTTCACTTGGATCACTAAGTGGTCTAAATGCTGGTCGATGTTTGGGGTGCGAAACTCAGGACATGACAAACTTGATATCAGAGTTTTAGGTTCAAAGAGTCCTAGGATGTTTATGAAGCCGCATCTAGTAGTGTTCTTCTTATAGGTGTGAAGCACGCCACATCTATAATAGGGAGACTACAGGGAGTTAGGAAATACCTTCCTTCTTTATCACTCTAAATTATGCGATAAAGTTTAACTCAATAAAGACTTCCTCCTAACTCATGCATTCACATGTTTTTGATCATGCCTTCAAAATGTACTGCCATCCAGATGAACGCAACTAATCTGCCTCCCAAGAGTAGGATGCAAACCCGAAATGGGCCACGTACTCTATTTCAAGGATCTAGTATGGGGCCGGGGATGCACCAACCACTAGTGGAAGGGTCCCAGAGATGCTAGTTCCTCACCCCCCCAGGTTGGTACTTCAGAGGGAGAGTTTAGGGGAGCTATTTAGATTCTCATTGATGTAAGGCATATTTACGCACTTATTTGCCATATTTTTCCTAAACTTAACTATGTTCTGAGAATAAATTATGAGTGTTTTCTTTGGTTTTATATGATATTTGCGAAAAAGAGCTAACACACATGATTAGATGTTCGCAGTGATTAAGGAGATGGATTCAGTTTATTTGAGGCTTAAACAGAAAGAGTTGCCAAGAAAAACTCAAAAGGAGCAAGTGCCACAGCATAATAGAAGATGTCATCGTACAGGCACATCTGTGCAAGCTGCGTGACGCACAAACAGATCTGTGCACTAAAAGGCACAAGTGTGGTGCGATGAGGGCTGTGATGCAGAGCTATGCTTGTCGACTCAAAACCCGCAAAGTCCAATCCCAGTCCAAATAGGAACAACTACAAATTAATTCTACTACTATATATAACCCTTCTTAGGATGTTATAGGTGTCGAATATAGTGGAATCTTGTTAGAAAGTTGAATTCACCACTTATTCTTTGATCATAATTATTGGAACTGTGGAAAGCATTATTTCATACTAGTGTTGGAGAAAACATCAAGTTCTTGCAATTCTATTTAGATTTTGAGATTTGGCAAACAATTTCATATCATTGTACGTATTTCATTATGATTTTTTGTAAATATTATGTTACACCCCCTAAAATGTTAGCAGTTCGTGTGCATGCACGTGGATTTGTGACGAGTAATAGAAGCTTAACGCGTGTGAGAAGAGCCTCAAAAGTAGGGTTGGGCAATGCCACGCCGCGAAGGGCCAGCGCGACGCACCAGCCGACTTGTGCATTGGGCAGCGCAGTGCACCAGGCATGCTGGCGCCCTAGGAGGCATGGCGTGACATTCCTGTGGCACGTTGGCCGACGTGAGCCGCCCCTAGGCCATTGCCCTTGGCCTATATATTAAGCCTCCTTTGTAATTCAAATCATTTTCCAAGTGTGACCTCGGCCAGAATAGAAAGGATATGGAAAGTTCATCGATTTTCATCAAATTACTCTACCAAACGCCGTCCACAAGCAAATTAACCTCGGGTAACAAGTTCTAGGTCTACGGAAAGCATTTCTACGGAGTTATTTTTTGAAAATTCACTCGGCGTATCGGAACTCCGCTGAGTAAAAGTTGTCAGAATTACTCCAAATTGAATCCTAAATGGCTAGAGGCATTAGGTAAGCCCTTCTCCCTTCTAAACTCTCGAGAAATTATCGGTTTTCCATCGAGTTATGCAGAGTAGAATTATAGTTAATATTATTATCGAAGGATGCCGTTATTTGTCGAATTTAGTATTGAAATTTGCCTTATTCTTTCAGCATAAGGGCTGTAGTTGAGTGGAACCTCCATTTTCAAATTGAAACTCGCTAGTGAAGTGAAAGTCAGCATTCGAGGTATGTTAAGGCTAATTCCTTTGGCAAGTTATTCCTGTCGTATAGTAATATGACTTATGTCCTTTTAAGAGAACCAGAAGAATGTATGTTGTGATTAGCTGCTATCGTTGGTTTGAGATTAGCATTTTCTATTTAGACTGGGACTGACCCTACCCTATATACCCTTCCATTGTCCAACCTCAGGGTTACTAGCTGTGTCATCACTTACATGGCTATATGGATCGCTCCAAGGAGCTATATGTTGTCCCAAGGGAATAGACTCAAGACCAAGGGCCATATTATAGTCCATCCATGGCTGGACTATTATTTTTATGCCGTACTGGCATCACTGACCCTCGTTGAGCCTATGTGCCCAGGGTGCAGTTACAAGAGTCCACCGAACTCAGACACAGCTACAGGAGTCGAGCGGGCTCAGTTGTAGCCCTAGGGGATAGGCAGGTGGCTATAGTTACCTGTTGACTTATTTGACCCTTGTTAGGGGTATGTAGACTAAAGTGTGCTCGCCAGGGCTTATGGGGGCCCCAAGCAGGTTATTCTGTGCTGGTTGTACCTTCTGTGCTTATAGGGGCCAGGTAAGGTTCTTTTTTGCACTATTTATTGTTAGTTATATAGAAGGTTGTAGGGAAATGCAGGTTGTATCTCTTATCCTTCCTATTGAATCGTTTTTAGTTTTATTATCAGTATTATTCAATCATTTTCATTATTGCCTTACATATTTGGTACATATTGTACTGACACCCATCTTTGGGGCGCTGCATTACTTGCCTGCAGGTACGGTTAGACGCGGTTCAGGACCTCCCTAGTAATCAGCTATAGTCAGCGGTCTAATCAACTCCATTTCTCCGGGGTTGTTAGTTAGAAGGTTTGTTCTTTTGTTGTACAACTTATGTGTAGGTCGGGGCCCTGTCCTGACCATTACTCCACTCTTAGAGGCTTATAGGCTATAGATTCCCAGTTGTTAGTTTTATTGTTAGCTTAGTGGGGACTATGTATGTTTATTTTGTGTGATGGCCGTGTGCGGACCAGTTTAGTTTTTAGTTAGCAACCTTGTTAGCTATAGTATAGTTATGACTACTTGTTTTCATTTTATATAACTAGACAACATGGTGTTCTTATCGGCCTGCATAAGATCCTTTTATTGCGTGTTGTTGGTTAGCTATTTCCTTTTTAAAGATGGCTATGTGGCCTTGGCGGTTGGAGACTGTATTTATAGCCAAGATATAACTCGTTTTTTTGTTGATTTGAAGAGTAGGCATGCACTTGAAGTGCATAAGCCCAGTCAGGTCAGCTCAGATCCCAGTATGGAACCAGGTGCCAGTCATGCCTCCCAAGGTGGGGCGTGACATGTTATGTTTTTGTTTCTTCAAACATGAGCGAATAAATCTCATGATCTAGGGTTATGGGAACCATGATGGATTAACGAAATAAGAAAAATAAAATAGTGATTCTTGAATGGTGAATTGAGTGGATTGTTATTCTCTTTGTTTTAATGAGTTTTAGCGGTTGCAAACATTGAAACATGTTTGAATCATTAACTTGCTTGACCAAAGAGGTTGAAGTTAGGAAAAGAGAATAACAATGAAAATTTGAGGCAATCCAATCCTCATCTAATTAACTTGAGCTCTACTGAGGATAGTTAATCCAAGACTTATGGCGAAGGAAAAATATACACACCTAAAGTCCGAGAGGATTTATGTGAAATTCATCTATGTAGGTTGAGAGATGTTAGATGAATATATTCATCAGTCTTACACAAAATTCACCAAGATAGATCACTACTAAAAATAAGCCTACCATGTTATGATATTATAGGGAACACAATCCTAGATTTGTCTCATCAATTTGATAACAACTTAATCACTTTTTAGAATTATTTTTTCTTTTATTTGCAACCTCCCTTCTGAAATATTGGATACTGTTTGATTTACTTATCATTAACATATTATTTCTTCACTATTCCCTGTGAGATCGACCCCAACCTAGTTTGGTTACTATATTTGGCAACGACCTTGTTATACATCATTGCGAGATGTAATTTGGGAGTAATCAAATTTTGGTGTCGTAGTTGGGGAATACAGTTCAGAAATAGTTAATTGGTGTATAAATTCTTGTAGTCTTTATCTCCTACTTGTATCACTTTGTTTTGTTTTGTGCTTCTTTTGTTTTAGTTAGTTTACTATGGCATCATGAAACAAAAAAGGGTTTGGTCGTGGTAACCCATATCTTAATGACCCATGTCCAAGTTGTAGAGGACCCCTTTTGGCAAGATTTTATAGATATGCCCCCAAAAGAGAGATATGTGCATTTTCTTACTTCTATGATGGGTATAATTACACTTTATGTGGTAGTCAAGGTGGACATTGGGGTGATTGTCCCAATTGTTTTTCTTATCGACACAGTTGCTATAACAAAAATGCTAGGTGTACTTTTGAGTTTGACAGGGATGATGACATGGCATGTGAAGGAGAAAGGATTACATATGAACATATGGAAGCCACGCTCCAAGATTTTTTGGAGCGGGAGTCAAACATGGAGAAGGATGCCGACTCCTAAACGCCCATGGAATTGCCTGCTCTTCAAGAAGAAATGGGTGAAGAAGAGATTTGGAACTCAAAGGATGAGCCAAAATATCTTTATGAACACAATAAAAATTGTGGACTGAAGAAGAGAAAAATTTTGAAGAAGAAATCTCTAGCTCTCAAAAAGATGCAGTTGAGGATATATTGAGAAACATAATGGGGAAGAGTGAACAATGGGGCCGAGTCCTAACTAATTGGTGGGAAAAACGTTCTACATGATGATGAGAAAGTTATCCAAAATATGAATTTTTGTAACACCCCAAAAGTCCCTATGATCAAGCCCAGACTTGTAGTAGAATCAACAGAAAAATCTATAAAATTCCTTAAAATCACTCATTGTATGAGTCGCGGTTTAAAGTCACGGGTCATAGGAGCAGTCGTGGTAAGTAGCAGTTTCCCCTGCTCTAGTGATGACGACTCATGGTAAAAGTCATAAGAGGTAGTAATGAGTCATGGTATAATTTGTACTAAGGAATCCCAGATACAAACGCAAGGTAAACTGGCCCATGCCATGAGTCGTGGTTGGATGGTACAACTTGTGGTTAGGGGTCATGATTTGGGTATGTTGGGAAAGTCGATGTAATGAGTCATGGTATGACTCTTATAGAAAACAATGAGTTGTGGTGAGGTTCATGGTTGGAGAACTAGAGAACTAGAAAATTCAACTGTCAGTCAACGGAAGGAAACCATGAGTCGTTATTTGGTGGTACGACTTGTGGTATCTGGCAATCAACTTTTTAATTACATTTTTCCAAGGGAATTTTTGTAACTTCCTAAGATTCTAACCCCTAAGTGACATCATTTTGGGTTTCTTAAAGAGTGTTTTAAGTGGTTTAACCTAGCCTAAGTCCTTATGCTTTCATAACTACAGTAGATTTGAAATCCTCTCTCAAGATCAAGGATAGGGTTCTTCATCAAATCTCTTCCGATATTCTTGGGTTTTCAAGACAAGTTTAGGAGTAAATTATCCAGGTATGTAGGGTTATGAATGAGAGAAATTCTTCCACCCTTACGCCCAACTTCATCCCTATTCTATGAATTCAAGTCTCTAAGCATGCCAAGTTAAAATTCTAGGGTTTTACCTAATTCCATGAAATATTTCATGCTATCTCTATGGGTTCAATTCCCTCATGTTTCAATTGATGTTTTATGGCTATTAGGGTAGATTTGACCCTTAATTTACTTCCTAATTTATGATTTCAAGTTTATCAAAATTATTCCCTATTATCCATGATTTATGAATTTCAAGCTTATGAGTCCATGATTTCTAGTATGATAAATTACCCTAGTATGCATGAATGTTTATGAATTCTTAAACTTATGATCCCGTGATTTTGAGTTATGAAGCTTATCTCAAGTATATATGATTTCATGTCTTTGGCAAGTGCATGCAAAGTCAAGTATGTTTTATCATGATTTTAGCCAAGGCTTATATGATCAGTTTTAAAGGAATATTTGAAGTCAAGACTCCCAAGTAAATGATTCAAGCTATATTTTGAGAATATAATTATGAGCTATATGTATGTTTTGGGAGTAGTGTCTAGCACCGAGTAGGCTAGAGATTTTGAGGGCCCCAGTCTCATAACTACGCAACACCGTAAGTATATACTCTTATTTGGGACCTCTTAAGAAAGTGATTCCCCCTCTCGAAGGAATATTAGTGATATCACACCTCTATAGTTCTTTGCCATAGCAAGGCTTAGGACGGCTCTATCCAGTTGAATGAGATAGTCGGGGCATCATGTAAGCTCTATCATGATGGTATCAGTTATGATGAAGCCTCCCATTGTTCCTTATGTTTCCAGTTACTCATGTTCATAACTTATGATATTATGTTGTATAGTATATTTGACCCATTGATAAGTTTATGAGTTTTCACGTACGTTTTCAAGGACAACACACTATATGTTTCTAAACCTTGGGTCATTATGTTCAACTTATGATGAATATCTTATGATTATTTTTATTTTCAAAATATGGCTTTTAACATATCACACTTACTCTCATGATCTGTGTTGATTTATATTCATGATTTCATACTATCATTTTTCTAGAATATTTTACTTTCTCTACATACTCAGTACATTCAAAGTACTGAACGCATACTCTATGCTAGATCTTCTCATGATATAGGTTTGAGTGATCCTCTTCAGCCCTGTCATTAGCTGGCTCCCACTCAGTCCAAGTTTATCCCAATTTTGGTGAGTCCTCATGATCCGAGAACATCAATTTAGATTATTTATCTTTTGTGCATGTCTTTTAGTTTCAGATTTAGCGAGCTAGTTCGAGGTGTTGTCCCATCAGCTCATCAGATGTTTAGAGACTTTTCAGACATATTGTATAGATGTTTTAGCATTGTTGGTTCATATTTACATTTATGTTGATATTCTATGCAACCTTCCGCTCATGTCATGTTCATGCTTTATTTCAACTTAGTAATGCTCTTATTCATGCTATGTATGTGCCATGGATTAACATGGAGCCATTTATGGTTTTAGGTCCCCTGTCTTGGTTCGTGACAATATTTCCACGGAGGATTTTTGCAAGAATTACAGAGATTTCATCATGAAGAAAAAGTTGACCAATTGGAAATTGTAAGTGACGATTGCCAACCAACCAACCCAAAAATAATGCAAGATTCCAAAATTGAAGAAGTGACACTAGAGTTGCAAAGAAAAGTCCTTCAAATTATTTTTGAGGACTCTAGTGCATTTGTGAAGGAGGATGTCAAGAAGTAAACATGTTTGAAAATGGAGTGGCTTAGACCGCATTCCAATTATTATCGTACTTGGTTGAAGATATGGAAATTGAGGCAACCGAGTCTATAGAGGATTTTGGAGAGGAAAGTCATAGTTGCTTCATTTTAAAGTTTGTCATGCCAACAGGGAAAAATCACATCCCTCCTTTAAGGTCCAAAAAGTGCAAGATGCAACATCTATTTCTTGGTGCCTGTATTTTTACACCACCACCCATCTTTGGAGTAGAAAATTGGAAAAGAAAGTAAGGGTGCAATTCTTAATTTCAAAGTGAAAAGAAAGGTGGTAAAATTGACAATGTCGTGCTGCGACGTTAAATCAAGAACTACTTGGAAGGAAAACCAAGATAACTTAGATTTTATTTTTTATTTAATATATGTGCTCAAGTGTGAAGGAAACAAGTCACAAGTACATAATAGATCTGTAGGGACCAGAAAAAGACATGAGAGCTACACCGACCAAACCCCACATGGAGCCGCATGACGCGCGACCCAGGCTCATCTTGGAGTGGTGTTACGCGGTCTTCCAGATGTCATAATAGGGAGCGCAATTCGCTTCCTGGTGATAGCCTTAGTTTTCCCCTCACAGACGGTAAGGATAAGGCCGGGGGAGTTCTTCTTTCACTCTTTTACTTATGCATTATTGTTTTAGCACTGAGGATGGTGCTATTGATAAGTGTGGGGTGGGAGTAGTAAAATTCCTTATGCCATGTATGCCTTGATTGCTAAATTTGTTCATGCCAGGCCTAGTTTTTTTTCTTGTGATGCATGGCTTATTCCTGCTATCTTGTAGTATTTTTGTGATGTTTTTGGTTTTATTTTTATTTGAGTTCCCCCATTTTTTATTTTCAGTACTTTCCCGTTAGATAATCCCTTAGAATCGAATATATGGTCTAAATTTTTTTGAGTCATAGTCATGAATATTATCGATGATGGATAGATGACGACCGTCTCAAGGGAAAATTAATCAGTGTTAGGAGAGCAAGAACTTGAGACCCTATGAATGCTAGGCACTTCACTTAGGATATCATTGAGACTTTATATAATTCACTCAAGAATGCATGAAAAGGTATAAACATTTAGACATTTGAAACTTAACTCTTATGCTTGAAAAAAATTAGGCTTAATAATGTGAGATATTAATATGGATATATATGTTTATGTAATCTTGGTTGCCATTGCTGAAGCATTTGTGCCATTGTGTGTGTGAGATATTTTTAGTATATTCCATGCTTGCTATATGATGTCTAGAAATTTTCTGGTGTGTGTGCTAAGCAAAATGAGAATATTGAGTCCAGGAAGTGATATAGGCATTTTTTTGGTAGCCTATTTGTATCTCGATTTTGCTTACCTTGATTTTGATTATCCTAGTTAACTATTTTGAGCCTTAACCTACTCTTTTGATAGCCATATTACGAGCTTAATTCCTTTCTTTATATTGACCATTGTTTGATGAAAATGACTCCTAGAACAGTTTAATTGAGAATTTTGCATAAAAGGAGCACCAGCGAAGAGAAGAAGAGAAAAGTTACAACAACAACAACAATAACCACCTAGTATAATCTCACCAAGTGGGGTCTGGAGAGGGTAGAATGTAGGCAGACATTACCACTACCTAAGAGGTAGAGAGGCTATTTCCGGAAGACCCTTGGATTTAGGAGAAATAGAACCATCAACAAAATAACAGCACAAGAGAAAACAAATAATAACAACAACAGCTAGTGCTCACACCAAAACACACAACAACAATACACTAACCAATAAACAAGTAGCATAAGGAAGGAACAAATAATGAAAGATACGAACTATTAAAACAAAGATTAGGCCTACCACTGAGAACGAGACAATCGTGTTACATACAACTCCCTACTATCCTGCCACCCTAATCCGTGTGCCCCATATTTTCCTATCTAAGATCAAGTCCTCGGTAAGCTGCAGCTTTTGCCATATCCTTTCTAATCACATCACCCATTACTTCTTCAGTCTACCCCTACCCCTCCTAAAATCCTCGATCGACAATCGCTCGCACCTCCGCCGGGGCACTAGGACACCTCCTCTTCACATGCCCGGACCACCTCAACCTAGCCTCACACATCTTGTCCTCCACCCCAGCCACCCCCACCTTGGCCTGGATATCGTCATTCCTAATCCTATCGCTCTTAGTATGCCCATACATCCACCTTAACATCCTCATTTCTGCCACCTTTATCTTTTGTACATGGGCATTCTTGACAGGCCAGCATTCCGCTCCATACAACATAGTCGGTCTCACCACCACTCTTTAATACTTGCCTTTAAGTTTTGGTGGTACCTTCTTATCACACAGAACTGCAAAAGCGAGCCTCCATTTCATCTATCCTGCACCTATATGGTGAGAAACATCCTCGTCTATATCTCCACTCCCTTGGATAATAGACCCAAAGTACTTGAAACTTTCCCTCTTATGTATGACTTGCGTACCCAACATCACTATCTCATCCTCCCTATGCAACATGTCGCTAAATCTACACTCCAGATACTCTGTCTTAGTCCTGCTCAACCTAAAGCCTCTAGACTCTAGGACTTGTCGCCAAGCCTCCAACTTAGCATTTACGCCTCCATAAGCCTCGTCAATCAGAACTATGTCATCTGCAAATAACATACACGTAGGCACCTCCCCTTGAATCCCTCGCATTAGTGTATCCATCACCAAGGTAAATAAAAAGGGCTAAATGCTGACCCTGGTGCAACCCCATTCCAACTAGGAAATGTTTCGAGTCTCCTCCCACCATCCTCACCGGAGTCTTGGCTCCGTCATACATATCCTTAATCGCCTTAATGTACAACATTGGCACCCCACTAGTCTCGAAGAACCTTCACAGAACCTCCCTGGGGACCTTGTCATAGGCCTTTTATAGGTCGATGAAAACCATGTGAAGATCCCTATTCCTCTCCCTATACTGCTCCACCAATCTCCTAACGAGATGAATAGCTTCTGTAGTCGAGTGCCCCAACATGAATCTGAACTAGTTCTTAGAAATCATCATACTTCTCCTTACCCTGCTCTCCACCACTTTCTCCCAAACCTTCATAGTGAGGCTCAGCAACTTGATACCCCTATAGTTGTTGCAATTCTGAATGTCACCCTTGTTTTTATACAAAGAACTATAGCACTCCATCTCCATTCATCGGGAATCTTCACTTTCTTGGAGATGACATTAAACAACTCGATCAACTACATTAAAACCATCATGTCTACGCTCTTCAAAAACTCCATTGGGAACTCATTAGGTTTGGTCGCTCTACCCCTATGCATGGCCCCCTTAACTTCCTCTACTCTTACCTATCTACAATACCCATAATCACGTCGCTCCTTTGATTGCTTCAACTCCCCTAGCAAAATGTCCCTGCCCCCTCCTTTGTTTAAGAGTTTATGGAAGTACGCCTTCCATCAGCGTCTAATAAGTTGCTCTTCCACCAACACCTTGTCTTCCACATCCTTGATACACTTTACTTGTTCCAGATCATGCGCCCTCATCTCTCTTGCCTTGGATAGCTCGTACAACTTCTTATCCCTTCTCTTTCCCTCTAATTTGATATACAATCCATCAAAAGCTACCACTTTCACCACCGTCACCACTAGCTTCGCCTCCTTTCATGTCGTCTTATACTTCTCCCTTTTCTTCCTCCTCTCCTCCTCATTCTTACTCTACACGAATTTCACGTACGCCACCTTCTTTACCTCCACCTTCTGCTGGACTTCTCCAGTCCACCACCAGTCCCTTTGCTGCCACCTAACCGGCCCTTTGATACCCCTGACACCTCTCTAGCCACTTCCCTGATGCAGCTAGCAGTCTTATCCCACATACTGGTCGCCTCCCCCCCACTCTCCCAAGCCCCCATATCAATCAGCTTCTCCCCCATCTTCCAAGCACTATCAACAGTTAAGCCACCCCATTTGATCTGCGGCCGAACATCCACCACCCTCTTTCTCTTTCCCCTCATGATAGCCAAATGCAACACTAGAAGTTTATGCTAGGTTGTGAGGTTCTCACTAGGGATAACCTTACAATCCTTACAGTCTTCTATCACCCTTCCTAACAAGCAAATAGCCTATCTGGGTCTTAGCCACTGCAGTTTAAAAAAAGGGTGAAAAATGCAAAACAAGGAGGGTTATGTAGTGGGGAAAGAAAAAGAGAAAAGTTTGAAAAATGAAAAATTAAAAGAATGAAAATAGAAAAGTGAATGAGCTTAAAATTAGAAATTCCTCACTAGTCACCTAAGTTGAAAATTGAAAACTAAAGAGAGGTACAAGGAGAAAATAGGAGATGAAGAATGTGCTAAAAAGTCAAAGAGTTGTGAAATATTAAAGTGCTTAGGGAGATTAGTCACTATCTTGGCCAAATAGCTCCTAACCGTCTCTTATCCTACATTACAACCATCTTAAGTACTAATTGATCTTAGATTTAATGTTCTATATAAGTGGAGTATTTACACTAAGGGCAAGCCTATGAGTCGTCTTTTCCATGCATGTTGAGTTCTTTGGGAGAGTGAGAGATTTTCTTCTATCTATGCCCACGTCTAAATTGTTATATATCATGTGACTGAAAGGGCATCTCTCCAAATAGTGAGGGGCATATAATGGTGATATTTTGGTGTATCTTGATTTCTAAATTACATATAATTTATATTGACCAAAATATATATTGTCGAGTTAGTTCTAGAAGCTAAGTGATTTCAATTGTGACCTTTGAATTTTGATCTTATATGCATGTTGAGTGGATAGTTGGAGCTTGATAAACTTGTCTAATGACCCTGAGTGTAAATATACCTATTTGTAAGGTGAATTTTGTGGTTGAACCTGAGTGGGGAAGTAATAGAGTATTCAAGGATGACTAATAGTTTAAGTGTGGGTGGTGATGTAGGGAGTACCCACACACTTACAGTGGCACGTAGATCTGAGACTCGGGGCTTGCCTGAACCCATAGACTACTTGGTGCTAGACACTATTTCCAAAAACATGCACATGGCTCATAATCATCAACGTGAAAACAATACTTGAATTTGCATGGGCTATTCGAAACATGAAATCATAATTATACTTGATATGTGTGGAATAACCATGAAAAGGATGCCATAAAGTTGTCCATGATACTTGAACTTGAATTTCATGAAAATCATACATGCTTGAATAAATCTTCATAACTTGAAATCATAAAATTCATAAACTTAAGATTCTAAGCTTTCATACACATTTTGATAATAAATCATGAATTGAAATCATGGGCTCATAAACTTGAAATTCATAAGTCATGTATAATGGGGGAAAATCATCATATGCTTGAAATCATCAATTTGTAAGTAATTTGAGAGCCTAATCTATCCTAATAACCATATACCATTAATTAAAACATGAGAGAATTGAACCCCCAAAGATAACATGAAAGATTGCATGGAATTGGGTAGAACCCTAGAATTTCAACATAACATGCTTAGAGACTTGAAATCATAGAATAGGATGAAATTAGGCATGAGGGTGGAAGAATTTTCCCCATTTATAACCCTACATACATGGGTAATTGACTCTTAGACTTGTCTTGTAAACCCAAGAGAGATTTGATGAAGAACCCTTAGCCTTGATCCTGAGAGGCGACCTTCAATCTACTGTTGTTTTGAAAGAGTGTGGACTTAGGATAGGTCAAACCCCTTAATAGACTCTTTAAGTAACCCAAAATGATGTCACTTAGGGGTTAGAAACTTAGGAAATACGGAAATACACCTGTGAAAACATATTTAAAAAGCTTACTGCTAGGCACCGCGACTCGTACCACGAGTCATACCCATCTTACCACGACTCGTGGTATCCATCTGTTACTTGCCACCCTAACATTCCACTTCTCTGGACCTCATACAATGGGTGTATACCATGACTCATTACTTGGTCTCACGAGTCATCTTGTAACTCGTTACATCAGGCTTTCCTTCAGCAAACACAAAGCACGATCCCTAACCATGAGTCTTGCTATCCAACCATGACTCGTGGTGTGGGCTAATACACCTTCCATCTATTTCTGGGCTTCCTCAGGATGAATGAAACCAAAACTCATCACTACCTCCTACGACTGATACCACGAGTCATCATCACTAGTCCAAGAGGAACTACTGCTTACCACGACTGCTCCCTCGATCCTTCATATCACCATGCGACTCGTACCACGAGTCATTAGTTGATATTTTACAGATTTTTTTGCTGAATAAATTCCAACTCTTGAGTCTAGACTTAGGAAACTCTGGGGTGTTACATTATCTCCCCCTTGGGAAAATTCATCCTTGAATGGAGACTAAATAAGCTAAAAAGTTAGGGAAAAAGCTGCAATCTCACAACTGAAAGCTACATACTGAAAAACTGACGGAATGACTGACTCTAGACTGAAATACATGACATAACTGAATTTCTGAAACGTACATGCATGCGATGACATGAAAGGAACTTAGAGAAATGAACTTGACATGAAACTGAATAAGAGTACTAAGAAGGAAACTGGTACCTCATGCTGGAATTAAGCTAGAAGGAAAAAGATGCGGGTATCTAGCCATCATATCTACTTTGGCTTCCCAGTAGTTCCCTCAATAATATGATTCCTCCACAAAACTTTTATTGAAGCTACTTTCTTGTTCCTCAACTTCAAAACCTAATGATATAGGATCTCAATTGGAACCTCTTCATAGGTAAGACTATCCTTCACCCTAATGCTTTTTATCAGAACAAGTAAGGCTGGGTCGCCAATGCACTTTTTAAACAGGGACACATGGAAAACAAGATGCACAGAAGCTAACTCCGCTGGTAGCTCCAACTCATATGTCACCTTTCTGACTCACCTCAAAATACTAAGACCAACATATCGGGCACTAAGCTTCCCTTTATTGCCGAACTTCATACCTCCTTTCATGGAAGACACCTTCAGAAACACCCAATTATCAACTTCAAGATCAAGCTCCCTTAGCCTAACATCCGCATAAGATTTCTAGCGACTCTGAGCTATTTTAAGCCTTTTCATAATAAGCTGAACTTTCTCCATTGCCTCATGATCAGAATTTGGTCCAATCAATGTAGCCTCACCTACCTCGAACCATCCAATAGGTGATCTACACCTCCGCCCATAAAGAGCCTCAAAAAGAGCCATCTGAATGCTGGAGTGATATCTATTATTGTAGGCAAACTCAATGAGAGGTAAGTGATCATCCCAACTACGCTTGAAATCAATCACATACGCTCTCAACATATCCTCAATAGTATGAATAGTTTGTTCAGCCTGACCATCTGTCCGCAGGTGAAAAGCTGTGCTAAGTTTCACTTGAGTACTAAGACCCTTCTTAAACGACTTCCAAAAATGAGAGGTGAACTGAGTACCTCTATTAGAGATGATGGACAAGGGAACACCATGCGATCGAAACAACTCCTGAATGTAAAGCTTAGCATAATTCTCGGCTGAAATTATAGTTTTGATTGGTAAGAAATGTGCTGATTTGGTCAACCTGTCCACAGTCACCCATAAACTATGTCATTTTAAGCACTATTAGGAGGGTTTTAAGAGGGATTAACCTATTCTAAACCATTCTCCTCCCATGCATGCAAGACTAAGACTTCTCCATTGAAGATCAAACCTAGAATTCTTCAAGTTCTTCCCTAAATCTGATAGGCTTTCAAAGACAAGTGTAGATTCAATTTACCCAGGTATGTAAGGCCATGAATGTGGGTTCCTTTCACTCTCACGTTCAAAATTCTCCTCAATGCTATGAATTCAAGTTCTAGATCAAGTTCATGATCTTATGAGATTTTATCCTAATTTTATGAAATCCTCTATAAATTATTTATGGGTCAATTCTCTCTATGTTTCAAAGTATGTTTTAAGGTTCATGGGCAGATTTTATACCTATTTTGATTATAAATTCATACTTTCAAGTTTTAGAAAATTATGCCCAGTTATGCAAGTTCTTGAAAAGTCAAATATATGATTTATAATTTCAAGTATGATGAGATATCTAGTATGTATGAATGTTATAAAGTTCCCATGTATGAATTTATGATTTTGATTTATCAAGTCTATTTCAAGAATGTATGATTTTGCCATTTGGGCAAGCCCACACAAGACAAGTATGTTTTATGATCTAGCCAAGGCTAACAAGATCAAATGTTAGACATATTGTTACACCATATAAGTTTACATCGTCTAGTCAACGTGTGCGTGTGCATGTCAAGAGTTCTTAGAGTGAAGCACATGAGGAAGAAGTGTCGAAGGTGGAACGCATGAGCATGTCATCGAGTGAGCGAGTGGAAGGATCCGGAGGCATGCCTCTATGGGTGCCGCATCGCTGACCTCCCTCCAACGCACAGAGTGGCGCATCGTGCCCCTGTCCCTTAAAGATGGGAGCTGCGCTGCAGACCCCTGCCACCGCCTTACATATATATATATATATATATATATATATATATAGGTGTTATGTTAGTGAATCATTTAAATAATTTTCAAAAGAGGGCAGAAGCATACCAAGGAAATTCTCCCTAGGATTTTCAACAAGGCAAGGCAATTTAAGCGATCAAAACTCCGCCAATCACAAATTCTTCTTGGTTAATGAATCCCGGGGCTACAAAGAACATATCTATGGAGTTGTATCTTTGAAATTGGCTTGATTTGATGGAGACCTAAGGAGTAGAAGTCATAAAAATCTATTATACCCCGGGAGCTCAAAGTTCAGACTCGAGAGTTGAAACGGGAAAATTGTGGAATTCATGTTGCAGGAACAGGAAGAGTTGTAAGGAGACCCAACGAGTCGTCAGGTGGCTCATGTGGAGGCCTGGGGGAAATAAAGGATTGAGTTCCCCATGGGTGAGGTAATGACTCGTGGTCAGCCTCTACAAGTTGTCATGCCAATCGTGGGGTGGTGTGGGAAAATAGATGAAGGAGTTGACCAGTGTACCTAACGGAAGGGACCCTACGAGTCATGGTCTGTCCCAACAACTCGTGAGGTGAGTCGTGATCAAGAAAGGTGAATCCCGTTTGATGCTAAGGTAGTGTACATGACGGAAGGTGGCAACGAGTCGTGACCAGTGGCAACGGGTCGTTAAGTCACCCATTGTGAGCCCAAAAGGATTAGTTAACTAGTATATCCGATGAGCGGTAGAACGAGTCATTTGGGCCAGCGACGATTCGTCAGATCATCCATTAGGACCACCTGACAGTGTTTTCCTTCAAATTCAATAAGGGTCTTTTTGTAATTCCTATGTTCCTAAGGCCTATACTACATCGTTTAAGGCTGATTTTATAGGGTTTTAAGAAGGGAAAATCTATTCTAAGCTGGTTCATTCCATGCGTGCAAACTTGAGAGCTTGAAGGGAGGATTTAGAGCAAGTTTTGAAGGATTGGAATCTCATCATGGGAAATTAGAGAAGTGTTAAAATCATCCCTCCTAGGTATGCAAGATTATGAGTGGGTGCTTCCTTCCACACCCATGCCCAATTTTCTATCAGAATGTGATGAATTGTCTATGATTAAGTATGGGATTTTACCCAATTGCATGATTCTTCAATATTTATGCGTGGGTAGAATTAGATTGTGTTCATATTAATGAATTATGAAGCTTGGGCGGATTCTAAATTATTTTTCCTTATAAAAATTGTTTTGCAAATTTTGAATCTAAAATGCCCATGAATGATGAGTTCATAGAAGAAGTGATTTAAGACAAATGTGTGTAAAGATGATGAGGTTGATGATGAAAAGCATGTTTCTAACTACCCATGATTATGTTGTTGTTTTCAAAATGAATTTATTAGATCCAAGTATGACAAAGCTTTGGGTGATGCCCATATGATGATTTAAAGTGATGATTTTCCCTACATAAGCTTACCACATTGTTTGAAGTAAAATTCCCCAATCTTTATTATAAATTCTAGCTTGGGGTATGTTGAGTGAATATTTCTACATGTAGCTTACCACATGATTTGGAGTAGATGCTCCCACCTATGATTGAGCTTGTGGTATGTTTTCGAATAAAGCCTCCTATATATATGAATTCATAATTTAGATGTAGAAAGTGTTGAGCTTCATATTCATATGACGTCTAGTCTATGCATGATTTCACTATGAGCTTTTTCAATAGACAATGTTGAGCTTCATTTCATACAATGTTGAGTTATGCATGATTTCATCTTAAGATTCGTCAAGGGATGATGTTGAGCTTTGTCAATAGATAATGTTGAGCTTCATAAATAGACAATGTTGAGCTTCGTTATATATGATGTAGAGCATTGAATGTTTTTAGGAGAAGAGTCTAGCACCGAGCGAGTTAAGGGTTGATTAACCTATGCCCTAGAACTACGCGCCAACGTAGGTTGATACTATTATTATTGGGACCTTCATTGTGAGCTATCCCTGGCCCGATTGGCCCTTCAACTTGATATTGATATCATGGTATTGTCCATCACCCTGGCAAGGTTACGGATGACTCTACCCACTTGAGTGTGATAGTTGGGACCATGTAAGCTCTACAGTGGTATGTAGGTTAAGTGACGAGTCTCCCACTATATAAATAATTTAGATTGCATATTCATTACTCATGATAATTATCTTATGCATGCATGTTCAAAATGCAAGGTTTGCCTCATTGTTCAACTTTTGATATAAATGTTATGTTACAGCTTTGAGTCTTTCGAGTCAGTCACGATGTTATAAAGCTATGCTTGAACACGTTATGATAAGAGTATGATTTTAGAATGAATTCATGTAGCCTCCTACTTATACTTAAAAGCTTATGATATGTTATGAAATGTTTTATATGATTTACTTTACTAAAGCGGTTTTAATTATCTTGCATACTCGGTACATTCCCCGTACTAACCACATACTTTTTATGCTGCATCATTTCATGATGCAGGATCTGTTTCCCAAGTTCAGCCCCGTTCATACTTGCTTGTCAGAGTTAGCACCTGTGTGAGCGGTGAGTCCTCATCTTTCGAGGACTAGACTTTCAGTTTCATGTCGCATTTTAGTTCCATGTTTTGTGTAGTTAGTTGGGGTCTTGTTCCATCAACTCATCTAGAGTAGAGGCTTTCGGACTTATGTATGTATAACTTCAGATATTATTCTGATGTGTCATTGTATGAGACTTCCGCCGAGTTATAATTATGTTTTCTTCATATTTAATGAATGAGTTAGTTGAATGCTTATGCCATGGGTCAACTTGGGGTCTCTCGGGGTCCCTTATCCTGTGTCTATGATCTAGGTCTATGCTCGGATCGTGACAAACTTTGTAACAGAGCCATAGGCTTGAAGTGTCCTAGGGAGTCTGAAAGCCGCATTAAGTAGAGTCTTTTTAATGGGTGTGAAGCACGCCACACTTATGATGAAGAGGCTACTAGAAATTTAGGAAATGTTTCCTTCTTTCATGATCTATGTTGTGTGATGAAAGTCCTTTACTCTTCTAATTCATGCTATTCGCATTTGCAGAATCATGCCTCCACATCGAGCAAATGCCAGGAGAAATGGTAGTGGTAATGTACATGAGGGTGCCCATGATGGTGAGCATCAGCCAGCTCCACCCGTTCATGAGGAGCACATACCAGAGCCAGCTGCCCACGCTGAGTTTAGGGCTGCGATTCAGATGCTGGCATAGGTCATGATTGCCCAAGTCTAGAATTAGACGGTGGCGCATTTCCCTTAGAATGGGAATGCAGCGGCAGCTAGGGTGAGGGATTTCTTGAGGATGAGCCCTGCGGAGATCACGGGGTCAAAGGTGGACGAGGATCCATACGATTTTATAGAGGAGATTCTGAAGATCACCCAAGTTATGGGGATGAACAATGGGGAATGCGTTGACTTGAGCTCCTACCAGCTAAAAGGGGTAGCACATATATGGTTTAAGCAATGGAGAGATGCCAGGATAGCGGGTGCAGGACCAATAGGTTCGGATGAGTTTCACACTGCGTTCATGGATCGATTCTTCCCTCAGGAGATGAGGGAGCTCAAGGCTGCCAAGTTTGTAAATTTGAAGTAGGGTAACATGTCTGTCCAGGAGTATGCATTGGAATTCACACGGTTACAGAAATATGCTTCGGAGTTGGTGGAGGATGCACTTAGTAGACTCCAACATAGAGAGTGTGTCCCACGTGGATGAGGGAAATAAGGATTTGGTGAAGGATGTCCACCGGCTCACAAGATTGGGAGTTAGATTGATCGACTCGACTGATGGCGGCGTTGTTGTATAGAATGGGTCAGAATCGTCCTTGGTTGTTGATGTCAAATCTAAGCAAGATGAGGATCCGATTTTGAAGAAGCTGAAGGAAGTAGTGTATAGTCAAAAGGTGGAGGTTTTCTCCCAAGGGGGAGATGGTGTGCTATGATACCAGGGTCCACTTGTGTTTCGGACGTTGATAATGTGAGAGTTCGGATATTACATGAGGCAGATGGTACCTGATATTCTATCCATCCTGGATCCACGAAGATGTATCGGGATTTGAGAGAAATCTATTGGTGGGATAGTATGAAGAAGGATATTGCAGAGTTCGTTGCCAAATGTCCAAACTGTCAGCAAGTGAAAGTCAAGCATCAAAGGCTGGGAGGCGTACTTCAGGGTATTAGCATTCCCACATGAAAGTGGGAAGAGATTAACATGAATTTCATTATAGGCCTACCTCGTACTCGATGACACTACGATTCCATTTGGGTAGTGGTAGACAGGTTAACCAAGGGTGCACACTTTCTACCGGTCAAAACCACAGATTCAACAGATGATTATCCCAAATTGTATATTTGGGATTTAGTTTGACTTTATGGAGTTCCCTTGTCTATCATTTTAGACCTAGGTACTCAATTCACCTCCCAGTTCTGGCGGTCTTTTCAGAAGGGACTTGGGACTCATATCAAGCTCAACACGACCTTTCATCCGCAAATAGATGGCCAAGCCAAGAGAACAATCTAGACTCTTGAGGATATGTTGAGGGCATGCGTTATGGATTTTAAAGGTAGTTGGGATGATCATTTTCCCTTAATCGAGTTTGCTAATAATAACAACTATAACTCCAGTATCCAAATGCCACCATTTGAGGCCCTCTATGGGCAGATGTGTAGATCTCCCATCGGATGGTTTGAGGTTGGTGAGGTAGCTATGTGTTCGGTGGTTTGGAATGCCTACACGCAAGTGCATGTGGTCGAACAAGTAGTAAAATGGCTAGAGTAGCCAAGTATCGATTCCACAAGGACTGGACTAAGGTAATAATCGAATCAAGTGTTAGTAAACTCTAACTCTAATAATGCAGACAACAGTTTCCAGAAGATTTTGGGAGTTTGTTTCCTAATTTATACTAATCTAAAACAAATGTACAAATTGAGTCTGAACTATAGTAATGAGCATGCTGAGGCTAAAACGAACATGCAGGGAAGCAATTTATTGATACAAATCAGTTAATCTTTCCTTCGGTTGCTAGTCAAGAATTATTGCCTATGGATTAAAATTCTCGTATTTAACCCAACTTAAGAATCATGAACCTTCCACCTACATTTCTGTGATAAGAAGAAATTCATGTTCTAGCCATACGAAGCCGATTCCTTAATTGACTAATACGACTTTCAGATATATTTCTATTCTGAAGGTAAATCAATTCTCAATTTTCCCAAACCAAGAAGAGATCATATCCAACCAATTCACAACTTTCCAATTTCTTTCTCTTTCGAGCGCAAACCGGATTTTTTAGATATACATTAATATTGGCCAAACATTAATGCAGTAAGAACAAGAATTAATAGAACAACCATGGAAGAAAAGATGAAAAACCAAGATAATCAATAATTACATTCCACTACAAATGTTCTTAACCTCAGCAAGAAGTGAATTTAGCCACTCATTTGTGGATTAAACATCATTAAATGAGTGTAAATCATACAAACAATTGAAATAAAGAAGAACGAGTTAGAGAAGAACCCTAAGAATTTCGTCCCCTCAACTGCCTGTAACCCACGTTCTTGCTCAACTAAGTCAGAATAAATAAAAATAAACCTAAGTGTGCTATTTATACTAGTGGGAATTTTTCCCGGAATAACAAGCAACATGTCATGATCTTGGGCAGATTTATATGCCCAAGTGATACTCAAACGTATCATTTTTACCTTGTTTGTTGTGCAATGTGTATATAATATCATGTATTTGGTAATAAAATGTGAATTTATACTAACCAACATGATTAGCATTTGTTTTGCAGGATAATGTGATTTTTAAGAGCTAAAATGCGTGTTGGAACTATGTCGGAGTTGGACTTGGATGCGAGCGTGGAAAAGACCTCGGATGGCATATTTTGCAGTGGCTCCGCGATGGTGCCGTGCCACGCTGCCATTGCGGTAGCACACTGCCTGGGCAGAAATAAAAGTGGCAATTTCCAGTGTGCCTGCGCGTCAGCTCCGTGGCACGGAGACAGGCCTCCGCGATGGCCTCCGTGCCACGTTGAGGCTAATTATCCGGACCATGCAATTTCCAGAGAGGGTCCGCGTCCACGCCGTGTCACGGAGGCAGTGCTCTGCGTTGGCCTCCGTGACACGTTGCTTGTTATTCCGGGAAAAATTTCCCACTAGTATAAATAGCACACTTAGGTTATTTTTAAAGGGAGTTTTTTTAGTTTTAGTTTTTTAGCCTGAGTTCAGAAGTGGGAGCAGGAACGTGGTTTTGTGGCAGTTGAAGAATAGAAAAGATAAGAGTTTTCTTCTCTTCCCTTCTTCTTTTCCTTCAATTGTATGCATGATTCACACTCATTCTAGGATGATTAATCCAAGAATGAGTGGCTAATTCCTCTCTTGCTGAGGTTTTGAACTTGTGAATTGAATGTTGGTAATAATTGATATGGTTTCTTCTTCTTCTTGCATGTTGTTCTATTAATTCTTGTGCTTATTACATTCTTGATTGGCCACCATTAATGTACATCTAAAAAGTCCAATTTCACTCGAGAGAGCATGAAATTGGAAAGTTGTGAATTAATAGGGTATTGTTCTTAACTTGATTTGGGAAAATTGGGTTTTGATGTGCTTTCTTGATAGAAATATACTTGAAAGCCGTATTAGTCAATTTAGGAACCGGAATTGTAGTGTTAGGTCATAAATTGCATTTGATCACAGAAATGTAGACGAATGGTTTATGAAGCTAAAGTGAAATTGAATACGGAAGTTTTAATTTCTAGGCAAACGTTCTCGGCTAGCAATATGAAGATGAAGATGACCAAATTATCATGATTATCAAGTTCATTACTCGTTCTTAACCTTGGCATGTGCATATCCATTGTCTAAACTCAACGTAAATAGTAGTTATTAATTTTAGTAGATAATTAGTTTAGAAACAAAACTTACTCAAATCTTGATTGGATTGTTGTTAACATAGTTAGAAATAGAATAGAGATATAGTAAACTAGGCAGTTTTGCATATCTAGAGAAGCCTCCTTGGATCGATACTTGGCTACTTAGCCACTTTATTACTTGTTTGACCACGTACACTTGCGTGTCGGTGTATAATATATACCGAGCAGCAGAGCGCGAGCAAGTTTTTGGCGCCGTTGCCGGGGAGGCTAGGCGATTTGTAAAATTTTGTTTAGTGTAAATTTACTGTATTTGTATTTTTATCTTCTTAAGTGTTAACAACTTGGTCTTAGCCTGTATTTAGTAAATTTTTATTTCTGTGAACACTGGCAAGGGACAAGGAGCTGGTGGAATCTTACTTAGAGCCAGAACGTGAATTGCATAGTCAACGTAGAGAAGCTCTTCAGAAGAGGTTGCAGTTGCTCAAATAGTCTATGATGGAGCAACCCAATCCACCAGTTGTGCGGGCAGTGTTAGTGCCCGAGGAAGTAGCAGCCAGGCCGGTTCGCGAGGTGGCAATCCCACACGCTAATAATGTACATTCCAGCATCCGAAAACCAGAGCCTGGGGGGAGATTTGAGTTAAAGCAAAATATGGTGCAACTTTTGCACACTAGCGGGCAGTTTACCGGTCTCCCTCACGAAGATCCGCAACAACATCTCCAGAACTTTTTGGAGATAAGTGACACTTACATCCCCGCTGGAGTGTCACCTGATTATGTTCGGCTCACCTTATTTCCATTATGTTCGGCTCACCTATATCAACGTGGGATGATCTTGCAAGAAGTTCTTGATCAGATTTTTCCCTTCAGGTAAAACAGCTAAACTTAGAAGTCAGATTCTAAGTTTTAAACAGAGGGAAGGAGAAAATCTTTATCAAGCCTGGGAAAGATTCAAGTCCATGTTGCGGGACTGTCCTCATCATCATCAGCCAATTGAGGTGTTGGTCCACACTTTTATTGAGGGTTTGGAACCCCACACTAAAATTTTGTTAGACTCAGCAGCTGGAGGGCAAGCGCTGGAGAAGACTTATGAGGAGCTGTACACTTTGCTCAACCGAATTTCACAAGGCAATCCGGAATGGAATGCAGATTCTTCAAGAGGTGGAGCAAGGAAAGCAGCGGGAGTGCTTGAAGTGGATGGATTCACAGCTATCGCTGCACAGATAGCTGCTTTGCAAAATCAGTTAAACACTCACTTCAGCAATATGAATTTGAACCAGCCGTCAGCCTCAGTTAATGCAGTCCAACAGATGTGGTGTGAAGTGTGTGGTAGTAGTGAGCATTCAGCTGAATGCTGTGGTGCAAATCCTGATTCTGTCAACTTTGTGGGCAATGCACAGAGGAATCAACAGCAGTTTGGTGGTGGCTACAACTCGAATTGGAGGAATCATCCAAATTTTTCGTGGGGTAGCAACAATCAACAAGGCCAGGGTTCAGGGCAGGGTATGCACAGAAACCAAGGAGGGCAACAAGGCTATCAGAATCAGTTTAGAAATCACAATGCCCCTCCTCCACCACCATCACCGACTATAGAGGAAATGTTCAAGACCATGATTGCCAACCAGGCACAATTGCAGGCTGACTATGTCAAACTGGCGGCCGAAGTAAAGAACAATAAATTCGCAACCAAGGCTCTTGAATATCAGTTTGGGCAATTTGCCAGTGCCCAAAATACTAGACCAAGGGGAGGACTACCTAGCGACACGGATCCCAATCCTAAGCAGGTAAATGCAGTGACCACGAGGAGTGGTTTACAATTAAAGGAGGTGGAACCGGAAAGACCGCCTCAGAAGTCAGGAGCAGCAGATGTTGAGGGAGAACAAACCTCAGATACGGGGAAGACCAAAGAAGCTGAACCAACAAGGCCTCCACCCCCGTTCCCTCAACGACTTAAGAAACACAAGGAGGAGGCGTGTTTCCAGAAATTCATGGAGGTACTTAAACAGGTACATGTTAACTTACCTCTTGTTGATGTCTTGCAGGGTGTGCCAAAATATGCAAAGTATATCAAAGACATCGTGGCCAACAAATGTCGCTTGACCGAGTATGCCACGGTGGCTTTAATGGAGGAATGCACATCCCGTATTCAGAACAGGTTGCCTACTAAACTGAAGGATCCTGGAAGTTTTACTATCCAGCTGACGATTGGGCAAAGTATCCGAGCTCGTGGGTTATGCGACTTGGGGGCAAGTATAAATCTGATGCCATCTTCAGTATTCAGAAAGTTAGGGCTAGGGAGTCCTAGACCTACAACAGTGATCTTGCAGCTAGCAGACAGGTCTTTAGCTAAGCCGGATGGCATTGTGGAGGATGTGCTAGTGCAGGTAGGCTCCCTCATTTTTTCGGTAGATTTCATTGTTCTGGATTTTGAGCCAGATGCAGAAGTCCCATTTATTTTGGGACGATCATTTTTGGCAACCGGAAAGGCATTGATCGATGTAGCTGTGGGTCAACTCACGATGCAAGCACATGACAAGGTGGAGGTATTTGATGTGTTAAAAGCCATGAAGCTACCGGCTATACATGAGGAGCTTTCGGAAATCAGCGTGGTTGAACATGTAGAAAGTACGCCGGTTGTTGAATCTCAAGACCCATTGGAGAGAGCGCTTACGCATTCTAATCATTTTGGGGATGGAGAAGCTTGTGGAATGGTTCAATTGTTGGATGGAGCACCTAAATATCCAAGAAGACAGGAATTTCAGTCCTTGATGAGATCACTAGAGCCGTTGCCGAAACCGTCGGTTGAGGAGGCACCGAAATTGGAGCTGAAAAAATTGCCTCCCCATTTAAAATATATCTTTTTGGGGGAGGGAGAGACGTTACCAGTTATTATCTCTGCAGACTTGACAGAGGAACAGGAACAGGCAGCTTTGGGGGTCTTAAGGAAGAGGAAGAAAGCAATGGGTTGGCAAATGTCCGACATTCAGGGTATAAATCCAGCTTTCTGCACGCACAGGATATTTATGGAGACAGGAGCCAAGCCAACTGTTCAGCCACAGAGGAGACTTAATCCAGCAATGAAAGATGTGGTAAGGAAGGAAATAATTAAGTGGCTTGATGCAGGTGTAGTCTACCCAATTTCAGACAGTGAGTGGGTCAGTCCTGTTCAATGTGTTCCTTAGAAAGGGGGGATGACTGTAATCACCAATGAGAAAAATGAGTTAATCCCCACACGAACTGTCACAGGATGGCGAATTTGTATGGACTACCGAAAACTAAATGAAGCCACGAGGAAAGACCATTACCCCATTCCTTTTATTGACCAAATACTTGACAGGTTGGCAGGGCAGGAATATTATTGCTTTCTTGATGGGTACTCCGGCTATAACCAAATAGCCATCGCTCCTGAGGATCAAGAGAAGACGACGTTCACCTGTCCTTATGGGACATATGCTTTCAGGCGAATGCCGTTTGGGTTATGCAATGCACCCGCCACATTCCAGAGATGCATGATGGCTATATTCCATGACATGGTTGAAGACTTTGTTGAGGTATTTATGGATGATTTTTCTTTTTTTGGTAATTCGTTTGCTACTTGCTTGCAGAATCTTGACAGGGTGCTGGCTCGATGTGAAAAATCCAACCTCGTGCTAAACTGGGAGAAATGCCACTTCTTAGTGAAGGAGGGGATTGTCCTGGGCCACAAAGTGTCTAAAAAGGGGTTGGAAGTCGATCGTGCTAAAATTGAGGTTATTGAGAAATTGCCACCACCAGTATCCGTGAAAGGTGTACGCAGTTTTCTGGGACATGCAGGATTCTACAGAAGATTCATTAAAAACTTTTCCAACATTTCTAGACCGCTATGCAGGCTGCTAGAAAAGGAGGTCAAATTTGAATTAACCAATGAGTCTGTTGTAGCATTCGAAAAGTTGAAGCAGAAATTGATAGAAGCACCCATACTTACTTCTCCGGACTGGGAACAACCATTTTAGCTGATGTGTGATGCCAGTGATGTGGCTGTGGGAGCTGTATTGGGACAAAGGAAGAATAGAGTTTTTCACTCTATTTATTATGCAAGCAAGACGCTGAATACAACTCAGAGCAATTACACAGTCACAGAAAAAGAAATGCTAGCTCTGGTGTTTGCATTTGACAAGTTCCGATCTTATTTGGTGGGTTCGAAAGTGGTGGTGTACACTGATCATGCAGCTATTCGATACCTATTCAACAAGAAAGATGCTAAGCCCAGATTGATCAGATGGATTTTATTGCTACAGGAGTTTGACCTTGAGATTAGAGACAGAAAGGGGAGTGAAAATCAGGTAGCAGATCACTTATCACGACTGGAGAGTCGGTCGCATGTGATGGAAAGTGATGACATTAATGAGGACTTCCCAAATGAGCAACTATTGGCTGTAGGAGAAGCAGAAGTTCCCTGGTATGCTGACATAGTCAACTTGCTAGTGAGCGGAGTTTACCCCCCTGAAGCAACAGACCAGCAAAGAAGAAAATTGAGGCATGACAGCCGATACTATGTATGGGACGAGCCATATTTGTTCAAGCAGGGACCAGACCAGGTGATGAGAAGATGCATCCCAGAGAGTCAGGTAGTAGAGGTGCTACGGGGCTGCCATTCGTCGTTGTATGGAGGGCATCACGGAGGTGAGAGAACAACACATAAGGTTCTTCAGTCAGGTTTCTTTTGGCCGACCCTGTTCAGAGACTCTATGGAGTATGTCAAAATGTGTGATAGATGTCAGCGGACAGGAACAATTGGCAGAAGACAAGAGATGCCTTTGCAGAACATACTGGAAGTTGAGCCCTTTGATGTATGGGGCATTGATTTCATGGGTCCATTCCCACCGTCATTTGGAAATCGTTATATCTTGGTAGCTGTAGATTATGTATCAAAATGGGTGGAAGCAATAGCTTTCCCCAGGAATGATAACAAGGTAGTAACGAAGTTTGTGAAGAAACACATTCTCACAAGGTTTGGGACACCCCGAGCAATTATCAGTGACGGAGGAGCTCATTTTGTCAATGCAAGCTTCAAGAAATTATTGGCTAAGTATGGGGTGCGCCATAAAGTAGCCACAGCATACCACCCACAAACTAGTGGGCAAGTAGAGGTGTCAAATAGGGAGGTAAAACAGATTCTGCAAAAAACGGTGAACATTCAACGGAATGATTAGTCTGGTAAACTTGATGATGCATTGTGGGCCTACCGAACTGCTTATAAGACACCGATTGGAACGTCACCATACCGATTGGTCTATGGCAAAGCATGTCATCTCCCGGTTGAACTAGAGCATTGAGCTTTCTGGGCCGTAAGAAAGTTAAATATGGACTTAGAGCTGGCGGGTAAAAAGAGATTGATGCAGCTCACCGAACTTGAGGAATTTCGCTGGCATGCCTATGAGAGTGCGAAGTACTACAAGGAAAGAACCAAAAGATGGCATGACAAGCATGTGGTGCATCACATTTTCGAACCAGGACAGAAAGTTTTGCTTTTTAATTCAAGATTAAAATTGTTTCCTGGTAAGCTGAGGTCTAAATAGTCTGGACCGTTTGAAGTAGTGAGAATGACCCCTCATGGAGCGGTAGAGCTGTGGCAAGAAGATAGGAGTGCTACGTTCTTGGTAAATGGGCAGAGATGCAAGCACTACTGGGGAGATGACCATGATCGGGTTAAATCGTCCATCTCCCTAGTAGAAAATTGAGCGTAAAGGCTGTCGAGCCGCGACGTTAAACCAGGCGCTGCACGGGAGGCAACCCGTGAAAAATATTTTTCTTTCTTTTTCCTTAGTGTAAAGTTTTTCTTTTATTTTATTTTCTCTTCTTTTTCGTGATTAGGTTTAAATGTGCATTTTAATTAGTAATTTTTATTATTTTAGTAGGGAATCTAGTCATTTAACCAATTTTTGTTTAGTGAGGTGATTTTTAGGTATACCGGAGGAAAAATACGTGGAATCGAGAAAACGAGGCGAGGTATGAAAAATAAAATTTGATAGTGAAACAGAGCACTGGCGCGTTGGCGCCGTGTCACGGAGGCAATGCTCCGCGTTGGCCTCCGGGACACGTTGAAGGCAAATCTGGATTTTTTTAAAATTCTAGTAAGCCAACGCGTTGGCTCCGTGTCACGGAGGAGGGCCTCCGCGTTACCCTCCGTGACACGTTGCCCTTATCCCAGTGCCGGGTCACACCGGGTTTCTTGGTGACCCGCGTGTTTTCTTAATAAAACCCACCGATTTCGCCCCTATTTTCCCCATTCCCTCTTCCCTCCGCGACCAAACACCCATTCCCCTACCCCCAAGCTCCGTGCCATGTTAAGAGGCAAGGAAAACGTCAAGTCTTTATCGATTCTTCAATTCCAAGGTATGTTTTCATCGTCTATCTCAAATTTTTGGCGATTTTTGTCAATTTTGAGCATGTGAGGTGAGATATATCACCCTAGGTAGAAATTAAACATGACGTGAATTATTTTGCGATTAATTGTGTTCGGATTGTTGTAGTTGACGGGTGAACTTATCGATTGATTGAATAATTCATTGTTGATTGTCGAATTGAGTTCTAGGGCTTGGGGTTGTTGAATTTTAACTTGGGTAACTTGATAGTTTGACGAAATTGATGCCGGGGTGTGTTTATTAGTTGAGATAAGTCGTGGTAAATATTGTATAATTGGTGAAAGACGACTAATTCTCGATTTTTAGTGGGACATTGCGTAATTTGTGAATTGGTTGAATTGCTTAGATTAGTGTATATAAAATGTTTGTATTGTTGTTTCTGTTTGGTTGTTGTTATTGTTGCTAAGTGCCATGGGTGAATAGCTGTCGATGGTAGGATTGGGTTAGCTGTATGAAGTCTGAGTAGTTCGCTAGCCGTTATGCTGTCGAATTTTTGTGAACGCACTAAGCAATATGTTTATAGTGATTGTGTTTTGGGTGTAAATAGATCTATCCTTGCTAACATGTTGTAAATATTGTTAAAGACTAAGTGTGGGGTAAATTTTGTTTAACCCGACCTTAGCCAAAACTAACAAGTCTTTAGCTTAACGTTGTGCTTGTCTGTGTAAATTGACAGGTACAATGGCCAGCCGACATGATAAAGGCAAGGGTACTTCAACCTCAGGCACCGGAAGGAAGAGAATGAGACTGGGCACTGCTGTCCCAGCTGCACCTGCTGTTCCACGCGGTCAACACCGCCGATACGGAACACGATGGGTTACCGATGAAGGGAAGAAGTGGTACACAAAGCATAAGGAGAACAAGTACTTCCCGGAGGAACATATTGCAAGGGAACCACTTGTACAGGAGTTCCCTCGCATCGTACAGAGGATTGAAGCAGCTGGGCTCAGCTTTATTTTTCAGGAGCCCACGGAGTGCAACCTTCACTTGGTCCGGGAATTTTATGCCAACTGGAACTCGGCCATCAGAAGCCACACTATTAAAATCAGAGGGCAGATTGTCACTCTGGAACCCCAGCAGCTGAATGCCATCGTTGGAGCGCGGGACACAGACGCCCACATTCTCCGCCAGCTCAACATCACCCCACCGTACGCCGACATCAGACGTACGTTGTGCGGGGCTCGATCCACAGCCCGATGGAGTAGACACAAAGAGAGGGGTTACCACCAGACTCTGCCTTATTCGCAGATGAACAGGGAGGCCAGAATCTGGCTAAAAATTGTATGTTCGTGTTTGATCCCGGGAGTACATATGACAGACGTGACCTGGGACCGTGTCTGCCTGGTGTATGCCCTTATGAAAGGGCTTGAGATTAATGTGGGGGTGGTTATAATATCCACCATGAAGAGAGCCAGACTACACCAGGGCCACAGATACGGGTTTGGCGGACTCATCACCACCTTCCTCCGAGGCCTCGACGTTGAGGAAGAAGCCTTGGATTACATTCCGCAATTGGAGCGGCGGGCCCTTGATGTGACAAAGACCAAGGCCCCCGACACTACACACGGACCGGTGCTGACTCTGGGCGAGCGACATGCTCGTGACGACCAGTATATGGCCCGTATGTTCGGTATGCAGATGCTGCAGCTATGGATAGGTGGGAGACCAGCCACCGAGGATGAATTATGGCAGCTGGAGCTGGACTACCCTTTTGGCGAGAACGCCAGAGCTTTATGCAAGGTGGGGCCAGCCTTTGTGGAGCCAACTGACGACGACGTCCCTATTGATGAGGAGACACGTCGTGAGGACTCTGATGTGGAGTCCGATGACGGCGAGGGAGCTGATTCAGATATGGGCGACGAGGCCGCAGCACCGGATGAGGAAGTCGAATATTTTGACTGAGCAGCGAGTTTCACCACCCAAAATTTTGTGCTTTGTATTTTTGTGAACACTGAGGATAGTGTTCGATCTAAGTGTGGGGTGGGGAGTAGTTAGGTGCTGGGTCATAGGCTCTAAATCTGCTGTATATTCTTCCTTGACGTTTGTGTATGTCTGTGCTTTCCCTGTTGTTGTGAACTGATTTGTGAATGATGTGTATATATTTGTTTGTGGCTAATGATGTGTGTCTTTAAAAAGTTATGGTTGCCTTTGTAAATATTTTGTAAATTTTGTAAATATTTTTTTTCTCTCTATCGATATGATCGATATTTTTCAAAAGTTTTGCGAAAGGATGTTGCACTTATCAACATATTTTGTAAATATTTTTTTTTTCGAAATGATCGATGTGTTGCAAAAATTTTGAAGTTTTATTTTTGGGTTTCTCG
This sequence comes from Datura wrightii, assembly GCA_035772735.1. Classification (NCBI taxonomy): domain Eukaryota; kingdom Viridiplantae; phylum Streptophyta; class Magnoliopsida; order Solanales; family Solanaceae; genus Datura; species Datura wrightii. The sequence continues at coordinate 71,366,789 of JASDFA010000002.1, forward strand.
GAGTTTGTTTTTGGTTCTTTTACCGAGAATAGTCCCATTGAACCGATGTCATAGTTAGTGAACATTCCCTATGATGGATGGATGACGACCGTCTTAAGGGAAATGTAGTCGATAGGAGTAGATGATTTGTTTTTAGTTTCTTTGGTGGATTGCATCAATAAACTGTAGTTGCTTATGGTTGCTAAAATTTTGTTGCGTGTGTAATTGATGTTTGAAATGCGAAAGTGATTCGTTTGAAAGCATGTAATTGTGTGACTATGTTGAGTTACCTAGGCTATAGAATTTGGTTCATTATGATTGAGGCTTAATCTTGAATTCATGTACTTGACTAATTAAAGAGTCTGTGAATGCATCTTGATTCGAGCATGTGCATGAAGTGTGAGTGAGGTTTTGCTATTCCATGTCATTGTGAATTGTCTAGAACTTGCCTGGCGTGTATATAAAGCGAAATGAAGGAGGTGTAGTGTCGGAAAGGATGTAGGCATTTCTTTGTTTTAACCGTTAGTTTCCATTTTTTCTTGTCAAGTTCCACCTTTTTATATGTTGTACACCCTAGTCAGCCCGTTGAGCCTTTACCCGATTTCTTTCTTTTGTCCAGAATTGTATGAACTAAGCTTTATTCCTTCTTTTCATTAGCCTTAAAGTCTATAAGAAGCTCTTAAGCGCTTACAAAGAACAAAAAAAAATTGTTTCCCAAAGTGTTAAAGAGTGAAAAGAGTGAAAAGAAAAGAAAAGCAAAGTGAGGAAAGAAAAGATGGTGTTGAAGAGGCACTAGTTGTAATTAAATGAAATTGAGGGTACATGAAAACCTTCCGTTTGGGGTCAAGTGTGCCTGATGAAATGGGCTGTATGAAAGTAAACCAGCATGAATGGGAGAAAAAGAGAAAAGAGAGGAACAATGTCCATGAGTCGATGGGAATGAGTTGAAAAGGCGCTTAAGGATGCTAGCAACTATTATTGGCTAATCCAATATATATATACGAGATCCATAGCCCAGTTACAACCCATTAAAAGTCCTATTTGATCCTACACTGCATTTCTTTATATTAGTGGAGTAATACACTAAGGGCAAGCCTATGGGTCATGACATGATGCATGTGAATTCTTTTGGGAGAGAGAGTGAAATTAATTTCTATATGCCCCTACGTGCATGTTTGTGTGCTGCACGAGCATAAAAGGGGAAGTTTCTCTCGAGTTGTGAGGGTACATGCTTGATGAAAGATTGATTTTCGTGTCGGATTTCTTGATTAGTTGATTTGCATGAGTTTGCCGATATCAAGAATCAATTCTTAAAAGTCTAGGAAGCCTCGATGTATTAAGGTCATTGTCTTGTACGACCAAGCATGTTTTCTTGATGATTTGCAAAAATCGAATAATCGGTATGACCGTAACGTAAATGGTTGCACCATAGTGACAAAGGTTGAGATGTGATGTGCATGATTTGTGTATGTGTTGTTCGAGGACGAACAAGGATTTAAGTGTGGGGTAAGTGATCTTGGGCAGATTTATATGCCCAAGTGATACTCAAACGTATCATTTTTACCTTGTTTGTTGTGCAATATGTATATAATATCATGTATTTGGTAATAAAATGCGAATTTATACTAACCAACATGATTAGCATTTGTTTTGCAGGATAATGTGATTTTTAAGAGCTAAAATGCGTGTTGGAACTATGTCGGAGTTGGACTTGGATGCGAGCGTGGAAAAGACCTCGGATGGCATATTTTGCAGTGGCTCCGCGATGGTGCCGTGCCACGCTGCCATCGCGGTAGCACACTGCCTGGGCAGAAATAAAAGTGGCAATTTCCAGTGTGCCTGCGCGTCAGCTCCGTGGCACGGAGACAGGCCTCCGCGATGGCCTCCGTGCCACGTTGAGGCTAATTATCCGGACCATGCAATTTCCAGAGAGGGTCCGCGTCCACGCCGTGTCACGGAGGCAGTGCTCCGCGTTGGCCTCCGTGACACGTTGCTTGTTATTCCGGGAAAAATTTTCCACTAGTATAAATAGCACACTTAGGTTATTTTTAAAGGGAGTTTTTTTAGTTTTAGTTTTTTAGCCTGAGTTCAGAAGTGGGAGCAGGAACGTGGTTTTGTGGCAGTTGAAGAATAGAAAAGATAAGAGTTTTCTTCTCTTCCCTTCTTCTTTTCCTTCAATTGTATGCATGATTCACACTCATTCTAGGATGATTAATCCAAGAATGAGTGGATAATTCCTCTCTTGCTGAGGTTTTGAACTTGTGAATTGAATGTTGGTAATAATTGATATGGTTTCTTCTTCTTCTTGCATGTTGTTCTATTAATTCTTGTGCTTATTACATTCTTGATTGGCCACCATTAATGTACATCTAAAAAGTCCAATTTCACTCGAGAGAGCATGAAATTGGAAAGTTGTGAATTAATAGGGTATTGTTCTTAACTTGATTTGGGAAAATTGGGTTTTGATGTGCTTTCTTGATAGAAATATACTTGAAAGCTGTATTAGTCAATTTAGGAACCGGAATTGTAGTGTTAGGTCATAAATTGCATTTGATCACAGAAATGTAGACGAATGGTTTATGAAGCTAAAGTGAAATTGAATACGGAAGTTTTAATTTCTAGGCAAACGTTCTCGGCTAGCAATATGAAGATGAAGATGACCAAATTATCATGATTATCAAGTTCATTACTCGTTCTTAACCTTGGCATGTGCATATCCATTGTCTAAACTCAACGTAAATAGTAGTTATTAATTTTAGTAGATAATTAGTTTAGAAACAAAACTTACTCAAATCTTGATTGGATTGTTGTTAACATAGTTAGAAATAGAATAGAGATATAGTAAACTAGGCAGTTTTGCATATCTAGAGCAGCCTCCTTGGATCGATACTTGGCTACTTAGCCACTTTATTACTTGTTTGACCACGTACACTTACATGTCGGTGTATAATATATACCGAGCAGCAGAGCGCGAGCATGTCACGGAGTGCATCGCGGAGCACTGCCTCCGTGACACGCCACAAACGCGGACCCTCACTGGAATTCGGTCCTCCAGTTAATTACGCCCAATGTGCCATGGCGTGCAATGCGTGGCTTTGCCATCGTGCCACGACACCAATGCGAACCTTCACTGGAACTTGGCCTATTTTAATCATCCGGAGCAGAATGCCTCCGCGCTGGCAGCATGACACGGCTCCCTCGCGGAGCCCCTTAATTTGCTCCATATCCTTGGTCTTTTCCACTGCTCGCTTCCGAGTCCATTCCCGATTTCTCCCAACATGCATCTTAGCTTCCTCAAATTACATTTTTCCTGCAAAAAAACACTAATCATGTTGGTTAGTATAAATTCACATTTTAACTACAAATCACATGAGAATGTACAAATATAGATGGATAAACAAGACGAAATGAAGCATTTGAGTATCACTTGGGCATATAATTCTGCCCAAGATCACTTACCCCACACTTAAAACCTTGTTCTTCCTCGAACAAAAATCTCACATCTTATGCAATTGACACCCAATCATAGCTACTTTGGCTTGGCAATCCAAGCTACGGTTATACCGATTATTTACATAGCAAATCATCAAGAAAACATGCATAGTCTCATCAATACAATGACATTCAACACATTAAGACTTTCTAGACTTAAGAGTCGACTCTCGATCTGGGCAAACTCATGCAAATTAGCTGATCAAGACATCCGACACGAAATTCAGTCTCTCGTCAAGCATGTGCCCTCACAACACAAGAGAATTTCCCCCTTTTCAATCATATGATCTCAAAAACATTATATGCAAGGGCATATGAACATGATTTCGCTCTCTCCCAAAGAATTCACATGCATCATGTCATGACCCATAAGCTTGCCTCTAGTGTATTACTCCACTAATATAAGGACGAGTGATGTAAGATCACGTAGGACTTAACAGGTTGTAATGTAATCTAAGGAACTAGTAAATACTGGGCTAACCAATAATAGCAACTAGCCTCCTTAAGCGCTTTTCAATACATCCCACCATATTATGGGCATTGTTTCCTCCTTCATCCTCCCCTTTCTTGAAGTCTTTCTTTATTTATTTTCTCATTTCTTTAAGCACACTCGACTTAATAGCAAAGATTAGTTATACATCTTCATTTTATTAAATTCGGCAAGTGCACCTATGACCTTTTCTTTACTTTCACCACTTCCGCTTTTCCTTTCTTTTTCACACTTTTCACTCCTTGACACTGTGGGAAAATTATTTTTCTTGAGCGCTTAAGAGTTTTGGATCAAATTTACGGATAACGAAAAGAAGGGGTTAAGATCGGTTTGTACCTTTTCGACAAAAGAAAAAAATAGGCTAAAGGCTCAATTTGCTAACTAGGATGTACATTCAAGGTAGGTACGATAATGGAAAAAAAACTTTCGGTTAAATCAAAGAAATGCCTACATCCTTTCCTACAATACACATCCTTCATTTCGTTTCGTACACACACTAGACAAGTTCTAGACACTTCACAATAGCATGGAAGAATCGAAACCTCACCACACACTCAATGCACATGCTCAACTCAAGACATTCACAGAATCTTCAATCAGCTAATCACAAGAATTCAAACATTAAGCCTTAATCACACCGAATTGAACTCTATGGTCTAGGTATCTCACATGTTTACAAAGTTGCATGCTTTCGTACGAATCACCTTTGCATTCTAACTATCATGTATAACACGCAACAAGAATTCCGAACCATAAAGTAACGACACGTTGGGATACAAACAAACAAAAGAAAAAAATTAAAATAAGGAAAAAAACTACTCCTATCAACTACATTTCCCTTAAGACGGTCGTCATCCATCCATCATAGGGAACGGTCACTATTTACGACTTCGGTTCAATGGGACTATTCTCGGTAAAAGCACCGAAAACAAACGCCGAGAAACCCAATCATAAAAATATTTCAATGAAAACATTTTAAAAATATCGATAATTTCGATAAAACAAAAATATTTACACAACCAGCTAACAACAACTCCATACAGCACACAACAGATTCACATTAGTTACAACACCGAATTACAATACAAAACCTAAACACCAAAATCACAGGGTCACAATTTTTTCACAGGCATCACAACAAAACATGAACATAAACAACAACAAAACAACCAACACCTAACTACTCCCACCCCACACTTAAATCGAACACTGTCTCCAGTGTTCACAAAATTCAGCATAGCACAAGAGTAGGTGGTGAAACTCCCTGATCAGTCAAAGTATTTAACTTCTTCGTCAGGTGCGGTTTCCTCGTCCCCCATATCTGAATCGCCCTCGCTATCCTCATCTGACTCAACATCTAAGTCATCACGGCGTGTCTCCTCATCTGTGGGGACATCATCATCAATGGGCTCCACAAAAGCTGGTCCCACTCGGTATAGAGCCCTGGCATTTTTGCCAAAGGGGTAATCTAGCTCGAGCTGCCACAGCTCATCTTCTGTTGCTGGCCTCCCGCCTATGCGCAACTGCAGCATCTGCATCCCGAACATATGGGCCATATATTGATCATCCCGAGCATGTCGCTCGGCTAATGTGAGAACTGGCCCGTGAGTGGTGTCGGGTGCCTTAGTTTTGGTAACGTCCAAGGCACGCCTATCCATCTGCGGGATGTAGTCTAGGGCCTCTTCCTCAATATCCAGGCCCCTAGGAACGTGGTCAGCAAGCCACCAAACCCGTACCTGTGCCCTTGATGCAAATGAGCTCTCTTCATGGCGGAGATAATCACCGCCCCAACATTAATCTCCAGCCCTTTCATCAGGGCGTAGACCAAGCACACACGATCCTGGGTGACATCTGTCATGTGCACCCCCGGGATCAGGCAGGAACACATGATCTTAAGCCAAATTCTGGCTTCCCTGTTCATTTGATAGTAGGGCAGCGTCTGGTGGTAGCCCTTCTCATTATGCCTGCTCCACCGTGCTGTAGAATGGGCTCCACATAGAGTGCGTCTGATATCTGCATATGGTGGAGTTATGTTCAGCTGCCGGAGTAAATGGGCGTCTATGTCCCGCGCCCCCAAAATGGCATTAAGGTGATGGGGCTCAAAGGTGACTACCTGCCCCTTTATCTAGACGGTGTGACTGCGGAGTGTCGGGTTCCAGTTGGCGTAGAACTCTCGAATCAGGTGGAGATTGCATTCCTTGGGCTCTTCAAAGATGAAGTTCAGCCCGGCAGCGTCAATCCTGTGTATGATTCTGGGGAATTCTTGTGCCAACGGCTCCCTTGCAATGTGCTCCTTGGGGAAGTATTTGTTCTCCTTGGGCTTTGTGTACCATTTCTTCCCTTCATCAGTCACCCATTGGGTTGCGTATTGACGGCGTTGGCCACGCAGAACCGCTGGTGCTGCTGGGACTGCTGTTCCCAGTCTACTTCTTTTCTTCCTGGCGCCCGATGTAGATGCGCCCTTTACTTTGTCTTGGCTGCTTGCCATTGTTCCTGTCAAATCAAATAGACAGTCCCAATATTATTCAAATCAAAATTATCTTCGACTAAGGTTGGGTTAAGCTAGGCCACCCTACACTTAGTTCTTAGCCACAATTACGCATTACGGCAAGACAATTTTCACTTTCCAATTTACAAAAAAAACAACAACATGCCTCGTGCATTCAGAGAATTCGATGGAATAAATTCTACGTACTACTCAGACTTCGTACAGCTAATCAAAATATCACCATTGATACCATTTCATCACATAGAACTTAGCAAAAACTTCTCTCAACACAACCTATGCAATTCACCAATTTCTATACAATTCAACTATTTCATTCTCCCAAAAATCCATCATTTATTTAGCATATTCACATCAAGCACAACACAATTCACCTTACCCAACATGCCCAACCCATAATTTTCACATTTTCAATCACATTTAGTTTCTTCGCGGTCAAATTCTAACCCTAGCTACATATTTCACCAAAATTCGATCAAACATGTATTTATCGAGTTCATACAATCAAAATGATACTACGAACATCAATCAACAATAACTTAAATGAATTCAAGCTCAATTTACAATTAGGACAAGGTTTACTCACCTCACATGCTCAAAATCTAAGAAATTAGTTAAGAATTGAGATGAAGTTAAAGAACATACCTTTAATTCGATGAAATCGAAGAAAAGTTGAAGAAAACTTATGCCTAGGTCCGTGTCACGTTGGGGAAGGAAGGATTTTTGTGTGTTTGTCGCGGAGGGGATGAGAAATGAGGGAAAAATGAGGGAAATCGGGGTTAAAAAGGAGGATTTTCGCGCGGGTTACCCGGCGACCCGGTGTGACCCGTCGCGATTAACACCTCAATGTGTCACAGAGGGTAACGCGGAGCACCCCCTCCGTGACACGGAGCCAACGCGGAGGTGTTCTAGAATTTTAAAAAATTCCAGAATTATACCTCAACGTGTCACAGAGGGTAACGCGGAGCACCCCCTCCGTGACACGGAGCCATCGCGCAGGCTCACTGTTTTGCCACTTTTTATTATTTTTCTCACCTTGATTTTTCCTTTGTGGTCCTTTGCATTTTTCCCTCCATTCAACCTGAAATTCATCTCACAACAAGAAATTAGTTAGAATTCATAGGTTTCAACATAAAACACAATTTTTGTTTTTATTTTTATTTTTCTATTTTTTCTCTTTTTCCTTTTTTTTTCTTTCTTTTCTACTAATTCTACTCAATTATTACAATAATTTCACGGGTTGCCTCCCATGCAACGCCTGGTTTACCGTCGCGGCTCGACATCATTGAAGCTTAGTCATCCTCTAGGGTGACAGATGTCTTCTCTCAACTACCGTCCTCACCCCAGTAATGCTTACATCACTGCCCATTGACTAAGAACGTGTCACTTCGATCTTCTTGCCACAACTCTACTGCCCCGTGCGGGGTCATTCTCACTACCTCAAACGACCCTAGCCATTTGGACCGCAGCTTTCCTGGAAACAGCTTCAATCTTGAATTGAAGAGAAACACTTTTTGCCCTGGCTCGAAAATACGATGCACCACATGCTTGTCGTGCCACCTCTTTGTTTTTTCTTCGTAGTACTTAGCACTCTCATAAGCATGCCAACGAAACTCCTCAAGTTCACTAAGTTGCATCAGCCTCTTCTTGCCTGCTAGTTCGAAGTCCATATTCAATTTCCTCACGGTCCAGAAAGCTCGGTGCTCTAGCTCCACTGGCAGATGACACAATTTACCATAGAACAATCGGTATGGAGAAGTTCCAATCAGTGTCTTGTAAGCAGTTCTGTAAGCCCACAATGCATCATCGAGTTTGCTTGACCAATCACTACGTTGTGCATTCACTGTTTTCTGGAGAATCTGCTTCACCTCTCTATTCGACACCTCCACTTGCCCACTAGTTTGGGGATGATATGCTGTTGCCACCTTGTGGCGCACCCCATACTTAGCTAGTAGCTTCTTGAAACTTGAATTGACAAAATGAGCCCTTCTATCACTGATAATGGCTCCCGAACCTAGTGAGAATGTGTTTTTTCACAAATTTTGTTACCACCTTGTTGTCATTCCTGGGGCAAGCTATTGCTTCAACCCACTTTGATACATAATCAACGGCCACCAAGATGTAACGATTACCAAATAACGGTGGGAATGGGCCCATGAAATCTATGCCCCATACATCAAAGGTCTCCACTTCCAGTACATTCTGCAGCGGCATCTCTTGCCTCCTACCAATTGTGCCTGTCCGCTGACATCTATCGCACATTTTGACATATGCCATAGAGTCTCTGAACAGTGTAGGCCAAAAGAAACTTGACTGTAGAACCTTGGGCGCTCTCCGCTCGCCTCCGTGGTGCCCTCCATATAATGAAGAGTGACAACTCCTCAAAACCTCTGCAACCTGGCTCTCCGGGATGCATCTTCTCATAACCTGATACGGTCCCTGTTTAAACAAGTATGGCTCATCCCAAATAAAATACCGGCAATCATGCCTCAATTTTTTCTCTGCTGAGCCGTAGCCTCCGGTGGATAGACTCCACTCACTAGAAAGTTCACTATGTCTGCATACCAGGGAACCTCAGCTTCTCCTATTGCCAAGAGCTGCCCATCCGGGAACTCCTCTTTGATGTTATCACCTTCCTTCACATGCGACCAGCTTTCCAATCGCGATAGGTGATCTGCCACCTGATTCTCACTCCCCTTTCTATCCTTAATTTCTAGGTCGAACTCTTGCAACAACAGGATCCATCTGATCAGCCTGGGCTTTGCATCCTTCTTGTTAAACGGATACCGAATCGCTGCATGATCAGTATACACCACTACTCTCGAACCCACCAAATAGGACCTGAATTTATCAAACGCAAATACCAATGCTAGCATCTCCTTCTCTGTGACTGTATAATTACTTTGGGCAGTGTTTAGTGTTTTGCTTGCATAATGAATAGAATGAAAGATTCTGTTTCTCCGCTGCCCCAATACAGCTCCGACAGCCACATCGCTTGCATCACACATCAGTTCAAATGGTTGTTCCCAATCCGGAGAAATAAGGATAGGTGCTTCTATCAATTTCTACTTCAACTCCTCGAATGCTTTGACACACTCATCATCCAACTCGAACTTCACCTCTTTTTCTAGCAATCTGCATAATGGTCTAGAAATTTTGGAGAAGTTTTTGATGAACCGTCTGTAGAACCCTGCATGCCCGAGAAAACTGCGAACACCCTTCACTGACACAGGTGGTGGTAGCTTCTCAATAACTTCGATCTTAGCACGATCAACCTCCAACCCCTTGCAAGACACTTTATGGCCAAGGATGATACCCTCCTTGACTAAGAAATGGCATTTCTCCCAGTTGAGTATAAGGTTGGATTCTTCTCAGCGAGCTAGCACCCTGTCAAGATTCTGCAAAAAAGTAGCAAACGAATTACCGAAAACATAAAAATCATCCATAAATACCTCGACGAAATTCTCCACCATGTCGTGGAAGATAGCTATCATGTATCTCTTGCGGGTGCATGGCATAACCCAAATGGCATCCGCCTAAAAGCATATGTCCTATAAGGACATGTGAAAGTAGTCTTCTCCTGATCCTCCGGTGCTATGGTTATTTGGTAATAGCCAGAGTACCCATCAAGGAAACAATAATATTCTTGTCCAGCCAACCTATCCAATATCTGATCAATGAATGGGATAGGATAGTGATCTTCCCTTGTGGCTTCATTAAGCTTTTTATAGTCCATGCAAATCCGCCAGCCTGTGACGGTTCGTGTAGGGATCAACTCATTTTTTTCATTAGTGACCATGGTCATCCATCCTTTCTTTGGAACGCATTGAACGGGGTTGACCCATTCGCTGTCCTAGATAGGATAGACCACACCTGCATCAAGCCACTTAATTATTTCTTTCCTAACCACATCCTTCGTTGCCGGATTTAACCTTCGCTAAGGCTGAATAGTTGGCTTTGCTCCTGTCTCCATGAGAATTCTATGTGTGCAAAAAGCTTGAATGATACCCCAAATATCTGACATTTGCCAGCCCATTGCTTTCTTCCTTCTTCTGAGGACACTCAATGCTTCCTTTTCCTGTGCCTCCGTCAATTCTGTGGAGATGATGACTAGCAAAGTATCATCTTCTCCCCAAAAGACATATTTTAAATGGGGAGGCAATTCTTTCAATTCCAGCTTTGGTGCTTCCTCAATAGATGGTTTCGGCAATGGTTCCAGAGACCTCATTAGAGACTGAAATTCCTACTTCCTGGGATGCCTTTGTGGCTCATTCAACATTTGCACCACCTCATAAGCATCTCTATCTCTGAAATGATCGGAGTTCATCAACACTCTTTCCAATGGGTCTTGAGATTCAACAATCTGACGAATTTTTGCTTGATCAAGCATACTGATTGCTGAAAGCTCCTCATGTATGGCCGGAAGCTTCATGGCCTTAAATACATCAAATACCTCCACCTTGTCGTGTGCCCGCATGGTTAACTGCCCTGCAGCTAAATCAATCAGCGCTTTCCCGGTCGCCAAGAAAGGAAGTCCCAAAATAAATGGGACTTCCGCATCCGGCTCAAAATCCAGCACAACGAAGTCTACTGAGAAGATAAGGGAGCCCACTTGCACCAGCACTTCCTCCACAATGCCATCTGGTCTAGCCAAAGAACGATCCGCTAGTTGCAAGATCACTGTCGTTGGTCTAGGACTGCCTAGCCCCAATTTCTTGAATATCGATGTCGGCATCAAGTTAATGCTCGCTCCCAACTCACATAATCCATGAGCTCGGATACTCTGCCCGATTGTAAGTTGAATTGTAACTCAAAGCATGGGCAATCGCTTTGCCATGCTGCATCAGAACACACCCTAGCCTCATGCATAAAGAATTATGACATACAACATAACCTTTTAATCCCTCTAGTAAGGCTACTACTGGTGCAGATGTCAATCTATCTTTTATTTCAGGAAACTCTTCTCCCAAGCCTCAATTCATTGGAATTTAGCTACCTTCTGAGTCATCTTGGTCAGTGGTGCTGGTAGGGTAGAGAATCCTTCCATAAATCTTCTATAATACCAAGCTAACCTCAGAAAGCTGCGAACTTCAGTTGGAGTTGTGGGCCTAGCCAAGTCTTTACGGCCCCTATCTTCGGAGAGTCCACCTAAATGCTGGTACCTCAACATTTAGCGGTGACTGCAAGTACTATAAAATAGCTAAAGCATAGGTGTGATTCTGATCTTTTCCAAAACTAAATGCTCCCATCTTGCCCTGTCACAACCCGAGAGTGCACCTGAATCGTAGACACAGGACAAGGAGCCCCAAGGGACCCCAAGTCAACCCATGGCATGAGCATATAACTAAACCATTCACATAGGGCAGAAGAATTAGCTTAATAATGATTATTAAGCTAATTCTTCTGCCCTATGTGAATGGTTTAGTTATATGCTCATGCCATGGGTTGACTTGGGGTCCCTTGGGGCTCCTTGTCCTGTGTCTACGATTCAGGTGCACTCTCGGGTTGTGACAGGGCAAGATGGGAGCATTTAGTTTTGGAAAAGATCAGAATCACACCTATGCTTTAGCTGGTTTATAGTACTTGCAGTCACCGCTAAATGTTGAGGTACCAGCATTTAGGTGGACTCTCCGAAGATAGGGGCCGTAAAGACTTGGCCAGGCCCACAACTCCAACCAAAGTTCGCAGCTTTCTGAGGTTAGCTGGGTATTATAGAAGATTTATGGAAGGATTCTCTACCCTACCAGCACTACTGACCAAGCTGACTCAGAAGGTAGCTAAATTCCAATGAATTGAGGCTTGGGAGAAGAGTTTCTTGAAATAAAAGACAGATTGACATCTGCACCAGTAGTAGCCTTACTAGAGGGATTAAAAGGTTATGTCGTATGTCATAATTCTTTATTCATGAGGCTAGGGTGTGTTCTGATGCAGCCCCAATAAGAGATTTTTTAAGGATGAACCCTCCCGAGCTCACGGGATCAAAGGTGGACGAGGATCCACAGGAGTTTATTGAAGGAATCTTGAAGGTCACTCAGGTTATGGGGGTGACAAACGAGGAGTGTGTTGATTTGGCCTCTTACCAGCTAAAGGAGGTCGCTTATATTTGGTACAAGCAATGGAAGGAAAGCAGGGCAGCAGGAGCGGGTCCTTTTAGTTGGGATTAGTTTCACATGGCCTTTCTCGACAGATTTTTCCCTCGGGAGATGAGGGAATTGAAAGCAGCTGAGTTTGTTAACCTCAAACAGGGAAAGATGACAGTGTTAGAATATTCACTTTAGTTCACTTGCCTATCAAAGTATGCCTCGGAGTTAGTGATGAACCAGAGGGCGCGGGTGAGAAGATTCATGCAGGGAGTAGCCGAGTATCTGGATAAGGACTGCAGATTGGCGATGCTTCATCAGGATATAGACTACCCACAGATAGTCCTTTATGCCCAACAAATGGAGGTAGCTCATATGAGGCAGAGAGAGGCCAAGAGGGCCAGAACTGATAGCTACAGGTTCTCCCAACAGTCCCAACACAGGTCTATTACACCAGCACCATCTTCAGCTAGTACCCCATCCAGGCCTTGAGACGATCAGAGGAGCAATGCCTCAGGTTCGAGGGGTCATAGTAGCATGCACACAGAGCGCACCTTCCCATCTTGTGCTTGTTGTGGAAAAAACCACCCAGGGAGGTGTTTGGTGGGCTCAGATGCTTGTTTCGGGTGTGGAAAACCCAGACACAGGCTCAAGAATTTCCCCGCAGCTAGATTAGGGGGTGGTGGAGCCCGCACTCCAGCAACTAGTTCAACAGCTCCAGTGGCACGTCCTACTTAGTAGGGTACTTCGACTGGTCCAGCTGGCGGCCAGCGCAAGAACCATTTTTATGCTCTTGGCTCTTTACAGGAGCAGGAGACTTCTCCTGATGTTGTTATGGGTATGTTGTGAGTATTTCATATTGATGCTTATGCTTTGTTAGATCCGGGAGCTTTACTATCTTTTGTGACACCTTACATTAGTAGTAACTTTGGAGTCAGTCCTGAAATTTTGTTAGAATAGTTTTTTGTGTCTACACCGCTTGGGCATTCAGTCGTAGCGAGACAGGTATATAGAGGTTGCCCCATAATAGTATTGCATAAGGTTACCTCCGCAGACTTAGTAGAACTAGCTATGATTGATTTTGACATTATTTTGGGAATGGATTGGTTGTTTTCATGTTATGCTTCTATTAACTGTAGAACCCGAGCAGTGGAGTTCCGGTTTCTAGGTGAACTAGTTTTAGAATGGAGGGGTAGTATAGCGGTACTTGTAGGCTGCTTTATCTCCTATCTCAAGACCCGAAAAATGATTGCTAAGGGTTGTATTTACCATTTGGTTAGGGTTAAGGATGCCACATCCGAGACCCGAATCATTCAGTGAGTCCTCGTGGTATGCGAGTATCCCAAGGTATTCCTAGATGACCTACCAGGTGCTCCTCCTGAGAGGGAGATTGATTTTGATATTGATCTTTTACTCAACACGCAGCCTATATCCATTACTCCTTACCGAATGGCCCCAGCTGATTTGAAAGTGTTAAAGGAGCAGTTGAAGGATTTTCTAGATAAGGGTTTCATCAGACCGAGTAAGTCGCCATGGGGTGCCCCAGTCTTGTTCGTCCAGAAGAAAGATGGTTCTCTTCAGATGTGTGTTGACTATAGGCAGTTGGACAAGGTCACTGTCAAGAATAGATACCCTTTACCCATGATTGATGACCCATTCGATTAGCTTCAGGGTGCCAAATATTTCTCCAAGATAGATGTTAGGTCCGGGTATCACCAGCTCAGGTTCGAGAGAGCGACATCCCGAAGGATGCTTTCAAGACTCGGTATGGCCATTATGAATTCGTTGGTTATGTCTTTTGGACTAACCAATGCCTTTGCAGATTTTATGGACCTGGTAAATAGGGTATTCAAGGCATATTTGGATATGTTCGTGATCGTGTTCATTGACGACATATTAATATACTCTAGGAGCGAGGAGGAGCATGCCAGACACTTGAAGGTAGCACTCCAAACCCTCAAGGATAACCATCTATATGCCAAATTCAGAAAATGTAAGTTTTGGATGAATTCAGTTGCATTCTTGGGACATGTAGTGTCAAACGAAGGAATAAGGGTGGACTCCCAGAAAATAGAGGCAGTGAAGAACTGGCCTAGACCGGTAAATCCTTCAGAGATTAGGAGCTTTTTAGCCTTAGCGGGTTAGTATCGGAGTTTCTTAGAGGGTTTCTCATCCATTGACTAGATTAACTTAGAAAAAGGTGAAGTTCTAATGGTCGGAGGCTTATGAGAAGAGCTTTCAGGAATTGAAGGCCCGACTTACTTCAGCATCGGTATTGACTTTACCAGAGGGCACCGATGGATTTGTTGAATATTGTGACTCTTCAAGAGTCAGACTGGGATGTGTATTGATGCAGCACCGGAGAGTCATAGAATATGCTTTCATACAGCTGAAAATTCACGAGAAGAATTACCCGACCCATAATCTTGAGTTGGCCGCGGTGGTGTTTGCTTTGAAGATATGGTGACACTACTTGTATGGGGTTCATGTATATGTATTCACTGACTACAAGAGCATACAATATGTGTTCACTCAAAAGGATCTCAATCTTCGTCAATGGAGGTGGTTGGAGCTACTTAAGGACTATGACATGAGTGTCCTTTACCACCTGGGTAAGGCGAATGTGGTAGTGGATTCCCTTATTAGATTCTCTATGAGAGTGTGTCGTACGTTAGTGAAGACAGGAAGGAGCTGGTGAAGGAGGTACATCGACTTGCACGATTGGGAGTTAGATTAGTTGGCTTGATCAGTGAAGGTGTAGTTCTTCAGAATGGGTCAGAGTCTTCCTTGGTGATGGAGGTGAAGGCTAAGCAAGATGAAGATCCAATATTGGTAAAGTTGAAGGAAGCTTTTCAAAATCAGAAGATAGAAGTCTTCTCCAAAGGGGGAGATGGTGTGCTTCGATACTAGGGTCACTTATGTGAATGTGGGTGATTTGAGGAGCCGGATGTTGCACGAGGCTCATGGATCAAGATATTCCATCCATCCAAGTACCACCAAGATGTATCATTCCTTGCGGGAAATCTACTGGTGGAATGGTATGAAGAGGGATATTGCAGAATTTGTAGCCAAGTGTCCGAATTGCCAACAAGTGAAAGTTAAACATCAGAGACAGGGAGGTGTACTTCAGGATATCATCATTTCTACTTGGAAGTGGGAAGAAATCAACATGGACTTCATAACAGGTTTACCCTGCACTCGTAGGTAGTACGACAACATTTGAGTTGCGGTGGATAGGTTAACCACGGCTGCTCATTTTCCACCGATCAAAACCACCGATTCAGCAGAAGATTATGCCAAATTATACATCCGAGAGTTGGTTAGGTTGCATGGAGTGCCCTTGTACATCATATCGTATAGAGGCACTCGGTTCACCTCTCAGTTTTGGAGATCTTTTCAAAAGGGACTTGGTACCCAGGTTAAGCTTAGCTCGACATTTCATCCGCAAAAAGATGGCCAGGTGGAGCAGACTATCCAAACTCTTGAGGAAATGTTGAGAGCTTGCGTTATTGATTTCAAGGGTAGTTGGGATGAGCATTTACCTCTTATTGAGTTTGCCTACAACAACAACTATTACTCTAGCATCCAAATGGCACCATTTGAGGATCTTTACGAGCAAAGGTGTAGATCGCCCATTGGTTGGTTTGAGGTCGGTGAGGCTTTATTAGTGGATGCAGATTCAGTCCACGAGGCTATGGAGAAAGTTCAGTTGATAAGAGAAAGGCTGAAAATGGCTCAAAGTCGCCAAAAGTCTTATGCGGATGTGAGGAGAAGAGAGCTTGAGTTCGAGATCGATGATTGGGTGTTTTTGAAGGTATCTCCCATGAAGGCAGTACTGATATTTGAAAAGAAAGGAAAACTTTGCCCCCGCTATACTAGTCCATACCAAATTGTGAGACAAGTGGGTAAAGTAGCCTATGAGTTAGAGTTACCTTCAGGGTTAGCTTCAATTCATCTTGTATTTCACGTATCTCTCTTGAAAAAGTGCTTGGGAGATCCAGCCTCAGTGGTTCCAGTGGAAAGTGTTGGTGTGAAGGATAGCCTCAGTTATGAGGAAATTCCCATTGCAATCTTGGATCGTCAGGTTCGGAGGCTGAGGAACAAGGAAGTAGCTTCAATAAAGGTTTTATGGAGAAACCAGCATGTTGAGGGAGCTACGTTGGAGGCCAAAGTAGATATGATGGCTAAATACCCTCATTTATTCCCTACCGTCTCAGTCTCAGTTTGAGGTATCAGTTTTTCCCGTTCCATTCATGCGTGCAAGTTTGTTTTATGATATGATATATGTATGTGATGTCTGAATTTAGTCTAGCTATGTAGTTCTTTTCGGGGGTAGTCATACCGTCAGTTTTCAACTTAAATGATTAGTATTTGTATATGGTGATTGTTTGTTCCTGAGTTTGCTACATGTTCCTAACATTCGAAGACGAATGTTCCCAAGGGGGAGATATTGTTATACCCTGGGGACCCAAGGATCAGACCGGGGAGTCAAACAGGGAAAAATCTGGAAAATGTTGCAGCACTGCAGGATGAGTCGTTAGACGACTCGTGAGTAGACCCCACAAGTCATTAGGTGGCTCGTGGGAAGGTTGGACTGAGCTGAGGAGTTGAGGTCCCCACGGTCATGGGAATGACTCGTGGTCAGCTACCACGAGTCTTTAGGTCGATCGTGGGTAAGGTTGAGGATTTAGTAGGAGGTCTGGCGGTGTACTGAACGGATGGCACCCCATGAGTCGTGGTCAGTCCCAACGACTCGTAAGGTGGGTCGTGAGCAAGCGAGGGAATTTTTACTAAGGATGAAGTAGCATACTTGACGGAAGGTGAACATGACTCGTGGTCACTTGTGACGAGTCGTTGAGTCAGCTGTTACGAGTCCAGTCGACCCAATATCAATGTACTTGATGGGAGACCCGACGAGTCGTTGCCCGTCCTGACGAGCCGTCAGGTCACCTGTTAGGTTCACCTGGTAGTTATTTCCTATGCATTAGTAAGGGCCTTCTCGTAATTTCCTACACTCCTAAGATCTAAACTACGTCATTTTGAGGTCGGGATAGGGTCTTTTAAGGGGAAATCATTCATGATAAACCTCATTTGATGCATGCAAGAGTATAGAGGAAAGAGGAAAGGGATTCAAGTGTTCTTCTTCAAATTCTCCAAGTTTCCATCTAGGGATTTTCAAGGGAGTTAAGAATCAAGAAGTTCCAGGTATGTGGGGTTTTGAATGGTTGGTTTAGTCCCTACCCATGCCCAATTTCTCCCTAGTTCTATGTTTAAGTTACCAATTCTTGTTGGGTCATAACCCAAATGGATGTTTGCTCAAAAATCGGTATGAGCATGTTGTAGTATGTCTAAAATCATGGGTTTTGAATTATTGGGCTGTTTTCACTTATTTTATTCAATATTTGATGATCTAATTCCTAAAGCACATGTGCCCAAGTCATGGGGTTTTAGTGAAATTCATGCTTAAGGTGATTTCTCAAGCATGACATGAACTTTTGAATTTTAAGCATGTTTTCAATTACTCATGTTATTATGATCATGTTTCCTATAAAGTTAAGCATCTCAAGTGTGATTGAAATTGTGGGCAATGCCCACATGTCTCTTATGATTTATGAACTATGATTTTGGCCAATCCATGGGCCTAATTCCATGGCTACTATTACGAATTCTCAAGCATGTTATGATTATCATGATTTAACTAGCCATACATTTCATGTATGAATTTTTATGAGCACGTTGCATGTTTTGGGAGTAGTACTTAACACCGAGTAGGTTCGGGGCCTAGGTTATGCCCTGAATCTCAGAACTACGTGCCACCGTATGTTATGTTTGGGACCTCCTTAGTGACTGTCCCCTATGCCCTACAGGGCCTTCATAAGTGATATCACGCCTTTCATGGTTAATACCCTTGGAAAGGTAAGAACAGCCTCTCGACTAGGCTTACAAGTTGGGCTCCATGTGTGCTCATATGGGGTATGTCGGTTATAGAAATCTCCCACTGTTCCTCATTGTTTAAATGCATGTATGATTATGTTCTTTTGGCTCAAGTTATGTTTTTATGAAATGTTTTTCTCTCTTGTTATGACTATGACAGGTTTGCGAATATTTTGAAAATCTTGAGCCTTACAATATACTTATGATTTCAGTATTTATGATCATGATGTCCCCACTCCTATAAGTTTTATGTTTTAAGTATTGTCTTGCATACCTCACATACTCAGTACATTCCAAGTACTGACCCGCATATCTTCTATGCTGTATCATTTTATGATACAGGATCTGGTTCGCAGGTTCAGCTTCGCTCTTAGCTTGCTCGCAGTTTTGCTCTTAGTTCCCAGTGGTGAGTCCTCATGATTCAGGGGCTTCAAGTTCGGATTTTTGTCTGTCTTTTAGTTTTCAGAATGTTGGGGTTAGTTGGGGTCTTGTTCCTTCAACCCGTTTATTATGATTAGAGGCTTTCGGACCTAAGTGTAGTATTCCGCTATATACACTTGGATCATGTACTGTTCTTTCTTATATTTCATGTCACGGTTCCTTTTATTCATGATTATTAAGCTAATTCTTCTGCCCTATGTGAATGGTTTAGTTATATGCTCATGCCATGGGTTGACTTGGGGTCCCTTGGGGCTCCTTGTCCTGTGTCTACGATTCAGGTGTACTCTCGGGTTGTGACAGGGCAAGATGGGAGCATTTAGTTTTGGAAAAGATCAGAATCACACCTATGCTTTAGCTGGTTTATAGTACTTGCAGTCACCGCTAAATGTTGAGGTACCAGCATTTAGGTGGACTCTCCGAAGATAGGGGCCATAAAGACTTGGCCAGGCCCACAACTCCAACCGAAGTTCGCAGCTTTCTGAGGTTAGCTGGGTATTATAGAAGATTTATGGAAGGATTCTCTACCTTACCAGCACCACTGACCAAGCTGACTCAGAAGGTAGCTAAATTCCAATGAATTGAGGCTTGGGAGAAGAGTTTCCTGAAATAAAAGACAAATTGACATCTGCACCAGTAGTAGCCTTACTAGAGGGATTAAAAGGTTATGTTGTATGTCATAATTCTTTATGCATGAGGCTAGGGTGTGTTCTGATGTAGCGTGGCAAAGCGATTGCCCATGCTTTGAGTTCTGATGCAGCGTGGCAAAGCGATTGCCCATGCTTTGACATAACTACCCGACCCATGATTTAGAGTTAGTTGCAGTTGTTCACTCTCTAAAGATTTGGAGGTATTACTTATATGGTGTTCATGTGGACATCTTTACCACTCTCAAGAGTCTCTAGTACATTTTTTTAAAGCAGAAAGAGTTGAACTTGAGACAATGTCATTGTCTTGAGTTTCTGAAGGACTACGACGTAGATATTTTGTATCACTAAGGATGGCTAACATTGTAGCCAATTCCCTTAGTCGCAGATCCATGGGAAGCTTATCATACTTGAGGCTAGAAAAGAGAGAATTGGCTCGACATCTGCACTATTTGGCCAGTTTAGGAGTCTGATTAATGGACTCAGATGATAGTGGGGTTTTGATCCAAAATACTGCAGTGTCATCTCTAGTTATGGAGGTAAAAAAATGATAGTCCGAAGACCCTAGCCTAGTACAGCTTAGAGACAAGGCTCAATAGGAAGAGTTATTGGTCGTTGAGATAACAGGAGATGGAGTCTTGAGGTACAAAGGTCGACCCTGCGATCCAGTTATGGCAGGACTTCACTAGTAGATTATGGCAGAGGTACATTATTCCTGCTATTCTCTTTGCCCGGGTATGACAAAAATGTATCATGATATAAAGAGATCTATTTGTGGCATGGGATGAAGAAAGATATTGCTGAGTTTGTAGCATAGTGTACCAATTTCCAACAGGTAAAAGCTGAACACCAGCAGCCCGACGGGCAGACTTAGGTGATAGCCGTGCCTATGTGGAAATGGGAAGAAATCAATGTCAATTTTGTTACAGGTTTACCACATACGAGGCGTTAATTTGAATCTATTTGGGTCATTGCTTATAGGCTGACGAAATCAACCCATCTCTTGCTAGTTAGGACTATATTCTCAATCGAAGATTATGCTGAGTTGTACATTAAAGAGATAGTCCTACTGCATGGTGTCCCAGTGTCTATCATCTTTGACAGAGGGGCCTAATTCACAGCAAGATTCTTGAAGTCATTTTAGAAAGGTTTGGGGACGCAAGTTAACTTGAGTACAACAGTTCATCCCCAGATAGATGGCCAAGCCGAGTGCATGATTCAGGCGCTCGAGGATATTTTACAAGTGTGTGTGCTGGACTTCAAAGGAAGTTGGGATGATCACCTACCTCTTATTAAGTTGGCATATAATAACAGTTACCATTCTACCATTAAGATGGCGCCTTAAGAGGCTTTGTATGGGCGAAAATACAGGTCCCCCATAGGATGATTTGAAGTAGGTAAGTCAGGGCTGATTGGACCTAACCAAATACATCAGTCGGAAGAGAAAGTTAAGCTCATTAGAGAGCATTTATTGATAGCCCAGAATCGTCAAAAGTCCTATTCCGATATACGGTGCAGAGACTTAGAGTAGTTTTATGTTGATGACTGGGTATTCTTGAACGTCTCTCCTATGAAGGGCATTATAAGATTTGGCAAGAAGGGCAAGCTTAGCCCTAGATTCATTTGGCCATATTAGATCCTCTAGAAGATAGGCCAAGTTGTTTATGAGTTAGAATTGCCTTCTGGGCTAGAATCTGTTCATCTAGTCTTTCATGTATCGATGCTACGAAAGTGCATAGGAGACCTTTCTTGGGTTGTCCCAATCGAGGATGTTCATGTCATAAAGGAGTTGTTCAACGAGAAGACTCCAATTACTATACTAGATCGATAGGTCCGAAGGTTGAGGAGAAAGGATGTAGCTTCTGTTTAAGTCTTGTGAAGGAACAAAAATATAGAAGAGATGACTTGGGAAGCTGAGGACGACATGAGGTCTAGATACCCTCACTTGTTCGAGACTCTATGATGATAGCACACCGACTCAGACAGTTACAGTTGAAGTGAGATAGTTTCTTAAATATTATATTATTGCTTTTGTTATCATTGTTGTTAGTTGCTCACATTATTATTATGGAGCTATGCTGTATAGCTATTGGTAGCATCCTGTGAGATGTCTATGTTGGACTTTTTTGCATTTCAAGTTTCCAGATAGTTCATATTATAAAGGAGACTCTACCGAAAATTTTATGGCAATACCTAAGAAATGAGTCTCTTAAGATTGAATTACATTCAAGGACAAATGTCCCTAAGGGGGAATGATGTTACACCCCATAAGTTTTCATAATCTAGTGAACGTGTGCATGTGAAAGTCGAGAGTTCTTAGAGTGCGGCACATGCAGAAGAAGGGTCAAAGGTGGAACACGTGAGCATATCGTCGAGTGAGCGGGTGGAAGGAGCCAGAGGCAAGCCACTATGGGTGCCGCGTTGCGAACCTTCCTCCCATGGATAGAGTGGGGCATCCCGCCCCTGTCCCTCCCAGATTGGAGGTGTGTCGCGGACCCCTGCCACCACCTCACGCATACACATATATATAGGTGTTATGTTTAATGAATCATTTGAATATTTTTCAAAAGAGGGCAGCAATGTACCAAGGAAATTCTCCATAGGATTTTCAACAAGGTAAGGAAAATTAAGAGATCAAAACTCCTCCAATCATGAATTCTTCTTGGGTAAAAAATGCTGGGGCTACGAAGAACATATATACAGAGTTGGATCTTTGAAATTGGCTTGGTTTGACGGATCCCTAAGGGGTAAAAGTCATAGCAATCATCTCTATTTAAGTCCAGAATATCTACAAGTGATAGTAAGTACTTCTACCCTCCTAATCTATAAGAATTCGTAAGGTTTTGACGAATTGAACTTGTTGTTACTTGTTGTTATTATTCCTTGTGGGATGATGTTTGTTGCCAACTTTATTGAAATGGAATAGCCTAATTCTCTTGAATTATGAGCTAAGACCTGGGAGGATTACAAATTCATAGTTGAAGTTAATCGGTTAGTGGAATCCGGTGAGTTGAAGTATGTTAAGGCTAGACCCCCTTCAGCAAGTTTCTCTTGTCTTATAGTTGATATGACTTATGTTTCTTGTAGTAGAATTCATGGTTATGTGCATTGTGGTTAGCTGCTGCGAGTTGAATATATGATTAGAGTAAGTATTCCTTGTCAGGATTGGCCATGCCTAGCTTTGCCACTCATTAGAATCTTCTTAGAGGTTACTCAATTGTATTGTTGTTTCCTAGATCAGCTAGTGATGTTTTGCTGCCTTACCAGGGCCGTAGAGGCTTGTGCTTAGCCATTAAGCATGTCTTGCTAAATTGGGTAGCATAAGGCATAGCTTGATATGTAATTTCCTGTTCACTATTCCTAGACTTGATAAAGCTCACCTATAGGACGTTGGGTTCTTTGATGCCTACAGAGCTAGAATCTTGATGTCGTAATTCTACTTTTGGGTCAATAGTCGTTGAGGCTGCCTGTAAGGAAATTATGGTTGGCTGCTCAAAATTACATCTTGTTATTAGCATCCCTGTAGTCATTTTAGGTGAAGGAACCATATAGTTGGTTGTCTACAACTTTATTGTTCGCTTATAAGCCATTACTGTACCGCTATGCCTTCAAAATAATTATGTTTAGCGTACTAATAGATTAACTTCAAAGTACTATTCGTTGTGGCTGCCGGAGGGGCTACATAGTTTAGATACAGGGAGCTACACCTAATATTAGTGATCTTATAGCTTGTTATGACATTCAAATTGTCGTTGAAGTCACTCAGGACCTCACTCTTTTCTTTATAGGCTAGCAGATTCTATAATTTTCTTTATGACTATCGGGATAGCTATGGACACATAGGATATTCCTGTTGGATGCTACACAGGTTTCCATAGGGGCAAGTAACATTTTTGTTAGGCCTACTGGTCTATACCACGCTCACCGAGCGATGTGTGGAAATATAAGTTATGCCTATCAGATGTTATACAAGCCACTTAAGGAGAAAAACATAATTATGAAGTGCCTATGGGGCTATGTTATGCTCACAGAGCAATATGAAGTCTAGAATGACTATATTGAGTCCTACAGAGCCACATGAAGTCCTGTGCCCTTACGTACTTCCTTTATGCCTGAGTTAGCACTACTGCCTTTAGAAGAGCCTTTTATGCTTGAGGTGCAGTTACAAGATCCCACAAGGCTCAAGATAGAGATACAAAAGCCTGATGTGCTCACCTACAGTTGCCCAGGAGGCTCTTACAAAGAGATATTGATTGCCTAAGGGGCTACTTATAAGTACACATTGATTGCCTATGAGGGGCTAGTTACAGTTGAGCTACAGAGCAATACACATAGATGCATGCTGATTGCTTATGAAAGGCTAGTTTAACATAAACTACAAAACACCTTCGGGGCTACAATGGTACTGATATGGGTATGCAAATTTGATTGAATTTGCCAGGGCTTATGGGGGCCCAGGTAGGTTATTGTTTGATTGTCTTTACCTTCCAAGCTTATGAGGTCTAGGTTAGGTTCTTGTTTCTCTAATGTTTGTTACTATAAATTGTATAGATGAGATTGTTCAGTTATCTTATGACTCTTTTAGATATTAATATTCAGTTATTATTATCTGTTTCAGTCCTAGCTTATTTTTTCCTTACATACTCGGTACATGTCATACTGACACCCACGCATGGGTCGTTGCATACTTGCCTGCCGGTTATAACAAATAGGTTTTGAGACCCCCTTAGTAGCCGTTTGGTTTCGACAAATTGGTTAGATCCCTTATTCCGGAGTTGCGTACATTAGAGGTTTGCCTGTCTTTTACTGTATAGTTTTTGGGTAGGCCGGGGCCCTGTCCCAACAGTGAAAGAAGGACATTTAGTGAGAAAGGGGGCTGCTCTCTCGCACTTTCCAATCTATGTTCAAGCACACCAATTCCAGCTAAATTTGAATTCAAAAGGGGTCGTAGGCAGAATGGAAGAGACTATATGATTCGATCAAGTAGCCCAAACTTAATGGAATTCATAACCCTTTCAATTCTCCCTATTTCCTTGGTCGGGCAGCAGTGTTCTCACTTCAAGGAAGAGTCACATCAGGGAGGATGGGACCAGTGGCTTATTCTCTAGAGGCTTGCAGACTATGGGTTTTGTAGAAATGCATTGTTGGCCATGTTGGCCTATTCATTTGTTAGTTGGCAGCCCTGGTAGCTTGTACATATGTGTGTATTCCTATCTTTCGTCTTTTTCTATTTTAGACGATGTGGTGATTTTATCGACCCATATAGGATGTTATTACTATCGCGAGCTGTCAGGTCAGCTTATTATCTGTGCAGGTGTTTTGGATTGCGGCCTTGTCAGCATAGGGCCTTGTTTGGGCAGTAATATACTTCATTGTTTTCTTTATTATGTGTTGTTGATATGCACCAGAAGTGTATAGTCTAGCTAGGTTAGCTCAAGGCCCAGTGTGGCATCAGGTGCCAGTTACGCCTCCCAAGGTGGGGCGTGACGTATACGTTTTGGAGTAAAGACTCCTCATATGTATAGATCCAAGTTATGTTTTAGAATATGATTATGTGAGCATTATACATGTTTTGGGAGTACTGTCTAGCACTGAGTAGGCTTGGGGTTCAAAGGTTCCCTAGTCTCTTAAACTATGCGCCAACCTAGGTATGTTTTGGGGCCTCTCAACAGAGCGTTACCTCCTGCCCAAGGGCACAAAGTGATATCGCACCTTACTTATTTTTTTCCCTGACAAGGCTTTGAATGGTTGTCCTCCACGTGGGCAAGATATGGGATTGTCATGTGCTCATACATGGTGGTTATTGGCTATGACGAGTCATCTAATGTTCCTTACGATTTCAGTTATGCATGTTTATAACATATGATATTATGTTTTCAGAAGGTTTAAACCAATAATCAGTTTATAAGCTTTTACTTATGATTTCAGATATGGCAAGCCATATGAATCTATTTTCAGCTTTGGGTTATTATATTCAGATATGAAATACAGTTTATGACTGAAAGCTACAGACTGAAAAACTGATGGAATGACTAACTCCAAACTGAAATACATGACGAAACTCAATTCATGAAACATACATGCATGCTAGGACATGAAAGAAACTTAGATACATGAACTTGATAGGAAATTGAATAGAGTACTAAGGAGGAAACTGGTACCTCATGTTGGAACTAAGTCGGAAGGAAAAAGATACGGGTATCGTGCCATCGTATCTGCTACGGCTTCCCAGGTAGTTCTCTCAACAATCTGATTCCTCCACAAAACTTTTATTGAAGATACTTCCTTGTTCCTCAACTTGTGAACCTGATGATCTAGGATCCCAATAGGAACCTCTTCATAGGTAAGGCTATCCTTCATCCTAATGCTTTCTATCAGAACAAGTAAGGCTGCGTTGCCAATGCACTTTTTCCATAGGGGAACATGGAAAACTGGATGCACCGATGCTAACTCTGCTGGTAGCTCCAACTCATTTTCCACCGTTCTAACTCACCTCAGAATCCTATAAGGGCCAACATGTGGAGGACTAAGCTTCCCTTTCTTGATGAACTTCGAAACTCCCTTCATGGGAGACACCTTCTGGAAAACCCATTCATCAGCCTCAAACTCAAGCTCCCTCTTCCTAACATCCGCATTAGATTTTTGACAACTTTGAGTTGCTTTTAGCCTTTACCTAATAAGCTAAACTTTCTTCGTTGCCTCATGACCTGAATCTGGTCCAATCAATGTAGCCTCACCTACCTCGAACCATTCAATAGGTGATCTACACCTCCACTCGTAAAGACCTCAAATGGAGCTATCTGAATGCTGGAGTGATAGTTGTTATTGTAGGCAAACTCGATAAGAGAAAAATGATATCCCAACTACCCTTGAAATCAATCATGCACGCTCTCAACATGTCCTCAAAAGTATGAATTGTCCGCTCAGTCTGACCATCTTTCTGGGGGTGAAAAGCTATGCTAAGCTTCACCGGAGTACCGAGTCCCTTCTGAAACAACTTCCAAAACTGAGAGCTGAATTGAGTACCCCTATCAAAGATGATGGAAAAGGGAACCCCATGCAATCGAACCAACTTCTGAATGTAAAGATTAGCATAATCTTGGTTGAATCTATTGTTTTGATCAGAAATAAATATGCTGATTTTTCAACTTGTCCACAATCACCCATACAGAGTCACACTATCGGTGCATACAAGGCATACCTGTAATAAAGTCCATATTGATCTCTTACTACTTCCATGTAGGAATGCTGATGTCCTAAATCATACCTCTAGGTATTTGATGCTCGACTTTCATCTGTTGGCAATTTAGACACTTAGCCACAAATTCCGCTATGTCCTTCTTCATGCCATTCCACCAATAGACTTTCAGTAGGTCATGGTACATCTTGGTGTAACCTAGATGGATAGAGTACCAATAGCCATGACCCTCGCTAAACATCTGTCTCTCTCAAGTCATGCATAGTCGGAACACACAACGACTTTGATATCGAAGTACACCATCTCCCCCTTGGGAGAAAACCTCCACCTTCTGATTCGAGATTGCTTTGTTAAGCTTTACTAAGATAGGATCTTCATCGTGCCTTGCTTTAACTTCCATCACCAATGAAGATTCTGACCCATTCAGAATAATAATGCCACCATCCGCTAAATCTACAAGGTGAACTCCTAAATGAGCAAGTCTATGGACATCCTTCACCAAATCGTTTCTCCCATTCTTGACATGGGACACATTTTCCATGGACAACCTACTAAGAGCATCTGCCACTATGTTGGCCTTGCCCTGATGATAAAGGACACTCATGTCATAAACCTTGAGAAGATCTAGCCATCTCTTTTGCCTTCAGGTCCTTCTGAGTAAACAAGTATTATAGGTTTTTTTGGTCTATGAACACATCCCCATGTAACCAATACAAATAATGCCTCCAAATCTACAAGGAAAAAACCACAATTGTCAACTCTAGGTCATGCATCGGGTAATTCTTTCCATGAGTCTTAGGCTGTCTAGAGGCATATACAATGACTTTACCATGTTGCATCAACATACAACCAAGACCAATCCTATAGGCATTACAATACACAGCGAAGCCATCTGTTCCCTCCGGTAGGGTCAATATTGGTGTTGAAGTGAGTTGCGTCTTAACTCCTAAAAACTCTTCTCACAAGCCTTCGACCACTGAAATTTGACCTTTTTCTAGGTCAACTTTGTAAATAGTGCTGCAATGTATGAAAATCCCTCTATGGATCTCCTATATGTTATACCTTGAAAGTCCCTAAGATCAGATCTGAGGGTTGAACAGGAGAAGGCAAGAAGATCTGCACCAGGGCACAGAACAACTCATTAGGTGACCCAACTTATTGAGTCACTAGAAGGATCTTTAAGTGACCTGTTAAGTGATTCTATGTTCAGAAGTTACTATGGTAATGGGTCGGGGAACAATCCATCATTACACCCAATGAGTCGTTGAGTCCCTCATTGGGTGGTGTAGTGTTGGAATTAAAGGATTCTTTCAGAGGGACTTAATGATTGGTGGGACTAGTCGTGGTGTCACTTCACGACTCGTCTAGTCGACTGTTGGTTGGACAAGGTTGGAAGAAAATTTGAAATTTCTAGTGGTGGTGATGAGGGGAGACAACGAGTCGTCAGAGGACCTAACGACATGTTAAGTCCCTCATGGTGAATGGCAGTGACTTTTTGCTACAAAATTATTGAGGGTGTTTTCATAAATTATAAGCTTCTAATCCCTAAACTATATCGTTTTAAGCTTTGTTAGGAGGGTTTTAAGAGGGTTTAACCTATTCTAAATCATTCCCCTCGAATGCATGCAAGGCTAAGACTTCTCTATTGAAGATCAAACCTAGAATTCTTCAAGTTCTTCTCCAAATCTCTTGGGATTTCAAGTGTTAGAAAATTATGCCCAATTATGCAACTTCTTGAAAAGTCATGTTTATGATTTGTAATTTCAAGTATGATGAGATATCTAGTATGTATCAATGTTTACAAACTTTCCATGCATGAATCTATGATTTTGATGAATGAAGTCTATTTCAAGTATGCATGATTTCTAGATTTGGGCAAGCCCACACAAGACAAGTATGTTTTATGATCTACCAAGGCTAACAATATCAAATGTTAGATATATGTTTTGGAGTCAAGACTCCTCAAATGTATAGATTCAAGTTATGTTATAGAATATGATTATATGATCATTATACATATTCTAGGAGTAGTGTCTAGAACCGAGTAGGCTTGGTGTTCCAAGGTTCCTCAGTCTCATAAACTACACGCCAATGGTGGTATATTTTGGGGCCTCTCAAGAAAGCATTACCTCCTGCCTAAAGGCACACCGTGATATCACACCTTACTTATTCTTTACCCTGGCATGGCTTAGAATGACCCTCCTCCATGTGGGATCATCGTGCGCTCATACATGGTGGTTGTCGGTTATAATGAGTCTCCCAATATTTCTCATGATTTCAGTTATGCATGTCTATAACATATAATATTATGTTTTCACCAGGTTTGACATAATGATAAGTTTATAAGCTTTTACTTATGATTTTATATATGGCAAGCCATATGAATCTATTTTCATCTTTGGGTCATTCTATTCAAATATGAAATACAGTTTATGACTATACATGAGTTCAGATACCAGTATGCAGTCGTTACTCTCATGATCTTATGATTTATGTTATGTGCATGATTTCAGTTATACTTACACAACCTGTTTTACTTACCTTACACATTTAGTACATTCCAAGTACATACCACACACTCTATGTTGTATTGTTTCATGATACAAGTCTGAGCAATTAGACTCAATTCCACCATTAGCTCAGCTTCCCCTTAGTCCAATTTAGTTCCCGCTATTGGTGAACCCTCATCTTCCATGGACCTTCAGCTTAGTGTTTGATTATGTTATTTCAGTTTTGAACTTTAGCGAGCTAGTTAGGGGTGTTGTCCCATCAGCTCATCAAATAGTTCACAGGCTTATCAGACATTATGTAGACTTTTAACTTTGTCGAGTGTCGACTTGGTGTTATATTGTTATGTTATTCAAACTTCTGCTTATTCAATTTTAGTTTATCAGTTTCCATTTAATGTATGCTCTTTAGTTGCTATGTTCATGCCATGAGTCAACTTGGAGCCATTTGTGGTTCTAGTTCCGTGTCTCAGTTCGGGCCTATGTTTGGTTCATGACAAACTTGGTACCAGAGAAAAGTTTTAGATAGTCTTATGGTGTCTTAAATCCGCATTGATTAGGGTTTTTTCCATGGATGTGAAGCACGCCACACTTATGAGGGAGAGGCTACAAGGATTTTTAGGAAATTTCCCATCTTTCATGATCTGTGTCATGTAATGAAGTATCTCTCTATCCTTCTAACTTGTTCTATACACATTTGAAGAATCATGCCTTCACACTAAGTAAATAGTAGAAGTAACAGAAATGGAAATTGCCATGAAGATGGCAATGGATATGGGAAGCAGCAAGCCCCGCCAGCACCAGTAGGTCATTTTCCCAAGCAGGTCTCTCATGCCGAGTTTAGAGTGGCATTCCACATGTTAGCATAGGCTTTGACCACTCAGGTCAACCAACAAGCAGTGGTCCATGTCCCTCATAAAGAGAGCGCAACGACAACTTGAGTTTGGGATTTCCTCAAGATTAATCCACCTGAGTTCCTTGAGTCAAGAGTGGATGACGGCCCGCATGAGTTTTCTGAGGAGATACAGAAGATCACCCAGATTATGGGGGTAACAGGCGAGGAGAGCGCATACATAGCCTTATATTAGTTGAATGGGGTTTCTTATATTTGGTACCGTTAGTGGAGGGATGGTAGAGTAGTAGGTGCAGTTCCTGTGAACTTGATGAGTTTATGACTGGCTTTTAGAAAGATTGTTTTCCTAGGGAGTTGAGGGAAGGAAAGGCCGCAAAGTTCGTCGACTTGCAGCAGAATAAAATGACTATGCAAGAGTATGTTTTGGAGTTTACCCGTCTATCCAAGTATGTGTCGGAGATGGTGGAGGATTCGAGAGCCCATAAACAAATTTGTGTATGGAGTGTCATATTCGCTGGTCAAGGAGTGCAGGACTGCAATGCTAAATAGTGATCTAGACTTCTCTCGATTGGTTCTATTCGCCTAGCAAATAGAGGTGTATCAGATGAAGGAAAGGGGGAGAGAGGCCAGGACAGGCAGCTTGGGGTTTTCCCAACGGAGGTCTGGTGGCGGACATCTTCAGCAGTCCCACCAAAGATCATCAGTCCTAGCACCATCATCAACCAGTGTGCTATCCAGATCTAGGCATGATCAGAGGGGAAAGACAGTAGGCTCAAGAGGACAGGGGAGCAGGTCAGGGGAGCCCAACATGCTAGGTTGCGACAAGTATGGAAAGAAGCACCTCAGGGAGTGCCTAGTGGGGTCAGGTGCATGTTTCGGGTGTGGTAATCCTTGATATCTTCTCAGAGACTACCCCGCAGCTAGACAGCGCCATGGAGGAGGCCATGACACAACAATCAGTTCAGCAGCTCCAACACGTTTAGCTCAGCAGTGTGCATCCACTAGTGCAGGTGGTGGTCACATTAGAACAGATTATATGCCTTCTCATCTTGTGAGGAGCATGAGGTATCTCCAGATGTGGTCACTGGTATATTGCGAGTATTTCATCTTGATATATATGCATTGATAGATTGAGGGTATACTTTATCTTTTATGATGCGTTATGTTTCTATTAGTTTCAGAGTTAGTCTCAAAATCATATCGGAACCCTTCTCAATCTCTACTCCTGTCAGTGGCTCAGTTATAGCTCGATGGGTATACAGAAATTGCCCTATCATAGTCCTTTAGAAAGTCACCTCAGTCGATTTACTATAGTTAGACATGACTGATTTCAATGTTATCTTTGGCATGGATTGGTTTCATGCATATTATGCCTCAGCAAATTGTAGAATCCGTATGGTAGAGTTTTTATTTCGGGTGAGCCAGTCCTAGAATGGAAGGGTAGTTCAGCTATGCCTGTAGGTCATGTTTTTTCCTATCTTAAGGATAGAAAGATAATTTCTAAGGGTTGTGCGTACCATCTAGTTTGGGTTAAAGATGCTATGTCCGAGACCCCGGTTCTTTTGTCTATCCCTGTTGTAAGTGATTACTCGGAGGTTTTCCAAGATGATCTACCTGGAGTCCCTCCTTAGTGGAAGCTTGACTTTGGTATTGACCTTCTTCTCGATACGCAGCCTAAATCCATTCCTCCTTATAAAATGGCTCTAGCTAAGCTAAATGAGTTGAAAGAATAGTTGAAGGATCTCTTGGATAAGGGCTTCATCAGGCCAAGCAAGTCCTCGTGGGGTGTACCAGTTCTCTTTGTTTGAAAGAAGGATGGGTATCTTCATAGTTGAAGTTGATCGGTTAAGTGAAATTCGGCGAATTGAGGTATGTTAAGGATAAACCCCCTTTGGCAAGTTTTTCTCATCTTATAGTCGATACAACTTACGTTTCTTGTAGTAGTATTCATGGTTATGTGAATTATGGTTAGCTACTGCGAGTTGAATATATGATTAGAGCAAGTATCCCTTGTCGGGATTGGCCATGCTTAGCTTTGCCACTCGTTAGAATAGTCTTAGAGGTTACTTAGCTGTATTGCTGTTGCCTAAATTGGCTAGTGATGTTTTGCTGCCTTACCAAGGCCGTAGAGGCTTGTGGTTAGCCGTTGAGCATGTCTTGCTAAATTGGGTAGCATAAGGCATAGCTTGAAGATGTAATGTCCTGTTCACAACTCCTAGACTTGATAAAGCTTGCCTGTGGGCCATTAGCATTCTTTGATGCCCACAAATCTAGAATCTTAATGTCGTAATTCTACTTTTGTGTTAATAATCGTTGAGGCTGCTTGTAAGACAATTGTGGTTTGCTTCTCAGAATCATATCTTGTTGTTGGCAGCCCTGAACCATATAGTTAGTTGTCTACTTCTTTACTGTTGGCTTAGAAGCCAATATTGTACCACTATGCCTTCGAAATGATTATGTTTAGCGTCCTAATAGATTAACATCAAAGTACTGTTTGTTTTGGCTGCCCAAGGGGGGTACAAAGTTTAGATACAAGTAGCTATACCTAATATTAGTGATCTTATAACTTGTTATGACATTCAAATTGTCGTTCAAGTCACTCTGGACCTCACCCTTTTCTTTCTAGGCTAGCTTATTCTATATTGTCTTTATGACTATCAGGCTAGCTGTGGACACATGGGATATTCCTATTGGATGCTATACAGGTTTCCATAGGGGCAAGTAACAGTTGTGTTAGGCCTAAGGGGCTATACCATGCTCACTGAGTGATGTGTGGAAATATAAGTTATGCCTGTCAGATGCTATACAGGCTGCTCAAGGAGCAAAACATAATTATAAAGTGCCTATGGGGATATGTTATGCTTACAAAGTAATATAAAGTCTAGAATGACTATATTGATGCCTGCAGAGCTACTTGAAGTTTGGTACCCTTACAGACTTCCTTTATGCCTGAGTTGGCACTAACGACCTTCAGAGTAACCTTGTGTGCTTGTGGTGCAGTTACAAGAGCCTAGAAGGCTCAAGATATAGATACAGGAGCCTCATGTGCTCACCTACAGTTTCCTACAAGGCTACTTATGAAGAGATATTGATTTCCTAAGGGGCTACTTATAGTTACATGTTTATTGCCTATGAGGAGCTAGTTACAGTTGAGCTATAGAACAATACACATAGATGCATGCTGATTGATTATGAAGGGCTAGTTTCAGATAATCTACAGAACACCTTTGGTGCTATAGTGGTACTAATATGGGTATGAAGATTGGATCGAACTTGTTGGGGCCAATGGGGCCCAGGTAGGATATTGTTTGATTGTATGTACCTGCCAGGCTTATGGGGGCTAGGTTAGGTTCTTGTTTGTCTAATGTTTGTTAGTATAAAATTGTACATATGAGATTGTTCAGTTATCTTATGACTCTTTTAGCTGTTAATGTTAAGTTTTTATTATCAGTTTCAGTCCTAGATTATTTTTGCCTTATATACTCGCTACATGTCGTACTGATGCCAACGCATGGGGTGCTGCATACTTGCTTGAAAATTCTGACAGACAGGTTCCGAGACCCCCTAAGTAGCCGTTTGGTTTCAGTAGATTGTTATCTCCCTTCCTCCATAGTTTCCATACATTAGAGGTTTTCCTGTCTTTTACTGTATAGTTTTTGGGTAGGTTAGGGCCCTGTCCCAGTAGTGAAAGAAGGAAATTTAGTTAGAATGGGGGCTGCTTTCTCGCACTTCCCAATGTACATTCAAGCACACTGATAAAGCTCAAACCACACCTCCTTCGGAAGTATGAAGCGGACGTTGTCAATAAAGAACCCAACTATACGGTGGGGTCGATCCCACAGGGAATATGGAAGAGCTAGACTAAAGCCGGTAAGTGAACTTGTTAGGTAGTTACTCTAAATAGGGGAGTTCTAAAGAAAACAATAATTAAAAACACAATTAAAGCTTTATTTGAAATCAAGAATGAAAGATAATTAGGGTTTTGTGTTCCCCATGGGTTCATAACTGCTTCGGGTATTCATACATGATCATCACCAATGCTCACTTGTAGAACTGATAACTTAGGTTCATTCAAATGACTAGCCCGTCCCTATTGAATGATTATACTCAATCACCGCGTCAAGTCTCATGAGCGATTGAAAATTAACCGTTATCAATATGTCCCAAATTTAACTATCGTGCGAATACAACTCAAGTTAATACAATGATCATCAAGATCAAGGATTTGTTTTAGTTCTCTTTTCCTTATCTCTACCTCTCTAGGCTCAAGCAAGTAAAGAATTCGGGAATGTCCTAACGTTGTACATCGTTAAGAAACATTTAAGCATGAAGAGAATACAATACAAGTGTTTTGCATTGGTTTTGAATCACTTTTATGCAACCCTAGCTTGTTGATTCACCATGATTCCCACAACCCTAGCTATGGAGGTTTTAGCCTCTCATAGTTGCAAGATTGTGATTTGCATTCATATATATATACATAAATCAATACTTACAATTATAGATGAGAGAAAAACTTCTTTTGATTAATCAGCAAAATCCTCAAGAACAATATGAAGATCAAAAGAAAACCAAGAAAAGGTTGATCACAAGTTGAACAACTCAATTCTCATGTCTAAGTCTCCTCAATTTCGTTGCTAATCAATTCTAATCACTCTTAGTTACCTCGCTCTAATGAAAATAAAACATAAAACATATTTACACAGACATAAAAATCTTTTTCCTAGTATAACAGGGTGTATTTCCATTACTGAAGTCGCTTGTAGCACAACTTGTCCTACAACCAGTAGCAGGTATGTGCGGGTCGTACCTGCCTCCCGTAGGTCATCGGCTGGCTGAAATTTGGCTAAGTGTTGGACCTTGGTACTCGTACATCTTCCTATGAGTCGTGTTGAGCTTCCGTGGCTTGACATTGAGATTTTGAAATTTTTCTAAAGTTCATTAGGAGTGCTTTGGTATGACTTGTACCTTGCTGCCACGACTCGTACTGTCTATCCGTAGCAAGAGTCAGCCTCTTGTGCAAATTTTTTGAATCTTCCCACGACTTCTTCACTGGGTTCATACAAGCTTTGTACGACTCATACAGAGAGTCGTAGGATACACCCTTTCATCTTTAGCCTTCTGAAACTTCTCATAACCAGCAGTACGACTTGTAGCACCTTCCTACGGCTCGTACTGAGGACTGTGGGTTAAGCCTATTTTCTGCACTTTAGGGCTATCTTTGACACATTTTTGCTCCAACACCTATTTATCCTGTCACCAAAGAAAAAGTTCCTTATATCGATATAAATATACCTAAGTCCATGTTATTTTCTTAGTTTTGAGCGTCAAAAGTGCTATAAACTCACAGCACATCAACACCCTCAACTTAAGACTTTTGCATGTCCTTAGGTAAAGAAAAAGAAAAAATAAACAAGACCCTCAACTATAAAATAAACCTAGGATACTACAGCCAATACTAAACAAAACTTGCACTATACATTCAACAATTTTCTACTCTTTTCCATGAACCAATGTCAACTAATGTACCACAGGAAACCACAAAACATGATAAACAGGGATCAAGACATGTCATCTATCCATCAATAGGTAATCAAGTCATCACCAATGTTTTTCATACAGACCAATGGTAAAAGTAAGCATAATCCATGTACCTTCATAATAAATGAAGTCCCCACTCACATATATGGTGTCAAATATTGTATGGGACTAAACAAGCAAGGAGCTCACTCTCACAAAGAAGTTTCAAGTATTATATATCATATAACATATGCTTGCCCTTATTTTCTCTGCTTCGGTTTATTAGAGAGTCAGATTAGGATCACTATAGCACTTGCTGTGGCTTGTAATGTAGGCTTTAGGGCTGGACATGATAAATATGCAAGATTTTATAAGTGAGTATCCCTTCCTAGGCACTATATACATTGGCTACACCATTCACCTATTTCACCCTTTTGCTTTTCATTCCATTTCTTCCCTTTTCACCTATTTTATGTTCATTTGTATGGGTGTGGTGTATTTTCAACTTTTTCCGACATTTTTTTTGTTTTGAAATTTCTTTTTCAAGATTTTCAACTTTTTTCATATCCTTATTTTTTTCTCTTCACACCATACCCCATTTTAAACCTTTTCTCTTTTCTCTCCCCTTTTCTCGTTCCCAACACTTATGCACCCCTACTCGAGCCACCCTCAACTTAGACATTTTACCTATGTTGAGGTTCACAATATCCAAGGAAGGACCAGGGCCAAAATAGGTTCATTATAAAGAAATAGGTATGGTTAATCGGTAAATCAAAGAAAAATAGTCTATTAAAGGATCAAAATTTGAATCAAGGAAATCATATGATTTTGGTAGGGTTATTTAGTCTGAAAGTGAGCTTCAATATAAACAACCTATGAGGATATCCTAACCAACCATCCTTAGCCTATGTAAAGACCAACCAGACAAGTTCTAGATCTTCAACATAATACTGAACTAAATACTACACCTCACTCACTCATGGTACATGGCTTATATTCACCTCACCTGTCTGATTTACACATGGGCTAAAAAGAATCCTCTTGATAATAAACTAAATGACATCAAAAGATCCACAGATATCATGCATGCAGTCACAAATACATAGCTAATGCATCAATTTTTTTTTTGGCAGTGTCAATTTTTTTCAAAAATCAAAACTAGTGCATTTTCATTGGATGAGTACTCCTAAGCTATTTCCTAATTAAACAAAATCAATAAAATAAGAAATAAAATCCTAAACATGCTAATTTCTACTACATATCATGTCCGAGAGAAAAGAAACATGGCAATAAAAATCCTCGGACGAATCAAAAATTTCAAAAATCACAAGTACACCCCCTCCCTTTTTTGAAAATTAAGCTTCATCCCCGAATAATGAACTATAAGATCATATGGAAGGGAACATACTTGTGGCGCTCTAGGCGCTCCTATCATCCTGTGGAGGAGGTACCTCCGCTGTAATAGTGGCGCTAGCAGTGGATGGTGCACTCAATGAAGTATCCACAGAGGGAGTGGTTACCCTCTCAGTAGTTTTGGCCGCTTCTACAGCCTCAGTGGCAATCTGGGCGGAATGTGGCTCACTCGAAGTGTCACGGCTACTGGCAAGCTCGAGCTGAGTCATGGTGGAGCTGCTTCTCCTCTAGCTCGCTCATGCAGCTCTAACATATATGTGTCATGAGTCTGCAGGCTCTCTATTCTGGCCCGCTTGCATTTTTTCCTTTCCTTCTTCCTCTTCTTTCTCATACTCTCCTCTCCAACTTCCTCAGAAGCTCTTTCCTTTCCCTTATCTCCAGCAGCTACCATCGGCTCCCAATAATCCGCCAAGTCAATCTCCTCGTCAAGCTCTGCATCCAGGTCTGGAAGACTGGGGGCTGCTATGACTGCCGGTTCTCGTGATGAAAACTAGGCTACTTGGCTCCGAAGAGCTCCGAACTCCTCACAGAGATTGTTGGTGTAAGTCTGCTCCGCCATCCATATATTGAATTGGCTATTAAGTCCATCCAAGAGATCATGTCGAGCCTGAGTTGTTGTATCTATCTCTGCTTTGACCCATGGCTTTATGTTTTCCATCATAGCTTAAATTTTTCATTCAGCCATGGTCCATCGTTTTGCCAGTTTCTGGAGGAAGTCATGAGGTACCTAAATATGCCCTGCTGGAGTCTGAGTCTGCAGGCTAGGCTATGGTGCAACTGAAGTGCTAGGAGATAACTCTAAATGACCAACATCTGTAGTCGGTGTCTCACTATGCTCCTGTACAGTGGGGACATTCACCTGTGCGTCGCTTGCTAGCTGGACTAATGGAATTGTGGTGGGTATTCTGGCTCGACTTAATGGGTTCATCTCATCCTGGATAAAGCCGATGTCTATAATCCTCTGGCCTCCAATCAGCCGCTCCTCACCCCGCTATATTAGCACCCCTGCCTCTGTGTATAGCCTGAATATAAGACTCGGGAATAGGATGGTAGTGCTCATTCTCCCCGCTCGATCTTGTGTCTCCTCTGCGATAATCCTAGGGATGTTAATAGGATGATGGGACATGAGGTATGCCACCAAAGCTGCTATGTTAGCACTCAATGTATTATCATTGACCGTGGGTGCTAACTGGTGGCGTACTAATGTCCAGCAGGCTTTTTCTATGAAGTTAAGTGAGTTCTTTTTCACCTACTTTCCACTAGTAACCCATTCATCTTCGTCCTTATTTTTAATGATTACACCTGCCAACCATTGCAGCTGCCTCTGCCTTTCCTGCAATCCCAAATTCTTGATCTGCTTCATTGCCTCCATCCTGTAGTCATACTCAGGCATCATCCATGCATGCACGAACTATGGTCCATACAGAACGCCAGAGATGGTCTGCTCTAATATGTCTACCTCTCATCCTTGGACCATCACACTCCCAGTTTGGGATGGTCTTTTATTTTCTTCCCCTCCTTTACCTTTTGCTCCATGGTGGCCAAATAGTTGGCGTAGAACTCCAGAACCAATTCTGCTGTATACTGAGCTGGAGTCTTGGCTAAATATCCTCTTCATCTCCTCAACTTCATTCAGTGTATTTGTGAGGATCTACATTTCTTCCTAGATGCTCCGCGTTGGCTTATTCTTGGCGATGAGAGAAATGCCTTGCTCATATATCTCTCTGGCTCTCGGCACTCTCCACCAGACTATGCGGTTTTCTCTGCGTGGGGTCTATACATGTGCAGTATTTGGAGCCTCCTCCTTTGATTCATCGCTGCCACTTGCTTCACTTGATTGGGTCTATAAAAAATAGAAGAATTGGTGTAACTCGATTCTACACTGAAGAAAGAATTGAATATTCATTTGATCAAATCATTCACTTCTCCTCAGACCCTTCCTCTACATTTGAGTCGTTTCCTGATTCCTGGTTACCTTCTCTAGCTCCTTCCTTAGACTGAGGAGCTTGGGTAGATGTGGCAATAGCTGCTTCAGCTTGTGCTCTTGATCTTGCCCTAGTGGTTCTGGTTCCATCAGTGTCTAAAGTTCAACCTGGTAATCCTCAACCGAACCACTAGGAGAGCTTCCTGCTTGCCCAACCTCAAACTCAGATGTTTCATCAATTAATGTTCTCCGGGCTATTTCTTTGGATGCTTTTCGCTTCATTGTCATTGTTCCTATAGAGAAGAAAGTTAGAATTCCATATTTGAGAGAAAAAAAAGAACAAGAAGAGAACACTTTTAGATTCTTAACATGGGTCGACAGTACAGGTCGTACCCTGAAGGTACGACTCATATGAAGGCCCAGAAACTCTATATGCATGTTACAACTCACAGGTATGACTCGTACTAGGATGGTACGACCCATACCTTGAGTCGTATGATGAAGCCTCAACATTATCATTTCCTCTATATTTTTCCACGACTCGTGGTATGACCTATAGGTCGATTCCATGAGTCGTAGGAAGGATTCTTCTGATTAGCCCCTATTCAGTTCTTTGGTAAGAATGCTCAGTACGACTCATAGTGACAAACTACAAACTGTACTATGCTTCATACCACTTTGGCTTATTCAATTTTTGTTTAGTTTGCAGTGGTTCTTTTTCACAATTTTTGGGTACTCAGATTTCCCCAGGTCTAGGCATATCATTCAATCAATTAAACACTACTCATTCCTCCCCATCTTAATCACTACCCGTAACTCAAATTTTGAAAACTTCAATTCACAAGTTTATCCCAAAAAAAGGATAATGTTTTCCAGTCGTTCTATGTATTTTTTCGAGCAAAGTCAATACTCACAGGGGTTTTGATAGTGAAAGATTCAAGAAAGTTAAGATTTTTCGATATTTTATACATTACTTACTTGTTGCTTCTTTCTTTGATCGGTAATAAAAAATGTGGTAGAGTTGCGCTTAATTTGAGCACGAGTGTGAGAGGTTTAAAGGTAGGGTTCGTAGGTTGGTTTCATTTGCGTGGGAAGAGGGATTTTGTGAGGTGTTTGGTTTAAACTAAGAAAAAGGGCAGGTGTGAAAATTTGGGTTGAGTCAGGTGATTTTAAAATTTTTGACCTGTTACAACTCGTACCTTGGACCCATGAGTCAGAGTTTTTGAAAACTTACCTGGGGACCTACAAGTACCTCCCATGACTCGTACAAGGTAGGTACAATTCGTATGATGACTCGTACGTCGTTACTTTTAATTACATCTTTGAACCTCACCACACCTCCTACTACGGCTCATAAGATGCTATCACGAGTCGTACTGAGAGCCATAGCAGCTGCTTTTTTAGTAGTTTTTCTGCCTCCTATTTTTTTCTGTTTTCCCTACACATTGAGCACACATTGGTTGAATAACTTGGGTTTCGTCCCAAGAAGCGCTTGATTTAATGTCGCGGCACGACACAGGTGGCCCGGTTACTTAGACTTCACCAAGCCACTACTGGGGTTGCCTCCCAAGAAGTGCCTCATTTAGCATCGTGGAACGATTAAAGTCTCTTGACTACATAGAATTTGTCAAGTGACTCATACTCATACTCCAGTGCTGAGATTACACTGTATTCCTTGGGTTGCTGCATTGTCCGGCAAATGTTGAAAGTGATCTCCTCTTTGTTTAATATAAACTTCGGCTAGCCAGCCTCCACATCTACCAAGGCCCTCCTAGTCGCAAGGAATGGTCGCCCCAGAATGATGGGACCTCATAATCGCAATCCAAAATCATGAAGTCAGCTAGGAATATGAATATGTCCACCTTGACTAGTACATTGAACAAGATCCCCTGGTTTCTTCACAGTTCTATCAGCCATCAGTAGCCACATAGTGGTTGGTATGGGGGATCCTAAGCCTAATCTCTTGAAGACTGCCAAGGGCATCAGATTGATGCTTTCTCATAGATCACAGAGTGCCCTTGCAAACTCGACATTTCCAATGGTACATAGTATAGTGAAAGCACCTGGGTCTTCCTTCTTTTGAGCAAAGACCTATGTAGCTATGGCACTATAGTGATGTACATTGTCTATCGGCTCATAGCTTACAGACCTCTTCTTCGTTACCAAGTCGTTCATAAACTTAGCATAACTTAACATTTGTTCAAATACCTCTACCAATGGTATGTTCACATATAGTTGTTTAAGCATTGAAGGAATTTCTGGAGCTTACCATTTTCTGCCCTTTTCTTCATTCTTTGAGAGAATGGTGGCGGTGGTCGTGGGATAGCTCTGTGCACTTGAGTTGCTCATTAATCAATATCAGGTTCCTTCTCCTCTATCAGAGCCTCTGGCAACACAAAACTCTCTATCTCAACACTCTTATCACTTTCCTCAATAATGCTCTATTTCTTCCGTGCAACTACAACCGGAAAAGGGGGGTCAACTGTGGTCTTACCACTCCTAGTCATCACCTCCATGTAGTGGCCATCATTCTTTGGGTTCTGAACAGTGTTGCTAGGCAGTGTACCCTTTTGTCTAGGGTTAAGTGATGTTGGAAATTGCCCAAGCTGCTGCTCAATTTGCTTGATGGTGGTTGCATGAGATTCCACTCTCTGACCCATACTACATATGTCACAACGGATCTCCTTCAATTGCTCATCAGTGGACCCACCTTCTTCAGCATCTCAACAGTCATGCTCTCTAACTTTGATTGCCTAGCCTCCCCCTCTCATTCATTAGGAGGCACATAAACTCTAGCCTAGTCATTGCGGTAGCCATCATTTCTTCTCCATTCTCTATCGCGCTCACGACCACGACTTCTATATATGTACCCATTTCAGTTGTAGTTGTCTCCGTATTGGTTCCGTCCTTGGATTCCATAACCT
Organism: Datura wrightii; assembly: GCA_035772735.1. Taxonomy (NCBI): domain Eukaryota; kingdom Viridiplantae; phylum Streptophyta; class Magnoliopsida; order Solanales; family Solanaceae; genus Datura; species Datura wrightii. Next base: position 71,408,694 of record JASDFA010000002.1, read on the forward strand.
TGATGCCAATTGTCTTGTCCAGACGCTTGGGCGTTGGCTCAGAAACACGCCACTTGGCTATCCAGGAAATTTGCCTCTTCCTCAAAATCAGAGTGATCAGCTCCCGGCTCCATTCCTTGTGTCACTGCTGCTTTTACCTTTTGGGCTCTTGCTCCCATGATGTTCTTTACAAGAAAATCCAACGATGTGCCGTGTGAGCCAACTCTTGGTTGTGTTCTTCTTCCTTCCAACGTTGGTCTACAGTCAAACCAATAACATATGTATCGACCGCTGCATCACCCTTCCTTGTATGCCATGCCTTGTTTGTCTGTCACCTTGTCAAGGATTGTAGCAGCTTGCTCCCAGGTGTGACTCATCAATGCTCCTCCTACCACCGTGTCTGCAACAACTTTTGTGCTATTATTTAAAGACCTATAAAAAATTTCCAACAAACTGTCACCTGGGATTTTATGGTTCGGGCACTTTGTCAACTTCTTCTTGAACCTTAGCTAGGTTTCATGAAGTGCCTTTGTCTTGAGTTGTCTGAAATTATAGATCTCATCCTTTAGATGCAACATTTTGGAGGGGGGAAAGAATCTCTCTAAGAAGTCCTGGTTGAGTTCCCTCCAGTTAGTTATGGAGTTGATGGGCAACTCCGATAACCATAAAGTGGCTTCCCCTGCTAGAGAGAAGGGGAAATGTCTGAGCCGAATGGTATCTTGGCTAACTCCGGGAAACCTGTACGCCTTGCATATTCCTACGAAGTTCATCAAGTGTAGGTTGGCTTCATCCACTACGTGACCACTGAATGCCCCATTCATGTTTAACAATTGAATCATAGTGCTCGTGATGTGAAATTTGACCCCAACGGGCAGTGGTGGTGGCACAATTGCTCCAGTCGACCCAACTTCATCAATGTCTAGGTCCTTATCATCGAAGAACTAAGGGGAAAGTCTATAACCTCTGTTGCCCCTCCCATGTTGACCAATATTAACTACCTCTTCTCTGGCATCTTCCGCATGCTAAAGTGCAGCTTGCCGAGCTAGCTCAGCTTGCCTAGCTTCTTTAGCTATGCTGACATCTCTTTGTTCCTGGTTCTTCATCATGTGCAGTGTTCATTCAATTTCTGGGTTCAACGGAATCAGGGGATCTCCACTACTCCGAGTTCTTGGAATTCACTGAAAAACAGCCCGTGGGTATCAAAAACAAAAAGAACATGTAATTAATGAAATAACTACCAAAAAGTTCAAATACAAGCAAATAATATATTCTTAGCTGTATTCCCCGGCAATGAAGCCAGTTTTGATAATGCTCAAACCACACCTCCTTCGAAAGTATAAAGCCGACATTGTCAATAAAGAACCCAACGAGAGGTTGGGGTCGATCCCACAGGGAATATGGAAGAGCTAGACTAAAGTCGGTAAGTGAACTTATGAGGTAGTTACTCCAAATAGGGGGTTCTAAAGAAAACAATAATTACAAACACAGTTAAAGCTTTAGTTGAAATCAAGAATGAAAGATAACTAGGGTTTTGTGTTCCCCATGGGTTCATAACTGCTTCGGGTATACATACGTGATCATCAACAATGCTTACTTGTAGAACTGATAACTTAAGTTCATTCAAACGACTTGCCCATCCTATTGAATGACTATACTCAATCACCGGGTTAAGTCTCATGAGCAATTGCAAATTAACTATTATCAATATGTCCCAAATTTAACTATCCTGTGACCAAAACTCAAGTTAATACAATGATCATCAACATCAAGGCTTTGTTGTATTTCTCTTTTCCTTATCTCAACCACTCTAGGCTCAAGCAAGTAAAGAATTCGAGCATGTCCTAATGTTGTACACCGTTAAGAAATGTTTAAGGATGAACATAACACAATACAAGGGTTTTGCATTGGTTTTGGATCACATTTATGTAACCCTAGCTTGTTAATTCACCATGGTTCCCACAACCCTAGCTATGGAGGTTTTAGCCTCTCATAGTTGCAAGAAATGTACATAAATCAATACTTATAATTATGGATTAGAGAAAAACTTCTTTTGATTAATCAGCAAAATCCTCAAGAATAATATGAAGATCAAAAGAAAACCAAGAAAAGGTTGATCACAAGTTGAACAACTCAATTCTCACGTCTAAGTCTCCTCAATTTCGTTGCTAATCAATAATAATCACTCCTAATTACCTCGCTCTAATGAAAATAAAACATAAAACGTATTTATATAGACATAAAAATCCTTTTCCTAGCCTAATAGGGTGTATTTCCATAACTGAAGCCACCTGCAACAGGACTTGTCCTAGGACCCATAGCAGGTATGTACGGGTCGTACCTGCTTCACGTAGGTCATTGACTGGATGATATTTGGCTAAGTGTTGGAACTTGGTATGACTAGCACAAGATTCCTACAAGTCGTACTGAGCTTCCTTGGCTTGACTCTGAGACTTGTGAAATTTTTCTAAAGTTCATCACGAGTGCTTTGGCACGACTCGTACCTTGCTACCACAACTCGTATTGTTTATTCGTAGCAGGAGTTAGCCTCTTGTGCAAATTTGCTGAATCTTCCCATAACTTGTTCACTGTGGCCCGTACAAGCTTTGTACGACTCGTACTGAGAGTCGTAGGATACACCTTTTCATCCTTAGCCTTCTGAAACTTCTCACGACCAATAGTATGACTCATAGCACCTTCCTATGACTCGCACTGAGGACTATGAGTTAAGCCTATTTTTTGCACTTTTAGGTTATCTTTTGCACATTTTTGCTTCAACACCTATAACCAAAGAAAAGGTGCCTTATATCCATATAAATATATCTAAGTCCATGTTATTTTCTTAGTTTTGAACATCGAAAGTGATGTAAACTCACATCACATCACACGCCAATTCTAGCTGAATTTTAATTCGAAAGAGGTCACAGGTGGAACAGAAGAGACTGGCTGATTCGATCAAGTAAGGCTAACTCAATGGAATTCATAACCCTTTCAATCTCCTCCTTATTTTCTTGGTCGGGCAACAGTGTTCTCACTTCCAGGAAGAGCCACACAAGAGAGGATGGGACCAGTGGCTTATTATCTACAGTCTTGCAGATTATAGGTTTTGTAGACACGCGTTGTTGTCCATGTTGGCCTAGTCGTTTGTCAGTTGGCAGTCCTGATGGCTTGTACATGTGTATGTATGCCTATCTTTAATCTTTATCTGTTTTAAATGATATGGTGGTCTTGTCGGCCCGCATAGAATGTTATTACTATCATGAGATGTCAGGTAAGCCGATTATCTGCGTAGGTGTTTTGGATTGTGGCCTTGTCATCCTAGGGCCATGTTTGGGAAGAAATATACTTCATTTTCTTCTTGATTATGTGTTGCTGATATGCACTAGAAGTGTATAAGTCTAGCTAGGTCAGCTCAAGGTCCAGTGTGGTATCAGGTGCCAGTTACGCCTCCCAAAGTGGGGCATGAAATATATGTTTTGGAGTCAAGACTCCTCATATGTATGGATTCAAGTTATGTTATATAATATGATTATATGAGCATTATACATGTTTTGGGATTAGCGTCTGCACCGAGTTGGCTTGGGGTTCAAACGTTCCCTGGTTTCATAAAGTATGCGCTAGTGTAGTTATGTTTTGGGCCACTTAAGCGAACATTACCCCCTGCCCAAGGGAACACAGTGATATCACACCTTGCTTATTCTTTGCACTGGCAAGGCTTAGAATGGCCCTCTTCCATGTTGGCAAGACGTGGTATCATCATTCGCTCATACATGGTAGTTGTTGGTTATGACGAGTCTGGTAATGTTCCTCATGATTTTAGTTATACGTGTGTTTAACCCAATGATTAGTTTATAAGCTTTTACTTATGATTTCAAATATGGCAAGCCATATGAATCTATTTTCAGCTTTGGGTTATTCTATTCATATATGAAATATAATTTATGACTATACATGACTTCAAATATCAGCATGTAGTCCTTACTCTCATGATCTAATGATTTATGTTACGTACATGATTCCAGTTATTCTTACGCAACCTATTTTACTTACCTTACATGCTCAGTACATTCCAAGTATTGACCACATACTCTATGCTGTATCATTTCATGATATAGGTCCAAGTGACCAGACTTAGTTCTACTATTAGCTCAGCTTCCCCTCAATCCAGTTCAGTTCCCACCATTGGAGAGCCTCATCATCTGAGGACCTTAACCTTAATGTTTGATTGTGTTAATTCATTTTCAGACTTTAGCGATCTAGTTGGGGGTGTTGTCTCATCAGCTCATCAGACAGTTTAGAGGCTTATCACAAATTATGAAGACTTTCAGCTATGTCGAGTGTTGAATCTTTATTATATTGATATGTTATTCAGACTTTTGCTTATTCATGTTTAGTTTATCAGTTTCCATTTAATGTATACTCTTTAGCCACTATGTCCTTGCCATGGGTCGACTTGGAGCATTTCGTGGTTCTAGGTTTCGTGTCTCGGTCCGAGTCTATGTTTGGGTCATGAAAAAGTTGGTATTAGACAAAGGTTTAGAGTATCCCAGGGTGTCTAAAATCCATGTTGAATAGAGTGTTTTCTATGGGTGTGAAGTGCTCCACACTTATAAGGGAGCGGCTGCAAGACGTTTAGGAAATTCCCCTTCTTTCATCACCTGTGTCGTGTGATCTTGGGAAGATTTATATGCCCAAGTGATACTCAAAAGTATCATTTTTGCCTTGTTTATCTAGCAATGCGTATACATTTTCATGTAATTGGTAATAAAATGTGAATTTATACTAACCAACATGATTAGCATTGTTTTGTAGGTAAAATGTGATTTCGAGGAGCTAAAATGCATGTTGGATGATATCGGAGTTGGACTTGGAATCGAGCACGAAAAAAGGCATTGGACTGCACAAATTAAAGGGGCTCCACGATGGAGCCGTGTCACGCTGCCATCGCGGAGGCATTCTGCCTGGAGGGTGAAAATTCATCAATTTCCAGTGGAGTTTCGCGACAGCTCCGTGGCACGGTGGCTAGCCTCCGCGTTGCACGCCGTGCCACGTTGGTGTTATATTCCTGGACCCCCAATTCCAGTGAGGGTCCGCGTCCATGGCGTGTCACGGAGGCAGTGCTCCGCGATGCACTCCGTGACACGTTGCTCATTATTCCGGGAAAAATTCCCACTAGTATAAATAGAACACTTAAGTGTATTTTTCATAATTCAGACTTGGTGGAGCAAGGGCGTGGGTTACAGGCAGTTGAGGGACGAAAAGTTCAGGGTTTTTTCTCTCTTTCTTTCTTCTCTAATTCAATTGTTTGTATGATTAACACTTGTTTTAGGATGATTAATCCACAAATTAGTGGCTAATTCCCTTCCTTGCTGAGGTTATGAACACTTGTGATGAATTTTGATTATTAATCATCTGGTTTTTCATCTTTTTCTTCCATGTTGTTCTATTAATTCTTGTTCTTACTGCATTGGTGTGTGGCCTACATTAATGTACATCTAAAAAGTCCGATTTCACTCGAGAGAGCACGAAATTGGAAAGTTGTGAATTAATAGGATATTGTTCTTTACTTGATTTGGGAAAATTGAGTTTTGATGTGCTTTCCTGATAGAAATATACTTGAAAGCCGTATTAGTCAATTTAGGAACCGGAATTGTATTGCTAGGTCATGAATTGCATTTGATCACAGAAATGTAGACGGATGGTTTATGATTCTTAAGTTAGATTAAATACGAGAGTTTTAATCTCTTGGCTAATGTTCTTGGCTAGCAACTAGAAGAAAAGATTAACCAATTTATGATGATAATCAGTTTCATTACATGTTCTTTACCTCGGCATGCTCATATCCATAGTTTAAATTCAAAGTAGATAATTGTTAGTAGTTATAGTATAGAATTTATAAAACAAATTATTCACTTTTTGGTTACGTTGTTGTCAGCATATTTAGAAGTGAAATATAGTATAGTATACTTAAGCAAACTTCACTTAATTCGAGTCTCTGAGGGATCGATACTTTGCTTACTAAAGCCACTTACTACTTGTTCGACCACGTGCACTTGCGTGTCGGTTTAGATACCCATATAACACACCGAACAAGTTTTTGGCGCCGTTGCCAGGGAGACTTGGCAATTGGTGAAATTGTGTTAAGTGTAAATTTACTGTATTTTTATTTTCTTTTCTTAAGTGTTGACAACTTGGTCTTAGCCTGTATTTTGCAGACTTAATTGTTGTGAACACTGGCAAGAGACAAAGAGCTGGTGGAATCTTGTATAGAGCCTGAACGTATATTTCATAGTAAACGAAGAGAAGCTCTACAAAGGAAGATGCAGTTGCTCAGACAGACTATTATGGAGCAACAAAATCCACCGGTTGTGAGGGCAGTGTTAGTGCCCGAAGAAGCAGCAGCAAGGCCGGTTCACGAGGTGGAAATCCCACATGCCAACAATGTTACATCCAGTATCCGCAAACCAGAGCCTGGAGGGAGATTTGAACTCAAGCAAAATATGGTGCAACTGTTGCACACAAGCGGGCAATTTACCGGTCTCCCTCATGAAGACCCACAACAGCATCTCCAAGACTTTTTGGAGATAAGTGACACTTATATACCCACTGGAGTGTCACCTGATTATGTTCGGCTTGCATTATTTCCGTTCTCATTACTCGGAGAAGCCAAGAGGTGGTTGAAAGCTGAGCCACCAAATTCTATTTCAACGTGGGATGATCTTGCATGAAAGTTTTTGATAAGGTTTTTTCCCTCTGGCAAAACAGCAAGACTTAGAAGTCAAATTCTAAGTTTCAAACAGAGAGAGGGAGAAAATTTATATCAAGCCTGGGAGAGATTTAAATCCATGTTGCGGGACTGTCCTCATCATCATCAGTCCAATGACGTGTTGGTGCACACATTTATTGAGGGTTTGGAACCCCATACCAAAATTTTGCTAGATTCAGCAGCTGGAGGGCAAGCGCTGGAAAAGACTTATGAGGAGCTGTACACCTTGCTAAACCGGATTTCACAGGGCAATCCAAAATGGAATGCTGAGTCATCACGAGGTGGAACAAGGAAAGCAGCAGGAGTGCTTGAAGTGGATGGATTCACAGCTATCGCTGCACAGATAGCTACCTTGCAAAATCAATTGAACAACCACTTCAGCAACATGACTTTGAACCATCCTTCAGCTCCAGTTAATGCAGTCCAGCAAATGTGGTGTGAAGTGTGTGGAAGCAGTGAGCACTCAGCCGAGTGCTATGGAGCCAACCCTGATTCAGTTAACTTTGTGGGCAATGCACAAAGAAATCATCAGCAGTATGGGAGTAGCTACAATTCAAATTGGAGGAACCATCCAAATTTTTCATGGGGTAGCAACAACCATCAAGGCCAAAGTGCGGGTCAGGGTATGCAAAGGAATCAAGGAGGGCAACAGAACTACCAATCTCAATTCAGAAATAACAATGCCCCTCCTCCACCACCATCACCCAACATTGAGGAGATGTTCAAGATCATGACCGCTAATCAAGCGCAATTGCAGGCTGACTATGTTAAATTGGCAGCCGAAGTGAAAAATAACCAGTTAGCGACCAAGGCTCTTGAGTATCAATTTGGGCAATTTGCTAGTGCCCAAAATACAAGGCCCAGAGGAGGACTGCCGAGCGACACGGATCCGAATCTGAAGCAGGTAAATGCAGTGACCACAAGGAGTAGTTTGCAGCTGAAGGAGGTGGAACCAGAAAGAGCACCTCAAAATTCGGGAGCAGCAGAAGTTTAGGGGGAGCAAAGTTCGGAAAGGGGGAAGACCAAAGAAGCTGAATCAGAAAGACCTCCACCCCCGTTCCCTCAACGACTCAAGAAACACAAGGAGGAGGCGTGTTTCAAGAAATTCATGGAGGTGCTTAAACAGGTACATGTTAACTTACCTCTTGTTGATGTCTTGCAGGGAGTGCCTAAATATGCTAAATACATTAAAGACATCGTGGCCAACAAAAGTCGTTTGACTGAGTATGCCACAGTGGCTTTGACAGAGGAGTGCACTTCCCGGATCCAAAACAGACTGCCCACGAAGTTAAAAGACCCTGGAAGTTTTACTATCCAACTTACTATTGGGCAGAGCATCCGAGCTCGTGGATTGTGTGACTTGGGGGCAAGTATAAATCTGATGCCATCTTCGGTATTAAGAAAGTTGGGTCTAGGGAGTCCTAGACCTACAACCGTAATCTTGCAGTTGGCAGACCGATCCTTAGCTAGGCTGGATGGCATTGTTGAGGATGTTCTAGTGCAAGTTGGCTCCCTAATTTTTCTGGTAGATTTTATTGTTTTGGATTTTGAACCAGACGCGGAAGTCTCATTTATTTTGGGATGACCCTTCTTGGTAACCGGGAAAGCATTAATCGACGTAGTTGCGGGGCAACTTACAATGCGAGCACATGACAAGGTAGAGGTGTTCGATGTGTATAAAGCACCCAAGCTCCCGATGGTGCATGAAGAACTCTCGGTGATCAATGTGATTGATCATGGTAATGCTAAGCAGATGAAGCATTCCCGAGAGTTATTGGGAAGACCACCGGATAGGTGTAAGCACTACTGGGGGGAGGACAATGATCGTGAGAAATCGTCTATCACCCTAGCGGACAATTGAGCATAAATGACGTCGAGCCGAGATGGTAAACCAGGCGCTGCACGGGAGGCAACCCGTGAAATTTTTTTTTCTTTCATTTTGTAAAGTGTAAATAAATTTTCTTTTTCTTTTTCTTGATTTATTACAAAATTTTTCGTTTTAGTTAGTATTTTTATTTTTTAGTTAGGTGAAACCTATTATTCTAACCAATTTTGTTTAGTGAGATGATTTTCAGGTCAAACGGAAGAAAATGTGCACGGAATCGTGAAGGAAAAGGCGAGGTATGAAAAATTAATAAAATGTAGAAGACAGTGAGCTGGGGCGATAGCTCCGTGTCACGGAGGAGGACCTCCGCGTTACCCTCCGTGACACGTTGAGGTGTAATCCGGAAATTTTACAATTTCCAGAAAGTTGTCGCGATGGCTCCGTGTCACGGAGGCAGTGCACCTCGATGCACTCCGTGACACGTTGCCGTGTAAATTGTGACGGGTCACACCGGGTTGCCGGGTGACCCGCGTGTTTTCTACCTTTTAAACCCCGATTTCTCCCTTTTTTCCCTCATTTTCATTTTCCTCTACGACCAAACGTCCCAAAACCCCTCCCCCACCAACGTGCCACGGCTTAAGGCAACAAATTACCAAGTTTTCTTCGCTTCTTCAATGTTAAGGTATGTTTTCCGATTCTCTCTCAAGTGTTTGTCGATTTTATTCGAAATTAAGCATGGGAGGTGAGATAAATCGCCCTAAGTCAAAATTTAGCATGAATTCGAGTAAATTGTTGATTGATAAATGTTCGGAATGTCGTAATGATTGTTTGAACTTGTCGATTGCATGAATTATTCGAATTTGATAGAAGAAATCAATTCTAGGGCTTGTGTTGAATTTGAAGTTGGTAATGTGTCAAAATCATGAATTGTATGCCGGGTTGTACGTGTTGAATGGGTTGAATCGTTGTACAAATTGTTTGATGTTAATTGACGACGAATTCTCGGGTTTGGGGAAAATGTTGAAAATTTGTTCAAATTTGGTTAGTTGTATAGGTTCATGTGTATAGAATTTTTGTTGTTGTTTTTGTTTCGTTGTTTTTCTTTGCTAAGTGCGATGATTAAAATGTTAGCAATGGTAGTGATTGGGATTAGCTGTACGAAGTCTGAGTAGTACGCAGAAGTTATACCGTCGAATTTTCGTTTGAACGCACTAAGCATGATTGTATAGCTGGTTGTTTGGTGTAAATAAAGTTATTCTTGCCGTAGTATCGTAACTATAGCTAAAGGACTAAGTGTGGGGTGAACCTAGCTAACCCAACCTTAGCCGAAGTTAATATTCATTTAGCTTGACATTGAGCTTGTTTACTTGTGTTGACAGGTAAAATGGCAAGCAGGCAAGATAAAGGTAAGGGTGCATCAACTTCAGGCACCGAAAGAAAGCGACTCAGACTGGGCACAGCAGTCCCAGCTGCACCAAAAGTTCCACGCGGCCAGCGCCGCCAATACGGAACGAGATGGGTGACTGATGAGGGGAAAAAGTGGTATGCCAAGCACAAAGAGAATAAATACTTCCCCGAGGAGCATATAGAACAGGAGCCATTAGCACAGGAGTTCCCCAGAATAGTTCAACGGATCGAGGCTGCTGGGCTAAGTTTCATATTTCAGGAGCCCAAAGAATGCAACTTGCACCTGGTCTGGGAGTTCTATGCAAATTGGAACCCGTCAATAAAAAGCCACACCATCAAAATCAGAGGGCAGATAGTCACTCTGGAACCCCACCAGCTAAATGCCGTCATCGGAGCGCGGGACACAGACGCCCACGTTCTCCGCCAGCTGAACATTACCCCACCGTATGCCGACATCAGACGCACACTGTGTGGGGCTCGATCCACAGCTAGATGGAGCAGACCTAAAGAAAGGAGCTACCACCAGACTCTGCCATATTCTCAAATGAACAGGGAAGCCCGAATCTGGCTGAAGATAGTCTGCTCGTGCCTAATCCCAGGGGTACACAGGACTGATGTGACCCGGGACCGTGTTTGCCTGGTGTACGCCCTGATGAAAGGGCTGGAGATTAATGTCAGGGCGGTCATCATATCCGCCATGAAGAGAGCCCGATTACACCAGGGCCACAGGTATGGTTTCGGTGGACTACTCACCACATTTCTCCGGGGCCTTGACGTCGAGGAAGAGGCTTTGGATTATATCCCGCAGTTGGAGCGGCGGGCCTTGGATGTGACCAAAACTAAGGCTCCCGACACCACCCACGGGCCAGTGCTGACATTTGGCGAGCGACATGCTCGTGATGACCAGTACATGGCGCGAATGTATGGGATGTAAATGCTCCAGCTCAGGATAGGTGGGAGACCAGCCACGGAGGAGGAGCTATGGCAACTCGAGCTAGATTACCCGTTTGGCAAAAACGCCAAGGATCTATGCCGAGTGGGGCCAGCCTTTGTAGAGCCCACAGACGATGACGTCCCTACGGACGAGGAGACACGTCGGGAGGACTCCGATGTGTAGTCCGATGATGACGACGGAGGCGACTCGGACATGGGAGATGAGGCAGCAACACCTGATGAAGAAATGGAATACTTTGACTGATCAGGGAGTTCCACCACCCAATTTTGTGATTTTTAATTTTTGTGAACACTGGGGACAGTGTTCGGTTTAAGTGTGGGGTGGGAGTAGTTAGGTGCTGGGCTGGGCTGGTTTGCTTGTATGCTTTCCTCTGTATATTTACATGTTTTGTTTCCCTGTGTTTGTGAATTTTTAAACTGTTCTGTATCTGTACATATTTATGGAATTGATGTGTGTTGTGGAATGTTGCCAGCTGATTCTGTAAAAAAATTTTGTAAATATTTTTTCTTATCGAAATGATCGATATTTTTAAAATTTTGTGAAAATATTTTGTTTTTATTTAAAATTTTTGTAAACATTTTTCTATCGAAATGATCGATGTTTTGCAAAATTTTTCAATTTTTATTTTGGGTTTCTCGGCATTTGTTTTCGGTTCTTTTACCGAGAATGGTCCCATTGAACTGACATCATAGTTAGTGACCGTTCCCTATGATGGATGGATGACGACCGTCTTAAGGGAATGTAGTCGTTAGGAGTAGATTTGTTTCAATTAATTTTTCGTTTTTCTTTGGTGGATTGCATCCCGAAACCTGTAGTTACTATATGGTTGCGAAATCTTGGTTGCGTGTTGTAACTGGTATTCAAAATGCAAAGGTGATTCGTATGAAAGCATGCAAACTTGTAAATATGTTGAGATACCTAGGCTGTAGATTTCGAGTTGGTGTGATTGAGGCTTAATGTTTGAATTCGTGTAATTAGCTGATTGAAGAATCTGTGAATGCACCTTGAATCGAGCATGTGCATAAAGTGTGAAGTGAGGTATTGTTATTCCATGCTATTGTGAAGTGTCTAGAACTTGCCTGGTGTGTGTACAAAACGAAATGAAGGAGGTGTATTGTTGGAAAGGATGTAGGCATTTCTTTGTTTTACCCGAGAGTTTCTAAATTTTTTCCTTGTCATACTCCCCCTTTCTGTGATTGTATACCCTAGTCAGCCCTTTGAGCCTTTAGCCTATTATCTCTTTCTTTTGTCCAAAAAATATAAACTAAGCTTAATTCTTTCTTTTCATTAGCCGTAAAGTCTATACAAAACTCTTAAGCACTTAAGAAGAAAATAATATTCCCAAAGTGTCAAAGAGTGAGAATGGTGAAAAGAAAAAGAAAAGCAGAGTGAGGAAAGAAAAGAAAAGGTTGAAGGTGCACTTGCTATAAATAAACGATAATGAAGGTGCAAGAATAACCTTTGTTATTGTGTCAAATGTGCTTAATGAAATGGGCCATACTAAAGTAAATCGTCAAGAATGGGACGATGAAAAGAAAAAAAGGAAAAGAGAGAAACAATGTCCATGAGTTGATGGGAATGTGTTGCAAAGTCGCTTAAGGATGCTAGTGGCTATTATTGGATAATCCAATATATACTAGTTCCATAGCTTCCATTACAACCCATTAAAGTCCTACGTGATCTTACATTGCATTTCTTTATATTAGTGGAGTAATACACTAAGGGCAAGCTTATGGGTCATGACATGATGCATGTGAATTCTTTTGGGAGAGAGAGTGAAATTATTTTTACATGCCCCTACTTGAATGTTTGTGTGTCACATGAGAAAAAAGGGGGAAGATTCTCTTGAGTTGTGAGGGCACATGCTTGAGGAAAGATTGATTTTCGTGTCGGATATCTTGATTAGCTGATTTGCATGAGTTTGCCGATATCGAGAGTCGATTCTTAAAGTCTAGGAAGTCTTAATGTATTGAAGGTCAGTGCATTGATAAGACCATGCATGTTTTCTTGATGATTTGCAATATGAATGATCGGTATAACCGTAGCTTAAATTGTCGCACCATAGTAGCGAAGGTTGGGATGTAAATTGCATGAATGGTATGTTTGTTGTTTGAGGACGAACAAGGATTTAAGTGTGGGGTAAGTGATCTTGGGCAGATTTATATGCCCAAGTGATACTCAAAAGTATCATTTTCGCCTTGTTTATCTAGCAATGCGTATACATTTTCATGTAATTGGTAATAAAATGTGAATTTATACTAACCAACATGATTAGCATTGTTTTGTAGGTAAAATGTGATTTCGAGGAGCTAAAATGCATGTTGGATGATATCGGAGTTGGACTTGGAATCGAGCATGGAAAAAGGCATTGGACTGCACAAATTAAAGGGGCTCCGTGATGGAGCCGTGTCACGCTGCCATCGCGGAGGCATTCTGCCTGGAGGGTGAAAATTCATCAATTTCCAGTGGAGGTTCGCGACAGCTCCGTGGCACGGTGACTAGCCTCCGCGTTGCACGCCGTGCCACGTTGGTGTTATATTCCCGGACCCCCAATTCCAGTGAGGGTCCGCGTCCACGGCGTGTCATGGAGGCAGTGCTCCGTGATGCACTCCGTGACACGTTGCTCATTATTCCGGGAAAAATTCCCACTAGTATAAATAGAACACTTAAGTGTATTTTTCATAATTCAGACTTGGTGGAGCAAGGACGTGGGTTACAGGCAGTTGAGGGATGAAAAATTCGGGTTTTTTTCTCTCTTTCTTTCTTCTCTAATTCAATTGTTTGTATGATTAACACTTGTTTTAGGATGGTTAATCCACAAATGAGTAGCTAATTCCCTTCCTTGCCGAGGTTATGAACACTTGTGATGAATTTTGATTATTAATCATCTGGTTTTTCATCTTTTTCTTCCATGTTGTTCTATTAATTCTTGTTCTTACTGCATTGGTGTGTGGCCTACATTAATGTACATCTAAAAAGTCCAATTTCACTCGAGAGAACACGAAATTGGAAAGTTGTGAATTAATAGGATATTGTTCTTTACTTGATTTGGGAAAATTGAGTTTTGATGTGCTTTCCTGATAGAAATATACTTGAAACCCGTATTAGTCAATTTAGGAACCAGAATTGTATTGCTAGGTCATGAATTGCATTTGATCACAGAAATGTAGACGGATGGTTTATGATTCTTAAGTGAGATTAAATACGAGAGTTTTAATCTCTTGGCTAATGTTCTTGGCTAGCAACTGGAAGAAAAGATTAACCAATTTATGATGATAATCAGTTTCATTACATGTTCTTTACCTCAGCATGCTCATATCCATAGTTTAAATTCAAAGTAGATAATTGTTAGTAGTTATAGTATAGAATTTATAAAACAAATTATTCACTTTTTGGTTACGTTGTTGTCAGCATATTTAGAAGTGAAATATAGTATAGTATACTTAAGCAAACTTCACTTAATCCAAGTCTCTGAGGGATCGATACTTGGCTTACTAAAGCCACTTACTACTTGTTCGACCACGTGCACTTGCGTGTCGGTTTAGATACCCATATAACACACCGAACATCGTGCGATGTAGTACCTCTCTATCCTTCTAGATCATTCTATACACATTTGTAGAATCATGCCTACACACCAAGTAAAAGGTAGAAGGAACGGAAATAGAAATGGCCATGAAGATGGAAATGGAGATGGGCACTAGCAAGCCCCGCCAGCACCAGCAGGTCATTTGCCCGAGTAGGTCTCTCAGGTTGAGTTTAGAGCGGCATTCCAGATGTTGTCACAGGCTTAGAACACTCAGGTTATCCAACAGGTGGTGGCCCATGTCCCTCAAAATGGGAGCGCAGTGGCGGCTTGAGCTCGGGATTTCCTCAGAATGAATCCACTTGAGTTCCTTGGGTCAAGAGTGGATGAGGACCCACCTGAGTTTTTGGAGGAGATACAGAGGATCGCCCATCTTATGAAGGCGACAGGTGAATAAAGCACAAATTTAGCCTCCTATCAGCTTAAGGGGGTCACTTATTTTTGGTACCGTTAGTGAAGGGACAGTAGAGTAGTAGGCCCTGTTCTTTTGAACTAGAATTAGTTCATGACTGCCTTCTTAGATAGATTCTTCCCTAGGGAGTTGAGGGAAGCAAAGGTGACAGAGTTCGTCAACTTGAGGCATAATAATATAAATGTGCAAGAGTACTCTTTGGAGTTCACCCATCTATCCAAGTATGTTCCGGAGATGGTGATGGATTAGAGAGACCAAATGAACAGATTTGTGCATGGAGTGTCAGATTCACAAGTTAAAAAGTGTAGGACCGCAATGCTTAGTAGTGATCTAGACTTCTATCGATTAGTTATATAAGCCCAACAGATAGAGGCAGATCAGATGAAGGAAAGGGAGAGAGAGGCTAAGAGGACTAGGACAGGCAACTTTGGGTTTTCCCAGCAGAGGTCTAGTGGCAGACGTCGTCAGTAGTCCTACCAAAGATCATTAGTCCCAGCGCCATCGTCAATCAGTGTGCCATCCATATCTAGGCATGATTAGAGGGGAAAGACATCAGGCTCCAACGGATGAGGGAGCAAGTCTTGGGAGCCCAGTGTGCCAGGTTGTGGCAAGTATGGCAGAAAGCACCTTGGGGAGTTCCTAGCGGGGTTAGGTGCATATTTCGGGTGTGTTAAGCCTGGAAATCTTCTCAGAGACTTCCCCACAACTATATAGGGCCATGGTGGAGGCCAGGGCAAGATATTCTCGGGACCCTCAAACTTCTAGGTCCTCTAGTAGATTTAGCGACAACTGGTACCACTGGCTGGCACTGAGCGGCCATAATCTGAGCCAACATATAAATTATGCTCCTAACCTCCTAATCCGATGGTATAAGGATTACTGGGGGTGGCACTAACGTATTTGCTACCCTGGGGGGCTCCTAGCGTGGCAGAGAATGCTAGGGAGATCGAGGTGATGTCTCCCTCTCGCCCTCATATTGGGCCAGCTCTAATGGTGGCACTCTGCTAGTTCCCTATCCTGCCGCAGTATCTAATTCCCGACCAGTCGTAGTCTATCATGCATCGGACATTTTCTCTGTAGATAAGTAGAATGATGTAATCTTAGAGGACTCCACCCAATAAAACATAGCGTTATAGCATGATTGGAGAGGAAAGGAGGGTAACCACAGTATCATGTCTCATAGCCTTCTGCCTATAGAATGTGGTGCACAACACACCCATAGACAAGACTTTAATAGACACGACTTGCAAACTTCCTAGGATACGAATGTTTGTCATGCCCCACCTTAGGAGGCATGACTGGCACCTAATGCCACATTAGGAGCTGGGCTGACTAGCTGGGCATATGCATCTATGGTGCCTGCCAGCAGCTCAGAATTAAGAATATAAATAGCTATATCTCGGTTGTAAACACAGCCTCGGGCCAACAAGGCCACGTAGCAAACCTATAAAAAAAACAGCTAACCCAGCTAGCATAACAATAAAAGAATCCTATGGGGGATGACAAGACCACCATGCTTTCTAGTCATAATTGAAGGAAAGTATACAGTTGTCACACCCCGCCTTGGGGGGTATGACTGGCACCTGGTGCCCTACTAGGACCTAACCTGCTGGACTGTTAAGCCTGGGCACATCTGGTGCCTGGCTGGCTCTGACTCACATTTCTGGAAACAAAGGGCTATATAACGGCTGTAATTACAGCCCCCGGCCCATCGGCCTATAGCCTTCTGTACCTGTACTAGTAGCTGACCAGAAAAATATTAATTCGGGGGGGGGGGGGGGCTATGCAGGCCGACAAGGCCACCATGCTGTCTAGTTATCTGTAACTCAATCATAACGTATTAAAAAGCTACGTGAGCGGCAAGGTCACCACTACTGACAACTATGGCCCCACACGACCATCATAATAGAAGGAAGGAATACTAACAGCTATACAACTGCACGGCCTCACACGACCGGCTCATCTTACCACAGGGAACATAAACAGACTGCAAGCCTCTAAGAAGAATAATACAAAATGATCGGGATAGGGCCCCGACCTACCCGCACTGTACAACAAAAGGAACTGAACTACACCTCTAGAAATTCAGTCTCCAGATGACAGGAGCTGAATACTCAACCGCTGATGGGGATCACGTGGTATTGCCTGCTCGTCTATGGGTACCTGCAGGCAAGTAATGCAGCGCCCCACTGAGCGTCAGTACTGCTGGTACTGAGTATGTAAAGCAATAACTGAAGACAAAATCTGAAAGCAATGATATGACCGATGAAACTGAAGTAGAAGGAATAACTTAACTGTCTGATAATGTAAACCTTACCTTCTCTTAATCTTTACTGGAAGGGATAAGAGTCATACCTGGAAACGTATCGTGCTACTGCTGATCTACTTGTATCTAACATAACATGGCACAACATGAAATAACATAACATAGCACACACAAACCTTACCCGACCCCCATAAGGCGGGAGGTACAACCAGCACAGAATATATACCCTTACCCTGGTCATCCCATCTCCTATAATGGCTGCAAGCATCTCGCCGGTCCCCTGGGTATGCACTTGGGCTCGCTGAGCCCCTAACTATAACTGTATCTGAGTCCGGAGGACTCCTGAATCTGCACCCGGGCGTATCCGCCCGACTGGGGTGTGTAAGGGCCGATCAAGGCACAAAATATGGGGAAACCTGGCATCCCATCTTCGTCCCCTGTGGGACGGCATGCCACTCCATGGAGCGACGTATCCTCATCCTCTGGAGGACGAGTCGATACAGCTATTAACCCTGGGCGGTCATGGATGCTAGGTAATCCAACCCCAAACAATACAACGGTCTCAACTTGTAATACTATCTGGGTATCTCACATGCTGAGGCTAATAGGGGTAAAGTACCATATATATTACATGCTGAGCTAATGATAGTAATCTGTACGTATTTAATACGTGCTGAGGCAGGTAAAGATGTATAAATTTGAATATAGTCTCCTGCCGGGCTGTACTAAGCAAATGCTACATAAGATAATGTTTCTGCTGAAAACTCTGTTGTTTACTAAGTTTCTGTATACACTATATGCTGGACTAGTGATAGAAATATGTACATACTTAATACCTGCTGAGGCTGGAAGTACTATATATGTATGTACGAATATAGTCTTTCTGCTGAACTGTGCTGTATACTGATTTTCTATAGTAACATGATTTACTATTCCTGACATGCTTTCTGAACTTCATTTTAGTCTGCTATTCTATTTCTGAAGCACTTTACGGGTATTGCATTACTATATGGGGTTTCAACTGAATACAACCACATCCTAACATTTCGTATCAATATTCATAATAACGCAATATTCGACTTCTGAACATTGTACTAGTCTGTAAAATGCTATACTGTCTCAATATTACTTAACTTGCCGAGGAAACTAACTTTACATATCTTATCTTGAACTATTCGTCTGTCGGACGAGGCTCAGCCGGTACTCCAACTGTTTTCTCCCAACTACATTCATAAACATATCAATTAACACTAAATACAACTTTATTTCAAAAGGAAACGTCACTTTCGATATAGTTTATAGCCTAAACTTAGGCTTATCGAAAGACGGCCAGAAACTCGCTATTTTTCAGCGGCCCAGAAGTGAGAAATATTCACTTCTCAGCTAGGAACACATAGACACTAATTTAGAACAATTCCACTTACCTTAGCTCGGTGGCTCGACGATTCGTCGGCCGTATTTTACGAAACTGAATCCATAGGAATGCTCTCTGCTGCTAAATACTTCGGTATCTAGGATTAATTTGAGTTTGGGCAGCATTTAGTAGCGTAATCGGACGGAAATTATAACCCCTCCTTCGTCTTCCTCTATTTTGCTGCGAGTTCTGGAAATTTTTATGAGTTAAATGATATTAAACCGAAGTGGGGGCTTTATATACTTGAGTCTGAACCTGGGCAACGTGTCACAGAGCCATCGCGGAGGCTTCACCTCCATGACATGCTGCCATCGCGGAGGGGCTCTGCCTGGCTCCTCCCGCGATGGTTCGACAGGTTTCTCATCCGGTCTTTTTCCCGGGCCTTTCTCTAGCACGTATGGCCTTCAAATATGCTTAACCAACGTGCGAATAGGTCATCTAGGTGCCGGGAATTCTACGGGGTGTAACATTCTCCCCCCCCTTAAGAACATTCGTCCTCGAATGCACACTGTTATCTAGAGGACTACTTACTTACTTTCTAGAAAAATTTCGGCAGAGTCTCCCCTGTATATGGACTATAGCCAAAACCTGAAATGCAGAGAAGTCCAATACAGGTACTGTACACAATACGGTAGGATTCACTGGATGGTTACGTATCCATTTTTCGCATTTATACATATACAACCATGAGATTCCACATAAGCAATAATACGGACGTACCTGTTGCCTGACTAGGCCTGAAATAGGTGAGGATATCTGGTCCTCTTCCTCCACTCCTCAAGTCATCTCCTCTTGGTTCTTGTTACGCCTCAATACCTTGATAGACGCAATATCTTTAGTCCTCAATCTGCGAATCTGTCTGAGGATAGAACGTTGTGCTTAAATTAATCGGTGTTCCCAAACCTTTCTGAAATGACTGCCAGAATCCAGCTGTGAATTGTGCCCCCCTGTCTGAAATAATGGATACTGGTATTCCACGTAATCTGACTATCTTTCTGATATACAACTCAGCATAATCTTCGGCCGAGAAAGTAGTTCTTACTGGAAAGAAATGAGTTGATTTTGTCGATCTGTCACTTATTACTCAAATAGAATCATTTTCGTGTCTGGTACGGGGTAATCCTGCCACAAAATCCATATTCACTGCTTCTCATTTTCAAAGAGGCACAGCTATGTTCTAAATTAACCTGCCTGGTTTCTGATATTCTGCCTTCAACTGTTGGCAGTTAGGACACTAGGCTACCAGTAGTTCTCTTTAATGTCATGGTACCCCTTTGTCATATCGGGATGAAGAGAATAGCGGGCGTAATGCGCCTTGCTCATAAACTGCTGATGATGCCCCAAAATATCTGGAGCGCAATGCGGCCTTTATATCACCACACTTCATTCCCGGTTATCTGAAAATACGTCATCTCTCCTTACTGAATCTTATATTTAAATTGAACCTGGCTAGAGTTTCTATACTGCCGTTCTTTTACCTCCACCACTAACGACAATGCTGCAACATTCTGTATTATTGTTCTGTTATCCTTTATTTCTGCTATGCAAACGGCTAGACCGGCTAACTAGTAAGATTCTCGGGTCTATTCCCGCTGTTCAGGCGGCAAGTATGCCAACTCCCCATAGATCTACGGCTAGGGGAATCTACTACCGTATTAGCCCTTCTCGGGTGACACAAAATTCTTGCTTTTTCAGGCATAAGCTACTGCAGCTAACTAGGTGATACCCAAGTCGTGGGTAAGATAATTCTTCTCACATTTCTTCAATTGCCTGAAAGTATAAACTGTTACTTTACCATGCTGCACCAACCCTCTGTACCTTCTGGCGATACTAACACTGGAGTTGATGTTAACCTGACTTCTAACTCTTGGAAGTTCTGCTCACACGCCTCAGTCTACTGGAACTTCGCTGCCTTCTGTGCCAACTTAGTCAGAGGTGCTGCTAAGGTGGAAAATCCTTCCACGGACCCTCTGCAGTACCCGACTAACCGCAGGGACTGCGTACTTCGATCAGAGTGGTAGGTCCAGGCTAGATCTTCATTACTTCGATTTTTCTGTGTATCTATCTGTACACCAGCCTTTGACACCATGTGACCAAAAAGGCTACTGGACTCAACCAAAATTCACATTTACGATTTTGGACATATAACTGACGGTCCTACTGGTTTATTATACCAGAGAATCTGACAAGTAATCTACCGGTATAGTTAGAGCTTATCTGGCCTTCTGGATGCATGCTAAGGCTACTTGTTGCTAAGGTGATCTTGAACGACTATCTGCCCACCATGTGCCCGCATCTGATCAGGGGGTCCTGATATTGATCATGACCTCTAATGATCTGGCTGCATAACCCTAAATAGCTGAATAGTCGGGTTGAATGACCCGAATGTTGTAGTAGTCCCACCATACTCTAACCGTGCTACTTGAGTGCTTATAGTTCATGCATAACCGCAAACTCGTGGGCATCTAATTGCTCTGTTATTTTGCTTAACCCACTGGAAGGCTGGACTTATTCAACTTACTCCCAGGTGATCAATCTCTGGATCTTCACAGGGAGTCTACTGATCCCCTGGTCTTAATAAACACTGTGCTAGCAGGGTACTATCAATTACTTATGCCTTGCGTATATCCACTTGGATATATACTGCTGTTCTGGGGAATTCTCGGTCTTATAGGCTATTCTATAACTACTGGCCTTCCGCTAGGGCTCTGTATCTGAATATCTTACGAAACCCAGCTGAAGTACTAGTCTGTCATAAGTTTGTCACTGACTACTGATGTGGATCCTTCCTTGGGGTACCCACGGGTATTCTGACTGGGACGGCCGGCTGACTTATGGGGGGTTCTACATAACAACTGCTAGATTGACTAAGGCCGACTGTCGCCCACAAGGCTGGGAAAACGACGTATGACTACTTAACATGCTAGAACAAATCTAGTATTGCTAATCTCTGAAATTTGCCTACTCGGTCTCTAATCCTGGTTCTGGCACATGCACTACTGTTACCGATATTCAGGGATGCCTCCCTGCTAATGCAGGCGCCAGCTGGTCGGTAGACCGTCTAATTGCGCCCTTATCATCTGGCCATCTGTCTTAGGCCAATAACTCTGGTAAGCTCCTAGAGCCTAGATCTGACAACAACACATAAGTCTGTTAATCTAATAACTGAGAACTGAGATAGTTTCTATGACTTCATACGTAACTCACACTTAATCCGCCCTTTCTCTTCTTCTTTTCTTTCTTTCTTCTCCCTCTTTCTTCTCTCTTTTTTTTTCGCAATGCAATTTGTATAGGCTTTCTATTACTAATCAGCATCTGTGATTGTAGCCCTTATAGGCAACCACTCACAACATATCTATGATCTGTATACATATATATCGCTAGCTACGTACAATATGTACTGATTTCTATGGTAATTCATAATCCCTGACAGGTTCTACTGAGTCTCACATCGTATAGGATACATTTTTTCTACGGCCTAATAATATCTCCTGCCCTGACTTATCGTTCCATTGCATTGTCACCCCATTCTGAAAGTAACAAACATAAACATTCCAGTTATTGTCTGCTGTTTGAAATTCCGCCACTCTTGCGATGTGGGGGTCGACGTTCAAATCCTATAGCCTTACTAGGCATATATTGAGAGCCCATAACTATCTGCTGGGCCTTATCTCTAGGCTACACTAGATTAGAATTGTTGTATCGGTAACTTCTTAACTTTTCCATAGCGGACGTACTGCGGTATTCTGAATCGCAATCTTACTGTCAGCGCGAAGCTTAATCCTTAATACAATACTTTATCAATCCGGGGTAGTTCTAATTTCCCCACAAGATCTGACATTCCTGCTTCTTCCTCTCACCTTGCTTAGACTGAACTCTGGGGTTCAAGGTACCTGCTTTTCATTGCTAATAAGATTACTGATCAAGCCTCGACCTATACTTCTTCTAGCGTATATGGTGTACTTGGCCTTTTTCTGACTCAAACTTGACTATTATTAGGCATTTATCACTAGCAGGTCTGTTACCCCTACTTCGGGTAAGCTAGCCGTCTTACTTTCTTTACTAGCTTGTTATCATAAGGGTCTGCACAACTTACGTAATCATAAGGGCTCTCTATATTTTCTACTACTTACTAGGATCAATCAACCCATCTTTACTTACTACATGATTTGGCAACCCCCTCTCAAGTCTTATGCTCCTTTACTATACTGGTATCGAACTTAAGAGGTTAGGAATAACCCTTTCTTATTGCAACAATAAAAGCATTCAATTGTACCATATCCAAAAAGATGTATTTGGGATTTCTGCATTTTTTTCTCTCTTTCTTATACTTACCTGGTGGTCTGACCTTATCTGCAATCATAATCAGATCTCATATAGCTAATAAATGAATGAGTTCATATATACATTATATTTCTGACTTCCTATTCTGACGTTATCAACATATACTGGGAATAATGTCAATAACGGTATCACGCTGGGAGGTCTCTGATACCCCCTCCTACTACTGTAATTATCATGTAACTGACTGAGGTTCTTTTCTGTTGCTATCTCTGATCTTCTGCCTGTGATAGGGAAATGCTGATCTGCCTTTGTATCTGTAATCAAAGAATACGGTAAGTTTTCAGGGACTCAACCCTATACTGTACCGCTCTAAAGCATGACTGACTGAGAAGGAAAGGTAACCATCATATCATGCCTCGCAGCCTCCTGCCTATAGTATGTGGTGCACAACACATCCATAGACAAGGCTCTACTTAGCACGGCTTGCAGACTCCCTAGGATACGACCTGCTCTGATACAAAATTTGTCACACCCCGCCTTGGGGGGTATGACTGGCACCTGGTGCCCTACTAGGACCTAACCTGCTGGACTGTTAAGCCTGGGCACATCTGGTGCCTGGCTGGCTCTGACTCACATTTCTGGAAACAAAGGGCTATATAACGGCTGTAATTACATCCCCGGCCCATCGTCCTATAGCCTTCTGTACCTGTACTAGCAGCTGACCAGAAACATATTAATTCGGGGGGGGGGGGGGGGGGCCTATGCGGGCCGACAAGGCCACCATGCTGTCTAGTTATCTACAACTCAATCATAACGTATTAAAAAGCTACGTGACCGGCAAGGTCACCACTACTGACAACTATGGCCCCACACGACCATCATAATAGAAGGAAGGAATACTAACAGCTATACAACTGCACGGCCTCACACGACCGGCTCATCTGACCACAGGGAACATAAACAGACTGCAAGCCTATAAGAAGAATAATAGAAATGATCGGGATAGGGCCCCGACCTACCCGCACTATACAACAAAAGGAACAGAACTACACCTCTAGAAATTCAGTCTCTGGATGACAGGAGCTGAATACTCAACCGCTGATGGGGATCACGTGGTATCGCCTGCTCGTCTATGGGTACCTGCAGGCAAGTAATGCAGCTCCCCACTGGGCGTCAGTACTGCTGGTACTGAGTATGTAAAGCAATAACTGAAGACAAAATCTGAAAGCAATGATATGACCGATGAAACTGAAGTAGAAGGAATAACTTAACTGTCTGATAATGTAAACCTTACCTTCTCTTAATCTTTACTGGAAGGGATAAGAGTCATACCTGGAAACGTATCGTGCTACTGCTGATCTACTTGTATCTAACATAACATGGCACAACATAAAATAACATAACATAGCACACACAAACCTTACCCGGCCCCCATAATCCGGGAGGTACAACCAGCACAAAATCTATACCCCTACCCTGGTCATCCCATCTCCTATAATGGCCGCAAGCATCCCACCGGTCCCCTGGGTATGCACTTAGGCTCGCTGAGCACCTGACTATAACTGCATCTGAGTCCGGAGGACTCCTGAATCTGCACCCTGGCATATCCGCTCGACTGGGGTGTGTAAGGGCCGATCAAGGCACAAAATATGGGGAAAACTGGCATCCCATCTTCGTCCCCTGTGGGACAGCATGCCACTCCATGGAGCGACGTATCCTCGTCCTCTGGAGGACGAGTCGATACAGCTATTAACCCTGGGCGGTCATGGATGCTAGGTAATCCAACCCCAAACAATACAACGGTCTCAACTGGTAATACTGTCTGGGTATCTCACATGCTGAGGCTAATAGGGGTAAAGTACCATATATATTACATGCTAAGCTAATGATAGTAATCTGCACGTATTTAATACGTGCTGAGGCAGGTAAAGATGTATAAATATGAATATAGTCTCCTGCCGGGCTGTACTGGGCAAATGCTACATAAGATAATGTTTCTGCTGAAAACTCTGCTGTTTACTAAGTTTCTGTATACACTATATGCTGGACTAGTGATAGAAATATGTACATACTTAATACCTGCTGAGGCTGGAAGTACTATATATGTATGTACGAATATAGTCTTTCTGCTGAACTGTGTTGTATACTGATTTTCTATAGTAACATGATTTACTATTCCTGACATGCTTTCTAAACTTCATTTTAGTCTGCTATTCTATTTCAGAAGCGCTTTACGGGTATTGCATTGCTATACGGGGTTTCAACTGAATACAACCACATCCTAACATTTCGTATCAATATTCATAATAACGCAATATTCGACTTCTGAACATTCTACTAGTCTGTAAAATGCTATACTGTCTCAATATTACTTAACTTGCCGAGGAAACTAACTTTACATACCTTATCTTGAACTATTCGTCTGTCGGACGAGGCTCAGCCGGTACTCCAACTGTTTTCTCCCAACTGCATTCATAAACATATCAATTAACACTAAATACAACTTTATTTCAAAAGGCAACGTCACTTTCGATATAGTTTATAGCCTAAACTTAGGCTTATCGAAAGACGGCCAGAAACTCGCTATTTTTCAGCGGCCCAGAAGTGAGAAATATTCACTTCTCAGCTAGGAACACATAGACAGTAATTTAGAACAATTCCACTTACCTTAGCTCGGTGGCTCGACGATTCGTTGGCCGTATTTTACGAAACTGAATCCGTAGGAATGCTCTCTGCTGCTAAATACTTCGGTATCTGGGATTAATTTGAGTTTGGGCAGCATTTAGTAGCGTAATCGGACGGAAATTATAACCCCTCCTTCGTCTTCCTCTGTTTTGCTGCGAGTTCTAGAAATTTTTATGAGTTAAATGATATTAAACCGAAGTGGGGGCTTTATATACTTGAGTCTGAACCTGGGCAATGTGTCACGGAGCCATCGCGGAGGCTTCACCTCTGTGACACGCTGCCATCGCGGAGGGGCTCTGCCTGGCTCCTCCCGCGATGGTTCGACGGGTTTCTCGTCCGGTCTTTTTCCCGAGCCTTTCTCTAGCACGTATGGCTTTCAAATATACTTAACCAACGTGCGAAAAGGTCATCTAGGTGCCGGGAATTCTACGGGGTGTAACAACAGTCATATTCATATTATAGCCGTCAATGCAGCTAGCCAAGTAGCTAAGCTAGGCCCCATACGACCAACATACAAAATATCTCACATAGGCCCCACACGGCCAACAACAACCAAGAATTGAAAACTGTAGTCTGCAAGACTCTAAGAGTGGAATAGTGGTTGGGAAAAGGCCTTGACCTACCCAAAAGCTGTATAATAAAACAAGCAAAACTTTCTAACTATCACCTCCAAAGAAAAGGGGCTGACTGAACTGCTAATCCTGGCTGATGGCCAAGAAGGTCCTGGAGTCTATCCGCACCTGCAGGCAGGTATGCAACACCCCATAAATGGGCGTCAACATAATATGTACCGAATAGAAGTAATGAAAATGACTGAATAGAGCTGATAAAAGAACGGAAAGTAATCAACAAGAGGAATAAGAGTTATAACCTGAATAGCCTCACAACCTGAAGCATAGCTAAGAAGTATGTAATACAAATAAGAACCTTACCTGGCCCCCATAAACCTGGAAGGTACAATAAGCACAAAATAACCTACCTGGGCCCCAAAAGCCCCGACAAGTACAACTCAATCTATATACCCCTGGTATGGTCAATATGGTTCAATGGGTAACTATAGCAAACCTACCTAGCCTCTGGGTGTGCAACTGAGCCTGCTGGGCTCCTATAGCTATGTTTGAGGCCTCTGGGCTCCTGTGACTACACCTTGGGCACACAAGGATCAACGGAGGGTCAGTGATGCCGTTATAGCATAAAAGAAGTCAATTCATGTATGGACTATAATATGGTTTTCTAGTCCTAAATATAGTCCTTTCAGACATCATATAGCTCCTTTAAGAAATCTATAGCGCCGTAGGCAATGACACAGGTAACAACCCTGAGGTTGGTCGATGGAAGGCTATATTAGGTGGAGTCAGTCCCAACCGAAATAATCAAATTTAATCTCAACACTCTCTGTAGCAGCTAATCATAATATACATGCTTACGACTTGCTTACAAGGACATAGGTCATACTATTATACGACAAGAATAACTTGCCTAAGAAGTTAGCCTTAACATACCTCGAATGCCGATTTTCAGTCACCTAAATAGTTCTAACCTATAGCCGATAATTCCACCAAATTGCAGCCCTTATGCTGAGAGAATAAGGCTATTTTCAATAGGAGGAATCGGCAAATAATAAAATCTTTCAAAAACATTAACTATAACTCAACTTCATTTAATTTGGCCAAAAACTCACAAATTCCTGAGAATTTAGAAGGTAAAAATGCTTTACCTATCACTTGTAGCCGCTTAGGAATCAATTAGAAGTGATCTTAAGAACTTTTACACAGTGGGGTTCCGGTGCTCCGAGTGAGTTTTCAAGAAATAACACCGCAGGGATATTCCTCGTGGGCCTATAACTCCTTATCCAAGATGAATTTGGATTTGGACGGAGTATAGCAGAGTAATTTGACAAAAAATGAGTGAAATTATCATTCGTACTCTATTTTCTGTTGAATGGAAATATTTTGAATGATTTAATCAAATCATGAAGGGTTTATATAATTGTTGAGCAGGTGGCAGGATGGCTCGATGCATCGGGCACAGCGCCAGGACACTAGCGCGATGCGCTGGGCTGGCAGCGTGGCGTGGTGCCCAGTGCGCCTAGCCTCCAGCTTTGGCCTCCTGCCCGCTCGCTACCATGTTCACATACTCATTCCCCGAGCCCTTTTCTATATGCATCGTACCCCAAAACTCTCAACATATGTACGCATGCCTCGGTTAAATGATAGAAACTTATGGGTCTAACAATTTTGGATTGAGGTACTCAGTTTATCTCATAGTTTTGGAGATCATTTCAGAAAGGACTTGATACTTAGGTCAAGCTTAGCATAATTTTTCACCCGCAGATGGATGGTCAGGTTTAGAGGACCATTTAGACTCTCGAGGATATGTTGAGAGCGTGTGTGATTAACTTCAAAGGTAGTTGGGATGATCATTTACCTCTTATCAAGTTTGCTTATAACAATAATTACCACTCTAGAATTCAGATGGCTCCGTTTAAGGCTCTTTATGGGCAGAGGTTTAGATCTCCTATTGGTTGGTTTGAAGTAGATGAAGCTACGTTGATAGGTCTAGATTTGGTTCATTAGGCTAAGGAGAAGTTTAGCTTATAAAGGAGAGGCTAAAAACAACTCAGAGTCGTCAAAAGTCATATGCGAATGTTAGGCGGAGAGACTTGAGTTTAAAGTTGATGATTGGGTATTCTTGAAGGTATCTCTCATGAAGGGAGTGATGAGGTCCGGGAAGAAAGGGAAGCTTAGTCCCCGATATGTTGGCCCATACAGGATTTTGAGGCATATTAGCAAGGTGGCCTATGAGTTGCATCTACCAACAGAGTTAGCATCAATGCATCTAGTTTTTCTGGTATCCATATTAGAAAAGTGTATTGGTGATCCAGCTTTGGTTGTTCTGGTGGAGAGCATAGGTGTGAGGGATAGCCTGAGCTATGAGGAGGTTCCAATTGAGATCCTTAATTGTCAGGTTCAGATGTTGAGGAACAAAGAAGTAGCTTCAGTGAAAGCCTTGTGAAGAAATCAGCTTGTTGAGGGAGCTACGTGGGAAGCCGAAGAAGATATAATGGCTAAATACATGCATTTATTCCCTTCCAGTCCCGTTCCAGCATGAGGTATCCATTTTCTCTCTAATACTCTATTCAATTTCATGTTAAGATCATGTCTCTCAGTTCCTTTCGTGTTCTAGCATGTATATATGATTTAGGATTCAGTTCATTCATGTATCTCAGTCTGGAGTCAGTCACTCCTTCAGTTTTCAGCTTTAGATTTTTAGTTATGTGATTTCAGTTCTTTCCCCAGTCTTTCAATATGTTTAACCACATTCAAGAACAAATGTTCCCAAGGGGGAGATATTGTTATATCCCGAGGGTTAAACTAGAGAAAGCAGGAAGATCTACACTAGGTGACAAAACGACTCATCAGGTGACCTGTTGAGTCATTAGGCAGATCATTTAGTGACCCATTAAGTGATGTTGTGTTGAGAAGTTACAAATGGTAACGGGTCGAGGAACGATCCTTCATGATACTCAACGAGTCGTTGAGTCCCTTGTTGGGTGGTGCAGAGTTGGACTTAAAGGATTCTTTCAGAGGGACTTCACGGGTGGAGGGATGAGCCGTGGTGTCATTTCATGACTCTTCTGGTCGACCATTGGTTGGACAAGGTTGGAAGAAAATTTGAAATTTCTAGTGGTGGTTATGAGGGGAGACAACGATTCATCAGAGGGCCTAACAACTTGTTAAGTCCCTCGTGGTGACAGTTATTGACTTTTTCCTGCAAAATTAGTAAGTGTGTTTTCATAAATTCGAAGCTCCTAAGCCCTAAGCTACGTTGTTTTAAGCTCTATTAGGAGGGTTTTAATAGGGTTTAACTTATTCTAAACCATTCCCCTCCCATGCATGCAAGACTAAGACTTCTCCATTGAAGATCAAGCCTACAATTCTACAAGTTCTTCCCCAAATCTCTTGGGCTTTCAAAGAAAAGTGTAGATTTAGTTTACCTAGGTATGTGAGGCCATGAATGAGGCTTCCTTTCACTCTCATGCTCAAAATTCTCCTCAATGCTATGAATTCAAGTTCTAGATCAAATTCATGATCTTATGGGGTTTTATCCTAATTTTATGAAATCCTCTATAAATTATTTATAGGTTAATCCCCTCTATGTTTCAAAGTATATTTTAAGGTTCATGGGTAGATTTTATACCTATTTTTATTATAAATTCATGCTTTCACATTTTAGAAAATTATGCCCAACTATGCAAGTTCATGAAAGTCAAGTTTATGACTTATAATTTCAAGTGTGATGACATATCTAGTATGTATGAATGTTTACAAATTTCCCATGAATGTTTACAAATTACCCCCTACCCAAGGGCACACCGTGATATCACACCTTACTTTATTCTTTTCCCTAGCAAAGCTTAGAATGGAACTTCTCCATGTGGGCAAGATATGGGATCATCATGCGCTCATACATGGTGGTAGTCGGTTATTAAAAGTCTCCCAATGTTCCTCAGGATTTTTGTTATGCAAGTCTATAACATATGATATTATGTTTTCAGTAGGTTTGACCCAATGATTAGTTTATAAGCTTTTACTTATGATTTCAGATATGGCAAGCCATATGAATCTATTTTCAGCTTTGGGCCATTCTATTTAGATATGAAATATAGTTTATGACTATACATGACTTCAGATATCAACATGCAACCCTTACTCTAATGATCTTATGATTTATGTTACGTGCATGATATCAGTTATACTTATGCAACCTATTTTACTTAACTTACATACTCAGAACATTCCAAGTACTGGCCACATAATCTAAATTGTATCATTTCATGATACAGGTCCGAGCGACCAGACTTAGTTCTACTATTAGCTCAGCTTCCCCTCAACCTAGTTCAATTCCCGCCATTGGAGAGCCTCATCATCTGAGGACCTTAACCTTAATGTTTGATTATGTTATTTCATTTTCATACTTTAGCGATCTAGTTGGGGGTGTTGTCACTTCAGCTCATCAGACAGTTTAGAGGCTTATCAGACATTATGTAGACTTTCAACTTAGTCGAATGTCGATTCTGTATTATAGTGTTATGTTATTTAGACTTTCGCTTATTTATATTTAGTTTATAAGTTTCCATTTAATATATTCTGTTTAGCCGCTATGTTCATGCCATGGATCAACTTGGAGCCATTTATGGTTCTAGGTTCCATGTCTCCATCCGGGCCTATGTTCGTGTCGTGACAAACTTGGTATCATAGAAAAGGTTTAGATTGTCCTAGGATGTCCAAAAGCCACATTCAGTAGAGTCTTTTCCATAGGTGTGAAGCGCGCCACACTTATGGGGGAGAGGCTACAAGATGTTTTAAGAAATTTCCCTTTTTTCATCATCTGTGTCATGTGATGAAGTACCTCTCTATTCTTCTAACTCGTGGTATAAACATTTGCAGAATCAAGCCTCCATGCCAAGTAAATGGTAGAAGGAACCAAAATGGAAATGGCCATGAAGATGGGCATCAACAAGTCCCGCCAGCATCAGCATGTCCTTTACTCGAGTGGCTCTCTCATGTAGAGTTTAGAGCGGCATCCCAGATGCTGGCACAGGCTTTGATCGCTCAGGTCAACCTGCAGGCAATGGCCCATGTCCCTTAGAATGGGAGCGCAACGGCAACTTGAGTTTGGGGTTTTCTTTCGATGAATCCACATTAGTTCCTTAGGTCAAGAGTGGATGAGGACCCGCATGAGTTACCAGAGGAGATGTAGAAGATCACTTAGATTATGGGGGTAACAGGTGAAGAGAGCACAAACTTAGCCTCATATCAGTTGAAGGGGGTTTCTTATATTTGGTACCGTCGATGGAGGGATGATGGAGTAGTAGGAGCAGATCCTATTAACTGGAATGAGTTCATGACTACCTTCTTAGACAGATTCTTCCCTAGGGAGTTGAGGGAAGAAAAGACAGCGTAGTTCATCAACTTGAGGAAAAACAATATCACTGTGCAAGAGTATCCTTTGGAGTTTACCCATCCATCCAAGTATGCGCCAGAGATGGTGGCAGATCAGAGAGCTCGTATGAACAAATTTATATATGGAGTGTTGGATTCACTAGTCAACGAGTGTAGGACTGCAATACTGAATAGTGATCTAGACTTCTCTTAATTGGTCATGTACGCTTAACAACTAGATGTGGATTAGATGAAGGAAAGAAAAAGAGAGGCCAAGAGGGCCAAGACACGTAGCTTCGGCTTTTACTAGTAGAGGTCTGGTGGTGGTCATCATTAGTAGTCCCACCATGGATCATCAGCCTTAGTGCCATCATCAGCTAGTGTACTATCTAGATCTAGGCATGATCAGAGAGGAAAGACATCAGGCTCTAGAGGACAAGGGAGCAGGTCAGGGAGCCCAGCGTGCCAGGTGGGAAAAGTGTGGCAAGAAGAACCCCAGAGAGTTCCTAGCGAGGTCAGGTGGATGTTTCGAGTGTGGTAAGCTCGGACATCTGCTTAGAGACCTCCCTACAGCTAGACAGGGGCATGGTGGAGGCCATGACACAGGCATCAGTTCAGCAGCTCCACCAACACGTTCATCTCAGCAGGGTGCATCTGTTAGTGTAGGTGGTGTTTAGTGTCATAATAGATTTTATGCCCTCTTATCTCGTCAGGAGCAAGAGGTCTCTCTAGATATGGTTACTGGCATATTGCCAGTATTTCATCTTGATGTATATGCATTGTTAGATCGAGGGGCTACATTATCTTTTGTGGTGCCTTATGTTGCTATTAGTTTTGTAGTTAGTCCCAAAATCCTATTAGAACCCTTCTTAGTCTCTACTTCAGTCAGTGACTCAGTTATAGCTCGATGGGTATACAAAAATTACCCTATCATAGTCCTTCAGAAAGTCACCTCAGTCGATTTAGTAGATTTAGAAATGATTGATTTTGATGTTATCTTTTCCATGGATTGGTTGCATGCATGTTATGCCTCAATGAATTGTAGAACCGTATTATAGAGTTCGAATTTTGGGTGAGCCATTTCTAGAATGGAAGGATAGTTCAGTTGTTCTTGTAGGTCACTTTGTTTCCTATCTTAAGGCCAGAAAGATGATTTCCAAGGGTTGCACATACCATCTAGTTTGGGTTAAGGATGCTACATCCGAGACCCCGACTCTTTAGTCTATCCCTGTTGTATGTGATTATTCAGAGGTTTTCCCAGATGATATACCAAGAGTCCCTCCTAAGAGGGAGATTGACTTTGGTATTGACCTTCTTCCCGATACGCAGCCTATATCCACTCCTTCTTACAGAATAGCTCCAACTGAGCTAAAGGAGATGAAAGAATAGTTGAAGGATTTCTTAAATAAGGGCTTCATCAGGCCATGCAAGTCCCCTTGGGGTGCACTGGTTCTCATTGTTCTTAAGAAGGATGGTTCTCTTGGTATGTGCATTGACTACCGACAGTTGAACAGGGATACAACAAAAAACAAGTATCCCCTCCCCAAAATTGATGACTTGTTTGGCCAACATTAGGGTGCTAAGGGCTTCTAAAAGATAGCCCTCAGATCCGGGTATCATCAACTCAGAGTTAGGGAGTGTGACATTCTAAAGACATGATTCTGTGACATTCTAAAGACATGATTCAAGACTTGGTACGGTCACTATGAGGTTGTAGTTATGTCGTTTGGACTATAAATGCTCCTGCAACTTTCATGGATTTGATGAACAGGGTATTCAAGCCATATTTAGACATGTTCATGATTGTCTTCATAGATGACATTCTCATATACCTCAGAGTGAGGAGGAGCATGCCACTCATTTGAGAGTTTTGATTGATTCGGATGTTTGGGCCATATGGTGTCAAGTAAGGGTGTGAAGGTGGACTCTCAAAAGATAGAAGCGGTGAAGAATTGGCCTAGGCCAGTTAGTCCTTTGGATATCAGGAGTTCCATAGATTTAGTTGGCTATTACAAGAGGGTTGTTAAAGGATTTTCATCCATTGCGCCACGGTTGACTAAGTTGATCAAGAAAAAAACTCAAATTTCAGTAGTCGGATGCCTATGAGAAGAGTTTTCAGGAGTTAAAGACTCGACTCACTTCAGCCCCAGTATTGACCCTTCTTGAGGGAACGGATGGATTTGTTCTGTATTGTGATACCTCTAGGGTTGGTTCTGGATGTGTGTTGATGCAGTATTAAAGTAGTGATTCTTGAATGGTGAATTGAGTGGATTGTTATTCTCTTTATTTTATAGAGTTTTAGCGGT
Source organism: Datura wrightii (assembly GCA_035772735.1). Classification (NCBI taxonomy): domain Eukaryota; kingdom Viridiplantae; phylum Streptophyta; class Magnoliopsida; order Solanales; family Solanaceae; genus Datura; species Datura wrightii. The sequence goes on from JASDFA010000002.1 coordinate 71,442,521, forward strand.
TGCAAATATTGAAACGTGTCTGAATCATCAACCTTCTTGACCAAAGAGGTTGAAGTTAGGAAAATAGAATAACAATGAAAATTTGAGGCAACCAACCCTCATCTAATTAACTTGAGCTCTAATCGAAGATAGTTGATCCAAGACTTATAGCGAGGGCAAAATATACACACCTAAAGTCTGAGAGGATTTAGGCGAAATTTATCTATGTAGGTCGAGAGATGTTAGATGGATTTATTCATCAGTCCTACACAAAATTCACTAGGATAGATCACTACTAAAAATAAGCATACTATGTTATGAAATCATAGGGAAAATAATATTAGTTTCTTCCCATCAATTTGATAGCAACTTAATTACAGTTTAGAATTACTTTTTGTTTTATTTGCAACCTCCCTTCTAAAATAATGACTACCAGTTGATTTACTTATTATTAATATATAATTTCTTTCATATTCCCTGTGTGATCGACCCAAACCTAGTTGGGTTAATATATTGGACAACGACCGCGTTATACTTTATTGCGAGGTGTAATCATATTTTAGCGCCGTAGCCATGGGATATAGTTCAGAAATAGTTAATTAGTGTTTAAATTCTTCTTGCATTCTTTATCTCCTATTGTATCACTTTGTTTTATTTCGTGTTTCTTTTGGTTTAGTTAGTTTACTATGGCATCATGAAATGAAAAGGGGTTTGGTAGTGGTAACCCATATCTTGATGACACATGTCTATATTTTAGAGGACCTCATTTTTGGCAAGATTGTAAATATGCCCCCAAAAGAGAGATGTGTGCACCTTCTCACTTCTATGACGATATAATTGCACTTTATGTGGTGGTCGAGGTGGACATTGCGGTGATTATCCCAATTATTTTGCTTATCGACCCAATTGCTATAATGAAAATGCTAGGTCTGCTGCTGAGTTTGATAGGGACGATGACATGGCATGTGAAGGACAAAGGATTACATATAAATGTAGGGAAGCCACACTCCAAGATTTTTTGGAGCGGGAATCTAACATGGATAAGGATGCCGACTCCTCAATGCCTATGGAATTGCTTGCTCTTCACGAATAAATACTTGAAGCAGAGATTTCGAACTCAAAGGATGAGCCAAAATATCTTTTTGACCACAATAAAAATTGTGGATTGAAGAAGAGCAAAATTTTGAAGAAGAAATCTCTAGATCTCAGAAAGACGCAGTTGAGGAGATATTGAGAAGCATAATATGGAAGAGTGAATAATGGGGCCGAGTCTTGACTAATTGGTGGGAAAAAAGTTCTACATGATGATGAGAAAGTTATCCAAAATATAAATTTTTGTAATACCTCAAAAGTACCTATGATAAATCCCAAACTTGTAGCAGAATTAGCAGAAAAATTTGCAAAATTCCTTAAAATGACTCAATGTACGAGTCGTGGTTTGAAGTCACGGGTTGTAGGAACAGTCGTGGTAAGTAGTAGTTTCTCCTACTATAGTGATGACGATTTATGGTACGAGTTGTAAGAGGTAGTAACAAGTCATTGTATAATTCTTATCGAGGAAGCGCAGAAAGAGACGGAAGGTAAACTGGCCTATACCACGAGTCGTGGTTTGATCGTATGACTCGTGGTTAAGGGTCGTGGTTTGGGTCTGCTGAGGGAAAGACGATGTAATGATTCATATTTCAACTCATTGTTGGAAACAATGTGTCATGATGAATCCCGTGGTTGGAGAACCAGAGAACCAAAAAATTCGATTGGCGATCAACAGAAGGAAACCACGAGTCGTTGTTTGGTGCTACAACTCGTGGTACCTAGCAGTCAGCTTTTTAATTTCATTTTCCTAGGGATATTTTTATAAATTCCTAAGCTTATAACCCCTAAGTAACGTCATTTTGTATTTATTAAAGAGTGTATTAAGGGATTTAACCTAGCCTAAGTCCTTATGCTTTCATAACTACAGTAGATTTGAAATCCTCTCTCAAGATCAAGGCTAGGGTTCTTCATCAAATCTCTTCCAATCTTATTGGGTTTTCAAGACAAGTATAGGAGCCAATTACCCTGGTATGTAGGGTTATGAATGGGGGAAATTCTTCCACCTTCATGCCTAACTTCTTCCCAATTTTATGAATTTAAGTCTCTAAGCATGGCTATTAGCGCAAATTTGACCCTCAATTTACTTCCTAATTTATGATTTCAAGTTTATGAAGATTATTCCATATTATGCATGATTTATGTATTTCAAGCTTATGAGGCCATGATTTCTAGTATGATGAATTATCCAAGTATGCACGAATGTTTCCAAATTTTAATAATTTATAATCCAATGATTTTTTATTATGAAGCTTATCTCAAGTATGTATAAGTTCATGTCTTAGGTAAGTGCACACAAAGTCAAGTATGTTTTATCGTGATTTTATCCAAGGCTTGTATGATCAGTTTTAAAGGAATGTTTGGAGTGAAGACACCCAAGTAAATGATTCAAGTTATGTTTTGAGAATATAATTATGAGCTATATGAATGTTTTAGGAGTAGTGTCTAGCACCGAGTAGGCCAGGGATTCCAAGGACCCCAGTCTCATAACTACGCACCACCATAGGCATATATTCTTATTTGGGCCTCTTAAGAGAGTGCTTCTCCCTCCCTAGGGCATACTAGTGATATCACAACTCCATCGTTCTTTGTCCTAACAAGGCTTAGGATGGCTCTGACCACCCGAGCAAGATAGTTGGGGCATCATGTAAGCTCTATCATCATGGTTTCAGTTATTATGAAGCCTCCATTGTTCCTCATGTTTCCAGTTACTCATGTTCATGACATATGAAATTATGTTTTATAGTATATTTGACCCATTGATTAGTTTATGAGTTTTCACGTATGCTTTTAAGTACAACAAACTATATGATATCTATTTCTAAACTTTGGGTCATTATGTTCAGCTTATGATGAATAGATTATGATTATGTTTATTTTTGAAATATGGCTTTTAACACATTGCACTTACTCTCCTGATCTATCTTGATTTATATTCATGATTTCATACTATCATTTTTATAGCAAGTTTTACTTTCTCTATATACTCAGAACATTCAAAGTACTGAATGCATACTCTATGCTATATCCTCTCATGATATAGGTTCGGGTGATACTTCTCAGGCCCATTGTTGGCTCGCTCCCACTCAGTCCAACTTTATCCAGTTTTGGTGAGTCCTCGTGATCTGAGGACATCAATTTAGCTTATGTCTCTTTTGTGCATGTCTTTTAGTTTTAGACTTAGTGAGATAGTTGAGGGTGTTGTCCCATCCACTTATCAGATGTTTGGAGGCTTTTCAGACAGATTGTATAGATGTTTCAGCAATGTTGGTTCATGTTTGAATTTATGTTGATATTTTATGCAGCCTTCCACTGATGTCATGTTCATTCTTTATTTCCACTTAGTAATGCTCTTATTCATGCTATGTATGTGGCATGAGTTAGCTTGGAGCCGTTCGTGGTTCTAGGTCCAGTGTCTCAGTTCGTGGTCCTAGCTGGGGTCATGAATATTTTTCCATGGGAGGATTTTTCGAAGAATTACAAAGTTTCCATCATGAAGAAAAACTTGACCAATTGGAAATTATAAGTGACGATTGCCAATCAACCAACCCAACAATAATGCAAGATGCCAAAATTGAAGAAGTGACACTAGAGTTGCAAAGAAAAGTCCATCAAATCATTTTTGAGGACTCTAGTGCATTTGAGAGGGAGGATGTCAAGAAGGAAACATGCTTGAAAATGGAGCGGCTTAGACCACATTCCAATTATTATTGTACTTGGTTGAAGATCTGGAAATTGAGGCAATCGAGTCTATAGAGCATTTTGGAGAGGAAGGTCAAAGTTGCTTCATTCTAAAGTTTGTCATGCCAACAGGGTAAAATCACATCCCTCCTTTAAGGTCCAAGAAGTGCAAGATCCGGAATCTATTTCTTTGTGCCTATATTTTTACAGCATCACCCCTCAAGCAAAGTAGAAAATTGAAAAAGAAACTAGGCGTGCAGTTCTTAAGTTCAAAGTGAAAAGAAAAGTGGTAAAATTAATGACGTCGTCCTGCAGCGTTAAATCAACCACTACTTGGGAGTCAAGCCAAGATAACTTAGATTTTTTTATTTTATATGTGTGCTCAAGTGTACAGGAAACAAGTCACAAGTACATAATAGATTAGTAGGAACCAGAAAAAGGCATGAGAGCCGCACCAACAAAATCCCGCATGGGGCCCGTGACACATAGGCCAGGCTCCATTTGAAGTGGGTCGACGCGGTCTGCCAGATGTTCTCCTAGGGATCACGACACGCTTCCTAGTGATAGACTTAGTTTTCCCCCACAAATAATGAGGATTAGGCCCAAGGAGTTCTTCTTTCACTCTGTTACTTGTGCATTATTGTTTTAGCGCTGAGGATGGTGCTATCAATTAAGTGTGGGGTGGGAGAAGTAAACTTCCTTATACCACGTATGCCTTGATTTCTAAATTTGTTCATGGTGGGCCTAGATTTTTTTCTGATGCATGACTTATTCCTTCTATCTTGTAGTATTTTTGTAATAATTTTTGGTTTTGTTTTTATTTGGGTTCTCCCTATTTTTGTTTTTGGTACTTTTCCGTTGGATAGTCACTTTAAACCAATTAGAGGGTCTAAATTTTTTTTGAGTCATAGTCATGACTGTTCTCGATGATGGATGGATGACGACCGCCTTAAGGGAAAATTAGTCATTGTTAGGAGAGCAAGAACTTGAGACATTATGAATGCTAGGTGCTACACTAAGGATATTATTGAGACTTTGTATAATTATTCAAAAATACCTGAAAAGGTAAAAACACTTAGACTTTTGAAACTTAACTCCTATGCTTGAAAAAATTAGGCTTAATAATGTGAGATATTCAATATGGATACATATGTTTATGTAATCTTGATTGCCATTGTTGAACTATTTCTGACATTGTGTCTGTGGGATATTTTTAGTATACTCCATGCATGCAATTTGATGTCTAGAACTTTCCCGTTGTGTATGCTAAGCGAAATAAGAATGTTGAGTATAGGAAGTGATATAGACATCTGTTTGGTAGTCTATTTGTATCTTGATTTTGCTTACCTTGATTTTGATTATCCTTGTTAGCCATTTTGAGCCTTAGCCTATTCTTTTGATAGCCATAACACAAACTTAATCCCTTTCTTTGTATTGAACTTTGTTTGATCCAAATGACTCCTAGAATACTTTAATTGAGAATTTTTCATAAAAGGAGAACAAGCAAAGAGAAGAGAAAAGCTAAAGTGTGGAAATTAGAATAAAAAAAGGGTGAAAATGCAAAACAAGGAGGGTTATGTATGATCACGGGCAAAAATATATGCCAGAGATACTCTTTATTACTTAAATTAGTCTTGTTTATCTAAGTTATTGTATACATTTTCATGTAATTTTATATAATGTGGAGATATGTGCTAACCAACATGATTAGCCTTTGTTTTGTAGGTTTTGATGATGTTTGAGTAACTAATCCATGAGTTGGTGAAGTAGAAGCTTGGAAACGGAATTAACACGCGAACGTCGGCAAGGAAGAGGCACAAAACAGCCCACCAGCGCGTCGACAAGGTGCCACGGCAGGCAGGCCACTCAAAACAGCCCACCTGCGCGTTGGCAATGTGCCACGACAGGTGGCCTCCGTGACCAAGGGGCTGCAACGCGCTGCCCAGGCAGCGTGAGACGCTGCCAACGCGGCAGGGTGCTGACTGGGCCAATTTCGGGTGATTTTCCAGAGAGCCTCCGCGTCCGTAGCGTGTCACGGAGGCCGTGCTCCGCGATGCACTCCGTGACACGTTGCTTGTTATTCCGGGAAAGATTCCTACTAATATAAATAGCACACTTAGGTTTATTTTTCATAAGGAAGACTTGGTGGAGCTAGGACGTGGGTTAGCAACAGTTGAGGGAAGAAAAAGCTAAGAGATTTCTTCTCTTCCTTTCTTCTTTCTACCAATTGTACGTATGATTTACACTCGTTTTAGGATGATCAATCCACAAATGAGTGGCTAATTCTCTTCCTTGCTAAGGTTTTGAACATGTGTAGTGAATTTTGATTGTAAATGATATGGTTTTCTTCTTCTTCTTTCATGTTGTTCTATTAATTCTTGTTCTTACTGCATTAGTGATTGGCCAACATTAATGTACATCTAAAAAGTCTAATTTCACTCGAAAGAGCAAGAAATTGGAAAGTTGTGAATTAATAGGGTATCGTTCTTAACTTGATTTGGGAAAATTGGGTTTTGATGTGCTTTCCTGATAGAAATATACTTGAAAGCCGTATTAGTCAATTTAGGAACCGGAATTGTAGTGCTAGGTCATAAATTGCATTTGATCACAGAAATGTAGACAGATGGTTTATGATTCTAAAGTGAAATTAAATACGAGAGTTTTAATTTCTAGGCAAATGTTCTTGGCTAGCAACATGAAGAAGAGAATTAACCAAAATTATCATGATTATCAAGTTCATTACTTGTTCTTAACCTTGGCATGTTCATATCCATTGTCTGAATTCACAAGTAAATAGTTGTTATTAGTTGTAGTATATATAGTTTAGAAACCAAAAACTCAAGTAACTCTTGGTTACATTGTTGTTAGCATAATTAGAAGTGAAATAGGAATATAGTAAACTAGGCAATTTTACATATCTTGAGCCTCCTTGGATCGATACTTGGCTACTTAGCCACTTTATTACTTGTTTGACCACGTGCACTTGCGTGTCGGTTTTTAACCGTAGCAACAAACCGCGAACAAGTTTTTTGGCGCCGTTGCCGGGGAGGCTAGGCGATTTGTGAAATTGTGTTAAGTGTAAATTTACTATATTTTTGTTTTATTTTCGTAAGTGTTGACAACTTGGTCTTAGTATTTGTTTTAATTCTTTGTTCATTTTAATTTTTCTCTCTTTCGGATACCCTCATTGACATGACATCTTGGAATATAAATGGTGGATACTCATATTTCGGCGAATCTTGCAAGAATTGCGGAGGACCCCACTTGTGGCAAAACTGTAACACGTGCAATATATGTGGGTGTCAATATGGCCATTGGGGTGATTGTCCAAAGGCATATTCCCCTCCCCCAAGCCCCTACTATGATCATTTTGTTGTTTTTGCTGAATATAGGCATGTTGAAAATGAGGACTTGGGACGCCAAGTTCAAATAGAGGACATGATGAAACAACTCCTGGAGTAATCAGAAGCAATGAAGGAGTCGGTGGCAGAATTGATAATTCAGCAAAAGGAGAATGCAGAGGTTGTAAGCAGGATGAGCGTCAAACTCACAGAGATGTGTGCTGAGGCTGAAGCTTGTGATAATTTGCAGGTGACAGTTTTAGCCGATATTCAAGAGGAACTACAAGAGGAATACAAGGGTGAATTTTTGGATGAAGCCCCACAATTAGAATCTCTTGAGTGTCTCCGTGATCGGCTCATACCTATAGAAATTCCATTCATGGAAGAAGAAAAAGAATATCTCCCATTTGACCTTAATGGAGAAATAGATGTCGATGTTGAAAAGGTGTACACAAGTAAAGAAGTCAAGCACAAAGCAATTTCAGAGTTGAGGTGTATTGGACAACACTCTACGCATTTTTCGACATTAAGTTTGGTTGACAACATAGAAATAGAGTCTTCCAAGTTTATAGAGAAATGTCTAGAGGAGGACCAAGCCTCATATATTCTGAAATTTGCTAACTCAGAGAGACAAAATGACTTCGCTTACATAAGGGCCAATAGGTTCAAAAGAAAACATCTACTGCTTGGTCCTTACAATTTTTCACCACCACCCCTAGAGCATAAGAGGAAATTAGAAAAGAAATTAGGGGTGAGATTCATATCCTCAAGGTGGAGGAAAAAGTGGTGACACGTGGTACGTCGTGCCGCGACGTAAAAATTAGGCGCTGCTTGGGAGGCAACCCAAGGGTACCACAGGTACCGTATTAATTTCTTGCAATTGAGTTAATTTTTGTTTATTTTCATCTTGTGTTGTTTTGGTTTAAAGTTAAGCACAGATGGAGGGGAAGTCTGAGTACCCGTGGAGGAGGAAGCTAACAAGCATGGAAGAGAAAAAGTGTGAGGTTGAACACCCACTTGTGCAAAGTCGAAGAAACGCATGCTGTTAGCTAAGCCTAAAGGCCCCAGGGAGTATTTCGCACCCTTTGTAAATTTTAATCTGATGTTATGAGGACATAGCATGATTTAAGTGTGGGGTGAGGGAAATTTCAACAATTTCAAAATTTTTTGTTGTGCTTAACGATTTTTGGTGAATGTAATGCTTGTGAAAAATTTGAAAAATTTGAAAATTTTTTGTGAATTAAGCATGACTTCATCACCGGTTGGTTTTTCTTTTCGGTTCTTTTCCGATGGGGGGTCTTTGAACTGAAGAATAAAAATTTTCTTTTTCTTTCTTTCCGTTGTCTGTATATAGTGTTTTTAGTCATAGTTAGGGACTGTTTCCGACGATGGATGGATGACGACCGTCTTGAGGAAAAATTAGTCGATAGGTTTTGGGTTTTTGAAACCATAACTAATTGGTGCTTGATGTTCTTTTTATGTGCTATACATGGTTGTAAGATGCAAGTATGTTCAGTGGGAAGCATGCAAGTGTATAACTTTGTTCGAGACACTTAGGCTCTTGAATTTGACTCAATATGATGGAAGCTTAATTCTGAATTCTTGTGATTAGCTGAGTAAGAGTCTACTGATTGTGTCTTGATTTGAGCATGTGCCATGAGTGTAAGGTTTTTGAGTATTCTATGTTATTTTGGAATGTCTAGAACTTGCCTGGTGTGTATATAAAACGAAATGAAGGATGTGAATTGTAGGAGATGATTTAGGCATTTCTTTGAATGAACCAAACTTTTATCCCTCATTATACCTACCTTGAAAAATTAATCCTAGTTAACCCCATTGAGCCTTGAGCCTATTCTTTGACAGCTGCAACATAAGCTTAATCCTTTTTCTTTCATTAGCCTTGAATTTGATCCAAAACTCCTAAGTGCTTAAAGGAAAAATCCGGAAGAGTAAAGGAGTGATAAGAATGAAAAGAAAGGGAAAGTAGCAATTGTAAGAGTTGAGAAAGGTCAAGGGTGCATTTTTGAATATGGGTGAGTATTAGTAGGGAGTAAGAAAACAAATAAATGAAAAGTTACTTATAGAACTCCTTACTAATAAGTAAAAGTGCCTAAAGAAATGGGGGAACAAAAGAGGAAAAAGAAAGATGAAAAGAGAAAAAGGTGAAGTGAGGGAAGGGAAGTTTGTAATGAAGGCGTGATGTATTAAAAGCGCTAAGGAAAGATAGTCACTATTACTGATCACAATAGTACCTACCCGCACCTGAGTTACATTACAACCTAAAAAGTCCTACTTGATCTTTCATTCATACATCCTTAAATTAGTGGAATAAAACACTAAGGGCAAGCTTATGGGTCATTATATAAAGCATGTGAATTCTTTGTGAGAGTGAGCGTAATTCTATTCATATACCCACACATGTTGTGATATAAAAATTGTTTTTGCGTGTGAAAATGGGTAACTTTCTTTCCGTGAGGGGCACATGTTTAATGAAGGATAAAATTCATGTGGAATTTTTTTTAATCAGTTAATTTACATGAGTTTGCTAAAATTGAGAGTCGACTCTTGAGGTTAAGAAGTCTTAACATAGTTGTACTTCATTGTAGTGATAAAATCAGGCATGCTCTATTTTTAGCTTGTATCTTACGTAATCATTATAGTCGTAACCTGAATTATCTTGCTAAATTAGTTATGTGGGAGTCTCCATATGCATGATATGTAAAAGGTTGTTCGAGGACGAACAAGGCTTTAAGTGTGGGGTTGTGATCACGGGCAAAAATATATGCCCGAGATACTCTTTATTACTTAAATTAGTCTTTTTTATCTAAGTTATTGTATACATTTTCATGTAATTTTATATAATGTGGAGATATGTGCTAACCAACATGATTAGCCTTTGTTTTGTAGGTTTTGATGATGTTTGAGTAACTAATCCATGAGTTGGTGAAGTAGAAGCTTGGAAACGGAATTAACACGCGAACGTCGGCAAGGAAGAGGCACAAAACAGCCCACCGGCGCGTCGACAAGGTGCCACGGCAGGCAGGGCGCTCAAAACAGCCCACCTGCGCGTTGGCAATGTGCCACGGCAGGTGGCCTCCGTGACCAAGGGGCTTCAACGTGCTGCCCAGGCAGCGTGACACGCTGCCAACGCGGCAGCGTGCTGACTGGGCCAATTTCGGGTGATTTTCCAGAGAGCCTCCGCGTCCGTGGCGTGTCACGGAGGCCGTGCTCCGCGATGCACTCCGTGACACGTTGCTTGTTATTCCGGGAAAGATTCCTACTAATATAAATAGCACACTTATGTTTATTTTTCATAAGGAAGACTTGGTGGAGCTAGGACGTGGGTTAGCAGCAGTTGAGGGAAGAAAAAGCTAAGAGATTTCTTCTCTTCCTTTCTTCTTTCTACCAATTGTATGTATGATTTACACTCGTTTTAGGATGATCAATCTACAAATGAGTGGCTAATTCTCTTCCTTGCTAAGGTTTTAAACATGTGTAGTGAATTTTGATTGTAAATGATATGGTTTTCTTCTTCTTCTTTCATGTTGTTCTATTAATTCTTGTTCTTACTGCATTAGTGATTGGCCAACATTAATGTACATCTAAAAAGTCTAATTTCACTCGAAAGAGCAAGAAATTGGAAAGTTGTGAATTAATAGGGTATCGTTCTTAACTTGATTTGGAAAAATTGGGTTTTGATGTGCTTTCCTGATAGAAATATACTTGAAAGCCGTATTAGTCAATTTAGGAACCGGAATTGTAGTGCTAGGTCATAAATTGCATTTGATCACAGAAATGTAGACGGATGGTTTATGATTCTAAAGTGAAATTAAATACGAGAGTTTTAATTTCTAGGCAAATGTTCTTGGCTAGCAACATGAAGAAGAGAATTAACCAAAATTATCATGATTATCAAGTTCATTACTTGTTCTTAACCTTGGCATGTTCATATCCATTGTCTGAATTCACAAGTAAATAGTTGTTATTAGTTGTAGTATATATAGTTTAGAAACCAAAAACTCAAGTAACTCTTGGTTACATTGTTGTTAGCATAATTAGAAGTGAAATAGGAATATAGTAAACTAGGCAATTTTACATATCTTGAGCCTCCTTGGATCGATACTTGGCTACTTAGCCACTTTATTACTTGTTTGACCACGTGCACTTGCGTGTCGGTTTTTAACCGTAGCAACAAACCGCGAACAATGTAGTGGGGAAAGGAAAAGAGAAAAAGTTTGAATGAAAAGAATGAAAAGAGAAAAGTGAATGAGCTTAAAGTTAGGAATTCCTTACTAGTCACCTAAGTTGCAACTTGAAAAAAAATGGAGGTATAAGGAGAAAATAGGAGATGAAGAATGTGCTAGAAAGTCAAAGAGTTGGGAAATTTTGAATTGCTTAGGGAGGTTAGTCACTATCTTGGCCAAATAGTTCCTAACCGTCCCTTAGCCTACATTACAACCATATTAAGTTTTAATTGATCTTAGATTTGATGTTCTATATTAGTGGAGTATTTACACTAAGGGAAAGACTATGAGTCGTTTTTTTGCATGAATGTTGAGTTCTTTGGGAGAATGAGTGATTTTGTTCTATCTATGCCCATGTCCAAATTGTTATATATCATGTGAGTGAAAGGGCATCCTTCCAACCTGCAGTAGCACCTACAAAATTTTCTAGAGATAAGTGACACATACATAACCATAGGGGTATCATCAGATTATGTGAGCCTTACATTGTCCCGTTCTCCATGCTGGGGAAGGCAAAGAGGTGGCTGAAAGCTGAACCACTTAACTCTATAACCACATGGGATGATCTGGCAAGGAAATTCTTGATCAGCTTCTTTCCTTCTGGAAAGACAACAAGGCTTAGAAGTCAGATTCTAAGTTTCAAACAGAGAGATGGTGTGAACCTGTACCAAGCTTGGGAGAGGTTCAAGTCTATGTTGAGAGATTGTCCTCACCATCAATAGTCAAATGATGTGTTGGTGCACACTTTTATTGAAGGCTTGGAGCCTCACACCAAAATCCTGTTAGACTCTGCAGCTGGTGGGCAAGCCTTGGAAAAGACTTATGAGGAACTGTATTCACTACTGAACAGGATTTCGCAAGGAAACACAAAATGGAATGTTGACACACCTAGAGGTGTGGTGAAGAAGAGGCAGGCATCTTAGAGGTAGATAGACTCACAACTATTGCTGCACAGATAGCTGCATTAAAGAATCAGATGAACACTCACTTCAGTAACATGAGCTTGGGGCAGCCGCAAGCTCCAATCAATGCAGTCCAGCAAGTGTCGTGTGAAGTTTGTGGTAGCAATGAGAACTCAACCGAGACATGTGGTGCTAAAAATGACTTAGTTTATTTTGTAGGGAATGCAAGGAGGAGCAATAATCAGTATTATGGCAACAATTACAACCCCAACTGGAGGAATCATCCAAATGTTTCATGAGGCGGTAATAGTCACCAAGGCCAAAGTTCGAATCAGGGTCCGACAGAAATTAGGCGGCACATAAGAATTTCCAGCCCTATTTCAAAGGGAATAATGCTCCTACTCAGTATAACAACATTGAAGACATGCTAAAGACAATTATAGACAACCAAGCTCAGATAGCGACTGACCAAGTAAAATTGACGACCGACATGAAAAATCAACAGTTGGCTATAAAGTCTTTGGAGATTCAACTGGGATAGCTAGCTGGAGCACAGATTACTCAACCCCAGAGTGGGTTTCCCAGTGATACATACATCCAACCCTAAGCAGGTAAATGTTGTCACCACCAGGAGTTGTTACCAACTAAAGGAGTTGGTTGCAGAAAAGCCAGCACAAAAAGCTAAAATTATAGAGGAGGAAGCCAAGGACAATGATAGAGAAGTTGGGAGTGGAAATTCAACAGGAGTTGTGAAGTCCCCCCCCCCCCCCCCCCCCCCGTTCCCCCAGAAACTGAGGAAGCATAAAGAAGAAGCATGCTTCCAAAAATTTATGGAAGTATTAAAGCAGGTAGACATTATTCTTCCACTGGTGGATGTTTTGTAGGGTATTCCAAAGTATTCAAAATACATAAAAGATATTGTGGCGAACAAGAGTAGACTGGCGGAATATGCCACAGTTGCACTTACTGAGGAGTGTACATCACGGATACAGAATAGACTACCTACAAAGCTCAAGAATCTGGGGAGTTTTACTATCCAGATCACCATTTGATAGTCTATTAGAGCCCGTGGCTTATGTGATCTTGGGGCGAGAATTAATTTGATGTCCATCTCATTGTTCAAGAAGTTGGGTTTGGGTAGTCCAAGACCCACCACTCTGATTTTGCAACTAGTAGACTGCTTGTTGGCCAAGCCAGATGGAATTGTGGAAGATGTGCTGGTGAAAGTAGGTTCCCTTATTTTTTCGATGGATTTCATAATTCTTGATCTTGAGCCAGATTCGAAAGTCCCATTTATTTTTGGACGCACCTTTTTGGCAATTGGATGAGCCATGATAGATGTAGCTGGGGCAGCTAACTATGAGAGTCGATGGCAAGGTGGAAGTTTTTGATGTTTATAAAGCCATGAAGCTACCTGCTATTTATGACGAGTTGTCAGCCATTATTGTTATTGACCGGGAGTCTGCATTTCATCTTATTATCCCACATGATCACGTGGAAAGAGCGTTGGTGGGACATGATCAGTTCGGGGGTGTTGCAACATATGAAATGGTGCAAGCTTTGGATGAGGCCAAAATGTTCCTTCGCAAGCAGGAGTTTGAATCCCTAAGAGATCTTTGGAGCCTCCACCCAAGCCATCTATCGAGGAGGCCCCCAATTTGGAGTGAAGGCATTGCCTCCACACCTCTAGTATGCATTCTTTGGAGAAGTTGATACATTGCCGGTCATTATTCCTTTAGGACTACTAGATTCACAGGTTCAAGAAGCATTGGTGGTCCTGAAAAAGTGAAAGAGAGCCATAGGATGGCAAATGTCAGACATCCGTGGAATCAGTTCGGCATTTTGCATGCACAAGATATTAAAGGAGGAAGGATCCAAACCAATTATGTAACATCAAAGGAGGTTGAATCCGGTGATGAAAGATGTGGTGTGGAAAGAGGTAATCAAGTGGTTAGATGTAGGAGTGGTCTTTCCTATCTCTGATAGTGAGCGGGTCAGCCCGGTTCAATGTGTCCCAAAGAAAGGGGACATGACAGTTATCCCTAATGAGAAGAATGAGTTGACTCCTACTCACATGGTTACAGGCTGGAGGATTCGCATGGACTACAAAAAATTAAATGAGACCACCAGGAAAGACCACTATCCCATTCCATTCATTAACCAGATGTTGGACAGACTTGTAGGCCAGGAGTATTATTACTGTCTGGATGGTTATTCTGGCTATAATCAAATAGCCATAGCCTTAGAGGATTAGGAGAAGACCATATTTTCCTGTCCGTATGGGACGTACGCCTTCAAGCGCATGCACCAGCCAGCTTCCAACGATGCACGATGGCTATATTTCATGACATGGTGGAATACTATGTAGAGGTATTTATGGATGATTTCTCTATTTTTTGTAACTCGTTTGCTGTATGTTTGCAGAATTAGGACAGAGTCTTGGCTAGGTATGAAGACACAAATCTGGTACTGAATTGGGAAAAGTGCCACTTTATAGTCAAGGAAGGAATTTTCCTTGGCCATAAAGTGTCACAAAGTGGCTTGGAGGTTGACCGTGCAAAGGTAGAGGTTATTGAGAAGTTGTCACCGCCAGTGTCTGTCAGGGGTGTCCGTAGTTTCTTGGGACATGCTGGGTTTTATAGAAGGTTCATTTGGGATTTCTCAAAGATCTCCAAACTGATGTGCCGACTACTGGAAAAAGATGTAAAGTTTGAGTTTAGGGTAGAATGTGTCAGTGCTTTTGAGGAGGCGAAGAAGAAGTTGGTGGAAGCTCCCATTCTCATTGCTCCTGATAGGAAATGCCCATTTTAGCTGATGTGTGATGCCAATGATGTAGTTGTAGGTGCAGTACTGGGGTATAGGATAGAAAAGATTTTTCCCTCCAAATACTATAAAAGCAAAACGCTAGATGCTGGTCAGGGTAATTATACCGTCACAGAGAAGGAGATTCTAGCACTGGTATATGCATTCGATAAATTTAGGTCCTATCTGGTTGGGACAAAAGTGGTGATGCACACAGATCATGCGGCCATCGATACTTATTTAACAAGAAGGATGCAAAGCCTTGGTTGATTTGGTGGATCTTATTACAAGAGTTCAACTTGGAAATTCGAGACAAGAAGGGTAGCAAAAATCAGCTATCAGACCATTTATCACGGCTAGAGAACAGGTCACAAGTGAGTGATGTTGTGCGCATCTGAGAAGAATTCCCTAATGAGCAACTCTCAGCACTAAGTGTGGCGAAACTCCCCTGGTATACGAACTTAGTGAACCTGATAGTAAGTGGAGTATACCCACCAGAGGCAACTGATCAACAATGAAAGAGGCTTAAGTATGAGTCTCTGTTCTACTTGTGGAATGAACCATATCCATTCAAGCAGGGTCCAGATTAAGTGATGAGATGGTGCATTCCTGAGAGCCAAGTGACATAGGTGTTGAAAAGCTGTGATTCCTCACCGAATGGCAGTCATCATGGAGGAGAGTGCTGATCTTGGGCAGAATTATATGCCCAAGTGATTCTCAATTGCTTCATTTCGTCTTGTTTATTTATCGTTATTTGTACATTCTCATGTGATTTGTAGTTAAAATGTGAATTTATACTAACCAACATGATTAGGGTTGTTTTGCTGGAAAAATGTAATTTTAGGAAGCTAAGATGCATGTTGGTTAAAATCGAGAATGGACTCGAAAGCGAGCAGTGGAAAAGGTCAAGAAAAAGCAGCAAATATAGGGGCTCCGCGATGGAGTCGTGTCACGCTGCCATCGCGGAGGTATTCTGCCTCGGATGATTTATTTTGGCAAATTTCCCGTGAAGGTCCGTGTTGCCTCCATGACACGGAGGCAATGCCACACGGTACAAGCCGTGGCACATTGGGGATATTTACCTAGAACATCAAATTCAGTAAGCGTTCGCGACAGCGCTGTGGCACGTTGGCCAAGCCCCGAGTTGCATGCCGTGACACGCTGAGGAGTAAAATGCTGAGGGACCTGATTCCAGAGAGGGTCCGCGTTAGCTCTGTGTCACGGAGGCAGTGCTCCGCGATGCACTCCGTGACACGTTGCTTGTTATTTCGGAAAAAATTCCCACTAGTATAAATAGCACACTTAGGTTTATTTTTAACATTTCTAACTTAGTTGAGCAAGGACGTGGGTTACAGGTAGTTGAGGGGACGAAATTCTTAGGGTTCTTCTATAACTCTTTCTCCTTTATTTCAATTGTTTGTATGATTTATACTCATTTGATGATGTTTAATCCACAAATGAGTGGCTAAATTCACTTCTTGCTGAGGTTAAGAACGTTTGTAGTGGAATGTAATTGTTGATCATTTTGGTTTTGCATCTTTTCTTCCATGGTTGTTCTATCAATTCTTGTTCTTACTGCATTAATGTCTGGCCAATGTTAATGTATATCTAAAAAATCCAGTTTTATCTTGAAAAGGAAAGAAATTGGAAAGTTGTGAATTGGTAGGATATGATCTCTTCTTAATTTGGGAAAATTGAGAATTGATTTACCTTCAGAATAGAAATATATCTGAAAGTCGTATTAGTCAATCAAGGAATCGGTTTCGTATGGCTAGAACATGAAATTCTTTTATCACAAAAATGTAGGTTGAAGGTTCATGATTCTTAAGTTGGGTAGAATACGAAAGTTTCTCTCCATAGGCAAAAATTCTTGACTAGCAACCGAAGGAAAGATTAACTGAATTGTATCGATAAATTACTTCCCTACATGTTCGTTTTGGCGTCAGCTTGCTCATTACTATAGTTCAGACTCACTTTATAATTTTGTCTTAGATTAGTATAAATTAGGAAACAAACTCTCAAAATCTTCTTTAAATTGTTGTTTGCATTTTTAGAGTTAGAGTTCATTAACACTTAATTCGCTTATTACCTTGGTTCAGTCCCTGTGGGATCGATACTTGGCTTACTTAAGCCATTTTACTACTTGTTCGACCATGTGCACTTGCGTGTAGTTGCGAAACATTCCAAACAAGTTTTTGGCGCTGTTGCCGGGGACTGGCAATTGGTAAAATTGTTTTCTTAGTGTTGGTTTACAATTTCTATAAAAGTGCTGACAACTTGATCTTAGCCTGTATTTTGCAGATATTGAATTCTATTGAACACTGGCAAGAGACAAGGAGCTGGTGGATTCATACTTAGAGTCGGAAAGACAATTTCATCGTCAAAGGAGAGAATATCTAGAGAGAAAGCTACAGTTGCTCAGACAGACAATCCTGGAGCAACAGCAGAATCCACCACTTGTAAGGGCAGTGTTAGTGCCCGAAGAAATGGCAGCTAGGCCGGCTCGCGAAGTGGCAATCCCACATGCTAACAATGTTACATCAAGTATTTGCAAACCTGAGCCAGGAGGGAGGTTTGAGCTTAAACAGAATATGGTGCAATTGTTGCACACCAACGGGCAATTCATAGGTCTCCCTCACGAGGATCCACAACAACATCTCCAAAACTTTTTGGAGATAAGAGACACTTACATCCCCGCTGGAGTATCATCTGATTACATAAGGCTTACATTGTTCCCATTTTCACTATTGGGAGAAGCAAAGAGGTGGCTGAAAGCTGAGCCACCTAATTCCATCAGCACATGGGATGATCTTGCAAGAAAGTTTTTGATACGGTTCTTTCCATCCAGGAAAACAGCAAGACTTAGAAGTCAGATTCTATGTTTTAAACAAAGAGAGGGGGAGAATCTGTATCAAGCTTGGGAAAGGTTCAAATCATTGCTAAGGGATTGTCCTCACCATCACCAGTCCAATGATGTGTTGGTGCATACTTTCATAGAGGGTTTGGAACCCCATACAAAAATTTTGCTAGACTCAGCAGCTGGGGGACAAGTATTAGAAAGGACTTATGAGGAGCTGTATACTTTGTTAAACCGTATTTCACAGGGAAATACAGAGTGGAAAGCGGACTCTTCTAGAGGAGGAACAAGGAAAGCGGCAGGAGTCTTGGAAGTGGATGGTTTTACAGCTATAGCTGCACAGATAGCTGCGCTGCAAAATCAACTCAACACCCACTTCAGCAATGTCACACCCCACCTTGGAGGGTATGACGGGCACCTGGTGCCTGCTAGACTCTGGACTGCTAGATGGTCCAGCCTAAGCACGTCTGGTGCTTTTGGCTGGCCCTGACTCTATTCCAAAAAACCAACCGGCTATATAACGGCTGTAAACACAGCCTCCGGCCAACTGGCCTATAACCACCTGTACCTGCACTATCAGCTAACCAGAACACATTCAATATAGGGAAACCTATGCGGGCTGATGAGGCCACCATGCTGTCTAGTTATCTGTAACTCAACAATGAAATACTAGAAAGCTACGTGACCGACAAGGTCACTACTACTGTCAAGCTATGGCCCTACATGGCCAACATAAAAGAAGTAAAAGTACTAACAGCTATACAACTGCACGGCCTCACACGACCGGCTCAACTGACCACAGGGAAATATATACAAACTGCAAGCCTCTAGTAATAACAATAGAAATGATCGGGACAGGGCCCCGACCTACCCGTACTGTACAACAAAAGAAAACGAAATACACCTCTAGAATTCAGTCTCCGGATGACAGGAGCTAAATACTCGATCGCTGACAGGAATCACGAGGGATCGCCTCCTCGTGTATGAGTACCTACAGGCAAGTAATGCAGTGCCCCACCGAGCGTCAGTACTGCTGATACTGAGTATGTAAAGCAATAACTGAAAGAGATATCCGAAAACAATAATACAACTGATGAAACTGAAACAGGAAGAAAAAGATTAACTGTCTGATAATGTAGAACTAGGCCTACTCTTAACTATACTGGAGGGAGTAGGAGTCATACCTGGAGATGTATCATTCTACTGTCGATCTACTCGTATCTAATGTGACATGGCATAACATGACATAACATAACATAGCATACACAAACCTTACCCGGCCCCCATAAGCCGGGAGGTACAACCAGCACAAAATCTATACCCCTACCCCGGTCATCCCATCTCCTAAAGTAACTATAAGCATTCTGCCGGTCCCCTGGGTATGCACTTGGGCTCGCTGCGCCCCTGACTATAACTGTACCTGAGTCCGGAGGACTCCTGAATCAACACCTGGGCGTATCCGCTCGACAGGGGTGTGTAAGGGCCGACCAAGGCACAATATGGGGACAACTTGCATCCCATCTTCGTCTCCTGTGGGACAGCATGCCACTCCGTAGAGCGACGTATCCTCGTCCTCTGGAGGACGAGTCGATACAGCTATTAACCCTGGGGCGGTCAGGCATGCTAGGTAATCCAACCCCAAGACAATACAGTGGTCTCAACTACTAATACTATCTGCATATATCACATGTTGAAGCTAATAATTATAATGTATCTATGTCTACTGTATGCTGAACTAGTGATAGCGATATGTATGTACTTAATTCATGCTGAGACTGATAATAGTGTATATGTACAAATATAATCTTCTGTCATACTGTACTGTATACTGAGTTTCTGTAATAACATGATTTGCTATCTCTAACATGCTTCCTAAACTTCATTTTTAACCTATCATTCTACTTCTGAGATGCGTTACAGACATTACATTGTTTTACTGGGTTTCAACTGAATCCGATAATATCCTACATTCTGTATTACATCACATACTGGGCATGCTGTACAGTTCCTAACACATGTATTAGAATCTATATCGTGCTAGAAAGTTTCATGCTAATTATAACATAATGCTTCTAATATCGTACCAACATTCGTAATAAACATAACACATGACTTCTGAATATTCTACTGGCCCTTAAATTACTTTACTATACCGAGCTTACTAACTTGCCGAGGAAACTAACTTTACATACCTTATCCTCGACTATCCATCTGTCGGACGAGGCTCGACCAATACTTCAACTATTTCTCCCAACTGCATTCATAAATATGTCAATTAATACTAAATACAAATTTATTCTGAGGAACGACATTACTTTCGATATAATTATAGCCTAAACTTAGGCCTATCGAAAGACGGTCGAAAACTCGCTATTTTTCAGAAGTCCAGAAGGGAGAAATACTCACTTCACAGCTAGAAACACATAGACATTAGTTTGGAGTAATTCTACTTACCTTAGCTCGGTAGCTCGACGATTCGTCGGCCGTATTTCACGAAACTAAATCCGTAGGAATGCTCTCTGCTGCTAAATACCTCAGTATCTGAGGTTAATTTGAGTTTGGACAACGTTTGGCAACGTAATCGGACGAAATTATATTACCCCCTTCGTTATCTCCTCTCCTCTGGTTTTTCCTCTCTGTTTCACTGGAAATTTATAAGTTTAAATGAACTAAAACCGAAGTGGGGCTTTATATACTTGGGCCTGGACAAGGCCAACGTGTCACGGAGCCAACGCGGAGGCTCCACCTCCGTGACACGTTTCCATCGCGGAGGGGCTCTGCCTTGGCTCCTTCCGCGATGGTTCGATAGGTTTCTCGTCCGATCCTTTTCCCGAGCCTTTCTTTAGCACGTATGGACTTCAAATATGGTTAACCAACGTGCGAATAGGTCATCTAGGTGCCGGGAATCCTATGGGGTATAACATTCTCCCCCCTTAAGAACATTCGTCCTCAAATGTAAACTTCTATTTAGAGGACTTCTCAACTTACTATCTAGGAAAATTTCGGCAGAGTCTCCCCTGTAATATAGACTATACCAAAAACCTGAAATGCAGAAAAGTTCAACACAGGTACTGCACGCAATATTTTAAGGTTCACTGCATGGCTATCTATCAATCTTTCTCATTTATATACAACCATAAGGTACTACATAAGTAATATTACGGACATACCTGTCGCCTGACTAGGCCTGAAATAGGTGAGGATATCTAGCTTTCATATCTTCTTCAGCTTCCCACGTCATCTCCTCACGGTTCCTATTACGCCACAATACTTTGACAGACGCAATATCTTTAGTCCTCAATTTGCGAATCTGTCTGTCTAAGATAGCTACTGGAACCTCTTCATATGCTAACTCTTCTGTGACCTGGACATCCTGAACTGGAACAACTGTGGAAGGGTCTCCCACGAACTTCCTCAACATAGATACATGGAATACTGGGTGAACAGATGCAAACTCCGGAGGCAAGTTCAATTCGTATGCAACTCGGCCTATCCTTCGCCGAATCTAATATGGACCAATGAATCTCGGGCTAAGCTTGCCTTTCTTGCCAAATCTCATCACCCCTTTCATCGGAGACACTTTCAGATATACCCAGTCATTTACCACAAATTCTAGATTTCTGCGACGCATATCTACATAAGACTTCTGGCGGCTCTGAGCAGTCAGTAGGCGTTTTCTGATAAGCTTTATCTTCTCCTCTGACTGTTGAATGATGTCTGGCCCAATCAACGCTGATTCCCCCACTTCAAACCAGCCTACCAGCGATCTACATTTTCGCCCATATAATGCTTCAAAAGGCGCCATTGGATGGCTGAATGGTAGCTGTTATTATAAGCAAATTCAATTAACGGCAAATGCTCATCCCAGCTACCATCGAAATCTAGCACACACGCTCGCAACATATCTTAGAGCGTCTGAATTGTGCGTTTAGCCTGCCCATCTGTCTGAGGATGGAATGCTGTGCTTAAATTAATCTGCGTTCCCAGACCTCTCTGAAATGACCGCCAAAATCTAGCCGTAAACTGTGCTCCTCTGTCTGAGATAATGGATACTGGTACTCCATGTAACCTGACTATTTCTCGGATATACAACTCCGCATAATCTTCAGCCGAGAAGGTAGTTCTTACCGGCAGGAAATGAGCTGATTTTGTCAATTTGTCAACTATCACCCATATGGAATCATTTCTGCGTCTGGTACGGGGTAACCCTATTACAAAATCCATATTTATCGCTTCCCATTTCCACGTAGGCACTGTTATATCTTGCGTCAAACCGCCTGGTTTCTGGTGCTCCGCTTTCACCTGCTGACAGTTAGGACATCTAGATACAAATTCAGCTATTTCAGCTTTCATACCTGGCCACCAGTAGATGTCTCTGATGTTGTGGTATATTTTCGTTGCTCCTGGATGGAGGGAATAGCGAGCGTAATGTACCTCATGCATAATCTGCTGGCGAAGCCCTGAAACATTCAGAACATAAAGGCGACCCTTACAACGTAGCACATCATCCTCAGTCATTTGGAAATCTGACTCCTTACCTTTCTGAACTCTATCTCTGAGCTGGACTAAGTCAGGGTCCTCGTACTGTTGTTCTTTTACCTCTATAACTAATGATGACACAGCAGAATTCTGAATTATTGCTCTATTATTTTCTGTTTGCATTACTCGAATGGCTAAACCAGCTAGCTGATGAATTTCCTTGGCTAACCCCCGCTTCTCAGGTCGCAAATACGCCAAACTCCCCATTGACTTACGGCTCAGGGCATCTGCCACTACATTAGCTTTTCCCGGGTGATATAGAATGTTCACATCATAATCTTTTAAGAACTCCAACCAGCGACGTTGCCGCAGATTCAACTCCCTCTGAGTGAAGATGTACTGTAGGCTCTTGTGATCTGTAAAAATATCAACATGGATGCCATACAGGTAATGCCTCCATATCTTCAAGGTGTGGATCACTACGGCTAATTCCAGGTCGTGGGTAGGGTAATTCTTTTCGTGTTTCCTCAACTGTCTCGAAGCGTATGCAATCACTTTACCATGCTGCATCAACACACAACCTAACCCGATGCCTGATGCGTCGCAATACACCGAATAACCTTCTATACCTTCCGCCAATGCTAACACTAGGGCGGAGGTTAATCTGTATTTCAGTTCCTGAAAGCTCTGCTCGCATGCCTCTGTCCACTGAAACTTTGCTGCTTTCTATGTCAGTTTGGTCAGAGGTGCCGCAATGGTCGAGAACCCTTCAACGAACCTCCTGTAATATCCTGCCAACCCCAGAAAGCTACGGACTTCAGTCGGAGTGGTAGGCCTAGGCCATGATTTAACTGCTTCTATTTTCTGCTTGTCAACTTGTATACCAGCATCCGACACAATATGCCCTAAAAAGGCTACTGAGTTAAGCCAGAATTCACACTTAGAAAATTTAGCATATAACTGGCGGTCCCTGAGGACCTGGAGCACTGTCCGCAAATGAGTCCGGTGATCTTCTTCAGAGCGAGAATACACCAGAATGTCATCAATGAATACTATCACGAACAAGTCCAGGAAGGGTCTGAAAATACTGTTCATCAGGTCCATGAAGATTGCCGGGGCATTCGTTAACCCGAAGGACATGATTAGAAATTCAAAATATCCATATCGAGTCCTGAACGCTGTCTTAGGAATATCCCTCTCACGTACTCGAACCTGGTGATATCCGGACCGCAGGTCAATCTTAGAAAAGTATCTGGCTCCCTGCAACTGATCAAATAAGTCATCAATTCTGGGAAGCGGGTACTTGTTCTTTACTGTAACTTTGTTCAGTTGCCGGTAATCTATGCACATACGGAGTGAGCCATCTTTCTTTCTTACAAACAGAACTGGCGCACCCCACGGAGAAGTACTAGGCCGGATAAAACCTTTGTCCAACAAGTCTTTCAGCTGCTCCTTTAATTCTCTGAGCTCTGCAGGAGCCATGCGATAAGGAGGAATCGATATCGGTTGGGTGCCTGGTAATAAATAAATAGCAAAGTCTATTTCCCTTTCTGGGGGAATACCAGGTAACTCATCCGAAAACACATCAGGGAATTCATTCACTACCGGAACAGACTGGAGTGTCGGAGATTCTACTTGGACATCCTGAACTCTGAACAGATGGTAAATACATCCCTTAGATATCAACTTTCTCGCCTGAAGGTAGGAAATAAACCTACCTTTTGGCGTAGCGGTGCTGCCTTTCCACTCCCACACTGCTTCTCCTGGGAAGTGGAATCGGACCGTCTTGGTCCAACATTCAACATTGGCAAAGCACGACACTAACCAATCCATACCCATTATGGCATCGAAGTCTATCATCTCTAACTCGACCAGATCTACTGTGGTCTGACGGTCAGCAACCTCTACTGTACATCCGCGGTAGATTCTGCTAGCTATGATAGAGTCACCGATGGGCGTGGATACTAAAAAGGGCTGCCGCAATAATTCTAGTGCAATATTGAACTTTCGTTCCACAAATGGAGTAATGTAGGACAAAGTAGACCCTGGATCAATCAATACATAAGCAGGTTGTGAGCAGATAGTTAGCATACCTGTCACAACATCCGGTGACGCTTCTGAATCTTGCCTCCTTGGTAAGGCATATGTGCGGCTTGGACCCGCACCTGTACTGGAGGCCTCTGATCTGCCCCGACCCCTGCCTGCTGAAACTGAGGGCCTGCGCCCTACCGAGGATGCTGTGGCTCGTGACCCTGCAGATGCCCTATCCTATCTATCCCGGTCCTCTCGACCTCTGTCTGGGCAATCTTTCATCAAATGGCCTTCTTGGCCACAAATATAACATGCAGTGGAGCCATACCTTCATGCTCTAGGATGGCGTCGACTGCATATGGGGCAAAGTGGTAGGGTATACCTACTCTGCTCTGCCCTCCTCTGTAATGGTAAATCTGCCATCTGCGAGCCTCTACCGGTCTCTGACTGCCCCCTGCGGCTGAATCTACCCCACTGCGGCTGTGGCGGAGGCGGGGTCCTGGGCGGCCTGTCTAACAATCATGGCCTCGGTCCTCCCCGAGCCTCCCTCTGTAACTCAACTGGCCTGTCCCGGCGACGCTGTTCCTGATTGGCCCTTCTGATCTCCCGATGCCACTGTCTGATGCCCTCAATATTCTGGGCGAATGCCTGAACTCGAGCAATGTCTATGTCCTCTCGCAGTTTAGCCGTAATACAAGTCTCAACATATTCTAGATTCAACTCCATGATAAAGCGGTGTACTCTGGATGCCATGGTATCAACAAAGGCCGGTGCGTACCGGGCCAAAGAATCAAACCGCAAGGAATATTCCCGAACACTCATGGCCCCTGCTCCAGATGTAGGAACTGGTCTACCCGGGCCTGTCGAATCTCTCGCGGCAAATAATGATCCAGAAAAGCTCCTGAGAAGCTGGACCAGGTCGGAGGGGAAACATCTCTCCCTCGGGACCTTTCCCAGCTTTCATACCACAATACGGCGATGTCCCGTAACCGAAATGCTGCCAACTCAACTGATTCTGTAGGCATGGCATGCATAACCCTAAAAATTCTCTGCATTTGATCCAAAAAATCCTGAGGGTCCTCTGTCCGGTCGGTACCTGTAAACTGTGGGGGATTCAGAGCCAAGAACTCTCGGACCCTCGAACTACCAGGCCCTCCTAACGACTCCGCAACTGTAGATGGCATTGGCTGACGCTGAGCAGCCATCATCTGTGCTAACATAACTACCGCACTCCTAACCTCCTGCTCGAAAGGTGTCGGTATGGGACTGTTGGAGGTAGTGTTGCCCCAAGTGGCTCATGACATGGTGGAGACTGCTGAGAAGGCTGGGACGATGCCTCTGTAGTGCCCTATGATCGGGCTGTTTCTAAACGAGGGTGAGGCATCCTGCTGGTGCCTTCCCCTGCTGCAATATCTAAGCTCCGGCTTGTGATAGGATGTCGCTGGTCTGACATTATCTGCAACCAAAGAATACAGTAAGCTTTAGGGACTCAACCCTATATTGTACCACTCCACAGCACGACTAAATAAGAATAAAAGACAACCATCCTATCATGCCTTGCAGCCCCCTACCCATAGTATGTGGTGCACAACACATCCATGGACAGGACTCTACTTAGCACGGCTTGCAGACTCCCTGGAATACGACCTGCTCTGATACCAAGTTTGTCACATCCCACCTTGGAGGGTATGACGGGCACCTGGTGCCTGCTAGACTCTGGATTGCTAGATGGTCCAGCCTAAGCACGTCTGGTGCTTTTGGCTGGCCCTGGCTCTATTCCAAGAAACCAACCGGCTATATAACGGCTGTAAACACAGCCTCCGGCCAACTGGCCTATAGCCACCTGTACCTGCACTATCAGCTAACCAGAACACATTCAATATAGGGAAACCTATGCGGGCCGACGAGGCCACCATGCTGTCTAGTTATCTGTAACTCAACAATGAAATACTAGAAAGCTACGTGACCGGCAAGGTCACCACTACTGTCAAGCTATGGCCCCACACGGCCAACATAAAAGAAGTAAAAGTACTAACAGCTATACAACTGCACGGCCTCACACGACCGGCTCAACTGACCACAGGGAAATATATACAGACTGCAAGCCTCTAGGAATAACAATAGAAATGATCGGGACAGGGCCCCGACCTACCCGTACTGTACAACAGAAGAAAATGAAATACACCTCTGGAATTCAGTCTCCGGATGACAGGAGCTAAATACTCGATCGCTGATAGGAATCACGAGGGATCGCCTTCTCGTCTATGAGTACCTGCAGGCAAGTAATGCAGCGCCCCACCGGGCGTAAGTACCGCTGGTACTAAGTATGTAAAGCAATAACTAAAAGAGATATCCGAAAACAATAATACAACTGATGAAACTAAAATAGGAAGAAAAAGATTAACTGTCTGATAATGTAGAACTATGCCTACTCTTAACTATACTGGAAGGAGTAGGAGTCATACCTGGAGATGTATCGTTCTACTGTCGATCTACTCGTATCTAATGTGACATTGCATAACATGACATAACATAACATAGCATACACAAACCTTACCCGGCCCCCATAAGTCGGGAGGTACAACCAGCACAAAATCTATACCCCTACCCCGGTCATCCCATCTCCTAAAGTAACTATAAGCATTCTGCCGGTCCCCTGGGTATGCACTTGGGCTCGCTGAGCCCCTAACTATAACTGTACCTGAGTCCGGAGGACTCCTGAATCAACACCTGGGCGTATCCGCTCGATAGGGGTGTGTAAGGGCCGACCAAGGCACAATATGGGGAAAACTTGCATCCCATCTTCGTCCTCTGTGGGACGGCATGCCACTCCGTAGAGCGACGTATCCTCGTCCTCTGGCGGACGAGTCGATACAGCTATTAACCCTGGGGCGGTCAGGCATGCTAGGTAATCCAACCCCAAGTTAATACAGTGGTCTCAACTAGTAATACTATCTGCATATATCACATGCTGAAGCTAATAATTATAATGTATCTGTGTCTACTGTATGTTGAACTAGTGATAGCGATATGTATGTACTTAATTCATGCTGAGAATGATAATAGTGTATATGTACAAATATAATCTTCTGTCATACTGTACTGTATACTGAGTTTCTGTAATAACATGATTTGCTATCTCTAACATGCTTCCTAAACTTCATTTTTAACCTATCATTCTACTTCTGAGATGCCTTATAGACATTACATTGTTTTACTGGGTTTCAATTGAATCCGATAATATCCTACATTCTGTATTACATCACATACTGGGCATGCTGTACAGTTCCTAACACATGTATTAGAATCTATATCGTGCTAGAAAGTTTCATGTTAATTATAACATAATGCTTCTAATATCGTACCAATATTCGTAATAAACATAACACATGACTTCTGAATATTCTACTGGCCTTTAAATTACTTTACTATACCGAGCTTACTAACTTGCCGAGGAAACTAACTTTACATACCTTATCCTCGACTATCCGTCTGTCGGACGAGGCTCGGCCAATACTTCAATTATTTCTCCCAACTACATTCATAAATATGTCAATTAATACTAAATACAACTTTATTCTAAGGAACGACATTACTTTCGATATAATTATAGCCTAAACTTAGGCCTATCGAAAGACGGTCGAAAACTCGCTATTTTTCAGAAGTCCAGAAGGGAGAAATACTCACTTCACAGCTAGAAACACATAGACATTAGTTTGGAGTAATTCTACTTACCTTAGCTTGGTAGCTTGATGATTCGTCGGCCGTATTTCACAAAACTAAATCCGTAGGAATGCTCTCTGCTGCTAAATACCTCAGTATCTGAGGTTAATTTGAGTTTGGACAACGTTTGGCAGCGTAATCGGATGAAATTATATTACCCCCTTCGTTCTCTCCTCTCCTCTGGTTTTTCCTCTCTATTTCACTGGAAATTTATAAGCTTAAATGAACTAAAACCGAAGTGGGGCTTTATATACTTGGGCCTGGACAAGGCCAACGTGTCACGGAGCCAACGCGGAGGCTCCATCTCCGTGATACGTTGCCATCGCGGAGGGGCTCTGCCTTGGCTCCTTCCGCGATGGTTCGACAAGTTTCTCGTCCGATCCTTTTCCCGGGCCTTTCTTTAGCATGTATGGCCTTCAAATATGCTTAACCAACGTGCGAATAGGTCATCTAGGTGCCGGGAATCCTACGGGGTATAACAAGCAATATGAGCTTGAATCAACCTCAAGCCCCAGTTAATGTAGTGCAGCAGTTTTGTTGTGTAGTATGCGGTAGTAATGAACACTCAGCTAAGTGTTGTGGTGCAAATCCAGATTCAGTGAACTTTGTTGGTAATGTATAGACAAATAATCACCAACAGTATGGCAACAACTACAACTCTAATTGGAGGAATCATCTGAATTTCTCCTAGTGTAGTAATAGCCATCAAGGGCAGAGTTCGAATCAGGGTGCGCCAGAGAAATCAAGGAGGGCAGCAGAACTATCAGACTCAATACAGAAGCAACAATGCACCTCCTCCACCACCACCACCCAACATTGAGGAAATGTTTAAAACAATGATAGCTAACCAAGCTCAATTGCAGGCTGATTATGTGAAATTGGCAGCAGATGTAAAGAACAACCAGTTAGCTACAAAGGCGTTAGAGTACCAGTTTGGACAACTAGCTGGAGCTCAAAACACCAGGCCAAGAGGAGGACTACGGAGTGACACTGACCTAAATCCCAAGCAAGTAAATGCAGTTACCACAAGGAGTGGTTTACAACTCAAGGAGGTGGAACCAGAAAGACCACCTCAGTAGTCAGGAGCAGAGGAGAAAGAGAGGGAACACGATGATGAGAGGGGGAAGAAGAAGGAAGCTGAACTAGAAAGACTGATCTTGGGCAAATTTATATGCCCAAGTGATACTCAAAGGTGTCATTTTAGCCTTGTTTATCTATCAATGTTTATACATTCTTATGTAATTGGTAATAAAATGTGAATTTATACTAACCAACATGATTAGCATTGTTTTGCAGGAAAAATGTAATTTCGGGAAGTTAAAATGCATGTTGGAAGATATCCGGGTTGGACTTGGATGTGAGCAAGGGACAAGGCATTGGAAAGCACAAAATAAAGGGGCTCCGTGATGGAGCCGTGTCACGCTGCCATCGCGAAAAACCTATTTGAACTTTAATGGTGGGTGGTTGGGAAAGAAGATGAATAATAACCCTTAGTATAAAATACATATTTTGGATTATTAAATGATGCCATTAGGCCTTCTGCCTGGATAGGAAAATTTCGCCCAATTTTCAGAGAGGGTTCGCGATGGGTCCGTGTCACGGTGGCCTGGCTCCGCGTTGCACGTCGTGCCACGTTGGGCCTTATTTCCTAGACCCCCAGTTTCCAGTGAGGGTCCGCGTCGGAGCATGTCACGGAGGCAGTGCTCCGCGATGCACTCCGTGACACGTTGCTTGTTATTCCGGGAAAAAATCCCACTAGTATAAATAGAACACTTAGGTTCATTTTTCAATATTTTGACTTGGTGGAGCAAGAACGTGGGTTACAGGCAGTTGAGGGGACAAAATTATCAGGGTTTTTCTCTCTTTCCTTCTTCTTGTATTCAATCGCTTGTATGTTTAACACTCATTTAACGATGTGTAATCTACAAATGAGTGGCTAATACATCTTCTTGCTGAGGTTAAGAACAATTGTAATGAAATGTTATCATTGATTCTTTGGTTTTTCATCTTTTCTTCCATGGTTGTTCTATTGATTCTTGTTCTTACTGCATTAATGTGTGGCCTACATTAATGTATATCTAAAAAGTCCAGTTTCACTCGAGAGAGCAAGAAATTGGAAAGTTGTGAATTAATAGGATATGATCCTTTCTTAGTTTGGGAAAATTGAGAATTGATTTACCTTCAGGATAGAAATATACCTAAAAGTGGTATTAATCACTTTAAGAATCGGTTTTGTATGGCTAGAACATGAATTGCATTTAATCACAGAAATGTAGGTGGATGGTTCATGATTCTTAAGTGGGGTTAAATACGAGAGTTTTAATCCCTTGGCAATAATTCTTGACTAGCAACCGGAGGAAAAGGCTAACCAAATTATATCGACAATTAATTTCATTACATGTTCGTTTAACCTTAGCATGCTCACATCCATAGTTCAGACTCACATTAGATAATTGTTTTAGACTTAGCATAATTATTAGAAATCCAAAATATCAAACTCTTGGTTACACTGTTGTCTGCATTTTTAGAATTGAAATATAGTTCACTTGAGCAAGATTGCACTTCATCCCAGTCCCTGTGGGATCGATACTTGGCTTACTTAAGCCACTTTACTACTTGTTCGACCACGTGCACTTGCATGTAGTTATATACCCATATAACAAACAGACTGAACAAGTTTTTGGCGTCGTTGCCGGGGACTTGGCAATTGGTGAATTTGTCTTAAGTGTTAATTTACTATGTTTTTATTTTCATAGTGTTGACAACTTTGTCTTAGCCTGTATTTTGCAGATTTAATCTCTGTTGAACACTGGCAAGAGACAAGGAGCTGGTGGACTCGTATTTGGAGCCAGAAAGATTATTTCATCGTCAGCGGAGAGAAGCTCTAGAAAGAAAGCTGCAGTTGCTCCGACAGACAATCATGGAGCAACAACAGAATCCACCGGTAGTACGGGCAATGTTAGTGCCCGAAGAAGTAGCAGCTCGGCCGGTTCACGAGGTGGCAATCCCACATGATAATAATGTCACATCTAGCATCCGCAAACCTGGGCTGGGAGGGAGGTTCGAACTGAAGCAGAATATGGTGCAATTGCTGCACACTAGCGGGCAGTTTATAGGTCTCCCTCATGAAGATCCACAGCAGCATCTCCAAAATTTGTTGGAGATAAGTGACACTTATATCCCCGCTGGAGTGTCATCAGATTACGTCCGGCTTACATTGTTCCCATTTTCACTATTGGGAGAAGCCAAGAGGTGGTTGAAAGCTAAGACACCTAATTCTATTTCTACGTGGGATGATCTTGCAAGGAAGTTCTTGATACAATTTTTTCCCTCTGGTAAAATAGCAAGACTTAGAAGTCAAATTCTATGTTTCAAATAGAGAGAGGGAGAGAATCTATATCAGGCTTGGGAGAGATTCAAGTCCATGTTGCGGGATTGTCCTCATCATCATCAATCCAATGATGTGTTGGTGCACTCTTTTATAGAGGGTTTGGAACCCCATACAAAAATATTGCTAGACTCAGCAGCTGGGGGACAAGCGCTGGAGAAAACTTATGAGGAGCTGTATACCTTGTTGAACCGTATTTCGCAGGGCAATCCGGAATGGAATGTTGATTCGTCAAGAGGCGGGACAAGGAAAGCAACATGAGTTCTAGAAGTGGATGGGTTTACAGCTATTGCTGCACAAAAAGCTGCTTTGCAGAATCAACTCAACACCCACTTTAGTAACATGACAATGAACCAGCCTCAAGCCACAGTGAATGCAGCGCAACAAATTTGGTGTGAAGTGTGCGGAAGCAGTGAGCACTCAGCTGAGTGTTGTGGAGCAAATCCTGACTCGGTGAACTTTGTGTGAAATATACAAAGGAACAACCACCAACAGTATGGCAAAAGCTACAATTCCAATTGGAGGAATCACCCGAATTTCTCCTGGGGTAGCAACAACCATCAAGGGCAGAGTTCGAGTCAGGGTGGGCAAAGGAACCAAGGAGGGCAGCAGAATTATCAAGCACAATTCAGAAACAACAATGCACCTCCTCCACCACCATCACCCAGCATTGAGGAGATGTTCAAGACTATGATAGCTAATCAAGCTCAATTGCAGGCTGACTATGTGAAATTGGCAGCCGAGGTGAAAAACAACCAGTTAGATACCAAGGCACTTGAATATCAATTTGGGAAATTTGCTGGAGCCCAAAACACCAGACCTAGAGGAGGACTTCCGAGCGACACAGATCCCAACCCCAAGCAGGTAAATGCGGTGACCACAAGGAGTGGTTTGCAGCTGAAAGAGGTGGAACCAGAAAGACCACCTCAACAATCGGGAGCAGCAGAAGTTGAGAGGGAGCAAAGTGATGAGAGGGGGAAGACTAAGGAAGCGGAATCAGAAAGACCACCACCACCCTTCCCTCAACGATTAAAGAAACACAAGGAGGAGGCGTGTTTCAAGAAATTCATGGAGGTGCTAAAACAGGTACATGTTAACTTACCTCTTGTTGATGTTTTGCAGGGAGTGCCAAAGTATGCTAAGTATATAAAGGACATCGTGGCAAACAAAAGTCGGTTGACTGAGTATGCTACGGTGGCTCTCACGGAGGAGTGCACTTCCCGGATAAAAAACCGACTGCCCACAAAGCTCAAAGACCCTGGGAGCTTTACTATACAGATTACTATTTGGCAGCGTATTCGAGCTCGGGGATTGTGTGTTTTGGGAGCAAGCATTAATTTGATGTCGGCATCGGTATTCAAAAAGCTGGGTCTAGGGAGTCCTAGACCCACAACCGTGATCTTGCAATTGGAAGATCGGCCCTTAGCCAGACCTGATGGCATTGTGGAGGACGTTCTAGTGCAAGTGGGCTCCCTGATCTTCCCGCTAGATTTCGCCGTGCTGGATTTTGAACCAGACGTGGAAGTCCCATTTATTTTGGGACGTCCTTTCTTGGCGACCGGGAAAGTGCTGATTGATGTAGCTGCGGGGCAGCTAACAATGCGAGAACACGACAAGGTGGAAGTGTTCGATGTGTACAAGGCACCCAAGCTCCTGATTGTGTACGAAGAACTCTCAGTAATCAATGTGATTGATCAAGTCGATGATGAGCAGATTAAGGATTCACAAGAGTTATTGGGAAAACCACTGGAATGGTGTAAGCACTACTGGGGGGAGGACGGTTTTCGAGAGAAAACGTCCATCACCCTAGAGGACAACTGAGCTGAATGACGTCGAGCCGCGACGGTGAACCAGGCGCTGCACGGGAGGCAACCCGTGAAAAATTTTTCTTCGTAAATTGTGAATAGATTTTTCTTTTTCTTTTTCTTAATTAACAACAAAATTTTTAGTTTTAATTTTTGTTTTTATTTGTATTTAGAGTGAAACCTATAATTCTAACCAATTTCTTGTAGTAGAATGAATTTCAGGTCGAACGGAGGAAAATATACAAGGAATCGCAAAGGAAAATTTGAGGTATGAAAATTAAGAAAAAGTGGCAAAACAGTGAGCTAGGGCGATAGCTCCGTGTCACGGAGGAGCACCTCCGTGTTACCCTCCGTGACACGTTGAGGTATAAATCCGAAATTTTAAAAAAAATTCCAGAGTACCCTCGCGACAGCTTCGTGTCACGGAGGTAGTGCTCCGCGATGCACTCCGTGACACGTTGCTGTGTATATCGCGATGGGTCACACCGGGTCGCCGGGTGATCCGCATGATTTTTCCACTTTTAAACCCCGAATCCCCCTCAAATTTTCTTTATTCCTCACACACTCCGCAATCAAACCCCCCAAAACCCCTCTCCCTTCAACGTGACATGGAATAGGCCAAGAAATTCAACGAGTTTCCTTCAATTCTTCAATCTCAAGATATGTTCTTCGATTCCATCTCATTTCTTATCAATTTTCTTTGATATTGAGCATGTGATGTGAGCTAAGTTCGCCCTTAGCAGAAATTAAGCATGAATTCAATTGAATTAGTGTTGATGAATGTTCGGAGTATCATTGTGATTGCTTGAACTCGTTAATTGCATAATTTAATCGAATTTTGTTGATACAATCATATTTAGGGCTTGTTTTTGAAGTTCAAGTGGGAAATGTAGTGAACTTGTGAAATTCATGCCGGGTTGTAAATGTTGAGTGAGATTAGTCGATGTGCTAATTGTTATGATGTAAAAAAAAATCGATGAATTCTCGGGTTAGGGGAATAGTGAAATTTGCAAGAATTGGGTGAGTTTTATAGGTTCGTGTAGATAAATTCTTGTTGTTTCGTTTCTTTGTTTTTTCTTGCTAAGTGCGATGGAATAAAATGTTATCGAGGGTAATGATTGTTGTTAGCTGTACGAAGTCTGAGTAGTACATAGAATATATACCGTCAAATTCTTCGAATGCACTAAGCATGGTTGTATAGTTGGTTGTTGGTTTGTGTAAATAAGCATGATCTTGCCGGAATGTTGTAATTTTGGTTAAGGACTAGGTGTGGGGTAGCCTAGCTTAACCCAACCTTAGTTAGAGTTAATATTCATTGGCTTAACATTGATCTTGTCTACTTGGATTGACAGGTAAAATGGCAAGCATGCAAGAAAAAGGGAAAGGCGCATCAACATCGGGCGCCGAAAGAAAGCGAATCAGACTGGGCACAGCAGTCCCAGCAGCACCAGCAGTTCCACACGGCCAACACCGCCAATACGGAACCAGGTGGGTGACAGAAGAGGGGAAGAAGTGGTATGCCAAGCACAAGGAGAGCAAGTACTTCCCCGAGGAACACATAGCACGGGAAACGTTAGCACAAGAGTTCCTTAGGATTGTACACCGGATCGAGGCAGCTGGGCTCAAATTCATTTTTGAAGAGCCCAAGGAATGCAACTTGCACATGATTCGGGAATTCTATGCCAATTGGGACCCGACTCTCAGAAGTCACACCATTAAAATCAGAGGGCAAATAGTCAAATTCGAGCCCCACCACCTCAATGCTATCCTAGGGGCGTGGGACACAGACGCCCACGTGCTTCGACAGCTGAACATCACTCCACCATATGCGGACATCAGACGCACCTTGGGTGGAACCCGATCGACAGCTAGATGGAGCAGACACAAAGAGAGAGGCTACCATCAGACTTTGCCCTATTCACAGATGAATAAGGAAGCCAGAATATGGCTAAAGATCGTCTGTTCCTGCCTAATCCTGGGGGTACATATGATAGATGTAACTCGGGATCGTGTATGCCTGGTGTACGCCCTGATGAAAGGGCTGGAGATCAACGTGGGGGCGGTGATTATATCCGCCATGAAGAGAGCCCGGTTGCATCAGGGGCACAGATACGGATTTGGTGGGCTACTCACCACCTTCCTGAGGGGCCTAGATGTCGAGGAAGAGGCCCTTGATTATATCCCGCAGATGGAGCGGTGGGCCTTAGATGTCACTAAAACTAAGGCTCCCGACACCACCCACGGGCCAGTGCTTACACTAGGTGAGCGACATGCTCATGATGATCAGTACATGGCTCGCATGTATGGGATGCAGATGCTCCAGTTGAGGATAGGCGGGAGGCCGGCAACAGAGGAGGAGCTATGGCAGCTCGAGCTAGACTACCCTTTTGGCGAAAACGCCAGGGCTCTATGCCGAGTGAGGCCAGCATTTGTAGAGCCCACGGATGATGATGTCCCCACGGACGAGGAGACACGTCGGGAGGACTCCGATGTGGAGACCGAGGATGACGATGGGGGTGATTCAGACATGGGAGATGAAGCAGCAGCACCTGATGAACAAGTGGAGTACTTTGATTGATCAGGGAGTTCCACCACCCGATTTTTGTGCTATTTTAATTTTTTGTGAACACTGGGGACAGTGTTCGAGATAAGTGTGGGGTGGGAGTAGTTAGGTGCTGGTTATGCTGTTTTGTATGTCCTAATCTATTATTGTGCTGTGAACAAAATTTTTTGTCCTGTGATTTGTGATTGTAAGTTATTGTTCTATATTGTAAATATATGTGAAACTGTTGTGTGTTGCTGAATGTTGCTAGCTGAGTTTGTACATATGTTTGTTTATCAAAGTGATCGATATATTGAAAATCGAAATGATCGATATTTTTAAAATTTTTTACTTCTTGGGTTTCTCGGCGTTTGTTTTCGGTTCTTTTACCGAGACGGGTCCCATTGAACCGAAGTCCTAGTTAGTGACCGTTCCCTATGATGGATGGATGACGACCATCTTAAGGGAAATGTAGTTGTTAGGAGTAGATTTTTCAATTATTTTTCAGTTGTTTTTCTTTTGTGGGTTGCATCCCAAAACTTGTAGTTACTTTATGGTTGCGGAATTATGGTTGCGTGTTGTACATGATATTTAAAATGCAAATGTGATTCGTATGAAAGCATGCAACTTTGTAAATATGTTGAGATACCTAGGCCATAGAGTTCGATACAGTGTAATTGAGGCTTAATGTTTGAATTCCTGTAATTAGCTAATTGAAGAGTCTGTGAATACATCTTGAATTGAGCATGTGCAATAAGTGTGAAGTGAGGTTTTGTTATTCCATGCTATTGTGAAGTGTCTAGAACTTGCCTGGTGTGTGCACAAAACGAAATGAAGGAGGTGTATTGCAGGAAAGGATGTAGGCATTTCTTTGTTTTTAACTGAAAGTTTCTATTTTTCATTATCATACCCACCTTGATTGTGTACCCTAGTCAGCCCGTTAAGCCTTTAGCCTATTATTTTTTTTCTTTTGTCAAAAAGTGTAAACCGAGCTTAATCCCTTCTTTTCATTAGCCGTAAAGCCGATCCAAAACTCTTAAGCGCTTAAGAAGAGAATATAATTTTCCCAAAGTGTCAAAAGAGTGAGAATGGTGAAAAGAAAAGTAAAGCAGAGAGATGGAAGGAAAGAAAAGGTTAAAGGTGCAATTATTATAAATAAACTATAATGAAGGTGCATGAATAATCTTTGTTGTGGTGAAAAGTGTGCTTAATAAGATGGGCCAAACTAAAGAAAAACTTCAAGAATGGGAGGATGAAGAAAGAAACAATGTCCATGAGTTTGATGGGATGTGTTGAAAAAGCGCTTAAGGATGCTAGTGGCTATTATTGGCTAGCCCAATATTTACTAGTTCCGTAG
This sequence comes from Datura wrightii, assembly GCA_035772735.1. Classification (NCBI taxonomy): domain Eukaryota; kingdom Viridiplantae; phylum Streptophyta; class Magnoliopsida; order Solanales; family Solanaceae; genus Datura; species Datura wrightii. Next base: position 71,479,742 of record JASDFA010000002.1, read on the forward strand.
CTTCCATTACAACCCGTTAAAGTCCTACATGATCTTACATCACACTTCTTTATATTAGTGAAGTAGTACACTAAAGGCAAGCTTATGGGTCATGACATGATGCATGTGAATTCTTTTGGGAGAGAGAGCGAAATTGTGTTTATATGCCCCTACTTGAAATTTTGTGAGTTCATATGATCAAAAAGGGGAAAATTCTCTTGTATTGTGAGGGCACATGCTTGGTGAGAGATTAATTTTCGTGTCGGATGTCTTGATCAGCTGATTTGCAGGAGTTTGCCAATATCAAGAGTCGATTCTTAAGTCTAGGAGGTCTTGATGTATTGAAGGTCATTGAATTGATAGGACCATGCATGTTTTCTTGATGATTTGTTGTATTGAATAATCGGTATGACCATAACCTAAATTGTCGAACCAAAGTAGAGAGGTTATGATGTAAATTGCATGAGGTGTAATATTGTTGTTCTAGGACGAACAAATATTTATGTGTGGGGTAAGTGATCTTGGGCAAATTTATATGCCCAAGTGATACTCAAAGGTGTCATTTTATCCTTGTTTATCTATCAATGTTTATACATTCTCATATAATTGGTAATAAAATATGAATTTATACTAACCAACATGATTAGCATTGTTTTGCAGGAAAAATATAATTTAGGGAAGCTAAAATGCATGTTGGAAGATATCGGGGTTGGACTCGGATGTGAGCAAGGGACAAGGCATTAGAAAGCACAAAATAAAGGGGCTCCGCAATGGAGCCGTGTCACGCTGCCATCGCGGAGGCCTTCTGCCTGGATAGGGAATTTTTCGCCCAATTTCCAGAGAGGGTTCGCGATGGGTCCGTGGCACGGTGGCCTGGCTCCGCGTTGCACGCCGTGCCACGTTGGACCTTATTTCCTGGACTCCCAGTTTCCTGTGAGGGTCCGCGTCGGTAGCGTGTCACGGAGGCAGTGCTCCGCGATGCACTCCGTGACACGTTGCTTGTTATTCCGGGAAATATTCCCACTAGTATAAATAGAACACTTAGGTTCATTTTTCAATATTTTGACTTGGTGGAGCAAGAACGTGGGTTACAGGAAGTTGAGGGGACGAAATTATCAGGGTTTTTCTCTGTTTCCTTCTTCTTGTATTCAATTGCTTGTATGTTTAACACTCATTTAACGATGTTTAATCCATAAATGAGTGGCTAATTCATCTTCTTGCTGAGGTTAAGAACAATTGTAATGAAATGTGATCATTGATTCTTTGGTTTTTCATCTTTTCTTCCATGGTTGTTCTATTGATTCTTGTTCTCACTGCATTAATGTGTGGCCTACGTTAATGTATATCTAAAAAGTCCGATTTCACTCGAGAGAGCAAGAAATTGGAAAGTTGTGAATTAATAGGATATGATCCTTTCTTAGTCTAGAAAAATTGAGAATTGATTTACCTTCAGGATAGAAATATACCTGAAAGTCGTATTAGTCACTTTAGGAATCGGTTTTGTATGGCTAGAACATGAATTGCATTTAATCACAGAAATGTAGGTGGATGGTTCATGATTCTTAAGTGGGGTTAAATACGAGAGTTTTAATCCCTTGGAAATAATTCTTGACTAGCAACCGGAGGAAAAGGCTAACCAAATTATATCGACAATTAATTTCATTACATGTTCTTTTAACCTCAGCATGCTCAAATCCATAGTTCAGACTCACATTAGATAATTGTTTTAGACTTAGCATAATTATTAGAAATCCAAAATATCAAACTCTTGGTTACACTGTTTTCTGCATTTTTAGAATTGAAATATAGTAAACTTGAGCAGATTGCACTTCATCCCAGTCCCTGTGGGATCGATACTTGGCTTACTTAAGCCACTTTACTACTTGTTCGACCACGTGCACTTGCGTGTAGTTATATACCCATATAACAAACAGACTAAACAAAGACCACCACCCCCGTTCCCTCAAAGATTAAAGAAACACAAGGAGGAAGCGGGTTTCAAAAAGTTCCTGGAGGTTCTTAAACAGGTACACATTAATTTACCTCTTGTTGATGTTTTGTAGGGAGTGCCGAAGTATGAAAAGTATATCAAGGACATCGTGGCAAACAAAAGTAGGATGACGGAGTACGCTACGGTGGCGCTTACGGAGGAGTGCACTTCCCGTATACATAACAGGTTTCCCACAAAGCTCAAGGACCCTGGGAGCTTTACAATTCAAATTACAATTGGGCAAAGTATCCGAGCTCGCGGATTATGCGATTTGGGAGCGAGCATTAACTTGATGCCGACATCGGTATTCAAGAAGTTGGGGCTGGGCAATCCTAGACCAACTACAGTGATCTTGTAGTTAGCGAATCGTTCTTTGGCCAGACCAGATGGCATTGTGGAGGACGTGCTAGTGCTAGTGGGCTCCCTTATCTTCCCGGTAGATTTTGTTGTGCTGGATTTTAAGCCGGATGCAGAAGCCCCATTTTTTTTGGGATGCCCTTTCTTGGAAATCGGGAAATCGTTGATTGATGTAGCTTCAGGGCAGCTAACCATGCGGGCGCATGAAAAGGTGGAGGTATTTGATGTGCACAAGGCCACGAAGCTTCCGGCCATATATGAGGAGCTTTCAACAATCAACGTGCTAAATCAAGCAGATATTGTTCAGATTGTTGATTCTCGAGATCCAGCGGGAAAACCACCGATTGAGGACACCCCAAAACTGGAGTTGTGGCCGGAAGATCAAAGTGCCACGTTCTTAGTCAATGAGCAGCGGTGTAAGCATTACTAGGGTGAGGACGGTAGTCAAGACAAGACGTCCTTCACTCTAGAGGATGAATTAGCTTAAATGACGTCAAGTCGCGACGGTAAACCATGCGCTGCACGAGAGGCAACCCGTGAAAATTTTGTAATAGAAGAGTAGAATTAGTTAAACAGAAAAAAAAAGAAAAAAAGAAAATAAAAATAAAGATAAAAACAAAAATTGTGGTTGTGTTTGAAACCTATGAATTCTGACTAATTTCTTGTTGTGTGATGATTTTCAGGTGGAACGGAGGGCAAAAAAGCAAAGAATCGCAAAGGAAAAAAATCGAGGTGAGAAAAATAAAAAAGTGGCATTATAGTGAGCCTATGCGTTGGCTCCGTGTCACGGAGGAGGGCCTCCGCGTTACCCTCCATAACACGTTGAAGCCAATTCTAGAATTCTTACCCTCCGTGACACGTTGAGGAGTTATACGCGTCGGGTCACACCGGGTCACCGGGTGACCCGCGCGAAAAAACCTCTTTTTAACCCCGAAATCCCCTCATTTTTCCCATTTCCCACTCCCCTCCGCGACAAACCCCCTAAAATCCCCCCTCCCTCAACGTGACACGGACCTAGGATCGAAGTTTCTTCAACTTTTCTTCGAGTTCATCGAATTTAAGTTATGTTCTTGAACTTAACCTCAATTTCTTTCCTACATTTTCAATTTTTTAGCATGTGAGGTGAGTAAAGCTTGCCCTAAGTGTAAATTAAGCTTGAATTCGTTTAAAGTATGATTGATTGATGTTCGTAGTATCGTTGTGAGTATATGAACTCAATGAATACATGTTTGATTGAATTTTTGCAAAATTGGTAGCTAGGGTTGGAATTTAAATAGGAAGAAACCCAATGTGGTTGAAATGTGAAAATTTTGTGTTGTGCATGTTGGGTGAGGTGAAGTATGTTGTGAATATAGATGAATATGCAAAATAAACAAGGGAATTTTCGAGAAAATGAAGTTGGGGAATTGCATAGGTTGTTGTGTTGAAACAATTCTTGGCTAAGTGCTATGTGATGAAATGGAATCGATGCTGATATTGTTATGCGTTGTACGAAGTTTGAGTAGTACTTAGTAATTATTCCATTGACTTATCTGAATGCACGAGGAATGTTGATTGTAAGAATTGGGAAAGCATGAGTGTCTTGCCGAATAGTATTAATTGGGGCTAAAGACTAAGTGTGGGGTGGCCTAACTAAACCAAACCTTAGTCAAAGGTAATTTTTGACTTGAATAACATTGGGACTGTCTGTTTGATTTGACAGGAATGATGTCAAGCAGGCAAGACAAAGGAAAGGGCGCATCTACATCAAGCACCGGTAGAAAGAGGATTAGACTGGGAACAGCAGTTCCAGCAGCACTAGCGGTTCCGCGCAGCCAATGCCGTCAATACGGAACCCGATGGGTGACTGACGAAGTGATGAAATGGTACGCAAAGCACAAAGAGACCAAATACTTCCCTGAGGAGCACATTGCAAGGGAGCCACTGGCACAGGAATTCCCCAGAATCATACACCGGATTGACACTGCCGGGATGAACTTCATCTTCGAAGAGCCCAATGAGTGAAATCTCCATTTCATTCGGGAGTTCTACACAAACTGGAACCTAACACTCCGCAGTCACACCGTCAATATAAGGGGGCAGGTTGTCACCTTTGAGCCCCATCACCTGAATGCCATATTGGGGGTGCGGGACACAGACGCCCATGTACTCTAGCAGCTGAACATAACTCCACCTTATGCGGATATCAGACGCACTCTGTATGGAGCCCGTTCGACAGTGTGGTGGAGCAGGCATAAGGAGAGGGGCTACCATCAGAAACTGCCTTACTCTCAAATGAATAAGGAAGGCAAGATTTGGCATAAAATTGTGTGTTCCTGCCTGATCCCGGGGGTGCACATGACAGATGTCACCCGGGATCGAGTGTGCTTGGTTTATGCCCTGATGAAAGGGCTTAAGATAAATGTTGGGGCGGTGGTCATCTCCGCCATGAAAAGGGCACGTTTGCATCAAGGGCACAAGTACGGGTTTGGTGGTTTTCTCACCACGTTTCTAAGGGGCCTTGATATAGAGGAAGAGGCCCTGAACTACATCCCACAAATTGATAGGCGTGCCTTGGACGTCACCAAAACCAAGGCACCCGACATCACTCATGGGCCAGTTATCGCACTAGCCGAGCAATATGCTCGGGAAGATCAGTATATGGCCCGCATGTTCAGGATGCAGATGCTGCAGTTGCGCATAGGAGGGAGGCCAGCAACCGAAGATGAGCTGTGGCAGCTCGACTTGGATTACCCCTTCGGCGAAAATGCTTGGGCTCTATGCCGAATGGGGCCAGCTTTTGTGGAGCCTGTAGACGATGATGTCCCCACCGATGAGGAGACACGCCGTGAGGACTCAGATATTGAGTCAGATGAAGACGGCGGGGGCAATTCAGATATGGGGGATGAGGCAACGACACCTGACGAAGAAGTTGAATACTTCGATTGATCAGGGAGTTTCACCACCTACTTTTGTGCTATGTTGAATTTGGTGAACATTGGGGACAGTGTTTGGTTTAAGTGTGGGGTGGGAGTAGTTAGGTTCCAGTTGTTGTTTTGTTGGTTATGTTCATTCTTGTTGTGGTGCATGTGAAAAAATTGTGACCCTGTGATTTTGTGCGTATGTTTTGTATTGTAATTAAGTGTTGTAATGAATGTTAAGCTATTGTGTGTTGTGTTGAGTTGTTGTTAGCTGGTTGTGTAAATATTTTTGTTTCTATCGAAATTATTGATATTTTTAAAATTTTTGTTAAATTATTTCATGATTGGGTTTCTCGGCCTTTATTTTCGGTGCTCTTATCGAGAATAGTCCCATTGAACCAAAGTCGTAAATAGTGACCGTTCCCTATAATGGATGGATGACGACTGTCTTAAGGGAAATGTAGTCGATAGGAGTAGTTTTTTTCTTTTCTTTTATTTTTGTTCTTTTGTTTGTTTCCCAAATGTGTCGTTACTTTATGGTTTAAAATTCTTGTTGCGTGTTGTACATGATATTGAGATGCAAAGATGATTTGTATGAAAGCATGCAAATGTGTAAACCTGTTGAGATACCTAGGCCATAGAGTTCGATTCAGTGTGATTGAGGCTTAATATTGAATTCTTGTAATTAGCTGATTGAAGAGTCTGTGAATAAGTCTTGAGTTGAGCATGTGCAATGAGTGTGAGGTGAGGTTTCGATTATTCCATGCAATTGTGAAGTGTCTAGAACTTGCCTGGTGTGTGTACGAAACAAAATGAAGGATGTGTATTGTAGGAAAGGATGTAGGCATTTCTTTGATTAAACTGAAAGTTTTTTTTCTTATCATACCTACCTTGAATGTACATCCTAGTTAGCCCCATTGAGCCTTTAGCCTATTTTTTTTATTTCATTGAAGAGGTAGAAACTTAGCATAATCCCTTCTTTTCATTAGCCATGAATTTGATCCAAAACTCTTAAGAGGTCAACAAAAATAATTTTCCCACACTGTCAAGAAGTGAAAAGTGTGAAAAGAAAGGAAAAGCGGAAGTGGTGAAAAGCGGAAGTGGTGAAAGTAAAGATAAGGCCAAAGGTGCACTTGCCGAATTTAAATAAAATGATGATGTATTACTAATCTTTGTTATTAAGTTGAGTGTGGTTAAAGAAATGGGAAAAAAATAAAGAAAGACTTCAAGAATGGGTGGACGAAGGAAGAAACAATGCCCATAATGATGGTGGGATGTAATGAAAAGCGCTTAAGGAAGCTAGTTGCTATTATTAGTTAGCCCAGTATTTACTAGTTCCGTAGCTTACATTACAACCCGTTAAGTCCTACGTGATCTTACATCACGCTTCCTTATATTAGTGGAGTAATACACTAGAGGCAAGCCTATGGTTCATGACATGATGCATGCGAATTCTTTGGGAGAGAGAGCGAAAATGTGTTCATATACCCCTACATTTAATGCCTTGTAAATCATATGATTGAAAAGGGGGAAAATTCTCTTGTGTTGTAAGGGCACATGCTTGACGAGAGATTGAATTTTGTGTCAGATGTCTTGATCCATTGATTTGCATGAGTTTTCCGAGATCGAGAGTCGATTCTTGAGTTTAGGAGGTCTTAATGTGGTGAATGTCATTGTAGCGATGATGCTATGCATGTTTTCTTGATGATTTGCTATAGTAAAAAATCGGTATAACCGTAGCTTGAATTGTTGAGCCAAAGTAGCTACGCGTGGGTGTCTATTGCATGACATGTGAGAGTATTGTTCGAGGACGAACAAGGTTTTAAGTGTGGGGTAAGTGATCTTGGGCAGAATTATATGCCCAAGTGAAACTCAATTGCTTCATTTCGTCTTGTTTATCTATCGTTATTTGTACATTCTCATGTGATTTGTAGTTAAAATGTGAATTTATACTAACCAACATGATTAGTGTTGTTTTGCAGGAAAAATGTAATTTTAGGAAGCTAAGATGCATGTTGGTGAAAATCGGGAATGGACTCGGAAGCGAGCAGTTGAAAAGGTCAAGGAAAAATAGAAAATATAGGGGCTCCGCGATGGAGCCGTGTCACGCTGCCATCGCGGAGGCATTCTGCCTCGGATGATTTATTTTGGCAAATTTCCAGTGAAGGTCTGTGTTGCCTCCATGACACGGAGGCAATGCCACACGATACAAGTCGTGGCATGTTGGGGATATTTATTTGGAACATCAAATTCCAGTAAGGGTTCACGACGGCGCCGTGGCACATTGGCCAAGCCCCGCGTTGCATGTCGTGGCACGCTGAGGAGTAAAATATTGAGGGACCTGATTCCAGAGAGGGTCCGCGTTAGCTCCGTGTCACGGAGGCAGTGCTCCGCGATGCACTCCGTGACACGTTGCTTGTTATTCTGGGAAAAATTTCCACTAGTATAAATAGCACACTTAGGTTTATTTTTAATATTTCTGACTTAGTTGAGCAAGGACGTGGGTTACAGGCAGTTGAAGGGACGAAATTCTTAGGGTTCTTCTATAACTCTTTCTCCTTTATTTCAATTGTTTGTATGATTTATACTCATTTGATGATGTTTAATCCACAAATGAGTGGCTAAATTCACTTCTTGTTGAGGTTAAGAACATTTGTAGTGGAATGTAATTGTTGATCATTTTGGTTTTTCATCTTTTCTTCCATGGTTGTTCTATCAATTCTTGTTCTTACTGCGTTAATGTCTGGCCAATGTTAATGTATATCTAAAAAATCTAGTTTTATCTTGAAAAGGAAAGAAATTGGAAAGTTGTGAATTGGTAGGATATGATCTCTTCTTAGTTTGGGAAAATTGAGAATTGATTTACCTTCAGAATAGAAATATATCTGAAAGTCGTATTAGTCAATCAAGGAATCGGTTTCGTATGGCTAGAACATGAAATTCTTTTATCACAGAAATGTAGGTTGAAGGTTCATGATTGTTAAGTTGGGCAGAATACAAAAGTTTCTCTCCATAGGCAAAAATTCTTGACTAGCAACCGAAGGAAAGATTAACCGAATTGTATCGATAAATTACTTCCTTGCATGTTCGTTTTGGCCTCAGCTTGCTCATTACTATAGTTCAGACTCTCTTTATCATTTTGTCTTAGATTAGTATAAATTAGGAAACAAACTCTCAAAATCTTGTTTAAATTGTTGTCTGCATTTTTAGAGTAAGAGTTCATTAACACTTAATTCAATTATTACCTTGGTTCAGTCCCTGTGGAATCGATACTTGGCTTACTTAAGCCATTTTACTACTTGTTCGACTACGTGCACTTGCATGTAGTTGCGAAACATTCCGAATGAGTGCACTACTCATAAGGTGCTCCAGTCAGGTTTCTTTTGGCCGACTTTAATCAAGGATGCAGCAGCCTATGTCAAGGCATGTGATCAATTTTAGAGAATGGGCAAAATCAGCAGAAAACATGAGATGCCTTTGCACAACATCTTGGAAGTCGAGGTATTTGATGTGTGGGGAATAGATTTCATGGGTCCATTTACACCATCATTCAACAATCAATACATTTTGGCAACAGTGGACTATGTCTCCAAATGGGTTAAGGATGCAACTTTTCCCACTAATGATGCCAAGGTAGTGGCCAAATTTATGAAAAAGCATATTTTTTCTAGGTTTGGAACCCCACGAGCTATTATTAGCGATGGAGGTTTGCACTTTGTTAACAATTTCTTCCGAAACCTATTGGCCAAATATGGAGTTTAGCATAAAGTTGCTATAGCATACCACCCTCAGACTAGCGGACAGGTTGAAGTATCAAATAGGGAAGTCAAGCAGATTTTATAGAAAACTGTGAATGATCAACGAAAAGATTGGGAAAGTTTATTAGATGATGCTTTGTGGGCATATAGGATTGCCTATAAGACATCAATTGGGACTTCACCTTATCGGTTGGTTTATAGGAAAGCCTTTCACTTGCCTGTGGAGCTTGAATGTCAAGCATATTGGGCTATGAGGAAGTTGAACATGGATCCCGAGTTAGCTGGAAAAAAACGGCTATTGCACAATTGCATGAATTGGAAGAGTTTTGGTGGCACTCCTATGAGAGTTCTGAGCTATATAAAGAGAAGACCAAGAGGTGGCATGACAAGCACATAGTGCCTCGAATCTTCGAGCCTGCGCAGATGGTGTTACTATTCAACTCTTGGTTGAAGTTATTTCCAAGGAAGTTGAGGTCAAAGTGGTCTAGACCATTTGAGGTTGCTAGGATGACCCCGTACGGGGCAGTTGAATTGTTGAAAGAAGATAAAGTGCCACATTTTTGGTGAATGGTCAAAGGTGTAAGCATTACTGGGGTGAGAATGTTAATTGAGAGAAGAAGTCTATCACCAGTTTTGATGAGTGAATATGAGTTGGGTCGTACCGCCATGGTAAATCAGGCACTGCACAGGAGGCAACCCGTGAGTGTAATGTAATAGTTAGGATTTATATAAAAAAAAGTCGTGCAACGAATTCTATCACCAGTTTTGATGAGTGAATATGAGTTGGGTCGTACCGCCATGGTAAATCAGGCACTGCACAGGAGGCAACCCGTGAGTGTAATGTAATAGTTAGGATTTATATAAAAAAAAGTCGTGCAACGAATTAAACTACGGTGCTGGGTGGGAGGCAACCCACTATTTTCTAACTTATGGTTATTTTGGGATGAATTGCAGGATGCTATAATGATGAAAATGATGTAAGCAACAAACACGTTTCGGGAGTAAAAGTAAAGACCAGAGGTGAAAGGTAAGTGAAATGGAAACCCCTAGAAATAGTGAGGGTATGCGATAGCTCCATGTCATGGACCAGGATCTCCGCATTGAGCTCCGTGCCACGGATCCTTATTAAAAGTGTGGCACAACAAAACAGTGAGGGTACGCGTCCACTACGTGTCACGGAGCTGATCCTCCACGACAGGCTCCGTGGCACGTTGATGTGTAATTGGCGACGGGTTACATTAAAATAATGGGTTGACTCGCCCCAATTATTCCCTTTTAAATTAGAAAGTCAGCATTTTAACCCCATTTGTACTCACCTTCATGACAAAAGCCCTCATTCCCCTTCCCTCTCTAGCATGACACGCACTAGGGCTTCAAGATCCCCTCTTGTCTTCTTAAGAAACAAAGATTCACAGGTATGTTTTGGCTTTCTTCCTCTTCTCTCACATAAACTCTTGACATGAACATGTGGGTTGGTAGAGGTAAACCTAATTCATGTGCACTTGATAGAATCAAGCTTTTGTTGGTTAAAAATTATTTGATGATATTTGCTCTATGCACTTGATAATGACATGGTTTCTTGCATTTTTCATACCAACTAAGTGTGGGGTACTTGAGGGGTTGAGGGAAGATTAAAAAAGGGAATGAAAAACTGAAATTGGGAAATTTGTGCCTTTATTCTAAAATTAGTGTCGCGAAGATTGTTACAATAACATTGTTTTCCTCTGAGTATAGTCTAAATAGGGTGAGCAAAGATGGAACCATGGTGTAGTGATGAGGTAAGTATGAATGTTGGCTATGCACATTGAATTAGGATAGAACTGTTAGGCTGTTTATGCCCCATTGTGAAAAACTCTGTGCTTTGTAAATGTGGGCATGCATATAATGTAAATGTTCCTAATTACAAGTTCCCAATTGCTTGAAGTCTGGGTAAAGAGATATGAACTTCATGTAACTGCTAGTGTCTTGGGTCTAAGTTATTAGATTGTACGATGTCTGGGTAGTACAAGGTAATTTCCAAGTTCAATCTTTTAGTGCAAATTGCCTTAAGTGACATATATTGTATTTTATTGTTTTTTCTTAACCTTGTCAAAGTGGTGATTATGCTTAAATATGGGAACAACTAGTCACTTATTGTGCAGAATGGGAAGTCTGAGTACCCAAATAACTATGACTAGTGAACCCACACTAGCAACTAAGTGTGGGGTAATCACCAAAGCCCTGACTTAGTGTTGGCTAGCCATATTAAAAAACGACTAATTTGTTCTCTATGTTGTGGATGAACATGAACAATGTCTGCTAGACAAGATAAAGGAAAAGGTGTTTCATCCTCCGACGGAGGCCGAAAAAGGATCCGACTTGGCGCAGCTTTGCTAGCAGCCCCACCAGTTCTCCGGGGCCAGAAAAGGCGATTTGGCACCAAATGTGTGGTTGATGAAGGAAAAAAATGCTATTCCTAGCATAAGGAGTCAAAATACTTCTCGGAGGAGCAGATTGACCAACAGAGTTTGGCACAGGAGTTCCCCCACATAATGCAAAGGATACATACCCTGGGCATGGACTTCATTTTAAATGAGGCTAGGGAGTGTAATTTACACATGGTTAGGGAATTCTACACAAATCAGGACCCCACTCTCCGTAGCCATACAATCAATATTCGAGGTCAAGTCATACCATTTGAAGCACATCATTTGAATGCAATCCTGGGTACACTTGACACAAATCCACATCCACTCTGCCAGCTTAATACCACAACACCATATGCTGAAATTCAGCACATATTATAAGGGCAGCGACCGACAGCCCGATGGATTCACCATAAAGAAAAGGGGTACCACCAGACATTTCCCTATGAACAGATGAACAAGGAGGCACGTGTCTGGATGAAGATTTTTTGCAGCTGCCTCATTCCAGGGGTACATATGACTGATGTCACCAGGGATAGGGTCTGCCTAGTATACACCTTAATGAGAGATGTGGATATAAATGTTGGGGTTATGATCAAATCAGCCATGAAAAAGGCGAGGCTGCACCAGGGGTACAGGTACGGTTTTGGTGGTCTACTCACAACCTATCTCAGGAGCTAGGAAATTGAGAAGGAGGCTTTCGACTATAGGCTAAGGGTAGAACAACGTGCTGTAGACGTGACAAAGATTAAGGCGCCAAACACCATTTATGGGCCAATTCTCACAATAGCCGAGTGACATTTTTGAGATGATAGCTACGCAGCCAGGATGTTTGGACTACAAATGCTGCAGCTTCAAATTGGTGCACTACTCGCAATAGAGGAGGAGCTGTGGCAGGTGGATAGGGATTACCCCATGAATGAGCATGCCAGAGCCATGTGTAGGATTGGTCTAGTGTTTGTAGAGTTAGTGGATGATGATGTAACCACCGATGAGGAGAGGCACCAAGAAGACTCAGACATTGAGTTAGATGATGATGAGGTGGATGACTCCGACCTCGGTGAGGAGGCCTTTGCACCAGATGAGGAGATTGAAATAGTCGTTTGATTAGGGAGTCTTCACCAACCTAACTCTATGTTTACCAGATGAGGAGATTGAAACAGTCGTTTGATCAGGGAGTCTTCACCACCCTAACTCTACTTTTACATTGATATGTTGCAAGCACTGGGGTCAGTGCTCATTTTAAGTGTGGGGTGGTCATTTTGTGTTTGTGTATCTATGTGATTCTCTAAAAATTGTGGCATGTATTAACTAGTAACAAATAGACACAGTGTCATGTAATTTGTAGCTAGGAACAAGACATGGTACTTGGTCTGTAATAGCTAGTAAGTTATTATTTGTTTCTGTTCCTATGCTATTGCTTGTAATTATTTTTCAATTTTTTGTGGGTTTTTTGTCTTTTATTTTTGGTGTTTTTCCTGAGAATTGTCCCTTTGAACCGAATAGAATTTTTTTTCTAGTCATAGGTAGAGAATGTTCCCTATGATGGATGGATGACGAGCTTCCTTAGGGAAATTAGTCGTGTTTAGGAAATAAAATCATCAGTAATGGTATAGTGTACTCCACTTGGTCAGATGCTAGACTTCATGGGATATACATTCGAAACAAGAAAATAATGATAAGAAGATAGTAATATCACATAAGGCCTTGGTGTTTAACTCTAAACTCTAAAATGGTAGGCTTAATTGTGCTTTTCACTCAATATGGATAAAATAGTGGAAAAGGTCGAGGCTAACCAAGTGTTAACCTTTGTGCCATGTGCGGTGAGAGCTTGCAATATTTCTTGCCAACTACCATTTAGGATTTGCCTTGTGTGTATGAAAAGATGACAATGATATTAAACTTGTTGGATAGGATTAAGGAATTTCTTTGTGAACCTACATAGTTAACCCGTGTCACTCTTTGTGCCTTACCTTGATGTTATCCTTAGTGAACCCCGTTTGAGCCTTCAACCCTATTTTTGTTGGAACAACCACACTAATTAGCCTTATCCTATTTTTTCAAATGGCCTCAATGTTAATTTGATCCAAATAGGTCCTATTGCACATTTTTGAGACATTATCTCAAAGGAAATGAGAACACGAAAGGGCAAATAGTAAAGTGGAAAAAGATTGGTGTGTTTATCTCATTTGTTGTTCAATAGCCATGAATAAAAAGAATAAGTAGAAGAAATTTAAATATATACTATGTATGTATATATATAGGGTATTGATGTGTCTAAGCCATGAGTACACATTCCTTACATCCTGGAGAAGAACAAGTGAAGCGAAAAACAATTTTTAAAAGAGGTGGAGTGATGTGCTAAAGAAGTAAGGCGCTGAACAGTGAAATTTATAATTGTCTTAAAGTGCATAGGGACAAGAGTCACTATGACCCAAATAATCCTACCCGTCCCTAAGCTGACATTTCGAACCTAGAAAGCCCTTTTGATCCTACAAGTGATGTTATACTCGGTTGAATAGTACACTACAGGCAAACTCATGGTGTGTTAGACTTTCTTGAAATAATCTTTGGAGCGTGAGCGGATCATTTATAGAATGTGCTTAAGTGTGGTCATATCGATCTCATGAAAGTATGGACATTGCATACGAGCAAGGTCACATGATGGTGAACCTTTGGTGAAGATAATGACCTCGCTACTATGATGTAAACATGTTGGCTAGATTTTCGGTTGAAAAATTATTCACTAGGGCTCGAGTTATTCTGCTTATGAATGTGGTAAGTGAAGACCATGCTTGATTGAATGAATTTTATTCCATGATTAAAGCGTTTAACACAACTAGGTGTGACCTATCGGGATCCATTGATGATGGTAATGTTTAAATCATGCCAAGGGTATTAAAGGATTGTCCGAGGACAAACAAGGTTTTAAGTGTGGGGTGGTGATCTTGGGCGTATTTGTACGACCAAATGCTGCAATTTCAACCATACTGGAGCCTAGTTGAGGATAATATTGATGTATTCATGCATGTTTTGAATTAATTATGCTTGTGGACTAATAAATGCGATTTGACAATTTGTAGGTGGAAAAGACAATAATTTCATCTTGATTTTCTGGATGACACTCAGTTTAAGAATGGGAATTTCAGAGAGGTTAAAAATTGATGTGGGAATTCACTCCCGTGTCACCTTGGGGATTGTTCTTGTTTAAAAATGTTCCACAGTACTTTGGTAGAAAAAGGAATTTATTAACTTTTGAAGCCACAAATTAGTGAAGGACCGCGTTGGGTCAATTTCATGGAGCGTAATTGGCGCGATAGCCTCTGTGACACGGCACTTGTTAATTTTAGCGGGTTCATTAAAATTTCAAGTGCACGTCTATGTTTGGTTCGTGTCACGGAGAATAATTTGCATGTTGAGCTTCATGACACGGAGCTTGGATTTCCAGACATCCAACATTTTCCAGTGAGCCTCCGCGATAGCTCCGTGTCATGGAGCATTTCCTCCGCGATGAGCTCCGTGTTACGGAGCTGGTTATTCCCTATGTAATGTTTCACTTGTATAAATAGAACACTTAGATATTTTATTTTTCATTATATGAAATATTAGCAAGAATGTGGGAAACGACAGTTGAACTGAAAAAAATTCTAGGGTTCGTTCTCTTCTCTTTTCTTCTAAATTTCAATTGTTCATATGTTAGAAACTTGTTTGGAGATGTTTAATCAATGAATGAGTGGATAATTCACCTCATTCTTAGGTTAAGGCTATTTGCATGGTTGTATGATTTTATTTTATTTTCAGCTTAATGTTCTTCTATCATGAATGTTTGTTCTTCTATTCCAGCATATTGTATTTTAGTGTTTGACCAACATTAATATAAATTCATAACCTTAATTTGACTCTGAAAGGAGAATTATTAGGGTAGAATGAGGAATAGGGGAATATGTTCTTATCTTTGCTGTAAATTGAAGGTAGGATTCATGTGCATGATAGAAATATACTTGCAACACCACATTCGGTTAACAAAGGGAACAAATTCTTTAGACATAAGATGAGCTATCACATCACAAGTTAATATGTGTAGTTGCAAGGTTCATAATTAGGAAATTGTCTAGTGGTTCGAAAGAACATAGTCAGACTTTAATTTTTCCTAACCATCAACCCGATAGAGAACGTAGATGAAGAAAAATATAAGTTGTACATGATTGCGTCCCTTGCCTTAACCTTATAATATTCTTTCTTATTGTTTTAAACAACGTTTTTAGCTTCATTAATTGCTACTTTCTATATTTATATTTACAAAACTCTTAATTCATTGTGTTATATACTTGCGTAGTAGAAATGTGAATACTAAAATATAAAAAATCACTAAGTCATAGTCCCTGTGGATTCGACATCCGACTTAAAAGAGCCACTATATTACTTTTACAACCACGTTCACTTGCGTGCATTTGGGTGACAACAAGTTTTTTTTATCAAAAACTTGTCGCACCCTAGTGCATGTGCAAGCGTACATAGTTGTACAAGAAATATAGTGACTTTTCAAGAGTTGGATGTCGAACCCACAGGAACTGGACTATTTCAGTGAATATTCAAGTTCAAGTGCTAAATTATTTTTCAGAAGTGTTGGATTTCAAGATTTAAGAGTTTGTATCTAAATCAACGGTGATCACAATTAATTCAGAAATAGAGTAATAAGAAGCATCTAGAGTTAAGGCCTGACAATCATGCCTTGCTCAAATTCACAATGGTTCAAGTATATGAAGTTCATTTGTTGTCTCACAGAGTTAATACGAAACATTCTTGATCTTTCGAGCCTCTAAACACAACAATCTAGCCTCACACCTACATCGTTAAGAAGGGATGTGACATCCTAATTCATAAGAAATTAACAATTTGGATATGGTTTACGGGGTTTATTCCCTTGATTATGGACTTTCGTACCTCTAATCATTTAAACAAGAATTAACTTCACAACTATGTCTGAGAGTGGTGATGTGACAATTTAATCCGAAGTGACTAGCTATCTTCCCATTTAATTAACCAAGCAAGGCAAACTAGGTACATTTACTATTTTAATCGTGTATCCTATCTTGATGACAAGAACTTGCTCTTGCATTCTTTTGTTCTAACCTAGGATTACTCTTTCGATCTTTTGCCTAAGCTTAACAAGTTCGTTTCAATGGTGGTCAAGCATTAAAACAACAATCAATAAGAACGCAAGACAAAACAAAAACTTGAACCAAAGATGAAATTATGCAAATACAATCATGTCATGTGGCCTCAACACTAGAATAAGAGTTTTAGCCACTCATGTTCATAACATCATTCCAAAACATGTTGAATTCATGTAATTACAAGAATGGATGAAAGAGAATAAAAGAAATCAAACCTTAGGTAGAGTTTCCTTCGTTCTCCCTTCGCTCATTTTCGTTATTCCCAAAATACTTTGTGATACTATATTTATATGCTAAGGGTTTAATTTATAATAAGTTGGAAAAATGCAAAATTTGTCCTTTGGTGCAACAGCTCCATGCCATGCTGCCCATCGCGGAGATTTTCCCCCCTGACACGCTGACTATCGCAGAGATTTGCCTCCGTGACACTCTGCTATAGCTGGATGCTCACTAATTTGCAGCCCCTGTTCATATAAATTAATTCTCTGCTCTGTGGCATGTTTTTGAACACCCCAATGCTTCTCCACGACACTGAGTTGACTCCGTATGTCCCTTTTTAGCTTGTCTCACCATCCATAATCTGTCCCTTAATATTTATCTTCAAGATATGGACCATTATCTTCACATTGAGCTCCATACATTGGCAATTTCAATCTACAAAAAGAGCTAATCATATTTGTCAATCCATGGCCACAAATTACACAAAATACATGAGATTATTCTTAAATTATGGTACAAACATGGCTAAATATGGGTATAAAATAGTCTTTGGGCATATAGATATGCCAAAGATCACTACCCCACCCTTAATGCCTTGTTCATCCTCAAACAAATTCTTTACATCTTATGCACAAGGAAAAATCACACATTACCAATTGACGCAAGACGACTCAAATTAAAGCTACAATGACTTATTTAGATGCCATGTTCAAATAGATCATGTTATATATAACCCAATTAGAAACTAGTATAACCAAGTTAAGCCCTCCTAGCCTCAAGAATCGACTCTACGACCACAACAAACTCATGTACGCTAGCCAATCTAGAAGTTTAACATGAATCTAATCTTTCCTCAAATATGATCTCTCACATAAAGATAGATACCCATTTTTACTCACAAATTTTCAAATTATAACATGTATGGGTATATGAATACAATTACACTCACTCTCACAATGAATTCTCATGCAACATGTACTGACCCATAAGCTCGCCCTTATTGTTTTACTCCACCATTTAGGAATGTTTGAAACTAAGATCAAGTAGGACTTATCGGGTTGTAATGTAAGCTAAGGGACGGGTAGGTACTAATCTATCCAGTAATAGTGACTATCATCCCTAAGCACTGTTAATACATCACACTTGCTCATTAAGCACATTCTCTTCTTTCACTTCACCTCTTGTTCTTTTCACTCTCATTTCCCTTTTTGCTTCCCTATTTCTTTAAGCACACTTATATTATTAGTAAGGATTACTTAAGCAACTTTTCATTCTTTTGTTCTTTTACTACCTACACACACTTAGGGATTTTAATCAAGTGCACCTCTAATCTTCCCCTTAACTTCCACAACTACTATTTCCCTTATTTTTCAATATTCTCATTTCTTAACTCTTTTGCATTTTTCACTTAAGAACTTAGGAATTTTGGATAAAATTTAGTTCTATCGAAAGAAAAGGATTAAGCTTTTGATGTGGCTAATCAAAAATAGGCTAAAGGCTCAATGGGGCTAACTAGGATTATGTATTATGGGTAGGTAAAGCATAGGATGAAAATAAGCTTATTCAAAGAAATGCCAACATAATCTCCTATAAATAACATTCCTCATTTCACTTTGCAAATAAACCAGGTAAGTTCTAGACACTACATGATAACATGGAATACAGAAGAACCTTACACTCACCGCACATGTTAAATTCTGGACATACCCATACAGACTCTCAATATAGCTAATCACATGAATTTAGAATTAAGCTTTCAAGCATATAGAGTCATATTCAAGAGCCTACGTGTCTCAAACAAAGTTATGCAACTGCTACACATGCTTCAAAATTAAAAACACTTGCATCTTACAATCATGAATAGCACTCAATAAGAAAATCAAGCTATCAATTAGCTGAGGGTTCACAAAAAACCTATTGACTAATTTTTCCTCAAGAAGGTCATCATCCATCCATCGTCGAAAAAAGTCCCTAACTATAACTAAAACAGTTATGTATAGACACAACAAAATTTTATTTCTCAGTTCAAAGTGCCCCCTTCAAAAAAGAGCCTAAAAGAAAAATCAAAGGGTGGGTGAAATGTGCTCAACTCCAACATTTCATCAAACAATATTATACCAAGCACCAAATTCACCCGAAATCACTTAGCACAAAATTTGAAATTACCCCTCACCCCACATTTAATTTATGCTATATCCCCAAAGCATCATTTAAAAGCAATACTAAAGGTGAGAGATACTTCCTGAGGCCTCTAAGCGTAGCTAGCAGCATGCATTGTCCAATTTTCATCTTGGGGATCTTTAACCCCACACTTGAGCTTTGACATGCTCTTAGCTTCTGCTTCTAAGGATACTCAGACTTCCCCTCTTTCCTGTGCTTACTTCTAAAAAAACAAAACAAAACGTGAAAACAACCCAAAATCAAAAGAATAGAAAAAGAAAATTGTACCTATGGTACCCTAGGGTTGCCTCCCAAGCATTTCCTGGTTTTACGTCGCGGCACGACGTATCAAGTACCACCACTCTTCCTTCTACTTTGAGAATATGAATCTTACCCCTAATTTCCTTTCCAATTTCCTATTATGCTCTAGGGGTGGTGGTGAAAAATTTAAGGGAACAAACAGTAGATATCGCCTCTTACACTTATTGGCCCTTAAGTAAGTGAAATCATTCTGTCTCTTTGACTCAGCAAATTGCATAATAAACGACACTTGTTCCTCACCTAGACCTTTATCTATAAGCTTGGAAGACTCTATTTCTAGGTTGTCAACCAAACTTAAGGGCAAGAAATGCTTTGAGTTGGGTAAAATAACCCTCAACTCTTAAACAATATTGTCTTGACTTCCTACTTTTGTACACCTTCTCCACATCAATATATGACTCCACATGAATGTCAAATGGTTGGAACTCTATCCCCCTTTTTATGACTGGATTGACCATATATGTGAGACCATCATAGAGATTCTCAGGAGCTTCTAATTGTTGAGATTATTCCAAGAAGTCACTCTTTTTTCTCCTTGAGATCCTTCTTGTGTATTGGCTAAGACCATGACTTGAAAATCATGCATGCTTCAACCTCAACCTTTATCTCTGTGAACTTGGCTTTTATCTTCTCTAGGGTCTCTCTATTTTCCTTTGTCTGAATTCTCATTACTTCTATATACTCCCTCATCGCTTCTGTCTGCTCAAGGACCTATTTTAACATGTTTTTTATCTGAGCTTGGTGTTCTAAGTCCTCCTCTTTATCATTCATGTACTCATCAAAAACAACAGAAGGATCATAATAGGGGTTTGGGGAAGGGGAATACGAATCTGGATAACCATTCCAATGGCCATCCTGACCACTATATATACTGCAAGTAGGAACATATTGCCACAAGTGGGGTCCTCCACAATTAAGACATGACTCACCAAAATATGAGTATCAACCATTTAACCCATTTGTGTTCCATGATGTCATGTCAAGAAAGGTATTAAACTATAAACAAAAGTAAAAGAAATCTAAAACTAATAAATATTTTTTCAACACTTAGAAAATTAGACACTAACACAAAACAAGAATTTCACCAATTTCTCCAATCCCCGGCAACAATGCCAAAAACTTGTTGCGCCCCAGCGCACGCGCAAGCGTACACAGTCGTACAAGTAATATAGTGACTCTTGAAGAGTCGGATGTCGAACGCACAAGGACTAAAGTATTTCAGTGAATATTCAAGTTCAATTGCTAAATTAATTTTCACAAGTGTTGGTTTTCAAGATTTAAGAGTTGGTATCTAAATCTACATTGATCACAATTAATTCAGAAATATAGTAATGAGAAGCATCTAGAGTTGAGGCCTGACAATCATGAAATGCTCAAATTCACAATGGTTCAAGTATATGAAATTCATTTGTTGTCTTACAGAGTTAATACACAATGTTGATTGTATTTTGAGCCTCTAAACACAACAATCTAGACTCATACCTACATCATTGAGCGGAGATGTGACGTCCTAATTCATGAGCAATTAACAATGTGGATGTGGTTTACGGGGTTTATGCCTTTGATTATTGAATTTTTTACCTCTAATCATTTAACCTAGAATTAACTTCACAACTACGTCTAAGAGTGGTAATATGACAATTTAATCCTAAGTGTCTAGCTATCTTCCCATTTAATTAACCAAGTAAGGCAAACTAGGTATAACTATTATCCTAATCGCGTATCCTATCTTGAAGACAAGAACTTGCTCCATGCATTCTTTAGTTCTAACCTAGGGTTACTCTTTCAAGCTTTTGCCTAAGTTTAACAAGTTCGATTCAATAGTGATCTAGCATTAAAACAACAATTAATAAGAACGCAATGCAAAACAACAAAGAAACTTGAACCAAAGATGAAATTATGCAAATACATTCATGTCATGTGGCCTCAACCCTAGAAGAAAGGTTTTAGCCACTCATGTTCATAAAATCATTCCAAAACATGTTGAAGTCATGTAATTACAAGAATGGATGAAAGGGAATAAAATAAATCAATCCTTAGGTAGAGTTTCCTTCCTTCTCCCTTCGCTCCTCTTCGTTCTTCCCAAAATATTTCATGATAATGAATTTAGAAGCTAAATGTTCAATTTATAGTAAGTTGGAATCATGCAAAATTTTTCCTGTGGTAAAACAGCTCTGTGCCACGCTTCCTATCACGGAGATGTGCCTCCATGACATGTTGGCTATCACAGAAATTTGCCTCTGTGACACTCTTCTGCCATGGATGCTCACTATTTTGCAGCCTCTGTTCATATAAATTAATTCTTTACTCCGTGGAACGTTGTTGAACACCCAAATGCTTCTCCGTGGCACAAAGTTGACTCCAAATTTCCTTTTTATCTTGTATCACCATCCATATTTTGTCCCTTAACATTTATCTTCAAGATAAGGACCATTATCTTCACATTAAGCTCCATATGTTGGCAATTTCAACCTACAAGGAGAGCGAATCATATTTGTTAGTCCATGTCCACAAATTACCCAAAATACATGAGTTTACTCTTAAATTAAGGTACAAACATGGCTAAAACATGGGTATAAAATAGTCTTTGAGCATATAAATATCCCAAGATCACAAGGGCCTACATGTCCTTATTCATGAAGAGGTGTAATGAGGCGCCAGTGTGGCATGATGAGGGCGACACGGAGCTATGCTTGTCGACTCAAAACCTGTAATGTCCAAAGCTAGTCCAAGTAGGAATAGATGAAAATTAATTATACTACTATATATTCCCCTTATGTCATGATCCGAGCATGGACCCTAAATCAAGACACGAGACCTAGAACCACGATCTCCACGCTAACCCATGACACATACATAGCATGAATAAGAGCATCACTAAGCCAAAATAGAACTTGAAACATAACTTAAGCAGAAGTCTACGTAACATAAAGACATAAGTGTAAATACAAGTCAACAACATTAATCTATCTATACATTGTTGTCTGAAAAGCCACTAAACATATGATAAGCTGATGGGACAACACCCTCAACTAGCCCGCTAAGTCAAACTAAATGACGTAAACAAAATAAACATGAATCAAACTATCCTCTTCGGATCATATTGTTATACACCGGGAACCCAAAGATTAGATCCAGGAGTCAAAATGGTGAAAAACTGAAATTTCGCAAAAGATCACATAATGATCCATGAGGTAGATCGTGGTGAGTGAGCACGAGTCGTGAAGTGACTCGTGGTCAAGCAGGGAGGTGGACTGGTCTGGGGTTCACCACAGGCATGACCACGAGTCATGGCCAGGCCACACAACTCGTGAGGTCACCCGTGGCCTAGATTGGATGCTTGGCAAGGATAGTTGGGTAGTGTGGACAACGGATGGTGACCACGAGTCATGCTTACTAACCACAACTTGTGGTGTCCTCTGTGGGGTCCCATGGGGAATTTTTTGTAGTTTACCTCATCACTCCATGCCACGAGTCGATAGCCTTGGTCACGAGTCGTCTAGTCCCTCGTGGGAACTAGCAGTCAACAAGATTCTGTGATTTTAGTAAGGGCTTTTCCATAATTTCTAAGCCTAGGGCCCTAAAATACGTCATTTTAGTTTATGAAAGGTGGGTTTTTAGGGGGATAAGTTAATCTATGTCTTCATTCATGCATGTAAGAATATAGAAAGGTAATCAAAGGGTGATTCAAGGCTTCCCTCTTCAAATCCTTCCAATTCGTTCTTAGGCATTCAAGAGAGGTTAAGAATCAGTTGTTTTCAGGTATGCAAGGCTATCAATGGGTGTTTCCTTTCACACCCATGCCCATTCTCTGCGATTTCATGAAAATTCCATCAGAGAATTTATGGGGTTTTGAAGTAGATTTATATAAAAATCTAATGATTGTTAATGGGTTTTATGATTTTTGAACCTTATCATATTCTATGGGGTTTTGATAAGATTTAGTAATTTAATTTATTTATAATGTTATAGATTATTGTATTCTCTTGAAATTAAGCCTATTTATGCATGACCCATGATGAGTTGATTTGTGATCTTCTTTTTCATCAATGATATTTACGATCCCAACTTGAAATATAATTTAAAATGTTGATTTAATAAATTACCCATCATGATTTTATGAATTTCAAGCTATATGTATAATCTACAAGTATTTATGAACTTTATGATTCATGAATTATGGTTTGGCCAACTCACGGGCCCTGTTTCATGGTTAGTTCACATATGTACAAGTATGTTTACGATTAGCATGATTTAACTAGCCCATGAATTCATGAATGTTATACTATGAGCACTATATATATATATATTTTGGGAGTAGTATCGAACACCGAGTAGGTTTGGGGCCCAGGTTATGCCCCGGATCTCATAAACTATGTGCCACCATAGGTATGTTGGGACCTCCTTTCTGACTGTCCCCGACCCAAATGGCCCTTTTCATGGTGATATCAAGTCCTTCATGGTCTACCCTTGGCAAGGTACGAATGGCCTCTCGACTAGGTTTACAAGTCAGACTTCTTTTGTGCTCATATGGGGTATGTCAATTAAGAGAATCTCCCACTATTCCTCATGGTTTATTAATGTTTATGATTATGTATTTTGGCTCAAGTCACGTTAATTAAATCTTTTCTCCTATGATTATGATTACCTTTGTATTACGAATGTTTTGAAAATCTTGAGCCTTATGTTATGTTATGATGTTTACGATATGAGCATAATGTCCTACTCTTATGATCATTTATGAGTTTTATAAGTTTCAAATGTCTGTTTTACTTACCTTGAATACTCGATACATTCCACGTACTGACCACATACTTCCTATGTTGTATCATTTCATGATACAGGACCCAGCACTTAGGCTCACCCTCCTCAGTAGCTGTTCAGAGCTTGTTATCAGCTTATTTTGTCAATCCTCTTGTTCCTAGGGCCATATGTATAGACTGTATTGTTCTCTTTCTGTTTGAGTATTGTAGGGTTAGTTGGGGTATTGTCTCATTAACCCGTCTTTCACAAGTAGAGGCTTTTCAGACTGTAAGTTGTATCCAGCCATCATATATGGATCATGTATTGTCCTTTTGCCATTATTATGCCATGATTTCGTTTCCTTATATTAATCTTCCGCTTATGTGAATGAATTAGATGTATGATCATGCCATTGGTCGACTTGGAGTCTCTCGAGGCTCCTGGTCCTGTGTTATGATCCAGGTCCACGTTCGGGTTGTGACACATATGGACTCACCCAGACAGGGGATGATGCTGGAATGAGCATGAGAGAGCTAATGAAAGGATCGATATTGATCAACTGACCTATATCATGAGTGATATAGCATAGAATATGCGGTTTGTACTTAGAATGTACCGAGTATGTAGAGAAAATAAAACATGCTAGAAAAATCGATAGTCTAAGATCATGAATACAAAACAAGGTAGAACATGAGAGTAAGGACAACGTGCTAAAGTCCATATTCCTAAAGTAATCATAATCATGAGATATTCATCATAAGGTGAATATAATAATCCAAGGTTTAGAAATAGAAAACATATAGTGTACCGTATTTGAAATTATAAGTGAAAACTCATAAACTGATCAATGGGTCAAATATGCTATAAAACATAATATCATAATACATGAATATGAGTAACTTAAAAAATGAGGAACAATGGGAGACTCATCATAACCTACACCATCATGAGAGAGCTTACATGATGCCCAACTATCTCGCTCAAGTTGGCAAAGCCGTTAGACACTTGCAAAGCCAAGGAACGATTAAGGCGTGGTATCACTTGTGAATCCCCGTAGGGTTTGAGATTGAATATATACTACAGTGGGGCATAGTTCTTAGACTCGAGGTTTGCCTGAACCCTAGCCTACTCGGTGCTAGACACAACTCCCAAAAACATGCACATCGCTCATAATCATCAATGTGAAAACAATACTTGAACTTGCATGGGCTAGCTGAAACATGAAATCATAATTATATTTGATATGTGGGAAATAACCATGAAAAGGATGCCATAAAGTTGGCCATGATACTTGAACTTGAATTTCATGAAAATCATACATGCTTGAATAAATCTTCATAACTTGAAATCATAAAATTCATAAGCTTTCATACATATTTCCATAATACATCATCAATTGAAATCATGGGATCATAAATTTGAAATTTATAAATCATGCATAATAGGGAAAAATTCATCATAAGTTTGAAATCATCAATTTGTAAGTAATTTAAGAGTAAAATCTTCCCTAATAAGCATAAATCATCAATTGAAACATGAGAAAATTGAATCCATAGATATAACATGGAAGATTGCGTGGAATTGGGTAGAACCCTAGAATTTCAACATAACATGCTTAGAGACTTGAAATCATAGAATAGGGATGAAATTTAGTATGAGGGTGGAAGAATTCCCCCCATTCATAATCCTACATAGGGTAATTGACTGCTAGACTTGTCTTGAAAACTGAAGAGAGATTTGAAAAGATTAGATGAAGAACCCTTAGCCTTGATCATGAGAGGGGACCTTTAATCTAAATATTGTTTTGAAAAAGTGAGGAGTGAGGCTAGGTTAAACCCCTTAATACACTTTTTAAGAAACCCAAAATTATTTCACTTAGGGGTTAGAAGCTTATGAAGTTATGAAAATACACCTGCGAAAATGTATTTAAAACGCTACTGCCAGGCACCATGACACATACCACCCCACCACAACTCGTGGTATCCATCCGTTACTTGCCAACCTGACTTTCTCTTCTTTGGACCGTATACAACAGGCACATACCATGACTCATTACATGGTCTCACAAGTCATCCTGTAACT
Source organism: Datura wrightii (assembly GCA_035772735.1). NCBI lineage: Eukaryota > Viridiplantae > Streptophyta > Magnoliopsida > Solanales > Solanaceae > Datura > Datura wrightii. Next base: position 71,505,833 of record JASDFA010000002.1, read on the forward strand.
CGTTATTAGGCTTTCCTTTAGCAGACACAAAGCACGACCTCTAACCTTGAGTCGTACCATCCAACCAAGACTCATGGTGTGGGCTAATACACCTTCCGTCTATTTCTGGGCTTATTCAGGATGAATGACACCATGACTCATCACTACCTCCTGCAACTCATACCACAAGTCATCATCACTGGGCCAGGAGGAACTGCTGCTTACCAGGATTGCTCCCACGACCTGTCATATCACCATGCAACTCGTACCACAAGTCGTAAGTCAAAATTTTACAGATTTTTCTGCTGAGTCAATTCCAAATCTTGATTTTAGTACTAGGAAACTTTAGGATGTTATATTGTCCCCCCTTGGGGACATTTGTCCTTGAATGGAGACTAAATAAGCTGAAAAGATAGGGAAAAAGCTACAATCTCATAACTAAAAGCTACAAACTAAAAAACTGATGGAATGACTGACTTCGAACTGAAATACTGAAAAACTGATGGAATGACTGACTTCGAACTGAAATACACGACAAAACTCAATCCATGAAACATACATGCATGCTAGGACATGAAAGAAACTTAGAGACATGAAATTGATATGAAACTAAATAGAGTACTAAAGGAGGAAATTGGTAACTCATGCTGGAACTGAGGCAGAAGGAAAAGATGCAGGTATCTAGCCATTGTATCTACTTCAGCTTCCCACGTAGTTCCCTCAACAATCTAATTCCTCCACAAAACTTTTATTGAATCTACTTCCTTATTCATCAACTTGCGAACCTAATGATATAGGATCATAATAGGAACCTCTTCATAGGTAAGGCTATCCTTCACCCCAATGCTTTCTATCGGAACAAGTAAGGATGGGTCACCAATGCACTTTTTTGACAGGGGCACATGGAAAACTAGATTCTCCGAAGATAACTCTGCTGGTAGCTCTAACTCATATGCCACCTTTCTGACTCGCCTCAAAATCCTATAAGGACCAATATATCAGGGACTAAACATTCCTTTCTTGCCGAACTTCATAACTTCCTTCATGGGAGACACCTTCTGAACACCCAATCATCAACCTCAAACTCCAGCTCCCTCTTCCTAACATTTGCATTAGAATTTTGACGACTCTGAGTTATTTTCAGGCTTTCCCTAATGAGATGAACTTTCTCCGTTGCCTCATGACCTGAATCTAGTCCAATCAATGTAGCCTTACCTACCTCTAACCATTCAATAGGTGATCTATACCTCCGCCCGTAAAGAGCCTCAAACAGAGCCATTTGAATGCTGGAGTGATAGTTGTTATTGTAGGCAAACTCGATGAGAGGCAAATGATCATCCCAACTACCCTTAAAATCAATCACAAATGCTCTCAACATGTCCTCAAAAGTGTTAATTGTTTACTCAGCCTGACCATCTATCTAGGGAGTGAAAAGTTGTGCTAAACTTCACTTGAGTACCAAGTCCCTTCTAAAATGACTTCAAAACTGAGAGGTGAACTGAGTACCCCTGTCAGAGATGATGGAAAAGGGAATCCCATTCAACCGAAAAAACATCTAAATCAAAAGTCTAGCATAATCCTCAGTTGAATCTACAGTTTTGATATGTAAGAAATGTGTTGATTTTTCAACCTGTCCACAATCACCTATACAGAGTCACACTATCGTGCATACGAGGCAGCCCTGTAATGAAGTCCATATTGATCTCTTCCCTCTTCCACATAGAAATTCTAATATCCTAAATCATACCTCCAGGTATCTGATGCTCGACTTTCACCCGTTGGCAATTCGGACAGTTTGCCACAGATTTCGCTATGTCCTTCTTCATGCCATTCCCCTAATAAACTTCTAGTAGGTCATGATACTTCTTGGTGGCACCTAGATGGATAGAGTACCAAAAACCATGAGTATCGTGTCATGCCCCTCCTTGGGAGGCATGACTGGCACCTGGTGCCCTACTAGGACCTGGACTGCTAGACCACTTAGCCTAAGCACTTCTAGTGCCAGGCTAGCTCTAATTCTGGATTTATGAAAACAACGGGATATATTATTATTGTAAATACAACCTCTAGCCGACTAGGCCTATAGCCACCTAAAGGAAAATAACAGCTAACCAGAACAACTGAACATACGGGAACCTATGCGGGCCGACAAGGCCACCATGCTTACTAGTTCATCTGAGAAATGAAAACAAGTACCAAGCTACTATGTGATCGACAAGGTCACCACTACCAACTGAATAAGGCCCCACACGGCCGCTGCATACAATTGAAACACACAATCTTCAAGCCTGTAAGAATAGCAAGATGGTCGGGACAAGGCCCTGGCCTACCCATACTATACAAATAAAAGGGAAGTCAACCTTTGTCTTTCGAGCTCCGGATGAAAGGAGCTAAAGGCACTGTACGCTGGCTGGAACTACGAGGGATCTGCTCCTCGTCTATGAGTACCTGCAGGCAAGTAATGCAGCGCCCCAAACGGGCGTCAGTACCACTAGTACTGAGTATGCAAAGAAACAAATGAAAGTACTAAATTTGTAAACAATAAAATTGATAGAACTGAAGTAATAAGGAAACAGACTATAACTGACTGGAAATGTGAATTCAAGACTGTCTTTAACACACTGAAAGGAGTAGGAGTTGTACCTGGTAATGTGGCATTCTACTGTCTATCCATCTATATCTAGCATAACATAGCATAACATAGCATAACATAACATACATCAACCTTACCTGGCCCCCATAAGACGGAAGGTACAATCATCACACAATCTATACCCTTACCCCTGTCATCCCATCTCCCCTAGTAACTATAATCATCATGCCGGTTCCCTGGGTACGCACTTGGGCCCGCTAAGCCCCTGACTATAACTGTAGCTGAGTCTGGAGGACTCCTGAAATCAATACCTCAGGCGCAAGCGCTCGACGGGGGTGTATAAAAGCCAACCAAGGAATAATATGGGGAAACTGGCATCCCATCTTTGTCCCTAGCGGATGGCATGCCACTCCGTAGAGAGACATATCCTCGCCCTCTGGCGGATGAGTCGATACAGCTATCAACCCTGAGGCGGTCATGGATGCTAGGTAATCCAGCCCAAAACAACACAAGCAAGTCTGAACTAATAATAATACTGCATACAATACATGTTGAAACTGATAATAATACTATATATATATATATATATTCTCTTACATGCTGTACTGAATCTGGTACTGAAATAAGATATAATATTGCTGGAATATTCTGCTGAGAATCATGTTATTCAACTAAGTTCCATGCTAAATACGAGTTAATATTTCTAACAGGCGTTACTAAATTCATACTGAACATAATATACGGCTTATGAAACATTCTACTGGAATTTGTACCATTTTACTATACTGGAACTACTAGATTGCCGAAAGAAACTGGCTTTACATACCTTAACTGCCGGCTTCCTAATTAACTGGCATAGCTCGGCTAATATTTAACTATTTCCCTAACTGTATTCATATTCACGAAGGAATAGAATTAATTCTACTATTATTTTGGAGAGAAACCATACTTATGAATATATTTACTGCCTATTCTTCGACTTATCGAAGAACGGCTGAAAACTCGCAATTTCTCGGGAGTCTAGAAAGGAGAAATACTTACTTTAATGTCGGGAGTGTATTCACACTAGTTTGGAGCAATTCCAATCACTTTGACTCGGCGGATCGCCGTTTCGCTGGGCGATTCTCGCGAAACTAACTCTGTAGGAATGCTCCCTGCAATTTTATACTTCGGTACCCGAAGTTAATTTGAGTTTTGACTGCGTTTGACGGTGTAATCGGATGTATTCTTATATTCAACCCTCGTCCCTCACTATTTCTGGTCGCTCACTGGAAATGAAGAATGAAAAATGACTTAAAAAAAACGAAGTGGGGCTTTATATACTTGGGCCTAAACCCCCTTTAAGTCGCATTTGTCGAATGCGATTTATAAGTCGCATTTGCCTTGCGATGCTCCGACTTGGCGATTGTCCGATCTCTCCCTGGTCCCTTTTCTCGAATGTATGGCATTCTAAAACTCTTAACCAACATGAGAATAGGCCAACTAAGTGTCAAGAACTTACGGGGTGTAACATCTTCCCCCCTTAAGAACATTCGTCCTTGAATGTCAACATTAGTTTACAGAAATTTTAACTTGTTCTACTTATTCTGGAAAAATTTCGACAGAGTTTCCCCTGTAATATGGACTATTTCAAAATTCCTGAAACACAGAAAAATCCAATACAGGTACTCCATATAATACGATAGCATTCATTTCATAATAAACTGAAGTCAACATCTCACTTATACACATGAATATAAAACAACTCATAAAACAGCAATATCAACATACCTCTGGCTGACTAAGTTTGAAATAACTGAGGGTATCTGCCTTTCGTATCTTCTTCTACTTCCCAAGTCATTTCCTCTCGGTTTCTGTTACGCCATAACACTTTGACAGAAGCAACATCTTTAGTTCTTAATCTGCGGATCTGCCGGTCTAGTATGCTTATTGGAACTTCTTCATAGGCCAAATCCTCTGTAGCCTGAACATCTTGGACTGGGACAATTCTGGAGGGATCTCCTATGCACTTTCTCAGCATTGATACATGGAAAACTGGGTGGACAGATTCTAACTCTGGAGGTAAGTCTAGCTCATATGCCACTTGGCTTATTCTTCAGCGAATCTGATAAGGCCCAACAAACCTCGGGCTGAGCTTGCTTTTCTTGCCAAATCTCATTAAACCCTTCATCGGCGAAACTTTCAGGAACACCCAATCACCCATATTAAATTCCAAGTTTCTACGTCGCACGTCAGCATAAGATTCTGGAGGCTCTGAGTAGTTAGTAAATGTTCTCTAATAAGCTTTACTTTTTCCTCTGACTGATGAATGATATCTGGCCCAATCAATGCTGATTCTCCTACTCAAACCAACCAGCTGGAGATCTGCACTTTCACCCATATAATGCCTCATAAGGCGCCATCTGAATGGCTGAATAGTAACTGTTATTATAGGCGAACTCAATGAGTGGTAAATGTTCATTCCGGCTACCTCCTAAATCCAACACACATGCTCACAACATATCGTCGAGCGTTTGAATGGTGCATTCTACCTGCCCATCTATTTGAGGATGGAAAGTTATGCACAATTTAACCTGCATCCCAAAGCCACTCTGAAATGATATCGAGAGCTTAGCCATAAACTGCGCCCCTCTGTCGGAGATAATGGACACTGGAACCCCATGCAGCCTGACTATTTCTTTGATATACAGCTCAGCATAATCTTCAGCTAAAAAGGTAGTCCTTACTGGCAGGAAGTGAGCTGATTTTGTCAATCTGTCAACTATTACCCAGATCGAATCGTATCTACGCCTGGTGCGAGGTAATCCTGCTACAAAGTCCATATTCATTGCTTCCCATTTCCATAAAGGCACTTCTATATCCTGAGTCAGTCTGCCTGGTTTCTGATGTTCAACTTTTACCTGCTGGCAGTTGGGACACTGAGCTACGAATTCTGCTATCCCCTTCTTCATTCCTTGCCACCAGTAGATTTCTTTTATATCGTGGTACATTTTCGTCGAACCTGGGTGCAGAGAATAAAGGGCATAATGTACCTCGCCCATTATCTGCTGGCGAAGCCCTGCAACGTCTGGAACACAAAGGCGATCTTTATATCGCTATACCCCATCCTCAGTTATCTGAAAATCTGTCACCTCTCCTTGATGAACTCTGTTTCTAAGCTGAACCAGGCTAGGATCTTCACATTGCCGTTCCTTTACTTCCACGACTAAAGACGACACTGCGGTGTTCTGGATTACCGCTCTGTTGTCCTCTGTTTCTACTACACGAACGGCTAAACTGACTAACTGATGCAATTCCTGAGCTAATTCCTACTGCACAGGCTGTAAGTATGCCAAACTCCCCATAGACTTACGGCTAAGGGTGTCTGCCACCACATTGGCCCTTCCTGGGTGATACAGAATATTCACATCATAGTCTTTCAACAGCTCTAACCAGCGCCGCTGCCACAAGTTCAGTTCTTTCTGGGTGAAGGTATACTGTCGGCTCTTATGATCAGTGAAAATATCTATGTGGACGCCATACAAGTAATGTCTCCATATCTTTAAGGCGTGAGTCACTGCGGCCAATTCCAGGTCATGGGTACGATAGTTCTTTTCATTTTTCCTCTGTTGTCTGGAAGCATAAGAAATTACTATACCATGCTACATCAACACACATCCTAACCCAACACCCGAAGCGTCACAATAAACTACATAACCTTCTATACCTTCTGGCAATGCTAAAACTGGAGCTGATGTTAACCTATCTTTCAATTCCTGGAAGCTTTTCTCACATGCCTCAGTCTACTGAAATTTTGCTGCCTTCTGTGTCAGTTTAGTCAGACGTGCTGCTAAGGTGGAAAATCCTTCAACAAACCTCCTGCAGTACCCTGCTAATCCCAGGAAAATGCATACCTCGATCGGAGTGGTAGGTCTGGGCCATGTTTTCACTGCTTCTATTTTTTGTGTATCTACTTGTATACTAGCATCCGACACGATATGCCCCAAAAAGGCTACTGAATTCAACCAAAATTCATATTTAGAGAACTTGGCATATAACTGACGGTCTCTGAGAATCTGGAGCACTGTCCGTAAATGATCCTGTTGGTCTGCCTCTAAACGAGAATACACTAGAATATCGTCAATAAAGACTATCACGAACAGGTCCAGGTATGGTCTGAAAATACTGTTCATCAGGTCTATAAATACTGCTGGAGCATTCGCCAGCCCAAAGGACATGACTAAGAATTCAAAATGGCCGTATCTGGTCTTGAAGGCAGTCTTTGGAATGTCCCTTTCACGAACCCGAACATGATGATATCCGGACCATAAGTCAATTTTGGAGAAATATCTAGCTCCCTGTAACTGATCAAACAAATCATCTATCTTGGGAAGCGGATACTTATTCTTGATCGTAACTTTATTCAGCTGCTGATAGTATATACACCTACGGAGGGAGCTGTCCTTCTTTCTCACAAACAGAACTGGAGCACCCCAAGGTGAAGTACTCAGCCTGATAAATCCCTTATCTAATAAATCTTTCAACTACTCCTTTAGTTCTCTGAGTTCAGCAGGAGCCATGCGATAAGGGGGAATTGATATGGGTTGGGTGCCTGGTAATAAATCAATTGCAAAGTCTATTTCCCTTTTAAGGGGAATACCAGGTAACTCATCTGAAAATACATCAGGGAATCCATTCACCAATGGAATAGACTAGAGAGTCGGAGGCTCTACCCGAACATCCTAAACTCTGACAATGTGGTAAATGCACCCCTTGGCTATCAACTTTCTCACCCGAAGATAGGAAATAAACCTACCTTTTGGCATAGCTGTACTGCCCTTCCACTCTCGTACTGCCTCCCCTGGAAAGTAGATTTGGACCGTCTTGGTACAACATTGGCATAGCATGGATCTAACCAATCCATACCCATAATGGCGTCAAAATCAACCATTTTTAACTCTACCAAATCTGTTGTGGTCTGACGGCTAGCTACCTCTACTATACACCCTCGATAAACCCTTCTGGCTATAATAGAGTCACCGATGGGTGTAGATATTAAAAAGGGTTGCTGAAGAAATTCTGGTACAATACTGAACTTTCGAGCCACTAATGGGGTAACATATGAAAAGGTAATTCCCGAATCGATCAATACATAAGCAGGGTGAGAGCAAATAGTCATCATACCTGTCACAACATCTGGAGATGCCTCTGAATCCTATCTCCCTGTTAATGTATATGTACGGCTTGACCCCGTAGCTGAACTGGATGACCCTGATTTGCCTAAGCCTCTACCTGCTGGAACTGACGGCCTGCGCCCTGCTAGGGATGCTGGAGCTCATGACCCTGCTGATGACCGGTCCTGTCGATCTTGGTCACCCTGACCACTGGCTGGGCCATCTCTCATCAGGTGACCCTCTTGGCCACAAATATAACACCTGGTGGAGCCATATCTGCATGCTCCAGAGTGGTGTCGGCTGCAAATAGGGCAATGTGGTAGTGTATACCTACTCTGCTCTGCCCTCCTCTGTTGCGGTGAATCTGCTATCTGCGAACCTCCGCCAGACTAAACCTGCCCCTCTGCTACTGTGATGGAGGCGGGGGTCTGGGCGGCCTATCTTACAATCATGGCCTGGGTCTTCCTCGGACCTCCCCCTGTAACTCAACTGGCCTGTCCCTGCGGTGCTATTCCTGGCTGGTTCTCCAGATCTCCCATCGCCACTGTCTAATACCCTCAATATTCTGAGCGAATTCCTGAACTTGGGCAATATCCATGTCCTCTCGCAGAGTAACCATAATACAAGTATCAACATATTCTGTATTCAATCCCATGATGAAACGGTGTACTCTGGATGGCATGGTATCAACAAAGGCTGGCACATACCGGGCCAAAGAATCAAAACGCAGGGCGTATTCTCGAACACTCATTGCCCCTTGCTCCAGGTGTAAAAACAGATCAACTCGGGCCTGTCGAATCTCCCGTGGCAGATAATGATCCAGAAAAGCCTCTGAGAAGCCGGACCACGTCGGAGGGAAACATCTCTCCCTCGGGACCTTTCCCAACTCTTATACCACAACATGACAATGTCCCATAACAGGAATACCGCCAATTGGACCGACTCTGTGGGTGTGGCATGCATTACCCTGAAGATTCTCTGCATCTGGTCTAGAAAATCCTGGGGGTCCTCTGTCCTTCCATACCTGTAAACTGCGGGGTACTCAGTGCCAGAAATTCTTAGACCCTCGAACTCCCGGGCCCTCCTGACGACTCTGTAGCTGTACATGGAATCGGCTGATGCTGAGCGGCCATCATTCATGCTAACATGACTACTACACTCCTGACCTCCTATTCAGATGGTACAGGTATGGGGACAACTGGAGGTGGTGTCATCCTAAGTGGCTCCTGATGTGGTGGAGACTGCTAAGAAGGTCGGGACGATGCCTCTGTATCGCCCTCAGATCGAGCTGATTCTAAATAAGGCTGAGGCATCCTGCTGGTGCCCTCTCCTGCTGCTGTATCCAACCTTCGGCCTGTTATAGGATGTCGATGGTTTGACATTTTATCTGTAAACAAAGAGTATAGTAAGCTCTAGGGACTCAACCCGATATTATATCGCTCTATAGCACGACTGAATAAGAAGAAAGAGTAACCATCCTATCATCCCTTGTAGCCTCCTATCTATAGTATGTGGTGCACAACACATCCAAAGACAAGACTCTACTTAGCACGGCTTGCAGACTCCCTGGGATACGACCTGCTTTGTTACCAAGTTTTTCACGCCCCGCCTTGGGAGGCAAGACTGGCACCTGGTGCCCTACTTGGACCTAGACTACTGGACCACTGAGCCTAAGCACTTCTGGTGTCAGGCTGGCTCTAATTCTAGATTTATGAAAACAACGGGCTATATAACGGCTATAAATATAGCCTCTAGCCGACTAGGCCTATAGCCACTTGTAGGAAAATAACAGCTAACCAGAACAACTGAACATACGGGAACCTATGCGGGCCGACAAGGCCACCATGCTTACTAGTTCATCTGAGAAATGAAAACAAGTACCAAGCTACTATGTGATCGACAAGGTCACCACTACCAACTGAATAAGGCCCCACATGGCCGCTGCTTACAACTGAAAAACACAAATGGCCCCACAAGGCCTACACAGCTAACCATAGGGAATGTATATAATATGCAAGCCTCTAAGAATAGCAAGATAGTCAGGACAGGGCCCCGGCCTACCCATACTGTACAAATAAAAGGGAAGTCAACCTTTGTCTTTCGAGCTCCGGATGAAAGGAGCTAAAGGCGCTGTATGCTGGCTGGAACTACAATGGATCTGCGCCTCGTCTATGAGTACCTGCAGGCAACTAAGGCAGTGCCCCAAATGGGCGTCAGTACCGCTGGTACTGAGTATGAAAAGCAATAAATGAAAGTACTGAATGTAAACAATAAAACTGATAGAACCGAAGTAATAAGGAAAAAGACTGTAACTGACTGGAAATGTGAATTCAAGACTGTCCTTAACATACTGGAAGGAGTAGGAGTCATACCTGGTAATGTGGCATTCTATTGTCTATCCATCTCTATCTAGCATAACATAGCATAGCATAGCACACATCAACCTTACCCGATGCCCATAAGCCGAAAGGTACAATCATCACACAATCTATATTCCTACCCCTCCCATCCCATCTCCCCTAGTAACTATAATCATCCTGTCGATTCCCTAGGTATGCACTTGGGCCCGCTTAGCCCCTGACTATAACTGTAGCTGAGTCTGGAGGACTCCTGAAATCAACACCCCTGGCGCAAGCGCTCGACAGGAGTGTATAAAAGCCGAGAAAGGCATAATATGGGGAAACTGGCATCCCATCTTCGTCCCTAGCGGACGGCATACCACTTCGTAGAACGACATATCCTCGCCCTCTGGCGGACGAGTCGATATAGCTATCAACCTTGGGGTGGTCATGGATGCTAGGTAATCCATCCCAAAACAACACAAGCAAGTCTGAACTAATAATAATACTGCATACAATACATGTTAAAACTAATAATAATACTGTATATATATATATATATATATATATATATTCTCTTACATGCTATACTAAATCTGGTACTGAAACAAGATATAATATTACTGGAATATTCTGTTGAGAATCATGTTATTCAACTAAGTTCCATGCTAAATACGAGTTAATATTTCTAACAGGCGTTACTAAATTCATACTGAACATAATATACGGCTTCTGAAACATTCTACTAGAATTTGTACCATTTCACCATACTGGAACTACTAGCTTGCCGAAAGAAACTGGCTTTACATACCTTAACTGCCTGCTTCCTGATTAACTGGCGTAGCATTACAATACACATCAAAGCCATTTGTGCCCTCTGGTAGGGTCAATATGGCGCTGAAGTGAGACGCGTCTTAACTTCTGAAGACTCTTCTCACTAGCCTCCGACCACTGAAATTTGACCTTCTCGTAGGTCAACTTATTCAACAGTGCTCCAATGTTTGAAAATCTCTCTATGAATGTTATATACCGAAGGCCCTAAGATCAGACCCGAGAGTTGTATCAAAAGAAATAGGAATTTCTACACCAGGTCATAGGGCGAGTCGTCTAGTGACCCATCAGGAACCCCATGAGTCATTAAGTGACCTGTGGGGAGAGGATGGGAATTGATGGAAATTTTGGTTTTCGAGTGATCATGAGTCATGTTCAGCATCACGACTCGTCAGGTCATCCATGGCCAAGGGTTGTTGAAGGATGAAGGATATATCGACATTGCACCTAATGGGTCATCACCGCGACTTGTTGGGTACACCACGAATCATAGTGTCCCCCATGGTTACCCTAGGTATTTTTGGGCAATAAAGGCAACCAGAGGTGACCACGAGACGTGGTCACCATCAACGATTGGTTAAGTGCCTTGTGGTAACCTTCAGCAATTTTTTGGCAGTGTTCCTCACGAATGTTGACCACGAGTCATGGCCAGTGACTGGTAGTCTGTTTTTCCCTTTGAGTTATTAAGGGCTTTTCAGTAATTCCTACATTCCTAAGGCCTAAACTATATCATTTTAAGTTTAGAATGGAGTGTTTTAAGAAGGGTGAAGTCATTCTATTCCCATCCTAATTCATGCATGCAAGTTTAGAAGTTGGAGAGGTGATCAAAGCCTAGTTCTTTAAGGCTCTTCCTCAATTCTCTTTGGGCAATCAAGGAAGTGATAAAATCAGATCCCTTTAGGTATGTTAGGCTATGAATGGGTGCAATTGTCCATACCCATGCCCAATTCCCTCTCAATTCATGATGTTCTAGTTGATGATTCCATGGGGGGTTTTTATCCAATGCATGAATTCCTAAGTTTCAATTATGGGTATGATCTAAGCCCGTCATAAATGATGAATTATGATTAATGGGAAGATTTTTACAATGAATTAAATAATATATTTATGTTTTCAAGTTTTTCTAAACTATGAGGCACATCCATGAATGTTCGTGAAAGTTGAGATCCATGAGATATATGTTCAAGTATGATGTGATGTTTATGAATAAAGTGTGATTTCGAAATACCCATGTTCATATTCATGTTCATGTTTTCAAAGTGAATCAAGTTGATTTCAATTATGTTTAAGTATTGGGCAAGCCCACATGATCAAGTATGTTTTATGATTCTTGAATTAGCTTACCACATGATTTTGGAGTCAAGACTCCCTTTTGTTTAAAGCTGATGGTATGGTTTGAGCCAAGGAAACTCATGTTATCATTTCAGATTATGCATGTATGTTATTATTCACTTTCATCACTAGGCAACAGTCAGCTTCATTGAAAAACAATGGAGAACATATGTATGTTTTTTGGGGCGTAGTGTCTAACACCGAGTAGACTAAGGGTCTGTCAACCCTATGCCTCAGAACTACATGCAAACGTAGGCATGATCACATTATTTGGGACCTCCTTTGGAGTTTTCCTCTACCCCCAAGGGGCCTTGAGCTTGATATCGATATCATGGTAGCGCCCTTAGCCCTGACAAGGCTTTGGAAGGCTCTGCTCTCTTGAGTGTGATAGTCGAGAACATGTAAGCTCTATCATGGTAATGCCGATTATACGAAGAGTCTCCCATTGTTCCTCATGATTTTAGTTATGCATGAACATCAGTCATGATATTATGTTTTCAACAGGTTTGACCCTATGCTTAGTTTTACTTATGATTATCAGTTTTTATCTTTGGGTCATTCGGTTCAGTTATGTTCAGATCATGATTTCAGAAAAGAGCATGCAAGCCTTACTCTCAAATTCCTACCTTGTCTATGTTTTGAATTATGCATGTTTAATGATTTTACTTACTTAGTGGTTTTACCTACCTTGCATACTCAGTATATTTCACCTATATGATTTATTATACAGGCTTCGATATCCAGACTCCATCCTGCCGCTAGTTAGACTTCTGGAGTTAGCTATTGTGAGGGCCCTTCTTATCAATTGTATATCATATTTTTAGTTTTAAGACCATAGGGAGTTAGTCGGTGTCTTGTCCCATCAACTCATCAGTATTAGAGGCTTTTTCATACATAGTTGTATTCAACTCTAGACTTATGTATGTATTCAGATGTTATGTTTATTAGAATTCCACTATGTTAATTATGATGATCTTCCGCTTATCTATGATTGAGTTAGATGTATGTTCATTCCATGAGTAAACTTGGATCCTCTCGGGGTTGCTTGTCCCATGTCTCGATCCGGGCCTACGTTCGAGTCATGACAAACTTGGTGTCAGAGCATTAGGTATTGAAGTGTCCTAGGGTGTTCCAAACCCACGTTAAGTAGAGTCTTTTTTATGGGTGTGAAGCATGCCACAGTTATTACGAAGAGGCTACGAGACATTTAGGAAATGTTTCCTTCTTTCATTACCTAGGTCGTGCGATGAAATGTCTCTCTATCCTTATAACTCATGCTATACGCATTTGCAGAATCATGCCTCCTTGCAGAATTAATGGAAAGAGAAATGGAAACGGAAATGTCCACAAGGATGGCAATGGAGATGGGCATCAGCAGGACCCACCAGCCCATGCGGAGCATATATCCAAGCTAGTTGCCCACGTGGAGTTCAGGACAACTATTAAGATGTTAGCCCAATCCTTGACCGCCCAAGTCAATCAATAGTCGGTAGTGTATGTCCCTCAGAACGGGAATGTGGCGGTAGAAAGAGTTAGAGAATTTTTTAGGATGAACCCTCCCGAGTTCCTTGGATCGAAGGTAGACAAGGATCCACATGAGTTCATTGAGGAGATTCTGAAGATCACCTAGATTATAGGGGTCACTAGGGAGGAGCGTGCCAATTTGGCCTTGTATCAGTTGAGGGGGGTCGCACACATTTGGCTCAAGCAATAGAAGGATAGTAGGGCAGTTGGAGCAACCCTATCAATTAAGACGAGTTCCATGCCGCTTTTTCTAGATTGGTTCTTCCGTCAGGAGATGAGCAAGCTCAAAGAATCCGAGTTTGTAAATCTAAAGCAAGGAAGGATGATGGTTCAGGAATATGCCTTGGAGTTCACTCATCTGTCCAAGTATGCACTAAGATGGTGGCGGATCAGAGAGCCCGTGTGAGCAGGTTTGTACACAGGATAACAGAGTATTTGGTTAGGGATTTCTAGACCGTGATGCTTCTTCAGGATATTGACTTTGCTCAGATAGTCCTGTATGCCCAACAAATGGAGACAGTGCAAGTGAGTGAGCGGGAATGAGAGACCAAGAGAGCCAGGACTAATAGCATCAAATTCTACTAGTAGAGACCTAGTGGGCACCTTCAGCAGTCCCACTAGAGATCTTCTTCCCCAGCACCTTTGGCTATGAGAATGCTATCCAGGTCCAGGCGTGATTATAGAGGACGACCTTGAGAGGTCAGAGTAGCAGACCCGTAGAGACCAACCCTCCAGAGTGTAGATGTGGTCGGAGACACACAAGCTAGTGTTTGGTGGGTAAAGGTGCTTGCTTCGGGTGGGGTAAGCCCGAACACATGCTTAGGGATTGTCTAGCTTCCATATAGGGTCATGATAGGGGTCGAGGCCTAGCTTCTAGTTCAGTAGCTCCACCAACACGCCCAGCTCAGCAGGGGGCATCTACTAGTACAAGTGGGGGACAGTGCCAAAATAGATTTTATGCTCTAGCATCCCATCAGGAGTAGGAGGTCTCCCCAGATGTAGTCACTAGTATGTTAAAAAGTATTCCATCTTGATGTATATTCATTGTTAGATCCAGGGGATACTTTATCTTTTGTGACGCCCTATGTTGCTAGTAGTTTCGGAGTTAGTCCTGAAATCCTATCAGAACCCTTGTCAGTCTCTACCCTAGTTGGTGATTCAGTTATAGCTAGATGGGTGTATAGAAATTTCCCTGTCACAGTCCTTCAGAAAGTCACCTTAGTAGATTTAGTAGAGTTAGCCATGACCGATTTTGATGTTATCCTCGGCATAGATTGACTATTTTCATGCTATGCCTCAGTGAATTGTATCATATGCCTCTTAGAGAGTTTTCATACAATAATAGCTATCATTCTAGTATCAAGATGGCACCGTTCAAGGCTCTCTATGGACGGAGGTGTAGGTCACCCATTGGATGGTATGAGGTAGGTGAAGCAGCAATGATAGGACCAGATTCAGTTCATGAGGCTGTGGTGAAGGTTCAGTTGATAAGGGACAGGTTGAAAACTGCCCAGAGTCACCAAAAGTCCTATGCTTATGTGAGGAGGAGGGAATTAGAATTTGAAGTTGATGATTGGGTATTTCTAAAGGTGTCTTCCATGAAGGGAGTGATGAGGTTCGGAAGGAAGGGGAAACTCAGTCCCCGTTATGTCGGCCCGTACTGAATCGTGAGACGTGTTGGCAATGTGGCCTATGAGTTGGAGTTGTCCTCAAAATTAGCTTTTGTGCATCCTATATTCCATTTTTCGCTCTTGAAGAAGTGTTTGGGTGATCCAACTCTAGTCGTCCCAGTGGATAGTGTTGGTGTAAAAGATAGCCTTAGTTATGAGGAGGTTCCAGTAGAAATACTGGATCGTCATGTTCGAAGGCTAAGGAATAAAGAAGTAGCTTCAAGTTAAAGTGTTATGGTGGAAACAAGATGTTGAGGAGCTACGTGGGAAGCCGAAGAGGACATGATGGCTATATACCTACAATTTTTCTCTATCGGCTTAATTCTAGCTTGAGGTATCAGTTTTTACCTAAAACTCTATTTAGTTTTCATGTTTCGTTCATGTGCCAAAGTTTCTTTTATGTATGTTGATGAATGTATGATTTGTGAATTCAATTTAGCTATGTAGTTGGAATCAGGGATAGTCATACTGTCAATTTTCGGTTTAAATGATTAGTATATGAATATGATAATTGCATTCTCTGCTTTTTTGTATGTTTTCCAACATTCGAGGATGAATGTTCCCAAGGGGGAGATATTGTTATACCTCGGAAGCCTAAAGACAAGACCCGGGAGTTGAAATGGAGAAAAACTTAAAATCTGGCATCAGGCATAGAACGAGTAATGAGGAGACCCGTGAGAGCAGCCCACGAGTTGTGATGTGACTCATGGGGAGGCCCAGGTGATGAGTTTGCAATTTGGGAAACAGGTTCCCCACGGGCGTGACCACGATTCATGGTCAGGCCCTACGAGCTGTTAGGTCAGTCATAGGGTAGGCGAGTAAGAAAAAGGGAAGAAGAGAGGCAGTGTACATCACGAGTCGTAGTCACCCAGTAACGAGTCATGAAGTCTTCTATTATGAGCCAGGAGACCTAATGAGCAGTGTACTTCACGGATCAAAGCACGAGTTGTGGTCACAGAGGAGGAGTCATTAGGTCTCTCGTTAGGACCATCTGGCAGTTATTTTTTGCGAGTTTAGTAAGGGCTTTACCGTAATTCCTAAGATCCAAAGACCCAAACTGCATCGTTTAGAGTTATAAATGATGACTTTTAAAGGGGTTATGTTCATTTGGGCCATTTACACTCATGCATACAAGGTAGAAGGGTTAGAAAGGGTAATAAAACTAGTGTTCTTCAATTCCTCTTCAATATCTTATTGGGCTATCAAAGAAGTGTAAGAATCAGCTACCAACAAGTATGTAGGGTTATGAATGGGTGAATTCTTTCACACCCAAGCCCAATCCCTCTCTAAACCATGAATGTTCTATGTCTAATCTATGGGGTTTTAACCCAAATGCATGAACTTCCTAATTCTTTTCATGGGTATGATTTAAATATGTTTCTATCATTTAATTATGAAGCATGGGCAAGTTTTATGATGTTTTCAGTCAAAGATCATGTTTCTAGCTTTATGAATTAAAAATCCCATTGATGAAAAGTTCGTGAAAGATGAGATTTGTTATGAATGTATGATGATGATGAGATATTATGATGAAAAGCATATTTTCAAGCTACCCATATTTATAATGATATTTTTGATATGAATTGAGTATTTTCAAGCATGACAAAGCTTTGGGCAATGCACACATGTTCAAAGTATGATTTATGATTTCTCAAATTAAGCTTACCATATGGTTTTGGAATGAAGACTCCCAATTATCTTTCAACTTGTGGTACGGTTTGAGTTAAAGCTTCTCATATGCATAATTTCATATTTGAGATGTATTTGATGATTGAGCATCGTCAATAGACGATGTTGAGCTTCGTTAAATAGAAAAGTAGAGCATATGCATGTTTATGGGAGTAGTGTATACTACCTAGTAGGCTAAGGGTCGATCAACCTATGCCTCAGAACTATGCGCTAATGTAGGTTTATACTTATATGTTACTTTGGGACCTTCCTTGTGAAATATCCCCATGAGCTTGATATCTATATCATGGTATCATCCCTAGCCCTGGCAAGGATTTGGACGGCTCTACCCACTTAAGTGCGATAGTTAGGACCACATAAGCTCTATTGTTGTATGTCGGTTAAATGATGAGTCTCCCATTGTTCCTCATGATTTCAGTTACGCATATCCATTACTCATGAGATTTACATATGTATGCAAGTTCTAAAGCAGGTTTGCCTCATTGTTCAGTTTTAATTAAAAACATCATATTTTAGCTTTGAGTCAATCAATTCAGTTATGATGTTTTGTTATGTTATGATGAGATCATCATTTTAGAAAGAATGCATGCAAGCCCTACTCTCAAACTCTTAATGTTTATATTTTTTACATTATGCATTTTCTTTAAATGATTTTACTTACTTTAGCAGTTATACTTACCTTACATACTCAGTACATTCCACGTACTGACCGCATACTCTATGTTGTATTATTTCATGATACAGCATCCGGCTCCCAGGTTCAGCCCCGCTCATAGTTCGTCTTTTGAGATAGCATCGTATGTCGTTGGTGAGTCCTCATCTCTCGAGGATTAGACTATTCAGATTTCCTATATGTATTTCATATTTCAGTTTTGTTGATTTTGTTGGGGCCTTGTCCCATCAACTCGTCATGTTTAGAGGCTTTTTAGACATATGGTTGTATTCAACTTCAGATTTTTTATTCTTATCTTATGTGTAATCTAGACTTCCGTTATGATCATTTTGTTGCATTCTTCTATTTTATTGATCGAGTTAGATGTATGCTTATTCCATGGGTTGACTTGGAGTATCTCGGGGCTCCTTATCTTGTGTTGCGATCCGGGCCTCCATTCGGGTCGTGACAGTTTGCCGTTTCAAATTGATTATTTAGGTTAAAGAACCCTATGGCTAAACTTTCTCAGTTCTTCAAAATTTCTCCATGTTCTATCCAATAAACTTTCTGATAATCATGTAATAAACTCAAGCAAAAGATTAGGATAATTACCTTAATGCTTTGGATAAAAAATCCTTATTTTTCTCTCCTTTCTTCTTCTCTTTTCTCTTCCTTTCTTCTCTCCTCTTCTATGTTTTTTTTTCTTTCTGCATTATTTTCTTCTGATGCTTTCTGCTTTTCCAGCAGAGTAGCGTCTTGTTCTTTGTTTTTAGGGCTTTGGCCCTTATTATTATTAATTATTTTAAATTCTTATCTTTTTTTCTTTTATTGATCGATTACTAAATAACCCTTTATTAAATTAGGGTTATTACAATACGTGCCTCCGTAGGTATGTATTTATATTCATAACCTCTCAAGAGAGTATTTCCCCCACCCAAGGATACACCAGTGATATCACACCTTAATCGTTCTTTTCCTCGGCAAGGCTTAGGATGGCTCTACTCACTTGAGAGAGATAGTTAGTGCATCATGTAAGCTCTATGATGATGGTGTCAGTTATGAAAAAGCCTCCCGTTGTTCCTCATGTTTTAAGTTACTCATGTTCATGTCTTATGATATTACGTTTTATAGCATATTTGACCCATTAATCAGTTTAAGAATTTTCACTTATGAATCGAAGTATGGTACATTGTATGATTTCTATTTCTAAACCTTGGGTTATTATGTTCAACTTATGATGAATACCTCATGATTATGCTTATTTCAGGAAATTGGGTTTTAACAAGTTGTCCTTACTGTCATGTTCTATCTTGGTTTATATTCATGTTTTAAGACTATCATTTTACTAGAACGTATTACTTTCTCTACATACTCAGTACATTTAAAGTACTAACCACACACCCTATGCTATACCGTTGCATGATATAGGTTCGAGCAATAAGTCTCAGCCTCGTCGCTAGCCTCGTTCCTATATCAGGCCAGCTTAATTTCCATCTAGGTAAGTCCTCACCTTCTAAGGATATTTTTTGATTTATGCTCTACGTCAATGAATTTTAGTTTCAGACTTAGTGAGCTAGTTCCGGGTGTTGTTCCATCAGCCCATCTTATGTCTTGTGGCTTTCAAACAATTATAGAATAGATGCTTCAACATTGTTGACTCGTGTATACACTTATGTTATTATGTTATACAGAATTCCACTTATGTTGAGTTCTAGTTTATTCCTACTTTAAATATTCTCTCTTTCATTGTATGTAAGTACCATGGGTTAGCTTGGAACCATTCGTGGTTCTAGGCCTTGTGTCCCAGTCCGGGCACCAGCCAGCCCCACCAGCTCCAGTTGATCCCTTGTCGGAGTAGGTGACTCATGCTGAGTTCAGGGATGCATTTCAGATGTTAGGTCAGGCCATGGCAGCCCAGGTCAACCAGCAGGTTGGCTCATGTGCACCAAAATGAGAATGCAGCGACAGCCAGGGTGCTAGACTTCGTTAGAATGAACCTACCTGAGTTTCATGGGTCATAGATGGGAAAGGATCCACAGGAGTTTATAGAGGAGGTTCACGGGATTGCCCAGGATAAGGGTGTTTTGGTAGAGAAAAGTGCATCCTTAGCCTCCTATCACCGGAAAGGGGTTTCTCACATATGGTTTTGACAGTGGAAGGAGAGTAAGGAAGTTTGTGTAGCCCTATTGGTTGGGACTAATTTGTTATGGATTTCCTAGAAAAATTCTTTCCCCGAGAGTTGAGGAAAGCAAAGGTCGCTGAGCTCGTCAATCTAAAGATGAATGAAATGACTATTTAGGAGTATGCCCTAATGTTCACCCAGCTATCAAAGTATGTGGCCGGAGATGGTTGCCGATTCGAGGGCTTGTATGAGCAAGTTCGTGAATGGGTCACAGATTCATTAATCAAGGAGTGCAGGACCACTATGTTGATTGGTGACATGGACATCTCCTGTTTGATGATTTATGCCTAGCAGATAGATGTATAGAAAACAAAGGAGAAGGAGAGAGAGAGGCAACGAGGGCCAGATAGGAAGTTACAGGCATTTCCAGTAGAGGTCAGGAGGAGGGCACCGCCCATAGTGTCATCGAGGTCATCATCCCTAGCCCCATCATCAGCTAGTATCCCATCCAGACCCAGGGGTGATAAGAGGGGCTGAGCATCAGGCTCTAAGGGTTAGGGAAGCATGACAGGAGAGCACACTTTCCCAACTTGAGGGAAGTGTGGTAGGAAGCACCCTGGAGAGTGATTTGTTGTCTTCGATAGTTGCTTCGTGTGTGGGAAGCCCAAACATATACTTAGAGATTGTCCATCAACTAGACAGGGTGACGGTAGAGGTCGTGCCCCAGCCACCACTTTAGCAGCTCCAGTATCTCTCCCATCTTAGCAGGGCGCCTCTTATAGTGTAGGTGGCAGACAACGCTGGTGTGCTGTGGGTTTACAACACTTTCATTGCTTAAAACATAGGAAAAATGCTTATTCTTGGGTATGTTTATACAGATATGAGGTTCTTTTACTTTATTTTCAGGAAAATCATGTTTCGGAGTTAAATTCTAAAAAACTTGAGGAAAACGTGAAGAAAATGGGCCAAGTGAAGTCCTCAGTATGAGCCTTACCCTTGTAATGTCCTAAAAGTCGCTAAGATCAGACCTGATGGTAGAATCAAAGAAAGTAGGAAAACCTACACCAGGTCACAAAATGAGTCGTCCAGTGACTCATGGAGTGACCTACCGGGTCGTTAAGTGACTCGTTAGGAGGAGCCCAGTTTCGAAGAAGTTTACCAGTGGCCACGAATCGAGGAATGACATGTCATGTTACTCAACGAGTCGTTAGTATGGTTGCTAAGTGCATAGAGAATTTTGTAGACTAGGAGATCTAACGGGTTAAGGAATGAGTCATGGTGTCACTTCACTACTCGTTAGGTGGCTCCTCATCAGGATTCCTAGTTATCAGGAAGAAAGGAAATAACGATTCCTCATGTAACCCACGAGTTGTGGTGTCCCTCGTGAAGTGTGCGAGGGAGGGTTTTGGTAGTGTTGGCAACAGATTGAGGGACGAGTTGTCGTGAACCTAACTACTCGTCAAGTGACCCATGGGGTGAGGAAGTTTAGTAAATAAGGATTTTTCCAGTGAAGATGGTGAGAGAGGACCACGAGTCGTTACTAGACCCAATGACTCGTTAAGTCCCTCCTGGTGACTAGTAGTGTCACTTTTCCTACGAATTTTATAAGGGTGTATTTGTAAATTCTAAGCCCTTTACTACGTCGTTTTAGGATCTATTAGGAGGATTTTTAGAGGAGTTAAGCCTATTCTAACCATTCCCCTCCCATGCATGCAAGCTAGGCCCCTCCATTGAAGATCAATCCTAGAATTTCCTAATTTCCCTTCAAATTCCTTTGGGCTTTCTGGGATAAATGTAGATTTGAATCTTCCAGGTATGTGAGGCCATGAATGAGGATTTCTTCCACCCTAATGCTCATAATTCTTCTCAATTTCATGAAGCATGTCTCAATTCAAATGTGATGTAAAAGTGATTTCAATCTAATTTCATGAATTTCTTACAAATTGTTTATGGGTTGATTCCCTCTATGTTTTAAAGTATGTGTGATGACTAATCAGCAAATTTTATGCAAGTTTGGACTACCAATTCATGAGTACATGTTTTAGAAGATTTTTCCCAAATATGCAAGTTTATGAAAAAGTATAGTTTATGATTGATGGTTTAAGCGTGATTTCATTATTTAGCCAAGGCTAATAAGTTTAGTTATCTCAATTTTTGGAGTCAAGACTCCCCATATGTTAAGATTTAAGTTATGTTTTGGTATATGATTATGTGAGTATTACCATATGTTTTGAGAGTAGTGCTTAGCACCTAGTAGGCTAGGGGTTCCAAGGTTCCTCAGTCTTATAAATTACGCGCCAACATAGGTATACTTTGGGGCCTCTCAAGATAGCATTTCCTCGTCCCAAGGGCACACCGTGATATCACACCTTACTTAATCCTTTGCCTTAGTAAGGCTTAGGATGGTCCTCCTTTTTGTTGGCAAGACGTGGGATCATCATGCGCTCATGCATGGTTGTTGTCAGTTAAGACGAGTCTCCCGTCGTTCCTTATGGTTTCAACATTGCATATAATATAAGATATCATATCATGTTTTCAGCAGGTTTGATCCAAGGATCAGTTTATGAGCTTTTACCTATGATTTCAGATATGGCAAGCCATATGCATTTGTTTTCAGCTTGAGGTTAATTGATCAAGATATGAGATTCAGTTTATGTCTATTCACGCTTTCAGATATCAGCATGCAACGTTTACTCTTAGAATCTTATGATGCTATGATTTATGATATGCATGATTTTAGTTTTTACATACTCAACCTATTTTACTTACCTTGCATACTCAGTAGATTCCAAGTATTGATCCCATACTCTATGTTGTATCATTTTATAATGCAAATTCAGATGTTCAGACTCAGTTCTGTCGTTAGCCAGTCTACCAAGTTTATCTCAGTGCTATTGCTTGTGAGTCCTCATCCTTAGATGACCTTCAGCTAGTGGAGTTATGTTATTTTTAGTTTCATACATTTAATGAGCTAGTTGGGGAAGCTGTCCCATCAGCTCATCATTTTTGTTAAAGGTTTTTCAGAAAAAGTGTAGAACATCAGCTTTGTCAGTGTTGACTCTATATGGTTGATATGTATTCAGACTTCCACTTATTCATGTTTAGTTTATATGTTTTCAAAAGTAATGTATGCTTTTTAGCTGCTATATTTATGTCATGGATTGACATGGAGCCATTCGTAGTTCTGGGTATTGTGTCTCGTTCCGGATGTGGGTTCGAGTCATGACAACTATGCAATCGTGATGAGAACCAGAGGCTATGCACAAGTGTTAGGTCCAAGTACAATTCTTTTTACGAGCCGTACCAAGGAGTCGTGAAATGAAGAAGAAGTTTGCACTTGCCTGAACTCCTGGTACAAATGGAAGGCACGAGTCGTGACAATATCAAGCGACTCATACCAAGGTTCTATGGTGAAGCCCATTGAATATGCCAAGTTAGCAGGTCTTAGAGTACGAATAGGGACCACGAGTGGTAACAACAATATATGGAGCCTATGTTCTGGTCATGACAAACTTGGTATCAAAGCCTTAGGTTTTGAAGTGTCCTAAGCTGTCTAAAATCCATGTTAAGTAGAGTCTTTTTCATGAGTGTGAAACACGCCACACTTATGATGAATAGTCTATGAAACGTTTTAGGAAATTTTCCTTCTTTCATGATCTATGTCATTCGATAAGGTACCTCTCTATCCTTCTAACTCATGCTATATGTAATAGTGGAATCATGCCTCCACCCCAAGTAAATGTTAGAAGGAACGGGAATGGGAATGACCATGAAGATTGCAATGGAAATGGGCACCAGCAAGCCTTGCCAGCCCCGGAAGGTCCTCTACTCGAGCAGGTCTTTCATGTTGAGTTTAGGGAAGCTTTACAGATGTGGGCCTAGGCATTGACCGCTCAGGACAACCAGAAGGAGATGGCCCATGTCCTTCAAAATAGGAGCACCGCGACAACTCGAGTTCGGAATTTCCTCAGGATGAATCCCCCTGAGTTCCTTGGGTGGAAAGTTGATGAGGATCTATATGAGTTTCTGGAGGTGGTATAGAAGATCACCCAGATTATAGGGGTGACAGCAGAAGAGAGCGCAAACATAGCCTCCTATCAACTGAAGGGGGTTGCTTATATTTGGTACCATTAGTGGAGGGACGGTAAAGTAGTGGCTTAGTTCCCGTGAGTTGGGATGAGTTCATGATAGCTTTCTTAGACAGATTCATCCCTAGGGATTTGAGGGAGGAAAAGGAGGCGGAGTTCATCATTTGAAAAAAAATGATATAACATTCCAAGAGTATGCGTTGGAGTTAATCCGACCGTCCAAGTAAGCACTGGAGATGGTGGTAGGCTAGAGTGCCCGTATGAACAAATTTGTCTATGGAGTGTCCGACTCGCTGGTAAAGGAGTGTAGGATGATGATGCTGAAAGTGACCCAGAATTCTCTTAATTGGTCATATATGCCCAATAGATGGAGGCGAATCAGATGAAGTATAAGGAGAGATAGGCCAAGAGGGCCATGACAAGTAGCATCGGGTTTTCCCAAAAGAGGCCCAGTGGTGGACAACGTCAGTAGTCTCCTCAGAGACCATCAGCTCCAGCACCATCAGTGATAATGCTCAAACACAGACATCCTTACAAAGTATGAAGCGGTCATCGTCAATAAAGAACCCAACTAAGAGGTTGGGGTCGAATCCACAGGGAATAGGGTAAGATATAGACTAATGCTGGTAGTTGAACTTGTTGGTGAGTTGTCTCCAAATTGGGGGTTTTGAAGAAAACATTATTGGAGAAAAATATATTCATAATTTAAATCAAGATTCTCAAAAAACTAGGGTAAGTGTCCCCTATAGATTCATACCTACTTCAGGTATACAGACGTGATCAATCCCAATGCTTACTTGTAGAATTGATAACTATGGTTCATCCAAACGACTAGTTCATCCTGTTACACCGCGTAAATTCTTGACATTTAGATGGCCTATTCGCATGTTAGTTAAGAGTTTTAGAATGCCATAAGTTCTAGAAAAAGGGCCCGAGGAGAGACCGGACAAGCGCCAAGTCGGAGTGTTGCAAGGCAAATGCGACTTATAAATCGCATTCGACAAATACGACTTAAAGGCCCAAAGTATATAGAGCCTTCCCACTTCGTTTTAAATCATTTCCCATCTTTCAATTTCCAGTAATCGACAAAAAATAGAGGAAGACGAGGATTCCATACAAATATTCGTCCGATTATGCCGTCAAACGCAGTCCAAACTCAAATTAACTTCGGGTAGCGAAGTATAAAGCTGCAGGGAGCATTCCAACGGAGTTAGTTTCGTGAAATTCGGCCGGCGAATCATCGTCTTACCGAGCTAAGGTTAGTGGAACTGCTCCAAATTAGTGTCAATATACTCGTAGCCCTAAAGTGAGTATTTCTCCCTTTTGGACTTCCGAGAAATAGCGAGTTTTTGGCTGTTTTTTGATAAGTCAAAGTTTGGGCAGTATGTATATTCAAAGTAGTGTTTTCTTCCAGAATATTGATGAATTTAGTTTTATTTGCTATGAATATGAATGCAGTTGGAAGAAATAGCTGGATATTGGCCGAGTTACACCACTTAGTCAAGAAGTCGGCAACTGAGGTATGTAAAGCCAGTTTCTTCGGCAAGATTGTAATTTTAGTATAGTAAAATAGAATAAATTCTAGAAGAACGTTTCAAAGCCTAGTATTATGCCCAATGTGAATTTAGTAAGCATGCTTGAATAATTATTATGTCATATTCAGAATAAAAGTCAGTAAATTAGTATCAGACAACTAGATATTATTCCAGACTCAGTATAACTCAGTATCAGATTCAGCATAATTCAGCAAGGGATTCAGAATACAATATCAGAACATGGACAGTACTATCAGATTTAATATATATGTTATATGTGATTATTGCTGTTTGTAGAGACCTGATTGTTCTATGTTGGGCACCCTTAAAGCTTCCTTGCCGCCCCAGGGTTAATAGCTATGTTGACTCGCCCGCCAGAGGGTGAGGATACGTCACTCCAAGGAGTGGCATGCCATCCTCCAGAGGACAAAGATGGGAGGCAGCATTCCCCATAGCAGGCTGATTAGCATTATAGCACACCCCTGTCGAGCGCTAGCGCCCGGGGTACAGATTACAAATTACAGATACAGATCTCAGATCACAGTTTACAGGAGTCCTCCGGACTCAGATACAGCTATAGTCAGGGGACTAGAGAGCCCAAGTTACATACCCAGGGGGCCGACGGGATGCTCGTAGTTACTAGGTGAGTGTTGTGAATAGTTACTAGGTGGATGGCGACCCGGGTAGGGGTATATAGATTGCATGTTGATTGGTACCTTCCGGCTTATGGGGGTTGGTATAGGTTCTTGTATGCTATATGTGTTATTTTATAAATTAATAGAGAGAAGGACGCCGCACTGACAGGTATGATTCTCACCTTCTCTCCAGTTCAGTTAAGATCATTTCAGATTTTGCTATCCCAGGCAGTCTTAGCCATCTCCTATACTTCAGTAACTATCAGTATTACTGTTTTTGTTCAGTTGTGTTCTAATTATTGCTTTGTATACTCGGTACCCGTGGTACTAACGCCCGTTTGGGGGTGCTGCATTACTTGCCTGCAGGTACTCATAGATGAGGAGCCGATCCCTCGTAATTCTAGCCAGCACACTGAGTCATCAACTCCTGTCATCTGGAGCTTGATAGCTAGAGGTTTATTTCTCTTTTTGTTGTACAGTACGGGTAGGCCGGTGCCATGTCCCAATAATCCTATATCATTCTTAGAGGCTTGCAAATTGTATATTCCCTGTGGTTAGTCATACCAGTCATGTGAGGTCGTGTGTATGTTTTAGCTTGTTTATGATGGCCGTGTGGGGCCTTGTATAGTCGATAGTTGGTGACCTTGTTGGTCACAGAGCAGTTTAGCATTTAGTTCAGCTTTTTAATGAAACTAGTTAGCATGGTGGCCTTGTCGGCCCGTATAGGTTCCTCTTATACTCCTGTGATTCTGGTCAGCTGTTGTTTTCTTACAGGAGGCTATAGGCCTAGTCAGCCGGAGGCTGTATTTACAGCCGTTATATAGCCCGTTGGTTCCATGAATCCCGGGTTAGAGCCAGCTTGGCACCAGAAGTGCTTAGGCTTAGTAGTCCAACAGTCTAGGTCTTAGTAAGGCACCAGGTGCCAGTCATGCCTCTCAAGGCGGGGCGTGACAAACTTGGTATCAGAGCAGGTCGTATCCCAGGGAGTCTTCAAAGCCGTGCTAAGTAGAGTATTATCTACGGATGTGTTGTGCACCACATACCATAGGCAGGAGGCTTCAAGGCATGATAGGATGGTTACTATTTCTTCATATTCTGTCGTGCTATAGAGCAATACAGTATAGGGTTGACTCCCTAAAGCTTATCATACTTTTTGTTTGAAGATAAAATGGCAGACCAGCGACATTCTGTCACAGGTAGAAAATTGGATACCGCAGCAGGAGAAGGCACCAGCAGGATGCCTTAGCCTCATTTAGAATTAGCCCGATCTGAGGGCGATACAGAGGAATCATCTCGACCTGCACAATAGTCCCCACTCCACCAGGAGCCACTCGGGATGACATTACCTCCGACAGTTCCTGTACCTACACCATCCGACCAGGAAATTCGAAGTGCAGTAGTTATGTTGGCACAAATGATGGCTACTCAACGCTAGTCAGTGCCACCCGTAACAACAGAATCATCAGGTGGGCCTGGCAGTTTCAGGGTCCGAGAATTTTTGGCACTAGGTCCCCCGCAGTTCACAGGGTCGGATCAGGCAGACGACCCCCAGGACTTCCTGGATCAGATGCAGAGAATCTTCTGAGTCATGCATGTGACATCTACAGAGTCGGTTGAGTTAGCGGTATTCCGGCTGCGAGATATTGCTGTGTTGTGGTACAAGAGTTGGGAAAGGTCTCGCGGGAGAGATGTTGCCCCTCTTACCTGGTCCAGCTTTTCAGAGGCTTTCCTGGACCGTTATCTGCCATGAGAAATCTGACAGGCCCGGATGGACTAGTTTTTCCACTAGGAGCAGGGGCGAGAAGTGTACGGGAGTACGCCCTGCAGTTCGATTACTTGGCCCGCTATGCTCTAGTCTTTGTGGACACCATGCCATCTAGAGTCCACAAGTTTATTAAAGGTCTGAACCCAGAATATATTAAGGCATTCATGACAGCTACGCTGAGGGAAGATATGGATATTGCTCAGGTGCAGGCCTTTGCCCAAACTATTGAGGGCCTTAGACAGCGGCAACATGATAGCAGACGAATAAATCAGGAACAGCGCCATAGGGATAGATCAGATAAGATACAGGGGGAGATTTGGAGAGGGCCTAGGCCATGGTTGTCAGATAGGCCACCTAGACCCTCGCCTCCATCACAGCAGTAGAGGGGTAGAATTGGTCTCCGAGGACAGACAGAGTCTGGTAGGAGTTCTCGAATGGTAGATTCAAGTCCGATGCTTTGGTTGGGGTTAAAAAACCGACACGCAAGTGCACGTGGTCAAACAAGTAGTAAGTGGCTTAAGTAAGCCAAGTATCGATCCAAGGAGACTCTGGATAAGTGAAAATTGCTTAAGTATACTATATTCTATCTCACTTCTAAATATGCTGACAACAACGTAAGCAACACTTGAAAAGTTTGTTTTATAAATTATGTACTAAAACTACTGACAATTATTTAGTTTGAATTTAAACTATGGATATGAGCATGCCAAGGTTAAGAACATGTAATGAACTGATTATCATCATACATTAGTTAATCTTCTCTTCCAGTTGCTAGCCAAGAACATGAGCCTAGAGATTAAAACTCTCGTATTTAATCTCACTTAAGAATCATAAACCATCCGTCTACATTTCTGTGATCAAATGCAATTCATGACCTAGCAATACAATTCCGGTTCCTAAATTGACTAATACGGCTTTCAAGTATATTTCTATCAGGAAAGCACATCAAAACTCAATTTTCCCAAATCAAGTTAAGAACAATACCCTATTAATTCACAACTTTCCAATTTCGTGTTCTCTCGAGTGAAATCGGACTTTTTAGATGTACATTAATGTCGGCCACACACCAATGCAGTAGAAACAAGAATTAATAGAACAGCATGGAAGAAGAAGTTGAAAAACCATATAATTCAATAATCAAAATTCATCACAAATGTTCATAACCTCAGCAAGGAAGGGAATTAGCCACTCATTTATGGATTAATCATCCTAAAACAAGTGTTAATCATACAAACAATTGAGTGAAAGAAGGAAGAAGGAGAGAAAAAACCCTGAACTTTTCGTCCCTCAACTGCTTGTAACCCACGTCCTTGCTCCACCAAATCTGAATTATGAAAAATACATTTAAGTGTTCTATTTATACTAGTGGGAATTTTTCCCGGAATAACAAGCAACGTGTCACGGAGTGCATCGCGGAGCACTGCCTCCGTGACACGGCGTGGACGCGGACCCTCACTGGAAATTTGGGATCCGGGTATATAGCATCAACGTGGAACGACATGCAACGCGGAGGCTTACCTCCGTGCCACGGAGCTGTCGCGAGGCTCCACTGGAATTTGACTAATTTTTCACCCTCCAGGCAGAATGCCTGCGCGATGGCAGCGTGACACGGCTCCATCGCGGAGCCCCTTTATATTGTGCAGTCCAATGCCTTTTCCGTGCTCGATTCCAAGTCCAACTCCGATATTGTTCCAACATGCATTTTAGCTCCTCAAAATCACATTTTACCTACAAAACAATGCTAATCATGTTGGTTAGTATAAATTCACATTTTATTACCAATTACATGAAAATGTATACACATTGCATGATAAACAAGGCGAAAATGATACGTTTGGGTAGCACTTGGGCATATAAATCTGCCCAAGATCACTTACCCCACACTTAAATCCTTGTTCGTCCTCGAACAACAAACACACAATTCATGCAAATTACATCCCAACCTTCGCCACTATGGTGCGACAATTTAAGCTACGATCATACCGATCCTTCAATATTGCAAATCATCAAGAAAACATGCATGGTCTTAACAATGCAATGACCTTCAATACATTAAGATTTCCTAGACTTTAAGAATCGACTCTCGATATCGGCAAACTCATGCAAATCAGCTAATCAAGATATCCGACATGAAAATCAATCTTTCATCAAGCATGTGCCCTCACAACTCAAGAGAATCTTCCACTTTATGCTCATGTGACACACAAACATTCAAATAGGGGCATGTAGAAATTAATTTCGCTCTCTCTCCCAAAAGAATTCACATGCATCATGTCATGACCCATAAGCTTGCCCTTAGTGTATTACTCCACTAATATAAAGAAATGCAATGTAAGATCACGTAGGACTTTAATGGGCTGTAATGGAATCTATGGAACTAGTACATATTGGATTAGCCAATAATAGCCACTAGCATCGTTAAGCGCCTTTTTCAACACATTCCCATCAACTCATGGACATTTTTTCTCTCTTTTATTTTTTTATCATCCCATTCGTGATGGTTTACTTTCGTATGGCCCATTTCATCAAGCACACTTGACACAAAAACAAAGGTTTTTCATGCACCTTCATTATCATTTAATTATAGCAAGTGCACCTTCAACCTTTTCCTTTCCTTCCTCACTCTGCTTTTCTTTTTCTTTTCACCATTCTCACTCTTTGACACCTTGGGAAAATTTTTGTTCTTCTTAAGCGCTTAAGAGTTTTGTATAGACTTTACGGCTAATGAAAAGAAAGAATTAAGCTCAGTTTATACATTTTTGGACAAAAGAAAGAAATAATAGGCTAAAGGCTCAACGGGCTGACTAGGGTATACAATCACATCAAAAGGGGAGTATGACAAGAAAAAAAAAATAGAAACTCTCGGTTAAAACAAAGAAATGCCTACATCCTTTCCAACACTACACCTCCTTCATTTCATTTTGTACACACACCAAGCAAGTTCTAGACACTTCACAATAGCATGGAATAACAATACCTCACTTCACACTTTATGCACATGCTCGATTCAAGATGCATTCACAGACTCTTTAATTAGCTAATTACATGAATTCAAAAATTAAGCCTCAATCACACCGAATCGAACTCTACAGCCTAGGTATCTCAACATATTTGCAAAACTGCATGCTTTCATATGAATCACTTTTACATTTTGAATATCAGTTACAACACGCAACCAAAATTTCACAACCACATGGTAACTACAGGTTCCGTGATGCAATCCACCAAAGAAAAAACTAAAAATAAATTAAAATCACTACTCCTACCGACTACATTTCCCTTAAGACGGTCGTCATCCATCCATCATAGGGAACAATCACTAACTATGACGTCGGTTCAATGGGATTATTCTCGGTAAAAGAACCGAAAACAAACTCCGAGAAACCCAAAATAAACATTGAAAAATTTTGCAAAACATCGATCATTTCGATGAAAAAATTATTTACAAAATATTTTTAAATCTGAACAAAATATTTTCGCAAAATTTTAAAAAATATCGATCATTTCGATAGAAAAAAAAAGAGAATGTTTACAAAACTTTTTACAGACTTAGCTAGCAACAACAACATTCCACAACACACATCAATACCACAAATAATTACAAATACAGAATAGTTTGCAATTCACAAACACAGGGAAACATACATACAAAACAGAGGAAAGCATACAAGCAAACCAGCCCAGCTCCAGCACCTAACTACTCCCCACCCCACACTTAAATCGAACACTGTCCCCAGTGTTCACAAAAATTAAAAATCACAAAATTGGGTGGTGGAACTCCCTGATCAGTCAAAGTATTCCACTTCTTCATCAGGTGCTGCTGCCTCATCTCCCATGTCCGAGTCGCCTCCGTCGTCGTTATCAGACTCCACATCGGAGTCCTCCCGACGTGTCTCCTCGTCCGTGGGGATGTCATCATCTGTGGGCTCTACAAAGGCTGGCCACATTCGGCATAGAGCCCTAGCGTTTTCGCCAAACGGGTAATATAGCTCGAGCTGCCATAGCTCCTCCTCCGTGGCTGGTCTCCCACCAATCCTGAGCTGGAGCATTTGCATTCCAAACATCCGTGCCATGTATTGGTCGTGACGAGCATGTCACTCGCCAAGCGTCAACACTGGCCCGTGTGTGGTGTCGGGGGCCTTAGTTTTGGTCACGTCAAGGGCCCTCCGCTCCAACTGCGGGATGTAGTCCAAAGCCTCTTCCTCGACGTCGAGGCCCCGGAGAAAGGTGGTGATTAGTCCACCGAACCCATACCTGTGGCCCTGGTGTAGTCGGGCTCTCTTCATGGCGGATATGATGACCGCCCCAACGTTAATCTCCAGCCCTTTCATCAGGGCATACACCAGGCAAACACGGTCCCGGGTCACATCAGTCATGTGCACCCCCGGGATTAGGCACGAGCAGACTATCTTCAGCCATATTCTGGACTCCCTATTCATTTGATAATACGGCAGAGTCAGGTGGTAACCCCTTTCCTTATGTCTGCTCCATCTGGCTGTGGATCGAGCCCCACACAATGTGCGTCTGATATCGGAATATGGTGGGGTGATGTTCAGCTGGCGGAGAACATGGGCATCTGTGTCCCGCGCTCCGATGATGGCATTTAGCTGCTGGGGTTCCAGAGTGACTATCTGCCCTCTGATCTTGATTGTGTGGCTTCTGATTGTCGGGTTCCAATTAGCATAGAACTCCCGGACTAGATGTACGTTGCACTCCGTGGGCTCCTGAAATATGAAGCTGAGCCCAGCTGCCTCGATCCGTTGAACTATGCGAGGGAACTCCTGTGCTAATGGTTCCCGTGCAATATGCTCCTTGGGGAAGTATTTATTCTCCTTGTGTTTGGCGTACCACTTCTTCCCCTCATCAGTTACCCACCTCGTTCTATATTAGCGGCGCTGGCCGCGTGGAACTGCTGGTGCAGCTGGGACTGCTGTGCCCAGTCTAAGTCTTTTCCTCCCGGTGCCTGAAGTTGATGCACCCTTACCTTTCTCTTGCCTGCTTGCCATTTTGTCTGTCAACACAAATAAACAAACGCAATGTCAAGCTAAATAGATTTTAGCTTAGGCTAAGGTCGGGTTACGCTAAGTTAACCCCACACTTAGTCCTTAGCTACGGTCACTATACTACGGCCAGAATACTTTATTTACACCAAAAACAAACAACTATACAATTCATGCTTAGTGCGTTCACAAAGAAAAATTCGACGGTAGAACTTTTGCGTACTACTCAGACTTCGTACAGCTAATCCCAATCACTACCATCTCTAGCAATTCAACCATCGCACTTAGCAAAGAAAAACAACAAAACAAAAACACAACAAAAATATATACACCTGAACCTATATAACCAACCCAATTCGAACAATTTTCAACATTTTCCCAAAAACCCGAGAATTCATCGTCTATTCCATTCAAACAATATTCTACAATGACTTATCTCATTCAATACATACAACCCGGCATATATTTCACAAATTTAACAAGTTACCAATTTCGATTCCAACAACCAAGCCATAGAATTGAATTTCGCAATCAAATTCGAATAATTCATGCAATCGACAAGTTCAAACGCTCATTACAACATTCCGAACATTTATCAAACAATAAATAACTCAAATTCATGCTAAATTTCGACTTGGGGTGATTTAGTTCACCTCCCATGCTTAAATTCGAATGAAATCGACAAAAACTTGAGAGATAATCGGAAAACATACCTCGTAGTTGAAGAACCGAAGAAAACTTGATAATTTTTTTCTTTAGACCGTGGCACGTTGATGGGGAAGGGAATTTTGGGTGTTTGGTCGCGGAGAAATGTAAAAATGAGGGGAAAGGGGAGAAATCGGGGGTTTAAAATGTAGAAAACACGCGGGTCACCCGGCAACCTGGTGTGACCCGTCACAATTTATATGGCAACGTGTCACGGAGTGCATCGCAGTGCACTGCCTCCGTGACACGGAGCCATCGCGATAGCTTACTGGAATTTTTTAAAAATTCCAGATTACACCTCAAAGTGTCACGGAGGGTAACGCGGAGGTCCTCCTCCGTGACACGGAGCTATCGTCCTAGCTTACTGTCTCTGCATTTTAATAATTTTTTCATACCTCGCCTTTTCCTTCACGATTCCGTGCACATTTTTCTGCGTTTAACCTGAAAATCATCTCACTAAACATAATTGGTTAGATTCATAGGTTTCACCTAACTAAAATAAAAAAAATACTAACTAAAAACGTAAAAATTTTGTACTAAATCAAGAAAAAGAAAAAAATAAAATCTATTTACACTTTACAAAATGAAAGAAAATTGTTTTTCACGGGTTGCCTCCCGTGCAGCGCCTGGTTTACCGTCGCGGCTCGACGTCCATTATGCTCAATTATCCGCTAGGGAGATGGACGATTTCTCGCGATCATTGTCCTCCCCCTAGTAGTGCTCACACCTATCTGGTGGTCTTCCCATCAACTCTCGGGAATCATTCATCTGCTTAGGATTACCATGATTAATTACATTGATCACTAAGAGTTCTTCATTTACCATCGGGAGCTTGGGTGCTTTGTACACATCTAACACCTCTACCTTATCATGTGCTCGCATTGTAAGTTGACCCGCAGCTACGTCAATTAATGCTTTCCCGGTTTCCAAGAAGGGTCGTCCCAAAATAAATGGGACTTCCGCGTCTGGTTCAAAATCCAGAACAATAAAATCTACCGGGAAAATTAGGGAGCCTACTTGCACAAGCACATCCTCAACAATGCCATCCGGCCTAGCTAAGGATCGGTCTGCCAACTGCAAGATTACGGTTGTAGGTCTAGGACTCCCTAGACCCAGCTTTCTGAATACCGAAGATGGCATCAGATTTATGCTCGCTCCCAGGTCACACAATCCACAAGCTCGGATGCTCTGCCCAATAGTAAGCTGGATAGTAAAACTTCCAGGGTCTTTTAGCTTCGTGGGCAGTCTATTTTGGATCCGGGAAGTGCACTCCTCCGTCAAAGCTACCGTGCCATACTTAGTCAAATGACTTTTGTTGGCCACGATATCTTTAATGTATCTGGCATATTTAGGCACTCCCTGCAAGACATCAACAAGAGGTAAGTTAACATGTACCTGTTTAAGCACCTCCATGAATTTCTTGAAACACGCCTCCTCTTTGTGTTTCTTGAGTCGTTGAGGGAATGGGGGTGGAGGTCTTTTTGTTTCAGCTTCTTTAGTCTTCCCCCTTTTCGAACTTTGCTCCCCCTCAACTTCTGCTGCTCCTGACTTTTGAGGTGGTCTCTCTGGTTCCACCTCCTTCAGCTGCAAATCACTCTTTGTGGTCACTGCATTTACCTGCTTCGGATTTGGATCCGTGTCGCTAGGCAGTCCACCTCTGGGCCTTGTGTTTTGGGCACTAGCAAATTGCCCAAATTGATACTCAAGAGCCTTGGTCGCTAACTGATTATTTTTCACTTCGGCTACCAATTTAACATAGTCAGCCTGTAATTGCGCATGATTAGCGATCATGGTCTTGAACATTTCCTCAATGCTAGGTGATGGTGGTGGAGGAGGGGCATTGTGATTTCTGAATTGAGATTGGTAGTTCTGTTGCCCTCCTTGATTTCTTTGCATACCCTGACCCGAACTTTGGCCTTGTTGGTTGTTGCTACCCCATGAAAAATTTGGATGGTTCCTCCAATTTAAATTGTAGCCACTACCATACTGCTGCTGATTTCTTTGTGCATTGCCCACAAAGTTAACCGAATCTGGGTTTGCTCCACAGCACTCAACTGAGTGCTCACTGCTTCCACACACTTCACACCACATTTGCTGGACCGCATTGACTGAAGCTGAAGGCTGGTTCAAATTCATGTTGCTGAAGTGGTTGTTCAACTGATTCTGCAAGGCAGCTATCTGTGCAGCGATAGCTATAAATCCATCCACTTCAAGCACTCCTGCTGCTTTCCTTGCTCCACCTCGTAATGAATCAACATTCAATTCTGGATTTCCCTGTGAAATCCGGTTTAGCAAAGTGTACAGCTCCTCATAAGTCTTTTCCAGTGCTTGCCCTCCAGCTGCTGAATCTAGCAAAATTTTAGTATGGGGTTCCAAACCCTCTATAAATGTGTGCACCAACACCTCATTGGACTGATGATGATGAGGACAGTCCCGCAACATGGATTTAAATCTTTCCCAGGCTTGATACAAATTTTCTCCCTCCCTCTGTTTGAAACTTAGAATTTGACTTCTAAGTCTGGCTGTTTTACCAGAGGAAAAATATCTTATCAAGAACTTCCGTGCTAGATCATCCCACGTTGAAATAGAATTTGGTGGCTCAGCTTTTAACCACCTCTTGGCTTCACCAAGTAATGAGAACGGAAACAATGTAAGCCGAACATAATCAGGTGACACTCCAGCGGGTATATAAGTGTCACTTATCTCCAAAAAGTTTTGGAGATGTTGTTGTGGATCTTTATGAGGGAGACCGGTAAATTGCCCGCTTGTGTGCAACAATTGCACCATATTTTGCTTGAGTTCAAATCTCCCTCCAGGCTCTGGTTTGCGGATACTGGATGTAACATTGTTGGCATGTGGGATTGCCACCTCACGAACCGGCCTTGCTGCTGCTTCTTCGGGCACTAACACTGCCCATACAACCGGTGGATTTTGTTGCTCCATAATAGTCTGTCTGAGCAACTGCAGCTTTCTTTGTAGAGCTTCTCTGCGTTTACTATGAACTATATGTTCAATCTCTATATAAGATTCCACCAGCTCTTTGTCTCTTGCCAGTGTTCAAAGAAATTAAGTCTGCAAAATACAGGCTAAGACCAAGTTGTCAACACTTAAGAAAATAAAATAAAAATACAGTAAATTTACACTTAATACAATTTCACCAATTGCGTAGTCTCCCCGGCAACGGCGCCAAAAACTTGTCCGATGCTTTGGTTGGGGTTAAAAAACCGACACGCAAGTGCACGTGGTCAAACAAGTAGTAAGTGGCTTAAGTAAGCCAAGTATCGATCCAAGGAGACTCTGGATAAGTGAAAATTGCTTAAGTATACTATATTCTATCTCACTTCTAAATATGCTGACAACAACGTTACCAACACTTGAAAAGTTTGTTTTGTAAATTATGTACTGAAACTACTGACAATTATTTACTTTGAATTTAAACTATGGATATGAGCATGCTAAGGTTAAGAACATGTAATGAACTGATTATCATCATACATTGGTTAATCTTCTCTTCCAGTTGCTAGCCAAGAACATGAGCCTAGAGATTAAAACTCTCGTATTTAATCTCACTTAAGAATCATAAACCATCCGTCTACATTTCTGTGATCAAATGCAATTCATGACCTAGCAATACAATTCCGGTTCCTAAATTGACTAATACGGCTTTCAAGTATATTTCTATCAGGAAAGCACATTAAAACTCAATTTTCCCAAATCAAGTTAAGAACAATACCCTATTAATTCACAACTTTCCAATTTCATGTTCTCTCGAGTGAAATCGGACTTTTTAGATGTACATTAATGTCGGCCACACACCAATGCAGTAGAAACAAGAATTAATAGAACAGCATGGAAGAAGAAGATGAAAAACCATATAATTCAATAATCAAAATTCATCACAAATGTTCATAACCTCAGCAAGGAAGGGAATTAGCCACTCATTTGTGGATTAATCATCCTAAAACAAGTGTTAATCATACAAACAATTGAGTGAAAGAAGGAAGAAGGAGAGAAAAAACCCTGAACTTTTCGTCCCTCAACTGCCTGTAACCCACGTCCTTGCTCCACCAAGTCTGAATTATGAAAAATACATTTAAGTGTTCTATTTATACTAGTGGGAATTTTTCCCGGAATAACAAGCAACGTGTCACGGAGTGCATCGCGGAGCACTGCCTCCGTGACACGGCGTGGACGCGGACCCTCACTGGAAATTTGGGGTCTGGGTATATAGCATCAACGTGGAACGGCATGCAACGTGGAGGCTTGCCTCCGTGCCACGGAGCTGTCGCGAGGCTCCACTGGAATTTGACTAATTTTTCACCCTCCACGCAGAATGCCTCCGCGATGGCAGCGTGACATGGCTCCATCGCGGAGCCCCTTTATATTGTGCAGTCCAATGCCTTTTCTGTGCTCGATTCCAAGTCCAACTCCGATATTGTTCCAACATGCATTTTAGCTCCTCAAAATCACATTTTACCTACAAAACAATGCTAATCATGTTGGTTAGTATAAATTCACATTTTATTACCAATTACATGAAAATGTATACACATTGCACGATAAACAAGGCGAAAATGATACGTTTGGATATCACTTGGGCATATAAATCTGCCCAAGATCAATTCACCCCAACAGAGGAGGGTAGTGCAGAGCAGGTATACACCCCCACCATGCCCTATTTGCAGCCGACCCCACACTAGAACTTGCAGATATGGCTCCACAAGGTGTTATATATGCGGGCAGGAGGGTCATGTGATGAGAGACTGTCCAGCCAGGGGTTAGGGTAATCGAGATAGACAGGACAGGGCATCAGCAGGGCCGCGAGCTCCAGCAGTCTCGGCAGGGCATAGGCCCTCAGTCCCAATAGGCAGGGGCCAAGGCAGATCAGGGGCTTCGAGTTCACGTACGGGCCCAAGCCGTACCTATGCATTACCAGGGAGGCAGGAATCAGAGGCGTCACCATATGTGGTAACGGGTATGATGACTCTTTGCTCTTACGCTGCTTATGTATTGATTGATCCAGGATCTACCTTGTCCTACGTTACCCCATTTGTGGCTCGAAAGTTCAGTGTTGTACCAAAGTTGCTTCAGCAACCCTTTTCAGTATCTACACCCGTCGGTGACTCCATCATAGCCAGAAGGGTTTATCGAGGATGTACAATAGAGGTTTCTGATCGTCAGACCACAGTAGATCTGGTAGAATTAGAGATGATTGATTTCGATGCCATTATGGGTATGAATTGGTTAGTGCAATGCTATGCCAATGTAGAATGCTTGACCATGACGGTTCGATTCCACTTTCCATGGGAGGAAGTACGAGAGTGGAAGGGCAGTACAACTATGCCAAAAGGTAGGTTTATTTCCTACCTTCAGGCAAGGAAGTTGATAGCTAAGGGATGAATTTGCCACATGGTTAGAGTCCAGGATGTGCGGGCAGAGCCTCCGACTCTCTAGTCTGTTCCAGTGCTTAATGAATTCCCCGACGTATTCCCAGATAAGCTACCTAGTATTCCCCCCAGAAAGACAAATAGATTTTGCAATTGATTTGCTACCAGGAACTCAACCCATATTGATCCCTTCATATCGTATGGCTCCTGCTGAACTCAGAGAACTAAAGGAGTAGCTAAAGTATCTGTTAGATAAGGGCTTTATTAGGCCAAGTACTTCACCTTGGGGTGCGCCAGTTCTGTTTGTGAGAAAGAAGGACGACTCCCTTCGCATGTGTATAGACTACCGGCAGTTGAACAAGGTTACAATCAAGAATAAGTATCCGCTTCCCAGAACAAATGATTTGTTTGATCAGTTATAGGGGGCCAGATATTTCTCCAAGATTGACTTACAGTCCGGATATCATCAGGTTTGAGTTCGTGAAAGGGACATTCCGAAGATTGCGATCAGGACCAGATATGGACATTTTGAATTTCTAGTCATGTCCTTTGGGTTAACGAATGCTCACGCGGTATTCATGGACCTGATGAAAAACATCTTCAGACCATACCCGGACCTATTCGTGATAGTGTTTATTGATGATATTCTTGTGTATTCTCGCTCAGAGGTAGACCACCAGGATCATTTACGAACAGTGCTCCAGATTTTCAGGGACCGTTAGTTGTATGCCAAGTTCTCTAAATGTAAATTTTGGCTGAACTCAGTAGCCTTCTTGGGGCATATCGTGTCGAATGCTGGTATACAAGTAGACACAAATAAAGTAGAAGCACTAAAAACATGGCCCAGACCTACCACTCCGACTGAAGTATGCAGTTTTCTAGGATTAGCAGGGTACTACAGAAGATTTATTGAGGGATTCTCCACTATAGCGGCACCTCTGACTAAGTTGATGCAAAAAGCGATAAAGTTTCAGTGGTCGGAGGCATGTGAGCAGAGTTTCCAAGAATTGAAAGAAAGGTTGACCTCCGCCCCAGTGTTAGCATTGCCAGAAGGTACAGAGGGTTATGTAGTTTATTGTGACGCTTCGGGTATTTGGTTAGGATGTGTGTTGATGCAGCATGGTAAAGTAATTCCTTATGCTTCCATACAGTTGAGGAAATAGGAGAAGAATTATCCTACCCATGACTGGAACTAGCCGCAGTGATCCACGCCCTAAAGATATGGAGACATTACTTGTATGGTGTCCATGTGGATATTTTCACTGATCATAAAAGCCTACAGTATATCTTCACCCAGAGAGAGTTGAATTTGCAGCAGCGTCACTGGTTGGAGTTGTTGAAAGATTATGATGTAAATATTTTGTATTACCTAAGAAGAGCCAACGTAGTAGCAGATGCCCTTAGCCGTAAGTCTATGGGGAGTTTGGCATACTTGCAGCACGAGCAGCAGGAATTGGCCCGAGAAATACACCAGTTAGCCAGTTTAGCCATTCGTGTAGCAGAAACTGAGGACAACTGAGCGGTAATTTAGAACACCGTAGTGTCGTCATTAGTTGTGGAGGTAAAGGAACGACAGTATGAAGATCCTAACCTGGTTCAGCTTAAAGACAGAGTTCAGCAAGGAAAAGCGTAGGATTTTCAGGTAACTGAGGATGAATTGTTGCGATGTAAGGATCGCCTTTGTGTTCCAGATGTTGCAGGGCTTCGCCAGCAGATTATGGGTGAGGTACATTATGCCCGCTATTCTCTCCATCCAGGCGCGATGAAAATGTACCACGATATCAAAGAAATCTACTGGTGGACAGGTATGAAGAGGGAAATAGTAGAATTTGTAGCTCAGTGTCCTAACTGCCAGCATGTAAAAGCTGAACACCAGAAACCAGGAGGATTGACTCAAGACATAGCTATGCCTCTTTGGAAGTGGGAAGCAGTAAATATGGATTTTGTAGTAGGATTAACCCGTACCAAGCATAGAAATGACTCGATTTGGGTAATTGTTGACAGACCGACAAAATCAGCCCATTTTATACCAGTAAGGGCTACTTTCTCTACCGAAGATTATGCTGAGTTGTATATCAGAGAAATAGTCAGACTGCACGGTATTCTAGTGTCCATTATCTCTGACAGAGGGGCACAATTTATAGCCAAATTTTGGCAATCATTTCAGAGAGGCCTGGGAACACAGATTAATCTAAATACAACTTTTCATCCTCAGACAGATGGGCAGGCAGAACGCACTATTCAAACGCTCAAGGATATGTTGTTAGCGTGTGTGTTGGTCTTTGGAGGTAGCTGGGATGAGCACTTACCACATATTGAGTTTGCTTTTTTATAATAACAGTTACCATTCATCTATCCAGATGGCGCCTTATAAGGCATTGTATGGGCGAAAGTGCAGATTGCCAGTTGGCTTGTTTGAAGTAGGAGAGTCAGTGCTGATTGGGCCGGATATTATTCATCAGTCAGAGGAAAAAGTAAAGCTTATGAAAGAACACCTACTGACTGCTCAGAGCCGCCAGAAATCGTATGCTGATGTGCAGCGCAGAAACTTAGAATTTAATGTGAATGATTGGGTATTCTTGAAAGTTTCTCCAATGAAAGGGGTGATGAGATTCGGCAAGAAAGGCAAGCTCAACTCGAGATTTGTTGGGCCTTATCAGATTTGCCAAAGAATAGGCCAAGTGGCATACGAGTTGAACTTACCTCCAGAGTTAGAGTCTGTTCATCATGTTTTCCACGTGTCCATGCTGAAGAAGTATATAGGAGACCCCTCCAGAGTTGTCCCAGTTCAGGATGTCTAGGTTACGGAGGAGCTGGCTTATGAAAAGGTTCCAGTAGCCATACTAGACCGGCAGATTCGCAGATTAAGAACTAAAGATATTGCTTCTGTCAAGGTATTATAGCGTAACAGGAACCGCGAGGAAATGAATTGGGAAGCAAAGGAAGATATTAATGTTAGATATCCTCAGTTATTTCAGACTTAATCAGCCAGAGGTACGTTAGCATTGTTGTTTTATGAGTTGCCTTATATTTATGTGTATAAATGAAATAGTTGACTCTAGTCTATTGCGTGATGAATACTATAGTATTCTGTAGAATACCTGTATTGGACTTTTCTATGTTTTAGGAATTTTGAGATAGTCCATATTACAGGGGAAACTCTGCCAAAATTTTTCGAGAATAAGTCAAGTAAATTGAGATTCCTGTGAGCAGGAATTTACATTTGAGGATGAATGTTCTTAAGGGGGGGA
Organism: Datura wrightii; assembly: GCA_035772735.1. NCBI lineage: Eukaryota > Viridiplantae > Streptophyta > Magnoliopsida > Solanales > Solanaceae > Datura > Datura wrightii. Next base: position 71,548,083 of record JASDFA010000002.1, read on the forward strand.
GGATGTTACACCCAGTAAATTCTTGACATTTAGATGACCTATTCGCATGTTGGTTAAGAGTTTTAGAATACCATACGTTCTAGAAAATGGGCCCCGGGAGAGACCGGACAAGCGCCAAGTCAAAGTGTCGCAAGGCAAATGCGACTTATAAATCGCATTCGACAAATGCGACTTAAATGCCCCAAGTATATAAAGCCTTCCCACTTTGTTTTAAATCATTTCCCATCTTTCAATTTAAAGTAAGAGACAAAAAACAGAGGAAGATGAGAATTCCATACAAATATTCGTCCGATTACACCGTCAAACGCAGTCCAAACTCAAATTAGCTTCAGATAACGAAGTACAAAGCTGTAGGGAGCATTCCTACGGAGTTAGTTTTGTGAAATTCGGCCAGAGAATCGTCGTCCAACCGAGCTAAAGTAAGTGGAATTGCTCCAAATTAGTGTCAATATACTCCTAGCACTAAAGTGAGTATTTCTCCCTTCTGGACTTCCGAGAAATAGCGAGTTTTCGGCTATTTTTCAATAAGTCAAAGTTTGGGCAGTATATATATTCAAAGTAGTGTTTTCTTCCAGAATATTGATGAATTTAGTTTTATTTTCTATGACTACTAATGCAGTTGGAAGAAATAGCTGGATATTGGTCGAGTTACACCAGTTAGTCAAGAAGTCGGCAATTGAGTTATGTAAAGCCAGTTTCTTCGGCAAGATAGTAATTCTAGTATAGTCAAATAGAATAAATTCGAGAAGAACGTTTCAAAGCCGAGTATTATGCCCAGTGTGAATTTAGTAAGCATGCTTGAATAATTATTATGTCATATTTAGAATAAAAGTCAATAAATTAGTATCAAACAGCGAGATATTATTCCAGACTCAGTATAACTCAGTATCAGATTTAGTATAATTCAGCAAGGGATTTAGAATAGAATATTAGAACATGGACAGTACTATCAGATTTAATATATATGTTATATGTGATTATTGTTGTTTGTAGAGACCTGATTGTTCTATGTTGGGCACCCTTAAAGCTTCCTTGCCGCCCCAGGGTTAATAGCTGTGTCAACTCGCCCACCAGAGGGTGAGGATACGTCACTCCAAGGAGTGGCATGCCGTCCGCCAGAGGACGAAGATGGGAGGCAACATTCCTCATAGAAGGTTGATCAACATTATAGCACACCCCCGTCGAGCGCTTGCGCCCGTGGTACAGATTATAGATTATAGATACAAATCTCAAATCACAGTTTACAGGAGTCCTCCAGACTCAGATACAGCTATATTCAAGGGCCTAGAGAGCCCAAGATGCATACCTAAGGGGCCGGCAGGATGCTCTTAGTTACTAGGTGAGTGGTGTGAATAGTTACTAGGTGGATGGCGACCCGGGTAGGGGTATATAGATTGCATATTGACTGGTACCTTCCGGCTTATGGGGGCTGGTATAGGTTCTTGTATGCTATATGTGTTATTTATTAAATTAATAGATAGCAGGACGCCGCACTGACAGGTATGATTCTCACCTTCTCTCCAGTACAGTTAAGCTCATTTCAGATTCTGCTATCCCAAGCAGTCTTAGCCATCTCATATACTTCAGTAACTATCAGTATTACTATTTATCTTCAGTTATGTTCTAATTATTGCTTTGCACATTCGGTACCCGTGGTACTGACGCCCGTTTGGGGGCGCTGCATTACTTCCCTGCAGATACTCATAGACGAGGAGCCGATCCCTCGTAATTCCAGCCAGCACACAGAGTCATCAACTCCTGTCATCCGGAGCTTGACAATTAGAGGTTTATTTCTCTTTTTATTATACAGTACAGGTAGGCCGGGGTCCTGTCCCGACCATCTTATTATCATTCTTAGAGGCTTGCAAATTGTATATTCCCTGTGGTTAGTCGTACCGATCATGTGAGGCCGTGTGTATGTTTTAGTTTGCTTATGATGGCTGTGTGGGGCGTTGTATAGTTGATTGTTGGTGACCATGTCGGTCACAGAGCAGTTTAGCATTTAGTCCAGCTTTTCAGTGAAACTAGTCAGCATGGTGGCCTTGTCGGCCCGCATAGGTTCCTTTATACTCCTGTGGTTCTGGTCAGCTGTTGTTTTCTTACAGGAGGCTATAGGCCTAGTTGGCCGGAGGTTGTATTTACAGCCGTTATATACCCCGTTGGTTCCATGAATCCAGGGTTAGAGCCAGCCTGGCTCCAGAAGTGCTTAGGCTCAGTAGTCAAGCAGTCCAGGTCTTAGTAGGGCACCAGGTGCAAGTCATGCCTCCCAAGGCGGGGTGTGACACGTACCTATTAGATGACTTTACTCAATCTCCAAGTCAGGTCTCATGAGCGATTTCAAACTAATCGTTATCAATATGTTCCAAATTTACTATCCTGCGATCACAACACAAGTTAATACAATGATCATAAAGACCAAGGCTTTGTTGTAATTCTTTTTTCCTAATCTATACTTCTCTAGGTTTAATAAAGTAAAGAATTTGGGCAAGTCCTAACGTTGTACACCATTAAGAAATGTCTAAAGATGAAGAGAATACAATACAAGCTTTTCATATTGATTTTGAATCACTATTGTGCAACCCTAGTTTGTTAATCCACGATGGTTCCCACAACCCCTAGTTGTGGAGGTTTTAGCCTCTCATGATTGTAAGATTATATTTTCCATTCATAGACAAACACATAATTGAATACTTATAACAACAGTTGGAAAAAAACCTACTTTGAATATCAATGAACAATCTCAAGAACAATGTAGAAATTCAAGAATTTGATCCCAAGAATTGCTTCTCAAAACTTGATAAAAATTCACAAAAATAATTCTTCACACGTCTACTAACTTTATTATGTCCTTCTCTAACTAAAATAAAACATAAAAGCTATTTGTACAGACATTAGAAATCTTTTCCTAAGCTAATAAGGAATTTTCCAATCTGGTGCCGGTTGTGTCACGACTGGACCTGCGACTCGTAGCAGGATTGTATGGGTCGTACCTACTTCTCGTAATTCCTTCGCTGCTGTAGATTTGGTTGTGTTGGAAGGCTAGTGCAACTCATACCTTCATCCTATGAGTCATACAATGCTTCTGTGGTTTGGCCCTAAGAATTCTTACATCTTCTGAAATTCTTCAAGAGTGTTATGGTATGACTCGTACCTTCTTCCTATGACTCATACTTCCTGTAGTGTCTGAATTTTTTCCAAGTATCAAAGAATCTTTTGAAGTTCACCACGGCTCATGGTACGGTTCGTACAATGATTCTATGATTCGTTAGTTCATCCGTACCAAGACTCTACCTTTGTGCAATTTCCTCTGAATAATTCCACGACTCCAGTTATGGCTCATACTATCAAGGTACGGCTCGTATTGAGAGTCATATGTTGCCTTCTTCTCACTTCAGCCTTCTGAATTTCATCACGATTCTCAGTATGGCTCGTACAATCAAGGTTCGGCTCATACTAAGACTTGTACTTTGGCTAATTTTATACATTAAGGCTTCTTTTGCACATCTTTGCTCCAAAACTTGTTTTCCCTGAAATCAAAGTAAAATTTCCGCAATATCCATATAAACATACCTAAGTCCATGCTAGTTTCTCAGTTTTACGCATCGGAAGTGCAGTAAACTCACAACACATCAGTCATCAGCTAGTGTACCATCTATATCTTGGCGAGAACAGAGGGGGAGGACATTAGGCTCCAAAGGTCAGGGGAGTAGGCCAAGAGAGCCTAGCATTCCAGTTTGCAGTAAGTGCGGCAGAAAGCACCTCGGGGAGTGTTTATATCACGACTCGGACGTACACCCAGATTGTAGACACTGGTCAAGGGACCCCGGGAAACCCCAAGTCGACCCATGGCACATGCATACAACTAATCTCGTTCAAATAAGCAGAATGATGATCATAAAAATATAGCGGAAATGTAATTATAGCATAGCATCATGAAATACTAGACATATACATAGCTGAGCACTACATACTTGTCTGAAAGCCTCTAATACATAAGATGGGTTGATGAGATGACATCCCCAACTAACCCGACCAATACTGAAACATAAACAACATGAAAGTCTATCAAACAGCCCTTGAAACATGAGGACTTACAAATAAGCTGAAAACGTAAGATGAGATGGACTAAGGGTGAGGATGAGCCTGAGATCCAGACCCTGTATCATGAAACGATACATCATAGAAAGTATGCGGTCAGTACGTGGAATATACTGAGTATGCAAGGTAAGTAAAATGGACATTTAAAGTAAAATAAAACTCATAAGTAAAAGTAGGTGAAGGACATCATGCATATATCATAAATTCTGTAAGAAAACATAACGCTCAAGCCTTTCAAATCATTCATAAAACATACATAATCATAATAGTAAGTAAATATTATCAAAACTTAACTTGAGCCAATAACATAAATATAACAATGTATAAAATATGCAGAACAATGGGAGGACTCATCATAACTGACACCATCATGGTAGAGCTTTTCATGATGCCCCAACTATCTCACTCAAGTGGGCAGAGCCGACCCCGACTTTCCAAGCGAGGGTCGTGCATTAGGCGTGATATCACATTTGAGGGGATCGGTATCAATACAATATATATAACATTAGAACCCAAGGTGGCTTGTGGTTATGAGACACCAGCATAGTCCTCTGAACGCCTGGCTGCTTGGTGCTAGACACGACTCACAAAAACATGAATATAGGTTCACACATAAATCAATAACATCATGCATTAAAATTTATTTGGCTAAAATATAACATTCATCATCATTGATCCCCTTTAAAACATGCTCAGCCAAGAATCAAAGGCCCATTTTCATCAGCCAACATCATAAATCGATAAATCATATAATTTGTTCATAAATCGTAAATTATTCTTCAACATGTGGGCATTGCCCAATACTTTGACATACTCAATTCTTTCAAAAAATATGCTCATAAACATGAGTAACATGAAAATCATGCTTTTCCATCATCAATAAACTCAAAATATCGAATATTCATCATAAAACATAAATTTCATGAACTCTCATCAATGGGAGTTTTAGTTTTAAAAAGCTTGGAACAAAATTTTCAAGAAAACAATATAAAACCTGCCCATCATTCATAATTCGACCATTAAAAAATCAATTAAATCAGACCCATAAAGAGAAATCACATTTTCAAGCATTTGGGTAAAACCTCATGGATTTGAATAGGAGGATTCATGATTAAATTCAAAATTTGGGAACGGGTGTGGAAGAAATCACCCATTATAAACCCTACGTACATGAGGTAGACTGATTTTTACTCTCCCTTGAATTCCCACAAACAAATTGAGGGAAGCCTTGGAGAAGAACACCTTGAATCTCCCTAAAACCTCTCTAAAAACTCTTTCATAAGAATGGGTATGCATTAGGGACTTAACCCGTCTTATCATACCCGGAGAAATACACAAAACGACGTAGTTTAGTCTTAGGAACTTAGGAATTACGAAAAAACCCCTATTAAAACGCAGGAAAAACACTGCCAGGCTCCTAACGAGGGACCTCACAAGTGGTTGCCAAGGGGCACAACTCGTGGCTAGGACCCGTGAAGTACACTATCCAAAACACTCAGGGGGACCCCATGAGGGACCCCACGAATCGTGGTGCTTACCACAACTCGTGGTCACCACCCGTGACCCTTACTTCCCCAAAACCCTGATCAACCCTTCAATGCAGACCACGGGTGACCTCACAAGTCGTGAGGTCTGACAATGACTCATGGTCAGGCCCGTGGCATCCTCAACCTGAGCTTGCTCAACCTGCTGGCCACGAGTCACATCACGACTCGTGGTCACTCCTCATGACCCACCTCACGAGTCGTTTTGCAACCTGATGCGAATTTTCAGTTTTTCTTCATTTTGACACCCGGGTCTGATCCTTGGGTTCCCCGGGTATAACAAATCTCCCCCTTGGGAACATTCGTCCTCGAATGTTAGAAACATGTATAAAACTCATAACAAGCAATCATCATATCAAATTACTGATCATTTAAGCTGATAACTGATGGATTGACTACCTCCGAAATGAACTACACAACTGCACCGAGTTCAGAACTCACATACATTCATCATAACATAAATCAAACTTGCACGCATGGACAGAATCATGAAAACTAAATAGATAATAGGGAAAAGATGATATCCCAAGTCGGAACTGAGTGGTATAGAACAAATGTGGGTATCTAGCCATCATATCCGCTTCGGCTTCCCAAGTAGCCCCTTCAACATGATGATTCCTCCATAATACCTTAATTGAAGCTACTCCCTTGACCCTTAGCCTCCAGACGTGCCGGTCCAATATTTCCACTTAAACTTCCTCGTAGCTAATACTGTCATTTACACCAATGCTGTCCACCAAGACAACTAAAGCTGGATCTCCCAAACACTTCTTCAAAAGAGATACATGAAACAAAGGATGTACAGAAGTAACTCTGAGGACAACTCCAACTCATATGCCACCTTACCGACCCATATCACTAACCGATAGGGACCAACAGAACGAGGGTTGAGTTCCCCCCTTCTTTCCAAACAACATCACTCCCTTCATGGGAAATACTTTGAAAGCACCTAATCGTGAACCTAAAACTCAAGATCCCTCCTTCTCACATCCACATAAGACTTTTGGCGACTAGGAGCTGTTTTCAATCCTTCCGTTATTATCTGTACCTCCTCTGTAGCTCCACGAAGTGAATTTGTCCCTATAATTGCTGCCTCACCATCCTCGAACCATCTGATGGGCGATCTTCACCTCTGCCCATAAAGAGCCTCAAACGGAGCCATCCCAAAGCTGGCATGGTAACTGTTATTGTGAGCAAACTCAATAAGAGGCAATGATCATCCCAACTACCCTGTCATTGAAGTACCCCATCTCCCCTTTTGGAACAACCTCTACCTTCTGATCTGAAGAACCACCTTCAACCTTACTAAGATAGGATCCTCACCTTACCTATATTCCCTCCCCCCCCCCCCCGTCATCAAGAAAATTTTGATCCATCCTGAACCATGACACCACACCTTATACCTAGAATCAGGCTAAACACACAAAACGTTCAAATCCACCCGCAGCTCATCCGAAATCCTCTAAACACAACCCAATTATGCAATCTAATTGTAAAACACATTCCAGGCCTATTGGAATCATTAACGACCAATATCATGTTTTTTTATCGAAAGTCGACCATGGTCAAACTCAACCTCCTTAAAGCTCCTGAGTTAACCAAAATGTTCAAGTTCCTCCTAAATCATCTCGGGGCCCATAAAACTACCCAACTAAGGTATAAATCACCATCCGATACTAACAAAACTTTCAGAACCCAAATTTGAGCTCGTTAACCTAAAATGTTGACTTTGATAAAACCTCACAAACTTCAAACCTCCCAAAAATCGAGAACCTTATCCAATCTTCGTTGGATCATTTTGGAAATTGTGTCATCCATCCCCGCAAGTCCTAAGTAGCGAAATACAGATACAGAAAGGTTCAAACTAGGGAGATGGGTCAAAATCATGAAATGACCATGTGGGTTGTTGCAGTTCTAGCTTTGGCTAATCATTACACTTTCTGGACTTCTACATGCCTGGCACCTATAACAGGGGTAGGGAGTTATCCTGGACGTACCCATCTTAACTATCATTTACTTCGTGGGGAACACCCACAGAGCCTAGAGTATGGAAATCATGAGCACAAATTATCCAAGGAACCCAAGTTAGGCATGTACCTGATATAAAACGATTCTCATGAGCCAATAAGGCAGATCTTAAGGACTGAGTTTATAAAGTTGAGCGTACTAAGGGATATGAGCTCACATACGCAACGAGGGTCATGACATGAAGATAAATTTATAGAGTCATGGAGTAATGTTGGAATCGCTGACTGACGGGGTTGCCCATTATCTTATAGTTCTGAACGTAAGCATAGGTTGAGCGTAACATCAAGCGACATACGAGAGAAATAGCTAGATGAGAATGGGTTAACTATCCCCAAGTACCATCCCTAGAACTTCTTTTCTAAAACTTAAGACTCAAGATGACCCTTCACTTACCATCTCCATCTTAGATTAAAGCTATCATTCTAAGGCTCTAGGACCCTTTGTTAAAGTTGCACTAATATCACTAGCTCCAGACTACTCATTCATATTCAAAGCTATAGTTGATTATTTCATACCCTTAGCCATTGCCTACCTCCTACAAAATATATCTCATAATAAGGTGCATACAAGAATCCTGTACCTTGTACAGTAGGCTCTCGAAACTAGAGATCATGGCATAGTCAATGCAAAAGCTTATGACATACCTGAGACGTACATCTGAGGTTGACCACCACTCGCACTTGACACCCTGTGCTGTGGAGGTGGGCGACTTGCTAGAATTGCTGGACAGGGATTCAGAGCACGACCTTTCTGACCATCCTTCTTGGATGTAGCATAATCCCTGTGTTTATGACCGAGTTGGCCACAATAAAAGAATCTGAACCTGCCAAGAATTCTCCTCGGTGGTGCTTTCTGCAACGCCCACAAGTTGGGTAAGTAATCTTTCTCACCCGAGGCTTGTATCCCTGAGCATGGGCTTGAGACTTCTGATGGATTTGAGAGTGACTCCCCCTACTCGACCCTTGTTCGGACCCCTCAATGGCACCAGCCCTAGGCCTCTTGTTCTCCCTTTTTCCCCCCTCTACACTTCCTAACCACGCTCGAGTTACCAACCTCCGATGGACTCTCCTTCATGAGTCCTTGAGTCCCAATAGCTATTGCTTCCCCGATAGGGTTCACCGGTGCGATATCCCGCTAGCCAGGCTGGGTGATCATAACTGGCATAAACACCCTAAGAGCGGCTCCGAGCTCAGCATCCGTAACCTGCATGGAATCCATTGGAGTTGGTGGTGCTAGCTGACTTCCATCGTGGTTCTGAGAAGACATGTTTCTGCACACGTGTATTGCATGAGTTAGAGAAAGGGAGAGAGTTAAACTCATGGCACAAGATAGAATCATGAAGGAAGGGAACATTTCCTAAATGTCTCAGAGCCTCTTCGTCATAGGTGTGCCATGCTTCCAACCTATAAAAAAGACTCTACGTAACGCGACTTTCATACACCTTAGGACACTTCAAACCTATAGCTCTGATACCAAGTTTTTCATGACTCGGACGTACACCCGGATCGTAGACACGGGACAAGGGACCCCGGGAGACCCCAAGTCGACCCATGACACATGCATACAACTAATCTCGTTCAAATAAGCTGAATGATGATCATAACAATATTGTGGAAATGTAATTATAGCATAGCATCATTAAATACTGGACATATACACAGCTGGGCACTCCATACTTATCTGAAAGCCTCTAATACATAAGATAGGTTGATGAGATGACATCCCCAACTAACCCGACCAATACTGAAACATAAACAACATGAAAGTCTATCAAACAGCCCTTGAAACATGAGGACTTACAAATAAGCTGAAAACGTAAGATGAGATGGACTAAGGGTGAGGATGAGCCTGAGATCCAAACCCTGTATCATGAAACGATACATCATAAAAAGTTTGTGGTCGCTACGTGGAATGTACTGAGTACGCATGGTAAGTAAAATAGACATTTAAAGTAAAATAAAACTCATAAGTAAAAGTAGGAGACAGACATCATGCATATACCATAAACTCCGTAAGAAAACATAAGGCTCAAGGCTTTCAAGTCATTCATAAAACATACATAATCACAATAGTAAGTAAACATTACAAAAACATAACTTGAACTAGTAACATAAATATAACGATGCATAAAATATGCGGAACAATGGGAGGACTCATCATAACCGACACCATCATGGTAGAGCCTTTCATGATGCCCCAACTATTTCACTCAAGTAGGCAGAGCCGACCCCGACTTGCCAAGCGAGGGTCGTGCATTAGGCGTGATGTCACATTTGAGGGGATCGGTATCAATACACTATATATAAAATTAGAACCCACAGTGGCATGTGGTTACAATTTATATAACATTAGATCACCGGCGTAGTCCTTTAAACATCAGGCTACTCGGTGCTAGACACAGCTCCACAAAACATGCATATAGGATCATACGTAAATCAATAACATCATGCATTAGAATTTATTTGGCTAAAATATAACATTCATCATTATTGATCCCCTTTAAAACATGCTTAGACAAGATTCAAAGGCCCCTTTTCATCGGCCAACATCATAAATCGATAAATCATATAATTCGTTCATAAATCGTAAATCATTCATCAACATGTGAGCATTGCCCCATACTTTGACATACTCAATTCTTTCAAAACAATATGCTCATAAACATGAGTAACTTGAAAATCATACTTTTCCATCACCAATAAACTCAAAATATTGAATATTCATCATAAAACATAACTTTCATAAACTCTCATCAATGGCCATTTTATATTTAAAAAGCATGGAACAAAATTTTTAACAATATAAAACCTTCCCATAATTCATAATTCGACCATTAAAAATTTAATTAAATCATACCCATAAAGAGAAATCACATTTTCAAGCATTTGGGTTAAATACCATGAAATTGAATAGGAGGATTCATGATTAAATTCGAAATTTGGGCACAAATGTGGAAGAAATCACCCATTCTAAACCCTACATACCTGAGGTAGACTTATTTTTACTCTCCCTTGAATGCCTACAATGAAATTGAGGGAAGCTTTGGAGAAGAAGACCTTGAATCTTCCTAAAACCTTTCTAAAAGCTCTTGCATGAGAATGGGTATGCATTAGTGACTTAACCCATCTTATCATACTTAGAGAAATACAAAAAATGATGTAGTTAAGGTTTTAGAAACTTGGGAATTATGAAAATACCCCTATTAAAATTCAGGAAAAACATTGCTAGGGCTCCTAACGAGGGACCTCATGAGTTGTTGCCAAGGGGCACGACTCATGGGAAGGACCCGTGAAGTCCACTGTCCAAAACACTCAGGGGACCCCACGAGGTACCCCACGAATCGTGGTGGCTGACCATGACTAGTGGTCACCACCTGTGACCCCTACTTCCCCAAAACCCTGATCAACCCTTCAACGCAGACCACGGGTGACCTTACGACTCGTGAGGTCTGACCATGAATCGTGCTCAGGCCCGTGGTCTCCTTAACCTGAGCTTGCCCAGCCTGCTGACCACGAGTCACATCACAACTCGTGGTCACTTCTCACAAGTTGTCCTGCAACTTGATCCAAAATTTCAATTTTTCTTCTTTTTTACTCCCGAGTTTGATCCTTGGGTTCCCGGTGTATAACAGTTTAGCTAGTTCAAGTGTGTGATACATGTATGGGAAGCCCAGAAATTTACTCAAATATTTTCCAGCGGCCAAATTGGGCTATAGTAGAGGCCGTGACCTAGCTTCTGGTACAGTAACTCCACCAGCACGCTCATTTCAGCAGGGTGTATCCATTAGTGCAAATGGTGGTCAGTGTCAGAACAAGTTTTATGCCCTATCATCACGTCAGGAGAAAGAGGTCTCCCCAAATATGGTCACTGGTATGTTATGTATATTCCATATTGATATATATACATTGTTATATCCCGGGGCTACCTTGTCTTTTCTGACTCCTTATGCTGCTATTAGTTTTAGAGTCAGTCCCAAAATCCTATTAGAACCTTTCTTTGTTTCTACTCCAATCGGTGACTTAGTTATAGCTCGATGGGTATACAGAAATTTCCTTGTCACAGTCTTTCAAAAAGTTACCTCAGCCGATCTAGTAGAGCTAGACATGACTAATTTTTATGTTATCTTTGATATGGATTGGCTGCATACATGTTATTCCTCAGTTAATTGTAGAACACATATGGTAGAGTTCCGATTTCTGGTGAACCAGTCCTACAATATAAAAGTAGTTCAACTGTGCCTATAGGTCGCTTCATTTCCTACCTTAAGGCTAGAAAGATGATTTCCAAGGGTTGTGGTTACTATCTAGTATGGGTTAGGAATGCTACAGGCAAGACCCTGACTCTTCAGTTTATCCCTGTTGTATGTGAGTATTCGGAGGTTTTCCCAGATGATTTACTAGGAGTCCTTCTCGAGCGGGAGATTGACTTTTGTATTTACCTTCTTCCCGTTATGCAACCTATATCTATGCCTCCATATAGAATGGATCCAACTAAACTAAAGGAGTTGAAAGAACAGTTGAAAGATCTCTTACGTTAGGGCTTCATCAGGCCTAGTAAGTCCTTGTAAGGTACACCAGTTATCATCATTCGAAAGAAAGATAGATCTCTTCATATGTGCATTGATTATCGACAGTTGAACAAGGTTACAATCAAGAAAAAGTATCGCCTCCCCGGGATTGATAACTTGTTTGACCAACTTTAGGGTGCTAAGTGTTTCTCAAATATAGACCTCAGGTCCGGTTATCACCAGCTCCGAGTTAGGGAGAGTGACATCCCAAGATAGCCTTCAGGACTCGATATGATCAGTATGAGTTTGTAGTTATATTTTTTGGACTAAAAAAATGCTCCTGCAGTTTTTATGGAATTGATAAACAAGGTGTTCAATCCATATTTGGACATGTTCATGATTTTCTTCATAGACGACATTCTCATATACTCTCGGAGCGAGGAGGAGCATGCTGCTTATTTGAGAATTGTGTTATAGAATGTTCAGGATTGCCAGTTGTTTGCTAAATTTAGCAAGTGTGAGCTTTTTTTGAACTCAGTGGGATTTTTAGGTCCACGTGGTATCAAGTGAGGGTGTGCAGGTGGACTCTCAAAAGATAGAAGCTGTTAAGAATTGGCCTAGAGCAGTTAATCCATCGGATATCAGTAGTTTCTTGGGTTTAGCTGGCTACTACAAGAGGTTTGGTGAAGGATTTTCATCCAATAAAGTAGCATTGACTAAGTTGACCAAGAAGAAAGTTAAATTCCAATGGTCGAATGCCTCTGAGAAGAGTTTTCGAGAGTTAAAGACTCGACTCACTTCATCCCCAGTATTAACCCTACCTGAGGATACATATAGATTTGTTCTGTATTGTGATGCATCTAGGGTTGTTCTTGGTTGTGTGTTGATGCATCATGGTAAGTTCATTGTGTATGCCTCTAGACAGCTTAAGACTCACGAGAATAATTATCCAATGCATGACCTGGAATTGGCAGAAGTAGTGTTTGTATTTAAGATGTGGAGGCACTACATATGTGGGGTGCATGTAGATGTGTTCACAAATCATAAGAGCCCACAATATGTGTTTACTCAGAAGGGTCTAATTTGCAATAAAGGAGGTGGTTAGAACATCTCAAGGACTATGATATTAGTGTACTATATCAACGGGGAAATGGCAATGTAATGGAGGATTCTCGTAGTAGGCTATCCATGGAGGATGGAAGGAAGGAGTTAGTGAAGGACGTCCATAGGCTTTCTCGTTTAGGAGTTCTCCTTATTGATTTGATGGAGGTGGTGTCATTGTTCAGGATGATTAAGAATCCTCTTTGGTGACTGAGGTCAAGGCTAGGCAAGATGAAGATCCTAGTTTTGTATAGTTGAAGGAAGCAGTTTAGAATCAGAAGGTAGAGGTCTTCTCCCATAGGGGAGATGGTGTACTTCGTTATTAGGGTCGTTGGTGTGTTCTGGGTGTTAATGACTTGGGAGAACGGATGTTCCATGAGGCTCATAATTAGCAGTATTCTATCTACTCAAGTACCACCAAGATGTATCGTTATCTACTAGAAGTCTATTTTGCAATGGTATGAAGAAAGACATAACAGAGTTTGTGGCTAAGTGTCCAAACTATCAACAAGTGAAAGTTGATCATTAAAGACCTGGAGGTGTGATACAAGATGTCATTATTCCCACTTTAAAGTGGGAAGAGATCAATATGGACTTCATTATAGGGTTACCTCGCACACATTCGATAGTATGACTCTATTTGGGTGATTGTAGATAGGTTGACTAAAGCAGCTCATTTCTTACCAATTAAAACTACCGAATCAATGGAGGATTATGTTAAATTGTACATTTGGGAGTTAGTTTGGTTGCATGGAGTTCCCTTTTCCATCATATCAAATAGAGGTACTCAGTTCACTTCACCATTTTAGAAGTCGTTTCAAAAAGGACTTGGTACTTAGGTCAAACTTAGCATAGCTTTTCACTCGTAGATAGATGGTAAGGGTGAACGGACCTATCAGACTCTCGAGGATATTTTGAGAGTATATGTGATTGACTTCAAAGGTAGTTGGGATAATCATTTACCTCTTATTGAGTTTGCTTACAACAGCAGCTACCACTCTAGCATTCAGATTGCTCCATTTCAGACTCTTTATGGGCGGAGATGTAGATCACCCATTGGTTTGTTTTAGGTAGGTGAGGCTATATTGATAGGGACAAAATGAGTTCATGAGGTTATGGAGAAAGTTTTGGTTATAAGAGAAAGGCTAAAAATAGTTCAGAGTCGTCAGAATTCCTATGCAGATGTGAGGAGGAGAGAACTGGAGTTTGAAGTTAATGATTGGCTATTTTTGAAGGTGTCTCCCATGAAGGGAGTGATGAGGGCCAGAATGAAAGGGAAGCTTAGTCCTCAATATGTTGGTCCCTATAGGATTGTAAGGTATGCTGGCATGGTGCCTACGAGTTAGAGCTACCAGTAGAGTTGGCTTCAGTACATCCAGTCTTCCATGTATCATTATTAATGAAGTGCATTGGTGATCCGACTTTGGTTGTTCCGGTAGAGAGCATAGGTGTGAAGGATAACCTTAGTTATGGGTAGGTGCCAGTTGAGATCCTTGATCATCAGGTTCGTAAGTTAAGGAACAAAGAAGTAACTTCAGTAAAGGTTCTTTGGAGGAATCAGCATGTTGAGGGAGCTACAGGGAAGCTCAAGCAAATATGATGGATAAATACTTGAACTTTTTCCCTTCCGGCTCAGTTTTAGCTTGAGGTATTAGTTTCATCCTTAGCAGTCTACTCGGTTTCATGTCTAGTTCATGTATCTCAATTTGCTCTATGTTAGTGCATGTGTGTGATTCATGAATTCAGTTCAGTCAAATATATGTCAGTTCAGAGTCAGTCACTCCGTCAGTTTAATCTTCAGATATTCAGATATTTGGGATTGTAGTTTTTTTCCCCCGCTATTTAGTATGTTTTCCAATATTTGAGAATGAATGTACCCAAGGGGGAGATATTGTAATTTCCCGAAAGTCCCTAAGATTAGACCCGAGGGTTGAATCAGAGAAAGCAAGAAAACCTGCACTAGGTCACAGAATAAGTCATTCGGTGACTCGTGCTGTGAGCTAGCGGGTTGTTAATTGACCCGTTAAGAGGAGCCCAATTTTGAAGAAGTTTACCAGTGGCGACGGGTCAAGGAAGGACTTGTCATGTGACTTAACGAGTCGTTAGTATGGTTGTTAAGTGCGCAGAGAAATTTGCAGACTAGGAGATCTAATGGGTTAAGGAACAATTCATTGTGTCACTTGACCATTCGTCCGGTGGCTCGTTATCAGGATTCCTAGTGATCAGTATGAAAGGAATTAACAGGTCTTCGTGTCACCCACGAGTTGTGGTATCCCTCGTGAAGCATGGGAGGAAGGGTTTTGGCAGTGTTTGGAACGGATTAAGGGACGAGTCTTTGTGCACCTAACGACTCATAAAGTGACCCATGGGGTAAGGAAGTTCAGTTAATGAGGATTTTTCCAGTGAATATGAAGAGAGAGGACCATGAGTTATTAGTATACCAAACGACTCATTAAGTCCATCGTGGTGACTGGCAGTGTCTCTGTTCCTGCGAATTTATTAAGGGTGTTTTCGTTAATCTTAAGCCACTAAGCCTTAATTACTTCGTTTTAAGCTCTGTTAGGAGGGTTTTAAGAGGGGTTAAGCCAATTCTAACAATTTCCCTCCAATGCATGCAAGCCTAGGCCACTCCATTGAAGATCAAGCCTAGAATTTCCCAATTTCCCTTCAAATTCCTCTAGGGTTTCTTAGACAAGTGTAGATTTGATTCTTCCTGGTATGTGAGGCTGTTATACCTAGGGAACCCAAGGATCAGACCCGGGAGTCAAATAGGAAAAAACCTGGAAAAATATTGCAACAGTGCAGGATGAGTTGTTGGATGACTTGTCAGGGAGCCCCACGAGTCGTTAAGTGACTCGTGGGAAGGTCAGTGTTGGTGAAGGGACTTGAGGTCCCCAGGTGTGATGTAACGCCACCACGAGTCTTCATGTCAGTCGTGGGGAGGTCCTAGAGAAGAATTTTGAGGGTTATCAAGTGTTCTTAAAGAAAGATGGTAACGAGTCATGTCACTGAGGGACGAGTCATCATGTCCTCCACTAAGATCCAAGGGAAATATTTCCAGTGGACTTGATGAAAGGACCCAACGACTCATTGCTCTTGGCAATGAATCGTCAGGTCGCCCATTAGGGTCACCTGATAGTGATTTCCTGCGAATTAGTAAGGGCCTTGTCGTAATTTCCTACACTCCTAAGACGTAAACTATATTGTTTTGAGGTCTGGACAAAGTCTTTTAAAGGGACATCAGCCATGATAAACCTCATTTGATACTTGTAAGTGTAGAGAGGAATGAGGAAAGGGAATTCAAGTGCTCACCTTCAAGTTCTTCAGGATTCTACCTAGGGTTTTCAATGGAGTGAAGGGTCTTGAAATTTCAAGGTATGTGGTGTTTGAATGGTAGTTTAGTCCATACCCATGCCCATTTCTTCCCATTTCCAATGTTTAATTTACTAAATTCTTATGGATCTTCAACCCGTTTGCATGATTCCTCAAAAGTTTACATGAGCTTGTGGTATTATGTTTAAATTGCGGGTTTTGAAGTGTTTGGGCTGATTTTACTTGTACATATTTTGTATTTCATTATTTAAGACTCTAATAGTATGGATGCCTAATTATGAAGGATTTTTAGTAAAATTTAAGTTCATGATGATTCTTCAAGCATGATATGAATTTTTGAATTTGAAGCATGTCTTTGAGTTTTCTATTTCTCATGTTACCATTATCATGTTTCGTATAAATTTAAGCATTTCAAGAATGACTAAAATTATGGGGGGAAAAACCCACATGTTGCTTAAGTCTTATGAACTATGACTTTGATCGACTCACGGGCCCAATTACATGGCAAAGACTATAAATTGTCAGGCATGTATGATTGTTATGATTTGACTAGCCACGCATGTCGTGTATGAATTTCTATGAGCATGTTGCATGTTTTGGGAGTAGTACTTAACACCGAGAAGGTTCGGGGCCCGGGTTACACCCCGAATCTCAAAACTATGTGCCACCATAGGTTATGTTGGGACCTCCTCAGTAACTGTCCCCTATGCCCTACGGGGCCTTCATGAGTGATATCACGCCTTTCATGGTTCATAACCTAGGCAAGATATGGACGACCTCCAGACTAGTTTTACAGGTCGGGCTCCATGTGTGCTCATGTTTAGTATTTCGGTTATAGAAATCTCCAATTGTTATGGTTTGATGCATGCATGATTTTGTTCTTTTGGCTAAGTTATGTTTTATGAACTATTTTCCCTCAAGTTATGACTATGACAGGTTTACGAATGTACTAGGAAAATCATGAGCCTTAAGATATAATTATGATATTGGTTTTATGATCATGATGCCCCCACTACTAAAACTTTAATGTTTTAAAGCATTTTCTTACATACCTTACATACTCAGTACCTTCCAAGTACTGAACCACAAATTTTTAGAATCTGGCTCGGAGGCTCAGCATCGTCCATAGCGTGCGCTCAATTCCGCTCAGTCTTTAGTTGTGAGTCCTCATGCTTCGAGGGCTTCATGTTCAGACCTGTTTACTTATCTTATGTTTTTTTCCTTTTAGAATGTTTGGGTTAGTTAGGGTCTTGTCCCTTCAACCCGTCTATCTTATGTAGAGGCTTTCAGACCTTTGTGTAGTATCCTGCCCTTATTTTTTCGTATTTTGTTTTGTTGTTCCTTACCTCTAATGTTGTGATTTTTAGTTAGTTCATGATTATTAAGTTAAAGTTTTCCGCCTTTTATGAATTAATTAGTTATATGCTCACGCCATGGGTTGACTTGGAGTCTTTCGGGGCTCCTTATCCCGTGTCTACGGTCTGGGTGTTTTCTCGGGTCGTGACAAACTTGGTATCACAGCAATAGGTTCAGATGTGTCCTAGGGAGTCTGAAAGCTGCGTAGGTAGAGTCTTTTTCATGGGTGTTAAGAGCGCCACACTTATGATGAAGAGGCTACTAAACATTGTAGGAAATATCCCCTTTTTTCATGATCTATGTCGTGCGGTGAAAATATCTCCATCCTTCTAATTCGTGCGTTTCACGATTGAAGAAAATTATGGGTCCCAGATGGATGATCGAAAAGAGGAACAGAAATGATGAAGGCCATGAGGGTTGACGTGCCCGATTCGCACGTCCGCAAGTGTACGGGTCGTGCAAGTAATATAGTGGCTCTTTTTAAGAACCAGATTGTCGAACCCACCGGGAATGGACCCATTCCTCTAACTATCCATTTCTATTGTGATCTTAAATACCTCAAGTGTTGGTTATAGACATTTTCGATTGAGATTAATTAAGTCTAAGTTTGGGTCAACGAAATATTCTGAAATTACTCTAGGAGCAACATAGAGTTAAAACCAATTAATCATGCGGTAGTACGATTTGCAATGGGTTAAGCATGGAATTATCAATTGTTATTTCACATAATTAGAATTTCATGTTTATGGTCTTTCGAGCATCTAAACACGGCAATCTAGCCTCACTGCATCATTGTGAGCGAGGAGTTTAATTTTCTAGTCGCGGGCAATCAATTATGTTGTGGTTTACGGGGAAATGATTAGGGACTTTCGTACGTCTAACCATTTAACTCAACTTAGCCTCACAACTACTTCTTCGAGTGGTGATGTGACATCCCAAGTTGGTCTTTCATAACCCCCGTGTGTCAACCAAGCAAGGTGTGAGGTATATTTCTATCCTGACACAATATCTCTCCCTAGAGACAAACATGCTCCTTACATTCTCATGTTCTGACCTAGGTAATGCTTTCTCAAGCTATTACTCAAGCTAAAAAATATGCTTTCATGGTGATCAATCATAAAAACAACCAACAATCCAGAATGCAAGATGAAAACAACAATCAATAACTTAATTCCAAAACAATTTCATAAAAACACAATCATAATTTATGGCTTCAACCCTAGAGGAAGGGTTATTGCCATTCATGTTCGTAAAACTACAATTAACTAATACTAAACTAACATACTTACATGAATTTGGTAGATGAGAAGGGAATTTGATAAACCCTAGATGAGTTCTCCCACTTCTCCCTTCACTCCTAGGTGTTTTTTACAGAATAAAATCGTGACCCCATGATTTTAGGAGCTAAGGGTCCTATTTATAGTAAATGGAAAACGTGCATAATTTAGCCTGTAATGGAACGGCTCCGTGTCACGGAGTGTATCGCGGAGCAATGACTCCATGACACGGAGGCAACGCGAAAGCTCTCTGGAAAGTGCCTCTGGAAACCAAGCTGCCGAGGGTCACCGCGCTGGCCAACGTGGAACGCTGCTCATGCAGCGCGTTGGCATGCTGCTGTCGCGCAGCTGGCCTAGCGTGGCATGGCGCTGGCGCGCTAGTTTACTGCCTGCTGCTGCCATTTGCTGCCTTCTCTCGTGCACTTGGCAAGGGCGTGGCACGGCGCTGGGCGCGGCACACGCACAGCGTGGCACGCTGCCTGGCGCGGCCAGCCTTGCCAAGGCATGCTCCTTGCCGACTTTCGCCACTTGCTTCCACTCCATTCCTTGCTATTCACCAACTTGTGAATTAGTTCCTCAAATGCATTATTAACCTACAAAACAAGGACTAATCATGTTGGATAGCACATATATTCACATTTATATAAAATCACATGAAAGTATGTAAAATAACTTAGATAAACCAGACTACATTAAGGTATAAAGCGTATCTCGGGCATGCTATTTTGCCCGTGATCACAACCCCACACTTTAAAGCCTTGTTCGTCCTCGAACAACCTTTTACATATCATACATATAGAAACTCCCACATAACTAATGCGGCCAGATAATTCAAGCTACGGCTATAATGATTCCGTAAGATAACAAGCTAAAGATAGAGCATACACAATTTAATCACCGAGAAGAAATACAACGATGCTAAGACTTCTTAACCTCAAGAATCGACTCTCGATCTTAGAAAACTCATGAAAATAAACTGAGTAAGAAATCCCACATGAATTATATTCTTCATTCAACATGTGCCCTCACGGAAGGAGAGTTACCCAATCACACGCAAAAATCATTTTTACATCACAACATGTGTGGGTAAATAAATAGAATTACACTCACTCTCACAAAGAATTCACATACATCATGTAATGACCCATAAGCTTGCCCTTAGTGTTTTATTCCACTAATTTAAGGATGTGTGAATGTAAGATCAAGTAGGACTTAATGGGTTGTACTGTAGGCTAAGGGACAGGTAGGTACTATTATGGCCAGTAATAGTGACTATCTTTCCTAAGCGCTTTTAATACATTACGCCCTCCTTACGAACTTCCCTTCCCTTACTTTACCTTTTTCTCCTTCCATCTTTCTTGTTCCTCTTATGTTCCCCCATTTCTTTAGGCACTTTTAACTTATTAGTAAGGAGCTCTATAAATAATTTTTCATTAATTTGTTTTCTTGCTCCTTACTAATACTCAACCATTTTCACACAAGTGCACCTTTGTCCTTTTCTCACTTCTACAACTTGCTACTTTTCCTTTCTTTTCATTCTTCTCACTCCTTTACTCCTTCGGATTTTTTTCACTCAAGCGCTTAGGAGTTTTGGATCAAGTTCAAGGCTAATGAAAGAAAAAGGATTAATCTTATGTTGCAGCTGTCAAAGAATAGGCTCAAGGCTCAATGGGGCTAACTAGGATTAATCTTTCCTGTTCGCGATTAGTTGCTACGGTTAAAAACCGACACGCAAGTGCACGTGGTCAAACAAGTAATAAAGTGGCTAAGTAGCCAAGTATCGATCCAAGGAGGCTCAAGATATGTAAAATTGCCTAATTTACTATATTTCTATTTAACTTCTGATTATGCTAACAACAACGTAACCAAGAGTTACTTGAGTTTTTGTTTCTAAACTATATACTACAATTAATAACAACTATTTACTTTTGAATTCAGACAATGGATGTGAACATGCCAAGGTTAAGAACAAGTAATGAACTTGATAATCATGATAATTTTTGGTTAATTCTCTTCTTCATGTTGCTAGCCAAGAACATTCGCCTAGAAATTAAAATTCTCGTATTTAATTTCACTTTAGAATCATAAACCATCCGTCTACATTTCTGTGATCAAATGCAATTTATGACCTAGCACTACAATTCCGGTTCCTACATTGACTAATACGGCTTTCAAGTATATTTCTATCAGGAAAGCACATCAAAACCCAATTTTCCCAAATCAAGTTAAGAACATTACCCTATTAATTCACAACTTTCCAATTTCTTGCTCTTTCGAGTGAAATTGGACTTTTTAGATGTACATTAATGTTGGCCAATCACTAATGCAGTAAAAACAAGAATTAATAGAACAACATTAAAGAAGAAGAATAAAACCATATCAATTAAAATCAGAATTCATTACACATGTTCAAAACCTCAGCTAGGAAGAGGATTAGCCACTCATTCTTGGATTGATCATCCTCAAATGAGTGTAAATCATACGTACAATTGATAGAAAGAAGAAAGGAAGAGAAGAAATCCCTTAGCTTTTCCAATCTTCAACTGCTGCTAACCCACGTTCCTGCTCTCCACTTCTGAACTCAGTCTAAAAAGTAAAAACTAATTAAAATAAACCTAAGTGTGCTATTTATACTAGTGGGAAATTTTTCCCGGAATAACAAGCAACGTGTCACGGAGGCCAACGCAGAGCACTGCCTCCGTGACACGGCGTGGACGCGGACCTTCACTGGAATTTCCAGGGTCCGGTAAATTAGCCTCAACGTGGCACGGAGGCCATCGCGGAGGCCTATTTCCGTGCCACGGAGCTGACGCGCAGGCACACTGGAAATTGCCAATTTAATTTATGCTCAGGCAGTGTGCTACCGCGATGGTAGCGTGGCACGACGCCATCGCGGAGCCCCTATAAAATATGCCTTCCAAGGTCTTTTCCACGCTCGCATCCAAGTCCAACTCTGACATAAAACCAACATGCATTTTAGCTCCTGAAAATCACAATTACCTGCAAAACAAATGCTAATCATGTTGGTTAGTATAAATTCGCATTTTATTACCAATTACATGATATTATATACACATTGCACAACAAACAAGGTAAAAATTATACGTTTGAGTATCACTTGGGCATATAAATCTGCCCAAGATCACTTACCCCACACTTAAATCCTTGTTCGTCCTCGAACAACACATACACAAATCATGCAAATTACATCCAAACCTTCGTCACTATGATGCATCAATTTACGCTACGGTCATACCGATTATTCAATTTTCGCAAATCATCAAGAAAACATGCTTGGTCGTACAATACAATGACCATTAATATATCAAAGCTTCCTAGACTTTAAGAATTGATTCTTGATATCGGCAAACTCATGCAAATCAGCTAATCAAGAAATCCGACACGAACATCAATCTTTCATCAAGCATGTGCCCTCACAACTCGAGAGAAACTTCCCCTTTATGTTCATGCAACACACAAACATGCAAGTAGGGGCATATAAAAATTAATTTCACTCTCTCTCCCAAAAGAATTCACATGCATCATGTCATTACCCATAGGCTTGCCCTTAGTGTATTACTCCACTAATATAAAGAAATGCAATATAGGATCACGTAGGACTTTAATGGGTTGTAACGGGGCTATGGATCTAGTATAGATATATTGGATTAGCCAATAATAGTCGCTAGCATCCTTAAGCGCCTTTTCAACACATTCCCATCGACTCATGGACATTGTTCCTCTCTTTTCTCTTTTTCTCCCATTCATGCTGGTTTACTTTCATACAACCCATTTCATCAAACACACTTGACACAAAACTAAGGGTTTTCAAGTACCCTCAATAACATTTAATTACAACAAGTGCCTCTTCAACATCATCCTTTCTTTCTTCACTTTGCTTTTCTTTTTCTTTTCACTCTTTTCACTCTTTAACATTTTGGGAAACATTTTCTGTTCTTTGTAAGCGCTTAAGAGCTTCTTATAGACTTTAAGGCCAATGAAAAGAAGGAATAAAGCTTAGTTTATACAATTTTGGACAAAAGAAAGAAATCGGCTAAAGGCTCAACGGGCTGACTAGGGTATACAACATATAAAAAGGTAGAATTTGACAAGAAAAAAAAATGGAAACTATCGGTTAAAACAAAGAAATGCCTACATCCTTTCCAACACTACATCTCCTTCATTTCGTTTTGTATACACACCAGGCAAGTTCTAGACAATTCACAATGACATTGAATAGCAAAACCTCACTTCACACTTCATGCACATGCTCAAATCAAGATGCATTCACAGACTCTTTAATTAGTCAATTACATGAATTCAAGATTAAGCCTCCATCATAATGAATCAAACTCTCTAGCCTAGGTAACTAAACATATTTACAGAATTGCATGCTTTCAAACGAATCATTTTCACATTTTGAACATCAACTGTAAGCAACTATAGTTTATAGATGCAATCCACCAAAGAAAAACTAAAAACAATTAAAAATCCTACTCCTACCGACTACATTTCCCATAAGACGGTCGTCATCCATCCATCATAGGGAACGGTCACTAACTATGACATCGGTTCAATGGGACTATTCTCGGTAAAAGAACCGAAAACAAACTCCGAGAAACCCAAAAAAATAAAAATCGGAAAAAATTTTGCAACACATCGATCATTTCGATAGAAAGAAAATATTTACAAGTGCAAAATATTTTCGCAAATTTTTTTTATAAATATCGATCATGTCGATAGAGAAAACAAAAAAATATTTACAAAATTTACAAAATATTTACAATGGCAACCATACTTAAAAAAAACACACATCATTAACCACACAACAAATATATACACATACATCACAAACAGTTCACAACAGGGAAAGCACAAACATACATAAACATCAAGGAAGAATTGTACAGAAATTTAGAGCCTTGACCTAGCACCTAACTACTCCCCACCCCACACTTAAATCGAACACTGTCCCCAGTGTTTATAAAAATACAAAGCACAAAGTTTTGGGTGGTGGAACTCTCTGCTCAGTCGAAATATTCGACTTCCTCATTCGGTGCTACGGCCTCATCGCCCATATCCGAATCAGCTCCATCGACGTCATCAGACTCCACATCAGAGTCCTCACGATGTGTCTCCTCATCAGTAGGGACATCGTCATCAGTCGGCTCCACAAAGGCTGGCCCCACCTTATAATAAGGCTCTGGCGTTCTCGCCAAAGGGGTAGTCCAGCTCCAGCTGCCATAATTCCTCCTCGGTGGCTGGTCTCCCACCTATTCGTAGCTGCAGCATCTGCATGCCGAACATACGGGCCATGTACTGATCGTCACGAGCATGTCGCTTGCCCAAAGTCAGCACAGGTCCGTGTGTAGTGTCGGGGGCCTTAGTCTTTGTCACGTCAAGGGCCCTCTGCTCCAACTGCGGTATGTAATCCAAGGCTTCTTCCTCAATGTCGAGGCCTCGGAGGAAGGTGGTGATGAGTCCGCCAAACCCGTATCTGTGGCCCTGGTGCAGTCTGGCTCTCTTCATGGCGGATATTATGACCGCCCCAACATTAATCTCAAGCCCTTTCATAAGGGCATACACCAAGCAGACACGGTCCCGGGTCACATCTGTCATATGGACTCCTGGGATCAAACACGAACACACAATCTTCAGCCATATTCTGGCCTCCCTATTCATCTGCGAATAGGGCAGAGTCTGGTGGTAACCCCTCTATTTGTGTCTACTCCATCGGGCTGTGGATCGAGCCCCACACAACGTACGTCTGATGTCGGTGTACGGTGGGGTGATGTTTAGCTAGCGGAGAACGTGGGCGTCTGTGTCCCGCGCTCCAATGATGGCATTCAGCTGCTGGGGTTCCAGAGTGACAATCTGCCCTCTGATTTTAATAGTGTGGCTTCTGATGGCCGGGTTCCAATTTGCATAAAATTCCCGGACCAAGTGAAGGTTGCACTCCTTGGGCTCCTGAAAAATAAAGCTGAGCCCAGCTGCTTCGATCCTCTGTACAATGCGAGGGAACTCCTGTGCGAGTGGTTCCCTTGCAATATGTTCCTCCGGGAAGTACTTGTTTTCTTTGTGCTTATTATACCATTTATTCCCTTCATCGGTGACCCATCTTGTTCCGTATCGGCAGTATTGGCCGCGCGGAACAGCAGGTGCAGCTGGGACTGCAGTGCCCAGTCTCATCCTTTTCCGTCCGGTGCCTGAGGTAGAAGCACCCTTGCCTTTGTCTTGTCTGCTAGCCATTGTACCTGTCAATTTACACAGACAAGCACAACGTTAAGCTAAAAACTTGGTAGCTTCGGCTAAGGTCGGGTTACACAAAACGTACCCCACACTTAGTCCTTAACAATATTTACAAAATTTCAGCAAGGATAGCTCTATTTACAACCCCAAACACAAACAACTATACACATATTGCTTAGTGCGTTCACCACAAAATTTCGACAGCATTACGGTTAGCGTACTACTTAGACTTCATACAGCTAATTCCCAATCCTACTATCGCTAACAATTCAACCATCGCACTTTGCAATAAAACAACAACAAAAATAAAAACAACTATAAAAACATTTTATAAACAAGCTAATCTAAACAATCCAACCAATTCACGCATTATGCAATTTCCCACAAAAATTCGAGAATTAGTCGTCTTTTAACATTTACACAATATTTACCACGACTTATCTCAAATAATAAACACACCCCGACATCGAATTCACCAAACAATCATGTTGCCCAAGTCAAATTCAACAACCCAAGCCCTAGAATAGAGTTCGACAATCCAATTTCAAATTATTTACATAATCGATAAGTTCAAACGCTAACTACAACAATCCGAACATAATCAATCACAAAATAATTCAATGTCATGTTTAATTTCTACCTAGGGTGATATTTCTCACCTTACATACCCAAATTTGACAAAAATCGCCAAAAAATTTGAGTTAGACGATGAAAACATACCTTAGAATTGAAGAACCGAAGAAACTTGACGTTTTTCCTTTCCTATCAACGTGGCACGTTGCTTGGGGAGGGGGAAATGGGTGTTTGGTCGCGGAGGGAAGAGGGAATGGGGAAAATATGGGCGAAATCGGGGTTATATTTAAAGAAAACACGTGGGTCACCCGGAAACCCGGTGTGACCCGACACTGGATAAGGGGCAACGTGTCACGGAGGGTAACGCGGAGCCCCTCCTCCGTGACACTGAGCCAACGCGTTGGGTTACTGGATTTTTGAAAAATCCAGATTTTGCCTTCAACGTGTCACGGAGGCAACGCGGAGCATTGCCTCCGTGACACGGTGCAAACACGCCAGTGCTCTGTTTCACCAATAAATTTAATTTTCATACCTCGCCTCATTTTCTCAATTCCAAGTATATTTCCTCTGTTATACCTGAAAATCACCTCACTAAACAAAAATTGGTTAAATTAATAGATTTCCCTAATTAAAATAAAAAAATACTAACTAAAATGCAAATCTAAACCTAATCAAGAAAAGAAAAGGAAAAATAAAAATTATTTACACTAAAAAGAAAGAAAGAAAATATTTTTCACGGGTTGCCTCCCGTGCAGCGCCTGGTTTACCGTCGCGGCTCGACGCCCTTTAAGCTCATTTGTCTACTAGGGAGATGGATGATTTGTCCCGATCATGATCATCCCCCCAGTAGTTCTCAACCTTATCCGGTGGCCTACCTAGTAACTCTCGGGAATCACTCAATCCGTTAGCATTCCCATGATCAATTATGTTGATCACCGAGAGTTCCTTATAAACAGTCGAAAGCTTAGGTACCTTGTACACATCAAACACTTCGACCTTGTCATGTGCTCGCATCGTGAGTTGACCCGCAGCTACATCGATTAATGCCTTTCCGGTTGCCAAAAAGGGTCGTCCCAAAATAAATGGGACTTCAGCATCTGGTTCAAAGTCCAGAACAATAAAATCGACCGGAAAAATGAGATAGGTTGGGTTGTGGTGGATAGGTTGACCAAGGCTGCTCATTTCCTACCGGTCAAAACCACCGATTCAGCAGAAGATTATGCAAACTTGTACATCTGAGAGTTTTTTAGGTTGCATGGAGTGCCCTTGTCTATTCTATCAGATAGAGGTACTCAGTTCACCTCTCAGTTCTATAGGTCTTTTTAAAAGGGACTTGGCACCCAGATCAAGCTTAGCATGGCATTTCATCCGCAAACCAATAGTCAGGAAGAGCGGACTATCCAAACTCTCGAGGACATGTTGAGAGCTTGTATTATTTACTTCAAGGGTTGTTGGGACGAGCATTTGCTTCTTGTTGAGTTCACCTACAACAACAGCTATCACTCCAGCATACAAATGGCATCGTTCGAGGCTCTTCACGAGCGACGGTGTAGATCACCCATTGGGTGGTTTGAGGTCGGCGAGGCTTCATTAGTGTGTCCAGATTCAGTCCACGAGGTCATGGAGAAAGTTCAGTTGATAAGGGAAAGGCTGAAAAATGGCTCAAAGTCGCCACAAGTCTTATGCGGATCTACGGAGGAGAGAGCTTGCATTCGAGATTGATGATTGGGTGTTTCTGAAAAGTATCACCCATAAAGGGAGTAATGAGATTCAGAAAGAAAGGGAAACTCAGTCCCCACTATATTGGTCCATACAGGATTATGAGGATAGTGGTTAAAGTAGCCTATGAGTTAGATTTACTCTCAGAATTGGCTTCAGTTCAACCCGTATTTCACGTATCGCTCTTGAAAAAGTGATATGGAGACCCAGCCTTAGTGGTCCTGGTGGAAATTGTTGGTGTGAAGGATAGTCTCAGTTATGAGGAAATTCCTATTGAAATCTTAGATCGTCAGGTTTGGAGACTGAGGAACAAGGAGGTAGTCTTAGTAAAGGTGTTATGGAGAAATCAACATGTCGAGGGAGCCATGTGGAGGCCGAGAGGATATGATGGCTAAATACCCCCATTTGTTCCCTACCGGCTCAATTTCAATGCGAGGTATAAAATTTTTCCCTAAACCTCTATTCAGTTTTTCATGTTCTATTCATGCGTGCAAGTTTGTTTTATGATATGATATATATATATATATATATATATATATATGTGATGTCTGAATTCAGTCCAACGATGTAATTCCTTTCGGTGGTAGTCGTTCCGCTTGTTTTCGACATACATGATTAGTATTTTCATATGGTGATTGTTTGATTATGAGTTTTCTGCATGATTCTAACATTTGAGGACTAATGTTCCCAAGGGGGAGATGTTGTTATACCCCGAGAACCTAAAAATCAGACCTGGGAGTCAAACAAGAAAAAAATTGGAAAAATGTTGCAGTAGTGCAGGACGAGTCGTTGGACAATTCGTCAGGGAGCCCCACCGGTGATGTAATTATTCGTGGTCAGCAACCAAGAGTCCGCATGTCAGTCGTGGGGAGGTCCTAGAGAAGAATTTTGAGGGTGATCCAGTGTACTTAACGAAAGCTGGTAACGAGTCGTGTCACAGAGGGATGAGTCGTCATGTCCTCCATTAAGAGCCAAGGGAAAAATTTCCAGTGGACTTGACGAAAGGACCTAACGACTCGTTGCTCCTGGAAACGGATCGTCTGGTCTCCCGTTAGTGTCACCTGACAGTGATTTCCTGCGAATTAACAAGGGCCTTCTCGTAATTTCCTACACTCCGAATACCTAAACTACGTCTTTTGAGGTAAGGGAAATCAGCCATGATAAACCTCATTTGATACTTCTAAGTGTAGAGAGGAAGAAGGAAAGGGAATTCAAGTTCTCACCATTAAGATCTTCAAGATTCTACCTAGGGTTTTCAACGGAGTTAAGGGTCTCAAAATTTCCAGGTATGTGGGGTTTGAATGGGTAGTTTTGTCCCTACCCATGCCCATTTCTTCCCATTTCCAATTTTAATTTGCTAAATTCTTATGGGTCTTAACCTCATTTGTGTGATTCCTTAAATTTTAGGTGAGCTTGTGGTATTATGTTTAAATTGCGGGTTTTGAAGTGTTTGGGACATGTCACGACTCCTTAGGTTAGCCGTTACCAAGCCAGTGGAATCTTCTTGAATGATGAGGCAATGTACTTGATGGGTGACCCAACGGATTGTAAGCCCTAGTAATGAGTCGTTAGGTCATCCGTTATGACCCCCTGACAGTTATTTTCAGCAATTTCAGTAAGGGCTTTTCCGTAATTCATAAGTTCTAAGGGCCTATAGTACGACATTTTGAGCTCATAATTGAGGGTTTTAAGCTGATATAAACCAATCTAGGCCATTTTATTCATGCATGCAAGGGTGAGAGCTTTAGGGGGCGAAGGTGAGAAGAAATTCAAGGATTCCAAGGGAAATCTCAGCCAGGTAATTAGTAAGAGATAAGATTTTTCAATCCCAGGTATGTAAGGCTATGAGTGGGTACTTTCTTCCACACCTATGCCCATTCCCTATCAAATTATGATTTATTTGTGATGATCAAGTATGGGTTTTCATTCAATTGCATGAATCTTACATTCCTACTAATGGGTATGATTGATTGAGTTAATATTGATGATCTACTGAGCTTGGGCGGATTCTAACTTAATTTATTTTAAAAAATTATTTTCAAAAAATTAAATCTAAAATGACCATGTGTGGGGAGTTCCTAAAAGGATGTGATGATGATGGAATAGATGATGAAAAGCATGTCTCCAAACTTACCCATCACTTTGATAATTTTTCCAAAGAAGATTGAATTGACCCAAGTATAATGAAGCTTTGGGTAGTGCCCAGTGTTGAGTATGGATGATGATTTCTCTTGAATTGATCTTATTACTTGTTTTGGAGTGAAATCTCCCAAATTATAATGTTTTCAAATAAATTTAATGGGTTCAAGCATGAAATGTTTTAGGGCAAGGTCCCTATGTTGATGATTATGAAGTGATATTTCTAAAGTAGCCTTACCACATGATTTTGGAGTTAAGCCTCCCACTAATCTTGAGCTTGTGGTAAATGTCATAATAAAACTTCTCATATGTATGAATTTCATAATTGAGATGTATGTTGTTGTTAAGCTTCACTTCACATGATGTTGAGTCTAAGCATGATTCTAATCTAAGCTTTGTCGAGATGACTTTGTTGAGCTTCATATTAATATGATGTCTAAGGCATGCATGATTTCATAATGAGCTTTGTCAATAGGAAATGTTGAGCTTTGTTTCACACGATGTTGAGTTTATGCATGACTTCATGTTGAGATTCATCACTAGACGATGTTGAGCTTCGCATTTATGCAGTTTTGGGAGAAGAGTCTAGCACCAAGTGGGCTAAGGGTCGACTACCCTATTCCCCAGAACTACGCGCCAATGTAGGTTGATTCTATTATATTATTGGGACCTCCCTTGTTAGCCATCCCCGGCCAAATTGGCCCTTTGAGCTTGATATCGATATCATGGTAGCGTCCCTATCCCTGCCAAAGGTTTTGGATGGCTCTTCCCACTTGAGTGTCACAGTCGGGACCACATAAGCTATATCGTGGTATGTCGGTTAAGTGGCAAGTCTTCCATTGCCCATATCATTTGAATTTTCATACCCATTACTCATGATGATTTTCTTATGCATGCATGTTAGGAAAGCAAGGTTTGACTCATTCTTCAGCTTTTGATATAAATGTTGTTATCTATCTTTGAGTCATTCGAGTCAGCCATGATGTTCTAAGGCCATGCATGAGCACGTTATGATAAAGTTTGATTTCAGAATTTATGCATGTGTTCCTCTACTTACTCTCAAAGTTTTTTATATATATGTATGACTGGATTTAGCTGATTTCATTGTTAAAGCGGGTTTACTTACCTTGCATACTCGGTACATTCCACGTACTGACCGCATACTTTCCAGGATGCATCATTTCATGATGCAGGATCGGGTTCTCAAGTTCAGCCCCGTTCGTAGCTGCCTGTTAGAGGTTGAATTTGCTTGCTTGGTGAGTCCTCATTCTTTGAGGACTATACTTTCAGTTATTCTGAGCTTACTTTCAGTTTCAGTATTTCTGAGTTAGTTGAGGGTGTTGTCCCATCAGCTTGTCCAGATTATAGGCTATTTAGACTTAGATAGTAATCAACTTAGATGTTTATTCTATTTTTATGCTAAGTTAGGCTTCCACTGAGTTATATTTATGTTTCCTTTATGTTTATTGAATGAGTTGGTGAATGCTTATGCCATGGGTTGACTTGGGGTCTCTCGGGGTCCCTTGTCCCGTGTCTATGATCCGGGTCTCCTCTCGGGTCGTGAAAAATTTTGTATCAGAGCCATAGGTTTGAAGTGTCCTAGGGAGTCTGAAAGCCGCGTTAAGTAGTCTTTTTCATGGGTGTGAAGCGCGCCACACTTATGACGAAAAGGCTACGAAATGTTTTAGGAAATGTTCCCATCTTTCATTATCTAGGTCATGCAATGAATAATATTTCTATCCCTCTAATTCATGCTATTCTCGATTGCAGAGTCATGGGTCCTTGAAGGATGAATGGAAGGAGAAATGAAGATGGTGAAGGCCACGAGGATGGCATGGGTCGTGGGCATTAGCAAGTCCCACCAGTTCAGGAGCCTCAGGCACTGGAGCCAGCTGCTCACGCTGAGTTTTGGGCCGCTATCCAGATGCTTGCGCAGGCCTTGACCACTCAGGTCAATCAGCAGGCTGTTGCGCAGGCTCTGCAGAATGGAAATGTAGTGGCAGCGCGAGTCAAGGACTTCCTGAGGATGAACCCGCCGGTGTTTCTAGGGTCCAAGGTGGATGAGGACCCACATGAGTTTGTGGATGAGATCGTCAAGATCACCCAAGTTATGGGGGTGAGTAGTGTTGAGTGCGCGGAGTTGGCCTCCTACCAGTTTAAGGGGGTTGCACATATATGGTTACGTCAATGGAATGATAGCAGGGTTGCCGGAGTAGGTCCAGTCACTTGGGAGGAGTTTCAAGTTGCATTCCTTGATCTGCTCTTCCCTCGGGAGATAAGGGAATTGAAAGCAGCTGAGTTCATGAATCTAAAGCAAGGGAGGATGACAGTACTATAGTATTCCCATGATTTCACTCGCCTATAGAAGTACGCTCCTGAGTTAGTGGCTGACCAGAGGGCACGAGTGAGCAGGTTTGTGCATGGGATAGCGGGTTACTTGGATAAGGAATTCAGGATTGCTATGCTCCATCAGGATATGGACTTCCCTCGGATGGTGTTGTACACCTAGCAGATGGAGGAGGCACATTCGAGAGAGATAGAGAGGCAAGAAGGGCTAGGACTGAGGACCACAAATTTTCCCAGCAGAGGTCCGACGGTAGGCAGCGTCAGCAGACCCACCAAAGATCATCCGCCCTAGCTTCATCAGCCTTCAGTGTGCCATCTTGGCCTAGGCCTGATCAGAGAGGATTAGCATCAGGATCGAGGGTTTAGAGCAGCAGGCCCATAGATTCAGGTGTTCCTGCTTGTCGCAAATATGGCCGAGGACATACAGGCCAGTGCTTGGTAGGTTCGGGTGCGAGTTTCGGGCACAAGAAACCCGAACACATGCTTAGAGATTGTCCAGCAGCGAGATAGGATCAGGTTGGGGGTCGTGGCTTAGATTCTAGTTCAGCAGCCCCACCACCTCACTCAGCACATCAGGGGGCATTTACTAGTGCAGTTGGCGGTCAGCGCTAGAACAGATTCTATGTCGTAGCATCCCGTCAGGAGCAGGAGGTCTCCCCGAACATGTTTATTGGTATGTTACGAGTCTTCCATGTTGATGTTTATGCATTGTTAGATCCAGGGGCCACCTTGCCTTTGTGACACCTTTTGTAGCCAGTAGCTTCAGAGTCAGTCCCGATGTCTTGTCAGAATCCTTCTTAGTTTCTACTCCAGTAGGTGACTCAGTTATAGCTAGACGGGGGCATAGAGATTGCCCGGTCTTTGTTCTCCATAAGATCACCTTAGCAAATCTGATAGAGTTAGCCATGACCGATTTTGATGTTACTCTCGGCATGGGTTGGTTGTATACTTGTTATGCTTCCATTAATTGCAGGACCCGGTCAGTAGATTTTAGGTTCCCGGGTGAGCCAGTCTTAGAATGGAAGGGTAGTTCAGCTTGCCTGTAGGTCGATTTGTTTCCTACCTCAAGGCCAGGAAGATGATTTCTAAGGGTTGCATGTATCATCTAGTTAGGGTTAAGGACGTGGATTCTGAAACCCCGTCCATCTAGTTAGTCCCAGTAGTACGTGAGTATCCAGAGGTCTTTCCTGATGATTTGGTAGGTATTCCTCCCGAGAGGGAGATTGATTTCGATATTAACCTCCTTCCTGATACGCAACCGATATCAATTCCACCCTATAGGATGGCTCCAGCCGAGCTAAAGGAGTTGAGGGATCAGTTAATGGATTTTCTAGATAAGGGTTTCATTAGACCGAGCTAGTCTCCATGGGGCTCACCAGTATTATTTGTTCAGAAGAAAGATGGTTCCCTTCATATGGGCATTGATTATCGACAATTGAAAAAATTCACGGTCAAGAACAGGTATCCCTTACCCAGGATCGATGATTTGTTCGATCAGCTTCAGGGTGCGAAGTGTTTCTCGAAGATAGATCTCGGATCTTGATATCATAAGATCAAAGTTCGGGAGAGTGATATCCCAAAGATAGCATTCAGAACATGGTATGGTCATTACATGTTTGTAGTTATGTCTTTTGGACTAACAAATGCTCCTGCATCTTTTATGGACCTGATGAACAGGGTGTTGAAGCCATATTTGGATATGTTCGTGATCGTGTTCATTGATGACATCTTTGTGTACTGTCGGAGCGAGGAGGAGTATGCCGCTTACTTGAGAGTAGTGCA
This sequence comes from Datura wrightii, assembly GCA_035772735.1. Classification (NCBI taxonomy): domain Eukaryota; kingdom Viridiplantae; phylum Streptophyta; class Magnoliopsida; order Solanales; family Solanaceae; genus Datura; species Datura wrightii. The sequence goes on from JASDFA010000002.1 coordinate 71,582,135, forward strand.
TCAGACCCTAAAGGACCGCCAATCGTATGCAATGTTTAGAAAGTGTGAGTTTTGGTTGGACTCTGTGGCATTCTTAGGCCATGTGGTGTCTAGCGAAGGCATAAAAGTAGACTCGTAGAAAATTGAGGCGGTGAAGAATTGGCCCAGACTAGTGAATCCGTTGGATATTTAGAGTTTCTTGGCCTTAGCTGGCTACTATCGGAGGTTTGTTGAGGGTTTATCAACCATTGCAGCGCCTTTGACTAAGTTGACTCAGAAGAAGGTGAAGTTCCAGTGGTCGGAGGCTTGTGAGAAAAGTTTTCAAGAGTTGAAGGCTCAACTTACCTCAGCACCAGTCTTGACCCTACCCGAGGGTAACAATGGTTTCATGGTGTATTGTGATGCTTCCCGAGTTGGACTTGGGTGTTTATTGATGCAGCGTGGGAAGGTGATAGCTTATGCTTCTCGATAGCTGAAAGTGCATGAAAAGATATATCGAACCCAGGATCTTGAATTGGCTGTGGTGGCGTTCGCGTTAAAGATATGGTGGCATTTCTTGTATGGGCTCCATGTGGATGTATTTACGGACTACAAGAGTTTGCAATATGTGTTCACATAGAAGGATTTAAATTTGCGGCAAAGGAGGTGGTTGGAGTTACTTAAGGATTATGACATGAGTGTCCTTTACCACCCGGGAAAAGCTAACGTGGTTGCGGATGCACTTAGTAGACACTCAATGGGGAGTGTGTCCTATGTGGATGGGGGGAAAAAGGAATTGGTGAAAGATCTTCACCGGCTTGCGAGACTGGGAGTTAGATTGCCCGATTTGACCGATGGCGGTGTTGTTGTGCATAACGGGTCAAAATCGTCCTTGGTAGTTGATGTTAAATTCAGGAAAGATGAGGATCCAATGTTGAGGAAGCTGAAAGAGGCGGTGCGAAATCAGAAAGTGGAGGTTTTCTCCCAAAAGGGATATGGTGTGCTACGATACCAGGGTCGACTATGTGTTCCGGATGTTAATAATTTGAGAGTTCGGATATTTCATGAGGCACATGGTACCATATATTCTTTTTATCCAGGATCCACGAAAATATATCGGGATTTGTGAGAAATATATGGTGGGATGGTATGAAAAGGGATATTGCGGAATTCGTAGCGAAATGTCTCAACTGTCAGCAAGTGAAAGTTCAGCATCAAAGGCCGGGAGGTGTATTTCAGGATATTGCGATTCACATTTAGAAGTGGGAGGAAATCAATATGGACTTCATTATAGGTCTACCTCGTACTCCCCGACAATAAGACTCCATTTGGGTTGTGGTGGATAGGTTGACCAAGGCTGCACACTTCTTAATGTTCAAGACCCCTGATTCAGCAGCCGATTATGCTAAGTTGTATATTCATGAGTTGGTTCGGCTTCATGGAGTTCCCTTGTATATTATTTCGGATCGAGTTACTCAGTTTACTTCTCAATTCTAGCGTTCGTTTAAAAAAGGGCTTGGGACTGAAGTTAAGCTAAGCACAACTTTTCACCCTTAGAAGGACGACCAAGCAGAATGAACCATTCAGACTCTTGAGGATATGTTGAGGGCATGTGTGATGGATTTAAAAGGTAGTTGGGATGATCATTTCCCTTGATCAAGTTTGCTTATAATAATAGTTACCACTCTAGTATTCCGATGGCCCCGTTCGAGGCTCTTTACCGGCGAAGGTGTAGATCTCCCATCGGATGGTTCGAGGTTGGTGAGGCAGCCGTGATAGGTCCAGATTCGGTGCATGAGGCGATGGTGAAGGTTCGGTTTATAAGGGACCGACTGAAAACCGCTCAGAGTCATCAAAAATCATATGCTGATGTGAGAAGAAGGGAATGTGAGTTTGATGTTGATGACTGGGTGTTTCTAAAAGTATCTCCCATAAAGGGAGTCATGCAGTTCGGAAAGAAAGGTAAACTCAGTCCCCGCTATGTTGGTCCGTACCGGGTCGTGAGAAGGGTTGGTAATGTGGCATATGAGTTGGACTTGCCTTCAGAATTGGCTTCAGTTCATCCTGTGTTCCATGTAACGCTTTTGAAAAAGTGCTTGGGTGATCCATCCTTCGTGGTTCAGATAGACAACATTGGTGTAAAAAACAGCTTCAGTTATGAAGAAATTCCGGTTGAAATTTGGATCGACAAGTTTGAAGGCAGAGGAACAAAGAGGTAGCTTCAGTTAAGCTTTTATGGAGGAATCAACATGTTGAAGGTGCTACGTGGGAGGCCAAAGCGGATATGATGACTAAATACCCCCATGTTGTTCCCTACCGGCTCAGTTTCAGTTTGAGGTATAAAATTTTTGCCCTAACCCTCTATTCAGTTTTCATGTTCTATGCATGCGAATGAGGTTTTTTATGCTATGAAATATGTATGTGATGTCTAAACTCTAACCAGCCATGTGGTTCTCTTTGGGAGTAATTGTTCCATCAGTTTACGACTTGAAAAATCAATGATTTGCATATATATATATATATATATATATATGGTGATTGTTGTTTCTGGGTTTTCTGCTTGTTTTTAACATTCAAGGAAGAATGTTCCCAAGGGGGACATATTTTTATACCTCCAAAATTAAAGGATCGAACCCGAAAGTGAATCAGGAGAAAAATTGGAAAATGTTGCAGCAGTTGTAGAACGTGTCACCTGACGACTAGTGAGGAGGCATAACGATCCGTCAAGTGGCTCGTGGGAAAGGCCTGAGATGTTGAAGGACTCGAGGTCCTCACAGGGGATGTAACAACTAATTGTCAGTCACCAAGAGTCGTCAAGTCAGTCGTTGGTTGGTCCAGGGAAAAGTTAGAAAGGCTTATCCAGTGAACCTGACGGGTGGCACCCAACGACTCATCGTCAGTCCTAACGACCCATTAGATTAGCCGTTACCAAGCTAGTGGAAACTTCTTGAATGATGAGGAAGTGTACTTGATGGGTGACCAACGGATCGTGAGCCTTAGTAACGAGTCGTCAGGTCGTCCATTAGGAACCCCTGACAGTTATTTTCAGCGATTTTAGTAAGGGCTTTTCCGTAATTCCTAAGTTCTAAGGGCCTATACTACATCATTTTGAGCTCGTAATAGAGGGTTTTAAGCTGATAAAAACCCATCTAGGCCATTTTGTTCATGCATACAAGTGTGAGAGCTTGAGGGGGAGAAACTGAGAAGAAATTCAAGGATTCCAAGGGAAATCTCATCTGGGTAATTAGGAAGAGATAAGATTCATCAATCCCAATTATGTAAGGCTATGAGTGGGTGCTTTCATCATTCAAGAAGTTTCCACTAGCTTGGTAACGGCTAATCTAACGGGTCGTTAGGACTGACGATGAGTCGTTGGGTGCCACCCGTCAGGTTCACTGGATAAGCCTTTCTAACTTTTCCCTGGACCAACCAACGACTGACTTGACGACTCTTGGTGACTGACAATTAGTCGTTACATCCCCTGTGAGGACCTCGAGTCCTTCAACATCTCAGGCCTTTCCCACGAGCCACTTGACCCTGACAGTTATTTTCAGCGATTTCAGTAAGGGCTTTTCCGTAATTCCTAAGTTCTAAGGGCCTATACTACATCATTTTGAGCTCGTAATAGAGGGTTTTAAGCTGATAAAAACCCATCTAGGCCATTTTGTTCATGCATACAAGGGTGAGAGCTTGAGGGGGAGAAACTGAGAAGAAATTCAAGGGTTCCAAGGGAAATCTCATCTAGGTAATTAGGAAGAGATAAGATTCATCAATCCCAATTATGTAAGGCTATGAGTGGGTGCTTTCTTCCACACCCATTCCCATTCCTTACTAATTTGTGATAAATTTGTAATGATCAAGTATGGGTCTTCATTCAATTGCATGAATCTTACATTCCCACTCATGGTGTCACGCCCTGCCTTGGGGGGTATGACTGGCACCTGGTGCCCTATTAGGACTTGGACTACTAGACTACTGTCCCTAAGCACATCTGGTGCCTGGCTGGCTCAAACTCAGATTCATGGAATCAACAGGCCATATAACGACTGTAAATACAGCCTCCAGCCGACTGGGCCTATAGCCACCTGTACTGTAATATCAGCTAACCATAATCATTCTCATATAGGGAAACCTATGCGGGCCGACAAGGCCATCATGCTGTCTAGTTAAATCTAAATCAATATAACAATTGCAAAACTGCTACATGACCGGCAAGGTCACCACTACTGACTGGATAAGGCCTCACACGGCCAACATAAATAACTAAACATACGCACGGCCCCACATGACCAGCACAACTAACCATAGGGAAATATATACAGCATGCAAGCCTCTAGGAATACTGATAAGATGATCGGGACAGGGCCCCGACCTACCCGTACTATACAACAAAAGAAAATGAAATACACCTCTGAATATCAAGCTCCAGATGACAGGAGCTGATAACTCTATGCTAGCTAGGATCACGAGGGATCGACTCCTCGTCTATGAGTACCTACAGCCAAGTAATGCAGCACCCCAAACGGGCGTCAGTACCACCGGTACTGAGTATGCAAAGAAAACTGAACATGACTGAATATAAACAACAATACTAGTAAATTCTGAATAGCAGGAAGTATCTAAAACTGTCTGAACTAGCAGGATCTGAAATAAGCTTACTTGTACTGAAGGTAAGGTAGAATCATACCTATTTTCATGGCAATTTGTTGTCCATCAACTAATAGATATCATGTATATACATATATATATATAACACAAGAACCTATACCAGCCCCCATAAGCCGGAAGGTGCCAACCAACACACAATCTATATACCCCTACCCAGGTCAAAACCATCCAAAAATAAATCACTCCACTCACCTACTAACTACGAGCACCTCTATCGGCCCCTTGGGTCTCCAGCTCGGGCTATGGCCTCTGATATAAATAACTGTTTCTGAGCCCGGAGGACTCCTGTACTGTAATCTGTAATCTGTATCTGTATCTGTATCTGTAATCTGCCCCCTGGGCACAAGCGCACAACAAGGTAAGATATACTGCTATGCTGATCGGCCTGATATGGGGAATGCTCTATCCCATCTTCGTCCTACTGCGGACGGCATACCACTCCTTGGAGTGGCGTATCCCCACCCTCATGGTGGGTCGACACAGTTACCAACCCAGGGGCGGCGAGGACGCTCAAAGGGTGCCCTCATAACACAAACAGGTCTCAACAAACAATAATCACATATATCAAGCATGTTTAAACTGAAAATTATCTGTACTCTGATTTCTCATTCTGAACTCTTTTCTATTTTATGTTGATTCTCATACTGAACTATACTGTATCTGAGATATTATCTGACTGTCTGACATTGCTTTACTAACTTTTATTCTGAATATATATCATATTATCATAAAACATGCTTGCTAAATTCAAACTGGACTCAATTCTCGACTTCTGAAGGAATTAGCTTTACATACCTTCGCTTTAGAGTTCCCGACTAACTGGCGTAGTTTGGTCAGTATTTCTGCTATTTCTCCCAACTGCATTCATATACATATCAATTAGAGCTAAATACGCTAATATGCTGGAAGAAAACATCACTTTCAATATATATAGCCCAAATTTTGGCTTATCGAAAAACGGTCAAAAACTCGCTATTTCTCAAAAGTCCAGAAGGGAGAAATACTCACTTTAGGGCTAGGAATATATTGACACTAATTTGGAGCAATTCCACTTACCTTAGTTCGGTAGCACGATGATTCGCCGACCGAATTTCATGAAACTAAATCCGTAGGAATGCTCCTTACTGCTTAATACCGTAGTATGTGGAGTTAATTTGAGTTTGGATCGTGTTTGACGGCGTAATCGGACGAATATTATAAGAGATTCTCGTTCCTCCATGTTTTCCCTCAATTTCTCTGGAAATTATATGAGTTATATCATTAAAAACCAAAGTGAGTGGTTTATGTACTTGGGCCTGAACAGGGCCTCCGTGACACGGAGCCAACACGGAGGTCCTCCCTCCATGGCACGTTGCCATCGCGGAGGGGTTCTGCCCCAGCTCATCCCGCAATGGTTTGACGGATTTCTTATACGGTCTTTCCCCGGGCCTTTTTCCTAGCATGTATGGCATTCAAAAACTCTTAACCAACATGCGAATAGGCCATCTACATGTCTAGAATTTATGGGGTGTAACATTCTCCCCCCCTTAAGAACATTCGTCCTCGAATGTAAACCTCTATTTATAGGAATTCTCGACTTACACAACTTATTCCTAGAAAACTTTTGGCAGAGTTTTCCCTGTGTTGTGGACTATCTCAAGAACCAAAAATGCAGAAAAGTCCAATAAAGGTACTCCACACAATACTATAGTTTCCATCTCATAAAAGACTAGAGTCGACTATCTCATTTATATATATACTACAAGGCACTATATAAAATAACAATACTAACATACTTGTTATCTGACTAGGCTTGGAACAAATGAGGATATCTGGTTTTCATATCTTCCTCTGCTTCCCAAGTCATCTCCTCACGGTTCCTATTACGCCACAGTACCTTGACAGATGCAATATCTTTAGTTCTCAATCCTCGAATCTGTTTGTCTAAGATATCTATTGGAACCTCTTCATAGGCCAGCTCCTCCGTAATCTGAACATCCTAGATTGGGGCTACTCTGGATGGGTCTCCCATGCACTTCCTTAGCATAGATACGTGGAAAACTAGGTGAACAGATTCTAATTCTGGAGGCAAGTTCAATTAGTATGCCACTCGGCCTACTCTCCATCGGATCTAATAAGGCCCAACGAATCTCGGACTGAGCTTACCTTTCTTGCCGAATCTCATCACCCCTTTCATTGGGGATACTTTCAGAAATACCCAGTCATTCACATCCAATTCCAGGTCTCTACGCCGCACATCAGCATACGATTTCTGGCGGCTCTGTGCACTCAGCAGGCGTTCTCTGATAAGCTTTACCTTCTCCTATGACTTTTGAATAATATCTGGCCTAATCAACGCTGACTCTCCTACTTCAAACCAGCAAACTGGCGACCTACATTTTCTCCCATACAATGCCTCAAAAGGCCCTATCTGGATGGCTGAGTGATAGCTATTGTTATAAGCAAACTCAATTAGTGGCAAATGCTCATCCCAGCTACCTACAAAGTCTAGCACACATGCCTGTAGCATATCCTCGAGGGTTAGAATAGTGCGTTCAGCCTGTCCATCTGTCTGATGGTGGAATGCTGTGCTCAAATTAATCTGCGTTCCCAGACCTCTCTAAAATGACTGCCAAAATCTAGCTGTAAATTGTGCTCCTCTGTCAGAGATAATAGATACTGGAACACCATGTAATCTAACTATTTCTCTGATATACAATTCGACATAATCTTCGGCAGAAAAGGTAGCTTTCACTGGCAGGAAGTGTGTTGATTTCGTCAGTCTGTCGACTATTACCCAAATGGAATCATGCCTATGCCTGGTACGGGGTAATCCTGCTACAAAGTCCATGTTCACTACTTCCCATTTCCAGAGAGGCACAGCTATGTCCTGAGTCAATCCGCCTGGTGTCTGGTGTTCCGCTTTTACCTGTTGGCAGTTAGGACATTGGGCTACAAATTCTGCTATTTCCCTCTTCATACTTGACCACTAGTAGATTTCCTTGATATCTTGGTACATTTTCGTCGCGCCTGGGTGGAGAGAATAGCGGGCGTAATGTACCTCATTCATAATCTGCTGGCGGAGCCCTAAAACGTTTGGAACACAGAGGGAGCCCTTACATTGCAGCACTCCATCCTCAGTTATCTGAAAATCTAGCGCTTTCCCTTGCTGAATTCTGTCCTTAAGCTGGACCAGGTCAGGATCCTCATATTGCCATTCTTTTACCTCCACAACTAATGACGACACAACGGTGTTCTGAATTACCACTCTATTGTCCTCTATTTCAGCTACATGAACGGCTAGGATGGCTAATTGATGTATTTCTCTGACCAACTCCCGCTTCTTGGGCTGTAAATATGCCAAACTTCCCATTGATTTACGGCTGAGAGCATCTGCTACTACATTGGCTTTTCCCGGATGATACATAATGTTCACATCATAATCTTTCAATAACTCCAAGCAGCGACACTGTCGCAAATTCAGCTCTCTCTGAGTGAAGATATATTGTAGGCTCTTATGATCTGTGAAAATATGCACATGGATGTCATACAAGTAATGTCTCCATATATTTAATGCGTGGATCACTGCAGCTAACTCCAGGTCGTGGGTAGGGTAATTCTTTTCGTGTTTCCTCAGTTGTCTGGAAGCATACGCAATCACTTTACCGTCCTGCATCAACACACAACCCAACCCAATACTTGATGCGTCACAATATACTGAATAACCCTCTATACCTTCTGGTAATGCTAACACTAGATCGGAGGTTAATTTGTCCTTTAATTCTTGGAAACTCTTCTCACATGCCTTCGTCCACTAAAACTTTACTGTTTTCTGCGTCAGCTTAGTCAGAGGTGCCGCTATAGTGGAGAATCCCTCAACAAATCTTCTGTAGTATCCCGCTAATCCCAGAAAACTACGGACTTCGGTCGGAGTGGTAGGTCTAGGCCATGTTTTGACTGCTTCTATTTTTTGTGTGTCAACCTGTATACCAGCATCCGACACAATATGCCCCAAGAAAGCTACTGAGTTCAGCCAGAATTCACATTTGGAAAATTTAGCACACAACTGACAGTCCCTGAGAATCTAGAGCACTTTCCGTAAAGACTGGCCTTCTCCTAGGACTCTGTATCTGAATATCTTACGAGAACCAGCTGTGGTACTAATCCATCACTGACTACTGATGTGGACCCTTTTCTTGGGGTACTCACGATTTTGTCTTACTAGGATGGATGGCTAACTTGCGGGGTGTTCCATATAATAATTGCTAGGTTGACTAAGGCCGACTCTCACCTACAAGGCTGGGAAAATGATGTACGATCACTTAACATACTGGAAAAAAATTATGGTATTGCTAACCTCCAAAGTATGCCTGTTCGGTCTCTAATTCTGGTTCTGGCACATGCGATAATGTTACTGATCTTTAGGGATGCTTCCCTGCTAATACAGGCACCACCTGGTCGTTAGACCATCTAACTGCGCCCGTATCACCAACCTCCTGACCCAAGCTACTAACTCCTGTGAGCTTCTGAAGCCTAGATATGGCAACAAGCATAAGTTTGTTAACTCAATAAACTGAGAACCGAGAAAGTTTCTATGGCTTCATACGTGAATCACACTTAACCTGCCCCTTTTTTGGCAAGGGGTCCTGTAGTACGATCTGTATATATTTCCTAGCAGCTAACCAGAATCTGTGTGACTGTAACCCCTATGGCCAGCTACTCATAGCATATCTGATATCTGTATATACATATATGTCAACAACTACGTACAGTACATACTGAATTCTTTTGGTAGTAATACATAATCTCTGACATACTTTACTGAATTTCATACTGCACATGATATACTACTTCTACAGTTTAATGATATCTCCTATCCTCTCGTACCATTTCATTGGATTTTCGTCCCATTCTGAAAGCAACACACACATGCACTTTAGCTATGATATGCTATTTGAAACTTCGCCACTCTTACAATGTGGGGGCAACATCCGAACCTTGTGGCCTTACTTGGCATTATATTAAGGCCCGTGACTTTCTATTGGACCTTGTCTCTAGGCCACACTAGATTAGAGTCTCTGGGTCAATACCCTCTTACCTTCTCCTTAGGCGGACGTACCGCAACATCCTAAACTACAATCTTACTATCTCTTAGCTTTCAGTCTGAGGTTTAGTCCTTAGTACACGATGTTCTATCAATCTGGAGGTGATTCTCATTTCCCCTCAAAATCTGGTATTCATGCTCTTCATCTTCCTTAAACTGAGCTTTGGGGTTCAAGGTATCTGCCTTACATTGTCAATAAGGTTATTGGTCAAGTCTCAGCCTATACTTCTCTCTGGCTTGCAGTCAGACCCATCTGATTCACACGACCACCCTACCTTTTGGTATCACAATTGAAATCATAACTATTATCTTGTAGTATATCTTACCGTTTTTAGCGTTTTATGGCGGACTTGGCCTTTTTCTGACTCGAACTTAACTATTACTGGGAGTTCATCATTAACGGATCTCCTACGCCCACTTCGAGTAAGCTAGTAGTCTTACTTGCTCTTCTGACTTATTACCGTGAGGGCCTGCACAACTTACATAATCATAAGGGCTCCTTACTCTTTCTAACACTTTCTGGAATCAACCAATCCACCTTTCACTTACTGCCTACTTTGGGCAACATTGCCTCAATCCTTATGCCCTTTGCTATACTGGGATCAAAACTAAGGGGTAGGAATGGCTTTTTCTTACTGCAACGAAACGAAGACATAGAACTATACCACATCTGAAAGGATGGAGGTGGGAATCCTACATTTCCCTCTCTTTCTCACCCTTATCTGATAATCTAATATTGTTTGTTATCTTAATCAGATCTTATATATCTAATAAATAAATCAACTCATTTATATGTTATGCTTATGATTCCTATTCTGAAGTTATCGACATATACTAGGGATGGTACCGATAAAGGTATCACATTGGGAGGTCCCCAACACCTCCTCTTGCTGCTATAATTACCTTGTAACTGGCCGGTGCCCTTTCCTGTTGCTATATCTGATCTTCTTCCTGGGATAGGATATCGTTGGTCCGACATTTGTTTATCTGTAGACAAAGAATATGATAAGTTTTAGGAACTTGACCCATTATTGTACTATTCTATGGCACGACGGAATATGAAGAAAGAGCAACCATCATATTATACCTTGCAGCCTCCTGCGTATAGTATGTGGTGCATAACACATCCATAGACAAGACTCTACTTAGCACGGTTTGCAAACTCCTTGGGACACGACCTGCTCTGATACCAAGTTTTGTCACGCCCCGCCTTGGGGGGTATGACTGGCACCTGGTGCCCTATTAGGACCTGGACTGCTAGACTACTGTGCCTAAGCACATTTGGTGCCTGGTTGGCTCTAACTCAGATTCATGGAATCAACGGGCTATATAACAGCTGTAGATACAGCCTCCGGCCGACTGGGCCTATAGCCACCTGTACTGTAATATCAACTAACCAGAATCATTCTCATATAGGGAAACCCATGCGGGCCGACAAGGCCACCATGCTGTCTAGTTAACTCTAAATCAATATAACAATTGCTGAAAAGCTACGTGACCGGCAAGGTCACCACTACTGACTGGATAAGGCCTCACACGACCAACATAAACAACTAAAAGCCCCACACGACCGACACAACTAACCACAGGGAAATATATACAGACTGCAAGCCTCTAGGAATACTGATAAGATGTTCGGGACCTACCCGTACTATACAACAAAAGAAAATGAAATACACCTCTGAATATTAAGCTCCAGATGATAGGTGATCACGGGCAAAAATATATGCCTGAGATATGCTTTACGACTTAAATTAATCTTGTTTATCTAAGATTATTGTATACATTTTCATGTAATTTTAGATAAAGTAAAGATATGTGCTAACCAACATGATTAGCCTTTGTTTTGTAGGTTTTGATGACTTTTGAGCAACTAATCCATGAGTTGGTGAAGTAGAGACTTGGAAACGGAATCAACACGCGAACGTCGGCAAAGAGGAGGCACAAAACAGCCCACCGGCGCGTCGACAAGGTGCCACGGCAGGCAGGCTGCTCACAACAGCCACCTGCGCGTTGGCAACGTGCCACGGCAGGTGGCCTCCGCGACCAAGGGCCTCCAACGCGCTGCCCAAGCAGCGTGACACGCTGCCAACGCGACATGGTGCTGCCCGGGCCAATTTCGGGTGATTTTCAGAGGGCTTCCGCGTCCGTAGCGTGTCATGGAGGCCGTGCTCCACGATGCACTCCGTGACACATTGCTTGTTATTCCGGGAAAGAGTCCTACTACTATAACTAGCACACTTAGGTTTATTTTTCAAAGTTCAGACTTGGTGGAGCAAGGACGTGGGTTAGCAGCAGCTGAGGGACGAAAAAGCTAAGGGATTTCTTCTCTTCCTTTCTTCTTTCAATCAATTGTATGTATGATTTACACTTGTTTTAGGATGATCAATCCACAAATGAGTGGCTAATTCTCTTCCTTGCTAAGGTTTTGAACATGTGTAGTGAATTTTGATTGTAAATGATATGGTTTTCTTCTTCGTCTTTCATGTTGTTCTATTAATTCTTGTTCTTACTGCATTAGTGCTTGGCCGACATTAATGTACATCTAAAAAGTCCAATTTCACTCGAGAGAGCAAGAAATTGGAAAGTTGAGAATTAATAGGGTATTGTTCTTAACTTGATTTGGGAAAATTGGGTTTTGATGTGCTTTCCTGATAGAAATATACTTGAAAGCCGTATTAGTCAATTTAGGAACCGGAATTGTATTGCTAGGTCGTAAATTGCATTTGATCACAGAAATGTAGACGAATAGTTTATGATTCTTAAGTGAAATTAAATACGAGAGTTTTAATTTCTAGGCTAAAGTTCTTGGCTAGCAACATGAAGAAGAGATTAACCGAATTATTATTACAATTGAATTCATTACTTGTTCTTAACCTTGGCATGCTCTTATCCATAGTTTAAATTCACGGTAAATAATTGTTAATAGTTTTAGTATGTATCTTATAAACAAAAACTCAATTAACTGTTGGTTACGTTGTTGTTAGCATAGTTAGAAGTAAGATAAGAATATAGTATACTTAGGCAAATTTTACATACCCTGAGCCTCCTTGGATCGATACTTGGCTTACTTAGCCACTTTATTACTTTTTTGACCACGTGCACTTGCATGTCGGTTTATAATATATAATACCAACCGAACAGACCGAACAAGTTTTTGGCGCCGCTGTCGGGGAGACTTGCCAATAGGTGAATTTGTTTTAAGTGTAATTTACTATATTTTTATTTTTCTCAAGTGCTCACAACTTAGTCTTAGTGTTTGTTTTAATTCTTTTGCATTTTACTTTTTCTTTTTCGAATACCCTTATTGACATGACATCGTGGAATATAAATGGTTTCAATGGTGGATACTCATATTTTAGTGAATCTTGTCTGAATTGCGGAGGACGCCACTTGTGGCAACAATGTAACACGTGTAATATATGTGGTGGTCAAGAAGGCCATTGGGATGGCTGTCCGAATGCATATTCCCCTCCCCCAAGCCCCTACTATGATCCTTCTGTTGTTTTTCCTGAATATAGGCATGCTGAAAATGAGGACTTGGGACGCCAAGCTCGAATAGAAGACATGCTGAAACAACTCTTGGAGCAATCAGAAGCAATGAAGGAGGCGATGGCAGTATTGAGAATTCAGCAAGAAGAGAATGTAGAGGCTCTAGAAAGGATGAGAATCAAATTCACGGAGATGATCGCTGAAGCTGAAGCTTGTGATAAATTGCAGGTAACAACTTTAGTCGATATTCAAGAGGAACTACAAGAGGACGACAAGGGTGAATTTTTGGATGAAGCCCAACAATTAGAATCTCTTGAGTGTCCCCGTGATGGGCTCACACTTATGGAAAATCCATTGTTGGAAGAAGAGATATAGTATCCCCCAGTTGACTTTAATGGTGAGATAGATGTCAATGCTGAGAATGTGTATCCAAGTAAGGAGGTCAAGCATAATGCAGTTTCAGAGTTGAGGTGTATTGGACCACACGCGATGCATTTTCCGACATTAAGTTTGGTTGACAACATAGAAGTAGAGTCTTCCAAGCTTATAGAGAAATGTCTAGAGGAGGACCAAGCACCATATATTTTGAAATTTGCCTACGCGGAGAGACAAAATGACTTCGCTTACTTGGGGGCCAATAAGTTAAAAAGGCAACACCTACTGTTTGGTCCTTACAATTTTTCACCACCACCCCTGGAGCATAAGAGGAAATTAGAAAAGAAATTAGGGGTGAGATTCATATCCTCAAGGTGGAGGAAAAAGTGGTGAAACTTGGTACGTCGTGCCGCGACGCAAAATTAGGCGCTGCTTGGGAGGCAACCCAAGGGTACCATGCGTACCATTTTAATTTCTTGCATTTAAGTTGATTTTATTTATTTTTCATATTGTGTTGTTTTGGTGGAAAGCTAAGCACAGATGGAGGGGAAGTCTGAGTACCCGTGGAGGAGGAAGCTAATAAGCATGGAAGAGAAAAAGTGTGGGGTTGAACACCCACTTGTGCAAAGTCGAAGAAACGCATGCTGTTAGCTAAGCCTAAAGGCCTCAGGGAGTATTCCTCAGCCTTTGTAAATTTTAATTTGATGCTATAAGGACATAGCATGATTTAAGTGTGGGGTGAGGGAAATTTCAAGGGAAATTGCAAAATTTTCTGTGCTTAACGATTTTGGTGAATGTAATGCTTGTGCAAAAGTTGGTGAAAAATTTGAAAAAATTTGAAATTTTTTTGTGAATTAAGCATGACTTCATCACCTGTTGGTTTTTCTTTTCGGTTCTTTTCCGACGGGGGGTATTTGAACCGAAGAATAAATTTTTTTTTTCTTTTTCTTTGTCTGTATATAAAGTTTTTAGTCATAGTGAGGGACTGTTTCCGACGATGGATGGATGACGACCGTCTTGAGGAAAATTAGTCAGTAGGATGGTTTTTGGACCCGTAGCTAATTGATGGCTTGATATTCTTGTTATGTTCTATACGTGATTGTAAGATGCAAGTATGTTCAGTGTTGAAGCATGCAAGTGTATAACTTTGTTTGAGACATTTAGGCTCTAGAATTTGACTCAATATGATGGAAGCTTAATTCTGAATTCTTGTGATTAGCTGAGTAAGAGTCTACTGATTGTGTCTTGAATTGAGCATGTGCCATGAGTGTAAGGTTTTTGAGTATTCTGTGCTATTATGAAATGTCTAGAACTTGCCTGGTGTGTATATAAAACGAAAAATTAATCCTAGTTAACCCCATTGAGCCTTGAGCCTATTCTTTGACAGCTGCAACATAAGCTTAATCCTTTTTCTTTCATTAGCCTTGAAATTGAACCAAAACTCCTAAGCACTTAAAGGAAAAATCCGAAAGGGTAAAGGAGTGAGAAGAATGAAAAAGAAGGGAAAGTAGCAATTGTAAGAGTTGAGAAAGGTCGAGGGTGCACTTGTTTGAATATGGGTGAGTATTAGTAGGGAGTAAGAACATAAATAAATGAAACGTTGCTTATAGAACTCCTTACTAATAAGCTAAAAGTGTCGAAAGAAATGGGGGAACAAAAGAGGAAAAAGAAAACTAAATGGAGAAAAAGGTGAAGTGAGGGAAGGGAAGTTTGTAATGAAGGCGTGATGTATTAAAAGCGCTTACAAAAGATAGTCACTATTACTGATCATAATAGAACTTACCCACACCTGAGTTACATTACAGCCTAAAAAGTCCAACTTGATCTTACATTCACACATCCTTAAATTAGTGGAATAAAACACTAAGGGAAAGCTTATGTGTCATTACATGATGCATGTGAATTCTTTGTGAGAGTGAGTGTAATTCTATTCATATACCCACACATGTTGTGATATAAAAATTGTTTTTGCGTGTGAAATTGGGTAACTCTCTTTCCGTGAGGGGCACATGTTGAATGAAGGATATAAATCATGTGGGATTTCTTAGTCAGTTGATTTGCATGAGTTTGCTAAAATTGAGAGTCGATTCTTGAGGTTAAGAAGTCTTAACATAGTTGTACTTCATCTCAATGGACAAATCAAGCATGCTCTATTTTTAGCTTGTATCTTACGTAATCATTATAGCCGTAACTTGAATTCTCTTGCTAAATTAGTTATGTGGGAGTCTCCATATGCATTATATGTAAAAGGTTGTTCGAGGACGAACAAGGCTTTAAGTGTGGGGTTGTGATCACAGGCAAAAATATATGCCCGAGATATGCTTTATGACTTAAATTAATCTTGTTTATCTAAGATTATTGTATACATTTTCATGTAATTTTAGATAAAGTAAAGATATGTGCTAACCAACATGATTAGCCTTTGTTTTGTAGGTTTTGATGACTTTTGAGCAACTAATCCATGAGTTGGTGAAGTAGAGGCTTGGAAACGGAATCAACACGCGAACGTCAGCAAAGAGGAGGCACAAAACAGCCCACCGGCGCGTCGACAAGGTGCCACGGCAGGCAGGCTGCTCACAACAGCCCACCTGTGCGTTTGCAACGTGCCACGGCAGGTGGCCTCCACGACCAAGGGCCTCCAACGCGCTGCCCAAGAAGCGTGACACGCTGCCAATGCGGCAGGGTGCTGCCCGGGCCAATTTCGGGTGATTTTCAGAGGGCTTCCGCATCCGTAGCGTGTCACGGAGGCCGTACTCCGCGATGCACTCCATGACACGTTGCTTGTTATTCCGGGAAAGAGTCCTACTACTATAAATAGCGCACTTAGGTTTATTTTTCAAAGTTCAGACTTGGTGGAGCAAGGACGTGGGTTAGCAGCAGTTGAGGGACGAAAAAGCTAAGGGATTTCTTCTCTTCCTTTCTTCTTTCAATCAATTGTATGTATGATTTACACTTGTTTTAGGATGATCAATCCACAAATGAGTGGCTAATTCTCTTCCTTGCTAAGGTTTTGAACATGTGTAGTGAATTTTGATTGTAAATGATATGGTTTTCTTCTTCTTCTTTCATGTTGTTCTATTAATTCTTGTTCTTACTGCATTAGTGCTTGGCCGTGATTAATGTACATCTAAAAAGTCCAATTTCACTCGAGAGAGCAAGAAATAGGAAAGTTGTGAATTAATAGGGTATTGTTCTTAACTTAATTTGGGAAAATTGGGTTTTGATGTGCTTTCCTGATAGAAATATACTTGAAAGCCGTATTAGTCAATTTAGGAACTGGAATTGTATTGGTAGGTCGTAAATTGCATTTAATCACAGAAATGTAGACGAATGGTTTATGATTCTTAAGTGAAATTAAATACGAGAGTTTTAATTTCTAGGCTAAAGTTCTTGGCTAGCAACATGAAGAAGAGATTAACTGAATTATTATTATAATCGAATTCATTACTTGTTCTTAACCTTGGCATGCTCTTATCCATAGTTTAAATTCACGGTAAATAATTGTTAATAGTTTTAGTATATATTTTATAAACAAAAACTCAATTAACTTTTGGTTACGTTGTTGTTAGCATAGTTAGAAGTAAGATTAGAATATAGTATACTTAGGCAAATTTTACATACCCTGAGCCTCCTTGGATCGATACTTGGCTTACTTAGCCACTTTATTACTTGTTTGACCACGTGCACTTGCGTGTCGGTTTATAATATATAATACCAACCGAACAGACCGAACAATAGGAGCTGATGAGTCTGCACTGGCTAGGATAACGAGGGATCGACTCCTCGTCTATTTGTACCTGCAGGCAAGTAATGCAGTGCCCCAAACGGGCGTCAGTACCACTGGTACCGATTATGCAAAGCAAAATGAACATGACTGAATATAAACAACAATACTAGTAAATTCTGAATAGTAGGAAGTATCTAAAACTATCTGAACTAGCAGGATCTAAAATAAGCTTACCTGTACTAAAGGTAAGGTAGAATCATACCTGTCGTCATGGCGATCTGTCGTCCATCAACTAATAGATATCATGTATATACATATAAATATAACACATAAGAACCTATACTAGCCCCCATAAGCCGGAAGGTGCCAACCAACACACAATCTATATACCCCTACCCGGGTCAAAACAATCCAAAAATAAATCACTCCACTCGCCTACTAACTACGAGCACCTCTACCAGCCCCCTGGGTCTCCAGCTCGGGCTATGGCCTCTGATATAAATAACTGTGTCTGAGCTCGGCGGACTCCTGTACTGTAATCTGTAATCTGTATCTGTATCTGTATTTCTAATCTGCTCCCTGGGCGCATGCGCACAACAGGGTAAGCTATACTGCTATGCTGATCAGCCTGATATGGGGAATGCTCTATGCCATCTTCGTCCTACTGCGGACGGCATACCACTCCTTGGAGTGGTGTATCCCCACCCTCATGGTGGGTCGACACAGTTACCAACCCAGGGGCGGCAAGGACGCTCAAAGGGTGCCCTCATAACACAAACAGGTCTCAACAAACAATAATCACATATAGCAAGCATGTTTAAACTGAAAATACTATCTGTACTCTGATTTCTCATTCTGAACTATTTTCTGTTTTATGCTGATTCTCATATTGAACTATATTGTATCTGAGATATTATCTGACTGTCTGACATTGCTTTACTAACTTTTATTCTGAATATATATCATATTATCATAAAACATGCTTGCTAAATTCAAACTGGACTCAATTCTCGACTTCTGAGTTCTTTCTTCTATACATCACGCTATTTACTGTACTGGATTACTAACTTGCCGAAGGAATTAGCTTTACATACCTTCGCTTCGGAGTTCCCGACTAACTAGCGTAGTTTGATCAGTATTTCTGTTATTTCTCCCAACTGCATTCATATACATATCAATTAGAGCTAAATACGCTAATATTCTGGAAGAAAACATCACTTTCAATATATATATAGCCCAAACTTTGGCTTATCGAAAAATGGTCAAAAACTCGCTATTTCTCGAAAGTCCAGAAGGGAGAAATACTCACTTTAGGGCTAGGAGTATATTGACACTAATTTGGAGCAATTCTACTTACCTTAGTTCGGTAGCACGATGATTCGCCGGCCGAATTTCACAAAAATAAATCCGTAGGAATGCTCCTTACTGCTTAATACCTCGGTATCTGCAGTTAATTTGAGTTCGGATCATGTTTGACGGCGTAATCGGATGAATATTATAAGAGATTCTCGTTCCTCCCTGTTTTCCCTCGGTTTCTCTAGAAATTATATGAGTTATATCATTAAAAACCGAAGTGAGGGGTTTATATACTTGGGCCTGGACAGGACCTCCGTGACACGGAGCCAACGCGTAGGCCCTCCCTCCGTGGCATGTTGCCAGCGCGGAGGGTTCTACCCCGGCTCCTCCCATGATGGTTCGACGGATTTCTTATCCGGTCTTTCCCCGAGCCTTTTTCCTAGCATGTATGACATTCAAACACTCTTAACCAGCATGCGAATAGGCCATCTACATGTCGAGAATTTATAGGGTGTAACACATGGGTTTGACTAATTGAGTTAATATTGATGATCTACTGAGCTTGGGCGGATTGTAACTTAATTTCTCTTAAAAAATTATTTTCAAAAAATTGAATCCAAAATGCCCATGTGTGGGGAATTCTTAAAAGGATGTGATTATGATGGCATAGATCATGAAAAGCATGTCTCCAAACTTACCCATGATTTTGATAATGTTTTCAAAGAAGATTGAATTGACCCGAGTATAATGAAGCTTTGGGTAGTGCCTAATGTTGAGTATGGATGATGATTTCTCTTGAATTTATTTTATTACTTGTTTTGGAGTGAAATCTCCCAAATTATAATGTTTTCAAATGAATTGAATGGGTTAAAGTATGATAAGGTTCTGGTAAAGGTCCCTATGTTGATGATAATAAAGTGATATTTCTAAAGTAGCCTTGCCACATGATTTTGGAGTTAAGCCTCACACTAATCTTGAGCATATGGTATGTGTTATAATAAAGTTTCTCATATGTATGAATTTTATAATTGAGATGTACGTTGTCGTTAAGCTTCATTCACATGATGTTGAGTATAAGCATGATTCTATTCTAAGCTTTGTCAAGATGACATTGTTGAGATTCATATTTATATGATGTCTAATGCATGCATGATTTCATAATGAGCTTTGTCAATAGCCAATGTTGAGCTTTGTTTCACACGATGTTGAGTTTATGCATGACTTCATGTTGAGCTTCATCACTAGACGATGTTGAGCTTCGTATTAATATGATGTAGAGCATTGCATGTTTTGGGAGAAGAGTCTAGCACCAAGCGGGCTAAGGGTCGACTACCCTATGGCCCAAAATTACGCGCCAACGTAGGTTGACTCTATAATATTATTGGGACCTCCCTTGTGGCCATCCCCAGACCAATTGGCCCTTTGAGCTTGATATCGATATCATGGTAGAGCCTCTAGGCCTGGCAAGGTTTTGGATGGCTCTGCCCAGTTGAGTGTAATAGTCGGGACCACGTAAGCTCTATCGTGGTATGTCGATTAAGTGACGAGTCTCCCATTGCCTATATCATTTTAATGTTCATACCCATTACTTGTGATGATTTTCTTATACATGCATGTTGGGAAACCAAGGTTTGACTCATTGTTCAGTTTTTTATATAAAAATGTTGTGATCTAGCTTTGATTCATTCGAGTAAACCATGATGTTCTAAGGCCATGCATGAGCACGTTATGATAAAGTTCGATTTTTGAATTTACGCATGTATTCCTCTACTTACTATCAAAGTTTATTATATATATGTATGACTGGATTTAGTTGATTTCATTATTAAAGCGATTTTACTTACCTTGCATACTTGGTACATACCACATACTGACCGCATACTTTTTATTCTGCATCGTTTCAGGATGCAGGATCGGGTTCTCAGGTTTAGCCCCGTTCGTAGCCGCCTATCAGAGTTAGCATTTTCTTGCTTGGTGAGTCCTCATCTCTGAGGACTAGACATTTAGTTATTTTGAGCGTACTTTTAGTTTCAGTATATTTTAGCTAGTTGGGGGTGTTGTCCCATCAGCTCGTCAAGATTAGAGGCTATTAAGACTTAGATATGTAATCAGCTCAGATATTGTTTCTGTTGTTATGCTAAGTTAGACTTACGCTGAGTTGTATTTATGTTTCCTTTATGTTTATTAAATGAGTTAGTGAATGCCTATGCCATGGCTTGACTTGGGGTCTCTCGAGATCCCTTATCTCGTGTCTTTGATCCGGGTCTCCTCTCGGGTTGTGAAAGGCTGATTTTACTTGTATATATTTTATATTTCATGATTTAAGACTCTAATAGTGTGGATGCCCAATTGTGAAGGATTTTTAGTAAAATTTATGTTCATGATGATTCCGCAAGCATGATATGATTTTTTAAATTTGAAGCATGTCTTCGAGTTTTCTATTTCTCATGTTGCCATGATCATTTTTCGTATAAATTTAAGCATTTCAAGCATGATTAAAATAATGGGGAAAAAAACCCACATGTTGCTTAAGTGTTATGAACTATGACTTTGGCCGACTCACGGGCCCAATTCCATTGCTAGGACTATAACTTGTCAGGCATGTATGATTGTTACGATTTGACTAGACACACTTGTCATGTATGAATTTCTATGAGCATGTTGCATGTTTTGGGAGTAGTACTTAACACCAAGTAGGTTTGGGGCCCAGGTTACGCCCCGAATATCAGAACTACGTGCCACCATAGGTTATGTATGGACCACCTCGTTATTGTCCCCTATTCCCTATGGGGCCTTCATGAGTGATATCACGCCTTTTATGGTTCATATCCTTGTCAAGATGTTGACGACCTCCCGACTAGGTTTACAGGTCGCGCTTCATGTGTGCTCATGTGGAGTAGGTAAGTTATAGAAATCTCCCATTGTTCCTCATGGTTTGATGAATGGATGATTTTGTTCTTTTGGCTCAAGTTATGTTTTATGAGCTATTTTCCTCATGTTATGACTATGACAGGTTTACGAATGTACTTGGAAAATCTTGAGCCTTACGATATAATTATGATTTCGATTTTATGATCATGATGCCCCCACTCCTAAAACTTTTATGTTTTAATGCATTTTCTTGCATACCTTACATACTCAGTACCTTCCAAGTACCGACCCACAAATTTTCAGGATCCGGCTCGCAGGTTCAGCATCGTCCCTAGCGTGCGCTCAGTTCCGCTTAGTCTTCAGTGGTGAGTCCTCATGATTCCAAGGCTTTATGTTCAGACCTATTTAATCATCTTATGTTTTTTTTCTTTTAGAATTTTTGGGTTAGTTAGGGTCTTGTCCCTTCAACTCGTCTATCTTATGTAGTGGCTTTCAGACATATGTGTAGTATTCTGCCCTTACTGTTCGTATTTTGTTTTGTTGTCCCTTACCTCTCATGTTGTGATTTTCAGTTAGTTCATGATTATTAAGTTAAGTTTTCCGCCTTTTATGAATGAATTAGTTATATGCTCACGCCATGGGTTGACTTGGAGTCTTTCGGGGCTCCTTCCCCCGTGTCTACGGTCCGGGTGTACTCTCGGGTCATGAAAGAGGCCATGATTAAGGATTTCTTCCACCCTCATGATTATAATTCTTCTCCATTTCAAGAAACAAGTCTTAATTCAAATCATGATTTAGAAGTGATTTCAATCTAATTTCCTAGACTTCTTACAAATTGTTTATGGGTTGACTCCCTCTCTGTTTTAGGGTATATTTGATGACTAATGGGCAAATTTTATGCATGTTTGTATTACAAATTCATGAGTTCAAGTTTTAGAAGATTTTTCCCAAATATGCATGTTTCTGAAAAAGTATAGTTTATGATTCATGGTTGCAAGTATGATGAAATACCTAGCATGTATGGATGTTTACAAATTACCCATTTATGTATTTATGATTGTTACTTATGATGTCTATTTCATGCAAGCATGATATTAAGATTTGGGAAAGCCAACTCAAGTTAAGCATGATTTCATGATTTAGCCAAGGTTAATAAGTTCAGTTATCTAATGTTCTATAGTGAAGACTCCCCATATGTTAAGATTTAACTTATGTTTTGCTATATAATTATATGAGCATTATATATGTTTTTTGGAGTAGACCGATTAGGCTAGGGATTCCAAGGTTGCCCAATCTCATAAACTACGGGACAACATAGGTATCCTTTGGGGCCTCACAAGAGAGCATTTCCCCAGCCCAAGGGCACACCGTGATACCACACCTTACTTAATCCTTCGCCCTGGCAAGGCTTAGGATGGCCCTCCTCTATGTGGCAAGACGTGGGACCATCATGCGCTCATACATCGTGGTTGCCGATTAAGATGCGTCTCCCATTGTTCGTCATGATTTCCGTATTGCATATACTATAATAAGATATTATATCATATTTTCAATAGGTTTTATCCAAAGATCAATTTATGAGCTTTTACCTATGATTTCAGATATGGCAAGCCATATGCATTTATTTTCAGCTTGAGGTTAATTGATCTGGATATGAGATTAAGTTTATGTCTATTCATGTTTTTAGATATCAACATGCAACATTTTACTCTCAGAATCTTAGGATGCCATGATTTATGAAATGCATGATTTTAGTTTTTACATACTCAACCTGTTTTACTTACCTTGCATACTCAGTACATTCCAAGTACTGACCGCATACTCTATGTTGTATCATTTCATGATACAAATTTAGATGTTCAGATCCAGTTCCACCATTAGCCAATCTACCAAGTTTATCCCAGTGTTATTGTTGGTGAGTCCTCATCCTTCGATGACCTTAAGTTAGTGGAATTATGTTATTTTCAATTTCATACTTTTACTGAGCAAGTTGGGGAAGCTGTCCCATCAGCTCATCAGTTATGTTAGAGGCTTTTCAGACAAAGTGTAGAACTTCAGCTTTGTCAGTGTTGGCTCTGTATGGTTAATATATATTAAGACTTTCGCTTATTCATGTTTAGTTCATTAGTTTCCAATTGTGTATGCTCTTTAGCTTCTATGTTCATGCCATGGGTTGACTTGGAGCCAGTTGTGGTTCTAGGCTCTGTGTCTCAGTCCGGACCTAAGTTCGAGTCATGATAACCATGCAGTCGTGATGAGAACCAGAGGCTATGCACAAGTGTTGGGGCCAAGTACAACTCTTGGTATGAGCCGTACCAAGGAATCATGAAACGAAGCCAAAGTTTGCACTTGCTTGAATTCCTGGTACAAATGGAAGGCATGAGTCATGACAACATCAAACAACTCGTACCAAAGTGTCGTGGTGAAGCCCAGTGAATATGTCATGTTGGCAGGTCTTTGAGTACGAACAGTCACCACGAGTGGTAACAATAATGAACAGATCACACCATGGACTTGTGACAAATTCCAGAGGATGCTAGACTTTGCATGATCAAACCACGACAGGAAACCTAGAACTCGTAGTTTCATTGTACAAGTAGTAACTTCTCCTAGGACATAGAAGATTTCAAGACTGCCTGACATAGTACTATGGAAAGCCAGGATTCATAGCTTCATGCTACGACTCGTAGGATCTGGTGCGGCAGTTTTGTAATATCCCTATTAATTTTGGAAAGGTTTCCAATTATTTATATAAATACTTTTATAGGTTATTTTCTTGATAAGACCAATTCATAATTTTTGTAATCGTGATTCTTCAGTTTTCCTAACATTACTTGGAGATCAAATTCACGAATTTCTTTGAGATTCTAGTGATTATTCTTGAATTGATCATGCTTTTGATTGTGCCATAATAAATTGGCTTTTTATTGAATCACCATTATAAGTTGTTAATTATTCTTTCTTTCATGAAATCTAATTCTTCTATTACAACCATGAATAGCTAAAACCTCCACAACTAGGGTTGTAGGAACCATGGTGAATTAACTAACTAAGGTTAGCATAAAAGTGATTCTAAACCCATAAGCATGCTTGTATTGTTCATCTCTTCCTCTTAAACGTTTCTTATAAATGCTCAACATGAGGACTTGCCCTAATTCTCTACTTGCTTGAACCTAGAGAAGTAGATAGTAGGAAAAGAGAAGAACAACAAAGCCTTGAAATTTATGTTTCATTGAATAACTTGAGATGCAGACGCATGATAGTTAATTTGGGATAGTTGATAACAGTTAATTTGAAAAAATTCAAGAAACCTAATCTGGTGATTGAGTATAGTCATCCAATAGGGACGAATCATTCATTTGGATGAATCTATGTTTATCAATTTTGCAGGCTAAGTATTGAGATAGATCACTAGTTTAATAACACGAAGTTGTTATGAATCCATGAGGAGCACTTCCCTAGTTAATTGCATAAATTTGATCAAATTCATAATCTACTACTCTCTTACTGAATTCATTCTTCAAAACTCCACATTAGGAAATAACTATACTAAAAGCACAAATACTAGCATTATTCTACATCCTGACAATATTTCCTGTGGAGTCGACCCCAATCTAGTTTGATTCTTAATTGACAACATCCACGTCGTACTTTTACAAGGGTGTAACTTGTGAGTTATCAAAAGTGGCATCCTTGCCGGGGAATATGGCTTAGGATTAGATTAATTTCTTGTGTTTAACTTTTAGTCTTTATTTCCTTATATACGTTTTCTTTTGTTTTTGGATTCACCTAGGTTATCACGTGGTGAATGCCAAGTACTCGGTGGAGCGGAAACCCTTTGATTCCACTTGATCCAAAGCTTGAAAGGATGCTGCAAAATATGGAGCGCAATGAAACCCCTGAGTAGATGCAAGCCAGATTAGATGTTGAGGTTCGTAAGGCTGAGTTAGCATGGCAAGCTACTCTAAGGGAGTCGAGGATCCCCAAGGAGTGGTAGATAATGCTGAGCGACACAGACGGGGTAATAGAGGCTATAGTTACGCTCCATAGTTTGATTATGATTAGGACCCAAATATTTATAAGATCGGGTCAACAGGATTCATTGTACCCCCACCTTTGCTTACTAGGGCAAAATTTGACATCACTAGCACCATGATTCAGTTGCTCAACATGAAAGGGGTGTTTAGTGGTAATGCTACTGATGATGCAAACCTTCATCTGATGAACTTTGTAGGTATCTTCGAAGAATACAAGTTGCCAAGCGTGAGCCAAGACGCTATCAGGTTGAGGCTCTTCCCATTCTCTCTATCTAGAGAGGCCACACTAAGGTTGTTGGAATTTCCCAACGACTCCATCACCAATTGGAGGGAGGTAAAACAAGCCTTCATGGAAAGGTTCTTCCCACCTTCTTGGAAAGGTTCCTCCCACCATCCAGGATGTTACAACTAAAGGATCAAATCTACAATTTTCATTAGTTGAAGACTGAAGCACATCATGAGACTTGGCTAAGATTCAAGAAGAAGCTAATAAAGTGCCTAAATGACAAAATTCTTGATGACAGTTTGTTGGAAATTTTTTACAGGTCTTTGGAAAAAACACTAAGGTTGTAGCAGATATAGTGGCTGGAGGAGTTCTAATGAGTCACTCGTGGGAGGAAGCAGTAGCCACGCCAAACCGAATGACTAAGACGAACAAAGCCTAGCACACAAGGGAAGCTGAAGCAGCTGCAGGTACATATATTATAGGGATGGCTGTTGTAATCTCGAAAGTGCCTAAGACTAGACACAAGATTTAAAAATGAAAGTTGGCAGAATCTAGGAAAAAATTTCCACAGAACGGGCCACATAACAGATCATTGGTCCAACCAACAATCTGTGTGAAGCGTTCTTGGTGAGGTCTGTCCGGGTGGCAGTTGGAAGTAATGAGTCACATAACAACCTGTGGTTTTGATACCACGAGTCATTATTTGAGGTCATGAGGAGACTGGTACTTCGCCTGAGAGGAAGGAACGAGTCATGGGATGACCCATCGTAGGCTATAATGGATCATGGTGAGAAACTGTGGGAAGGGGAATTAAAACCTCTAGTCGAGGTAACGGAAGGAAACCATGACTCGTTGGAAGGAGGAACAAGTTGTGGTATGGCTTGTGGGAAGGCCTGGTGCAGGTCGTCAAGGGGAAAAACAACGGACAGTATAACAGACTGTCATCTGAAGCAATGACTCATCTTGTCTAGTCATGGGATCAAATCTAAGTAAGTGAAGTTGGGCAGTGGATGCAACGAATGGATACCATGAGTCGTGGTATCCAAGAATGACGCACTAGTATGGTCGTTGTCACTGTCAGTGCAAAATTTCCAGGAAATTCACTAAGGGCATTTTACTCAATTCTAACTCCTAGGGCCCTAAACTACATAGTTTAAGGCTCGAAATGCAGTGTTTTATGAGGGTAAAACCTATCCTAGGCTCATTCATATCCATGCATGCATATTGAAGGGGTTTAAGAGGTGATAAAGTAAGATTTCATCAAGTTTTCCTTCAATCCTTCATTAGGCTTTCAAGGAAGTGTAAGAATCAACTTTAATTAGGTATGTAGGGTTATGAATAGGTGAATCTATTCACACCCATTCCCAAACTCTCACTACATCATGAATTTCCTATATTGATTCTATGGAGTTTTAACCCGATGCATGAAATTTTGAATTCTCTATATGGGCATGATATAAATGAGTTATTATTATCGAATTATGAATTATGGGCAAGTTTTACATTGTTTTTCATTAAAATCATGTTTCAAGCTTTTAAACTTAAAAATACCATTTATGAAAAGTTCATAAAAGTTGATATTTGTGATGGATGTTCATGTATGAATAAGTATTGATGAAGAAAAGAATAGTTTCAAGTTACCCATGTTTATAATCATGTTTTCAAGTGAGTTGAATATTTTCAAGCATGTTAAAGTATTGGACAATGCCTATATGCTCAAGTATGATTTACGATTTATGATATGGATTTCATGATTGGCCGATTTAAGGGCCCTTGACTCATGGCTAATCATGTATGAAAAGGGGATCAATGATGTTAAATGTTTATCTATCCATGAATCATATGAATGATATTTATGATTTATATATGAGTCTAATGTGCATGTTTTGGGGCCAGTGTCTAGCACCGAGTAACCTGGAGTTTAAAGAACTATGCCGATATCTCATAAGTACGCGCCACCATAGGTTCATAATGTTAATTACAATGTTAATGTATCCCCTATTTTTTGATATCACATAATGCACATCCCTTGCCTGGCAAGCCAGGGACGACACTGCCGACATGAGTGAGATAGTTGGAGCATCATGTAATGCTCTACCATAATAGTGTCGGTTATGATGAGTCCTCCGATTGTTCCTCATGTTTTTATACATTATTATGTTTATGATATTTTGTCTCAAGTGATGATTTATAAAGTTTCTCTTATGATTATGATAATGAATGGATTACGATATGATTTGAAAACCTTGAGCCTTATGTTATATTATGATATTTATGTTATGAGCATGTTGTCCCACTCATATGATCTCTTATGAGCTTTTATGTATTTTTAAATATCCGTTTTACTTGTCTTATATACTTGGTACATTCCATGTACTGACCGCATACTTTATGTTGTATCATTTCATGACACAAGTTCCGTTCTTCAGACCCAGCACCATCATTAGCTCATCTCGGAGATTAGCATCCAGCTCTTTGGTGAGTCCTCATCCTCCGAGGACTAGTTTGATATCAGTTATCTTTCATGCTCAGTTTTCTAGACTTGTCGAGTTAGTTGGGGGTGTTGTCCTATTAACCCATCAGAAATGTAGAGTCTTTCAAACTATGTGTAGTATTCGGCTGTTATGTATGTAGAACATTTCGCATTCAATTTTATGTCATGTTTGAGCTTCCGCTATGTCATTATGCTGATCATTCCACTTTATTGATATTGAATTAGATGTATGTTCATGCCATGGGTCAACTTGGAGTCTCTTGGGGCTCCTTGTCCCGTGTTATAATCCGGGTCTACGTTCGGGTCGTGAAAAACTTTGTATCAGAGCCAGTTTTGAAGTGTCGTAGGGTGTCTAAAAGCCGCATAAAGTAGATTCTTTTTCATATGTGTGAAGCGCACCACACTTATGAAGAAGAGGCTACGAGACATTTAGGAAATTTTCTGTTCTTTCATTATCTATGTCGTGCGATGAAATGTCTCCCTATCCTTCTAACTCATGTTATTCGCGATTGTAGAATTGTGGCTCCCCGCAGAGTGAATGGTAGAAGGAATGGGAATGGAGACAGTTGAGGATGACAACAGAAATGGTCACCAGCAGGCCCCACCAGTCTAGGAGAACCATGCACCCGAGTCGGTTGCCCATGTTGAATTTCGAGCAGCTATTCAGATGCTCACGCAGGCCTTGACCGCTGAAGTCAATCAGCAAGCAGTTGCATATACCCTGCAAAATGGTAGTGCGGTGGTGGCTTGAGTCAGGGATTTATGGAGAATGAACCTGCCGAGTTCCTCAGATCAAAAGTAGATAAGGACCTGTATCAGTTCATTAACAAGATTGTGAAGATCACCCAGGTCATTGGGGTGAATAGGATTGAGTGTGCTGAGTTGTCCTCCTATTAGTTGAAAGGGATCGCTCATATATGGTTTTGACAATGGAAAGATAGTAGGTCCACCGGAGCAGTCCCTTTCACTTGGGAGGAGTTCCATGTTGCGTTCCTAGATTGGTTCTTCCCTCATGAGATGAGGGAGTTGAAGGAAGCCGAGTTCGTGAATATTAAGCAGGGAAAGATGAAGGTACAGGAGTATGTCCTTGAGTTCACTCGCTTATCAAATTACGCCCTAGAGTTAGTGATTAATAAGAGGGTGCGAGTGAGTAGGTTTGTTCATGGTGTGGCGAGCTTCTTGGACAAAGATTGCAGGACCACTATTCTCCACTAGAATAGGGATTTCCCTTGAATAGTCTTTACGCCCATTAGATTGAGGCGGCACATGTGAGGGAGAGAGAGGACAAAAGGGCTTGGACAGATAGCTATGGGTTTACTCAGCAGAGATCCAGTGGTGGTCACCGCATTCAGATTCGCAGAGGTCACTAGCTCTAGCACCATCATCAGCAAGTGTTACATCCACACCCAAGGGTGACAAGAGGAGCAAGGCCTTAGGTTTGAGGGACTAGAGAGGCATACAGGTAGAGCACACCTTTTCGGCCTGTGGGAAGTATGGAAAGAGTTAAGATGGGGAGTGCTTTCTCGGCTCAAATATATATTATGGGTGCAGTAGATCCTACCACATGCGTCGAGTGTGTCCATTTTCTAGACAGGATGATGATAGAGGTTGTGCACAAGCTACTAGGTCAGTAGCAGCTCCAGCACGTTAAGCTCCACAAGGGGCATCCACTAGTAGGGGTGGCGGACATTTCCAGAACAGATTCTATCACCTTGCCTCGTGCCAGGGGCAGGAGACTTCACCGGATGTGGTTACAGGTATGTTATGAGTATTTCACCTTGATGCTTATGCTTTGTTAGATACAGGGGCTACCTTTTCTTTTGTGACACCTTATATTGCTAGTAGCTTTGGAGTTAGTCCGAAAATTCTACCAAAATCATTCTCAGTCTCTACTCTCGTTGGTGATTCAGTTATAGCTAGGCGGGTGTATACAAGTTACCCAATCATAGTATTGCATAAAGTTACCTACACAGACCTTGTAGTGTTAGCGACTGACTTTGATATTATTCTCAGCATGGACTGGTTGTATGCCTATTATGCTTTTGTTAATTATAGAGCACGTGCGGTGGAGTTCCGCTTTCCGGGTGAGTCAGTCTTGGAGTGGAGGGTAGTTCAGTCATGCCTGTAGGTCGCTTTATTTCCTAACTTAAGGCTAGGAAGATGATTACCAAAGGTTGGGTGTACCATCTAGTTAGGGTTAAGGATGTTGAGTCTGAGACCCCGACTATCTAGTTAGTCCCGGTAGTATGTGAGTATCCAGAAGTACTCGCTGATGATTTACCAAGTGTTCCTCTCGAGAGGGAAATTGATTTCAATATTGACCTTCTTTGTTATACCCCGAGAACCCAAGGATTAGACCAAGTAGTCAAAACAAAGTAAAACTGGAAAATTCGCACCAGGTCATAGAACGACCCGTGAGGTGGGTCGTGAGGGGTGACCACGAGTGGTGGAGTGACTCGTGGTCAAGTAGGGAATGACTAAGTTTTGGGGTGAGACACGAGCATGACCACGAGTCATGGTCAGGCCACATGACTCGTTAGGTCTCCCGTGGCCTAGGTGGACCAGTTGGCATAATGGGAAAGGGCAGTGAAGACCACGGGTGGTGACCACGATTCATGGTCAGCCACCACGATTCATGTGGTCCCTCGTGGGGTCTCCTGGGAGTTTGGGGTAGTGAGAATGACGGGTCCTAGCCACGAGTCGTGCCCCTTGGCAATGACTCATGAGGTCCCTCGTTAGGAGTCCCTGGCAGTGTATTTCTTGCGTTTTAATAAGGCTATTGTCATAATTTCTATGTTCCTCAGGCCTAAACTAGATCGTTTTAAGCTCTAAATGGGGTCTTTTATGAAGAGGGGATTAGCTCATATTAGGCCTTATTCATACATGCAAGAGTTTAGGGAGGAGGATAGAAGGTGATTTAAGGTGTTCTTCCCCAATTCTTCACAATTCCACCTTGGGCTTTCAAGGGAGATCAAGAATCAGTGTTTTCAGGTATGAAAGGTCATCAATGGGTTGTTCCTTCCACACTCATTCCCCTACTCTACGATTTTACTTATAAATTATCAAAACTCATGGGGTTTTGTAATCGATTTGTATAAAATTAAATGACTTAATTATGGGTCTTGTGATTTTGAAGTCTTATCCTAATCTACTGATTTTGATCATCTTTTGGGATTTAAATTGATTATAATATTGTTGATTTTGAATTTCTAAACAATTAAGCTTGTTTATGCATGCCCCATGATGAATCAATTTATGATCCATTGATCCATTGGTGTTTTGATAAGCCCATCATAAATTATGAATTTTATTTATGAATTTATTATGTTATCTACTACGAACATATAAATTTCAAGATACATGCATGATCTACAAGTATGTATGAATTTTATCAATCATGAATTATGTTTTTGGCCAACCCACGGATCTCAAGGCATGGCTAGTTCACGTATGTTCAAACATGTTTACGATTATCATGATTTAACTAGCCCATGAACTCATGGATGTATTATTATGAGAACTATATATGTTTTGGGAGTAGTATCGAACACCGAGTAGGTTCGGGGCTCAAGATTAAGCCCGGATCTCATGAACTACGTGCCTCTGTAAGTATGTTGGGACCCTTTAATATTTTTCCCTAGCCCAAATGGCCCTTTTCATGTGTGATCACGCCCTTCATGATTCCTACCTTTAGCAAGGTGGTTACAAGTCGAGCTTCATGTGTGCTCATATGGGGTATGTCGGTTAAGAGAATCTACCACTATTCCTCATGGTTTATGCATGTTATGATTATGTATGTTGGATCAAGTTATGTTAAGTAAATTTATTCTATTATGATTATGATTATTTTATGCTACAAATGTTTTGAAAACCTTGAGCCATATAATATGTTATTATGATTTATGATACGAGCATGACGTCCTACTCTTATGATTACTTAGGAATTTCATATATGTTTTAAATGACCGTTTTACTTACCTTGCATACTCAGTATATTCCACATACTGACCGCATCTTCTATATGTTGTATCGTTTCGTGATACAGGTCCAAGTTCTCATGCTCATCCTCACCCGTAGCTAGTTCATCCTTGATCTCAGCATACTTGATGAGTCCTCATGTTTCGAGGGATGCATGTTCACACTCTATGTTATTTCTTTCAGTTTCTTGATATTGGATTAGTTGGGGAGCTGTCCCATCAATCCGCCTTTCATGTTTAGAGGCTTATCAGACTACAAGTTGTTTTCACCGTATTGTATAAGTCTAGTACTGATTTTACATTATGCTATGCTATGACTACATTCTTTATATTAAGTCTTCCGCTCATGTGATTGAATTAGATGTATGCTCATGCCATGGGTTGACTTGGGGTGTCTCGGGGCTCCTTGTCCCATGTCTACGATCCGGGTGCACGTTTGGGTCGTGACATTCTTCCCGACACACAACCTTTATCTATTTACAGAATGTCTCCAGCTGAGCTAAAAGAGTTGAAGGAGCAGTTGAAGGATCTCTTCAATACGGGTTTCGTCAGACCAAGCAAGTCCCCATGGGGTGCACCAGTTTTATTTGTCTGAAAGAAGTATGGTTCCCTTCAGATGTGCATTTACTATCGATAATTAAACAAGGTTACCATCAATAAAAGGTATCCTCTACCTAGGATCATTGATTTATTTGACCAGCTTCAGGGTGCCAAGTATTTTTCAAAGATAGATCTCAGATCCGGGTACCATCAACTCAGAGTTCGGGAGAGCGACATCTCGAAGACAGCCTTCACGACGCGGTATGGTAATTTTGAGTTTGTAGTTATATCTTTTGTACTAATGAATGCTCCTGCAGCTTTTATGGACTTGATGAACAGGGTGTTCGAGCTATACCAAGATATGTTCGTGATTGTATTTATTTATGACATCTTGATATACTCTCGGAGCGAGGAGGAGTATGCCGCTCATTTGAGGGTGGTGCTACAGACACTCAAGGATCGCCAGCTATATGGTAAATTTAGCAAGTGTGAGTTTTGGTTGAACTCAGTGGAGTTTTTGGGCTATGTGGTATCAAGTGAGGGCATATAAGTGGACTCTCAGAAAATAGAATGAATTGGCCTAGACCAGTGAATCCTTCAAATATCCAGAGCTTTTTGGGCTTAGCTGGCTACTATCAGAGATTTGTTGAAGGTTTCTCATCTATTGCAGCACCCTCGAAAAAATTGACCCAAAAGAATGTGAAATTCCAAATGGTCAAAGGCTTGTGAGAAGAGCTTCCAAGAGTTTAAGGCTCGACTTACCTTAGCACTTATGTTGATCCTACCCGAGTGTACCGATGGGTTCATGGTGTATTTTGATGCTTCAAGGATCGGACATGGGTGAGTATTCATGAAACATGGAAAAGTTATAGCATATGCCTCCAGATAGCTAAAAGTTTATGAAAAGAATTACCCGACCCATGATCTTGAATTGGTTGTGGTGGTATTCGCGTTGAAGATATGGTGACATTATTTGTACGGGGTCCGTGTGGATGTGTTTACACACCATAAGAGTTTACAATATGTTTTTACCCAGAAGATCTCAATCTTCGCAAAGGAGGTGGTTAGAGAAACTCAAGGACTATGACATAAGTGTCCATTACCATCCGGGTAAGGCCAATATAGTAGAAAATGCACTTAGTAGACCCTCTATGGAGAGTGTGTCCCATGCTTGTGAGGGAAAGAAGGAGATGGTGAAGGATGTGCATCGACTCACAAGGTTGGGAGTTCAGTTGGTTGACTCGACTGATGGTGTTGTTATTGTTCAGAATGGCTTGAAATCATCCTTGGTAACGGGTGTGAAAGTTAGAAAAGATAAAGACCCTATTTTGGTAAAGTTAAAGGAAGCCGATAAAAATAAGAAGGTAGAGATCTTCTCCAAAGGGGGAGATGGTGTGCTTCGATATCGGGGTCGCTCATGTGTTTTGGATGTTGATGATTTGCGAAGCCAGATGTTGCACGAGGCTCACGGATCCAGTTAGTCTATCTACCTAGGTGCCACGAAGATGTTCTGTGATTTACGAGAAGTCTATTGGTGGAATGACATGAACAAGGACATTGCGGAGTTTGTAGCTAACTGCCCAAACTGTCAACAAGTAAATGTTAATCATCAGTGACCAGGAGTTGTTCTTCAGGATATCAATATTACTACTTGGAAATGGGAAGAAATCAATATGGACTTGATCACAGGGTTGCCTTGCACTCGACGGCAATATGACTCCATTTGGGAGGTGTTGCGCCCCAACGCACGCGCAAGCGTATGCGGTTGTACAAGTAATATTATGGCCCTTTTTCAGAGCCAGATGTCGAACCCACGATGACTGGACTAATTTAGCAAATTATCAAGTTTTAGAGTTAATTTAATCCTTACAAGTGTTGATTATAGAAGTTTCGGGAAGTTCTAATTAATTCTAAGGGTGATCACAAAATAAATGAGAAATAATACAATAAGCAACTACAGTTAAGGCCTAATAATCATGAAATGCTACAATTCACAATGGTTCGAGTATGAAAACTTCAGTTGTTGTCTCAAATAGTTAAAAATGCAATGTTCGTCATCTTTCGAGCCTCTAAATACAACAAACTAGCCTCACACCTACATCGTTGAGCGGGGATGTGATGTTCTTATCCCTGAGCAATTTAACTATGTGGATGTGGTTTACAGATTTTCTACCCTTAATTATGGACTTTCATACCTTTAATCATTTAGCCTAACTTAGCTTCACAACTACTTCTATGAGCAGTGATGTGACAATTCTAAGTCGGTGTCTACCTCATCCCATTTTAATAACCAAGCAAGGCAAATTAGGTATAATTTCTATCCTAACCACTGATCCTATCATAAAGATAAGAACTTGTTTCCTACATTCTTGTGTTCTAGCCTAGGGTTACTCTTTCGAGATTTTACCTAAACTTAATAAGTTTGTTTCCATGGTGATCAAGAATAAAAACAATGATAATAAAGAATGTAAGACAAAACAACAACTAAAAGCTTAAACGAAAGAAGAATTCATGCATTTACAGTCATATCATGTGGCCTCAATCCTAGTGGAAGGGTTTTAAACACTCATGTTCGTACAAACACTCAAAAACATGATTAGGGCAAGGTACTTACAAGAATAGTTAAAAGAGAATGCAAAACAACGAACTCAAGGTAGAGTTCTTCCCTTCTCCTTTCGCTCCTTTCCGTTGTTCTCAAGAAATTTCGTGATAAATGATTTTAGAAGCTAAGGGTTTAAATATACTAAATGAGAAAATGCAAACTTTGGTCCTTCCCAAAATGGCTTCGTGACACACTGCCCATCGCACAGCTCAAGCAGCGTGACACGGACCTGTTGCGGATGGCTACTGGTTTGGCGTTGGCATTGGCCTCGGTGAGGCGCCATCTGGCGTGGCACAGAGGTTGTCGCGCATCTCGCAGAGCGTGGCACATTGCCATCGCGTGCAGCTTCTTTCTTGGCATGGTCCTCATGCGCGCATGCCTCGCGTGGCAAGCGCCTAGCGCGACATTCCCTTGTCGTGGCACGTTACTTAATACGCAGCACTGTCGGCGTGCCATGCTAAAAGGAATGGGCAGTATACTTCTTTCCATCATCACTCCATGTCCTTCCCAACTCCTTTCTTGCTTATGCATCATTCAGTTTAGCCCCTTCTAAGCATTTTTCACGTACAAAACAAAGAGCTAATCATATTGGTTAGTTCATGCACGAATTTATACAAAATCACATGAGAATGTAATCACTTAATTTTACAAACACAACTAAAATAAGACATAAACTAGCACTTGGGAATGTAATTATACCAAAGATCACTACCCCATACTTAAAGCCTTGTTCATGCTCGAACAACTCTTTTACATCTCGTGCATATGAAGACTCACACATAACTAATTGAAGCAAGACAATTCAAGATAAAGCTACAACGATTGTTTTAGATGGAAAGTTAAGAATAGAGCATGCAATATTTAACCATTAAAATCAGTTATAACTACATAAAGACTTCCTTGTCTCAAGGATCAACTTTCAATCTCAACCAACTCATGCAAATTAACCAATAAAGAAATCTGACATGAATTTTATCCTTTATCAAACATGTGCCGTCACAACAACAGAGTGTCCCTTTTTTTTCACTCATTAGTTTTCAAATCATGACATATATGGGTGTATGAATAAGAAATAAGCTCACTCTCACAAAGAATTAACATGCAACATGTATTGACTCATAAACTAGCCCTTAGTATTTTACTCCACTAATTTAGGAATGTTCAAAAGTAAGATCCATTAGTACTTAGTGGGTTGTAATGTAAGCTAAGGGCGGGTAGGTACTATTATAGTGAGTAATAGTGACTATCTTCCCTAAGAGCTTTTAATACATCACACTTTCATTAGGAATTTCCATCCTCTTACTTCACCTTTATTCTTTTGAACTCCCATTTTCCCTCTTTGTTTCCCCATATCTTTAGGCACACTTAAGCTGTTGGTAAGGAGTACTTGAGCAATTTTTCGCTCTTTTCTTCTTTTACTCCCTACTAACTCTTATTCATTTTTAAACAAGTGCACCTCTAGTCTTTTCTTTAACGCCCACAACTACTCTTTTCTTTCTTCTTCCAACTCCTAACTCCTTAACTTCTTTTGCATGTTTACTTAAGTGCTTAGGAGTTTTGGATAAAATTCAAGGCTAATGAAAAGAAAGGATTAAGCTCATTTTGTGTCTTGCAAAGAATAGGTAAAAGCTCAAAGGGGCTAACTAGGATCAGACATTCGAGGTAGGTAAAGCGGGGAATAAAAATTAGGCTCATTCAAAGAAATGCCTAAATCATCTCCTACAATCGACATCCCTCATTTCACTTTGTATACACACCAGGAAAGTTCTAGACACTACACAATAGCATGGAATATTCAAAAAATCTTACACTCACAACACATGCTCAATTCAAGACAAATTCATATAGACTCTTAACTCAACTAATTGTAGGAATGCAAAATTCATCTTTAAGCACATCGAGTCACATTCAAGAGCCTAAGTGTCTCAAAAAGAGTTATACAACTATTAAGCATGCTCCAAAATTAACAACATTTGCATCCCTCAATCATGTATAGCAAATAAAAAGAACATCAAGGCATCAATCAACTAAGGGTTCAAAAACAAAAACCTATTGACTAATTTTCACTCAAGACAGTCGTCATCCATCCATTGTGGGAAAAAGTCCCTAACTATGGCTAAAAACAGCTATATATAAACAAAAAAAATTTTATTCATCGGTTCAGCGTGCCCCCCTTCAGAAAAGAACCAAAAGAAAAACCAACGGGTGAGTGAATCGTGATCAACTCAAAAAGTTTCATCAACCACTACCATATAAAGCACTAATTCCACCCAAAATCATTAAGCACAAAATTTTTGAAATTTTCCTCACCCCACACTTAATTCATGTTATGTCCCCAAAGCATCAAATAATCGTACCAAAAAGGGTTAGAAATACTCCCTGAGGCCTCTAGGCCTAGCTAGAAGCATGGTTGTCCATTTTTCATCTTGAGGATCCTCAACCCCAAACTTGCGCTTTGACATGCTCCTTAGCATCCTCTTCTAAGGGTACTCAGACTTCCCCTTAATCTGTGCTTAACTCATCACAACAACAACAAGGTGAAAATTAAAAAAAATCCAAATATAAAAAAATAAAATTGTTCTTGTGGTACTATTGGGTTGCCTCCCAAAGCAACGCTTGATTTTACATCGCGGAACGACATGGACTATCCTTCTCAGGACAACCTCAAAGCAGTGTTCCCTTTCGAGAACCATCTTCTTCTCTTTTTATTTTTTGAGGGAACAACCTCCACACTATCCCTCTCTTCTTCCAACTTCTTCTCTAACTTAAGTCCTCCATCAGATTCGAGCTGAAATGTGATCATCTCCTGTGGCAATGGACCCATGCAATCTACCACCCTACACTTAGCCTCTAAGAACACACTGACCTTACAAAGATCTCTGTAGTGTGTGGGTGGGTTGATTCTTGGTAAACTCAGAAGAGCTCTTCTTCTTCATCAACCCTCATTTTAAGGGTACCTGCTCTCACATTTATGATAGATCTTCCAGTTGCCAAGAATGGTTGTCCCAAGATCAGGGGTACCTTATCACTAACTTTAACATCAATAATGATGAAATAAATGGGTATAATGAACTTACCCACTTTGATGAGAAGGTCCTCAATTATTCCCTCCAGTGCCACTTGGGACTTATCTGCCAAATGCAGTATCACTCGTGTTGGCCTCGGCTAACCCAATCCCGAGGTGTTAAACAATGATAGGGGCATTAGATTTACTATTTCCCCTAAGTCACAGAGAGCTCTTATGACTTCAGCTTTACCAATTTGTATGGGGAGGGTAAAACTCCCTGGGTCTTTGACCTTTTTCGGCATCTTGCTCATCACACTGTAGCTGCACTCCTCAGTTAGTGCCATCGTTTGAACATCCACCAGCCTGACTTTGTTGGCCACCACATCATTCATGTGCTTAGTGTACTTGGGCATTTCCTGCAAAGCATCAAGTAAGGGCAAATTTATGAGAAGTTCTTTGAAAATATCAAAGATCTTTTTAAAGCCTTCATCCTCCTTGCTCTTTTTGAGTCTTTGCGAGAATGGTGGTGGTGGTCTATATGCTGGCTGCAATGATGATTGTGCATTGTGTTGCACAGCACTCTGATTATCTCCCTTGTTGGTGGATGGACCCTGTCTGACCAGCTCCGGCTGCACCTCATTTCTCTTTTCTTTTGGTGGTGCATAAACCAATTTCTTGCCACTCCTCAGACTAATGGAATTGACCTGTTAGTGGTTTGTATTTGTGTCACTGGGTAACCTTCCCTGAGGTCTGGAGTGCTGAGAAAATGCTAATTGACCCATATACTTCTCTAGATTATGGGTGGCCAACTGCTGATTTTTCAAATTTGAAGCCATCAGTGCCTGAATTTTTGCCAATTGGGTCTGAGTAGCCATAATCTTTTGCATCATCTCCTTAATGTTGTTTCTACTCGACTGGCCACCATTCTACCTATTCTACTGCTGATACTGCTGTTGCTGAGATTGCTGGTAGCTCTGACTCTAATTCCCACCCCAAGAAAAATTTGGGTGACTTTGCCAACTCTTGTTGTAGGTGTTCCTATAATTCTAATTGTTTCTCTAAACATTTCAAACAAAATTGACAGATTTCGGATTTTCCCTGCAAGATTCCGCATCATGCCCATTGTTACCACAAATTTCACACCAACTGGGATCCTGCTAAATTGTATTCACCTGTCCGTGCGATTGGTTCATACTAAGTTTGTTGAATTGAGTCATCATCTGATGTTGAAATGATGCTAGTTGTGCCGCCAAGGCATTAACGCTGTCTCCTTCTATCAGTCATGTTGCTTTCTTTCCTGCCCCTCTCGATGATTTACTATGCCACTCTGGAATTCCCTGAGCAATCCTATTCAGTAAAGTGTACAACTCATCATTAGTCTTTTCCAATTCCTGCCCACCCAATGTAGAGTCTAGTAAGATTTTTATATGTGGGTCTAGACTCTCCACAAAGGTATGGGCTAGCATCTTATTAGACTGCTGGTGATGGGGGTTGTCTCTCAACAATGACTTGAATCTTTTCCAAGCCAATATAAGTTCTCCTCCAGCCTTTACTTGAAGCTAAATATCTCACTTCTAAGTTTGGCAGTCTTGCCTAAAGGAAAGAATCTGATGAGGAACTTCCTTGCTAGGTCATTCCAAGAAGTAATGGAATTTGGTGGCTCAACCTTCAACCACCTTTATGCCTCTCCAAACAATGAAAATGGGAAGAGTGTGAGTTGGACATAGTCAATTGACACTCCGGTGCTGACAAAAGTGTCACTGATCTCTAGGAAATTCTTTTGTTGTGTGTCCTCGTGACTCATTCAAGTGAATTGGCCACTTTAATGTAAGATCTGCACCATATTCTTCTTTAAGGATGAAGTTCCCTCTGGTCTCCGATTTGCGGATACTGGAGGTCACATTCGTTGCTACTTGGATTGCCACTTCGCGAATGGCTCAGGCTGCCATTTGGTTAGGTAATAACTCTCCTTGCCCCACTGGTGGATGTTGTTGCAACTGCTCTTGTAACTTTTCAACTTTCTCTCTAGAGCTTCCCTCCTGAGTAAATGCAGTTGGCATTTAGGTTCCAATAATGGTTCCACCAGCTCTTTATTCCTTGCTAGTTCTGCAAGGAAAACCTGTTACCTGTAATATAGCAAACTAAGACCATGTTTTTAAACACATAAAGAAATTAAAAATCACAAAAAATTAGAAAAATTCACTAAACTTCTCCAATCCTCGGCAATGACGCCAAAAACATGTTGCGCCCCAGCACACGCGGAAGTGTACACGGTCGTACAAGTAATACAGTGGCCTTTTTCATAGACAGATGTCGAACCCACAGTAATTCAGCGAATTTTATCAATTTTGAGTGTATATTTAATATTTACAAGTGTTGACAATAGAAGTTTAGGGAAATTCTAATTAAATCTAGGGATGATCACAAAATAATCGAGAAACAATACAAGAACCAACTAGAGTTAAGGCCTAATAATCATGCAATGCTACAAATCACTATGGTTTGAGTATAAAAACATCAATTTCTGTCTCAAATAGTTAAGATGTGATGTTCGTGGTCTTTCGAGCCTCTAAACACGACAAACTAGTCTCACACCTACATCATTGAGCGGTGATGTGACGTCCTAATCCGTGAGCACTTTAACTATGTGGATGTGGTTTATGGATTTTGTACCCTTGATTATGGACTTTTGTACCTCTAATCATTTAACCTAAATTAGCTTCACAACTACTTCTATAAGCGGTGATGTGACAATTCTAAGTTGGTGTCTAGCTCATCCCGTTTTAATAACCAAGAAAGGTAAATTAGGTATAATTTCTATCCTAACGGCTAATCTTATCGTAAAGATAACAACTTGCTTCCTACATTCTTGTGTTCTAGCCTAGGGTTACTCTTTCGAGCTTTTATCTAAACACAAGAAGTTTGTTTCCATGGTGATCAAGCATAAAAACAATGATAATTAAGAATGTAAGACAAAACAACAACTAAAAACTCAAACCAAAGAAGAATTCATGCATTTACAATCATATCATGTGGCCTCAACCCTAGAGGAAGGTTTTTAACCACTCATGTTCATACAAACACTCAAAAATATGATTTGAGTAAGGTACTACAAGAATAGTTAAAAGAGAATGCAAAACAATGAACACTAGGTAGAGTTCTTCACTTCTCTCTTTGTTCCTTTTTGTTGTTCTCAAGAAATTTTGTGATAAATGATTTTATAAGCTAAGGGTTTAATTTATACTAAATGAGAAAATGAAAAATTTGGCCATGCCTAAAATGGCTCTATAACACGCTGCCTGTCTCGCAGCTCAAGCAGCATGACATGGACCTGCCGCGGATGGCTACTGGTTTTGGTGTTGGCATTGGCCTGGGCGAGGCGCCATCAGGCGTGGCACGAAGGTTGTCGCGCAGCTCACACAGTTTTGCATGTTTCCATCATGCGCAATTGCTTTCCTAACATGGTGCCCAGGTGTGCATGCCTCGGGTGGCACGACGCCTAGCGCGACATTCCCGTTTAGCGGCATGTTGCTTAATGCGCAGCACTGCCGGTGTGGCACCGCTGGATGGTATGGGCAGTGTACTTCTTGCCATCATCACTCCATGTCCTTCCTAACTCCTTTCTTGCTTGTGCATCATTCAATTTATCCCCTCCTAAGCATTTTTCACCTACAAAACAAAGAGCTAATCATATTGGTTAGTTCATGCCCGAATTTATACAAAATCACATGAGAATGTAATCACTTTATTTAACAAAAAAGAGTAAATTAAGATAAAATAGCACTTTGGCGTGTAATTATTCTCAAGATCAAGTGGTTATGGATAGGTTGACCAAGGCCGCTCATTTTCTACCAGTCAAAATCACAGATTCTGTGAAGGATTATTCCAAGCTATACATCCGAGAGCTAGTTCAGTTGCATAGAGTTCCCTTGTCCATCATATCAGATAGGGGTACCCAATTTACCTTTCAGTTTTGGAGGTCATTTCAAAAGGGGCTAGGTACTCAGGTTAAGCTCAGCACAGCATTTCACCCGCAAATGGATGATCAATTGGAGCGAACAATTTACAATCTTGAGGACATGTTGAGAGCATTCGTAATTGACTTCAGAGGTAGTTGGGATGATCATTTGCCTCTTATCGAGTTTGCTTACAACAACAACTACCATTTCAGCATTCAGATGGCTCCATTTGAGGCTCTCTATCGACAAAGATGTAGATCACCTATTGGCTAGTTCAAAGTTGGTGAAACGGCGATGATAGGACTAGATTCGGTCCTTGAGGCTATGGAGAAGGTTCAACTCATACTTGACAGGTTGAAAATAGCTCAAAGTCGCCAAAAGTCCTATGACGATGTGAGAAGGAGAGAATTGAAGTTCGAAGTTGTTATACCCCAGGAATCCAAGGATCAAACCCGAGAGTCAAAATAGAGAAAAACTGGAAATATGCACAAGGTCACAGGACGGTTCGCGATGTGGCTCGTTAGGTGGGAGCATGAGTCGTGAAGTGACTGGTGGTCAGATGGGCTTGGCAGAGTATTGGGAGGCCATGGGGGGTGACCACGAGTCGTGGGCAGACCTCACAACTTGTGAGGTCATCCATGGCGAGGATGGAATGCATGGCTAGGGATTGAAGCAGTAGGGACCACGGGTGGTGACCGCGAGTCGTGGTCAGCCACCACGATTCGTGGGGTCCTTCATGGGGTCCCCTGAGCTTGTTTAGGAAGTAGGAATCATGGATCCCATCCATGAGTCGTTCCCCCTGGCAATGACTCATGTGGTCCCTTGTGGGAACTAGCAACCAGGAATTTCTGCCTTTTTAGTAAGGGTGTCTTCGTAATTCATAAATCCCTAAGGCCTAAACTACATCGTTTTAAAGTCTGAATGGGGTCTTTTAAGGGGGTTAAGTTCATGTTAAGCCTCATTCATGCAT
This sequence comes from Datura wrightii, assembly GCA_035772735.1. Classification (NCBI taxonomy): domain Eukaryota; kingdom Viridiplantae; phylum Streptophyta; class Magnoliopsida; order Solanales; family Solanaceae; genus Datura; species Datura wrightii. The sequence goes on from JASDFA010000002.1 coordinate 71,625,417, forward strand.
GCAAGAGTATAGGGAGGAGAATAGAAGGTGATTCAAGGTGTTCTTCCTTAATTCCTAAAAGTTTCACTCTTGGGCTTCTAAGGAGAGTTAGGATTTGATAATCCCAGGTATGTAAGGTCATCAATGGGTGAATTCTTCCATACCCATGGTCCTACTCTATGATTTTAGTTAATAATTTATCAAAAACTCATGGGGTTTTGTATTTGATTTAAATAAAATTCTAATAATTTCATTATGGGTTTTGTGATTTTGAAATCTTAACATAATCTATGCATTTTTATTATCTTTTGAGATCTAAATCGATTATAATGATATTGATTTTGACTTTCTAAACAATTGAGTTCAATTATGCATGCCCCATGATGAATCCGATTATGATCTATTTTTCCCATCGATGTTCTTTACGAGCCCAACATGAATTACGTTTTAAATTACAAATTCGAAATGTTACCCATTACAATTTCAAGAATTCAAGCTATATGCATGATTTACAGGTATGTATGAACCTTATTAATTATGAATTATATTTGTGGCCGACTCATGGGCCTCATGTCATGGCTTGATCGCATATGTTCAAGAATGTTTACGATTATCATGATTTAACTAGCCCATGAACATACATATATTTTATTTATGAGCAGTATATATTTTTTGGGAGTAGTATCAAACACCAAGTAGATTCGAGGCTCAGGTTAAGCCTTGGATCTCATGAACTACGTGTCGTATGTTGAGACCCCTTTCACGTTAGTCCCTGGCCCAAATGGCCCTTTTTATGGTGATATCACACTTTCATGGTTCTACCCTTGACAAGTTATGAACACCCTTCCGACTATGGTTACAAGTCGGGCTTCATGTGTGCTCATATGAGGTATGTCGGTTAAGAGAATCTCCCACAGTTCCTCATGATTTATGCATGTTATGATATGTATGTGGGCTCAAGTCATGTTAAGTAAATCTCTTCTATTATGATTATGATTATGTTATATTATGAATGTTTTGAAAACCTTGAGCCATATGATATGTTATTATGGTTTACGATATAAGCATGACGTCCCACTCTCATGATTATTTATGGATTTCATATATGATTTAAATGTCTGTTTTACTTACCTTACATACTCAGTACATTCCATATACTGACCGCATAGTTTCTATGTTGTATCATCTCAAGATACAGGTCTCAGTTCTCAGGCTCGTCCTTACCCGTAGATTGATTCAGATTTGCTCTTAAGCACTTGGTGAGTCCTCATGTTCCGAGGGCTACATGTTCACATTCTATGTTATTCCTTTCAATTTCTAGATGTTGGATTAGTTGGGGAGTTGTCCCATCAATGTGCCTTTCATGTTTAGAGGCTTATCAGACTACACGTGGTATTCCGCCATATTATATAAGTCTTGTACTAGTTCTTCCCTTATGATATGTTATGATTATGTTATTTATGTTCAGTCTTCCGCTCATTTGATTGGATTAGATGTATGCTCATGTGATGGGTCGACTTGGGGTCTCTCGGGGCTCCTTGTACCGTGTCTATGATCCGAGTGTATGTTTGGTTCGTGATAAACTTGGTATTAGAGCCATAGGTTTATGTGTCCTAAGGAGTCTGAAGCCGTGTTAAGTAGAGTCTTTTGCATGGGTGTGAAGTGAACCACACTTATGAAGAAGAGGCTACTAGAAGTTTAGGAAATGTTCCCTTCTTTCATGATCTATGTCGTGCGATAAACGTCCTTTACTCCTTGAATTTGTGATATTTGCGTTTGAAGAATCATGCCTTCACATCGAGTAAACTCCAGGAGAAACGGTAATGGTAATGATCATGAGGGTGCCCATGATGGTGAGCATCAGCCAGCCCCACCCATTCATGAGGAGGATGTACCAAAGCCAGCTGCCCACGCTGAGTTTAGGGCAACGATTCAGATGCTGGCACATGCCATGACTTCCCAGGTCCAGAATCAGACAGTGGTGCATCTCCCTCAGAATGGGAATGTAGCGGCAGCTAGGGTGAGGGACTTCTTGAGGATGAGCCCTCCGGAGTTCATAGGGTCAAGCGTGGACGAGGATCCACATGATTTCATTGAGAAGATTCTGAAGATCTCTCAGGTTATGGGGCTGAACAATGGGGAATGCGTTGACTTGATCTCCTATCAGCTAAAGGGGGTAGCACATATATGGTTTAAGCAATGGAGAGATGCCAGGTCAGCGGGTGCCAGCTGATAGGTTGGGACGAGTTTCACACCGCATTCATGGGTCGATTTTTCCCTTGGGAGATGAGGGAGCTCAAGGCGGCCGAGTTTGTGAATCTGAAGCAGAGTAACATGTCTGTTCAATAGTGTGCATTGGAATTCACCTGGTTATCAAAATATTCTCCGGAGTTGGTGATGGAACAGTGGGCTCGGGTGTGCCATTTCATGCATGGAGTAGTAGATTACTTGAATAAGGATTGCTGAATCTCCATGCTTTACCAGGACATTGATTTTCCCCGTATTGTGTTACATGCGCAGCAGATGAAGTCAGTCTACAGGAGTCAGGGAGAGGCCAAGAGGGCCAGGACTGACAGCTACGGGGTTTCTCAGGCTAGGTTAGGATGTGCACCACTTTAGCAGACCCACCATAGGTCCATTGCTCCAGCTCCATCAACGGCCAGCATGCCATCATGGTTCAAGGGAGACCAGAGGAGCAGGGCCACCTGATCTAGCGATCATGGTAGCATACAGGTGGGTGCACTTTTCAAGTTTGTGCGAAGTGCGGCAAGAATCATCCCAGGAGATGCCTGGTTGGCGCGGATGCGTGTTTCGAGTGTGTAAAACCCGGAAACAAGATTAGAGATTTCCTCGCAGCCAGTTCTACTGCTCCAGTAGCACGACACCTTTAGCAGGGTGCTTCTACTAGTTCAGCAGGTGGTTAGTGCCAAAACAGGTTTTATGACCTAGTGCCTAGCCAAGAGCATGAGGCTTCACCAGATGTGGTCACGGGTATGTTGCAAGTCTTCCATACTGATGCTTATGCTTTGTTACATCCAGGAGCTACTTTATGTTTTTTGACCCCTTATATTTTTATTAGTTTTGGAGTTAGTGCTAAAATTTTGTGAGATCTGTTCTCCGTATCTACTCCAGTCAGTGAATCAGTGGTAGCTAGGTGGGTGTATAGGGGTTAGCTCATTACGGTGTTGTATAAGGTTACCTCTGTGGACTTAGTAGAATTGACCATGACTGACTTTGACATCATTTTGGGTATGGATTGGTTATTTTCATGTTACGGTTCAATTAACTGTAGGATCCATGCGGTGGAATTTCGGTTTTCGGGTTAGTAAGTTTTGGAATGGAAGGGTAGTTCAATTGTACCAGCCGACCAGTTTATTTCCTACCTTAAGGCCAGGAGAATGATCTCTAAGGGTTGCATGTACCACTATGTTAGGGTTAAGGATGTAGAGTCTGAGACCCCGACTATTCAATCAGTTCCAGTGGTGTATGGGTACGTGAAGGTTTTCCCCGATGATTTGCCAGGTGTTCCTCCGGAAAGGGAAATTTATTTTGGTAATGATCTATTGCCCGATACCTGGACTCTATCCATTCTTCCTTAAAGGATGGCTCAAGCCGAGCTAAAAGAGTTAAAAGAACAGTTGAAGGACTTGTTGGATAAGGGTTTCATTAGATAGAGCAAGTCTCCATAGGGTGCAGCAGTTCTCTTTGTTCGAAAGAAGGATGGATCCCTTCGGATGTGTATTGATTATTGACAGCTGAATAAGGTCACTGTCAAAACCATATACCCCTTTCCCAGGATCAATGATTTATTTGACCAGCTCCAGGGTGCTAGGTGTTTCTTGAAGATAGATCTAAGGTCCTGGTATCACCAGCTCAGAGTTCAGGAGAGTGACATCCCGAAAAATGCTTTCAGGACTCGGTATGGTCACTTCAAAATTGTTGTTATGTCTTCTTGACTAACAAATGCTCCTGCAGCTTTTATAGACCTGATGAACATGGTGTTCAAGCAGTATCTGGACATGTTCGTAATTGCGTTCATCGATGATATTCTTATATACTCTCGGAACGAGTAGGAGAATGCTGCTCACTTGCGAATAGTGTTTCATATCCTCAAGGATCGTCAGTTATATGCAAAGTTCAGCAAATATGAATTTTTGTTGGACTCGGTAGCATTTCTAGGCCATGTGGTATCAGGTAAGGGCATAAATATAGATTCCCAGAAAATCAAAGAGGTGAAGAATTGGCCCAGACGGTGAATCCTTCAAAAATTTGGAGTTTGTTGGGCCTAGCAGGTTACTACCGGAGATTCGTTGAAGGTTTCTCATTTATTGCGGCATCTTTGACCAAGTTGACTCACAAGAAGGTGAAGTTCCAATGGTCGGAGGCTTGTGAGGAAAGCTTCCAGGAATTGAAGACCTAACTCACTTCAGCACCAGTGTTGACTTAATCGATGGTACAGATGGTTTTGTTGTATATTGTGATGCTTCGAGAGTCAGACTGGGATGTATGTTGACGCAGCTTGGGAAAGTATTACATGGGAAAGTAATAGCATATGCCTCTCGACAGCTGAAAGTTCACGAAAAGAGTTACCTGACCCGTGATCTTGAGTTGGTCGCAGTGGTGTTAGCATTGAAGATATGGTGGCATTACTCGTATGGGGTCCATGTGGATGTATTCACGGATCACAAGAGCTTGCAATATGTGTTCACGCAGAAGGATCTCAATCTTCGGCAAAGGAGGTGGTTGGAGTTATTAAAGGACTATAACATGAGTGTCCTTTACCACTCGGGAAATGCTAATATGGTGGTAGATGCACTTAGTAGGCTCTCTATGGAGAGTGTGTCCTACGTGGATGAGGGAATGAAGGAGTTGGTGAAGGATATCCACCGGCTTGCAAGATTGGGAGTTAGATTGATGGGAGCATGAGGCTTCAGCAAATGTGGTCACGGGTATGTTGCAAGTCTTCCATACTGATGCTTATGCTTTGTTAGATCCAGGAGCTACTTTGTGTTTTTTGACCCCTTATATTGCTAGTAGTTTTGGAGTTAGTCCTAAAATTTTGTCAGAGTCATTCTTCGTATCTACTCCAGTCGGTAAATAAGTGGCAGCTAGGTGGGTATATAGGGGTTGGCCCATTACGGTGTTGCATAAGGTTACCTCCGTGGACTTAGTAGAATTGACCATGACTGACTTTGACATCATTTTTGGTATGGATTGGTTGTTTTCATGTTACGCTTCGATTAACTGTAGGATCCATGCGGTGGAATTTCGGTTTTCGAGTGAGTTAGTTTTGGAATGGAAGGGTAGTTCAGTCGTACCAGCCAGTATCTGGACATGTTCGTAATTGTGTTCATCGATGATATTCTTATATACTCTTGGAACGAGTAGGAGCATGCTGCTCACTTGCGAATAGTGCTTCATATCCTCAAGGATCGTCAGTTATATGCAAAGTTCAGCAAATGTGAATTTTGGTTGGACTCGGTACCATTTCTAGGCCATGTGGTATCAGGTAAGGGAATAAATATAGATTCCCAGAAAATCAAAGAGGTGAAGAAGTGGCCCAGACCGGTGAATCCTTCAGAAATTCGGAGTTTCTTGGGCCTAGCAGGTTACTACTAGAGATTCGTTAATGGTTTCTCATCTATTGCGGCACCTTTGACCAACTTAACTCAGAAGAAGGTGAAGTTCCAATGGTTGGAGGCTTGTGAGGAAAACTTCTAGTTATTGAAGACTCGACTCACTTCAACACCAGTGTTGACTTAATCGATGTTACGAATGGTTTTGCTGTATATTGTGATGCTTCGAGAGTCAGACTGGGATGTATGTTGATGCATCATGGGAAAGTAATACATGGGAAAGTAATAGAATATGCCTCTCTACAGCTGAAAGTTCACAAAAAGAATTACCTGACCCATGATCTTGAGTTGGCCGTGGTGGTGTTCGCATTGAAGATATGGTGGCATTACTTGTATGGGGTCCACGTGGATGTATTCACAGATCACAAGAGCTTGCAATATGTGTTCACGTAGAAGGATCTCAATCTTCGGAAAAGGAGGTGGTTGGAGTTATTAAAGGACTATAACATGAGTGTCCTTTACCACTCGAGCAATGCTAATATGGTAGCAGATGCACTTAGTAGGCTCTCTATTGAGAGTATGTCCCTACGTGGATGAGGGAAAGAAGGAGTTCGTGAAGGATATCCACTGGCTTGCGAGATTGGGAGTTAGATTGATTGACTCGACCAATGGTGGCGTTATTATGCAGAATGGGTTAAAATCATCCTTTGTGATCGATGCCAAATCTAAGCAAGATGAGGATCTGCTTTTGAACAAGGTTAAGGAAGCAGTGCGGAGTCAAAAGTTGGAGGTTTTCTCCCAAAGGGGAGATGGTGTGCTACGATAATAGGGTTGATTGTGTTTTAAACATTGATAATTTGAGATTTTGGATATTACATGACGCACATGGTACCAGATATTCTATCCATCCAGGTTCCACCAAGATGTATCATAACTTGTAGGAAGTTAATTGGTGGAATGGCATGAAGAGGGATATTGCAGAATTTGTAGCCAAATATCCGAATTGCTAGCAAGTGAAAGTTGAGAATTAGAGATGGGGGGCATATTCCAAGATATCAGCATTCCTACTTGGAAGTGGGAAGAGATAAACATGGACTTTGTAACAGGTTTTCCCCGCATTCAAAGACAGTATGACTCCATTTGGGTTTTTGTGGACAGGTTAACCAAGGCTGCACACTTTCTACCGGTTAAGACCATGGATTCGGCAGATGATTATGCCAAGTTGTATATTTGGGAATTGGATAGACTTCATGTAGAGCCCTTCTCTATTATTTAAGACTGAGGTACTCTGTTTACCTCCCAGTTCTGGCAGTCTTTTCATAAGGGACTTGGGACTCAAGTCAAGCTCAGCATGGCCTTTCATCCGCAAATGGATGGCCAAGCAAAGTGAACTATCCAGACTCTTGAGGATATGTTGAGGGAATGTGTTATGGATTTTAAAGGTGGTTGGGATGATCATTTTCCCTGAATCGAGTTTGCTTATAATAACAACTACCACTCCTGTATTCAAATGGCACCGTTCGAGGCCCTCTATGGGCGGAGGTGTAGATCTCCCATCAAATAGTTTGAGTTTGGTGAGGCAGCTGTGAGAGGGCTAGATTTGGTTCACAAGGCGATGGTGAAGGTTCAGTTGATATGTGACCTGTTGAAAACCGCTCAAAGTCGTTATAAATCATATGCCGATGTGAGGAGAGGAGATTTGGTGTTTGAGGTGGACGATTGGGTATTTCATAAGGTATCTCCCATGAAGGGAGTCATACGGTTCGGAAAGAAAGGGAAACTCAGTCATCGCTATGTTGGCCCCTATTGGGTTATGAGAAGAATTGGTAAGGTAGCGTATGAGTTGGACTTTCCATCGGAGTTATCTTTTATGCATCCCATGTTTCATGTGTCGCTCTTTGAAAAGTGCTTGAGGGATCCAACTTTAGTATTCCTGGTGAACAACATTGGTGTAATGGATAACCTCAGCTATGAACAAATTCTGGTGGAAATCTTGGATTGTTAGGTTCGGTGGTTGAGGAACAAATAAGTATCTTTAATTAAAGTATTATGGAGAAATCAGCATGTTGAAGAAGCTATGTGGGAAGTAGAAGCGGATATGATGGCTAGATACCCACCCCTCTTCTCTACCGGCTCAATTTTAGTTTGAGGTATTAGATTTTTCCCTAAACCTCTAGTTATTTTTCATGTTCAGTTCATCCGTACAAGTTTGTTTTATGACATGGTATATGTATGTGGTGTTTGAATATAGTTCATCCATGTAGTTCTTTTCGGAGGTAGTCATTCCGCCAGTTTTTTGCTTAAATGATCAGTATTTGTATATGGTGATAGCCTGTTTCTGAGTTTTCTACATGTGTCTAACATTCGAGGATGAATGTTCTTAAGGGGGAGATATTGTTATACCCCGAGAACCCAAGGATCAGACCCGGGAGTCAAAACAGAGAAAAACTGGAAATTTGCACCAGGTCACAAGACGGTTAATGAGGTGGCTCGTCACGTGGGACAACGAGTCATGAAGTGACTCATGGTCAAGCTGGGCTTGGCAGAGTATTATGAGGCCACGGGGGGGTGACCACGAGTCGTGGCAAGACCTCCCGACTCGTGAGGTCACCTGTGGCGAGGATGGAATGCATGGCTAGGGATTGATGTTGTAGGGACCACGGGTGGTGACCACGAGTCGTGGTCAACCACCATGAGTCATGATCAACCACCGCAATTCGTGGGGTACTTCGTGGGGTCCGTTGAGCTTGTTTAGGCAGTAGGCATCACGAATCCCAGCCACGAATCGTGCCCCCAGGCAACGACTCGCTAGGTCCCTCATGGGGATTGGTAACTAGGAATTTCTACGTTTTTATGAAGGATATTTTCGTAATTCCTAAATTCCAAAGGCCTAAACTACACCGTTTTAATGTTTGAATGGGATCTTTTAAGGGGGTTATGTTCATGTTAAGCCTCATTCATGCATTCAAGATTATAGGGAGGAGAATAGAAAGTGATTAAAGATCTTTTTCCTCAATTACCCAAAATTTAACTCTTGGGCTTCTAAGGAGAGTTAGGATTTGATAATCCCAAGTATGTAAGGTCATCAATGGTGAATGCGTTCCCACCCATGCTCCTACTCTATAATTTTGTTTAAAAATTTAACAAAAACTCATGGGGTTTTGTATTTGATTTAAATAAAATGGTTTTGTGATTTTGAAATCTTAACACAATCTATGGGTTTTTATTATCTTTTGAGATCTAAATTGATTATAATGAAATTGATTTTGATTTTCTAAACAATTGAGTTCAATTAGGCATGCCCTATGATGAATCGAATTATGATCTATTTTCCCATCGATGTTCATACGATCCTAGCATGAATTACATTTTAAATTACGAATTCGTTATGTTACCCATTATGATTTCAAGAAATTCAAGCTATAAGCATGATTTACAAGTATATATGAACCTTATTAATCATGAATTATGTTTTTGGCCGACTCACGAGCCTCATGTCATGGCTAGATTGCATATGTTCAAGTATGTTTACGATTATCATGATTTATCTAGCCCATGAACTCAAGTATGTATTATTATGAGCACTATATATGTTTTGGGAGTAGTATTGAACACCGAGTAGGTTCGGGGCTCAGGTTAAGCCCTGGATATCATGAACTACGTGCCACCGTAGGTATGTTGGGACACCTTTCATGTTAGTCCCTGGCCCAAATGGCCCTTTTCATGGTGATATCACACATTCATGGTTCTACCATTGGCAAGGTACGACACCCTCCCGACTAGGGTTACAAGTCGGGCTTCATGTGCTCATATGGGGTATGTAGGTTAAGAGAATCTGCTATAGTTCCTTATGATTTATGCATGTTATTATTATGTATGTGGGCTCAAGTCATGGTAAGTAAATCTCTTCTATTATGATTATGATTATGTTATGTTACAAATGTTTTGAACCTTGAGCCATATGATATGTTATTATGATTTATGATACGAGCATGACGTCCCACTCTCATGATCATTTCTGGATTTCATATATGTTTTAAATGTTATTTTACTCTCCTTGAATACTCGGTACATTCCACGTACTAACTGCATACTTTCTATGTTGTATCGTCTCATGATACAGGTCTCAGTTCTCAGGCTCGTCCTCACCCGTAGATTGATTCGGATTTTCTCTTAACGCACTTGGTAAGTCCTCATGTTCTGAGGGCTACATGTTTACATTCAATGTTATTCCTTTCAATTTCTGGATGTTGGATTAGTTGGGGAGCTGTCCCATCAATCTTCCTTTCATGTTTAGAGGCTTATCAGACTACACATGGTATTCCGCCATATTATATAAGTCTTGTACTGGTTCTTCCCTTATGCTATGTTGTGATTACATTTTTTATGTTCAGTCTTCCGCTCATGTGATTGGATTAGATGTATGATCATGCCATGGGTCGACTTGGGGTCTCTCGGGGCTCCTTGTCCCGTGTCTACGATCGGTTTGTACTTTTGGGTCGTGACAGAATTGGATGATCGGGTATTTTTGAAGGTGTCGGTGATGAGGTTTGGAAAGAAAGTAAAACTCAGTCCTCGTTCTATTGGTCCCTAGCAGATAGTTACACTGGTTGGCAGGGTGGAATTTGAATTTGAATTGCCCTCAGAATTAGCTTCTGTTCATCGTGTATTCCATATATCACTCTTAAAGAAGTGTTTGGGTGATCCAGCTCTAATTGTCCCGGTGGACAGTGTCGGGGTGAAAGACAGCCTTAGTTATGAGGAGGTTCTGGTGGAAATACTTGATTTTCAGGTTGAAAGGCTAAGGAAAAAGGAAATAGCTTCAATCAAGGTGTTATGGAGGAATCAACATATTGAAGAAGCCACGTGGGAAGCCGAAGCAGACCTGATAGCTACATACCCATATTTATTCTCTACCGGCTTAGTTCTAGCTTGAGGTATCAGTTTTTCCCTAAAAATCTATTTAGTTTTCATGTTTAGTTCATGTGCCCCAGTTTCTTTCATGTATGTTGATTTGTATATGATTCATGAATTCAGTTCAACCATGTAGTTTGAATCGGAGATAGTCATTCCGTTAGTGTTCGGCTTAAATGATTAGTATTTGCGTATGATGATTTCATTTCTCTGTTTTCTGTATGTTTTTCCAATATTTGAGGATGAATGTTCCCAAGGGGAAGGTATTGTAATATCCCAGAAGTGCCTAAGACTAGACCTAGGATTTTAAAATGAAAGTTGGCAAAATCTGGGAAAATATTTCCATAAAATGGGCCACATAACGGATCGTTGGCCCAACCAACGATCCGTGCGAATCGTCCATGGTGAGGTTTGTCCGGGTGGTAGTTGGAAGTAACGGGTAATGTAACGACCCATGGTTTGATACCACAAGTCAGCGTTTGAGGATATGGGGAGACTGATCCTTAGCCTGAGTGGAAGGAACGAGTCATGGGATGACCCGTTGTGAGCTGTAACGAATCTTAGTGAGCAACCATGGGAAGGGGTATTAAAACCTCCAGTCGAGGTACTAGAAGGAAACCACGACTTGTTGGAAGGAGGAACAACTCATGGTATGGCTCGTGGGAAGGCTTGGTGCAGGTCGTCAAGAGGAGAAACAACGGACCACATAATAGACAATTGTCTGAAGCAACGACTCATCCTGTCTAGTCGTGGGGTCGAATCTGAGAAACTGAAGTTGGGAAGTAGACGCAATGGATGGATACCACGAGTGACAGTATCCAAGAACGACCCGTTAGGATGGTCATTGTCACTGCCAGTGCAGAATTTTTATGATATTCATTAAGGGAATTATCATCATTTCTAAGTCCTAGGGCCCTAAACTACGTTGTTTAAGTATTGATGAGGAAAAACATGTTTTCAAGTTATCCATGTTTATAATCATATTTTCAAGTGAGTTGAATATTTTCAAGCATATTAAAGTATTGGACAATGCCCATATGTTCAAGAATGATTTACGATTTATGATATGAATTTTATGATTTATCGATTTATGATGTTGGCCGATTTAAGGGCCCTTGAATCATGGAGAATCATGTATGAAAAGGGGATCAACGATGTTAAATGTTTATTTAGCCATGAATCTCATAAATGATGTTCATGATTTACGTGTGAGCCTAATGTGCATGTTTTGGGAGCATTGTCTAGCACCGAGTAGCCCGACATTCAAAGGACTACGCTGGTGTCTCATAACCACGTGCCACCATAGGTTCATAATGATACATTACAATGTTAATGGATCCTCTCTTACATGATATCACATAATGCACGTCCCTTACCTGGCAAGCCGGAGAGGACTCTGCCCACTTTAGCAAGGTAGTTAAGGCATCATGTAAGGCTCTACCATGATGGTGTCAATTATGACGAGTCCTCCCATTGTTCTGCATGTTTTTATGCATTATTATGTTTATGTTATTTTGGCTCAAGTGATGATTTATAAAGTTTCTCTTATGACTATGATAATGAATGGATTACGATATGATTTGAAAACCTTGAGCCTTATGTTATGTTATGAAATTTTTGTTATGATCATATTGTCCCACTCTTATGATCTCTTATAATCTTTTATTTATTTTTAAATGTCCGTTTTACATACTTTACATACTCGATACATTCCACGTACTGACCACATACTCTATGTTGTATCGTTTCATGATACAGGCTCCAATATTCAGACCCAACACCGTCATTAGCTCATCTCAGAGATTAGCATCCATCTCTTTGGTGAGTCCTCATCCTCCGAGGACCGGTTTGATATCAGTTATCTTTCATTCTCAGTTTTCTATACTTTTTGGGTTAGTTGGGGATATTGTCCCGTCAACCCACCAAATATGTAGAGGCTTTCAGACTATGTGTAGTATTGAGCTGTTATGTATATAGTACGTTCCGCATTCAATGTTATGTCATGTTTATGCTTCTGTTATGTCGTTATGCTAAGCATTCCTATTTTATTGATATTCAGTTAGATGTATATTCATTCCATGGGTCGACTTGGAGTCTCTCAAGGCTCCTTGTCCTGTGTTATGATCGGGGTCGTGACAACTGCGGAGTAATGCAGAAAAGAAAAAGAGCGTGATTAGGAGTTGGCTCATATGAGGACATCTTTATACCCAGTTACAAAGCATATTATGGGGTCTGGAGCTCAAAAGGTAAATGAAATGGGGGCTTAGGGTCAGGAAATGGGGGTTCGAGTAATCTGATTTCAAGGTGGAAGCAAACTTCTTATATAACCAAGTGGCACATTTTCAGGCCAACGCCCAAGGATCTCGTTAGGACACATGGCACCAATGTTCTGAAAATCAAGGTCGGAACTAGTATAAAGTCAACTACAATAGGAACAAGTACAAGGATAGGAGCAGAGTTCGTGAGCGAGAAGGTTAATGGAGCAATAATGATGGTTACCGCAATGACCACATAGGTTTATATGTTCTTCCTAGGGCTCGTGAGGGCAATGCTCGGCCCTCGAAGTTGAGGAGCATAATGGATGAGCTACTGAAGAAGGAAAAATCCACAGATGAACAGCTAAAGGACATTCATGGAAATATATTTGGCATAAGCCAGAAAGTTGAATCACATGCCATAGCAATCAAGCAGATTGAGCAACAACCAGGGAAAATGTGTATATCACTGAACCAAAGGCAAAAGGGTACACTCCCTAGCAACACAGTCCAAAATCCATAAAATGACAGTCACTGCATGGCTGTGATGACTAAGAGTGGGAAGACCACCATTGACCCTCCCTTACCAGTTGATGTTGAGATGCAAAAACATAAGGAGATTGAGCTAGATGATGAGAAGGCTATTGTTGAATAGGGTATTGCAGGTGAGACTGAGTTGACCAAGGCTCCAGATGATGTGAAAGAGTCTAGAGCGGACAAAGGAAAGGGAAAAGAGGCCACGTAGATTCTTAAGCGTATCTCTCGACCACTTCCACCATTCCCTCAGTGGATGAAGAAGAAGGCCGATGATGGGATGTTCAAGAAGTTCTTATCAATGATGAAATAGTTTTCAGTGAACATCCCACTGATCTAGGCATTGGAATAGATGCCTAGATATGCCAAGTTCATGAAGGATGTAATTACTAGGAAGAGGTCCGTGAGCTATGAGCCGGTTGGTAACATAAATCATTGCAGTGCCATAGCCTCAAGGGTCTTTGCCGAAAAGAAGGAAGATCCAGGTTCCTTCACAATCCCTTATACCATTGGCGATTTCGAGTTTACAAGGGCACTGTGTGACTTGGGTGCTAGCATCAACTTGATGCCATTGGCTATGTTCAAAAAGCTGGGCTTGGGAACCCCCACACCAACTACTATGTAGCTATTGATGGCAGATTGCACCGTGAAGAAGCCAATGGGGATCTTACAGGATGTGCTACTAAAGATGGATAGGTTTATCTTCCCAGCAACTTCGTGATGTTGGATTGTTAGGTGTATTTTGATTTTCCCATCATCTTAGAGTGACCATTCCTTGCCACTAGGAGATCCTTAGTGGATGTTGAGGCAGACTAGCTAAAGTTTAGGTTGAGAAAAGAAGAGGTCACCTTTAAAATCTGTAGGTCAATGAAGCAACATAATGAATTTCGGGTGGTGTTAGCAATAGAGGATGAATTTGAGTTTCTTGACGAATTATGAGTAGTCAAGAGAATTGCATCGTGATGTGATGTTAAATCAGGTGCTTCTTTGGAGGCAACGTATGAGGATCTTTTGGTGAATTCTAACTAACCAAACCACCTACGTCGTGCCGCGACATTAAATCAGGTGCTTCTTTAGAGGAAATCCGAGTATCTTGACTAATTGGGTGTTCAGTGTGCTGGTGAAACAAAAATTAATAGGAGAAAATTTCAGAGTAGGACTGTATTATGAGATTTGGTACGAAACATGGAATGATTGTACGACTCGTCGTATTGTCCGTGGTCAAATGCAGAGGCTAGTCCAAATGCATTAGTTCATATTACGATTGGTCACTACGAACCGTACCTCCATGGTATGAGTCATAGTACCCAATGTAATGATGAACTATTCTAAGTATGGAAGTGCAGAAATCCTAACCTACGAATCATGGTACAAGTCGTGATAACACTAGTAGGTCCCCATTTAAGTTTCCTCTGTCTTGTGGTGTGAGTCAATGGGATGAGTCGTAGGTATAACCTATGACTTTTGGTACGAGTCATGACGGGAAAAGATAAATGAAATAAGCCGACTCGACCCTGATTGCTAAAATTCTCCCTAACCTATTTAAAACAAAAAATTTTAGACTTAAATTCCCAAAAGAAACAAAATCACAAACCACAATCACCTCCCTTCAAGCTCCACACACCCGCAACTCACTCCCATTTCCATTAAGATAGATTTTGTTCTTTAAAATCGAGAAGATTTGGTCTAATTTCATACTCCAAACTCTATGTAAGAAAGAGTAAATCAAGAAGCTAGTAAGTAAGTTGAAAATTCTCGATTTTATTGTCTTGCTAAACGGTACTCAAACCATCATTGTGATTCCTCCATTCATGAACTAAAATGGAGGAACATGAGCAGTAGGTTGCACATGATCTTATTTTATCTGGTTTTGGAGTGAATTGGACACAATGAAGTTAATTTTGTATGAGTAGTGAGTAAGTGGAAAATTTTTAATTGTGCAGATTGACGGGGTAGGTGATGCGTGTATGATTGTGAGGTAATAGGGTGGTGAAGTCTAAGTACCCACCCTAATAGTATGTTTGCTTGCACACTGGGTAAACCAAAAGGAGAGGACAAGCTTCATGAGCCATCCTACGACTCGTGGTATTGCACTATGACTCATAGAACTATTTGTTGGGACTGTCCCAAACATTAAAATGGAAATGTATGTTACGAGACTTAGTATGATTTGTGGTATGTCACTACGAGTCATACCAAGTGATCGTACTAACAAACAGTAGGGGTTAGAATTCAAAAAGCAGAATCACGACCTCTGATACAACTTATAGAACCATACTATGAAGGGTGATAACGGGTCGTACCAGAGAACAGAAAGCCAAAGTCTCAAAGGATCAATGTAAGACAATTAGTATGAACCATACCATCAATGTACGAGTCATACAATAAGTCATGAATAGGCTAAGAAATCAGTATGAGTCATAGTACAGACCGTACCACCTAGGTACAACTTGTAATGTTGACTCATAGGTTGAGAGACAACATAAATTATCTTGCTTCCTTTTTCTGAAATCACATGTAATAACTTTTGTTTCCATAAGTAATATGACAATTAAGAAGAGATCAACCAAGAAGGCCTAGAACAAGGAGGCCAGAGTTGAGATTGCTGCTCAGAGGGCCCTGAGGGATGCGACCTCTGCATACGAGCATGAGAAGGGCACCCTTAGTGGTCTAGTGGAGGAGTCTCAAGTAGACACCGATGACACAAATGATCCACGAACCAGTAAGGAAGAAGCTAAGGCTCAAGCTATAGTTACTTCAACCACACCAGCTGAAGCTTCCCAGTTTGAGGAGGGAGCTATGGAGCAGCCTCAGGAGTCCGGTAGTAGCTCCAATGATGAAAAGGGGTCAGATGAGGCCGACTCTAAGGAGTGGGAGCAGGAAGGTGATGATGACAAGGCCCCTTCTCTAGAGAGTCGCACTGTTAGGTGGAGTGTGTCTGATGCTCGGGAAATTTTTGAGTAGGGCCTTACTCTCACCCCCAAATAGAACTCTAGGAGGAGCATTCGAGAGGAGTCACAGATCCTAACTGGTACATTGAATGAGTTCATGGAGATTAATTATATATTCAACTTCTACGGGTTTGATTGGACGGCTAAAACCCCTGATAGCTATAGTGCAAATATGGTCAGGGAGCTCTACGCTAATTACTTGACCACCATGGAGCAGCAAACGACGGAAAGTAATGGAGCATACCAGACTAGACAAAGTGAAGGTCCAGGGCTGGAAGGTGGATTGCTTCGAGCGAGCTATTTTCAAAATTCTATATGGGCCAGCTTACAGGTCCCCAGATTATACAGCGGAGTTCAACCATAGATTTGACACCCTAAAAAGGGTTAAGCAGCTGAGTCATGAGGAGTGACAGAGATAGGTGAAGTCATTGACTCAGGTGCTGGTAGAGGATAAGGAGGAGGCTGAATGGGTGACTAGTGGACGACAGGTCACCAAATCTTCACTCAACTTCATAGCGAAGGCTTGCTGGACAGTGTTTCCCAACAGATCGGTGCCGATGGTGAATAATAACACCTTGAGTGCTGATAGAGCAGTGTTAGTGGCATGTATCATGTCTAGATATGCCATTAACATACCGAGGGTGATAACCGAGGATATTTGGGATAGAGCTCTAGTACTGAGCACGACTATTCGTTTCCTGAGTCTCATCTACATACTGTGCTTAGAGTGTGGTGTGAGGGTGATAGATGGGGTATATTCCAAAGTAGAAGGCAATCGGACTGCGTACTTAGGGCCGATCAAAGATGATATGAACTTGTTCAATCGATTTAGACTATCTGCAGTAGTCCCACCACCACAGTCAGCCGAGGACGAGAAGGTAGATGTCCCCACTTGCATGGAGCAGAGTGAAACACCGGCCACTGAAGCTGACCACACAACAGCTTGCCCTAGTATGTCCTCCACACCTTCACTAGCCACAATTGTATAGCTGCCTTCGAGTTGTATATTGGTAGTCCACAACTTCCTACAAAAGGTGGCCAAGCGACTGACATTAACCAAGAAAAAGGTCAATGTAATGATAGTGTAGGTCAAGCCTTGGGTAAATGCTGAGATTGAGGAGGCTATTAGAGTGTTGCACAACTAGTTAGATAGCTTTGAGCTCCGAATAAATCAGCTCTTAGTTGAGCTGTTAGATACGTGTAGCCTGAGAGATGAGCTCGAATCGATACGGAGGTAGGTAGCTGAGCTATTGGCTAGGCAGCCAACCATATTATCAGCTTCCACCATATCACTATTTAGGGATGAGATTGATATGGATCTTGTTCTAGGAGCAATCTGGGCTCCTAAGTTGGCTAGTGGAGATAAATGGAAGAAGAGAGTCGTGGAGGTAGTTAATGAGGAGACCTCCAAGAAGAGGAGGAGAAAAGAAAGGAAGGAGCGCAAGCAGGCAGCAGCTACCAGCCTATAGTCTCATGAAGAGCACTTGTTTAATTTGTAGGAGCATGCGAGAGGAGCCGGGAGCTCAAGTGCTGTACCCGGAGAGCTTACAGGTGACAAGAATCCTTCGGATGGCCATATTTAGCCGTGATATATAAATAGATTGTTAAGGCAACCATTATTGCTGAGGGGGTGACTATATCCCCCGACACCACACCACAGAGAGCACCGGTGACCACTGGCACCATGATTGCAGCGGAGGAGAGTGTGACACACCCATCTCCATAGGACAAAGAATGCTTTTCTAAAATGGGGGGTGTATATATCTTTTGGGTTTCTGACCATTTGAGAATTTTTGTTGTCGTGTTTCTTTTTTCTCAGACATGCTATCTAGTAGAACCGACATGTTTAGGTTATTTTGTGTTTTTTTAACTAGAAGTAGTTTTGAAGTATTTATAGACAATAAATGCACTTGTGTTTGATGTTTTAGAAATTGTTGAAAAATGGCTCTTTTTAAAATCTTTATGTTTAAATATGTATGTTGACTGTGAAGCAAGACTACTGTGGATCATTTAATGGCATTTGATAGATTAGCATGTGTAATTGCAATTTAGCAGTGCTTAAACAAGATAGATAGAGCAAGTACAAACTTGTACCATGAGTGAGTGAGGATTCTTAGATAGTTCAATACTATGAAGAGGATCTAGAACTTTCCCGGTTGGTCTTTACGTATGTTGTAGGATAGTTGGGTAGAAAAAGGATCATAGGTTGTTTTTTATTTAGCCCACTTTTAACTTATACTGCCCTACCAAATAAAATAAATTTCTTTATCCCAAGTTTGAGCCTAAAAGTGACCTTTTCATTGATTAATGCATTCACCTTCCCTATTTTGTTTATAATGAAGTTGTTTTGGCCCTTGTCCCTCCTTTGACATTATGAACCTCAACTTAGGCAAAATGCCTAAGTTAAAGGTGGCTATTATAGAGGTGCATAGATGAGGTGGGGGAGAAAAACAGAAAAAGCTGGTTAATGAAAGATTAGGTGTGATGAAAAAAAAGGGTGAAAAATAAAAAAAAGAAAAGAAAAATAAAAGAAACACTACATAAAGTTGAAAAAGAAAAGATAAAATTCACCACATCCACAAATGATAGTTGAATGGAGAAAAAGGGAGGAAAAAGCTGGGAAAAAGGGGGTAAAAAGTGAGGCAACAGTGTGTACTGCCAAGGAGGGTTAGTCACTATTTCCATATTTACCTTACCCGACCCAAAGCCTACATTACAAGCCGATGGATGTCTAATAGTGATCCTAGCAGACTCTCTGAAAAACCAAAGTAGAGAAAATAAGGGCAAACCTATGGTATTAGCTGTGCAGTATCTGAAACTTCTCTGTGAGAGAGAGTCTTACTTTTTAGTCCCATGTTTCATATATATATATGTGTGTGTGTGTGTGTGTGAGAGAGAGAGTGTGTGTGTGAGTGTTAGGGACTTCATTTGTTGTGAGGGTACATGGTTTGCATTGCATTTTGCAAGTTGTTTGTGTAAATAACATTAGTGATAGCTTAGTTCACTGCTAATAGTTAGATGCCATACCTAGATCCCTGTATGTCATGAGTTGTAGTTGCATGTATGCATAGCTAACTTGGTTATGAATGAAAAGGGGGCTAATATCTTCTAATTATCGTGGGTGCAAATTTTGATGTGTTGGCTGCTGGTCTTCTACTTTACTTTCTAGGTAAGCAATGTTTTATAGTTTTGTTTTGTTAGTGTGAGGACTGGCAAAAATTTTAAGTTGAGGGTGTTGATGTGCTATATGTTTTCAGCAGTTTCAACGCTTAAAACTTAGGAGAAACGCTTGTTCTTTAGTATGTTTATACATATATGAGGTACTTTTACATTGTTTTCACGGAAATCATGTTTCATAGTTGAATTCTAGAACAGGAAAGGAAAATGTGCAGAAAATGGGCCAAGTGCAATCCTTAGTACGAGCCATGCCATGCAACCATGATGAGAACCAGAGGCTATGCACAAGTCTTGGGGCCAAGTATAACTCTCGGTATGAGCCGTACAATCATGGTACGAGCCATACCAAGGGTCGTGAAACGAAGATAAAGTTTGCCCTTGACCAAGCTCATGGTATGAATAGAAGACATGAGTCATGACAATATCACACTACACGTACCAAGGAGACATCGTGTAGACTAGTGAATATGTCAATATGTCATGTTGCCAGGTCTTTGTGTACTGATGTTCTGTGATTTTACGGCACTTTCGATGCTTAAAACCAAGAAATTATGCATATTCTGAGTATGTTTATATAGGTATGATGTGTTTTGTGTTTAATGTTGCAGGAAATAGGTATGGAAGTGAACTGGACAAATTAATGTTGAAAAAAACTGAAAAGGTGACTGCTAGGCACTTCCCAAGTCATTGGCAAAAAGCACAACTCGTTGCTAAAGGCGTGGGCAATTATTAAGTTTTGAAGATGCAGAAATAGTGTACTTGACGGGTTGAGGGAACGACTCGTTTCATTTGGTAATGAGTTGTGAAATAAGTCATGAAGAGTGGGAAAAAAATTATTGACAAAGTGACCAGTGAAGATGAAGAAAGACATAACGAGTAGTTAGTTGACTAAACCACTCGTTGGTAGAGCACTGGAACCAACCATGAGATACACTGGAAGTTTGATGTAGTTAGACCACGAGGGGCCTAACGACTCATGCCCAGGCTTAACGAGTCGTTAGGTTATCTGTTGCCACAACTGGAATCAATGCTGAAGACAACTGATTTGTAGCAACACACGACTCGTCAAAGGTCCCAACGATTCATCACCAAGCCTGTGGTCATTGATGACTTGGTTTCCAGTTTTAGTTAGGAAAAGGTTTTCTTTGAACTATAAATACACTATTTAGGTTTATTTTTGAAGAGAAGATTATTATTAACATTTTTCACATAGGATTTGGTGTTGTACTAGTATTCTTGGTTCAAGAAACAAGGTTTACAATTTTGTTCTTGAATTTGAGGATCAAAAGCAACATTGGAATTTATTCTTCAGTTTTGGTGTTTTATTCAATTTACTTGGTTTTCTTCTACTATAATTTGTAAGTTGCAATTATGATTTATTTGTTTTTGTGATTGTGATTATACAAGCATGAGTAGCTAAAGTCATAACTAGTGTTGTGAGAACCAAGATGAATTAACACACATAGGTTAAACACTTAGTGATTCTTGAATGGGGTTTAATGCATGTATTGTTTTTCCCTTTATTTTAATTGATTCTTGACGGTTGCAAACGTTAGGACTTGCCTTATTCTTACTTACCGTACCAAGGAGGTAGTGAATGGGAAAAGGGATTAACAATGGAGATTTGAGGCTATCAACCCTCATCTAATAGCTTGAACTTGTCCGGGGAGAGCTAATCCGATATTAAGTGTAAGGGTCAATTAAAAGTACACCCATATATGGACCAAGTTGCTTGGTTATGATCATCTACATAGGGAACAAACCATTAAGGTGAACCTAACTTACCGATATTGCATGTTGAACAACGGAATAGATCATTAGTGTATAAGCCTTGTGGTTATGAAGTTTTAGGGAACAAAATCCTAGTCAAGTCATTAATTGAATACAAACCGAATTTGATCTAAGCATTCAGTAGTTTACTTTTGTTTATTTTTCTATTTCTTTCCCCCTTAGGAAATAAGTAACTCGATAGTAACAGTTATTCGCATTAACTTAAGTTCTTCCCATATTCCCTATGGGATTGACCTCAACCTCTAGTTGGGTTCTATATTTGACGTTGATCACTTTATATCTCAATTGCGAGGTGTAATTTGGGTGACATCATGTACGAACAGGGACCACGAGTCATAACAATGACGTATGGATCGTACTATGGGCTTGTGACAAATTCCAGAGGATGCCAGACTTTTCAAGATCAAACCACAGTAGGCAACCTATGACTTGTAGTGTCATTGTATGAGTCGTAACTTCTCCCAGGACATAGAAGATTTCAAGACTTCCTGACATAGTCCAAAGGAAATCCATGACTCGTACCTTCATCCTACGACTCGTAGGATCTGGGGCAGCCGTTTTAGTAGTATCCTTGTTAATTTAAGAAAGGTTTCCAATTATTTATATAAATACTTTTTTAGGTTATTTTCTTGAGAAGACTGGTTCATTATTTTTGTAATCGTGTTTCTTGGTTTTTCCTAAGATTACTTGGAGATCAAATTCACGAATTGCTTTGAGATTCTAGTGATTGTTCTTGAATTGATCATACTTTTGATTGTGCAATTATCAATTGGATTTTTCTTTAATCATCGTTGTAAGTTGTGAATTATGCTTGCTTTCATGAAATGTAATTCTTCTATTGCAACCATGAATTAGCAAACCTCCACAACAAGGATTGTGGAAACCATGGTGAATTAACTAACTAGGGTTAATATAAAAGTGATTCTAAACCCATACACATTCTTGTATTGTTCATCTTTTCATCTTAAACATTTCTTAACGATGCGCAACATTAGGACTTGCTTGAATTCTATACTTTCTTGAACCTAGAGAGGCAAAGATTAGGAAAAGAGAAGAACAACAGAGCCTTGAAATTTATGTTTCACTGAATAACTTGAGTTGCGGTGGTAGGATAGTTAATTTTGAATAGTTGATAATGGTTAACTTGAAAACACTCAAGATACCTAATCTGGTGATTAAGTATAGTCTTCCAATAGGGAAGAATTAGTCATTTGGATGAATCTATGTTATCAATTTTATAGGCTAAGTATTGAGATAGATCACTAGTTAAATAACTCGGAGTTGTTATCAATCCATGGGGAGCACTTCCGTAGTTAATTGCATAAATTTGATCACAACCACAATCTACTACTCTCTTACTTAGTTCTTTCTTTAAAACCCCTCATTAGGAAATAACTATACCAATAGCACAAATACTGGCATTATTCTGAATCCTGACCATTTATTCCCTATGGGATTGACCCCAACCTAGTTGGGTTCTTTATTGAAAACATTGGCATCATACTTTTATAGAGGTGTGATTTGAGCGTTATCAAGCGCCAAAATAGGTTTATGCACTTTCATCCCATCGAGAGCAAAAGCGCTTACCTGATGTGGTCACTAGTATGTTACAAGTATTCTATCTTGATATTTATGAATTGTTAGATCCAGGAGCTATATTATCCATGAATCCTTATATTGCTATTAGTTTTGATGTTAGTCCTGAGATCTTGTAAGAACCCTTCTCAGTCTTTACTCTTGTTAGTGAGTCAGTTTTAGGTCGACGGGTATATAAAAACTACCCTATCACCATTCTTCAGAAAGTCACCTTAGCTGACTTAGTGGAGATAGATAAGAATAATTTTGATGCTATTTTCGATATGGATTGGTTACATGCTTGTTATGCTTTGTTCAATTATAGGACCCATATGATAGAGTTCTTTTTTCTAGGTAAACCAATTCTAGAATTGAAAGATAGTTCAGTTGTGCCTGTTGGTCACTTTGTTTCCTATCAAGGCAAGAAAGATGATCTCCAAGGATTTTGTATACCATCTAGTTCAGGTTAAAGATTCTATATCCGAGACCCTGACTCTTCAACAGATTCCTATAGTATGTGAGTATCCGTAGGTGTTCCCAGATGATCTATTGGGAGTCCCGAGCGAGCGAAAGATTGACTTTTTTATTAACCTTCTCCCTGATACGCAACCCATATCCATTCCTCCTTATAGAATGGCTCTAGCTGAGCTAAAGGAGTTGAAAGAGTAGTTGAAGGACCTTTTAGATATGGGTTTCATCAGGCCTAGTAAGTCCTCATGGGGTGCCCCAGTTCTCTTTGTTTCGAAGGACGAAGGCTCTCTTAGGATGTGCATTGATTTTCACCAATTGAACAAGGTCACCATCAAGAATAAGTGTCCCCTCCCTAGGATTGATGATCTATTTGACCAGCTTCAAGGTGCTATGTTCTTTTTAAAGATAGGCCTCAGATCCAGTTATCATCAGCTCAGAGTTAGGGTGAGCGACATATCAAAGACAGCTTTCAGGACTCTATATGGTCACTATTAGTTTGTGGTCATGTCTTCTGAATTAAAGAATGCTCATGTAGCTTTTATGGACTTAATGAACAGGGTGTTCAAGTCGTATTTAGTTATGTTCGTGATTGTCTTCATAGATGATATCCTCATATACTCTTGGAGAGAGAAGGATCATGCCTCTCATTTGAGCATTATATTGTAGACTCTCAAGGACCACCAGTTGTTTGCTAAATTCAGCAAGTGTGAATTTTGGTTGAACTCAGTAGCATTCTTGGGTCAGGTGATGTGTAGTTAGGGTGTGAAGGTAGATTGTCAAAACATAGATATGGTGAAGAATTGGCCTCAACCTGGCAGCGGTGGTGTTTGCCTTAATGATTTGGAGGCACTATTTGTATAGGGTGCATGTGTATGTGTTCGCGGACCACAAGAGTCGGCAGTGTGTTTTACAATGAACGACATAAATTTGCAGCAAAAGAGATGGCTGGAGCTTCTCAAGGATTATGACATGAGTTTTCTTTATCATCCGGTCAAGGCCAATATAGTGGCATATGCTCTTAGTAGGATGTCTATGGAGGGTGTATCCCATGTTGAAAATGGGAGGAAAGAGTTGTTGAAGAATGTACATAGCTTCCTCGTTAAGGAGTTCGCCTTACAGATTCAACAAATGGTGGATTATTGTTCAATGGGTTAGAATCTTCATACTGATAGAGGTTAAAGCAAGGCAGGATGAGGATCCTATCCCAGTGATGTAGAAGGAAGAAGTCTGGAATTAGAAAGTGGAGGTTTCTCCCAAGAAGGAGATGGTGTACTCCGATATTAGGGCTAATTGCGTTTTCCGATGGTGGATGACTTGAGAAAGAGAATGTTGAGTGAGGCTCATGTCTCTCGGTACTCTATACATCCAGGTACCACCAAGATGTACCGTGATCTATGGGAAGTCTACTGGTGGAATGGCATGAAGAAGAACATAGCGGAATTTATGGCTAAGTGATTCAATTGACAACAGGTGAAGGTCAAGCATCAGAGACCTAGAGGTATAGTTTAGTACATCAGTATCCCTAAGTGGAAGTGGGTAGATATCAATATGGATTTCTTTAGAGGGTTGCCTCAAACACGCTGACAATATGACTTTATATGGGTGATTGTGGACAGGTTAACCAAATCAGCTTACTTCTTACTAATCAAAGCTACAAATTGAGTTAAGGATTATGCTAGACTATATATTTGAGAGCTAGTTCGGTTGCTTGGGGTTCCTTTATCCATTATCTCCGATAGGGGTACTCTGTTAACCACTCAATTTTGGAGATCATTTCAGAAAGGACTTGGTAATCAGGTGAAGCTTAGCACGACTTTTCATTCGCAGAGAAATGACTAGGTTGTGTGGACCATTCAAACTCTAGAAGATATGTTGAGGGCATGAATGATTGATTTCAAAGGTACTTGGGTTTATCACTTATCCCTCATTGAGTTTGCCTACAATAATAGTTATCACCCTAGAATTCAAAAGGCTCCATTAGTAGCTCTTTACAAGCGAAAGTGTAGATCCTGATTGAATAGTTTTAGTTAGGTAAGGCTACCTTGATAGGGCCAAATTCAGTTCATAAGGCTATGGAGAATGTTTAGATTTTTAGAGAAAGGCTAAAAATAGCTCAGAGTCGTCAGAAATCATATGCAGGTATTAGGAGGAGAGAGATTGAGTTCGAGGCCGATGATTGGGTGTTTCTAAACGTATCTCACATGAAAGGAGTTACAAGGTTCGGTAAGAAAGGTAATCCTAGTCCCCGATATATTGGCCCCTATGGGATTCTGAGGTGAGTTAGCAAAGTGGAATATAAGTTGGAGCCACCAGTGGAGTTAGCTTCGGTGCATCAAGTGTTCCATATGTCTCAATTAAAAAAGTGCGTTGGTGGTCCAGCTTTAGCTGTTCTCGGAGAATTGGGGTTAAAGATAGCCTTACCTATGAAGAGGTTCTGGTTGAGATCCTCGATCATCAGGTTCAAAAGTGGAAGAACAAGAAATTAGCTTCTGTGAATGTTTTTGTGGATAAATCATCTTGTTGAGGGAGCTATTAGGAAACCGAAGCAGATATAATGGCTAAATACCCGCATCTTTTCCCTTCCGTCTCAGTTCCAACATGAGGTGCTAGTTTCCTCCTTAGTACTCTATTCAGTTTCATGAAAAGTTCATTTCTCTCAGTTCCTTTCATTTCATATCATCCATATACGTCTCATGGATTCAGTTCATTCATGTAAATTAGTCCGGAGCTGGTCACTCTATTAGTTTCCAACTATGGTTGTTCAATTTCGAGATTGAAGTTCTTTCCCTCGCTTTCCAATATGCTTAATATATATTCCAGGATGAATGTTCCCAAGGGGGAGATAATGTAACACCCCAAAGTCCATAAGATCATACCCAGGACTAATATAGAGAAAATAGGAAAATCTGCACTAGGTCACAGAGCGAGTCGTCAAGTGACCCGTTAAGCCACTAGACAGAACGTTGAGTTACCTCTTCAGGGGGGCAAATTTAGGAAAAATTCTTATTTCCAGAATACTTCATAGATTGGGGTCGAGTCATTAAACCATATAATGACTCGTTAAGTTACTTGTTAAGTGAGAAAAATGGGTTAAATGTTGGGATTCAAAGAATCATAATGAGTGGTAAAGTGAAATGTAAAGTGACATGATGAATTGTTAAGTGGAGGTGTCAAGAAAAGATCAGAGAATGGATTTTTGGCTCCAGAGGAAATGGGTCAGACGATGACCCGTTAGGATATCCTACGGATCGTCAAATGGGTCATTGGGTCTGGCAGTGTTATTTTTTCAGCTGGGTTCTTAAAGGTGTTCTCATAATTTCTAAGTTCCTATCTCCTAAACTAAGTCATTTTAAGACTCCTAAAGGGTGTTTTTAAGGGTTTTAATCATCATAAATCCTCATTCTACTCCTAACACCCCTAAGTGAAGATTAAATCCCCTCAAGAGGAGCTACAGTTTCATTATCCTATTCATCTTAATTTCCTTTGGGTCTCCAATCAAGTTGAAGATTCTTCAAGCTTAGGTATGTAGGGTTGTGGGGGAAATCCTTCCACGCTCACGCCCTTTCCAAGTTTAATTCCATGATCTTTGTTTCTCAAGTTCTAAATTGTGAAATTCTAGGGTTAGACTCAATTCAATGAAATTATCCATGATATCTCTATGGGTTAAATTCTTTGATGTTCTAGTTGATGAAATATGATTATTCGGGTAGATTTAACACTCAAATTCCTCATGAATTGATGACTTCAAGCTTTTGATGATTTTTCCCTATCATGCATAACTTTTGAATTTCAAGTTTATGACCCCACTATTTCATGTATGATGAATTATCAAAGCCTCCATAAAATATTACGAATTCTAAAACTTATGATTCTATTATTTCGAATTTATGAATTCTTATTAAAGTATATATGATTTCATGACTTGGTAAAACCCATGTAAAGTCAAGTATGTTTCACCATAATTATTGGTCAATGCTTACAAGATCAGTTTTATAGAGAAATTTGGAGTCAAGACTCCTAAGAATCAGATTTTAGCTATTTTTTGAGAATATGATTATCCGCAATATGAATGTTTTTGGAGTAGTGTCTAGCATTGAGTAGGTCAGGGATTACGAGGACCCAAGTCTCATAACCATGCACCACTATAGATATATAAATTTATTTGGGACCACTCAAGAGGGTGTTTTCCCCGCCCATGGGCCAACCAGTGATATCACACCATAATCATTCTTTGCCCTAGAAAGGCTTATGATAGCTCTACCCACTTGAGCAAGATAGTTGGGACATCATGTAAGCTCTATCATGATGACATCATTTATGATGAAGCCTCCCATTGATCCTCATGTTTTAAGTTACTCATGTTCATGTCTTATGATATTTTGTTTTATAGCATATTGGACCCATTGATTAGTTTATGACTTTTCACTTATGAATCTAAATATGGTAAATTACATGATTTCTATTTCTAAACCTTGGGTCATTATGTTCAGCTTATGATGAATACCTCATGAGTATGCTTACTTCAGGAATATGGCTTTTAGCATGTTGTCCTTACTCTCCTGTTCTATCTTGTTTTATATTTATGATTTCAGATTATCATTTTACTAGAATGTTTTACTTTCTCAACATAATTAGTATATTCAAATTACTAACTGTATACTCTATGCTATATCATTTCATGATATAGGTTCAGGCGAGCTATCTCAGCCTCATCGTTAGCTCCGTTCTCGTATCAGACCAGCTTAGTTTCTATTTGGGTGAGTCCTCATCTTCCAGGGACATTTATTAGTTCATGGTTTATGTCTATGACTTTTAGTTTCAAACATTGTGAGCTAGTTGGGGATGTTGTTCCATTAGCTGATCTTATGTTTAGAAGCTTTCAGACAGTTATGTAGTTGATACTTCAGCATTGTTGACTGGTGTATACGCTTATGTTCTTATCTTATGTATACTTTCGCTTATGTTGAGTTCCAGTTTATTCCTGCTTTAAATATGCTCTCTTTCATGCTATGTATGTACCATGGGTTTACTTGGGGCCATTCGTGGCTCTAGGCCCCGTGTCATTTTCCGAGGTCCATTCTCGGGTCGTGATATACCTCTTCTAAAATCATCCATTGATAACATCTCATATCTATGCACTGCAACATCTGGAAATCTCTTCCTCACATGTTCAAACCACCTCAACCTGTCTTTCTGCATCTTATCATCCATCAAGCACTCCCACAATGTCCCGGATATCCTTATTTCTAATTCTGTCTCTCTTGGTATGCTCATACATCTATCGTAACATCCTAATTTCCACAACAATAATCTTTTGAACACGAGAATTCTTGATCAGAAAACACTCCACCCCATATAGTATAATTGATCTAACTACCACACTGTAGAGCTTGCCTCTAAGTTTTGGTGGCACTTTCTTATCATGCAGGACTCTAGAAGCGAGTCTTCACTTCATCCACCCTGCACTAATATGGTGAGGGACATTCTCATCAATCTTTCCATTTTCTTAAAAAATAGACTGAAGATATTTTAAATTCCCCTTCTTTTGAATAGCATGTGTCAAGCCTCACTTCCACGTTAGCTTCATACATCACATCACTGAACTTGGACTTTAAATAAATGATTCAAATAAAGTGAAAAACTTTCATGGCCAAACGGGTTCTAAATATACTAAATTAGTATCACTTTATTAGTAAGAACTAACATACCATTCTTGAAGATTGTACCTGTTAGATTTTGTGGTGTTGGCAGTTTAGTCTGCATATATTGCATTTTAAGTCACTTTTTGTGCAAATCTGGAAGAGTAAGGTTCAAATCCTAGCCGACACCAGAAAAACACTGTGATTTTGTCCTATCTACCTAAATCTTGGTGGGTAGAGTAACTCTGTACTCGTGCTGGTGGGAGATAACAAATAGCTGAGGAATTGTCAAAGGGTACACGAGTTGACTCGGATACCACCAACACTAAAACAACAACATTAAATAAGGGCATAGGCTTAATAAAAAACTTGATACGTGTGCATGCAACTGAATCCACAGGAGACTCCATCTATGTGCCTTTTTAGTTGATTTTGTTTCAAAATATCGTCTCATCCCTGACTTCCTCAGTATAATTTACTGCTAGTTCCAAATTACCACAACAACAAACCCATTATAATTTCACGAGTGGGGTTTGGGAAGGATAGATGTACACAGACTTTACCCCTATCTTGTTAAGGTAAAAATGTTATTTCAGATAGACCAATAGTTCAAATAAACAAAGGAAAAAGAAAGGAAAATAAAATAAAATAAAGAAAGGTGATGTTTCCCAAGTGCACGCAAGCGCACATGGTTGATTTTTATTTTGCTGTTCTAACAAACAGTTGAAATGGGGAATAGTTTGGGAAATTAAACTACTAAAAACTTTAAATATAAAATTAACTAAAATGGTGCAAGCTTGGTTCTACTTCGATGAAAATGAAAATCTATGAAAATTACTCTTGTTTGATTTCATGTTTTCAAGACGTGGTTACACTATAACAATTCTTCCTATGGTTGCTATTGCAAGTTACTATCCCATTCCTTGCCACTATCCCTAGAATCCAAGAACTATTTCTTGAACCCGAACGCCTATATCCCTATTGTCGTAGGAGAAACATGAAAGGACAATTATGCTTACTTGTATTTCAACTAAATAGGGTTGAAGGGTATATACCTATCCTCAACAACAATTTCTATCCTCTCACCAATGGGTTTGAGGGTCTTTGAAATCCTATTCTATATTTACTGGTAACCCTTTCGATTCCCTTTGCGAAACTCAATTGAAAGACAATAGATTTACTTATAAGGTTATCAATCTCATAAATAAGCAATTAAATCAAGTAAATACAAACAACCATTAAAGAAGAATCAAATCTAGATTAAATCAGTCTTTCAAACAATCAACCATCCACCATTGCCAAAACTCTAGAGTATAAGTTTAGCCACTCATAGAAAAGTGGAAAATGAATACTTAATCATCATCATTCGAAAAAAATAGTAAAAAAGAGAAGAAACCTAGTGTAGAACTTTGTCTTCCTTCCAAATAGCTTACAACACTCCCCAAATGAAATACGGAATGTAAAAATGATCCAAAGATTGTTAACAAATGCCCTAAAGGATGTATTTATAGTTGAGCCTTCAAATGACCTTTTTGCCCTCCAATACTTAGCTTTAAATTCAGCAATTTCAGCCCCAAATAGCTCTCATGAAATTAAGGATCAAGCACTGGGCTCCAACCATAGCCCCTGAACCTTCTTCCCATCTTTTCAAACCATCAACCTTGGTTCGGCACTCTGTAAAATACTCGTTTGGCCGAGGGCTTCCAAACACATCATAAGCTAAACTTGTACTGACAAATAACCAACCCGCAATGAATAGGGACGATATAGTAATGCTATGAATGACCCTGTATTGAATGTTGGTAATAATATCATCAAACGAATGTTCTCCTATGCTTCCATACATGCTGAGCTCCACATATTCTTGTACAGTCAAATAAGATCTATTTCATAAAAGATGAGATCAATAAATTAAAATTCATTGAATTTTCATCTAAGTGAGATCGTCAATATTGTACCCAGGGCGTCTTTAGAGTATGTCGAATCAGTATAGCCATCCTACTTCTGACACAACAATGCAATTTGAATTAGTAACAAAAGTAAGTACTAAATAATTTCTTAAGCCAATACAATAAATTCTCTTATTTTAGAAGAAATTCCAATATGATTTCTAATCAGGAAAGACTAAACACAAGCAAAATCTGCAGTAACATCTCAAGGGAATGTTACAAATGGAACATGTAGGAATAATAGGTCCTATTCTTTTTTGTTGACCCTCATTTCAGTTGATTGGATGTTTGAGCATTTGTTAAAAACTACGGTACAACTGTTTACAAATGTCTTAGCAGTGGACTTGATATTACAAAAGATGATGAGAAGCTGAACTCATAACCATTTATGCGTTGGAGAGATCATTTCTTATTTTCAGCCGAAGCACTTTTTAAAGCACATGCGAAACAGGTGAAATCAAAGGCATTACTTGAATGATACTACTGATACATGAGAAGAAATGATTAAAAGAGCTATATTTGCTAGAGAATTGGGCATTTCAATCGTAATGTATGACTACTTAACAGGGGATTCACCAAAAATACTAGCTTGGCTCATTATTGCTGAGATAATGGTCTACTTCTTCACATCCACCTTGCAATGCATGTTGTTATTGATAGACAGAAGAATCATGGTATCCACTTTTGGGTATTAGAAAAAGAGTTACTTATTTATGGTTGAGATCATATTCACTCTGGTACCGTAGTAGGTAAACTTGAAGGTTAAAGAGACATAACTTTGGGCTTTGTTGATTTATTGTGTGATGATTTTGTTGAAAGAGATAGAAGTCGCGGTATTTATTTCACTCAAGATTGGGTCTCTTTTCCTGCTCAAAGCACCTCAAATAATTTGTTAGCTAAAAAACACACAAAAATAAGAATTTATGCATTTATTAATGATTATAAATACAAAACAAGGTAAAAGATAGGCAAAAATAAGGCAAATGGGCATAGAAATATGCCCAACATCACCACCCAACACTTAAATCATTGTTCATCCTCGAACAATCCTTAACTCAATACATAAACTCATCTTTTACCATCACACTTTGTACCTCTAACAATTCATTCTCAACCAACAAACATAAAGCATAGAACAAGGGGTTCATCAACATACAACAATTCTCATCAAGCACATGTAAAGGTTTCACGATCAAGACAACACAACCTCTATAATTGACTCAATTTTGAAAACATAGGGCAAACATGATTAAGTATGAAATATGCAACAAATAGTACACTGATGTAGACATCTTGTGCCCCTCCATTTTAGTGATGTTCCTCTCTCATATTATCAATGCAAACATGTGGAACGTAGAAAGCAAGGCACTTTCACTCTCACAAATGATGTAATGCACATATGTCACATACTATAAGCTTTCCCTTCATCTATACTTAGACTACTTGGTTGTTTCAAGAAACTTAGATCACAAGGCCTTTTCTTGGTTGTAATGTCGGCTAAAGGGACGGGTAGGAATGACATTTCTTTTATAGTTACTACCGCCCTATGAACTTTTAAAACATCTTTTCTCTTTTCAAGTACACCACCTTTTTCCTTGTTTGTTCACCCATCACTAACTCGCCCTTTTTCTTTCTTTTCTTCTCATGCCCCTTTTTAACTTCTTGACTACTAGTCTTTTCATATAGAACCAATAAGAATTTTGCAATTAATTCTCTATCATTTATTTTCCTAGCAGAAAGTATACAACACAATTCTGTGGCACCCCTTCTTCGTATTTTTCTTCTCTTATAACAAATTTTTTTGTTTTTTTTTCTTAACACTATACTTCGGTGGACCTTTACTTTCAAGTCTCAAAGTTCCTAATATTACTTTGGACAACAAGTCTAAGACCTCACAAAGAAAGGGATTAAGTTACTTTTGTGGCTAAGAAAGAATAAGGCTTATGGCTCAAATAGGGTTAGCTTAGGAGAGTGTACAGGAAGGTAAAACAAACATGGGAAAAACATGGCTTTTTCAATGTAATTCCTTGATCATATCCTCACTCCCTAACAATTCGTTCTCTTATGTACACTAAGGTAAGTTCTAGATTCTATAATATGTACACACATGATAATTTAGCTAACCTCTCATGGCAAAAAGAATCTAATAGTCTTTCTATAGCTACATAATCATACAATTTCATATTGAATGAAATTTTCATTATCAAGCCCTAAGAATCCTTTTGAGTCAAATTAAAGAAATATGTGTTTCTCACATGGATTTCACACATTCAAGGTGACCTCTTTATTGACTCTAACATAGCCACTAAATAGAATGTCAACCAACACACAAGTGAATAATCCATGACTCAATTCTAAAAAATAAAAAAATACGTGATGAAATTCCCTTAAGATGGTTGTTATCCATTTATCATAGGGAAGGGTCACTACTCTACAACAACAACGACTACTTTAAATTTAAAAATTATCCAATTCAAAGGATATCCTTCAGAAAAAACCGAGGTCATAAGAAAATTAGAAGGTTGGGTGAGGTATGCCAAATTCAAATAATTTTCAAACAAAGCTCAATAGACATACTCACCCTTGACTAACTAGATTTAGGCTATGAAATTAAACTAACACAAACAAAAAAAATTAAACTAAAAACTAACACACACAACTACTAAACACAAATAGTGTATCCAACATCCTAAGGTATCACAAGTCATCAGCATCATACTATCTATTACAAACCAAGACGTAACAAATCATAGAGCTACTAATATGGGGAGTGACACTATGCTATGGCCTACTACAAATACAGGAATCAAAGAACAAATAGGAAACTTTCCTCCATCCCATACTTAAACAGTGAACTTCCTTAGTGTACACACATTCATATCAAAAAGTAGGGTAAAAGAAACTTCCTGGGCCTCTATGTAGGTTGTAATCTTGATCTTCATCCTCATCATCATCTCCATCAACCTGCATGTCACCCGTGGTAGCATCATCCTCATCATCATCATTTTCCAAATCATCGACACTGTCAGTGAGTACTGTGGCCTCATCATCATCAAGCGGCTCCTCAAAAGTAGGTCACACTCTATACATCTGCATAACACTCTCTGTGAGTGGGTGTCTATCCTTAAGGGCTGCCATCTCATCGGCTGTGGCTGGTTGGCCTCCAATCCCTAACTGCAAGTCAAGCATCCCAAATATATGACCTTGCCAGCTTTCTAACATCATTAATCTTCCTTACCAGGTGCCCTATTAGAGGTAGGGAAAGATCTGCCTCATCCTCCTCAATGCGTGCCTCTTGTAAATACTAGGTCAGGGTCCGCCATAGCAATATTTCCACCTGCAGCTGTCCCATGATATCCTCACCGGAGCACTGCACCAAATTTAATTAGTATCCCCTTCATAAGCATGTACACAAGCATAACCCACTCTCAAGTGATTTCTGTCATGTGAGTCCCCGAGAGAAACATGACACAAACTATCTTCACCCAAATATTCGCCTCCTTGTTTAAGTAGGAGAATGCAAGTGTAGAGTGAGTGCTTGTATGATCCCTTACCGATCAGGCGAATGAGTGCTTACCTCATAGAGTGTGAGGGATGCCACGGTAAGGAGTCCTCTCAAGCAAGATAAAGTACTTTGAAGGGTCTATTGCAGGTGTGCCAAGGAAAGCATTAAAACTCTTATAAGTGAATCATACCACCTGACCCCGGATCTTGACTTTGGTGCTTTCTCCAA
Organism: Datura wrightii; assembly: GCA_035772735.1. Classification (NCBI taxonomy): domain Eukaryota; kingdom Viridiplantae; phylum Streptophyta; class Magnoliopsida; order Solanales; family Solanaceae; genus Datura; species Datura wrightii. The sequence goes on from JASDFA010000002.1 coordinate 71,659,961, forward strand.
ATGTTGTGTCCCAATTTTTGTAGAACTCTGAGGGTTGGTAATTTACCAACTCATTATGCTCTTAACCATGAGCTTTAGCTTAGTTTTCAATTCATTAGATGAATTTTACGCCATTTTTGCCTTTTTATGTGCAGGTATCTAAGTTGAAAAGAAAGAGCATGAATTAGATTAAAAAGGATGAATTTAGGTGAAAACCATAACTCCATCGAAGGACACCAGTGAAACGCCGGTCAATTGTAGGCAACCACTCGTTTGAGGAGAAATTACAATTAGTGGCCCGCGGATATCAACCAGCTACTCGTCGGTCAATCACCGAAAGGTGCTGGATTTAGCTAGACCAAAGAAGAAATTAACTGGCGGCTCATGGATGGAAACTGACGAACTGCTAAAGGCATCATCCAAAGGTCCTGGAATGGCACTGAATCATAAAAGAAAATGAATGGGGGCTCGCGGATTACAACCGACAAACTGTCGGTGCCATCGCATGTGAAAAAATGCCTAAAAAGGCGAAATTAAGTCTAGCATTGAAATATAGGAGATTGGTTTCCCTACTTTTGTATATAGTCTAGAAGAAAGTACTCTATACTTATATTTTGAACATTCCTTTTTCTTGGGAAAGAGAAAAACCCAATCGAAGAAGAAATTTGAATTTTGGTCACTCCTATTTTCATCTTCTTCCTTAGCAAGGTATAACCATTGTTGCAAATACTAGTTTGATTTTTCTTGCTCTTAGTAATGAAATCATTGAGTTTATTAATCAATATGCTCTTTAGTTTCTTAATTATGAGTGGCTAAATCATTAGCTAGTAGTGTGTGATGATGGGTGGTTAATTAGATGGCTAGATTCATCTTAATATTACTTAATTAGTGTAAATTTGTTGAATTCTATTCAAATTATAATTGATTTCCCAAAGTTGTAAATATGAGTTCGGCTTTCTTACTATATTTTAGCTTGAAAAAGGAGAATTAAGTAATGAGGAGAATTTGATTGTCGAAATGGATGTGATTGTGTGGGTGTTTGGCTAGAAATGACCAAAACCCATATTCATAATCTTAATTAGTGATTGATGGCAGAATTAGCTCAGCTACTACCCAAACTATATTGGGCTAATTGAATTGTGTCTTAATGTTAGAAAGGACTCGAGTAAAAGGCACCCAAGAGGTTGAAAAACAGTAGGCGCCATCTTGTCCAAAGTTAATTATACCTATTTGCAATAATTTGATGATCTAGCATATTGTCATTTGATTAACACCCTATCTACACCGTACCTCTAGTCTTCACTCATCATTGTCTCTCAATTTTGGTTATTTTGCTATTTAACTAGTTGAGTTAGAATATACGATATTATTGACTCCATCCCCCCCCCCCCCTTATAAACTAATTATTTTATTTCCCTTGATTTAGTGTGAATTAATTCTAATTTCCTAAGAAACACTGTGCAAATCATTCACTAGTCTCTATGGTATTCGACCCCGACATCCATCAGCAATATTTGTTTTGAGAATGACCGTGTACGCTCTCTCGTCAAGAGGGGTGCAGTTTGGACGTTATCAAAAATGGCGCCATTGCCGGGACTAGCGCTTGATATCCTTGAGTTGTTTGCTAATTTGAATTGATCTTGCATCTTTGTTGTTTGAGTTTGTTCTTGTTGTTGGTCCTTAGGTTGAATCCATATGAGCCAACAATGGTAAGCAAGAGATAGTTCGGTTGAAAAAAATATGAAGCATTATGAGGATAACCCCGTTATGCCTGAGGTTACAGGGGCCATTCGCCTACCAGCTACGGTGGGGAATGCATTATTTCACACTAGAATGAAAATTATACTTAGGGGCCATTTGATTACATGATAAGATTCAATTTAATACATGAATAACTTAGTTTTTCATGTATTAATTTTATACCATGTTTGGTTACCAAATAGAATAAAAGTTATTAATGTATTAATTTTATACACTATTAATTTTATACAGTGTTTGGTTGGTAGGTTTTAAATTTTGTATAAATGTTATTCATGTATTAATGCTATACAATGTCTAGTTGTATTTTTAGTAATTCTACATGATTCAAACTTACAAAACTTATGGGAAAATCTATGTATAATTTTATGTAGGATAAAAGGTGGAATAAGTTATGTGGGTATTAGTTATACATGATTAAAATAATAAAATTACACATTTACCCTTATTTACTTTTAAAATCTTTTTTAATTTGATACTTTTTAAAAAAATTATACTTTATTACGTGTAAATAGAATTAGTTATTATTATTTTTATTTGATGTATTTTTTATATTTTGAGATAATATGAATGTTATATATATATATATATATATATATATATATATATATATATATATATATATGTTATATATATATATATATGTATATAAACTATTATTGATCACTTTTTTTAATTCGGTGTACATTTACACCTCCAATTTTTTACAAAATCCAATTATACAATAATCTTATAATACTTTTTTTACTTATTTATTTGTAAACAATATATATTATTTTACAATAAATTAAATATTCAATAAGCAATATTTCATGTATTGTAATCTCTACATAACTAAACCATACATAACTAATACGTACATAACTAATACTTGCATAACTAATACCTACATAACTAATACATGAATAACTAAAACTTACATAACTAATCTCTGCATAAAATAATACATAGATTCCATCATAACTAATTCATGTATTACTAATACCTACATAATTCTAACATGTAACCAAATGAACCCTTATTGCAGATGAAAGGGCTCTTCAGTGGGAAACTGAGTGAGGATGCGAACCTCCATTTGAGGAATTTCTTGGACCCTTTTAACAAAAAAAAATATAAGGCAAGATTCTATCAGGTTGAGACTCTTTCCGTTCTCCCTAACGGGAGAAGCAACTATGTGGTTGGAGGAGCTACCTCTGGGTTGTATTACCTCATGGAAAGAGATGACAGAAGCATTTTTGGATCATTTTTTCCCTCCCTCAAAGTTGTTGAAGCTGAGGGATGATATTATAAACTTTAGATAAGAGCCGAGTGAGACTTTGCATGAAGCGTGCCTGAGATTCAAGAAGATAGTGTCTTTTTTCCCTAACCATGGTCTCCTCGATGGAGTGCTCTTTCAATGCTTTTATCGAGTTCTAGACTCCATCAATAAGTGTGTTACCAATAATCTAGTTGGAGGATCAATCATGGATCAAACATATTGTTTAGCTACCTCCCTCTTGGAAAGAATAATGAAGATGAATAGGGCGTGGAATATGAGGGAGACTAATGTATCATCACATGATATTGGTTCTAGTGTGCTAATAACTGAAATGAGAAAAAAGATGAATAGAGATGAAAATTTTTCTAAAATGATGAGTCAACTGGAGTTAATGACTAAGCATGTGATGGGAGCCCGACCTAAAGTTGTAAATGTTGTGGGAATGCAAGGTCTAATACATTTCAAAAGGGAGTCGTCGCCATCAAGATACGAATAGGAGTGCTAATATATGGCAAATCATATGGGGGGTTCTCGACCTGAGTATCAAGGGACTATCAAGGCCCTTAGCGCCCATGGGAAGAGAACCAAGTTTGGAGGAAACGTGATGCACATTGGTGGCCCAATGGAAATGAGAGATGGGGTAATAGAGAGAAAAATTGTGAGGGGGACTGCTATCATTGAAGCTCGAATCCGTATGTTCACCCTCCTAAAGCTGAGAACGCCCAAGCTCAACCCGGTGTGAGAAATATAGGGAATTCAAAAATTAAAGAAAAGTTGGCAAGGATTCTCAAGAAAGTTGAATCAACTGACAACGGGGTCAAGAAAATAAATGGGGAGGTATTTAACCTTGCCTAAATGGTGAGTTCACATTCAGCTTCCATCAAGCATTTGGAAGACCAAATGAACCACTTATCCTCTCAAATGAATCCGCAAATTAAGGGAACACTTCCTAGTGATACAGTGCCAAATCCTAAGAAGGATAGTCAATAAATGACCATTGTCACGAGGAGTGATAAGATGCTTGGTAATGTAGACGTTAAGCCTAAAGAAGTTTTTGCCCCTAAGGCAAGTGATGCAAAAGAATCATATGCGGTTCCACAAGCACCAGTTAATTGTGATAATGTTGAGGATGAAGGTGAGAGGGATGTTGATGAGATTCACTAAAATGATGAAGAAGTAGATACAAGCATGAAGGCCTCAAGTGAGAAAGAACAAGAACCAAGAGTTCCACCTCCTTATCTGTAGCGGTTGGCCAAGAAGAAAAAGGATGATCAATTGAGCAAGTTCATCCACATGTTCAGCAAATTATCCATAAATATACCATTGGTGGATACTTTATTTCAAATGCCCGGATATGCAAAGTTCATGAAAGAACTGCTGAAAAAGAAGAAGGTTGTACATGTGGGCACCGAGGAGACATCACATCATTGTAGTTCTATGATGATAAGCAACCTGGCCCCCAAATGGGAGAATCTGGGAGCCTTCACAATATTTTGCACTATTGGGTTGTGTGTGCTCAAGAAAGCCCTTTGTGATCTCGGGGCTAGTATAAAACTTATGCCCCTCATAATATTCAAGAAGATGGGGCTTGGGAACACCAAACCTACCTCAATGAGATTGTTAATGGATGATCGCTCTATCAAGAAGTACCTATGGGTGTTTTGGAGGATGTACTGGTGAGAGTAGATAAGTTTATTCTACTAACTGACTTTGTGGTTCTCGATAGTGAGATGTATGTGGAAGTTCCAATCATTTTGGGGAGACCATTTCTCTCCACAGGTAGCGCCTTGGTAGATGTAGAGCTATGTGATCTCAAGTTTTGGGTTGGAGGTGAAGAGGTTACCTTCAAGGTGTGTCAGTCCGCTGAACCTATTGATGAATGCCAAGTGATTTGAGGGTTGAATGATGGGAACGATATGGAGGAGTTGGTCTGGAGGAGGTTGAGTCAGAGGATGATCCTCCAGAGAAGAATTCTGAATTAGAGATACGTCGTGCCACAACATTAAGTAAGGTGCTTCTTGGGAGGGAACTGATGTGTTTGCTTTTTAATTTTTTAATATCATTGTTGTTTTTGGTTTTAAAGGACTATGTAGGTGAGAAGCAAGGAGGAGGAGCTCAAAACAAGGCAGGCACTGTGCTAGACTGTCACGCCCCGAGCATACACCCTGGACGGGACACAGTATTTGGAATCACAAGGAACCCTAAGTCAACCCCTGGTCTATCATACACTGGCATTCTGAGTAAACATATAAATATAGATATAGTGAATGTTTAAAGCAAAAATATAACATACAAGAGAATGAAGCTGATTCATAATGTTTGAAAATGTTTGAACAAAACTATAAGTCTAAAAAACCAAATGTGCGTCTGAAAGACACTACAACTGATGACTTGCTGGGACAAGCCCCCAGCTAACTGAAAATATAAATGGAAGAAAGCAAAATTGAGTAAAATAACCTCCTTCCTCAAAACATGAGGACTCACCACTTAGAACCATTGAAATCTTCTAAGAGAAATCAGCTAGCGAGGTTGAGACTGAGATCCTGCAGCTGTTCATAAAACGATACAACATAAAAGTATGCGTTAGTACTTTGAATGTAGTAAGTAAGACAAACCATACACAAGAGATAAAAGTGTTGAACTCAAAATACATCCAATGACAAACTAAAGCTACTGTACTGAATAATTGAAATAACTGAGATGGTCTAAAAGACCCTATTTGATGGTCAAGAAAATGCCCTAAATCGGAGGTACTGATCTGAACTGATCTAATATTGGGCTGAGCTGACTAGTGGGAGAGTCTATAACCGATATTAACCACACGATGCATACACCCCATCGGTAGGACCCAATATACCTTGCCAGGGTATAGAGGCATGAATTGGGTGATCACAAGAGTCCGGGACCATAAGGCGAATAAAACTATAACCTACGGTGGCAACGTAGTTCTGGGAACCTGGGTGGGTTGGAACCCTAGTTCGCTCGATGCTAAGTCCTACTCCTACTGGATAGTCCTAGACTGTATACTAAGCTGATAGCTCAAAACTAGGGCCCAAGACTTGTCAGGGACTGACTTCACCCTGAGAGTCTTATTGGACCAGATTCTAGAATTGGGTTCTAATACTGATCAGAGCTGCATATCTACAAGCATTGTAACCGTCTAAAGAATAGGCTATAATATGTAACTGGGGTTCTTAGGATGGTTAGAGTTGCTTATCTAAAAGTGTCATGACCGCCTAGTAAACCACTAAAACTGAGTTCTGAGTCTGATTCTGATAACTAGGAGGTACTACTGGCACCTCAGGAATTTCAGTAGTCAAGCTAATCAGTTGACATTTCCGACTAACACAGAATATTCTAGCATTTTGACTGAAACCGAACTAACCAAAGTTTGACTAATTTTCAATACAATGAACAACATAGGAGTTCCCAAGACTAATAGAATCAAGCAAAAATTTCGATAGGTTAACACTATTGCAAGATTCTAGTTTCTCTCTATTCAAGACTAGGGCTAGATTTCACATTACAGGAATAAGCAACAACATAGTCACAAACTTGTGGAAAAACATCAACAATTTACATAAATGATATTTCACATGATTTAAGCGAGGTCTAATAGACAATTTCACCACATTAGAAAGTCTCAGGGCTAAAACTGGTAGGGAAAACAGAGAAGGATTTTGTGGACACAAGGGAAGATCTATTCCCTTGTTGAATTCCCACATACCTGGTGAAGAAGCCCGAAGAATATTCTTGAGAAACTGAGGAGAAATGGACTGCCCTAGATCTTGCTCTGAAATGCTCTAGGAGAAATCTTACTTTGTTTTATGAAAGTCTGAATGGGAAAAACGAGGAAGGAAACAGTTATACCCCTCCAATAGTTTGAAATTATGCTTAAAATGATGTAATTTAGAGTCTAGGAGGATAGGATATCATTGAAAGACCCTTGAAAAACTCATAGGGGAAAACCAATAGTCCCCACAGGGGACCTAACAGGTCATGGCCAGTGACCACGACTCGTCGTCCCAGTCATCGAGTGAACTGCCTACTCTCTCACACTAGTAACCACGGGCGACACCATGACTTGTGGTGCCCCAAATGAGGCTTGGTGAGGACCCATCGGTACACTACTTGACTACCCAACTCCCCAGTCAACTCCTGACCACGGGTCACCCCACAACTCGTGGTGTTGACCACGACTCGTGGTCACCCTTCAAAAATTTTCAACTAAGTCCAAAGTCCCCACCATGAGTCACTTAATAACTAGTGGTCACCTCCCACGAGTCACAAAATGACTCGTTTTCTGAGCTAGAGCAGATTTTCCAGTTTTCTCTATTTTAAGTCCCAGGTCTAGTCTTTGAGTTTCTGAGGCATTAAAATATCTCCCCCTTGAGAACATTCATCCTTGAATGTTGGAAAACACATAGAAAAAGTAGAGAATGGCAATCTTTATACACAACTACTGATCATGAAAGCTGAAAACTAGCGGAATGACTACCTCTGAGCTGAATCACAAGTCTGAACTGAATTCACTAATGATGAACGTATTCATTTACATGAAAGAAATTGAAACACACGAACTAAAAACAGTTTTGGGGAGGAAATTTATACGTTAAATTGAAACTGAGCTAGAAGGGAACAAATGAGGGTATCTAGTCATCATATCTGCTTCGGTCTCCCACGTAGATCCCTCAACCTGATGATTCCTCCACAAGACTTCGACAAAAGCTACCTCCTTGTTCCTCAACTTACGAACCTGATGGTTTGAATCTGGACTGGGACCTCTTCATATGAGAGACTATCTTTCACTCCCACACTGTCGAATGGCACAATTGAAATTGGATCACTGATTCACTATTTCAATAGTGACACATGGAATACTGGGTGCACAGTTGCCAACTATGAAGGTAATTCCAACTCATAAGCTACCTTGCCAATTCTCCTTTGAATTCTGTAGGGTCCCACATATCTCGGACAGAGCTTTCCCTTCTTCCCAAATCTCATCACCCCTTTCATGGTTGAAATTTTAAAATAAACCCAGTCATCCATAACAAACTCCAATTCTCTTCTCCTCACATCAGCATAAGATTTCTGACGGCTCTAAGTTGTTTTTAATCTTTCTCTGATGAGACTTACCTTCTGCATAGCTTCATGAACGGAGTTTGGCCTGATTAAAGTAGCTTCACCAACCTCGAACCACCCAATAGGAGATCTGCACTTCCAACCATACAGTGCCTCAAACGGGGCTATCTGGATACTGGAGTGGTAGTTGTTACTGTACGCAAACTCGATAAGAGGAAAGTGGTCATCCCAACTGCCCTTGAAATCTATCATGCATGCTCTCAACATATCTTCTAGGGTTTGAATAGTCCGCTCAGCTTGCCCATCTGTCTGCGGGTGAAAAGTTGTGCTGAGCTTGACCTGGGTACCAACTCCCTTCTAAAAAAACTTATAGAAATACAAGGTGAACTGGGTACCTCTGTCTGAGATAATGGACAATTGCACCCCATGAAGTCTGACCAACTCCTGGATATAAAGCCTAGCATAGTCCTCGGCTGAATCTGTAGTTTTAACTAGGAGGAAGTATGTTGACTTAATCATCCAGTCTACTACTACCCAGATAGAATCATATAGCCGACGATTCTGAGGTAGACCCGTAATAAAATCCATATTCACTTCTTCCCACTTCCAAGCTGGTATGCTGATATCCTGAATACTTCCCGGTCTCTGGTGCTCTACATTGACTTGCTGGAAATTCGGACACGTAGCTACACATTCGGTGATGTCTCACTTCATGCCATTCCACCAGTAAATATCCCACAAATCGCGGTACATTTTAGTAGCACAAGGGTGGATGGAGTATCTCGAGCTGTATGCTTCGGCGAGTATCTGCTATATCAAATCACCAACGTACGGTACAGACAATCTGTCCTTGTAATAGAGCACACCATCATCCCCTTTGGAGAAAGCCTCAACTTCTTTTCTAAGAACCGCTTCCTTAAGCTTAAGTAAGATGGGATCTTCATACTGTTTGGACTTAACTTCAACAACCAAAGAGGAATCTGACCCACTTTGCATTACCACTCCACCGTCACCTAAGTCAACCAGCTGCACCCCTAACCGAGCTAGTCGGTGAATATCCTTCGGCAGTTCCTTGTTTTCTTCCTCAACATGAGTCACGCTCCCCATAGACACTCTGCTCAGGGAATCAGCAACCACGTTGGCTTGCTCGGGTGATACAACACGCTCATGTTATAGTCCTTCAGTAGCTTTACCATCTTCTCTAGCGAAGATTTAGATCTTTCTGACTGAATACATATTGAAAGGTCTTATGATCAGTGAAAATATCCACGTGAGCCTCATACAGATAGTGTCTCCATTTTCAACGCAAATACCACTGCTGCCAACTCCAAGTCATACCTTAGATAATTCTTTTCATGAACCTTTTGAGCTGTCTGGAGGTGTAGGCTATCACCTTGCCCTGCTGCATCAGAATGCAACCAAGTCCAACTCTGGAAGCATCACAATAAACTACAAACCCATATGATCTTCCGGTAAGGTCAACACCAGTGCGGTAGTGAGTCGAGTTTTTAACTCTTAGAAACTCTCTTCACACGCATCTGACCATTGAAATCTCACCTTCTTCTAAGTCATCCTAGTCATAGGGGATGCTATAGAAGAAAAGCCTTCCACAAAGCATCGGTAATACCCGGCTAGACCCAAGAACTTCTGATTTCGATTAGGGAGGTATGGTTGGGCCAGTCTTTCATCACTGTTATCTTTTGAGGATCCATCTGAATACCATCACCCGAGACCACATGACCTAGGAAAGTCACGGGCTTCAACCAGATTTCGCATTTGCTGAACTAGGCGAACAACTGGCGGTCCTTGATTGTCTGAAGCACTACTCTAAAGTGATTAGCATTCTCTTCCTCATTTCTGGAGTGTCACGCCCCAAAATTGAGGTAAGGCACAACTGGCACTCGATTCATGATTGATTGAGAAGACGGCTATATGACATCTGTAACTATAACAGTTAGGCAATCCAAGCCACCTATCACAATCAACTGGAGCATAAACTAGACCCATAAGGTCTTAACAATACAGGGTAAACAATCGAAATGTAACAAAGGCAATGAGTGTGCTAAACCAAGCAACAATAAGCCAACAAGGCCACAAACTGAATAACGCTATACACACTAAGTCTACAAAGCCTCTAAAGATTAAACTGACTGATGGTCTGAATGGGGCTCCGACCTACCCATAACTACATGTCAAAACTCAAGCATAAATAACAAAGCCCTAGCTCCAGGAAGAAAGGAGCATACCAACCATCCGTTGATCTCATGAACTGCTAGTCAACTAGCAATCCTGACCTCTACCTACAACTGCGGCACGAACGCAGGTCCCCAAGTGAAGGGACGTCAGTACGAATGAAATGTACTAGTATGTAAGGTTGAAACTGTAAACATGAGATAACAATCCTATAATAATTGACTCAACATATAGACATATAAAGGATAGATATAACCTGAAACTCTGCAACCTGTAATTGATAACAACTTACTATAACACAAGTGAACTTAAGATAATTGAACAGGGAATAAGGAATAGTAACAACCCGAAATATTGGAAACCAAAACCTGATAATAATACTATAATGAGATGAAAATGCAATTAAGAAATGCACAAGACAGAAACTATAACTGTAATGTCAGCGACAAGACAACCATAAATCCATATATAAAATTCGTCCAGTTGGTGTACCATACTGGGGTAAAATTAAAATATCTCTAGATGGTGTACCACAGCAGGGTAAAATAAAAATATCTCCAGCAAGTGTATCATACCGGGATAAAATAAAAATATCTCCAGCTGGTGTACCACACCGTGGTAAAATAAAACTATCTCCAGCCGGTGTATCACACCGGGGTAAAATAAAAATATCTCTAGCTGGTATATCAAATATCTCAAGCGGGTGTACCACATCGAGGTAAAATAAAAATATCTCCACCCGGTGTACCATACTGGGGTAAAACAAAAACAAATCTCAATTGCAATCATAAATGGAGCTGATAGGGCTCATACAAACTATCTGAATACTAAATACCATGAAATATGCCGACTCGGTAACTATAACTTGTGTAGGATCTTACTACAACCCCTAATACTACAATTATTCCATGCACATATAGATCTTTCATGTCGCGGGGACTTCAAACTGAATTTAACTATGACCATAATCGAAGGAAATTTCCCTCTCCACTTCACATTCATGCGTTCAGACTCTTTAGCAAATACACAACTTAATACCAAATAATTATATCAACTGGGAAGAAACATAATATGATACTATAGAAGCTCAAGTACAGGGGAATGCGGATTAATCCTTGACATGAATTCGTTCTTGAAAATCAAGAGACAAAGAACGCCTTACATACCTTTCTCCGATGATCTTTTCTCTAGCTGATTTCCTATTTCAATGATCAACCTTCAACCTCCTTAATCAAGTTGTTTTATAGGCCACTGACAAACTTAATCTATAGCACAAAATGCAACAAAAATAACTAACCAAAGGAAGTCACAATAGCAACAACAACACACTGCAACATCAACAACATTTAGCCATTTTCTCAACTAGTTTTCACTTATTTTTGAGGGAGGAACAAGAGGAAATTTTACCTTTGTTTTCTATAATTCTTCCCCTATATATGAAGTATAATTCCAGAAAAATAAATAGCTAAAAATCCTAAGAAAAACGAGCAAAACGCAACTTACAAACAGTCTATCGACAGCTCACTTAGCTGCCAATTTTCAGATTTTCACTTTATAATTTGAGAGGTTTAAAAGGGGGGAAATGTCAGGCCCCATAACTGGGGGGAGGGCGCCACTGGCTCCCCATACCTGACTGACTGGAAAGACGGCTATATGACATCTGTAACTGTAATACTTATGCCATCCAGGCCACCTATCAGAATCAATTGGAGCACAAACTGGACCCATAATGTCTCAACAATACAGGGTAAACAACTGAAATGCAAACAAGGCTATGAGTATGCTAAACTAAACAACAAAAAGCCGACAAGGCCACAAACTGAATACCATTTTACATACTAGGTCCACAAATCCTCTAAAGAGTAAACTAACTGATTGTCGGAACAGGGCGCCGACCTACCCATAACTGCATCTCAAAACTATAACTGAAACAAAACCAGTCTTAGCTCCTGAAAGATAGGAGCATACCAACACACCCACTAATCTCACGAACTGCTACTGCAATTGGCAATTCCGACCTCTACCTGCACCTGCGACATGAACGCAGGTCCCCAAGCGAAGGGACATCAATACGAATCAAATATACTTGTATGTAAGGCATAAAACTTTAAACATGTAAGATAACAATGATATCTGAGCTAGAAATAAGGAATAACAACAACCTGGAATCCTGTAAACTGAAACCTCGTAATAAGTCAATACTGAAGTGCAAATGCAACCAAGTAATGCACAAGAAAAACTATAACCGTAATGCCAACAACCAACCAACCATAAATTCATATATAAAATTCGTCCAGCCGGTGTGCCATACCAAGAAAAATAAATTATCTTCAGCTGATGTATCACACCAGGATAAATTAAGAATATCTCCAGTCGATGTACCACACCAAAGTAAAATAAAAATATCTCTAGCCGATGTACCACACCGGGGTAACATAAAAATATCTCTAGTCGATGTACCACATTGGAGTAAAATAAAAATATCTCCAGTCGATGTACCACACCAAAGTAAAATGAAAATAATTCTCAATCATAATCATAAATAGGGTTCATATGGCTTATATTGAGTCAATTTAACACGTATGGCATATAAATGGCAAATGTTAAATCTCTGGACAGAATAGGCCTCTTTCGTAACCCATAAATGGAAGTGAGCACCCATATCATGTAAAGCTAGAAAATATGTATATATATCACGTAAAGTTGTCAAATTATACATTAACACGTCGACTCAGTTACTTGAAGGACCTTCAAGAGGTTTAGACAACCTAAGAACTTTTGTAGGCTGACAAACAATGTCCTACAAATAATCCTACCAATTTAACATATTACTTGGATAGAAACACATAGAGCTCATTTCTACACAATTCTTTAACATCTGGGAACTACAAATATATACTGCCTACCAGGTGGTTCCTTTAACTTGTATCGGAAACTATACATTGGAATTTCATTGCCAAATTTATCATGTAGATAATCACATATAGTTATTAATTTATTTGACTTATTTGCAGGAAAACATGGAAATTATAACTAAGAACTTGGAGCTATTTGTCATATACATAGAGCTGAGAACTGAACTACAAACATATAACGTATTAGACTTCTATATATTGTATAACTCGTATTTAGTTAACTAGGTGACCTCTAGGAGACTTCTTGGTATTCAAAGTTCTGAGCTTAATTGATCATCATCTTAGCCTGCACTTATACTTACTTAGACATTAGGAACATTGGTACCTGGGAGAATCTCTCCTCCGAATTTAGGAAATTCAACTAATAACTCAACAAGACTTAAATATAAAGATGCATGACTTGAATATAACTGAAAGAATTCAACTTTATGTTTTAACATGAAAATCGTACACATTAAGACTTCTTACCGGGAAGACATATAAAGACTTGAGTTCTTAGACTTGTATACAACATCAGATACTTGACGGAGACATTAGAATAATTCTCGAAATATGATATCTTAAAAAATTCTTAGATCAGCTAGCACATTTTAACATTTATTAGGGACGGAAAGACATAACTTAAGGATCTGAGACTTGGAGCTCTATAACTGGGAACTCGTGAGTAACTTTCTAAGTGATGCCTTTTAGGTAAATAAAGATATATATAGCCGTAATTCGGGTGATGCTGGATTGACTTACATAACTTTGCAATTATCTGCAAAGCTTAAGAAAGATTACATAATCATAAGTGACTTAGAATATCCTAGGAATACCCTTTTCAAACATGGTAGAAAATTTCAACACTTAGAATAGATAACTTAACATAATCGTTTAGGGGTATAGCAGAGAGCTTCTCATCTTAAGTTACTATTTTGCAGACGTTCAACTCTAATTATTTCGTCGAAGGTTAACACTTTAATGGTTATTCATCAACGTAACACATACTGAACATAAACAACTTAATTTATAACTCTTTTGCTAAACATCTTTGGAATAGGGTTAATCTTCCTAGATGTTGCCTACCTCGTTTACAATCGTAACCCGTATGGTCTAATTTAACAAAACTTAGCTCTACTTTCCTTATTCATCTTAACTTCTTTGCCAAAAATTATTCACTTTACACTCAAGTATTTACCCTCGTTTTCTCCATTCCGTCAATTCTTATACGCACTTACCTCTTTGCCAAATTTACAACTTAGCCACACTTTCCCCGTTAACATGTATCGATTTAGCTTATTCGCTACATGCCGCTTGCTTAGCTTTAAAGAGGAAAAACATAAAATCTACTTTTTATCTTAAGCACTTTAAAACATAAACATATAGGAGCGATTAACAATATTATTAAAACATCATTTCAATAATCTCGTTTGCCCTCAATCCTCTTAGCATCATCTTCTTAACTTAAGTTCAATTACATGTCGTCGTTTTAGCATTTCCTACCAATTTCACTAAGTGACAAGATCTTAACATATATTAAACATCACATATACAGTATACTGCAAAGGACCAGCTCACGGTGCACATGTTAAGGGGACTTCGGAGTTGATTTAGTAGTACGGCAACAATTGTATAAAAATTACACCTTTCACTTCACATTTGTTCACGTCAACCATTCTTAACGATTCAAGCTTTATGCCAAGTATTTCCAACCCTTTGGAAAGGATCATACATGCCTCAATATGATTTTAAAAACATACGAATATTGCTCCTTTCAATAACTTAGTTTCATTCTTGAAAAACAAGGAAAGGGACGTCTTTACATACCTTGGAACGTCGACTCTAATTTGCCAAAAATATTCCTTTCAAGATTACTACTTAAGGATCCTTCCAAGTCCAATTTACAAAACAAACAAGTAGCAACTGCACTTCACCAAAGTTCTGGAAAAATTGGGCAGCAACATTCCACAAAAACACACAAAAAAACAACAACACAATACTACAACATTTTCCAAGTTAAAACCTCATAAACACAAAGAAATCAAAAAGGGAATTACTTAACCTTTCCTTGATATGTTATCAGCTAAACCAGGAGTAAAGTCCTACTCTTTCCTCTGCCTAGAATCATCTAAAAACGCAGCAATAACACAATCAACCACAAGACTACAACAAGCCATATCTTTCTTCCAACGTTCTCTTTTCAAAGCCCAAAAGGGACAAGACTGAAGTTTCTTACCTGGGAATATCTTTTGACCATGTGATAGGGCTTTGAATTCTCTGAATTCTCAAAAAAAATAAACTAAAACGTAATAGAAATGAGCTTTCTAGATCAATTTTACTTCATATATGCGGGCTAGCCAAGGTCTAGGCGGCGCCCGTGCGACATGCCCTTGAGCGTGCGCGCCTGCTGCCTGCCTGTCTCGGCGCCCGCGCGCCTGGGCATTTTTCCAGCCGACAGTGCTGTCTTCAAACGAGCATAACTTTTTACTCTGAACTTTGATTGACGAACGCTTTTTTTTTTGTAAACTAGACTCAAATACCTTTCATTTGATATGTTATGGGACTTTTGGATCTTTATATGTTTGGAGATATGAAGATTTAAAATTGACCCTTATTTACAAACTTCACATACTCTTCGCTTTTCCCTTTGCACATGTTTTCCCTCCTCACCTACGGACAACATATGACCCATAATTCGCTTAATATGACATATAACCATCAAATAATCATGAAAAAAATTCCGGGGTGTAACATCCTCCCCCCCTTAAAATCATTCGTCCTCGAATGAGGGTTATACCTCGGTAGCCGTAAATTTAGCCATAACATCTTTAATTTTTCCTTGCCTTGTGTCATAAACATATTTTCTATTTTTTGTAAGAACATCCTCTTTCCATTGCCACTTCTTATCAAATCGTACTTACTCAACACCATCTGTTTGTTCGACGTATGATAGACATGCTTTAGTACCATAAAATCGGTAACTTTTCTAACCCTAAGCAAATTAATACACTACCATGGGAGTTATGATTTACTATAATTCCACCTTTCCATTCATACCATTAAGAAATATCCAGGAAAAAAAGTGAAAATCACAACTTAACCACTTAACATATATAATCAGTGTCAAACCTAAAGTTGCTCTTTTACCATTGCTTTTACCACAACCTGTCACTGCCTATCTTGGAAACGGGGGCTAAAAGAAATTGTAGTCTAATCTAGGGACTAAGTAGAGACTAAATCTCAAGGAGAAATTGAATGTCTGGCTGGCCGGGGTCTCAAAGCACTATGAGGGTCCTTAAATAGTCTTATCGACCTGGTTTCCTTACTCTGTTCCACTACCTTGTCATTACTTGGGACACAGTGAATAAGATCGTCCATCTTTTGAGAAAATACTAGCATCCAAGGAGTAGATAATTTTGTCTGGGTAGACATTCCCAAACACTTTCGGACCAAATGAGGTCCCAAACCTAATACAATCAATATACTCTATCCCTCATATTCTGCACCCTATCTGAAACATATTGGGCCAAAGCATTAAACTCGAGACTATATTCGCGAATACTCATGCTGCCCTGCTCTCGGTACAAAACCTTATAAGCTTGAACCCGTCGAAGTTCCCGTGGTAAGTACTGATTCGTGAAGGCTAGGGGATTGAGGCTCAAAACCTATGGGCACTAGAGCTCTCAAAAGTTCCGCTGGACCCTACCATTAATTTTAACTATTTATTTTCAAACGTCACTGCTCGGGCTAAGATTTGAAATGCTTTCTACAAATCTCATCCCTTTGATATACTTGAAGGTACAACAGGTGCTGAAGGATCAATAACTCTACATTCTCTTAGCTCTATCGAATTTGAAACAATAGGAGGGGCTGAATCCTTCCCACAATTATTCCGACTGGAACATGGAGGAACTATGGTACAAGGAATGGGAAACTCGCTTCGAGCCTCTAATATATTTCTCGGATTGATAGGAGAGCGACTAGGACCCTTTCAAGCATCAATGTCAATAAATCTCATAGCAATCTCTCTTTCTCCAGTAGAATTCTAAAACATAAGCACGATTTAGATTTCAAATAGCCCTTACATCATTGCTCTATAGCACGATCTATTAATGAACAAAACTAAAAAACCCCTAAATACCTGTAGCCTCCTGATTATAAGTATGGTGCACAACATACCTATAAGCAAGACTCTAATAGACACAAATTGTGGACTCCCTAGGGTACAACTTTGCTCTGATACCAAGTCTGTCACGCCCCATAACTGGGGGGAGGGCGTGACTGGATCCTCATACCTGACTGACTGGAAAGCTGGCTATATGACATCTGTAACTGTAACACTTAGGCCGTCCATGCAACCTGTTAGAATCAATTGGAGAACAAACTGGACCCATAATGTCTCAACAATATAGGGTAAACAACTGAAATGCAAACAAGGCAATGAGTATGCTAAACTAAACAACAAAAAGCCGACAAGGCCACAAACTGAATACCATTGTACACACTAAGTCCACAAAGCCTCTAAAGAGTAAACTGACTGATGGTCGGAACAAGGCTCCGACCTACCCATAACTGCATCTCAAAACTCTAACTCAAACAAAATCAGTCTTAGCTCCAGAAAGAAAGGAGCATACCAACACATCCACTAAACTCACGAACTGCTACTGCAACTGGCAATCCCGACCTCTACTTGCACCTACGGCACGAATGCAGGTCCCCAGGCGAAGGGACGTCAGTACGAATGAAATGTATTGGTATGTAAGGCAGAAAACTATAAACATGTAAGATACAAATGATAACTAAGCCAGAAATAAGGAATAACAACAACCTGGAATCTTGGAAACTGAAACCTAGCAATAAGTCAATACTGAAATGCAAATGCAACCAAGTAATGCACAAGAAAAACTATATCTGTAATGCCAAAAACCAACCAACCATAAATCCATATATAAAATTCGTCCAGCCGGTGTACCATACAAAGGAAAAATAAATGTATCTTTAGCTGATGTATCACACGGGGGTAGAATAAAAATATCTCCAGTCGATGTATCACACAGGGGTAAAATAAAAGTATCTGCAGCCGATGTACCACAACGGGGTAAAATAAAAATATCTCCGGCCGACATACCACACCGGGGTAACATAAAAATATCTCTAGTCAATGTACCACATCGGGGTAAAATAAAAATATCTCCAGCTGATGTACCACACCGGGGTAGAATATAAATATCTCAAGACGATGTATCACACCTGGGTAACAGAAAAATAATTCTCAATCATAATCGTAAATAGGGTCGATATGGCTTATATTGAGTCAATATAACACGTATGCCATATAAATGACAAATGTTAAAACTGTGGCCGGATTAGGCCTCTTTCGTAATCCATAAATGAAAGTGAGCACCCATATCATGTAAAGCTAGAAAATATGCATATATATCACGTAAAGTTGTCAAATTATACATGAACATATCGACTCAGTTACATAAAGGAACTTCAAGAGGTTTAGACAACATAAGAACTTTTGTAGGCTGACAAACAATGTCCTACAAATAATCCTACCAATTTAACATATTACTTGGGTAGAAACACATAGAGCTCATTTCTACACAATTCTTTAACATCTGCGAACTACAAATATATACTGTCTACCAGGTGGTTCCTTTAACCTGTGTCGGCAATAATACATTGGAATTTCACTGCCAAATTTATCATGTAGATAAGCACCTATAGTTCTTAATTCATTTGACTTATTTGCAGAAAAACATGGAAATTATAACTAGGAACTTGGAGTTATTTGTCATATACATAGAGCTGAGAACTAAACTACAAACATACAACGTATAAGACTTCTATATAACGTATAACTCGTATTTAGTTAACTAGGTGACCTCCAGGAGACTTCCTGGTATTCAAAGTTTTGAGCTTAACTGATCATTATCATAGCTTGCACTTATACTTACTTAGACATTAGGAACATTGGTACCTGGGAGAATCTCTCCTCTGAGTTTAGGAAATTCAACTGATAACTCAATAAGAGCTAAACATAAAGATGCATGACTTGAATGTAACTGAAAGAATTCAACTATATGTTATAACATGAAAATCGTACACATTAAGACTTCTTACTGGGAAGACATATAAAGACCTGTGTTCTTAGACTTGTATACAACATTAGATACTTGACCGAGACATTAGCATAATTCTCCAAAAATGATCTCTCAAAACTTTTTAGATTAGCAATAACATTTCAACATAATTTAGAGACGTTAAGACATAACTTATGGATCTGAGACTTGGAGCTCTATAACTTTGGGAACTCATGAGTAACTCTCTAAGTGATGTCTTATAGGTAAATAAAGACATATATCGCCGTAATTCGGGTGATGCTGGATTGACTTAACTAACCTTGCAATTATCTGCGGAGCTTAAGAAAGCTTACATAATCATAAGTGACTTAGAAGATCCTAGGATTACCCTTTTCAGACATTGTAGAAAATTTCAACACTTAGAATAGATAACTTAACATAATCGTTTAGTGGTATAGTAGAGAGCTTCTCAACGTAAGTTACTATTTTGCAGATGTTTAACTCTAATTATTTCGTAGAAGGTTAACACTTTAGTGGTTATTCATCAATGTAACACATACTGAACATAAACTACTTAATTTATAACTCTTTTGCTAAATGTCTTTAGAATAGGGTTAATCTTCCTAGATGTTGCCTACCTCGTTCACAATCGTAACCCGTATCATCTAATTTAAAAATATTTAGCTCTACTTTCCTTATTCATCTTAACTTCTTTGCCAAAAACTATTCATTATACACTTTATTCTTTACCCTCGTGTTCACCATTCCATCAATTCTTATATGCACTTACCTCTTAGCCAAATTGACAACTTAGCCACGCTTTCCCCGTTAACATGTATCGATTTAGCTTATTCGCTATGTGCCGTTTGCTTAGCTTTAAAGAGGAAAAACATAAAATCTACTTTTTATCTTAAGCACTTTAGAACATAAACATATAGGAGGGATTAACAATATTATTAAAACATCATTTCAATAATCTCGTTTACCCTCAATCATCTTAGCATCATCTTCTTAGCTTAAGTTCAATTACATGTCGTCGTCATAGCATTTCCTACCAGTTTCACTAAGTGACAAGATATTAACATATATTAAACATCACATATACGGTATACTACAAAGGACCAGCTCACAGTGCCCACATTAAGGGGACTTCAGACTCGATTTGGAACTACGACAACAATCGTATAAAAATTACACCTTTCGCTTCACATTTGTTCGCTTCAACCATTCTTAACGATTCAAGCTTTATGCCAAGTATTTCCAACCCTTTGGAGAGGATCATACATGCCTCAATATTATTTTAGAAACATTGGAATATTGATCCTTTCAATAACTTAGTTTCGTGCTTGAAAAACAAGGAAAGGGACGCCTTTACATACCTTGGAACGTCGACTCTAATTTTGCCGAAAATCTTCCTTTCAAGCTTACTCCATAAGGATCCTTCCAAGTCCAATTTACAAACCCAACAAGCAGCAACTGCACTTCACCAAAGTTCTTGAAAAATTTGGCAGCAACATGCCACAAAAACACACAAAGAAACAACAACACAATACTACAACTTTTTCCAAGTAAAAACCTCATAAACTCAAAGAAATTGAAAAGGGAATTACTTAACCTTTCTTGGATATATTTTTAGCTAAAGCAGAAGTAAACTCCTACTCTTTTCTCTGCCTAGAATCATCTAAAAATGCAGCAATACCACAATCAACCACAAGACAACAACAAGCCATAACGTTCTTCCAAGGTTCTCTTTTCAAAGCCCAAATGAGACAAGAGTGAAGTTTCTTACCTGGGATATCTTTTCACCATGTGATAGGGCTTTGAATTCTCTGAATTCTAAAAAACGTTCAACTAAAACGGAGTAGAAATGAGCTTTCTAGCTCAATTTTACTTCATATATGCGGGCTGGCCAAAGACTGGGCGGCGCCAGCGTGCGGCACCCGTGCGACATACCCTCGCGCAGGCACGCGCCCCAGCTGCCTGCCTGTCTCGGCGCCCACGCGCCTTGGCGCTTTCCCAGCCGACATTGCTGTCCTCAAACGAGCATAACTTTTTACTACGAACTCTAATTGCAAGCGGTTTTTTTCTCTGTAAACTAGACTCAAATACCTTTCGTTTGATATGTTATGAGACTTCTGGATCACTATATGTTTTGAGATATGACCATTTAAATTTTACCCTTATTTACAAACTTCACATACTCTTTGCTTTTTCCTTTGCACAGGTTTTCCCTCCTTACCTATGGACAACATACGACCCATATTTCCCTTAATATGACATATAACCATCAAATAATCATAAAAAAAATTCTGGGGTGTAACATCCTCCCCCCTTAAAATCATTCGTCCTCGAATGAGGGTTATACCTCGGTAGCCGTAACTTTAGCCATCACATCTTTAACTTTTCCTTGCCTTGTGTCATAAACATACTTTCTTTTTTCCGTAAGCACATCCTCTTTCTATTGCCACTTCTTATCAAACCGTACTTACTCAACTCCATCTATTTGTTTGACATATGATAGACATGCTTTAGTACCATAAAATTGGTAACTTTTCTAACCCTAAGCAAATTAATACACTACCATGGAAGTTATGATTTACACCAATGCCACCTTTCCATTCATACCATTAGGAAATATCCAGGAAAAAAAGTGAAAATCACAACTTAACCAATTAACATATAAAATTAGTGTCAAACCTAAAGTTGCTCTTTTACCTTTGCTTTTACCACAACCTATCACTGCCTATGTTGGAAATGGGGGCTTAAAGAAATAGTAGTCTAATCTAGGGACAAAGTAGAGACTGAATATCAAGGAAAAACTGAATGTCTGGCTAGCCAGGGTCTCCAAGCACTATGAGGGTCCTTAAATAGTCTTATCGACCTAGTTTCCTTACTCTATTCCACTACCTTGTCATTACTTGGGAGAGGATGAATAAGATCGTCCCTCTTTTGAGCAAATACTAGCATCCAAGCAGTATATAATTTTATCAGGGTAGACATTCCCAAACACATTCGGACCAAATGGGGTCCCAAACCTAATACAATCGATATACTCTATCCCTCATATTCTGCACCCTATCTGAAACATATTGGGCCAAAGGATTAAACTAGAGACTATATTCGTGAATACTTATGCTTCCCTACTCTAGGTACAAAACCTTATTAGCTCGAAACCATCGAAATTCCCGTGGTAAGTACTGATTCGTGAAGGCTAGGGGATTTAGGCTCAAAACCTATGGGCACTAGAGCTCTCAAAAGTTCCGCTGGACCCTACCATTAATTTTAACTATTTATTTTCAAACGTCACTGCTCGGGCTAAGATTTGAAATGCTTTCTACAAATCTCATCCCTTTGATATACTTGAAGGTACAACAGGTGCTGAAGGATCAATAACTCTACATTCTCTTAGCTCTATCGAATCTGAAACAATAGGAGGGGCTGAATCCTTCCCACAATTATTCCGACTGGAACATGGAGGAACTATGGAACAAGGAATGGGAAACTCGCTTCGAGCCTCTAATATATTTCTCGGATCGATAGGAGAGCGACTAGGACCCTTTCAAGCATCAATGTCAATAAATCTCATAGCAATCTCTCTTTCTCCAGTAGAATTCTTAAACATAAGCACGATTTATATTTCAAACAGCCCTTACATCATTGCTCTATAGCAAGATCTATTAATGAACAAAATTAAAAAACCCCTAAATACCTGTAGCCTCCTGATTATAAGTATGGTGCACAACATACGTATAAGCAAGACTCTAATAGACACAAATTGTGGACTCCCTAGGATACAACTTCGCTCTGATACCAAGTCTGTCACGCCCCATAACTGGGGGGAGGGCGCGACTGGCTCCCCATACCTGACTGACTGGAAAGCTGGCTATATAACATCTGTAACTGTAACACTTAGGCCATCCATGCAACCTGTTAGAATTAATTGGAGAACAAACAGGACCCATAATGTCTCAACAATATAGGGTAAACAACTGAAATGCAAACAAGGCAATGAGTATGCTAAACTAAACAACAAGATCCTGACAAGGCCACAAACTGAATACCATTGTACACACTAAGTCCACAAAGCCTCTAAAGAGTAAACTGACTGATGGTTACAAGGTTCCGACTTACCCATAACTGCATCTCAAAACTCTAACTCAAACAAAATCAGTCTTAGTTCCAGAAAGAAAGGAGCATACCAACACATCCACTAAACTCACGAACTGCTACTGCAACTGGCAATCCCGACCTCTACCTGCACCTGCGGCATGAATGCAGGTCCCCAGGTGAAGGGACATCAGTACGAATGAAATGTACTGGTATGTAAGGCAGAAAACTGTAAACATGTAAGATACAAATGATAAGTGAGCCTGAAATACGGAACAACAACAACCTGGAATCCTGGAAACTGAAACCTTGCAATAAGTCAATACTGAAGTGCAAATGCAACCAAGTAATGCACAAGAAAAACTATAATTGTAATGCCAACAACCAACTAACCATAAATCCATATATAAAATTCATCCAGCCGGTGTACTATACCAAAGAAAAATAAAAGTATCTTCAGCTGATGTATCACACTGGGGTAAAATTAAAATATCTACAACTGTTGTACCACACCGGGGTAAAATAAAAATATCTCCAGCTGATGTACCACACCGGGGTAACATAAGAATATCTCCAATCGATGTACCACACTTGGGTAAAATAAAAATACCTCCAGCCGATGTACCACACCGGGGTAAAATATAAATATCTCCAGCCGATGTACCACATCAAGGTAAAATAAAAATAATTCTCAATCATAATCATAAATAGGGTTGATATGGCTTATATTGAGTCAATTTAACACGTATAACATATAAATGACAAATGTTTAATCTGTGGTCGGAATAGGTCTCTTTCGTAACCCATAAATGCAAGTGAGCACCCATATCATGTAAAGCTAGAAAATATGTATATATATCACGTAAAGTAGTCAAATTGTACATGAACATGTCGACTCAGTTACTTGAATGACATTCAAGAGGTTTCGACAACATAAGAACTTTTGTAGGATAACAAACAATGTCCTACAAATAATCCTACCAAATTAACATATTACTTGGATAGAAACACATAGAGCTCATTTCTACACAATTCTTTAATATCTGGGAACTACAAATATATAGTGCCTACTAGGTGGTTCCTTTAACCTGTATTGACAACTATACATTGGAATTTTATTGCCAGACTTATCATGTAGACAAGCACATATAGTTCTTAATTCATTTGAGTTATTTGCAGGAAAACATGGAAATTATAACTAGGAACTTGGAGTTATTTGTCATATACATAGAGTTGAGAACTGAACTACAAACATATAACATATAAGACTTCTATATAATGTATAACTCGTATTTAGTTAACTAGGTTCCCTCTAGGAGACTTCCTAGTATTCAAAGTTCTGAGCTTAACTGATCATTATCATAGCCTGCACTTATACTTACTAAGACATTAGGAACATTAGTACCTGGGAGAATCTCTCCTCTGAATTTAGGAAATTCAACTGATAAGTCGACAAGAGCTAAACATAAATATTCATGTCTTGAATATAACTGAAAGAATTCAACTATATGTTATAACATGAAAATCGTACACATTAAGACTTCTTACTGGGAAGACATATAAAGACTTGAGTTCTTAGACTTGTATACAACATTAGATACTTGACCGAGACATTAGCATAATTCTCGAAATATGATATCTCAGAAACTTCTTAGATCACCTAGCACATTTCAACATAAATTAGGGACGTAAAGACATAACTTAAGGATCTGAGACTTGGAGCTCTATAACTTGGGAACTCGTGAGTAACTCTCTAAGTGATGCCTTATAGGTAAATAAAGATATATATAGCCGTAATTCGAGTGATGCTGGATTGACTTACATAACTTTGCAATTATCTGTGGAGCTTAAGAAAGCTTACATAATCATAAGTTACTTAGAAGATCCTAGGATTACCCTTTTCACACATGGTAGAAAATTTCAACACTTAGAATAGATAACTTAACCTAATCGTTTAGGGGTATAGTAGAGAGCTTCTCAACTTAAGTTACTATTTTGCAGACGTTCAACTCTAATTATTTCGTAGAAGGTTAAAAATTTAGTGGTTATTCATGAACCGTCGTCCCCCGCCAACATCTAAACTCCTGAACCGACGACTACATCGACGGCTCGTGGTTACTTACCACGGATCATGGTACTTGTCGTTCTGCAACCTTTTTCCCAATTTTCAGCAGTTTTGCATTTTAGCTTCCTGGGTCTACTCCTAAGCACCTTCGGGTATTACAATATCTCCCCCTTGGGAACATTCATCATCGAATGTAGGATACAAGCAACAAACAGAAACATACAATTTATCATAGTTATATACTGATCATTTTAACAAAAATTTCACCGAATCACTACCTCCAAATAAAACAACATAGCTGAAATGATCTCATACCTCACATACACATCTATACACATAAAAGAAACTTGTACACATGAATTGAACATGAAAACTAAATGGGATCATAGGGTAGAACTAATACCTTAAGTCAGAACCGAGTCGATAGAGAACAAATGTGGATATCTTTCCATCATGTCCGCTTCGGCTTCCCATGTAGCTCCCTCAACATGTTGATTTCTCCATAAAATATTAACTGAAGTTACTTCCTTGTTTCTCAACTTCCGAATCTAATGATCCAAGATTTCAACGGGAATTTCTTCATAATTAAGGCTGTCTTTTATTCCAATACTGTCTACCGGGACTACCAAGGCTGGATCACCCAAACACTTTTTGAAAAGCGATACATGGAAGACGGGATGAACTGAAGATAACTCCGATGGCAAGTTCAACTCATACGCCACCTTACCAACTCTTCTCATAACCTGGTAGGGACCAACATAGCGGGAACTGAGTTTCCCTTTCTTTCCATATAGCATGACTCCTTTCATGGGAGATACCTTTAGAAATACCCAGTTGTCCACATCAAACTCCAAATCCCTTCTCCCTACATCAGCATACGATTTCTGATGACTTTAAGCAGTTTTTAACCAGTCACTTATAAACTGGACCTTTTCCATGGCCTCATGAACCGAATTAGGTCCTATCATGGCTGCCTCACCAACCTTAAACCATTCAATGGGCGATCTACACCTTCGCTCGTAAAGAGCCTCGAAAAGTGCATCTATATACTAGAGTGATAGCTATTATTATAAGAAAACTCGATTATTGGAAAATGATTATCCCAACTACCTTTGAAATCCATAACACATGCCCTAAATATCCTCGAGGGTCTGAATGGGTCATTCTACCTGGCCATCTGTTTGAGGATGGAATGTTGTGCTGACCTTAATCTGAGTCCCAAGTCCCTTCTGAAACGACCGGCAAAACTGGGAGGTAAACTGAGTACCTTGGTCTGAAAAAATAGACAAGGGCACTCCATGAAGTCGAACTAACTCCCGAATATATAACTTGGCATAATCATCCGCTAAATCTATGCTCTTAACCAGTAGGAATTGTGCAACCTTTGTTAACCTGTTCACTACCAGTCAAATGGAATCATAGTGCCGGCGAGTGTGAGGTAGGCCTGTAATAAAATCCCTATTAATCTCTTCCCACTTCAAAGTGGGAATGCTAATATCCTGAAGTACACCTTCTGGCCTCTGGTGTTCGACCGTCTCTTGATGATAGTTCGGACACTAGGCTACGAACTCTGTGATATCCTTCTTCATACCATTCCAATAATTGATTTCCCTCAAGTCTCGATACATCTTCATGGATCCTGGATGAATAGAATATTTGGTACCATGTGCCTCATGCAATATCCGAACTCTCAAATCATCAACATCTGGACACATAGACGACCCTGGTATCGTAGCACACCATCTCCCCTTTGGGAGAAAACCTACACCTTTTGACTCTGCATCGCCTCCTTCAGCTTCCTCAAAATTGGATCCTCATCTTGCTTAGATTTGACATCGACCACCAGAGACGATTCTGACCCATTCTGTGCAACAACGCCGCCATCGATCGAGTCGACCAATCTATCACCCAAGCTTGCAAGTCGGTGGACGTCCTTCACCAACTCTTTCTTCCCCTCATTCACGTGGGACACACTCTCCATAGAAAGTCTACTAAGTGCACCCGCAACCATATTTTCCTTGCTCGGGTAGTAGAGGACACTCATGTCGTAGTCCTTTATCAACTCCAACCACCTCCTTTGCCGAACATTTGCATCCTTATGGGTGAACACATATTGCAAGCTCTTGTGATCCGTAAACACATCCACGTGAACCCCATACAAGTAATGCCTCCATATCATCAATGCAAACACCACCGCGCCATCTCAAGATCATGGGTTGGGTAATTCTTTTTGTGAACCGTTAACTTTCATGAGGCATATGTTATCACCTTCCCATGCTGCATCAACACACATACCAATCCGACTCTCAAAGAATCCCAATATACAACAAAGCCATCGATAACCTCGAGTAAAGTCAACAGTGGAGCTGAAGTGAGGGGGGTCTTCAATTCCTTGAAGCTTTTCTCACAATCCTCTAACCATTGGAACTTCACCTTTTTCTTAGTCAACCTATTCAAAGGTGCCACAATAGATGAGAAACCCTAAAAAAACCTTCGGTAGTAGCCTTCTAGGCCCAAGAAACTCCGAATTTCTAAAGGATTCACCGGTCTAGGCCAATTCTTCACCACTTTGATTTTCTGAGAATCCACCTTTATGCCCTTACTCGACACCACATGGCCCTGAAATGCCATCCAACCAAAATTCACACTTGCTAAACTTTGCATATAGCTGACGATTCTTGAGGGTCTGAAGTACTACCATCAGGTAAGCGGCATGCTCCTCCTCGCTTCGCGAGTATATAAGGATGTCATCAATGAACACAATTACGTACATGTCCAAATATGCCTTGAATACCCTGTTCATCTTGAATACCCTGTTCATTAGGTCCATAAAAGCTGCAGGAGCATTGGTTAGTCAAAAAGACATAACTACAAACTCATAGTGGTCATACCGGGTTTTGAAGGCTGTCTTTGGAATGTCACACTCCAGAACTCTGAGCTGGTGGTATCCGAACCTGAGATCTATCTTCGAGAAACACCTGGAACCCTGGAGCTGGTCAAATAAATCATCAATCCTGAGCAAGGGGTACCTGTTCTTGACGGTGACCTTATTAAGTTGTCAATAATCAATACACATTCGAAGGGAATCGTCCTTCTTTCAAACAAATAGAACCGGTGCACCGCATGGAGACTTTCTAGGTCTGATGAAACCCTTATCCAACAAATCCTTTAACTTATCCTTTAACTCCTTTAGCTCGGCTAGATTCATCATGTATGTAGGGATAGAAATAGGCTGCGTATCAAGCAGTAGATCAATACAAAAATCAATTTCCCTCTTCAGAGGAACACCTGGAAAATCATCAGGAAACACCTCTAGATATTCGCACAACACCGGAACTGACTGAATAGTCAGGGTCTCAAACTCCAAATCCTTAATCCTAACTAGGCGGTACATGCAACTCTTATAGATCATCTTCCGGGCCATAAGACAGGAAATAAACCGATCGGCTGGTACAACTGGATTACCCTTCCATTCCAAAACTGACTCCTCCAGAAATCGATATTCCATTGCACGGGTCCTACAATTAATTGAAGCATAACATGAAAACAACCAATCCATACCTAAAATGATGTCAAAATCAATCATGGACAATTCTACTAAGTCCGCGGAGGTAACCTTATGCAACACTGTAATGGGGCAACCTCTATACACCCGCCTAGCTACAACTAATTCACCAACTGGAGTAGATACAGAGAATGGTTCGGATAGAACTTCAGGACTAACTCCAAAAGTACTAGCAATGTAAGGGGTCATAAAAGACATGGTAGCTCTTGGATCTAACAACGCATAAGCATCAATATGGAAAACTTGCAACATACCTCTGACCATATCTGGTGAGGCCTCCTGCACCTAGCGAGGCAATAGAAAGTAAAACCTGTTCCGACGCTGACCACCTGCCAAACTAGTGGAGGCACCCTGCTAAGGGGGTTATGCTGCTAGAGCGGTAGAACTGGTTGTAGGGCAATCTCTGATTATGTGCCCAGGTTTGCCACACCCGAAACAAGCATCCGCATAAACTAGGCACCTCTTGGGATGATTTTAGCCACATCTCGCACACGATGGGAAAGTGCGCTCCAGCTGCAAGCTACCATGATCCCTCGAGCCTAAATCTATGCTCCTATGGTCTCCCCTAAACCTGTACGGCGTGCTAGCCGATGATGGAGCTGGAGCTGTGATCTTTGTTGGGACTGCTAACAGGATCCACCTCCTGACCTGGACTGATAAACCCAAAAGTTGTCGGTCCTAGCCCTCTTGGCCTCTCTCTGCCTCCCATAGACTGACTTCATCTGCTGGGCATGCAATACAATACGGTGAAAGTCGATGTCCCAGTGTAGCATGGCAATCCAGCAATCCTTATCCAAGTAATCTGCTACTCCATGCACAAAGCGTCTCACTCGAGCCTGTCGATCCGCCACCAACTCCAGAGCATATTTAGATAGCTGAGTGAACTCCAAGGAATACTCCTGGAAAGAAATATTTCCCTACTTCAAATTCACAACCTCAGTCGCCTTGAGCTCTCTCATTTCCCAAGGGAAGAATAGATCCATGAACGCGGTGTGGAACTAATCCCTACCTATCAGGCCTGCACCCTCTGTCCTAGTACCTCTCCATTGCTTGAACCATATATGTGCTACCCCCTTGAGCTAATAGGAGGTCAAGTCAACACATTCCCCATTCTTCACCCCCATAACCTGGGTGATCTTCAAATTTTCTTAATAAATTCATATGGGTCCTCGTCTACTTTCGACCATGTGAACTCCGGAGGGCTCATCCTCAGAAAGTCCCTCACCCTAGCAGCTGCCGCATTCCTATTTTTCGGATAATGGGCCACTGTTTGATTCTGGACCTGAGCTATCATAGCCTATGCCAATGTCTTGATCGCCGCCCTAAACTCAGCGTGGGCGGCTGGCTCTGGTACGTGCCCCTCATGAACGGGTGGAGCTGGCAGATGCTCCCCATCATGTGCACCCTCATGATCATCACCATTGCCATTCCTCCTGATGTTTAATCAACGTGGAGGCATGATTCTACAAATGCAAATAGCGCGAATTAGAGGGATAAAAGACGTTCATCGCACGACATAGATCATGAAAGAAGGGAACATTCCCAAACGTCTAGCAGCCTCTTCATCATATGTGTGGTGCGCTTCACACCCAGGAAAAAGAATCTACTCAATGCGGCTTTCAGACTCCCTAAGACACATAAACATACGGCTCTGCTACCAAGTTTGTCATGACCCAAACGTACACCCTAATCGTAGACACGGGACAAGGAGCCCCGAGAGACCCCAAGTCAACCCATGGCATAAGCATACATCTAATTCAATCACATGAGCGGGAAACATAGCATGGACAAAGTAATTATAACATAAGATGAGGGACAACAGAATAATGCTGATAAAATATGGCAGAATACAACTTTTAGTCTGATAAGCCTCTAAGCATGAAAGGCGGATTGATGGGACAACTCTCCAACTAATCCAACATCCAGCAACTGAAGGAATAACATAGAGTGTGAATATGTAGTCCTTGGAACATGAGGACTCACCCATTACGCAGAGCAAGTCCGAGTCTATCTACGGGTGAGGATGCGCTTGAGAATTGGGACTTGTATCATGAGACGATACAACATAGAAAGTTTGTGGTTAGTACGTGGAATGTACTAAGTATGCAAGATAAGTAAAATGGACATTTAAAATAAGTATAAAACTCATAAGTCATCATATGAATAGGACAATATGCTCATAACATGATGATCGTAATATAACATACGGCTCAAGGTTTTAGAAACATTCGTAATATAAACATAGTCATAATCATAATAGAAGAGACTTACCTAACATAACTTGTGACAACATTCATAACCATAGACATGCATAAATCATGAGGAACAGTGGGAGATTCTCTTAATCGACATACCCCATATGAGCATAGATGAAGCCCAACTTGTCACCCTAGTCAGGAGGGTGTTTGTACCTTTCCAAGGGTAGGAACCATGAAAGGCATGATCACATATGAAAAGGGCCAATTGGGCCAGGGAAAAACGTAATAGGGTCCCATCATACCTACGGTGGCACGTAGTTTATGAGATTCGGGGCTTAACATGGACCCGAACCTACCCGATGCTCGATAATACAACCAAAACATATATAGTGCTCATAATAATACATGCACGAGTTCATGGGCTAGTCAAATCATGATAATCATAAACATGCTTGAACATACGTGAACTAGCCATGACTTGAGGCCTGTGGATCGGCCAAAAATTTAATTCATGATTGATAAAATTCATGCATACTTGTAGATCATGCATGTAGCTTGAAATTCATAAGTTCATAATAGATAACATAATAAATTCATAAATAAATTCATAATTTATGATGGGCTTATCAAAAAAAACCAATGGATCAATGGATTATAACTCAATTCATCATGGGGCAGGCATAATCAAGCTTAATTGTTCAGAAATTCAAAACCAATAATATTATACTCAATAAAAATCTCAAAGATGATCAAAATTAGTAGATTATGATAAGATTTCAAAATCACAAGACCCATAATTAAATTATTTAATTTTATACAAATCAAATACAAAAGCCCATGAGTTTTTGATCATTTATAAGTAAAATCATTGAGTAGGAGCATGGGTGTTGAAGAATCCACCCATTGAGAACCTTACATACCTGGGATTATCAACTCCTAACCCTCCGTAAAAGCCCAAGAATGAAATTAAAGGAATTGAGGTGAAAAGCTTGAAATGTCCCCTTAAATCCCCTGTCAAAGTTCTTGCATGTATTAATGGGAGTTTAGAATAGGCCATCCTCTTAAAACCACGCTTTTTCCCTAGACAAAACGACGTAGTTTAGGGCCTTATATCATGAAAAAGTCAAAAATACCCTTAATGAACCTGCCCTGAAAACTGACTGGGTGGAACCCACGAGTGGTACCAACAGCTCATAGAACCAACGCATGGCCCATACTGCCTTCTCGTTGAAACCACTGCAGAAAGTTAATTCTCAGAATCATACCACAGACACACAGGATAGATCATCCTAAACTTCAACAGACCGTTCCTTTGATCGTTGTTTCCTTCTTCTGGAATTCTTCGCTCATATTCCACGATCACCAGACTCGTTGTAAGCTTCAATGGGGCGTGGTTACCACACACTTCTAGTTCAGCCATCTGGGCTGACTCCTTACCATGGACACCATGACGGCTCTTGTTTCTTACAATGGGTCGTCGAGTCAACCATTGCCCCCCCCCCCGACATCTGAACTCCTGAACCACGACTAGATCGACAGCCCATGTTTACTTACCACGGGTTGTGGTACCTGTCGTTCTGCAACCTTTTTCCCAATTTTTTAGCAGTTTTGCATTTTAGCTTCCTGGGTCTACTCCTAAGCACTTCTGGGGTATTACAAAAATCGACCCTTAGGCGCTGAACTACTGCCCGTCCACTCTATCACTTGCTCATTTGGAAACTGAAATTTGATAACTCTAGTTCTATAATTGACTAAGGCATAACCAGAGTGTAACCAATCCATGCCGAGGATGAGGTCAAAATCGGTCATGTCTAATTCTACAAGGTCAGCTGGAATAACCTTATTGAAGACTGAGACTGGGTAGTTTCTATACACCCAGCTGGCTCTAACTGACTCTCCAACTAGGGTGGAGACGAAAAATGGTTCTAGAGAACCTCTTGATTGATATCGAATTGGACTGCTATGTAGGGAGTCACGAATGATAGTGTGGCCCTCATATCTTGTAGGGCATATACATCTAGGTGGAAAAGATGTAACATACCCATGACAACATCAGGTGAGCTCTCCTGATGCTGATGAGATGATTATGCATAAAAATGGCTTTTGTGCTGACTGCCATCCGTACCTAAAGTATTGGTCTGCTGAGCTAGTCGTCCTACTGGAGCTACTGAGGTAGTGGATTGTGACCTTCCCAGTTTTTCTAACGGGCACTCTCTAAGCCGATTACCAAGCTATTCACAACCAAAACAACCCTCTTGCCCTAAAGACACTCTCCTAGGTGATTCTTTCCACACTTAGGGCAAGCTAAATAACTGTTGTTGGCTGGGACTGAGAGCCAGATGCTCTACCCCTTCGATCCTAGCGGGACATAAAGGTAGGGCCGCTGGCTGAGCAAGGTGTTGGAGCCCGCTACTGATGCTACTGCTGTGGGCGGCTACTACTACCAGACCTCTGGTGGCTATAATCTGATTGGTCAGTCCTTGCCCGCTTTTTCTTTCACTCCATGTCCCTCAGGTTTTTGCCTCAATCTTCTGGGCATAGACAATAAGGCTGGAGAGGTCAATATCCTTAATCAGCATCACTGTCCTGCACTCTTTGAGGACCAGGTATGATACCCTATTAACAAACTTCATCATGTGAGCCCTTGGCTCGGCCACCATCTCTAGACTGTATTTGGAAAACCTGTTGAACTCTAGAGCATATTCTTCTACTATCCAATTTCCCTATCTCAGATTCATGAACTCTGCTACATTTGCCTCTCCTAAGATCTCGAGGGAAGAATCTGTCCTAGAATGCTATAGTGAACTCCTCCCATTCTACTGGTCCTGCTTCCGCTGGCCTCACCTCCTTCTATTGTCTGTACCAGACCTGCGCTATCCCTTTCAGCTAGTAGACAACCAAGTCGGCACTTTGTGAGGGACTTATGTCTATAATCCGGGTGATCTTTCTAATTTCGTCCACAAACTCCTATGGGTCCTCTCCCACCATAGATCTGTAGAAATCAGGATGGTTCATCCGAGTAAAATCCCGAATTTGGGGAGCTGCTACAGACCCATTATTGTTGATTGGAACCACCTACTTGTTCACCTAGTTGGTAACAGTTTGAGCGAGCAGCTGAATGGCCGCCCTGAACTCTACGATAGTCACTGAGTCGTCCTGAGGGGCTGCAGGGGTTGGTGGGGGCAAGTTTGAACATATAAGAAGCTGATTCATAATGTTTGAAAATGTTCGAACAAAACTAGAAGTCTGAGAAATCAAATCTGCATTTGAAAGCCACTACAACTAATGAGTTGCTGGGACAAGCCTCCAACTAACTCCAAATCTAAATAGAATAAGGAAAAACTGAGTAAAATAATCTTCATCCTAGAAAAATGAGGATTCACCACTTAGAACCACTGAAATCTTCTGAGAGCGATCAGTTGGTGAGGCTGAGACTGATATCGTGTAGCTGTATCATAATACGATATAACATAAAAGTACGTGTCAGTACTTTGAATGTACTGAATAAGTGAGAGAAACCATACACAAGAAATAAATGTGTCGAACTGAAAAGACATGCAATGAACAACTAAAGCTACTTTACTAAATAACTGAGATGGTCTAAAAGACCCTGTTTGACGGTCAAGAACATGCCCTAAATCTGAGATATTGATCTGAAACTGGGCTGAGCTGACAAATGGGAGAGTATATAACCGATATATAACCACGTGAGCTATACATGGAGTCCGATGTATACACTCCATTGGTAGGACCCAATATACCTTGCTAGGGTATAGAGATATAAACTGGATGATCACAAAAGTCTAGAGCCATGAGGCCAATAAAACTATAACCTACGGTGGCAACGTAGTTCTAGGAACCTGGGTGCACTTTAACCCTGGTTCGCTTGGTACTATGTCCTACTCCCACTGGATAACCCTAGACTGAATACTAAGCTGATAGCTTGAAATTAGGGCCCAAGACTAGACCGGGATACATCTCTGATAGCATCCTGCGAGTCTTATCGAATCGGATTCTGGAATTGGGTTCTAATACTGGTTAGAGATGCTTATCTGGAAGCATTGTGAAGGTCTAAGGAATAGGCTATAATTTGTAATTGGGGTTCTAAGGCTAGTCAAAGCTGCTTATCTAAAAGTGTCATGACCACCTCGTGAACTGCTAAAACTGAGTTCTGAGTCTGATTTTGATAATTGGGAGGTACTACTAACACCTCTGGAATTTTAGTAGTCAAGCTGATCAGCTGACATTTCTTCCTAACATAGAATATTCTAGAATTTTGATTGAAATTGAATTGACAATAGTCTGACTGATTTTCAATACAATCAACAACATGGGAGTTCCCCACACTGATAGAACCAAGAAAAATTTTGATAGGTAAACACTATTGCAAGATTCTAGTTTCTATGTATTCAAGACTAGGGTTAGATTTCACATTACAGGAATAAGCAACAACATAGACACAAACTAGTGGAAAAAAACCAACAATTAACATAAATGATATTTCACATGATTTAAGCAAGGTCTAACAGATAATTTCATAACATTCGAAAGTCTCAGGCTAGAACTGGTAGGGAAAACAGAGAAGGATTTTGGGTACACAAGGGAATAAATATTCCCTTGTTGAATTCCCACATACTTGGTAAAGAATCCCGAAGAATTTCCTTGAGAAACTGAGGAGAAATGGACTGCCCTAGTTCTTGCTCTGAAATGCTCTGAGAGAAATCCTACGTTATTTTTTGAAAATTTAAAAGGGGAAAACGGGGAAGCAAAGCGTTTAACCCCTCTAATAGTCTAAAAATTTTCTTATAACAACATAACTTAGAGTCTAGGAGGATAGAAAATTTCTGAAAGACCCTTGAAAAACATGTAGGGGAAAACTGATCGACAGTCCCCACGGGGACTTAATGGGTCGTTGCCGGTGACCACGACTCGTGGTCCCAGTATTCGTGTGCACTGCCTACTCTATCTCTCTGGTCACCACGGGTGACACCATGACTCGTGGTGTCCCAAATGAGTTTTGTTAAGGACCCATCAGGTACACTGCTTCACTACCCAACTCCCCAATCAATTCCTGACCACGGGTCACCCCACAACTCGTGGCGTTGACCATGACTCATGGTCATACCAGTGGTCATCCCTTCAAAAATTTTCAATTAAGTCCAAAGTCCCTTCCATGAGTAACTTAACAACTCGTGGTCACCTCCTATGTGTCACAAAATGACTCGTGCTATGACCTGGTGCAGATTTTCCAGTTTTCTGTTGTTTTAAGTCTCAGGTCTAGTCTTTAAGTTTCTAGGGCATTACATAGACCGATGAACCGCTGATCCTGATGAGCGAACTACCGCTTAAGTCATGGTAGCAGAAACACGAGAACAAAATGGTTAAAACAGTAACTCACCGGAGGAATGCCTATACCAGTTCGCGAACCGCCGCTTTACCGCCGGCTCAAGTCAGAACACCTGAGACATGGGAGAACAAATAGCGATCCACTAGTGGAATATAGAACCTAATCTGTGAACTGCTAGTCAACAGACGGTCACAAAGCAGGGAACTGGGCATAAATTCAGGTAAGGCGGCGAACCGCCACTTCCAATCACCGTCGCTGGTGAAATGTCGGTATATGTGTGTGCCTTGTTCCAAAAATCTTGACCAACCCATTGACTAACCCAACCCATTTTCCTTTTTCAGCCTTCCAAAACTGGTTTTTCCCCTTTTTATTCTCCCAAAATCCCCTTTTTCCCACTTTTTAATACTTCCCATACACCTTTTCATCTTCCCAATAGCCCGCCTTTCCATATTCCAACAATCCCCTTTTTCCCACTCCCTCTACATTTAAATCACCATTAAACACCCTTTTTTTCTCAACCAATACCATTTGTTCCCCTTCACCTATAAAAACCCCCATTTCTTTCACCTAACTCTCACTACACTCTTCACTCTCTACTAACAAAGTTCCCATATTCCCCATTGTTAAGCTAATTCAAGTATCGATATCTCTCATCTACTCTCAAGCTTTGTGTCGTGGTAAATTGCTCCTAACTCTTTAATATTTTTACAAGTTATAGTCTAGGTGCATATGAATTTTGTTGTAGTATGTTTCTCCCTTCTTTTTACTACCCCTTTTTGCCCAACATTTCCATTATTGTGTTTATACATAACGAATGTGGTTGACGGTTACAATGTGAAATTTATGGGGTAGTATGGGCCCGATACTTAAATGGGTGTACGAAAATTGTTTGACTCCAAGGAATGTCAAGGACAAAATTTTCCCGATAATAGATTAGGTGACACCGTTCTTAAAGGTAAATCCCCATTTTTTTGTAGTAGGTAATGATTATAACAAATGTGGATATGTGTTTTTTCAGAGTTGAAGTTGGTCTGCATTTTTAGATAATGGGGATGACGACAATCGTCTACTCGCCAGTCAAGTCCAGTGAAACGCTGATAAAACGCTAGTTCGGATAAAAAAGTGGCTTCAAGCCAGTACCTCGATCCCGCGTCGCATTGGCGGCTCACTGATGAATTGCTAGTGGAAGCTTCCCTGCCCAATCTTCTGCTCAACATCAGTGATTCATTAGCGGTCCGCGGATCACCTCCTGCGGTTCGCTAGAATTTTGTCGGTGCTGCCATTTCCTTTGGGATAATTCCTCCTCTTGTTTCTCATTTAATTTTTAGAATAGTTGTTGGTTGTTTTCATTTTATCATTAGAAAAATACAAAAAGAAACATTGTGGGTGCCGCTAACATCGTGTTTGTAGAAAATGACTTCATCCATGAACTCTAGCAAGGGCAAGGTACCAACCTTCTCATCCACAAAGGAAAAAGGAAAATCCGCATCCATAGCACCCACCAAATCTTTGGAAGCCATAATATTTTGTGTGCCTGACATGAAGGGGAACTACACCATTTGCAAGGATCGTTCGATCACCATAGAGAAAAGATTTGATTTTGTGGGGCTGCGAGGTGATTTTTCCAACATTAGAGCGCAGTTCACTGACAGGCAATGCCATGCTTTCACCAATCCTCTCCTAGATTACTATACTAGCTTAGTCCTGGAGTTTTACGCCTACTATCAGGCTAGGTAAGAGAGCATGCACCATAAGCGCAAGGTGGAGGAATTACCCAGCCTGCCTTTAGTGATGGTGCAAGGGGTGGAGGTCGACATCACTCCTACAGTCATCAATTACTTGTTTTGGGAGGACACCGGCTCAGAATATATGGCCAGAATTGCTGATAAGGAAAAATAATTATCGTGGATAGCTCCTACCATTTCTGAAAACACACCCTTTTGGGCAGCTATGGCGAAATTTCTCGCCATGATCTCAAATTTGAGGCCAAGCTGTGGTTAGACTTCATTTGCAGTCGGATCATACCTTCAAAGAAAGAGCAACCGGTTAGCTTGGAAGTAGATATCCTTATCGCCTACATCATGAAAGGGGTCCACGTTCACTTTGGGGAAATTATGGCTCTACAAATGAAGAGGAAAGCAAGGAAAACCAGCACCTCCATGCCATATATTGTGCTCATTTCTCAACTTTGCTTGTAGGCCCAAGTGCCATTGTTCATAGATGAGACCCCTAGTCCTGCTGCAGGTGTAATCACAGTGGATCCCAAAAGGGATGTAGATGCACCCAAGGTGAAGCGGAAGCAGATGTAGGCCTTTGATTTTCCAAAAGGTTCTTTCTCTCATGGCTCTGAGCAGTCTCCATGAGCCCTAGATTTGAACATACCTCACCCAGAAGCATCGGGCCAAACCTCCGGTGACATGCCTCTTAGGGGAGCATCACCCCCTCCATCATCCTCCCAACCAAGAGATCTTCACAATATGGTGAAAATGACCAACTCTCATGAGAGCTAGCTTAAAAAGTTTGCTAAGAGGTGCAAAATGGTAGATGTTTTTGAGGGAGCTGTCACTTCTCTCTGAACTAAAGTAACGGATTGGAAAAATTGTACATGCATGGAGGTGCCTAACTTGAGTTCTCTTGATGTTGCAACAGTCTACAGTTCGAGGCCCTATTGATGATTTGTTCGAGAGAGTAGGAGATGACGCAGAAGATTTGGGTGAGGAAGGTCTAGATGGAGAAGCAGGAGCTGGTGTTGCTGCTAATGTGGATGAAGAGGAGTGACCCACTCAGGGAGTTCTTGCCCCCTTTATTTTGCATGCTTAAATTGGGGACAATGAAATATTTCAGTTGGGGTTTGGCTAAGTGTTTTCCTGGGTGGTCATTTGTGATTTACTTTGTTTATTAATTGAGGTAGCCCTTTTCAGGCTTTTGTTTTAACTTTTATGAGGAGTTGTGAGCCTTTGTCGGGATTATTTTAATAATGTTGATGATTTCCCTTGTCGGGCTATTTGTTTTGATTAGATTGTGAATGGATGAAATGATTGGTCTTTTAATGTTAGTACTATTGAATGGGTCCTTGTTCTTGATGCTTAAATTTGTGACCCATGCTTGATTTCGTTCGCCTTTGTAAATAGTAGACAATAATCAAACTCCAAGGGTTTTCTTCATACTTCGATTCTTTCCCAAGGAGCATTTTTCTTTTTCTTTTTCTTTTTGATTGTCGAACCGGACTGACATTTCCCAATGATAGATTGTGAGGCGACTCTCTTTAGGTAAAATGACATGTCTCTCTTTGAGTCATTTATGGAACTGTTTCGAGAGGTACCACAAACTTTTGGGATATGGCATGAAAATTTAAAAAAAATAGGCATTTAAAATTGGAAATGTAGCACTGTCTTGTCATACATTGTAGATTCCCTATTTGTCTTGTTAATCTACATGTTCTCATGTCTTGAATCTAAATCTTGCAATGATAATGACTTACATGGACTCCTTGGGGTGTGATGCCTTTTGTGTTAAGGATCTTTGTGAATCTCATGCATCTCTTCTTGTCTAGAACTTGCCCTAAGTGTGACTCAAGGTGAATTCCTAGATGTAGCTACACTTAGAACATGATTTTAGGCTTTTAGTTGACTAGTTACTCTACCTAAAATGACCTCCGAAAATGTCTTCCTTTGCTAGCCAATTTTGAGCCTTTTTGACTATTTATTCTTGGAGAGCACATTACAACCCAATGTCCCCTTTTTGATCCCCTCTTCTTTGCACCTATCCTTCCTAATTGCTAGTAGTGAGCGAATGAGATTAATGGGGGCTGAAACCCAAAGACATTGGGAGAGATTAGGAAATCAGTGAGAAAGAGGCAAAAAGACTATGTTTGGGGGTTTTCATGAAAGGGGGAAATATGAGAAGCCTAAATTTGAGGTAGAACCAAATTGTGAGAAAAAGGAATGAAATGATGAGTTGAGAAACCTTAAGATACCAAAAGAAAGGAGAAAAGTGAAATGGTGTTACCTCTGTCTTAGACAAGACTTAATGAAGGAGCTACAAGGAAGGTCTTTGAGAAATAGAAGATTAAAATGGTTGCAAAAGGAGAAATAAGGTGGAGTGATATAAAAAGTTAGATGGTAATGGTTAAAGTGTTCACATAAAGGCATTAGGAAGGTTCTAGTCACTAGAGCCAAATAATTATCCTACCATTACCCCTAGCCTTCATAATGACGCGCAAGTCCTAATTGATTTTGAGTATAGTTGCTCTAAATTAGTGGCGAATTACACGAAGGGAAAGCCTATGGGTCAAGTTGTGTGCATGAAGATTTATTTTGGGAGAGTAAGTGTGATCATATTTTTCTATAATCCCTTATGTGTGCATTTATTCATGATAAAGAAAAGGGATTCTCTCTTGTAGTGAGTGGTATCATTCCCTCTTGAGGACACACTTGCATTGAGGTAACGGTGCGATTGAGGCATGAGTAGTGTGAGCTCTAAAGCAAAATTCAAATGTGCAGTGATTATTAATTGAGATGCTATGTGTATTTGATTGGATAAGCTATGCCCTTATTTTGCAAAATGAAAACATTTGTGAATCATGCCATTGAATTGTGGTTGCTTCTTGAAACTTTTCCACATTTTAGGGGCAAATTGCTTCTCTTTTTCTGTGATTTGGTGAACATTTTTGGGTTGTCATAGGTTAAGGGGTCATTGTTGCATAAATTCTTATGGAGTGGCTTGTCATTCCCTTTGCTGGACTGATAAGAATTGCATTACTTGAGGACAAGCAATAGTTCAAGTTTGGGGTTTTGATGAGTTGGTAATTTACAAACTCAGGCTCTTAAGCATGAACTTTATCTTAGTTTTCAAGTCATTTAGATGAATTTTATTCCCTTTTTGCCTTTTTATGTGTAGGTATCTGAGTTGAAAAGAAAGATCATGAATTGGAGTAAAAAGGATGAATTCACGTGAAAACTAACGGTCCACCTGAGGACACCAGCGAAACGCAGGTCAATTGTAGGCAACAAATGGTTTGAGGAGAAAACGCAGCATGCGGCCTGTGGAAATCAACCAGCGACTCGCTGGTTCCTTCGCCAATAGGTGCTGGATCTCGCTGGACCAAAGAGGACATTAACCGACAACTCGCAGATGGAAACTGGCGAACCACTAAAGGCATCACCGAAAGATCCTAGAATGGCACTGAATCACAGAAGAAAATGAATGGCACCTCTCGGATTGCAACCGACGAACCGCTGGTTCCATTGCAAGTGAATAAATGCCTGAACAGGGGCAATTATGTCTAGCACTGATAAAAAGGATATTGGTTGCCCTATTTTTATATAGTCTAGAAAAAAATACTCTTTACATATCTTTTGAACATTCCTTTGGCTTGGGAAAGAGAAAAACCCCATTGGAGTAGAAATTTGAATATTTCTCTCTCCTATTTTCATTATCTTCCTTAGCAACGTACAACCATCATTGCAGACATATTTTGAATTCTATTTTTCTTGTTCTTAGTAATGAAATCATTGAGTTTATTAATGAATATGCTCTTTAGTTTCTTAATTATGAGTAGCTAAATCATAAGCTAGAGGGGTGTGATGATTGGTGTATAATTTGATTGGGTATTGCTAGATTCATCTTTATATTTATTAATTAGTGTAAATCTACTGAATTCTCTTCAAATTATAATTGATTGCCCACAGTTGCAAATATGGATTGGTTTTCTTACTTGATTTTGGATTAAAAAGTAGAACTAAGTATTAGGGGAGAATTTGATAGTGGGAATGGATGAAATTGTGTGGGTGTTGGGTTAGAAATCTCCAAAATCCATATTCATAATTGCAATTAGTGGTTGATGGCTAGAAATAGCTCAACTACTAACCCAAACTATATAGGGCTAATTGAACTGTCTTGAGGTTCGAAGGGACTCGAGAAAAAGACACCCAAGAGGTTGTAAAACATCGGGCGCCATCTTATCTAAAGTTATTTACACTTATTTGCAATAATTTGATGATCTAGCATATCCTCATTTGATTAACATCCCATCTACACCATACCTCTAGTCTTTAGTCATCATTATCTCTCAATCTTTTTATTTTGCTATTTTAACTAGCTGAGTTAGAATCCACAATATTAATGACTTCAAATTTTCCCCAAAAATTTACTGTTTTATTTCGTTTGATTCGGTGTGAATTAATCCAAATTTGCTAAACAACACTTATGCAAATCATTCACCAGTCTCTGTGGTATTCCACCTAGACATCCATCGGGAATATTTATTTTGAGTAACGACTGTTTACGCTCTCTTGTCAAGAGGGGTGTAGTTTGGACGTTATTAAACTTCCTCACCAAAGTGAGGTTGCACTCCTCCATCTTAAGAACGATGTTTCCAA
Source organism: Datura wrightii (assembly GCA_035772735.1). NCBI lineage: Eukaryota > Viridiplantae > Streptophyta > Magnoliopsida > Solanales > Solanaceae > Datura > Datura wrightii. The sequence continues at coordinate 71,702,876 of JASDFA010000002.1, forward strand.
ATCCCATGTCGTGGAGCTTGTCCTAATACCGGGGAACTCAAGCGTCAGGCGTCCCTCATCGATCCAATTTTCTGGAGAATACTTAGCTCCTTCTGTGTGTTGAACCAGGTAAGCCCATGAGACTCTACTACCTGCGCTCCAAATGTGTAGCAGGGCCAGCCTTGGCTGTTGATGAACTAGCTCTCTTTGTACCTTTTTGGAGCCTCTTTAGACCTTTACCTGCTACCTCAGTCTCCATTCCTTTGCTGCCTTTTGGTGCCATGATACCTGCCAAGCAAAAATAAACAACTATACAAGATTAGTTCGTGAATAACAAGGCTAGCTTATTTAGTATTAAAGGTGCAAGATTGATCCCACACTTAATTTGCTAGAATAATTGTGAGACTTTGTCCAATGGGGTACTCAAGACTTCTCCCATCATCATCCAATTTCACAACACTATTTCATTCACCAACTCTAGTTACAACTAGGTTCATGAATTCTTAAATTCTCTCCTCATATTTAGCTTTTCAAGAATACCTCAATTGGCCATCCCTCTCCCTCTCACTTTTCATTCTTTAATTTCTAATTCAGGTAATTCATATATGGAAGTAGCATTATTCAATTCATTCAACAACCCAATAAACAATTTACTACCATCCATAATGAATTGATCATGAACTTCAATAACTCAAGACTTATTCACCTTCAAGAATTTAATATCCATATACTTTCTCTCTCGACCATTAATGCATCTAAACACCAAATTCATGAATTCAAATTAGCATCCCCATTGATCCCCACAACTTCAAATCATTAAATTTAACAAAAAATAGGATAACCCAACAATGATACACATTATCATAGAAGAATTTAAGATGTTAAAGCTCATGAAACCCATAATGTGAAACATAAGCTTTTCATCAACAATGGTTATTTGGGTCTTTAATCTTGGGGAAGAAGGGTGTGGGAGCATGATTTCAACATTTTCTAAACAAGAGAAAAAAAGATACTTACTTGAGTTGAAAAGAGGAGCTTCACCAAATCATGGAGAAGACAACAATGGAAGGGAGAAGGGAAGAAGGAGCTACGGATTTAAGAGGGGGATGGGAGAGAACTTTTGCTTTTTTGTTTTTTTTTTCAATTTTGTGATGGAAAAGGTTGAGTGAGAATTTAAATAATGGTGTGGGTCCTGGATTTTTGGTAATTTTAATGTGTTTGTATCGATATTGACCCAATTTGACCAAAATATTTTCGACCAAGAAGTCCCAGGCAAGCCGCCCCCTATCTCACCACAAACTTAGAAAAAAAATTTCTTCAAGACTAGCGTTCAAGATTAACTACACATTCCCTGGAAAACAAGTGTTAGGTGCATATCATTGTCATGACCCGAGCGTAAACCCAGACCGTAGACACGGGACAAGGAACCCCGAGAGAACCCATCTCTACCCATGGCATAAACGTACAACTAACTCATTCGATAAACTGAAGAAAATATAATTATAAACTCAGTGGAAGTCAAACCTACAACAGAATACATATCTAAAGCTGAATACACATCTAAGTCGAATAAGCCTCTAATCTAGATGAGCTGATAGGACAACGACCCCAACTAGCTCAACAATACTGAAACTGAAAGGACATCTAAAACAAATGGAGGTCTAGTCCTAGAAAGATGAGGACTCACTAATAAAGCAGGTGCTAACTCTGAACAGCGACTACAAATGGGGCTGAACCTAAGAACCGGATCCTGCATCATGAAACAATGCAAAATAGAAAGTACGCGATTAGTACGTGGAATGTACCGAGTATGCAAGGTAAGTAAAACCGCTAAGTAACGTAACTCATTTAAAGCAATTCATACATATCATAAGCTTTTATGTGTAAATAGAAGGCTACATGCATTCATTCTAGAAATCGCACTCTTATCATAACATAACCATGCATAGCTTTAGAACATCATGACTGACTCGAATGACTCAAAGCTAAAACATACATTTATATCAAAAGCTGAACAACGAGTCTAACCTTGCTTTTTGAACATGCATGCATAAGATAATTATCATGAGTGATGAAAATGCAATCTGAATGATTTAGACAATGGGAGACTCGTCACTTAACCGACATACCACGATAGAGCTTACGTGGTCCCAACTATCACACTCAAGTGGGCAGAGCCATCCCAAACCTTGTCAGGGCTAAGGACGCTACGGTGATATCGATATCAAGGTGAAGGGCCAATCGGGCCGGGGATAGCTCACGAGGGAGGTCCCAATATCATATTAGTATAAACATGAGTTGGCGCATAGTTCTGGGACATAGGGTGATCGAACTTTAACCCCCTCGGTGCTGGACTCTTCCCTCAAAAACATGTAGTGCTCTACATCATATATAACGAAGCGCAACATCAAATCATGCATAATTCAACATCGTATGAAATGAAGCTCAACATTGTCTATTGACAAAGCTCATAATGAAATCATGTATAGACTAGACATCATACGGACATGAAGCTCAACATTGTCTATTGACAAAGCTCAATATGACCTATATCTCAATTATTAAATCATGCATATGAGAAGCTTTATCTCGAAATGTCACGACCCAAACGTACACGCGGATCATAAACACGAGACAAGGAGCCCTGAGAGACCCGAAGTAGATCCATGGCATGAACAAACATCTAATTCAATCACATACACGAAAGACTTAACATAAGGAACGTACCCATAGCATAACATAAGGGAGAATCAGTACTAGACTTATACAACACGGTGGAATACAACTTGTAGTCTGATAAGCCTCTAAACATGAAAGGCAGATTAATGGGACAACTCCACAACTAATCCAACATCCCGAAACTGAAAGGAATAACATAGAGTATGAACATATGACCCTCATAACATGAGGACTCACCAATAAGCTAATAATGATCCCGGAAGCACTACTGAGGAGGACGAGTCTGAGAACCGGGACATGTATCATAAGCCGATACAATATAGAAAGTATGCGATCAGTACGTGGAATGTAGTGAGTATTCAAGGCAAGTAAAATGGACATTTAAAACATATATGAAACTCATAAATGATTGTAACAGTAGGATGTCATAAATTATAATAACATATTATATGGCTCAAGGTTTTCAAAACATTCATAACATAAAATAATCATAGTAAAAATAGAAGCAATTTCCTTAACATGACTTGAGCCAACATACATAATCATAACATGCATAAACCATGAGGAACAGTGGGAGATTCTCTTAACCGACATACCTCACATGAGCACACATGAAGTCTGACTTGTAACCCTAGTCAGGAGGGTGTTCATACCTTGCCAAGGGTAGGAACCATGAAGGGCGTGATCACAAATGAAAAGGGCCATTTGGGCTAGGGTCAAACATGAAAGGGTCCCAACATACCTACAGTGGCATGTAGTTCATGAGATTCAGGGCTTAATCATGAGCCCAGAACCTATTCGGTGTTCGATACTACTCCCAAAATATATTTAGTGCTAATAATAATACATACATGAGTTCATGGGCTAGTTAAATCATGATAATCATAAATATGCTTGAACATATGTGAACTAGCCATTACTTGAGGTCTGTGGGTCGGCCAAAAACATAATTCATGATTGATAAAATTCATACATACATGTAGATCATGCATGTAGATTGAAGTTCATACGTTCATAGTAGATAACATAATAAATTCATAATTCATGCTGGGCTTATCAAAAAACCAATGGATCAATGGATCATAAATCGATTCATCATGGGGGCATGCATGAACAAGCTTTGTTGTTTAGAAATGCAAAATCAACAATATTATAACATTCTTTAAATTCCAAAGGATGATCAAAATCAGTAGATTATGATAAGATTTCAAAATCACAAGATCCATAATTAAATCATTTAATTTTTATACAAATCAATTACAAAACCCCATGAGTTGTGATAATTTATAAGTAAAATCATAGAGTAGGAGCATGGAGGTGGAAGGAACCGCCCATTAATGACCTTACATAGCTGGAAAAGACTAATTTCAATGTTCCTTGAATACCCACAAAGGAATTGGTGGAAACTTGGAGATGAAGACCTTGAATCTCCCTAAAACCTCTCTAAAAGCTCTTGCATAGGAATGGAAATGCATTAGGGACTTAACCCATCTTGTCACACTCAGAAAATACACAAAATGACGTAGTTTAGCGCCTTATATCGTGAAAAAGTTGACTGTGACACCAAACCATAGACTCGTCCTATTTACCATCGACCAAGGTTCCGCAGGGCAAGTGGATGAATCATGAAGCATCCATGAGCCATTTTTTGAACCATGATAATCTATAAGATCTATGAAAATAAAGGTAGTTGACATATGATTTTCAATATCCACGAATCCGAACGACGTTCCGTGGAGTGCTAACGCGGTCTGTTACTAGTTTACTTACGATAGGATTTTAATGTCTAAATATAATTTCCTTAGAGCTTCCTTATGTGCATCACACACAATTATGAAGTTCTTACATGTTGTTTCTTAATGTTCTAAGAGAAAACATACGACTCTTCCCTCGTGCTCTAGGATTTTGAAATTTGATTCTTAGATCACGTGTTGATAATACAATTTCAATTTCTTTGATTCATCTATTTGAAGTTTATTACTATGAATTCTTATACAAAATCAGATAATATGCATGCAATCATGAGTAGCTAAATTCCTTATCTATGGTTGTGGTTACCATGATGGAATAACGAAAGTAGGTCAACAAAAATATTAATTCTTCAATGATGATTATGCATGTATTCTTAATTTCTTCGCTTTGATTGCTTTTTAGCAGTTACAAATTTTAGAACTTGCCATAAATCTTAAAATTTCTTGATCATAGAAGTTTATATTATTAAAAGAGAATAAAAATGGATATTTGAGATTCCAACCCTCATATAATGACTTGAGTTCTGACGAGAGAAGTCAATCCAAACTGATGATGATGTTTAATACTTAAACACTTGAAGAATGAAAGGATTTAGACTGTCAGTCATTTAACTAGGTCGAAAGACATTAAATGAATTTTGATCGTTAACTTTGCATGAATAACACCGATATAAATCACTAACACAATAGAACTTCTAAAGTTATGAAATCATGGGGAACATAATCCTACTTCATTCTTACATACTGATCATAATCAAAAGGTTCTAAAACAATAATAATTATTACTGAAAGATTTAAACTCTTATACTTTTATGTTACAAAACACCCCCTTGAAATATCGATTATCGGTTGAATACTCACTATTGATGAATTTCTCATTATATTCCTTGTGGGATTCGACCCCAACCTAATTGATATCTGTATTTGACACGGACCACTTTATACTTCATTAAAATATGTGCCTTGGACGTATCAGGATAAACAATAAACCTAAAAGTCATTCTGAGCCTCCAATTTCAAAACAATAATCTTCTTTCAAATTTAATTTACCCATGATATAAGAGTCTCAAATAAACTTTTTTTATTAGAAATCGGGTTTGGATCAAGATCCATATCATCAAGATATTCAAAATCTTAGGATCAAGAACCTCAATTTCTAACACCCAAACGCGGATAAAATGGAAATTTATGAATGAATAATAAATAAAGAATTCCTTGTTGCATAAAAACATACATGAAAATATTTAATCTCACTCCCAATCTAAGAATAGAAAATAGCTTCAAAAATTTTTCAAATATGAGGACTCTAGCTCCCAAAATCAATTTTTAGATCAATGAAATAAGACTTAAAAAAAACCTCACTATTACTGCACAGTGATCCTTGCCAAAGAGAACAAATATCACACACCTAAGATTGCAAAAATGGAGAATTGTCTGTAGATGCAAAATGCACGTATAGTTCACGCCCAAATTACACATCACAATGAAGTATAAAGCAATTGCTGTCAAATATAGTAACTCAACTAGGTTTGGGTCTATCCCATAGGAAATAGAGAAGAAATAAGACATTAAAGATGAATAAATCAACTTGTAGTTAATATTTCAGAAGGGAAGTTTGCAAATAAAAAGAGAAAGTAATTCTAAGAGATGATTGAGTTGTTATCAAATTTATGAGACAAAACTAAGATTGTATTCCTCATGATTTCATAACGTAGTAGGCTTATTTTATTAGTGATCTATCTTGGTGAATTTTATGTAAGACTAACAATTATGTTCACCTAACATCTCTCGACCTACATAGATGAATTGCACCTAAATCTCTCTAGCGTTAGGTGTGTGTATTTTTCCCTCACCATAAGTCTTGGATTAACTATCCTTGGTTAGAGCTCAAGTTAATTAGATGAGGATTGGTAGCCTCAAATTACCACTATTATTCTCTTTTCCTAAGTTCAACCTCTTTGGTCGAGCAAGTTGAAGATACAGGCCCGTTCCAAAGTTTGCAACTGCTAATGCTCATTAAAATAAAGAGAATAATAATCCACTCAATTCACCATTCAAGAATCACTATTTTATTTTGCCTACTATTAAACCATCATGGTTCCCACAACTCTAGCTCAAAAAATTTAGCCGCTCATGTTTGAGAAAACAATAGCATAAGATGTACAAGAAATCATAATGAAATACTTACAATAATATGAAATTGCTTAACAAATCTCCAAAGTAAGTAGAATCACAAAAACTTGATGAACGCTCCAACAAATATTTGATTAAGGAATTGCATTAATTCATAAGTTATGAATTGTATATCCCTTTTTGATTCGCAAGTGCACTCCTAAAACATCCTTAGAAGGGGTATATATAGTAGTAGATTAAGTCTTCATCATTCCTTTTTGGATTGGGATTGGACTTTGCAACTTCTGTTCCTACTTGACTGGGATTGGAATCTTTTGGCCGCTAGCATAGCCCTGTTGTAAAACCCCCAAAATTTCCTAAGATCAGACCTGAGGCATGAAATAAAGAAAATAGGAAAACCTGCACCAGGTCATTGAATGAGTTGTGAAGTAACTCGCTAAGTTTAAGAATATGAAAAAAAAGTTAGAGTTTTAAGGGTCTTAATGATTGGTTAAGTGATCTGTTAAGTGTCATGACGAATCATTAAGTCGAGGTGTCAGGAAAAGGTCAAATAGTTGTAAAATGTTGTGGTAATGGGTCATGGGTGATAGCCGGTCATGAGTCCTAATGGGTCGTTAGGTTATTCATTAGGTTTGGTAGAGGAAAAATGTCAGTCGGGTAATTAAGGGCATTTTGATACTTACTTCACTCCTAAACTAAGTCATTTTAAGCTCCTAAGAAGGTATATTCTAGGGTCTTACTTACTCCTAACCCTCATTCTACCCCTAACACTCCAGTTGAAGATCAAATCCTCTCAAGGCAAAGCTAGGGTTCTTTCTCATCTCCATCTCAAATTCCCTTGGGTCTCCAAATCCAGTTAAAGATCTTTCAAGCCCAGGTATGTAGGGTCATGAATGGGGGAAATCCTTCCACCCTTAGGTCTAGTTTCATCTATAATTCATGAATTTAGGCCTCCAAGCATGATCTATTGAAATTCTAGAGTTAGAAACAATTTTCACGAGGTCTCTTGTGATCTCTTATGAAATCATGTCTCTTATGATTGAATTCATGTTTTATGATTATGATTACATGTTTCTTCTAAGATCACTAATGAATATATGTTTTAAAGTGTATGATGATCTTACTCAATTATGTTGGATCTTAAGAATTTCAAGCTTAAGAACACATGACTCTAAGTTGTGATAATTTATTCAAGTATGCATCAATTCCATGAATCTCAAGCTTATGTATTATGGCCGAAGTAGCGGCATTGTTTTCTGGTTTAATTCATGTATGGCAAGTATGATTATGATTCTCATGTTTTCTATCTAGCACATATAAAAGTATGACTATGAGCAATATCATGTTTTGGGGTAGGATCTGCACCAAGTAGGTTGGGGTTTAGCGCACCTAGGTCTCAAAACTACATGTCACCATAGGTATATATTCTTGTTTGGGCCTCGCTAGAGAGTATTTCCCCCAACCCGACGGGGCTCACGAGTGACATTGCCTTTATTCTTGTTTGCCCTATCAAGGTTTAGAACGACTCTATCCACTTGTACGAGATAGTTGGGGCATCATGTGCACATTCATGATGGTGTCGGTTATGATGAAGCCTCCCACTAATCCTTGTGTTTTAACATATGCGTGAACATGATTTATGATATTATGTTTTATAGTATACTTGACCCATTGATAAAATTATGAGCTTTTACTTACCTTTTTGAGCATGTTAAACCATATGATCTTACTTTCAAAACATTGGGTCATTATTCTTTAGCTTATGATGAATATTTCATGTTTATAACTATCTACAGATCATGATTTTAGCTTTTAGTGCTTAGTCTCATGTCAAATTCTTTCTTTATACTCATTATTTCAAAATATTACTTTACTACCATACTTTAGATAACCTACATGCTTAGTACATTCAACGTACTAACTGCATACTTCTATGTAATATCAACTCATGATATATGTTTGTAATCAGTCTCAGCTCCGCCGTTGCCTTGATACCATTTCAGTACCGATCCATTTTTGGTGACTCCTCATTATACAAGGACATCAATTTTGTCATATGTTTTCTTTCATCTATGTCTTTCAGTGCTTAGATATTGATAGATCTAGTTGGGGGTGTTTTTTCATTATCTTGTTTATGATTATAGGCTTTTCAGATAGTTATGTATAGATGGTTCAACATTGTTGAATTGTTGTTTACGCTTATTGTCATGACCCGAACATAGGCCTGGATTAAGACACGGGACAAAGAACCCCCAGAGGCTCCAAGTCGACCCATGGAATGAACATAACATCTAAACTCAACATGATAAAGCAAAAGTCTAGCATATATAACATAGAGGAAGTCTAAAAATATGATAACGCGAAAATTTGAATACATACACAAGTCTAAAGCTTAAAACATACTATGTCTGATAAGCCGCTACTATTGATGAGTTGGTGGGACAAGACCCCAACTAACTCACTAATTTCTGAAACTGAAAGTACTGAATGTAACTGATAAGAAGGGCCCTCAAAAGATGAGGATTCACCAACTCTTGTTGGAGATGCTAAAACTGAGGATCTAGCTAACGACGGGACTAAACTTGAAGTTCTGAGCCTGTATCATGAAATGATACAGCATAGAGTATGCGGTCAGCACGTGGAATGTACAGAGTATGCAAGGTAAGTACAACCGCTAAGTAAGTAAAATTAGTGATCATGCATAACATAAAACATTTCATCATATGAGTCTGAGAGTAGGGTTTGCATGTTATTATCTGAAAACATGACTTAAACATAACTGAATCACATATCTGAATTTGATAACTATATCGAATGACCCAAAGCTGAAAAATTGATAATCATAAGTAAAACTAAACATTTGGTCAATTATGCTGAAAACATAATATCATGACTGATAAACATGCATAACTGAAATCGTGAGGAACAATGGGATACTCATCTTATAATCGACATTACCATGATAGATCTTACATGGTCACGACTATTACGTTCAAGTGGGCAGAGTCGTCAAAAGCCTTGCCAGGGCTAAGGACGCTACTATGATATCGATATCAAGCTGAAGGCCCCTTAGGGCAGGGGAAGCTCACAAGGGAGGTCCCGAATAATCTGAACATACCTACGATACCACAAGATGGAAAGAGTGGGAGTCTAGACTTCAAAACCATGTGGTAAACTAATACATGAAATTTAGATAAATCATGAAACATACTTCATCATATGGACTTTCCCCATACTTAAACATACTTGATCATTCAAAAACAAGACCATGGTCATGAGTAATTTGAAATCATACTTTTATCATATACATCTCATCATGCTTGAATACATATATCGTAGATCTCAATTTTTATGAACTTCCATGGATGGGCATCATGATTTGTAAAACTTGAAAACATGATTTGTAATTGAAAATATTGTAAAATATTCCCATGAATCATAATTCAACATTAGAAATATCTCTAGATCATACCCATGATTGATACATAGAGAGTTCACATGTTGGGTTAAAACCCCATAGATTCATCAACTAGAGTTTTCATGAAATTGAAGAGGGATTGGGCATGGTTGTGGATGAATACACCCATTCATAACCCTACATACCTGGAGACATCTAATTTCACAACCCTCTTGAAATCTCAAGGGAAAATTGGGGAAGAACTTGATGAATCCTAAGCTTGATCACCCTTAGAAACCTCTAGGTTTGCATGCATGGTAGAGAATAGGCTTAAAATGAACTTAAGCCAATTAAAACACACATATCTAAGATTAAAATGATGTACTTTAAGTCTTAGGAACGTAGGAATTACAAAAAATCCCTAAATAAATTCGTAGGAAAATACACTCTGCCAGTCCCAGCGAGGGACTAGACGATTAGGGTTGGCTAGCGGGATGGGACGTCCTAGTCTTTCTCGGTTCCGATCCCGGTAGTTCGGGCCCAGATGGACCGGCTAGCATAGTGAGATAGTGGGACGGGATGGGATGAAAATTTTTACCGATAGTCCCGGCCCGGTTCGTCCTGGTACCAGTCTGATCCCCTCCCGATTAGGACTTGTTATTGTAAAGAAAAATTTATTTTTAATAATATAGTCATTTCTATCCATTGGGGTGGGACTCCCCAATGGCTATATTCCCTTAATCAGGCCCCCGCCCAGCCCCCCCAACCCCCTTTATTTTAAAAAAAAAATGTTTACACCCCTTAGTTTTAGAAATTACACGTTGGTCCTTTTTTAAAAAACTATAAATTCCTCCACATTTTCACAATTTATCTCTTCTCTTCTCTAATCTCTACTACACACTCATTATCTCAAATATTATCAATTATCAATTTCTCTCAAGTCTCCCTACAATCTACATTCTCTATTTCTCCAAATTCTAAAATTTATAATTTTCAAATTCAAATTGTGTTAGTTAGTTTAGTTTCAAGTTTCAAGTCTCAACTCTCAGTTGCTACTTGCTGGTTTTGCTACATCAATTTTTGAACTCCGACAATTGGTTACAATAGTCTGTTTTTTATACAGACGTTTGGTACATTCGTTCCATACATACTTCTGTTATTTATTTATTTTACGACCTTATGCATTTAATTTTTCTGTCTTATTTATTTAAATATACTTTTGTTATATTTATTTACTCATAATTTTAGTTGTGTTTTATTTATTTATTTCATAAATTATAATATGGATTCTGGAAAAAAAAATCTGGAAAAGGAAAGGGTGTTATGGCCAAGGTTGCAGGTGCGTTGGGTATTAGTACTGGTAAAAAAAGTACAGGTTCTAGTTCCACTACTAAAAAAATTGGTGGTTCTTCTTCAGTACCTACAGTTAGAATTAATAATGAAGATTTTACACAATTTAATAGTACTCCTATTAATATTAATTTGGATACTCCATTAGATAATGAAGTTATGGAAAGGCTTTATGGTAATTTATTAGTTGAAGAATTACATGAAGAAGTTGAAGTAGAAGTAGAAGAAGAAGAATTAGATAATACACCTACTAGTCCCTTTACCGAAGCTCCAACTCAGGATACTCCTTAGTGTGAAGCTCAACTTCCCCTTTTGCATCCTACTAGGGGTAAGACTAGGATTCAACGGGCTAAAACTTTAGCTACTTTGCAATTTATTCATCAAAATCAGGAGAGAATGAAAGCTATTTGTAATAAGTGTAAAAAAAGTATTTAAGCATGAATGCGGCGGAAGCAAAGGTGGAACTGATGGGTTACACAGACATTTATTACATTTTTCTAAACTTAAATATTTGGTGACTAAAGAAGCCTCTAAAGTAGTCGGTTGTGATGTTCCTATTAGATCGGAAGGGGGTTTCAATATGGTTCAGGGCCAGTTAAACCCTTCAAACTCAAGTGGCCCTGTTATACAACGAAAATATGATAGGGATAGAGACCGTGAAAACATTGCAATAATTGTTGCGGTCTGTGGTTTGCCTTTTAGCTGTCCAGATTTATTATGTCTATCCAACAAACATATAATCCTTCTGTTGAAGGTTTTTCGCAAAGCATGGTTAAACGTGAGATTTTTGAATTTCAAGCAAACCATGCTCATTATCTTCATTGTTTATTTAGTTATTGATGGTAGATTTTATATTACATCTGATATCGCGTGTCAATTATGTTGTATTATTTAACTTTTACTGCACATTGGATTGATCATAATTGTAATTTACCAAAAATAATAATAGCTTATAAAATTTTTGAGCAGAGAAAAACTTCTACATATGTAGCTGCTACTATACTTGAAGTTTTATAATCTTTTGGCATTTGTGATAAAATATTAAGTGTTACACTAGATAATGCTTCTTCTAATACTAGTGTTGTTAGTATGTTAAGAACTCGATTATGTCCAATTAATAATGTTGTTTTCCTTGTTAGATTTGCTGCTCATATATTTAATTTGGTTGTACAGAATGGCATTAAATTATTTGATACAAGGTGATCCAAAGTTGAATTAGCATGTTTTTGGATGTTTCGAATGAATAAAAGTTCTAGAATGCGTGAATTTAAAGAATTTTGTAGAATATGTGAACTCCCATATAGAAAAGTTCCAAAACATGTAAAATCTAGATTGAATTCATTATACGAATTGTTAGAAGTTGCATATATTCATAGAAGGCCTATTGTTCGAATGTTCCGGTAGGGGCTAAAAACCGACACGCAAGTGCACGTGGTCAAACAAGTAATAAAGTGGCTAAGTAGCCAAGTATCGATCCAAGGAGGCTCAAGATATGTAAAGTTGCCTAGTTTACTATATTCCTATTTCACTTCTAATTATGCTAACAACAATGTAACCAACAGTTACTTGAGTTTTTGTTTCTAAACTATATATACTAAAATTAATAACAACTATTTACTGTGAATTTAGACAATGGATATGAACATGCCAAGGTTAAGAACAAGTAATGAACTTGATAATCATGATAATTTAGTTAATCTCTTCTTCATGTTGCTAGCCAAGAACATTCGCCTAAAAATTAAAACTATCGTATTTAATTTCACTTTAGAATCATAAACCATCCGTCTACATTTCTGTGATCAAATGAAATTTATGACCTAGCAATATAATTCTGGTTCCTAAATTGACTAATACGGCTTTCAAGTATATTTCTATCAGGAAAGCACATCAAAACCCAATTTTCCCAAATCAAGTTAAGAACAATACCCTATTAATTCACAACTTTCCAATTTCTTGCTCTTTCGAGTGAAATTGGACTTTTTAGATGTACATTAATGTCGGCCACACACTAATGCAGTAAGAACAAGAATTAATAGAACAACATGGAAGAAGAAGAAGAAAACCATATCAATTATAATCAAAATTCATTACAAGTGACAAAACCTCAGCAAGGAAGAGAATTAGCCACTCATTTGTGGATTGATCATCCTAAAATGAGTGTAAATCATACGTACAATTGATAGAAAGAAGAAAAGAAGAGAAGAAATCCCTTAGCTTTTTCGTTCCTCAACTGCTCCTAACCCACGTCCTTGCTCTCCACTTCTGAACTCAGTCTAAAAACTAAAAACTGCTTAAAATAAACCTAAGTGTGCTATTTATACTAGTGGGAAATTTTTCCCGGAATAACAAGCAATGTGTCACGGAGGCCAACGCGGAGCACTGCCTCCGTGACACGGCGTGGACGCGGACGTTCACTGGAATTTCAGGGTCCGGTAAGTTAGGCTCAACGTGGCACGGAGGCCAACGCGGAGGCCTCTCTCCGTGCCACGGAGCTGACGCGATGGCACACTGGAAATTGCCATTTTAATTCCTGTTCAGGCAGTGTGGTACCGCGATGGTAGCGTGGCACGGCTCCATCGCGGAGCCCCTAAAAATGTGCATTCCAATGTCTTTTCCACGCTCGCATCCAAGTCCAACTCCGATATAGTTCCAACATGCATTTTTGCTCCTAAAAATCACATTTACCTGCAAAACAAATGCTAATCATGTTGGTTAGTATAAATTCGCATTTTATTACCAATTACATGATATTATATACACATTGCACAACAAACAAGGTAAAAATGATACGTTTGAGTATCACTTGGGCATATAAATCTGCCCAAGATCACTTACCCCACACTTAAATCTTTGTTCGTCCTCGAACAACATATACACAAATCATGCAAATTACATCCCAACCTTCGTCACGATGGTGTGACCATTTACGCTACGGTCATACTGATTATTCAATTTTTGCAAATCATCACGAAAACATGCTTGGTCTTACAATACAATGACCTTTAATACATCAAGACTTCCTAGAACTTTAAGAATTGATTCTTGATATCGGCAAACTCATGCAAATCAGCTAATCAAGAAATCCGACACGAAAATCAATCTTTCCTCAAGCATGTGCCCTCACAACTCGAGAGAATCTTCCCCTTTATGTTCATGCAGCACACAAACATTCAAGTAGGGGCATACAAAAATTAATTTCACTCACTCTCCCAAAAGAATTCACATGCCTCATGTCATGACCCATAAGCTTGCCCTTAGTGTATTACTCCACTAATATAAAGAAATGCAATGTAAGATCACGTAGGACTTTAATGGGTTGTAACGGGGCTATGGATCTAGTATATATGTATTGGATTAGCCAATAATAGTCGCTAGCATCCTTAAGCGCCTTTTCAACTCATTCCCATAGATTTATGGACATTGTTCCTCTCTTTCCTCTTTTTCTCCCATTCATGCTGGTTTCCTTTCGTACAACCCATTTCATCAAACACACTTGACACAAAACAAAGGGTTTTCATGTACCCTCACTATCATTTAATTATAGCAAGTGCCTCTTCAACATCATTTTTTCTTTCTTCACTCTGTTTTTCTTTTTCTTTTCACTCTTTAACACTTTGGGAAACATTGTCTTTTCTTTGTAAGCGCTTAAGAGTTTCGTATAGACTTTAAGGCTAATGAAAAGAAGGAATAAAGCTTAGTTTATACAAGTTTGGACAAAAGAAAGAAAGAAATCGGCTAAAGGCTCAACGGGCTGACTAGGGTATACAACATATAAAAAGGTAGAATTTGACAAGAAAAAAATGGAATCTATCGGTTAAAACAAAGAAATGCCTACATCCTTTCCAACACAACACTTCCTTCATTTCGTTTTGTATACACACCAGGCAAGTTCTAGACAATTCACAATGGCATGGAATAACAATACCTCACTTCACACTTCGTGCACATGCTCGAATCAAGATGCATTCACAGACTCTCTAATTAGCCAATCACATGAATTCAAAATTAAGCCTCAATCATACTAAATCAAATTCTATAGCCTAGGTAACTCAACATATTTATCAAATTGCAGGCTTTCAAACGAATCATTTTCACATTTTGAACATCAGTTACACACGCAACGAAATTTTAGCAACCATAAGCAACTACAGTTTATTGATGCAATCCACCAAAGAAAAACTAAAAACAAATAGAAATCCTACTCCTACCGACTACATTTCCCTTAAGACAGTCGTCATCCATCCATCATAGGGAACAGTCACTAACTATGACATCAGTTCAATGGGACTATTCTCGGTAAAAGAACCAAAAACAAACTCCGAGAAACCCAAAAAAAATAAAAATCGAAAAATTTTGCAACACATCGATCATTTCGATAGAAAGAAAATATTTACAAGTGCAAAATATTTTTGCGCAAATTTGTGAAAAATATCGATCATCTCGATAGAAAAAAATATTTACAAACTATTTACAAAATATTTACACTGACAACCATAACTTTTCATAACACACATCATTAGCCACAAAACAAATATATACAGATACATCACCAAACAGTTCACAACAGGGAAAGCACAAACATTCATCCAAACCAAGGAAAAACATACAGCAAATTAGAGCCCAAGTCCCAACACCTAGCTACTCCCCACCCCACACTTAAATCGAACACTGTCCCCAGTGTTCACAAAAATTACAACACAAAAAATTCGGGTGGTGGAAATCCCTGATTAGTCGAAATATTCGACTTCTTCATCCGGTGCTGCGGCCTCGTCGCCCAGGTCTGAATCAGCTCCATCGTCGTCATCGGACTCCACATCGGAGTCCTCCCGACGCGTCTCCTCATCAGTAGGGACATCGTCATCCGTCGGCTCCACGAAGGCTGGTCCCACCCGACATAAGGCTCTGGCGTTCTCGCCAAAGGGGTAGTCCAGCTCCAGCTGCCATAATTCTTCCTCGGTGGCTGGTCTCCCACCAATCCGTAGTTGTAGCATTTGCATGCCAAACATACGAGCCATGTACTGATCGTCACGAGCATGTCGCTCGCCCAAAGTCAGTACTGGTTCGTGTGTAGTGTCGGGGGCCTTAGTCTTTGTCACATCGAGGGCCCTCCGCTCCAACTGCGGAATGTAGTCCAAGGCTTCTTCCTCAATGTTGAGGCCTCGGAGGAAGGTGGTGATGAGTCCGCCAAACCCGTATTTGTGGCCCTGGTATAGTCTGGCTCTCTTCATGGCGGATATTATTACCGCCCCAACATTAATCTCAAGCCCTTTCGTAAGGGCATACACCAAGCAGACACGGTCCCGGGTCACGTCCGTCATATGAACTCCTGGGATCAAACACGAACACACAATCTTCAGCCATATTCTGGCCTCCCTGTTCATCTGCGAATAAGGCAGCGTCTGGTGGTAACCCCTCTCCTTATGTCTACTCCATCGGGCTGTGGATCGAGCCCCACACAACGTACGTCTGATGTCGACGTACGGTGGGGTGATGTTTAGCTGGCGGAGAACATGGGCGTCTGTGTCCCGCGCTCCAACGATGGCATTCAGCTGCTGGGGTTCCAGAGTGACAATCTGCCCTCTGATTTTCACTGTGTGGCTTCTGATGGCCGGGTTCCAATTTGCGTAGAACTCTCGGACCAAGTGAAGGTTGCACTCCTTGGGCTCCTGAAAGATAAAGCTGAGCCCAGCTGCTTCAATTCTCTGTACAATGCGAGGGAACTCCTGTGCGAGTGGTTCCCGTGCAATATCTTCTTCCGGGAAGTACTTGCTCTCCTTATGCTTATTATACCATTTCTTTCCTTCCTCGGTTACCCATCTTGTTCCGTATTGGCGGCGTTGGCCGCGCGGAACAGCGGGTGCAGCTGGGACTGTGGTGCCCAGTCTCATCCTTTTCCTACCGGTGCCTGAGGTAGAAGCACCCTTGCCTTTATCTTGTCTGCTCGCCATTGTACCTGTCAATTTACACAAATAAGCACAAAGTTAAGCTAAAAACTTGTTAACTTCGGCTAAGGTCGGGTTACACAACATTTACCCCACACTTAGGCCTTAGCTACTTCTACAAATTACGGCAAGGATAACTCAAATTACACCACAGACAACACTATACACTTCATGCTTAGTGCGTTCACAAAAAAATTTCGACAGCATAACGGTTAGCGTACTACTCAGACTTCATACAGTTAATCCCAATCCTACTATCGCTAACAATTCACACATCGCACTTCGCAACAAAAACAACAACAAAATAAAAACAACGATAAAAACATTCTATATACAATCTAATCCAAACAATCTAACCAATTTACACACTTTTTGCATTTTCTCAAAAAAAATTCGAGAATTTGTCATCTTTTAACATTTACACAATATTTACCACGACTTCTCTCAAATTACAAACACACCCCAGCATCTAATTTGCCGACTTATCAAGTCACTCAAGTTAAATTCAACAACTCATGCCCTAGAATACAATTCTATAATCAAATTCGAATTATTTACGCAATCGATAAGTTCAAACGCTAAATACAACAATCCAAACATATATCAATCACAAATAATCCAACATTCATGTTTAATTTCTACCTAGGGTGATATATCTCACCTCACATGCCCAAATTTGACTAAAATCGCCAAAAAATTGAGATAGACGATGAAAACATACCTTTGAATTGAGAAACCGAAGAAACTTGACGTATTCCTTGCCTAGGAACGTGGCACGGTGCTTGGGGAGGGGGAAATAGGTGTTTTGGTCGCGGAGGGAAGAGGGAATGGGAAGAAATGGGGCGAAATCGGGGGTTTTAATTTAAGAAAACACACGGGTCACCCGGCAACCCGGTGTGACCCGGCACCAAATACACGGCAACGTGTCACAGAGGGTAACGCGGAGACCCTCCTCCGTGACACAGAGCCAACGCATTGGCTTACTGGAATTTTTGAAAAATCCGGATTTTGCCTTCAACGTGTCACGGAGGGTAACGCGGAGCCCTACCTCCGTGACACGGTGCCAACGCGCCAGTGCACTGTTTCTTCAATTAATTTACTTTTTCATACCTTGCCTCATTTTCT
Source organism: Datura wrightii (assembly GCA_035772735.1). Classification (NCBI taxonomy): domain Eukaryota; kingdom Viridiplantae; phylum Streptophyta; class Magnoliopsida; order Solanales; family Solanaceae; genus Datura; species Datura wrightii. The sequence continues at coordinate 71,721,232 of JASDFA010000002.1, forward strand.
CGATTCCATGTATATTTCCTCCGTTATACTTGAAAATCACCTCACTAAATAAAAATTGGTTAGATTAATAGATTTCCCTAACTAAAATAAAAAATACTAACTAAAATGAAAATCTAAACCTAATCAAGAAAAGAAAAAGAAAAATAACAATCGGAAATAAAAAAAATAAAAACAAAAATAAAGATAAAAATTAACTACATTGTGCAAAAAGAAGAAAAATAAAATATTTTTCTCACGGGTTGCCTCCCGTGCAGCACCTGGTTTACCGTCGCAGCTCGACGTCCTTTATGCTCACTTGTCTACTAGGGTGATGGATGATTTGTCCCGATCATGGTCATCCCCCCAGTAGTTCTCAACCTTATCCGGTGGCCTTCCTAGTAACTCTCGGGAATCACTCATTCCATTAGCATTCCCATGATCAATCACATTGATCACCGAGAGTTCCTTATAAACAGTCGGGAGCTTAGGTACCTTGTATACATCAAACACTTCGACCTTTTCATGCGATCGCATCGTGAGTTGACCCGCAGCTACATCAATTAATGTTTTTCCGGTTGCCAAAAAGGGTCGTCCCAAAATAAATGGGACTTCAGCATCTGGTTCAAAATCCAGAACAATAAAATCGACCGGAAAAATGAGGGAGCCTACTTGCACTAACACATCCTCAACAATGCCATCCGGCTTAGCTAAAGACCTGTCTGCTAGCTGCAAGATTACCGTTGTAGGTCTAGGACTCCCTAGACCTAACTTTCTGAATACCGAAGATGGCATCAGATTTATGCTTGCCCCCAAGTCGCATAATCCACGAGCTTGGATACTTTGCCCAATCGTAAGCTGGATAGTAAAACTTCCAGGGTCTTTCAGTTTTGTGGGCAACCTATTCTGAATATGGGAAGTGCATTCCTCCGTTAAAGCTACCATGGCATACTCAGTCAAACGACTTTTGTTAGCCACGATGTCTTTAATATATTTCGCATATTTTGGCACTCCCTGCAAGACATCAACAAGAGGTAAGTTAACATGTACCTGTTTAAGTACCTCCATGAATTTCTGGAAACACGCCTCCTCCTTGTGTTTCTTCAGTCATTGAGGGAACGGGGGTCGAGGCCTTTCTGGTTCAGCTTCTTTAGTCTTCCCCTTATCTGAGATTTGCTCTCCCTCAACATCTGCTGCTCCTGACTTTTGAGGCGGTCTTTCCGGTTCCACCTCCTTTAACTGCAAACCACTCCTCGTGGTCACTGCATTTACCTGCTTCGGATTAGGATCCGTGTCGCTAGGTAGTCCTCCTCCTGGGTCTCGTATTTTGGGCACTATCAAATTGCCCAAACTGAAATTCAAGAGCCTTGGTCGCCAATTGATTATTCTTCACTTCGGCTGCCAATTTAACATAGTCAGCCTGCAATTGCGCCTGATTAGCGATCATGGTTTTGAACATCTCCTCAATGGTAGGTGATGGTGGTGGAGGAGGGGCATTGTGATTTCTGAATTGAGCTTGATAATTTTGTTGCCCTCCTTGATTTCTCTGCATAGCCTGACCAGAACTTTGGCCTTGTTGGTTGTTGCTACCCCACGAAAAATTCGGATGGTTTCTCCAATTTGAGTTGTAGCCACTACCAAACTGCTGCTGATTTCTCTGTGCATTGCCCACAAAGTTAACAGAATCAGGATTTGCACCACAGCATTCAGCTGAATGCTCACTATTACCACACACTTCACACCACATCTGTTGAACTGCATTGACTGAAGTTGAAGGCTGGTTCAAATTCATATTGCTGAAGTGAGTGTTTAACTGATTTTGCAAAGCGGCTACATGTGCAGCGATAGCTGTAAACCCATCCACTTCAAGCACTCCCGCTGCTTTCCTTGCTCCACCTCTTGAAGAATCTGCATTCCATTCTGGATTGCCTTGTGAAATTCGGTTGAGCAAAGTGTACAGCTCCTCGTAAGTCTTTTCCAGCGCTTGCCCTCCAGCTGCTGAATCTAACAGAATTTTAGTGTGGGGTTCCAAACCCTCAATAAATGTGTGTACCAACACCTCATTGGACTGATGATGATGATACAGTCCCGCAACATGGATTTAAATCTTTCCCAGGCTTGATATAGATTTTCTCCCACCCTCTGTTTAAAACTTAGAATTTGACTTCTAAGTCTGGCTGTTTTACCAGAAGGGAAAAATCTAATCAGAAACTTCCGTGCAAGATCATCCCACGTTGATATAGAATTGGGTGGTTCAACTTTTAACCACCTCTTGGCTTCACCAAGTAAGGAAAACGGAAATAAGGTGAGCCGAACATAATCAGGTGACACTCCAGCGGGTATATAAGTGTCACTTATCTCCAAAAAGTTTTGGAGATGTTGTTGTGGATCTTCATGAGGGAGAGCGGTAAATTGCCCGCTTGTGTGCAAAAGTTGCACCATATTCTGCTTTAATTCAAACCTCCCTCCAAGTTCTGGTTTGCGGATACTAGAATGTACATTGTTGGCGTGTGGGATTGCCACCTCGCGAACCGGCCTTGCTGCTGCTTCATCGGGCACTAACACTGCCCTCACAACTGCTGGATTTTGTTGCTCCATAATAGATTGTCAGAACAACTGCAGCTTCTTTTGTAGAGCTTCTCTACGTTGACTATGAAATTCACGTTCAGGCTCTAAGTAAAATTCCACCAGCTCCTTGTCCCTTGCCAGTGTTCACAGAAACAAAATCTGCAAAATACAGGCTAAGACCAAGTTGTTAACACTTAAGAAAATAAAAATAAAAATACAGTAAATTTACACTAAACACAATTTCACAAATCGCCTAGCCTCCCCGGCAACGGCGCCAAAAACTTGTTCAAATGTTCCTGTAGGGGTTAAAAACCGACACGCAAGTGCACGTGGTCAAACAAGTAATAAAGTGGCTAAGTAGCCAAGTATCGATCCAAGGAGGCTCAAGATATGTAAAGTTGCCTAGTTTACTATATTCCTATTTCACTTCTAATTATGCTAACAACAATGTAACCAACAGTTACTTGAGTTTTTGTTTCTAAACTATATATACTAAAATTAATAACAACTATTTACTGTGAATTTAGACAATGGATATGAACATGCCAAGGTTAAGAACAAGTAATGAACTTGATAATCATGATAATTTGGTTAATCTCTTCTTCATGTTGCTAGCCAAGAACATTCGCCTAGAAATTAAAACTCTCATATTTAATTTCACTTTAGAATCATAAACCATCCATCTACATTTCTGTGATCAAATGCAATTTATGACCTAGCAATATAATTCCGGTTCCTAAATTGACTAATACGGCTTTCAAGTATATTTCTATCAGGAAAGCACATCAAAACCCAATTTTCCCAAATAAAGTTAAGAATAATACCCTATTAATTCACAACTTTCCAATTTCTTGCTCTTTCGAGTGAAATTGGACTTTTTAGATGTACATTAATGTCGGCCACACACTAATGCAGTAAGAACAAGAATTAATAGAATAACATGGAAGAAGAAGAATAAAACCATATCAATTATAATCAAATTTCATTGCAAGTGACAAAACCTCAGCAAGGAAGAGAATTAGCCACTCATTTGTGGAATGATCATCCTAAAATAAGTGTAAATCATACGTACAATTGATAGAAAGAAGAAAAGAAGAGAAGAAATCCCTTAGCTTTTTCGTTCCTCAACTGCTCCTAACCCACGTCCTTGCTCTCCACTTCTGAACTCAGTCTAAAAACTAAAAACTGCTTAAAATAAACTTATGTGTGCTATTTATACTAGTGGGAAATTTTTCCCGGAATAACAAGCAACGTGTCACGGAGGCCAACGCGGAGCACTGCCTCCATGACACGGCGTGGACGCGGACCTTCACTGGAATTTCAGGGTCCGGTAAGTTAGCCTCAACGTGGCACGGAGGCCAACGCGGAGGCCTCTGTCCGTGCCACGGAGCTGACGCGATGGCACACTGAAAATTGCCATTTTAATTCCTGTTCAGGCAGTGTGCTACCGCGATGGTAGCGTGGCACGGCTCCATCGCGGAGCCCCTATAAAATGTGCATTCCAATGTCTTTTCCACGCTCGCATCCAAGTCCAACTCCGATATAGTTCCAACATGCATTTTAGCTCCTAAAAATCACATTTACCTGTAAAACAAATGCTAATCATGTTGGTTAGTATAAATTCGCATTTTATTACCAATTACATGATATTATATACACATTGCACAACAAACAAGGTAAAAATGATACGTTTGAGTATCACTTGGGCATATAAATCTGCCCAAGATCACCTATCACTATGTTGTATAATGCTCATAATTTCGAACCTGATTTGAAATTTAATGATAATGACTGGGAGGAAATAAATGAACATAATTAATTTTTGAAATTATTTTATCAAGCAACAAAAACTTTTTATGGCACGTATTTTCCAACTATTTGTGAAGTTTTAATAAATGTATGTGTTGTTACTACTAAATTTGCTGAATATAAAAACAAAAAAAGTTTGCACCGACTATTGAAGTAATGATTTAAAAGTTTAAAAATATTTTTTTCTATCCCTCAAATTTATTTAACTGCTATGCTTTTTAACTCAGAATATAAAGAATGAGGTACAAGAGAAGTCACTCAAAAAATTTATGGGCTACCGAAGTTAACTTCCCAACAAGATGCTTTTTTGGATTCAACAATTAATAGTGATGATGACTGATCTTGGGCAAATTTATATGCCCAAGTGATACTCAAAAGAGTCATTTTAGCCTTGTTTATCTGTCAATGTGTATACATTCTCATGTAATTGGTAATAAAATGTGAATTTATACTAACCAACATGATTAACATTGTTTTGCAGGTAAAATGTATTTTCGGGAAGCTAAAATGCATGTTGGAGGATATCGGGGTTGGACTTGGATGTGAGCAAGGGACAAGACATTGGACAGCATAAAATAAAGGGGCTCCGTGATGGAGCCGTGTCACGCTGCCATCGCGGAGGCCTTCTGCCTGGATGGGAATTTTCAGCCAAATTCCAGTGTGGGTTCGCAATAGGTCCATGGCACGGTGGCTTGGCTCCGCGTTGCACATCGTGCCACGTTGGGCTTTATTTCCTGGACCCCCAGTTACAGTGAAGGTCCGCGCCTGTAGCGTGTCACAGAGGCAGTGCTCCACGATGCACTCTGTGACATGTTGCTCGTTATTCCGGGAAAAATTCCCACCAGTATAAATAGAAAACTTAGGTTCATTTTTCAATATTCTGACTTGGTGGAGCAAGAACGTGGGTTACAGGCAGTTGAGGGGACGAAATTATCAGGGTTTTTATCTCTTTCCTTCTCCTTGAATTCAATTGATTGTATGTTTAACACTCATTTAATGATGTTTAATCCACAAATGAGTGCCTAATTCATCTTCTTGCTGAGGTTATGAACACTTGTAATGAAATGTGATCATTGATTCTTTGGTTTTTCATCTTTTCTTCCATGGTTGTTCTATTAATTCTTGTCCTTACTGCATTAATGTGTGGCCTACGTTAATGTATATCTAAAAAGTCCGGTTTCACTCGAGAGAGCAAGAAATTGGAAAGTTGTGAATTAATAGGATATGATCTTTTCTTGGTTTGGGAAAATTGGGAATTGATTTACTTTCAGGATAGAAATATACCTGAAAGTCGTATTAGTCAATTTAGGAACAGGGTTTGTATGGCTAGAACATGAATTGCATTTAATCACAGAAATGTAGGTGGATGGTTCATGATTCTTAAGTGATGTTAAATACAAGAGTTTTAATCTCTTGGCATTGGCTAGCAATCGGAGGAAAAGACTAACCAAATTACATCGACAATTAATTTCATTACATGTTCGTTTAACCTCAGCATGCTCTCATTCATAGTTCAGATTCAAATTAGATAGTTATTTTAGATTTATCATAAAAATTATAAAACAAAATATCAAACTTTTGGTTACACTGTTGTCTGCATTTTTAGAATCGAAATATAGTACACTTGAGCAGATTGCACTTCATCCCAGTCCCTGTGGGATTGATACTTGGCTTACTTAAGCCACTTTACTACTTGTTCGACCACGTGCACTTGCGTGTGAGTTTTATACCCATATAACACCCCGAACAAGTTTTTGGCGCCGTTGTCGGGGAGTGGAAATTGGTGAATTTGTTTTAAGTGTTAATTTACTGTATTTTTATTTTCTTAGTGTTGACAACTTGGTCTTAGCCTGTATTTTGCAGATTTAATTTATGTTGAACACTGGCAAGAGACAAGGAGCTGGTGGACTCGTATATAGAGCTAGAAAGAATATTTCATAGTAAGCAGAGAGAAGCTCTAGAAAGAAAGCTGCAGTTGCTTAGACAGACGATCATGGAGCAACAACAGAATCCACCGGTAGTACGGGCAGTGTTAGTGCCCGAAGAAGTAGCTGCTCGGTCGGTTCGCGAGGTGGCAATCCCACATGCTATTAATGTCACAACTAGCATCCGCAAACCTGAGCTAGGAGGGAGGTTTGAACTCAAGCAGAATATGGTGCAATTGCTGCACACTAGCGGGCAGTTTACCGGTCTCCCTCATGAAGATCCACAGCAGCATCTCCAACATTTTTTGGAGATATGTGACACTTACATCCCCGCTGGAGTGTCATCAGATTATGTCCGGCTTACATTGTTCCCATTTTCTCTATTGGGAGAAGCCAAGCGGTGGTTGAAAGCTGAGCCACCGAATTCTATTTCTACGTGGGATGATCTTGCAAGGAAATTCTTGATACGATTTTTTCCCTCTAGTAAAACAGCAAGACTTAGAAGTCAAATTCTATGTTTGAAACAGAGAGAGGGAGAGAATTTATATCAGGCCTGGGAGAGATTCAAGTCCATGTTGCGGGATTGTCCTCATCATCATCAGTCCAATGATGTGCTGGTGCACACTTTTATAGAGGGTTTGGAACCCCACATAAAAATATTGCTAGACTCGGCTGCTGGAGGACAAGCGCTGGAGAAAACTTATGAGGAGCTGTATACCTTGTTGAACCGTATTTCGCAGGGCAATCCGGAATGGAATGCTGATTCATCAAGAGGCGGGACAAGGAAAGCAGCAGGAGTGCTAGAAGTGGATGGGTTTACAGCTATTGCTGCACAGATAGCTGCATTACAAAATCAACTTAACACCCACTTCAGCAACATGACAATGAACCAGCCTCAAGCCCCAGTGAATGCAGTGCAGCAGATGTGGTGTGATGTGTGCGGAAGGAGTGAGCACTCAGCTGAGTGTTGTGGAGCCAATCCTGACTCGGTAAACTTTGTGGGAAATATACAAAGGAAAAATCACCAACAGTATGGTAATAGCTACAATTCCAATTAGAGGAATCACCCTAATTTCTCCTAGGGTAGCAACAACCATCAGGGGCAAAGTTTGGGTCAGGGTGTGCAAAGGAACCAAGGAGGGCAGCAGAATTCTCAAGCACAATTCAGAAACAACACTGCACTTCCTCCACCACCATCACCCAGCATTGAGGAGATGTTCAAGACCATGATAGCTAACCAAGCTCAATTGCAGTCTGACTATGTGAAATTGGCAACCGAAGTGAAAAACAACCAGTTAGCTACCAAGGCACTTGAATATCAATTTGGGCAATTTGCTGGAGCCCAAAACACAAGGCCTAGAGGAGGACTTCCGAGCGACACAGATCCCAATCCTAAGCAGGTGAATGCAGTGACCACAAGGAGTGGTTTGCAGCTGAAAGAGGTGGAACCAGAAAGACCACCTCAACAATCGGGAGCAGCAGAAGTTGAGAGGGAGCAAAGTACTGAAAGAGGGAAGACTAAGGAAGCTGAATCAGAAAGACCACCACCCCCGTTCCCTCAACGATTAAAGAAACACAAGGAGGAGGCGTGTTTCAAGAAATTCATGGAGGTGCTGAAATAGGTACATATTAATTTACCTCTTGTTGATGTGTTGCAGGGAGTGCCGAAATATGCTAAGTATATAAAGGACATTGTGGCAAACAAAAGTCGGTTGACTGAGTATGCTACGGTGGCTCTAACGGAGGAGTGCACTTCCCGGATTCAAAACAGACTGCCCACAAAGCTCAAAGACCCTGGGAGCTTTACTATACATATTATTATTGGGCAGAGCATCCGAGCTCATGGATTGTGTGATTTGGGAGCGAGCATAAATTTGATGCCGTCATCGGTATTCAAAAAGTTGGGTCTATGGAGTCCTAGACCCACAACAGTAATCTTGTAATTGGCGGATCGGTCCTTAGGCAGACCTGATGGCATTGTGGAGGACGTTCTGGTGCAAGTCGGCTCCCTAATTTTCCCAGTAGATTTTGTCGTGCTGGATTTTGAACGAGACGTGGAAGTCCCATTTATTTTGGGACGTCCTTTCTTGGCGATTGGGAAAGCACTAATTGACGTAGCTGCGGGGCAGCTAACAAGGCGAGCACATGACAAGGTGGAGGTGTTCGATGTGTACAAGGCACACAAGCTCCCGATGGTGCACGAAGTACTCTTGGTGATCAATTTGATTGATCAAGGCGATAATGAGAAGATTAAGGATTCATAAGAGTTAATGGGAAAGCCACCAGAACGGTGTAAGCACTACTGGGGGGAGGACGGTGATCGAGAGAAATCGTCCATCACCCTAGAGGACAACTGAGCTTAACGACGTCGATCCGTGATGGTAAACCAGGCGCTGCACGGGAGGCAACCCGTGAAAATTTTTTCTTTCTCTTTGTAAAGTATAAATAGATTTTTCTTTTTCTTTTTCTTGATTTACTACAAAATTTTAGTTTTTGTTTTTGTTATATTTTTATTTAGAGGAAACTTATAATTCTAACCACTTTTGTATAGTGAGATGGATTTCAGGTCAAACGGAGGAAAATATGCACGGAATCGCAAAGGAAAATTCGAGGTAGGAAAATTAACAAAAAGTGGCAAAACAGTGAGCTGGGGCGATAGCTCCGTGTCACGGAGGTGGACCTCCGCGTTACCCTCCGTGACACGTTGAGGTATAATCCGAATTTTTTTTAAAATTTTCTAGAACAGGCTCATGACGGCTCCGTGTAACGGAGGCAGTGCACCGCAATGCACTCCGTTACACGTTGCCGTGTATATCGCGATGGGTCACACCGGGTCTGTCACGCCCCGCCTTGGGGGGTATGACTGGCACCTGGTGCCCTAGTAGGATCTAGACTGTTAACTGGTGAGCCTAGGCACAACTGGTGCTTGGCTAGCTCTAACTCAGATTTCTGGAAACAACGGGCTATATAGCGGCTGCAAACACAGCCTCCGGCCAACTGGCCTATAGCCACCTGTACCTGTAATAACAGCTAACCAGAAACATGTCAATGTAAGGGAGCCTATGCGGGCCGACAAGGCCACCATGCTGTCTAGTTGTCTGTAACTCAACACAAGACTACTGTAAGACTACGTGACCGACAAGGTCACCACTACTGTCAAACTAAGGCCTCACACGGCCAACATAAACTGAAATGCTAGAAAGCTATAACAAACTACACGGCCTAACACAACCGGCTCAACTGACCACAGGGAAATATATATAGACTGCAAGCCTCTAGGAATACTGATAAAATGGTCGGGATAGGGCCCCAACCTACCCGTACTATACAACAAAATAAAATGAAATACACCTCTGAATATCAGGCTCCGGAGGACAGGAGCTGATGACTCTACACTGGCTAGTATCACGAGGGATGGGCTCCTCTTCTGTGAGTACCTGTAGGGAAGTAGTGCAGCACCCCAAGCGGGCGTCAGTACCACTGGTACTGAGCATGTAAAGCAACTGAAATGCACAACTGAAATGAATAACAACAGTAACATGACTCAGAAACAGGAAGTAGCTGAGTCTATCTAGCTGAGAATAACGGGGGAGAGTTTAATTATTCTATAACTAAACTGAGCGTACCTAATATCGTGCCGTCCTACTGTCTATCAGTATCTAATAGCATATATAGGTATACATATAAATACACACAATACCTGACCGACCCCCATAAGCCGGAAGGTGCCAACCAACACACAATCTATTTACCCCTACCCGGGTCTAAACCAACCAAAAATAAGTCACTCCACTCATCTGATAAATGTGAGCTCCTCCTACCGGTCCCCTTGGGTACGTAGCTCAGGCCTTGGCCTTTGAGAATAAACTGTGTCTGAGTCCGAAGACTCCTGCCTCTGGGCGCAAGTGCACACGGGGTAGTCTGCTGTTGTATCTGTAACTGAAACTGCCCCTGGGCGCAAGTGCACACTGAACTGATTCTTACTAATTATACTGATTCTATAATCTTTGTTTAACTGTACGGCTAATCTGTAGCCATGACACTATCTGTCTGAATGGCTAATCTGTAGCCATAACTGTCTGTCTATCTGATCTTTCTTTACGGACTTTTATTATGAAAAATCTGTTTCTTTTATTCTACTACATGCTTGCTAATCACGGAATAGGTTATACTGAATCTGAAATACTAACTTGCCCTCGGGCGCATGCTCTTCTAACTTTCAGACTGAATACGATATAACAACGCAAACTAGGTTTACTGAACTTTGCAAAATACTTAACATTCAACTCCGGGAATTCTACTACGGAGTTTATTGTACTATACAAGGCTAAAGCTACTAACTTGCCGAAGGAACTAGCTTTACATACCTTAACCTCGGGTTATCCGTCTGTCGGACGAGGCTCGGCCAATACTCTAGCTATTTCTCCCAACTGCATTCATATATACGTCAATTAATACTAAATATAACTTCATTCTGAAGAACAACGTCACTTTAAATAAAATTATAGCCTAAACTTAGGCTTATCGAAAGACGGTCGAAAACTTGCTATTTCTTCAAAAGTCTAGAAGGGAGAAGTATTCACTTCACAGCTAGGAGCACATAGACACTAGTTTGGAGCAATTCCACTTACCTTAGCCCGGTAGAACGACGATTTGCCGGCCGTATTTCGCGAAACAAAAACCGTAGGAATGCTCCCTGCTGCTAAATACCTCGGTACCTGAGGTTAATTCGAGTTTGGACTGCGTTTGGTGGCGTAATCGGACGAATTTTAGTAGGAGATCTTCGTTTTCCCCTTCTCTCTGATTACTCTCTATTTTCTGCTGGAAATTATAAGGAATTTGAATAAAAAACCGAAGTGGGGCTTATATATAATAGACACTATAAATCGCATTCATGGAATGCGATTTATAAGTCGCATTTTGCCTTGCGACGCGCCGACTTGGCGCTTGTCCGATCTTTCCCCGGGCCTTTTTTTAGCATGTATGGCTTCCAAATATGCTCGACCAACGCACGAATAGACCATCTAGGTGCCGGGAATCCTACGGGGTATAACATTCTCCCCCCCTTAAGAACATTCGTCCTCGAATGTAAACTTCTATCTAGAGGACTACTCAATTAGCTTAACTTGTTCTTAGGAAAATTTCGGCAGAGTTTCCCTTGTAATCTGGACTATCCCAAAATCCTGAAACACAAAAAAGTCCAATACAGGTACTCCACACGATACTATAAGATTCATTCGATAACTAAACATCAATCTTTCTCACTTATATATAAACAACTGTAAGGTACTGCATAGGTAACAATACCGACATACCTGTCGCCTAGCTAGGCCTGGAATAAGTGAGGATATCTAGCTTTCATATCTTCCTCCGCTTCCCACGTCATCTCTTCTTGGTTCCTATTACGCCACAATACTTTGACAGACACAATATCCTTAGTTCTCAATCTACGAATCTGTCTATCTAAGATGGCTACCGGAACCTCTTCGTATGCCAGCTCTTCTGTAACCTGGATATCCTGGACTGGGACTATTCTGGATGGGTCTCCTATGCATTTCCTCAGCATAGACACATGAAAGACGGGATGAACAGACTCTAGCTCTGGAGGCAAGTTCAACTCATATCTTACTCGGCCTATCCTCCGACGAATCTGATAAGGCCCAACAAATCATGGACTGAGCTTACCTTTCTTGCCGAATCTCATCACCCCTTTCATCAGTGATGCTTTTAAAAATACCCAGTTGTTCACCTCGAATTCCAGGTTTCTGCGCCGCACATTTGCATATGACTTCTGGTGGCTCTGTGCAGTCAGTAGGCGTTCTCTGATAAGTTTTACCTTCTCCTCTAACTGCTGAATAATATCTGGCCCAATCAACTTTGATTTTCCTATTTCAAACCAGTCAATTGGCGATCTGCATTTTTGCCCATATAAAGCCTCGAAAGGCGCCATCTGGATAGCTGAGTGATAGCTATTATTATAAGCAAACTCGATTAGGGGAATATGCTCAACCCAGCTACCACCGAAATCTAACACACACGCTCGCTCGAGCGTCTCAATTGTGCGTTTCGCCTATCCATCTATTTGAGGGTGGAATGCTGTGCTCAAATTAATCTGTGTTCCCATACCTTTCTGAAACAATTGCCAGAATCTAGCCGTAAACTGTGCTCCTCTGTCTGAAATAATGGATACTGGTACTCCGTGTGACCTGACTATTTCTCGGATATACAACTCCGTATAATCTGGCCGAGAAAGTAGTTTCCACTGGCAGGAAATGAGCTGATTCGATCAATCTGTCAACTATCACCCATATAGAGTCATGTCCATGTTTAGTACGGGGTAATCCTGCCACAAAATCCATATTTACTGCTTCCCACTTCTAGAGAGGCACAACTATGTCCTGAGTCAAACCGCTTGGTTTCTGATGTTCTGCTTTCACCTGCTGGCAGTTAGGACACCGGGCTACAAATTTAGCAATTTCTCTTTTTTTTTATCTAGCCACCAGTAGTTTTCTTTGATATCTTGTACATTTTTGTCGCACCGGGGTGAAGAGAATAACGGGCGTAATGTACCTCGTTCATAATCTGCTGGCGGACGTCTGAAACATTGGGAACACATTAACGATCTTTACAACGCAGCACTCCATCCTCTGTTACCTAGAACCCTGGCGCCTTCCCTAGCGGAATATAATCCTTAAGCTGAACTAGGTCAGGATTCTCAAATTGCCGTTCTTTCACTTCCACAACCAACGATGACACGGCAGTGTTTTGAATCACCGCTCTACCGTCCTCTGTTTCTGCTACACGAACGGCTAGGCTAGCTAACTGATGTATTTCCCTTACAAATTCCTGCTGCTCGGGCTGCAAATACGCCAAGCTCCCCATGGACTTTCGACTGAGAGCATCTGCTACAACATTAGCTTTTTCCGGGTGGTACAGAATGTTCACATCATAATCTTTTAACAACTCCAACCAGCGCCGTTGCCGCAGATTCAGCTCCCTCTGAGTGAAGATATACTATAGGCTCTTGTGATCTGTGAAAATATCAACATGGACGCCGTACAGGTGATGTCTCCACATTTTCAAGGCGTGGATCACTGCGGCTAATTCCAAGTCATGGGTAGGATAATTCCTCTCGTGTTTCCTCAGCTGTCTGGAGGCATATGCAATCACCTTACCATGCTGCATCAACACACAGCCTAACCCAACGCTTGATGCGTTGCAATATACTGAATAACCTTCTATACCTTCCGGCAAGGCTAACACTGGGGCGGAGGTTAATTTATCTTTCAGCTCCTGCAAGCTCTGCTCGCATGCCTCTGTCCACTGAAACTTTGCTGCTCCATTACCTCTTCTTGACTGATATAACATTTTCATACTTAGAGAGCTCGGCATATAATTGACGGTCATACTGGCTTGTCTTGTCGAAGAGATCGACAGGTAGTTTACAGGTGTAGCTAGAGCTTATCTGGCCTTCCGGCCACATGCTAAGGCTACTTGTTGCTGGGATAACCTGAACGACCATCTGCGCACCTTGTGCCTTTATCTGATCAGAGGATCCTGATATTGATCATGACCTCTAATGATCTGGCTACATAACCTTAAATAACTGAATAGTCGGGTTGAATGACCCAAATGTGGCAGTAGTCTAACAATGCTCTAACTGTTCTACTTGAGTACTTATAGTTCATGCATAACTGCAGACTTGTGGGCATCTAATTTCTTTGTTATTTTGCTTGAACCACTGTAAGGCTAGGCTTAATCAAACTTTCTCCCAAGCGATCAATCTCCGGATCTTCACGGGGAGTCTACTGATCTCCTGGTCTTAATAAACACCGTGCTAGCAGGGTACTGTCAATTTCTGACGCCTTGTGTGTATCCACTTGGATTTATACTCCTATTCTTGGGAATTCTCGGTCTTATGAGCGATTCTGTAAATACTGGCCTTCTGCTAGGGCTCTGTATCTGAATATCTTACGAGAACCAGCTGAAGTACTAGTCTGTCACTGACTACTGATGTGGACCCCTTTCTTGGGGTGCCCACGGGCTTGTCTGACTTGCGGGGTATTCCTTGTAATAACTGCTAGGTTGACTAAGGTCGACTCTCACCTACAAGGCTGGGAAAACGATGTATGGCCACTTAACATACTGGAACGATTCTAGTATTGCTAATCTCTGAAGTATACCTATTCAGTCTCTAATTCTAGTTCTGGCACATGCGCTAGTGTTATTGATCTTTAGAGATGCTTCCCTGCTAATACAGGCGCCAGCTGGTCGATAGACCGTCTAACTGCGCCCTTTTCATCTAATTACCTGATTCAGGTTACTAACTCTTATAAGCTTCTAAAACCTAGATCTGGAAACAACATATAAGTCTATTAACTTAATAACTAAGAGCTGAGACAGTTTCTATGGATTCATACGTAAATCACACTTAACTTGCCCCTTCTTTTCGCATTTCTCTTTTTCTTCTCTCTTTTCTCTTTTTTATTTTTGGCAAGGGGTCCTGCAATGCAATTTGTATATACTTCCCAGCACTAATATGCATCTGTGTGATTGTAACCCCTATTAACAGCTGCTCACAGCATATTTATTATCTGCACAGATATATATTAATAAATACGTACAATAAATACTGAATTCTGTAGTGATACGTAATCTCTGACACACTTTGCTAAATTTCATATTGTACATGATATACAGCTTTTATGGTCTAATAATACCTCCTGCCTTCTCTTAACATTTCATTGTATTGTCACCCCATTCTGAAAGTAACAAACATAAACACTTTAGTTATTTTCTGTTGTTTGAAATTCCGCCACTCTTGCGATGTAGGGTCAACGTTTGAATCTTGTGGCCTTACTTGGCATATATTGAGAGCTCATGACTGTCTGCTGGGCCTTATCTCTAGGCCACACTAGATTAAATTCATTGTATCGGTAATTTCTTAACTTCCCCATAAGAGAACATACTGCAGCATTCTGGACCACAATCTTACTGTCAGCCCGAGGCTTAATCCTTAATACGATATTCTATCAATCCGGGGGTAATCCTAATTTCCCCAAAAAATCTGACATTCCTGTTTCTTCCCCTCATCTTGCTTAAGCTGAACTCTGGGTTCAAGGTACTTGCTTTTCATTGTTAATAAGATTACTGGTCAAGTATCAATTCATACTTCCCCTGACTTGCAGTCAGACCTATCTGATTCACATGACCTCTCACCCTTTCGATATCACAACTGAATCATATCTATAATCTTGCAGGTATATCTTACTATCTATTAGCGTATATGGCGGACTTGGCCTTTTTCTGACTCAAATTTGACTATTACTAGGCATTCATTATTGACAGGTCTTTTACCCCTGCTTCGGGTAAGCTAACAGTCTTACTTTCTCTACTGGCTTATTATCATAAGGGTCTGCACTACTCACGTAATCATAGGGGCTCTTTATACTTTCTAACACTTACTGCTTGATTTGGCAACCTCACCTCAAGTCTTATGCCCCTTACGGAATATAGTCTTTAAGTTGAATCAGGTCAAGAGGTGGGAATACCCTTTTCTTATTTCTATAATACGAAGACATGGAACTGTACTACATCTAAAAAGATGGATATGGGAACCCTGCATTTTCCTCTCTTTCTTTTCTTTTTTGGTTCACTTATCTGATAGTCTGATATTGTCTGATATCTTAACCAGATCTTATATATCTAATAAATAAGTCAACTCGTACGTACATTATACTTCTGACTTCCTATTTTGACGTTATCAACGTATACTGGGAATAGTACCGATAAAGGTATAACGCTGGGAGGTCTCTGGTACCTCCTCCTGCTGCTGTAGTTATCATGTAACTGGCTGATGCCCTCTTCTGTTCCTATCTCTGATCTTCTTCCTGTGATAGGGTAATGCTGATCTGTCTTTGTATCTGTAATCAAAGAATACGGTAAGTTTTTAGGGACTCAACCCTATACTGTACCTCTCTAAAGCACGACTGACTGAGAAGGAAGGGTAACCATCCTATCATGCCTCGCAGCCTCCTGCCTATAGTATGTGGTGCACAACACATCCATAGACAAGACTCTACTTAGCACGGCTTGCAGACTCCCGGGGACACGACCGGCTCTGATACCAAGTTTGTCACGCCCCGCCTTGTGGGGTATGACTGGCACCTGGTGCCCTAGTAGGATCTAGACTGTTAACTGGTGAGCCTAGGCACAACTGGTGCCTGGCTAGCTCTAACTTAGATTTCTGGAAACAACAGGCTATATAACGGTTGTAAACACAGCCTCCGGCCAACTGTCCTATAGCCACCTGTACCTGTAATAACAGCTAACTAGAAACATGTCAATGTAAGGGAGCCTATGCGGGCCGACAAGGCCACCATGCTGTCTAGTTGTCTGTAACTCAACATAAGACTACTGTAAGACTACGTGACCGACAAGGTCACCACTACTGTCAAACTAAGGCCTCACACGGACAACATAAACTGAAATGCTAGATAGCTATAACAAACTGCACGGCCTCACACGACCGGCTCAACTGACCACAGGGAAATATATACAGACTGCAAGCCTCTAGGAATACTGATAAATTGGTCGGGACAGGGCCCCAACCTACTCGTACTATACAACAAAAGAAAATGAAATACACCTCTGAATATCAGGCTCCGGAGGACAGGAGCTGATGACTCTGCGCTGGCTAGGATCACGAGGGATCGACTCCTCGTCTGTGAGTACCTACAGGCAAGTAGTGCAGCGCCCCAAGCGGGTGTCAGTACCACTGGTACTGAGCATGTAAAGCAACTGAAATGCACAACTGAAATGAATAACAACAGTAACATGACTCAGAAACAGGAAGTAGCTGAGTCTATCTAGCTGAGAATAACGGGGGAGAGTTTAATTATTCTATAACTAAATTGAGCGTACCTGATACCATACCGTCCTGCTGTCTATCAGAATCTAATAGTACATATAGGTATACATATAAATACACACAATACCTGACCGACCCCCATAAGCCGGAAGGTGCCAACCAACACACAATCTATTTACCCCTACACGGGTCTAAACCAACAAAAAATAAGTGACTCCACTCATCTGATAACTGTGAGCTCCTCCTACCGGTCCCCTTGGGTACGTAGCTCAGGCCTTGGCCTCTGAGAATAAACTGTGTCTGAGTCCGAAGACTCCTGCCTCTGGGCGCAAGTGCACACGGGGTAGTCTGCTGCTGTATCTGTAACTAAAACTGCCCCTGGGTGCAAGCACGCAACAGGGTAATTTTATAAAAATCTGTATCTGAAACTGCCCCCGGCCACAAGCGCACACAGAGTAATCTGCCCCTGTAAACAGGGTAATCTGGCTCTGCATAGAGTAAACTGAACTACCCCTGCAAGCAGGGTGGTCTGGACTGTATTATCATGGTGGTCGGCCATTATCGTCCTCTAGGCGAACGGCATCGCCCAGCTGGTGGCGGTATCTGAATCTGGTATCGACACAGCTATAACCCAGGGGCGGTGGGGATGCAACGGGACACCCACATGCCATAGCAAGTCTCAACAAACAAATAGCACATATAAATAGCAAGCATGTATAACTGAAAAGACTATCTGAAATCTAACTTCTTATTCTGATCTGTCTCTACACTGAACTGATTCTTACTAATTATACTGATTCTGTAATCTTTGTTTAACTGTACGGCTAATTTGTAGCCATGATACTATCTGTCTGAATGGCTAATCTGTAGCCATAACTGTCTGTCTATCTGATCTTTCTTTACAGACTTTTATTATGAAAAATCTGTTTCTTTTATTCTACTACATGCTTGCTAATCACGGAATAGGTTATACTGAATCTGAAATACTAACTTGCCCTCAGGCGCATGCTCTTCTAACTTTCACACTGAATACGATATAACAACGCAAACTAGGTTTACTAAACTTTGCACAATACTTAACATTCAACTCCGGGAATTCTACTACGGAGTTTATTGTACTATACAAGGCTAAAGCTACTAACTTGCCGAAGGAACTAGCTTTACATACCTTAACCTCGGGTTATCCGTCTGTCGGATGAGGCTCGGTCAATACTCCAGCTATTTCTCCCAACTGTATTCATATATACGTCAATTAATACTAAATATAACTTCATTCTGAAGAACAACATCACTTTCAATAAAATTATAGCCTAAACTTAGGCTTATCGAAAGACGGTCGAAAACTTGCTATTTTTCAGAAGTCCAGAAGGGAGAAGTATTCACTTCACAGCTAGGAGCACATAGACACTAGTTTGGAGCAATTCCACTTACCTTAGCCCGGTAGCACGAAGATTTGCCGGCCGTATTTCGTGAAACAAAAACCGTAGGAATGCTCCCTGCTGCTAAATACCTCGGTACCTGAGGTTAATTCGAGTTTGGACTGCGTTTGGCGGCGTAATCGGACGAATTTTAGTAGGAGATCTTTGTTTTCCCCTTCTCTCTGATTACTCTCTGTTTTCTACTGGAAATTATAAGGAATTTGAATAAAAACCCGAAGTGGGGCTTATATATAATATACACTATAAATCGCATTCCTGGAATGCGATTTATAAGTCGCATTCCTGGAATGCGATTTATAAGTCGCATTTTGCCTTGCGACGCGCCAACTTGGCGCTTGTCCGATCTTTCCCCGGGCCTTTTTCTAGCATGTATGGCTTCCAAATATGCTCGACCAATGCACGAATAGTTCATCTAGGTACCGGGAATCCTATGGGGTATAACAGGGTCGCCGGGTGACCCGCGCGATTTTCTACTTTTTAACCCCGAAAACCCCTTCCTTTTCCATATTTTTCACTCAATCTGCGATGAAACTCCCCAAAACCCATCCCCCTTCAACGTGACACAGAGTAGGCCAAGAAAATCATTGAGTTTGCTTCAAATCTTCAACTTCAAGGTATGTTCTTCGATTCCATCTCATTTCTTGTCGATTTCTTCAATATTGAGCATGTGAGGTGAGCTAAGTTTGCCCTAAGTAGAAATTAATCATGAATTCAATTGAATTGTTGTTGATGAAAGTTCGGAATGTTATTATGATTGCTTGAAATCATTAATTGCACAAATTAATCAAAGTTTCTTGATAATATCATTTCTAGGGCTTGTTTATGAATTTGAAGTAAAAAATGTAGTGAACTTGTGAATTTCATGCCGGGATGTACATGTTGAATGAGATGAGTCGGTGTGCTAATTTTTAGGATGATAAAAGACCGACAAATTCTCGGGTTAGAGGAATATTGAAATTTGCAAGAATTGGGTTGGTTGTATAGGTTCGTGTAGATAAATTCTTGTTGTTGTTTTCGTTTTTTTTGTTTTTCCTTGCTAAGTGCGATGAATTAAAAGGTTATCGATGGTAATGATTGTTGTTAGCTGTACGAAGTCTGAGTAGTACATAGAATATATACCTTCGAATTCTTCGTATGCACTAAGCATGTCTGGTAGTTGGTTGTTTATTTGTGTAAATAAAGGTGATCTTGTCGATATGTTGTAATTGTAGCTAAGGACTAAGTGTGGGGTAGCACAGCTTAACCCGACCTTAGTCGAAGTTAATATCCATTGGCTTAACATTGATCTTGTCTACTTGGGTTGACAGGTAAAATGGCCAGCAGGCAAGAAAAAGGGAAAGGCGCATCAACATCTGGCGCCGGAAGGAAGCGAATCATACTGGGCACAGCAGTCCCAGCAGCACCAGCAGTTTCACGCGGCCAACGCCGCCAATACGGAACAAGATGGTTGACGGATGAGGGGAAGAAGTGGTGCGCAAAGCACAAAGAAAACAAATACTTCCCCGAGGAGCATATAGCACGGGAACCGTTGGCACAGGAGTTCCCTAGGATTGTCCACCGGATCGAGGCATCCGGGCTCAACTTCATTTTTGAAGAGCCCAAGGAATGCAATCTGCACCTGGTTCGAGAATTCTATGCCAACTGGAACCCGACTATCAGAAGTCATACCATCAAAATCAGAGGGCAAATAGTCACTTTGGAGCCCCACCACCTCAATGCTATCATAGGGGCGCGGGACACAGACGCCCACGTGCTCCGACAGCTGAACATTACCCCACCGTATGCGGACATCAGACGCACCTTGTGTGGGACCCGATCGACAGCTAGATGGAGCAGACACAAAGAGAGGGGCAACCATCAGACTTTGCCCTATTCACAGATGAACAGGGAAGCCAGAATATGGTTGAAGATTGTCTGTTCCTGCCTAATCCCGGGGGTACATATGACAGATGTAACCCAGGATCGTGTATTCCTGGTGTACGCCCTGATGAAAGGGCTGGAGATCAATGTGGGGGTGGTGATTATCTCCGCTATGAAGAGAGCCCGGTTGCATCAGGGGCACAGGTACGGCTTTGGTGGACTACTCACCACCTTCCTCAGGGGCCTAGATGTCGAGGAAGAGGCCCTTGACTATATCCCGCAGATGGAGCAGCGGGCCTTAGATGTTACTAAAACTAAGGCACCCGACACCACCCACGGGCCAGTGCTTACACTTGGCAAGCGACACGCTCGTGATGATCAGTATATGGCTCGCATGTATGGGATGCAGATGCTCCAGCTGAGGATAGGCGGGAGGCCGGTGACAGAGGAGGAGCTATGGCAGCTCGAGCTAGACTACCCCTTCGGCGAGAACGCCAGGGCTCTATGCCGAGTGGGGCCAGCATTTCTAGAGCCCACGGATGATGACGTCCCCACAGACGAGGAGACACATCAGGAGGACTCTGATATGGAGTCCGATGAAGACGACGGGGGCGAGTCAAACATGGGAGATGAAGCAGCAGCACCCGACGAAGAAGTGGAGTACTTTGATTGATCAGGGAGTTCCACCACTCGATTTTTGTGCTATTTTAATTTTTGTGAACACAGGGGACAGTGTTTGAGCTAAGTGTGGGGTGGAAGTAGTTAGGTGCTGGGTTGTGCTATTATGTATGTATGCTCTAATCTGTTGTCGTGCATGTGAAATTTTGTTGTTCCGTGTGATTTATGAATTGTTAAGTTGTTGTTCTGTATTGTAAATTTATGTGAAATTGACGTGTGTTGCTAAATGTTGCTAGCTGATTTTGTACATATTTTTATTATCGAAATGATCGATATTTTTAAAATATTTTGTACATATTTTTTCTATCGAAATGATCGATATTTTCAACATTTTTTTACTTCTTGGGTTTCTCGGCGTTTGTTTTCGGTTCTTTTACCGAGAATGGTCCCATTGAACCGAAGTCATAGAGTGACTGTTCCCTATGATGGATGGATGACGACCATCTTAAGGGAAATGTAGTCGTTAGGAGTAGTTTTTTCAATTATTTTCCAGTTTTTTTCTTTGGTGGGTTGCATCCCAAAACCTGTAGTTACTGTATGGTTGCGAAATTCTGGTTGCGTGTTGTACATGTTATTTAAAATGCAAAGGTGATTCGTATAAAAGCATGCAACTTTGTAAATATGTTGAGATACCTAGGCCATAGAGTTCGATTCAGTGTGATTGAGGCTTAATGCTTGAATTCCTGTAATTAGCTGATTGAAGAGTCTGTGAATACATCTTGAGTTGAGCATGTGCAATAAGTGTGAAGTGAGGTGTTGGTATTCCATGTTGTTGTGAAATGTCTAGAACTTGCATGGTGTGTGTACAAAACAAAATGAAGGAGGTGTATTGTAGGAAAGGATGTAGGCATTTCTTTGTTTTAACCAAAAGTTTCTATTTTTCATTGTCGTACCCACCTTGATTGTATACCCTAGTCATCCCATTGAGCCTTTAGCCTATTATTTTTCTTTTGTCAAAAAGTGTAAACCGAGCTTAATCCTTTTCTTTTCATTAGCCGTAAAGTCAATACAAAACTCTTAAGCACTTAAGAAGAGAAAATCATTTTCCCAAAGTGTCAAAGAGTGAGAATGGTGAAAAGAAAAAGAAAAGCAGAGTCATAGAAGAAAAGAAAAGGTTGAAGGTGCACTTGTTATAAATATACTATAACGAAGGTGCATGAATAATCTTTGTTGTTGTGTCAAGTGTGCTTAATACGATGGGCCAAACTAAAGAAAAACATCAAGAATGGGAGGATGGAAAGAAGAAACAATGTCCATGAGTTGATGGGATGTGTTGAAAAGGCGCTTAAGGATGCTAGTGGCTATTATTGGCTAACCCAATATTTACTAGTTCCGTAGCTTCCATTACAACCAGTTAAGGTCCTACGTGATCTTACATCGCACTTCTTTATATTAGTGGAGTAATACACTAAGGGCAAGCCTATGGGTCATGACATGATGCATGTGAATTCTTTTGGGAGAGAGAGCGAGATTGTGTTTACATGCCCCTACTTAAAATTTTGTGAGTCATATGAGCAAAAAGGGGAAGACTCTCTTGTGTTGTGAGGTCACATGCTTGATGAGAGATTAATTTTCGTGTTTGGATATCTTGATCAGCTGATTTGCTTGAGTTTGCCAATATCGAGAGTCGATTCTTAAGTCTAGGAGGTCTTGATGTATTTAAGGTCATTGCATTGATAGGACCATGCATGTTTTCTTGATGATTTGCTGTATTGAATAATCGTTATGACCGTAGCCTAAATTGTCGAACCAAAGTAGCGAGGTTGGGATGTAAATTGCATGAAGTGTAGGATTGTTGTTCGAGGACGAACAAGGATTTAAGTGTTGGGTAAGTGATCTTGGGCAAATTTATATGTCCAAGTGATACTCAAAAGTGTCATTTTAGCCTTGTTTATCTATCAATGTGTATACATTCTCATGTAATTGGTAATAAAATGTGAATTTATACTAACCAACATGATTAGCATTGTTTTGCAGGTAAAATGTAATTTCGGGAAGCTAAAATGCATGTTGGAGGATATCGGGGTTGGACTTGGATGCGAGCAAGGGACAAGACATTGGACAGCATAAAATAAAGGGGCTCCGCGATGGAGCCGTGTCACGCTGCCATCGCGGAGGCCTTCTGCCTGGATGGGAATTTTCAGCCAAATTCCAGTGTGGGTTGGCGATGGGTCCGTGGCATGGTGGCTTGGCTCCGCGTTGCATGCTGTGCCACGTTGGGCTTTATTTCCTGGACCCCCAGTTCCAGTGAAGGTCCGCATCCGTAGCGTGTCACGGAGGCAGTGCTCCGCGATGCACTCCGTGACACGTTGCTTGTTATTCCGGGAAAAATTCCCACCAGTATAAATAGAACACTTAGGTTCATTTTTCAATATTTTGACTTGGTGGAGCAAGAACGTGGGTTACAGGTAGTTGAGGGGACGAAATTATCAGGGTTTTTCTCTCTTTCCTTCTCCTTGAATTCAATTGCTTGTATGTTTAACACTCATTTAATGATGTTTAATCCACAAATGAGTGGCTAATTCATCTTCTTGCTGAGGTTATGAACACTTGTAATGAAATGGGATCATTGATTCTTTGGTTTTTCATCTTTTCTTCCATGGTTGTTCTATTAATTCTTGTCCTTACTACATTAATGTGTGGCCTACGTTAATGTATATCTAAAAAGTCCGGTTTCACTCGAGAGAGCAAGAAATTGGAAAGTTGTGAATTAATAGGATATGATCTTTTCTTGGTTTGGGAAAATTGGGAATTGATTTACTTTCAGGATAGAAATATACCTGAAAGTCGTATTAGTCAATTTAGGAACAAGGTTTGTATGGCTAGAACATGAATTGCATTTAATCACAGAAATGTAGGTGGGTGGTTCATGATTCTTAAGTGAGGTTAAATACAAGAGTTTTAATCTCTTGGCAATTGTTCTTGGCTAGCAATCGGAGGAAAAGACTAACCAAATTACATCGATAATTAATTTCAGTACATGTTCGTTTAACCTCACCATGCTCTCATTCATAGTTCAGATTCAAATTAGATAGTTATTTTAGATTTAGCATAAAAATTATAAAACAAAGTATCAAACTTTTGGTTACATTGTTGTCTGCATTTTTAGAATTGAAATATAGTACACTTGAGCAGATTGCACTTCATCCCAGTCCCTATGGGATCGATACTTGGCTTACTTAAGCCACTTTACTACTTGTTCGACCACGTGCTCTTGTGTGTGAGTTTTATACCCATATAACACCCCGAACAATGACATGAAAGCACAAGACCGACAACAATCTATGCTAGTGCTGAAAAATATTTCGGCTCAACACATGGAAAAATTAGAAAGAGATTTCATAAAAATGTACATATATTGGTATTATATTCAATGCTTAATTCAAAAAGAACCCTTCCTAGAAGGTGGCTGCGTAGATTTGGCGCTTTACTAATATTTGTAAATTGTAATACGAATTTTTATGATATTATTTTAAATTTTATATGAATAAAATTAAAGGCTTTTAGCTTTTAACCTTAATTTTCAATTTCATTATCTGTTGTATTATATCTTTATTATTTACAAACATATCTATAAGTTATAGATACAAATAAATATTCAATAATTACTTCATATTTCAAAAATTAAAATTAAAATGTCAAATTTCAAAAATTAAGTCTTTAAGAGTTAAGACTTAAGACTTTATATCTTTAACAAACTTTATAAATTATTTTAGCCTTAAAATATTGAATTCTTAATTTTAATTTTCAATTTTCAATGTTTAAATTAATAACTAAATGTTTACTTCATATTTTATAATTTCAAACTTTAAGTTTTAGACTTTATGTTCTTTCTTATTTTTAAATTCTAACTTCTAAGTTTCTAAGGTCTATGTTTTAACTATTAGCTTTAAGATTGAAATTCTTATTTCTAAATATAAGACTTTAAAGTATAATAGTATAAATTTTTTTAAAACATTTACATTATAATATTAAAAAAAAATTATTTTTCGTCCTATTTGTCCAATTTATCCCGTCCCGTCCCGACTCGTTAATATAGTGGGACGCGACGGGACTATTGGTCCCTCCTGGTTCATCCCGGCTCGGCTACCCATCCCGGTTTCCCCTATCCCGACCCGTCCCGGCCCAATGCCCAGCCCTATGGACGATTCGTGGCCTGAGGGATGAGTTATGGTCTGCCTGTCGTGGCCATCACTTGTATTCCTCCACTTTACTGGTCACCACGATGGACACCAAGACTCGTGGTGATACCCTACTACTCGTGGTGACCAATCATTAGGAGCACTTCCTGAAATCTTCAACCTTCATACCAGCCACTGACCACGAGTGACTTAATGACTCATGGTCCTGACCATGAATCGTGGTCTCTCCCGTGGTCAAACCCTTGACCAAAAATCCAACCAATTTCACCCTCATTCACAAGAGTCACCTAACGACTCGTGGTGCACCTCACAGGTCACTGGACGACTTGTCCTATGACCTGGTGCAAAAAATATTATTTTCTCCGTTTCAATCCTTGGGTCTAACCTTAAGGCTTTCGGGGTATTACAATATCTCCCCCTTGGATACATTCGTCCTCGAATGTGGGTAATCATACTGAAAAGTAGAGAAATGCAACTGCCATATTAAATACTGAACATTTAAAGCTGAAAACTAACGGAGAAACCGACTCCAGACTAAACTACATGATTGAACTGAATTCATGGATCAAATATATATATATATATATATATATAGATAGATAGATAGATAGATATTGACATGAAATAAACTAGGTACATAAACTGAGCATGAAACTGAATAGAGTACTAGGGAGGAAACTAATACCTCAAGATGAAACTAAGCGAGAAGGGAATAGATGAGGGTATTTAGCCATCATATCTGCTTCAGCTTCCCACATAACTTCCTCAACATGCTGATTCCTCCAAAAAACACTGACTGAGACTACTTCTTGTTTCTTAGCTTTCGAACCATACAATCAAGTATTTCCACCAGAACCTCCTCATAGCTAAGGCTATCCTTCACACCTACACTATCCACCGGAACAACCAAAGTCTGGTCATCCAAGCACTTCTTTAAAAGAGATACATGGAAGACTGGATGAACTGAAGTCAATTCTGAGGGCAACTCAACTCATAGGCCATATTGCCAATACGTCTCACATTCCCGTATGAGCCAACATAATGAGGACTATGTTTAAACTCATCCCTCCATTCATGGGAGATACCTTCAGAAATACCTATCATCAGCTTCAAACTCTAGTTCTCTCCTCCTCACATCCCCATAGGACTTTTGACAAATTTGAGCTGTTTTCAACCTTTCCCTTATAAGCTGAACTTTCTCCAAAGCCTCATGAATTGAATCTGGTCCTATCAACGCAGCTTCTCTGAACTGGAACCATCCAATAGGAGATCTACATCTCTGCCCATAATGAGCCTCAAATGGAGCCATCTGAATGCTAGAACGGTAGTTGTTGTTATATGCAAATTGAATGAGAGGAAAATGATCATCCCAACTACCCTTGAAATCCATCACACACTCTCTCAACATATCCTCGAGAGTCTGAATGGTCCGCTTGGCCTGACCATTTGTTTGCAGGTGAAATGTTGTGCTAAGATTAACCTAAGTAACAAGTTCCTTCTAAAAAAATCTCCAAAACCTGGAGGTAAACTAAGTACCTCTACCCAATATGATAGACAAGGGCACTCCATGCAACCAAAATAACTCTCAAATATACAATTTAGCACAATTGTCCACTAAATCAGTAGTTTTGATCGGTGGAAAATAAGCTGCTTTAGCCAACCTATCTACAACCACCCAAATAGAGTCATACTATTGACGAGTACAAGGCATCCCCATAATGTAGTCCATATTGATTTCCTCCCACTTCCAAGTAGGGATATTGATGTCTTTGAGCTCACCTCTGGGTCTTTGATGCTCAACCTTCACCTGTTGACAATTCAGATACTTACCCACAAACTCTATTATTTCTTTCTTCATGCCACTCCACCAATAGGCTTCCCGTAGGTCACGGTACATCTTGGTGGCACCTGGACCTATAGAGTATCCGAAACCATGAGTCTTATGCAACATCCGCTCCCTCAACTCATCAATACCCAGTACACACAAATGATCTTGATATCATAGTACACCATCTCCCCCTTTGGAGAAGACCTGCACCTTCTGATTCTAAACGAATTCCTTCAACTTTACGATGATTTGATCTTCATCTTGTCTATCTTTGAACTTGGTCACCATGAAGATTCTGGTCCATTCTGAACAATGCCACCTCCATCTGGTGAGTCAATAAGACGGACCCCTAGCCGGGGAAGTCTGTGCACATCCTTCACTAACTCTTTCCTTTCCTCATTTACATGGGACACATTTCCCATAGAAAGCCTGCTAAGAGCATCTACCCGCACATTAGCCTTGCTCGGATGATAAAGGACACTAATATCATAATCCTTTAAAGGCTCCAACCTACTCATCTGACATAGATTCAGATCCTTTTAGGTGAACACGTACTGTAGGCTTTTGTGGTTTGTAAACACTTCTACATGGACCCCGTACAGATAGTGTCTCTAAATATTCAAGGAAAACACTACTGCAGCCACTCGAGGTCATGAGTCAGATAATTCTTTTCATGGACTTTTAGCTGCCTGGAAGCATAAGCTTTAACTTTATCGTGATGCATGAGTACAAAACCAAGACCGATCAAAATATACCACGAAATCATCGATACCCTTAGGTAGGGTCAACACTGGTGGTGAGGTGATTTGAGTTTTCAACTCTTGGAAGCTCTTCTCATAAGCCTCTAACCATTGAAACTTCACTTTCTTTTGAGTCGACTTAGTCAATGTTGCTGCAATGGATGAAAACTCTTCAACAAACCTCCGGTTATAACTAACTAAACCTAAGAAACTCCTGATATCCAAAATACTAATTGATTTAGGCCAATTCTTCACCGCTTCTATCTTTTGAGAGTCCACCTATACACCCTCGCTTACACCATACGACCCAAAAATTCCACTGAGTTTAATGAAAACTCACATTTACTAAAGTTAGCATACAACTTACGATCCTTCAAGGATTGTAGCACCATCCTCAAATGAAGGGCATACTCCTTCTCGCTCCGAGAGTATATGAGTATATCATCTATGAACATAATCACGAGCATATCTAAATATGGCTTGAACACCCTGATCATCAAATCCATAAAATCTACAGGAGCATAGGTTAGTCCAAAAGACATAACTACAAACTCATAGTGACCATACCGAGTCCTGAAGGCTTTCTTCGGAATGTCACTCTCCCGAACCCTGAGCTGATGGTATCTGAATCTGAGGTCTATCTTCGAAAAGCACTTAGCACCCTGAAGCTGGTCAAACAAATCATAAATCCTTGGGAGGGGATACTTGTTCTTGATTGTAACCTTGTTCAATTGCTGATAATCAATGCACATCCGAAGGTAACCATCCTTTTTTCGGACAAAGAGCACTAGTGCACCCTAAGGGGATTTGCAAGGTCTGGTGAACCCTTGTCTAAGAGATCTTTCAACTTCTCCTTCAACTTTTTTAGCTCAGCTGGAGCTAGTCTATAAGGAGGAATAGATATAGGCTACGTATCGGGAAGAAGGACAATACAAAAATCGATCTCTCGCTTGAGAGGAATTCCCGGTAAGTCATCTAGAAACACTTTTGGATATTCACACACTACAGGAACTAACTAAATTGTCGGGGTTTCAGAGGTGGCATCATTAACCCTAACTAGATAGTACACGCAACCCTTGGAAATCATCTTTCTCACCTTCAGGTAGGAAATGAAGCAACCTACAGGCACAACTAAACATCCCTTCCACTCTAAGATTGGCT
The DNA here is from genome assembly GCA_035772735.1 of Datura wrightii. Taxonomy (NCBI): domain Eukaryota; kingdom Viridiplantae; phylum Streptophyta; class Magnoliopsida; order Solanales; family Solanaceae; genus Datura; species Datura wrightii. Next base: position 71,750,228 of record JASDFA010000002.1, read on the forward strand.
CACCCGAAAATCAAAACTCTACCGCACGGGTTCTATAATTCACTGAGGCATAACATGTATGTAGGCAATCCATGCCAAAGATAACATAAAAATCTATCATGGTTAGCTCTACTAAATCTGCTGAGGTGATTTTCTGAAGGCCTGTGACAGGGCATCTTTTATATACCCATTGAAATAACTGAATCACTGACTGCAGTAGAGATTGAGAAGGGTTTTGATTGGATTTCGGGACTGACTCAGAAACTACTAGCAACATAGGGCATCACAAAAGATAAAGTAGACCTTGGATCTATCAATGCATATACATCAAGGTGGAATACTCATAATGTACCAGTGACTATATCTAGGGAGACCTCTTGCTCCTCACGAGATTCTTCGACATAGAATCTATTCTGGCGCTGACCACCACCTTCACTAGTGGATGCACCCTACTGAGCTGAGCGTTCTAATGGGGTTACTAAGCTAGTGGCTGGGCCTCGACCCCTATCATGGCCCTATCTGGATACTAGAAAATCTCTAAGAATATGTCTGGGCTTCCCACACCCTAAACAAGTACCTGAACCGGCTAAACACTCACCCATGTATCTCCATTCACACCCACCACACTCTTGATACTGGACTCTGAAGGTATGCTCCCCTGACCTCAAGAACCTGATGGTCGTCCCCTCGAGTCGCGTCTAGATCTAGATGGCACACTCATAGTCCATAGTGTTGGGGCCGAAGATCTTTTATGGGACGACTGATAGTGCCCAACACTAGGTCTCTATTATAAGAATCCAAAGCTATCAGTCTTGTCCCTCTTGGCCTCTCTCTCCCGCTCACTCACCTATTGATAACTTGAAAAATACACTCCTCTTTATGAAAGAGCATAAACGGTCATTATATCAAATCAAACACTTCTAAAAGATGTCGTGGTCGAATCCTACTAAGAATTGGGTCGACAAGTCAAGAGTTATGAACTAATTCAAACTAGAGCGCATAATTGTTCAACATTTGAAAAGTAAAATTGGGGGGAAATTAAAGGGAATAATTATCTAATTCTAAACTAAAACTAATTGGGGAAAATTCCAATTGAAGAAATCACAGGTGAGAGGCTAGCGGCATTCTATACATGAGATGACAATTAAATTGAGAATCGACTAGCCATTGATTCTCTCACAATTTCAACAAGTGTATATAATCTCAGGAAGTGGGTAATCTCAGCTTCTCAGCTTATTGACTACCTCTTTCTAGATTTTTATCAATACTCTAGCCACAACTTCGCTCAACTCGATTTGATTTGGATTAGCAACTACACTATTCCTAGCTATTAGTTGCCAATAAGGAATGAGAAAGCAATTTCAGCTATTTCTAGCCTAATTTCACAATCCCTTATCCATGCCCACTACTATATTCTCTTCCAATACGTTATTATTCTCTCTCAAGCAATAATCAAGAAAGAATAAATAGACCCATATCATAATCAATGGATCTTCATTAATAGATTGAAGAGAATCTAATAGATTTATATTTAATTGAACAATATGAAGATGAATCTAGAAATACCCATCTATAATTTAATAAGAATCTAAAAGCAATTTATCAAAACCCTAATCAAATTAACAAACCCATCATGAATATAATTCTAACAAGAAAATTAGTAAATCATATTTTAAGATAGAGAGAAGATACCAAGAGGATTTCCCTCACATTCATTGCATTAGCTTCACAAATTTGCTTCACAAGCTCTTACAACAATGGTGGAATTCCACCAAAATGGGTTAAAGAAAAAAAAAAGAAAAGTACTACCTAACTCTAAAAATATATGGAGAAAATATTCTACTAAAAATTCTATGAAGAAGATGAAGTCTAGATGATAAAATTGATGAATGAATTCAATCCCTTTTTGGTTAGTGTACAATGGAGGTTATATATCTGTACTTTGTTGTGTACAAATTTCCCCAGATGCCCTTGAAGATTCTAGATGCTTTGGAGACGTTTTTGAACCCTTTTACCCTTCGTTAGACAACCTCTTTGGTGAGGAACTGGCGTTTTGTCAGTGGCAATTCATGGAGAGCCAAACTGTAGCCGATTGAAAATAGTGGCTTGGCAGGGGTGAACCAGTGGTTTAGGGGTGTTTATCCGGTCCACTCCATGAAGGGCTGGTTTTTTTGTCCGTCTGGGTACTAGCTTCAGTGTTTCTCCCTGCCAGATCCGCATTTAGCTGATTAAAAGCACGTCCTTGCACCTCTTTTTGAGCTCAAATCATCCCTTATCTTTGGTTCCTCTCCCTCATATGCTAACTCATCAAAATTTCTTCTCAAATTCCATGTGTTTTGCTTGATTTCATTCTTTCTTTACTCACATACGTTACCTACAGAGAATTCAAGAGAAAGGGCATAAAATCCACATAAATGACTCGAAAACTAAGCAAAAACTCATGATTAGGAGCTTAATGAGTTGGTAAATCTCCAATTCATCAGCTGTACCACCTCTATCTACTGGGCATACAAAACTATCCGAGGAAAGTTGATGTCCTAATGAAGCATCGTGGTTCTGTAATCTTTGACCAAGTAGTCTGCTATCCCATGCACGAACCAACTCACTTGGGCTCTCTAATCTGTCACGGTCTCAGATGCATACTTGGACAAGTGAGTGAACTCTAAAGCATACTCCTTGACTATCATCTTACCTTGCTTCTGGTTCACCAACACAGCTGCTCTAATCTCCCTCATCTCATAAGGGAAGAATCGATCTAGAAATGTGGTATGGAATTCATCCCAACCAATGGGACCTGCTCCAACTATTATGCTATCCTTCTATTGCCTGAACCAGATGTGCAACCCCTTTCCGCTAATATGAGGCTAAATCTGTGCTCCTCCTAGTCATCCCCATGATTTGGGTGATCTTCAGAACTTCATCAATAAACTCATGTGGATCCTCATCCACCTTTGACCCAAGGAACTCCGGAGGGTTTATCCTTAGAAAATTGTTGACTCTTGCCACTTTCGCATTCCCATTCTGAGGGACATGCGCTATCGACTGTTGGTATCTTCCTTAAACTCTGCGTGGGGGACCTACTAGGGTAGATGATCCTCGGGGGTTGGAGGCACCTGTTGGTGCCCATCCCCATTGCCATTCTCATGACCATTTCCATTTCTATTTTTTCTTCTGTTATCTCGGTAAGGAGGCATGATTCTACAAATGTGTATAGCACGAGTTAGAAGGATAGAGAGAAATTTCATTGCACGACATAGAGCATTTAAAAAGGGAACATTTCCTAAATGTCTTATAGCCTCTTTATCATAAGTGTGGTGCGCTTCACACCCATTAAAATGAATCTACTTAATCTGGCTTTCAGACACCCTAGGAAACTTCAAAACCCAATGCTCTTATACCAATTTTGTCACAACACGAACATAGGCCCAGATCGAGACATGGGACAAAGAACCCCGAGAGGCTCCAAGATGACCCATGGAATGAACATAACATCTAAACTCAACATGATAAAGTGGAAATCAAGCATATATAACATAGAAGAAGTATGAAAATATGATAACACGAATATCTGAATACATACACAAGTCTGAAGTTGAATACATACTATGTATGATAAGCTTTTACTACTGATGAGTTGGTGGAACCAGACCCCAACTAACTCACTAATGTATGAAATTAAAAGTACTAAATGTGACTGATAAAAAGAGTACTTGAAAGATGAGGATTCACCAACTCAGGCTGGAGATGCTAACACAGAGGATCTGGCTAATGGTGGGACTGAGCCTGAATATCTAAGCCCATATCATGAAACGATACAACATAAAGTATGCGGTCAGTACATGGAATTTACCGAGTATGCAAGGTAAGTAGAACCGCTAAGTAAGTAAAATCAATGATCATGCATAACATAAAACATTTCATCATATGAGTCATAGAGTAGGGCGTGCATGCTATTATTTGAAAACATGACTTAAACATAACTGAATCATATATCTGAATCTCATAACTGAATTGATGACCTAAAGCTGAAAACTAATAATCATAAGTAAAACTAAACAATGGGTCAAATCTGCTGAAAACATAATATCATGACTAATAAACATACATAACTTAAACCATGAGGAATAATGGAAGACTAATCATATAATCAACATTACCACAATAGAGCTTACATGGTCCCTAATATTGCACTCGAGTGGGCAGAGACATCCATGTATGATCAAGTATGATCAAGTATGCCAGGGAAAGCCCATATGATCAAGTATGTTCATAATTTACTAAAATTTCATTTTATTAGCTTACCACATGGTTTTGGAGTCTAGACTCCCGCTTTTTAGCTTGTGGTAAGGGTTGAGCCAAGGCTCCTCATATTATGTTTTTAGATTATGAATATCATGTTATGATTCAGCTTCATTGCAAGATGATGGTTTAACTTCATTGAAAAATGATGGAGAGCATATGAATGTTTTTGGGAGTAGTGTCTAGCACCGAATAGGTTAAGGGTTTAGTCAACCCTGTTCCTTAGAACTACATGCCAACGTAGGTATGTTTAGATTATTTAGGACCTCCCTTGTGAGCTTTCCCTGTCCCTGAGGGGCCTTCAACTTGATATCGATATCATGGCAGCGGCTTTAGCCCTGGCAAGGCATTGGACAACTCTGCCCACTTAAGTGTAATAGTCGGGACCATCTAAGCTCTATCATGGTAATGTCAATTATAAGAGGAGTATCCCATTGTTCCTCATGATTTCAGTTATGCATGTTTATCAGTTATGATATTACGTTTTCAACATGGTTGACCCAATATTTAATTTTACTTATGATTATAACTTTGGGTCATTCAATTCAGTTATGAGATTCAGATATGTGATTCAGTTATGTTTAAGTCATGTTTTCAGATACTAGCATGTAATCCCTACTCTCAGAATCTTATGATGAAATGTTTTTTGATATGTAGGATTTCTGATTTTTACTTACTTAGCGGTTTTTCTTACCTTGCATATTCAGTATATTCCACATACTTACCACATACTCTATATTGTATCATTTCATGACACAGGCTCGGACACTGAGGTTCAGTCCCTTCGTTAGCCAGATCCTCAAAGTTAGCATTCTTAGTGTATTGGTGATCCTCATCCTTCAAGGACCTTTTTATCGACCTGTATTCAGTATTTTCAGTTTCAGTCTTTAGTGATTAAGTTGGGGTCTTGTCCCATTAACTTGTCAGTATGTAGAGGCTTATCAGACATAGTATGTATTCAACTCCAGAACTGTGTTATGTATTCAGATGTTATTATATCCTCAAACTTCCGCTATTCTGCATATAAGTTTTCTGCATTTATTATGTTGAGCTTTAGATGTCATGTTCATTCCATGGTTGAGTTGGAGCCTCTCGGGGTTCTTTGTTTCATGTCTCGGTTCAGCCCTATCTTCGGGTCGTGACAATCTTGGTATTAGAGTATTAGGTTTTGAAGTGTCCTAGGGTGTCTGAAAATGTTAAGTAGAGTCTTTTTCATGGGCGTAAAGTGCACCACACTGAAGAAGGCTATGTAACATTTTAGGAAATATTCCCTTCTTTCACGATCTATGTCGTGCGATTAAATGTCTCTCTATCCTTCTAACTTATGCTATACGCATTTGAAGAACCATGCCTCCTCCCCGAGTTAATGGAAGAAGGAACAAATATGTAAATGGCTATGAGAATGGTAATGAAAATGGGCATCAGCAGGCCCCACTAGCCCCGAGGATCATGTGTCTGAGCAAGTGGCCCATATGGAGTTTAGGGCAGCCATCCAGATGTTGGCACATGCCTTGACCGCCCAAGTCAACCAGCAGGCGGTAGCATATATTCCCCAGAATGGGAATGCGGCGGCGCTGCAGAGTTAGGGATTTTCTTAGGATGAACCCTCTGGAGTTTCTCGGATCGAAGGAGGATGAGGATCCACACGAGTTTATTTATGAGATTAAGAAAATCACCTAGGTCATGGGGTTGAAAGGAAGGAGTGCCCAGACTTAGCATCTTATCAATTGAAAGGGGTTGCACATATTTAGCTCAGATAGTGGAAGTATGGCAGAGCAGTCGAAGTGGGCCCTATTTGCTGGGATGAGTTCCATACCGCGTTTTTGGATCGGTTCTTTCCCCGAGAGATGAGGGAGATCAAAGCAGCTTAAATTTGTGAACTTGAGGTAGAACAACATGAAGCTCCAGGAGTATGCTTTAGAGTTCACCTGCCTATCAAAGTATGAACTTGAGATGGTGGAAAATCAGAGGGCTAGAGTGAGCCGGTTCGTGCATAGGATAGCAGACTATTTGGTCAAAGATTGTCAGACCGTGATGCTTCATTGGGAAATTGACTTCTCACGGATAGTTCTGTACTCCCAGTAGATAGAGGTGGTACAAGCGAGTGAGCGGGAGATAGAGGCCAAGAGAGCCAAGAGTGATAGCTTTGGATTCTCCCAGCAAAGACCTGGTGGTGGGCACCGTCAGCAGTCTCACTAGAGATCATCAGCCCTAGCATCATCAGTAGCGAGTGTGACATCCAGATCTAGGCACTACCAGAGGAGACCAAGATTAGGCTCTCGAGGTCAGGGTAGAAGATGCATAGAGCCTAGTATTCAAGCTTGTGATAGATGTGGTAGGAGGCACAATAGTCAGTGCTTAGTAGGTACAGGTGCTTGTTTTGTGTGTGGGAAGCCTGGACATATGCTTAGAGATTGTCCAACAACTAGATAGGGCCATGGTTGAGGTCGAGATCTAGCTACCAGTTCAGCATCCCCACCAGCACGCTCAACTCAGCAGGATGCATCCACTAGTGCAGGATGTAACCAGCATCAGAACAAATTCTATGCCCTCGCATCTCGTCAAGAGCGGGAGGCCTCTCTAGATGTAGTCACCAGTATGTTACGAGTATTCCACCTTTATATATAAGCTTTATTAGACCCATGGGATACATTATCTTTCGTGATTCCCTATGTTGCTAGTAATTTCAGAGTCAGTCCCAAAATACTATCAGAACCCTTCTCAGTCTCTACTCGAGTGGATGATTCATTTATAGCTCGACAGGTATATAGAAATTTCCCTATCACATTCCTTCAGAAAGTCACCTCAGCAGATTTAGTAGAGCTAGCCATGAAAGATTTGATGTTTTCTTTGGCATTGATTAGCTACATGCATGTTATTCCTCAGTAAATTGTAGAACCCCTACGGTAGAGTTATGATTTCGAAGTGAGCTAGTCCTAGAATGGAAGGTAGTTCGGCTGTTCCTATAGGTTGTTTCATTTTCTACCTTAAGGATACAAAGATGATCTCTAAAGGTTGCATGTACCGTATAGTTAGGGTTAAGGATGCTACATTTAAAACCGTGACTATTCAGTCGATTCCCGTAGTGTGTGAATATCTAGAAGTATTTCCACGTAATTTACAAGAAATTCCTCCCAAGCGGGAGATCAATTTTGGTATCGACATTCTTCCCGATATGAACCCTATATCTATTCCTCCTTACAGAAAGGCTCTAGATAAGCTAAAGGAGTTAAAGGAGCAGTTGAAAGATCTTTTAGACAAGGGTTTCATCAGACCAAGAAAATCCCTGTGGGATGCACCAGTTCTCTTTGTCTAGAAGAAGGATGGTTCCCTTTAGATGTGCATTGATTATCGGCAATTGAACAAGGTTACAATCAAGATGAGGTATCCCCTCCCCAAGATTGATGATTTGTTTTACCAACTTCAGGGTGCTAAGTGCTTTTCCAAGATAGACCTCAGATCCGGATACCATCATCTCAAGGTTCGGGAGAGCGACATTACAAAGACAACCTTTAGGGCTCCGTACGACCACTATGAGTTTGTAGTTATGTCTTTTGGACTAACAAATTCTCCTACAACTTTTATGGATTTGATGAATAAGGTGTTCAAGCCGTATTTGGATATGTTTGTTATCGTGTTCATAGATGACATTCTAATGTACTCTAGGAGCGAAGAGGAACATGACGCTCATTTGTGGGTGGTACTATAGACTCTTAAAGATCGCCAGTTGTATGCTTAATTTAGCAAGTGCAAGTTTTAGTTAAAGTCGGTAGCATTTTTTGGGTTATGTGGTGTCAAGTGAGGGTGTACAGGTGGACTCTCAAATGATAGAAGCAGTGAAGAATTGGCCTAGACCAGTTAGCCTTCAGATATCAGGAGTTTATTGGGTTAGCTAGTTACTACTAGAGGTTTGTTGAAGGCCTTTCATCCATTGCAATACCGTTGACTAAGTTGACCAAGAAGAAAGTGAAGTTTTAATAGTTGGAGATCTGTGAGAAGAGCCTCCAAGAGTTGAGACTCTACTCACCTCAGCACCATTTTTGACCCTACATAAGGGTACCAATGAGTTTGTGGTATATTGTGACGCCTCGAGGATCGGCCTTGGTTGTGTACTAATAAAGCACAATTAGGTTATAGCTTACGTTTCTAGGTAGCTGAAAGTCCATAAAAAGAAATCTTTGACTCATGACATCGAGTTGACGGCGGTAGTATTTTCCTTGAAGATTTAGAGACAATATCTAAACGAGGTCCATATGCATGTGTTTACGGACCACAAAATCCTACAGTACGTGTTTACTCAGAAGGATCTAAATCTACATCAATGAAGGTGGTTGGAGCTTCTCAAAGATTATGATATGAGTGTCCTTTACAATTCGTGCAAGGATAATATGGTGGCAGACGCTCTTATCAGGCTTTCTATCGAGAGAACTACCCATGTAGATGAGGAGAGGAAGGAGTTAGTGAAGGATGTGCATGGGCTTACACGGCTAGGAGTTCATCTTGTTGACTCAACAGATGGTGGTGTCATCGTTCAGAAGGGATCAGAATCTTCCATGGTGACCAAAGTCAAGACTAGGCAAGACAAGGATCCTATTCTTGTGTGGTTAAAGGAAGTTGTTCAGAATCTGAAGGTAGAGGTCTTCTCCCAAGGGGGAGATGGTGTGCTTCAATATCAGGGTCATCTGTGCATTTTGGTGTTGATGATTTGAGTGATCGAATGTTGCATGAGGCTTATGGTTCTAGATATTCTTACATCCACGTGGCACTAAAATGTACCATGACCTTCAGGAAGTTTATTGGCGGAATGGAATGAATAAGGACATAGCAGAGTTTGTGGCTAAGTGTCCAAATTTTCAATAGGTGAAAGTTGAGCATCAAAGACCTGGAGGTGTGCTTCAAGAATTAGTATTCCATCTTTGAAGTGGGAGGAAATCAATATGGACTTCATTGTAAGGTTGCCTCGTACTAATCAACAGTATGACTCTATTTGGGTGGTTGTAGATAGGTTGACTAAAGCAGCCTATTTTCTATGGTCAAAACTATCAATTCAGCAGAGGATTAAGCTAAGTTGTGTATTAGGGAGCTAGTTTGGTTGTATGGAGTGCCCTTTTCCATCATATCAGATAGAGGTACTGAGTTTACCTCCTAGTTTGGAGATTGTTTCAGAAGGGACTTGGTACTCAGGTTAACTTAGTACAACATTTAACCCGCAAACAGACGGTCAGGCTGAACGGACTATTCATACCCTTGAGGACATGTTTAGAGCATTTGTGATTGATTTCAAGGGTATTTGGGATGATCATTTGCCTCTCATTGAGTTTGAATATAACAACAACTATCATTCCAACATTCAGATGGCTCCATTTGAGGCTTTTTATGGGCAACGATATAGATCGCCTGTTGGTTGGTTCGAAGTCGGTGAAGCTACGTTGATAGGACCAGATTCAGTTCATGAGGCTATATAGAAAGTTCATCTTATAAGGAAAAGGTTGAGAACAGCTCAGAGTCATCAAAAGTCCTATGCGGATGTAAGGTGGAGAGAATTTGAGTTCGAGATTGATGATTGGGTGTTTTTGAAGGTATCTCCAATGAAGGGAGTGGTGAGGCTTGAAAAGAAAGGGAAACTCAGCCCCCGTTATGTTGGCCCATAATGGATTGTGAGATGTGTTGTCAAGGTGGATTATGAATTGGAGTTTCCCTCAAAATTTTCTTTAGTACATCCAATTTTCCATGTGTCACTTTTAAAGAAGTGCATGGGTTATCCGGCTTTGGTTGTCCTGGTGGAGAGCGTAGGTGTGAAGGATAGCGTCAAGTACGAAGAGATGCCAGTTAAATACTTGATCCTCATGTTTGGAAGCTAAGGAACAAGGAAGTAGCTTTAGTATAGGTTTTGTGGCGGAACCAGCATGTTGAGGGAGTTGCGTGGGACGTCGAGGCAGATATGATGGCTAAATACCCACATCTATTCCCTTTTGGCTCAGTTTCAGCTTGAGGTATCAGTTTGCTCCCTACTACTCTATTCAATTTCATGTTTAATTCATGTGCAGTAGTTTCTTTCATGCCAGTGCATGTTGGAGTGATTCATTAATTCAGTTGAGTCATGTAATTCAGTTCGGAGTCAGTCACTCCATCAGTTTTCAGCTTTAAATGTTCAGTATTTGGTACGGCAGTTGCATTTACTAGCTTTTCAGTATGTTTACCCACATTCGAGGAAGAATTTTCCCAAGGGGGAGATACTGTAATACCCCAAAATCCCTAAAATCAGATCCGAGGGTTGAAATGGAAGAAACATGAAATTCTACACCAGGGCACCAGAGAAGTTGTCTAGTGACCCGTGAGGTACCCACGAGTCGTTAAGTCACTCATGAGGTGGAAGGAAGTTGGCTATGATTTTTGTGGTTTGGGGGTTGACCACGAGACAAGACAAGAACTATGGTCAGAGCAACGAGTCGTTAGGTTACTCATGGTTAGAGGTTGGCATGAATGTGGAAATTGTTGGCAGTGTTCATCACGACTTGGTCACCATAAGCCGTTGGGTGCATCACTAGTCGTGGTGACAGTAGAGGCGTGTTTTCCAGTGCTTAGGATGGGTGTAGACAATGAGTCGTCCCCTCAGGTAACGAGTCGTCCAGTCCCTCATTGTGACTGGCAGTATGACTTTTCCAATGAATTTATTAAGTGATTTTCCGTAATTCCGAAGATCCTAAGACCTAAACTACGTTGTTTTAAGCTCAGATAGGGTGTTTTAAGAGGGTTTAACTCATTCTAAATCAATCCCTCTCCATGCATGCAAGAGTAGAAGTTCCTAAGGGTCATCAAGCCTACAAATTCATCAAGTTCTTCCCCAATTCCTTTAGGCATTCAAGAATATTGTGAAATATAAAGTACTCAGGTATGTAGGGTTATGAATGGGAGGATTCCTTCACTCCCATGCCAAAATCATTTTCTAAATTCATGGAATTCTTAGTTGATAAATCTATGGAGTTTTAACCCAACTTGTGGAAATTCTCTAAGCATCTATCTTGGGTAAATACTATTCATGTTTCTCATATTGAATTCAGATTAATGGGCATGTTTTATATTGTTTTCAGTTACTTTCAAAGTCTTGCAATTATAACGCCCAATTACGAAAGTTCATGAAAGGTTAAGATTATGATCTATGCTTTCAAGTATGATGAGATGTATACGATGAAAGTATGATTTTGAATTACCCATGTTTATATCCATGATTTTGACTATCTAAAGTATGTTTAAGTTTGGGCAAGCCCATAAGATCAAGTATGTTCATGATTTACTTTAATTTTATGTTATTATCTTACCATATGGTTTTGCAGTCTAGACTTCCACTTTTCATCTTGTGGCATGGTTTGAGCCAAAGATCCTCATGTTATGTTTTCATATTACCTATATCATGTTATGATTTAGCTTCATCGCAAGACGATAATTCAGCTTCACTGAAAAACGATGGAGAGCATATGCACATTTTTGGGAGTAGCTTCTACCACCAGTAGACTAAGGGTTCAGTCAACCATGTGCCTCAGAACTACGTGCCAACGTAGGTATGTTCAGATAATTTGGGACCACCCTTGAGTTTTCCCTACCCTCGAAGGACCTTCAACTTGATACCGATATCATGGTAGCGCCCTTAGCCCTGGCAACGCTTTGAACGACTTTTCCCACTTGAGTGTAGTAGTCGGTACTACGTAAGATCTATCATGGTAATGTCGGTTATATGATGAGCCTCCCATTGTTCCTCATAATTATAGTGACGCATGTTCATTATTCATGATATTATTTTTTCAGCAGGTTTGACCCAATGTTTAGTTTTACCTATGAATAATCAATTTCATCTTTGGGTCACTCGATCAAGTCATGATATTCAGTTATGTTTAAGTCATGTTTTCAGATACTAGCATGCAAGCCTTACTCTCAGAATCTTATGATGAAATGTTTTATGACATGCATGATTTCTTATTTTTACTCACTTAGTGATTTTACTTACCTTGCATACTTGGTATATTCCACATACTGTCACGCCCCAGAACTAGCGTAGGACGCAACTGGCACTCGATTCATGGTCGATTGAGAAGCCGGCTATATAACATCTATAAATGTAACACTAAGGCTGACCAAGCCACCTGTCACAACCAACCAAGATAAATACTGGGCCATTAATGCCTTGACAATTAAAAATATGCAACCTGGAAAGCCGACAAGGCTACAATAAAGATAAACAAAGCAATGAAAAATCAATACGACTACATAACCCATACTACTATACAAACTAGTCCACATCAGCCTCTACAGAGTAAACAAACTGAAATGCATGGGACAGGGCCCCGGCCTACCCATGCTGTACACAAAACTGAAAATAGTCAACACCAGGACATGGCTCCTTGAAGAGAGGAGCATACCACTATTCTGCAGAAATCTGGCTCCTACTACGTTCGATGATCTGAGCCTCGACCTATACCTGTAGCACGATTGCGGGAAGAATCCCAAGATGTAGGGACGTCAGTACGAATAAAATGTACTGGTATGTAAGGCTGAAAACTGTAAACATGTAAGTAAAAATGATAACTAGGCCTGAAATAAGGAGTAGTAACAACCTAAAATTCTGAAAACAGAAACTTGACAATAACTCATTATTGAAGTATAAATGCAACCATCTAATGTACAACAAAGACTATAACTGAAATGTCAGCAGACATCCGACCATAAAATCTATACAATCCGTCCAGCCGGTGTACCACCCTGAGGTAAAAATAAAAATGCCTCTAGCCGGTGTACTATACCGGGGTAAAAATAAAAATGCCTCCAGCCGGCGTACCATACCGGGGTAAACTCTGTCCAGCCGGTGTACCACACCGGGGTAAAATCAATAAGACTTCTAGCCGGTGTAACACACCGGGGTAAAATCAATAAAGCTTAGACAAAATGATAAATGGTGCCGATATGGCTTAATACTGGACCAGCTCAATACATACAACATAGAAATGACGAATACTACACATGTGCCTGCATAAGCCTCCTTCGTAATGCATAACTGGAACTGAGTACATATAACATTCAAAGCTAAGAAAATAGAACTTAAATGCATGTAGTAAAAACTTGTATGAATCAGAAGGAACTACGGGTAACCTAAGAGTTTCAACATAATTTGTGGATCGTCTCCACGGGACATTAGAGCCTAGAAACCCGCTAGCTTGTTGTTCGGCTTAAGGGAAAGGGGTTATGAAATCTCCTCTTGTCCTGACATATTTCATAACATACACATAAGATAAGGGACAACCATAACCAGGTAATCCTAATTCAGTAAGCTCGTTTACCCTCAATAGCTTGTGACGTCTTTACGTGGCTTAAAATCGTTTACACGTCCTCATCTCGGCTCTTTCACCAATTTCAGATAACAACAAGAACTTTAAAAACATTTAACATCAAATATATATACACATGACATACAGTAAGGACCACCTCACAATGCCCACGCTGAGGGGTCTCCAACTCAATGTCCAACTACGACAACAATCAACACAATATCACACTTTAGGTATCTCCCTTCGGCTAGGCATAATCTTAACATTTATCCTATATAAAAAATGGGAATTTAAAGATTAAATGAATCTTAACATACAGCCTCAATACTTTTAAAAAGGTTTCTGTCTCATTCGATTCACATCACGAGAATCGTGCTTGAAAGAATGATAGACGGGGCGCTTTACATACCTTTCTCCGATGAACTTTTCTCTAGTCGATTTCCTATCTCAATGATAAGCCTTCAACCTCCTTAATCTAGTGATTTTATAGGCCAATAACAAGATTAATCTATATCAAAAAAATGCAGCCAAAATAACTAATCAGAGGCAGTCAAAATAGCAACAACAACACACGGCAACATCAACAACATTTAGCCATTTTCTCAACTAGTTTTTCACTAACTTTTGAGGGAGAAAACAGAGGAAATTTTACCTTAGTTTTTCTGTGGTTCTACCCCTAAATATGAATTATAATTCCAACAGAAGAAACAGCCTAATATCCTAAGGAAAAAGCACAAAATTCAGCTAACAAACAGTCCATCGGCAGCTCACTTAGCTGCCAATTTCCAGATTTTCGTCATGCTATTTGGGAGGTTTAAAAGGGGCGAAATACTAACCTTTTCCCCTGATTTCAACACCTACTCAAAGATGGATATATAGGAAGTCAAAATAGATTTTGAACCGCAGAAAAAATTCTTCAAAACCTTGCCAAAACGAGCTCCAAAACAGCCCCTAACATACTTGGCAAGGTAATCTCAACTTATCTTGTGATTTTCTTTAACTTTGCTTGATATTCCTCCTTGATTTTCTTTGTCCTAGTTGCTGGAATTGAGAGAGAAATGGAATCATTAGCAACTGGTATTTTAGATTTAGCTGGAAATGTTTTCTACAAGTGAAAAATCAGATTTTAAGTAAATAGGGCAGTGGAGGCGCTAGGGCGTCATGCCCGCGTCACCGCTCGTGATAGTTCGGTAAAATACCCATAACTTCTTACTCCGAACTCCGATTGACAAGCAGTTTGATGTTCTGAAAACTAGACTCAAAGACCTTCAATTTGATAGGTCGTGGGACTTCTAATTCATTATATATATTGGGAGATATGATTTTTTAAAGTTGACCCTTTCTTATGAACTTCACATACTCTTTGGTTTTTTTGATCGTACACATTTCCCTTGTCACCTATGACCAATGTACAACCCGTACTTTCCATAACCTAGCATTAAACATCAAATAATTACCAATAAAAATTTCAGGGTGTTATACATACTGACTACATACTCTATGCTGTGTCATTTCATGATACAAGATTGGACACTCAGGTTCAATCCCATCATTAGCCTGATCCTCAGAGTTAGCATTCTCAGTCGATTGGTAAGTCCTCATCATTCGAGGACCTTATTATAAGCCTGTATTCAGTATTTTTAGTTTCAATGTTTAGTGAGTTAGTTGGGGTCTTGTCCCACCAACTCGTCAAAATGTAGAAGCTTATCAGACATAGTATGCATTCAGCATCAAAATTGTGCTATGTATTTAGGTGTTCAGATGTTATTATATCCTTAGACTTCCGCTATTCCGCATGTTAGTTTTCTAAATTGATTAGGTTGAGCTTTAGATGTCATGTTCATGCCATGGCTCGACTTTGAGCCTCTCAGGATTCTTTGTTCTGTGTCTTGATCCAGGCCTATGTTCTGGTCGTAACAAGGCATTGTAGATAAAAGAAAAGGAGAGAGAGGCCAAGAGAGCTAAAACAGGTAACTTATAGTTCTCTCATCATAGGATGAGTGGTGGATACCGTCGACGCTCCCAGCAGAGATCATCAGCTCCAACACCATCGATAGCCAGTGCTCCAAATAGACCCAAAGTAAGGGAGATTACTTACCCATTTTGCAAGAACTGCATAAAGAACCATTTGGGAGAACGCATGTCTGGCTCAGGCGCTTGTTTTTTGTGCGACAAGTCGAGTTATAAGCTTAGAAATTGCCCAGCAACCAAGCGGGGCATGAGTAGAGCCCCAACCACCTCTTTAGTAGCTCCAACAAACCCACCCACCTTAGCAAGGTGCATCATTTAGTCTAGGTGGCGGACAATGTCGAAACTGCTTCTATGCACTGTCGTAACATTAGGATCAGGACAAATCACTAGAGGTTTTCACATGTATGTTATGATTTTTTCGGGTTACTCCTTGAATGTTGTAGACCCAAGAAACCAAGTATGGGATAGAAACTCCTTTGATGCATGTTGGAAGGAGATTGTCGAAAAATGGTTTGAAATAATTACAAGTACGAAGCTTTCAGTGAATTTTAGAGGTGAAGGAGAAGTCAAGAGTTAGTGGTTTATCCCAACTTTAAGAATGACCCAGGAGCCTTAGAGTGATAGCTTAAAGCTAAGAGGGATATGATAAGTCGATGAGCCAAGTCAAATCTTGAGTGTTCTAATAGAAGAGTCCCAGCACGACTAGCTATGGGATGCCAATCCCTTCAGTTTCAGATGATTTCTTTTATGCTCAGTTTAAGCTATACTCAATCCATTCTTATGTACAAACTCCCAGAATTCTAGTTACCACTTTAGAGAGCAATCCCAATCTTACTCTATAAATACATAAGTCTTATCTTCATGTCATAAACTCGTTATGTGCGTTACCTCATGTCTTCTAGTATGCTCATCTATATAGGCTCAATACTTAGAAATTTTCTTAATGTCTTAGTAGATCAGGTTACCTCAAGTATGTATTCAATTTTAAGTGTCAGGAATGAGTCGTTCCTATGAGATCCCTACTCTCAGTTAGATTAGGTACCATGATAGCTAGTCCAATATTAGAAAGTGGTTCGGGATTGATAATTCTAAACCTACCTATTTATTTCAGTTTGGAGAGGTAGTTCCTCATCAGTACTCTACTTAGTTCCATATAAGTATCGTGTCTCTCAGTCCCTTTCGTGTATTAGCATGCAAGTACGTTTCACGAGTTCCGTTCAGTCATGTATCTCAGTTTGAAGTTAGTCACTCTATCAATTTTCAATCCAATTGTTCAGTTTTGGGATTGCAGTTCCTTTTCTAGTCTTTTAGTATGCTTGATCTAAATTCAAGGACAAATTTTCCAAAAGGGTATATAATGTAAGACCCCAAAAGTTCCTTAGGTCAGACTTGAGGCTTACAAAAGAAAACAACAGGAAAATAATATTAGAATCAAACAAAGAGCCTTGGTACGGTTCGTTGTAGGGATAAATGGGTCGTTGTTTGTGGTTGTTGTTTCAAAGTAAGAGAATTTTGAAGGAAGAATGGGGAAAACCAATGGACAGACCAATGGTCCATTGTTTGGTACCACGGCCCATTCGATGGGTCATTGGTTCTACCAGTTCGTTGAAAATTTCAAGCTAAGTTTAGAACTATTCTAGGTATATGGATAGACTAGAGCCCGGAAAATTTATGGAAACAAGGTGTGAAGATCAATTCCCAAGTACAAGAAGTGCATTGGATGCAAATTAAGGTCATAAGGAACCTCTAACACAAAGTTGAGTTGAGAGCCTTCTTAACGATTGAGTTTTCATATAAGTTCTTACAATGGTCAATTTCAAATGAACATATCTCCCATCTTACAAAGTGTTTATGGATAATTCAATTTATCATATTGAAGCCTTTTGATTCTTCTTTCCATCTTATCAAACCTTGCATCAATTGAAGTTCAGATTAAAAAGTTATGACTGGTTTAGTGAAGTAGCACCAGGCATTGGATGAACTACAGTACAGGTCATTGGTTAAGGACAACCCGTTGTTTCAGCTCGTGGTATCCAACTATTGAGAAATGGCCCAAAATCTGTCCAAAACCAACGAGGGGATTCAACAGTCCGTTGTTTGATTCAATTGGTCATTGTTTGGACCGTTGAATGAGTTCTAGAGAGTGGTTCAAAGGTAAGGGGAGCAGCAATGACTGGACCAATGGTCCGTTGTTTGTGACCACGACCTGTTGTATGAGACGTTGGTTCTCTCAGGTATTTCCAAATCGATAGTCTAGGGGTATTTTCATAGAATCCAATGCTTTTAACTCCTAAATGACGTTGTTTTGGGTATAAGATGGGTCGAATTTAAAGGGTTTTCCTAGCCTAATCCCTCATTCCACCCAAATAACTCGTAAGTTCTTCTTCCTCTCTTCTTTTAAAGCTCAAGAACACTTAGGATTCTTCTTGAAGGGCTTCAAGATCCAAGTTCTAGTGGAAGATTTCATCAAGGTAGGTGTGTGAGACTTCAACAAGGATCCCCTTTGATCCTTGTGTCCCAATTTATGTTCAAACCATAGTTACTTAATTCCCTAGAAAATTATGTCTTAGTATCTCAATCTATGCATGAATTCTCACATGTGTTCCATGAATTTCAAGGACCTCATTATAGAAAGTTATGTATGCTTATGAATTTTCCTCCAAAACTCATGATTTATGTGTATGATATGATAGTATCATGATTTCTATAACTCTACTATGAATTAGAACTATTTTCGAGATGTGCCCCTTATGAAATATCTATATGAGTTTACTATTATTTTAGTATATATGTTTAAAGTATGATTTAAATCTATGGGTTTTCATGAATATAGAACACATGATTTATATAACATTTTTGGGCCTATGACTCTATGAATTTGGAGTATGAAGTATGTTCATGATCCTTCAGACTTTTGGGCCTCTAGTTAGTAGAAAGTAGTCCTGACCAAACTCTCATGAATTTAGGATGTTATGGTTAGTTTGACTCTCGGGTCTCTTGTTAGCTGAAGGTACCCTGACTAATCCTAGAATTTTCAGTTCCCTTAAGACTCCCAGATCTTTCGATACTAGAGAGTAGCCCTGGCTAGACAGATGATATCAGTTTGAGCCTTCCATGTCAGCACAATCATGGTCCTCTAGACTATTTTGATTTCCTTGTTAGATAAAGTGATTCCGACTAGCCTTAGGACATCAGTTTCAGAAATATTAGTTTCATGTATTCTTATTTTCAATTAGGAATTGCCCTTAGCACCAAGCAGGTTAGGGTCCCAGTATACCCAGGTCTCAAAACTACGTACCACAGTAAGATAAGGGATTCTCATTTGTAGAGAATGTTTCCCATAGCCCAAGGAATATGGGATACACGTTATTTGAGATTGTCTCCCTTGGCTCAATGGATGCAAGCTGGGGACATCGTTATTAGATATAGTCGCCTTGTGTAAAAGTGTGATATCAGGCCAATCAGAGTTCGTACCCGTGGCAAGGTATGAATACCCTCTCAGCCGAGGTTATATGTTGCACTCCATAAGGCTCACATTCGAGTTTTTTCGGTTAATCATATCTTTTGCAATTCAGTTCAACTTAGTTACAGTATAGTTCAGCTTCAATCTTAAGTAGTTATTTTAGTACAGTTTATGATTCAATTACAGCTTTAGTTCTCAGTGCATGTACGTGAACCTTATGCATTAGTATTACTTGTCTTTCATTAAATGTTTTCAAATAATTGTATCATATCAGTGTCTATGCATCTTAGATAGGGTCATTGTACTTTATCTCAGTTTTATATTCAGTTATGTATTCGACTTACTTTCTATAAATATACTTGCATGTTTCAATACATTTAGGTTTCTCATATACTAAGTATATTCGAAGTACTAACCGCATACTTTATGTGCTATATCATTCTATGACATAGATCCAGGTTTCCAGACTCAGCCTCACGATTAGACATGATCTATCCTCTCTCAGCTGACAGTGGTGAGTTCTCATCTACCGAGGACAAGATTCATGATTTCCCTATTTCAGTTTTATTTCGATATCAGATTTTGGGAGTTAGCTGCGGACTTGTCCTAGTAACTCATTAGTTTATTAGAGGCTTTCATATATGTATAGAAAAATTCAGTGTCATAACCTGAACATAGGCCTTGATCTAGACACAGAACCTAGAACCATAAATGGCTTCAAGACAACCCATGGCATGAACATGAAAACTAAAGCTCAACATGATAAATGCGGAAATCTAACATTTGAAATAGCGGAAGTCTGAAAATCAAATAACATCTGAACAACGGGATACATAACACTGATTCGAAGCTGAATCTATACTATTTCTGATAAGCCTCGAACATCTGATGAGTTGATAGGACAAGACCCCAACCAACTCACTAATAAACTAAAATGGAAAATAACTGGTAAGAAGGTCCTCGTAGGATGAGGCTTCACTAACAAGCTGGGAAATGCTAACTCTGAGGATCTAGCTAGCGGCAAGACTGAACTTGAACGTCCGAGCCTATATCATGAAATGATACAACATAGAGTATGCGGTCAGTACTTGGAATGTACTGAGTATGCAAGGTAAGTAAAATGGTTAAGTAAGTAAAACTGAAATCATGCATATCATAACACATTCCAATATAAGATTCTGAGAGTAAGACTTGCATGTTATTATTTGAAAACATAATTTAAACATGACTGAATATCATAACTGATTTGAACGACTCAAAGCTAAAATTGATAAATATAAGTAAAACTGAACATTGGGTCAAACATGCTGAAAAGATAATATCATGACTGACGAACATGCATAACTAAATAATGAGGAACAATGGGAGAATATAACCGATATTACCATGATAGAGCTTACGTGCTCCCAACTATTACACTCTAGTGGGCAGAGTCGTCCAAAGCCTTTTCAAGGCTAAGGGCACTACCATGATATTGATATCAAGATGAAGGCCCCTTGGGGGTAGGGAAGGCTCACAAAGAAGGTCCCAAATAATCTGATCATACCTATGTTAGCCCGTAGTTCTGAGGCACAAGGTTGACTGACCCCTTAGCCTACTCCGTGCTAGAAACTACTCTAATTATTTGCATACGCTCTCCATCGTTTTTCAACGAAGCTGAACCGTAGTCTTGCGAGGAATCTGAATCATAATAGTACGTGCATAATCTAAAAACATATCATGTGGATTTTCAGCTCAAACCATACCATAAGTAGAAAAGTGGGAGTCTAGACTCCTAAATCATGTGGTACGCTAATAACATGAAATTGAAGTAAATCATGAAACATACTTGATCATATGGGATTGCCCAAACCTATACATGCTTTATAGTAGACTTGATAGTAAAAAATAATGAATATAAACATGGGTAATTCGAAATCATACTTTCATCATAGACACTTCTTTATACTTGAAAAAGTAGATCATAATCTCAACTCTTCCTAAACATTCATAAGTGGGCATCATAATTGTAAGACTTTGAAACCACAAATTTGTAATTGAAATCATTACAAAACATGTCCATGAATCTTAAAATAACATTAGAAACATGCACACAATTTACACATAATAGATACTTAGAGAATTTAACAAATTGGGTTAAAACCCCATAGATTCATCAACCTTGAATTTCATGAGTTTAGAAGAGGATTTGGGCATAGAAGTTAAAGATCTCATTCATAACCCTACATACCTGGATAAATCTGATTTCAAACCCTTTCTTGATTTCCCAAGAGATTTAGGGAATAACCTAGGGAATTCTCAAGCTTGATCTCCAATTGTTCACTCTAATCTTGCATGCATGGAATGGAAAATCTTATGATAGGTTAAGTACTCTTAAGACCCTTCTAACTAAGCTTAAAATGGCATAATTTAGCACAGAGGGGATTTGGAATTATGAAAACACCCTTACTAAAATGCAGAAAGAATATAGACTGCCAGTCACCACGAGGTACACAATGACTCGTGGTGACCCACTCGTTGGGAACACTGCCATAATCAACCATCAAAACCTACGGTTCACCACGACCAACTCCACGAGTTGTGGAGTCACTTCACGACTCGTGGCTGCCTCTCGTGGTCACCCCCAAACCAAGAATCATTTCCACTCATCTCCTCACTTCACGAGTCACTTAACAACTCGGGAAGTCTTCCCACATGTCGTTGGACAACTAGTTTGATGGTCCAGGCTACATTTTCCTGTTTCCTTTGCTTTCACCCTCGGGTCTGATCTCAGGGACTTTCAGGGTATTACAATATCTCCCTCTTAGGAACATTTATTCTCTAATGTGAATGGACATACTGAAAAACTGGGTGAATAGAACTGTCATCCCAAATACTGAACATCTAAAGATGAAAACTGTTGGAGTGACTAACTCTGAACTGAAATACATGACTGAACTGAATTCATGAATCACACATACATACATTGACATGAAAGGAACTGGAACACATGAACTGAACATGAAACTGAATAGAATACTAAGGAGGAAACTAATACCTAAAGCTGGAAATGATCCGAAAGGGAATAGATGCGAGTATTTATCCATCATATCTACTTCAGCTTCCCACATAGCTCGCTCAACATGCTAATTTTTCCACAAAACCTTTACTGAAGCTACTTCTTGGTTTCTTAGTTTTCGAACCTAACGATCAGGTATTCATCCGAGACCTCTTCATAGCTAAGGCTATCCTTCACACCTACACTCGCCACTCGAACAACCAAAGCCTGATCATCCATGCACTTCTTTAAAAGTGACATATGGAAAACTAGATATACTGAAGCCAATTCTGAGGGAAACTCCAACTCATAAGCTACTTGCCAACACGTCTCACAATCCTGCACAAGCCAACATAACGGGGACTAAGTTTCCCCTTATTTCCGAATCTTATCACTCCCTTCATCGGAGACACCTTCAAAAATGCCCAATCATTAACTTAAAATTCATGTTCTCTCCTCCTCACATCCGTATAGTACTTTTGGCGACTTTGAGATATTTTCAACCTTTCCCTTATAAGATGAACTTTCTCCAAAGTCTCATGAACTGAATCTGGTCCTACCAACGTAGCTTCATTGACTTCGAACCAACTAATAGGCAGTCTACACTATTACACCCTATAAAATTTAATGATTAGTATGCGTACACTTGGATTTGAGACTAATAAAGACAGCATGAAGCTTGTAGAAAATCCTTGGAAGCGGGGTCGAATGGAACCAGCGTGGCGCACCAGCCAACAGCGCACCACCAGTGCACCAGGCCTGCTGGCGCCTTGATAGGCGTGGCGTGGAAAGGACGTTGGAGCTATGGAAAGTGTGACGCGTCCCCCTGCCATCACCCTAATATATATATAAAGCCCCCTCCTTTGATTTTAATCATTCACCAATATATTCCCTCGGCTAGACATAATAATAAACAAAGATTTCAATCGTTTTTCGTCCGATTACACTACCAAATGCTGTCCAATCTCAAATTAACTTTGGGTAAGGAGTCCTAGTCCTACGAGGAGCATTACTACGGAGTTATTTATCAAAAATACGCTCGGCTAATTGGAACTCCACCGAGTAGAAGTTGTCAAAATTGCTCCAAATTGATTCCTATACGGCGACAGACTTTAGGTAAGCTTTTCTCCCTTTTGAACTCAAAAAATTTTAGGCTTTCGGCTATATTTTATGAAGTTGAATAATAGTTTATATTAGTATCAAAAGTTATAGTTTCTTCAGAATTTAGTACTAAAATTAGTCCCATTTTCTCAGTATCAAAGTTACAGTTGAAAAGAACTGAAAGATACAAGTTGAAACTCATCAGTTAATCAGGAATCGACAATCGTGGTATGATAAGGCGAATCCCTTTGGCAAGTTATTTCCTATAGCATTGTAATACATCTTGATCCCTTGTAAGAAAGTCAAAAGTATTTTTATTGTGGTTAGCTGCTATTGTTAGTCGAGACTAGTACTTTATGTTTCATTTGGGATTGAACTGCCATGTACAGCCTTCTAGGACCAACCGCAGGGTTACTAGCTCCATTGACGCCCGCCAGGGCCTATATGATGTTGCTCTAGAGAGCGATATGCCATCCCAAGGGATGATGTAGAGGCCCAAGGCCCATATTAAAGTCTATTCCATCACTGGACTATTATATTTATTTTGTATCGTCATCACACCCTCGTCATGCCTGGTGCCTAGGGTGTAATTATTCGAAGTCCATAAGACTCAAACGTCGCTATAGATTAGGAGCCGAGCAGGATCAGTTTCGGACCTAGGGGATCGGTAGGACGACTATAGTTATTTGTTGACTCATTTGGACCTGATTTGGAGTATATAGATTGAAGTGAAGTCGCCAGGGCTTATGGGGGCCCCAAGCGGGTTACTCTATGCTGGATGTAGCTTCGAGGCTTATGGGGGATAGATAAGATTCTTGTTTGTACTATTTACTGTTAGGTGTATAGTAGGTTATAAGGTTATATCAGGTTAATTCTCTATCCCTCCTATTGAATTGTTTAGATTTATTATCATTATTATTCATTCATTTTCTTTTGTTGCCTTACATATTCGGTACATATTGTATTGACGCCCATCCTTGGGGCACTGCACTGCTTGCCTACAGCTGTGGATTGACGCGGATTAGGACTTTCAAGCTTTCAGCCAGAGTCAGCAATACAGTTAGTTCCCTTCCTTTGGAGCTAACAGTTAGAAGGTTTGCTCTTTTGATTGTATAGTTTATGGGTAGGTAGGGGCCCCTGTCTCAACCATTATTCTGTTCCTAGAGGATTGTAGATTACAGAATTTTAGTTTTTCATTTTGTTGTTGGCCGTGTGCTGCCTGTATATGTTTTTTTTCGTGAGATGGCCGTGTGGGGCCTTGTGTTGTTGCTATATAGTGGTCTTGTCGGCAATAATATTAGTTACAGTTGCCTGATTTTCATTTTTCTAAAACTAGACAGCATGGTGGTCTTGTCGGCCCGCGTAGGATCCCCTTTTTATTGCTTGTTGTTGGTTAACTGTTTTCTTTTACAGGTGGCTATATGACCTTGTTGGCAGGAGGCTGTATTTATAGCCTAGATATAGCTCGTTGTTTTCTTGAATTGAGTTGCAGGCATGCGCTATACATGCATAAGCCTAGCCAGGTCAGTCAGATTCCAGGGTGGCACTAGGTGTAATTCATTCCTCCTAAGGTGGGGCATGACAAACTTGGTATCATAGCAGGTAGTATCCTAGGGAGTTTGCAAGCCGTTTCAAGTAGATTCTTGTCTATGGATGTGTTGCGCACAACATTCTATAGACAGGAGGCTGCGAGGCAGGTTAGGGGGTTACTCTTCTTTCTCTTCAAGTCATGCTATAGAGTTGTGCTGTATAGGGTTGAGTCCCTAATCTTACTATATTATGCTTGTCCATAGAGAAATGCTGAACACGTGATAGACTATGACCGGCCAGAAGTTAGATTTAGCGGCGGGAGAAGGCACTAGCATAGTGCCTCATTCAGAGCCAGTCCGATCTGAGGGAGAAAGTGTAATGCCCCGAAAACTCAAAATCTAATTCTGGGACTTAAATCTGGAAATCTGGAAAAGTTGCAGAAAAGATACAGGAAGACCCACCTAATGACTCGTTAAGTAACCCCATGACTCGTTAGATGAGCCGTGAGGAGGTTTGAGATTTTGGAGAATAGAGGTGGTGTACCCAATGAGGGACTTCATCAGTCGTAGTCACTGACCATGACCAGTTAGGTCAGTCGTAGTCAGGCCTAATTTAGGAGTATATTTTGTGAACAGTGTACTTGACGAGTGGGGGCAATGAGTCATGGTCCCCAATAACAAGTCGTTATGTCCCTCGTTATCAGCCTTATCGTGTTTTTATCCAGTGTACCTAACGGGAGTGACCATGAGTCATGGTCAGCCAGCACGACCTGTTAGGGGCACTGGCAGTTTTTCCTACCGCATTTATAAGGGCTATTTAGTAATTTCCTACTATCCCAATCTTTAAACTACATCATTCTAGTAATAATCTTAGACGTTTTATTGGGGGGAAATGATTCATTCCTCATTCACTACTCTCAGTTCTCAGAAACATCAAATGTTCTCCTCTCAAGAACCCTCCAAGAAAGACTAAGTCTTCTCATCTCTTGCAGCAATTCAAGCTTCTTTTCTAGAAGGATTTTAGACAGGTATATGAGAATTCAACAAGGGAAGTGTGCTTCCCTTGTGTCTCCCAAGACCCTCCCATAATTTCCCTATCAGATTAGCCTTGAGATTTTTGAATATGAAGAGATTTCATGTTGGTTTTTGTTAATTTAAATTGAGTTATTATCCATGTTTATTATTCATATGATCTTCATCAGTTCCTATGTAAATTGTTGATGTTCTTTCCGAAGGGAATTTAAGCCCTATATTTTCGAGTAAAGGCTATTTGTGTATTAAATTCCGTCCAGTTTGTGAAGTACGTTTTGGGATGAATTTCCTAGTAATTCTTATTATATATGTGTTGAGCAATTATTCCATTGATAATAATGATTTTAGCCTTGTTGAATGAGATTTTTTTTATTAATTCTTGAGATTTTGCTATATTATGGAATTCCTGTGTTGGAATGAGTTGAGTACTCTATTAGCTGCTTAGTAATTCAGTTCAGTAGAACGTAGAACGTCTTCAGAACTATTTAGAAATTGTCAACTGATCAGTTTGACTCTATATTTTCCTAAGGTGTCAGTTGTTCCTCCCGGTTATAAAAATCAAACTAAGAATCTAGTTTTTCATCCATTAGGTGATCATGACATTTTAGATATATAGCTCTGACTAGCCCCAGGACCCAAGTTAAGTTTACAATTTGTTCTTAGATTATTATAACGCTTCCATATAAGTAACTCTAACCAGTCTAGAACCCAGTTTAAGAATCTGATCCGATAAGACTCTTAGGGTACTTTCAGTTATATGTCCCTGACTAGTCTTGGACCCCAATTTCGAGCTATCAGCCTAGTAGATCATCATAGGGTTCCAGTGGGAGTAGGACTTAACACCAAGTGGGTCGAGGTTCCAGCGCACCCATGTTCCCTGAACTACGTTGCCAGCATAGGTTACAGTATTACTTGTCCTGATTGGCCCCAGACTTTAGTGATCACCCAGTTCATGCCTTTATACCCTAGCAAGGTATATTGGGTCCAGTTTCAGAATGAGTAGCTCAGTTCAGTACAGTGTCTCAGACTCAGTATTTCAGACTTAGGGCATGTCTTTGACCATCAGACAGGGTCATCTTGACCATTTCAGATTATATTAGTAATTCAGTTCAGCTCACTTATTGGTCATTGCGTGTCATTTCTGTTCAGACTTTATATTCAGTTATATTTCTTAGACTTACTCAGTACATTCAAAGTACTGACACATTCTTTTATGTTGTATCGTTTCATGAGACAGCTGCAGGTTCCCAGACTCAGCATCATTAGTCGTTGCGATCCAGATCCTCCCGTGCCGCAGTTGAATTGTGAGTCCTCATCATTCAAGAGCCTTATTACATTTCCTTTCAGTTGATTTATTATTTAAAGTTAGATATAGATTTAGCTTGGGGCTTGTCCCAGCAACTCATCAGTTAGTAGGCTTTCAGACATAGAGTAAATTTCAGATTTCAAATGTTATAAATTTTAATGTTTTCTTCTAGTTTATTTTCTCAAATGTTCCTATGTTGTTATTTAAAAGCTTTTGCTGTGTATGTATATATATATATCTATATATATTGTCTTACTCAGAATACCAGTGTATGATAGACCAGGGTTTGACTTGCGGCCGCTTCTGACTTCAAGTACCGTGTTACATCCAAGGTGTAGTCTCGGGGAGTCATAGATAGGGAGACTTCATCTCGGTCTCCCCAGCACTCTCCGCCACACCAGGAGATGTGCAGAGCAGCCGATGTGTCGGAACCACCTCCAAAAGTTTCTATACCAAAACAATTAGACCAGGAGGTTAGGAGCGTTGTCTTAATGTTAGCCCAGATGATGGATACACAGCATTAACCAGAGGCACCTATAGTTGCTGAATCTTTGGGAGGACCTGGTTGTTCGAGGGTTTGATAGTTCCTCGCTCTGAGACCCCCGGAGTTCACAGGGACGGAGAGATGAGGACCCTCAGGACTTGTTTGACTAGCTGTAGTGGATTTTCAAAGTGATGCATGATACTCCCGCAGAGTCGGTTGAGTTTGCGGTATTTCGATTACGAGACATAGTAATGTTATGGTATAAGAGTTGGAAAAGGTCCCGAGGTAGAGATGTTCCCCCTCCAACTTAGTCTAGTTTTTCAGAGGCCTTCCTAGATCATTATTTACTATGAGAAATTTGACAGGCCCGAGTAGATCAATTTTTACATCTAGAGAAGGGCTCGATGAGTGCCCGAGAGTATGCTTTGAGGTATGATTCTTTGGCCCGATATGCATCAGCTTTTGTAGACACTATGCCAGCTAGAGTGCACAGGTTTGTTACAGGGCTACTTCCAAATTACGTGGAGACTTGTGTTATAGCTATGATGCAAGAGGACATGGATATCCCCCGTATTCGGGAATTTTCTCAAAGTATTGAGGGGATCAAACAGCAATAGCGGGAGATAGAGAGGGTAAAGGAGCAGCTCCGCAGGGCTAGACCTAGTGACACTCGGGCAGAGTTTTAGGGCAGACTTAGGCCACGACTATCAAGCAGACCACCTAGACTTCCTTTTCCACAGCAGCAGCAGGGTGGTAGATTTGACCGCTGGGGGAAGTCAGGACCCGGCGAGGGCTCACGAGCATTAGTTTTGCAGCAGTAGAGTGGGTCAGAGCAAAGCAGACTTACCTTGCCACGTTGTCCTATTTGTAGTCGACATCATCTTAGGGCATGCATGTATGGTTCTACTACTTGTTACACCTGCGGACAAGAGGATCACATGATGATAGACTGTCCAGCTAGAGGTTAGAGTGATCTGGATCGACAAGACAGGTCTTTAGTAGGGTCACGTGCCTCAGCACCTTCAGTAGAGTGTAGGCCCTCAGCTCCAACTGGTAGAGGCTGAGGCAGGTCAGGGGTGTCTAGTTCAGGCACCGGTCCGGATCACACATATGCTTTACTAGGACGATATGAGTTGGAGTCATCACTGGTTGTTGAGACAGGTATGCTGGACATTTCTTCTCATTCAGTTTATATTTTGATAGACCCAGGCTCCACTTTGTGTTATGTTACACCATTAGTAGCCTGGAATTTTGGTATAACGCCAGAATGGCTTCAGTGACCATTTTCAGTGTCTACGCCCATCGGCATTTCTACTATAGCTAAACGTATCTACCGGGGTTGCATGGTACAGGTTGTTGGTTGTTAGACTTTAGTAGATTTAGTGGAACAATAAATGATTGATTTTGATACAATTATGGGTATGCATTGGCTAGCGCCATGTTATGCCAATGTAGAATGTTGGACCAAGACTATTCGATTCCACTTTCCAAGGGAGGTAGTGTGAGAATGGAAAAGATATGTAGCCACGCCGAAAGGTAGATTCATATTTTATCTTCGGGTGAGAATGTTAATAGCAAAGGGTTGCATCTATCATATTGTCAGGGTTCAGGATGTCCAAGCAAAATCCCTGATTCTTCAGTCCATTCCAGTAGTCAATGAATTTCCAGATGTGTTCCCAGATGAACTTCCTGGTATTCCCCTAGAGCGGGAAATCGATTTTGCTATCGATGTACTCAGCCTATATCCATCTCGCCATACCGAATGGCTCGGGCTGAATTGAGAGAACTAAAAGAACAGTTGAAAGATCTGTCGGATAAGGGCTTCATCAGGCTGAGTACTTCACCGTGGGGTGCGCCAATTTTGTTTGTAAGAAAGAAAGATGGCTCTCTCGGCATGTGCATAGACAACCAACAGTTAAATCAAGTCACCATCAAAAATAAATACCCACTTCGCATGATAGATGACTTGTTCGATCAACTAGAAAGGGCAAAGTAAGGTCAGGATATCACCAAGTGCGAGTTCGGGAGAGAGATATTCAAAAAACAGCTTTCAGGACCAGGTATGGTCATTTTGAATTCCTAGTATTGTCATGTGGTTTAACGAATTCCCCCGAAGTGTTCATGGATTTGATGAACAACATCTTCAGGCCATATCTAGACTTGGTTGTGATAGTATTCATTGATAACATTCTGGTGTATTCCCGTTCAGAAATAGAACACTGACAACATTTGGGAACAGTGCTCCAAATTCTCAAGGATCGCCAATTATATGCAAAATTTTCGAAATGTGAGTTCTGGATAAATTCTGTAGCCTTTTCTGGTCATATTGTGTAAGATGTTGGTATTTAGGTGGATATACAGAAGATCGAGGTGGTAAAGACATGGCCTAGAAGTACAACTCCAACTGAGCTATGTAGTTTCCTAGGTTTACCTTAGTATTACAAAAGGTTTGTAAAAGGGTTTTGTACTTTATCGACGCCTTTGACCAAGTTAACTCTAAAAGTAGCTAAATTTCACTGAACTGAAGTGTGTGAATAGAGTTTTCAACAGTTGAAAAATAGATTGACATCAACGCCCATACTAGCTTTGCCGAAAGGTTTAGAGGGTAATACAATGTACTGTGATGCTTCAGTCATTGAGTTAGGGTGTGTTTTGATGCAACATGGTAAGATAATTACTTATGCTTCAAGGGAGTTGAGGAAACATGAAAAGAACCATCCCACGCAGGACCTGGAGTTAGAGGCAGTAGTTCATGCCTTAAAAATTTGGAGACATTACTGTATAGGGTGCACGTGGACATTTTTACCGGTGATAAGAACCTCCAGAACATCTTTACACATAGAGAGTTGAGTCTACGATAGCGTCGCTGGTTAGAATTGTTTAAGGACTACAATATGAACATTTTATATCATCAAGGGAAGGCTAATATTGTAGCAGATTCCCTTAGTCATAGATCAATAGGTAGTTTGGCACATTTGAGGCCTGAACAGTGGGAGCTAGCCTGAGAATTGCACTAGTTAGTTAGCCTAGCCATTTGAATAGTAGACTCAGGAGACAGTGGGGTAGTGATTCATAATACCGTAGTATCATCCCTGGTTGTAGAGGTGAAAGAGCAGCAGTATGCAGATCCAAACTTGGTACAACTTTGAGATAAAGTTCAGCAAGGTGAAGTATCAGCTTTTTAGGTAAGCGAAGATGGGGTCTTGAGATTTAGGGGTCACCTCTACGTTGCAAACGTGGCAGGACTTCGCCAGCAGATCATGGAAGAGGTACATTATTCCCGTTGTTCTCTTCACCTAGTTTCAACAAAGATGTATCATGACGTAAAAGGGATTTACTGGTGACAATGAAAAAGGGTGTAGCAGAAATTGTAGCGCAATGCCATAACTGTCAGCAAGTAAAAGTTGAACATCAAAAACCCGACAGATTGACATAAGAGATTGCGGTGCCTATATGCAAATGGGATGCAATTAACATGGATATTGTGACAGGGTTACCCTGTACAAGGTGCAAATTTGATTCTATCTAGGTGATTGTTGATAGATTAATAAAATCAGCTCATTTCCTCTCAGT
Source organism: Datura wrightii (assembly GCA_035772735.1). Taxonomy (NCBI): domain Eukaryota; kingdom Viridiplantae; phylum Streptophyta; class Magnoliopsida; order Solanales; family Solanaceae; genus Datura; species Datura wrightii. Next base: position 71,781,319 of record JASDFA010000002.1, read on the forward strand.
CAGGACAACCTTCTCAGTCGAGGACTGTGCTAAAATGTATATTAGAGAAAGAGTTTAGTTACATGGTGTTCCGACATCTATCATTTCCGACATGGGGGAACAATTCACGGTTAGATTCTAGCAGTCATTTTAGAAAGGCTTGGGAACATATGTTAATTTGAGTACAGCATTCCATCATCAGACAGATGGGCAGGCAGAACATATAATTCAGATGCTCGAGGATATGTTGCAAGCATGTGTGTTGGACATTGGGAGAAGTTGGGATGAGCATGTACCCCTTATTGAATTTACTTACAACAACAGTTATCATTTGCAACACAGATGGCACCACATGAGGCTTTATAAGGGTGAAAATGCAGATCCCCCATTAGATGGATCGAGGTAGGAGAATAAGAGGTAATTGGACCAGACATGATCCACCAATTAGAAGAGAAAGTAACACTCATCAGAGACCGCTTGTTAACAGCCCAGAGTCGCCAGAAGTCCTATTTCTATGTGAGATATAGAGATTTGGAACTCAATGTTCATGACTGGGTATTTCTGAAAGTTTCTCCCATGAAGGGCATGATGAGGTTTGGTAAGAAGGGCAAGCTGAGCCCTTGATTTATTGGCCCATATCGGATCCTCCAAAGAATAGGTCAAGTGGCATACAAGCTAGACTTACCTCCAGAATTAAAATCTATTTACCTGGTCTTTCATGTGTCAATGTTGTCAAAATGTATAGGGGACTCGTCCCGAGTCATGCTAATCGAGGACGTTCAGGTTACTAAGCAGTTAGCCTACTAAGAGGTTCTAGTGGCCATATTAGATCGACAGTTTTGTAGGTTAAGAACAAAAGATGTTTCCTCTGTTAAAGTATTATGGAGGAAAATGAATAAGGAAGAGATTTTCTGGGAAGCCGAGAAAGACATGAGGTCTAAATATCCTCACCGGGTCCAGGATTAATTTAGATTATGATGTTAAGATGAGGTTGTTGTTCACTTGTTATTTTACTGCTTATGCTATCAGTACTGTTGTTTAGCTACCCCTCTTTTATTGTGTAATGGTTGTTATAGCGTCCTGCGAGGCGCCTATGCTGGACTTTTCTACGTTTCAAGTTTCCATATAGTCCATATTACAGAGGAGACTCAGCCGAAATTTTTATAAATCCTACTTAAGAGAGTTAACTCCTTTAAGCCTGAGAATGACATTCGAGGACGAATGTTCCTAAGGGGGAGAGGATGTTATACCCTCTAAATGTTAATGATTAGCAAGCATAGGAATGGAATTGTCACGAATAAAAAGAGCGTGACGCATGTAGAAAAGCCTTGGAAGCGGGGTCGGACAGAACCAGCGCGACGCGCCAGCCACCAGCACACTGGCCAGCATGGCGCGGCAGGGACGTTGGAACTATGGGCCCCCCTGCCACCACCCTAATATATATATAAATCACCCTCCTTTCATTTTAATCATTCACCAACATATTCCCTCGACCATACATAAAAAATAAATGAAGATTTCAATCGTTTTTCGTCTTATTACGCAACCAAATGCGGTCCAATCTCAAATTAACTTCGAGTAACAAGTCCTAGGCCTATAGGGAGCATTACTACGGAGATATTTTTCAAAAATAAGCTCAGCAAATTAGAACTCCACTGAGTAGAAGTTGTCAGAATTACTCTAGGTTGATTCCTATATGGCCACTGGCTTTAGGTAAGCATTTCTTCCTTCTAAACTCTCGGAAAATTATAGGCTTTCGGCCGTATTTTACAAAGTTGAGTTATAGTTTATATTAGTATCAAAAGTTACCATTCTTTTCAAATTTAGTATTAAAATTAGTCCCATTTTCTCAGTATCAAAGTTGCAGCTGGAAAGAGCTGACAAATACAAGTTAAAACTCGTTAGTTAATCGTGAATCGACAATAGAGGTATGTTAAGATGAATCCCTTTGGAAAATTATTTCCTATAGCATTGTTGTCACACCCCACCTTGGAGGGTATGACGGGCACCTGGTGCCTGCTAGACTCTGGACTGCTAGATGGTCCAGCCTAAGCACGTCTGGTGCTTTTGGCTGGCCCAGGCTCTATTCTAAGAAACCAACCGGCTATATAATGGCTGTAAACACAGCCTCCGGCCAACTGGCCTATAGCCACTTGTACCTGTACTATCAGCTAACCAGAACACATTAAATATAGGGGAGCCTATGCGGGCCGACAAGGCCACCATGCTGTGTAGTTATCTATAATTCGACAATGAAGTATTGGAAAGCTACGTGACCGGCAAGGTCCCCACACGGCCAGCATAAAAGAAATAAAGTACTAACAGATATACAACTGCACGGCCTCACACGACCGGCTCAACTGACCACAGGAAATATATACAGACTGCAAGCCTCTAGGAACAACAATAGAAATGATTGGGACAGGGCCCCGACCTACCCGTACTGTACAACAAAAGAAAACGAAATACAGCTCTGGAATTCAGTCTCTGGATGACAGGAGCTGAATACTCGATCGCTGGCAGGAATCACGAGGGATCGCTTCCTCGTTTATGAGTACCTGCAGGCAAGTAATGCAGCGCCCCACCGGGCGTCAGTACCGCTGGTACTGAGTATGTAAAGCAATAACTAAAAGAAATATCTGAAAAGAACAATATAACTGATGAAACTTAAATAGGAAGAAAAAGATTAATTGTCTGATAATGTAAAACTATGCCTACTCTTAACTATACAGGAAGGAGTAGGAGTCATACCTGGAGATGTATCGTTCTACTATCGATCTACTCGTATCTACTGTAACATGGAATAACATAACATAACATAACATAGCACACACAAACCTTACACGGCCCCCATAAGCCAGGAGGTACAACCAGCATGCAATCTATACCCCTACCCCGGTCATCCCATCTCCTATAATAACTATAAGCATCCTGTCGGTGCCATGGGTATGCACTTGGGCTCGCTGAGCCCCTGACTATAACTGTACCTGAGTCCGGAGGACTCCTGAATCAACACCCGGGCGTATCCGCTCGACAGAGGTGTGTAAAGGCCGACCAAGGCACAATATGGCGAAAACTGACATCCCATCTTCGTCCCCTGTGGGACGGCATGCCACTCCGTAGAGCGACGTATCCTCGTCCTTTAGCGGATGAGCCGATATAGCTATTAACCCTGGGGCGGTCATGGATGCTAGGTAATCCAACCCTAAACAATACAACGGTCTCAACTAGTAATATTATCTGCATATCCCACACACTGAAGCTAATAGTAGTAAAGTATCCGTACATACTGCGTGTTGAACTAGTAATGGTAATGTGTACATGCTTAATACATACTGATACTGATAATAGCATATATGTGTAAATATAATCTTCTGCCATACTGTGCTGAGTCTAACGCTGAACAAGATATAGTTTTTCTACTAAAAACCATGTTGTATACTGAGTTTCTATAGTAACATGATTTACTATGTCTAACATGCTTCCTAAACTTCATTTTAACCTATCATTCTATTTCTGAGATGCCTTACAGATATTACATTGTTTTACTGGGTTTCAACTGAATACGATAATATCCTAACATTTTGTACTATATCACCTGCTGAGCATGCTGTGCAGTTCATAACACTTGTATTAGAATCTATTTCGTGCTAGCAAGTTTCGTGCTAATTATAACCTGATGCTTCTAATATCATACCAACATTCGTAATAAACATAATACATGACTTTTGAACATTCTACTGGCCTTTAAATTACTTTACTATACCGAGATTACTAACTTGCCGAGGAAACTAGCTTTACATACCTTCGTTTCTGATTTCCCGACTAACTGGCGTAGCTTGGTCAGTATTTCCGCTATTCCTCCCAACTGCATTCATATATATGTCAATCAATACTAAATACAACTTTATTCTGGAGGACGACATTACTTTGGATATAATTATAGCCTAATCTTGGGCTTATCGAGAGACGGTCGAAAACTCGCTATTTTTCCGAAGTCCAGAAGGGAGAAATATTCACTTCATAGCTAGGAATACATAGACATTAGTTTTGAGCAATTCCACTTACCTTAGTCCGGTAGCTCGATGATTCGTCGGCTGTATTTTGCGAAACTAAATCCGTAGGAATGCTCTCTGCTGCTAAATACCTCGGTATCTGAGGTTAATTTGAGTTTGGACTACGTTTAGCAGCGTAATCGGACGAAAATATATTTACCCTCTTCGTTCTTTTCTTTCCTCTGGTCTTTCCTCTCTGTTTTCGCTGGAAATTATAAGAATGATTGATTAAAAACCGAAGTGGGGCTTTATATACTGGGGCTTGGACAAGGCCAACATGTCACGGAGCCAACACGGTGGCTCCACCTCCGTGACACGTTGCCATCGCGGAGGGGCTCTACCTCGGCTCCTTCCGCGATGGTTCGACAGGTTTCTCGTCCGATCTTTTTCTCGGGCCTTTCTTTAGCATGTATGGCCTTCAAATATGCTTAACCAACGTGCGAATAGGTCATCTAGGTGCCGGGAATCCTACGGGGTATAACATTCTCCCCCCCTTAAGAACATTTGTCCTCGAATGTAAACTTCTATTTAGAGGACTTCTCAAAATACTATCTAGGAAAATTTCGACAAAGTTTCCCCTGTAATATGGACTATAGCAAAAACCTGAAATGCAGAAAAGTCCAACACAGGTACGACACGCAATACTTTAGGATTCACTGGATAGCTAAACATCAATCATTCTCACTTATTCATACCCAACTATAAGACATTGCATAAGTAATAATACAGACATACCTATCGCCTGACTAGGCCTGGAATAAGTGAGGATATCTGGTCTTCCTATCTTCCTCCGCTTCCCATGTCATCTCATCTCGGTTCCTGTTACGCCACAATACCTTAATAGACGCAATATCTTTAGTCCTCAATCTGCGAATCTGTCTGTCTAGGATAGCTATTGGAACCTCTTCATACGCCAGCTTTTCTGTAACCTGGATATCCTGGACTGGGACTGCTCTGGACGGGTCTCCTATGCATTTCCTCACCATAGATACATGGAAGACTGGATGAAGGGATTCTAATTCTGGAGGCAAGTTCAACTCATATGCTACTCGGCCTATCCTTTGACGAATCTGATAAGGCCCACCAAACCTCGGGCTGAGCTTACCTTTCTTGCTGAATCTCATTACCCCTTTCATTGGAGATACTTTAAGGAATACCCAGTCATTCACATCAAACTCCAAGTCTCTGTGTCGCACATCTGCATATGATTTCTGGCGGCTCTGTGCAATTAGTTAGCGTTCTCGGATAAGCTTTACCTTTTCCTCTGACTGCTGAACAATGTCTGGCCCGACCAACGCTGATTCTCCTATTTCAAACCAACCAATCGGCGTTCTGCATTTTCGCTCGTATAAAGCTTCGAAAGGTGCCATCTGGATGGCTGAGTGATAGCTATTATTATAAGCAAATTCAATTAACGGCAAATGCTCGTTCCAGCTACCTCCAAAATCTGGCACACACGCTCGTAGCATGTCCTCGAGCGCTCGAATAGTGCGCTCAGCCTGTCCATCTGTCTGAGGGTGAAATACTATGTTCAAATTAATCTGCGTCCCCAGACCTCTTTGAAATGACTGCCAAAATCTAGCCGTAAATTGTGCTCCTCTATCAGAGATAATAGATACTGGAACACCGTGTAATCTAACTATTTCTCTGATATGCAATTCAGCGTAATCTTTGGCAGAGAAAGTAGCTTTTACTGGCGGGAAATGGGTTGATTTCGTCAGTATGTCAGCAATTACCCAAATTGAATCATGTCTATGCCTGGTACGGGGTAATCCTGCTACTAAGTCCATGTTTACTACTTCCCATTTCCAGAGAGGTACAACTATGTCCTGGTCAAACCGCCTGGTTTCCGATGTTCTGCTTTCACCTGTTGGCAGTTAGGACACTGAGCAACAAATTCAGCAATTTCTCTTTTCATACCTGGCCACCAGTAGTTTTCTTTGATATCATGGTACATTTTCGTCGCGCCTGAGTGGAGAGAATAGCGGGCGTAATGCGCCTTGCTCATAATCCGCTGGTGAAGCCCCAAAATATTTGGAACACAAATGCGGCCTTTACATCGCAACACTTCATCCCCGGTTACCTGAAAATATGTCACCTCTCCTTGCTAAACCTTGTGTTCAAGTTGAACCCGGCTAGGGTCTCCATACTGTCGTTCCTTTACTTCCACCACTAATGACAACACTGCGACATTCTGTATTACTGCTCTGTTGTCCTTTATTTCTGCTATGTGAACGGCTAAACTAGCTAACTGGTGTAATTCTCGGGCCAATTCTCGCTGTTCAGGCTGCAAGTATGCCAACTCCCCATAGATTTACGGCTAAGGGCATCTGCTACCACATTAGCCCTTCCTAGGTGATACAAAATATTCACTCTTTAAGGCATAAACTACTGCAGCTAACTCCAGGTCATGGGTAAGATAATTCTTTTCATGTTTCTTAAACTGCCTGAAAGCATAAGCTATTACTTTACCATACTGCATCAACCCTCTGTACCTTCTGGCGATACTAACACTGGAGCTGATGTTAACCTGGCTTTTAACTCCTGGAAGTTCTGCTCACATGCCTCAGTCTGCTGGAACTTTGCTGCCTTCTGTGTCAATTTTGTCAGAAGTGCTGCTAAGGTGGAAAATCCTTCCACAAACCCTCTGTAGTACCCGGCTAACCGCAGGGATTGCGTACTTCGGTCGGAGTGGTAAGTCTGGGCTATGTCTTCACTGCTTTGATTTTCTGTGTATCTACCTGTACACCAGCCTCCGACACAATGTGACCAAAAAGGCTACTGAACTCAGCCAAAATTCACATTTAGAAAAATTGACATATAACTGACGGTGATACTGGTTTATTATACCGGAGAATCTGACAAGTAATCTACCAGTATAGCTAGGGCTTATCTGGCCTTCTGCCCGCATGCTAAGGCTACTTGTTGCTAAGGTAACCTGAATGACTATCTGCACACCATGTGCCCGTATCTGATCAGAGGATCCTTACAATGATCATGATCTCTAATAGTCTGGATGAATAATCTTGACTAACTAAATAGTTGGGTTAAATGATCCGAATGCTGCAGTAGTCTAACGATGCTCTACATGTCCTACTCAGACATCTGTAGCTCATGCATAACTGCGAGGTTGTGGACAACTAACTGTTTCGTCCTCCTAATTGAACAATTGTGGTGTTGTGCTTAGTCCAACCTACTCTCAGGCGATCCGTCCCTGAATCTACATAAGGAACCTACCGATCTCCTTGTCTTAGTAATCACTGTGCTTGCAGAGCACCACTAATTTCTTACGCCTTATTCGTACCCCCTTGGATTTATATTACTGTTCTTGGAAATTCTCGGTCTTATGACCCATTCTGTAAAGACTGGCCTTCTGTTAGGGCTCTGTATCTGAATACCTTAAGAAAACCAGCTGAAGTACTAGTCCGTCACTGACTACTGATATGGACTCTTTCTTGGGGTACCCACAGGTTTGTCTGACTGAGACGGTCGGCTGACTTGCGGGGTGTTCCGCATAATAGATGCTAGGTTGACTAAGCCCGGCTCTCACCTACAAGGCTGGGAAAACGATGCACGACCACTTAATGTGCCACCCTCTCTTTTGGTGAGGGGTCCTGCAGTACGATCTGTATATATTTCCTAGCAGCTAACCAAAATCTGTGTGACTGTAACCCCCATTGCCAACTACTTACATCATATCTATCATTTGTAGACATATATATATCAACTACTATGTGCAATACATACTGAATTTTGTGGTGATACATAATCTCTAACATGCCTTACTGAATTTCATATTGCACATGATATACCGCTCCTACAGTCTAATGATATCTCATATCCTCTTGTATCATTTCATGGGATTTTTTTTTTCATCCCATTCTGGAAGCAACACACACTTGCACTTTAGCTATGATCTGCTATTTGAAATTTCGCCACTCTTACAATGTGGGGTCAACATCCGAACCTTGTGGCCTTACTTGGCATTATATTAAGGCCCGTGACTGTCTGTTGGACCTTGTCTCTGGGCCACACTAGATTGGAGTCTCTGGTTCGGTACCCTCTTACCTTCTCCTTGGGCGGACATACCGCAACATTCTAAACTACAACCTTACTGTCTCTTAGCTGTTCGTCTAAGGTTCAGTCATTAATACACGATGTTCTATCAATCTAGAGGTGATTCTGATTTCCCCTCAAAATCTAGTATTCATGCTCTTCACCTTCATCTTCCTTAAACTGGGCTATGGGGTCCAAGGTACCTTGCCTTACACTGTCAATAAGGTTGGCAGTCAATTTCCAACCTATACTTCTTTTGACTTGCAGTCGGACCCATCTTATTCATATAATCTCCCTGTCTTTTGATATCACAGCTAAGATTGTAACTATTATCTTGCAGACATACCCTGCCGTCGTTAGCATGCCACGGCGGATTCAACCCTTTCCTGACTTGAACTTGACTCTTACTGGGAGTCCATCATTGACGGATCTCCTACACCCACTTCGAGTAAGCTAGTAGTCTTACTTGCTCTTCTGACTTATTACCGTGAGGGTCTGCACAACTTACATAATCATAAGGGCTCCTTACTCTTTCTAACACTTTCTGGAATCAACTAATCCACCTTTCACTTACTGCCTGCTTTGGGCAACATCGTCTCAATCCTTATGTCCTTTGCTACACTGGGATCAAAACTAAGGGGTAGGAATAACTTTTTTCTTACTGCAACGAAACGAAGACATGGAACTGTACCACACCTGAAGGAATGGAGGTGGGAATCCTACATTTCCCTCTCTTTCTCACACTTATCTGATAATCTAATATTGTCTACTATCTTAATCAGGTCTTATATATATATATATATATATATATATATATATATATATCTAACAAATAAATCAACTCATTTATTCGTTATGCTTATGACTTCCTATTATGAAGTTATCGACATATACTGGGGATGGTACCAATAAAAAGATAACATTGGGAGGTCCCTGTTACCTCCTCCTGCTGCTGTAGTTACCTTGTAACTGGCTGATGTTCTCTCCTGTCGCTATATCTGATCTTCTGCCTGGGATAGGATTTCGCTGGTCTGACTTGTATCTGTATTTAAAGAATATGATAAGTTTTAAAAGGACCAACCCTATACTGTACTGTGCTATGGCACGACTGAGTATGAAAGAAGGGTAACCATCCTATTATGCCTCGCAACCTCCTACCTATAGTATGTGGTGCACAACACATCCATAGACAAGACTCTACTTAGCACGGCTTGCAGACTCCCTGGGACACGACCTGCTCTGATACCAAGTTTGTCACACCCCACCTTGGAGGGTATAACGGGCACCTGGTGCCTGCTAGACTCTGGACTGCTAGATGGTCCAGCCTAAGCACGTCTGGTGCTTTTGGCTGGCCCTGGCTCTAATCCAAGAAACCAACCGGCTATATAACGGTTGTAAACACAGCCTCCGGCCAACTGGCCTATAGCCACCTGTACCTGTACTATCAACTAACCAGAACACATTCAATATAGGGGAGCCTATGTGGGCCGACAAGGCCACCATGCTGTCTAGTTATCTGTAATTCGACAATAAGTATTGGAAAGCTACGAGACCGGCAAGGTCCCCACACGGCCAACATAAAAGAAATAAAGTACTAACAGCTATACAACTGCACGACCTCACACGATCGGCTCAACTGACCATAGGAAAATATATACGGACTGCAAGCCTCTAGGAACAACAATAGAAATGATCGGGACAGGGCCCCGACCTACCCGTACTGTACAATAAAAGAAAACGAAATACACCTCTGGAATTTAGTCTCCGGATGACAGGAGCTGAATACTCGATCGCTGGCAGGAATCACGAGGGATCGCCTCCTCTTTTATGAGTACCTGCAGGCAAGTAATGCAGCGCCCCACCAGGCGTCAGTACTGCTGGTACTGAGTATGTGAAGCAATAACTGAAAGAAATATCTGAAAACAATAATACAACTGATGAAACTGAAATAGGAAGAAAAAGATTAACTGTCTGATAATGTAAAAATATGCCTACTCTTAACTATACTGGAAGGAGTAGGAGTCATACCTGGAGATGTATCGTTCTACTATCGATCTACTCGTATCTACTGTAACATGGCATAACATAACATAACATAACATAGCACACACAAACCTTACCCGGCACCCATAAGCCGGGAGGTACAACCAGCATGCATTCTATACCCCTACCCCGGTTATCCCATCTCCTATAATAACTATAAGCATCCTGCCGGTCCCCTGGGTAAGCACTTGGGCTCGCTGAGCCCCTGACTATAACTGTACCTGAGTCCAGAGGACTCCTGAATCAACACCTGGGCGTATCCGCTCGACAGAGGTGTGTAAAGGCCGACCATGGCACAATATGGGGAAAACTGGCATCCCATCTTCGTCCCCTATGGGACGGCATGCCACTCCGTAGAGAGACGTATCCTCGTCCTCTGGCGGACGAGTCGATACAGCTATTAACCCTGGGGCGGTCATGGATGCTAGGTAATCCAACCCCAAACAATACAACAGTCTCAACTAGTAATATTATCTGCATATCCCACACACTGAAGCTAATAGTAGTAAAGTATCCGTACATACTGTGTGCTGAACTAGTAATGGTAATGTGTACGTGCTTAATACATGCTGAGACTGATAATAGCATATATGTGTAAATATAATCTTCTGCCATACTGTGCTGAGTCTAACGCTGAACAAGATATAGTTTTTCTACTAAAAACCATGTTGTATACTGAGTTTCTATAGTAACATGATTTACTATTTCTAACATGCTTCCTAAACTTCATTTTAACCTATCATTCTATTTCTGAGATGCCTTACAGATATTACATTATTTTACTGGGTTTCAACTGAATATGATAATATCCTAACATTCTGTACTACATCACCTGCTGAGCATGTTGTGCAGTTCCTAACACTTGTATTAGAATCTATTTCGTGCTAGCAAGTTTCGTGCTAATTATAACCTGATGCTTCTAATATCGTACCAAAATTTGTAATAAACATAATACATGACTTCTGAACATTCTACTGGCCTTTAAATTACTTTACTATACCGAGATTACTAACTTGCCAAGGAAACTAGCTTTACATACCTTCGCTTCTGATTTCCCGACTAACTGGCTTGGTCAGTATTTCCGCTATTCCTCCCAACTGCATTCATATTTAGTCATTTTTTTCGCTGCCTTACATATTCGGTACATGTTGTACTGACGCCCATCCTTGTGGCGCTGCATTACTTGCCTGCATGTGTGGATAAACATGGATCAGAACCTTTGTAGCTTTCAGCCAGAGTCAGCAGTACATTTAGCTCCCTTCCTCCGGAGCTAATAGTTAGAAAGTTTGCTCTTTTGATTGTATAGTTTATGGGTAGGTTGGGGCCCTATCTTGACCATTATTCCACTCCTAGAGGCTTGCAGATTACAGAATTCCAGTTGTTTATTTTTTTGTGTGCCGTGTGGGGCCTATATATAATTTACTTCATGTGATAGCCGTGTGGGTCCTTGTTTAGCTGTTAGATAGTGGCCTTGTTGGCTATAGTATAGTTATAATAGCTTGATTTTCATTCTGCTAAAACTAAACAGCATGGTGGTCTTATCAGCCCGCATAGGATTCCCTTTTTATTGTTTGTTGTTGGTTACCTGTTTTCTTTTACATGTGGCTATATAGCCTTGTCGGCCGGAGGCTGTATTTACAACTGAGATATAGCTCGTTGTTTTCTTAAATTGAGTTGCAGGCATGCACCAGACATGCATAAACCTAGCCAGGTTAGTTATATTCCAAAATGGCACTAGGTGCTAGTCATGCCTCCTAAGGTGGGGCGTGACATACACCTCTGCCCATACAGAGCCTAAAACATAGCCATCTAAATGCTTAAATGGTAGCTATTATTATATGCAAATTTGATGAGAGTTAGATGATCATCCCAACTACCCTTGAAATCAATCACACATGCTTTCAACGTATCCTCAAGAGTCTGAATGGTTCGTTCAGCCTGACCATCTGTCTGCGGGTGAAAAGTTGTACTAAGCTTGACCTGAGTACCAAGTCCCTACTAAAACGATCTCCAAAACTGGGCGGTAAACTGAGTACCTATATCGATATGATGGAAATGGGTACTCCATGAAACCGAACTAAGTCTTGAGAATACAATTTAGCATAATCCTCCACTGAGTCGGTAGTCTTGACCTGTAGGAAATGAGATGCTTTGGTCAACCTATCCACAATCACCCATATGGAGTCATACTGTTGATGAGTATGAGGCAACCCTGTAAAGAAGTCCATATTGGTTTCCTCCCACTTCTAAATAGGGATGCTAATGTCTTGAAGCACACCTCAATTTCTTTGATGCTAAACTTTCACCTGTTGACAATTCGGAAACATTGCCACAAACTCTACTATGTCCTTCTTCATGCCATTCCATCAATAGACTTTCTGCAGGTCATGGTACTTGGTGGCACTTGGATGTATATAATATCTAGAACCATGAGCTTTATGCAACAGCCGCTCCCTTAAGTCATCAACACCCGAAACACATAAAGGACCCTGATATCGTAGTACATTCATATCCCCCTTGGGAGAAAACCTCCACCTTCTAATTTTTAATAGCTTCCTTCAACTTTACAAAAATAGGATCTCTCGTCTTGCCTAGCCTTGACTTCTGTCACCAAGGAAGATTCTGATCCATTCTAAACAATGATACCACCATCTGCTGAGTAGTCAAGACCCGAACATAGGCCCTAATAGAGACACGAAACAAGGATCCTCGAGAGACTCCATGTCGACCCATGGCATAAAGATACATCTAGATCAATCAATAAAACTGAGATTTATCATCATAAACATAGCGAAAGTCTAAACATAACATAACATAAAAACATACAACGCGGGTCTGAAGTTGAATACAATCTATGTCTGAAAAGCCTCTACATCTGATGTCTTGATGGGACAAGACCCTAACTAACTCTCTAGGCCTGAAACTAAAAATGTAAGGAAACCACTTATAAGGAAGGGTCCTCGAGAGATGAGGACTCACCAACTCAGATTAGATGCTAACCTAGAAAGCTGGATAGTGAGTGGTTTGGGTCTAAGGATCGGATCCTGTATCATAAAATGATACAACATAGAGTATATGGTCAGTACGTGGAATGTACTGAGTATGCAAGGTAACTAAAACCGCTTAAGTAAGTAAAATCATTAAAACATGCATAATATAAATCATAATCAAGATAAGAAACCGAGAGTAGGTCTTGCATGCTATTTTTTGAAATCACGACTGAACATAACTGAACATCAAAATTAAATCAAATGACCCAAAGCTGAAATCTGGTAAAACATTAGTAAAGCTGAACATCGGGTCAAACCATCTTTAGAACATATATATATATATGTGTCATGAATGATAAACATGCATAGCTACAATCATGAGGAACAATGGGAGACTCTTCATATAACCATCATTACCACGATAGATCTTACATAGCCTCGACTATCACACTCAAGTGGGCAGAGCCGTCCAAAGTTTTTCTAGGGCTAAGGACACTACCATGATATTGATATCAAGATAAAGGCCTCTTGGGGAAGGGGAAATCTCAAAAGGAGGTCCCAAATAATCTGATCATAGGTACGTTGGCTCGTAGTTCTAAGGCATAGGGTTGGGATACCCTTATCCTACTTGGTGCTAGACACTACTCCCAAAAACATGCATATTCTCTCCATCGTTTTTAACAAAGATGACCATCGTCTAGTGACGAAGCTGAATAATCATGTATATATAAAGTCTGAAATCATACATGAGTAGCCTTGTCTCAAACCATACCACAAGTTGAACATAATTAGGAGTCTTGACTCCAAAACCATGTGGTAAGCTAATTGACATGAAATCATAAATCATACTTGAACATATGGGCTTGCCCAATACTTAAACATGCTTGAAAATACTTTATTCACTTGAAAGAATGATCATAGACATGGGTAACTTGAAAATATTCTTTTCATCATAAATATCTCATCATAATTGAACATACATGATAGATCTCAATTTTCATAAACATCTCATGGATGGGCATCATAATTTATAAAACTCGAAAACATGATTTATAATTGAAAACATTTTAAAACTTTCCCATGTATCATAACTCAATAATAGAAACATACTTAGATCATACCGATAGTAGAAACTTAGGAAATTCATGCATTGATTTAATACACCATGGGATCTGATCTCGGGCAAAATAACATGCCGAAGTGATGCTTTATACCTTAATTTAGTCTTGTTTATCTAATTTATTTTATACATTTTCATGTGATTTTATATAAATGTGAATATATGTGCTAACCAACATGATTAGTCCTTGTTTTGTAGGTTTCAATGATTTTGAGAAACTAATTCATAAGTTGGTGAAGGAGAGGAATAGAGTCGGGAGCAATGGGCGAAAGTAGGCAAAGAGCATGCCATGGCAATGCTCCAGTGCGCCAGGTAGCGTGCCATGCCAGGGCAGCTGCACCACAGAGCAAGGACAACGCGCTGCATGAGCAGCGTATCACGCCGACAGCGCGGTGACACTCGGCAGATTTGGCTTCCGGAGGCAATTTCCAGAGAGCCTCGGCGTTACCTCTGTGTCACGGAGGCAGTGCTCCGCAATACACTCCGTGACATGGAGCCATTCCACGAAAGGCTAAATTGGGCACATTTTTCATTTATTATAAATAGGTCCCTTAGCTCCTAAATCTAATTGGTCACGATTTTATTCTTGAAAACTACCTAGGAGTGAAGGGAGAAGTGGGAGAACTCATCTAGGGTTTGTCAAATACCCTTCTCATCTACCAAATTCTTGTAAGTATGTTAATTTAATTGTAGTTTCTTGTAGTTTTACGAACATGAATGGCTAGAACCCTTCCTCTAGGGTTGAATCCATGAATTATTATTGTGATTCTTTGAAATTGTTTTGGAATTAAGTTATTGATTGTTGCTTCCGTCTTGCATTCGGGATTGTTGGTTGTCTTTATGATTGATCACCATGAAAACATATATGTTAGCTTGGGCATAGGCTTGAGAAAGCAGTGGCCTAGGTCTGAACATGAGAATGTAAGGAGCATGTTTATATCTCACGATATAATTTCCTGCTAGGATAGAAATATACTTAACACCCTGCTTGGTTGATAAAACCAGGGTATTTAAAAACCGATTTAGGATTATCACATCACCACTCGAAGAAGTAGTTGTGAGGCTAAGTTGAGTTAAATGATTAGACGCACGAAAGTCCCTAATCATTTCCATGTAAACCACAACATAATTGATTGCCCACGAACTAGAAGTAGCATCCTCGCTCACAATGATGCAGTGAGGCTAGTTTGTCGTGTTTGGAGGCTCGAAAGACCATAAACATGAAATTCTAATTATGTGAAACAACAATCGATAGTTGCATACTTAACCCATTGCAAATCGTAGCATCTCATGATTATCTGGTTTTAACTCTACGTTGCTCCTAGAGTGCATTCAGAATATTTTGTTGACCAAATTTAGACTTAATTAAAAATCTCCCTCGGAAACTTCTATAACCAACATTTTCGGTATTTAAGATCATACATGTAATGGATAGTTAGAGGAATGGGTCCAATCCCTGTGGGTTTGACATTCCGGTTCTTAAAAAGAGCCACTATATTACTTGCAACGACCCGTACACTTGCGGACGCGCGAATAAGGGCACGTCATGTTTTTGGCGCCATTGTTGCGGACTCGGCGTAGTTTTGATAATTTTTCTATTTTTGTGTGATTTTTAAATTTCCTTAAGTGTTGAGAAACTCGGTCTTAGTCTGATTATTTGCAGGTGACAGGTTGTCCTGCCGAGCTGGCTAAAAATAGAGAGCTTGTGGAACCGTTGGTTGAACCTGAACGTCAAATCCATTTGCAAAGGAGAGTAGCTCTAGAGAAAAAGCTGAAGAGACTTCAAGAAAAGGTACAACAACAACCACCTGGGGGACAAGAACAATTTTCATCGAAAGCAATGGCAGCTAGACCAGTTCCAAAGTGGCAATCCCACTAGCGATGAATGTGACCTCTAGTATCCGTAAACCGGAGCCTGGAGGGAACTTTGAGCTTAAATAGAACATGGTGCAGCTGTTATATTCTAGTGGTCAATTCACTGGAATGGCACATGAGGACCCGCAATAGCACTTATAGAGCTTTCTAGAGATTAGTGACACATTTGTCCCCACCGGCGTGTCTACAGATTATGTCCGACTGACCCTCTTCCCATTTTCACTACTGGGAGAGGCGAAAAAGTGGTTGAAGGTTGCCACCAAACTCCATAACTTCGTGGAATGACTTGGCTAAGAAGTTCCTCATCAGATTCTTTCCTTCAGGCAAAATTGAAAAGTTGCAAAGTGAAATACTCAGTTTCAAGTAGAAGCCTGATGAGAACTTGTATATGGCTTGGGAAAGATTCAAGTCATGGTTGAGAGACTGCCCCCATCACCAGCAATCAAATGAAGTGTTGGCTCATACCTTTGTAGAAAGTCTAGACCCACACATAAAAATATTACTAGACTCTACATCGGGTTGGCAAGCCTTGGAGAAGATGTATGATGAGTTGTACACTTTGTTGAATAGAATTGCTCAAGGAAATCTAGAGTGGCACAGCGAGTCATCGAGAGGGGCAAGAAAGAGATTAGGGCTGATAGAAGTAGATGGAATGAATGCCTTGGCAGTACAGTTAGCTTCGTTCCAGTATCAGATGATGACTCAGTTCAATAAACTAAGTATGAACCAACAACAAGGACAGGTTAATGCAGTTCAGCAAGCTCCGAGTTGGTGTGAAAATTGTGGTAACAATGGCCACAAGGAAGAATTGTGTGGAGCCAATCCGGAGTTAGTCAATTATGTTGGTAATGTGCAGCGCAACAATCATAATTTTGGAACCAGTTAGAACAGAAATTGGCAGGGCCACTTGAATTTTTCATGGGGTGGAAACCAAAAGCAACGTTATATGCAACCACAACAACAGCAGTATCAGCAGAATAGGAAGAATGATGGGCAAGTGAGCAGCAGCATTGAGGAAATATTGCAGAAAATCATGGAGACCCAGACTCAGTTAGTGGAAAAGCAAGCGAGGATGGCAACAGACTTAAATCAGCAAATGGCCACCCGCAATCTTGAAAAACAAGTGGGTCAGATAGCAGCTGCTCAAAACATGAGATCACAAGGGGGATTACCAAGCGACACAGATCCTAATCCCCGTCAGGTCAATGCCATCAGTGTGAGAAGCAACATGCAATTAGCTGATGCAGTGCCAAAAGAGCTGAGAGAGGAGGTACAACCGGAGTTGGTTAGACCAGGACCATCCAGCAACACAAGAGATAATCAGAGTGCTGGGCAACAACATGCACAATCTTCAATGCAGCCAGCACAAAGAACACCACCACGATTTCCTCAGAAATTCAGAAAGAGCAAGGAGGAGAAATGCTTCAAACAAGTTCTTTGAAGAGAGCTTCAAAGAACTTCACATAATTTTGCCTCTTATTGATGTTTTTAAGTGAATGCCCAAGTATGCTAAATATTTGAAGTAAGTGATGGCGAACAAAGTTAGGTTGGTGGATGTCCAGACTGTAGCACTGACTGAGGAGTTCAGTCACCGGGTATTGAATAAGTTTCCGAAGAAGCTCAAAGATCTAGGGAGTTTTACCCTCCGTATACAAATTGGTAAAGCTGAGGTGCTACGGGCTTTGTGTGATCTAGGGGCAGCAGTTAACCTAATGCCCCTATCCTTATTCAACACCCTGGAATTGGAAAAACCGAGGCCGACGAGGTTGATGCTGCAGATGGCTGACAAGTCGCGAGTGACACCCGATGGAATAATAGAGGACCTTCTCATCAAAGTAGGTAAGTTTATTATATCTGCTGATTTTATTGTTCTAGATTTTCAGGTTGATGACCAGGTACCCTTAATCTTGGGACGGCCATTCTTGGCCACCAGAGGAGCGGTGATTGATTTTAGAGTAGGGACCCGGAAAATGAGGGTCGAAGATGAAGAAGAGCTCTTTCGTGTTTACCAAGAAATGAACCCATCCGCAAACTACAGAAACCTTTGTCAGGTTAGTGTGTTGTCTGAGGATAAGTGTGGGGTGGAGGATTCCACAGGTGTACGGCCAAAGGCAATGTCAAGTGTTCAGCCCGAGTTTGATAGAGGACTTCAAATTGAGAAGAAATTGGAGAAAGAGAGGAACAGAGTGGAGGTTGTTTCCTCTAAACTGCAAAAGAAAAGGAGATGGTTCTCGAAAGAGAACCCAGGTATGAGGATGTCCTAAAAAGGACAGTCCACGTCGTGACGCGACGTAAAATTAGGCGCTGCTTGGGAGGCAACCCAAGGGTACCTCAGGTACAAATTGTTTTAATTTTGATTTTTTTGTTGATTTTGTTGTTTTCATTATGTTTGTGCTTTTGGTGGTAAGTTAAGCACAGATGGAAGGGAAGTCTAAGTACCGAGAAGAAGGAAGCTAAAAAGCATGAAATGGAAGAAGTGTGGGGTCAAACACCCACCTAGGAGAAGTTGAAGAAAAGCATGCTTTTAGGTTGGGATAGAGGCTCAGGGAGTATTTCTCGTCCTTTAAATTTTAATTTGATGATATGAGGACATAGCATGATTTAAGTGTGGGGTGAGAAAAATTTCAAAATTTTTGTGCTTAACAAATTTTTTTTTTGGTGAATGTAATGCTTGTGAGGAATTCGTGATAAATTTGAAAAATTTGAAAAAATTTTATGAGTCAAGCATGAATTCATCACCCGTTGGTTTTTCTTTTCAGTTCTTTTCCGACGGGGGGTATTTGAACCGAAGAATAAAAAAATTTTTTCTTTGTCTTTATATAATGTTTTCAGTCATAGTTAAGGACTATTTCCGACGATGGATGGATGACGACCGTATTGAGGAAAAATTAGTCGATAGGTTGTGGGTTTGTGAACCCGTTGCTAATCGATGCTTGATGTTCTTCTTATGGGCTATAAATGATTGTAAGATGCAAGTATGTTCAGTGTTGAAGCATGCAAGTGTATAACTTTGTGTGAGACACTTAGGTTCTTGAATTTGACTCAATATGATTGAAGCTTAATTCTTCTTTCTTGTGATTAGTTGAGTAAGAGTCTGCTGAATGTGTCTTGATTTGAGCATGTTCCATGAGTGTAAGGTTTTTGAGTATTCTGTGCTATTGTGGAATGTGTAGAACATGCCTGGTGTGTTTATAAAACAAAATGAAGGATGTGAATTGTAGGAGATGATTTAGGCATTTCTTTGAATGAACCAAATTTTTATCCCTCATTTTACCTACCTTGAAAAATTAATCCTAGTTAGCCCCATTGAGCCTTGAGCCTATTCTTTGGCAGCTGCAACATAAGCTTAATCCTTTTTCTTTCATTATCCTTGAACTTGATCCAAAACTCCTAAGCGCTTAAGGGAAAATATGAAAGAGTAAAGGAATGAGAAGAAGGAAAAGAAAGGAAAAGTAGCAAGTAAGGGAAGGGAATTTCGTAATGAGGGCGTGATGTATTAAAAGCACTTAGGGAAAATAGTCACTATTACTGGCCATAATAGTACCTACCCGTCCCTTAGTTACATTACAACCTAAAAAGTCCTACTTGATCTTACACTCATACATCCTTAAATTAGTGGAATAAAACACTAAGGGCAAGCTTATGGGTAATTACATGATGCATGTGAATCCTTTGTGAGAGGAGCGTAATTCCATTCATGTACCCACACATGTTGTGATTTAAAAAGTTTTTGCGTGTGAAAATGGGTAACTCTCATTCCGTGAGGGCACATGTTGAATGAAGGATATAATTCATGTGGGATTTCTTAATCAGTTGATTTACATGAGTTTGCTAAGATTGAGAGTCGCTTCTTGAGGTTAAGAAGTCTTAGCGGAGTTGTATTTCATTTCAATGATTAAATCGTGCATGCTCTATTTGTAGCTTGTTATCTTACGTAATCATGGTAGACGTAGCTTGAATTATCTTACTAAATTAGTTAAGTGTGAGTCTCCATATGCATGAGATGTAAAAGGTAGTTCGAGGACGAACAAGACTTTAAGTGTGGGGTTGTGATCTCGGGCAAAATAGCATGCCCGAGTGATGCTTTATACATAATTTAGTCTTGTTTATCTAATTTATTTTATACATTTTCATGTGATTTTATATAAATGTGAATATATGTGCTAACCAACATGATTAGTCCTTGTTTTGTAGGTTTCAATGATTTTGAGGAACTAATTCATAAGTTGGTGAAGGAGAGGAATAGAGTCGGGAGCAATGTGTGAAAGTCGGAAAAGAGCATTCCATGGGAAGGCTCCAACACACCAGGTAGCGTGCCACGCCAGGTAGCATGCCACGCCAGGTAGCGTGCCACGCCAGGGCAGCTGCGCGACAGAGCAAGGCCAAACACTGCATGAGCAGCGTGTCACACCGGCTGCGCAGTAACACTCGGCTGTTTTGGCTTCCGGAGGCAATTTCCCAAGAGCCTCCGCGTTACCTCTGTGTCACGGAGGCAGTGCTCCGTGATACACTCTGTGACACGGAGCCGTTCCACAACAGGCTAAATTGGTCACGTTTTTCATTTATTATAAATAGGTCCCTTAGCTCCTAAATCCAATTGGTCACGATTTTATTCTGGAAAACTACCTAGGAGTGAAGGGAGAAGTGGGAGAACTCATCTAGGGTTTGTCAAATCCCCTTCTGATCTAGAAAATTCTTTTAAGTATGTTAATTTAATTGTAGTTTCTTGTAGTTTTACGAACATGAATGGCTAGAACCCTTCCTCTAGGATTGAAGCCATGAATTATGATTGTGATTCTATTAAATTGTTTTGGAATTAAGTTATTGATTGTTGCTTCCGTCTTGAATTCTTGATTGTTGGTTGTCTTTATGATTGATCACCATGAAACATATACGTTAGCTTGGGCATAGGCTTGAGAAAGCAGTGACCTAGGTCTGAACATGAGAATGTGAGGAGCATGTTTATATCTCACGATATAATTTCGTGTTAGGATAGAAATATATTTAACACCTTGCTTGGTTGATAAAACGGGGGTATTTAAAGACCGATTTAGGATTACCACATCACCACTCAAAGAAGTAGTTGTGAGGATAAGTTGAGTTAAATGATTAGACACACGAAAGTCCCTAATCATTTCCGCATAAACCACAACATAATTGATTGCCCACGAACTAGAAGTAGCATCCTCGCTCACAATGATGCAGTGAGGCTAGTTTGTCGTGTTAAGAGGCTCGAAAAACCATGAACATGCAATTCTAATTATGTGAAATGACAATCGATAGTTGCATACTGAACTCATTGAATATTGTAGCATCGCATGATTATCTGGTTTTAACTCTATGTTGCTCCTAGAGTGCATTCAGAATATTTCGTTGACCATTTTTACACTTAATTAAAAATCTCCCTCGAAAACTTCTATAACCAACATTTTTGGTATTTAAGATCACACATGTAATGGATAGTTAGAGGAATGGGTCTAGTCCCTGTGGGTTCGACATTCCGGTTATTAAAAAGAGACACTATATTACTTGCACGACCCGTACACTTGCAGACGCGCGAATAAGGGCACGTCAGGATCAACACATAGATTTTCATGAATTAGAGAGGGATTGGGAACGGGTGTGAAAAAATTCACCCATTCATAACCTTACATACCTAAGAGAATGATTCTACAACTTCTCTGATTGCCCAAGGAAGAATTGAGAAGAATTTGGAAGGAATTAAGCTTGATCACCTCTCTAGCCCTGTAGCTTGCATGCATGAGTAGGAATAGCTTAGAATGAACTTACCCCTCTTAAAGCTCACTATTCATATCTTAAAATGACATAGTTTAGGCCTTAGGATCATAGGAATTATGTAAAATCCCTTACAGAATTTGCAGATAAAAATAGACTGCCAGTCCCAACGAGGGACTAGAAGATTTATTGCCATGGACAATGACTCATGGTCAATGTCGTTAAGTACACTGCCAGTTTTCCTCAGAAGGGTCCCCACTAGAGACCTAACAATTTGTCACTGGTGACCATGACTCGTGGTCACCTCTCATTGCCTTCACTGCCCAATACCTTAAATACTTAACCAACTATTGACCACGACTCACCTTACGAATCGTGGAATTTACCATAATTCGTGGTGTCCAGTCGTGACGTACACTATTGGCCTTTCCTTTATCCTTCAACTGCCCTTGACCGCGGGTGACCTAATGACTCATTGGGCTAACCACGAGTCATGGTCACACTCATGGTCACGCCATCTTGAAAATTTCCAGACAAATCAAACCTCCTCACCATGAGTCACTTAACAACTCATGGTCATCCTGATGGGTCACAAGATAACTCATTCTACGACTTGGTGCAGACAATTCTATTTTCTCTGTTTCAACTCTTGGGTCTAATCTTAGGGCTTGTGGGGTATAACAATATCTCCTTTTTAGGCACATTCATTCTCGACTGTTGAAAATCATATAGAGAAGAAGAGAAACACAATCATCATACTCAAATACAGATCATATAAGCTTAAAACTAACGGAATGTGTCACGCTGTAAAACTGTAGGAGGGCGCGACTGGCTCCTGATAACTGACTAACCGGGATGCCGACTATATAGCATCTGTAGCTGTAACACCTAGGCCTTCCAGACAACCTGTCACAATCAACTGGAGTAAACATCTGGGCCCATAAGTTCTCAACCACAACAAATAAATAACTGAAATGACGCTAAGGCCACAAACTGAATAATACTACACGTACTAAGTCCACAAAGCCTTTAATGAGTACACTGGACTGATGGTTGAAACAGGGCTCTGACTTACACGTAACTATAACTCAAAACTCAAGCTAAAATAACTAAACTCTAAGAAGAAAGGAGCATACCAATATATCCGCTGGTCTCACGAACCGCTATAGCAACTAGCAATCCCAACCTCTTCCTGCACCTGCGGTATGAATGTAGGTCCCCATGCGAAGGGACGTCAGTAAAAATGAAATGTACTAGTATGTAAGGCAGAAAATTGTAACCCTATAAGATAGCAATGATAACTGAGCCAGAAATAAGGAATAGTAACAACCTGGAATCCTAAAAACTGAAACCTGACAATAACTCAATACTGAGGTGCACATGCAACCAAGTAATGCACAAGCAAAGTCATAATTGTAATACCGGCGGCTAGCCGATCCTAAAATTCATGTAAAAATTCCTTCATTTGATGTACCACACTGGGATAAAATGAAAATATCTCCAGCTGGTGTACCACACCATGGTAAAATAAAAATATCTCCATCCGGTGTGCCATACTGTGGTAAAATTAAAATATCTCTGGTCGGTGTACCATACCGAGGTAAAATAAAAATATCTCCATCCAGTGTACCATACCAGGGTAAAATAAAAATATCTCAACCATACTCATGAATGGAGCCGATAGAGCTTATACTGAGTCAAGTTAACACATATGTCATTAAAATGACAAATGCTAAATATGTGGCCGTATAGGTCTCTTTCGTAACATATAATGCAAGTGAGCACATATACCATGCAAAATTAGCAAATATGTGTATATATCATGTAAAGCTGTCAAATTATATAAAAACATGTCAACTCGCATATAGGTAGGTTCTAGAAAGTAATTACGGGCAGAGAGCATATTACTCACATATTACCTTAAAAGGTCTAACATTTACTATTATCTTCCCTTTTTATAACATCACAAAAAGATTAACAACTTAGTCACGCTTTCCTCGTTAATCTCTATCGACTTAGCTTATTCGTTACGCGACGCTTGCTTTGCTTTAAGTAGGGGAAACATAAAATCTCCTTTTTACCATAAGAACTTTAAAACATAAATATATAGGAGGGAATAACCATATTATGAAAACTTCACTTTAATAAGATTGTTTAACCTCAATCGGCTTAGCGTCATCTCCTTAGCTTAAGTTCGATCACACGTTGTCGTCTTAGCATTTCTTACCAATTTTGGTAATTGAATAGATCTTAAAATATATTGAATATCACATATACAATATACTGCAAGGACCAGCTCATGGTGCCCACGTGAAGGGGACTTCAGACTCGATTTACAACTATGAGAATAACCGTATAAAAATTGCATTTTTTGCTTCACATTTGTTCGCTTTAACCATTTTTAATGATTCAATATTTATGCCAAGTACTTCCAAACCTTTGCACAGAATCATACATTCCTCAATATGATTTTAAAAACATAGGAATATTGATCCTTTCAATGACTTATTTTCGTGCTTGAAAAATAAGGAAAGGGATGTTGTTACATACCTTGGCATGTCAATTCTAGTTTTGCCAAAAACCTTCCTTTCAAGCTTACTCCTTAAGGTTCCTTCCAAGTCCAATTTACAAACACAACAAGCAGCAACTTCACTTCACTAATGTTAAGGAAAAATTGAGCAGCAACATGCCACAAGAACAAACAAAGAACCAACAACATAATACTACTACATTATCCAAGTTACAAGCTCATAAACTCAAACAAATCAAAAAGGGAATTACTTACCCTTTCTTGGAAATGTTATAAGGTAAAGTAGGTGTAGACTCCTACTCATTCCTATGCCTAGAACTAGCTAAAAATGCAGTAACACCACAATCAACAACAAGACAACAATAAGCCATGACTTTCTTCTAAGGCTCTCTTCCCAATGCCCAAAAGAGACATGAGTGAAGTTTTCTTACCTGGGATATCTTTTCACCAAGTTGTAGGATTTTTAATTCTGTGAGTTATGAAAAAAAACATTAGTTGAAATGGAGTAGAAATGAGCTTTTTTAGCTCAAAATTACTTCATAGAGGGGGGCTGGGCAGTGCCCCCACGCGGCGCCCATGCGATGTGACCTCGTGTGCGCGCGACCGTTACCTACCTGTTTCAGCGCCCGCGGGCCACAGCGCTTTCCCTACCAATAGTTTTGTATTGAAACGAGCATAACTTTTTACTCCAAACTCCAATTAACGAGTGGTTTTTTCACTATAATCTAGACTCAAATACCTTTCATTTGATAGGTTATAGGACTTCTGAATCATTATATATTTTGTGAAATGTCCTTTTAAAATTTATCCTTACTTACAAACTTCACATACTCTTCACTTTTCCCTTTGCACATGTTTCCCTCCTCACCTACGACCAACATACAACCCATAATTCCCTTAATATGACATATAACTATAAAATAATCATCAAGAAAAATTTCGGGGTGTAACATCCTCCTCCCCCTTAAAATAATTCTTCCTCGAATGAGGGTTATACCTTGATAGCCGTAACTTTATCCATAACATCTTTAACTTTTCCTTGCCTTGTATCATGACCATACATTCCGTTTTTCGTAAGCACATCCTCTTTCTATTGCCGCTTCATATCAAACCGTACTTACTCAACTCCATCTTTTTATCCAATGTATGATAGGCATGCTTTAGTACCAAATAATTGGTAACTTTTCTAACCCTGAGAAAATTAATACACTACCACGGGAGTTATGATTTACTCCAATACTACTTTTTCGTTCATACTTTTAGGAAATATCATGAAAAAAGTGAAAATCACAACTTAACCACTTAACATATAGAATCAGTGTAAAAACTGAAGTTGCTCTTTTACCTTTGCTTTTACCTCGGCCTGTCACTGCCTATCTTGGAAACGGGGGCTAAAAGAAACTGTAGTCTAATGTAGGGACAAGGTAGAGACTGAATCCCAAGGAGAAACTGAATGTCTTGCTGGCCGGGGTCTCCAAGTACTACGAGGGTCCTTAAATAGTCTTGTCAACCTACTTTTCTTACTCTGTTCTACTTATTTGTCAGTACTTGGGAGACAGTGAATCGGATTGTCCGTCTTTTGAGCAAATACTAGCATCCAAGCAGCAGTCATTTTTGTCTAGGTAGACATTCCTAAACACTCTAAGAGCAGATTGGGTCCCAAACCTAATACAATCGATATACTCTATCCCTCGTATTCCGCACCCTAAGTGAAACATATTGGACAAAAGATTTAAACCTAAGACTATGTTCGTGAATACTCATGCTGCCCTTCTTTAGGTGCAAAAACTTACTAACTTGAACCCGTTGAAGTTCCCGTGGAAAGCATTGATCCGTAAAGGCTAGGGGGTTTAGTCTCAAAACCCACAGGCACTACATCTCTCAAAAGTATTCCCCTGGACCCTGCCATAAATTTTAATAGCTAATTTTTGAAATGTCACTACCCGAGTTAATATCTGAACTGCTTTCTCAAAATCTCATCCCTTTCACATACTTGAAGGTACTGGAGGATAAAAAACTCCACCTCCTTTTGGATCTACTAGAACTAAGACAACACGAGGGGCCGAATCCCTTCCCATGGTAGATCTGACTGGAACTAGAGGAACTGTAACACGGGGAGTAAAAAAAACTCACTTTTAGCCTTTAATCTATCTTTCATATTGGTAACAGAGTGACCGGGACCTTCTTCTAGCATCAATGCCAATAAATCTCGTAGTCATCTGCCTTACTGCAAGCGAATTCTAAAATATAGGCATGATTTAAATTTCAAACACCTCTTACATCTTTGCTCTATAGCATGATATATTAACAATCAAAGTGGAACAACTCCTAAATTCCCTATAGCCTCCTGATTATAATTATGATGCACAACATACCGATAAGCAAGATTCTATTAGACACGGCTTGTGGACTCTCTAGGACACGACTTCGCTCTAGTACCATGTTTTTCACACCCTAAAGCTGGCGAAGGGCTCGACTGGATCCTGATACCTGACTGATCGGGAAGTTGACTATATAGCATTTGTAGTTGTAACACATAGGCCTTCCACGCTACCTGTCACAATCAACTGGAGTAATCATCTGGGCCCATAAGGTCTCAACTACCATAAAAAACTAACGGAAATGTCGATAAGGCCACAAACTAAATAATACCGTGCATACTAAGTCCATAAAGCCTCTATTAAGTACACTAAACTGATCGTCGGAACAAGGCTCTAACCTACCCGTAACTATAACTCGAAACTCAAGTTGAAATAACTAAGCCCTAGCTCTAAGAAGAAAGGAGAATACTAATACATCTGCTAGTCTAACGAACCGCTACTACAACTGGCACTCCCAGCCTCTTCCTGCACTGCAGCACGAACGCAGGTCCCCAGGCGAAGGGACATCAGTACAAATGAAATGTACTGGTATGTAAGGCTGAAAACTGTAACCATATAAGATAGGAATGATAACTGAGCAAGAAATAAGGAAAAGTAACAACCTAGAATCCTAGAAACTGAAATCTGACAATACCTCCATACTGAAGTGCAAATGTAACTAAGTGATGCACAAGAAAAGTTATAACTGTAATGTTGGCGGCCAGCCGACCATAAAATTCATGTAAAAATTCCTCCAGTTGATATACCACACCAGGGTAAAACAAATATATCTCCATCCGGTGCACTACACTAGGGTAAAATAAAAATATCTCCAGCCGGTGAACCATACCGGGGTAAAATAAGAATATCTCTAGCTGATGTACCATACCGCGGTAAAATTAAGATATCTCTAGCTGGTGTATCATACTGGGTAAAATAAAAAAAATCTCAATCATACTCATGAACGGAGCTGATAGAGCTTATATTTAGTCAATTTAACACATATGGCATTGAAATGACAAATGCTAAATCTGTGGTTGTAATAAGTGTCTTTCGTAACATATAATGTAAGTGAGCACATATAACATGCAAAATTAGCAAATATATGCATATATCATGTAAATATGTCAAATTATATACAAAAATGTCAACTTCGTGACTAGACATACCTACAGGTGGGTTAGACAACGTAAGAACTTTAATAGGCTTACAAGCAATGTCCTACAAATAATCTTACCAATTTAATATATCGCTTGAGTAGAAGCACATAGATTCTCATTTATGTACATCATCTGGGAACTACATATATATATATATATATATATACTGCCCACAGGGTGGTTCCTTTACATGTACTGATAAATATACATTGAAATTCAATTACCAAACTTATCACGTCGATGAGCATATATAGTTCTTAATTCATTTGACTTATTTGCAGGAAATCATAGAAATTATAACTTGGAACTTGGAGTTATTCGTCACAACGCTTAGTATATACATAGAGTTGAGAGATGAACTACAGACATACAACGTATGAGATTTCTGTATAACTTATAAACTCGTATTTAGTTAACCAAGTGACTTCTAGGAGGCTTCCTGATATTCAAAGTTCTGAGCTTAACTGATCATTATCATAGCATGTGCCTATACTTACTTAGACTTTAGGGACATTGGTACATAGGAGATTCTCTCCTCTGAATTTTGAAAATTCAAATGATAACTCAACAAGAGCTGAATATATAGATATATGACTTGAATATAACTGAAGAATTCAACTATATGTTATGACATGAAAATCATATGCATTAAGACTTCTTACCAGAAATTCTTATAATGACTTGTATGCAACTTTAAATACTTCACTGAGAAATTTGCATGATTCTCAAAATATGATTTCTTGAAACTTCTTAGATTAGCGTAGCACATTTAAACATAACATAGGGACATGAAGACATAACTTAAGAATCTGAGATTGGGATTTGTTTAGCTTGGGAACTCATAAGAAACTCTCTAAGTGTTGCCTTACAGGAAAAAAGACTTATAGCCATAATTCGAATGATGCTGAATTAACATACACAAATGTGCAATTACTGAGGAGATTAAGAAAACTTACATAATTATAAGTGGCTTAGAATCTCCTGGGATTATCCTTTTCAAACTTGAAAAACAATTTCAACACATAGAATGGATAACTTAACATAATCATTTGGAAACATAACGAAAAACTTCTCTTTAACTTGAGTTACTATCTCAAAAAGATTTGATTCTAATCATTTCATAAGAAGTTAACACTTTACTGGACATTCATCAACTTAACACATGTTGAACAAAAAACTTTATTTATAACTCTTTTACTAAACATCTTTAGAATAGGGTTAATCTTCCTAGTTGTTTGCCTAAGTTGTTCACAATCGTAACTCGTATTGTCTAATTTAAAAACCATTAGCTCTACTATCATTAGTCATCTTAACTTCATTGCCAAACATTATTCACTCTACACTCAATTCTTCACTCTCGTGTTTACTATTCCATCAATTCTTATACGTACTTACCTCATTATCTAATTGACAACTTTATAAGCTAAACCTCGTCTTTCTTATATTTTAATGTTGTTCAAAGGTTCTATAAAGAAATTACGGGTAGAGAGCATATTAATCATATATAACCTTAAAAATTCTAACATTTACTCTTATCTTCCCTTTTTATAATTTTACAAAAAGATTAACAACTTAGCCACGCTTTCCTCGTTAACATCTATCGACTTAGCTTATTCGTTATGTGACGCTTGCTTTGCTTTAAGTAGGGGAAACATAAAATCTCGTTTTTACCATAAGAACTTTAATACTTAAATATATAGGAGGGAATAACCATATCATGAAAACTTCACTTTAATAAGATCGTTAACCTCAATCGGCTTAGCGTCATCTCCTTAACTTAAGTTCAATCACATGTTGTCGTCTTAGCATTTCTTACCAATTTTGCTAAGTGACCAGATCTTAACATATATTCAACACCACATATATAATATAAAGAAAAGAACCAGCTCACGCTGCCCACATGAAGGGGACTTTAGACTCGATTTACAACTATGACAACAATCGTATAAAAATTACGTCTTTCGCTTCAGATTTGTTCGCTTCAACCACTCTTAATGATTAAAGCTTTATGCCAAGTACTTCGAACCCTTTTGAAAGAATTATACATTCCTCAATATGATTTTAGAAACATAGGAATATTGATCCTTTCAATGACTTAGTTCCGTTTTTGAAAAATAAGGAACGGGACGCCGTTGCATACCTTGACACGTCGACTCTAATTTTCCTGAAAACCATCCTTTTAAGCTTACTCCTTAAGGTTCAGTTCACTAAAGTTCTGAAAAAATTTGGCAGCAACATGCCACAAGAACAAGAAAAGAAACAACAACACAATACTACAACATTCTCCAAGTTATAACCTCATAAACTCAAAGAAATCAAAAAGGAAATTACTTACCCTTTCTTGGAGATGTTATTAGCTAAAGTACGTGTAGACTCCTACTCTTTCCTCTTCCTGGAACCAGGTAAAAACTCAGCACACTACAATCAACAATAAGACAACAACAAGCCATGACTTTCTTCCAAGGTTCTCTTCCCAAAGCCAAAAAGAGACAAGACTGACGTTTTCCTACCTAGGATATCTTTTTACCAGGTTGTTGGAATTTTAATTTTGTGAATTCTGAAAAAAAAATAAGGTGAAACAGAGTAGAAATGAGCTTTTTAGCTAAAAATTACTTTATATAGGGGGGATGGGCGGTGCCCGTGTGATGTGCCCTCGCGCTCGCGGCTGCTGCCTGTCTGTCTCGGCGCTTGCGCACCACAACACTTTCCTTGCCGATAGTGCTGTCTTCAAATGAGCATAACATTTTACTCCGAACTCTGATTGATGAGTGATTTTTTTTCACTGTAAAGTAGAATCAAATACCTTTCATTTGATAGGTTTAGAGGACTTATGAATCATTAGATATTTGGAGATATGTCCATTTAAAGTTGACCTTTACTTACAAACTTCACATACTCTTCGCTTTTCCCTTTGCACATGATTCAATTCTCACCTGCGGCCAACATAAAACCAATAATTCCCTTAATATGACATGTAACTATCAAATAATCGTCAAAAAAACTTTTAGGGTGTAACAGAATGACTGACTCTTATTTGAACTACATGATTGAACTGAATTCATGAATCATACGTATGTACTTTTACATGAAAGAAACTAAGGTACATGAGCTGAACATGAAACTGAATAGAGTTTTGAGGAAAAACATGATACCTCAAGGTGAAACTAAGATGGAAGGGAATAAATGTGGGTATATAGCTATCATATCTACTTCGGCTGCCCATGTAGCTCCCTCGACATGCTGATTCCTCCATAAAACTTTAACTGAAGCTACTTCTTTATTTCTTAGCCTTCGAACCTTACGATCCAGTATTTCCACTGAAACTTCCTCATAACTAAGGTTTTGTTTCACACCTACACTCTCCACCGGAACAACTAGAGATGGATCCCCCAAACACTCCTTTAAGATCGATACATGAAAAACAGGATGAACGGAAGCTAATTCTATTGGAAACTCCAATTCATATGACACCTTGCCAACCCGTTTCAGAATCCAGTATGGGTCAACATAACAGGGACTGAGTTTTTCTTTCTTTCCGAACCTCATCACTCCCTTCATGGGAGACACCTTTAGAAACACCCAATCATCAACTTCGAACTCAAGTTCTCTCCTTCTCACATCCAAATAGGACTTTTGGTGGCTTTGAGCTAATTTCGACATGTCCCGTATGACCAGAACTTTCTCCATGGTCTCATGGACTGAATCTTGTCCTATCATCATAGCTTCACCGACATTGAACCAACCAATAGGCGATCTGTACCTCCGCCCATAGAGAGGCTCAAATGGAGCCATATGAATGCTAGAATTGTAGTTGTTGTTATATGCAAAATCAATAAGAGACAAATGATCATCCCAACTTCCCTTGAAGTCAATCACACATGCTCTCAACATGTCTTCGAGAGTCTTAATAGTCCAATCCTCCTGACCATTGATTTGCGGGTGAAATGACGTGCTAAGCTTTACCTGAGTACCAAGTCCCTTTTGAAACGATCTCCAAAACTAAGAGGTAAACTGAGCACCTATATCTGATATGATGGACAAGGGATCTCCATGCAACTGAACTAGCTCTCGAATGTATAGTTTGGCCTAATCCTCTACTGAATCAGTGGTTTTGACTGGTCGAAAATTAGCGGCTTTGGTCAACTTGTCCACGAACACCCAAATGGAGTCATACTATCAATGAGTGCAAGTCAACCCTGTGATGAAGTCCATATTAATCTCCTCCCACTTTCGAGTAGGGATACTGATGTCTTGAAGCACACCACCCGGTCTTTGATGCTCAACCTTCACTTGTTGACAATTTAGACACTTAGCCACAAATTCTTCAATGTCCTTCTTCATGCCATTCCACCAATATACTTCCCGTAGGTCATGCTACATATTGGTGGCACCTGGATGCCATTCATCCGACTTCTCAAATAATGAACGTCCGGGACACATAAGCGACCCTGATATCGAAGCACACCATCTGCCCCTTTGGAGAAGAGCTTTACCATGTAAATTCAAATGGCTTCCTTTAACTTTACCAAAATAGGGTCCTCTTCTTATCTAGCTTTTATATCAGTAACAAAGGATGATTTTGATCTGTTCTGGACAATAACACCACCATCAGTCGAGTCAACCAAACCAACTCCCAATCTTGCAAGTTGATGCACATCCTTCACCTACTCCTTCCTCACCTCATCTACATGGGGCACACTCTCTAGAAAAATTCTACTAACTGCATCTACTACCACGTTATCCTTGCCTGGATGGAAAAGCACACTCATATCATAGTCCTTGAGTAGCTCCAACCACCTTCTTTGACGGAGATTCAAATCCTTTTGGGTAAACACATATTGTAGGCTTTTGTGGTCCGTTGACACATCCACATGGATCCCGTACAAATAATGTCTCTAAATCTTCCTGGCAAATACTACCGCCGCCAATTCGAGATCATGAGTCGGGTAAATCTTTACATGAACCTTCAACTGTCTGGAAGCATATGCATTAAACTTGTCATGATGCATCAACACACAACCAAGGTTGATTCGTAAAGCATCATAATAAACCACAAATCCATCGATACCCTCGGGGTATGGTTAACATTGGTGCTGAGGTGAGTCGAGCATTCAACTCTTGGAAACTCCTCTCACAAGCAACTGACCATTGAAATTTCACTTTTTTGCGTTAATTTGGTAAATGGCACTTGGACAGATGAAAAACCCTCACAAACCTCCGATAGTGCCTAGCTAAACCCAAGAAACTCCTGAATTCACCGGTCTAGGCAAATTTTTCACCGCTTCTATCTTCTGAGAGTCCATCTTTATACCCTCACTCGACACTACATGACCCAAAAATGCCACCAAGTTCAACAAAAACTCACAGTTACTAAATTTAGCATATAATTGGCGATCCTTGAGAGTCTATAGCACCACCCTCAAATGAACGACATGCTCCTCCTAGCTCCGAGAGCATATTAGGATATCATCTATGAACATAATTACGAACATACCCAAGTATGGCTTGAACACCCTATTTTCAAATCCATAAAAGTTGTAGAAGAATTTGTTAATCTAGAAGACATAACTACAAACTCATAATGACCATACCGCGTCCTGAAGGCTATCTTCGGAATATCACTCTCCCTAACCCTGAGCTGATGGTATTCAGATCTAAGATCTATCTTCGAAATGCATGTACCACCGTGAAGCTGGTCAAACAAATCATATATTCTGGGAAGTGGATACCTTTTCTTGATGGTTACCTTGTTCAATTGCTGATAATTAATACACATACGAAGAGAACTATCTTTCTTGTGGATGAAGAGAACTGGTGCACCCCATGGGGATTTTCTCGATCTGATGAACCCCTTATCTAAAAGGTCTTTCAACTACTCTTCAACTTCAACTATTGGGAAGAAGGTCAATACCAAAATTGATCTCCCGCTCAGGAGAGATTCCCAGTATATTATTTGGGAAGACTTCTGGATACTCACATACTACAGGGACTGACTAGATAGTCTAGGTCTCAGACATAGCATCCTTAACCCTAACTAGATGGTACACGCAACCCTTGGAGATTATCTTTATGACCTTAAGGTAGGAAATGAAGTGACTTACAGGCACAAATAAACTACCCTTCCATTCTAACACTGGATCACTCAGAAATCATAATACTACCGCATGGGTTCTACAATTAACTGAGGCATAGAATGCAAATAACCAGTCCAGGCCGATGATAACATCAAAATAGGTCATGGATAACTCAACTAAATTTACTGAGGTGACTTTCTGAAGGACTGTAACTGGGCAGTCTCTATACAACCGTCTAGCTACAACTGAATCACCCATTAGTAGAGACTAAGAAGGGTTCAGACAAGATGTCGAGACTAACTCCAAAACTGCTAGCCAAATAGGGCATCACAAAAGACAAGATAGCCCCTCGATCTAATAATGCATATACATCAAGAATGAGTACTCGCAACATACCAGTGACTTCATCTGAGGAAACCTCCTGCTCCTAGTGGGATGCTAAGGCGTAGAATCTATTTTGGCACTAATCGCCACCTGTGCTAGTAGATGCCCCTGCTGGGCTGGGCATATTCGTGGAGCTTCTCAACTGGAAGCTGGGCCTCGTCCCCTATTGTGGCCCTATCTAGCTGCTGGACAATCTTTGAGAATATGTCTTGGCTTTCCACACCCAAAGAAAGCACCTGTACCCGCCAAACACTGACCCGTGTGTCTCTAGCCACACCGGTCACAAACTGAAATACTGGAATCTGCGGGCATGTTGCTCTGAACCCTAGAGCCTAATGCTCTTCCCCTCTGGTTGTGCCTAGGTCTTGATGGCACACTCATAATGGAGGATGTTGGGGCTAAAGATCTTTGGTGGGACAACTGTCGATGCCTACCACCTGGTCTCAACTAAGAGAACCTATAGCTGTTTTTCCTGGCCCTCTTAGCCTCTCTCTCCCTCAGATGCACCTCCTCCATCTAATGGGCGTACAAAAATATCTGAGAAAAATCCATATCCAGATGGAGCATGGCATTCCTGCAATCCTTGTCCAGGTAGTCCGCCACTCTGTGAACAAACCTGCTCACTCAAGCCCTCTGGTCAACCACTAACTTTTGGGCGTACTTGGACAGACGAGTGAACTCTAGGGAATATTCTTCCACTGTCATCTTTCCTTGTTTAAGATTCACAAACTCGGCCGCTTTCAGCTCCCTCATCTCCTAAGGAAGAACCGATCAAGGAAAGCGACATGAAACTCATCCCAATTCACAGGGCCTGCTCTAACTGCCCTACTATCCTTCCACTGTTTGAACCAAATGTGTGCAACCCCCTTTAACTGATATGACGTTAAATCATCACACTCCTCTCCAATCACCCCCAAAATCTAAGTGAACTTCAGAATCTCCTTGATGAAATCATGTGGATCCTCGTCCACCTTCGATCCGAGAAACTCGGGAGGGTTCATTCTCAGAAAGTCTCTAACCGTCGCTGCCACCGCATTCCCATTTTGTGGGACATGTGCTACTACCTGCTGGTTGACCTAGGCGGTCAAGGCCTGTGCTAGCATCTAAATGGCTGCCTTAAATACAGCATGGGCAACCGGCTCCGGTGCATGATGCTCATGGGCTTGTGGGGCTTGTTGGTACCCGTCTCCGTTGCCATCCTCAGCCTCGAGAGACTCCAAGTTAACCCAAGACATGAACATACATCTAACTCAATCAATAAAACGGAAGATTTATCATAATAAACATAGTGGAAGTCTAAATATAACATAACATCAGAACATACAACGCGATTTTGCAGCTGAATACAATCTATGTCTGAAAAGCCTCTACATATGATTAGTTGATGGGACAAGACCCCAACTAACTCTCTAAGTTTGAAACTGAAAATATAAGGAAACAATTGATAAGGGAGGGTCCTCGGGAGATGAGGACTCACCAACTGAGACTTGATGCTAGCTTTGGAAGCTGGGTAGTGACTGGGCTGAGTTTGAAGATCGGAGCCTGTATCATAAAACGATACAACATAGAGTATGCGGCCAGTCCGTGGAATGTACTAAGTATGCAAGGTATGTAAAACTAGTTAAGTAAGTAAAATCATTAAAACATGCATAATATAAAACATAATCAACATAAGAATCTGAGAGTAGGGCTTACATGCAATTTTTTGAAATTATGAATGAACATAACTAAACATCAAAACTGAATCGAATGACCTAAAGCTGAAATCTGCTAAATCATAAGTAAAGTAGAACATTGGGTCAAACCTGCTTTCAAACATATATATATATATCATGATTGATAAACATGCATAGCTGAAATCATGAGGAACAATGGGAGACTCTTCATATAATTGACATTACCACTATAGAGCTTACATGGTCCCGACTATCACACTCAAGTGGGCAGAGCCATCCATAGCGTTGTCAGGGCTAAGGACGCTACCATGATATCGATATTAAGCTGAAGGCTCCTTGGGGTAGGGGAAAGCTCCAAAGGAGGTCCCAAATAATCTTATCATACCTATGTTTGGATTGAAGTTCTGAGGCATAGGGTTGGCTGACCCTTAGCCTACTCGGTGCTAGACACTACTCCCAAAAACATGCATAAGCTCTCCATTGTTTTTCAACGAAGCTGACCATCGTCTAGTGATGAAACTAAATAATCATGTACATATAAAGTCTGAAATCATACATGAGGAGCCTTGGCTCAAACCATACCACAAGGTGAACATAATTTGGAGTCTTGACTCCAAAACCATGTGGTAAGCTAATTGACATGAAATCATAAATCATACTTGAACATATAGGCTTTCCCAATACTTAAACATGCTTGAAAAGACTTGATTCACTTGAAAACATGATCATAGACATGTGTAACTTGAGAACATTCTTTTCATCATAAATATCTCATCATACTTGAACATACATCATATATCTCAATTTCCATGAACTACTCATTGATGGCATCATGATTTATAAAATTTAAAAACATGATTTATAATTGAAAACATTGTAATACTTTCCCATGAATCATAACTAAATAATAAAAACATACTTAGATCATACCCATAGTAGAAACTTAGGAAATTTATGCATTGGGTTAAAACCCCATTGTATCAACATATATATATTTTCAAGAATTAGAGAGGGATTAGGGCATGGGTGTGAACAAATTCACCCATTCATAACCTTACATACCTGAGAGAATCTGATTCTACAACTTCCCTAATTGCCCAGGAAGAATTGAGAAGAATTTGGAAGGAATTAAGCTTGATCATCTCTCTAGCCCTCTAAGCCTGCATGCATGAATAGGTTTAGCTTCGAATGAACTTACCCCTCTTAAAACTCACTATGCATAGCTTAAAATGACATAGTTTAGGCCTTAGGATCATAGAAATTGTGGAAAAGCCCTTACTAAATTTGCAGAAAAAAAATAGACTATCAGTCCCAACGAGGGACTGGACGAGTCATAGCCATGGACCACAACTCATCAGAGTCGTTAAGTACACTGCCAGTTTTCCTCAAAAGGGTCCCCACGAGGGACCTAACAATTTGTCACTAGTGACAATAACTCGTGGTAACCTCTCGTTACCTTCACTGCCTAAAACCTTAAATTATTAACAAACTACTGACCACAAATCATCTAACGAATCATGACATTGAACATGACTCATGGTGTCAAGTGGTGAGGTTAATGATGAGCCTTTCCTTCATCCTTCAACTACCCTTGACCACGGGTAACCTAACGGCTCGTGGGGCTGAGCATGACTGGTGGTCACCCCAACTTGAAAATTTCCAAACAAATCAAATCTCCTCACCACGAGTCACTTAACGACTCATGGTCACCCTGATGGGTAACTGGATGACTTGTTTTGTGACCTGGTGGATAAAATTTTATTTTCTCCATTTCAACTCCTAGGTCTGATCTTAGGTCTTTCGGGGCATAATACAAGTCAACAAGATTAAATCCTAGTCGTGCAAGCCGATGCACATCCTTAACTATCTCTTTCCTCCCCTCAACTACATGGGACACACTCTCCATAAAAATCCTTCTAAGAGTATCTACCACCATATTAGCATTGCTTGGATGATAAAGGACACTCATATCATAATCTTTAAGAAGCTCCAACCACCTTCTTTGACATAAATTTAGATCCTTCTAGGTAAACACTTATAGTAGGCTTTTGTGGTCTGTAAACACCTCCACATGGTGTAATTACCCGAAAACCCAAAGACCAGACCTGGGAGTTGAAATGGAGAAAATAATATTTTTAGCATCAGGTCATAGGATGAGTCATCCTATGACCCGTGGTAGGCCAAGAGTCGTGGAGTGACACATGGGGAACGATTCGGACTTGGTTGAAAATTTTGGGATTTGATTTACCACGGTTGTGACCACCAGTCGTGGTCAACACCACAAGGTGTCATGTCAGCCATGACCTAGGGGTGATTGAAAAATGAAGAAAGTTGGGCACTGCACTTAACAGTTCCTCACCATGACTCATTGGGAACACCATGAGTCGTGGTGTCGCACATGGTGACCCTTTGGTGATTTCTAGTAGTGTTTTAGGAAGAGAGGTGCCTATGAGTCGTGGTCACCAATAACGACCTGTTATGTCCCTCGTGGTCACAACAGTGGCTTTTTGGGTAGAGTACATCACGAGTTGGACCACAAGTCGTGGTCACTGGGCACGACTCATCCAGTCCCTCATTGGGACTAGCAAGGTGATTTTTCTATGAGATTTTAATGGGATTTTCCATAATTTCATAAACTCCTAGACTCTAAACTACTCATTTTGGGCTCATCTAGAAGGGAGTTAAAAGGGTGATTGATGTTTTCCTCTCACCCATTCTCTCGATACATAGACTCAGTATGCAGAAACTTTCATGTCTAGAACTAGGGCAATTGATTTCTTCTCGGATATTCAAGGAATTTCTCCAGGATTTCTTCACCATGTATGTGGGAATTCAACAAGGTAATAATTCTTCCCTTGTGTCCCTATTAACCTTGTCTAGTTTTCTATATTAGTTCATCCCTGTATATTTTAAATGTAGAAAAATTTTTAGATTAATTTCTTTAAGATTTTAACTGCTTATTATTCCCTATTGCTAGACTTTTGCGAGAATTGTATCTTGTGGAATAATTTAGCCCTAATTCCCAATTCAATAATATTTAGGATCTTGCGTGTTGGATTAGTTTCCCTATAGCTTTATTTTAAAAACTTTGAAATCTCCATATCATTAGTGTATGTAGAAATTTTAGTTAGATATTTACATGTCCAGTCTCATCCTAATTATTAGACACAATGTTGTCTAGAAACGTCAGCTGATCAGTTTGACTACAGTTAATCTTTGAGGTGTCAGTGGTGCCTCTCAGTTATTAGTATTAGATATCAGTTATCAAATTTTAGTGACTCTTTAGATGGTTACAGCACATCCAGGTAAGCAGCTCTAACAATTCTTAGAACCACCAACTTTAGCCTCAATTTGTTCTTTATACGATTACGACACTTCCATAGAAGTTGCTCTGACTAGTCTTAGAACACAAGTTTCTAAATCTCAAGGTACTCTCAGACAGTATTCCTGACTTAGTCTCTGGCCCTCAGTAGCGAGCTATCCACTTGGCAGTAGTAGTCATGTTAGGACTTTCCAGTGGGAGTAGGGCTTAGCACCGAAGGGGTCGGGGTTCCAGTGCACCCAGTCTCCAAAACTACGTTGGCACCGTAGGTTTTATTTTTATTGGCCTCATGGCCCTAAACAGTGATCTCATAGTTCATGCCTTTATATACTGGAAAGGTATTTTGGGTCCTATCGATAGGGTGTGTACATTGAACTCCACGTCTAGCTCATGTGGTTAGATATCGATTATAGCCTCTCCTACTAGTTAGTTCAGTGTCAGTTTAGCTCAGTTCAGAATAGTTTCAAACTACTTAGTACAGTTATCAGTTCAGTGTAGCAGTTTAGATCAATAAAGATTTAGGGCTTGTCTTTGACCAACAAACAGGGTAATTTGGACCATCTCAGCATAGTTTATTTTAATCTGTTTCAGTATTATAGTTGTTCATTGCATGTCCTTCCAATTTAGTTATTTAGTTCTTCATGTTATGGTTTCTCCTACTTACTTAGTACATTCAAAGTACTGACGTACACCTTTTATATTGTATAAATTTAATGATACAACTGTAGGTTCTCAGTCTCAACTCTGTTAGCAGATTTCGCTCAGACGTATTCAGTTGCATCACTGGTGAGTCCTCATCTTTCGAGCACGAGGATTATTTTTTATAGTTATATTTCTTTCAATTATACTTAGAGTTAGCTGGGGGCTTATTCCAGCAACTCATCAGATAGATGAATTTCAGACATAGACGCAGATCCAGATTTTCAGTTGTTTGTAGTTGTAATAAAACTTTTTGATTTAGTTATTCTTCGTAAGTATTTTATTTTATAAGTTTAAAACTTCCTATATATTCTTACTCAGAATGCCAATGTTATGATAGATCATGGGTTGACTTGGGATTACTTGACTCCAAGTACCGTGTCTCGTCCAGGGTATAGACTCGGGGCATGACAAGTTGGTATTAGAGCACTAGGTTTAGAGTATCCTAGGATGTCTGAAAGCCGCGTCAAGTAGAGTCCTTTTCATGGGTGTAAAGTGCACCACACTTACGACGAGGAGGATACAAGACGTTTTAGGACAATTCCCTTCTTTCACTATTACTTTCGTGCAATAGAGTGTAAACTCTAAGCTTTCTCTTCTAATTTGTGCTTTACGCATTTGCAGACAATGCCTTCCAGAAGCGATAGCAGAAGAGGAAACCTGTAACAGGAACCCACCAGCTTCAGTAGGCCCCCTTAGTGGGCATGTGACGAATGCAGAGCTCGAGGCTGCCCTCAAAGTTTTAATACATGTCGCGACCACTCAGGTTAACCAGCAGGTAGTCACATCTGCAAATCCTACTGAAGAGATAATAGTTACCAGCGTTCAAAACTTCATAAAAAGAATGCATCGGAGTTTTATAGTTCAAAAGCGGATGGAAGGATCAAGGGGGAAGAAAAGGGGAGCAAGAGAGAAAAGACAAGGGACATAGGGTATTCCCAA
Source organism: Datura wrightii (assembly GCA_035772735.1). Classification (NCBI taxonomy): domain Eukaryota; kingdom Viridiplantae; phylum Streptophyta; class Magnoliopsida; order Solanales; family Solanaceae; genus Datura; species Datura wrightii. The sequence goes on from JASDFA010000002.1 coordinate 71,822,320, forward strand.
CAAAGGATGAGCGGTATACCTTATTTCAGTCTCGTCGGAGATCATCAGCTGGCACCATCGATAGCCAGTGCTCCTAATCAACCCAGAGTAAGGGAGATTATATACTCAGCTTGAAAGAATTGTGGGAAGAACCATTTGGGAGAATTCGTGGTTGGCTCAGGCGGTTGTTTTTGCTGTGGCAAGTTAGGAAATAAACTCAGAGATTACCCAGCAGCCAAATAGGGTGAAGGTAGAGCCCTGGCTATCTCTTTTGCATCCCTGTCAGGTCACCCAACTTGCGAGTAATGTGGAAGGAGCCACCCAGAAAACTATTTACTAGGTAAGGAAAGATGTTTTGCATGTGGTTAGTCAGGCCATACAATAAAGAATTTCCCTATAGCTGACCATGGGAAAACTCATTCCACCATCCTAGCAACTCCAGTAGCTTACCTATCTCAGCAAGGCACAATATCCAATACAGGTGGTAGACAACTCTGGATATAGTAGCAGATATGTTATGAATTTTTCATGTTGATCCTTGCATGTCGTTAGGCTCAGGAGCCACGATATAAAGTATGAAATTGCCTTTGGAAAGCCACTATGAGAGTTATCCTATGGCTGATATGAAATGATTATAAGAATGAATCCTGTAGTGATAACTTTCATGGAGAATGAGAACTTAAGAGTTAGTGAAGTTAACCTAAACTTAAGAAAAGATGTAAGAGCTTAGGAATGATGGCGTTAATCTAAGGGGAGATGCTAAGCCTATGAGATAAGTCGAATCTTGAGTTCACCAGTAGGGGAGTCCCTGCACCAGTAGCTATGGGATGTCAATTTCTCTAGGATCAGATGATTTCTTTTATGTTTCGGTTGAAGCTACACTTTATCCATTTTATATAACTGCTTATGATAGTGATCTTAGCCTTACTCTATGAATCCTTAAGTCTCAACAGCATGTCATAAAAGAGCTAGGTGTGTTAGCTCATGCCCTTTGTTATGCTCGATTGGGACTTAGTCTTTAGAAGTTTCCTTAATGACTGAGCAGACCAGGTTACCTCATGCATGTAGTTAATTTTAGATATCATAAACAATTTATGTTCGAGTCCCTTACTTTATGTCGGATCCGTTAACATGATATTTAGTCTAGTTTCAAAAAGCAATTTGAGAATGAAAACTCAATCCGTACCAGCTCAGTTCTGGTCCGGGGAAATTGGTCCTCCCTAATGCTCTATCTACTTTCATATCTTTTAGTTCCTCTCATGTATTAGTATGCATTAATGATTTGAAAATTTAATTCAGAGTTGTAATTCAGCTCGGAGATAGACACTCCATTAGCATTAGCGGTTAGTATTCAGCTCTTGGGGATTTAGCTCTTTCCCTAGCCTGTCAGCTCAGTCACACAGTCCATTTCATCTTTGAGTGTTTAGAAATTGGGATGGTAGATTCCTCGTTATGTCAAGGCAGGAGGAAGATCTCATACCGCTTAACCTAAAATAAATAGTTCTTAGAGAAGGAGTGGAGGCTTTCTCCCAAGGGAGAGATGGTGTACCCTGTTACTAGGGTAGGCTATGTGTACCCGATGTAGGTGATTTGAGACAACAAATACTAGTTGAAGCATACAGTTTGAGATATTCTACCCATCCTAGTACCACTAAGATGTACTTGATCTATGACATATTTACTAGTGGAATTGCATAAGAAAGACATTGCGGAATTTGTGGCGAAGCGCTCAAACTACCATCAGGTTAAGGTGGAACACTAGAGACCTGGAGGTATGACTCAGGATATCATTATATCCACATGGAAGTGGGATGAAGTGAAAATAAACTTTATTATAGGTCTACCTCATACTCGTCGGCAGTATGACTCAATCTGGGTGATAGTAGACCGGATGACCCAGTCAGCACATTTCTTCCCAGTTAAAACTAGAGACTCAGCTGAAGACTATGCTAGGCTTTATATCCAGGAGTTGGTAAGAATTCATGGGGTGCCCTTGTCCATTATTTCATATAGAGGTACCCAGTTCACCTCGCATTTCTAGAAGACTTTTCAGAAGGGAATTGGTACCCAGGTCAAGCTCAACACAACTTTTCTCCTGTAGACTGATGGACAGGCTGAGGGGACCATATAGACCTTAGAAGATATGTTGAGAGAATGTGTGATCGATTTCAAGGGTATTTGGGATGATCACCTACCTCTCATCGAGTTTGCATACAATAAAAGTTACCACTCCAGTATCTAGATGGCCCTGTTTGAGGCATTGTATGGTAGGAGGTGTAGATCTCCTATCGGGTAGTTTGAAGTTGGTGAAGCTACTCTGATCGGGCCACACTCAGTTCGTGAGGCTATGCAGAAGGTATAATTTATCAGAGAGAGGTTGAAAACAGTGCAAAGCCGTCGAAAATCTTATGCTGGTGGAGAAGAGAATTAGAGTTTGCAGTGGATGACTGGGTTTACCTAAAAATTTCACCCATGAAAGGGGTGATGAGATTTGGGATTTAACAAAAGCTAAGTCCGAGATATGTGGGACCTTACAGAACTCTGAAGCAAATTAGAAAGGTAGCCTATGAGCTAAAATTACCTTTAGAGTTATCATATGTGCACCCAGTGTTCCATGTGTCACTATTGAAGGAGTGCATTAGTGATCCAACTTCAGTGGTTCCACTAGACAGTGTAGAAATAAAATATAGTCTCTGTTATGAAAAGGTCCCAGTTTAGATCCTTGACCGACAAGTTCATAAGATGAGAAATAAAGAAGTAGCTTCAGTCAAAGTTTGTGGAGGAATCAACATGTAGAGGAAGCTACGTGGGAAGATAAAGCAGATATGATGGCTAGATATCCACATCTATTCCCTCCCGACTCAGTTTCAGTTTAAGGTATCAATTTTCTCCCTAAAACTCTGTTCAGTTTCATGTTTAGTTCATGTTCCCAATTTTCTTTCATGTTAATCGACTTAAGTGTGACTTATGAATTCAGTTCAGTCATGTAGTTCAGTTCAAAGGCAGTCATTTCATTAGTTTTCAACTTTCATAATCAGTATTTGAGTATAATGGTTTCAATTCACTATTTTCTTATGTATTTTCAACATTCGAGGAAGAATGTTCCCAAGGGGGAGATATTGTAATGCCCCGAAAATCCTAAGACCAGACCCGTGAGTTGAAATGGAGAAAATAAGATTTTCTGCACCAGGTCATAGAACGAGTCATCCTGTGACCCATGGGGTAGGCCATGAGTCATGGAGTGACTCGTGAGGAAGGGTACAGACTTGGTTGAAATTTTGGGGATTTGAGTGACCACGAGTGTGAGCACGAGTTCTGGTCAGCACCACGAGTTGTCAGGTCAGCCGTGGCTAAGTGGTTATTGAAAAATGATGGAAGTTGGGAAGTGCACTTAATGGGTCCTCACCACGACTCTTTGGGAACACCACGAGTCGTGGTGTCGCGCGTGGTGACCCTGGTGATTTTTGGCAGTGAAGAGGACAAGAGGTGACCATAAGTCGTGGTCACCACTAACGACCCATTATGTCCCCCTTCGTAGCAGCAGTGGATTTTTGGGAAAAGTAATTCACGAGTTGGACCACGAGTCATGGTCACTGGGCCAACTTATCCTGTCCCTCGTTGAGATAGGCAGGGTGATTTTTCTATGAGATTTGTAGGGGCTTTTCTGTAATTTCTTAAATTTCTAGAATCTAAACTACGTCATTTTGGGCTCATCCAGGAGGGAGTTAAAAAGGTGATCGATGTTTTCCTCTCACCCATTCTCTCGATACTTAGACTCATTATGTAGAAACTCTCAGGGCTAGGACTAGGGCAATCAATTTCTTCGCAGATTTTCAAGGAATTTACTCTAGGTTTTCTTCACCAGTTATGTGGGAATTCAACAAAGGAATAGTTCTTCCCTGTGTCCCTAAAAACCTTTTCTAGTTTTCTCTATCAGTTCAGCCCTATGGATTTGAAATGAAGCAAAATTGTCAGTTTAATTTCTTTAAGATATCAAGTGGTATATTTCTCATGATTTTAATTGCTTATTATTCCATATTTCTAGACTATTACGAGAATTGTACCTTATGGAATAATTTAGCCCTAATTCCCAGTTCAGTAGAATTTAGGATCTTGTGTGTTGGATTAGTTTCCTTGTAGCTTGATTTTAATAGATTTGAAATCCCCATATTATTTGTGTATGTGGAAATTTTAGTCAGATATTTACATGTCATGTCTCAGTCAGATTATTAAACTCAGTGTTGTCTAGAAATGTCAGCTGATTAGTTTGATTATAGTTAATTTTTGAGGTGTCAGTGGTGCCTCCTAGTTATCAGTATTAGATATCACATATCAGATTTTAGTGGTTCTTTAGACGGTTACGACACTTCCAATTAAGGAGCTCTAACCAGTCTTAGAACTGCCAGCTTTAGCCTCAGTTTGTTCTTTAGACGGTTACGACACTTCCAGATAAGCATCTTTGACCAGTCTTAGAACACCAATTTCTAAATACCGTCCAATAAGACTATTAGGGTACTCTCAGATAGTATCCCTGACTTAGTCTTGGGCCCTAAGTATCAAGTTATCCGCTTGGCAGTAGTAGTCATGTTAGCACTATCTAGTGGGAGTAGGACTTAGCACCGAGAGTGTCGAGGTTCCAGCGCACCTAGGTTCCCAGAACAACGTTGCCACCGCAGGTTATATTTTTATTGGCCTCATGTCCCCAGACAATGATCTCACATTCCATGCATTTATACCCTGGCAAGGTATATTGGATCCTATTGATGGGGTGGGTATATCGGACTTCACCTCTAGCTCACATGGTTATATATCGGTTATAGACTCCCACTAGTCAGTTTAGCCTCAGTTTAGCTCAGTTCAGAATAGTTTCAGACTACTCAGTATAGTTATCAGCACAGTATAGCATTCAGATCTGTATCTTAGATTTAGGGCATGTCTTTCACCATCAGACAGGTTCATTTTGACCGTCTTAGCGTAGTTGACTTTATTAAATTTTAGTATTACAGTTGGTTATTGCATGTCCTTCTAGTTCAGTTATTTGGTTCTTCGTGTTATGGTTTCTCCTACTTACTCAATACATTCAAAGTACTGATGCATACCTTTTATGCTATATCATTTTATGATAGAGTTGCATGTTTTCAATCTCAGCTCCGTTAGTAGATCTTTCTCAGACATTTTCAGCTGCATCACTGGTGAGTCCTCATATTTCTAGGACGAGGATTATTTGTTTATAGTTATATTTCTTTCAGGTATACTTAGGTTAGCTGGGGGCTTTTCCCAATAACTCATTAGATAGATGGCTTTCTGACATAGACACAGATCCAGATTTTTAGTTATTTTTAGTTGTAATAAAACTTTATGATTTCATTCTTCTTCATAAATGTTTTTTATTATTTTAAAACTTCCGCTATTTTTTACTCAAAATGCCAGTGTTATGATAGACCATGGGTTGTCTTAGGGTTATTTGTGACTCCAAGTACCGTGTCTTGTCGAGGGTACAGTCTCGGGGTGTGACACATAGACCTCGTACAGATAGTTCCTCCATATATTCAAGGCGAATAATACCGCTGCCAACTCAAGATCGTGAATCAGATAGTTCATTCCATGGGCCTTAAGCTACCTATAAGTTTAGTCTATAACCTTACCATACTGTATTAATACACAACTAAGGCCGATCCTCGAGGCACCACAATACACCACAAACCCATCGGTACCCTCAGGTAGAGTCAACACTACTGCTGAGGTGAGTCGAGTCTTCAACTCTTGGAAGCTCTTCTTACAAGCCTCTGAGCATTGAAACTTCACCTTCTTATTGGTCAACTTAGTCAACATTGTCGCAATGGATGAAAACCCTTCAACAAACCTCCGGTAGTAACCAGCCAAGCCCAAGAAACTCCTTATATCCAAAGGACTCACTAGTCTAGGCCAATTCTCCATAGCTTCTATCATTTCGAGAGTCTACCTGTACACACTCACTTGAAACCACTTGACCCAAAAATGCTACTGAGTTTAACCAAAACTCACACTTGCTGAATTTGGCGTACAACTGTTGATCCTTAAGATTTTGTAGCACCACCCTCAAATGAGCGACATGCTCCTCCTCGCTGTGAGAGTATATGAGAATGTCATCTATGAACACAATTATGAACACGTCCTAATACGTCTTGAACACCCTGTTCATCAATTCCATAAAAGCTGCTGGAGCATTTGTTAGACCAAAATACATAACTACAAATTTATAGTGATCATATCAAGTCCTACAGGCTGTCTTCGGGATGTCACTCTCTCTAATCCTAACCTGATGATATCCAGATCTGTGGTCTATATTTGAAAACAGTTGGCACCTTGAAGTTTGTCAAACAAGTCATAAATTCTAGAGAGGGGATACCTATTCTTTACTGTGACCTTGTTCAACTGCCGATAGTCAATGAACATCCGAAGGGAACCATTCTTCTTCCAAACAAAGAGAACTGGTGCACCCTACGCTTAACTCAGCTGGATCCATTCTGCAAGAAGGAATAGATATAGGTTGCGTATCAGGAAGAAGGTTGATGCCAAAGATAATCTCCCATTCATGAGGAATTCCTGACAGTTCATCTAGAAACATTTCTGGATATTCAGACAGTACCGAAACTAACTTGATACTCTAGGTTTCCGATGTGGCATCCTTAACCCTAACTAAATGGTATGTTGGCGCAACCCTTAGAGATCATCTTTCTAGCCTTAAGGTAGGAAATAAAGTGATTTACAGGAACAAGGGAACTATCCTTCCACTCTATGATTGGCTCACTAGAAATTAGAACTCTACCACACGGGTTCTACAATTTACTAATGCATGACATGAATGTATCTAATCTATGCCAAAGATAACATCAAAATCTGTCATGGATAGCGCTACTAAATCTACTGAGGTGACTTTCTAAAGGACTGTGATAGGACAATTTCTATATACCCATCGAGCTATAACTTAATCACTGACTGGAGCAAACACTAAGAAGGGTTCTGATAGGATTTCGAGACTTACTCCGAAACCACAAGCAACATAGGGCATCACAAAAGATAAAGTAGCCCCTAGATCCAATAGTGCATATACATATAGGTGGAATACTCATAACTACCAGTGACCACATGTGGGGAGACCTCGTGCTCCTAACGCAATGCGAGGGCATAAAACTTATTCTGATGCTGACCACCACCTGCACTAGTGGAGGCACCCTGCTAAGCTGAGTGTGCCGGTGGGGCTGCTGAACTAGTGGCTGGGTCTTGACCTCTACCATGGCCCTGTCTAGCTTCTATACAATCTCTAAGCATATGCTCGGGCTTCCCACACTCGAAACTAGCACCTATACCTACTAGGCACTGACCAGTGTGCCTCTTGCCACACCTATCACAACTTGGAATACTGGGCTCTACAGGTCTTCTCCCTTGACCTCGAGATCCTGATGTTCATCCCTCTGGGCACGCTTGGATCTAGCTGTCACACTTGCTGCTGACGGTGCTGAGGCTGATGATATCTGGTGGGACTGCTGATGATGCCCATCACCCGACCTCTCTCGGAAGAACCTAAAATTGTTTGTCTTGGCCCTCTTGGCCTCTCTCTCTCCCGCTCACTCACCTATACCGCCTCTATCTGTTGGGTGTATAGAACCAACTGCGAGAAGTCAATATCCTGGTGAAGCGTAAGGGTCCTGCAATCCATGACCAAATGGTCCACTATCCCATGTACAAACCTACTCACTCGAGCCCTCTGATCAGTCACCATCTTTGGTGCATATTTTGATAGGCGGATGAATTCTAACGCATACTCCTAGACCGTTATGTTATTTTACGTCAAGTTCACAAACTCAGTAGTATTTATCTCCCTCATCTCTCTGGGAAAGAACCGATCCACGATAACTCATCCCAACTAGTGGTACCTGCCTCTACTATTCTGCTATCCTTCCACTGTCTAAACCAGATATAGGCAACCCCTTTTAGCTGATTAAAGGCTAGTTCTGTGCACTCCTCCACTATCACCCCCAAATTTGGGTGATCTTTTGGATTTCATCAATAAACATGTGTGGATCCTTGTCCACCTTCGATCCGAGGAACTACAAAGGGTTCATCCTGAGAAAGTCCCCGACTCTTGCCACTGCTGCATTCCTATTCTGGGGAACATGTGCTATCGCCTACTGGATGACCCAGGCGGTCAATGCTAGGCTAGCATCTAGATGGTTGCCCTAAAATTATCATGGGCAACCTACTCGGGCACATGATCCTCGAGGGCTAGTGGGGCCTGTTGGTGCCCATCTCCATTGCCATTCTCATGGTCATTTCTGTTCCCGTTCCTTCTTCCATTAACTCGACGAGGAGGCATGAATCTGCAGATGCAGGTAGAATGAGATAGAAGGATAGAGAGACATTTCATCAAACGACATAGATCATGAAAGAAGGAAAATTTCCTAATATGTTTTGTAGCCTCTTCGTTGTAAGTGTGGTGCACTTCACACCCATGAAAAAGAGTCTAACTTACTCGACTTTCAGACAACCTAGGACACTTCAAAACCTAATGTTCTAATACCAAGTTTTCCATGACCCAAACATAGAATCAGATCTAGACACGGAACCTAGAACCATAAATGGCTCCAAGTAGACCCATGGAATAAACATGACAAATAAAGCTCAACATGATAAATGCGGAAATCTAACATTTGAAATTGTGAAAGTCTAAAAATCCAATAACATCTTAACAACGGGATACATAACACTAATATGAAGCTAAATACATACTGTCTGATAAGCCTATAAAATCTGACGAGTTGATGGGACAAGACCCTAACTAACTCACTAATAAACTGAAACTGAAAATAACTAATAAAAAGGTCCTCGAAGAATGAGACTCACCAACAAGATGGGAAATGCTAACTCTGAGGACCTAGTTAGCAGCGGGACTGAACCAGCACATCCAAGCCTGTATCATGAAGCGATACATCATAGTGTATGTGGTGAGTACTTGGAATATACTGAGTATGAAAGGTAAGTAAAACCACTAACTAAGTAAAACTAAAATCATGCATATCATAAAACATTTAAAGATAAGATTCTGAGAGTAAGGCTTGCATGCTATTATCTGAAAAACATAATTTAAACATGACTGAATATCAATCATAACTAATTCAAATGAAACAAAGCTAAAACTAATAATCATAAGTAAAATTGAACAATGGGTCAAAAATGCTTAAAACATAATATCATTACTGATGAACATGCATAACTGAAATCATGAGGAACAATGGAAATCTAGACTTCAAAATCACGTGGTATACTAATAACGTGAAATTGAAGTAAATCATGAAACATACTTGATCATATGGTCTTGCCCAAACTTATACATGCTTTCTAGTATACTTGATAGTCAAAATCATGAATATAAACATGGGCAATTAGAAATCAAACTTTCGTCATACTTGAAAACGTAGATCATAATCTCAACTCTTCATGAGCTTTCACAATAGGGCATCATAATTGTAAGACTTTCAAATCATAAATTTTTAATTGAAATCATTATAAAACATTCCCATGAATATTAAAATAACATTATAAACATGAATCGAATTTACCCATAAGAGATACTTAGAGAATTTCACAAATTGGGTTAAAACCCCATAGATTCATCAACCCTGAATTTCATGAATTTAGAAGAGGATTTGGGCATGGAAGTGAAAGAATACTCCTATTGATAACCCTATATACTGGATAAATCTGATTTCACACCCTTTCTTGATTGCCCATGTGATTTGGGGAATAACCTAGGGAATTCTCAAGTTTGATCTCCAATGGTGCACTCTAATCTTGCATGCATGGAATGGAATGGCTTATGATAGGTTAACCAATCTTAAAACCTTTATAATTGAGCTTAAAGTGACATAGTTTAGTACTTAGGGGCTTAAAAATTACTAAAACATAAGAAAAAAAGATACTACTAGTCACCACGAGGGACACCATGACTCATGGTGTACCTAATGACTCGTAGTGACCCACTCATTGGGAATAGTGCCATAATCAACCATCCAAACCTGCCCTTGACCACGACCAACTCCACGAGTCATGGAGTTACGTCACGACTCATGGCTGCCTCTCTTTGTCACCCCTAAACCAAGAATTGTTACCACTCTTCCCCTCACTTACGAGTCACTTTATGACTCGTGAAGTCCTCTCACGGATCACTAGATGACTCATCAAGTGGCCTAGGCTATATTTTCCTATTTCCTTCTCTTAAACCCTCAGGTCTGATCTTTGGGACTTTTGGGGTATTACCTTCATCTTATGACTAAGTATTTTAAATAGACTATGTTCTTATGGTGTTGATTAGACTCTTTTAGTTAGCTTTCTCTCAGTTATGACTCTGTTAGCTGTTGTTATGTTAGTGTTATCCTATGCCATGGGTTATCTTGGAGCCATTCGTGGTTCTGGGTCCCATGTTATGACAAGAGAGTAAACCCCGATCCTGAAAAACTTATTATCAGAGCATTAGGTTTAGAGTATACTAGGGAGTCTAAAAGCCACGTTAAGTATAGTATTTTTCATGGGTGTGAAGCGCGCCACACTTATGCGAAGAGGCTATGAGACATATTTTGGAAAAATCCCCTTTCTTCATGATTCTTATCGTGCGTAGAGTATGAAGCTATAGAAGTTCCTATCCTATCTAGTGCTTTACACATTGGCAGACATGCCTCAAAGAAGAGCAAACAGAAAGAGAAACAATAATGGGCACGAGCAAGCCCCACTAGCCTCAGCAGATCCTCTGCCCGAGCAGGTTGCCCATACTGAGTATAGGGTAGTCATCCAGATGTTGGCACGTGTGGGCTGCTCAAGTCAATTAGTAGGCAGTGGCTCATGTTACCCAGAGTGGTAGCACAGTGGTAGCTAGAGTGAGGAATTTCCACAGGATGAATCCCCTTGAGTTCCTTGGGTCGAGAGTGGATGATGACCCGCATGAGTTCATTGAGGAGATACAAAAGATTACACAGATCATGGGGGTATCGGGAGAGGAGTGTGCGGACTTAGCCTCCTATTAGTTGAAGGGAGTTTCTCATATATGGTATAAGTAGTGGAAGGATAGCGGGGGAGTCGGACCGGGTACCATTGGTTGGGATGAGTTTCTCACTGCATTATTAGACCGATTCTTTCCCCAGAATATGAGGGAGATCAAGGCTTCCGAGTTCGTGAATTTGAAACAAAACAGCATGACCATCTAGGAATATGCCTTAGAGTTCACCCAGTTGTCCAAGTATGCAGCGGAGATGGTGGCCGATCAAAGTGCTCAGGTGAGCAGATTTTTGAATGGAATTGTGGATTCTTTGGTCAAGGATTACAGAACCGCCATTCTATATCCGGACATTTACTTCTCTTGGTTAGTTTTGTTTTCCCAGCAGATAGAGGCGGTACAGATGAAAGAAAAGGAGAGAGAGGACAAGAGAGATAAAATAGGAGACTTAGAGTTCTCTCATCATAGGGTGAGTGGTGGACACCGCCCATGCTCCTAGAAGAGACCATCAGCCCCAGCACCATCAATAACAAATGCTCCAAATAGACCCAGAGTAAGAAAAGAGATTACTTACCTAGCTTGCACGATCTGTGGAAAGAACCATTTGGGAGAATGCATGGCTGGCTCAGGGGCTTGTTTTTGGTGTTGCAAGTCAGGTCACAAGCTCGAAGATTGCCTATCAACCAAGCGAGGCGTGAGTAGAGTGTAATACCCCAAAAGCTCTAAGATCAGACCCGAGGGTTGAAATAGAGAAAATAGGATTTTCTACACCAGGTCACAGGACAAGTTGTCCAGTGACCCATGAGCTGCATCACGAGTCATTAGGTGACTTGTTGAATGAAGGGTGAACTTGGTTGGATTTTTGAATGTGGGGTTGACCATGGGTGAAGCCACGAGTTGTTAGGTCACTCACGGTCAGAGGTTGCCTTGAAGTGGAAAATTTGGGCAGTGCTGGTCACGACTTGGTCATCACGAGTCGTTGGGTGCACCACGAGTTGTGGTGTCCCTTGTGGTGATCCACAGAAGATAAGTTTCCAGCGTTGGTCATGAATGCAGATCACGAGTTGTGGTGTTGGCGACAAATCGTCCATTCCCTCGTTGGGACTAGCAGTGAGTTTTTTCCTACAAATTTAGTAAGGGCTTTTCCGTAATTCCTAAGCTCCTAAGGCCTAAACTACATCGTTTTAAGCTCAGATAGGGTGTTTTAATAAGGGTTTAGTCATTGGAAACCTATTCCCCTCCATGTATGCAAGTCTAGAATATTCTAAGGGTGATCAAGCTTAGGATTCATCAAGTTCTTCCCCAATTCCTTTGGATTTTCAAGAGGGTTGTGAAATCAGATTTCTCTAGGTATGTAGGGTTATGAATGGGTGTATTCATATACCCCCATGCCCAATCCCTCTTCATTTTTAAATGATCTCTAAGTTCATGAATCTATGGTGTTTTAACCCAACTTGTGAATTCTCAAACTATCTATCATGGGTATGATCTATACATGTTTCTAAAGTTGAATTATGATTCATGGGTATGTTTTACAATATTTTCAATTACAAATTATGATTTCAAAGTTTTACAAATAAGATGCCCATCTATGAAAGTTCATGAGGATATGAGGTTATGAACTATGCTTCTAAGTATGATTTCAGTATGATTTCGAATTACCCATGTCTATAACCATGTTTTCAAATGATCAAGTCTATTTCAAGCATGTATAAGTTTTGGGCAAGCCCATATGATCAGGTATGTTTCATGATTTATCTAAATTTCATGTTATTAGCTATCATGACATGAACATGGGTTCGGATGGCGACAGGAGACAAGGAGCCCCGAGAGACAACAAGTCAACCCATGGCATGAATATACATCTAACTCGATCAATAAAAATGGAAGGTTTAACATAATAAATATAGCGGAAGTCTAAACATAACATAACATCAGAATTAGAATTCACATCACACATGACATGTTTATTACTACGCAAAGTTTTAAAGCCTCTAACATATTTGATGAGTTGATGGGACAACACCCCCAACTAAACCGACAAGTCTGAAACTGGAGAGGGACATAACTACCACGGATTCTGAATGTCCTTGGAGTATGAGGAATCACCAATGCTAGATGGACAGGTATGAGTTGGAGAGCAGGGGCTAAGGATTCTACTGAGAAAGATCCCTCGTACCTGTATCATGAGACGACACAGCATAGAGTATGTGGTCAGTACATGGAATGTACCGAGTATGCAAGAAAAGTAAAACGGACAGTTAAAATACATAAAAGATCATAAGAGTAGGACAACATGATCGTAACATAGATATCATAATGCAAACGTAAGGATCAAGGTTTTCAAAACATTCGTAAACCATTCATACTCATAATCATAATAATAAGAGAAAATATTTATTAAACATGAATTGAGCCAAAGGATATAATCATAACCATACATAAAACCGATATACCCCATATTAGCACACATGGAGCCCGACATGTAAATCCCTAGTTGTGAGGGTGTTCGTACCTTGCCAAGGGTAGAACCATGAAATAGGTGTGATATTACTCATGAAAGGCCCATTTTGAGAAAAGGGACAGTCACAAAGGAGGTCCCATCATGGCCACATTGGCACGTAGTTCTGAGACTCGGGATATGCTTGGACCCCGGGTCTACTCAATGTTAAATATTACTCCCAAAACATATATATTGCTCATAGGATAACATGCATGAAATTCATAGGCTAGTTAAAATTATGATAATCATAAGCATGCTTGAAATACATGAATTAGCCATGAAAGTAAGGCCTATGAGTCGGCCATAATCACTAATCCATAAATCATGAAGTTCATGCATTCTTGTAAAACATGTATATACTTGATATCTCATAAATCCATGGTATGTATTTGAGAGAAGTCATATCATAAGACTTAAATCATAATGGGTTAATGAACATCAAAATGAAAGTGGAACCATGACTTGAACTTTCATGAAATATACATAATTGGGCATAATTTGTAGAAAATTTAAATCTAAATAGTAATAAAATCTTTCTACGATTCGTAAAACATGAATTTATACATGAGAGGATCTATCCCATAGATAGAGCACAAGTATTTCATAATAATTGGGATAAAACCCCATAGAATTATAATAGAATTTCATGAATTAGAGAGGAGTTGGGTTTGGGTGTGAATAATTTCACCCATTCATAACCCTACATGCCTAAGAGAATCTGATTCTACAATTTCTCTGATTGCCCAAGGAGGAAGTGAGAAGAACTTCGAAGAAATCGAGCTTGATCTCCTCTCTAGACTTCTACACTTGCATGCATGAATAGAAATATCTTAGAATGAACTTATCCCTCTTAAAACTCACTAATCATAGCTTAAAATGACGTAGTTTAGGCCTTAGGATCATAGGAATTACGGATAAGCCCTTACTAAATTCGCAGAGGAAAACAGACTACCGTCCCAACGAGGGACTGGATGAGTTGTTACTTCTGACAACGAGTCGTCACCAAAGTCGTCGAGTGCATTGCCAAAGTTTTACCTAGAAATCTTCACGAGGAACATCACAAGTCATTAATGGTGACCACAACTTGTCCTCTACACTACCAGAATATCAGGGGGGGGGGGGTTACCACGGGCGACACCACGAGTTGTGTTAAGGACCTGTTAAGTGCATTGTCCCATACCTCTCTTCCTTCGGCCATCCCTAACCATGAGTAATTTAACGGCTTGTGGGGCTGACCACGAATCATGGTCACAACCGTGTTCAACCCAACTTAATAATTTCCAACAAATCAAACCACCTCACAATGAGTCACTTAATGACTTGTGGTCATCCTAACGGGTCACAGGAACACTTATTCTGTAACTTGGTGTAGAAAATTCTTTTTTCTCCATTTCAACTCCCGGGTATGATCTTCGGGGTATTGGGGTATAAAAATATCTTTCCATTGGGAACATTCATCCTCGAATGTTGAAAATCATACAGAAAAGTGGAGAAATGAAATCATCATACTCAAATACTGATCATATAAGCTGAAAATTGATGGAATGACTGACTCCGATTAGTACTACATGATTGAACTAAATTCATGAATCATACATACATACTTTTACATGAAAGAAATTGGGGCACATGAACTGAACATGAAACTGAATATAGTCTTAAGGAAAAAACTGATACCTCAAGTTGAAACTGAGCCGAAAGGGAATAGATGTGGGTATCTAGCCATTATATTTGCTTCAGCTTCCCACGTAGTCTCCCTCAATATGTTGATTCCTCCATAAAAACTTAACTGAAGCTACTTCTTTGTTCCTTAGCTTTTGAACCTGACAATCCAATATCTCTACCAGAACCTCTTCGTAATTGAGGTTGTCCTACACACCTACACTCTCCACTAGAACAACTAGAGCTAGTTCACCCAAACACTTTTAGGAGCGATGCATGGAAAACTAGACGGACTAAAGATAATTCTGAACCAATTCATATGCCACCTTGCCAACTTATTTCACAATCCGGTACGGGCCAATGTAACAGGGACTGAGTTTTCCTTTCTTTCCAAACTTCATCACTCCCTTCATGAGAGACGCCTTTAAAAACACCCAATCATCAACTTCAAACTCAAGTTCTCTCCTCCTCACATCCGTATAGGACTTTTGGCGACTTTGAGTTGTTTCCAACCTATCCCATATGAGCTGAACTTTCTTCATGGCCTCATAGATTGAATCTGGTCCAATCATCTTAGCTTCAACAACTTCAAACCAACCAATAGGAGATCTATATCTTTGCCCATCGAGAGCCTCAAACGGAGCCATTTGAATGTTGGAATGGTAGCTGTTGTTATATGCAAACTCAATGAGAGGCAAATGATCATCCCAACTACCCTTGAAGTTAATCATACATGCTCTCAGCATGTCCTCGAGAGTTTGAATTGTTTGCTCCACTTTACCATCTGTTTGCGAGTGAAATGTTGTACTGAGCTTGACTTGAGTACCAAGGCCCTTTTGAAACGATCTCCTAAATTGAGAGTCAAATTGAGTACCTCTGTCTGATATGATGGACAAGGGCACTCCATGTAACCGAACTAGCTCTCGAATGTATAGTTTGGCATAATCCTCTGCTGAATTAATGGTTTTGACCAGTAGAAAATGAGCTTCTTTGGTCAACCTGTCCAGACCACCCAAATGGATTCATACTGCTGACGAGTCTGTGGAAACCCTGGGATGAAGTCCATATTGATCTCCTCCCACTTCCAGGTAGGAATATGGATATCTTGAAGCACACCTCCTAATCTTTGATGCTCAACCTTCACCTGTTGACGATTGGGACACTACCCACAAATTTTACTATGTCCGTCTTCATACACATTCCACCAATAGACTTCCCATAGGTCACAGAACATCAGCCACCAAGGATGATTATGATCTGTTCTGAACAATAACACCGCCATCGGTCGAGTTAACCAAATGAACTCCCAACCTTGCAAGTCAATGCACATCCCTCACTAGCTCCTTCCTTCCTTCCACCACATGGTACACACACTCCATAAAGAGTCTATTAAGTGCATCTGCTGCTACATTATCCTTACTCAGATAGTAAAGGACACTCATATCATAATCCTTAAGTAACTCCAACCACCTTCTTTTTCAAAGATTTAAATCCTTCTGGGTAAACACATACTGTAGGCTCTTGTTGTCCGTAAACACATCTGCGTGGACCCCATACAAATAGTGTCTCCATATCTTCAACACAAATACCACCGCTGCCAATTTCATATCATGGGTCGGGTAATTCTTCTCATGAATCTTTAGCTGCTTGGAAGCATATGTTATAACCTTTCCATTCTACATTAGCACACAACCAATGCCGATCCTCGAAGCATCACAGTACACCACAAACCCATCGGCACCTCAGGTAGGGTTAACACTGGTACTGAGGTCAGTCGGGTCTTCAACTCTTGGAAACTCTTCTCGCAAGCCTCCCATTGCTTCACTTTCTTTTGGGTCAATTTGGTCAATGGTGCTACAATTGATGAAAAAACCTCAACAAATCTCCGATAGTACCCAACTAAACTCAAGAAACTCCTAATGTATGAAGGATTCACCAGTCTAGGCCAATTCTTCATCGCTTACATCTTTTGAGAGTCCACCCTTATATCCTCGCTTGACACCACATGACCCAAAACTGCCAGTACGTTCAACCAAAACTCGCACTTGCTGAATTTAGCATATAATTGGCGATCCTTGAGAGTCAGTAGAACTACCCTCAAATGAGCGCCATGCTCCTCCTCGCTCTGATAGTATATCAAGATGTCATCGAAACATGATCACGAACATATCCAAGTATGTCTTAAACACCCTGTTCATCAAATCCATAAAGGATGCAGGAGAATTCGTTAGTCCAAAAACATAACTATAAACTTGTAATGACCATATTGAGTCCTAAAGGCTATCTTCGGAATGTCACTCTCTCGAACCCTGAGTTTGATGGTATCCGGATATGAGATCTATCTTTGAAAAGCACTTAGCACCCTGAATCTGGTCAAACAAATCATCAATTCTGGGGATTGTTGACACCCAATTTTGACCTCCATACGCCGCGACTAAGCTACATATTAATATACATATATATATATATATATGCATATTTTTAAAATTATCTTTTTATGTAATTATTTAGTTCGTATTTATAATATTTTAGCAATTAGTTATCATATTTTTGTTAAAAGTGTTTCATAGTTATTCCAAATTATAGTTTTAAAATGTTCACTTACGTTTAGTTTCAATTCAGTGATTTTCTATTGTTATTTAATTATATCATACATAGCATATTGCATAATAATATACATACATATGTATTTTTAATTAAATGAGGTTTATTAATAAAATATAATTTACTTAATTTTTGTAAATTCTTTAATTTTTTAATAATAATATTTATATATTTTATCGTAAATCAAACTATCATGTTACCTATTTACTAACTCATTTACAAATATAGTGTTTTTATTAATTTAATAGCAGCTAATTCAAATTTTCCTCCAATTCATTTACATTCTAGTCACTTTCTATCCAATTCATATCAATTTTGATCATTTCTATCTATTTTATGCCAATTTTAACCACTTTTGATCGATTCTGACTATTATTTTAAATCAAAATCAGCCAATCCAATTTAATTCAACCCGTTTACCCAATTAACTAAACCCGCGATCCGCCAAAAGACCCACAACCAGACCCATTCATCCTAAATTAAACCTCAGCCCTCCATCTCATTTAATCGAACAGTTTTAAATTAAAATCTATTTTTCTTTCCTATTCCTAATTCCCCAAAACCTAATGATTTTTGTCATTCACTTCTCCCCTCCATAGCAGCCGCCAGCCCCTCTTCTCTGCCATATCATCTCTGGTGACCACTCTCTCCCCTTCTTCTCCAACAACCACACCAATACCACGCCGCCACCACCTTCTCCCTCTCATCTTCCACCTTCGCCTCTCTTTCTTTTCCTCCCTTTTCCGGTGCACCACTACTGCCAGCAGTCGTTGATCCATCCATCGCTCATCCTCTCTTCTCCCTCACTGTTTCACAATTATTTCTTGCCATAATGATCGGAGAACACCAAAACCAATTCCACTCTTCCTCCCTTTTCTTTTCTTTTCCACCCAACACCGGAAAACACCCACCACTCGTCACCCTCACTTTGTTCTCTCCCCACTTCACCATTAATGTCGTCTCGTATCTCCCTCAAACTACGTCGAACCATAACCACCTGTAGTCGAAAAAAAGCCGCACAACATACAACTCTCCCTCGCCATTCTTTTCCTCTCCGGTTGACTAGCAACACGACCAGTCGACTTCCTCTCTCTACCCTATCTCTCTTCTCTCTTCTCTAGCCAGCAGAACAAAGAACACCTGAAACCAACACCGACAATGGACCATTCAGTCCATTGGTTATCTTTTTGTAATTTTTCTTTTCACCAGATTTTTAGATTCCAGTGAATGGGTAAACTAATTTCTTCTCACTTGATCATTATCTTGATTTCATATGATTATTATGTGTTTTAATTTAAATCTTGATGCTCTGTTGTGATTAATTTTGTTATTTCTGCTCATTCATGTATCATAGGTCTAAAATTATATGATTGTTATATTGGACATAGTACAGGTCCTTAATTTGAGTTTACTATGCTTCCTTCACATTAGTCGTCTTATTATCTGTTTCGATTTTGATTCATGTTAGCCCTCATCTTAATTCGATATCCGGAATGACTTATTTTACTTTCCTTCTTGGAAATTTGAACCATGACAATCCTGTGGCTTACAAGTTTATGGTAACTTTAAAATTCTTGTTTGGTATGATTTGTGACAACTTTAGTATTCCATATGGGTTTGATTTCATGTCCTCTATTAAGAACAGAACTGAATTGTTTAATTACCTTTCCTATTATTTCTCTCATTGGATTACATATTATGCTCAACTAATTGACTCAATTATGTTGCTTAAAGAAATAATTTTCTTAACACATTTTATTATTTTCCTTCCAGTTTCCCCCTAACTTATTTTGTATGTGCTAATTTATCCCCTAATTGATTCTGATTATGTTAGTTATGTTAACATGTATTTTATTTTACATGTGGCTGTTTATTTAATGAATGTAATCTTTAAGATTGAATATTTTCCCCTCCCTTTATCTGGTTAATTATTCTCTTTCCTTTATTGATCTACTACATAAATAGTCATGGTAAATTATGATTAACTTGATATTTTCTAAGTTGACTTTGTTCATTAAGGAAAAGATGGTGTGAATAATTATTCTCTTTCCTTAATTAACTTTGCATATTATTCATTTATGATTTCATACTAATTGGATTCTATTATGCTAATTATATTAGGAAAAGAATCTCTTTTTTTATTCTGAATATCTCCCTTCCCTCTAACCCCTCTAACGAGTAAACATATAAGTATGCCCTTATCTTCCTTTTTAGGATTCAAGCACGGCTATCTCCCTAGCCATGTAAACATCACCTATTTTTGACAATACGATTTTATTTTTAGAACATTCGAATATTTCTATTCCCTTATCAACATAAGAACTCGAAAACTATTTTGTTCCTAAGCAACTCTTTCCTTTCTGCTCCTCTAGATAATTCTATAACTCTCAATCCCTCGTCAACACAAGAACTGCTCAAAATCCTTGAGATTCTTGTGATCTTGATGTGTTGAGGATTGGATACCAATCAGGGCAATTTGTTACATCTTTAATCCGTTAATTTCCTTTCAGTTTTGGCATCTACTAGTTAGTTGGTTTATCTTTATAAGATGACATTTGCTTTGTAGTTTATTCTCTTTGATTGCTCTCTCTCTCTCTCTCTGATCATGATTATATATCTAATATGCTTTTGACATAATTCTACTAAGTGAGCCAAATTTGTGGTTAAGAATATGAGATTATTGTTATGTGTATACTGTCGTACTAACCTTTAAGCAGGTATCGGTTATTTTACTGTGGGATCCATCGGAGAGTCACCGAGATGAGAAGGGACTACGAGAATTAGTCTAACATTATTTATTTTTCCACATGTTGTATTTATTTATTTAGTTTAGTTTAGTTTGTATTATTTGTAATAAACACTCGTGAACGAGAAAAATGGTTAGGGGGGCGAGGATTTGCAAGTCTTTTATCATCTTAATCATTTTATTAAAAATCATGTCTATAGGATATACGACACCATTTTTTTCTACTAGAAATTATGCCTATAGGATCAATGAAACCATTTATTTCTACTATAAATCATGCCTATAGGAACTAAAATAATTTGATTTGATGTGTGACATGTTTAAATCATAGAAATCCCGTTTTGTGGAAATTATTATATGTTTATTCTTGTTTTGTTTACCAATAATGGTATAAGTATTTGTTCGGGCGTTTGGCAACTACACACAAGTGCACGTGGTCGAACAAGTAGTAAAATGGCTTAAGTAAGCCAAGTATCAATCCCACAGGGACTGAACTAAGGTAATAATCAACTTAAGTGTTAATGAACTATAACTTCAAAAATGCAGACAACAGTTTAAAGAAGATTTTTTTTGAGAGTTTGTTTCCTAATTTATACTAATATAAGACAAAATTATAAAGTGAGTCTGAACTATAGTAATGAGCAAGCTGAGGTTAAAACGAACATGCACGGAAATAATTTATCGATACAATTCAGTTAATCTTTCCTTCGGTTGATAGTCAAGAATTGTTGCCTATGGATTGAAACTTTCGTATTCTACCCAACTTAAGAATCATGAACCTTCAACCTACATTTCTGTGATAAAAGAATTTCATGTTCTACACATACAAAACCGATTCCTTAATTGACTAATACGACTTTTAGATATATTTCTATTCTGAATATAAATCAATTCTCAATTTTCCCAAAGTAAGAAGAGAACATATCCTACCAATTCACAACTTTCCAATTTCTTTTCTTTTCAAAATCAAAATTGGATTTTTTAGATATACATTAACATTGGCCAGACATTAATGTAGTAAGAACAAGAATTGATAGAACAACCATTGAAGAAAAGATGAAAAACCAAAATGATCAACAATTACATTTCACTACAAATGTTCTTAACCTCATCAAGAAGTGAATTTAGCCACTCATTTGTTGATTAAACATCATCAAATGAGTATAAATCATACAAACAATTGAGATAAAAGTGAAAGAGATAGAGAAGAACCCTAGAATTTTCGTCCCCTCAACTGCCTGTAACCCACGTTCTTGCTCAACCAAGAAAAATAAACCTAAGTGTGTTATTTATACTAGTGGGAATGTTTCCTGAAATAACAAGCAACGTGGCACAGAGTGTATCGTGGAGCACGCCCTCCGTGCCACGGTGCAAACACGGACCCTAACTAGAAATTGATGTTCCAGGTAAATATATCCAACGTGCCACGACTTGTATCACGTGGCATTGCCTCCGTGTCACGGAGGCAATGCAGAGCTTCACTGGAATTTGCCAAAATAGATCATCCAATGTAGAGTGCCTCCACGATGGCAGCGTGACACGGCTCCATCGCGAAGCCCCTATATTTGTTGCTTTTCCTTGACCTTTTCCACTGCTCGCTTCCGAGTCCATTCCCGATTTTTACCAACATGCATCTTAGCTTCCTAAAATTACATTTTTCCTGCAAAAAAAAACTAATCATGTTGGTTAGTATAAATTAACATTTTAACTACAAATCACATGAGAATGCACACATAACGATAGCTAAACAAGACGAAATGAAGCATTTGAGCATCACTTGGGCATATAATTCTGCCCAAGATCACTTACCCCACACTTAAAACCTTGTTCGTCCTCGAACAATACTCTCACATCTCATGCAATTGACAACCACGTATAGCTACTTTGGCTCGACAATTCAAGCTACGGTTATACCAATTATTTACTATAGCAAATCATCCAGAAAACATGCATAGTCTCATCAATACAATGACATTCACCACATTAAGACCTCCTAAACTCAAGAATCGACTCTCGATCTCGGCAAACTCATGCAAATCAGCTGATCAAGACATCCGACATGAAATTCAATCTCTCGTCAAGCATGTGCCCTCACAACACAAGAGAATTTCCACCTTTTCAATCATATGATTTCCAAAGCATTACATGTAGGGGTATATGAACACGATTTCGCTCTCTCTCCCAAAGAATTCACATGCATCATGTCATGAACCATAAGCTTGCCTCTAGTGTATTACTACACTAATATAAGGATGCATGATGTAAGATCACGTAGGACATAACGGGTTGTAATGTAAGCTAAGGAACTAGTAAATACTGGGCTAACCAATAATAGCAACTAGGTTCCTTAAGCGCATTTCAATACATCCCACCATCATTATGGGCATTGTTTCTTCCTTCATCCTCTCATTCTTGAATTTTTTTCTTTATTTTTGTTCCCATTTCTTTAAGCACACTCGACTTAATAACAAAGATTTGTTATACATCTTTCTTTTCCTTAATTTCAGCAAGTGCACCCTTGACCTTTTCTTTACTTTCACCACTTCCGCTTTTCCTTCCTTTTCACAATTCTCACTCCTTGACACTGTGGAAAAATTATTTTTTTTGACCACTTAAGAGTTTTGGATCAAATTCACGGCTAATGAAAAGAAGGGATTAAGCTCAGTTTGTACCTCTTCAAAGAAAGAAAAAAATAGGCTAAAGGCTCAATGAGGCTAAGTAGGATGTACATTCAAGGTAGGTATGATGAGGAAAAAAAACTTTCGGTTTAATCAAAGAAATGCCTACATCCTTTCCTACAATACACAACCTTCATTTCGTTTCGTACACACATCAGACAAGTTCTAGAAACATCACAATAGCATGGAATAATTGAAACCTCACCTCACACTCATTGCACATGTTCAACTCAAGACTTATTCATAGACTCTTCAATCAGCTAATTACAAGAATACAATATTAAGACTCAATCACACCGAATCGAACTCTATGGCCTAGGTATCTCAACATGTTTACACATTTGCATGCTTTCATGCGAATCATCTTTGCATCTTAATATCATGTACAACACGCAACAAGAATTCCGAACCATGAAGTACAACACGTTTGGGAAACACAAAAAATAAAGAAAATAAAAGAAAGGAAAAAACTACTCCTATCGACTACATTTCCCTTGAGACGATCGTCATCCATCCGTCATAGGGAACGGTCACTATTTACGAGTTTGGTTCAATGGGACTATTCTCGGTAAAAGCACCGAAAACAAACGCCGAGAAACCCAATCATAAAATAATTCTACAAAAATTTCAAAAATATCGATAATTTCGATAGAAACAAAAATATTTACACAACCAGCTAACGACAACTCAACACAACACACAACAGCTTAACATTCATTACAACACCGAATTACAGTACAGAACATGCGCACAAAATCATAGGGTCACATTTTTCACAGGGACAACAAAACAAGAAATAACATAAACAACAACAAAACAACTGGCACCTCACTACTCCAACCCCACACATAAACCGAACACTATCCCCAGTGTTCACAAAATTCAGCATATCACAAAAGTAGGTGATGAAACTCCCTGATCAATCGAAGTATTCAACTTCTTCATCAGGTGTCGTTGCCTCATCTCCCATATCTGAATCGCCCCCGCTGTCCTCATCTGACTCAATATCTGAGTCCTCACGGTGTGTCTCCTCATCAGTGGGGACATCATCATCTACAGGCTCCACAAACGCTGGCCCCACTCGGCATAGAGCCTGGGCATTATCGCCAAAGGGGTAATCTAGCTCGAGCTGCCATAGCTCATCTTCTGTTGCTGGCCTCCCGCCTATGCGCAACTACAGCATCTGCATCCCGTACATGCGGGCCATATATTTTTCATCCCGAGCATGTCGCTCAGCTAGTGTGAGAACTGGCCCGTGAGTAGTGTGGGTGCCTTGGTTTTGGTGACATCCAAGGCACGCCTATCCATTTGCGGGATGTAGTCTAGGGCCTCTTCCTCGATGTCGTGGCCCCTCAGGAATGTGATAAGCAAACCACCGAACCCGTACTTGTGCCCTTGATGGAGTCAGGCTCTCTTCATAGCGGAGATGATCACCGCCCCAACATTTATCTCCAGCCCTTTCATTAAGGCATAAACCAAGCACACTCGATCCCGGGTTACATCTGTCATGTGCACCCCCGGGATCAGGCAGGAACACACAATTTTGAGCCAAATCCTAGCTTCCTTGTTCATTTGAGAGTAAGGAAGTGTTTGATGGTAGCCCCTCTCCTTGTGCCTGCTCCACCGTGCTGTCGAACGAGCTCCACATAGAGTGCGTCTAATATCCGCATAAGGTGGAGTTATGTTCAACTGTCGGAGTACATGGGCGTCTGCATCCCGCGCCCCTAAGATGGCATTCAGGTGATGGGGCTCAAAGGTGACAACCTGCCCTCTTATTTTGATGGTGTGATTGCGGATGGTCGGGTTCCAATTAGCATAGAACTCCCAAATCAAATTGAGATTGCACTCCTTGGGCTCTTCGAAGATGAAGTTCATCCCGACATTATCAAAGGTGTACGATTCTGGGGAATTCTTGTGTCAGTGGCTCCCTTGCAATGTGCTCCTCAGGGAAGTATTTGGTCTCTTTGTGTTTGGCATACCATTTCTTCCCTTCATCCGTCACCCATCAGGTTCCGTATTAATGGCACTGGCCGCGCGAAACCGCTGGTGCTGCTGGTACTACTGTTCCCAACCTGATTCTTTTCCTACCGACGCCCGATGTAAATGCGCCCTTTCCCTTGTCTTGCCTGCTTGACATCTTTCCTATACCATCAAACAGACAATCCCAATGTTATTCAAGTCAAAATTATCTTCGACTAAGGTTGGGTTGAGTTAGGACACCCCATACTTAGTCTTTAGCCATAATTAAAATAATTCGGCAAGACAATCATGCTTTTCCAATTCTTATCAATCAAATTGCTTAGTGCATTTAGATAAGTCGATGGAATAATTACTATGTACTACTCAGACTTCGTAAAATGACTAATAATATCACCATCTAATCCATTACACCACATAGCACTTAGCCAAAATTTTTGTTCTCAACAACCTATGCAATTCACCAATTCATTTTTTCGACAATTCCCTTGTCTACATAGCATATTCAACCTTAATCAGGACATAATTCGCATCACCCAACATGCACAACCCAAATATTTTCACATTTTCAACCAAATTTAGTTTCCTCCTATTCAAATTCTAACCCTAGCTATCAATTTCGCAAAAATTCAATCAACCATGCATTCATCGAGTTCACATACTCACAACGATACTATGAATGTCAATCAATCAACGTTTAAGTGAATTCAAACTTAATTTACACTTAGCGCAAGGTTTACTCACCTCACATGCTCAAAAATGGAAAATTGAAGCAAAAATTGAGGTTAAGTTCAAGAACATACCTTTAATTCGATGAACTCGAAGAAAAGTTGAAGAAACTTCATGCCTAGGTCCGTGTCACATTGGGGGAGGGGGGAATTTAGGGAGTTTGTTGTGGAGGGAATGGGAAATGGGGAAAAAATAAGGGGATTTCGGGGTTAAAAGGGTGTTTTTCGCACGGGTTACCCGATGACCCGGTGTGACCCGACGTGAATTACACCTCAACGTGTCACGGAGGGTAACAAGGAGCACCCCCTCCGTGACATGGAGCCATCGCGCCAGCCTTCTGGAATTTGTAAATATTCCGGAATTGGCTTCAACATGTCACGGAGGGTAACGCGGATGCCTTCCTCCGTGACACAGAGCCAACGCATAGGCTCACTGTAATGTCACTTTTTATTTTTTTCTCACCTCGATTTTTTTCCTTTGCGATCCTTTGCATTTTTGCCCTCCGTTCCACCTGAAAATCATCTCACAACAAGAAATTGGTTAGAATTCATAGGTTTTAAACACAAACAAAATTTTTGTTTTTATTTTTATATATTTTTTCTTTTTTTAAAAACTAATTCTACTCTTCTATTACAACAGTTTCACGGGGTGCCTCCCGTGCAGCGCCTAGTTTACCGTCGCAGCTCGACTTCATTGACACTCAATCATCCTCTAGAGTGACGGACGTCTTCTCCCGAATAACGTCCTCACCGCAGTAATGCTTACACCGCTGCCCATTGACCAAGAAAGTGGCACTTCGATCTTTTTGCCACAACTCCAGTTTTGGTGTGTCCTCAATCGATGCTCTTCCCACTGGATCTCGAGAATCAACAATCTGAACAATTTCTTCTTGATCAAGCCCATTGATTGCTGATAGCTCCTCATATATGGTCGGAAGCTGTGTGGCCTTGTATACATCAAATACCTCCACCTTGTCATGCACCCGCATAGTTAGCTGCCCTGCAGCTACATCTATCAATGCTTTCCCGGTTTCCAAGAAAGGACATCCAAAAATAAATGGGACTTCCGCATCCGGCTCAAAATCTAGAACAACAAAATCTACCAGGAAGATAGGGAGCCCACTTGCACTAGCACATCCTTCACAATGACATCTGGTGTGGCCAAAGAATGGTCCGCTAACTGCAAGATCACTGTAGTTGGTCTAGGACTGTCCAACCCCAACTTCTTGAACACCGATGTCGGCATCAAATTAATACTCGCTCCCAAATCACATAGTCCACGAGCTCGGATACTTTGCCCAATTGTGATCTTAATTGTAAAGCTCCCAGGGTCCTTGAGCTTTGTTGGCAACCTGTTCTGTATCCGGGAAGTGCACTCCTCAGTAAGCGCCACCGTAGCATACTCCGTCAATCTGCTTTTGTTCGCTACAATGTCCTTGATATACTTTGCATACTTCGACACTCCCTGCAAAACATCAACAAGAGGTAAATTAATGTGTACCTATTTAAGCACCTCCATGAACTTTTTGAAACAAGCTTCCTCCTTGTGTTTCTTTAATCTTTGAGGGAACGGGGGTGGTGGTCTTTCTGCTTCAGCTACCTTCTCGTTCCCCCTTTCATCGTCTTGTTCCCTTTCTTTCTCTACTGCTCCTAACTGCTGAGGTGGTCTTTCTGGTTCCACCTCCTTGAGTTGTAAACAACTCCTTGTGGTCACTGCATTTACTTGCTTGGGGTTCGGGTCAGTGTCACTCGGTAGTCCTCCTCTTGGCCTGGTGTTTTGACCTCCAGCTAGTTGTCCAAACTGGTACTCCAAAGCCTTTGTAGCTAACTGATTGTTCTTTACATCTGCTGCCAATTTCACATAATCAGCCTGCAATTGAGCTTGGTCAGCTATCATTGTTTTAAACATTTCATCAATGCTGGGTGGTGGTGGTGGAGGAGGTGCATTGTTGCTTCTGTATTGAGTCTGATAGTTATGTTGCCCTCCTTGATTTCTCTGCACACCCTGATTCGAACTCTTCCGTTGATGGCTATTACTACCCCAAGAGGAATTCAGATGATTCCTCCAATTCGAGTTGTAGTTGTTTTCATACTGTTGGTGATTATTTCTCTATACATTACCAACAAAGTTAACTGAATAAGGATTTGCCCCGCAATACTCAGCTTAGTGTTCATTACTACCACATACTTCACACCAAAACTGCTGCACTACATTAACTGGGGCTTGAGATTGATTCAAGCTCATATTGCTGAAGTGGGTGTTGAGTTGATTTTGCAACGCAACTATCTGTGTAGCGATAACTGTAAAACCATCCACTTCCAAGACTCCTGCTGCTTTCCTTGTTCCTCCTCTAGAAGAGTCCGCATTCCACTCTGGATTTCCCTGCGAAATACGATTTACCAAAGTATACAACTCTTCATATGATTTAACAAAGTATACAACTCTTCATACGTCTTTTCTAATGCTTTTCCCCCAGCTGTTGGGTCTAACAAAATTTTTGTGTGGGGTTCCAAACCCTCTATTAAAGTATGCACCAGCACATTGTTTGATCTGTTTGGAATAACTACACGCAAGTGCACGTGGTCAAACAAGTAATAAAGTGGCTCAAGTAAGCCAAGTATTGATCCCACAGGGACTGGACTAAGATATCAATCTAATCAAGTGTGAACAAACTTTAACTCTAAAATGCAGACAACAATGTGAAGAGAATTTTGATATTTTGTTTCCTAATTTTATACTAAGTGTAAAACAAATATACAATTTGAGTCTAATCTATAAGTATGAGCATGCTGAGGCTAAAATGAACATAGAGAGAAATAAATTATCGATATAATTTGATTTATCTTTCCTCCGGTTGCTAGTCAAGAATTATTGCCTTGGATTAAAACTCTCGTATTTAATCCAACTTAAGAATCATGAACCTTCCACCTACATCTCTGTGATAAAAAGAAATTCATGTTCTATTCCTACAAAACCGATTCCTTAATTGACTAATACGACTTTCAGGTATATCTCTATCCTGAAGGTAAATCAAATCTCAATTTTCCCAAACTAAGAAAAGATCATATCCTATCAATTCACAACTTTCGAATTTCTTGCTCTCTCGAGTGAAACCGGACTTTTTAGATATACATTAACATTGGTCACATATTAATGCAGTAAGAACAAGAATCAATAGAACAACCATGGAAGAAAAGATGAAAAACCAATTTATCAATAATTACATTTCAATACAAATGTTCTTAACCTCAGCAAGAAGGGAATTTAGCCACTCATTTGTGGATTAAACATCGTTAAATGAGTGTTAATCATAAAAGCAATTGAAATAAAGAAGAAGGTGATAGAGAAAAACCTTGAGATTTTCGTCCCCTCAACTGCCTGTAACCCACGTTCTTGCTCCACCAAGTCAGAATAATTAAAAATGAACTTAAGTGTTCTATTTATACTAGTGGAATTTTTCCCAGAATAACAAGCAATGTGTCACGGAGTGCATAGCGGAGCACTGCCTCCGTGACACGCCACCAACGCGGACCCTCACTGGAATCTGGTCGTCCAAGTATTAAAACCCAACGTGGCACGGCGTGCAACGCGGGGCTAGGCCAACGTGCCACGGCCCCAACGTGCCACGACCCCAACGTGCACCTTCACTGGAATTTGGAATACTTTGAGCATCCAGGAAGAATGCATCCACGATGGTAGCGTGACACGGCTCCATCGCGGAGCCCCTTTAATCAGTGGTTTCCTTGTTGTTTTTTCCTTGCTAGCTTCCGAGTCCAATCCCGATTTCTCCCAACATGCATCTTAGCTTCATAAAATTACATTTTTCCTGCAAAACCACTCTAATCATGTTGGTTAGTATAAATTCACATTTTATTACAATTCACATGAGAATGTACAAGCATCGATAGATAAACAAGGTAAAATGACACATTTGAGTATCACTTGGGCATATAAATCTGCCCAAGATCACTTACCCCACACTTAAATCCTTGTTCGTCCCCGAACAATGATCTTACACCTCATGCGATTGACACCCAATCGTGGCTACTTTGGCTCAACAATTCAAGCTACGGTTATACCAATTATTTAATATAGCAAATCATCAAGAAAACATGCATGTTCTTATCAATACAATGACCTTCAACACATTAGGACCTCCTAGACTCAAGAATCGACTCTCGATATCGGTAAACTCATGCAAATCAGCTGATCAAGATATCCGACACGAAATTCAATCTCTCGTCGAGCATGTGCCCTCACAACACAAGAGAATTTTCCCCTTTTTAATCACAAGAACTCAAAGACATTATATGCAGGGGCATATATACAAGATTTCGCTCTCTCTCCCAAAAGAATTCACATGCATCATGTCATGAACCATAGGCTTGTATTTACTGTATTACTCCACTAATATAAGGACGCGTGATGTAAAATCACGTAGGACTTAACGGGTTGTAGTGTAAGCTACAGACTAGCAAATACTGGGCTAACCAATAATAACAACTAGCTTCCTTAAGCGCTTTTTCAATACATCCCAACAACCTTAAGGGCATTGTTTCTTCTTTCATCCTCCCATTCTTGAAGTCTGTCTTTATTTTTGTTCCTATATCTTTAAGCACACTCGGCTTAATAACAAAGATTAGTTATACGTTTTCATTATATTCACTTTATAGCAAGTGCACCTTTGACCTTTTCTTTCCTTTCATCACTCTGCTTTTTCTTTTTTTTCACAATTCTCACTCCTTGACACTGTGGGAAAATTAGTTTTTTCTTGAGCGCTTAAGAGTTGAGTTTTGGATCAAATTCACGGATAATGAAAAGAAGGGGTTAAGCTCGGTTTACACCTTTTTGACAAAAGAAAAAATTATAGGCTAAAGGCTCAATGGGCTAACTAGGATGTACATTCAAGGTAGGTACGATAATGAAAAAAACTTTCGGTTAAAGCAAAGAAATGCCTACATCCTTTCCTACAATACACATTCTTCATTTTGTTTCATACACCCACCAGGCAAGTTCTAGACACTTTACAATAGCATGGAAGAAACGAGACCTCACCACACACTCATTGCACATGCTCAACTCAAGACATATTCACTGACTCTTCAATTAGCTAATTACAAGAATTCAAACATTAAGCCTCAATCACACCGAATCGAAATCTACACACTAGGTATCTCAACATATTTACAAAGTTTCATGATTTCATATGAATCACCTTTGCATTTTAAATATCATGTACAACATGCAACAAGAATTCCGAACCATAAAGTAATGACATGTTTGGGATACAAACAAACAAAAGAAAAAAATTAAAAAGAACAAAAGAAATCTACTCCAATCGACTACATTTCCCTTAAGACGGTCGTCATCCATTTATCATAGGGAACTGTCACTAATTACGACTTCGGTTCAGTGGGACTATTCTCGGTAAAAGAACCGAAAACAAACGCCGAGAAACCCAAAAATAGAAAATTCACGAAAAATTTTAAAAATATCGATAATTTCGATAAAACAAAAATATTTAAAAAACCAGCTAACAATATTCACCAGCACACAACAGCTTCACATTAATTTCAATACAGACATACACACAAAAATCACAGGGTCACAAGTTTTTCCAGGCACAACAACAGAACAGAGACATCAATAACAACAACAACCAGCACCTAACTACTCCCACCCCACACTTAAATTGAACACTGTCCCCAGTGTTCACAAAATTCAGCATAGCACAAAAGTGGGTGGTGAAACTCCCTAATCAATCGAAGTATTCCACTTTTTTGTCAGGTGCCGCTGCTTCGTCTCCCATGTCTGAATCGCCACCGTCATCATCATCTAACTCAACATTTGAGTCCTCATGACATGTTTTCTCATCGGTGGGGACGTCATCATCAGTGGGATCCACAAAAGCTGGCCTCACTCGGCATAGAGCCCTGGCATTTTTGCCAAAAGGGTAGTCTAGCTCGAGCTTCCATAGCTCATCTTCTGTTGCCGACCTCCCGCCTTTGCACAGCTGGAGCATCTACATCCCGAACATGCAGGCCATGGACTGATCATCCCGAGCATGTCGCTCGGCTAGTGTAAGAACTGGCCTGTGAGTAGTGTCGGGTGCCTTAGTTTTGGTGACATCTAAGGCCCGCCTCTCCATCTGCGGGATGTAGTCAAGGGCCTCTTCCTCAATATCCAAGCCCCTCAGGATCATGGTCAGTAAGCCACCAAACCCGTACCTGTGCCCTTGATGCAAACGGGCTCTCTTCATGGCGGAGATAATCACCGCCCCGACATTGATCTCCAGCCCTTTTATCAAGGCATAGACCAAGCACACACGATCCCGGGTGACATCTGTCATATGCACCCCCGGGATCAGGCAGGAATAAACAATCTTAAGCCATATCCTGGCTTCCCTGTTCATCTGTGAGTAGGGCAATGTCTGATGGTAGCCCCTCTCCTCATGCCTGCTCCACCGTGCTATAGACCGGGCTCCACATAGAGTGCGTTTGATGTCTGCATATGGTGGAGTGATATTCAGCTGCCGGAGTACATGGGCGTCTGTGTCCCGCGCCCCCAAGATGGAATTAAGGTGATGGGGCTCAAAAGTGACTACCTGCCCCCTTTTCTTTATGGTATGACTTCTAAGTGTCGGGTTCCAGTTGGCGTAGAACTCCCGAATCAGGTGACGATTGCACTCCTTGGGCTCTTCAAAGATGAAGTTCAGCCCGACTGCATCAATCCTGTGGACAATCCTGGGAAATTCTTGTGCCAATGGTTACCTAACAATGTGCTCCTCGGGGAAGTACTTGCTTTCCTTATGCTTGGTGTACCATTTCTTCCCTTCCTCTGTCACCCATCGGGTTCCGTATTGACGGCGTTGGCTGCGCGGAACCGCTGGTGCTGCTGGGACTGCTATTCCAAGTCTAATTCTTTTCCTTCCGGTGCACGATGTAGATGCGCCCTTCCCTTTATCTTGCCTTCTTGCCATTGTTTCTGTCAAACCAAACAGGCAGTTCCAATTTTATTCAAATTAAACTTAGCTTCGACTAAGGTTGGGTTAAGCTAGGCCACCCCACACTTAGTCTTTAGCCACAATCACAACATTACAGCAGGACAATCCTCTTTTTCTAATTTTCAAAAGAAAAAAAAAACAATAACAAAAATTCCTCGTGCATTCAGAGGGTTCGACGGTATAAATTCTATGTACTACTCAGACTTCGTACAGCTAATCCACTATTACCATCGATAACATTTCATCACATAGCACTTAGCACAAATTTCTATCAACAAAACCGATGCAATTCCCCCAATTTCTATGCAATTTCAACAATTTCATCATCCCGACAATCCGTCGCGCCTTTAGCATCTTAACGTTAAGCACAACATAATTTACCTCACTCAACATGCACAAACCAACAAGACTTTCACATTTCAACTCAATTTTAACTTATTCATATTTAAATTCTAACCCTAGCTACAATTTCACAAGAATTTTAATCATCCATGTATTAATCGAGTTCATATAATCACAACGATACTACAAACATCAATTAACAATAGCTTACATGAATTCAAGCTCAATTTACAATTAAGGCAACTTTTCCTCACTTCCCATGCTCACAATTGGAAAACTAAGTCAAGAAATGAGGTGAAGTTAACGAACATACCTTCAATTCGATCATATCGAAGAAAAGTTGAAGAATTTTAGATCCTCGGTCCGTGTCACATCGGGGAAGGGGGGATTTTGGGTTGTTTGTCGCGGAGGGGAGTGAAAAATGGGAAAAATTGGGTGTTTTCGGGGTTAAAAGGGAGGTTTTTCGCGCGGGTCACCCGGCGACCCGGTGTGACCCGTCGCGAATAACACTTAAACGTGTCACAGAGGGTAACGCGGAGCACACCTTCCTTGACACGGAGCCATCGCGCAGGTACTCTAGAATTTTTCAAAAATTCCAAATTACACTTCAACGTGTCACGGAGGGTAATGCGGAGCACTCCCTCCGTGACACGGAGCCATCACGCAGGCTCACTGTTTTGCCACTTTTTATTATTTTCCTTACCTCAATTTTCCTTTGCGATCCTTGGTATTTTTACCCTCTGTTCAACCTGAAATTCATCTCATAACAAGAAATTGGTTAGAATTTATAGGTTTCACATAAAATACAATTTTTTTGTTTTTATTTTTATTTTTCTCATTTTTTCTTTTCTTTTTTTTTCTTCTACGAACTCTATTCACATATTACGAAAATTTCACAGGTTGCCTCCCGTGCAGCGCCTGGTTTACCATCTCGGCTCGACGTCATTAAGCTCAGTCATCCTCTAGGGTGATGGACGTCTTCTTACGACTACCTTCCTCACCCATGTCATGCTTACACTTCTCCAGTGGTTTCCCCAATGGCTCCCGTGACTCAACGCTCTGAGCATTATCCGCTCGATCAAGCACATTGATCACTGAGAGTTCCTCGTACACGGCCGGAAGCTTTGTAGCCTTGTACACCTCAAACACCTCCACCTTGTCATGGGCCCGCATAGTTAGCTGCCCTACCGCTACATCAATAAGTTCTTTCCCGATCGCCAAGAAGGGACGTCCCAAAATAAATGGGACTTCCACATCTGGCTAAAAATCCAGCACAACGAAGTCTACCGGGAAGATAAGGGAGCCCACTTGCACCAGCACGTCTTCCACAATGCCATCAGGTCTGGCTAAGGAACTATCTGCTAGTTGCAATATCACTGTTGTTGGTCTAGGACTCCCTAGCCCCAACTTCTTGAATACCGATGTCGGCATCAAGTTAATGCTTGCTCCCAAATCACATAATTCATGAGCTCGGATACTCTACCCAATTGTAATTTGAATTGTAAAGCTCCCAGGTTCCTTGAGGTTTGTGGGCAACCTATTTTGTATCCGTGAAGTGAAATCTTTCGTAAGCTCCACCGTAGCATACTCAGTCAACCTGCTTTTGTTTGCCACGATGTCCTTGATATGTTTCGCTTACTTCGGCACTCCCTGCAAAACATCAACAAGAGGTAAATTAATGTGTACCTGCTTAAGAACCTCCATGAACTTTATGAACCACGCTTCCTCCTTGTGTTTCCTTAGTATTTGAGGGAACGGGGGTGGTGGTCTTTCTGGTTCAGCTTCCTTCTCCTTCCCCCTATCATCATTGTGCTCCCTCTCCTTTTCAGCTACTTTCGATTGCTGTGGTGGTCTTTCGGTTCCACCTCCATGAGTTGCAAACCACTCCTTGTGGTCACTACATTTACCTGCTTGGGGTTCGGATTAGTGTCACTCGGAAGTCCTCCTCTCAGCCTAGTGTTTTGAGCTCCAACAAATTGCCCAAACTTGTACTCCAACGCCTTTGTAGGTAACTGATTATTCTTTACATCGGCTGCCAATTTCGCATAATCAGCCTGCAATTGAGCTTGGTTAGCTATCATTGTCTTGAACATCTCCTCAATGCTGGGTGATGGTGGTGGAGGAGGTGCATTGTTGCTTCTGTATTGCGACTGATAGTTCTGCTGCCCTCCTTGATTTCTCTGTGCCCCCTGACTCGAACTTTGCCCTTGATGGTTGTTGCTACCCCAAGAGAAATTCGGGTGATTCCTCCATTTGGAATTGTAGCTGTTGCCATACTGTAGGTGGTTATTTCTCTATACATTACCAACAAAGTTCACCGAATCAGGATTTGCTCTGCAACACTCAGCTGAGTGTTCATTACTCCCACACACTTCACACCAAATCTGCTGCACTACATTCACTGGGGCTTGAGACTAGTTCATGCTCATGTTACTGAAGTGGGTGTTGAGTTGATTTTGTAACGCAGCTATCTGTGCAGTAATAGCTGTAAAACCATCCACTTCTAGGACTCCTGCTGCTTTCCTTGTTCCTCCTCTTGACGAATCCGCATTCCACTCCGGATTCCCCTACGAAATACGATTTAACAAGGTATACAACTCCTCATAAGTTTTCTCTAATGCTTGTCCCCCAGCTGCTGAGTCTAGCAAGATTTTTGTGTGGGGTTCCAAACCCTCTATGAAAGTATGCACCAGCACATCATTAGATTGGTGATGATGAGGACAATCCCGCAACATAGATTTGAATCTCTCCCAAGCCTGATATAGATTCTCTCCCTCTCTCTGTTTAAAACATAGAATTTGACTTCTAAGTCTTGTTGTTTTACCTGATGGAAAGAACCGTATCAAGAATTTCATTGCAAAATCATCCCACGTGGTGATGAAATTAGGTGGCTCGGCTTTCAACCACCTCTTAGCTTCTCCCAAAAGTGAAAATGGGAATAATGTAAGCCTGATATAATCTGATGACACTCCAGCGTGGATGTAAGTGTCACTTATCTCCAAAAAATCTTGGAGATGTTGCTGTGGATCCTCATAAGGGAGACCTGTGAACTGCCCGCTGGTGTGCAGCAATTGCACCATGTTCTGTTTAAGCTCGAACCTCCCTCCTGGCTCAAGTTTGCGGATGCTAGATGTGACATTGTTAGCATGTGGGATTGCCACCTCGCTAACCGGCCTAGCTACCATTTCCTCGGGCACTAACATTGCCCTTACAACTGGTGGATTCTGTTGTTGATCCAGGATTGTTTGTCTAAGAAAATGCAGCTTTATCTCTAGAGCTTCTCTCCTTTGGTGATGGAATTGTCTTTCCGGCTCTAAAGATGAGTCTATCAGCTCCTTGTCTCTTGCCAGTGTTCAACAGAAATTTGTATCTGCAAAATACAGGCAAAGACCATGTTGTCAACACTAAGAGGAAGTAGTAAACTAACACTTAAGAAAAATTTACCAATTGCCAGTCCCCGGCAACGGCGCCAAAAACTTGTTCGGTCTGTTTGGTATAACTACATGCAAGTGCACGTGGTCAAACAACTAATAAAGTGGCTCAAGTAAGCCAAGTATCGATCCAATAGGGACTGGACTAAGGTATCAATCTAATCAAGTGTCAACAAACTTTAACTCTAAAATGTAGACAACAGTGTGAAGAGAATTTTGATATTTTGTTTCCTAATTTTATACTAAGTCTAAAACGAATATACAATTTGAGTCTGATCTATAAGTATGAGCATGCTGAGGCTAAAATGAACATGTAGAGAAATAAATTATCGATACAATTTGATTTATCTTTCCTCCGGTTGCTAGTCAAGAATTATTGCCTATGGATTAAAACTCTCGTATTTAACCCAACTTAAGAATCATGAACCTTCCACCTACATCTCTGTGATAAAAAGAAATTCATGTTCTAGACCTACAAAACCGATTCCTTAATTGACTAATAAGACTTTCAAGTATATCTCTATCCTGAAGGTAAATCAATTCTCAATTTTCCCAAACTAAGAAAAGATCATATACTATCAATTCACAACTTTCCAATTTCTTACTCTCTCAAGTGAAACCGGACTTTTTAGATATACATTAACATTGGCCACACATTAATGCAGTAAGAACAAGAATCAATAGGACAACCATGGAAGAAAATATGAAAAACCAATTTATCAATAATTACATTTCAATACAAATGTTCTTAACCTCAGCAAGAAGGGAATTTAGCCACTCATTTGTGGATTAAACATCGTTAAATGAGTGTTAATCATACAAGCAATTGAAATAAAGAAGAAGGAGATAGAGAAAAACCCTGAGATTTTCGTCCCCTCAACTGCCTGTAACCACGTTTTTGCTCCACCAAGTCAGAATAATTAAAAATGAACCTAATTGTGCTATTTATACTAGTGGGAATTTTTCCCGGAATAACAAGCAACGTGTCACGGAGTGCATCGCGGAGCACTGCCTCCGTGACACACCACCAACGTGGACCCTCACTATAATCCGATCGTCCAAGTATTAAAACCCAACGTGGCACAACGTGCGACGCGGGGCTAGGCCAACGTGCCACGGCCCCAACGCGCACCTTAACTGGAATTTGGCATATTTTCAGCATCCACGTAGAATGCATCCGCGATGGTAGCGTGACACGGCTCCATCGCGGAGCCCCTTTAATTCGTGCTTTCCTTGTTGTTTTTTCCTTGCTAGCTTCCGAGTCCAATCCCGATTTCTCCCAACATGCATCTTAGCTTTGTAAAATTATATTTTTCCTGAAAAACCACACTAATCATATTGGTTAGTATAAATTCACATTTTATTACAATTCACATGAGATTGTACAAGCATTGATACATAAACAAGGCAAAATGACACATTTGAGTATCACTTGGGCATATAAATCTGCCCAAGATCACACATCATTGGACTGGTGATGGTGATGACAATCCCTTAGAGATGATTTGAATCTTTCCCAAGCTTGATACAGATTCTCCCCCTCTCTTTGTTTAAAACTTAGAATCTGACTTTTAAGTCTTGCTGTTTTCCCAGATGGAAAGAACCGTATCAAAAGTTTTCTTGCAAGATCATCCCAAGTGGTGATAGAGTTAGGTGGCTCAGCTTTTAACCACCTCTTTGCTTCTCCCAATAATGAAAATGGGAATAATGTAAGCTTTACGTAATCAGATGATACTCCAGCGGGGATGTAAGTGTCACTTATCTCCAAAAAGTTATGGAGATGTTGTTGTGGATCTTCGTGAGGGAGACCTGTGAATTGCCCGCTGGTGTGCAGCGATTGCACCATGTTCTGTTTAAGCTCAAACCTCCCTCCTGGATCAGGTTTGCGAATACTTGATGTAACATTGTTACCATGTGGGATTGCCACTTCATGAACCGGCCTAGCTGCCATTTCCTCGGGCACTAACACTGCCCTTACAAGTGGTGGATTCTGTTGTTGCTCTAGGATTGTTCGTCTGAGAAACTGCAGCTTTCTCTCTAGAGCTTCTTTCCTTTGACGATGGAATTGTCTTTCCGGCTCTAAGTATGAATCCACCAAATCCTTGTCTCTTGCCAGTGTTCAACAGAATTCAGTATCTGCAAAAGACAGGCTAAGATCAAGTTGTCAGCACTTATATAGAAATTGTAAACTAAAACTAAGAAAACAATTTTACCAATTGCCAGTCCCCGGCAACGGCGCCAAAAACTTGTTCAGGCATTTGGAAACTACACGCAAGTGCACGTGGTCGAAAAAGTAGTAAAACGGCTTAAGTAAGCCAAATATCGATCCCACAGGGACTGAACTAAGGTAATAATCAACTTAAGTGTTAATGAACTTTTACTTCAAAAATGCAGACAATAGTTTAAAGAAGATTTTTTTTGAGAGTTTGTTTCCTAATTTATACTAATCTAAGACTAAATTATAAAGTGAGTCTGAACTATAGTAATGAGCAAGCTGAGGATAAAACGAACATGCAGAGAAATAATCTATTGATACAATTCAGTTAATCTTTCCTTCGGTTGCTAGTCAAGAATTATTGCTTATAGATTGAAACTTTCGTATTCTACCCAACTTAAGAATCATGAACCTTCAACCTACATTTCTGTGATAAAAGAATTTCATGTTCTAGCCATACAAAACCAATTCCTTAATTGACTAATACGACTTTTAGATATATTTCTATTCTGAATGTAAATCAATTCTCAATTTTCCCAAACTAAGAAGAGAACATATCCTACCAATTCACAACTTTCCAATTTCTTTTCTTTTCAAAATGAAAATTGGATTTTTTAGATATACATTAACATTGTC
The DNA here is from genome assembly GCA_035772735.1 of Datura wrightii. NCBI lineage: Eukaryota > Viridiplantae > Streptophyta > Magnoliopsida > Solanales > Solanaceae > Datura > Datura wrightii. The sequence goes on from JASDFA010000002.1 coordinate 71,861,851, forward strand.
CAGACATTAATGTAGTAAGAACAAGAATTGATAGAACAACCATTGAAGAAAAGATGAAAAACAAAAATGATCAACAATTACATTCCACTACAAATGTTCTTAACCTCAGCAACAAGTAAATTTAGCCACTCATTTTTGGATTAAACATCATCAAATGAGTATAAATCATACAAACAATTGAGATAAAAGAGAAAGAGATAGAGAAGAACCCTAGAATTTTCGTCCCCTCAACTGCCTGTAACCCACGTTCTTGCTCAACCAAGTCAGTATAATAAAAAATAAACCTAACTGTGCTATTTATACTAGTGGGAATTTTTCACGGAATAACAAGCAACGTGGCACGGAGTGTATCATGGATCACTCCCTCCATGCCACGGTGCAAACGTAGCCCCTCACTGGAAATTGATGTTCCAGGTAAATATATGCAACGTGCCACGACTTATATCGCGTGGCATTGCCTCCGTGTCACGGAGGCAATGCGGACCTTCACTGGACTTTGCCAAAATAGATCATCCGAGATAGAGTGCCTCCGCGATGGCAGCGTGACACGGCTCTGTCGCAGAGCCACTATATTTGCTTCTTTTCCTTGACCTTTTCCAATGCTCACTTCCGAGTCCATTCCCGATTTTTACCAACATGCATCTTAGCTTCCTAAAATTACATTTTTCCAGCAAAACAATACTAATAATGTTGGTTAGTATAAATTCATATTTTAACTACAAATCACATGAGAATGCACACATAATGATAGATAAACTAGACGAAATGAAGCATTTGAGCATCACTTGGGCATATAATTCTGCCCAAGATTAGTATGCGTAACATCTCATGCTTTAGATATCATATTTTTAAGATTTATCAAAAAAAATCATAATAGCATGTCTGAATCATATATGATAATCAATGGTCATATGCCATATCTATGAGGAAAATTCAATGGGAATCTGTCAAGAATTTAACACTTGATTATATTTAACGTCTTGTTGATATTAGTGTTTTTAGTGGTTTATTGGAATTCTACTTTGGTTTTGTGTTCATTAAGATGGTCCAAATTATGTGCATTGTTTAGATCATGTTCATAGAATCCATACATATATTTAGAAATTATGCATATCTGAGGTTACGTGAAACCTTTTATATGTTTTATATTTTGTACTTGCTTGTTTGACGTTGATCACCCTTTAAACAGCCTAAGAAATTTACATCCAAAATCAAAATTAGTAGTCCATTGCCTCTTGGACATTAGGATTGGGACGGGTAGGCACATGCTAGGGTGCTAGTTTTTCTTTCCTTATCTAGAACGCTTTATAGTCAATAATTAATCTAATCAACTAGGTGGGTAGTTGGGACATGATAGTCTGTGCTCGCTGAATAATACGAACAATCTTAAATGATTTTGAAGTATTATTTTAGTTGCACGGGGTGATCCCATTAGGTTAAAATAACCCCCCTCATTAATGGAAGAATTACGTTTGACCTGATCCTTTTCGGGATACATAGGCGTCTCATTGAGGTTCGGTCCAATCTTAAAATTTCTCATTCATTTGTTTTATTATTTCTTCTAATATAGTGTTTATTTATTGCTTGCCTTTATTTGTCAATTTTTATTTGCATTAATTGTTAATCTTATCATATTTGTTGCATTATATTCTACTTGCTTGATATGATTTTGTTTATTTTAATTATAAGTTTATTTGAACACTTTATTATTTTTGGACACTTATTTCATTTAACTTGTTTTACCTAAAAGGAAGTTAAAATCAACTTTACTTTCTCTCTAATTAGTTTCCCAAATAATAATGAATTTGGCCGGGACCCACAGTTGTGGACCTCGAAAGGTTCTTAACACCTTTCTTTCGAGGTAATTTTATCCCCTTACCCAATTTCTGGTGATGTAGGCTTTTAAACAGATTCTTATTTAATTAGTTTAGTATAGTGCCGTAACGCACCTTAATTCGTTAGGTGGTGACTCTTCTTTTTAAATAATCCTTTGAGAGTTATCATGTGTCATATCCCGCTTTCCGCGAGGAAAATGGGGTAAGATAGCATGGCGACTCCACTGGGGGTTTTAGGCTCTAACTACTACGAATTTTTATTATGTGTGTTTTGTGTGTTCTATTTTTATGTGTCTTCCTTATTTCTATTTTTGTTTGCGATTATTCTTTGAATTATCATTAGTATTCCTTTCCCTTTTTTAACATGAAATTGTTATGACAAATATTTGTTTCCCCTCTTCCTTACTTTCCAAATTATTTGTTTCCTTGTGCATGTAATTTTTCATTTAAAAAATCATATGTTGAATTTTATGACAAATAAGTTTACTTATTTTATTTCTTCATTTATGACTTGTATTCATTGTCTTGTAAGTTGCATATTTGTTTACAAGTTTGTTTACATGCTATGTGCTTATATTTTATTTGTGAACTGTTATTTATTTATTTTCTTTCTCTCTGAATTTCTCACTCACACACGACAACGGTTGCATGGTTTCACGGTCGTTTACTATTAAACCTTTCGAGGAATTCTCGTGATTTGATCGATCAACGGTGTATCCACGATCACGAGTTTCCTCACTCTCAAGTCGTCCGCTTGAGGGAACTGTGTCTATTAAGCCCCTTATCCTTTCTATTTGTTTGTCTTGTACTTTTCCTTATTCTCTTTATTTCCTAACATATCTTGATTATTATCCTTGCATACTTAATCCTCTTTCCTTATTTCCCTTATTTGGTGTCATATTTAAATTATTTTGCTTGATTTCTCTTCTTATTGCAAATGCTAACGAATTTTTGTCTTACTTAATAGTTTAGTTTTCACTTCCTTGTTCATTATTATTTGATGTTTTAACTGTATATCATTTTTTATTTCTTTCTAATTGTTATCATAACATTCATTCCGCTCAAATCCTCCTCCATTTGAAGCATCCTTTCTTTTCTTTTGGAACGGTTGCGTTGTCACACGGAGGTTCATTTCTAAAACACCCATGTTGGAAAATGTATTGTGGATTGGTCGATCAGCGGTACATCGACAACAATGAGCTTTTCCATTCTCAAGTTGTCCGCTTAAGGGAACCATGTTGTTTAAACTCCCTCTTCATACATATTTATTTGTTGTGTACTTGTTTTTATTTCTTTTTTTTTGCTCACATATTTAGATTACTTTTCCGTTACATGCTTAATTCTTTTCCTTACCCCCTTATTTGTTATTATATTTAAATTATTTTGCTTGATTCCTTTCCTTGTTGCAAATATTAGTGAATTTCTTTGTCTTAATATATAGTTCTCACTCCCTTATTCCCTATTATTTAATATTTTTAATTGTGGATTATTTTTCATTGCCCTAATTGTTATTATTTTTATAACTGGAAGTTCATACTTCCCCCACTTGGAAATCTGTCACTGTCACACACTGTATATGCGAGTTGTGCTTTGCACTTCTCCGAAATCTCTTTCAAAAAACTCATTTAGAGAGTTGGCATATGCATGGGGTGAACGGACAGTTTTACTATCATATGACCACGTGCCTTCTCGCATAAGAATTTTTCAACTCTGTCTACCCAACTCTTAGAAATTTAGGTTAAATCACGCATTATTTCCTAGGATGTCTCGATACCCTTGGTGTATTGAGACCATTAGTTTAACTTTGTCAAAAAGTATAAAGAGATTTGTGATCGTGGGCAAAAATAGCATGCCCGAGTGATGCTTTATACCTTAATTTAGTCTTGTTTATCTAAGTTATTTTATACATTTTCATGTGATTTTATGTAAATGTGAATATATACTAACCAACATGATTAATCCTTGTTTTTGAAGGTTAATAATGCATTTGAGGAACTAATTCATGATTTGGTGAAGTGGAGGAATGGAATCAAGAGCAAAACGTGAAAGTCAACAAGAAAACATGCAATAACTGGCACCCTGCGCGATAGGGGCCGTGGCACGCTGCCAACGCGGCAACACTTGGCCAAAAATTGCATTTTTTGGCACATTCCAGTGAGGGTACACGTTACCAACGTGTCACGGAGGTCAAGTAGGGCGTTCAGCTCCGTGACACGTTGCTGTTCCACCACAGGCCAAATTTTGTAATTTTTCAGCATAGTATAAATTGAACCCTTAGCTCCTAAAATCATTTGGTCACGATTTTATTCTGAAAAACCACCTAGGAGTGAAGGGAGAAGTGGGAGAACTCATCTAGGGTTTATCAAATTCCATTCTCATCTACCAAATTCATGTAAGTATGTTAGTTTAGTATTAGTTAATTGTAGTTTTACGAACATGAATGGCAAGAACCCTTCCTCTAGGGTTGAAGCCATGAATTATGATTGTGCTTTTATGAATTTGTTTTGGAATTAAGTTATTGATTGTTGTTTTCGTCTTGCATTCTGGATTGTTGGTTGTTTTTATGATTGATCACCATGAAAGCATATTTGTTAGCTTGAGTAATAGCTTGAGAAAGCATTACCTAGGTCAGGACATGAGAATGTAAGGAGCATGTTTGTATCTCGGGAGAGATTTTTGTGTCAGGATAGAAATATACCTAACACCGTGCTTGGTTGACACACGGGGGTTATGAAAGACCAACTTGGGATGTCACATCACCACTCGAAGAAGTAGTTGTGAGGCTAAGTTGAGTTAAATGGTTAGACGCACGAAAGTCCCTAATCGTTTCCCCGTAAACCACAACATAATTGATTGCCCGCGACTAGAAAATTAAACTCCTCGCTCACAATGATGCAGTGAGGCTAGATTGCCGTGTTTAGAGGCTCGAAAGACCATAAACATGCAATTCTAATTATGTGAAATAAAAATTGATAGTTCCATGTTTAACCCATTGCAAATCGTAGGATCGCATGATTAATTGGTTTTAACTCTATGTTGCTCATAGAGTGATTTCAGAATATTTCGTTGACCCAAACTTAGAGTTAACTAATCTCAATCGAAAATGTCTATAACCAACACTTGAGGTATTTAAGATCACAATAGAAATGGATAGTTAGAGGAATGGGTCCAGTCCCTGTGGGTTCGACAATCTGGTTCTTAAAAAGAGCCACTATATTACTTGCACGACCCGTACACTTGCGGACGCGCGAATCGGGCACGTCAAGTTTTTGGCACCGTTGCCGGGGACTAGGCGAGATTTTGATAATTTATCTATTTTTGTGTGATTTTTGAATTTCCTAAAGTGTTGAAAAACTTGGTCTTAGTCTGTTTATTTGCAGGTGACAGGTTGTCCTGCCGAGCTGGCTAGAAATAGAGAGCTTGTGGAACCGTTTCTTGAACCTGAACGTCAAATCCATTTGCGAAGGAGAGTAGCTCTAGAGAAAAAGCTAAAGAGACTTCAAGAAAAGGTACAACAACAACCACCCGCGGGACAAGTACAATTGTCATCAGAAGCAATGGCAGCAAGACCAGTTCGCGAAGTGGCAATCCCACTAGCGACGAATGTGACCTCTAGCATCCGTAAACCGGAGCCTGGAGGGCACTTTGAGGTTAAACAGAACATGGTGCAGCTGTTACATTCTAGTGGCCAATTCACTGGGATGGCACATGAGGACCCGCAGCAACACCTACAGAGCTTTTTAGAGATTCGTGACACGTTTGTCCCCACCGGTGTGTCCACAGATTATGTCCGATTGACCCTCTTCCCATTTTCACTATTGGGAGAGGCGAAAACGTGGTTGAAGGCTGAGCCACCGAACTCCATAACTTCATGGAATGACTTCAAATTGAGAAGAAGTTGGAGAAAGAGAGGAATAGAGTGGAGGCTGTTTCCTCTAAACAGCAAAAGAAAAGGAGATGGTTCTTGAAAGAGAACCCAGGTATGAGGATGTCTTGAAAAGGACAGTCCACGTCGTGCCACGGCATAAAATAAGGCGCTGTTTGGGAGGCAACCCAAGGGTACCTCAGGTACAATTCGTAATTTTGATTTTTGTGTTGCTTTTGTTATTTTCATTTTGTTTGTGTTTTTGGTGGAAAGTTAAGCACAGATGGAGGGAAGTCTGAGTACCGAGACGGTGGAAGCTAAAGAGCATGGAATATAAGAAGTGTGGGGTCGAACAACCATCTCTGGAACTTGAAAAGAAAGCATGCTTTTAGCTTGGCATAGAGGCTCAGGGAGTATTTCTCATCCTTTAAATGTTAATTTGAGGCTATGAGGACATAGCAAGACTTTAAGTGTGGGATGAGAAAAATTTATAAATTTTTGTGCTTAACAAGTTTTTGGTGAATGTGATGCTTGTGTGAAATTTGGGAGAAATTTGAAAATTTTTTGTGAATTAAGCATGACTTCATCACCCGTTGGTTTTTCTTTTCGGTTCTTTTCCGACGGGGGGGTCTTTGAACCGAAGAATAAATTTTTTTTTTTAATTTCCTTTGTTTGTAGATAGTGTCTTTGTCATAGTTAGGGACTGTTTCCGATGATGGATGGATGACGACCGTCTTGAGGAAAAATTGGTCGATAGGCTTTGGGATTTTGAAACCATAACTAATTGGTGCTTGATGTTCTTGTTATGTGCTATACGTGATTGTAAGATGCAAGTATGTTCAGTGTGAAGCATGCAAGTGTATAACTTTGATTGAGACACTTAGGCTCTTGAATGTGACTCAACAAGATTGAAGCTTAATCTGAATTCTTGTGATTAGCTGAGTAAGAGTCTGATGAATGTGTCTTGAATTGAGCATGTGCCATGAGTGTAAGATTTTTGAGTATTCTGTGCTATTGTGGATTGTCTAGAACTTTCCTGGTGTGTTTATAAAACGAAATGAAGGATGTGAATTGTAGGAGATGATTTAGGCATTTTTTTCGAATGAACCAATTCTTATCCCTCATTTTACCTACCTTGGAAAGATTAATCCTAGTTAGCCCCATTGAGCCTTGAGCCTATTCTTTGGCAGCTGCAACATAAGCTTAATCCTTTTTCTTTCATTAGCCTTGTGTTTGATCCAAAACTCCTAAGCGCTTGAGAAAAAAAAACCCGAAGGAGTAAGGGAATGAGAAGAATAAAAAGAAAGGAAAAGTAGCAAGTTGTAGAAGTGAGAAAAGGACAAAGGTGCACTTGTGTGAAAATGGTTGATTATTAGTAAGGAGCAAGAAAACAAATTAATGAAAAATTATTCATAGAACTCCTTACTAATAAGTGAAAAGTGCTTAAAGAAAAGCGGAACATAAGAGGAAAAAGAAAGATGAAAGGAGAAAAAGGTGAAGTAAGGGAAGGGAAGTTCGTAAGGAGGGCGTAATGTATTAAAAGCGCTTAGGAAAGATAGTCACTATTACTGGCCAGAATAGTACCTGCCTGTCCCTTAGCTTACATTACAACCCATTAAGTCCTACTTGATCTTACATTCACACATTCTTAAATTAGTGGAATAAAACACTAAGGGCAAGCTTATGGGTCATTACATGATGCATGTGAATTCTTTGTGAGAGTGAGCGTAATTCTATTCATGTACCCACACATGTTGTGATTTAAAAAATTATTTTTGCGTGTGATTGGGTAACTCTCTTTCCGTGAGGGGCACAGGTTGAATGAAGGATATAATTCATGTGGGGTTTCTTAATCATTTGATTTGCATGAGTTTGCTAAGATTGAGAGTCGATTCTTGAGGTTAAGAAGTCTTAACATAGTTGTACTTCATTTCAATGATCAAATCGTGCATGCTCTATCTTTAGCTTGTTATCTTACGTAATCATTGTAGCCGTAGCTTGAATATTCTTGCTAAATGAGTTATGGATGAGTCTCCATATGCATGAGATGTAATAGGTTGTTCGAGGACGAACAAGACTTTAAGTGTGGGGTAGGTGATCGTGGGCAAAAATAGCATGCCCGAGTGATGCTTTATACCTTAATTTAGTCTTGTTTATCTAAGTTATTTTATACATTTTCATGTGATTTTATGTAAATGTGAATATATACTAACCAACATGATTAGTCCTTGTTTTTGAAGGTTAATAATGCATTTGAGGAACTAATTCATGATTTGGTGAAGTGGAGGAATGGAATCAAGAGCAAAACGTGAAAGTCAACAAGAAAACATGCAATAACTGGCACCCTGCGCGATAGGGGCCGTGGCACTAGTGATCCGAAAGCTCACTTAAGGATGTATTACGACAAGTTGATTGGAGTAGGGAGAGATGAAAAAATCCAAATGAAGTTGTTCATGAGAAGTATGACTGGGGATGCCCTAAGTTGGTACGTTGAGAAAAATCCTAGAAAATAGATTAATTGGACTGATATGGCTATAACTTTTGTAGAGAGGCTCGATTTCAATACAGAGAACGCATCGGATTTTCACTACATTCAGAACTTGAAAAGAAAGCCTATAGATACATTCAGGGAATATGCAACCCGTTGGAGGTCCGAGGCCTCCAGAGTGCGACCTCCAATGGAGGAGGTACAAATGAAGTATATCTTCATGCGGTATCTGGACCCGCAAGTATATGATGGGTTGATGCTGGTAAGTGAGAAGAGTTTTGCCAAAATCATCAAATTAGGCGAAAGGATTGAGGATAGTATCAAGAATGATACGATTATCGATTGGGAAGCATTGTGACCCGCTAACAAGACTTTGCAGCCTAGTAGGATTCATGAGAGCAAGAACATGCAAAAGGTGAATGTTGTATCAACAAGAGAAAGGTCGAAAACTCCTTGGGGCTACCAAGCACCTCTACTCCCATATCAACTACCTCCATTTCAAGTTCCTACATACAATCACCCAATGCCTCTCTGTAACCCTGTTACTTATCCTGTCCATAACGCACAACCTACACATTTTCAGTTTCATCCACCAACACTTCAATGGACCCCAGTTTATCAAAATCCACTGACTCAACAATCTCACCAGCCCGCAAGACTCCGATCAAATTCATCAAAGCAGTATACACCTTTGGGTGAGCCTATAACCCGATTGTATGAGCGATTAAAGGTTGCCGGCTATATTGCTCTGATTCTCGCAATAGTGATGTATACACACGCGAATTGGCTCGATCATAATAAGATTTGCAATTATCATTCAGGGATGAAAGGACACATCGCAGAAAAGTGTCGAGCTTTGAAAGACAAGATTCAAGCACTGATTGATGTCAAGGTGATCCACCCGAAATGAAAGATGATGCCTGCTACTCCCAAATTTATTTTCTCCTTTATTTAAAAGCCTTTTACTACTTGTATTCTAAATACGTTGGACCTGATTCCCATTTAAAAGGAATATGTAGGCGCCCTTATGGGGTTCTATCTATATCTTAATAAAATTTCCTTTCCCTTTTCCTTCATCAAATGGGGAAGAAATTTTCAGAGGATCTTAAAAATCCCATGGATCTAGCTTTTCTACAGAACTGGGGCAGAATTTTTGAGGGGACCTCAAAAATTCACAACTTTACGTCATTTGCAAAAGAAGTCTAAGTTATGTTCTACACATGGGGCGGAAATTTTTAGAAGGATCTCAAAATTTCATCAAGACTCAGTCAAGCCAAGGAATTGATTCCCAAAAAGGAAGTCTATGGAAAGACGTGACATCAAGTCTGATCATCAAGCTGATGAGATTGGGATAGGAACGGATGAACAGAGGCACAAAATCAACCTTTTCCCTTTTTTAACGTATAATTTTTCTTTGAGCATAGGAACGACAGGTACAAATATGTAATCACTCTGTATATTCTCAAGATCTACGAAGGTATCCTTGTTAATGGTAAAACTAAACTACTTGAAGTCCGTCAATGTCTTGCGAATCATGAACAGGGTTAAGCAATACCCTCTTAGTAAGTTACTTGAAGCTGAACACTGTTTTATTTAAAGCTAATCATTATTATTTGGACTTCCCTATGGGTTAAGCACTACCCCTCTTTTTTTTAAGGGTTAAGAATTGTCCTATGTGTTAAGCACTACCCTCAATGTTTTTAAGGGCTAAGCATTGCCCTGTGGGTTAAGCACTACCCTCCATTTCTAAGGGCTAAGCACTGCCCTACAGGTTAAGCACTACCCTCAATCTTTTAAGGGTTAAGCATTACCTATGGGTTAAGCACTACCCTCCATTTTTTAAGGGCTATGGGTTAAGCACTATCCTCAATATTTTCAAGGGCTAAGCATTGCCCTGTGGGTTAAGCACTACCCTTCATTTTTTTAAAGGGCTAAGCACTACCCTCAATCTGTTATGGGCTAAGCACTTCCCTATGGGTTAAGCACTACCCTAAATTTTTTTTAGGGCTAAGAACTGTGTATGGGTTAAGCACTACCCTCAATATATTTTTAAGGGCTAAGCACTGCCTATGGGTTAAGCACTGCCCTCCATTTTTTAAGAGCTAAGCATTACCCTCCATCTTTAAGAGTTAAGCACTACCCTCCAATCTTTAAGGTGAAGCGATGTGCTCTAAATTTTTATCAGGTTAAGCATTATCCTTTCAAAACTTATTCGAGTTATTCATTATTTTGCAAAATATTATCCTATGTTTATAGACTAATCGCTTTTATCCCGTATTTTAAAGTTGCAGGCTACTCATGTTACTCTCGTGATATCAAATCAAGCTACTATCATGCTACTTTCAAGCTCCTATGTTTTTTTGCCACTCTTATGCTGCTCTCAAACTTTAAAGTTACTCTCGAGTTATTCTTTTCAAACTAATATTTTACTAGTTTTGAGCTACTATTATTGTGCTATTTTCGTTCTTTGATTTCTGGATGGGTTAAGCACTACCCTCCAATTTTGCAAGGGCTAAGCGTTGTCCTATGGGTTAAGCACTACCCTCAATTTTTAAGGTTAAGCACTGCCTTCTAATTTTGATCGGGTTAAGAACTACCCTCTATAATTCATTCAAGCTAGTCATTAATTTTGAAAAATGTTATCTTACGCGTATCAACTACTCATTTTTATTAAGTATTTTAATGTTTGCAGGATACTATTGTATTATTCTCACGATATTGAATTAGGTCACTATCAGGCTACTTTCATGCTTTTATGCCCTTTGCTACTCTTATGTTACTCTCAAACTTTAAGCCTTCATTTTCTATTTTTTTAACCTATTATCATCGTTCTACTCTCGCCATTCTTATGACTTTTGGATGGGTCAAGCATTACCCTCCAAACTTTTACGGGCTAAGCATGGTCCTACTATTCTTAGCGTCATCTGTGTTAAGCACTAGCCTCTCAAAATTATCCGAGCTTTGCTTTGTTTTTGAAATCTATACATTATGTTAATTACCTCTTCCCGTCATTATTTATTTATTTAGTTATTCACTTTCAAGCTCTACTGCTTTTCATCACATATTACTTAGAAGCAATTTCGTTTTCATCTCTCCTTTCAATCTTTTTCCCTCATATTGACATTACCGCATTTTGATACGAAAGTAATAATTTTGTCTATCTCTCTCGTCTCTCTATTCTCATCATTTCATACTTCTTTTGTTCTTTAATCAAGCTCATATTATGAATTTTCTTTAAGGATTTCGTTCGTCTTTAAATCTAAAACTACACACGGCCTGATTCTCGTGGAACCCGAGATATGTAGAAGACTTGAAACTGAAGTCTCAGCCGCAACATCTTCATAATTCTATTTTCTCAAATTCGGTCCCACATAAAATCTTTCTTTCGATGGGAAAAAATTGGCTACTAAGTCAACGTTCTTTGCTCGACATTTCATATTTCATTCCCGAGCAAAGAAGGGGCATTGTTGACACCTAATTTTGACCTCCCTACGCCCCGACTAAGCTTCTTATTAATATATATATATGCATATTTTAAAATTATCTTTTTATATAATTATTCAATTCGTATTTATAACATTTTAGCAATTAATTATCATATTTATTTTAAAAGTGTTGCATAGTTATTCCAAATTATAGTTTTAAAATATTCACTTACATTTAGTTTCAATTCAGTGATTTTTCATCGTTATTTAATTATGTCATACATAGCATACTGCATAATAATATACATACATACATACATATTTTCAATTAAATGGAGTTTATTTATAAAATATAATTTACTTAATTTTTATAAATTATTTAATTTTGTAATAATAATATTTATATAGTTTATCGTAAATCAAAGTATTATGTTACCTATTTTCTAACTCATCTTCAAATGTAGAGTTTTTATTAATTTAATAGCAGTTAATTGAAATTTTCATCCAATTATTTAAATTCTAGCCACTTTCTGTCCAATTCATATCAATTTTGACCATTTCTATCTATTTTATGTCAATTTTAGCCACTTTTGATCAATTCTGGCTATTATTTAAATTCAAAATCAGTCAATCCAACTTAATTCAACCTGTTTACCCAATTAACTAAACTCGCGACCCGCCAAAAGACACATAACCCGACCCATTCATCCTAAATTAAATCTCAGCCCTCCATCTCATTTAATCCAACGGTTTTAAATTAAAACCTATTTTTCTTTCCTACTCCTAATTCCCTAAAACCTAATCATTTTTCTCATTCACTTCTCCCCTCCAAAGCAGCCGCCAGCCCCTCTTCTCTTCCATATCATCTCTGGTGACCACTCTCTCCCCTTCTTCTCCAACAGCCGCACCAACACCACGCCGCCACCACCTTCTCCCTCTCATCTTCCACCCTCGCCTCTCTTTCTTTTCCTCCCTTTTCCGGCTCACCACCACTGCCAGCAGCCCTTGACCAGTTGTCGCTCATCCTCTCTTCTCCCTCACCGTTTCACCATAATTTCTTGCCATAACGATCCGAGAACAGCATAACCAATTCCACTCTTCCTCCCTTTTCATTTCCTCTCCACCCGAACACCACTCGACACCGGAATACACCCACCACTCGTCACCCTCACTTTGTTCTCTCCCCACTTCACCATTAATGTCGTCTCCAATATCCCTCAAACTTCGACGAACCACAACCACCTGTAGCCGAAAAACAGTTGCTTAACGTACAACTTACCCTCGCCATTCTTTTCCTCTCCGGTCGACCAGCAAGACGACCAATCGACTTCCTCTCTCTACCCCATCTCTCTTCTCTCCTCTCTAGCCAGCAGAACAAGAACACCTGAAACCAACACCGGCAACGGACCGTTCAGTCCGTTGGTTATCTTTTCATAATTTTCCTTTTCACCAGATTTTAAGACTCCAGTGAATGGGTGAACTAATTTCTGCTCACTTGATCATTATCTTGATTTCATCTGATTATTATGAGTTTTAGTTTAAATCTCGATGCTCTGTTGTGATTAATTTTTGTTATTTTTGCTCATTCATGTATCATAGGTCTAAAATTATATGATTTTTATATAGGACATAGTACAGGTCCTTAATTTGAGTTTACTATGCTTCCTTCACATTAGTCATCTTATTATCTCTTTCGATTTTGATTCATGTTTGACCTAATGTTAGTTCGATATCCGGAATGACTTATTTTACTTTCTTTCTTGGAAATTTAAGCCATGAAAGTCCTGTGGCTTATTAGTTTATTGTAACTTTAGAATTCTTGTTTGGTACGATTTCTGACAACTTTAGTACTCCGTATGGGTTTGATTTCGTGTCCTCTATTAAGAATAGAACTGAGTTGTTTAATTACCTTTCCTGCTCTTTCTCTCATTGGATTACATATTATGCTCGACTAATTGACTCAGTTATGCTGCTTAAAGAAATAGTTTTCTTAACAAATTTTATTATTTTCCTTCCAGTTTCCCCTAATTGATTTTGTATGTGTTAATTTATTCCCTAATTGATTCTGACCATGTTAGTTATGTTAACATGTATATTATTTTACATGTGGATATTTATTTAAGGAAAGTAATTTTTAAGATTGAATATTTTCCCCTCCCTTCATTTGATTAATTATTCTCTTTCCTTTATTAATCTAGTACATAAATAGTCATGGTAAATTCTGATTAACTTGATATTTTCTAATTTGACTTTGTTAGTTAAGGAAAAGATGGTGTGAATAATTATTCTCTTGCCTTAATTAACTTAGCATATCATTCATTTATGATTTCGTACTAATTGGATTCTATTATGCTAATTATATTAGGAAAAAAATCTCTTTTTTTATTCTGAATATCTCCCTTCCCTCTAACCCCTCTAACGAGTAAACATATAAGTATGCCCTTATCTTCCTTTTTAGGATTCAAGCACGGCTATCTCCCTAGCCATGTAAACATCACCTATTTTTGACAATACGATTTTATTTTTAGAACATTCGAATATTTCTATTCCCTTATCAACATAAGAACTCGAAAATTGTTTAGTTCCTAAGCAACTCTTTGCTTTCTGCTCCTCTAGATAATTCTGATCTTGGGCAGAATTATATGACGAAGTGATGCTCAAATGCTCTATTTCGTCTTGTTTATCTATCGTTATGTGTGCATTCTCATGTGGTTTGTAGTTAAAATGTGAATTTATACTAACCAACATTATTAGTGTTGTTTTGCAGGTAAAATGTAATTTTAGGAAGCTAAGATAGATATTGGTAAAGATCGAGAATGGACTTGGAAGTGAGAAGTGAAAAAGGTAAAGGAAGTGTAGCAAAAATAAGAGCTTCGCGATGGAGCCGTGTCACGCTGCCATCGTGGAGGCACTCTGCCCCGGATGATCTATTTTGGCAAATTCCAGTGAACGTCCGCATTGCCTCCGTGACACGGAGGCAATGCCACGCGATACATGTCGTGGCACGTTGCGTATATTTACCTGGAACATCAATTTCCAGTGAGGGTCCGCGTTTGCAGCGTGGCACGGAGGGAGTGCTCCGCGATACACTCCATGCCACGTTGCTTGTTATTTCGGAAAAAATTTTCACTGGTATAAATAGCACACCTAGGTTTATTTTTAATTATTCTGACTTGGTTGAGCAAGAACGGGGGTTACAGGCAGTTGACGGGACGAGAAATATAGGGTTCCTCTCTATCTCTTTCTCTTTTATCTCAATTGTTTGTATGAATTACACTTATTTGATGATGTTTAATTCACAAATGAGTGGCTAAATTCACTTCTTACTGAGGTTAAGAACAATTGTAGTGGAATGTAATTGTTGATCAATTTAGTTTTCATCTTTTCTTCAATGGTTGTTCTATCAATTCTTGTTCTTACTGCATTAATGTTTGGCCAATGTTAATGTATATCTAAAAAATCCAATTTTGATTTTGAAAATAAAAGAAATTGGAAAGTTGTGAATTGGTAGGATATGATCTCTTCTTAGTTTGGGAAAATTGAGAATTGATTTACATTCAGAATAGAAATATATGTGAAAGTCTTATTAGTCAATTAAGGAATCGGTTTTGTATGACTAGAACATGAAATTCTTTTATCACAGAAATGTAGGTTGAAGGTTCATGATTCTTAAGTTGGGTAGGATACGAAAGTTTCAATGCATAGGCAATAATTCTTAACTAGCAACCGAAGGAAAGATTAACTGAATTGTATCGACAAATTACTTCCCTGCATGTTTGTTTTAGCCTCAGCATGCTCATTACTATAGTCAGACTCACTTTACAATTTTGTCTTAGATTCATAGAAATTAGGAAACTCAAACTCTCCAAATATCGTTTAATTGGTTGTCTACATTCTTAAAGTTACAGTTTATTAACACTTAAGTTTATTATTACCCTAGATCAGTCCTTGTGGGATTGATACTTGGCTTTACATAAGCCACTTTACTACTTGTTCGACCACGTGCACTACCAAACGCCCAAACAAGTTTTTGGCGCCGTTGCCGGGGACTGGCAATTGGTAATATTGTTTTCTTAGTGTTAGTTTACAATTTCTATATAAGTTCTGACAACTTGATCTTAGCCTGTCTTTTGCAGATAGTGAGTTCTGTTGAACACTGGCAAGAGACAAGGAGCTGGTGGATTCATACTTAGAGCCGGAAAGGCAGTTCCATCGTCAAAGAAGGGAAGCTCTAGAGAAAACGCTACAGTTGCTCAGACAGACAATCCCAGAGCAAGCAGAATCCACCATTTGTGAGGGCAGTGTTAGTACCCGAGGAAATGTACGCTAGGCCGGTTCGCGAAGTGGCAATCCCACATGCTAACAATGTCACAACAAGTATTCGCAAACCTGAGCAAGGAGAGAGGTTTGAGCTGAAACAGAATATGGTGCAATTGCTGCAAACCAGCGAGCAATTCACAAGTCTCCCTCACGAAGATCCACAACAACATCTCCAAAACTTTTTGGAGATAAGTGACACTTACATCCCCGCTGGAGTATCATCCGATTACGTAAGGCTTACATTATTCTCGTTTTCATTATTGGGAGAAGCAAAGAGGTGGTTAAAAGCTGAGCCACCTAACTCTATCACCACTTGGGATGATCTTGCAAGAAAATTTTTGATACAGTTCTTTCCGTCCGGGAAAACAACAAGGCTTAGAAGTCAGATTCTAAGTTTTAAACAAAGAGAGGGGGAGAACCTGTATCAAGCTTGGGAAAGGTTCAAATCATTTCTAAGGGATTGTCCTCACCATCACCAGTCCAAAGATGTGCTGGTGCATACTTTCATAGAGGGTTTGGAACCCCACACAAAAATTTTGTTAGACTCAGTAGTTGGGGGACAAGCATTAGAATAGACTTATGAGGAGCTGTATACTTTGTTAAATCATATTTTGCAGGGAAATCCAGAGTGGAATGCGGACTCAACTAGAGGAGGAACAAGGAAAGCGGCAGGAGTCTTGGAAGTGGATGGTTTTACAGCTATCACTGCATAGATAGTTGCGCTGCAAAATCAACTTAATACCCAATTCAGCAATATGAGCTTGAACAACCTCAAGGCCCAGTTAATGTAGTGCAGCAGTTTTGGTGTGAAGTATGCGGTAGTAACGAACACTCAGTTGAGTGTTGTGGTGCAAATCCATATTCAGTGAACTTTGTAGGGAATGTACAGAGAAATAATCACCAACAGTATGGCAATAACTACTACTCGAATTGGAGGAATCATCCGAATTTCTCTTGGGCTAGTAACAGCCATCAAGGGCAGAGTCCGAATTAGGGTGTGCAGAGAAATCAAGGAGGGCAGCAGAACTATCAGACTCAATATAGAGGAAACAATGCACCTCCTCCACAACCACCCAACATTCAGGAAATGTTTAAAAAAATGATAGCTAACCAACCTCAATTGCAGGCTTATTATGTCAAAATTGGCAGCAGAGGTAAAGAATAATCAGTTAGCTACAAAGGCGTTGGAGTACCAGTTTGGAGAACTAGCTGGAGCTCAAAACACCAGGCCAAGAGGAGGACTACCAAGTGACACTGACCCGAATCCCAAGCAGGTAAATGCAGTTACCACAAGGAGTGGTTTACAACTCAAGGAGGTGGAACCAGAAAGACCACCTCAGCTATCAGGAGTAGTACAGAAAGAAAGGGAACAGGATGATGAGAGGGGGAAGGAGAAGGCAGCTAAAGCAGAAAGACCACCCCCCCCCCCCGTTCCCTCAAAGATTAAAGAAAGACAAGGAGGAAGCTTGTTTGAAAAAGTTCATGGAGGTGCTTAAACTGGTACACATTAATTTACCTCTGGTTGATGTTTTACAGGGAGTGCCGAAGTATGCAAAGTATATCAAGGACATTGTACCGAACAAAAGCAGATTGACGGAGTACTCTACGGTGGCTCTGACTGAGGAGTGCACTTCCCAGATTTAGAACAGGTAGCCAACAAAGCTCAAGGACCCTAGGAGCTTTACAATTCAAATCACAATTGTGTAAAGTATCCGAGCTCGCAGATTATGCGATTTGGGAGTGAGTATTAACTTGATGCCGACATCGGTGTTCAAGAAGTTCGGGCTGGGCAGTCCTAGACCAACTACGATGATATTTCATTTAGCGGACCGTTCTTTAGCCAGACCAGATGGCATTGTGGAGGACGTGTTGGTGCAAGTGAGCTCCCTTATCTTCCCGGTAGATTTTATTGTTCTGGATTTTGAGCCGGATGCGGAAGTCCCATTTATTTTGGGACGTCCTTTCTTGGCAACCGGGAGAGCTTTGATTGATGTAGCTGCAGGGCAGCTAACCATGCGAGAGCATGACAAAGTGGAGGTATTTGATGTATAGAAGGCCACGAAGCTTCCGACCATGTATGAGGAGCTTTTAACAATCAATGTGCTAAATCAAGTAGAAGTTTTTCCGATTGTTGAATCTCGAGATCTATTGGGAAGAGCATTGGTGAGCTCCGATCATTTCGGAGATAGAGATACTTATGAGAGGGTGAAAATGTTGAATGAACCACAATGGTATCTAGGGAAGCATGACTTTCAGTCGTTCATGAGGTTCCTCATACCATTGCCGAAACTATCGATTAAGGAAGCACCAAAACTGGAGTTGTGGCAAGAAGATCGAAGTGCCACGTTCTTGGTTAATGGGCAACGTTGTAAGAATTACTGGGGTGAGGACTTTATTCGACAGAAGACGTCCATCACTCTAGAGGATGATTGAGTGTCAATGACGTCGAGCCGCGACGGTAAACCAGGCGCTGCGCGGGAGGCAAATCGTGAAAATTTTGTAGTAGATGAATAGATTAGTGAATAAAAAGAAAAAAAAAGAGAAAAAGAAAAAAAATAAAAATATATAAAAAAATTATTATTTCATTGAAACCTATGAATTCTAACCAATTTCTTGTTGTGAGATGATTTTCAGGTGGAATGGAGGGCAAAAATGCATACAATTGCAAAGGAGAAAAATCGAGGTGAGAAAAATAAAAATGTGGCATTACAGTGAGCCTATGCGTTGGCTACGTGTCACGGAGGAGGGCCTCTGTGTTATCCTCCATGACACGTTGAAGCCAATTCCAGAATTTTTACAATTGCAGAACGCTAGCGCGATGGCTCCGCGTCATGGAGGGGGTGCTCCGCGTTACCCTCCGTGACACGTTGAGGTGTAATTCGTGTCGGATCACACCGTCTCGCCGGGTAACCCGCGCGAAAACCCCCCTTTTTAACCCCAAATCCCCTCATTTTTCCCAATTTCCCATTCCCTCCGCGACAAACTCCATAAATTCCGCCCTCCCCCAACGTGACACGGACCTAGGCACAAAGTTTCTTCAACTTTTCTTCGAGTTCATCGGATTAAAGGTATGTTCTTGAACTTAACCTCAATTTTTGCTTAAATTTTCAATCTTTGAGCATGTGAGGCGAGTAAACCTTGCCTTAAGTGCAAATTAAGCTTGAATTCATTTAAGTTGTGATTGATTGATGTTCGTAGTATCGTTGTGAGTATATGAACTCGATGAATGCATGTTGATTGAATTTTTGGGAAATTGGTAGCCAGGGTTAGAGTTTGAATAGGAATAAACTAAATTTGGTTGAAAATGTGAAAAAAATTGGGTTGTTCATGTTGGGTGATGCGAATTATGTCGTGATTAAGGTTGACTATGCTAAGTAGACAAGGGAATTGTCAGAAAAATGAAATTGGTGAATTGCATAGGTTTTTGAGAATTTTTTTTTTTGCTAAGTGCTATGTAATGTAATGGAATCGATGGTGATATTGTTAGTCATTGTACGAAGTCTGAGTAGTACATAGTAATTATTCCATCGACTTATCTGAATGCACTAAGCAATTTGATTGATAAGAATTGGGAAAGCATGATTGTCTTGCCGAATTATTTTAATTGTGGCTAAAGACTAAGTGTGGGGTGGCCTAACTCAACCCAAGCGTGGTTGTAGCTATGTTTGACTTGAATAACATTGGGATTGTCTGTTCGATGGTAGAGGGAGGAACAATGTCAGGAAGGCAAGACAAGGGAAAGGGTGCATCCACATCAGGCGCTGGCAGAAAAAGGATTCGATTGGGAACAACAGTTCCAACAGCACCAGCGGTTCCGCGAGACCAACGCCGAAAATACGGAACCCGATGGGTGACGGATGAAGGGAAGAAATGGTATGAAAAACACAAAGAGACCAAATACTTCCCAGAGGAGCACATTGCAGGGGAGCCACTGGCACAAGAATTCCTCAGAATCATACACCGGATTGATAATGCCAAGCTGAACTTCATCTTCGAAGAGCCCAAGGAGTGCAATCTCCATCTGATTCGGGAGATCTACGCCAACTAGAACCCGACATCCGCAGTCACACCGTCAAAATAAGAGGGCAGGTTGTCACCTTTGAGCCCCATCATCTGAATGTTATATTGGGGGCACGGGACACAAACGCCCATGTACTTCGGCAGATGAACATAACTTCACCTTATGTGGACATCAGACGCACTCTGTGTGGAGCCCATTTGACAGCACGGAGGAGCAGGCACAAGGAGAGGGGCTACCATCAGACACTTCCTTACTCTCAAATGAACAGGGAAGCCAGGATTTGGCTCAAAATTATGTGTTCCTGCTTGATCCCGAGGTGCACATGACAGATGTCACCCGGGAACGTGTGTGTTTGGTATATGCCCTGATGAAAGGGCTTGAGATAAATGTTGGGGCGGTGATCATCTCTGCCATGAAGAGAGCCCGACTCCATCAAGGGCATAGGTATGGGTTCAGTGGTTTGCTTACCACGTTCCTGAGGGGCCAAGACATCAAGGAAGAGGCCCTGGACTACATCCCACAAATGGATAGGCGTGCCTTGGATGTCACAAAAACCTAGGCACCCGACACCACTCACGGGCCAGTTCTCACACTAGCCGAGCGACATGCTCGGGATGATCAATATATGGCCCGCATGTACGGGATGCAGATGCTGCTGTTGCGCATAGGTGGGAGGCCAGAAACAGAAGATGAGCTATGGCAACTCGAGCTAGATTACCCCTTTGGCGATAATGCCCAGGCTCTATGCCGAGTGGGGCCAGCTTTTGTGGAGCCTGTAGATGACGATGTCCCCACTAATGAGGAGACACGCTGTGATGACTCAGATGTTGAGTCAGATGAGGACAGCGGGGGCGATTCAGATATGGGAGACGAGGCAACGACACCTGATGAATAAGTTGAATACTTCGATTGATTAGGGAGTTTCACCACCTACTTTTGTGATATATTGAATTTTTTGAACATTGGGGACAGTGTTCGATTTAAGTGTGGGGTAGGAGTAGTTAGGTGCTGGATGTTTCGTTGTTGTTTTTATTTTTGTTTATGTTTGTGTTGTTGTGCTTCTGAAAAAAATGTGACCCTGTGACTCTTTGTGATGTGCTTTGTAATTAAGTGGTGTTGTAATGAATGTAAGCTATTGTGGTTGTGTGAGTTGTTGTTGTTGGTTGGTTGTGTAAATAATTTTTTTTCTATCAAAATTATCGATATTTTAAAAAAAATTTTGTTGAATTTTCTTATGATTGGGTTTCTCGGCCTTTGTTTTCGGTTGTTTTACCGAGAATAGTCCCATTGAGTCGAAGTTGTAAATAGTGACCGTTCCCTTTGATGGATGGATGATGACCATCCTAAGGGAAATGTAGTCGATAGGAGTAGTTTTTTTCTTTTCTTCTATTTTCTTTCTTTTGTTTGTTTCCCAAACGTGTCGCTACTTCATGGTTTGGAATTCTTGTTGCGTGTTGTACATGATATTGAGATGCAAAGATGATTCGTATGAAAGCATGCAAATGTGTAACCATGTTGAGATACCTAGGCCATAGAGTTCGATTCAGTGTGATTGAGTCTTAATATTGAATTCTTGTAATTAGCTGATTGAAGAGTCTGTGAATAAGTCTTGAGTTGAGCATGTGCAGTGAGTGTGAGGTGAGGTATCGATTATTCCATGCTATTGTGAAGTGTCTAAAACTTGTCTGGTCTGTGTGCGAAATGAAATGAAGGATGTGTATTGTAGGAAAGGATGTAGGAATTTCTTTGATTAAACATAAAGTTTTTTTTCCTTATCATACCTACCTTGAATGTACATCCTAGTTAGCCCCATTGAGCCTTTAGCCTATTTTTTTTCTTTCTTTGAAGAGGTAGAAACCGAGCTTAATCCCTTCTTTTCATTAGCCGTGAATTTGATCCAAAACTCTTAAGCACTCAAGAAAAATAATTTTCTCATAGTGTGAAGGAGTGAGAATTGTGAAAAGGACGGAAAAGCGGAAGTGGTGAAAGTAAAGAAAAGGTCAAGGGTGCACTTGCTGAAATTAAAGAAAATGAAGATGTATAACTAATCTTTGTTATTAAGTCGAGTGTCCTTAAAGAAATGGGAACAAAAATAAAGAAAAAAAATTCAAGAATGAGAGGATGAAGGAAGAAACAATGCCCATAATGATGGTGGGATGTATTGAAAAGCGCTTAAGGAAGCTAGTTGCTATTATTGGTTAGCCCAATATTTACTAGATCCTTAGCTTACAGTACAACCCGTTAAGTTGTACGTGATCTTACATCACGTGTCCTTATATTAGTGGAGTAATACACTAGAGGCAAGCTTATGGTTCATGACATGATGCATGTGAATTCTTTGGGAGAGAGAGCGAAATCGTGTTCATATACCCCTACATGTAGTGCCTTGGAAATCATATGATTGAAAAGGGGGAAATTTCTCTTGTGTTGTGAGGGCACATGCTTGACGAGAGATTGAATTTCGTGTCGGGTGTCTTGATCAGATGATTTGCATGAGTTTTCCAAGATCAAGAGTTGATTCTTGAGTTTAGGAAGTCTTAATGTGGTGAATGTCATGGTATTGATGGGACTATGCATGTTTCTTGATGATTTGCTATATTAATAACTATAATCATTATTATCAATGATAGTAACTATTTTGTCAAAAGGGTTTTCTATCTTAATTCTTTGAATCTTATTTCTAGCCATTATTTTATGTTTTGTTGTTAGTACATATAAATTTTTACATCTTGCTGTAAATGCTTTACTGCCTGGTGCTAATTCTATTCCTGACATTTTCCAGTATAATACTAATGATTTATCTATATTTCTGGTGACGTAGGCTTTTAAATAGATTTTTTAATTAGTTTATTACGGTGCCCTAACACACCATAATCGTTCGTTGTCATGTGTTGTATCCCGCTTTCCGCGAGGAAATGGCTCGCGACAAGGATACCTGTTCTTAATGGTGACCTTGTTCAATTGTCGATAATCAATACACATATGAAGAGAACCATCTTTTTTGCGGACTAATAGAACTGGTGCACCCCATGGGGATTTGCTCTAATGAAACCCTTTTCTAAAAGGTCCTTCAACTACTCCTTCAACTCCTTTAACTCGGCTGGGCCATTATATAAGGAGGAATAAATATAGGTTGCGTATCGAGAAGAAGGTTAATACAAAAATCAATCTCTCACTCGGGAGGGACTCCTGGTAGATCATCTGGGAAGACTTCTGGATATTCACATACAACTGGAACTGACTGGATAGTCGAGGTCTCGGATGTAGAAGACTTAACCCTAATAGGATGGTACACGCAAACCATAGAGATTATCTTTCTGGCCTTAAGGTAGGAAATGAAATAACCTACAGGAAAAACTAAACTACCCTTCCATTCTAAGTCTGTCTCTCCCGAAAATCGGAACTCTACTGCCTGGGTTCTACAATCAATTGCGGTTAGCATGCAAACAACCAATCCATAGTGACAGTAACATCAAAATCAGTCATGGCTAACTCTACTAGATCTGTTGAGGTGACTTTCTGAAGAACTGTGAATGGGCAATTTCTATACACCTGCCTAGCTACAACTGAATCACCTACTAGAGTAGAAACTAAGAAGGGTTCTGACAAGATTTTGGGTCTGACTCTGAAACTACAAGCCATATAAGGTGTCAGAAAATACAAGGTAGCCCTTGGATCTAACAATGCATATACATCAAGATTGAATACTCATAACATACCAGTGACTACGTCCGTGGAAAACTCCTGTTCCTAGCGGGATACTAAGGCATAGAATCTATTTTGGCACTGTCCGCCACTTGTACTAGTAGAAGCACCTTGCTGGAAGGGACGTGTCACCGGAGCTGCTGAACTAACGACTGGAATACAGGCTCCACCATCGCCAAATCTGGCTGAAGGGCAATCTTTGAGCTTGAGTCCGGGTTTACCACACCCGAAACAAGAGTTTGAACCAACTAAATACCTCCCTGGGTTGTTCTTTCCATACATCACACAGGCTGGAAATGTGCGATCTCCCGAAATGCTCCCCTGGCTCCTCGAGCTTGACGCTCTACCCCTGTATTCACGTCTGAGTTGGGATGGGACACTAGCTGATGATGGTGCAGGGGCTAAAGATCTCTGGTGGCACTAATGATGGTGCCCACTAGGCCTTAACTGGGAGAATCCGATGCTATCCATCCTGGCCCTTTTCGCCTCCCTCTCCCGCTCGCTGAGTTGTACCACCTCCATCTGTTGGGTATACAGGACTATCCGAGCAAAGTTAATATCCTAGAGAAGCATTGTGGTCTGGCAATCCCTGACAAAGGAGTTTGCTATCCCGTGTACGAACCTGCTCACATGAGTCCTTTGATCCGCCACCAATTGAGGTGCATACCTGGTTAAACGTGTATACTCCATGGCATACTCCTGAACCTTCATCTTTCCCTACTTAAGATTCACAAAATCGGCCTCTTTTAGCTACCCGATCTCCCGAGGGAAGAACCGATCAAAAAAAGCGACATAAAACACATCCTAAATGAAAAGGCTTGCTTCAACCGCCCTACTATCCTTCCACTATTTGAACCAAATATGTATGACCCCCTTTAACTAATATGAGGCCTGATCGGCACACTCCTCTCCGGTCACCCCCATAATCTGGGTGATCTTCAAAATCTCCTCAAAGAAATCATGTGGATCCTCGTCGACCTTCGATCTAAAGAACTCAAGAGGGTTCATCCTCAGAAAGTCTCTAACCCTTGTTACTGCCGCATTCTCATTCTTTAGGACAACCGCTACTCCCTGTTAGTTGACCTGGGTGGTCAAGTCCTGTGCTAGTATCTGAATCTGCCCTGAATTCAGCATGGGAAACCAGCTCCGCTACATAGTGCTCATAGGTTGGTGGGGCCTATTGGTACCCGTCTCCATTACTATCCTAATTGCCATTTCCATTTCAATTTCTTCTGTCATTAACTTTGTAGGGAGACATGATTCTACAAATGAAAATAGCTCAAATTAGAAGGATAGAGAGACACTTCACCATATGACATAGATCATGAAAGAAGAGAATATTTCCTAAACGTCTCCCAGCCTCTTCGTCATAAGTGTGGCGCGCTTCACACACATGAAAAAGACTCTACCTAACGCAGCTTTCAGATACCCTAGGACACTTCAAAATCTATTTCTCTAAGGCTAAATTTGTTATGACAAGAATATAGGCCCAGATCGAGACACGGGACAAGGAGCCCTAAGAGACTCCAGGTCGACCCATGACATGAACATACATCTAACTCGATCAATAAAAATGGAAGGTTTAACATAATAAATATAGTGGATGTCTAAACATAACATAACATCAGAACTAATGTTCACATCATCCATGACAAACTGATTACTACGCAATGTCTGAAAGCCTCTAACATAATCTAATGGGATTATGGGACAACACCCCCAACTAACCCGACATGTTTGAAACTGAAGAGGGATATAACAGCCATAGATACTGAATGTCCTTGGAGGATAAGGACTCACCGATGCTAGTTGGACAGGTCTGAGTGGGACAGCAGGGGATAAAGATGCGGCTGAGAAAGATCCATCGAAGTTGTATCATGAGACGATACAACATAAAGTATTTGGTCAGTATTTGGAATGTACCGAGTATGCAAGGTAAGTAAAATGGACAGTTAAAATACATAAAAGATCATAAGAGTAGGACAACATGATCGTAACATAAATATCATAATGCGAACGTAAGGCTCAAAGTTTTCAAAACATTCATAAATCATTCATAGTTATAATCATAAGAGAAAAGCTTTATTAAACATGACTTGAGCCAAAGTATATAGTCATAACCATGCATAAATCATGAGGAACTGTGAGAGATTCTTATAATCTACATACCCCATATGAGCATACATGGATCTCGACCTGTAAACCCCTAGTAGGGAGGGTGTTCATACCTTGCCAAGGGTAGAACCTTGAAATAGGCTTGATATCACTCATGAAAGGACCATTTGGGATAAAAGGCACAGTTACAAAGGAGGTCCCATCAAGGCTATGTTGGCGCATAGTTTTGAGACTCGAGGTATGCTTAGACCGCGGGTCTACTTGGTGTTAAATACTACTCTAAAAACATATATAATGCCCATAGGATAATATACATGAGATCCATAGGCTAGTTAAAATCATGATAATCATAAGCATGCTTCAAATACGTGAATTAGCCATGAAAGAAAGGCTCATGAGTTCATAATCATCGGAATACTTGAAATACGTGAATTAGCCATGAAAGTAAGGCCTATGAGTCGGCCATAATCACAAATCCATAAATCATGAAATTCATGCATACTTGTATAATGCGTATATACTTTATATCTCATAAATCCATGGTATGTATTTGAGAGAAGTCATATAAGAAATAAATCATAATGGGTTAATGAACATCAAAATCAAAGTGGAATCATAACTTGAACTTCCATGAAATATACATAATTGGGCATACTTTGTAGAAAATTTAAATCTAAATAGTTATAAAATCTGCCCATGATTTGTAAAACAGGAATTTATACATGAGAGAAACTAACCCATAGATAAATCATAAGGCTCTCATAAGAATTGTGATAAAACCCCATAAAATTATCAATAGAATTTCATGAATTAGAGAGTAGTTGGGCATGGGTGTGATCAATTTCACCCATTCATAACCCTACGTACCTAAGAGAATCAGATTTTATAATGAATCTGATTTCCCAAGGAGGAATTGAGAAGAACTTGAAAGAAATTGAGCTTGATCACCTCTCTAGACATCTACACTTGCAAGCATGAATAGGAATAGATTAGAATGAACTTACCCTTCTTAAAAGTCACTAATCATAGCTTAACACGACGTAGTTTAGGCCTTAGGATCACAGGAATTACGAAAAAGCCCTTACTAAATTCAATAGAGGAAAATAAATTGCTAGTCCCAACGAGGGATTGGATGAGTCCTTACCTCTGACCACGAGTCATTGCCACAATCATCAAGCGCACTAGCAAATCATTACCTAGAATTCTCCACGGGGAAATCACGAGTCATTACTGTTGTGGTCACCACCCGTCCTCTACACTGCCAGAATACTGGGGGTGTCACCACAGGCAAAACCATGACTCGTGGTGCCTCCCAACGAGTCGGGGTGAGGACCCATTAAGTGCACTATCCCGTACCTCCTCTTCCTTCAGCTATCCCTAACCATAGGTAACCTAACGGCTCATGGGGCTGACCATGACTCATGGTCAAACTCGTGGTCACCCCAACTTAAGAATTTCCAACAAGTCAAACCTTCTCACCACGAGTCACTTAACGATCGTGCTCATCGTGACGGGTGACAGGACGACTCATTTTTTGACCTGGTGCATAAAATTCTATTTTCTCTATTTCAACTCCTGGGGTATGATCTTTGGGCTTTCGGGGTAAAACATTAGCTTACCATAAGGATTTTGGAGTCTAGACTCCCACTATTTTCAGCTAATGGTGTGATTTGAGCCCAAGGCTCCTCATGTTATGATTTCATATTATGCATGTATGAATGATTCAGCTTCATCACTACATGATTGTTCATCTTCGTTGAAAAATGATGGAGAGCATATGCAGGTTTTTGGGAGTAGTGTCTAGCGCTGAGTAGGCTAGGGTCATTCAACCCTATGCCTTAGAACTGTGTGCCAACGTAGGTATCTTTAGATTATTTGGGAACTCCCTTGTGAGCTTCCCCTGCCCCGAATGGGCCTTCAGCTTGATATCGATATCATGGTAGTGTCTCTAGCCCTAGCAAGGTTTTGGACGGCTCTGCCCACTTGAGTGTAATAATTGGGACCACGTAAGCTCTATCGTGGTAATGTCGTTATATCATGAGTCTCCTATTGTTCCTCATGATATCAATTAAACATGTTCATCAGTAATGATAATATGTTTTCAGTAGATTTGACCCAATGTTCATGAAACCTGGTTGAGATATAAAAAGAAGTTGACCAAGTGCCCAAACCGTAAAATTCCTGATGATAGTTTGTTGGACATTTTTTATAGGTCACTGAATAATAACACTAAAGCTATAGCGGATACTATGGCGGGAGGATCACTGATGAGTCATACGTGGGAACAAGCTTCCACTATTCTTGATAGAGTGACTAAAACTAACAGGGCTTGATACACCAGGGAAGCAGAAGAAGATACTTGTACATATGTTGTTAGTATGATTGTAGACTAACGAAAGAGTGAGGAGGGGCGTGATCAGGAATTGGCCCATATGCTTACATAATTAGAACTGCTCAGGAAGTATATCATGGGCGTTAGGGCAAAAAAGGTAAATTCCATGGGAGGTCGGGGACAGGAACATGGGCTGGAGCATTCAGATATCAGAGAGGAGGCAATCTTCTTGGACAACCAGGTGGCGGGTTTTTCGACCAACACCCAAGGGTCTGAACGGACACTTGGCGCCAAGGTTTCAGAAATCAAGGTAAAAACAAATACGAAATAACTACAATCGTAATGGGTATAGGATAGGATATGAGGTCATGAGCGAGAGGGAGAATAGAGAAGGAATGATGTCTACTGCAATGACCGGACAGGATTGTATGTGTTTCCTAATGCATGTAAGGTTGAGGCTGGACCGTCAAATTAGAGAGCATAATGCATA
Source organism: Datura wrightii (assembly GCA_035772735.1). Lineage (NCBI taxonomy): Eukaryota > Viridiplantae > Streptophyta > Magnoliopsida > Solanales > Solanaceae > Datura > Datura wrightii. The sequence goes on from JASDFA010000002.1 coordinate 71,890,447, forward strand.
AGATGCTCAAGAAGGTGAGATCCACAGAGGATCAGCTGAAAGACATTCGTGTAGATATATCTTGCATGTTCAAGAAAGTTGAGCCACATGCCACAGCTATCAACAAAATACAGCAACTAGGTAAACTATCGACATTCGTAAACCCTATGTAAAAGGGAACACTACCTAGCAACACAGTGCAAAATCCAAAGAATGATAGTCATTGTATGGCTGTTATGACTTGGAGTGGAAATACCACAGTTGATCCCCCTCTACCAATTGTAGTTGAAATGCGAAGGAAGAAAGAAATCGTGATTTATGATGATGATGAGGTTGCTGAGCAAGAGCTTAGGGAAGAGGTTGAGTTGACTGAGGGTTTAGTTGGTGAAAAGGAGTTTGGAGATGAAAAGGGTAAGAAACAGGGGGCTACACAGATCTATACAACTATCCCTCGACCACCGCCTTCATTCCCACAAAGGATGAAGAAGAAGGAAGAAGATGGTAAGTTCCATAATTTCTTTCCATGCTTAAGCAATTATCTACAAACGTACAATTGGTTGAGGCATTGGAGAAGATGCCTTGATACACCAAATTTATGAAGGACCCTATTACCAAGAAAAGGTCCGTGAGCTATGAGCCAGTGGGTAACTTGCATCATTGCAGTGATATAGCCTTATAGGTTGTTGCCCAGAAAAAGGAGGATCCAAGTTCCTTCACCATTCCATGTACTAATTGTGATGTGGAGTTCGCGAAGGCACTTTGCGACGTGGGAGCAAGCATCAATCTGATCCCATTAGTTGTGTTCAAGTAGGTGGGCTTGGGACCCCCCACACCGACTACTATGCAGCTATTGATGGCTGACCGTACTATGAAGAAGCCTGTGGGGATCCTGTTTGATGTGCTTGTCAATGTTGACAGATTCATATTCTCAGCAGACTTCGTGATCCTAGATTGCAAGGTTGACTTTGAGTTCCCCATCATTTTGGGGAGACAATTCCTTGCCACTAGGAGGGCTTTAATAGATGTTGAGGCGGGCCAACTAAAATTCAACCTTAATAAAGAGGAGGTTACTTTGAATGTTTACGGGTCAATGAAATAGCCCAACAAGCTTAGGGTGGTCTCAGCACTCGAGGAAGATTCTGAGTTTCTTGATGAAATCTGAGTAGTCAAGAGACCTACATCGTGCTGTAACGTTAAATCAGGTACTTCTTGGGAAGAAACCTATGAGATTGTTTGATGAAGTCTGAGTAGCCACAGGTATGTCTCTTTCCCTTGTGCTTTTATATTCTATGCTTCAAGGACGAAGCATGCTTTTCAAAAGGAGAGGGGGTGTACTTATATTTTGAGATTTTTTATTTGTCCGAGGATTTTTCTTGCAGTGTTCTTTTTTCTCGGGCATGTTATCTAGTAGAACTAATGTTTAGGATGTTTTTGTTTAATTAGAAGTAGCTTAGAATTACCTTGTAACCAATAAATGCACTAGTTTTATGTTTTTGAAAAAAATTGGCCCTGTTAAAATTTTTTTATGTTAGTTGTGTAGTTGAATTACCATTGCATGACTTTTGTGGATCTCTCTATGGAATTTTAATTATGAGCATGAACAGTTGTAGTTTGGTCGTGCATAAAATGGATAGGTAGATTCAGTACAAATCGGTACCATGAGTGAGTGAGGTGTATACCGAGTTCAATACTGCATTTGGGATCTAGAACTTGCCCGGTTGGTCTTTGCATAGGTTTTAGAATAGTTGGTTAGGACATAATAATAGGCTTTTATTCATTAATTAGTCACTTTAGCCTAAAATACCCTACCAAAAGATGATTAATCCCTTGATCTCGATTCTAAGTCTTAAATTAACCATATTTCTCTCATTAACCGATTAACTTCACCCACTTTTTTTTATGATGAACGTGTTTTGGCCATGGTCCCTCCTTGGATATTGTGAACCTCAACCTAGGAAAAATACCTAAGTTGAGGGTGGCTATAGTAGGGGTGCATAGACTGTGGGGAGGTGAAAAAGGAAAAAAAAGGAAAAAGGGTTAAAAATGATATGTGGTGTGACAAGAAAAGAAAAAAGAGCTAAAAAAGAAAAATTGGAAAGAAAATACAAGAGAAAAAAATGAATGAAAAAGTTGAAAAAGTGGAAAATAGGGTAAAAAGGTGTAAAGTGGAGCCACAAGTATATAATTCCAACGAGAGTTTAGTCACTAAAATTCCATACTTATGATACCCAAGAAGCCTACATTACATGCCGAACAAAGTCCTATTGTGATCTTAGTTTAGCTGTCTGAAGCACCGAAGTAGAAGAAATAAAGGCAAGCCTATGGTTTCTGATGTGTAGTATGTGAAAATTCTTTGGGAGAGTGAGAGTCGCATTTGTTTAGCTCCAAGTTCATCATGTTATATTTATGTAAGTGTTGGGGACTTCTTTTGTTTTGAGAGTACATGGTTTGTGTTGCATTTTACCATTTATCTGTGTGAAAAGCATTGGTGATTGCTTGATTCTCTACTGATAGTTAAATTCCATATATTGACCTTTATATGTAATTTATTATGGTTACATATGTGCATAACTAACTTAGTTTGAACAAAAAAGGGTCAATCGTTTGTTATGGCTCGTAGTGCAAATTTTGTTGTGTTGGTTGTAGGTATTCTAGGTTTACTTTCTTGTTAAGCATCATTTTTAGTTTTTGTTTTCTTTTCTTGAGGACATGCAAATGTCATAAGTTGAGGGTGTTGCTGTACTATGAGATTACAACACTTTCAATGCTTAAAATTGGGAAAATAGCATGGAATTAGGTGTGCTTATATGGATATAAGGTGCTTTTACTTTGTTTTCAGGGAAAATAGGTGTTGGAGTGAAAATGTGCAAAAGATGCAGAAAAGTGCAGAAAAGAGGCTCAGTACAAATCTTTATACAAGCCGTACTGAGACTCCTAGAAAAGACCAGATGATTTGTACAAGGAAAAGGCAAAAGTACGACTCTCAGTATGAGCCTTAACATCCTAGTACGAGCCATAACTTGAGTCGTAGAAAACTCCAATGAAATTTGCACAGGTGAAGTGTCCTAGTGTGGGTAGCAATCACGGATCGTAACATCTACCTATGACTCATAAGAGGAGCCACAGAAAACTTCAGATATTTTTGGGACTTAGCAGATCTTATGTTACGACAAGCTGTTACAAGTCGAAGGAGCAAGGTATGAAGCATACCAAGACATTTATAGAAATCTTCAGAACATGCAAGAGTTCTCAGTATCAAACCGCGACTTGATTGTACAACTTGTGGGATCTTGTTACGATTCATATCAAAGGAAACCACTTAGCAAATTCTGCAGAAGCCAAGGGATGTACGAAACAAGGAACGACCCACACAATCCTGTTACAGGTCGTAGGAGGAGTCGTATGAGGTGTCAGCGCCAGACTTGGATATTTCCCTGTTAACATAGGAAAATAATTTTATTATTTTTATAAATGGTTTTTAGGTTTCTTTTAGTTAGAAAGTCGATCATTATCAGTTTGCAATCAACTTTTGACAATATTGGAGAGCAATTCTTGAGATCTTAACTTTGATTTTCTCAGATTCTTCTTGAATTTGTTCATTATATTTTCTTGAAATATTCAATGGTTTAATTCCAATCATCATTGTAAGTATTAATTTATGTGTTTGTCTATGAATACTTTCGATTATCTTACAATTATGAGAGGCTAAAACCTCCACAATTAGGGTTGTGGAAAACATGCTGGATTAACAAATTAGGGTTACACAAAGTGATTCGAAACCAATGCTAAACGTTTATATTGTATTCTCTTCATATTTAATGTTTGTTCGGCGAAGCGCAACGTTAAGACTTGCCCAAATTCATTACTTGCTTTAACCTAGAGAAATATAGATTAGAAGAAGAGAATTACAACAAAGCCTTGATTATTATGATCATTGTATAACTTGAGCTGCGGTCGCAGGATAGTTAATTTGAAACAAATTGATAACAGTTACGCAGAAATCGCTTATGAGACCTAACCTGGTGATTAAGTAAAGTCATCCAATAGGGACGAACCGGTGGGTTGGATGAACCCTAGTTATCAGTTCTACAAATAAGCGTTAGGATATATCACGAGTCTGAACCCGAAGCAGTTACGAATCCATAGAGAACACTTACCCTAGTTAATTGCAAATCTTGATAAACAACAACTGATTTTCACTCATGCTTTACTACCGTTTTCTATAAATCCCCCAAATCGGAGATAACATACCTAAAAGCTTTTTTGGATTATTTATTGACAACATCCGCATATACTTTATTAGGAGTGTGAATTTGAGCGTTATTAGAAGCCAATCATGATGTATGGTGCATCTTTCGCAGAAACAACTCAATTGCTGCTGAAGCACCCTCATGGATGTGGATGAATTCTCTTAAGAGTAGACTCTCCCAAGATTCCCAAACTCCACAGTAGAAGCTTCACAAAAGCGGTTTTGCAAGAGTGAGGAAAATTTGTTAGTGTAGTTGCACTATAAGGGCTGAAAGTAACAATGCCCCAAAATAGTCCATGTCTCAAAATCAACCGTCAAAACTCATTTGGAACCCTTTAATGCAACCGAATGGTGCAAAACACTCCTAAATTGCTCTGAAAACCTGTTGGAATCATCAAATCATCAATTTGAGGTCGTCTTAACCCAAAATTAATCATGGTCAACTCTAATCTTTCCAGAAATACTAGAATCCATCCAAAGGCCCTGAGTGCCTCCAAATCCATGCAAATCATTCAAATAAAACATACAATACACTTAGAACCTAATAGGATTGTTAAAACTCGAACCTAGTCTCATTAATCCAAAACGTTGACTTTGGTTAACTATCTAAAAACCAAACTTTCAAAAACTAAAAATCTTCTTTAAAACATATTTGATTATCTCAGGAATTGCACAACCCAACCAAAAAATCATAAACATGTTGAATCTATGGGAAGGGCCAAAATAGAAAAACCAAGAAGAAAATTTAAAACAACTATAATGGTAGTTAAATCGTCCACTACTAAACACACGTTCCTCCTCGAATGTAAAGAGAAAACACTACTTGAACTATTGAAATAATAAGGATACCTACATCGCATGTACAAATCGGTCCCCTAGGTGGATTCCTCAACTAGACTATGCCTCCATTGCACCTTCATAGATGCAATCTCTTGAGACGTCAACTTCTAAATCTATCTATCTAAAATGGCTACCAACTCCTCTTCAAATGTCAGATTGTGAACTAACTACGCTAAATCTTACTTAATAACATGAGATCTATCTGAACGGTATTTTTTGGAAATTGAAACATGAAACACTAGATGAATACCTGCTAACCCCAGAGGCAAAGCCAACTCATAGGCTACCTCACTAATAAATGTTGCATTCAAATGCACACGCAAGTGCACGTGATCCTACATGTAATATAAAATTTTAAGTCCAGATATCATATCCATAGGGACGTGTGGATTATTTATTTAATAAATTAATTTAATGTAAATTTATATATTCAAGTAATAAAATCAAAAGATATACTGATAATTATTTGTCACGCCCCCGAAGATAGACCCAGAGCATCGACTGGCACTTAGAACACTTTCGTGATCCAAGAGAACCCTTGGACCGAATTACAATAGTTTAGATCTCAATAAATAATGCGGAAGCTAAAACCTAGTGAGATAAATATACTAAAAGAAAATTTATTCTATAACTGAAATAAATGTTAAGAAGTTACATTATTGACTCGATAACTACTATCTCTATGAATCCTCTAATAACTATAGAAGGGGTGCCAAAATATAGTTTCCATGTCTACTTCAAGCTTTATAAATAAGAGACTTTATAACTAGGACTCTCCGAATTTAGGAGGCCTCACCAAATAGCTACATGAAGTAAAGTCCTAGCGAAGTGTCCCTTGCTTATCCTATCTACCGGAGACTACATGAAATATTAGATGAACAAAACAATATTAGAAAGAGTATCTCAATAGAAGGACATATGGAATCAATAAACTTGACATGAAATAATAAGGTGAAACTATACTTGAAAACTCAATATGATGCATGGAAGACAATATGATCATGTGTAAAATAGTTTATGCAATAAAACTTAGGCAACAAAATCATCTCTGAAAATACTTATGCAAGTAAAGTATATAATTAACAGGATGGATGTGAGTTTCTCAAAACCAACACCCTCATGAATGAGCACATGATGCCCAACTATCTTGCTCAAGTTGGCAGAGCCATCTAATACCCTGCTAGGGTTGAGGACGATCAAAATTTAGGATCCATAACATCGAGTCCTTACCAGGGACTATTTCTGAGGAGTCGCTCGAACCAATGGCACAATCTTATCCTGCATTGGCTACGTAGTTATGTGGCTTATGGGTTCTCTAAATCCATTCACCCTCTCAATGCTAAATACTTCGCCCAAAACAATCTTGCTCATGTCCTGTCAAATGCCCTCAGTGAGGCAACATCAATATTATCATTATAAAGCTCTTTATCTATAATATATAGTGAATGTTTAAAATCATATATGGAGTCCTTTAACTCAAAAATCATCCTCAGTCAAAACATTATTTAAAGCATCATGCATAGCCTGTTACATCGCATAAATCTCCGTAGTACGAACGTCGTGTGTGTATGTACATTGAGAGTACTTGAGTGCATCGTCAAACAGATGGGGGGGAGTCCAAGAGGCCAGCACACTAGGCGTCGTGTCGCGTGGCCTGCCTTGGCATAGGCACCGACGCATCTTGCCTTTGGTGCAGTGTGAGGGGGGAGCTGCACACCCCTCTCCCACTGCCCTATCTATATAAAGCCTCCCTTGTTCATTCTTAATTCATTCTAGGAACATTAGCCTTGGCCAAAATAGAGCACCAACGTTAGTTTCTTTCAATTTTTGTCGAATCACGCCATCAAACTCCGTCTAAACGCAAATTCGGCTTGGGAAACGAGTTCTGGCCTATGATAAGAATCACTGCAAAGTTATTTTGTGAAAATTAGCTCAGTGAGCTGGAATCCCGCCGAGTAAAGGTTGTCGAATTTACTGTAAATTGATTCCTAGAAGGCTACAGGAAATAGGTAAGCAGTTCTACCTCCTAAACTTTCTAGAATTGACGAGTTTTCGGTGAAATTAATTCGAAGTTGAAGTTATAGTTAAGTTTATTAGAAGATATTGTTAATTGTTGATTGTTAGTATTGAAATAGTGTCATTTTCTCAGTGTGAGAGCTATAGATTGATGAAATCATTGACTTTCAATTGAAAGTGTTCAAGCACCCAGAAATCATCGAATAAGATATGTTAAGGTTATCCTTTTCGGGGAGGTACATTCATCGTAAAGTTAGTACAACTTGTTTATCTATGATACTCAGAGAAAACCTATTTTGGTTGGCTGCTACAAATAGAATTGAGACGATAGTGATGACAGAGTAACCCTTGTCAGAGTTAACCCTAGCTAGATTGGTTTTTGCTTACGATGTTTAGGTTGTTGGATATTATTACCTATAGGGCCATGCTCGCAGGGGAAGTATAACGTTTGAAAGGACAAGGTTGAGGCTGTGAGGGTTGTATTGGGTTACACTAGACTGAGGCTGTGAGGTCCGTATTTAGGTACACCAGACTGAGGCAGTGAGGGTCGTATTAAGTTACACCAGACTAAGGCCGTGAGGGCGGTATTGAGTTACACCAAACTGAGGCCGTGAGGGTCGTATTGAGGTACACCAAACTGAGGTGGTGTGGGCTGTATTGAGTTATACCAGGTTGAGGCCATGAGGGCCGTATTGAATTAATCCAGACCAAGGTCATGAGGGTCGTATTGAGTTACAGTATGCATACAAACCTCTAGCAGCCAGATAACAGGAGTACGCATTTTTTGTACTTGTCAGGGCTTATGGGGGAACAAGTATGTTATTTTGTGTTGTTTGTACCTTCCAGGATTATGGGGGCCCGATTAGGTTCTTGTTTGTATATAGATACTTATTAGTTAGATATTTCAGATGGTGATATTACTCAAGTTAAATTATTATCCTCCCTCTTGATTACTTCAGCTTATTCAGCTTTCATTCAATTATTACTTTTCCTCTTTACATATTCGGTACATACTATAATGATGCCCATCTTTCGGGTGCTACATTACTTGCCTGCAGATGGAAATAGACGCGGTTCAAGACCTCCCTAGCCATGAACCAGAGTCAGTAATCCAGACAGCTCCTTTTCTTCGGAGTTGATAGTAGAGGAGGTTTGTTCTTTTGCCGTACAGTTAATTGGTAGGTTGGGGCCCTGTCCCAGCCATTAATCCATTCCTAGAGGCTTGCAGGCTACAGATTATCAGCTGTTGGTTTTGTTGTTATACATGTGGCGCCCATGTATGTTTCATTTTTCATGATGGTCGTGTGGGGCCTAGTTTAGCTATCAGTTAGTAGTCTTGTCAGCTATAGCATAGTTATAGTTTCCTGTTTTAACTAGACAACATGGAGGTCTTGTCAGCCCACAAAGGATCCTTGTTACTGCATTGTTGTTGGTTAGCTACTTTCTTTTACAGGTGGCCTCGTCGGCCAGAGGCTGTATTTATAGCTGAGATATAACTCGTCATTTTCTTGAAATGAGTTGAAGGCATGCACCAAAAGTGCACAACTCCAGTCACGTTAGTTCAGATCCCAGTGTAGCACTACGTCCCAGTCATGCCTCCCAAGGTGGGGCGTGAGAAACTTGGTACCAGAGCAGGTTGTATCCTAGGGAGCCTACAAGCCGTGTCCAGTAGAGTCTGGTCTATCGATGTATTATGCACCACATTCTATAGACAGGAGGCTACTAGGCATAATAGTGTAGTTACTCTTCTTTCTCCTCCAGTCGTGCTACAGAGTTGTGTTGTATAGGGTAACTCCCGAAGATTACATTATTTTAATTTGTTTACCGAGAAATGTCTGACGCACGATAGACCGCGACTAATCGAGAGTTGGATGTTGCGGCAGGAGAAGGGACTAATAGGGGGCCCCAGTCAGAGTCAGCCCAATCTGAGGGCTATAGGGAGACTTCACCTCGATCTCCTCAACACTCACCGCCGCACCAGGAGCCTTCTAGGGTAGCAGATATACCAGTACCACCCCCAGCTATTCCTGTGCCATTGGATTAGGAGCTCAGGGGTGCATTCTTCATGTTGGTTCAGATGATGGTTGCCCAGCATCATCCAGTAGTACCAGCTATTTTGAGCCTACTAAGGGTCCTGGGTGTTCGAGAGTCCGTGAGTTCCTTGCTTTGAGTCCCCCGTAGTTTACAGGGACAGATCGTAGAGAGGACCCCCAGAATTTCATAGACCAGCTGCAGATGATATTCAGGGCCAAGTTGAATTAGTAGTATTCTAATTGTGAGAGTAGAAGTTTTGTGGTATGAGAGTTGGGAAAGATCCCTAGGTAGATATGCACCTCCTCCTGCATGGCCTAGCTTCTATGAGTCTTTCACAGACCACTATTTCCCGGAGAGGTCAGGCAGGCTAGAGAAGAGTAGTTTTTACATCTGGAGCAGAGCAGAATGAGTGTCAAAGAATATGCATTGAGTTTTGATTCCTTAGCCAGGTATGCACCCTTTTTTGTTGACACTATGCCAGCTAGGGTACACCAGTTTATTATGGGACTTGCGCCAGAATATGTGGAATCTTGTATCGCATCCACACTGTGGGAGGATATGGATATCTCACGGATTTAGGCCTTTGCTCAGAACATAGAGGAACTCAGACAGTGTCTGTACACTATGGATAGGGCAAGTCAGGAGGAGCGTTGGAGGGCTAAACCTGCAGACTTTCAGGTAGACTTTTAGGGTGGGCCGAGGCCTCGTTTATCAAGTAGGCCACCTAGGCCCCCGTTCCAACAGCAACAGGGCAGTAGATTAGATCATCATGGATAGTTAGGTCCTGGCGAAAACTAACGAGCGTTAGGCTCACAGCCGCAGAGGGGGCCAGATCAAATAGGACCTATGGTGCCATGTTGCAGTACTTATCATAGGCTGCATCTAGGGAGATACAGGTATGGTTCCACCGCCTGTTATTCTTTTGGAAAGGAGGGACAAATAATGAGGGATTTTCTGACTAGATGCCATGGCAGTCCGGACCAGCAAAATAGATCCTCAGCGGGTTCATATGCCCCAACCCCTTCTATAGGACACAGGCCCTCCGCTCCAGCAGGCAGAGGCTGGGGTAGATCGGGGGCATTTGGTTCAGGCAGCGGTCAGGATCGTACATATTCACTATCGGGGCGACAGGAGTCAGAGTCATCGCCAGATGTTATGAAAGGTATATTAGATGTTTTATCTCACTCAGTTTATGCTTTGATAGATCTGAGCTCCACTTTTTCATATGTTACTCAGTTAGTGGACCAAAAGTTTGATATAGTGCCAGAATTGTTTCGGAGACCCTTCTCGGTGTCTACACCCGTCGGTGACACTATTATTGCTAAAAGAATTTATTGGGATTGCACAATAGGGATTATTGATCGCTATACCTTAGCAAATCTAGTAGAACTAGAATTGATTAATTTTGATGTAATTATGGGTACAGATTGGTTACCACCATGTTATGCCAATATAGAGTGCTGGACCAGAACTGTCTGATTTCACTTTCCAATGGAGGTAGTGCGAGAGTGGAGAGGTAATACATCTACGCCAAAAGATAGGTTTATAACATATCTTCAGGCAAAAAGTTGATAGCAAAGGGATGTAAGTACCATATTATTAGGGTTTAGGATATACAAGTAGAATCCCCAACACTCTAGTCCATTCCAGTGGTTAATAAGTTTTCAAATGTGTTCCTAGACGAACTTCTTGGCATTCCCCTAGAGTAAGAAAATAGATTTTTCTATAGACTTACTACTAGATACTCAGCCTATATCCATCCCTCCGTATCGAATGACTCCTACAGAGTTAAAATAATTGAAAGAACAATTGAAAGATTTATTAGACAAGGGTTTTATCAGGCCGAGTACTTCACCGTGGGGTGCGCCAGTTCTGTTTGTAAGAAAGAAGATGGTTCCCTGTGCATGTGTATAGATTATCGGCAGTTGAATAAAGTCACTATTAAGAATAAATACCCTCTTCAAAGAATAGATGATTTATTCGACCAGATGCAAGGGGAGAAACACTTTTCCAAAATTAAATTGAGATCCGGGTACCACCAGGTTCGAGTTTAGGAGAAGGATATCCCGAAGACGGCTTTCAAGACCGGGTGTGGTCATTTTGAGTTCCTAGTTATGTCCTTCAGGTTAACAAATGCACCAACAGTGTTCATGGATCTAATGAATAGTATCTTTAGGACATATTTAGATCTGTTTATGATAGTGTTCATTGACGATATTCTAGTATACTCCCACTCAGAAACATAACACAGAGGTTATTTGCAAACAGTACTTCAGACCTCAGGGACCGCAAGCTATATGCAAAGTTTTCTAAATATGAGTTTTGGTTAACTTCTGTGGATGTCTTGGGTCATATTGTATCAGAGGTTCGTATTCAATTTGCTTCACAGAACATTGAGGTAGTAAAGACGTGGCCTAGACCGACAACTCCAACAGAGGTTCGTAGTTTCCTCGGTTTAGGAGGGGTATTACAGAAGGTTCGTGGAAGGATTTTCAAGAGTTGAAAAATATATTGACATCGGCACCAACGCTAGCCTTACCGGAAGGTTCAGAGGGTTATGTTGTATACTGTGATGCTTCATGTGTTGGGTTGGGCTACATTTTTATGCAACATGGCAAGGTAATTGCTTATGCCTCCATGCAGCTCAGGAAGCATGAAAAGAACTATCCCACCTACGATCTAGAGTTAGCTACAGTATTTCATGCCTTAAAAATATGGAGGCATTACTTGTATGGTGTGCATGTAGATATTTTCACTAATCACAAAAGCCTCCAATACATCTTGAAGCAGAAAGAGCTGAATTTGTGATAGTGCCATTGGCTGGAATTTTTGAAAGAGTATGATGTGAACAACTTGTATCACTTAGGGAAGGCTAATATTGTAGTTGACGCCCTTTGCTGTAGATCCATGGGTATTTTAGCACATTTAAGACTAGAACAACAGGAAATGCCTCGAGAGTTACACTAGCTAGCCAATTTAGCAGTTTGGTTTGTAGATTCAGAAGATAATGGGGCTATAATTCAGAATACAACAGTACCTGGTTGTGGAAGTGAAAGAATGGTAGCACGAGGACCTTAGCTTAGCACAACTTAGAGATAAGGTTCAGCAAGGTGAATTTATGACCTTTGACATGAAGGAAGATGGGGTCATGAGATTCAGAGGTTGCCTCTGCATTCTAGATGTAGCAGGGCTCTGCCAATAGATTATGGAAGAGGTACATTACTCTCGTTACTCTCTTCATCCAAGCTCGACGAAGATGTACCATGACATAAAAGAGATATACTGGTGGCCTAGAATGATGAAAAGTGTAGCTAAATTTGTAGCGTAGTGTCCTAATTGCCAACAGGTAAAAGTTGAACATTAGAATCTGGGTGGACTAACTCAGGACATGGCTATACCTATGTGGAAATGGGAGGCAGTTAATATCGATTTTCTAATAGGACTACCCTGTCTAGACGCATATTTGACTCTATTTGGGTTATTGTTGATATATTGATTAAATCAACTCATTTCTTTCCATTCTGGACTACATTCTCAGCCAAAGATTACGCCGAGTTATATATTAAAGAGATAGTCCGACTGCATAGGGTCCAAGAATCTATCATTTCTAATAGAGGGGCACAACTTACAACTAGATTTTGGTAGTCATTTCAGAAAGGTTTGGGGACACAAGTTAATTTGAGTACAACTTTTCATCCCCAGACAGAATGCCAGGAAGAGCGCACTATTCAGACGCTCGAGGACATGTTACAGGTGTGTGTGCTGGATTTTTGAGGAAGCTGGGATGAGCATTTTCCCCTTATTAAATTTGCATATAACACTTATCATTCTTCAATTTAGATGGCGCCTTGTGAGGCATTATATAGGAGAAAATGCAGGCCCCCATTAGATGGTTTGAAGTAGGAGAGGTAGGGTTAGTCGGACCTGATATGACCCACCAGTTAGAAGAGAAAGTAAACTACATCAGAAAGTGGTTATTGACGGCCCAAAGTCATCGGAAATCCTATTTCGATGTGCGACATAGAGATTTGGAATTCAATGTTGGTGATTGGGTATTTCTCAAAGTTTTGCCGATGAAGGGTGTAATGAGATTTGGTTATAAGGGGAAGCTTAGTCCTAGATTCATTGGCTCGTATTAGATCCTCCGGAGGATAGGCTAAGTGTCATACGAGCTAGAATTTCCTCCACAGTTAGAATTTATTCATCCAGTCTTCCACATATCCATATGCGAAAGTGCATAGGGGACCCGTCCCAAGTTGTGCCAGTTGAGGACGTTCAAGTTATTGAGGAGTTAGCCTATGAATAGGTTCTAGTTGCTATACTAGATAGACAGGTTCATAAACTGAGAACGAAAGATGTAGCTTCCGTTAAAGACTTATGGAGGAACATAAATGTAGAAGAAATGACTTGGGAAGCCGAGGATGATATAAGATCTAGGTATCACCATTTGTCCCAGACTTGACCCAGATAATGCAGTTGAGGTGAGAATGTTGTTTAGATGTTATTTCATTACTTATATTACTAAGTACTACTTAGTTATTTACTTCTATATCATGGGATAGTTGGTGGTAGAATCCTGTGAGACACCTATATTAGACTTTTTTGCATTTCAGGTTTTTAGATAGTCCAGATTACGAAGGAGACTCTGCCGAAATTTTTCCAGCAGTAGTTAAAGAAGTTAAGTCTTTGGAACCTAAAGAACACATTCATGGATGAATGTTCCTATGGGGGGGAAGATGTTACACCCCATCAATCTCCTTAGTATGATCATCATGTGCTCATGTACATTAACCGTTTTAGCATATGAAACAACTAGGGGGAAGGCCAGGGAGGGGAACACACAAGCGCGTGGTCAAATGGATGTGAGGGGAAGGGGTAGGGGAGGTCCGGAGGCCAGCGTGTCACGCGGCCTGCCTTGGTGCAGGCACCGACGCGTCGCACCTCTTGGTACAACACGATAGGGGGTGCATCACATACCCCCTGCCACCACCCTATCTATATAAAGACTCCCTTGTTCATTTTTAATTCATTCTAGGAACAATAGCCTTAGCCAAAATAGAGCACCAACGTAAGTTTTATTCAATTTTCGTCAAATTATGTGTCAAACTCTGTCTAAACACAAATTTTGATTGGGTAATGAGTTCTAGGCCTATGAGAAGCATTGCTGCAGAGTTATTTTGTTAAAATTCGCCTAGTGAGCCCGAACCCCGCCGAGTAAAGATTGCCGAATTTACTTTAAATTGAGTCCTAATCAGCTACATGCAATAGGTAAGCAGTTCTACCTTTTAAACTCTCGAGAATTGACAAGTTTTTGGCAGAATTAATCGTAAGTTGAAGTTATAGTAATTTTATTAGAATATATTGTTAATTTCCGATTGTTAGTATTGAAATACTCTCATTTTCTCAGCATGTGTGCTATAGATTGATGAAATCACTGACTTCCGAATTGGAAGTGTTTGAGCACCTAGAAATCTTGAATAAGGTATGTTAGATCCTTTTTGACGAGCTACATTCGTCATAAAGTTAGTACGACCTGTTTATCTATGGTACTTGATGAGTTGGTGAGTTGGTTACCAACTCATTAGGCTCTAAAACTTGAGTTTTTGCTTAGTTTCTGAGTTGATTATATGGATTTTATTCCCTTTTTGCTTTTGTTGTATGCATATGCCTAAATGTGTAGAAAAGAGAAAAAATGGAGCAAAACGAAGGAAGTGAGAGAAAATCGGCTGTGAACCGATGCAAACAGGCGAAATCCCAGCCATAGGCCGATTATCACTGCCCCCAAGGAAAAATGCCACCGGTGATGCGAGTTGCCAATGGCGACTCACTGGTCCAGTCGCTGAAAGGCACCCAGTTCTCTAGGAAGAAGCATAAAGATTCGGTGGTTCACAGATTGGTATCGGCTAAACACCGGATGAACCGCTGATGCTCACTGGAGTTGTGTGATGGCTCAGATAAGACACCCGACGGTCCACAAAGTGGGACCGGCGGATCACCGGTGTCTCCGTCGATTCCATAATGGTTTTCAGGGGTATAATTATCCTACACGGGAAAAGAGATAAAAGATGCTCTACTTTCCAGGATATAAATATCATATACAATACTGTTTACTAAAGGGGGGAGAGTAGAGCATATCACATCATTGTTTTCCTTTTCAGCATTAGAACATTCTCTTAGAAAAGATAGGGATATTTTGATTGGCAAACTTGGAAAAAGTACTCTTCTCTACTTCTTCTTTTCAATAGTAAGTTACAACCATTGTTGGAAGCTATTTTGTGAATTTGATTTTTACTACTTTTGCTATTAAATTCAATGAAGTTATTGATGAATGTGCTTTTGAATTTCTTAATCATGAGTAGCTAAATCATTAACTAGAGGTGTGTGATGATGAATACTTAATTAGAGTATATATTGCTAGAGTCATCTTCATATTGTTTACATAAGTATAAATCTGTTAGATTCTCTTCAATCTATAAAGAAAGATCCATTGATTATGATATGGGTCTATTTGTTCTTGTTTGATTGTTGCTTGTAAAAGAATTATTAAGAATTGGAAGAGAATCTAATAGTACGTATGGATGAGAGATTGTGAAATTGGGCTAGAAATAGCTAAAATCGTAGTCTCATTCCTCATTAGTAGCTAATAGCTAGAAATAAGTGCAGCTGCTAATCCAAATCTAATCAGGTTGAGCCAAATCGTGGCTAGAGGTTTGACATAACTCTAGTAAGAGGTAGTTATAAAGTTGAAAAGTTGTAATTACCCACTTCCCGATTATTTACAATTGTTGAACTTATAAGATGACCTAGCATGTCCCGATCTAGTTACTATATCATCTACACCACACCTCTAGTCTTTCACACTCTTGTTGACAACTTCGCTGATCTCGCTATTTTATTCCACTAAATTACAAAATACAATTCTCTATAAATTTAAATTTCCCCCAATTTATTTGTTTTTATATTAACTCTATGTGGTGTAAGCTAACTTCAATTTCTCAGCCGACACTTGTAACTATCATTCACTAGTCCAAGTGGGATTTGACCCCGACACTCATCGGGTTACTCTTTTGATACTTCGGCCATGTATATTCTTTGTATGAAGGATATATTCTGGACGTTATCAGTACTCCAGTGCAAACCTATCATGGTCAGCAACTACAAATAGAATTGAGACGACAGTGATGACATAGTAACCCTCATTAGAATTAACCCTAGCTAGATTGGTTTTTTCTTACGACGTTTAGGTTGTTGGATATTATTACCTATAGGACCATGCTCGCAAGGGAAGTATGATGTCTGAAAGGACCAAGTTGAGGCCGTGAGGGACGTGTTGGTTTACATTAGACTGAGGGAGTGAGGGTCATATTCTGTTACACCAAACTAAGGCCGTCAGGGCCGTATTGAGTTACATCAGACTGAGGCTGTGAGGGCCATATTAAGGTACACCATACTGAGGCGGTGATGGCCGCATTGAGTTATACCAGGCTGAGGCTCTGAGGGCCATATTGAGTTACACCAGACCGAAGCTGAGGGCCTTATTGAGTTATAGTATGACTACAAACCTCTAGTAGCCAGATAGCTGGAGTGTGCATTATTTGTACTTGCTGGGGCTTATGGGGGCCCAGGTAGGTTATTCTGTGTTACTTGTACCTTGTAGGCTTATGGGGCCCCGGTTATGTTCTTGTTTGTATATAGATACTTGTTAGTTAGATATTTCAGATGGTGAGATTACTCAGGAAATTCTTATCCTCCCTCTTGATTACTTCAGCTTATTCAGCTTTCATTTAGTTATTACTTTTCCGCCTTACAAATTCATTACATATTGTACTGACGCCCATCTTTGGGGAGCTGCATTACTTTCCTGTAGGTACAGATAGACGCAGTTCATGACCTCCCTAGTTGTCATCCAGAGTCAGCATTCTAGTCAGCTTCTTTTCTCTGGAGTTGATAATAGAGGAGGTTTGTTCTTTTGTTGTATAGTTAATGGGTAGGTCAGGGCCCTTTCTTGACCACTAATCCGCTCGTAGAGGCTTGTAGGCTATAGATTATCAGTTGTTGCTTTTATTGTTGGCCGTGTGAGGCCCATGTATATTTTATTTGGCATAATGGCCGTGTGGTGCCTAGTTTAGCTATCAGTTAGTAGCCTTGTTAGCTATAGCATAGTTATGGTTACCTGTTTTCACTCAGTTATAACTAGATAGTTTTCACGATCCGAACGTACACCCGGATCATAGACACAGGACAAGGGACACCAAGTTGACCCATGGAAAATGCATACAACTAATCTCATTCAAATAAGCAAAATGATAATCATAAAAACATAGAAGAAACGTAATTATAGCATAACATCAAGAAATACTGGACATATACATAGCTGAGCACTACATACTTGTCTAAAAGCCTCTAATACATAAGATGGGTTGATGAGACATCCCCAAAGAACCTGACCAACATTGAAACATAAATAACATGAAAGTCTGTCAAATGGCCCTTGGAACATGTGGACTCACCAATAAGCTGAGATGGACTAAGGTTGAGGATGAGCCAGAGATCCGGACCCTCTATCATGAAACGATACTGCATAGAAAGTATACGGTCAGTACATGGAATGTACTGAGTATGCATGGTAAGTAAAACAGACATTTTAGAGTAAATAAAACTCATAAATAAATATAGGAGAAGGAAATCATGCTTACATTAAACCTTTGGAATAAAGTATAAGGTTCAAGACGTTCAAATCATCCATAATCCTTCATTTTTTTATAACTGTAGGTAAATTTTTTCAAAACATAACTTGAGCCAACAACATAAACATAACAATGCATAAAACATGTGGAACAATGGGAGGACTCGTCATAACCGACACCATCATGGTAGATCCTTTCATGATGCCCCACTATCTCACTCAAGTGGGCAGAGCGGATCCTGGCTTGCTAGGCGAGGGTCGTACATTAGGCGTGATATCACATTTGAGGGGATCATTATCAATACATCATATCATTTAGAAATCCCCAGTGGCACGTGGTTATGAGACACTGGTGTAGTCCTTTAAACGCTGGGCTGCTCGGTGCTAGTCACGACTCCCAAAAACATGCATATAGGCTCATACATAAATCAATTACATCATGCATTAAGATTCATTGGTTAAAATATAACATTTATCATCATATATCCCCTTTAAAACATGCTTAGCAAAGAATTATAGGCCCTTTTCATCGGCCAACATCATAAATTGATAAATCATGTAATTCACTTCGTGAATCATAAATAATCATCAACATGTGGGCATTGCCCAATACTTCATCATATTTAATTATTTCAGAATATGCTCATAGACATGGGAGTTTGGAATCATGCTTTTCCATCATCAATAAACTCAAAAATATAGAGTATTCATCATAAATCATAACTTTCATGAATTTTCATCAAATGGGCATTTCAGATTTAAAAGATTGAAACATGATTTTAAGGAAAATAATGTAAACCTGCCCATCATTCATAACTCAATAATTAAAACTAAATTAAATCAAACCCATAAAGAGAAATCACATTTTCGTGCATTTGGGTAAAACCCCATAGACTTGGATAGAAGGATTCATGATTTAAATTGAATTTTGGGCATGGGTGAAGAAGAATTTCACCCATTCTAAAATCCTACATAACTGGGAATGCGTATGCATGAAGGACTTAACTCATCTTATCTCACTCAGAAAATATCCAAAACAACGTAGTTTAGGCCTTAGGAACTTATAAATTATGAAAACACCCTTATTAAAACGGAGGAAATTTTTGGCCACTAGTCCCCACGAGGGACCTCACAGGTCGTTGCAACAGGGCACGACTCGTGGCATGGTCCGTTGAGTCCACAGTCGAAAACATCCAAAGAGACCCCACGGGTGACTTCACGAGTCGTGAGGTCAGACCACGACCCGTGGTCACCTTTCGTGGCCTACACTGCCCATCCCAACTTGCCAAACCTGTAAGGTATACCACGGGTGACCTTATGAGTCGTGAGGTCTGATCACGACTCGTGGTCAGGCCTGTGGCCTCCTCACTTAGGCCTTGCCAAACCATGCTGACCACGAGTCACCTCACGACTCATGGTCACTCCTCACGACCCACCTCACGGGTCGTTCTGTGACGTGGTACGAATTTTCAGTTTTTCTCCATTTTTACTTTCTAGTTTGATCCTTGGGTTCCCGGGGCATAACCATATCTCCCCCTTAGGAACATTCGTCATCAAATGCTAAAAACATGCAGAAAACTCATAAACAAGCTATCACCATATATGATTACCAGTTATTTGAGCCGGAAACTGACGGAATGACTACCTCCGAAAAGAACTATGTAGTTGACTGAATTGAGACATCACATACATATACCATATCATAAAACAAACTTGTACACATGAACTGAACATGAAAAACTGATTAAAGGTTTAGGGAAAAACTGATACTTCAAGTTGAAACTGAGCCGCTAGGGAACAAATGACGGTATTTAGCCATGATATCTGCTTCGGCTTCCCACGTAGCTCCCTCAACATACTGATTTCTCCACAATACTTTAACTGAAGCTACTTCTTTGTTCCTTAGCTTACAGACTTGACGATCTAAGATTTTCATCAGAATTTCTTCATAGCTAAGGCTATCCTTTATACCAACGCTGCCTACCAGGACTATCAAATTTGGATCACCCAAGAACTTTTTTCAAAAGCGATATATGAAACACGGGATAAACTGAAGCTAACTCTGAACGCAAGTCCAACTCATACGCCACCTTACCAACTCTCCTCATAACTCGGTTAGGACCAACATATCGGGGACTGAGTTTCCCTTTCTTCCTAAACCGCATGAATCCCTTCATGGGAAATACCTTTAGAAATACCCAGTCGTCCACATTAAACTCCAGATCCCTTCTCTTCACATTGGCATACGATTTTTGATGACTCTGAGAAGTTTTTAATCGGTCCCTTATCAACTGGACCTTTACCATGACCTCATGAACCGAATCTGGTCCTATCATGGCTGTCTCGCCAACCTCAAACCAACCGATGGGAGATCTACACCTCCGCCTGTAAAGAGCCTCGAACGGTGCCATTTGGATATTGTTGTGAAAACTGTTATTATAGGCAAACTCGATTAAGGGCAAATAATCATCCCAACTACCTTTAAAATCAATAATACATTCCCTCAACATATCCTCGAGGGTCTGAATGGTTCATCCTGCTTGGCGGTCTATTTACGGATGGAAGGTTGTACGGAGCTTAACTTGCATCCCAAGTCCTTTTTGAAAAGAACACCAGAATTGAGAGGTAAACTTAGTACCTCGGTCTGAAATGATAGACAAGGGCACTCCATGAAGTCGAACCAACTCCCTAATATACAACTTAGCATAATCATCAGCTGAATCCGTGTTCTTGACGGGTAGGAAGTGTGCCGCCTTAGTTAACTTGTCTACCATCACCCAAATGGTGTTATAGTGGCAGCGAGTACGAGGTAGAACCGTAATGAAATCCATGTTAATTTCTTCCCACTTCCAAGTGGGGATGCTAATATCTTGAAGTACACCTCTTGGCCTCTGATGCTCGACTTTCACTTGCTGACAGTTTGGATATTTAGCTATGAACTCCGTAATATCCTTCTTCATACAATTCCACCAATAGATTTCTAGAAGTCCCGATACATCTTCATGGATCTCAGATAGATAGAATATCTAGTACCATGTGCCTCATGCAATATTCCAACTCTCAAATTATTCAACATCCGTAACACATAGTCGACCTTGGTATCGTAGCACCCCATCTCCCCCTTGGGAGAAAACCTCCACCTTTTGACTCCACACTGCTTCCTTCAGCTTCCTCAAAGTCGGATCCTCATCTTTCTTAGATTTGACATCGACCACTAAGGATGATTCTGACCCATTCCGCACAATAACGCTGCCATCAGTTGAGTCAATCAATATAACTCCCAGTCTTACAAGTCGGTGGACATCCTTCACCAACTCCTTCTTTCCCTCATCCACGTGGGACACACTCTTCACAGAGAGCCTACTAAGTGCATCCGCAACCACATTGGCCTTGCCTAGGTGGTAAAGGACACTTATGTCATAGTCCTTAAGTAACTCCAACCACCTCCTCTACCGAAGATTTAGATCTTCATGTGTGATCACATATTGTAAGGTCTTTTAATTCGTAAATACATCCATGTGGACCCCATACAATTAATGCCGCCATATCTTCAATGCAAAACCCATCGCGGCTAACTCAAGATCATGGGTGGGGTAATTCTTTTCATGAACTTTCAGCTGTCTTGAGGCATATGCTATTACCTTCCCATGCTTCATCAATACACATCCCATTCCAAATCTCCAAGCATCGCAATACACAACAAAGCCATTAGTACACTCTGGCAAAGTCAACACTGGTGCTGAAGTGAGTTGGGTCTTCAACTCTTGGAAGCTTTTCTCACAAGCTCCCAACCATTGGAACATCACTCTTTTCTGAGTCAACTTAGTCAAAGGTGCGGCAATAGATGAGAAACCCTCAACAAACCTCCGATAGTAGCCAGGTAGACCGAAGAAACTTCAAATTTCTGAAGGATTCACCGGTCTAGGCTAATTCTTTACCGCCTCAATCTTTTGGGAATCTACCCTTATGCCTTCGCTTGATACCATGTGACCCAGAAATACCACCGAGTTTAGCCAAAATTCATACTTGATAAACTTTGCATATAGCTGACGATCCTTGAGAGTTTGCAGCACTATTCTCAAATGAATGGCATGCTCCTCCTCACTTGGGGAGTATATAAGAATGTCATCGATGAACACTATCACAAACATATCCAAATATGCCTTGAACACCCTGTTCATTAAATCCATAAATGTTGCAGGGACATTGGTTAGTCCGAAACAAATAACAATAAATTCGTAGCGACCACACCAAGTCCTGAAAGCGTTCTTCGAGATGTCACTTTTCCGAACTCTAAGCTAGTGATACCCGGACCTGAGATCAATCTTGGAGAAGCACTTGGCACCCTGAAGCTTGTCAAACAAATCATCGATCCTGGGTAAGGGGTACCTGTTCTTGATGGTAACCTTGTTCAACTACCAATAGTCAATACACATGCGAAGGGAACCGTCCTTCTTTCGAACAAATAGAACTGGTGCTCCCTACGAAGATTGGCTCTGTCTAATAAAGCTCTTATCCAGCAGATCCTTTAACTGATCCTTCAACTCCTTTAGGTTTTTTGGGGCCATCCTGCAGGGAGTAATAGAGATAAGCTGCGTATCGGGTAATAGATCAATACCGAAATCAATTTCCTTGTCAAGAGGAACACCGGGCAAATCATCAAGAAACAACTCTGGATATTCGCACACCACCAAATCTGACTAAATAGTCGGGGTCTCGGACTCCACATCCTTAACCCTAACTAGGTGGTACATGCAACCTTTAGAGATCATCTTCCTGGCCTTAACGTAGAAAATAAACCGACCTGCTGGTACTGCCGAACTTCCCTTCCACTCTAATACTAACTCACCCGAAAAAAGAAATTCCACAATATGGGTCCTACAATTAATCGAAGAATAACATGCAAACAATCATTCCATGCCAAGAATAATGTCAAAGTCAGTCACGGCTAACTCTACAAGGTTTGTGCAGGTAACTGATCTTGGGCAGATTTATATGCCCAAGTGATACTCAAACGTATCATTTTTACCTTGTTTGTTGTGCAATGTGTATATAATATCATGTATTTGGTAATAAAATGCGAATTTATACTAACCAACATGATTAGCATTTGTTTTGCAGGATAATGTGATTTTTAAGAGCTAAAATGCGTGTTGGAACTATGTCGGAGTTGGACTTGGATGCGAGCGTGGAAAAGACCTCGGATGGCATATTTTGCAGTGGCTCCGCGATGGTGCCGTGCCACGCTGCCATCGCGGTAGCACACTGCCTGGGCAGAAATAAACATGGCAATTTCCAGTGTGCCTACGCGTCAGCTCCGTGGCACGGAGACAGGCCTCCGCGATGGCCTCCGTGCCACGTTGAGGCTAATTATCCGGACCATGCAATTTCCAGAGAGGGTCCGCGTCCACACCGTGTCACGGAGGCAGTGCTCCGCGTTGGCCTCCGTGACACGTTGCTTGTTATTCCGGGAAAAATTTCCCACTAGTATAAATAGCACACTTAGGTTATTTTTAAAAAAAAGTTTTTTTTTAGTTTTAGTTTTTTAGCCTGAGTTCAGAAGTGGGAGCAGGAACGTGGTTTTGTGGCAGTTGAAGAATAGAAAAGATAAGAGTTTTCTTCTCTTCCCTTCTTCTTTCCTTTAATTTTATGCATGATTCACACTCATTCTAGGATGATTAATCCAAGAATGAGTGGCTAATTCCTCTCTTGCTGAGGTTTTGAACTTGTGAAATGAATGTTGGTAATAATTGATATGGTTTCTTCTTCTTCTTGCATGTTGTTCTATTAATTCTTGTGCTTATTACATTCTTGATTGGCCACCATTAATGTATATCTAAAAAGTCCAATTTCACTCGAGAGAGCATGAAATTGGAAAGTTGTGAATTAATAGGGTATTGTTCTTAACTTGATTTGGGAAAATTGGGTTTTGATGTGCTTTCTTGATAGAAATATACTTGAAAGCCGTATTAGTCAATTTAGGAACCGGAATTGTAGTGTTAGGTCATAAATTGCATTTGATCACAGAAATGTAGACGAATGGTTTATGAAGCTAAAGTTAAATTAAATACGGAAGTTTTAATTTCTAGGCAAACGTTCTTGGCTAGCAATATGAAGAAGAAGATGACCAAATTATCATGATTATCAAGTTCATTACTCGTTCTTAACCTTGGCATGTGCATATCCATTGTCTAAACTCAACGTAAATAGTAGTTATTAATTTTAGTAGATAATTAGTTTAGAAACAAAAATTACTCAAATCTTGGTTGGATTGTTGTTAACATAGTTAGAAATAGAATAGAGATATAGTAAACTAGGCAGTTTTGCATATCTAGAGCAGCCTCCTTGGATCGATACTTGGCTACTTAGCCACTTTATTACTTGTTTGACCACATACACTTGCGTGTCGGTGTATAATATATACCGAGCAGCAGAGCACGAACAAGTTTTTGGCGCCGTTGCCGGGGACGCTAGGCGATTTGTAAAATTTTGTTTAGTGTAAATTTACTGTATTTGTATTTTCATTTTCTTAAGTGTTAACAACTTGGTCTTAGCCTGTATTTTGCAGATTTTTATTTCTGTGAACACTGGAAAGGGACAAGGAGCTGGTGGAATCTTACTTAGAGCCAGAACGTGAATTGCATAGTCAACGTAGAGAAGCTATTCAGAAGAAGTTGCAGTTGCTCAAACAGTCTATGATGGAGCAACCCAATCCACCAGTTGTGCGGGCAGTGTTAGTGCCCGAGGAAGTAGCAGCCAGGCCGGTTCGTGAGGTGGCAATCCCACACGCTAATAATGTACATTCCAGCATCCGCAAACCAGAGCCTGGGGGAGATTTGAGTTAAAGCAAAATATGGTGCAACTTTTGCACACTAGCGGGCAGTTTACCGGTCTCCCTCACGAAGATCCGCAACAACATCTCCAGAACTTTTTGGAGATAAGTGACACTTACATCCCCGCTGGAGTGTCACCTGATTATGTTCGACTCACCTTATTTCCATTTTCCTTACTTGGTGAAGCCAAGAGGTGGTTAAAAGCTGAACCACCCAACTCTATATCAACGTGGGATGATCTTGCAAAGAAGTTCTTGATCAGATTTTTCCCTTCAGGTAAAACAACTAAACTTAGAAGTCATATTCTAAGTTTTAAACAGAGGGAAGGAGAAAATCTTTATCAAGCCTGGGAAAGATTCAAGTCCATGTTGCGGGACTGTCCTCATCATCATCAGTCAAATGAGGTGTTGGTCCACACTTTTATTGAGGGTTTGGAACCCCACACTAAAATTTTGTTAGACTCAGCAGCTCGAGGGCAAGCGCTGGAGAAGACTTATGAGGAGCTGTACACTTTGCTCAACCGAATTTCACAAGGCAATCCGGAATGGAATGCAGATTCTTCAAGAGGTGGAGTAAGGAAAGCAGCGGGAGTGCTTAAAGTGGATGGATTCACAACTATTGCTGCACAGATAGCTGCTTTGCAAAATCAGTTAAACACTCACTTCAGCAATATGAATTTGAACCAGCCGTCAGCCTCAGTTAATGCAGTCCAACAGATGTGGTGTGAAGTGTGTGGTAGTAGTGAGCATTCAGCTGAATGCTGTGGTGCAAATCCTGATTCTGTCAACTTTGTGGGCAATGCACAGAGGAATCAACAGCAGTTTGGTGGTGGCTACAACTCGAATTGGAGGAATCATCCAAATTTTTCGTGGGGTAGCAACAATCAACATGGCCAGGGTTCAGGGCAGGGTATGCACAGAAACCAAGGAGGGCAACAAGGCTATCAGAATCAGTTTAGAAATCACAATGCCCCTCCTCCACCACCATCACCGACTATTGAGGAAATGTTCAAGACCATGATTGCCAACTAGGCACAATTGCAGGCTGACTATGTCAAACTGGCGGCCGAAGTAAAGAACAATCAATTGGCAACCAAGGCTCTTGAATATCAGTTTGGGCAATTTGCCAGTGCCCAAAATACTAGACCAAAGGGAGGACTACCTAGCGACACGGATCCCAATCCTAAGCAGGTAAATGCAGTGACCACGAGGAGTGGTTTACAATTAAAGGAGGTGGAACTGGAAAGACCGCCTCAGATGTTAGGAGCAGCAGATGTTGAGGGAGAACAAACCTCAGATAAGGGGAAGACCAAAGAAGCTGAACCAATAAGGCCTCCACCCCCGTTCCCTCAACGACTTAAGAAACACAAGGAGGAGGCGTGTTTCCAGAAATTCATGGAGGTACTTAAACAGGTACATGTTAACTTACCTCTTGTTGATGTCTTGCAGGGTGTGCCAAAATATGCAAAGTATATCAAAGACATTGTGGCCAACAAAAGTCGCTTGACCGAGTATGCCACGATGGCTTTAACGGAGGAATGCACATCCCGTATTCAGAATAGGTTTCCCACTAAACTGAAGGATCCTGGAAGTTTTACTATCCAGGTGACGATTGGGCAAAGTATCCGAGCTCATGGGTTATGCGACTTGGGGGCAAGTATAAATCTGATGCCATCTTCGGTATTCAGAAAGTTAGGGCTAGGGAGTCCTAGACCTACAACAGTGATCTTGCAGCTAGCAGACAGGTCTTTAGCTAAGCCGGATGGCATTGTGGAGGATGTGCTAGTGCAGGTAGGCTCCCTCATTTTTTCGGTAGATTTCATTGTTCTGGATTTTGAGCTAGATGCAGAAGTCCCATTTATTTTGGGACGACCATTTTTGGCAACCGGAAAGGCATTGATCGATGTAGCTGCGGGTCAACTCACGATGCGAGCACACGACAAGGTTGAGGTGTTCGACGTGTACAAGGCACCTAAGCTTCCGACGGTCTATAAGGAACTCTCGGTGATCAACGTGATTGATCATGGGAATGCAAATGGATTGAGTGATTCCCGAGAGTTACTAGGTAGGCCACCAGACAAGGTTGAGAACTACTGGGGAGATGACCATGATCGGGTCAAATCGTCCATCTCCCTAGTAGAAAATTGAGCGTAAAGGCTGTCGAGCCGCGACGTTAAACCAGGCGCTGCACGGGAGGCAACCCGTGAAAAATATTTTTCTTTCTTTTTCCTTAGTGTAAAGTTTGTCTTTTATTTTATTTTCTCTTCTTTTTCTTGACTAGGTTTAAATGTGCATTTTAATTAGTAATTTTTATTCTTTTAGTAGGGAATCTAGTCATTTAACCAATTTTTGTTTAGTGAGGTGATTTTTAGGTATACCAGAGGAAAAATACGTGGAATCGAGAAAACGAGGCGAGGTATGAAAAATAAAATTTGATAGTGAAACAGAGCACTGGCGCGTTGGCGCCGTGTCACGGAGGCAATGCTCCGCGTTGGCCTCCGTGACACATTGAAGGCAAATCTGGAATTTTTTAAAATTCCAGTAAGCCAACGCGTTGGCTCCGTGTCATGGAGGAGGGCCTCCGCGTTACCCTCCGTGACACGTTGCCCTTATCCCAGTGCCGGGTCACACCGGGTTTCCGGGTGACCCGCGTGTTTTCTTAATAAAAACCCCCGATTTCGCCCCTATTTTCCCCATTCCCTCTTCCCTCCGCGACCAAACACCCATTCCCCTACCCCCAAGCTCCGTGCCACGTTAAGAGGCAAGGAAAACGTCAAGTCTTTATCGATTCTTCAATTCCAAGGTATGTTTTCATCGTCTATCTCAAATTTTTTGCGATTTTTGTCAATTTTGAGCATGTGAGGTGAGATATATCACCGTAGGTAGAAATTAAACATGACGTGAATTATTTTGCGATTGATTGTGTTCGGATTGTTGTAGTTGACGGGTGAACTTATCGATTGATTGAATAATTCATTGTTGATTGTCGAATTGAGTTCTAGGGCTTGGGGTTGTTGAATTTTAACTTGGGTAACTTGATAGTTTGACGAAATTGATGTCGGGGTGTGTTTATTATTTGAGATAAGTCGTGGTAAATATTGTATAATTGGTGAAAGATGACTAATTCTCGATTTTTAGTGGGACATTGCGTAATATGTGAATTGGTTGAATTTCTTAGATTAGTGTATATAAAATGTTTGTATTGTTGTTTCTATTTGGTTGTTGTTATTGTTGCTAAGTGCCATGGGTGAATAGCTGTCGATGGTAGGATTGGGTTAGCTGTATGAAGTCTGAGTAGTTCGCTAGCCGTTATGCTGTCGAATTTTTGTGAACGCACTAAGCAATATGTTTATAGTGATTGTGTTTGGGGTGTAAATAGATCTATCCTTTCTAACATGTTGTAAAT
Source organism: Datura wrightii (assembly GCA_035772735.1). Classification (NCBI taxonomy): domain Eukaryota; kingdom Viridiplantae; phylum Streptophyta; class Magnoliopsida; order Solanales; family Solanaceae; genus Datura; species Datura wrightii. The sequence goes on from JASDFA010000002.1 coordinate 71,918,489, forward strand.
ATTTTTAAAGACTAAGTGTGGGGTAAATTTTGTTTAACCCGACCTTAGCCAAAACTAACAAGTTTTTAGCTTAACGTTGTGCTTGTCTGTGTAAATGGACAGGTACAATGGCCAGCCGACAAGATAAAGGCAAGGGTGCTTCAACCTCAGGCACCGGCAGAAAGAGAATGAGACTGGGCACTGCTGTCCCAGCTGCACCTGCTGTTCCACGTGGTCAACACCGCCGATACGGAACACGATGGGTTACCGATGAAGGGAAGAAGTGGTACGCAAAGCATAAGGAGAACAAGTACTTCCCGGAGGAACATATTGCAAGGGAACCACTTGCACAGGAGTTCCCTCGCATCGTACAGAGGATTGAAGCAGATGGGCTCAGCTTTATTTTTCAGGAGCCCACAGAGTGCAACCTTCACTTGGTCCGGGAATTTTATGACAACTGGAACCCGGCCAACAGAAGCCACACTATTAAAATCAGAGGGCAGATTGTCACTCTGGAACCCCAACAGCTGAATGCCATCGTTGGAGCACGGGACACAGACGCCCACGTTCTCCGCCAGCTCAACATCACCCCACCGTACGCTGACATCAGACGTACGTTGTGACGGGCTCGATCCACAGCCCGATGGAGTAGACACAAAGAGAGGGGTTACCACCAGACTCTGCCTTATTTGCAGATGAACAGGGAGGCCAGAATCTGGCTAAAAATTGTATGTTCGTGTTTGATCCCGGGAGAACATATGACAGACGTGACCTGGGACCGTGTCTGCCTGGTGTATGCCCTTATGAAAGGGCTTGAGATTAATGTGGGGGCGGTTATAATATCCGCCATGAAGAGAGCCAGACTACACCAGGGCCATAGATACGGGTTTGGCGGACTCATCACCACCTTCCTCTGAGGCCTCGACGTTGAGGAAGAAGCCTTGGATTACATTCCGCAGTTGGAGCGGCGGGCCCTTGATGTGACAAAGACCAAGGCCCCCGACACTACACACGGACCTGTGCTGACTCTGGGCGAGCGACATGCTCGTGACGACCAGTATATGGCCCGTATGTTCGGTATGCAGATGCTGCAGCTACGGATAGGTGGGAGACCAGCCACCGAGGATGAATTATGGCAGCTGGAGCTAGACTACCCTTTTGGCGAGAATGCCAGAGCTTTATGCAAGGTGGAGCCGACTGACGACGACATCCCTACTGATGAGGAGACACGTCGTGAGGACTCTGATGTGGAGTCCGATGACGGCGAGGGAGCTGATTCAGATATGGGCGACGAGGCCGCAGCACCGAATGAGGAAGTCGAATATTTCGACTGAGCAGGGAGTTTCACCACCCAAAATTTTGTGCTTTGTATTTTTGTGAACACTGAGGACAGTGTTCGATTTAAGTGTGGGGTGGGGAGTAGTTAGGTGCTGGGTCATAGGCTCTAAATCTGCTGTATATTCTTACTTGACGTTTGTGTATGTCTGTGCTTTCCCTGTTGTTGTGAACTGATTTGTGAATGATGTGTATATATTTGTTTGTGGCTAATGATGTGTGTCTTTAAAAAGTTATGGTTGCCTTTGTAAATATTTTGTAAATTTTGTAAATATTTTTTTCTCTATCGATATGATCGATATTTTTCAAAATTTTTGCGAAAGGATGTTTCACTTATCAACATATTTTGTAAATATTTTTTTCATCGAAATGATTGATGTGTTGCAAAAATTTTGAAGTTTTATTTTTGGGTTTCTCAGAGTTTTTTTTCGGTTCTTTTACCGAGAATAGTCCCATTGAATCGATGTCATAGTTAGTGAACATTCCCTATGATGGATGAATGACGACCGTCTTAAGGGAAATGTAGTCGATAGGAGTAGATGATTTTTTTTTAGTTTCTTTGGTGGATTGCATCAATAAACTGTAGTTGCTTATGGTTGCTAAAATTTTGTTGCGTGTGTAATTGATGTTCGAAATGCGAAAGTGATTCGTTTGAAAGCATGTAATTGTGTAAATATGTTGAGTTACCTAGGCTATAGAATTTGGTTCATTATGATTGAGGCTTAATCTTGAATTCATGTACTTGACTAATTAAAGAGTCTGTGAATGCATCTTGATTCGAGCATGTGCATGAAGTGTGAGTGAGGTTTTGCTATTCCATGTCATTGTGAATAGTCTAGAACTTGCCTGGCGTGTATACAAAGCGAAATGAAGGAGGTGTAGTGTCGGAAAGGATGTAGGCATTTCTTTGTTTTAACCGTTAGTTTCCATTTCTTTTCTTGTCAAGTTCTACCTTTTTATATGTTGTACACCCTAGTCAGCCCGTTGAGCCTTTAGCCAATTTCTTTCTTTTGTCCAGAATTGTATGAACTAAGCTTTATTCCTTCTTTTCATTAGCCTTAAAGTCTATAAGAAGCTCTTAAGCGCTTACAAAGAACAAAAAAATTGTTTCCCAAAGTGTTAAAGAGTGAAAAGAGTGAAAAGAAAAGAAAAGCAAAGTGAGGAAAGAAAAGATGGTGTTGAAGAGGCACTAGTTGTAATTAAATGAAATTGAGGGTACATGAAAACCTTTCGTTTGGGGTCAAGTGTGCTTGATGAAATGGGCTGTATGAAAGTAAACCAGCATGAATGGGAGAAAAAGAGAAAAGAGAGGAACAATGTCCATGAGTCGATGGGAATGAGTTGAAAAGGCGCTTAAGGATGCTAGCAACTATTATTGGCTAATCCAATATATATATACTAGATCCATAGCCCAGTTACAACCCATTAAAAGTCCTATTTGATCCTACACTGCATTTCTTTATATTAGTGGAGTAATACACTAAGGGCAAGCCTATGGGTCATGACATGATGCATGTGAATTCTTTTGGGAGAGAGAGTGAAATTAATTTCTATATGCCCCTACGTGCATGTTTGTGTGCTGCACGAGCATAAAAGGGGAAGTTTCTCTCGAGTTGTGAGGGTACATGCTTGATGAAAGATTGATTTTCGTGTCGGATTTCTTGATTAGTTGATTTGCATGAGTTTGCCGATATCAAGAATCAATTCTTAAAAGTCTAGGAAGCCTCGATGTATTAAGGTCATTGTCTTGTACGACCAAGCATGTTTTCTTGATGATTTGCAAAAATCGAATAATCGGTATGACCGTAAAGTAAATGGTTGCACCATAGTGACAAAGGTTGAGATGTGATGTGCATGATTTGTGTATGTGTTGTTCGAGGATGAACAAGGATTTAAGTGTGGGGTAAGTGATCTTGGGCAGATTTATATGCCCAAGTGATACTCAAACGTATCATTTTTACCTTGTTTGTTGTGCAATGTGTATATAATATCATGTATTTGGTAATAAAATGCGAATTTATACTAACCAACATGATTAGCATTTGTTTTGCAGGATAATGTGATTTTTAAGAGCTAAAACGCGTGTTGGAACTATGTCGGAGTTGGAATTGGATGCGAGCGTGGAAAAGACCTCGGATGGCATATTTTGCAGTGGCTCCGCGATGGTGCCGTGCCACGCTGCCATCGCGGTAGCACACTGCCTGGGCAGAAATAAAAGTGGCAATTTCCAGTGTGCCTGCGCGTCAGCTCCGTGGCACGGAGACAGGCCTCCGCGATGGCCTCCGTGCCACGTTGAGGCTAATTATCCGGACCATGCAATTTCCAGAGAGGGTCCGCGTCCACGCCGTGTTACGGAGGCAGTGCTCCGCGTTGGCCTCCGTGACACGTTGCTTGTTATTCCGGGAAAAATTTTCCACTAGTATAAATAGCACACTTAGGTTATTTTTAAAAAAAAGTTTTTTTTTAGTTTTAGTTTTTTAGCCTGAGTTCAGAAGTGGGAGCAGGAACGTGGTTTTGTGGCAGTTGAAGAATAGAAAAGATAAGAGTTTTCTTCTCTTCCCTTCTTCTTTCCTTCAATTTTATGCATGATTCACACTCATTCTAGGATGATTAATCCAAGAATGAGTGGCTAATTCCTCTCTTGCTGAGGTTTTGAACTTGTGAAATGAATGTTGGTAATAATTGATATGGTTTCTTCTTCTTCTTGCATGTTGTTCTATTAATTCTTGTGCTTATTACATTCTTGATTGGCCACCATTAATGTATATCTAAAAAGTCCAATTTCACTCGAGAGAGCATGAAATTGGAAAGTTGTGAATTAATAGGGTATTGTTCTTAACTTGATTTGGGAAAATTGGGTTTTGATGTGCTTTCTTGATAGAAATATACTTGAAAGCCGTATTAGTCAATTTAGGAACCGGAATTGTAGTGTTAGGTCATAAATTGCAATTCATCACAGAAATGTAGACGAATGGTTTATGAAGCTAAAGTGAAATTAAATACGGAAGTTTTAATTTCTAGGCAAACGTTCTTGGCTAGCAATATGAAGAAGAAGATGACCAAATTATCATGATTATCAAGTTCATTACTCGTTCTTAACCTTGGCATGTGCATATCCATTGTCTAAACTCAACGTAAATAGTAGTTATTAATTTTAGTAGATAATTAGTTTAGAAACAAAACTTACTCAAATCTTGGTTGGATTGTTGTTAACATAGTTAGAAATAGAATAGAGATATAGTAAACTAGGCAGTTTTGCATATCTAGAGCAGCCTCCTTGGATCGATACTTGGCTACTTAGCCACTTTATTACTTGTTTGACCACGTACACTTGCGTGTCGGTGTATAATATATACCGAGCAGCAGAGCGCGAACAGTAACCTTATGCAACACTGTGACTGGGAATTCTCTATATACTCATCTAGCTATGACCGAATCACCAACAAGAGTCGAAACTAAAAACAGTTCTGACAAGGTCTCGGGACTAACTCCAAGGCTACTAGTAAAGTAAGGAGTCACAAAAGACAAGGTAGCTCTTGGATCTAGCAACGCATAAACATCAATATCAAATAGACGCAACATACCAGTGACCATGTCTGGTGATGTCTCCTGCTCCTAGTGTGAGGCAACGGAATAGAATCGGTTTTGGCGTTTTTCACCACCTCCATTAGTCGATGCTCCTTGCGGAGCAGAACGGGCTGGGGCTCCTACTGTCCTGGTGGCCTACACACGACCCCTATCATCACCCAGCCTAGCATATGGGCACGCTCGGCGCATGTGCCCAGATCTACCACACCCATAGCAAACATTTGAACCGAGCAAGCACTCCCTGACATGACTCTTGCCACACTTCCCGTAGGCTGGAGAGGTATACTCTAACTGGGTTCCCCTCTGATCCCTCGACCCTGATGCCCTGCTCTTTTGATCACCCCTAGGCCTAGATGAAACACTAGTTGATGACGGTACTAGGGCCAGTGACCTCTGTTGAAACTGTGGACAGTAGGCACCACCGGACCTCTAATGTGAAAACCCACGGCTATCTATCCGAGCCCTCTTTGCCTCCCTCTCCCTTGCATGAGCCGCCTCTATCTGCTGGGCATACAACACTATGTGAGGAAAGTCCATATCCTAGTGGAGTATAGCAGTCCTACAATTCTTTTCTAAATAACCAGCCACACCATGAATGAATGGGCTCACCCGCGCCCTCTGATCCATCACTAACTCTGGGGCGTACTTTGACAAATGAGTGAACTCAAGCGAATACTCAAGAACTATCATCTTTCCCTACTTGAGGTTCACAAACTCAGCTACTTTCAACTCCCTCATTTCTCGGGCAAAGAACCTGTCGAGGAAGGCCATGTGGAACACATCCCAGCTGATAGGGCCTGCTCCCACTGCCCTACTGTCCTTCCATTGCTTGTACTAAATATGAGAGACCTCTTTTATCTGAAAAGAGGCCAAGTACACACGTTCCCCAATTGTCACCCCCATAACATGAATGACCTTCAAGATTCCTTCAATAAACTCGTGTGGATCCTCGTCCACTTTTGACCCCGTAAACTCAGGAGGGTTTATCCTCAATAAGTTATAATCCAAGTTGTCACTGCATTGCTATTCTGGGGGACCTGCACAATAGCTGTTGATTGACCTACGCGGTCAAGGCCTACGACAACATCTGAATAGCCGCCCGAAACTCAGCGTGGGCAGCTGACTCTTGTGCCTGGGGCTCCTGAACAGGTGGGGTTTGTTGATGTACATGGTTATTTCCATCTTTGCGACCTCTCCATTCCTCCTTTTGTTCATTCTTCTAGGAGCCATAATTTTTCAATCATGAATCGCACGAATTAGAAGGATGAAAAGGCTTTTCATCGCATGACATAGAACATGAGAGAAGAGAACATTTCCTAAACATCTAATAGCCTCTTCATCATAGGTGTGCCATGCTTCACACCCATGAAAACGACACTACTTAACATGACGTTTAGACACCATAGGACACTTCAAACCTATTACTCTGATACCAAATTTGTCATTACCCGAACGTACACTCCGATCATAGACACGGGACAAGGGACCCCGATGGACCCCAAGTTGACCCATGGCACATGCATACAACTAATATCATTCAAATAAGTGAAATGATAATCATAAAAACATAGTGAAAACGTAATTATTGAATAACATCAGAAAATACAAGACATATACATAGCCTCGCACTACATACTTGTCTAAAAGCCTCTAATACATAAGATGGGTTGGTAGGACAACATCCCCAACTAACCCGACCAATACTGAAGCATAAATAACATGAAAGTCTGTCAAACGGCCCCGGAAGAGGACTCACCAATAAGCTGAAAGCGTAAGCTGAGATGGACTAAGGATGAGGATGAGCCTGAGATCTGGACCCTGTATCATGAAATGATACAACATAGAAAGTATGCGATCAGTACATGAAATGTACAAGGTAAGTAAAATGGATATTTTAGAGTAAATAAAAATCATAAATAAATATAAGAGAAGGACATCATGCTTACATCAAACTTTTGGAATAAAGCATAAGGCTCAAGACTTTCAAATCATCCATAATCATTCGTTTTTTATAACTGTAAGTAAACTTTATCAAAACATAACTTGAGCCAACAACATAAATATAACAATTCATAAAACATGCGAAACAATAGGAGGACTCATCATAACCGACACCATCATGGTAGAGCCTTTCATGATGTCCCCCTTTCTCGCTCAAGTGGGCGAGCCGACCCTGGCTTGCCAGGCGAGGGTCGTGCATTAGGCGTGATATCACATTTGAGGGGATCATTATCAATACATTATATCATTTAGAAACCCACGGTGGCACGTGGTTATGAGACACCGGCGTAGCCCTTTGAATGCAGGGCTGCTCGGTGCTAGACACGGCTCCCAAAAACATGCATATAGGCTCATACATAAATCAATAACATCATGAATTAAGATTCATTGTCTAAAATATAGAATTTATCATCATGGATCCCCTCTAAAACATTCTTAGCCAAGAATCATAGGCCCTTTTCATTGGCCAACATCATAACTCGATAAATCATGTAATTTACTTCATGAATGATAAATCATCTTCAACATGTGGGAATTGTCTAATACTTCATCATATTCAATTCTTTCAAAATATGCTCATAGACATGGGAGTTTGGAATCATGCTTTTCCATCATCAATAAACTCAAAAATATAGAGTATTCTGTTCGGTGCTATTTCGATTGGTATTATATATTATAAACCGACACGCAAGTGCACGTGGTCAAACAAGTAATAAAGTGGCTAAGTAAGCCAAGTATCGATCCAAGGAGGCTCAGGGTATGTAAAATTTGCCTAAGTATACTATATTCTTATCTTACTTCTAACTATGCTAACAACAACGTAACCAACAGTTAATTGAGTTTTTGTTTATAAAATATATACTAAAACTATTAACAATTATTTACCGTGAATTTAAACTATGGATATGAGCATGCCAAGGTTAAGAACAAGTAATGAATTCGATTGTAATAATAATCCGGTTAATCTCTTCCTCATGTTGCTAGCCAAGAACAATAGCCTAGAAATTAAAACTCTCGTATTTAATTTCACTTAAGAATCATATACCATTCGTCTACATTTCTGTGATCAAATGCAATTTATGACCTAGCAATACAATTCCGGTTCCTAAACTGACTAATACGGCTTTCAAGTATATTTCTATCAGGAAAGCACATCAAAACCCAATTTTCCCAAATCAAGTTAAGAACAATACCCTATTAATTCACAACTTTCCAATTTCTTGCTCTCTCGAGTGAAAGTGGACTTTTTAGATGTACATTAATGTGGTCCAAGCACTAATGCAGTAAGAACAAGAATTAATAGAACAACATGAAAGAAGAAGAAGAAAACCATATCATTTACAATCAAAATTCACTACACATGTTCAAAACCATAGCAAGGAAGAGAATTAGCCACTCATTTGTGGATTGATCATCCTAAAACAAGTGTAAATCATACGTACAATTGATAGAAAGAAGAAAAGAAGAGAAGAAATCCCTTAGCTTTTTCGTTCCTCAACTGCTCCTAACCCACGTCCTTGCTCCACCAAGTCTGAACTAAAATTGAACTCATTAAAATAAACCTAAGTGTGCTATTTATACTAGTGGGAAATTTTTGCCGGAATAACAAGCAACGTGTCACGGAGGCCAACGCAGAGCCTTGCCTCCGTGACACGGCGTGGACGCGGACCCTCACTGGAGATCCAGGGTCCGGTAAATTAGCCTCAACGTGGCACGGAGGCCAACGCGGAGGCCTATCTCCGTGCCACGGAGCTGTCGCGAGGCTTCACTGGAATTTGTCCATTAATTCCCTCTCCAGGCAGTGTGCCTCCGCGACGGTAGCGTGGCACGGCGCCATCGCGGAGCCCTTATATTCTGCACATTCCAATGTCGTCTCCATGCTCGCATCCAAGTCCAACTCTGATATTTTTCCAACATGCATTTTTGCTCCTAAAAGTCATATTTTCCTGCAAAACAAATGCTAATCATGTTGGTTAGTATAAATTCACATTTTATTACCAATTACATGAGAATATATACATATTGCACACAAACAAGGCGAAAATAATACGTTTGAGTATCACTTGGGCATATAAATCTGCCCAAGATCACTTACCCCACACTTAAATCCTTGTTCGTCCTCGAACAACACATACACAACTCATGCAAATTACATCCCAACTTTCGTCACTATGGTGCGACAATTTACGCTACGGTCATACCGATTATTCAATTTTTTGCAAATCATCACGAAAATATGCTTGGTCTTACAATACAATGACCTTTAATACATCAAGACTTCCTAGACTTTAAGAATTGATTCTTGATATCGGCAAACTCATGCAAATCAACTAATCAAGAAATCCGACACGAAAATCAATCTTTCATCAAGCATGTTCCCTCACAACTCAATAGAATCTTCACCTTTTTGTTCATGCAACACAAAAACATGCAAGTAGGGGCATATAAAAATTAATTCACTCTCTCTCCCAAAAGAATTCACATGCATCATGTCATGACCCATAGGCTTGCCCTTAGTGTATTACTCCACCAATATAAAGAAATGCAATATAGGATCACATAGGACTTTAATGGGTTGTAACGGGGCTATGGATCTAGTATATATATTGGATTAGCCAATAATAGTCGCTAGTATCCTTAAGCGCCTTTTCAACTCATTCCCATCGACTCATGGACATTGTTCCTCTCTTTCCTCTTTTCCTCCCATTCATGTTGGTTTCCTTTCGTACAGCCCATTTCATCAAACACACTTGACACAAAACAAAGGGTTTTCATGTACCCTCACTATCATTTAATTATAACAAGTGCCTCTTCAACATCATTTTTTCTTTCCTCACTCTGCTTTTCTTTTTTTTTCTTTCATTCCTTACTCCTTGACACCTTGGGAAAATTTTCTTTTCTTCGTAAGCGCTTAAGAGTTTTGTATAGACTTTTACAGCTAATGAAAAGAAAGAATGAAGCTTGGTTTATACAATTTTGGACAAAAGAAAGAAATCGGCTAAAGGCTCAACGGGCTAACTAGGGTATACAACATATAGAAAGGTAGAATTCGACAAGAAAAAAATGGAAACTCTCGGTTAAAACAAAGAAATGCCTACATCCTTTCCAACACTACACTTCCTTCATTTCGTTTTGTATACACACTAGGCAAGTTCTAGACAATTCACAATGGCATGGAATACCAAAACCTCACTTCATACTTCATACACATGCTCGAATCAAGATGCATTCACAGACTCTCTAATTAGCCAATCACATGAATTCAAGATTAAGCCTCAATCATACTGAATCCAATTCTACAGCCTAGGTAACTCAACATATTTACAAAATTCCATGCTTTCAAACGAATCATTTTCACATTTTGAACACCATTTACAACACGCAACGAAATTTTTGCAACCATAAAGCAACTACAGTTCATTGATGCAATCCACCAAAGAAAAATTAAAAACAAATTAAAATCCAACTCCTACCGACTACATTTCCCTTAAGACGGTCGTCATCCATCCATCATAGGGAACGGTCACTAACTATGACATCGGTTCAATGGGACTATTCTCGGTAAAGGAACCGAAAACAAACTCCGAGAAACCCCAAAAAAACAAAAACCGAAAATTTTTGCAACACATCGATCATTTCGATAGAAAGAAAATATTTACAAGATATTTACACTGGCAACCATAACTTTTCATACCACACATAATTAACCACACAAACAAATATATACACATACACCACAAATCAGTTCATAACAGGGAAAGCACAAACATACATACAAACCAAGGAAAAACATACAGCAAATTAGAGCCCAAGTCCTAACATCTAGCTACTCCCCACCCCACACTTAAATCGAACACTGTCCCCAGTGTTCACAAAAATTACAAAACACAATTTCGGGTGGTGGAACTCCCTGTTCAGTCGAAATATTCAACTTCTTCATCTGGTGCTGCTGCCTCGTCGCCCATATCTGAGTCAGCTCCATCGTCGTCATCGGACTCAACATCGGAGTCCTCACGACGTGTCTCCTCATCAGTAGGAACATCGTCATCAGTCGGCTCCACGAAGGCTGGTCCCACTCGGCATAAGGCTTTGGCATTCTCGCCAAATGGGTAATCCAGCTCCAGCTGCCATAATTCTTCCTCAGTGGATGGTCTCCCACCAATCCGTAGTTGAAGCATCTGCATGCCGAACATACGTGCCATGTATTGATCGTCACGAGCATGTCGCTCACCCAAAGTCAGCACTGGCCCGTGTGTGGTGTCGGGGGCCTTAGTTTTTGTCACATCGAGGGCCCTCCGCTCCAACTGCGGAATATAGTCCAAAGCCTCTTCCTCGATGTCGAGGCCTCAGAGGAAGGTGGTGATGAGTCTGCCAAACCCATATCTGTGGCCCTGGTGCAGTCTGGCTCTCTTCATGGCGGATATAATTACCGCCCCAACATTAATATCAAGCCCTTTCATAAGGGCATACACCAAGCAGACACGGTCCCGGGTCACATCCGTCATATGAACTCCCGGGATCAAGCACGAACATACAATCTTCAGCCATATTCTGGCCTCCCTGTTCATCTGCGAATACGGCAGAGTCTGGTGGTAACCCCTCTTCTTATGTCTACTCCATCGGGCTGTGGATCGAGCCCCACACAACGTACGTCTAATGTCGGCGTACGGTGGGGTGATGTTTAGCTGGCGGAGAACGTGAGCGTCTGTGTCCCGCGCTCCAACGATGGCATTAAATTGGTGGGGTTCCAGAGTGACAATCTGCCCTCTAATTTTTATTGTGTGGCTTCTGATGGCCGGGTTCCAATTTGCGTAGAATTCTCGGACCAAATGAAGGTTGAACTCCTTGGGCTCCTGAAAGATAAAGCTAAGCCCAGCTGCCTCGATTCTCTGCAAAATACGTGAGAACTCCTGTGCAAGTGGTTCCCGTGCAATATGTTCCTCGGGGAAGTACTTGTTTTCTTTATGTTTTGCGTACCACTTCTTCCCTTCATCGGTTACCCATCTTGTTCCGTATTGGCGGCGTTGGCCGCGCGGCATAGCGGGTGCAGCTGGGACTGCGGTGCCCAACCTCAATCTTTTCCGTCCGGTGCCTGAGGTAGAAGCACCCTTGCCCTTGTCCTGTCGACTTGCCATTGAACCTGTCAATATACATAAACAGCACAACGTTAAGCTAAATACAAGTTAACTTAGGCTAAGGTCGGGTTAAACTAAGTTTTACCCCACACTTAGTCCTTAACTATATTTACAATACTTCGGCAAGGATTACTCTATTTACAACCCCAAACACAAACAACTATACAACATATTGCTTAGTGCGTTCACAAAAATTTCGACAGCATAACGCTTAGCGTACTACTCAGACTTCATACAGCTAATCCCAATCTTACTATCGCTAACAATTCAACCATCGCACAAGCAATAAAAACAAAAACTAAAAACAACGATAAAAACATTCTATGTACAAACGAATTCAATTAATCAAACCAATTTACACAATTTTCGCATTTTCCCCAACAATTCGAGAATTCGTCTTCTCACAACATTCACACAATATTTACCTCGACTTATCTCAATTTACAACCACACCCCGGCATCGAATTCATCAAATTATCAAGTTGCCCAAGTCAAATTCAACAACCCAAGCCCTAGAATACAATTCTACAATCAAATTTGAATTATTCACATAATCGACAAGTTCAAACGCTAATTACAACAATCCGAACATAATCAATCACAAAATAATTCAACATCATGTTTAATTCCTACTTGGGGTGATATATTTCACCTCACATGCTCAAATTCGACTAAAATCGCCAAAAACTTGAGAGAAACGATGAAAACATACCTTTTAGTTAAAGAACCGAAGAAATTTGATGTTTTCCTTGCCTATTAGCGTGGCACGTTGGTTGGGGAGGGGGAATTGGGTGTTTTGGTCGCGGAGGAGGAGAGAAATGGGGAAAATTGGGCAAAATCGGGTTTAATTTAAAGAAAAACACGCGGGTCACCCGGCAACCCGGTGTGACCCGGCACTAAATAAAGGGCAACGTGTCATGGAGGGTAACGCGGAGCCCCTCCTCCGTGACACGGAGCCAACGCGTTGGCTCTCTGGAAATTTTTAAAAATCTGATTTTGCCTTCAACGTGTCACGGAGGGTAACGCGGAGCCACTCCTCCGTGACACGGAGCCAACGCCCCAGTGCACTGTTTCTTCAATAAAAATTATTTTCATACCTTGCCTTATTTTTCCCGCTTCCATGCATATTTTTCTCCGTTAGACCTGAAAATCACCTCACTAAACGAAATTGGTCAGATTAATAGATTTTCCTACTACCATGAAAAAAAAATACTAACTAAAACGAAAAAAATTGTACGAAATCAAGAAAAAGAAAAAATAAAATAAAAATACAAATTAATTACACTCTACTAAAAGAAGAAAAAAAAATAGAATTTTTTTCTTTTCACGGGTTGCCTCTCGTGCAGCGCCTGGTTTACCGTCGCGGCTCGACGTCCATTATGCTAAATTTTCTACTAGGGTGAGGGTCGATTTTTCACGATCCTTGTCCTCCCCCAGTAGTGCTAAACCTCATCTGGTGGCCTTCCTGTTAACTCTCGGGAATCATTCATTATATTAGCACTCCTCTGATCAATCACATTGATCACCGAGAGTTCCTCATTTACAATCGGGAGTTTGGGTGCTTTGTACACGTCAAACACTTCTATCTTATCATGTGCCCGCATTGTAAGTGGACCCGTAGCTACATCAATTAATGCTTTTCCGGTTGCCAAAAAGGGTCGTCCCAAAATAAATGGGACTTCAGCATCTGGTTCAAAGTCCAAAATAATAAAATCGACCGGAAAAATGAGGGAACCCACTTGCACTAACACATCCTCAACAATACCATCCGGTTTAGCTAAGGACCTGTCCGCTAGCTGCAAGATTACCGTTGTAGGTCTAGGACTCCCTAGACCTAACTTTCTGAATACCGAAGATGGCATCAGATTTATACTTGCCCCCAAGTCGCATAATCCACGAGCTCGGATACTTTGCCCAATAGTCAGCTGGATAGTAAAACTTCCAGGGTCTTTCAGTTTCGTGGGCAGTCTATTCTGAATCCGGGAAGTGCATTCCTCCGTTAAAGCCACCGTGGCATACTCAGTCAAATGACTTTTGTTAGCCACGATGTATTTAATATATTTTGCATACTTTGGCACTCCCTGCAAGACATCAACAAGAGGTAAGTTAACATGTACCTGTTTAAGCACCTCCATAAATTTCTTGAAACACGCCTCCTCCTTGTGTTTCTTAAGTCGTTGAGGGAACGGGGGTGGAGGCCTTTCTGATTCTGCTTCTTTAGTCTTCCCCCTATCAGAACTTTGTTCCTCCTCAACATCTGCTGCTCCTGACTTTTGAGGCGGTCTTTCCGGTTCCACCTCCTTCAACTGTAAGCCACTCCTCATGGTCACCGCATTTACCTGCTTCGGATTAGGATCCATGTCCCTAGGTAGTCCTCCTCTGGGTCTTGTATTTTGGGCACTAGCAAATTGCCCAAACTGATATTCAAGGGCCTTGGTCGCCAATTGATTGTTCTTCACTTCGGCTGCCAATTTAACATAGTCACCCTGCAATTGTGCCTGATTAGCGATCATGGTTTTGAACATCTCCTCAATAGTAGGTGATGGTGGTGGAGGAGGGGCATTGTGATTTCTGAATTGAGCTTGATAGTTTTGTTGCCCTCCTTGATTTCTCTGCATACCCTGACCAGAACTTTGGCCTTGTTGGTAGTTGCTACCCCACGAAAAATTCGGATGGTTCCTCCAATTTGAGTTGTAGCCACAACCAAACTGCTGCTGATTTCTCTGTGCATTGCCCACAAAGTTAACAGAATCAGGATTTGCACCACAGCATTCAGCTGAATGCTCACTACTACCACACACTTCACACCACATCTGCTGGACTGCATTGACCGAAGCTGAAGGCTGGTTCAAGTTCATATTGCTGAAGTGATTATTTAACTGATTTTGCAAGGCAGCTATCTGTGCAGCGATAGCTGTAAATCCATCCACTTCAAGCACTCCCGCTGCTTTCCTTGCTCCACTTCGAGATGAATCTGCATTCCATTCTGGATTGCCTTGTGAAATTCTGTTGAGCAAAGTGTACAGCTCCTCGTAAGTCTTTTCCAGCGCTTGCCCTCCAGCTGCTGAATCTAACAGAATTTTAGTGTGGGGTTCCAAACCCTCAATAAATGTGTGTACCAACATCTCATTGGACTGATGATGATGAGGACAGTCCCGCAACATGGATTTAAATCTTTCCGAGGCTTGATATAGATTTTCTCCCTCCCTCTGTTTAAAACTTAGAATTTGACTTCTAAGTCTGGCTGTTTTACCAGAAGGGAAAAATCTAATCAAAACCTTCCGTGCAAGATCATCCCACATTGATATAGAATTGGGTGGTTCAGCTTTTAACCACCTCTTAGCTTCACCAAGTAAGGAAAACGGAAATAAGGTGAGCCGAACATAATCAGGTGACACTCCAGCGGGTATATAAGTGTCACTTATCTCCAAAAAGTTTTGGAGATGTTGTTGTGGATCTTCATGAGGGAGACCGGTAAATTGCCCGCTTGTGTGCAAAAGTTGCACCATATTCTGCTTTAATTCAAATCTCCCTCCAGGCTCTGGTTTGCGGATGCTAGAATGTACATTGTTAGCGTGTGGGATTGCCACCTCGCGAACCGGCCTTGCTGTTGCTTCATCGGGCACTAACACTACCCTCACAACTGGTGGATTTTGTTGCTCCATAATAGATTGTCGGAACAACTGCAGCTTCTTTTGTAGAGCTTCTCTACGTTGACTATGAAATTCACGTTCAGGCTCTAAGTAAGATTCAACCAGCTCCTTGTCCCTTGCCAGTGTTCACAGAAATAAAATCTGCAAAATACAGGCTAAGACCAAGTTGTTAACACTTAAGAAAATAAAAATAAAAATACAGTAAATTTACACTAAACACAATTTCACAAATTTGCCTAGCCACCCCGGCAACGGCGCCAAAAACTTGTTCGGTGCTATTTCGATTGGTATTATATATTATAAACCGACACGCAAGTGCACATGGTCAAACAAGTAATAAAGTGGCTAAGTAAGCCAAGTATCGATCCAAGGAGGCTCAGGGTATGTAAAATTTGCCTAAGTATATTATATTCTTATCTTACTTCTAACTATGCTAACAACAACGTAACCAACAGTTAATTGAGTTTTTATTTATAAAATATATACTAAAACTATTAACAATTATTTACCGTGAATTTAAACTATGGATATGAGCATGCCAAGGTTAAGAACAAGTAATGAATTCGATTGTAATAATAATCCGGTTAATCTCTTCCTCATGTTGCTAGCCAAGAACAGTAGCCTAGAAATTAAAACTCTCGTATTTAATTTCACTTAAGAATCATAAACCATTCGTCTACATTTCTGTGATCAAATGCAATTTACGACCTAGCAATACAGTTCTGGTTCCTAAACTGACTAATACGGCTTTCAAGTATATTTCTATCAGGAAAGCACATCAAAACCCAATTTTCCCAAATCAAGTTAAGAACAATACCCTATTAATTCACAACTTTCCAATTTCTTGCTCTCTCGAGTGAAAGTGGACTTTTTAGATGTACATTAATGTTGGCCAAGCACTAATGCAGTAAGAATAAGAATTAATAGAACAACATGAAAGAAGAAGAATAAAACCATATCATTTACAATCAAAATTCACTACACATGTTCAAAACCTTAGCAAGGAAGAGAATTAGCCACTCATTTGTGGATTGATCATCCTAAAACAAGTGTAAATCATACGTACAATTGATAGAAAGAAGAAAAGAAGAGAATAAATCCCTTAGCTTTTTCGTTGCTCAACTGCTCCTAACCCACGTCCTTGCTCCACCAAGTCTGAACTAAAACTGAACTCATTAAAATAAACCTAAGTGTGCTATTTATACTAGTGGGAAATTTTTCCCGGAATAACAAGCAACGTGTCACGGAGGCCAACGCGGAGCCTTGCCTCCATGACACGGCGTGGACGCGGACCCTCACTGGAAATCCAGGGTCCAGTAAATTAGCCTCAACGTGGCATGGAGGCCAACGCGGAGGCCTATCTCCGTGCCACGGAGCTGTCGCGAGGCTTCACTAGAATTTGGCCATTAATTCCCTCTCCAGGCAGTGTGCCTCCGCGACAGTAGCGTGGCACGGCGCCATCGCGGAGCCCTTATATTCTGCACATTCCAATGTCGTCTCCATGCTCGCATCCAAGTCCAACTCCGATATTTTTCCAACATGCATTTTTGCTCCTAAAAGTCATATTTTCCTGCAAAACAAATGCTAATCATGTTGGTTAGTATAAATTCACATTTTATTACCAATTACATGAGAATATATACATATTGCACACAAACAAGGCGAAAATAATACGTTTGAGTATCACTTGGGCATATAAATCTGCCCAAGATCATATTCATCATCAATCATGACTTCCATGAACTTTCATCAAATGGACATTTCAGATTTAAAAGATTGAAACATGATTTTAAGGAAAATAATCTAAAACCTTCCCGTCATTCATAATTCAATAATTAAAACTCAATTGAATCAAACCCATAAAGAGAAATCACATTTTCATGCATTTGGGTAAAACCCGATAGAGTTGGATAGAAGGATTCATGATTTAAATTGAAATTTGGGCATGGGTGAGAAATAATTTCACCAATTCTAAAACCATACATACCTAGAAATGGATTGATTTCGATGTTCCTTGAATACCCACAAAGAAATTGATGAAAATTTGGGAAAGAAGACCTTGAATCTCCAAAATAAATCTCTCTAAGCTTTTGCATGGGATTGGGCATGCATGAATGAATTAACTCATCTTATCTCACTCAGAAAAATATCCAAAAAGACATAGTTTAGGCCTTAGGAACTTAGAAATTACAAAAACACCCTTATTAAAACGTAGAAACTTGGTCGCCAGTCCCCACGAGGGACCTCATGGGTCGTTGCCATAGGGCTGACTCGTGGACAAGGTCCGTTGAGTCCACTGCCCAAAACATCCAAGGATACCCCACGGGTGACTTCACGAGTCGTGAGGTCAGACCACAACTCGTGGTCACCTTCCGTGGCCTACACTACCCATCCCAACTTGCCAAAAATCCATGGTAGTCCACGAGTGACCTCACGAGTCGTGAGGTCTAACCATGACTTGTGGTCATGCCCATGGCCTCCTCACTCAGGACTTGCCAAACCATGTTGACCACGAGTCACCTCATGATCGTGGTCACTCCTCACGAGCCACCTTACGTGTCGTCTGTGACCTGGTGCAAATTTTCAATTTTTTTCTGTTTTTACTTCTGGGTCTGATCTTAGGTTCCAGGGGCATAACAACAGCATGGTGTCTTGTCGGCCTGTATAGGATTCCTGTTACTACGTTGTTGTGGTTAGGTGCTTTCTTTTACAGGTGTCCTTTTCAGCCAGAGGTTGTATTTACAATCGAGATATAGCTCGTCGTTTTCTTAAAATAAGATGCAGGCATGCACCAGAAGTGCATAAGTCCGGTCAGGTTAGTTTAGATCCCATTGTGGAACTAGATGCCAGTATGCCTCCCAAAGTGGGTCGTGACAGAGCCTTTTGCTCAAAACATACTTTAAGACATCTTTAAACAGCATGAACAATCTTTCGCTCAAAACGATCTTTAAACATCAATATGGCGCCTTTCGCTCAAAACATCTCAAGAATTTCAAAATAAGACTTTACTTATATTTTTTTTTTGAAAATCATGATAAAAAAATCATATCTTTATTTTTAAAATCTCATCATGCATGCTTTGTTGAAAATATTTTCAATCTTCATAAAAATGCTGCATTTACTTCGAAAATACATGCTTCTTTAGAATCGTGTTTTCACGCAGCTAGGGTTCATAGGATAAGAGACATTAACCAACCTCAACGATCAAGAACTGTGAATCAAGAATCAAGAATCAAGAATCAAGAGATCATGATAAACAATCAATAGAGTAGTATTACAATCAAGAGGCATCAATAAATAACTCAAAATGAAGAGTTCAATAGTGGCAATTCAACATATATAGATAGAATAGAAGATAAATCAAGAATTGGGTTAAAATTCTAACTTTGATATTAATGAATTCTTGCACATATGTAGGGCATAAGTATGAATAGGAATCCTTACTTAGGTTAGGATTACATATTTAGAAAAATAGATCCTTAGACTCGAAAACTCAATCAGCAAGAAGGCTCTCAACTCAATTTTGTGCTAGAGGTTCCTTATTACCTAAATTTGTATCCTATTCACTTCTCATACTTTGAAATTGGTCTTAACACTTAGTTTTCATAAAATTCTTCGAGTTCGGGTCTATACATGTAACTAGAAAGTTTCAAACTTAGCTCAAAAGTTTGAGGCATTACATTATCTAACTAAAAATAAAATAACATACTAATGAAGAAATTAATCAAATGAAGAGCAGATTTTTACATAATCAATTAGCTGAATCGATTAAGGGATGTAGATTTTCTAGCAATCATATTGCATTTCCATCTTTGTTATCTTGCAATAATTATTTTGTTCTTGATTTACGGGGTTAATATTATGATCATGGTCTCTGTAGCTTCTAATTGTATACTTGTGTTCATCTCATGCCTATATTTCTATGAGCATGAGAATCTCACAAACAATTTTGTAATTCCCATTAATAAACCAAATCGGACGAACTAGGTATATTTCTATGCTACACGCAAGTCTATTCCCCAGGAGATATGTCGTTCCCGGTTTTCTTGTGCAAAGCAGATTTTGGCATGTAATAATTCTTTTAGGATTATTTAAAAGAGAAGAATCACCATCTAATAAATTATGGAGCATTAGGACATTGTACTAAACTTATTTTGGATAATTTGATTTTATTCGTTTATGATGCCAAAGTCGGGTAAGGGTTCAAGTTACCTTAAAAGGAAGATGTTACACACTTTTCAAGATCCAAAAATGTGAATCCCATACGGATTCATTAATATATGAAAAAATGATTAAACTAATATATAAATAATTAAATGCTTAAACATACATAATGACAAATTAATTACTCTGGATGAATTAGCTAGTTAATGGTTTTAGTTAACTGATTGAGGAAAATTATTTCTATATGATGCATAAAATACCTATTTGCTTCCAACATAATATTTTTAAAAAGGTAAAATGAAACACGTGAAAGAAAATTCGATTCATATAATCATATTTGCGCACATAGAGTACAAGGACGAGGAACAAAGAAACTAATCTAGTTTCTTCCCGCATACAATAACATTTCTAATTACTACTCTATATATCTTACATAGAGTGGAAAATGTAAGAGATAAGAGATTGATCTTTTTCCGACGTACATATGCTAAATGAAGAATACCATAGTTTGTGTGTATGAAGAAAAAGATAAAGTAAGCTTTGTCTTTCTCGGAGTACGGACACCAGTGAGCTCTTTTGCTTTTTAGTGTGGCCGGTAAATAAAAAAATTCAAACACAAATCAAAGCAATGATAAGCTACAAGAAATAAAAAAGTATATTGGTAAAACATACGCCACCTTAAATTTGGTGGTGAATTTAACGTTAGGGATTAAAATAAATAAGAAAATCAACAACATATAAAGTTAAAGTTAAGTACAAGAATGTGTGACAAGGTTGAAAATAGTCCCAATTCGATGTTACTCCTCCTGTTTCATTTCTTATGATCTAATCTCTTAAACGCCTTAAGATAAGATGAAAAGAATACTTAAATAATTATTCAAGAGTATTAAATAACAATTTTCAACATTGAAACGTCATGTGTATCTAATATATATATATCCTCCAATTCAACATAATAGTAGAAGCGGTCAAGTCTTGGAGACTTTTAAAAGGGTGACATATGAAATTAGAAAGAAGGGATTAAGTAATTTCTTTTTTCTTATAAAGTTATATGTGGGCTTCATAGACGGAGTCAGCTATAGCCGGCCTTTTTCATCATTTCGCAGAATGTACCTGATTCCCCACTAGGGGCAACCATTGCACATGTGCTTTGCTTTTATGCATTGACTACTCCACTTGTTGTGGTTGAACTCCATGTGATGTCATTCCACTATAAAGTATATGTAAAGAATACTCAAAGGTGATATAGTATGTCTGTTCTTAACATCTAACTAATCGAAAGAAAAATTAAAGTACTGAAATAATAAAAATTCTTAATCAAATAAGAGCATATAAAGAAAAAAGGATTTAATAAGAGAGTTTATTAATTCTTATATAGGAAAATGAGATTTGAAATAAATTTGTACCTCATCTCGCTCTTTTAATTATTAAATTAGTTAGGCCTGAATAATCTATTCAGACCAACAGTATTGTTAATGAACCTGAACTCCAAAACTCATTTTAACATCACCTTGAGCCAAGTTCAAACAAAAACAAAAACTAGTTGCCAATAAATAGCGGAAGACTCTTCTGACTCATCTAAAATTCACGGCTCGACTAAATTACTGATCACAAGTAAAGCATTTCTTTCAAACCATATAAAAAACTCTCTCAAGTCTAAAATGACATTAGGCAATACTACCCCTAAGGAAAGACATCATATTAATTATTAAGATAGAGATTACCTAGAGATTTAAAACATGATATTAATTAAAACTTATAGCTCTCCACATTATTAGCTCTCGCAAAGTTAAATTATTATTAGCAACATCAAATGAATAAATCATTTTAAAAAATTACCAATAAGGATTTCATACTAATTCCACATAAACATGATATTCATAAGCTTACTTACCGAAGAAAATTAACATAATCATTTAGAAAAAAATCGTATTCAAATTTCAAATTACATAAGGTAGAACACTAAATTTTATGTCTTAATCAAGAAGAAAATAAAAATTGAACCTTTGTGCCAAGAACTTAACATCAACCTCTCTGAAAATTATCAACCGAAAGACCTTGAATCGAACATCGAGTTTGTGACCTAGCCTTTGTGCATTGGTGTTCTCCATGTTTTATCTACTGTGGATCTCCTTCTAAATATGTTGAATTTATCCCATGTGAGTGTATGAAATGTATCTTTTTCTGTGTGATAATAACATATGAGAGTTTGTTTTATTTTATTTTTAAAAATCCAGTATATATGGATATGTATGTATATTGTGTGTGTCAGTGCCACCTAGATTTTTGGCTATAGCTATGAATCAAGAGCATATGTTCTCCCAATGTTCATTCTTGACGCGAGTGGATGAAAACTCGGTGAAGATGGGTTCAGGGAAAACGATCATGTGAGCTTTCCTTCAGAAAAAAAATGATGGTTGGTTGACGCTTGGACCACACAGTAGCGAGGCTTAAGAGAGGAAAAGAGAGAAGAGAAAATTCCGTAATCGCAATGGAGAGGGAAAAATTCACTAGTAGTAGAAAAGAGTACAAACTATAAACGTAAGAGGAAAAAGGGAAGGAAAAATCTATCTATATATTTATATTAAGGAGGGACTTAGGCCTGCCTACATGTCATACCTCACGATCCAGGAATCTTATTTATCTTTTTTCCTATTTTCTTCTTTTCTTTCCATTCTGTTCATAAAAAATTATGAAAGTAAAAAAAAAATCCAACAACCATCTTTATTCAACCTGATAATTGGCATCTTTTCCTCTAATAATTTCTGCAAAACCGCTCGCTTCCTCCCCCTCTTCCTTTTCCTCCCTCTATGCATCTTCTTCCACGCCTTTCTCTATTTCATCTTAAAAAGAGTTAGAGATAAGTTGATACATCAAATTTTTGGGGAGTGTTGATCGAAAAGATATTTTCTTCCAATCCCTTTTATATCAATGGAGGAATATTAGTGCAGTAGAAAGAAGTTGAAACAAACTTTGTTGTAACATTGAATTTATTTGAGGGATTACTACCTCAACAGAGGATAAGTGTCACGACCGAGCTGAGACCCCAGATGGAGATACGGGACCAAGAATCATGAATGGGTCCAAGCTAACCCATGGCATATACATAGCAAAACTTAAGGGCATCAACAAGCAAACAAGCATGGATAAGCGGAAGTCTATATAACATAAGGCGTAAGTAAAACAACAATATCACAATGCTATGTCGCAATGCAGAATATACAAACTCTATGTCTGGAAGCCTCTACTAACTGAAGAGTTGCTGGGACAAGCCCCCAGCTAACTCCAAAGTCTTAAGCTAAAACAAAGTAAAAGAACAAAAATGAAGTAGATAAGTCTAGTCCTCGAAAGATGAGGACTCACCACTTCTAGCTGATCAAGTATGGAACGTTTCTACTTGCGGTTGAGTTTGAGTACCTAGATCTAAATCATGAAATAATAAAGCTATAACACCCCAAATTTTTTTGGTGATTATAAGAAAAGTATGGGTCGTTATATTGGTCGTAGATGACAAGGGAAATGTGCACGATCAGAAAATCAAAGAGTATATGAAGTTCATAAGTAAGAGTCAAATTTAAACAATCATATATCTCAATATATAATGAATTAGAAGCCCTACAACCTATCAATTTAAAAGCAATTGATTCTAGTTTTTAGAACATCAAACCTCATTTCAATCGGTGTTCGGAGTAACAAATTATGATAATTTTACCGAAGCATCGCGAGCAGTGACGCGGGCATGACGCCCTAGCGCCTCCACCGCCCTATTTACTTAAAATATAAATTTTCACTTGTAGAAAATATTTTCAGCTAAATATAAATCGACCATCTTGCTAAGGATTCCATTTCTCTCTCAATTCCAGCAGCTAGGACAAAGAAAAATCAAGGAGGAACATCAATCAAAGTTCAAGAAAATCACAAGATAACTTGAGATTACTTTGCCAAGTGTGTTAGGGGCTATTTTGGAGATCGTTTTGGAAAGGTTTTGAAGGAGTTTTTCTGCATTTCAAAATCTATTTGGACTAACTATATATACATCTTTGAGTAGGTGCCAAAATCAGGAGAAAAGGTAAGGTGCCAAAATCAGGAGAAAAGGTAAGGATTTCACCCCTTTTAAACCTCTCAAATTGCAAAGTGAAAATCTGAAAATTGGCAGCTAAGTGAGCTGCTGATGGACTGTTTGTGAGCTGAGGTTTGCTCATTTTCCTTAGGCGTTTTGGTTGTTTCTTTTGCTGGAATTATACTTTATATTAAGAGAATGAATTACAGAAAAAGTAAGGTAAAATTTCCTCTTGTTTCTCCCTCAAAAGTTAGTGAAAACTAGTTGAGAAAATGGCTAAATGTTGTTGATGTTGTCGTGTGTTGTTGTTGCTATTGTGACTGCCTTTGGTTAGTTATTTTAGCTGCATTTTTTTGCTATAGGTTAAGCTTGTCGTTGGCCTACAAAACCACTGGATTAAGTAGGTTGAAGGCTTCTCAGTGAAATAGTAAATCGGGTAGAGAAAAGTTCATCGGAGAAAGTAATGTAAGGCGCCCCGTCTATCTTTCTTTTAAGCATGATTTGTGTGTTGTGAATCGAATGAGCCAGAAACCTCTTGAAAATTCTTGAGGCAGTATGTTAATCTTCATTTAAACTTTAAAGTTCCATGTTTTATTGAGGATAAATGTTTAGATTATGCCTAGCCGAAGTGAGACATCTAAAGTGTGATATTGTGTTGATTGTTGTCGTAGTTGTATATTGAGTTGGTGACCCCTCAGAGTGGGCATTGTTAGCTGGTCCTTACTGTATATCATATGTATATATATGTGATGATAAATGTGTTTAAAGGTCTAGTTTCTAACTGAAATTGGTGAAAGAGCCAAGTTGAGGACGTGTGAATGATTTTAAGCCACGTAAAGAAGTCGCAAGCTATTAAGGGTAAACGAGCTTATCGAATTAGGATTACCTGGTTATGGTTGTACTTTATCTTATGTGTGTGTTATGAAATATTTTAGTACAATGGGAGATTTCATAATCCCTTTCCCTTAAGCTGAACGACAAGCTAGCGAGTTTCTAAGCTCGAATGTCCTTTGAACACGATCTATAAAATTTGTTGAAACGCTTAGGTCATCCGTAATTCCTTGTGACTTATACAAGTTTTGAATACATGCATTTACGTTATATTTTCTAGATTTACATGCTATATGTACTCAGTTCCAGTTATGCATTACGAAGGAGACCTATGCAGGCCACATGTTTAGTATTCGTCATTTCTATGTTGTACGTATTGGCTGATCCAATATAAGCCATATCATCTCTATTTATGATTTTGTGTAAGATTTATTGATTTTACCCTGGTGACATACACCAACTGGAGGTCTTGTTATTTTACCCCGGTGTGGTATTCCGGCTGGACAAATTTTATCCCGGTATGGTACATCAGCTGGAGTCATTTTTATTTTTACCCAGGTGTGGTACAATGGCTAGACGAATTATATATAGATTTTATGATCGACTGTATGCTGGAATTTCAATTATAGTCTTTTTTGTGCATTAGATGGTTGAATTTACACTTCAATAATGAGTTATTGTCAGATTTCTGTTTTCAGGATTCTGGGTTGTTACTACTTATTTCTGGCCCATTCATCATTTTTATCTTACATGTTTACAGTTTGCAGCCTTACATACCAGTACATTTTATTCGTATTGACGTCCCTTCATCTTGGGACCCTTCCTGCAATCGTGCTGCAGATACATGCCGAGGCTCAGATCATCGGACGTAGTAGGAGCCAGATTTCAGCAGATTTTTGCAGAATAGAGGTATGCTCCTCTCTTCAAGGAGCCATGTCCTAGTTTGGTCTATTTTAAGTTTTGTGTATAGCATGGGTAGGCCGGGGCCTTGTCTCGTGCATTTCAATTTGTTTACTTTGTAGAGGCTGAAGTGGACTAGTTTGTATAGTAGTGTGGGTTGTGTAGTCATATTGGTTTTTCATTTCTTTTCTTAGCTTTATTGTATCCTTTTTGACTTTCCAGGTTGAATATTTATAATTGTCAAGGCATTATTAGCCCAGTATTTATCTTGGTTGGTTGTGACAGGTGGCTTGGTCAGCCTTAGTGTTACATTTATAGATGCTATATAGCCAGCTTCTTGATCGATCATGAATTGAATGCCAGCTGTGCCCTACCCCAGTTTTGGGGTGTGATAGACTTGGTATCAAAGCAAAGTCATGTCCTTGGGAGTCCACAAAACCGTGTCTAGTAGAGTCTTGCTTTATGGGTATGTTGTGCACCATATTTATAATCAGGAGGCTACAGGACATTTAGGAATTATTTCACTTCTTTTAGCAATAGTTGGTGCTATAGGTCGAGCTCATAAGTACTGTGATATCAAAATCGTGTTATTGTTTCAGAGTATGCCTGTGACAAGGAAGATGGCTACGAGGTTGATAGGCACAACATTTGCGGAGGGTCAAAGGCTCAGAGTGAGTCTCCTGCCCCAAGTATTACAGTTCCTCCGGCACCGGCCAGAGAAATGGTAGATAGACCTCTAACTTCTCCCGTACCAGCAATACTTGAGGGTAGTAGAGTGGTAGACCCTCCTACGCCTGTGGTACCTCCAATTGTTGTAGAAGGATAGGGTCTTGAGGGAGCAGTTCAGCTGATGGCTCGTATAGCCGCAGGTCAAGAGTGACCATTGGAGGCGATGGAGACACATAAAGGACAGAAAACTGAGAGTTCCAAGGCCCGCGAGTTCTTGAGTTTGAGCGCTCCTATATTCACTGGATCATACCCGAGCGAGGATCCTCAGGACTTTATCAATCAGACTTATAGGGTGTTAAAGGTGATGTGAGCTACAGTGAATGAGGAAGTAGAGTTTTCGGCCTTAAGACTACGTGATGTGGCCATATTGTGGTATGAGGCTTGGGCTCAATCCAGAGGAGCCGATGCACCACCAGCTGAGTGGGAAGAGTTCTCTGAGGCCTTTATGCACCACTATCTACCCCAAGAGCTTTGACAGGCTCGGGCTGAGCAGTTTTTGCACCTAGAGATAGGAAGTATGAGTGTGCGTGAGTATTGTCTTCAGTTTAATTCACTTGCCAGGCATGCTCCTCACACGGTTCAGTTGATTGAGGATAGAGTTAATCAATTCGTGTTAGGGTTGGGGCTTCATATAGCTCGAGATTGTTTGGGGGTATCTACTCAGGAGCACATGGACATTTCATGAATTTAGGATTTCACCCAGAGGGTAGAGGATTTGGTTCATCAATTATAGGGTACTCGGAGACAGCAGGAGCAACGAAAGAGAGCTAGGACTATGGGTCCTTACAGAGGGCCTCAGGGTGACCCAAGGGCTCAGTCATCCAGGTAGTCAGTTAGGCCTGTAGGGAATGCCCCACCTCAGTTTCAAGGACAGAGAAGAGACCAAGGCCCAGCTCTATATAGCTCTCGATGATAGGAGTGGGCGGGGTAGAGGCGACCACCATTTCCGCCTTGTTAGTGTGGGAAATCTCATTCAGACCAATGTTGTGAGGGGCCGAATGTATGTTATCGTTGTGGCCATCTAGGGCACTTTATGAGGGATTGTTCAGATAGGGTCATGGCGGATCAAGCGCGATCAACGATTTCTTTGTCATCCTCCATTCGACCTCCCAGACCTGATCCTCAGCTAGCAACAGGCCGTGGCAGAGGCATAGGGTGAGAGGCTTCTAGTTCTGGGGCAACCCAGAATCTATTTTATGCTTTGTGTGGTCGACAAGACCAGGAGGCCTCACCTGATGTTGTTACATGTACTTTGATTATTTACTCTCATGCAGTATATGTCTTACTTGATATTGGTTCTACACTCTCTTATGTCACACTATTGGTTGCGAGTCAGTTTGAGATAGTCCCTGAGTTATTATCTATACCAGTAGTTTTTTCTATGCCAATTGGAGAATCTGTGTTAGCTAGACGAGTTTACCAGAAGTGCATAGTATTCGTATGTGATAGGTCAACCTTAGCTGATCTAGTTGAGATTGAAATGGTTGATTTTGATTTCATTTTGGGTATGGATTGGTTGGCGGCATGTTATGCTAATGTTGATTGCAGAGCTAAGGTTGTCAGATTAAATTTTCCTAGCGAGCTAGTCCGGGAATGGCAAGGTAATGATACCACCCCTAAAGGTAAGTTTATTTCATACCTTAAGGCTCATAAGTTGATATACAAAGGTTGTATTTCTCATTTGGTTCAGGTAAGAAACATGGAATGTGAGCCTACGACTCTCCAATCAATTTCTATTTTAAATGAGTTCCCTGAGGTCTTTCCAGAGGATTTGCCTGGATTTCCTCCTGAAAGGGAGATAGATTTTTCTATTGAGCTACTTACAGATACTCAACCTATATCGATCCCACCTTACAGAATGGCTCCAGCAGAGCTAAGGGAATTAAAGGAGAGGTTGAGAGTTCTGCTCGAGAAGGGATTCATTCGACCTAGTGTATCGTCTTAGGGTGCACTAGTGCTCTTTGTGCGAAAGAAACGGGTCGTTAAGAATGTGTATCGACTATAGGAAGCTAAATAAGGTTACGATTAAGAATAAATACCCACTTACCAGGATTGATGACCTGTTTGATCAGTTACAGGGTACCATATGCTTCTCAAAGATTGATTTGAGATTCGGGTACCATCAGTTACGGGTTAGGGAAATTGATATCCCCAAGACTGCCTTCAGGACTAGATATCGCCATTATGAGTTCTTAGTGATGTCGTTTGGTCTTACTAATGCCCCAACAACTTTTATGGACCTGATGAATCGGGTGTTTAGGCCTTTTATTGATGTATTTATGATCTTCTTCATTGATGATATCCTGATTTACTCGCGATCCGAGGCTGAGCATGAAGGTCATTTTAGAGCAGTATTACAGACTCTATAGGAGCACGAGTTATATGCTAAATTTTCTAAATATGAGTTTTGGCTAACATCTGTGGCTTTCCTTGGTCATGTAATTATAGCTGAAGATATAAGAGTGGATAGTCAGAAGATAGAGGCAGTAAAGACTTGGCCCAGACCCTTGAATCCTACAGATGTTTGCAGCTTTCTGGAGTTAGCAGGTTATTATCGCCGATTTGTGGAAGGTTTCTCTACTATCGCTACACCATTGACAAAGTTGACTCATAAAGTAGCTAAATTTCAGTGGACAAAGGCTTGTGAGTGAATTTTTCAGGAATTAAAGAATAGGCTGACTTCAGCACCTGTCTTGACTCTTCCATAGGGTGTAGAGGGTTATGTGGTCTATTGTGACACTTCGAGGGTTGGGCTAGGATTTGTTCTGATGCAACACGACAAGGTCATTTCTTATGCCTCTAGATAGTTGAGGAAGCATGAGAAAAATTATCCTACCCATGATCTTGAGTTGGCCGCGGTGGTATTTGTATTGAAGATTTGGTGCCACTACTTATACGGGGTACATGTTGATATCTTCACAGATCATAAGAGCCTCCGGTATTTGTTTCAACAGAAGGAGTTGAATTTCCGCTAGAGAAGGTGTTTAAAATTGCTGAAAGATTATGATGTTAGCATTCTGTATCATCCGGGAAAGGTAAATGTTGTAGTTGATGTGCTAAGTCGTAAGTCTATGGGTAGGTTGAGTCATATTCATGTTGACAGGATTGAAATGACGAAGTTTCTATAGCAGTTGGCTGACTTACAGATTCGGTTACTGGATGCCGATGATGGGGGTATTATTGTCAAAAACAAAGCATAATCATCCTTGTTAGTGAAAGTTAAGCAATGGAAATATGATGATGCAGAGTAAGTATTACTGAGAGACAGTATACCACAGCAGAAGCAGGGCCTATTTGATTGTGGACCCGATGGAGTTCTTAGATACCAGGGTCGTCTATGTATACCTAATGTGGGTGAACTACGGGAATAGATTATGAATGAAGCTCATTATTCTCGATATTCAATACACCCAGGTGCCACAAAGATGTATCGTGACCTGAGGAAGCTATATTAGTGGAATGGCATGAAAAAGGACATTACCGGTCTTGTGACTCAGCGTCCCGATTCCTAGCAGGTAAAGGTTGAGCACTAGAGGCTTGGAGGTCTGGTGCAGGATATAGAAATTCTATCCTTGAAGTGGGAGGTGATTAATATGGATTTTATTACAGGATTGCCTCGAACGAGTAGGAAGCATGATTCTATTTGGGTAATAGTTGATAGATTAACTAAATCAACTCACTTCTTTCCAGTTAAGACCACATATGCTGCAGAGGATTATGCTAGGCTTTATATACGAGAGATAGTTCACCTACATGGAGTCCCCTTGGTCATTATTTCTGACAGAGGTACTAAGTTCATAGAAAACTTCTGGAAGTGTTTCTAGAAAAGCCTGGGCAGTCAGGTAAGCCTCAGAACCGCATTTCATCCTCAGACAAAAAGACAGGCTGAACGCACCATTCAAACGCTTGAAGATATGTTGTGTGCCTGTGTTTTAGATTTTGGTAGAAGATGGGATGTTCATGTTTCCTTGATTGAGTTCGCCTCTAATAATAGCTAGCAAGCAAGTATTCAGATGGCCCCATATGAAGCTTTATATGGGCAGAAATGCAGGTCACCAGTGGGTTGGTTTGAACTTATTGGGGCCAGACTTAGTGCAACAAGCTATTGATAAGGTGAAACTTATTAGAGATGGACTTCAGACAACCTAGAGCAGGCAAAAGTCTTATGCAAATGTACACCGTCGAGCATTGGAGTTTGTTGTTAATAATTGGGTCTTCCTGAAAGTGTCACCTATGAAAGGCGTCATGCGATTTGGCCAAAAAGGCAAGCTGAGTCCTAGATATGTTGAGCCCTACAGAGTTAATTGCAGGATAGGAAAAGTGGCCTATGAGTTGGAGTTGCCACTAGTGTTAGCGGCAGTCCACCCAGTATTTCATGTATCGATGTTGCGTAAGTGTATAGGAGACCCAACCCGTGTTATGCCTATAGATGATGTCTGGATTTCTGAGGAGATGACCTACACCGAGGTCCCAGTTGCTATTCTAGGCCGGCAAGTCAGGAAACTTCGAACCAAAGAAGTTCCCTCAGTTAAAGTACTATGGCGAAGTAATAACATCGAGGAAGTGACTTGGGAGGCTGAGGAGGTAATCAAGAATAAATATCCTCACCTATTTACGATGTCGACTTGATGTTAAGGTATGTGTTTGTATATTGGTCATATATGACAAGGGAAATGTGTACGATCAGAAAACCAAAGAGTATGTGAAGTTCATATGTAAGGGTCAATTTTGAACGATCATATCTCCCAATATTTAATGAATTAGAAGTCACACGACCTATCAAATTAAAGGTCTTTGAGTGTAATATTTAGGACATCAAACCAATTGTCAATTGGAGTTCGGAGTAAGAAGTTATGGACATTTTACCAAAGTATCACGAGCGGTGACGCGGGCATGACGCCCTAGCGCCTCCACCGTGCTATTTACATAAAATCTGATTTTTCACTTGTAGAAAACATTTTCAGCTAAATCTAAATTGACCATATTGCTAAGGATTTCATTTCTCTCTTAATTTCAGCAGCTAGGAAAAAGAAAAATCAAGGAGGAACATCAAGCAAAGTTCAAGAAAATCACAAGATAACTTGAGATTTCTTTGCCAAGTGTGTTAGGGGCTATTTTGGAGCTCGTTTTGGAAAGGTTTTGAAGGAGTTTTTCTGCATCTCAAAATCTATTTGTACTGCCTATATATCTATCTTTGAGTAGGTGTTGAAATCAGGAGAAAAGGTAAGGATTTCGCCCCTTTTAAACCTCTCAAATTGAAAAGCGAAAATCTGAAAATTGGCAGCTAAGTGAACTGCCGATGGACTGTTTGTGAGCTGAGTTTTGATCATTTTCCTTAGGAATTTTGGCTGTTTATTTTGATGGAATTATACTTCATATTTAGGGGAATAATTACGGAAAAACTAAGGTAAAAGTTCCTCTTGTTTCTCCCTCAAAAGTTAGTGAAAACTAGTCGAGAAAATGGCTAAATGTTGTTGATGTTGCCGTGTGTTGTTGCTGCTATTCTGACTGCCTTTGGTTAGTTATTTTAGCTGAATTTATTTGATATATATTTAGGGGTGGGCGTTCGGTGTTTCGGTTCGGTTTTTTCAAATTTCAGTTCGGTTTTTTCGATTTTCGGCTATGAATAAGGAACACCAAACACCGAACCGTTTTAATTCGGTTCGGTTCGGGTTTTTTTTTAATTCAGTTCTGTTTATTTATTTCGGTTATTCGGTTTTTTTGGGCTTGGTTGATGGACTTTTTTCTGATTGTAAAATGTGCTGCATTTTAAATAAAATATAAATTATTTCAAGCTTTATAATTCAAAATGATGTACTTTAAGTTTTAACTATTGTGATTGTGAAACTTCCTTTTATTAATATCAATTATAAATTTATAAATAAAAATTAAAATTATATAAATCGAGTGCCTATCGCCTACACTTCAAAATGGCATAACTTACCATCTCAAATTCTCAATGACAATTGACAAGTTGACAACCCAAACAAACACAGACATAAAACATCACTTGATGGCCGATGGGCACTTGGGCATTCCCAAACCCACACGGCCACACCACACAGGCACAAAGCATACAAATTTAAAATTACAATACACACACGAAATGACAAAAATCATAATCAACATTCAGCACTTCAGTAGTGCCAGTGCCGAACAGCCCAGCACACACACTGGTATGGACCGTATGGTACACACAAAGTCACAAACTTCTTGGGACTTCAAAGTTAAAAATTAAAATCACAAAAAAACACCAAATTCAATCAACCACTCCATAATATTAAATACGAATAACATTGAGATTACGCTCAAGAGTCAAGACACTTCTCAACATGCTTCTTCATGATTGAACTTGAACTGTTGAACATTGAACCTAATAAATGGTAAGATAAAATAAAAAATTAGAATATAACTTTCAAGATAAAAAAATAATATTACAAAAAAATATCATCAATGACAATGAGACTATGAGATGAGAGAGCATGAGCCAAATGAGTAAATGACAATGACCAAATAAATAAAGTAATCAATAATTCAACTCACCGGTCACTAGTAGGCACCGCACTAGTAGCAAATTGCAGATTGCAATCATACATCAACAATGTAAGACTCTCTTCCATTTATTGCCATCTCTAAAGATAATTTAATCAAATATGTCATAAAACACAAATTAGTATACTATTAATTTATTATTGCATTAAAACTTAAAAGTCTAAATAAACAACTAAAAAATATAAAATCTTACCAAGCTCAAGTTTCTCAAGATACTCCAAACTTTCCTCAACATAAATAGGCTTAGTCTCTTGTCTAAGCCAATCTTGGACACAAACAAGAGATTGCACACATCTAGGAGTCAATGAACTTCTAAATGGATCAAGAATACGACCACTAGTACTAAATGCACATTCTGAAGCCACACTTGAAATTGGAATAGCCAACACATCACGAGCTAACTCTGAAAGAACAGGAAACCTGGGAGAATTAACCCTCCACCAATCTAATATATCAAAATCATCAGAATCAGGCTCTTGTTCTTCACTAATGTATCTATCCAACTCCGATTTAGCACCTCCACTTCCACAATCTTCTTTTTGTTTTTTCAAGTAAAGCTTAGTTCTCAAGGCTTTTGTTTTCATACTTAGAGAAGCGCCAAAAATAGATGTATCAGATGTGTCCTGAGATGAAGTAGTTTTAGATGGAGATGATTGATTAGATCCTTTTGAATATTGTCTTATATACACTTCAAACAAAAAAGTCATATAATCACGCACTCCTTCATTTACTTTCTTTCCTATTTCCTCCCTAAATAGTTCTTCAACTTCAAAGCTAACATACAGAAACTTATTTCAAGGATCCAACACAGAAGCAATAAAAATCATTTTGTTCATCTTTTCAGGACAACCCCAATATTTCTTAAACTTTTGTTTCATCCGTTGAGCCATGTTACTCAAATTAAGATCTTCACTTGCTAAACACACATTCAAATATGCATCAAGCTCACATATATCCTCAAAATGAACATTAGAAGTAACCTAATGTGAACCTAAAACCTTTAGAGTGAGCTCGTAGAATCTTTCAAGAAACTTAACCACATTCCTCACATTCGCCGAATCATCACATTCGAGCGGACCTGCAACACTTCCATCTTCACACACATTAGTTGAAAGACAAGTATTAAATTGGTCATCAAAAAGATCAAACCTATCAAAGGCCTTCTCAAACTTTTGTGCCGTATCCAACATCAAATAGGTGGAATTCCACCTAATAGGAACATCTAGAATCAATGTTTTATCACATTCTACCTTTTGGACTTCACAACATTTCTTAAAGTTTCTTGTTCTTGCAGGGGATCATTTAACATACTTCACCATTTGTCGAACCCTTTTGATAGAAGGATCAATTTCTTTCAAACCTTCTTGCACAATCAGATTAAGTATGTGAGCCATACATCTCACATGAAGATGTTTACCTTCCATTATATTAGTTCCCCACATATTCAACTGTTTAGACAATTCTTTAATTGTAACATCATTAGAAGACGCATTGTCAACAGTGATAGAGAATACCTTGTCCAAATGCCAATCAAGGAAACAATTACTAATCGCCTCTGCCATTTGCTCACCCTTATGACTAGAGATTGGGCAAAAATTTAATATTCTTTTATGCAAAACCCAATTTCTATCAATAAAATGAGCAGTCAAACACATATAATTAATTCTTTGCAATGATGTCCATGTGTCTATGGTAAGACAAATCTTTGATTGTACTTCTTTAAAAGACTTCTTCAAATCTTGTCTCAATTCACTATAAACTTCATAACAATCCCTGGTTATTGTTCTACGGGAAGGAATTCTAAATAGAGGTTGGGCTTTGCTCATAAACTTCTTGAAACCTTCATTCTCTACAAAGCTAAATGGTAGTTCATCGATAATTATCATTTCAACCAAAGCCCTTCTAACTACATCTTGTTCAAATTTCCAAAGTGGGGCATCTTGAGTTTGAAAAGATATTTTCATTTGAGAAGAAGTTTCAACGATAGTTTTATATGCCTTGCACCTATCCAAATGTTGTTTCAAACCCGTTGTTTAATTTTTACTTGTATGGGCAGCATAAGTATTGTTACAATACTTGCACTTCACTCTACCAATACCATTTTCAACTACCTTATCAAAATGAGCCCAAACCCCAGATCTTGGTTGCATTTCTTTCCTTTTCTTTGTAATTGTATCCCCAGTTTCAGTTTGAGTATTAAGTGAGTTGTCAGCTGAACCAACTTCACTTACTCTACTTTTATCATCCATCTATACAAAATTAATAAGGAGTTAAGAACAATCATAAATAATTAACCAACAAATCAACAACCAACAACAACAAATGATATATCAAAAAGACAAAGACTATTCAAAGAATCAAAGTATTAACTATTAAGTATGTATAGTGAAAGTGATTGCAAAGACTATTCAAAATAAACAATATTAAGGTTTAAGTGCTCTATTAGGTAGTATTACATCTTACCAACAAACTAGGTGGCTTGTTTCTCTTATGTTCCACTTAGTCTTTGATCTCTATTCCATTTATGTTGAACTTTGAATAGAATGTTACACTATTAGGTGGAGAAGTCTTGATTATAGTGTAATACTACTATACTAGTTTGTCGGTAAGATGTCAAATAAAGTTTAAGTGCTATATAATCCCTGCTTATTTGACATCCTTTTTAGTTTTTATGTACTTCACTACTTTAGTCTTCAGTACTTCACACTTCACTACTTTAGTCTTCAGTACTTCACACTTCACAACATCACAATTCACAACAATCTGCCAATCTCACATTCTCAATATTACTTTCACTACGTTTGTTTTTTTCTTTTATTTATTTCTGGCAATCACAGGCCACAGCCGCCAAAAACGCTACTTATTTTTAAAAGGAGAGTAATCCCCAAACATAAAAATAAAAGTATTAAGAGGCAAAAAATATGATATGAAGAACAAAAACTAAACAAAAAAAATCCTAACAATACAAATATTTTAGTTTGCAGTGTAGTCATCTTCTCTTTCGATTTTTCTTATTAACAAAAAACACTTTGAAGAGAGGATGGGAGAATGTTTCATATATGATGAATTGATGACCACTTCTGCAAAACTCACTTTTCAGAAATTGTAACTTAAGCTCCTTGCAATGCATTACTAATTCTTCTTTCTCATTATACTAAAGCATCAATGTTGGGGTTATAACAGGTTATAAACAAATATTAACTCTCACTGTGGAAAGCAACAATAAAAGAATATGTCAGCTGGACAGCCCACAACATCACATATTCACATTCACACTTCACAGACCACAGTCCAGAAACTCATCAAAAACTAGTGCAATTTTTGGCAATAATGTTGATAATAATACAC
Organism: Datura wrightii; assembly: GCA_035772735.1. Taxonomy (NCBI): domain Eukaryota; kingdom Viridiplantae; phylum Streptophyta; class Magnoliopsida; order Solanales; family Solanaceae; genus Datura; species Datura wrightii. Next base: position 71,954,764 of record JASDFA010000002.1, read on the forward strand.
AGTGCATCAAAACTAGAATTAGGGGTGGGCAATGCATCACAGACCACAGTCCAGAAAGGCAGAAACTCATCAAAAATTCAAAACTCACAAGTCACAACATCTCAATTTTCAGTGAACTTCACAGCATCAGTGCATCACAATTCACAAATTCACAATTCACAATTCATAGGCTGCCAATCTCAAATTCTCAATATTTTGGGAATTGGGATAATGTTTATGGGAATATGGGATTGTTATTTGTTAATTTGTTATTCCCTTTTACAGTTTGCTTACCTGTTGAATGTTGAGTGTTGAGGACTTGAGGTTCGAGTGGAGCCTGGAGGTGGAGCCGCGGAGGACCGGAGTAGTGGAGTCACCTCTCACCTGGAGGCTGGAGGGCGGAGCCGCGAAGGCTGGAGAGGCCGAGAGGGCAGGCCGATGGGGAGTTGGCACTCGGCAGAGACGCAGGCTCGCAGCGCCGCAGCCAGTCTCACAGAGATGAGACAAAGAGATGAGTAGACTCGTTGCTTAGTGGCAGCCGGCGAGAGGGATGGCCGATGGCCGACGGCTGGTGAGGCAGAGAGGACGTCGGCGTGTTCTCAGTTCTGTTCTCTGTTCTGTTACTGTTTTAGGATATAGGAATTAGGATTAGTGATTTAGTGTACTGTTTAGGTCCTTTAGCCTTTAGGAAATTAGGAATTTAGGGTTTTTATTTTTCTATTTAATTTAATTATTAATTATAAAAATAAAATAAAATAATTTTATTATAAATTTGGTTATTCGGTTTAACCGAAAAACCGGTGAACCGTAACCGAAAAAAACTGAAAACCGAATTACGTTATAAAAAAAACCGAAACCGAAAAACCAAATTAATTTGGTTCGGTTCGGTTTTTCGGTTTTCGGTTTTTTTGCCCACCCCTATATATATTAAGCTTGTTGTTGGCCTATAAAACCACTGGATTATTGAGGGTTAAGGCTGCTCATTGAAATAGGAAATTGGCTAGAGAAAATTTCAGCGGAGAAAGGTATGTAAGGCGCCCCGTCTATCGTTCTTTTAAGCACGATCCGTGTGTTGTGAATTGAATGAACCATAAACCTCTTTAAAATTCTTGAGTCAGTATGTTAAGGTTACATTTAAGCTTTAAAGTTCCATGTTTTATTGAGGATAAATGTTAAGATTATGCCTAGTCGAGGTGAGACATCTAAAGTGTGATATTGTGCTGATTGTTGTTGTAGTTGTACATTGAGTTGGAGACCCCTCAGCGTGGGCATTGTCATATTGTTCTTACTATATGTCATTTGAATATATATTTGATGTTAAATGTGTGTAAAGGTCATGTTGCTAACTGAAATCGGTGAAAGAGCCAAGATGAGGACGTGTAAATGATTTTAAGCCACGTAAAGAAGTCGCAAGCTATTAAGGGTAAACGAGCTTATCAAATTAGGATTACATGGTTATGGTTTTCCTTTGTCTTATGTGTATTTTATGAAATATGTCAGGCCAAGGGGATATTTCATAATCCCTTTTCCTTAAGCCGAACGACAAGCCAGCGAGTTTCTGAGCTCTAATGTCCCTTGAACACGATCTATAAATTTTGTTGAAACTCTTAGGTCATACGCAGTTTCTTATGACTTATAACAGTTTTGAATACATGCATTTAAGTTATATTTTCTAGATTTACATGTTATATGTACTCAATTCCAGTTATGTATACGAAGGAGGCCAATGCAGGCCACATGTTTAGTATTCATCATTTCTATGCTGTACGTATTGAGCTGGTCTAGTATAAACCATATCGGCTCCATTGATTTTGTCTAAGATTTATTGATTTTACCTTGGTGTGGTACACCGGCTAGAGGTCTTGTTATTTTACCCTGGTGTGGTACACCGGCTGGACGAATTACATATAGATTTCATGATCAGCTGTCTGCTGGCATTTTAGTTATAGTCTTTATTTTGCATTAGATGGTTGCATTTACACTTCGATAATGAGTTGTTATCAGATTTCTATTTTCAGGATTCCGGGTTATTGCTACTCCTTATTTTCGGACCAGTCATAATTTTTATCTTACATGTTTATAGTTTTTAGCCTTACATATGAGTACATTTTATTCGTACTGACATTCTTTCATCTTGGGACCCTTCCTGCAATTATGCTACAGGTACACACCGAGGCTCAGATCATCGGACGTAGTAGTAGCCAAATTTCCACAAAATAGTGGTATGCTCCTCTCTTCCAGGAGCCATGTCCTATTTTGGACTATATTCAGTTTTGTGTACAGCATGGGTAGACCGGGGCCCTGTCCCGTGCATTTCAGTTTGTTTACTCTGTAGAGGCTGATGTGGACTAGTTTGTATAGTAGTGTGGGTTGTGTAGTCGTGTTGGTTTTTCATTGCTTTGCTTAGCTTTATTGTAGCCTTGTCGGCTTTCCAGGTTACATATTTATAATTGTCAAGGAATTATTGACCTAGTATTTATCTTGGTTGGTTTTGACAGGTGGCTTGGTCATCCTTAGTGTTATATTTATAAATGCTAATAGCCGGCTTCTCGATCGATCATGAATCGAATGCTAGTTGCGCGCTACCCTAGTTTTGGGGCATGACAATAGCATAAAGTATGCAATCAGTACTTTGAATGTACTAAGTATGTAACTTAGGTAAAACATTCTTAGTAAAATGTTAGCCGAAATCATGCATATAAATTAAATAGATCATGAGAGTAAGGAGTGAATGCTAAAGGTCATATCTGAGATATACATCATCATAAGTTGTTTATCATAACCGAACATAACAACCCAAGATTTAAAAATACAAATAATATGACTTTTCATGCTTGAAATTGTAAGTAAAAACTCATAAACTTATCATTCGATCAAAAATTCTATAAAACATAATATCATGAACGTGAGTAACTGAAATCATAAGGAACAATGGGAGACTCGTCATAACCGACAACCACCATGTATCAGCGTATGATGATCTCACGTCTTTCCTACGTGGAGCAGAGCCATCCTAAGCCTCACCAGTGCAATGGACGAATAAGGTGTGCCGTCGGGCGGGGGAAGCACTCTCTTGAGAAGTCCAAATATATACCTACATTGGCGTCTAATTTATAAGATTGGGGAACCTTGAAATCGCTAGCTACTCGATGCTAGACACTACTCCCAAAATATGCATATTGCTCATATAATCATATTCTCAAAACATAGCTTAAATCTGAAGATTGGGAGTCTTGACTCCAAATCATATAATAAGCTGCATTGGGAGTCTTGACTCCAAATTATATCATAAACTGATCTTGTTAGCCTTGGCTAAAATCATAATAGCATACTTGACTTGCATGGGCTTGCCCAAATCATAGAATCATACATACTTGAAATTGACTTTCACATTTCAAAATCATGAAATCATGAGTTGAGATTTCACAAACATTCATGCATACTAGATAACTCATCATGCTTGAAATCATGGATCATACTTGAATTTTTATTACACATGCATAATAGGGCATAATTTCTAATGACTTGAAATCATTAATTTATAATCAAATTGAATGTAAAATCTGCCCATTAGACTTAATGTATACATTAGAACATGAGGAATTAGATCCATAAACATAGCATAGATAATTTTATTGAATTAGATTAAAACACTAGAACTTAATACACTTGATTAGAAAGTTTAATTCATGAATTAGAGGAGAAATTTGGGCATGAGGGTGGAAGGAGTCCCCTATTCATGACCCTACATACCGGGGTTGATGATCCCTTAACTTTTCTTGAAGACCGAAGGAAGATTTGGAAGAGGTTGAAGAAGAACCCAAGCCTCTTTCTTGAGAGAAAATCCAATTATCGATCTTCTAGAGAGGGTAAGGATTTAGGCTAAGTTAATCCCTTTAATATGACCTTTAGGAAGCCCAAAACAATGTCATTTAGGAGTCAGAACATAGGAGTTACCAAAATGCCCTCAAATACTGAATGAAAGCCTGAAATCAGTAGTTACAATGACCAAAAGGACGGGTCGTTGTTTCATAGGACGACCTGTACTGAGATTCTTCCAATGCCTGCTGCTGCTTTATTAAACTGCTCATAACTTTTTACTCCGAATCCCAATTAATGCAAAGTCGGATGCGTTGGAAATAAGACTCCAAGGATTCAATTTGATGTGTTGAATCACCCAAAAACACTTTGTAAAATAGGAGCAATAATATTTTTAAATTGACCTTTACAAGAACTTATACGAAAACTCAATCGGTAAGAAGGCCCTCAACTCAAGTTTGTGGTAGAGGTTCCTTTTGACCTTAATTTGCATCCAATGCACTTCTTACACTTAACAATTGATCTTAATATCTTGTTTTCATAAATTCATCGAGTTTGTATCTATCCATATACCTAGAATGATTCCAAAAGTTTCCCAATATTTTTAAGAAACTGGCAGAACCAGCGACCTATATAACAAGTCGTGGTCCCAAACAATGGACCATTAGTCTATTTGTTGTTTTTCCCGTTCTTTCTTTGAAATTCTCTAAATCTGCTTTAATGACCCCAAAGGATGACCTGTTCAATCAAATCACGGTCCGTACAATCCCCTCATGGGTTCTGGGAAAATTTTTGATAGCTCTCTGGAACTTCAAACAACAAGCACGTCCAATGATCTGTTGGACACTACAATGAACCATACTGAGGTTCGTTGTTTGGTTTTGGTGTTATATTCCTGTTGTTTTCTGCTATAAGCCTTGGGTCCAACCTAAGAAACTGTTGGGGTGTTACACTATCTCCCTCATTGGAACACTCATCCTTGAATGTGGGCAAACTAAGCTGGAAGACTAGGGAAAGAACTGCAATCCCAAAACTGAACAATTATACTTGAAAACTAATGGAGTGACTGACTCCAGACTGAAATACATGACTGAAGTGAATTCATAAAATATCCATACATGCTATGACTTGAAGAAAACTTAGAGACATGAACTTGGAATGAATTTAAATTGAATACTAAGGAGGAAACTGGTAACTCATGATGGAACTAAGACGTAAGGAAAAAGATGCGGTTATCTAGCTATCATATGTGCTTCGGCTTCCCACATAGCTACCTTAACAAACTTATTTCTCCATAAAACTTTCACTGAAGCTATCTCCTTATTCCTTATCTTCTGAACTTGAATATCAAGGATCTCAATCGGAACCTCTTCATAAGTAAGACTATCCTTCACATGAATGCTCTCTGTCAGAACAACTAAGGTTGGGTCACCAGTGCACTTTTCAATAGGGATATATGGAAAAACTATATGCACTGAAGCTAACTCTGCTGGTTGCTCCAACTCATATGCCACTTTACCAACTCACTTCAGAATCCTATAAGGACCAACATATTGGGGACTAAGCTTCCCTTTCTTACCGAATCTAATAACTCCCTTTATTGGAGATACCTTCAGGAACACCCAATCATCAACCTCAAACTCAAGCTCTTTTCGTCTAACATCCACACCAGATTTTTGATGATTTGAGCGGTTTTCACCTCTCTCTAATAAGCTAAAATTTCTCTATAGCCTCATGAACGGAACCTGGTCGTATCAAAATAGCCTCACATTCCTCGAAATATCGAATATATTATCCATACTTCCTCCCATAAAGAGCCTCAAACAGAGCCATGTGAATTCTAGAATTGTAGTTGTTATTGTACAAAAAGTCAATGAGGGTTAAGTGGTCATCCTAAATACCCTTGAAATCAATCACACATTCCCTCAACATGCCCTCAAGAGTATGAATGGTCCACTCGGCTTGACCATCTACTTGCGGATGAAAAGTTGTGCTAAGCTTCACTTGAGTAGCAAGGTCCCTTTGAAATGGCCTTCAAAGCTAAAAGGTGAACTTAGCGATATGATGGACAAAGGAACTCCATGCAACTAAACTAACTTTGGCATATAAAATCTAGCATAGTCCTTGTGCTAACTTGGTTGTTCGGTCCACTACTACCCACTAGAATCATGTTGTCGGCGTATACGAGGAAAACATGTGATGCAACCCAAATATATCTCTTTCCACTTCCAAACAGGACCATCGACCCTGTCGCATATCCCCCGATCTCCGATGCTCAATCATTCCAGCCTACGCTCTTCACTTGAGCTCTTATATATACTAAAGTCTAAGTCCAACAGCATGCCTCAACAACATTCAAGCCTAACTGCACCACACCTATGGCAACCTAGAGTTATCCACTAAGAATATTACTTCCCCCTTGACAAGAAAGTCATACAAGTTAGAGCTCTGATCAAGAAGTCACTAATCATACAATACTATGGTCTACCCGTACATCGCCACCTCATTAAAGCGTATCACCTATGATCATCCCATGGCTTCTTGTAGCTAATGCTATTCAAGAATTCCCCTTTCTCCCAAGCTTGGCTAATAACTACGCTTCATGAACTTTTATATACCTCAAACCTATGGAATGAATTGGGAGTTATGCTAAACGTACACGTTGTAACCATCATTTCTATCATGGGGGAACATTCGTAGGGCATACAGTAAGGAAATTGTGAGCATAAATCATTCAAGAAATCTAAGCTGGGCATATACCTAATATAGCACGATCTTATGAGATGCTAGGACAAATCTTAAGGGTCGAGTTCATAAAGATGAGTATGTTGAGAAACATGAGTTTACATACATAATGAGCTTCATGACATAAAGCTGAATTTTATGGAGTCATGGAGTAAGATTGAGATAGCTGATCGAAATAGTTACCTAACATCCTAGGAATCTGAATATAAGCATAAGTAGAGCGTAACACCGACCGAAACATACGGGAAAACTTCTTAATATGAATGGATCGACACCCCCAAGATATTATTTCTGGAACTTCCCTAATAGAAAAAACTCAAGACTTGACTTTGGCCCTTCACTTACTATCCCTCCTTAGTTTAAAGCCATCACTCTAAGGATCTTGGATCCTTTCTTTTGGCTAGGTTAACATCACTAGCTCCTGACTTCCACTTGCCTATAAAGCTATGGCTGAAGACGCCATACGTATAAATCATTTTACACCATCTATAAGACAAGTCTCATACTAGAATGATAAAAGGAGTTTTTATACTTTACTCTACCGCTTGAAGGCCTATCAACGTGTGAGGATCAACTTGAAAGGATCATGACTTACCTATGACTAAATCTAGTGAGCTCTATTGATCCTAGCGATGCCACTACCTGCCCTAGTTGGTGCACCCTACTGAGGTGGGGAAGCTATTGGAGCTACGACAGAGGTGGCTAGGGCTATATCCTCACCGCATTTGGCTGCTGAGCAAACTCTTAGCTTATGATCGGATTTGCCATACTAGAAGCAAGCATCTAAATCCATCAAGCACTTTTCTAAGTGGTTCTTCTCACATCTCTTTCAATTTTGATATGTAATCCCCCTTATGTTGGACTGGCTCTCCTAAATCTTACGGCCAGACTCTATGCCTATTTGCTCCTCTCCTAGTCCAGGTAGTGGGACACTGACTAATGAAGGTAACGGAACCAATGATCTTTGTTGAAGCTGCGGGTGATTCCCACCACCTGAATCTTGCTGGAAAATCTGAAAATGGCCAATTTTGGCCCTTTTGTTCTCCATTGTTCTTCTCTTAAACCTTCTGCCCTCCTTTGAATCGTGAATCTTAGACGAACTCTTCTTTGTGAAATCTTATACCCTATCAACTTTGGTACCTCTGGTAGAGTTCACAGGTGTGATCTCTTGCTAGTTAAGCTGAGTGGTCATGTCCTAAATTAACATTTTGAAGGCAACTCCGAGCGGCACATCCATCACTTGCCCACTAAGGGGGCCTACTATCATTGGTGGGGCTGATAGATTTCCCTTGTTGTTTCCTTTTCCACTTTCTCTTCAGGGAGGCATTCTCTATGATCGCACATAGTATGAGTTGGAAGAGAATAGAGAGTTCAACTTCATAGCACGAGATAGGATCATGAAAGAAGGAAAGTTTCCTAAAACCTCTTTTAGCCTCTTCATCATAAGTGTAGCGCGCTTCACGCTCATGAAAAGGACTCTATTTATCGTGGCTTTCAAACATATTAGGACACACCTAAATGTTACACCCCCATAAAATGTTAGTGGTTAGTAGACGTACGTGTGGATTTCTGACGAGTAAGAAGAGCTTGACGCATGGGGGAAGAGCCTTGGAAGCAGGGTCCGACGAGGCTAGGCCGTGAGGGGCCAGCACAACTCGCCATCCTATAGTGCCTTGCCCAGAGCGGTGCGCCAGGCCACTGCCGCTATGGGAGGCGCAGCGCGGGGGGCCTTGTGGCACGTTGGGCAGCATGAGGCACATCCCGGCCACCGCTCTCTCATTCTATATATATATATACTCCTCTTATTTCATTTTAAATCATTTGGTAAGATACCCACAGCCAGAGATTAGGAGCACGCAAGTTTTCGATAGTTTTTCGTCCGATTATGCTACCAAACGTCGACCAATCTGAAATTAACTTTGGGTAACATGTTTTAGGCCTATGAGAAGCATTACTACGGAGTTATTTCTCAAAAATTCACTTAGAAAATCAGAACTCTGTCGAGTAAAGGTTGTTGGAATTGTTCTACATTGGATTTTACAAGGCCACAAGCATTAGGTGAGCACTTTTCCCATCTGAACTCTTGGGTAATTATAGATTTTCGACTGAGTTATTCGAAGATGGATTATAATTAATTCTATTACGGAAAGTTATCCATATTTGTCGAGTTTAATATTGAAATTTGTTCTATTCTCTCAATATAAAGGTTATAGTTGGAGAGAACTGTTGATTGCAAGTTGAAACTCGCCAGCTGAACGAAAGTGGCATTCAAGGTATGTTAAAGCTTATTCCTTTGGCAAGTTATTCTCGTAATATAGTGATACGACCTATGTTTTAAACATAGATAATGATCCTATATGTTATAATTAGCTGCTGCTAGTATATAGGGATCATGTATGTCATGATTAGCTGCTATTAGTAGATTATGGTTACATATGTTGTGGTTAGCTGCTAGAGAATGTATAAAGATTATATCACAGTATCCTTTGTCGGGAAAGAGCATGTTAAGTGTGACACACGCTAGAAGCATCATAGGAACTCCTCGGTTCTTTAATTCGCTGTGTTAGTAAAATTCAATGTTTTATTGTAAAGCTAAGACCTTAAAAGCTCGTGGATAGTTATTGCGCCTGAGTTAGTAAGTTTAACAGAATAGGCACAGCTAGGAAATACATCTATCAGTTTGGCGCCTGTATTATCAGTGAAGCACGCCCAGAGTCCATTGGCGTACCCTCACGCCCCAGGGCCAAAATTTTTGATAGGATGGCAATACTTTAGAGTCAGCGGCACTAGGGTTGCCTAGTGAACTGAGTGAAAGTCTGCCATCTAGTGTCACACCCCGCCTTGGGGGGTATGACTGGCACCTGGTGCCCTACTGGGACCTGAACTGCTGGACTTCTAAGCCTGGGCACATCTGGTGCCTGGCTGGCTCTAACTCATATTTCTGTAAACAAAGGGCTATATAACGGCTGTAAACACAGCCCCCGGCCCATTGGCCTATAGCCTCCTACACCTGTACTAACAGCTGACCAGAAACATATCTATTCAGGGAAACCTATGCGGGCCGACAAGGCCACCATGTTGTCTAGTTATCTCTAACTCAGCAATAACATACTAGGAGGCTACGTGACCGGCAAGGTCACCACTACTGTCAACTTATGGCCCCACACGGCCAACATAAAAGAAGCAAAAGTACTAATAGCTAACAACTGCACGGCCTCACACGACCGGCTCATCTGACCACAGGGAGATATATACAGACTGCAAGCCTCTAGGAACAGAAATAGAAATGATCGAGACAGGGCCCCGACCTACCCATACTATACAACAAAGGAAACTGGAATACACCTCTGGAATTCAGTCTCCGGATGACAGGAGCTGTATACTTGATCGCTGATAGGAATCACGTGGTATCGCCTGCTCGTCTACGAGTACCTGCAGGCAAGTAATGCAGCACCCCACCGGGTGTCAGTACCGCTGGTACTGAGTATGTAAAGCAATAACTGAAAGAACATCTGAAAACGATAATATAACTGATAAAACTGAAGTAGAGAGAATAGATTAACTGTCTGATAATGTAAATCATACCTTCTCTCAATCTTTACTGGAAGGAAATAGGAGTCATACCTGGAGACATATCCCTCTACTGCTGATCTACTCGTATCTATCGTAACAAGGCATAACATGAAATAGCATAACATGGCACACACAAACCTTACCCGGCCCCCATAAGCCGGGAGGTACAACCAGCACAGAATCTACACCCCTACCCCCGTCATCCCATCTCCTATAATGGCTGTGAGCATCCCGCCGGTCCACTGGGTATGCACTTGGGCTCGCTGAGCCCCTGACTATAACTGTACCTGAGTCCGAAGGACTCCTGAATCAACACCCGGGCGTATCCGCTCGATGGGGGTGTATAAAAACCGACCAAGGCAAAATATGGGGAAACTGGCATCCCATCTTCGTCCCCTGGGGGACGGCATGCCACTCCGTAGAGTGACGTATCCTCATCCTCTGGCGGACGAGTCGATACAGCTATTAACCCTGGGGCGGTCATGGATGCTAGGTAATCCAACCCCAACAATACAACGGTCTCAACTGGTAATACTGTCTGCATATCTCACATGCTGAGGCTAATAGGGGTAAAGTATCGTATACAGTACATACTGAATTAATGATAGTAATCTGTACGTATTTAATACGTGCTGAGACTGGTAAATATATATATATGAGTATAGTCTCCTACCAAACTGTACTGGGGAAAATGCTATACAAGATAGTGTTTCTGCTGAAAACTATGTTGTTTACTGAGTTTCTGTATTAACATGATTTACTATTCCTAACATGCGTTCTAAATTTAATTTTAGCCTGCCATTCTATCTCTGAAGTGCTTTACGGATATTGCATCAATTTACGGGGTTTCAACTAAATACAATAATATCTTAACATTTCATATTACATCACATATTGAGCATACTGGGCAGTTTCTAACACTTGTGTTAGAATCTATGTCATACTAGTAAGTTTCACGCAAGTTACAACTCGATGCTTCTCATATCGTATCAACATTCACAATAAACGTAACCTCAACTTCTGAACATTCTACTAGTTTGTAAAGTACTACACTGTAGCGATATTACTTAACTTGCCGAGAGAACTAGCTTTACATACCTTATCCTTGAACTATTCGTCTGTCAGACGAGGCTCGGCTGGTACTTCAACTGTTTTCTCCCAACTGCATTCATAAATATGTCAATCAATACTAAATACAACTTTATTTCAAAAGGCAATGTTACTTTCGATATAGTTTATAGCCTAAACTTAGGCTTATCGAAAGACGGCTAGAAACTCGCTATTTTTCAGAGGTCCAGAAGGCAGAAATATTCACTTCACAGCTAGGAACACATAGACACTAGTTTAGAGCAATTCCACTTACCTTAGCTCGGTGGCTCGACGATTCGTCGGTCGTATTTTACGAAACTGAATCTGTAGGAATGCTCTCTACTGATAAATACCTCAGTATCTGGAGTTAATTTGAGTTTGGGCAACGTTTGGCAGCGTAATCGGAAGATAATATATTACCTTCCTTCATCCCTCTCTGCCCTCTGCGTTTTCTGGAAATTTTCATAAGTTTTTATCATTTAAAACCGAAGTGGGGCTTTATATACTTGGGCCTGGACATGGCCAACGTGTCACGGAGCCAACGCGGAGGCTCCTCCTCCGTGACACGCTGCCATCGCGGAGGGGCTCTGCCTCGGCTCCTTCCGCGATGATTCGACAGGCTTCTCGTCCGATCTTTCCCCGGGCCTTTCTCTAGCACGTATGGCCTTCAAATATGCTTACCAACGTGCGAATAGGTCATCTAGGTGCCGAGAATTCTATGGGGTATAACATTCTCCCCCCCTTAAGAACATTCGTCCTCGAATGTACACTGTTCTCTAGAGGACTACTTACTTTACTTCCTAGAAAAATTTCGGCAGAGTTTCCCCTGTAATATGCACTATCACAAAAACCTGAAATGCAGAAAAGTCCAATACAGGTACTGTACATAATATTTTAAGATCCACTGAATGGCTAGGTATCAATCTTTCTCACTTATACATACACAACCATAAGATACCACATAGCAATAATACGGACATACATGTCGCCTAACTGGGCCTGAAATAGGTTAGGATATCTGGTCCTCATATCTTCCTCCGCTTCCCAAGTAATCTCCTCTCGGTTCTTGTTACGCCTCAATACCTTGATAGACGTAATATCTTTAGTCCTCAATCTGCGAATCTGTCTGTTTAAGATAGTTATTGGAACCTCTTCATAGGCCAGCTTTTTCGTAACCTGGATATTCTGGACTAGGACTGCTCTGGATGGGTCTCCTATGTCTTTCCTCAGCATAGATACATGAAAGACTGGACGAACGGATTCTAATTCTGGAGGCAAATTCAACTCATATGCCCCTCGGCCTGTCCTTCAACGAATCCGACAAGGCCCAACAAACCTCGGCTGAGCTTACCTTTCTTGGCGGACCTCACTACCTCTTTCATTGGGGATACTTCAGAAATACCCAGTCATACACATCAAACTCCAATTTTCTGTGCCGTACATCTGCATATGATTTCTGGGAGCTCTATGCAGTCAGTAAGCATTCTTCGGATAAGCTTTACCTTTTCCTTTGACTGCTGAACAATGTCTGGGCCAATCAATACTGATTCTCCGATTGCAAACACCGTTCGGCGATCTGCATTTTCGCTCGTATAATGCCTCAAAAGGCGCCATCTGGATGGCTAAATGATAGCTATTATTGTAGGCAAATTCAATTAACGGTAAATGCTCACTTTGGCTACTACTGAAATCTAGCACACACGCTCGCAACATGTGTTCGAGCGTCTGAATTGTGCGCTCAGCCTGCTCATCTGTTTAAGGATGAAATGCTGTGCTCAAGTTAATCTACGTTTCCAGACCTCTGCCAAAATCTAGCTATAAACTGAGCTCCCTTATCTAAAATAATGGATACCGGCATTCCATGCAATCTAACTATTTTTCTGATAGATAATTCGGCATAATCCTCAGCCGGGAAGGTAGCTTTCACTGGCAGGAAATGAGCTGATTTTGTCAGCGTGTCAACTATTACCCAAATAGAATCATTTCCGTGTCTGGTACGGGGTAATCCTGCCACAAAATCCATATTCACTACTTCTCATCTCTAGAGAGGCACAACTATGTCCTAAGTTAACCCGCCTGGTTTCTGATGTTCTGCCTTCACCTGTTGGCAGTTAGGACACTGGGCTACAAATTCAGCAATTTCTCTTTTCATACCTGGCCACCAGTAGTTTTCTTTGATATCATGGCACATTTTCGTCGCGCCTGGGTGGAGAGAATAGCGGGCGTAATGCACCTCGCTTATAAGCTGCTGGCGATGTCCCCAAAATATCTGGAACACAAATGCGGCCTTTATATCGTAACACTTCATCCTCGGTTATCTAAAAATATGTCACCTCTCCTTACTGAACCTTATGTTCAAATTTAACCTGGCTAGGGTTTTTATACTGTCGTTCCTTTACTTCCACCACTAACGACAACACTGCGACATTCTGTGTTATCGCTCTGTTATCTTTTATTTCTGCTATGTGACCGGCTAAACCGGCTAACTAGTGTAATTCTCGGATCTATTCCCGCTGTTCCGGCTGCAAGTATGCCAACTCCCCATAGGTTTACGGCTAAGGGCATCTGCTACCATATTAGCCCTTCCTGGGTGATACAAAATTTTCACTCTTTAAGGCATAAACTACTGCAGCTAACTCCAGGTCACGGGTAAGATAATTCTCTTCACGTTTCTCCAACTGCCTGAAAGCATAAGCTATTACTTTACCATGCTACATCAACCCTCTATACCTTCTGGCGATACTAACACTGGAGCTAATGTTAACCTGACTTTTAACTCTTGGAAGTTCTGCTCACACGCCTCAGCCTACTGGAACTTTACGGTCTTCTGTGTCAATTTAGTCAGACGTGCTGCTAAGGTGGAAAATTCTTCCACAAACCCTCTGTAATACCCGGCTAGCCGCAAGGATTGCATACTTCGATCGGAGTGGTAGGTCTAGGCTATGTCTTCACTGTTTCGATTTATCTGTGTATCTATCTGTACACCAGCCTCCGACACAATGTGACCAAAAAGGCTACTAAGCTCAATTAAAATTCATATTTACAAAAATTGACATATAACTGACAGTCATACTGGTTTATTATACCGGAGAATTTGACAAGTAGGCTACCGGTATAACTAGAGCTTATCTGGCCTTCTGGCCGCATGCTAAGGCTACTTGTTGCTAAAGTAACCTTGAACGACTATCTGCACACCATGCGCCCGTATCTGGTCACGGGGTCCTGATATTGACCATGACCTCTAATGATCTGGCTGCATAACCTTAAATAACTAAATAGTCGAGTTGAATAACCCGATTGTCGCAGTAGTCTAACAATACTCTAACTGTTCTACTTGAGTGCTTATAGTTCGTGCGTAACCGCAGACTTGTGGGCATCTAATTGCTCTGTTATTTTACTTAAACCACTGTAAGACTGGGCTTAATCAACTTACTCCCGGGCGATCAATCTCTGGATCATCACGGGGAGTCTACTGATCCCCTGGTCTTAATAAACACTGTGCTAGCAGGGTACTATCAATTTCTTACACCTTGTGTGTATCCACTTGGATTTATACTGCTATTCTGGGGAATTCTCGGTCTTATGGGCTATTCTGTAAATACTGGCCTTCTGTTAGGGCTTTGTATCTGAATATCTTACGAAATCCAGCTGAAGTACTAGTCTGTCACTGACTACTGATGTGGACCCTTCCTTGGGGTACCCACGGGTATTCTGACTGGGACGGCCGGCTGGCTTATGGGGTGTTCCACATAATAACTGCTAGGTTGGTTAAGGCCGACTCTCACCTACAAGGCTGGGGAAAATGACGTACGACCACTTAACATACTAGAATAATTTGGCATTACAAATCTCTGAAATTTGCCTATTCGGCCTCTAATCCTGGTTCTAAGCACATGCACTACTATTATCGATCATCAGGGATGCCTCCCTGCTAAGGCAGGCGCCATCTGGTCGGTAGACCGTCTAACTGCGCCCTTATCATATAGCCATCTGTTTTAGGCCATTAACTCTGGTAAGCTCCTAGAGCCTATATCTGACAACAACACATAAATCTATTAACCTAATAACTGAGAACTGAGATAGTTCCTATGACTTCATATGTAATTCACACTTAATCTGCCCTTTCTCTTTTCCTTTCCCTTTCTCCTTTCTTCTCTCCTTTCTTTCTTTCTTCTCTCTTCTCTCTCTTTTTTTTTGCAAGGGGATCCTGCAATGCAATTTGTACATGCTTTCTATTACTAATCAGTATCCGTGATTATACCCCTTGGGCAGCTACCCACAGCATACCTATTATCTGTATATATATATATATATATATATATCACTAGTTACGTACAATATGTACTGAATTCTGCGGTAATACATAATCTCTGACATGCTCTGCTGAGTCTCATGCCGTACATGATACACCGCTTCTACGGCCTAATACTATCTCTTGCCCTGACTTATCATTTCATTGCATTGTCACCCCATTCTGAAAGTAACAAACATAAACACTCTAATTATTGTCTGCTGTTTGAAAGTCCTCCACTCTCGCGATGTGGGGTCGACGTTCGAATCATGTAGCCTTACTAGGCATATATTGAAAGCCCATAACTGTCTGCTGGGCCTTATCTCTAGGCTACACTAGATTAGAATTACTGTATCGGTAGCTTCTTAACTTTTCTATAGCGGGCATACTGCGGTATTCTGAACCGCAATCCTACTATCAGTCCGAGGCTTAATCCTTAATATGATATTTTATCAATCCGGGGGTAATTCTAATTTCCCCACAAGATCTGGCATTCCTGCTTCTTTCCCTCATCTTGCTTAATTTGAACTCTGGGGTTCAAGGTACCTGCTCTTCATTGTTAATAAGATTGTTGGTCCTGTATCAGTTCATACTTCCCCTGACTTGCAGTCAGACCTATCTGATTCACATGATCCCTCACCCTTTTGATATCACAACTACATCATAACCACAATCTTACAAGTATGTCTTTGTCTTGCTATTTGTTAGCATATGTGGCGGACTTAGCCTTTTTCTTACCCGAACTTGACTATTACCAGGCATTTATCACTAATAAGTCTTTTACCCCTGCTTCGGGTAAGCTAACGGTCTTACTTTCTCTACTGGCTTAAAGGCTTATTGTCATAAGGGTCTGCACAACTTACGTAATCCTAGGGGCTCTTTACATTTTCTAATACTTACTAGGATCAATCAGCCCATCTTTACTTACCGCTGGATTTGGCAACCCCATCTCAAGTCTTATGCCCCTTTACTATACTGGCATCAAAATCAAGAGGTGGGAATAGCCCTTTTCTTATTGCAACAAGTAAAAGCATTTAACTGTATCATATCCAAAAAGATGTATTTGGGATTCCTGCATTTCCCTCTCTTTCTTATACTTACCTGGTGGTCTGACCTTGTTTGTAATCTTAATCAGATCTTATATGGCTAATAAATAAATCAACTCATATGCACATTACATTCCTGACTTCCTATTCTAACGTTATTGACATATACTGGGGATGATACCAATAAAAGAGATAACATTGGGAGGTCCCTATTACCTCCTCCTGCTACTGTAGTTACCCTGTAACTGGCTAATGCCTTCTGCTGTTGTCATATCTGATCTTTTGCCTGTAGTAGGGTAATGCTGATCTACCCTTGTTTCTGTAATCAAAGAACACGGTAAGTTTTTAGGGACTTAACCTTATACTGTACTGCTCTAAAGCACGACTGACTGAGAAGGAAGGGTAACCATCCTATCATGCCTCGCAGCCTCCTGCCTATAGTATGTGGTGCACAACACATCCATAGACAAGACTCTACTTAGCACGGCTTGCAGACTCCCTGGGATACGAGCTGCTCTGATACAAAGTTTGTCACACCCCGCCTTGGGGGGTATGACTGGCACCTGGTGCCCTACTGGGACCTGAACTGCTGGACTTCTAAGCCTGGGCACATCTGGTGCCTGGCTGGCTCTAACTCATATTTCTGTAAACAAAGGGCTATATAACGGCTGTAAACACAGCCCCCGGCCCATTGGCCTATAGCCTCCTGCACCTGTACTAACAGCTGACCAGAAACATATCTATTCAGGGAAACCTATGTGGGCCGACAAGGCCACCATGTTGTCTAGTTATCTCTAACTCAGCAATAACATACTAGGAGGCTACGTGACCGGCAAGGTCACCACTACTGTCAACTTATGGCCCCACACGGCCAACATAAAAGAAGCAAAAGTACTAATAGCTAACAACTGCACGGCCTAACACGACCGGCTCATCTGACCACAGGGAGATATATACAGACTGCAAGCCTCTAGGAACAGCAATAGAAATGATCGGGACAGGGCCCCGACCTACCCGTACTATACAACAAAGGAAACTGGAATACACCTCTGGAATTCAGTCTCCGGGTGACAGGAGCTGAATACTCGATCGCTGATAGGAATCACGTGGTATCGCCTGCTCGTCTACGAGTACCTGCAGGCAAGTAATGCAGCGCCCCACCGGGCGTCAGTACCGCTGGTACTGAGTATGTAAAGCAATAACTGAAAGAACATCTGAAAACGATAATATAACTGATGAAACTGAAGTAGAGAGAATAGATTAACTGTCTGATAATGTAAATCATACCTTCTCTCAATCTTTATTGGAAGGAAATAGGAGTCATACCTGGAGACATATCCCTCTACTACTGATCTACTCGTATCTAACGTAACATGGCATAACATGAAATAGCATAACATGGCACACACAAACCTTACCCGGCCCCCATAAGCCGGGAGGTACAACCAGCACAGAATCTACACCCCTACCCCGGTCATCCCATCTCCTATAATGGCTGTCAGCATCCCGCCGGTCCCCTGGGTATGCACTTGGGCTCGCTGAGCCCCTGACTATAACTGTACCTGAGTCCGAAGGACTCCTGAATCAACACCCGGGCGTATCCGCTCGACGGGGGTGTATAAAAGCCAACCAAGGCAAAATATGGGGAAACTGGCATCCCATCTTCGTCCCCTGGGGGACGGCATGCCACTCTGTAGAGTGACGTATCCTCGTCTTCTGGCGGACGAGTCGATACAGCTATTAACCCTGGGGCGGTCATGGATGCTAGGTAATCCAACCCTAACAATACAACGGTCTCAACTGGTAATACTGTCTGCATATCTCACATGCTGAGGCTAATAGGGGTAAAGTATCATATACAGTACATGCTGAATTAATGATAGTAATCTGTACGTATTTAATACGTGCTGAGACTGGTAAATATATATATATGAGTATAGTCTCCTGCCAAACTGTACTGGGGTAAATGCTATACAAGATAGTGTTTCTGCTGAAAACTATGTTGTTACTGAATTTCTGTATTAACATGATTTACTATTCCTAACATGCGTTCTAAATTTTATTTTAGCCTGCCATTCTATCTCTGAAGTGCTTTACGGATATTGCATCACTTTACGGGGTTTCAACTAAATACAATAATATCTTAACATTTCATAATACATCACATACTGAGCATACTGGGCAGTTTCTAACACTTGTGTTAGAATTTATGTCATACTAGTAAGTTTCACGCAAGTTACAACTCGATGCTTCTCATATCGTATCAACATTCACAATAAACGTAACCTCGACTTCTGAACATTCTACTGGTCTGTAAAGTACTACATTGTACCGATATTACTTAACTTGCCGAGAGAACTAGCTTTACATACCTTATCCTTGAACTATTCGTCTGTCGGAAGAGGCTCGGCCGGTACTTCAACTGTTTTCTCCCAACTGCATTCATAAATATGTCAATCAATACTAAATACAACTTTATTTCAAAAGGCAACGTCACTTTTGATATAGTTTATAGCCTATACTTAGGCTTATCGAAAGACGGCCAGAAACTCGCTATTTTTCAGAGGTCCAGAAGGGAGAAATATTCACTTCACAGCTAGGAACACATAGACACTAGTTTAGAGAAA
The DNA here is from genome assembly GCA_035772735.1 of Datura wrightii. Taxonomy (NCBI): domain Eukaryota; kingdom Viridiplantae; phylum Streptophyta; class Magnoliopsida; order Solanales; family Solanaceae; genus Datura; species Datura wrightii. The sequence goes on from JASDFA010000002.1 coordinate 71,973,933, forward strand.
TTCCACTTACCTTAGCTTGGTGGCTCGACGATTTGTCAGCCGTATTTTATGAAACTGAATCCGTAGGAATGCTCTCTGCTGCTAAATACCTCAGTATCTGGAGTTAATTTGAGTTTGGGGAACGTTTGGCAGCGTAATCGGACGATAATATATTACCTTTCTTCGTCCCTCTTTGCCCTCTGCATTTTCTGGAAATTTTCATAAGTTTTTATCATTTAAAACCGAAGTGGGGCTTTATATACTTGGGCCTGGACAAGGCCAACGTGTCACGGAGCCAACGCGGAGGCTCCTCCTCCGTGACACGCTGCCGTCGCGGAGGGGCTCTACCTCGGCTCCTTCCGCGATGATTCGAGAGGCTTCTCGTCCGATCTTTCCCCGGGCCTTTCTCTAGCACGTATGGCCTTAAAATATGCTTAACCAACATGCGAATAGGTCATCTAGGTGCCGGGAATTCTATGGGGTATAACATCTAGTTACCTATTACCAGTGACTGTCAATTCTAGTTGACTCAGTATTCATCATATAGGTCATTTAGGAACCCATCCCAGTCATTTAGGTTAGACAGACCCGTGGGTACCCTAATAAAAGGGACCTTATAAGCAGTTAGAGGTGGGGCCAACGCCCCAACTTGCTCCTATAAGATGCTCGGGCACAAGTTGCTGGGAATAGTCTAGCTAGACTTGCCCACAAGGTTAAGAATCGTCCGGCAAAGTCATAGAAAAATGTGAATAAACCAAGTTAAGGTCTAAAATACTAGAACCATGTTAGTAACAGTACGATTCTCAGGCTATCAATCTCGGCAAGTTTCCTGTGGAGGATTAGGGGTCAACCGCTCTAAGGCATGTTCCATCAGTAGCTGCCCTACAGTCATTCCAAGTAGAGAAACTAAGTAGTTGGTCATCTGCGACCCTACAATTGCTTATGAGTTATAGTTTTCCGAGTAGGATATTTAGAGTACTGTTAGGCCACTCCAAATCTCACCGCATTCAGTCTAGACTATTAGAGATTATGATTACTAGTGAGATCCTCTGATAAGATATAGGTACATGGGGTGTACCTTCTAGTAGCTATACAAATTATTCTAGGGGCGAGCAGTGGTCGCGTTAGGCCCAGAAGGACAGATACGCCTTTTTAGTGGATAGATTGAGACTTCATTATAGCACACCGGTTGGGATTGCCCTCACCTAGGAGCCTTCGGTGACCACCCTAGGGTTATTAGCTGTGTCGTTGCCTATGGGGCTATATGATGTTGCTTGAATGAGCGATATGCCGGCCCAAGGGATGATGTAGAGGCCCAAGGGCCATATTAAAGTCCATTACGTGGCTGGACTATCATTTTTATGTTGTATCGACATCACTGACCCTTGTAGAGCCTGGTGCCTAGGATGCAGTTATTAGGAGTCCATCAAACTTAGACACAGCTACAAAACAGGAGTCGAGTAGGCCCACTTGTATACCCAACAGACCGATAGGTTATTTATAGCACCAGTAGAGTCTTAGGAACCTTGTTAGTGGTATATAGATTGAAGTGTGCTCGTCAGGGCTTATAGGGACCCCGAGCGGGTTATTCTGTGTTGATTGTATCTTCCAGGCTTATGGGGGCTAGGTTAGGTTCTTTTTTGTATTCTTGTCTGTTAGCTATAGACTATGAATATATGATAGTATAGTATTAGCGCATATACGTGTAGTGTTTTACTAGATGTAGGTTATGAATAAGAAAACTTCCAAGTTAATTTCTCCCCCTTCTTTCTACTTACTTTCAGTGTTTAATAGCTTCTACTCAGCTTTTAATTAGTTCCTACATATTGTACTAACGCCCAACTATGAGGCGTTGTATACTTGCCTGCAGGTTTAGATAGCCAAAGTTCAGGTTCTCCATTAGTAGTTGTTCAACGTCAGTAGTTTGGGTATCTCCTCTTATTCGGAGTTGCCAGGTTATTGAGATTACGGTCTTTCAGTTATATAGCATTTGGGTAGGCCCCGACCACTATTTCTATTCTTAGGGGCTTGTAGACTACAACATCCAGTTAGTTAGTTGTTGCTGGCCGTGTGGGGCCTATATATCCTTTATTTTGGTGTTGGCCGTGTGGGGCCTAGTATAGCTGCTTAATGTTTTCTGTTATAATTAAATAGCATGGTGTTCTTGTCAGCCCGCATAGGATCCCTATTGATGTGTGTTGGTTGGGTTAGTTGTTTCCTTGTACAGGTGTTGTGTGGCCTTGTCAACCTGAGGGTGTGTTTACAACTGAGATGTAGCAGTTTATTTTCTCAAGTTTAAATCATGTAGAGGCACTACAAGTGCTTGTGCCCAGCCAGATCAGCCCAGATTCCAGTATGACATTAGGTGACAGTCGCCCAAGGTGGGGCGTGACAAACTTGGTATCAGAGTAGGTCGTATCCTAGGGAGTCTGCAAGTCGTGTCTAGTAGAGTCTTGCTTATAAATGTGTTGTGCAGCACATTTTATAGGCAGTAGGCTATGAGGCATGATAGTATGGTTATCCCTCCTTCTCAGATCGTGCTATTGATCGGAGTCGTATAGGGTTGAGTCCCTAAGTTTACATTATTATTTCTCTCTAGATTAATGTTTTATATAAGACAGACATCATCCAGTCGCAAGATAACTACAACAGCAAGAGGAGGCACTAGTGAGGCGCCACAGTTAGGGGACGGTTAGTCTAACGGTGAAAGTAGACGTCTTTCATATTTCCCTATCACTCTCACGAGGCACCAGGAACTTCATAAGGTAACAGATATGTCAGCATCATCTCCAATTCCTTCTTCAGCTTCAGAATAGTACCTCAAAATAGCGTGTATATATATAAGTTGGCTTACCTACTAGCTACTTAGAATTGGACAGGGACAATAGTTAATGTTGGACCACCCGAAACATACAAAGGATCATGCAAGGTTTGTACCTCCAGCCTTCAGAGTTGTTGAAATTTGTGCCCTAGCCTTGGTATAGAATGATAGGGTTACATTCCACCTCCCAGTTTATTCTTTCACTACAACAGAAAGCGTATGTAGCAATGCCATGTTTCCCGAAGGAAGGAATAAAGGAGAGCTAGAATTGTTGACTTCGAGAAGGGTTAGAAAATGGTGAGAACCCCTAGTATTTACAAAGATAGCTAGACCCTCACAATAGTAAATCAGGAGGGCGGATAAGATTGTCAGTAGAACTAAGGTGCATGCGAGAGAGTTTATCAGCGATAAACCCCCAGCAATAGTAAAGTTCAAGTCAGAAATAGGTCGATTCTGCCGCAGTGTGCTAATGATTGTAGGGCATACCTGCAAGATAATGGTTATGACCCTAGTTTGTTATGTCGAAGGACAGAGAGATCATATGAACAAAATAGGCCTGAGTGCGGGTTAGAAGGATACAGTTTGGTAGACTTAGTTAGTAATATCTTTGACAGTATGAGGCAGAAGGCACAAACCCCAGATCTCAGCCTCTGGGAGAAAGGAGGGAAGCACAAGTATTCCATACTGGAGGGTAATAGAATCACCTCCAATTTGAAGTAGATTGACAAAGCATGGGACCACTGCTGAATGTCGAGAAATAAGAATCAGGCTGATAGTTAAGAGATAGTAAGGTTGTAACCTAGAATGCTGCAATATCACCACCAGTTGTGGAGGTAAAGGAGTGGCAACATAGACATTCTAACCTAGTACAACCTAGAGACAACGCCCAGTATGAAGTTATTGGCCTTTGAGATAATAAAGGGCGGAGTCATGAGACCCAGAGGTCGACTCTGAGTTCCAAAGGTGGCAAGGCTTCATTAGCAGACTATGGCAAAGGTGCACTATGTCCGTTATCCCCTCAACCCAGAGTTTAATGAAAACGCATCAGGTCGTAAAGGGAGACCTACTGATGGCATAGGAAGAGGGAAGATATCGTTGAGTTGTAGTGTAGAGCTCCAATGACCAGCCAGGGAAGGCTATACATCAGGAACTGGGCAGACTAATTCAAGAGATAGCCGTGCCTATAAGGGAGTGGAGAATAGTCAACATGAATATAGTTATAGGGTTACCTCACACCAGATGTAAATTGACCCTATTGAGTCTATGTATAGAAAGGCTAACGAGATCAACTCATGTCTAGCTGGATGGAATTATGTTTCAGTTAAAGTTTATACCGAGTTAAATATTTAAGAAGTAGTTTGGTTACGTGGAGCTCAAGTATCTAATAAATTTTAATAGAGAGGCACAACGCACAACTAGGTATTGGAGAGGTGTTAGAACAGATTAGGATTAAAGTTAATTTGAGTATGACTTCCCATCCCCAAGAAAAGGGCCAAGCAACGCACCCGATTTAGGTGCTTGGAGACATATATATATAGATCCCCTATATGATGACCTAAAGTAAGCAAATTAGGGGTAGTTGAACCAGGGCATACTATATCAGGTAGACGGAGAAAGTTAAACTTACCAGAAAATGGATACCGACAGCCTAGGGTCATCGGGAGTCTTACTCTAATGTACAACATAGGCAGTTGAGGATTCAATCAACGACTGGGTATTCCTAAAAACTTTTCCAACACAGGGCATTACGAGATTTGGGAAAAAGGGCAAGCTTAGCCTTACACTCATTGGCTCGTATCATTTCCTCCGAAGGACAAGCAAGGTGGCATATGAGCTAGAATTACCTCCAGAGCTAGATCTGTCCATCCAATCTTTCATGTATCCATGTTATGAAAGTTCATAGTGGACCCATCCCTAGTTGTTCCAGTTGAGGACGTTCACGTTACTGGGGAGTTAGCATACAAAAAGGTCCCAGTTGCTATACTAGATCGACAGGTTTGTAGGCTAAGGACTAAAGAAGTGGTCTCTATTAAAGTACTATAGAGAAAAAACGATAAAGAAGAGATGTCCTGTGAAGATGAGGATGACATGAGGTCTAAGTATCCTCACTTGTTCCAGGATTAATTTAGATTATGCAGTTAACGTGATGTTGTTGTTTAGTTGTTATTTCACTACTTATGTTGTTAGTACTGTTTAGCTGGCTACCTCCTTGTGATAAAATAGTTGTTTATAGCATCCCGTGAGGAACCTATGTTGGACTTTACTGTGTTTCAGGTTTCTGAATAGGCCATATTATAGAGGATACTCCACCGAAAATTTTATAAGTCTGGGTTTAAAGAGTTAACTCTGTTAAGCCTGAAGATGACATTCGAGGATGAATGTTTCTAAGGGTGGTAGGATGTTACACCCCGTAAAATGTTAACAATTAGTAGGCGTACGTGTGGATTTATAAAGAGCAAGAAGAGCTCGACATATGGGGGAAGAGCCTCAGAAGCAGGGTCCGACGAGGCTAGGCCGCGAGGGTCCAACTCGATGCACCAGCCTGCAGTGCCTTGGCCAGCGCGGCGTGCCAGGCCACTGCCGCTATGGGAGGTGTGGCGCGGGGAGCGTTGTAGTGCATTGGGAAGCACGAGGAACACCCAGACAATGGCCCTATATATATACTCCTCTCATTTCATTTTAAATCATTTGGTAAGATACCCACGGCCAGAGATTAGGAGAATGGATGTTTTTGATAGTTTTTCATTCGATTATGCTACCAAATGCCATTCAATCGCAAATTAACTTTGGGTAACGAGTTTTAGGCCTATAGAAAGCATTACCGCAGAGTTATTTCTCATAAATGCGCTCGGCGAATTGGAAGTCTGCCGAGTAAAGGTTGTCAAAATTGTTCCAAATTGGAGTCTAAATGGCCATAGGAATTAGGTAAGCACTTGTTCCTTCTCAACTCTCGAGTAATTATATATTTTCTGTCGAGTTATTCAAAGTTGGATTATAGATAATTCTATTACCGAAAGTTATCAATATTTGCCGAGTTTAATATTGAAATTAGTTCTATTCTCTCAGTATAAAGGTTACAATTGGAGAGAATCGCCGATTGCAAGTTGAAATTCGCCAGCTGAATGAAAGTCAGCATTCGAGGTATGTTCATGCTTATTCCTTCGGCAAGTTATTCTCACCGTATATTGATATGAACTATATTTTAAACGTAGATAATGATCCTATATGTTGTAATTAGCAGCTGCTAGTATATAAAGATCAGGTATGTCGTGATTAGGTGTTATCAGTACATTACAGTTACATATGTTTTCGTTAGCTCCTAGAGAATGTATAAAGATTATATCATAGTATCCCTTGTCGAGAAAGAACATGCTTAGTGTGACACACGCTAGAAGCATCGTAGGAACTCCTCGGTCCTTCAGTTCACTGTGTTAGTAGAATTGGATGTTTTATTGTCAAGCCTAGACCTTAGAAGCTTGTGGATAGTTATTGGGCCTAAGTTAGTAAGTTGAACAACATAGGCACAACTAGGCGATATAACTATCAGTCTAGCACCTGTACTATCAGTGAAGCACGCCTAAAGGCCATTGGCATACCCTCACTCCCCAGGGCCAGAAATTTGGATAGGATGGCCATAATTTAGAGTCAGCAACACTAGGGTTGCCTAGTGAACTGAGTGACATTCTGCCATATAGTTAGCTACTACCAGTGACTATCAGTTCTAGTTGAGTTAGTATTCGTCGTATAGGTCACTCAAGAACCTATCCCAGTCCTTCAGGTTAGATAGACCAGTGGGTACCCTAAGGAACGGGACCTTATTAGCAGTTAGAGGCAGGGCTAACGCCCCAGCCTGCTCCTATAAGATGCTCAGGCACAGGTTGTAGGGAACGACTAAGTTCAGCTAGACTTACCCACAGGTTAAGAATCGTCCAACAAAGACATAGAAAAATCTTAACAAACCAAGTTAAGGTCTAAAAGAATAGAACCATGTTAGTACAATATGATCTTTAGGCTATGAATCTTTCCAAGTTTCCTGTGGAGGATTAGGGGCCGACTGCTTTAAGGCATGTTCGGTCAGTAGTAGCCCTACAGTCATTCCAAGTAGAAAAAGTAAGTAATTGGTCATCTGCGACCCTACAGTTGCTTATAAGGTATAGTTATTCAAGAAAGACATTTAGAGTACTGCTAGGCCACTCCAGATCTCGCCCTATTCGGTCTAGAGCATTTGAGATTATGATCACTATCGGAATCCTTTGATCAGATACAGGTAGATGGGGTGTGCCTGCTAGCAGCTATATAGATTATTCTAGTGGCGAGCAGTAGTTTTGTTAGGCCCAGAAGGCCAGATACGCCTTTGTGTAGGTAGATTAACAATTCAGTATAGCATATCGAATGGTATTGCCCTCACATAGAAGCCTTCTGTGACCACCCCAGCGTTAGTAGCTCTATTGTTGCCTACTAGGCTATATGACGTTTCTCCAATGAGCGATATGTCGGCCCAAGGGATGATGTAGAGGCCCAAGGGCCATATTAATGTCCATTACATGGCTGGACTATCATTTTTATGTTGTATCAACATCACTGACCCTTGTAGAGCCTGGTGCCTTGGGTGCAGTTATCAAGAGTCCATCAAACTTAGACACAGCTACAAATCAGGATCCGAGTAGGCCCACTTGTATACCCAAGGGACCGGTAGGTTATTTATAGCATCAGTAGAGTCTTAGGAACCTTGTTAGGGGTATATAGATTGAAGTTTGCTTGCCAGGCTTATAGGGACCCCGAGTGGGTTATTCTGTGTTTATTGTACCTCCCAGGATTGTGGGGGCCAAGTTAGGTTCTTGTTTGTATTCTTTTCTACTAGCTGTAGCTTATGAATATATGATTGTACAGTCTTAGCACATATATGTGTAGTGTTTTCCTAGATGCAGGTTATGAATAAGCAAACTTCTAGGTTGATTTCTTCCCCTTCTTTCTACTTACTTTCAGTTTTTAACAACTTTTACTCAGCTTTTTATTATTTCCTTCCATATTTAGGACATATTGTACTAACGCCCAACTATGGGGCACTGCATACTTTCTTGCAGGTTTAGAAAATTAGAGTTCAGGATCTCCATTAGCATTTGTTTAGCAACAGCAGTTTGGCCAGCTCCTCTCATTTGGAGTTGCCAAGTTATTGATATTACGGTCTTTTGGTTATGTAGCATTTGGGTAGGTTGGGGCCATGTACCGACTAGTATTTGTATTCTTAGAGGCTTGCATACTACAATATCCAGTTAGTTAGCTGTTGTTGACCATGTGGGGCCCATGTATGTCTTATTTAGTTGTTGGTGATGTGGGGCCTAGTGTAGCTACTTATTTTTATCGTTATATTATAATTAGACAGCATGGTGGTCTTGTCGGCCCGCATAGGATCCCTATTGATGTGTGTTGGTTGAGTTAGCTATTTCCTTTTACAAGTACTGCGTCGCCTTGTGGACCCGAGGATGTGTTTATAATCGAGATGTAGCAGTTTGTTTTCTCAAGTTTTAAGTCATTGATAGGCACTATAGGTGCTTGTGCCCAGCTAGGTCAACCCAGATTCCAGTATGGCATTAGGTGCCAGTCGTGCCTCCCAGGGTGGGGCGTGACACTAAATTTAACGCTCTAATACCAAGTTTTTCATGATCGAGCTGAGACACTGGATCGAGACACGAGATTTAGTAATGAATGGATTCAAGCTAACCCATGACACATACATAGTATGGCTACAAGAGCATCAACATGAGAAAATAAAATTATAAGCGTAGATAAGCGAAAGTCTATATAACATAAGACGTAAGTAAAATGATAATATCATAATGCTGAGTCACAAAGCCGAATGTAATAACTCTATGACTGAAAGCCTCTACTAACTGATGACTTGCTGGGACAAGCCCCCAGCTAACTCCAACGTCTGAAACTACAACAAAGTAAAAGAATGAAAATGAAGTAGATAACTCTAGTCCTCAAAGGATGAGGGCTCACCCCTTCTTGCTGATGAAGTATAAAACATTTCTAACTGTGGTTGAGTTTGAGTACCTGGATCTATATCATTAAATGATATAACAAAGAGTATGTGATCAATACATTGAATGTACAAAGTATTTAAAGTAGGTAAACCATGCCTAGTAAAATGTTAGCTGAAATCATGGATATAAATAAAATAGATCATGAGAGTAAGAACTGCATGCTAAAGGCCGTTTTTGAGATATACATAACCATAATCTATTTATCATAACTGAACATAATGACCCAACATTTAAAAATAGAAATCATATGACTTATCAGGCTTTAAATTGTAAGTAAAAACTCATCAACTAATCATTAAGTCAAACATCCTATAAAACATAACATAACAAGTCATGAACATGAGTAACTAAAATTGTGAGGAATAATGGGGGACTCGTCTTAAACGACAACCACCATGTATGAGCGCATGATGATACCACATCTTTCCCACATAAAGGAGAGTCATCCTAATCCTTGCCAGGGAAAAGGACAAATAAAGGGTGATATCACGGTGTGTCCTCGGGTGGGGGAAGCACTCTCTTTGAGAGGTCCCAAATATATACCTACATTGGCGCATAATTTATGCGATCAGGGAACCTCGAAACACCTGGCTTGCTTGGTGCTAGATACTACTCCCAAATCAGGCATATTGCTCATATAATCTATTCTCAAAACATAGCTTAAATCTAAATATTAGGAGTCTTGACTCCAAATACTATCATAAACTAATCTTGTTAGCCTTGGCTAAAATCATAATAGCATACTTGACTTCCATGGGCTTGCGCAAATCATTGAATAATACATACTTGAAATTCGCTTTCATACTTAAAAAACATGAAATCATAGGTTGAGAGTTCACAAACATTCAGGTATACTAGATAACTCATCATGCTTGAAACCATGATTTCAAGTATGATGAGTTATCTAGTATGTATGAATGTTTATGAACTCTCAATTTATGGTTCCATGATTTGAACTTATGAAGTCTATTTCAAGTATACATGATTTTATGATTTGGGCAAGCCCATGTAAGTTAAGTACATTTATTATCATCCAACAAAGGCTAACAAGATCAATTTATGATATGATTTGGAGTCAAGACTCCCAATGCAACTTATTATATGATATAGATTCAAGACTCCCAATGTTCAGATTCAAGTTATGCTTTGAGAATATGATTATTTGAGATTTATACATATGTTGGGAGTAGTGTCCCACACAGAGTAGCCTTGGGGTTCCCAAGTTCTCTGTTCTCATAAGATACGCACCAACATAGGTATGTATATTTGAGATCTCTCGAGAGAGTGCTTCCCCTGCCTGAGGGCACAACATGATATCACACCTTATTCATCCTTGCCCTGGCAAGGCTTAGTATGGCTCTCCTCCACGTAGGAGAGAAGTGGGATAATCATGCTCCCATACATGATGGTTGTTTATTATGAAGAGTCTCCTATTGTTCGTCATGATTTTAGTTACTCATGTTCATGAGTTATGATATTTTTTTTGTAGCATACTTGGCCCAATATTTAGTTTATGAGCTTTTACTTATGATTGTAGATATGACAAGTCATATGATTTCTATTTTTAAATCTTGGGTCATTATGTGCAGTTATGATAACTAACTTATGATTATGTATATCTTAGATACAACTTTTAGCTTGCATTCCTTACTCTCATTATCTTTTTGATTTATATGCATGATTTCAACTAACGTACTAAGAAAATATGTTTTTACTTACCTTACATACTTAGTATATACCAAGAATTGACCGCATACTTTATGCTATATTATCTCATGATATAGGTTTGGGTGATCCAGTTAAGTCTCGCCGATAGCTTGCTCCCATATCATTCTAGTTTAGCACCTGCTTTGGGTGAGTCCTTATCATCTGAGGAAATCTATAAGTTTAGACTTTTTATATCAGTTTAGTTTTAGTCTTGGAGTTAGTGGGGGGGGAGGTTGTCCCATCATTTCATCAAATAATAAAGGCTTTTCAAACATAGACTAGTATGTTCACCTTTTAAATTCAGCGTTACATGATACCCTAACTGTCTCACTCAAATGGGCACAACCATGCTAAGCCTTGCTAGGGCAAAGAACGATAAGCCGTGATATCACTCTTGAGCCCCGTTGAGCTAGGGGAACACTCTCTGGCGAGGCCCAATACATGAATATATATATATATAAATACACACCCATGGTGGTACGTAGTTATAAGGTTTGAGGTTTGCTTGAACCCCTGGCTTACTTGATACTAGATATTACTCCTAAAATATGCACATGGCTCATAATCATCATTGTGAAAATATACTTGATCTTGCATGAATTGTCTAATTCATGAAATCATAATCATACTTGGCAGAATAATGCCATTGAGTTGACCATGATATATATATCTTGAGTATCATGAAAATGATACATACTTGAATAATTAGTCATAATTGAATTCATAGGCTCATAAGCTTTAAATTCATAAAATCATGCATAAGTGGGCAAAATCACCATAAACTTGATAGTATAGATCCATGAGAGACTCTAGTAGAAAATAAGTAATCATAACCATAAATCATGAATTTAATCCTAAGAAACTTAAATCCATAGGAGATGATAAGAGATTTCTTGAGAACTGGGTCTATCTAGAATTTCAATAAAACATGCTTGGAGACATGAAATCATCAAATAGAGATGAAATTGGGTATGAGGGTGGAATATTTCCCCCATTTATACCCTGCGTACCTTGGCTTGATGAATCCCTAGCTTGACTTGAAGACCCAAGAAAGAATTGAATGAATTTGAAGAAGAACCCTAACCTTGGCTTGAGAGGATTTGATCTTCCAATTGAGGTATTAGGAGTAGAATGAGGGTTTAGGCTCAGCAAAACCCCTTAATACACCCCTTAAAGAACTAAAAGTGGCGTCACTTAGGAGTTAAAAGCTTAGAAAGTTATAAAAATACTGCTTAGACTTCGCATTAAACCTGTCCACTCTAGCGTTATGACTTGTCCTACGGCTCATAACACCTTACCATGACTCGTACTGAGTCACGTGGTTTTAGGTCCTCCCTTTGATCATTTTTTGAACTTCCTGCCATAGGCACCTACCACGATCCATACCACACTACCACAGGCCATACCTAGGCTCGTGGTTCCTTACTTCATTTCAGATTACTGCTTTGAATCTCTTTCTACGACACTCTGGTACGACTTGTACCATCCAAGTACGACTCTTGACCACCTATCATACCTACCTTGCCAAGGGCCCTGATAGTTGCTGAGCTTCTCACCACAGGTCCTTGTACGAGTCATACTAGGCACCTATGACTCATACTAAGACCCATCCTGAGGCAATTTTCCAGTTTTTCCATACGACCTACTTCCATCCCTCGGATCTAGTCTTAGGAACTTTCTGGGTGTTACATATTTATTTTTACTTTATATTTAACATGAATTGAGTTAATTTGATTTGTAAAAGTTAAGCAAAAATCTGCAATCTAAGAATATAGAGTGGCAAAAAGATTACAGAAAATTCCATAAAATACAAGAAAAAAGGAAGAGGAATAAAGCTATGATGACTTTCAAAAAATTTTATCAGGGTTCAATTCACCCCTCCTTTTTCACTTCTGCAACCTGACTTGTAAAATTTCTCTGTCCTTTATCCATCTATTTTGGAGAATTTCTGAAAAAATTATTTTATTTTATTTTTGCATTGAACTAATTTTTTAACCTTTAATTGCTGAGTTAGTGAGTTTGATAAATTTATAATTTATATTTTACATTTGGCCTCTATATATACTTTCTTTTCAAAAAAATTTTGTTGAGTTTTATTTCTAGTTGAGGTTGATATAGTTTTTTTTAAAGGTCAGATATTTTTAATTATCTATATGACTTCGCTACTACATGCTGCAGGAGACAGATTTCAAATATTATAGCTAGCAGTAAAGGTATAATAAATGATTGTGTCTATTACTATCAATTTTTTTAGCCCAGACATGAATATTAGAAACCAATATTCCTCATTAAATAGGATTACACAAAATATATTGCAAAGTTCCATCTAGATAAACCACAATGGAATGATTTTTCTTCTTATTTTGGAATAGTGAATGTTCCTTCTTTAATTCTATATATACTTGCATTGTTGCATGCATTAGTCTATAGTTTCTTGGTTATCTAATTTTTCAATAATGATTTGTATTTTTTTTGTCTAGGGGTGGTAGGATATACATTAAAAGTCATGTCATTCATTAGACCTTTGAATTGATATCTAACGTATATGCTAAGTAAGTATTTGCACTGAGTTTTCACTACTGAATTTTCTTTAAAGATCTACACTGGCATCTCTAGAAGATAAATTCAAATTTTGTATGCCTATGGTAAAAAGCTACAGACCTTAAAAACCTTATCAACCCTTGATATGCTCAGTGAACCATGAAAAGAAGATGAGAAGTACCAAAATGTTGACATGGCTTCAAGGATGTTGTGTCCGACGATCCATTAAGGAACATGACTGGAGTGAAGCTTTTCTAATCCCAAAAAGTAGATTACTACACAATAAATTATTTGCTCATATTCAGCAGAGAAGTGTAGATAGATTTTCAAGTTGAAATGCAAGTTGTAAATACTTCATGAAGTAATAGATATATTTTTGGATTGACATTGGAATAAAAGTGTAGTTACAAATTGAACCCTATCACCTTGGTATCACTATTTTTTACATAGCACCTAAGAAACTTATTAGTTTATTGAAATACTTTTACCCTTCAAGTGTTATACCCCGTAAAATTTCCAACACATAGATGGCCTATTCGCGTTTGGTTAAGAGTATTTGAAAGTCATACATGCTAGAAAAAGGCCCGGGAAAAGACCGGACGAGAAACCTGTCGAACCATCGCGGAAGGAGTCGGGGCAGAGCCCCTCCGCGATGGCAACGTGTCACGGAGGTGGACCCTTCGCGTTGGCTCCGTGACACGTTGGCCCTGTCAGGGCCCAAGTATATAAAGGCTCCACTTCGGTTCATTTCATTATGATATCAAACGATTTCCAAAACTCGTGAGAAAATAGAGAGGGTGCGAAAGTACTATTAAATTATCGCTCGATTACGCCGTCAAACGCGGTCCAAACTCAAATTAACTCCAGATACCGAGGTATTAAGCAGTGAGGAGCATTCCTATGGATTTAGTTTCGTGAAATTTGGCCGGCAAATCGTCATGCTACTGAACTAAGGTAAGTGGAATTGCTCCAAACTAGTGTAAATATACTCCTATCCTTAAAGTGAGCATTTATTCCTTCTGGACTATCGAGAAATAACGAGTTTTCGATCGCTTTTCGATAAGTCAAAGTTTGGGATAAATATATATCAAAAGTGATAATTTCTCTCGAATATTAATGTATTTAGTTCTAATTGACATATATGTAAATGAAGTTGGGAGAAATAGCTGGAGTACTGACCGAGCTTCGTCTGTTAGTCGGATAAACCGAAGTTAAGGTATGTAAAGCCAGTTTTTTTGGCAAGTTAGTAGTTTTAGTCTTGTATATCACAGTAAACTCCATAGTAGAATTCCCGGAGTTGAATATTGAGTATTGTGCAAGTTTAGTAAATTTGGTTTGCGATGTTATATCGTACTCAGTCTGAAAGTTAGTAAAGCATGCGCCAAAATGGCAAGTTAGCATTCCAGACTCAGTATAGCCCAGTATGTGATTGGCAATCATGTTTCTAGAATAATATGACAGAGATTCAGAATAAGAGTTAGTAAAGTAAAATCAGACAGTCAGGTAGTATCTTCGCTACAGATTAGCCATACAGACAGATGATATCTTGGCTACAGTATTGCCATACAGTTAGATAGTATCTTCGCTACAGATTAGCCATACAGTTAGATAAAGATCACAGATTCAGTATAAAGCAGTATGAGAATCATTATAATACAGAAAGAGATCAGAATAAGAAATCAAAACTCAGATAGTATTTTTCAGTTTAAACATGCTTGCTATATATGTGCTTATTGTTTGTTCAGACTTGGTTGTGTCGTGAGGGCACCCTTTTGAGCATCCTCACCGCCCTTGGGTTGGTAACTGTGTCGCCCACTGAGCAGGTGGGTTTACGTCACTCCAAGGAGTGGCATTCCATCCCCAGTTTGGACGAAGATGGGATGAAGCTTTCCTCATATCAGGCTGATTAGCATTACAGTACAGATAGCCCTGTTTTGCCCAAGCGCCCAGGGAAATGATTCAGATACAGTTACAATTACAAATACAGTATAGGAGTCCTCCGGACTTAGACACGGTTATTTATATTGGAGGCTATGGCCCGAGCTGAAGACCGAGGGGGCTGGCAGAGGTGCTCGTAGTTAGTAGACAAGTGGAGTGATTTATTTTTGGATGGTTTTGACCCGGGTAGGGGTATATACATTGTTTGCTTGCTTGGCGCCATTCGGCTTATGGGGTTGGTATTGGCTCTTGTTTGATATATATATATATATATATATATATGTATTTATGTGCTATATATTAGTTAATAGAAAGTAGGTCGCCGCGTCTACAGGTACGCTCCTGCCCTATCACAGCACAGAAAGTCTGATTCAGTTCATATTAGTTCATACAGATTCAGTTATCTCCTGCTAATCAGAATTGCTAGTTATGTTATTTATGTTCAGTTGTATTCAGTTGCTTTGCATACTCGGTACCTGTGGTACTGACGCCCGTTTGGGGCGCTGCATTACATGCCTGCAGGTACTCATAGACGAGGAGGCGATCCCTCGTGATTTCAGCCAGCTTATCTAATCATCAGCTCATGTCATCCGGAGCTTGATATTCAGAGGTATAGTTCATTTTCTTTTATTGTATAGCGTGGGTAGGCCGGGGCCCTGTCCCAACCATCTTTTCAATATTCCTAGAGGCTTGCAGTCTATATATATTTCCCTATGGTTAGTTGTGCCGGTTGTGTAGGGCCGTGCGTTTGGTTTAGCTGTTTAGCATTGTTGATTATGTTGGCCGTGTGGGGCCATAGTTTGATAGTAGTGGTGAACTTGCCGGTCACGTAGCTATTCAGTATTCTATTATTGAGTTACAGATAACCAGAAAGCAAGGTGGCCTTGTCGCCCGCATAGGTTTCCCCCTTTGTAAGTATGTTTCTGGTTAGTTGATGTTTTATACAGGTGGCTATAGGCCCAGTCGGCCGGAGGCTGTGTTTACAGCCGTTGTATAGCCTGTTGTTTCCAGACATCTCAGTTAGAGCTAGCCAGGCACCAGATGTGCTTAGGCTCACGCGTTGCCATCATACCCCCCAAGGCGGGGCGTGACAAACTTGGTATCAGAGCAGGTTGTGTCCCAGGGAGTCTGCAAGCAGAGTCTTGTCTATGGATGTGTTGTGCACCACATACTATAGGCAGGAGGCTGCGATGCATGATAGTATGGTTACTTTTCTTTCTCATTCAGTCGTGCTATAGAGCGGTACTGTATAGAGTTGGGTCCCGAAAACTTATCATATTTTTTGTCTAGAGATAAGAATGGCAGACCAGCGTCACCCTACCACTGGCAGAAGAATAGACACAGCAGCAGGAGAAGGCACCAGCATGATGCCTCAGTTCCATTTTGAGTCAGCCCGATCTGAGGGCGATACAGAGGCTTCCTTACAGCCCTCTCAGTAGTCCCCCTCACATCACGAGCCGTTGGGCACGACACCGCCTCCGATAGCTCCTATACCTTTGCCATCAGACCAGGAAGTTCGGAGCGCAGTGGTTATGTTGGCACAAATGATGGCCACACAGCGCCAGTCAGTGCCACCTGTAGTAGCAGAGCCTTCAGGTGGGTCAGGTAGTTCCAGGGTCAGGGAGTTTTTGGCACTAGGACCCCCAGGAGTTCCTAAATTAGATGAAGAGAATTTTCTGTGTTATGCATGTGACCCCTATAGAATCAGTGGAGCTAGCAATGTTTCGGTTGCGAGACATAGTTGTATTATGGTACGAGAGTTGGGAAAGGTCTCGAGGGAGCGATGTTTCCCCTCCGACCTGGTCCAGCTTCTCAGACGCCTTCCTGGACCGTTATTTGCCACGGGAGATCCGGCAGGCCCGAAGGGATCAGTTTTTGCATTTGGAATAGGGGGCAAGGAGTGTACGAGAATATGCTGTACAGTTTGACTCCCTAGTCTGCTATGCTCCAGCTTTTGTGGACACTATGCCATCCAGAGTCCACCAGTTCATTATATGTCTGAACCCGGAATATATTGAAGCTTGCATGACGGCTACGTTATGAGAAGATATGGATATTGCCCGAGTACAGGCCTTTGCCCAGACCATTGAGGGCCTTAGACAGCGGCAATAGGGAAGTAGACAGACAAATCAGGAACAGTGCCACAGAGACAGATCAGATGGAATGCAGAGGGAGGTTCAGAGAGGACCCAGGCCCCGATTGTCAGACAGACCCCCTAGACCCCCACCTCCACCACAGCAGCAGTAGTGAGGTTGATTTGCTCGTCGAGGGCAGTTAGAGTTTGGTGGCAGTTTTCGAACAGTAGATTCCCCGCAGTAGAGAAGGGGAGAGCAGAGCAGATTTACACCCCCACCCTACCCTAATTTCAGCCGACCTCACATCGGAGCTTGTAGATATGGCTCCTCGGGGTGTTATATATGCGGGCAGGAGGGGCACCACATGAGTGATTGTCCGGCCAGGGGACAAGAGAGCAGAGATAGTCAGGATAGGGGATCTGTAGGGCCACGAGCTCCAGCAGCCTCGGTAGGGCGTAGGCCCTCAGGTACAGCAGGTAGAGGGCAAATTAGGAGCCTCCAAATCAGGTACGGGCTCAAGCCGTACCTGTGCATTACCATGAGACAGGACTCAGAGGTGTCTCCAGATGTAGTGATAGGTATGATGACTATCTGTTCATGCCCTGCTTATGTACTGATTGATCCAGGGTCCACTCTGTCATATATTACCCCATTTTTGGCTCGAAAGTTTAATGTCGCACCAGAGTTATTACAGAAGCCCTTTTCAGTATCTACACCCGTCGGTGACTCCATTATAGCTAGTAGAATTTATCGAGGGTGTACATTAGAGGTTGATTTCCAGACTACAGTAGATCTGGTAGAGTTAGAAATGATTGATTTCGATGCCATTATGGGTATGGATTAGTTGGTGCCATGTTATGCTAACGTAGAATGTTGGACCAAGACGGTTCGATTCCACTTTTCAGGAGAGGCAGAGCGAGAGTGGAAAGGCAGCACAGCTACCCCAAAAGGTAAGTTTATTTCCTACCTTCAGGCGAGGAAATTGATAACTAAGGGATGTATCTACCACCTAATCAGGGTTCAGGATATTCGGGTAGAATCTCCGATACTTCAGTCTGTTCCGGTGGTGAATGAATTCTTTGATGTATTTCCAGACGAGTTACCTGGTAGTCCCCCAGAAAGGGAGACAGATTTTGCAATTGACTTTCTACCAGGCACTCAGCCTATATCAATTCCTCCGTATCGCATGGCTCCTACTGAACTCAGAGAATTAAAGGAGCAGCTGAAGGACCTACTAGATAAGGGTGGCCGAGTACTTCACCGTGGGTTGCGCCAGTTCTATTTGTAAGGAAGAAGGATGGCTCGCTCCGCATGTTTATAGATTACCGACAGCTGAATAAAGTTACAATAAAGAATAATTATCCGCTTCCCAGAATAGATGATTTGTTTGATCAGTTACAGGGGGCCAGATATTTCTCCGAGATTGACTTACGATCCTGATATCATCAGGTTCGAGTTCGTGAAAGAGACATTCCCAAAATGGCTTTCAGGACCCGATATGGACACTTTGAATTCCTAGTTATGTCCTTTGGGTTAACGAATGCCCCAACAATATTCATGGACCTGATGAATAGCATTTTCAGACCATACCTGGACCTGTTCATGATAGTGTTTATTGATGATATTCTGGTGTATTCTAGCTCTGAAGCAGATCACCAGGCTCATTTACGGACAGTGCTCCAGATTCTCAGGGACCGTCAATTATATGCTAAGTTCTCCAAGTGTGAATTCTAGCTGAACTCAGTAGCCTTCTTGGGGCATATTGTGTCGAATGCTGGTATACAGGTTGACACGCAGAAGATAGTAGCAGTTAAAACCTGGCCTAGGCCTACCACTCCGACCGAAGTCCACAGTTTTCTGAGGTTAGCAGCATATTACAGGAGATTTGTTGAGGGATTCTCTACTATAGCAGTACCTCTGACCAAACTGACTCAGAAAGCAGCAAAGTTTCAGTGGACAGAGGCATGTGAGCAGAGCTTCCAGGAGTTAAAAGACAGATTAACCTCTGCCCTAGTGTTAGCATTGCCGGAAGGTACAGAAGGTTATTCAGTGTATTGTGACGTATCAGGCGTTGGGTTTGGTGGTGTGTTGATTCAGCATGGTAAGGTGATTGTGTATGCTTCTAGATAGCTGAGGAAACACGAAAATAATTACCCTACCCATGACCTGGAGTTAGCCGCAGTGATCCACGCTCTGAAAATCTGGAGGCACTATCTGTATGGCGTTCATGTAGACATTTTTACAGATCATAAAAGCCTGTAGTACATTTTCACACAAAGGGAGTTAAATTTGCGGTAGCGTCGCTGGTTAGAATTGCTGAAAGATTATGACGTAAATATTCTCTACCACCTAGGGAGAGCTAATGTAGTAGCAGATGCTCTCAGCCGTAAATCCATGGGAAGTTTGGCATATTTGCAGCTCGAGCAGCGGGAGTTGGTCAAGGAGATACATCAATTAGCCAGCCTAGTTGTTCGTATAGCAGACATAGAGGACAATAGAGCAGTAATTTAGAACACCGCCATATCATAATTAGTTGTGGAAGTAAAAGAATGATAGTATGAGGATCCTGACCTGATCCAGCTCAAAGACAGAATCCAGCAGGGTAAAGCGCCAGATTTTCAGATAATTGAGGAAGAAGTGTTGTTATGTAAAGGCCGCCTCTGTGTTCCAGATGTTTTAGGGCTCCGCCTGCAGATTATGAACGAGGTACAGTACGGCCGTTATTCTCTTCACCCCAGTGCGACGAAAATGTACCATGATATCAAGGACAATTATTGGTGGCCAGGAATGAAAAGAGAAATTGCAGAATTTGTAGCCTAGTGTCATAACTGTCAATAGGTAAAAGAGGAACACTAGAAACCACGCAGGTTAACTCAGGACATAGCTGTGCCTCTCTGGAAATGGGAAGCAGTGAATATGGATTTTGTAGCAGGATTACCCCGTACCAGACATAGACACGATTCTATTTGGGTAATAGTTGACAGGCTGACAAAATCAGCTCATTTTCCTGCCAGTGAAAGCTACCTTCTCGGCCGAGGATTATGCCGAATTATATATTAGAGAAATAGTTAGATTACATGGAATGCCATTATCTATTATTTTAGACAGAGGAGCACAGTTTACAGCTAGATTTTGGCAGTCATTACAGAGGGATCTAGGAACACAGATTAATGTGAGCACAATATTCCACCCTCAGACAGATGGACAGGCTGAGCGCACTATTCAAACGCTCGAGGACATGCTACAAGCGTGTGTGCTAGATTTTGGAGGTAGCTGGGACGAGCATTTGCCGTTAATTGAATTTGCTTATAATAATAGCTATCACTCAGCCATTCAAATGGCGCCCTTTGAAGCATTGTATGGGCGAAAATGCAGATCTCCAATTGGTTGGTTTGAAGTGGGAGAATCAGTATTGATTAGGCCAGACATCATTCAACAGTCAGAGGAGAAGGTAAAGCTTATCAGAGAATGCCTATTGACTGCACAGAGCCGCCAGAAATCATATGCTGATGTGCGGCGCAGAGACCTGGAATTTGATGTGAATGACTGGGTATTTCTGAAAGTATCTCCAATGAAAGGGGTGATGAGATTCGGCAAGAAAGGTAAGCTCAGACCGAGATTTGTTGGGCCTTATCAAATTCGTCGAAGGATAGGTCGAGTAGCATATGAGTTGAACTTACCTCCAGAATTGGAATCCGTTCATCCGGTCTTTCATGTATCTATGCTGAGGAAATGCATAGGAGACCCATCCAGAGCAGCCCCAGTCCAGGATATCCAGGTTACAGAAGAGCTGGCCTATGAAGAGGTTCCTGTAGCCATCTTAGACAGACAGATTCGTAGATTGAGAACTAAAGATATTGTGTCTGTCAAGGTATTGTGGCGTAACAGGAACCGTGAGGAGATGACTTGGGAGGCGGAGGAAGATATGAAGACTAGATACCCTCATTTATTCCAAGCCTAGTCAGGCGACAGGTATGTTAGTGTTATTATCTTATGCAGTGCCTTATAGCATACATATAAATGAGAAGGTCTATTTTAATCTGTCATTTAAATACTATAGTATTGTGTGGAGTACATGTATGGGACTTTTCTGCATTTTAGGTTTTTGGGACAGTCCATATTATAGGGGGAACTATGCCAAAATTTTTCTAGAAACAAGTTGAGTAAGTTGAGAAGTCCTCTAGATAGAAGTTTACATTCGAGGACGAATGTTCTTAAGGGGGGAGAATGTTACACCCTGTAAAATTCCCAACACATAGATGGCCTATTCGCATGTTGGTTAAGAGTATTTGAAAGCCATACATGCTAGAAAAAGGCCTGGGAAAAGACCGTACGAGAAACCTGTCGAACCATGACGGAAGGAGCTGGGGCAGAGCCCCTCCGCAATGGCAACGTGTCACGGAGGTGGAGCCTCCGTGTTGGCTCCGTGACACGTTGGCCCTGTCCAGGCCCAAATATATAAAGCCTCCACTTCGGTTCATTTCATTATGATATCAAACAATTTCTAGAACTCGTGAGAAAACAGAGAGGGTGCGAAAGAACTATTAAATTATCGCTCGATTACGCCGTCAAACGCGATCCAAACTCAAATTAACTCCAGATACTGAGGTATTAAGCAGTGAGGAGCATTCCTACGGATTTAGTTTCATGAAATTTGGCCGGCGAATCGTCGTGCTACCGAACTAAGGTAAGTGGAATTGCTCCAAACTAGTGTCAATATACTCCTATCCTTAAAGTGAGCATTTATTCCTTCTGGACTATCGAGAAATAACGAGTTTTTGACCGTTTTCCGATAAGTCGAAGTTTGGGATAAATATATATCAAAAGTGACAATTTCTCCCGGATATTAATGTATTTAGTTCTAATTGACATATATGTATATGCAGTTGGGAGAAATAGCTGGAGTACTGACCGAGCTTCGTCCGTTAGTCGGATAAACCGAAGTTAAGGTATGTAAAGCCAGTTTCTTCGGCAAGTTAGTAGTTTTAGCCTTGTATAGCACACTAAACTCCGTAGTAGAATTCCCGGAGTTGAATATTGAGTATTGCGCAAGTTCAGTAAATCTGGTTTGCGTTGTTATATCGTACTCAGTCCGAAAGTTAGTAAAGCATGCGCCAAAATGGCAAGTTAGCATTCCAGACTTAGTATAGTCCAGTATGTGATTGCAAGCATGTTTCTAGAATAATATGACAGAGATTTAGAATAAGAGTTAGTAAAGTAAAATCAGACAGTCCGGTAGTATCTTGGCTACAGATTTGCCATACAGACAGATGATATCTTGGCTACAGTATAGCCATACAGTTAGATAGTATCTTGGCTACAAATTAGCCATACAGTTAGATAAAGATCACAGATTCAGTATAAAGCAGTATAAGAATCAGTATAATACAGAAAGAGATCAGAATAAGAAATCAGAACTCAGATAGTATTTTTCAGTTTAAACATGCTTGCTATATATGTGCTTATTGTTTGTTCAGACTTGGTTGTGTCGTGAGGGCACCCTTTTGAGCGTCCTCGCCGCCCCTGGGTTGGTAACTGTGTCGCCCACTAAGCGGGTGGGTTTACGTCACTCCAAGGAGTGGCATGTCGTCCCCAGTTTGGACGAAGATGGGATGAAGCTTTCCCCATATCAAGATGATCAGCATTACAGTACAGATAGCTTGATGTGCACAAGCGCCTAGGGAACAGATTCAGATACAGTATGGGAGTCCTCCGGACTCAGACACGGTTATTTATATCGGAGGCTATGGCCCGATCCGGAGACCCAGGGGGCCGTCAGAGGTGCTCGTAGTTAGTAGACGAGTGGAGTGATTTATTTTTGGCTGGTTTTGACCCGGGTAGGGGTATATAGATTGTTTGCCTGCTTGGCGCCATCCGGCTTATGGGGGTTGGTATTGGCTCTTGTTTTCTATATATATATATATATGTATTTATGTTCTATATATTAGTTAATAGACAGCAGGCCTCCACGTCTACAGGTACGCTCCTGCCCTATCACAGCACAAAAATTCTGATTCAATTCATATCAGTTCATACAGATTCAGTTATCTCCTGCTATTCAGAATTGCTAGTTATGTTATTTGTATTCAGTTGTATTCAGTTGCTTTGCATACTCGGTACCAGTGGTACTGACGCCCGTTTGGGGCGCTGCATTACTTGAGTGCAGGTACTTATAGACGAGGAGACGATCCCTCGTGATTCCAGCCAGCTTATAGAATCATCAGCTTCTGTCATCCGGAGCTTGATATTTAGAGGTGTAGTTCATTTTCTTTTATTGTACAACATGGGTAGGCCGGGGCCCTGTCCCAACCATCTTTTCAATATTCCTAGAGGCTTGCAGTCTATATATATTTCCCTGTGGTTAGTTGTGTCGGTCGCGTGGGGCCGTGTATTTTTTTTAGCTGTTTAGCATTGTTGATTATGTTGGTCGTGTGAGGCCATAGTCTGATAGTAGTGGTGAACTTGCCGGTCACGTAGCTATTCAGTATTCTATTGTTGAGTTACAGATAACCAGAAAGCATGGTGGCCTTGTCGCCCTCATAGGTTTCCCCCTTTGTAAGTATGTTTCTGGTTAGCTGAAGTTTTATACTTATGGTTATAGGCCCAGTCGGCCGGAGGCTGTGTTTACAGCCGTTGTATAGCCTGTTGTTTCCAGAAATACTGAGTTAGAGCTAGTCAGGCACCAGATGTGCTTAGGCTCACCAGTTAGCAGTCTAGGTCCTACTAGGGCACCAGGTGCCGTCATACCCCCCAAGGCGGGGCATGACATCAAGTATATATTATTAGTTGATTTTTTGTGCAATCATGACACATACTCCCTTTTACTTTTTATTTTAATATTTTCTTTTGAGCCATTTAAATGGGAGAACATTTAAATGATATATATAATGCAAAAGGGAGGGGTGAACTTTCTACTAGGAAATATCAGGTTAAAACTATAATATCTATACACGTTTTCTCTCCTTTCTATTGTTTCCTTGACCGATAATTATTTATTTGTTAGAAAATTTAATATTTCATGTTGATGTTATTTAGTTCTTCTAAAATTTCAAACGGTAACATTTCTCGAATGCAAAAGGCTAAATTATATAACAAAATCAAAGATGATTGATTCAAGGACGAATGATAATATGTTATCATAATTTCTTTTTCACAATTAACATTTTTACTGTATAGTTTCAAATGCAAGGTATATATTACTGTAGTTTTAACGACTGATAGATTTTCTTCATACTGTAGATATCGTATTTTTATGACTTGATATTATAAAAAGAGACAGTGTTAGTGCTAATCCAAAAAAATAAATCAATATTTGTCTTTATTTAATTTGTAAAGTTATTTTGCACGCGTATTTATTGTTTAAATAATTTGTTTTACTATAATTAAATTTATAGAGTGTTATTTTATAAAGTCAGTGCTTTTAAATAATCACGCGAAGCACGAGCATTTTTACAAGTTAAAGTAATAAAAAAAAGATTGAGAAAAGAAGGAAAAATGGACGTTGGAGACACATTTGTAAAGGGGATTGACCTTTTTTTTGTAGAGTATTATTTGTTAATAAAAAGGAAAGATTCTTATTATATGTGGTGATGAAGAATTTTGGAAAAGATTTGACTAATTCGAAAGATTTGAAATTCAGGCTTAATATTGATATTTGAGTCTAAATAAAATTCTATCAAAAATATATAAATCGTTAACTATTAAATTAATAAGTAAATGAATATAATTAAATTATTAAATCAAGAATTTTATTGTAAAAAATAATACACTAGTGTTTGTAATAAAAAAAAATAAATTAAAATATTTGCTCAACAATTTAAAATAAAACGAGCTAAATACAAAAGAGTAAGTAGAAAAACTTTGCAAGTGAAGAACGATATGGTAATAATAATATTAATAAAATGATAATAATAATAGTAATAAAATGACATTAAAATAACATTGGATAATTATTATTAGCACAAAAATTACTAAAATTAGGTAAAATATTACTTTTGATCTTGCGAATAAAAATAAAAGGTCAACAAGTAAATTGAGAGAAAGGATCGGCAAAATTGGGCATCAACAGTTGCCCTTTCTTTGCTCGAAAATGAATGATGAATTGTCGAGCAAAGAACATTGAGCATCTAATATTATCCGACTGAGGGAATGAACTCGGTGGAATCGAAAGAAATGAGATGGGGTTATGAATATTTTGTCACCAAGATTTCAGTTTCAAATTACCTATATATTTTGAATTTTACAAGAATCAAGCCATGTGTAGTTCTAGATTAAGAACGAACCATACTCCTAAAAGAAATTGATGATACGGTGATTGAATAAGGACAAAATAGCATGTGTGTATTAGTTTGAAATATGTTGTAGGATGGGCAAAAAGGGGGAGTGTTAATATGATTCAGGTCAACTTAGAAAAGTTAAGGGATACGTTTTGGAAACAGGAGCTAGAGTTGCTCCTATTCGTAACTTGTTCTGCCTTTGCTACATGTATTTCTGGAAAGACAATATAAAATGGTTATAGCAAAAGGCGTTAAATGTACGATAAAATAAATTGACATAAATATTTAAGCATGATTCAAGTTCCCTTTAGACCAGAGAGTTTGCTTCGAGTCGATATGGATGATGTCTCTAAACCATGATGTCTTGGGCCATGACGCATAAAAAAATTCTTAGGTCATGAGATGTTATCGTAGGCCATGAAAAATGATATTTTTACACTGTGAAACCTTTGGAACATGATAAGTAAAAAATAAATTCTTAGGCCACAGAATGATAGCTTTAGTCCATAGATATGATGCCTTTATACTATGATATATGCGGAACATGATAAGGAAAAAACAAATCCTTAGGCTATGAAATATTGTCTGCAGGTTATAAAATGATGCCTTTGGTCTATGGCGCCTTCGAGACATGAGAAGCAGAAATTAAATCCTCTGACCACGAGATGATATCTGTAGGTTATGAAAATGATGCCTTTGAACTATGACATCTTTGGATAATTTAAAAAGATGATTAAAGAAAGCATATCTGATTGAGTAGCATTTGGGTGGGTTGAGTAGTTTTGTTGTAGCAAAAATTTGGATTTTAGTAGCTTGTTGCAATTCAGCGGCTCAAAGTTTTCCTCGGGCTTCAATGCAAATTTCAAGCTCAGAATATAGTTGCAGGATCAATGGTAAATATTGGACTCAGAATGCAAATATCACGCTCGTAATGCAATTTAGAAGGGTCAAAATGAATTTTAGAGGGAACAAATGCAGATAACGGGATCAAAATGCAAATAGAGGGCTCAAAATACAAATGGAGGGCTCAAATTCAATAATAGGCTCAAAACGCAAATATTGGACTCAAAATACAATTAATGGGCTCAAAATGCAATAATGGGTCAAAATGTAATTAACGAGTTTGAAATGCAATTTAGAGGGCTCAAATGCACTTACGGGCTGAAAATGCAATATCAGGCTTAAATTACAAATAGAAGGCATGAGCGTGCTCAATAATATAAAGAGAGGGCTCAAAATACAAATATTGAGCTCAAAATGCAGATATTGGGCTCAAAATGCAAATAACGGGCTCAAGAATGCAATTAGTGGGTTCAAAATAAAATAAAGGGCCAATATGTTATACCGTCAAAGGGATAGAGTAACTTAGCTCTGTGTCGCTTTTGAAAATAAAGAGTTCTCTGATGTTGCTTTTTCTATACCTGCTATTTAACATTCTATTGGAGATTGATCTCTTGCCTTGTCAAAGCTCTAATGAAATTCTTTAGAAACTCCTCATCTGCCTAGTTTAGAACATGATATAGACTTCCTTGAAAATGGCATGATCCCCGTAAAAATTCTACCCCAGTTTGTAGCTTGTTGACCTAGTAATGTAGTTGTCTCATAAAAATATGATCTAATGGAACTTTTGAGACCCTCTCAGAAATTTTGCCCCAGTTTCATATTCAAAAGGGGCGAGAATTTTTATTAAAATATAGATCGAGTTTAACAGGGACGTCTATGTTTCCCTCTTAAATGAGAATCAAGTCATATATAGTTCCAAAATATGAGAAATAAGGAAAACTGAATGGTGAATAAGGATTGATAGTGCTCAAGCAGACGAACAAAAGTGCAGTTCTTGAATGGTGTTGACCGATTTATGGAGATAAATATATGATAAAGAAATTGTATAAGTTATGATAGGGCACAAATATAAAGAATAATAGTATTTCTATGATATCTCTAAGGCAGGGTGTGAGTATAGAATAAGATAGCGAATAAAATTTATATACGAAAATAACACTAGCACTAGAAAGTGCAGGAGAAAACTCAAATATGATATATTAATGTAGTCATGGAGTTAATACCAAGACACTAGGTTTTTACAAGAAAATGAAAATTATTCTTCAAAGGTAATGAAAACGTTTGATTAGATCTTATGAATTGTAATTTAGGCATAAAAGAGGTAAAGATAAACAACACTATGAAATTATTAGTATTGAGCAGGAAGTGATTTGGGAGACATTTAAAGCTTGATATTCTGTGGAAGATGGGGTAGCTCAGATAGAAAATAAATAATCAAGCAGGCATGATATATAAATAGAAATTATCAAAAAACAAATAGAGTTATGCATCCTTTTGAGGTTGTAAACCTCTTTGGACATTCGAGCAATATCAAACTATTGGTCTTAATAGACCAAGGGTATAAAGATATCCTAGGTTGATGCATGCTTGACTTAGCATAAACTTCTAAGAGTCTGGAGTATATGGACTCAAGGTTTCATATTCGAGAAGGCACGTGATCACATGATAGTAAAATTATCCATTCATCCGGATACATGCCAACTTTCTAAATTGATCTTTGAGAGAATTTCAGAGAAGTACACAACATAACTCTCATGTTTAGTTTGTGATAATGAGAAGTTTCCAAGTGGGATAAGTATGAACAAGATGATATTTATAAAGCAATAGAATTTAGCATGTAGTGAAAATGAATTAACAATATAAATAATAATAATAGAGTATAATTTACATAAACTGGTACAATAAATAATAAATAGGACTAAGAAAATTCGATAGTCATGCCATATTAAAAGAAATAAAAGATAGTCATATGAATGCATAATGAAAGAGACAAAAGCAAATGCATGCAACCCTTATTTAAGAAAACTGATATAAGAAAGATCAAATATGAAAATTAATGAGTTATTTAAGAAAGTAAATAAAAAATAATCAAATATTGCAAAAGCATGAGGGAATGGGGAAAGAATTTGGCATGAAAGACAAATTAATAGTAGGATTTGAACATGAAAAATAGTTTTAAAAAGTCAAAGGGCAAGGTATTCTCACGTGGCACGCCCCAACACTAGGTGAAGCGGTGTATACTTTATTTGAACATATAAACCCGATATAATCATACATACAGAATCATATTGTGCTAATCAACCTACAAATATATAAAGGAAGCTAATGGGAAAATTCTAAATAAGAACTACAAATGTACCATATGAAGGGCTTCTGGCCCTATGTGTACAAGTAGTGACGTAACAAGTGAATAAAAATGCAACACTAGTTTGTGAAATATCTACTAATGTATGAAAAAACTATACAACCAACATACTGTCAGGACAAGGCCCCACTCTACCCAAATTATTCATATATAAATACCAAATGGTACTGAACTCGACTAATCGCTAGATAGAGATGGAACTTAACACTGAAAAATTGATGTACTGGACAAGTGCCTAGCAAGGTGGTCTACTACCTTTTGCATTTGATCATGCATTAAGTAATGCAGTGCCCCTAGGCTGACGGGCATGAATACAAAATAAATAGTATTAATATGTAAAATAGACTAAGTAACAGGACATAACTGGAGAGCTTATAAGATAGGAGAGACAAATAACCTACCAGAGGTACCTAAAATTAAAGACAGGATACAAACCATTTATCTATTATTTCTTACACATTCTAGATCGGTTATGCTGAAATTCTTTTAAATCTAATTTGTTCGCATGCCTTAAATCTCATATTTACCTATTGTTCTTAGTTTTCTGGAAAATAACATGTAATGAAATCATGACTATACTGGGGGCCATATACTTTAACATTAAATAAATAAATGGCCATTTCTAGAGGCCTAATAATAGCCGCTTCTAGGGGCTTAGTAAAAAATGACACTTTTGGGAGCCAAATAACAATATCCACCTCTAGGGACTTAATAATAGATGGTCACTTCTGGGGGTCGAATAATAACTGCCATTCCTTCCCATTTTAAACTTCAAAATAGCTCCTTGTTCCTCTCTTTAACTTCCCTTACCTCCACAATAAATAAAAACATAAAAAACCCTTAAACAACGTGCAATTCACTCAACATTACAACACTCGCTGAACTCATGACTTTCGATCATTGTTCCATGAGTTCTTAATAAAGTCAATCTATAATTCTTCGTCAAAACTTATACAAGAAGAGAAATGACAGAGGGTAGAACCTTATCTTGCTTGTAGGGTGGCCCGTTACAAGTTCCAGGAGAAATTTGGCAGTGTACACAATGACCAAAGTGACGACTCATGCAAGGTGGCCATGACTCGTTAGGTCCCTTGTGGTGACTGACGAGCAGTTATTTTCTGCAAATTTTTAAGGATATTTTCATCATTTCTATGCTCTAAGGTCCTAAAATGCGTCATTTTAAGTTATTTTCTAAGTGTATTAAGATAGGTTAAGTCCTTCTAACCTATTCAAAACTCATGCATGTAAGAGTGATAGTCTAGAGAGATGATCAAGGCGAATCCTTCAAGGTTCTCTTCAATTTCTCCTTGGGCATTCAAGGGAGTGTAAGAATCATCCATAAACATGTATGTAGGATCATGAGTTGGTGTTTTTGTTCACACCCATGCGCAGTATCTCCTAATTCATGAAGTTTTGACTAAAAATCTTATGGGTTTTTATCTTAAATCTTGCGGAATGCTAATGATCTATCCATGACTTCATACTTCTTATGATTTACATCATATTATATGAATCTTGGTTAGATTTTACAACTAATTCGACTATTATTGATTTCAATTTCTAATAAATTATGCCTAAATATGCATGTCTTATGATGAATTGAGTTATGATCTTTACCTCTATTATTGATATTCATAAACCCATCATGATATATGAGTCATAATATGGATCTATTCAAATTCTTATCATGAATTTATGATTTAAAAAGCCTATACATAATTTACAAGTATGCATGAACCTTACGATTTTACTAGTTATGTTTTTGGCCGACTCACGGGCCTACCCTCATGGCTAGTTCACGTATTTACAAGCATGCTTATGATTATCATGATTTAACTAGCCCATGAATTTCATGCATATTATACTATGAACACTATATATGTTTTGGGAGTAGTATTTAAAACAACGTAGGTTCGCGACTCAGGTTTTTCTCTGAATCTTAGAACTACGTGTCACCATAGGATATAATGGGACCTCCCTTGAGACTATTCCCTTAGCCAGAATTGGCCCTTTCATGTGTGATATCACTCCCTTCATGGTTCTACCCTTGGTAAGGTACGAACACGCTCCCGAATAGAAATTTACAAGTGGGGCTCCATGTGTGCTCATATGGGCTATGTCAATTATAAGAATCTCCCATTGCTCCGCATGTTTTATGAATTATTATGTTTATGTTAATTTGGCTCAAGTGGGGGTTTATAAAGTTTCACTTAAGATTATGGTATTGAATGGATTATGAATTATTTTAAAACCTTGAGTTTTAGGTTGTCGTATGATATTCATGTTATGAGCATGTTGTTCTACTCTTATGATCTATTATGAACTTTTATGTATTTTTAAATGTCCGCTTTACTTACCTTGCATACTCAGTACATTCCACATACTTACCTCATACTCTATGTTGTATTGTTTTATGATACAGGCTCCGATCTTCAAACCCAGCACCGTCAGTAGTTCATCTCGGAGTTTAGCATCCAGCTTTTCAGTGAGTCCTCATCCTCCGAGGACTAGCGTGATTTCAGTGATCTTTTCATGTTCAATTTTCTAGACTTGTTGGGTTTGTTGGGGATGCTGTCTCATCAACCCATTGTATATGTTAGAGACTTTCAGACTATATGTAGTATTCAACTGATATGTATGTAGTACGTACCGCTTACCATGTTAGGTTATGTTTATGCTTCCTCTATGTCGTCATGTTAAGTAATCCTCCTTATTTATATTGATTTAGATGTATGTTTGTGCCATGGGTCAACTTGGAGTCTCTCGGGGCTCCTTATCCCGTGTTATGATCCAGGTCTACATTCGGGTCGTGATAAAATTAGTATCAGAGCCATAGGTTTGAAGTGTCTTAGGGTGTCTGAAAGCTGCATAAGTAGAGTCTTTTTCATGGGTGTGAAGCGCGCCACACTTATGATGAAGAGGCCATGAAACATTTAGAAAATGTTCCCATCTTTCATGATCTATGTCCTGCGATGAAATGTCTTTGTATCCTTCTAATTCGTGTTATTCGCGATTGCAAAATCATGGCTCCACACCGAGTAAATGATAGGAGGAATGGGAATGGAGAAGTCCACGAGGATGGCAATGGAAATGGGCACTAGCAGGCCCCACCAATTTAGGGGCACCATGCACTAGAGCCAGTTGCCCATGCTGAGTTTTGGGCAGCTATTCAGATGCTCGTGTAGGTCTTGACTACTCAAGTCAATCAACAGGAAGTTGTGCATGTTTCGAAAAATGCAATGCAGCGGCAACTCGAGTCAGGGATTTCTTGAGAAGGAACCCGCCAGAGTTCTTTAGGTCAAAAGTAGATGAGGACCCGCATGAATTTATCGATGAGACTCCAAAAATCACCCAAGTCCTGGGGGTGACAAATGGGGAGTGCGTTGATTTAGCCTCTTATCAGCTGAAAGGGGTTGCGCATATTTAGTTTAAACAGTGGAAAGATAGTAGGTAGTAGGAGTAGGCCCTATCGGGTGGGAAGAGTTTCATGCAACCTTTTTGGATCGGTTCTTCCCTCGTGAGATGAGGGAACTGAAGGTGTCTGAGTTTGTGAATCTGAAGTAGGGTGACATGTTGATTTAGGAGTACGCTCTGGAGTTCATCCACTTATCCAATTATGCGCCAGAGTTAGTGGCAGACTAGAGGGCTCGGGTGAGCTAATTTGTGAATGGAGTGGCGGACTACCTGGATAAGGACTGTAGGATCGGCATGCTGCATCGAGACATAGATTTTTCGTACATAGTGTTTCATGCCCAACAGATGGACACAGTGTATCGAATCTAGAGAGAGGCCAAGAGGGCCAGGACAGACAATTATTGGATTTATCAGCCTAGATCGGGGGGTGGACAGCGCGAGCAGTCTCATCTCAGGTCTTTTGCTCCAGCACCATCATCAGCTAGTACACCATCTAGATAGGGTATCATGTAGATAGAGTGCACTTTCCTAGCTTGTGCAAGGTGTGGCAAGAATCACCCTGGGAGGTGCCTTGTTTCGCATATGGCAAACTCGGGCATAGACTCAAGGATTGCCCTTCAGTGAGATCAGGGGGCGGCGGAGCCCGTATGCCAGCCGCTAGTTCAGCTGCTCCAGCAACAGGATCCTCCCAGCAGGGCACCTCGACTATTTCAGCTGGCGGTCAACGTCAGAGCAGGTTCTATGCCCTTGCGACCTGTTAGAAGCAGGAGATTTCATTGAATATGGTTACTAGTATGTTATGAGTGTTTCACCTTGATTCTTGTGCTTTGTTAGATCTAGAGGCTACCTTGTCTTTTGTGACACCTTATATTTCTAGTAGCTTTGGAGTCAGTCCCGAAATTATGTCAGAACCATTCTCAGTCTCTACTCCCATTGGTGATTCAGTTTTAACTAGGCGAGTGTATAGAAGTTTCCTGATCACAATATTCCATAAAGTCACTTCAGTAGACCTTGTAGAGTTATCCATGATTGACTTTGATATTATTCTGGGTATGGATTGGCTTTATGCATGTTATGCTTCTATTAATTGTAGAACCTGTGCAATGGGGTTCCGCTTTTCGGGTGAGTTAGTCTTGGAGTGGAAGGGTAGTTTGGCCATGCTTGTAGGTTGTTTCACTTCCTATATTAAGTCCGGGAAGATGATTTACAAGGGTTTTATGTATCATCTAATTAGGGTTAAGAATGTTGAGTCTGAGACCCTGACTATCCAGTCAGTTCCGGTCGTGCGTGAGTAGGCAGAAGTATCCCCTAATGATTTACTGGTTGTTCCTCCTGATAGGAAAATTGATTTTTGTATTAACCTTCTTCCCGACACGCAGCCTATATCTATCCATCCTTGCGGAATGGCTCTAGTCTAGCTAATGAAATTAAAATAATATTTGAAGGACCTGATAGATACGGGTTTCATTAGACCAAGCAAGTCTCCATGGGGTGCACCGATTTTATTTTTTTGAAAGAAGGATGGTTCCCTTCGGTGTGTATCGATTATCGGCAACCGAACAAGGTCATCATCAAGAACAGGTATCCTCTTCCCAGGATTGATGATTTATTTGACCAGCTTCAGGGTGCCAAGTGTTTCTCGAAGATAGATCTAGAATATGGGTACTATGATCTCAGAGTTCCGGAGAGAGATATCCCAAAGACAGCTTTTAGGATGTGGTATGGTCATTATGAGTTTGTGGTTATGTCTTTTGGACTAATGAATGCTCTTGCAACTTTTATGGACTTGATGAACAAGGTGTTCAAGCCATACCTTGACTGTTCGTGATTGTGTTTATTGATGACATCATGATATACTCTCGGAGTGAGGAAGAGCATGCCACTCACTTGAGAGTGGTGCTACAGACTCTCAAAGATCGCCAGTTATATGCAAAATTCAGCAAGTGCGAGTTTTGGTTGAACTCGCCAATTATATCGCCAGTTATAAAGTTGGACTCTCAGAAAATAGAAGCGGTGAAGAATTGGCCTAGACCGGTGAATCCTTTGGATATCCGGAGCATTTTTGGCTTAGCTGGATACTATCAGAGATTTATTAAAGGTTTCACAGCTATTGCAACACCATTGACCAAATTGTCCCAAAAGAAGGTGAAGTTCTAATGGTCGGAGGCTTGTGAGTAGAGCTTCCAAGAGTTGAAGACTAGACTTACCTCAACACTGGTGTTGACCCTACCCTAGGGTACCGATGGATTCGTGGTGTACTATGATGCTTTAAGGATTTGACTTGGGTGTATATTGATGCAGCACGGGAAGGTTAAAGCATATGCCTCTAGACAGCTAAAGGTGCATGAGAAGAATTACTCGACCCATGATCTTGAATGGGTCGTGGTGGTATTCGCCTTGAAGATTGTCACGACCCAAACATAGACCTGGATCATGACACATGACAAAGATCCCTAAGAGACTCCAAGTCGACCCATGGCATGAACACTCATCTAACCTCATATCACTTAAAATGAAAAATTGAACATACAATATAGCGGAAACATAAACGTAACATAACATAGCATGATAAGTGAAAAGTACTAGAAATACATAGTGGCTGAGTACTACAATTAGTCTAAAAGCCTCTATTATATTAGATGGGTTGATGGGAAAACATCCCCAACTAACCCGACAAAAATTGAAACAAAAAGAACATCAATGTCTGAACATATGACCCTCGGAACATGAGGACTCACCAAAAGCGCTGATGCTAACTCTGAGATGGACTACTGACAGGGCTGAGCTTGGGAGCCAGGTCTTGTATCATGAAATGATATAACATAGAAAGTATGTGGTTAGTACGTGGAATGTACTGATAACAGTAGGACAACATGGTCATAACACAAATATTGTAATATAACATAGGGCTCAAGGTTTTCAAAACATTCGTAATACAATCGTAATCATAATCATAAGAGAAAATCTTATTGAACATGACTTGAGCCAATATACATAATTATAAACATGCATAAATCATAAGGAATAGTGGGAGATTCTCATAACTGACATATCCCATACGAGCACACATGGAGCCCTACCTGTAACCCTAGTCAGGAGGGCATTCGTACTTTGTCAAGGATAGAACCATGAAATGCATGATATCACCATCAAAAGGGGCCATTTGGGCTAGGGGAGAGTCACAAGGGAGGTCCCAACAAGTCTTAAAGTGGCACATAGTTTGAGATCCGGGGCCGAACCTATTCCCGGAACCTACTCGATATTAAATACTACTCCCAAAACATATATAGTGCTCATAGTATAATATGCATGAGATTCATGGGCTAGTTAAATCATGATAATCGTAAACAAGCTTGTAAATACGTGAACTAGCCATGAAATAAGGCTCGTGAGTCGGCCAAAATACAATTCATAAATCATGGGGTTCATGCATACTTGGGAATCATACATATACTTTGCAAATCATCAAATCATAATGGGTATTTGAATAAATCCATATTTCAAATAATAAATCATGATGGGTTTACGAATATCAAAAGTTGAAGTAAAATCACAAATCAATTCATCATGGATCATACATAATTAGGCTTTCATAATTTTCTAATCAAATAGTTGTAAAATCTGATCATAATTTATAAAATATGATGTAAATCATGAAATATAATAACCCATTGTAGATCATTAGAATTCCAGAAGATTTAAGTTAAAATCCCATAAGATCATCGGTAGATGTGAACAAAAAACCCATTTATAACCCTACATACCTGGGTAAGATCAAATTTCAACACTCTTTGGAAGCCCAAGGAAAAATTGATGAAGAACACCTTGAAAACTAACATGATCACCCTTAAATATTTCATAACTTTGCATGCATGAGAATGAATAGGTTAGGAAGGCTTAACCTATCTTATTGCAATCAGTTGTAACAATGACCGATAAGGTGTTACCGGCTTCAAAAAATACATACTGTAAGTGAGACAGGAGTGCTTTAAGCTCCCATACCGAAGGCTCCTCAATAGATGACTTGGTTGGTGGGGTCACCCAATTCTTCAGGTCATGATCTATCTCTTGGAGCATAAGTGTATGACCTCATGCCAACAAGTGCATTAAGAATCTCTTCACCCTCATGGATCTCCTCAGCACCAACATCTATCAAAACTACTGCTAAGTCATAAAGAATCAAAATCTCCTCAATGGACATAATTGGGAACTCAGGTTCCACAATATCAATTACTGAGACCACCCTCATATCATTTGGTTGTTTCATGGATCTACATACATTGAGTGTCCCATCTTCATTGTTCAATTGGAATAGCTGTCCAGTCTCCGTAGCTACAAAAGCACGTCCGGTGGCGAGGAATGGTCGCCCAAAAATAATGGGGACCTCATAATCAACTTCAATCTATCATGACAAAATTGGCCGAAAATATAAATGACTCCACCTTCACTAGGACATCATATAGAATTTCGAATGGATTCTTCACCATATGATCTACCATGAAGAGCCGCATTGTATTCGATTTGGGGGCTCCCAAGCCCGGCTATCTGAACACTATTAGCGGCATCAAATTAATACTAGCTTTTAGATCACACAGTGCCATAGCAACATTAAAGGCTCCAATAGTGCACGGTATGATGAATGCTCCAGGGTCTTTCTTTTTCTGAACTAGAGAATGGGATGCTATTGCACTACAGTGGTGCAAATTATCTGCAGGTTCAAAGCATACAGCCCTCTTCCTAGTGACAAGGTCCTTTAGAATTTAGCATAGACGGGCATCTGCTCAAGTGCCTCAACTAATGGGATGTTCACAGATAATTGTTTCAACATGGAAATGAACTTGTGATACTTCCCATCATCAACCTTTTTCTTCAATTGCTGCGGAAAGGGGGGGGGGAGGTCTAGGGATCAGTGTGAACTTTTGTTGTGCATTCTTCTCCTACTCATTGCCAAATCCCTGATCCTTTGCATTACTAGGAGCAGCCTTCACCACTGAATCATCAACCAAAATTGGATCCTCGGAATCTGCTATCCAATCATCATCAATCAATATGGGCTCTTTTGTCACATATGTCACAACCAGACTCGGAGGATCAACTATTGCCTTCCCACTCCCAGAAGTGATTGTCATTTTTTGGATTTTGCATTGTGTTTCTAGGCAATGTGCCTTTCTACCTCTAGTTCATCGGAACAGACATCTGACTCAGTTGCTGCTCAATCTTCTTAATAGCCACTACATGTGATTCCACCTGAATCATACCATAAATATCAGTGCATAGCTCCTTAAAATGGCCATCTATTGCCTCCATCTTTTTAAGTACCTTGGACAACATGTCTTGAACCCTTGAACCACTAGACTCTGGCTCACGGTTCCTTTGAGGAACATACAGAATGCTTTTATCATTGTTGTAGTCCTCACACTTCTTCTAGTCTCCATTTTCTCTATACTGGCCTCAGTTGTAATTGCTATCCCTGTACAAGTTCCGATCATGGTTCCCATAACCTTGACGCCAAGATTCTTGTTTAGATCCTTGGGTTGTTTGTTCAGAAACCCTCCTCTTGACCATTCAGATAATTAGCTTCCTCCTCAGATTCAGATTCGCCTCCATCATTCCTCGAGGCCTTATCAAATGCTTAGAAAGAAGCCCCATTGTGGTCTTTATCTTAACAATGTCTTGATCTCATTCTTTGTCCTTTCTTCTCTGTTCTGCAGACATGCCTACCACATATGAACCAGTTGAAATTTCCGACTCTCTTGTGTGCCATGCACAGTTGGTTTTGGTGATTCTGTCAAGTAGCTCAGCAGCCTCGGCATAAGTGTGACTCATGAATGATGCGTCAGACACGGTATCAGCCACCGCCTTTGTGTTAGGATTTAAATATCTATAGAAAATTTCCAGTAATGTATCCTTTGGGATCCTATGGTTGGGCTCCCTTTTAAGCTTCTTGTTGAATCTCGACCAAATCTCGTGAAGTGCCTCACAATTTAACTGCCTTAAGTTATATATCTCATCTTTCAACCGCAAGGCTCTGGAAGGTGGGAAAAATCTTTTGGGAAAATCTCTCTTCAACTCCCTCCAAGTGTTGATAGAATCGTTGGACAGTTCTGCCAACCATAGTGTTGCCTCACTCCCTAATGAAAAGGGAAATAACCTTAGCTGAATCACATCCTGACTCACTCCCGGTTGTTTATATGCCTTGCAGATACCCACAAAATAGGTCAAGTGAGCATGGGCATCATCAGTTGCATGACCCGCAAATATTCCCTTAATGTTGAGCAGTTGGATCATAGCACTGGTAATATCAAACATAGCCCCAGCAGGCAAAGGGGGAGGGACAATTGCTCCAATGGCACCGACTATTTCAATAGCTACATCATCATCCTCATCGAAATATCGATTTCTCTGCTGTTTTGGACCTCTGTTTCTTCTAGCTCGCTTTGTTGCATTAGCTAGGTGTTGCTCTTCAGCAACCCTAGCTAACTCATGATCTCTAGCTCAAGCTTGTTCCTCAGCAAACATTCTCGTTGTAGCTTGGTCCACTATCTCTTGTTCTTGTATGTTGGCCATTCTTCTTAGATTTCTCAATGTTTGCTCAAGTTCATGATCGATTTGAACCAGGAATTTTCCTTGGCTCCTAGTACTAGGCATGCACGAACCTAAGACCTATTAAAAACAAAAACAACAAAAGAAAAATAAAAAGGAAATAAGAACCAACAGTAAAGCAAGAACAAATAACAAAAGCTTTAGCTGTAACACCCTCAACTTAGAACTTTTTCATGTCCTCAGGCAAAAACAATATAAAATAAACTACTTCGACACTTCAATAAAAATAACTTTAGGAAACTTACGGAAATCACAACTCTTCATCAAATCAAAATTTCTATCCCCTCTATTTTCATAAAAACTCAAATCATAATGCATAAGAAAAATTTTCAACCATGACACAGAGGAATCGAAACATGGCAAAACACTGCCACTTGCAACCATGCGCAAAAAATCTATAACACTGACCCAGACAGTTTGTAGACATTTTTTGTTGACCAAATTCTCTCACCTCAAAGAAGTCCCACACTAACTCATGTGTATATGATTATATCAATATATTTCTCTTGGTACTAGGTAAGATCACACTCGCTCTCACAAAGAAAATCTAACTGTGTGCATGCAATGCCATAGGCTTTCCTTACTTTCAATACCTTAATTTTCATAAAGGTTTCCAGGATCACTATAAGACTTTTTAATCTTGTAATGTAGGCTCGGGTTCGGCTATGATACATATAGGACTAGTAATTTAACCCTCCTTGTCACTACACACGCCTTGACTCCATTTTTAACCTTTTTCATATTTTGTCCCATTTTCCTTTACTTGCTTCTTATTTTACTTTCGTTTGCAACTACGAGTGCACGGTTCTTCTTATTTCAAGCATTCATTGATTTAACATTTTTCTTTTCTTTTCTTTTCTTGCTCTTTTTTTCTCTTTTAACAACATTTTTGTTTCTTTCTTTTCTTTCATTATGCACACCGAACCCGCTCTTTCATTTTCATTACCAAATCTCATTCCACCCTACTCTTATTAATCACCCCTATAATAGCAATCATCAACTTAGGCGATTTGCCTTAGTTGAGGTTCACAGTGTCCAAGGAGGGACTAGGGCCAAAACAGGTTCATTCTTAATCAAAGTAAGAAGGTGAATTGGTGTAAACAAAAAGAAAGGTAAATTTAGGCTTAAAAATTTGGATCAAGGGATTTATTTTCTTTTGGTTGGTCTATTAAGGCTAAAGTGGGCTCATTAATCAAATTGGCCAATGATCCTTTCCTAGTTTCCCATCCTTTATCTCGGTACGACTGACTAGGCAAGTTCTAGATTGACACACAACCGAATTTAACTATTAAATCTCACTCACACATAGCATAGGTCAACATCATCACTTCTACTAACTGCTAGTTTAGGTACAGCCATACAATGGTAAACATGTTCACAATTTTAATTCCGTGCAAAGGTTCACAATGGTCATACTTGTCGATTTAAACACACACATAAAAAATTTAGGAGGGGTATCACATTATCAAATCAACTAAAATAAAAAATTCAAGCTCTTGATAGCCTTAAGTTCACCTAACTTTCTTTCGAATGACACAAACAAACACAAAAACTAAAACCCTAAATGTGCTAGTTCTACTAGATAAGGAACACCCGAGGGAAAAGATATCCGACAGGAAAAACCCTCGAGTTATGTTCAGCAAAAATACACAGGTATCACTCCCTACCCCATCAAGAAAAGCATGGTTGTCCTCGACGCATATATAAAAAACAAAACCATGGAAATAGGGAACATACCTGTGAGACAAGTAGGAAGATATTCTAGAGTTTGAACAAATCAAATGAACAATCCAAATTAATTTCTAGACATTGGCACATGGATATCAAAATGACTAAGCACATCATTCTTAACTAGAGAACACATTACCAAAATTTTTATCTCGAAAGTGGAGGTATATAAGTCAATATTGAACAACTATGGTGAAAATTGTGAAGGAGGGCATTGTTTTCAGAACTCAACATAAGTATGTAAGGAACTTAGTTGCCACCAACACCCTAAGTCAAAAGCATTTTTTTCAGCCAAAGATAACTTAACAAGTAGGATGGTATCCTTATGAATGTCACCTAGAAATTTATCATTGGGCCAACACACTATAACACTTTAACTACATTGTTGTGCTAGATTCAAGAGAAAGTAAGACTCTTGAGAAAGAACCATGTCTAATAAAACCAAGGAGGACTCTACACTACGAAAACAAAAAAAAAGACATACTATGAAAGTGGTAAAATGCACTAAAGTGGATTAACAAAACACACATCCATAAACTCAATAAAAAGCATCATATCATATAAAACAAGATTTTTCATATCAAGCGACATACAAATAATTTCCTACATAGGGGCAAATAATGTCCACCCCACCCTAAAATTGTAACACCCCAAAACTTTCTTAGACCAAACTCAGACCTTGCATGAAA
Organism: Datura wrightii; assembly: GCA_035772735.1. NCBI lineage: Eukaryota > Viridiplantae > Streptophyta > Magnoliopsida > Solanales > Solanaceae > Datura > Datura wrightii. The sequence goes on from JASDFA010000002.1 coordinate 72,014,959, forward strand.
AACCAGAGTGAACCAGAATTCTTTTTCTCAGAACAACCCAGACAACGAGTCATTGTCACCTGTAATGGTTTGTTATTTGAGTCTTTGTCATCCCTAAAAAGTCACTTTTGAGGACCATCGAGGCATAGGACGACCTACTGGAAGGATTAATAGTTGTCATGTTGTTCGTTGCATCGCAAGTTTAGAGACCTGCCAGACCTTTCCCAGAATGAACGAGCCATGCAACGAGTCGTTAGTAGCTCAGAAGACTCGTTATGGGCAGTCGTTGGGAGGGTTCTAGTGAGGGTCCAAATCTTCCCCAGAAGCAAGGAGTGGGATTAACGACTCGTGGTTTCTACCAATGAGTCCTTGTTGCCACCTGTTGCAAAAGCTAGCAACCCTTCAAGGCAGGATAGTGGTGACAACGAGAAGTTACTATAACTTGTTGGTTCTACAAATGAGTTGTTAGGTTGGTCATTAGTATAAGTTCCAATATCAGTTTGCAACCCCATCAGTAATCATGAGAGGAACCAATGACCCGTTGGTCCATCTAATGAGTCGTGGTTCCCTTTCGTGGTCCTTTTCCAGTGAGCATAAATTTTTGGGCCAGGACCAATGACTGGTCCCAACGAGTCGTGGTATCAACAAATGATTCACTGTGTGACCTATTGGTTCCGGTTGGGAAATTTTCCAAATTTTCTTTCAGGGACATTTTTGTAACTTCAGTAGCCCCAATAGGTCATCTAGATCAATAGGAGACTACTTCATGTATGGGTGGCGGTCAACGCCAAAATCGATTTTATGCTTTGTCCTCTCATTAGGATCAGGAGAGCTTAGCTGACGTGGTCAAAGGTACATTATGTCTTTTATATCTAGATGTATATTCCCTAATAGATCCAGAAGCCACACTTTCAAAACTATTCTCAGTCTCTACCCCAGTTAGTTAGTTAGTTAGAGCCAGCCTGGTATATAGAAACTGCTCAGTCTTAGTGTGGAGCAAAGTTATTCTAGGTTATCTAGTAGAGCTAGACATGGTCTATTTTGACCTCATTCTTTGCATGGATTGGTTACATTCTGTTGATGCCTCAGTCGACTGTAGAACTAGAGCTGTCAGGTTTCAGTTTCCCAACGAGCCAGTCTTAGAATGGATGGGTAGTGTTTTAGCGCCTAAGGGGTCGGTTTATTTCCTACCATAATGCAAACAAGATGATTTCAAAAGGGTGTATCTATTACCTAGTTCAGGTTAAACATTCTAGCTCTGAGACCCCAATGATTCAGTTAGTTAAAGTTGTCAGTCAATTTCCCAACGTGTTTCCCAAAGTCCCTCTCTAGCGAAAAATAGACTTTGGCATAGACCTTCTTCCATACACTCAGCCCATCTTTATTCCTCTTTATAGAATGGCTCCAACTGAGCTTAAGGAGTTAAAGGAACAGTTGAAGGACCTTCTAGATAACGGTTTCATCATGCCCAACATCTCTCCATGGGGTGCTTCAGTGTTGTTCGTGCAAAAGATAGATGGTACTCTTGGAATGTGTATCGACTACTGTCAAAAGAACCAATTTACAATCAAGAACAGGTATTCCCTACCTAGGATTGGCGACTTGTTCGATCAGCTTCATGTAGTCGATTATTTTTCCATGGTAAATCTCAAGTCGGGATATCATCAGGTTAGGGTTAGGAATATGACATACTGAAAACTGCCTTCTGAACTCAGTCTAGTTACTATGAATTTGTGGTTATGTCCTTTGGACTAACCAATGCCCCTACAACATTTATAGACCTGATGAACAAGGTATTCAAATAGTATCTGGACATGTTCGTCATTGTGTTCATAGACGACAGTTTGGTATACTCCAGAAATGAGGAGGATCATGCTAACCATCTGAGGATAGTGTTACAGAATCTCAAAGACCACCAACTGTTTGCTAAATTTAGTAGATGTGAATTTTGGCTGAAGTATGTGTCCTTCCATGGTCATGTGGTTTCAGGTGAGGGTATTCAGGTAGATCCTCAGAAGATAGCAGCGGTGAAAGACTGGCCGAGACCCACTTCCCCTATAGATATCAGGAGTTTCTTAGGTCTAGTCGGTTATTACTAACGGTTTTTAGAGGGGTTTTCTTCTATTGCATCTCCTATGACTAAGCTAACTCAGAAAGAGATGAAGTTTAAGTGGTCAGATGCATGTGAAAAGAGTCTCCAAGAGCTGAAGGCTACACTTACTAGAGCTCTAGTTTTGACCTTACCATAGGAGCAGATGGGTTCGTAGTCTATTGTGATGCTTCCCTTGTTGGCCTCGATTGCATTCTGATGCAGCCGGGTTAGGTGATAGCTTATGCCTCTAGACAACTCAAAGTTCATGAGATGAACTATCCGACTTATGATCTTGAATTGGTGGCAGTGGTATTTGCTTTAAAAATTAAGGTATTACCTTTATAGGGTTCATATGGAAGTTTTAACCAACCACAAGAGGCTTCAGTACGAGTTCAGTCAGAAGGATTTGAACCTTCATCAGAGAAGGTGTGCAACTATTGAAGGATTACGACATAAATGTGTTGTACCAGCCGAGTGAGGAAAATAAGGTGGCGGATACCTTAAGTAGGATGTCTAGGTGAGTGTTGCTCATGTTGAAGAGGGCAGAAAAGATCTAGCAAAGGATATTCACAGGTTAGCTCGGTTGGGAGTGTAGTTGGTGGATTCAGCTGAGGGCGGAGTAGTACTGCATAGTGGGTTAGAATACTCGTTAGTGGTTGAGGTCAAGTCAAAGCAGCATGAAGATCCCATACTGCTTAAGCTAAAAGAAGTAGTTCTAAGAAAGAAAGTTGAGGCTTTCTCCAAAGGGGGAGATGGTGTGCTTCGTCACCAGGGTAGACTATGTGTTCCAGATGTAGATGAGTTGAGACAGCAAATACTAGAAAAATAACATAGCTCCAGATATTCTATCCACCCAAGTGCTACTAAGGTGTACCGTGACCTACAGAAAATCTACCGATGGAACGACATAAAGAGGGACATTGCAAAATTTATGGCTAAGTGCCCGAATTGACAATAGGTTAAAGTTAAACATCAGAGACTTGGTGGTATGACTCATGATATCAGCATACCCACATGGAAGTGGGAAGAAGTGAATATGGACTTCATTACAGGTTTACCTCGTACTCGCAGGCAGCATGATTCCATTTGGGTGATAGTAGATCGGATTACCAAGTCAGCAAATTTCCTACTAGTAAAAACTACGGACTCAGCCAAGGACAATTCTAGGCTAAAAATACGGGAGTTAGTCAAACTGTATGGGGTTCCTTTGTACATCATTTCAGATAGAGGTACCCACTTTACCTAGCATTTTTGGAAGTCATTTCAGAAAGGACTTGGTACTCAAGTCAAGCTCAGCATGACTTTTCATCGTCAAACATATGGACAAGCTGAGCGGACTATTCAAACCCCAGAATACATGTTGAGAGCTTGTGTGATCAACTTCAAGGGCAATTGGGATGTCACCTACCTCTCATCGAGTTTGAATACAATAACAGCTACCACTCCAGCATTAAGATAACCCCGTTTGAGGCATTATATGGTAGAAGGTGTAGGTTTCCTACAGGGTGGTTGAAGTTGGTGAAGCTACCTTGATAGGACCAAACTCAGTTCATGAGTCTATGCAGAAAGTGAAACTTATCAGAGAAAGGTTGAAAACACCTCAGAGCCGACATAAATCATATGTTGATGTGAGGAGAAGAGATCTAGAATTTGCTATAGAAGAATTGGGTTTATCTGAGAATTTTACCCATGAAAAGGGAGATGAGGTTTGTAATGAAAGGGAAACTCAATCTGAGGTATGTAGGACCCTACAGGATTCTGACGCGAATTGGCAATGTGGCCTGTGAGTTAGAATTACCTTCAGAGTTAGCACCTGTGCACCCAGTCTTCCATGTGTTTTTGTTAAAGAAGTGCATCATTGATTAGACCTCAGTTGTGCCACTAGACAGTGTTGGAGTGAGGGATAGTCTCTATTAAGAAAAAGTCCCAGTCCAAATCCTAGATGTTCAAGTTTATAAGCGATAAGCAAGGAGGTAGATGTGATGGCTAAATATCCCCATTTATTCCCTTCCATTTCAGTTTCAACATCACGAATTAAATTCCTCCTCTGTACTCTATTCAGTTCCGTACTCATCATCCGTACTCATTTTTTCTATATGCATCCTAGTTTCATGAACACAGTTAGTATGACTAAATCAATTTAGAGTTAGTCACTCCTTCAGTAATCAGCTCCTTTCCCAGTTTCCTACAATTTTAGCCTTCATTCGAGGACAAATGATCCCAAGGGGGAGATATTGTAATACCCCAAAAATTTTCTAGACCAAACTCAGACCTTGCATATAAACCAGAGTAAACCAAAAAAATTTTATCTCAAAACAACCCAGACAACGAGTCATTGTCACTAGTAATGATCTATTGTCTGAGTCGTTATCAGCCCTACAGATTCCCTTTCAGGGACCAACAAGGCATATGACGACCCATTGGAAGGAGTAATAAGTAGTCCTATCATTCGTTGCATCCCAAGTCTAGAGACCTGCCAGTACTTTTCCAGAACGAACGAGCCATCCAACGAGTCATTAGTAGCTTGATGACTTGTTGTTGCATTCATTAGGAGGGTTCCAATGAGGATCTAAATCTTTCCTAGAAGCATTGAATGGGATCAACAACTCATGGTTTCTACCAATGAGTCATTGTTGCCACCTGTTGCCAAAGCTAGCAACCCTTCTAGGTAGGACAGTGGTGATGACAAGCAGTTACCATGAGTTGTTCGTTCTACCAATGAGTCGTTAGGTCGGTCGTTAGTAGAAGTCCCAATTTCAGTTCGCAACCCTTTCAGTAATCATGAGAGGAAACAACCACCTGTTAGTCCATCCAACAAGTCGTGGTTCCCTTCCGTGGTCCTTTTCTAGTGAGCATAAATTTTTGTCCTAGGACCAATGACTGGTCCCAACGAATTGTGGTATCAACCAACGACTCCTTGTGTGACCTATTGGTTCTTGTCGGGCAATTTTCCATATTTTCTTTCAGGGACATTTTTGTAACTGTCCACCCTTTTTATCCTTAAACTATGTCATTTTGGGCACATTTTTGAGGGGATTAATGGGGTGATTGACTTAATCCGTCTCATTCCTCTCAATGCATGATTTTCAGGACATAGAAGTTCCAAACAGTCAGTTAATGCAGAGACATGTTCTTTAAGATATTCTCCAGAGTTCTTCTCAAGGATTTTTCACCAGGTATGTTGGAATTCAACAAGGGAATTGCCCTTCCCTTGTGCCCTATAAATCCTTCTAAAATTTCATATCTATTTTACCCCTGAAGATTTGAGTTAGGGTAAATTTATAACCAGAATCTGATTAATTCTTCTGGATTGTTGCTCATATGAATTCTTGATATTTTTCCTCTACATAGTGGTCATGTTGCTATCTTCTTCATGTGAAATGGCTTTATTCCTAATTTTATAAATGCAGTAAATTGAGTCTAGAATAGTTGGCTAGGTACTATTGTTGCTTGACACTCTCGGGGATCATCGACGGTGGTATAGCAGAGATCTATCGTGCTAATAACTCTCTCAGCTCTGCTCTAAGGGCATCAACCTCAACATATCCACTGTGTTAGCTTGGGCACCTATAACTGGGTGAGGCACTTATCCATCCGTCTCTCAAATGCATCTAGCCTCACATTCCATGTCCGAGATAAACCCTCCATTACCTTGGTCACCCGCGATTTCACCTATTTCATTACTACATCCACCTAAAGTGCAATAGTTTCCTGTTTCTTTTCTACTTGGGCGAACCACCTAGCCATATTGGTGATAAATTCCTGTGAGATCGTTACTAGATCACCTGGTGAAGATCGTAGTGACGAAGCTGGTGGTCTAGCTGCTAGTCTGATAGAGGATGATGTTAGGGCCTCATCAGTCATAGCCACATCTTCTGCGTTGGCAGTCCCAGGTTGACTACCTTTTTCATGTGTAGATAAAGGCTATATCTTGATATTGTTGAATCTTCGAGTGTCACTCTATGGACTCCGACTCAACATATCCGCTAACATAGCAGCACCGGTAGCTATCGCAATCTTACTCTTGGCCTGGGAGATCGGATTCGTATCATCCCTAATCAACTCAATATCTATGATTTTGATCATCTCGACCCACTGGTCAACCGAGGGAAACTCGAAGACCTGTGATTCCCTACATAGCCTAGCCACTAGGCAAGGAAAGGGAATTCTCATGCCATCCAGGATGTCTCTCTCCTGAATCTCCTCAGCAATGTATCTTGGGAAGTTTATTTCATAGCCCTCCATTATGCTGGCCACTAGGGCAGCTCTGTCCGATGACACCATAATGTCGTTGCTGTTTGGGACTAGCCGATGTCGTACAATAGACCACCAAATTTTGACCTGAAAGTTCAGTGTGGCCTTCTTAATTTGTGTATTTTGGTCCATTAAGCCACTCCACTGATGTACCCCTAGCGGTTATGATCCGTGCTAATCATGTATTATGTATATTTTTGTCATCCTGACTCAATTTCTTAGTCTTAATCTTCTATAGGTCACTCAGTCGGTAATCAAACTCGGTTGTGTTAATTGGAGGCTCAAACTTTGGACCATACAACATGCGCAAGATGGTGCGCTCCAATATGTTCACCAGTCTCCCGCACCATTACCGTAGTCAGTGCAGGCTGCTTTCTCCAGTCTTGGCCTCCCAAGGCCTGATTTTTTAGGGTGGTCGCATATGTCGAACCCTTGGACTAAGGCTGGGCTATAACTGTCTGGCTGTTCATCAACCAGCTGAACTAGTAACTCTTAAATAAATCCTGAATCTCTAAGAGGTCTTTGATTCCGGTAGTGACCAAACTCGGCTCTTCATAGATGCTCTTCTTTGGATGGCCCTTATCATTTATAGCAGTGTCCCTATTATAGATCGCCCTCATACCCGGGACACTCCACCTGTTGACTAGTCTTCGTGGCTACTCTATTTCAGCAGAAGTGGGAGAAGCGTTTGAGGTTTTCGTCTCATCATTGGCAGCACTTTCCAGTTAGGCATTGGGCTCACCCCCATTATCCACTGGAGATGATCCACCATCATTATCTCTGTCATGTTGGGTGGGTCACTTGCAAGAAGAGTTGGAGATGTTACCAATGCTGTCTGAGTGGTGGGATTTTTAAATCTATCCCTGGTTGATCACCGTTCCGACTGCTCCTCCTCAATCTGATACTCTTTTTCTGAGCCATTCGACTTTTTCGAGAATGACGGTTCGCCTACCAATCTATGAGTCGAGGGATGTAACTTTTCCAACCTCTATTTCATAGATGAACCCTTCTTCGGAGTCCCTTTTGGTGCCATTGTACTTGTGGAAATAAAGTGAGTAACCCAAAATGTCAGTAGAAAGATGTAAAAGTAAGTGACCAAGAACAGTCAGGATGAGTGACTCAACAAGTCATTGTCACTGAAGACGACTTGCTAAGTCATCCGTTATGTGCATGTTTAGATGTTTCACTTTTTCCAGTAGTCCTAACAACTTGACTAGATGAGTTGTTACTTGTTGTAACGACTCATTAAGTTAGTCGTGTCCTTTACCTCAGAATTCATCACTTGTTCTCCCTCTTAGGATGAGTCACCCCAGGAGTCGTCAAGTGACTCATTCATAAGAGTCCAGTGGCCAATGTATTTCCTACCAATGGTGACAACTAAAGTGATGACTCGTTGAGTTATCAAATATTTGTTACATGAGGCGTCATCACTGGTTAGCAACAATTATTCGAGATTCTAAGACCTATTTACATTGGGTTACTAAAACTTCACCCATTTCACAATTTTACACTTTATTTAGGTGGGAGTTGGGCAGGAAAAATAATTCGAGATTCATTATCAAAGCAATTACAGATTGTAGTGCCCGCCGACTCAATAGGCATAGGCAATCCAAGCTAACCATGTTCAAGTTTTACTCAATAGTTTCCCCAAATTCAATTCACCACAGTTCCACTACATAATTAATCTACTCAAGTACAAATTTAATCAGTCATGTGCAAGTCACATTAGGGTTTATCATGGAACCAAATTTAAAATTTATCAAACATTTTCAAGCATGAGGAGGTCGAATTTAATACGGGAAGCATTTCAAAAACTCACTTTTATGATGATTGTCAGATATATTATATGGGAAATTAACTTATGCTTCCCTAATTTAGGTCAGTTCCAAAGGGTGTTGTGCATCGTGTGCTTGTGATGTTGTGCCAACATGTTTGTGAATTTTGAAGATGATGAGTGGGGAAGGGATAAGGAATGGTTTAGTATTTTAATATTTGAATGTCTGAGAAATTTGAGGGGAACGTATGCAATTAAGGGTAAGAACTCTAAATTAAACTTTTCAATCACGGGTCGGGTTAGGTGAATATCAATTGAATATGTAGACCACTACCCCCTATAATGAGTCATTGGCCATGGCACCAACTCGTTATGTTACCTAGTATGTGTTATAGTAAAGAAAACTTACTTGTGACCTCACGACTCAGGAAAAAACTCATTATGTGGCCCAACGAGTCATGTCTTTAGTCATTGGCCCTGTACCCTCAATTGATTTTATGCTTTTTCAAGATGAGGGACCCAACGAGTCGTTATGTGACCTAAAAACTCATCTGGCCACTCGTTCCCTGTCTTCATATCTTTTATATTTTAACCATCAGTGACCATGACTGGTGACGACGAGTCGTTACATCCAGTAGTGAATCATTCTATGCTTTTTGGAACCAAACTTCAGCACAAAGATTCTTGCTCCAACTTCATATTTCCCATCTTATTCACACCTACACATCTCAACACATGTGAACACTATATTTTTGTTACAACTTGGGTTGCCTCCCATCAAGCGCCTGATTTAACATCGTGGCACGAAGTGGGTATTTTAATTACTCAAACTTAACCAAGATACCTACATGGGTTGCCTCCCATGTAGAACCTGATTTAATGTCTCGACACGACGGAAGTCTCAGGTTACTCAAGCTTCACCCAGAGCCCAAAGTTCCACCAGTTTGATTTATTCGCTTTTCCCCAAATATTCTTTGACCCTTTTACCATTCACCTTGATTCATTTCCCTTCATGATTTTCCAACTCAATTGCACCATATGAGAATACATGGACCACTCGGAATGGTCCCAACCATTTAGACTTCAATTTGCCAGGAAACAAATGATGCCTAGAATTGAATAGCAACACCATATCCCCAAGACTAAGCTCTCTCTGCTCTACTTTCTGATCAAGTTGTATCTTCATGCTTTCTTTGTAAATTGCTGAGCATTCATAGTCTTTCAAATAGAATCATCTAACTCATTCAACTGATCAAGCCTCAAGTTTGCAGCATCACTCTAATTCAAAATCATCTTCTTGAGCGCCCACATGGCTTTGTGCTCATGCTCGATTGAAAGATGACATGCTTTCCCAAACACAAGCTGATAAGGGGACATACTTATAAGGGTCTTGAATGCATTCTGATAAGCCTATAACGCATCATCAAGCTTCATAGACCAATCCATTAGATTGTGGGTGATAAGGCGTTGCCACCCTATGCTTCACCCTATTTTTTTCAAGCAAGGTTTGAAACATCCGGTTGCAAAAGTGTGAACCCCTATCACTAGTGATTTCTCTAGGAGTCCCAAATCTAGAGAAAATGTTCAACTTCAAGAATGCTGTGACACTCTTGCCTTCATTATCGGGAAGCACAACTGCCTCCACCCACTTAGATATATATATTCTATAGCTACAAGTATATACTTCATCCCATTTGAGCTCAAAACAGGCCCCAAAGTCAATGCCCCACACATAAAACAACTCAATGACAATAATGGGAGTAAGAGGGAGCTCATGCCTTCGTGATATGCCTCCTTTCCTTTGACATGTATCACATGCCTTTGCAAAATCATGTGTATCTTGGTGAATTGTTTGCCAATAGTACCCAAATTGCAGAATTTTATGGGTAGTGTGGATCCCGCTGTGATGATCCCCATTAGGAAATAGTCACAAGCCTCTAATGTGTTAAACATCTCAGCCTTGGGCACACATCTCCGAATTACCCCATCAGTACATATGCGGAATAAGTAAGACTCATCCCAGAAAAACTTCCACACATTAGACATGAGCTTCTTTCTATGGTGAAAGAATAAATCTTTCGGTACCACATCACTCACTAGATAATTAGAGAAGTCGACAAACCATGGATTGAGATCCTGCGAAGTAGCCAAAACCTACTCATTGGGAAATGTGTCATCTATATCAATGTCATCTCTAACTGTTGCATCTACCTCTAATCCCTACAAGTGATCCATTACCTGATTTTCGATCTCCTTTTAATCTTTAACCTGAAACTCGAACTCTTGCAGCAATAGTGCCCATCTAATCAACTGTGGTTTGGCATCCTTCTTTTCCATCAAATATCATTGAGCTACATAGTCTGTATGAACTATCACATTATTTACAAGAAAGTAAATCCGAATCTTCTCAAATGCAAATATCACAGTCAAGAACTCTTGCTCTATCACAATATAATTTTATTAGTTGTATTAAGAGTCTTACTATCATAATAGATCGTATGGAAAATTGTCTAACACCTTTGGCCCAAAACAGCACCTAGGGCCACTCCGCTAGCACTGCACATCACCTCAAACAGTAAAGACCAGTCAGGAAAAACTATGATTGGAGAAGTGGTCAGTTTCTTTTTCAAGCACTCAAAAGCCTTTAAGCATGCATCATCAAATACAAATCTTACCAATTTCTCAAGAATCTTGTACAAGGGATGTGCAATCTTAGAGAAGTCCTTGAAGATTCTTCGATAGAACCCCGCATGACCAATGAAGCATCGAACACCCTTCATAGAAGTCAGAGGTGGTAAGCTAGCTATTACATTGATATTTTCTCTATCCACCTTAATGCCCTTACCCAAAATCCTGTGACCTAGCACTATACCTTTCTAGATCATAAAATGGCACTTTTGCTAATCAAGCACTAAGTTGGTCTCATAACACCTCTGTAGCACCTTGCTAAAATGAGCCAAGCAATCATCGAAAGAGTCACCCACCACCGAAAAGTCATCCATAATAACTTCAATGGTATCCTGCACCATGTCAAAGAATATAGACATCATACAACGCTGAAAGTGGCGGGTTCATTACATAACTTGAACAATAACCTCTTGAAGGAGAACGTACCATAGGGGCAAATGAAGGTGGTTTTCTCTTTGTCTTCGGGGGATATAGAGATCTAATTGTACCCCAAATAACCATCAAGAAATAAATACCACCCCCTTCTTGTAAGTCGATCTAGCATCTTATCCATGAATGACATCAGGAAGTGATGCTTTTGCATCCAATGATTTAGCTTCCAATAGTCCATGCATACTCTCCAACCTTTCACTGACCTCAGTGGAATAAGCTCATTATTAGCATTCGGAACCATAGTGATTCCACACTTCTTTAGCAAACACTGGACTGGGTTCACCTTTTTGCTGTCCACAATAGGGTAAACCACACCTGCATCCAACCATTTAATAATCTCCTTATTGACCAACTCTTGCGAAGGTCGATTCAATCTACGTTGATACTTAATACTCAGAACACAATTTGGCTCAAGCTATATCTTATGTGTGCAAATACCTGGTAGGATCCAAATAATATCCTCTATGGTCCATCCGATGGCCTTCTTACCTCTTCAGAATGGACACCAAAGCCTCCACTTGCTATTCCAGCATATATGCTGCTACAATGATTGGTATGTTTTTATAGTTCCTAGAAATACATATCGTAAATGAGATGGGAGCGCCTTGAGCTCTAGGACTAGAGGCTCCTCAATATATGGCTTGGCCGGTGGGTTTACATGGTTTTTTAGATTAAGATCAATCTTTTTCGGGGCATAAGTGTATGACCGCTACCCCCAAGTGCATTAACTATCTGATCACGCCCCTTTATCTCATCAACATCAATATTCATCCAAACTGCTGCTAAGTATTCAATACTCAATCTTTCCTCAATATGCATCATCGGAAGTTCAGCCTCCATAATGTCAATCACTGAAACCACCCACATATCATTCGGCTGCTTCATGGACTATCATACATTAAATGTCACTTCATCATTATTAAGTCAGAACATTAGTTGTCCAATTTCCATGTTTGCAAGAGCACGTCTATTGGTAAGGAATGGTCACCCCAAGATAATGAGGACCTCAAAATCCACCTCATAGTAAAGAATAACAAAATCATCTAGAAATATAAAGGACTCAACCTTCACAAGAACATCAAAAGAATCCCCACCGAATTTTCACTGTCGATCTACCATTAAAAGCCGCATTATAGTCGGTTTGGGGTTTCCCAAGTCCAACTGTCTGAATACTGCCAGCGGCATAAGATTAACACTAGCTCTTAGATCACACAGAGCCTTAGAAAAATGAAAGCTCTAATAGAGCATGGTACGGAGAATGCTCCAAGGCCTTTCTTTTTCTAGCATAAGGGACAAAGATGCTATTGCACCACAATGGTGCAAATTATCTACAAGCTCAAAGCTCACGGTTCTCTTCTTAGTGACAAGATCCTTCATTAATTTCACATATCCAGGAACCTACTCAAGTGCCACAACTAAAGGGATGTTCGCTGAGAATTGTTTTAGCATCGAAATAAATTTGTGATACTTCCCTTCCTCGACCTTCTTCTTCAACCTCTGCGAGAAAGGGGGAGGTGGTCTAGGAATGGGAGTCAACTTTTGAGAGACCTCCTTCTCCTTCCCTTTTCCAGAAACACTCTCCTTTTCAATACTAAGAGTTGTCTTATTAGTTGCATCACCTACCACAACTTGATCCTCAGAATCTGGCATCTTATCATCATCAATTAACTTGGGCTCAACTACCTCATCAACTACACTCGGCATGGGAGGATCTGTTGTCCCCTTTTTTCATTTAAAAGTAATAGCCATACAATGACTATCATTTTACGGGTTCTGCACTTTGTTACTTGGAAGTGTGCCCTTCTACCTTTTGTTCATAGCAACAGACATTTAACCATGCTGCTGCTCAATCTACTTAATGGCAACGACATGCGACTCCACCTTTTGGTTCATCCAAGAAATATCAGTGCGAGGTTCCTTAAAATGGCCATCAGTCGCCTCCATCTGCTTCAACACTTTGGCTAACATATCTTCCACCCTCGAATCACTAGACTGTGGTTCACGGTTTCTTGGAGGAACATAAAGATCACTTCTATCATATTTTCACTCATCACACTTGTTCCTGTCTCCATTATCTCTGCCTCTACTCCTATCCCTATATTAGACCCAATTGTAATTGTTGTCTCTATAACAGCTTCGACCTTGACACTAAGAGTTTTGGTTTGACCTTTGCACATTAGCTTATAAACCCGCCCCTTGATAATTCAAATAATTTGCTTCGTCCTCAGACTCTTAACTCTCCTCCATCATTTATTGGAGCCTTATCTTGAGAACCAACTGCATTTACCTTTTCTGTCCCGGCAAACCAACTGCATTTACCTTTTCTTTTCTCGGTTCCCATAATATGCTTGGAAAGGAGCCCCATCATGGTTTTGATCTCAGCAATATCTAATCTCACTCTTCATCATTCCTCCTCTGCTCCACAGACATACTTATCACATAAGTACCGATAAGAACTTCTAACTCTCTTATGTTCCATGTTCCATTGGTTTTGGTGTTCCTATCAAGTACCTCAGCAGCCTCAACATATGTGTGACTCATGAATGTTCCATTGAAGATAGTATCTACAACCTCCTTAGTATTAGCATTTAGAGCCTACAAAATATCTCCAACAGTGTATCATCTGGGATTCTGTGGTTGGGAACCTTCTTCAAGTTTTTGTTGACCACAACCAAGTCTCAGAATTCAACTGTCTAAAGTTGTAAATCCCATCCTTCTGCTGCAATACTATGGAAGGTGGAAAGAATCACTCAAGAAAAGCCCTTTTGAGCACCCTCCATGTAGTAATAGAATCATTTGGCAATTTACCCAACCATATCATTTCCTTACTTCCTAGTGAAAAGGGAAATAGCCTCAGCCTTATTGCATCCTGACTTAGCCCCGGTTCCTTGTACGCCTTGTAAATACCCACAAAACTTCTTAAGTGAGTATGTGCATCATTAGTAGCATAAACATTGAATATCCCCTTTATATTGAGAAATTTGATCATTGCACTAGTAATATCAAACGTTGCCCAAGCAGGCAAAGGGGGAGGGACAATAGAACCAGTGGCACTGATGAGTTGGTAATTTACCAACTTATTAGGCTTTTAAACATGAGCTTCTGCTTGATTGTCAAGTCATTTAGGAAGATTTTATGCTCTCTCCCTTTTGTTTTTTCAGGCATTCAATTTTAAGAAAGAAAGCAAGAAATTAAACAAAATCATAAAGTCTGAAGAAGGGATCCTAAGTTCCATCGGATGGGACCGGCGAAACGCCGCCCAAACGCAGGAGCACATTCGTGTGAAGTGGAAGGTGCACCGGCGGAACAAGGGTTAGCACCTACAAACCATTGTGCCGATGTTGGCCAGATCCCAAAGTCACTGGCCCCAGCTACGACAGAGCGGCGGCTCGCGGATTCCGCCGGTGCCTCACAAGTGAGGCCGTATTTAGGAGGGAAAAATCATCCAACATGGAATTTGAGGACCATTTTAAACCTATTTCTATATGTTCCTAGAAAGTATTAAATATTTCATTCAAGATTTGTAGAGTTAGAGAGAGAAATATTGAATAGCTTTTCTTCTTCAAGGTACAAACCACCATTGAAAATAATTTTGAGCTTGATATTGACTCTTGATGATGAATGTTATGAGTTTATTTGTTAATATAATCTCATATTTCTCATCTATGAGTGGCTAAATACTTTTATAGGGTTGTGTGCATGATTGGGGTAAAATACGATTAAGTGTTGCTAGATTGATCTTATAATTACTCATTTAGTATAAATCTATTATTTTCTCCCAATTTACAATTGAATTACCTATAGTTGCAAATGTAGGTTATGTCTACTTATTTCATTTTTGCTTGAAAAAGAGAAATTGAATATAGGTGAGAAAGAAATGGTGGGTAATTGGGTCTTGGTTGTGTGGGGTTTGGCTAGAGATATCCAAAACTCATAGTCATCCACCCATTAGAGATTTTGAACATAACATCGGAATACGAAATCCGAAGCTGAAAACATACATGTGTCTGAAAAGCCTCTAAACATGACGAGTTGATGGGACAAGACCCCAACAACGTAATAAAATTGAAGCTGAAATACATAAAGGAAAGCTGAATAGTCTAATCCTCGGGAAATGAGGACTAACCCACAAAATGAAAGCTAACTCTTTAAGCCAATCTACGAGCGAGGCTGAAGTTAAGAGATGGGTCTTGTATCATAAGACGATACAACATCAAAAGTATGCAGTCAGTACGTGGAATTTACCAAGTATGCAAGGTAAGTAAAACTACTAAAGTAAATAAAATCATTTCAAGACAATGTATAATGTAAACATAAACTTAAGAATTTGAGAGTAGGGATTGCATGCATTCCTTCTGAAATCATGATCTCTTCATAACATAACATAACTTCATAACAACATAACTGAATTGATTGCCTCAAAGCTGAACTCTGGCATTTATAAGTAAAAATGAACATTGAGTAAAACCTACTTTGGAACATGCATTTACATAAATCTTATAAGTAATGAATATTCATATCTAAAATCATGAGGAATAATGGGAGACTTGTCTTTTAACCGACATACCACGATAGAGCTTACGTGGTCCCAACTATCACACTCAAGTGGGTAGAGCCGTCCAAACTCTTGCAAGGGCTAGGGATGATACCATGATATCGATATCCAGCAAAAGGCCCATCCGGGCGGGGGAAGCACACAAGGGAGGTCCCAGAGTCATAAGGTATAAACCTACATTGGCGCGTAGTTCTGAGGAATAGGATGATCGAACCTTAGCCTACTCGGTACTAGAAATTACTCCCAAAACAAGTATATTCTTTACATCGTTTTATAAGGAAGCTCAACATCATCAATTGATGAAGCACAACAATCAATACATCTCAAATATGAAATCATGCATATGAGAACCTTTAATTCAAACATACCACAAGCTAATAAGTATAATTGGGAGCCTTCACTACAAAACCATGTGGTAAGCTATGAATAGGGAACCTTTAACTCAAAATATACCACAAGCTGTAAATAAAATTAGGAGATTTCGCTCCAAAACAATGTGGTAAGCTTTTTCGGAAAATTCATCATTCATACTCAACAAGTGGGCATTGCCCAAAGCTTTATCATACTTGATGATACTTAATTCATATTAAAAACATCAATTATAAACATGGGTAGCTTTAAAACATGTTTTTCTTCATAATATCTCACTATCACATATACATCACAAATCTCACTTTTCATGAACATCCCCTCAATGGGCTTTAAAATTCATAAGGTTAGAAACATGATTTTTAATTGGAATCCTTATAAAAATTGCCCATTCTTCATAATTCGGTAATAGAATCAAAATCAATTCATACCCCTGTGTAGTAATAGATAATTCATGCATTTGGATAAAAATCTCATAGATTAACCATGTAGATTCATTCTTTTAGAGAGTGATTGGGCATGGGTATGGAAGAAACCACCCATCCATGACCCTACATTCCTGCTTGAGGCTGAATCTTACTCTCCCTTGAATGCCCAAAAGGAATTGGAAAGAAATTAAAGATCACTGGCTTACTCACTCTCTCAATTTTCTTCTACTTTGCATGCATGGATGAAATATGCCTAAAATGAACTTAACCCCATAAAAGGCCACTTTTCATAATGCAAAACGTCATAGTTTAGGCCTATGGAACTTAGGAATTACGAAAAAGCCCTTACTAATTTCGTAGAAAATAGCTGCCAGGTGCCCCTAACGGGTGACCTGACAATTCGTCTCTCCTGGGCACGACTCGTGATGTCGTCCGTGAAGTGCACTGCCTTGTCTCGCAAAACTTTACTCCAGGCTTGCAATTGACTCACCACACGAATTGTGTGGACTGACCACGACTTGTGGGGACCTTCCGTGAAGTCCACTGCCCTCTTTTTCTTTTCCTTTCTTTTCCCCCTCCCCACGACATTCCTGACGACTCGTGGGACCTGACCATAAGTCGTAGTAATACCCGTGGGGTTTTACTTCTCCAGTCCTTCTCACTAATTCCTAGGTCTTCCCCACGAGTCACCTCATGACTCTTAGGCTGTTCTCACGAGTGTTTTCATGACTCGTTCTGATTTTGATGCAAAATTTTCACTTTTTCCCCGTTTTAAACTCTCGAGTCGGATCTTTGGGCTCCCGGGGTATAACAATATCTCCCCCTTCGGAACAGTCATCCTCGAATGTTGGAAAACACACAGAAAAGAAGAGATAATGTAATTATTACATTCAAATACTTATTATTTAAATCACAACTAACGGAACGACTACCTCCGAATTAAATTACGTAGCTAATCTGAATTCACAAATCATACACTCATCCATATGCATAAAAGGAACCTACACACATGAACTGAATACGAAACTAAATAGAGTTTCTAGGACAAAACTGATTCCTCAAGTCGGAACTGAGCCGGTAGAGAATAAATGTGAGTATCTAGCCATCATATCCGCTTTGGCTTCCCACGTAGCTCCTTCAACATGTCGATTCCTCCATAATACTTTAACTGAATCCACTTCCTTGTTCCTTAGTCTCCGAACCTAAAGATCCAATATTTCTAGCGAAACCTATTCATAGATAAGGCTATCTTTGACACCAACACTGCCCACCAGGACTACTAGAGCTGGATCTCCCAAACATTTCTTCAAAAGCGATACATGAAACACAGGATGAATGGAAGATAACTCTGAGGGAAACTCCAACTCATATGCCACCTTACCAACTCTCCTCACAATACGATAAGGACCAACATAGCGACGACTAACTTTTCCTTTCTTCGTGAACCGCATCACTCCCTTCATGGGAGATACCTTCAAAAATACCCAATCGTCCACTCTGAACTCCTTCTCTCCTTCTTACTTCGACATAGGACTTTTGGCGACTCTGAGCAGTTCCCAGCCTGTCCCTTATCAAATGAAACTTCACCATTTCCTTATGAACCGAATCTAGTCTTATCATAGCTTTATCACCAACCTCGAACCATACGATGGGCCATCTACATCTCCACCCATAAAGAGCCTCGAATGGTGCCATCTGAATGCTAGAATGATAGCTATTATTGTACACAAACTCAATTAGGGGAAAGTGATCATTCCAACTACCCTTGAAGTCCATGACACATGTTCTCAACATGTCCTTGAGATTCTGGATTGTTCGCTCCGCTTGACCATCCGTTTGCCGGTGAAATGATGTGCTGAGTTTAACCTGAGTCCCAAGCCCTTTTTGAAATGACCGCCAAAACTAAGAGGTAAATTGAGTACCTCGGTTGGGAATGATGGACAAGGGCACTCCATGAAATCGAACCAACTCCTAGATATATTGTTTGGGAAAATCCTCCACTGAATCTGTGGCTTTCACCAGTACAAAATGCGCAGCCTTGGTCAACCTTTCTACCACAACCCAGATGGAATCATGTTGTCGGCGAGTACGAGGTAATCCTGTTACGAAATACATACTAATTTCTTCCCACTTCCAAGTAGAAATGCTGATATCCTGAAGTACACCTCCTGGTCTCTGATGCTCAACCTTCACTTGTTGAAAGTTCGGGCACTTTGCTATGAATTCTACAATATCTTTCTTCATGCCATTCCACCAATAAATCTCCTGTAAGTCACAATACATCTTTGTGGCACCTGGATGGATAGGATACCTGGATCCATGAGCCTCGTGCAATATCCGGCTCCTCAAATCGTCAACATCTGGAACACATAGGCAACCTTGGTACTGAAGCACACCATCTCCCCCTTGGGAGAAGACCTCCACTTCTGACTTCGAACGGCTTCCTTCAACATTACCAAAATCAAGTCCTCATCTTCTCCAACCTTTATATCAGTCACCAAGGATGATTCTGATCTGTTTTGAACAACAACGCCGCCATCGGTAGAGTCAACCAACCCAACTCCCAACCTCGCGAGTCGATGCACATCCTTCACTAGCTCCTTTTTCCCCTCAGCCACGTGGGACACAGTCTCCATAAAGAGTCTAATAAGTGCATCCGCTACCGCATTAGCCTTACCTGAATGGTAAAGGACACTCATATCGTAGTCCTTGAGTAGCTCCAACCACCTCCTTTGCCGTAGACTAAGGTCTTTCTATGTGGACAAATATTGTAAGCTCTTTTGGTTCATAAACACATCCATACGGATCCCTTACAAGTAATATCGCCATATCTTAAATGCGAACACCACCGCAGCCAATTCAAGATTGTGGGTCGGGTAATTCTGACCATGAACTTTCAATTGTCTAGAGGCATACGCTATAACTTTCCCACACTGCATCAACACATATCCGAGTTCGATCCAAGAAGCATCAGATTACACGAAGAAACCATCAGTACCCTCCGGGAAAGTTAACACTGGGGCTGAAGTAAGTCGAGTCTTTAACTCTTGGGAGCTCTTCTCACAAGCCTCCAACCATTGGAACATTACCTTCTTCTAAGTCAACTTGTTCAAAAGTGCAGCAATAGATGAGAAACCCTCAACAAACCTCAGATAGTAGCCAGCCAAACCCAAGAAACTCAGAATATCTAAAGGATTCACCAGTCTAGGCCAATTCTTCAATGCCTCGATTTTCTGAGAATCCACCCTAATGCCCTCACTTGATACCACATGGCCCAAAAAGGCTACGGAGTTCAGTCAGAACTCGCACTTACTGAACTTGGCATATAATTGATGATGCTTGAGAGTCTGAAACACTACTCTGAGATGAGCGGCATGCTCCTCCTCGCTCTGAGAGTATATAAGGATGTCATCAATGAAAACGATCATGAACATGTCCAGGTATGGCTTGAACTCCTTGTTTATCAAGTCCATAAAAGCTGCAAGAGCATTCGTTAGTCCAAAAGACATAACTACAAACACATAATGACCATAGTGCGTCCTGAAGGTTGTCTTCGGGATATCACTCTCCCGAACTCTGAGCTGATGATACCCGAATCTGAGATCTATCTTGGAGAAACACTTGGCACCCTGAAGCCGGTCAAATAAATCATAAATTTTTGGTAGTGGATACCTTTTCTTGATAGTGATTTTGTTCAATTACCGATAATCAATGCATATGTGA
The DNA here is from genome assembly GCA_035772735.1 of Datura wrightii. Lineage (NCBI taxonomy): Eukaryota > Viridiplantae > Streptophyta > Magnoliopsida > Solanales > Solanaceae > Datura > Datura wrightii. The sequence goes on from JASDFA010000002.1 coordinate 72,035,253, forward strand.
AGGGAACTATCCTTCTTTTGGACAAATAAGACTGGTGCACCCTATGGAGACTTGCTCAGTCTAATGAAACCTTTATCTAACAAGTCCTTCAACTAATCCTTCAATTCCTTTAGCTCGATTGGAGCCATCCTGTAAGGAGGGATAGAGATAGGCTATGTGTCGGGTAGGAGATTAATACCAAAATCAATTTTCCTCTCGGGAGGAACACTTTGTAAATCATCGGGAAAGACCTCTGAATACTCATGTACTACTAGAACTAACAAGATAGTCGGGGTCTCGGACTCAATGTCCTTAACCCTAACTAGATGATACACACAACCCTTAGAAATCATCTTCCTAGACTTAAGGTAGGAAATGAAACAACCTAAAGGCACATCTTAACTACCCTTCCATTCTATGACTGGTTTACAGGAAAATCTAAACTCTATCGCCCGGTTCTACAATTAATTGTAGCATAGCATGCAAATAGCCAATCCATGCCGAGAATAAAATCAAAATCGGTTATGGATAACTCTATCAAATCTGCTAAGGTGACCTTCTAAAGAATTGAGATTGGGCAACATCTATACACCCTTTTAGCTATAACTGAGTCACCTACTGGAGTAGAAACTGAGTAGGGTTCTTAAAAGACTTCGGGACTGACTCTGAAGCTACTGGCCACATAAGGTGTCACAAAAGACAAGGTAGCCCCTGGATCTAACAAAGAGTAAACATTAATTTGGAAAACCTGCAACCTACCAGTGACCACATCCAGGGAGACCTCCTGCACCTAGCGGGATGCTGTAGCATAGAATCTATTCTGGCGCTGACAGCCAACTGTGCTAGTTGATTCCCCCTGATGAGTTAAGCATGCAGGTGGGGCTATTGTGCTAAAAGCTGGGCCTCAACCCCCATCATGATCCAGTCTCGCATCTAGGAAATCACTAAGCATGTGTTCAGGCTTCGCACACCCGAAACAAACACCTGAACCTGCTAGACACTTGCCTGTGTGTCCTCGACCACACCTGCGGCAAGTTGCAACACTAGAATCTGCGGGTCTGTTGCTCTGACCCCTACAGCCTGATGCTCGCCCTCTCCGATCATGCCTAGCTTGGACAGTATACTCGATGCTGAAGATGCTGGAGCGGATGACCTTTGGTGAGTCTGCTTTTGGTGCACACCACCTAATCTCAGCTGGGGCAACCTATGATCATCAGTCCTGGTCCTTTTGGCCTCCCTCTCTCTCAAATATGTTGCCTCCATCTGCTGGGCGTACAACACTATATGAGTAAAATCCATATCCTGATGAAGCATGGCAGTCCTACAATGTTTTTCCAAATAGCCCGCCACACCATTAATAAATCTGCTCACCTGCACCTTCTGATCAGCCACTAACTCTGGGGCATACATTGACAAGCGAGTGAACTCAATAGCATACTCTTGCACTGTCATCCTACCTTGCTTCAGATTTACGAATTCAGCTCACTTTAGATCCCTCATCTCACGAGGGAAGAACCGGTCTAAGAATGCAACATGGAACTCCTTCCAAGTGACAAGACCTGCTCCGACGACCCTTCTATCCTTCCATTGGTAAAAACAGATATGTGCAATCCCTTTCAATTGGTAAGAGGCCAACTCTGCACACTCAAATCCATTCATCCCCATGACTTGGGTGATCTTGACAATCTTATCTATGAACTCATGCGGGTCCTCATATACCTTGGACCCAAGGAACTCTGGCGGGTTCATCCTCAAGAAGTCTCTGACTCGAGCCGCCACTGCATTGCTATTTTGCGGAACATGCGCAATGCTCTGTTGTTTAACCTGAGAAGTCAAGGCCTGTGCAAGCATCTGAATAGCAGCTTGGAACTCAGCATGAGCAACTGGCTCCGGTGCCTAGGGCTTGCTGATGCCTATGCTCATTGCTATCCTTGTGGCCTTCACAATTTCCATTTCTCTTACCATGCATTCTTCGAGGATCCATGATTCTGCCATTGCGAATAGCATGAATTATAAGGATAGAAAGACTTTTCATCAAAAGACATAGATCATGAAAAAAGGGAACATTTTCCTAAATGTATCGTAGCTTCTTCGTCGTAAGTGTGACGCACTTCACACCCATGAAAAAGACTCTACTCAACATGGCTCTCAGACACCCTAGGACACATCAAAACATAAGGATCTAATACAAAGTTTTTCATGACTCAAACAGGGGCTTGGCTCGTAACACGGGACAAGGAGCTTCGAGAGACCCCAAGTCGACCCATGCCATAAGCATACATCTAATCTCAATCAAGAAACTAAATAATCGATAAAACAATCATAGTGGAAGTCTAACTTGAACATAACATCGGAATATGAAATTTGAAGCTAAATACATACATATGACTGAAAAGCCTCTAAACATGATGAGTTGATGACACAAGACCCTAACTGACGCAACAAAACCGAAACTGAAATATATAAACGAATGCTAAATAGTATGGTCCTTGGGAAATTAGGACTCACCTACAAAATGAAAGCTAACTCTGTCAAACAATCTATGAGCAAGGCTGAAGCTGAGAGCTGGGTCCTGTATGATAAGACGATACAGCATAGTAAGTATGCGGTCAGCACGTGGAATGTATCGAGTATGCGTGGTAAGTAAACTCGCTTAAGTAAATAAAATCATTTAAAGACAATGCATAATGTAAACGTAAACATAAGAATCTGAGAGTAGGGCTTGCATGCATTTCTTCTGAAATCATGATCTCTTCATAACATAACATAACATAACTTCATAACGTCATATTGAATCGATTGACTCAAAGCTAAACTCTGACATTTATAAGTAAAACTGAACATTTAGTCAAACCTACTTTGGAACATGCATCATAAATATCATAAGTAATGAATGTGCATATCTAAAATCATGAGGAACAATGGGAGACTCTTCTTTCAACCGACATACCACGATAGAGCTTACGTGGTCCCAACTATCACACTCAAGTTGGGTTGAGCCGTCCAAAGTCTTGCTAGGGATAGGGGCGATACCATGATATCCATATCAAGCTGAAGGCCCATTCGGGCAGGGGAAGCTTAAATGGGAGGTCCCAAAGTAATAAGATATAAACCTATGTTGGCGAGTAGTTCTGAGGCATAGGGCGATCAACCCTTAGCTTACTCGGTGCTAGACATTACGCCCAAAACATGCATATGCTCTACATCATCTTATAATGAAGCGCAACATCATCAATTGACGAAGCTCAATAATTAATACATCTCAAATATGAAATCATGTATATGTGTTATACCCTGAGAACTCAAAGATCAGATCTGAAAGTTGAAATGGGAAAAAACTAAAAATTTGGGTTACAGGTACAGAACGAGTCATTGGACGACTCGTGAGGACAGCCCACGAGTCGTTAGGTGACTCGTGGGGAGGCTTAGGAGAGTTGGAAAATATTTAAGGAAAAGAAATCCCCATGTCAAGAGTTCCACATGACATTTTTGGATCGGTTCTTCCCTCGAGAGATGAGGGAGATCAAGGTGGCTGAGTTCATTAATTTGAAGCAGGGTAACATATCCGTGCAGGAGTGTGCATTGGAGTTCACCCGATTATCAAAGTATTCTCCGGAGTTGGTGGCAGACCCGAGGGCTCGGGTGAGTCATTTTGTGCATGGGGTGGCGGATTACTTGGACAAGGATTGCAGGATCACCATGCTTTATCGAGATATTGAATTTTCCTGTATTGTATTACATGCACAGCTGATGGAGTCGGTCTACCGGAGGCTAAGGGAGGCAAAGTGGGCCAGGACCGATAGCTATGGGGTTTCATAGGTCAGGTTAGGGGGTGGACAGCGTTAGCAGTCCCAGCATAGGTCTATCGCTCCAACTCCATCATCAGCCAACATGCCATCTAGGTTCAGAGAAGATTAGAAGAGTCGGGCTTCAGGCTTGAGGGATCAGGGTAGCATGCAGGTGGAGCGCACCTTTTCAGCTTGTGCGAAGTGCGGCAAGAATCATTCCGGGAGTTGCTTAGTTGGTTCAAATGCGTGTTTCTAGTGTGGCTAACCCGAGCGTAGACTTAGGGACTGCCCCTCAGACGGATTAGGGGTAGGTGGGACCCGTGTGATATCATCCAGTTCTACCGCTCCAGCAGCACGTCCCCCTCAGCAGGGTGCCTCTACTAGTTCACCCGGTGGTCAACGCCAAAATAGATTTTATGCTCTAGTACCCCGCCAGGAGCGGGAGGCTTCCCCAGATGTGGTCACTGGTATGTTACAAGTCTTCAATATTGATGCTTATGCCTTTTTAGATCCAGGAGCTACTTTATCTTTTGTGACCCCTTATATTGCTAGTAGTTTTGGAGTTAGCCCTAAAACATTTTCAGAACCGTTCTCCATCTCTATCCCAGTCGGTGAATCAGTCGTAGTTAGGCGGGTGTATAGAGGTTGTATCACAATGATGCATAAGTTTACCTCCATAGACTTAGTAGAGTTATCTATGACTGACTTTGACCTTATTTTGTGCATGGATTGGTTGTTTGCATGTTACGCTTTGGTTAATTGTAGAACCCGGTCAGTAGAGTTAAGGTTTCTGGATGATCCAGTCTTAGAATGGAAGGGTAATTCAGTTGCACTAGACGGTCGGTTTATATCATATCTTAAGGCCAGGAAAATGATTTCTAAGGGCTATATGTATCACCTTGTTAGGGTTAAGGATGTTGAGTCCGAGACCCCTACTATCTTGTTAGTTCTAGTAGTGTGTTAGTATCCAGAGGTTTTTCCCGATGATTTCTCTGGTGTTCCTTCGGAGAGGGAAATTGATTTCGGCATTGATCTCTTACCCGATCGCAACTCATCTCTATTCCTCCCTATATGATAGCTCCAACCGAGGAAAAGGAGTTGAAGGATCAGTTGAATGACTCGCTAGATAAGGGCTTTATTAGACAAATCAAGTCTCCATGGGGTGCATCAGTGTTATTTGTATGGAAGAAGGATGGTTCTCTTCGTATGTATTGATTAGTGGCAATTTAACAAGTTCACCATCAAGAATAGGTACCCCTTACCCAGGATCAATATCTTGTTTGACCAGCTTTAGGGTGCCAGATGCTTCTCCAAGATAGATGTCATGTTCGGGTATCACCAACTCAGGGTTCGGGAGAGTGACATCTCGAAAACCGCTTTCAAGACTAGGTATGGTCACTACGAATTTGTTTTTATGTATTTTTGACAAACCAAAGCCCCTGCATCTTTCATGGACTTGATGAACTTGGTGTTCAAGCAATATCTAGAAATGTTCGTGATTATGTTCATCTATGATATCCTTATATACTCTCGGAGCAAGGAGGAGTATGCGGCTTACTTGAGAGTAGTGCTTCAAACCCTCAAGGATCATAAGATGTATGCTAAGTTCAGCAAGTGTGAATTTTGGTTGGACTCTATGGCATTCTTAGGCCATGTGGTGTCAAGTAAGGGCATAAGGGTGGATTCTCAAGAAATTGAAGCGGTAAAGAATTGGCCTAGACCGGTGAATCCTTCAGAAATTCGAAGTTTCTTGGGCCTAGCAGGCTACTACCGGAGGTTCGTAGAGGGTTTTTCATCAATTGAAGCACCATTGACCATGTTGACCTAGAAAAAGATAAGGTTCCACTGGTCGGAGGCTTGTGAGAATAACATCCAAGAGTTAAAGACTCGAATCACTTTAGCATCAGTGCTTACCCTACCCAAGGGTACCGATGGTTTTGTAGTATATTGATGCTTTGAGAATCGGACTTGGGTGTGTGTTGATGCAGCATGGGAAAGTGATAGTGTATGCCTCAAGACAATTGAAAATCCATGATAAGAATTACCCAATCAATGATCTTGAGTTGGTCGCGGTGCTGTTTGCTTTGGAGATATGGCAGAATTACTTGTATGGGGTCCATGTGGATGTGTTTACTGACCACAAGAGCTTGCAGTATGTGTTCACACAGAAAGATCTAAACCTTCGGCAAAGGAGGTGGTTGGATCTACTTAAGGACTACGATATGAGTGTTCTTTACCACCCAAGTAAGGCCAATGTGGTGGAGGACGCACTTAGTAGGCTCTCTACGGAGAGTGTGTCTGACGTTGATGAGGGAAAGAAGGAGTAGGTGAAAGATGTCCAGGACTGGCAAGGTTGGGAGTTAGATTGGTAGACTTGATCGATGTTGGCATTGTTGTGCAAAACGGATTAGAATCTTCCTTGGCGGTGGATGCGAAAGCTAGGCAAGATGAGGATCCGATGTTGGTAAAGCTGAAGGAAGTCGTTTGGAGTCAAAAGGTGGAGGTTTTCTCCCAAGGGGGCGATGGGGTGCTACAGTACCATGGTCGTCTATGTATTCCAGATGTTGATAATTTGAGGGATTGGATATTACACGAGGCACATGGATCCATGTATTCTATCCATCCGGGTGCCACCAAGATGTATCATGATTTGTGGGAAATATATTGGTGGAACGGCATGAAGAAGGACCTTGCAGAATTTGTAGCCAAGTGCCCAAATAGTCAGCAAATGAAGGTTGGACATCAAAGGTCGGGAGCATACTTCAGGATATTAGCATTCCTACTTGAAAGTGGGAAGAGATTAATATGGATTTATTACAGGCCTATCTCGTACTCGCCGACACTATGATTCTATTTGGGTGGTGGTATACAGGTTGACCAAGGCTGCACACTTTCTACCGGTCAAAACCACAGATTCAGTGGATAATTATGCCAAATTATATATTCGGGAGTTGGTTCGACTTCATGGAGTGCCCTTGTCTATTATTTTAGACTGAGGTACTCATTTTACAACTCAGTTTTGGCAGTCTTTTCAAAAAGGGCTTGGGACTCAAGTTAAGCTTAGCACACCCTTTTATCCGCAAACGGATGGCAAGCCAAACGAACAATCCAAACTCTCGAGGATATGTTGAGAGCATGTGTGATGGATTTCAAAGGTAGTTGGTGGTCTTGGGCAGATTTATATGCCCAAGTGATACTCAAACGTATCATTTTCGCCTTGTTTATCGTGCAATGTGTATACATTTTCATGTAATTGGTAATAAAATGTGAATTTATACTAACCAACATGATTAGCATTGTTTTGTAGGTAAAATGTGATTTTGAGGAGCTAAAATGCATGTTGGAACAATATCGGAGTTGGACTTGGATGCGAGCACGGAAAAGGCATTGGACTGCACAATATAAAGGGGCACCGCGATGGAGCCGTGTCACGCTGCCATCGCGGAGGCATTCTGCCTGGAGGGTGAAATAATAGTCAAATTCCAGTGGAGCCTCGCGATAGCTCCGTGGCACGGTGGCAAGCCTCCGCATTGCACGCCGTGCCACGTTGCTGCTACATACCCGGACCCCAAATTTCCAGTGAGGGTCCGCATCCACGCCGTGTCACGGAGGCAGTGCTCCGGGATGCACTCCGTGACACGTTGCTTGTTATACCGGTAAAAATTCCAACTAGTATAAATAGAACACTTAAGTTTATTTTTCATAATTCAGACTTGGTGGAGCAAGGACGTGGGTTACAGGCAGTTAAGGGACGAAAGGTTCAGGGTTTTTTCTCTCCTTCTTTCTTCTTTAACTCAATTGTTTGTATGATTAACACTTGTTTTAGGATGATTAATCCACAAATGAGTGGCTAATTCCTTTCCTTGCTGAGGTTATGAACATTTGTGATGAATTTTGATTATTGAATTATATGGTTTTTCATCTTCTTCTTCCATGTTGTTCTATTAATTCTTGTTTCTACTGCATTGGTGTGTGGCCTACATTAATGTACATCTAAAAAGTCCGATTTCACTCGAGAGAGCACGAAATTGGAAAGTTGTGAATTAATAGGGTATTGTTCTTAACTTGATTTGGGAAAATTGAGTTTTGATGTGCTTTCCTGATAGAAATATACTTGAAAGCCGTATTAGTCAATTTAGGAACCGGAATTGTACTGCTAGGTCAAGAATTGCATTTGATCACAGAAATATAGACGGATGGTTTATGATTCTTAAGTGAGATTAAATACGAGAGTTTCAATCTCTTGGCTAATGTTCTTGTCTAGCAACTGGAAGAGAAAGATTAACCAATTTATGATTATAATCAAGTTCATTACATGTTCTTAACCTTGGCATGCTCATATCCATAGTTTAAATTCAAAGTAGATAAATGTTAGTAGTTTGAGTACATAATTTATAAAACAAACTTTTCAATTGTTGGTTACGTTGTTGTCAGCATATTTAGAAGTGAGATAGAATATAGTATACTTAAGCAATTTTTACTTATCCAGAGTCTCCTTGGATCGATACTTGGCTTACTTAAGCCACTTATTACTTGTTTGACCACGTGCACTTGTGTGTCGGTTTTTAACCCCTACCAAAGCACCGAGCAAGTTTTTGGCGCCGTTTCCGGGGATTCTAGGCAATTGGTGAAATTGTATTAAGTGTAAATTTACTGTATTTTTATTTTATTTTCTTAAGTGTTGACAACTTGGTCTTAGCCTTTATTTTGCAGACTTGATTTTTGTGAACACTGGCAAGAGACAAAGAGCTGGTGGAATCTTATATAGAGCCTGAACGTATATTTCATAGTAAACGCAGAGAAGCTCTACAAAAGAAGCTGCAGTTGCTCAGACAGACTATTATGGAGCAACAAAATCCACCGGTTGTTAGGGCAGTGTTAGTGCCCGAAGAAGCAGCAGCAAGGCCGGTTCGCGAGGTGGCAATCCCACATGCCAACAATGTAACATCCAGTATCCGCAAACCAGAGCCTGGAGGGAGATTTGAACTCAAGCAAAACATGGTGCAACTGTTGCACACAAGCGGGCAATTTACCGGACTCCCTCATGAAGACCCACAACAACATCTCCAAAACTTTTTGGAGATAAGTGACACTTATATACCCGCTGGAGTGTCACCTGATTATGTTCGGCTTACACTATTTCCGTTCTCATTACTTGGTGAAGCCAAGAGGTGGTTAAAAGCTGAGCCACCAAATTCTATTTCAACGTGGGATGATCTTGCCCGAAAGTTCTTGATAAGATTTTTTCCCTCTGGTAAAACAGCCAGACTTAGAAGTCAAATTCTAAGATTCAAACAGAGGGAGGGGGAAATTTTGTATCAAGCCTGGGAAAGATTCAAATCCATGTTGCGGGACTGTCCTCATCATCATCACTCCAATGAGGTGTTGGAACACACATTTATTGAGGGTTTGGAACCCCATACTAAAATTTTGCTAGACTCAGCAGCTGGAGGGCAAGCGCTGGAAAAGTCTTATGAGGAGCTGTACACTTTGCTAAACTGGATTTCACAGGGCAATCCAGAATGGAATGCTGATTCATCACGAGGTGGAGCAAGGAGAGCAGCAGAGTGCTTGAAGTGGATGGATTTACAGCTATCGCTGCACAGATAGCTGCCTTGCAGAATCAATTGAACAACCACTTCAGCAACATGAATTTGAACCAGCCTTTAACTTCAGTCAATGCGGTCCAGCAAATGTGGTGTGAAGTGTGTGGTAGCAGTGAGCACTCAGCTGAGTGCTGTGGAGCAAACCCAGATTCGGTTAACTTTGTGGGCAATGCACAAAGAAATCCGCAGCAGTATGGTAGTGGCTACAATTCAAATTGGAGGAACCATCCAAATTTTTCATGGGGTAGCAACAACCAACAAGGCCAAAGTTCGGGTCAGGGTATGCAAAGAAATCAAGGAGGGCAACAGAACTACCAATCTCAATTCAGAAATCACCATGCCCCTCCTCCACCACCATCACCTAGCATTGAGGAGATGTTCAAGACCATGATCGCTAATCAAGCGTAATTGCAGGCTGACTATGTTAAATTGGCAGCCGAAGTGAAAAATAATCAGTTAGCGACCAAGGCTCTTGAGTATCAATTTGGGCAATTTGCTAGTGCCCAAAACACAAGGCCCAGAGGAGGACTGCCTAGCAACACGGATCCTAATCCGAAGCAGGTAAATGCAGTGACCACAAGGAGTGGTTTTCAGTTGAAGGAGGTGGAACCAGAAAGACCACCTCAAAAGTCAGGGTCAGCAGAAGTTGAGGGGGAGCAAAGTGTGGAAAGAGGGAAGACTAAAGAAGCTGAATCAGAAAGACCTCCACCCCGTTCCCTCAACGACTCAAGAAACACAAGGAGGAGGCGTGTTTAAAAAAATTCATGGAGGTGCTTAAACAGGTACATGTTAATTTACCTCTTGTTGATGTCTTGCAGGGAGTGCCTAAATATGCCAAATACATTAAAGACATTGTGGCCAACAAAAGTCGTTTGACCGAGTATGCCACGGTGGCTTTGACGGAGGAGTGCACTTCCCGGATCCAAAATAGACTGCTCACGAAGCTAAAAGACCCTGGAAGTTTTACTATCCAGCTTACTATTGGGCAGAGTATCCGAGCTCGTGGATTGTGTGACCTGGGAGCGAGCATAAATCTGATGCCATCTTCGGTATTCAGAAAGTTGGGTCTAGAGAGTCCTAGACCTACAACCGTAATCTTGTAGTTGGCGGATCGATACTTAGCTAGGCCGGATGGCATTGTTGAGGATGTTCTAGTGCAAGTGGGCTCCCTAATTTTCCCGGTAGATTTTATTGTTCTGGATTTTGAACCAGACGCGGAAGTCCCATTTATTTTGGGACGACCTTTCTTGGCAACCGGGAAAGCATTAATCGACGTAGCTGCGGGTCAACTTACGATGCAAGCACATGACAAGGTAGAGGTGTTCGATGTGTACAAAGCACCCAAACTCCCGATGGTGAATGAAGAACTCTCGGTGATCAATGTAATTGATCATGGTAATGTTAAACAAATGAATGATTCCCGAGAGTTGATGGGAAGACCACCGGATAGGTGTGAGCACTACTGGGGGGAGGACAATGATCGTAAGAAATCGTCCATCACCCTAACGGACAATTGAGCATAAAGGACGTTGAGCAGCGACGGTAAACCAGGCGTTGCACGGGAGGCAACCCGTGGAAAATTTTTCTTTTCATTTTGTAAAGTGTAAATAGATTTATATTTTGCTTTTTCTTGATTCAGTACAAATTTTGTATTTTAGTTAGTTATTTTTTATTTTAGTTAGGTGAAACCTATTAATCTAACCAATTTTATTTAGTGAGATGATTTTCAGGTTAAATGGAGAAAAATGTGCACGGAATCGTGAAGGAAAAGGCGAGGTATGAAAAAATTAATAAAATGCAGAGACAGTGATCTGGGGAGATAGCTCTGTGTCACGGAGGAGGACCACTGCGTTACCCTCCGTGACACGTTGAAGTGTAATCTGGAATTTTTAAAAATTCCGGTAAGCTATCGCGATGGCTCCGTGTCACGGAGGCAGTGCACCGCGATGCACTCCGTGACATGTTGCCATATAAATTTTGACGGGTCACACCGGGTTGCCGGGTGACCCGCGTGTTTTCTACATTTTAAACCCCAGATTTTTCCCCTTTTACCCTCATTTTTACATTTCTCCGTGACCAAACACCCAAAATTCCCTTCCCCATCAACGTGCCACGGTCTAAAGCAAAAAATTATCAAGTTTTCTTCGGTTCTTCAACTACGAGGTATGTTTTCCGATTATCTCTCAAGTTTTTGTCGATTTCATTCGAATTTAAGCATGGGAGGTGAACTAAATCACCCCAAGTTGAAATTTAGCATGAATTTGAGTTATTTATTGATTGATAAAAGTTCGGAAGGCTGTAATGATCGTTTGAACTTGTCGATTGCATGAATTATTCGAGTTTGCTTGCGAAATTCAATTCTAGGGCTCGGTTGTTGGAACCGAAATTGGTAACTTGTTAAATTTGTGACATATAGGCCGGGTTGTATGTATTGAATTTGATAAGTCGTTGTAAAAATTGTTTGAATGTTAATAGACGACGAATTCTCGGGTTTTTGGGAAAATGTTGAAAATTGTTCAAATTGGGTTGGTTGTATAGGTTCATGTATATAGAATTTTTGTTGTTATTTTTGTTTCGTTGTTTTTAGTTGCTAAGTGCGATGGTTGAATTGCTAGCGATGGTAGTGATTGGGATTAGCTGTACGAAGTCTGAGTAGTACGCTGAAGTTATATCGTAGAATTTTTCTTTGTTGAACGCACTAAGCATGAATTGTATAGCTGGTTATTTTGGTGTAAATAAAGTTATTCTTGCCGTATTGTTATCACTGTAGCTAAGGACTAAGTGTGGGGTAAACTTAGTTAACCTGACCTTAGCCGAAGTTAATATTCATTTAGCTTGACATTGCGCTTGTTTACTTGTGTCGACAGGTAAAATGGCAAGTAGGCAAGATAAAGGTAAGGGTGCATCAACTTCAGGCACCGGGAGGAAAAGACTTAGACTGGGCACAACAGTCCCAGCTGCACCAGCAGTTCCACGCGGCCAGCGCCGCCAATACGGAACTAGATGGGTAACTGATGAGAGGAAGAAGTGGTATGCCAAGCATAAAGAAAACAAATACTTCCCCGAGGAGCATATTGCACGGGAACCATTAGCACAGGAGTTCCCCCGCATAGTTCAAAGGATCGAGGCAGCTGGGCTCAACTTCATATTTCAGGAGCCCAAGGAATGCAACCTACATCTAGTCCGGGAGTTCTATGCTAATTGAAACCTGGCAATTAGAAGCCACACAGTCAAGATCAGAGGGCAGATAGTCACTCTGGAACCCCAGCAGCTAAATGCCATCATCGGAGCGCGGGACACAGACGCCCACGTTCTCCGCCAGCTGAACATCACCCCACCATATGCTGATATCAGACGCACATTGTGTGGGGCTCGATCCACAGCCAGATGGAGCATACATAAGGAAAGGGGTTACCACCAGACTCTGCCGTATTCTCAAATGAACAGGGAGGATAGAATATGGCTGAAGATATTCTGCTCGTGCCTAATCCTGGGGGTACACATGACTGATGTGACCCGGGACCGTGTTTGCCTGGTGTATGCCCTGATGAAAGGGCTAGAGATTAATGTTGGGGCGGTCATCATATCCGCCATGAAGAGAGCCCGACTACACCAGGGCCACAGGTATGGGTTCGGTGGACTAATCACCACCTTTCTCCGGGGCCTCGACGTCGAGGAAGAGGCTTTGGACTACATCCCGCAATTGGAGCGGAGGGCCCTTGATGTGACCAAAACTAAGGCCCCCGACACCACACATGGGCCAGTACTGACGCTTGGCGAGCGACATGCTCGTGACGACCAGTACATGGCACGGATGTTTGGAATGCAAATGCTCCAGCTCAGGATCGGTGGGAGACCAGCCACGGAGGAGGAGCTATGGCAGCTCGAGCTGGATTACCCGTTTGGCGAAAACGCCAGGGCTCTATGCCGAGTGGGGCCAGCCTTTGTAGATCCCACTGACGATGATGTCCCCACGGACGAGGAGACACGCCGGGAGGACTCCGATGTGGAGTCCGATGATGACGACGGAGGCGACTCGGACATGGGCGATGAGGCAGCAGCACTTGATGAAGAAGTGGAATACTTTGACTGATCAGGGAGTTCCACCATCCAATTTTGTGATCTTTAATTTGTGTGAACACTGGGGACAGTGTTCGATTTAAGTGTGGGGTGGGGAGTAGTTAGGTGCTGGGGCTGGGCTGGTTTGCTTGTTGCTTTCCTCTGTTTTGTATGTATGTTTCCCTGTGTTTTTGAATTGCAAAATGTTCTGTATTTGTAAATATTTGTGGTAACTGATGTGTGCTGTGGAATGTTGTTGTTGCCAGCTAAGTCTGTAAAAATTTTTGTAAATATTCTCTTATTTTTTTCTATCGAAATGATCGATAGTTTTAAAATTTTGCGAAAATATTTTGTTTATATTTAAAATATTTTGTAAATATTTATCCATCGAAATGATCGATGTGTTGCAAAATTTTTCCAATTTTTTTTTATTTTTGGGTTTCTCGGCGTTTGTTTTCGGTTCTTTTATCGAGAAGATTCCCATTGAACCGACGTCATGGTTAGTGACTGTTCCCTATGATGGATGGATGACGACCGTCTTAAGGGAAATGTAGTCGGTAGGAGTAGTGATTTTAATTTATTTTCAGTTTTTTTCTTTGGTGGATTGCATCACGGAACCTGTAGTTACTATATGGTTGTGAAATTTGGGTTGCGTGTTGTAACTGATATTCAGAATGTAAAAGTGATTCGTATGAAAGCATGCAATTGTGTAAATATGTTGAGATACCTAGGTTGTAGAATTTGATTCGGTGTGATTGAGGCTTAATTTTTGAATTCATGTAATTAGCTAATTGAAGAGTCTGTGAATGCATCTTGAGTCGAGCATGTGCATGAAGTGTGAGGTAAGGTATTGTTATTCCATGCTATTGTGAAGTGTCTAGAACTTGCCTGGTGTGTCTACAAAATGAAATTAAGGAGGTGTATTGTTGGAAAGGATGTAGGCATTTCTTTGCTTTAACCGAGAGTTTATATTTTTTCTTGTCATACTCCCCTTTTTTATGTGATTGTATACCCTAGTCAGCCCGTTGAGCCTTTAGCCTATTATTTCTTTCTTTTGTCCAAAAAGCTTAAACTGAGATTAATTCTTTCTTTTCATTAGCCATAAAGTCTATACAAAACTCTTAAGCGCTTAAGAAGAACAAAAATTTTCCCAAAGTGTCAAAGAGTGAGAATGGTGAAAAGAAAAAGAAAAGCAGAGTGAGGAAAGAAAAGAGAAGGGTGAAGGTGCACTTGCTATAATTAAATGATAATGAAGGTGCATGAAAAACCATTGTTTTTGTGTCAAGTGTGCTTGATGAAATGGGCCAGACTAAAGTAAATCATCATGAATGGGATGATGAAAAAAAGAAAAGAGAGAAACAATGTCCATGAGTTGATGGGAATGTGTTGAAAAAGGCGCTTAATGATGCTAGTGGCTATTATTGGCTAATCCAATATGTACTAGTTCCCTAGCTTCCATTACAACCCAATAAAGTCCTACGTGATCTTACATTGCATTTCTTTATATTAGTGGAGTAATACACTAAGGGCAAGCTTATGGGTCATGACATGATGCATGTGAATTCTTTTGGGAGAGAGAGTGAAATTAATTTTTACATGCCCCTAGTTGAATGTTTGTGTGTCACATGAGCATAAAGGGGAAGATTCTCTTGAGTTGTGAGGGCACATGCTTGATGAAAGATTGATTTTCGTGTCGGATATCTTGATTAGCTGATTTGCATGAGTTTGCCGATATCGAGAGTCGATTCTTAAAGTCTAGGAAGTCTTAATGTATTAAAGGTCATTGCATTGTTAAGGCCATGCATGTTTTCTTGATGATTTGCAATATTGAATGATCGGTATGACCGTAGCTCAAATTGTCGCACCATAGTGGCGAAGGTTGTGATGTAATTTGCATGAATAGTGTGTTTGTTGTTCGAGGACGAACAAGGATTTAAGTGTGGGGTAAGTGATCTTGGGCAGATTTATATGCCCAAGTGATACTCAAACGTATCATTTTCGCCTTGTTTATCGTGCAATGTGTATACATTTTCATGTAATTGGTAATAAAATGTGAATTTATACTAACCAACATGATTAGCATTGTTTTGTAGGTAAAATGTGATTTTGAGGAGCTAAAATGCATGTTGGAACAATATTGGAGTTGGACTTGGATGCGAGCACGGAAAAGGCGTTGGACTGCACAATATAAAGGGGCTCCGCGATGGAGCCATGTCACGCTGCCATCGCGGAGGCATTCTGCCTGGAGGGTGAAATAATAGTCAAATTCCAGTGGAGCCTCGCGACAGCTCCGTGGCACGGTGGCAAGCCTCCGCGTTGCACGCCGTGCCACGTTGCTGCTATATACCCGGACCCCAAATTTCCAGTGAGGGTCCGCGTCCACGCCGTGTCACGGAGGCAGTGCTCCGCGATGCACTCCGTGACACGTTGCTTGTTATTCCGGGAAAAATTCCCACTAGTATAAATAGAACATTTAAGTTTATTTTTCATAATTCAGACTTGGTGGAGCAAGGACGTGGGTTACAGGCAGTTGAGGGACGAAAAGTTCAGGGTTTTTTCTCTCCTTGTTTCTTCTTTAACTCAATTGTTTGTATGATTAAGACTTGTTTTAGGATGATTAATCCACAAATGAGTGGCTAATTCCCTTCCTTGCTGAGGTTATGAACATTTGTGATGAATTTTGATTATTGAATTATATGGTTTTTCATCTTCTTCTTCCATATTGTTCTATTAATTCTTGTTTCTACTGCATTGGTGTGTGGCCTACATTAATATACATCTAAAAAGTCCGATTTCACTCGAGAGAGCACGAAATTGGAAAGTTGTGAATTAATAGGGTATTGTTCTTAACTTGATTTGGGAAAATTGACTTTTGATGTTCTTTCCTGATAAAAATATACTTGAAAGCCGTATTAGTCAATTTAGGAACCGGAATTGTACTGCTAGGTCATGAATTGCATTTGATCACAGAAATGTAGACGGATGGTTTATGATTCTTAAGTGAGATTAAATACGAGAGTTTTAATCTCTTGGCTAATGTTCTTGTCTAGCAACTGGAAGAGAAAGATTAACCAATTTATGATTATAATCAAGTTCATTACATGTTCTTAACCTTGGCATGCTCATATCCATAGTTTAAATTCAAAGTAGATAATTATTAGTAGTTTGAGTACATAATTTATAAAACAAACTTTTCAATTGTTGGTTACGTTGTTGTCAGCATATTTAGAAGTGAGATAGAATATAGTATACTTAAGCAATTTTTACTTATCCAGAGTCTCCTTGGATCAATACTTGGCTTACTTAAGCCACTTACTACTTGTTTGACCACGTGCACTTGCCTGTCGGTTTTTAACCCCTACCAAAGCACCGAGCAAGTTTGCAGTTGGGATGATCATTTGCTCTTGATCGAGTTTGCTTATAATAACATCTATCACTCTAGTACCCATATGGCACCATTCGAGGCTCTTTACGGGCAGAGGTGTAGATCACCCATCGGATGGTTTGAGGTTGGTGAGGAAGCTATGAGGACCTTATTCGATTCATGAGGCCATGGTGAAAGTTCAGACGATAAGGGATAGGCTTAAAATTTCTCAGAGTTGTCAAAAGTCATATGCGGATGTGAGAAGAAGAGATTTGGAGTTTGGGGTAGACGATCGGGTATTTCTAAAATTATCTCCCATGAAGGGAGTCATGAGATTTGGGAAGAAAGGTAAACTCAGTCCTCGCTATGTGGGTCCCTACTGGATTATGAGAAGAGTTGGTAAGGTAGCGTATGAGTTAGACCTGCCCTCAGAGTTATCTTCCATGCATCCCGTGTTTCATGTGTCGCTTTTGAAGAAAGGCTTGGGAGATCCAGCTTTAGTAGTCCTAGTGGATAGTGTTGGTGTGGGAGATAGCCTCAGTTATGAGGAAGTTCCATTTGCAATCTTGGATCGTCAGGTTTGGAGGCTGAGAAACAAATAAGTAGCTTCGGTGAAGGTGTTATGGAGAAACCAGCATGTTGAGAGAGCTACGTGGGTAGCCAAAGAGGCTATGATGGCTAAATACCCTCACCTATTCCCTACCGGATCAGTTTCAGTTTGAGGTATCAGTTTTTCCCTAAATATCTAGTTAGTTTCCATGTTCAGTTCATGTACTCAAGTTTGATTTATGTTACAATGGATGTATATGATGTCCGAATTCCATTCAGCTACGTATTTCTTTTCGGAGGTAGTCATTTCATCAATTTTTTTGTTTAAATAATCTGTATTTACGTGTGATGAATCCATGATTCTGAGTTTTCTGCTTGTTTCTAACATTCGAGGATGAATGTTCCCAAAGGGGGGATATTGTTATACCCCGAGAACTCAAAGATCGACCCGGGAGTTGAAATGGGAAAAATCTGAAAATATGGGTTGCAGGTACAGGACGAGTCGTTGGATGACTCTTTAGGAAAGCCCACGAGTTGTCAGGTGACTCGTGTGGATGCCTGGGAGAGGTGGAAAATATTTAAGGAAAAGGAGTCCCCACGGGCGTGGGAACGACTTGTGGTCAGACACCATGAATCATTAGGTCAACCGTGGGGAGAAGGTGTATAAAAATGGAAAAGGCAAGGCAGTGTACTTCACGAAAGGAGACCATGACTCGCCATGTTAGGATATCAGTCGTGGTATGAGTCGTTGGGTGAAATATGCATAAACTGGTATAAGGGAGACAGTGTACTCAACGAGTCTAGTAACGAGTCATTTGGGCACGTCACGAGTCGTCAGGTCACCCATTAGGGTCACATGGCAGTTAATTTCCTGTGAGTTAGTAAAGGCTTTTATGTAAATTCTTAAGATCCTAAGGCCTAAAATACGACATTTTGGGTTATGAATAGGGAAATTTAAAGGGGTTAAGTTCAGTTTTCACCTCATTCATTCATGCATGTATGGTAGGGTAATTGGGAGAGTGATTCAATCTTAGGGCTCATCAATTCATTGCAATTTCTTCTTGGGTTATCAAGGGAGGTTAAGAACTAGCAATTCCAGGTATTTAGGGTCCTCAATGGGTGATTTCTTCCACACATATGCCTTTCCTCTATGATTTTTCACAAAGGTTTTATTAAAAACTCATGGGGTTTTGTAATTTATTATATAGAACCTAATGATTTGATTATTGGTTTTGTTATTTTAAAATCTTATCACAATCTATAGGTTTTAATCAGCTTTTGTGATTTAAATTAATTATAATACTATTGATTTGTAAGTTCTATGTATTTAAGCCTAATTATTCATGCCCTATGGTGAATTGATTTATGATCTAATTACCTATTGATGATATTTATATGCCCAGCTGAATTATGATTCAAATCATGAATTTATTATGTTACCTATCACGAACTTATGAAATTCAAGTTATATGCATGGTTTACGAGTATGTATGAGCCTTATGAATCATGAAGTATGTTTTGGCAGACTCACAGGACTTATGTCATGTCTAGTTCATGTATGTACAAGTATGTTTATGATTTTCATGATTTAACTAGCCCATGAATTCATGCATGTTGTACTATGAGCACTATACTTGTTTTGGGAGTAGTATCGAACACCGAGTAGGTTCGGGGCCTAGGTTCTGCCCCGGATTCCATAAATTACGTGCCACCGTATGTATGTTGGGACCTCCTATGGACTATCCCTGGCCCAAATAGTCTTCTCATGGTGATATCAAACTTTCATGGTTGTACCCTTGGAAGGGTACAAACACCTTCCCAACTAGGGGTACAAGTCGGGCTTCATGTGTGCTCATATAGGGTATGTCGTTTAAGAGAATCGCCCCACTGTTCCCCATGATTTATGCATTTTTATGATTATGCATATTGTCTCAATTCATGTTACATAAATCTTTACTCTTCTGATAATTAATATGATTGTGTTACAAATGTTTCAAAAACCTTGAGCCTTATGCTATGTTTCGATATTTATGTCAAGAGCATGTTGTCCTACACTTTTGATCATTTACATGATTTCCATATTTAAAATGTCCGTTTTACTTACCTTGCATACTCAGTATATTCCATGTACTAACCGCATACTTTCTATGCTATATCATTTCATGATACAGGACCCAGCTCTCATGCTCATCCTCCTCAATAGTGTATCAGAGATTGCTATCAGCGTACTTGGTGAGTTCTCATGTTCCAAGGGCCATATGCTTAGACTCCATGCTTTTCCTTCAGTTTCATTTTTTGTTTGGTTAGTTGGGGAGTTGTCCCATCAACCCGCCTTTCATGGTTAGAGGCTTTTCAGACTACCAGTTTGATTCAGACGTCGTGTATAGATCATGTATTGTCCTTTCTCCGTATTTATGACATGTTTACGTTTTCTTATGTTAAGTCTTCCACTTATGTGATTGAATTATATATATGCTCATGCCATGGGTTGACTTGGGTCTCTCGAGGCTCCTTGTCCCGTGTCTACAATCCAAGTGTACATCCGGGTCGGGACAATATGAGAAGCCTTAATTCAAACATTCCACAAGATGATAAGTATAATAGGGAGCCTTCACTCCAAAACCATATGGTAAGCTATGCATAGAGAACCTTTAACTCAAAACATGCCACAAACTGAAAAATAAAATTGGGAGATTTCGCTCCAAAACAATGTGGTAAGCTTTTTCAAAAAAATCATCATTCATACTCAACAAGTGGGCATTGCCTAAAGCATTATCATACTTGATGATACTTAATTCATATCAAAAACATCAGTTATAAACATGGGTAGCTTTAAAACATGCTTTTCTTCATAATATCTCATCACTATCACATATACATCACAAATCTCACTTTTCATGAACATCCCCTCAATGGGCTTTAAAATTCATAAGGTTAGAAACATGATTTTTAATTGGAATCCTTATAAAAATTGCCCATGCTTCATAATTTGATAATAGAATCATAATCAATTCATACCCATGTGTACAAAGAGATGATTCATGCATTTGGGTAAAAACCCCATAGATTAATCATGGAGATTCATACTTTTTGGAAGAAACCACTCATTCATGACACTACATACCTGCTGGAGGCTGAATCTTACTCTCCCTTGAATGCCCAAAAGGAATTTGAAAGAAATTGAAGATCACTAGCTTGCTCACTCTCTCAATTTTCTTCTACTTTGCATGCATGGATGAAATATGTCTAAAATGAACTTAACCCCATAAAAGGCCACTTTTCATAAACCGAAAAGTTGTAGTTTAGGATTTAGGAACTTAGAATTTATGAAAAAGCCCTTACTAATTTCGCAGAAAATAATTGCTAGGTGGCCCTAACAGGTGACCTGATGATTCGTCTCTCCTAGGCATGACTCGTGATGTCGTCCGTAAAGTGCACTGCCTTGCGTCGCCAAAATTTACACTAGGCTTGCTAAAGACTCACCCCACGAATCGTGGTGACTGACCACGACTTGTGGGGACGTTTTGTGAAGTCCACTGCCCTCTTTTTCTTTTTCTTTCTTTTCCCCACTCCCCACGGCAACCTTGACGACTCGTGGGGCCTAACCACGAGTCGTAGTCATACCCGTGGGGTCTCACTTCTCCAGTCCTTTTCACTAATCCCTGGGGCTTTCCCACAAGTCACCTCACGAATCGTGGGCTGCTATCACTAGTCTTGTCACGACTCATTCTGAGTTTTTTACAAAATGTTTACTTTTTCCCCATTTTAAACTCTCGGGTCTGATCTATGGGCTCCCGGGATATAACAACTGGCATTTCAGCTGCATTTCGCGGGTCTCAATCCGCATTTCAGAGCTGTGCCGCCGGTGCTATTGGTGCATGATTTTGACATTTCACTTTGTTATCATCCAATTTAAGCTTCCTTTAACTATCTCTTTTAACTTCATATCATTCAAAAACACAAAAAATATAGGATAGTGTGGAACTAAGGGAAGGAGATAAGGGCAAATCACCCTCGATAGAATAATGACTTCATCCAGGGAAGGAGATAAGGGCAAATCACCCTCCATATCAAAAAGTAAAGGTAATGGGAAGGCCAAGTCAGCCCCAGCCCCCACCAATACTAGAGAAACCATTATTCTGTGTGCCTGACATGAAGGCACATTATGTTATTTGTGAAGGAGGTCGATCACAACAGAGAAGCGATTCGAGCTGGCAGGGCTGGGGAATAATTTTCTCAAATCATTGCCCAATTCAACCACCGCCAATGGCATGTATTTGCTGAGCCTCTCCTAGAGTACTACACCAACCTCATACCAAAATTTTATGCTTCTTACTAGGCATTCTAGGAGGCAATGAAGCATAAGGGAAAGGTTGATGAGTTTCCTTGCCTTCCCTTAGTCAGAGTTAGAGGCGTGGAGGTAGATTACTCTGGCCACTATCAATACACTATTTTGGGCGGATGAGATAGATTCGAGAACGGAGTATGCAGCAAGAGTGGCCAACAAAGAAAAGCAGTTTGATTGGATAGCACCCATCATCGCTAATGGCCAACCTTTATGGGCCTCCATAGTTGGCGAAATCTTGAGACATGACCTCAAGTTCGAGGCTAAGCTGTGGCTTGAGTTTAAGAGAAGCCGAATTATGCCCTTGAAGAATGACCAAAGGGTGAATTTGCATGCAGCCACACTCATCACCTGTATCATGAAATAGTTGCCCATGAACATCGTGGAGATTGTGGCCACCCAAATAAAGTGAAAGGCTAGGCAGCAGGGAACGTCCATGCCCTATGCTGTGCTTATTTCTCAACTGTGCCTCAATACAGGGGTGCCCTTATTCGCTAATGAGTCTCCCAGCTCATCCACTGATGTAATCAATGTGGAAAGAAAAAGGGATGTTGAGGCACCCAAGGTTAAGAGAAAGAGGTCGCAAGCTTTTGAGTCTCCTGAGGGCTCTGCCTCCCATGACAGAGAGGAAACCCCCATTGCTCCTGACCTCAATATGCCATACCCGGAGGAATCAGAGCATGCATCTAAATAAGCACAATTTAGGAGGTCTTCACCTCCTCCCACATCCTCTCACACAAGCGGAGTACAAAGGCTAGCTGAGATGGTGCAATCTTATGAAAGCCAACTTCAAAATCTAGCAAAAAATCTCTTAACTCTTATCGCCAAAATTGTAAAGCTGGAGATAAATAATGTATTTGATAGCTTGACCAAACTCTTCTCCCAAGTAGATATGGTGGAGGGAGCTATCTCTTCTCTCTTAGTAGAGGTATGGAAATTAAGTGACTGGGCACCGATGGTAGTCTTGGACTTGAGTGCCCTTACTGCAGCCATCGCTGCCCCTTCCACAGCCTAGGGCCCTATCAATGATCTATTCATGGGCTTAGGTTGGGAGGATGAACCACAGTTGGGCAACCTGAATGAAGATAAAACGGCCAATGCTAAGGACTAGAAGTAGCTGCTTCAGGAAGTTCCCACCACCCTTTGATTCAAGTTTACATTGGGGACAATATACATTCATGATTGGGGGTGGGGTGTGTATCCCTTTTTGTGTCATTTGTTGGTATGTGTGTTGCCCTTGCTAGGCTAAATTTCTCATGCTCTGGTTGATTGTTAATCTTTCATTGTGATGGAATTCCCTTGTCTTGCTCTTTGTTAAATGAAAAATATTTTGTTGAATTGTTAGTGCCAATGATGGGTTGTTTCAAATTGCAAAATGTTGTTCACCCATGTTTTGATTATCGCCTTTGTTCATAGTAGTCAGTAAACAAACTCTAAGGGTTTTCTTTATGCCACGATTCTTTCCCAAGGAGCAATTTTCTTTTCATTTGTCTTATTGTCGAATTGGGTGGCATTTTTCAATAATGGATTGAGAGACGAATTTCTTAAGAGAAAATGTCGAGTTTAGAGTTCTGTTTGATTCACTTATTGCAATGGCTTTGAGAGGTACCACCAAAAATTTCTTAAATAGCATGGCAGTTAAAAAATGAATTTTGAGAAAGAAAGGGGTATTTGAATTTGAAAGTTCAGTACTCTTTTATCTTGAATTACACATTTTTTGTTTTCCTTCTTTATTCACATGCTATTTTGTTTTATGAATCTTGATGTGGTGATGAAAATGGTGTGAACCCATTGGAGGGTGATACTTTGTGAGAAAGGTTTTATAATTTTCTTGCATGAACGATTATCTAGAACTTACCCCAAGTATGACACAAGGAGAAATCCTAGATGTGGTTGCACTTAGAATATGATTTTAGGCTTTCTTTTGATAGCTAATTTACCCATATGACCTCCTTGAGTATGAATCCTTGTTAGCCAATGTTGAGCCTTTAAATCATTTCCTTGAGAACCACATTAGAAGCCTATTACCCCTTTTGTAATCCCTCTTTAGCACCCATTCTCCCTAGTGCGAGTTGTGAGAAGATATGCAAAAATGATGCTTGAAGTCCAAAAGTGTGGGAATAGAAAAGGGAAAGATGAGGCAAAAGCCTAAGTTTAGGGTTTGAAAAATGGAAATTGGGAAAAATGATGTGAACATCAATTTGAGGTAGCACCACATTATGAAAAAATTAATAAATTGATTGGGTGAAAAGAACCGAATTGTGGAAAGGTGCTGCCTCTTGCTTAAATGAGATTAAAAGTGGTAACCAAGGAGAGATAAGGATGGATCTTGTGTCAAAAGTGAAAATGTTGTTTAAGGAGAGATAAGGTGGGATTGATCTCAAGAAAACAAATGGAGTATGCAAAAGTGTTCACAAAAAGGGCATTATGGAGGTTCTAGTCACTAGAATTAAAAAGTGACCTACCTTTACCCCTAGCCTTCATCATGACCTCCAAGTCCTAATTGATTTTAAGTGTAGCAAAGCTATATTAGTGAAAACTTACACGAAGGAAAATCCTGTGGGTCAAGTTATGTGCATGAGAATTTCTTTGTGAAAGTGACAGCATTTGTTTCATCCAATAATCCCTTAAGCGTGAATTGCTTGATAATTAAATGGGATTTTCTCCTGATGTGAGTAGCATCACCTCCTTAAGGAACACGTGCCAAAAGAGGTGATTGAGACAAGAATGTAGTGATCTTTAAGGAAAACTTTGAATGTGAATTTTTAATGACTTAAGATTCTAGATAAGCTTGTTGTCATCTACCATGCCCCTTATTTTGAATGAAGGAATCAACTGTGAATCATGCCAATTGATTATGGTCATCTCTGTAAGCGTTTTCATATAGTGTTGAGTCTCCTCTTTTCCTTTGAGTTGGTGAGCTATTTTGGGGTTGTCTGAGTCATAGTGGTTCCTTATGAAAAATCTCACATAGAATGACATGTTTACTTCAATGGTTCAACGGTAAAGAATTTTCTTTCTTGAGGACAAGTAATGACTCAAGTATGGGGGTTTGACGAATTGGTAATTTACCAACTCATTAGGCTTTTAAACATAAGCTTTTGCTTGATTGTAAAATCCTTTAGGAGGATTTATGTTCTGACTCTTTTGTTTATATAGGCATTCAATTTTAAGAGAGAAAGCAAGAAATTGAACCAAAGCATGAAGTTTGAGAGATTTGTAGAGTTAGAGACAGAAATATTGAATAGCTTTTCTTCTTCTTCTTCTTTAAGGTAAAAACCACCATTGAAAATAATTTTGAGCTTGATATTAACTCTTGATGATGAATGTTATGAGTTTATTTGTTAATACAATCTTATATTTCTCATCTATGAGTGGCTAAATACTTTGCTAGGGTGTGTGCATGATTGGGTAAAATTTGATTAGGTGTTGCTAGATTGATCTTATAATTACACATTTAGTATAAATCTATTATTTTCTCCCAATTCATATTTGAATTACCTATAGTTGCACACGTGGGTTATGTCTACTTGTTTCATTTCTGCTGGAAAAAGAGAAATTGAATATAGGTGTGAAAGAGATAGTGGGTAATTGTGTCTTAATTGTGTGAGGTTGAGCTAGAGATAGCCAAAAACCATAGTCATCCACCCATTAGAGATTTGAGCCTAGAAATAGCTCAAATCTGACCCAAGTCATAGTGGGTAAATTTTTTTGGACCTTGGTATTTGAGAAAACCCAAGGCAAAAGGTACCCAAGTGGTTGAAAAACATCGGATGCCACCTCGTCCATTACTATTTATGCTTATGAGTAATAATTTGATTTCATAGTTAATTCCAATCCAAACGAAGACCTATCAATAGCATGCCCTTGGCCCTTGCACATATTTGTTCATTCAATTTGGTTGCCTTGCTTTAATTGATAGTTGATTTTGATTCAAATTGTGATCTCACTTTCCCCCAAAAATTTTTCCATTTTTAATTCATGGATACAATTTAGTTCAATTCAATAGACAATTTTTGTGTTATCCAATTGCTTCCCTGTAGATTCGACTCCGACTCTTGGTTGGGTATTTATATTGTAATAATTTTTTACACTTCCTTCTCATGAGGAGTGGATTTAAACGCCATAAGGCACCGACCTCATTAATATCTGCATCATCATCTTCATCAAAGTATCGATGCCTTTGCTGGTCTAGACCTCTATTCCTTCTAGCTCGCTCAGCTTTAGCAACTTGACATTGCTCTTCAACTAGCCTAGCTGCTTCTCTTTCTTGTACATGAGCCTGTTCCTTAGCCAACATTCAGGATGCTGCTTCTTCCACTGTCTCTTTCCTACAAACATTGGCCACATTCCTAATATTTCTCTGAGTTTGCTCAAGTTCGAGATTAATTGGAACCACAGATTTTTTCGTGGCTCCAGGTACTGGACATACACGAACCGGAGACCTATATAGAAAAAAGACAACAAACAAAAATAAAAAGGAAATAAAGACCAACAACAAAGTAAACACAATTAACTAAAGCCTAAGTCGTTCCTCGGCAACAGCGCCAAAATTTGATGTTGCGCAAATTACACCTCTAAATGAGATATAAAGCGGTTGATTTTCATATATAGAACCCAAAAAGGATTAGGGTCTAATCCCATGAGGAATATTGCAAAGATGTTGGTTAATACGTTTACTATTACTATCAATCTACTTATTTCCTATAGGGGAGATCTATACAATGAAATAATTAAAAACAGTGAAAAGCAGTGATTAAATTCTTGGTTAAAATTGATTGTATTCAATGAGTGAAGTGACTAGGATTGTGTTCCCCATGATTTCATAACTACGCAGGCTTGATTATACTAGTAATTTATTCTGGTGTTTAGCATGCAATATCAGTAAATTAATTTCACCAAAATGGTTGGTCCCCTAATTAGATGCTTATCACCAAGCAACTTGATCCGTATGCAAGTGTTCACTTTACTTACATGTAGCTTAGATATCGGATTAGCTATTTCTGGACAAGGTCAAGCTATAAGATGAGGGTTGATAGCCTCAAATATCCTTTGTTAATCCCTTTTCCTATTCATTACCCCCTTGGTCCAGTGAGTAAGAATAAGACAATTTCTAATGTTCACAACTATAAATAAATAATTAAAATGAAGGGAAGAACAATACATGCATAAACCCTATTTAAGAATTAGTAAGTATTTTGCCTACGTTTGTTAATTCATCATGGTTCCCATAACCCTAGTTATGGGATTTAGCAGCGTATGCTTGAAGAATTATAATTAACAATTGTAGTAGAAATCATAATTATGAACTTACAAGTATTTTTAGAAGAAATCACACCTCGAATTAACCAACAAGAACCCAAGATCAATAATCAAAAGTTGTCTGAATCTCAAAAACCCAAGAACAAAATTATGAAAATTGTTTCCTAAATCTTCAATATCAAACAAAAAATACAAATTATCATAAAAAGTCAATTGTAAAAAGAAACCTAAATAAAGTATTTATAATAAAATAAATCCTTTCCTAACTAAACAAGGAGGTCAGGTCACAGTGATGACGACTCATTAGATCAACGAACGAGCCATTAAGTGCACTGACAACTCGTTCTTAGAAAATCCTCCTTCTAGATGACAGTTCATCCAACGACTTGTTAGGTGATATGATGAGTCGTTAGGGCTTTTGTTGCTTCTGGGACCTAAATTTCCAGTGTTCTGAATGATTGAACATGACTGCTTATGATGAGTCATTGAGTCTCATGACGACTCATAGCTCCCTCTGTCACCACTATTAGTACTTTGCTCAAATTTTGGGCTTTCTACTAACGATTGCACAAGACGAGTAGCGGAGTCATGAGCTGACTCGTTGCTCCTCCCTTCAAGTCTCTCAGTTTTTTTGATCAAGTTCTATTTCTAGTTCTAACAAATCTCCTAATGGGTTGTTATTAGACTTGGCGAGTCATTGTATCAACTCGTTGTCACGACTATTTTCAGCCCAAGTTTTATGATTCAAGGCTCTCTTCTCCTAACAGCTCAAGCAATGAGTCGCCGAGTGACATGACGACTCGTTACCTCATTGGCAGTCTAGCCTTAGCCCATTTTTGTCTTATTTTTCCCATTTCACTTTTTGAACTTGTTTCCCTTCAACACTTAACACAAACACATTATATCTATATAAACATACCTGGGATTAGCATATTTTCTTAGTTTTAAGTGTCGGAAGTGCCATAAATCCACAAAACATTAGTTCTAAACACTACTCCAAAACATGTATATATCTCATAATTATATTCTCAAAATATAGCTTAAATCTTAATATTGGGAGTCTTGACTCCAAAATATCTCTTTAAAACTGATCTTGTAAGATTTGGATAAAATCATGATAAAACATGCTTAACTTTACATGGTCTTGCCCCAATCATGAAATCATAATACTTAAAATAAGCTTCATAATTTGAAATCATAGAATAATAAGTTAATAATCCATAACATTCATGCTTATTTTGATAATTCGTCATACTTGAAATTCATAAATCATGCATACTAGGGCATAATCTTCATAAACCTGAAATGATGCATTAGTAAGTAAATAGTCAAATCTGCCCAAATAACCCTAAATCATCAATTGGAACATGAGAGAAATGAACCCATAGAGATAGCATGGGTAATTTCATAGAATTTGTTAAACCCTAGAATTTCAAATAACATACTTGAAGACTTGAGATCATAGATAGAGATGAAATTGGGCTTGAGGGTGGAAGAATTTCCCTCATTCATAACCCTACATACATGGGTGATTAACTCCAACACTTGTCTTGAAAACCTAAAAAATTTTGAAGAGGTTTGTTGAAGAACCCTAGATTTGATCTTTAGAAGGGACCTTCAATCTCTTGTTGTATTGAAGGAATACGGACTTAGGCTAGGTTAAACCCCTTAGTACACTCTTCAAGAAACCAAAAACGGCGTCACTTAGGGGTTAGAAGCTTAGGAAGTTAAGAAAATACCCTTGGGAAATCGTATTAAAATTCCTGACTGCCAGTTATCATGATTCATACCACAAGTCATACCACCCTACGACCACTCGTTGTATCCACTTGTCACTAGTCAGCCTTTTCCCCAGTTCTCTAAATCTCCAAACAATGGGTCTCATTACGACTCGTCACGAAGTAGCACGAGTCATTCTGTGACTCATGGTCAGTGGACAGTCTTTGCCCCTCCTTTGATCCATCATCCTACGGCTACAAACCACAACCCATCAGACGATACAATGAGTCATACTATGACTCATATATTCAAGATCTGACAACCAGTGGCATTCCACGACTCATAATCATGATTTATTACAGGGAACCATGAATCATACTGTGACTCATCATATCAAGTCTGTCTCTGCAGATGCTGACTATGACATATGAGCACGAGTTATTTAGGAAGAAAAACTTTAGAACCTTACCACGACTCTCCCTACAACACAATAGAAGAAACAACAACTCGTACCACTAGTCATTTTGAGGGAAAATTGCATATTTTTCTATTGATCAAATTCCAAATCTCGAGTCTAGTCTTAGGAAACTTTTGGGTGTTACATTATCTCCCCATTGGAACATTCGTCCTCAAATGGATACTAAATAAGCTGAAAAGGTAAGGATAGAGCTGCAATCCCATAACTAACAGCTATAGACTGAAAAATTGACAGGGTGATTGACTTCGGACTGAGATGCATGACTGCACTGTATTCATGAAATGTACATGCATGCTATAACATGAAATTTACTGAGAAACATAAACTTGGAATGAAACTGAATAGTGTACTAAGGAGGAAACTGGTACCTCATGCTAGAACTGAGACAGAAGGAAAAAGATACAGGTATCTAGCCATCATATCTACTTTGTCTTTCCACATAGCTCCCTCAACAAGCTGATTCCTCCACAAAACTTTCACTGAAGCTACTTCCTTGTTCCTTAACTTTTGAACCTGATGATCAATGATCTCAACCGGAACCTCCTCATGGGTAAGGCTATCTCTCACCCCAATATTTTCTACAGGAACAACTAAAGCAAGATCACCAAAGCACTTTTTCAATAGAGATACATGGAAAATTTAATGCACCGAAGTTAACTCTATTGGTATCTCTATGTCACAACCCGAGTCTGCACTTTGGATGCGACATGGTACATAGGATCACAAGTAACCCCAAGTAAACTCATGGCATAGCATAATTTTATAATGAATGAACTACTAAAAAGAATCTTAAGCGAAAGCTAATTACAATCAAATAGCCATATACAGAATAAATAAAGAGAATCTGATAGATTACTTATATTTGCTTATACACTGAGACTCAAATTGAAAGTAACATATACTGTCTGAAAGCCTTCTAAAAGAACTGATCAATTATTGGGACAAACCCCCAGCTACTCTAATTCCTGAAGCTAAAACTGAAAACAAAAAGTGCTGAAGATGAAAACTCTGATCCTCAGAAGATGAGGACTCACTAATGGAACTCTATTGTAATAAGCCTGAAAGGGAAGCTAACCCCGTTGCCGCACCTAAGAGCCTAATCCTATATCATAAAACGATATAGCATGAAAGCATGCATTAGTACTTTGAATGTATTGTGTATGAGAGGTCATGAAATTTTAGAACATAATCATGATGAAAGAATATTATAAATAAACATGTTGAAATATATAAAGTGACCTTAAATGAAATTATACAAGCTACAAATAAACTGAAATCTAAGAGTACTGAAAATTGGTAAAGCTGATATATGGGTTATAAACCTATTCGAAGACCTGAGACCAAACTATACTGTGATAGAAACTCTTAACCGACATATAACTATGTGAGCTAAATGTGGAGTTCGATGTATACACACCATCAAGAAGAGCCCATTGAACCTTGCCAAGGTATAGGGGTTGAGCTATGTGATCATTATCTAGGGCCCATTCAGACTAATAACCAATGGTGGCACGTAGTTTTGGGAACCTGGGTGCGTTAAACCCCTTCCCACTCGGTGCTAATTACTATTCCCAACTAAAATTCTATACCTAACTGAACTGATTAGCTCAAGAATGATGTCCTAAGGCTAAGATAGAACAAATTATCTAAAAGTGTCCTAAGATCCTAAGGGTCCTGATAACTAAAGACACTGAATTTAAACATAGATTGATAAAAAGGAAAACTGATTAGCTAATGTTTCTGAAGAATAATAAGTATACCGGCAATATGAAAATACCAATTTTAACTTGAAGTATTCATACTAAAAATTATAGTCAGATAATGGCCCAGGAAAGTACAATTCAGAACCAGATTTTAAATCATTCAAAGCTCAACCCAAAGAAGTCATACAAAAACTAGGGCTAGTAGTCATACAACATTCAGATCAAGAATAAGAAATTCCATGCTAGAATAATAGGAACTTGCAAAATTTTACTAAATTAGCAAAACATGAATAGTTTGTCTGAAAGAACCCTAAATCATACTGTAGAGGAGGTTTTTAATAATGTATTTGGGCACAAGGGCGAGAGAATTCCCTTGTTGAATCCCCACATACTTGGAGAAAAATTTCTCTAAGAAAAGCTCTCAAAATCTGCAGCACTTTGAATGGAACCCTAGCTTAGACCTGAGAAGGTTTTCTATCTTTTACGCACTAACCCTGTAAGTTTGGGAGAATATCAGAGAAAAATGTCGATCAATTCCCTTAATTCCCCTCTAAATCACCCCAATATGACATAGTTTAGGAGTTACGAGCTTAGGATTTTATAAAAATTCCCCTGGGTAACCGTTTCAAAATTTGACTGTCTAGATCCAACAGTCCTCACAATGATTAGTTGGATGTGACCACGACTCGTTGGTGCCAGTCGTTTTTTTTAGATTGGAAATTTCCCTTCTTTGAAATTCTTACAACGGATGACATGATAACTCATTGGTTGATAGAACGGGTCGTTGTAACTACTCATCGTCACTGGAGGAAATTTTGAACAGTTTCTTTACTTGACCAATAGTCCAGAACAATGACTCGTTAGATGGAATGACAAGTTATAGGTTCCACTTGTTGTCACTGGGGAAAGTTTCAAAGAGATTTTGGATCTTCCAAAATAGACGGACAGAACGACTTGTCGTCTGAAACAATGGGTCGTTTTTTCCAACTGTTTTCACTGGAGAGATTTCTAACCCTTTCTGGATTTCCTCTAATGGCTCCCCACGATGAGTCGTTGTACCAAACAATGACTCATCATCTGGCTCTTTTTTTGGGAGAAGATTTTTGTCACATTCTAAACTTGAGAGAGAAGGCAACACAATGACTTGTTACCACTAATGATGGTTCATTATATCACTCATTGAATCTGAGGGAGGAACCTGCTGGAAAACTAACGACCGACTTAATGGGTAATTGTCTCTGACGAGTCATTCTGAGAAAAATTTTCTGGTTTCTTCAGGTTTTTCATTCCAAGTATGGGGGTTTAGTCTAATGAACTTGTAGGGTATTATAATATCTCCCCCTTGGGAACGTTCGTCCTCGAAAGAAGGCTAAGTAAACTGAAATACTAGGGAAAGAGCTACAATCTTGAATAGAAAAGAAGTAACTGATTACTAAAGGAGTGACTAACTCCAAACTTATATAGACATACTAATTGAATTTATGCAACTTGGGTGCACATTAAAACATGAATAAAGTTGAAGGGTATGGAATTGAATAGAGTGCTGAGGAGGAATTTAGTACCTAATGTTGAAGCTGAGTTGGAAGGGAATAGGTGAGGGTATCTACCCATCATATCTGATTCGACCTCCCATGTAGCTCCCTCAACTAATTGGTTCCTCCAGAAAACCTTTATGTAAGAAACCTCCTTATTCCTTAGCTTACGAACCTAGTGGTGTATAATTTGAACTGGAACTTCTTTGTAAGAGAGACTATCCTCTACACAAATGCTCTCTAAAGAAACTACTGAGGTCAGATTACTGATGCATTACTTCAACAAGGAGACATGGAAGACTGGGTGCACTGATGCTAACTCTGTAGGCAAATCTATCTCATAAGCCACATTGCCAATGCGTCTCCAAATTCTATAAGAACGAATATATCTAGGATTGAGCTTTTCCTTATTCTCAAACTCATCACACCTTTCATAGGTGAAATTTTCAGATATACCCAATCATCCACAACAAACTCTAGCTCCCTTCTCCTTACATCTACACACTAGTTCTGTTGGCTTTGAGTTGTTTTTATCCATTCCATAATAAGCTGAACTTTATAGATGGCCTCATGTACTTAATAATGTCCTATTAAGGTAGCTTCATCAGTCTCAAACCACCCTATAGGAGATCTACACCTCCTACCATATAATGCCTCAATTCGGGCCATATGAATACTGGAGTGGTAGTTGTTGTTGTATGTAAACTCAATGAGAGGTAGGTGATCATCTCAACATCTCTTGAAGTCAATCACACATGACCTTAACATATCTTCCAAAGTCTGAATAGTCTACTCAGCTTGGCCATCTGTC
This sequence comes from Datura wrightii, assembly GCA_035772735.1. Taxonomy (NCBI): domain Eukaryota; kingdom Viridiplantae; phylum Streptophyta; class Magnoliopsida; order Solanales; family Solanaceae; genus Datura; species Datura wrightii. The sequence goes on from JASDFA010000002.1 coordinate 72,068,448, forward strand.
TGCGGATGAAAATTGTGTTGAGATTCACCTTAGTACCATGTTCTTTCTAAAATGACTTCCAAAAGTGTGAGATGAACTGAGTAACCCTATCTAAAATGATGGACAAGGGAACTCCATGCAGTATGACTAACTCCCAGATTATAGTCTAGCATAATCCTTTGCTGAGTCTGTGATCTTAACTGGTAGGAAATGTACTGACTTAGTCATCCGGTCTATAACCACCCAAATTGAGTCATGTTTTTGGCATGTACGAGGTAGACCTGTAATGAAGTTCATGCTCACTTCTTCCCACTTCTAAGTAGGAATGCTAATGTCCTGAGTCACCCCCAGGTCTCTGATGTTCAACCTGTACCTGTAGGCAATTTGGACACTTAGCCATGAATTCTACAATGCCCTTCTTCATGTCATTGCACCATTAGACTTCTCGTAGATCGCAGTACAACTTGGTGGCACCTGGGTGGATAGAGTACCTGGTGTTGTGAGCCTCTTTTAGTATTCATTGCCTCAAATATCCTACATCAGGAGCACACAATCTACCTTGGTAACAGAGCACACCACTCCTCTTTGGAGAACTCTTCCACCTCTTTCATCATGACTACTTCCATCAACTTAAGTAGAATTGGGTCTTCATCCTACTTTGACTTAACCTTCACCATTAGGGAGGATTCAGACCCCCTTTACACAACAACTCCACCTTCTACTGAATCAACCAACTGTACCCCTAACTGAGCTAGCCTGTGAATATGCTTTTCCAATTCTTTTTTACCCTCCTCAACATGAGCAACACTCCCCATAGATATCCTGATGAGAGCATCAACCACTATATTAGCCTTTCTCGAGTGATACAACACACTCATATCATAGTTTTTTAACAATTCCAACCACCTTCTCTGATGCAGATTCAAGTCCTTCTAGCCGAACACAAACTGTAGGCTCTTGTGGTTAGTAAAAACATTCCCATGAACCCCATAAAGGTAGTGCCTCCAAATCCTCAAGGAAAATACTGTCTCAGCCAGCTCAAGATCTTGAGTCGGATAGTTCTTCTAATGAACCTTGAGTTGTCTGAAAGTGTAATTTATGACTTTACCATGCAGCATCAGAACACAACCAACGCCAACTTCAGAGGAATCGTGATAGATCATGAATGCATTTGAACCTTTCGGTAGAGTCAAAACTGGGGCTGTAGTGAATCGAGTCTTCATCTCCTGAAAGCTCTTCTCACATGCATCAGACCACTGAAACTTCAACTTCTTTTGAGTTAGTCTGGTCAAAGGAGAAGCAATGAAGTAGAATCCTTCTATGAACTTTCTGTAATAACCAACTAGGCTAATAATATCCTAATGTCTGATGGAGAAGTGGATCTGGCCAGTTCTTGACTGCCGCTATCTTTTGAGGATCTACCTGAATACCCTCACTAGAGACCACATTACCGAGGAATGAAACTGATTTAAGCTAGAATTCACATTTTCTAAATTTACAAAATAACTGGCGGTCCCTGAGAGTCTACAAAACTATTCTCATATTGTCTGCATGCTCCTCCTCTGTTCTGGAGTAAACCAAAATATCATCTATGAGGAAAATAACGAACATGTCCAGGTACAGCTTGAATACCCTACTATTAGATCCATAAAAGTTGTAGGAGCATTAGTTAGTCTAGAATACATAACTATGAATTCGAAGTGTCCATACTGAGTTCTGAAGGCTGTTTCTGGATTGTCACATTCTCTGACCCTGAGCTGGTGGTATCTTGATCTGTGATCTACCTAACAAAAACAACTAGTTAGATGAAGTTGATCGAACAAGTCATCAATCTTGGGTAGAGGATACATCTTCTTGATTGTGACCTTGTTCAGCTGACGATAGTTGATGCACATTCTGAGTGTTCATCTTTCTTTCTCATGTATAGGACTGGGCATCCCATGGAGAGATGTTGGTTCTGATGAAGCCCTTATCTAGAAGGTCTTTCAGTTATTTCTTTAAATCTTTTTGCTCTACTGAGGTGATTCTATAAGGAGGAATAGAGATAGGCTGGGTATCTGGGAAAAGGTCTACGCCAAAGTCTATTTCCCTTTGAGAAGGGACTCTCAGAAGATCTTTGGGAAACACATCGGGGAACTTATTTACAACTGGAGCTAACTGAAGTATCGAGATCTCAAAACTAGAATCTTTGACCCTAACCAAGTGATATATGTACCCCTTACTGATCATTTCCCTAGCCTTAAGGTATGAAATGAATAGACCCTTAGACATTAAAGTACTACCCTCCCACTCTAGGACTGGTTCGTCAGGAGAATCTAAAGAACCTAGTTCTGCAGTCAATTGAGGCATAGCTAGAATGTAAATAGTCCATGCCAAGAATGAGGTCAAAGTCGACCATATGTAACTCTACTAGATCAACTGTGGTGACTTTATGTAACAGTATGATCGGAAAATCCTATACACTCAGCTAGCTCTAACTGACTCAATAGCCAAAGTAGAGACTTAAAATGGCTCAGAGATAATTTTTGGGCTAATTTCAAACTGGACAGCAATGTAAGGAGTCACAAAAGAGAGTGTGGCTCTTGGATCTAGTAAAACATAAATTCCACGACTTGAGCTCACACCCTAGCCGTAATACTGGACGAGGAACCCCGAGAGGCTCCAAGTCGACCCGTGGCGTTATCATAGCATACACTTAACAAGAAAATGACTAACAACATAAATAAGAGGAAGCTAATAACATGAATCTAATATAATCCATAACGATAATTTAATAACACTTAGATACAATGCTGAATCTGTCTAGATAAGTCTAAAAGCCTTTTACTAAACTGATGAGTTGCTGGGAAAAGCCCTCAGCTAACTCCTAAAGTTTGAAAACTGAAATATAGTAAAATATGAACATAATCACATCCTCGGAGGATGAGGACTCACCAACAGCTGTTGAATAGGGATGAACCTATCTAACCACGAGGCCAAGTCTGGAAACCTGAATCTACATCAAGAAACGATATAGCACAAAAGGCGTGCGGTCAGTACTTGGAATGTACTGAGCATGTGGGATAACATAAACAATTAAATAAACAATTATACGGTAAGTATTTAATTAAATACATCAACATAGCTGCTTCAACACGTTATTACGCACACTCTATAGTTCACATATACATGATACTACTCTTTGCACCTCGTTTATATAACATCTTAGAACTCATGCATAAGGGTCAAGTTATGAATATTTAATAAGTTCCAAATCTGAAGTTAGTATCACATACTATACTGGATCATTATTGATAACTGAGACTGATCATCATCTTATTAAGCCATTATAATCTGAAAGATGGTCATGCAAGACTGAATCATACTGATGTCATCATTAAGGGAGTCTCTCACTACTATGGAGAATCCCAATTGTACTACGGAGTTACTGTCTACTATGGAGGATCCCGACTGATACTAGGGAGTCACTCTCTATTATTGAGGATCCTGACTGTGGCTAGGGAGTCGCTCTCTACTATTGAGGATCCCTACTGATTCTAGGGAGTCACTCTCTACTATGTAGGATCCCGACTGAGGCTAGGGAGTCTCTCTCTAATATTGAGGATCCCGACTGATGCTAGGGAGTCACTCTCTACTTTGGAGGATCCCGACTGTCACTAGAATTTTAGAGGTACTGTTCTGACATTATACATACATATATATTTGGTCTATACTACTGCAGCTGATCAGAAACATGAACATACTCTGCTTTCTTCATACACCCTTCATTACAGAAGGATCTCGACTACATTCTACTAACAACAAGCCCAACATTGGAAAATTATCATTCTCATGGCTTATCATCATAACTCATATCACCATGGAACCATACTAGAATCTCTTCATAGGTATACCATTAATGGGCATCTTTAGATTTACATCATGCATAGTACTTTCTCATCATCAAATTCCAGTTTCATATTAATCATCATGTATCATAGAGACATTCATGACCCATATATTCAATTCATACTTCACCATGAAAACATTGATTCATATAATCTAGGTTTACAGGAACCTACATGCTTACTCATATCTCAACATATTCAACAAAGTCATGTGAGAAACGTACATCTTTGTTTCATAAGACCCATTTCAACATTTACTCCAATTCATGAGAAGAATGCATTAGGTAAGCCATTATCATAAATTTACTTCTTACCTAATTAATTCCATCAAGACATAGGGATATGCATATTCTACTTTCAATTATTCAATCCCATGAACTCTAATTTAATCTCATCTCATCTATCATTGACATATTCAAATTCTCATGGGTAACCACATAATTGTCACATATTAAAAATTGATGCAAGGGATTTGTGATAATTTAATGAAAATGACAAAATCCTTATTTAAAACTCTAATCATTCATGAAGAATATTTCATAACTCCACACTTTTCATCACCCAACAAATAATTCACGATAACCCAATCATTTAATGCCATACTTATCTCATAGTCACAACAGATCTTGAAAATTAAGGATTTGTAGGAGGAATCACCATCAATTTAAAACCTTGGGTCATGCATCTTCTATAATAGTAGAAATTGGGCATTTTAAATGAAAACATTTTGGGGCATAAGGATGGAAGAGTATCCTTGTTGAAAAAACCGCATGCCTGGTAGAAGAACCTTCTTGAAATCTTCCTTGAAGCTTGATGAACACCTTGGTGAAGTTCTTGATTCTTGAGAGGAGAGGAAGAAGAAGAGTTTGAGAGATACCTTTAGATAATGAGGATTTAGTCTTGTAGAAACCCTTAAAACGTCACAAACAATACACAAAATGACGTAGTTTAAAAGTTAAAAGCATAGGCGTTTACAAAAATGCCCCTGAAAAAAATTGGAAATTTCCCCGAATCTGGAGACATGACTCACGTAACGAGTTGCCCGTTAAGTACAGTGGAAAATTCACACTATTTTATCATGCTTCAAACCACGACCAACGTAACGAGTCATTACTCCTCCCGATGACTCATTAGACCCATTCGTTAAGGGTACTTGAAGACTACTTCACAACTTCAACTCTTCCAATCTAATGACAAACATGATGAGTTTTTCCCACACTTAACAACTTGTCACATCCTTTCATCCACTACACTGACTCCTTACCTGATTCATTACCCTACGACCAACCTAACGAATCGTTGCCAGGCAAGAGGACTCGTCAGGTCGTCTGTGGCCACTGGGCTTGCCATCCCCTCCTTACAGTTCATCAAGGATCAACCCACAACCCGTTAGGTCTCCTATTGAGTCGTTCCCTAACTCGTTCTGAGGTAAATTTCTGCGGACATTTTTTCTGAGCTTCTTCTAATTCTGGGTCTAATCTCTAGGACTTCCGAGCTGTTACAATAAACATCTTTTTGAAAGAGACATAACATACCGGTGACTATGTCAGGTGAGTTCTCATGGTCCTGATAGGAGGATAAAAGCATAGCAGTGGTTCTGGCTGTTGATTGCCACCTATTCTTGAGGTAGTACCCTGCTAAGCTGAATGACCTAGCGGAGTTGCTAATGTAGTGGTTTGGGCCTTCCCCCATTTTGCTGATGAATAATCTCTCAACCTGTAACCCAACTTTCCACAACCATAACAGCCCTCCTTTCCTAGATGACACTCACATGGATGATTCTTGCTACACTTAGAACATACTAGAAAAGTGCAGCTACTGGAGACATGGCTCTAAGACTGAGAGCCTGATACTCCATCCCTCTGATCTTTGTGGGGCTTGGAATAAGGAGCACTAGTTGATGAGGGTGTTGGAGGTCTCATCTGCTGCTGTGAGCAACTACTACTTCCCGACCTCTACTGAGAATACTCAAACTAGCATGTCTGTTCCCATTTATTCGCCCTCTTTATCTCCTTCAATTTCTTTGCCTCTATTTGCTGTGCGTGGATAATGAGTCTGGAGATGTCGATCTCATTGATAAGAATGGCAGTCCTGAACTCCTTGACTACCAAAGCTAATACTCCATTCATGAACTTGATCATGCGATCCCTCAGCTCCGCAACCATTTCTGGAGCATACTTTGATAGTTGAGTTAACTTTAGCGCGTAATCCAACACTGTCATGTCGTTCTACCTCAAGTTCACAAACTCTGCGGCCTTAGCTTCCCTTAACTCCAAGGGAAAGAATCTACCCAGGAATGCAGTCAAAATTCATCCTACTCCATATGACCTACACCATTTCTCCTTTTCTCCTTCCATTGCTTATAACATATTTGAGCCACTCCTTTTTAACTTATAAGCATCCATAACTGCACTTTCTACAGAAGTAACACACATGATTTAATTGATCTTTTGAACCTCATTAATGAACTCCTGCGGGTCCTCATCTACCTTAGACCTGTGAAATACTGGGGGATTTATCTGAGTAAAATGTCAAACTCTGGTAGCAACTGCAGACCCATTAGTATTGACTAGTACGATGACTTGTTAGTTGACCTAATTGGTCATCGCTTGAGCAAGTATTTGAATAGTATCCTAGAACTTTGTATGTGACACCTGATCATCTCGAGGGGCTGCTCAAGCTGGTGGGGCCAATTGGTTAGCATTTTTTTTCCTCCTTCCATTTCCTCTTTTTGGAGGCATTGTAAATTGAAAAGGATAGAGAACAAGTTAGGAGGATATTTTAGAGATTAAACTCTACGCATGACAAGAATCATGAAGAAAGGGAATTTTCCTAAAAACACCTTGTAGCCTTGATGAGTTGGTATTTTGCTAACTCATTAGGCTCTTGACCATGAGCTTTAGCATAGTTTTCAAGTCATTTAGATGAATTTTATTCCCTTTTGCCTTTTTATGCGCAGCTATTTGAGTTGAAGAGAAAGAGCAAGAAGTGAAATAAAAAGGAAGAAGTTAGGTGAAACCCGGCATTCCACTGGAGGACACTGGAAAAATGCTGATCAAACACTGATTACCACTGACTTAAGGATGATATGCAATTGGTGGCCGCGGACATCAACCGGTGACTTGCCGGTCAAAGCGCCTACCGGTGCTTGTATTTTCTGGATGAAAGAGTAAATGGAACGGTGGATTGCGGATAAAGGTCGGCGAACCACCGAAGATGTCGCCAAATGGGCTAGTAGAATCACTGGATTTATAGTAAGAGATGGAAGGCAGTTTGTGAAATGCAACCGCCGGTGCCCCCGCAAGTGACAAAATGCCTGACAGGGGCAATTACGTGCAGCACTGAAAAAAAGAGGAGATTGGTTGCCCTGTTTTTGTATATAGTCTAGAAGAAAGTAATATGTACATAACTTTTATACTTTTTAGCTTTTTGAACGTTCATTTTGTCTTGGAAAAGAAGAACTCCATTGGAGGAGAGTGAATATTACTTTTCCTATTTTTGTCTTCTTCCACTAGTAAGGTACAACCATTGTTGCAGACATGTTTTGAGTTTGATTTTTCTTTCTCCTACTAATGAAATTATTGAGTTTATTGATGAATATACTCTTTAGTTTCCTAATCATGAGTGGCTTAATCATCAACTAGAGGTGTGTGATGATGGGTGCCTAATTGGATTGTGTATTGCTAGATTCATCTTAATATTGCTTAATTAGTGTAAATCTGTTGAGATCTCTCTAATCTATAATTGATAATCCATGGTTGCAAATGTGAGTTTACTTTTCTTACTTGATTTAGCTTGAAAAAGAAGAATTCAAGTATTGGGATAGAATTGATGGTGGGAATGGATGTGATTATGTGGAGTTGGTCTAGAAATTGGCAAAACCATGTTCATCATCCTAATTAGTAGTTGATGGCTAGAAATAGCTCAGCTATTAACCCAAACTCTATGGGACTAATTGAATTGTTTCTTGAGGTTCGAAAGGACTTGAGGAGAAGGCATCTATGAGGTTAAAAAACATAGGATTCCATCTTGCCCAAAGTTATTTTGTACGGATTCACAATGATTTGATGAGCTGGCATATCCTTATTTGATTGTTATATCATGTTTATAGTTTCAGACTTACATACCATTACATTTCATTCGTACTGACGTCCCTTTGCTTGGGGACTTGCGTTCATGCCGCAGGTGCAGGTCGAGGTCAGGATTGCTAGTTGAGTAGCAGTTCGGGAGATCAATGGATGGTTGGTAGGCTCCTTTCTTCCTAGAACTAGAGCTTAGTTATTTATTCTTGAGTTTTGAGATGCAGTTATGGGTATGTCGGAGCACTGTTCCGACCACCAGTTAGTTTACATTTTATAGGCTTTGCGGACTTAGTGTGTACAGTTTTATTTAGTTTATGGCCTCGTCGGCTCATTGTTGCTTGGTTTAGCACACTAATTGCCTTGGTTGCATTTCGATTGTTTATCCCATATTGTTAAGACCTTATGGGACCAGTTTATACTTTAGCTGATTGTGACAGGTGGTCTAGATGACCTAAGTGTTACAGTTACAGATGTCATATAGTTGGCTTATCGATCAATCATGAATCGAGTTCCAGTTGCGCCCTACCCCAGTTTTGGGCCGTGACAGACTTGGTATCAGAGCAAAGTCATATCCTAAGGAGTCCACAAGTCGTGTCTAGTAAAGTCTTTCTTATGGGTATGTTGTGCACCATACTTATAATTAGGAAGCTACAGGGCATTTAGGGGTTGTTTCACTTTATTCCTTAATAGATCGTGCTATAGGGCAAAGATGTAAGGGCTGTTTGAAATCTAAATCGTGCTTATGTTTTAGTATTCTAATGGAGTAAGGAAGATGGCTACGAGATTTATCGAAACTAATGCTTGAAAGGGTCCTAGTCGCCCTCCTATCGATTCGATTAATAGATTATATGCTCGAAGTGAGTTTTTTTATTCCCCGTGTTACAGTTCCTCTGGTTCTAGTTAGAGATACCATGGGAAGGGATTTAGCCCTTTATGTTGTCCCAGTTTCAGTAGATCCAGGAGGAGGTTGAGTTGTTTATCCTCCCGCACCTTCAGCTATATTAAAGGGATGAGATTTTGGGAAAGCATTTCAGATGTTAACCCGAATAGTGACATTTGAAAAATCAGCTATTGAAATTAATGGCAGGGTATAGGAGAATACTTCTAAGAGCTTTAGTGCCCGTAGGTTTTGAGTCTAAATCCCCTAGCCTTCACAAATCATTACTTACCATGGGAACTTCAACGGGTTCGAGCTAATAAGGTTTTGTACCTAGAGCATGGCAGCATGAGTATTCACGAATATAGTATCGAGTTTAATTCTTTGGCCCGATATGTTTCAGATAGGGTGCAAAATATGAGGGATAGAGTATATTAATTGTATTAGGTTTGATAGAGGATTTGATTCACCGTCTTCAAGTACCGATATAAAAGTATAATAGAGTGGGGGAGACCAGGTCCACAAGATTATTTAAGGCCCCTTATAGTGTTTCAAGGAACTGGGTGGCCAGACATTTAGTTTCTCTTGAAGATTTAGTCCCTTTTTTTGTCCATACATCAGGCTTTAGTTTCAATTATCAGGACCGCCAATAATGGGCCATGGTAAAAGTAGGGGTAAAAGTGCAGCTTTAGATTTAACATTGATCCTATATTTTATGTAGTGAGTGGAAAGTGGTGTTGCAGTTAATCATCCACCATGGTAGTGTATAAATTTGCTTACGGTTAGAAAAGTTCATCGATTATATGTGTTAAGGCACGTCTATCTTATGTTAGATAAATAGATTGAGTTGAATAAGTATAGTTTGATATGAGGCAGCGAAAGGAAATTATTTGTTTATGAATAAATGGAATGTAGGTTAATGGACGAAGGCAAGGAAAAGTTAAAGATGTTATGGCAAAACTTACGGCTACCAAGGTATAACCGTCATTCAAAGACAAATGATTTTAACGGGGGGAGGATGTTAAATCCCGAAATTTGTTTTGATGATTATTTGATGGTTATATGTCATATTAAGGGATTTATGGATTTGTATGTTGTCCATAGGCGAGGAGAGAAACATGTGCAAAGGAAAAAGCGAAGAGTATGTGAAGTTTATAAATAAGGGTCAACTTTAATTGGACATATCTCCAAACATATCATGATTCAGAAGTCCCATAACCTATCAAATGAAAGTTATTTTAGTCTAGTTTACAGTGAGAAAAACCACTCGTCAATCGGAGTTCAGAGTAAAAAGTTATGCTCGTTTGAAGACAGCACTATCGGCTGGAAAAGCGCCTAGGCGCGCGGGCGCCGAGACAGGCATGCAGCAGGCGGGAGCGCAAGGGCATGTCGCACGGACACCTCCTATACCTTGGCCAGCCCACCTATATGAAGTAAAATTGAGCTAGAAAGCTCATTTCTCCTCCGTTATAGTTGATTTTGTTTTTCAGAATTCAGAGAATTCAAAGCCCTATAACATGGTGAAAAGATATTTCAGGTAAGAAACTTCACTCTTGTCTCTTTTGGGATTTGAAAAGAGAACCTCAGAAGAAAGTCATGGTTTGTTGTTGTCTTGTGGTTGATTGTGGTGTTGCTGCGTTTTTAGGTGATTCTATGCATAGGAAAGAGTAGGAGTTTACTCCTACTTTAGCTAATAACATCTCCAAGAAAGGGCAAGTAATTCCCTTTTTGATTTCGTTATGTTTATGAGGTTATAACTTGGAGAATGTTGTAGTACTGTGTTGTGGTTTCTTTGTGAGTTATTGTGGCATGTTACTGCCCAATTTTTCCAGAACTTTGGTGAAATGAAGTTGCTGCTTGTTGTGTTTTTAAATTGGACTTGGAAGGAGCCTTATAGAGTAAACTTGAAGGGAATATTTTCGGCAAAATTAGATTCGACGTGCCAAGGTATGTAAAAGCGTCCCTTTCCTTGTTTTTCAAGCACGAAACTAGGTCATTGAAAGGATCTATATTACTATGTTTTTAAAATCATATTGTGGCATGTATGATCCTGTACAAAGGGTTGGAAATACTTGGTATGAAGCTTGAATAATTAGGAATGGTTGAAGCGAAAGAATGTGAAACGAAAGGCGTAATTTTTATACGATTCTTGTTGCAATTGTAAATTGAGACTGAAGTCCCCTTAACATGGGCACAATGAGCTGGTCCTTTGCGGTATACTGTATAGTGATGTTGAATATATGTTAAGATCTGGTCACTTAGTGAAATTGGTAGGAAATGCTAAGACGACGACATGTAATTGAACTTAAGCTAAGAAGATGACCCTAAGCCCATTGAGGGTAAACGATCTTATTGAAATGATGTTTTAATAATATTGTTAATCCCTCCTATATGTTTATGTTTTAAAGTGATTAAGGTAAAAAGTAGATTTTATGTTTTCCCTCCTTAAAGCTAAGCAAGCAGCACATAGCGAATAAGCTAAGTCGATAGATGTTAACTGGGAAAGCGTGGTTAAGTTGTTAATCTTTTTGTGACGTTAGAAAAAGGGAGGATAAGAGTAAATGTTATCCCTTTTAAGTTAATATGTGAGTAATATTCCCTGTGCTCATAATTTCTTTCTAGAGATGTTGAATGACGTTAAAATATATGCAAGATGAGGTTTAACAGATAAAGTTGTCAATTAGGTAAAGAGATAACTACGTATAGGAATTGATGGAATAGCGAACACGAGGGTAAAGACTTGAGTGTAGAATGAACAATGTTTGGCAAAGAAGTTAAGATGAATAAGCAAAGTAGAGCTAAATGTTGCTAAATTATACGATACAGGTTACGATTATGAACGAGTTAGGAAAACAGCTAGGAGATTAACCCTATTCTAAAGACATTTAGTAAAAGAGTTACAAATTAAGTTTTTTATGTTTAGTATGTGTTACGTTGATGAATAGCCAATAAAGTGTTAACCTTATATGAAATAATTAGAGTTGAACATCTGTAAAATATTAACGTAAGTTGAGAAGCTCTCTATAATACCTCTAAACGATTATGTTAAGTTATCTATTTTAAGTGTTGAAATTATCAACCATGTCTGAAAAGGGTAATCCTAAGATCTTCCAAGTCGCTTATATTGATGTAAACTTTCTTAAGCTCCTGAGATAATTGCAAAAGTCATGTAAGTCAATCCAGCATCGCCCGAATTACGGCTATATCTCTTTCTTTGCCTTAAGGCATCAATTAGAGAGTTACTCACGAGTTCCTAAGTTATAGAGCTCCAAGTCTCAAATCCTTAAATTATGTATTTACGTCCCTAATTTATGTTGAAACATGCTAGCTGATCTAAGAAGTTTCTGAGAGATCATATTTCAAGAATTATGCTAATGTCTCGGTCAAGTATCTGATGTTGCATACAAGTCTAAGAACTCAAGTATTTATATGTCTTTCTAGTAAGAAGTCTTAATGTATGTGATTTTCATGTTATGACATATAGTTGAATTTTTTCAGTTATATTCAAGTCATGCATCTTTATGTTTAGCTCTTGTTGAGTTATCAGTTAAATTTCCTAAATTCAAAGGAGAGATTCTCCCATGTACCAATGTTCCTAATTTCTAAGTAAGTATAAGCGTAGCTTATGATAATGATCAGTTTAGCTCAAAACTTTGACTACCAGGAAGTCTCCCAGAGGTCACCCAATTAACTAAATATGAGTAATACGTTATATAGAAGTCTTATACGTTGTATGTCTGTAGTTCAGCTCTCAAGTCTATGTATATGTTAAGCGTTATGACAAATAACTCCAAGATCCTAGTTATAATTTCCATGTTTCCCTACAAATAAATCAAATGAATTAAGAAGTATATTTGCTCATCTACGTGATAAGTTTGGCAATGAAATTCCAATGTATAATTGTTGATACTGGTAAAGGAACTACCTGGTGGGCACTATGTATTTGTAATTCCCATATGTTAAAGAATTGTATAGGAATGAGCTCTATATGTTTATATCCAAGCAATAAGTTAAATTGGAAGGATTATTTGTAGGACATTGTTTGTAAGCCTACAAAAGTTCTTATGTTGTCTAAACCTCTTGAAGGTCCATCGAGTAACTGAGTCGACATGTATATATATAATTTGAAAGATTTATGTGATATATATGCATATTTTTTAGCTTTACATGATATGTTTGCTCACTTGAATTTATGTGTTACCTAAGAGGCCTATTCCGGCCACAGATTTAACATTTGTCATTTATATGTCATACGTGTTAAATTGACTCAATATAATCCATATCAGCTCCATTTATGATTATGATTGAGAATTATTTTTCTTATTTTACCCCGGTGTGACACACTGGCTAGAGATATTTTTATTTTACCCTGGAATGGCACACCGGCTGGAGATATTTTTATTTTACCCCGGTGTGGTACATCGGCTGGAGATATTTTTATTTTACCCTGGTGTGGTACATCAGTTGGAGATATTTTTATTTTACCCCGGTGTGGTACATCAGCTGGAGATATTTTTATTCTACCCCGGTGTGGTACATCAGCTGAAGATTTTTTAGTTTTCCCCAGTATGGTACACCGGCTGGACGAATTTTGTTTATGGATTTATGGTTGACTGATCGCTAGCTTTACAATTATAGTTTCTTTCTTGTGCATTTCTTAATTGCATTTTCATCTAATTATAGAGTTATTATCAAGTTTTGGATTCCAGGTTGTTCCTATTCCTTATTCCTAGTTCAGTTATTTTGAGTTCACTTATGTTATAGTAAGTTGTTATCAATTACAGGTTGCAGAGTTCTAGGTTATAACTATCCTTTAAATGTTTAAGTGCTGAGTTAGTTATTACAAGATTGTTATATCATGTTTACAGTTTCAGCCTTACATACTAGTACATTTCATTCGTGCTGATGTCCCTTTGCTTTGGGACCTGTGTTCATGCCGCAGGTGCTGGTAGAGGTTAGGATTATTAGTTGAGTAGCTGTTCGTGAGATCAAAGGATGGTTGGTCGGATCCTTTCTTCCTGGGGCTAGGGCTTAGTTATTTATGCTTGAGTTTTGAGATGCAGTTATGGGTAGGTCGGAGCCCTGTTCCGACCATCAGTAAGTTTACTCTTTAGAGGCTTTGTGGACTTAGTATGTACAGTGTTATTTAGTTTGTGGCCTCGTCGGCTCATTGTTGCTTGGTTTAGCACACTAATTGTCTTGGTTGCATTTCGATTGTTTATCCCGTATTGTTGAGACCTTATGGGTCCAGTTTATACTTCAGTTGATTGTGATAGGTGGCCTGGATGGCCTAAGTGTTATAGTTACAGATGTCATAGCTGGCTTCTTGATCAATCATGAATCGAGTGCCAATTATGCCCTACCCTAGTTTTGAGGCGTGACACATTTTCTCTAAACAAGGAGTGTATTTGAGCGTTATCAAAAATGGCGCCATTGCCGGAGACTAGCACTTGATATCCTTGTATTGTTTGTTAACTTGAGTGTATTACTTTTGTTTTTGATTGTTAGGGTGAGCTCATATGAGCCACCATTAGCAAGGAGAAGATAGTTCGGTTGAGGTTCACATGGAGCATAAGGAGAATAACCCGGTTATGCCTGAAGTTGCAGGAGTCATTCGCCTACCAGCCACGGTAGGGAATGCAGTTTTTTTGGTTACAAGTACAATGTTACACTTGTTATAGATTAAACGGCTCTATGGGGGAAAACTGAGTGAAGATGCCAATCGCCACTTGAGAAATTTCTTGTATATTTTCCAACCCATTAACATAACAAATATCAGTTAAGAGTCCATCAGGTTAAGGCTCTTCCCATTCTTCGTAACCGGAGAGGATACTATGTAGTTAGAGGAGCTCCCTGCAAGTTATATCACCTTGTGGAAAGAATTGATTGAAGCGTTCTTGAATCATTTCTTCCCTGCCTCAAACATGTTGCAGCTGAGGGATGACATTACTAACTTTAGGCAAGAGCCAGGGGAGCCTTTACATTCAGCATGGCTAAGTTTAAGAAGAAGGTGTCCCTTTGCCACAACCATGGTCTCCCCAATGGAGTGCTTCTTCAAAGCTTTACTGAGCCTTAGACTCTTATCAACAAATCTGTTGCCAATAATTTAGCTAAAGGATCAAATATGGATCAGATGTATGGCTTAGCTAAGGCCCTCTTGGATAAAATGAAGAAGAAAAATTGGGCATGGCATACTAGGGAGACTCATGTATTATCACATGATGGGAGTTATAGTGCATTGGAAGCTAAAATATGAAAAAGACATGAACAACGAGATAAAAATCTTGCTAAAATGATGACTAAGCTGGAGTTAATGAGTAAACATGTAATGGGGGCTGAGCCTAAGGTTGTGAATGCTATAGGAATGCAAGGTCCAATGCAGTTTGAAGGAGAATCATCACCACCACGATACAAGGAGTGACAATACATGGCAAACCAGATAGGAGGTTCTCGACTCGGTTATCAAGGGGCTAATCAAGGCCCTTGGAGCCCACGGGAAGAGAATAAAGATTAGAGAAACCGTGATATACCGGGATAGCTCGAGAGAAATGAGAGATGGGGCAGTAGAGACAAAAATTGTGTGGGTGACCTATACCATAGAAGTTCGAACCATATGTCCCCCCTCATAAAGCTGAGAATGCGACAGGTCAACTAGGTGTGAGTGATATGGGGAGCTCGAAAATCGAAGAGATGTTTGAAAGGGTTCTTAAGAAAGTGGAGTCTACCGACAACGGGGTTAACGAATTGAAAGGGAAATGTCTAACCTTTCCCAAACCGTGAGTTCACACTCATCTTCCATCAAGCATTTGGAAGCCCAACCACCTGTCCTCTCAAATGAATCCCCAAATAAAGGAAACACTTTCGAGTTATACAATTCCAAACCCAAAGAAAGACAGTCAATGCATGGCCATTGTCACAAGGAGTGAAAAAATGCTTGGATATGAAAATGATAAGCCCAAGGAAGTAGTGGATCCTAAGACTAATTATGAAAAAGAATTTGGGGTAGTGCCAAAACCATCAAATGGTGGTGATAATGCTGAGGATGAAGATGAAGGAGAGGTTGAGGAAGTTCACTCAAATGCGGATGAAGAAGAAGCAAGAGTTCCACCTCCTTATCCACAGCGGCTAGCCAAGAAATGGAAGGATGATCAGTTTAGTCAGTTTATCGAGATGTTCAGCAAATTATCCATAAATATACCGTTGGTGGATGCCCTACTTCAAATGCCCGGATATGCAAAGTTCATGAAAGAGTTGCCAAAGAAGAAGAAGGTTGTAGATATAGGCACCAAAGAGACAACACATCACTGTATTGTTGTGATGATGAGCAACCTTGCCCCGAAATGGGAAGATTCGGGTGCCTTCAAAATCCCGTGCACTATTAGGTTGCGTATGTTCAAGAAAGTGCTTTGCGATCTTGGGGCAAGTATAAATCTGATACCTCTGATAGTCTTCAAGAAATTGGGGCTTGGGAAGACCGAACCTGCATCAATAAGATTGTTAATGGTTGATCTCTCTATTAAGAAACCAGTGGGGGTTTCATAGGATGTATTGGTGGGGTAGATAATTTTATTCTACCAGCTGATTTTTTAGTCCTTGATTGTGAGATGGATGTAGAATTTCCTATCATTCTGGGCAGACCATTTCTTTCCATGGTTAGAACTTTGGTAGATGTGGAGTTAGGTGAACTCAAGTTTCGGGTTGGAGGTGAAGAGGTCACCTTCATGGTGTGCCAATCCACTAAATGAATGTAAGTGGTTGGAGTGCTTCAGGAGGACGATGAGTCGAAGGATGATCCTTCGAAGATTGAATGTCAAACGAGAAATACGTCGTGCCATGACGTTAACTAAGGAGCTTCTTGGGAGGCAATCCAAGTGTCTTCTTTTAAATGTTCTTGATGTCATTATTGTTTTTTAATTTTGTAGGATTAAGTAGGTGAGAAGCAAGAAGAAGAAGCACAATACAAGGCAGGCACTGTGTTAAGACTGGTGAACTGCTAATCTAGCTACACGACCTGCCGCTCTTTTGATCATGAGAGCAAAAACTTGGGAAAAAAAAGGTCAAACCGTCGAAGGTATTGGCGGACTGCCAAAAAATGCAGTCGCTAACTGCCGCTTGAACACCAGTGCGATCCAGAACACCTGAAAAGTGGATGCAAAAATGACGAAGAACTGGAAGAATGCATAACCCAAACCACGAACCGTCGGTCAATCGTTGGAGGAAAAATAGTGCACTAGGCACAAAATCAAGCATGTGATGGTATGGCGGTGAATCGCTGGCTGATCGACAGTGTACCAGCAGTCAAGGTACGTATCCTACTTTAAAATTTTAACCAAATCATGGACCTACCCGATCCTGAATCTGTCTGTAGCCACCCTACTCTACCAAAAGTTCCTTTTATTCCCTTAGAGTTCCCGTTTTCCCCTTTTAACACTTTCCCACACCCCTTTTTATTTTCCCAACATTCCATCTTTCCATATTCCCACAACTCCCTCTCTTCCACTTCCCACACAATTAAAACCCTACTAACCATCCATCCCCTCATCAACCAACAACATTTACACCTAGTTATAAGATCCCCCAATCCTTATACCTAATTCTCACTACACTCACACTCTTCCTCTCTACTAGATTAGTTTCGCAATTATACCATTGTTGAGCATTACCTAGCTTCCATAGCTAATCTCTGCAAGCATTCTCTTAAGATTTTTAATGTATCCTTAACTTCCTTATTTTCTCAGCAATGGTAATTTGGTTTCATATAGATGTTGTTATGAAATACATTTCCCTTTCTTTTACTGTCATTCTTCCCAACATTTTCATGATTGATACCATAGTTGTTGCTATGTGAAATTAGTGGAATGATAGAGACTTGATGCTGAAATAGGTGTGGGGGAAATGGTTATTCTTGCATAGTTAAGTGGGTTGAAATCTAAGTAACCCCAAGGGATTAAAAAGACTTACTTTGCCCTATGATATATCGGGTGACATCATTCTTAAGGGTAATTCATCATTTTATCCCTTCTCATATGTAGAGGTACTGCTTTGATATGTTCTGTGTGAGTGTTTGAGAAATTGTAATATTGGAGTTCATGATGATAAATTAGGTAAAACGAATATTGGCTATTCATCGCTTGGGTTCGGCGAAACGTCAGTTTGGGCTAATAGTGGCTTTAGTCCACCGTCTTGATACCGCGTAACATAGGCAGTTCGCGGATAGGGACCACGTATCACTGCTCTGTCGCCAGTTGAATATCTGCTACCCCAGTTTTCTATTTCTCACCGGCGGTTCAGCGACGGTCGCGGATACCCTCCTGCAGTTCACCGGTGTTTCGCCGATGCTACCAGTTCTTTAAATATTAATTCTTCATCTATGTTTCTCCTTTTTAAAATTTTAGCATAGTTGTTTGTTGTTTTATTTTATTATAAAAAGAAGGAAATAAAGAAAAGTACAAAAAGATACATTTTGGTTGCCACTAACATCGTGTTTGCAGGAAATGACTTCATCTAGGAACACCGGTAAGGGCAAAGCTCCAGCTTCTTCCTCCATTAAGTGCAAAGGAAAGGCAAAGGCCTCTGCAGAGCCTGCCAACTCTAGGGAGGCTATCATGTTTTGTGTGCCCGACATGGAAGGACACTATGCCATCTGCAAGGGTCGATCAATCACTATAAAAAAGAGGTTTGACTTGGTGGAGCTGTGCGGTGACCTCCTCAATATCAACAATAAATTCACGGATAGGCAATGGCACACTTTCACCAATCCACTCCCAAAATATTATCCAAGCTTGGTGCTGGAGTTCTATGCTTCCTACTAGGCTAGGAAGGAAAGGATGAACCACAGGGATAAAGTCGATGAATTCCCCTGCCTACCTTCAAAAATGGTGCGAGGGGTGGAGGCGGACATCACTCTAGAAACCATCAACTATCTGCTTGGAAGGAAGTGATTGACACTAGCTCAGAGTACATAGCCAGGATTGCAGACATGAAGAACCAATTCACTTGGATAGCTCCTATCATTGCGGCCACACACCTTTCTGGGATATTATGGGCGGCAAAATTTCTTGCCATGATCTGAAATTTGAGGCCAAGTCACTAAGATTTATCTGTGGGTCAATTCCCTTCATCTTTCAAATCATGTTTTAAGATCAATGGGAAGGTTTTATATGTATTTTGATTACTAATTCATAATTTCAAATTTTAATCAATTTATGCCCACTTAAGAAAGGAAAAGGAAAGTTTATCATTCTAGTATGATTTTATTCTCCTTAGCCTTAAATTATGATTTATGATATGATTTCCCACAAGTACACTTCATGAATTTATGAATTGCAAGTATAGTGATTTTTTCTCAAGCATATATATTCTTCATTATTTATGAGTTCATGGGCTCTAATTCATGGATAATAATGTATTTCAAGTATGATCAAGTATGTTATAATTTATCTAGCCATGAACATCATGTATGACTTCACGATTACTATATGAGCCTTCATGTGCATGTTTTTGGGAGTAGTGTCTAGAACCTAGTAGGCCTGGCATTAAGGTAAATCTTGTGGTATCAGAACTACGCCCCAAAGTAGGTCTATGTTTATGGACTCTAGGTTGGTCCCTATTGGTGATATCACATCATGCATGTCCTTGGCCTGGCAAACGTAGGAAAACTCTGCCTACTTGAGTGAGATAGTTGGGGCATCATGTAAGCTCTATCATGATAGTGTCGGTTAAGACGAGTTCTCCCATTGTTTCTCACGATTTATGCATTGTTATGTTTACGATACTTTGGCTCAAGTTATGTTTTTACAAAGTTTCTCTTATCATTATGATTATGACTACATTATGAATAGTTTAGAAAATCTTGAGCTCATGTTTATGCTATAACTATCATTGCATGTTTTGTACTGTCCCGCTCTTATGAACTCTTATGTATTTTTATTAGTCAATTTTACTTACCTTTCATCCTTAGTACATTCCAAGTACTGATGGCATACTTTATGTTGTATCGTTTCTTGATACAAACTCAGGAATTTAGAGTCAGTCTCTTCGTTAGCCGATCATCAGAGTTTAGTTCAGGAAGTTGTTGGTGAATCCTCATCCTTCGAGGACCTTCAGTTAGTTTTACTATTGCTATTTTTAGTTTCAGACTGCTAGTAAGCTAGTTAGGGGTCTTGTCCCATCAGCTCGTCAGTATGTAAAGTCTTTTCAGACATAGTGTTGTATTCAGCTTGTATTCTGTGTTATTTATTTCCATTATTGAAATATTTAATATTCAAACTTCCTCTATTTAAGAATTTAGTTTCTTTCCACCTTGATTATGTTGAGTTAGTTATCATGTTCATGGCATGGGTCGACTTGGGGTCATTTATGGTTCTAGGTCCCGTGTCTCGACTCGAGCCTAAGTTCCGGTCGTGGCAAGAAATGCATTGGCGATCTAGCTCTAGTTGTACCTATATAGAGTATTGGTGTGGAGGATAGCGTCACTTATGAATAGGTTTCAATTGAGATTCTTGACCGTCAGGTTTGCATGTTGAAGAATAAGGAGGTTGCTTTAGTGAAAGTCCTTTAGAGGAATTAGCTTCTAAAAGGAGCTACTTAGAAGGCTGAAGCAGATATGATGTCCAAGTACCTTTACCTCTTCCCTCCCAGCTCAACATCAGCATGAGGTACTATTTTCTTACTTAGTACTCTACTCAATTTCATGTTAGTTTCATGTCTTTCAATTCCTCTCATCTCTTAGTATGCATGTATGGTTCATGAATATAGTTCAGTCAATGTATCTCTGTTGGGAGTCTGTCACTCATCAGTATTGAGTCTATAGCATTTGGTATTGGGATTGCAACTCTTTCCCTATCTTTTAAGCTTTATTTGTTTCCATTCGAGGATGAATGTTCCCATGGGGGAGATAATATTACACCCCAAAAGTCCCTTAGATCAGATCCTATACTTGAAGTAGAAATTGATAGGAAGAACTAAGATTTTCTCAGAACAACTCATCATACAAGCCGTTATATGATTTAACAAGTCGCTAGTGGAGTCATGGTAAGCCTCAGAAATTTCATCCCTCAGACCATAATTCCACATTACGAATTATGTTAGGGTGGTACAACTTATGGTCACGAGTCATTGTGTATGTATGCAGTAAAAGTCCTGACATAACGAGTCATGTTACGACTCGTGGTAAGAAAGGAGTAGTCATTTTATAAGGATCAGATAAGTGAAAAAGATTCAGGACCAGCTTGGGGAGTATGGTCATCACGAGTCGTGGTGTGAACCAAGGACAATGACAGGCAGGTAGTTTTTAAGTGCGATTTCCTAAGGATATTTTAATAATTTCCTATGCTTTTAACACCAAAACCATGTCAATTTATGTTTTCTAAGAGGGATTTTATGAGAGAAACTTAGCCTAAATTCTCTTTCCCCTCCTAACTCTATAGATTGAAGATCAAACTCTCAAGGTTTACAAGGAAGTTAGGGTTCCTCTTCTCAAATTTTCTTTGGTCTCAAGTCTAGTCAGGAATTCATCAAGCCCAGGTATGTGGGGTTATGAATTGAGTATTACTTCCACTCTTATGCCTAATCTCAAGCATAATTTCATGATTCAAATCCTGCAAGACTCCAACTATGATTTTCATGAATTTCTAGCGTTAGACCCTTTTTGATGCAAAAATCTATGATCTCATATGAAATTAATTCTCTTATGATTGTAGTTATATTTTATGATTATGATTACATGATTTCTATGAAAATCTCTCATGAATCTCTATTTTCAAGTTAGAATGATTAACTCTAGTATGTATGAATATCAAGATATAAAGCTTATGTATAATGGTTGTATTCAATATTATTTTTAAGACTAGTTCACGTATGTCAAATAGTTTATGAATCTATCATGTTATTTTAAGCTAGCCCATGCAAAACCCATGTTTCATGTATGATTATGAGCAGTATGCATGAATTTTGGAGTAATATTTAACACCGAGTAGGCCAGGGTTCAGCGCACCCAGGTCTTATAATTACCTGCCACCATAGGATAAGAGGTCCTTGCCATTAGAGAGTGTCTCCCTTGCCCTAGCCTGAGGGATCCTTTCCAGTTGAGAGTGTCTCCCTTATGCAACTAGGCTGATGAGTGATATCAGACTCCATGGTTTGTACACTCAGAAAGGTATGAACACCCTTTTGACCAGGGGTACAGATCAGGCTCCATAATGCTCACCTGGAGTATGTTGGTTATGAGAATCTTCGACTGTTCCTCATGTTTCCATGATTTTTCATGTTCATGTTTCGTGATGTTATGTTTTATAGTATATTTGATCCATTAATCTATTTATGAGTTTTACTTGTGATTTCAAACTTGTTAAGCTTTCTGAATTTGTTTTAAAAATCTTGGGTCATTATACTGTAGATTATGATGGATAGCTTATCTTTTAGGACTATATTAAGATCATAAGTTTTAGCATGTTATCCTTACTCTCATATTTGACTTATCCTCTATACTCAGTTCATGTAAAGTACCGATCGCATACTTTTGTGCTATACTGTCTCATGATATAAGTTCAGGTGATCACTCTTAGCCCCGTTGCTAGATTATCTCTCGAGCCAGGTTCAACTGAGCTTTTGATGAGTCCTCATCTTTTGAGGACTTCAGTCTCGGCTTATGGTTACTTTTAGTCATTTCAGTTTTCAAACTTAGTAGAGCTAGTTGGGGTTTGTCCCATCAGCTGATATTATGTTAGAGGCTTTTCAGACGATAATTTGTAGATGTTTAGCTGCTTTGACTTGTTTGTTTTGATTAATACATTTATGATAACTTAGACTTTTGCTTATGCTATATCTAAAACTTGTTCTGCTTAGTGCATGCTTATGCTTATGTTATGCATATACCATGGGTTAGCTTGGAGCCATTCATGGTTTTAGGTCCCGTGTTACATTTAGGGTCTATGCTCGGTCGTGATAAATGCTTGTTCAAGGCTCCAGGCCTGATATTTTATAGGGTGACAGGCTCACAATGGAAAGCCTCACACTGGTATTACTGAGCAGCATACCATTAGTGCAATGGATTAGAGATCTACCCCGAGATTATCGAGAAGCTTTAGCATAAGCTATTCGAGTGGTTTTGGGGTTATAAAACCGACACGCAAGTGCACGTGGTCGAACAAGTAGTAAGTGGCTTTAGTAAGCCAAGTATCGATCCCACAGAGACTTGGGATAAGTGAAATTTGCTCAAGTATACTATATTTGTACTTCTAAATATGCTGACAACTAAATAACCAAAAATTGAATAATTTGTTTTATAAATTTTGTACTAAAACTACGAACAATTATCTACTTTGAATTTGGACTATGGGTAAAAGCATGCTGAGGTTAAAGAACATGTAATGAAACTGATTAAAATCATAAATTGGTTAATCTTTTCTTCCAGTTGCTAGCCAAGAATATTTTCCAAGAGATTAAAACTCTCGTATTTAATCTCACTTAAGAATCATGAACCATCCGTCTACATTTCTGTGATCAAATGCAATTCATGTTCTAGCCATACAATTCTGGTTCCTAAATTGACTAATATGACTTTCAGGTATATTTCTATCCTGAAGGTTCATCAAAACTCAATTTTCCCAAACCAAGTAAAGAACAATATCCTATTAATTCACAACTTTCCAATTTCTTGCTCTCTCGAGTGAAATCGGACTTTTTAGATGTACATTAATGTAGGCCACACACCAATGCAGTAGAAACAAGAATTAATAGAACAACATGGAAGAAAAAGATGAAAAACCATAATTAATAATCAAAATTCATCACAAGTGTTCATAACCTCAGCAAGGAAGGGAATTAGCCACTCATTTGTGGATTAATCATCATAAAATGAGTGTTAATCATACAAACAATTGAATTAGAGAAGAAAGAAAGAGAGAAAAAACCCTGAACTTTTCGTCCCTCAACTGCCTGTAACCCACGTCCTTGCTCCACCAAGTCTGAATTATGAAAAATACACTTAAGTGTTCTATTAATACTAGTGGGAACTTTTCCCGGAATAGTGAGCAACGTGTCACGGAGTGCATCGCGGAGCACTGCCTCCATGACACGCCGTGAACGCAGACCCTCACTGGAACTGGGGGTCTGGTAATTCAAGCTCAACGTGGCACGGCGTGCATCGTGGAGCACTGGCTCCGTGCCACGGAGCAAACGCAGACCTCCACTGGAAATATGGTGAATTTTCACCCTCCAGGCAGAATGCCTCCGCAATGGCAACGTGACACGGCTCCATCGCGGAGCCCCTTTAAATCGTGCTGTCCAATGCCTTGTCCCTTGCTCGCATCCAAGTCCAACTCCGATATCGTCCAACATGCATTTTAGCTTCTCAAAATCACATTTTACCTACAAAACAATTCTAATCATGTTGGTTAGTATAAATTCACATTTTATTACCAATTGCATGAAAATGTATACACATTGCTAGATAAACAAGGCGCAAATGATACTTTTGAGTATCACTTGGGCATATAAATCTGCCCAAGATCACTTACCCCACACTTAAATCCTTGTTCGTCCTCGAACAACAAACATACAATTCATGCAATTTACATCCCACCCTCGCTACTATGGTGCGACAATTTAAGCTACGGTCATACCGATCATTCAATATTGCAAATCATCAAGAAAACATGCATGGTCTTATCACTGCAATGACCTTCAATACATTAAGACTTCCTAGACTTTAAGAATCGACTCTCGATATCGGCAAACTCATGCAAATAAGCTAATCAAGATATCCGACACGAAAATCAATCTTTCATCAAGCATGTGCCCTCACAACTCAAGAGAATCTTCCCCTTTTTGCTCATATGACTCACAATCATTCAAGAAGGGGCATGTAAACACAATTTCACTCTCTCTCCCAAAAGACTTCACATGCATCATGTCATGACCCATAAGCTTGCCCTTAGTGTATTACTCCACTAATATAAAGAAATGCAATGTAAGATCACGTAGGACTTTAATGGGTTGTAATGGAAGCTATGGAACTAGTAAATATTGGATTAGCCAATAATATCCACTAGCATCCTTAAGGGCCTTTTCAACACATTCCCATCAACTCATGGACATTGTTTCTCTCTTTTCTCTTTTTTTTCATCATCCCATTCTTGATGATTTACTTTAGTATGGCCCATTTCATTAAGCATACTTGACACAACAACAAAGGTTATTCATGCACCTTCATTATCATTTATTTATAGCAAGTGCACCTTCACCCTTTTCTTTCCTTTCATCACTCTGCTTTTCTTCTTTTCACCATTCTCACTCTTTGACACTTTGGGAACATTATTTTCTCTTCTT
Organism: Datura wrightii; assembly: GCA_035772735.1. Classification (NCBI taxonomy): domain Eukaryota; kingdom Viridiplantae; phylum Streptophyta; class Magnoliopsida; order Solanales; family Solanaceae; genus Datura; species Datura wrightii. Next base: position 72,093,602 of record JASDFA010000002.1, read on the forward strand.
AAGTGCTTAAGAGTTTTGTATAGACTTTACGACTAATGAAAAGAAGGAATTAAGCTCAGTTTACACTTTTTGGACAAAAGAATGAAATAATCGGCTAAAGGCTCAAAGGGCTGACTAGGGTATACAATCACAGAAAGGGGGAGTATGACAAGAAAAAAATAGAAACTCTCGGTTAAAACAAAGAAATGCCTACATCCTTTCCTTCAATACACCTCCTTCATTTCATTTTGTACACACACCAGGCAAGTTCTAGACACTTCACAATAGCATGGAATATCAACACCTCACTTCACATTTTATGCACATGCTCGATTCAAGATGTATTCACAGACTCTTCAATCAGCTAATTACATGAATTCAAAAATTAAGCCTCAATCACACCGAATCGAACTCTACAGCCTAGGTATCTCAACATATTTACAAAATTGCATGCTTTCATACGAATCACCTTTGCATTTTGAATATTATGTACAACACGCAACAAAAATCTCGCAACCATATAGTAACTACAGGTTCCTGGATGCAATCCACCAAGAAAAAAACTGAAAATTAATTAAAATAAACTACTCCTACCGACTACATTTTCCTTAAGACGGTCGTCATCCATCCATCATAGGGAACGGTCACTACTTAAGACGTTGGTTCAATGGGACCATTCTCGGTAAAAGAACCGAAAACAAACGCCGAGAAACCCAAAATTAAAAAGTTGAAAAATTTGCAAAAATATCGATCATTTCGATAAGCAAAAATTATTTACAAAATATTTGAAAGATGAACATCAAAAAATTTTAAAAATATCGATCATTTCGATAAGCAAAAATATTTACAAAAATATTTACAGAATCAGCTGGCAACATTCAACAACACACATTAATTCCACAAATATTTACACATACAGAACAGTTTGAAAATTCACAAACACAGGGAAACACAACATACTAAATAACAGAGGATAACATCCAAACAAAACAGCCCAGCCCAGCACCTAACTACTCCCACCCCACACTTAATACGAACACTGTCCCAGTGTTCACAAAAATTAAATAGCACATAATCGAGTGGTGGAACTCCCTAATCAGTCAAAGTATTCCACTTCTGCATCAGGTGCTGCTGCCTCATCTCCCATGTCCGAGTCGCCTCCGTCGTCATCATCGGACTCCACATCAGAGTCCTCCCGATGTGTCTCCTCGTCTGTGGGGACGTCATCATCAGTGGGATCTACAAAGGCTAGCCCCACTCGGCATAGAGCCCTGGTGTTTTCGCCAAACGGGTTATCTAGCTCGAGCTGCCATAGCTCCTCCTCCGTTGCCGGCCTCCCACCTATCTTGAGCTGGAGCATTTGCATCCCATACATTCGCGCCATATACTGGTCATCACGAGCGTGTCGCTCGCCAAGTGTCAGCACTAGCCCATGGGTGGTGTCGGGAGCCTTAGTTTTGGTCACATCCAAGGCCGGCCGCTCCAACTGCGGGATATAATCGAGGGCCTCCTCCTCTACATCGAGGCCCCTGAGAAAGGTGGTGAGTAGTCCACTGAAACCATACCTGTGCCCCTGGTGCAATCGGGCTCTCTTCATGGCGGATATAATAACCGCCCCGACATTTATCTCCAGCCCTTTCATCAGGGCGTACACCAGACAAACACAATCCCGGGTTACATCAGTCATATGTACCCCCGGGATGAGGCAAGAGCAGACTATCTTCAGCCATATACGGGCTTCCCTATTCATCTGAGAATATGGCAGAGTCTGGTGGTAGCCCCTTTCCTTGTGCCTGCTCCATCTAGCTGTAGATCGAGCCCCACACAGTGTGCGTCTGATGTCGGCATACGGTGGGGTAATGTTCAGCTGTCTGAGGACGTGTGCGTCTGTGTCCCGTGCTCCTATGATGGCATTGAGCTGGTGGGGCTCCAGAGTGACTATCTACCCTCTAATTTTGATGGTGTGGCTTCGGATTGACGGGTTCCAGTTGGCATAGAACTCCCGAACCAAATGCAGGTTGCATTCCTTAAGCTCCTCGAATATGAATTTTAGCCCCGCTGCCTCGATCCGTTGAACTATTCTGGGGAACTCCTGTGCCAATGGCTCCCGTGCTATATGCTCCTCGGGAAATATTTGTTCTCTTTATGCTTCGCGTACCACTTTTTCCCCTCGTCCGTCACCCATATTGTTCCATATTGGCGGCGCTGGCCGCATGGAACTGCCGGTGCTGCTGGGACTGCTGTGCCCAGTCTGAGTCGCTTTCTTCCGGTGCCTGAAGTTGATGCACCCTTCCCTTTATCTTGCCGGCTTGCCATTTTGCCTGTCAACCCAAGTAAACAAGCTCAATGTTAAGCTAAATAAATATTAACTTCGGCTAAGGTCGGGTTACGCTAAGTTACCCCACACTTACTCCTTAGCTACAGTTATAACAATACGACAAGAATAACTTTATTTACATCAAACAACCAGCTATACAATCATGCTTAGTGCGTTCAAAAAGAAAAATTCGACGGTATAACTTGTGCGTACTACTCAGACTTCGTACAACTAATCACAATCACTACCATCGCTAACATTTTAACCCTCGCACTTAGCAAAGAAAAACAAAGAAACAAAAATAACAACAAAAATTTATATACATTAACCTATCCAACCAACCAAATACAAACAATTTTCAACATTTCCCCCAAACACGAGAATTCGTCGTCTATTAACATCCTAACACTTTGTACAATGACTCATCTCAGTCAACACGTACGACCCCGCATAAATTTCATGATTTCAACCCATTTCCAACTTCAAATTCAACAACAAGCCCTAGAATTGATTTTCGCAATCAAATTCAAATACTTTATGCAATCGACAAGTTCAAACAATCATAACGACATTTCGAACAATTATCAATCAACAAATAACTCGAATTCCTGCTTAATTTCGACTTAGGGCGATTTAGTTCACCTCCCATGCTTAAAATCAAAGAAAATCAACAAAAACTTGAGAGGGAATCGGAAAACATACCTTGTAGTTGAATAATCGAAGAAAACTCGGTAAATTATTGCCTTAAGCCGTGGCACGTTGATGGGAGAGGGGTTTTAGGATGTTTGGTCGCGGAGGAAATTGAAAATGAGGGGAAAAGGGAAGAATTCAGGGTTTAAAAGGTAGAAAAAGACGCGGGTCACCCGGCAACCCGGTGTGACCCGTCGCGATATACAAGGCAACGTGTCACGAAGTGCATCGCGGTGCACTGCCTCCGTGACACGGAGCCATCGCGACAACATACTGGAAATTTTTAAAATTTCCGGGATTATACCTCAACGTGCCACGGAGGGTAACGCGGAGGTCCTCCTCCGTGACACGGAGCTATCGCCCCAGCTCACTGTCTTCTACATTTTATTAATTTTTCATACCTCGACTTTTCCTTCACGATTCCGTGCACATTTTTCTCCGTTTGACCTGAAAATCATCTCACTAAATAAAATTGGTTAGAATAATAGGGTTCACCTAACTAAAAATAAAAAATACTAACTAAAACGAAAAATTTTGTAATCAATTCAAGAAAAAGAAAAAGAAAAATCTATTTACACTTTGCAAAATGAAAGAAAAAATTTTCACGGGTTGCCTCCCATGCAACGCCTGGTTTACCGTCGCGGCTCGACGTCATTTAAGCTCAATTGTCCGCTAGGGTGATGGACGATTTCTCTCGATCACTGTCCTCCCCCCAGTAGTGCTTACACCTTTGGCCATTTACTAAGAACGTGGCACTCCGATCTTCTAGCCACAATTCTACCGCCCCGTGCGGGGTCATTCTTACCACTTCAAATGGTCCTGACCATTTATACCTCAGCTTCCCTGGAAACAACTTCAATCTCGAATTGAAGAGCAACACTTTCTATCCCGGCTCGAAAATGTAATGCACCACATGCTTATCATGCCATCTTTTAGTTCTTTCCTTGTAGTACTTGGCACTCTCATAGGCATGCTAGCGGAACTCGTCAAGTTCACTGAGCTGCATGAGTCTCCTTTTACCCGCCAGCTCTAAGTCCATATATAGCTTCATGACAGCCCAGAAAGCTTGGTGCTCTAATTCCACCGGAAGATGACATGCTTTGCCATAGACCAATCGATATGGTGAGGTTCCAATCAGTGACTTGTAAGCAGTTCTGTAAGCCCACAATGCATCATCAAGTTTGCTGGACCAATCATTTCGTTGTGTATTCACCGTTTTCTAAAGAATCTGCTTCACTTCTCTATTTGATACCTCTACTTGCCCACTAGTTTGGGGGTGGTATGCTGTTGCCACTTTATGGCTCACCCCATACTTGGCTAGTAATTTCTTGAAACTTGCATTGACAAAATGAGCCCCTCCATCACTGATAATGGCTCGGGGTGTCCCGAACCTTTTGAGGATGTGTTTTTTCACAAACTTCGTTACTATGTCGTTGTCATTCCTGGGGCAAGCTATTGCTTCCACCCATTTTGATACATAATCTAAAGCCACCAAGATGTAACGATTACCAAATGACGGTGGGAATGGACCCATGAAGTCAATGCCCCATACATCAAAGGGCTCAACTTCCAGTATATTCTGCAGCGGCATCTCCAGTATATTCTGCCAATAGATCCTATACGCTGACATCTATCACACATTTTGACATATGCCATAGAGTCTCTGAACAGTGTTGGCCAAAAGAAACCTGACTGTAGAACCTTGTGCGCTGTTCTCTCGCCTCCGTGATGCCCTCCATACAATGAAGAATGGCAGCCCCTCAACACCTCTGCAATCTGACTCTCTGGGATGCATCTTCTCATTACCTGATCTGGTCCCTGTTTGAATAAATATGGTTCATCCCAAACATAGTGCCGGCTATCATGCCTCAATTTCCTTCTTTGCTGGTCTGTTGCCTCAGGTGAGTAGACTCCGCTCACTAGCAAGTTGACTATGTATGCATACCATGGAACTTCAGCTTCCCCCACTGCCAAGAGTTGCTCATCTGGGAACTCTTCATTTATGTTATCACTTTCCATCACATGCGACCGACTTTCCAATCGTGATAGGTGATCTGCTACCTGATTCTCGCTCCCTTTTCGGTCTTTGATCTCGAGATCAAACTCCTGCAACAACAAGATCCATCTGATCAACCTCGGCTTAGCATCCTTCTTGTTGAATAGGTACTGAATCGCTGCATGGTCTGTGTACACCACCACTTTCGAACCCACCAAATAGGACCTGAATTTGTCAAATGCAAACACCAAGGCTAGGATTTCCTTCTCTGTGACTGTGTAGTTGCTTTGGGCTGTATTCAACGTTTTGCTTGCATAATGGATAGAATGAAAGATTCTATTTTTTCTTTGCCCCAATACAGCTCCCACAGCCACATCACTGGCATCACACATCAGCTCAAATTGTTGTTCCCAGTCCGGAGAAGTGAGGATAGGTGCTTCTATCAATTTCTGCTTCAGCTCTTCAAATGCCTTAACACACTCATCATTCAACTCAAACTTCACCTCTTTTTCCAGCAATCTGCATAGTGGTCTAGAAATTTTGGAAAAGTTTTTGATGAATCGTCTGTAGAATCCTGCATGCCCAAGAAAACTGCGCACACCTTTCACTGACACTGGTGGTGGCAACTTTTCAATAACCTCGATCTTAGCACGATCGATTTCCAACCCCTTTCTAGATACTTTGTGGCCGAGGACAATACCCTCCTTCACCAAGAAGTGGCATTTCTCCCAGTTCAATACAAGGTCCGATTCCTCACAACGAGCCAGCACCCTGTCAAGATTCTCCAAACAAGTAGCAAACGAATTACCAAAAACAGAAAAATCATCCATAAATACCTCAACAAAATCCTCCACCATGTCATGGAAAATAGCCATCATGCATCTCTGAAATGTGGCCGGTGCATTGCATTATCCAAAAGGCATTCACCTGAAAGCATATGTCCCATAAGGACAGGTAAAAGTAGTCTTCTCTTGATCCTCCGGAGCTATGGCTATTTGGTTATAACCAGAGTACCCTTCAAGGAAGCAATAATATTCCTGTCCCGCCAACCTGTCCAGTATTTGATCAATAAAAGGGATGGGGTAATGATCTTTCCTCGTGGCTTTATTTAGCTTTCTGTAGTCCATGCAAATCCGCCAGCCTGTGACGGTTCGAGTAGGGATCAACTCATTTTTCTCGTTGGTGACTACAGTCATCCTCCCTTTCTTTGGAACACATTGAACGGGGCTGACCCATTCACTGTCTGATATTGGGTAGACCACACCTGCATCAAGCCACTTGATTATTTCTTTCCTCACCACATCCTTCATTGCTGAATTAAGTCTCCTTTGCGGCTGAACGGTTGGTTTGGCTCCTGTCTCCATGAATATCCTGTGTGTACAGAAAGCTGGATTGATACCCTGAATATCTGACATTTGCCAACCCATTGCTTTCTTCCTCTTTTTGAGGACACCCAATGCTGCCTTCTCCTGTACCTCCGTCAAGTCTGCAGAGATGATAACTGGTAACGTCTCACCCTCCCCCAAAAAGATAAATTTTAAATGGGGAGGCAATTCTTTCAACTCCAGCTTCGGCGCCTGCTCAACTGATGGTTTCGGCAAAGGCTCTAGAGATCTCATCAATGATTGAAACTCCTGTCTCCACGGATGATTCTGTTTTCCACTCAATAATTGGACCATTCCACATGCCTCTCTATCTCCAAAATGATCGGAGTGCGTCAACGCTCTTTCCAATGGGTCTTGAGATTCAACAATCTGCCGAATTTCTTCATGTTCAATCACATTGATTGGTGAAAGCTCCTCATTTATAGCTGGCAGCTTCATGGCTTTTAACACATCAAATACCTCTATTTTGTCATGTGCTTGCATTGTGAGTTGCCCCGCAGCTACGTCGATTAATGCTTTCTCGGTTGCCAAGAAGGGTCGTCCTAAAATAAATGGGACTTCCGTGTCTGGTTCAAAATCCAGCACGACAAAATCTACCGAGAAAATTAGGGAGCCAACTTGCACTAGAACATCCTCAACAATGCCATCCGGCCTAGCTAAGGATCAATCCGCCAACTGCAATATCACCGTTGTGGGTCTAGGACTCCCTAAACCCAAATTTCTGAATACCGAAGACGGCATCAGATTTATGCTTGCCCCCAAGTCACACAATCCACGAGCTCGGATGCTCTGCCCAATAGTAAGCTTGATAGTAAAACTTCTAGGGTCTTTTAGCTTTGTGGGCAGTCTATTTTGGATCCGGGAAGTGCACTCCTCTGTTAAAGCCACCGTAGCATACTCAGTCAACCGACTTTTGTTAGCCACGATGTCCTTTATGTACATGGCATATTTAGGCACTCCCTGCAAGACATCAACAAGAGGTAAATTAACATGTACCTGTTTAAGCACCTCCATGAATTTCTTGAAACACGCCTCCTCTTTGTGTTTCTTGAGTCGTTGAGGGAACGGGGGTAGAGGTCTTTCTGATTCAGCTTCTTTGGTCTTCCCCCTTTTCGAACATTGCTCCCCTTCAACTTCTGCTACTCCCGAATGTTGAGGTGGTCTTTCTGGTTCCACCTCCTTCAGCTGCATACCACTCCTTGCGGTCACTGCATTTACCTGCTTGGGATTCGGATCCGTGTCGCTTGGCAGTCCTCCTCTAGGCCTTGTATTTTGGGCACTAGCAAATTGCCCAAATTGATACTCAAGAGCCTTGGTAGCTAACTGATTATTTTTCACTTCGGCTGCCAATTTCACATAGTCAGCCTGCAATTGAGCTTGGTTAGCTATCATGGTCTTGAACATCTCCTCAATGCTGGGTGATGGTGGTGGAGGAGTTGCGTTGTTATTTTTGAATTGAGATTGGTAGTTCTGTTGCCCTCCTTGATTCCTTTGCACACCCTGACCCAAACTTTGGCCTTGATGGTTGTTGCTACCCCATGAGAAGTTAGGATGATTCCTCCAATTTGAATTGTAGCTACTACCATACTGTTGGTGATTTCTTTGTGCATTATCCACAAAGTTTACCGAGTCAGGATTGGATCCACAGCACTCAGCTGAGTGCTCACTGCTTCCACACACTTCACACCACAATTGCTGGACTGCATTAATCGGAACTGAAGGCTGGTTCAAAGTCATGTTGCTGAAGTGGTTGTTCAATTGATTTTGCAAGCTATCTGTGCAGCGATAGCTGTAAACCCATCCACTTCAAGCACTCATGCTGCTTTCCTTGCCCCACCTCGTGATGAATCAGCATTCCATTCTGGATTGCCCTATGAAATCCAGTTTAGCAAGGTATAAGCTCCTCATAAGTCTTTTCCAGCGCTTGCCCTCCAGCTGCTGAATCTAGCAATATTTTGGTGTGGGGTTCCAAACCCTCAATAAATGTGTGCACCAACACCTCATTGGATTGATGATGATGAGGACAGTCCCGCAACATGGATTTAAATCTCTCCCAGGCTTGATATAAATTTTCTCCCTCCCTCTGTTTGAAACTCAGAATTTGACTTCTAAGCCTTGCTGTTTTACTTGAGGGAAAAAACCTTATCAAGAACTTTCGTGCAAGATCATCCCACGTTGAAATAGAATTTGGTGGCTCAGCTTTCAACCACCTCTTGGCTTCTCCGAGTAATGAGAACGGAAATAATGTAAGCCAAACATAATTAGGTGACACTCCAGCGGGTATGTAAGTGTCACTTATCTCCAAAACGTTTTGGAGATGCTGTTGTGGGTCTTCATGAGGGAGACTGGTAAATTGCCCGCTTGTGTGCAACAATTGCACCATATTTTTGTTGAGTTCAAATCTCCCTCCAGGCTCTGGTTTGCGGATACTGGATGTAACATTATTGGCATGTGGGATTGCCACCTCGCGAAACCGGCCTTGCTGCTGCTTCTTCGGCACTAACACTGCCCTTACAACCGGTGGATTTTGTTGCTCTATAATCGTCTGTCTGAGCAACTGCAGCTTTCTTTGTAGAGCTTCTCTCCGTTTACTGTGAAATATACGTTCTGGCTCTATATAAGATTCCACCAGCTCTTTGTCTCTTGCCAGTGTTCACAGCAATTAAGTCTGCAAAATACAGGCTAAGACCAAGTTGTCAACACTTTAGAAAATGAAAATATAGTAAATTAACACTTAAAACAAATTCACCAATTGCCAAGTCCCCGTCAACGGCGCCAAAAACTTGTTGGGGTGGTTTTGGGGTTATAAAACCGACAGCAAGTGCACGTGGTCGAACAAGTAGTAAGTGTCTTTAGTAAACCAAGTATCGATCCCACAGAGACTTGGTATTAGTGCAATTTGCTCAGGTATACTATATTTTTACTTCTAAATAACCAAAAATTGAATAATTTGTTTTATAAATTTTATACTAAAACTACGAACAATTATCTACTTTGAATTTGGACTATGGATAAAAGCATGCTGAGGTTAAAGAACATGTAATGAAACTGATTATCATCATAAATTGGTTAATCTTTTCTTCCAGGTTCTAGCCAAGAACATTTGCCAAGAGATTAAAACTCTCGTATTTAATCTCACTTAAGAATCATGAACCATCCGTCTACATTTCTGTGATCAAATGCAATTCATGTTCTATCCATACAATTCTGGTTCCTAAATTGACTAATATGACTTTCAGGTATATTTCTATCCTGAAGGTTCATCAAAACTCAATTTTCCCAAACCAAGTAAAGAACATTATCCTATTAATTCACAACTTTCCAATTTCGTGCTCTCTTGAGTGAAATCGGACTTTTTAGATGTACATTAATGTAGGCCACACACCAATGCAGTAGAAACAAGAATTAATAGAACAACACGGAAGAAAAAGATGAAAAACCATAATTAATAATCAAAATTCATCTCAAGTGTTCATAACCTCAGCAGGGAAGGGAATTAGCCACTCATTTGTGGATTAATCATCATAAAACGAGTGTTAATCATACAAACAATTGAATTAGAGAAGAAAGAAAGAGAGAAAAAACCCTGAACTTTTCGTCCCTCAACTGCCTGTAACCCACGTCCTTGCTCCACCAAGTCTGAATTATGAAAAATACACTTAAGTGTTCTATTTATACTAGTGGGAATTTTTCCTGGAAGAATGAGCAACGTGTCACGGAGTGCATCGCGGAGCACTGCCTCCGTGACACGCTGTGAACGTGGACCCTCACTGAAACTGGGGGTCCGGTAATTCAAGCTCAACGTGGCACGACGTGCATCGCGGAACACTGGCTCCGTGCCGCGGAGCAAACGCAGACCTCCACTGGAAATATGGTGAATTTTCACCCTCCAGGCAGAATGCCTCCGCGATGGCAATGTGACACGGCTCCATCGCGGATCCCCTTTAAATCATGCTGTCCAATGCCTTGTCCCTTGCTCGCATCCAAGTCCAACTCTGATATCGTCCAACATGCATTTTAGCTTCTCGAAATCACATTTTACCTACAAAACAATGCTAATCATGTTGGTTAGTATAAATTCACATTTTATTACCAATTACATGAAAATGTATACACATTGCTAAATAAACAAGGCGCAAATGATACTTTTCAGTATCACTTGGGCATATAAATCTGCCCAAGATCATAAGCATTGGAAGTTCTTTTTCCGCAGCATGGGCTAGTATGTTTAGACACACGTATGGGAGTTCTATGTAGTCTACGGGGTGATCTATCTATAGTAAAACCTAGTGTTGATATCATAGATTGAGCCACTAATGTAGGAGTTGATTGGAGAAGTGTCGGTTGACATCAACATAACGGTGATCAACCGTTACTATTTGGGGGGCCATTTCTACTCCCCGTCATCATGCCAAGATCAGTGGGACTCGCCAGAAATAGTCACAGGTATGTCATTAGCTTTTCAGCTTTATACTTGTCGCAGAGTAAAGTATAAAAGAAACTCCTTCTAACATTCTAGTATGAGACTTGTCTGATAGATGGTGTAAAATGATTATAAGTATGAAGTCTTCAGTGATAGCTTTAGAGGTGAATGGGATGCCAGGAGCTAATGATTTTAGCCTAGCCTTAATAAATGATCTAAGAGCCTTAGAATGATGGCTTTAAACTAAGGGATAGATGGTAAGTGAAGGGCCAAGTCAAGTCTTTAGTTTTTCTAGTAAGGAAGTTCCAAAAATAGTAATTAGGGGTAGTTGACCCATTCCTATCAGATGCTTTCCCTTCTTTTTCAATTGACGTTATGCTCTACTCATGTTTATGTTCATATTACTAGGATGATAGGTAACCACTTTGATCAGCGATCATCGTCTTACTCCATGACTCCATAAAACTCAATTTCATGTCAAGAAACTCTTTATGTATGTAAACTCATGTCTCTTAGCATGCTCTACTCTATGATCTTGGTCCTTAATATTTGCCTTGGTGGCTTATAAGATCATTTTATATCAGGTATATGCCCAACGAAGATTTCTTGAATGATTCGTGCTAATAAGTTTCTTACTCTAAGACCTATGTATGTTTCCCCATGATGGAAATGATGGTTACAATGGGTATTTTGATTATAACTCTATATTCTTTCCATAGAAGCCAGGTATAGGTATGTAGAAGTTCATGATGCATAGTTATTAGCCAAGCTTGAGATATAGGGGAATTCTTGAATAGCATTAGCTACAAGGAGCCATGGGATAATCATAAATGAAAGGATTCCTAGCATATGAGGTGGTGATGTACAGGTAGACCATAGTATGGTGCGACTAGTGACTTCTTGATTAGAACTCAAACTTGTGTGACTTTCTTGTTAAGGGGGAAGTAATTTTCCTAGTGGATAACTCTAGGTTGCCGGTGGTGTAGTCGAGTTAGGCTTGAACGTGGTTGAGGTATGCTATAGGCTATCAATATTCCTACTTGGAAGTGGGAGAAGATGAAGGTAGATTTCATTATAGGATCTCCTCAAACACATCGAGAAACATAATTCTATCTGGGTGATTGTAGTCCAGATGACCAAGTCAGCACAAGGACTAAGCTAAATTTTATATTTGAGAGTTAGTTAGGTCACATGGAGTTCCTTGTACATCACCCCAAATAGGGGTACTCAGTTCGTCTGTCAGTTTGAGGATCGATTAAAAAGGGTCTTGGTAGTTAGGTGAAGTGTAGCACAACTTTCCACCCACAGACAGATGGTCAGATTGAGCAGACCATTCAAATCATGGAGGATATGTTGAGAGCTCATGCAATTGATTTTAAAGGTACTTGGGAGAGTCACTTGCCTCTCATCAAGTTGGCTTAGAATAACAGTTGTGGCTTCATTTGAGGCACTTTATGGGTGGAGGTATAGGTCACCTATTGGATGGTTAAGGGTAGGTGAGGCTATGTTGATAGGCCCAAATTCAGTTCATGAGACTATGGAGAAAGGATAGCTTATTAGAGAAAGGATGAAAATAGCTCAGAGTCGCCAGAAATCATATGCAGATGTTAGAACGAGAGAGCTTGATTTTAAAGTCGATGATTGGGTGTTTCTAAAGGTGTCTCCCATGAAGTGGGTTATAAGTTTCAATAAGAAAAGGAAGCTTAGTCCTTAGTATGATGTTCCTTATAGGATCCGTAGACGAGTTGGCAAGATGGGATATAAGTTGGAGTGTATTACCCCGTAAGTTCCTTAGACTAAACCCCCGAACTTGGAATGAAAAACTAGAAAAAAATATAATATTTTCCTCAGAACGACTCGTCAGACGAGTCGTAGGCAGAGACAATGAAACTTTATGTTGGTCATTAGTTGTCCAATGGGTTCCTCCCTCAGATTCAATGAGTGGTACAATGACTCATCATTAGTGGTAATGAGTCATTGTGTTTCTCGTTCTATCAAGTTCAGAATGTGATAAAAAATCTTCTCCCAATCAACGAGCCAAATGACAAGTCGTGTTTTGATATAACAGTTCATCATAGGGAGTCGTTAGAGGAAATCTAGAAAGTTATAAATCCCTCCACTGACAATGATCAGAAACAATGACTCGTTGCTTCACATAATAGGTCATTTTTTTGGTCTGTTGGGGAAGATCCAGTATCTCTTTAAAACTTTCCCCAGTGACAACGACTCATTGTTCCATCTAATGAGTTGTTATTCCCGTCTGTTGGTCAAGTCCAGAAACTGTTTAAAATTTCCTCCAGTGACGACGAGTAGAGACAATGACCCATTGTATCAACCAACAAGTTATCGTGTTATCCGTTGTGAGAATTCCAAAGAAGGGAAATTTCCCGTCCGGAAACAACGACTGGCACCAACGAGTCGTGATCACAACCAATGACTCATTGTGAGGCCCATTGGATCCGGATAGTCCGATTTTGAAATGGTTACCCAGGGAAACTTTTGTAAAATTCTAAGCTCCTAACTCCTGAAATACATCATATTAGGGTGAGTTTAGAGGGGAATTAAGGGAATTGATCAACATTTTCCTCTCATTCTCTCCCATACATACAGGATCGGTGAGTAGAAGATAGAAAACCTTCTCAGGTCTAAGCTAGGGTTCCATTCAAAGTGCTACAGATATCAAGAGCTTTTCTTAGAGAAATTCTTCTCTAGGTATCTGGGGATTCAAAAAGGAAATTCTCTCACTCTTGTTCCCGAAATTCATCATTAGAAACCTTCTATGTAGTACAAATTTGGGTTCTTTTAGACAAATTATGCATGTTCAGTTAATTTAGTATATTTGTGCAAGTTCCTATAATTATAGCATGGGATTTTCTAAATGTTATAGTATGACTACTAGCCTTAGTTTTTAAAGACTTCTTGGATTAAGCTTTGCATGATTTAAAAGCTAGTTCTAAATTGTACTTTCCTGGTGCAATTATATGACTATAATTTTTGGTATGAATGTTTCAAGTTAAAATTGGTATTATCAGATTGCAGGTATACTTATTATTCTTCAGAAATGTCAGTCGATCAGTTGGCCCTTTTATCAGTTTATGTTTAAATTCTTCAACTATTAGGTCTCTTAGGCTCTCAGAACACTTTTAGATAATTTGTTCTGTCCTAGACATAGGACATGGCTCTTAGGACACTTTTAGATAATTTTTTCTATCTTAGCCTTAGGACATCAGTCTTAAGCTAATCAGTCCAGTTAGATATAACTAGAATTTCAGTTTGGAGTAGTACTCAGCACCGAGCAGGGGGTTCAGCACATCCAGGTTTCCAGAACTACCTGCCTTGTTGGCTATTAGCCTGAATAAGCCACAGAAATTGATCACACAACTTAGCCATTATACCCTAGCTAGGTACAATAGGCTCTTTTCTATGGGGTGTATACATCGAACTCCACGTTTAGCTCATGTGGTTATCTATTGGTTAAAAGTCTCTCCCAGAGTACAATTCGGTCTCAGGTATTAGAATATATTTATGACCCTTATATTAAATTTACCAGTTTTCTGTACTGTCAGATATCAATTTATCTGCAGCATGTATAACTTCAGTCAGGGTCATTTTATATATTTCAACATGTTTATTTATAATATTCTTTCTGCATGATTATGTTCTAAAATTTCATGACCTCACATACCTAGTACATTCAAAGCACTGATGCATGCTTTCCATGTTATATCTTTTTATGATATGGGCTTCGGCTCTCAGGCTCAGCAGCGGTGTTAGCTTCATTTTCAGGGTTATTACAGTAGAGTTCCATTGGTGAGTCCTCATCTTCCGAGGATCAAGGTTTTCATCTTCAGCAATTGTTGTTTTTAGTTTTAGCTTCAGGCATTAGAGTTAGTTGGGGGTTTGTCCCAGAAACTGATCAGTTCTTTTAGAAGGCTTTCAGAAAGTATATGTTACTTTCCGTTTGCGTCTTAGTGTATAAGCAAATATCAATAATTTATCAGATGCTCTTTATTTATTCAGTATTTATCTATTTGTTCGCAATCAACTTCTGCTTAAGATTATTCTTAGTAGTTCAGTCCTTATAAAATTATGTTATGCCATGGGTTTGCTTGGGGTCAGTTGTGATCCTATGCACCATGTTGCATCCAAGGTGTAGACTAGGGTCGTGATAAATATGGTATCAGACCATCAGGTTTAGAGTTTCCTAGGATGTTTGAAAGCCGCGTCAAGTAGAGTCCATTTCGTTGGTTTGAAGCATGCCACACTTATGAGGGGGAGGCTTGATAATGCTCAAATACACTCCTCATTTAGATAAAATGTAAGAGATCATTGTATCAAAACGAATATTCTCGACGGATGCCGGGGTCGAATCCAACAGAGACTAGTGAATGATTTGTGCAAGCGTTGTTTTAGGAAATTTGAATAAATTTGCACCAATGAAGGAAAATATAACAGGAAATTTTTTGGGGAAAAAATAGAGTTGACAATATTATGGATTTCAAACCAGCTTGCCAAAATAGAAAAATAACAAAAATTAATAGACAATAATGAGAGAAGACTAGACATGTGGTATAGATGAGGTGCTAATCAAATAAGGATATGCTAGCTCATCAAATCATTGGGAATACGTGTAAATAACTTTGGCAAGATGGCATCCTATATTTTTCAACCTCATAGATGCCTTTTCCTCGAGTCCTTCCAAACCTCAAGACACAATTCAATTTGCCCAATAGAGTTTGTGTTAATAGCTGAGCTATTTCTAGCCATCAACTACTAATTCAGATGATGAACACGAGTTTCGGCTACTTCTAGCCCAACTCCACACAATCACATCCACTCCCACCATCAAATTCTCTCCAAATATTTGAATTATTCTTTTACAAGCTAAATCAAGAAAGAAAAGTAAACCCACATTTGTAATTATGGTTCATCAATTATAGATTGGAGAGAACTAAACAAATTTACACTAATTAAGAAATATTAAGATGAATCTAGCAATACTCAATCTAATTAGGCACCCATCATCACACACCTCTAGTTGATGATGTAGCTACTCATGATTAGGAAACTAAAGAATATATTCATAAATAAAATCAATGATTTCATTAGTAGGAGCAAGCTCAAACTCAAAATATGTCTGTAACAAGGGTTGTACCTTGCTAATGGAAGAAGAAGAAAATAAGAAAAGCAATATTCACTCTCCTCCAATGGAGTTCTGCTTTTTCAAGGCAAAAGGAATGTTCAAAAAGCTAAAAAGAATAAAATTTATGTACAGAGTACTTTATTCTAGATTATATACAAAAACAGGGCAACCAATTTCCTCTTTTTTCTAGTCTGGACGTAATTATCCCTGTTAGGCATTTTGTCACTTGTGGGGGCGCCGACGGTTTGCCAGTTGAATTCCGTGAACTGTCGTCCATCGCCTGCTGCACATCAAGTGATTCTACTAGCCTATTCGGTGACACCTTCAGCGGTTCGCCAACCTTCATTCGTGATCCACCATTTCATTTACTGTTTGGTCCAGAAAATACAGGCACCAATAGGCGCTTCGATTGGCGAGTCGTCGGTTGATGTCCGCGGCCACTGGTTGCATATTATCCTCAAGTCAGTGGTCATCTGCGTTTAATCGGCGTTTTGCCGGTGTCCTCTGATGGAGCGCCGGTTTTCACCTAATTTCATTCCTTTTATTCCACTCCTTGCTCTTTCTCTTCAACTCATACACTTGCACATAAAAAGGCAAAAATGGCATAAAATTCATCTAAATATCTTGAAAACTAAGCTAAAGCTCATGTTCAATAGCCAAATGAGTTAGTAAATTACAAACTCATCAAATCCCCCAAACTTGAACCGCTGCTTGTCCTCAAGTAATGCAATTCTAATCAATTAGGTAACACGCCACTCCACAAGTGTTTAGACACCAGCGACCACTTAATCCATGACAACCCAAAAAGTGCTCACTACTCACCTAAAAAGAGAAGCCAATTCCCCAAAGAAATCAAAGATAAATATATGGAAACATTTCAAGAGGCCAACACAATTCAGGAGCATGATTAACAAATGCTTTCATTTTACAACACAAGGACATGGCTTATCCAAAGAAATAACCATAGCATCTCAATTCATAATCACTGCACATTCAAAGCTTGCCTTAGAGCTTGCACTACTCATGCCTCAGTCATACCTTTTTCCTTAATGAAAATATGTCCTCAAAAGGAATGGTTCTACTCACTAAGGAGAGAATCCCTTTTTCTATCATAAATTAACTCAGACACAGGGGATTTTAGAAAAAGATAGTCATACTCACTCTCCCAAAAGAAATCTTCATGCGCACAACTCGACCAATAGGCTTACCCTTCATGTAACTCGCCACTAATGTAGAGCAACTACACTTAAAAACAATTTGGACTTTTGGGTCATGATGAAGGCTATGGGTAAGGGTAAGACAATTATTTAGCTCTAGTGACTAGATCCTCCCTAATGCCTTTATGTGAGCATTTCAACCCTTCCTATCTGATTTTTTTATATCGCTTTACCTTATTCCTCCGTTCACAACAATTTTTTCTCTTGCATTGCTCAAAGATCTTTCATGTAGCTCCTTTGGCTATCACATTACGCCTTGTATAATCAAGAGGTAACACCATTCCACTTCTCTTTTCTCTTTTGGTATCTTATAGTTTCTTAGCTCATCATTTCATTCTTTTTCCCACAATTTGGTGCTACCTTAGATTTATGTTTTTTTATTTATCCCCATTTATTAAAAACCGCCAAATTTAGGCTCTTTGCCTCATCTCAAAGATTTCATTATCTCTCTGTAGGACTTTGAGCCCACATTTTCTTTTCATTTGCTCACCACTAACAATTAGGGAGGATGGGAGCCAAGAAGATGGAATGAAGAAGGGACATCGGCTTGTAATGTGGTTTCCAAAAATAAATAGTTTAAAAGGCTCAACTTTGGCTAGCAACGGAAGACATTTTCGGAGGTCATTTTGGGTAGAGTGGCTGATCAAATGAAAGCCTAAAATCATGTTCTAAGTGCAGCTACATCTAGGATTTTACCTTGAGTCACTCTTAGGGCAAGTTCTAAACAAGAAGCTATGCATGAGATTCACAAAGATCCTTCCCACACAAGGCATCACACCCAAAGATTCCACAATAGTCATTATCATCACAAAATATTGATTCAAGACATTAGAGTATACAAATTCATAAGCCAAAAAAGGAAAATACAATGTATGAAAAAATATTGCTACAGTTCTCATTTCAAATGCCCTTTTTTCTTTATTTCTCAATTTCATGCAACAGTTCAAAATTTTTGGTGGTACTTTTCTAAACAACTCCAAAGAAGACTCAAGGAAGACATGGCATTTTTCCCTAAGAGAGTTGCCTCACAATCTATCATCGGGAAGGACTAACCTGATAAGACAACAAAGAAAAAAAAAGAATAAAAATTAAAAAAATGCTTCTTGGAAAATAACCATAGTATGAAGAAAACTCTTGGAGTTTGATTACTATTATACTATTTACATAGGCGAACAGAAGAGTTTGGGTCACAAAAAAACAATTGAAGATTCAAAGAAAGGACCTATTTGCAACACTAACACACTAACATCATTCATTTCATTCATTCAAAATTTCATCAACAGAACTGGCCCAACTAGGGCAATCATCAACAATATTAAAAAAAACTTGTGAGCCCAACAAAGACTCACCATTTTTCATCAGATAATTAAGAACAAAAGCCCGACAAAGGCTACATCCAAACATCAACAAAAAAAGACATAAATTACCCCCCTCCCTTAGATAAAACTCTCATCGCACTCCCAACATAAAGGATACATTCCCCAAATATAGACATGCAAAATAAATGGGGTGAGAGACTCCCTGAGTGGGCCACTCCTTATCATCCACATCATATTCTGCACCTGCTCCTGCCTCACCATCAAAGCCTGCATTACCTAGATCCTTAGCGTCATCTCCCAAGCCCTCAAATAAATAATCTAGAGGGCCTCGAACTATAGAAGGGGCAACCATTACAATGTCCAAATCACTCAAATCAGACACCTCCATGGATGTCCTACTCTTCCACTCCCTTACTTCAATTCGGAGAGAGGTGACAACCCCCTTCACAGCATCTACCCACTTGCATAGTGTGGTTAGACTCTCATACATAGATTTCATCTTCCTTTTAACCGTTCGGGTAATGAGAGTAGGGAGGCTCCTAGCCAACTTTTGAAGCTGACTCTCATGAGAGTTGGTCATTTCCACCAGCTTGTGGAAACCTCTTGATTGGAAAGACGTTGGAGGGGGTGATGCTCCCGGCATAGGTACGTTACTAGAGGTATGGCCTGAAGCTTCTTGGTGAGGAATATTCAAATCTGGGCTTGAAGAGATTTTCAGAACCATGAGAACCCTCCGGAAAATCAAAAGCCTACATACGCTTCCGCTTAACTATGGGTGCCTCAGTGTCTCTCTTCCGGTCTAATGTGATTACACCTGAAGCAGGGACAGGGGTCTCATCTGGGAACAGTGGCACTCTAGCATGCAAGCACATTTGAGAAATCAGCATGGCATATGGCATGGAAGTGCTGGCCTGTCTCGCTTTCCTCTTCATTTGCTGAGCCACAATCTCTCCAAAATTATGGGGACCCCTGTAATGATGCAAGCTATAAGAATAGCTACTTCCATGCTGATCTGCTTCTCATTTTTGGAAAGCATGATGCGGCCACAGATGAAATCTAGCCACACCACCTAGCAGTCTGTATGCATTGCAGATTCTAGTGAAATTGATCTAGTGCTGGTTTGGATCTTCACCAGAAAAACCATTGATCAACCCCTTCATGCTTAGCAATTACATCATTATCGAACTTAGCATTAGATGGAAATGGGGGTGGGATAGTGTCTCCAGTGGAACCAAGTTCTTCCTGCTCATACTCCCCCTCAAGGAGCATATTTTGTTTAGTATTACATCCATGCGAATGAGGGGTTTAGTTCATTCTGTTCTACCAAGGGATATGCTCTTTTAGCTGCATCCGCTTGTTGAGCTTATTCCCCCAATCAGGCAGCTTCAGCCTGTTGTGCCTCTGTCAACTCTTCCTCTAAATGGAGATTAAGTTGTGCCACAAGGTTTTCCATGCTAACCTATGAAAAATCAAAAAAAATAAACAAAAAAAGGTAAATCACAAAATTAAGACTACAAGAAGGATTTAAACACCAGTTAACTATTTCTAAACCGTATTCCCCAACAATGATGTCAAAATTTAATCACTCAAATTACACGTCGCAATGAAGTATAAAGTAGTCACTATTAAAATAGTAACCCAACTAGGTTAGGATCAATCCAACAGGGAATAAGTAAAAAATAATATGTTAATGGTGAATAAATCAACCAGTATTCAATATTTCGGAGGGGGGTTGCAATAAAAGAAATTTTTTTAAGCTAAGAGTTTGTTGTTATAAAATTTATGAAAAGAAACCAGGAGTGCGTTCTCCACGATTTCATAATGTAGTAGGCTTATTTTGTTAGTGATATGTCCTAGTGAATTTTGTGTAAGACTAACGATTACCTTCATCTAACGTCTCTCGGCCTACATAGATGAATTTCACTCCAAATTCTCTCAGACTTTAGGTGTCATATTTTACCCTCATCATATGTCTTGGATTAAATATTCTTGGTTACAGCTCATGTCAATTAGATAAGGGTTGGTTGCCTCAAATTTCTATTGTTATTCTCTTTTCCTAACATCAATCTCTTTGGTCGAGCAACCTGATGATACAGGCACGTTTCAACATTTGCAACCTCTAAAACTATTTAAAATGAAGGGAATAACAATCACTCAATTCACTATTCATGAATCACTATTTTATTTGGCCTACTTCTGTTAATCCATCATGGTTCCCACAACCCTAGCTAAAAAGTGTAGCCGCTCATGTTTGAAAAAACAATCACATAATATTTATAAGAAGTCATGATGAATACTTACAATAAATATAAAACTATTTGAAAAATCTTTTAAGCTAACTAGAATACAAGAAATTAATGTTTTTCTTCCAATAATGATATGAAATAATGCATTCCAGAACTAAGAATAATGTGTGAACTTTGCATTCTTTGTGTGAATAATAGGAAATAACTAAGTAGTATCCCTAAAAAATGTCCTAAGAGGGAAATATATAGTAGTAGAATAAATATGCATATGTTCCTACTTGGAATGGGACTGGACATTGTAGCTTTAACTTCAGACATAGGGTATAATACCCCGAAAGTCCCTAAGATCAGACCCAAGAGTTCAAGCGAAGAAAGTAGGAAAATGTTTTCCAAGTCACAGGACGAGGAATCCAGTGACCCGTGGGTAGAATCACGAGTTGTTAAATAACTCATGAGGTGAGGAAAAATTTGCGAAGACACGTGGTTTGGGGATGACCACGAAAGGTAGCCACGTGATATGACTCCACGACTCGTGGAGTTGGTCATGACTAGGAGCTGAGTTGGAATGTTGGTAGAAGATTTAACGACTGGGGCTCAACGACTCGTTAAGTTCACCATGAGTCGTGATGTCACTCGTGGTGATTGGTAGTGTCCATTTTTTCTGCATTTTAGTAAGGGTGTTTTCGTAATTCCTAATCCCCTAGGTCCTAAACTATATCACTTTAAGTTTAGTTAGAAGGGTTTTAAGAGTAATTAACCTAGCATAATCTTTTCCATTCCATGCATGCAAGATTAGAGTGCACCATTGGAGATCAAGCTTGAGAATTCCCTAGGTTCTTCCCCAAATCCCTTGTGCAATTAGGAAAGGGTGTGAAATCAGATTTATCTAGGTATGTAGGGTTATTAATGAGAGTATTCCTTCACTTCCATTTCCACATCCTATTCAAAATTCATGAAATTCAAGGTTGATGAATCTATGGGGTTTTAACCCAATTTGTGAAATTTTCTAAGTATTTAGCATGGGTAAATTCTGTTCATGTTTCTAATGTTGTTTTAAGATTCATGGGCATATTTTATAATGATTTCAGTTACAAATTTATTATTTGAAAGTCTTACAATTATGATTCCCAATTAAGAAAGATCATGAAAAGTTGAGATTATGATCTATATTTTCAAGTAGATGAAGGGTCTATGATGAAAGTATTATTTCAAATTACCCATATTTATATCCATAATTTTAAATTTCTCAAGGCATGTACAAGTTCAGGAAAGCCCATATTATCAAGTATGTTTCATGATTTACTTTAATTTCATGTATTTAGCTTACCACAAAGTTTTGGAGTCTAGACTCCTACTTTTCAGCTTATGGTATGGTTTGAGCTGAAGCTCTTCAGGATATGTTTTCATATTGTGCATGTACTATTAAGATTCAGCATTATCGCAAGATGATGGTTAAGCTTCGTTGAAAAATGATGGAGAGAATTTGCATATTTTGGGAGTAGTGTCTAACATCGAGTAGGCTAAGGGTTCAGTCAACCCTGTGGCTCAGAACTACATGCCAACATAGGTATGTTCGGATTATTTGGGACCTCCTTCGTGAGCCTTCCTTTCCCTTGACGTGCCTTTAGCTTGATATCAATATCATGGTAGTGACTTTAGCCCTGACAAGGCTTTAGATGGTTCTTACCACTTGAGTGTAATAGTCGGAACCACGTAATATCTATCATGGTAATGTCAGTTATATGACGAGTCTTCCATTGTTCCTCATGATTTTAGTTATGCTTGTTCATCATTCATGATATTGTTTTAAGCAGGTTTGACCCAATGTTCAGGTTTACTTATGATTATCAGTTTTAGCTTTGGGTCATTCGAATTAGTTATGATATTTAGTCATGTTTAAATAATGTTTTCAGATAATAGCATGCAAGCCTTCTCTCATAATCTTATCTTGAAATGTTTTATGATATACGTGATTTTAGTTTTACTTACTTAGAAGTTTTACTTACCTTGCATACTCAGTACATTCAAAGTATTGACAACATGCTCTATGCTATATCATTTCACGATACAGGCTCAAAAATTTAGTTCCAGTCCTGCCACTAGCCAGATCCTCCGAGTTATTATTCTCTCAGCTTGTTGGTGAGTCCTCATCCTTCGAGGACCTTCTTACATGTTTATTTTTAGTTTTTGTTTATTAATAGTTAGTTGGGGTCATGTACCATCAACTCATCAAATTTTAGAGGCTTATCAGACATAGCAGTATTCAGCTTTGGATTAGTGTTATGTATTTCGTTGTTTAGATGATATTGTATTTTCATACTTCCGCTATTGAAAATGTTATATTTCCACATTTATTATGTTGAGATTTAGTTTTCATGCTCATGCCATGGGTTGACTTGGAGCCATTTATGGTTCGAGGTTTTGTATCTGGATCCAGGCCTAATTTTGGGCCAGGACAAACTTTATATCAGAGTATTAGGTTTTAAAGTGTCATAGGGTGTTTGAAAGCCGCATTAAGTAGAGTCTTACTCATGTGTGTGAAGCGCGCCACACTTATTACGAAGAGGCTATGAAATATTTAAGGAATTTTTCCTTCTTTCATGATCTATGTCATGTGATGAAATTTCTATCTATCCTTCTAACTCATGCTATACACATTTGCACAATCATGGCTCCTCCCCAAGTTAACGGAAGAAGGATCAGGAACGGAAATGGCCATGAGAATGGTAGCGGATATGGGCACCAACAGGCCCCACCAACCCCCGAGGATGATGTGCCTAAGTAGGTTGCCTATGTTGAGTTTAGGGCAGTCATCCAAATGTTGGCACAGTCATTGACCGCCCAGGTTAACCAGCATGCGGTAGCGCATGTTCCAAAAATAGGAATGCGGCAGCGACACGAGTTAGGTACTATCTTAGGATGCACCCTTTGGAGTTCCTCGGATTGAGGGTGGATGAGGATCCACACGAGTTTATTGATGAAATCTAGAAGATCACCTAGATAATGGGGGTGATAGGGGAGGAGTGCACAGACCTAGCCTCTTATCAGCGGAAAGGGGTTGCCCATATCTAGTTCAAACAGTGAAAGGATAGCAGGGCAGTTGGAGCGGGTCCCATTGGTTGGGATGCAATCGATATTGCATTCTTGGATCAGTTCTTTCCCCGAGAGATGAGGGAGATCAAAGCAGCTGAATTTATGAACCTGAGGTAGAACAATATGACGGTCAAGGAGTATGCTTTAGAGTTCACCCGCCTGTCCAAATATGCACCGGAGATGGTGGCTGATCAGATGGACCGAGTGAGTAGGTTCATACATGGGATAGCGGACTACTTGGTCGAGGATTGCAGGACTAGTATGCTTCATCAGGATATGGACTTCTCGCCGCTGGTTCTCTGCCCAGTAGATAGAGGCAGTACAGGTTAGTGAGCAAGAGAGAGAGGCCAAGAGGGCTAGGACCGATAGTTTTGGGTTCTCCCCACAAAGGCAAGGTGGTGGGAATCATCTGCAGTCTCACCGGAGATCATCATCCCTAGGGCCGGCAGTAGCAAGTGTGCCATCTAGATCTAGGCGCGACAAGAGGGGACGAGCGTCAAGCTCTTGAGGTTAGGGGAGCAGACCTATAGAGCCCAGTATTCCATGTTGTGACAGGTATGGTAGGAGGCACACTAGTTAGTGCCTAGCAGGTACAAGTGTTTGTTTCGGCTTTGCAGAAGCCCGGACATATGCTCAGAGATTGTCTAGCAGCTACACAAGGCCATGGTAAGGGCCGAGTCCCAACCACTAGTTCAGTAGCCCGACCAACATGCTTAGCTCAGTATGGTGCCTCCACTAGTGTAGGTGGTGGTAAGTGGTGGAACAGATTCTATGCCCTCGCATTATGTCAGGAGTAGAAAGTCTCCCTAGATGTTGTTACTGGTATGTTACGAGTATTCCACCTTGATGTATATGCATTGTTAGATATAGGGGAAACTTTATCTTTTGTGATGCCCTACGTTGCTAGTAGTTTCGAAGTTAGTCCTAAAATCCTATTAGAACCCTTCTCAGTCTCTACTCCAGTTGGTGATTCAGTTATAGCTCGATGGGTATACAGAAATTGCCCTGTCACAGTCCTTCAGAAAGTCACCTCAACAGATTTAGTAGAGCTAGTCATGAAAAATTTTGATGTTATCTTTGGTATGCATTGGCTACATGCATGTTATGCCTTAGTAAATTGTATAACCCGTGTGGTAGAGTTTCAATTTCCAGGTGAGCCAGTCCTAGAGTGGATGGGTAGTTTAGCTATGCTTGTAGGTCGTTTCATTTCCTACCTTAAGGCCAGAAAGATGATCTCCAAGGGGTGCGTGTACCATCTAGTTGGGTTAAGGATGCTCCATCTAAAAACACGACTATCCAGTCAGTTCCTGTAGTGTGCGAATATCTAAAAGTGTTTCTAGATGATCTACCGGGAATTCCTATGGAGTGGGAGATCGACTTTAGAATTGACCTTCTTCCTGATACACAACCTATATCTATTCCTCCTTACAAAATGGCTCCAGCTGAGCTAAAGGAGTTGAAGGAGCAGTTGAAGGATCTTTTAGACAAGGGTTTCATCAGACCTAGCAAGTCCCCATGGGGTGCACCAATTCTCTTTGTCCGGAAGAAGGATAGTTCTCTTCGAATGTGAATTGACTATCGATAGTTTAACAAGGTCATAGTTAAGAACAGTATCCTCTCTGCAGAATTGACGACTTGTTTGACCAACTTTAGGGTGCCAAGTGTTTTTCAAAAATAAACCTTAGATCTGTATATCATCAGCTTAGGTTTAAAGAGAGTGACATCCCAAATATAGCCTTCAGGACTCGGTATGGTCACTATGAGTTTGCAGTTATGTCTTTTGGACTGACAAATGCTCATGCAGCTTTTATGGATTTGATGAACAGGATGTTCCAGCCATATTTGGACATGTTCGTGATTGTGTTCATAGAAGAAATTCTCATATACTCTATGAGTGGGAGGAGCATGCGGCTCATTTGAGGGTGGTGGTACAGACTCTTAAGGATCGCCAGCTATATACTAAATTCAGCAAGTGTTAGTTTTGGTTAAACTCAGTAGCATTTTTGGGTCATGTGGTGTCAAGTGAGGGTGTACAGATGGACTCCCAAAAGATAGAAGCTGTGAAGAATTGTCCTAGATAAGTGACTCCTTCGGGTATTAGGAGTTTCTTAGGCTTGGCTAGTTACTACCGGAGGTTTGCTGAAGGGTTTTCATCCATTATAGCACTGTTGACTAAGTTGACCAAGAATAAGTGAAGTTTAAATGGTCGGAGGCCTATGAGAAGAGTTTCCAAGAGTTGAAGACTCGACTCACCTCAGCACCAGTGTTGACTCTACCTGAGGGTACTGATGGGTTTGTGGTATATTGTGATGCCTCGAGAATCCATCTTGCTTTTGTATTAATGCAGCACGTTAAGTTTATAGCCTACGCTTCCAGACAACTTAAGGTCCATGAAAAGAACTATCCGACTCACTACGTCGACTTAGCAGCGGTAGTATTTTCTTTGAAGATTTGGAGACACTATCTATATGGGGTCCATGTGGATGTATTTACGGATCACAAAAGCCTACAGTACGTGTTTACCTAGTGGGATCTAAATCTATGTCAAAGAAGGTGGTTGGAGCTTCTTAAGAATTACGATAGGAGTGTCCTTTATCATCTAGGCAAGGCTAATGTGGTGGAAGATGCTCTTAGCAGGATTTCTTTGGAGAGTGTGTCCCGTGTAGATGAGGGGAGGAAAGAGTTAGTGAAGGATGTGCATCTGCTTGCATGACTAGGAGTTCATCTTATTGACTCGGCTGATGGTGGTGCCATCGTTTAGAATGGATCAGAATATTCTTTGGTGACTGAAGTCAAGGCTAGACAGGATGAGGATCCGATTTTGGTAAAGTTGATGGAAGCAGTTCAGAATCAGAAAGTTGAGGTCTTCTCCCATGGGGGGGATGGTGTACTTCAATAACAGGGTCAGTTGTATGTTCTGAGTGTGGATGATTTGAGGGACTCGATGATGCATGAGGCTCATGGTTCTAGGTATTCTATACATCGAGGTGCCACCAAGATGTACCGTAAACTACGGGAAGTCTATTGGTGGTATGGCATGAAGAAGGACATAGCAGAGTTTGGGAGTAAGTGTCCGAATTCAGCAAGTGAAGGTTGGCATCAAAGATCTAGAGGTGTACTTCAAGACATTAGCATCCCTACGTGGAAGTGGGAGGAAATCAATATGGACTTCATTATAGGGTTGCCTTGTACTCGTCAATAGTATGACTCCATATGGGTAATTATGGATAAGTTGACTAAGATAACTCGTTTTCTACGGTCAAACTATCGATTCAGCAGAGGATTATGCCAAATTGTATATTCCGGAGTTAGTTAGGTTTCATGGAGTACCCTTTTCAATCATATCATATAGAGGTACTTAGTTGACCTCACAGTTTTGGAGATCGTTTCAGAAAGGACTCGATACTCAGGTCAAGCTTAGTAGAACTTTTGACCCACAGATAGATGGTCAGATTGAACGGACCATTCCGACTCTTGAGGACATGTTGAGAGAGTGTGTGGTGATTTCAAGGGTAATTAGGATGATCATTTACCTCTCATTGAGTTTTCATATAACAACAACTACCATTCTAACATTCAAATGGCTCCATTTGAGGCTCATTATGGGTGGAGGTGTAGATCGCCTATTGGTTGGTTTGAGGTGTGTGAAGCTATATTTATAGGACCAAATTTAGTTCATGAGGCTATGGAGGAAGTTCAGCTTATTAGGGAAAGGTTGAAAACTTCTTAGAGTCGTGCTAAACATCCAAACTACACTCTTCTTTTACGAAGGAGCGTAAATAATTGTTGCTCAAAACAAATATTCCTGATGGATGTCGGAGCCGAATCCCACAAAGAATTGAGTCGATAATTCAAGAGTTATAAACTAATTCAAACTAGAATGCATAGTTTCTCCACATTTGAAAAGTAAAATTTGGGGGGGGGGGGAATTCATGGAAAACACTATCTAATTCTAAATTAAAACTAAGTGATGGGAATTCCAATTGTTGCAATCACAAGTGATATGGCTAGAGGCATTCTATAAATCAGATCACAACTAAATCGGGATTTTCTTTAATGCCTTAAACTCATAATTAGCATAGATAGCAATGGATAATTCACATTCTCTTCTTTTTTAACCATAAAAATGTTTATGCCTTGGGTTTTCTTAAACCCCAATGCCAAATCAAGTTATTAACCAGACAAGCTTGAGGAAGGACTAGCTATTTCTAGCTTTGACCTTTAATGGAGTGAAAATGTGAGTCTCAATTATCTCTAGCTTAATCCCACACACTAGCACTCCAATTCCTCACTAATATATTCTCACCTAATTCTCACCTTTCTCTATCAAGCAAAAACAAGAAAAGTAAAACACAATTCATGTTTGCAAACCATCAATTTTAGCAATTAAAACTTGGGAGAAGATAGTAGATCTATACTTGCAATAAGAATCCAAGAGCAATTTATCAAACCCCATTCAAATTAACAAACCCACCATGAATATACCTCTAGCTGGCAAACTGGTCAAGCATATTTAAAGATAGAAAGAAGATACCAAGAGGATTCCCCTCACATTCATCACATTAGCTTCAGAAGCTCTTACAACAATATTGGAATTCCCCCAAAATTGGTTAAAGAAAATGAAGAAGAAAAGTTCTACTACATTCCCACTTTAAACATAACTCTCGAGAGTCTGAGTTGTGTTCTCTGCTTGGCTATTTATTTGGGGACGAGGGGCGCTACTTAAATTAACATGCATCCCAATCTGTCCTAATAGCTATTCCAAAGATTAATTGTGAGTTGTACCCCTTTTTCAGAAGTTAATAGACACTGAGATACCATATACCTGGAATGCTTCTTTCGTATTCAATTTGGCGTAGTTTTTAGCTAAAACATCATTCTCATAGGCACGAAAGAAGCTAATCTCATTAGCTCCTCAATAATGACACAATAGGGTCATGTTTACGCCTGGTACAAGGTAACTTTATAGCTATATTCATATTGCCTACATCCCACTTTCACGCAGGAATGACTATTCTATGAATTAGCCCGCTGGATTTCTGATGCCCAGCTTGCTCTTGCTGGAAATTGGAGCTCCGTGTCACAACTCGACAATATCCTTCTTCTTCCTGTGCTAGCAATAAATCTCTATTATACCGCATCGCACTTTCATCAAACCTGAGTGGGGGAAACGAGGGGCTTGGTGTGTTCTGCTATAATCTACTGACGAAACTCTGCTACATTTAGAACATAGAGTCGACCCCCGGGTCTCAAGACTTTGTCCCATATTATCTTAAAGGCCGGTGGCTCCTTCAGCTAGGCCTTATCTCTGGATACACTAGGTTAGGTCCTTCGTACCGTCACTCATCTGCCTCCACAACTAGGGGAACAAAGTTAGATACTCATGTCTTCCCCTTACTTCTAGGGGTTGAGATCTGGGGCACATGCCTCCTGCATCTTACCCCTAGGATACTACTAGCCAAGTCTACTGACCTGTATAATTTTGACCTGCACTCGGGCCAGTTTCATTCATATAATTTCTCTGTCCTTCGGCATAATAAACTAGGGCCATAGCCATTATTTTACAAGTACATCTTACCGTCATCCACACACCGCGATTGGGTTAGTCTATTTCTGGCTTAAAATTTACTATTTCTGGGGATTTACTTCTTATAGACTCTTACCCGCACTTGGGTGTTACCAACAATCTTACCTACCCTCCTAATTTGCTGTTGTGAAGGTCTAGGTTACTTACTTAAACACTAGGAGTCTTAATCACTTTCTAACATTTTTCTGGAATCAACAATTGTAGCCCCTTTTTACTATTCATACAGGGCAACATCGAATTTGCGCTTTCTATTATACTGAGAAAAGGCTGGGAGACAGGAAGTAACCATATCTTACTGCGGTAGGGCTGAGATATGGAACATTACTACCTCTAAAGAGTTGGGGGTAAGGACCCCAAAAATTTCCCCTTCTTTAATACCTTTCAGGTAATCCATCATTAACTGTCGCTCCTGTCTAATTTTAAATATCTACTAAGTAAACCAAATCATGCATATATCATATTACTGACCTCTTACCCTGAGGCTGTAAAAAGAACTAGAGACGATGCTGGCATATCTATTACCTTATGAGGTTCTTGGTGCCCCGGGAGGATGTTGAGGTGATTAAATGATGTCCACTTTGGACATTAGTCTAACTACTCCCCCCAATTATGGAACCTCACTAATACCCTCTCTTTCTGCTGTAGCTGACTTGCGGCTGGCTGAAGTCTGTCCCACCTTAAACATGATTCTTGATAGACATAATAAATAAAACTTAGGGACTCATCCCTATCCAACTCGGCCCTATGGCACGATCTAGGAAGAATGAGAGGTCACCATACTATCATTCCTCGTAGCCTCCTACTTATAAAATGTGGTGCACAACACATTTATAAACAAAACTTACTAGACATGGCTTGCAGACCCCCTGGGATACAACCTTCTCTGATACCAAGTTTGTCATGCCCCACCTTGGGAGGCATGACTGGCACCTAATGCCACACTGAGATCTGGACTAACTTGACTGACTTGGTGCACTTCTCGTGAACGCCTATAACTTAATCCAAGAAAATGACGGGCTATATCTCGGCTGTAAATACAGTCTCTGGCCAACAAGGCCACCTGTAAAGAAAGATAGCTAACTATAAGCAATGAAAATAACAGGGATCCTACGCGGGCCAACAAGACCACCATGCTGTCTAATTGTAACAGGAGGGAAAACAGGCAGCTACACTGGGCCTCACATGGCCAACACGTAAAATAAGGCATACATGGTCCACACACGGCCAACAACAACCAATTTACTGAGGACTGTAGTCTGCAAGCCAATAAGAATAATAATAATGGTTGGGACAGGGCCCCGGCCTACCCAAATGCCATATAAATAAAAGACTGTAATATCTATGACCCGACAACTCTGAATGAAAGGAACTGGCTAAACTGCTGACTCTGAACAGCTGCTAGTGGCGGTCCTGAACTCAGTCTTTCTAAGCCTACAGAAAAGTATGCAGTGCCTCATGGTTGGGCATTGGTACAATATGTACCGAATATGTAAGACAATAACAGAAGCTGAGTAAGATTGATAAAAATAAAAAGTGAATAGTAATAAGGGCCAGAAGTTAACCTGTAAGCTTTCCTTTCCATAACCTGCATCTAGTAAGTCATTACATGTCTATGAGCTGAAACTGTACAACTATTCATTCATAAGCTATATCTAGTAGTCAAATTTACAAACAAGAACATAACCTGGCCCCCATAAGTCGTGAAGGTACAAGCAACACAGAATAACCTACCCGGGCCCCCATAATCCTCGGCAGGTGCCAATCAGTATTTATACCCCTATTGGTACCCCATAGACTATGCAAGTAACTGTAACTATATCTGATCCGTCTGGGCTCCTGTAACTATATCTGAGCCATCTGGGCTCCTGTAACTGTATTTGTGTCTGAGTTGTCGGGGCTTCGCAATTGAATCTCTAGCCTTGGCTCGACTATGGGTCTTAATGTAATTTCTGATAACTGGACCCCCGGGCCTTGGACCGACTATGGGTCATAATATAACTGCTTTAATTGCATCCCGAGCCTTGTCTTGACTATGGGCCATAACATAACTACTGTAGCTGGACCCCGAGCCTTGGATCGACTATGGGTCGTAATGTATCTACTGCAACTGGATACGGCCCTCACAGCTTCTATTTGGTGTAACTCAATATGGCCCTCACGGCCTCAATCTGTTAGAGTTCGATACAACCCTCATAGGGTCAATCTGGTCCTTTCGGACATTACACTACCCCTATAAGCTTGTCCCGATTGTTAATTACATCTATCAATCCAACGTCGTAAGAAAAACCCAATCTAACTAGGATTATCTCTGGCGAGGGTTGATATGTCATAACTATCATCTCAACGCTATTCATTGCACCTGACCATAATAGTCTTACTCTAGAAAACTTGTCCTCTACGTAGAAAAATTGTGGGGCAGCTACTAATTGGATATGCTCCAGAGTAGTCATCCCTAACCTCCCATAGGTAGCTTATTATACTGTGGTTCTAGTCCCTAAGAAACTGATTGAGTTTGTTCAGATTTTGTATTCCTTCTCTGGGCGATTCCTAAAATCGTAGGTGTGTTTATCTGGACTTAGCCGTTCCCAGCAACCTGTACCTGAATATCCGATAAGAGTAGGCTGGGGCATTGGCCCCGTATCTAGCTACTAACAAAACATCCCCCATTAAGGTATCTATTGCTCTATCAGGCTGGTACAACTGAGGTGGTACCTTGAGTGACCTATACGATAAGCACCATGTCAACTGAAACTAACTGTCACTGGCGATAGCCACTTTGTGGCGGACTAACCCTCAACTCTCAAGGCAACTTTGGTGCCACTAACTATGGGGTAAGGCCATACTATCATAATTATGGCCCTAGAGGCGTCAACGTATTTCAACGGTCTCTGGACGAGCTCTACTGATAATATAGGTGTCGAACTAATCGATATACCACCTAGCTACACCTATGTTGTTTAACTTACTGACTCAGGCCCAACTATTACCCACACAGATCTGAAGCCTAGGCATGGCAGCAAATCATCGTTTCTACTAACTCAGTGAACATAAGGGCAGAGGAATTTCTATGACACTTCTAACGTAAGTCACCCTTAACCTCTTCTTTCCAGATGAGGGATACTGCAATATACTATTAATATGCTTTCTAGTAGCTAGCCACAACTTATGTAATCTTGATCTACTGATATAAGCTAATCTCGACATGGATGATCCTTATATACTAGTAGCAGTTATTACAACATGCAGGATCATTGTCTCGAATGCCAATTCTTGTTTAACTTATTAGTTCCATCCTGAAGCTAGCAGTTCCACTCAACTGCAGTCCTTATTTTTTTGTCTGTGGCCATTTAGAATCCAATTTGGAGTAATTTCGACAACCTCTACTTGGAGGGGCTCCAATACGTTGAGCAAAATTTTTAAAAATAAATCCATATAAATGCTTCCCATAGGCTTAAGACTTGTTACCTAAAGTTAATTCATGTTTAGACAACGTTTAATAGCGTACTTCAAATAAAATCGATTGAGAGTTACGTGCTCTCTAACTTTTGGCCGAGGGATATATATTTGAATAATTTAAAATGAACTAGGAAAGTATATAAATAAGTGCTGGGTGGTGGAAAGGTGTGCCTCGCACTGGCCAATGCGCTAGGGAGGGTGCCACGCCGCGCCTCCTAGGGCGCTGGCCCTCCTGGCCCGCGGCGCTGCCCAAGGCACTGGTAGGCTGCCGTGTCGCATTTTCCCCTTGCGGCCTAGCCTTCCCCAAACCTGCTTTCCAGGCTTTTTCCCACACGCATCAAGATATCTTTACTTGGTACAACCCACGTGTATGCCTACTAACTGTCAAGATTTTACAGGGTGTACCAAGTAACAACCCGAAATCCTAAAAATTGAAACTTGACAATAACTCAATAATGAAGCATAAATGCAACCATCTAATGTACCATAAAAACTATATCTGAAATGTCGGTGACCATCGAAACATAAAACCCATATAAAATTTTTCCAGCCAGTGTACCACCCCGGGGGAAAATAAAAATACGTCTAGCCGGTGTACCACATCAGGGTAAAATCCATCCAACTGATGTACCACACCGGGATAAAATAAAAATGCCTCCAACTAATTTACCACGCTAGGGTAAAATCAATAAATCATAATCATAATCATAAATGTAGCCTATATTGCTTATACTGGGTCAATTTAACATGTATGGCATAGAAATGACGAATACTAAGTTTGTGGCTTATATAGGCGTCCTTCGTAATGTGTAACTGCAAGTGAGCACGTAAAACATGTAAAGCGCGAAAATAGCACCTGAATGCATGTATTCAAATCTTGTATAAATCATAAGGATCATCAGAGGACCTAAGAATTTCAACAAGATTTATAAATCATGTTCAAGGAAGCATTAGAGCTAGGAGACTCGCTAGCTTGTCGTTCGACTTAAGGGAAAGGGATTATGAAATCTCCCCTTGGCCTGGAATATTTCATAATATACAAATAAGATAAATGACAACCATAACAAGGCAATCCTAATTCAATAAGCCCATTTACCCTTAATAGCTTGCGACGTCTTTACTTGGCTTAAAATCATTTACACGTCATCATCTTGGCTCTTACACAAATTTCATTTATCAACCAGACCTTTAAAACCATTTAATATCACATTGCAACTAGAACTTTAAAAAAGTTTAATATCACACATATATACATAACATATATTAAGCACCAGCTAACAATGCTCACGCTGAGGGTTCTCCAACTTGATGTACAATTACGATAACAATCAACACGATATCCCACTTTAACTGCCTCACTTGGACTAGACATAATCTCAACATTTAACCTCAAACGAACATGAAACTTTAAATGCTTAGATGAAGCTTAAAATACTGGCTCAAAACATGTAAAGAGGTTTCTGGATTATTCAATTCACAACGCATGAATCGTGCTTAAAGTAATGACAGACAGGGCACCTTACATATCTTTCTTTCTGATGAACTTTTCTACTTCAATGATCATCCCCTAACCTTCCCAATCTCTTGAATTTATAGGAAAGTATTAAGCCTAATCTGTAACACAAAATTCAACAAAAAATAACTCACCAAAGGGAGTCACAATAGCAAGAACAACACACGGCAACATCAATAACATTTAGTCATTTTCTCTACTAGTTTAGGTTAAAATCCCCTAGAATCAACATGTAGATTTTTCATGAAATAAAGAGGGATTAGGCATGGGTGTGAACAATTTCACCCATTCATAACCTTACATACCTAAGAGAATTTGATTCAACAACTTCTCTGATTGCCCAAGAAATAATTGAGGAAGAAACTTGAGAGATTGGGCTTGATCACCCCTTTAGACTTCTAAAATTGCATGCATGAATTAGGAATGGCTTAGCATGAACTTATCCTTCTTAAACTCACAATTCAAAGCTTAAAACGACATAGCTTAGGCCTTAGAATCATAGCAATTATGGTAAAACCCTTAATAAATTCATAGGGAAAAATAGATTGCCAGTCCCAACGAGGGACTAGAGGAGTCGTCGCCAGTGACCGTAACTCATGGTTTGGATTCATCGTGTACACTGCCAAGGATCTGCTGAAGGCTACCACGAGGGACATAACGAGTTGTTACTAGTGATCATGACTCATGGTCATCTCTTGTTGCCTTTACTACCCAAATTCCTCTCCTTCCACCAACCTTGACTACGACTGACTCAATGAGTCGTGGTGCTGACCACGACTCATGTTCATGTCCTTGGTGACCCAAAAACTTGAATTTTCAGCTTAAGTCAAATTCTACAGATCGTTGCTGGAATCAACAATCTGTTACATGACTCGTTCTATGGTAATTTCACAGATTTGTGCAACTTCCATTTTTATATATCTCGAGTCTAGTCTTAGGAATTTTTGGGGTGTTACACTGAAAGAAAATCTTAGTTATGAGGAGGTGCCAATTTAGATCCTTGATCTTCAAGTTTGAAAGCTAAGAAAGAAGGAAGTAGTTTCAGTAAAGGTTTTGTGGAGAAATCAGCATGTTGAGGGAGCTATGTGGGAAGCCAAAGATGATATGATTGCTAAGTACCCGCATCTATTCCCTTTCGGTTCAATTCCATCTTGAGGTAGTAGTTTCCTCCTTAGTACTCTATTCAGTTTTATTTTCAGTTCATGTGTCCCAGTTTCTTTCATGTTAATGTATATATGTTTGATGTGTAAATTCAGTTCAATCATGTATTCCAGTCCGTAGTCGGTCACTCCATCAGTTTTCATCTTTAGATGTTCAGTATTTGAGATGTCAGTTCTATTCCCATCTTTCAGTATGTTCATTAACATTCGAGGACAAATGTTCCCAAGGGTAGATATTGTAATACCCCAAAAGTGTCTAAGAATAGACTGGGAATTTGAAATGAGAACCAATAGAAAATCTGAGATTTTACTCAAAAAGATTTGTGGTACGAGTCATTGGAAGGTGTAATGACCCATGGAAACCACCCGTGGTCAGATTCTACAATAGGAGACTCAGTGGTAATGGGACTAGGGACGACCCGTTGGATGATGTAATGGGTCGTGGGTTGAGGTCATTATTTATCTATGTAATACCAGGGTTGGATGGTATGAGTCGTGGTATGACTCTTTCTGAGGAGCTATGAGTCGTGGTTAGTGCTCGTGAGGAGGTGCATTGAAAATTTCACAGAGGTGACGGATGGGACCAACGACCTATGGATTGGAGGTACGACTCATTGGTTGACGCGTGATGGGAGTTTCAGAAATTTTTCATGTAGAGTCAGTGGTGATGATGCAAGGACACAATGGATCGTTGTATCGAGTAATGACTCATTATGTCGAGTCATCATCGTAGGACCTGAGAACTAAAGAAATTCTTTAAGGAAGTAAAGGATGGATACCACGAGTCATGGTACCAAAGGATGAGTCATGGAATTGGTCGTGGTCACTGGCTGTGTTAAACTTCTAGATTTTTCATTAAGGCTATTTTCATAATTCCTAAGCTCTAAGGTCCTAAACTACATCGTTTTAATCTCAGTTAGAAGAGTTTTAAGGGTGCATAACCTGTCCTAAACATTACAATTTCATGCATGTAAATTTATTGTTCTTCCTCAGAGATCAAGCTTGAGAAATTCCCCAATTCCTTCTCTAGTTCCATTGGGCTATCAAAGAGGAGTGTAAATCATATTTACCAGGCATGTAGGGCTATTAATGAGAGTTCCTTTCACTCTCATACTCAAAACTCTTCTCAATTCCGTGAATTTAAATTTTAGATTCAAGTCCATGATCTTATGGGATTTATACCTAATTTTTGTGAAATTCTCTATGATCTATCTATGGCTCAATTCTCTTCATGTATTAAATCATGTTTTAAGAAATATGGGTAAATTTTATACCTATTTTGATTATTAATTTATAGTTTCAAATTTTAATAAATTATTCCCAGTTATACAGGCTCCATGAAAAGTCAAATGATGATTCTATTATGATCTTGATCTTACTAACTCTAAATTTTGATATATGATTCATGTTACGATTTATCTTGAAGTACTCTTTTGGATTTATGAATATAAAGTATATGTATTTTCAAAAGTATGCATGTTATTCATGATTTATGTATTTATGATTCTTGTCCGACTCATGGGCCCTTATTCATGGATAATTATGTTTTTCAAGTATGATATGAATTATTTGGACATGAACTTCATGAATGATTCACGATTACGATATGAGCCTCATGTGCATGTTTTTGGGAGCAGTGTCTAGCACCAAGTAGACCTGGTGTTAAGGTAAACCTCATGGTCTCATAACTACGTGTCACCATAGGTTTATACATATATTTATGGATCCCCTGCAATATCACATCATGCAAACAATGAAGAAATTGACCTCACTTATAATTTAATTTTTCCCCTTAAAGAATAGTATATTTCAAGCAAAAGATACTACCAAAAATCCTAAGAAAAACGAGCAAAAACTCAGCATAAATATAGTTTATCGGCATCTTACTTGGCTGCCAATATCAAGTTTTTTGCTTGAAATTGGAGGAGTTTAAAGAGGGATAAATCCTTGCATTCCTACTTCGCTTCAATCCTTATTCAAATATGAATATATATGTTGCATAACCAACCTTTAAAATGCAGCAACTTCCCTCAAAAACGTTGCCAAAACATTCTCCAAAAACAGCCTTAGCTCACCTTGCACCTTTGGAAACTAACTCTTATTTTTCTTGTGATTTTCTTGAAATTAGATAGAGGTTTCCTCTTCAATTTTCCTGCTCTAACTACTGGAAAATAGAGAGATATAATTCCCTAAGCAAACCGGTAGATTTTGATTGGGATGGAAATGTTTTTCACAACCAAAACTCTGATTTTTAAATAGTTAGGGCAGTGGAGGCGCAAGGGTATCATGCCCACGTTACCGCTCGGGGTGCTTCACTAAAATGCCCATAACATGTTACTCTGAACTCTGATTGATGAGCAGTTTGATGTTCTGAAAACTACACTCAATGACCTTTAATTTTATAGGTGATGGGGCTTCTAATTCATTATATATTGGGAGATATGGTCTTTTAAATTTGTCTGTTACTTATTAACTTCATATACTATTTGCTTTTATGTTCGTACACATTTCCCTTGTCATGTACGACAAATATACAAGTGATACTTCCCTTAACATAGCATACAAATATCAATAATCTCCAAAAATTTTCCAGGATGTAACATTCTCCCCTCATAGGAATATTCGTCCCTGAATGAAATTAATTTCACTTAATATGCTTCAATATAGATGCTCAGTAACTTAGGTATCAAACATATAACTTAATATTACACTGACATCATCAATTGGTGAAGATATTTGTTCTTCATTTCTTCCTCAACATCCCAAGGTACTTCCTCGATTTTATTACTTCACCATAATACTTTAACTGAGGCAACTTTTTTAGTCTGAAGTTTCTTGACTCACCAGTCAAGAATAGCAACTAGGACCTCGGTGTAGGTCATCTCCTCAGAAATCCAGATATCACCTATAGACATGACACGTGTTGAGTCTCCTCTAGACTTTTGCAACATCGATACATCAAATACTATGTGAAATGATGCAAGCTCAAGTGGTAGATCTAACTCATAGGCTACCTTGCCTATCCTTCGTACAACTCTGTAAGGCCCAACATATCTAGGGCACAACTTGCCCTTTCAGCCAAATCGCATGATGCCTTCCATAGGCGATACTTTTAGGAAGACCTAATCATCAACATCAAACTCTAGCACTCGATGATGTATATTCCAATAAGACATTTGCCTACTCTAGGTTTCCTGAAGTCGGTCTCTAATAAGTTTCACCTTGTCACCATCCTACTGCATTAACTTTGGCCCCAATAACTCTGCCTCACTGATTTCAAACCAGCCCACTGGTGACCTGCACCTTTTCCCATATAAAGCTTCATATGGGGCCATCTAAATACTTTCCTGGTAGCTGTAATTATCGGTGAACTCAATTAAGGAAACATGATCATCCCAGCTTCCACAAAAATATAAAACACAGGCACGCAACATGTCTTCAAGCGACTGAACGGTGCGTTCAGCCTGTCCATCTATATTAGGATGAAATGAACTACTGAGGATTACCTAAGTGCCCAGGCCTTTCTAGAAAGACTTCCATAAGTTTGTTGTGAACAGAGCACCTCTGTCAAAAATAATGGATAAAGGGATGCCATGTAGGTTAACTACCTCCCGTACATAAAGCCTAGCATAATCCTCTACAGCATATGTAGTCTTCAGTTGCAAGAAGTGAGTTGATTTAGTCTATCTATCAACTATTACCCAAATAGAATCATGCTTCCTACTCGTTCTAGGCGATCCTATAATAAAATCTATATTAATCACCTCCCATTTCCAGGATGGAATTTCTATATCCTACACTAGACCTCTAGGCCTCTGGTGCTCGACTTCACCTTCTAGAAATTGGGACACTATGTCCACAAGACTTGTCATGTCCTTTTTATAAACATAGGTCATATCATTATACGACTAAACCAGCTTGCCGAAGGAATGAGCCTTAGCATACCTCGAATGTCGATTCTTATTTAATTGATTAGTTTTAATCTGTAGCCAGCGTTTCCACTTAACTGCAGTCCTTGTATTGGGGAAATAGGGCTAGTTTCAATACTAAATTTAGCAAATAACCATATCTTTCGATAATAATAACATCTGTAATTCAACTCTGCTTAACTCGGCCGGAAACCCACAATTTCTCGACAGTTCAAAAGGGAGAAATTTTTACCTATTGCCTGTGGCCATTTAGGATTCAATTTGGAGTAATTCTGAAAATATTTACCCGGCGGTGTTCCGGTATACTAGGCGAATTTCCAAGAAATAACTCCGTAGAAATGCTTCCCGTAGGCCTAGAACTTGTCACCTGAAGTTAATTTGTGTTTGGATGGCGGTTGATAGCGTAATTTAACGAAAATGAAATGAAAGTTGCGTCTTGTTATATTTTTATTGAGTAAAAAGTAAAGCAATAATGAAGTTCAAATTATAAACAATGTAGGGGAAATTGACTTTGTTGCCATCAATGAAAACTTCTAGGGGGTGTGCATTTGATGGGGTGTCAACTTTATAGGGGTTGATTTAATTTCCTTAGATTCTATTAAAGCATGGAGAGTATTGATTATGGTTATATCCTATGTTTCTATACCAAAATGATGTGTTTACCTTGGGTTTTCTCAAACCCCAAAGCCAATCAACAAAGCTTGAGGAAGGATTAAGCTATCTCCAGCCTTAACCATTTAATGGAGTATCAATATGGGTATTGACTATCTCTAACTCAATCCTAAGCATCACAAATCAAAATCTTTGCTATTGAAACCTCAACCTAATCTTACTTCTCTTTCTCAAGCAAAAGCAAGATAAGAAAACTAGATCAATGTTTGCAACCATCAATTTTTGAATTAAAACTTGGTGGAAAAAATAGATCCATGCTTCCTACTCATATTTAAGAATAATTCATGAACACCCAATCAAGTTTAAACACCCTTCATGCACACACACCCCTAGCAAGAAATTTAGCTACTTAT
The DNA here is from genome assembly GCA_035772735.1 of Datura wrightii. NCBI lineage: Eukaryota > Viridiplantae > Streptophyta > Magnoliopsida > Solanales > Solanaceae > Datura > Datura wrightii. Next base: position 72,134,080 of record JASDFA010000002.1, read on the forward strand.
AAATAAAGAAAGAAAAATTATACCTATAAGGATTTCTGCACATTCATAATGTTATGTAATTAATTTCAAGCTTAAGGTCTGCAACAGTGGAGTTCTTGCCCAATGGGAGAGAAGAAGCAAAAGTAGTTGTGCTCGACTTTCTGTATGTATGAACTTCTCTCTACAAAATTCAATATGACATATTGTGAATGTCCAATTGTGTTAAAAATATGCAGATTCCTATTGCACAACTTCCAAAAATTTCCTTTGGAAGCTTCTCAAGTACATTTGTGCCAAAACTAGATGATTTTTCCCTTGTAAACATCTAGGTCACCTATGTGGAACCTATGTTTTTAGGTACCCATATACGGCTAAATTATCCTCCAATAGGCCTAGGCAATGCCCTCTGCGTGTCAACTATAGTAGCACCTACATTCTGCAGATACAAATCTGCGGTTCGTAGGTCAATGTAGCCTATTTTCCAGTTTTATCTGTATGGCCCATATGCATTACACATGTCTCCTTTTTTGCTACTAGTAGATCACTTTTAGTTCAATTCTTCCTTTTCCTTCGTTTAACTTAAATACTTGCACAGACAAAGAGAAGAGGTATAAATCCTTCCTAATTCGCGTGAAAATGAAGCAATAGCTCTTGTTAAAAGCCAAATGAGTTGGTAAATTACAAACTTATCAGCTTCCTACTTTTGAAGAGTTCCACTCACTGAGTATTTATTTTATCTTATAGAGCTTGAGGTAGCCATAGGAACTATGTCCCTACACCTACTTGTCAATTATAGAAGCTTCATAGATAGAGTTAGAGTTGAGTCAATAATATTACTTTATAACAGTGATTTTATTTTCAAGTAATAAATCTTACTTTATTTTATTGAGCCCATATAGTTAATACTTTCACTATGTTTTATTGAGATGTATAGTAAGCTAGGCCACAGGTTCATTTGGATCACAAAAGTGGTCTGGGTGCTGGTTGACATCTAGGGTGTAGACTCAGCGTATGACAAACTTTATATCAGAGCTTTTGGTCCAAAGAATCCTAGGGTAGCTATAATGTTGTTCATATGGATGTGAGAACGCCACATTTATAAAAGGAGACTATGAAGAGTTAGGAAACACTTCCTTTCCTTCATGATCCAGATCGTGCAATAGAGTTTAACTCTATAAAGAATTCCCCTTGACTTGTGTATTCACATTTTTTAGATCATGCCACCTAAATGCACTGATAGTAAGAGGAAAGAAGTAAACATGCTTCCACAGACTAGGAATGGTCCTTACACTCCAGTTCAGGGGTCTAGCTAGAGCCCAAGATGGACCGACTACTAGTGGTAAAATCCTGAGACACTAGTTCCTCAAACTCCTTCCATAGGCACTCCAGAGGCATAGTCAGATGGTCTATTCAGATGCTCACTCAACTGGCATCTGCTCATTTAATCCATTAAAACTCAACACGAGGTAGCTTATGTTCTAATAATTCAAGAGCATCAATGATTAGAGAGTTCTTGAGGATGAATCCTCCAGTATTCACAGATCTAAAGTTGATGAGGATCCTCAAAACATTGTTGATGTGATCTGGAAGATTCTAAAAGAAATGTATGGCATGAAGACAGAGGGAGGTGAGTTTGCTATTTATCAACTCAAAGATGTGGCTTATTATGGTACGACCAGTGGGAGCAAGGGAGATGTGATAATGTTACTCCAACTACTTGGGATAGTTCTGAAGAGGCTTTCTTGAACCATTCTTTCCCTCAGGAGCTGAGAGAGGCTAGGCAAAGGAGTTTGTTCACTTGAGGCAAGGTACTATGAGTGTGAAGGAGTACAACCTTAAGTTTATTTAGTTGTCTAGATATGCTCCGCAGATTGTACCAGATATGAGGGCCAGGATAACGAAGTTCGTGTTTGGGCCTGGCAAGCACGTAAAGAAAGAATACGAGGTCCCTCGATTGAGTAGTGATATGGATATTTTTAGACTCATGGTCTATTCCCAGCAATTAGAGAATGATAAGCAGAGAATATAGAGGAGCATCAAAGTAAGTGGGATAAGATAATAGGTAATGAGACCACCAACAGAGGAACGAAAATGAAAACAGGTCTTTCCTCAAAAAGAGGTCCTTTAGAACTGTAAAGAATTTTCTTTCTATAGTTAACATGAGGTATGAGAGATCTCAGGCACAGGGAACCATATGAAACCCACCTTGTGGTATGTTTGGTATGGTCCACTTAGGTGAATATCATGCAGGCAGAGATAGATGTTATGGGTGTGGCCAATAGAGCTATTATTTGAGATATTATCCATCCTGATAGAGGAATGGGCGTAATAGAACTCAGGCTATTCCCTGAACAGGAGGAGTTTCTAAGAGGGGAAATACATTAGGAACAAATAGAGGTCAAAACTGTCTGTATGCTAGTCCAGTCGTAAGGATCAAGATAACTTTCCATATGTTGGTACCGGTGTATTAAAAGTCTTCTCCATTGATGTATATGTTTAAATTGATCTAGGTGTTAGTTTATCTTTTGTGACTCCTTATATAGCAGTTATGTTTGTGATTTCCCTGGAACAACACTAAGAGTCTTTCAATATTTCTACTTCGGTCGGTGAGTCAATCCTAACTATGAAAATCTGATGAGAGTTTATTGTTTTAGTCCATCATAAGGATACCATACCTGATATAATTATAATACCCCAAAAACCCTTATTTTAGACTCGGGAGTTGAAAGAAGAAAATGGGATTTTCTACACTAGGTTACATGATGAGTTGTCCAGTGACCCGTTAGGAACACCATGAGTCGTTAAGTTAATCGTTGGTAGGGGTTGGACTGTGTTTGAAAATTTCATGTTTGGGGTGACCATGAGTCATGGTCAGCCCCAAGATCCGTTAGGTCACCCGTGGTCAAAGGCAGTTGAAGGATGAAGGAAAAGGGACAGTGTACCTAATGGGTCATCACAACGATTCGTTAAGTACACCACGAGTCGTGGTGAAACTTAGAAGGAATTTGGCAGTGCAGGTGATGACTCGAAGACCACGAATCGTGGTCCGGGGCACGAGTTGTCCAATCCCTCGTTGGATCTGGCAGTGTATTTTTCCCTACGAATTTATTAAGGGCTTTTTCATAATTTAAAAGTTCCTAAGGCCTAAACTACGTTGTTTTAAGCTCAGATGGAGTGTTTTAAGAAAGGTTAAGTCACTGTAGTTCTATCCTAATTTATGTATGCAAGCTCAGAGGTTTGAGAGGTGATCAAGCCTAGTTCTTCAATGTTCTTCCTCAAGTCGCTTTGGGCAATCAAGGATGTTGTGAAATCAAGTCTCTTCAGGTATGTAAGGCTATGAATAGGTGTAATAGTCCACACCCATGCCCAGTCCCTCTCTATTTCATGAAATCCTTATTGATGAATCTATGGGGTTTTAACCCAAACATGTGAATTCTCTAAGTTCAATCATGGGTATGATCTAAGCATGTTTTCAATGTTGAATTATGATTAATGAGAATATTTTAAAATTTTTTAAATTATAAATTATGTATGCAAGTTTTCTAGAGTATGATGCCCATCCATGAAAGAACATGAATGTTGAGATCAATGAGGTATGTGTTCCGTGTAATGAGATGTTATGAAGAAAGTATGATTTTGAAATACCCATTGTTGTGTTCATGCTTTCAAAGTGATTCATGTTGATTTCAAGCATGTATAAGTGTTGGGCAAGCCCATATGATCAAGTATGTTCTTATGATTTCATGAATTAGCTTACAACATGGTTTTGGAGTCTAGACTCCCCTATTTTTAGGTTGTGGTATGGTTTGAGCCAAGGCTTCTCATGTTATAATTTTAGATAATACATGTATGTTATTATTTAGCTTCGTCAGAAGACGATGGTCAGTTTCATTGAAAAATAATGGAGAGCATATGCATGTTTTTGGGAATAGTGTCTAGAACCGAGTAGGCTAAGTGTCAAACCCTATGCCTCAGAACTACGCAACAACGTAGGTATGTTTAGACTATTTGGGACATCCCTTGTGATCTTCCCCTTCCCCCAAGGGTCCTTCAACTTGATATCGATAACATGGCAGCGTCCTTAGCCCTACAAAAGCTTTGGACGGCTCTGCCCACTTGAGTGTGATAGTCGGGACAACGTCAGCTCTATCATTGTAATGTCGATTATATGATTAGTCTTTCATTGTTCCTCATGATTTTAGTTATACATGTTCATCAATCATGATATAATGTTTTCAGTAGGTTCAACCCAATGTTTAGTTTTAATTAGGATTATAGGTTTTCAACTTTGGGTCATTCGATTCAAATATGATGTTCAGTTATGTACAGATCAAGATTTTAGAAAATAGCATGCACGCCCTACTCACAGAATCTTATCTTTATTATGTTTTATAATATGCATGATTTATGATTTTTACTTACTTAGAGATTTTACTTACCTTACATACTCGGTACATTCCACGTACTGACTACATACTCTATGCTGCATTGTTTTGTTATACAGGCTCCGATATCCTGACTCAGTCTCGCCGATAGCCAGATTCCCAACATTAGTACATCCCGGCCGAATATGGTGAGTCCTCATCTTTCGAGGGCCTTTCTATTCAGATATGTTCAGTATTTCTAATTTTCAGACTAACATGAGTTAGTTGGGGTCTTGTCCTATCAACTCGTCAGTATTAGGGGCTTTTCAGACAGAGTCGTAATTAGCTTTAGACTTATGTCATGTATTGGAATGGTAAGTTATATTTAGACTTCTGCCATGTTACATGTTTATATACCATTTTAATTAATGGTGTTATGTTCATGCCACAGATTGACTTGGAGCCTCTCGGGGTTCTTCGTCTCATGTCTCAATTAGGGCCTATGTTCGGGTCATGACAAACTAGGTATCAGAGCATTAGGTTTTGAAGTGTCCTAGGGTGTCCGAAATCCGCAATAAGTGGGAGTCTTTTTCATGTGTATGAAGTGCGCCACACTTATTATGAAGAGGCTACGAGATGTTTAGGAAATGTTCCCTTCTTTCATGATATAAGTCATGCGATGAAATGTCACTCTATTCTTCTAACTCGTTCTCTACGCGCTTGCAGAATCATGCCTCCCCGCAGAGTTAATGGAGGGAGAAACGAAAATGGAAATGGCCATGAGAATGGCAACGGAGATGGGCACCAACAGGCCCTAACAGCGCACGAAAAGCATATGCCTGAGCCAATTGTCTACGTGGAGATTAGGGCAGCCATTTAGATGTTAGCCCAAGCCCTGACCACCCAGGGCAATCAGTAGGCGATAGTGCATGTCCCTCGGAACGGGAATGCGGCAGCGGCAAGAGTTCAATATTTTTTAAGGATGAACCCTAACGAGTTTCTTGGATCAAGCATGGATGAGGATCAACATGAGTTCATCGAGGAGGTTCTAAAGATCACCTTAATTATTGGGGTGACTGAGGAGGAGTGTGCCGATTTAGCCTCGTACTAGTTGAAGGGGGTCGCGCACGTTTGGTTCAGGCAATGGAAGGATAGTAGGGCAGTTAGAGTAGGCCCTATAAGTTTGAATAAGTTTCATGCCACTTTTCTGGATCGGTTCTTTCCTGGTGAGATGAGGGAGATCAAAGATGTCGAGTTTATAAATCTAAAGAAAGGGAATATGACAATTTAGGAGTATGGCTTAGAGTTCACTCATTTGTCCAAGTATGCAGTTGTGATGGTGGCGTATCAGAGAGCCCGAGTGAGCAGGATATTACATGGGATAGTAGACTACTCGGTCAGGAATTACCGGACTGCGATGCTTCTTCAGGATATGGACTTTGCTGAGATAGTCTTGTACGCCCAACAGATGGAGGCAGTACAGAGGAGTGAGCATGAGAAGAGAGGCCATGAGGGCCAGGACTAATATCCTCGAATTCTCCCAGTAGAGACCTAGTGGGAACCGTCAGCAGTCCATTAAGAGATCTTAAGTTCCAGCGCCTTCGGCTATGAGTATGCCATCAAGATTCAAGCGCTATCAAAGGGGACGAGCATCAGGCTTGAGAGGCAAGCAAACCCGTAGAGACCAGCCCTCTTGAGTGTAGCAGATATGGGCCAGTGCTTAGGAACAAGTGCTTGTTTCTTGTGTGGGGAAGCCCGCAAATATGCTTAGAAATGGCCCAACAACCATATAGGGTCATGATAGGGGTCGAGGCCCAGCCTCCAGTTTAGCAGCTCCACCAGCACGTCCAACTTAGTAGGGGGCATCTATTAGTATGGGTGGTTGTTAATGTGAAAATAGATTTTATGCCCTAGAAACCCTTCAGGAGTAGGAGGTCTTCCCATATATATTCACCAATATGTTATGAGTATTCCACCTTCATGTATATGCACTGTTAGATCTAGGGGATACTTTATCCTTTTTGACGCCCTATGTTGCTAGTAGTTTCGAAGTCAGTCCCAAAATCTTGTCAAAACCCTTCGCAGTCTCTACTCCAGTTTGTGATTCGGTTATAACTAGATGGGTGTATAGAAATTGCCCTATCACAGTACTTTATAAAGTTACCTCAACAGATTTAGTAGAGTTAGCCATAACCGATTATGATATTATCCTCGGCATGGATTGGTTATCTTCATGTTATTCCTCAATCAATCGTACAACCCTTGCAGTAGAGTTTATATTTCCAGGTGAGACAATCCTAGAGTGGAATGGTAGTTCAGCTATTCCTGTAGGTCATTTCATTTCCTACCTTAAGGCCAAAAAGATGATTTGTAAGGGCTACGTCTACCATCTAGTTAGGGTTAAGGAAGTTACGTCTAAGACCCCGACTATCCAGTCAGTTCCAGTACTGTGTGAATATCCAAAAGTGTTCCTAGATGATCTATTGGGAATTCCTCCTGAGCGGGAGATCGAATTCGGTATTGACCTTCTTCTTATACGCAACCTATATCTATTCCTCCTTAAAAAATGGCTCCAGCTGAGCTAAAGGAGTTGAAGGAGCAGTTGAAAGACCTTTTAGACAAGGGTTTCATTAGACTAAGCAAATCCCTATGGGGTGTACTAGTTCTCTTTGTCAGTAAGAAAGATGGTTCTCTTCGTAAGTACATTGATTATTGACAATTGAACAAGGTGACCATCAAGAATATGTATCCTCTCCCAGGATTGATGATTAGTTTGACCATCTTCAGGGTGCTAACTGTTTTTCAAAAATAGACCTCAGATTCGAATACCATCAGCTCAGGGTTCGAAGAGTGACATCCTGAAGACAGCCTTCAAGACTTCATAAGGTCATTATGAGTTTGTAGTCTTGTCTTTGGACAAACGAATGCTCCTGCAACTTTTATGGATTTGATGAATAGGGTGTTAAAGCCATACATGGATATGTTCATGATTCTGTTCATAGATGACATCCTAATATACTATCAGAGCAAGGAGGAGCATGCCGCTCATTTGAGGGTGGTGCTACACACTATTAAGGATCGCCTGTTATATGTTAAATTCAATAAATGCGAGTTTTGATTGAGCTCAGTGGCATTTTTCGGCCATGTAGTGTCAAATGAGGGTTTGCAGGTGGACTCTCAATACATACAAGCAGTGAAGAATTGGCCTGGAATGGTGAATCCTTCGGATATAAGGAGTTTCTTAGGTTTAGCTAGTTACTTGCGAGATTTGTTGAGGGATTCTCATCCATTGCAGCATTGTTGACCAAAATGGCCTAGAAAAAAATGAAGTTTCAATAGTTGGAGGCTTGTGAGAAGAGCTTACAAGAGTTGAAGACTCGACTCACCTCAACACCTATGTTAACCCTACATGAGGGTACAAATGGGTTTTTGGTATATTGTGATGCTTCAATGATCGGCCATGGCTATGTATTGATGCATCATAGTAAGGTTATAACATATGCTTCCAGGCAGCTGAGGGTTCATGAAAAGAATTATCCGACTAATGATATTCAATTGGTGGAAGTAGTATTTGCCTTGAATATTTGGAGACACTGTTTGTACGGGGTCCATGTATATGTGTTTACGGACCACACAATCCTACAATATGTGTTTACCCAGAAGGATCTAAATCTACCTTAAAGAAAGTGGTTGGAGCTGCTCAAGGATTATGATATGTGTGTCCTTTTCCATTTTGGCAAGGCTAATGTGGTAGCAGACGCTCTTAGTAGGCTTTCTATGGAGAGTGTGTCCCCTCTAGATGTGAGGAGGAAGGAGCTGGTGAAATATGGCCATCAGGTTTCATGGTTGGGAGTTCTTTTTGTTGACTCGACCAATGGTGGTGTTATTATGCAAAATGGGTCAAAATAATCTTTCGTGACCGATGTTAAAGCTATGCAAGACGAGGATCCTATTTTTGTGAAGAAGGAAGCCGTTCAAAATCAGAAGGTAGAGGTCTTCTCTATATGGTGTGCTCCAATATCATGGTCATTTGTGTGTACCGGATGTTTGTGACTTGAGGGAGCGGATGTAGTATGAAGCTCGTGGTTCCAGATACTCTAGACATCTAGGTGAAACCAAGATGTACCATGATCTATGAGAATTCTATTGGTGAAATGGCATAAAGAAGGACATAGTAGAGTTTTTGGCTATGTGTCTGAATTGTCAACAAGAGAAGGTTGAGCACCAGAGACCAGGAGGGGTACTTCAAGACATCAGCATTCCTACTTGGAAATAGGAGAAGATCAATATGGACTTCATCATAGGGTTGCCTCACATTCATGGACAGTATGACTCCATTTGGGTGGTTGTGCACAGGTTGACTAAGGTAGCTCATGTCCTACTGGTCAAAACTACCGATTCAGTGGAGGATTATTCTAAGTTGTACATTCAAGAGTTAGTTCGGTTACATGGAGTGCCCTTTTCCATCATATTGGATAGAATGCAGTTTACGTCCCTGTTTTGGAAGTCATTTTAAAAGGGACTCGATACTCAGGTCAAGCTTAGCACAACATGTCACCTGCAAATAGATGGTCAGGTGGAGCAGACTATTCAGACTCTTGAGGACATATTAAGAGCATGTGTGATTGATTTCAAGGGTAGTTGGGATGATCATTTGCCTCTCATTGAATTTTTGTATTACAACAACTACCATTCAAGCATTCAAATGGTTTCGTTACAGGCTCTCTGTGGGCAGAGATGTAGATTGCCTATTAGTTAGTTTATAGTCGGTGAAGCTGCGATGATAGGTCCAGAATCATTCCATGAGGTCATGGAAAAAGTTCATCTAATAAGGGACAGGTTGGAAATAGCTTAGAGTCACCAAAGTCATATGCGGATGTGAGGAGTAGAGAACTTGAGTTCGAAGTCGATGGTTCAGTGTTTCTAAAGGTGTCTCCTAGGAAGGGAGTGATGAGGTTCAGAAAGAAAGGGAAACTCAGTTCCTGTTAAGTTGATTCGTACCGGATTGTGAAACGGGTTGGAAAGGTAGCATATGAGTTGGAGTTGCCTTCAAAGTTAGCTTCAGTTTATGTAGTTTTCCATGTGTTGCTCTTAAAGAAGTGTTTGGGTGATCCAGCTCTTGTTGTTCCAGTGGACAGTGTTGGTGTGAAGGACAACCTTAGTTATGAGGAGGTTTCGGTGGAAATACTAGATCGTCAGGTTTGTAAGATAAAAAACAAAGAAGTAACTTCAGTAAAAGTTTTATGGAGGAATCAGCATGTTGACGGAGCTATGTGGGAAGCCAAAGCAAATATGATGGCTAAATACCCACATATATTCCCTTCCGACTAAGTATCAGCTTGAGGTATCAGTTTCCTCCTTAGTACTCTATTAAGTTTCATGTTCAACTCTTGTACCCCAGTTTCTTTTTATGTTAATGGATGTATGATTCAGGAATTAAGTTCAGTCATGTAGTTCAATTTGAAGTCAGTCACTCTATCAGTTTTCAGCATGTATGTTCAGTATTTGAGTATGATGACTGCATTTCACTGCTTTTGAGCATGATTTTCAACATTCGAAGATGAATGTTCCTAAGAGGGAGATATTGTAATACCCTGAAAACTCTAAGATTAGACCCGGAAGTTGAAATAGAGAAAATAGGATTTTCTGCACCAGGTCATAGGACGAGTCATCCAATGACCCATCAGGAAAACCACGAGTCGTTAAGTGACTCATGCGGAGGGGCTAGACTATGTTGGGAAATTTCAAGTTTGGGGTGACCATGGGTGTGACCACAAGTCGTGGTCAGCCCCCCGATCCGTTAGGTCACTCGTGGTCAAAGGTGGTTGAAGAATGAAGGAAAAAGAGCAGTGTACCTAATAGGCCATCACCACAACTCGTCGGGTACACCACGACTCGTGGTGACCCTCATAAGGAATTTAGCAGAGTGGGTGACAACTACCAAACCATGAGTCGTGGTCCAGGGCATGAGTCGTCCAGTCCCTCGTAGGGACTGACAGTACGTTTTTCCCTGCGAATTTATTAAGGGCTTTTCCATAATTTCTAAGTTCCTAATTCCTAAAATACATCGTTTTAAGCTCTGAATGGAGTGTTTTAAGAAGTTTAAAGTCATTCTAAGCCTATCCTAATTCATGCATGCAAGCTTAGAGGTTTGAGAGGTGATCAAGCCTAGTTCTTCAAAGTTCTTCCTCAAGTCTCTTTGGGCTATCAAGGAAGTGGTGAAAACAAATCTCTTCAGGTATATAAGGCTATGAATGGGTGCAATAGTCCACACCCATGCCCAATCCCTCTCTATTTCATTAAATCCTTATTGATGAATCTATGGGGTCTTAACCCAAACATGTGAATTCTCTAAGTTCTATCATGGGTATTATCTAAGCATGTTTTCAATGTTGAATTATGATTAAAGAGAAGATTTTACAATGTTTTAAATTATAAATTATGTAATCAAGTTTTCTTGAGTATGATGCCCATCCATGAAAGAACATGAAAGTTGAGATCCATGAGATATGCGTTCCAGTATAGTGAGATGTTATGAAGAAAGTATGATTTCGAAATCCCCATGGCTATGTTCATGCATTCAAAGTGATTCATGTTGATTTCAAGCATGTATAAGTGTTGGGCAAGCCCATATGATCAAGTATGTTCTTATGATTTCATGAATTAGCTTACCACATGGTTTTGGAGTCTAGACTCCCACTATGTTCATCTTGTGGTATGGTTAGAGCCAAGGATCCTCATGTAACGATTGCAGAATATGCATGTATGTTATTATTCAGCTTTGTCACTAGTCGATGGTCAACTTCATTGACAAACAATGGAGAGCATATGCATTTTTTTGGGAGTAGTGTCTAGCACCGAGTAGGCTAAGGGTCAGTCAACCATATGCGTCAGAACTATGTGCCAACATAGGTATGTTTAGATTAGTTGGGACCTCCCTTGTGAGCTTCCCCTGCCCCCAAGGGGCCTTCAGCTTGATATCGATATCATTATAGCATCCTTAGCCCTTGCAAAGCTTTGGACGGCTCTGTCTACTTGAGTGTGATAGTCAGGATCACGTAAGCTCTATCGTGGTAATGTTGGTTATAAGATGAGTCTCCCATTATTCCTCATGATTTCAGTTATGCATGTTCATTAGTCATGATATTATGTTTTTAGCAGGTTCGACCTAATGTTCAGTTTTACTTATGATTATTAGTTTTCATCTTTGGGTCATTCAATTTAGCTATGATATTCAGTTATGTTTTGACCATGATTTCAGAAAATAGAATGCAAGCCCTAGTCTCAAAATCATATCTTGATTATGTTTTATTATATGAATGATTTATGATTTTACTTACTTAGTAGTTTTACTTACCTTGCATACTCGATACATTTCACGTACTGACCGCATACTCTATGCTGTATCATTTTATGATACAGGCTCCGATATCCAGACTCAGTCCCGCCGATAGCTAGATTCCAAGCATTAATACTTGCCGATCGGAGTTGGTGAGTCCTCATCTTTCAAGGGCCTTTCTATTCAGATATGTTTGGAATTTTCAGTTTTCAGACTATAATGAGTTAGTTGGGGTCTTGTTCCATCATCTTGTCAGTATTAGAGGCTTTTTGGACATACTCACAATCACCTTACTTATGTCATGTATTCAAATGTTATGTTATGTTTAGACTTCCACTATGTTATTCATGTTGATCTTTCATTTTAATGAATGAGTTAGATGTTATGTTCATGCCATGGGTCGACTTGGAACCTGGTGAGGTTCTTTGTCCCGTGTCTCAATTTGGGCCTATGTTCGAGTCGTGACAATAATAAAGTTAAACATGGTGGATTTTAATGTCATTTAGGCATAGATTGGTTGTATTCCTGCTATGCCAGAATGAATTGCAGGACTTGAGTAGTAGAGTTTTGATTTTGTGATGAGCCAACCTTAGTGTGGGAGAGTAGTCCCATTAAGCCTAAGGGTCATTTCATTTCATACCTTAAAGCCAGAAAGTTAATCTCTAAAGGTTGTGTCGATTACTTAGTAAGAGTGAAAGACTCGAATGCTGAGAGATCATCCCATAAGTAAGTTGTAGTCCTACATGCATATCCAGAGGTCTTTCCTGATGATCTTCCAAGAGCCCCTCCAGATAGGTAAATAGATTTTGGAATAAATGTTCTTCCTGATACTCAGCTTATCCCTATTGCAAAATATAGAATGGATCTAGCCGAGTTAAAAGAGTTGAAAGAACAATTAAAATATATAATAGATAGGGGTTTCATCTACCCTAGTGTTTCATCTTGGGGTGCTCCAGTCCTTTTCATACATAAGAAGGATGATACACTTAGAATGTGTATCGATTAGCAGTAGTTGAAAAAGGTCACTATCAAGAATAGGTATCCCCTTTCTAGAATTGATGACTTATTTGACCAGCTTCAGGGTGCCAAATGTTAATCTAAGATATATCTCATGTCGGGGTATCATTAGTTGAAGGTGAGGTAGTATGGTATTCCCAAGATAGCTTTCAAGACCTGATATGGTAATTTTAAGTTTATTGTTATGTTCTTTGGTTCGACCAATGCTCCTGCAACATTTATGGATATCATGAAAAGAGTAGTTAAAGCATATCTGAACATGTTCATTGTTGAAATCTTGGTTTACTCCAAGAGTGAGGAAGATTATGCTAGTCATCTTAGAATAGTCTTGCAGACCATTAAGGATAAGGAGATATTTGCCAAGTTCTCTAAATGTGAGTTTTTGTTGAAGTTAGTGGCTTTGTTAGGCCATATACTCTCCAGTGAAGGTATTAGGGTTGATTCTCAAAAGATTGAGGTTGTGAAGAGTTGGCCCATACGCACAACCCCAACTGGTATCAGAAGTTTCTTGGATTTAGCTGGTTATTACAGGAGATTTATAAAAGGATTTTCAACTATTGTTGCTCTGTTAACTAAGTTGACCAAGAATAAGGTAAAATTTCAGCGGTATGAAGCTTATGAGAAAAGCTTTTAGGAATTGAAGACATGCTTGACTACAACTCCAGTGTTGACCATACCAAAGGGTATAAATGATTTTGTTGTATATTGTGATGCTTCTGTTGTAGGCGTTGGTTGTGTGTTGATGCAAAATGGTTAATTTATAGCTTATGCCATCCATATATATTAAGGTCCATGAGAAGAATTTTTTGATTCATGACATTGAGTTGGTAGTTGTTGCATTTGCAATAAAGATTAGGTGCCATTATCTCCATGGTGTGCATGTTGATGTGTCTATAGACCACAAAAACCAGCAATATATGTTTAGCCATAAGGAGTTGAGTCTCACCCAAAGGAGGTGGCTTGAGATACTCAAGGATTATGATATGATTATTTTATACCACCTAGGTAAAACTAATGTAGTTGTTGATTCTCTTAGCAGGCTGTCCATGGAAAGCACGGCTCATATAGAGGAGGAAAAGAGAGAGGTAGCTAAGGATGAGCCACAGACTCTCACACTGAGGAGTTCATTTCTTAGACTCCAAAGAGGGTAGTGTGCTTGTTTAGAATAGGGCCACATCATCCGTAGTAGCAGAAGTTAAGGAAAAGTAGGACAAGGATACCTTTTTACTTCAGTTAAAGGAAGATGTTCACAAGCAGAAGGTACTGGTTTTTGTACAAGGGGGAGAAGGTGTCCTGAGGTATAAAGGTAGGTTATATATTCCGAATGTAGATGGTTTCAAAGAAGGATCATGGAAGAGGCACACAGCTCCAGATATCCTATTCACCTAGGTTCTTCTAAGATGTATCATGACTTGAGAGAAGTCTATTGGTGGAATGGTATGAAGAGAGAAGTGAGAGATGATCAATATGGACTTTAATACTGGTATACCAAAGTAATGTAGGAAACGTGGCTCTTTTTGGTTGATTGTAGATCGAATGACCAAGCTAGCTGATTTTCTACAAGTAAAGACTACGAATTCAGTTGAGGACTATGCAAGATTGTATATCCGAGAGATAGTTACACTTCATGGAATTTCGTTGTCTATCATATTTGATAGGGGAACAAAGTTTACTGCTCAATTTTGGAAGCCATTTCAATGAGGTTTGGGTTTGAAGGTGAACCTTAGCATAGTTTTTCATCCACAGACATATGGTTAAGCAGAGCTAACTATTCAGACATTAGAGTATATGTTAAATTGAGATGACCATTTACCTCTAATAGAGTTTGCATATAATAATAATTATCATTTTAGTATTCAGATAGCTACATGTGAGGTTATGGGTGGGGGTGTGGATCTCGGATTTGTTGGTTTGTAGTTTGTGAATCAGAGTTGATAGGGCCTAACTTAGTGCAACAAGCTATGGCAAAGTTTAAGATCATATAGGATAGTTTGACGACTGCACAGAGTCACCAAAGGTCCTAAATAGATGTTAAGCATAGAGACTTCGAGTTTGAGGTGGATGATTTGATTTGCTTGAAGGTTTCACTCAAGAAGAGTGTGATCAGATTTGGGAAGAAATGGATGATTAGTCCCTGTTATATTGGTCCATATATGATTTTGAGGAGACTTGGAAAGGTATCTTATGAGTTGGATTTTCCAACCGAACTAGCATTCGTTTATCCAGTCTTTCATATCTCTATGCTTAAGAAGTCCTTCATTTGTTGTCCCTTTGGAGGGTGTAGGAGCTAAGGATAACCAGTCATATGAGGAAGTTCAAGTTATGTTTCTAGATCATCAAGTTCGTAAGCTAAGGAACATAGAGGTTGCTTTTGTGAAGGTGCTAAACTGGAATCATCTAGTTGAGGGGGCTACTTAGGAAGTTGAAGTAGATATGATGGCCAAGTATCCTAATTTATTCCATCCTAGTCCAGAATCATCTTGAGGTAAAAGTCTCCTATCATATCATTCTTATCAATTTCATGTTCTGTTAGTTGATGTTGAATTACTTTGTATGGTTGTTATTCCATGAATGTAGATAAGCTCGGTTACATAACTCTCAGCTAGATCATCTATCAGTCCAGCTTAGTCTTTATTCGAGGACGAATTATCCCAAGGGGGAGCTATTGTAACAACCATCAAAAGACCTTAGGATCCAATCCTAGACATAAAGTAGAAAAATAGCTAAAATTCACCATACCACAGGATGATTAATCAAGTGAGTTGTCAAGTCACTTGATAATTCGTCAAGTAGAGCCATCCCCAAATTGAGTTCAAAAACTTGACATTTTTTTCCCAGTTTGAATAAGTTAGGCTATGATTCATTAGTACAAGTGACAATTCATTAAGTAGTTCATTCTGACAAAATTTTAGGAGAGAATTAGAGAATGACCAAATTTGTCCCAATGGTAACAAGAGGACCTAACGCGTCGTTAGGATAGGTGACAAATCGTGAAGTTGTCCATCGTCACTAATGGGTCAATTTTGAAGATAGGATTTCAAGGTTATTTAAGTAACTTTCCATATATTTATTTCCTAATCCATAATGTTTTGGGATTCCGAAAGAGTATATTTAAGGGTTTAATTAGTCTAAACTCCTATTCCTTCTGTAACAACGTAAATTCAGGATCATTAGCTCTCAAGTTCATCAAGCAAGCGAGGAAGTTCTCTTTTCCAAATTAGGGCTCTCCATGATTTAGTCTATGAATAACATTATAGGAATGTAAATCTAACTAAACTGAGGATTGCTAATCATCATTATGCCCTAATTCTATGCAAGAGGTCACTTAGATTAAAGCTAGGGTTTTTGACTAAGTTATTGAATTGTCTTCTTCTCTATTGATTGAATTGTTCGTTGTTGACTGATTCCTATTTAATTGTATCCATTGTATCCTCTACTATTGATTATTATACCTTTGATGTCGTTGAGGATATTCTCTTGAAATTTTGAGTTATTTATTGTTTATAGTTCATGCCTCTTATCCAATAAACCCTATTGTAAAAGTTATGATTTTAAAGGCATTGTGATTTGACTTTAATTGCATTGTTTTCACAAAGTGATCAGATTTTTAAAAGAGTTTTCATGAAGAGATTTGACGAAAAAAGTGTGATTTTGAGCATGATTTTCAATGATAATGTAAGGTCTTGATTTTGAAACTCATGAGATGATTTTTAGCATAAAGCTCACAAGTTATAAAAGAGATATTTGGAACATAAGGTCTCCCAAATTTATAAGAATGTTTTGAATGATAAGCTGCAAAAAGATTTTTGAACATCCATTCTAGCTATAGCTAAAGTGATTTATAATGATGTTTTATATATGCCTCAGATAGGCACAATTATATGAGCATGTGTTTTGGGAGGATTATTTAGCACCGAGCTCGGTGAAGAGTTTAGATAACTTATAAGCCCCAAAACTACATAGCTAGCATAGAATAGGATCATGTCGTTGATTCGGGTGACTCCTAAAATATAAGTCTGTGGTAAGGACATGATTTATGGCTCCATAAATTGTAAATGTTCAGATCTATCAACTTGAGCGAGATATTTGGGCATCACGTGCATTCATGATGGTGTCGGTTATGAGAAACTCCTACGCAAGTTATTTTTATACATTTATTTATGTATTTCCAGAGGTTATTTTGATGCACGGGTTTATTGTATAACTGTTTTACTCATTGATCACATTAAGTTTATTGCATCATTCAGAGCTTTTGAGCCCAAACAGTTATTACTTCCACTATGTTTTACTAAGATCTAAAGTGATAGATATCCAGGACAAAGGTTCTCTTGCTTCACAAAAGTGGTGTAAGTGTCGATCGACATCTAGGGTGCAGACTTGGGGCGTGACAAAATCCTACAAGGTTATAAAAAAGCTAAATTGAGCAACAAAAAAATGACAAGGCCACATGACAGAACTAAATGTACAAACTAGCGCACATAAGCCTCTAATGAGTAAAGAAATGAAAATGCTCGGAACTCGGCCCCGGCCTACCCGTACTATACAACAAAACCCAAAATAACCAAAACCAGAGCATAGCTCTTCAAAGAGAGGAACAAACTCATACTCTCTTTAAATCTGCGCTCCTACTGTACCTCCGAATCTAAGCCTCTACTTGCACCTGCAACATGATTGTTGGGGGTCCCCAAGCAAAGGGATGTTAGTACAATTGAAATGTACTGATATATAAGGAAGAAATATTAATATATCAATAATAGCTGAGCAAGAAATTAGGAATAGTAACAACGTTAAACTCTAGAACCCAACACTAGACACTAACTCTATACTAAGGTGCAAATTGGACACTTTAACCATTCAACCATTGATGCTTAACGAGGATCTAGTCAACTACTCCGCAAGAAAAACAATAATTGTAGTGCATGTGGCTAGCCGATCTAATGTCCAAATATAGTCCATCCAGCCAATGTACCACGCCGGGGTATCACTAATAGGGTAAACGTCCCATCAGTATAATCATATAGGTGCGTGGATCAAATAGGTATACGTCATGCCAGTATAAGCACATCGTGGGTGGATCAATGGATACAAATCCCGCCAGTATAACCACATCATATTATAGGTAAATAGTCTCAATCATAATCATAATTAGAGCTGATAGGGCTTAGATTGAGTCTATCTACCACATATAACAGAGAAATGATAAAATCTATGGCCTGGATTGCCCTTTTCGTAACATATAACTTCAAATATCACTTAGGTATAGATATTTCAAGACGTATTAAAATCATAGAAGGATTCAAATGACATAAGAGTTTCAATAAGGTTTATAGTCCATATTCTAAGAATATTAGACCTCAAAAACTCGATATCTTATCATTCGATTTATGGGAGAAGGATTATAAAATATCCCCTTAGCCTCGCGTATCTCATAATATATACACAAGAAGATAGACAACCATGTTAAGGAATTTGTATTTTGGTGCACCTATTACGCTTACAACGCCTGACGTTGTTCCTTAGCTTAGGTTCGTTTAGTCGTCATTGTCTTAGCTTTCCTTACCAATTTGTTTTAGAAACCTGCATGATAAACACTTTTAACATCACATATATAACATAATGTAGAGGATTAGATCACAGTGCCCTTGATGAGGGGTCTCCATACTCAATCTATAGCTATGACAACCATAATACGACAACAAGCATAAATAGGATATTTTTCACTTCAATTTCGCTTCTTCCAAACACTTTTATCCATTAAAGATTCATGCCAAGTATTCCTAACTCTTTGGGAATAATTATACCTGTCTCAACATGTGGGTAGAAGCGTAGGAATATTGGTCCTTTCAATGACACATTTTCATGCTAGGAAAGCGAGGATGGGAACGCCTTGACATACCTTGTTCCAACGACTTTCTTTAGTCGATTCTTCCTCCAATCAACAAAATCTCAATCCCCTTCCATTCCTTGAGGTTACAAATATAAAATAAGTCTGTTTTAAGACAATTTGTTTAGGTAAAATGTCATCCCAAGAGGCAGCCATAACAACAATACAAAACAATATTTCAACATTTTCTTACAATCTTATTTCCATAACTTTTAAGTGGGAAATGAAAGGAAGCACTTACCTAGATTTTCTTGTGATCAATATCCACCAAAAAAGGATTATATACTGAGGCAAACCAAGTTGTACCAACCTTCAAAAACAATCAGCAACCTTCAACAAAACACATAAAACGGCAACCCACCATGGCTTCCAAATTCTAGTTTTTAGCTGGGATTTTAGGCAAGTTTAAAGGGTAGAACTCTTTCCTTTCCCTAGTATCCAACTCATACTCAAAGGAAGTATATATGTAGATTAGTGCTATGTCAAAAATGCAGCAAACACACCACAGAAACAGTGCCAAAACGCAACAAGAAACTCACTAACACACCATCTTTACTTAGCAAATGATCTTCTTCACTGAGCTTGTGTTTTTGTTGAACATTACTTGGTGTTTCCTCCTTGTTTTTCCTTAGTTATTTTCTGGAAATTAGAGAGAGTTATTAAGTGTAGCAAGCAGTCTTTAATATAGAAAAGTATAGAATGAATAAAGAAATACATCAAATTGATATATATGACTTTGAGGCGGTGGACTTGGCTCCCTGGAACGCTAGCCATCGCGGAGATTCTACTTTGTGACACACTGGCCAGCACCCTTCCTAGCTAGTCTATACATTCCAGACCTCATTCATCACGTCGTCTATGCATTTTACCCTCGACACTTCCTATCATTTACATTTCGTATTCTTTACTTTTATCGACATGAATTTTCAACAACCTTAATCAATTAACGTCAGTGTACTTATGACACTTTCACTATCAAAAACATACTATGGTGTAACACCCTTGTCACACACCAAAATTGGGGTAGGGCGCAACTGGCACTTGATTCTAGATTGATCAAGTAGTCGACTATGTCGCGTCTATAACTACAACACTAAGGTCGACTAGGCCATTTTTCGTAATAAATAAAAAAGATACTGGACAGATAAGGTCTCACCAATAACTATGCAACTAGAAAGCCGACAAAGCTTCAAAAATCCACACAGCCAAAACAAACTATACAAACTAGTCCACATCAGTATTTAAGTAGTACGCAAACTGAAATGCACGGGATAGGGCCCCATCTAACCATAATGTACAAAAAATAAAAAGTAATAAACACTAGGGCATCACTCCTAAAAGAAAGGAGCATACCACTATTCCTCTAAAATCTGGCTCCTACTATGTCTGCTGATCTAAGCCTATGCCTGTACCTATAACACGATAGTAGGAGGGGTCCCCAGGTGAAGGGACATCAGTATGTAGTGTATTGGTATGTAAAGTTGAAAACTGTAAACATATAAGATAACAATGACAACTGACCCAAAAATAAGGAATAGTAACAACCTAGAATACTGGAAATCAAAACATGACAATAACTTATATACTGAAATGAAAATGCAACCAAGTAATGCACAAAAAAAACCTATAATTGTAATGTTGGAGGCAATCTGATCATAAAATCTACATAAAATTCGTCAAGCCGGAGCACGTTATTGGGGTGAAATAAAAATACGTCTAGTAGGTGTAGCATATCGGGGTAAAATCCGTCCAATCGGTGTATCACACTGGGGTAAAAGACATAATCCCTCCAACTGGTGTACCATAATGTGGTAAAATAAATAAATTTCATTCATAATCATAAATGAAGCCAATAGGGTTTATATCGGCTCTGTTTGTCACAAATAGCATATAAATTACAAATGCTAAATTTGTTGCCTAAATAGGCATCCTTCATAACACATAACAGCAGGTGAGCACATATAACATGTGAAGATAGAAAATAACACATAAATGTATTTAATCAAAACTCTTATAACTCGTAAGTAAGTATGAAGATTTAGTTAGATCATATCTAAAGGGACATTAGAGCTCAGAGACTCGGTAGCATATCATTCCGCTTAAGTGAAAGGGATTACGAAGTCTCTCCTTGGACTCATATATTTGATAAGGTACACATGAAAAGGAAGACAACCTTTTTAAGGAATTTCCATTTTGGCATGTCTATTTATCCTTACAAGCTTTGACGTCAGTTTTTAGCTTAGATTCATTTAGTTGTCATGGTTTAGCTTTTCTTGCTAAAATTCTTATAAAAACCAACATGCCAAACAAATTTAATATCACATATGTAACATAATCTACAGGACCATATTATAGTGCCCATGCTGAGGGTCTCCAGTCTCTCTATATAGCTACAAAAATAATAATACGACAACATACGTAAATAAGAAATTTTTGCTTTACATTTACTTGTTCCAATCCACCTTTATCAACTAAAAATTAATACAAAACATTTATAACTCCTTGGTAAAAGTGTCATGGCCCAAGTGTACACCCAGGGTGGGACACGGTACTTGGTGTCACAAGTGACCCCAAGCTAACCCATGCTCTAACATCATACTAATAAACTAAGTAAACATAAGCAGAAGTTGTAAGAAATAGTAATCGAAGTAAAACTATTTTTAAAAGAATAAACATAACTGTATTGTATACTGAACATCTGTTTCTGAAAGCCAACTACTAACTGATGAATTGCTGGGATAAGCCCCTGGTTGACTCTAAAATCAGACTAAGTACTGAACTAACTGCGAAGAAAGCATCATCCTCAAAAGATGAGGATTCACCAATAGGACTGCTGCTTGAATCGTCGAGATGCACTACTGACGATACTGAAACTATGAACCTACGCCTGTATCATTATACGATACAGCGTGGAAAGTAGGCGTCAGTACTTCGAATGTACTGATTAAGCGAGATATACATAAACCATGGAAAGATAAGCACTAAACTGATATAACATGAAATGACCAACTGATACTGAATACTGATAAAAGCTGAGTTATAATTGTGATATGGTTAACAATGACCCTGACTGACGGTCATAAGCATTTCCTGAAACTGAAAGACTAAATGGAGCTAAACTAAGATTGAGTTGAACTGAACCGTACTCATAACTGGAAGAGTCTATAACCGACATATAACCAGGTGATCTAGACGTGGTGTCCGATGTGTACACCACATCAGAGAAAGTCCACTGTACTTACTAGGGTATAGTGGTTGAGTGGGTGATCACAAGTTTGGGGCCCGTTTGGCATAATAATCTACGACGGCGACATAGTTCTAGGAACTT
Source organism: Datura wrightii (assembly GCA_035772735.1). NCBI lineage: Eukaryota > Viridiplantae > Streptophyta > Magnoliopsida > Solanales > Solanaceae > Datura > Datura wrightii. Next base: position 72,155,991 of record JASDFA010000002.1, read on the forward strand.
GTGTGTGCTGCAACCCCGGCCAGCTCAATGCTAAGTACTGCTCCCACTGGATAGTCCTAACTTAACTACTAAACTGATAGCTCGAAGTTGGGGTCTTCTACTAAGTCAGAGAATACTTATCCGGACGTAACCTGAGAGTCTGTAGGACCAGATAATGAAAACTGTGTTCTAAGACTGGCTAGAGCTGCTTATCTGACACATGGTAACCATCTAGAGAACAAACTAATAACTGAAACTAGGGAGTATTATTGAACTGAACTTATTGAGAGATACTGAAAATGCTAATTTCTCACTGAGACTAGACTAGCATGCAAACTGACTGTGATCTCCCATGATGGTAACAACATGGAAATTCAAGAAATAATAGAGTCAAGAAACAATAGTATCTAATCAACTATGCACGACCCGATTTTATTGCATTTCATAGAACCAGGGCTAAAACAATATATCATGAAGAGAGTAACAACATGCTTGATAAATAGTGAAAACATTGCAGGAATTTACAAGAACTTCAATCCACAAGGATATTCATAACCTGACTAAAGCAAACCCTATTTCTGATATTTAGGGCTAAGACTGATAAGGAATTTATGGGAAGAGCAATTCCCTTATTGAATTCCCACATACTTGGAGTAAAATCCGTAGAAGAAATCTGGAGAAGTCTTGAAGAAAACTTGAAGCCCTATCTTAGCTCTGCACTGACTTTCTATAATTTCTACATCCTGAAAATTGTGAGTTGAGAGAAGAGGGATTAAATCGATCACCCCTTTAACTCTGTCCAAAACGTGCCTGAAATGACATAGTTTAGGGATTAAAGAGGTGAAAAGTTACAAAAATACCCCTGAAAGAAAGTCTAGAAAATTTGTCGTTGGGATCCAACTGGTCACACAATGAGTCGTTGGTTGACACCATGACTCGTTGGGACCAGTCTTAGTCCTAGGACAAAAAGTCTAGGCTCATTGGAATTGGACAATAAGAGGTGACAACAACTCATTGGATGAAGAAATGGGTCATTGGTTCCTCTCGTGGTTACCGAAGGGATTTTTGACAAAACATGGACCCCCCCACTAACAGATGACATAATGACTCGTTGGCTGAACCAATAGGTCATTGTATCTGCTTGTCATCATCACTAGAAAAATGGAGGGATTTGGACTTATCATCACGGGTGGAAACAATGACTCGTTGTATGATAGAACAGGTCGTGGGTTCATCTTGTTTTCACTAGAAAAAGGTTTTGACAACACTTTGATTCCCAACTAACGACTACACCATGAGCCATTATGCCAGACAATGACTCATGATCTAGCTCGTGGGTTCCTAGGAAGGGTCTAACATGTTTCTGGGTTAGGGATACAACAAGTGAAAGGATGACTCATGCCATGTATCCTTTGTTCCTAGAGGCAACCGGCAGGGCTGACCACGACCCAGAAAACGAGTCATTATTGTTGACAATGACTCATTGTCTCGGTCGTTCTTAGATAAAATTTTCTAGTTCTTCCTACTGAGTCTGAGTTTGATCTATAAAAGTTTTGGGGTTTTACAATATCTCCCCTTTGGGATCATTAGTCTTCGAATGAAGGCTAAAACTATTGGAAAACTGGGAAAAGAGTTGTAATTCCCAAACTGAAACTATAAACTAATTTATGAAGGAGTGACTATCTCTGAACTGGAACATGCATACTAACTAAGTTGATGCAACTAATGTACATAATGAAAACATGAATAGAGCTAATAAGTATGGAACTGAATAGAGTACTGAGGAGGAATTTAATACCTGATGTTCAAACTTAACTGAAAGGAAATAAATGAGGATATTTAGCCATCATGTCAGATTTTGCTTCCCATGTGGTTCCCTTAACTAGCTGGTTCCTCCACAAAACTTTTACTGAAGTGACCTCCTTATTTCTTAGCTTACAAACCTGACGGTCTAGGATCCGAACTGGGATTTCTTTATAAGAGACACTATCCTTCACTCCCACATTGTCTAGTGGCACAACTGAGGTTGGATCACTGATGCACTTCTTCAAGAGTGACACATGGAAGACTAGGTGCACAGATGCTAACTCTAAAGTTAATTCTAACTTATAGGTCATATTGCCAATTCGCTTCAGAATTATGTAGGGTCCTACATACCTCAGACTGAGTTTCCCTTTCTTTCCAAGCCTCATCACCCCTTTCATGGGTGAAATTTTCAGATAAACCCAATCATCTATGGAAAATTCTAGCTCTCTTCTCCTCACATCAGTATATGATTTTTTTCGGATTGGAGCTGTTTTCAACTTTTCTCTAATAAGTTGCACTATCTAAATAGCCTCATGAACTGAGTCTGGTCCTATAAAGGTATCTTCGCCAACTTCAAACCACCCTATAGGAGACCTACACCTCCTACCATATAATTCCTCAAACGGGGCCATCTAAATACTAGAGTGGTAGCTGTTGTTGTATGCTAACTCGATGAGGGGTAGGTGATTAACCCAACAACCTTTGAAGTCGATCAACAAGCTCTCAGCATATCTTCTAAGGTTTAATGTCTCACCCCAAAACTGGGGTAGGGTGCAACTGGCACTCCATTTATGATTGACCGAGAAGCCTGCTATATGAAATCTATAACTATAACACTTTGGCCATCCAGGCCACCTATCACAATCAACTAAAGAATAAACTGGACCTATAAGGTCTCTACAATACGGGGTAAAAAATCAAAATGCAATAAAGGCAATTAGTGTGCTAACCAAGCAATAATAAGTCAGCGAGGCCACAAACTGAATAACTCTGTACACACTAAGTCCAGAAAGCCTCTAAAGAGTAAACTAACTGATGGTCGGAACAGGGCTATGACCTACCAATACCTACATCTCAAAACTCAGACATAAATAACTAAGCCCTAGCTCCAGGAAGAAAGGAGCATACCAACCATCTGTTGATCTCACGAACTGCTACTCAACAGGCCATCCTGACCTCTACTTGCACCTGCGGCATGAACGCAGGTCCCCAAGCCAGGGGACGTCAGTACGAATGAAATGTACTGGTATGTAAGGCTAAAACTGTAACCATGAGATAACAATTCTATAATAACTTACTTAGCACATAAACATATAGAGGATAAATATAACCTGGAACTCTGCAACCTGTTATTGATAACAACTTACTATAACATAACTGAACTCAAGATAACTGAACCAGGAATAAGGAATGGTAACAACCTTGAATCCTGAAATTGAAACCTGATAATAACTCTATAAAGGGATGAAAATGCATTTAAGAAATGCACAAGAAAGAAACTATAACTGTAATGTCAGCGACCAGCCAACCGTAAATCCATATATAAAGTTCGTCTAGCTAGTGTACTACACCGGGGTAAAATAAAAATATCTCCAGCCGATGTACCACACCAGGGTAAAATAAAACGATCTCCAGTCGATGTACCACACCTGGGTAAAATAAAAATAAATCTTAATCACCATCATAAATGGAGCGATAGAGCTCATATAAATTATCTGAATACTGAAAACCATAAAATATTTTGATCAGTATCTATAACATGTGTAGGATCTTACCACGACCCCTAATACTACAATTATTCCATACACATTTAGGTCTATTATTTAGCATTTAAATACATACATATGCTGTGAACGAATTCTAGGGAAGTTCCTAGAACTGGAATATCATAAAGATAATTTCTATATAATGTCCTGAAGAAGGTAAGTCAATGATAATTGAACTGACCATACTGCATCAGTAGGAGGGAAATAGTTAAACTAATTTAGAGATGTGTACCGACAGCCCAGGGTCGCCGAAAATCTTACTGTAGCATGTGGAGAAGTTAGAAATTGAAGCACTTACTGGATGTTCCTAAAAACTCGCCAATGAAGGGGGTTATGATATTTGAAAAGAAGGGCAAGTCCAGCCCTAGATTCATTAAACTATACCGAGTCCTCCGGGAGACTGGACCAGTGGCCTATGAGATAGAGTTGCCTTCGATCTAGGATCAGTTTATCAACACTATGCAATTGCATAGAAGACCTTTTAACAAATTGACCCAGCCAGAGATACTAAGGTACACAAGTGATATTTCACGAAGAGACTTCAATAGTATATTAGATGGTCAAATTTGGGGGAGCTAATTTGAGAATCAAAGTAGTAACTTAATAGAGTATCATGAGGGAATGGAAATGTAGCAAAAATGAATTGAAGAAAAAAACTAACGAATGATGCAAAGCTTGGATAGTTTAAGTTGTTCTAGGCCCTATAATGAAAATATATAGACCTAGCCAAATTCAATTAAAGTATAGTAGTTTCAGATGCTATATAAATGACCTTTGTTGCTATTGTTAACAGATGGCTACATACATATAGTACTATTGTGTTATATAGCTGCAGATGCGTGCCCTGAGGCGCCTGTGTAGGACTTTTCTGCGTTTCAGGATTTCAGATAGTCCATATTACATAGGAGACTCTATCGAAATTTTTCTAGAATTAGGTAAAAGAGTTGAGTCTTGCAAGCCTAAAGATTACATTCGAGGATGAATATTCCTTAGGGGAGAAGGATGATGTTACACTCTTTAAAATATTGATGGTTAGTAGGCATACGTGTGGATTATATCAAGTAAAGAGAGCTTGATGCATGCAGGAAAAAGCCTGGGAAGCAGGGTCGGGCGAGGCCAGGCCGCGAGGGGCCAGTGCGACATGCCAGCCTATCGGTGCCTTGGCAGCGCGGCGCTATAGGAGTGCCAGCGCCCTTGGAGGCTTGGCGCGACACCCTCCCTGGTGTGTTGGCCAGCGCGAGGCACAACCTGCCAGCACCTAACACTTATATATATACACTTTCCTAGTTCATTTTAAATCATTCATATATATCCCTCGGCTAGGAGTGAGAGATCACGTAACTCTTAATCGATTTTCTTCGAATTACGCTATTAAACATTGTCCAAACATGAATTACCTTCAGGTAAAAACTCTTAAGCCTACGGGAAACATTTATATGGAGTTTTTTATTTGAAAATTTGCTTGGCATACTGGAACCCCGCTGAGTAAAGGTTGTCAGAATTACTCCAAAATGGATTCTAAGCGGCCACAGAAAATAGTATAAGGGTTGCAGTTGAGTGGAACTGCTGGCTTCAAGTTAAAACTAATTAGTTAAACGAGAATCGGCATTCAAGACAATGATCTTGCGTGTTGTAATTAGCTGCTACTACTATATAAGGGTCATGTATGTCGAGATTAGCTATTATCAGTAGATCGAGATTAAATATGTTGTGGCTAGCTGCTAGAAAGCATATTAAGAGTATATTGCAGTATCCCTCATCGAGAAAGAAGAGGCTAAAGGTGACTCACGTTAGAAGCGTCAAAGAAATTCCTCTGCCCTTTTATTCACTGAGTTAGTAGAAACAATGTTTTGCTACCATGCCTAGGCTTCAGATGTGTGTGGGTAATAGTTGGGCCTGAGTTAGTAAGTTGAACAACATAGGCGCAGCCGGACGATATATCTATCAATTCGGCACCTTTATTTTCAGTAGAGCTCATCCAAAGACCATTGGCATAACTTGACGCCTCCAGGGCAAGAATTATGATAGTATGGCCTTACCCCAGAGTTGGTGGCATAGAGTCGCCTTAAGAGTTGAGGGTCAGTCCGCTACATAGTGGCTATCGCTAGTGACCGTTAGTTTCAGTAAACATGGTGCTTATCGTATAGGTCATTCAAGGCACCACCTCAGTTATACCAGCCTTATTGAGCGGTAGATACCCTAAGGGGGGAATTTTTGTTAGTAGCTGGATACGGGGCCAATGCCCCGGCCTACTCTTATAAGATATTCAGGTACAGGTTGCCGGGAATGGCTAAGTCTATATAAAAATCCTACAAGGTTAGGAATCTCCCAAAGAAGTCATATGAAATCTGAAAAATCTCAGGGACAAGAACCACAGTATTACCCCCAGGCTAAGAATTATAATAAGCTCCTATGGGAGGTTAGGGCTGACTGCTATGGAGCATATCCGATTACTAGCATCCCCACAATTGTTCTACCTAGAGGACCAGTATTCCAGAGTAATCTTGTTATGGTCTGCTGTTATGAATAGCATTGAGATGATAGTTATGACATATCAACCCTCACAAGAGTTAATGCTAGCTAGATTGGGTTTTCCTTACGACATTGGATTGTTAGATGTTATTACCTATAGGTCCATGCTTGTAGGGGCAATGTAATGTTTGAAAGGACCAAATTGAGGTCGTGAGTGCCATATTGAGTTCCATCAAATTGAGTTCATGAGGGCCATGTTGAGTTCCATCAAATTGAGGTCGTGAGAATCATATCGAGCTCCAGCAGATTGAGGTCGTGATGGCTGTATTGAGTTACACCAGATAAAGGTTGTGAAGGCTGTATCCAGTTGTAGTAGATACATGATGACCCACAGTCGAGCTAAGGCTCGGCGTCCAGCTACAACAGTTATATTATGACCCATAATCGAGCCAAGGCTCGGGATCCAGTTACAACAGTCACATTATGTATTACACCCCAAAAAAAGTCTTTTGCCGATTATTTGATGTTTGTATGCTAGGTACGGGAAGTCCAGGTTGTATATTGGCTGTATATGACAAGGGAAATGTGTATGAACGGAAAACAATAGAATATATGAAGTTCATAAGTAAGGGTAAACATCAAATGACCTTATCTCCCAATATATAATGAATTATAAGCCCCACAACCTATAAAATTAAAAGTCTTTGAGTCTAGTTTTCAGAACATCAAACTGCTTATCACCGAAGCATCACGAGCGGTGACGCGGGCATGACGCCCTAGTGCCTCCACCACCCTATTTACTTAAAATCTGATTTTTCACTTGTAAAAAACATTTTCAGCTAAATCTAAATCGACCATCTTGCTAAGGATTACATTTATCTCTTAATTAGAGCATATATGACAAAGAAAATCATAGAGGAACATCAAGCAAAGTTCAATAAAATCACAAGATAAGTCGAGATTACTTTGCCAAGTGTGCTAGGGGCTGTTTTGGAGCTCATTTTGGCAAGGTTTTTAAGGAGTTTTTCTGTGCTTCAAATTCTATTTCGACCTCCTATATATCCATATTTTATTAGGTGTTAAAACCAGGAGAAAAGTAAGGATTTCTCCCTTTTTAAACCTCTCAAATTGCAAAGCAAAAATCTGAAAATTGGCAACTAAGTGAGCTGCCGATAAACTGTTTTTGAGCTGAGTTTTTCTCATTTCCCTTAGGCTTTTTGGATGTTTCTTTTGCTTGAATTATACTTCATATTGAGGGGAAGAATTACTGCAATTAACTATAGGTGTGTGATGATGAATACTTAATTGGATTGGGTATTTCTAGAGTTAATTTCATGATGTTGAATTAAGTGTAAATCTATTGAATTCCTTTCAATCTATTAATGAAGATCCATTGATGATGATATGGGTCTATCTATACTTGCTTGATTGTTGCTCGAGAGAGAATAATTAAGTGTTGGAAGGGAATCTAGTAGTTGTTATGGATAAGAGGTTGTAAAATTAAGCTACTAATAGCTAAAATCACTTCCTCCTTCCTAATTAGACACTAATAGCTAGGAATAGTGAAGTTGCTGATCCAAATCAATTCGGGTGCGCTAAATCGCAACTAGAGTTTGAGAAAACTCTAGCTAGGGGTAGTCAATAGGCTGGGAAGTTGAGGCTATCTATTTCCTAAGATTATTTATGCTTATTGAACTTATGAAGTTAACTTGGCCCATCCCAATATAATTAGTATTTCATCTACATCGCACCTCTAGTATTTCACAATATTGTCTACAACTTAGTTGATCCTTTTATTTTGTGTTCACTAAAGAAATTTGTGTAATTCTATGCAAAGTTCATGCCCCCCATTTCCTTGTTTTTATGTTAAATCTATACAGTGCAGCCTAATATCAACTTCTCAATCGACGCTTGAATTCATTGTTGTCTAGTCCTCATGGGATTCGACGCGACACTCATCAAATTACTTGTTTGGATACAACGACCATGTATATTCTTTGATTTAAGAATATATTTTGGATGCTATCACCTTCCGTGACCACCCCAGGTTTACTAGCTGTGTCGTTGCCCGCCAGAGGTTATGTGACTTCTCTCCAAGGAGCGATATACCATCTCTAGAGATGATGCAGAGGCTCAAGGGCCATATTGCAGTCCATTCCATGGCTGGACTACTAGCTCTATGTCGTATCGACATCACACGCTCGTTGAGCCTTGTGCCTAGTGTGCTGTTACCAGGAGTCCATTGGACTAATTCACAGCTACAGATTAGGAGCCAAGTAGGTTCAGTGGTAGACACAAGAGGACAAGTAGGTTGGCTATAGCACCAATAGAGTCATAGAAACCCGGATTGGGGTATATAGATTTATATGTACTTTCCAGGGCTTATGGGGGTCCCGGTAGGTTATTTCTGTGTTGCTTTTACCTTCCAGGCTTGTGGGGGCCAGGTTAGCTTCTTGTTTGTATTCTTTCCCTCTAGTTATAGCTTACGGATGTGAAGTTATAAAGTCTTAGCTTATGTACATGTTGTTTTTAGCTAAATGCAGATTACGAATAAGCCAGCTTACAAGTTAATCTTTCTACCCCTCCTTTCTACTTACTTTCAATCTTCAACAGCTTATTTACTGCCTTATATATTTGGTACATGTTGTACTGACGCCCAACCCTAGGTGCTGCATTGCCTACAGGTTTAGACAAAAAGAGTTTAAGATCTTCAGTAGCAGTTGTCTAGAGTAAACAGTTTGGCCAGCTTATTTCATTCGGAGTTGCCAGATTGTAGAGATTACAACCTTTCATTTTATAGCATTTGGGTAGGTTGGGGCCATGTCTCAACCTCTATTTGTATTTTTAGAGGCTTGCAGACTATAGTATCCAGTTGGTTAGCTATTGTTGTCCATGTGGAGCCTAGTATAGTAGCTTGTTCTCATTTCTTTTATAACTAGATAACATGATTGTCTTGTCGGCCCGCATAGGATCCCTTTTGTTGCATCTTGTTGGTTAGTTGTTTTTATTTACAGGTGGCTATACAACTTTGACGGCCAGAGACTATGTTTACAACCAAGATATCTCTCTTCATTTTCTTGAATTGAGTTGCAAGAATGCACCAAATGTGCATAAGCCCAGCCAGGTCAGTCAGATCTTAGTGTGACACTAGGTTCCAGTCATGCTTCCCAAGGTATGGCGCGACAAACTTGGTATCTGAGTAGTTAGTATCCTAGGGAGTCTGCAAGCCATCTCTAGTAGAGTCATGCTTAAAAATGTGTTGTGCGTCACATTTTATAAGCAGGAGGCTACGGGGCATGATAGTATGGTTACCCTTTCTTCATTTCATATCGTGCGATAGAGTTGTGTTGTACAGGGTTGAGTCCCTAAACATTGATTGCTATATCTATCTAGAGTAATATGTGATATAAGATAGACTTCAGCCAGCCGCAAGATAACTACAAAAGCAGGAGGAAGCACCAGTGCAATGCCATAGATGAGGGACAACCAGTTTGAGGATGAAGGCAAATGTCTTTTAATTCTTCCAGAATTTTCCTGGCGGCACAGGAATCTCATAAGGTAGTAGATATGTCAGCACTTTCCCCAGTTCATTCTATAGCCTCAGAGTAGGAGTTTAGGAGTATAGCATATATATGAGTTCACTTACCTGCTAGATATATAGAATCAGACAGGGGCGAAGTTAACGTTGGATTACCTGGAGGGGATGAGAAAAGGGAGAATTGCAGGAGTCTTACCTCCAACCCTTCGGATGTTGTACAGTTCCATACCTCAGTTCTAATGTAGTAAGAAACGGCTATCTTCCACTTCCCAATTTTGTTTCTGGTGTAGCAAAGAGCATAAGAATTGAGGCGATGTTGCCCATAGTAAATAGTAAAGGAGGGTTAGATCATTGACTCCTGGAAAGTGCTAGGAGGTGGTTGAGACCTCTAGTGTTTAAGTAAGTTATCTAGACCTTTACGATAGTAAATCACGATATCAAATAAGATTGCCAGTAGCATTTAGGTCAGAATTAGGCTGATTCCGCCGTAGTGTGCGAATGACGATAGTGCATACCATCAAGATAATGGTTATGGACGTAGTTTGTTATATCAAAGGACAGAGAGATCAGACGAACAAAATGGGCCTGAGTGCGGTTTAGGAGGATACAGGTCGGTAGACATGGTTAGTGATATCTTTGACAGTATGAGGAGGAAGGCACGAACCCCAGTGCTCAGTTTAAGGAAGAAAGGGGAAAAACATGAGTACATAACTCAAGAGGGAAACAAAATCACCTCTAGGCTAAATATAAATTAATAGAGCATGGGATCACCGCTAAATGTCGATTAATAAGCATTAGCTTAATAGTTAAGAGATAGTGAGGTTGTGAAATGGAGTGCTGAAATATTATCACCAGTTGTGGAGGTAAAGGAGTGGTAAAACAGAGATTCTAACCTCGTACAACCTAGAGATAAGGACTAGTAGGAAGTTATTGCCCTTTGAGAAAATAAAGGGCAGAGTCATAAGACCCAGAGGTTGACTCTACGTCCCAAAGGTGGCAGAATTTTTAGAAGATTATAGCCAAGGTGCATCATGTACGTTACTTACTCCACCCAGAGTTTAATGAAAATGTATCAGGTTGTAAGACAGACCTACTGACGGCATGGGAAGAGGGAAGACATTGTTGAGTCATAGCGTAAAGCTCCAATAACCAGCCAGGGAGGGCTGGGCAGACTAATTCAGGAGATAGCCGTGCCTGAGCAAAAGAGGGAAGGATTCAAGCCGAATATAGTCACAAGGTTACTTCATACAAAGCATTGATGCGACCCCATTAGATCTTTGTTGAAAGGCTAAAGTGATTAACCTATTTCTTGCCGGACAGAATCATGTTTCAGTTAAAAGACTACATTGAATTGAGACTAAAGAAACATCTCGGGTATATAGCATTTCATCGTCTATTAACTTCCAACAAAGGGATTCACAGCTAAGTTTTAGAAAGGATTTAAGAACACATTGGGATTCATGTTAAGTTGAGTATGCTTCTCACCCCCAAATAAAAAGCCAAGTAGAGCACCTGATTCAGACACCCGGGATCTGCTATGGATAGTAGGGGAGGCCCCCTAATGATGAGTAGAAGCAGATAAATTATAGGTAGTTGAACCAGGGCATATCATACCAAGTAGACGATAAAAGTTAAACTCATCAAGTAATGGGTACCGATAGCCACGATCGTCGGAAGTCTTACCCTAACGTACAACGTAGGTAGTTAAGGATTAAAGAAGCATCTAGGTAATTCAAAAAGCTTCGCCAACGAAGGGCGTTGTGAGATTATGAAAAAGGGGAAATCTTATCCTTAGGTTCATTGGCCCGTATCATACACTCCCGAGGGCAGACAAAGTAGCATATGGGCTAGAATTGCCTCCAGAACTGAAATTTGTCCATTAAGTCTTTTGCATGTCAATGTTGAAAAATGTATAGGATACCCATCTCAAGTTGTGTCCCATTGAGAACGTTCAAGTTGCTGAGGAGTTAGCCTACAAAGAGTTTCCAGTTGCCATACTAGATTAGCAAGTTCGAATGTCAAAAACTAAAGATGTAGCCCCTGTTAAAGTACTATGGAGGAACAGGAGTAAAGAATAAATGACTTGGGAAGCAGAGTATGACATGAGATGTAGATATCCTTACTTGTTCTTGGATTGACACAGATTATGCAGTTAAGGTGAGATTGTTATTCAGTTTTTACTTTACCACTAATGTTATCAGTACGATGAAGCTGGCTACCTTTTTGTAATGAAATAGTTGTTTATAGTGCCCTACGAGGTTCCTATATTGGACATTTTCTACGTATCAATTTTTTGGATAGCCCATATTACAGGGGAGACTATCAAAATTTTTCCAGAATACTATTTAAAAGAGTTAACTCCTTTAAGCTTGAGAATGACATTTGAGGATGAATGTTTCTAAGGGGATGAGGGTGTTACACCCCGTAAAAATTGTATCTGTTAGCAGGCATACGTGTGGGTTGTGATGAGTAAAGAGAGCTTGTTGCATTTGGGAAAATCCCTGGAAGTGGGTCGGATTACCGGATGGAGTACTTCTCCAAAGCTTCTATCGGGCCCTCGATTCAACCAATAAATCCGTTTCAACAACTTAGCTGGGGGTTCAATTATGGACCAATCATATGGGTTAGCCAAAGCCCTCCTTGACCGAATGACAAAAAAAAACAGGACTTGGAAAACAAGGGAGACAAGTGTGTCCACTCATGAGATGAGCTCAAGTGCATTGGCGGTGGAGTTGTGAAAAAGGGATGATGAGCGGGATGAGACTCTCGCTCAGATGATGACTCAATTAGAATTGATGACCAAGCATGTGATGGGAGTATGTCCGAAGGTGGTAAATGTTGTGGGAATACAAGGTCCCCTGCAATATGAAAGAGAACCTTCACCACCAAATTATGACAAATAGTGCCAATATATGGGTTACCAAATGGGAGGGCCTCAACCTGGCTTCCAAGGAGCAAACCAAGTCCCGTGGAGCCCAAGGGATGATGACCAAGGGTGGAGAAATCGTGAATAGCAAGGATGGCCCAAAGGGAATGAGAGATGGAGCAATGGAGAGCCAAACCAAGAAGGTGATCGTTACCATCAAAGTGAAAATCCATACATTCCACATTCTAAGGTTGGAAATCCTCAAAACCAGCCTGGAGTAAGTGATGCGGTATCTTAAAAATTGAAGAAATGCTCTCAAGAGTTTTGAAGAAGGTGGAGTCGACCGAAAGTCGGGTGAAAGAATTAATAAGGGAGGTGTCTAACCTCGCTCAGACAGTGAGTTCACACTCGGCCTCCATCAAGCATTTGGAACCTCAAATGAATCACCTATCAGCCCAAATGAACCATAGAATGAAGGGAACATTTCCTAGTGACACAATGCCTAATCCGATGAAAGATGGTCAATGTATGGCTATTATCACTAAAAGTGGTAAGAGGATGAGAGATGCTCCAAGAAAGCCTGGTGAAGTGGAGAACCCAGAAGTAGTTGATAAAGATGCGGTTGATAAAATTCCAATGATTCCGGAGTATGAAGAAAATGCTGAGGAAGAAACAGAGGAAAAAGAAGATGAGATTCACATTCACGTTGATGATGAAGAGGAGGGCATGAAGGTCGCGGCTGATGATAAAGTTGAATCAAGAACCCCACCACCATATCCACAACGGCTTACAAAGAAAAAGAAAGAGGATCAGTTTAAGAAGTTTGTTGACATGTTTAGCAAGTTGTCCTTAAACATACCTCTAGTGGATGCTTTGATCCAAATGCCCAGTTATGCCAAGTTTATAAAATACTTCTTGAAAAAGAAGAAGGTGGTTGATTCTGGAAATGAAGAGAAAATGCACCATTGTAGTGCGGTAATGATGAGCAACCTTTCTCCAAAAAGGGAAGACCCCAGAGCTTTTACAATTCCATGAACCATTGGGATTTGTGTGTTTAAGAAGGCTCTATGTGATCTTCATGCAAGTATAAATCTGATGCCCCTGCTCATTTTTAAGAAATTAGGCCTGGGAAGCACGAAACCAACATCGATGCGGCTATTAACGGAAGATAAGTTAATCAAAAGACTTGTGGGGGTGCTAGAAGATGTACTGGTGCGAGTTGAAAAGTTCATTCTCCCGACTGATTTTGTTATTCTGGATTGTGACATGGATGTGGAGGTTCCCATTATTTTGGGAAGAACATTGTTGGCTACTGGGAGAGCAGTGGTAGATGTGGAGCTTGGATAGTTAAAATTTTGGGTTGGTGGTAAGGAAGTCACCATCAAGGTATGTTCATCAGCTGGATCTCCAGCCGAATGCAAGGTGATTGGAGTATTGCAAACTAATGATGAGGATAAGGGATTGAAGCTGAGGGAGGCGGAAGTGGATGATGACCCATCGGAAATAAAGAATTGAAAAAGGACTATGTCGTGCCACGATGATAAGTAAGGCGCTTCTTGGGAGGCAACCCAAGTGTTTATTGAATTATTTGATGTTTTTGTTGTTTTTATTTTTGTAGGAACTAAGAAATGAGAAAAAAGTAAGAAGAATATCATGATGGGAGAATTAGCGAGAGACCGGTGAGCCCCCGGTCCCGAAACATGGATCGACAAAGACAAGGGACCCCAAAGCAAAAGGCTATGTATTGAACTGAAGAATCGGAGGGCTACCAGCGAACTGCCGAACCGGATTCATTGGGTGTTAGTGTATTGTCGGTCTGAAGTAGAGTACCTGAAGCTAGGCCATAGATTCAGTAGATAATTGGCAGGATGTAGTTTCAATTCGTGCGTCACCGGTGTATCACTTGATGGAACCAGATCACTAGGTACAATACAAGTTAAAATAAAGCGCAACGTCGAATTGCCAAATTAGACCGGAGAAATGTTGGTTGAGCGCCGGTCAGGCTCGTACTGAGAAAATAGAGGAATTTAAAAAGGTTGTCCCACAATTCCAAATACTTTCCCAGCCACCCTAATTCTGCAAATATTCCCATAGCTTTCCTTTTTCAAACATTATTCTTTCCTTTCTTGTCTCTCCAATTCCCAACATTCCCTGTTCTCCATAATTGTTTCATTTTCAAACTCTCCAGTTTCCCACCTTTTCACCTTCCAACTCCCCACAAACTCACCCATATTAAACTCTCCACCTTCCCCTCAACCTATCCCATTCCCACTTTCCACCTATAAATACCAACCCATATTTCACCATCAAAATCACTTCACTCTTACTATCTACTCTATACGCACTTGAAGGTGCTCCTGTAATCTTGAGCTATTTTCCTTTTTGAGGCTAGAAGAGTGTGCAAATAGTCTTCCAATTTGGTAACATTTCTCTTGCCCCTATTTTAATTTTAGTATGGGTACATGATTTTGTAGGAATAATATTTCACTTCCCTTCCTTGTTGAAATTTTGAATGTGTTATGCTTGTACATGGAGTGTATATGTGCTTTTATGATGAAATTATGAAAAGGGTGAAGTCTGAGTAACCCAATTACATAAAGCACACTGTTTTGCCCGATGATAGATTGGGTGGCACCAATTTTAAGGGAAAAATGTCATAAATATGTCTGAGAATGGAATATAATTGCTGGTCTTATGTTGGGGTGAATATGTGTTAATGGATATTTGTGTGTAATGAATCATAATTTGGGACAGCAAAAGCCTGCAATTCACCGATCATATTCAGCGAAACACTGCTTGGGGCACTGATTCACTATGAAGTGGTTCCGGCTACTGAGTTAATCTGGCGCTACTTCATCGGTTCGCAAAATGTGACCAAGGAAACGCCGCTTGAACTGCAAAAAATGGCCATATTTCTCCAGTGCTCTATTAAGTATCAGCGGCTAGTGAATTGTTTTCATCGAACTGTCAGTTGTCCGCCGGTACCAACTACTCTTTCAGTGATTGTTTGATCATCACTTGTTTCTCAAATCTTCTTTAGATTAGTTTCTTTTTCTTTAATTTCTATTTCAATGTATTGTCACTAACATACTTTTTGTAGAAAAATAAATCATGTCATCCTCCAGGAACACCGGAAAAGGAAAGGCCCCTGCTTCATCTGCTAGCAAGGGTAAGGGCAAAGCAACGACTGCTCCTCCACGAGCCAACACGAAGGAAGCTATTATTCTCTGTGTTCCAAATATGAAGGAGAACTATTTCATCTGTCAGGGATGCACTATCACAGTGGAAAAAAGGTTCTACTTGGCTGGGTTGAGGGGTGATTTCCCTAATATCACTAAGAAGTTCACTCACTGGCAATGGCATGCATTTTCCAACTCTTTGCCGCCATACTAACCCAGCCTTGTCACAGAGTTTTATGTCTCCTTCAAGGCCCACCAAGATAGCATGCAACATCGGGGTAAAGTGGATGAGTTACCCTGCTTGCCTTCGGTGATGATTCATGGGGTGGAAGGTGATATCACCCTAGCTTCCATCAATTATCTATTTTGGGAAAATGAGATAGACTCTGCTACGGAGGACATAGTACTGGTGGCAAATATGAAGGACCAATATATGTGGGTGGCTAGCATTATTGTTGCTGATATTCCCCTATGGGCCTCCATGGGTGGCGAAATATCTCGCCACAATTTGAAGTTTGAGGCCAAGCTATGGTTGGACTTTATTTGTTCTCGCAGCATCCTATCAAATAATTACAAGCGGGTCACTATTGGGGCAACTATTTTGATTTCTTGAATTATATCATCAACTTTTGAAAAATTGTAGCTCAATAGATAAAGAAGAAGGCTCGATAGTCCAGCACTTCCATGCCATATGCTGTGTTGATCTCCCAACTTTGTGTTACAGCTGGAGTGCCTCTTTTTCAAGACGAGACTCCTTTCTCTGCTCTCTAGGAGTGATTAACATTGACAAGAAGAGAGACGTCGAGACACCGGCAATGAAACAAAAGCGCCTGCAAGCCTTCGGCGTACTAGAAGAAGCCCTCTGATCTTGGGCAGATTTATATGTCCAAGTGATACTCAAACGTATCATTTTCACCTTGTTTATCTAGCAATGTGTTTACATTTTCATGTAATTGGTAATAAAATGTGAATTTATACTAACCAACATGATTAGCATTGTTTTGTAGGTAAAAATGTGATTTCGGGAAGCTAAAATGCATGTTGGATGATATCGGAGTTGGACTTGGATACGAGCAAGGGAAAAAGCATTGGACTGCACCAATTAAAGGGGCTCCGCGATGGAGCCGTGTCACGCTGCCATCGCGGAGGTATTCTGCCTGGAGGGTGAAAAATGCATCAATTCCAGTGGAGGCTCGCGACAGCTCCGTGGCACGGTGGCAAGCCTCCGCGTTGCACGTCGTGCCACGTTGATGCTTTATTCCCGCACCCCCAATTTCAAGTGAGGGTCCGCGTCCAAGCCGTGTCACGGAAGGCAGTGCTCCGCGATGCACTCCGTGACACGTTGCTTGTTATTTCGGGAAAAGTTTCCACTAGTATAAATAGAACACTTAGGTTCATTTTTTAAGAATTCAGACTTGGTGGAGCAAGGACGTGGGTTACAAGAAGTTGAGGGACGAAAAGTTCAGGGTTTTTTCTCTCCGTCTTTCTTCTCTAATTCAATTGTTTGTATGATTAACACTTGTTTTAGGATGATAAATCCCCAAATGAGTGGCTAATTCCCTCCCTTGCTGAGGTTATGAACACTTGTGATGAATTTTGATTATTGAATTATATGGTTTTTCATCTTCTTCTTCCAAGTTGTTCTATTAATTCTTATTTCTACTGCATTGGTGTGTGGCCGACATTAATGTATATCTGAAAAGTCCGATTTCACTCGAGAGAGCACAAAATTGGAAAGTTGTGAATTAATAGGAAATTGTTCTTTACTTGATTTGGGAAAATTGAGTTTTTATGTGCTTTCCTGATAGAAATATACTTGAAAGCCGTATTAGTCAATTTAGGAACCGGAATTATATTGCTAGGTCATGAATTGCATTTGATCACAGAAATGTAGAGGGATGGTTTATGATTCTAAAGTGAGATTAAATACGAGAGTTTTAATCTCTTGGCTAATGTTCTTGGCTAGCATCTGGAAGAAAAGATTAACCAATTTATGAGTATAATCAGTTTCATTACATGTTCTTAACCTCGGCATGCTCATATCCATAGTTTAAATTCAAAGTAGATAATTGTTAGTAGTTTTAGTATAGGATTTATAAAACAAATTATTCAATTTTTGGTTACGTTGTTGTCAGCATACTTAGAAGTCAAAATATAGTATACTTGAGCAAATTTCACTTATCCTGAGTCTCCGTGGATCGATACTTGGCTTACTAAAGCCACTTACTACTTGTTCGACCACGTGCACCTGCGTGTCGGTTTATAACCCCTACAAACGCACCGAACAAGTTTTTGGCGCCGTTGCCGTGGAGACTTGGCAATTGGTGAAATTGTATTAAGTGTAAATTTACTGTATTTTTATTTTATTTTCTTAAGTGTTGACAACTTTGTCTTAGCCTATATTTTGCAGACTTAATTGCTGTGAACATTGGCAAGAGACAAGGAGCTGGTGGAATCATATATAGAGCCTGAACGTATATTTCATAGTAAACGGAGAGAAGATCTACAAAGGAAGCTGCAGTTGCTCAGACAGACTATTATGGAGCAACAAAATCCACCGGTTGTGAGGGCAGTGTTAGTGCCCGAAGAAGCCGCAGCAAGGCCGGTTCGGGAGGTGGCAATCCCACATGCCAACAATGTTACATCCAGTATCTGCAAACCAGAGCCTGGAGGGAGATTGGAACTAAAGCAAAATATGTTGCAATTTTTGCACACAAGCGGGCAATTTACCGGTCGCCCTCATGAGGACCCACAACAGCATCTCCAAAACTTTTTGGAGATAAGTGACACTTATATACCCGCTGGAGTGTCACTTGATTATGTTCGGCTTACATTATTTCCGTTCTCATTACTCGGTGAAGCCAAGAGGTGGTTGAAAGCTGAGCCACCAAATTCTATTTCAATGTGGGATGATCTTGCACGAAAGTTCTTAATAAGGTTTTTTCCCTCGAGTAAAACAGCAAGACTTAGAAGTCAAATTCTAAGTTTCAAATAGAGGGAGGGAGAAAATTTATATCAGGCCTGGGAAAGATTTAAATCCATGTTGCGGGACTGTCCTCATCATCATCAGTCCAATGATGTGTTGGTGCACACATTTATTGAGGGTTTGGAACCCCATACCAAAATTTTGCTAGATTGAGCAGCTGGAGGGCAAGCGCTAGAAAAGACATATGAGGAGCTGTACACCTTGCTAAATCGGATTTCACAGGGCAATCCAGAATGGAATGCTGATTCATCACGAGGTGGGGCAAGGAAAGCAGCGGGAATGCTTAAAGTGGATGGATTTACAGCTATCGCTGCATAGATAGCTGCTTTGCAGAATCAATTGAACAACCACTTCAGCAATATGACTTTGAACCAGCCGTCAGCTCCAGTTAATGCGGTCCAGCAAATGTGGTGTGAAGTGTGTGGAAGCAGTGAGCACTCAGCTGAGTGTTGTGGAGCAAATCCTGATTCGGTTAACTTTGTGGGCAATGCACAAAGAAATCATCAGCAGTATGGGAGTAGCTACAATTCAAATTGGAGGAACCATCCAAATTTTTCATGGGGTAGCAACAACCAACAAGGCCAAAGTGCGGGTCAAGGTATGCAAAGGAATCAAGGAGGGCAACAGAACTACCAATCTCAATTCAGAAATAACAATGCCCCTCCTCTACCACCATCACCCAGCATTGAGGAGATGTTCAAGACCATGATCACTAATCAAGCGCAATTGCAGGCTGACTATGTTAAATTGGCAGCCGAAGTGAAAAATAACCAGTTAGCGACAAAGGCTCTTGAGTATCAATTTGGGCAATTTGCTAGTGCCCAAAATACAAGGCCCAGAGGAGGACTGCCGAGCGACACGGATCCAAATCCGAAGCAGGTAAATGCAGTGACCACAAGGAGTGGTTTACAGCTGAAGGAGGTGGAACCAGAAAGACCACCTCAAAATTCGGGACCAGTAGAAGATGAGGGGGAGCAAAGTTCGGAAAGGGGGAAGACCAAAGAAGCTGAATCAGAAAGACCTCCACCCCCGTTCCCTCAACGACTCAAGAAACACAAGGAGGAGGCGTGTTTCAAGAAATTCATGGAGGTGCTTAAACAGGTACATGTTAACTTACCTCTTGTTGATGTCTTGCAGGGAGTGCCTAAATATGCCAAATACATTAAAGACATCGTGGCCAACAAAAGTCGCTTGACTGAGTATGCCACGGTGGCTTTGACGGAGAAGTGCACTTCCCGGATCCAAAATAGACTGCCCACGAAGCTAAAAGACCCTGGAAGTTTTACTATCCAGCTTACTATTGGGCAGAGCATTCGAGCTCGTGGATTGTGTGACCTGGGAGCGAGCATAAATCTGATGCCATCTTCGGTATTCAGAAAGTTGGGTCTAGGTAGCCCTAGACCTACAACCGTAATCTTGCCGTTGGCGGATCGATCCTTAGCTAGGCCGGATGGCATTGTTGAGGATGTTCTAGTGCAAGTGGGCTCCCTAATTTTCCCGGTAGATTTTATTGTTCTGGATTTTGAACTAGACGCGGAAGTCCCATTTATTTTGGGATGACCCTTCTTGGCAACCGGGAAAGCATTAATCGACGTAGCTGCGGGTCAACTTACAATGCGAGCACATGACAAGGTAGAGGTGTTCGATGTGTACAAAGCACCCAAGCTCCCGATGGTGAATGAAGATCTCTCGGTGATCAATGTAATTGATCATGGTAATGCTAAGCAAATGAATGATTCCCGGGAGTGGATGGGAAGACCACCGGATAGGTGTAAGCACTACTGGGGGGAGGAAAATGATCGTGAGAAATCATCCATCACCCTAGCGGACAACCGAGCGTAAAGGATGTCGAGCCGCGACGGTAAACCAGGCGCTGCACGGGAGGCAACCCGTGAAAAAATATTTTTTCTCTCATTTTGTAAAGTGTAAATAGATTTTACTTTTCTTTTTCTTGATTTAGTACAAAATTTTTCGTTTTAGTTAGTATTTTTTATTTTAGTTAGGTGAAATCTATTATTCTAACCAATTTTGTTTAGTGAGATGATTTTCAAGTCAACGGAGAAAAATGTGCACGGAATCGTGAAGGAAAAGGCGAGGTATGAAAAAGTAATAAAATGTAGAAGACAATGAGTTGGGGCGATACCTCCGTGTCATGGAGGAGGACCTCCGCGTTACCCTCCGTGACACGTTGAGGTGTAATCTGGAAATTTCAAAATTTCCAGTAAGCTATCACGATGGCTCTGTGTCACGGAGGCAGTGCACCGCGATGCACTCCGTGACACGTTGCCATATAAATTGTGACGGGTCACACCGGGTTGCCGGGAGACCCGCGTGTTTTTCTACATTTTAAACCCCGATTTCTCCCCTTTTCCCCTCATTCTTATTTTCCTCCGCGACCAAACATCCTAAAATCCCTCCCGCACCAACGTGCCACGCTTAAGGCAAAGAATTACCAAGTTTTCTTCGGTTCTTTAACTTCGAGGTATGTTTTCCGATTATCTCTCAAGTTTTTGTCGATTTTATTCGAAATTAAGCGTGGGAAGTGAGATAAATCACCCTAAGTCAAAATTTAGCATGAATTCGAGTTATTTATTGATTGATAAAAGTTCGGAATGTTGTAATGATCGTTTGAACTTGTCGATTGCATGAATTATTCGAATTTGATTGCAAAAATCAATTCTAGGGCTGTGTTGTTGAATTTGAAATTGGTAATGTGTTGAATTCGTGAAATATATGCCGGGGTGTACTTGTGAAATGAGATAAGTCGTTGTAGACAATTGTTTGAATGTAATAGACGACGAATTCTCGGGTTGTGGGGAAAATGTTGAAATTTGTTCAAATTGGGTTGGTTGTATAGGTTCATGTATATAGAATTTTTTGTTGTTGTTTTTGTTTCGTTGTTTCTCTTTGCTAAGTGCGATGGTTGAATTGCTAGCGATGGTAGTGATTGGGATTAGCTGTATGAAGTCTGAGTAGTACGCAGAAGTTATACCGTTGAATTTTTCTTTGTGAACGCACTAAGCATGAATTGTATAGCTGGTTGTTTGGTGTAAAAAAAGTTATTCTTGCCGTAGTATCATAACTGTAACTAAGGACTAAGTGTGGGGTAAACTTAGCGTAACCCGACCTTAGCCGAAGTTAATATTCATTTAGCTTGACATTGCGATTGTTTACTTGTGTTGACAGACAAAATGGCAAGCAGGCAAGATAAAGGTAAGGGTGCATCAACTTCAGGCACCGGGAGGAAAAGACATAGACTGGGCACAGCAGTCCCAGCTGCACCAGCAGTTCCATGCAGCCAGCGCCGCCAATACGAAACCAGATGGGTGACTGATGAGGGGAAGAAGTGGTATGCTAAACACAAAGAAAACAAATACTTCCCCGAGGAGCATATAGCACGGGAACCATTAGCACAGGAGTTCCCCCGAATAGTTCAAAGGATCGAGGCAGTTGGGCTCAGCTTCATATTTCAGGAGCCCAAGGAATGCAACCTACACCTGGTCCGGGAGTTCTATGCTAATTGGAACCCGGCAATCAGAAGCCAGACCATCAAGATCAGAGGGCAGATAGTCACTCTGGAACCCCAACAGCTAAATGCCATCATTGGAGCGCGGGCCACAGACACCCACGTTCTCCGCCAGCTGAATATTACCCCACCGTATGACGATATCAGACGCACATTGTGTGGGGCTCGATCCACAGCTAGATGGAGCAGACATAAAGAAAGGGGCTACCACCAGACTCTGCCATACTCTCAAATGAACAGGGAAGCCCGAATCTGGCTGAAGATAGTCTGCTCGTGCCTAATCCTGGGGGTACACATGACTAATGTGACCCGGGACCGTGTTTGCCTGGTATATGCCCTGATGAAAGGGCTGGAGATTAATGTTGGGGCGGTCATCATATCCGCCATGAAGAGAGCCCGATTACACCAGGGCCACAGGTATGGGTTCGGTGGACTACTCACCACCTTTCTCCGGGGCCTCGACGTCGAGGAAGAGGCTTTGGATTATATCCCGCAGTTGGAGCGGCGGGCCTTGGATGTGACCAAAACTAAGGCCCCCGACACCACCCACGGGCAGTGCTGACGCTTGGCAAGCGACATGCTCGTGATGACCAGTACATGGTGCGGATGTTTGGAATGCAAATGCTCCAGCTCAGGATCGATGGGAGACCAGCCACGGAGGAGGAGCTATGGCAGCTCGAGCTGGATTACCCGTTTGGTGAAAACGCCAGGGCTCTATGCCGAGTGGGGCCAGCCTTTGTAGAGCCCACTGATGATGATGTCCCCAAGGACGAGGAGACACGTTAGGAGGACTCCGATGTGGAGTCCGATGACGACGACGGAGGCAACTCGGACATGGGAGATGAGGCAGCAGCACCTGATGAAGAAGTGGAATACTTTGACTGATCAGGGAGTTCCACCACCCAATTTTGTGATTTTAAATTTTTGTGAACACTGGGGACAGTGTTCGGTTTAAGTGTGGGGTGGGGAGTAGTTAGGTGCTGGGCTGGGCTGGTTTGCTTGTATGCTTTCCTCTGTATTCTTGTATGTATGTTTCCCTGTGTTTGTGAATTTGCAAATTGTTCTGTATTTGTAATTATTTGTGAAATTGATGTGTGTTGTGGAATGTTTATGTTGCCAGCTAAGTCCGTAAAATTTTTGTAAATTTTTTTGCTTATCGAAATGATCGATATTTTTAAAATTTTGCGAAAATATTTTATTCATATTTAAAATATTTTGTTAATAATTTTTCCATCGAAATGATCGATGTTTTGCAAAATTTTTCAATTTTTTTTTTTGGGTTTCTCGGCGTTTGTTTTCGATTCTTTTACCGAGAATGGTCCCATTGAACCGACGTCATAGTGAGTGATTGTTCCCTATGATGGATGGATGACGAACGTCTTAAGGGAAATGTAGTCGGTAGGAGTAGTTATTTTAATTTATTTTTAGTTTTTTTTCTTTGGTGGATTGCATCACGGAACCTGTAGTTACTATATGGTTGTGAAATTTTGGTTGCGTGTTGTCGCTGATATTCAAAATGCAAAAGTGATTCGTATGAAAGCATGCAATTTTGTAAATATGTTGAGATACCTAGGCTGTAGAGTTCGATTCGGTGTGATTGAGGCTTAATGTTTGATTCATGTAATTAGCTGATTGAAGAGTCTGTGAATGCATCTTGAATCGAGCATGTGCATAAAGTGTGAAGTGAGGCATTGTTATTCCATGCTATTGTAAAGTGTCTAGAACTTGCCTGGTGTGTGTACAAAACGAAATGAAGGAGGTGTAGTGTTTGAAAGGATGTAGGCATTTCTTTGTTTTAACTGAGAGTTTCTATTTTTTTCTTGTCATACTCCCCCTTTATGTGATTGCATACCCTAGTTAGCCCTTTGAGCCTTTAGCCTATTATTTCTTTCTTTTGTCCAAAAAAGTATAAACTGAGCTTAATTTTTTCTTTTCATTAGCCGTAAAGTCTATACAAAACTCTTAAGCGCTTAAGAAGAGAAAATAATTTTCCCAAAGTGTCAAAGAGTGAGAATGGTGAAAAGAAAAAGAAGAGCAGAGAGAGGGAAGAAAAGAAAAGGTTGAAGGTGCACTTGCTATAATTAAATGATAATGAATGTGCATGAAAAACCTTTGTTTTCGTGTGAAGTGTGCTTGATGAAATGGGCCATACTAAAGTAAATCATCAAGAATGGGATGATGAAAAAAAAAGAAAAGAGAGAAACAATGTCCATGAGTTGATGGGAATGTGTTGAAAAGGCGCTTAAGGATGCTAGTGGCTATTATTGGCTAATCCAATATATACTAGTTCCATAGCTTCCATTACAACCCATTAAAGTCCTACGTGATCTTACATTGCATTTCTTTATATTAGTGGAGTAATACACTAAGGGCAAGCTTATGGGTCATGACATGATGCATGTGAATTCTTTTGGGAGAGAGAGTGAAATTAATTTTTACATGCCCCTATTTGAATGTTTGTGTGTCACATGAGCAAAAAGGGGAAGATTCTCTTGAGTTGTGAGGGAACATGCTTGATGAAAGATTGATTTTCGTGTCGGATATCTTGATTAGCTGATTTGCATGAGTTTACCGATATCGAGAGTCAATTCTTAAAGTCTAGGAAGTCTTAATGTATTGAAGGTCCTTGCATTGTTAAGACCATGCATGTTTTCTTGATGATTTGAAATATTGAATGATCGTTATGACCGTAGCTCAAATTCTCGCACCATAGTGGCGAAGGTTGGGATGTAAATTGCATGAATTGTATATTTGTTGTTCGAGGACGAACAAGGATTTAAGTGTGGGGTAAGTGATCTTGGGCAGATTTATATGCCCAAGTGATACTCAAACGTATCATTTTCACCTTGTTTATCTAGCAATGTGTATACATTTTCATGTAATTGGTAATAAAATGTGAATTTATACTAACCAACATGATTAGCATTGTTTTGTAGGTAAAATGTGATTTCGGGAAGCTAAAATGCATGTTGGATGATATCGGAGTTGGACTTGGATGCGAGCAAGGGAAAAAGCATTGGACTGCACCAATTAAAGGTGCTCCGCGATGGAGCCGTGTCATGCTGCCATCGCGGAGGCATTCTGCCTGGAGGGTGAAAAATGCATCAATTCCAGTGGAGGCTCGCGACAGCTCCGTGGCACGGTGGCAAGCTTCCGCGTTGCATGCCGTGCCACGTTGATGCTTTATTCCCGGACCCCAATTTCCAGTAAGGGTCCGCGTCCAAGCCGTGTCACGGAGGCAGTGCTCCGCGATGCACTCCTTTACACGTTGCTTGTTATTCCGGGAAAAATTCCCACTAGTATAAATAGAACACTTAGGTTCATTTTTACAGAATTCAGACTTGGTGGAGCAAGGACGTGGGTTACAGGCAGTTGAGGGACGAAAATTTCAGGGTTTTTTCTCTCCTTCTTTCTTCTCTAATTCAATTGTTTGTATGATTAACACTTGTTTTAGGATGATTAATCCCCAAATGAGTGGCTAATTCCCTCCCTTGCTGAGGTTATGAACACTTGTGATGAATTTTGATTATTGAATTATATGGTTTTTCATCTTCTTCTTCCAAGTTGTTCTATTAATTCTTTTTTCTACTGCATTGGTGTGTGGCCGACATTAATGTATATCTGAAAAGTCCGATTCACTCGAGAGAGCACGAAATTGGAAGGTTGTGAATTAATAGGATATTGTTCTTTACTTGATTTGGGAAAATTGAGTTTTGATGTGCTTTCCTGATAGAAATATACTTGAAAGCCGTATTAGTCAATTTAGGAACCGCAATTGTATTGCTAGGTCATGAATTGCATTTGATCACAAAAATGTAGAGGGATGGTTTATGATTCTTAAGTGAGATTAAATACGAGAGTTTTAGTCTCTTGGCTAATGTTCTTGGCTAGCAACTGGAATAAAAGATTAACCAATTTATGAGTATAATCAGTTTCATTACATGTTCTTAACCTCGGCATGCTCATATCCTTAGTTTAAATTCAAAGTAGATAATTGTTAGTAGTTTTAGTA
This sequence comes from Datura wrightii, assembly GCA_035772735.1. NCBI lineage: Eukaryota > Viridiplantae > Streptophyta > Magnoliopsida > Solanales > Solanaceae > Datura > Datura wrightii. Next base: position 72,182,121 of record JASDFA010000002.1, read on the forward strand.
TAAGATTTATAAAACAAATTATTCAATTTTTGGTTACGTTGTTGTCAGCATACTTAGAAGTAAAAATATAGTATACTTGAGCAAATTTCACTTATCCTGAGTTTCCGTGGATCGATACTTGGCTTACTAAAGCAGCTTACTACTTGTTCGACCACGTGCACCTGCGTGTCGGTTTATAACCCCTACAAACGCACCGAACACCCTCTCCCACGGGTAAGCCCAATCTCCCACCACCCCAGAAATCAATGTGCCACATCCTGACATGTAAGGCCAAGCAATGAGTGAAATTCCCCAGAAAGGAGTTTCTCCACCGCCTCAATCTTCTCAGTCAAGTGGTCTCCATCACCTTATGGAGATGAAAAACTCGCATGAGAGCCAGCTTCAATGCTTGGCCAAGAGTCTCCCAGCACTTATTGGCAAAACTATCAAGAAGGAAGTCAAATCACTATACTAGAATGTCGCCACTTTTTGCAAGCGGGTGGATGTTGTGGAAGGGGCAGTCATGTCCCTCTGAATTGAGGTGCAGGAGTGGAAAGGTTGGACATAAGTAGAAATACCCGACATGAGTGCTTTGAATGGTACAATGGTTTCACCTTCTTCAGCTCGGGGGCCAATTGATGACTTATTTAAAGGGCTTGACGATGATTTTGCTAGGCTTGGTGATGCCAGTGGAGGTTACGGTGGTGATGAGGCTGAGGCTGAAGAGGAGTGACCCATTCAGGGAGTTCCTTATCCCTTATCCTGTTGTTCTTTTAGCATGTTTACATTGGGGACAATGTATGATCTTAAATTGGGGGAGGGATGAGCGTTGTTGATGGGGGGGGGGGGTATTTGTTTCTTAAGTTTGAGTAAATCCATCCTTTGTCAGGATGTTGTGATTGATGATTGCCCTTATCAGGCGTGTTTTGTTCTTTTAATGAATGGATGATTTGGTTTGAAGCTTTTTTTGAATGGTATGTACTGACTCAGTGGAGCCTTCGGTTTTAAGCATCGTATTTTGAAATTTTCAAAAGAGATGACCCCCAAATTGTTTTTCTTTTTTGCCATTGTAAATAGAGTAGTGTAGAAATTAAAACTCAGAGGGTTTTCTTTTGACCATGGTTCTTTTCCAAGAAGCATTCTTTTATTTTAGTTAATTTTATTGTCGAACCGGTTGGCTTTTCCCGATGATGGATTGAGTGCCGATATTCTTAAGGCAAATGCCATGTCATTTTGAGTTTTTTTGGTGAAGTTGTTTTAAGAGGTACCAACAAAAAAATTTCTTTTGTTTAAATGAGAATGTGAAAACAAGGGCGTGAATATCAATATAATGAGCAAGTGTTGACACTATAGAATAGTAATCTTGGTCATAGATTGTACATTCCCTGCTTGACTTATGATGTTTGCTTTCTTGATGTCCTAATGTGATATTTTTTTTGGAAAATGATTCTTGTAGACACTTTAATGGTGATGCTTTGTGTGTTGAGAATATTTTTGTTAATCTTGTTTGTCACGACCCGAGAGTATACCCGGATCATAGACACGGGACAGGGAGCCCCGAAAGACTCCAAGTCAACCCATGGCGTGAGCATATATCTAATTCGTATGCATAAGGCAGAAGAGTTAACTTAAAAATCATGAATTTAAATGAAATGTGACATGAAATATAAGATACGGTAATACGTAATCCAAACATAAATAGGGGAAAACTACAATTAAGTCTGCAAGCCTCTAATCATAAAACATGGGTTGAAGGGACAAGACCCCAACTGACCCCAACATTTCAAAAACAAAAAATAAACAAGGTCTGAACATGAAGCCCTCGAATCATGAGGACTCACCACTAATAGCTCAAACCAAAACTAAGAACAAGCTAGGAACGACGCTGAACCTGCAAACCGGATCCTAAAAACATGTGGGTCAGTACTTGGAAGGTGCTGAGTATATATGGTATGCTAAAGAATACTTAAAGACATAAAAAAAATTATAGGAGTGGGGACCTCATGATCCTAAGACTGAAATCGTAAGTATATAGTAAGGCTCAAGGTTTCGAAAATATTTGTAAACCTATCATAGTCACAACATGTGAGAAAAGAATTTCATTGAAAACATAACTTGAGCCAAAAGAACATAATCATTCATGCATTAAAACCATAAGGAACAATGGAATATTTCATTAACCGACGTACCCCATATAATCACACATGGAGCCCAACCTAAAAACCTAGTCAGGAGGTCGTTCTTACCTTACCAAGGGTATGAACCAGAAAGGCGTGATATCACTCATGAAGGCCCTGTAGGGCATAGGGGACAGTCACTGAGGAGGTCCCAAACGTAACCTATGGTGGTTCGTAGTTCTAAGATTTGGGGTGTAACCTAGGCCCCGAACCTACTCTGTGTTAAGTACTACTCCCAAAACATGCAACATGCTCATAGAAATTCATACATGACATGCATGGCTAGTTAAATCGTGAAAATCATATCATGCTTGAGAATTTGTAATACTAGCCATGAAATTGGGCCCGTGAATCGGCCAAAATCACAGTTCATAAATCATAAGAGACATGTGGGAATTTTCCATAGTTTCAATCATACATTAAATGCTTAAATTTATAGGAAACACGATCATAATAACATGAGTAGTTGAAGACTTGAAGACATGCTTAAAATTTAATAAAATTTGTATTATGCTTGCGCAATCATCACGACCATGATTTTCACTAAACAAATTTCCTCATAAATGGGAATCTATACTTTTAGAGGTTAGATCATGAAATATTGAATAAAAAAGTGAAATCAGCCCAAATAATTCGAAATTCATAAGTTAGGCATACTACAACAAGCTCATTCCAATTTTTAAAGAATCATGCAATTTGATAAACACCCATAAAGTTTTGGTAACTTCAAACATAGAATTAGGGAGAAATTGGGCATGGGTAGGGACTACACTACCCATTCAAAACCCACATACCTGGAATTACTTGCTTCTTAACTCCCTTGAAAAACCCTAGGTGGAAACTTGAAGAATTGAAGAAGAACCCTTGAATCTCCTCTTACTCCCTTTTCTAGTTCTTGCAAATGCCAAATGAGACTTTGCATGAGTTTTCCTCCTTAAAAGACCCTGCCCCGACCTCAAAAAGATGTGGCTTAGGGTCCAAAAGCATAGAAAAGTCAAATTTGCCCTTAATGAAATTTCGCTGAAAAACAGATCTAGCCCCGTCCACGACTCGTACCACGAAGTCACGACTGGTAGTCACCTCACCACTTTTAAATCTTCTGAATCTGGCCTTGACTCGCATACCACGACTCGTAATGCCATCCTATGGGTCACACTATCATTCGTGGTACCATCCACCCATACAAAATACGACTTAACCATGACTCCTCATCACGACTCATTGCTACATCCCACGAGTCATACCATGACCCGTGACAACTCACACTGGCAACACCGAGAATTTCACCACGACTCCTAACCATGAGTCATACTTATGCATCACGATTCGTAGGACCACCCGTGATATGACCTCAGGCTCCCAAAATTCATCACGACTCGAGTCACGAGTCGTAGGTCCTCACCACGATTCGTACCTTGAGTCGTACTGATGCAAAATTCCAGGTTTTCTGCAGTTTTCAACTTCAACTCCCGAGTCTATTCTTAGGCCTTTTAGGGGTATTACAATATCTCCCCCTTGGAAACATGTTTCCTCGAATATTGGAAACAAGCAGCAAAAAGAAACATACAATTACCTTATGCAAATACTGATCATTTAAGACAAAAACTGACAAAATGACTACCCCCAAAAAGAACTACATAGCTAGACTGAATTCAAATATCACATACATATATCATATCATAAAACAAACTTGCACACATGAACGAAACATGAAAAACTGATTAGAGGTTTTGGGAAAAAACTGATACCTCAAACTGAATCTGGATCGGTAGAGAACAGGTGGGGGTATTTAGCCATCATATCCTCTTCAGCTTCCCACATAGCTCTCTCAACATGCTGATTGCTCCAAAACACCTTTATTGAAGCTACTTCCTTGTTCCTCAGCCTTCGAACCTGACGATCCAAGATTGCAATAATAATTTCTTCATAATTGAGGCTATCCTTCATGCCAATACTTTCCACCGGAACCACCAAGGTCGAATCTCCCATGCACTTTTTCAAGAGTGATACATGAAATACGGGATGAACTGAAGCCAACTCTGAAGGTAACTCTAACTCATAAGCTACCTTACCCACTCGTCTCACAACCTGGTATGGTCCAATATAGCGGGAACTGAGTTTCCCTTTCTTTCCAAATCTCATTGCTCCTTTCATGGGAAATACCTTCAGAAACACCTAATTATCGATCTCGAATTCAAGCTCCCTTCTTCTCACATTCGCATAAGACTTTTCACGACTTTGAGCCATTTTTAGCCTTTCTCTTATTGACTGAACTCTCTCCATAGCCTCATGGACTTAATCTAGACCCACTAACGAAGCATCACCGAATTCAAACCACCTAATGGGCGATCCACACCTTCGCCTATAAAGAGCCTCGAAGGGCGCCATCTTAATGCTAGAGTGATAGTTGTTGTTGTAGGCAAACTCAATAAGAGGCAAATGCTCGTCCCAACTACCCTTTAAGTCAATAACACAAGATCTCAACATGTCTTCAATAGTCTGGATAGTCCGCTCTGCCTGACCATCTGTTTGCCGATGAAATGTCGTGCTATGCTTGATCTAGGTGCCAAGTTCCTTTTGAAAAGATCTCCAAAACTGAGTACCTCTATCTAATATAATGGACAAGGTCACTCCATGCAATCTAAACAACTCTTGGATGTATATATTAGAATAATCTTCTGCTAAATTGGTGATTTTAACTAGTAGGAAATGAGCAGCCTAGGTCAACCTGCCGACCACAACCTAAATGGAGTCATACTGTCTATGAGTTTGGAGTAACCCTGTCACAAATTCCATATTGATTTCTTCCCACTTCCAAGTAGGAATGCTCATATCTTGGAGTACACCCTCGGTCTTTGATGCTCGACTTTCACTTGTTGGCAATTCGAGCACTTGGCTATGAATTCTGCAATATCCCTCTTCATACCATTCCACCAGTTAATTTCCCGCAAGGCATGATACATTTTGGTGGCACCTGTATGGATACAATGTCTAGATCTGTAGCCTCATGCAACATCCAACTCCTCAAATCCCCCACGTTTGAAACATATAAGCGACCCTAGTACCAAAGTAAACCATCTCCCCCTTTGGAGAAGACTTCTACCTTTTGATTTTGGACAGCTTCTTTCAACTTTACCAATATTGGATTTCATCTTGCTTAGCCTTCACCTCCGTTACCAAGGATGACTCTGACCCATTCTGAACTACTACCCCACCATCGGTTGAACCAACTAATCTAACTCCCAACAATGCAAGTCCATGTATCTCCTTTACTAGCTCCTTCTTGTCTTCACTCACATGTGACACACTTTCCATAGAAAGTCTACTAAGGGCATCTTCTACCATGTTGGCCTTACCCGGGTGGTAAAGGACACTCATGTCATAGTCCTTAAGTAGCTTCAACCACCTCCGTTGCCGAAGATTTAGTTCCTTCTGTGTGAACACATACTGTAAGCTCTTGTTATCTGTGAATACATATACATGAACCCCATACAAGTAGTGTCGCCATACCTTCAAAGCAAATACCACCGCAGCTAGCTCAAGATCATGGGTTGGGTAATTTTTCTCGTGAATTTTCAGCTGTCTAGAAGCATATGCTATGACTTTCCCATGTTGTATCAATACACATCCTAGTCCAACTCTCAAAGCATCACAATATACCACAAAGACATTGGTACCCTCTGGTAAAGTCAACACCAGTGCTGAAGTGAGTCTGGCCTTCAATTCCTGGAAGGTCTTCTCATAAGCCTCCAACCACTGAAACTTTACCTTTTTCTGTGTCAATCTAGTTAATGGGGCTTCAATGGATGAGAAAACTTCCAAGAACCTCCGATAGTAACCCGCTAAGCCCAAAAAGCTCCTAATTTCCAAAGGGTTTACCGGTCTGGGCTAGTTCTTTACCGCCTCTATTTTCTAGGAGTCCACCCTTATACCTTCGCTTGACACTACATGTCCAAAGAATACAACTGACTTCATTGCTGAACTTGATGTATAGCTGGGTATACTTTAGGGTCTGAAGTGCTACCCTCAGGTGTGCAGCATGCTCTTCCTCTCTCCTGGAGTATACTAATATGTTGTCAATGAACAAAACCACGAACATGTCCAAATATGCCTCGAATACCCTGGTCATTAGATCCATAAAAGCTTAAGGGGAGTTTGTTAGTCCAAATGACATAACAACAAATTCATAATGGCCATACCGGGTTCCGAAAGCAGTCTTTGGAATGTCGCTCTCCCGAACCCTGAGCTGGTGATACCCAGACATGAGATCTCTCTTGGAGAAATATTTGGCACCCTGAAGCCGATCGAATAGCTCATCAATCCTGGGTAAAGGGTATCGATTCTTGATGCTGACCTAGTCCAACATACTATAGTCAATACACATCTGAAGAGAACCATCTTTCTTCCGGATGAACTATATCAGGGCACCCCATGGGGACTTACTCGGTCTAATGAAATCCTTATCCAGCAAATCCTTCAACTGCTCCTTTAACTCTTTCAGCTCAGCTGGTGCCATTCGGTAGGGAGGAATTGATATGGGCTGCGTGTCGGGTGAAAGATCAATCTAAATATCAATCTCCCTCTCGGGAGGAACACCAGGTAGTTCATCTGGAAATACCTCGAGATATTCACATACCACATGGACTAACTGAACGATTGAGGTCTCTGACAGACATCCTTAACCCTAACCAAATGGTAAATACAACCCTTGGAAATCATTTTCCTAGCTTTGAGATAGGAGATAAAGAGACCTATAGGTCCGCTGAACCACCCCTCCATTCTAAAATCGGTTCACCTGGAACTCGAAACTCCACTGCTCGAGTTCTACAGTTAACAGAAGCATAACATGCAGACAACCAATCAATGCCCAAGATGATGTCAAAATCATTCATAGCCAATTCTACTAAGTCTGTGGAGGTAACATTATGCAATACTGTAATGGGGCAACCTCTATATACCCACATCAGTATGACTGAATCACCAACTGGAGTAGATACAGAAAATGGTTTTGACTAAATTTCAGGACAGACTCCAAAGTGACAAGAAATGTAAGGTTTCACATAAGAAAGTGTAGCTCCCGGATCTAACAAAGCATAAGCATTAATATGAATGACTCGTAACATACCCGTAACCACATCGGGAGAAGTCTCCTGCTCCTGTCGAGAACCAAGTGCATAAAATTGGCTCTGGCGCTGGCCACCAGCTGAACCAGTCTATATCTGATTTGCCACTGGAACTGCTGAACTAGCTACTGAAGTGCGGGCTTGACCACCCACTGACCTAGATGCGGGGCAATCCCTGAGTCTATATCTGATTTGCCACACCCAAAAAAAGCATCTGAGCCCACCAAAAATTACGCTGGGTTATTCCTGTCACAATTAGCACAAGATGGAAAAGTGTGCTCTGTGCATATGCTATTCTGACCCCTTGAACCTGAGGCCCTTCTCCTCTGATTGTCTCGAGGGATGGATGGGGTACTTGCTGAGATAATGCTGATGTAATGGACCTGTGCTGGGACTATTGGTGAGGCCCAACCCCTGGCCTCGGCTGCGAGAACCTGTGGCTATCAGTTCTGTCCCTCTTGGCCTCTCTCTGCCTCATATGAGCTTCCTCCATCTGCTATACATAGAGGACTATCCGTGGGTAGTCCATATGCTGATGAAGCATGGCTGTTCTACATTCCTTGTACAGATACTCGGCTACTCCCTACACAAAACTTCTCATCCACGCCCTCTGGTCCATCACTTACTCAGAGGCATACTTTGACAGGCGAGTGAACTCAAGTGAATATTCTAGCACTATCATCCTTCCCTGTTTGAGGTTAACAAACTCAAATGCTTTCAATTCACTCAATTCCCGAGGGAAGAACCTGGCGAGAAAGGCCATGTGGAACTCATCCCAGCTGATAGAGCCCACTCCCGCTGCCCTGCTGTCCTTCCATTTCTTGAACCAAATATAAGCGACCTCCTTCAGCTGATAAGAGGCCAAGTCAATGCACTCCTCATTCGTCAGCCCCATCACCTGAGTGACCTTCAAGATCCCTTCAATGAACTCATGTGGATCGTCGTCCACCTTTACCCCTGTGAACTCGGGAGGGTTCATCCTTAAAAGTCCCTGATTTGGGTTGTCGCTTCATTGTCGTTCTGTGGAACATGCGCAACAGCCTGATGGTTGACCTGAGCGGTCAAGTCTTGTGCCAACATTTGAATAGCCACCTGAAACTCGGTATAGGAGCTAGCTCTAGTACCTGGGCCTCCTGAACAGGTGGGGCTTGTTGACGCCCATTATCATGGCCACCCTCGTAGCCTTTATCATTTCTATTCCTTCTTCCATTTACCCTTCTGGGAGCCATAATTTTTTGCTATTGTGAATAGCACGAATTAGAAGTATGGAGAGGTTTTCACCGCACGACATAGATCATCAAAGAAGGGAACATTTCTTAAAACATTTAGTAGCCTCTTCTTCATAGGTGTGGCATGCTTCACACCCATTAAAAAGACTCTACCTAACACGGCTTTCAGACTCCATAGGACACATCAAAAACTATTGCTTTGATACCATGTTTTTCACGACCCGAGAGTACGCTCGGATCGTAGATACGAGATAGGGAGCCCCGAAAGACTCCAAGTCAACCCATATCATGAGCATATATCTAATTCATACACATAAGATGGAAGACTTAACCTAAAAATCATGAATTTAAATGAAACGCAACATGAAATATAAGAAATGGAAATACGTAATCCAAGCATAAATAGCGAAAAACTATAATTAAAATTATAATTAAGTCTGAAAGCCTCTAATCATAATACACGGGTTGAAGGGACAAGACCCCAACTCACCCCAACATTCTGAAAACAAAATATAAACAAGGTCAGAACATGAAGCCCTTGAATCATGAGAACTCACCACTGAGAGCTGAGAGCAAAACTGAGAGCAAGCTAGGAAAGATGCTGAACCTGCGAACCGGATCCTGAAAATATGTGGGTTAGTACTTTTAAGGTACTGATTATGTAAGATATGCAAAATAATTCTTAATAACATAAAAAAATTATAGGAGTGGGCACATCACGATCATAAGATTGAAATTGTAAGTATATTTTAAGGCTCAAGATATCAAAAATATTTGTAAACCCGTCATAGTCACAACATGTGAGAAAAGCATTTCATAAAAACATAGCTCGATCCAAATGAACATAATCATTCATGCATTAAAACCATGAGGAACAATGGGATATTTCTATAATCGACATACCTCATATGAGCACACATGGAGCCTGACCTATAAACCTAGTCGGGAGGTCGTTCATACCTTTCCAAGGGTATGAACCATGAAAGGCGTGATATCACTCATGAAGGCCCCATAGGGCATAAGGGACAATCACTGAGGATGTCCTAGACATAACCTACGGCGGCTCATAGTTCTGAGATTCAGGGCATAACCTGGGCCCCTAACCTACTCCGTCTTAAGTACAACTCCCAAAACATGCAACGTGCTCATAGAAATTCATACGTGACATGCATGGCTAGTTAAATCGTGAGAATCATAACATGCTTGGGAATTTATAACACTAGCCATGGAATTTGGCCCGTGAATCAGCCAAAATCATAGTTCATAAATCATAGGTGACATGTGGGCATTTCCCATAGTTTCAATCATACATGAAATTCTTATATTTATAGGAAACACGATCATAATAACATGAGTAGTTGAAGACTTAGGGAGTAATTCAAAATTCATAAGTATACTACAAAAAGGTCATTCCAATTTTTAAAGAATCATGCTATTTTATAAAGACCCATAAAGTTTTGGTAACCTCAAACATAGAATTAGGGAGAACTTGGGCATGGGTAGTGACTAAATTACCCATTCAAAACCCCACATACTTGGAATTACTTGCTTCTTAACTCCCTTGAAAAACCCTAGGTGGAAACTTGAAGAATTGAAGAAGAACCCTTGAATCTTCTCCTACTCCCTTCTCTAGTATTGCAAATTCCAAATGAGATTCAGAATGAGTTTTTGATCGTGGGCAAAATAGCATGCCCGAGTGATGCTTTATAGCTTAGTTTTGTCTTGTTTATCGAATTAATTATATGCATTCTCATGTGATTTTATGTAAATGTGAATATATACTAACCAACATGATTAGTCCTTGTTTTTGAAGATTAATAATGCATTTTAGGAACTAATTCATGATTTGGTGAAGTGGAGGAACGGAATCAAGAGCAAAACGTGAAAGTCAACAAGAAAACATGCAGTAACTGGCACCCTGCGCGATAGGGGCCGTGGCACGCTGCCAATGCGGCAACACTTGGCCAAAAATTTCATTTTTTGGCACATTCCAGTGAGCGTACGCATTACCTCCGTGTCACGGAGGTAAAGTAGGGCGTTCAGCTTCGTGACACATTGCTGTTCCACCACAGGCCAAATTTTGCATTTTTTCAGCATAGTATAAATTGAACCCTTAGCTCCTAAAATCAGAGGGTCACGATTTTATTCTGAAAAACCACCTAGGAGTGAAGGGAGAAGTGGTAGAACTCACCTAGGGTTCATCAATTTCATCTTCTCATCTACCAATTCTTGTAAGTATGTTACTTTAACAATGTTTTCTTGTAATTTTACGAACTTGAAGGGCTAGAACCCTTCCTCTAGGGTTGAAGCCATGAGTTATGAGTGTGTTTTTACGAATTTTCTTTGGAATTAAGTTATTGATTGTTGTTTTGTCTTACATTCTTAATTATGGTTGTTTTTATGATTGATCACCATGAAAACACACATGTTAAACTTAGGCAAGAGAAAGCAAACCTAGGGAAGAACATAAGAATGTAGGAAGCAAGTTCTTATCTTTTGATAAGATTTTGTGGTTAGGATAGAAATATACCTAATACCTTGCTTGGTTGATAAAATGGGATAAGAGAAAGACACCGGCTTAGATTTGTCACTCCACCACTCGCAGAAGTAGTTGTGAAGATAAGTTTGGTTAAATGGTTGGAGGTACGAAAGTACCCTAATCAATGGCATAACCCCATAAACCACATCCACGTAGTTAATTGCCCACGAACTAGAATTAGCATCCTCGCTCATAATGATGCAGTGAGGCGAGTTTGTCGTGTTTAGAGGCTCGAAAGACCATGAACATGCAATTCTAATTATGTGAGATGACAATCAATAGGTTCATACTTTAACCATTGCGAATCGTAGTATCGCATGATTATCTGGTTTTAACTCTATGTTGCTCCTAGAGTGAATTCAGAATATTTCGTTGACCATATTTAGACTTAATTAAACCTTCTCGAAAACATCTAGAATCAACACTTGTGAAAGTTAATATCACACATGAACTTGATAGTTAGCTGAATTGGTCCAGTCCCTCTGGGTTCGACATCCGACTCTTAAAAAAGGCCACTATATTACTTGTACAACCCGTACACTTGCGGGGCGCGAACAAGTTTTTGGCGCCGTTGCCGGGGACTCGGCGAATTTTTGATAATTTATCTTTTTTTGTGTGATTTTTAAATTTCCTTAAGTGTTGAGAAACTTGGTCTTAGTCTGACTTATTGCAGGTGACAGGTTGTCTTGCCGAGCTGGCTAAGAATAGAGAGCTTGTGGAACCGTTGCTTGAACCTGAACGTCAACTCCATTTGCAAAGGAGAGTAGCTCTTGAGCAAAAGCTGAAAAGACTTCAAGAAAAGGTACAACAACAACCACCCGCAGGACAAGCACAATTGTCACCAGAAGCAATGGCAGCCAAACCAGTTTGCGAAGTGGCAATCCCACAAACGACTAATGTGAACTCTAGTATCCGTAAACCGGAGCCTGGAGGGAACTTTGAATTGAAGCAGATTATGGTGCAGCTGTTACATTCTAGTGGTCAATTCACTGGGATGGCATAGGAGGACCCACAGCAGCACTTACAGAACTTTCTTAAGATTAGTGACACGTTTGTCCCCACCAGCGTGTCCACAGATTATGTCCGACTTACCCTCTTCCCGTTTTCATTGTTGGGAGAGGCAAAAAAGTGGTTGAAGGCTGAGCCACCGAACTCCATAACTTCGTGGAATGACTTGTCTAAGAAGTTCCTTATCAGATTCTTTCCTTCAGCCAAGACTGCAAGTTGAGAAGTGAAATACTGAGTTTCATGCAGAGGCCTGATGAGAATTTATATTTGGCTTAGGAAAGATTTGAGTCATTATTGAGAGACTATCCCCATCACCAGCAATCGAATGAAGTGCTGGCTCATACCTTTGTAGAAAGTCTAGACCCACACACGAAGATATTACTAGACTCTGCATCGGGTGGGCAAGCCTTGGAGAAGACTTATGATGAGTTGTATACTTTGTTGAACAGAATTGCTCAAGGAAATCCAGAGTGGTACAACGAGTCATCGAGAGGGGCAGGAAAGAGATCAGGGTTGATAGAGGTAGATGGTATGAATGCCTTGGCAGCACAGTTAGCTTCGTTCCAGCATCAGATGATGACTCAGTTCAATAAACTGAGTATGAACCAACAAAAGGGCCAGGTTAATGCAGTTCAGCAAGCTCTGAGTTGGTGTGAAATTTGTGGTAATAATGGGCACAATGCAGAATCTTATTGAGCCAATCCGGAATCAGTCAATTTTGTTGGTAATGTGCATAGGAATCAGAATTTTGGGAACAACTCCAACAGAAATTGGCAGGGCCACCCGAATTTTTCTTGGGGTGGAAACCAAAAGCAGAATTATATGCAACCTCAACAACAGTAGTATCAGTAAAATAGGCAGAATAATGGGCAATTGAGTAGCAGCATTGAGGAAACACTGCAGAAAATTATGGAAACCCAAAATCATTTAGCGGAAAATCAGGCGAGGATGGCAACAGACTTAATGAATCAGCAAGTAGCCACCCGCAATCTTGCAAAACAAGTTGGTTAGATAGCAGCTGCTCAGAACATGAGGTTGCAGGGGGGATTACCAAGCGATGCAGATCCTAACCCCCGTCAAATCAATGCCATCAGTCTTAGAAGCGAAAAGCAATTAGCTGATGCAGTGCCTAAAGAGTTGAGAAAGGAGGTGCAGCCGGAGTTGGTTAGACCAGGACCATCCACCGACACTAGAGCGAATCAGAGTGTTGGGCAACAAAATGCACAACCTGCATTGCAGCCAGCATAAATACCACCACCACCATTCCCTCTGAAAATCAGAAAGAGCAAGGAGGAGGAATGCTTCAAAAAGTTCTTTGAAAGTTTCAAAGAACTTCACATAAATTTGCCTCTTATTGATGTTTTGCAGGGAATGCCCAAGTATGCTAAATACTTAAAGGATGTGATGGCGAACAAAGTTAGGTTGGTGGACGTCCAGACTGTAGCACTGACTGAGGAGTGCAGTCACAGGGTATTGAGCATGATTCCAAAGAAGCTCAAAGACCCAGGGAGTTTTACCCTCCCTATACAAATTGGTAAAGCTGAGGTTCTACGGGCTTTCTGTGATCTAGGGGCAGAAGTTAACCTAATGCCCCTATCCTTATTCAACACCCTGGAGTTTGGAAAATTGATGTCGACGAGGTTGATGTTGCAGCTGGCTGACAAGTCACGACTGACACCTGATGGAATAATAGAGGACCTTCTCATCAAAGTAGGTAAGTTTATTATACCTGCTGATTTTATTGTTCTAGATTTTAAGGTCGATGACCAGGTACCCTTAATCTTGGGACGGCCATTCTTGGCCACCGGAGGAGCGGTGATTGATTTGAGAGAAGGGACCCTGAAAATGAGGGTCGAGGATGAAGAAGAACTCTTCCGAGTATACCAAGAAATGAACCCATCCACACACTCCAGAAACCTTTGTCAGGTTAGTGTGTTGTTAGAGGATGAGTGTGGGGTGGAGGATCCCACAGGTGCATGGCCAAAGGAAATGACAATTGTTCAGCCCGAGTCTGATAAAGGGCTTCAAATTGTGAAAAAGTTGGAGGAAGAGAGGAACAGAGTGGAGGCTGTTTCCTCTAAAAATCAAAAGAGAAGGAGATGGTTCTCGAATGGGAACCCAGGTATGAGGATGTCTTGAAAAGGACAGTCCACGTTGTGCCGCGACAGAAAATTAGGCGCTGCTTGGGAGGCAACCCAAGGGTACCACAGGTACCATTTTAATTTCTTGCATTTGTGTTGATTTTATTTATTTTTCATCTTCTGTTGTTTTTGGTGGAAAGTTAAGCAGAGATGGAGGGGAAGTCTAAGTACCCGTGGTGGAGGAAACTAAAAAGCATGGACGATAAAAAGTGTGGGGTCGACACACACTTGTGCAAAATTGAAGAAAAGCATGCAATTAGCTAGGCCTAAAGGCCTCAGGGAGTATTTCTCACCCTTTTTAAATTTTAATTTGATGCTATGAGGACATAGCAGGATTCAAGTTTGGGGTGAGGGAAATTTCAAAATTTTTGTGCTTAACGATTTTTGGTGAATGTAATGCTTGTGAGAAATATTGGGAAATTTTTTTTTGTGAGTCAAGCATGACTTCATCATCCGTTGGTTTTTCTTTTCGGTTCTTTTCCAACGGGGGGTCTTTGAACCGAAGAATAAAAATTTTCCTTTTCTTTTCTTTGTCTGTATATAAGGTTTTTAGTCATAGCTAGGGACTATTTCCGACGATGGATGGATGAGTAAGAGTCTGCTGAATGTGTCTTGACTTGAGCATGTGCCATGAGTGTAAGGTTTTTGAGTATTCTGTGCTATTATGGAATGTCTAGAACTTGCCTTGTGTGTATATAAAAAGAAATGGAGGATGAGAATTGTAGGAAATGATTTAGGCATTTCTTTTAAGGAACGTAAATGTTATCCCTCATTTTACCTACCTTGAATAATTAATCCTAGTTAGCCCCATTGAGCCTTGAGCCAATTCTTTGATAGCTTCAACATAAGATTAATACTTTTTCTTTCATTAGCCTTGAATTTGATCCAAAACTCCTAAGCGCTTAAGTGAATAATCCAAAAGAGTAAAGGAGTGAGAAAAAAAATGAAAAAGAAGGAAAAATGGAAGTTGTGAAAATTGAGAAAGATCAAGGGTGCACTTGTTTGAATATGGTTGAGTATTAGTAGGGAGTAAGAAAATAAATTAATGAAAAGTTACTTATAGAACTCCTTACTAATAAGCCAAAAGTGCCTAAAGAAAGAGGGAACAAAAGAGTAAAAAAAAGCTGAAAGGAGAAAAAGGTGAAGTAAGGGAAGGGAAGTTAGTGATGAGGGGGCGTGATGTATTAAAAGCGCTTAGGGCAGATAGTCACTATTACTGGCCATAATAGTACCTACCCGTCCCTTTGCTACATTACAACCTAAGAAGTCCTACTTGATCTTACATTCATACATCCTCAAATTAGTGGAATAAAACACTAAGGGCAAGCTTATGGGTCATTACATGATGCATGTGAATTCTTTGTGAGAGTGAGCATAATTCTATTCATGTACCCACACATGTTGTGATTTAAAAAGTTTTTGCGTGTGAAAATGGGTAACTCTCATTCTGTGAGGGCACATGTTGAATGAAGGATATAATTCATGTGGGATTTCTTAATCAGTTGATTTGCATGAGTTTGCTAAGATTGAGAGTCGCTTCTTGAGATTAAGAAGTCTTAGCGGAGTTGTATTTCATTTCAATAATTAAATCGTGCATGCTTTATTGTTAACTTGCTATCTACATAATCAGTACAGTCGTAGCCTGAATTCTCTTGCTAAATTAGCTATGGGTGAGTCTCCATAGGAATGATATGTAAAAGGTTTGTTCGAGGACGAACAAGGCTTTAAGTGTGGGGTAGGTGATCGTGGGCAAAATAGCATGCCCGAGTGATGCTTTATAACTTAGTTTTGTCTTGTTTATCGAATTAGTTATATGCATTCTCATGTGATTTTATGTAAATGTGAATATATACTAGCCAACATGATTAGTCCTTGTTTTTGAAGGTTAATAATGCATTTGAGGAACTAATTCATGATTTGGTGAAGTGGAGGAATGGAATCGAGAGCAAAACATGAAAGTCAACAAGAAAACATGCAGTAACTGGCACCCTGCGCGATAGGGGCCGTGGCGCGCTGCCAACTCGGCAACACTTGGCCAAAAATTGCATTCTTTGGCACATTCTAGTGAGCGTACGCGTTACCTCCGTGTCACGGAGGTCAAGGAGGGCGTTCAGCTCTGTGACACGTTGCTGTTCCACCAGAGGCCAAATTTTGCATTTTTTCAGCATAGTATAAATTGAACCCTTAGCTCCTAAAATCAGAGGGTCACGATTTTATTCTGAAAAACCACCTAGGAGTGAAGGGAGAAGTGGGAGAACTCACCTAGGGTTCATCAATTTCATCTTCTCATCTACCAATTCTTGTAAGTATGTTACTTTAACAATGTTTTCTTGTAATTTTACGAACTTGAAGGGCTAGAACCCTTCCTCTAGGGTTGAAGCCATGAGTTATGAGTGTGTTCTTACGAATTTGCTTTGGAATTAAGTTATTGATTGTTGTTTTGTCTTGCATTCTTAATTATGGTTGTTTTTATGATTGATCACCATGAAAACACACATGTTAACTTAGGCAAATTCTTGAGAAAGCAAACCTAGGGAAGAACATAAGAATGTAGGAAGCAAGTTCTTATCTTTTGATAAGATATTGTGGTTAGGATAGAAATATACCTACTACCTTGCTTGGTTGATAAAATGGGAAGAGAGAAAGACACCGGCTTAGATTTGTCACTCCACCACTCGCAGAAGTAGTTGTGAAGCTAAGTTTGGTTAAATGGTTGGAGGTACGAAATTACCCTAATCAATGGCATAACCCCATAAACCACATCCACGTAGTTAATTGCCCACGAACTAGAATTAGCATCCTCACTCACAATGATGCAGTGAGGCGAGTTTGTCGTGTTTAGAGGCTCGAAAGACCATGAACATGCAATTCTAATTATGTGAGACGACAATCAATAGGTTCATACTTAAACCATTGCATATCGTAGTATCACATGATTATCTGGTTTTAACTCTATGTTTCTCCTAGAGTGAATTCAGAATATTTCGTTGACCATATTTAGACTTAATTAAACCTTCTCAAAAACCTCTAGAATCAACACTTGCGAAAGTTAATATCACACTTGAACTTGATAGTTAGCTGAATTGGTCCAGTCCCTGTGGGTTCGACATCCGGCTCTTAAAAAGGGCCATTATATTACTTATACAACACGTACACTTGCGGAGCGCGAACAATTTTCCTCCTTAAAAGACCCTTTCCAGACCTCAAAACGATGTGGTTTAGGGTCCAAAAGTGTAGAAACATCGAATTTGCCCCTAATGAAATTTCCCAGTAAAACAGATTTGGCCCCAACCACGACTCGTACCCCAAGTCGTACCACGAATTCATGACCCGTGGTCACCTCTCGTGGTCGTCTCACCAGTTTTAAATCTTCTGAATATAGCCAAGAATCACATACCACGACTTGTAGTTCAATCCTACGGGTCATACTGTCAGTCGTTGTACCATACACCCATACCAAATATGACTTAACCACAAATCCTCATCACGATTTGTTGCTGCATCCTACGAGTTGTACCATGACCCGTGACGACTCATGCTGGCACCACTTAGAATTCCACCATGATTCCTAACCATGAGTTGTACCTATGCGTCACGATTCATAGAACCACCCGTGATATGACCTCAGGCTCCTAAAATTCATCACGACTCGAGTCACGAGTCGTATTTCCTTACCACGATTCGTACCTCGAGTCATACTGGTGCAAGATTCCAGGTTTTCTGCAGTTTTCAGCTTCAACTCCCGAATCTATTCTTAGGCCTTTCCGGGGTATTACACTTGTGCATCACATCTTGTCTAGAACTTGCCCTAAATGTGATTCAAGGAAAAATCCTAGATGTAGTGGTACCAAGGAAATGAGTTTAGGCCCTCAGTTGTCACGCACTTAAACCATACACTCTCCATGATCATTAATCTTTGTTAGCCAATTTTGTGCCTTAAAACCTTCCATTGGCAACCACATTATAAGCCTTAAGACCATTCATAATACCTATTTTGGCCCCATTCTCCCTAAATAAGTGTTGAAGCAAGGCTCAATGCCTAAGAAGAAGGGAATAAGATTAACAAATGTGAAAAATGTGGCAAGAGCCTATGTTTGGGGGTATGCAAAACAAAGGGGGAAGACAAGAATCATAGTGTAAATGGAACATCACCTTCAGTCAAAGTGCACAAAAAGATGAATCCAAAAAGAAAAAGTCTATTTGTGTGAATTGGTGTTCCGTCTTGATGTAATAAGTCTAGTGCTAGAAGCTAAAGAGGGGTTATAAGGGGGAGTATTAAAGAAATGAAAGGCATCAATAAGAAAAGAAAGGAAAAGAAGGTTGAGTGAGAAAAATTGTTATAAGGCATGGCACGAAAAGCATTAGGGAGGATCTAGTCACTGTAGCCAAATGTTCATCCTACCCTGACCTTAAGTCTACATCACAGCCCGCAAGTTCTAAATGATTCTAGGTGCAACTACTCTACATTAGTGGCAAGTTACATGGAGGGCAAGCCTATGGGTCAAGTGTAGTCACGAAGATATCTTTTAGGAGAGTGAGTGTAAATATCTCTTCCAATTAATCCTTTGTATGCATTCAAATGATCAAAGAGCCAAGAGAATAGGGGTCATTATATTTGGTGAGTGGCACTCCTTTTAGGGATGCATGAGAATTTATAGTTCATATGGACATAGAACAAGGAGTGCAAACTCTAAGGCAAGCTTTGAATTTTCAGTAATTACAATTTGAGATGCTATGTGTGTTACTTGGTTGAGAAATGCCCTTGTATGGTTAATGATTCCTTTCAGAAAGCTTTATTTGATAAAAAGTGGTTGCCTTCTTGAAACACCTTCATTGTTTTGGTCTTTTGGGGTATTTCCTTCTCTTTTTGGTAAGCATGATGAATATTTTTGGGTTGTATTAGTCTAGGTGGTCGGAAAACTCTAATTGTGAAGAAATGTGACCTCTTCCTCAATAGTTGAAGTATTGCATTACTTGAGGACAAGCAATGATTCAAATTTGGGGGTTTTGATGAGTTGGTAATTTACCAACTCATTAGACTCTAAAGCTTGAGTTTTTGTCTAGTTCTTGAGTTGATTATTTGTATTTTATGCCCTTTTTGCTTTTTTTTGTGTGCATATGCCTAAGTTTGAAGAAAAGAGATAAAAAGCGGTAAAAAGGAGGAAATGAGCAGAAGAGGCGATTGCATGTGTTAACAGGTGAAATGCAGATGTTAACCGATGAAACGCCGGTTAAAAGATGAAGGTCACTGCCTCATAGGAGGAATGCCACCAGCGGTTCACGAGTCACCTGTGACGATACGCTAGTTTAGTCGCCGAATGACAATCAAAAACTTTTGGAATTGGCATTTAAGGTACGGCGGTTCAGAGATCGGTGAAATGCTGGGTGAACCGCCAAAGTTCACTGGAAATGACTGAAGAAGAAGAGAAAGTATTCGACGGTTCGTGGATTACATCGGCGAATAACCGGTATCTTTACTGGTTCTAGAACGATGCTATTAAGGGTATAACTGTTCATTGCTAAAAATGGAAGGAAAAGTACTCTACTTTTTAGGGTATAAATAGAAAGAGAAGTAGACTGCAGAGGGGAGAGGAGAGAGGAAGAAGGTAGAGAGTTAGAGAGAAAACCCAAATACACATCACATCATTAATTCCTCTTTTAGATGAAGACAATCTCTTAGTTGAGAAAGGGATTTTGATTGAAATTTGTATAAGATACTCTACTCTATTTTCATCTTGGATATTATTAAGTTTCAGTTGTAGTGAAGTATAATGTATCTTTGATTTATATACTCTCCTTATTAAATTCACTAATGCTATTGATGATTGTGTTTTTGAATTTTTTAACTATGAGTTGCTAAAATCATTAACTAGAGGTGTGTGATAATGAATACTTAATTGGATTGGGTATTGCTAGAGTTAACTTCACGATGTTTAATTAAGTGTAAATCTATTGGATTCCTTTCAATCTATTAATGAAGATCCATTGATGATGATATGGGTCTATCAATACTTGCTTAATTGTTGCCCGGGAGAGAATAATTAAGTATTGGAAGGGAATCTAGTAGTGGGTATGGATAAGAGGTTGTAAAATTAAGCTAGTAATAGCTGAAATTACTTCCTCCTTCCTAATTAGCAGCTAATAGCTTGGAATAGTGAAGTTGCTGATCCAAATCAATTCATGTGTGCTAAATCTCAACTAGAGTTTGAGAAAACTCTAGCTAGGGGTAGTCAATAGGCTGGGAAGCTGAGGCTATCTATTTTCGGCTGGCCCTAGTTTATTATATCAAAGGACAGAGAGATCATACGAAAAAAAGGGCCTGAGTGCAGTTTTGGAGGATACAAGTCAATAGACTTGGTTAGTGATATCTTTGATAGTATAAGGCGGAAGGCACGAACCTCAGAGCTCAGTCTAAGGGGAAAGGGGAAAAGCAAGAGTACTTAACTCTTGAGGGAAACAAAATCACCTATGGCTAAAAGTAAATTAATAGAGCATGGGACCACTGCTCAATGTCGAGAAATAAGCATCGGGCTAATAGTTAAGTGAGGTTGTCACCTAGAATGCTGAAATATTATCACTAGTTATGGAGGTAAAGGAGTGGCGACACTGAGATTCTAACCTAGTACAACCTAGAGACAAGGCTTAGTAGTGATCTTCAAATAATCTCAAATATATTAATATTAAAAAGAACTCTCAAATATATTAATATTAAAAATATGATCTTTATGAATTAAAAAACACCCCTTTATATAGTAGTGAAGAAGAGGTTGGTCAAAAGATATCATCAATGAACAGGATTCTTCCTAGAACCTAGAAAACTACGACACATTATTCTATGAAGTCAACATAGAACAAAACAACTATTAAATGACATAGAAGGTTGCCACAGCCAAAATTCTAGGATTCATCATAGAATAGAATAAGTTTAAATATATTTCTAGAAACTAATTAAAAAATATTGCAGTGTTTTCTCCATTTAGGGGCTGATTTGGGCTCCATTTCATCTCCTCTTGGACATTAATTTGGGCCTTAAAATAGATGTAAGACTTGGAGAAAATATCTTCATTGGGCTTGAGATCTATTTCCATTACAAGACAATTTTTAATAGTTAGTTCCATCCAATTAAGTTGGTCTTCAAATTTTCCTATTTGGGATCTTGTCATGGGTCCTCTTGGAACTTCCAAAGCTTCCTTAGTTGATGAGTTTCCATGGATGTTATCATTCCCCTCTTCTTCAAGAGAATTCATCCTCGAATTCAATGCTTCTCCACTTGTGTGTAACTTGGATTTTCTTTTGGCAGGAAGCCTTTCCTTCCTAAAGTGCACCCACACTAGATCTCTAGGCTTAAAAATAACATATTTTTGCCTCTTATTTCTTCTTAAGGCTGTTTGTTCATTCTTCCATTCAATTGCAAGTCTTGTTTTTCATTAGTACTCTTCATCATTTCAGCCTTCTTCGTTATCGTAATCTTGTCGATAACTCGACAATCCACACACATCCTCCAAGATCCATCCTATTTGGGAACCAATAAAATAGGAATAGAGCAACGACTCATGCTCTCTCATACAAAACCCTTTTCAAGTAACTCTTCAACTTGTCTTTGCAACTCTTTTGTCTCTTTAGGATTACTTCAATAAGAAGGCCTATTTAGAATTTGTGCTCCAGGTAAAAAGTCAATTTGGTGCTCAATGCCACGCAAAGGTGGTAGACCTTTAGGAATATCCTCAGAAAAAATATCAGCAAAATCCTGCAAAAGAAAAGTAACACTACTCTGCAAAGAAGAAGTTAGTATCTTTGAATTAATCAAGACTTCTTTATAAGTAAGTAGTATTATGGGCAGTCCCTCTTTTTGCATTCAAACACTCCATGACTCTTACATAAAAACTCCCTTTTTTCTTTTTCTTTGCCACTTTCCTCTCCCCAAAATTTTCTTTTTTTCCATTCGAGCCCTCTTTTACCTCTTTGCTTATGTTTTTGCCCTCTTTTTCTCTCTCTTGTCCATCTCTCTTTTTTTCTAACTCTTTGCCAGAACTCTTTTCTTTTCCCTCAATCTCACTTTTATTCCTTCCCTTTTGTTTCCTCATTGATTCCCGCAATCTCTTTTGATATTCAAACACTTGAGAAGGAGTTAAAGGTGCAAGAGTATACTTCTTTCTATTAAGATCAAGAGAATATCTATTCTTTCTTCCATCATGAAAAGTATGTCTATTAAACTTCCACGGACGACCAAGCAACATGTGACAAGCTTGCATAGGAATCACATCACAAAGAGTTTTATCCTCATACCTACTAACATGAAATCATGCATTGTTTGATGACTTTTGATTCAGCAGTATCATTCAACCATTGGAGTCTATAGGGCTTATAGTGTTTCATGCATGCAAGCCCTAATATAGCTACCGAGTTTGAACTCACCACATTAGCACAACTACCACTGTCAATGATAACAGAACAAGTTTTTCTCTTTATCCCACACCTAGTATGGAATATTTTCTCCCTTTTTTCATCACTATCAATTCCCAAACTGATAAACATTAGCCTCCTAACTACCCCAATCAACTATGACTAGAAGGAAGTTCTACACCATCTTCACTCTTACCTTCATCTTCTTCCTCTTTCTCACTCTTTTCACTCTCATATTCTACTTCAGGAATCTTCTTAACTACCCCAACAAAACCATCATTAGGCATTTCTACATCATCTTCACTCATACCTCCCTCTTCTTTCTCATCCTCACTTCTTTAACTTTCATATTTTCCATCTTCTCTTAAGATAATGTTTCTTCTAGCTGGACATTCATGCATCATATGCCCTCTCCCATGACATTTATGACATTAAATGGAACTGGAAGGTTTAGATGACTTAGGAGAAAAAGATTTACGTCTCTCTTTCTCATCTACTTTACCCTTGCCTTTGTCTTCTTAAGGTCTAGAAGATACTTCTTCTTTTGACTATGGCTTCTTGGAAATGGTGTTTGGTTGATTCCTCCATGAACTAGCCTGATTTCTTCATTCATTTTGCCTTTCTACTTTTACAGCCAAATCTACTATCTCATCTAAAGTTACATATGGTGTATCTCTACTATATCAGTTATTTGTCTATTTAAACCATTAAGAAACATAGCCATAGTAGCTTCTTCATATTTCACGCAATTAGCTTGGATCATAGCCATATCCATAGCCTTAAAATATTCATCAATAGTCATGGTTCCTTTCTTCATTGATTGAAGACGTTGTTGCAGGTCTCTTTGAAAATGCGAAGGCACAAACCTTTTCTTCATGACATCTCTTCATCTCAACCCAAGTAGAAATGGGTGGTTCTCAATCTTGTTGTCTACCCCTAGTAAACTTTATCCAAAAAATAGAAGCATACTCAGAAAATTCAACAACAACAAGCTTAACCTTCTTACCTTCCGAATAGTTGTGATAATAAAAAATGGTTTCAACTCTCCGCTCCCAAATCAAGGTACAAATCTAGATCTCTTGTGCCCTTGAAAGATGACATCTTCATCTATATGCTATTTATGTTGTCATCTTCCAATCTAGCTGGTTGTCCCCTTTGATCTATGCCTATCCTGTCTAGATTTACATCAAAATCATCAACCAAATCGTAAATAGGATTTTCTTGATTCACAATGGGGGAATGGGGTACATTTCACTTATTTTGAGGTCTAGGATTATTTTAGGGTGGTACAACAGGTTGATTTCCCCTTTTAAATTTAGCTATTGTCTCATTTTGTTCGGCAAAGGCATCCTTTATCTCTTAGGACGGTAAGTTCCATCTTTCAAATTATGGGTGCATAGCTTGTAAAGTAAAATCATTTCTTGCTCGGATCTACACTTCTTGAGCATCCCTCCTTTCACCATCACTATCACCTGTATTAAACATCTTAAAGAAAATAGTGTATCACTCAAACTTGGCTTTTTTCCCTCAATTGTTCTCACTCACTCTAGCCTTTTTCCTCTCAAAGGGACTTTGGAAAGTGACTTCGTGGATTTATATTTAACCCCACCAGTGTAAAGTCCTTAGCAGTAAAATAAGGAATTTTGGGGCACAAAAAAAGTGAAGAATCAACCCTAGGAAGAATAGGATTTAGATAAAACAAGACTCAAACAAAAGGAAAGGATTTTAGAATAAGATAAAGATCTAGGATCCCCTTTTCTTGTGTTCTATCAAAAACATCTCTTTCTTTCCTTTTTTATTTTCAAACTTAGATGAGGAAAATTTCTTGAAGAGTAGTAAAAAATTTTTTCCTTTTTTTTAAAAATGTTACTGTTCACTGTCACAATAGTGTTTATTTAACATTACTGTTTGCGGCTACAGTAACGTTTTTTTTGCTTTGTTAAAGAAACTCCCAAGATTATCAAGAATGGAATCTTGATAAAACCGCTCTGATACCACATGATAACATAAATGTTTTGAATCCCAAAACTAGAGTATGAACTTAAAACAAATGCAGAAGCAAAACTAGGAAACAAATTGAAAAGACTAAACAAGAATTAAGAGATATGAATTTGACAAGACCCAAATAACAACGAATTGGCTATAGGTAAACCAAACGCCTTTGCTTGATAAATTAATCATGTTTAGAATCAGATCTTGAGCGCTTCGTGAGTAATTTTAGACAATAATTAGTAAGTCTACTAGTCGAGTTCAATAATGCCAAGAAGAAATCAAAGATATCAAGAAAGAAAATTATCTTACTACCATAAACTATGAATTAGTTAGGTTGCAAGATAAATCCAAAAGTAATCTTCCACAAAGGTTTAAAAGAACTCTCAAATATATTAATATTCAAAATCTGATCTTCATGAATGTACAAAGACACTTTTATATAGTAGTGAAGAAGGGGTTGGTCAAAAGATATCATAAATGAAAATGATACTTCCTAGGACCTAGAAAACTACCACACACATTATCCTATGAAGTCAATGCTCACTCCCAAATACACGCAAGTGCAAGTGGTTGTACGAGTAATAACGTGGCTTTATTTCAAGCCAGGTATCAAACCCACAGGGACTGTAATGTGGCAGTAATTTTTCTTTAAGTGTTTAGTATACGCAGTTCTTTATACAAGTAGACAAATAGAAAAAAAATGATGATTTTTCAAGAATATAAGTTAATGAAACTTTAAGTAAAAATATTTTAAATTATAATCTGAACAATAATACGAACAAGCTAAGGTTAAGGCAAAACATGCAGATATGTAATTTACTGTTTAAATTTCAATCAACACTTCTCTTTGGTTGTTGGTCAGGAATTATTAACCAATGGATTGGGTTTTTCAAACTCCTCTCCAATTAAAGAATCATGAGACTTACATTACACATTTCCGTGATGCAAAAACTTCATATTCTAGCAATACACAACAAATTCCATAGATTACCAAATATGACATTACAGATATATTTCTATTCTGAACGTTAATCTTCTGTTAATTTCTCAACCAAGACAAGAACATATCCTACCAATTCACATCTATCCAATTAATCTTCCTCTCGGAAATAAAACTGGAATTCTAGGATGTACATTAACAATGGCCTAGCATTAATGTAGTGCAAACAAGAATTAGTAGACAATCATTGTAGAGAAGATAATAACTGAAATAACATCAATTACATACTACTGCAATCACCCTCAACCTCAGCCAATAGTGAATTAGCCACTCATTTGATGATTAAACATCTTCAAACAAGTAGAAATCATACAAGCAATTGAAATCTAAGAGAAAAAGGAAGAAAATTAACCGAAGAGCTTCTTCATCTCAAAAGCTTGATACCCACGTTCTCGCATGAAATGTCAGATATCTTAAAACAAAACCTAAGTGTGCTATTTATACAAGTGAGAAATTTCCCGGAATAATTTGGCAACGTGGCACAGAGGGTATTGCGGAGAATCAACTCCGTGCCATGGCCCTGTCGCGGAGCCTCAGTGGAACTGGGGTGCCGGATTATTATCCTTAGTATGGCACGAAGGGTATCGCGGAGCCTCAGCTCCGTGCCACAGACGTAACGCGCACCTTCACTGGAATCCAGGTGTGCGGCAAAGTCCTCCCACCATGTCACTGAAGTGAATGCGAAGCATAGGCTCCGTGACACGGTGCCATCGCACACCTTCACTGGAATGCAACACAAATTCCACTCTAGGCAGAATGCCTCCGTGATGGTGGTGTGACACAGCCTCTATCGCGGAGCATCAATTGTTTAGCATTTTCTTGCCAACTTCCGAGTTTTGCTTCCGAGTCCATTCCTCCACTTCACCAACTTGTAGATTAGTTTCCATAATTCATTCTAACTGCAAAAACAATAACTAATCATGTTGGTTAGTATAAATCCACATTTACATAAAAATCACATGAGAATGTACACATTAAAGTAGATAAACAAGTCCAAATTAAGTAATAAAGTATCACTTGGGCATGCAATTATGCCCAAGATCAGTCAACATAGAACAAAAACAACTATTAAATGTCTTAGAAGGTTTCCACACACAAATTCCTATGAATCAACATATAATAAAACAATATTAAATATAATTCTAGAAACTAATTAAAAAAATTATTGCAGTATTTTCTCCATTTAGGGGTTGATTTGGGCTCCATTTCATCTCCTCTTGGACTTTAATTTGGGCCTTTAAATAGATGTAAGACTTGGAGAAAATATCTTCATTGGTCTTGAGATCTTCTTCCATCACAAGATACTTTTTAATAGGTAATTATAGCCCATTAAGTTGGTCTTCCAATTTCCTTGTTCGGGATCCTGTTATGGGTCCACAAGGAACTTCCAAAGCTTCCTTAGTTGATGATGAGTTGCCATGAATGTTACCATCATTCCTATTAAGGTGTCCTAATTTCTGAGGAGATGACTTATACAGAGGTCCCAGTTGACATTCTTGATCGATAGGTTGGGAATCTTCGGACTAAATAAGTCGTCTTAGTTAAAGTATAATGAGGAAGTAACAATATTGATAAAGTTAGTTGGGAAGCTAAGGAGGAGATGAGGAAAAAGTATCCTCACTTATTTGTGAATCAATGTTATATTAATGTATGTAACTGATACTTATGTTACCGACTATGTACTTTTAAGTCGTGTAAAGTAAAGTTAACCAAAATTCGAGGAAGGATGTTAGGATAGGGTAGAGGATGTACACCCTATAAATTTTTTTATGATTATTTGATGTTTGTATACTATGTTAAGAGATGTACGGGCTGTATGTTGGCAGGATGTGAGGAGAGAAACATGCACAAAGGAAAGACGAAGAGTATGAGAAGTTCATGTGTAAGGGTAAAATTTAAGCTATCATATCTCCTATTTTATAATAAGTTATAATTCCTACAACCTATCAAAATTAAATTTCTTTGAGTCTAGTTTTCAGAAAATCAAACCACTCATCAATCGCAGTTCGAAGAAAAAATTATAGGCGTTTTACTGAGGCACTGTCAAGAAGGTGATGTGCCCACCTCTTTAAAAACATCCACCAGCCTACCTTCTTAAAAATCATGTTTTTACTTGTGAAAAACATTTCCATCTTAATCCTTTTCGACCTTCTTAATTAGAATACTATTTCTCTCTCACTTCTAGTAGATAAATCAAGGAAAAGCAAGGAGGAAACACCAAGTAAAGTTCAACCAAATCACATTACAAAGTGAAGGAGTTATTTGCAAGTTTTTTGTGGTGCGTGGTTACTACTTTTGCTACATTTGGGCAGTGTTTCTAGTGTGATTTTTCTGCATTTTGGTGGTGGACTGATTATACATCCCTTATTAGCTGGGATTGGAGTCAAGGAGGAAGGTAAATATTCTACCCTTTTAAACTTGACAAAACTTTTGCTAAGAAGCTAGAGATCGGAAGTCAAACTAGGGTGCAATTTTAGTGTGTGTTTGCTGAAGTTCTGCCCATTTTTCTTAAGGTTGGAGAAGCTATATTTATCTGGAAGTATACTCCATATTGTGAAATTAATTACATGAGAAATTAGGTAATTTCCCTCTTACTTTTTCCCCTTAAAAGTTGGTAAAACAAAATGTAGAAAAATTACTCAATGTTGTTTCTGTTGTTGTTGTTGTGGTTGCCAATGGGGGTGATCTTTTGACTGGATAAATTGGCCAAAACTAGCAGTGTTACTTGGTTATAAAATCCATAAATTGAAGAGGCTAAGGGCTGGTAATTTAAGAAAATAATTGGCTAAGAAACACGTCGGCACAAGTTATGTAAAACTGTCATTGTCCTTGTTTTTCAAGCATGATTTTGCACTCATGATTTTGCCTTCCAAGCTCTAATGTCCCTTTGAACACAATATATCAATTTTATTGAATCTCATATGTCATCCACACATTCTTATGAGTTATACTAGTTTTTTAAAACATACATTTATGTGCTATTTGCTAGCTTTACATGTTATCTGTTCTCAATTGCAGTTATGTGTTATGAAAGAGGCAT
Source organism: Datura wrightii (assembly GCA_035772735.1). Classification (NCBI taxonomy): domain Eukaryota; kingdom Viridiplantae; phylum Streptophyta; class Magnoliopsida; order Solanales; family Solanaceae; genus Datura; species Datura wrightii. The sequence goes on from JASDFA010000002.1 coordinate 72,210,752, forward strand.
ATTCAGGCCACGAATTTAGCATTTGTCATTTCTATGCTATATGTACTAAATTGACTCAGTATAAGTTGTATTGGCTTCATTTGTGATTATGAATGATATTTATTTATTTTACCTGATGTGGTGCACCGACTGGATGGATTATTTTTTTTACCCTAGTGTGGTACATTGGCTGGATTGATTTTACCTAGAAATGATACACATTTACCTTGGTGTTGTTCACCAGTTGGATGGATTTTATATGGATTTTACGGTAGGTTGGCCCCGGACATTACAATTATAGTTTTTCTTATGCATTACTTGGTTGTAGAGTATTGATTATTGTAAGGTTCTGGGTTCCAGGATTCCAGGATGTTACTATTCCTTATTTTTTGCTCAATTATCATTGTTATTTTATATATTTATGCTCCTCTCTTTCATGAGCCATGTCCTATTTTTGGTTATTTTGAGTTTTGTGTACAATATGCATAGTTGAGGGCCCTGGTCCTATGCATTTAAGTTTTTTTTAACTCTTTAGAGGCTAATGTGGACTAGTTTGTATAGTTTGCTTTGGTTGTGTGGCATTGTCAGTTTTTTGTTGCTCAGTTTAGCTTTATTATAGCCTTGTCAGCTTTCCAGTTGCTTATTCATTCTTTTCGGTACCTTAGGGGTCCAATATCTATCTTGGTTGGTTGCGACAGGTGACTTTGCCAACCTCACTATTACTGTTATAGACGTTATATAGCTGGCTTCTCAATCAATCACAAATTGAGTGTCAGTTGCGTTGTAACCTAGTTTTGGGGTATGACATCTTATTTGTTATTGTTGGTATGAAGTCTCTTCTAATGTACATAAGCAATTCTTATTGTTCGGTTGGTATCGTTATTATTGCTCTTTCTTATTGTTATACCTCTCTTACATTATTACGTACTGATGCCCCATTGCCAGCGCAAGATTCATGCAAGGTCGAATTTCAATAGGGCCCACTTGGGGTGTGCACATTTCACTGTGTGATCCTTCTTAAATCCTTGGACTTTTTCATGTGCATCTTTCATAATATTTCCATGATTTTTGTATGGCATTTCCAAACATATCCCTCGCAACATACTTCCTCCTACCATAGTAACACGTCACCCCACAACAGCACGTCTCAGCCCACACTCTCTTCCCTACTGATGTTGTTTCCTAACACCTATGGCTAGCATGAACAGTCCTCAGAAATTCCTAGGCAGGCCCTTTAATACGAAGACGAAATTCAGTACAAGGTGCATGCAAGGCCAACACTTGTGGCTCCCGCTCGGGGTCTACATGTGTCACGAGTCTACTCCTTATTACTTCATTGGCCTTTAGTCTTGTAGGTATTTCATAGCATGATTATTATTGTCATATGGTATTTCCAAACATCTAACATGATGTAGTTCCTTCTCGGATAGTGAAGTGTCACCACAAGACTACATGTCAAGGGTCATGCACCATTGATTGTCGATTTTGCTTCCTAACTCATATGGATACAATAGACACTCCTTAGAGATGTATAGAACTCTAAATTGAATAAGAGATTCACTCACAGCACACATTAGGCCTCGCTTTAACATGCCTGGATAACATGGAGCCATGCGCATAATTCCAAGAGCCGTTGTAATTGTTGTGGCCGGCCCTTAAGATTCCCATGATATTTTTCCCTAACTCGTATGGGTACAATTGGCATTCCATAGCTATTCCTTGCTATGCCCTCTACATGAAGACCAATATCAACGCATGGTTCTTGCACGACCAACACTCACGACACCCGTTCATGGTACGCATATGTCATGAGTTGACTCTTTCTTAAGTCATTGACCTTTGACATATGGGTCATTCATAGAATGACAAATGTTGTCGTATGTAATTTCCCAACATATCCCTTGCAACACACTTCCTTCCTACATGATGAAGTGTCATCTCTCGACTTCACGTCAAGGTCGATGCACCCTTTCCTGCTAGTGTTGATTCCTACAGGAGGCTATAGGACATTTGGGAATGTCATCGTTCTTTATAGATTGAACTCGTGCGAGAATTCAGTTGTTGTAGGAGTTGGGTTGATGCTTGCAACCTAATGAACTATAGCTGGCCAGTGGCTAGTCATGGAAGCATATAAGATTCTTATTTTGATTATAGTTATAGTCATGTCATGCCATGGCATGGTGGAAAGATTTTTTGGTTGGAATCATTTATGGTAGACTTGTCTTATAAGGCTATATTGTATTGTGATAGTACTCGGGTTGGAATCGTGCATATTGTCCAACATTCAGGGACAAATGTTTCTAAGGGGGGAAGGATGTAACACCCCGAATAATTTGAGCAATATATCTGTACTTTTAAGGTCAGATTAATGTTACTTAATAGGCTAAAAAAGAAGTATTATGAGGTATTAAAGTAACTCTATGATTTTTTTAATATTGGACATCAATCAAGTTGTAGAACGAAACTTGGCAAAAGTTATTCCAAATTTCCTTCTTGAGATTCTCTGAAATTTGGGTCAAATATCTTGAAGCTTTTCTCCCAATATATGAGGATTTAAGGGGCATACAACCTATCAAATAAAAGATCTATGAGTTTACTCTCCAACGCATTAAATCATTCACCAATTTCACTTCATAATGGAGAGATGATCGGGTCTTTGCAAGACTACGCAAGCAGGTACGTCAAAAATTGGCTAAGGCGATGGAGGACTATTCTAGTCCCTTGGCCGGTGGCTTGGATCTTTATTCAAATTTCTAGAAGGAGTCTCATCCTAAACTCTCTCCCAAGATACCGTCACAAGTTCTTGATGGTTTTGGGTCTAGGAAACCATGGTTCAATATGATTTTGATTTTAGGATGTCAGGAATCGCGTGTAACTTGCATTTTGGTGTCTCTTCCGGGCTTTTGGTAGATTTCTCATGGTGAAGCTTTTGGTAAGACTTCTTCCTTTAGTTTCCCTTAGTTTTTGAGGTTGCTTATAGGTTTTTAACCATGGTAGGTTGTTGTCTCGGATATTCTACCATAGAATTCATATGAATCTTGTACGTTAAGCTCCATTTGCCTTGTTTCTTTTATGAGTTTGTTGGCTGTGTTCTTGGCATCTTGAAGTCCCTATAGGCAGTAGTTTGATGGTGTTTAAGTCTTGGGCTCAGTTAGGCATGAAGCTAAGGTATGTTTGGCTTGTCCTTCCCTTTATCGGCATAAATTTCGTAGTCCTTGTCGTAGGTGTAAACATGTGTGTTGGCTGTTTTGTTAAGCTTTGTGTTATATTGTTTTTTTAACTCTTTTGCTGCTTTTTATGTCATGATAAATTTGTTTATCAGGTGCTGGTTTGGTTGGTGTCTCGGACTTGAGTGTTGAGGATCGTAGACATGGCAATTTTTAGGCTCGTGTCGAGAGCCGTGTGTAAGGCTTCTGATTATTGTTGCGAGTTATGGGCTGCTTGTGTGATTATGATTATGTGATGATATTGGCAAATGAATGATGGTATATAGTGTTCAAGTCAAAGGTTGTTATGATCTTTTGTTATATTTTAGTCGGCGGTCGTGTCGGCCGTGTCGATGGCATGTTGGCAGACGTGGTGACACTTGGGTTGGCTTGGATGTGTCCCTTGTTGTTAGTGGTGAGTATGGTGGCTTTTGGTCTTCATGTAAAGCTTGGGATAAACTTGTTAGGATGGTGATCCTTGGCTCTATTTGTGGTTCATCGGTGGATGGCTATACGTAAAAGAATAGTACAGTGTTGTCATAATCAGTTGGTGGGGCTCAAGAGCCGGTTATGGGCTGTTGGAGCATGCATTATTATTTTTGTTGATTGTGAATGTTGTGATTGTGCATGTGTTGTGTTTGAGGCCTTCTAGCTTGTGGATACTCGATTCATGAGAGTTATTTCGGCTAGGGGTCGAGCCCGAGGTGCCTTGTGACTTGTGGATACCTGACACACTAGAGTGTTTTCGGCCAAGAGGTTAAGCTAAATGAGTGAGATGGCCTACAGGTTTAAGAATCATGTCCTTCATAGTGTTGATTTGAGATATGATTCGAGAGTGGTCCGACATGTCTGAGCCTTTCTGGGATTGCGACTAGTTCTTCAAGATGGATTGAGCTCCACATACTGTGCGCAGCTAAGAGATGGTCATGCAATGCTTGATTGATGATGTTGATTAACTGGTGTTTACTTTTAATTTGCTTGGCATTATATTGTGGTTATTACTTGTGTTATCTATTACCTGATATCAGTGGAGGCTAGATGTTGGTTGGTGTTAGCTGAGGCTGCTAAGATGTCTAGAGGTGATGACAGGTGAGCTATGTCGGCTAGGTGTCCCGTGTTGTTGGTTACTTTTTTGGATTTGTCGGTCTTAAAGGGGCTAGGTACGTATCATTTGTGTGCTTGCTTGTAATTACCTGTTACACCCCCAAAGTTGTCGTTACTAACCAATGCATACGTGTGCATGTTGAAGAGTTTTTAGAGTAAGGAGTGTCGGATAAGGTTCGAAAGTAGAACGTACGAGTGCATTAGCGAGCAAGCGGAAGGTCGGGGCCGGGGGCAGGGCATACAAGGCGCCATGTCGCACCTCCCCCCACGGAGCAAGAAGAGCCGTGTCGTGCCCCTCCTTTGGTGTGTTGAGAGGTGCATCGCGCCCGTACCATGCCGGGGTAGGAAGCGCACCGCGAACCCTCCCCACCGCCTCAAATTATATATTTACTCCCCCAAGTTTAAGTGAACCACTATAATATTTCCCCAAAGTAGAAGGAACGACTTGAGCAATAATTCTTCAATGTTTTTGCCGAATTATGCCATCAAACTCTATTCAAATGCAAACTAGGCTTGGATACAAGTTCCCAGCCTATGAGGAACGTCCCTACGAAGTTATTTCTTAAAATCTCGCTTAGAGTACAGGAACCCCGCTGAGTAAAAGTTGTACAAATCACTTCTAAATGAGTCCTAAGCGGCTACAAGAAATAGGTAAGCAATTCTACCTTCTAAACTGTTGAGAATTTGTAAGCTTTCGGTCGAATTGGACAAAGTTTGATTTGTAGTTAATGTTATTGAAAGATATTGTTATTAGCCATTCATATTATTGAAAAAAGCCTTATTCTTTCAGTGTAAAGGCTGCAATTTCGTGGAATTACCAGCTATGAGTTGGAACTATTTTGGGTAAACAAAAATCGGCATTTGAGGTATGTTAAGGCTTATCTCTTCGGCAAGTTATTCTAGTCGTACAGATGATACGACCTACACTTTTGTAAGTAAGATGTAAGTACGTATGTTGTGATTAGCTGCTACAAGTAGATAAGGATTATATATATTGTGATTAGATGCTACAAGTAGATAAGGATTATATATTTTGTGGTTAGCTACTATGAGACGAATTGATATTATATCATAGTATTCCCCATCACGAAAGAATATACACAGTGTGAAAAACACTAGGAGTTTGATAGAGACCTCCCTGTTCATTTGTTCACAGTATTAGTGGGATTCTAATGTCTCGTTGTTGTACCAAGGCCTCAGAAGCTTATGGGTAGCTATTGGGCTTAACTTTGTAAAGTTGGATTGCACAGTGGGCATCTTGGCGATATTAATTTCTGTTTGATGCCTATATAGACAGTAAAGCTCGCATGTAGGTTGTTGGCGTACCATGACGCCTCCATGACCAGAATCTTGATAGGATGGTCTTACCTTCATATCGATGGCACCAGTGTTTCCTAATGTATTGAGCAATAGCCTGCCATATGATTGGCTACTATAAGTGACCATTAGCTTCAGTCGACCTACTACTGGTTGTATAGGTCACTCAGGTCACCACCCCAGTTGTTAGGAATCTGATAGGCTAAGTAACATCTTAAGGGGAATAACTTGTCAAGGATTAGATGTGGGGTCAACGACCTAGGCTACTCTTACAGAAGCCCACATATATGTTGCCGTGAAGGGCTAGATCCAGATATACATTACCTACAGGGCTATGAATTGCTCAAGGGAGATATATGTTGTCTGGACACACCAAGTTAACGTCCAAAGGACTAGAACCATAGTATCATAGTATTGCCTTCAGGCTAAGAATTATAGTAAGTTGTCTGTGGGAAGTTAGGGCTGACTACTTAGGAGCATGTCCGATTAGTAGTAGCCCTACAGTACTTCTAAGTGAATGAACTAAATAGTTGGTCGTGTACGATCTTGCTATTCGCTTATGAGCTATCGTTATCCTAGAATGACCTTCAGAGTATCGCTTAGCTCACCCCGGTCCTCACCCTAGTTTGTCTAAACTGACAAAGGCTATAATTGCTATCAGGACCCATTGGTCAGGTATAGGCACATGGGGTGCAATTATTGGCAGTTATACATTATGTTTTAGGGGCGAGTAGCTATTGTGTTAAGCCTAAAGATCTAGCCACACCTATTGAGTTTCTATATTGAGGCTATAACATCGTACTCCTGTAGGAAGTGACCCACCTTAGTTGGTCTCCCGTCAAATGACCTCAGGATTGATAATTGTATCATCGCCTACAGGGCTATAGAGTTCTCAAAGGAGATATGTGATGTCTGAAAGGACTATATTTAGGACTATAAGGCCGTATCAAAGTCCATTCGCATATGGATTTCCTTTATGCTGTAACGACATTATTGACCCTCAGTTGGGAATTGCGAGCCCAGGGTTCAGTTGCAGGAGCCGATAGGGCATACATATAGTTACAAGAGCCCATTGGCTTAGTTACAGTCCTAGAGGCTGGATAGGTTTGGTTATAGTTACTTGTCTCACCATAGTGATCTGGTTAGGGGTATACAGATTGTACTGTACTTGTTTGGGCTTATGGGTGTTCGGGTATTTCGGTATAACTACACACAAGTGCACGTGGTCGAAAAAGTAGTAAAGTGGCTCAAGTAAGCCAAGTATCGATCCCACAGGGACTGGACTAAGGTAACAATCTACTCAAGTGTCAATAAACTTTAACTCTAAATTGCAGACAATAGTGTGAAGAAGAGTTTGATATTTTGTTTCCTAATTTTGTACTAAGTCTAAAACAAATATACAATTTGAGTCTGAACTATAAGTATGAGCATGCTGAGGCTAAAATGAACATGTAGAGAAATAAATTATCGATACAATTTGGTTAATCTTTCCTCCGGTTGCTAGTAAAGAATTATTACCTATGGATTAAAACTCTCGTATTTAACCCAACGTAAGAATCATGAACGTTCCACCTACATCTCTGTGATAAAAAGAAATTCATGTTCTAGCCATACAAAACCGATTCCTTAATTGACTAATACGACTTTCAGGTATATCTCTATCCTGAAGGTAAATCATATCCTATCAATTCACAACTTTCCAATTTCTTGCTCTCTCGAGTGAAACTGGACTTTTTGAATATACATTAACGTTGGCCACACATTAATGCAGTAAGAACAAGAATCAATAAAACAACCATGGAAGAAAAGATGAAAAACCAATTAATCAATAAGATTTCAGTACAAATGTTCCTAACCTCAGCAAGGGAATTTAGCCACTCATTTGTGGATTAAACATCGTTAAATGAGTGTTAATCATACAAGCAATTGAAATAAAAAAGAAGGAGATAGACAAAAACCCTGAGATTTTTGTCCCCTCAACAGCTTGTAACCCACGTTCTTGCTCCACCAAGTCAGAATAATTAAAAATGAACCTAAGTGTTCTATTTATACTAGAGGAAATTTTTCCCGGAATAACAAGCAACGTGTCACGGAGTGCATCGTGGAGCACTGCCTCGGTGACACGCCACCAATGCGGACCCTCACTGGAATTCGGTCGTCCAGGTATTAACGCCTAACGTGGCACGGCGTGCAACGTGGGGCTAGGCCAACGTGCCACGGCCCCAATGTGCACCTTCACTAGAATTGGGCATAATTTCAGCATCCAGGTAGAATGCATCCGCGATGGCAGCGTGACACGGCTCCATCGCGGAGCCCCTTTAATTCGTGCTTTCCTTGTGCTTTTTCCCTTGCTAGCTTCCGAGTCCAATCCCGATCTCTCCCAACATGCATCTTAGCTCCATAACTTTATATTTTTCTTGCAAAACAACTATAATCATGTTGGTTAGTATAAATTCACATTTTATTATAATTCACGTGAGAATGTACAGACATCGATAGATAAACAAGGCAAAATGACACATTTGAGTATCACTTGGGCATATAAATTTGCCCAAGATCACTTACCCCACACTTAAATCCTTGTTCGTCCCCGAACAATAATCTTACACCTCATGCAATTGACACCCCATCCTGGGTACTTTGGCTAGACAATTCAAGCTACGGTTGTACCGATTATTTAATATAGCAAATCATCAAGAAAACATGTATAGTCTTATCAATACGATGACCTCCAACACATTAAGACCTCCAAGACTCAGGAATCGACTCTCGATATCGGCAAACTCATGCAAATCAGCAGATCAAGATATCCGACACGAAGTTCAATCTCTCGTTGAGCATGTGCCCTCACCACACAAGAGAATTTTTCCCCTTTTTAATCACATGACCTCCAAACATCACATGCAGGGCATATAAACAAGATTTTGCTCTCTCTCCCAAAAGAATTCACATGCATCATGTCATGAACCATAGGCTTGCCTTTAGTGTATACTCCACTAATATAGGGACACAGGATGTAAGATCACGTAGGACTTAACGGGTTGTATTGTAAGCTACGAAACTAGCAAATACTGGGCTAACCAATAATACCAACTAGCCTCCTTAAGCGCTTTTTCAATACATCCCATCAACCTTATGGACATTGATTCTTCCTTCATCCTCCCATTCTTGAAGTTTGTCTTTATTTTTGACCCCATATCTTTAAGCACACTTGACTTAATAACAAAGATTATTTATACTTCTCCATTATATTTAATTTATAATGAGTGCACCTTTGACCTTTTCTTTCCTTTCATCGCTCCGCTTTTTCTTTTCTTTTCACCATTCTCACTCCTTGACACTGTGGGGAAATTATTTTTTTCTTGAGCGCTTAAGAGGTTTGGATCATATTCACATAAAATGAAAAGAAGGGGTTAAGCTCGGTTTACACCATTTTGACAAACGAAAGAAATCGGCTAAAGGCTCAATGGGCTAACTAGGATGTACATTCAAGGTGGGTATGAAAAAAAAACTTTCGGTTAAATCAAAGAAATGCCTACATCCTTTCCTGCAATACACATCCTTCATTTCGTTTTGTACACACACCAAGCAAGTTCTAGACACTTCACAATAGCATGGAAGAAATGAAACCTCACCATACACTCATTGCACATGCTCAACTCAAGACGTATTCACAGACTCTTCAATCAGCTAATTGCAAGAACTCAAACATTAAGCCTCAATCACATAGAATCGAACTCTATGGCCTAGGTATCTCAACATATTTACAAAGTTGCATGATTTCAGATGAATCACCTTTGCATTTTAAATATCATGTACAACGCACCACAAGAATGTCTCAACCATAAAGTAACAACACGTTTGGGATACAAATAAACAAAAGAAAAAAATTAAAAAGAACTACTCCTATCGACTACATTTTCCTTAAGACGGTCGTCATCCATCCATCATAGGGAACGGTCACTAACTACGACTTCGGATCAATGGGACTATCCTCGGTAAAAGAACAGAAAACAAACGCCCAGAAAACCAAAAATAAATATTTCACCAAAATTTTAAAAATATCAATAATTTCGATAAAACATATTTACACAACCAGCTAACAACATTCAACAGCACAACAGCTTCACATTAATTACAATACAGACATACACACAAAAAAATCACAGGGTCACAAGTTTTTCCAAACACAACAACAGAATAGAGACATTAATAACAACAGCAACCAACACCTAAGTACTCCCACCCCACACTTAAATCGAACAGTGTCCCCGGTGTTCAATAATTCAGCATAGTACGAAAGTAGGGGGTGAATCTCCCTGATCAATCAAAGTATTCCACTTCTTCGTCAGGTGCCGCTACCTCGTCTCCCATGTCTGAATCGCCCCCGTCGTCACCATCTGACTCCGCATCGGATTCATCACGACGTGTCTCCTCATCTGTGGGGACATCATCATCCGTGGGCTCCACAAAAGCTGGCCCCACTCAGCATAGAGCCCTGGCATTTTCGCCAAAAGGGTAGTCTAGCTCGAGCTGCCATAGCTCATCTTCTGTCAACAAAATCGATACAATTCCCCCAATTTCTATGCAATTTCAACAATTTCATTAACCCGACAATCCGTCATGCCTTAATCGTCTTACGTTAAGCACAACATACTATTCCTCACCCAACATGCACAAACCAAGAAGAATTTCACATTTCAACTCAATTTTAACTTCTTCATATTTGAATTCTAACCCAAGCTACAATTTCGCAAGAATTTCTATCAAACATGTATTTATCGAGTTCATACCATCACAACGATACTATGAACATCAATCAACAATAATTTACATGAATTCATGCTCAATTTACACTTAGGGCAAGTTTTCCTCACATCCTATGCTCAAAATCGGAAAAATAAGACAAGAAATGAGATGAAGTTAACAAACATACCTTCAATTCAATGATACCGAAGAAAAGTTGACAAATTTTAGCTCCTAATCCATGTCACGTTGGGGAAGGGGGGTTTTGGGTTGTTTGTCACGGAGGGGAAAGAAAAAAATAGGAAAAATGGGTGTTTTCAGGGTTTAAAAGGAGGTTTTTCCCGCGGGTAACCTGGCGACCCGGTGTGACCCGTCGCTAAATTTCCTACAACGTGTCACGGAGTGTAACGCGTAGCATGCCCTCCGTGACACGGAGCCATCGTGCCAGTACTCTGGAAGTTTTAAAAAATTCCAGATTACACTTCAATGTGTCACGCAGGGTAACGTGGGGCATGCCCTCCGTGACACGGAGCCATCACGTAGGCTCACTATTTTGCCACTTTTTATTATTTTTCTTACCTCGATATTTCCTTTGCGATCCTTTGCATATTTATCCTCTGTTCAACCTAAAATTCATCTCACAACAAGAAATTGGTTAGAATTTATATGTTTCACATAAAATACACATTTTGTTTTTATTTATTTTTTTCTCATCATATTTTTTACTTTTTTTCTTTCTACGAAATCTATTAAAATATTACAAAAATTTTCAAGGGTTGCCTCCCGTTCAGTGCCTGGTCTACCATCGCGGCTCGACGTCATTAAGCTCAGTCATCCTCTAGGGTGACACACGTTTTCTCTTGACCACCGTCCTCACCCCAGCAATGCTTACACCTCTCTGGTGGTTTCCCCAATAACTCTCGTGACTTAATGCTCTGGACAGCATCAGCTTGATTAATCACGTTGATCACCGAGAGTTCCTCGTACCCGGCCGGGAGCTTGGTGGCCTTGTACACATCAAACACCTCCACCTTATCGTGTGCTCGCATGGTTAGCTGCCCTGCAGCTACATCAATCAGCGCTTTCCTGGTCGCCAAGAAAGGACATCCCAAAATAAATGGGACTTCCGCATCTGGCTCGAAGTCCAGCACAACGAAGTCTACTGGGAAGATGAGGAAGCCCACTTGCACCAGTAAGTCCTCCACAATGCCATCAGGTCTTGCGAAGGAATGATCCGCTAATTGCAAGATCACTGTTGTTGGTCTAGGACTCCCTAGCCCCAACTTCTTGAATACTGATGTCGGCATCAAGTTAATGCTCGCTCCCAAATCACATAATCCGCGAGCTCGCAAACTCTGCCCAATTGTAATTTGTATTGTAAAGCTCCCAGGGTCCTTAAGCTTTGTGGGCAACCTGTTTTGTATCCGGGAAGTGCACTCCTCCGTAATAGCTACCGTAGCGTACTCAGTCAACCTGCTTTTGTTCGCCACGATGTTCTTAATATACTTTGCGTACTTCGGCACTCCCTGCAAAATATCAACAAAAGGTAAGTTAATGTGTACCTGTTTAAGCACCTCCATGAACTTTTTGAAACAAGCCTCCTCCTTGTGTTTCTTTAATCATTGAGGGAACGGGGGTGGTGGTCTTTCTGGTTCAGCATCCTTTTTCTTCCCCCTCTCATCACTTTGCTCCCTCTCAGTTTCTACTGCTCCCGACTGTTGAGGTGGTCTTTCTGGTTCCACCTCTTTAAGCTGTAAACCACTCCTTGTGGTCACTGCATTCACTTGCTTGGGGTTGGGATCCGTGTCACTCGGAAGTCCTCCTCTCTGCCTTGTGTTTCGAGCTCCGGCAAATTGCCCAAACTGGTACTCTAGCGCCTTTGTAGCTAACTGATTGTTCTTTACCTCGGCTGCCAATTTCACGCAGTCAGCCTGCAATTGAGCTTGGTTAGCTATCATTGTCTTGAACATTTCCTCGATGCTGGGTGATGGTGGTGGAGGAGGTGCATTGTTGCTTCTGTATTGCTACTGATAGCTCTGCTGCCCTCCTTGATTTCTCTGCGCCCCCTGACTTGAACTTTTCCCTTGATGGTTATTGCTACCCCAAGAGAAATTCGGGTGATTCCTCCAGTTGGAATTATAGCTGTTGCCATACTGTAGGTGGTTGTTTCTCTGTACATTACCAGCAAAGTTCACCGAATCAGGATTTGCTCCACAACACTCAGCTGAGTGTTCACTACTCCCGCACACTTCACACCAAATCTACTGCACTACATTCACTGGGGCTTGAGACTGGTTCATGCTCATGTTACTGAAGTGGGTGTTGAGTTGATTCTATAACGCAACTATCTGTGCAACAATAGCTGTAAAACCATCCACTTCTAGGACACCTGCTGCTTTCCTTGTTCCTCCTCTTGATGAATCCGCATTCCACTCCGGATTTCCCTGCGAAATACAATTTAACAAGGTATACAGCTCCTCATAAGTTTTCTCCAATGCTTGTCCCCCAGCTGCTGAGTCTAGCAAGATTTTTTGTGGGGTTCAAAACCCTCTATGAAAGTATGCACCAGCACATCATTGGATTGGTGATGATGAGGACTATCCCGCAACATAGAGTTGAATCTCTCCTAGGCCTGATACAGATTCTCTCCCTCTCTCTGTTTAAAACATAGAATTTGACTTCTAAGTCTTGCTGTTTTACCGGATGGAAAGAACCCTATCAAGAATTTCTTTGCAAGATCATCCCACATGGTGATGGAATTAGGTGGCTCAACTTTCAACCACCTCTTAGCTTCTCCCAAAAGTGAGAATGGGAACAATATAAGCCTGACATAATCTGTTGACACTCCAGCGGGGATATAAGTGTCACTTATCTCCAAAAAATTTTGGAGATGTTGCTGTGGATCCTCATGAGGGAGACCTGTGAATTGCCCGTTGGTGTGCAGCAATTGCACCATGTTTTGTTTAAGCTCGAACGTCCCTCCTGGCTCAGGTTTGCGGATGCTAGATGTGACATTGTTAGCATGTGGGATTGCCACTTCGCGAACCGGCATAGCTGCCATTTCCTCGGGCACTAACATTGCCCTTACAACTGGTGGATTCTGTTGTTGCTCCAGGATTGTTTGTCTGAGCAACTGCAGCTTTTTCTCTAGAGCTTCTCTCCTTTGACGATGAAATTGTCTTTCCGGCACTAAATATGAGTCCACCAGCTCCTTGTCTCCTGCCAGTGTTCAACAGAAATTAGTATCTGCAAAATACAGGCTAAGACCAAGTTGTCAACACTAAGAAGAAAAAGTAAACTAACACTTAAGAAAAATTTACCAATTGCCAGTCCCCGGCAACGGCGCCAAAAATTTGTTCGGGTGTTTCGGTTTAACTACACATAAGTGAACGTGGTCGAAAAAGTAGTAAAGTGGCTCAAGTAAGCCAAGTATCGATCCCACAGGGACTAGACTAAGGTAACAATCTACTCAAGTGTCAATAAACTTTAACTCAAAATTGCAGACAACAGTGTGAAGAAGAGTTTGATATTTTGTTTCCTAATTTTTTACTAAGTCTAAAACAAATATACAATTTGAGTCTGAACAATAAGTATGAGCATGCTGAAGCTAAAATGAACATGTAGAGAAATAAATTATCGATACAATTTGGTTAATTTTTCCTCCGGGTGCTAGTCAAGAATTATTGCCTATGAATTAAAAATCTCGTATTTAACCCAACTTAAGAATCATGAACCTTCCACCTACATCTTTGTGATAAAAAGAAATTCATGTTCTAGCGACACAAAAGCGATTCCTTAATTGACTAATACGACTTTCAGGTATTTCTCTATCCTGAAGGTAAATCAATTCTCAATTTTCCCAAATTAAGAAAAGACCATATCCTATTAATTCACAACTTTCCAATTTCTTGCTCTCTCGAGTGAAACCGGACTTTTTAGATATACATTAACGTTGGCCACACATTAATGCAGTAAGAACAAGAATCAATAGAACAACCATGGAAGAAAAGATGAAAAACCAATTTATGAATAATTACATTTCAATAAAAAATTTCCTAACTTCAGCAAGAAGGGAATTTAGCCACTCATTTGTGGATTAAACATCGTTAAATGAGTGTTAATCATACAAGCAATTGAAATAAAGAAGAAGGAGATAGAGAAAAACCCTTAGATTTTCGTCCTCTTAACTGCCTGTAACCCATGTTCTTGCTCCACCAAGTCAGAATAATTAAAAATGAACCTAAGTGTTCTATTTATACTAGTGGAAATTTTCTCGGAATAAGAAGCAACGTGTCACGGAGTGCATCGCGGAGTACTGCCTCCTTTACACGCCACCAACGCAGACCCTCACTGGTATCCGGTCGTCCGAGTATTTTGACCCAACGTGGCACGGTGTGCAACTCGGGGCTAGGCCAACGTGCCACGGCCCCAACACACACCTTCACTGGAATTGGGCATAATTTCAGCATCCAGGCAGAATGCATTCGCGATGGCCGCGTGACACGGCTCCATCGTGGAGCACCTTTAATTCGTGCTTTCCTTGTGCTTTTTCCCTTGCTAGCTTCCGAGTCCAATCCCGATCTCTCCCAACATGCATCTTAGCTCCATAACTTTATATTTTTCCTGCAAAACAACGTTAATCATGTTGGTTAGTATAAATTCACATTTTATTACTATTCACATGAGAATGTACAAACATCGATAGATAAACAAGGCAAAATAACACATTTGAGTATCACTTTGGCATATAAAATTGCCCAAGATGAATGGGGGCCCAGGTAGGTAAGCAATTCTACCTTCTAAACTCTCGAGACTTTAGAAGCTTTCGGTCGAATTGGACAAAGTTTGATTTGTAGTTAATGTTATTGAAAGATATTGTTATTAGCCATACATATTATGGAAAAAAGCCTTATTCTTTCAGTGTAAAGGCTTCAATTTCGTGGAATTACTAGCTACGGGTTGGAACTATTTTGGGTAAACAGAAATCGACATTTGAGGTATGTTAAGGCTTATCTCTTCGGCAAGTTATTCTAGTCATACAGATGATACGACCTACACTTTTGTAAGTAAGATGTAAGTACGTATGTTGTGATTAGCTGCTACAAGTAGATAAGGATTATATATATTGTGATTAGATCCTACAAGTAGATAAGGATTATATATGTTGTGGTTAGCTACTATGAGACGAATTGATATTATATCATAGTATTCCCCATCACGAAAGAATATACACTGTGTGAAAAACACTAGGAGTTTGATAGAGACCTCCCTGTTCATTTGTTCATAGTATTAGTGGGATTCTAATGTCTCGTTGTTGTACCAAGGCCTCAGAAGCTTGTGGGTAGCTGTTGGGCTTAGCTCTGTAAAGTTGGATTGCACAGTGGGCAGCTAGGCGATATTACTTTCTGTTTGATGCCTATATAGACAGTAAAGCTCGCTTGTAGGTTGTTGGCGTACCTTGACGCCTCTAGGGCCAGAATCTTGATAGGATGGTCTTACCTTCATATCGATGGCACCAGGGTTTCCTAATGTATTGAGCAATATTTTGCCATATGATTGGCTACTTTAAGTGACCATTAGCTTCAGTCAACCTACTACTGGTTGTATAGGTCACTCAGGTCACCACCCCAGTTGTTAGGAATCTGATAGGCTAAGTAACATCTTAAGGGGAATAACTTGTCAAGGATTAGATGTGGGGTCAACGCCCCAGGCTACTCTTGTAGAAGCCCATATATATGTTGCCGTGAAGGGCTAGATCCAGATATACATTACCTACAGGGCTATGAATTGCTCAAGGGAGATATATGTTGTCTGGACACACCAAGTTAATGTCCAAATGACTAGAACCATAGTATCATAGTATTGCCTTCAGGCTAAGAATTATAGTAAGTTGTCTGTGGGAAAATAGGGCTGACTACTTAGGAGCATGTCCGATTAGTAGTAGCTCTACAGTACTTCTAAGTGAATGAACTAAATAGTTGGTTGTGTACGATCTTGCTATTCGCTTATGAGCTATTGTTATCCTAGGATGACCTTCAGAGTATCGCTTAGGTCACCCCGGACCTCAGCCTAGTCTGTCTAAACTGACAAAGGCTGTAATTGCTATCAGGACCCATTGGTTAGGTATAGGCACATGGGGTGTAATTATTGGCAGCTATACATTATGTTTTAGGGGCGAGTAGCTATTGTGTTAAGCCTAAAGATCTAGCCACACCTATTGAGTTTCTATATTGAGGCTATAACATCGTACTCCTGTAGGAAGTGACCCACCTTAGTTGGTCTCCCGTCAAATGACCTCAGGATTGATAATTGTATCATCGCCTACGGGGCTATAGAGTTCTCAAAGGAGATATGTGATGTCCGAAAGGACTATATTTAGGACTACAAGGCTGTATCAAAGTCCATTCGCATATGGATTTCCTTTATGCTATAATGACATTATTGACCCTCAGTTGGGCATTGCGCTCCCAGGGTGCAGTTGCAGGAGCCGATAGGGCTTACATATAGTTACAGGAGCCCATTGGCTTAGTTACAGTCCTAGAGGCTGGATGGGTTTGGTTATAGTTACTTGTCTCACCATAGTGACCTGGTTAGGGGTATATAGATTGTACTGTACTTGTTGGGGCTTATGGGTGTTCGGGTGTTTCGGTATAACTACACGCAAGTGCACGTGGTCAAAAAAGTAGTAAAGTGGCTCAAGTAAGCCAAGTATCGATCCCACAGGGACTGGACTAAGGTAACAATATACTCAAGTGTCAATAAACTTTAACTCTAAATTGCAGACAACAGTGTGAAGAAGAGTTTGATATTTTGTTTCCTAATTTTTTACTAAGTCTAAAACGAATATACAATTTGAGTCTGAACTATAAGTATGAGCATGCTGATGCTAAAATTAACATGTAGAGAAATAAATTATCGATACAATTTGGTTAATCTTTCCTCTGGTTACTAGTCAAGAATTATTACCTATGGATTAAAACTCTCGTATTTAACCCAACTTAAGAATCATGAACCTTCCACCTACATCTCTATGATAAAAAGAAATTCATGTTCTAGCCATACAAAACCGATTCCTTAATTGACTAATACGACTTTCAGGTATATCTCTATCGTGAAGGTAAATCAATTCTCAATTTTCCCAAACTAAGAAAAGATCATATCCTATCAATTCACAACTTTCCAATTTCTTGCTCTCTCGAGTGAAACCAGACTTTTTAGATATACATTAACGTTGGCCACACATTATTCCAGTAAGAACAAGAATCAATAGAACAACCATGGAAGAAAAGATGAAAAACCAATTTATCAATAATTACATTTCAATAAATATGTTCCTAACCTCAGCAAGAAGGGAATTTAGCCACTCATTTGTGGATTAAACATCGTTAAATGAGTGTTAATCATACAAGCAATTGAAATAAAGAAGAAGGAGATAGAGAAAAACCCTGAGATTTTCGTCCCCTCAACTGCCTGTAACCCACGTTCTTACTCCACCAAGTCAGTATAATTAAAAATGAACCTAAGTGTTCTATTTATACTAGAGGAAATTTTTCCCAGAATAACAAGCAACGTGTCACGGAGTGCATCGTGGAGCACTGCCTCCGTGACACGCCACCAATGCGGACCCTCACTGAAATTCGGTCGTCCAGGTATTAACGCCAAACGTGGCACGGCGTGCAATGCGGGGCTAGGCCAACGTGCCACGGCCCCAACGTGCACCTTCACTGGAATTGGGCATAATTTCAGCATCCAGGCAGAATGCATCCGCGATGGCAGCATGACACGGCTCCATCGCGGAGCCCCTTTAATTCGTGCTTTCCTTGTGTTTTTTCCCTTGCTAGATTCCGAGTCCAATCCCGATCTCTCCCAACATGCATCTTAGCTCCATAACTTTATATTTTTCATGCAAAACAACGCTAATCATGTTGGTTAGTATAAATTCACATTTTATTACAATTCACATGAGAATGTACAAACATCGATAGATAAACAAGGAAAAATGACACATTTGAGTATCACTTGGGCATATAAATTTTCCCAAGATCACATACCCCACACATAAATCCTTGTTCGTCCCCGAACAATAATCTTACACCTCAAGCAATTGACACCCCATCCTGGCTACTTTGGCTAGTCAATTCAAGCTGCAGTTGTACCGATTATTTAATATAGCAAATCATCAAGAAAACAAGTATAGTCTTATCAATACGATGACCTCCGACACATTAAGACCTCCTAGACTCAGGAATCGACTCTCGATATCGGCAAACTCATGAAAATCAGCCGATCAAGATATCCGACACGAAGTTAAATCTCTCGTTGAGCATGTGCCCTCACCACACAAGAGAATTTTTCCCCTTTTTAATCACATGACCTCCAAACATCACATGCAGGGCATATAAACAAGATTTTGCTCTCTCTCCCAAAAGAATTCACATGCATCATGTCATGAACCATAGGCTTGCCTTTAGTGTATGCTCCACTAATATAAGGACACATGATGTAAGATCACATAGGACTTAACGGGTTGTATTGTAAGCTACGAAACTAGCAAATACTGGGCTAACCAATAATACCAACTAGCCTACTTAAGCGCTTTTTCAATACATCCCATCAGCCTTATGGGCATTGATTCTTCCTTCATCCTCCCATTCTTGAAGTTTGTCTTTATTTTTGACCCCATATCTTTAAGCGCACTTGACTTAATAACAAAGATTATTTATACATCTCCATTATATTTAATTTATAACGAGTGCACCTTTGACCTTTTCTTTCCTTTCATCACTCCGCTTTTTCTTTTCTTTTCACCATTCTCACTCCTTGACACTGTGGGAAAATTATTTTTTTCTTGAGCGCTTAAGAGGTTTGGATCATATTCACGTAAAATGAAAAGAAGGGGTTAAGCTCGGTTTACACCTTTTTGACAAAAGAAAGAAATAGGCTAAAGGCTCAATGGGCTAACTAGGATGTACATTCAAGGTGGGTATGAAAAAAAACTTTCGGTTAAATCAAAGAAATGCCTACATCCTTTCCTGCAATACACATCCTTCATTTCGTTTTGTACACACACCAGGCAAGTTCTAGACACTTCACAATAGCATGGAAGAAATGAAACCTCACCATACACTCATTGCACATGCTCAACTCAAGACGTATTCACAGACTCTTCAATCAGCTAATTGCAAGAATTCAAATATTAAGCCTGAATCACACAGAATCGAACTCTATGGCCTAGGTATCTCAACATATTTTCAAAGTTGCATGCTTTCAGACTAATCACCTTTGCATTTTAAATATCATGTACAACGCACCACAAGAATGTCGCAACCATAAAGTAACAACACGTTTGGGATACAAACAAACAAAAGAGCAAAATTAAAAAGAACTACTCCTATCGACTACATTTCCTTTAAGACGGTCGTCATCCATCCATCATAGGGAACGGTCACTAACTACGACTTCGGTTCAATGGGACTATCCTCGGTAAAAGAACCGAAAACAAATGCCGAGAAACCCAAAAATAAATATTTCACAAATTATAAAAATATCAATAATTTCGATAAAACATATTTACACAACCAGCTAACAACATTCAACAACACACAACAGCTTCACATTAATTACAATACAGACATACACACAAAAAAATCACAGGGTTACAAGTTTTTCCAAGCACAACAACAGAACAGAGGCATTAATAACAATAGCAACCAACACCTAACTACTCCCACCCCACACTTAAATCGAACACTATCCCCGGTGTTCACAAAATTCAACAGAGTACGAAAGTAGGTGGTGAAACTCCCTGATCAATCAAAGTATTCCACTTCTTCATCAGGTGTCGCTGCCTCGTCTCCCATGTCTGAATCACCCCCGTCGTCATCATCTGACTCCACATCGAAGTCATCACGACGTGTCTCCTCATTTGTGGGGACATCATCATCCGTGTGCTCCACAAAAGCTGGCCCCACACGGCATAGAGCCCTGGCATTTTCGCCAAAAGGGTAGTCAAGCTCGAGCTGCCACAGCTCATCTTCTGTTGCTGGCCTCCCGCCTATGCGCAGCTGGAGCATCTGCATCCCGAACATGCGAGCCATGTACTTATCATACCGAGCATGTCGCTCGGCTAGTGTAAGAACTGGCCCGTGAGTGGTGTGGGGTGCCTTAGTTTTGGTGACATCTAAGGCCCGCCTCTCCATCTGCAGGATATAGTCAAGGGCCTCCTCCTCAACATCTAGGCCCCTCAGGAACGTGGTCAGTAAGCCACCAAACCCATACCTGTGCCCTTGATGCGAACGGGCTCTCTTCATGGCGGAGATAATCACCGCCCCAACATTGATCTCCAGCCCTTTCATCACGGCGTATACCAAGCACACGCGATCCCGGGTGACATCTGTCATATGCACCCCCGGGATCAGGCAGGAACAAACAATCTTAAGCCATATCCTGGCTTCCCTATTCATCTGTGAGTAGGGCAATGTCTGATGGTAGCCCCTCTCCCTTATGCCTACTCCACCGCACTGTAGACCGGGCTCCACACAAAGTGTGTCTGATGTACGCGTATGGTGGAGTGATATTCAGCTGCCGAAGCACATAGGCGTCTGTGTCCCGTGCCCCCAAGATGGCATTAAGGTGATGGGGCTCAAAAGTGACTATCTGCCCCCTTATCTTTATGGTGTGACTTCTGAGTGTCGGGTTCCAGTTGGCGTAGAATTCCCGAATTAGGTGCATATTGCACTCTTTGTGCTCGTCAAAGATAAAATTCAGCCCGGCTTCCTCAATCCTGTGGACAATCCTGGGGAATCCCTGTGCCAATGCTTCCCTAGCAATGTGTTCCTCGGGGAAGTATTTGCTTTCCTTATGCTTTGCGTACCATTTCTTCCCCTCCTCTATGACCCATCAGGTTCCGTATTGATAGCGTTGGCCGCGCGGAACCGCTGGTCCTGCTGGGACTGCTGTTCCCAGTCTAATTCTTTTCCTTCTGGTGCCTTATGTTGATGCGCCCTTCCCTTTATCTTGCCTGCTTGCCATTGTTTCTATCAAACCAAACAGACAGGTCCAATGTTATTCAATTAAAATTAGCTTCGACAAAGGTTGGGTTAAGCTAGGCCACCCCACACTTAGTCTTTAGCCACAATCACAACATTATGGCAAGATCATACTTATTTCCAATTTGCAAAAAAAACAAAACAAAACAAAGATACCTCGTGCATTTAGAGAATTCGACGGTATAAATTCTTTTGTACTACTCAAACTTCGTACAGCTAACCACAACATTACCATCGCTCACATTTCATCACATAGCACCTAGCAAACATTTCTATCAACAAAACCGATACAATTCCCCCAATTTCTATGCAATTTCTACAATTTCATTAACCCGACAATCTGTCACGCCTTAATCGTCTTACGTTAAGCACAACATACTATTCCTCACCCAACATGCACAAACCAAGAAGAATTTCACATTTCAACTCAATTTTTTTAACTTCTTCATATTTGAATTCTAACCCTAGCTACAATTTCGCAAGAATTTCAATCAAACATGTATTTATCGAGTTCATACCATCACAACGATACTATGAACATCAATCAACAATAATTTACATGAATGCATGCTCAATTTACACTTAGGGCAAGTTTTCCTCACTTTCTATGCTCAAAATCGGAAAAATAAGACAAGAAATGAGATGAAGTTAACAAACATACCTTCAATTCGATGATATCGAAGAAAAGTTGACAAATTTTAGCTCCTAATCCGTGTCACGTCTGGAAAGGGGGATTTTGGGTTGTTTGTTGTGGAGGGGAGTGAAAAAAATGGGAAAAATGGGTGTTTTCGGGGTTTAAAAGGAGGTTTTTCGCGCAGGTCACCCAGCGACCCGATGTGACCCATCGCGAAATTACCTTCAACGTGTCACTGAGGGTAACGCGGAGCATGCCCTCCGTGACACGGAGCCATCGTGCCAGTACTTTGGAATTTTTCATAAATTCTAGATTACACTTCAATGTGTCATGGAGGATAACGCAGAGCATGCCCTCCGTGACACGGAGCCATCATGTAGGCTCACTGTTTTGCCACTTTTTATTATTTTTCTTACCTCAATTTTTCCTTTGCGATCCTTTGCATATTTATCCTCTGTTCAACCTGAAATTCATCTCACAACAAGAAATTGGTTAGAATTTATAGGTTTCACATAAAATACGCATTTTGTTTTAATTTTTTTTATTTTTCTCATCATATTTTTTTTCTTTTTTTTCTTTCTATGAAATCTATTAAAATATTACAAAAAATTTCACGGGTTGCCTCCCGTTCAGCGCCTGGTTTACCGTCGCAGCTCGACGTCATTAAGATCAGTCATCCTCTAAGGTGACAGACGTTTTCTCTCTACCACCGTCCTCACCCCTGTAATGCTTACACCTCTTCGGTGGTTTCCCCAATAACTCCCGTGACTTAACGCTCTGGACAACATCAACTCGATTAATCACATTGATCACCGAGAGTTCCTCGTACATGGCCGGGAGCTTGGTGGCCTTGTACACATCAAACACCTCCACCTTATCGTGTGCTCTCATGGCTAGCTGCCCTGCAGCTACATCAATCAGCGCTTTCCCAGTCGCCAAGAAAGGATGTCCGAAAATAAATGGGACTTCCGCGTCTGGCTCGAAGTCCAGCACAACGAAGTCTACCAGGAAGATGAGGGAGCCCACTTGCACCAGCACGTCCTCCACAATGCCATCAGGACTTGCCAAGGAACAATCTGCTAATTGCAAGATCACTGTTGTTGGTCTAGGACTCCCTAGCCCCAACTTATTGAATACCGATGTCGGCATCAAGTTAATGCTCGCTCCCAAATCACATAATCCGCGAGCTCGGATACTCTCCAATTGTAATTTGTACTGTAAAGCTCCCAGGGTCCTTGAGCTTTGTGGGCAACCTGTTTTGTATCCGGGAAGTGCACTCCTCCGTAAGAGCTACCGTAGCGTACTTAGTCAACCTGATTTTGTTCGCCACGATGTCCTTAATATACTTTGCGTACTTCGGCACTCCTTGCAAAACATCAACAAGAGGTAAGTTAATGTGTACCTGTTTAAGCACCTCCATGAACTTTTTGAAACACGCCTCCTGCTTGTGTTTCTCTAATCATTGAGGGAACGGGGGTGGTGGTCTTTCTGGTTCAGCATCCTTTTTCTTCCCTCTCTCATCACTTTGCTCCCTCTCAGTTTCTACTGCTCCTAACTGTTGAGGTGGTCTTTCTGGTTCCACCTCTTTATGCTGTAAACCACTCCTTGTGGTCACTGCATTCACTTGCTTGGGGTTGGGAACCGTGTCACTCGAAAGTCCTCCTCTCGGCCTTGTGTTTCGAGCTCCGGCAAATTGCCCAAACTGGTACACTAGCGCCTTTGTAGCTAACTGATTGTTCTTTACCTCGGCTGCCAATTTCACGTAGTCAGTCTGCAATTGAGCTTGGTTAGCTATCATTGTCTTGAATATTTCCTTGATGCTGGGTGATGGTGGTGGAGGAGGTGCATTGTTGCTTCTGTTTGCGAATGATAGTTCTGCTGCCCTCCTTGATTTCTCTACGCCCCTTGACTTGAACTTTTCCTCCCTTGATGGTTATTGCTACCCCAAGAGAAATTCAGGTGATTCCTCCAGTTGGAATTGTAGCTGTTGCCATACTGTAGGTAGTTTTTTCTCTGTACATTACCAACAAAGTTCACCGAATCAGGATTTGCTCCACAACAGTCAATTGAGTGTTCACTAATCACGCACACTTCACACCAAATCTACTGCACTATATTCACTGGGGCTTGAGACTGGTTCATGCTCATGTTACTGAAGTGGGTGTTGAGTTGATTCTGTAACGCAACTACCTGTGCAGCAATAGCTGTAAAACCATCCACTTCTAGGACTCCTGCTGCTTTTCTTGTTCCTCCACTTGATGAATCCGTATTCCACTCCGGATTTCCCTGTGAAATTCGATTTAACAAGGTATACAGCTCCTCATAAGTTTTCTCCAATGCTTGTCCCCCAGCTGCTGAGTCTAGCAAGATTTTTGTGTGGGGTTCCAAACCCTCTATGAAAGTATGCACCAGCACATCATTGGATTGGTGATGATGAGGACAATCCCGCAACATAGATTTGAATCTCTCAAAGGCCTGATACAGATTCTCTCCCTCTCAGTGTTTAAAACTTAGAATTTGACTTCTAAGTCTTGCTGTTTTACTGGATGGAAAGAACCGTATCAAGCATTTCTTTGCAAGATCATACCACGTGGTGATGGAATTAGGTGGCTCAACTTTCAACCACCTCTTAGCTTCCCCCAAAAGTGAGAATGGGAACAATGTAAGCCTGACATAATTTGTTCACACTCCAGCGGGGATGTAAGTGTCACTTATATCCAAAAATTTTTTGAGATGTTGCTGTGGATCCTCCTGAGGGAGACTCATGAATTGCCCGCTGGTGTGCAGCAATTGCACCATGTTTTTTTTAAGATCGAACCTCCCTCCTGGATCAGGTTTGCGAATGCTAGATGTGACATTGTTAGCATGTGGGATTGCCACTTTGCGAACCGGCCTAGCTACCATTTCCTCGGGCACTAACATTGCCCTTACAACTGGTGGATTCTGTTGTTGCTCCAGGATTGTTTGTTTGAGCAACTGCAGCTTTTTCTCTAGAGCTTCTCTCCTTTGACGATGAAATTGTCTTTCCGGCTCTAAATATGAGTCCACCAGCTCCTTGCCTCTTGCCAGTGTTCAATAGAAATTAGTATCTGCAAAATACAGGCTAAGACCAAGTTGTCAACACTAAGAACAAATAGTAAACTAACACTTAAGAAACATTTACCAATTGCCAGTCCCCGGCAACGGCGCCTGTTCGCGTGATCTGTGGGGTATAAAATGACACGCAAATGCACATGGTCGAACAAGTAGTAAGTGGCTTTAGTAAGCCAAGTGTCGATCCCACAGAGACTTGGATGAAGTGCAATCTGCTCAAGTGTACTATATTTTACTTCTAAAAATGCAGACAACAGTGTAACCAAAAGTTTGATAGTTTGTTTTATAATTTTTATACTAAACCTAAAAACAATTATCTACTTTGAATCTGAACTATGAATGAGAGCATGCTGAGGTTAAATGAACATGTAATGAAATTAATTATCATTATAATTTGGTTAATCTTTTCCTCTAGTTGCTAGCCAAGAACATTTGCCAAAAGATTAAAACTCTCGTATTTAACCTCACTTAAGAATCATGAACCATCCGTCTACATTTCTGTGATCAAATGCAATTCATGTTCTAGCCATACAATTCCGGTTCCTAATTTGACTAATACGACTTTCACGTATATTTCTATCCTGAAAGCAAATCAAGACTCAATTTTCCCAAACCAGGTAAAGAACATATCCTATTAATTCACAACTTTCCAATTTCTTGCTCTCTCGAGTGAAACCGGACTTTTTAGATGTACATTAACGTAGGCCACACATTAATGCAGTAAGAACAAGAATTAATAGAAAAACATGGAAGAAAAGATGAAAAACCAAAGAATCAATGATCAAATTTCATCACAATTTTTTATAACCTCAGCAAGAAGAGGAATTAGCCACTCATTTGTGGATTAAACATCTTAAAATGAGTGTTAATCATACAAGCAATAGAATTCAAGAAGAAAGAAAGAGAGAAAAAACCCTGATATTTTCGTCCCTCAACTGCCTGTAACCCACGTCCTTGCTCCACCAAGTCAAAATATCTCAAATAAAACCTAAGTGTGCTATTTATAGTAGTAGGACTTTTTCCCGGAATAACAAGCAACGTGTCACGGAGTGCATCGCAAAGCAATGCCTCCGTGACACGCTACGGACGCGGAAGCTCTTTGGAAATCACCCGAACTTGGCCCTTGCAGCACCCTGCCGCGTTGGCAGCGTGTCACGCTGCTTGGGCAGCGCGTTGGCACCTGTTGATCGCGCAACCAACCTTCCGTGCCACGTTGCCAATGTGCAGGTGGGCTGTTGTGATCAGCCTACCTGCCGTGGCACGTTGCCGACGCGCCGGTGGGCTGTTTTGTGTCTCCTCTTTGCCGACGTTCGCGTGTTAATTCCGTTTCCAAGCCTCTACTTCACCAACTCATGGATTAGTTACTGAAAAGTCATCAAAACCTACAAAACAAAGGCTAATCATGTTGGTTAGCACATATCTTCACTTCATATAAAATTACATGAAAATGTATACAATAACTTTGATAAACAGGACTAATTTAAGTCATAAAGTGTATTCGGGCATGCTATTTTTGCCCGTGATCACAACCCCACACTTAAATCCTTGTTCGTCCTCGAACAACCTTTTACATATCATGCATAT
This sequence comes from Datura wrightii, assembly GCA_035772735.1. NCBI lineage: Eukaryota > Viridiplantae > Streptophyta > Magnoliopsida > Solanales > Solanaceae > Datura > Datura wrightii. The sequence goes on from JASDFA010000002.1 coordinate 72,237,463, forward strand.
GGAGACTCCCACATAACTAGTTTAGAAAGATAATTCAAGTTACGGCTATAATGATTACGTAAGATACAAGCTAAAAATAGAGCATGCCTGATTTGATCATTGAAATGAAGTAACCCTATGTTAAGACTTCTTAACCTCAAGAATCGACTCTCAATCTTAGCAAACTCATGCAAATCAACTTATTAAGAAATCCCACATGAATTATATCCTTCCTTCAACATGTGCCCCTCACGGAAAGAGATTTACCCAATTTCACATGCAAAAACAATTTTTATATCACAACATGTGTGGGTACATGCATAGAATTACACTCACTCTCACAAAGAATTCATATGCATCATGTAATGACCCATAAGCTTGCCTTTAGTGTTTTATTCCACTAATTTAAGGATGTATGAATGTAAGATCAAGTAGGACTTTTTAGGTTGTAATGTAACTCAGGTGCGGGTAGGTACTATTATGATCAGTAATAGTGACTATCTTTCCTAAGCGCTTATAATACGTCACGCCTTCATTACAAACTTCCTTTCCCTCACTTCACCTTTTTCTCTTTTCATCTTTCTTTTTCCTCTTTTGTTCCCCCCTTTCTTCAGGCAGTTTTAGCTTATTAGTAAGGAGTTCTATAAGTAACTTTTAATTTATTTATTTTATTACTCCCTACTAATACTCTCCCATATTCAAACAAGTGCACCCTCGCCCTTTCTCAACTTTTACAATTGCTACTTTTCCTTCTTTTTCATTCTTCTCACTCCTTTACTCTTTCGGATTTTTCCTTTAAGCGCTTATGGTTTTGGTTCAGTTTCAAGGCTAATGAAAGAAAAGGGATTAAGCTTATGTTGCAGGTGTCAAAGAAAAGGCTCAAGGCTCAATGGGGTTAACTAGGATTAATTTTTCAAGGTAGGTATAATGAGGGATAAAAGTTTGGTTCATTCAAAGAAATGCCTAAATCATCTCCTACAATTCACATCCTTCATTTCGTTTTATATACACATCAGGCAAGTTCTAGACATTTCATAATAGCACAGAATACTCAAAAACATTACACTCATGGCACATGCTCAAATCAAGACACAATCAGTAGACTCTTACTCAGCTAATTACAAGAATTCAGAATTAAGCTTTCATCATATTGAGTCAAATTCAAGAGCCTAAGTGTCTCAAACAAAGTTTTACACTTGCATGCTTCACACCGAACATACTTGCATCTTACAACCGTGTATAGCACAATAAAAGAACATCAAGCACCAATTAGTTATGGTTTCAAACACCTAAAACCTATCAACTAATTTTTCCTCAAGACGGTCGTCATCCATCCATTGTCAGAAACAGTCCCTAACTATGACTAAAAACACTATATACAGACAAAGGAAAGAAAGAAAAAGAAAATTTTTATTCTTCTGTTCAAAGACCCCCCGTCGGAAAAGAACCGGTAAGAAAAACCAACGGGTGATGAAGTCATGCTTAATTCACAAAAATTTTCAAATTTTTCAAAATTTTCAAATTTCTCAAGCATTAGCATCACATTCACCACAAACTTGTTAAGCACAAAAATTTTGAAATTTCCCTCACCCACACTTAAATCATGCTATATCCTCATAGCATCAAATTAAAATTTAAAAAGCGTGAGAAATACTCCCTGAGGCCTTTAGGCCTACCTAACAACATGCCTTTCTTCAACTTTGCACAAGTGGGTGTTCGACCCCACACTTTTTCTCTTCCATGCTTGTTAGCTTTCTCCTCCACGGGTACTCAGACTTTGTGCTTAACTTTCCACCAAAACAACACAAGATGAAAAATAAATAAAATCAACTTAAATGCAAGAAATTAAAATTGTACCCATGGTACCCTTGGGTTGCCTCCCAATCAGCGCCTAATTTTGCGTCGCGGCACGACGTACCAAGTTTCACCACTTTTTCCTCCACCTTGAGGATATGAATCTCACCCCTTAATTTCTTCTCTAATTTCCTCTTATGCTCCAAGGGTGGTGGTGAAAAATTGTAAGGACCAAGCAGTAGATGATGCCTTTTGAACCTATTGGCCCTTAAGTAAGCGAAGTCATTTTGTCTCTCTGAGTTAGCAAATTTCAAAATATACGGGGCTTGGTCCTCTAGACATTTCTCTATAAGCTTGGAAGACTCTATTTCTATGTTTTCAACCAAACTTAATGTCGAGAAATGCTTCGAGTGTGGTCCAATAAACCTCAACTCTGAAACTGCATTGTGCTTGACCTCCTTACTTGTAAACACCTTCTCAGCATCGACATCTATCTCTCCATTAATGTCAAATGGGGGATACTCTATCTCTTCTTCCATGAATGGATTTTCCATAAGTTTGAGCCCATCACGGGGACACTCAAGAGATTCTAATTGTTGGGCTTCATCCAAAAGTTCACCCTTGTCTTCCTCTTGTAGTTCCTCTTGAATATCGGCTACAACTGTTACCTGCAATTTATCACAAGCTTCAGCCTCAACAATCATCTCCGTGAATTTGATGCTCATCCTTTCTAGAGTCTGTGCATTCTCTTCTTGCTGAATTCTAAATACTGCCATCGCCTCCTTTCCAAACTGAATTCCCTTTCTTTCCAAACTGTATGACTCCCTTCATGGGAGATACCTTTAGAAATACCCAATCGTCCACATCAAACTCCAGATCCCTTCTCCTCACATCAGCATATGATTTTTGACGACTCTGAGTGGTTTTTAACCGTTCCCTTATCAACTAGACCTTTACCATGGCCTCATGAACCAAATCTGGTTCTATCATGGCTACCTCGCCAACCTTAAACCAACCGATAGGCGATCTGCATCTTCACCCATAAAGATCCTCGAATGGTGCCATCTGGATACTAGACTGATAATTGTTATTATAGGAAAACTCGATCAAGGGCAGATGATCATCCCAACTACCTTTGAAATCCATAACACATGCCCTCAACATATCATCGAGGGTCTAAATGGTTTGTTTTTCCCGGCCATCTATTTGCGATTGGAAGGTTGTACTGAGCTTAACTTGCGTCCCAAGTCCCTTTTGAAAAGAACACCAGAATTGTGAGGTAAACTGAGTACGTCGATCTGAAATAATAGACAAGGTCACTCCATGAAGTCAAACCAACTCCCCAATATATAACTTAGCATAATCATCCATTGAATTCGTGGTCTTAACCGGTAGAAAGTGTGCAACCTTCATTAACTTGTCGACCACCACCCAAATGGAGTCGTATTGCCAGCGAGTATGCGGTAGACCTGTAATGAAATCCATGTTAATTTCTTCCCATTTCCATGTGGGGATGCTGATATCCTGAAGTACGCCTCCCGGCCTTTGATGTTCGACCTTTACTTGCTGACAGTTTAGACACTTGGCTACAAACTTCGCAATATCCTTCTTCATACCATCCCACCAATAGATTTCCCGCAAGTACTGATACATCTTGTTGGATCTTGGGTGATTGGAATATCTGATACAATGTGCCTCCTACAATATTCGAACTCTCAAATCATCAACATTTGGGACACATAGATGACCCTGGTATCATAGCACACCATCTCCCCATTGGGAGAAAACCTCCACCTTTTCACTCTGCACCGTCTCCTTACTCTTCCTCATAATTGGATCCTCATCTTTCTTAGACTTGACATCAACCACCAAGGACGATTCTTCCCCATTCTGCACAACAATGCCTCCATCGGTCGAGTCGATCTATCTAACTCCCAACCTTGCAAGTCGATGGACGTCTCTCACCAACTCCTTCTTTCACTCATCCAAGTAGGACACACTCTCCATAGATAGCCCACTAAGTGCATCTGCAACCACATTAGCCTTGCCCGGGTGGTAGAGGACACTCACTCGTAGTCCTTTAGTAGCTCCAACAACCTCTATTGCCGAAGACTTAGATCATTCTGTGTGAACACATATTGCAAGCTCTTGTGATCCATAAATACATCCATGTGGACCCCATATAAGTAGTGCCACCATATCTTCAACGCAAACACCACTGCGGCCAACTCAAGATCATGGGTTGGGTAGTTCTTCTCATGGATTTTCTGCTGTCTAGAGGCATATGCTATAAATTTCCCATGCTGCATGAACACACATCCCAGTTTGACTCTAGAAGCGTTACAATATATAATAAATCCATCAATACCCTCAGGTAGAGTTAACACTGGTGCTGAAGTTAGTCGGTTCTTCAACTCTTGGAAGCTTTTCTCAAAAGCATCGTACTATTGGAACTTCACCTTTTTCTGAGTCAACTTGGTCAATGGGGCTACAATTGATGAAAAGCCTTCAACAAATCTTTGGTAGTAGCCTTCTAAGCTCAAGAAACTTGGAATTTCTGAAGGATTAACTAGTTTGGGCAAATTCTTCACCGCCTCGATCATCTCGAAATCTACCCTTATGCCTTCGCATGATACCACATTACCCAGAAATGCCACCGAGTCCAACCAAAATTCACACTTACTGAACTTTGCATATAGCTGAAGATCCTTGAGGGTTTGCTGCACTATTCTCAAATATGTGGCATGCTCCTCCTCTCTCCAGGAGTTTATAAGAATGTTATTAATGAACACCATCACGAACATATCCAAATATTGCTTGAATACCCTGTTCATCAGATCCATAAAACCTGCAGGGCATTGGTTAGTCCAAAAGACATAACAAAAAATTTGTAGTGGCCATACCAAGTCTTGAAAGCAGTCTTCGAGATGTCGCTCTCCCGAACCCTAAGCAGGTGTACCCGGACCTGAGATCAATCTTGGAGAAGCACTTGGCACAATGAAGCCGGTCAAACAAATCATCGATCCTAGGTAAGGATTACCTGTTATTGACAGTAACCTTGTTCAACTACCGATAGTCAATACACATACAAAAGGAACCGTCCTTCTTTCAAAAAAAATAGAACTGGTGCACCCTATGGAGACTGGCTCGGTCTAATGAAGCCCTTATGCAACAGACCCTTTAACTGATCATTCAATTCCTTTAGCTTGGCCAGAGCCATCCTTTAGGGAGGAATAGAGATAGGCTGCATATTGGGTAAGAGATCAATGCAAAGTCAATTTCCCTCTCAGGAGGCACACTTTGCAATTCGTCAGGAAAAACATCCGGATATTCACACGCCACCGGAACTGGCCGAATAGTCGGGGCCTCGGACTCCACATCCTTAACCCTAACTAGGTGATACACACAACCCTTAGTAATAATCTTATTGGCCTTAAGATAGGAAATAAATCGACCTGCTGGTACCGCCGAACTACCCTTCCACTCCAACACTGACTCACTCGGAAAGCGAAACTCCACTGTACGGGTCCTATAATTAATTGAAGCATAACATGAAAACAACCACTCCATGCTAAGAATAACATCAAAGCCAGTCATGGCTAGCTCTACAAGGTCTGCAGAGGTAACATTATGCAACACAATGGCTAGGCATTCTCTATATACTCATCTAGCTATGACCGAATCACCAACAGGGGTCAAAACTAAAAACGGTTCTGACAAGTTCTCGACACTAACTCCCAGACTACTAGCAATGTAAGTAGTCACGAAAGACAAGGTAGCTCCGGGATCTAGCAAGGCATAAACATCAATATGAAAGACACGCAGCATTATGGTGCCCATGTCTGGCGAAGTCTTTTTCTCCTGGCGTGAGGCAAGGGCATAGAATCGGTTCTGGTATTGTCTGCCACCTCCACTAGTCGATGCTCCCTACGGAGAAGAACGGGCTGGAGCTGCTGTTGTCCTGGTGATCTGTGCATGACCCCTGTCATCACCCTATCTACCATATGGGCATGTTTGGTGCATGTGCCTAGATCTACCATACCCATAGCAAACATCTAGATCGAGCAGGCATTCCCCGACATGACTCTTGTAGCACTTCCCGCAGGTTAGAGAGGTATACTCTAACTGGGTGCCCCTCTGATCCCTCGACCCTAAAGCCCGGCTACCCTTTGATCACCCTTGGGTCTGGATGGAACACTACCTAGTGATGGTGTTGGGGCTAGTGATCTCTGCTGATACTGTGGATGGTAGCCACCATCGGACCTTTGATGCAAAAACCCACGGCTATCCATCTAAGCCCTCTTTGCCTCCCTCTCCCTCGCATGGGCCGCCTCCATCTGCTGAGCGTGCAACACTATGTAAGCATGGAAGTCTTGAAATCCTTGTCTAAATAACCAGCCACACCAAGAAGAATCGGCTCACCTGCGCTCTCTAATCCATCACTAACTCTGGGGCGTACTTTGACAAACGAGTGAACTCGAGCGAATACTCCAACAGTGTTACCTTTCCCTACTTGAAGTTCACAAACTCCGCTGCTTTTAACTACCTCATCTCCGAAGGGAAGAACCGTCCAGAAAAGCCATGTGGAACTCATCCCAGGTGATAAGGCCCGCTCCCGCTACCCTATTGTCCTTCCATTTTGTACTAAATATGAGAAACCTCTTTTAGCTGATAAGAGGCCAAGTCCACACACTCCTCATTTTTCACCCCAATAAATTGAGTGACCTTCAAGATCCCTTTAATGAATTGGTGTGGATCCTCGTCCACCTTTTCCTGCAAACTCAGGAGGGTTCATCCTCAAGAAGTCTCTAATTCGATCCGGCGCTGCACTGCCATTCTGCAATCGCGAATCACACGAATTAGAAGGATGGATTGACTTTTCATTGCACGACATAGAATATTAAAGAAGCGAACATTTCCTAAATGTCTAGTATCCTCTTCGACATAGGTGTGGCGCACTTCAAACCCATGAAAAAGACTCTACTTAAAGTAACTTTCAGACACCCTTGGACACTACAAACTAATGGCTCTAATACCAAGTATATCACGACCCGAATGTATACACGAATCATAGACACGGGACAAGGGACCCCGAGAGACTCCAAGTCAACCAATGGCTCATGCATATAGCTATTGATATTTAAATAAGCGGAATACTAAACATAATATGTAACAAAGATGTAACCATAGAATAAAATCAGGAAATACTAGATGTACACATAAGCTGAGTACTACATATTGTCTGAAAGCCTCTACTACATATGATGGGTTGATGGTAAAACATCCCCAACTAACCCGAATAGTATGGAAGCACAAGATAACATAAATGTCTATCAAACATCCTCAGAAAATGAGGACTCACCAATAAACTGAGAGTGTGAGCTAAGACGGACTAAGGATGAGGATGAGCAAGAAATCCAGTCCCTGTATCATAAAATAATACAACATAGAAAGTATGCAATCAGTATGTGGAATGTACCGAGTATGCAAGGTAAGTAAAACTCACATTAAAAGTAAGATAAATTCATAAATAAACATAGTAGAAGGACATCACGCTTGAATCATAAACTTCATAAGAAAACATAAGGCTCAAGGCATTTCAAATCATTCAAAAAACGTTCATAATAACATTCATAAGTAAACTTTATCAAAACATAACTTGAGCCAATAACATAAATCTAACAATGTATAAGACATGCGGAACAATGGGAGGACTCGTCATAACCGACACCATCATGGTAGAGCCTTTCATGATGCCCCAACTATCTCACTCGAGTGAGCAGAGCCGACCCTGGCTTGCCAGGTGAGGGTCATGCATTAGGCGTGATATCACATTTGAGGGGATCATTATCAATACATCATATTATTAGAAACCCATAGTGGCACGTTGTTATGAGATACCGACGTAGTCCTTTGAATGTCGGGTTGTTTGCTGCTAGACACAGCTCCCAAAAACATGCATATAGACTCATATATAAATCAATAACATCATGCATTAAAATTCATTGGACAAAATATAACATTTATCATCATGGATTCTCTTTAAAACATGCTTATCCAAGAATCAAAGGCCTTTTTTATCGGCCAACATTTTAAATCGATAAATCATGTAATTCGTTCATAAATTGTAAATCATTCTTCAACATGTGGGCATTGCCCAATACTTTGATATACTCTATTCTTTCAAAAATATGTTCATAAACATGGGTAACTTGAAATCATGCTTTTCCATCATCAATAGACACAAAGTATTGAATATTAATCATAAATCATAACTCTCATGAGCCTTCATCAATGGGCGTTTTATATTTAAAAAGCTTGAAACAAAATTTTCAAGAAAATAATATAAAACCTTACCATCATTCATAATTCAACAAAAAAAACTCAATTAAATCAAATCCATAAAGAGAAATCACATGTTCATGCATTTGGATAAAACCCCATGGAATTGAATAGGAGGATTCATGATTATATTAGAAATTTAGGCATGGGTGCGAAAGGATTTCATCCATTCTAAAACACTACATACCTGGGAAGGATGAATCTACCACCTCACTTATTGCCCAAGGATATATTGGAAGCAGAATCCTTAGAGAAGCTCTTATCACCTCCTAAATTTCATAAACTTGAATGCATGGAAGGAAAAAACTTAGAATAGGTTTTCTTATACTAAAAACCTACTAAAACGAGATTAAAATGATGTAGTATAGGGCCTTAAGATTAAGAAATGATAGAAATTCCCTTACTATTTATGCCGAAAATTTCCCACTGGACCCAGCGGACGAACCAACCAGCCGTTGGAAGATACCACGAACCGTGGTATCAGCCCGTGCTAAGCACTGCCCCAATCCATATCTTGGAATGAAACCACGGTCATATAGGATGGGTCATCCTAAGTTTCAACGGGTTGTTCCTTCTGCCGTTGTTTCCTTCTTTCGAAACTCTACACTTCTATTCAACGAGCCTCACCACGACTCGTTGTAAGATACAACGGGTCATGGTTCCCATTTGTCATTTCACACTGGAGATATGGGCTCCCTTACCATGACTCTAGACAACGGGCCGTCTTTCCTAATAGTGGGTCGTTATGATGCCCGTTGTCTACACTGTCGCCAGGCCTAGACTCTTACCACGACTGCTTACAATGACTCGTGGTTACATATCATGAGTCATTGTTCCTCTCGTCCTGCAACTTTTTCCCAATTTCAGCAGGTTTGCATTTTAGCTTCCCAGGTCTACTCCTAGGCACTTCGGAGGTATTACAGTCAGCTAGATAAAAATTATTTGGAGTTGAGGAAGTGTATCTGACGAGTGGTGACCCTAATTCATGGTCACCTGGAACGAATCATTGAGTCTCCCGTTATGAGCCCCAAATGGCTGGTAAGTAGTGAACCTAACAGATGATGCCACGGGTCGTGGCTTAAGGTAATGAGTCGTTAAGTCCCTCGTGGTGACCAAGAGTGGGCTTTAGGTAGTGCACCTCACGAGTGACACCATGAGTTCACCATGAGTCGTGGTCACAAACCACGAGCCATTAGGTCACCTATGAGGACTGATGATTAGTTTAACCCTGTGAGTTTTCAAGTGTCTTTAGTAATTTCCTAACCTCATAGACTCCAAACTATGCCCTTTTATGCATATTTTAAAAAATATTAGAGGGTTTAAATGATTTCTTTCCCCATTCCTTACTCAGACCTTCAGAAAACAAATCGTAAAGTCTCTCAGGAACTCTTAAACAAATAACTAGGGTAGTCTACTTCTCCTAGGATTCTCAAGGAATTTCATTGGATTTCATTATCAGGTATGTGGGAATTCAACAAGGGAATAGTTCTGCCCTTGTCTCCAAATTCCTCCTTATTTCTCCTTATCAGTCGTAGCCCTAATGTCAAGATATTGTCTGTCATACCTTGTTTAAATCATCTGGATTATTATACCATGTTAATTCTAGATACGTTCCACCAGTTTGTGACTAAAATAAGGTTAAATCTTGTGAAGTGAAATTTATCCCTATTTCCTGAACTAGAAAATCTTGAAATTTTCATTAGTGCTTGAATATTGAAATCTTTCTTGGATTTATCAGTGTTGTGGACTCCCATGTTGTTAGTAGCATTGAAACTAAATAAGAATATTGTAAATTTAGTTTTAGTAAGAATGTTAGAATTGTCTGTGTCAGTCAGAAAATGTCAGTTAGTCAATTTAACTACAGAAATTTCTGAGGTGTTAGTAGTACCTCCTAGTTATCAGAATCAGATTCAGAATCCAGTTTTAATTGGTCCACTAAGTGTTCATGAAACTTTAGATAAATAGCTCTGACTCTCGTTAGGACCCCAGTATCATATTTTAGTTTGTTCTATAGATGGTTACGACGCTTCCAGATAAGCAGCTCTGACTAGTCTTAGAACCTAGTTTCAGAATCTGGTCTAATAAGACGCTAAAGGTGATTTAAAATATGTATCCTAGACTAGTATTGCACTCATATTTCGAGCTATTAGCTTAGTATTCAGTCCAAGACTATCCAGTGGGAGTAGGACTTAGCACCGAGCGGACCAGGGTTCTAGCACAACCAGGTTTCCAAAACTATGTTGCCACCGCAAGTTGCAGTATATATTGGCCTGATTGGCCCCAGGCTCTTGTGATCACCTAGTTCATACCTTTATACCCTGGCAAGGTATATTGGGTCCTATCGATCAGGTGTATACATCAGACTCCGAGCCTAGCTCACGTGGTTATATGTAGGTTATAGACTCTCCCACTAGTTAGTTCAGTCCAATTTTAGTTCAGTTCAGATCGGTATTCCAGATTTAGATCATGCTTGACCATCAGACATGGTCTTTTAGACCATCTCAGTATTTCAGCTATTCAGTTCAGTAGATTTAGTTGGTCATTGCCTGTCTTTTCAATGCAACATTTCCTTTTTATTTATTCCTTTGTGTTATGTTTCTCTCAACTACTCAATACATTCAAAGTATTAACACATACTTTTGTGTTGTATCATTTTATGATACAGCTGCAGGATCTCAGTCTCAACCTCGCTAGCCGATCATCCACCAAAGAAATCAGCTATTCTAGTTAGTGAATCCTTATTCTTCAAGGACAGAGATTTATTGCTTCAGTAATATTTTCCTTCCCTTTTATTTAGATTTGGAGTTAGCTGGGAGCTTGTCCCAACAACTCATAAGTCATAGTGGTTTTTAGATTCTTACTCATTTCTCAGACTTGTAGCTTATTCTAATATGTTCAAATATTATGAACCAGTTTTATTTCTTTGAAGTATTTATATTTTGCTTTAAACTTCCGCTGAATATATTTATATGTTACTCAAAATGTCAGTGCATGATAGACCAGAGGTTGACTTGGGGTTACTTGTGACTCCAAGTACTGTGTTTCGTCCGGGGTGTAAACTCAGGGTGTGACAGGTGTAGTGTGGTTGTGGCTAAATTTGCTGCATTTTGGTAGTGAGTATGGGGTGTTCTTGCTGAACTCTTAGAGCAGTATTAATGTTACAACCCGAACATAGGCCTGGATAGAGACGGGACAAGGAGCCCCGAGAGACTCCAAGTCGACCCATGGCATGAACATACATATAACTCAATCAAATAAAACAGAAGAATTAACACAATAAACACAACGGAAGTCTAGCATAACACAAAATTCACAAATACAACACGAGTCTGAAGCTTAATACAATCTATTTTCTAAAGAGCCTCTAAGTTTGATGAGTTCATGGGATAAAACCCCAACTAAATCTCTAAGCTTGAAACAGAATATATGCAAATATAACTGAATAAAAGTAGGGCCCTCAACAGATTAGGACTCACCAATAGGGACTGATGCTAACTCCAAAAGCTAGCTACTGGTCGAGCTGAGTCTAAAGATTGGAGCCTGTATCATAAAATGATACAACATAGAGTATACGGTCAGTACGTGGAATATACCAAGTATGCAAGGTAAATAAAACTGCTTAATTAAGTAAAATTATTTAAAACAACATAATGTAAAACAAAATCAAAACAAGAATCTGAGAGTAGGGCTTGTATGCTATTTTTTGAAATCATGATCTAAACATAACATAATAACATAGCTGAATCAGATGACCCAAAGCTTAAATCTGATAATCATAAATAACACTGGACATTGGGTGAAACCTCTCTTAGAACATATATATATGTATATATCATGAGTTATAAACATGCATAACTGAAATCATGAGGAACAATGGGAGACTCATCATATAACCGACATACCATGATTGAGCTTACGTGGTCCCAACTATCACACTCAAGTGGGCAGAGTCGTCCAAAGCCTTGCCAGGGCTATGGAGGATACCATGATATCTATATCAAGCTTGAGGCCCAATCGGGGTAGGGGATAGCTCTCAAGGGGGGTCCCTAAGTATATATATGTGATATGTATAATCCTACGTTGGCGCATAGTTTTGAGGCATAGGGTGATCAACCCTTAACCTACTCGATGCTAGACACTACTCCCGAAAACATATATATTCCCTCTATTGTTTTTCAACGAAGCTTACCATCGTCTATTGACGAAGCTCAATAATCAAATACATATCAAATCGATAATTATATATGAGGAGCTTTTGCTCAAACCGTACCACAAGTTGATTATAATTGGGAGTCTTCGCTCCAAATCCATGTGGTAAGCTTAATTAGTTAAATCATAAATCATAGTTGAACATGTGGGCATTTTCCTATACTTTAACATGCTTGAAAATACTTAATTCACTTGAAAACATGATCATAAACATGTGTAACATGAAAACATACTTTTCATCAATAGTTACTCATCATACTTGAACATTCATCATAAATCTCCACTTTCATGAACTTCTCATAATTGGGCATTTTAATTTATAATGCTTGGAATATGAGTTTTAATTGAAAACAACGTAAAATGTGCCCATGAATTATAATTCAATGATAGCAACATCTTTAAATCATACCCATGTAGGAAACTAAAAATTTCATGCATTGGGTTAAAATCCCATAGAATCAACATATGAATTTTTATGATTTAGGGAGGGATTGAGCATGGGTGTGAATGAATTCACTCACTCATAACCCTACATACCCGGGGTAGATCTGATTTGACCAATCCTTGATTTCCCAATGAAAGATTGAAGAAAAGCATGAAGAAAGTGTAACTTGATCACTTCCTAAACCGTTCAATTTGCATGCATGGATGTGAATGAGCCTAGGATAGATTTACTCCTCAAAAAACACTTCATTTCGAGCCTTAAACAACGTAGTTTAGGACCCTAGGGAATGACAAAAATACCCTTAATGAATTTTTCAGAAAAACTGAACTGCCAGTTACAACGGAAGACAGAACGATTTGTTGCTACCTCCGATGGTCCGTTGTTACCACTTGTTACTACTTCCTGAGTTCAGGTCTCTGATCCTTCACCACAACCAGACAGGACGGGTCGTTGCTAGCTCCAACGACTCGTTGCTGCCAGTCTTCATCACCAGTCTCTTAATTTGGGATCCCTTTACATGACTGTTGACCAAGACCTGTTGTTACCTGCAACGGGTCGTTCCATGAATCATCATTTCTTCCTTGACCAAGGAGCAGTCTCACAATGACTCCATCCAACGACTCGTAACATCAAAAAACGGGTCGTTCTTAGACCTGTTACTTCCAACCCCAACCTACAGAACCTCACCACGGACACATCCAATGGGTTGTTGTGGCACGAATGATCCGTACCACAACAAGTTCTAAGGGCATTTTTTAAATTTCTGCCACTTTTCATTTTAAAATCTCGGGTCTAGTCTTGGAAGCTTTTTGGGTATTACAATATCTCCCCTTTTGGGAAAATTTATCCTAGAATGTGGAAAAAAATATACAAGACAGAGAAATGCAATCATCATACTCAAATACTGATCATAAAAGCTAAAAACTGTCGGAATGACTAATCCCAATTTAAACTACTTCGCTGAACTGAATTCATGAATCATACACACATCCATATACATGAAAGAAACTGGGGTACATGAACTGAACGTGAAACTAAATAGAGTTTCAGGGAAAAAACTGATACCTCAAGATGGAACTAAGTCAGTAGGGAATAAATATGGATATTTAGCCATCATGTCTGCTTCGGCTTCCCACGTAGCTCCCTCAACATGTTGATTCCTCCATAAAACATTAACTGAAGCTACTTCCTTATTTCTTAGCCTTCAAACCTGCTGATCCAATATTTTCAGTGAGACCTCTTCATAACTAAGGTTGTATTTCATACCGACACTGTCCACCGGGACAACTAGAGCTATATCACCCAAACACTCCTCTAAGAGTGATACATGGAAAACAGGATGCGCGGAAGCTAATTCTGAGGGCAACTCCAATTCATACGCTACCTTTCCAACTCGCTTCACAATTCAATAGGGGCCAACATAACGGGGACTGAGTTTTCCTTACTTTCCAATCCTCATCACTCCCTTCATGGGAGACACCTTTAGAAACATTCAATCATCATCTTCGAACTCTAGTTCTCTCCTTCTCACTTCGGTATAGGACTTTTGGCGACATTGAGGTGTTTTCAACCTGTCCTGTATGAGTTAAACTTTCTCCATGGCCTCATGGACTTAATCTGGCCCTATTATTGTAGCTTCATAGACCTCAAACCAACCAACAGGCGATCTACATCTCCGCCCATAGAGAGCCTCAAATGGAGCCATCTGAATACTGGAATGGTAGCTGTTGTTGTATGCAAACTCAATTATAGGCGAATTATCATCCCAACTACCCTTGAAGTTAATCACACATGCTCTTAACATGTCTTTGAGAGTTTGAATTATCCACTCTACTTGACCATCCGTTTGCAGGTGAAATGTGGTACTGAGATTAATTTGAGTACCAAGTCCTTTTTGAACCGACCTCCAAAACTACGAGCTAAATTGGTACCTTTGTCGGATATGATGGACAAGGGCACTCCATGCAACCAAACTAGTACTTGAATGTATAGTTTGGCATGATCCTTCGCCGAATTCGTGATTTTAATTAGTAGAAAGTGAGCGGCTTTAGTCAACTTGTCTACAACAACCCAAATGGAGTCATATTCCTAACGAGTGCGAGGCAGCCCTGTGATGAAGTCCATATTTATTTCTTCCCACTTCTAAGTAGGAATATTGATATCCTGAAGCACACCTCCCGCTCTCTGGTGCTCAACCTTCATTTGCTGACAGTTTGGACACCTAGCTACAAATTCTGCGATGTCTTTCTTCATGCCATTCTACCAATAGACCTCTCGTAAGTAACGATACATCATGGTGGTAGCTGGATGGATTGAATACCTTGAACCATGAGCCTTGTGCGACATCCAATTTCTCAAATCTTAGATGTTAGGGACACACAAGCGACACTAATATCGAAGTACACCATCTCCCCTTTTGGAGAAGACCTCCACCTTATGATTCTAAATGGCTTTTTTTAACTATTCCAAAATGGGGTCCTTCTCTTGTCAAGCTTTTACATCAGTCACCAAGGATGATTCAGATCCATTCTGAACAATAACACCGCCATCGGTCGAGTCAACCAAACGACCTCCCAACCTTGCAAGTCGTTGCACATCCTTCACCAGCTCCTTTCTCCCTTCCTCCACATTGGACGCACTCTCCATAAAGAATCTATTAAGTGCATCTGCTACTACATTAGCCTTGTTCGAATGCTAAAGGACACTCATGTCCTAATCATTAAGTAGCTCCTACCACCTCCTTTGTTGTAGATGTAGATCCTTCTGGGAAAATGCATATTGAAGTGTCTTATGATCCGTAAACACATCTATATGGACCCTGTACAAATAATGTATCCATATCTTTAAGGAAAATACCACCGTCACCAACTCAAAATCATGGGTTGGGTAATTCTTCTTATGAACATTCAGCTGTCTATAAGCATATGCTATAACCTTAACGTACGGCATCAATACACAACCAAGTCAAATTCTCAAAGCAAAGCAATACACCACAATCCCATCGGTACCTTGGGGTAGGGTTAACACTGGTGTTGAGGTAAGTCGAGCCTTAAACTCTTGGAAGCCCCTCTCATAAGCATTCAACTATTGGAATTTCACTTTCTTTTGGGTCATTTTGGTCAATGACGCTGCAATAGATGAAAAGCCCTCAACAAATCTCCGATAGTAACTAGCTAAGCCCAAAAAGCTCCTGATATCTAAAGGATTCACTAGTATAGGCTAATTCTTCACCGCTTCTATTTTCTGAGAGTCCACCTTTATACCCTCATTTGATACCACATGGCCCAAAATGCTACTAAGATCAACTAAAACTCGCATTTTATGAATGTGGCATATAGTCAATAATCCTTGAGGGTCTGTAGCATCACCCTTAAATGAGCGGCATGCTCCTCCTCGCTTCGAGAGTATATCAGGATGTCATCAATAAACATAATCACGAACATATCCCAATATGGCCTAAACACTCTGTTCATTAAGTCCATAAAAGTTTCAAGAGCATTCGTTAGTCTAAAAGACATAACTATAAGCTCATGATGACCATACCACATTCTAAAGGCTGTCTTCGGGATGTCATTCTCCCAAACCCTGAGTTGATAGTACCGGACTTGAGATCTATATTCGAGAAAAACTTGGCACCTTGATGCTAGTCAAAAAAGTCATCAATCCTGGGTAGAGCGTACCTTTTCTTGATGGTGACCTTGTTCAATTGATGATAATCACTACACACACGAAGAGAACCATCTTTCTTCCAGACAAGGAGAACTGGTGCACCCTATGGGGGATTTGCTCGGTCTAATGAAACCCTTATCTAAAAGGTCCTTCAACTATTCCTTCAACTCTTTTAGCTCTGCTGGAGACATTCTTTAAGGAGGAATAGATATAGGTTGTGTATCGGGAAGAAGATGAATAAAAAAATAAATCTTCCGCTTAGGAGGGATTCCCGGTAGATCATCTAGGAAGACTTCTTGATACTCACATACTACTGGGATTGACTGGATAGTCGGGGTCTAGGACGTAGCATCCTTAACCCTAACTAGATGGTTACACAACCTTTGGACATCATCTTTCTGGCCTAAAGATAGGAAATGAATGACCTATATGCACAACTGAACTACCCTTCCACTCTATGACTGGCTGGCCCGAAAATCTGAATACTACTGCCTAGGTTCTACAATTAACTGAGGCATAACATGAAAATAGCCAGTCCATGCCGAGTATGACATCAAAATCGTTCATGGCTAACTCTACTAGATCAGTTAAGGTGACTTTCTGAAGGATTGTGACCGGGAAACTTCTATATACCCATCTATCAACAACTGAATCACCCAATGGAGTAGAGACTGAGAAGGGTTCTGATAAGATTTCGGGAGTGACTCCAAAACTACTAGCCATGCAAGGTTTCACAAAAGACAATATAGCCCCTGGATCTAACAAAGCATATACAACAAGATGAAAAACTCATAACATACCAGTGACTACATTAGGGGTGACCTCCAGCTCCTGGCGAGATGCTAAGGCATAGAATCTGTTTTGGCGTTGACCGCCTCCTATGCTAGTAGATGCCCCCTGTTATGCTGGGCGTATGGGTGAAGCTTCTGAACTGGAAGCTAGGCCTCGACCCCTATCATGGCCCTGTCTACCTACTCATAAGTCTTTGAGCATATGTCCAAGATTCCTACACCTAAAGCAAGCACCTACACCCGCCAAGAACTAACCTATGTTCCCTCGGCCACACCTGCCGCAAACTAGAATAATGGAATCTATGAGCCTGCTGCTCTGACCACTAAAGGCTGATTCTCTCCCTCTCTAGTCGTGCCTAGGTCTGGCTGGAACAATCATCGCTAAAGATGTTGGTGTTGAAGACCTCTGGTGGGTCTACTATCGGTGCCCACCACCAGGCCTCGGTTGAGAGAACCTATAGTTGTCTGTCGTGGCCCTCTTGGCGTCTCTCTCCCTCATATACACCGCCTCCATCTACTGGGCATATAATACTATTCGAGGGAAATCCATATCCTAATGGTGCATAGCGGTTTTCCATCCCTTGTCTAAATAGTCCACCACCCCATGAACAAAGCATCTCACTCGCTCCCTCTGATCCACCACTAACTCTGGGGGGTACATAGATAGAAGAGTAAACTAAAGGGCATACTCCTGCACCGTCATCTTCCCCTACTTAAGATTCACGAACTCGGCTTCCTTCAACTCCCTCATCTCCCAAGGGAAAAATGGATCTAGAAAAGCATCATTGAGCTCCTCCAAACTAATAGGGCCTACTTCGACTGCCCTACTATCCTTCCACTATCTAAAACAAATATGTGCGTCCCCTTCAATTGATATGAGGCCAAATAAGCACACTCTACTCCATTCACCCCCATGACCTGGGTGATCTTCACAATCTCGTTGATAAACTTATGTGGATCCTTGTCCACCTTGGACCCAAGAAACTTTGGTGGGTTCATTCTTAAGAAATCTCTGACTCGAGCTGCCGCTGCATTCCCGTTCTGTGGGACATACACCACTGCCTGCTGGTTGACTTGGGTAGTCAAGGCTTGCGCTAGAATCTAAATGGCTGCCCTAAATTCATGGTGGGCAATCGGCTCTGGTGTATGGTGCTCCTGGAATGGTGGGGCTTGTTGGTGCCTGTCTCCATTGCCATCCTCTTGGTCATTTCAATTTCCATTCCTTCTACTGATAACTCTGCGGGGAGCCACGATTCTGCAATCGCGAATAACACGAGTTAGAAGGATAGGGAGACATTTGATTGCACGATATAGATCATGAAAGAAAGAAATATTTCCTAAACATCTAGTAGCCTCTACGCATTAGAGTGGTGTGCTTCACACCAATGAAAAAGACTCAACTTAACGCGGCTTTCAGACACCCTAGAACCCTTCAAAACCTAATGCTCTGATACCAAGTTTGTCACAACCCGAACATAGGCCCAGATCGATACACGATTCAAGGAGCCCCGAGATACTCCAAATTGACCCATTGAATGAACATACATCTAAATCAATCAAAATAAAATGGAAGAATTAACATACTAAACATAGCAAAAGTCTAGCATAACACATAAAACAAAAAAAAACACTAGTTTGAAGCTGAATACA
Organism: Datura wrightii; assembly: GCA_035772735.1. Classification (NCBI taxonomy): domain Eukaryota; kingdom Viridiplantae; phylum Streptophyta; class Magnoliopsida; order Solanales; family Solanaceae; genus Datura; species Datura wrightii. The sequence continues at coordinate 72,256,342 of JASDFA010000002.1, forward strand.
ATTTATTATCTTAAGATCCTCTATGTTTGATAAGTTGATGGGACAAGACCCCGACTAACTCTCTATGCTCGAGACAGAACATATGCAGCTAGTGGCGGGATTGATTCTGAAGATCAGAGGTTGTATCATAAAAAGATATATCATATAGTATGCGGTCAGTATGTGGATTGTACTGGGTATGCGAGTCAAGTAAAACCGCTTAATTAAGTAAAATCATTTAAAATGTGCATAATATAAAACATGATCAGAACAAAAATCTAAGAGTAGGGCTTGCATGCTATTTTCTAAAATCATGACCTGAACATAACATAACATCATAACTGAATCGAATGACCCAAAGCTTAAATCTGATAATCATAAGTAACATTGAACATTGGGTCAATCCCCTTTTGAAACATATATATATATATATATATATATATATATATCATGAGTGATAAACATGCGTAACTGAAATTATGAGGAACAATGGGAGACTCATCATATAACTGACATACCATGATAGAGCTTACGTGGTTCCAACTATCACACTAAAGTGGGTAGAGCTGTACAATGCCTTGCCAGGGCTAAGGACGATACCATGATATCGATATCAAGCTCGAGGCCCAATCGGGGTAGGGGATAGCTAATAAGGGAGGTCCCAAAGTATATATATGTGATATGTATAATCCTATGTTGGTGCATAGTTCTGAGACATAGGGTGATCGACCCTTAGCCTACTCAGTGCAAGACACCACTCCCAAAAACATGCATATGCTCCGCATCATTTTTCAACGAAGCTTCCCATTGTCTATTGATCAAGCTCAATAATCAAATACATATCAAATTTGAAATCAAATATGAGGAGATTTTGCTCAAACCATGCCACAAGCTTATTATAATTTGGAGTCTTCGCTCCAAAACCATATGGTAAGCTTAATTCGTAAAACCATAAATCATAATTGAATATATGGGCATTTCCCAATAGTTTAACATGCTTGAAAATACATAATTCACTTGAAAACATGATAATATACATGGGTAACTTGAAAACTTGTTTTTCATCAATAATAACTAATCATACATGAAAATTCATCATAAATCTCAACTGTCATGAACTTCTCGTAATTGGGCATTTTAATTTATAATGCTTGGAATATGAGTTTTAATTTAAAACAACGTAAAATGTGCCCATGAATTATAATTCAATGATAGCAACATCTTTAAATCATACCCATGTAGGAAACTAAAAATTTCATGCATAGGGTTAAAATCCCATAAAATCAATATATGATTTTTTATGATTTAGCGAGGGATTGGGCATGGGTGTGAATTAATTCACCCACTCATAGCCCTACAAACCTGGGGAAGATCTGATTTTTCCACTCCTTGATTGCCCAATGAAAGATTAAAGATGTGACACCCCAAAAGTTCTCAAGATTTAAAATCCGGAATTTGAAATGAGCTCAGTAAAAAATCTGCAATAAATGCCTCAGAACGACTCATCCAATGAGTCGTTATTGGAACAAATGAGTTGTTCAAGCATTCATGGGAAGCACTTCAGGATAGGTGCCAAGTGATACCATCAGAGGAGGTATGAGTCGTTGTGGTAGACAATGACTCGTTTGAGGCAGTCGTGGTGACATTTTAGTCTAGGCTAATCAGAGAGAACGAGTCCAGTTACGACTCATTATTGGCTTTAATGGGTCATCATGTGGAGTCATGGGTTGGAGTCTAGGGTTCAAGGATGGTGTCAATGGATGGTTTTAACGGGCCATTGAAGATAGCAATGACTTGTGGAGTCGATAGTTGGAAGGGACTTGAGGATGGTCCAGTGTATTTAACGGAAGGTGTTGACGAGTCGTTAGATATAGTAACGACTCATCCTGTTGGTTGTTGGTTGAGGAAGAAGGAACCGTGAAGTAGACCAGTAAATTCAATGAATGGTCACCAGGAGCCATTGTAAGGACCAACGACCCGTGGTGAGGGTCATGGTCCCGATCGGCAGATTTTTAAAGGTTTTTCCAGGGGTATTTTGGTAAATTCCTATGCTTCCAGTTTTAAAGTAACGTCGTTTTGGGATTTTAAGGGATGTTTTTAAGGAATTTTCAAGCCTAACCTCTCATTCTCTCAACTCTTCCTTCCTTTTCTCTCAACACCATGGATCCACCAAAGGTTTTCATCAAGCTTCAAGGTGTAATTTTGAGTGGAATTTCTCCTACCAGGTATGTGGGTTCTTCAACAAGGATTTTCTTCCATCCTTTTACCCCAAAATGTTTTATCAAAAATCCAATTTTAAATATTCTATAACAGCATGACCTAGGGTTTTGATTGATGGGTGATTTCTTTTATGTCGCATATGAATTCCAAACCCATTAGGATTATAAGTTAATTATGATTATAGAAATATTTGGTTGTCTTGCATTATGTGTTAAATGTTGAAAAATGAATGACTATATAATGTTCTTCACGAGATGGCTTGAACTTTGAACGGGACTTCATTATTGTTCACTCAATTATAATAATAACTCGCATTCATGTTTAAAATATCTGAAGACCGTATAATTATCCCTATGAATTTGAATATTCCATTTGATAAATAAGTTTAGATGATATTAGAGTTTTTGGCTTGATCAATTAAAAGTAAATATGTATTTTTAATATGTTTTGATGAAGTTGTTGTGGGTATGAGGTAAACCTATGATAATAGCATAATTATTGTACCTTCCTTTCGAATTGGAGTAAATTTTTGAGATGGGTTCTATGAAATGAAAAGGTATGTTATTCCCATGATCTCATTGTAAATGTTTAACGTATGAGTTAGGTGTATAAGTTTTTCCGTAAATCTAAGTACATGAAAAAGGGTATTTATGTTAGAATGTAAATAAGATATATGGATCCCACATGACTCTATGTTACATGTTAAATGTTATGAACTCAGAACTTGAATGTTATGGAAGTGTGCAAAGTATGATATGAAATTATAGATGTTCGTAAATGTGAAATGTGTGGACGAAATGATGATTTGGTACTATGCCGATGCGAACTATGTCGACAGCGCATGTCATGATATTTCAGACTGTTGGGCTTGTTGTTAGTAGAAAGTATCCCTAATTCATTCGGAATGAATATCGTATGATGAAATTAGTAAATGCTCATGTTTCTAACCAGCTGTAGTAGCATAGACCAAATGTATAACACTAGATCTGCACTCTTTAGTTCTAATCAGCCAGGGACTCTCCATAGCCGAGAATGTTTCCCTTAAACAGCTCGGAACTCTCCATAGAAAATAATGACTCCCTAGTCTAGTCGGTATTTTCCATAGTAGAAAATGATTGACTAGTTCAGTCGGGAGTCTCCATAACAGAGAATGACTCTCTAGTCCATTCGGGATTATCCATAGCAGAGATTGATTACCTAGTTCAGTCGGGACTCTCCATAGTAGAGAATGTATCCATTAGTGTAGTGGGGATTCTCCATTGTAAAGAATGACTCCCTTAGTGTATTTGGGACTCTACATAGCAAAGAATGACTCCCTTAGTTATTTTATCAATATGACTCAGTTCCACATGATTCAGACATCTGTTTTGGAACAGATATAATATAATGAAATGTGGACTCAACAGTAGGTAACCAATGCAGTGTGTGATACTAGCCTCAACTTCGGCTCTTATTAAATGTTTAGTACTTGACCCTTATGCATAAGTGATATGATGTATCAGAACATGAGTTCCAAATGAAAGTTTAATTTATATATCTGTATGTGACTCAGGAGGGGATTGTTACATTCTAAATCAATTATATGTCAATGTACTTAGTTACTTCCTTCTTGCATATTTAAATGTTTAGTTTGTTTATGTTCCCCCATATGCTATGTACATTCCAAGTACTGACCGCATACTTTATGTGCTATATTCTTTCTTGATATAGATTCCGGTATCCAGACTTAGCCCCCTGGGTAGACATGCTCCTCCCTCCATCTCAGCGGATTATGGTGAGTCCTCATCTCTTGAGGATGAGGTCTATGTTCCTGTTTAGTTGTATTTCAATTTTCAGACTTTGAGAGTTATCTGGGGACTTGTACCAACAACTCATCAGTTAGTAGAGGCTTTTAGACATGTGTAATCCGATTCAGTCTATGTACTATGTTTTGTTAGATTATGTCCTTAAACATTAAATTTGACTTTGAAGTTAGTTTCCGCTCAGTTACATTTAGTTAGTTGTTTAAATTGTTAAGTGTTATGCTATGATTATGCCATGGGCCGACTTGGAGCCTTTCGGGTTTCCTTGTCCCGTGTTATGGCTAGGGTGTAAACTCAAGTCATGGAAAACTTGGTTTTAGAGCAATTTGTTTGAAGTGTCCTAGGGTGTGTGAAAGCCGCGTTAAGTAGAGTCTTCTTCGTGGGTTTGAAGTGCGCCACACTTATGAAAAAGAGGATACGAGATGTTTTAGGAATATTCCCTTTTTTAATGATTCTTATCGTGCATAGAATATGAAACTATAACAGTTCCTCCCCTAACTCGTGCTTTACGCGTTCGTAGATAATGCATCCCAGATGAGCGAATGGAATAAGAAATGGAAATGGACACCAGTAGGTACCCCCAGCCCCGGCAAACTCGATGGACGACCACGTTACTCATGCCGAATTTCGGGCAATCCTTAATATGTTGGAAAAGGTCATGACTGCCCAAATTAATCAACAGGAAATGGCTCGTGTTCCCCAGAATGGGAATGTAGTGGCGACAAGGGTAAGAGGTTTTCTCACAATGAACCCACCCGAATTGTTGAGGTCAAAGGTAGATGAGGACCTGTATGAGTTTTTGGAAGAGATTCAGATAATTACCCAAATCATCGGGGTGACCGGAATGGAGAGTGCGTACTTAGCCTCCTACTAGGTGAAAGGAGTCACTTATATATTGTTTTGTCATTAGAGAGACAGTCGAGGAATTGGAGCAGGCCCGTAGGTTGGGATGAATTTCTGACAGCGTTCTTGGAAAGGTTTTCCCCTAGGCAGTTGAGAGAGGCAAAGGTGGCAGAATTTATTAACTTGAAGATATGATTGTGCAGGAGTACACATTGGAATTTACCCAGTTATCTTAATATTAACCGGAGATGGTAGCCGACCAAAAGGCCCGGGTGAGCAGGTTCATGAACGGAGTGTCAGACTCCTTGGTTAAAAAATGTAGAACTACCATGTTGCACAGGGATATAGATTTTAAAATTTTGGTAATATTCTCTCAACAAATGGTGGCGGAGCAGGTGAAGGAAAAGGAGGAGAGGCCAAGAGGGCTAGGATAGGAGATTCAGAGTTTTCTTCACAGAGGACGAGTGGTGGACACCGCTCACATTCCCAGCAAAAATCGTCAGCCCCAGCATTTTTGATAGTCACTGCTCTGTAAAAACCCAAAGTAAGGGAGATTATGTCTCCGTTGTGTACAAGCTATGGGAAGCACAATTTGGGAGAGTGCATGGGCGGCTCAGATGTTTTTTTTTTGGTGCAGCAAGTTGTGTCATAAGCACCGAGATTGTGTAGTGGCTAAGAGAGATTAGAGTAGATCCTCAGCCACCTCTTCAGTAGCTCCGATAGCCCATTCTTTTTAGCAGGGTGCATCATCTAACCCGGGTGGCAAGCATCATCAAAATCGCTCCTATGCCGTAGCAGCATACCAGGACAACGGCAAGTCACCAGTAGTGGCCACAGGTATATTGTGAATCTTGTGTTACTCAATTTTTGTTGCTATCCCAGAACCCTAGTATTGAATAAGAAGTCTATGATGGTTGTTGAGAAGAGGTTGTTGATGTGTGATATGAATAGCTGTTAGCGTAAGGCATGCTGTGAAGGTTAGAGGTGAAAGGGAAGCTAGGAGTTAGTGAATTATCCCCGACCTTAAGAAAGATTCAGGAGCCTTAGAATGATGTCTTTAAGCAAAGGGGAGATGGTAAGTATGTGAGACTAGTCCGATCGTGAATATGTTTGTAGGAAAGATGGTAAGTATGTGAGACTAGTTCGATCATGAATAGAGAAATGCAATCATCATACTCAAACACTAATCAGATAAACTAAAAATGGACGGAATAACTAATCCCGATTTAAACTACATGGTTGAATAGAATTCATGAATCATACATACATCCATATACATGAAAGAAGCTGGGGTAAATGAACTAAACGTGAAACTGAATAGAGTTTCAGGGCACAAACTGAAAACTTAAGCTGGGACTGAATTGGTAGGGACTAAATATGGATATCTAGCCATCATGTCTGCTTCGGCTTCCCACGTAGCTCCCTCAACATGCCGATTCCTTCATAAACTTTAACTAAAGAAACTTCCTAGTTTCATAGCCTTATAACCTGTCGATCCAGTATTTCCACCGGAACCTCTTCATAATTAAGGTTGTCTTTCACACTGACACTGTCCACCGGGGCAGCTAGAGCTGGATCACCCAAACACTTCTTTAAGTGAGATACATGGAAAACATGATGCAATGAAAGCTAATTCAGAGGGCAACTCCGATTCATATGCCACTTGCCAACTTGCTTCATACGGGACTGAGTTTTCCTTTCTTTCCTAACCTCATCACTCCCTAGATGGGAGACCCCTTTAGAAACACCTAATCATCAACTTCAAACTCTAGTTCTCTCCTTCACACATTGGCATAGGAGTTAAGGTGACTTTAAGCTATTTTCAACCTGTCCCGCACGAGTTGAGCTTTCTCCATGGCCTCATAGAATAAATATGGCCCTATCTTCAAGGCTTCACTGACCTCAAACCAACCAATAGGCGATCTACATCTCCGCCAATAGAGATCCTCATACAGAGCCATCTGAATATTGGAATGGTAGTTATTATTGTATGAAAATTCAATAAGAGGCAAATGATCATCCCAACTACCCTTGAAGTCAATCACACATGCTCTAAACATGTCTTCGAGATTATGAATTGTACGCTCCGCTTGACCATTCATTTGTGGGTGAAATGTGGTACTAAGCTTAACCTGAGTACCTAGTCCTTTTTGTACCGACCTCCAAAACTGTAAGTTAAATTGGGTACCTCTGTTGGATATGATTAACAAGGGAACTCCATGCAACCTAACTAGCTCTCAAACATATAGTTTGGTCTAATCCTCAAACTAATCCGTGGTTTTGACCGATAGAAAGTGAGCGGCTTTTGTTAACTTGTCTACAACAAAGTGGAGTCATATTGCGGATGAGTGCGAGGCAACCCTGTGATGAAGTCCATATTGATTTCTTCCCACTTCCAAGTAGGAAAACTAATATCCTGAAGCACACCTCCCGGTCTCTGGTTCTCAACCTTCACGTACTCATAGTTTGGACACCTAGCTACAAATTTTGCGATGTCTTTCTTCATGCCATTCCACCAATAGACCTACCATAAGTAACGGTACATCGTGGTGGTACCTGGATAGATTGAATACCTAGAACCATGAGCATCGTGCAATATCTAATTTCTAAAATCATCAAAGCGTGGGACACACAAGCGACCTTAATATCAAAGCACACCATCTCCCCCTTTGGAGAAGACCTCTACCTTCAGATTCTAAACGGCTTCCATTAACTTTACAAAAATTGGGTCCTCATCTTGTCTAGCTTTTACATCAGTCACCAAGGACGATTCCGATCCATTCTTAATAGTAAGACCGCCATTCATAGAGTCAACCAAACTAACTCCCAACCTTGCGAGTCGATGCACATCCTTCACCAGCTACTTTCACCCTTCCTCCACATGGGACACACTCTCTATAGAGAGTCTACTAAGTGTATCTGCTACTACATTAGCCTTTCCCAGATGGTAAAGGACACTCATGTCATAATTCTTAAGTAGCTCTGACCACCTCCTTTGCCGTAGATTTAGATCATTCTGGGTAAACACATATTGTAGACTCTTATGATTCGTAAACACATCTACATGGATCCCGCACAAGTAATGTCTCCATATCTTCAAGGAGAATACCACCACCATCTAATCAAGATAATGGGTCGGGTAATTCTTCTCATGATCTCTCAGTTCTCTGGAAGCACATTCTATAACCTTACCGTGCTACATCAATACACAACCAAGTCCGATTCTCGAAGCATTGCAATGCACCACAAACCCATCAGTACCCTAGGGTAGAGTTAACACTGGTACCAAGGTTAGTCAAGCCTTCAACTCATGGAAGCTCCTCTCACAAGCATTCGACCATTGAAATTACACTTTCTTTTAGGTCAGTTTGGTCAATGGCACTGCGGTAGATGAAAAGCCCTCAACAATCTCCGATAGCAACCAGCTAAGCCTAAAAAGCTCCTGATATCTGAAGGATTCACCATTCTAGGCCAATTCTTCACCGCCTCTATTTTCTAATAGTCTACCTTTATACCCTAATTTGATACAACATGGCCCTAAAATACCACTGAGTTCAACCAAAACTCTCACTTGCTGAATTTGGCATATAGTCGACGATCCTTGAGGTCTGTATCACCACCCTCAAATGAGCGGCATGCTCCTCATCGCTCCGAGAGTATATCAAGATGTCATTAATAAGCACAATCACGAACATATCAAAGTATGGCTTAAAAACGCTTTTCATCAAGTCCATTAAAGCTGTAAGAGTATTCATTAGTCCAAAAGACATAAATACAAACTCACAATGACCATACAACATTCTGACGGCTGTCTTTGGGATGTCACTCTCCCGAATTCTGAGCTTATGGTATCAAGACCTGAGATCTATGTTTGAGAAACACTTGGAGTCTTTAAGCTGATCGGACAAATCATCAATACTGGGTAGGGGGTACCTGTTCTTGATGGTGACATTATCAATTGCTAATAATCAATACGTATACGAGGAGAACAATCTGTTTTCCAGACAAAGACAATTAGTGCACCCCATGGGGATTTGCTCGGTCTAATGAAACCCTTATATAAAAGATCCTCCAACTATTCCTTCAACTCTTTTAGCTCGGATGGAGCCATTCTGTACAGAGGAATAGATGTAGGCTGCGTATCAGGAAGAAGGTCAATATCAAAATCAATCTCTCGCTCGGGAGAGATTCCCGGTAGATCATCTAGGAAGACTTCTGGATACTCACATACTACTGGGAATGACTTGATAGTCAGGGTGTCAAACATAGAATCCTTAACCTTAAATAGATGGTATGCACAACATTTGGAGATCATCTTTCTTGCCTTAAGATAGGAAATGAAATGACCTACAGGCATAACCGAACTACCCTTCCACTTTAAGTCTGGCTCACCCAAAAATCTGAACTCTACTACTCGAGTCCTACAATTAACTGAGGCATAACATGAAAATATCCAAACCATGCTGAGGATAACGTCAAAATCGTTCATGGCTAACTCCACTAGATCTGCTGAGGTGACTTCCTGAAGGACTGTGATCGGGAAAATTCTACATACCTGTCTAGCTACAAGTGAATCACCCACTGGAGCAGAGATTGAGAAGGGTTCTAACAAGATTTCGAGACTGACTCTAAAACGACTAGACATGTAAGGTGTCACAAAAGATAAGGTAGACTATGGATCTAACAAAGAATATACATCAAGATGAAAAACTCGTAACATACCAGTGACTACATCCAGGGAGACTTCCTACTCCTGGTGAGATAGTAAGGCATATAATCTATTTTGGCGTTGACCGCCACCTGTGCTAGTAGATGTCTCATGTTGTTCTAGGCGTGCTGGCGGAGTTGCTGAACTAGAAGCTAGGCCACTGCCCCTATCATGGCCCTATCTAGCTGTTGGGAGATCTCTCAGCATATCTCCAGGTTTCCCATACCGGAAGAAAGCACCTTACCCGCCAAGAACTGACCCATGTGCCTCCGACCACACTTGTCGCAAACTGGAATACTGGAATCGCGGGCCTGCTGCTCTAACCCCTAGAGCTTGATGCTCACCCTCTCTTGTCATGCCTAGGTCTGGATAGCACACCTAATCGCTGAAGATGCTAGGGCCGAAGATCTCTGGTGGATTTGCAGTCGGTGCCCACCACCTGGCCTAGGTTGAGAGAACTTATAGTTATCTGTCCTAGCCCTCTTGGCCTCTCTTTCCCTCATATGTGCGGCCTCTATCTGCTGGGTGTATAAGACTATCCGAGGGAAATCCGTATGTTGATGGAGCATAGCGGTTCTGCAATCCTTGTTTAAATAGTTCTCCACCCCATGAAAAAACCTGCTCACTCGCGCCTTCTGATCAACCACTAACTTTGGGGTGTACTTTGACAGATTAGTGAACTCAAGGAAATACTCTTGCACCATCATCTTCCCCTGCTTAAGATTCATGAACCAACTGCCATTAACTCCCTCATCTCCTGAGGGAAGAACCTATCTAGAAAAGCAACGTGGAACTCCTCCCAATTGATAGGGCCTGCTTTGGCTACCCGCTATCCTTTAACTATCAAAACTAAATGTGTGCGACCCCCTTCAACTAATATAAGGCCAAATCATCACATCTACTCCATTCACCCTCATGACCTGGGTGATCTTCATAATCTCGTTGATAAACTCATATGGATCCTCATCTACCTTGTACCCAAGAAACTCTGGTGGGTTCATCCTTAAAAAATCTCTGACTCGAGCTGTCTCTGCATCCTCGTTCATAAGTACATGCGCCACTGCCTGCTGGTTGACCTGGGCGGTCAAGGCCTACGCTAGCATCAGAATGGCTGCCCTAAATTCAGTGTGGGCAACCGACTCCGATGTATGGGGTTGTTGGACTGGTGGGGCTTGTAGGTGCCTGTCTCCATTTCCATCCTTGTGGCCATTTCAATTTCCATTCATTCTACCATTAACTCTGCAGGGAGCCATGATTATGCAATCGCAAATACCACGAGTTAGAAGGATAGGGAGACATTTGATCGCACAACATAGATCATGAAAGAAAGGAAAATTTCCTATACGTCTCATAGCCTCTTCATCACAAGTGTGGAGCACTTCACACCTATGAGAAAGACTCTACATAATGTGGCTTTTAGAAAACCTAGGACACTTCAAAACCTAATGCTCTGAATTCAAGTTTGTCACGACCCGAACATAGGCCCAGATCGAGACACTGGACAGGGAGCCCCGAGAGACTCCAAGTTGACCCATGGTATGAACATACATCTACCTCAATCAAATAAAAAGGAATAATTAACATAATAAATATAGCTAAAGTCTAGCATAACACATAATCCAAAAATACAACACGAGTCTGAAGCTGAATACAATATATTGTCTGAAGAGCCTCTAAGTTTGATGAGTTGATGGGACAAGACCCCAACTAACTCTCTAAGATAGAAACGGATAATACGCAAACATAACTGAATAAAAGAGGGGCCTTCAATAGACAATGACTCAACAACAGGGACTGATGTTAACTTAAAAATATGATAGTGGTGGGGCCGAGTCTGAAGATTGTAGCCTCTTCATAAAATGATACTGATCTTGGGCAGAATTATATGCCCAAGTGATACTCAAATGCTTCATTTCGTCTTGTTTATCCATTGATAGTTGTACATTCTCATGTGATTTGTAGTTAAAATGTAAATTTATACTAACCAACATGATTAGTGTTGTTTAGCAGGAAAAATGTAATTTTAGGAAGCTAAGATGCATCTTGGGAGAAATTGGGAATAGACTCAGAAGCGAGCAGTGGAAAAGGCCAAGGTTATGCAGCAAATTAAGGGGCTCCGCGATGGCGCTGTGTCACGATGCCATCACAGATGCATTCTGCCCCTGATGATAAAAATAGGCCAAGTTCCAGTGAAGGTCCGCGTAGGGGCCGTGGCGCGTTGGGGCCGTGGCACGTTGGCCAAGCCCCGCATTGCACGCCGTGCCACGTTGGGCATAATTACCTGGAGGACCGGATTCCAGTAAGGGTCCGCGTTTGTGGCATGTCACGGAGGCAGTGCTCCGCGATGCACTCCGTGACACGTTGCTTGTTATTCCGTGAACAAATTCCACTAGTATAAATAACACACTTAGATTTATTTTTGATTATTCTGACTTGGTTGAGCAAGAATGTGGGTTACAGGCAGTTGAGGGGACGAAATTCTTAGGGTTCTTCTCTATCTCTTTCTTCCTTATTTCAATTATTTGTATGATTTACACTCATTTAACGATGTTTAATCCACAAATGAGTGGCTAAATTCACTTCTTGCTGAGGTTAAGAACATTTTAGTGGAATGTAATTATTGATCATTTTGGTTTTTCATCTTTTCTTTCATGGTTGTTCTATTAATTCTCGTTCTTACTGCATTAATGTTTGGCCAATATTAATGTATATCTAAAAAATCCGGTTTGTGCTCGAAAGAGAAAGAAATTGGAAAGTTCTGAATTAATAGGATATGATCTCTTCTGGGTTTGGGAAAACTGAGAATTGATTTACCTTCAGAATAGAAATATATGTGAAAGTTGTATTAGTCAATTAAGGAATCAGTTTCATATGGCTAGAACATGAATTTCTTCTTGTCACAGAAATGTAGGTGGAAGGTTCATGATTCTTAAGTTGGGTTAAATACGAGAGTTTTAATCCATAGGCAATAATTCTTGACTAGCAACCAAGGGAAAAATTAACCAATTTGTATCAATAAATTGCTTCCCTGCATGTTTGTTTTAGCCTCAGCATGCTCATTACTATAGGTCAGACTCAAATTGTACATTTGTTTTAGATTAGTATAAATTAGGAAACAAACTCCCAAAATCTTCTTGAAACTGTTGTGTGCATTATTAGAGTTAGATTTTATTAACACTTAATTAGATTATTACCTTGTTCCAATCCCTATGGGATCGATACTTGGCTACTCTAGCCATTTTACTACTTGTTCGACCACGTGCACTTGCGTGTAGGCATTCCAAACCACCGAACAGATACAACATAGAGTATGCGGTTAGTATGTATAATGTACAGAGTATGCAAGGTAAGTAAAACTACATAATTAAGTAAAATAATTTAAAATGTGCGTAATATAAAACATGATCAAAACAAGAATCTAAGAGTAGGGCTTGTAGTCACTCCGAAGTCACACCGTCAAAATAAGGGGCAGGTAGTCACTTTTGAGCCCCATCTCCCGAATGCCATTTTTGGGCACGGGACACAGACGCCCATGTACTCCGACAGCTGAACATCACTCCACCATATGCGGATATCAGACGCACTCTGTGTGGAGCCCGTTCTACAGCACGGTGGAGCAGGCATAAGGAGAGGGCCTACCATCAGACGCTGCCCTACTCTAAAATGAATAGGGAAGCCAGAATTTGGCTTAAGATCATATGTTCCTACCTGATCCCGGGGGTGCACATGACAGATGTCACCCGGGATCGTGTGTGCTGGGTATATGCCCTGATGAAAGGGCTAGAGATTAATGTTGGGGCGGTAATTATATCCGCCATGAAGAGAGCCCGTTTGCATCAAGGGCACAGGTACGGGTTTGGTGGCTTGCTGACCACTTTCCTGAGGGGCCTAGATGTTGAGGAAGAGGCCCTGGACTACATCCCGCAGATGGAGAGGCCTGCCTTGGATGTCACCAAAACTAAGGCACCCGACACCACTCACGGGCCAGTTCTCATATTAGCCGAGCGAAATGCTCGGGATGATCAGTATATGGCCTACATGTTCGGGATACAGATGCTACAGTTGCGCATAGGCGGGAGGCCAGCAACAGAAGATGAGCTGTGGTAGCTAGAGTTGGACTACACCTTCGGCGAAAATGCCAGGGCTCTATGCCGAGTGAGGCCAGATTTTTGTGGAGCCCGTAGATGATGATGTCCCCACAGACGAGGAGATATGCCGTGATGACTCAGTTGTTGAGTCAGATGAGGATAGCGGGGGTGATTCGGATATGGGGGACGAGGCAATCGCACCTGACGAAGAAGTGGAATACTTCGATTGATCAGGGAGTTTCACCACCTACTCTTGTGTTATGCTGAATTTTGTGAACACTGGGGACATTGTTCAATTTAAGTGTGGGGTGGGAGTAGTTAGGTGCTGGTTGTTTTATTTTTGTTTATGTTTATGTTTTGTTGTTGTGCTTGTGAAAAATTGTCACCCTGTGATTTTGATGTTTATGTTTTGTATTGTAATTTGGTATTGTAATTAATGTGAAGCTGTTGTGTCCTGTATGGAGTTGTTGTTAGCTGGTTGTGTAAATATTTTTATTTTATCAAAATTATCGATATTTTTAAAAATTTTCGTGAATTTTTTTTTTATGATTGGGTTTCTCAGCGTTTGTTTTCGGTGCTTGTACCAAGAATAGTCCCATTAAATCAAAGTCGTAAATGGTAACCGTTCCCTATGATGGATAGATGACAACCGTCTTAAGGGAAATGTAGTCGATAGGAGTAGATTTCTTTTATTCTTTTTAATTTTTTTTCTTTTGTTTGTTTGTATCCCAAACGTGTTGTTACTTTATGGTTCAGAATTCTGGTTGCATGTTGTACAGGATGTTTAGAATGCGAAGGTGATTCTTATGAAAGCATGCAACTTTGTAAACATGTTGACATACCTAGACCGTAGAGTTCGATTTGGTGTGATGGAGGCTTAATGTTTGAATTCTTGTAATTAGCTGATTGAAGAGTCTGTGAATATGTCTTGAGTTGAGCATGTGCAATGAGAGTGTGGTGAGGTTTCGATTCTTTCATTCTATTGTGAAGTGTCTAGAACTTGACTGGTGTGTGTACGAAACGAAATGAAGGATGTGTATGGTAGGAAAGCATGTAGGCATTTCTTTGATTTAACCAAAAGTTTTTTTTTTTCATTATCGTACCTACCTTGAATGTACATCCTAGTTAGCCCATTGAGCCTTTAGCCTATTTTTTCTTTTGTCAAAAAGGTACAAACCGAGCTTAACCCCTTCTTTTCATTATCTGTGAATTTGATCCAAAACTCTTAAGCGCTCAACAAAAGAAATTTTCCCACAGTGTCAAGGAGTGGTAATTGTGAAAAGAAAGGAAAAACGGAAGTTGTGAAAGTAAAGAAAAGGTCAAACGTGCACTTGCCGAATCTAATAAAATGAAGATGTATAACTAATCTTTGTTATTAAGTCGAGTGTGCTTAAAGTTATAGGAACAAAAATAAAGAAAGGCTTCAAGAAAGGGGAGGACGAAGGAAGAAACAATACTAATAATGTGGTGGGATGTATGGAAAAGTGCTTAAGGCTGCTAGTTGCTATTATTGGTTAGCCAGTATGTACTAGTTCGTTAGCTTACATTACAACCCGTTAAGTCCTACGTGACCTTATATTAGTGGAGTAATACACTAGAGGAAAGCTTATGGGTCATGACATGATGTATGTGAATTCTTTGGGAGAGAGAGAGAAATTGTGTTCATATGCCCCTGCATATAATGTTTTTGTGATCATATGATTGTAAAGGGGGAAATTCTCTTGTGTTGTGAAGGCACATGCTTGACGAGAGATTTAATTTCGTGTCGGATGTCTTAATCAGCTAATTTGCATGAGTTTGCCGAGATCGAAAGTCGACTCTTGAGTCTAGGAGGTCTTAATGTGTTGAATGTCATTGTATTGATGAGACTGTGCATGTTTTCTTGATGATTTTCTATGTAAATAATCGGTACAACCGTAGCTTGAATTGTCGAGCCAAAGTAGCTATGATTGGGTCTCAATTGCATGAGATGTGAGATAATTGTTCGAGGACGAACAATGTTTTAAGTGTGGGGTAAGTGATCTTGGGCAGAATTATATGCCCACGTGATACTCAAATGCTACATTTCGTCTTGTTTATCCATTGATAGTTGTACATTCTCATGTGATTTGTAGTTAAAATGTGAATTTATACTAACCAACATGATTAGTGTTGTTTTGCAAGAAAAATTTAATTTTAGGAAGCTAAGATGCATGTTGGGAGAAATCGGGAATAGACTCGGAAGCGAGCAGTGAAAAAGGCTAAGGTTATGCAGAAAATTAAGGGGCTCTGCGATGGAGCCGTGTCACACTGCCATCGCAGATGCATTCTGCCCCGGATGATAAAAATAGGCCAAGTTCAAGTGAAGGTCCACGTCGAGGCCGTGGCACGTTGGCCAAGCCCCGGGTTGCACGCCGTTGCATGTTGGGCATAATTACGTGGAGGACCGGATTCCAGTGAGGGTCCGCATTTGTGGCATGTCACGGAGGCAGTGCTCCGCGATGCACTCCGTGACACGTTGCTTGTTATTCCGGAAATAATTCCCACTAGTATAAATAGCACACTTAGATTTATTTTTGATTATTTTGATTTGGCTGAGCAAGAATGTGGGTTACAGGCAGTTGAGGGGACGAAATTCTTAGGGTTCTTCTCTATCTCTTTCTTCCTTATTTCAATTATTTGTATGATTTACACCCATTTAACGACGTTTAATCCACAAATGAGTGGCTAAATTCACTTCTTGCTGAGTTTGAGAACATTTGTAGTGGAATGTAATTATTGATCATTTTGGTTTTTCATCTTTCCTTCCATGGTTGTTCTATTAATTCTTGTTCTTACTGCATTAATGTTTGGCCAATATTAATGTATATCTAAAAAATCCGGTTTGCACTCAAAAGAGAAATAAATTGGAAAGTTGTGAATTAATAGGATATGATCCCTTCTTGGTTTGGGAAAATTGAGAATTGATTTACCTTAAGAATAGATATATATCTGAAAGTCGTATTAGTCAATTAAGGAATCGGTTTTGTATGGCTAGAAAGTGAATTTCTTCTTATCACAGAAATGTAGGTGGAAGGTTCATGATTCTTAAGTTGGGTTAAATACGAGAGTTTTAATCCATAGGCAATAATTCTTGACTAGCAACCGAAGGAAAGATTAACCAATTTGTATCAATAAATTGCTTCCCTGCATGCTTGTTTTAGCCTCAGCATGCTCATTACTATAGTTCAGACTCAAATTGTACATTTGTTTTAGATTAGTATAAATTAGGAAACAAACTCCCAAAATCTTCTTGAAATTGTTGTCTGCATTATTAGAGTTAGAGTTTATTAACACTTAATTAGATTATTACCTTGGTCCAGTCCCTGTGGGATCGATACTTGGCTACTCTAGCCATTTTACTACAAGTTCGACCACGTGCACTTGCGTGTAGGCATTCCAAACCACCGAACAGATACAACATAGAGTGTGCGGTTGGTATGTAAAATGTACCGAGTATGCAAGGTAAGTAAAACTGCTTCATTAAGTAAAATAATTTAAAATGTGCGTAATATAAAACATGATCAAAACAGGAATCTGAGAGTACGGCTTGTATGCTATTTCTAAAATCATGATATGAACGTAACATAACATCATAACTGAATCGAATGACCCAAATCTTAAATTTGATAATCATAAGTAACACTGAACAATGGGCAAAACTTCTTTTAGTATATATATATATATATATATATATATATATATATATATATATATATATCATGAGTGATAAACATGCATAACTGAAATCATGAGGAAAAATGGGAGACTCGTGATATAACTGACATACCCTTCTATTTGCATGCATAAATGTGAATGAGCCTAGGATAGATTTAACATTATAAAACACTTCATTTTGAGCCTTAAACGACATAGTTTAGGAACTTAGGACTTAGGAATGACGAAAGCACCGTTAATGAATTTCATGGAAAAATTGAATTGCCGGTGACAACGGAACACAGAACCATCCATTGCTAGATTATACGGTGCGTTGTTGACACTCGTTACTACTTCCTGAGTTCAGGTCTTTGATCCCTCACCACGACCGGATAGGACGGGTCATTGCTATCTCTAACGACTAGTTGCTGCCAGTCTTCATCAGTACTGCCTTAACCTGGGATCCCTTTACACGACTGCTGACCATGATCTGTTGTTACCTGGAATGGGTCGTTCTACGACTCGTCATTTCCTCCATGACCAAGGACCAGTCTCACAACGACTCCATCCAACGACTTGTGACATCAAATAATGGGTCATTCCTGGACCCGTTACTTCTAACACCAACCTGAAGAACCTCACTACAGACACATCTAAAGGGTCGTTGGTGGCACCAAAAATCCATACCACGACCCGTTCTGAGAGCATTTTCTATATTTCTGATACTTTTCAATTGAAAATCCCGGGTCTAGTCTTGGGCACTTCGGTTGTATTACAACTAAGCTGAATACATACTCCCTTTTTTCAAGGATTTAATACAAGGAATAAGATAAGTATTCTACCCTTTTAAACTTGTCAAAACCTTAACTAAGAAGCTAGAAATCGGAAGCTAAACTAGGCTGCCGGTTTGCTGTATATTTGCTGATGTTCTGTCCGTTTTTCGTAAGGTTGGAGCAGCTGTATTTAGCTGGAAATATACTCCATATTCATGGGACTTTTTCACAAAGATAACTAGGTAGGTTATCACTTTCATTTCCCCTTAGAAAGTATGGAAACAAGCTAGAATAATGTTTTCAAATGTTTCCTTGTTTGATTGTGTTGTGGCTGCCATTGGTGTGACATTTTGGCTGGATAACTTTTCTTAAAAAAAAATTATTTCATATTTGAAATATCAATGATTGACGAGGTCCAAACATTGGTTGTTGGAGAAAGAATCAAATAATGGAACATGTCGACACAAGGTATGTAAAAGGCGCCATTCGCCTTATTTTTCAAGCACAATTTTGTACCGATGAAAGGACTTATACTTCTGCGTTTTGAACTCATGTTGGGACATGAATGATTCTGTCCAAAGATTTAGAAATTCTTGGCATAAAGATTGAGTAAGTAAGAGTGGAATGGAATAAGTAAATGTGAAGTAAAATGTATTTCTTTTGTTTGTTGTCGTATTATGATTGTCACAGCTATAGACTTACTTTTGAGCCCCCTCAGTGTGGGAACTGTGATATGGTCTTTTACATTATGTTACATATCTGATTTTAAACGTGTTTTTCATATTGGTTTCTAGGAGGATTTAGTGAGAAAAGTTAAACCACGATGGCTAAACGAATCTATGCTAAGGGTCAAGGTTGAAATCAATTAAGGGTAAATGAGCTTATTGATCTAGAACTACCTTGTTAAGGTCGTCCATTATCTTATCTATATCTGATGAAATATGTCAAGCCAAGGGGAGACCTCATAATCCCTTTCCCGTAAGCTGAACAATAAGCTAGCAAGTCTCCGAGTCAACTGTCCCTTTGAACACGATCTATAAGCCTTGTTGAAATCGTATGTCATCTACAGTTCCTTATAAGTTATAAGATTCATGAGTACATGCATTTAAGTGTTTTTTTCTATCTTTAGATGTTATATGCGCTCATTTGTAGTTATGCATTACCAAGGAGGCCTATGCAGGCCATAGATTTAACATTTGTCATTTTTATGCTATATGTGATAAAATGGTTAAGTATTAGCTCTATCGTCTCCATTTGTGATTTAGATTATGATTTATTGATTTTACCTCAGTGTGGTGAACTGGCTAAAAATATTACCTCAGTGTGGTACATTGAATGGACGGGTTTCATTTAGATTTTATGGTTGGCTGGCTACCGATGTTTTAGTTATAGTTTTGTATTGCATTACTTGGTTGAATTTACACTTCAGTATTGAGTTATTGTCAGGTTTCAGTTTCCAGGTGTAACACCTCAAAACTTTCCTGCACCAAACTTAGACCTTGCAAGAAAAATCCAGAAGAAAACCAAAAAAAATGCCTCATAACGACTGAGACAACGAGTCATGGTCAGCTCTAACGACTCATTGTGTCATCTCTGTTCAACCTCTCATAATCAGTCAAGAACCCACGGGACAAGGAACGACCCATTGTAAGAAACAAGGAGTCGTCCTGTCAGTCATTGGTTCCTCAGCTCAGAATCCCTTCTATAGGACGCCACAACTCAACCAATGAGTCATTTCCAAAAACAACAACCCATTGTGGAGCCGTTGGGTGAGAAACCTAGAAACCTATTCCAGTGACGATGAGTGGAAAAAATGACCCATTATTTCTCACAACAAGTATTTTTCACCACCCATTTTTTCCAACCTTGAGAATTATTAGAAATTGTCTATTGAAAGTAACAATTGGACACAACGATCTATTGGTTCTGTTCGCGTCTGCTCTGGGGTATTTACTACACGCAAGTGCACGTGGTCGAACAAGTAGTAAAGTGGCTTAAGTAAGCCAAGTATCGATCCCACAGGGACTGGGATAAGGTAACAAACTACTTAAGTGTTACTATACTTACTCTAAAAATGAAGACAACAGTGCAAAGAAGAGTTTGATATTTTGATTTCTAATTGTATGCTAAGTCTAAAACGAATATCTAATGTGAGTCTAAACTATGAATGTGATCATGCTGAGGCTAAATGAACATGTATAGAAACTAATTATCGATACAATTTTTGGTTAATCTTTCCTCCGGTTGCTAGTCAAGAATTATTGCCAATAGATTAAAACTCTCGTATTTAACCCAACTTAAGAATCATGAACTGTCCACCTACATTTCTGTGATTAAAAGAAATTCATGTTCTAGCCATACAAAACCGATTCCTTAATTCACTAATATGACTTTCAGGTATATTTCTTTCCTGAAGGTAAATCAATTCTCAATTTTCCCAAACTAAGAAAAGATCATATCCTATTGATTCACAACTTTCCAATTTCTTGCTCTCTTGAGTGAAACCGGACTTTTTAGATATACATAAACATTGGCCGCACATCAATGCAGTAAGAACATGAATCAATAGAACAACCATGGAAAAAAAGATGAAAAACCCAATTGATCAATAACTACATTTCAATACAATTGTTCTTAACCTCAGTAAGAAGAGGAATTAGCCACTCATTTGTGGATTAAACATCGTTAAATGAGTGTTAAACATAGAAGCAATTGAATTAAAGAAGAAGGAGATAGAGAAAAACCCTGACAATTTCGTCCCCTCAACTGCCTGTAACCCACGTTCTTGCTCCACCAAGTTAGAATTATTAAAAATGAACCTAAGTGTTCTATTTAAACTAGTGGGAATTTTTCCCGGCATAACAAGCAACGTGTCACGGAGTGTATCGCGGAGCACTGCCTCCGTGACACGCCACCAACGCGGACCCTTACTGGAAACGGGTGTCCAAGTAATAAGGCCCAATGTGGTACGGCGTTCAACACGGGGCTAGGCAACCATGCCACGGCCCCAATGCGCACCCTCACTTGAATTTGGCCAAAAATTCCCTATCCAGGCAGAAGGCATCCGCGATGGCAGCGTGACACGGCTCCATCGCGGAGCCCCTTTAATTTGTGCCTTCAAATGCATTTTCCCTTGCTAACATCCGAGTCCAACCCCAATCTCTCTCAACACGCATTTTAGCTTCCCAAAATTATATTTCACCTGCAAAACAATGCTAATCATGTTGGTTAGTATAAATTCACATTTTATTATCAATCACATGAGAATGTATAAACATTGATAGATAAACAAGGCTAAAATGACACCTTTGAGTATCACTTGGGCATATAAATTTGCCCAAGATCACTTACCCCACACTTAAATCCTTGTTCGTCCCCGAACAACAATCTTACACCTTATGCACTTTACACCCCATCCTGGCTACTTTGGTTCAACAATTCAGGCTACGGTCATACCGATTATTTAATACAGCAAATTATCAAGAAAACACGCATGGTCCTATCAATGCAATGACCTTCAACACATCAAGACCTCCTAGACTTAAGAATAGACTCTCGATATTGGCAAACTCCTGCAAATTAGCTGATCAAAATATTCGACACGAAATTTAATCTCTCATCAAGCATGTGCCCTCACAACACAAGAGAATTTTCCCCTTTTTAATCACATGAACTCAAAAGATTACGTGCAGGGGCATATAGAAACAATTTCACTCTCTCTCCCAAAAGAATTCACATGCATCATGCCACGAACCATAGGCTTGCCTTTAGTGTATTACTCCACTAATATAAGAAAGTGTGATGTAAGATCACGTAGGACTTCAACGGGTTGTAATGTAAGCTACGGAACTTGTAAATACTGGGCTAGCCAATAATAGCCACTAGCATCCTCAAGCGCTTTTTCAATACATCCCATCAAGCTCATGGGCATTGTTTCTTCCTTCATCCTCCCATTCTTGAAGTCTGTCTTTATTTTGACCCATCTCATTAAGCACACTTGACTCAATCACGAAGATTATTCATACATCTTCATTATATTTTATTTATAACAAGTGCACCTTCAACCTTTTCTTTCCTTTCATCACTCTGCTTTTCTTTTCTTTTAACCATTCTCACTCTTTGATACTTTGGGAAAATTATTTCCTCTTCTTAAACGCTTAAAAGTTTTGGATCAAATTTACAGCTAATGAAAAGAAAGGGTTAAGCTCGGTTTACACATTTTTGACAAAAGAAAAAAATAATAGGCTAAAGGCTCAACGGGCTAACTAGGGTGTACAATCAAGGTGGGTACAATAATGAAAAAGAGAAACTTTCGATTGAAAACAAAGAAATGCCTACATCCTTTCCTACAATACACGCCCTTCATTACATTTCGTACACACACCAGGCAAGTTCTAGACATTTCATAATAGCATGGAATAAACAAAACCTCACCCCACACTTATTGCACGTGCTCAATTCAAGACATATTCAGAGACTCTTCAATCAGCTAATTACAAGAATTCAAAATTAAGCCTCAATCACACTGTATCGACTCTATTGTCTAGGTATCTCAACATATTTACAGAGTTGCATGCTTTCATACGAATCACCTTTGCATTTCAAATATCATGTACAACACGCAACCAGAATTTTGCAACCATAAAGTAACTACAGGTTTTGGGATGCAACCTACAAAAGAAAACAACTGAAAAATAAATGAAAAAAATCTACTCCTAACGACTACATTTCCCTTAAGATGGTCGTCATCCATCCATCATAGGGAACGGTCACTCACTAAGACTTCGGTTCAATGGGTCCAATCTCAGTAAAAGAAGCGAAAACAAACGCCGAGAAACCCAAGAATTGAAAAAAAATTAAAAATATCGATCATTTCGATAAAACAAAAATATGTACAAAATCAGCTACCAACATTCAGCAGCACACAACAGCTTCACATTTAATTACAATACAGAACAGAAACATCACAATCACAGGGTCACAAAATTTTTCCAAAGGCACGACAACAGAACAGAAACATAAACAACAACACAACCAGCACCTAACACTCCCACCCCACACTTATATCGAACACTGTCCCCAGTGTTCACAAAAATTAACATAGCACAAAAATTGGGTGGCAGAACTCCCTAATCAATAAAAATACTCCACTTCTTCATCAGGTGCTGCTGCCTCGTCTCCTATGTCTGAATCGCCCCCATCGTCATCATCAGACTCCACATCGGAGTCCTCACGACGTGTCTCCTCTTCTGTGGGGACATCATCATCAGTGGGCTCTACAAAAGCTGGCCCCACTCGGCATAGAGCCCTGGCATTTTCGCCAAAAGGGTAGTCTAGCTCGAGCTTCCACAGCTCCTCTTCTGTTGCCGGCCTCCCACCTATTCGCAGCTGGAGCATCTGCATCCCGTACATATGAGCCATGTACTGATCATCCCGAGCATGTCGCTCGGCTAGTGTAAGAACTGGCCCGTGGGTGGTGTCGGGTGCCTTAGTTTTAGTGACATCTATGGCCCGCCGCTCCATCTGCGGGATGTAGTCAAGGGCCTCTTCCTCAATATCCAGGCCCCTCAGGAACGTGGTGAGTAGTCCACCAAATCCTTATCTGTGCCCTTGATGCAAACGGGCTCTCTTCATGGCGGAGATAATCAACGCCCCCACATTGATCTCAAGCCCTTTCATCAGGGCGTATACCAAGCATACACGATCTCGAGTTACATCTGTCATATGCACCCCCGGGATTAAGCAGGAACAAACAATCTTCGACCATATCCTAGCTTCCCTATTCACCTGTGAGTAAGGCAAGGTCTGATGGTAGCCCCTCTCCTTATGTCTGCTCCACCGAGCTTTTGATCGGGTTCCACACAAAGTGCGTCTGACGTCCGCATAGGGTGGAGTGATATTCAGCTATCGAAGCACATGGGCGCCTGTGTCCCGCGCCCCTAGGATAGCATTGAGGTGGTGGGGCTCAGAAGTGACTATTTGCCCCCTTATTTTGATGGTGTGACTTCTGAGAGTCGGGTTCCAATTGGCGTAGAATTCCCGAATCAAGTGCAAGTTGCATTCCTTGGGCTCTTCAAAGATGAAGTTCAGCCCAGCTGCCTCGATCCTATAGACAATCCTGGGGAACTCCTGTGCTAACGGTTCCCTTGCTATGTGTTCCTCGGGGAAGTACTTCCTCTCCTTGTGCTTTACGTACCATTTCTTCCCCTCCTCTGTCACCCACCTGGTTCCGTATTGATGGCGTTGGCCGCGTGGAACCGCTGGTGCTGCAGTCTGATTCTTTTTCTTCCGGCGCCAGATGTTGATGCGCCTTTTCCCTTGTCTTGCCTGCTTGCCATTGTTCCTGTCAAACCAAACATACAAGTTCAATATTATGCCAGTTAAAATTGGCTTCGACTAAGGTTGAGTTACTAGGCTACCCCACACTTAGTCCTTAGCCAAAATTACAACATTAAGGCAAGATCGTACTTATTTACACAAACAAACAATAAAACATAACAAATATGCTTAGTGCCTTGGGAGAATTCGGCGGTATATATTCCATGTACTACTCAGACTTAGTACAACTAACCACCATCCTTACCTATCGATAACATTTTATCCCATAGCACTTAGCAAGGAGAAACAAAAGAAAAATTTTAACTACATGATCCTATACAATTCACCCATTTCTTGCAATTTCCAATATTTCCTTAACCCGAGAATCCGTCGATCTTTTAGCATAGTCCCAGTTAGCACAATCGACTCATCTCACCCAACATGTACAACCCAGCATGAATTTCACTAGTTCAACTCAATTTTTCCATTTCAAACTCAAAGTCAAGCCCTAACTATGATTTTATCAAAAATTTGATTAAGCTATGTAATTATCGAGTTCAAATAATCACACAGTTACTCCGAACATCAATCAACAATAATTCAATTGAATTTAAGCTTAATTTCTTCTTAGGGCAAGTTTTGCTCATATCACATGTTCAACATCGAAAACAATTCGACAAGAATTGAGATAGAGTTGAAGAACATACCTTGAATTCGGAGAAATGACGAAAACTTTGATGAAATTATGGGCCTAAGTCCGTGTCACGTTGAGGGGGGAGGAGTTTTTGGGATGTTGGTCGCGGAGGGTATGAAAAATGAGGAAAAATGAGGGGGAATCGGGGTTAAAAAGTGGGAATTTCGCGCGGGTCACCCGGCGACCCGGTGTGACCCGTCGCGATATACACCTCAACGTGTCATGGAGGGTAACTCGGAGCATGCCCTCCGTGACACGGAGCCATCGCGTAGGTGTTCTGGAATTTATAAAAATTCCAGAATTACCTTCAACGAGTCACGGAGGGTAACGCGGAGGTTCTCCTTCGTGACACAGAGCCATCGCCCTGGCTCACTGTTTTGCCACTTTTTATTATTTTTCATACCTCGAATTTTGATTTGTGATTCCTTGCATGTTTACCCTCCGTTCAACCTGAAATTCATCTTACGATAAGAAATTGGTTAGAATTATAGGATTCACTCAAAATAAAAATAAGAATAAAAATAAAAACTAACAATTTTGTTGATAATCAAAAAAGAAAAAGAAAAAGAAATCTATTCACATTTTACAATGAAATATTTCATGGGTTGCCTCCCGTGCAGCGCCTGGTTTACCGTTGCGGCTCGGCGTCATTCAGCTCAGTAATCTTCTAGGGTGACGGACGTTTTCTATCGACCACCGTCCTCACCCCAGTAGTGCTTACATCGCTCCGGTGGTTTTCCTAATAACTCTCGTGATTCAACTATCTGAGCGTCATCAGCTCGATCAATCACGTTGATCACCGAGAGTTCCTCGTACACAGTCGGGAGCTTGGTGGCCTTGTATACATCAAACACTTACACCTTGTCGTGTGCTCGCATGGTTACCTGCCTTGCAGTTACATCAATCAGCGCTTTCCCAGTCGCCAAGAAGGGACATCCCAAAATAAATGGGACTTCCGTGTCTGGCTCAAAATCCAGCACGACGAAATCTACCAGGAAGATAAGGGAGCCCACTTGCACCAGCACATCCTCCACAATGCCATCAGGTCTAGCTAAGGACCGATCCGCTAGTTGCAAGATCACTATTGTTGGTCTAGGACTCCCTAGACCCAACCTCTTGAATACTGATGACGGCATCAAATTAATGCTCGCTCCCAAATCACATAATCCTCGAGCTCAGATACTCTGCCCAATTGTAATTTGTATAGTAAAGCTCCCAGGATCTTTGAGCTTTGTGGGCAATCGGTTTTGTATCCGAGAAGTGCACTCCTCCGTGAGAGCCAACGTAGCATACTTAGTCAACCGACTTTTGTTTGCCACGATGTCCTTAATGTACTTTTCATACTTCGGCACTCCCTACAAAACATCAACAAGAGGTAAGTTAATATGCACCTGTTTCAGGACCTCCATGAATTTCTTGAAACACTCCTCCTCCTTGTGTTTCTTTAATCTTTGAGGGAACAGGGGTGGTGGTCTTTCTGATTCAGCCCTTTTTCTTCCCCCTCTCATCACTTTGCTCCCTCTCCACTTCTGCTGCTCCCGATTGTTGAGGTGGTCTTTCTGGTTCCACCTCTTTAAGCTACAAACCACTCCTTGTGGTCACTGCATTCACCTGCTTGGGTTGGGATCTGTGTCGCTCGGAAGTCCTCCTCTAGGCCTGGTGTTTCGGGCTCCAGCAAATTGCCCAAATTGATATTCAAGTGCCTTAGTACCTAACTGGTTGTTCTTCACCTCGGCTGCCAATTTCACATAGTCAGCCTGCAATTGAGCTTTGTTAGCTATCATTTTCTTGAACATCTCCTCAATGCTGGGTGATGGTGGGGGAGGAGGTGCATTGTTGTTTCTATATTGTGCTTGATAGATCTGCTACCCTCCTTGATTCCACTACGCCCCCCGACTCGAATTTTTCCCTTGATAGTTGTTGCTACCCCAAGAGATATTCGGATGATTCCTCCAGTTGGCATTGTAGCTGTTGCCATATTGTTGATGGTTGTTCCTTTGTACATTTCCCACAAAGTTCACCGAGTCAGGATTTTCCCTACAACACTCAGCTGAGTGCTCACTACTCCCGCACACTTCACACCAAATTTGCTACACTACATTCACTGCGGCTTGAGTCTGGTTCATTGTCATATTGCTAAAGTGGCTGTTGAGTTGATTCTGTAAAGTAGCTACCTGTGCAGCAATAGCTGTAAAACCATCCACTTCTAGAACTCCTGTTGCTTTCCTTTTTCCTCCTCTTGACGAATCAGCATTCCACTCCGGATTTCCCTGCGAAATACGATTCAATAAGGTAACAGCTCCTCATAAGTTTTCTCCAATGCTTGTCCCCCAGCTGTTGAGTCTAGCAAGATTTTTTTGTGGGGTTCCAAGCCCTCTATAAAAGTGTGCACCAGCACATCATTGGATTGATGATGATGTGGACAGTCCCACAACATGGACTTGAATCTCTCCCAAGCCTGATGTAGATTCTCCCCCTCTCTCTAAATGAAACTTAGAATTTGACCTCTAAGTCATGCTGTTTTATCGAATGGAAAAAATTGTATCAAGAATTTCCTTGAAAGATCATCAAACGTAGTAATAGAATTAGGTGGCTCAGCTTTCAACCACCTCTTGGCTTCTCCCAAGAGTGAAAATGGAAACAATGTAGGCTTGACATAATCTGATGACACTCCAGCGGGAATGTAAGTGTCACTTATCTCCAAAAAATTTTGGAGATGCTACTGTGGATCCTCATGAGGGAGACCTGTGAACTGCCAACCGGGGTGCAGCAATTGCACCATGTTTTGTTTGAACTCGAACCTCCCTCCTGGCTCATATTAGCGGATGCTAGATATGACATTGTTAGCATGTGGGATTGCCACCTCACGAACCGGCCTAGCTGCCATTTCCTCGGGCACTAACATTGCCCTTACTACTGGTGGATTCTGTTGTTGCTCCATGATTGTTTGTCTGAGAAACTGCAGCTTTTTCTTTAGAGCTTCTCTCCGCTGACGATGAAATTGTCTTTCAGGCTCTAAATATGAGTCTACCAGCTCCTTGTGTCTTGTCAGTGTTCAACAGAGATTATATCTGCGAAATAAAGGCTAAGACCAAGTAATCAACACTAAGAAAAAAATATAGTAAATTTACACTTAAGAAAAATTCACCAATTGCTAGTCCCCGCCAACTGCGCCAAAACTTGTTCGCATCTGCTCTAGGGTATTTACTACACGCAAGTGCACGTGGTCGAACAACTAGTAAAGTGGCTTAAGTAAGGCAAGTATCGATCCCACAGGGACTGGGATAAGGTAACAAACTACTTAAGTGTTACTATACTTACTCTAAAAATGAAGACAACAGTGCAAAGAAGAGTTTGATATTTTGATTTCTAACTGTATACTAAGTCTAAAACGAATATCTAATGTGAGTCTGAACTATGAATGTGAGCATGCCGAGGCTAAATAAACATGTATAGAAACTAATTATCGATACAATTTTTCGTTAATCTTTCCTCTGGTTGCTAGTCAAGAATTATTGCCAATGGATTAAAACTTTCTTATTTAACCCAACTTAAGAATAATGAACCGTCCACCTACATTTCTGTGATTAAATGAAATTCATGTTCTAGCCATACAAAACCGATTCCTTAATTGACTAATACGACTTTCAGGTATATTTCTATCCTGAAGGTAAATCAATTCTCAATTTTCACGAACTAAGAAAAGATCATATTCTATTGATTCACAACTTTCCAATTTCTTGCTCTCTCGCGTGAAACCGGAATTTTTAGATATACATTAACATTGGCGACACATCAATGCAGTAAGAACAAGAATCAATAGAACAACCATGGAAGAAAAGATGAAAAACCCAATTGATCAATAACTACATTTCAATACAATTGTTCTTAACCTCAGCAAGAAGAGGAATTAGCCACTCATTTGTGGATTAAACATCATTAAATGAGTGTTAAACATACAAGCAATTGAACTAAAGAAGAAGGAGATAGAGAAAAACCCTGACAATTTCGTCCCCTTAACTGCCTGTAACCCACGTTCTTGCTCCACCAAGTCAGAATTATTAAAAATGAACCTAAGTGTTCTATTGATACTAGTGGGAATTTTTCCTAGAATAACAAGCAACGTGTCACGGAGTGCATCGCAGAGCACTGCCTTCGTGACACGCCACTGACGCTGACCCTTACTGGAAAATGATTGTCCAGGTAATAAGGCCCAACATGGCACGGCATGTAATGCGGGGCTAGGCCAACGTGCCACGGCCCCGACGCGCACCCTCACTGGATTTTGGCAAAAAATCCCTATCCAGGCAGAAGGCATCCGCGATAGCAGCTGATCTTGGGCAAATTTATATGCCCAAGTGATACTCAAAGGTGTCATTTTGGCCTTGTTTAGCTCTCAATGTTTATACATTCTCATGTAATTTGTAATAAAATGTGAATTTATACTAACCAACATGATTAGCATTGTTTTGCAGGTAAAATGTAATTTCGAGAAGCTAAAATGCTTGTTGGAAGATATCGGGGTTGGACTCGGATGTGAGAAAGAGACAAGACATTGGAAAGCACAAAATAAAGGCGCTCCGTGATGGAGCCGTGTCACGCTGCCATCGAGGAGGCCTTCTGCTTGGAGAGGGAATTTTCAGCCTATTTCCAGTGAGGGTTCGCGATGGGTCCGTGGCACGGTGGCCTGGCTCCGCGTTGCACGTTGTGCCACGTTGGGCCTTATTCCCTGGACCCCCAATTACCAGTGAGGGTCCGCGTCGGTGGTGTGTCACGGAGGCAGTGCTCCGCGATGCACTCCGTGACACGTTGCTGGTTATTCCGGGAAAAATTCCCACTAGTATAAATAGAACACTTAGGTTCATTTTTCAATATTCTGACTGGGTGGAGCAAGAACGTGGGTTACAGGCAGTTGAGGGAACGACATTATCAGGGTTTTTCTCTCTTTCTTTCTTCTTGTATTCTATTGCTTGTATGTTTAACACTCATTTAACGATGTTTAATCCACAAATGAGTGGATAATTCATCTTCTTGCTGAGGTTAAGAACAATTGTAATGAAATGTGATTATTGATTCTTTGGTTTTTCATATTTTCTTCCATGGTTGTTCTATTGATTCTTGTTCTTACTGCATTAATGTGTGGCCTACGTTAATGTACATCTAAAAAGTTTGGTTTCACTCGAGAGAGCAAGAAATTGGAAAGTTGTGAATTAAGAGGATATGATCCTTTCTTAGTTTGGGAAAATTGAGAATTGATTTACCTTCAGGATAGAAATATACCTGAAAGTCGTATTAGTCAATTTAGGAATCGGTTCTGTATGGCTAGAACATGAATTGCATTTAATCACAGAAATGTAGGTGGATGGTTCATGATTCTTAAGTGGGGTTAAATACAAGAGTTTTAATCCCTTGGCAATAATTCTTGACTAGCAACCGGAGGAAAAGGCTAACCAAATTATATCGACAATTAATTTCATTACATGTTCGTTTAACCTCAGCATGCTCACATTCATAGTTCAGACTCACATTAGATAATTGTTTTAGACATAGCATAATTATTAGAAATTAAAAATATCAAACTCTTGGTTACACTGTTGTCTGCATTTTTAGAATTGAAATATAGTACACTTGAGCAGATTGCACTTCATCCCAGTCCCCGTGGGATCGATACTTGGCTTACATAAGCCACTTTACTACTTGTTTGACCACGTGCACTTGCGTGTAGTTTTATACCCAAAAAACCACCGAACAGGTTTTTGGCGCCGTTGCCGGGGACTTGGCAATTGGTGAATTTGTCTTAAGTGTTAATTTACTATATTTTTATTTTCTTAGTGTTGACAACTTGGTCTTAGCCTGTATTTTGCAGATTTAATCTTTGTTGAACACTGGCAAGAGACAAGGAGCTGGTGGACTTGTATTTGGAGCCAGAAAGATTATTTCATCGTCAGTGGAGAGAAGCTCTAGAAAGAAAGCTGCAGTTGCTCAGACAGACAATCATGGAGCAACAACAGAATCCACCGGTAGTACGGGCAATGTTAGTGCCCGAAGAAGTAGCAGCTCAGCCGATTCGCGAGGTGGAAATCCCACATGCTAATAATGTTACATCTAGCATCCGCAAGCCTGAGCCAGGAGGGAGGTTCGAACTTAAGCAGAACATGGTGCAATTGCTGCACACTAGCGGGCAGTTTACAGGTGTCCCTCATGAAGATCCACAGCAGCATCTCCAAAATTTGTTGGAGATAAGTGACACTTATATCCCCGCTGGAGTGTCATCAGATTACGTCCGGCTTACATTGTTCCCATTTTCACTATTGGGAGAAGCCAAGAGGTGGTTGAAAGCTGAGCCACCTAATTCTATTTCTACGTGGGATGATCTTGCAAGGAAGTTCTTGATACGATTTATTCCCTCTGGTAAAACAGCAAGACTTAGAAGTCAAATTCTAAGTTTCAAACAGAGAGAGGGAGAGAATCTATATCAGGCTTGGGAGAGATTCAAGTCCATGTTGCGGGATTGTCCTCATCATCATCAATCCAATGATGTGTTGGTGAACACCTTTATTGAGGGTTTGGAACCCCATACAAAAATATTGCTAGACTCAGCAGCTGGGGGACAAGCGATGGAGAAAACTTATGAGGAGCTGTATACCTTGTTGAACCGTATTTCACAGGGCAATCCGGAATGGAATGCTGATTCGTAAAGAGGCGGGACAAGGAAAGCAACAGGAGTTGTAGAAGTGGATGGGTTTACAGCGATTGTTGCACAAATAGCTGCTTTGCAGAATCAACTCAACACCCACTTCAGTAACATGACAATGAACCAGCCTCAAGCCCCAGTAAATGCAGTGCAACATATTTGGTGTGAAGTGTGCGGAAGCAGTGAGCACTCACCTGAGTGTTGTGGAGCAAATCCTGACTCGGTGAACTTTGTGGGAAATATACAAAGGAACAACCACCAACATTATGGAAACAGCTACAATTTCAATTGGAGGAATCACCCGAATTTCTCCTGGGGTAGCAACCACCATCAGGGACAAAGTTCGAGTCAAGGTGGGCAAAGGAACCAAGGAAGGCAGCAGAATTATCAAGCACAATTCAGAAACAACAATGCACCTCCTCCACCACCATCAACCAGCATTGAGGAGATGTTCAAGACTATGATATCTAATCAAGCTCAATTGCATGCTGACTATGTGAAATTGGCAGCCGAGGTGGAAAACAACCAGTTAGCTACCAAGGCACTTGAATATCAATTTGGGCAATTTGCTGGAGCCCAAAACACCAGACCTAGAGGAGGACTTCCTAGCAAAACAGATCCCAACCCTAAGCAGGTAAATGCGGTGACCACAAGGAGTGGTTTGCAGCTGAAAGAGGTGGAACCAGAAAGACCACCTCAACAATCGGGAGCAGCAAAAGTCGAGAGGGAGCAAAGTGATGCGAGGGGGAAGACTAAGTAAGCGGAACCAGAAAGACCACCACCCCCGTTCCCTCAACGATTAAGGAAACACAAGGAGGAGGCGTGTTTCAAGAAATTCATGGAGGTGCTAAAACAGGTACATATTAACTTATCTCTTATTGATGTTTTGCAGGGAGTGCCGAAATATGCCAAGTATATAAAGGACATCGTGGCAAACAAAAGTCGGTTCACTGAGTATGCTACGGTGGCTCTCACGGAGGAGTGCACTTCTCGGATACAAAACCGACTGCTCACAAAGCTCAAAGACCCTGGGAGCTTTACTATACAGATTACTATTGGGCAGAGTATTTGAGCTCGTGGATTGTGTGATTTGGGAGCAAGCATTAATTTGATGCCGTCATCGGTATTCAAAAAGCTGGGTCTAGGGAGTCCTAGACCCACTTAACAGTGATCTTGCAATGGGCAGATCGGTCCTTAGCCATACCTGATGGCATTGTGGAGGACGTTCTGGTTCAAGTTGGCTCCCTGATCTTCCCGTTAGATTTTGTCGTGCTGGATTTTGAACCAGACGCGGAAGTCCCATTTATTTTGGGACGTCCTTTCTTGGCGACCGGGAAAGCGTTGATTGATGTAGCTGCGGGGCAGCTAACAATGCGAGCACACGACAAGGTGGAAGTGTTCGATGTGTACAAGGAACCCAAGCTCCCGACCGTGTACGAAGAACTCTCAGTGATCAATGTGATTGATCAAGTCATGATGAGCAGATTAAGGATTCACGAGAATTATTGGGAAAACCACCTGAATGGTATAAGCACTACTGGGGGGAGGATGGTTTTCGAGAAAAAACATCCATCACCCTAGAGAAAAACTGAGCTGAATGACGTCGAGCCGCGACGGTAAACCAGGCGCTGCACGGGAAGCAACCCGTGAAAATTTTTTCTTTGTAAATTGTGAATAGATTTTTTCTTTTTCTTTTTTCTTGATTAAAAACAAAACTTTTAGTTTTTATTTTTAATTTTTAATTTTTTATTTTGCGTGAAACCTATAATTCTAACCAATTTCTTGTAGTAGAAGGAATTTTAGGTCGAACGGAGGAAAATATACAAGGAATCGCAAAGGAAAATTCGAGGTATGAAAATTAAGAAAAAGTGGCAAAACAGTGAGCTAGGGCGATAGCTCCGTGTCACGGAGGAGGGCCTCCGCGTTACCCTCTGTGACACGTTGAGGTATAAATCCGGAATTTTAAAAAATTCCAAAGTACCCTCGCGACAGCTCCGTGTCACAGGGGCAGTGCTCCGCGATGCACTCCGTGACACGTTGCTGTGTATATCGCGACGGGTCACACCGGGTCGCCGGGTGACCCGCGCGATTTTTCCACTTTTAAACCCCGAATACCCCTCAAAGTTTCTTTATTCCTCACACACTCCGCGACCAAACCCCCTAAAACCCCTCCCCCTTCAACATGACATGGAGTAGGCCAAGATATTCATCGAGTTTCCTTCAATTCTTCAATCTCAAGGTATGTTCTTCGATTTCATCTCATTTCTTATCGATTTTCTTTGATATTGAGCATGTGATGTAAGCTATGTTTTCCCTAAGCAGAAATTAAGCGTGAATTCAATTGAATTAATGTTCATGAATGTTCGGAGTATCATTGTGATTGCTTGAACTCGTTAATTGCATAATTTAGTCGAATTGTGTTGATACAATCATATTTAGGGCTTGTTTTTGAAGTTGAAGTGGAAAAATATAGTGAACTTGTGAAATTCATGTCGGGTTGTACATGTTGAGTGAGATTAGTCGATGTGCTAATTGTTATGATGTTAAAAGACCGACGAATTCTCGGGTTAGAGGAATATTGAAATTTGCAATAATTGGGTGAGTTGTATAGGTTCGTGTAGATAAATTCTTGTTGTTTTCATTTCTTTGTTTTTCCTTGCTAAGTGTGATAAGATCAAATGTTATCGAGGGTAATGATTGTGGTTAGCTGTACGAAGTCTGAGTAGTACATAGAATACATACCATCGAATTCTTCGAATGCACTAAGCATGGTTGTATAGTTGGTTGTTTATTTGTGTAAATAAGCATGATCTTGCCGGAATGTTGTAATTGTGGTTAAGGACTAAGTGTGGGGTAGCCTAGCTTAACCCGACCTTAGTTGGAGTTCACATTCATTGGCTTAACATGGATCTTGTCTACTTGAATTGACAGGAAAAATGGCAAGCAGGCAAGAAAAAGGGAAAGGCGCATCAACATCGGGCGCTGGAAGAAAGCGAATCAGACTGGGCACAACAGTCCCAGCAGCACCAGCGGTTCCACGTGGCCAACGCCACCAATACGGAACCAGGTGGGTGACAGAAGAGGGGAAGAAGTGGTATGCCAAGCGCAAGGAGAGCAAGTACTTCCCCGAGGAACACATAGCTCGGGAACCGTTGGCACAAGAGTTCCCTAGGATTGTACACCGGATCGAGGCAGCTGGGCTCAAATTCATTTTTGAGGAGCCCAAGGAATGCAACTTGCATATGATTCGAGAATTCTATGCCAATTGGGACCCGACTCTCAGAAGTCACACCACCAAAATCAGAGGGCAAATAGTCACCTTCGAGCCCCACCACCTCAATGCTATCCTAGGGGCGCGGGACACAGACGCCCACATGCTTCGATAGCTGAACATCACTCCACCATATGCGAACATCAGACGCACTTTGTGTGGAACCCGATCGACAGCTAGATGGAGCAGACACAAAGAGAGGGGCTACCATCAGACTTTGCCCTATTCACAGATGAACAGGGAAGCCAGAATATGGCTAAAGATCATCTGTTCCTGCCTAATCCCGGGGGTACATATGACAGATGTAACCCGAGATCGTGTATGCCTGGTGTACGCCCTAATGAAAGGGCTGGAGATCAACGCGGGGGCGATAATTATCTCCGTCATGAAGAGAGCCCAGTTGCATCAGGGGCACAGATACGGATTTGGTGGGCTACTCACCACCTTCTTGAGGGGCCTAGATGTTGAGGAAGAGGCCCTTGATTATATCCCGCAGATGGAGCGGCGGGCCTTAGATGTCACTAAAACTAAGGCTCCCGACACCACCCATGGGCCAGTGCTTACGCTAGGCGAGCGACATGCTCGTGATGATCAGTACATGGCTCGCATGTATGGGATGCAGATGCTCCAGCTGAGGATAGGCAGGAGGCCTGCAACAGAGGAGGAGCTATGGCAGCTCGAGCTGGACTACTCTTTTGGCGAAAACGCCAGGGCTTTATGCCGAGTGGGGCCAATATTTGTAGAGCCCACGGATGATGATGTCCCCACGGACGAGGGGACACATCGGGAGGACTCCGATGTGGAGTCCGAGGATGACGATGGGGGTGATTCAGATATGGGAGATGAAGCAGCAGCACCTGCTGAAGAAGTGGAGTACTTTGATTGATCAGGGAGTTCCACCACCCAATTTTTGTGCTATTTTAATTTTTTGTGAACACTGGGGACAGTGTTCGAGATAAGTGTGGGGTGGGAGTAGTTAGGTGTTGGTTATGCTGTTTTGTATGTCCTAATCTGTTGTTGTGCTGTGAACAAAATTTTCTGACCTGTGATTTGTGATTGTAAGTTATTGTTCTGTATTGTAAATATATGTGAAACTGTTGTGTGTTGCTGAATGTTGCTAGCTGAGTTTGTATATATGTTTGTTTATCGAATTGATCGATATTATTTAAAAAAAAATCAAAATGATCGATATTTTCAAGATATTTTTAAATATTTTTACTTCTTGGGTTTCTCGGCGTTTGTTTTTGGTTCTTTTACCGAGAAGGGTCCCATTGAATCGAAGTCCTAGTTAGTGACCGTTCCCTATGATGGATGGATGACGACCATCTTAAGGGAAATGTAGTCTTTAGGAGTAGATTTTTCAATTATTTTTTAGTTGTTTTTCTTTTGTGGGTTGCATCCCAAATCTGTAGTTACTTTATGGTTGCAGAATTATGGTTGCGTGTTGTACGTGATATTTGAAATGCAAAGGTAATTCGTATGAAATCATGCAACTTTGTAAATGTGTTGAGATACCTAGGCCATAGAGTTCGATTCAGTGTGATTGAGGCTTAATGTTTGAATTCCTGTAATTAGCTGATTGAAGAGTCACTGAATACATCTTGAATTGAGCATGTGCAATAAGTGTGAAGTGAGGTTTTGTTATTCCATGCCATTGTGAAGTGTCTAGAACTTGCCTGGTGTGTGTACAAAATGAAATGAAGGAGGTGTATTGTAGGAAAGGATGTAGGCATTTCTTTGTTTTTAACCGAAAGTTTCTATTTTTCATTATCATACCCACCTTGATTGTGTACCCTAGTCAGCCCGTTGAGCCTTTAGCCTATTATTTTTTTCTTTTGTCAAAAAGTGTAAACCGAGCTTAATCCCTTCTTTTCATTAGTTGTAAAGTCGATCCAAAACTCTTAAGCACTTAAGAAGAGAAAATCATTTCCCCAAAGTGTCAAAGAGCGAGAATGGTGAAAAGAAAAGAAAAGCAGAGTGATGGAAGAAAAGAAAATGTTGAAGGTGCAATTGTTATGAATAAACTATAATGAAGGTGTATGAATAATCTTTTTTGTGGTGTCAAGTGCGCTTAATAAGACGGGCCAAACTAAAGAAAAACTTCAAGAATGGGAGGATGAAGAAAGAAACAATGTCCATGAGTTTGATGGGATGTGTTGAAAAGGCGCTTAAGGATGCTAGTGGTTATTATGGGCAAGACCAATATTTACTAGTTCCGTAGCTTCCATTACAACCCGTTAAAGTCCTACGTGATCTTACATCAAACTTCTTTATATTAGTGAAGTAGTACACTAAAGGCAAGCTTATGGGTCATGACATGATGCATGTGAATTCTTTTGGGAGAGAGAGCGAAATTGTTTTTATATGCCCTTGCTTGAAATTTTGTGAGTTCATATGATCAAAAACGGGAAAATTCTCTTGTGTTGTGAGGGCACAAGCTTGATGAGAGATTAATTTTTGTGTCGGATATCTTGATGAGCTGATTTGCATGAGTTTGCCAATATCGAGAGTCGATTCTTAAGTCTAGGAGGTCTTGATGTATTGAAGGTCATTTCATTGATAGGACCATGCATGTTTTCTTGATGATTTTTGTATTGAATAATCGGTATGACCATAACCTAAATTGTCAAACCAAAGTAGCGAGGGTGGGATGTAAATTGCATGAGGTGTAAGATTTTTGTTCAAGGACGAACAAGGATTTAAGTGTGGGGTAAGTGATCTTGGGCAAATTTATATGCCCAAGTGATACTCAAAGGTGTCATTTTAGCATTGTTTAGCTATCAATGTTTATACATTCTCATGTAATTGGTAATAAAATGTGAATTTATACTAATTAACATGATTAGCATTGTTTTGCAGGTAAAATGTAATTTCGAGAAGCTAAAATGCATGTTGGAAGATATTGGGGTTGGACTCGGATGTGAGCAAGGGACAAGGCATTGGAAAGCACAAAATAAAGGGGCTCCGCGATGGAGCTGTGTCACGCTGCCATCGCCGCGGCCTTCTGCCTGCAGAGGGAATTTTCAGCCTATTTCTAGTGAGGGTTCGCGATGGGTCCGTGGCACAGTGGCCTGGCACCGCGTTGCACGTCGTGCCACGTTGGTCCTTATTCCCCGGACCCCCAATTTCCAGTGAGGGTCCGCGTCGGTGGCGTGTCACGGAGGCAGTGCTCCGCGATGCACACCTTGACACGTTGCTTGTTATTCCGGGAAAAATTCCCACTAGTATAAATAGAACACTTAGGTTCATTTTTCAATATTCTGACTGGGTGGAGCAAGAACGTGGGTTACAGGCAGTTGAGGGGACGAAATTATCAGGGTTTTTCTCTCTTTCCTTCTTCTTGTATTCAATTGCTTGTATGTTTAACACTCATTTAACGATGTTTAATCCACAAATGAGTGGCTAATTCATCTTCTTGCTGAGGTTAAGAACAATTGTAATGAAATGTGATTATTGATTCTTTGGTTTTTCATCTTTTCTTCCATGGTTGTTCTATTGATTCTTGTTCTTACTGCATTAATGTGTGGCCTATGTTAATGTACATCTAAAAAGTCCGGTTTCACTCGAGAGAGCAAGAAATTGGAAAGTTGTGATTTAATAGGATATGATCCTTTCTTAGTTTGGGAAAATTGAGAATTGATTTACCTTCAGGATAGAAATATACCTGAAAGTCGTATTAGTCAATTTAGGAATCGGTTTTGTATGGCTAGAATATGAATTGCATTTAATCACCGAAATGTAGGTGGATGGTTCATGATTCTTAAGTGGGGTTAAATACGAGAGTTTTAATCCCTTGGCAATAATTCTTGACTAGCAACC
This sequence comes from Datura wrightii, assembly GCA_035772735.1. Taxonomy (NCBI): domain Eukaryota; kingdom Viridiplantae; phylum Streptophyta; class Magnoliopsida; order Solanales; family Solanaceae; genus Datura; species Datura wrightii. Next base: position 72,295,226 of record JASDFA010000002.1, read on the forward strand.
GGAGGAAAAGGCTAACCAAATTATATCGACAATTAATTTCATTACATGTTCGTTTAACCTCAGCATGCTCACATTCATAGTTCAGACTCACATTAGATAATTCTTTTAGACTTGGCATAATTATTAGAAATCAAAAATATCAAACTCTTGGTTACACTGTTGTCTGCATTTTTAGAATTGAAATATAGTACACTTGAACAGATTGCACTTTATCCCAGTCCCTGTGGGATCGATACTTGGCTTACTTAAGCCACTTTACTACTTGTTTGACCACTTGCACTTGCGTGTAGTTTTATACCCAAAAAACCACCGAACAGTAGCGTGACACGGTTCCATCGCGGAGCCCCTTTAATTTGTGCCTTCAAATGCTTTTTCCCTTGCTAACATCTGAGTCCAACCCCAATCTCTCCCAACACGCATTTTAGCTTCCCAAAATTATATTTCACCTGCAAAATAACGCTAATCATGTTGGTTAGTATAAATTCACATTTTATTATCAATCACATGTGAATGTATAAACATTGATAGATAAACAAGGCTAAAATGACACCTTTGAGTATCACTTGGGCATATAAATTTGCCCAAGATCAGGTTCCACCAACGAGTCGTTGTGTCACCCGTTGTAAAGCTTTCTAGGTTTCCTCGGTCAGTCACCATGGGAGGAACCAATGAATCGTTGGTTCACCCAACGAGTATTGGTGTCACCCGTTGCTAGATCTAGTGTTTTCAACCCCCAGGTAGTAGGACCAATGAGATGTCCCAATGAGTCGTGGTCACAAGCGATGACTAGTTAAGTGACCCGTTGGGTCCCTGCCGGTTAGTTTCTAGATTCTTATTCCAGGGATATTTTTGTAATTTCCAACCTAGTTAGTCCCTAAGCTACATCATTTTAAGTATTATTTCAGATATTATTAGTGTTATACCCCGGGAACCCAAGGATCTTACCCGGGAGTCAAAACGGGGAAAAATCTGGAAAAAATATTGCAGTAGTGCATGACGAGTCATTAAAGGACTAGTGAGGAGACTCCATAAGTCATTAGGTGGCTCGCGGGAAGGTTGGAAAGGGCTGAGGAATTGAGGTCCCCACGATCGTGGGAATGACTTGTAGTCAGCTATCACGAGTCATCAGGTCAACCGTAGGATGAGGTGGAGGATTAAATAGGAGGTCTGTCCAGTGTACCTAACGAATGGGACCCCACGAGTCCTGGTCAGTCCTAATGAATCATGAGGTGGATCGTGAGCAAGCTTATGGAATTTTAATTGTGGGTGAGGCAGCGTACTTGACGAGCGACACGACGAGTCGTGAGGTCACCTGTTAGGGTCACCTAGCAGTTATTTTCTGCGAATTGGTAAGGACCTTATCATAATTTCCTAAACTCCTAAGGCCAAAACTATGTCGTTTTAAGGTCGGGATAGGGTCTATTAAGGGGGATTAGTCCATATTAAGCCTCATTTATTTGTGCAAGAGTTAGAGAGGGGAGTAGAAGGTGATTCAAGTGTTCTTCCTCAAAATTCTCCAAAATCCATCTTGGGCTTACAAGGAGAAATTAAGAACCGAGTGTTCCTAGGTATGCAGGGCTTAGAATGGGTGAATAATTTCACACCCATGCCACAAATTTTGTTTTAAATTATGAATTCTCCTATTCAAGTCAATGGTATTTTACCCAAATGCATGAAAATGTGATTTCTCTACATGGGTATGATTTAATTGAGTTTCGATTATTAAATTATGAATGATGGGCAAGTTTTATATTATTTTCTTTAAAATCATGTTTCAATCTTTTTACATCTAAATGCCCATTGATGAAGGTTCATGAAAGTTATGATTTATGATGAATATTCAGTATTTTGAGATTTATTTATGATGAAAAAGCATGAATTCAAGTTACCCATGTTTATGAGAATATTTTCAAATAATTGAGTATGTTTATGTATTGGTCAATGCCCAAATGTTTATGAACTATTTACGATTTATGAAAGAATTGCATGATTTATCGATTTAAGATGTTGGCCGATGAAAAGGGCCTTGATTCTTGGCTAAGCATGTTTTAAAGGGGATAAATGATGGTAAATGTTATATTTTAGCGAATGAATATTAATGCATGATGTTATTGATTCATGCATGAGCCTATATGCATGTTTTTGGGAGCCGTGTTTAGCACCGAGCAGCACGACGTTAAAAGAACCACGCTGGTGTCTTATAACCACGTGCCACCATGGGTTTCTAATGATATGATATACTAGTAATGATCCCCTCAAATGTGATATCATGCCTAATGCACGACCCCCTTCTGGAAAGCCAAGGTCGGCTCTGCCCACTTGAGCGAGATAGTTGGGGCATCATGAAAGGCTCTACCATGATGGTGTCGGTTATGATGAGTTCACCCATTATTCCACATGACTTATGTGTTGTTATGTTTATGTTATTGGATCAAATTATGTTTTGATAAAGTTTACCTACGATTATGATAATGAATTATTTACAAATTATTTGAAAGCCTTGAGCCTTATGTTTTCGTATGAAGTATACGATACAAGCATGATGTCCTTATCCTATATTTATTTATGAGTTTATTTTACAAAATGTCTATTTTACTGACCTTTTATACTCGGTATATTCCACGTACTGACCTCATACTTTCTATGCTCTATTGTTTCATGATAAAAGGTCCGGATCTCAGGCTCATCCTCATCCTTAGTCCATCTCAGCTCATGGTCTCAGACTAGTGTGAGTCCTCATATTCCGAGGATCGTTTGACTGACTTTTATGTTATCTTGTGTTTAAGTATTATTCGGGTAAGTTGGGGATGTTTTCCCATCAACCCATCGTATGTAGTAGAGGCTTTCAAACTATATGTAGTACTCTGCTTATGTGTACATTTATTATTTCCTGATGTTATGCTAAGGTTATGTTTTTGTTACGCTTTATGGTTAGTATTCTGGTAATTTAAATGAGATTAGTTGTGTGCATAAGTCATGGGTTGACTTGAGGTCTCTTGGGGTCTCTTGTGCTGTATCTACGATCTGGGTGTATGTTCGGGTCGTAAAAAACTTGGTATCATAGCAATAGGTTTGAATTGTCCTAGGGTGTCTAAAAGCCGCGTTAAGTAGTCTTTTTCATGGGTGTGAAGCGTGCTACACTTATGACAAAGAGGCTACTAAACATTTAGGAAATGTTCCCTTCTTTCATGTTTTATGTCGTGCGATGAAAAGTCTCCCCATCCTTCTAATTTGCACGATTCGCGATTGTAGAATTATGGCTCCTACAAGAATGAACAGAAGGAGGAATGGAAATGAGGAAGGCCACGGAGGTGGCAATGATCATGAGCATCAGAAATCCCAAACTGTTCAGGAGCCCCAGGCAGCAAAACCAGCTGCCCACGTTGAGTTTGGGGCGACTATTCAGATGTTGGCCTAGTCCTTGACTGCTTAGGTCAACCAGCAAGCTGTTGTATAGGTCCCACAGAATGGCAATGCAGCGGCGGCTCGGATTAGAGACTTCCTGAGGATGAACCTTCCTAAGTTCACGGGATCAAAGATTGGTGAGGATCTACAGGAGTTAACTAAAGGGATCTTGAAGGTCACTCAGGTTATGGGGGTGACAAATGGGCAGTGTGTTGACTTGGCCTCTTATCAGCTAAAAGAGGTCGTTCATATTTGGTACAAGCAATGGAGGGACGGAAGGGCAGCGGGAGCTGGCCCTATCAGCTGCGATGAGTTCCACATGGCTTTTCTCGATAGGTTCTTCCCTCGGGAGATGAAGAAGTTGAAAGCAGAGGAGTTTGTGAACCTTATGTAGGGAAAGATGACAGTGTTGGAGTATTCACTTGAGCTCACTCGGTTTTCAAGGTACGCCCCAGAGTTAATGATGGACCAGAGGGCGTGGGTGAGCCAATATGTTCATGGGGTCGCTGGTTATTCAGACAAGGATTGCAGGACTGCCATGCTTCACTAGGATAAGGACTTTCCTCACATAGTGTTGTACGCTCAGCAGATGGAGGCAGCTATGCAAGGGAGAGGGAGGCAAAGAGGGCTCGGACAGATAGTCATGGGTCTTCGAATCAATGGTCTGGCGGTGGCTACCATCCACAGTTTTAGCAGAGATCACTAGCCCCAGCACCATCATCAGCTAGTGTTCCATCCAGACCCACGGGTGATCAGAGGAGCAGGGCTTCAGGGTCAAGGGATCAGAGAGGGGCACCCTATTAGAGTATACCTCTCTGGCTTGTGGGAAGTACGACAAGAGTCATGCTGGGAAGTGCCTGCTCTGTTTAGATATTTGCTATGGGTGTGGTAGATCTACACATGCGCCGAGCGTGCCCATATGCTAGATAAGATGATGATAGGGGACGTGCACAGACAACCAGATCAGTAGCAGCTCCAGCTCGTTCTGCTCTGCAGGGAGCATCGACTAGTGGAGGTGGCAGACAATGACAAAACCGATTCTATGCCCTGGCCTCACACCAGGAGCAGGAGACTTTGCTAGACGTGGTCACCGGTATGTTGCGTGTCTCTCATAATTATATTTTTGCCTTGCTAGATCCAAGTGCTACCTTGTCTTTCGTGACTCCACACAATACTAGTAGCCTTGGAGTTAGTCCCGAGACCTTGTCAGAACCATTTTCAGTTTCGACTCCTTTTGATGATTCAGTCATAGGTAGACGAGTATGTAGAGAATGCCCGATCACTGTGTTGTAAGGTTACCTCCGCAGACCTTGTAGAGTTAGCCGTAGCTGACTTTGACGTTATTCTTGGCATGGATTGGTTATTTTCATTTTATGCTTCGATTAATTGTAGGACCCATATGGTGGAATTTCACTTTCCGGGTGAGTTAGTGTTGGAGCGAAAGAGTAGTTCGGCGGTACAAGTAGGTCGATTTATTTTCTATCTTAAGGCTGGAAAGATGATTTCTAAGGCTGCATGTATCATCTAGTTAGGGTTAAGGATGTTGAATTTGAGACCTCGACTATCCAATCAGTTTTAGTGGTTTGTGAGTATCCAGATATTTTTCCTGATGAATTGCAAGGTGTTCCTCCTGAGAGGGAAATTGACTTCGGCATTGACCACTTACGCGATGCACAACCTATCTCTATTCCTTCGTATAGGATGGCTCCATCCGAGATAAAGGAATTTTTATGGATTAGTCAAAGGATCCGTTGAATAAGTGTTTCATTAGACCGAGCCAGTCTGCATGAGGCGCGCCGGTTCTCTTTGTTCAAAAGAAGGACGGTTCCCATCACATGTGTATTGACTATCAACAGTTGAACAAGGATACAGTCAAGAATAGGTACCCCTTACCCAGGATCGATGATTTATTTGACCAACTTCAGAGTGCCAAGTGCTTCTCCAAGATTGATCTTACTTCCGAGTATAACCAGCTTAGGGTTTGGGAGAGTGACATCCCGAAGACCACTTTTAGGACTTGATATGGTTAGTACGAATTTTTTGTTATGTCTTTCAGACTAACCAATGCCCTACAGCTTTTATGGATCTAATGAACACGGTGTTCAAGGCATATTTAGTCATGTTCATGATCATTTTCATTGATGACATCTTGATATACTCACGGAACGAGGAGGAGCATGCCGCTCACTTGAGAGTAGTACTTTAGACCCTCAAGGATCGTCAGCTATATGAAACTTTCAGTAAGTGTGCATTTTTGTTGGACTTGGTGGAATTCCTGGGTCATGTAGTGTCAAGCGAAGGCATAGGGGTAGATTCCCAGAAGATTGAGGTGGTGAAGAATTGGTCCAGACCAGTAAATCCTTCAGAAATTTAGAGTTTCTTAGGTTTAGCTGGCTACTACCAGAAGTTTGTTAAGGGTTTCTATTATGTTGCGGCACCTTTGACTAAGTTGACTATAAAAAGGTGAAGTTCCAACGGTCAGATGGTTATGAGAAAAGCTTTCAAGAGTTTAAGACCCGACTAATTTCAGCACTAGTGTTGACTTCACCCGAGGGTACTGATGGCTTTGTTGTATATTGTGATCCTTCAAGAGTCATACTGGGATGTGTGTTGATGCAGCGTGGGAAGGTAATAGCATAAGCGTTGAGAAAACTGAAAGTTCATGAAGAGCATCACCCAACGGATGATCTTGGGTTGGACCCGATGGTGTTTGCATTGAAGATATGGCAGCATTACTTGTGTGGGGTCCACCTGTATGTATTCACGGATCACAAGAGCTTGCAATATATGTTCACACAGAAAGATCTAAATCTTCGGCAAATGAGGTGGTTGGAGTTACTAAAGGACTACAACACAAGTGTCCTCTACCACCTAGGAAAGGCTAAAGGACTACGACACCAGATATTCCATTCACCCAGGATCCACAAAGATGTATCGGGACTTGAGGGAAATCTATTGGTGGGATGGTATGAAGAAGGATATTGCGGAGTTCGTAGCCAAATGTCCAAATTGTCAGCAAGTGAAGGTCGAGCATTAAAGGCCAGGAGGTGTACCTCAAGATATTAGCATTCCCACTTTGAAGTGGGAGGAGATAAATATGGATTTCATTACAGTCCTACCTCGTACTCGCCAACAATACGACTCCATTTGGGTGGTGGTCAACAGGTTAACCTAGGCTGCACACTTTCTACTGGTCAAGACCACGGATTCAGCGGATGATTATGCTAAGTTATAAATTTGGGAGTTGGTTCGACTTCATGGAGTTCCCTTGTCTATTATTCTGATCAAAGTACTCAGTTTACCTCTCAATTCTGGCATTCTTTTCAAAAGGGACTTGGGACGCAAGTTAAGCTCAATATAACCTTCCATCCGCAAACAGATGGCCAGGCAGAATGAACCATTCAGACCCTCGAGGATATGTTGAGAGCATGTGTTATGGATTTCAAAGGTAGTTGGGATGATCATTTGCCCTAGATCGTGTTTGCCTATAACTACAGTTATCACTCTAGTATCCAGATGGCACAGTTCGAGGCTCTTTATCGGTGAAGGTGTAGATCGCCCATCGGTTGGTTTGAGGTTGGTGAGGCAGCCATGATAGGACCTGATTCAGTTTATGAGGCCATGTTAAAGGTCAAGTTGATAAGGGACCAGTTGAGGACCGCTCAGAGTCATTAGAAATCGTATGCTGATGTGAGGAGAAGGGATCTAGATTTTTATGTGGATGACTGGGTATTTCTAAATGTATCTCCCATGAAGGGAGCCATGCGGTTCGAAAAGAAAGGGAAACTCAGTCCCCGCTATGTTGGTCCCTACCGGGTTGTGAGAAGAGTTGGTAAGGTAGCATATGAGTTGGAATTTCCCTCGAAGTTATCTTCAGTTCATCCCGTGTTTCATGTATCGTTCTTGAAAAAGTGCTTGGGTGATCAAAATTTAGTAGTCCCGGTAGATTACGTTGGTGTAAAGGATAACCTCAGCATGAAGAAACTCCGGTGGATATCTTGGACCGTTAGGTTCGAGGCTGAGGAACAAAGAAGTAGCTTCAGTTAAAGTATTATGGAGAAATCAGCATGTGGAAGGAGTTACGTGGCAAGCCGAAGTGGATATGATGGCTAGATACTCACACCTGTTCTCTGCCGGTTCAGTTTCTGCTTGAGGTATAAGATTTTCCCTAAACCTCTAATCAGTTTTTCATGTTCAGTTCATGCGTTCAAGTTTGTTTTATGATGTGGCATATGTATATGGTGTCAGAATTCAATTAAGTTATGTAGTTCTTTTCGGAGGTAGTCAATCCATCAGATTTCAGCTTAAATGATTAGTAATTGTATATAGTGATTGCTTTTTTATGAGTTTTCTACATCTTTCTAACATTCGAGGACGAATGTTCCCAATGGGGATATACTGTTATACCCCGGGAACCCAAGGATGAGACTCGGGAGTCAAACGGGGTAAAATCTGGAAAAAATGTTGTAGCATTGCAAGATGAGTCGTTAGACGACTCTTGAGGACACCCCACGAGTCATCAGGTGGTTCGGGGGAAGGCTAGAATGGGTTGAGGAATAGAGGTCCCCACGGGCATGGGAACGACTCATGGTCAGCTACCATGAGTCGTTAGGTCAACCGTGGGATGAGGTAGAGGATTAAATAGGAGGTATGACCAGTGTAACTAACAGATGGGACCCCGAGAGTCGTGGTCAGTCCCAACGACTCATGAGGTGGGTAGTGAGAAAGCCTATGGAATTTTAATTGAGGGTGAGGCAGTGTACTTGATGGGGGACATGATGAGTCGTTGCCCGTCCTGATGTATCGTCAGGTCACCTGTTAGGGTCACTGGGCAATTATTTTCTGCGAATTAGTAAGCACTTTCTCGTAATTTCCTATACTCCTAAGGCCTAAACTATATAGTTTTAAGGTCGTGATAGGGTCTTTTAAGGGTTATTAGACCATGTTAAGCCTCATTTATGCATACAAGAGTTAGAGAGGGGAGTAGAAGGTGATTCAAGTGTTCTTCCGCAAAATTCTCTAAATTCCATCTTGGGCTTTCAAGGGGAAACTAAGAACCTAGTGTTCCCGGTTATGTAGGGTTTAGAATGGATAAATCCTTTCAGACCCATGCCTCCTCCCCCGACCTTCTATTTATAATAGAATCTGAGTCCAACGACATACTTCAACCAAGTTAAAGATTAACTCGACTACACCTCCTACAAAGTAGAGTCACCCACAAAGAATATTACTTTTCCCTTGCCAAGTAGGTCACAAGTTAGAGCTCTAATCAAGATGTCACTAGTCACACCATACTATGGTCTACCTTCACATCACCACCTCATTCAACCCTATCACTTATGATCATCGCATGGCTCCTTATAGCAACATTATCCCAGAATTCCCCTTTCTCCTAGGCTTGGCTAATAAGTACATGTCGTGACCATCATTTCCATTATGGGGAACATATATGGGAGATAGAGTAAGGAAATAATAGGCATGAACCATTTAAGAAATCTATGTTGGGAACATGCCAGACATAGCACGATCTTATGAGCCGCTAAGGAAAATCTTAAGGAGTGAGTTCATAGAGCTAAGCATGTTGAGAGACATGGGTTTACATAGAGAACAAAGGTCATGACATGAACCTGAGTTTCGTGTAGTCATGCAGTAATATTGGGATTGTTGACTGAAGCGGTTACCTATCATTCTGGGAACCCAAATATAAGCATGAGTAAAGTGTAACATCGACTGATACATAGGGAGTACATTTGAATGGAGGAATTTACACCCCATAGATACAATTTCTAAAACTTCCTTACTAGAAATAACTCAAGATCTGACTCGGCCTCTCGACTTAGGTTCCCCCCCCAGCCAGCTTCAAGTAATCATTCTATGGCCCTTGGATCCCATCTTAACGCTAGGTTGACATCACTAGCGCTTGACTTTACCTTTGCCCCCAAAGATATCACTGAAAGCTTTATACTTATAACCATTTCCTACCCTCCACAGATGAATCTCAAATTAAAATGCAAAAAGGAACTTTACACATTAGACTAGGGCTCCTGGGCCTAGCAACATGCAATGATAAATATAAAAGATCATAACATACCTGCGATTACATCTGGACCTGGCCGCCACCTTCACTACATAACCTGTCATGCTGAGATAGGGGAGTTGCCAGAGCTGCTGATCTAGGGGCTGGAGCACTGGCTCTACCCTAGCCCTGACTAAACGATGGGCAATCCCTGTGCATGTGTCTGGGCTTACCACACCTAAAACAACTATCTCTACCAATCAAAAATTTTCCCGAGTGTTTCCTACCATATTGCAGGCATGCTGGCCGACTGGACAGTGCTGCTGGAAGAGTGGTCGGGGCACATCCTCTCAGTCTCTAAGTTTATGACCAGGTTAGCCACACCAAAATCAATCATATAAACCCATCAAGTAGTTCCCTGGGTGGTTTTTCCCATATCTTGTACATGCTAAGTATGTAATCTCCCTTACCCTAGATTTGTTCCCCCGAGTTGGAGTCAAAGATCTCTATTGAAGCTGAGGGTGATTTCCACCACCTAACCCTTGCTGGGAAAATTCAAAGTTCCCCTCCTAGCCCTCTTGTTTCCATTTCCTCTCCTCTTGAACTACCTATTAACTTTCAATCCAAGAAATTCAGGGGGACTCTTTTTCATGAAATCTTGAACCCTAGTAGCTGTCGTCTCTCCGGTGGATTCTACGGATGTGATGGCCTACTGATTAAGCTGAATGGTCATGGCTCGTACCAACACTTTGAAGGCAGCCCTGAGCTCGTATCTGTAACCTATTCGAACAGGGGGCCTACTGGAGTTTGTGGGGCTGACTAACATCCATTGGTTCTTCAGGAAGACATGGCTCTGCGTATGCGTATAACATGACTTAGGAGAGAAGAAGATTTGAGATTCATAGAAAAAGGTGGAATCTTGAAAGAAGGGAAGTTTCCTAAAACATTTTTTATCATTTTAGTCATAAGTGCGGCATGCTTCACACCCATGAAAAAGACTCTACTTAACCCTTCTTTCAGACAAGGTAGGACACTTCAAAACTTAATGCTCTGATACAAAGTTTTTCATGACATCTGCATGGACCTTGGATCGAGACATAGGACCTAGAGCCACAAATGACCCCAAGCTAATCCATTGCACATGCATGACGATTTAATAGAATAATTAATATTTCATGAACAAAGCGGAAGTCTAAATATATATGTCATAAGAGCATAAGAAGAGTCAACGCTCGACAAGACTGAACATCTACATAATGTCTGATAATCCTCTAAACTATCTAATGAGATGATGGGAAAACAACCCCAACTAGCTGTAAAGTCTAGGACTAAATAACAAAACAACAAACTAAACTGAATGTCCTAGAAAGATGAGGACTCGCCAACACTAGCTAAACTAGATTGATACAAAAGCAGACTAATGGCGTAGTTGAGTCTGATCCCTCAAACTTGTATCATGAAATGATACAACATAGAGTATGCAGTCAGTACTTTGAATGTACTGAGTATGCAAGGTAAGTAAAAATAGACTAATAAAATACATACGAGTTCATAAGGGTAGGACAGTTCAACATAAAGTGATAATCATAGCATAAACATGAGAGCTCAAGGTTTTCAAAAGTATTCATAAAGTAGTCATAATCATAAGAGGAACCTTGTAAATCATAAATTGAGCCAAAGTATCATAAACATTACAATGCATAAATCATAAGGGAACATTAGGAGAACTTGTCTTAACCCACGCCCTCATGATAGAGCTTACATGATGCCCTAACTATCTCATTCAAGTAGGCAGAGCCGTCCCAAGCTTGCTAAGGAAAGGGACGTAAATGGCGTGATATCACTATTAGAGACCACATAGGGTCAACCAAGAATATAAATCTACAGTGGCACATAGTTTTGAGAACTCGGAGTTTACCTGAACGTCGGGCCTACACGATCCTAGACACTACTCCCAAAAACATGCACATAAGGGCTCGTATAAATATTGTTGAATCATAAATGAAGTTCATGGGATAGTTTAAATAATTATATGCATAAACATGCTTGAAATACGTGAGCTAGCCATGAAAGGAGGGCCCATGAGGCGACCATAATCATTAACTTGATAATCATAAAAAGTCATGCATAATTGAGAACAGTCCTCATAATTGAAAATTTTAAATTCATGAAGAGTGTTTGTTGGTAATCATGTATCATAAATCATAAAACATAAAGTAGGTATTGAGAGAATTCAAATCATAAGATGATCAATGAATTTCAAAAAAAGAATTTATCCCTAAAAGTTCGTAATCCTACTTGTAATATAGGGAATCATAATTTCAAAAAAAAATTGAAAAGAACATAAAACCCTACTCACAAAATCATTAATTTAATCAAATTAGTTGTACCCATAATAGAATCATAGATGAATTTAACAATACCCAACATGAACCCTAAGAATTTTTGAATTAGGGCATGGGGAATAGGTGATCACGGGATTTGATAAGAGACAAGAAATACTAATCATAACAATACAAATTTTATCTTGATGGAATTCATCCACAATAAGCTTGACACTAAAATTTCAAAAATTAAGGTACGGGAGGTGAGAATCATGAATTCAATTTGAAAAGGGCTTGAGGGTGGAATGATTTCCCTCATTTATAATCCTGCATACCTGGGTTGATGATTACATGAAATTTCTTGAAGAGGACAAGAAGAGTTGAAGAAGATTGAAGAAGAACCCTAGCTCATTTCTTGAGAGAAAATCCTACTATCGATCTTTTGGAGAAGGTTAGGATTTAGGCTAGGTTAATTCCCTTAATTTATACTTTATGAAGCCCAAAACGACATCATATACGAATTACAAGCATAGGAGTTTACTAAAATGCCCCAAACTGTCGAATTAAATCTCACAACTAGTTGTTACTACGACTAATGATATGGGTCATGGTGTGATTGTACGACCCGTACAGAGGTTCGTACAATGCGTGGTGTTGTTTCATTAAACAACTCATAATTTGTTACTCTAAACTCCAATTGATGCAAGGTCGGATTGAATGGAAAGAAGACTCAAAGGGTTTCTATTTGATATAATAAATTACCCCAAAAACACTTTTTAAAATGGGATCTATGGTCACTTGAAGTTGACCGTTGTAACAATTGATACGAAAACCCAATCGGGAAGAAGGCTCTCAACTCAACTTTCTACTAGAGGTTCCATATGACCTTAATTTGTATCCAAGGCACCTATAACACTTAGGAATTGTTCTAACACATAGTTTTCATAAAATTTACCGAGTTCAGGCCTATCCACATACCTAGAATGGTCAAAACTTAGCCTGAATGTTCAAAGAATTATAATATACCAGCTCACGACTGAAACAACGATTTGTAACATCATATTACGACTCATACACGAGTCATACCACCAAACTACAACTCGTGGTATCCTCCCATGACTAATGAGCCCCTTTTCGCAAAATTCTGAATATTTCCGTGGGTGCATACCACGAACCATCATTCCCTGCTACGAGTCGTACCATCACTAGTACAACCAACACATGGAAACCCATAGGCAAGCTATGACTCTTGACCACGGGTCGTATCTACATACTACGACTCATAGTTGGGACTAGTGGTCTAGGGAACTAAAATCTCTACTATGTACTGTGTCATGACCTGAACATAGACCTGACTTGCCAGGCGAGGGACGTGCGTTATGCGATATCATAAAAAGAGGAGATCATTATCAAAGTAATGTATCATTGTAAAGCCACGGTGGAATGTGGTTATGAGACACCGACATAGTCCTTTGAATGTCGCGGTGCTCGGGGCTAGACACGGCACCCAAAAACAAGCATATAGGCTCATACGCAAATCGATAACATCATTAATTTAAATTTATGGATAAAATAAATGTTCATCATTCGTTGATCCCTATTAAAAACATGATTAGCTAAGAATCAAAGATCTTTTATCATCCAATATCATAAATCGATAAATCAGGAGATCCATTTCATAAATCATAAATCATTCATCATCATGTGGGCATTGCCCAATACTTTACCATGCTTTACTGTGCTCAATTCATTTGAAAACATGATTATAACATGGGTAACTTGAAAACATGTTTTTCATCATCAATAGTTCATAAATCATAAGGCCCATGCATACTTGAAATCATGCAATAACTTATAAATCATCAAATCATGTTGGATTTTTGAATAAATCCATATTTCAAATCATTGATCATGCTGGGTTTTTAAGTATCAATAATGGATGTGTAGATCATAAATCAACTCATCATAGATCAGGCATAATTATGATTAATTTGATAGAAATTGAAATAATAATTTTATAAGTAAAATAATTTTGTAAAATCTGAACAAAATCCATAAGATAGGATATAAATCTTGAATCGTAAAAGCCCATTAGCAAATCGTTATATTTTCACAAAATTAAATTCAAAACCCTAGATTTTTGACAGATTTTCATGAATCAATAATGAATGGGCATTTGTGTGAATGAAAACACCCATTCATAACCCTATATACCTGGGAAAGATCAAACTCTAAAGTTGTTGAAAGCCCGAGGTTGAATTGATAGGGAAAAGCTTGTGGAATAGCTTGATCTCTCAAAATTTCTCTTAATATGCATGCATAGGAATGATCTATGCAATAGGGACTTAACCTTTCTTAAAATACCTAGAACAATACATGAAACAACATAGTTTTGGGCCTTATAGCATGAAAAGGTCGAAAATACCCTTAATGAAAAGTCCCTGCAAAACTACCCTGGACAAACCAACGACTAATCCCATGAGTAATTTTGTGAAACCATGACTCGTGGTATTCATTCGTTGGATCCACTGTCTCATCAATACCTTCAGATCCTTCCCACGACTCGAAATGATGAGTCGTTTATCTAAATAATGGGTAGTTGGGTCGGTTGTTGTCAACTCCCTGCCAAACCTGAACATCCCTTACCATGAGCCTCACCACGACTCATGGTTTCTTCCAACTAGTCGTGGTCTTGATCCATTGAGTGCATTAGAAATCTGACCATGCAGACAACGATTACTGACAACGGGTCATTGTAACTTATGAAGGGTCGTTGGATGACCCGTTATTGCACGAAATGTTAAATTCTAGCTCTTACCACGACTATAAACGACGACTCATTGTCTCCCACAATGAGTCATTACATCAGTCGTTGTTTCCACTACCACCCGGACTCCTGAAACCATGACTGGTAACAACGGCTCGTGGTTTCTAACCACGAGTTGTTACACATCTCGTCCTGTGATGTTTTTCCCAATTTCAGCAGTTTTAAACTTTTGACTCCTGGGTCTACTCTTAGGCACTTCTGTGGCATTACAATATTTTCCCCTTGGGAACCTTCATCCTCGAATGTAGGAATCAAGTAGAAAACAGAAACATGCAATTATCATATTAAAATACTGATCATTTAGGCCAAAAACTAAATGAATGACTACCTTCGATTCAAACCACACAACTGAACTGATTTCATACTACACATGCACATCCATACACATAAAAGAACTTGAACACATGATTTGAACATGAAAACTAAATAGAGTTATAGGGCAAAACTGATACCTTAAGTCGAAACTGAGCCGAAAGAGAACAAGTGTGGGTATTTAGCCATCATATCCACTTCAGCATCCCGTGTAGCTCCTTCTACATGTTGTGTAATACCCCGGAAGTGCCTAGGAGTAGATCCAGGAAGCTAAGATGAAAACCTGCAGAAATTAGGGAAAATATTATAGGACGAGAGGAACAACGACTCGTGGTATGTAACCACGAGCCATTGTAAGCAGTTGTGGTAAGAGGCTAGGCCTGGTGACTGTGTAGAGAACGTGCATCACAACAACCCATTGTTAGGAAGGACGACCTTTTGTCTGGAGTCGTGGTAAGGCAGTGGACATTTATAGTAGAGACGAAGGATTGAAACCACAACCCATTGTAGGATACAACGAGTCGTGGTGAGGCTCATTATGAATGAGTTCAAATTTTCAGAAGAGGGAAACAACGACTGGTTCAATGACTCATTAGAACCTAGAAAGACTCGTCCTGTACGTTCGTTGTTTGAATGCGAGATATGGTTGGGGCAATGCTTAGCACGAGCAGATGCCACGGGTCGTGGTACCTTCCAACGACCCGTTGTTTTGTCCAGTAACTAGTTTTCAGCGAATTTAGTAAGGGCATTTCTATCATTTCTTAGTCCTAAGGCCCTATACTACGTCATTTTGTGTATTGTTTTGAGTGTGTTAAGATGAGTTAAGTCCCTAATGCATGCACATTCCCATGCAAGAGCTTTAGAGAGGTTTTAGGAAGATTGAAGATCTTCTTCCCCAAGTTTCCATCTATTTCTTTGTGGGTATTCAAGGAGCATCAAAATCAATCCATTCCAAGGTATGTAGGGTTTAGAATGGGTGTAATCCTTTCACACGCATGCCCAAATTTCAATTTAAATAATGAATTCTCCTAGTCAAATTCTATGGGGTTTTACCCAAATGCATGAAAAATGTGATTTCTTTTTATGGGCATGATTTTATTGAGTTTTAATTATTGAATCATTATTGATGGACAGGTTTTATATTATATTCTTTAAAATCATGTTTCAAGCTTTTTAAACCTAAAATTCCCATTTGATAAAGGTTCATGAAAGTTATGTATGAATATGCAATATTTTAAATTAATTGATGAAGGAAAAGCATCAAGTTACCCATGTTTATGAGCATATTTTGAAACAATTGAATATGATGAAGTTTTGGGAAATGCCCATATGTTGAAGAATGATTTACGGTTTATGAACGAATTTCATGATTTATCCATTTATGATGTTGGCCAAAGAAAAAGGCCTTGATTATTGGCTAAGCATGTTTTAAAGGGGATCAATGATAATAAATTTTATATTTTAGCCAATGAATCTTAATGCATTATGTTATTGATTTACGTATGAGCCTATATGCATGTTTTTGAGAGCAATGTCTAGCATCGAGCAGCCCGACGTTCAAAGAACAACGCTGGTGTCTCATAACCACATGCCTCCGTGGGTTTATAATGATATGATGTATTGATAATGATCCCCTCAAATGTGATATCACGCCTAATGCACGACCATCGCCAAGAAAGCCAGGGTCAGCTCTGCCCACTTAAGTGAGATAGTTGGGGCATCATGAAAGGCTATACCATGATGGTGTCATTTATGACGATTCCTCCCATTGTTCCACATGTCTTATGCATTGTTATCTTTATGTTATTGGCTCAAGTTATGTTTGTATAAAGTTTAATTGTGATTATGATAATGAATGATTTATGAATAATTTGAAAGTCTTGAGCTTTATGTTTTCTTACGATGTTTTTTATACAAGCATGATGTCCTTATCCTATGCTTATTTATGAGTTTATTTTACTTTTAAATGTCCATTTTACATGCCTTGCATACTCGGTACATTCCACGTACTGACCGCATACTTTCTATGTTGTATCGTTTCATGATACAAGATCCGGATTCCAGGCTCATCCTCATCCTTAGTCAATCTCATCTTACGCTCTCAGCTTATTGGTGAGTCCTCATGTTCTGAGGGCCGTTTGAAAGACTTTTATGATATGTTGTGTTATCAGTATTGTTCAGGTTAGTTGGAGATGTTGTTCCATCAACCCATTGTTGTAGTGGAGGTTTTTAGACAAGTATATAGTACGTAGCCTGTGTACGTCTAGTATTTTTTTGATGTTATTCTATGGTTACGTTTATGCTATGTTTTACATTTAGCATTCCTTTTATTTAAATTAAATTAGTTGTGTGCATGTTGCATGGGTTGACTTGGGGTATCTCGAGGTCCCTTGTCCCGTGTCTACGATCTGGGTGTACGTTCGGGTCGTCACATGCTGATTCTGACAAGAAATTGGGACTGACTTCGAAGCTACTGGTTACATAAGGTGTCACAAAGGATAAAGTTGCCCTGGATCTAACAATGCATAAACATCAACATGTAAGACTCGTAACATACCAGTAACCATGTCCGGGGAGACCTCCTTCTCCTAACGGGATGCTAGGGCATAGAATCTATTCAGGCGCTGACCGCCAGCTGTGCTGGTAGATGCCCCCTGATGTGTTGAGAGAGGGGGTGGGGCTGCTGAACTAGAAGCTGGGCCATGGCCTCCAACCTTATCCTGTCTCACTGCTGGACAAACTCAGCATGTGTCTAGGTTTCCCACACCCAAAACACGCACCCGAACAGGCCAAGCACTGGCCGGTATGCAATCGGCCACACCTGCGACAAGCTGGAACCCCTGAATCTGCAGGCCTACTACTCTGACCCCTCGAGACTGATGCTCTCCCTCTCTTATCATGCCTAGATCGAGATGGCACACTAAAGGCTGATGAAGCTAGGGCGGATGATCTTTGGTGAGTCTGCTGACGGTGCCCACCGCCGGACGTCTGTTGGGAAAATCCATGGTCCTCAGTCCTGGCCCTTCTTGCCTCTCTCTCTCTCAAATGTGCCGCCTCCATCTACTGGGCATACAACACCATCCGAAGGAAGTCCATATCCTGATGGAGCATGGCAATCCTGCATTCCTTATCCAAGTAACCTGCTATCCCATGCACAAACCTGCTCACTCGTGCCCTCTGGTCAGCCAATAACTCAGGAGCATACTTCAAAAGGCGAGTGAACTCAAGGGAATACTATAGTACTGTCATCCTCCCTTTCTTCTGATTTACGAACTCCGCTGCCTTAAGCTCCCTTATCTTCCGAGGGAAGAACTGATCAAGGAATGCAACAAGGTACTCTTCCCAAGTGACCGGACCTACTCCAGCAACTCTATTATCCTTCCATTGACGAATCCAAATATGCGCAACCCCCTTCATCTGGTAGGAGGCCAACTCTGCGCACTCAACACTGCTCACCCTTATAACCTGGGTGATCTTTCATGATTTAATCAATGAAGTCAAGTGGGTCCTCACCGATCTTGGACCCCAAGTACTCCGGCGCGTTCATCCTCAAGAAGACTCTTACTCAAGCAGTCACTGCATTTCCCTTCTACGGGACATGCGCAACAGCCTGCTGATTGACCTAAGCGGTCAAGGCCTACGAAAGCATCTGGAAAGAGGATCGGAACTCAGCGTGAGTGGCTGGCTCCAGTGCCTGAGGCTCCTGAACTGGTGGGACTTGCTAATGCCCACGACCCATGCCATCCTTGTGGCCTTTACCGTCTCACTTCTCCTTCCGTTCATACTTCGAGGAGCCATAACTCTGCAATCGCGAATAGCACGAATTAGAGGGGTAGAAAGACTCTTCACCACATGACCTAGATCATGAAAGATGGGAACATTTCCTAGAAAGTTTAGTAGCCTCTTCTTCATATGTGTGGCGCTCTTTACACCCACAAAAAAGACTCTACTAAACGCAGATTTTTGACTCCCTAGGACACTTCAAACCTACTGGTCTGAAACCAACTTTGTCATGACCTGAAAGTACACTTGGATCATAGGCACGGGATAAGGGACCCCGAGAGACCCCAAGTAAACCCATGGCATAATCATTCACTAAATCATTCAATAAACATAAAGGAAACATAAATATAAACTCAACAGAAGTCTAACTTATCATAACAACTGAATAAACATTTTAAGCTGACTACATATCTATGTCTGATAGGCCTCTAATATGGACGAGTTGATAGGACAACATCCCCAACTAGCTCAGAAATACTGAAACTGAAAGTACGCTCAAAATAACTGAAAGTCTACTCCTCGGAGGATGAGGACTCACCAAGCAAACAAATAATAACTCTGATAAGCGGCTACGAATAGGGCTAAACCTGAGAACCCGATGATTCATCATGGAACGATGCAGCATAGAAAGTATGCGGTCAGTACGTGGAATGTAACGAGTATGCAAGGTAAGTAAAACCACTAGAGCAACAATAGTCTTCCAAAACAAATCATACATATATGATATCCTTTAAGGACAAGAAACGATCACAACATTCATTATGAAATCATTTTTATTTAATACATGGTCATGCATGATTTTAGAATATCATGACAAAATCGAATGACTCAAAGCTAAATCATAACATTTATATCAAAAGCTGAACATTAGGTTAAACCCTGCTTTTCAAACATGCATGGATAAGATAATCATCATGAGTAATGGATATGCAATATCGAGTGATACAGACAGTGGCAGACTCGTCACTTAACCGATATACCATAATAGAGCTTACGTGGTCCTGACTAATACACTCAAGTGGGCAGAGCCGTCCAAAACCTTGCCAGGGCTAGGGACCCTACCATGATATCGATATCAAGCTCAAAGGGCCAATCGGGCCAGGGATAGCTCACAAGTGAGGGCCCAATAATAAAATATAATCAACCTATGTTGGCGCGTAGTTCTGGGGCATAGGGTAGTTGACCCTTAGCCTACTCGGTGCTAGACTCTTCTCCAAAAACATGTGATGCTATAAATCGTATAAATACGAATCTCAACATCATCTAGTGATGAAGCTCAACATGAAATCATGCAAAAACTCAACATCGTATGAAATTAAGCTCAACATTCTCTATTGATAAAGCATATTATGAAATTATGCATGCATTAGACATCATATAAATTTGAAGCTCAACAATGTCATCTCGACAAAGCTTAGAATAGAATCATGCTTAATCTCAACATCATTTGAAATGAAGCTTAATGGCTACATACATCTCAATTATGAATTTCGTGCATATGAGAAGCTTAACTACGACACATACCACAAGCTCAAGAATAGCGGGAGACTTTTCTCCAAAATCATGTGGTAAGGCTACTTTAGAAATATCACTTCATTATCATCAACATAGGGACCTCTCCCAAATCTTACCATGCTTGGACTCATACAATTTATTTGAAAACATTGTAATTTGGGAGATTTCACTCCAAAACGAAGTAATAACGTCAATGCACGAAAATCATCATTCATACTCAACATTGGCCACTACCCAAAGCTTCATCACACATGGGTCTATTTAATCTTCTTTGAAAACATCGTCTACATCATGGTTAAAACATGCTTTTCATCATCTACTCCATCATCATCTCATCATTTAAGAAACTCCCCACACGCATGGGCATTTTATATTCAATTTTTAGAAAATAATTTTGTAAGAGAAATTAAGTTAGAATCCGCCCAAGCTCGATAAATCATTAATATCAACTCAATTAATCATACCCATGAGTAGAAATGTAATAATCATGCAATTGAACGAAAACCCATACTTGATCATAACAAATTAGTCACAAATTGATAGGGAAAGGACATGGGTGTGGAAGAAAGCACCCACTCATAGCCTTTACATACATAGGAATGAAGAATTCCAACTCTTCCTAATTTCCCAGCTAAGCTTTCCCTTGAAAATATTCAAATTCTCTTCACTTTCTTACCTTCAAGCTCTCACCCTTGCATGCATGAAAAAAATGGCCTAGATGGGTCTTTCTCAGCTTAAAACCCTTTATTATGAGCTTAATATGATGTAGTATAGCCCCTTAGAACTTAAAAATTATGAAAAAGCCCTTACTGAAATCACTGAAAATAACTGTCAGGGGGTCTTAACGGACGACCTGATGACTCGTTACTAGGGCTCACGATCCATTAGTTCACCCACCAAGTACAATGCCTCAACATTAAGAAAACTCAACTGGCTTAGTGATGGCCCACCTAACGGGCCGTTAGGACTAACGACGACTCATTAGGTGCTATCCGTCCAGTCCATTGGATAAGCTTCTCTGTCCTTCTCTAGGACCACCCCACGACTTACATGATGACTCGTGGTGACTAACCACGAGTCAGTTTATCGCCCGTGAGGACCTCAAGTCCTTCAACATCTCAGGCGAATCCCCATGAGCCACCTGATGCCTCGTTAGGCCTCCTCATGAATCATTTAGTGACCCGTTCTGCAACTACTGCTACATTTTCTAGTTTTTCTCCTAATTCACTTTTGGGTCTGTTTCTTGAATTCCCGAGGTATAATAATCTTGTTAGGGCTAAGGATGCTACGTCTGATACCCCAACTATCCATTCAGTTCAAGTAGTACGTGAGTATCCTGAAGTGGCTCGGTCTAATACAGGTGCACCCCATGGGAACTGGCTTGGTCTAATGAAACTCTTATCTAGCAAATCCTTTAACTAATCCTTCAACTCTTTTAGCTCGGCTGGAGCCATCCTGTAGGGTGGAATAGATATAGGTTGCATATCGGGAAGGAGGTCAATACCGAAATCAATCTCCCGCTCCTGAGCAATACCTGGTAAATCATCAAGAAAGACCTCTGGGTACTCACGTACTACTTGAACTGACTGGATAGTGGGGTTTCTGACTCCACGTCCTTAACCCTAACTAGGTGATACAGGCAACCCTTACAAATCATCCTCCTGGCCTTGAGGTAGGAAACGAAGCAACCTACAGGCATAGCTTAACTACCCTTCCATTCTAAGATTGGCTCACCCGAGAATCTGAACTCTACTAAATGGGTCCTGCAATTAATGGAAGCATAACAAGCACACAATCAATCCATGTCGAGAATAACATCCAAATCGGTCATGGCTAACTCTATCAGAGGTGACCTTATGGAGAACCAAGATAGGGCAATCTCTATACACCCGTCTAGCTATAATTGAGTCACCTACTGGAGTAGAAATCGAGAAGGATTCTGACAATAAATTGGGACTGACTTCGAAGCTACTGGTTACATAAGGTGTCACAAAGGATAAGGAAGCCCTGGATCTAACAATGCATAAACATCAACATGGAAGACTCGTAACATACCAGTAACCACGTGCGGAGAGACCTCCTTCTCCTAACGAGAAGCTAGGGCATAGAATCTATTAAGGCGCTGACCGCCAGCTGTGCTGGTAGATGCCCCCTGATGTGTTGAGCGAGGGGGTGGGGCTGCTGAACTAGAAGCTAGGCCACGGCCCCCAACCTTATCCTGTCTCACTGCTGGACAAACTCAGCACGTGTCTAGGTTGCCCACACCCAAAACACGCACCCGAACAGGCCAAGCACTGGCCGGTATGCAATCGGCCACACCTGCGACAAGCTGGAACACCTGAATCTGCAGGCCTACTACTCTGACCCCTCAAGCCTGATGCTCGCCCTCTCTTATCATGCCTAGATCGAGATGGCACACTAAAGGCTGATGAAGCTAGGGCGGATGATCTTTGGTGAGTCTGCTGACGGTGCCCACCGCCGGACGTCTGTTGGGAAAATCCATGGTCCTCAGTCCTGGCCCTTCTTGCCTCTCTCTCTCAAATGTGCCACCTCCATCTACTGGGCATACAACACCATCCGAAGGAAGTCCATATCCTGATGGTGCATAGCAATCCTGCATTCCTTATCCAAGTAACCTGCTATCCCATGCACAAACCTTCTCACTCGTGCCCTCTGGTCAGCCAATAACTCAGGAGCATACTTCAAAAGGCGAGTGAACTCAAGGGAATACTATAGTACTGTCATCCTCCCTTTCTTCTGATTTATGAACTCCGCTGCATTAAGCTCCCTTATCTTCCGAGGGAAGAACTGATCAAGGAATGCAACAAGATACTCTTCCCAAGTGACCGAACCTACTCCAGCAACTCTGTTGTCCTTCCATTGACGAATCCAAATATGCGCAACCCCCTTCATCTGGTAGGAGGCCAACTCTGCGCACTCAACACTGCTCACCCCCATAACCTGGGTGATCTTTGATGATTTAATCAATGAAGTCATGTGGGTCCTCACCAATCTTGGACCCCAAGTACTCCGGCGCGTTCATCCTCAAGAAGTACCTGACTCAAGCAGTCACTGCATTTCCATTCTGCGGAACATGCGCAACAGCCTGCTGATTGACCTAAGCGGTCAAGGCCTACGCAAGCATCTGGAAAGAGGATCGGAACTCAGCGTGAGTGGCCGGCTCCAGTGCCTGAGGCTCCTGAACTGGTGGGACTTGCTAATGCCCACGACCCATGCCATCCTTGTGGCCTTCACCGTCTCACTTCTCCTTCCATTCATACTTCGAGGAGCCATAACTCTGCAATCGCGAATAGCACGAATTTGAGGGGTAGAAAGACTCTTCACCACATGACCTAGATCATGAAAGATGGGAACATTTCCTATAAAGTTTAGTAGCCTCTTCATCATATGTGTGGCGCTCTTTACACCCACAAAAAAGACTCTACTAAACGCAGATTTTCGACTCCCTAGGACACTTCAAACCTACTGGTCTGATACCAACTTTGTCATGACCCGAGAGTACACATGGATCATAGCCACGGGACAAGGGACCCCGAGAGACCCCAAGTCAACCCATGGGATAATCATTCACTAACTCATTCAATAAACATGAAGGAAACATACATATAAACTCAACGGAAGTCTAACTTATCATAACAACTGAATAAACATCTTAAGCTGACTACATATCTAAGTCTGATAGGCCTCTAATATGGATGAGGTGATAGGACAACATCCCCAACTAGCTCAGAAATACTGAAACTGAAAGTACCCTCAAAATAACTGAAAGTCTACTCCTCGGAGGATGAGGACTCACCAAGCAAACAAATAATAACTCTGATAAGCGGCTACGAATGGGGCTAAACCTGAGAACCCGATGATGCTTCTTGGAATGATGCAACATAGAAAGTATGCGGTCAGTACGTGGAATGTACCGAGTATGCAAGGTAAGTAAAACCGCTGGAGCAACAATAGTCTTCCAAAACAAATCATACATATATGATATCCTTTAAGGACAAGAAATGATCACAACATTCATTATGAAATCATTTTTATTTAATACATGGTCATGCATGATTTTAGAACATCATGACAAAATCGAATGACTCAAAGCTAAATCATAACATTTATATCAAAAGCTGAACATTAGGTCAAACCTTGATTTTCAAACATGAATAGATAAGATAATTATCATGAGTAATGGATATGCAATATCGAATGATACAGACAGTGGCAGACTCGTCACTTAACCGATATACCACAATAGAGCTTACGTGGTCCTGACTAATACACTCAAGTGGGCAGAGCCGTCCAAAACCTTTGACAGGGCTAGGGACCCTACCATGATATTGATATCAAGCTCAAAGGGCCAATTGGGCCAGGGATAGCTCACAAGTGAGGTCCCAATAATAAAATATAATCAACCTATGTTGGCGCGTAGTTCTGGGGCATAGGGTAGTTGACCCTTAGCCCACTCGGTGCTAGACTCTTCTCCAAAAACATGCAATGCTATAAATCGTATAAATACGAATCTCAACATCATCTAGTGATGAAGCTCAACATGAAATCATGCAAAAACTCAACATCGTATGAAATGAAGCTCAACATTGTCTATTGATAAAGCATATTACGTAATCATGCATGCATTAGACATCATATAAATTTGAAGCTCAATAATGTCATCTCGACAAAGCTTAGAATAGAATCATGCTTAAACTCAACATCATTTGAAATGAAGCTTAATGGCTACATACATCTCAATTATGAATTTCATGCATATGAGAAGCTTTACTACGACACATACCACAAGCTCAAGAATAGCGGGAGACTTTCCTCCAAAATCAGGTGGTAAGGCTACTTTAGAAATATTAGTTCATTATCATCAACATAGGGACCTTTCCCAAATCTTATCATGCTTGGACTCATACAATTTATTTGAAAACATTGTAATTTGGGAGATTTCACTCCAAAACGAAGTAATAACGTCAATGCACGAAAATCATCATTCATACTCAACATTGGCCACTACCCAAAGCTTCATCACACATTGGTCTATTTAATCTTCTTTGAAAACGTCATCTACATCATGGTTAAATCATGCTTTTCATCATCTACTCCATCATCATCACATCATTTAAGAAACTCCCCACACGCATGAGCGTTTTATATTCAATTTTTAGAAAAAAAGAATTTTGTAAGAGAAATTAAGTTAGAATCCGCCCAAGCTCGATAAATCATTAATATCAACTTAATTAATCATACCCATGAGTAGAAATGTAAGAATCATGCAATTGAACGAAAACCCATACTTGATCATCACAAATTAGTCACAAATTCATAGGAAAAGGACATGGGTGTGGAAGAAAGCACCCACTCATAGCCTTTACATACATAGGAATGAAGAATCCCAACTCTTCCTAATTTCCCAGCTGAGATTTCCCTTGAAAATCTTGAAATTCTCCTAACTTTCTTCCCTTCAAGCTCTAACCCTTGCATGCATGAAGAAAATGGCCCAGATGGGTCTTTCTCAGCTTAAAACCCTCTATTATGAGCTTAATATGATGTAGAATTGGCCCTTAGAACTTAGAAATTACAGAAAAGCCCTCACTGAAATCGCTGAAAATAACTGTCAGGGGGTCTTAACGAACGACCTGACGACTCATTACTAGGGCTCACGATCCGTTGGTTCACCCGCCGAGTACACTGCCTCATTATCATTAAAACTCAACTGGCTTAGTGACGGCCACCTAACGGGCCATTAGGACTAACGACGACTCGTTAGGTGCTATCCGTCAAGTCCACTGGATAAGCTTCACTGTCCTTCTCTAGGACCACCCCACGACTGACATGACGACTCGTGCTGACTGACCACGAGTCAGTACATTGCCCGTGATGACCTCGAGTCCTTCAACATCTCAGTCCCATCCCCATGAGCCACCTGATGTCTCGTTAGGCCTCCTCATGAATCATTAAGTGACCCGTTCTGAAACTACTGCTACATTTTCTAGTTTTTCTCCAGATTCACTTTTGGGTATGATTCTTGAATTCCCGAGGTATATTAATCTTGTTAGCATTAAGGATTCTACGTCTGATACCCCGACTATCCATTCAGTTCAAGTAGTACGTGAGTATCCAGAAGTATTCCCTGATGATCTACCTTGGAAATTGATTTTGGTATTGACCTTCTACCCAACACACAACCTATATTAATTCCTCCATTCAGAAAAAGGATTCGAAAGATCAGTTGAAGGACCTTCTAGATAAGGGTTTCATCCGACCAAGAAAGTCTCCATGGGGTGCACCGATTCTATTTGTCTGAAAGAAAGATGGCTCTCTTCGTATGTGTATTGATTATCTGCAATTGAACAAGGTTACCATTAACAATAGGTATCCTCTACCCAGGATTGATGATTTGTTTGACCAACTTTAGGGTTCCATGTTCTTTTCAAAGATAGACCTCAAGTCTGGATACCATCAGCTCAAGGTTCAAGAAAGTGACATCCCGAAAACAGCCTTCAGGACGCGGTATGGTCATTATGAGTTTGTAGTTATGTCTTTTGGACTAACGAATGCTCCTTCAGCTTTTATGGACTTGGTGAATAGGGTGTTTAAGACATATCTAGACATGTTCGTGATTGTGTTCATTGATGACATCCTTATATACTCTTAGAGCGAGGAGGAGTGTGCCACTCATTTGAGGGTGGTGTTACAGACTTTGAAGGATCGTCAATTGTATGCTAAATTTAGCAAATGTGAGTTTTGGTTAAATTTTGTGTTGTTCTTGGGCTATGTGGTGTCTAGTAAGGGTGTGCAAGTAGACTTGCAGAAGATAGAGGCGGAGAAGAATTTGCCTAGACCGATGAATCCTTTTGATATCAAGAGTTTCTTGGGCTTACCTGGCTACAATCAGAGATTTGTTGAGGGGTTTTCATCTGTTGCAACACTGTTGACTAAAATGACCCAGAAGAAGGTAAAGTTCCAATGGTTGGAGGCTTGTGAGAACAGCTTCCAATAATTGAAGGCTCGACTCATCTCAGCACCGGTGTTGACCCTTTGTGGTTAATTGTGATGCTTCAAGGATCGGGCTTTGATG